>CANSGD010000144.1:35000-10035000 GCA_947645195.1 Patellifolia procumbens
ATTTCATATACAATTGTTGTACCAATTAGTATCTATAATGTCGTATTAATGGAATTTCAAAATATTGATTGGTTAAGTAAAACTTAGTTGCGCCATAGTGGTTATATGTAAATGATGTGATACTAAATAATACTTTAAAATCAGAAACTCGATATACAACATTATGTCATGGAAACGAGGTGGCTAAGAATATAAAACCATTGCTCACCAGGCCATTTTGCAGCTCCTCAATTTCTTTAACAGCTGCTTGTTGATGCTGTAAGAGAAAGACAGAAGTACATCTAGGAAAAATAGTAGTTTTAAACTTGTACGAATATGCAAATTATGCGAGTCCAAATCTTCTATCTCACAGTTTATGCACTATGAGTCCAACTTCTTATTGGTTCATAATAACCACCAATAAAAGAAACGTGACATACGTGGTACAACAATTGTGTGACAAAAGATTTGAATTTCTTATATACTCTCGTTATTTACCATCCCGTTACCAAATTGAGAGAGATTGCGAATCAGAAAAAAGATTGAAGAGGTTCATCCCCAAAAATCCTTATCACAGTCCTTTAGCAACAAGACGGTTACTAGAGAGAATCTCGATCTTTAGAAAGTACAAATTAAACGGGTCATAGTTACCGCATCATGGGTCTTCCATTGGGCATAACACACACTTATCATATCTGATTATGCACTCCTGAGCTAGCTTTCTTCGTTCCTCGTCTTTCTATAAGATTAGCAAAGTAAATAGTTTACTAATAACAGCATGATTATCTAGAAATCAGTAGTTTTCAATCTGGTCTTTAGGAAAGGAAAGAATTAAAGCAACTCACCTCTGCTTGTTTTAGTTTCCCTTCGGGGCATGTATGTTCATATTGGTTACATATTAAAGAGATTAAAAGATCAAAAAAAAAAAAAACTCAAGGAAGATTCATGAACTACTAAATCAAACAAAAATGTAGATGGCTTGATTAATGGATAGATTGGTAGATACCTGTAGTGTTGATGAAGAGAGTTGAAGAGTTTCTTTCAAAATGAGAGAGTGAAGAGCGTGAGTAAGTGAGGGTGGTGAGAAAAAATATAAACTCAACTCCTTGTGAAAGTTTATAAATGATGCGTGTAGTGTGAAGTGTGACAGAAGACTCCTTGTATCTGTTTCTCTGCTCCAGCACTTTCTCTCTCCTCTGGCTGCTCTTTTTTGCTCGTTGACAGCCACTGCTACACTACCGTCAGCTGCCTCGACGGCAGCCCCGATACAACGAAAGAGAAACGGTGCAACAACAAGAAGAGTGGAAGAGAACAACCACGGCAATTTCAAAATGTAGGCATCAGACACAGAAGACCTGGAAGCGGCGTTGACAGGCAACAACATCAATAATATAGCAGCAGGTGTAATCTGCTTGCCACAATACACATGCAAAAGCATTGAGTATTAAAACTAAAGGAGAATTACTTACAAGCGAAGCCTCGGTCCAAGATTTGACATATTTTATATACTAATGTTTTCCTGTTTTGGCTTTTATCATCCCGCCCAAGTCAAACTCCACCCATGTAAACAATCTATTCAATTCCAACCATATAAACACTTTCTAATTCTTGGCTTCTTGCAGCAGACAAACAACAACAACATCCTAATCACATGAAATTGAAATTTCATCAAATGATGAATCATAATAAGTAATAGATACACTTTTTATTTTTTCTTGCTGCTTAGCACGAAGACGA
The DNA here is from genome assembly GCA_947645195.1 of Patellifolia procumbens. NCBI lineage: Eukaryota > Viridiplantae > Streptophyta > Magnoliopsida > Caryophyllales > Amaranthaceae > Patellifolia > Patellifolia procumbens. The sequence continues at coordinate 36,717 of CANSGD010000144.1, forward strand.
CAAAACAACCATCATATCTGGAGCTTCAAATTATAATTTTTATAAAATGATGAACTTTATTTCCCTCTCTGTAAGTTTCTTTCAAAATTTGGTGAGCCATATCAGAGAGAATTTGTTAATCTCCCCACCTAAAGCAAAGCTTGATTATCAACTCCTGATGCTCTCCTCCTTTTTTGAATCCCTCCATCTCATTCTACCACTCGTTCTCATCCAACACTGCATACTATCATCAACAATATTTACCATAATTATAAAAATCTAACATAGAAAAATTGAAGAGGAAATAGAGATTTGGGAAGGGGAAGAGGGAGAGGGAGAGGGAGAGGGAGAGGGAGAGAAGGAGTCTGCCGTCCATAAGTAATTAGAGTGAAAAGTGGCGAGAGGACAGGTGATAGACAATGACCATAAAATCTTGCCAAAATCTTTGGCTTACTCAAGAAGCTTTAGTTTTACTAAGTTACAGAGCAATTATACAGTTTTGAGTTACTTTTATGGAAGTACTCGCTTGTCCTTTTGAAGATTAAGGAACTTGAGTGAAGAATCAACCATAAATAATTTCCTATTAAAGAGTTCTCCGGAAATTCAAAGTTTTGTGAGAAGGCATGTTTTTGTAGAAAAATGAACTTTGAGTTTTGACCGATAAAGTCATGGATGAAATGAAAAAAATAAGGGGAATTTTTAACAGGAATCAACCCCACAACATTTTCGATCAAGAAGTTAGGCTCTGTTCTTTTGTCTTGCAATGAACTTAAATGATTAACCAATTTAGCAGGACTATATATCATGAGATTGCAGGTTATTAGATTTGCATATTATGACACCTTTGACTTTTTGTTAAGAATGTGACAATTTAACTTTTTAATATATGACAAGATTTAGTTAACTTAAATCTGATATGAACTGAATTGAACTAGACTAAATTGAACTGAACTAGACTGAATTGAACTAAACTAAACTGAACAAAACTGAACTGAATTAAACTGAAATGGGTCGGAACTAAACTAAACTTATTTTTTAAAAATTAAATTATATAATGATAATACAATATGATAATACTATTATTGTTATTATTATTTGAGCAATATTAATATGATAATCATAACAATAATAATAATAATAACAACAACAACAACAACAACAACAATAATAATAATAATAATAATAATAATGATGATGACGATAATTATAACGATAATAATAACAAAATGATAATAAAAGTGTTATAAATCAGTTGAAGTAAAATTGAACTGAACTGAACTACACTGAAATTAGTGGAACTGAAACTGAACTTAATTTAAGGTCATTACGGAACAAGGGAAAGGTCCTTAAGGTTCGTTCTTTTCAAATTATTTTTAGTCCTTAGAAGTTCAGATAAGGTCTTATAAGGTCTAATAAGATTTAATAAGGTCGAATAAGATTTAATAAGGTCGAATAAGGTTTAAAAATGTCTAATAAGGTCTAATAAGATCTAATAAGGTTAAATAATGTCTAATAAGGTCTAATAAGTTCGAAGAAGTTCGTATAAGTTTAGATAAGTTCACATAAGTTGAAAAGAACAAACATGTATTCTTCTTCAATTAATGGGCCATATTTGACTTAATGACAATTAAAAAAGTAGACAAATTAAACTAGATTCAAATTAGTCGATTCGATAGAAAGCGTGCATTTAGTGGAAAAACAAACTTCGAGATTCGTCCGAACACAATTCATGTATCAATAGGAAATGAAAATTAAGCAACTTGAGTGAAGAAGCAACCACAATAATTTCCTATCAAAGAGTTATTGCCCCCAAAATTCGAGTTTTTGTGACAAGACATGCCTTTTGTGGGAAAACGAACTTTGAGTTTTGACCGACAAATGCATGGATAATAGGAAATGACAAAATAAGGGGAATTTTTTAAAGGAATCAACCCCAAATCATTTCCGATCAAGAAGTTAGGCCCTGTTTTTTTGCCCTGCAATGAACTTAAATTAAGTGCAGTTCAGTTAATTAGAGTTCAGTTCAGTTCGGTTAATTTCACCTCAGTTCACCTCCTGCTGGGTCCAGTTAGATGATGTTCAGTTCAGTTCAATTCATTTCAGTTCACTTTTTCAGTGCATTTTTAGCAGGCCAAAAAAAAGGCCCGTCAAACCGGGTTTCCGTAAAAAGAGGCATGCATTTCGTGGGAAAACGAACATGATTTCTCAGAAAATAGGACTGTAAAGCACATTATTCCCCCAGGGCACCCAATAGTGGTAGTTAAAGCCTTTCACAGGTTCGATTTTTCCTTTTAAGAAAGATTTCAAAAATTCACCAAAAATGCCTCACGGGCGTGTACCTGGGATCACTAAACGTAGAGATTTTAAAAATTGTTGAACTCTAAAGAAAAATGGCGCCAAAAGGAAATTCGATTATCCAGAAATCAATGCTTAGTAACCTTAAGTCTACTTGGGGTCAAGAAGATGAATCCTTAGTTTGATTTTAAGAAATCTCACAATTAATACACAGGCGTGTACCCCGGGTCACTAACTCGGATGATTTTGAAAATATGTTCTATTTGTCAAAAAATGGTACTGTAAAGCACATTTCATCTCCAGGGTGCCTAATAGTGGAAACTAAATCCTGCACAGGTTCGATTTTCCCTTATAGAATAGTTTCAAGTAATCACTAAAAATGCCTGACGGGCGTGTACCGGGGGTCACTGAACATAGAGAATTTATCGAATTGTTGAAATCTTAAGAAATAAAGCATCACAATGTGCTTTACAGTACCTTTTTTGACAAAGAAAACATATTTCAAAATCCTCCGAGTTAGTGACACGGGGTACACGCATGTGTATTAATTGTGAGATTTCATAAAATCAAACTAAGGATTCCTCTTCTTGACCCCAAGTAGATGTAAGGTTACTAAGCATTGATTTCTAGACAGTTAAATTTTATTTTGACTCCATTTTTCTTTAGAGTTCAACAATTCTTTAAAATCTCTATGTTTAGTGACCCCCGGTACACGCCTGTGAGGCATATTTGGTGAATTTTGAAACCTTTCTAAAATGGCAAAATCGAACCTGTGAAAGGGTTTAACTACCACTATTGGGCGCCCTGGGGGAATAATGTGCTTTACCGTCCTATTTTTTGAGAAATCATACATATTTAAAAAAATCTTCAGAGTTAGTGAACTGGGGTATACGATTGAGTGTAATTTTGGTGATTTCTTAAAATAAAACTAAGGATGCCTCTTATGGTTTCCAAGTAGACAAAAGGTTCCTATGCATTGCTATCTAGATAGTCCAAGTTCACTGTGACATTATTTTTCTAAAGATTTCAACAATTCGATAAAATCTCTATCTTCAGTGACCGACGGTACACGCGCGTGAGTCATTTTAAGTGATTACTTGAAACCATTCTAAAAGGGAATATCGAACCTGTGGAAGACTTTAGTTTCCACTATTAGGCACCCTGGAGATGAAATGTGCTTTAAAGTACCATTTTTTGACAAATAAGACATATTTTCAAAATCCTCCGAGTTAGTAACCCGGGTACACACCTGTGTATTAATTGTGAGATTTTATAAAATCAAAATAAGGATTCCTCTTCTTAACCCCAAATAGACTTAAGATTACTAAGGATTGATTTCTAGTCAGTTGAATTTTATTTTGAAGACATTTTTCTTTAGAGTTCAACAATTCTTTAAAATCTCTATGTTTAGTGATCGCCGGTACACGCCCGTGAGGCATATTTGGTGAATTTTTGAAACCTTTCTAAAATGGCAAAATCGAACCTGTGAAAGGGTTTAACTACCACTATTGGGCACCCTGGGGTAATAATGTGCTTTAACCTCCTATTTTCTGAGAAATTAAACATATTTTAAAAAATCTTCCGAGTTAGTGAACCGGGGTACACGACTGAGTGTAATTTTGGTGATTTCTTAAAATAAAACTTAGGATGCCTCTTCTGGTTGCCAAGTAGACAAAAGGTTCCTATGCATTGATATCTAGATGGTCCAAGTTCATTGTGACACTATTTTTCTTAAGATTTCAAAAATTCGATAAATTCTCTATGTTCAGTGACCCCGGTACACACCCGTGAGGCATTTTTAGTGATTACTTGAAACCATTCTAACAGGAAAAATCGAACCTGTGGAAAGCTTTCGTATCCACTATTAGGCACCCTGGAGGTCAACAATTCATTAAAATCTCTATGTTTAGTGATCGCCGGTACACGCCCGTGAGGCATATTTGGTGAATTTTTGAAACCTTTCTAAAATGACAAAATCGAACCTGTGAAAGGATTTAACTACCACTATTGGGCACCCTGGGGTAATAATGTGCTTTAACCTTCTATTTTCTGAGAAATTAAACATATTTTAAAAAATCTTCCGAGTTAGTGAACCGGGGTACACGACTGAGTGTAATTTTGGTGATTTCTTAAAATAAAACTTAGGATGCCTCTTCTGGTTGCCAAGTAGACAAAAGGTTCCTATCCATTGATATCTAGATGGTCCAAGTTCATTGTGACACTATTTTTCTTAAGATTTCAAAAATTCGATAAATTCTCTATGTTCAGTGACCCCGGTACACACCCGTGAGTCATTTTTAGTGATTACTTGAAACCATTCTAACAGGGAAAATCGAACCTGTGGAAAGCTTTCGTATCCACTTTTAGGCACCCTGGAGGTTAAATGTGCTTTACAGAACCATTTTTTGACAAATAAAACATATTTTCAAAATCCTCCAAGTTAGTGACTCGGGGAACACGCCTGTTTATTAATTGTGAGATTTCTTAAAATCAAACTAAGGATTCCTCTTCTTGACCCCAAGTAGGCTTAATATTACTATGCATTTATTTCTAGACAGTGGAATTTCCTTTTGGCGCCATTTTTATTTAGAGTTCAACCATTCTTTAAAATCTCTACGTTTAATGACCCCCGGTACACGCCCATGAGACATTTTTGAAATCTTTCTAAAAAGGCAAAATCGAACCTGTGAAAGCTTTAACTACCACTATTGGGCGCCCCTGGGGAATAATGTGCTTTACAGTCCTATTTTCTAAGAAATCAAACATATTTTAGAAAATCCTCCGAGTTAGTAAACCGGGGTACACACCTGAGTGTAATTTAGGTGATTTCTTAAAATAAAACTAAGGATGCCTCTTCTGGTTGCCAAATAGACAAAAGGTTCCAATGCATTGATATCTAGATGGTCCAAGTTCATTGTGACGCTATTTTTCTTAAGATTTCAACAATTTGATAAATTCTCTATGTTCAGTGACCATCGATACACGCCCGTGAGGCATTTTTAGTGATTACTTGAAACCATTCTAAAAGGGAAAATCGAACCTGTGGAAGGCTTTAGTTTCCACTATTAGGAACCCGGGAGGTGAAATGTGCTTTACAGTACCATTCTTTAACAAATAAAACATATTTTCAAAATCCTCCGAATTAGTGACCCGGGGTACACGCCCATGAGGCGTTTTTGGTGAATTTTTGAAACCTTCCTAAAAAGGAAAAATCGAACATGTGAAAGGCTTTAATTACCACTATTAGGCGCCCTGGGGGAAGAATGTGCTTTACAATCCTATTTTCTGAGAAATCCAACATATTTTAAAAAATCCTCCGAGTTAGTGAACCGAGGTACACGCCTGAGTTTAATTTTAGTAATTTCTTAAAATTAAACAAAGGATGCCTCTTCTGGTTGCCAAGTAGACTTAAGGTTCCTATGCATTTATATCTAGATGGTCCAAGTTTACTGTGACGCTATTTTTCTAAAGATTTCAACAATTCGATAAAATCTCTATGTTCAGTGACCCCCGTTACACGCCCGTGAGGCATTTTTAGTGATTACTTGAAACCATTCTAAAAGGGAAAATCGAAGCTGTGGAAGGCTTTAGTTTCCAGTATTGGGCACCCTGGGGTCTAATGTGCTCTACCGTACAATTTTTTGACAAATAAAACATATTTTCAAAATCTTCCGAGTTAGTGAACCGGGGTACACGCCTGTGTATTAAATTTTAGATTTCTTAAAATCAAACTAAGGATTCCTCTTCTTAACCCCGAGTAGACTTAAGGTTACTAAGCCTTGATTTCTAGATAGTCGAATTTCATTTTGACGCCATTTTTCTTTAGTGTTCAATAATTCTTTAAAATCTTTATGTTTAGTAACCCCCGGTACACGCCCGTGAGACATTTTTGGTGAATTTTAAAACCTTTTAAAAAGGAAAAATAGAAATGATGAAAGGCTTCAACTACCACTATTGGGCGCCCTGGGGGAATAATTTGCTTTACAGTCCTATTTTCTGAGAAATCGAACATATTTTATAAAATCCTCCGAGTTAGTAAACCGGGGTACACGCGTGAGTGTAATTTTGGTGATTTCTTAAAATCAAACTAAGGATGCCTCTTCTAGTTGCCAAGTAGACTTAAGGTTCCTATGCATTGATATCTAGATGGTCCAAGTTCATTGTGACGCTATTTTTCTAAAGCTTTCAACAATTCGATAAAATCTCTATATAGTGACCCCCGGTACACGCCTGTGAGACTTTTTAGTGATTACTTGAAACCATTCTAAAAGGGAAAATCGAACCTGTGGAAGGCTTTAGTTTCCACTATTAGGCACCCTGGAGGTCAAATGTGCTTTACAATACCATTTTGTTTTGTCAAAATCCTTCGAGTTAGTGAACCGGGGTACACGCCTGTGTATTAATTCTGAGATTTCTTAAAATCAAAATAATGTTTCCTCTTCTTGACCCCAAGTAGACTTAAGGTTACTAAGCATTGATTTCTAGATTGAAATGTCATTTTGACGTCATTTTTCTTTAGAGTTCAACAATTCTTTAAAATCTCTATGTTTAGTGACCCCCGGTACACGCCCGTGAGGTATTTTTGTTGAATTTTTGAAACCTTTCTAAAACAGAAAAATCAAACCTGTGAAAGGCTTTAACTACCACTATTGGGGAATAACGTGCTTTACAGTCCTATTTTTCGAGAAAACGAACATATTTAAAAAAATCCTTCGAGTTAGTGAATCGGGGTACACGCCTGAGTGTAATTATGGTGATTTCTTAAAATCAAAATAAGGATGCCTCTTCTGGTTGCCAAGTAGACTTAAGGTTCCTTTGCATTGATATCTAGATGGTCCAAGTTCATTGTGATGTTGTTTTTCAAAAGATTTCAAGAATTCGATAAAATCTCTATGTTTAGTGACCCCTGGTACACGCCTGTAAGGAATTTTTGGTGAATTTTTGAAACCTTTCTAAAAAGGCAAAATCAAACTCGTGTAAGGCTTTAACTACCACTATAGGGCGCCCTAGGGTAATAATTTGCTTTACAGTCCTATTTTCTGTGAAATCAAACATATTTTAAAAAATGCTCTGAGTTAGTGAACCGGGGTACACGCTTGAATGTAATTTTGGTGATTTCCTAAAATCAAACTAAGGATGCCTCTTCTGGTTGCCAAGTAGACTTAAGGTTCCTATGCATCGATATCTAGATGGTCCAAGTTCATTGTAACTCTATTTTTCTAAAGATTTCAACAATTCGATAAAATCTCTATGTCCAGTGACCCCCGGCACACGCCCGTGAGGCATTTTTAGTGATTACTTGAAGCCATTCTAAAAGGGAAAATCAAACCTGTAGAAGGCTTAAGTTTCCACTATTGGGCACCCTGGGGTCAAATGTGCTGTACAATACCATTTTTTGACAAATAAAACATATTTTCAAAATCCTCAGAGTTAGTGAACCGGGGTACACGCCTGTGTATTAATTTTGAGATTTCTTAAAATCAAACTAAGGATTTCTCTTCTTGACCCCGAGTATACTTAAGGTTACTAAGCATTGATTTCTAGACAGCCGTTTTTCATTTTGACGCCATTTTTCTTTAGAGTTCAACAATTCTTCAAAATATTTATATTTAGTGACCCCCCGATACACGCGCGTGAGGCATTTTTGGTGAATTTTGGAAACCTTTCTAAAAAGGCAAAATCGAACCTATGAAAGGCTTTAACTGCCACTATTGGGGACCCTGGGGGAGAATGTGCTTTACAGACCTATTTTCTGTTAAATCAAACATATTTTAAAAAATCCTACGAGTTAGTGAAACGGGGTACACGCCTGAGTTTAATTTTGGTAATTTCTTAAAATTAAACTAAGGATAGCCCTTCTGGTTGCCAAGTAGACTTAAGGTTCCTATGCATTAATATCTAGATGATCGAAGTTCATTGTGATGCTATTTTTCAAAAGATTTCTACAATTCGATAAAATCTCTATGTTCAGTGACCCCCGGTACACGCCCGTGAGGCATTTTTAGTGATTACTTGAAACAATTTAAAAGGGAAAATCGAACCTGTGGAAGGCTTTAGTTTCCACTATTAGGCACCCTGGGGGTGAAATGTGCTTTACAGTATCTTTTTTTGAGAAATAAAACATATTTTCAAAATCCTCCGAGTTAGTGAACCGGGGTACACGCCTGTGTATTAATTCTGAGATTTCTTAAAATCAAACTAAGGATTCCTCTTGTTGACCCCAAGTAGACTTAAGGTTACTAAGCATTGACTTCTAGACAGTCGAATTTCCTTTTGGCGCCATTTTTCTTTAGAGATCAACAATTCTTTAAAATCTCTACTTTTAGTGACCCCCAGTACACGTCCGTGAGGCATTTTTGGTGAATTTTTGAATCCTTTCTAAAAAGGCAAAATCAAACATGTGAAAGGCTTTAACAACCACTACTAGGCGCCCTGGGGGAATAATGTGCTTTACAGCTTTATGAGAAATCAAACATATTCTAAAAAATCCTCCGAGTTAGTGAACCAGGGTACACGCTGGAGTGTAATTTTGGTGATTTCTTAAAATCAAACTAAGGATGCCTCTTCTGGTTGCCAAGTAGACTTAAGGTTCCTATGCATTAATATCTAGATGTTCCAAGTTCATTGTGACGCCATTTTTCTAAAGATTTCAACAATTCGATAATATCTTTATGTTCAGTGACCCCTGGTACACGCCCGTGAGGCATAATTAGTGATTACTTGAAACCATTCAAAAAGGGAAATTCGAACCTGTGGAAGGCTTTAGTTTCCACTATTCGGCACCCTGGGGGTCAATTGTGCTTTACAATACCATTTTTTAAAAAATAAAACATATTTTCAAAAGCCTTCGAGTTAGTGAACCGGTGTACACGCCTGTGTATTAATTCATAGATTTGTTAAAATAAAAATAATGTTTCCTCTTCTTGACCCCAAGTAGACTTAGGGTTACTAAGCATTGATTTCTAAAAAGTCGAATTTCATTTTGACGCCATTTTTCGTTAGAGTTCTACAATTCTTTAAAATCTTTATGTTTAGTAACCCCCGGTACACGCCCGTGAGGCATTTTTGGTGAAGTTTTGAAACCTTTTAAAAAGGAAAACTCGAACCTATGAAAGGCTTCAACTACAACTATTGGGCGCCCTGGGGGAATAATGTGCTTTACAGTCCTATTTTCTGAGAAATCGAACATATTTTAAAAAATCCTCCGAGTTAGTGAACCGGGGTACACGCGTGAGTGTAGTTTTGGTGATTTCTTAAAATCAAACTAAGGATGCCTCTTCAGGCATAGTTGGTGATTACTTTAAACCATTTTAAATGGGAAAATTGAACCTGTGGAAGGCTTTAATTTCCACTATTTGGCACCCTGGGGTCAAATGTGCTCTACAGTACCATTTTTTTACAAATAAAACATAATATCAAAATCATCTGAGTTAGTGAACCGGGATACACGCATGTGTATTAATTATGAGATTTCTTAAAATCAAACTAAGGATTCCTCTTCTTGACCCCAAGTAGACTTAAGGTTACTAAGCATTGATTTCTAGACAGTCGAATTTCATTTTGACGCCATTTTTCTTTAGAGTTCAACAATTCTTTAAAATCTTATGTTTCGTGACACCCGGTACACGCCCGTGAGGCATTTTTGGTGAATTTTTAAAACCTTTTTAAAAAGGCATAATCTAACCTATGAAAGGCTTTAACTACCACTATTGGGCGCCCTGGGGGAATAATGTGCTTTACAGTCCTATTTTCTGAGAAATCAAACATATTTTAAAAAATCCTCCGAGTTAGTGAACCGAGGTACACGCGTGAGTGTAATTTTGGTGATTTCTTAAAATCAAATTAAGGATGCCTCTTCTGGTTGCCAAGTAGACTTAAGGCTCCTATGCATTGATATCTAGATGGTCCAAGTTTATTGTGACGCAATTTTTCTAAAGATTTCAACAATTCGATAAAATCTCTATGTTCAGTGACCCCCGAAACACGCCCGTGTGGCATTTTTAGTGATTACTTGAAACCATTTTAAAAGGGAAAACTGAACGTGTGGAAGGCTTTAGTTTCCATTATTGGGAACCCTGGGGTCAAATGTGCTCGAAAGTACCAATTTTTGACAAATAAAACATATTTTCAAAATCCTCCGATTTAGTAAACCGGGGTACACGCTTGTGTATTAATTATGAGATTTCTTTCAATCAAACTAAGGATTCCTCTTCTTGACCCCAAGTAGACTTAAGGTTACTAAGCATTGATTTCTAGACAGTCGAATTTCATTTAGACGCCATTTTTCTTTAAAGTTCAACAATTCTTTAAAATCTTTATGTTTCGTGACCCCCGGTACACGCCCGTGAGGCATTTTTGGTGAATTTTTGAAAGCTTTATAAAAAGGCAAAATCGAACTTGTGAAAGGCTTTAACTACCACTATTGGGCGCCCTGGGGGAATAATGTGCTTTACAGTCCTATTTTCTGAGAAATCAAACATATTTTAAAAAATCATTCGAGATAGTGAACCGGGGTACATGCGTGAGTGTAATTTTGGTGATTTCTTAAAATCAAAATAAGGATGCCTCTTCTGGTTGCCAAGTAGACTTAAGGTTCCTTTGCATTGATATCTAGATGGTCCAAGTTCATTGTGATGCTGTTTTTCAAAAGATTTCAAGAATTCGATAAAATCTCTATGTTTAGTGACCCCTGGTACACGCCCGTGAGGAATTTTTGGTGAATTTTTGAAACCATTCTAAAAAGGCAAAATCAAACCCGTGTAAGGCTTTAACTACCACTATAGGGCGCACTATGGTAATAATGTGCTTTACAGTCCTATTTTTCTGTGAAATCAAACATATTTTAAAAAATGCTTCGAGTTCGTGATTCGGGGTACACGCTTGAGTGTAATTTTGGTGCTTTTTTAAAATCAAACTAAGGATGCCTCTTTTGGTTTCCAAGTAGACTTAAGGTTCCTATGCATCGATATCTAGATGGTCCAAGTTCATTGTAACGCTATTTTTCTAAAGATTTCAACAATTCGATAAAATCTCTATGTTCAGTGACCCCCGGTACACGCCCGTCAGGCATTTTTAGTGATTACTTGAAGCGATTCTAAAAGGGAAAATCAAACCTGTAGAAGGCTTAAGTTTCCACTATTGGGCACCCTGGGGTCAAATATGTTGTACAGTACCAATTTTTGACAAATAAAACATATTTTCAAAATCCTCGGAGTTAGTGAACCGGGGTACACGCCTGTATATTAATTGTTAGATTTCTTAAAATCAAACTAAGGATTTCTCTTCTTGACCCCAAGTTTACTTAAGGTTACGAAGCATTGATTTCTAGACAGTCGTTTTTCATTTTGACGCCATTTTTCTTTAGAGTTCAACAATTCTTTAAAATCTTTATATTTAGTGACCCCCGATACACGCGCGTGAGGCATTATTAGTGAATTTTGGAAACCTTTTTTAAAAGGCAAAATCGAACCTGTGAAAGGGTTTAACTACCACTATTGGGGACCCTGGGGGAAGAATGTGCTTTACCGACCTATTTTCTGTTAAATCAAACAAATTTTAAAAAATCCTCAGAGTTAGTGAACCGGGGTACACGCCTGAGTTTAATTTTGGTAATTTCTTCAAATTAAACTAAGGATAGCCCTTCTGGTTGCCAAGTAGACTTAAGGTTCCTATGCATTAATATCTAGATGGTCGAAGTTCATTGTGATGCTATTTTTCAAAAGATTTCAACAATTGGATAAAATCTCTATGTTCAGTGACCCCGGTACACGCCCGTGAGGCATTTTTAGTGATTACTTGAAACAATTTAAAAGGGAAAATCGAACATGTGGAAGGCTTTAGTTTCCACTATTAGGCACCGTGGGGGTGAAATGTGCTTTACAGTATCTTTTTTTGAGACATAAAACATATTTTTAAAATCCTCCGAGTTAGTGAACCCGGGTACACGCCTGTGTATTAATTCTGAGATTTCTTAAAATCAAACTAAGGATTCCTCTTCTTGACCCCAAGTATACGTAAGGTTACTAAGCTTTGAATTCTAGACAGAAATTTCATTTTGACGCCATTTTTCTTTAGAGTTCAACAATTCTTTAAAATCTTTAAGTTTAGTAACCCCCGGTACACGCCCGTGAGGCATTTTCGGTGAATTTTTGATTTTTGTAAAAAGGCAAAAACAAACATGTGAAAGGCTTTAACAACCACTATTGGGCGCCCTGGGGGAATAATGTGCTTTACAACCTTGTTTTATGAGAATCAAACATATTCTAAAAAATCCTCCATGTAGTGAACCAGGGTACACGCTTGAGTGTAATTTTGGTGATTTCTTAAAATCAAACTAAGGATGCCTCTTCTGGTTGTCAAGTAGACTTAAGGTTCCTATGCATTGATATCTAGATGGTCCAAGTTCATTGTGACGATTTCAACAATTCGATTAAATCTCTATGTTCAGTGACCCCTGGTACACGCCCGTGAGGCATAGTTAGTGATTACTTGAAACATTCCTATAAGGAAAATCGAACCTGTGGAAGGCTTTAGTTTCCACTATTAGGCACCCTGGGGGTCAATTGCGCTTTACAATACCATTTTTTAAAAAATAAAACATATTTTCAAAATCCTCCGAGTTAGTGAACCGGGGTACACGCTTGTGTATTAATTCTAAGATTTCATAAAATCAAAATAATGTTTCCTCTTCTTGACCCCAAGTAGACTTAAGGTTACTAAACATTGATTTTTAGACAGTCGAATTTCATTTTGACGCCATTTTTCGTTACAGTTCAACAATTCTTTAAAATCTTTATGTTTATTAACCACTGGTACACGCCCGTGAGTCATTTTTGGTGAATTTTTGAAACCTTTCTAAAAAGGCAAAATCGAACATGTGAAATCCTTTAACTACCACTATTGGCCGCCTTGGGGGAATAATGTGCTTTACAGTCCTGAGAAATCAAACATATTTTAAAAATCCTCCGAGTTATTGAACCGGGGTACACGCCTGAGTTTAATTTTAGTAATTTCTTAAAATTAAACTAAGATTGCCTCTTGTGGTTGCCAAGTAGACTTAAGGTTCCTATGCATTGATATCTAGATGGTCCAAGTTCATTGTGATGCCATTTTTCTAAAGATTTCAACAATTCTATAAAATCTCTTTGTTTAGTGACCCCTGGTACACGCCCGTGAGGCATATTTAGTGATTACTTGAAACCATCCTAAAAGGAAAATCGAACCTGTGGAAGGCTTTAGTTTCCACTATTAGGCACCCCGGGGGTCAAATGTGCTTTACAATACCATTTTTCAAAAAATAAAACATATTTTCAAAATCTTCCGAGTTAGTGAACCGGTGTACACGCCTGTGTATTAATTCTGAGGTTTCTTAAAATCAAAATAATGTTTCCTCTTCTTGACCCCAAGTAGACTTAAGGTTACTAAGCATTGATTTCTAGACAGTCGAATTTCATTTTGACGCCATTTTTCTTTAGAGTTAAACAATTCTTAAAAATCTTTATGTTTAGTGACCCCCGGTACCCGCCCGTGAGTCATTTTTGGTGAATTTTGAAACCTTTCTAAAAAGGAAAAATCAAACCCGTGAAAGGCTTTAACTACCACTATTGGGTACCATAGGGGAAGAATGTGCTTTACAGACCTATTTTCTGAGAAATCAAACATATTTTTAAAATCCTCCGAGTTAGTGAACCGGGGTACACGCCGAAGTTTAATATTGGTAATTTCTTAAAATCAAACTAAGGATGCCCCTTCTGGTTGCTAAGTAGACTTAAGGTTCCTATGCATTAATATCTAGATGGTCGATGTTCATTGTGATGCTATTTTTCAAAAGATTTCAATAATTTGATAAAATCTATATGTTCAGAGACCCCCGGTACACGCTCGTGAGGCATTTCTAGTGATTAATTGAAACCATTCTAAAAGGGAAAATCGAACCTGTGGAAGGCTTTAGTTTCCATTATTGGGCACCCCTGGGAGTTAAATGTGTTTTACAATACCATTTTTTGACAAATAAAACATATTTTCAAAATCCTCCGAGTTAGTGAACCGGGGTACACGCCTGTGTATTAATTCTGAGATTTCTTAAAATCAAACTAAGGATTCCTCTTCTTGACCCTAAGTAGACTTAAGGTTACTAAGCATTCATTTCTAGACAGTCGAATTTCATTTTGATGCCATTTTTCTATAGAGTTCAACAATTCTTTAAAATCTTTATGTTTAGTGACCCCCGGTACACGCTTGTGAGGCATTTTTGAAACCTTTCTAAAAAGGCAAAATTAAACCTGGGAAAGGCTTTAACTACCACTCTTAGGCGCCCTGGGGGAATAATGTGCTTTACAATCCTATTTTCTGTGAAATCAAACATATTTTAAAAAATCCTCCGAGTTAGTGAACCGGGGTACACGTCTGAGTGTAATTTTGGTAATTTCTTAAAATCAAACTAAGGATGCCTGTTCTGGGTGCCAAGTAGACTTAAGGTTCCTATGCATTGATATCTAGATGGTTCCAGTTCATTGTGACGCTATTCTTCTAAAAATTTCAACGATTCTATAAAATCTCTATGTTCAGTGACCCCCGGTATACGCCCGTGAGGCATTTTTAATTATTACTTGAAGCCATTCTAAAAGGGAAAATTAAACCTGTGGAAGGCTTAAGTTTCCACTATTGGGCACGCTGGGGTCAAATGTGCTATACAGTACCATTTTTTGACAAATAAAACATATTTTCAAAATCCTCCGAGTTAGTGAACCGGGGTACACGCCTGTGTATTAATTCTGAGATTTCTTAAAATCAAACTAAGGATTCCTTTTCTTGACCCCAACTATACTTAAGGTTACAAAGCATTGAATTCTAGGTTGTCGAATTTCATTTTGACGCCATTTTTCTTTAGACTTCAACAATTCTTTAAAATCCTTATGTTTAGTGACCCCCGGTACACACCCGTGATGCATTTTTGGTGAATTTTTGAAACCTTTCAAAAAAGGAAAAATCAAACCTGTGAAAGGCTTTAACTACCACTATTGGTCGCCCTGGGGGAAGAATGTGCTTTACAAACCTATTTTCTGAGAAATCAAACATATTTTAAAAAATCCTCAAAGTAATTGAACCGGGGTATATGCCTGAGTTTAATTTTGGTAATTTCTTAAAATCAAACTAAGGATGCCCCTTCTGGTGTCCAAGTAGACTTAAGGTTCCTATGCATTAATATCTAGATGGTCGAAGTTCATTATGATGCTATTTTTCAAAAGATTTCATCAATTCGATAAAATCTCTATTTTAAGTGACCCTTTGTACACGCCTGTGAGGCATTTTAGTGATTACTTGAAACCATTCTAAAAGGGCAATCCGAACCTGTGGAAGGCTTTAATTTCCACTATTGGACACCCTGGGGGTCAATTGTGCTTTACAGTAACATTGTTTTTGACAAATAAACCATAAAAGGATGCGTCTTCTGGTTGCCAAGTAGACTTAAGTTTACTATGCATTGATATCTAGATGGTCCAAGTTCATTGTGACGCTATTTTTCTAAAGATTTCAACAATTCGATAAAATCTCTATGTTTAGTGACCCCCGGTACACGCCCGTGAGACATTTTTAGTGATTACTTGAAACCATTCTAAAAGGGAAAATCAAACTTGTGGAAGGCTTAAGTTTCCACTATTGGGCACCCTGGGGTCAAATGAGCTGTACAAATAAAACATAATTTTAAAATCCTAGGAGTAAGTGAACCAAGGTACACGCCTTTGTATTAATTCTGAGATTTCTTAAAATCAAACTAAGGATTTCTCTTCTTGACCCCAAGTATACTTAAGGTTACTAAACATTGATTTCTAGACAGTCGAATTTCATTTTGATGCCATTTTTCTATAGAGTTCAACATTTTTTTAAAATCTTTATATTTAGTGACCCCCGGTACACGCCCTTTAGGCATTTTTTGTGAATTTTAGAAACCTTTCTAAAAAGGAAAAATAGAACCTGTGAAAGGCTTTCACTACCACATTTGGGCATCCTGGGGGAAGAATGTGATTTAAAGACCTATTTTCTGAGAAATCGAACATATTTTAAATAATCCTCCGAGTCAGTGAACCGAGGTACACGCCAGAGTTTAATTTTGGTATTTTCTTAAAATTAAACTAAGGATGCCCCTTCTGGGAGCCAAGTAGACTTAAGGTTCCTATGCATTAATATCTAGATGGTCGAAGTTCATTGTGATGCTATTTTCAAAAGATTTAAACAATTCAATAAAATCTCCATGTTCAGTGACCCCCGGTACACGCCCGTGAGGCATTTTTAGTGATTAATTGAAACCATTCTAAAAGGGAAAATTGAACCTTTGGAAGGCTTTAGTTCCACTATTTGGCACCCCTGGGGTCAAATGTGCTTTACAGTACCATTTTTTGACAAATAAAACATATTTTGAAAATCCTCCGAGTTAGTGAACCGGGGTACACGACTGTGTATTAATTCTGAGATTTCTTAAAATCAAACTAAGGATTCCTCTTCTTGACCCCAAGTAGACTTAAGGTTACTAAGCATTTATTTCTAGAAAGAAATTTCATTTTGACGCCATTTTTCTTTAGTGTTCAACAATTCTTTAAAATCTCTAAGTTTAGTGACCCCCGGTACACGCCCGTGAGACATTTTTGGTAAATTTTGGAAGCCTTTCTAAAAAGGAAAAATCAAACCTTTGAAAGGCTTTAACTACCACTGTTGGGCGCCCTGAGGGAATAATGTGCTTTACAGTCCTATTTTCTGAGGAATCAAACATATTTTAAAAAATCCTCCGAGTTAGTGAAGCGGGCTACACGCCTGATTTTAATTTTGGTAATTTCTTAAAATTAAACTAAGGATGCCTCTTCTGGTTGCAAAGTAGACTTAAGGTTCCTATGCATTGATATCTAGATGGTCAACTCCCTTTTAGAAAACAATAATGTGCTTTACAGTCCTATTTTCTGAGAAATCAAACATATTTTAAAAAATCCTCCGAGTTAGTGAACCGGGGTACATGCGTGAGTGTAATTTTGGTGATTTCTTAATATCAAACTAAGGATGCCTCTTCTGGTTGCCAAGTCGACTTAAGGTTCCTATGCATTGATATCAAGATGGTCCAAGTTTAAAATATGTTTGATTTAACAGAAAATAGGTCTGTAAAGCACATTCTCCCCCAGGGTCCCCAATAGTGGTAGTTAAAGCCTTTCATAGGTTCGATTTTGCCTTTTTAAAAAGTTTTCCAAAATTCACCAAAAATGCCTCACGCGCGTGTATCGGGGGGTCACTAAATATAAATATTTTAAAGAATTGTTGAACTCTAAAGAAAAATGGCGTCAACATATTTTCAAAATCCTCCGAGTTAGAGACCCGGGGTACACGCCTGTGTATTAATTGAGAGATTTCTTAAAATAACACTAAGGATTCATCTTCTTGACCCCAAGTAGACTTAAGGTTATTAAGCATTGATTTCTAGACAGTCGAATTTCCTTTTGGCGCCATTTTTCTTTAGAGTTCAACAATTCTTTAAAATCTCTACGTTTAGTGACCCCCGGTACACGCCCGTGAGGCATTTTTGGTGAAATTTTGAAATATTTCTAAAAAGGCATAATCGAACCTGTGAAAGGCTTTAACTACCACTATTGGGCGCCCTGGAGGAATAGTGTGCTTTACAGTCCTATTTCCTGAGAAATCAAACATATTTTAAAAAATCTTCCGAATTAGTGAAGCGGGGTACACGACTGAGTGTAATTTTGGTGATTTCTTCAAATAAAACTAAGGATGCCTCTTCAGGTTGCCAAATAGACAAAAGGTTCCTATGCATTGATATCTAGATGGTCCAAGTTCATTGTGACGCTATTTTTCTTAAGAATTCAACAATTCGATAAATTCTCTATGTTTAGTGACCCGCGGTACACGCCCGTGAGGCATTTTTAGTGATTACCTGAAACTATTCTAAAAGGGAAAATTGAACCTGTGAATGATTTAGTTTCCAGTATTAGGCACCCTGGAGGTGAAATGTGCTTTACAGTACCATTTTTTGACAAATAGAACATATTTTCAAAATCCGAGTTAGAGACCCGTGGTACACGCCTGTGTATTAATTGTGTGATTTCTTAAAATCAAACTAAGGATTCCTCTTCTTAACCCCAAGTAGACTTAAGGTTATTAAGCATTGATTTCTAGACAGTCGAATTTCCTTTTGGCGCCATTTTTCTTTAGAGTTCAACAATTCTTTAAAATCTCTACGTTTAGTGACCCCCCGTACACGCCCGTGAGGCATTTTTGTTGAATTTTTGAAATCTTTCTAAAAAGGCAAAATCGAACCTGTGAAAGACTTTAACTACCACTATTGGGCATCTTGGGGGAATAATGTGCTTTACAGTCCTATTTTCTGAGAAATCAAACATATTTTAGAAAATGCTCCGAGTTGGTGAACCGGGGTACACGCCTGAGTGTAATTTTTGTGATTTCTTAAAATCAAACTAAGGATGCCTCTTCTGGTTGCCAAGTAGACTTAAGGTTCCTATAAATTGCTATCTAGATATTCCAAGTTCACTGTGACGCTATTTTTCTATAGAATTCAACAATTCGATAAAATCTCTATGATCAGTGACCCCCGGCACGCGCCCGTGAGGTATTTTTAGTGATTACTTGAAAGCATTCTAAAAGGGAAAATCGAACCTGTGGAAGACTTTAGTTTCCACTATTAGGGACCCTGGAGGTGAAATGTGCTTTACAGTACCATTTTTTGACAAATAAAACATATTTTCAAAATCCTCCGAGTTAGGGACCCGGGGTACATGCCTGTGTATTAATTGTTAGATTTCTTAAAATCAAACTAAGGATTCCTCTTCTTGACTTCAAGTAGACTTAAGGTTACTAAGCATTTATTTCTAGACAGTCGAATTTCCTTTTGGCCCCATTTTTCTTTAGAGTTCAACAATTCTTTAAAATCTCTACGTTTAGTGACCCCTGGTACACGCCCGTGATACATATTTGGTAAATTTTTTAAAATCTTTCTAAAAAGGCAAAATCGAACCTGTGAATGGCTTTAACTACCACTATTGGGCACCCTAGGGGAATAATGTGCTTTACAGTCCTATTTTCTGAGAAATCAAACATATTTTTGAAAATCCTCCGAGTTAGTGAACCGGGGTACACGCCTAAGTGTAATTTTGGTGATTTCTTAAAATCAAACTAAGGATGCCTCTTCTGGTTGTCAAGTAGACTTAAGGTTCCTATGTATTGCTATATAGATAGTCCAAGTTCACTATGACGCTATTTTTCTAAAGATTTCAACAATTTGATAAAATCTCTATCTTCAGTGACCCCCGGTACATGCCCGTGAGGTATTTTTAGTGATTACTTGATACTATTCTAAAAGGGAAAATCGAACCTGTGGAATACTTTAGTTTCCACTATTAGGCATCTTGGAGGTGAAATGTGCTTTACAGTACCATTTTATGACAAATAAAACATATTTTCAAAATCCTCCGAGTTAATGACCCGGGGTACACGCCTGTGTATTAATTGTGAGATATCATAAAATTAAACTAAGGATTCCTCTTGTTGACCCAAGTAGACTTAAGTTTACTAAGCAATGATTTCTAGAGAGTCGAATTTCCTTTTGGCGCCATTTTTCTTTAGAGTTCAACAATTCTTTAAAATCTCTACGTTTAGTGATCCCCGGTACACGCCTGTGAGACATTTTTGGTGAATTTTTGAAATCTTTCTAAAAAGGCATAATCGAACCTGTGAAAGGCTTTAACTACCACTATTGGGCGCCCTGGAGGAATAATGTGCTTTACAGTCCTATTTCCTGAGAAATCAAACATATTTTAAAAAATCTTCCGAATTAGTGAAGCGGGGTACACGACTGAGTGTAATTTTGGTGATTTCTTAAAATAAAACTCAGGATGCCTCTTCTGGTTGCCAAGTAGACAAAGGGTTCCTATGCATTGATATCTAGATGGTCCAAGTTCATTGTGACGCTATTTTTCTTAAGATTTCAACCATTCGATAAATTCTCTATGTTTAGTGACCCCCGGTACACGCCCGTGAGGCATTTTTAGTGATTACTTGAAACTATTCTAAAAGGGAAAATCGAATCTGTGAATGATTTAGTTTCCAGTATTAGGCACCCTGGAGGTGAAATGTGCTTTACAGTACCATTTTTTGACAAATAGAACATATTTTCAAAATCCTCCGAGTTAGAGACCCGGGGTACACGTCTATGTATTAATTGTGAGATTTCTTAAAATAACACTAAGGATTCCTCTACTTGACCCCAAGTAGACTTAAGGTTATTAAGCATTGATTTCTAGACAGTCGAATTTTGTTTTGGCGCCATTTTTCTTTAGAGTTCAACAATTCTTTAAAATCTCTACGTTTAGTGACCCCCGGTACACGCCCGTGAGGCATTTTTGTTGAATTTTTGAAATCTTTCTAAAAAGACAAAATCGAACCTGTGAAAGGGTTTAACTACCACCATTGGGCACCCTGGGGGAATAATGTGCTTCTATTTTTTGAGAAATCAAACATATTTTAACAAATCTTCCGAGTTAGTGAACCGGAGTACACGACTGAGAGTAATTTTGGTGCTTTCTTAAAATAAAACTAAGGATGCCTCTTCTGGTTGCCAAGTAGACAAAAGGTTCCTATGCATTTGATATCTAGATGGTCCAAGTTCATTGTGATGCTATTTTTCTTAAGATTTCAACAATTCGATAAATTCTCTATGTTCAGTGACCCCCGGTACACGACCGTGAGGCATTTTTTGTAATTACTTGAAACCATTCTAAAAGGGAAAATCGAACCTGTGGAAGGCTTTAGTTTCCACTATTAGGCACCCTGGAGGTGAAATGTGCTTTACAGTACCATTTTTTGACAAATAAAACATATTTTCAAAATCCTCCGAATTAGTGACACGGGGTACACGCCTGTGTATTAATTGTGAGATTTCTTAAAATCAAACTAACGATTCCTCTTCTTGACCCCAAGTAGACTTAAGGTTACTAAGACGTGATTTCTAAACAGTCGAATTTCCTTTTGGCGCCATTTTTCTTTAGAGTTCAACAATTATTTAAAATCTCTACGTTTAGTGACCCCTGGTACACGCCCGTGAGGCATTTGTAGTGAATTTTTGAAATCTTTCTAAAAAGGCAAAGGCTTTAACTACCACTATTGGCCTCCCTAGGGGAATAATGTGCTTTACAGTCCTATTTTCTGAGAAATCAAACATATTTTAGAAAATCCTCCGAGTTAGTGAACCGAGGTACACGCCTTAGTGTAATTTTGGTGATTTCTTAAAATCAAACTAAGGATGCCTCTTCTGGTTGCCAAGTAGACTTAAGGTTCCTATGCATTGCTATCTAGATAGTCCAAGTTCACTGTGACGCTATTTTTCTAAAGATTTAAACAGTTCGATATAATCTCTATGTTCAGTGACCCCCGGTACATGCCCGTGATGTATTTTTAGTGATTATTTGAAACCATTCTAAAAGGGAAAATTGAACCTGTGGAAGACTTTAGTTTCCACTATTAGGCACCCTGGAGGTGAAATGTGCTTTACAGAATTACAGTACCATTTTTTGACAAATAAGACATATTTTCAAAATCCTCCGAGTTAGTGACCCGGAGTACACGCCTGTGTATTAATTGTGTGATTTCATAAAATCAAACTAAGGATTCCTCTTCTTGACCCCATGTAGACTTAAGGTTACTAAGCATTGATTTCTAGACAGTCAAATTTCCTTTTGGCGCCATTTTTCTTTAAAGTTCAACAATTCTATAAAATCTCTATGTTTAGTGACCCCCGATACACGCCCGTGAGGCATATTTGGTGAATTTTTGAAATCTTTCTAAAATGGAAAAATCGAACCTGTAAAAGGGTTTAACTACCACTATAGGTGCCCTGGGGGAATAATGTGCTTCTATTTTTTGAGAAATCAAACATATTTTAACAAACCTTCCCAGTTACTGAACCGGGGTACACGACTGAGAGTAATTTTGGTGATTTCTTAAAATAAAACTAAGGATGCCTCTTCTGGTTGTCAAGTAGACAAAAGGTTCCTATGCATTTGATATCTAGATGATCCAAGTTCATTGTGACGCTATTTTTCTTAAGATTTCAACAATTCGATAAATTCTCTATGTTCAGTGAGCCCCGGTACACGCCCGTGAGACATTTTTTGTGATTACTTGAAACCATTCTAAAAGAGAAAATCAAACCTGTGGAAGTCTTTAGTTTCCACTATTAGGCACCCTGGAGGTGAAACGTGCTTTATAGTACCATTTTTTGACAAATAAAACATATTTTCAAAATCCTCCGAGTTAGTGACACGGGGTACACGCCTGTGTATTAATTGTGAGATTTCTTAAAATCAAACTAAGGATTCCTCTTCTTGACCCCAAGTAGACATAAGGTTACTAAGCATTGATTTCGAAATAGTCGAATTTCCTTTTGGCGCCATTTTTCTTTAGAGTTCAACAATTCTTTAAAATCTCTACGTTTAGTGACCCCCGATACACGCCCGTGAGGCATTTTTAGTGAATTTTTGAAATCTTTCTAAAAAGGCAAAATCGAACCTGTGAAAGGCTTTAACTACCACTATTGGCCGCCCTAGGGGAATAATGTGCTTTACAGTCCTATTTTCTTAGAAATCAAACATATTTTAGAAAATCCTCCGAGTTAGTGAACCGAAGGTACAAGCCTGAGTGTAATTTTGGTGATTTCTTAAAATCAAACTAAGGATGCCTCTTCTGGTTGCCAAGTAGACTTAAGGTTCCTATGCATTGCTATCTAGATAGTCCAAGTTCACTGTGACGCTATTTTTCTAAAGAATTAAACAGTTCGATATAATCTCTATGTTCAGTGACCCCCGGTACACGCCCGTGAGGTATTTTTAGTGATTACTTGAAACCATTCTAAAAGGGAAAATTGAACCTGTGGAAGACTTTTGTTTCCACTATTAGGCACCCTGTTGGTGAAATGTGCTTCACAATGCCATTTTTTTACAAATAAAACATATTTTCAAAATCCTCCAAGTTAGTGACCCGGGGTACAAGCCTGTGTATTAATTGTGAGATTTCTTAAAATTAAACTAATTATTCCTCTTCTTGACCCCAAGTAGACTTAAGGTTACTAAGCATTGATTTCTAGACAGTCGAATTTCCTTTTGGTGCCATTTTTCTTTAGAGTTCAACAATTCTTTAAAATTTCTACGTTTAGTGACCCCAGGTACACGCCCGTGAGGCATTTTTAGTGAATTTTTTGAAATATTTCTGAAAAGGCAAAACGGAACCTGTGAAAGGCTTTAACTACCACTATTGGGCGCCTGGGGGAATAATGTGCTTTACAGTCCTATTTTCTGAAAAATCAAACATATTTTTGAAAATCCTCTGAGTTAGTGAACCGGGGTACACGCCTGAGTGTAATTTTGGTGATTTCTTAAAATCAAACTAAGGATGCCTCTTCTGGTTGCCAAGTAGACTTAAGGTTCCTATGCATTGCTATCTAGATAGTCTAAGTTCACTGTGACGCTATTTTTCTAAAGATTTCAACAATTCGATAAAATCTCTATGTTTAGTGACCCCCGGTACACGCACGTGAGGCATTTTTAATGATGACTTGAAACCATTCTAAAAGGGAATATCGAACAGGTGGAAGACTTTAGTTTCCACTATTAGGCACCCTGGAGATGAAATGTGCTTTACAGTACCATTTTTTGACAAATAAGACATATTTTCAAAATCCTCCGAGTTAGTGACGTGGGTTACACGCCTGTGTATTAATTGTGAGATTTCATAAAATCAAACTATGGATTCCTCTTCTTGACCCCAAGTAGACTTAAGGTTACTAAGCATTGATTTCTAGACAGTTGAATTTTATTTTGACGCCATTTTTCTTTAGAGTTCAACAATTCTTTAAAATATCTATGTTTAGTGACCCCCGGTACACGACCGTGAGGCATATTTGGTGAATTTTTGAAACCTTTCTATAATGGTAAAATCGAACCCGTGAAAGGGTTTAACTACCACTATTGGGCGCCCTGGGGGAATAATGTGTTTTACCCTCCTATTTTCTGAGAAATCAAACATATTTTAAAAAATCTTCCGAGTTACTGAACCGGGGTACACGACTGAGTGTAATTTTTGTGATTTCTTAAAATAAAACTAAGGATGCCTCTTCTGGTTACCAAGTATACAAAAGGTTCCTATGCATTGATATCTAGATGGTCCAAGTTCATTGTGACGCTATTTTTCTTAAGATTTAAACAATTCGATAAATTCTCTATGTTCAGTGCCCCCCGGTACACGCCCGTGAGGCATTTTTAGTGATTACTTGAAACCATTCTAAAAGGGAGAATCGAACCTGTGGAAGGCTTTGGTTTCCACTATTAGGCACCCGGGAGGTGAAATGTGCTTTACAGTACCATTCTTTAACAAATAAAACATATTTTCAAAATCCTCCGAGTTAGTGACCCGGGGTACACGCCTGTGTATTAATTGTGAGATTTCGTAAAATCAAACTAAGGATTCATCTTCTTGACCCCAAGTAGATTTAAGGTTACTAAGCATTGATTTCTAGACAGTCGAATTTCCTTTTGGCGCCATTTTTCTTTAGAGTTCAACAATTCTTTAAAATCTCTATGTTTATTGACCCCCGGTACACGCCCGTGAGGCATTTTTTGTGAATTTTTGAAATCTTTCTAAAAAGGCAAAATTGAACCTGTGAAAGGCTTTAACTATCACTATTGGGTGCCCTGGGGGAATAATGTGCTTTACAGTCCTATTTTCTGAGAAATCAAACATATTTTAGAAAATCCTCCGAATTAGTGAACCGGGGTACACGCCTGAGTGTGATTTTGGTGATTTTTTAAAATCAAACTAAGGATGCCTCTTCTAGTTACCAAGTAGACTTATGGTTACTATACATTGCTATCAGAATAATCCAAGTTCACTGTGACGCTATTTTTCTAAACATTTCAACAATTCGATAAAATCTCTATGTTCAGTGACCCCCGGTACACGTCCGTGAGGCATTTTTCATGATTACTTGAAACCATTCTAAAAGGATATATCGAACCTGTGGAAGATTTTAGTTTCCACTATTAGGCACCCTGGAGATGAAATGTGCTTTACAGTATCATTTTTTGACAAATAAGACATATTTTCAAAATCCTCCGAGTTGGTGACCTGGGGTACACACCTGTGTTATAATTGTGAGATTTCATAAATCAACTAAGGATTCCTCTTCTTGACCCCAAGTAGACTTAAGGTTACTAAGCATTGATTTCTAGACAGTAGAATTTTATTTTGACGCCATTTTTCTTTAAAGTTCAACAATTCTTTCAAATATCTATGTTTAGTGACCCACGGTACACGCCCGTGAGGCATAACCTTTCTAAAGTGGTAAAATCGAACCTGTGAAAGGGTTTAACTACCACTATTGGGCGCCTGGGGGAATAATGTGGTGTACCATCCTATTTTCTGAGAAATCAAACATATTTCAAAAAAACTTCCGAGTTACTGAACCGGGGTACACGACTGATTGTAATTTTGGTGATTTCTTAAAATAAAACTAAGGATGCCTCTTCTGGTTGCCAAGTAGACAAAAGGTTCCTATGCATTGATATCTTGATGGTCCAAGTTCATTGTGACGCTATTTTTCTTAAGATTTCAACAATTCGATAAATTATCTATGTTCAGTGACCCCCAGTACACGCCCGTGAGGCATTTTTAGTGATTACTTGAAACCATTCTAAAAGGGAAAATCGAACCTGTGGAAGGCTTTAGTTTCCACTATTAGGTTCCTATGCATTGATGCCCTTCTCACGGAAGCCCGGATTGCGGGGGCCGTATCTCCTTGCCCGTGCGAGATTTAGGGGTGGTTTCTTCACTGAGGTCCCCCTTTTTTTCAGTTCCCTATTGGCCTGTGCACTCGGATCGGCCAAATTGCGAAGTTCGTTTTCGCCCGAAATAAATGCCTTTCACACGGAAACCCGGATTGTGGGGGCCGTATCTCCTTGCTCGTGAGAGATTTGGGGTAGGTTCCTTCACTAAAGTCCCCCTTTTTTTAGTGCCTTATTTGTCCCTCCACTCGGATCGGCCAAATTACGAAGTCCGTTTTCGCCCGAATTTAATGCCCTTCTCATGGAAGCCCGGATCGCGGGGGCCGTATCTCCTTGTTTGTGAGAGATTTGGGGGTGGTTCCTTCACTAAGGTCCCCCTTTTTTTCAGTTCCCTATTGGCCCGTGCACACGGATCGGCCAAATTGCGAAGTCCGTTTTCGCTCGAATTTGATGCCCTTCTCACGGAAGAGCGGATTGCGTGAGCCGTAGCTCCTTGCTCGTGAGAGATTTGGGGGTGGTTACTTCACTGATGTCCCCCTTTTTTCAGTGCCCTATTGGCCCGTGCACTTGGATTCGCCAAATTGAGAAATCCGTTTTCGCCCGAAATTTATGCCCATCTCACGGAAGCCCCGATTGCGGGGGCCGTATCTCCTTGCTCGTGAGAGATTTGGGGGTGGTTACTTCACTGAGGTCCCACTTTTTTTTAGTTCTCTATTAGCCCGTGCACTCGGATTGGCCAAATTGCGAAGTCCGTTTTCGCCGGAAATTAATGCCCTTCTCATGGAAGCCCGGATTGCGGGGGCCGTATCTCCTTGCTCGTGAGAGATTTGGGGGTGGTTCCTTCACAGAGGTCTCCTTTTTTTAGTGCCCTATTAGCCCGTGCACTCGGATCGGCCAAATTACGAAGTTCGCTTTCGCTAAAATTTGATGCCCTTCTCATGGAAGCCCAGATTGCGGGGGCCGTATCTCCTTGCTCGTGAGAGATTTGGGGGTGGTTCCTCCACTGAGGTCCCCTTTTTTTCAGTGCCCTATTGGCCCGTGCACTCGTATCGGACAAATTGCGAAGTCCGTCTTCGCCCGAAATTGTTGCCCTTCTCACGGAAGCCCGGATTGCGGGGGCCGTATCTCCTCGCTCGTGAGAGATTTGGCGGTGGTTCCTTCACTGAGGTACCCCTTTTTTCAGTGCCCTGTTTGTCGTGCACTCGAACCGGCCAAATTACGAAGTCTGTTTTCGCCCGATTTTGATGCTCTTCTCACGGACGCCCAGATTGCGGGGGCCGTATCTCCTTGCTCGTGAGAGGTTTGGGGGTGGTTTCTTCACTGAGGTCCCCCTTTTGGCCTGTGCCCTATTGGCCCGTGCACTCGAATGGGCCAAATTGCGAAGTCCGTTTTCGCCCGAAATTGATGCCCTTCTCACGGAAGCCCGGATTGCGGGGGCTGTATCTCCTTGCTTGTGAGAGATTTGGTGGAGGTTCCTTCACTGACGTCCCCCCTTTTTTTTAGTGCCCTATTGGCCCGTGCACTTGGATTGTCCAAATTGCGAAGTCCGTTTTCGCCCGAAAATGAGGCTCCTCTGACGAAAGTCCGGATTGCGGGCGCTGTATCTCTTTCCTCGTGAGAGGTTTTGGGGTGGTTTGTTTACTGAGGCCCCCCTTTTTTGCAGTGCCCTATTGGCCCGTGCACTCTGATCAGCCAAATTGCGAAGTCCGTTTTCGCCCGAAAATGAGGCCCTTCTCACGGAATCCCGGATTGTGGGGGGCGTATCTTCTTGCTATTGAGAGATTTGGGGATGGGTTCCCCGAAATTGGGATCCTTCCTACGGAAGCCTGATTTGCGTGGGCCATATCTCCTTGCTAGTGAGAGATTTGGGGGTGATTGTTTCATTGAGGTCCCCTTTTTTCGTTGACCTATGGGCCTGTGCACATGGATCGGTCAGATTGCGAATTCCGTTTTCGTCCAAAAATCGGGCCCTTCTCACGAAAGCGCTGATTGTGGGGGCCGTATCTCATTGAGTAGTACTTTTGTTTGGCAACTCGACCTTCAAATATGACAATATTGGATTGTGGCAGATTCAGATTATTTCAACTATCTGATATAAACATTTTTCGGATTATATCTAGTCAAATCATGTTAATTTGGATTGATAATTATAATATGTTTAGAGTTGGGTTGATAATATATTGGGGCGATTTAGATCGACTTTACAAATTGGATCAATTTATTGTAGGTCTAGCTAAAACCCAGAGGGGAAGGGCACAAGGCCACAAGTCCACAAATATCAATGTTGGTGTGGCCACATTGCATGTGTATTATTTTTGGATGGAAAGGTAAACAATTCAAAATTAGGTCCGTCTTCACATAAGATCGTGACCTAATTTATCATGGGAGTTGAAGTTACTAAAATTTGCGGACCCTAATAGTAACATTATTATTATTATTATTATTATTATTATTATAAACAAATATCATACAACCTACAAGAAATTAGTGGGCAACCGAGATACAATCTGGGCACCCACTCCTCTAGCTATAGCAAACCCTATCCTAGTGAAAATATGGGCAACAGCACGTGCCCCTATATCCTGTGTCTTCGAGAAAGTCTGCACCCGCTTCAGCAACGCAATAGCCACCTTATCCAATTCCCCAAGAGAAGAAAAGGAAAAGGGAAGGAAGCCATACCCAATAGCTCGACAACGAGCTTCATACTTGACCCGCTTCCGATGAGCCGCATCAGCAACAACACGTCCAGGAACAAAGTCAGACAACCCAGAGTGGGTCAAGGGAGAAGACCCTGTCAAGTCGATACACACATCACGACCACCATCCCAAGAATAAAGAAGCACATCGGCCGGCCTGAGGGCCCCGTCGTTCCCCCTAGACAATCCAATGTCAACCTCCTTTCTTGCCGAAATCCCAGAACGAAAGCAGATATCAACAAGAGTATCTCGAACGACATTATGCCGATGTTTAATGCCCACAATACCAGCACAAGACACCGCATGATCACCAAAAACATCCCCAGCAAAAACCCTGGAGCAAGCACAGCACGGCATCGAAGTAGAGAACAAAGGAACACCCAACCGGTAACACAACACACTACGATAAGTCTTAGGGTTCATCGTCTGACCCAACCCTGAAATAGGAACTGCCCGAAGCCAGTCTGAGGTGTGATCCCCCTGCTGTGACTGCCACAAAGCTAACCGTCGAGGAGATAAAGAAAAGGTGGATTCTGTCGATTCAGTAACCTTTGTGAAGTATATATCTGCCAATTTCTTCATAAGTTTAGGGGCAGCGACTACACTAGGATCACGCAAAATGTCAGACTCCACAGTTCTATTAAAAAGACTCAACGCATCCTCAAAGGCACGTCCACAACCAACAATACCTGCAGGACGTAAAAGCTTATCCTGTAAACCAGCAGACTGCAAACGAGACGCGAGATAAGCATAGTGCCGAACATCACTCGCGCAATAAACACCAAGTCCTCCAAAGGCAAAAGGTAAGGTAGCAAGACGCCACTGCCAATCGCCAAAACCAGGCCCCGAAGCAGTAACAATACGCTCCAAAGAAGAACGAAGGGCTCCATCAAAGGAACGATAAGCCTCATCAAAGACACAAGGAGGACAAGTACGCAGGGCAAAATAGAGTTTAGAAATGCCTGTACACGCCCTAAGAAGTAGCAACTCACACTGGGGATCATCAATCTTAGCAACCTTATCCATAAGCGTAATTGTCTTGGACACTCGCTGCATCACAAGCTCCCCACTGAAAATAGAGTCGGAACTAGCAGGACCACCAAGCAACTTTACACCACTCAAAGGCCGTGCAATATCAGGGGGAAGGACACCAACAAGCCTACTACTAGGGTCTTCGACAGGCCAAAAAACCTCAGTCTTCCCTACATTCAGATGTAGACCGAAACTAGGCCCATCCTCCATAATCAACTCCAAAACCTTCCCTACGACCAAGGTATCACCAATAATGGTGCCATCATCCAAATACCACGCCTGAAGACTGACATCAAAAGAGTCTCTGATTTTACACACCAAGGGATGTAAAACCAAAGCAAAAAGCAAAGGACCAAGGGGGTCACCCTGTTGCACTCCCTGAGATGACCATAAGGTGTGCTCTCCATAATACAATCTGGCAGGATGAGAATAGCAGAATTCAACCCAACGTGAAATGCCCGGACACCGAAGACGAACTTCACGTAACATGATCTCACGATCGACTAAGTTGAAAGCATTTTGAAAATCCACCAACAACATAGAAAGACCGACATCATTTCCACGATCCTCAATCAACCTGTTAACAGCATGAAGTACTGCCTCACCACCCGAAGGAACCCCAACACCAAAACTGAAGACCATCAAAGTAACCTCTCAAAGAAGGCCCCACCAAAACAGCTCCGACCTTCGAAACCAAACGCCGCCAAATAGTACCAACGGCTATCGGACGAATACCCCCACCGGGCTTGACAAGAGGAGTTAGAGGAGCACTAGCAATGTACTCACCCAAAACCGCAGGACATTTCCCAGCTAGTAAGAGATTAACCACCTGCGAGATAGAGTCAACTAACTCATCCGAAATAGCCACCGCTGCTCCACTCAAACAATCCATAAGGTGTTGAGCTCGAAAACCGTCCCTACCACAAGATGTACCACGAGGAAAACTCGAAATCCGATCCAAAACAACAGCAGAAGAAGCAATGAGATGATGGTGGTCAATAGGTATATCCGGCAAGGAAGGAGCCGGCGAAGAAGGGTGTTTGGACTGTAAATCCGCAAGAGTGGCAGCAGAATATGGAGCAATGCCGGATGAAGAAAGAACACGGACCGCAGCTGTATAATGACCATCACAAATCTTCCTCTTACACTGCTTGATATTGCGCTCATCCAAATCAAGGTCCTCCTCATCAGCGTCTGAGAAAGTAGGAGGATCCTCCGCCAAAATTTCTCTGAAGAGGTGCAAGCTACCACCCTGCGTACCCCAAGAGCAAATAGCACGGGAAATACTCTCTTCCTGACGTTGACGCTTAATAGCAGACTTACATTCAAGATTACTCCGCGGGCGAAAAGTTTTAAGAGTGCAAAGAGGTAACACCAATAAAGAGACCCAAAAGGAAATGTCATCAGGTTTAGAAATAACCTTATCAAGAGCACCTTTCAGAACTCGAGCGAACCCCAAACGACACTTGGGAGGGATAGACTTCACAGTGCGAAACCCCTTGGAGAACAAACGATCCAAGTGAGCCACATCGAACCCACAAGAATGATCATGCAACGAGCCATCATCATGTCCAAGTTGCACCGGTCAAGAAGGAAGTTGTGGTTTGGGGATGTCATAAAGTAGAAATCTAACAATACCATCACCCTCATCGGGAGGTGACACAAAATCTGCACCTCGGCCATGACGACACCTAGTACGATGAGTATGGGTTTTGAAACAAACCCCACATAACCAAATCCCCATACGGGCAAAAGTAACCTCTGCCGCTGTGAAAACAGACAAAATAGTAGAAAGAGCATGTCGTGTAGTATCACGAGCACCAGAACAACAATGACGATCACGAAGGTGTGTGATCAACGAAGTCTTAGTGAGTCCATTCCCACCACCATCTTGACACCCACTAAGACCGACAAAAGGACAATGAAACCGTACAATGGCGGCCATCACAAGAATATAATCGCACCGCAACCAAAAGGTAAACAAAACCAAACCCCCACTGCTGTGCACCGCTCAAGGATGATTGCCGAAAGATGATGTCATGATGATGATGTCATACTGATGATGTCATGCTGATGATGTCATGATGAAGAAGGCAAAATGATGTGTACAACACTATGCAATGAAGAATGGAAGTATTGATCAAATCACGGCAACAAATCAATTCTTATCACAAAAAACAAATTAACAAGAGCCATCACCCATCAGTATATTGTGATATCACGCATCACAGTCAAAAAAAATCTCGCCTAACACCACAAACGCTGACCCACAAACGCCAGACAACGGTGTTAACGCTACACCAAACACTGCACCCACTGCCGCACCGTTGCAAATGTCGACGCACCACTGACCCTGACCCAAACAACCACCCTGACCCACCGCTGTCGACCCTAGACCTGCCGGCGATCTCCCACTGTGCCGGAAACCCCGAGTCCCTAAGACGTCCTCAACCCTAATCGCTCAACGCTCAACGCTCTCCAAATTTTTGTGTTTTTTTTATTATTATTATTATTATTATTATTATTATTATTATTGTTTTAGTACTATTTAGACTGAATCTGGACCAAATTGCGAAGTTCGTTTTCACCTGAAATTGATGCCCTTTTCACGGTAGCCCGGATTGTGGGGGCCGTATCTCCTTGCTCGTAAGAGATTTTGGGGTGGTTCTTTCACTGAGTTCCTTTTTTTTTCAGCGCCTTATTGGCCCGTGCACTCGGATCGACCAAATTGTGAAGTCCGTTCTCGACCGAAAATGGGGCCTTTCTCACGGACTCCCGAATTGCGGGTGTCGTATCTCTTTGCTCGTGACATATTTGGGGGAGGTTCCTTCACTAAGGTTCCCCTTTTTCAGTTCCCTTTTGGCCTGTGCACTCAGATCGGTAAACCCATAAAATAATGTCATTAAATGACACTAGATAGAACTTCACTCTTCATAATTTTGGTTTTTCGAGCTGATTTAGTTGCTTTGCTTCCTTTTTATTCGGGTTCCTTATTAGATTTTTGCTTCCTTTTTTCATTTAGATTTTGTGCTTCTATACGTATCAAATGTATTATTTTCATCAATTAAGGGGCAAAGGTGTGTGAAATTGTTCATTCATCTTATAACAATAGGCAAAAGATTAAGATGGTAAAGAAAAAAGGATATGAAATTAGTTATATGGAATTCATCGATTGTATTCTCATCCCTTAGCTTGTTTGATATGTGGCGTATGGAGTTATCCTAATGGAAAAATGAGGTTATTGTAAAATGATAAATAAAGTTAAACTTTTAATAGCCAGAAAAAAATAAAGGAATATACTTGAATGAACAAAAAAAGTTATTCTTTTTGTTTTGATTTTTTTAGTACTATGAAGTTATCCTTATAAATAAAATTATACTACTTGACACCATTTGGTTAGTCTTATATTCGAATGTGATGACACCATTTGGTTGGTTACATACAATATCTACGGGGCATGTGTTTAAAGGGACCAGGAGCAAGGAAGAGGATTCCACCAATATGATACATGAATGGTGACTAATTATTGGTGGCATTTCGCATTCTTGTGTTCCCTTCGCCTTTTTAAGAAAATCATAATAAAATTAGGTTAAGGGTTATAATGATCCAATTCAGGCTTAATCATATGTGATAAGGTTTAAACACAACACTCAAATAATAGTCAATTAGTCCAGTAAGTTCAATTTCGATATAACTAGAGGAAGAGTGCACACCTTAAAAAGTCCTTAAACATTCCTACCTTAATTCCATCATATATAAGAAAATGCAAATACAATTAATGAATTTTCCGTAACAAAATTTTACACCCCATTCCCATCACTAAATCTTTATAATCCTCATCCATCTAAACTAAATAAATTTATCCTAGCTTATTAAAACTTAGGTTATGGTCTCGTGTAGTGGCTGGGCAAAGGGTTTTTGGGGAAAAAAGAAAAAGGGAAAGAAAAAAAAGGGAAGGGTAAATTTGTATGAAAAACGTGGGGCCAGGGCGTTTTTTAGAAATTTTTGGTGCGTAGAATAGCGTTTCAGATTTTGATACCAATCCATTATAATATAGTGAGCTAAACAGGCCCTTGAGATTTTATGGCATGTTATATGCGTAGACCCGTAGTGTACTCAATACTTCATATTATTTATTCAGATACTTCGATTATAAGATTTAAATAATATTAATACTCCGATCCACAATATAATGAAACATTTTCTTAATCAATATTTCATGCCACGCTGGCAATCCGTGCCACCCACAACATCTTTCCGCGAACTTAAAATTCTTGCCACGCTGGCAATCCGTGCCACCCACTCATCAACCAATCAAATCGCACCATCTCTCCCTATATAAACCAAACCACAACATCTCCTTTTCCCAAACATATACGCCAAATTCTCTCTCTCATTCTCACACAACTCATACCAAACTCATTCTCGCCGAACGCATTTTCTTTCTCCTAGGAATCCAATCATCGTCATTTTTTTCCGACGAAAATAGGAGCGGCAAAGAAGGCGGCGCAACCACTAAAGGTGGGAGAGGCAAGCCAAAGGCGTCGAAATCGGTGTCTAGGTGGTCGAAAGCTGGTTTTCAGTTTCTGGTTGGAAGAATCGCGAGGTTTTTGAAGACTGGAAAGTATTCTCCTGTTTATCTTTCCGTTGTTCTCGAGTATCTCGCTGCTGAGGTATTTTGTTAATTTCAATCGCTTTTTAGAGTTTTTGATTCTTGATTTGAGTTTGAGTTTTATCGACTTTGAGGATGTGTTTGGAAGTTTGTTAATCGATCGAGCTTTAGAGTTTTTGTAGTTTATGTTTATTATCTTGAGATTGTTATTTGATCTTTGTGGTAGTTTGTGAAAATTTGTTGATAAATTGAATTTTTAAAGTAGGTTTGTGAATTGTTTATGATTTAAATTTCTTTGTGGTAGTTTGTGAAAATTTGTTGATAAATTGAGTTTTTAAAGTAGGTTTGTGAATCTAATATTATTATTTAAAAGTATTGAGGAAGCCTAAAATTGCTCCATTGGCCTTTTGCCCTCTTCTCACTAAATCCTACACTAAGTGAATTTTTAACAAAATACGTACCGTTTGGCGGGCCGTCTGGAGGAGATGGGGGTAGAGGAGGGAATGTGTATGTAGAGGTTGACGGGGCGATGAATTCGTTGTTGCCATTTAGGAATTGTGTGCATTTTAGGGCGGGGAGAGGGTCTCATGGACAGGGGAGTAACCAACATGGGGCTAAAGGGGAGGATGTGGTTGTGAAGATTGCACCGGGAACAGTGAATCGGGAAGCGAGGGATGATGGTAGTGAAGGGCAATTGTTGTTGGAGTTGTTGCATCCGGGGCAAAGGGCTTTGCTTTTGCCTGGGGGTAGAGGTGGCAGAGGAAATGCTGAGAAGTCGGGGTTGAATAAGGTGCCAAGGATTGCAGAAAATGGGGAGGAAGGCCCTGAAATGTGAGTTTAGTCTTTGTTATTGATCTTAATATATTATATAATTTTAGTAACTATGTTTGATGAGTATTTCTAATTGCTTTACAATTGCAAATTCAATCAATTGACTTGTTTTAATAATGATGGTGGATTGTCTTTGGGAGGTGTATCCCCTCGCATTTTGTTTGTTTAAGATGTTATGGATTGCTTTCGTACCCGATCAGTCTCCTTAGAGGTCCGTCAGATGCTAAAGTTAAAATCAAATATGGTCTATATGTAGGATATGTAAGTGTTTCTGTCACAAAGCTGTAAACCGGTTTTCTTCAGGTTGGAAAAAATAACTTTTGTTGGACGAAAAGGGTAGGGGCACACATCAAACATAGAAATTCAATATTGTTGATCTGCTAAACATATCTTTATAGAACTCAGCTTTGCAATAAGGAACATTGGTAGGCTTTTGCGTGCTTTTGGTGATAGAAATGTTAACTCAAGTGTTTTATGTGAAGAACAAAACACATGAATAATATTCAACATGAGTCGAATGTGATCACAGAGCTTCTGTTTAACCATTGTGCTCAATAATCAACACACTAAGTATAGAGTAAAGAGCAAAGGATTGATATTCCACAAATGAAGGTTCACATGGGACCCAAGAGAGAACTCAAATTTTATCATAAATCTAATCAAATTATACACCTTATATCCTTTTCAAATGGGAGTCTACAGGGGAGCATTAGTTTGTGGAATAAATATTAGTTCCCAAGTTCCAGTTTGTTCTCCCCACATTCACGCTATCCCAATAATTTTCAGGAAAGAGATGAAGAGAATAAAA
Source organism: Patellifolia procumbens (assembly GCA_947645195.1). Classification (NCBI taxonomy): domain Eukaryota; kingdom Viridiplantae; phylum Streptophyta; class Magnoliopsida; order Caryophyllales; family Amaranthaceae; genus Patellifolia; species Patellifolia procumbens. The sequence goes on from CANSGD010000144.1 coordinate 72,813, forward strand.
GTATTTTTTGTTTTTTGGTAGGTAATTAATAGTATCTCTAATCATGTGATTAGGTAGGATGAAGTTTTACTAATATCATGAACTACAACTTACGATTTCGGTTTACATCTAATGCAACCACTACTATCCAGTAAAATATAAATATAACTGAACAAAATAAATGAAATATTTCCGTGCAATTTGGAGGGGTTAAAAGCTAGTAGAAGTATAAAAGTGCAACTTATACAAATGGGGCTAGTAACCCGCTAATAGCCCGACAATAATCATAGACGACCTTCCATAACCTAACCTAGTACAAGAGGGAAAACATAAGATCCAGCCCATAATAAAGTAGCGGGTCATCTCGATGGGGCCAATCCTACTCCCCATTAGGGGTGTAAACGATCTGAGCCGGCTCGTAGAGCCCTCGAGCTCGGCTCGGTCAAAGCTCGGCTTGAGCTCGGTCAACTTCGAGCCTGAGCCGAGCCCGAGCTATACGTTAAGTATACGAGCTCGAGCCCGAGCCCAGCAAAGCTCGGCTCGTTTAAGCTTGTTCGGCTCGTTTTTTCAAAAATTATATTTCAAACGCGTGGCAATAAGAAAAATTAAAAAAAAATAGCCCAAACATGCAAAAGCCCATAAAAGAATATAATGTTATTGAGTTTAGTTTTCATATTGTATTAAATTTATGTACGATGGACTATTACATATTTTACTTTATGTAAGGAAGAACAATAAAACCAAAAACCAATAGGCGGGAGAAAAAAAAAGAGCCGAGCCTGAGCCGAGCTCGAGCTCGAAAGTTTATAAACGAGCCGAGCTCGAGCCCCCCCTTGGCGAGCTCGACCAAAGTGACTTCGAGCCGAGCCGAGCTTGGTCGAGCTCGAGCTCAGCTCGGCTCGTTTACACCCCTACTCCCCATAGATCAACAATGGGCAATTACAAAACCCTAATATAATTAGAAGCGGGATGTCGCCAATTGGTTGTTGCCGTTGTTCTTTCTTTCAAATACTCCCCTTCCCAAAAGCCTTTCCTTTTCTCTCTCTCTTTTTCCTCAGATTCTCTTTAAGCTTCCTCCACGGCTCTAACCCTAGCTCCTCTTTTCCGCACACTCCAATCTCGTCTCACTTCATTTCAACATCAATTTGAAGTAAGTTTTTCTCTCTTTCTTCTCTGATTTCTGCTTTTTCTGCTACTATTTCACCTGTTTTTGTAGATTTAGAACTGTATTTTTTTTTTATTTATTGGAATTTACGGTTAAGATCTAGGTATGTTGTTCAGCACTTCAGATTCGATGTAAAAATTGCGAATTTGATGCGGTTTTGATGCTGTATATCGCCGAATAATTGAAAAACTTTGGATTTGTTCTGTTTTGCTATGAGAAGTAATGATCGATACTCGTTATTTGCGTTTTCTGAATTTATGTTAATTAGGTTTGTGATTTGATTTTTGAGGTATGTTCATGATGTTTGTTTGCTCGTCTATCTGTGCAATGAACGTCATTTTTTTTGTTTTTTCATTTTCGTTTTTCCAGATTTTTGATCTTTTTTGTTTGTGTTTTCGATTTTTCCAGATTTTCTTTTTCAATTAACGGCTTCCCAATTTTCGATCTTTCTTCTTTTTTTCGTGTTTTTGATTTTTCTAATTTTTTGTCTTCTAGATTTTTTGATTTTTCCATATTTTCGTTTTTCGTTTTTCATCAGTTTCATACTTTCGTGATTTTCGTTTTTAGTTTCAGATTTTCGTTTTTCGTGATTTTCGTTTTTAGTTTCAGATTTTTGTTTTTCAATCAATGGTTTCCCGATTTTCGTTTTTCAGTTTCTTTTTTTCGCCTTTTCTGATTTTTTTCGATTTTTTGAATGTCTAGTAATGACCTGTGTAGCCACTCTCGTTCATTGTAATATTAATTTTGATTTACTTCTTTATTTATTTACATTATTATTCTCTTATTATTTACTTAGTTATTATTACATATTTATAATTTATATTGTGAATTTGTGATGTTTAAATTGTAGTTCTGTTTTATTGTTTTCTTCCAATCCGGTTCTGGTCCTTCCGAATTCGGTTTCTGGTCCATCCAGATCTGGGTCTGGTCACTCCAGAAGTGGTCCATTTATTAAAACTATTATAATGATTCCGTTCTAAACTTCTAACTAATTATTATTCATGCATCATGATATTTGCTTTCATATTTTACAGTCATGGCATCAAATGATATTAATCATGATTATGTTATCTTTTCAAAATCTGTTGATGGTGAGCCTGATTCTTCAAAACCTAATGCTGTGACTGTTGATATGGGTGTTAGGGTGTTAGGGGGGTTGGGGGTTGGGGGTTGGGGGTTGGGGGTTGCCATTGGAGCTTAAATTGCCGGTTGGAAGATCGTTGAGCAGTGCTCTTCAGAATCAACCTCACTCTTTCTACGACATTGTTTCCTTGGAGTTAGATCGAATTGTTGAGGATTTCATCATACTAGTAGTAGTAACTAGCGTGACTTGTGCAAGAGAGTATAATCGATTTCATCAGTTCTATCTATAACACAGATTTGAGAAAAAAGGCGGACCAAAATCCCATTCCATATATAACGATCATTGTCAGCATTTACTTGCCAAAGCTGAAATCGTGATCGTAATGATAGGATCTGAATGTCTGATGAAGAAAACGTAGAAAAGAAATTAAGGTTAATAATGATGGGCTCTGATCGTAACCACATCAATTCCCCAAATTGATTAGAGAGAAGAGAGAGACATGGTGGGTCGAGGCGGGGGAGGGGAATCACGGGATGGCGGTGGTGCATGGGTTGGATGGGGGGAGGGGGTGGTGCAGCGGTGGGGGAGTCTAGTAATTGATGTCGGGGGTGGGGTGGGGGGAGGAGGGAGTGTTTTGTCTTTTTTTAATATAAATTTAAATTTTAAAATGTGCAATAAAAAAATTACACGTGTCACTTTAACCTGTTGAAAAGGTTAATAAGAGGTGATAGCCGGTTGTGACTTATTGAAAGCAGAGGGCTATGAAGGATTTACTTATTCCTGGAATATCTTAAGGTTGACTTGTTAGAAGCGGTCAACGCAAAGGTTAACTTATTCTTGACAATTTTTTCTAAGAAAAATATATGAAGAGAAGGAAATAAGATAACCTTCAACTACCATTCCCGAGACATCATAAATTATATTTTGCAGTTCATTGTCAAACCATGACAAGAAAGGATGGTCAACAGGGAGCACGTATTTGGAAAGGGACGAAAGAGCAAGCGCATGAGAAGTATTACAAAGCCATCACACTCTGTGGAGGATAGTTAAAGACAAGAATTGCTGCTGATTATATGGTTAATTATAGCCGACAATTAGGCATGGAGAAGAAACGGATGAGGATTATGCGCTTACAGGAAGACATCGATTTGATACGAGGATTCAAAGATGACTTTCCGTGCAATAATCAATTGTGACGGGCAATAAACTTCACATTCTCTCCCCTAATAGAGTTACATAGCCTAACCTATAAATCCTCCAATGCACACTAATACCTCAAAAGTCGGTAAAAAATGTTGTACATACTCATCCGCCGTAATGTCTCAGGATCTGTGAAAATTTTGGTTTGCATGACAGAAGCTAATAAATTAGTTCACAATTGATACCAGATAAAATAGCAGGCTTAGCATGTAGAACGATGTTGACAAGCTAAAGAAATCAGCATCAATCAAATCTTATGGTATGGGAATCTAAAGATTAGCAGGAGAAAAAGCACATATATACATTACTAAGGCCTAAGTTTTTAAAAGGTGTGAGGCGTACCAAGGCACAAAAACGTTTCCATGGAGCTCTGGGCGTGAGGCTCAAGGAGAAGGCGCGCCTCTTGTAGACGAGGCGCACCTTTTATTATTTTGTTGCTTTTGTGGTATTAAGTTTTCGGTTGTAGGCCTCATATATCTAAAAAAACTTGATATTCAAAGGAGATGGCTTCCCTGAAAGAATTAAAAAATGCACACCGCACATCCCACTTAAATAATACAAGTGTCAACATGAAGGAAAAGGAAAAAGGTGAAAAAACTGAGAAGAGAAAAGAAGATCGAAGAACAAATGAGGCAATGAGGTCGAAGAAGAGAAGAGACAAAGAGAAGATTGAAGAGAGAAAGAGAGAGAGAGAGACACACACACATAGAGACACACACGGAGAGAGAGAGAGAGATAGAATAAATAAAGCAGGAGAAAAAGTGAAGATCAAAGCGAGAGAAAGAAAACTGCCTTGAAACTTTCTATCTGACAGACAATAGTGCTTTTGCTCAAAATTCGTAAATCAAAGGCAAGCTAAGTCTAAATTTGTAGAATTTTTGGTTTTCTTGAACTTGTCAACTAAATCTTATCTTCATCCCCTCTCTTCCACGCCTCTCTACTGACACAAGGCAGCAGCTGGTGTAAGAGGCGATTTGCTCCACACCTCAACTGGCTTGGCACTATAACTAAGATTAAGACCCTATTATTGTTCAACTTATTTCTGTCAAGATTAACTTGTTTTGCTAAAATGTAAGCTTATTTTATTGGTAAAAATTTACTTATTTTTGTGGAATGATACTTGTTAGTGAGCTTCAATAATGTTGTTAACCTAAGTTTCAGAATAACAAAATGTGGGTTAAAGAGCAGTGAGGCGGCGGGCATAGATGATTATAAAACAAGATGATGATGTGCTGATTCTACATAACCTCCATCAAGTAGAAACAAGTTAATCCTTATCTAAGTTACTCCGACACCTTCAATTACCTCAAAAATCGGGTATCGTGTGACACTTCACTTGGATACTTCATTTTAAACTAAAAATTTGACTTTTATCTATAAATTAGCCGAGTCGGACACTTGGACACAGTATCCAAGTAGACACTCAAAACGTGTTTGAGTAACATAGATCCTTATATTGAAATAAAAAATAGGTAAATTGTAGCAGATCTAGAAGAGAAGTAGTATAAGTAAAGGAATACTGAACCCTAGCCCACCAATCGACGAGCTGAAGCCACAACAATTCAGTGACATACCTTTTAATCCTACAAAGCAAGTTGCCTGAAACAAACAACAAAAACACAATTGAAATAATCATAATAATAATAACAATAATAGATGGAGGAATGAAGAGAGAAGAGTAAAATTAGAGAACCTGAAAGAGATTGACGATGAGACCAGAGAGGAAGAAGAGAAGTCCAAGAGGTACGATTACAGCTGCAGCTGGAATCGCCGCCATTGTTAAAACTACTCTACTCTGCAAGATAGACGATAGGTACAAGAAGATGATAATGAAGCAGAAACATTCAAATCAAATCAAAGCTAGGAGGAACAGAATGGCACGATGCTACTTTCCACTTTCGACTCTTTTATTTAATGACTAATAATAATAATTTGGTGTACTATACTACTACTTAAAACTAGTAGTAGTCCAAGTAATTACTCATACATTTGTTGTGGCCTCTGGGTGTTGGATGGGAGATGATGGGTGAGAGATGGTCATCAATCACAACATTTATTATTTCAACCCATTTTTCAAGCCTAATGTTGTCTTCAAGCCTTGAGTACAACCAAGGATCGGATCACCCCTACATATATGGTTAGGTAGGGTAGTTGGCCAACATAAAGTTTACGCTGCCGCATATTTTAGAGTGTCCGTCATTGAAGATGGATGGAAAGATAGTGCAATTGCCACATTAATTATTCTCACCTTTACATTCCTTTTTTTTCAAAAAAAAACAATTTGTTTTTAATAAGTCAACATTTACTCCATCTTTTAATATTAAGTTAACTAATGCTTAATTCTGGAATAAGTAAAGCTTATATGGGTATTCATTTCTAATGTGTTCGGTGACTGATAACTTAAACAATAGGTATAACGAAATTTTGACTTTGCCTTCCCTTTTGACCACCACTACGAACCACCATTACTGCCACCAAAACCAAAACCACCTTGACTACCCTCCTTACCTCCACCCTCCTACCACCCTTAGGCATCCACCCTCCTCCATAACCACCCCCAAACCCAGCTCGAAACCACCCCTAAATCCACCAAAGACCCACACCCAACTGATAAGCACTTTATTGTGCTTAATTATAGGTCATTTTTAATGTCCTTGCATGTTGTTTAGAGCATTTAAGCCTAGCATTGCATGGTTTTTGTCACCTTTGAGTTATATCGTCGCTTCATTATCTGGTTAGTTGTTTTTGGATGATTTCTAGGCTAACTAGCAGGTTTTTGAAGTCATATGATCATTCGAAAACTAGTTGTGGACTGTTGAACTTCAAATGGACATAACGTTTGATCCATAAATCGAATTAAGGTGATTACAGTGGGAGGTGTTAGCTCGTTTCGATAGCTTTCCAACGAATGGTCATAAGCTCAATTCCGATAAGAGACAAGAGAGTTATGATCGTTTGAACTTGAGTTGTCCGCTGACCAACAGGTCAACACGGCCGTGTCGCTTATTTTGCCCACCAGCAGTTTTCAAACTGTAATTTGCTGAAATTTGAAGACTAGGTCTACACGGCCGTGTAGATATCGACACTGCCGTGTCGATCTATTTCCAATGAAGAAATCTAAAGAACAGGTCTACAGAGCCGTGTAACTTTTGGGATGCTGAAGAAATCTAAAGAACAGGTCTACAGAGCCGTGTCGTTTTGGACAAGGGACTCAAATCGGGGATGAATTTGTTTTACATAAGTGAGAAAGGAGAGAGAATATAGAACAAAGAAAGAAGATGAGAGAGAGATATGGGTTAGGAATTTTTTAGGGTTTTAAAAGAAATTTGGGTTAAGGTTTTTCTGCTGGGGAAGAAGATGAATTGTGAAGAGAGAGGGAAACATCGAAATATGAAGGGTTCCGTGGGTGGAATTATGATTTAGTTGATTTGGGAGATTTAATTTCAATTGGAGGAGTTGAGAATTGATAATTTTTGGTGGGGATCATTCAATGGGGTAATGTAATTCTACTTTCATTAATAAGTTAATAGTTATATGTAAGTATGCTTAATTTTTTTAAGTAAGGGTAATATGGTCTTATATAAATTAAAACTTACTAAAGAGATAGGAAGAAAAAAAAAGTGTGGTATCTTATTTGAAACTTTCCAAAACAAAAAGTATGACATCTAAAAAGAAACATAGTAATTATGAAGTTGTGAATTCCTAAAAAAAAAAGAAATTGTTTTAACAAGTCAACCTTTATTTCCTCTGCTAATATTGAGTTGGCCTTTGGGTAATTATGGAATAAGTAAAGCATGTATGAGTATTCACTTTAAATGAGTACAAGAGGTTACCTAACTTGTTATTTTAGTTTATGCTGACGTGGCTTGTTTTCATTGTTTTAAATGTAATAAATTCCCTTTTTCCCAGATTTCCCCTCTCTCTCCTCCCTCATCCTCACCTGCTTTCGTCAACAAGGTGAGTCTCACTTCACCATTTTCCGGCGAAGCATAGAAACAACTCCCGCCACCACTCAAACAGCCACCTACCATTCTTTTTGGCCCCTCTCCATCTTTCAACAGTCTTCCCCATGAATCATTTGTGAACTCTCTCTCATAAACACCCAACAAAGCGATATATTACATATAATCTTTAACTATTCTATCAACCTTTTCATTCTCTAAAGCATTTCATCGAACACATGGAGAACAATCAACAATCTTTCTCGCAATTCAATTTGTGTTTAGAACTCAAAATTATCCAATCTCTCTCTCAACGATTCAATGTAGAGCGCCAATTCTAACCCGACGAAGAAAACAGAGGGTCGTCAGAATTTTGATAACTGGGTCGGAGGTGATCTTGGAAATGGAAACCTTGACGACGAAGATGAGATGTGAGGGAGAAGGAGTAAGAGAGGGGTGTTGCTGGTGAAGAGGACAAAGAGGAGACAAGAAGTGCGAAGAGATGTTGTAGAGGCCACAAAATTCAGATTTGAAAGATAAAAGATGATGGTGGAGGTCGTTGTTTTGGCCAGTGGGGGAATGGTGGTTTCGGGCAGGATTTAGGGGTTGGTGATAAGAAGTTTTTAGTGTGTCGTTAAGACACTAAGAACCGCTTAGCAAACAATACTTATAATTCTAACGAGCAACTACTGTGAACGTAGTAATGGCAAGTCAAGGGTCGAACCACAAGGAAATAGGGATTGACTAAGGTCTATTAAGTCCAAAAGTACATAAGTGAAGGGTATTTGGGGGTGTAAGGATTGAATAAATATCAACTAACAACTAACTAAGAATAACAACTAGTAATCGAGTAGAGAAATGAATATAATAAGGAAAACACTAGAGCTTGGTTACTCGCTTGAACTCGGGCAAGATACGACACTAATGCAACTATGAAACTATAGAGAATAACATGCAAGGTTAAGTTTCCCTCTAAAGTACTTGAGTCCTCTCTCGAATGGTCTTCAAGAGTAATCAATTAATCAATCAACTTAATCCTCTCTCGAATGGTCTTTACCCGATTGATTAATAGATTCAATTTGCTTAGAAAACACCTAATAAGGATCCTCTTAATTTCTACCCAATCTCTTAGTCTAGAAATTAAGTTGATTCATGGAAATGACAAGACAACAACAATTAATTAAGAGTAATTGAAATCTAAGCCCTAGCGTAAACTTGATCAAGGTCTACCCTAAGGTGTCAAAACATCAAGATCAATGCATAGTAGACATGAATAAAGTAATTACAAGAACATCTTAATTAGCCCTAATTCATGCTTTCACCCAAACCCTAGATAAGGAACTACTCACTAATCATGGATTCAAAGCAAAAGAGATTAAACAAATTAAACATAATTAATAAAGCAATGAAAATAAAGAAGAGAAATTGAAAGAAAATTACTTGGATTGAAATCACAATCGAATCTTCAAAGTTGCAATATGGACATAACGTTTGATCCATAAATCGGATTAAAGTGATTACAGTGGGAGGTGTTAGCTCGTTTCGTTAGCTTTCCAACGAATGGTCATAAGCCCAATTCCGATAAGAGACAAGAGAGATATGATCGTTTGAACTTGAGTTGTCCGCTGACCAACAGGTCAACACGGCCGTGTCGCTTATTTTGCCCACCAGCAGTTTCCAAACTGTAATTTGCTGAAATTTGAAGACTAGGTCTACACGGCCGTGTAGATATCGACACTGCCGTGTCGATCTATTTCCAATGAAGCAGTAAATTTTGGGATGCTGAAGAAATCTAAAGAACAGGTCTACAGAGACGTGTCGTTTTGGACACGACTGTGTCGACCTAATTGCGGGCTTTTGCCCCATTTTTCCGTCTTCATTTATTGGACCATATAAATAGTTTTTAGCGTTTTGTTTGAGGATTATCTCATTACTTAGACTCTAATTACATAGTTAAACTCTCTAAACTCTTTCGAATGATCATATGACTTCAAAAACTTGCTAGTTAGCCTGGAAATCATCCAAAAACAACTAAACAGATAATGAAGCGACAATATAACTCAAAGGCGACAAAAACCATGCAATGCTAGGCTTAAATGCTCTAAACAACATGCAAGGACATTAAAAATGACCTATAATTAAGCATAATAAAGTGCTTATCAGTTGGGTGTGGGTCTTTGGTGGATTTAGGGGTGGTTTCGAGCTAGGTTTGGGGGTGGTTATGGAGGAGGGTGGATGCCTAAGGGTGGTAGGAGGGTGGAGGTAAGGAGGGTAGTCAAGGTGGTTTTGGTGGCAGTGATGGTGGTTTGTAGTTGTGGTCAAAAGGGAAGGCAAAGTCAAAATTTCGTTTTACCTATTGTTTAAGTTATCAGTCACCGAACACGTTTTACTTATTCCAGAATTAAGCAATGGTTAACTTAATATTAAAAGATGGAGTAAATGTTGACTTATTAAAAACAAATTGTTTTTTTTTTGAAAAAAAAGGAATGTAAAGGTGAGAATAATTAATGTGGCAATTGCACTATCTTTCCATCCATCTTCAATGACGGACACTCTAAAATATGCGGCAGCGTAAACTCTATGTTGGCCAACTACCCTACCCACCCATATATGTAGGGGTGATCCGATCCTTGGTTGTACTCAAGGCTTGAAGACAACATTAGTCTTGAAAAATGGGTTGAAATAATAAATGTTGCGATTGATGACCATCTCCCACCCATCATCTCCCATCCAACACCCTGAGGCCACAACAAATGTATGAGTAATTACTTGGACTACTACTAGTTTTAAGTAGTAGTTTAGTACACCAAATTATTATTATTAGTCATTAAATAAAAGAATCGAAAGTGGAAAGTAGCATCGTGCCATTCCGTTCCTCCTAGCTTTGATTTGATTTGATTGTTTCTGCTTCATTATCATCTTCTTGTACCTATCGTCTATCTTGCAGAGTAGAGTAGAGTAGTTTTAACAATGGCGGCGATTCCAGCTGCAGCTGTAATCGTACCTCTTGGACTTCTCTTCTTCCTCTCTGGTCTCATCGTCAATCTCTTTCAGGTTCTCTCTAATTTTACTCTTCTCTCTTCATTCCTCCATCTATTATTGTTATTATTATTATGATTATTTCAATTGTGTTTTTGTTGTTTGTTTCAGGCAACTTGCTTTGTCCTTGTGCGTCCATTGTCTAAGAATACTTACAGAAGGATTAACAGGTATGTCGCTGAATTATTGTGGCTTCAGCTCGTCTGGCTCGTCGATTGGTGGGCTAGGGTTCAGGTATTCCTTTACTTATACTACTTCTCTTCTAGATCTGCTACAATTTACCTATTTTTTATTTCAATATAAGGATCTATGTTACTCAAACACGTTTTGAGTGTCTACTTGGATACTGTGTCCAAGTGTCCGACTCGGCTAATTTGTAGATAAAAGTCAAGTTTTTAGTTTAAAATGAAGTATCCAAGTGAAGTGTCACACGATACCCGATTTTTGAGGTAATTGAAGGTGTCGGAGTAACTTAGATAAGGATTAACTTGTTTCTACTTGATGGAGGTTATGTAGAATCAGCACATTATCAACTTGTTTTATAATCATCTATGCCCGCCGCCTCACTGCTCTTTAACCCACATTTTGTTATTCTGAAACTTAGGTTAACAACATTAGTGAAGCTCACTAACAAGTATCATTCTACAAAAATAAGTAAATTTTTACCAATAAAATAAGCTTACTTTTTAGTAAAACAAGTTAATCTTGACAGAAATAAGTTGAACAATAATGGGGCCTTAATCTTAGTTATAGTGCCAAGCCAGTTGAGTTGTGGAGCAAATCGCCTCTTACACCAGCTAAGGAGAGGCTGCTGCCTTGTGTCAGTAGAGAGGCGTGGAAGAGAGGGGATGAATATCAGATTTAGTTGACAAGTTCAAGAAAACCAAAAATTCTACAAATTTAGACTTAGCTTGCCTTTGATTTACGAATTTTGAGCAAAAGCACTATGTTAATCACATCAAATTTCATCATAATGAACCCTACTTAAAATTCCTAATTTGGGAAAACAAACCCTAATTCCTGTGGATGCTGGCAAGCTATCTTACCTAAGTCCCGGCTCCTTATCACTGTCCGCCAGATAGAAAGTTTCAAGCAGTTTTCTTTCTCTCGCTTTGATCTTCTCTTTTTCTCCTGCTTTATTTATTCTCTCTCTCTCTCTGTGTGTCTCTCTCTCTGTGTGTGTGTCTCTCTCTCTGTGTGTGTGTCTCTCTTCAATCTTCTCTTTGTCTCTTCTCTTCTTCGACCTTATTGCCTCATTTGTTCTTCGATATTCTTTTCTCTTCTCAGTTTTTTCACCTTTTTCCTTTTCCTTCATGTTGACACTTGTATTATTTAAGTGGAATGTGCGGTGTGCATTTTTTTAATTCTTTCAGTGAAGCCGTCTCCTTTGAATATCAAGTTTTTTTAGATATATGAGGCCTACAACTGAAAATTTAATACCACAAAAGCAACAAAATAATAAAAGGTGCGCCTCGTCTACAAGAGGCGCGCCTTCTCCTTGAGCCTCACGCCCAGGGAAACGTTTTTGTGCCTTGGTACGCCTTACACCTTTTAAAAACTTAGGCCTTAGTAATGTATATATGTGCTTTTTCTCCTGCTAATCTTTAGATTCCCATACCATAAGATTTGATTGATGCTGATTTCTTTAGCTTGTCAACATCGTTCTACATGCTAAGTCTGCTATTTTATCTGGTATCAATTGTGAACTAATTTATTAGCTTCTGTCATGCAGATCAAAATTTTCACAGATCCTGAGACATTACGGCGGATGGGTATGTACAACATTTTCGATAATTGTCATCTTACCGACCTTTGAGGTATTAGTGTGCATTGGAGGATTTATAGGTTAGGCTATGTAACTCTGTTAGGGGAGAGAATGTGTAGTTTATTGCCCGTCACAATTGATTATTGCACGGAAAGTCATCTTTGAATCTTCGTATCAAATCGATGTCTTCCTGTAAGCGCATAATCCTCATCCGTTTCTTCTCCATGCCTAATTGTCGGCTATAATTAACCATATAATCAGCAGCAATTCTTGTCTTTAACTATCCTCCACAGAGTGTGATGGCTTTGTAATACTTCTCATGCGCTTGCTCTTTCGTCCCTTTCCAAATACGTGCTCCCTGTTGACCATCCTTTCTTGTCATGGTTTGACAATGAACTGCAAAATATAATTTATGATGTCTCGGGAATGGTAGTTGAAGGTTATCTTATTTCCTTCTCTTCATATATTTTTCTTAGAAAAAATTGTCAAGAATAAGTTAACCTTTGCGTTGACCGCTTCTAACAAGTCAACCTTAAGATATTCCAGGAATAAGTAAATTGTCAAGAATAAGTTAACCTTTGCGTTGACCGCTTCTAACAAGTCAACCTTAAGATATTCCAGGAATAAGTAAATCCTTCATAGCCCTCTGCTTTCAATAAGTCACAACCGGCTATCATCTCTTATTAACCTTATCAACAGGTTAAAGTGACACGTGTAACTTTTTTATTGCACATTTTAAAATTTAAATTTAGATTAGAAAAAGACAAAACACTCCCTCCTCCCCCCACCCCGACATCAATTACCAGACTCCCCCACCACTGCACCACCCCCTCCCCCCATCCAACCCCTGCACCACCCCCATCCCCTGATTCCCCTCCCCCGCCTCGACCCACCATGTCTCTCTCTTCTCTCTAATCAATTTGGGGAATTGATGTGGTTACGATCAGACCTCATCATTATTAACCTTAATTTCTTTTCTACGTTTTCTTCATCCTATCATTACGATCACGATTTCAGCTTTGGCAAGTAAATGCTGACAATGATCGCTATATATGGAATGGGATTTTGGTCCGCCTTTTTTCTCAAATCTGTGTTATAGATAGAACTGATGAAATCGATTATACTCTCTTGCACAAGTCACGCTAGTTACTACTACTAGTATGATGAAATCCTCAACAATTCGATCTAACTCCAAGGAAACATCGTCGTAGAAAGAGGGAGGTTGATTCTGAAGAGCACTGCTCAACGATCTTCCAATCGGCAATGGCAATTTAGTGTCACATAATTCACTAAACTCCTTGCAAATTGCGAATTGAAATAAGCGAATTATGGTCGGTTTTAGGCTGTTTTTGGCCCATTTTAGTCGAATTGCGGATTCAAAGGCGAATTAGATAACGAATTATGTGCTCCAAGTTCACAACATCTTGCACTTTTCTGATGACGAGAATTCTTAAAACAACGGTTGAAGAAATTGACTTGAGTTGTGACGCTAGGCACCAAGTTCATGACCTGGGAGGCAAGGATGGTGAAAGAGAAGGAGAGAGAAAAAGAAAATAAGGGAAGGAAGAGAGAGAATAAGAAAATTGGGCTGGTATATAATTTTTTTCTAAAAATATTTTAATCCAATCAAAATAAGGCATGTGTTTAAGTAACCTAAACTAACAAGATACTAACAAGTAACCTGGAAAAGAACTTGTTAGAAATTTAAGTGGCAATAAGGTCTACTTATTGCTGGAATATTTTGAGGTTGACTTGTTAGAAGCGGTCAACGTAAAGGCTAGCTTATTCTTGACAAATTTTCCTATTTCTTATGGCTTTGCCACCTTAGGAAAGTTTGATTTGACACACCTGTACAACTCCTTCTCCCTTTTATAGTTTTAGTGTAAGAGGTAGGCGTTGATATCTCAATTATAATGTATTTTTCTAATATAACTTGGATTATAGATTCTAGATTTTCCAAGTCATTCTTTGGGCATACAATATACTTTGGATCTCAATGTTATGTTTCTTTTGAATGACTATATTTAGAGTTTGGAGAATATATCGATCACTATGCGTTTGGCATTACAGCCTGCTGTTTGTCTCTGTGAACTGTTATGGTTAGGTTGATAACTTTACCTTTTTCGATTCCGACCTGTCCAGTTCATTGCCCACGTGCCAGTCACCTCTTCATAACCATAGCTGTAAGTTTTTATACTTTACATACAACCTGACACAAACTTTTCATGCCTCCACACTCTTCACTATAACCAGAAAGCCAAGCACAATTTCTCAGCCAATTGCAAGAAGTTTCCCAATTTACACCGTAAACCCTAAGGTACATTTCACACTTTTGGAAATTCTAAGCCTTCAGCAGTTCAGCTGACCTTGATTCTTTAACTTTTCTTTAATTTGACACTTATCCTGTATACACTAACCCTAATCATCCTACAGCCCTCAATGAAATTGAGAAAATCCAAGAGAGTTAAGTCCCAATTAAAGAGATTCATCTTCCATGCAACCCGTAAGTGCAAAACTTGTGATCGTACTGTTTCCTTGCCATTTTCTGGAAAGATCATCTGCATTCCCAGAATCCACTAGAGACTCACTGGTTTTTCTTAAGATGCTGTTTGCATCTCCAGGACCCCTTTTGCGTGGCCAAAATAGTTACTAATGTAAAATTGGATAGAAGTATGAAGCGGTTGAATTGAGGGCGATAATCTCATAAAATGTTTAGATGCTTTTGTGCAAGAAGTTAAGGCAGCACAAACTTGATCTAAAAATAAAATTTGAGGAAATATACTGATGTACCATAGGTTTGAGGAGAAGGTTAACCAAGTGAAGGAGAAGCGTCTTCTTAATGAAGTGAAAAAGAAGCAGATCTGATTTGAATTTTAGATTCATTAATCAACCCACTTCCTAGAAATCTCGGAACCTAGCTAGCCACTAGAAGCGAATACTGAGCCCGGAGCTGAATGTAAATTATATTTGATAAGAAGTCAGGAATTAGTGACCCTCATGGCACAAACTTCAGATTTTTAATCTGCTAGGACTATGATATGATAGATTTGGTAATCTTTGACCTAACCCGACTACTGGACTGAAGCTGAGACCACAAAGTTAGTGACAGAAAAAAGCCAAACTCAACCTAATCAAACCACCAATGTAACTTGAAGTCACATCAAGTTAACACCATTGTGATGCATGGTGTTTCTATTTTTTACATACATCACAAGATCTTTTAAGAACAATGAAAAAGTGACATGGTAGTTACCTAGTTATTCGAAGTGTCATGGGCAGCGCAATACAAAAGGTGAGCGAAGGCGTGTGCCTTAAGCTCCAAGGTGATGCGGTTGGGCTGCTTTTTGTGAAGACGTACTAGGGAGAAGGAAATCAGTTGAATTATTAAAAGAAAAAGGCCATCAAAATTAATGTTACCTATGCTCTATGTTGCTCAGACTCGGATACGGGTGTCGTGTCCGAGTAGGGATCCGAGGATCCGACACTCTAGACCTAAAATTTTGAGGATACGGCGATACGGTCAAAAGAGTGTCTTGACTAATATTCTAGACACGGGTATCTGAAAAGTGTGACTAGCCCATTTTTACAAAATATCTTTATTATAAAAATATGTGTCAAAGTGGTTTATTTTAAAATTATGGCAGCTTCTTTTAAAAGAGAAGCCCAAATAATGGGTAGCCCATCTTTTACTTTAGTGGCACATATTTAAAAGAATTACTAGTACAAACTTTAGAAAAATAGTCAAAAAGAACAAAAAAGAAAGAAAGGAAAACAGAGAAGGAGGCCCACAACTCTTCTCTTCCCAACTACTGGAGCAGCCTAACAGAAGAATGCGACAGTCTAAAACGGCCGCCGGCCGCCGGAGCTCCGGTGAACTACATCTCCGGAGATGAAGCCACCATCTGGCTCGAATTTTCTCCCACAACAAAAGCCCCATGGTAATTTATTCTAGTTTTAAACATTTCCTGGTCAATTTCCAGATCTAGGTTTTCGATTTAAACCTAAATCTGCGATTTTTCATCTTCTTATCTCTTCTCCTCTCTCTCTCTTGGTCCTCTTGTGCAAATCGTCGACGACACTCGAAGAATAGATCCGACACTTACTCCGATACGAGACTCGACACCTTTTCCAGGCGTTTCGCGCGTCGTGTCGAGTCGACACGCGATACTCCGGGTGGTCGAGGGTGTCGAAGCAACATAGCCTATGCTTCTTGTTGCAAATTCAAGCAACATCCCCCCCCCCACAAATTAATAATTGCATGAAACCGTTTTAAATGGAACCTAATTTCAAAAGCACTAAACTTCGAAATCGCGAATTGGAAAGAATGATAAGATTAGTGGTCTTGGACCAACTGGCTTGACGAGATATTGCTGGTGATCCTTCTCCAGTGTTTTCAGGTCAGTTATTTTTTTCTCTCTTTTCCTCTGCATCAGCTCTACTCCCCTTTTTCGATGCGTTAAAGCTGTCCTGCACGACCCTTTGCTTTCCTTTTGGTAGAATCTTTTTGTTTCTCTTTCAAGGATAAAGATAAACATTGTCTTTGTTTTTTAAGAGAAGCAGATGTGATTTGTGCACCTCACCTGCAGGATGCGCATACATGTGCATTGCACCTAGGGTCCAGACTCCAGAGTCCCTTGTCCACTGCACGCCGTTTTAGCTCAATCTGTTAGGGGTTAGAATGCTTTTGTTGAGGCAGGAAAAGTTTTGTAAAGCAGGTGTAATGAACCGCACAAAAAGCGCACAACCTTTTCTACAGCCAATAATCTTATTTTTTATGGACGGTCCGTCACATCTACCCTTTGTTGGCCGAGGCTCTAGGACCCTATAACTTCACTGTGTCTTGAGCTTTTTTAAATGCAGTTCTTGGTGCAGATACCATCTATGTGCGAGGTAAGTATGGAACACATGAACGATATATCTATCTGTCTCAACTGATCAAAGTAAACTAATTAGGATATATGGAAGTCCATGCCACACTTGGCAATTGCGTATTGTGTGTTTCAGGTGCCAATTAAGAGAGTTGCAAGGAAAGAGATGTATCATTACATTGGTGGACTTTGACTTGTGCTTAAACTTGATGTTGATCCTGGTGCGTCTTGGTGATTAGTTTTACGTTGGTCATGCGTTGAAACTACCTACTTTTCAAGCATTAACGACTAGTGAAAGCTCTTACTTCTGGTGTCCTCATTAGGAGTTGTTTCGACTTTCAAGTGCCTTTAGTTAAGCGTGGGCCTAACTTTTCTGTGTTTCCAAGCACGGGCTATACTTTTCTGCCTTGTTTTCTTGACAAGCCTTGGATGTCCACTCGTGATGCATTTTTATTCGAATAAGATCTATGAGATCCTTGTGGGGCATAGCTGGAGAGGCATGGATTTTGTGTAAATCTTTTTAGGCATGTATTGCATAAGATGTTTACTGATGTTGGATCTTCCGTTGTATGTGGATGAAACTCATTTTGAAGAGGGGAAGAATTAAACTTCACGTCTGACCTTTAGTGAAATAATTTCATTCTAAAACATCTAACAAGAAGGTAATCACACCCCCTAGAATTTGAATTTTGAACCTAGAGCATTAGGTTTTGGAGACTCACATTTTACCGAGTTAAACTAAGAGCGCTTTTGTTATCACGACAGACAAGATTGTAAAGAAAAGGATACTGTAGAAGTCCAAGCCTAGGTAGTTGGTAAGTTATCATGGCAGCGATGTCTTGGTTCTTTATTTTCTTTGTTTAGTAATTATAATATGTATACTAAAAATCAGTAATGCTATACTGTTTTTTTTTTTTGGATATATAGCTAGATTATGTTTTCTAGGCGTTGCTTGGTATACAACTTCTAGCTTATAAGTAAATTCAAATGGTGTGTTGCTATGAGTCGTCTGTCAAAATGATAAATTGTTTTTCGAGTATTGTGCCACTATCTCTATCTAAAACAAGTGAACATTGGGGCTAGATGAAAATAGAGGGTCTAAAGCGACTTAAAACATGGCTGAAGAAACAATTTGCATGGAGGAGCATGGTAAAAGCTCGTTAGGTATTGGTTATTGCCTTTTTATGCTACGACAGAGGTTAAGGGAAGGAGGGTACATCGTGCTGTAGTTAAATAGTTTCATGGCACCATCTATCATGTATCTTGTCTATAAAAGCTGGGAATCAGCGTTGGGCTTGCCAGGAGATCGTGGATATGAGATTGAGTACTCCTGTTTGATACTTCAAAGTTTAAACTAGTTAATCGCATGACTTCATTAATCTTCTTCAGTTTTTATGATGCAGATTTACCAGATATTTGGTTCTCATGTTTTGTTTCTAATATTCTCTATGTAATTTTAAAAGTTTCTCAAACCCTTTGTGCTCACCTACTCTTAATTACTTGAATCTGTGTAGGCAAGGAGCATGCACTAGTGGTATCAAACCATAAAAGCGACATTGATTGGCTGGTGGGATGGGTGTTGGCTCAGGCAAGTTTTTCTAATGTTTTCAACGATCGTATCAATTTAAAAAGAGTAAACATAGAATCTCCCAATCAAAATTTTTGTTCACTTATACGGTTACACTTGTATGTAAAATTTAGGATTTGGTTCATATTATTAGCTCCTCAGCTGATCTAGCATACTTGTGACAGCGGTCAGGTTGCCTTGGTAGCACACTAGCTGTTATGAAGAATTCATCAAAGATGCTTCCGGTATGTAATCAGCCAAATATGTTTTCTATACTCTGACTGTTAGAAGCTCAATTATATTGTTTGTTATCTTTTCCGTTGATGTGTCTTGATATTCTCATCATTTTTCTTACATGAATTGGGCGACTTGTTAAAGGTTAAACCTATTCTATGTCCTATCAAGTTTGCATTGTTTTGTACTTCTATCACCTTTTGAATCAGTCTATGGCAATTGAGTTATTTGCATAATCTAAGACCTTCCTTTCTGGCCATTGTTGCTATTCTATAGTTCCCTGGAAGGCGTCCAGTTCAGTGATCTTGGTACTTGGTATAAGGAAAATCTTCCCTGTGCACATGTCCTTAAATTTATTTATTTCAGCATGTTCCTTTAAGTCTGATTTCGTGAATCACAAGACAGAATCTGAAATGTAACTGATGCAGCTGAAAAAAGAGACCCTCATTTCATTAATTTGTTTGCTGATTCTTTTTCTCCTGCTAAGTTAAAGAGTCAAAGTTCGTGGTCAAAGGTGTTGTTAGAGTGGTTATCCAAATTTATGGTCAAAGGTGAGTTGTTAGAGTGGGAACAACATTTGCTCTGCGAGCACTGCCAACTTTCAGAATGTATGTTACCCCAATTTGTTTGTTATGTTACTCTGACACCAATTTTTTTTTGATTTGTTGCAAGTATATGTGGACCCATCGAACTTTGTTGTTTTTGTCATATTTTGTCTACTATATCCTTTTCTATAAGGGGTTTTTTATCTAGGGAATGGTGTAAAGGAGTTGAAGGAAACCACAAAGTTAAAGAAATGGAAATTAATCAAATCACCTTTAATCACCTTTTATGTTTGGTTCGAGCAGGGAAAGTTGATGGTGGAAGGAGTAAGGCTGCTAATTTGGGGGGGGGGTCGATGGTGGCAGTGATGGTGGTGTTGGGCTGACGGATTGGTGATGGTTAGTAAGGTAGTCTAAACTGTAGAGGTTCTGCAGAAATTGATAAAACCGAGAGAGGTCGGGGAATCAGGATGATTCAAGCAAATGTGTGTTTGTGAAGATGATTTGAGTCATTTGCCCAATCTCTCTCTTGCATTGCTATATTTGAATCGTAATTTCTTGATAAGTGGAAGTTTTTGTTGGACAAAGGAAGGTAGAAGTATTTATATCATTATTTAACTTAGTTGGATTTTTCTTGGGTTCATTTCATTTCCTTGTACCAGTTGCCAAGGTCTAATGTTATGATTTTATTTGACAATTGTGTTGTTGTATTCTCCTATCATCTTGTCAATATTTACTAAGTACGAAGTTCCACTGACTGCTGTTCCAATCACTTCTGTTGGACCATTCTATCTATTGCTGTATGTAGGTAATAGGTTGGTCTATGTGGTTCTCAGAATATCTTTTCTTGGAGAGAAGCTGGGCCAAGGATGAACGCACATTGAAGGTATTTTCATATGTGAAAGTCTGAGTAAGTGTGCATGTGTACTTTGAACTCACCCAAGCACTGTTTCTCACTTAAAAGTTTTGGGTTTCTTGCAGTTAGGTCTTCAGCGGTTAAAGGACTACCCTCTGCCTTTCTGGTTGGCTCTGTTTGTTGAGGGCACTCGATTTACCCAAGCTAAACTTCTAGCTGCTCAAGAATATGCCACTTCAACAGGACTCCCAGTTCCCAGAAATGTCTTGATCCCACGCACAAAGGTTCAAATTCTTTTATAGATTATACTGAAGTCATATTTTTGGTTTCCATTCATGCTCCTGGAAAAACATTCACCTCACCAAGTTGTACAAATTACCAGCACACCTACCAGTGTAGGCACACATGCATTCATGGGCAATTCACAAATGTAAAGAGATAGGAAGGCTGGGTTGGGAGAAGGGGTGGGTGGTGTGGTAATTTGCGGCTTTTCATGTTGCTGAATAATATTTTGGTTGTGATATTGATGGATCTCTTTGTGCTCCCATTTTTGTGTGGAATGGTCTCGCTTTGATTGTGGGAAGTTGAGGGGAAGAAACAAATAATAGACGGCACTGGTCAGGGCCAGCCCCCCACGACCATATTTTGTGTGCTAGGCCGTGTGGGCTTGGGCCGATCTTTTTCCGTTTGAATTGGCCAGACAATCCCGTTGCAGCCCTTTTTGGTCTTTGTCTACCATTATTAATATTCAGTGTTCTGTAATCCTTGGTAAAAGTCAAAGACATTAGAAATCATTTCATTGTACATTGATAAAAGCACAAAGTAGAACAGGTTAGCCCATGGACTTCCAGGGTCATAGTTTAAATTAGTTTGGCCCGGCCAGACCAAGACGAAAGCCTGGTTGGGCCAGGCCATCCCAGATCCCAGACCAAAAGCTCGATGTTGTGTCAAATTCTTTTGGTGGTCATATTGATGGATCTCTTTTTGCTCCATTTTTGAGTGGAACTGAACTACTGAAAATGGGTCTCCCTCTGATTGTGGGAGGGAACAAATAACAATATTGTTGGCAAGGTCTCAATCAATTAATCAATATATCTTTTCTTTTCCTACTATTAACATTCTTGGACGATTATTTGTACCCGATGTAGCTTAAGAGAAGTCCATCCTTGGTTGGGTACATTTTCCTTTCAATAAGTTGAGGATCTTTTAAGTATATTCTTTTCTTCACTTATAACCCTAGAGTGCTGTCTTTGCTGTGTAAGATCTTAGTAACATAATGATTTTAAATGTGATCACGTGGCTCAGATTTAAAATATTTCCTGTTAGAATGTAGGAGTATCTGGGGAAGGTCCACCCTATCCTCATCAGTTTTTTTTAATACTCCGAGCCCCTCCAACTTCTTTGGGAGTGCATGGTTAGTTGAGAATCTTGCTCTTTTACGTTGGCTCCAGTAAGCTCCATGAGTGAATAGCTGACATTGCTGATCTTTTTCTACTGTTTTGCATGCAGGGATTTGTTGCAGCAGTAAGTCATATGCGTTCGTTTGTCCCGGCAATTTATGAGGTTACAGTAGCCATCCCAAAAACTTCACCGCAACCCACAATGCTGAGGCTATTCAAAGGACAGCCGTCTGTGGTAAGCCAAATTTCCCTCTTTTCCTGGATTGATTTTATGAATTGATTGTGTATCTGCACAGTTGATTATGTGATGTTATAAATACCTTGTGGTTCTCCATTAGGGGTGCTAGGAAGAGAATGGTAATGGAAACTTGTGTTTCCCATACAAGTTGTTTGGCTGATGTATTTTTGCTTTCCCTTAAACCTTTTTTTGGTTTAAGTCTACCCGAAGTCCTTTTACATTGACCCCCCTCCCCGACCCAACAATCCCACCACCACCAAACTGTAGCCGCATACCACAAAATCCCTAGCCGAAGGGAGGAAGAGGGCCGACGATATCTAGGGAGGGAGAGACTAGAGAGAGATGAGAGGGCGGGAGGATGAGAAATAGGGCCGTCGGTGCTGCCAGTGCCGCCGTGTGAGAGAGACAAAGGGGATGAGGAACCACCACTGTTGTTACAGAGAGAGAAACAGATGGGAAGGGGAGGGTCAACTTTTATAACCCCCTCCAAATCTTCCCATATCATCAACAGCTGAGAAGGTAACAGCTTTAATCTACATCGGTACACATGACCTTCCCAGAAGCTGAGAAGGTCAACCCGTACTTGACCGTCATTTGTGCGTAGAACGCTTCTTTGGGGGTTGCACCATCTCACGTCCAACTCCACACAACATACGGCATCCCGGGGCTGCACAACTAGAGACCATGGTTCCATCCAAGAATGATAACATTGCTTGATGGGTGGACAACAGAGCTAGTTATTGTGGTCCACCCACCACCCCCAAAAAGGGTGGGAGGAGAAGAACTGACTTGGAAGGGACTTAACCCTTTCTTGGTTCCTTTCCTCTTGTCCAACCAAACGCTCACTAAGTTTATATGAAATATTATTTGTTCTGCTCAATTATTCATCATTGAAGTTACTGGAGCATTGCAACCGGATCTGGTTGTGTGAAACTGATATGTACTTTAGAGCTGATTATTATCTCTGGTTAACACAGGTTCATGTGCATATCAAGCGGCATAACATGAAAGATCTTCCTGAAACAGATGATGCTGTTGCGCAGTGGTGTAAAGATGCATTTGTTGCCAAGGTATGAATTGCCTGGCTGCCTTTCATCACTTGTGTGAGTAGAACGTACATGACTATATTCCATGAAAACTCAGTTGCCTCATTGGCTTCCTTTGAACAGGATGCATTGTTGGACAAGCATAACGCCAATGATACTTTTGGAGATCAATTTCTCCAAGATAGTGGTCGGCCATTGAAGTCTCTCGTGGTAAAAATCAATGGCTAAAAGACCTTCCTCTTGATTGCGGCTGCCGTTAATGATTTGTTTTGGGTAAAATGCAGGTTGTTGCCGCCTGGGCATTTACCATTGTTCTGGGAGTGGTGAAATTTCTACACTGGTCATCGCTGCTGTCCTCATGGCAAGGAATTGCCTTCTCAGCTGCAGCACTGGGACTTGTTATGGTTCTCATGCAAATAATGATACAATTCAGTCAGTCGGAACGCTCAACCCCTGCTAAGGTAGCTCCTTCAAAGCCTAAAAACACGGGAGAATCATCGTCTGACTTGAAACAAGATAAGCAGCATTGAAAGAATAGCTTTGTTCATTTAATCTCACTTATAGATTGATTTTTCCAAAACATTAGTACATGTATCTTACACATTATTGCTCATCTCCAGATCTCTTCATTGCTTCGCTTCGTGCTCTCATCACTTCAATTTGATCTGCTCAAATTATGTATTTCACACCGTATATTAAATATATATATTATTTCAGCTGGTCATATATCATTTGTGGGGTGTCATTCAATTGGATATTGAAATCTCGACATGGGCTTTATTTGAGGCACTTTCTTTTTGTTGAGGGGGAATCTTACTAGTGCTTTATCTTTAGGTTGTCACAGGATTTTTAATTAATCACCAACTTGCACCAACTTGTCAAGTACACTGCGATCATGTTGCTCCCTTTGTTTTAATAGCTTTTGCACTAGGCTTTTTTTTTTACATGTTTTCATGCACGATTGTGAATTTGTGATCATTTATATCTTCTTCCTCCGTTTTAAAATGTAAGTCTTGTTTTTTTATATGGTGTTCCAAAATAAGTTTTATAAGAAGGTAGTGGGTCAGATGCGTCCGACCATAATATTTGGTTGGACGACTTTCAGTTGGTTTCATTTTTGTTTTAGTTAGTTTCATTTTTGTTTTAGTTAGTTTCATTTTTGTTTCAGTTGGTTTCATTTTTGTTTCAATTGGTCTCAATTTTTGTTCAGTTGGTTTCAATTTTTGTTCAGTTGGTTTTAATTTTTGTTCAATTATTTTCAACATTTTTTCAGTTGATTTTTTTATTTTAGTTGGATGTCTTTTAAGTTCAGTTACTTATCTTATTGTTTTATTTACGTGTTTTAGTCTAAATGAAAACAAGTTAGAAGCAAATGAAAAAAAAGGGGAGTAAATGAAAGCAAGTTAGAAGCAAATGAAAAAAAAGGGGAGTAAATGAAAGCATGTTTTCTTTTAGTTGGGTATTGTTTTCGTTCAGTTGGGGTTTATATGATTTCTGTTGGATATGGTTTTGTTTCAGTTGAAAATTAAAAAAGAAATAACAAAAAGGAAAAATGAAATAAGAAGAATGAAAAAAAAGGAAAGAAAGTAAACTCCTTGTAGAACTAGCAGCATCTCTATTCATCAGTTCATCACCATTCATCAGTTCGAAGTTGTTGCTGCAGTTTGTCGGCCGTTGTCGCCATCATCATCGTCGTCATCAATGAGAGTAGTAGCAGGGCGTCATCAGTGGATCATCGCCATGAGTGGCGGCTGGGATGAAGCAGGAAGACGACGGCGAAGATGAGATGGAGCCGCCCCCGTTCTCGCGGCTTCGTCTGACAAAATATATTGGGTCAGACGGTCTGACCCAATAGTTTCACAAGTTTTATTTGTAGATTAGTTCATTAATTATGTCTAAAATAGCTTTTATAGAATAACAAAATCCCAAAAATATCCTCAATTATCATGAAAAACTACCCCAATTAAACGCATTAATGGAAATTTTGATCTGTATTGTTTCTTTTTTGACATCTAATTTATTGCTTAATTATGTCAAATATTTTCATTTTCTCTTTTCCTCTTTTCACAGCTCCACTTCTCTGTTTCTGAAGAACCCCCACTTCCTCTCATGTCATATCCATGGTTTCTCTTCAATTTTCGCTCTTTTCATGGTTTTCTCATAAATCTAGTTGTTTTTTTAAAGTTTTTTGTACTTTTTTTTTTGTTTAGAAAGTTGCAAAATCCGAAACAAAAAAAAAGACTTCCTTTTTCGATTTTGAAGACTCGATTTTGCTGGTACGTTGTTGCTATTTAAACATCAATTATCAGGTTTCTTTTGGTGGATCTTGTTCCATCTTCTTAATTTGAGTTAGAAAGTTCGCATTTTTTTTTTTTTGAGTTTTTTTTTTTGTTTCTTTATGTGGAAGAAATGAGTTCCGGTCATATTTTTTTAACAAATAATTTTTGTCAATTTGAAAAGAAATAAAGAAAAATTGCCTAGAATAATGCAACCTTTGGGCGATTCGCAAATAATAATGCAACCTTTCGATTATTCTGGAAAAATGCAACCTTTATACCCCATTTACTTTAAACAGGGCAAAACCGGATAAAATCAATTATAACCTAAAAAATGGGTTAAGTGGGACACGTGTCGACTTATAATTGGTTCTAATAATTGATTTATAATATAATTTAAAAATAAAAAGATTAAAAAAATATATTTCCCACCCCTCCCCTAACCCCACCCAGTTTCGACCACCTAACCCCACCCAGTTTCGACCACCTAACCCCACCCAGTTTCGACACCCCCACCCCCTCCCCTAACCCCACCTCACCCAGATTCCGGCACAGCCACCCCCTCCCCTAACCCCACCCATTTTCGACACCCCCACCCCCTCCCCTAACCCCACCCATTTTCGACACCCCCACCCCCTCCCCTAACCCCACCCAGTTTCGACACCCTCAGCCACCCACCGCAATTCCGACCCCCAGCCACGCCGAAAACCACCCCTAGTCCCTAGCAACAGTCGAAAAACACCTGAAAACAATCAACCCTTCGAAAACCACCGAGCCACCCCCAAAACAACCCACCCTCCCTCGAAAACCACGACCCCCGCGTGAAAACGACCCACCCCCCACCCAAGCAACCCAGCCGTGATTTTCCGGCGAGTATTTTCCGAGAGGATTCGGGTATTTTCCAGCGAGGAAGCTTCGATTTCCGGTGAGAGAGCTTGGTTTTCCGGGGGTGGGGGTAGGGGTTGGGGTGGTTTAGTTTAGGTTTTCTTTTTAATGTTTTTTTTTATTTTATTTTTTGGAATTTAAAGATTTAAATAAAAATTACCCATGGTTCAGGTCACCGGTCATTTAATCTATTTAAAATAAATGGGGTATAAAGGTTGCATTATTCCAGAATAATCTTTAGGTTGCATTATTATTTGCGAATCGCCCAAAGGTTGCATTATTCTAGGCAATTTTTCCAAGAAATAATATTTTTCTAGTTTTTGCTATTGATGAACAACAAACACCAAAGAACAGTTCCTGTCATTTTTTTTCCCTCCAAATGGTGAATCCATGTGTGAAGTTGATATCCTATTAGTTAATTAAATGTAATCAAGGCCTTTTATTGGTTGGTTATTGTATCTTTCGATTAATGCTTTACTAATGAACATCTCCTACAAACTTTTCATATACTCTAACTAAACCACTGCTTTAATGATCCATAGAGCCGGTGTTGCCTTTTTAATTCAAAATTAAAACAAATTATGATTCCCAATGTAATTGAAACTATTTAGCAAAATTATATTCCATACACCTTAATTCTCACGTAAAAATAGAATCAAGATTTACTGAATTAGGTAAATCAATGGACAATCTTGGTCCTACTGAAAATATCAGTAGAAAAGAAGATCCGAATCTAAATGATATAAAAAAACAATCATAGTTGGAGACGGAGGAAGTATTACTTACAATTATCAGGTGACAACATTTTGACAATACTCATTTAATAAAATCAATGACAATTTAAAAATAATATTAGACCACGAAAACGGGTGAAATGGAATATTTTCGGGCATGATGATTTTTTTTGATGGGGCCTTCTCGGGGGTCCCTATAGGGATACTGAAAATTTGGGGGGGGGGGTTTCAAGCCCTTACATTGCCTCGTAATGGTCTCTCGAGCCGTTTCTCGATTGTGGTCGGAATTACCGAGATAGGATTGGAAGGTATCCAAAGCCCGGTTTTCGGGCAAATTAAGGTTCCAAAGGGTCTCATATGACCCTAGAACGCACTAATTTTTTTTGGGCAAGTTTCGATTCCTGGCCATGAGACGTGGCCGGGGAGTGAGTAATAGGGGACTTCCCGAGGGTAAATCCAAACATTTTGGGACATGGTGTTTTTTTTACAGGGGCTTCCCGAGGGTCCCAATAAAGATACTGCATATTTTGGGGCGGGGGTTTCTGGCCCCTAAATTGCCTCGAAATGGCTCTCGAGCGGTTTCTTGGTTATGGTTGGAATTACCGGGATGGCTGCGGAAGGCATTAGTGCCCGGTTTTCAGGCAAGTTAAGGCTCCAACAGGTCTCATACGATCCTAGGAGACCCTAACAATTTTTTTGGCAAGTTTCAATTCCAAGCCAGGGACGTTGCCGAGGCGTGAGCAGTAGTCCACGAAAACGGGTAAATCGGGACATATTCGGGTAGGGTGATTTTATTTCGACAGGGGCCTTCGCGGGGGTCCCACAAGAGCTACTGCAAATTTTGGAGGTTTCCGGCACCTGAATTGCCTCGAAGGCATCCGGTGCCCTGTTTTCAGGCAAGTTAAGGCTCTAAAAGGTCTCATACGATTCTAGGAGGCCCTAAAATAATTTGTGCAAGTTTTGATTCCAGGCTCTGGGACGTGGCCGGACGTGAGTAATAGGCCACGAAAACGGGTAAATAAGGACATTTTAGTTCAGGGTGATTTTTTTCGTAGGGGCCTTTGCGGGGGTCCCAATAGGGCTACTGCAAATTATATGGTGTTTCTGGCCCTTGTATTGCCTCGAAATGGCCTTTCAAGCCGTTTCTCAGTTCCTGTCGAAATTACCGGGATGGATGCAGAAGGCATCCAGTGCCCAGTTTTTGGGCAAAATAAGGTTCCAAAGAGTCTGATACGAACCTAGGAGGCCCTAAGAAAAGTTTTGGGTAGGTTGGATTCTGGGCCCTGGGACGTGGCCGGGGCGTGAGTAATAGGCCACGAAAACGAGTAAATAGGGAGATTTTCGGGCATGATGATTTTTTTCGACAGGGGCCTTTGTGTGGGTCCCAATAGGGCTACTGCAAATTTTTTTTTTTGGGGGGGGGAGGTTCTGGCCCCTGCGTTGGCTAGAAATGGGCTCTCGATCCGTTTATCGGTTCTGGTTGGAATTATCAGGATGGGCAAGATAAGGTTCCAAAGGGTATCATATGACCCTTGGAGGCCCTAGTTAAAGTTTTGTCCAGGTTTCGATTCCGAGCCGTAGGACGTGGCCAATGCGTGAGTATAGGCCACGAAAATGGGTAAATTAGGACATTTTAGGGAAGGGTAATTTTTTTGACAAGGGCCTTTACGGGGGTCCCAATAGGGCTACTGTAAATTTTCGAGTGTTTCTGGCCCGTGCATTGGCTAGAAATGGCCTCACGAGCAGTTTCTCGGTTCAAGTCAGAATTAAAAGGATGGTTGCGGAAGGCATCCAATTAAATTTTTTGCAAGTTTTAATTCTGGGCCCCAGGACGTGGCTAGGGCGCGATTAATAGGCCACGAAAACGGGTCAATCAGGACATTTTCGGGGAAAGGTGATATTATTCGACAGGGGCCTTCGCGGGGGTCCCAATAGTGCTAGTGCAAATTTTGGGAGGAATCTGACCGGTGCATTGCCTCGAAATGGCTTCTCGAGCCGTTTCTCGTTTCTAGTCGGAATTACCAGGATGGCTACATAAGGCTTCCAATGCCCGATTTTCGCGCAAGTTAAGGTTCCAAAGGGTCATATAAGATCCTAGGCGGCCCTAACAAAATTTGTCGCAAGTTTTGATTCTGGGCCCCGGCACGTAGCCAAGGCGTGATTAATAGGCCACGAAAATGGGTCAATCGGGACATTTTTGGGCAAGGTGATATTATTCGATAGGGGCCTTCACAGGGGTTCCAATAAGGCTACTGCAAATTTTGGGAGGATTCTGGCCGCCGCATTACCTCGAAATGGCCTATCGAGCCATTTCTCGGTTTTGGTAGGAATTACCAGGATGGCTGCAGAAGGCATCCGATGCCCCTGTTTTCGGACAGGTTAATGTTCGAAAGGGTCACATATGATCCTGGGAGGCCCTAAAAAAATGTGGCAAGTTTTGATTTCGGGCCCGGGACGTGGCTGGGGCTTGAGTAATAGGCCACGAAAACGGGTAAATCGGTACATTGTTCGAGCAAGGTGATATTTTTTGACAGCGGCCTTCACAGGGGTTCCAAAATAGGGCTACTGCAAATTTTGGGAGGATTCTGGCCACTGCATTAACTCGAAATGGCTTCTCAAGCCGTTTCTCAGTTTTGGTCAGAATTACTGGATGGCTGCAGAAGGCATCCGATGCCTTGTTTTCGGGCAAGTTAAGCTTTCAAAGGGTCACATACGATCCTAGGAGGACCTTACAATATCTGTCGCAAGTTTCATTTCCGATCCACAAGACGTGGCCATAGGTCGCGAAAACGAATCAATGTGGACATTTTCGGGTAAGGTGATATTTTTCGACCGTGGCCTACGCGGGGGTTCCAATAGGGCTACTACGATTTTTGGGAGGATTCTGGCCGCTGCATTGCCTCTAAATGGCTTCTTGAGCCGTTTCTCGGTTTTGGTCGGAATTACCGGATCGCTGTGGAAGGCATTCGATGCCCTGTTTTCAAACAAGTTAAGGTTCCAAAGGGTCACATAAGTTCCTAGGAGGCCCTAATTTTTGGCAAGTTTTGATTCTGGGCCCCAACACGTGGCCGAGGCGTGAGTAATAGGCCAAGAAAACGGGTAAATCGGGACATTTTCGGATAAGGTGATATTTTTTCGACATGGGCCTTCACGGGGTTCAATAGTGCTGCTGCAATTTTAGGGAGGTTTCTGGTTGCTGGATTACCTTGAAATGGCCTATCGAGCCTTTTCTCAATTTTGGTAGGAATTACCGGGATGGCTGCAGAAGGCATCCGATGCCCTATTTTCGGGCAAGTTAATGTTCCAAAGGTTTATATATGATCCTAGGCGGCCCTAAAAAAATTTGTCGCAAGTTTTGATTCTAAGCCCCGGCACGTAGCCAAGGCGTGATTAATAGGCCACGAAAACGGGTCATCCGGGACATTTTTGGGCAAGGTGATATTTTTCGATAGGGGCCTTCGCAAGGGTTCCATTAGTGCTACTGCAAATTTTGGGAGGTTTTTGGCCGCTGTATTGCCTCGAAATGGCTTCTCGAGCCGTTTCTCGGTTTTGGTCGGAATTACCGGGATGGCTGAAGAAGGCATCCGATGCCCTGTTTTCAAACAAGTTAAGGTTCCAAAGGGTCACATAAGTTCCTAGGAGGCCCTAACAAATTTTTGGAGAGTTTTGATTCTGGCCCCAGGACGTGGCCGGGGGGCGTGATCTATAGGCCACGAAAACAGGTAAATCGGGACATTTTCGGATAAGGTGATATTTTTTGACAGGGGACTTTACGGGGGTTCCAATAGTGCTGCTGCAATTTTAGGGAGGTTTCTGGCCGCCGCATTACCTCGAAATGGCCTATCGAGTCATTTCTTGGTTTTGGTAGGAATTACCAGGATGGCTGCAGAAGGCATCCGATGCCCTGTTTTCCGACAAGTTAATGTTCGAAAGGGTCACATACAATCCTGATTCCTAGGAGGCCCTAAAAAAATTTGTGGCAAGTTTTGATTCCGGATCCCGGGATGTGGCCAAGGCGTGAGTAATAGCCATGAAAACGGGTAAATCGGCACATTTTCGGGGAGGTGATATTTTTCGACAGGGGCCTTCACAGGGGTTCAAATAGGGCTACTGCAAATTTTGGGAGGATTATGGCTGCTGCATTAACTCGAAATGGCTTCTCAAGCCGTTTCCCGGTTTTGGTCAGAATTACTGGGATGGCTGCAGAAGACATCCGATGCCTTGTTTTCGGGCAAGTTAAGCTTTCAAAGGGTCACATACGATCCTAGGAGGCTCTAACAATATCTGTCGCAAGTTTCTATTCCGATCCACAAGACGTGGCCAGTGCGTCAGTAATAGGTCGCGAAAACGAATCAATCGGGACATTTTTGGGTAAGGTGATATTTTCCGACAATGGCCTACACGGGGGTTCCAATAGGGCTACTGCAATTTTTGCTAGGATTCTGGCCGCTGCATTGCCTCGAAATGGCTTCTCGAGCCATTTCTCGGTTTTGGTCGGAATTACCGGGATCGCTGCAGAAGGCATCCGATGCCCTGTTTTCAAACAAGTTAAGGTTCCATAGGGTCACATAATTTCCTATGAGGCCCTAACAATTTTTTGGCAAGTTTTGATTCTGGGCCCAAGACGTGGCCGGGGCGTGAGTAATAGGCCACGAAAACGGGTAAATCAGGACATTTTCGGATAAGGTGATATTTTTCGATAGGGGCCTTCACGTGGTTCAATAGTGTTGTTGCAATTTTAGGGAGGTTTCTGGCTGCTGCATTACCTCGAAATGGCCTATCGAGCCGTTTTCTCGATTTTGGTAGGAATTACAAGGATGGCTGCAGAAGTCATCTGATGCCCTGTTTTCGGGCAAGTTAATAATGGGTCACATACGATCCTGGGAGGCCCTAAAAAATTTGTGGCAATTTTTGATTCCGGGCTCTGGGACGTGGCTGGGGCGTGAGTAATAGGCCACGAAAACGGGTAAATCGGGACATTTTCGGACAAGTTGATATTTTTCGACAGGGTCCTTCTCGGGGGTTCCAATAGGGTTACTGCAAATTTTGGGAGGATTCGGGCCGCTGCATTAATTCGAAATGGCTTCTCAAGCCGTGTCTCAGTTCTGGTCGAAATTACAGGGAAGACTGCAGATTGCATCCGATGCCTTGTTTTCGGGCAAGTTAAGCTTCTAAAGGGTCACATACGATCCTAGGAGGCCCTAACAAAATTTGTGGCAAGTTACTATTGCGAACGCCAGGACGCGGTCGGGCGTGACTAATAGGCCACGAAAACGGATCAATCGGGACATTTTTGGGCAAGGTGATACTTTACGACAGGGGCCTTCGCGGGAGTTTCAATAGTGCTAGTGAAGGTTTCTGGCCGCAGTATTGCCTCGAAATGGCCTATCGAGCCATTGCTCGGTTCTGGTCGGAATTATCGGGATGGCTGCAAAAGGCGTCTGATGCCCTGTTTTCGAGCAAGTTAAGGTTTCTGATGGTCACATACGATCCTGGGAGGCCCTAACAAAATTTGTTGCAAAGCTACCCTTAGGACACGAATAAATTAGGTTATGGCTTGTAATAAGGCTAATCAGCACTAAAACTCAGAAAGGCTCAACAAAGCTAGAGGCAGTATAATATAATCAATATAAATCTGGCGCTTAACGAGTCAAAAAGTTGCTTCAATCATATCATTATGCATACATGCCAGATTTCAAAGTGTATAGAACCAAAACCAAGATCGATGTCAAACTTAGGAACTAATGCCCATAATAAGAAAGACTAGACAAAAAATAGGTGTCTATGGCTCAAACTCGCAGTCTAATAACCAACTGAGTTCTAGTCCTTTTCCCTTTATAACACTGTGTGTTTGCTTCAAAAGAATACAAAGAGATTAGTCAGTCTCACATAGGTAATTTTATGAGCATTTACTACCTTTATCTAGCCTCCTATGCTTGTGAGTTATGTTTGGAGACTATAGCCTAGAGGTTATACTCTAGTAACAACCAAATACTTGTGTGAGCGCGAGTTGGGCTTGGGCACTGATAGGTTTTAGTTGTGTCACCTAATCAAAAATAAACCTACGGACCTCTAACTAGGTAGTCAGTGGAAGCAGGGTCGAATCCACAGGGAGACAGAGTTTCTAAATCAATAATCAACCAATTCAGCTACTCCAGATGAAATCAGGAAGGAATTAATTAAACTAAGGAATAGACTACGGAAGACTGAATAAATCGAGGATTAAACTATGGAATAAAAGTCTAGGGTATTAGGTCGGTCCACCATGCTTATACCAATCAAATAGGGTCAACTACTATTAAAACCTAAGTCAAGAGTCGGGGGATTAGAGCCTATGTTGAGCTATGGTTAAGACTCAACGCTCATAGTTCAACATACGCCGCATGTTCACTAACGTAATCAGAACTACTGATGTGTCCTAGGCCTCTAGTCGTAAGACATCGTGCAAACAACTATTAACCACAAGCAATCAATGAAATTGTACACTGACATTAATTACTCAATAAGAACAAACCACATCACAATCACCCTAATCAAGCCCTAGAAATTGATAGAAATCTAAATCACAATCATGGTATAAACATGGCTTTCCTATCTAACACCCTAGAAAGAGAACTACTCACTCATAATTGAATTGACAACAATAAGACTAATATGAAACCCTAACAATTGCATCATGAATAATTGAATAAATAAACTAAGCAATCAAAGTAATTAAAGAGATAAAGAGTAGAGAAGAATACCAATTGACGGAAAGCAGGAACTTTTATTGAAATCGAAATAGGTTTGATCACCTCTAAATTAATCTAAAGTGTTTGAATTAAACTAAGAACAATGAAGAATAAAACTAGTCTAAAACCTAATGAAAGATGAATAATAGATGAATGAAAGATAATGAGGAAAAGGTATTTATAATACCCCTCAAGTTCACTAAAAATGGGAACAAAAAAGTGAAAAAGCGCGATAAAGAGCGCCAGACCCGATCGGGCCCGAGCACAGTACCCGATCGGGTCCACATACAAATTCTCCCAACTTTACTTCTGGGCTCTGGCAGCAGCAGTGCAACAATAAGGCGAGAAAAGCGGCCCACCCGATCGGGTCGGGCGGTAGTCACCCGATCGGGTTTGGCGACAAAAAGTGCCAGCAAGCTCGCCTCCTCCGCAGCGTCCCAATAAGACCTAGCAGCACTAGACCCGATGGGATCGGGCGGTAGGTGCCCGATCGGGTCTAGGCACATGTGTTCTCGCCCGATCTGATCGGGCACGCCTTGCCCGATCGGGTCCGCAACTTTCGTACCCGATCATAATATTTCGCCCGATCGGGCCATTTCTGCCCGATCAGTGCACGGAAACCTCATTTGACTCTTTGGCTCTCTAATCTTCACGTTTAGGGGTCTTGGGACCTCCTAAACTATCCATAAAGCTCGTGAGCCATCCTACGTGCCTCGTAACATCTCGTAAAGCCGTGGTTGCTTCCAAAAGGCTCGGGAATAAGGAGAAAACTCCATAAAACCTGCAATTCAATATAAAACACGAAACCACAACTACATACGATAGTTAGCACAAAATAGCTCCCAAGAGCTCCAATGACGCACAAATTAGCTTGTAAATAAGGGAGAAAACTCTATATAAATACGTGATATCAGGCACGGGTCGTGAGCGTGCGGCATTTGCGCGACGCACTTGCGAGTGTGTTCTTTTCTCAACCCGATCCAATTTTATTCTTGGCTATTGCGAGTTTTTTGTGGATTTTTTGGCGTTGCGATTATTATCTAGTCGTGACTTCCGAATTTTAGGAGTTAGTCATCCACGTTCTTAGGCAATTACCTTCTTCGTCTCTCTCTATATTTTTAGTCAGTTCTTCTCTTGGGATACACATAGAAATCCAAAAACACTATTCCACTGCAATTTTCTTCTTCTCTCTTTTTTGGGTAATATTCAAGACTGTTCTGCATCTGCTTTTCTATCGACACCGCAAAGGTAGTAGTCTTGTATCCCTAGAGGTGGTTTGCTAAGAGCTCATGTGTATAGAGGGGCAAATTCAACTTTAGGGCAATGTTTATTTCACGCCATGGCTAGCTGATAAGTTTATTTCAATTGTCTCCAATTTTTGTTCCTAAATTTTAAAGTTGAATTTGTGATTTTACTTTGAATTTCGAAACTATCGCTAGCGATATTCCTATCATCCGTGTCCCTATTCTCAATGTCATACCTATTACTGCCAATCCCTTTGTCCCCGATATGTCTAAATTAGATCTATTTGATGGGAAAAACTACAGGATGTGCTCTGATAAGATGAAATGCTTCTTGGGTCAGTTTGGGGTAGATTACTGCTTAATTGTTGATACTTCTCATGAGAATTCGGTTAGGGATTTTGTTAAAGACAACAAGACTTTTCGTGGGATATTATTGAATCACGTGACTACTTCTAGTTATCTGATTCATAGTAAGTTGAAAAATACTAATGATATTTGGTATGCTTTGAATGCTACATATGGTACTAATGATTTTGGGACCCACAACTATGCTTGCACTGTAGTCGTTGGTTTAAGTATACTATGTGTGATGATAAGTTTATTTTAGATCAATTAGTTCATGAGTATGACGCCTTATGTGTTGATATTATTGTTAAAGGCATGGACATACCAAGACCCTTCCAAGCCAACTGCCTACTTGAGAAATTACCACCTTCTTGGGAAAAATATGTCCACTCCATAAAACATAAAAGAATATTTTACCCTTAGGATTTAGTTTCCCATATTCAGACTGAGGAACATAATCGAATCCAAACCAAAGGGAAATATGTTAATCGTTCTTCTTCTATGGCTAATCTTGTTGAATCCAAAGTTGCAGGCAAAGGAGGGTAACAGGTCCAAATCAGTTCCAAGGTACAAGGAACTACCAAAGAAACTTCAAGGGAAAGAGGAAGTTCAAGGGATATTGCTTCATCTGTGGTAAGTATGGGCAGGCTGCCAAGGAGTGTCGTCATAGAAAGGAAACTGAAAATAAATCGAAAAACACAAGTCAACCTTGTTGAAGATGATACTATTGCCACTATGGTGTCCGAGGTGAATTTGGTGAGCAATGTTTGAGAATGGGTCTTGGATACTGATGTTACCCCCCACCTCTGCTCAGACAAGGAGATGTTCTAATGCAAGTTCATGGGCAATTATAACTGTAACATCCCGTAATTTGGGGTGTTAAAATAACACTGAGTGTTTTATACAAAGGAAAGGTTTTTTCTGAAATTAACTTCCGGGGAAACCATTTCGTTGCATGTTTTTCATGTGCGCGATATGCATAGAAACCTCATTTTTGGCTCTCATAAACGAAACTGGTTTCAAGTTAACTTTTGAGTCTGATCAAACTTGTACTAACCCGTGATGGTAATTTTGTGGGTAAAAGATTTTGTAATGGCGGACCGTTTATTTTGGATGTTGTTATTGATAATAAATTTCTACTACTTCTATTTATATTGTTGAGTTTGTTTCTTTATGGCATTCTAGACTAGGTAATGTGAATGTTGCATTTGTTAAAAGGCTAAAACAACAAAAGCCCTATTCTTGACTTTAGTAATACCTTTTTTCATAAAAGTGAAGTATGTGTAGAAGCTAAGCACCCTAAGAAAGCATTCAACAAAAGAACTAGTTCATATTGACTTAGGTGATTTCAAGAATTCCATGAGCAGGGGAGGAAAGAGATATTATATTACATTTGTTAATGACTTTCTACATTACTAAGGTTTATTTGTTGAGTACAAAATATGAGGCTAATTTTTTTGTCATATCTATAAAGCCGAAGTTGAAAACCAAGTATACCTTAATATAACGAGAGTGAGATCAGATATGGGTGGAAAGTATGATGGACTTCCACTTAAGAAATTTTTGATTCCAACAGATTATACATGAGGTTACAACTCCTTATTCACCTAAATAAAATGGAATAGACGAGCGAAAAAATGGAACTTTGAAGGATATGATAAATGCAATGTTTATTAGTTCAGGTATGCCTTTTAACATGTAGGGGAAAATATCCTTCATGCTTTCTATGTACTTGAACAAGTTCCCTATAAGAAGTTAGATATGACTTCCTGATTTTTAAAGGATTAACAATGGACTTAAGACTGTAGATGATATTTTTATTGGTTATGCCTTTAACATTGTTGTACATAAATTCATCCTTAAGGATGCATCTGGTTTTGGTCCTATTAGAGAGTCAAGGGATATGAAATATTTTGAGCATATTTTTCCTATAAAAGTTAGTCGGAAAATCCCCAATTTTAACCATGAAATTTTGCACTTTTTCGGCTAATGGTAACCATAAGTTTTTTCGAATCCCAATAGTAACCATAAGGTCTAATTCACTTCCTAAACATGACCTTATTTAGTGAAAACCATTAAATTGCCGTTAACTACCATAACATTTGACAATTAATATTTTTTATAGAAAAAATCCTCACACCATGCATTTTCCTTCCTCCCTCCCTAAACACCACACCACCATAACCACCACATCTCCCTCCATAACCTCACTCCCCACGGTCTGGGTTCTGCCGGTTCAGTGCTGGGTTATATACGGGCCGGTTCACAAAAACTTGGCCCTGGCTCAGCCTTAAGACCACCCTGGGCCGGTTCAAGAGTGGGCTGGTTTACGGGCCGGGTCAGGGTCAGGGTCGTTTCAGGGTTAGGATCGGTTAGGACCGGTTCTGAAATTTGAAATCATGAACCTGAACCGAACCAGTTCTTTGACTGAGCCGGGCCGGTTTAGGTTGATTTTTTTCCGGTTTAGGTCCGACCGATTTTTCCCTGGATCGGTTTAGGGCTGGGGTCAGGGCCAACCCGCCCAATGGCCACCTCTACTCCCCATTGTTTCTCTTCCCCTTCCCCGCATCCCCCTCCATTGTTTCCCCATTTGCCTCCCAATGCTCCCCTCCTTTCCCATGTCACCAACCCATCTCCAGTAAAAATTGGATGGTTTTTGCTTTAATTAATATCTCTTGTTTAATTTTATTCAAAATCTGATAAAAATCCTTTTCCATGATTCAGATTTAATTTTTATTTGTTTATTTCAAAGAATTTTGTTGAACTTTTATGAACCCTACTTTTTGCCCAAATCAATTCGATGAAATGTTAACTGATGATTTAGAATGTCAAATTGTGAATTTAAACATAAAAAACTTGTTTTTACATTGAAATTTTAACCAAATTTGTTTGAATTGCTCTAAATTTGAACAAAAAGTTAGAAAAATACTGAGCATTTGCAGTGGCTTAGGGCGGTTTGGCGGTTGTTTTGATGGTTGTGGCGTACGTTTTGCGGTGTCTCGTGTTGGGACAAGTGTTGCGATGTCTGGTGATTTAGGGAAATGGAGTAATGGGGACAGGAAGCAAGGGAAGGGGATGAAAAGTAGTAGGGAGGTAAAGACGAGAGATGTGTGGTGGTTATGAAGAATGGAGATGATGTGGTGGTTAGGGAGGGAAGAAGGGAGACGGGGTGGTAGTTATGGAGGGAAGGAAGGAGGAAGCTGGTGGGAGGGGTGGTTATTATGGAGGAAGAAAGAGGGTGCGAGGGATTTTTTTAAAAAGTTTAATTAATTCCAAATATTATGGATTTAACGACACTTTTAATGTTTTTTACTATATAAGGTCACATTTAGAAAGTGAATTAGACCTTATGGTTACTATTTGGATTCGAAAAAACTTACGGTTACCATCAGAAAAGTGTAAAACTTCATGGTTACCATTGGAAATTTCCCAAGTTAGTTTACTACCATGCTTGCATATTGCATCTTCTTCTACATTGCATCATGATATTTCATCATCTAGTGAGATTTTAGAACCTAGAAGGAGTAAAAGATTTAGAACCGAGTTTCGTTTTGGACCTGACTTTATAACCATCTTCCCAGATGAGAAAGAGTATTTATATGAGCAAAAAGTTCATGCTTTTGTATTGGAAGAGAACCCTAGAACATATGGGGAGGCCATGAGATATGTAGACTCTTGTTTTTCTTCGGAGGCTATTAATAGAGAAATAAGGTCTATTATGAGTTACAATATTTTGATTTTGTCAGATCTTCCTAGGGGTTGTAAGGCTTCTAGTAGTAAGTGGATTTTTACTAAGAAATGGAAGCTTCATGGGTCTTTAAACAAGTATAAGGCTAGACTTGTAGTTGAAGGGCATCACTAAAAGTATTTAGATTTCTATGATACCTATTCCCCAGTGACCAAGGTAGCCACCATTAGAGGTTTAATTGCACTTGTATCTATTCATGGTCTTATTGTGCATCAAAATGGATGTGAAAAATGCATTTTTGAATGGTGCGTTCAATGAAGAGAACTGTTTGAAGCATAATGAAGGATGTGTTAAACCTGATACAGAGGACAAGATATGCAAGATAATTTGATATTTGTATGGTCTAGAACAAGCACCAAAACAATGATATGACAAATCTCATCAAACTGTTCCTTCAAATGGGTTTCAGGTTCATGACTCTGATGCTTGTGTATATTACAAAATGGATGGTCTTCGTTGTCTTTTCATATGTTTGTATGTGAATGATATGTTAAGTTTTAGAGACATAGCTAATGCAACTATGGGTTTCCTAAATTCTTGCTTTGAGATGAAGGATTTAGAAGAGGCTAATATTATTCATGGGATAAAGATTACTAGAGAGGCAATATGCTATGTCTTTAAACAATGTCATTATATTGACAAAATTTTAAAGAAGTTTGATCAATTTGATTGGAATCCAGTGAAAATCCAACATGATTCTAGTATTCATTTGAAAAAGAATAAGAGTAATAATACATCACTATAACAATAGCAAATATAATTGGTATTGTAATGTTCTTGATGATCCATGTTAGACCTGGTGTAGCTTATGTTTCAGTCGATTGAGTAAGTACACTTACAATCCTTATCGGGAGTATTATAGTACTGTCTTGATTAGAATGTTGAAGTATCTAGAGGCATTATCAATTGGGGTTTGATAATGATGTGATTCAACCTACTAGTGGTTATGTTTTTATTTTTGGTGGTGGAACTACAAGAAAATAATCAAAAGAAAGTTGTATTGCCAAATTTGCAATGGAATCTAAGTTCATTACTTTAGAATTGGCTGACGATTGAGGAAGCTGAATGGTGAAGGAGTTTGCTTATAATGGAAAGAGAATGCATATTTGCTTAAGGCATGCCATAATTAGAAATCAAAACAGAAATAAGGTGCTATCACTCGAGTACATAAAATCAGAGAGGAATATTGTTGATCCTCTCACGAAATGAGTCGGCACTATGAATGGGTTTAAAGCCTATTATGAAGTGAATTGTGATTGATACCCTTCCTACGAATTCCTAAGTTCAAAGGTTCAAATGAAATTACAAAAGAAATCATGTTTTGTATACTACTACTATTCGTATTAATGAAAGCGATGTATTATTTTATATTACTGCTCTGTGTGTAAGGATGAGCTTAAATCTCTTAAATAAGTTCATGCCTTATTTAAGGTGGTTTGTGATTGTACAAACTTGATGGACTTATTTATGTGAATATGAGGGTTACACTGAATCCCCTATGAGAGTCATAAGGCTTGGGCCCTCTAGAACATTCATGAAAATCCAGGGTGTACCTACATTACAATTGCGAGAATACTTCTTGATTTGAAAAGGGTTGAGCATGCAGGTATATTTCGCTAACTTCATATAAGGCTCAAACAAAAATCTACCTCATATGCATCAATATGTATTTGTAGGCATTGGGTATCAATTGAAGTCTATAAGACATTGGTACTTTAAAGCTTAGTCTATATTGCCCAGATCTCATTCTTTAGTATGTTTTCTTCTTTTGGATCATGTGGCGAATTGTTGGAGTTATTATTGGGATGTTGATGGTCCTTTTTCTTTTGTTATAACCCCATTTGTTTTGCTTCAAAAGAATACAAAGAGCTTAGTGCCACATATGTGGTTTCATGAGCCATTACTACCTTTATTTATCCTCCTATGCTTGTGAGTTATGTTTGGAGACTAGAGGGTATACTCTAGTAACAACCACACACATGTATGCTGCCGAGTTGGGCTCGGGCACCGTTCATGGACGTGTGGCGTTGGCGCGACGCGTGATGTGTCACATTTATTTATAGTTTTTAGATGCATTGATATTGCATTTAGAACTTCTTTTAGAGCATTTAGGTGCATAATGTCATGTGGTCATTTATAGCTGAATTCAACCATAAACATTACGTCCACATTTAACGAAATTCATTTTTGGAACAAAACACTCTAGTTGAAGGTATTTTTAGCAATAAATTCCTATAATTTCATATTATTGCTATAAACAAATGATTTTCCGGTCAATCGAGTAAATATTGGTTTTTCCCGAGTTGAAGACAATCGAGCAAAAAGTTGTGTTCAAAAACCATTATTTTCGAGTCGGTTTTGGGTCAGGTTTCGGGTCGTTCAGATTTTGACAGGTCTAGTTTCATCCGATCGGGGCAGGGCCACCCAATCAAGTCAAAATCAAACTCATTCATTTCCAATTTGAATTACAAATATCCAACAATCCCTCACTAATGCAAAAGGAAGTAGAACTAAGAATAGAGTAGTAAAGGAAGAGCTTGACACTTACAAACTAGTGTCCAAGGATGGATATGTCAGTGAGATGGGGTATCCCCTCACTTACAAACTAACTGAATTGAAAAAAGACTTC
Source organism: Patellifolia procumbens (assembly GCA_947645195.1). Lineage (NCBI taxonomy): Eukaryota > Viridiplantae > Streptophyta > Magnoliopsida > Caryophyllales > Amaranthaceae > Patellifolia > Patellifolia procumbens. Next base: position 114,329 of record CANSGD010000144.1, read on the forward strand.
AAAAAAAAAGTACATTTGGAAGAAATATAACTGAACTGAACTGAACTGAGCTGAATTGAAAATAAGCTGGAATAACAGGGCCTTAATTTAATTATGGATTATCAAAAGCTTGACTTATTTCTGATGGATGGAGCAAATATTGACTTATTTTTGGCAATTTTTCCTTATCATTTTCATTATCATTATACTTACATTTACAAGTACTGCCACTGTAGACATTTTTTGGTGTCATTTATGGACAGTTTTTTTGGTGTCCCTTATACGGGGTATCAGTTCAATCAGTGTGATATGTACAACAAATGGCATAATTACTCACAATTTTTATTTTTATTTTTTTGACAGGATAGTTACTCATAATTGGTTGATAGTAACAACTGTATTACCTCAATATATGACTTCATGTCACTTTTCATTGTTCTTATATTCTGGCTTAGATTTCTTGTAATCCCACCTTTACTCACCGGTTGTATTGAACAAACTCTTCACACATTAAGTTAAAAGAACTAGGCTTGCAAAACAATTTACTATCTAAGAAAAATCAGCTTAGATATTGCTTAGTTCCAATCTCATCATATGATATATACAGTACTTTTTTCTGAAGTAATATATACCGTACTTAACAGCCGAAGTAGTCTCAAAAAGCTTGTGCACCGCTGAAAGATTGATAACTTTCAAGCAACCATCAATTGAGGACCGATTGGTAATCAACAATGGATTCACTTTGCTTGCTTGATGAGATGATGATGGCAATAACTTTTCAGTTACACCGTATTATGCTAAAATTAAATATTGAAAATCAACTGCGAATATGCAATTTTATCAGCTTCTTCATTTTTTATTTGATTGCAAATGAATACTTGGTAGCATGGACCAATTATTATACATTCATATTGCCATACATGCCTTCAAATGCACCTGCATACATATTCATTTCCACTTGTTTGTATGCAATATTGCATTGTTATCTTCAACCAATTAGCATTATATTGTGCTTCAGAAAACGATGAATTTATCCGAGTTTTCAAGACACTGCATTGCCAAAAAGGCCTAGAAATTCATGACACATCCATAACAAAGAAGGGTTAGGGTGATATGACAACCATTCCACCAATTCAAGACATAGGCAGTAAGTGCAAAGTTTCAAAATATGACGAACAATACTTAGTATATATGCTTAGGAGATGTGGTCACAGCCCAAGCATCATTTTGAAATTGAAGAATAAGAAGAATAAATATATGAACCAAGAAAAGAGTTAGTGACAATAGGGTAAGAGATCTTATCAAACAACAAAGAAAGAATAACCATCGATTAACCAAAATTTCCAGATTGTGAAACACAATCTCCATGGAAGTACTGTAATCAATTTTGCAACACCAAGGTCTGAAATATGCAGGGCACCATGTCAGGTAACTAGGCATGCTATTAGGGGAATGTACACCAGTAAAATGGGAGCGAACCATACAGCTGAATAAATAACAATGTGAACGGAGCTTACCAGGAAGGATAATTAATATCATTCAGGTTTTTTAGGATAGCAACTGAACCACAACTCTGTTCTTGAACCTGTCCGCAACAAGATTACTCAGAATCCCATTTAAACAATGCAATAGGTCGAAAAAAGTGCTCATTCCTGTCTGAGAGGAGATGAATAAGTAACACTGTAGTATTTTGTCAAAAGGTTAGAACCCACACTGGTTCACTGAAGCCATATCAAGCATACAGAATCCTTAACATAGCTAAGATGAAGCAATACAGGACCAACATTATTTTGAAGAATAAACTTCAATTCAGCTTGAACGCGCAAGGCTAATAATAATGGACAAAATAAACTTGTTATACTTTTTTGATTCACACACTTATCATAGTGTGAATCTCATCCCTTGTGCTGCCATACCAGCTACAACTCGATATTAGCAAAAACGACACTATCCCGAAGTCCATGAAGAAGAACACATACGGTGAGATAATACAGAAAGTCAATATGTGATGTCAATAAAATAAAAATCAAAAATAAAACGAAGAAAAGAAAGCGCAATAAAAAAGCATTAAGCCTTTGCATTATCAATGTCAAAGCACTAAATAACATCAAAATGACCAGTTTACAAGTACCAACTTTAAGAGTCACACTTCTACTGATTTCATGTTCATAAGATTAAAATAAAACTAACATTCAGAATAACTTACTAATAACACTGACATTAAAATTCTATTTCTACTCTACCCACTTCACATAGATATGAATATAGTAATCATTGCTTTCATGCTTCACATTGAAGTCATTTTTGCTATGACCAAGATCCACAGTAGAGTTGAATACATCTTGATCATCTCCAGCACACAGACACAAATTTAATTCACTTATAAGAGAAGAGCGCAGTGGTACAACCACCAATGATCTTGATAGTGATATCTCCCCATTACCACTTGTTTGCAACGGATCCTCTGCATTCCTCTGGAACAGCACGACTCGATAATACTGCCTATTGTAGTGCCAAGTATAATCGAAAGAGTTGTGATACGCAACAATATTACCATGAACTTTGGGAAAAATTTCCAAGCACCCACTACCATTCTTCCCTTTCGGTGTACACACCACACCAAAGTTTGCTTTTACAGCTTCAGGAAATAAAGAGTAATGGATGGCAGCAAAACCATATTCACCATCAACAACCGAACATAGAGGCTTGTTAAACCATTTCGTACCAAACTCAAGCGTCCTATCATCCCAATCTATATAGCCTCTAATGCTCATAGAACTCTCAACATCTTTAAGGTCAATCTTCACATTTAATGAATCACAGTCATCATAAACTAAGGACCCATCTAATAGAGGTATGGTTTTGCTCCCCTCCGACAATATAAAAGCATTATTTATGTCTCTGTTGAAGCTGTAAATTGTTGTGCCAAGAGTAGATATTTCAACAGACCCATAAACTTTCAAATCTTTAAATTGGTCTCGATGAATATAAATAGAATATATCTCCACTAAAGAAGTTGGACACGGCCTAGTCTGATGCACACCAAGCCTGAAACCAATTATTTAACTATTATTACTAAAACCATTTAAATATTTTTATTGAAACCACAAACTATTTACAAGTATGTGAAACTATATTATTACACTGTCAAAAAAATAATTATTAAACAAATTTATATCATTTATAACCAGTCTCGTAACCAATCTACGGTTATGACCACGTTCATTATGATTTATGTATCACTTATAAATTTTGAAAAGTAAATGCGTTATTCTTAAATTTAGACCTAAACTCTATTAGTAAATGAATTACTTAATCTGAATATTCTATTTATAAAATACGGAGTACAACATAAAAAGCCTTAAAAAGATTTATAACAAACAGTACCACATTAATAAATTTCAAATAGTTAGAATAAGAAAGAACCATACCCAGGACGCATGGGGTTTGTTGAAGCTTCACGATCTGAGGACTACATCAAAAAAGAAAAGAAAAAGGAATCAGTATATTAAATCCATGCCTATTAAAAAGAATTTGAAACAATAGAAAGCAAAAATGTTATAATAATTTAAGAGAGATATTATACCTCAATCATATGCTCATCATCACTATCGTTTCCACTCGCTCCTTGTAGAGACATTTCCTCATCCGAAGACTTAAAACACAAAATGAGATTCATGTTAACTATAATAAAATGTAAAAGAAAAAGGAAAAGAATAGAAAATTTTTGTTAGATATCAAGGAAACATTCCAAAGAGAAAATTTACGGTACCTCATCCTCTTCATCTGGGCCACATTCTTTCTCCTTATGATTTCCTTGTGGCATGGGTGATTTCCACCCCACACCAACTCTAATAAGCAAATCATCGACTATAAAATCCTTATAAGAGAAGTGTCGATTCTTGACTCGAAATTCTAAGCTTTCATTGAGAAGTTTCTGCTCAGATTCAAACTCTAATAAATCCATATCGAGAAACAGAGAGGAATTGATTGGCAAACCCACCCAAAATCTGGACAATCTCATACTAACTCCTTTCACAGGACACTTCTCTTGTTCAAACTCAAGTCGCTCATATTCATTTGATTGTTTATCAAAAAGAAGACACTCTTCAGACTTATAGACCTGATGAGGGTTATTATAACGAGCAGCAATTCTTCCCTTGACATCAACAAAACCATGATTTCTCCCCACCAATTTGCAACCATGTTTATGATAAAACACAACTTGCACCTCACCATAAACAGCAAAAGGCATACTAATATAACGCAAAACAAACTCACCCACCTCACTATGAACATGTTTTTGTTTAACTTGTTCACTCTCAATCAATTCATCATCACAACAAATGTATTTGACACCCAAAGCCTTATCCCCCACAAAAACATCAATTACAAATTTAGAATCATGCAGGGGCATACAACTCAAAGGCCAAAAAGAAGAAGATTGTGGGTTGGTAAGAGTTAAAGAACAGTTGCCGTCCAAACCCAGCACTTGAGCATCATCAGAATTACGATTAGAGAGATTATTAACAATCAATTTTCCAAAGTTGTTATCATGGAACTGAGCATGTATTTTACCAGAAATAGTGAGGGGTTTTTCATAATTATTGGGTGGTAGAAACTTTACAGAGAGAACATGAATTAAGGACCCAACTAAGACAGATTCTTTACCATGAATCTTTTCATACTCTCTAGTGCTATGGAGAATGCCAACCGCTCTTTCCATAGTGGTTCGATACAACCCACGATGGAACTTGCTTTCTCGTATTCCCTCAACTTCGTCCTCGGAGACATTAGGGTATTTCAGCACCAACTCTTTTGTATCAATGTCCATCTATCAGAAAGGAGCAAAAGGGGTCATTAAAATTGAGTTTGAATACTATATACTTGTAATAAGGTTTTACAAGTAAAGCAATGAATGAATCAATAATTATATCAGATGAATGGGTCGGAGCCACTTAATACAATTCAATTACCGAGTTAATTACGTTGTTGGACACTAAACCAAAACCCTCTCACCATCATAATACGCCCATAAAAGAAAACAGGAAGCCCAATAAACATATACACATACCTTAATAACTAATTATATGAGGCTAATTAACCAACTAATCCTCCTTTAATTACAAACAAACAGTATGAAAGAAAACAGAAAGCCCAACAAACATAAACACTTAGCCTTAAGAACTAATTATATGGGCCTACTTAACCAATTAATCCTCCTCTAATGTAATCACAAAACAAAGTTTACCCAAAACATCTTATAAACCCACAATTAAACACCAACAAGTAATTGAAAAACAAAACCATGAAAGCAAATTAGAAAGCAACATAAAAAGAACTTAAATTTAGAAAGATAAAAAATTTACCTGAATAATTAATCACCACTTAGCTCAACAACTTGCAAGGACCAAAGAGAGAGTGAGACTACCAAGAACCAACAACAGTCAAATTGAGGAGAGTTTTCACTTTTCACGGCGGAGCTAGTTCATAACACCCGTGCACCAGGGAAAATTTTAAAAAAAAATTCACAGAAAACAATTAATCCTCTGCTTAAAAATTAATTTTTTTTGTCTCCTGCTGCCGCTAGCGGGCTACTCCGGCCGAAGAAAATTACCTGAAGGACACTGGCTCACCTTCACCGGTTGTCGACACCGACTCAGCTTCTCCGGCACGTAAGACGCTGCGCAACGATGGTGGAACGAATCCAGAATGGCAACAACCACGTAATAGCAGAAAATGAAAATTGAAGGATAGAAAGAGAGGGGTTTGGAAGAGGAATACAAGCGGTGGTGGCCTAATGGGTTTGCGGCGACCATAAACAAAGCACGAGGAACCCGATATTTATCCGAGTTAACTGAATTAATTCTATCCGATCTTGAACCGACCTGATTCTATCCGATTCGATGTTGACCCCACCTAATACTATCCGATCCGATATTGACCCCACCTAATTCTATCCAATATTGACCCAAGCATATAAATTGAGTAATACTCATTATTTAATACGGTACTTTTATTGATGATACTCATCTAGACTATTTACTAAGTAATTTATAAATAAATTAATTTATTAAACTAGTTAAAATTAAACTGACTGAAATTAAACTAAAAAATAACTAGAAACTAATTCAAACCCTTCTAAACTAAATTGAACTCCAATGAATTGCAATCAAGTGGTACTTTTAAACTTTTACTTCAATGTAAGAAAAATTTATTTATAGCTAATTTTAACAAGTATGTATAACTAATAATCTGATTGTTCTACAACACCTCAAATTGAATAGCAAATAGATAAATTGAGACTTAATAAGAAGCAAAAATCATATTCATCATGAAATAATGATTTACAAAAATACATCAATATCTTAGGTTAAACATGTAAAAGCATTCCAAATCGTAATAACTAGTTAACTACTTCATTATTCAACTCTTTGAATGAACCACAATTGAATTGGGACATTGAATGACAAATATGATTAGAACTCTACCTAATTGCATACTAAAAAGTAACGTTAGATTGCACACTCAAAACTAATGTAAAGTTACAAGTTATAGCTTACCAAATTAGTATAAGTGCTCAAAACTATCAAGTTTCTCATCAATTACATGACAAACTTCATTAAAAACCTAAACCATAAAAATAAAATAAAAAAACCGTTCTGAGCAGGGTACAAGAACAAAGAATTAGATCAAAGATTAGATGACCAATAATCAAAAGCTAAAAACTAAGATCGAAGAAAGTAAAGATAAGAAGATAAAAAAATTTATAAAAAAAATAAATCTAAAAAAAAAGCTTTTCAAAGAAGCTAGCCAAAAGGGCCCTAAACCTAAGCTTCAATCTTCGCAAGGTAACCAGCATAGGCACGTAGGAGCGGCGTCTGTACGACGGCTTCAAAGGAATTCCATCAGTCGGCAGAGAACTTCGACCAATCTTCACTTTGCATCACGAAATGTTTGACAGAAGAAAAAAAACTAAAACGAAAATGTTAAAAATGATTGCCGAACAATATGTAAGAGCATCAAAAAATGTTTCCCAGCATTAAAGTCACTGAAAGTCGATATTTCTTCTTCAACTTCCATTGTCTCATTTTCTTTTTTGTTGAATTCAATTTGTGTTTGGAGAGACACAGTTGAAGAAATTACCAAGTTCTTAATAGATAAATTTGTTAAAATACTTGGTGAGAACTTGAGAAGAAGGGTGGGTCTTTGGCTCTTTGCCTTTTTGGTCCGAAGATTGTTTGGATCCAACGGCTATAAGGCTTGATCTGTGTGTGAGAGTGAGACTTGCTCTTGGTCGTCGATTTATTTTGATCGACGGTAGAAATTGGATAACAAGAAGCTGTCCAGATTTGGATTTTTTTTTGAGTTTTTGTAACTTTCTGTTTTTAACTTTGATTTGGCGGGTAATGAATTTTTTCAAAATTGGTTTCAAAGGAATTTATGTTTAGGAGCCTTAAAAGTTTTAGGCATCGGCCGCACCGCTCTTTTCAACGTATTTCAGTCTTTATTTTAAAAAAAAAGTTCAAATAAATTAAAATAATTTAAGTCGAAAATAAAATTTGACCTTCTACAAATAAGGTTTAATTAAGTTTGAATAAGTTCGGATAAGCAAAAATAAGTTAAAAATAAAAGAACAACTCGTTCGTGTTGCTATGGCCTAATGACCAGAAATAATAAATACGTTGTTAACTTAATTACTTTTAATATAATATTATAAATCATACTATACAACGATCTAGTATAATGACGATTATTAACTTCACATTGGTAATTTTTTGATAGATGAGAATGATGTTGGGTATAATGTTATTAATAGAGGAATGTTGACACATAGTGAATAACAATTATTGCCTACACTTATATAATAGAAATATAGATTAAGCAGACGACTCATGTTTACTGCATTGGTAAATTGTTTTGAGTATTACCTATTAATTATACTTAATTACATACCATGGTCTACATTGTTTACATTGTGGTATCACAAGAACTATCTTACTTACCGGTCTAACATATTGCTAATTGTATATACTAATCTTAACTATATTTCATTGATCTAATGAATTGATGATTGATCTTATACACTAGTACTGTATTAACTATCGTATACATTAATCTAATATATTGATGAATGATATATTACATTGATCTTAACTATCTTGCACATTGATCAAGTATGTTGATGATTATGGTCTAATACATTGATCTAAACTATCGTAAATGATTGATCTAAATCATCTAATAAACTAATATTGTTTGTTGTAAACATTGATCTAATGTATTGATGGATGATATAATAATATACATTGAGAGTGGATACACAGGTCATTACTAGACATTCAAAAAATCGAAAAAAATCAGAAAAGGCGAAAAAAAGAAAATGAAAAACGAAAATTGGGAAACCATTAATTGAAAAACGAAAATCTGAAACTAAAAACGAAAATCACGAAAAACGAATATCTGAAACTAAAAACGAAAATCACGAAAGTATGAAACTGATGAAAAACGAAAAACGAAAATATGGATAAATCAAAAAATCTAGAAGACAAAAAATTAGAAAAATCGAAAACACGAAAAAAAGAAGAAAGATCGAAAATTGGGAAGCCGTTAATTGAAAAAGAAAATCTGGAAAAATCGAAAACACAAACAAAAAAGATCAAAAATCTGGAAAAACGAAAATGAAAAAACAAAAAAAAGGACGATCATTGCACAGATAGACGAGCAAACAAACATCATGAACATACCTCAAAAATCAAATCACAAACCTAATTAACATAAATTCACAAAACGTAAATAACGAGTATAGATCATTACTTCTCATAGCAAAACAGAACAAATCCAAAGTTTTTCAATTATTCGGCGATATACAGCATCAAAACCGCATCAAATTCGCAATTTTTACATCGAATCTGAAGTGCTGAACAACATACCTAGATCTTAACCGTAAATTCCAATAAATAAAAAAAATACACTACTAAATCTACAAAAACAGGTGAAATAGTAGAAGAAAAAGCAGAAATCAGAGAAGAAAGAGAGAAAAACTTACTTGAAATTGATGTTGAAATTGATGTTGAAATGAAGTGAGACGAGATTGGAGTGTGCGGAAAAGAAGAGCTAGGGTTAGAGCCGTAGAGGAAGCTTAAAGAGGATCTGAGGAAAAAGAGAGAGAGAAAAGGAAAGGCTTTTGGGAAGGGGATTGGTGACATCCGCTTCTATTTATATTAGGGTTTTGTAATTGCCCATTGTTGATCCATTGGGAGTAGGATTGGCCCCATTGAGATGACCCGCTGCTTTATTATGGGCTGGATCTTATGTTTTCCCTCTTGTACAAGATTAGTTATGGAAGGTCGTCTATGATTATTGTCGGGCTATTAGCGGGTTACTAGCCCCATTTGTATAAGTTGCACTTCTATACTTCTACTAGCTTTTAATCCCTCCAAATTGCACGGAAATATTTCATTTATTTTGTTCAGTTATATTTATATTTTACTGGATAGTAGTGGTTGCATTAGATGTAAACCAAAATCGTAAGTTGTAGTTCATGATATTAGTAAAACTTCATCCTACCTAATCACATGATTAGAGATACTATTAATTACCTACCAAAAAACAAAAAATACTTTTATTCTCTTCATCTCTTTCTAGAAAATTATTGGGATAGCGTGAATGTGGGGAGAACGAACTGGAACTTGGGAACTAATATTTATTCCACAAACTAATGCTCCCCTGTAGACTCCCATTTGAAAAGGATATAAGGTGTATAATTTGATTAGATTTATGATAAAATTTGAGTTCCCTCTTGGGTCCCATGTGAACCTTCATTTGTGGAATATCAATCCTTTGCTCTTTACTCTAGACTTAGTGTGTTGATTATTGAGCACAATGGTTAAACAGAAGCTCTGTGATCACATTCGACTCATGTTGAATATTATTCATGTGTTTTGTTCTTCACATAAAACACTTGAGTTAACATTTCTATCACCAAAAGCACGCAAAAGCCTACCAATGTTCCTTATTGCAAAGCTGAGTTCTATGAAGATGCAAGAGAGTGATGGTTGTAAAGTGATACTTTCCCAAACCTAACGGAAGCATGTCCAATCTACCTTCTACTTAAAACTCAAAAATAAGGGACCACATTGTAGCTGGGAAAGAAAAGAGAAAAGCCTGATGAAGGAAGAGCAGAGACAAAATACCAGCACTAATGCCAAGTTGGACATTTTATTTGTACATTTACTACTTTCTAAGAGCCTATAGCCTGAAGATATGTTTAGCAGATCAACAATATTGAATTTCTATGTTTGATGTGTGCCCCTACCCTTTTCGTCCAACAAAAGTTCTTTTTTCCAACCCGAAGAAAACCGGTTTACAGCTTTGTGACAGAAACACTTACATATCCTACATATAGACCATATTTGAGTTTAACATTAGCATCTGACGGACCTCTAAGGAGACTGATCAGGTACGAAAGCAATCCATAACATCTTAAACAAACAAAATGCGAGGGGATACACCTCCCAAAGACAATCCACCATCATTATTAAAACAAGTCAATTGATTGAATTTGCAATTGTAAAGCAGTTAGAAATACTCATCAAACATAGTTACTAAAATTATATAATATATTAAGATCAATAACAAAGACTAAACTCACTTTTCAGGGCCTTCCTCCCCATTTTCTGCAATCCTTGGCACCTTATTCAGCCCTGACTTAAACGCAACATTTCCTCTGCCACCTCTACCCCCAGGCAAAAGCAAAGCCCTTTGCCCTGGATGCAACAACTCCAACAACAATTGCCCTTCACTACCATCATCCCTCGCTTCCCGAATCACTGTTCCCGGTGCAATCTTCACAACCACATCCTACCCTTTAGCCCCATGTTGGTTACTCCCCTGTCCATGAGACCCTATCCCCGCCCTAAAATGCACACTTCCTAAATGGCAACAACGAATTCATCGCCCCGTCAACCTCTACATACACATTCCCTCCCCTACCCCCATCTCCTCCAGACGGCCCGCCAAACGGTACGTATTTTGTTAAAAAATCACTTAGTGTAGGATTTAGTGAGAAGAGGGCAAAAGGCCAATGGAGCAATTTTAGGCTTCCTCAATACTTTTAAATAATAATATTAGATTCACAAACCTACTTTAAAAACTCAATTTATCAACAAATTTTCACAAACTACCACAAAGAAATTTAAATCATAAACAATTCACAAACCTACTTTAAAAATTCAATTTATCAACAAATTTTCACAAACTACCACAAAGATCAAATAACAATCTCAAGATAATCAACATAAACTACAAAAGCTCTAAAGCTCGATCGATTAACAAACTTCCAAACACATCCTCAAAGTCGATAAAACTCAAACTCAAATCAAGAATCAAAAACTCTAAAAAGCGATTGAAATTAACAAAATACCTCAGCAACGAGATACTCGAGAACAACGGAAAGATAAACAGGAGAATACTTTCCAGTCTTCAAAAACCTCGCGATTCTTCCAACCGGAAACTGAAAACCAGCTTTTGACCACCTAGACACCGATTTCGACGCCTTTGGCTTGCCTCTTCCACCTTTAGTGGTTGCGCCGCCTTCTTTGTCGCTCATATTTTCATCGGACAAAAAATGACAATGATTGGATTCCTAGGAGAAAGAAAATGCGTTCGGCGAGAATGAGTTTGGTATGAGTTGTGTGAGAATGAGAGAGAGAATTTGGCGTATATGTTTGGGAAAAGGAGATGTTGTGGTTTGGTTTATATAGGGAGAGATGGTGCGATTTGATTGGTTGATGAGTGGGTGGCACGGATTGCCAGCGTGGCAAGAATTTTAAGTTCGCGGAAATATGTTGTGGGTGGCACGGATTGCCAGCGTGGCATGAAATATTGATTAAGAAAATGTTTCATTATATTGTGGATCGGAGTATTAATATTATTTAAATCTTATAATCGAAGTATCTAAATAAATAATATGAAGTATTGAGTACACTACGGGTCTACGCATATAACATGCCATAAAATCTCAAGGGCCTGTTTAGCTCACTATATTATAATGGATTGGTATCAAAATCTGAAACGCTATTCTACGCCCCAAAAATTTCTAAAAAACGCCCTGGCCCCACGTTTTTCATACAAATTTACCCTTCCCTTTTTTTTTCTTTCCCTTTTTCTTTTTTTCCCCCAAAAACCCTTTGCCCAGCCACTACACGAGACCATAACCTAAGTTTTAATAAGCTAGGATAAATTTATTTAGTTTAGATGGATGAGGATTATAAAGATTTAGTGATGGGAATGGGGTGTAAAATTTTGTTACGGAAAATTCATTAATTGTATTTGCATTTTCTTATATATGATGGAATTAAGGCAGGAATGTTTAAGGACTTTTTAAGGTGTGCACTCTTCCTCTAGTTATATCGAAATTGAACTTACTAGACTAATTGACTATTATTTGAGTGTTGTGTTTAAACCTTATCACATATGATTAAGCCTGAATTGGATCATTATAACCCTCAACCTAATTTTATTATGATTTTCTTAAAAAGGCGAAGGGAACACAAGAATGCGAAATGCCACCAATAATTAGTCATCGTCCATGTATCATATTGGTGGAATCCTCTTCCTTGCTCCTGGTCCCTTTAAACACATGCCCCGTAGATATTGTATGTAACCAACCAAATGGTGTCATCACATTCGAATATAAGACTAACCAAATGGTGTCAAGTAGTATAATTTTATTTATAAGGATAACTTCATAGTACTAAAAAAATCAAAACAAAAAGAATAACTTTTTTTGTTCATTCAAGTATATTCCTTTATTTTTTTCTGGCTATTAAAAGTTTAACTTTATTTATCATTTTACAATAACCTCATTTTTCCATTAGGATAACTCCATACGCCACATATCAAACAAGCTAAGGGATGAGAATACAATCGATGAATTCCATATAACCAATTTCATATCCTTTAATCTTTACCATCTTAATCTTTTGCCTATTGTTATAAGATGAATGAACAATTTCACACACCTTTGCCCCATAATTGATGAAAATAATACATTTGATACGTATAGAAGCACAAAATCTAAATGAAAAAAGGAAGCAAAAATCTAATAAGGAACCCGAATAAAAAGGAAGCAAAGCAACCAAATCAGCTCGAAAAACCAAAATTATGAAGAGTGAAGTTCTATCTAGTGTCATTTAATGACACTATTTTATAGGTTTACCGATTTGAGTGCACAGGCCAAAAGGGAACTGAAAAAGGGGAACCTCAGTGAAGGAACCTCCCCTAAATCTGTCACGAGCAAAGAGATACGACACCCGCAATTCGGGAGTCCGTGAGAAAGGCCCCATTTTCGGTCGAGAACGGACTTCACAATTTGGTCGATCCGAGTGCACGGGCAATAAGGCACTGAAGAAAAAAATAGGAACTCAGTGAAAGAACCACCCCAAAATCTCTTACGAGCAAGGAGATACGACCCCCACAATCCGGGCTACCGTGAGAAAGGCATCAATTTTAGGTGAAAATGAACTTCGCAATTTGGCCCGGATTCAGTCTAAATAGTACTAAAATAATAATAATAATAATAATAATAATAATAATGTTACTATTAGGGTCCGCAAAATTTAGTAACTTCAACTCCCATGATAAATTAGGTCACGATCTTATGTGAAGACGGACCTAATTTTAAATTGTTTACCTTTCCATCCAAAAATAATAACATGCAATGTGGCCATACCAACATTGATATTTGTGGACTTGTGGCCTTGTGCCCTTCCCCTCTGGGTTTTAGCTAGACCTACAATAAATTGATCCAATTTGTAAAGTCGATCTAAATCGCCCTAATATATTATCAACCCAACTCTAAACATATTATAATTATCAATCGAAATTAACATGACTCGACTAGATATAACCCGAAAAATGTTTATATCCGATAGTTGAAATAATCCGAATCTGCCACAATCCAATATTGTCATATTTGAAGATCGAGTTGCCAAACAAAAGTACTACTCAATGAGATACGGCCCCCACAATCAGCGCTTTCGTGAGAAGGGCCCAATTTTTGGACGAAAACGGAATTCGCAATCTGACCGATCCAAGTGCACAGGCCCATAGGCCAATGAAAAAAAGGGGACCTCAATGAAACAATCACCCCCAAATCTCTCACGAGCAAGGAGATATGGCCCACGCAATTCAGGCTTCCGTAGGAAGGATCCCAATTTCGGGGAACAAATCCCCAAATCTCTCAATAGCAAGGAGATACGGCCCCCATAATCCGGGATTCCGTGAGAAGGGCCTCATTTTCGGGCGAAAACGGACTTCGCAATTTGGCCGATCAGAGTGCACGGGCCAATAGGGCACTGCAAAAAAGGGGGGCCTCAGTAAACAAACCACCCCAAAACCTCTCACGAGGAAAGAGATACAGCGCCCGCAATCCGGACTTTCGTCAGAGGAGCCTCATTTTCGGGCGAAAACGGACTTCGCAATTTGGACAATCCAAGTGCACGGGCCAATAGGGCACTAAAAAAAGAGGGGACCTCAGTGAAGGAACCTCCACCAAATCTCTCACGAGCAAGGAGATACAGCCCCCGCAATCCGGGCTTCCGTGAGAAGGGCATCAATTTCGGGCGAAAACGGACTTCGCAATTAGGGCACAGGCCAAAAGGGGGACCTCAGTGAAGAAACCACCCCCAAATCTCTCACGAGCAAGGAGATACGGCCCCCGCAATCCGGGCGTCCATGAGAAGAGCATCAAAATCGGGCGAAAACAGACTTCGTACTTTGGTCGGTTCGAGTGCACGGCAAACAGGGCAATGAAAAAAAGGGGTACCTCAGTGAAGGAACCACCGCCAAATCTCTCACGAGCGAGGAGATACAGCCCCCCAATCCGGGCTTCCGTGAGAAGGGCAACAATTTCAGGCGAAGACGGACTTTGCAATTTGTCCGGTCCGAGTGCACAGGCCAATAGGGCACTGAAAAAAGGGGGACCTCAATGAAGGAACCACCCCCAAATCTCTCACGAGCAAGGAGATACGCCCCCCGCAATCTGGGCTTCCATGAGAAAGGCATCAAATTTTAGCGAAAATGAACTTCGCAATTTGGCCGATCCGAGTGCACGGGCCAATAGGGCACTAAAAAAGGGAGACCTCAGTGAAGGAACCACCCCCAAATCTCTCACGAGCAAGGAGATACGGCCCCTGCAATCAGGGCTTCCATGAGAAGGGCATTAATTTCGGGCGAAAACGGACTTCGCAATTTGGCCAATCCGAGTGCACGGGCCAATAGAGAACTGAAAAAAGGGGGACCTCAGTGAAGTAACCACCCCCAAATCTCTCACGAGCAAGGAGATACGGCCCCCGCAATCGGGGCTTCCGTGAGATGGGCATAAATTTCGGGCGAAAACGGATTTCGCAATTTGGCCAATCCGAGTGCACGGGCCAATAGGGCACTGAAAAAAGGGGGACATCAGTGAAGTAACCACCCCCCAAATCTCTCACGAGCAAGGAGATACGGCCCGCGCAATCCGCGCTTCCTTGAGAAGGGCATCAAATTCGAGCGAAAACGGACTTCGCAATTTGGCCGATCCGTGTGCACGGGCCAATAGGGAACTGAAAAAAAGGGGGACCTCAGTGAAGGAACCACCCCCAAATCTCTCACGAACAAGGAGATACGGCCCCCGCGATCTGGGCTTCCATGAGAAGGGCATCAAATTCGGGCGAAAACGGACTTCGTAATTTGGCCGATCCGAGTGGAGGGGAAAATAAGGAACTAAAAAAAGGGGGACTTTAGTGAAGGAACCTACCCCTAATCTCTCACGAGCAAGGAGATACGGCCCCCGCAATCCGGGCTTCCGTGTGAAAGGCATTTATTTCGGGCGAAAACGGACTTCGCAATTTGGCCGATCCGAGTGCACAGGCCAATAGGGCACTGAAAAAAGGGGGGACCTTAGTGAGGTAATCACCCCTAAATCTCGCACGGGCAAGGAGATACGGCCCCCGCAATCCGGGCTTCCGTGAGAAGGGCATCAATGCATAAGAACCTATTAGTGGAAACTAAAGCCTTCCACAGGTTCGATTTTCCCTTTTAGAATGGTTTCAAGTAATCACTAAAAATGCCTCATGGGCGTGTACCGGGGGTCACTGAACATAGAGAATTTATCGAATTGTTGAAATCTTAAGAAAAGTAGTGTCACAATGAACTTGGAATAAAACTAGATATCAATGCATAGGAACCTTTTGTCTACTTGGCAACCAGAAGAGGCATCCTTAGTTTTATTTTAAGAAATCACCAAAATTACACTCAGTCGTGTACCCTGGTTCAGTAACTCGAAGATTTTTTGGAATATGTTTGATTTCTCAAAAAATAGGACGGTAAAGCACATTATTCCTCCAGGGCGCCCAATAGTGGTAGTTAAACCCTTTCATAGGTTCGATTTTACCATTTTAGAAAGGTTTCAAAAATTCACCAAATATGCCTCACGGGCGTGTACCGTGGGTCACTAAACATAGATATTTTAAAGAATTGTTGAACTCTAAAGAAAAATGGCGTCAAAATAAAATTCAACTGTCTAGAAATCAATGCTTGGTAACCTTAAGTCTACTTGGGGTTAAGAAGAGGAATCCTTAGTTTGATTTTATGAAATCTCACAATTAATACACATGAGTTTACCCCGGGTCACTAACTCGGAAGATTTTGAAAATATGTCTTATTTGTCAAAAAATGGTATTGTAAAGCACATTTCACCTCCAGGGTGCCTAATAGTGGAAACTAAAGTCTTCCACAGGTTCTATTTTCCTTTTTAGAATGGTTTCAAGTAATCACTAAAAATGCCTCACGGGCGTGTACCGGGGGTCACTTAACATAGATATTTTATCGAATTGTTGAAATCTTTATAAAAATAGCGTCACAGTGAACTTGGACTATCTAGATAGCAATGCATAGTAACCTTAAGTATATTTGGCAACCAGAAGAGGCATCCTTAGTTTGATTTTAAGAAATCACCAAAATTACACTTAGGAGTGTACCCCGGTTCACTAAATCAGAGGATTTTCTAAAATATGTTTGATTTCTCCGAAAATAGGACTGTAAAGCACATTATTCCCCCAGGGCGCCCAATAGTGGTAGTTAAAACCTTTCACAGGTTCGATTTTGGCTTTTTAGATAGATTTCAAAAATTCACCAAAAATGCCTCACGGGCGTGTACCAGGGGTCACTAAAAGTAGAGATTATAAAGAATTGTTGAACTCTAAAGAAAAATGGCGCCAAAAGGAAATTCGACTGTCTAGAAATCAATGCTTAGTAACCTTAAGTCTATTTGGGGTCAAGAAGAGGAATCCTTAGTTTGATTTAAAAAAATCTCACAATTAATACACAGGCGTGTACCCCGGGTCACTAACTCGGAGGATTTTGAAAATATGTTCTATTTGTCAAAAAATGGTACTGTAAAGCACATTTCACCTCCAGGGTGCCTAATAGTGGAAACTAAATCCTTCCACAGGTTCGATGTTCCCTTTTAGAATGGTTTCAAGTAATCACTAAAAATGCCACACGGGCGTGTACCGGGGGTAACTGAACATAGAGAATTTATCGAATTGTTGAAATCTTAAGAAAAATAGCGTTACAATGCACTTGGACCATCTAGATATAAATGCACAGGAACCTTTTGTCTACTTGGCAACCAGAAGAGGCATCCTTAGTTTTATTTTAAGAAATCACCAAAATTACACTCAGTCGTGTATCCCTGTTCACTAATTCGGAAGATTTTTTAAATATGTTTGATTTCTCAGAAAATAGGACTGTAAAACACATTATTGCCCCAGGGCGCGCAATAGTGTTAGTTAAAGCCTTTCACAGGTTCGATTTTGCCTTTTTAGAAAGATTTCAAAAATTCACCAAAAATGCCTCACAGGCGTTGAGATTTTAAAGAATTGTTGAACTCTAAAGAAAAATGGCGCCAAAAGGAAATTCGACTGTCCAGAAATCATTGCTTAGTAACCTTAAGTCTACTTGGGGTCAAGAATAGTGGTGGTTAAAACCTTTCACAGGTTCGATTTTGCCTTTTTAGATAGATTTCAAAAATTCACCAAAAATGCCTCACGGGCGTGTACCCGGGGTCACTAAACGTAGAGATTTTAAAGAATTGTTGAACTCTAAAGAAAAATGGCGCCAAAAGGAAATTCGACAGTTTAGAAATCGATGCTTAGTAACCTTAAGTCTATTTGGGGTCAAGAAGAGGAATCCTTAGTTTGATTTTAAAAAATCTCACAATTAATACACAGGCGTGTACCCCGGGTCACTAACTCGGAGGATTTTGAAAATATGTTCTATTTGTCAAAAAATGGTATTGTAAAGCACATTTCACCTCCAGGGTGCCTAATAGTGGAAACTAAATCCTTCCACAGGTTCGATGTTCCCTTTTAGAATGGTTTCAAGTAATCACTAAAAATGCCTCACGGGCGTGTACCGGGGGTAACTGAACATAGATAATTTATCGAATTGTTGAAATCTTAAGAAAAATAGCGTTACAATGCACTTGGACCATCTAGATATAAATGCACAGGAACCTTTTGTCTACTTGGCAACCAGAAGAGGCATCCTTAGTTTTATTTTAAGAAATCACCAAAATTACACTCAGTCGTGTACCCCTGTTCACTAATTCGGAAGATTTTTTAAAATATGTTTGATTTCTAAGAAAATAGGACTGTAAAACACATTATTGCCCCAGGGCGCTCAATAGTGTTAGTTAAAGTCTTTCACAAGTTCGATTTTGCCTTTTTAGAAAGATTTCAAAAATTCACCAAAAATGCCTCACAGGCGTTGAGATTTTAAAGAATTGTTGAACTCTAAAGAAAAATGGTGCCAAAAGGAAATTCGACTGTCTAGAAATCATTGCTTAGTAACCTTAAGTCTACTTGGGGTCAAGAAGAGGAATCCTTAGTTTTATTTTATGAAATCTCAGAATTAATACACAGGCCGACAGGCGTGTACCCGGGGTCACTAACTCGGAGGATTTTGAAAATATGTTTTGTTTGTCAAAAAATGGTATTGTAAAGCAGATTTCACCTCCACGGTGCCTAATAGTGGAAACTAATGTCTTTCACAGGTTCGATTTTCCCTTTTAGAATGGTTTCAAGTAATCACTAAAAATACCTCACGAGCGTGTACCGGGGGTCACTGAACATAGTGATTTTATCGAATTGTTGAATTCTTTAGAAAAATAGCATCACAGTGAACTTGGACTATCGAGATAGCAATTTATAAGAACCTTAAGTCTACTTGGAACAAGAAGAGGCGTCCTTAGTTTGATTTAAAGAAATCACCAAAATTATACTCAGGCGTGTACCCCGGTTCACTAACTCGGAGGATTTTCTAAAATATGTTTGATTTCTCAGAAAATAGGACTGTAAAGCACATTATTCCCCTAGGGTGCCTAATAGTGGTAGTTAAAGCCTTTCACAGGTTCGATTTTGCCTTTTTAGAAAGATTTCATAAATTCACCAAAAATGCCTCACGTGCGTGTACCGGGGGTCACTAAACGTAGAGATTTTAAAGAATTGTTGAACTCTAAAGAAAAATGGCGCCTAAAGGAAATTCGACTGTCTAGAAATCAATGCTTAGTAACCTTAAGTCTACTTGGGGTCAAGAAGAGGAATCCTTAGTTTGATTTTAAGAAATCTCACAATTAATACACAGGCGTGTACCCCGGGTCACTAACTCGGAGGATTTTGAAAATATGTTATATTTGTCAAAAAATGGTACTGTAAAGCACATTTGACCTCCAAGGTGCCTAATAGTGGAAACTAAATCCTTCACAGGTTCGATTTTCCCTTTTAGAATAGTTTCAAGTAATCACTAAAAATGCCTCACGGGCGTGTACCGGGGGTCACTTAACATAGAGAATTTATCGAAATGTTGAAATCTTAAGAAAAATAGCGTCACAATGAACTTGGATCGTCTAGATATCAATGCATAGGAACCTTTTGTCTACTTGGCAACCATAAGAGGCATCCTTAGTTTTTTAAAAGAAATCACCAAAATTATACACAGTCGTGTACCCCGGTTCACTAATTCGGAAGATTTTTTAAAATATGTTTGATTTATCTGAAAATAGGACTGTAAAGCACATTATTCTCCCAGGGCGCCCAATAGTGGTAGTTAAAGCCATTCACATGTTCGATTTTGCCTTTTTAGAAATATTTCAAAAATTCACCAAAAATGCCTCACAGGCGTGTACCGGGGATCACCAAACGTAGAGATTTTAAAGTATTGTTGAACTCTAAAGAAAAATGGAGCCAAAAGGAAATTCGACTGTCTAGAAATCATTGCTTAGTAACCTTAAGTCTACTTGGTGTCAAGAAGAGGAATCCTTAGTTTGATTTTATGAAATCTCACAATTAATACACAGTCGTGTACCCCGGGTCACTAACATTTCACCTCCAGGGTGCCTAATAGTGGAAACTAAATCCTGCACAGGTTCGATTTTCCCTTTTAGAATACTTTCAAGTAATCACTAAAAATGCCTCACGGGCGTGTACCGGGGGTCACTGAACATAGAGAATTTATCGAATTGTTTAAATGTTTAGAAAAGTAGCGTCACAATGAACTTGGACCATCTAGATATCAATGCATAGGAACCTTTTGTCTACTTGGGAACCAGAAGAGGCATCCTTAGTTTGATTTTAAGAAATCACCAAAATTACACTCAGGCGTGAACCCCGGTTCACTAACTCGGAGGATTTTCTAAAATATGTTTGATTTCTCAGAAAATAGGACTGTAAAGCACATTATTCCCCTAGGGTGCCCAATAGTGGTAGTTAAAGCCTTTCACAGGTTCGATTTTGCCTTTTTACAAAAGATTTAAAAAATTCACCAAAAATGCCTCACGGGCGTGTACCAGGGGTCACTAAACGTAGAGATTTTAAAGAATTGTTGAACTCTAAAGAAAAATGGCGCCTAAAGGAAATTCGACTGTCTAGAAATCAATGCTTAGTAACCTTAAGTCTACTTGGGGTCAAGAAGAGGAATCCTTAGTTTGATTTTAAGAATTCTCACAATTAATACACAGGCGTGTACCCCGGGTCACTAACATTTCACCTCCAGGGTGCCTAATAGTGGAAACTAAATCCTGCACAGGTTCGATTTTCCCTTTTAGAATACTTTCAAGTAATCACTAAAAATGCCTCACGGGCGTGTACCGGGGGTCACTGAACATAGAGAATTTATCGAATTGTTTAAATCTTAAGAAAAGTCGTGTCACAATGAATTTGGACCATCCAGATATCAATGCATAGGAACCTTTTGTCTACTTGGCAACCAGAAGAGGCATCCTTAGTTTGATTTTAAGAAATCACCAAAATTACACTCAGGCGTGAACCCCGGTTCACTAACTCGGAGGATTTTCTAAAATATGTTTGATTTCTCAGAAAATAGGACTGTAAAGCACATTATTCCCCTAGGGTGCCCAATAGTGGTAGTTAAAGCCTTTCACAGGTTCGATTTTGCCTTTTTACAAAAGATTTAAAAAATTCACCAAAAATGCCTCACGGGCGTGTACCAGGGGTCACTAAACGTAGAGATTTTAAAGAATTGTTGAACTCTAAAGAAAAATGGCGCCTAAAGGAAATTCGACTGTCTAGAAATCAATGCTTAGTAACCTTAAGTCTACTTGGGGTCAAGAAGAGGAATCCTTAGTTTGATTTTAAGAAATCTCACAATTAATACACAGGCGTGTACCCCGGGTCACTAACTCGGAGGATTATGAAAATATGTTCTATTTGTCAAAAAATGGTACTGTAAAGCACATTTCACCTCCAGGGGGCCTAATAGTGGAAACTAAATACTTCCACAGGTTCGATTTTCCCTTTTAGAATGGTTTCAAGTAATCACTAAAAATGCCTCACGGGCGTGTACCGGGGGTCACTGAACATGGAGATTTTATCGAATTATTGAAATCTTAAGAAAAATAGCGTCACAATGAACTTGGACCATCTAGATATCAATGCATAGGAACCTTTTGTCTACTTGGCAACCAGAAGAGGCATCCACCAAAATTACACTCAGTCGTGTACCCCGGTTCACTAATTCGGACGATTTTTTAAAATATGTTTGATATCTCGGAAAATAGGACTGTAAATCACATTATTCCCCCAGGGCGCCCAATAGTGGTAGTTAAAGCCTTTCACAGGTTCGATTTTGCTTTTTTAGAAAGATTTCAAAAATTCACCAAAAATGCCTCACAGGCTTGTACCGGGGCTCACTAAACGTAGAGATTTTGTAGAATTGTTGAACTCTAAAGAAAAATGGCGCCAAAAGGAAATTCGACTGTCTAGAATACATTGCTTAGTAACCTTAAGTCTACTTAGGGTCAAGAAGAGGAATCCTTAGTTTTATTTTATGAAATCTCACAATTAATACACAGGCGTGTACCCCGGGTCACTAACTCGTAGGATTTTGAAAATATGTTCTATTTGTCGAAAAATGGTACTGTAAAGCACATTTCACCTCCAGGGTGCCTAATAGTGGAAACAAAAGTCTTCCATAGGTTCGATTTTCCCTTTTAGAATGGTTTCAAGTAATCACTAAAAATGACTCACGGGCGTGTACCGGGGGTCACTGAACATAGAGATTTTATTGAATTGTTGAAATCTTTAGAAAAATAGCGTCACAGTGAACTTGGAATATCTAGATAGCAATGCATCGAAACCTTAAGTCTTCTTGGCAACCAGAAGAGGCACCCTTAGTTTATTTTTAAGAAATCATCAAAATTACACTCAGGCGTGTACCCCGGTTTACTAACTCGGAGGATTTTCTAAAATATGTTTGATTTCTAAGAAAATAGGACAGTAAAGCAAATTGTTCCCTCAAGGCGCCCAATAGTAGTAGTTAAAACCTTTCAAGGGTGCTATTTTGCCTTTTTAGAAAGATTTCAAAAATTCACCAAAAATGCCTCAGGTGCATGTACCGGGGGTCACTAAACGTAGAGATTTTCAAGAATTGTTGAACTCTAAAGAAAATGGCGCCAAAAGGAAATTCGACTGTCTAGAAATCAATGATTAGTAACCTTAAGTTTACTTGGGGTCAAGTAAGGGAATCCTTAGTTTGATTTTAAGAAATCTCATAATTAATACACAGGCGTGTACCCCGGGTCACTAACATTTCACCTCCAGGGTGCCTAATAGTGGAAACTAAATCCTGCACAGGTTCGATTTTCCCTTTTAGAATACTTTCAAGTAATCAATAAAAATACCTCACGGGCGTGTACCGGGGGTCACTGAACATAGAGAATTTATCGAATTGTTTAAATCTTAAGAAAAATAGTGTCATAATGAACTTGGACCATTATCAATGCATAGGAACCTTTTGTCTACTTGGCAACCAGAAAAGGCATCCTTAGTTTGATTTTAAGAAATCACCAAAATTACACTCAGGCGTGAACCCCGGTTCTCTAACTCGGAGGACTTTCTAAAATATGTGCGATTTCTAAGAAAATAGGACTGTAAAGCACATTATTCCCCCAGGGTGCCCAATAGTGGTAGTTAAAGCCTTTCACAGGTTCGATTTTGCCTTTTTGGAAAGATTTCAAAAATTCACCAAAAATGCCTCACGGGCGTGTACCAGGGGTCACTAAACGTAGAGATTGTAAAGAATTGTTGAACTCTAAAGAAAAATGGCGCCAAAAGGAAATTCGACGGTCTAGAAATCAATGCTTAGTAACCTTAAGTCTACTTGGGGTTAAGAAGAAATATCCTTAGTTTGATTTTAAGATATCTCACAATTAATACACAGGCGTGTACCCCGGGTCACTAACTCGGAGGATTTTGAAAATATGTTCTATTTGTCAAAAAATGGTACTGTAAAGCACATTTCACCTCCAGGGTGCCTAATAGTGGAAATTAAATCCTTCCACAGGTTCGATATTCCCTTTTAGAATGGTTTCTAGTAATCACTAAATATGCCTCACAGGCGTGTACCGGGGGTCACTGAACATAGAGAATTTATCGAATTGTTGAAATCTTAATAAAATTAGCGTCACAATGCACTTGGACCATCTAGATATCAATGCATCGGAACCTTTTGACTACTTGGCAACCAGAAGAGGCGTCCTTAGTTTTATTTTAAGAAATCACCAAAATTACACTCAGTCGTGTACCCCTGTTCACTAATTCGGAAGATTTTTTAAAATATGTTTGATTTCTCGGAAAATAGGACTGTAAAACACATTATTGCCCCAGGGCGCCCAATAGTGTTAGTTAAAGCCTTTCCCAGGTTCAATTTTGCCTTTTTAGAAAGATTTCAAAAATTCACCAAAAATGCCTCACAGGCGTTGAGATTTTAAAGAATTGTTGAACACTAAAGAAAAATGATTCCAAAAGAAATTCGACTGTCTAGAAATCATTGCTTAGTAACCTTAAGTCTACTTGGGGTCAAGAAGAGGAATCCTTAGTTTTATTTTAAGAAATCTCACAATTAATACACAGGCGTGTACCCAGGGTCACTAACTCGGAGGATTTTGAAAACATGTTTTATTTGTCAAAAAATGGTATTGTAAAGCAGATTTCACCTCCACGGTGCCTAATAGTGGAAACTAAAGTATTGCACAGGTTCGATTTTCCCTTTTAGAATGGTTTCAAGTAATCACTAAAAATACCTCACGAGCGTGTACCGGGGGTCACTGAACATAGTGATTTTATCGAGTTGTTGAATTCTTTAGAAAAATAGCATCACAGTGAACTTGGACTATCTAGATAGCAATTTATAAGAACCTTAAGTCTACTTGGAACCAGAAGAGGCATCCTTATTTTGATTTTAAGAAATCACCAAAATTACACTCAGGCGTGTACCCCGGTTCACTAAGTCGGAGGATTTTCTAAAATATCTTTGATTTCTCAGAAAATAGGAATGTAAAGCACATTATTCCCCTAGGGTGCCCAATAGTGGTAGTTAAAGCCTTTCACAGGTTCGATTTTGCCTTTTTAGAAAGATTTCAAAAATTCACCAAAAATGCTCACGTGCGTGTACCGGGGGTCACTAAACGTAGAGATTTTAAAGAATTGTTGAACACTAAAGAAAAATGGCGCCTAAAGGAAATGCGACTGTCTAGAAATCAATGCTTAGTAACCTTAAGTCTACTTGGGGTCAAGAAGAAGAATCCTTAGTTTGATTTTAAGAAATCTCACAATTAATACACAGGCGTGTACCCCGGGTCACTAACTCGGAGGATTTTGAAAATATGTTATATTTGTCAAAAAATGGTACTGTAAAGCACATTTCACCTCCAGGGTGCCTAATAGTGGAAACAAAAGTCTTCCACAGGTTCGATTTTCCCTTTTAGAATGGTTTCAAGTAATCACTAAAAATGCCTCACGGGCGTGTACCGGGGGTCACTGAACATAGAGATTTTATTGAATTGTTAAAATCTTTAGAAAAATAGCGTCACAGTGAACTTGGAATATCTAGATAGCAATGCATCGGAACCTTAAGTCTACTTGGCAACCAGAAGAGGCATCCTTAGTTTTATTTTAAGAAATCATAAAAATTACACTCAGGCATGTACCCCGGTTTACTAACTTGGAGGATTTTCTAAAAAAAGTTTGATTTCTAAGAAAATAAGACTGTAAAGCACATTGTTCCCCCAAGGCGCCCAATAGTGGTAGTTAAAGCCTTTCACGGGTGCTATTTTGCCTTTTTAAAACGATTTCAAAAAGTCACCAAAAATGCCTCACGGGACTGTACCGGGGGTCACTAAACGTAGAGATTTTCAAGTATTGTTGAACTCTAAAGAAAATGGCGCCAAAAGGAAATTCGACTTTCTAGAAATCAATGCTTAGTAACCTTAAGTCTACTTGGGGTCAAGTAAAGGAATCCTTAGTTTGATTTTAAGAAATCTCATAATTAATACACAGGCGTGTACCCCGGGTCACTAACATTTCACCTCCAGGGTGCCTAATAGTGGAAACTAAATCCTGCACAGGTTCGATTTTCCCTTTTAGAATACTTTCAAGTAATCAATAAATATGCCTCACGGGCGTGTACCGGGGGTCACTGAACATAGATAATTTATCGAAATGTTGAAATCTTAAGAAAAATAGTGTCACAATGAATTTTGACCATCTAGATATCAATGCATAGGAACCTTTTGTCAACTTGGCAACCAGAAGAGGCATCCTTAGTTTGATTTTAAGAAATCACCAAAATTACACTCAGGCGTGAACCCCGGTTCACTAACTCGGAGGATTTTGTAAAATATGTTTGATTTCTCAGAAAATAGGACTGTAAAGCACATTATTCCTCCAGGGTGCCCAATAGTGGTAGTTAAAGCCTTTCACTGGTTCGATTTTGCCTTTTTAGAAAGATTTCAAAACTTCAGCAAAAATGCCTCACGGGCGTGTACCAGGGGCCACTAAACGTAGAGATTTTAAAGAATTTTTGAACTCTAAAGAAAAATGGCGTCTAAAGGAAATTCGACTGTCTAGAAATCAATGCTTAGTAACCTTAAGTCTACTTGGGGTCAAGAAGAGGAATCCTTAGTTTGATTTTATGAAATCTCACAATTAATACACAGGCGTGTACCCCGGGTCACTAACTCGGAGGATTTTGAAAATATGTTCTATTTGTCAAAAAATGGTACTGTAAAGCAAATTTCACCTCCAGGGTGCCTAATAGTGGAAACTAAATCCTTCCACAGGTTCGATATTCCCTTTTAGAATGGTTTCAAGTAATCACTAAAAATGCCTCACGGGCGTGTACCGGGGGTCACTGAACATAGAGATTTTATCGAATTGTTGAAATCTTAAGAAAAATAGCGTCACAATGAACTTGGACCATCTAGATATCAATGCATAGGAACCTTTTGACTACTTGGCAACCAGAAGAGGCATCCTTAGTTTTATTTTAAGAATTCACCAAAATTACACTCAGTCGTGTACCCCGTTTCACTAATTTGGAAGATTTTTTAAAATATGTTTGATATCTAAGAAAATAGGACTGTAAATCACATTATTCCCCCAGGGCGTCCAATAGTGGTAGTTAGAGCCTTTCAAAGGTTCGATTTTGTCTTTTTAGAAACATTTCAAAAATTCACCAAAAATGCCTCACAGGCGTGTACCAGGGATCACTAAACGTAGAGATTTTAAAGAATTTTTGAACTCTAAAGAAAGATGGCGCCAAAAGGAAATTCGACAGTCTAGAAATCATTGCTTAGTAACCTTAAGTCTACTTGGGGTCAAGAGTAGTGGTAGTCAAAACCTTTCACAGGTTTGATTTTTCCTTTTTAGATAGATTTCAAAAATTCACCAAAAATGCCTCACGGGCGTGTACCAGGGGTCACTAAACGTAGAGATTTTAAAAAAATTGTTGAACTCTAAAGAAAAATGGCGCCAAAAGGAAATTCGACTGTCTAGAAATCAATGCTTAGTAACCTTAAGTCTACTTGGGGTCAAGAAGAGGAATCCTTAGTTTGATTTTAAGAAATCTCACAATTAATACACAGGCGTGTACCCCGGGTCACTAACTCGGACGATTTTGAAAATATGTTCTATTTGTCAAAAAATGGTACTGTAAAGCACATTTCACCTGCAGGGTGCCTAATAGTGGAAACTAAATCCTTCCACAGGTTTGATATTCCCTTTTAGAATGGTTTCAAGTAATCACTAAAAATGCCTCACGGGCGTGTACCGTGGGTCACTGAACATAGAGAATTTATCGAATTGTTGAAATCTTAAGAAAAATAGCGTCA
This sequence comes from Patellifolia procumbens, assembly GCA_947645195.1. Lineage (NCBI taxonomy): Eukaryota > Viridiplantae > Streptophyta > Magnoliopsida > Caryophyllales > Amaranthaceae > Patellifolia > Patellifolia procumbens. Next base: position 142,041 of record CANSGD010000144.1, read on the forward strand.
CAATGAACTTGGACCATCTAGATATCAATGCATAGGAACCTTTTGCCTACTTGACAACCAGAAGAGGCATCCTTAGTTTTATTTTAAGAAATCACCAAAATTACACTCAGTCCTGTACCCCGGTTCACTAATTCAGAAGATTTTTTAAAATATGTTTGGTTTCTCAGAAAATAGGACTGTAAAGCACATTATTCCCCCAGGGCGCCCATTAGTGGTAGTTAAAGCCTTTCACAGGTTCGATTTTGCCTTTTTAGAAAGATTTCAAAAATTCACCAAAAATGCCTCACAAGCGTGTACCGGGGATCACTAAACGTAGGAATTTTAAAGAATTGTTGAACTCTAAAGAAAAATGGCGCCAAAAGGAAATTCGACTGTCTAGAAATCATTGCTTAGTAACCTTTAGTCTACTTGGGGTCAAGAAGAGGAATGCTTCGTTTGATTTTATGAAATCTCACAATTAATACACAGGCGTGTACCCCGGGTCACTAACTCATAGGATTTTGAAAAAATGTCTTATTTGTCAAAAAATGTTACTGTAAATCACATTTCACCTCCAGGGTGCTTAATAGTGGAAACTAAATCCTTCCACAGGTTCGATATTCCCTTTTAGAATGGTTTCAAGTAATCACTAAAAAAGCCTCACGGGCGTGTACCGGGGGTCACTGAACATAGAGAATTTATCGAATTGTTGAAATCTTAAGAAAAATAACGTCACAATGAACTTGGACCATCTAGATATCAATGCATAGGAACCTTTTGTCTACTTGGCAACCAGAAGAGGCATCCTTAGTTTTATTTTAAGAAATCACCAAAATTACACTCAGTCGTGTACCCCGGTTCACTTATTCGGAAGATTTTTTAAAATATGTTTGATTTCTCAGAAAATAGGACTGTAAAGCACATTATTCCCCCAGGGCGCCCAATAGTGGTAGTTAAAGCCTTTCACAGGTTCGATTTTTCCTTTTTAGAAAAATTTCAAAAATTCACCAAAAATGCCTTACATGCGTGTACCGGGGATCACTAAACGTTGGGATTTTAAAGAATTGTTGAACTCTAAAGAAAAATGGCGCCAAAAGGAAATTCGACTATCTAGAAATCATTGCTTAGTAACCTTAAGTCTACTTGGGGTCAAGAAGAGGAATCCTTAGTTTGATTTTATGAAATCTCACAATTAATACACAGGCGTGTACCCCGGGTCACTAACTCTGAGGATTTTGAAAAAATGTCTTATTTGTCAAAAAATGGTACTGTTAAGCACATTTCACCTCCAGGTTGCCTAATATTGGACACTAAAGTCTTCCACAGGTTCGATTTTCCCTTTTAGATTGGTTTCAAGTAATCACTAAAAATGCCTCACGGGCGTATACTGGGGGTCACTGAACATAGAGATTTTATTGAATTGTTGAAATCTTTAGAAAAGTAGCGTCACAGTGAACTTGGACTATCTAGATAGTAATGCATAGGAACCTTAAGTCTACTTGGCAACCAGAAGAGGCATCCTTAGTTTGATATTAAGAAATCACAAAAATTACAATCAGGCGTGTACCCCGGTTCACTAACTCGGAGGATTTTCTAAAATATGTTTGATTTCTCAGAAAATAGGACTGTAAAGCACATTATTCCCCGAATGTGCCTAATGGTGGTAGTTAAAGCTTTCCACAGGTTCGGTTTTGCCTTTTTAGAAAGATTTCAAAAATTCACCAAAAATGCCTCACAGACGTGTACCGGGGGTCACTAAACGTAGAGATTTTAAAGAATTGTTGAACTCTAAAGAAAAATGGCGCCAAAAGGAAATTCGACTGTCTAGAAATCATAGCATAGTAACCTTAAATCTACTTGGGGTCAAGAAGAGGAATCCATAGTTTAATTTTATGAAATCTCACAATTAATACACAGGCGTGTACCCCTGGTCACTAACTCGGAGGATTTTGAAAATATGTCTTATTTGTCAGAAAATGGTACTGTAAAGCACATTTCACCTCCCGGGTGCCTAATAGTGGACACTAAAGTCTTCCACAGGTTTGATTTTCCCTTTTAGAATGGTTTCAAGTATTCACTAAAAATGCCTCACGGGCGTGTACCGTGGTCACTGAACATAGAGATTTTATTGAATTGTTGAAATCTTTAGAAAAATAGGGCCACAGTGAACTTGGACTATCTAGATAGCAATGCATAGGAACCTTAAGTCTACTTGGCAACCATAAGAGGCATCCTTAGTTTTATTTTAAGAAATCACCAAAATTACACTCAGGCGTGTACCCCGGTTCACTAACTCGGAAGATTTTTTAAAATATGTTTGATTTCTCAGAAAATAGGGGTATAAAGCACATTATTCCCCCAGGGCGCCCAATAGTGGTAGTTAAAGCCTTTCACAGGTTCGATTTTGCCTTTTTAAAAAGATTTCAAAAATTCACCAAAAATTCCTCACAGGCGTGTACCGGGGATCACTAAACGTAGGGATTTTAAAGAATTGTTGAACTATAAAGAAAAATGGCGCCAAAAGGAAATTTGACTGTCTAGAAATCATTGATTAGTAACCTTAAGTCTACTTGGGGTCAAGAAGAGGAATCCTTAGTTTGATTTTATGAAATCTCACAATTAATACACAAGCGTGTACCCCGGGTCACTAACTCAAAGGATTTTGAAAATATATTCTTTTTGTCAAAAAATGGTACTGTAAAGCACATTTCACCTCCAGGGTGCCCAATAGTGGAAACTAAATCTTTCCACAGGTTCGATTTTCCCTTATAGAATCGTTTCAAGTAATCACTAAAAATGCTTCACGGGCATGTACCGGGGGTCACTGAACATAGAGTTTTTATTGAATTGTTGAATCTTTAGAAAAATAGCGCCACAATGAACTTGGACTATCGAGATAGCAATGCATAGGAACCTTAAGTCTACTTGGCAACCAGATGAGGCATCCTTAGCTTGCTTTTTAGAAATCACCAAAATTACATTCACACGTGTACCCCGGTTCACTAACTCGGAGGATTTTCTAAAATATGTTTGATTTCTCAGATTATAGGACTGTAAAGCACATTATTCCCCAAGGACGCCCAATAGTGGTAATTAAAGCCTTTCATAGGTTCGATTTTGCCTTTTTAGAAAGATTTCAAAAATTCACCAAAAATGCCTCACCGGCGTGTACCGGGGATCACTAAAAGTAGAAATTTTAAAGAATTGTTGAACTCTAAAGAAAAATGGCGCCAAAAGGAAATTCGACTGTCTAGAAATCAATGCTTATAGTAAACTTAAGTCTACTTGGGGTCAAGAAGAGGAATCCTTAGTTTGATTTTAAGAAATCTCACAATTTATACAAAGGCGTGTACCCCGGGTCACTAATATGTTTTATTTGTCAAAAAATGGTACTGTAAGCACATTTCACCTCCAGGGTGCCTAATATTGGAAACAAAGGTCTTCCACAAGTTCGATTTTCCCTTTTAGAATGGTTTCATGTAATCACTAAAAATACCTCACGGGCGCGTGCCGGGGGTCACTGAACGTATAGATTTTATCGAATTGTTGAATTCTTTAGAAAAATAGCGTCACAGTGAACTTGGAATATCTAGATAACAATTTATAGGAACCTTAAGTCTACTTGGCAACCAGAAGAGGCATCCTTAGTTTGATTTTAAGAAATCACCAAAATTACACTCAGGCGTGTACCCGGTTCACTAACTCTGAGGCATTTCTAAAATATGTTTGATTTCCCAGAAAATAGGACTGTAAAGCACATTATTCCCCCAGGGTGCCCAATAGTGGTAGTTTAAGCCTTTCACAGGTTCGATTTTAACTTTTTAGAAAGATTTCAAAAATTAAACAAAAATATCTCACGGGCGTGTACCGGGGGTCACCAAACGTAGAGATTTTAAAGAATTGTTGAAGTCTAAAGAAAAATGGCGCCAAAAGGAAATTCGACTGTCTAAAATCAATGCTTAGTAACCTTAAGTCTACTTGGGGTCAAGAAGAGGAATAATTAGTTTGATATTAAGAAATCTCACAATTAATACACAGGCGTGTACCCCGGGTCACTAACTCGGAAGATTTCCAAAATATGTTCTATTTGTCAAAAAATGGTACTGTAACGCACATTTCACCTCCAAGGTGCCTAATAATGGAAACAAAATCCTTCACAGGTTCTATTTTCCCTTTTAGAATAGTTTCAAGTAATCACTAAAAATGCCTCACCCGCATGTACCGGGGGTCACTGAACATAGAGAATCTATCGAATTGTTGAAATCTTAAGAAAAATAGCGTCACAATGAACTTGGCCCATCTAGATATCAATGCATAGGAACCTTTTGTCTACTTGGCAACCAGAAGAGGCATCCTTAGTTTTATTTGAATAAATCACCAAAATTACACTCAGTCGTGTACCCCGTTTCACTAATTCGGAAGATTTTTTAACATATGTTTGATTTCTCAGAAAATAGGACTGTAAAGCACATTATTCCCCAGGGCGCACAATAGTAATAGTTAAAGCCTTTCACAGGTTCGATTTTGCCTTTTTAGAAAGATTTCAAAAATTCAACAAAAATGCCTCACGGGCGTGTACCGGGGGTCACCAAACGTAGAGATTTTAAAGAATTGTTGAAGTCTTAAGAAAAATGGCGCCAAAAGGAAATTCGATTGTCTAATAATCAATGCTTAGTAACCTTAAGTCTACTTGGGGTCAAGAAGAGGAATCCTTAGTTTGACAATTAATACACAGGCGTGTACCCCGGGTCACTAACTCGGAAGATTTCTAAAATATGTTCTATTTGTCAAATAATGGTACTGTAAAGCACATTTCACCTCCAGGGTGCCTAATACTGGAAACTAAATCCTTCACAGGTTCGATTTTCCCTTTTAGAATGGTTTCTAGTGATCACAAAAAATGCCTCACCCGCGTGTACGGGGGGTCACTGAACATAGAGATTCTATCGAATTGTTGAAATCTTAAGAAAAATAGCGTCACAATGAACTTGGACCATCTAGATATCAATGCATAGGAACCTTTTGTCTACTTGGCAACCAGAAGAGGCATCCTTAGTTTTATTTTAAGAAATCACCAAAATTACACTCAGTCGTGTACCCAGTTTCATTAATTCGGAAGATTTTTTAACATATGTTTGATTTCTCAGAAAATAAGACTGTAAAGGACATTATTCCCCAGGGCGCCCAATAGTGGTAGTTAAAGCCTTTCACAGGTTCGATTTTGCCTTTTTAGAAAGATTTCAAAAATTCACCAAAAATGCCTCACAGGCGTGTACCGGGGGTCACTAAACGTAGAGATTTTAAAAAATTGTTGAACACAAAAGAAGAATGGCGCCAAAAGGAAATTCGACTGTCTAGAAACATTGCTTAGTAACCTTAAATCTACTTGGGGTCAAGAAGAGGAATCCTTAGTTTGATTTTATGAAATCTCACAATTAATACACAGGCGTGTACCCCTGGTCACTAACTCGAAAGATTTTGAAAATATGTCTTATTTGTCAGAAAATGGTACTGTAAAGCACATTTCACCTCCAGGGTGCCTAATAGTGGACACTAAAGTCTTCCACAGGTTCGATTTTCCCTTTTAGAATGGTTTCAAGTAATCACTAAAAATGCCTCACGGGCGTGTACCGGGGGTCACTGAACATAGAGTTTTTATTGAATTGTTGAAATCTTTAGAAAAATAGCGCCACAGTGAACTTGGACTATCTAGATAGAAATGCATAGGAACCTTAAGTCTACTTGGAACCTAGAAGAGGCATCCTTAGCTTGATTTTAAGAAATCACCAAAATTACACTCAGGCGTGTACCCCGGTTCACTAACTTGGAGGATTTTCTAAAATATATTTGATTTCTCAGAAAATAGGACTGTAAACGGGCGCCCAATAGTGATAGTTAAAGCCTTTCACAGGTTCGATTTTGCCTTTTTAGAAAGATTTCAAAAATTCACCAAAAATGCCTCACGGGCGTGTACCGGGGGTCACTAAAAGTAGAGATTTTAAAGAATTGTTGAACCCTAAATAAAAATGGCGCCAAAAGGAAATTCGACTGTCTAAAAATCATTGCTTATAGTAAACTTAAGTCTACCTGGGGTCAAGAAGAGAAATCCATAGTTTGATTTTAAGAAATCTCACAATTAATACACAGGCGTGTACCCCGGGTCACTAACTCGGAGGATTTTGAAAATATGTTTTATTTGTCAAAAAATGGTACTGTAAAGCGCATTTCACCTCCAGGGTGCCTAATATTGGAAACTAAAGTCTTCCACAGGTTCGATTTTCCCTTTTAGAATGGTTTCAAGTAATCACTAAAAATACCTCACGGGAGCGTGCCGGGGGTCACTGAACATAGAGAATATATCGAATTGTTGAATTCTTTAGAAAAATAGCGTCACAGTGAACTTGGAATATCTAGATAGCAATTTATAAGAACCTTAAGTCTACTTGGCAACCAGAAGAGGCATCCTTAGTTTGATATTAAGAAATAACCAAAATTACAGTCAGGCGTGTACCCCGGTTCACTAACTCTGAGGATTTTCTAAAATATGTTTGATTTCATAGAAAATAGGACTGTAAAGCACATTATTCCCCCAGGGTGCCCAATAGTGGTAGTAAACCTTTCACAGGTTCGATTTTGCCTTTTTAGAAAGATTTCAAAAATTCAACAAAAATGCCTCACGGGCGTGTACCGGGGGTCACCAAACGTAGAGATTTTAAAGAATTGTTGAAGTCTAAAGAAAAATGCCGCCAAAAGGAAATTCGACTGTCTAAAATCAATGCTTAGTAACCTTAAGTCTACTTGGGGTCATGAAGAGGAATCCTTCGTTTGATTTTATGAAATCTCACAATTAATCACAGGCGTTTACCCCGGGACTCTAACTCGGAAGATTTCTTAAATATGTTCTATTTGTCGAAAAATGGTACTGTAAAGCACATTTCACCTCTTGGGTGCCTAATACTGGAAACTAAATCCTTCACAGGTTCGATTTTCCCTTTTAGAATGGTTTCAGTTAATCACAAAAAATGCCTCACTCTCGTGTACCGGGGGTCACTGAACATACAGAATCTATCGAATTGTTGAAATCTTAAGAAAAATAGCGTCACAATGAACTTGGACCATCTAGATATCAATGCATAGGAACCTTTTGTCTACTTGGCAACCAGAAGAGGCATCCTTAGTTTTATTTTAAGAAATCACTAAAATTACACTCAGTCGTGTACCCCCTTTCACTAATTCGGATGATTTTTTAACATATGTTTGATTTCTCAGAAAATAGGACTGTAAAGCACATTATTCCCCAGGGCGCCCAATAGTGGTAGTTAAAGCCTTTCACAGGTTTGATTTTGCCTTTTTAGAAAGATTTCAAAAATTCACCAAAAATGTCTCACAGGCGTGTAACGGGGATCACTTAACGTAGAGATTTTAAAGAATTGTTGAACTCAAAAGAAAAATGGCGCCAAAAGGAAATTCCACTGTCTAGAAATCATTGCTTAGTAACCTTAAATCTACTAGTGGTCAAGAAGAGGAATTCTTAGTTTGATTTTATGAAATCTCACAATTAATACACAGGCGTGTACCCGTGGTCACTAACTCGAAGGATTTTGAAAATATGTCTTATTTGTCAGAATATGGTACTGTAAAGCACATTTCACCTCCAGGGTGCCTAATAGTGGACACTAAAGTCTTCCACAGGTTCGACTTTCCCTTTTAGAATGGTTTCAAGTAATCACTAAAAATGCCTCACGGGCGTGTACCGGGGGTCACTGAACATAGAGATTTTATTGAATTGTTGAAATCATTTTAAAAATAGCGCCACAGTGAACTTGGACTATTTAGTTAGCAATGCATAGGAACCTTAAGTCAACTTGGCAACCAGAAGAGGCATCCTTAGCTTGATTTTAAGAAATCACCAAATTACACTCAGGCGTGTACCCCGATTCACTAACTCGGAGGATTTTCTAAAATATGTTTGATTTCTCAGAAAGTAGGACTGTAAAGCACATTATTCCCCCAGGGCGCCCAATAGTGGTAGTTAAAGCCTTTCACAGTTTCAATTTTGCCTTTTTAGAAAGATTTCAAAAATTCACCAAAAATGCCTCACGGGCGTGTACCGGGGTTCACTAAAAGTAGAGATTTTAAAAAATTGTTGAACTGTAAAGAAAAATGGCGCCAAAAGGAAATTCGACTGTCTAGAAATCAATGCTTATAGTAAACTTAAGTCTACCTGGGGTTAAGAAGAGGAATCCTTAGTTTGATTTTAACAAATCTCACAATTAATACACAAGCGTGTACCCCGGGGCACTAACTCGGAGGATTTTGAAAATTTGTTTTATTTGTCAAAAAATGGTACTGTAAAGCACATTTCACCTCCAGGGTGCCTAATATTGGAAACTAAAGTCTTCCACAGGTTCGATTGTCCCTTTTATAATGGTTTCCTGTAATCACTAAAAATACCTCAAGGGCGCGTGCCGGGGGTCATTGAACATAGAGCTTTTATCGAATTGTTGAATTCTTTAGAAAAATAGCGTCACAGTGAACTTGGAATATCTAGATAGAAATTTAAAGTAACCTTAAGTCTACTTGGCAACCAGAAGAGGCATCTTTAGTTTGATTTTAAGAAATCACCAAAATTACACACAGGCGTGTACCCCGGTTCACTAACTCGGAGGATTTTTAAAAATATGTTTGATTTCTTAGAAAATAGGACTGTAAAGCACATTGTTCCCCCAGGGTGCCCAATAGTGGTAGTTAAAGCCTTTCACAGGTTCGATTTTGTCTTTTTAGAAAGATTTCAAAAAATCAACAAAAATGCTTCACGGGCGTGTACCGGGGGTCACCAAACGTAGAGATTTTAAAGTATTGTTGAAGTCTAAATAAAAATGGCGCCACAAAGAAATTCGACTGTCTAATAATCAATGCTTAGTAACGTTAAGTCTACTTGGGGTCAAGAAGAGGAATCCTTAGTTTGATTTTATGAAATCTCACAATTAATACACAGGCGTGTACCCCGGGTCACTAACTCGGAAGATTTCGAAAATATGTTCTATTTGTCAAAAAATGGTACTGTAAAGCACATTTCACCTCCAGGGTGCCTAATACTGGAAACTAAATCCATCACAGGTTCGATTTTCCCTTTTAGAATGGTTTCAAGTAATCACTAAAAATGCCTCACCCGCGTGTACCGAGGGTCACTGAACATAGAGAATCTATCGAATTGTTGAAATCTTAAGAAAAATAGCGTCACAATGAACTTGGACCATCTAGATATCAATGCATAGGAACCTTTTGTCTACTTGGCAACCAGAAGAGGCATCCTTAGTTTTATTTCAATAAATCACCAAAATTACACTTAGTCGTGTAACCCGTTTCACTAATTCGGAAGATTTTTTAACATATGTTTGATTTCTCAGAAAATAGGACTGTAAAACACATTATTCCCCAGGGCGCCCAATAGTGGTAGTTAAAGCCTTTCACAGGTTCGATTTTGCCTTTTTAGAAAGATTTCAAAAATTCACTAAAAATGCCTCAAAGGCATGTACCGGGGGCCACTAAACGTAGAGATTTTAAAGAATTGTTGAACTCAAAAGAAAAATGGCGCCAAAAGGAAATTCGACTGTCTAGAAATCATTGTTTAGTAACCTTAAATCTACTTGGGGTCAAGAAGAGGAATCCTTAGTTTGATTTTATGAAATCTCACAATGAATACACCACGTGTACCCCTGGTCACTAACTCGGAGGATTTTGAAAATATGTCTTATTTGTCAGAAAATGATACTGTAAAGCACATTTTACGTCCAGGGTGCCTAATAGTGGACACTAAAGTCTTCCATAGGTTCGATTTTCCCTTTTAGAATGGTTTCAAGTAATCACTAAAAATGCCTCACACGCGTGTACCGGGGGTCACTCAACATAGAGATTTTATTGAATTGTTGAAATCTTTAGAAAAATAGCGCCACAGTGAACTTGGACTATCCAGATAGCAATGCATAGGAACCTTAAGTCTACTTGGCAACCAGAAAAGGCATTCTTAGCTTGATTTTAAGAAATCACCAAAATTACACTCATGCGTGTACCTCGGTTCACTAACTCGGGGGATTTTCTAAAATATGTTTGATTTCTAAGAAAATAGGACTGTAAAACACATTATTCCCCCAGGGCGTCCAATAGTGGTAGTTAAAGCCTTTCACAGGTTCAATTTTGACTTTTTAGAAAGATTTCAAAAATTCACCAAAAATGCCTCACGGGCGTGTACCGGGGGTCACTAAAAGTAGAGATTTTAAAAAATTGTTGAACTGTAAAGAAAAATGGCGCCAAAAGGAAATTCGACTGTCTAGAAATCAATGCTTATAGTAAACTTAAGTCTACCTGGGGTTAAGAAGAGGAATCCTTAGTTTGATTTTAACAAATCTCACAATTAATACACAAGCGTGTACCCCGGGGCACTAACTCGGAGGATTTTGAAAATTTGTTTTATTTGTCAAAAAATGGTACTGTAAAGCACATTTCACCTCCAGGGTGCCTAATATTGGAAACTAAAGTCTTCCACAGGTTCGATTGTCCCTTTTATAATGGTTTCCTGTAATCACTAAAAATACCTCACGGGCGCGTGCCGGGGGTCATTGAACATAGAGCTTTTATCGAATTGTTGAATTCTTTAGAAAAATAGCGTCACAGTGAACTTGGAATATCTAGATAGAAATTTAAAGTAAACTTAAGTCTACTTGGCAACCAGAAGAGGCATCTTTAGTTTGATTTTAAGAAATCACCAAAATTACACACAGGCGTGTACCCCGGTTCACTAACTCGGAGGATTTTTAAAAATATGTTTGATTTCTTAGAAAATAGGACTGTAAAGCACATTGTTCCCCCAGGGTGCCCAATAGTGGTAGTTAAGCCTTTCACAGGTTCGATTTTGCCTTTTTAGAAAGATTTCAAAAATTCAACAAAAATGCCTCACGGGCGTGTACCGAGGGTCTCTAAACGTAAAGATTTTAAAGAATTGTTGAAGTCTAAAGAAAAATGCCGCCAAAAGGAAATTCCACTGTCTAAAATCAATGCTAAGTAACCTTAAGTCTACTTGGGGTCAAGAATAGGAATCCTTAGTTTGATTTTAAGAAATCTCATAATAAATACACAGGCGTGTACCCCAGGTCACTAACTCGGAAGATTTCGAAAATATGTTCTATTTGTCAAAAAATGGTACTGTAAAGCACATTTCACCTCTTGGGTGCCTAATACTGGAAACTAAATCCTTCACAGGTTCGATTTTCCCTTTTAGAATGGTTTCAAGTAATCACTAAAAATGCCTCACCTGCGTGTACCGGGGTCACTGAACATAGAGAATCTATCGAATTGTTGAAATCTTAAGAAAAATAGCGTCAAAATGAACTTGGACCATATAGATATCAATGCATAACAACCTTTTGTCTACTTGGCAACCAGAAGAGGCATCCTTAGTTTTATTTTAAGAAATCAGCAAAATTACACTCAGTCGTGTACCCCGTTTCACTAATTCGGAAGATTTTTTAACATATGTTTGATTTCTCAGAAAATAGGACTGTAAAGCACATTATTCCCCAGGGCGCCCAATAGTGGTAGTTAAAGCCTTTCAGAGGTTCAATTTTGCGTTTTTAGAAAGATTTCAAAAATTCACCAAAAATTCCTCACAGGCGTGTACCGGGGATTACTAAACGTAGAGATTTTAAACAATTGTTGAACTCAAAAGAAAAATGGCGCCAAAAGGAAATTATACTATCTAGAAATCATTGCTTAGTAACCTTAAGTCTACTTGGGGTCACGAAGAAGAATCCTTAGTTTGATTTTAAGAAATCTAACAATTAATACACAGGTGTGTACCCCAGGTCCCTAACTCGGAGGATTTTCAAAATTTGTCTTATTTGTCAAAAAATGGTACTTTCAAGCACATTTCACCTCCAGGGTGCCTAATAGTGGAAACTAAAATCTTCCACAGGTTCGATTTTCCCTTTTAGAATGGTTTCAAGAAATCACAAAAAATGCGTCAAGGGCGTGTACCGGGGGTCACTGAACATAGAGATTTTATCGAATTGTTGAAACCTTTAGAAAAATAGCGTCACAGTGAACTTAGACTATCTAGATAGCAATGCATAGGAACCTTAAGTTTACTTGGCAACCAGAAGAGGCATCCTTAGTTTGATTTTAAGAAATCACCAAAATTACACTCATGCGTGTACCCCGGTTCACTAACTCGGGGGATTTTCTAAAATATGTTTGATTTCTAAGAAAATAGGACTGTAAAACACATTATTCCCCCAGGGCGTCCAATAGTGGTAGTTAAAGCCTTTCACAGGTTCGATTTTGCCTATTTAGAAGGATTTCAAAAATTCACCAAAAATGCCTCTCGGGCGTGTACCGGGGGTCACTAAACGTAGAGATTTTAAAGAATTGTTGAACTCTAAAGAAAAATGGCGCCAAAAGGAAATTCGACTGTCTAGAAATCAATGCTTAGTAACCTTAAGTCTACTTGGGGTCAAGAAGAGGAATCCTTAGTTTGATTTTAAGAAATCTCACAATTAATACACAGGCATGTACCCCGGGACACTAACTCGGAGGATTTTGAAAATATGTTCTATTTGTGAAAAAATGGTACTGTAAAGCATATTTCACCTCCAGGGTACCTAATAGTGGAAACTAAAGTCTTCCACAGGTTCGATTTTCCCTTTTAGAATGGTTTTAAGTAATCACTAAAGTACCTCACGGGCGTGTACCGGGGGTCACTGAAGATAGAGATTTTTTCGAATTGTTGAAATCTATAGAAAATTAGCGCCACAGTGAACTTGGACTATCTAGAAATCATTGCATAGGAACCTTTTGTCTACTTGACAACCAGAAGAGGCATCCTTAGTTTTATTTTAAGAAATGACCAAAATTACACTCAGGCGTGTACCCCGGTTCACTAACTCGAAGGATTTTCTAAAATATGTTTGATTTCTCATAAAATAGGACTGTAAAGCACATTATATCCCCAGGGCGCCCAATCATGGTAGTTAAAGCCTTTCACAGGTTCGATTTTGCCTTTTTAGAAATATTTCAAAAATTCACCGAAAATTCCTCACGGGCGTGTACCTGGGGTCACTAAACGTAGAGATTTTAAAGAATTGTTGAACTCTAAAGAAAAATGGGGCCAAAAGGAAATTCGACTGTCTAGAAATCAATGCTTAGTAACCTTAAGTCTACTTGGGGTCAAGAAGATGAATCCTTAGTTTGATTTTATGAAATCTCACATTTAAGACACAGGCGTGTACCCTGGGTCACTAACTCGGAGGATTTTGAAAATATGTCTTATTTGTCAAAAAATGGTACTGTAAAGCACATTTCACCTCCAGGGTGCCTAATAGTGGAAACTAAATTCTTCCACAGGTTCGATTTTCCCTGTTAGAATGGTTTCAAGTTATCACTAAAAGTGCCTCACGGGCGTGTACCGGGGGTCACTGAAAATAGAGATTTTATCGAATTGTTGAAATCTTAAGAAAAATAGCGTCACAGTGAACTTGGACCATCTAGATAACAATGCATAGGAACCTTAAGTCTACTTGGCAACCAGAAGAGGCATCCTGAGTTTGATTTTAAGAAATCACCAAAATTACACTCAGTCGTGTACCCCGCTTCATTAACTCGGAGGATTTTCTAAAATATGTTTTATTTCTCAGAAAATAGGACTTTAAAGCACATTATTTCCCCAGGGCGCCCAATAGTGGTAGTTAAAGCCTTTCACAGGTTTGATTTTGCCTTTTTAGAAATATTTCAAAATTTCACCAAAAATGCCTCACGGGCGTGTACCGGGGGTCACTAAACGTAGAGAATTTATAGAATTGTTGAACTCTAAAGAAAAATGGCGCCAAAAGGAAATTCGACTGTCTAGAAATCAATGCTTAGTAACCTTAAGTCTACTTGGGGTCAATAAGAGGAATCCTTAATTTGATTTTAAGAAATCTCTAAATTAATACACAAGCGTGTACCTCGTGTCAGTAACTCGGAGGATTTTGAAAGGGAAATTCTCTGTGGTAGCCCCTAACTTTTAATTTCTCTCAGTGGTAACTTTTTGTTTGGCATATTATCAGTGGTAGACCCTAACTACTATTAAAATTAAAACCATAGCATTAATTTGTGTTTAGCCGTTAAATTGCTGTTAAATTTGCCTTAAACTAGTTGACCCTAGGTTATATTAAAACCATACCCTGACCCCACTACGTAATTACTCCTTAAGCAAAAATATTTCTTCTCCCAAAGTTCAAACGCCCTCCACTATCATAAATTGTTCACCTTCCTCTTCTACATTCATCTATGAATTCTTCCTCCATTAATAACGCAACAAAAATTTTACCTTCCACCCAAAATTATTATTTAAGTGAAAGATTATAATAGTTATATCGAAAAAAATATGGGATTGGTTTTTGATTGTCATCAAGAATTTTGGTGATAACTTGGGTTAATTTTGGGTCGTTTATAACATCTTCATCAACCATCAATTTTTCATCTTCCAGGTACGTTTTTTTGTTCTTGATTTCATTTTGGCTGACCTTCAAATACTTATAGACATTATTATGTACTCTGTTTCTGTAATGAACCTCCTTTTAATTTTTTTTAAAATTTTGTTCTTATTTTTTATTGAAATTTCTGTTTGACCTTCAGCAGCACCTTCATTTTTCTTCTTATGTCATCCAATTTTCAATTAATGTTGCCTAATTGATAGGTATCATCACCACCTTCAATAGTACCACCTCTAACGACATCTTCTTCCTCCATCCACCAAAATACATCACAAGATCTGCACTTGTAGTAAAGCCTTCGAGGATTTCTACTACTTCCAGAAATGCGAACCTCTAGCATGCATGTTTGAGGATCACAATTACAAACCTTTATTTTCACGAATCTGAGTGTTCCATCCATGGTGACAGCAGCGGCATGCATGGAATTAGGGTTTATGTTTGAAGATGAAGAAGTCATGGAATTACAGTAGGAAGATAGAATGCAGTGAGGATGGTGAAAGGTTGTATTAATAACAATGGAAGGATGGAAAATAGAATGAGGGTGAAAGCTTGTTTTTACAGTAATGGAAGGAGGGAAATAGGTAGCGGGGTCAAGGTAAGGGTTTAATTTAATCTAGGATCAACTAGTTTAATGCTAATTCAACAGCAGATTAACGGCTAAATACTAATTAATGCTATGATTTTAATTTTAATACTAGTTAGGGTCTACCACTGATAATATGCCAAACAAAAAGTTACCACTGAGATAAATTAAAAGTTAGGGGCTACCAAAGAGAATTTCCCATTTTGAAAATATGTTTTATTTGTCAAAAAATGGTACTATAAAGCACATTTGACCCCTAGGGTGCATAATAGTGGAAACTAAAGCCTTCCATAGGTTCGATTATCACTTTTAGAATGGTTTAAGTAATCACTAAAAATGCCTCACGGGCTTGTACCGGGGCTCACTAAACATAGAGAATATATCGAATTGGTGAAATCTTAAGAAAAATAGCGTCACAATGAACTTGGACCATCTAGATATCAATGCATAGGCACCTTTTGTCTACTTGGCAACCAGAAGAGGCATGCTTAGTTTGACTTTAAGAAATCACTAAAATTACACTCAGGCGTGTACCCCGGTTCACTAACTCGGAGGATTTTCTAAAATATGTTTGATTTCTCAGAAAATAGGACTGTAAAGCACATTATTCCCCCAGGGCGCCCAATAGTGGTAGTTAAACCCTTTCAGAGGTTCGATTTTGCCATTTTAGAAAGGTTTCAAAAATTCACAAAATATCCCTCACGGGATTGTACCGGGGGTCACTAAACATAGAGATTGTAAAGAATTGTTGAACTCTAAAGAAAAATGGCGTCAAAATAAAATTCAACTGTTTAGAAATCAATGCTTAGTAACCTTAAGTCTACTTGGGGTAAAGAAGAGGAATCCTTAGTTTGATTTTATGAAATCTCACAATTAATACACATGCGTATACCCCGGGTCACAAACTCGGAGGATTATGAAAATATGTCTTATTTGTCAAAAAATGGTACTGTAAAGCACATTACACCTCTAGTGTGCCTAATAGTGGAAACTAAATTCTTCCACATGTTCGATTTTCCTTTTTAGAATGGTTTCAAGTAATCACTAAAAATACCTCACGGGCGTGTACCGGGGGTCACTGAACATAGAGATTTTATCGAATTGTTGATATCTTTAGAAAAATAGCGTCACAGTGAACTTGGATTATCTAGATAGCAATGCATAGTAACCTTTAGTCAACTTGGCAACCAGAAGGGGCATCCTTAGTTTGATTTAAAGAAATCACCAAAATTACACTCAGGCATGTACCCTGGTTCACTAACTCGGAAGATTTTAGAAAATATGTTTGATTTCTCAGAAAATAGGACGGTAAAGCATATTATTCCTCCAGGGAGCCTAATAGTGGTAGTTAAACCCTTTCACAGGTTCGATTTTTCCATTTTAGAAAGGTTTCAAAAGTACACCAAATATGCCTCACGGGCGTGTACCGAGGGTCACTAAACATAGAGATTTTACATAATTGTTGAACTCTAAAGAAAATTGGCATCAAAATAAAATTCAACTGTCTTGAAATCAATGCTTAGTAACCTTAAGTCTACTTGGGGTCAAGAAGAGGAATCCTTAGTTTTATTTTATGAAATCTCACAATTAATACACAGGCGTGTACCCCGGGTCACTAAATCGGAGGATTTTGAAAATATGTCTTATTTGTCAAAAAATGGTACTGTAAAGACATTTCACCTCCTTGGTGCCTAATAGTGGAAACTAAAGTCTTCCACAGGTTCGATTTTTTCCCTTTTAGAATGGTTTCAAATAATCACTAAAAATGCCTCACGGGCGTGTACCGGAGGTCACTGAACATAGGGATTTTTCGAATTGTTGAAATATTTAGAAAAATAGCGTCACAATGAACTTGGACTATCTAGACAACAATGCATCGGAACCTTAAGTCTACTTGGCAACCAGACGAGGCATCCGTAGTTTGATTTTAAGAAATCACCGAAATTACACTCAGGCGTGTACCCCGGTTCCTTAACTCAGAAGATTTTCTAAAATATGTTTGATTTCTCAGAAAATAGGACTGTAAAGCACATTAATCCCCCAGGGCGCCCAATAGTGGTAGTTAAACCCTTTCAGAAGTTCGATTTTGCCATTTTAGAAAGGTTTCAAAAATTCACCAAATATGGGCGTGTACCGGGGGTCACTAAACATAGAGATTTTAAAGAATTGTTGAACTCTAAAGAAAAATGGCGTCAAAATAAAATTCAACTATCTAGAAATCAATGCTTAGTAACCTTAAATTTACTTGGGGTCAAGAAGAGGAATCCTTAGTTTGATTTTATGAAATCTCACAATTAAAACGCACGCGTGTACTCCGGGTCACTAACTCGGAGGATTTTGAAATTATGTCTTATTTGACAAAAAATGGTACTGTAAAGCACATTACACCTCCAGAGTGCCTAATAGTGGAAACTAAAGTCTTCCACAGGTTCGATTTTCCCTTTTAAAATGGTTTCATGTAATCACTAAAAATGCCTCACGGGCGTGTACCGGGGGTCACTGAACATAGAGAATTTATCGAATTGTTGAAATCTTAAGAAAAATAGCGTCACAATGAACTTGGACCATCTAGATATCAATGCATAGGAACTTTTGTCTACTTGGCAACCAGAAGAGGCATCCTTAGTTTTATTTTAAGAAATCACCAAAATTACAGTGAGTCGAGTACCCGGTTCACTAACTCAGAAGATTTTTTAAAATATGTTTGATTTCTCAAAAAATAGGAAGGTAAAGCAAATTATTCCCCAGGGCTCCCAATAGTGGCAGTTAAACCCTTTCAGAGGTTCAATTTTGCCATTTTAGAAAGGTTTCAAAAATTCACCAAATATGCCTCACGGGCGTGTACCGGGGGTCACTAAACATAGAAATTTTAAAGAATTGTTGAACTCTAAAGTAAAATGGCGTCAAAATAAAATTCAACTGTCTATAAATCAATGCTTAGTAACCTTAAGTCTACTTAGGGTCAAGAAGAGGAATCCTTAGTTTGATTTTATGAAATCTCCCAATTAATACACAGGCGTGTACCCCGGGTCACTAACTCAAAGGATTTTGAAAATATATTCTTTTTGTCAAAAAATGGTACTGTAAAGCACATTTCACCTCCAGGGTACCTAACAGTGGAAACTAAAGGCTTGCACAGGTTCTATTTTCCCTTTTAGAATTGTTTCAAGCAATCACTAAAATTGCCTCACGGGCGTGTACCAGGGGTCACTGAAAATTGAGAATTTATCGAATTGTTGAAATCATTAGAAAAATATCGTTACAGTTAACTTGGACAATCTAGATACCAATGCATAGGAACCTTAAGTCTACTCGGAAACCAGAAGATGCATCCTTAGTTTGATTTTAAGAAATCACCAAAATTACACTCAGGCGTGTACCCCGGTTCACTAACTCCGAGGATTTTCTAAAATATGTTTGATTTCTCAGAAAATAGGACTGTAAAGCACATTATCCCCCCAGGGTACCCAATAGTGGTAGTTAAAGCCTTTCAAAGGTTCGATTTTGCATTTTTAGAAAGATTTCAAAAATTCACCAAAAATGCCTCACGGGCGTGTAGCGGGGGCCACTAAGAGTAGAGATTTTAAAGAATTGTTGAACTCTAAAAAAAAATGGCGCCAAAAGGAAATTTGGTTGTCTAGAAATGAATGCTTAGTAACCTTAAATCTACTTGGGGTCAAGAAGAGGAATCCTTAGTTTGATTTAAAGAAATCTCACAATTAATACACAGGCGTATACCCTGGCTCAAAAACTCGGAGGATTTTGAAAATATGTTTTATTTGTCAAAAAATGGTACTGTAAAGCACATTTCACCTCCAGGGTGCCTAATAGTGGAAACTAAAGCCTTCCCAAGGTTCGATTTTCCCTTTTAGAATGGTTTCAAGTAATCACTAAAAATGCCTCACGGGCGTGTACCGGGGGTCACTGAACATAGAGATTTTATCGAATTGTTGAAATCTTAAGAAAAAAGCGTCATAATGAACTTGGACTATCTAGAAATCAATGCATAGGAACCTTTTATCTGCTTGGCAACCAGAAATGGCATCCTTAGTTTTATTTTAAGAAATCACCAAAATTACACTCAGTCGTGTACCCCGGTTCACTAATTCGGAAGATTTTTCAAAATATGTTTGATTTCTCAGAAAATAGGACTGTAAAGCACATTATTCCCCCAGGGCTCCCAATAGTGGTAGTTACAGCCTTTCACAGTTTCGATTTTGCCTTTTAAGAAAGATTTCAAAATTTAACCAAAAATGCCTCACAGGCGTGTGCCGGGGATCATTAAACGTAGAGATTTTAAAAAATTGTTGAACTCTAAAGAAAAATGGCGCCAAAAGGAAATTCGACTGTCTAGAAATCATTGCTTAGTAACCTTAAGTCTACTTGGGGTCAAGAAGAGGAATCCTTAGTTTTATTTTATGAAATCTCACAATTAATACACATGAATGTACCCCGGGTCACTAACTCGGAGGATTTTGAAAATATATCTTATTTGTCAAAAAATGGTACTGTTAAGCACATTTCACCTCCAGGGTGCCTAATAGTGGACACTAAAGTCTTCCACAGGTTCGATTTTTCCTTTTAGAATGGTTTCAAGTAATCACTAAAAATGTCTCACGGGCGTGTACCGGGGGTCACTGAACATAAAGATTTTATTGAATTGTTGAAATCTTTAGAAAAATAGCGTCACAGTGAACTTGGACTATCTAGATAGCAATGCATAGGAACCTTTCGTCTAACCAGAAGAGGCATCCTTAGTTTGATTTTAAGAAATCACAAAAATTTCACTCATGCGTGTACCGCGGTTCACTAACTCGAAGGATTATCTATAATATGTTTGATTTCTAAGAAAATGGGACTGTAAAGCACATTATTCCCCAGTGCGCCCAATAGTGGTAGTTAAAGCCTTTCACAGGTTCGATTTCGCCTTTTTAGAATGGTTTCAAAAATTCACCAAAAATGCCTTACGGGCGTGTAACGGGGGTCACTAAAACTAGAGATTTTAATGAATTGTTGAACTCTAAAGAAAAATGGCGCCAAAAGGAAATTCGACTTTCTAGAAATCAATGCTTAGTAACCTTAAGTCTACTTGGGATCAAGAAGGGGAAACCTTAGTTTGATTTTAAGAAATCTCACAATTAATACACAGGTGTGTACCCCGGGTCCCTAACTTGGAGGATATTGAAAATAGATTTTATTTGTCAAAAAATGGTATTGTAAAGCACATTTGACCTTCAGGGTGCCTAATAGTGGAAACTAAATCCTTCACAGGTTCGATTTTCCCTTTTAGAATAGTTTCAAGTAATCACTATAATGCCTCACGGGCGTGTACCGGGGTTCACTGAACATAGAGAATTTATTGAATTGTTGAAATCTTTAGAAAAATAGCGTCACAGTGAACTTGGACTATCTAGATAGCAATGCATAGGAACATTTTATCTACTTGGCAACCAGAAGAGGCATCCCTAGTTTTATTTTAAGAAATCACCAAAGCTACACTCAGTCGTGTACCCCGGTTCACTAATTCGGAAGATTTTTTAAAATATGTTTGATTTCTCAGATAATAGGACTGTAAAGCACATTATTCCCCCAACGCACCCAATAGTGGTAGTTACAGCCTTTCACAGGTTCGATTTTGCCTTTTTAGAAAGATTTCAAAAATTCACCAAAAATGCCTCACAGGTGTGTACCGGGGATCACTAAACGTAGAGATTTTAAAGAATTGTTGAACTCTAAAGAAAAATGGCGCCAAAAGGAAATTCGACTGTCTAGAAATCATTACTTAGTAACCTTAAGTCTACTTGGGGTCAAGAAGAGGAATCCTTAGTTTGATTTTATGAAATCTCACAATTAATACACATGCGTGTACGCCGGGTCAATAACTCGGAGGATTTTGAAAATATGTCTTATTTGTCAAAAAATGGTACTGTTAAGCACATTTCACCTCCAGGGTGCCTAATAGTGGACACTAAAGTCTTCCACAGGTTCGATTTTTCCTTTTAGAATGGTTTAATGTAATCACTAAAAATACCTCACAGGCGTGTACCGGGGGTCACTGAAGATAGAGATTTTATCGAATTGTTGAAATCTTTAGAAAAATAGCGTCACAGTGAAGTTGGACTATCTAGATAACAATGCATAGGAACCTTAAGTCTACTTGGCAACCAGAAGAATCATCCTTAGTTTGATTTTAAGAAATCACCAAAATTACACTCAGGCGTGTACCCCGGTTCACTAACTCGGAATATTTTCTAAAATATGTTTGATTTCTAAGAAAATAGGACTGTAAAGCACATTATTCCCCCAAAGTGCCCAATTGTGGTAGTTAAAGCCTTTCAGAGGTTCGATTTTGCCTTTTTAGAAGGATTTCAAAAATTCACAAAAAATGCCTTACGGGCGTGGACCAGGGGTCACTAAACGTAGAGATTTTAAAGAATTGTTGAACTCTGAAGAAAAATGGCGCCAAAAGGAAATTCGACTATCTAGAAATCAATGCTTAGTAACCTTAAGTCTACTTGGGGTCAAGAAGAGGAATCCTTATTTGGATTTTAAGAAATCTCACAATTAATACACAGGCGTGTACCCCGGGTCACTAACTCGGAGGATTTTGAAAATATGTTCTATTTGTCAAAAAATGGTACTGTAAAGCACATTTCACCTCCAGGGTGCCTAATAGTGGAAACTAAATACTTCAACAGGTTCGATTTTCCTTTTTAGAATGGTTTCAAGTAATCACTAAAAATGCCTCACGGGCGTGTACCAGGGGTCACTAAACAAAGAGAATTTATCGAATTGTTGACATCTTAAGAAAAATAGCGTCACAATGAACTTGGACCATCTAGATATTAATGCATAGGCACCTTTTGTCTACTTGGCAACCAGAAGAGGCATCCTTAATTTTATTTTAAGAGATCACCAAAATTACACTCAGTCGTGTACCCCAGTTCACTAATTCGGTAGATTTTTTAAAATATGTTTGATTTCTCAGAAAATAGCACTGTAAAGCACAATATTCCCCGAGGGAGCCGAATAGTGGTAGTTAAAGCCTTTCACAGGTTCAGTTTTGCCTTTTTATAAAGATTTCAAAAATTCACCAAAAATGCCTCATAGGCGTTTACCGGGGGTCACTAAACGTAGAGATTTTTGGTGAATTTTTGAAATCTTTCTAAAAAGGCAAAATCGAACCTGTGAAAGGCTTTAACTACCACTATTGGGCACCCCTGGGGGAATAATGTGCTTTACAGACCTATTTTCTGAGAAATCAAACATATTTTAGAAAATCTTTCGAGTTAGTGAACCGGGGTACACGCCTGAGTGTAATTTTTGTGTTTTCTTAAAATCAAACTAAGGATGCCTCTTCTGGTTGCCAAGTAGACATAAGGTTCCTATGCATTGCTATCTAGATAGTCCAAGTTCATTATGACGCCATTTTTCTTAAGATTTAGACAATTCGATAAATTCTCTATGTTTGGTGACCCCGGTACACGCCCCTAAGGCATTTTTAGTGATTACTTGAAACCATTGTAAAAGGGAAAATCGAACATGTGCAAGCCTTTAGTTTCCACTATTAGGCACCCTGGAGGTGAAATGTGCTTTACAGTACCATTTTTTGACAAATAAGACATATTTTCAAAATCCTCCGAGTTAGTGACTCGGGGTACACGCCTGTGTATTCATTGTGAGATTTCATAAAATCAAACAAAGGATTCCTCTTCTTGACCCCAAGTATACTTCAGGTTACGAAGCATTGATTTCTAGACAGTTGAATTTTATTTTGTTGCCATTTTTCTTTAGAGTTCAACAATTCTTTAAAATCTCTATGTTTAGTGACCCGTGAGGCATATTTGGTGAATTTTTGAAACCTTTCTAAAATTGCAAAATCGAACCTCTGAAAGGCTTGAACTACCACTATTGGGCACCCTGTGGGAATAATGTGCTTTAAATTCCTATTTTTTGAGAAATCAAACATATTTTAGAAAATCCTCCGAGTTAGTGAACCGTGGTACACGCCTGAGTGTAATTTTGGTGATTTCTTAAAATCAAACTAAGGATGCCTCTTCTGGTTGCCAAGTAGACTTAAGGTTCCTATGCATTGCTGTCTAGATAGTCCAAGTTCATTGTGACGCTATTTTTCTAAAGATTTCAACAATTCGATAAAATCCCTATGTTAAGTGACCCCCAGTACACACCCGTGAGGCATTTTTAGTGATTACTTGAAACCATTCTAAAAGGGAAAATCGAACCTGTGGAACACTTTTGTTTCCACTATTAGGCACCATGGAGGTGAAAGGTCTTTACAGTACCATTTTTTGACAAATATTACATATTTTCAAAATCCTCCGAGTTAGTGACCCGGAGTACACGCCTGTGTATTAATTGTGAGTTTT
Organism: Patellifolia procumbens; assembly: GCA_947645195.1. Taxonomy (NCBI): domain Eukaryota; kingdom Viridiplantae; phylum Streptophyta; class Magnoliopsida; order Caryophyllales; family Amaranthaceae; genus Patellifolia; species Patellifolia procumbens. The sequence continues at coordinate 165,518 of CANSGD010000144.1, forward strand.
CATAAAATAAAACTAAGTATTCCTCTTCTTGACCCCAAGTAGACTTAAGGTTACTATGCATTGATTTCTAGACAGTTGAATTTTATTTTGACGCCATTCTTCTTTAGAGTTCAACAATTCTTTAAAATCTCTATGTTTAGTGACCCCCGGTACACGCCCCTGAGGCATATTTGGTGAATTTTTGAAACCTTTCTAAAATGGCAAAATCGAACCTGTGAAAGGGTTTAACTACCACTATTGGGCTCCCTGGGGGAATAATGTTCGTTACTATCCTATTTTCTGAGAAATCAAACATATTTTCAAAAACCTTCCGAGTTAGTGAACCGGGGTACACGCCTGAGTGTAATTTTGGTGATTTCTTAAAATCAAACTAAGGATGCCTCTTTTGGTTGCCAAGTAGACTTAAGGTTCCTATGCATTTTGATTTAGATAGTCCAAGTTCACTGTGACGCTATTTTTCTAAAGATTTCAACAAGTCGATAAAATCTCTATCTTCAGTGACCCCCGGTACACGCCCGTGAGACATTTTTAGTGATTACTTGAAACCATTCTAAAAGGGAAAATGGAACCTGTGGAAGGCTTTAGTTTCCACTATTAGGCACCCTGGAGGAGAAATGTGCTTTACAGTACCATTTTTTGACAAATAAAACATATTTTCAAAATCCTCCGAGTTAGTGACCCGGGGTACACGCCTGTGTATTAATTGTGAGATTTCATAAAATCAAACTAAGGATTCGTCTTCTTGATCCCAAGTAGACTTAAGGTTACGAAGCATTGATTTCTAGACAGTTGAATTTTATTTTGACGCCATTTTTCTTTAGAGTTCAACCATTCTTTAAATCTTTATGTTTAGTGACCCCCGGTACACGCCCGTGAGGCATATTTGGTGAATTTTCGAAATCTTTCTAGAAAGGCAAAATCGAACCTTTGAAAGGCTTTAACTACCACTATTGGGCGCCCTGGGGGAATAATGTGCTTTACATTCCTATTTTCTGAGAAATCAAACAAATTTTAAAAAATCTTCCGAATTAGTGAACCGGGGTACACGACTGAGTGTAATTTTGGTGATTTCTTAAAATAAAACTAAGGAAGCCTCTTCTTGTTGCCAAGTAGACAAAAGGTTCCTGTGCATGGATATCTAGATGGTCCAAGTTCATTGTTACGCTATTTTTCTTAAGATTTCAACAATTCGATAAATTCTCTATGTTCAGGGACCCCCGGTACACGCACATGAGGTATTTTTAGTGATTACTTGAAACCATTATAAAAGGGAAAATTGAACCTGTGGAAGACTTTTGTTTCCATTATTAGGCATCTTGGAGGTGAAATGTGCTTGACAGTACCATTTTTTGTCAAATAAAACATATTTTCAAAATACTCCGAGTTAGTGACCCGGGGTACACGCCTGTGTATTAATTAGGAGATTTCTTAATATCAAACTAAGGATTCCTCTTCTTGACCCCAAGTAGACATAAGGTTACTAAGCATTGATTTCTAGACAGTTCGAATTTCCTTTTGGCGCCATTTTTCTTTAGAGTTCAACCATTCTTTAAAATCTCTACGTTTAGCGACCCCCGATACACTTATTTGGTGAATTTTTGAAACCTTTCTAAAAAGGAAAAATGGAACCTGTGAAAGGCTTTAACTACCACTATTGGGTGCCCTGGGGGAAGAATGTGCTTTACAATCCTATTTTCTGAGAAATCAAACATATTTTAAAAAATCCTCCGAGTTAGAGAACCGGGGTACACGACTAAGTGTAATTTTGGTGATTTCTTAAAATAAAACCAAGTTCATTGTGACGCTATTTTTCTAAAGATTTCAACAATTCGATAAAATCTCAATGTTTCCAGACCCCCGGTACACGCCCGTGAGGCATTTTTAGTGATTACTTGAAACCATTCTAAAAGGGAAAATCGAACCTGTGGAAGGCTTTAGTTTCCAGTATTAAGCACCCTGGGGTCAAATGTGCTCTCGTACCATTTTTTGACAAATAAAATATATTTTCAAAATCCTCCGAGTAAGTGATTCGGGGTACACGCCTGTGTATTAATTTTTAGATTTCTTAAAATCAAACTAAGGATTCCTTTTCTTGACCCCGAGTAGACTTAAGGTTAATAAGCCTTGATTTCTAGACAGTCGAATTTCATTTTGACGCCATTTTTCTTTAGTGTTCAACAAATCTTTAAAATCTTTCTGTTTAGTAACCCCCGGTACACGCCCGTGAGGCATTTTTGGTGAATTTTTGAAACCTTTTAAAATGGAAAAATAGAACTGATGAAAGGCTTCAACTACCACTATTCGGCGCCGTGGGGGAATAATTTGCTTTACAGTCCTATTTTCTGAGAAAGCGAACATATTTTATAAAATCCTCCGAGTTAGTAAACCGGGGTACACACGTGAGTGTAATTTTGGTGATTTCTTAAAATCAAACTAAGGATGCCTCTTCTGGGTTCCTAGTAGACTTAAGGTTCCTATGCATTGATATCTAGATGGTCCAAGTTCATTGTGACTCTATTTTTCTAAAGATTTCAACAATTCGATAAAATCTCTATGTTTACTGACCCCCGGTACACGCCTGTGAGACATTTTTAGTGATTACTTGAAACCATTCTGAAAGGGAAAATCGAACCTGTGGAAGGCTTTAGTTTCCACTATTAGGCACCCTAGAGGTCAAATGTGCTTTATAATACCATTTTTTAAAAAATCAAACATATTTTCAAAATCCTCCGAGTTAGTGAACCGGGGTATACGCCTGTGTATTAATTCTGAGATTTCTTAAAATCAAAATAATGTTTCCTCTTCTTGACCCCAAGTAGACTTAAGGTTACTAAGCATTGATTTCTAGACAGAAATTTCATTTTGACGCCATTTTTCTTTAGAGTTCAACAATTCTTTAAAATCTCTATGTTTAGTGACCCCCGGTACACGCCCGTGAGGCAATTTTGGTCAATTTTTGAAACCTTTCTAAAAAGGAAAAATCAAACCTGTGAAAGGCTTTAACTACCACTATTGGGCGCCCTGGGGGAATAACGTGCTTTGCAGTCCTATTTTTCGAGAAAACGAACATATTTAAAAAAATCCTTCGAGTTAGTGAACCGGGGTACACGTTTGAGTGTAATTTTGGTGATTTCTTAAAATCAAACTAAGTATGCCTCTTCTGGTTGCCAAGTAGACTTCAGGTTCCTATGCACCGATATCTAGATGGTCCAAGTTCATTGTAACGCTATTTTTCTAAAGATTTCAACAATTCGATAAATTCTCTATGTTCAGGGACCCCCGATACACGCCCGTGAGGCATTTTTAGTGATTACTTGAAACCATTCTGAAAGGAAAAATCGAACCTGTGGAAGGCTTTAGTTTCCACTATTAGGCACCCTGGAGGTCAAATGTGCTTTACAATACCATTTTTTTAAAAATCAAACATATTTTCAAAATCCTCCGAGTTAGTGAACCGGGGTATACGCCTGTGTATTAATTATGAGATATCTTAAAATCAAAATAATGTTTCCTCTTCTTGACCGCAAGTAGACTTAAGGTTACTAAGCATTGAATTCTAGACAGAAATTTCATTTTGACGCCATTTTTCTTTAGAGTTCAACAATTCTTTAAAATCTCTATGTTCAGTGACCCCCGGTACACGCTCGTGAGGCATTTTTAGTGATTACTTGAAGCCATTCTAAAAGGGAAAATCAAACCTTTAGAAGGCTTAAGTTTCCACTATTGGGCACCCTGGGGTCAAATGTGTTGTACAGTACCATTTATTGACAAATAAAACATTTTCAAAATCCTCGGAGTTAGTGAATCGGGGTACACGCTTGTGTATTAATTTTGAGATTTCTTAAAATCAAACTAAGGATTTCTCTTCTTGACCCCAAGTATACTTAAGGTTACTAAGCATTGATTTCTAGACAGCCGTTTTACATTTTGACGCCATTTTTCTTTGGAGGTCAACAATTCTTTAAAATCTTTATATTTAGTGACCCCCGATACACGCGCGTGAGGCATTTTTGGTGAATTTTGGAAACCTTTCTAAAAATTCAAAATCAAACCTGTGAAAGGCTTTAACTACCACTATTGGTTACCCTGGGGAAAAATGTGCTTTACAGACCTATTTTCTGTTAAATCAAACATATTTTAAAAAAGCCTCCGAGTTAGTGAACCGGGGTACACGCCGGAGTTTAATTTTGGTAATTTCTTAAAATTATACTAAGGATAGCCCTTCTGGTTGCCAAGTAGACTTAAGGTTCCTATGCATTAATATCTAGATGGTCGACGTTCATTGTGATGCTATTTTTCAAAAGATTTCAACAATGCGATAAAATCTCTATGTTCAGTGACCCCCGGTTCACGCCCGTGAGGCATTTTTTGAGACTACTTGAAACAATTTAAAAGGGAAAATCGATCCTGTGGAAGGCTTTAGTTTCCACTATTAGGCACCCTAGGGGTGAAATGTGCTTTACAGTATCTTTTTTTAAGAAATTAAACATATTTTCAAAATCCTCTGAGTTAGTGAACCGGGGTACACGCCTGTGTATTAATTCTGAGATTTCTTAAAATCAAACTAATGTTTCCTCTTCTTTACCCCAAGTAGACTTAAGGTTACTAAGCATTGATTTCTAGACAGTCGAATCTCATTTTGACGCCATTTTTCGTTAGAGTTCAACAATTCTTCAAAATCTTTTTGTTTAGTAACCACTGGTACACGCTCGTGAGGCATTTTTTGTGAATATTTTAAACCTTTCTAAAAAGGCAAAATCGAACATGTGAAAGGCTTTAACTACCACTATTGGGCGCCCTGGGGGAATAATGTGCTTTACAGTCCTATTTTATGAGAAATCAAACATATTTTAAAAAATCCTCCGAGTTAGTGAACCGGGGTAAACGCCTGAGTTTAATTTTAGTAATTTCTTAAAATTAAACTAAGGATGCCTCTTCTGGTTGCCAAGTAGACTTAAGGTTCCTATGCATTGAAATGTAGATGGTCCAAGTTTATTGTGACGCTATTTTTCTATAGATTTCATCGATTCGATAAAATCTCTATGTTTACTGACCCCCGGTACATGCCTGTGAGACATTTTTAGTGATTACTTGAAACCATTCTAAAAGGGAAAATCGAACCTGTGGGAGGCTTTAGTTTCCAATATTAGGCACCCTGGGGGTCAAATGTGCTTTACATACCATTCTTTGAAAAATAAAACATATTTTCAAAATCCTCCGAGTTAGTGAACCGGGGTACACGCCTGTGTATTAATTCTGAGATTTTTTAAAATAAAACAATGGATTCCTCTTGTTGACCCCGAGTAGACTTAGGGTTACGAAGCATTGCTTTCTAGACAGTCGAATTTCATTTTGACGCCATTTTTCTTTAGAGTTCAACAATTCTTTAAAATCTTTATGTTTAGTAACCCCCGGTACACGCCCGTGAGTCATTTTTGGTGAATTTTTGAAACCTTTTAATAAGGAAAACTCGAACCTATGAAAGGCTTTAACTACAACTATTGGGTGCCCTGGGGGAATACTGTGCTTTACAGTCCTATTTTCTGAGAAATCGAACATATTTTAAAAAATCCTCCGAGTTAGTGAACCGGGGTACACGCGTGAGTGTAATTTTGATGATTTCTTAAAATCAAACTAAGGATGCCTCTTCTGGTTGCCAAGTAGACTTAAGGTTCCTATGCATTGATATCAAGATGGTCCAAGTTCATTGTGACACTATTTTTCTAAAGATTTCAACAATTCGATAAAATCTCTATCTTCAGTGACCCCGGTACACGCCCGTGAGGCATTTTTAGCGATTACTTGAAACCATTCTAAAAGAGAAAATCGAACATGTGGAAGGCTTTAGTTTCCACTATTAGGCACCCTGGGGGTCAAATGTGCTTTACAATACCATTTTTTGAAAAATAAAACATATTTTCAAAATCCTCCGAGTTAGTGAACCGGGGTACACGCTTGTGTATTAATTCTGAGATTTCTTAAAATCAAAATAATGTTTCCTCTTCTTGACCCCAAGTAGACTTAAGGTTACAAAGAATTGATTTCTAGACAGAAATTTCATTTTGACGCCATTTTCCTTTAGAGTTCAACAATTTTTCAAAATCTCTATGTTTAGTGACCCCCGGTACACGCCTGTGAGACATTTTTGGTAAATTTTTGAAACCTTTCTAAAAAGGTAAAATCAAACCTGTGAAAGGCTTTAACTACCACTATTGGGCGCCCTGGGGCAATAATGTGCTATACAGTCCTATTTTCTGAGAAATGAAAGACATTTTAAAAAATCCTCCAAGTGAGTGAACCGGGGTAAACGCCAGAGTGTAATTTTAAAGATTTCTTAAAATCAAACTAAGGATGCCTCTTCTGGTTACCAAGTAGACTTAAGGTTCCTATGCATTGATATCTAGATGGTCCAAGTTCATTGTGACGCTGGTTTTCTAAAGATTTCAACAATTCTATAAAATCTCTATGTTTAGTGACCCTGGTACACGCCCGTGAGGCATTTTTAGTGATTACTTGAAACAATTTTAAAAGGGAAAATTGAACCTGTGGAAGGCTTTAGTTTCCACTATTGGGAACCCTGGGGTCAAATGTGCTCTACAGTACCATTTTTTGACAAATAAAACATATTTTCAAAATCCTCTGAGTTAGTGAACCGGGATACACGCTTGTGTGTTAATTATGAGATTTCTTAAAATCAAACTAAGGATTCCTCTTTTGACCCCAAATAGACTTATGGTTACTAAGCATTAATTTCTAGACAGTCGAATTTCATTTTGACGCCATTTTTCTTTAGTGTTCAACAATTTTTTTAAATCTTTATGTTTCGTGACTCTCGGTACACGCCCGTGAGGCATTTTTGGTGAATTTTTGAAACCTTTATAAAAAGGCAAAATCTAACCTGTGAAAGGCTTTAAATACCACTATTGGGCGCCCTGGGGGAATAATGTGCTTTACAGTCCTATTTTCTGAGAAATCAAACATATTTTAAAAAATCCTCCGAGTTAGTGAACCGGGGTACAAGCGTGAGTGTAATTTTGGTGATTCTTTAAAATCAAACTAAGATGCCTCTTCTGGTTGCCAAGTTGACTTAAGGTTCCTATGCTTTGATATCTAGATGGTCCAAGTTTATTATGACGCTATTTTTCTAAAGATTTCAACAATTAGATAAAATCTCTATGTTCAGTGACCCCCGGTACACGGCCGTGTGGCATTTTTAGTGATTACTTGAAACCATTTTAAAAGGGAAAATTGAACCTGTGGAAGGCTTCAGTTTCCATTATTGGGCACCCTGGGGTCAAATGTGCTCGACAGTACCAATTTTTTACAAATAAAACATATTTTCAAAATCCTCCGAGTTAGTGAACCGGGGTACACGCTTGTGTATTAACTATGAGATTTCATTCAATCAAACTAAGGATTCCTCTTCTTGACCCCAAGTAGACTTAAGGTTAATAAGCATTGATTTCTAGACAGTCGAATTTCATTTTGACGCCATTTTTCTTTAGAGTTCAACAATTCTTTAAAATCTCTATGTTTCGTGACCCCCAGTACACGCCTGTGAGGCATTTTTGGTGAATTTTTGAAACCTTTATAAAAAGGCTAAATCGAACCTGTGAAAGGCTTTAACTACAACTATTAGGCCCCCTGGGGGAATAATGTGCTTTACAGTCCTATTTTCTGAAAAATCAAACACATTTAAAAAAATCCTTCGAGTTAGTAAACCGGGGTACACGCGTGAGTGTAATTTTGGTGATTTCATAAACTCAAACTAAGGATGCCTCTTCTGGTTGGCAAGTAGATGGTCCAAGTTCATTGTGACGCTATTTTTCTAAACATTTAAACAATTCGATAAAATCTCTATGTTCAGTGACTCCCTGTACACGCCCGTGAAGAATTTTTAGTGATTACTTGAAACCATTCTAAAAGGGAAAATTTAACCTGTGGAAGGCTTTAGTTTCCAGTATTAGGCACCCCGGGGGTCAAATGTGCTTTAAAATACCATTTTTTGAAAAATAAAACATATTTTCAAAATCCTCCGAGTTAGTGAACCGGGGTACACGCCGGTGTATTAATTCTGAGATTTCTTCAAATCAAAATAATGTTTCCTCTTCTTGACCCCAAGTATACTTAAGGTTACTAAGCATTGATTTCTAGACAGTCGAATTTCATTTTGATGCCATTTATCTTTAGAGTTCAAAAGATCTTAAAAATATCTATGTTTAGTGATCCCCGGTACCCGCCCGTGAGTTATTTTTGGTGAATTTTTGAAACCTTTCTAAAAAGAAAAAATCAAACCCGTGAAAGGCTTTAACTACCACTATTGGGTACCATGGGGGAAGAATGTGATTTACAGACCTATTTTCTGAGAAATCAAACATATTTTAAAAATCCTCCGAGTTAGTGAACCGGGGTACACGCCGAAGTTTAATGTTGGTAATTTCTTAAAATCAAACTAAGGATGCCCCTTCTGGTTGCGAAGTAGGCTTAAGGTTCCTATGCATTAATATCTAGATGTTCGAAGTTCATTGTGATGCTATTTTTCAAAAGAAACAATTCGATAAAATCTATTTGTTCAGAGACCCCCGGTACACGCCCGGGAGGCATTTTTAGTGATTAATTGAAACCATTCTAAAAGGGAAAAGCGAAACTGTGGAAGGCTTTAGTTTCCATTATTGGGCACCCCTGGGGGTCAAATGTGCTTTACAGTACCATTATTTGACAAATAAAACATATTTTCAAAATCCTCCGAGTTAGTGAGCCGGGGTACACGCCTAGGTATTAATTATGAGATTTCTTTAAATCAAACTAAAGATTCCTCTTCTTGAGCCCGAGTAGACTTAAGGTTACTAAGCTTTGATTTCTAGACAGTTGAATATCATTTTGACGCCATTTTTCTTTATAGTTAAAAAATTCTTAAAAATCTTTATGTTTAGTGACCCCCGGTACACGCCCGTGAGGCATTTTTGGTGAATTTTTGAAACCTTTCTGAAAAGGCAAAATCAAACCTGTGAAAGGCTTTAACTACCACTATTAGGCGCCCTGGGGGAATAATGTGCTTTACAATCCTATTTTCTGTGAAATCAAACATATTTTAAAAAATCCTCCGAGTTAGTGAACCGGGGTACACGTCTGAGTGTAATTTTGGTTATTTCTTCAAATCAAACAAAGGATGCCTGTTTTGGGTGCCAAGTAGACTTAAGGTTCCTATGTATTGATATCTAGATGGTTCAAGTTCATTGTGACGCTATTCTTCTAAGGATTTCAATAATTCGATAAAATCTCTATGTTCAGTGACCCCCGGTATACGCCCGTGAGGCATTTTTAATGATTACTTGAAGCCATTCTAAAAGGGAAAATCGAACCTGTGGAAGGCTTTAGTTTCCACTATTGGGCGCCCTGGGGTCAAATGTGCTATACAGTACCATTTTTTGACAAATAAAACATATTATCAAAATCCTCCGAGTTAGTGAACCGGGGTACACGCCGATGTATTAATTCTGAGATTTCTTCAAATCAAAATAATGTTTCCTCTTCTTGACCCCAAGTAGACTTAAGGTTACTAATCATTGATTTCTAGACAGTCGAATTTCATTCTGACGCCATTTTTCTTTATAGTCCAACAATTCTTTAAAATCTTTATGTTTAGTAACCCCCGGTACACGCCCGTGAGGCATTTTTGGTGAATTTTTGAAACCTTTTAAAAAGGAAAAATTGAACCTCTGAAAGGCTTTAACTACCACTATTGGGCGCCCTGGGGGAATAATGTGCTTTACAGTCCTATTTTCTGAGAAATCAAACATATTTTAAAAAATCCTTCGAGACAGTGAACCGGGGTACATGCGTGAGTGTAATTTTGGTGATTTCTTAAAATCAAACTAAGGATGCCTCTTCTGGTTGCCAAGTAGACTTAAGGTTCCTATGCATTAATATCTAGATCGTCCAAGTTCATTGTGACGCTATTTTTCTAAAGATTTAATTAATTCGATAAAATCTCTATTTTCAGTGAGCCCCGGTACACGCCTGTGAGGGAGTTTTAGTGATTACTTCAAACCATTCTAAAAGGGAAATCGAACCTGTGGAAGCCTTTAGTTTCCAATATTAGGCAGCCTGGGGGTCAAATGTCCTTTACATACCATTCTTTGAAAAATAAAACATATTTTCAAAATCCTCCGAGTTAGTGAACCGGGGTACACGCCTGAGTTTAATTTTGGTAAATTCTTAAACTCAAACTAAGGATGCCCCTTCTGGTTGCCAAGTAGACTTAAGGTTCCTATGCATTAATATCTAAATGGTCGAAGTTCATTGTGATGCTATTTTTTAAAAGATTTCAACAATTCGATAAAAGCTACATGTTCAGAGACCCCCGGTACACGCCCGTGAGGCATTTTTAGTGATTAATTGAAATCATTCTAAAAGGGAAAATCGAACCTGTGGAAGGATTTAGTTTCCATTATTGGGAACCCGTGGGGGTCAAATGTGCTTTACAATACCATTTTTTGACAAATAAAACATATTTTCAAAATCCTCCGAGTTAGTGAACCGGGGTACACGCCTGTGTATTAATTCTGAGATTTCTTAAAATCAAACTAAGGATTCCTCTTCTTGACCCTGAGTAGACTTAAGGTTACTAAGCATTGATTTCTAGACAGTCGAATTTTATTCTGACGCCATTTTTCTTTATAGTTCAACAATTCTTTAAAATCTTTATGTTTAGTAACCCCCGGTACACGCCCGTGAGACATTTTTGGTGAATTTTTGAAACCTTTTAAAAAGGAAAAATAGAACCTCTGAAAGGCTTTAACTACCACTATTGGGCGCCCTGGGGGAATACTGTGCTTTACAGTCCTATTTTCTGAGAAATCAAACATATTTTAAAAAATCCATCGAGATAGTGAACCGGGGTACATGCGTGAGTGTAATTTTGGTGATTTCTTAAAATCAAACTAAGGATGCCTCTTCTGGTTGCCAAGTAGACTTAAGGTTCCTATGCATTGATATCTAGATCGTCCAAGTTCATTGTGACGCTATTTTTCTAAAGATTTCAACAATTCGATAAAATCTCTATTTTCAGTGAGCCCCGGTACACGCCTGTGAGGGAGTTTTAGTGATTACTTCAAACCATTCTAAAAGGGAAATCGAACCTGTGGAAGGCTTTAGTTTCCAATATTAGGCAGCCTGGGGGTCAAATGTCCTTTACATACCATTCTTTGAAAAATAAAACATATTTTCAAAATCCTCCGAGTTAGTGAACCGGGGTACACGCCTGTGTATTAATTCTGAGATTTCTTTAAATCAAACTAAGGATTCTTCTTCTTGACCCTAAGTAGACTTAAGGTTTCTAAGCATTGATTTCTAGACAGTCGAAATTCATTTTGACGCCATTTTTCTATAGAATTCAACTATTCTTTAAAATCTCTATGTTTAGTGACCCCCGGTACATGCCCGTGAGGCATTTTTGAAACCTTTCTAAAAAGGCAAAATAAAACCAGTGAAAGGCTTTAACTACCACTGTTAGGCGCCCTGGATGTGCTTTACAATCCTATTTTCTGTGAAATCAAACATATTTTAAAAAAATCCTCCGAGTTAGTGAACCAGGATACACGTCTGAGTGTAATTTTGGTGATTTCATAAAATCAAACTAAGGATGCCTGTTCTGGGTGCCAAGTAGACTTAAGGTTCCTATGCAATGATATCTAGATGGTTCAAGTTCATTGTGACGCTATTCTTCTAAAGATTTCAACGATTCGATAAAATCTCTATGTTCAGTGACCCCCGGTATACGCCCGTGAGGCATTTTTAGTGATTACTTGAATCCATTCTAAAAGGGAAAATCAAACCTGTGGAAGGCTTAAGTTTCCACTATTGGGCACCCTGGGGTGAAATGTGCTATACAGTACCATTTTTTGACAAATAAAACATATTTTCAAAATCCTCCGAGTTAGTGAACCGGGGTACACGCCTGAGTGTAATTTTGGTGATTTCTTAAAATCAAACTAAGGATGCCTCTTCTGGTTGCCAAGTAGACTTAAGGTTCCTATGCATTGATATCTAGATGGTCTAAGTTCATTGTGATGCTATTTTTCTAAACCTTTCAACAATTCGATAAAATATCTATGTTTTGTGACCCCCGGTAGACGCCCGTGAGGCATTTTAAGTGATTACATGAAGCCATTCTAAAAGGGAAAATCAAACCTGTGGAAGGCTTTAGTTTCCACAATTGGACACCCTGGGGTCAAATGTGCTCTACAGTACATTTTTTTGAAAAATAAAACATATTTTCAAAATCCTCCGAGTTAGTGAACCGGGGTACACGCCTGTGTATTAATGCTGAAATTTCTTAAAATCAAACCAAGGATTCCTCTTCTTGACCCCAAGTAGACTTAAGGTTACTAAGCATTGATTTCTGACAGAAATTTCATTTTGACGCTATTTTTCTTTAGAGTTCAACAATTCTTTAAAATCTTTATGTTTAGTAACCCCCGGTACATGCCCGTGAGGCATTTTTGGTGAATTTTTGAAACCTTTCTAAAACGGAAAAATCGAACATGAGAAAGGATCTAACTACTACTATTAGGCGCCCTCGGGAATAATGTGCTTTACAGTCCTATTTTCTGAGAAATCAAACATATTTTAAAAAATCTTCCGAGTTAGTGAACCGGGGTACATGCCTGAGTATAATTTGGGTGATTTCCTAAAATCAAACTAAGGATGCCTCTTCTGGTTGCCAAGTAGACTTAAGGTTCCTATGCATTGATATCTAGATGGTCCAAGTTGATTGTGACGCTATTTTTCTAAAGATTTCAACAATTCAATAAAATCTCTATGTTTAGTGACCCCCGGCAGACGCCCGTGAGACATTTTTAGTGACTATTTGAAGCCATTCTAAAAGGGAAAATCGAACCTGTGGAAAGCTTTAGTTTCCACTATTGGGCACCCTGGGGTCAAATGAGCTCTACAGTACCATTTTTTGAAAAATAAAACATATTTTAAAAATCCTCCGAGTTAGTGAACCAGGGTACATGCCTGTGTATTAATTCTGAGATTTCTTAAAATAAAATTAAGGATTCCTCTTCTTGACCCCGAGTAGACTTAAGGTTACTAAGCATTGATTTCTAGAAAGCCGAATTTCATTTTGACGCCATTTCTCTTTAGAGTTCAACAATTCTTTAAAATCTTTATGTTTAGTAACCCCAGGTACACGCCCGTGAGGCATTTTTGGTGAATTTTTGAAACCTTTTAATAAGGAAAAATCAAACCTGTGAAAGGCTTTAACTACCACTATTGGGCGCCCTGGGGAATAACGTGCTTTACAGTCCTATTTTCTGAGAAATCGAACATATTTTAAAAAATCCTCCGAGTTACTGAACCAGGGAACACGCGTGAGTGTAATTTTGGTGATTTCTTAAAATCAAACTAAGGATGCCACTTTGGTTGCCAAGTAGACTTAAGGTTCCTACCCATTGATATCTAGATGGTCCAAGTTCCTTGTGACGCTATTTATCTAAAGATTTGAACAATTCGATAAAATCTCTATGTTAAGTGACCCCCGGTACACACCCGTGAGGCATTATTACTGATTACATGAAACCATTCTAAAAGGGAAAATCAAACCTGTGGAAGGCTTTAGTTTCCACTATTTGGCACCCCTATGGGTCAAATGTGCTTTACAGTACCATTTTTTGACAAATAAAACTTATTTTCAAAATCCTCCGAGTTAGTGAACCGAGGTACACGCCTGTGTATTAATTCTGAGATTTCTTAAAATCAAACTAAGGATTCCTCTTCTTGACCCCAAGTAGACTTAGGGTTACTAAGCATTGATTTCTTAACAGAAATTTCATCTTGACGCCATTTTTCTTTAGAGTTCAACAATTCTTTAGAATCCCTATGTTTAGTGACACCCGGTACACACCCGTGAGGCATTTTTAATAAATTTTTAAAACCTTTCTAAAAAGGCAAAATCGAACCTGTGAAAGGCTTCAACTACCACTATTAGGCGCCCTGGGGGAATAATGTGCTTTAGAGTCCTATTTTCTGAGAAATCAAACATATTTTAAAAAATCCTCCGAGTTAGTTAACCGGGGTACACGCCTGAGTGTAATTTTGGTGATTTCTTAAAATCAAACTAAGGATGCGTCTTCTGGTTGCCAAGTAGACTTAAGTTTACTATGCATTGATATCTAGATGGTCCAAGTTCATTGTGACGCTATTTTTCTAAAGATTTCAACAATTCGAAAAATCTCTATGTTTAGTGACCCCCGGTACACGCCCGTGAGGCATTTTTAGTGATTACTTGAAACCATTCTAAAATGGAAAATCGAACTTGTGGAAGGCTTTAGTTTCCACTATTGGGCACCCTGGGGTCAAATGTGTTGTACAATACCATTTTTTGACAAATAAAACATAATTTTAAAATCTTCGGAGTAAGTGAACCAGGGTACACGCCTTTGTATTAATTATGAGATTTCTTAAAATCAAACTAAGGATTCCTCTTCTTGACCCCAAGTATACTTAAGGTTACTAAACATTGATTTCTAGATAGTCGAATTTCATTGTGACGCCATTTTTCTATAGAGTTCAACAATTCTTTAAAATCTTTATATTTAGTGACCCCCGGTACACGCCCGTGAGGTATTTTTGGTGAATTTTAGAAACCTTTCTAAAAAGGAAAAATAGAATCGGTGATTGGCTTTAACTACCACTATTGGGCACCCTGGGGGAATAATGTGATTTACAGACCTATTTTCTGAGAAATCCAACATATTTATTAAATCCTCCAAGTTAGTGAACCGAGGTACACGCCAGAGTTTAATTTTGGTATTTTCTTAAAATTAAGGATGCCCCTTCTGGGAGCCAAGTAAACTTAAGGTTCCTATGCATTAATATCTAGATGGTCAAAGTTCATTGTGATGCTATCTTTCAAAATATTTAAACAATTCGATAAAGTCTCTACGTTCAGTGACCCCCGGTACACGCCCGTGAGGCATTTTTAATGATTACTTGAAACCATTCAAAAAGGGAATATCGAACGTGTGGAGACTTAGTTTCCACTATTAGGCACCCTGGGGATGAAATGTGCTTTACAGTACCATTTTTTGACAAATAAGAGATGTTTTCAAAATCCTCCGAGTTAGTGACCCGGGGTAAAATCTTGTGTATTAATTGTGAGATTTCATAAAATCAAACTAAGGATTCCTCTTCTTGACCCCAAGTAGACTTAAGGTTACTAATCATTGATTTCTAGGCAGTTGAATTTTATTTTGACGCCATTTTTCTTTAGAGTTCAACAATTCTTTAAAATCTTTATGTTTAGTAACCCCCGGTACACGCCCGTGAGGCAATTTTGGTGAATTTTTGAAACCTTTCTAAAAAGGCAAAATCGAACATGTGAAAGGTTTTAACTACGACTATTGGGCGCCCTGGGGGAATAATGTGCTTTACGGTCCTATTTTCTGAGAAATCAAACATATTTTAAAAAATCCTCCGAGTAAGTGAACCGGGGTACACGCGTGAGTGTAATTTTGGTGATTTCTTAAAATCAAACTAAGGATGCCTCTTCTGGTTGCCAAGTAGACTTAAGGTTCCTATGCATTTATATCTAGATGGTCCAAGTTGATTGTGACGCTATTTTTTTAAAGATTTCAACAATTCGATAAAATCTCTATGTTTAGTGACCCCCGGTAGACGACCGTGAGGCATTTTTAGTGATTATTTGAAGCCATTCTAAAAGGGAAAATCGAACCTGTGGAAGGCTTTAGTTTCCACTATTGGGCACCCTCGGGTCAAATGTGCTCTACAGTACCATTTTTTGACAAAGAAAACATATTTTCAAAATCCTCCGAGTTAGTGAACCGGGGTACACTCCTGTGTATTAATTCTGAGATTTCTTAAAATCAAACTAAGGATTCCTCTTCTTGACCACGAGTAGACTTAAGGTTACTAAGCATTGATTTCTAGACAGTCGAATTTCATTTTGACGCCATTTTTCTTTAGAGTTCAACAATTCTTTAAAATCTTTATGTTTAGTAACCCCAGGTACACGCCCGTGAGGCATTTTTGGTGAATTTTTGAAACCTTCTAAAAAGGAAAAATCGAACCTTTAAAAGGCTTTAACTACCACTATTGGGCGCCCTGGGGGAATAATGTGCTTTACAGTCCTATTTTATGAGAAATCAAACATATTTTAAAAAATCCTCCGAGTTAGTGAACCGGGGTACATGCCTGAGTTTAATTTTGGTGATTTCTTAAAATCAAACTAAGGATGCAACGTCTGGTTTCCGGGTAGACTAAAGGTTCCTATCCATTGATATCTAGATGGTCGAAGTTCACTGTGACGCTATTTTTCTAAAGATTTCTACATTAGATAAAATCTCTATCTTTAGTGACCCCGGGTACACGCCTGTGAGGCATTGTTACTGATTACTTGAAATCATTCTAAAAGGGAAAATCGAACCTGTGGAAGGCTTTAGTTTCCACTATTTGGCACCCCTGGGGGTCAAATGTGCTTTACAGTACCATTTTTTGACAAATAAAACATATTTTAAAAATCCTCCGAGTTAGTGAACCGGGGTACACGCCTGTGTATTAATTTTGAGATTTTTTAAAATCAGAGTAAGGATTGAAGGTTTCCTCTTCTTGACCCCAAGTAGTCTTAAGGTTACTAAGCATTGATTTCTAGACGGTCGAAGTTCATTCTGACGCCATTACCCTCAGTACACGCCCGTGAGGCATTTTTAGTGATTACTTAAAACCATTCTAAAAGTGAAAATTGAACCTGTGGAAGGCTTTAGTTTCCACTATTAGGCACCCTCGGGGTCAAATGTGCTTTACAATACCCATTTATTGACAAATCAAACATATTTTCAAAACTCCTCCGAGTTAGTGAACTGGGTACACGCCTAAGTATTAATTCTGAGATTTCTTAAAATCAAACTAACGATGCCTCTTCTTGACACAAGTAGACTTAAGGTTACTAACCATGGATTTCAAGACGGTCAATGTTCATTCGAACGCCATTTTTTAAAGATTTCAACAATTCCTTAAGATCTCTCTGTTCAGTGACCCCCGGTACACGCCCGTGAGGCATTTTTGGTGAATGTTTGAAACCATTGTAAAAAGGCAAATTCGAACGTGTGGTAGGCTTTTGCTTCCATTAATGGGCGCCCTGGGGGTATAATGTGTTTTACTGTGCTATATTTTGAGAAATCAAACATATTTTTCAAAATCCTCCGAGTTATTGAACCGGGGTACACGCCTGAGTATTAATTCGAAGATTTCTTAAAATCAAACTAAAGATGCCTATTGTGGACCCCAAGTAGAATTAAGGTTCCTAAACATTGATTTCTAAACTGTTGAATATCATTTTGATGCCATTTTTCTTAAGAGTTCAAAATTTCTTTAAAATCTCTATGTTCATTGACCCCTCGGTAGACACTCGTGAGGCATTTTTGGTGAATATTTGAAACCATTCTAAAAAGGCAAATGGAAGCTGTGGAAGGCTTTAACTTCCACTATTGGGCGCCCCAGGGGAATAATGTACTTTATAGTGCTATTTTCTGAGAAATTAAACATATTTTTATAAATCCTCCTCGTTAGTGAACCGGGGTACCCGCCTAAGTGTTATTTTGGAGAATTTTTAAAAACAAACTAAGGGTGCCTCTTCTAGTCCCGAGTAGACTTAAGGTTCCTATGCATTGATATTTAGATGTCGAAGTTTATTGTGACGCCATTTTTCTAAAGATTTTAACAATTTTTTGAAATCTCTATGCTTGGTGACCCCCGGTACAAGCCCGTGATGCATTTTTGGTGAATATTTGAAACCATTCTAAAAGGGAAATTCGAACCTCTGGCAGGCTTTAGTTTCCACTATTGGGTGCCGTTGGGCTCAGTGCTTTACAATGCCACTTTCTGACAAATCTAACATATTTTCACAAATCCTTTGAGTTAGTGAACCGGGGTACATGCCGAAGTTTTATTTGGAGATTTCTTAAAATCAAACTAAGTATGCCTCTTTAGGGCTCCATGTAGACTTAAGTTTCCTAAGCATTGATTTCTAAACGGTTGAAGGTCATTCTGACGCCATTTTTCTTAAGAGTTCAACAATTTTTTAAAATCTCTATGTTCAGTGACCCCTGGTACACGCCCGTGAGGCAATTTTGGTGAATGTTTGAAACTATTCTAAAAGGGATGATCGAACCTGTGGAAGGCTTAAGTTTCCACTATTGGGTTACCTTGGGGTCAAATGTGCTTTACAGTGCCACTTTCAGAGAAATCAAACATATTCTCAAAAATCTTCCGAGTTAGTGAACCGGGGTATACGCCTGAGTATTAATTCTGAGATTTCTTTAAATCAAACTAAGGAGGCCTCTTGTGGACCCCAACTAGTCTTAAGGTTCCTAAGCTTTGATTTCTACACAGTCGAATTTCATTTTGACCCCATTTTTCTTAAGAGTTCAACAATTCTTTAAAATCTTTATGTTTAGTGACCCCAGGTACACGCCCGTGAGACATGTTTGGTGAATATTTGAAAACATTCTAGAAGGAAAAATTGGGCGCCCTAGGGGAATAATGTGCTTTATGGTGCTATTTTCTCATAAATTTAACATATTTTCAAAAATACTCCAAGTTAGTCAACCGGGGTACACGCCTAAGTGTTATTTCGGAGATTTCTTAAAATCAAACTAAGGATGCCTCTTCTGGTCCCCAAGTATGCTTAAGGTTCCTATGCATTGATATCTAGATGGTCCAAGTTCATTGTGACGCCATTTTTCTAAAGATTTCAACAAGTTTTTTTAAATCTCTATGTTTAGTGACCCCCGGTACAAGCACGTGAGGCATTATTAGTGATTACTTAAAACCATTCTAAAAGGGAAAATCGAACCTGTGGAAGGCTTTAGTTTCCACTATTGAGCACCCTGGGGGTCAAATGTGCTTTACAATACCATTTTGAGTTAATTGGGCGCAACAACACAAACTATAACTTGGGTGCAAGCTACAACACAACTTTGTTCGGGTTCACAGCACACCCTGAACTTAATGTTTGGGTGCATACCACAACATGAATGTTGATCGGTGACTCTTTCTCTCTCTCCATTAGCATCCTTTTCATGAATAATCTTTCCATTACAAAACTCCTTATGTCTTCCAACATAACACTTACTGGATTTAAGCTACCTTCTATAATGCAACCATTAAACATCTCAGTCACCGATCATCATTTATGTTGTGGTATGCACCCACACTTTAAGTTCATGTTGTGCTGTGAACCCGAACAAAGTTGTGTTGTAGCTTGCACCCAAGCTACAGTTTGTGTTGTTGCGCCCAATTTGGCCTACCATTTTTTGACAAATCAAACATATTTTCAAAAATCCTCCGAGTTAGTGAACCGGGGTACACGCCTAGGTGTTATTTTGGAGATTTCTTAAAATCAAACGAAGGATGCCTCTTCTGCTCCCAAGTAGACTTAAGGTTCCTATGCATTGATATCTAGATGGTCGAAGGTCATTGTGACGCCATTTTTCTAAAGATTTTAACAAGTTTTTGAAATCGCTATGTTCACTGACCCCGGGTACAAGCCCGTGATGCATTTTTAGTGAATATTTGAAACCATTCGAAACGGGAAAATTGAACCCTTGGACGACTTTAGTTTCCACTATTGGGTGTCGTTGGGCTCACATTTGCTTTACAATGCCACTTTCTGAGAAATCAAACATATTCTCAAAAATCCTCCGAGTTAGTGAACTGGGGTACACGCGTAAGGTTTATTAGGAGATTTCCAAAAATCAAACTAAGTATGCCTCATCTGGACCCTATGTAGACTTAAGGTTCCTAAGCATTGATTTCTAGACGGTCAAAGTTCATTCTGACGCCATTTTCTTAAGAGTTCAACAATTCTTTAAAATCTCTATGTTTCGTGACCCCTGGTAGACGCCCGTGAGGCATTTTTGGTGAATATTTGTAACCATTCTAAAAGGGATGATCGAACTTGTGAAACGCTTTAGTTTCCACTATTGGGTTACCTTGGGGTCAGAGTTCATTCTGACGCCATTTTCTTAAGAGTTCAACAATTCTTTAAAATCTCTATGTTTCGGGACCCCTGGTAGACGCCCGTGAGGCATTTTTTGTGAATATTTGTAACCATTCTAAAAGGGATGATCGAACCTGTGGAACGCTTTAGTTTCCACTATCGGGTTACCTTGAGGTCAATTGTGCTTTACAGTGCCAATTTCTGAGAAATCAAACATATTTTAAAAAATCCTTCGAATTAGTGAACCGGGGTACACGCCTGAGTATTAATTCGGAGATTTCTTAAAGTCAAATTAAGGAGGCCTCTTGTGGACACCAACTACACTTAAGGTTGCTAAGCATTGCTTTCTAGACAGTCAAATTTCATTTTGACCCCATTTTTCTTAATAGTTCAACAATTCTTTAAAATCTCTATGTTCAGTGACCCCTGGTACACGCCCGTGAGGCATTTTTGGTGAATATTTGAAAACATTCTAAAAAGGCAAAATCGAAATTGTGGAAGTTTTTAACTTCCACTATTGGGCGCCCTAGGGGAATAATGTGCTTTATAGTGCTATTTTCTCATAAATTTAATATATTTTCAAAAATCCTCCAAGTTAGTGAACCGGGGTACAAGCCTAAGTTTTATTTTGGAGATTTCTTAAAATCAAACTAATCTTCTGGTCCCCAAGTAGACTTAAGGTACCTATGCATTGATATCTAAATGGTAGAATTTCATTGTGACGCTATTTTTCCAAAGATATCAGCAATGTTTTGAAATCTCAATGTTCAGTGACCTCCGGTACACGCTCGCGGGGCATTTTTGTTGAATATTTGAAACCATTCTAAATAGGAAAAATCGAAGCATTGGAAGGCTTTAACTTCCACTATTGGGCGCCCTGAGGGAATAATGTGCTTTACAATCCTATTTTCTGAGAAATCAAACATATTTTAAAAAATCCTCCGAGTTAGTGAGCCGGGGTACACGCGTGAGTGTAATTTCAGTGATTTCTTAAAATCAAATTAAGGATGCCTCTTCTGGTTTCCAAGTAGACTTAAGGTTCCTATGCATTGATATCTAGATGATCAGAATTCATTGTGATGCCATTTTTCTAAAGATTTCTACAATTCTATAAAATCCCTATGTTGAGTGACTCCCGGTACATGCCCGTCAGGCATTTTTAGTGGTTACTTAAAACCATTCTAAAAGGAAAAATCGAACCTGTGGAAGGCTTTAGTTTCCAACATTAAAACCCTAAAACCCTAAAACCCTAAAACCCTAAAACCTAAACCCTAAAACCCAAACACCCAAACACCCAAAACCCGAAACCCGAAGCCCCACAACCCCGAAACCCAGAACCCTGATCCCTGAACCCTGAACCCTAAACCCTGAACCCTAAACCCTGAACCCTAAACCTTAAACCCTAAACCCTGAACCCTAAACCTTAAACCCTAAACCATAAACCCTAAACCCTATTTAGGAAGCATCACCCATTTTTTCATATGCATATTGCCTTGTTTATTTTCACAATAATTTTGATATTTGGTGATGATATTGCTTATTGCAGCTTGTATTACATATATACATAAATATATTTTGTACTTGTACAATATTATAAGAAATTAAATTCGATGTTTAAATCACAAGTCTTTGGTTTTAAATATTACCCTTGTTGTATCACCAATCCAAAAAAAAATTTGGGCCTCCTTGGGCCATTTGAGGCCCTTTGGAACCTTATTATACCCCAAAATCAGGCACCAGATGCCTTCTAATCCCACCTCCGTAATTCCGACCAATACCGATAACCGACTCGGGAGACCATTTAGAGGCCCTTTTGGGGCTTGAAGCCCCCCAAAATTTACAGTGACCCTATTGGGACCCCCGGACATGCCCCAAAATCGGGCATCGGATGCCTTTCATTCCCACCTCGTAATTCTGAGCAATACCGATAATCGACTTGGGAGGTCATTTAGAGGCCCTTTTGGGGCATGAAGCCCCCCAAAATTTACAGAGACCCTATTGGGACCTCCAGGAAGGCACCCCTCAGAAAAAATCTCCCTGCCCAAAAATGTTCTGATTTACCGGTTTTCGTGGACTATTACTCACGCCCCGGTCACGTCCCGGGGCCCGAAGTCGGATCTTGCCCAAAAACAATTTTGGGCCTACTTGGGCCATATGAGGCCCTTTGGAACCTTAACATGCCCCAAAACCGGGCACCGGATGCCTTCTAATCCCACCTCCGTAATTCCGAGCAATATAGATAACCGACTCGGGAGCCCATTTTGGGGCTTAAAGCCCCCCAAAATTTACAGGGACCCTCTTGGGACACCCGGGAAGGCACCCATCAAAAAAAATCGCCCTGCCCGAAAATGTTCCGATTTACCCGTTTTCGTGAACTATTACTCACGCCCCGGCCACGTCACGGGGCCTGGAGTCGGATCTTTCCCAAAAAAAATTTTGGGCCTCCTTGGGCCATATGAGGCCCTTTGGAACCGTAACTTGCCCCAAAATCGAGCACCGGATGCCTTCCAATCCACCCTCCGTAATTCCAACCAATACCGATAAGCGACTCGGGAGGCAATTTAGGGGCCCTTTTGGGCTTTGAAGCCCCCCAAAATTTACAGAGACCCTATTGAGACCCCCGGGAAGGCACCCGTCAAAACAAATCACTATGCCCGAAAATGTTCCGATTTACCAGTTTTTGTGGACTATTACTCACGCCCCGGCCACATCCTGGGGCCCGGAGTCGGATCATGCCTAAAAAAATTTTAGGGCCTCCTTGGGCCATATGGGGCCCTTTGGACCCTTAACATGCCCCAAAATCGGGCACCGGATGCCTTCCAATTCCACCTCCGTAATTCCGACCAATACTGATAATTGACTAGGGAGGCCATTTAGAGGCCCTTTTGGGGCTTGAAGCCCCCAAAATT
The DNA here is from genome assembly GCA_947645195.1 of Patellifolia procumbens. Lineage (NCBI taxonomy): Eukaryota > Viridiplantae > Streptophyta > Magnoliopsida > Caryophyllales > Amaranthaceae > Patellifolia > Patellifolia procumbens. Next base: position 188,453 of record CANSGD010000144.1, read on the forward strand.
TACAGTGACCCTATTGGGACCCCCGGGAAGGCACCCCTCAGAAAAAATCTCTCTGCTCAAAAATGTTCTGATTTACCGGTTTTCGTGGACTATTTACTCACGCCCCGGCCACGTCCTGGGGCCCAGAGTCGGATCATGCCAAAAAAAATTTAGGGCCTCCTTGGGCCATATGGGGCCCTTTGGACCCTTAACATGCCCCAAAATCGGGCACCGGATGCCTTCCAATTCCACCTCCGTAATTCCGGCCAATACCGATAACCGACTTGGGAGGCCCTTTTGGGGCTTGAAGCCCCCCAAAATTTACAGTGACCCTATTGGGACCCCTGGGAAGGCACCCGTCAAAAAAACCATCCTGCCCGAAAATGTTCTGATTAACCGGTTTTCGTGGACTATTACTTACGCCCCGGCCACGTCTTGGAGCCCGGAGTCGGATCATGCCCTAAATTTTTTAAGGGCCTCCTTGGGCCATATGGGGCCCTTTGGAACCTTAACATGCCCCAAAATCGGGCACCGGATGCCTTCCAATCCCACCTCCGTAATTTCGACGAATACCGATAACCGACTCGGGAGGCCATTTAGAGGCCCTTTTGGGCTTTGAAGCCCCCAAAAATTTTTAGAGACCCTATTAGGACCCCCGGGAAGGCCCCTGTCAAAAAAAATCACCCTGCCCGAAAATGTTTCTATTTACCCGTTTTCGTGGACTATTACTCACGCCCTGACCACGTCCGGGGCCCGAAATCGAATCTTGCCCAAAAAAATTTTACACCTCCTTGGGCCATATGAGGCCCTATGGAAACTTAACTTGCCCCAAAACCGGGCACCGGATGCCTTCTAATCCCACCTCCGTAATTCCGACCAATACCGATAACTGACTCAGGAGGCCATTTAGAGGCCCTTTTGGGGCTCGAAGCCCCCCAAAATTTACAGAGACCCTATTGGGACCCCCGAGAAGGGATCCGTCAAAAAAAACCACCCTGCCCGAAAATGTTCTGATTTACTGGATTTCGTGGACAATACTCACGCCCCGGCCACGTCCCGGTGCCCGGAGTCGGATCATGCCCAAAAAATTTTTAGGGCCCTCTTAGGCCATATGGGGCCCTTTGGAACCTTAATATGCCCCAAAATCGGGCACCGGATGCCTTCCGATCCCACCTCCGTAATTCCGACCAATATCGATAACCGACTCGGGAGGCCATTTAGGGGCCCTTTTGGGCTTTGAAGCCCCCCAAAATTTACAAAGACCCTATTGAGACCCCAGGAAGGCGCCCGTCAAAAAAATCACTATGCCCGAAAATGTTCTGATTTACCCGTTTTCGTGGACTATTACTCACGCCCCGGCCACGTCCCGGGGCCCGGAGTCGGATCTTGCCCAAAAAAATTTTAGGGCCTTCTTGGTGCATATGGAGCCCTTTGGAACCTTAACATGCCCCAAAATCGGGCAACGGATGCCTTCCAATCCAACCTCTGTAATTCTGACCAAAACGGGATGAAGGACTCGGGAGGCCATTTAGAGGCCCTTTTGGGGCTTGAAGCCCCCCAAAATTTAAAGAGACCCTATTGGGACACTCGGGAAGGTACCCGTCAAAAAAAATCTTCATGCCCGAAAATGTTCCGATTAACCCGTTTTCGTGGACTATTACTCACGCCCCGGTCACGTCCCGGGGCCCGGAGTCGGATCATGCCCAAAAAAAATTTTAGGGCCTTCTTGGTGCATATGAGTCCTTTGGAACCTTAACATGCCCCAAAATCGGGCACCGGATACCTTCCTATCCCACCTCCGTAATTCTGACCAAAACGGGATAAAGGACTCGGGAGGCCATTTAGAGGCCCTTTTGGGGCTTGAGGCCCCCCAAAATTTAAAGAGACCCTATTGGGACACTCGGGAAGGTACCCGTCAAAAAAATCGTCATCCCCGAAAATGTTCCGATTTACCCGTTTTCGTGTACTATTACTCACGCCCCGGCCACGTCCCTGGGCCCGGAGTCGGATCATGCCCAAAAAAATTTTAGTACCTTCTTGGGCGATATGGAGCCCTTTGGAACCTTAACATGCCCCAAAATCAGGCACCGGATGTCTTCCAATCCCACCTCCGTAATTTAGACCAAAACAGGATAAAGGACTCAAGAGGCCCTTTTGGGGCTTGAAGCCCCACAAAATTTAAAGAGACCCTATTGGGACAGTCGGGAAGGTACTCGTCAAAAAACATCGTCATGCCCGAAAATGTTCTGATTTATCCGTTTTCGTGGACTATTATTCACGCCCAGGCCACGTCCCGGGGCTCGTAGTCGGATCATGCCCAAATTTTTTTAGGGCCTCCTTGGGCCATATGGGGCCCTTTGGAACCTTAACATGCTCCAAAATCGGGCACCGGATGCCTTCCAATCCCACTTCCGTAATTCCGACCAATACCGATAACCGACTTGGGAGGCCAATTAGAGGCCCTTTTTCGGGCTTGGAGGCACCCATAAAAAAAACCACCCTGCCCGAAAATGTTATGATTTACCGGTTTTCGTAGACTATTACTCACGCCGTGGTCACGTCCCGGGGTCCGGAATCGAATCATGCCCAAAATTATTTTAGGGCCTCCTTCGGCCATATCGGGCCCTTTGGAACCTTAACATGCCCAAAAATTGGGCACCGGATGCCTTCCAATCCCACCTCCGTAATTCCGACCAATACCGATAACCGACTCGTGAGGCCAATTAGAGGCCCTTTTTCGGGTTTGAAGCCCCCCAAAATTAAAATACCCTATTGGGACCTCCGGGAAGGCACCCGTCAAAAAAAATCACCCTGCCCGAAAATGTTCCGATTTACCCGTTTTTGTGGACTATTACTCACGCCTCGGCCACGTCTCGGGCCCGGGGTCGGATCTTGCCCAAAAAAATTTTTGGGCCTCCTTAGGACATATGAGGCCGTTTGGAACCTTAATATGCCCCTAAATCGAGCATCGGAAGCCTTCTAAGCCCACCTACGTAATTCCGACCAATACCGATAACCGACTCGGGAGGCCATTTAGAGGCCCTTTTGGGGCTTGAATCCCCCAAAAATTTACAGTGACCCTATAAGGCCCCCGGGAAGGCACCCGTCAAAAAAAACCACCCTGCCCGAAAATGTTCTGATTTACCGGTTTTCGTGGACTATTACTCACGCCCCGGCCACGTCCCAGGGCCCGGAGTCGGATCATGGCCAAAAATTTATTAGGGTCTCCTTGGGCTATATGAGGCCCTTTGGAATCTTAACATGCCCCAAAATCGATCACCGGATGCCTTCCAATATCACCTCCGTAATTTCGACTAATACCGATAACCGACTCGGGAGGCCATTTAGAGGCCCTTTTGAGGCTTGAAGCCCCCAAAATTTACAGAGACCCTATTGGGACCCCCGGGAAGGCACCCGTCAAAAAAATCACCGTGCCCGAAAATGTTCCGATTTACCCGTTTTCATGGACTATTAATCACGCCCCGAGGCCCGGAGTCGGATCTTGCCCAAAAAAAAATTTGGGCCTCCTTGGGCCATATGGGGCCCTTTGTAGCCTTAACATGCCCAGAAATCGGGCACCGGATGCCTTCTAATCCCACCTCCGTAATTCCGACCAATACCGATAACCGAGTCGGGAGGCCATTTAGAGCCCCTTTTAGGGCATAAAGCCCCCCAAAATTTACAGAGACCCTAATGGGACCTCAGGGAAGGCAACCGTCAAAAAAAACCACCCTGCCTGAAAATGTTCTGATTAACCGGTTTTCGTGGACTATTACTTACGCCCCGGCCACGTCTAGGAGCCCGGAGTCGGATCATGCCCTAAATTTTTTAAGGGCCTCCTTGGGCCATATGGGGCCCTTTGGAACCTTAACATGCCCCAAAATCGGGCACCGGATGCCTTCCAATCCCACCTCCGTAATTTCGACGAATATCGATAACCGACTTGGGAGGCCATTTAGAGGCCCTTTTGGGCTTTGAAGCCCCCCAAAATTTTTAGAGACCCTATTAGGACCCCCGGGAAGGCCACTGTCAAAAAAAATCACCCTGCCCGAAAATGTTTCTATTTACCCGTTTTCGTGGACTATTACTCACGCCCTGACCACGTCCGGGGCCCGAAATCGAATCTTGCCCAAAAAAATTTTACACCTCCTTGGGCCATATGAGGCCCTATGGAAACTTAACTTGCCCCAAAACCGGGCACCGGATGCCTTCTAATCCCACCTCCGTAATTCCGACCAATACCGATAACTGACTCAGGAGGCCATTTAGAGGCCCTTTTGGGGCTCGAAGCCCCCCAAAATTTACAGAGACCCTATTGGGACCCCCGGGAAGGGATCCGTCAAAAAAAACCACCCTGCCCGAAAATGTTCTGATTTACTGGATTTCGTGGACAATACTCACGCCCCGGCCACGTCCCGGGGCCCGGAGTCGGATCATGCCCAAAAAAATTTTAGGGCCTTCTTAGGCCATATGGGGCCCTTTGGAACCTTAATATGCCCCAAAATCGGGCACCGGATGCCTTCCGATCCCACCTCCTTAATTCCGACCAATATCGATAACCGACTCGGGAGGCCATTTAGGGGCCCTTTTGGGCTTTGAAGCCCCCCAAAATTTACAAAGACCCTATTGAGACCCCCAGGAAGGCGCCCGTCAAAAAAATCACTATGCCCGAAAATGTTCTGATTTACCCGTTTTCGTGGACTATTACTCACGTCCCGGGGCCCGGAGTCGGATCTTGCCCAAAAAAATTTTAGGGCCTTCTTGGTGCATATGGAGCCCTTTCGAACCTTAACATGCCCCAAAATCGGGCAACGGATGCCTTCCAATCCAACCTCCGTAATTCTGACCAAAACGGGATAAAGGACTCGGGAGGCCATTTAGAGGCCCTTTTGGGGCTTGAAGCCCCCCAAAATTTAAAGAGACCCTATTGGGACACTCGGGAAGGTACCCGTCAAAAAAAATCTTCATGCCCGAAAATGTTCCGATTTACCCGTTTTCGTGGACTATTACTCACGCCCCGGTCACGTCCCGGGGCACGGAGTCGGATCATGCCCAAAAAAATTTTTAGGGCCTTCTTGGTCCATATGAGTCCTTTGGAACCTTAACATGCCCCAAAATCGGGCACCGAATACCTTCCAATCCCACCTCCGTAATTCTGACCAAAACGGGATAAAGGACTCGGGAGGCCATTTAGAGGCCCTTTTGGGGCTTGAGGCCCCCCAAAATTTAAAGAGACCCTATAAGGACACTCGGGAACGTACCCGTCAAAAAAATCGTCATCCCCGAAAATGTTCCGATTTACCCGTTTTCGTGTACTATTACTCACGCCCCGGCCACGTCCCTGGGCCCGGAGTCGGATCATGCCCAAAAAAATTTTAGTGCCTTCTTGGGCGATATGGAGCCTTTGGAACCTTAACATGCCCCAAAATCAGGCACCGGATGTCTTCCAATCCCACCTCCGTAATTTAGACCAAAACAGGATAAAGGACTCGGGAGGCCATTTACAGGCCCTTTTGGGGCTTGAAGCCCCACAAAATTTAAAGAGACCCTATTGGGACAGTCGAGAAGGTACCCGTCAAAAAACATCGTCATGCCCGAAAATGTTCTGATTTATCCGTTTTCGTGGACTATTACTCACGCCAAGGCTACGTCACGGGGCTCGTAGGCGGATCATGCCCAAATTTTTTTAGGGCCTCCTTGGGCCATATGGGGCCCTTTGGAACCTTAACATGCCCAAAAATTGGGCACCGGATGCCTTCCAATCCCACCTCCGTAATTCCGACCAATACCGATAACCGACTCGTGAGGCCAATTAGAGGCCCTTTTTCGGGTTTGAAGCCCCCCAAAATTAAAATACCCTATTGGGACCTCCGGGAAGGCACCCGTCAAAAAAAATCACCCTGCCCGAAAATGTTCCGATTTACCCGTTTTTGTGGACTATTACTCACGCCTCGGCCACGTCCCAGGCCCGGGGTCGGATCTTGCCCAAAATTTTTTTTGGGCCTCCTTGGGACATATGAGGCCGTTTGGAACCTTAATATGCCCTAAATCGGGCATCGGAAGCCTTCTAAGCCCACCTACGTAATTCCGACAAATACCGATAACCGACTCGGGAGGCCATTTAGAGGCCCTTTTGGGGCTTGAATAACCCAAAAATTTACAGTGACCCTATTAGGCCCCCGGGAAGGCACCCGTCAAAAAAAACCACCCTGCCCGAAAATGTTCTGATTTACCGGTTTTCGTGGACTATTACTCACGCCCCGGCCACGTCCCGGGGCCCGGAGTCGGATCATGGCCAAAAATTTATTAGGGCCTCCTTGGGCTATATGGGGCCCTTTGGAACCTTAACATGCCCCAAAATCGATCACCGGATGCCTTCCAATATCACCTCCGTAATTTCGACTAATACCGATAACCGACTCGGGAGGCCATTTAGAGGCCCTTTTGAGGTTTGAAGCCCCCCAAAATTTACAGAGACCCTATTGGGACCCCCGGGAAGGCACCCGTCAAAAAAATCACCGTGCCCGAAAATGTTCCGATTTACCCGTTTTCATGGACTATTAATCACGCCCCGAGGCCCGGAGTCGGATCTTGCCCAAAAAAAAAAATTGGGCCTCCTTAGGCCATATGGGGCCCATTGTAGCCTTAACATGCCCAGAAATCGGGCACCGGATGCCTTCTAATCCCACCTCCGTAATTCCGACCAATACCGATAACCGAGTCGGGAGGCCATTTAGAGCCCCTTTTAGGGCTTAAAGCCCCCCAAAATTCACAGAGACCCTAATGGGACTTCCGGGAAGGCAACGGCAAAAAAAAATCACCCTGCCCGAAAATGTTCCGATTTACACCTTTTCGTGGACTATATTACTCACGCCCCGGCCACGTCCCGGGGCCCGGAGTCGAATCTTGCCCTAAAATTTTTTTGGGACTCTTTGGGCCATATGAGGCCCTTTTGAACTTTTACATGCCCCAAAACTGGGCACCGGATGACTTCTAATCCCACCTCCGTAATTCCGACAAATACCGATAAGCGACTCGGGAGGCCATTTAGAGGTCCTTTTGGGGCATGAAGCCCCGCAAGATTTACAGAGACCCAATTGGGACCCCCGGGAAGGCACCCGTCAAAAAAAATCACCCTAAACGAAAATATTCCGATTTACCCGTTTCCGTGGAATATTACTCACGCCTCGGCCACGGCCCGGGGCCCGAAGTCGGAACTTGCCAAAAAAAAATTTTGGGCCTCCTTGGGCAATATGAGGCCCTTTTGAACCTTAACATGCCCCAAAATCGAACACCGGATGCTTTCTAATTCCACCTCCGTAATTCCGACAAATACCGATAAGCGACTCGGGAGGCCATTTAGAGGCCCTTTTGGGGCTTGAAGCCCCCCAAAATTTACAGTGACCCTATTAGGACCCCCCGGAAGGCACCCGTCAAAAAAAACCATCCTGCCTTAAAATGTTCTGATTTACTGGTTTTCGTGGACTATTACTCACGCCCCGGCCACATCTCGGGGCCCGGAGTCGGATCTTGCCCAAAACCGGTTACCGGATGCCTTCTAATCCCACCTCCGTAATTCCGACCAATACCGATAAGCGACTCGGGAGGCCATTTAGAGGCCCTTTTGGGGCTTGAAGCCCCCCACAATTTACAGTGACCCTATTAGGACCCCCGGAAGGCACCCGTCAAAAAAAACCACCCTGCCCGAAAATGTTCTGATTTACCGGTTTTCGTGGACTATTACTCACGCCAAGTCCACGTCCCGTGGCCCGGAGTCGGATCATGGCCAAAAAAAATTTAGGGCCTTCTTGGGCTATATGGGGCCCTTTGGAACCTTAACATGCCCCAAATCGATCACCGGATGCCTTCCAATCCCACCTCCATAATTTCGACCAATACCGATAACCGACTCGGGAGGCCATTTAGAGGCCCTTTTGGGGCTTGAAGCACCCCAAAATTTACAGAGACCCTATTGGGACCCCCGTGAAGGCACCCGTCAAAAAAAAACCCCTTGACCGAAAATGTTCAGATTTAACAGCTTCCGTGGACTATTACTCACGCCTGGCCACGTCCCAGTGCACGGAGTCGGATCATGCTAAAAAAAATATTATGGCCTCCTTGGGCGATATGGGGCCCTTTGGAACCTTAACGTGCCCCAAAATCGGGCACCGGATGCCTTCTAATCCCAAAATGGGCCCTTTTAGGGCTTGAAGCCCCCCAAAATTTACAGAGACCCTATTGGGACCCCCGGGGAGGCACCCGTCAAAAAAAATCACCCTGCCCGAAAATGTTCCGATTTACCCGTTTTCGTGGACTATCACTCACGTCCCGGCCACGTCTCCTTTTGAACCTTTACATGCCCAAAAACCAGTTACCGGATGCCTTCTAATCCCACCTCCGTAATTCCGACCAATATCGATAAGCGACTCGGGAGGCTATCTAGAGGCCCTTTTGGGGCTTGAAGCCCCCCAAAATTTACAGTGACCCTATTAGGACCCCCGGGAAGCCACCCGTCAAAAAAAACAACCCTGCCCGAAAAATGTTCTAATTTACCGATTTTCGTGGACTATTGCTCACGCCCCGGCCACGTCCCGGGGCTCGGAGTCGGATCATGGCCAAAAAGAGGTTTTAGGGCCTCCTTGGGCTATATGGGGCCCTTTGAAACCTTAACATGCCCCAAAATCGATCACCAGATGCCTTCCAATCCCACCTCCATAATTTCGACCAATACCGATAACCGACTCGGGAGGCCATTTAGAGGCCCTTTTGGGGCTTGAAGCCCCCCAAAATTTACATCGACCCTATTTGGACCCCCGCGAAGAAACCCGTTGATAGGTTTTAGTCGTGTCACCTAATCAAAAATAAACCTACGGACCTCTAACTAGGTAGTCAGTGGAAGCAGGGTCGAATCCACAGGGAGACAGAGTTTCTAAATCAATATTCAACCAATTCAGCTACTCCAGATGAAATCAGGGAAGAAATTAATTAAACTAATGAATAGACTACAGAAGACGGAATAAATTGAGGATTTAACTATGGAATAAAAACCTAGGGTATTAGGTCGGTCCACCATGCTTATACCAATCAATTAGGGTCAACTACTACCAAAACCTAAGTCAAGAGTCGGGAGATTAGAGCCTATGTTGAGCTATGGTTAAGACTCAACGCTCATAGTTCAACATACGCCGCATATTCACTAACGTAATCAGAACTACTGACGTGTCCTAGACCTCTAGTCGTAAGACGGATCTGTGCAAACAACTATTAACCACAAGCAACCAACGAAACTGCGCAATAACGTTAACTACTCAATAAAGAACAAACCACATCACAATCACCCTAACCAAGCCCTATAAATTGATAGAATTCTAAATCGCAATCATGGTATAAACATGGCTTTCCTATCTAACACCCTAGAAAGAGAACTACTCACTCATAATCGAATTGACAACAACAAAACTAATTGGAAATCCTAAGAATTGCATCATGAACAATTAAATAAATAAACTAAGCAATCAAAGTAATTAAAGAGATAAAGAGTAGAGAAGAGTACCAATTGACGGAAAGCAGGAACTTTTATTGAAATCGAAATAGGTTTGATCACCTCTAAATTAATCTAAAGTGTTTGAATTAAACTAAGAGCAATGAAGAATAAAACTAAGATAGAACCTAATGAAAGACGAATAAAAGATGAATGAAAGATAATGAGGAAAAAGGTATTTATAATACCCCTCAAGTTCACTAAAAACGGAAACAAAAAGTGAAAAAGCGCGATTAAAGCACCAGACCCGATCGGGCCCGAGCACAGTACCCGATCGGGTCCACATACAAATTCCCCCAACTTCACTTCTGGGCTCTGGCAGCAGCAGTGCAGCAATAAGGCGAGAAAAACGGCCCACCCGATCGGGCCCGAGGCTGCCACCCGATCGGGTCTGGCTACAACTTGGGCCAGCGTGATCCCCTCGCCTGTAGCACCGCAACGAGACCAAGCAGCACTCCACCCGATCGGATCGGGCGGTAGTCACCCGATCGGGTCTGGGGACATGCTTCCTCGCCCGATTCGATCGGGCAAACATCGCCCGATCGGGTCCGCAACTTTCATACCCGATCATAAATACTTCGCCCGATCGGGCCATTTCTGCCCGATCAGTGCACGGAAAACTCCTTTGACTCCTTGGCTCTCTAATCTTCACGTTTAGGGGTCTTGGGACCTCCTAAACTATCCATAAAGCTCGCGAGCCATCCTACGTGCCTCGTAACATCTCGTAAAGCCGTGGTTGCTTACAAAAGGCTCGGGAATAAGGAGAAAACACTATAAAACCTGAAATTCAATACTAAAACACGAAACCAAACCTACATACGATAGTTAGCACAAAATAGCTCCCAAGAGCTCAAATGACGCACAAATTAGCTTGTAAATAAGGGAGAAAACTCTATATAAATACGTGATATCACCTGTCGAAAAAAATCACCGTTCGCGAAAATGTATCGATTTACCCGTTTTCGTGGACTATTACTCACGCCCAGGCCACGTCCCGGGGCCCGGAATCGGATCTGGCCCAACAATTTTTTTGGGCCTCCTTGGGCCATATGAGGCCCTTTGGAACCTTAACATGGCCTAATACCGGGCACCGGATGCCTTCTAATCCCACCTCCGTAATTCCGACCAATACCGATAACTGACTCGGGAGGCCATTTAGAGGCCCTTTTGGGGTTTGAAGCCCCCAAAAATTAACAGTGACCCTATTGGGACGCCCGGGAAGGCACTCGTCAAAAAAAACCACCATGACCGGAAATGTTCTGATTTACCAGTTTCCGTGGACTATTACTCACGCCTGGCCACATCCCGGTGCCCGGAGTCGGATCATGCTAAAAAAATTATTATGGCCTCCTTGGGCCATATGGGGCCTTTGGAACCTTAACATGCCCCAAAATCGGGTACCGGATGTCTTCCAATCCCACATCCGTAATTTAGACCAATACCGATAACCGACTCGGGAGGCCATTTAAAGGCCTTTGTGGGGCTTAAAGCCCCCCAAAATTTACAGAGACCCTATTGGGACCCCCGGGAAGGCACCCGTCAAAAAAACTCACCGTGCCCGAAAATGTTCCGATTTACCCGTTTTCATGGACTACTAATCACGCCCCGTGGCCCAGAGTCGGATCTAGCCCAAAATTTTTTTGGGCCTCCTTGGGCCATATGGGGCCCTTTCTGGCTTTAACATGCCCAGAAACCGGGCACCCGTCAAAAAAATCACCCTGCCCGAAAATGTGCCGATTTACCCGTTTTCGTGGACTATATTACTCACGCCCCGGCCACGTCCCGGGGCCCGGAGTCGGATCTTGCCCAAAAAAATATTTGGGACTCCTTGTGCCATATGAGGCCCTTTTGAACCTTTACATGCCCCAAAACTGGGCACCGGATGCCTTCTAATCCCACCTCCGTAATTCCGACAAATACCGATAAGCGACTCGGGAGGCCATTTAGAGGCCCTTTTGGGACATGAAGCCCCCCAAAATTTACAGAGACCCTATTGGGACCCCCGGGACGGCACCCGTCAAAAAAAATCACCCTACCCGAAAATGTTCTGATTTAACCGTTTTCGTGGACTATTACTCACGCCCCGGCCACGTCCCGGGGCCCGGAGTCGGATCAAGCCCAAAATTTTTTAGGGTCTCCTTGGGCCATATGGGGCCCTTTGGAACCTCAACATGCCCAAAATCGGGCACCGGATGCCTTCCAATCCCACATCCGTAATTCCGACCAAAACCGATAACCGACTCGAGAGGCCATTTAGAGGCCCTTGTGGGGCTTGAAGCCCCCCAAAATTTACATCGACCCTATAGGGACCCCCGGGAAGGCAACCGTCTAAAAAATCACCATCCCGAAAATGTTCCGATTTACCCCTTTTCGTGGACTATTACTCACGCCACGTCCCAGGGCCCAGAGTCGGCTCTTGCCCAAAAAAATTTTTGAAACTCCTTGGGCCATATGAGGCCCTTTTGAACCTTAACATGCCATAAAACTGGGCACCGGATGCCTTATAATCCCAACTAGTAATTCCGACCAATACCGATAAGTGACTCGATGGCCATTTAGAGGTCCTTTTGGGGCTTGAATCCCCCCAAAATTTACAAAGACTCTATTGGGACCACCGGGAAGGCACCCGTCAAAAAAAATCACCCAACCCGAAAAGGTTCCGATTTACCCGTTTTCGTGGACTATTAATCAAGCCCTGCCACGTCCCGGGCCCGGAGTCGGAACTTTCCCAAAAAAAATTTTGAGCCTCCTTGGGCCATATGGGGCCCTTTGTAGCCTTAACATGCCCAGAAACCGGGCACCGGATGCCTTCTAATCCCACCTCCGTAATTCTGACCAAAACCGATAACCGACTCGGGAGGCCATTTAGAGCCCCTTTTGGAGCTTGAAGTCCCCCAAAATTTACAGAGACCCTATTAGGACCCCCGGGAAGGCACCCGTCAAAAAACAACACGTGCCCGAAATTGTTCGGATTTACCGGTTTTCGTGGACTATATTACTCACGGGAATGCCACGTCCCAGGGCCAGAGTCGGATCATGCCCAAAAAATTTTAGGGCCTCCTTGGGCCATATGAGGCCCTTTGGAACCTTAACATGCCCGAAAATCGGGCACCGGATGCCTTCCAATCTCACCTCCGTAATTCCGACCAATACCGATAACCGACTCGGGAGGCCATTTAGTGGCCCTTTTGGGGCTTGAAGCCCACCAAAATTTACAGAGACCCTATTGGGACCCCCGGGAAGGCACCTGTCTAAAAATATCACCGTGCTCGAAAATGTTCTGGTTTCCCGTTTCCGTGGACTATTACTCACGCCCCGGCCACGTCCCGGTACCCGAAGTCGGATCATGCCCAAAAAACTATTAGGGCCGCCTTGGGCCATATGGGGCCCTTTGCAAACTTAACATGCCCCAAAATCGAGCACCGGATGCCTTTCAATCCCACCAACGTAATTTCGACCAACACAGATAACCGACTCGGAAGGCTATTTAGAGCCCCTTTTGGGGCTTGAAGCCCCCCCAAAATATACATCGACCCTATTGGGACCCCCGGGAAGGCACCCGTCTAAAAAAATCACCGTGCCCGAAAATGTTCCGATTTACCCGTTTCCGTGGACTATTACTCACGCCCCGGCCACGTCCCCGGAACTGGAGTCGGATCTGTCCCAAAAAAATTTTGGGCCTCCTTGGGCCATATGAGGCCCTAAGGAACCTTAACATGCCATAAAACCGGGCACCGGATGCCTTCTAATCCCACCTCTGTAATTCCGACCAATACCGATAATCAACTCAGGAGGCCATTTATAGGCCCTTTTGGTGCTAGAAGGCCCCCAAAATTTACATCGACGCTATTGGGACCCCCGGGAAGGCACCCGTTAAAAAAAACCACACTGCCCGAAAATATTCTGATTTACCGGTTTTCGTATACTATTACTCACGGCTCGGCCACGTCTCGGGGCCCGGAGTCGGATCATGCCCAAATAATTATTATGGCCTCCTTGGGCCATATGGAGCCCTTTGGAACCTTAACATGCCCCAAAATCGGGCACCGGATGCCTTACAATCCCACCTCCGTTATTCCGACCAATACCGATAACCGACTCGGGAGGCCATTTAGATTCCCTTTTGAGGCTTGAAGCCCCCAAATATTTACAGAGACCCTATTGGGACCACCGGGATGGTACCCGTCTAAAAAAATCACCGTGCCCAAAAATATTCCGATTTACCTATTTTCGTGGACTATTACTCACGCCCCGGCCACGTCACGGGGCCCAGAGTAGGATCTTGCCCAAAAGTTTTTTTGGGCCTCCTTGGGCCATATGAGTCCATTTGGAACCTTAACATGCCCTAAAATTGGGCACTGGATGCCTTCTTATCCCACATCCGTAATTCCGACCAATACCGATAACCGACTCGGGAGGCCATTTAGAGGCCCTTTTGGGGATTGAAGCTCCCAAAATTTACAGTAAACCTATTGGGACCCCCGGGAAGGCACCCGTAAAAAAAACCACCCTGACCGAAAATGTTCTAATTTACCGGTTTCCGTGGACTATTACTCACGCCCCGGCCACGTCCCGGTGCCCGGAGTCGGATCATGCCCAAAAATTATTAGGGCCTCCTTGGGCCATATGGGGCCCTTTGGAACCTTAACATGCCCCAAAATCGGGCACCGGATGCCTTCCAATCCCAGCTCTGTAATTCCGACCAATATCGATAACCGACTCGGGAGGCCATTTAGAGGCCCTTTTGGGGCTTGATGCACTCCAAAATTTACAGTGACCCTATCAGGACCCCCGGGAAGGCACCTGTCAAAAAAAACCACCCTGCCCGAAAATGTTCTGATTTACCGGTTTTCGTGGACTATTACTCACGCCCCGGCCACGTCCCGGGGCCCGGAGTCGGATCATGCCTTAAAATTTTTTAGGGCCTCCTTGGGCCATATGGGGCCCTTTGGAACGTTTACATGCCCCAAAATCTGGCACCGGATGCCTTCCAATCCCACCTTCGTAATTCCGACCAATACCGATAACCGACTCGGGAGGCCATTTAGTGGCCCTATTGGGGCTTGAAGCCCCCCCAAAATTTACAGTGACCGTATTAGGACCTCCGGGAAGGCACCTGTCATAAAAAAACCACCATCCCTGAAAATGTTCTGATTTACCAGTTTTCTTGGACTATTACTCACGGCGTGGCCACGTCACTGGGCCTGGAGTCAGATGATGCCCAAATTTTTTAAGGGCCTCCTTGGGCCATATAGGGCCCTTTGGAACCTTAACATGCCCCAAAATCGGGCACTGGATGCCTTCCAATCCCACCTCCGTAATTCTGACCAATACCGATAACCAACTCGGGAGGCCATTTAGAGGCCCTTTTTGGGCTTGAAGCCCCCAAAATTTACAGAGACCCTATTTGGCCCCCGGGAAGGCACCCGTCAAAAAAAATCACCCTGCCCCGAAAATGTTCCAGTTTACCCGTTTTCGTGGACTATTAATCACGCCGCGGCCACGTCTCGGGGCCTAGATTCGGATCTTGCCCAAAAAATATATTGGGCCTCCTTGGTCCATATGAGGACCTTCAGAACCTTAACATGCCCCAAAACAGGCCACCGGATGCCTTCCAATCCCGCCTCCGTAATTTCGACCAATACCGATAACCGACTCGGGAAGCCATTTAGAGGCCCTTTTGGGGCTTGAAACCCCCAAAATTTACAGAGACCCTATTGGGAACCCCGGGAATGCACCCGTCAAATAAAATCACCCTACCTGAAAATGTTCTGATTTACCCGTTTTCGTGGACTATTAGTCACGCCCCGGCCACGTACCTAGGCCCGGAGTCGGATCTTGCCCAAAAATGTTTTTGGGCCTCCTTGGGCCATATGAGGCCCTTTGGAAGCTTAACATGCCCCAAAACCGGGCACCAGATGCCTTCTAATCCCACCTCCAAAATTCCGACCAATACCGATAACCAACTCGGGAGGCCATTTAGAGGCCCTTTTGGTGCTTGAAGACACCCAAAATTTACAAGTACCCTATTGGGGGCCCCGGGAAGGCACCCATAAAAAAAAACCACCCTGCCCTAAAATGTTCTGGTTTACCGGTTTTCGTGGACAATTACTCACGCCCTGGCCACGAACCGGTGCCCTGAGTCCGGTCTTGCCCAAATTTTTTTGGGCCTCCTTGGGCCATATGAGGCTTATTGGAACCTTAACTTGCTCCAAAATCCGACACCGGATGCCTTCTAATCGCACCTCCGTAATTCCGACCAATAGCGGGCACCGACTCGGGAGGCCATTTAGAGGCCCTTTTGGGGCTTGAAGCCCACCAAAATTTACAGTGACCCTATTGGGACCCCCGGGAAGGCACCCGTAAAAAAATTCACCCTACCCGAAAATCTTCCGATTTACCCGTTTTCGTAGACTATTACTCACGCCCCGGCCACGTCCCGGGGCCCGGAGTCGGATCTTGCCCAAAAAAATTTTTGGGCCTCCTAGGGCCATATAAGGCCCTTTGGAACCTTAACATGCCCCAATACTGGGCACCAGATGTCTTCTAATCCCACCTCCGTAATCCCGACCAATACCGATATTCGACTCGGGAGGCTATTTAGAGGTCCTTTTGGGGCTTGAAGCCCCCCAAAATTTACAGTGACCCTATTGGGACCCCCGGGAAGGCACCTGTCAAAAAAAAACCACCCTGTCCGAAAATGTTCTGATTTACCGATTTTCGTGGAATATTACTCACGCGCAGGCCACGTCTCGGGCCCGGGGTCGGATCATCCCCAAAATTTGTTTACGGCCTCCTTGGGCAATATGGGCCCTTTCGAACCTTAACATGCCCCAAAATCGGGCACCGGATGCCTTCCAATCCTACCTCCGTAATCCCGACCAATACCGATAACCGACTCGGGAGGCCATTTAGATGACCTTTTGGGGCTTGAAGCCCACCAAAATTTACAGAGACCCTATTTGGACCCCCGGGAAGGCACTCGTAAAAAAAATCACACTGCCCGAAAATGTTCAGGTTTACCCGTTTTCGTGGACTATTACTCACGCCCCGGCCACGTCCCGGGCACGGAGTCGGATCTTGCCCAAAAGATTTTTGGGCCTCCTTGGGCCATATGAGTCCCTTTGGAACCTTAACATGCCCTAAAATTGGGCACCAGATGCCTTCTTATCCCACCTCCGTAATTCCGATCAATACCGATAAGCGACTCGGGAGGCCATTTAGAGGCCCTTTTGGGGATTGAAGCCCCCAACATTTACAATGCCCCTATTAGGACCCCTAGGAAGGCACCCGTCAAAAAAAACCACCCTGACCGAAAATGTTCTGATTTACCGGTTTCCGTGGACTATTACTCACGCACCGACCACGTCCCGGTGCCCGGAGTCAGAACATGCCCAAAAAATTATTAGGGCCTCCTTGGGCCATATGGGGCCCTTTGGAACTTTAACATGCCCCAAAATCGGGCACCGGATGCCTTCTAATCCCACCTCTGTAATTCCGACCAATATTGATAACCGACTCCGGAGGCCATTTAGAGGCCCTTTTGGGGCATGAAGCCCCCCAAATTTTACAGAGACCCGATTGGGACCCCTGGGAAGGCACCCGTCAAAAAAAATCACCCTGCTAGAAAATGTTTCGATTTACCCGTTTTCGTGGACTATTACTCACGCACCGGCCACGCTTGAGGGGCCCGGAGTCAAATCAAGCCCAAAAAAATTTTGGCCCTTCCTGGGCCATATGAGGCCCTTTGGAACCTTAAAATTCCCCAAAACCGAGCACCGGATGCCTTTTAATCCCACCTTCCGGAATTCCGACCAATACTGATAACCGACTCGGGAGGCCAGTTAGAGGCCCTTTTGGGGCTTCAAGCCCCCCAAAATTTACAGTGACCCTATTGGGACCCCCGGGAAGGCACCCATAAAAAAAAACCACCCTGCCGAAAATGTTCTGATTTACCGGTTTTCGTGGACTATTACTCACGCCCCGGCCACGTCCTGGGGCCCGTTCAAAATTTTTTAGGGCCTCCTTGGGCCATATGGGGCCCTTTGTAACCTTAACATGCCCCAAAATCGGGCACCGGATGCCTTCTAATCCCACCTCCGTAATTCCGACCAATACCGATAACCGGCTCGGGAGGCCATTTCGAGGCTCTTTTGGGGCTTGAAGCCCCCCAAAATTTACAGTGACCCTATTATGACCCCCGGGAAGGCACCCATCAAAAAAAACCACCCTGCCCGAAATTTTTTATAATTTACGGGTTTGTCGTGGACTATTACTCACGCCCCGGCCACGTCTTAGGGCCCGGCCAAAAAAATTTTAGGGCCTACTTGGGCCATATGGGGCCCTTTGTAACCTTAACATGCCCCAAAATCGGGCACCAGATGCCTTCCAATCCCACATTCGTAATTCCGACCAATAACGATAACCGACTCATGAGACCATTTAAAGGCCCTTTTGGGGCTTTAAGCCCCCCAAAATTTATAGAGACCCTATTAGGACCCCCGATAAGGCACCCGTCAAAAAAAAAATCCTGCTCAAAATGTTTCGATTTACCCGTTTTCGTGGACTTTTACTCACGCCCCGGCCACGTCCCGGGGCCCGGAGTCGGATCTTGCCCAAAATGTTTTCAAGACCTCCTTGGGCCATATGAGGCCCTTTGGAACCTTACCATGCCCCAAAACCGGGCACCGGATGCCTTCTAATCACACCTCCGTAATTCCGACCAATACCGATAACCGACTCGGGACTCGGGAGGACATTTAGAGGCCCTTTTGGGGCTTGAAGCCCCGCATAATTTACAGAGACCCTATTGGCACCCCCGGGAAGGCATCCGTCAAAAAAAATCACCGTGCCTGAAAATATTCCTATTTACCCGTATTCATGGACTATTACTCACGCTCCGGCCACTTCTTGGGGCCCGGAGTCGGATCTTGCCCAAAAAAATTTTGGGCCTCCTTGGCCCATATGAGGCCCTTTGGAACCTTAACATGCCCCAAAATCGTGCACCAAATGCCTTCTCATCCCACCTCCGTAATTCCGACCACCAATAACCGACTCTGGATGCCATTTAGAGGCCCTTTTGGGGCTTGAAGCTCCCAAAATTTATAGTGACCCTATTGGGACCCCCGAGAAGGCACCCGTCAGAAAAAACCACCCTCCCCGAAAATGTTCTGTTTTACCGGTTTTCGTGGACTATTACTCACGCCTCAGCCACGTCCCGGGGCCTGGAGTCGGATCTTGGCCAAAAAAATATTTGGGCCTCCTTAGGCCATATGAGTTCCTTTGGAACCTTAACATGCCCCAAAATTGAGCACCCCTTCCAATCCCACCTCCGTAATTCCAACCAATACCGATAACCGACTCGGGAGGCATCTTAGAGGCCCTTTTGGGGCTTGAAGCCCCCAAAATTTACAGAGACCCTATTGGGCCCCGGGAAGGCACCCATCAAAAACAAATCACTCTGCCTGAAAATGTTCCGATTTACCCGTTTTCATGGACTACTACTCACACCCCGGCCACGTGCCCGGGCCCGGAGTCGGAGCTTTTCCAAAAAAAATTTGGGCCTCCTTGGGCCATATGAGGCCCTTTGGAACCTTAACATGCCCCAAAATCGGGCACCAGATGCCTTCTAATCCCACCTCCTAATTCCAACTAATACCGATAACCCACTCGGGAGGTCATTTAGAGGCCCTTTTGGGGCTTGAAGCCCCCCAAAATTTACAGTGACCCTATTGGGACCCCCGGGAAGGCACCCGTCAGAAAAAACCACCCTCCCCGAAAATGTTCTGTTTTACAGGTTTTCGTGGACTATTAGTCACGCCTCAGCCACGTCCCGGGGCCTGGAGTCGGATCTTGCCCAAAAAAATATTTGGGCCTCCTTAGGCCATATGAGTTCCTTTGGAACCTTAACATGCCCCAAAATTGAGCACCCCTTCCAATCCCACCTCCGTAATTCCAACCAATACTGATAACCGACTCGGGAGGCCACTTAGAGGCCCTTTTGGGGCTTGAAGCCCCCAAAATTTACAGAGACCCTATTGGGCCCCCGGGAAGGCACCCATCAAAAACAAATCACTCTGCCTAAAAATGTTCCGATTTACCCGTTTTCATGGACTACTACTCACGCACCGGCCACGTGCCCGGGCCCGGAGTCGGATCTTGTCCAAAAAAAATTTGGGCCTCCTTGGGCCATATGAGGCCCTTTGGAACCTTAACATGCCCCAAAACCGGGTACCGGATGCCTTCTAATACCACCTCCGTAATTTCGACCAATACCGATAACCGACTCGGGAGGCCATATAGAGGCCCTTTTGGGGCTTGAAGCCCCCCAAAATTTACAGAGACCCTATGGGTACCCCCGGGAAGGCATCCGTCAAAAAAAATCACTCTGCCTGAAAATATTCCGATTTACCCGTTTTCGTGGACTATTACTCACGCTCCGGCCACGTCCCAGGGCCCCGAGTCGGATCATGCCCAAAAATATTTTAGTGCCTCTTTGGGCCATATGGGGCCCTTCGGAACCTTAACATGCCCCAAAATCGGGCACTGGATACCTTCCAATCCCACCTCCGTAATTCCGACCAATACCGATAACCGACTCGGGAGGCCATTTAGAGGCCCTTTTGGGGCTTGAAGCCCCCCAAAATTTATAGAGACCCTATTGGGACCCCCGCGAAGGCACCCGTAAAAAAATATCACCCTGCCAGAAAATGTTCCAATTTATCCGTTTTCGTGAACTATTACTCATGCCCAGGCCAGGTCCCGGGGCACGGAGTCGGATCTCGCCCAAAAAAATTTTGGGCCTCCTTGGGCCATATGAGGCCCTTTGGAACCTTAACATGCCCCAAAATCGGGCACCAGATGCCTTCTAATCCCACCTCCTAATTCCAACTAATACCGATAACCCACTCGGGAGGTCATTTAGAGGCCCTTTTGGGCTTGAAGCCCCCCAAAATTTACAGAGACCCTATTGGGACCCCCGAGAAGGAACTCGTCAAAAAAACCACCTGCCCGAACATGTTGTGATTACCGGTTTTCATGTAATATTACTCACGCCCCGGCCACGTCTCGGGGACCAGAGTCGGATCATGCCCGAAATATTTTTAGGGCCTCCTTGTTTCATATGGGGCCCTTTGGAACCTTAACATCCCCCAAAATCAGGCTCCGGATGCCTTCCAATCCCACCTCTGTAATTCTGACTAATAACGATAACAGACTCGGGAGGCCATTTAGAGGCCCTTTTGGGGCATGAAACCCCCCAAAATTTACAGAGACCCTATTAGGACCCCCGAGAAGGCACCCGTAAAAAAAAATCACCCTGCCCGAAAATGTTCCGATTTACTCGTTTTCGTGGACCATTACTTATGCCCCGGCTACGTCCCGGGGCCCGGAGTCGGATCTTGCCCAAAATTGTTTTTGAGCCTCCTTGGGCCATATGAGGCCCTTTCGAACCTTAACATGCCCCAAAACCGGGCATCGGATGCCTTTTAATCCCACCTTCGTAATTCTGACCAATACCGATAACCGACTCGGGAGGCCATTTAGAGGCCCTTTTGGGGCTTCAAGCCCCCCAAAATTTACAGAGACCCTATGGGTACCCCCGGGAAGGCATCCGTCAAAAAAAATCACTCTGCCTGAAAATATTCCGATTTACCCGTTTTCGTGGACTATTACTCACGCTCCGGCCACGTCCCAGGGCCCCGAGTCGGATCATGCCCAAAAATATTTTAGTGCCTCTTTGGGTCATATGGGGCCCTTCGGAACCTTAACATGCCCCAAAATCGGGCACTGGATACCTTCCAATCCCACCTCCGTAATTCCGACCAATACCGATAACCTACTCGGGAGGCCATTTAGAGGCCCTTTTGGGGCTTGAAGCCCCCCAAAATTTATAGAGACCCTATTGGGACCCCCGCGAAGGCACCCGTAAAAAAATATCACCCTGCCAGAAAATGTTCCAATTTATCCGTTTTCGTGAACTATTACTCATGCCCAGGCCAGGTCCCGGGGCAAGGAGTCGGATCTCGCCCAAAAAAAATTTGGGCCTCCTTGGGCCATATGAGGCCCTTTGGAACCTTAACATGCCCCAAAATCGGGCACCAGATGCCTTCTAATCCCACCTCCTAATTCCAACTAATACCGATAACCCACTCGGGAGGTCATTTAGAGGCCCTTTTGGGGCTTGAAGCCCCCCAAAATTTAGAGAGACCCTATTGGGACCCCCGAGAAGGAACTCGTCAAAAAAACCACCTGCCCGAAAATGTTGTGATTTACCGGTTTTCGTGTAATATTACTCACACCCCGGCCACGTCTCGGGGACCAGAGTCGGATCATGCCCAAAATATTTCTAGGGCCTCCTTGTTTCATATGGGGCCCTTTGGAACCTTAACATCCCCCAAAATCAGGCTCCGGATGCCTTCCAATCCCACCTCTGTAATACCGACTAATAACGATAACAGACTCGGGAGGCCATTTAGATGAGCTTTTGGGGCATGAAACCCCCCAAAATTTACAGAGACCCTATTAGGACCCCCGAGAAGGCACCCGTAAAAAAAAAATCACCCTGCCCGAAAATGTTCCAATTTACTCGTTTTCGTGGACCATTACTTATGCCCCGGCTACGTCCTGGGGCCCGGAGTCGGATCTTGCCCAAAATATTTTTTGAGCCTCCTTGGGCCATATGAGGCCCTTTCGAACCTTAACATGCCCCAAAACCGGGCATCGGATGCCTTTTAATCCCACCTTCGTAATTCTGACCAATACCGATAACCGACTCGGGAGGCCATTTAGAGGCCCTTTTGGGGGTTGAAGCCCTCAAAATTTACAGAGACCCTATTAGGACCCCCGAGAAGGCACCCGTAAAAAAAAAATCACCCTGCCCGAAAATGTTCCGATTTACTCGTTTTCGTGGACCATTACTTACGCCCCGGCTACGTCCCGGGGCCTGGAGTCGGATCTTGCCCAAATTTATTTTTGGGCCTCCTTGGGCTATATGAGGCCCTTTGGAACCTTAACATTCCCCAAAATCGGGCACCGGATGCGTTCTAATCCCACCTCCGGAATTCCGACCAATACCGATAACCGACTCGGGAGGCCAGCTAGAGGCCCTTTTGGGGCTTGAAGCCCCCCAAAATTTACAGTGACCCTATTGGGACCCCTGGGAAGATATCCGTAAAAAAAAACAACCCTGCCCGAAAATGTTCTGATTTAACGGTTTTCGTGAACTATTACTCACGCCCCGGCCACGTCCTCGGGCCCTGCCAAATTTTTTAGGGCCTTCTTGGGCCATATGGGGGGCCTTTGTAACTTTAACAGGCGCCAAAATCGGGCACCGGATGCCTTCTAATCCCACCTCCGTAATTCCGACCAATATCGATAACCGACTCGGGAGGCCATTTAGAGGCCCTTTTGGGGCTTGAAGCCCCCCAAAATTTACAGTGACCCTATTGGGACCCCCGGGAAGGCACCCGTCAAAAAAAACAACCCTGCCCGAAAATTATCTGATTTACCGGTTTTCGTGAACTATTACTCACGCCCCAGCCACGTCCTGGGGCCAGGCCAAAATTATTTTAGGGCCAACTTGGGCCATATGGGGGCCTTTGTAACCTTAACATGCCCCAAAATCGGGCACCAGATGCCTTCCAATCCCACCTCCGTAATTCCGACCAATACCGATAACCGACTCGGGAGACCAGTTAGAGGCCCTTTTGGGGCATGAAGCCCCCCAAAATTTACAGAGACCCGATTGGGACCCCTGGGAAGGCACCCGTCAAAAAAAATCACCCTGCTAGAAAATGTTTCGATTTACCCGTTTTCGTGGACTATTACTCACGCCCCGGCCACGTTCGAGGGGCCCGGAGTCGAATCAAGCCCAAAAAAATTTTGGCCCTTCCTGGGCCATATGAGGCCCTTTGGAACCTTAACATTCCCCAAAACCGAGCACCGGATGCCTTTTAATCCCACCTTCCGGAATTCCGACCAATACTGATAACCGACTCGGGAGGCCAGTTAGAGGCCCTTTTGGGACCCCCGGGAAGGCACCCATAAAAAAAACCACCCTGCCGAAAATGTTCTGATTTATCGGTTTTCGTGGACTATTACTACGCCCCGGCCACGTCCTGGGGCCCGTTCAAAATTTTTTAGGGCCTCCTTGGGCCATATGGGGCCCTTTGTAACCTTAACATGCCCCAAAATCGGGCACCGGATGCCTTCTAATCCCACCTCCGTAATTCCGACCAATACCGATAACATGCT
Source organism: Patellifolia procumbens (assembly GCA_947645195.1). Taxonomy (NCBI): domain Eukaryota; kingdom Viridiplantae; phylum Streptophyta; class Magnoliopsida; order Caryophyllales; family Amaranthaceae; genus Patellifolia; species Patellifolia procumbens. The sequence continues at coordinate 212,226 of CANSGD010000144.1, forward strand.
CGGGAGGCCATTTCGAGGCCCTTTTGGGGCTTGAAGCCCCCCAAAATTTACAGTGACCCTATTGGGACCCCCGGGAAGGCACCCGTCAAAAAAAACCACCCTGCCTGAAAATTTTTATAATTTACCGGTTTTTCGTGGACTATTACTCACGCCCCAGCCACGTCTTAGGGCCCGGCCAAAAAAATTTTAGGGCCTACGTGGGCCATATGGGGCCCTTTGTAACCTTAACATGCCCCAAAATCGGGCACCAGATGCCTTCCAATCCCACCTCCGTAATTCCAACCAATACCGATAACCGACTCGGGAGATCATTTAGAGGCCCTTTTGGGGTATGATGCCCCCAAAATTTATAGACCCTATTGGGACCCCCGGGAAGGCACCGGTGAAAAAAAATCACCTTGCTCGAAAAGTTCCGATTTACTCGTTTTCGTGAACTTTTACAAAAAATGTTAAGTTTTGTGTTTGCTGGTAAACTTAAGGGTTATTGTTTCAATCAAAAGGTGGGGCTTCACGAAATTTTGCAACGTTATACTCCCTCCGTTCCCTTTTGTTTGTCCTGTTTCCTGAAATGGAATTTCTAAATGTTTGTCTTGTTTAGAATCTATTCTATTTATAACTACAACTTTATCCACCTTTTCTATAGTAATTTGAACCATATTTATTATTTTTCTTCCATCATATTAAATAAAAGTTTAATCACTATATAAATTACTCCCCAAAATTCACTTTCCAACACACATTTATTACCTTTTCCCACTATACTAAATCAAAAATACAATAACTCTCTTTTCAAGTAAGAATCTTACTAAATTAACTTCTTCTATTAATTAAAGATTCATTTTTCTTAATTCTCTCCCAAATTCCAAACAAGACAAACATAAGGGAACGGAGGGAGTAATAGTTAAATTAAAAAAAAGTAATTGGTGGTTTTTTCAAAAAGTATAAAGTTTGAAGTCGTTTTTCACAAATTTTTTCCGTTAAAAGGTGGTGATTCACAAAATTTTGCAAAGTTATAGTAGTTAAATTCAAAAAAAATGTAATTGGTGGTTTTTTTCAAAAAGTGTAAAGTTTATAGTGCTTTTTCACAAATTTTTCTTTTCTTTAAAAGTATGAAATCTTACATATTAATTTTTCGCTCGCTAGTTTACAACAATTGAACACAGATTATAGAACATAATTATTATCATTTTCATTAGAATTAATTAACATAATTAAAATATGAGAAATACACGATATAAAGTAATTAATACACAAATTATAAATTAATTAAAATATGAAAACATCGGAACTTTTATACAAATGCACCCAATTACCCAATTTCATAGATTTAAAGAGAGAAAATAAATTTTTCAAAGTATGTCAAAATACATCAAAATGGATGTCATTTTATAAATTTTTTAAAAAAAAATACCGTTGGTGGATTTTTTTCTTTTACCTTTAAAGTTTTATGGAAATTAGATTACAAATTACAAATTTGAAGCTTTCAAATATTTGGCAAGTTGCAAGCATCAGTGTCCGCATGTCAAGTTCTCGTGGACTTTGAATATTTTTGGTTGAATCTAGCTCAAATGGAGCATTTTGATTTGAGTCCCTGTTGACCAGAACAAAATGCATTGTTTTGTTGTGGTCTCAGAAAAAAAGATTTACTTGTACCAATCCACGCAGGGGTAGGGAAAGACTTAAGATGACTTGGATGAAGGTAATTAAAAGGTAATTTAAAGAAAAAAACATGGCAAATCACATAATAAGTCCAAATAAGTCTAGACCTAGACCGGACCTGATTTTTCAGGTCTAGACCTGGACCAGACCTGAATTTTTCGGTCCGGTCCTCGGTCCACCAAAATCAAGAAATCCAGTCCACAAGTCCAATCGGTTCTGGTCAGGTCCAATCCGATTCCGGACCTGTAGGATGCATCATTTACCTTTTTTATATCATCAATCATATTTTATGACCAAATAGGTGATGAGTGGCAATGCATTTCTTCTTTCTAATATATAGGTTTACACCCAATGACATATCTCCTTTTTCTTGTTTCCAAATGACATATTTTTATTTAAATGACATCACTAATTTTTACTTAAGAGATTAAATTGCACTGAAGAAATCAAGGGCATTGCCCAACGCTTAAATACTATTCTTTAACATTTAAATTACCGAAAAGGACTATTCTTTAACGAATACTATTAAATTATTTTAAATTGCATTATTGAATCAATGCACAGGAAAATCTTCCCCTATGGTACAACATACTACTTCTAATCCTGATTCATAGCACTTGTAGCACCTGTATACCTTTGCTTGCTCTTATTTGAAAGCTTAGGCAACATGAAAAGTCAAGCCAGATGCAAACTATAAAAATGCAGCTTATAGTGAACTACATGCGGACCTATCATTAGATGTCACATAGTATACTATCAACAGCTTTGAATATGAGGGAAGCCAAGTCCTTGTTGGATGTACTGATCAATATCCTTGTTGGTTGGACATCTATTAGAGCCTTGCTAGGCTCGTGCACATTTAAATTATAAGATCTACCTGACCCATGACTCGTGGCTTGTTCTATAGATGATTTTAAACCCATATTCAGTAACATGATAGAAAACCTATCCGAATCAATGTGGGTCCCTCTGGATTCAATCCCCATAAGCAACCGATACTTTCCATGCTCTACACTCAGCTCCCCCTTTAATCTCGCGAGGTTAATATCCTCCTCCTTCAAACTTATCCACCTAAATTGGGAGGCCAAATCGGATGATATCTCAAGCTCTGCTCTTTTCTTTAGGCTTGGGACACATAACATAATGCTTTCAGAGTAGTAGATCACTGAGATTGAATTTGACTTCGGACTGCCAATAAGAGCCTTCAAATCTTCAGGTAACTTTTTCAAGCATAAAAATAAAATTGTGAGCAGTCAACAGAGAGAAAGGGGTATAGTGTATACTACTGAGATTTGAACAAATAGTTAGCAGAAGAAGAGTTACCAACACATACTTCGGCTGTAGCTTCTCCATTAGAGGTGCAACTTTACTGGATCTGAAACAACACCAAAAGTCATACTCTAGAGCAAAGGTATAGAGGCAAACTGTAGGCAGCAAGCACACTAGGTCAAGGACAGGAAACAGATGACAAGTTACAGACTGGCACCTAACTTCATTATTCTTTACAAGCCAGCCATGTATCTTGAGTAATGCGAACACTGATTTTTACAGTGTGCATCATTAGAGATCTTCATAAATACATGAGCTTGATTAAGGTTCCGAAGACGAAATCTTTTGAAAAATTATTGACACCATCTAAAAAACATAATTACAACTAAAGAAACAGGAGGCTTTATAATGTACAAGATTGCCCTGGGAGATGTCAACCCTATTATTGTTGAGTTGTAACTCCACCCCTACAAGGGTCAGTTCCCCTGCTTAAAACTTTGGGCAGATAAGTGGGTAAACCCAACCCTACAAGGATCAGCCTGAAAAACAGGTTTCGTGAAAAACAGCCTGAAACAGCTTGATGGTTTTCGATTTCCAACATTGTTGAGTATGAAGGGAACGACGAATTACAGCTGAAGGTAGCTGTTTTGCCACCTCCTCTTCTCCCCATAGGCCTGTAAATGTAATGACATGATTTTAAAAAAAAAAGCATTCATTGAATGCATGCCTATATTTCAGAGGACCGAAAGGGTAGCTTTATAAGAAGAGAAGCAGATCGGAGAAGCTTGGAGCAGCAGAGAGGTCGGAAAGGCGACATGAATGTAAAGAGAAGCCATCATTGTTGACCATTACACTTTAATCCAGCCCCTGCTCCTATTCTGTCTGACGTCATTGTCAATGGCACTCTAAACAGTGAAGAAAGACAGAGAGGTGAGAGAGGAAGGAAATGAGTTAATGAAAATGTCGTGAAGTATAGAGTAGGTGAAGGGATAAAAAATTTGAAACCCTTAGATCTAAAGTATCCAAATCAAATTTATTCTCACATACGTAGGTGTTCTCATCTAAGGGGTATTCTCAAGAGCCTAGCCCTGTATAAAGCCTTATTCCAAAATGATTTCGGATCGGCTAACATGACTCGTCATCTAAAACCAGTGCAAAAGATGGCATCACAAATGTGACAAAATTCAAAATAAAGACAACACGATGACGAACAAAAATAATGAAATAAACAAATATATAAGGTAATCACACCCCTTTCTCCACGTAAATCATTTTCCTCCACTCAACACTCTCAACACCATGCTCTCATCGATCGCAAGTAGACAAATCACTTTCAAGTGATTTCAATTAACTTCGTCCAAGTCATCTTAGGTCTTCCCCTACCCCTTAGGATTTGATTACTCCCCCAATTTTCATGTCTTCTAATTGGTGAGTGCATCACATGGTCTCCGTCTCACATTCCTGAACCATCTTAAGAGATTTTCTCACATCATTTCTTCAATAGATGCAACTCCAACTTGCTCTCGGATAACCTCACTTCTTAATCGGTCCTTACTTGTATGACCACACATCAACCGTAGCATTGTTTCAACGTGACATTACAAATAAACCCGGAGGCGCTTTTCCACTCTAACCAACCTGTGTTAATTCTATGAGTCACATTTACATCGAGTTCTTCGTCCTTTTGGAAAATAGATCCAAGATAGCGGAGAATGTCCGATCCTTTAACCACTTTGCCATCCAACGTGACCACCCCTACCTCACTACTACTAAGCTTGTGCTCAATCTAAAACCACGGGCTTCCAAGGTGTCTCCACAATTCCAACTTACTTCCAACATCTTTCTATGTCTCATCAATCAACAAAATATTATCCGCAAACATCACGCTCCACGATATATCATTTTGATTGACTTCCAGGGTTATATAAATCGATGCACCCCCCATCGATTTCCGATTCAGGTCGATCGACCTTAATCGGAGTTCGATTTCGAACTGTACGGAAGAATAGTCGACCTCTTTTTTGGAAGGGGAAGAAGATCAAAAGAAAAGAGAAAGACGAGAAACGGGGAACATACCTACAAACTCCATACCGGAACGGCGAAGAAAAGCTAGCCATTCGCTGGCAGCGGCTTAATAGCCTGAAAATATAAGCCTCCGCAGGCGAAGAAAGAATAGTCACGTGAACCCTAATGTGTTGCATGGGGGGCAAAGAAAGAGGAGGAGGCCGAAGAGGTGAAAGAAAGCTCACGTGAGCTATCAACTATTTATTCAAAAAGTACTTCTCATTTACTAGAAGAAAGGACAGATGTAGGACAGGGATATGTTTAAGTCAATGCCTATTTTACAACTATATTAATAGTGACCATTCCTTTTTCCTTCTTTTTTTTCTTTACAACTTTTCCTTTTATTTTATCATAAACTACCAAATATTTTTAACCTTTTTTGTAATTCTTTTTAAAACTTACCAAATTGTTGAGGGGAAGACGATCAATATTATGAAATTAAATTTTCGATTTCGTTTATGTTAAACAAATCCATGATCGTCCCGATCCATGTCCAAAGCACGATTTTCGATTTCGACCTCTAAGATTTTCGATTTAGGTGGCCCTTGTTAATTCGTCCATCACTAGAGCAAAGACTAAGTCAAAACCTTAATTACACTCCGATCCTAATATGGAACTCTTCTATCCACACGGTAGTCCACACACTCGTAATGACTCCCTCAGATATGTCCTTGATACATCTATATGTTTTAGTGAAACATCTTTCATTGCTAGTGCTCACCAAAGTGTTTATCTTGATACTTTATCACATGCTTTCTCCAAATCAATGAAAATCCTATGTAGATCATTCTTCCTATCTTAATAATGTCCATTGTCTGTCTTATGAGATAGATGGCCTTTATAGTCGTTCTTTTGGCATAATCCATAATGGTTCTCCGATATCTTCACATGTTTCTTCCTATTCATATGTATATATATTTAAAAATAAGTTAGAATATATTACGAAACCTTATTTGGTTATTCGCCCAACTACAACTCAAAATCAATGCTCCTTTAACCGTAAGCAAGGGGTTTGCCAAGATTTGGCTATTAAGCTACATTCACTAGGTGTGTTTCACTATATTCGAAGACCCCACTACTAACATAATATATGGTTCGCTCAATCGCTTGTATCTTTCATCCATGATGGTAGTCTCTCAAACCTTTAAAGTTATAACTACTTATTGTTCGACGGTCTCGCATGCGGTGAGTGAGGTGCTATATTGAGTTGTACCTAGCCCTAGAAAGAATCCTAGCGTGTAGCGCTCGTGCCAAATCTTCAAAAGAGAGACCAAGCATGCGCATCCCATGTGTCGTGCCTTTCCAACGAGCCTTCTTTTATAATCCTATTTTTTGGTATGAGATATGCACCCAAGCCAATATTTGAAAACGATGTCCACAAACAGACCACCACCGGGCTAGTTAGAGAACCCGTGTCGGGTCGGGTACATGCTAACTCTTGTTTTAACAAGGGATGCAAAATTGTCTAGCGGGGGTGGGGACCCCCTCCTCCATACCCATATCCACCTAAAGTTCTCATACCCACCACCTATCCATCCCATGGCAGGTACACGTCTCATACCCACGCCTACCCACGTTGGTATTCCCCGAGCCATCCTCATTATCCAACTCAGTACCCAACCCATTATCTTTCAGACAATGAGTGATATTAACCAAACCATGAAAAATCACTTACTACTATCGGCCCTACCAGGTTAGGAGTGCTAGGCGGGCGGATGCGAGGCGCGGGTGCATATGGGGCGGGTATGCTCTCATATGCACCACCTACCCGCTACCCACAGTGGGTATGCGTTTTTATACCCATACCCTTCCCACCCACCCACCAAACCTATACCCATGGCCCCCCTAACGGGTACAGTGTGAAACCCACCAATGTTTTACACGTCTGCCATTTGTAATTTTACCTATGAGGCCTCTTCAATACATATTTATACTTACAATCATACCCACATCTTCAATTACATATTGGAATGCTTAACTCAAATATGCTAAAATATGAGTATATGACTAATTAAACTATAACCCAAAAGTATTCTTGAATTGTATAAACTTAAAGACGTATTTTATATATTGCAACATCTAGCATTGGCACGATAAGGCCATAAGAAGAGGAGAGAAAGAAAGAGACAAAAAAGAAGCCAAGTGATAGAAGAGAGATATAAAGAACTAACCTCTAATTATATGAAACGTTGCAATAAGAAAGAAGACACTAGAAGTAAAACGACACGTTTACTCCCACTACTTCTAATAGGGGCGGAGCCACATTAAGGCGAGTGGGTCAATTGCACTTAAATTTGTAACTTTTGTAAATTTTCTTATAAATTTTCAAATTATTCAGTTCTTTTAAAGATTTGACCATTTGAACCCGGTTTTTTATTATCGATTTTATTACGACCCACTAGATATTTCTTCTAAATCCTCCATAGCAAGCAAATTTTCCCTTCGTGCTTAGTTTAAAAAGGGAGGAAGGCGCACCGAGGCGCAAAGGGTCTCTAGAGCCCGGATGAAAAAAAGTTACTAATGAAATCACAAGGGAGATAGGGGACACGTGAATACAACTAAGGGAGGGTGATTTAATTCTAGAAAAGAAAATATCAAAGAGAGAGGGATGACTGGAGACTGGAGAGAGAAGGACATTAAAGGATGATCCCTCAATTGAATATCTTCGCCGGCACATCGTGACCAAAACCACCTGGAAAGTGATCGGCGGACATCTTTGTCTTAACTAGCAAGTTGGTGTCCACTGGTGCCTAATCACGATTCCCAAATTAGGGTTTTGATTCATAGGTTTGATTGACTCTGATTGAAGCTTGAAATTTAAGTACAAAGCTTGGCTAATGGTTATTTTCCATAAAAATTTGGCCTTTCTAAATCTCATATCCTTTATTCTCTCTTATGCGGCACGCCTTCTTGCGCCTCTCACAAGGCAGCTACAAGCGTGCACCTCTCCTCGCCTGTGAGAGAAATCGCCTCGCCTCGCCGGAGGAGGCGATTTGATTCGCGCCTCAACTCCCTGCTATTAGGCTCGCTTTTTTAAACTAAGGGTCCGTGCACACTCATGGTTTGAGAAAACGTTTTCGGTTGCAATCGCGGTAAGGATCACGCGCAATACTCGGCCGAGACCACGAGATATTGCTGGAATCGGCCTAAAACGCGATTCTTTTACACCTCTATGACGCACATGGTATCGATTCGGTAGATTTGAAACCTTTACAACGTGGCTGATACGAAACGGTACGGCCTTGTTTTAATATCATGGCACAAAGATGTAAAATCATTAAAGAAACACAAGCACCCACCACAAACATAAATAGCATGAGTAGTCCCTTTAATATTTATGGACAAACAATAACAATGCGGCCAAGAAAACAACATGTAAAAGCCATAAATAGCTAGAAGAATCAACCAAATCATGGCAATTGCATCAGAAATCTAAGAAAAAGACATAGGAAATAGCGCACCTTATGCCGGAGAGGAATGAACATTGAAGGACCTTCATTGCCATAGGTTTAAAAAGTAGGAGAGCTAAATCAACGTCTAGTCCTCTCTGTATCAATCATAGAAGTTATTCTTGTATACATTAATAGCGGAAGATGATAGATATCATAAATGATAGAAGGAAGAAAATTACCTCCACAATAAGCAATGAGTGTTCATTCCCGTGCCAACGTTGTAGAAAATGAACAGCAGGCCCAATCCGCAGGCTCCAATTATGAGCAAATACTATGCATGGTTCTTCCCAAATTTTCCTGTGAGCAAATTGTTAATCCATGAACAAGAGTGCCATGTTGCAAATTTCACAAAGTTATGTAATTGGAGCAATGTAAAATGATGTATCCATAGAAAGTGTAAAATGGACAATCTTTATCCACAAAAAGTGTAAAATGGAGCAATGTAAAATAATGTGCGAGAAATGATGTATCCATAAAAAGTCTTGTTAAATTATGTATCCATAAATGATGTGCGAGAAATGATGTATCCATAAAAAGTCTTCTTAAATTATGTATCCATAAATCATGTGCGAGAAATGATGTATCCATAAACAGTACTTCCTCCGTTTCTTTTTAATTGCAACATTTGCCAAAAATGGAAATATCAAATTAATTGCAACATATGTTTTCTTTCCTTTTTTACAAGTCATTTCTCTCTATCTCTCTCCTTATCACATGCCCCACTTTCTCTCTCCATCCCTTTCATACTCACACCAAAATTTTGCATAGGAGTCCACCCACTTGAGTTTGTTGCAATTAAAAAGAAACGGAGGAAGTATAAAAAGTGTAAAATGGAGCAATGTAAAAAGATGTATCCATAAAAAGTCTTTTAATTCACCAAATCGACAATCTTTATCCACTTAGTCTTATTCAATTGGACAAAATGGAAGGAATCCTCCATTTGGAGCATCCATTCATCCACATTTCATCCATTGAACTCCGGAAAAGCTCTTAGCGGATTTTCCACTCTTCGTTCAAATCTAAAATTTTTGTGTGCGAGATGTAGTTGAACTCCTCTTGAATCCATAGTTGCATCCATTACTGCCTCTCGAATCCCGACTTAAAATCTTTATAAAAAATAAATTTAAGTGGCTTCATCTCCCATGAATACCCTGCTTTCATACCAAAGTGTAATGAACTGATAAAAATGGAGATGATGATGATGAAAATGGAGTCTATGATTGATAAAATACTGAAATTAGAGGTACATTGCCAAGTATTCGAGTAATTTTGTCACACTTCCAAAAGCTAAATGAAACTAAAAGTTTAACTTTGATCAATATTCTTTATGCCTCTTCCCTCCCTAATCTCCTCTAGTTCTACTTGTCTTACTCTCCAAGCTAACATCATAATTATTGAGTATTACTAAAGTACCCCCTGCCCCCTAGGCTAGTCTATTACATTGCACAAGTTGGGCATTTGAGACCTCGGGGGGTATTGGGCCATAAATGATGTACTTAATGATGTATTGATGTAATTAGCTTGGATGGGCTTAAGGCCTAATCATTATTAGGATGTATATAATCACCTTAATCCTAAAATCCATGCCAAAATCCATGCCACGAGATTTAATCATCATACTAAGATATATACAAGATTGACTACCTAGAAAACAATTATAGAAAAAATGATCAGAAAAAATGATGTACTTAATGATGTATTGATGTAATTAGCTTGGATGGGCTTAAGGCCTAATCATTATTAGGATGTATATAATCATCTTAATCCTAAAACAGTTATAGAAAAAATGATCAGAAAAAACCACATCCAAAATATCACATCCAAGAAATAAAAGAAGCAAGTCTCACAATATATCAGTTGTACAGATAGAAGATAACAGATGAAGCCTTTTCTCCTTCAGAAGATCAACATGAGCAAACAAGGGCTCACCAGCAAATAGCTGCAACAATATCAGAACAGAAATCAAGGTACTATCAATCTCAATGATAAAGCCACCATAGATACATATATAATGGTGAAGGGTTAATCTCAAGCACATACCTTCTTCTGCCTCTGCACACATAGCCATTCTGGTATTATGTTTGTGTAGGATAAAAGTTCTACTGCAACAGAAGAAATGAAATATATAGGAACCTATAGCACCATGGTAACTGGTCAGGTCAAACTGTAAAAATTATTTATATACTCTTACCCAAAAAAAAGAAGGTTGTAAATATTCAAGACCGTCAGAAGCGAGAAATTAAATAGACCAAAACAAGACACAAGATTATCCCTTTCCATAAGGCATGGATCCCACACCTAGATCTATGTCATCTATCACATAGATAGTTCTAGGAACTGACCGAAATAATTGATGCACAAACAATTCCTGTGATTATACCAATACATATAGTGTTAACCTTAAATGACAGGTAGAGAAGCTACCAAATGATGATTACACCTGTTCTTAGAAACAATTAGACATTAACCTCCACTTATTTTTCGACGGTAGTTATTACCCTTCACTTACATTGGAACACACACTGCCACAGAGGAATGTTCACCTACCTTCAATTCCAAAATATCCTCAGAAAATGATATTTGCTCCAACAATTGCAATATTACGCCAATTCGACCAATGGGAATCAGGACAGAACCTCCGGCTTTAAGGGAATCAACGGCATAAGAGCATATAAATGCTAGCTTCTGCTCCTCCTGTGAACTATCATCGCAATCAATTAAGGAAGGGAGGGACGCCACCTCCACATTCTCATTCCTGTAATATAGTGGTGAAATTGTTAAAATTATATAACCACGGGATGTCCACTAAAAGCATTAATGGTATATCTGTATCTTATTTTTATTCTTCCATGGTTGAGATAGATGTCTCGACTTAATAAACTACCAAAAGCTAGACTCAAGTATGAAACAGAGGATTACGTTGGAGCTACATGATCAGTCTCTTCTTCAACGCCTTCCATGCTACTGAGAGAAGAAAAATCTGAATACAATACTATATCATGGTCTTGAAGAGAGTGGTAATCAAAGCTCAAAGCTGGAGCAGAGACAAATACAGAGCTAGATATGAAAACAACATCCTTTTTTGGACTCCTAATTTCCCAGTTTGATGTACCAATATCGAGACCAGAGCTGAATGCCTTAATAATCAACAAGCCAGTGTAGCAAGTTTCTTCGGCGTATTTAAGTGATTGAACCTTCTGAATGCAATCCTTCACATCAGCTGCACTGAGAAGAATCTTAACTTATCATCTAAGATAAAAAGAAGCCAGTAACAATGCATGAACAAATAGGCTTTAGAAGCACAAAGCAAAACCCGATCTGCTTTGAGGAGGATTACCATTGCAGATCTACTAGAACACAATCGGAAAGTTGAAACCTAAACATGAGGAAACAAGAAAACCAGTACATTGTGGCATGAACCTAAATAAGGCATTTCATCAAGTTTCTGAGGACTTAACCACTTCTTCGTTCTTCCTGCTCCGTACTTTATTCGGTTGCATAATGTTGTAACACTCATTGCCCATTTGTACCATTAACCAATAAATCTTTCCTAGAGATTGTTATAATTACTCATAACCCTACATATTATATTGCCATATCCTCCTAATATTTCAAGGGCTGTCTTCATTTTATATAGTTCTTCATTAGAAATTTGTTTTGGCTTCACTGTTTTCAAAAAGAATCAACATTCATAACGCTAGTAATCAACAAAAAGGTAGCTTTCATCCCAGTTCTGTAACCTTCCACATGAATTCCTTGCTAAGCATACAGTTGACGAAAAATTCTTCCTCCATTAACATATTACATGTAGAAAAAAGTGACAATACAAAATTCACATGCAGTTTGCTCTTCATCTCTTTCGAAAAATTATAGATAAAGTTATGTATGGATTGGTACAAGGGAAGGTATAGATGGAATTTTCTTCAAATAAGCTACCAAAATAACTTTGAAACAAGAAAGGCTAGCCAAAACGATAAATGACTGAAAAGTCTGAAACTGCATGAGCTATATTTTTGTTCTTGTTAAACATATCTCTAAGTTGAAGCATGATAATAAACCTAAAATAACCAAACATCATCAAAAATCGTCGGCCAAGAAAGTTAAAGCATGAAAACAGAACAATACCTATACAATTGTGACCAGCCACCCAGCTCTTTCCCATCTTTGCCCATAATTTTCTCTTGCACTGAAGGTGCAAGCTTGTCAAGCTCCTCCCACTTCATCCACTGGGCACAGCCTGAGTCCTCAGGTCCATAAAACTGTCTCAACTCTCTATGCATGGAAACAAGTTCCTCCATCAAAAGCTGCCCGATTCTTGTTGTTGCTTCAGTTGCATAAATCTGATCGATCAAAAACCATTATAATCGATAGCCATAGCAGCAAAGTCACCATCACACTTCCAGAAGGGGCAAACAAAAGAAGGGAAGACAGCGTGATAACAGAAGCAGCTTTTAGGGGATAATGAATTAACCAGTTGAATCTTTACCTTAGCAGAGAAATTCTTGTTGCGTGTCAAGAAAGGCAATCCAAGCATTCCCATAGGGCTTGATATTAAAACAGCATCAATGAAAGAAACATCCCACAAGTGCAAGATGCTAACAGGTTTATACCAAGGGACCCCATAAATTAAACTACTAGCATCGAGGGCACATTCAACTTTTTGCTTCTTATAAGCTACACGGTCAGTGTCCGAAGAAGCATGGCATGAGCAATCAAGAGCCTCTTAAAGCCTTCTATCGCTATAAGCAGGAATAGGAGAGAAAATCACCAGAGGCGAAAGATCCAATGGGCAATCCACCAAAATGCAGAATCCGCTAATTTCAATTATGTGACAAGGTGGGATATAATAACCCTTGCCCTTGCTTAGGCAAGTCTGTAAAGAGGCAGGAAGGAAACAAGATGAAGTATTAATTAATTATATTTATAAAGGAATATAGATATTCACTTACAGGAAAACAAAAGGAGGACTTACAAGCTTCATGGAAACAAGCAAGAGAATGTTCCGAAATGATCATACAAAAAAAAGTTATCTTCTTTCTTTCTCTTAAGAAGGCAAGAAAATTAGTCCAATGCATTCACCATAAAACTGATTGCACCCACATGTAACTCTGGGAAAAAAGGGGGAAAATATTTAGTCATAGCATGATTCAGATTATTGAACACTAATCTATAATCCAGTAAGGAAGTGCAGAAAATATAGAGCATAAAGAAGAACAGAAAGGGATAGAAAAGGGCAGATTGTATTGATGGCTTAGTGCTCAAGTGTCTTTACAAACCACTATTCTATTCGAGTGGTCTAGTCACTCCCAAACTAAAATGAGACCACTTCTTTTTAGCATGATCCTCTCTCTCCTTTCTTACCTTATCTGCGTGCCACTAACTGCCTTCTCTCCCATCTCATGGTCATTATGTTATGCTTTGCCATGCCTCTTATAGGTGAACTTGGAAAATGGGTCTGAGACTCTGAGTTGATGCATTACATAGCATTCAATCAAACACCTTATGAACATCCCTACAGAGGGTAGGAACTCCTAAGAGATTTGTGAAGGCATCTTAACTAAAGAATCGAGTTAACCTAGAATTGGGACCTCAAATTTGCCTCTTTTAGTAGTTAAAAACATGAACTAAGGATATACTTGGGGTGGGGTGGGGTGGGCTGGAGGTAGAACCAGGGGTACCCACCCCTTCCGGGTAGTTGATTGTGCGGACCCGAAAAGCCAGGTCATAGAAATGAAGAACTGCCTACTGCCAATCCACCATCAATCCATACAAATCGAAGAAATTGCCTACTGTCATCATCATAATTCGATTATTTAAATTAACCAATGAGTTGCTCCTTTTGTAGACTGATATTAAAGACATTGTTCAGTATCAGAAAAGGCAAAAGTTATTATTCACACAAAATTACTTATTAAAACCAATTCAATATTGTGATATATTCATTATGATACTGCATTCTATATAATAAAAGTATGAAACAACCTCCTGCCTATAACAATCGCAATCCAAGTAAAAACTAAAAAGCCACCTTTACCTCACTTCATTTAATTAGTTTTCATAAACTCTCAAGTAGAATCAAGGAACAAGAAAGAAAGATTAGAGAACCAATTTAATCAATTATTAAAAGCTAAATAAAAACCCTAAAATCAAAATAAAAGATAGACCTTACTACATGACGTTGTGACTTGTGAGTACTGAGTAGTGGGTGGGGTGGCAGACTGGCGGTATAGTCTTGCCGATGGCTGCCTGCGAGAGTGAAGGGCGTCAGTGAGGATGGCCGATTGGCCGTTGAAACGAGAAAATGATTATTCAAATAAAAACCGGGTCCGTGAATTTGCGGGTACCCGCTCGAGGCAAACTTGCAATCCCATGACACAATGTATTGCTAGCATTTCGAGGACGGGTACAGCAGTCCTTTTAAAAAAATTGGCAAAATTACAATTGAACGGAGTTCAATATGGCGAGTTTGAAATAGTAAAAACTAGTATTAGTCTCCGTGCATAATGTAAAAACTAGTATTAGTCTCAAAGTTAATTGGAAGTATTTTTTTTTTTTTCAAAATTGAGTGTGATTTTTTTTTTCCAATTAACTTGAACATACTTCCTCCGTTTTTACTTAAATGTGACACTTTTGAATTCACGGACTCCTATGCAATTTTTGGGAAGGAAAGAGATAGAGAAAAAAAAATAAGAGGAACCATGTGAGAGGAGAGAGATAGATAGAGTTTATTGACCAAATAAAAAGTGTCACATTTAATTTAAAACTTTCTAAAATAGAAAGTGTCACATTTAAAAAAAACGGAGGAAGTAAGTTTTTTACATAATACTAATATTAGTTATGGTTATTCAAGATGTTCATTTATTAATATCAAATGTTCATTGTAAATGAATATTTGATTTATATAAAAAAACATATGTCAAAGTTAATTGAAAAATTGAATTGATTTTACAATGAAGATTTGAAATAAATAGATGAACATATATGATAATTATAATGGACAAAAAAAGTTATATAAAAAAACATATATCAAAAGTTAATTGGAATAAAAACTTTTTTGAAAGTGAAATTGAATTGATTTTACAATGAACATTTGAAATCAATAAATGAACATATTTAATAACCATACGAACAAAAAAGTTATATAAAAGAACATATATCGAAGTTAACAAAAAACAATTAAAATTGAAATTGAGTTTATTACACAATAAACATTTAAAATCAATAAGTGAACATATTTAATAACCATAATGAACTATAAAGCTATATAAAAGAACACTTGTCAACGTTAATTGGAACAATTGGAGGGAAAAATATTGGGCAAATGAATTCAAAATGTCCAATTATGGAGGAGAGAGAAAAATTTGGCCCTATAATATTCATTGAAGATGAACTAATGTTCCACAGCATTCATTGATTAAGATATCTAAATTTTTTTGTACATTAAAAGAAGACCTATCGCGTACACTTGGAGCACCATGCTCTCCGCACACCATGTAATTTGCGGAATATTTCTCCTATTTTGCCGTGATGCACTGCTCTAAGGACTTGGACTTGGACTTGGTTGAGTGCACACTCATTGTCTCATCGAGCTGGGTAGAGATGATGATTGTTGGGAAATTAACTAGTGGGAAATCAATTCTACGTGTCAGCATTAACAACCAATCGACCAGAATCAAGGTAATTTGACTTTCTTCATCTTGTCTATCTAGTTAGATTTAGAATCCGTTACTAGGTTCTCTGATTTTCTTAAAAAATTTCAATCTATGAAAAAGGAAAATTTTCAATATCAGCCTTATCTTTATCATTGTTGTTCATTTGGTTGGAGGTTTAAAAATCATTTTCAATAACTTCTTAAATTAGTTGGTGGGTCCACCTCTTAGAAGAATAAAACCTGAAAGCGTTGAATTGGAACAAGTGAGGAGGAGAAGCGCGGGAGACAAATTGCTTCATTTGTGAACGAAGAGAGTTGAGTGGAATCGAATATCGTGCGGCAAAGGAGGAGAGTTGTTGTTGGTGCGCAGATGCGCACCGAGGGGGATATGAGTAAAATGCAAAATAAAAGGGGCTACAATTTTCAAACTGAGGCCGTTTCAAACGCATACACGTACGCATTCGTATTATAAAAGTTAAAGTTTTATTTTGTCAAATATTTGACCGTATGTTTTTTTGGGTTGTGCTAAATACCGCCCTGTATTTTCTTACTAACGCCATGTATTTAATACGTTATTTACCAATTTACCCCACATCACTCTTCCACACTACTTCTGCTACCACCACACTCACTCTTGACCACCACCACCACCACACTGCAGCCCCACCACCACAACCACCACCACCACCACACCGCAGCCCCACCACCACACCGCTCCCTCCCGCCAACACCACACCGCCGCCACTCCACCGCCACAAAAATATGACTGGTGAAAAAAAAGCTCATAAAAGTGAGCCTTGTGTGGCACAAGACCCACCACATGGTGAGCCTTGTGTGGCACAAGGCCAGCCATTTAATCGACAATTTTTTTGTTATTTTCATATTTTTATATTTGTTTATTTGCAATATTTATTTGAATTAAAAATTGTATATTTGTGAGCAACAATTAATTTAGTTAAATATTAAAAAATAATTATCTTAAACAACATTAAAATCAATTAAATATTACAAATATACATATATATTTTACTGAATTTAAAAATTACTATAAAAAAATTGTCCATTAAAAGGCGAGCCTTGTGGGGGGCCTTGTGCCACACAAGGCTCACTTTTATGAACTTTTTTTTCACCGGTCTTATTTTTGTGCCGGTGGGGTGGCGCAGTGGAGTGGCGGCGGTGTGGTGGTGGTGGTGGGGTGGTAGTGGTTGTCCAAAGTGGGTGTGGTGGTAGGAGAAATAGAGTGAGAAAAGTATGTATAAGGTTAGGGGGTTTATAGGAAATGCAAATGTATTTAGTGCGTTACCTAGAGTATTTAGGGCGTCATTTAGGCGTCCATAATCTATATATATTAAAAAGCGTAATCAAGGGTTGATATCCGCCACGTGTCACTATCCCGCTTTTAATAGTATTTTATCCAATATCATTCTCGTATTTAAAAAATTGTTTAATGTGAAGATTTGAACCCTCAACCTAGAGTATGGAACGAGCTCCAACCACTATGCCACCATATTATTATTGAAGCTTCTATTAAAAATAATGATGATACATCAATGAAAATCAAGGCTTAAGTTGTGTAATGAAAAAGTAATGATGACTTCTTTTTAGATATTTAGCATGCTAAATTAAATTAGTTATCCCTAACTAAAAATCTCGTGCATCAGCGGAGACTAATACTAGTTTTTACTATTTCAAACTCGCCATATTGAACTCCGTTCAATTGTAATTTTGCCAAATTTTTTAAAAGGACTGTTGTACCCGTCCTCGAAATGCTAGCAATACATTGTGTCATGGGATTGCAAGTTTGCCGGGAACGGGTACCCGCAAATTCACGGACGCAGTTTTTATTTGAATAATCATTTTCTCGTTTCAACGGCCAATCGGCCATCCTCACAGACGCCCTTGCACTCTCGCAGGCAGCCATCGGCAAGACTATACCGCCAGTCTGCCACCCCACCTACTACTCAGTACTCACAAGTCACGACATCATGTAGTAAGGTCTATCTTTTATTTTGATTTTAGGGTTTTTATTTACTCCCTCCGTCCCATAAAGCTCTATACACTCTATACACTTCTATTTTTGGATATGACCCACCACTACTCTATTCTTTTGACTTTTCAACCATAGTCCACTACTCTCTCACATCCAAATAAAATAATACACCACTAACTCCTATCACATCTACCTTTTTGATAAAATACAATTGATAACCAAACAACAACTTATCATCTAAAACTACGTGCCCAATCAAATGTATACACCTTTCTGGGACGGAGGGAGTAGCTTTTAATAATTGATTAAATTGGTTCTCTAATCTTTCTTTCTTGTTCCTTGATTCTACTTGAGAGTTTATGAAAACTAATTGAATGAAATGAGGTAAAGGTGGCTTTTTAGTTTTTACTTGGATTGCGATTGTTATAGGCAGGAGGTTGTTTCATACTTTTATTATATAGAATGTAGTATTATAATGCATATATCACAATATTGAATTGATTTTAATAAGTAATGTTGTGTGAATAATAACTTCTGCCATTTCTGATACTGAACAATGTCTTTAATATCAGTCTACAAACGGAGCAACTCATTGGTTAATTTAAATAATCGATTTATGATGATGACGGTAGGCAATTTCTTCAATTTGTATGGATTGATGGTGGATTGACAGTAGGCAGTTCTTCATTTCTATGACCCGGCTTTTCGGGTCCGCACAATCAACTACCCGGAAGGGGCGGGGGTACCCCTGGTTCTACCTCCAGCCCACCCCACCCCAAGTAATGACTGTTAATGGTACAAATTGGCAATGAGTGTTACAACATTATGCAACCGAATAAAGTACGGAGCAGGAAGAACGAAGAAGTGGTTAAGTCCTCAGAAACTTGATGACCTGCCTTATTTAGGTACATGCCACAATGTACTGGTTTTCTTGTTTCCTCATGTTTAGGTTTTAACTTTCCGATTGTGTTCTAGTAGATCTGCAATGGTAATCCTCCTCAAAGCAGATCGCGTTTTGCTTTGTGCTTCTAAAGCCTATTTGTTCATGCATTGTTACTGACTTCTTTTTATCTTAGATGATAAGTTAAGATTCTTCTTAGTGCAGCTGATGTGAAGGATTGCATGGGAAATTTTATATATATCTATGTTTTAAAATTAAACGAATAAAATCGTGTCAGTTTCGTATTGAAAATCTTAACACTAACCCGGCTGTTTATTAAACGGTTACTTCCACAATACTTTTACTCTCACACTTCACTATTCTTTTAAGGTTTAGCTGTTTTTCGCTGAAGAGGCCGAAGAGAACATACCCTAAGGAAGCCGACGAAGTGAAAAATTACATCTTCAGTCCTGTAGGTAAACATTCTAGTAATTATTCAACACAGCACAACTGACAATAGCTTTCACCTCTGCACAATACTTTTCCTCACACATTTCACTTTCCTTTTAAGTTTTAGCTGCTTTTGAGCTAAAGAGGCCGAAGTGAACAGACACTAAATAAGCCGACAAAGTGACGAACTACATCTTCAGTCCTCAAGGTAACATTCTATCCATTGTTCTCCACAACACAAGTGACAACCGCTTACATAACTTCTCGAAATGATCGATAGCACTAACAAACTCAGGCATTTCCACGATAAACCTCCATTGACTCTTTAATCCATCAAAACAAAAACAATCCAATAAAATGATTCATTCCAATAACTCACAAGTCGCAACCTCGTTCCGCCGAACAAACAAACAATCAATCCACCTACCTAGTGTTGGAGTTTGTGAGAATAGTAATACAAAAACTCGTGAGTTGCTTCAAAAAATATGAAGAGTTGGGGATCCCATACAGGAAGAATAAGAGGTGAGTGGTGAGTTTATTAATAGTTATGTTCCTAGTATCTATTGAGTTGGTGACTTGGTAGGCTTTTGTGGTTGGGCTCTTGATTGGGCTAGTCCACACGCGCGCGCGCCGCCGCCCGCCCGGACCGGGCCGTGGGCCGTGGGAAATAACTTAACTTAACTAAATTTTTACTGGAAAAAACTGTCATCCTTATATGACTGTTATGGAATCAGTCAATTCTTGAATCCACTCCTTATTGACTGCTTCCACTAGCCGTTAGTGGGCAGTTTCCTTTGCCCATCAATTACCGTTTTTAACACGGTTTTAGGGGTCAGTTTTCCCTTCTTCTATCGCTATATATACCCCTTCCTGGCACAGTTTTTGACACAGAAAATTATCCTCTCATACTTCTCTCAACACTGGGCAATATTAAGAGCGTTCTCAAACTGTCTCTCTGTACTTCACCTGCGAGTCAGTGTTGTGTTAACCCTGGAGGTTGGTTTGCCACGAGTCCGTGTGTTCGTAGCGAGGCAATTTCAACTTTAGGGCGTTGATCATATCACGGCAGAGCAATTTCACAGATAAGTTTAATAATCTACCAGTCATACTTCTTACACCTAGCACATACAACACTAATTCCGAACAACTTCATTCGTCATTTCGATGGTAAAATCAATGCGATCCACGAAAACTCTAACAAATAGCGAATAAAATTGAAAATGTTGATAGATCTAAGCAACAATAACCTAAAAATGAAGGAAAACTTACATTTCCTGGAAATAGTAATTGCCTTGAAGACGACAACCGAGACGATCAATGGCTTGACCAGTTTCTTTGATCCAAAATCCAACAGTGTAAATTGCTCTTCCTAGCGTCCCCATTTTCGTCGAGTTTTACTCAGATTTGATTCGTTCGTAGATTGAGGATGTGATGAAAAGGGGAAAATATTAGGGTTTATCAGTGCAGAGGGTGGGGAAGACGGAGGAGAGAAGGTGGAGGGGGAAGGAAAGTGACTGAAGAGTGAGGAGAGAGAAAGAAATGGAAAAGAAGGGCACACGCCGTAGAGGGCAAAGGAACGGTTCGGAGCTCCGTGGGTCCGTTAAAGGCATGACTAGTCTTATATGTACGTCATATGCCGAATCATCTAAATTTCTGTATAAAAATATAATACTTCCTTCGTTTTTAATATAAGTGATACAGTTTCTAAAATTGGGTGTATTTAAATAAGTGAAACACTTAATAAAAGTTTCTATATGCGGTAAACTTTTGCTTGTAAATTGACATAAATACCCCTACTTAAATATATTTTTTTGTGTGAAAGAGGGCAAAATCTCAAGTCTAAGCCTTTGCATATCTCGATACAACTCTTCTAAAACTATCAGCGCATTCACGCTATGGCTCGTCTTCCTACTTAAAGCATCAGCGACGACATTTGCCTTCCCTTCGTGGTACTGGATATTTACATCATAATCCTTGACCAACTCTAACCATCTTCTCTTTCTCATATTGAGATCCTTTTGGGTAATATGTACTTCAAACTCTTATTGTAACACCCCAACCCCTACGGATCGATGAGAGTAACCAAATAAGCATCTCGGACCAATAACTGGCCCCACAGACCAACACAAGTCCTTTCGGTGATTTTGTCCTCACTCATGTGTACCCCGAGAAACTTCTCAGGAGGTCACCCATCCTAAGACTACTCCCAACCAAGCACGCTTAACTGAGAAATATCTTAGCAATATGAGCTCCCTGAAAATAAGATACACCTTATTGGTATGGGTAGTACAACTAAATCCTTTTAAAGCAAACATAGGGAGTATTACCCACCCCCACTTGAGAACAGCAATGCCCTCGTTGCGCCTGGGGATCCCCACATATTCGGCCGCAGCATATAGGTTGCCCCAGCCTGGAAACTGATCGCATGGAGACTTCAGATATTTGGCCTGACGACCTCTAGGTCGCTCCTTAAGACAATGCAGCCCCAGAATCCTCCCCCACAAGGCGCTTGAGGACTCCTAATATTCGGCCTGATGGCCTTAGGGTCGCCCCAAGGACTCCTAAGATACACCATTTGTAACACCCCAACCCCTACGGAGCGATGAGAGTCACCAAATAAGCATCTCATACCATTAATTGGTCTCACAAACCAACACAAGTCCTTTCGGCGTACTTTGTCCTCACTCATGTGTACCCCGAAAACTTCCCAAGAGGTCACCCATCCTAGGACTACTCCCAGCCAAGCACGCTTAAATGAGAAATATCTTAGTAATATAAGCTCCCTGGAAAGAAGATGCATCTTGTTGGTATGAATAGTACAACTAAATCCTTTTAAAGCAATCATGGGGAGTATTACATTGTAACACCTCGTAATTTCACTAGAAATCTCGTGCGTTAATTATATGGTTTACATTATTATTTATACATCTAAATATAATTCGTAGGTAAAAACTATATTCAATTAAATAAAGGAAAAATTGACCAGGATAATCCAAACTATGCTCATTCCGCCAAGAATAATCCCCACTAAGCTTTATTCCTGTATAATCCCAACTATTGGGGAGGTCCGCCACAAACACCCCGTAACCTGAAGGGAACCGGTTGAAAAGGTAAACACGCCACATGTCATGTTTTAATTGGATATTTACAATTTATTTTATTTTATTTTATTTTAAAATCCCCCCCTTCCCCTCTCCTTCCCTCCCCACGCCAACACAGACCACCCCCCCCTCCCCTCCTTCCCTCCCCACGCCAACACAGACCACCCTCCCCCTCAACCACCACCACTCCTCCTCTCACCAACACAGACCCCCCCTCAACCACCACCACTCCTCCCCTCGCCAACACAGACCCCCCCCAACCACCACCACTCCTCCCCTCGCCAACACAGACCCCCCCTCAACCACCACCACTCATCCCCTCGCCAACACAGACCCCCCTCAACCACCACCACTCATCCCCTCGCCAACACAGACCCCCCCTCAACCACCACCACTCCCCTCGCCAACACAGACCCCCCTCAACCACCACCACTCATCCCCTCGCCAACACAGCCCCCCCTCAACCACCACCACTCCTCCCCACGCCAACACAGACCAACCACCCCCCAACCACCACCACCCCTCCCCTCGCCAACACAGACCAACCACCCTCTTTCGTATCCTTCTCTCTCTGCCGCCAGTGACCACCGTAACCCCACCCAATAGCCACCACCTCCTCTCCCACCTACATTCAAACCACCCCACCCTATTCCCTCTTCACTGGCTTCGAAAATCAAACCCCCCCCCCCACCACCTTCAAATACCTCCGAAAATCTTCAAATTAGGGTGGTTAGGGTGACGATTTTGGTGATCAGGGAGGATGATGAAGGGGAGGGGGACGCAAGGGAGGTGGTTTCAGTATGCTCGAAAAATTCCGATGAGGGGGTTTTGGGAATGGGGGAAGAGGAGGGAGAGGGGGTGGCTGATATGGTGGTGGGCAGGAGTTGGGTGGGAGTAGAAAAAAAAAAGGAATAATAAAAGAAAAATAAAAAAATTACCTTTTCAACCGGTTGCAAGTCAGCTGGGGGTGTTTGTGGCGGACCTCCCCAATAGTTGGGATTATACAGGAATAAAGCTTAGTAGGGATTATTCTTGGGGGAATGGGCATAGTTTGGATTATCCGGGTCAATTTTTCCTTAAATAAATAGTCGTATTTGAAACCAAAAATATTTTGGTGGACAATGTATTGCGCATACGCACCTTAATTTCAAAATGTGTATTGTCGACGAACGCGTAATAATTTTACGATGTTTATAGTCTTTATTTTATAAATTTGCGTAGCTTTACTTATTAAGCTAAATTATCTATAAGACTATTACATTTTCATTTAGATCTTTCTTCTCATTTAACTTGTGTTCTTTGATTTAAATATTTTAATTTTAAGCTTTTATAAATTTGTTTACTTCCGTCATATTTATTTAAGCTTATACTTTATACGGTGCAACTATCTATAACATTGCTCCGACGATTTGGTTTGTAAACTAAGCTATAACTTAATGCTAATTGTTTTAAGTTGAGCTTATTTTGATATATGAAAATGTGATCTTATATTTTATTATTATTATTATTGAGTATAATATTTGAGTTAGTCTTAGTTAGGCTAATGTGTTAATTTAACTTAATCATCGCATTTGCGGACCAACCATGGTTCGAACTTAAGTCCACCACCTTTATTCCTATAAGGCCGAAAATCTTGACCATCTAGGGTCTTCTAGAAGACTCCATTTTTGCTTCCATACTTGATTTTGTAACCGAAGAATGCTAGGAGTTCATGTCTCTTCATTGCCTCCATTAACACCCCCTAAAGATGGTCATTAAGCCACCATTAACACTCCTTAATCACCCTCTTTAAACCTCTCCCTTTTTGTCCATTTATTCAGAAATAAGGAGAGCATCCCCTTCCCTTTTGCATTCCCACACGTACCTCCTCAAGAAAAGAAAAGGAAGAGAAATGTTCACAACATTAAGGCATTCACATTGACTGGAGAGTTTTTGAATTCAAGCTTTAGATCGCCGGGAATCTTGATCAGAACACAACTCATTGTTTGAAAGGAATCCTAAAATTGTTCTAGGGAGAAGAAGGTAGTGACGATCCTCACGGTTTCTAGCATACTTTTGCTTATATTCTCTGCATTCCTCTCAAAGAACAAGGTAACTAGCGTTTTTCTAGCACATTAGGAAATAAGAAGTAACCTTAGGTTGTTAGAGTTATCGTTAGAGAACTTAGTATCATGCTAGGATGAACTTAGATGATTCTATTTGTACTACTCTTGTTGATATCATGTTAGGCTAAATTTTCACTGTAATTCATGTATCTAATATGCCGTTATTAATTGCCTTGTGGTATTGTGCTGTTAAAATGACTTGGTTGTAAATGAATGAAAACATTGAATTTTTATTATGTGAATGATTTGAAAATTTGAGAAAATTATTACATTCCATGTTTATTTGATTGATCATCATTTGAAGTTGCTATGGGAATCCAAGGTGAAGGATTGAAAAATGAAGCCATGGATTGACCGTTGGCTAGACATTAGGTTGACTTCACCATGAGAATAGGTGATTGACTTCCTAGGACTTTAATTAAATCACTATGAGAATACTTAGTTAATTGGTTTTACCATGAGAATAGGTAAAATTGGTTGATTAGGTCCTTCTAAATAGCTTGAGAAACTAATTAGAAAACATTTGAGTAACTTAGTCCCCTAATCGACCCCTTTGAATCTCCTTGACTTGACAAATTGGTTAATTTATGATTATCTTGTGAATCCCCTATCACTAGTGTCTTCTTTATATAGTCTAAATCCGATCATTTAGTTTAAATTGCTAGTTAATTTGCTCATTGTTTCTTAGTTAATCATTGATATCCAAAACACACCAAAAATAGACTTAGCTCGCTTAATCGCATTCAAACCTTCATTAAACCTTGCTTCCTCGTGGATTCGACCCTATCTTACCCTATATTAGGTTGAGTTACGTTACTAATTTGGCACGTGGAACGACCGTGTCAAATTTGGTTGATTAGATCCTCCATGCACGGAGCGGGCGCTCCACAATGTAAGGAGCGGACGCTCCTTTGCCCAAAACTGCTCTTTTTGGATCGTCTTTTAAATCTTTGCCCTTATGTTTAGGGGGTATAAGAACCTATTTTTGTAATAATAATGAACTAAGTTAGCCTAATAAAGAAAAGGGGAGGAGAATAGAGTTGACCGTGTATAACGACGCCAAAATTTGACACGGTCGTTGGACGTGCCAAATTAAATACCTAACTTAGCCTAACATAGGGTAAGAAAGGGTCGAATCCACGAGGAAGCAATAATTAATCAAGGTTTGAATGAGATTTAGCGAGCTAAGCCTATTTTTGGGGGTTTTTGAGATTAATGATCAACTAAGAAATTAGGAACTAAGTAACTAGAAAATAGACTAAATGATTCGAATTAAACTATATTAAGAGGACACTAGGGATAGGGGATTCGCGAGCTAACATTTAATTAACCAAATTGTCAAGCCAAGGCGATTCATTAAGGTCGATTAGGGGACTAAGTCACTCAAATGTTTCCTAATTACTCTCTCGAGCTTATTAGGAGGACCTAATCAACCAATTTTACATATTCTCATGGTAAAATTAATCAACCAAGTATTTCCACAACTTATAGTGATTCAATTGAACCAAGAAAGTGTTGGTCCAGTGGTGATGAGACTGGCTTTGGTAGGATGGACCCGTGTTCGAATCCCCGCAACACCCTTGGGAGAGAAATGGAACCTAACTACCCCGAACTTGACCTCGATCCGGATGTAGCCCAAAGAGTGAACCAGGTGCAAACACCAAAAAAAAAATAGTTATTCGATTGAGGTCCTAAGAAGTCGACATCTATTCTCATGGTGAAGTCAACCTATTGACTAGCTTAAGCACAATATAGGCTTTATTTCTCAATCCTTCACCTAAGATACCCAAATCTCGTTTAAATGTTGATCAATCAATCAAATATAACAATTAATTTAAACTAGAAAACCTAATTTTACCTAGGTCAAACCCCCTAGCTTGACTTTCAAGGTCAACTCATGATTAGCAAGGTCATCCCCTTCCCCTAGCTAGTAAACTACTCACTAGCCATGAAAAGCATAAAATAAAAATGTTCAATCAACAATGGTGATCCAACAATGATGGAAATCATATTAAATAAGCTAATCATCAACTAATTACTACTAATCAATACTAAATCAAGGTAAAACAAGTAAGGGACCCCCAGGAAGGCACACGTCAAAAAAATCACGCTGCCCGAAAAAGTTCCGATTTACCCGTTTTCGTGGACTATTACTCACGCCCCGGACACGTCCCGGGGCCCGGAGTCGGATCTTGCCCAAAAAAATTTTGGGGGACTCCTTGGGCAATATGAGGCCCTTTGAAACCTTAACATGACCCAAAACCGGGCACCGAATGCCTTCCAATCCCACCTCCGTAATTCCGACCAATACTGATTACCGACTCGGGAGGCCATTTAGAGGCCTTTTTGGGGCTTGAAACCACCCAAAATTTACAGAGACCCTATAGGGACCCCCGGAAAGGCACCCGTCAAAAAAGATCACCCTGCCCGAAAATGTTCTAATTTAACCGTTTTCGTGGACTATTACACACGCCCCGGCCACGTCCCGTGGCCCGGAGTCGGATCATGCCCAAATTTTTTTAGGGCCTCCTTGGGCCATATGAGGCCCTTTGGAACCTTAACATGACCCAAAACCGGGCACCGGATGCCTTCCAATCTCACCTCCGAAATTCCGACTACTACCAATAACCGCCTCGGGAGGCCATTTAGAGGACCTTTCGGGGCTTGAAGCCCACCCCAAAATTTACATATACCCTATTGGGATCCCAAGGAAGGCACCCGTCAAAAAAAATCAGCCTGCCCGAAAATGTTCCGATTTACCCGTTTTCGTGGACTAACTCACGCCCCAGCCACGTCCCTGGCCCAGAGTCGGATCTTGCCCAAAAATTTTTTAGGGCTTCTTGGGCCATATGAGGCCCTTTGGAACCTTAACATGCCCCAAAATCGGGCACCGATTGCCTTCCAATCTCACCTCCGTAATTCCGACAAATACCGATAACAGTCATGGGAGGCCATTTCGAGGCCCTTTTGGGGATTGAAGTCCCCCAAAATTTACAAAGACCCTAGAGTAACCCCGAGAAGGCACCCGTCAAAAAAAATCACTTTGCCCAAAAATGTTCCGATTTACCCGTTTTCGTGGACTATTACTCACGCTCCGAAAACACGTCCCGGGGCCCAGAGTCGGATCTTGCCCAAAAAAATTTTAGGGCCTCCTTTGGCCATATGAGGCCCTTTGGAACCTTAACAGGCCCCAAAATCGGGCACCGGATGCCTTCCAATCCCACCTCCGTAATTCCGACCAATATCGATAATCAACTCGGGAGACCATTTAGAGACCCTTTTGGGGCTTGAAGCACCCCCAAAATTTACAGAGAGCCTATTGGGATCCCAGGGAAGGCACTCGTCAAAAAAAATCACCCTGCCCAAAAACGTTCCGATTTACCCGTTTTCATGGAATATTACTCACGCCCCGGCCACGTCCCGGGGCCCGGAGTCGGATCTTGCCCAAAATTGTTTTAGGGCATCCTTGGGCCACATGAGGCCCTTTGAAACCTTAACATAACCCAAAATCGGGAACCGGATGCCTTTTAATCCCACATTCGTAATTCCGACCAATACCAATTACTGACTCGTGAGGCCATTTAGAGGCCCTTTTGGGGCTTGAAGCCCCCAAAATTTACAGAGACTCTACGGGGACCCCCGGGAAGGCACACGTCAAAAAAAATCACCCTGCCCGAAAATGTTCTGGTTTACCCGATTTTGTGGACAATCACTCACGCCCCGGCCAAGTCCCGGGGTCCGGAGTCGGATCATGCCCAAAAATTTTTCAGGGCCTCCTTGGGCCATATGAGGCCCATTGGAACCTTAAGATGCCCCAAAATCGGGCACCGGATGTCTTCCAATCCCACCACCGAAATTCCGACTAGTATCGATAACCGACTCGGGAGGCCATTTAGAGGCCCTTTTGGGGCTTGAAACCCCCAAAAATTACAGAGACCCTATTGAGATCCCAAGGAAGGCACCCGTCAAAAAAAATCACCTTGCCCGAAAATGTTCCGTTGTACCCGTTTTCGTGGATTATTTCTCACGCCCAGGCCACGTCCCAGGGCCCGGAGTCGGATCTTGCCCAAATATTTTTAGGGCCTCCTTGGGCCATATGAGGCCCTTTGAAACCTTAACATGACACTAAATCGGGCACCGGATGCCTTTCAATCCCACCTCCGTAATTCCGACCAATACCGATTACCGACTCGGGAGGCCATTTAGAGGCCCTTTTGGGGCTTGAAGCCCCCCAAAATATACACAAACCCTATTGGGACCCCCGGAAGGCACCTGTCAAAAAAAAAACCCTACTCGAAAATGTTCTGATTTACCCGTTTTCGTGGATTATTACTCACGGCTCGGCCACGTCCCGGGGCCCGGAGTCGGATCTTGCCCACAATTTTTAGGGCCTCCTTGGGCCAAATGAGGCCCTTTGGAACCTTAACATGCCCCAAAATCGGGCACCGGATGCCTTCCAATCCCATCTCCGTAATTACGACCAATACTGATAACCGACTCACGCCCCGGCCATGTCCTTGGGCCCGGAGTCGGATCTTGCCCAAAAAAATTTTAGGGCCTCTTTGGGCCATATGAGGCCCTTTGAAATCTTAACATGACCTAAAAGCGGGCACCGAATGCCTTCCAATCCCACCTCCGTAATTCCGACCAATATCGATTACCGACTCGGGAGGCCATTTAGAGGCCCTTTGGGGCTTGAAGCCCCCCAAAATTTACAGTGACCCTATAGGGACCCAGGGAAGGCACCGTCAAAAAAATTACCCTACCCGAAAATGTTCCGATTTACCAGTTTTCGGGGACTATTACTCTCGCCCCGGCCACGTCACGGGGACCGGAGTCGGATCTTGCCCAAAATTTTTTAAGGGCCTCCTTTGGCCATATGAGGCCCTTTGAAACCTTAACATGTCCAGTAACCAGGCACCGGATGCATTCCAATCCCACCTCCGTAATTCCGACCAATACCGATAACCGACTCGGGAGGCCATTTAGAGGCCCTTTTGAGGCTTGAAGCCCCCTAAATATTACAGAGACCCTATAGGGACCCCGGGGAATGCACCCGTAAAAAAAAATCACCCTGCCCGAAAATGTTCCGATTTACCTGTTTTCGTGGATTATTATTACTCACGTCCCGGCCACGTCTCGGGGCTTGGAGTCGGATCCTGCCCAAATTTTTTTAAGACGTCCTTGGGCCATATGAGGCCCTTTGGAACCTTAACATACCCAAAAACCGGCCACCAGATGCCCTCAAATCCCACCTCCGTAATTCCGAACAATACCGATAACCGACGCGGGAGGCCATTTAGAGGCCCTTTTTGGGCTTGAAGCCCCCCAAAAATTACAGTGATCCTATTGGGACCCCCAGCAAAGCACCCGTCAAAAAAAATTACCCTGCCCGAAAAATGTTCTCATTTACCAGTTTTCGTGGACTATTACTCTCGCCCCGGCCACGTCCCGGGCTTAGAGTCGAATCATGCCCAAAAATTTTTTTGGGCATCCTTGGGCCATATGAGGCCTTTTGGAACCTTGACATTCCCCAAAATCGGGCACCGGATGCCTTTAGATCCCACCTCCGTAATTCCGAC
Source organism: Patellifolia procumbens (assembly GCA_947645195.1). NCBI lineage: Eukaryota > Viridiplantae > Streptophyta > Magnoliopsida > Caryophyllales > Amaranthaceae > Patellifolia > Patellifolia procumbens. The sequence continues at coordinate 242,429 of CANSGD010000144.1, forward strand.
CAATACCGATAACCGACTCGGGAGGCCATTTAAAGGCCCCTTTGGGGCTTGAAGCCCCCAAAATTTACAGAGACCCTATTGGTATTCCAGGGAAGACACCCGTCAAAAAAATCACTGTGCCCGAAAATGTTCCGATTTACCCGTTTTCGTGAATTATTACTCACGATCCGGCGACGTATCGGGGCCTGGAGTCGGATCTTGCCCAAAAATTTTTTAGGGCCTCCTTGGGCCATATGAGGCCCTTTGAAACCTTAATATGACTCAAAATTGGGCACCGCATGCCTTCCAATCCCACCTCCGTAATTCCGACCTATACCGATTACCGACTCGGAGGCCATTTAGAGGCCCTTTTGGGGCTTGAAGCCCCCCAAAATTTACAGAGACCCTTGTGGGAACCCCAGGAAGGCACCCGTCAAAAAAAATCACCCTGGCCGAAAATATTCTGATTTACCCGTTTTCGTTGACTATTACTCACGAACTGGCCACGTCCCAGGGCCCGGAACCGATACTTGCCCTAAATTTATTTAGGGCCTCCTTGGGCCGTATGAGGCCCTTCGGAGCCTTAACTTGCCCCAAAATTGGGCATCAAATGCCTTTCAATCCCATCCTCGTAATTATGACCAATACCGATAAACGAATATAGAGGCCATTTCGTGGCAATGCAGGGGCCGAAAGCCCCCAGAAATTTGCATTGTCCCTATTGGGTCCCCCACAAAGGCCCCCGTAAAAAAAATCACCTTGCTCGAAATTGTCCGATTTACCAGTTTTTATAGACTATTACTAACGCCCCGGCCACGTCTCGAGTTCCTGAGTCGAAACTTGCTCTAAATTTTTTAGGGTCTCCTTGGGACGTATGAGGCCCTTCGGAACCTTAACTTGTCCCAAAACGGGGCACCGGATGCCTTCAAATCCCTTCTTTGTAATTCCGACCAATACCGATAAATGACTAAAGAGCCCATTTCGAGGCAATGCAAGGGTCATAAGCCCTCCAAAATTTGCAGTATCCCTAACGGGATCCCGGTAGACCCTCGTTAAAAAAAATCACCCTGCTCGAAATTGTCCGATTTATCGTTTTTCGTGGACTATTACTCACGCCCCGGCCACGTCCTGGGGGCCGAAATCAAAACTTGCCCAAAATTTTTTTAGGGCCTCCTAGGGCGTATGAGGCCCTTCGGTACTTAACTTGCCCCAAAACTGGGCACCGGATGCCTTTCAATCACATCTTCGTAATTCTGACCAGTACCGATAAACGACTTGAGAGGCCATTTCGAGGCAATGCAGGGGCCAAAAGCCCCCCAAAATTTGTATTATCCCTATTAGGACCCCCGGGAAGGCCCCATAAAAAAAATCACTTTTCTCGAAATTGTTCGATATACCGTTTTCGTGGAGTATTACTCACGCCGCGGCCACGTCCCGGGGGACGGAATCAAAACTTGCCTAAATTTTTTAATGGTCTTCTTAGGCTGTAAGAGGCCCTTCGGAACCTTAACTTCCCCCCTAAACTTGGCATCGGATGCCTTCCAATCCCATCTCAGTAATTCCGACCAATACCGATAAACGACTAGAGAGGCCATTTCGAGGCAATGCAGGGCCAGAAGCCCCCCAAAATTTGCAGTATCCCTATTGGGACCCCTGAGAAGACCCGGTAAAAAAAAATCAACCTGCTCGAAATTGTCTGATTTATCCGTTTTCGTGGACCATTACTCACGCCCCGGCCACGTCCAGGGGGCCGGAATCAAAACTTGCCCTAAATTTTTTTAGGGCCTCATTAGGTCGTGTGAGGCCCTTCGGAACCTTAACTTGCCCCAAAATTGGGCACCGGATGACTTCTAATCCCATCTCCGTAATTCCGACCAATACCGATAAACGACTAGATAGGCCATTTCGAGGCAACGCAGGGGCCATAAGCCCCTCAAAATTGCATTATCCCTATAAGGAACCCCGGGAAGGCCCCGTCAAAAAATATCACCCTGCTTTAAATAGTCCGATTTACCCGTTTTCGTAGAGGCCCTTCAAAAAATATCACCCTCATAGGCAAGTCTGCGCCACATGCCCGGGGGTCAAAACTCCCGGACAATGACACCGAGGCCCGGAATCGAAACTTGCCCTTATTTTTTTAGGGCCTCCTTGGGCCGTATGAGGCCCTTCAGAACCTTAACTTGCGCCAAACTGGGCACCGGATGCCTTCTAATCCCTTCTCCGTAACTCCGACCAATACCAATAAACGACTAGAGAGGTCAATTCGAGGCAATGCAGGGGCAAGAAGCCCCCCAAAATTTGCAATATCCCTATTGGAACCCTCGGGAAGGCCCTCGTTGGAAAAAAAACTCAACCCGAAAATATTAAGATTTACCTGTTTTCGGTGGCCTATCACTCACGCCATGGCCACGTCTAGGGGCCCTGAATGCCTCTTCACGTAACTAGAATGGTCAGCACGCGTCCAAAATCGGGTCGGAAGCCCATTCACAACGTTTTGCATACTAGAATGGTCTAGACAGGAAATTCCAACCAACAATTTGTATGATTTTTGATTTTGTAACATATATCCTTTTTATTTTTTGAAAATATTAATCTACTTGTAGTACACTTTTAATTTTATACTCCCTCCATCCCATAATCTTTTTCCCATTTCCCATTTTTCACCAAATTAATGTTCGGAGAATATGGTCCAAAAAGTACATGACAAAGTTAAAAAAGGAAAAAAAACAATACAGTCCAAATTTGGAAGTTGTATGAAAAATCATTATGGTCCATAATTGTATCAAAAATCAAGGGCAAAATTGAAAAAATATATATTTAATGAGGACAAAATGGGTCTTTTGGAAACAAAGTACATTACATAAATACAAAATATTGAAATGAAAAGAACATTTAGAACACCCAAAAAGGAATACGGGAAAAAGATTATAGAACAAAGGGAGTATTTATTTTATAATACACGTAACTAGTGGCATAAAAAATAATCATGTTGGACTATATCACTATTGTAACCCATAGACAAAATTATGTGTATAATTATGGGTCTGCAGTCTGGACAGGGAAATTCCTGCTTCGGAAGGGACCCATTAAGTTGAGGACCGAGACCTGGTCTATTCCATTTCGGTCCAATTCCCATCCAAACTCTGGTCTAGACCGATCCAGTGCAAACCCCTACCAATCACACATACAAAAAGAATCAGGCCAAGTACGAAGGCAACATCTCAGTTAGAGCTGGGCTCTTAAGTATGCATAAATTGATCTCTTTACTTCAGTGGCATCAAATGAAATTTATTACCAAATTATTCTGCCTCATTTAATGTATCCTGAGACTTGAGTGAATGAATAAATTGAAATTCACACAGCTGCATTGAGATAAATTTCGTATGGCTAGAATTGATAACTTAAGTTCTGAGGCGGCGGCACTTAGTCTTTACATGTTTCACTATCATGGTAAATTTCTCCGGATAAACATACATACAAGAGGGGAAAGCTATACAATTCCACTAACCTTCGGAACAAAAGGGAAGAAAGATAGCCTTATGATGCTGTGCCCTGACACAACTCAAATACAACCAAGAAATTAACGAGAGTTTAGACGCAATGAACTCAAACATAGCACAAGAGACCTAATAAACATGCCTTAGAATGAGCTCAAGCATAGAGTCTCCATCAGAATACCAAGCTAAACTGGTTACAAAAAAAGATATGAGTGCCTAATCACATACAATTGGAGGTTCAAGCTTGGACAGGCTCATATTTCTCACTAATTGCACCACCTTTTTGTTTTTGAAATTGGATGTACCGCAAAGTGCTTGCAAAGAAAGCTTCAGCAGCAGGATCTGTTATTGCATTATCACTTTGCATCTCCGTGGTAATTAATTCCATTAGATCCTGGATTGTATTAACAGTTATCTGGCTGTTCCCCTTCTCAAAAAAAAAGAGGTACCTGTATTTGAAAGCAAATTCCAACTTAACTATGCCGTAATTATCCACGGAGTTCAAATGTCCACTACATCATAGAAAAAAAACTTCTCTACCAAATAATAAGCACTTTGAAGGAGAAAGCATACTTGTTCAGGATTTCGATGAACAACATAACTGATCCACCACTACCACGTGTAGCATTTGCCATCTGTTGAGCGGCATTTGCGATTTTCAAAGCCCGCTTTAAGCAAAGTAGAACCCTGCATAAAGAAACAATTAGCTGCAGCGTAAGGAACTGCAACAAGATTTACTAAAGCAAACTAAAAAATTCGTCAGTAAAATAGCTTCAATCTACAATTAACTATGCTCCAGATAGTAATGTGGCCAAAATACCGTACATTACTTTCTGTGCCTCTGAGAATCTAAGATTCCAGACTTTTACAACAGCTTGTTAGCCTTGTTTAATATTTCCAGCTGGACCCTAGCTTCATTATTCTCTCCCTTTTCTCTTCTCAACAAACCCTAAAACTTATACTTCAATTAGGGGCTGCCAATGCCATCCACCATTTTGGTGATGGTAACTGGTAAGCCCCAATTTCTTGTTTATTTTCAAGTTTTCAATAAATTTTAGATGTCTCTCTCTTTATGAGAGTATTTTGTCCCATCTATTGGTGGGTTTCCTGTTCTCTTGTAGGAGTTTCAAGATCTTTCAGAGGGTGAGTATTTTTGGTGCGATTATGGTTTGTTATGCGAATCTTCAATGGTATCTGATAAGTTGATACAAGAACATTCCTTTCAAATTTATGATGCAGCGACAGATCCACTCGTGGAAAGTTGTATTGAGACAATCATTCAAGAATGTGCCGAATTGTCAGATTTAGATTTTTGGGTTTATAGTTCTGTCACAAGAAAATTTATGTTTGATTGTTAGATTTGCTTTCGTTATTATTAAAAAAGTATTGTAGATGTGGCATGTCTTTGATTAATGAAAAGTAGTATCCCTTGGGACTTTCTTCAAAAAACAATATTTCCGGATGGAGAGGAGAGGAAGGAGAAAATGATATCTCTTCTTTGGATAATAGAGAACATGGAATTAGGGAAGAGGAGGGAGATCATAGGCATAGCACACTACCACATCATCAGCACGGACCAGCTAACTGGAGAGGAGATGAGCGGCTTAAAAAGTTGAAAAAAAGATTCACACTTTCATATACCATCTTCTTGATCTCTTACCTTCCACACACCTCTCTCCCCTAGAAAAAAAATTATATTTTCTAATCCTAATTATTCCCCGTTCTCTTCTGCACATTCAAATGTTGCAGATCAATCAAAAACACAAAAAAGTGATGTCTATCCTATCTCTTATCTCTTCGCAATAGAAAAGTCCAAAAAGGAAAAGAGAAGCAAACAAAAATATATTCATCAGCGAGTTACGAACGGCTAAGTAATCGCTGTGAAAACCGTAAAATTTGATTTGCATATTTCCAATTTTGTTCCACATTTCAAAATAAAAAAAGAAGATAGTGCAATTGGCCAAAGATATAGTGACAAATGGCAATTATTTAGGAAAATTCCAAGTTCACTGCTACGGGTGATTATGAGCTTGGCCTGTTCATGAACAGTTCGAGCTCGGCTAGGTCAAAGTTTGGCTCGTTGTGACTCCACTTGAGTTCGAGTTCGGCTCGAGTTATGCTAAACGCGGCTCGAGAAGCTCGTGAACATGCTCGATTATTCTTTTACATATTGAAATACTATATTATGTATGAATCTATAAATATATTTGTTCTAGATATTACACAATAATAAGCTAATAGTTTTAGTGTTAAAAAATAAATTCAAAAGCAAAAAAAATCATTAATAAAATAAAAAAGTACACAAATAAACTAAGAATAATAATAGGTCAACCTTGTTCGTGAACAGCTCGACAACGGCTCAGTCAATGCTTAGTTAAAGCTTGGCTCTATATCGGCTCGGTTCGTTAAGTTTTGAACTCGGATTTTAGGTTTGAGTATGGTTATCGAGAAAGAAGGTTGTTACTGGAAAGGATTGGTAAAATAGGTTACTTAAGAGTTAGTTATTGTTAATTTTCTTTGCTTACCTTAGTTTTAAAAGGCGTGAGGTGCACCTTCATTATTTATTTATATTTTCTGCACGCCTCTTGTAGGCAAGGCGGACCTTTATTATTTGTTTTACATTATTTTATTTGAGGTGTTAGGTTCCTGATCAATGGTGCAAGTCCATTGACCCAAAAAATAGAAACACAGCCAAATATGAGTTAGTAATGAAAAGTTAAGTCCAAAATAAAATAACCGCTGAAAAAAAGAATAACAAAGAAAGGAAAGGGTTTAATGCATCACGTGACTCTTCAATCACTAGTCACAGTCACAATCAGATGAAGGTAAAAAAAGTAAAAGAAAAGGAAAGAGTAAGTTGCAGCTTGTTTGCCAAAGAGAAAAAGAAAGATGAAGCACCCATGGCTTCAAATCGAAGAGAAGAAGAAGGGCCAAGGGTGAAAAGGAGACCGAAGAGGACAACGAAGAGAGAAAGGGAGAAAAAAAGAATATTGAAGATAGAGAGAGGCAGATCGAAGAGAGACAAAGAAAAGGACTGAAAATGCATGTACTCCATCCGTCCCCAAAGGATTTCTCATTTCTTTTGGGCACAAAGTATAAGGATGGAGGTTGGTGTTGGGCTAAATTTTCATTTTATAATTGAAAAGTAAGGTAGCGGGTAATTCTTAGAATTGTTTATTAGGAGAGAGAGGGGGGCAAATGCTTTTTGAAAGAAAATAATATTATAATTGGTGGACTATATCCAAATAAGGAAATGAAAAATGTAATTGGGACAAACAAAAGTGGAAAAATGAGAAATCCGTTGGGGGATGGAGGGAGTACCACTTAAGTGTCCTAGCAAGAATTTCGTGGTTGGTGTAGAGACTAGAGATGCAAGTGAAGCTAATTGAGGGTTTTAGCTTGAAATTAAATTTTAAAGCTCAAATAAGATTTAATTTGAGCAAAAGTTAGTGTTTAAGTATCCTATTGCTATACCCCCAAAACCACAAAGGGCTTAAAATGCTGCACAAAAGATTTATAGAGTGAGCACATAATACCTGAACATTATCAAAGGCAATTAAGTGGGATTGGGAAAGAGGTCAATGAGGCCAATCCTCAGGGTACTAAACTTGGATTTTTTTTCCTTTTTCTCAAAAGATGGGGTAAGCGTTAAGCAAGAGAAAGTGGAGAGAGAGAGGGAGGGTGGGAAGGAAGAAAGAGAAAGTCGGGAGAAAGGAGAGTGGGGGAGTAGAGGAAACAATGAGGGTAAATTGTTACTGGAAAGCAAAAGCGTACTTACTGTGGGTACAATTGTCTTTTCAGGTTAACAGGATTATGTCCCAATTTGCTTTCCAGAAATCTTTTCAAGTTTGGAGGGATTCGTTTCTTTGAAGATGAAAAAGTCCTCCATTTCCTTCCCCACCATTTTTTTCACCGACATAGTTTTGTTATCCAAATGAAGGTAAATGCACCCTTTCTTCTCCTTACTTATCTGTCCCTCCATATCTTTCTATTTAAATAAGCTATTAGTCCTGTAGCTCGGAAGCAATGACTAGAGACAATCACAGTTGTTTTTGCTTGAATCCAAAGATTCACACATTTCAAATTTCCCTCTGATACTTCCTAGTTCCTCCATTTTTTTGTATTCCATCATTTGGACTTTGAACTATTCAAAAAACCTTCTTTTCATCTTTCGTGATTTTCATGTAACGAAAAGTAGTCATATAGACACCTCTTAAATTCGTCTTGATATATACTTTCAACATACCAACTTTTTACAAATTTAATTTAAGTATAATAGGAGATAATAATGACTAAATTTTTTACATTGGTAAGCGTGAAACTCTAGATGATGTAATAGAAGAAAAAAAAACGGAGGAAGAATAATATACTTAATTAGAAGACTTAAGAAAAACTTGCAGATTTTGCAAAGCAGTGACAAACCTAACTTCTATAAGTGCACTTATTGCGTGTGTCCAGAGGTACATGTTCCACGGTACAATTTCTGATTGCAGCACAAAATTACCACTCAAGAAGTAAATTAGGAATAGACACACACCTCTCTCCGTCTCTTGCACCATCTTGATCATCCGCCCAAAAGAGATGAGAGCACGCATAAACAGCTCTACATTGATCAGGTTTCTTTAATAGCTTTGCTGAGTACTGCAGATGCCAATCAGATAGCAGCTCAGCACAAAAAAAGGACGAAACAGATCATACCACAGCACAGAAGAAAAGAATAAGCCATTAGTAATACCCCTGTCGCTTTGTGTGTCAGCGTATCCCTGTTCTCAACACCAAAGACATGCATCCTTTGAAGAGTACCTATTATTAGGTATAATGCAGTCACCTGTTCTCTGGAGCCCTAATGATAACATCAAAAGCAGAGAGAAATGATGAGCCCAAGTAAAGAACTGATGAACTGAAAACCCGAAGAATAGAAACACTGGAAGTTCATTACCGAAATTTCTTCCTCGTATAATATGTATGCTTGAGTAAAAAATTCACAGGCGACAGGTTCCAGATCAGAGTCATTGGCAGCCTACAAGCCCAACAGATTACTATACGACAGGCTTCACAAAAATTCATACTGGCACTCTGACAATGAGAATGCCATCTTACCTCAGCACATTGCAGGTACAACCGTAACGCGAGCTCAGGAGCTGGGACATTTGAAAGAGCCTCGATAAGCTGGAAGAAATAGCACAAATTGGAACAGCAACTTAGATACGAGAACTCGTAGAGGAAGCAGGCAGAAAAAAAAGCAGATACAAATTCATTGAAAATATAGTCCTTTAGCTTCGAAGTTCTATGCTTTTGTTAGCTGTAATTTTTTTTACAACGCATTACTGGATAAAACAATGGCGGAACCAACATTTTCAAATTAGATGGGACAAAATTAATTATATTTTCGGAAAAGTAGGTGAAGCAATTATATAAATTAAAATTAAGATATTTAGGAAATAAAATATACATCATATCAAGAATTTGTATCATTTGAAAGTCTCTAGTCTAATTTCCCAACTGATGGCAAGATTACATTGAAATCCACAAATTGGAGTGAAGTTTACGTGATTTAGGGGTATGTTACTCGGACTCGGGTACCCATGTCGGACACGATACATGTCCAAGTGTGTGACTCTTTCATTTTTAAAAAAAATCCTTGATCTCGGCCCAATTTGAAGTGTCGAAGTATCCATACTCATGTCCCAGTGTCAAGGATTCGACACCCGACACAAGTACTTCAGGTAAAATGAAGAGTCCGAGTAATTTATAGTGACTAAAACTGTTGTAATACGCAATTCACGCGTTGTATACGAGACAAATTCTCGAGGAAAAAGTTAAACATGTCACAGAGGCTGATGTGTTATTGATGAGTGAGAGTCAAAATGTCAAACACACACTTTCTTTAAAAGACTTGGTATATAAACTCAAATTTCCAAATATATATCACAAATATGGAAGTACTTTGCAAAAAGTAAGGAAGCAAGTGGACATAATTCCAAAAAAAACATAAGAAGTAGCCACAAACTGTAGGTGGAAAAAATTCCAAACCAAAAAAGTTGGTGTCATATCCAAAAAGAAAAACAAAAGAATGAAGAAAATAGAAGTGAAATTCAAGAAGCAAACCTTCAAAGAAACGAGAAAACCAGAAGTGAAAACACAGAAGACTTATTGATGAAATTGGGAATAAAACATGCATTCGACAGACCACTTTGATTTACCCATCATGTTACACCAAAGCAGTCCCCCCTATCCATCGCACACTATGCATACTTACCAGCTGCCAGATTAACTACTTAAATTAGTTATAGATTATAATAAATATGGAACTTGAAAAAAAAAGCAAAATTTTACCTTGTACTCTAGAGGTTTCAAAGATTGCACTACGTACCCTTTCTAAAATGATCTTGTACCCCTAGGGTACCCTTAATGACAGACAGACATTAACTCCACCAAAAAGACGGTTGCTATCAGTTGATTTAGCCCCAACCCACCCAATGTCTTGCTTACCTCACTATTTTTACCATCTTCCACCATTTCTATCTTTCGACTTAAAATCAAGATTGGAACATGTATCAGCCATAAATTCTTCCTTCCCTAGTGCAGAGTCCTAACAATGAGCACCACCACTCTACATTCCTCAACTTCAGCCAAAACTAGGAGTAGGACTGTTGGAAAACATAACATAGAGATAGAAAAAAAAATATTGTGGAGCTGACTTTACTAGAATATCCATAACCTGATGATCCTTAAACCCTTGTTTTGGACTAAATGGAGCTGAGTTGAACTAAAACCAATGGAGCTGAGCTGAAATAATTAATATCTATTCAGTTCGAAAGAATAAGAACCTTAAAATTTTGAGTAATGTAATGAAAATGGAGGATAACGCCTCATTAGTGATTATTTTGGCAACAAAAGTTCAAGATGTGAAGCTTCAATGATTAAACTTGACCTCCAAAATCAATTTCTTGCTTTCTTCTATAAAGAAAAAGACACTAGATACAAGAACAGACTACGATTAAAGGACACACTTGTGGGGAGATATGATTAGAGGTTGTTTGGTTATCAGAAAGGCTATAGCCTTCTAGGGCCACAATGAGGGGACAAACGTGACCAAAGGAAGCAGATGGTGATGGTGTAGGACTCTTAGTTTTGCGGAGGAGAAATCTGCGCTTTGAAGGTTAAAGGTGGTGGTGACTAGGGGGGTGGGGGGGGATAAGCCGTGCAGCTGGAGCCTTGAAAAGGGTTCTCCATTCGAGGAGAGAGAGAGGGACATGAATTGAGATATGGAATGGGTTATTAAGGGGATTAAATGAATAGATGGAGGTTTGCTGAATGGAGTTATTGTCCTTCTATAATTAACAGAATGTGGTGGATATCTATGCAAATCCTGGGCATATTTGGAACCTCAGCGACACAAGGTGAAAATTCACAAAATGAGAAAGTAAATCATCAGAAGTAGTAAATAACAGTCTTATTTAACCTTGCCTATCCACTACTGTAAAGAAGATGTCTCAACCATTAATATCCATGACAGGGAGCTTGCACGCTATGCATTAACGATATAAAGTTTACCTGGTTCAGTAGCTGGAAAATTTTCTTTGGTGTACCCTCCACTTCGTCTCCAAGTTTACCCACATCTTGGTTCTGAAGTCTCTTAATCAACTGTTTGAAGCAAAAGAAAAGAATTTTAGAAATGCTCAATACCCAACGCATATGGTCAAAGATAGATAGTTGTTAAGCTGAATAAAATCATCTAAACAAATAGCATTCACTTCCAGCTAATTAAAAGAAGAGAAATTATATTACTCGTTTTTTAGAGCTTCACAAATTGTGCATTAGGGACAATGTTACCGGGGATGTTTATAGTTTCACGGACGTAAGGTATATTGTAAGGTGTTTTCTAAAGTTTATTTTAATTTAGACATTCTTTAGACTAAAGATATTTGGAGATACTTATATTTTAAGTTTTTTAAATTTAGACATTATTTAAGCCAGAAATTTATTACTTGCAATTTATATGGTTATATGAAGTTTATAAGAAACAGTAGAATTAAATGGAGTTAGAACATGGGAGGTCAACCATGTTTTACTTCATGCCTTGAAATTTCACGTGAAATTTACTCCACCAACATTTACTCTCTTATCAACTGAAGTAAGAGAAAAATGGGCGAGATTGACGGTTGTCACTTACTCATACCCAAGAAATAAACAAAGGGAGAGAGAAGGCATAGAAAACTCGACAGCCCTAGCCACCCAGCAGCCGTCGCCGCATAAGGTGGCCAGAATTCTCCTTCCTAGGTGGACACATAGAGGAAGTGGCCATCAACTAGCCCGAATGGAGCCACCGGCAGCCTCAGTATCATTTCTTTGTTTCCGTCCCACATTTCAGGTAATGTTGGGGCCAACACCGAGGAGGGTTCTGCAAATCTTTTCAGATCAAATTCAACTAGAAGAGCTACAGAAATATTGAAGGTCCCAAGAATTAAAAGAGATCAACCTTGTCCTTAAAAAGAGATGCCCTTCCCACATTATCCCCAACTCATGATTTTTGTGCCTTACTAAAAAAATCCACCGGCGTGTCTAGAGTCACATAATTCGCCGGGGACCCCTACTGTTTTCGAATTAAGTCGCTCGTTCCAATTCGTGGTTCGTTTCAAACGAAATCGTTGTAGTTCGCGAATTGGAATGAGTGATTTAGCGAATTGATTTCTATTATACCGAAACCTAGATCTGAAATTTGAAGCGAAATTTCTCTTACATTGTTGATTGAGAGAGGAGGATCGGGAAGAAGATGAAAAGAAATTGCGACAATAGAGTTAATTTTCGAACCCTAGAATCTAGATATGAAATTTGTTAAGAAAAATTATCTTAAAGCTTTTGTTCTACGAGGAGCTCTGTGCAAGATGACGACTTCATTTCCGGTGAAGCTTCCACCCGAGCTCAGCGGAGTTCGTCATCGTCGGTGGTCGCTTCTTCCTCCTGTTTGTCCAATGGTGACTGAAGAGTCACGTTCTTCTCCCTCATTTTTTATTTTCTTTTTCACTCTTTCTGAAGTTTCTAAACCTAAAGTGATAGCATTAGTCACGTTCTTCTCCCTCTTTTTTATAATTTTTTTCCCTTCTTTTTTTTTAAACTTTCTAACCGAAAGCCAGAGCATTAGTCAGGTGCATATTTTCTAAGTTATGTTGCAAGTTGTGAATCTTGTGATATATATATAAAAAGTTTTTTTTATTTCATTATTACTTTTATCCTTATTTTTTTGTGTACCTAAATCGAAATGAATTCACCTATCAAACGAATACAACTACGGGTAGCAAATTCCGTTCCCAAATTCGTTCCGCGAATTATGTGACACTGGGCGTGCCCATGCACCAGAAAACTTTTTTTAAATATTTAACCAGCTTAATACATCTTCTAATAGAACCATTGCTTATCACTGTGCATCTACAAACAGCCAATGCAGCCATAAGTTACAACTTGAGAGGTTTAAGATGCTTTTTTCAAGCAATTATATAAGAGAATCAAAGACACTAGGAGTGAAGAGTTGAACAAAACCTTAAGAGAGGAAAAAACAAGGGGTGGAACAGTAAATGTTAAGCGCTGCACTCCACCAGCCAATATATGCTTTCGCATTATATCTATAATCTGCAGAACACCAAGAGAGCATTCAACAGCCAGCTAGAGAGGAATATACACTATGAAAACAACATTAAGCACCCATCTTTCTTGGACCCTTTGCAAAATTGGACGAAAAGAGATGTGTTTCTGACCCAAGCAATAAGTGAAAATCGACACTTTTCTTGATAGGCAACCTTCAAGCAAACCTTGCAACAAATTTTATTTCTTCAAATCAATGAGCTTAAGGTCTCAGATATTTCACTAGTATGTGTTTCTGTTTTCACCAAGACGAAGTGCAGTAGTATTTTTATCTTCGTGAACAGAAAAATAAGGAAGGGGACTAATTCCGTAAACTTTAGACTTACGTCATGATTGGCTTTTGGCATACTTCCTCCATATGAAAACAAGTGTCATCTAAGGTTGAGCAAATTTAAGTTATGTTATAGACATTGCAAGATAATTAAAACCAACCAGTATATTCCATTAGCTTTTTTAGCTGACAAGAAATGATGCCTTTCAAGTGACATATAACATTGACAGAGAAGAGTTGGTTTAGTGGACACTTAGTTTGGTAGGAGAAAGTAAATGAAGAAGTGAAAAGTACCTTAAACATCTCTTCTGGGTCACTGTTGTGCAGCATTTGGATAAGGCGTGCTACAGCATTTTGTTCCTCCTTGAAATCCTCTTCGTCGTCCTAGATTATCAGTAAAAAAACCAATATAAAAGGTAAAAGTTGCAATGCAGAGTATTGAGCATAAGCCAACCATCTCTTCAACATCCTCAAAATTAGGAAACCCGGTTGCATCAAAATGATTATCAAGTTCAAGACCACAAACTAAATAGGATTCTTGAAACAACGAGAATGAACACATTACAGAAGAGATGACCAACTAAGAGAACATTGGTTCCACTAATCAACTAGCTTACTCTTAATACAATAACAGGCATGTTGTTTAACTGACCTCGTCATTAACGGTACCATGTGTGTCCTTGATAAGCCCTTTTAATAAGTCAAACAGCGCCTCAACCTACATTAGAGAAATTTCAGAAAATCAAACAGGATATCGATGCGATAATTAAGACCCCCAAATGGTCACCCACCTTATCGCCAGTAGATATATAAGTCTCGTTCTTCATGATGCTCTGAATAATAATCTTTGCCATCACTTTGTTCGTTTCATTGTCAAGGTACTCCATCACGCGAGGGTAATTTGAGAGCTTCAAAGCAGTAATAACATTATTATATTTATCCAGTGGAGCACTTAAAAGAACAACAATTTGCCTTGTTGCCTTGCTGTCATCAAGCTTCCTGACAACGGAGAGTTTATTGACACATGATCCCTGAGTGCGGAGAGAGAGAGAAAGAGACCTTTAGATCTCAGTAAACTTTGTGTAAAAGGGACAACAGAGTAAACAAACTGACCAGCCATATAGAATTTTACATAGTTTCATGCATGGGTATGAATAAGAAAATGCATCAAACTGTATCTAGAAATCAAGGCTGATTACAAAGCTCCCTGCAAGATGAAACCTAACAGGTCATTTTTGCAAGTGCAGAAATTCTGCACTTCAAGATAAAATGACCACGATATATCTTAGCAGTGCAAACAAACCAGTACGCCTAGCAGTTCATCAATAAACTGCACAGAAGCTTCTAATTAAGATTGGAAGGGAGCAGGCAACAGTTACACAATACCAAGACAAGTAGTTCAGTTGCTGGAAAGGTCCTCCTGAAAAAGGTGGCCAATCAGCCAAAAAAAAAAGCAGGAATACTAGGGTATCTGAAAATTCTGAAGTCGACATTATATATGCCTTATTGCCTTCCTGTTCTGAGTTGGAAATTTGAAGGTTCTTAATCTGACACATATATTAATTGGATCATACTTTTAGATGCTTTGCATTTTTTTGCTTAGTTCTAAATATCAGAATGAGACCATACGCCATTGACTATTTCAAGGGGAGGATATAGAACGTCAGCCCATC
The DNA here is from genome assembly GCA_947645195.1 of Patellifolia procumbens. Lineage (NCBI taxonomy): Eukaryota > Viridiplantae > Streptophyta > Magnoliopsida > Caryophyllales > Amaranthaceae > Patellifolia > Patellifolia procumbens. The sequence goes on from CANSGD010000144.1 coordinate 257,491, forward strand.
AATCTACAGAAACTCTGAAACTAACAAATTTCATATCATTCCTGTCAGAGGGGACACGAGAAACTTCAATAAGGATCTGATACTAGATAGAATCTGAGTAAGTTCAACAAGACGACATAACAATCGATAGCAGGAGCAATGGATACAGACAATGACGGGGTGCAGAGATGCTAAATGTATGCAGCCTTACCCCCAAACCATATTGTCGAAAAAAGAGACTATTTTTAAAAGATTTGCCGAACTTTTTTCAAACAAAAGGGAGATGATGGTCCAGTTGTACTCCAAGTCAACTGGACACAAGGATATAGCAGCACAACCTGTTAGCCTTCCATTATCTAGTACTACCAATCTATGATAGTCCAACACTTCTAATGTCCTTACATATCACTGTCAGACTTGCAACATAAGACTTGGATACTTCATTTTGAACTAATAAATTAGACAAATTTCTATGAAATGGCCTGAGACCAAAAACTGCAAACCCTTATTCACACAATAGTTTAAATAGTTATCCACATCTAATTAGTTGATCAAAACTTATCGCACAATCATTTGAACAGTTACAAAATTTCCAAAATTAGAATGAATAAGTTGCCTTTATTTAATAAATGTTTACTCCATTCTTTTAAGTTGATTAAACTTTCCATTCTAGACGTTCCTACAAGTGGGTTACACTTTCTCTTTTACCCATTTTTGACAATGTTTTATTATTATTTTACTCTAACATACCCTACTCTATCTCACCTTTCCCTTTCTTTTCATTGAAAGAAGATGTCATTATCTCCATTCCTTACTTACCACACAACACTACCTTCTCTCCTTCACCTTTCCTGATGTTATAAATGCCTTGTAATATGTTGACTGTCGAACGAGCACTCATTTGCCAAGGGAAGGGAGGAAAGTGAAGCATACCTTTCCTTATGTTATATATGCCTTGAAATACGTTGATTGGAGTTGTGCTCGGACAAGCACTTGTTTGCCCAGACAAGCAAGAAAAGGAAAAGTGGAAAAGTGAAACACACGTTCTATCCTCTCTGCCCGGACGGGTACTACAATTTTTCGTCAATTCGCGTTCTGATTTCATTAGGATCTCATACATTGTTGGAGACGACTACTTAACATATTACTTGGTATATTTTCTAGGGTTTTGTAAAGGTTCCCTTAAGTTATAGAAGGGAGGAGCCCCAAGGGTATTAATATCTCAAGTCATTAGAAATACTCCTTGCAATCTTCTTGTTTTTTCATCAATTGAAGATTAGAATAGCATATAAACCACCATGTAAATCGTTGTTGCTTCTTCTTCTTTATCGTTTTTCTCTCCAGTATTCTATTGTTGACTATCGTTCCACAGTATCAAAGACTTACACCACCCTTATTTCACAACACGTTACTTTTCACTCACAAAACTTCAAGGAATTCATGTCAGTCAGCCAGAAACTAAGAAAACAGACTAATAGCATCAAATAGATAGCTGTATTGATCAATCAGGTATTTCAATCAAATACAGCTCCTCAAGCTTTCAAGAGGTTAAGGTATCTCTGAAGTTCCTTTTCTCTTTCTACCTTTTTCAATACCCTTAACCTTTCCCACTACAATTTGATACAAGTTCAGAAGATTCCTTCCCATCCCACTACTGCTAAGTAACTAACTTTCTAAAAATGGAACACGGTGAATTTGAGCTTGGGCTGGCAGCTTCAAGTTGCAACCAACAGCCCCAACCTTCTGAATGACATCATAAGTCATAAGGTCCCATAGAACTTAGCTGCCAATTTCTTGAAGGGCCTCTTGGCTAGGAATTTCGGTTTGTAAGGCCGCCTTAGCTATAGGTAGACACAATTACCCAATGCTAATCCTCCTGCAACTTCACTTCATATAGTTCTGAGCCCCAAGGAGATGAAATTTCAGGTCATCCAACGCCTCTCTTCTCCATTAAGTGATCTTCCAGAGAACGTGTGGTGCCTGGCTCATCTCCGAGAAGATGAGAAGGATATCAGACTCTCTCTCAATTCGTTTATTAGAATAAAGTGGGCTAACAAACTTACCTAGAGCTGAATTATGTGACCCATCTATCCTCATCCCAGGGACTGATGCCATCTTCAAAAGTTGTTACTAGTTTGCCCTTAATTCCATTTGTTGATCCTTCTCCAAAGTTTTGGGCCGCATTGTTGCGTAGGTGCGGTCGTGCTCCATCACCATATTCACAAAACCCAGTGGCTGACGGATGAAACTGTACTCAAGGAGAAGCTCTGGTGCTCCACCTTATCTCCCCACCACGTCAGAGCGGTCTCTCTTGCCAAGGCCTCGCTGATGGTGAACTGAAAGATCATATCACCTAGTTTCTAGGTTCTTCCCACTCAGAGAATCCTACAAAGTGGGAGAAACCACCAATCAGGGTAGCCTACACTAGAAGAAAGAAGAGGCCAACCTAGCAAAGAGGGCAGCAGTAAATCAACAAGAGGGCTTTTAAGTCTTTGTACTTTTTAAATATTCTATTCGCTTAGCTTGTATAATTCTGTTAGGGTGAGTCATCATTGCTCTAAACAGATTCTATTAATCTCTGAGGGGGGAATCTTTCTAGAATGTGTATAAATAAGGTGTTGAGCTGAGAGATCATTATCGATGAAATAGTGGAGAGATTACTTGGGAGAATCCTCATCTTCTCGAATGCATGAGGGATTATAGCTAAGTTTCTTTGTAATTTTAGCTATCAATCAACTATCCAATGTGTGTGAGTTAACTAACCTGGGGTGAAAAACTGATCCATAGCAGAGAAAAGGCGTCGTAGATGTTACCCATTCAAACCACCCCAGTGTGTTACCTCTAGCTTCTCCTCCTCAACATGCTCCTCCTTCAAATCTAAAATTTTTACATCTCTTACTGCTTGTGATGTTCGTGAAATCTGATCGGATCCTTTGACATACATCCTCTGAATGGATCCTCGGTTGCTCCCGCAATCGTTGGCGACAAATTCGATAGTTATCCTCTAAGCAATGAGCAACCGCCTCGTTGAGATGTTGAACTGATTTCTCTAACGTTAGCTGACTGCCACCATTTCAACGCGTTGACAAAGTGTTAGCATCATTAAATCACTTTCCATGGTCGCTCTCTCCCTCTTTTTTAGGTCATTATCAAAGGACTGCCACCATTTCTTGTCGCAATAAAAATTCCCTCTGTGAAGTCCATCGACATGTCTTCCTCGTAGGACAAGCCTGCACATACTTAGCTACTGTTTTCACCATAGCTTGCCAATACCTTGGTAGTAAATTTCGAAAGCTCCAGCCTAAGCCCTCCTGCCCTCCAATTTGAGTGTCATGATAGTTCTTCAAAATAATTCGAACCAAGGAGGAATTTTCTGGAATCACAAATCTGCTCGTATTTTAACGCACCCCGGTGTCATGATACTCCTTCAAAATAATTTGCACCATGGAATAATTTTCTAGCCCTTGTATTTCAATGCACACCCCAGAGACCCCACCTTCCCACCTTCTACTGAGAATACCTTTGGAGCAAGAGACCTGATTCGCCTCAGTAATAGTGTTCCCACCCACTTAAAATTTCAACCATTGAGTGCCTAAAATGATGTCTAGAGAAAGAAAGCCTTCCACCACAACAACCTCTTGTAAAATGATCATTATGGATTGCTTCCCCCTATCCTTGATGCTTTATAAGTTGTCTTGGTACAGATGATAAGCAAAGCAAGTCTCCGCACCTAAGATACAAAATTGTGTGCAGCTCCAGGATCAACTATGACACTTCGAAAATATTAAGAGACAGCCACTTTGAGGTTTCCTATAATATGAAGCATGGAGGGGATCCACCACAAAGAATTTCGGGATTTACGAAGCATCGAGCTTATATTGGTCATAGGCGAAGAACGGGAATTAAACTCCAAGAGCTAGAGTCTCTAGTTGTTCATTCATTAAGAATGAAGGGGGTCGCGGGGGTCGCTTTCACCGTCATGAGTAGGTAAGTGACTCACCCCTTATCTCGAAATATCACATTCTCATTGTGTTCTATTTCAAGAAATTTCAAATATGAGTAAGTAAGAAATCAAAGCAATGAGATATTTGGCGGCACTAAAATAGTACCGCCCTGTGAATTTTTATAGTCCATAATATATTCCATATTTCCACCTGGTCAAAGTACATACTAGTACTAATATAATGGCATCCAATTAAAAATTTAGGAGCCTTTAGCTTCAAACCATTTCCTGTGCCACCTAAAACGAAGGTCAGACACAAATTCTCATAATACATTCAAAAAGCCCTATGACGACATCACAAGTAAAGATACTCCTTCTTTCACACCCTCAATATAGCACCAATAACTTTCTTTTGAGCTGATGGAAATATAAAAACTATCTGATCATTTTTGGCAGGGAATTGTACTACGTGGCCCTACTTTAGAATCCAAAAGTGAAATCCTTACAGCACAGAAGACGCACATAATAAATCAAAACACAAATGCAAGATTCACCTCATGAATCAACATACCAATACTTGATCAGCATAATCAAGCCGATCGGGGTGGACATGCAGAGTAAAGGTGAGAAGAGATGAATATAAAGTCACAACAGCAACAACAGGAATGTCTGCTTGTGCTTCGATGATCTACATTTAACAAAGAACAAATATGTCAGCCAAATTATAGGATATTTATACAAAAATACAGAAAAAAAATCCCCCCTTCCATCGATTAATACTAATTTGACAAAACAAACAACAGGTATGGAGGGGAAACAAGACGCCAACCAAGTAAGAAAAGAAGAACACGCTGGCAGTCCTTTTCGTATTTCTTTCTTTTTTTATTAAAAAGAAAACGCAATATCGTTGTAGATACTACTTACCTTCCCGATCGCACTGTTTAATTTCGAGAAGGCATCCACTTGCAAGAATTCTGGCAATACCTGCAATTCCTCATTAGTGATAATGAACAAAGGTTCAGCTTCAACTAAAGCATCACAAAGCTCACCTCTGGACTTGCGGCAGCATAATTCGACAGCCTTTCCATCAAACTGGAAAGGACTGACTTGATATCAACTGATGGCTGGAACAGAAAAAAAAATAGAGTTACATGCAAAACTTCCGCTAATCAACTATAGAAAGATTAGTGGAGAGCGTTACACATTTCAAAGCCATAACTGTGCATAAGACCTTCAGATACTAGTTAAAACTGAGTAAAAATACGTTTTACGCTCTCAAAAAATAGGCATAATCAATTGATGATTCAAAATAAATGTCAGAATATCATCCCTTTGAACCGCTCTACTTTCTTACAAACTCGGAGTTCAATTAGCATCAATCAAAACTAACCCATTCCTAGAGGTATTGTCGAGAGCACTGTCACATAATTCGCTGGGGTGGTGTGCGAATTTCGAATTGGTTCGATCGAATTCGTTCCCAATTCGCAATTCACAATTCGCCAATTTGCCTAAAATCAAAGCTCTGTGCAGCGAATTCCGTTCCCCGAATTCGTTCCCCGTTCCAAAGCGATCTACGAATTATGTGACACTGGTCGAGAGTATGCATTACACACCCGGGCGTACCATGAGCATGGTATACCCAAGTCTATTTGAGCAAAAAAAAAAGTGTTGGGGGGTACCATGCTCATGGTACACTCAAGCCTAGGGGTGTTAATGAGTTTAGCCTGTTCGCGAGCTGCTCGAGTTCGACTCGAAATTTTCACAAGCCGAGCACAGCCATGTTCGGCTCGAGAAGTTCGTGAACAGGCTCGAAATTTTCACAAGCCGAGCACAGCCATGTTCGGCTCGAGAAGTTCGTGAACAGGCTCGAAATTTTTTTTAAAATTATATTTTTTAACATAGTGACCTCAAATATTAGTAGAATATTTTTAATAAGTTTAGGAAAAATAAATAAACTTAGTTATAATATATTATATCTTATAAATATACTATATTTTGTTATAATTTTTGAACCCAAATCGAGTTTTGTGTAACTTGGACTTGATAAACTAAGCTCGAAAAAGCTCGAGCAAAGTATAACGAACCAAGCTTGAGCGACCCCAATCTCGGGCTCAACTCGGCTCATTAACACCCCTACTCAAGCCTATTTAAGCAAAAAATAGTCTTGCATGTACCATGCTCTTGATACACCCGGGTGTATAATAAAAATTGAATATATAGTCCAACTTATGCTTCCATTTTCTTGTCCTCTTTGGTTAATAAATGCACGTTTACTCAATCAGCTTCCAGTATTCACATTACATGATTATGCTATGAGCTGATATGAGCTTCTTCCTCCTGTCACAGAAGCACAACAGATCCAGCTATTAAGGAGTTTAAGAGAATAGAAGGAAGAATAAGAATAGACTTTGGAATTCAGAGTTAGCTCTTCAACATTCATTGTATTGAAAGGAAAACGAATAAGACAGTTCCTTAGGCTGGGTGTCTCCATTAGACTGGTCAAATAGGTCGTGTCCAGTCGTGTCGACTTCGTGTTAAAAATAAACGTGTCGAAAACCCTTACACTAACCCAACCGATTTAATTAATCTTGCCAAGACCCTTGACACTAACCGATCTGTTTAACTAAACGGTTAGCCGTGTCAACTTGTTTAACCCGTTTAAGACATACGGTTTAGATAATTATGATGATAAATCAATTTTCCGTGCCTAATTTTGTTATGTAATTGAACGGACTCATGTTTGGCTAACCACTAATGAAGCACAAAATTTCTATTTGTTACCTTTATATCATACTATAATATTATAAAGATCTATGTAATTAAATTAAACGGATGACACATCTAGCTTTTAAAATTCGCAATTGAAACTCCTTCGTTGTTCCGATACCCAATGCCGAAACACTCCATTGTACAATCTGATTCACACCATAGAGACCACTCAGACCACTTCAGCCAACTCCGGTACTTCCACCACCGCCTAGAATTGTTTATCTAATACCACGTTGTTATGAACTCAAAACGGACCTAGAAGAGTTCAAGAGAAAAGAAGAAAGAAGAAGAGACTTAGCAATTCAGACTTAGGGTTGCATATTGATTTTATTAAAAGGAAACAATTAAGACCATTCCTCGTCTTTCAAGAGGATGGGTCTCTACTCTCTACGTACAAAAGGGCAATCTCAAAGAATGATAATTCTAGGTGGAGGCATGACAAATTACATATTTATGACACTATCATCTATAATTCGCTTTAATTCATTAATTACCGTGTTTAAATTTATAAATCAACATGAACAATATCTTTGGGATTTGTACCTTCTAACGTTAAAAGGGTGGCTTACCCTTAGGGCTACTCGAACCTCGGTCGAAATGAGCGAGTTAGAATTAAAAATAAATAAATTTTTAGCTTAAGGTTGACATTTCCAACCAAAGAAAAAAATAAAGGATACGGTCGCGTTCACGGCAACTGCCGAGATGCAGAAGCGACTAATAATGATCTAATAGAAACAAATCATTATTAACTCAGTGTGTATTTTTTCAAAAGATTCGCACTATTAGATTTTCAACCTCAACTTTGCATTTTTGAAGTTATTTAAAGTGATCTTATAACCTAACTTGACCATGGTTGGGTTACACTTATGGTGAATAAAATATTACTTAAAACATGAGATTTATATCTTACTTCCTCCGTTTCTAAATAAGTGACACACTTTCCTAATATGGAAATGTCACAATAAGTGACACCAAGCTCAAAATAGGACATTTTAAATGATAAAATTACATGGTTACCCTTACTCCAGCAATATATATCCAATTGTTTATTTAGTTAAACTACCCTTTCTCTTTTTGATTGTGGTCCCCAACTTTCTCTCTCTAACCTCCTTGATTTCCCCCACTTTCTCCATGTTCCACTTATTATTATTTAGAAACGGAGGAAGTATTATATATACACATATATTATCCAACTAGGAAAGATTACGCAAGTTTGTCCCCTTTTGTTGTTGTGTGTCTAACCGGTAAAAAAAGCTATAACGCAGCGATTGACAATTACGTGACAGACAATCCAGCAAGATGGACATGAATTTCGTTGCGACGTTACCTTTTGCGGAAGGCAAGTTCAATTTCCATTGGCCGAGTTTTGTTTCCTTGCAGCCTTCGTTGATCATTTAACCATTAATATCAAAAGGTCATAAAAATAATATATCGTGTTGTGAAATTTGATCGAGAAAATACAACGAAGATCTACCAATACGTCATAATAATTTTGAAAATTCTAAACATGAATCCTTTTTTAGTGAATATCTATTTAGTTTATCGGAATGTTAATAGTTTACTTGAGATCTTAGTTTTATAAGTGCGCCTAAAGAGCACACGCGTAGTCGGATCCTCTTTAATAAGGCACAAGGCAAGTCGTCATGGCCGCTATTACGGTTGAATATCTCCGCTATTAGGGTTGAATATCTTCGCAGAAGACTAGATAAGACCAAAAATTTCTTCAAATTGAACTTACCCAAGCTGTTAAAATCACATTCGAGGTGAACTCCTCTTATAATTGCATAAAATTGCTTTAATTTCATGCCCAGATCTATAGACTTAATCCAGACTAAAACCTTAATTCGCAAATTTGAGTAGATGACAAATAATTCTCGTTAATGACGAACAAGATAGCAAGGGGGCTTTGTGGTGATATCTCTCCTTTTTCTGATTTGGCATAGGGAGGATAGCAAATTGAGGAAAGTTGGGTAAAAGGGCAAAAATTAGCTAATTAATAATCACCTTTATACACAATTAAATACAACGGAAAACAACAAACTGAAGAAGAATACCAAGCTTAAGCCATCCAAGGGATGTTAATGAGCCGAGCCTGCTCGCAAACTGCTCGGGCTCGGCTCGGTCACAGTTCGGCCAGTGCTCGGCTCGGTAGGGCTCGGCTCGAATTCGGGTTCGGCTCGAGTGTTAGCGAGCCGATACATGAGCTAGGATAAGTTCACGAGCGGCTCGAAATAAATTTAATATTTATATAATATTTTAAAATATAAAAAAATCCAAAAAAAACTATATTAAAGAAAGAAAGAAAATGTCGTGATAGTGTGGTACTACGTTACTAACTAGCAATACTAAGAAAAAAAGGCCCACTAAGAATCAAAGATTCAAAACCTACAAAGACAATTTTGCTTACAAGTTATTCCATATAAATTACCAGTATCACGAGCTTATAATGAGCTCGAACCCGAGCTCAAACCGAGCCTCTACAAATGAGCCGAGCCTCGAGCCGAGCCCTTCGTTTTAGGACTGGAGCTCGAGCCGAGCCCTTCGTTTTAGGACTGGAGCTCGAGCCGAGCCCTTCGTTTTAGGACTGGAGCTCGAGCCGAGCCCTTCGTTTTAGGAGTGGAGCTCGAGCCGAGCCCTTCGTTTTAGGACGGGAGCCTCGAGCCGAGCCCTTCGTTTTAGGACTGGTTTTAAGGCTCGACGAGCCACGAGCTCGAGCCGAGCCTCAAACTCAAACTCACGAGCTCGAGCCGAGCCTACCACTATTCGGCCTCGGCTCGGCTCATTAACAGCCCTACATGGAACCATGAACTCGGGGGGAAAGAGCTAGCGAGAACAAAGAAAGAGGAAGACGTGTTATCGAAGGATACAAAGGGCTTTAGGCCATTATTACTACAGATGAAGAGCGGGATATACTTTGAGTGTGCTGACCTCCTTTTACGTTTTTGGTCTTCGGACAAACCAATCCACAACCTCATTAAAAGTTCGATCACATGATCCAAATCGATTTATTTAATAACATTGCTTTTGCAATTCTATTCGGTGTTAAAATTTTCTAACGAACAGCAACCAAAACATGTAAAAACAAAAAATGATGATAATGTGGCGCGTTAAAAGAAACCACTTTAGCGTTCGAGACTGGTTGACCACATGGTAAACCAGAGCTCAGAAATATGGTTGCAAGTACAGATCCTTGTTGTCCAGAGGAAGATCTTGTGTGCATACAAGATAAAGCTAGCACCAAGCAAACACTCCTTAGGTATGTGATACAAAATAAAGCTAGCACCAAGCAAACAACAGCACTCCTCCTTAAAGAACCTGAATCCACAATAACACAATTGTGGTGCACCATATCATGATTTCCATGAGAATCCAATGAAAATCCTACTCTTTAATTCGGTACAATGATGTAACAGAGAAGGAAAGCAGAAGTCACAAAGTAGTAAATCCTACATGACAAAGGATCACCTGGAGCTGTGGACAAGCACCCAACAAAATATCAAGAGTTTGCAAGTGGTACTCGTCAGGAAATACTTGAATTATGCAGTCCATTAAATAATATTGTGCTAGCTCATCCTTACAATTGACCACCTGATTAAAAAAAACAAAAGTTTTTATTTATTATAATTTTCACAGCCAACAGCCAAATATTAAGAGAATAACTAATTAAACCAGACCTGTTCTAAGACTCTAGGAAGCACAGTTTCCTTGTACATGTCAAGATCAACTCCCTCGATCTGACTCAGAACATGTATATTCTTCCCAACCTGCACAAGCAAATCCAAGGGACAAACCAGCAGACTTTATGAGTGTGCACTAGAGACCAGAGCTCTATCTTTTCCATGCTAACGAGTTTCAGGATAATGGTATTACGAGATCACGAAGTTCGCTTCTTTCTTTTTCTCTTCTATCCTTCTCCCGCGTAGGTCCCTGCAGACCAGAAAGCCCGATTGCATGCTTCAACTCAGGATCAGCAAACAGTATGAATCATTCAAGCACTACAACCTGCATGATGACAAATCATGCCCTCATAACTGACAAAACTACCTTCATCGCATGGAAGGGCTGAGAGAAAACACCAAAGGGGCATACCTAAGACAAAGCAAATATAACCCTGTCCCCAGGAAAGAACTGAGGCATGTTCTGTTTTTACATGTGCAGGAAGGGAATTCCACTGTGATTTCAGGGGCGTTAATTACTTAACAAGTGAAATGCACAGAGGCCTTCTGTCAGGTATTATTGTGCAGCAACAGCAGTAGTAGATTGGTATTGATATTGGGCAATAAATATGACAGCATAACATAGCCACGAAGTAAGAAAAAGTATCATTCCTCTAGAGTAAACAGAACCAAATTGGATTCTTTAACAAGTCGAAGGAAGCTCATAGAGATGCATGGACTTTCTGCAAACATTATCCTCCACAGATGATGCCCCTAAATAAAAGAGGAGGAGCTGAGGGACAAAGGGAGCATATTTGAGAAGCCATTTGAATATGGATTTGTTTGGCTGGAGTGGCAAGAGTTCAAATATTGATATTGATCAAGCTTGTAAATGGAACAGAAATTTTTTCCACACGAGATTCTCACCATATCAGACATTCAGATATCAGAAGAGATCATGAACGACAGCAGAAACCCCCCCCTGCTCTTTCCAGTTTTGTGGGATAGCCTTTTTTGATTAACATAAAATTTGCAGAGAACAATATTCCATCATATTGAAATTTGTCTAGCCTTGATTTCCTCCTAGCAATAAATGAAGTTTAAGTTCTCAGCCAAAGCTGAAGTCTACTAACGCGTATTTCTAAAGTCAAGCGACAGAAGAAACCGTATCTTTCCAAAGCACAGAAACGGATGAACTTAACTTTCCACATTTGTAGGAAGACGAGGAACTAATTGGCAGGTCTACCTAAATTAAACACAACCTTCACCACATGCACATATCATACCAATATGAAAAAGAAGATTTAGAGCTATCAAACCTGGTACTGCATCCGCACCCAAAGTTTATTCATCTCAGTAAAATTCTGCAGCACAAACTCAACAGCATCTGTGACAGTATCAGCATCTCTGCAGGAAACAAGCAGCAACCATGTTAAAGTATCACTACCTCATCATCCCTGCCTAAGTTAGAGGCTTCCACAAATCTAAAGAAACGATAATGAAGATGTAAAAGGAACACAGTGATTAAAGAGGCAAGGTGCACAAGTTTGCACTGTCCAATCACTGGTAGTGGCCCAGGGCATCAGGCCTAGGGCTAGCGAAGCTGACTGAAACCGACCTGCTAGCCCGACCCCCAACCTAAAATAAGAGCGTTTGCGTTTAGGTTTCCGACCGAATTTATCTAAATGGGTTGACCCGACCTGATATATTAATTAAATGGGTTAGGTTAAGGTTGAAATTTGCGACCTTAACATAACCTTAACACATTTATATATAAAAATCCCAAATAAACTATTTTTAGTAAAAATTAAAATTGGTCAAAATGCATAAGAAAGTCTAAAGATGGACCATCGTTAACATATTTTTAGTAAAATATCAAAATTTCATGGTAAATTGTATTGTTGATTATTTTAAATTGTAATTAATTAAGATAAAAACATTTAAATAATCGAAGATAAATGGGTTAAATGGATGACATATTTATGAACTCAACCTTGCCACTTGTTTGCCTGAATTTCCATTTGTTTTGCAGCACGTATGAATAGGGTAAAAGAACAAGAAAAACCTGGCATTTGTCTTTACCTAACATTAAATTTGAGTCAATTACCTGTTGTACTATTCTTGTTTTACACTCCCTTGGTTATTTTTGTTGTTGTTTTAATTTTCCTTTTTGGAGTGTTTGGAAACGGTTTCACTTATTTCTATAAAAACTTTTTGGCCTTCTAAAGGTCCACTATCCTTATTATAAATATAGAAATTTACTTTTTGGCGAGTCACATGGATCATTGTAGTCCCAGAAGTGATTAAGTCTTACGTTTTGGTGAATCACTCCGGTAATTGCAATTATACAACGTTTTACACAACCAGTCTTAAACTTCGTGCAAAAAAGAAGTGGAACAACTTAAGTAATAGAGGGAGTGATTAAACATAGTTGATCAACACAGGCCAAGACAACCAATTTAGCAGGAGATATTCCAACGTTGCAAGCAGTAAAGCCATGTTTAGCATCTAGCGTTCCTTCTAATTATAAATCTAATTGATTTCGTTTTGACATGGTTTATGAATTTTCAAAGTAACTACCATCAAGATAATAATTCCAAGAAACAATAATCTTCCTCAAATTGAAGCACATAAAACCAAATGGGCACAAGAAAACGAGCCATTCATCATGATAAATTGACAAAAATGCAGGATTTACGCCCACCAAAGCTAGACATTGGAATTCAACATTTCCTAGAATTTCTTACCCTTCATATTCAGAACCAATATCAGGTAACTTATCCCTACTAACTTGAGAAAGATAACTCCTCAAGAAGAGCCCTCGTAGAGGATGCTGAATGCCTCGACACATTTCTACTAAATCCTTGAGAATATCTTTAGCCGGAGCTTCCTTTGATTTTATATACACACATCCTACTGTGCAGAGAAGATACCTGTAAAGAGAGGAAAAGAATTACTGAACCTAGCTTTCCTTCGTAAGTGCAGCAAATAATCCCACATTCAGTCAATCACTAGCTGAAAAGACATACAAGACATTTAAAAGATAAAGAAAAAACACCTAGTGGAAGATTACACCAACGTTTAACTCCATAACCAAGACTTTGAAGTAGTTAGTGAAAACAACAAAATAAACATGATCCAGTTGTAATAAGTCTGCATCAGACAAAGCATTCAGCAAAATCCATATATGACAGGGCTACATGCAACAAAGGAATATCTATTCCACGGATCACACATTTAAAAAGAAACCTGATGTACAATGGGGGGAAGCAATTAAAGTAATTGTGTCTTCTTTCTTCCTTTTCTCCACTTCAAAAAGAGTAGCAAAAGTATTTCTCTTATTTCCTTTAGATCTATTAATGAATCAACTGTACCTCTTCAACAGTAAATAAATTCTCTAACATGAGAAAAGGGAGCAAACTTCAAGATTTTTATTAAAAAGGAACAGGAATCTTGAGACAATAGGTTACACGCCTCAGACCCAAGTTTAACTACAACTTACCAACCCAATTACCAGGACTCCAGGTGAGAATTTTCTTAAAACTTGACAATGATACAGTAAGAAGTGTAAGCAATAGGCTAGTAATACATACGAACGGCAAAGCGCAAACAATCTAAACATGGTAAAATAAAACGGCACCATCCAAACCCTAAGCCATCTAAGTCAGGTTTCCTGTTCCAAATTTCTCACAATTAAATAGCATTCATTATAATTTAGAAGTCTTGGTAAGTACTACAGTCATGATTCACCATAAACCACGCAAGATTCATGCCAGAAAGACAAATTAATCGCACAATTCTCAATTGTTACTTATAAGAGGTAATGAGCCATTATATTCACGTATCACAATTACCTACCTGCGGTTATCACTAAATAACACAAAAGGAAGAACATAAGTAATACAAATCAAAAATATTGTTTTTTCCTCCTCCTGATGTGTTAGGCAACGCAACAAAAAATTGGCAGACCAATGATTTTGCACAAACTTCAAGACATAAATACATATAATTTGTGTCTGGTAAATAAGACACTATTAACAAACCCTAAGTTAATATAGAAAGCCAATCTCTGCCTGCATTCCCAAACAATAATAAACGCTCAAGAATATTAGGATATTGTTAGGCCATTGCTGCATCCATTATAGAGGAAACAGAACGAACTGCAACCTAAACAGACAAAATGGACTCTCGAACAACCAACTTAGAATTTTGGAACTTACAGTCGAGGTAAGATGTTGCCAGCATGCTGTACGAGTTCATAGAGTTCAATAATGGAACAGCCTCGCCTCGTTTCTTCGTGAAAGAACAGCTCCAGTTTTCTCAACTCATCGAATGCTCGCATATCTGAGTTACCCCAAAATAAACAAAACCAAAAGGGGCAAAACCGCCGAGATTTAAACGAAAAAAAATTGCACCATTTTGATCTTCCTAGGAATTGCAAAATCAGATCGCAGACTTACAGAGAGCGTAGTATTTGTGAGGGGAGAGTCTGGAAGTACGGAGCTCCGAGAGCATCTGAGCCGAATACTTCAAGGCGTCTTTCAGGTTGTTCGAATCCTTGAAAAATCAAAGCGAAAAAATTAGAGTTAGGGTTTTGGAAATTTAAAAGGAGAGAAAAAAAAAAGAGAGTACCAAAGCACGATGCATGTGGAAAGCATTCTGTTGAAGGCCGGCGATTCCTGCGGAAAGCCATTTCTCTTCATCTTCAGCTCCGTCTGCTATCATTCTCTCTTCAATATCAGAGGAGGAAGACGACGATGACGGGCGTTGAGGGAGTGAATTTGACTGGTGTGTGTTTGTGTATGTGTTTTTCTTTCCTCGGCTTGACGGCTTTGTGACTTTGTGTAAATATTTACGCAAATCCATTTACCCATCGTCTATAAGCATGCTTGGAATGGGGGTAATGTATTAAAGGGGTAATAAAAGTCAAATATAAGAAAACTAAGGTATTTTGAGATGATGATAGAGGGGATAAAGTGGTGATAGTCCTGATAGAGAGGATAATGTGGTGTTTGTAGGAGGAAAATGGAAGAATGAGGGGAACTATTACCCTCACCACCCCTAGGTAACTATTATCCTCATTTGAAGGGTAATAGTTCCCCTCCTTCTTCCATTTCTTTCCTACCAACACCATATTATCCACTCCACAACCACACTATCCCTCAATCATTACCTTTAAATACCTTAGATTTCCTATGTTTGACTTTTATTACCCCCTTAATATATTACCCCCATCCCAATCATGCCCTTAATGAGAGACTCAAGTCTAATATGGACGGATGGACCGGATTTACATTAAATTTATTGTAGACTCGGCAAGTCACGTGAGCAAGAAGGCAATTGACATTCTCACTCCTCATGTTGCTCGCACTCTCACTCTCGTCACTCCCAGCATTCTCACTCTTGTCAATCAAAGCCTTTTCACTCTCAACTCTCGCACTCTTACTCTCGTCTCTCACAACATTCTCGCTCCTCTCAAGCAAATTAGGGTTTGATTTATGAGTTTTTGTCTCTCACAAGTCCGAAATTGGTAAGTTTTTTCTCAATTTTATTGTTATGATTGTAATTTTTGTTCTCCCACCATTTCAATGGTAGATTTAGGGTTTTGTTTTTCGTTTTTATCATTGATTTAATTATTTTGAGTTCTATGATAATTTTTTGGGGGAATTTTAATTTTCTCCTGCTCTAATGCTCGAATTGGTAGTAATATAGTGTAATTCTTCTTGAATTTTTTAGTTAAAATTTGAAAATGGGAAGGAAGTCGGTAGCCATTCATGGAGGAAGAAGTAAGAGGAAGGTTAATGAAACTTTTTCAAGCCATAATTCCCAACAAAACATAATGAGTAAAAAAGAGAAACTCGAAACTTCTGATGTCCATGAAACTGATGAACAACAGTAAGTGTGGTGTTTTTTATTATGATTTCTGGCTCCATTGGCATTTAAATGATTCTGTTGTGGTTCAGATATTCTTTTATGCAGTGTTTTTGATGTGTTTGTCCACTGTATTGATTCCTTGAGTCTGAAAATCATGGAGGTCATTAAGGAGCATTTTGTAATAGACGGTTAGTAAATAGATGGCTTTGCCTTTTAAAAGTTACCATGTATTAACCATCGACTAGCTGAGTGTTATACAACTTCCTCTAATTGCCTTTTGTCAGTTCTTCCTGTCATTGATATTCTAGTGCAAGTATATGTCATCTAATTGCCTACTTTTCTAATTTAAAATTCGAGTCATCGGCAAATTGTATGAGTTTATGGTGTTTTCATGTTCAAGTGATTTTATGCCTTCATCTTACATAATTGTATGTTTCAGCCTCTAGTTTTTATACTCGAATAGGTTGCATCATCTAATGATATATTTTATAAGCATTTGCTAATGTCTCTAAAGAGCCTTTGGGGCCCTGGGGTGGGTGGGTGTGTCCAGTTAACCAAAATATGTTGTAATTCCAAAGCCAAAGAATAGTGGTGTCTTCGTTCAAAATGGATGATTTCTTAAATAGTTATCTGCTTTACATTATCTCCTCTCAAATTAGCCATAGGTTTAGTCAAATGGTCTTGCAAGTATGGTTTGGGAAGAGGTCTTGTCCTTGAAGTGTACTTCTCTTCAATCGTTATCAAAATTTTAACAGTCTTATAACTGAAAGGATATCTTGCTGCTTGAAACGCCGCTTAAGCAGCATCGAGATGAAGTGATTCTACATGGTAACAGACTGCTACTTGCTGAAGTTATTGGGTGAATGAGGTCTCTTCTTATTGGTGTCGTTTGGTTTTGCGATGTTTATTTTAATGCATGAGAGTGAGTGTGAAAGAGAGAGGCGTCAAGCGTGTGCATGTAAGGTGTAAATGCTTTGTGCTCTAAAAGTTCAAGTACTGATATATTATCAATATGTTAACTTGGTTGCTGCTCTGTCTGTAACTTGATCGAGTCCAATAGCATACTTGAGTCCTGTAATGAGTTGTTCGTCTCATTTACGTGATATTGCCTCAGTGTGTAATGAGCTTGTTTATATTTTTGCAGATACTTAAATTTTTCTTGTAGACCAGGACCTCTGTATGAACTTATACGTGCATTATCTCTTGGACAAGTTGATGATGTTAAGTCCATAGGGTTTGGAGGTCTTTTAGAGTTAAAACTTGGTGATTTTTCTAAGGATTTAGGTATTTGGTTATTAGATAGATTTAATGATATGAGTTATATGTTAACTATAGGCCATTATATGATACAGTTGACTCCTGACGATGTTCATGACGCTTTTTTTTTTGCCTAGAAATAAAGGAAATGACGTTGTTGAGTTATTTCGAGACACAGAGTTGATTGCTAAATGGTATAGTAGATTTGATGTTAAGTTAAGATCTAATAGCATTCCTTTGATACAATTGAAGGATGTGATGACTCCTACTGATTCTAGGATGCCTAAACCGACAGGTGAGGACTTCAAGCAGTTGTTTGTATTATACGCTTGTAGCACATTTTTGTGTCCTAAGTCTAATAGGACCGTAGATAATAGGCTATTAGTTGTTGTAGAGGAAGTAAATAGAATTATTACTTTTGATTGGTGTAGTTTTGTGTTGAAAATGATGGGGCAAGCAATACATCGTTGGAGAAAGAAGAAAGGGGAAAATCTGACAAGATTGGAGGTTGTATACAGTTTTTGGAGATGACGTATTTACATCGCTCTAAATTTTGAGGTTTTGTTGTATCTTCTAGACTTCCTCTGATTTCTTATTGGGACACTGATTCGTTTAAAAAGAGTAAAGGGAGAAAAGAAAGTTGGGTTTGGTACTTCTATTATATGGATATGGATACTTATCCAGTTTGTGCTCGCTTAGAAGATGGACCATCTCAAGCTACTTTTCGACCGGTACCTCCCGAGCCTAGTAGGGACCTTCAAGTATTACAAACAAGATTGAGTTTGAGTTACCTGAAGGGGTAACAACTGATGAAGATATTCGAAAGATTGCATAGGATGTAAGTATTTATATTGTAAAGTTAAACTTCATTATCTAAAAGTTATAGTTTTGTTATTAAAAGTTAAAGTTTAACAATCAAAAGTTAAGGTTTTGTAATTAAAAGTTAAGGTTTAGCAATCAAAAGTTAATGTTCAGTAATCAAAAGTTAAGGTTTTACAATCAAAAGTAGAGATTTTACAATCAAAAGTTAATGTTTTACAATCAAAAGTTAATGTTTTACAATCAAAAGTTAATGTATCATTATCAAAAGTTATATGATGCTTGAATTCTTTTTTGTTTTGTTTTGTTTCGATGTTATTAAAAGTTAAAGTTTAATAATCAACAATTAAGTTTTATACATCAAAAGTTTAGCTCAGTATCAAAAGTTAAGATGATGTAATTTAAAGTTAAGGTTTAGCAATCAAAAGTTAAGGTTCACTAATCAAAAGTTAAGGTTTACAATCAAAAGTTCATGATTAACAATCAAAAGTTAATGTTTCATCATCAAAAGTTATATGATGCTTGAATTCTTTTTTTGTTTTGTTTTGTTTTGTTTTTGTATTTGGTAGGAAATACATTGTGAGTTGTGATGCTATCTAGAGATTTGGATGTTGTTTCAAAAGTGTGCATTGCTTGTATTAATGCATTGAAGAATAGGCACAGTTTGGAGGCCAGTGATTCTACAATTACAGATAGTCAGACTTTCATTTCCGATCCTAAACTATATGCTATAGTTGATGAGATTGTGGAAGTAGTGACTACTTAAAAAAATGAGAGAGTCCAACTTCAAATCAAACTTTGACACACAAGGCGAGAAATTCCATTATGAGTCAAACTTTGATATAGGAGGCGCATTGTCAAGTGATGTACCTATTATCTTCTTGTCGTCTTTCATGAGAGGTATTAGCAAGGATATGGAAGATGATGACATGTCGATGAAATATCATGGAGTATGTGACTATTGCCTCCTTGATGATGAAATTGTAGATAGAAGGTCATATTTTCAACCTTTTTATAATTTGCTTTTGTAATATTTTGTTTTTATGATTTATGGATTAACAATGATTTTTATTTTTATTTTCTATTTTCCAGTGAGATACTTGTGAAGTTTAATGATGTATTTCACATTCTTCGTAGAGAGGACTTATTTTGCATTGATAATGATAACATGATATAATTTAGCTTGTCGAGTCTTTTGCTTTGCTTATGAATGATCGTGAGCGGTTGGACACATTTGAGCCAAGAAGATTTTATTTTGGATTAGAGAAAACTGTAAGTTTCTTCTATTTTCAAAAAAAAATGTTTTATAATATGTAATTATACTTTTGATTAATTTTTTCCCCAATTTTTTGACAGATGCTTCTTGACAAATGTGTTGATCTGAATGATTCGCAAGAGGCTCAAGATGAGTTAAAGCATTCCTTCCAAGCTTCAATGAGTTTAAATCATGCTTCATGGGATTTGAAGAGTGTTAGTATGGTAAAATCTTTAGCTAATTTTGGACAAAATAGATGCTAAAATAAGTGAACATTGTCTCTCTTTTTTCTTTTTCTGAAAAAGTTATGATTTGTGTTTGTAGATTTTTCTTACAATGATACTCAAGGATCACCATTGCCTTCTTGTGGTCAATTTTGATTCGAAACTTCTTCAATTTGTGGACAACTGGACTTACAATAGTGACAATCTGCTCAACATTAGGACAGCTTCATCAACATTGGTAATATTTTATTTTGATTGACTATATTCACTATGTAGAAATCTGAGCTGTTTAATGATGCAAGAAAGTTTGGAACTACAACTTGGTATGTTGGCATACTTGATGCACACTGGAAACTTTTTATTTCCTATTTCCTCTTCATTTTCTTGACAAATGATGATTCTGTTTAGACTATTCACAATGATGGTTCTGTTTAGACTTTAAACTGTTATGATGCTTTTCTTGACAGTATTCTGTTGTGGTTTGTGTTGATTTTTCTCTCATAAACTTTTAGTTACTTGTATAACTAAAAGTTAAGGTTTAGTAACTAAAAGTTAAGGTTCACTAACTAAAAGTTATGTTTTTAGTTTAAAAGTTAAGGTTTTAAGTTTAAACGTTATAGTTTTAGTTTCAAAGTTATTTTATGGGTGAGCTGATTATTATTCATATTTCAATTGCGTTCATCACTTTCTTCATTTCTTAAAGATAAAGACCATCCACTTGCTCAAGCCATGATAGAGTATGAATTTGATAAAGTGAATTTGGATTGCCGAACAAAGACCAAAGTACATAACTATGATAGTGGTGTATACTTGATGGGGAATATGGAACAATTTGAAGGTTTTTCCTTTACTTCTGATCTTAAGAAGGTGAGATATCAATGTAAATTAGTAGCCTTTAACCCTTTCATTAGTTTTAGATTTTATAATCTTAATTCTTCTTGTTATCGTTATTGTCATTAACTCTTTGTTTTGGGTCTTGTTAAAGGCTACAAGAAGACGTGTACATCATGGCAATATATGCGTCGGTCTTGTTCTTTTGGATTTAAATCTTGTTAGGAAAAATGTTCTTGAAGTCGTGGAAAACTTCAACACAAAGAAACCGGAGTATGAGTCTCGTATTCTACAAAGGGAGAAGGATAAGGTTGAAAAGTTAAAGCAAGAAGCTGCCGAGGAGAAGAAAAGGGTTGTTGAGGAGAAGAAAATGGTGGCTGCTGAGAAGAAGAAGAAGAAGAAAGTTGAGGGAAAGCAAAAGTGTTGAACCTAATTCTTCATTGGCCAGAGTAACTATGAGTTGTTATGGATGTGATTTGCTATGGAGCTTGGGTACATAGTCATATAGATGACAACTTTTCTTGCAAAAATGTTAGTCTAACTATGTGATCATTGTTGATACATGATCAGTGACTAAAGTGAAAAGATTTTTTTCCTTTGCAATTTGTGTTATATACTAATGTGTTTTTGGTTGGTGCCGGAGTATTGTCATTGTATATGCGCTAGTTGCCGTTGATATAAAGCTGGGATATTACTGTATACCCATTTGCTTGGACGAATTATTCAAGTTTTTTATGGTAGAATGTTCGCTGTCAAGAGTGTAAAACTCAAATGTGTGATGGATGAAAATGATCTAGTGTATTAATTACATTTATTAATTAAAATCAAAGTCTTGATACACCTTTTCCTTTTGGGTTGAAAATTTTTCGAGGGAGAAGGTGGTTTTCTCAAAATTTTTAAACTTTCAGTTTTGTTTAGTCATTGTTCAGAAGCCTCTTTTGAATATTTATGTTCTACCTACCTTTTAATCCTCTTTTTGTATTGCAATTGTTATAATGGATAATGTTTAGGATAATTTACAGTAGTTTTGTTTTTATCAGATTATTATTAGCTAATACATTGCATTACCTTTGTGCAATATATCCTTTTTTTATGATTGTTTTGTTGCGCTTTATATATTTGCGATTGAATTGCCATATTTGAACTCTTATGTTTTTTTGTATTAATGAAGTTTCTGATCTTGCTTATGCTATTTGGTTCCTTCATGTTTCTGATGACAAAAGTGACGGGTTAATGACTAAAAGTTAAGAGTAAGTAGCTAAAAGTTAAGATTTAGTAACTAATAATAAAGCTACAGAAACTAAAAGTTAAGGTTTAATTACTAAAAGTTAACATTAATTGACTAAAAGTTAAGATCAAGTAGCTAAAAGTTAAGATAAAGTATCTAAAAGTTAAGATTAAGTAGCTAAAAGTTAACATTTAGTAACTAAAAGTTAAGGTTCAGTGACTAATAGTTAAGATAAAGTAGCTAAAATTTAAGGTTTAGTAACTAAAAGTTAAGGTTCAATAATTAAAAGTTAAGTCATAAAAACTTAAAATTAAGATTGGGTAAGTAAAAGTTAAGGTTCAGTGACTAAAAGTCAATATTAAGTATCTAAAAGTTAAGATTAAGTATCTAAAAGTTAAGATTAAGTAGCTAAAAGTTAACATTTAGTAACTAAAAGTTAAGTCTTAAAAACTAAAAGTTAAGATTGGGTAACTAAAAGTTAAGGATTAGTAACTAAAAGTTAAGGGTTAGTAACTAAAAGTTAAGGTTTGTTAACTAAAAGTTAAGTCACAGAAACTAACAGTTAAGATTAAGTAGCTAAAAGTTAAGCACTCGTAACTACAAGTTAAGGTATTGCAATCAAAATTAATTCATGCCATATAACGTCTATAATATGAGAGTACATAAAACATAGCATAACATCAGTAACAAAACATTGATAATCTATTATTCACTTAAATTCACATATATACTTCCTCTGTTTTTTTTTAGTTGAAACAAACTCAAGTGGGTGGACTCCTAGGCAAAATTTTGGTGTGAGTGTGAAAGGGATGAAGAGAGAAAGTGGGGCATGTGATGAGGAGAGATATAGAAAGAGATGACTTGTAAAAAAGGAAAGATAACATTTGTTGCAATTAATTTGATATTTCCATTTTTGGCAATTGTTGCATTTAAAAAGAAACGGAGGAAGTAGTAAAAATGGTTATCAAAATAGATGAGCATTTGGTGTTTTTGCTCCGAATTCCTTTATACTCTTTGCTCTTCTTCTTATCAAATTTTCCAAGGATTCTTTTGCTGCTACCTTTTGTTTTTGCCCGTATTGGATGGAGGACATAAGGGAGATTCGAAGAAACTCAGCTTGAACTTGTTTCCGTTTCTGAATTTGTAGGGATTTCCACGTCTTCAGTTGAAATTATTTCTTGAATTCCCACCAAGTCCCTTTTGTAACTTTCTTCAACGATCTTTCTTGCGGCTTCATTTTTGTGTCTCTTTAGGATCAAGTTGTAGTACTTCCTTGTCATTTGTGAACGCCATGGTGTATAGTTATTGATCGTTCCTTGTCCTTGCTTCTTTTTCTCAACTACATCCCAAACCTCAGACTTTGCATACTTTTTCCATCCAGATGACATGTACTTATGAGGTATCCTCATAACAGAATGCATGTGAAGAAAACTGACACAATGATAACAAAGCCAACCCGATTCTTCAAAGTTCATTCTATGATCTCACTAGCAGGATTGCACGTTACTTTGTGTGAGGAATCCAAGTAATCTTGAAGTTGAACAAGATATGTCTTTGTTTGCCCCTCTTCCCTAAGTAGCTCAGCTTCTGTACCGATTGCAACTCTGAATTCTTCCTCAAAATCCTCAAAAAGTGTGACAGTATATATCTCAGAAGCATGTTTTAGTAGTTCCGTCAATGGAAGCTTTGAACTAGGTTTAGACCTAGAGCAGTTGAACTCATCACTCTCTTCATTCCTTCTCCAATTTCTTATCATTGCATCAAATATTATAAAAAATTATGTAAGGTTGGTTTGCGCATTAGACTTGAACCCAATTGCACGATTCGTGCTTTCGCTTCTTTGTGATGATAGAATACCTGCAGAAAAGAAATCCTTACTGAGAGATATTGATCACTTGTGCTTAAGTGACTATAACCTTTTGAACCATTTATCATCTTGTAGCTCATACTTTACAATCATTTCATGCTAACAAGTTTCAAACTCAATCTCATTAGCACAACCTCTTAATCATTTTTTGAAAGTATCCTTGAATGTCGTACTTGACTTGAGTAAGCCAAACCTATTCACGACAAATTTCTCCAAATGCTTTGACAAAGTCTATGCCTAGGCTCTGGAAAAACCTATGGAAAGAAAAATGAAACTTATAAGTCATGGAAAGTAAACGTAAAACTACCAAAAGTCAGTTCAAAAGTTAAGTTATATACATCAAAAGTTAAGATTCATACATCAAAAGTTAAGTTTCGACAGAAAAAATAATTTGATGTAAATTTGGGTTTTGCCTATTGAATTGCATTTGACATTGCTTGGTCTTGGTCTGTGAAAATTGTGGTAGGAGATTTTCCACTCATTGCCTTTTTGAATGTCTCAAAGACCAAACAAAAGAAGGTATGGTCTCATCTCCCAAAAATGCACAACCAAACATCGTGTTCTTCCAATGATTGTTGATGCCTACAAAAGGTGCACAAATGAGGTTGTACTTGTTTTTTCCGATATGTCGTATCGAAAACCATCACATCACCATAAATGGCGTAGTCATCCTTCATCGTGGAGTCACGCCAAAAAATGTTGCACACTCTACCATTTTCATCAAATCTTACTCCAAAGAAGAACTTTGGGTCATCCGAAAGCTGTTAGTACAAGTTATTTATAATGGTTTGTGCATCACCACCTTCTATTGCTAACATTTTCAGCTTGTAAAAGAAATTCAAGTGGTCTTTAACGGTATGACCTAAGCAATCTTCTCCCCCTGCTTCACCACTCATTTGTCTGTATGATTGCATCGGTTTCAAACCAAATTCCAAGGCCATTTGAATGGTTTATCCCTTCTCGGCGGTGAGGGCTCTTTCCGATCTGTGCAAATGGTGCCAATGTTGGCGAGTGAGTTCATGGTTGTGTGCTATGACATGTTGGATAATTTCAAATTGCCCATTATTGTTCAACTTCGCTCGTCTTACAAAGGTTTTGTGTTGGCTTTTAGAATGATTTTAAGTAATCACCAAAAATGTCTCTTAGGCGTGTACCGGGGTCACTGAACATAGAGATTTTAAAAAATTGTTGAAATTGGTAGAGAAAAAGCGTCAAAAGGATCTTCGCCCATCTTGAAAAATGCACAGGAACTTTATGTCTACTTAGGGACAAGAAGAGGCATCCTTTGTATGATTTTAAGAAATATCCGAAACAACACTCACGCGTACCGTGGGTTCACTAACTCGTAGCATTTTAAAAATATGTTTGATTTTTAGGAAAATGGCACTGTACAACACATTTGACCTCAAGGGCCCCATTAATGAAAGATGAATCCATCCAAAGGTTACATGTTGCCTTCTAAGAATGGTTTTAGGTAATCACCAAAAATGCCTCGCAAACGTGTACTGGCGGTCACTTAACATAGAAATTTTAAGAAATTGCTGAAATCTGTAGAAAAAGGGTGTCAAAAGGAACTTCGTGCCTCTAGAAATAAATACACAAGAACCCTAAGTCTACCGAGGGACCAGAATAGGCATCATTTGTCTGATTTAAGAAATCTCCGAAATAACACTCAAATATATATCATGGTTCACTAACTCGAAGGCTTTTTAGAAATATGTTCGGGGCAATACCTCTTTGATCGGAAAATATTTGGGGCTGAATGGTTCACAAAAGTCCCCTCCGTTTTTCATTCTCTATCGAACTGCGCATTCGTATCAGTTGAATCTCAAAGTTCTTGTTCCCACAAAATGCAAGCCTTCTCAAGAAAATCCGATTTGGCGGGGCAATAACTCCTTGATCGAGGCCCTATGGTTATCATCTGAGACTTAAATCAGTCATGGGACGTACAAGAGAGATTGCGGACACATGATAGAAAAACTGGACACAAGTATGAGAGGCTCTGAAATGACGTTCCGAACTACCCAAATTGAAGCATATTATTCTTGGTTTCTATTCTTGGAGGCACTGAGACGAAAATGGTCACAAATCACGGGAGAGCGTTCCATGGGTCAAATAATAAAGTCACACAATTTTATATGTTTGATGGTTAATCACATGATGTTCACTGAATCGATGTTCAGATCAAGAGAATTCACAAGCCAACAAATTTGATTGATCTTTCGGGTCAATCAAAACTACTTGGCTCTTTGCATAGGCAATTAGGTTTGAGGAGCATTCAATTTCTAAGGATGTATTTTGTTAGTCAATCATCTCCTAAATTATGGGAACTAAATTTAATGCAACATATCAGAAGCTTACTTAGAAGTTACTGAAACTCGTTAAAATAAATTGGAAATAAACTAAACTTATCAGATTTAAAACTCATTTTTATAATCCAGAGCGCTTAACAAAAAATCTAGAGTAAAATGATGCTAGAGGTTTACATTGCACAAATGCCAGTATTGGATAAGCAATGAAACAACTTTTTGATATCTTTAGCAAAATTAATTAAAGGATTTTTTGTCAGAAACAACCTAATAAAATACACTTTTTGTTGGAAACAACCTAATAAATTTTTTTTGGCAAAAAACAACCTTAGACAAAAAAAAAAAATTTGTAAATTGAAACTTGTTTACATATTCCGGCCATTGACCAAAAATCTCTGGCATTGACCACCCAAATTTCCAAAGTCCCCCAACTAAATCTCTAATTCACTCGTCCTTCTCCATCTCTCTTCTCCCTTCCTCCCTTTCTCTGTTACAATTATTATCATGCACCCGGGTGCACCGTGCGCATGGTGCACCCGGTGGCATTATTGTAATTAATGCGAAAATCTGGGTAAGAGTATAAGTATTAAAATCTTGCCCTAATACCTTGTAGATAGTTTAGCTCAGTTGGTCTTGAGGTTTATGTGTTTGGTAGTTGGTCATGGATTCGACTCCCATACCAATCATTTATAATTTTTTTTTACGTTTGACTTTTCCTCTTCTTTTGGCTTTGAATCTCATTGTTTATTTTTCATGTTTCTTCCATAGTTTTAGTTCTTATTTTAGCCTTTTTTTATTTTATCTTTTTCAATTATTTTGCATATTGTTGTACTATAATTATTTTTTTGGAGGGATGTTGTATTATAATCGTTATTTTTAAATTTATTTTACGGGTAGAATATATAATTATTATAACATGCCTTTTTTCTTTTTAATATTTCCCATATTCTGTTACAATATATTTTTTAAAAAAATTTTAATAAAAAACTTATTTTATTCTTCTTTGCTTCTCCACTTACTAACTTTTTTCATTTCTTATAAAATACATTTCACTCATTTGATCAAAATGAGCAATCGTTTTTGTGCAGCAAGATCAGTAAACATTCTGATCACAATCGAGCGATTTTATTTTACTCATTTGATCAAATGAGCAATCATTTTTGTGCAGCAAGATCAGTAAACATTATGATCACAATTGAGCGGTTTATTTTACTCATTTGATCAAATGAACAATCTATTTGCAAAGGAAGATCGGTAAAGATTTTGGATCTTGAGTGAAGTAAAATAAATCTACTCATTTTGTACAATAAAAAACAAACAGTGAGAGTAAAAAATAAGGAAATGAGCAACATGATTTTCAAAGGAAAACATGAAAAAATATGTTTGATATAGTTCACATTATGATTTGATATTGAGTGAGTTAAATTAACTCTACTCATTTACAAAATGAACAATTTTATTTTACTCATTTTGATCAAATGAGCAGTTTATTTTGTCTTGGAGATAAATCAATCTGCTCATTTTAGCATGTTTGTTTTGATAAGTAAACATTCTAATCTCAAGTGAGGTAAAATAAATCTGCTCATTCGCAAAATGAGTCGTTTTATTTTACTCATTTGATCAAATGAGCAGTTTCATTTTACTCATTTGATCAAATGAGCAGTTTCATTTTACTCATTTGATCAAATGAGCAGTTTTATTTTACTCATTTGATCAAATGAGCAATTTTAGTTTACTCATTTGATCGAATGAGCAGTTTTATTTTACTCATTTGATCAAATGAGCAATCTTTTTTACACAGGAAGATCAGTAAACATTTTGATCTTGAGTGAGGTAATAAATTTGCTCATTCATAAAATGAGCTGTTACTATGACTTAAATTTTTCTTATTATATTCTTCTTTTCTTTTCCACTCTCTAACTTTTTCCAATTCTTTTTTCAATGTGGAGAAATAAAAACTAAACAAACAATAAGATACCCATTGAAAAATTAATGAAATAAGAAATATAGCTTTGAAATGAGTAAATATGTTACTTAGTGCAAAAAATTCCTTAAATGAGCAAAAAACTCCTTAAATGAGCAAAAAACTCTTAGACTATTGCTCATTTAATGAAATTATATAATTTGTAGTCAGAAAAAAGAAGAAAATAAATAATATTATTTTCTAATTTGTAGTAGCTTAACACTGGTACGTGGAAAATAAATAAATGAGTAATTTATCTTTTAAATGAGCAGTTATATAATTCTTTATTGATTAGTAAACATGTATCTACCGTGTCACATTGACGAATATATTACTAAAATGAGCATTATACATTTCAAATGAGAAATATATCTTAAAATGAGAAAATATATTTTTTAATGTGTTAAAATAAATACCAAATAGAGTAATCAGTTATAATACAAGTAGATGAGCAATATTGTTTTCGAATGAGCAAATTGATTATACTTGAACTTGAAAAATAACTAAATGAGCATCGTAACTTTCAAATGAGCAATATAACTTTTAAATGAGCAATAATATATTTCTTTTAAAAAAATAGGAATAAAAAGAAGATTAATAAAAAATGAGGTGAAGGAGAAAAAAAACAACAAAGAGTGGTAGAGGGGGGATTCGAACCCGCGACCCTCTAACGCGGAGAGAGTATATAGGCCCAACCACTGAGGTAGCTTTCACTTAGTGATGTAAAATGGAAGGAAATAGTATTAGAGCTGTTTTGCTGAAGTTCGCGAAAATTACCAAAATGCCACTGGGTGCACCGTGCGGGGTGTACGATGCATGGTCTCATTCTCTGTATTGTTCACCATTCTCTTTCTCCAAGCTATCTATCTTTTCTCTGCCATTGTTGACTCTCATTCAGGTAATTGCAAAATTTTCCATTCTCTCTTAAATTCGAATATACATTTCATAATTAGGGTTTTGTTTGGGGATTATGTTAAATGGATCGATCAAGAAGTCGAAGAAGCTAAGCAAGAGGGGCGTGAATCAAAGCTTGATGATTTTCCTCTCGCACTAGCTGAGTATGTGAAGGCAAATCATCAAGTACCTGGCCCTACTAATTGTCATATAACCGCAACTCCGTTGTTTGAATTGTCCTCTATTCGCATACAAAGGGACAAAGAGGAGCTTGATGATGTGAATTCTTCTTTTGAGATCTACGGTCATATCAAACCCACTAATGATTTTGGAAAAGAACTCTTAATGTTTGATCGAGGTGAAGATAATCCGAAGACTGTCTTCATGTTTGACAAAACATCAATCATCCTTGATAAGTCTCAACTTGACAGTGTTCTACCGCAAAATTTATGTATTGTATCTTGTAGACAAGAGTCAAAGTATCACAATCTTTAAGGATGGATTCTTGTTGGATTTCACTCATAATGTAGTTTATGACAAAGAGCAAGTCGTTTATCATCAATGTGGAGCGTATGGGCGTGTTTTAGTGCACTACACAGTATTCCGATGTGCACTCTTGGCAAAGATAGCTTAGTGAAAGAGAATGGTGAACAGAGAAAGGAAGGAAGGGAAAAGAGAGAGAAGAGAGAGAAGAGAGAGAAGAGTGAATTAGAATTTGGGAATTTGGGGGTTTAACTAAGTCACGTGACTTAGGCGTGCTAGTCAACGCCGGAGATTCTTAGTCAATGGTCGGAATATGCAAACAAGTTTCATTCCCCAAAATTTTTTTTATATAAGGTTGTTTCTTGCCAAAAAAAAGTATTATTAAGTTGTTTCTGACAAAAGGTGTATTTTATTACGTTGTTTCTGACAAAAAATCATTAACTAAACTTAGATTATTGTTTGTTTCTTTAAATCTTTCACAACTTTTTAATTGGTTGAATGATGGTTCATTAACATCCATCAATTTACACTTGTTAAAGGAAGGGAAATGGAAGGAATGAGAAGGAAAGAAGCGGAAAAGTAACCATGAGAATGATTGAATTTCTTCTCCTTCCTATCTTTTCTATCTAACGATACAACTTTTATCATACACCCGAAATATGAATATAGCACGCCTAAAACTATTTTTTCACTCATTTATCAGAATACGAGCATAGTACACCTATTTTTTATTCATTTCTCATGGTATTCCAAGAACATCATTCGTAAAAAGAGAAAGTTGTTTTAATATAAATATCATTTAATAAATCCATTTAACCTAAAAATGGGAAAAGGAAAACACACAATTAGAATTTAGATATACATATAAGTGCTTGATCTAACTAGCTGCAAAAGATGGGGAACGGAACCCAAAAACTTACCAAAAGCAAAATAAAGCAAACGAAAAAATATATAAAACGTACTTCATCCGTTTCGCAATACTCACAACATTAACATAGTAACCACTATTTATCTATCAATCTTATCTCATATTTTTTTTCTAGCCAGGTGGGGTCTTATTTGATTTGTCTTAATGCATACTTTTTATAATTTTAACTTATCAATAAACAAAGATATTAAAGTTCAAAGTATTGCATAGGATAGTGTGCAAACAAGAAACATTGTGAGCATTGCGAAACGGAGAAGTACATAATAGAAAGAGTGAAGGTGATTTGAGACAGGGAGTAAACACATTGTAAATTTGTAATCTCTCACTCTTACTAGTATTTGCTACTCGCATGGTTGATCCTTAGCATGGAGGATCTTCTAAGGGACGCGTGCTGGGTAGGAACCAACTCTTAGTAATAAAGCTTATATCTAATTATGCTTTTTTTGAACAAGATCAAGATTAGGTATTTAAACTTTGGCCCTCTTGCCCTTTTTGTTCAATCTGCCATTCATACACTAAATTTTTTCAAGTCGAGTTGAACTCAAGCAGCCCAGCAAGTGGCGCGACTTGTTAGTTACCCTGCCTCAATGGTAGTAGAACATCTATCAAACTCAACCTTTCTTAAGATACGGTAAAAGCAAAGCAACTAATCATAGCCAACAGCTATAGAACTTCAGTTGAATCAACCAGACACAATTTGGTTGAAGTGCAACCATATGAACTAACTTATTTCCTACCCCACCCCTTTAAGAATAGATAATTAGAGCTTATTCTTTGCTGATTAGGAAATTCATGCAAAATTGGAATGCACCAATTTACTGCAGATACATGAAATCGGCTATAGAATATGCTCATTCCAGAAAATCCGCCAGAAAGAACGTGGGGGGCTCATGGAACAAGCCAACATAATCAGACAAATTCCGGGAACTGCAAAATATTCCACACTGACAATCTCATCATGTCAAACACAAAATATAATGATCACCATTCAAAATATAAACTAGTAGGCTCCGACAATGCTCCGAAATTTTTGTATGATAGTTAAAAATAATTGGTGTCATATAATGTGTAAAAATTATTAAATAAAAAGTTTATCTCATTTAAATATGGATTTAAAAAAATTACAAATTAACTCTTTTTTCCATTCATACATCATCATTGATTTTGATAGAAGAAGCACCAATGGCATGTTGGCATGATGGTTGAAACTTCTTATTTCAAACTCAAGGTCACGGGTTTGAATCTTTACATTAGCAAAAAATTTTAATATATGAGAATTAAGTAATAGAGTGCAAATGGATGATGACACGTGACAGATTACAATACTTGCTTAAGCTTTTTAATATATATAGATATGGATTGTTCTATTTTGCCATACAGACCAATGGACCATCGTACTGTAACTTAAAGTCAACCTCTTCAAACAAGATTCCCAAAAGGCAAATGTTGAAAAAAAGCTATATATATTTATGTATTTGACATTTAACTAACCAAAATCAGAAAGAGAAGCGTAAAAAATGCAGTCAGAGGCAATTATCTTCATAACAAGTAATTGTGAAGACTATGTTACGGCAAAAAAAAATAAAAATAAGAATATGGTTCTTTCCTAGACTGGGATCCTCCAGTACCTTACATTTTACTACATAAAGACTGAACTGAAACCAGGAATTAGATGGTGAGTAACCAAATGCAATGCCAGAAAGCAACAAGAAACAACCTGATGCTTAACAAGAGAACCTAAGTACAATCAGTAAGAGATCATACGCTAAAAAGGCCTGCCTGCTTCCTCAAGCTTGATTGTGAAAAAACAAAGTCGCACACGGGACGGAATGCACGAACTAGGGCTTGTTTCTCATTACAACTTACACAATTACAATATGGAGCAAGCCTTCTGTGCCTTTGACTTCTTTTTCTTTGTCTTCGGTGGTTGAAGCACGACCTTAATGGCTGCGTCAAAAACTGCCTTGACATTCTGCAGATTCAAGTTCACGTGTATAAGCGGGTAGAAAGGCACAAGCAGTTGAAAGGGTGACTGTCTCAACCTGAATTTTAATACCCACCTGCTGTGTTTTTGAACTGCATTCGATGTAAGCAGGTGCACCAATCAGCTTCCTCAATTCCTCGCCCTGAACAATATATAATAAAAAGGCCATCAAAATCATGAGACTGTTAAAAAGTTGCAGTACCATAGGAAACAATATGCAGGAGACAGAAACTAATGTTTTACCTGAGCTGTAGTGATTGGAACTGCTCCAGGGTGGTCTATGAAAAACTGCTTGTCATCCCGAAGATCTAATATCATGCATATCAAAGCAAGAATACACTACAATATTAAACAATAGGCTCTTGTAGAAACAGAGAGACGAGTTTATGAAAAACTGAACTCAAAGGTTCTTGCAAAGTAGTGGACACAAAGGTTCTTCATACACAAAAAAAAAAGTAGACGCAAAAGTTCCACAGCCAGACACAGCACCTCTCAACCAGCCATATACGAGGAAAATGCCATATAGTTACGGGAAATTTAAAACACATACAAGTCACAGTATGAGATAGATAGCCTTTCTAGGGTGACCAGAATTCCACATGCATTTTCTTTAAGATACAATTATCGTGAAATATTGATGTGATCATGGATTTTAAACTGCGATAAATTAATCAACAAATATAACAAAAGCAATTCAGCAACAGTTATGTTTTCCAACACCATTCCTCAAGTGGACAATTACAAAAGGTTGGACTGCATCTCAATTGCAGGTATATATTTGTAATTTTGTATTAAGTACTGTCAATTCACTGAACACAGATATACAACAACATGAGAAACAAGAAAGGTAAGTATGATCCTGACCGAGTTTTGTTCCAACAAGAACAATGGGGACACCAGGAGCATAATGCTTCAACTCAGGAATCCACTGAAAATTAAGTGGCCACAACAGCTCATTAGCAAACAGCAAAGACCACAGATCTGATCCACAAATGACATTTTATAGGCTAGAAAACTTATCAGTACTCAAACAACATTACCTTCTTAGAAACATTTTCATAACTAGCCTTGCTAATGAGGGAGAAAGCTAGAATAAAAACATCTGCTCCACGATAACTCAAAGGTCTTAATCTGTTGTAATCCTCTTGCCCTGTTGCACATATAGCACAGCTTTTAATTAGTTGTACAAAGAGGGCAATATAGAGGTCAACCAGAAAACAAAGCAGATAATGAAGACCAGTACCTGCAGTATCCCATAATCCCAGATTAACTGTGGCCCCGTTAACAACGACATTTGCACTGAAATTGTCAAAAACGGTGGGCACATAGTCCTGTTCCCGGCGAAACATACAAGTTTCAGTTGGGGCAAAGAAAAGAAAAGAAGGGACACGAATTTGAAGTATTAGCTCCATAGCAGTTTCATACAAGACTCCTCAATCTATTTCAGATTATGTTACTAGGACTCTTTAGAAGTGTAGGCGTTATATGACATGAAGATGTAAATCTTTTCCAAATTTTCCTGTAATTCCCGAAGGATCATATCCAAATATTGACATCCTTATTTCAGCGATTGATAGTCTTTTGACATTGATACGGCAAGAGAAATCAGAATCAAGGTAAAAGAGTACTTTAGTTTAACTATATAAAAGCGATAACTACAAAACAGAGAATCTTTGCTAAACGATTGTCCATTAACACGAGGGTTCGATAGAACTGATCAAAATTTATGTTCTCAACAAGTTATTGCGCAAAATATAGCGCCTAATCAAAGTCCAACTTCTTTCCCGACACACATTAGATTACAAGTACATGTACATGTCCCATTTTGGAAGAATAGCTAGAAACATATCCCAGACAAGAAGAACCATCATTTCTTATCATTTGGCAAGTATAAACAATAACCAAGTAAAAATGAATATGACAATTTCAATCATGAAGAGAAAGAGATCCTATAAAAATAATGAAACGTCATGCATCTAGCATAATCTAGAGGAGGAAGCATAAACTAGAATGCATATATAGCAACCTTCACATACAACATATAATCAACCATATCGTCTGAATCGTGAGTAAAACTCGCAAAACAATTAAAACATTACTCAAGTGAAAAATTGACGGCGTATTCCATAAGATTGCATTAAAATCAAATTGAATTATGTGCAACAGGGCCATCATTTCAATAAACAAAAATTAAATTGCAAGGAAAGTTTATTTCTTTCCCTGATATTAACAAAAACATGCACGTTATATCTATAATTCAGAAGATACAAAAAGGTAAGTCAAATCTCACACACACACACAAGAAGAAGAAGAGAAAAACATAGTAAATCAACGAATTCCGCGAAATTGAAACAGAATTTCGGGGAAGTAGAGAGAGAAACAGACCGTAGGGAAGGTATTGCTGGTGTATGAAATCAACAAGCAAGTTTTACCAACGGCACCATCACCAACTGTAACACATTTTATGAACCTCGAAGCACTCATTTTTTTTATTTATCAAAATAAAAAACAACAACCTCCGGCGATCTTCTCTTCAAACAACCTCTATCTCTTGATCAATCAAAACAAAATACCAAACTTTTTTCCCCCAAATTCAAAAAAAAAAAAAAAAGAAGAAGAAATCAAAATCGTTCCTCAAATACTACAACACATGAGAGAACCTGTAAAAGAAGAAATTGGAACCCGATCATAACATAATTCATGGCACACAAAAAAAAAAACAGAAACCCTAGAAAGGGAGCCTTAATTGAGGGGGAAAATGTGGAAAGAAAATGAAAGTGAGAATGATGAAATGACAAAAAAAAACGTAACCCTAAAGCAAACAGATCTGGTATAAAAGATTAGAAAGAGGAAATTTTGGGAGAAGGATAGAAGAAGAAGAATGAGGAGGAGGAGAGAGAGAGAAGGTAAAAGAAGAAAGGAGAGAGAGGAGTTACCTGTGAGCCGGGAAACAATGCCGTTGAAGCGTTCTCAAAACGAATTATGGCTTTGTTTCTGTGATGATTGATTGGTCCTCCTTCTAACTTCTAACCATGTTTTACGCTTTACTCCCCACGCCACCCTCTTCATTCTCCTCTTCCTTTCATGATTTCTCATTTTTAGCTTTTTACATTTAAATTTATAATTAGCCAACTACTCAAACTCGATATTAACTACATAATCATCGTTTTCCTTAAAAATTGTGACTAGTTAAATTCATTTTATGATTCGTTTAATCTATTTTATGACATGTTTAATACATTTCAATAATTATAATGTATTATTCATTCAATAACTAGTTTAATCCATTCGACAATTCTAATGATTTTTTCTTTAAGATTGTTTGTTGTGGTTCAACATTAAAAGCGATATAGAGAAAGGAAAAGATAAGGAACGACTAGTTGGTGCAAATATCATGAATAGTTTTAGGTTCTAGTAACATGGAATGAGCTTGTTCGTAAAATGTAGGCTAAGATTGGTATAATCTCTCTGTTAAAATTATACCATTTTTTTTTAAAAAATTGTGTACCACCAACTCACCTTTCAACGCATTTTCTTCCTCTAAACTATTTTACAATTTGGTAAGTTCAAAAGTTAACAGGTTTTGGTAGTGGTGAGTGGGTTGACAGAATGATAAAGTTAGTTGTTTATAAATAGTTTTATGGATAAATTGTTAATCGATGCCTTTAAATAGGTGAATTTGTGAGCTAGTACCTTTAATTTTTTTTTTGTAAAATAGTACCTTAAGTTGTACAAAACTCTAAAAAATAGTACCTTAGTCAACAACCGAAATATTGACTAAAGTGGCCAAAATTTTGGACTACGGTACTGTTTTTAAGCGTTATGTACAACTTACCTATTTCACAAAAAAAAAAATTAAAAGGTACTAGTTTACAAATTCACCTTTTTAAAAGGTACTAGTTAACAATTCATCCTAGTTTTATAGTATGTAGTTAGTTGTTAAAACGTGATGTTTATGAGGTAGTTCTTAAAAATTATAAAAATTATAAAAAGGTGATATCTTACAATAAGATGAAGCCAACAACATATTAATTACTAGTATTTATATTTATAAATTAGTCCAAAAACTAGTTGATGAAGAGAGTAAGAATCAAAACATTGAAAAAAAGGAACTAAAACTTACTAATTAGACAGGGTGATCCATTATCTCCCTTCTTATTTGCTAGAGTGATGGAGTATCTCTATGCTATAAGAGTAGAGGGAGTAGACACCAAAATTAAGAAAAGAAACAAAAACATTTAAAATAAATCAAGGAATTTATTAAGAAACTAAATTTTATTTATAAACATACAAATCAGATTTTTAGCCAAAAATATTTAAAACTTCAAACTACAAGATCTAAAAATCTACAAAGTATATTTTCTTGAGATCTATAAATAGTAACACCAAATACATGAGTAGTTGATTGCTCATGAGGGGGTGCATTTGTTCAAATTGATCATGAAGCATGAGAAATTATTTTAGGACGAGTGAGAAAGTGGCAAATGGATAGGGATGAGTGATGATGCTAATTACATCTTCCACTAATCTTTTGTAAAGTTTTTTTTTGTATTTTTCGGCGTTATGTTTTTCAATCATTATTGCTAATCTACTTTCTACTATTTATTACTCCTTTTTATTCATTTTAATTGTTTTGTTATTTAAATTATTTTCAGATTACAATTACACCCTTCAAAATAAACACAAAATATCTAAAACTCAACGATTATTTTTAAAAATATGTATACACTTCATTTGAGAAATTACGATGTAGGATCTTTCAAATTCTTAAATAATTTTTTGCACGAGGCACGCATTGCGTGCATATAAGGCTAGTCTTACTAGAGGCAGAAAGTTAATCATGATGTCAACTTCACCCAAGATGCAATAATAGGTTAGGAATCTTCCACCTAATGTTTGCTAATGATCTGTATATGTTCACTAGAGCTGATGTTCACTAGAGCTGATGTTCACTAGACCTATTGTTCACCTAATGTCTTTGCCCTCAAGTCTTCATGAGATTCTCTCAAGCTTCTGGATGCAAACCTCGAGGAGAGTAACATTTATTTTGGATGGATTTCTGATGCTCTGAAGAAGAGTTTACGTGATATTATTAAGATTTCTGAAAGGAGTTTCCCTTTCAGATATCTAGGGATGCCTTTATCCACCACTACTAAAATGAAATATGATCAGCGCAAGCCCCTTGTGAACAATATCTTAGTAAGGGTCTGTTTAGATTTACTGAAAACAACTGAACTGAACTGATGGAAGCTGAACTGAACTGAACTGAATTGATTGGAGCTGAACTAATTGGAACTGAACTTAAGTGAACTGAACTGAATTGAATTGAATTGAATTGAATTGAATTGAATTGAATTGAATTGAATTGAGTTGAATTGAGTTGAATTGAGTTGAATTGAGTTGAATTGAGTTGAATTGAGTTGAATTGAGTTGAATTGAATTGAATAAATATATAAATAATATTTAAACAATAACAATATGAATATTAAATAATAATTATAATGATAAGTAATAATAATGAATAATTATTAATGAATAATGAATAATAATAATTGTATTTTGAATATTTTTAAATGATAATTATAATAAATAATACTAATAATTATAAATTAATAATAATAATGATTAATGACTATAATGATAATTAATAAAAATATTTTATAGTCTTTTATTAATATATTAATACCTGATCATGATTATATAATACAATAATATCTAAGAATTAAATTAATATTACTATTTTAATAATTAGATTTAATTATATATTACTCTATACACTTTCCTTTTTCATCTGTCCCAGAAAGCTCTATACAATTTTCTTTTTCATCTGTCACAGAAAACTCTATACACTTCTATTTTTGGATATGACCCACCACTACTTTATTCTTTTGACTTTTCAACCATGGCCCACTACTCTCTCACATCCAAATAAAATAATACCCCACTAACTCCTATCACATCTATCTCTTTAATAAAATACAATTGATAACCAAACAACAACTTATCATCTAAAACTACGTGCCCGATCAAGTGTATACACCTTTCTGGGACGGAGGGAGTAATATTTAGTAATAAAATAATGATTGGGTCGGACCGTGCAAAATTACATCATAAATCGTTTTGATTTGATTGGATTATGGGCTGAAAACGCGGATTTATTTGTGCTTTTAACCTAAACAGTGTCCCTCCCTAATGATAATAGTAATATTAATGAATAAAGCTATAATAAATAAAATAATATACAGATAATAATAATAATACTTAATAATAATAATATATAAATAATAATAATAATAATAATAATATAAGATCAATTAGTAAAATAAATTAGACCAACATAATAATATTTAACAAAATGGTTATAAAAGAATGGAGGTGAACTGAACTGAACTGATTGGAGCTGAACTGAACTGAACAGAAATTAAGCTGAAATGAACAAGCCCTAAGAATCAAAGCTTGGAGTTCTACGTTCCTCGATCAGTTATGCTGGTAGAGTTCAGCTCATCAAACAATGGATTTCTAAGGTAAAATAGTTTTTGGCTAAGCCAACAACCTTGAAGTTTGTTCTATTCAATTAAAAGAAGATGATTTAATATGTGTTTATAACGATCTACTCTAATTTGTATAATTTGATTACGAGATTTGATTTTATTGTACATGTTTTAAGCTAGTTAATAAAATACCATCATTTGAAATCTTGATAGATTTATTCAGAATTATATATAAAACACCGTAAAAAGTTTAATTTAAACTAATTATAAGTGGATAAATAATAATAAGTTCAAGACTACAAGGATAGCCCAAATCCGAGGGAGATATAGGAAAAAATATAGCGTACTACAAATTTTGAAATTTGGCAAACCCCTCAAGATTATTAATTTATTGTCACCTATACCTTCAATTTTTTACTTTAATCTACACACTTTAACTTTCATGTTTGTTAATAAATGACTTTAATTTCTTATATCTTTAATTATTAATAAGTAGATATCATAAAAGGTTGATATCTTGAAAGTATATATAGTGACATGTCATACAAAACCCCACATGACTATGTTTTTCTCTTATGGGAAATCACAAATCTTGGTCATATAAGTATATATATATATATAGTATAAAAGTAGAAAGTGTGTACATTTAAAAAAGGATGAGTACTACATAGATTTAATTACTTAACTTAAGAGGTATTGGTACAGACGGTATCAAGTAATATTTGGTGTAATTGGTAGGGTTTCTACCTTATGCCATTATGTCAGATTCAATTCCTACCAATTACGATCCTTGGGAGTGAGTTACCCTTATCCTTTCCCCTGCTTTCAAAGGGCCTTTCCTGCAAAGCTATGCCTGGTTGACCTAAGCAAGGTTATGATCCATTAGGGCTCTTCTTTTACCTACCATGAAAAAAGGAGAAAATTAATATAAATAATCCCAACCGTGACCGCTCGACTTAAAATAATTCCAACTATGGGTTATTCAAGAATTATCAAAACTATTGAAGATATCTTCTCAAAATAATTCAAATTCTTGACTTTCCAACATATAATAGACCCACAAGGGGTCATAGGAAGCAGAATAAATGTTTGGATCTTTTGAAAAGTTGTACTTTGAATTATTGTACAATAACCCATGCTTGAAATTATTTTGAGACTAAGAATCACATTTAGGATTAATTCTATCAATCTTTCCAAATAAAAACTATGAGGTATTGGAAAAAACTACAAAACCAACCTTTGCTCATTTACATAGTGCGGCGAGTAAGATCAGAGCAACTTCAATTGTAAGCTAAACTAGTTTGTCGCTCCGGTGATGCCTCGTGTCTTATTTTTATGTTAAATTAAGTTTAAATAATATTCCTCATCCACGAATAACTTTTTCATTTCTAAAAATTAAAATTTTGAAGACATAATTTAAGAACCAATTAAATAATTTAAAAGGATCATGAAATATTGTAATGACAGAAATCTCTTCACTCATTTCCAAATCTTGATTAAGGTAAAAAGAATTGTTATTGTAACTTGACAAATAAAAGATATGACTTGGTGCTAGAGCCAATGACATTCCAACTATGAGGTAGCGTGTCCAAAACCTATAACTTAACATTAAAATAAAGTTATTATGTACAACGGTGATTCTGATATGAGATGACACATGCCAAATTACAATTATTGGCTACACGTCTGATATATTTAGTTCTCTCAAATGGCTAGTCATAATAAAAATTAGCTTGAATAAATCCCACTCACTTAAAAAGTTCTCCAATGGCAAAAGAATAACAAAATGAAATTGTAGTCAAGCTATATTGCTCCAAAAAGCTACTTTGCTTTGTCAAGCACTAAAGCTAACTCCACTTTTCTCTCCCAATGGTCGAACTACTAGCTCAAAAGTTTACCAAGGAGTTACGCAACTCCAATGCTAAGCTGGGCATTTAGCTTGCCATGCCACATCACCATTTCAAGCTACAATACATTCAAGCTATATACTCCTTCAATGTTTAGTTACAATACAAATAGCTTGGATGAATCCCACACATGTCAAAAGCTTGTGCTTGCTTTTACCCAGCAATATGCTTGTTTGAGCAACATAGCCCAACAAATGTAACTTCCTCTTCAAGCTCCAATCAAACTTTTATTTATTGCAAGCAAGTCCCTCCAGTGGAGACTCATAACATCAAATATACAGGGTCTTCTACTCAAATATTATTAGCACTAAATTACAACATTTTTTTAACAGGTATTTCATCTTACAGAGAACAATCTACTTTTGTCTCGAACACAAAGGAAACAAATAGTCAATAAAGTTGACCGCTAAATACAAATTTCATGGTGTAATCGAGTGATTATCTGTGGCTTATTGCTCACAAAAAAATGGCAGGAGTTTACTTATAATATCAGGAATTAGGATTTGGAAAAGGCGCGCAGAGTATCATCCAGCGCTTCTTTGTCATAGTCTGAGGTGAATACACAGTTTCCTAATGGACCTTTCAAAAGGATGAGCCTCAGCACACCATCAGCTACCTTCTTATCAACCTGCCGGTTAATTTAACAAGGACAGGTGAATTAACATTAGCACACCATCAGTATCTTTAGTAACATATTCATAAATCTCATAGAAAGTTGATACTTTGAAAATAATCATTGAAAAACAAGACCCGACATTATTTTAAGAAACTCAAATATTCATAAGAATGTATGGTCAAAGTTTGACTCTGTGATCGAGACATTCCATTGAGGAAGATCAGATAAAAAATGGCGGGAGTATTACGCTTTCCCTGAAGGTGGCATCGAAACTTACTGACATAATGGACTTGAATCTTTCAACAGTCATGCTTTCAGGAGGCGCAATAGGTAGCCTAGCCTTTTTCAAGATGTTATGAACTCGCCCCACTAATGATTCGTCTATCCAACCAAGGCGGTGTGACATGTCAACAGCCATGACCTGGGTATCAAGTATCCTAAATCAGCATGAAGATAATAAGCATGTAAAAAACAGTGAAGATGGCATACAAAATCTCAACAATAGAATAACGTCTCTCCCTAGTCGTGCACTAGGGTTTTAGGGTCCCTTGCTATGGTGCAAGTTTTTCCTTTTGGATATCTTTGATCATAGCGGATGGATTAACGAGATAGTGGGCCCTGCTGAATTTAACAATGAGCAAGGATGATTTGTTGGATTAAGGGGATGTTGAAAAGGATTGTGAGGATGAAAAACTTGCACTTCTGATTAGAAAGGTGCATTCTACGAGACCACACAATTCCAGCCTTCCCATGACAAACATTTTTCCTCTATTTTTAACCAACCACTTCTTCATTTCTTACGAAACATAAAAACTAGCTTAATTATTTTCTGCCCCCATCAAATTAAAATTCTGGCTCCGCCACTGCCTTCAAGAGTACGATGA
This sequence comes from Patellifolia procumbens, assembly GCA_947645195.1. Classification (NCBI taxonomy): domain Eukaryota; kingdom Viridiplantae; phylum Streptophyta; class Magnoliopsida; order Caryophyllales; family Amaranthaceae; genus Patellifolia; species Patellifolia procumbens. Next base: position 299,652 of record CANSGD010000144.1, read on the forward strand.
AATATGTGTGGTCGCTTTAGAAAAAGACGGTGTTCAGGTCAACTGAAAATAACTTGCTCATCTGACAATTTTCATTGAAAAGATAGAGAGGAGTTCCTGAATGGATGTCCGAGGAGTTTTGACCAAATTTGATCATGCTTCGAGAACTTGACACTATGACACAATGCTTGGAAATTGAGTTACCGCTTGATTGCCATTCAGAAACTATGTTAAAGCTGTTACGAGTAGTGTTTTAGAAGTTTTGGAGGTGGAAGAGAATGCAACTGGATGGAATAAATCAATAAAAGCAAGAGTAATGATTGATGTTTGCAAGCTATTGAGGGTAAGTACAGAAACTGCTAGTCAAAGCTGGAATGGAATGCGTGGCAGAATTCAGATAAGAGTATCTCCCTATCTTTTGCTATCAATTGAGGAACTATGGGGCATTCGGAGAGGAAGAGGAGGTGCAGTGCGGAGGTGGGGATTCATGGCTCAAAGTGTCATAATAAAGGGAAGTACATCCCAGATGCACGAGAGCAAAGAGCTTTTGGGGGGAATGAAAAAACTCCTTTCCAACAAAAATTAAGAGTGGAAGAGGCTGGGAGTTCGGGGGGTTTGAAGAGGGGGGGGTGTGGCGTTGTTAAAGAAAATATAAGTCTGGCTCAGGAAGAGGGGCAACAGTTGTCATGGGGGTATAGATACTCCTAGTTCAAGAGCAGCGTACCATGAAGGGTAAGCAAGCGAGGGTGGAGAAATGTGAAGCCCACAGCAGCGGAGGGGGGTGAAGGTGGAAAAAGATTGCGAGGGGTGAGCTGGGAGAAGGAAAATATAAAGAAGTATGTGAAAAAGCTTTGATGATGGGAAGCTAGGTAAAGACGATATAATGGATATAGATGAGAGCAGTAGTGGAGAAAAGGAGCCTCTTACTCATCTAAATGCGGCGGCAATCTTCGTGATGGTGGGTGAATTTTAACCCTGCCTCGGGCCATGAGTATAGGGGTTAATTAGTTCCAAGGGACCTATCCTTGTTGAAAATATAATGGAAGCTTTCGTGCTATGAATTGGCGGTGGATACTGGATAGTCAAGGGAGTTCTGGAGGGCTCATCTTATGTGAAAAAGGGAGTAAAAAGTTGAATTGAGATCAATGTCTTTACACCATATCGATGAACCGGGGTGGGGGATGCGTTCTAATGTTGGCCAAGGTTCATAAAAAACTCCTCCACGGCTTTGGCTTCCACAGGAGTTAATGGGGCCAAACGACGACACCTTGGGTATGTGTAGGGAACTTTAATGAAATCGGACGCGGAAAAGCAAAGTGGAGGTGATACAATGCATCTACTTGTAAGAACTTTCGAGAACTTGGAAGGAGAACTTCAAGGCTGAGGAAAAAGGACAAGGCACTTAACAAGAGGGGCCTAACCAACGTCTAATTAAGGGCGAGAAGGAAGCTTGTTCGTCATTGCAGAACCCGCACATGCTACGTTGTTAGCGGGGGATGTAATTCCTAATCTTTCCATAAAAAAAGGCTCTCAAAGCGAAAGGAGAATACTGTTAGGTAGATGCTGAAAGGGTTCCGAAAGAGGGAAATGATGGCGTCGGCAATGCGACAATATCTTACTTTGAGAAGCTTTTTAAAACCTTCAACATAGATGGAGGAGGCATCAGAGGGTATTGAGTGGAAAGTTAGTGGTTCTACGTGGAGATTATACGAGTGATGAGTTGGCCAGTGCTTTCAAGGAGAAGCATCCTCTTAAGGCCCCAGATATCTGCTAGCTCTTTTTCAAATTTTATTAGCCCATTGTTGCTCCCTTGATCATATCCTTGGATCTTAATATTCTGGTGGTGAAAGTTTGACTGGCCATTTGAATAAAAAAAGTTGTTATAAAAAGAAAGACCTGGATTTGCACCCTATTGGTTTGTGCAATGTTGTCAAGTGGAAGGTTCCATTAGAACAAAAAGTCACAGGGAAATTGATCATAGATAACATCCTTGCTTTTGAAGAGTTCCTGTTAGGGGGGGGGGGTTCATTGACGTGTGCTTGTTGGCAAGGAGTCGAGATGGAGGCCAAGGTGGTGGAAGCAATGGCACTGTAGGAGGGGTTGAAGATTGACTTTAAAAAGTGACAGTCAAGCTTATGATCATGGCTTTATCAAGAGAGAGGGTTGAGTGGGTTTCACTTGATATTAGACGATATTTATCATAAAGTTAATATAGTAGCTAATTTTAGTTGGTTGTTTGCTCGTAGGAATTGTGATCGGGTTGCCCAAGAAATGGCTCTTGTTGTTCTTTGGGCAGGGGGTCAAAGGAATTAGATGTCAGATTTTTTTAATGAACATTACTTTGGTACTTAATGCTGACTTTTTTTGAATGAAAGCTAACAGCAACTTTGATGGAAATGTAAAGTTATTTGCTATACCATTCATTTGAAACAAAGTCATTTACACTACCATGCCAATTATTAATCCAATTTGCTTCACCAAATTGTGTGGCCCCCATGATGCATTCATCAAATATTTTTTAACAAGTGGGACCTATCAATAGTAGAGTTTGAAGCTGACAAAGGATTGAGCTAAGGAAGCTTATGTGGCAAGTTACGCTAAATCGATATTAGCTTACCATCATAGTTGCTCTAAGTGCCCTGTTTTTGGGCTTCCCTAAAAGAAAAGAGATGGCGTACCATTCCGATTGCAACCGCTTCTCCATGAAGAAAGTGGCCATAGCCAAATCCTGTTTCTATTGCCTGCAAAAGGATTTGACAATGGCAAGTTGATCATCACCAATGAAACTTATTGATATCAGAAGACAAAACTGTGGAGAAACCACATCGTCCCATATATTATGTTATTGATGCGGTAAGATTATGAAGATAATAAGAGTATAGAACTCACATGTCCAAAAGTGTGACCTAAGTTCAATGTTGCTCTGAGTCCGCCTTCTTTCTCATCCAGGGATACAACCTCAGCCTTGTTTTCACAAGATCGCTTTATGGCATATGCAAATACAGAAGGATCCCTGCACATTAGGCCAATAGACATCACCTTTCAGTTAGCCATAATGGATAAGAAGTTCAGAGAATACTGTTGTGACTTGCCCTGGCAAGAAAACACCAAAATTTGAAGTAGGGGTAATATAGCTAAGAATCAACATCTAAACTAAGTCGAACAACCCAACTCATCGGTAATCCAGCTAAGACATTCATCATCTGAACTAAGGTATTTGGAGTCGCTCATCGGTAGTCTCCCCCCTCACACTTTCCTGACTTTACTAGTTATTATATTTACCTTTTTTCTCATGTCCAGCGTAGGAGAGTCCATCCACAAGTAATCAAAAGTCAAAACAATCAACACCTTCCCCCGGCATTAAATCAGAATTTACCATATGTAGTTACATAACATGTACTCCCTCTGTTTCACTAGGAGATGAAGGTGAAGTGCAGTGACAAATGAAAAAGGTGGCGTGGGGGAGAGAGAAATAATTATAAATTTAGAAGAAATGAGTAGTAAAGTAAAACATTTCTGGTGGGCCTTATGTCGCAAAATAGAAAAAGTGGTGAGTAAAACTTTGTGAATCGTAAGGAAAAGGAAAGTGAGTAAATCTTTGTGAAACGTAGTAACAAATAAGTTCAAGTTTTAGGCAAGGAAGGACATCTCAAAATGTACACAAAAGCTTTAATTAACACCTACTGTAGTTATCAAGTAAATGTGGTCCCTTCAAATTGATCACAACTGTTCATTATCGTTTTTTGTTTCCCGTTTCGAGATTTTTTGAAAACCAAAAACCAAAATATAGAAACCAGAAAAAGTGGTTTCTAGTTTTTGTTGTCAGTTTTTAACAAAAGCATGATTATTATCTATATGAGTATGACTAATTTCAAGTTCTTTTACAACTTATATCATATGATGCTAAAATCATACAAAACATAAAATAGAACACACCTCTGTTACTTCGACACCCTCATTTAGCCTAAAAATTGAGTGTCGTATCGTGTCGTGTCCGACACGACACTCTAGTTGGATACTTCATTTTTACCTAAAAACTTGATTTTTTCTACAAAATGGCCGAGTCGGATACTTCGACACTCGTATCCGAGTAGACACTTGATCCGTGTCTGATTAACATAGGAACAGACCCTAGGGTCTAGTTTTTTTGTTATGTTTTGTTTCCGCTTTCGGTTTGTTAGAAAACGTAAAGCAAAAGCATGGAAAAAAGTAGTTCAGTTATCAATTATCATTATTACTGAAAGTAAGTTTATTATATAAATTACACCCTATATCATATGACTCTGAAGTGAAGGGTGTGTTCTCTTCACCTTCTTCTTTAACCTCAATGGATGAAAGTAGTTTCCTTAACTAATCTAAAGTATTAGAACTTATTTTCATCTTCCTCAACCTGAATGGAAAAAAATAGTTTCCTTAACCGATCTTAACTAATCTTAAGCATTAGAACTTATTCAAATTTATTTTATAAGGTGTTAGAACTCCAATCTGAACTTACTGAAACATACTTTTCTAAGGTGAAAGAACCCACCCTAAAATCATAAAAACGAATATATGGAAACTGGTAGTGATATTGATCAGGCCTAACTTAGTTGGGAAGGAGTATTTGCAAGTGGTGGAGTGAAGGTGCTGGTGCAATGACAAGGTTATTTTTTCAGATACCTTGCCATCAGTGCATCCATATTCTTCTCTTGCCACTCAAAGAACTCAGCATCCCTGATAAGTCCATATTTTACAACTTCAGCAAGCCCAGATGCCAGTTCTCTGTCAGGCAGTGTGTTTAACGTATCAGTGTCTATAAGTACACATTGAGGTTGGTAGAAAGCCCCAATCAAGTTTTTCCCCAACGGATGGTTTATGCCAGTCTTTCCACCCACTGAAGAATCCACCTGATAATGATTGTTATCAGCAAGAAAGACAATTATAATGAACGGAACGCACAACATTAAATAGTGTGTGCAAACATAATGCAACAGAATAAGAGGTCACGATCAAACCTGGGCCATAACAGTAGTTGGAATCTGAATGAAGTTAACTCCACGCAAGAAAGAAGCTGCAGCAAAACCGCACATATCGCCGATCACACCACCTCCAAGGGCCACGAAAGTGGATTTTCTGTCCAACCTCGACTCAATAGCTTTGTCAAAAACTTTCATCAGAGTATCCTACTACCATAAAGAATCATATATCAAACATCCAAGCCATTGTGGACAAGCACACAATTTTTCAAAGTCAAAGACACAAACCATGTCCTTGTACTGCTCTCCATCTGGTAAAATAACAGTTTCCACTGATATTTTCGGGTTATCTCTTGTCAAAGCATCAACAACTTTGTCCAAGTACAAGGGTGCAACAGTGGTGTTCGTAACAACAAGAACCTTTCTTCCATGTACATGCCTAACCAAAGGGTAGCCATTAAATAACTGAACAATATCAAAGCATTTAATAAATAAATGAAAGCACAAATCGATGTCAAGCTCATATTGATTTTTCCTTCTTTAAGCCCTAATCAAGCATATTTCAAGCTTTAAAATCTCGAAGGAAAAAAAATCCAATTTGTGGCTTAATGTGAGGTGAAATCCCCTTTTAGTAACCTGTATGGCTGTATCTATCAAATTTCTACTTTGGTGATCTGACATCATACAAATAGTCTCCCTTTAACAACCTAACACTGACACCATTCAATATTCATTTAAAAGGATATGTTCATGAGAATTTCCGGTTCAAATCTATTGCTATCTTGTTGCTGACAAAAAGGGAAATATGAAAGTAGTACATCCTCCGGTTCAAATCTTTTACTATCTTGTCGATGACAAAAAGAGAGATATGAAAGTAGTACATCCTCCTTTTCAAATCTTTTACTGTCTTGTTGCTACAAAAAGGGAGATATGAAAGTAGTACATCCCCCCCGGGGGGGTATTGTACATTTGGTAGGTTACAAATCGTACAATGGTATCTTGAATGCGTGTACTCTTTTCACTTTGGACAATTGTGGTAGTTATGGATTTTATACTTGTGTTGTGGTGACACACTTGTTAAATGTAGTTTAGTAGAAGATATATTGGTACCTCTCCAACGCTTGAGACATCATCCTTCCTTTTGTCACAGTGTGTATTGCTAGAGTCAAGCTATGAAGCACGGTTACGGCCAAATGGAGTGAATCGCGTCCCCGTGTTAGGTACGGCCTGTGTAGTGGGTGCGGCACCAAGGCGTTTCCAAAAAGCCAATACAAAGGTGTGATTTGGATACGAGCGTGTGTGAGTTTGGGACATATCGGGTACGGGTTTAGTCATTTTGGGCCGTACCCCGTCCCTTTAAGGAGGTTTTTAAAAAAAAAACGTACCTCAGTTTCACTCCTTCGGCTACTGGGCTAGGGCTCGAATCTCAGTTTCCAACCATCACGATTCTGAGTTCTCACTCCCCTCTCTATTCTTTGTGGGTGGGCCATCATCGCCGTCGGCCACCAGCAAAGGCATTGCAAGGCCACCGGCTAAGGCACCGTTGCATTCATTTGTCTCCGTCACCGGCGAGTCTCTCAAATGAGTTTCTTTCTCTCACTCTTTCTCTGCCTTTCTTTCTCTTCCTCTATCTTTCTTTCTCTCACTCTTTCTCTTCCTTTGTCTTTCTTTCTCTCAACTCACTCTTTCTCTGCCTTTCTTTCTTAAGTTTTGTCATTATTTTTCTAATTAATTATGGCCTCTCAATCTCAACAACAAAGAGGTAATATTGGTAGTAGTACGGGTAGTGGCCTAGTGGGTCATCCTCTTGTTGTGAGCGAAATTGGAGTACATATGCCTTCATTCACTCACTTAAGAGGAACAGGTTAAGTCCAAGTCGTGCTCAAGATTTGGATGAGAGTACTAAGATGTGGAATGTGGCTGGAGATGCATTTGATTCTATGGAAGATGTAGGATTCTTGGAGTTTGCAGAACTTTCACTTGATGAGCCGGATTTCGAGAGAGAGTTGATGGTCGAGGATTAATGTGTTTCATTTACTTGTTTTGTTTAAGACGTTAACTTTAACATTGTTTTTCATGGTATTGATGACTTATGTGTTATGTATGGATTTTTGCCCGGATTTATGTATGGATCTTTTAAAATTCTTTTATTTTATTTTTGTCGAATCCATGTCGTACCCGTATGCTGGAAATTTTCATTTGCCGTTTTTAGTCCCCATATTTGTGCTACTTAGGTGTCAAGTCACTTCAAGTCACTAAAGCAACACTACATTTACAACAATGAGTTAGCAACATGGAAAAGAGAAAAGCAGTCACTGAAGAGTGCAAAAATGGAAATTATTCAATAACTTAAGGATTACCAGCATCCAAAACTGATACACGTAGATGTACCTAATTTTAAGTACGCGTACATGAATGGCTATTGGCTATTGGCTATTGGCTATTGGTTATTGGCAACGTCGTGCTCAATGTTCCATATGGAGAGCTCCCAATGAGCAACAAAAAAGGCTTGGGTGTACGTAGTTGATGTAAAATGGATGTTGCATCGGGTGAATTAGCAGTGTAATTAAGAAATTCGTTTAGTCTAACCCAAATATCCTTTCCCACGGGGCTCTCTCCTTGGCTTATTCCTCAGACAGGGTACATTCAAGAATTTAAAATGTAAATACTTAAATGACTAATAAGTTGAAACAAAGAGGGCAGTTTATAGCAATCTATTCGGCATAAAACAGTTCGAACCGAAATGAATAGTGATATGCAGGAGTGAAAGGTATTGTCCATGAACCGAACTGAATTCAAGTGAAAATAAGATGGGCAAATTAGTTGCTTTTATTCCTAGTAAATTGAAAAGGTTAGTATTAATTCCTTCAAATTATAATATTCCAAAGTGCAAAAATAAAAAGAGAAAGTCCAAAGTGTGGAAATGTGATAGAGAGAGGGAGTTGAGAAATAACCTTTGAAGAAGTTGGGGGTGATGAAGAAGGCCAGAGCCAATATAAATAGGGTAAGTGCGGTTCCCCAAATCAACCTCGACAATGGTGGGACTGGGAACCCTAGATGAGCTCGTCGGTGACTCGGTAGAGGTCACCTGAGTAGAGCTAGCATGAATCGCTGTTCTGAACCGGCCAGCACTCACTACAAGTCGATGTGCACCTGAGTAGGCCAATTTGATTGAAGTCCCTTCTCTAACAAAGAGTTCGGAATGAGTAGTACTTGACACTTTTAAAGATGAGGAAGGTTTGATAGAGAAGCATAGAGATAGAGAAGAGGGGTGAGCATAGGAAGCCATTCAAGTCAACTAAGTCGGATTTCTTGGAGGAGATTCAATATTCATTCGAGTTTCCCCTTCTGTTTCCTATGGCAGCACCAGTAGTATAACAGCCTAACAGGACTACAGGAGAGAGGGGTTGGTGACTTTGGACTTGGTCGGTAGCGCCACCAACTCTTACTAATCTCTACAAAATAAAACTTTTAAGCCAATATCATCTATTTTCCAAAAATAATCTGTACTTTCTTAGTAAGAAATCTTTCTTTATCACCAACCACGATCAACCAACCTCAATCTCAAGTCAATAAGGTTCTTCTACGAATCCACAATCTACAATATAATATATAATATAGTACAAGTCACTTGACTATACTTCACATAATTCACATATAAATAACATATCCTAGTTAATGAGCTTTGACTAATTTTAAAAACAACCCACTTTAAAACTCAACTAGATTTAACCACCAAAATCAAACTATAAATACTACTTACTACCTGAAAACCTTTTTCTCCATCTCACACCATACAAATAACAACACTAAACAACTACATAACGCCTACAACAGCGTACCATACTCCACATAAAAATCTAACAACAAAATCACCCTAATGACAACTAACATCCTACACCACCACCACCAACATAACGACAGTAACGTCAATCTAATAACATGAAAAGTCAACAAAAAAACTAGATTTAACCATGTTAATCTTTGATAATTTTCGCTAACCAGACAAGTCCCATATTCAAATAACCAATCGCTAATAACTAGAGGTGTCAATTCGGATAATTTAGTCGGTTTCGGATTGATCCGCAACGGGTCGGATATGGTCGGGTCGGGACAAGTCGGTTCTGATTACCCGTCTCGGATCACCATTAGTCGGATCGGATCGGTCACGGATAAAGTCGGGTCATGACCTGGTCGGGTACAAGTCGGGTTCGAGTCGGATCAATATCAGATCGGGTATTAACGGTTTCGGGTAAACCTGAGTCGGTTAACTGTCGGGTTTGTACGGGTCAATTCGGGTTCATGGCCTTTGGGTCAAATTGATTTCAGTTCTGGTTATTTTTGTGTCAAGTCAATCGGTTTCTAGTCGAACTTAAAGATGATAAAGAGTCGGCTCGAGGTTTTGCATAGCTCAATTCGTCTCGTTAAGATCTTGAATCGAGCTTAGACCTAGTTTTGTCCAACCTGAACGAGTTTGACTCGCGACAATATTGAGCTATTTGCGAGATTTTCAGTCGCCTCTACACCGATTCATACATTGTATAAAAATGAATATTTTAACCCTTTAGTATATCAATTGAGTTTTCTCGCGAGTATTCGAGTCGAGTTTTGTAAACATTGGTTCGGTCTCATTAGCGTCTCGAGTTGTTTACATGTTGTCTCGCTCGATTAGCACCCCTCGTCGAACGCATTTCATGGCATATCCGATTTTGATTATGTTTGTATTAAGGGTTGTCGGGTTAGTTTGTTATTGCGTGTTTAATATATCGTCATCGATTTTGCATTGAACCAATGCATTAGATTAAATTAGAATAAGGTGTTATAATACATCTAGTAAACCAATAGCTATATGTGATTTGATGGTTGTTGTTTTTGTAATAATAATAATAATACAAATACCAATTTTAATAGTAATAGTAGTAATAAAATTAATACTAATACGTACATTATATCAACGCTTAAGATAAGTACGATCAGTGTATCAGCTCAATCATCTATATATTACATCAGTATATAAGATAGTTAATATCAATGTATTAGATTAATCTATACATTAGAATATTGTATAACTTATAAGATACTTAAGATCAATGTATTAGATCGATCATCAATATATAAGATCAACGTTTAAGATAATTAATATCAATATATAAGATCAATCGTCAATATATAAGATAATTAATGCTAATGTATTAGATCAATCAATATTTTAGATCAATGTATAACATATATCAATGTATTAGATCAATAATCAATATAATTAGATCAATGCATAAGATAGTTGAGAGCCATGTATTATATCAATCATCATTAGAATATGATAGTTAAGAATTTAAGATATATATATAAGAACTATGAATGAGATTGTGACGTTTTATACTACATTTATTACAATTACTAAAATTAGATATTTAAGAGCCATTTAATATATTAATCATCATTAGATTTTTGAATATGATAGTTAAAATCCATGTATAAGATGTATTATATCAATAATCACTTGGTTAATGAATAAGATAGTTAAGACATAAGATTTCTGTATTAGATCAATCATCAATATGTTAGATAACTGAGTTGAATACGTAAAAGCCATGTATTATAGCAAATATCAATCATCAATATGTTAGATAATTGAGTTGGATACTTAAGAGCCATGTATCATAGCAAATATCAGTCATCAATATGTTAGATAATTGAGTTGGATACTTAAGAGCCATGTATTATAACAAATATCATTTGTCAATATGTTAGATAATTGAGTTGGATACTTAAGAGCCACGTATTATAGCAAATACCAATCATCATTACTAGATTGATGAATAAGTTATTTAACAATAATATTTTACTTATGTTACATTGATACAGTTGTCCAATACGGGAAAAATATAATAATAACAATAAAAATAATACTAAGATAGTTTATAATTTTAATCAAACTAAAACTTACAACTAACCTTAGTATTAGTATTAAGACTATTATTTAATTAATTTATTAATGTTTACTAATGCTCATACCACTATTACTTAACACTAACCTCAGTATCAGTACTAAGATCAATTATCAATACATTAGATCATAATGCATAAACTCTTTTACATCATAATAATGCAAATACTAATATCTATGCTTATACTAATAGATAATAATAAAAGCACAACAATATAATAATACAATATGCGTCTAAATTATGACCTATAGTGTTAGCAATGATTTAGTTTTTATAATATCGCCAGAACACTACAATATTAGTAAGAGTACTTACGACCTAGTAGCTATACACTTACTAGTAAACTTTAAGTGAAAATGAACTAACTTTTATTTATCACTTACTAGTTATACAGTTATTAACAATAGACTATAATGTTTATTGTCTGTAAAATTTTTAAAAAATCAGCTCAAGATAATTATTAAAGTAATAGTTAAAAGTTTCAGGAATATCTCACCTTACTTACCCAAAAAGAAATAATAAATATCAAGGGTAATAATAATAATTAATAATAATATCTTTTGTTATTATTGGAAACCAAAATTCATTAGAAGTAATAGTACCAATAATTTTAGTAAATATTAAGGATGACTAAAAATCATTCATAATTCAAAAAATTTAAGATGAAAACAAAAAAACCTTGTTTTATTTCAATTAAATTTCAAATTCAAAATGCAAAAAATTTTACCCTTTATTTTTCCCTCCCTAAGTTCTACTCCCAACCAAAATTCCAAAACCAACCCACTATATAAACTCCCCCCAAAACCCTATCCCCCACCCCATTCACTCAAACCTAGCCCCCCCCCCCACCACACACACACACTCTTCTCAGCCATCAACCTCCTCTCTTGGTAATTTCTCATTCCATTTGTTTCTCCAGATTCCTACATCTTCATCTTCATTAGTTGTTTTTTTGCAAGAATTTCGGAAAATTAAACCCTCCCCCTCTCCCCGCCTCTTCTCATCCGTCACACCCCATAGTCCAACTCACTACCTCCCCCCATAGTTCAAGTTATGAATATTCTAGTTCAAGTTTGCTGCCTTTTTTTTAAAAGAATATTTTCAAATGGATGAATATGAAAAATAAAGAGCTGAAAATGCGTAATTTATCCATAAAAGTGGTTTGCTTTTTAGTTATTGTTTATTCGAAATGGATTAATTCATTTTTATTTTTGATATTTCTGGGTTAATAAGCTTAGATCTAGAAAACTCTGGCGTTTTTTTGTTGTACGTTTGAAATTTCCTTAAAAAAGTTGATGTAATGTTTTGATTGTCAAAATATAGGGGGTTTGCTTCATTTCAGTTTTTGCTAAATAATCTCACATATATTTCTTCTCTTCAATCTTCAACAAAAGTAATTGTCAATATAGTTTGTAACTGAAAATTGCAACACCCAGAAAAGAAAAAAAAATCAATTCTTCAACAAAGAAATCGTCACTAGAAACTACATGGAAAAATCAATGATAGAGGAATGTATCAGATCTAGACAAAAGTGAGTCCGATGAAAAAGAAAAAACCCACCTAGTTAGATCCTAGAAGATTGAATTTGGATTTGGCTGGTCTCAGGAAGCATCGTTTCACTTTATCATTAATCTAGATACCACTTTCCCAACAATTTTAATTACCCACAATTGCAACTTAATAGAGTTGGAAGAAGAAAGGAAATTTGGTAAATAGTAATTAGGTGTGAAGATGGACATTAATGTCCTCGTATGTCAATTGAGAAGAACAAGAAAGTGACAACTCAAGATCAATCGTTGTGGTGATATTTGAGATCATTGCGAGATCAATGCAATATTATTTGGCTAATTTTTTTAAATATTTAAGGCTAATGAAAATACAATTTAGTTATAAAATATAATTAACATCTTAGAGTTGTGATGACATTATTATTAGCTTTCCTAGCATTCAAGGGGCTAAGATTTTTTTCTCTCGATCATTTTCCCACATAATTGTATTTGCTCTTTGGTTTTGATAATTAACTTATCCTAGTAAATAGCTATTTCTCAAGGAAATGGTAATAACTAATAAACCTGTATGGCATTCCATATCGAAATTCAATGAAAAAGCATACAGTAAACCAAGATAGCTAAAGATGAGAATATAGGATGTTCAAGCCTTACATATCTAATGCATCAAGCCTCTATGGACAATTTGTAATGTAGAACATGAATTGAAATGTGTAATAATAATTTGATTTTGTTTGGTTTACAAGCAAAATTATGACTTGGCAATTTCAGTTGGTTTTTCTTCTTTTAAATTTGTTTTTAAGAATGAACCGTGAATCTTTGATGACACTGTGTTAACAATTACCATCAATCTATTTGGAATGACACTATTAATTACTCACTATCTAACACAGATTAAAACAGCGAAAAGTAGAGTTTTTTTTTCTCTTATCTGACTGATGTCAATCTTTACTCTAAAGACAATTTCACTTTACTAGGTTTTAAAATTAAAATTAATGGTGTTGATCTATTTTTTAATTTATCCACTTTAAAAGTTTAAACCTAAGTATGCCATTATCTATAGAAAATTTAATTAAAATGTTTTTGTTGTATATTCGAATTTGATGAATGAGAGTAATTCTAATGATAAGTATTTTATTTCAGAAAACTAAAGATAATTATAAGTTTAAGAGGTTGATAAAACTATTAAATAAAAAGAAAAGGATGGCTGGATGAGTATCTTAAAGACAACCAATTAATGCAAAGTTTAATAAAATTATTTAATAAATAAATCAAATTAGTATCATCAATATTCTAATAGTATTAAAAAACAAATATTATACAAATTTTATTTTACATAACTTATCTCCTAGGGTCAACATCAGATCGGATAGATTCATTTCGGATCAAGATCGGATCAGATAGAACCAGGTCGGATCAACTCGGGTAAATATCGGGTTTACTCGGATATCGGTTAAGTTTCGGATCGGATGCCGGTTGGATACGGTTCTTATAATATCGGGTATAATCGGTTTCGGATAGACTTCGGATTGGTTCCGGTCGGATTTGAGTCGGATCAAAGCGGATCAATCCAGTTTCGGATTATTGTCGGGTCGGATAGCGGTCGGATTTCGGATACGTTCCAACTCGGATCGAACCAAATCGGATTATCGGATCGGATCAGCAATTTTTCTAAAAGATTTTTTAGAAGTTTACCTCATCGCCTGAATTTTTCAACGGTTGTTTTCCTTCCCTTCTCTTCATTTTCCTCCAGTAGGTGACGTGGTGATGTGAATGTTGTTTATGGTTAAGGAGGAAAGGTGGAAATGATGGAGGTAAGGAGAGTGCAAAGAGAGTGGGAGTTTAGAGAACCGGTTAGGAGTAAGGGGTGAAGGGTAAAAAGGAAAAAAATACTTCCTCCGTTTTCAAAAGCTTGCAACAAACCAATTTTTGATGTCTCTAAAAAAATCTCCCTTTGTTGCAAGCTTTTGAAAACGGAGGAAGTACAAAAGTTAGGGCGTTGTGTGGATGTTTTAGGGCGGTGAATAGTTCTTCATTAATTTAAATGTTGGAAATTGAAAATTGAACTACAAAAGGTGTTTGATTATTTTTGGGTTAGGGCTGACGAGGAGAGAATGAGATAACTTGCAGAGGGGATGGGGGATTTGTAGGCATTTCGGAGCTAGGGCGCGTTAGGTATCTGGAACTTGCGATATTGTCGGCATAGATGCTTGTGGTAACTTGCCCAACAATTAAGAGTAAATTTCAGAGCGTTTGAAAAACAAAAGAAAACTAGCGCGAACATGCTCACCGGAATGCATGTATTGTGTTGGTATCGTTGGCAGAGATGGTTATGGTGACATTTTCCAGCATCACACTGGGGATAGCGGGTGACATTTGACAAGTTAGAAGGGGAAAAATAGAGTTGGGCATGGGTCGGGGAAAAACGCGACCTAACACGAGTTTGGCCAGATCTGACACAAGTTCGCTATAAGCACGAAGCGAGTTCGTTGGGCCTATGGTGCGCTGTAGGCCATTCATGGACATCATTTTCCAAAGTTGCCACGAGCATGATGGTCTGACATGCTTCTTGATCCTTCATTATCAACCAAAAACGTAAATTTTTTTAAAAGGCGGCTCGCAGGCATGGTGACACAAATTTTAGAACATTTATCATACATTTGGTATTCTAAGAGTATGGTACATCCAATGCTATTCTTTTGCTCATTTGAACTTCTTCAAATAGACGATTAAATGAGCAAAAAAAATTAGCCTTGAGTATACCATACTTATGGTACATCCGGGTGTATAATAAAAATTGTACATGATTTATTCTTGGCCCCTTGTAGACATGACCCGATCAAAAATTATTAAAAGAGACAATCTAATTAAAACATGATATAGGCCACCAAAGCGCACATTCTAGTAACAAGTCCACTCCATATCATTTTGTCCTAATGATATTTCTAAAGATCGTGCGCCAACCAATCGTCCTTATCTTCTCCGTTTTTTGTCTTCTTTTTGATCTCGAACTATAATATGTAATTTTAAAAATAACCTAACAGACTTTACGAGTCGAATATACTAGCTACAAAATAGATTAAACTAGTCATTAAATAAATCAAAACTTGTAATGTAATGAATTAAACTGATCACGAAATGAATTAAACTAGTTATTGAAGGAGATAACCAACCCTGACTCCCTGAGAGCTGCTTCCAAGATACCGCATGGGCAGAACGGAAGGGGATTGCAAAACCCGCGGTTTTTGGAACAAACACTCTTGTCAATTGTCAATTGTCTTTCTCACTTGATCTCTCTAAGACTCCCTTTCTCATTTCTTTTTCTCAACCTGTGAATGCCGTTGGGTTCAACATTGAGGAGAGGTTTCCACCAAATCTCCTACATCGTAATCGCTCTCTCTCTCTCTCTCTCTCTTTCTCTAATTTGTAAGCAGTAGTCTATGGCTTCTCGGTTTTCATAACGTTGCTCTAGAAAATTAGGGTTCCTGACTCTTGATATCTATCTTATAGCAAGGAAATCGTTGGGGATTTCTATTTCTTTATCTATTGCTATGGGGAAAAGAAGTAATGCTAT
Source organism: Patellifolia procumbens (assembly GCA_947645195.1). NCBI lineage: Eukaryota > Viridiplantae > Streptophyta > Magnoliopsida > Caryophyllales > Amaranthaceae > Patellifolia > Patellifolia procumbens. The sequence continues at coordinate 315,616 of CANSGD010000144.1, forward strand.
TTTTATATCTTCCGATGATGAAGATGGTTCTATTGCCCTAAGCTGCTCGTCTTCAAATTATAAGTCGAATCGTAGCAACATCAAGCCTCAGCTAAGCTCATATTCTGGCGCTCAAACCACGATGACGAAGAAGAAGAAGAAGAAGAACAAAAAGAAGGCGCGCCATTCTCATCCTCTCTCCTCTTCCGTCCAATTGCTCTCTAATTTTAACGAGGTTATTTTCTTCTAGTCGAATTGTCGAATTCCATTTTTTTTTTTTTTATTTATATTTTTGCAATTCATTTTACCGGCTGCTTCTAATGTAGTGCAAGTTTTTCTCTGGAGGTTTGGCCGAGGATTTTGCTGGGTTTAAGGTATCTACTGGTATGCCCTCATTATTTCCCCCCTTTAATTTCATTTCAACTATATGTTAGGTCCACTTGTCTTATGAAAACTTACTGGTATAACACAAGATAATTATGAAAATTTACTGGAATAAATAAACATAGTTTTCATTTCTGACTTACGAACCAAATAACTTACTTATCGGCTATGTTACTGATATCTTATGTTTCTGGCTTTACTTTTTACAAGTTTTTATTTCATGACATTAAGAAGTAAAGTTTACCAGATTCTAGGGGGCCTGACAGAACCGAGTCTTGGGTTGATAAATATAGACCTCGTTCGTTAGAGGAGCTAGCTGTTCATAAAAAGAAGGTAAATTTAGTTTCTCAGTACTAAAATGCCTTGTGCTTTACTCCCCCTAATATCCATTGTTGCTGATTTTTCTTGCTTTAACTTGCAGGTGGAAGAAGTTAGAATGTGGTTTGAGGAAAAGCTGGCCTTTTCCAAGGTGAATTGCTTGCGAAAAGCTTTGGGATGTTGTTTTACTTGTTCTTTCGTGTCTCTTACTATAGTAATTCAGACTAGAGTGTACCCATTTATAATATTAAATTGATGTTTCCATGCAAAGTATTTTTAGCACAAGTATTAGTTAATTCAATCATTTTGAATTTTGTCTTGTTTCCTCTATCGGTGACTACGTACTAGCTTCTCTTGCTCAAATAGTCATCTTCAATACTTCAATTCTTGACCGCTGGTTTAACTAACTCTCTTAACTAATATTCCATGCACTCCACCTCTAGCTTATACTAACTTTGTGACTATTATTGTCACATTACTAGTTCAAATTACATAGTTAGAGCTTGCCGGGCTGAAGTCATGTAATCGAAAGGGAATAGATTGGAATAGAGGGGAGAAAGTTAGTAACTAATTTAATGAGTGGTTGGTTCAATAATGGAAGAAAAGGTTGAATTAGAAGGGTAATAGTATTGTCACAAGTGGTGAAGAGGATAATGTTTCGGGGGTTTAGGCTACCCACAAGTAGGGTAATGGGTAACACTACCCAAACCAAACAAGCAGTTCTAAATCATATGAATCCGTTTCCACCCCCAAAAGGCCCAACCAATGAGCTCTTAATGTGACTACTATCTCCGAACAGCCAGTGTATTAATTATTGTGTCTCTTGAGGGAAATGTAAATACCTCTACTATCTTGGACTATTATATGATAAGAGCAATTTCGGCACGTGGTTTATCCCATTGTTTCTGGTTTGTTTGATAAGTGTGTTAACTGTCTATAAGTTTGAATTGCAGCAAGGGTCCCAAAACTATGTACTCCTCGTCACTGGCCAAGCTGGAATTGGAAAATCTGTATGTACATGCTACTTTATATACAATCTCCTCCTCTTTACTTTTGTGCATGAAGGTTTGCAGCCATATAGGCGGTATGAAAGCTAATAATAGCAATGTTGAGTTGTTTTTGTCTAGTACTCACTATATCAATATTGTGTAAAAAATTGCTATCACTTATATTATAATACAGTGCTCTGATACCTGGATTTTGTCTTCTGTATCTTGTTTATCCACCTTAGCTTTTTGTATAATTTTTTCTGAAGAAGTGAAAAGACAAGTGTCTGAAGAAGTTTTCATTTTAGCTGATAGCCACTGGATTTTTTTTTTCTTCAACTTCATTCCTTTCATGATTATGACTGATTATGTCTCATGGTGTAACTTCGGCAGATTGTGCATATATGGCTCACATTTGAGGCTGCTGATTATTAAAGGCCTTGACGATGGAACAAATTAAGAAATACTTTCCATTTACTAACTAGGCCCATCTAGAATGCATTAGTAATTTGAACTTCTTTGGGGCCGACTCCTCTTACTTCTCTTCATATACTTCTGGATATCATGTAATTCTGGAACTTTATTTCTCTCAGTGTAAATGAGTGCCTGCATGTGCTACTGTGATGGGATATCTCAAAATTGACCTCATGTAAATTCTACTCTTTTTCAGTAGTCAAGCCCTTGTGTTTCCCCGTATACTCACCTTTACTTGTTCAATATCACTTATGGATCTTATGTGGAACGAGATGCAAAATTTTACCTGATTATGTGCTGATTGGTTAATTTTTTGCATAGGCAACTGTTCGTGTTGTTGCATCTCATTTTGCAGCCGAAGTTTGTGAATGGAATACACCTACTCCTATAATATGGCAGGAACATGTTCATAACTTGAATGCAGGTATTTCTCTGACTAATTATGTCTCTACCCAAAAATCATGTTAGGAATTCAAGTTCTTCAGTTATGTTTTCTGTTCTCCATAATATTGCTATATGTTTCTACATTTTCTTGATAGTTCACCGCAAATGGCATAGAATGTGCAACTTCATTTTTGGCTGCAAGAATCTTAAGAGAACAATTTGACTCAAATTTAAGATTTTAACTAATAAAACTTGTTAAATATTGAGGAATGACATTCTAGCTGAGCTTGTTATCCAGACTTGGCATTTTCCTTGCCTCACCCGTGTCTACACGACGCAACTCAGACTAAGGTAAACAATTCCTGTCTGACCCGCTACTTTGCACTCAGACACAACAACCTGGAAAGAGAGTATCATATATAAACTCGAATTTTGTTAACTGGTACCAAATGGGTGCACCAAACTGCTAGACGCCATCCTCTGTCCATTGTCGAAGAATCAATTTGAAGAAAAATTCTAGCAATCAGCAAAACTTTTAAATCTAGTGTTTAAATGATAAGCCTGGATCTGTAAATTCAGGTGTAATATAGTCCTTCGAGATAATAATTGTTGGGGCTTTTATTCAAGGGGCTAAGCTGAGCTGATGTGATGGTTGGTGTTCCAATCGGTTGTCTTCTACTCTTCTCCAGGGAGTTTCTCCCTCCTCTTTTATGTGGCTTTTTTCTTTCTTATCTATGCTGTGCCGCGGGCAAGAGCGTCCTTTTCCCCCCCTTTGGTACCTCTTTTTCTGCTAGTGTTAATTTGAATGGTTAGGCTTAGAATTTGATAGCTTGCATACTCGGTCCTACCATAATTGTAAACAAGGGACAGTCTACTATATGTCTATATGTATGTGTGTGTGAGTGTCTCTGTACGTGCGTGTGTATTATGCCATGTTCCTTTTCAGTGTCCTTTCGGACAGAGTTCCAGTGCTCTGGAATTTTGAAGTTCCCGTACTGAACAATTGGATCCATGCCCGTGTGAGATACTCTTAGCCGAGTCCAGGTGTCGCTGAATGTCTTGGTTGTAATATACTCCCCCCATGTTTTTATTCACATATTTTGTACTTTTGAACTATCCCTTGTCAAAGTTCTGCGCTGGCAGCAGTCAATTTGTGTAGATAATTAAAAACAGAGGTAGTATTTTTTCCCATAAATTGGCAGACAACAATTTATCTGTTAGAGCTAGTTGTTATTTTTGCATTGCTATTGAGCCAAGCAGGGACATAGTTCTTTTGTTATAACTATAAGATTTTGATATTCATGTTCGAGCAAATATTGTTCATAATAATTGTACCACTGCATGTTGATCCTATTATCAAGCATCTAACAAGTTACTAATCTACCTTAGGGGTTCGTTACATATCTAAATTGGACGAGTTTGAGAATTTTGTGGAGCAAGGTAGGAAGTACGGAATGCTTTCATCATCTTTTACCGGGTCAAGGCATCCCATGGTACTCTTAATTGAAGATCTTCCCATAGCAAATGGAAGAATTGCTCAAGCAAGACTTCTCAGTTGCTTGCAGCGTCTTGTTAAGTCAATACAAGTTCCTACAGTGATCGTGGTAACTGATCACAGTGCAGCTGACTCTGCTGATGCTGGCATGCGTCACTGGGAAGAACTTTTATCAGCTCTAGAGAACGCTGGGGCCTGTAAGGTTGTCGTTCCTGAATTGTATTTTTTATTTTTTGTTGGAGAGGGTGGGTTGGGGTGAAATTAATACTTTTATTTTTCCCTGCAGATTGTTAATAAATTATGCTGTTTTTGCTTATTTCAGATGGCTTTCAATCCAATAACAGTGAATTCAATTAAGAAGGTACTTTCCAGAATATGTAGACAAGAAAAGTGTAATACAAGCTGTGAGCAGTTAGATCTAATAGCGAATGCAAGTGGAGGTGATATTAGACATGCTATCACGACTTTGCAGTATGCTTGTCTTAGACAAGAAATAAAGGGGCTTGTACTTAATGAGGACTGCACCTCTGATATAGAAGCTAAACCACGAGATCATGGTCAAGAGGATGTTAGATCTTCTCTGGCTTTGGGTAGGGATCAGACACTATCTTTGTTTCATGCCCTTGGAAAATTTTTGCACAACAAAAGAGACGCTGATTGTACCATGTCGTACGGTAAGCATCAATAATTTCTAAACCTGTGATTGTTTGCCTATTGCTGAAAAATATTGTTACAATTGAGTATATAACTTTGAGGTTAAGGAGCAATTTACTTGGGCTGATGGTTGAGTTGAGTGTTGCTTTTGACTCTGTCTGAGAATTCTCCTTTTGTAATTTTTTATTTGTTTTTTCTCTCATTTTTTTTGGTTTGAGTTGTGGGGTTAGGTTGTGTTGTAGAAAGGATGTGCAAGAGCTTATTGGGTCACATCACATCTAAGAGATCTTCGCAGCGATATTCGATGGACCTTAATGTCGTAGCTCTTAGAATGACAATCTGCCTACAGTGTGCTAGTGTTATTCTTCTTTTTCATCTTTTCAAAATCAAGCTGTCACTTATGGTCATAAAGCTTATACTCTCACCTGGAAGTCTTATGTCCTTTTCCCATACTCACGGGGCCACTTTTTGACCCACTCACTTTTTTGACGGAGAATCCATTGTTTTTTTGGCTTCAGTACAATGGAGTGTATTAAGACGACTCATTGAACTGCTTCAGTTCCTTATTCATTGTGAAGTAGCTGCCAATTGTTGCACCTTCATTTATCTAGAAACACTTTTTTCCTTTCCCTGTTATCGCAGGGGTTAAGTTTCATATACATACCCCTGTAATAATGGTAGAGTAAGGGGTGGCTGCAAAGCGGAATTTATCTGACCCCCATTCTCCCAACATTCACATAGGGCCGGAGCTTAAAGGCTGGTAATCTTTTTCTGAAAGGCGTAATGTTGTTGCTCTAGGTTTTACTTTTAAGGTTTTTCAAAAGCATCCCTTTGCATCCGAAGTCTTTTTTTTGCTATATCTTTGAACACTTCACCTCCCACTCCCCTGCCATTTTTTAATTTTTTAGAGGATCAAAGGAGAAAAAATTGCTATTGATTGTCCCCTCTTTGCTTTATGTAAAGTAATAATTCATTCCTAGTTCCTTTGCAATGTTGTTATTTGCAGTTGAAGATGGATTTTATTTGAAAGAAGGTTTTAGAAGATTACCTTTGAAGATGGATGCCCCAGAAAAGGTTCTTTGTCAAGCATATGGGCAAGCAAGGCCAGTTGTTGAATTTCTACATGAAAATGGTGCCTTTATTTCACTGAAGTATAAGTGCTTATTTATTTGGTGGTTACTATTAGATTCTTGTGAATAATTAGAATTTCGTGCATGCTCAGCTTCTGGCAGGCTTTCCCTGCAAGAGGCCATCACAGAAAATCGAACATGAAGTGAACTAAATATTGCGTGAGTTGTTGTCCTAGCTTCAGCTAAGGATGTACTAGAGCATCCCTAGAGAGGCTCAGGGAGTCCCAGAGTCAATTCTAAATTTCTATCTGTCCACATGACTGCTAATTGTTTTTAATTGTTAAATTGTGTTTCTGGCATGAAATAGCTGCTCAATCTCAGTCTCTTTCAATTTTTAAGCAGCCGAAGTTAGTGATTAGCTAATGTATTTGTGCCTTATATGGATATCACTAATATAGTTTGGGTAAAAAATGACATGCTCTCAATTCTTGCACCTTTTACTCGTAGTTCTAGATTTCCTCAGCCAGGAGGCAATCGAAGACGCATCGATTGTGGCATCATACTTGACGGATGCTGACTGCCTTCTTTCTTCAGCTCATCAAATGTATGCTAGAAATTACGAAGGAGAGAATGTCATTCAATCAGCGGCTGCCTCAGTAGCTGCACGGGGGGTGCTCTTTGGAAATGCTCATCCTTCCCCTTCCAGGTTCGACAGTCATGAATTCATGTGCATGTGTTACTTTAGTTGTGTATTACATTTTATGCAGACAGCAGTGCTTACAACTACCAGAGTTACCAATGTCCCTTTTGTATAATAGGTGGCATTGTATACGCCGTCCTCTTCTTTGGCAGACGGAGAAATCAACAAGGTGCAATCTGGTGAGTTTTACCCATCATGGTCTTGTTATCGTTTATACTTTGAAGTCAAAGTTCCTGCTCTAGGTCTGTCGTATTATCATATAATACTTGATATGATTAATAGGTAACCAGGTATGAAGCCAGCATAAGTTTCACTCTTTCTTTATCCTTATAAGCTGTGGATTCAGATGCAATGGTTTTGATTTTTGAGTGGCTGTTGGAATCTGGTTTTCTAGTCATTTTTAACTATTCAATAGCTGTTTAGCTCCTTATTACTATTCTTATTTTGCTGTTTAATGGTGGCAGAGTGGGAAATTATCTACTTTTATGGAACACTGGAGACGGCTGGATTCACTTTCTTTTTATGGTTGTATCTTCAGACTAGTAAAAAAGAGGTTCCATAACAAACAGTTTTAATCAACAAAGATCATTTTTTTATCATTTCTAAACGACACAAAATGGTTTGAATCCGTCTTAATCAGTAAAAATTTGTAACTTTCAAGGGTAATACTCTAAAAGAATCAGCAAAAATTAGTTTTAGTCGTTTAAAATCAATCAAGAAAAGTCTCTGCAGTAAAAATAGGTTTCAACTACGAACAAATATTTTCAGTTCATAAGCAAGTTGGCAGGACCTTCTTGTTTTTTCAGAAAAAGCCCCTTCTCAAGATACTTTGATATTGGAATGCATGAAGCTGTAATGGTTAATCGTTAGTTTTTGGTGCCTTGTATGTTCGTAGTAGTCCTGCGTAAAGCTTATTGCTGCCAACTGCTGCAACTGCTTCTAATAAATTCTTCAATTTTGTCATGGCAGCATGAGATGGAGAGGCAAAGGCTTGATCCTTGTTATGGCCTTGGCTTGTCCAGTGTATCTGCCATCTGCACGGACTATAGACCGGCCCTTAAATGGCTTGGTTATAGAGCATCCTTGTCTTTTGAGCGTGCTGATGCTAGAAACAACTTACTACAAGATGATGTACTGGGAAGTGATGAATTTGATAAGATGGAGTCCCAAGATCAATGTAGCGAAACCTCTGGGGATGAAATCGAAGAATGGTAATTACTGATAGAGATGATTGTTTCTGGTCGCAGAATCTGTAATAAGATTTGACTGCTCGCACTTTTGAAGTCTTCAAGTGAAGATTTCAATCTATGATTGAAACTTCCTGAAGTGTTACTATATATGTTTCGTATGGAGCATTGAAATTGTATTGTATAGGCTGTACATAATGGAAGTTTATTTTGGAGAACTGACGTCACGGTTAGTTCAATGTAGCATATTTTTGGACATGTACGTTTGCTACTTTAGCTGCAGGAAAAGAAACACCCTTTTATATTTTTAAGGGGTGTTTCTTTTTGGGTTTCAGGAAATGACGAGAAATTAGAGAATTATGTAACTTGATCTCCTTATAAATTTTGTTAGGTTGATTTGATCATTTCCTTTGCGTCCTTCTTACCCCAAACTCCCTTACTTTCATTCCCCAAGTATCCTTCTTTCTCCCTTCTACTCCATGGTCGACTTGATCCAACATTGACAAGTAGTTTGCCAAATACCACTGCCCAACACCACCAATGAAAGACCACTTGACACCACCACCAACCACAAGAATCGTATACCACCAACCCGACCATCAACACCATGCAACCCACCATCCTTATTCCTAGCCACCACCACTAACTCCATACAAACACATTTAAATTTCAAAAGGTGATTGTCGCAGCATCTCAATTGTTCAACGTTCTCCCCATTTCTACCTTCTATAATTTACCAATATTGTTTTCTTCTTTATTAACAGGCGACAACAAAAAAATTGCAGCGATATTTCTCTAGAAGCCAGTTTGTTGTCCTTGAGAAAACGATCCGTGTTGTGTTCTCTATATCAAGGCTTAGCCGTTTAGTCTCCTTGCAACATTTTCACTCTTTGTACCAGCACCTCAAGTACAAGAAGAAAACTCAGGCTGCCTATGTGAACTGCGCAACTCTATACATAGCCAAAGTAATATCATGTAACTCCGATGGAGCATTGCAACAACTTCACCCCATCCACAATTATTGTTCCATTGGTATTTCGCGATGTAGATGAGCCTCCTACATCGTATTTGAACTCAAGACTTGGTTTTCTTCTTCCTCTTCATTTCTAAAAAATGCAGAATAGTAGTAATCTTAAACCTGCGCTATTTCGCGATTAGTGAAAAATTCTAGATTTTAAGAGTTTTTAAAAAGGTGCGTGGTTAAAACTGGCAAAGATTAATCTGACTTGACAAAAATGGTTATGAACACGAAATCACAAACCGAGATCTAAACATAACCGAACCCGAAAAGACCAAGAAAAACTAGGTCAAATCCGAAATTTTGTATCCTATTTTTGTACGTTTATAATTGAATTTTAAAGTATTTTGTATCTTATTTTTGTACGTTAATTTTGTCATTATGCTTGTGATATAAGTCATTTTGGTTAATATTATTCACGTATATCTATTACATAAACAACAAACATTTATTTATATATATAAATTTATGCCAAAATTAGAAACTAAAAAGGTGGCCTTGAATGCCAACCAACCCAAAACCGAATTATTTGGGCCATGGTCAAGGATCTATCAACTTAATACCAAAATTAACCTGAACCCGAATTCATCCAATCCAAAAACGACCCGACGGACCATTTGCTAGGTCTATACAGTGGTTCACTTTATAGTCTTTCACCGTACTTTTGTTTATCCGTGTGAAAAGCAAAGGGGTTAGGTTTTTCACGATGGACAATTGGGCGAAATTCTTGGGTTCCCCTCGTTTTGTATGGGGGCCCAAACGTCTGGCTTTTAACCCCATTTTGCGGTTTTACCCTAGTTGGTTATAGAAAAGAAGGAAAAACGAAAGTAACAAATTAACCCTCCCTCTCTTTCGTATGATCTCTCACTCTCTCTAGGTTGGTGTAACTTGTAAGCAGATGAACAGAACAAAGAGTGTGGGTCCATAATCTATTCCACAGGACAGGTTCGTTGTATTTCAAGAATTGGAATCCCATAATTTCCCTCAATCTCTTCTTATCCACGTAAATTATTTTAGCTCTCTTTTCTGCTAAATTTGAATCAACAAAACAATAATGAATGATTAACAATTGCTTTTCGAGGAATTGAGAATCCCACATGTACGTTATTACCTGATCATACTTATTGTTTGAGTAATTACATTCTGATCACCGCACCATGAATTTTTAACGTGGTAGATTATAAATTTTTATCAAATCTATACTGATTTTCGTTTGTTAAAATGTTGTTGCCAATTTGTGCACGCATTCCTGTTACTTGTTTGCTTTACGATGATTCTGTTGAATTTCTACCTGACTGTCATCCTTTTAGTTGTGTGTAAATTAGTTATGAATCTTTGCGGTCAAATTGTCCAATTTATTGAGCTTAGAAGTTCAGAAAGTCATCCATTCTTAGGATCTTGTTCCTTCATTTCAATGGGTATTTCCCAAATATTATTTGGTGTTGGTTGTTGCACTCGGTGCCAAAACATGGGTTTTGTGATTCTATAAGTTTCATAATGCTCAGTGCGGGTTAGGTTAGGCTAGGCTCCCGTGAACATTGCAAAGAGGAAGAGCCTTAAGAACTGGTGCAGTGCCTGGTGGAGCACTAGTATGTAAATAGTTATGTTGTCTAAAGTATTGTACCCTATAAGATATAGCCCGTGAAAATGTTTATGTTATGGACTAGAGTTGTTTCTTTTGAACTCTAGATGTCTGGACCGGCTACGCGGTCAGGAAGACTATCATCCATGCAGCACGAACAATCAGCAAGGGCAAAGTGGACAACAACTCTTACCAAGGTGCTAGTTGATCTGATGGTTGACCAGATTCATCAGAAGAACATTCAAAAGCTTAGTGTGGGCAAGGGCAACAAATGGAAGTATATATGTGATGAGTTTTATAGCAAAACTGGTTTGAGATGGGATAAAGAACAACTCAAGTATCGATGTACAGTCTTGAAGAAGTTGTATGGCACTGTCAAGTCTCTTCTTGATCAAGGAGATTTCTGTTGGGATGAAACCACAGGTCTTATTACAGCCAAACCTCAAGTATGGGATCAATACATAAAGGTACCTTCACACTTCTACTTCACATTCTTCCCTACGCACTAGAGCTAGACAACTGGGTTTGCTTTGGAAATGTGTCATTATTATCCTTCTATCGTAACTTACCACCTTTTCACAAAATTTTTCTAATTAAATCATAGTAAGAAATATTTTTAAATGTTTACATTTATCATTGTTTCCTATTGCCAGATTTTTTGTGGGTTTTTTTCCGGGTAAGCTGCTATCACATGTATATAGAATATGTATTAGAGATAATGGTTTTCTAAGTCCTTGTACTATATATATAGGGTTTTACCCTAATCATTAATAACAAGTCAATTATATTGTTCAACAAGCCGTTTACTCCTAAACTCTCTCCAATTCTTGACAATATGCAAAGTCAATTTGATGATTTTGGTCCCAATTTAGTGATCTGGACAATAGGTTGCAATAATAAGTGAATTTTCACATTTTTTTGGCTGAAAAAGCTATATGTCACGAAGCGACTTATTGAATATTGATGATGAAAAAGCTATATGTCACGAAGCGACTTATTGATGATGTAGTAATCCCCTGCAATAATCATATATTAATCCGTACATATTAATTACAACGTTTGGAGTTTTACATGATTCGTATTTCTTCATATTCGTCTTCATATATACTTTAGAAATATCAACATTTTTTATTCTTACTTAATTAAAGATATTAAGATTAAATTATAATTGTGTGTTGGGAGACGTAAAACACTAAAGGTTGCAATTAATATGGAAAGGAGGAAATATGAGTGAACTGCAAATGATGAAGTTATGTTGACGAGCAGGAACATCCTGATGCTGATACTTTGAGGGTTTCTGGCTGTCCAATCTACAAACAACTAGCAATAGTATTCTCAGAATCTGGTAAAAATGAATACAATAATGGATCCACTCAAAAGGGACGAGGTTTGGATCCAATGAGCAACGTAACAGAGGACTGTTCAACAGAGTCAGAGGAAGTGGCTTGTGTATCAAATGAGCTAGAGAAATCTCCATGTTTATATACTCCTCATCCAGTCATCCGAAAGCGAGGACGGAAGGGAATGGCTGATGCTATCTTCGAGATGGCAGCTGCATCGAGAATGAGGGCAGAAGCAATACATCAATGCAGTCAGAGATTCGCCATAGCTAAATGTGTAAATGCTTTGGATGAGTTGCAACTCTTGCAAGGTGTTGATGAAAATGTCTACTTTGCTGCTCTTGATCTTTTTAATAATCCAGTTTCAAGGGAGATTTTTTTGTCACTGAAAGCTGATAAACGGCTGATGTGGTTGCAGGGTAAGTGCAAATTATCCTCTAGCTGACTTGCTGATAAATACTTATAGTTAGTATTGAGCTTAATCGTGCACAAAACTAAGAAAGTACATAGAAATCATTCAATTGTCAACCAATGGCTTACTGACCTCCAGGGGATCACACATTTTCTTTGAGGTTGGTTCAATAGATATTATTGGATATCTGAATTTTGGAATGAGATTGGGGGGCGTTTTGGTAATTTCACTTGGATTAGAACTGAGCTGACTGTTATCTAGTAATTCAAATGTTTAATTTTTCTCTTTATCTTGCCAAACTATTGACATTCCAAAAGTAGGAGTCGTTTCAAGGTTTTAGGTACTTCCAAGAAGGTTAATGAAGTATAGAGCATTGGAAGTGTTTGATTTGAGCTATATTGTATATTTGTATTACTTTTGCATAACTTAAAAACAATTACTAAAGCATAGGAGTAATATATACTACTTTCTTTCTATGAAATGGTTTCCTTCATAGTGATATAAGGTAAAGGAGTAACACTTACACCATTTGATTTTTGGTATATCCAGGTTTGTTTTTTTGACTGTTTATTTTGCCAGTAATTTATTGTTTGAATACTTATTTATAATAGTTTTTGATAATACATTATTGTTTTCATTGTTACGAACTGAAAGGAGATAGTACTTTTTACGTCAATTTTGATAAATCATCTGAAATGAACTTATTTAGACTTATCAGGATTATTAGAGCTAACGTGTTGCCACTTATCATATTGTATCGAAACTTTTCACCTTCCAGAAACTTATTTACTAAGATGAAAGGAACAAAGAACCTCTAAAAGAACTAGCTTTTGGTAACTTGTTTCGTGTACCCAAGATGATTTTCTCAGTTTAGCGCGTGCACACAGCACGTGCACGTGAAGGGTTTAGCATTTTCAGATGCAACACATGATTGGGACCGGTGGGACCGGGAGTATCGACATTCTTCCTTACATGTAGGTTACAGCGCCATGAATCCAGTGTGGCCTGCAAGTGTTCAAGGTTATACCTTTCTCTTTTTGTTAGTGCCAGCTTGTACTTCTTACCTTTTGAATATAGGAAACAATAATTGGAGGAGAAATCTGAGTAGCCAAGGCGGTGCTTAGCTTGCTTGCTACTCGCTTGGTGCATGGAACATGCATATTCACGACATAAACCCAAAGTTGTGCTCCATCAGAACACAGAAGTCGTGTCCTGAGTTTGTTAGTACTAGTGTAATCACTTTATTAAGGTTATGCAAATCGCAGAACTGACTGATTCCCCGTAATATATGCTCCATAAAGATGTCCTGAGTTTGTTAGTACTAATGTAATCACTTTTTTTTAAGTTGTGCTCTATCGTGATTTTGCTCTATTGCCCATGAAACACAAGACACGTTCTCAAATTTCATCCAAGCTCGATTTAAATACAGAACACCTAAAGGCAGTAAAAAAGAAGTCTCTCTCAACAGTTAGCTAGCTAATAGCAAGCCTTCTTTCCATCTGATTAACCTAATTAGTTACCCTACCGATTTTCACCATCCTCCTACGGCTATACAAAAGCAAAAATTATTTTTAAAAAAAATCCTTAATTCCCTGTTTTGAAGTCCCATGATAGCTATTAAGTCATCATCAGCCTCTTGACATCAAGCTCCTGATCCATAGTTTTCGCCTCGTTGCATACCTTCTCAAAAGCTTGTTTACAGACACTAGAGAAACCCGTCATAGCTTGAAAAACATGAGGAAGCCCCATCTGCATGTTGTTTAAGGTCATAGCCCTACTCGCGCTAACTGATTTCTCATGCTTAGCCTCTTCCTCCTCGGCCTTTGCTTTTAGCATATCCACCTTTGCTCGCTTCTCTCCAACCGGGTCCCGCCCCTTTCTAGAGCTAGTCACCTCAGGCATTGAATATGGCCCGTACTTTACCTCTAAAGTCCTAAGCTCAACTGCCCTCTTCTCAAGCTGCTTATTGGCTACCTCTGATCTCTTCTTCTGCTTAAGCTCCTCAGCTTGTTGAACCACAATAGCATGGATCACAGTCCACAAGCTTTTGATCCCCTCCGATGCCACTTTGTCTGGGACATTATCGATTTCAAGCTGCCATCTTTCACAAAGGGAGTAGATTGTGGAATCTTGGATGGACCTCATTAATGGGTTTTTGTTGAATTGGAAGAGGCTCAAACGAAGCCACCCAGTTAGGGAACGAATGTAGTCTCGTTGAGCTTTGACTAGGTTGCAAAAGGATTGATGCCATTGTTGGAGCTCCACCTCGAGTTGCAATGTAGACTGGCGATGAATCTCAGATGTAGGTTCGGTGGATGGTATGGTGTTCAGGAACTTGAGCTGATCAACTATGTGCATTTGGACTTGATGACACTCATACATGCTTCTCCACATGCACATAAACCTACAAATCATTCCAGGAAAAAAAGCATTAAACCATTCGTAGTAGATAGCTTATTGCGAGAGAATTGAACAAGGAAGTTATGCCGAGACTGGACACCAACCTCTTTTACTTACGTACTTTAAAGGACCCTACAACTTTAAGATCAGTAGTTCCAAACAGGACGTAAAATAACTTTATTTGAATTCATTGGAACTTACTCATCAATGCATACAATATCACCTTTATGATAAACCTAATCCATGGTGATGCATGAAAACCTCAGAATGTCAAGGCTCAAGCTTTACATTCCCCTAGAATCTTTACCCTTAAATTCTACACATGACTATATCTACTGTAGCAAATTAATAGATGCGCCCTTCATCTTAAAATAATAAATGTATCCATTCGGCTTACGGTCAACATCTAAATAAACATGACCATTAATGTGTAAAAATGCATGATCAGAGAAAATGATGGCCAAAATTTAACTCAGGAGATCATAAAATGTCTGGTAGGAAGTTTATTGGTAGACCGGAACTACAATTGAGAAAAACTAAATAAAATAAAAAGACAATGATGCATGAGTCATGACCATGTGCAGAAGTCAGAACAAGTAGGAGTATCTTTTCAGTAAGATTTATTTTACATCCTTTACACATACTTATTAGTTTGGACACAAGAAAACAAAAACACTTTAATGTTATGCAAAGAGTGTAACAAATGCAGTAAAAGGTTCATTAATTGTTGGTTTATTTTATAGAATGGTCCACCTTCAACCCATGCTTAAATCCAACAGAGACTACATGCTGCACCAATACAACACCTCAGTTATAGTACTACTTGTCCTTTAATTTTTCTTTTCATTTTGTCATTTTTCCTTCTTCAACATGGGTTCCTATGCAATTAGTAAATCATACAGGTGCATGATGAGGATCTTACAAACTCTTTATTTTCCATATTTTCTTTGTTAAAAATAAAATTAATGCTTAAAACTCCCTAAGCCTAATGTTGTAAGAGAAGGAACAAAATAAGCAACATACACTCATATGAGTGTATCGCTGGTTTTATGGTCTCTCCCTTCCCACTGTTTCTCAGTCCTCAGCCACCAGTAGCAGTAGGTTTCAAACCTAATCTTATCTTCTTCGTATTCCCATGTACAGAACGGTAACTAATAAAGTAATAAGCTTAACCCCACACCCAAAGAAAAAGAAGTTATTAGATAAATACTACAGTATTGTCAAAATCTCATGCTTGGTAAAAGGTAAAGGCAGTCAAAATCTATCTTTCTGAAGCTTGGGATCTGTTAGTAAAGTACCAACCTCCTGTTCCAATATTGAGCTATCTTCTCCTGACCTGGAAAATTTTTTACTGTTGATTTCCTTCCCCTCCTTAAAAAAGTAAAAATAGAAATTTGTTTTCTTTGCACAAAATTTAGAAAATTAGTGAACACTGAACAGCATGTTCTGTCTCCAAATAATAGGAAATCAATTAGCAGTAAGATTATTGTCCCGGAGTAAGATTTCAAGACTATATAGGTTAATGAGCTGATCAGATCTGATTAAGGCTTATTAGATCACGTGATTAAGTATGATAATAAGTACGGGGTAAAAGAATGCACCCCAAACAATTTGCTGAACACCATGCAACTCTAGATATTTGCGATTTTGAACAAGTCTACTCAAAGAGCATGATGTCGCGTTAGTCACCCAATCCAGGGAGACTTCGTGAATTACACACCTCAGAGCCTTGGAGGCATGAAATTAAATCTCAAATGCAGCCACAATCAGGAAACAACTTTCGCAGGTAATGCGACGGTTGGCATCTGTCATGGCCTAATATCTTGGTCGCAGTAGGGCTAATTTCTCAACATTGCAGAGGTGAGGTCGAGATACAATACCATTGCTAGGAGGTGATTAACGTATCATTGCTAATGACTTAATGAGTAATGACAGTGGACTTTTTAGGTGCTAATGCAACGCCACAATCTAATCTCTCAATTGGCTGGTCCTCTCAATTGTTGCCAGTCTCAGATCAAGTCGAACAATGCTCAATACTCCATTGGCATGCCATGTGACATTGAGAAGTACATAATGTGCACTAATCATATAGTAATAATAATAAAATAAGGTTTGTTTACGCATAAAGTTTATACCAATTGAGATCAGTGTTGGAAAGGTAAGGTAGCTTAGCTAAAACAACCAAAGTGGCAATCTACCGAAGACAACATAAGCCACGTGAATGTCAATAATATCTGGGCTCTACATCTGCCTAAAACATGTGAAATTTGTGAACACACATTTCATAATCCATATTAATGCATAGTTTGGGATCATATTTCTACAAAGCCTAATTATACTAGTATTTACATATATATAGTTTATTGGGCTTGAAAATTATGAATTAGCAGAGATAGTTACCCTTTAACAATGTCGAGGAGTTGAGGGTAAAGCTCAGTTTCCCTAATTTTAATGATCTCATTAGAGGTAGATTGAATGGCTTGAGAAGCAACCTCTATTTGTGACTCGAGTTTTTCGACCTCTTTCTTCGTCTTCTCTGTCTTAAAATAGTCTGCTCTCTTCACCTCCAGTCTCCTTAGATGTTCTACCCTCTTCTCATGCTCCATCTTGATTATCTCTGCATTCTGCTTCATTCATAAATTGCAATTTTTTTGTGTTTCATCAATTTTCGAAGCTTATCTCTTTTTAAGCAAAAAAAAAGCTAATAACGTGAAAAATAAAACAATATGCCCATTTGTCTAATTGGTCCCTCCTCCACAATTAGTTGGGACTCAACGAGCACCGAGGATGAATACTTTGGTACAGGAATTAGTTGTGTTATACTTAGGCTCCGCTTGGTTGAACAACATACTCCTTTTCGAGTTCCGACCCATAATATAGTTCCTATTTGTCATTTTTTATGGAAAATAAGGAAAGTGAAATAGAAGTACAAGATAATTTGTGTAAAATATTGTACTTGAATTGGAGAAGAGTTTTCCTTTGAAGTTTTTGGTAGCTTGTGCAAGTCAATGAAGCAAAGAAAATAAGGAATAGAAGTAACACAAAATAAATACTTCTAATACAAGTAAATTGATCAGAAGATGGTTTTAGGATACTTATAAGAAATTTTCCCCTATTGTAGTAAGAAGTAAGAAGTAAGAAGTAAGAAGTAAAAAGTAAGAAGTAAGTAACAAAGGTGGTATGTTATGAGAGAGAGAGTAGAGTACCTTGACTTCATGGAAGAGCTTCTTTTCCCAAGCATAGAGCCTCTCTATTGTAGAACAATGACTGCTACCATTAATTACATTAACACCACCGTTTAAGTCCATCATTCCCATTCTACCAACATTCACCATATCATCATCTCCTAATTTACCAAACCCGAACCCGTTTAACTTCCCACCTGAACCCCATAACATTGGGCTCCAGCTCAAACTCAAACTCCTCCCATGATTATACACTTTCCCTATAATTAAAGATAGTGTTAATTTTTAAAAAAAAAGCAATAGAATTGACAATTTTTAAAAAAGAAAAAGAAAAAAGAAAAAGGTTACCTGAAGAAGTGAGATGATGATGAAAATGGTTGGATGAAGAGAGATTAGAGAAAGAATGGACCTCTAAAATACGAGAAACAAAAGAAGCAGAATCAGCAGCTCTAAGAAAATACTCATCTAATTCCTTAATAATCTCCACCAATTCCTTACCATGCCTAGAAACCACAACCGCCATTTCACTCTCTTTTGAAAACCCACTAACAACTGATGGCGGAGCAGCCATATTAGCCGCTGCTCTCAAAGGAGTTACATTGGTAGTGATGGTGGTGGTGGTGGTAGTAGTGGCAGCTTCTTCCTCCCACTCCTCTTCTTCGGTTCCACTCCTTGGACCTCCTGAGGTATGTACAAATGGGTCCCAGAAATCCCAAGTGGAACCCGACACCAAAGGCGGAGGAGGAGGTGGTGGTGGTGGTGGTGGAGGCGGAGGAGGAGGAAGAGCCGAAGTAGTGGTGGTGGAAGTAGTAGTCCATGTGTCAGTACTTGGAGACATTGATGGTGGAGGTAGAGGAGCTGCAGGTGGTGCTGGTGCTGGTGCTGCTCCAGAATAAGAGAGATTGTGATGGTGAAGAAGAGATGATTCTCCTGTTGAAAATTGTAAGAGAGCAGAACCAGTTGAACGTAGAGAACGTAGATATAAAGAGTGAGAACAAGATAGAAATTGTCTAGCTTCAACTAATTGTTTCATGTATCTCTTTCTTGCTCTGCATCTTGACACCATTTCTTGTCTATCTATTCTTGATACACAACAACCCATTCTTTTATTTTTTTTTTACTTTCTCTTTTCTTTCTTTACCAATATATCACCAACTTTGCTTTCTTCTATGGAGGATACGCCATTTTTCCACACCACCTACTTATGTTTTTTTTCTTTTTTTTTTTCCGAGTATAAAGAAATAAGTTGATCCTTTTAAGAAGAAAGAGAAGATGAACAAACACGAAAGAAGTTCAAAAACCCGGCTTTAACTCTGATAAGTCACAGCACACTTCCCCTCTTTTAGCTCATTTCTCACTCTTGTCTTCCTCTGCTTTTTTTTTTTTGGTGTAGTGAGAGACGCAGAGGAGCACAATGAAGCATAGGGCAGAGTGCCGTTAATTTTTCTTATTGTTATTCGGATTTATTTTACTGACCAAAATACCCACCATTTATTCACTTACTAACTTAACGTACTAGTACGTTCTCTTTCATCATTCTTAAATCTTAAATTTCTAATGTACTTCTGCCGATAAATACTCATTAATTAATTTGTAACTAGTTACTCCTTTGGCGTCCATGTAATTTTTTTGAGGCGAAAATGGTGTCTATTACTCAGATAAAATTATGGACTTCAATAAGTATAGAATGAGACTTCCGATGAGCAACAACACACCTACCTTTGCTCGATATCAAAAGGCACTAATCAAATAAAAGTAGAGGGAATGATTATTGTTAATAATACATACATTCACGATATAATTGTAACTACTTCCTACATTCCTATATAATGGCTACACTATACCTTTTCACACTTTGTCAATGCAAATGTTTGAACATTAATATCAAGTTGTGTGTCTGTATATATATATATATATATATATATATATATATATATATTCCAAACCACATATCGAGACGAATCAAATAAGAACTCATATGAATATATTTTTCCTTACCCATAAATTAAAAATCATATTCAAAGTGAAATTTTAATTTGTGGATAGTGATTAAAGTCAAAGTGTAACCATTAAAAAGAATATTAATTATTATAAT
Organism: Patellifolia procumbens; assembly: GCA_947645195.1. Lineage (NCBI taxonomy): Eukaryota > Viridiplantae > Streptophyta > Magnoliopsida > Caryophyllales > Amaranthaceae > Patellifolia > Patellifolia procumbens. The sequence continues at coordinate 335,279 of CANSGD010000144.1, forward strand.
ATTTATATCAGTTAATATTACTCTTTCCGTCCCATAATACTCTTGACCAATCGCGGAGTTAGGAATTTTCGAACAAGGGTACTAGAATTAACAATTTAAAAAATAAAATTGCATGAAATGGAAAAATGTTAGCATGGAGATTTGAACCCGAATTTCATGAGCTATATACTATATTTGTGATAGAAACTAATTAGCCAAGTCTGTTTAGTGAGATTTGAACTCCGCCCTTGCTATACTCTTTTCATTTCTCCCGCATTACTCTTTACACTTATAGTTTTGGACATGATCCATGTATTATTTTGTTGAGCTACTTTTTAAATTATGGTCCACCACTATTATATTTTATTAAATCCTCCACTAACTTATACTCCATTCGTCCTCATTTGATGTTCCCATTTGGAATCTAGGGGCAAACAAATGCAAATTAAGGTGAATAAGTATCTTGTTAATTTTATATTGTTTAAAGCGTATTTTGATACCTTTTTATTGTTGAAAAAGTAAGAGACAAAAAGAAAATTGGGTGATTGAAAAATAAATGATTCTAAAGTGGGCCAAGTGTAAGACAAAAAGTAAAAAGTGTAGTAATTATTTGGTTGTTGAAGGGTAAGATGGGGAAATATATATTTTCAAAATGGAAAAGATTTCACGTGGGAAGAACTTTTAGAATTGGGAACATCAAATGAAAATGGAGGGAGTATCACATTTGCTTTTATAATTTGGCCCACACACTCGCTCTCTCTTAAGTAAAATAATATTACTAACTCCCATCACATCTATCTAAATAAAATAAAAATTGATAAGCAAACAATATATTACCTAAAATTATGTGCCCAAGTTAGTGTCAATAATATTCTGGAAGGGAAATGGTGTATTATATGTTATTATTATATTTTATTATTGATATTAATATTGGTGTTATAATATTAATAATACAATTATCAATAATATTGTTTCCGTTATCATCTGTGTAATTGTAAGATTAATATAATTATTAGGAAAAATTGATAAGAATAGTCTCATCTTTCCCTAGTCTTCCCTTAATGGTCTCACCTTTTCATAATTTAGCAATAATCCCACATTTGATATGCATCTCCTCATATTGAGTTGAAACCACCTGTAACATGTTTTACGGGTTAAAAATCGCTGACTTTAATTGTCTTTTTTTAAAAAAAATCGTTAATTTAGTCTGTTTTTTTATTTATAAAACCTAGCCTTACCCAACCCCACAAGCCACCTTCAGCCCCACCCCGCCCAACAAGAGAAAGAGAATGGCAAGCAAGGAGAGGAGAGTTTCGGTGCTTTGACACCTTGTCCTTTTAAGTTAAGTTCTTATTGTTGTAAGTTAAAATCTTTTGGTTTTACCTGAAAGTTAAGTTAAAAAGTATATAGTAAATAATTTTGAAATAGGTGAAAAACAAGATTTTCAACCAAAAATCAAAAGTTGCTTTTACAAGTTTTTGGTGTAAAGTTTTGCCTTTTGGTTTCATTTTGTAATAAACAACCAACACTAAATGACACTTTTTGAGGAGTGCGGATCATCTATCCCATATAATGTCCCATTTGGTGTCCCATTGTCTATTTTATTGTCCTATAACTTAAATAAAATATTTTTTTTCTTATTTTGTACATTCTCCATACTAGTAAAGCCTCCTCAAACATAAAAAATAAAAAAAAACTAACTTCACTTAGTAAAATAAAGGGCGAAAATGATTTATTTCCTTTTCGCTCTTTATTTTAATGAGTGAAGTTTATTTTCTATATTTTTGTTTTTTAGGAGGCTTTACTAGTAGGGATAATGTACAAAATAAGAAAAAAATTATTTTATATAAGTTATGGGACAAAGAATAGAAAATGGGACACCAAATGGGACACTATGTGGGATAGATGATCCGGACTCCTTTTTGAGACAACGAACAAATAAGTGAACAAGGTAAAATAAAAAAAAAACTATCGATCAAACCAAAACAAAAAGACATCAACCAATTACTACCCTTTGATTACCATTTGTTAAATACCCTCTATAACTGCCTCACATAGATCATGACACATAAGTAGTAGTGTGTTTATTTAAGAAAAAACTATCTATAGCCCTAAGGGCTGCATATAGACCTAAGTTTTAAAAGGAAACTTTTGGTAAAACTACATTTATTATATCAATTTACATGTATTTTAGTCATAAATTCATAACATTATATCATTTTAGAAAATGTAGTTAATGCTTATAGTTAAAATTACTTTATAATTTATAGCTTGTCTTGTAAGAGACAATAGACAACGGTCCAAAACAAGAGAAATAAATAGTGTTGAGATTGAATTAAAAAGAATAGGTGTTAATAGAATGAGGATTTAAGTTAATCTAATTTTAAAGAGCTTGTCTTTTAATAATTTGTGCATAAATTTAAAGATAAGTTAAACAGAATTGGGAGCTGCCTCGGAGGTTGCTGGGAGTTGGCGGGTGTTGGTTGGCACTTGGCACAAGGAAATTACGAGTAGCAATAGCATCTCATCTCATACCTTTTTTTCTCAAGTCTCTACGCTGAAGTATCCTTTTGTCTCTCTGTCCTTATACTCTTTCTACATATCATCTTCCTCCACTTTTCTTCCTTCTTCCTTCTTTGTCACTCCAATCTCAAAAAAAACATAAATCGATTTCAATCTCCTTATTTCTTTCTTCTCCAAAGATTTAATTTTGTGAAAACCATGCACCAGGGTGTAGGAGACACTACAAATTCATACTACCCTCCTCACCAATATCATCAAAATCCTAACCCTAATACAATGGTTGATCCTTACGTGAATCCATGGACTTCATCTTCATCTGCCTCTGCTCCACCTCTATCGTTTTCTTCGGATAACTCCAATTATTCTCCAGCAGCTCCATATCCTTTAAATTCCGCACCAACTGCTCCTTCTTTCCCTTCAAACCCTAATCCTCAATCTCCCACCTTTCCCAACTACTCCTACGATCACAATCAAACTTCATATCATCCTTACACGGATCATAATATGAATTTGCATCCCAATCAACCATATTCGGTTCCACAATACTCTTATGAAGACATCACCGTTAAACAGGGCCATTGGAGTGCCTACGGGGAGCAGCAGGAGCAGGAGCAGGAGCATAGCATCTACACTTCACAATCACAATCACAATCACAATCACAATCACAATCACAAGGTGGTTTTAATGATGAAGGTGTTTATAGATACGAGGGTGGGAAAGTAGAGGCTTATGGAGCTCGTGGGACACCGGGTTTTTCAGGTACTTGTTCAAAGGTTATGTTCGATGATTATGGGCGACCCATCAATCTCTCCGATGGAAATAGGAATGTCAACCAAGGACCAATGAAGGCGTCACCCAAGGTTGTCAAGGCCACCCTCAAGGAAGACGTCGAGGAGGATGTCAAGGGTGGACTCCACAAGTTTCGGGTTAAGGTTTTGGCTGAGGCCTATGCAACTACTGATTTCGATATTCTTTGCCAGGTCCACTTTCACCATCAATGCTTTTTTTATTTTTTCATTCTTTTCGCTATACTATACTTACATCTATGTCTATATATATTTTATCAATCTAAATGATTTATCTGCTGTGAAATGAATTCATGATTCGTGGTGGCTCTCAATAATGCTTTAGCTAGTATGTCTGTTAGTTGTAATTGAAAACAAAAAGAACCCCTACAATGATCATTTTCATGTTTTGTTGATTATCATATATCTTGAAATGTTTTTTTTTTTATTTTTTATGTGCTAGCCATTCCATTTAGATATATAGGAACTTCTTTTGTGACAGCATGGTTTTCATGGTAAAACAGATTGGTCTGGATGGGATTCGCATGCTTGATCCTGCTACAAGCCGGACGCTGAGAATTTATCCTTTCGACACAGTGACTAGATGGGAGGTAGGATGGCTGCTTTTATGCTGTATACCAAAGGTTTTTTTTATTTGTTTTACTGATATTATAATCATATGCCAACTGTTCTTTAAACCCTCTGTTTGCTTTCCTCTTTAGGTTTTGGATTCCTATATTTTTGCATTTTGGGCCAAAATGCCCGTGGACATTGAACCAAAGCGCATAAGACTAAAGTCAAACAGTTATACTACAAATACAATATTGGACACAGTCACAGCAGCAAGCGTGCAGGTCAGTTACATTTTAGTATCATGATGCGCTCTCAGATATCTGTAGTTCACCTGTGTTCTTGTACCAAAATCTTGGTGACTTAATTCCTTATTATATTGTTGAAGTCTCCCTACTAGAATCAAAAATTTGTGATACTAATATAAGATTATGGAAATCCTGTGAAAAACACGATCGCCTGCCGGTGGAAGGCTTTCTGCGTTCAATCAATCTACACAGAGTGAATCGGTCCCTAAGGAACCCCCGAAAGGGCTGCTGTCGTTATTGTTCTGCTATCTGCGTTTGGCCCTTATCTGTACATGTTACCTTTTTCATTGCTGACTTTGGAAGAGTTCTCCACTCGCTTGGTTTGTGATGCGTACAACGATTCTTCCATTTTCCAGGATCATCCTGTTCTGCTTCTGCAGCTTTTTGAAGATATTTCTCGCCTGTACAGATCCTCTAAGCAAGTAGTGCTGTTTGTCTTTGCTATCCATCAAGTGAATTTACTGTTCTTTGATTTTGGGAGCTCTACACATGAGTTGTGTGGATAGACATTTACTTTAACATTTCTTTCTTAGCAATATAACTCTTGCAACTCTTATGATTTTTTCATTTTCGTGTACCTTTCTATTTACTTAGACACGGATTAAGTGTCTACTCGATACGGTGTCGAAGTGTCCGACTCGGGTGTTTTATAGAAAAAAGTCAAATTTTTAGTTAAAAACGAAGTATCCTAGTGTCTTGTCGTGTCTGACACGATACGACACACAATTTTGACCTTGAAGTAGTGGCAGCTGCAATAGAGTGTGTATAAGCTGTAGTAGAAGCTTGTAGATGTTGACCTAGGGAAGAATCTGCATAGTATAAGCCATTGTGCAAGCTACCAAGCGCTGTAGGGGCAGAGCTGACCTCTTAAGACACAAGTGTTATTAGTAAACACAGTAGAATAACCAGATTCTTGACAAATCTTAGGGAATGGAGATCAAGTTGAACTTGAATTCAGGTACATAGAGGACATCTCTCAATACTATTCCATGAGCAAGAGTAATATCACCAATTTGAGTGATTGAAACTTTATTGCCATTTGGAAATGTAATAGAGCTTTCAGTTGTTGTAGAAATAGGATGATGAGGAGTGAATATAGCCAAATCATAACACATATGATCTGTAGCACCACTGTCAACAATCCAATCATGTTGGACATTTGTAAATAAGCAAAGTTTACCTACTACAGAAGCAGAATTGTGTTTGACATCAGAACTATCTTCCTTGTCAGTTTTGTTGATCATTTCCATAATCTGCTTGCACTAAGCTGGAGTAAGCATACTAGGGTGTTTATCAACCATATCTTCTAAATCATGAGTAGCAACCGACAGCTCTTTTGTGTCTTTCTCCTTTGTATGATGGATCTAATCTAGACTTCTCAACCTGTAGCACCTTTGAATGCTATGGCCTGGCATCTTGCAATGATCACAATAGCAGTCAACTCTCCTTCTTTGGTTATGATTATAAGACGATTTAGGATATGTAGAGTTCCTTGACCTTCTATCATCACTAAATCTTCTCCTTAAAAGCCAAAGTTGTGGGATCCTCAAAATGTGAAACTGGATTGGTAGTTTTAAACAACTCTTGTTTTTCTCTTCTTGAACAAGAAGCCTATAAGCATATGAAATAGGTGGAAGAGGATTTAACATAAGTATACTACCTCATAGCCCTCATTCAACTTCATAAGAAACTTAATAAGCCTCCTATCTTGCCGAGATTTCAACAACCTTTGACTGATTCCACACCCACAAAGAGCACAAGAACAAATAGGCAAGGGATCTAAAGCATCCAACTATTGCCAAATCATTTTGATCTCTGTGAAATAACCAGAAACACTATTTGGACCTTGCTCTATATCACCCAAACTTTGCTGCAAGAAATATAGTAAAGTTCCAGAGAATTGGCCAAACCTCTCTTCAAGATTTTGCCAAATTTCTCTGGCTGTATTGAAGTATAAAACACTTCGAGCCATATTAGGATCAAGAACACCTAGAATCCAACTAATCATCATGCTGTTACACCTGTTCCAGGCTTTATAAGAAGCATCAATTGTTGCTGGTTTTGTGATAATTCCATCAACAAAACCTAGGTTGTTTTTAGCTGATAAGCTAATGAGTAATGATGTCTTCCAATCGTTGTAACCATTGCCATCAAACTGTAAGTTTCATTCCAGGATTATCAGATGGATGTATGTAGTAAGGTGAAGTAAGATATTGGCTAGGATCAAGGTTAGTAGTAGCCATTTGTGAATATTATCAAACACTTATGAAAGATATGGACAAAATTGATCAGAGAAAGAATTAAGAAAGGGATCAATGAGGTGCAGTTGCAAATTTGTGAGCAAAATGTGTTTTAAAAGAGAAAAAAGATGATCAAATGAGCAATATAGAGAAGTTTTGAGCAAAAAAGAGACCAAGAATAAACAATTGTAGAGAGATTTGCAGATTATGAGCAAAATATGAGCAACAATCAATGATCTGTGATCAATAAAGATCTGAATATAGAAGCACAAACTGAACGAGAGAATAAAAATGAACAACAGTTGAGAAATCAAGAACTGAATGGAAATCTGATTTAACAGAAATCACAACAACAACATACTTTGAATTATGGAGCAAAAGTTTGAGCAGAACAGTGCTCCATGCTCTGATACCATGTTGAAATAGGCATATAATCACATATGATCATATTCATCATTATCTCATTATTGTATGTAGAATCATATGAAAGAACAAGAGAGATTAAGAGAGGAAAACGAGAGAGAAAAGAAGCTCTTATATTGATTGTTTAGAATGGAAATGAATGAACTAGGATTATTACAAGCTAGTATTTATAGTAAACTTATTACAAGAAGCTAAGCTATCTTAAGCTCAACAGAATCTGTTAAGCAATCTAACAAAATACCAAGAGAGTTTATTGAGTGTGGTGTAGTGTAGGATAGGCTAGGTGATGATTTTATGTGATCACTTTGTGTTGACTTGTTGACTATCTCAACATATTGAAACTTATCTAAACTCATTCTTCTCGTTTGATTTCATGCTTCTTATTATTTGAAGGTGATCAAGAAAGCCTTTTTGATAGTTATGAAAGTTTATTCATCTAATGTCTTTAGAACTTGCATAGTTTTTCTTTTCTTTTTTGTGCATATTCTTGAATGCGACCATCTCACACTAATTTGATGTTCGATAGAGCCACAAATAAAGAAAAGGAAAAGATTTTATAAGAACAATGCTAGCTCTGGACGGTCTTACCATTATAATTCCTATTGTTGGGGGGGGGGGTTCCTAAAATGGTTTCATGTGAACAGTTATCAATAAATTGTTTTTTTTCATTCTTTTTTTCATCTCTCTTCATGTCTCTCGTTGCTCGTCACTTTTCTCGTCACCTTTCCTTGCCTGACTCGAGAACTTGGCACATCATCACCTCACCTTTCTCTGTTAAGTAATGATATAATTTTGATAAGGCATGCCCCATGGTGGGGATTTTTATTAAACAGAGTTATGTCAAATATTTTTGGGACCCTGTTTTAATTTTTAAAAAAATCAACCTTGATAAGGGTTTATAAGGACATTATTTTTTAATTCAATCTTTATGCTTTTATTTTGATTTATATTTAATCTTTAATGAACTTAAAGATAACCATAAGATAATATTTTGGCTTAGTTAGACAGTTTATCTATGAGAATATGGATAGAATGTATGAATCTTTAAGTTAATGTTGCAAGGGTTTAACTTAAAAGTTAGAAGTACGATATAATTTTGAGTTAAAACGTTTTGATTTTACCATGGTCTATCCATGAGTTTATGAAAAGTTCATTTACCCCAATACTTACTCGATAATGCCTATGAAAGAAAGAGAGAAAAAGGCCCTTTTTTATTGTTTGCAAAACCTCAATGGCACCATTGCACAAAGAATGAAGATCGGCTCACCACCTTTGTAAACTAAACAACTAGCCATCATAGAATGTCGTATTTTGTTTAGCATTTAAAATAGAACTTCAAGAGATAGAAGGAGGTAAAACCGTAAAAGCAGCAAACACTTAGGTTGCAGCCATAAGCCTATACACTATACAAATAGTACGGTTTGACTTTCTGTATCAAGTATCATAGCCAAAAAATAATTACTGGGCTTCAAAAAAGAAAAATTATAAATTACATGTACTGATATTTATTGCCAATATCATACATTCAATATCGCACTAATTAAGTTTTAAATAACGTAAAACAGCAAAATCTCAAACTTACATTAAAAATCCGAGTCTAATTATGCACTTGAAAAATATGATATGGGGACCTGAGGAGATGAAACTATATGCCCTATAAGACTTAAGCTTCTCTTCCGGTGCTACTCTATCAATTCAACAATCCATCTATGGCATGGTTCGAAAATATGGTTTTGGTTTCGGGAGCGGGTGCGGTTTCAGCCTTTCAGGGTAACGGAACGGATACGTTGGTTGCGGACCGCGTCGCAGTTGTCGTGGCAGGAGTTTAGTTTTAGAGTCTTTTTAGGTGTTTTTAATGAATTTACCGCAACATTAATATGATAATATGACAAGAAATTGAATGTTTGTAATAAAAATATACTCTTTAGTATTAACTAGTCACACTGGGGTTATATAGCACAAGGTGTGGTGGTGTCTCTTCTTCTCTTTCTTTCTCTTGGCTTTGAGTCATTATTGGAGGTAGACTGGAAGAGTGATGTTGTTATGTAAAAGTAAAGATAAGAAGCTCTAAAAAATCTTTTTTTTTTTGTTTGTAAAGTGACGTTTTGCAACGGAAAAAACAGGTGAGCCCTTGTTATCACGGGTGATACACAGCCGAAACGGCCAAAATATCGTCATTTTTAAATCCACCATGTTGAATCGGCGAGTTCGGTTCGCCAAAGTTGAAAACTATTCCCACTCAGGCTCCCCGTTTCGATACGACCGTATTTTTGCACCATGCTCTATGGTGTATCCTACTACTTCAAACCTCAAATCCCACATTTAAGCGGAAGGGGGGGGGGAGAAGTCGGTGGACGGGTGCAATTGATTGGTGGATCTATTTTGGCAAGGAGAGAAGCCTTTATGGGTTTTGAAAAGATAAGTTTTTTTTATGTCAAAAGAGAGGAAGATGGATGTTGCAACTAGAAATAGAGATTCATCATATTCCATAGAAAGCCTAATATGCATAGAGTTTTTACATAGAGGAGAGAGAAAATAATTGGAACTTCTTTGCTTTGCTTGGAAAAGGGATAATGTGAGAAAATAATAGAAACCCAATATGAGATAGGGATAATACTGAACTATGGTTGAAAAAAGGTTAAATGGACTTCTGTTATCCGGGCTCGCGTGAGGTGGGATTCTAGTTTTCACGGAGCAGTAATAGGAAGAGAAGAAGCCAGAGATTATAACTGTTTAAGCCAAAAAATATGATGGGCCCTTGAGAGTTTTGAGCCCTCAAGCTTTAGGGGCTTTGTGCTGTTGGCTTGTTTGCTCGCGCTAATAGCCGAGGCTGTTATGAAGTAATCTAAAGCTAGTATTATAATGAGGAGAGCAGTTATTTATGGAACTTTTCTTTAAAAAGTGATATGAAGAAAATTTGCATGTCCCCTCCACCCTCCCTTCCGGATTTAGAAGTTTATATCAGCTGTAAACCAAAGGCTATGTTACCCTGATACGACTGGTTTCTAGGCGCAGTCGTATGACTCGTATCATTGGAGGGATTTGGGTACGAATTCGTGCCCTGCAACCCTGTCTGGGTTTTAAGAACAGATTTCCAGTCAAGAGTGGAAACATGGAAGAGAAAGAAAATATTTTGTCTTGGGGCTCCTAATGTGATAAGATCTCCTCAAATGGAGTTGCTTGATTGTTTTCTCTCTTATTGGTGTCCAGTAGCTTCAGATTTGTGTCTCTCCTCTTTTGTCTCTTGATTATCAGCAAGGTTTGTTGAGGTCAAGTCACTAGACTCTAGAGTGATTCTTTTGGGATCTGGGGTGCCTAGGCTATTAGTTGTCACTTATACTGTCACTTTTTGCTGGACATAGAATAAGAAGTCAGTTACTAGTTTAAATTTCATGTATGGGTGACACGCACGCATGCACAAGCTCATGAAAATTGCAGGATGTCTTAATTTGCAAATGCTGTCTGTGTTCGAGTCTATAATCTTAGGACCCTTTCCCCAGACTTTAGAATTTTGGATTTACTGTCTCAGTTATTTGGATTTCTGTACATATGCCCCTATCAAACACCTTTGCCCCAGTCAAGGTTGTATAGAAAAAGGGTGACTATATATGCATCTGGGGGAGAGTGTTTTTCTCCTGTGACGTCTTTCTGAATCTCTTCAGGTGACTCTAAGCTACGCGTCTCACAACTTAACAGTAAGCGGATCTCTGAGTAAGATTTCTCAGTTTTTTGTACTTATGTGTATATTTTCTATGACACAGCTTAAGGAGATTGGTGAACGAAAAGATTATAGCTCATCCAAAGCCCCTGAACAGCTTATTGAAAAGAAGAAAGGTTTTGTGGACTGGATGAACTTGATCAAACCTGCCAATGAAGAGAAAGATTACTGGGTGAGTAATTTTTCTCTTTGTACCATGAATACTAGTGAGGATCTCTGTGAGTTGTTTCCTATTGAGTATACAGCTACAAGGATGTGAGTTAGGGATCAAGTAGTGCATGGAACTTAAAACATAATATACTTCTCTCTCTCTCCTTTTCGGAGGAGAGGGTATATATATATATATATATATATATATATAGCTTTACTAATACAAATAAATAAGCACTTTATGGAATTATTTTTTTGCATATTACAATTGCCTTGCTTTCATATATTCTTTAAAGTACGTATGAGGGCTGAATACCTTTCTGTTCTTTGGTTATTGCCTTGATCAGTAATGTGATCTGCCACATTGCAGTTCTAGCTATATCCTCAGATTAATAGTTTGTCCTTGAATAGGAATATGAAGAAGGATGGCGTTTAGCTTTAAGGTTCATATGCGGAGGAAAGTCTGCATCGGTGTTGAATCCTGTGCTCATAGATTCTTGAATTATGATCATAATTTTAATATGCACTCAACCTTGTACATGACAGGTACCTGATGAAGCAGTCAATAAATGTACTTCCTGTGGCACAAACTTCAATGCTTTTGTTCGAAGGGTTGGTGTTTTCAGGATTTCTGTATCGGATGTAATGCTAATTTCTATGCTTTCATGTTCTTGACTTGTGTTTTCACCCCCCCCCCATCCACAGCATCACTGCAGAAATTGTGGTGAGATCTTCTGCGACAAATGTACTCAAGGAAGAACTCCCCTTACAACAGATGAGCAAGCGCCACCAGTTCGAGTTTGTGATCGTTGTGTGGTACAGTCAAATGTTTCTTGTCTTTTGTTACTTCTTTTATTGCTATCTGGGATTGGGATATAGTGATTGGCTCTCTCTTTAGCATTAAATACTTCCTCCGGTTTTTTGTTGTACCAGCGCACAACTTCATGCTCTAATACAATTGTGTATTAGTAAAAATTATAAGAAGTCGATATATTGAAACTACGTACTGTGATGAATCTAACAGACTTGACTATATTTTTCCAAACGTATAAACAACGAAAGGAAGGAGGTCAAAGTAGAGAACATGTAAAGTGTCAAAAGTCAATATGGTACAAATATAAAAAACGGAAATCTTAACCCTGTCATAAGCTGTGTAAGTCAGAGTTTTATTTGGAACTTAGGATTGACAAGTGATAGAGAAGTATCAACCATATTTTTTCTTCACGTGTTAGTTTATTACATTTTAATGCTCTACCTATGTCTATCTGTCTGTCCGGTGCTTGATTTTTTCTAAACATATTCTTTCTTTTTTTTCCCATCTAAATAGCAAGTGTTTTTCTGCTCCGCCCTTAATGAGTGAGGCTTGATTTTTTACAGGCAGAAGTCACTCAGAGGCTAGCCAATGCTAAAGAGGCTGTTAATAGAAGTGGCTCTTCCCTAAGTCACGAGGAGTTGGCTAAAAAGCTAAAGGTGACTTTAACACATGAATCATAGGCTAGTGATGACTAGTGCTTGTAATGTGATCTTTCATTATTTAATTTCACATCTTCACCATATGGTAGTTTATATATCTAATATTAAATTTAAGAGTATTAAGGTTGATGTAGTAAAGGCCACTTTTAAACTTATTAAAGTCTGAAAGTTGATCGTCATTATGTGATGGAGGGAATATGTTGTTTGTTGTACCCATTTTCTTTTTCGTGGCTCTAGTTCCTCAATTCTTGGCTGTTGTACACTTCCTTACTGCAACTTGAGTCAATATGTTGTGAGCTTCCCTTTTTTGGCATCCAAGCTACTTTCGATGACTATATCTGATGCGGATGCAGCTTGCCGTATGGTTTTAAGTTACTTTCTTTCTTTTAATGATACCCGCCTTCATCTTTTAGCTTGAGACATGATAATGATGATATAACCTTGCTTGTCTGGATCTTAGTGTTTGAATAAGTTTTTTTTTTATGTGGTTGCTAACCTGCGTAGATAAATTGACGTGCTTGTCCAAAGCTAGCACTGTGTATATCATCCTCCAAGACCCACTTTATACAAGAACCTATAGGGTGTTTGGTTGAAGGTTTTGGAATGAAATTGGATGTTATACTGTCAAAACTGAAAATAGTTGTTTGGTTGAGGTAATTTTATAGTGCTTGTCCAAAGCTAGTACTGTGTATATCCTCCTCCAAGACCCACTTTATACAAGAACCTATTGGGTGTTTGGTTGAAGATTTTGGAATGAAATTGGATGTTATACTATCGAAACTGAAAAAAGTCGTTTGGTTGAGGTAATTTCATAGGTTTCTCCCCCCCCCCCAAATAAAAGCCCTGAATCTCCCCTTCCCCCCTCAACCATGGAGACCCATATGGCATGCAATTTTAACATAGTTGTTCGAATGGAGAAGCATAGTTTCTGCAACATGTTTGAATTGAACAGTGTAATGCTGTTGTATTTGATGAATTAGCACTTCCTTTTGAAGCTTGGCTAATCTTGTTGTCTATTGCTTCCATGGTTATGCAATGCACCTTTTATATAGTTTTGAATGCTTATTCTATTTGATGAAATACTTTTTTAGTTATTGGACTACATTCCAAGTGCAGTGGTAGAGTCATAAGTATGGTCTTATTGACATCTGATCGCCTTATTGATCTTGAATAGGAGGAGATGAGCAGAAATTCAAAATCGTCAGCAGGTACTTATTGATGACTATTTGCCAAATACTTTCCGTTTTCTTCTTCCATTGGTTTTTAGATGGGAGTTCTGCACTTGACATCCGAAGCTGGTTAGATGTTCATGTATTAGAGCAATTTAATTACTCAAGTTTATTGTATGTTGCTCTACATTGTTGTATGAATGTTTAACTACTTAATTGGACAATAATCAGGTTTGGCTGAAGGGTCTCAGGCACGGAGGAGAGATGTTGCTTGCCCCACTTGCACAGTCCATTTGCAGGTTAATTTGTACTTGTATCTTCTTTACCAGCACTGCTGCATTTGTTGAATAATGTTTTACTTACGCTTTGCTCTGTTTCTAACTTTGTGGGATATGTAGTGGTATACAATTTCACCATTATGGATGACATGAACTGTTGGGCTTTTGGCTGCAGGTTGAAGTTCCTGTCTCAGGTTCAGAGACAATCGAGTGCAGTGTTTGCCAGCATCCTTTCCTGGTTCACGCCGATTGAATTATACAATGTAGCAGCCACATGTATTCTGGAACCCATGTATATTATTGATATACATATCGTGTTCTATTACAAATTCAATTGATTGAAACGAGTGCCTCATAATGAACGTGTGGCATGGCTGCATGAGTATCATTAGGATCAATTGTTCGTACATCTTCTGACTTGCTACCATACTGGGTTTGACAAATTTATGTCGTACCATACAAATCAAGTTCCCATCAATGTAAATATATGAATCAAGTGTGTACATGCTTCTTTTATATGCTATGTGATTTCATGAAATCCCTTTGTATGTGGATAGTCAAGGTCCTATATTTTTTCTAATGATTTGGTTTGATGGCAAAATGGTTTCACATTTTTCACGTGGCTTTCTTTTGTTTTTTGTTGACTCAAGGTTTAAACAAAGTTGCACCAGTTGCAAGAGAGAAAATTCTGTAAGATGCCAAAGTAAATAAAATTTAAGATGTTATTCATTTGGAGGGCTGAAATTCCAAGAGAAAGAAGGAAGAAGCTTTTGTTTTTGTTGAAATAATGATGATTTTGATTAATCAAAAGCCATACCAGATATAACATCTGCAGTAGGAGGGGTTTATTGAGTAAATTGTGTTTCAAAATACTTGCAAACGGTATATGAACTTATATGTTTCAAACTAATTTGTGTTTCAAATTAACAGGAAAAATAAATTAAAACCCTCCCCTTCTCAGCCATCACAACTCGACAACCACCCTTAACCCACCCCACCCCTCCCCACCCGCACTCGAAACCACCCCCATCACCCTAAAACAACCCCAGAACCCACCCCAACAAACCACCACTACCCCGAAAATCTAAACCTATACCGACCCTACCCAACAGAAAAACCACCCCCATGAACCAAAAACCGCTCATACTCAGCCAAAAACCACCCCCACGTACCGAAAACCACACAGACCTCTTCCCAGATTGCGACAGAAATGGTTAGGGTGGGTGGTTGGTGGTAAGGAGGTTTTTCGGGCATGGGGGTTGTTTTTTGGGGGTGGGGAGAGGGGTTTTATTTTCCAAGTTTTTATAGAAAACTAAAAGATCCATTTTTAGCTTACCCAACTAAAAATTAGATTTCATAAAAATCTTTTTCACAAAAATCTTTCCCAAGTCTTTTTCCCGAATACTTTTTATTCAAACTAATCTTCTAAAACAAAGAAAACGACGATTTTATTTTTTAAGATAACAAATTCCGAAACTCTTTGTTATACGAACTCCCCTTTTCTTTTTCAAATAGCAAAATGTGAAAAATCATAATTACCTGTTTTTCTAACTTAAGGAAATTAGGTAATGATACGAATTTCACATTTTTAGCTTTAACATAAAATTCCAACGAGCATATCACATTTCATTAAAATGAAAAAGAATATAACCAGACCTAAGCTTCAAAATTTTCAAGTCCTTGAGCTTTTATAATCATCAAAGCTCGACAAATGTCCTAGATTATTATTACTCGTTGAAAAATAATTTTATAGCACATAAGAGTGTCACAACACTAAAGCATCAATAATTTATATGCTTTATTGAAAGAGGGATAGTAATAGTCATGTGGAAGTGGTGGTTAAAGCTACTTCCTCCGTTCCAAATTAAATGTAACAGTCAATATTTTGCACTATTCACAGTATGTACTTTGACTAAAATTTGAGCTTTACACATAATGAAAAACATAGTCAAGTGGGATCTTGTTAGATTCATCTCGTTAAATACTTTCGTAATATCAACTTTTTATAATTTTTACTTATATAATTTAGTGGATATTAACCGTTAAAATTATGTCTCGGCAAGCGTAAAAGGTGAATTGTTGCATTTAATTTGGAACGGAGGAAGTACTCTACCATCAATAATTAACATGCTTCAACAACTAACTTCGACCATACTATTGGTTTTATGTGATTTTTTTTATTGAAGCATGTCATAGATCACATAGACAATTTTATTGAAGCATAGTATGATGAAGTGGTGGTTAGAGCGATTTTGCTATTCATTTCATATTTGAGGTTGGGGGTTCGAATATCACCTATATAATTTTATATTAACAATGATGTTGTATAATGCTATTAAAAGAGGAATAGTAACACGTGACAAACGTACGCTTTTTAAGTATTATCTACCTCATTTGCATTTTCAACCCCCCATCTCCATCCCTGAAAGTGTCAGCTTGAGAATGGGAGGTATAAAATTATAGTAATCCTTGTATCGTAAGAAATATCTTTTCTTTGGCGTATACGCTTGGTGTTACAATTATACTGGTGAAGGCTGGAGGTGATGTTCATTTACTTTTTGTTTAATAATCAAAGAATTAATTATTACGAAGCTTCGCTCACTTGTTTAAATACGAATCCCGTACCCTTAGGATAGGAGGTGATTACTTAATTACACTTGATATAATTAAGGACGTTAAATAAACAAATATGCGACACAAACCATTTAAGCAAATTATACGGGCCCATCTAATGATCTGTTCCTGCATTTTTTTGATAAATAAAATCAAATGGAGCTGATCCACCTTCTGTGATTATTGATTTGCATGGGAAAGAGAAAACCTTCACCTAGCTATAGCTGTAGTTGACCCATGTACATATTGTGTAAAACAATTAAAAAGTCCTCTTGGTATGCATGCTTATAGTAATTTATTTTTATTGTTGACGATGTCATTTTATTAACTTTGATAGAGGTGCTGTTAGAGATATTATCGGAAAATATATATGTGATATATTTTTCGTAGATATATTTAGAAGAATAATATAATTTAGGTTTATTTATGTTAGATATTATATAGTTTATGGTAGTATATATCTTTTAGGGTTTGGTAGTATATCTTTTAGGAATATTGTTTCCTATCTTATGTTACCTAGGTTTTGTATAAATACTCAACCTATTGATGAATAATAATCAAGCCACTTTGGGCCTGTTCTGTTCAGCTTATTTTCAGTTTAGTTCAGCTCTAATAAGTTCAGTTCAGTTCTAATAAGTTCAGTTCAGTTAAGTTCAGTTCAGTTCAGCTCCAATAAGTTCAGTTCAGTTCAGTTCAGTTCAGTTCAGCTCTAATAAGTTCAATTCAGTTCAGCTCCAATAAGTTCAGTTCAGTTCAGCTCCAATAAATTCAGTTTAGTTCAGTTCAACTCCATTCATTATTTAACCATTTGTATAATATTATTATTGTTGGTCTAATTTATTTTACTTATTATTATTGTTATTAAATAATAATAATAATTATTATTTATATGTATTATTTTTTATTATATCTGTACTCATTTTTATTACTATTATTATTATTATGGCTGAGCAAAGTTTGGGTTGGTGCACGGTTTAACCAAATTTGATGTCAATACGAGTATTCTAATTTGCAATTGTTGTTTTATTTTACTGAATAAAAAACACTATTACATCATACAAATAAGCTACAAAAAGCTAGAAGATATGAAAAAATTACAAAGTTGCTAATAATACTGCAGTACTATTTAAAATACAACATTGTCGTTACGTTGTATATTAAATATACTTTGACGGTTTGGTGTATTTCTATCATCGACGAACCCACCACAAATCGTGGTTTGGTTAGAAGCACACATCAACCCATGTTTTAAGCTAATTATTATTATAATGGTAATACTATTAATTTACTTCTTAGACATTATATTATATCATCATCATCAAGTATTAATATATTAATACTAATAATTGTAATTACTCATTATTAATTATTATTATTATTATCAATAATTATTATTTTTAAAATTCATTTATTATTATTATCTATTTATTTATAACTATCATAATAACATCAAAAATAATATTATCATTATTCATTTGATATTATTCTAAATTATTAATTTAATTATTATTACTTAGAATTATTATTACTTATTATTTAATATTCATAATAATTATTATTTACTTATTATTCATATACTTATTATAATTTAATTCAATTCAAGTCAGTTCAGTTCAGTTCAGCTCCAATAAGTTCAGTTCAGTTCAGTTCAGTTCAGCTCCAATAAGTTCAGTTCAGTTCAGTTCAGCTCCAATAAGTTCAGTTCAGCTCCAATAAGTTCAGTTCAGTTCAATTCAGCTCCAATAAGTTCAGTTCAGCTCCAATAGGTTCAGTTCAGTTCAGCTTCAATAAGTTCAGCTAGAATTAGCCGAAGAGAACAGGCCCTTTATTATGTCATATTGTTAAACTTGTCATGGTATCAAGAGCAGGTTAGGTTTTGGGACCTTCTCCAAAAATTATTGTTCACCGGCCGATGGGTGAAAAATTAAACCCACCGGCAGGTATTGTTTTAGCTTCCGCAAATTAGTGAGTTAAGAATTTGCATACACCTTTGAAGGTCTGAGAACACATGCATGAGACACGACCCTTGCTAGTTACTTATAAAGTAACACGACTTTTAATTATGGACATCCCAAAATAATAATGTTTCTATCCGTCTATTTGTGAATCGAGGAAGTATAAGATCATATAGCATAGAAAATAGCTGAATTTAGCTTTATAAGTCTATATTTACCAAGCTTGGCTTGGTGTAGTGGTAAAGGTTTGATCTCATTACTTGAAGGTCATGGGATCAAATCCCACTAGGGACATTTGGGGGTGGGGATCCCCTTACCATTCCCCCTACTCTCAAATGTAGGGCTCCGCAAACACCATATCAAGAAACTGTGCTAGTTGAGATTTGGCAAGGGGTCCACCACATTACCTTCAAAAAAGAGAGAGTCTATATTTAGGTAGAAATAATAGAAATATGAAACATATGACAATTGAGCAATGAGAGATATGGGGCCTGTTCTCTTCGGCTAATTCTAACTGAACTGAACTGAACCGAACTTATTGGAGCTGAATTGAACTGAACTTATTGGAGCTGAACTGAACTTATTAGAGCTGAACTGAACTGAACTGAACTTATTGGAGCTGAACTGAAGTGAACTGAATTGTTGAATTAAATTGTAATAAATATATAAATAATAAGTAAATAATAAATATCATAAATATTAAATACTCCCTCCGTTTTTTTAATATGCACCTAAGGCTTTGCACTAGAACCAAGGAAAAAGTGCAAAAGTAAGAGAGAAGGTTAGTAAAAGTAAGGAAAAAGTGAAAAAGGTAGAGAGAAGGAAAGAAAAAGTAGGAGAGAAGTGTAATAATTAGGTGGGCCAACCTTCCATTTATGGCAAAAGGTAGAAATGTACCAATTAAAAAAAACACCCCAAAATAGAGAAATGTGCATATTAAAAAAATGGAGGTAGTAATAAGTAATAATAATTCTAAGTACTAGTTAAACTAATAATATCAAATGAATAATGATAATATTATTTTTGATGTTACTAAATGATAGTTATAAATAAATAAATACTAATAATAGTGATAAATTAATTTTAAATATAAAAATTACTGATAATAATAATAATTAATAATGAGTAATCACTATTATTAGTATTAATATATTAATACTTGATGATGATGATATAATAACAATAATGTCTAAGAATTAAATTAATATTACCATTATAATAATAATTAGCTTAAAACATTGGTTGATGTGTGCTTCTAACCAAACCACGATCTGTGGTGGATTGGTCTATGATAGAGATACACCAAACCCCACCACAAACTGTCAAAGTATCTTTAATATGCAACGTAACGACAATGTTATACCCTAGATAGTACTGCAGTATTATTAGCAACTTTGTAATTTTTTCATATCTTCTACCTTTTTGTAGCTTACTTGTATAATGTAATAGTGAATATTTAGTCGGTGAAATAAAACAACAATTGCAAATTAGAATACTCGTATTGACATAAAATATGGTTAAACCGCGCACCAACCCAAAGCTTGCTCAGCCATAATAATGAGTAAAGATATAATAAAAAAAATAATATATATAAATAATAATAACAATAATAATATAATAACAATAATAATAAGTAAAATAAATTAGACCAATAATAATATATTAAACAAAATGGTTAAATAATATGGAGCTGAACTGAACTGAACTGAACTTATCGGAGCTGAGCTGAACTGCACTTATTGGAGCTGAACTGTACTGAACTGAACTGAACTTATTAGAACTGAACTTATTGTTGCTGAATTGAACTGAACTGAACTTATTAAAGCTAAACTGAACTGAACTGAACTTATTAGAGCTGAACTGAACTGAACTTATTAGAACTGAACTGAAAATAAGCTGAACAGAATAGACCCATGGTGTATATGTAAGTGCCGATAAAGACTTTTGAGTCCCTATTCCAAAAAATAATAATAATGAGAGATTTGATCATATTAAAATCAACTTAATTAGCATTATTTTGCTCCTCAAGGAAACATGACGTGCAACATGCTAACAGATATATATATATACAAAATATATAACCAAATCATTAATTAGCATTATGCATGGTTAAGATAAGACCTTGTTTTTTAAGACTTATAGTCCACTTTTCTTAACAATATAATATATAACCAAATATACAATTTTTGAAAAAGAGCATGGATATATAACCAAATAAACATAAAGATATGAAAAAGAACATTAATGGATCAGACACCCTATTGCATATTATGCTGACGTATCTAGGCGTTGAGTAAAACATCAATAGCCGTACTCTTTGATGTTGTAGACTTGAATAACGTACTCTATCAATCAAAAATATATTAATTGATCAATGTTTTTAGTGATTACAATATATCCTTCCTAATCATATTAGTAAATAAAATCTCATATAATAAATATAATATTTCACAAAATAATATTTAAACCTATGATGAATTATCTATCTCTCTATATACATATTATCATACCCTCGTCCCTCGCAATTATAGTAGTAGAAGGACGTATGCTAGACTGCATTCAAAGTCCAATAAAAGAGATCTTGAGGCATACCTTTGGTAAAGATGTATGTGAAATGGTAACATTTAGAAACATGAATATAACTCGAACCAACCCAAAGCAACCTTGTTGCACGCAAATTGAATATTCATCTCTACTTGCTTGGTGGGTTAGTGGTGGATGGGGTACGAGAGAGATATAGTACCATTAATATTGTCACAGTAAACTATAGTAGCTTGTCAAAAAGTGGACAATAAAATTCTAGAAGAGGGTTACGTAGTGAAGAAGCTTCCGCAAATAAATTATAACGATGCCTCTGTATTCCGATTCAGCGCTTGATGGAGAAAGAATAGGTTGACATTTGGACAACCAAGATATCAAATACTTCCTCCGTTTTTATTTAAATGTGACACTTTTAAATTTACGGACTCCTAGACAATTTTTGAGAAGGAAAGAGATAGAGAGAGAAAAAAAATAAGGGGACCCATGTGAGAGGAGAGAGATAGAGAGAGTTTATTGACCAAAAAAGAAAGTGTCACATTTAATTTAAAACTTCCTAAAATAGAAAGTGTCACATTTAAAAAAGACGGAGGAAGTAATACAAGAAAAGAACAAGCATAGGTTAAGAGGGCACCCACCCCATAATCAACAGCATACATGTGAATATGTGATCAACTTTGTTGAAGCAGAAATAGATACTTAGTTTCTTAGCTCAATCCTAATCGCCAATAGGTTCAAATTAATTATAGCAATTCTATAGAGTTGGATAATAATGACAAAGTTAATAGTTCTTGTTTTTTTTTATTACTTGCAACGCTTTGATTTCACATTTTATATACATCTACTAACTTAATGCAAATTGATGACTCGTATATAAAACATGATGATTAAGATCTTGGTAGATCTATCATAATGATAAATCTGTAAAATATCAAGTTTGTATTGTTTTTGTCAATAGTTAATTAATGGTGAAAATAGTCGTAGATCTACAAATATAAAAGTCAAAGTGTTACGGCTGTTACCTTTGAAAACTAACAAATGTGAAAATATGTAATTGTTGTATAATGTGGGCCGCAATTGTTCGTGATGAATAATTGAACTACTTATGATGGATATTTCAAATTTATGATCTCCACTTTCCAGTCTCCATGCTCAAAGAATAGGCGGATAAGAAGCGTATGTGGACGAATTTGAAACCAAAATGGAAAAGCAAGGCAAAGTGCTCCACAAAATTTTTATTTGAATTCTACCGGGAATGACATCCACACTCATGCAACCAATGATAGCTAGTTTGACATTGTATAAACTCTAAATATACTTTAATTCCCAAATAATGCGAAAATCATTATCAAACTTGTAAAAACCGTTATTATAGTTCGGTATTATCATTGTAGTTTCTTTTTTTACTTTTTTGTTTTTTAAAATCATATGGTATATGTCATATGATAAATAAAAAAATCGGTCCAACCTATTAAAATCATGATAATTTTAAAAATTACAATAAAAAATTAGAAACTACTTTTTCTGGTTTCTTGTTTTCAAAAAAAGAAAGCTTAAAACAAAAAACGATCACGAACAAGCTATTAATTATTATTGTACGCGTTTTGTTAAAGCTATTTTTTTGAGTGACTGAAATGAAAAAAAATGCAAGAGGGATAAGAAAATAAACAATATTTTCAGCTTCTCATTAAGAGAAGTTTCTTGAAGCAAATTTGTTACTTACTTCCTTTCTATTTCCAATTCATAACAGTTAAGAGATATGTTTTTTGGGTTTTGCTATTCATACCCCTTAGAATTATGGATAAGCATTAATTATTTTACCCAAAATAGTTTTTAATTTGGAAATTTATTGGCAAATCACGCGTTAATCAGTATTAATTATCATTTACTTAAACAAGATTAGGAAAGTATTCCCTATATCCCAGAATATATGTCCCATTTCCTTTTTTGTAGTCAAACTTTAAAATCGTTGACCAAATATACTTATTAATATATATAAGAAAATATATCCATGTGGGATCTTTTTAGAATCGAATTAATATGTAGTTTCATATTATCAACCTTTTATAATTTTTGCTAATACAAAATTGAAGATACAGAAGGTCAGATGTGAGACTTGAAGACTATGCAAAAAAAATACAAAACTTAATTTTTGGGACGGAGGAAGTAATAACTATTGTCGTAAGGATTATGTATAGCATTTGCTATGTATTTATATCTTTATCTTAACAATCAATCCCTTATTATCAGCTATCCTCTAGATTGGTGGGAAATGCTATGCGTCCAATCTTCACATTTTTGTATCAAATAGAAAACTTGGAAAGGATTGTGAAACTTGTTTATAAACGGCGAGAGGAATGTAAACAAGTAAACAACCATTCTAGTCGTTCCATCTTTGTCAAACCAACTACTTTAAAGCAAAAAGGTTAATAATTTAAAAGAAAAATCTAAAGATGCACGCACTCAATATAACAATTGATTTTTGTGATAAGAATGTTTGCGAAGTTAATTACCCATGCACGACTTACCAAAATTTTTATTTCCCCCTTCTTTTTTCAAATCGTGACACTTTTTAATTTTTATATGAGGGAATTGAAAATAAATTGTGACATTTTGTTTGGATAAATCTTTTTTTCTATCTCTCTTCTATTAATGTGTCCATTTCTTTCTTTCTCTTTATCTTTTTCTCTCCAAAAATTACTTAGAAATCTGTAAAATAAAAGATATCACAACTAATAAAAAACGGAGGAAATATTACTCAAACTATCTTTTTTTTTAGTAAGAATTCATTGATTGATTTGAAGTCATACGACATATTCCATAGAAACCAAAACTAACAAATACATATCAAACTGAAATAAATAAAATTCTAACATAGCAAAACCACAATTGTTGAGGAGATCTAACACTTTTGAAAACCCCTCGTCTCTCATATCGCTGTCTGTTGCAGCCTTCTACAAGGGGGTCTATCGATCTGTTGTATTTTTGAAGTAGAACCGAATTCAAATGAACCGATTGTAAATGAAGTAGTATTGACGTCTGTTGCAACCCCGCACAAAATCTGATCAACAAAGGAATCTTCAGAATCACATAAATAACAACTAACAAATAACAAAGTCCCTGAACTCTCACATGGAGAGAGATAAAACTCAATATATGGGTAGGTATAACAATAAATGGGTAGAAAAACTTTCCATTACAGAGAAACTGAAATTTTTTAAGAACAATAACAATGAACTAATTAAGTAAAAGATAAAAGGGGTTTAGCTTACCACCGTCCAAAAGGGTGGCGGTAGCCCCTAGATAAAAACTAGGGTTTGTGGGAGAAAAGAGAGAGAAGAGGAGAAAAGAAAGGAGGCGGCAAGAGTGGGTTGAATGTTGCTACTCATACTATCTTACAAGAGTACTCAAAATACTATATATCATTCCATGTTATGACACAAACATTTTTGCTAATTTTTTGGAAAAAGATAAGTGTAAAACCAAAAAAAATAAAAGGCATGATCGTAATTTGTCTATGGGTGGGCGTGATTATGGATTTCGGACAAAATTTCCAGTCCAATCCGACCTAGCCCCAATTTTGAGTAACAATAGTGTGTTGAGTTGGTTTTATAAGAGAACACATCATTTTAATTTAAAACTAGGCAATAGTCCAAGCCCCAACTTTTGACTCTTACACATGATTTTCAAGCTCATTTAGTTGAAAGCTCTAAATCTTGCTCTTTGTGGCCTTCGACTTAAAATCTTGGCCCCGATTCGAGCTCAGTATGGCCCGTTGTGGTGGACAAGGTTTATAGCTACCAGCCCCGCCCACCAATCGATTAGCTCTATTTTAGGGTACATTATCGTGCTCAAGCTCACAAAATCGAATAGCATGGAGTTCTTTCATTCCGAGGACTAATGTTTGATGGCAGCAATAGAGCCCGCAACTTGCTTAGTCTCGTGAAACTATCTAATAATATTTGAAAGAATGAAAAGCACAAACCTATATATCCAAAAAGATACTTTATGCCACGCCCTTATTTTTCCCATCAACTTGTTCAAAACTCTTGATGCGATTTGAGTTTTAACCCAATTATGTCCACATTCCTCACTAGCTAAATAAGTAAACTCTTCAGTTCGTCGTTTCTTGAACATTGAAACATGAATAATCACTACTACAAATCATCACTTGTGCCACAGGTAGAATCGTGGCACAAACTCCAAATTGTCGTGGTTGTACTATATAGCAATGGAAATCCCACTTTGAGATTCTCGTGGCATAAGTGAGTGTTGCTAGAAATTGTCATGGAAAAAACAAGGGCGTGGTATAAACTATTTTTTTGTCGAGAAAACTCGTGGCTAATGTCGTGCTTTTGCCACGAGAAAGTTCGTGGCACGATTTATAACGCTCGGTGGCAAGTTTTCGTACCTCGTGGTAAACAACCCCATTTAGCCACGAGCATGAATATGGTAAGAAACGAACTAACGTAGCTAGAAAACTTACTTAGCTACGAGTATAATCATGACAAATTTTGGCTAGCTTTATTAATTGCTACTAACCAATAATTGAAATTATAATCCCAATATAAATCATTAGATAAGACATTCAAATTATGTGTATGATGTACTGTAACTATTAAAGAAACTTGTAAACATTATGTCTCTCCAACCAAAATGAAGAGCTCAAAACTAAAGTCCGAAATGGAATATATGATAACTTAATATTAGAATAGTACTTACATAAATATAAACTTTTAAATTCAAATACAATCACAAGATCCAGAATGAAACAAATAATTCAATCATTGTTCTAAAAAAAATAGCTAATATATAAAACTCTCCGACAACGTAAAAATAATATACTGCTCCCCACGTATGTATTCATATCTCATGCATCCAAACTCATAGGCCGGCCTTCAAACACAAAAAGTATCTCATAATGAAGTTACCAATCATTCTCCTCTTTCATTTTAGTCATAAAGTATGCAAAAGTGCTAGATAAATAACAAATGAACAACAACAAAAACATTACCCCGGTGATAAAAGACCATGTAAGCCATCAAGCTAGCTTTATGATTGTTTTAAGAAAGCCCAGGTAAAACCACCATTCTGTCTTAAGAGAAAGGAAAAAATTGATTCCAAGAACGTGCAATCGAAATTTGTTTAATGTATGTAGATAAAAAAGAAAAGAGAAATTCCAACCAATACCACTAAACATTTGGAAATTACATTTAGTACCCGAAAAATAAAATTGTTCCAAAGGATACCATTAAACATTTTACTTAGTTGATTTTTTTCCCTCTTTTAAGTTTTGACTACCCCTCAAAGTTTCTCATTTGTCACAAGAATAAATTACATGCATTACCCCCAAACAAAGTGGGGAATTATTTCTCATTTGTCAAACCAAGATATAAGGATTTTGTTAAAACCAATCCCAGCCTCTCATGAGTAGGATATAATAAACATGCACTGTCATGGCCCATAACTCATATTGCGTAACTATCAAACACAACTTCATTCTGTTATCTCTATAATTGAGCCATTTTTTTTATCAGGACAGAAATGAGAAAATTAAACTAAGCTAGGTTAGTTCATACATATAAATTAAAGTCGATTTATTCACGTTAGAGTTGACTTAAGAATTAAAATTCTTCACGTATAAGTACTACTATATAAGAACGTGCGTGCATCTCTTTAGTATAAACACACAAAAGGAGAAAGAAGAAGAGAGAAAGAGATCAAATTGAAAAGAAATGAAATTCTATAGCTTAGGTAGTAGTAATGAATTCATTTCTTATTCGAAAGTCATTAAAATTGTGGTTTATTATATGACAATAGCATCCTATATGAACATTTATTATGGACAAGCCATAATAAATTTGGAAGAAGTAAAGGAAAAAGAAAAAGTGCCAGCACTTTTAGTATTTGGTGATTCAATAGTGGATCCAGGAAACAATAACTATATTGCTACTATTGGCAAAGCTAATTTCCCACCTTATGGGAGAGATTTTCCTGGAGGTGTGCCCACTGGAAGATACAGCAATGGCAAAGTTCCATCCGATTTAATTGGTATTATCATTAACCTCTATATATTTATTTTTCTTTTGCTCTCTCTTTTTTTCAAAGAAAATTTTCCCCTTTCTCTAATTGGCTTGTAGTCTATAGTTTTTAATCAGTTTATGAGAACTTGGTTTAGTTACGGTAGTTTGTCATCGAGATTTTGTTGTATACTCGTATCTAGTAACTTCTTATTAAACATAATCTATAAAGAAACAAGGCTATGTTTTGCCCCGGCCCTAATACATTTTAATTATGTTGTGGCATGCCTAGAAAAACCAATGTTATATTTAATAGGACGGAAAACACTTTCTAGAAGAAAATAATAGTTAATGCAAAAGGGGGATTGTAAACTTGTTTTGATCCTTTGTTTGGTTCCTCGCAAGATATGTTGAGAAGAAAAATAACAATTGAAAACTGGAGGATGATGGTGGGATAATAGAAGGAAGACAAGGAGTAGGGAGCAAAATGTAGCATTTGTTTCTTTAGAAAGGATAATAACAACTTTAGTAGGATTATTCGATATCTAGCTATTATCAAGACTAAAAAAAATAATCAATTTTCACCTTTTACTAATCAAATAAAGAGAAATGAGAACATAAAAAATATATTTTCCTCTTAACCAAACACTCGATCTCCAAGTAATCAAAAACCTGAGGCAAAAAAATAAAATAAAAAATCTACTAACATAAGGATCTTGCATAATTGTTCAAGTTTGATTTTATCTTTCCAAGACAATAACCTGTACAAGCATCCAGGTTGGAGTACAAAGTTGTGTAATCTTTAATATAATGTTCACCAGAAAATCTTTAAATGCATCTATATATACAAGATTAGGTTAATATTTAAGTTATTCAGTGCAATTTGGACTACTACCTTGGTGTATTATCTTGTAAGAAATGAGTCGGTTGTAATACAACTTTGACTGCGGATGTTGTAGCTGAAGAGCTTGGGATAAAAGAGTTTGTGCCTC
Organism: Patellifolia procumbens; assembly: GCA_947645195.1. Taxonomy (NCBI): domain Eukaryota; kingdom Viridiplantae; phylum Streptophyta; class Magnoliopsida; order Caryophyllales; family Amaranthaceae; genus Patellifolia; species Patellifolia procumbens. Next base: position 363,014 of record CANSGD010000144.1, read on the forward strand.
CATATTTGGATCCAAAGCTACAAATTAGTGACCTTCTTTCTGGAGTCAGCTTTGCGTCTGGTGCTGCTGGTTACGATCCTGACTCGGCTAAATTAGCCGTAGGTCTCTCTACCCCCTCTAACATTGAGCAATCATTTTTACTATTTGCACTTCAATATAAAGAAAAATATCGTCAATCCAATTATTTTTATTTCATCCCATAACAGTGTATATCGCACAGATGACAGCTTGATTAATGTTGTAATAATTGCAGAATGTATTGTCGTTAGAAGATCAATTGAAGTTGTTCAAAGGGTATATAAAGAAGCTGAAGGCAGTAGTAGGAGAAAACACCACATCAAGCATCATTTCCAAAAGCGTTTACCTAGTTTGTGCTGGAAGCAATGACATCACCAACACTTATTTTGGACTACCATTCGCAAGGCTACAGCACAACATCTCCTCATATACTGGTTTAATGGTCAACTGGGCTTCCTCTTTTGTGCAGGTAACCTAGGATAAACATCTTCTCTACAACTTTATTTTCTATCAATGTCCATGTGGTTATGAAAATCTATCTTTACACATTTGCTTTTCTTCTTTCACTAGGAAAATTTATATCACTAGTACGTAGATGAGATTTTATTGCCATGGGAGTGAAAAGATAATTTTTCTTAGGATTTTTTGTCAGAAACCCCCACTAACTTTCAACTTATTGAAAACAACTCACAGGATCTTTCACTTATAAAAATAACCTCCCTAACCTTTCTAAACTTGTTGGTTGCACCCCCAAAACTTAACTCCGTTAATTTTTTCCGTCTATTGGCGCCCAGTAACAGCTTTATCCCTCTTAAAACACATGATGAAATTACTGATATAACCCTCAGTAACTCCATCTCAACTAATTTCCCTCTCTCCTCCATCATTTCCCTCTCTCCTCCATCAATTCGATTTCAACTCTGTAAAACTCATCACTTTCTCCATATCTCTCTTCTCTGAAACTCAGTAACTCCACCATAACTGCTGTAGAAATTAGGGTTTTTTTTTACTAATTGTACTTGGAATGGAATCTGGTGATGTCATGGGTGAAAAAGGGAAGAAAATTTGGGCTGTAAAACAAGAAATTGGTGCCCAAATGAGGTAAATACTATTCGTAAACCTAGTCCCTTTTTAATACTTCGATTTCACAATTTTCCCAAATTTAAAGTTCCATTTACTGATTTTCGATATGAAATCACAAACCCTAATTCTTAAAAAAGAAACTCTTTATGCAAGAAAATTTTTTACCTGAAATTGTACAGCTTTAATTTCAACAATTTGGGGATTAGGTTTAAATTAGGACTTCGAGTTGATTGGGAATGCAAATTTGATGCTCAATTGGAATTGGGTTGAAGAACTTTACGAATGTTACCGTTGTGTTCAATTGGAATAGGAAGGTTGTTAATGAGATGATATATAAAGCTGTTACTGGGCGCCAATAGACGGAAAAAATTAACGGAGTTAAGTTTTGGGGGTGCAACCAACAAGTTTAGAAAGGTTAGGGAGGTTATTTTTAAAAGTGAAAGATCCTGGGAGTTGTTTTCAATAAGTTGAAAGTTAGTGGGGGTTTCTGACAAAAAATCCTTTTTCTTATAAATTCTAGTATTTTATGATTTTATTTTCATTATCGTCATTATTCACTGCTACCACCAAATGGGTTGTTAGTATTAGATTTTAGACATTTATGAAACTACGTTGTCTTCATAATTCTCTTATGGTCATTTGGTAAGTGGTATTAATTGGTGCTAATGGTAATAAGATCATGTGTAATTTAGAGAGAAAATACTCACCTTATTACCATAGTACGAAAAAACATCTCCGAAGTCCATATACATGTTTATGCGCATCTAGCGAGAGATCTTGTGATTATTTAAGCAATTGGAACTTGTTAGGAACTATATTCTCTTGGGGCAAGAAGGATAGGTGTGATCAGTGCACCACCGTGCGGGTGTCTCCCATCACAAAGAGCGTTGCACGGTGGTCTGTCAAAAGACTGTGCCAAGAAGGAAAATGAAGCTTCCATACTTTTCAATACAAAGCTCTTTGCGGAACTAACTTCCCTCAACCAAAAGCTAGCAGTTTCCAGAATCGTGTATCTCGACATCTTCAATCCGTAACTCGATCTCATAACAAACCCTTCTCAGTCAGGTATATATAATACTTCAGGCTCAGAGTATTATCTCGACATCTGGTGCAATATGAACACAAATTCTACTTGACCTACTAACAAAGTCTTCTACTTTTGTGTGACAATTTGATTTTTTTCTTTTTTCAGGATTTGAAGTTTATACTAAAGGATGTTGTGGAACAGGAAACTTAGAAGTGTCCTTCCTTTGTACCAAATTGAATATTGGGACTTGTAAAGATGCCTCAAAATACATATTTTGGGATAGTTTTCACCCAACAGAAGCTGCTTATAAAATTATTGTCCATAAAGTCCTACAGAAAAGCATTGGTGATTTCTTTTAGATAACAAATTTATAGATCATTTATACACATTTTGTATTAGGTTCATCATAGAATTCCTCATTTATTCAAGTACAGAGCTTGAAATACGCTCATGATCTAATTTATTGTTTATATCTTGTCACTTGATTGTTTGGAATAATATTAATTGTTTCACTATTACAAGAAGGCTTGTAAAATGATATATATATGTATATATATAGTCGGGCTCTGCTAAAAATCTATACTTTACTGAAAACTGAAAACTAACCGTCCTGATTGGAAAGAAGGGGTACATATAAGATTTAGAAGCGTACATATTATGATTTAAGGGTACGCGTGCTTCTAACATCAAAGTTGTGCTGCTAACGTCAAAGTTGTCAGTATTTACAAAAATGTCATTAATAAATGCACGCTTACCCCTTTATGTTAACATGTACTCCATTTACTTAGTTTTTCACGGTGAAAACAGTTTTCACTTGATCCTATTCCTCTCTATATATATATATATACTCCACTCACATAGCATCTGCTCCGAGATCATCTACATTTCCTTCTCCACTTATTTAATATGCCTCGATCTCCCTTCACCTTCCATCTCTCTCAAACCACATACTCACACTGACGGAAGACAAAACACGCCATTCCATTAAAAAAACAATATAATGAATTTGTACTACAACTTGATACAATATGGTATATTGGTTGGAAACAAGCTTTCCCGTGGTAGTCTTCTCCCTAATCGAGTATCCAAATTTCCGGCTAATTCTCAATGCTCCGGCTTTGACAACGATGGTGCTTTCGGGCAAGTGCTTTGCTCAACAACGAGGAAGGAGACACAGAGAGTGAGTTATGTGGAGGAGAGAGAAGTTTGGGATAAAAAAAATCCCAAGTAGTGGTGGTAAGTGGAGAGGTAAACAGAGGAAGAGGAAGATGAGTGAGAAATGGGAAGAGGAAACATAAATGAAAGGGAAATAAAACTACGTGGGACCCACATAACGGTTTTCTTGACGGAAAACGTTAACAGGTCGGAGTTTTTAAGGATTTGCATATATATAAATGGTTGTAATTTATTTAAAAAAAATCTTAAAGGTGGTAATTTACGAAAAGTTGTTTATAAAAGATAGTAATTAACAATTTTTTTCATTTGATTAGGATACAATACTATACTTGTATGACATTACCAATAAACCCCATCATTTCATTATATTATTTATAAAAATTAAATCCATCTAGGAAGGCTTATACATATTTCTCTGTTATAATTCAGTTAATAAATACTTATTTTAATAGACTCTTCACTTATATATACACATCATTTCCTCACTCTCTCAAGAGTAAAGAGTGTATACCTTTCTTGGGAAATATAAGTTGAGAAAAGAGAGAGGAGAAGAGATGAGATATTTATTGGGAAGTGAATTCATATCTTATTCAAAACTTGTAATTGTGGTTTACTACATAGTCATGGGCTCATGTTTGCACATTTATGGACATGATGCCATATTAAACTTTGAAGAAAAGGCAAAAGTACCTGCCATTTTAGTGTTTGGAGATTCAATAGTGGATCCAGGAAACAACAACTATATTGCTACTATTGGAAAAGCCAATTTCCCACCTTATGGGAGAGATTTTCCTGGAGGTTTACCCACTGGAAGATATAGCAATGGCAAAGTTCCCTCTGATTTCTTTGGTATTATTTTCCTTTCTTGATTTTCTTTTTTTATCCGACACCCTTCCTTCTCTTGGTATAATCTGAGAGATTGAAACAAACCATAGTAGTAATTGTTTAATACGGTATAATGTCGTTAAAATTACCTCATTTATCATTGTTTCTCTCTATTATTATAGATGAGGGTCGCCAACTCTTAGCATCACTCTGTCATTCTCCATTTGCTAATACTTGTATGAAACCACAATTTTGAATACGATATGAAAGTTAATAGTAAACCACAACTACTAGTGTATGAAAGTAAGTGTACTTTTCATATCTTAGGCCTTAGCATCACCCTTTCAGATAATAAAGAGATTACTCCACTGACTTGCTAATACTTGTATGAAATCTACTTTCATATCTTAGCATCACCCTATCAAAATCTCTTCCTATCTTGTATGAAAATAAGTCGGTATGGTAATACAATTTTGAATTCATATATTGTAGCTGAAGACTTTGGGATAAAAGAGCTTGTGCCTCCATATTTGGATCCAAATCTACAAATTAGCGACCTTCTTACTGGTGTTAGCTTTGCATCTGGTGTGTCTGGTTATGATCCTTCCTCCGCCAAATTGATGGTATCTTCCTTTCTTTCCTTCAAACAATCATATAATTTGTTTAGCATTATCAATGGGAAAAAAACATGTTGCGATAGCGTGGAATTGAGTTTAGACTCGCTTTAACCTTTAACCAAAATGTTGTGATTCTTGTGAAATGTGAATGTAGAATGTACTGTCACTAGAAGATCAATTGAAGTTGTTCAAAGGGTACATAAACAAACTCAAGACTACAGTAGGAGAAGGCACAACAGCAAACATTATCTCCCAAAGTGTGTACCTTGTTTGCACTGGGAGTAATGACATCACTAACACTTATTTCTCCTTACCAATCACCAGACTCCAGTACAATATTTCCACTTACACTAGTTTACTGGCTAATTGGGCATCCTCCTTTGTGCAGGTAACTACATAGAACCATGTTTTAACCATTTTATGCTACTATGTACAAACTATTAACTCTTCCACTTCCAAAAAAAAAAAAGCATCTTGGACAAGTTTTACTAGATACAATACATCTTTTATTTCAAATAAAAAACACCACCTCTTTCTTTTGGCCTATTCGACTAATCAACTTGTTACAAAGTGCAATTGTAAATTAGATTGTGTTCTCTTCATCTAAACTCAACTTATTAGGCCTAGATAAACCTTATCACTCCTGATTTCACCATATATTCATACCTGATTGGACCTGATCAGCCAGACTCGATCAGACCTCAAACATGTTTTTTTGAAGGTGAAGAGAACACACACTAGCCTAAGTGCACCTAGAGTATGTTCTCTCAAATAGTGTGGCAACATTTTAGAGATCCATATAGAATATCAGCCCCTTTTTTCTTTCTTATATTATTGTCACAATCTTGGCGGTATGTACTTCGAACACTAGTATTCGGGGGTGGATTTCCCCTTACCTTTCCCTCCCACTCAACACTCATGAGTCATGACATCGAAATAAGGTCAGGAACCTTCACCTCACCTTTCCAAAAATAGAACTGGGTGAATCCACTTACTTTTCTGGTAATGAGGTCTTTATATTTTCCTGCTAAAACATTAATGACAGGTTTTGCAAATTTTGAGTAATTTTAACCTGGAGTACATATTTGGAACTTGTAGGAACTATATGCTTTAGGAGCAAGAAGGATAGGTGTGATCAATGCACCACCCTGCGGTTGCCTTCCATCACAAAGATTGTTGCATGGTGGTATATTCAGAGCATGCGCTGACGAGGAAAACCAAGCTTCCATTCTTTTCAACAACAAGCTCCTTTTCGAGCTAAGTTCTCTCAAACAAAACCTCGCGGAATCCAGAATTGTGTACCTCGACATCTATGATCCATTACTCGATCTCATCAACAACCCTTCGCAATCAAGTATGCATATAACTCTTTTATCCGTTTAATAAAAACGTCCTGTTTATAAAAGAATCTTTATAACCTCTATTAGGTGCATCATGTTACATCAGGTTAGATCCAAGGGTTCTTAAGAGATGAATGTATTCAATATGAACATGTATGAGCGTATCTAACTTGACCTACAAATCAAATCTGCTTTAAATTAACTTAGATTAATTACAAATTTTCAGGATTTCAAGTTGTAGACAGAGGGTGCTGTGGAACAGGAAACTTGGAGGTGTCTCTTCTTTGTGCAAAGTTGAATCCAATAGTCTGCAAAGATGCCTCAAAATACATATTTTGGGATAGTTTTCATCCAACAGAGGAAACTTATAGATTCATTGTCCACAAGGTCCTCCAAAAAAGCAAGAGCGAATTCTTTTAGCAAGTTAAAGACATCAGGTGACCTGATAAAATTTACGCTCGAAAAGAAATTATTTTGTGGATGATTTAAAAAATTCATTATCTAATTCTTCGACGGATCATATAGATAGCTCAAAAGAAGTTCCTAACCATTTCTAGAATTTCCAGGGTAATCGGAACCAATAAGGAGGGTATCATACAAAAAGTGTAACCTCATTGCAGAGTAACCTTGGAGGATAATGTGCACTTATAAGCCCAGTACTTTTGGATTAAATTCATGGAAAGTAAATTTATAATTTCAGTTCAGATTAAGTATTGCTAAGTCAAGGAGTGGAGTTAAGTTTAGTACAAAAGAACAGGGTCTTGCTTCTTGAGGTAAGTTAACTATCTTTGACTTTGCATCCTCAACAAGTTGTTAAGAAGCAGCTTCAATTCAGGTGGTTGATTGTTGCTCTCTAACTTCTTAGCAAGTTCATAATGAAGGCAATGCACATTTTTAATTTTTATACACAATAATGAGATATGTTGACACAATAACTGCATTACACAAACCGACACCCATATATATTGACAGGTATAAATTATGTACTTCCTCCATTTCTTTTTAATTGCAACAAAGGAATTTTTTATGTTTCACAAATAATACCCCTTTGTTGCAATTAAAAAGAAATGGAGGAAGTAAAAATAATGATGGGGCTGGTCCAGCTAGGCCCAGCGTATTTGTAGGTGATAAACTGATAACACAACATAAGAGCTACTCCATAATGATAAAGCGAAGTTACAATCTCGGTTAGGCAAGGCTCCAGCCTCAGCCTGAGCTTCACCACAGTACACTACTTAACATCCACGATTGAAAAAAATAAAACTCATTTTCAAGCCTGTTATAAGAAATCAAAATCCTGATTGCAATGAACCTGGACTTTACTACATTTAAAAGAGCAATATAATGACAAAAAAAAAAGATAAAGGTCTATAGCCATATTCCACAAAACAAAAGGACCTTCTTCGAAATATATATTATACTATATAGTTAATATATACAGCATACAGGCAGCCAATCCGAAACATATTATTCTATAATAAACATGACCTTAACCCAACCCAACAAAAAACAAGGTCAATGAAAGCCCTAGTATATTCCTCTCAAACTACAAAACTGCATGCTCCTCCTACTTAAAACTGAGATAGCCTAACACCAAGCAAACAAAGAAAGACAAACTAATACGAACATACACAATGACCACCCTAGGAACTCAAGACAAACTATACACGAGCGAGCATGAGCTTACAAAGCAACCTCATGACAACAATTCAACGAAGCTTGTTCTGAGCTACAGCTTGACATAGTTCATCTTCATAGAACAAAACTCTGTTTTTGCAGAGAGGTTTAGATAAAACAGATGGAACCATGCACCTCGAAGGGAGTGATGCTTCCTGAAACAAAGCAGCCGCAACCTGCCTCATCTCTGTATACTTTAACCGAGAAGGTGGCCGAGGACCATGTCTTGGTGCTTTTGGGGTATGTGGGCTTGGGAACCGAAATCCTTTGCCCTCTCCCTTGCTGCAAACGACTTTAAATTTTAAGGATCTGGATACAGGTTATATATAAAATAAGAGGAATGAACAAATTCAGCAAAAAAACCTAAAGAACGGCCAGTGTTCTGTTGCGAGGGGAGTCATTGTAGTCAACATTTCCTGGCGAGAGCGATCTGGAGTGGTATAATTGAAATGAAACTGTCTAGCAACATTTACCTGCCAAAAACAAGTATACATAAGATTCAATTAAAAAAACACAGAAAGGGGGTAAAAGAAGCAAGGGGGAACTTGAATATGCAGGAAGAAAGGTAGCAGACAGGGGACTCACAGCCGCTCTGATCCTTTGTGAAACATGAAAAACTGCCCTTAGCTGATCATGGTGCAAATGACAAAGGACTTTGACCTATATTTAATCAGATAAAAAATCAGGCATAATGGCAACATGATAATCGTATAGTAAACATAGCAGAACAGATGGAAAAACAGTAAAAAGAATTGTAGTCACCAGTCACGACTCTCCAACACTAAACATAACTGTAGAGTATGAGGTTATAGGTTGCTTTCAGCCTCCCATATTATCCATCCGACAATTTTAGCTCTGCTTATCATATTATACATCTTGATTCATTCAATTTTGAAACATTAAATTACTTCTAAGACTCAGGCTTCCTTAAAAACGTAGAAACCAGTAGATACACCACAGACACAATCTGCAACCAGCAAACCTTACCTTACCAAACTAGAGATAGCAGATCGAGGATCAACTACAGGAGAAATCAATAGACCAACAAGAGACAACTTTAGAGATGTTCCGTTATTGGCGAAAGACATATGACTCAAATTACTGGGATGAACTTCCTTTGACCTCTAGCCTCCTAACAAAAGCAAGCAATGAAAGCATCTAGATTCTAGATTGCTTTTCAAATAAAATGTATTGACTTTAAATTTCACCAACGCAATTAAAGAGAACACTGGGTAGAAGGGGGGGCAGCAATATACAATCTTTCCCCTGCAGTGACAGATGAGTATCTACCAATTCAGAAGCAAGCAATTTGATAGCGATTATTTCTTTAGATGCATCGAGGCCAAGGTGAGAGAGTTGTGCATGTCAATAACCAGCTGACATCAACTCAAGGTAAAACAAACCTTAACCATTATATGTAATGATGTGATCATTTAGCATATATCTACAGTTAGTAACATTCCGATCAGATTTCAGAAGTCATCCGCTGAAGTTGTCACACTTATAAATCATCAATATCAGCCGAGGTTGCAAGTGAAAGCATGATAGAAGCAAGAAGATGGGGTTAATAATAAGAGAAGAGAGAAGAAAAATATACCAATAAATCAATAGGAAGAGCCTCGAGCCTGGAGTCAGAATCAGAGTGTTGAAAGCGAGGAGTCTTGGGAGTCTTAAGAAGAGTATTTTGTTTGACTATATCGAGAGGGGAAGTGACGGTAGAAAAGGGAAAACTTTCAGGTGACATGATGGAGGGAGTCTCTTGGATGGGAATGACCTGCTGTGGAATGACCAAATCATGAGTAATGGGGTCTTTAGAATGAGATAAGACGATCCTTTTCTTGGCAAGATCAGTGCAAGACTTAGTGGAGGATGCCTTGTTGTATCGGAGTTGAGCAAGTGCACCGGGTCTTAGATACTTATTGTTGTTGTTACAAGTCCGGGAGCTTCTTTTCTGTTTAGGGGCTTTTAATTCCTTTTCTTTAGGAGCTACTTTTCCCATGATCAACCTCCTCTTTTATTCAAATGAAACCCAAAAAAAAAAAAAAGAAGTCCAGTATATGAACCACACTGTAAGGGCAACAAACCTCTGATCCCCAAGTATTAAGTAATTAGATAAATAAGCAATCTCCTGCAACAAACAATTGGATATCCAGGAAAAAAGAGTCAAATTGAATGTTGATCAATGATTAAAAAAAACAGCTAAAATGCAGCAGAGAATGAAACAGAAGAAGCAGCAAAACATAAGGCAGTTTTATGCAAACAGAAACCACAGAAAACCCTAAAATTGGAAGACTAAATAGGCGAAATTGTCAGAAATGCAACCTCAATTTGATAAGCAAACTGAGAGAAAACAAAAAAAAGAAGGCAAATTTTGCAAGAACGACAGTAAAAACGAAAGTGGAAGAACTGAAAATGCAAAGAAATGAAACCCTAAAAAAATGAAAATAGGCAAAAATTAAAGAAGAAAAAACAAACCTTGGGAGAAAGCAAGGGTATAGAGAAAGCGGGGACGAGGAACTCCGGAGCTCCACAACCGCCGTTGAGGGAGAGTGAGTGAAAGAGAGAGAATAGAGAAGAGAGAGAAAGAGAATTAGGGTTTTGTAGGATTGGGGGATTTTGGGGGGGTTTTGAATTTCTTTTCAATCCCCGCCATTTTCTTATATATCCCCATCTGGGGCCCGGGGGGGGGGTTATTTTATTTTTTTCTAAAATTGACGATTGTAAAAGTTGATGACACCAGAGAATCTAGGTGGAAGTGCAAGTGGCAAGTTATAATTGGAAGGTGTGCGAATATTATATGCCAGCAGCCAGTTATGGGCCGCTAGAGTGGGGGCTCAGGAGTATCCAATGTCACTGGCCCATTCCAATACGCCGTTCATTTCGCTGAACTTCTTCTTCTTCTTTTCCCTTTTTTTTATTTTCTCTCAATCAACCTAAAGCTATTTCATGCCTATCAATTTTTTTTGTTTTGTTTTATGTTCAGAGTTTGGGAGGGAAATTTTTTCGTAATCTCTATCCTTTTTCTTTAACTTGTTGCCATTAGCTGATAGCTGGTAGGGTTGATAAAATTATTTGATGTAATACTACGTCACATTAATAAGTCTCATTTTTCTATATTCTAAAATACAAAATTTGTTAAGAAAGAACATCAAAACATTGAAAAAAGACATACTACATTATTTTTTTAGTTAACAATTTTTCTTTAAAATATTTATTCAACAAATATATCCACTTCTAATTTTATGTATGATTTATACAGCTAAATAGCTAATGATATATAAATAAAAAACCAAGAGTTAAATTGTATAAATGAGATAACTTATTTTCTTTTTTGATGATATTTTTCACACTAGATTACATTAGTTATCTCTCTTTAACTAAAAATTTCGGGTATCGCTTAGAAGTACGAGCATTGCTAATACTCTCTATTAGTGGTGGGTAGTTTACCCGATGGGTAGATAAAGTTTTCCCCTAAGAGTACTACCTGTTAGAATTGAATTTGAAAAACACTGAAAAATATACATGCAATGAGGCATGAATAACAATAAATGACAAAATGGGGATCTTATAAGCTACACAGGTGATCTTATAAGCTATTAGGACAGACTGGGCGCCTAAATCCTGATACAAAACGCATGGCACTCTTGAGATATGCATGTTATTCAGCCAATATTCATGAGTCATGAATTAGATTTGTTCCCCTTGATGAAAGAGAGCCTCCCCCCCAAAAAAACTCGTGAAATCATGATCTTGAATTTAAGTAAGAATATTGTGCAATAGTAGTAATAAATTCTTGACTTTTAAAATTTTTTATTAAAGCCATTATTACCATTAATTGTGAAAGTGTAAACTTCTTAATTTGACCTATTAACATAGGATACTTTCTCTGACAAAATAATGCAGAACTCACGTGTGCGTTTAACCTCCTTAATACTTAGCAATTTAGCAATTAGCATCAAGTAACAAGTAAAAGGTTAAAAGAAAGGGTTGGTGAGGTAGCAGTAGCAAGCAGCGACAGATTTATCCAAAATCAACTTGCTTATTACTACTAGTTAAGTTAACCCTGTACTCTTAGGCACGTAACATTACATGCATGGTGCGTTGGAAATTGTTACTCAATTTTATATGAGTTGGCTGTGTGCCTGTATTCATTGAGCCAAGCGGCGGCTGGTGTTTGGTGAAGGGATTTAGTTTTTTTTTTAATCTATGTGATCAACTAACTAAATAATTTTGATAAGAATTTATCCATCTTTTGATTCTTAATTTTTTATTATAGTTATAGTAATTATTGTTATATTGATATATTAGATTTAATTGAACTTTTTATATTTTTTTATATTTAATTATATTATCGATCTTTTTAATATTATCGTTTACGTATTAAACATTATTATAGTCGCTTTTAATAAAACACATAATTATTACTATTTTTTTAGTCAATAGACATTATCGTATTCATAATTATTACTATTAGTTATTATTATTATTATTATTGTGTTATGAGAACATTCACCGTACATCCGGGTGTACGGTGCACCCTCTCACAGTTTCTCTCCTGGGCTCACGTGCTCTGCACATGAGAATAAGGATGGAGAATATGTGAGGGCGTACGGTGCACTTGAGTGTATAAAAAAATTGTACTGTATTATTGTTGTTGTTGTTGTTACTGCTACTTTAAAAAGTTAAATTCGTTTGCAATTGACTTGAAATAATATAATATTAGCAAAAGCAAACATATCTCACATGTCATTGAAAGACCAACAACATATGAATAGGGATGTTGAGTTGAATTAAAATTTATAGAAAAGAGTTATGGGCCCACTGCACCCGATCAGGTCCAGTCACACACAATCGGATTTCAATCAAACTCAACAAAATTCAGCTTCGCCCGATCAGGCACAGGACCCCCGATCTAGTCTCGCTTATACTCAACAAAATCTCAACCTTTTCGTCTTATTTGCATTACAAGATATCCAACATACAATTGATCAAAATGCTTTATACATACCATGTGCAAGTAGTAATCACTTTCATGTAACACATGTTTTTTTGCTCAATACTGTTTTCGGACCCTAAACAAACTCGGATGGCTTAAAAATCATTTCGGAAATAATTATTAGGCATTGTGACAACGTGAGCCCGACTAGTATAAATCTGTTCCCACGTTTTTGACGATTGGCTTCTTCGTCGAACTTTGCGGCAAGCCTTCCTACGTCACCAACCCTGAAATTTTTTTGATAGCAGAGGTAATGGTATTTGTTAGAAGGGTGTGAGGGCGGTGGCATTTAGGAGGTAAAGGGTTATTTAAGTAAGAGTAATGCCTATCAGCCTATCCAACCGATAAAAACATACAAGTAGTAATGAAATCATTTATCTGAATGAGTTTTATAGCGACCCAAACACGGCCCCTAACACTAGTTAATCTGTTAACCACACACGCTACTGGTTATTGGCTACTCCCCGACAAATAAGTGAAACAGGCAATTGAGTCCAAATGGCTTTATGCCTTTATTATTTGCTTGCTTTTATTTGTTCTTTTAATGCCTACAGGCTACAGTGTGAGTGTAATCTTCCTTAATTATAATAGAAGTATGTATGAAGTGGTTAACTCGATACAGGTAGTCATGAAGTGTGTATGAACTATGAAGTACTCAACGACCTCGTAAGAAGGAATCAATTGAGGAGACAATAACTAACTAGCTAATTAGATTATTGGCAAAATAAGCTAAAAAGGGAGGTGCACAAGATCCCAACAACCTGCTCACTCCACACGTGTTTTACTTTAGCCTGTCGTTAAACTAGATTCCATTGCTTAATTGAAAATGTTAATTTCAAACAATCAACTTAACCAAAATTTAAAGTCATGATTCAAGCCTTCAAGGTACAGGATAGATTTTAATATTTTATAGACTATCACATCTCCTCACACAAGATTCATTTGGTCTTGAAGTGTGCATGCAACAAAAGCCTCCTCATATCTAGCGCTAAATATTTCATTTTAGAAAGGAGGGGTGGATGAGATTCGAAACCGTGATTTTTTAGCCACACTAGTTCTTGATATTATAATAGAATTGATTAATTCCTTGAGTGAGAATTACTACAATACTAAAGGGTTTATATACAAAGCAGGATCTTAAGTGTTCAGGAAACTAACTAACCATAAGATACATTGAGATTACAAAAGATAATATACACTAACTACCTAGAATATTTACATATTCTATCACATAAAGGAAAATATATACATATCATTACTTAAAATTGATTGTTGTTTTAAAAATGGATTGTTGTTTTAATATATAACACATGTTCTTTTGCATTATGCTAATACCTCTTTTTAGATGTTAAGTATAATTTTTTAATTATACAGTACATGCTATTAGAATTTTTTATTGTTTTAAAATGGATTGTTATTTTAATGTATAACATATGTTCTTTTGCATAATGCTAATAGTTCTTTTTAAACATTAAGCATCATTTTTACTTCGTATTATATAATACATGCTGTTACTATTGTTTGTTATATGGATTGTTATTTTAACATATAACACATGTTCTTTTGATCAATACTAATAGTTCTTTATATATATGAAGCATCATTTTTTTATTATATACTACATGCTATTACAAGTGTTATTTTAACATGAGTTGTTATTTTAATATATATGACATGTTCTTTTGCACAATACTAGTAGTTCTTTTTATATCTTAAGCATCATTTTTTATTATATAGTGCATGCTATTATAAGTGTTATTTCAAAATGAATTCTTATTTTAATATATATGACATGTTCTTTTGCACAATACTAATAGTACTTTTTATATATTAAACATAATTTTTTAACCTTTTTAAGGTACATCCTGGTGCACCTTGCAAGGTACACTCTGGTGAACCTTCTAATTTGCAGGTGTCACACTCCATTTCCTTATGCTCGTCTTCTTCGATAATTCTTCATTTTAAGCCTTGGCAAACTTATCTTCACTAGATCTGATAAGAATTAGGATAAAGAGCGGGTATTTCCCCTCAAAACAAATCGGGGGAGACTTTCAAGTTAAAAACATTGCATGGGTTGAGGCTTTAAAGATAAGGGAGAGTCCTTCTCTCTAAAAACTTTCTTTCTATCTCCTACATTGAAAAACTAAGTTTCTAGTATTATGAATATATACTAATTAAATATACTGAAGTAGAAGTCATAAAATTTAGTTTTTCTCCTAATATTTCTAATATACAGATGGTTATTGGTTGGAGTAATTAGGGATCATTGATTAATAAGTATCAATCATTCTCATCAAAATCAAAAGCAAAATAAAAAGAAAATTGACCAGGAAGATTCTTGTACCTCTTTGATGCTTAATTATTACTGGTAGGAGGTTATTTTGCTTTTTGAAAGCGGGTTCCAATTTTCGTTCCTATTTATAAATTAGTTGACCTTGCTTTAATATTGAAGCAATCGGAATTATCAAAGGTAAAGCAAACGCAATCCCTCAAACCAACAAACAGGTTTACAAGCGAGAAAACCTATAGAAAACTCCGGAATCCACCAGAAAAGAGAATTAACTCTGAAATATTATTATTCAATTGAAAAGTGTCTTCTAATGACGGCTAAAAATGTTTAAATAGTCTAAACAAAACCCTAATATGAAATTAAGCAAAAAAACTAAACACGGAAATAATTAAAATGCTGTTTTCTGGCCCTAAACGAATTCGGATGGCTTAAAAAGCCTATGAATCACGGTATAGCCGCGAATATGCTTAGTTGGGCCGTTACCTTTCCGAAAAGGTATTTTATTAAGCATTCTGACAACGTGAGCCCGACTAGTAGAAATCATTTCCCCCGTTTTGACGATTGGCTTCTTCGTCGAACTTTGCCGCAAGCCTTCCTACGCCAGTCTCCTCTACCTCTGAAGAACTCGATCACGAGTTCTTATCTCCATAAAGGACCTCATCAGCATGATAGTCATAAATGTCTGCGACATTGAAAGTGTTGGATACGTTCATGTCATCTGGCAGAACTACCACATAAGCATTATCATTGATCTTCCTAGTCACCTTAAATGGACTATATTTGCGAGGCTTCAGTTTACCATAAGTACCAACTGGAAACCTCTCCTTATGCAGGAACACCATCACATCTTCCTCTCCTTACGTCAAATACGCACTTTTTTTTGGGTGCAAATGTAAAGTAACTTTTAATGTTACTTCTTACTAAAAATGAGGTTAGCTCTTTTCGAGCATTTTTTCTTGGGTTTTTAAAGGTACAGAAAATTTAGGAAACTTTTTCAACAGAGAGTATTCTTTAATCTAACTAAAATAAAAATTTTTAAAGAGTAGATTTCTAGTAGAATATTGATTGATTGGTTTTCAATCTCTTTCACTTCATTTGTCATTAGTTTCAATTATGTAATGAAAACCTGATTTTTCATTTTGTACTCCTTTCTCATTTCCTTGAAGTGACTAATATTTCTTGCATTATGATATTAATACTAATCATATATACAGTGGCAAAGTCATAATTTTATATTTAGGCGTACACATACACTAAATAGTTACTCAACAATTTGAGCAGAGCCTAGAGGAAATAAGGAATATTTCGGCCCCCAAATTCACAAGGCTCTCAATATTGTTATTTTTATAAATAAAATGATTTGACCTTTACGACCCTAACACACAACTTTATCCATCAACTTCATATATCATCTATTATAAAAATTTACAAGAAGTTGACTTATAAGGCTCTCAATATTTTTATTTTTATAAATAAAATGATTTGATCTTTACGATCCTAACGCACAACTTTATCATCAAATTGATATATAATCTATTATAAAAAAATATAAGAAGTTGCATTTTATTTGGTTTTAACATTGAGGGAAAAAACCCCACAAGATTTTGATAATAATTTTAATAGGATAGCTAAACATAAAAGTAGAAGAAATGATAGTTAATCTATAACAAAGAGAAGTAAAAACGATCATGGGAGTAATAGAAACACAAAAGAGAAAATGAATTAAGAACCTAAGCTATAGATCAACAAAAAAGAGAAAATGTAGGTGTTGAATTTTATTAATAAGGGAAAAAGAAAATTAAAAGCATTCACATGCCAATAAGAATCGAACACAGCCGATGATACGGAGGGAAAACCATTGGGCCAACCCTATCATCAGTTTTACGAACTTAGCTATATGGTTATAACTTATTTTCTTTTTCCTTTTTTGGGAGTATATGTGCATCCCATGCTCCCGGTTGGCTCCGGCAATGGTCATAGAAAGTACTCCATCCGTTCTTAAATAATGGTTACAATTCACTTTTTCAGCCTTGTTAATGTAAATGTTTGAAACAATATATATTCCATTAAAGATATGCATTGGATCGGAAGTACAAATGTCCCTATAAAAAAACAAATGGAGTACTATCTCTAGTTAAGTTAACTCCCAAAGCCCACGGCCCGACCCGGTCCGGGCGGCGGTGCGCGCATGTGTGGACCTAGCCCAACCACAAAAGCCAACCATGTAACCAACTCAATAGATACTAGGAACATAACTATTAACAAACTCACCACTCACCTCTTATTCTTCTTATATGGGATCCCCAACCCTTCATATTCTTTTGAAGCAACTAAAGAGTTTTTCTATCACTCTTCAAAAACTCCAACAATAATTACCAAGGTATTTATTACTTCTATCAAGAGTGTAACCTAAACTATATAAAAAGAACGAGATGGTCAATAATGAGATCCAAACTAGATCTGAATGATTTTGTTGAATATAATGCCTCAGTTGAATGACAAATTACGATAATGCCTTAGTTTGGACAGATGATCTTTGCCAAGGTAATTGTAGTTGGTAGGAAGATCTTGCTCGTCAATAATTCATCTTGGCAATATTACTGCTCTTGGAAAATTCTTCGTGTACTAAACACAATATCAAAATATTTCAGTATTGTTAGTCATATCTTAACTTTTAAGATGCCATTTTGAAACTTTTTCCTTATATATGTTTGTTTACAATTTAGATGATGGACCCTCTTTTTATTACCACCTTCAAAATACTTTAGTTTTTTTTGGAATTGATAAGTGCTTTAATCAAATCATCTTGGTTACGTATTTTCATTGTCTTAAAAATGGGTTGGATATTTGGAAAAGTTGAACAGTACGTCCCTAATTTACATCATGTCTAGCAGAAAGTAAATTCCTCAACTTTGAGTCATTGAAGGTTTGGCTTCTTTTTTTGATTTTTCGTATAGTCATGTTAGTAAACGAGTGGATAATATTTTAGCCCATATATTATTGCTAATTTATATTTCGATTTTCTAAGTAACCTTGTATTGTTTGAGGATTTTTTCGAGGAATTATGAAGTCTCAGCCGTGTTGGCCATCAAATAAACCGGAGTCCTAATATTGCATCAAGATGGGATTATCACTTGTCATTTAGCATCTTCTTCACTTGCTAGCTTAGGGGTATAAAAAGGCAATATTCTAGCTTCTCTGCAGCCTGCACCACACATAGAAATGGAAAAAGGATTAATTTGCAAGGCACCAGATTCTGTTGTGAACTTGTGATAAAAAATGGCTCTAATTCATATTTTATGTTGGATTTGATGGTTAGTACACGACAACATTAGCTAGCTAGATACCACATTTTTGACATAATAACTTAATAAGTACTAGTGTTTTTCTTCTTTTATGTTATCTTTGAACTTTTCTATTCGTGCTCTACCATCTTTGGGCTTTGGGCTTAGACATATCACCGTAAACTCCAAACTTCGTGTATTGCATTTGCTGCTTAGCATACGAGTTACGACAGTCTAAAATGAACACTGAATTAATATTATTTTTTTTGAAAAGATACAAAGAAAAGTCTTATGGAATCCTTTTCTTAAGAGTGCAGACATGACTATCTTAAAAAATGAGTTTCAAAAGGCTGGGCTCCATACGGTCATCAATGAATATGCTTCGTTAGTTGATTTGATGCCCTAATTTGGAGTAGTCTGCTTCTTGATTTGCTTCTCTGATCATGTGCCTTATTATGGCTGAATCAAAGTTGTTGATGATCTAGTTGATGCCGGTGACAAGAGTTTGGATGTTCCAGGCATATGATAAATGCCTTTGACTACATTGATGAGAACTAGATTGTCTCCTTCAGTGATGATATTCTTGATTTGCATATTCTTGGCTTGGATGAGGTCATTTTGTAAAGCAATAGCTTCTGCATGAGTGGGGTTGTTGGTCCCAGTTTGTTGGTCGCAACTGTAACTTTTGTAAGGATGTTGCTTTCAGAGTCTCTGATCCTGCTCTGCTGAGTTCTGAGTGGCAGATCCATTAAAGAGCAACAGCGTGCAATTATACTCTCTGTTCATTATAAGATTCATTTTGGAAGACTATATGTAATTGAATAATATATACCTTTTTTCAAAATGCTTTTAAAACTATATAAACATGCGATTTCATTTCGTTGCAGCAAAATAATATTTTATGTCTCATACTCCCTCTGTTCCCTTTTGATGTTCCCATTTTCCGTTTTAGGCTGTTTCTAAAAGTTGTTCCCATATTGAATCTTTTCCATTTTAAGAACATTTATTTCTCCATTTTACCCATCAACAACCAAATATTTACAACACTTTTTACTTTTTGTCTTACACATGGGTCCACTTTAGAATAATTTCCTTCTCAATCACTCACTTTTTTTTCTCTCTCTCTTACTTTTTCAAAAGCAAAAAGTACCAAAGTATACTTTATACAATATAGAATTCAAAAAATTCTCATCCACATCAATTTGCACTGGTTTTCCCCCATATTCCATATGGGAACATCAAAAGGGAACGGAGGGAGTATATAATACCCCTGTGTGGCAACAACTAAATGAAAACAGTGAAAGTAACTCCTCCTCGTTGTTGTACACCGTAGAGATTGTATTTCGTCCTACATTCTAGATTATTAGGATTGTATTCTCTTAATCTTCTTTCTTCCTAGACTATTTAAGTTGAATTTGTCCGAAATCTGGATTTAATGCAACTTATTGAAACTCATTATGTGAACTTATCCGAATTTATTGGATTCGTGATTTATATTTTTTTCATAACTGTGATTCTTGACCCTAGCATTAATAATCTTTTGAGCACTATATTAGTCAGTTTGACCTCCCTTTCACTTTGATAAAAGGACATATAACCCCAAAGTAATATGCCAATTGCTACTTAATTAGTATGTTATTATTATTCTCTACAATTCTGCTTTTTAATCGTCTCCAACTCCACATTGATAATCGATATCTCTAATCATATGAATAATTCTATATTATAAAAAAGCTAATTTCTTTTTGCAGCTTTCATTTCTTTTTGTTATTTCTGGTTGCTTTGTCCAATTTCATATTTACAACGAATTATGAAAGACAAGTTAACATCTTGAAATTCTACGTAGGTTGAAAAGAATATAGCAAGACCTTATTTGATGGTGCCTTTTATTTCCGAAAGAAATTTATGTGAAAGTTGGACTTTCACAACCAAAACATTTCTTCCATTCAACAACAAATACTGATAAATAATACTCTCTTCGTCCCACAATGTTCTTCCCACTTTATTATTTTATACCTCACATATATTCAAAAAGTGGGAAGAACATTGTGAAACAGAGAGAGTATATTATATATCAGTTAGAAAAACTATATCAAATATTATAAATTTTGACCTTTAAAAAACTGTTAGGACTACTAAAAAATGAAAGAAGTATGTGACGTCTACTAAGTACTAAAAGCCTTCGCCACAAAGTGAAAGATGATGTATACACCTGCTAGGTCTATATAAGGTTACAAACTTACAAGTGACTCATATCTCAGGAGATTACAACACTTGGGGAGGGGAAATTCACACAACCAACTTGCTTGAATTTTGTTACATTTTTGCTTGTGAAATTGCTGTCAAACAATGGGGTCTTTGTTTAATTTGTTTTTTGTAGCTTCCATGCCAATTTTGAAGGTTCTTGTGATAACAGCTTTAGGATTATTTCTTGCTTTAAATCGCATCGACATCTTGGGAGAGACGGCCACTAATCACCTCAACAAAGTCATCCTTTCTTTTCCTCCTTAATTTACTTCTTGTATCTACTTTTATAGCTTTCAGTTTAAATTAAATAACTACATGTTAAAGTTTAATAAATTTGATCATGAGCTCATTTTACATCTTATTTTTCTTTTTTAGGTTGTGTTCTTCGTTTTCGGACCCGCACTAGTGGGTAGCAACTTGGCTAAAACAGTTACCTTCAAAACCTTTATTACCTTGTGAGTTTCTCTCTTCTTTCTTTATATTAATTCATCATTTTCTTATACTACAAAAATACGAAACATCTCACAAGGAGGAAAAGTGTATTTAGAATTATGTACATCATTATTATCTTAGTTTCATCAACCAAAAATATCGAAACGAGAAAAAAGAAAAAATGTTCCATTCATGCAGTCAGCGCGGTTTGACTCATAATATGATACGGTTTTATTTGACAAATTTCAAACTAACCCATTTTTTGCGGTTTATTTTGGATTATGTTCCAAACTGCATCAAATCAAACGGTAAGTAACACCCCTAAAAGTAATAATAATAGTAGAGGATCAAGTAGTGTACTTGACCTACTCATAGGGAATGCTCCTTGTGATTTTAGAACTCTATTAAAGGCTCCTCGAGTGTAAGGGTTTCCTTATCCTCCCTCCTATCTACTTCCAAAGGATATGACCCAAGTTGAATTAATTGACCTACATACAAAAGTGTTATTAGTAATACTTTTTTTTTGTTTGTTTCTCATGTTTATGGTAACAGATGGTTTATGCTAGTAAACGTCCTACTAACATTTCTGATAGGCTCACTGATGGGTTGGGTACTTGCTAAAGTTACAAAAGCTCCGAAGCACGTTAAAGGCCTCATCTTGGCATCTTGTTCTTCTGGTAACTATACAAGTATTATGTTATGCTATCTTATCATTCTCATCTCACTTGTTTCATCATCATAATTCATAACATAAGAACCCTTTTTTTCACTCAAGTTATAGTTTGCTATGTAATCTTTAGTCTTTACATAACACCAAAAACTGAGCAATTGCTCAGGCTCAAAAACTAATGACCAATTCATCGACCTCTCTCTTTCATTTAAGCATGTTTAATTATTTAAAAGTGGATTTACATTTGTCATAAAAAACAAGTATTCACATTGACTATACAAATATTCTTTAGTATAAATGTGCAAATCACATAGCAGTTTAGTCTTTAGATCATACTATTAGTTAATTCAAGTGTGGAACAGGGAATCTTGGAAATTTACCCATCATAATTCTGCCAGCAATTTGCAAAGAGAAAGGCAGTCCTTTTGGAGCACCTGATGTTTGCGAGCGATATGGTCTTGCTTATGCTTCCCTTTCCATGGCGGTATTATTGTCCTATTGTTACCTCTTTTTTTCCTTTACCCTACTTATTCAGTTTAAACTCTAAACCTTTTGTATAATTACTCCTTACTCCTTCCATCCTTAAAACAAAGTTGCACACTTTAGTTTCTCATAGTGAATAAAGTGAGAAATGGAGCTTGTCCTGATTATCATAGTGGCATTCTCTATAATTTTGATAAAGATTACATTACGAGTATGCTGGGTGAATCAGGACAAGTATATTGCGAGATGCTTTATAAAGTATTTTTCCAAAATTAACAAGCATAAAAGTATAACTTTTACCTTCAATATGGTTAGAGTTTAAACTTTTATTTCTGTAAGAAAAAAGTGATTAGTTTTTAAAGACAGAGGGAGTAACTAGTGGTTTTATGAATAAGGGAGATGCTAAAATAAAGATGATGTCTGATTTGTTTTCTTTGTTGACAATATGTTCAGATTGGGACTGTATATTTTTGGCTGTACGCATACAACATTGTTAGAATATCTTCGAAGGAAGTAATAGGGAAACCAGGTGTAAATGGGGAAGCATTAGCGACTGTTCCAAATGAAGCAGAACCGCCATTACCTTCTCTTGAAGCTCCCCGCCTCTCCAGCTCCCCTACTAAATCTGTGGTAAAACCAAACATATAGGACATATTCTTATAAGAAGTTTTGTATGATGAGGACTTGCAATTACTTATTATAGGATGATGATTTTCGGGGGTAACTCCTTCTCTCTTTATGATTATTTTCAATGTTTCACAATTGTTGTAAATCGTCTTAGTTAAGAATTGTTGTTTTTGCTAAATGAACGTCCTTACACTCTTTTATAGCCATCTTGGAGTGAACTGATGACTTGTATTTGTTGAATTTCTCTAGCAAACTAAATTATCTTCGAGGATAAAGCACTACTTAAGAACTATCTCCAAAGAGTTTAATCTCAAGGCAGTATTGGCTCCTTCAACAATCGGAGCGGTAAATTGTCTTATTCATTGCTTTTTTCTGTTTTTAGTGATTAGACATCTTAGCCCGTTTGCATTTACTAGTGCGATTTAGTTAAATTTATTTTAGTTCATATTAATTCGGTCAAAACAACAAGGCCTTATTAGTTACTCCTTTATTTTGTGTGTACTTCCTCGTCAAGAGCTGATGACTAGTTTGAAATTCTTAATACATGTAAGTATATGTATATGTAAGACACTGACTTACAGTGTTATACCAAGTACTAGTGGATATATGTTTTACTGAGCATCTACCATGTTTTTCCAAACTTTTTCAATTCTCTATTGCAGATAGTTGGTTTTTTTATTGGGGGGATTTCTCCTCTTCGTAAGCTGCTCATGGAAAATAATGCTCCTCTTCATGTTGTTGGGGACACAAGTTTCATGATTGGGTACGTAACCTTTGATACTCAGATATACTTCCTCCGTAACACCTTTCTTCTGTTAAGTTTCAAATTAGCTGAAGAAATGACTGCCTAAAATGTGGATTTTGGGCTAAGATCTCAAGAAACACCTATGATCACTTTTAGTTTTATGGCCAGTTGACTGATTATAAAATTGTGAGCCTAATTAGTTTCATGAATACTTATCTGAGTGATGAAAAGAGATGGGCACTGATTATGCTTCAACATTATATTAAAGACAATCCTGTGATTATTTTTAACTGTTTTGAATGATTAACAGAGATGCAGCCATCCCATGTACAACCTTAATACTCGGTGCCAACCTCTTAAGAGGTACTCCGTCCAGATCTCCACATCTGTGCAAAACCTTACAGATTTTC
The DNA here is from genome assembly GCA_947645195.1 of Patellifolia procumbens. Classification (NCBI taxonomy): domain Eukaryota; kingdom Viridiplantae; phylum Streptophyta; class Magnoliopsida; order Caryophyllales; family Amaranthaceae; genus Patellifolia; species Patellifolia procumbens. Next base: position 386,961 of record CANSGD010000144.1, read on the forward strand.
GAAAACAATCTGATTTCCCCCCTTTCCTCCCTTTCTCAGGTTTAAAGGGATCAGGAATCCGAATTACAACAGTTATAGGAATAATAACAGTTCGATACATATTCCTTCCACTATTGGGCGTTCTCATTGTTAAGGGCGCTGTTCTAGTTGGTTTTGTACAGTCTCATGATATATTCTTTCAGTTTGTTCTTCTGCTTCAATATGCCCTCCCTCCAGCAGTCAGCATCGGTATGTAAAATAATAGTGTAACTGATTTTTACTGACAAATATATTTCTGCATATCAAAATTCTCATTTAGTATTTCCTTTTGCCTTAATAGCATATTTTCATAGCTAATGAAGTGTTTCTGAAGCGCACAACAGGAACAGTAACAGAGCTGTTTGGAGCAGGCCAGAAAGAATGTTCGGTAATAATGCTCTGGACTAATGTCTTGGCACCAGCTACACTCACTCTTTGGTGCACCTTCTTCCTCTGGCTTCTGTCATAGAGAATCGAATATGTACAAGTTATGCATAAAAAATATGAAGAAAACCAACGATTTTGATGACTCCTTTCAAATTACCGTCACCATTTAGCTCCAGTCCTCCTCAGTTATGTTGTATGTTTTGCAAAGAACATAACTGTAACTAATATATTGGCATTCTCCCTATTCATTATTTAACTGTCATATTTGGGCGAAGTTTGGATTTTCTCAAAAAACAAGAGATTGAGGAAACGCTTTCTTTCTTCCTATAATAAGCAACAAGTTAAAATGATAAATTGAGCTTTAATAGGTTCTAATAAGTTCAGACCATTAAATAAATCTAAAACGTGTAAAACACCATAAGGAGCCGAAAGACACTAAAAATGAAACAAATAACATATTGAGGAAGAATGACATTTTCCCAAAGGTTATGAAAACCAGAGTCAACAAACCCGGAATCAAACAAGGAAACATCCATAGTGCATCAACCCTAACCAAACCCCCAAGAACACCCCCAAAAACGAATTCAACAAATGCAGTGTCTTTCTTTCCAGCTAATTTTACAATTATGGTGTGAATGAAATTAAGGGATGAGGAATACAGAGATTATACCATTCTTTCTTGCTTTTTTTTTTAGGGGGGTCTAAAGTGAATATATACAAGCAACACAAATCAGAGGAATCAAAGGATCTTCAATTGGAGATTGGCATGGCCAACCCTAGCTTTGTGCCGCTCAAACAGATCTTGGAGCGCCTCAACATAACGGCTATGAACTTCCGAGACCTGCAAAATGTGGAAGAACTCATGGAGCAATATAATGTCCAAATTGGGCTAGGGAAAGAAGCAGTGCAACATTCTTTTAGCCAGTAGCTTAGAAAATAGTACAGAAAAATGGACCTAATGACAAAATGTACATGGACCACATAAATTGGACCCAATTTCTCGACCTTTAGAAAAGACCTACTTCTTAACGACAGATATGACGATGAATTTCTATATTGCTGATACTGCGATAATTGGCCTCAGCATGCAGGGAGCTAAATGAGAAACATAAACAAGAAAAGGACATCTTCGATCGTTCATCGTACCACAGAGAGTACCATCTTCTTAAAAGGGAAGCTAATATTAATAACTAAATAAGTTCAAGCTCCATAGATTTTTTGTTACTTGTAGCTCATTTTTCAGACCATAATTGGACAGCATTCAACAATCATGTAATAAACACTACAGCTCATAAGAATGGAGGATGACTTTGAGTATACTGCAATAGTAATATAGTAGCAATGCATCAGATCTTTGATACTTGAACGATTTCCAAATGATCGCATGCATTCTTGGACAAAGGGAACAAAAAACAAAGATGATTCACCAATGTAAGAATCCATACCTCATCCATGGTGGGCTGTGAATTTTTTTGAACATCAATTGGTCGACCAACCACAACATGCATTGGAACCCGATAAGGTAATGGAGATCTGTAAGTTATTAACATGATTATGACAAAGCAGAGAAGTCAAATATTACACCAATATAACTATCAGTAAATCTGGACATGAGGCAAACATCCATTACAAAATAGTTAGCCATTAACTACGCCAATAATTTTGTAATAGATAGTATCTTCTTCGAAAAGGGTGAGATTTCATAGTCTTGACAGATTCCTTCTATTACCCATAATCCATACACAATTTACTACTTCTAATTATAGAGAGAGCCTTTGCATTGTCATCAAGATTTAAATTCTGTCTAATGGTCCACTCCCCTAGCCATCAACATATTTGCTTGAAATGCTCCTACCAAAGGCCGGCTTATCTAATCCTCTGTGTCATGTCCAAAAGTGATCGAAGAGATAGTGATTAAAGAAAATCACCACTCAATGTTTTAACAACCTGGCAGAGCAAGTTCTGGAGCGGTTGTCACTGTTCTGTAACATGCTAAGTTATATTATACCATGCCAACAAGAATAATTCTTAACATAGTTCTATTCCCTTTGCATTTTTTCAGGTTTATCACTCTTGACTTCTTGAATCTCCACTATCCAGTCACTAAGCAAGCATCATCTAATTTACATTTGGGGATGCAGATCTTGTCTGCAATGCCCTTAACCCCTTTTGTAGAATCTAAGAACGATAGGAAGTACGCAGACCAGGATGCTAGTGTGTGTGCTACAGGGACTCTTATCACAGGCATAAACCATGAATCCGGAAAGGAAGGAGATCAAAGAAGTCCAATCCAGAACCCCTAATGACTTAATGAGTCTGTTTTGGAGTACAGGCAATGGCCATTGACCACAGAGTCTCCTTAAATAAGCTAGATCTCCATATTCCTTCTAACAGAACTACCCAATTCTAACGCCACAAATGTACTTAACATGAACTTAAATTCTTCTTTAACAAGAACGATCTAAATAAGAAGGTATAGCGCAAAAAAATAGATCCTTAATGTCAAATTTGTGTAACTAATAAAGTTTCAAACATACCCAAATACTCCCCAGAAAAATATGGGGGTGAACTTTATAGCTCTAGAGAGTTGCAGGTACAAATTTCCACTGGGCTTCCACCACTTATAGACTTCTGACTACAAAAGATGAATGCAGACAAGACAACATTGAGACCATAAAAGCAGCTGAAAGTAATGATCTTTCCCAAGAAGCTTCAGCTGAAACTTTAAATAGAACACACAGCTAGCAGGTTAAACAGCACAGTACCTGACCAAAGCTGAAAACCGGAACCAATGGGCAGCCCATTTCCAAAGCTAGGCGAACAAAGCCTCTCCTATTCCTTAGAAAAATTACCTGTAACAACATCGAATAAGCTTGCAACGATACAGAAACCCTCTAGCAATCCATTGAGCTTGGAGCAACTATTGGATCAGAATGGGAAGGGTAAAAGTTTGTTTGGCAGGTATTAGAAAAAAAGGAAAGGGGCCTCATTCAACAGATTTTTGCATAAAAACGACACGACCACAGTAACAACCAGACAATCTGCAGAAAATAACCTCAGAGCCATGCTCCATGTGGAACGTCTCTTGAACTCCACCGGGCACTATGATGCAACTACAACCTGAAGACAAAAGAGATTTAAAATTCTTTCTAGTTGCTGGAGCTAGACCCAACCATGTCCATATATGCCTCAAAAATGGAGTGTAGAACACCTAACCATCAAAAAAGAGGTAAGACCACAGAAAAGGGGGAGACGAGAAGTATGAGGATTAAAAGGTTAGGGGGGGTTTATAGGACTTACAGCAGTACTTGCAAGGACCTTAATTTTTGAGAAACCCATAAAACCAGTGAGATCAGCTAGTGCAACAACACCAATTGGCCAAACTGAATGTGGCTCATACCCAAAAACTGCACATAACACTAAGTTCAGTGCCTATGTAATTTAACACAATGCACAAGAATATTTTACAAACTTCCACAAATTCACAATTACAATTACACTCATGGCCTGTTTGGTAAGTGGTACTAAACAACGATAAATGTAATGAACTCATGTGTAATTTGGATGGAAAATCCCATAAACATGACCATGATAATTGAATAGTAGAGTGGCAAATTGCAATAAAGATGTTTACCATAAGCGCGATTAGGATCAAAAGACTTGTAGTCTTCAACGTCAAGAGTGATGGGAAAATAACCACAAGCATGCTTACATATATACCTGCCAACATCATCATTTCACCATTTCTGTTAGCTCATGCTTAATCCAAACACTTAATCAATTTCTTCAAAAAAAAAAAAAAAAAAAAGATGATAAATTGTGGAACAACCGAGCTAATTTGCGGCCAAATTTGTCGTTTTCATCAATGGGAATGAGTATAAACACCAGAAGCACCCAACAAACCCTGAAAAAAAATAAAAGAAATAAACAAGATATTAATCATGATTGAACTTCAATACAACAAGAACAAGAAGAAGAATAAAAATGAAGAGAAAGAGAGAGAGAGAAATACGGACGCAAAGGCTTTAGGAAGAGAGAGAAAGAAAAAAGCAGAGATGAGAATTGCGACATTGAAGTGTATAGAACCAAGCCATATTCCCACTGCAACAATTGTGTGTAGCACCGACTCTTGTTTTCCGGTGAATGACGTTATCTCTGGCTCTGATGACCTCACTGCTTTCTGTCCTCTCTCTCTCACCTCCATTCCTTATTATTATTATTTCTATACAAATTGATTGAATGGATCACCAAAAAGTTTAAGACTTTGTGATATCCAAAAGAGAGATAAATAGATCTAGCTGAAAATGAAACAACTTGGCGTGACTTTTATAAATAGACACCAATTGTCTATTGTCTGTTGTCTCTATACTACAGAGGTTGCCGGGACGCAAGCTCACACGATCGATTCATGGACCTGCCACCTTTTTCTTTCAATTTTGACGTTTCTACAAATCTTTTTTCCCAATATTTTTTTATTAAATCATTTTGTTTCAGATAATACCACCTACTCACTCAATCATATGTGACTCCTCGTTTCGTACTAGCCTTATATGCACACAATGTGTGCAGAAATTATATCATAATAGTTTTGGTATTTTGAATCAGTTTTTTTATGTTATTTATTTATTGAGGTTGGGTGAGTGGGTAGTTATTTTTTGTGATGTAGTGGGATTGTGGGATGATTATAGGTGGTTTATTTATGCAATTGTTCTCATTAAATTTTTATTTATATTTTATGATAAATTATTTTTTCTGTAAATTATTAATTAGACAACAAAGGGTAAATTAGGCAATATATTAAGTTTGGTGTCCCACCCCTCTTCTCTTACATTATAGAGATGAGGGAAAGCTATTTGGGCTTTGCTTTCTGCTCATCTAATCTAATCTAATTTTCAAACTGAAACTAATTGTCTTTTAGGCTTTCTGGATTTTGGGTACTTGTGTATATGGCCTAGCCCAATATTCCACACCTATTCACTTTTTCATTACAATATTTTGTACTCAAACTCAAACTCTTGGTTTTTGGGCCTTGGGGAACAAAACTACACAATGTATTGCATATAGGCTAGATTCTTACTAATTGCAGGGTTTTTTTATGATGGGATTTCTTTTTATCATTTCCCCTTCCCAACTCCCATGAGATTTTACTACTTTTTCCGATTTTTAAAATAATTACACTTTTTTTTCACGCTTTTCAATGAAAAGATACAACATTTTCCAAGAGTAAGAATAAAAAGAAGTTATGGATAGTGTAAGACTTACAACCAATTTTGTAGTTGGTGCAAGCGATGATTAGGGCTACATTTGGTAGGGAGGACTGCGTGTTCAATCCCCCACAACGGCAATTAGGAGGGGATTGAAATCTAACCACTCAGTAAGGGTGAACCGTGTGGATACAACAAAAAAATAGTGTAAGACTTACAAATATATATATAACTAGTTTGTGACTCGGACGATGCATCAGGCGCAATTATTATGTTTATTGGGTTACTACAATATTTCTCGTTAAGTCAATAGTTGATGATCAATCTCAATTGTTATAGGTGTTTATTTCCAAATTTTAGAATTGGGAATTGTTCTAAGTGTTTATTTTTTCTTGTAATTGTTGATATTCATGTTAATTTTCTAGTTTTAATTTAATTGCAAACTTGTTATATGTATTTATTTTTTTTACTTTTGGAGTGCAACATATTACAAGGTTCTTTGATATAAAAACAATTTGATTCTAATAGTAATTATATTGGTCTGAAAAATTCTATATCCGCCGGTGTATAAAGACAATGGACCTGTAATGATGTAGTGAAACTAGCAAGTAAGTAGAAAGTATATGATTAAGTTCTACAATTCATGCATTTGCATTAACAATAAGAAACAATGAGAATCACACAACTTTTGTTTAATTAAGATGCAAACACATTGTGCGCGACTTTTGTTACAAATTGAGGGATTATAATATGATCACCACTTTCAGAAAGTTTAAAAAAATGCAGATAGGGACTGGATCGCATCAATTCCTCTCATGTCCTGTTGATGTAGATTAATACTATATTAATATATTTTTCCTATAAACAAATAACGATGGACCAGCATATTCACGTATACTTTATGGTGTTTATGCTGAAATTTATACTGCAAAAAGACTTTATGGTGAAGCGATCGTCTACTACTCAGCTCTCAATTATCATTAGTAAGACATTCCATGGATTACGCTTTACAGGTTGGTTAAGTATTTCAATACCGTGTGAACTGTGACCGCCTGCAGTAATGCTGCGCTTTATTAAGGGTCCATTTTTTAATGGAAAATCTCTTTTTTAAGGAAAATAATTGTCATTGGAAAATACTAAATTCATAGGTAAATTTATTCGTAGTCCAACTAGTCTAATAATTTAGTTGGAAAAAACTTTGTCTACCCACTGGGTGGAGTACCCATACTACCCACCTCTAATAAAGAGTAGTTATAGTGGAATCCAACTCACTATATTTAATAGTATTTTAATATTGTATTTGGTGGGTAAATTCCCCAATGAATAGATGTAACAATGTCCGTTTGCTAATACTTCCTCTACTCCATAATTTTTCCAACCGCTGCAGTTTATGGTCAAAACTTCAGAAATTTAACTAAGAATACTCATCATTTACTAAGGAAAAATAGTTATGTGGGATCTCGTTAGCAGTGCCGTTCCTGACATTTTCGGGGCCCTAGGCGCAAAATCAAAAAATGGGCCCCATAATATATATATATATTATATATATATATTTTAGATATTATTTTTTGAAGTTGTATCTCGAAACTATGCAAAAACAAATATAGCATTTGTCTTTTAGACATATAGTAGTATTAGTACGCTTTAGCTTATTTCTTCAATAACTTCTTTTTCTTAGAAGAATTGCGTAAGTATTGAACTCCATCATCATTGAATAATCTAAAATCTTTCTCATGGTAAGGTCATCATTTATCACCAAAAAGAGAAAACTATATATATCCATAAAAATTACGCAAACACCCATATGAAAAATAAGAATTTGGAAAGGAAGAAAATTGTTCAAAAAAATAAAAATGTTGGGAAAAAAAAAAGAATGTGTAAAGATATTATTATAAAACAAAGACATTTAAAAATTAAATCAAGAAGATATCAAATATCGAAATTAATACACAGACTTATATTATATTTGACAGTCTATCCATGAGTTCATGGTTAGACCATATGATTTTTAAATTAAAATGGTAAGGTTTGAACATAGAGGTTCAAAGTTTTAAAATTTTAACACTTATGCTTTTAAGTAAAAACCTTAACGATTATAAGATTATGAGCTAAAACCTTTTTACTTTAAATTAAAACCTTTTGGTCTTAATGGTCTATCCCAAGACTTACTCAGTATAGATAATAGTTTTTCAATTGATTTTCAAAGCTTTTTTATGAGAATATTTTTTTAGTAAAATTGTTTTAGATGATTGAAACTCATATGAATTGGAGTGTGGTACCGTACAAACTATAGATGATAATTCTTTATCGCTATTTAATGGGAACATTGAACAAAAATTTTCTATTAATTATTGAACCTTTTGGGGAAAATAATGTTTTACATTTGAATTAAAGGTGGAATGATTGGGAATATACGAAGAAGTTCATGAGATTGGCAAAGTATTAGAATTAGGAAGTGAAAGTTTAGGAAAAAAGAAAGTAATAAAGCTCCCTAAAATATTCTCTTTCTTCTTTTCTTGTTCGGTATTCTCCGAGTATCCCCGCACGAAAGCAATTTTTTTTAATATATGACATATTTTCTAATTTGGGCCCCTTGAAGAGTTGGGCCCTAGGCGGTCGCACTCGAGGCCTACCCTCAGAACCGGCCCTGCTCGTTAGTTCATCTCATTTAAATTCAATGTTTTAATTTTTAACCGATAAGCGAATGAGATATTAATGATCGAATGTATTGGATACTGAAAATATGTTAGTGTTTGCAAAATTAAGGAACAATGGAAGTATATGACAAGAACAATTCGCTTTGTGCCGCAAATGTCAAACAATCTACTCTACACATATGTGGGCTATATGCTAAACAAATTTTTTAAAATACAAAGAATTATAGAAAATAATTGCATAACTAAATAAAAAAAATTTATGATATCAAAATAAGATTATAGATTAGTTTATTATCAAATAATATTGAATGAAAATTATTTTTACCTACGCAAGTTTGACTAGACCAACAAATTCTTAATACATGTAAAAGTAGTTTGCAACCAATCTTCACGTTGGGGGTTCAATTCTTACTAGGGGCACTTTAAGAGCAGGATTTTCCTTATTATTCCCCGTCTCTCAAGGTATGTAGCCCATTAGTTTGCATGCCTTACATTTAGAAAATTTAGATGTATCAATCGGTTCAATTCTGAAATTACTTTCTACACATTTCTTAAAACTTTTAATAATCTAATAATATTTTCTCTAAATTTTCTGAAAAGGTCGTACAATTATTAATATTCCTCATTAACGCGAAATACTAAGGCTTTGTTTGGTTGGCAAAACCATGAGAATTTGCACTTCCCAGGAAGCTCTACTTCATTCAAAATAGAGGAAGTTACTTACCTAGGTCCCTAGATAAGTAGAGCTTCCCATGAAAAGTTCTACTTTCCATTATTAACTAACATAATTTTACGCTTCCTAGAAATTTTAAATGCATGGAAAAAATAACTTCGTAGAAAGTATGACTTTGGACAAGTGGTAGTCTATAGTCGTCGTTATTGGTAGACATGTACAATTATTATCATGCACCCGGGTGCACCGTGCGCATGGTGCACCCGGTGGCATTATTGTAATTAATGCGAAAATCTGGGCAACAGTATAAGTATTAAAAGCGTGCCCCTATACCATTTAGATAGCTTAGCTCAGTTGGTGTTGAGGTTTATTTGCTTGCCAGTTGGTCATGGGTTCGACTCCCTCCCATACCAACCATTTATAATTTATTTTAACGTTTGTCTTTTCCTCCTCTTTTGGATTCATTTAATTTTTTTTTGTTTTTCATGTTTCTTCCATAGTCTTAGTTCTTATTTTATTTTTTTTGATTTTATCCTTTTCAATTATTTTGCATATTGTTGTAATATAATTATTTTTTTGAGGGATGTTGTACTATAATTGTTATTTTTAAATTTCTAAAAAAATTATTTTACGGGTAGAATATATAATTATTATAACACGCCTTTTTTCTTTTTGATATTTTCCATATTCTGTTACAATATATTTTCAAAAAAAATTTAAATAAAAATCTTACTATATTCTTCTTTTCTTCTCCACTCACTAACCTTTTCCATTTCTTACAATATATTTCACTCATTTGACCAAATGAGCAATCGTTTTTGTGCAAAAGATCAGTAAACATTCTGATCACAATTGAGCGATTTTATTTTACTCAATTGATCAAATGAGCAATCATTTTTGTGCAGCAAGATCAGTATACATTCTCATCACAATTGAACGATTTTTATTTTACTCATTTGATCAAATGAGCAGTTTATTTTGTCTTGAAGAGAAATCAATCTGCTCATTTTGACAAATGAGCATGTTTGTTTAGATAAGTAAATATTCTGATCTCAATTGAGGTAAAATAAATCTGCTCATTCACAAAATGAGCAGTTTTATTTTACTCATTTGATCAAATGAGCAGTTTTATTTTACTCAGTTGATCAAATGAGCAATTTTATTTTACTCATTTGATCAGATGAGCAATTTTATTTTACTCATTTGATCAAATGAGCATTCTTTTTTACGCAGGAAGATCAGTAAATATTTTGATCTTGAGTGAGGTAATAAATTTTCTCATTCACAAAATGAGCTGTTACTATGATTTAATTTTTTCTGATTATATTCTTCTTTTCTTTTCCACTCTCTAACTTTTTCCAATTCTTTTTTGAATGTGGACAAATAAAAACTAAACAAACAATAAGATACCCATTGAAAAATTAATGAAATAAGCAATATAGCTTTGAAATGAGTAAATATGTTACTTAGTGCAAAAAAGTCCTTAAATGAGCAAAAAACTCTTAGAATATTGCTCATTTAATGAAATTATTAAAAATACCACTGAATATTTATGGAGCAAAAAATAATTTAAATGAGTAAAACATCCTTATAATGAGCAAAGATTGTCTTATTTTACGGTGTAGAATATATAATTATTTTAAATTCACTATAATTTTTAAGCTTCCAATATATCACTAGAATGAACAATAAATAGTTCGAATGAGCGATGTATCTTAAATGAGCAAATTAAATGTCTATTTCTAATGTCTAAAAATAAAAAATAAATACTGAGAAAAAGAAGAAAATAAACAATATTATTTTCTAATTTGTAGTAGCTTAACACTGGTACGTGGAAAATAAATAAATGAGTAATTTATCTTTTAAATGAGCAATTATATAATTCTTTATTGATTAGTAAACATGTATGTACTGTGTCACATTGACGAATATATTACTAAAATGAGCATTATATATTTCAATTGAGAAATATATCTTAAAATGAGAAAATATATTTTCTAATGTGTTAAAATAAATACCAAATAGAGTAATCAGTTATAATACAAGTAAATGAGCAATATTGTTTTCGAATGAGCAAATAGATTATACTTGAACTTGAAAAATAACTAAATGAGCATCGTAACTTTCAAATGAGCAATAATATATTTCTTTTTAAAAAATAGGAATAAAAGAAGATTAATAAAAAAATGAGTTGAAGGAGGAAAAAAAAAACAACAAAGAGTGATAGAGGTTGGATTCGAACCCGCGACCCTCTAACGCGGAGAGAGGATAGAGGCACAACCACTGAGGTAGCTTTCACTTAATGATGTAAAATGGAAGGAAATAGTATTAGAGTTGTTTTATTGAAGTTTGCAAAAATCACCAAAATGCCACCGGGTGCACCGTACGCACGGTGCACTCGGGTGTACGGTGCATGGTCTCGTAGACATGGTAGTAGAAGGAAAAGGGATAATGTTGAAAAGAGGAAGATTCTGTATGTCTACATTGCTGGCTGCTCCAACTTTCCTTGCTGGAAATTTAAACCTTTTAACTCCAAAAACACCATTAAATTACAAATAAATTCGTCATTATTTTGTTTGCCCTCCTAAATATTATACTAATTAATTCCAAAAATCAACCCTCCTTCACTAGTATAAACCCACAATTTAATCCCACCAATAACCCCCCTTTTCCGCATTTCTAAAAGTAACTAGTAGTAACTGGAAATGAAATCACCGGCGACTACGCTCATATTCTCTCTCCTTCTCATCCTCCTCCTTCCAACCTCTTCCTCCGCCGTTAAAACCGCCTCCTTCACCTTCGGGTTCCCCTTTAACCAATCCTACTACGACACGTTCATAGTGGAAGCACCCTCCACCATAAGCAACAACGCTCTACAAGTGACCCCTGACTCCGCCGGAAACTTCTCCCTTACAAACCGCGCGGGGCGTATTCTCTTCAGACAACCCTTCCGTCTCTGGGAATCAGAAGGTGGGAATAAAACCCGTGTTGCCTCATTCAACACAACCTTTGTCATCAATATCTACCGCCTCAACGACACCGATCACACCCCAATTACTCCCGGTGAAGGTTTAGCCTTCATTGTTGCCCCTAACCTCTCCGTCCCTCCCGCCAGCACCTCCGCTTACCTCGGTTTAACCAACTCCACCTCCGACGGTAACCCTGATAACAAGCTTTTAGCCATCGAGTTCGACACTTTTCAAAACGGTCCTTATGACCCCGATGATAATCACATCGGTCTTGATATCAACTCCATCAGATCTAACCATACCGTTCCTCTCTCCGATTTCAACATCACTCTTGCTCCTGCTAGTACAGTTTTTCACAAGGTCTGGGTCTTGTACGATGGTGGAGAGAGAAAATCTATTACTGTTTACATCGCCGACCTCCACGATATGTATGCGGAGGCGCGTATGCCATCAACGCCAGTCATGAACGTCACCGGTATCGATCTCAGTGAGATTGTTAACCCGGATTCGTACTTCGGGTTTTCTGCTTCAACCGGTGATGAAATCGCGGAGCTCCATTGTGTTCTAAGCTGGAACCTAACTGTTGAAACCATCAGAGAACCCGGTGCCGGAAAACTACCCATTTACCTCGGAGTCGGGATTTCGGTGGGAATATTAGTTATTATTAGCGGGGTAGTTGGAGGGTATTATTGGAAGAAGACAAAAGGGGCAGCGTCAGACCCGAATATACTCGGAGCTTTGAAAAGCTTGCCGGGTACGCCGAGAGAGTTTGAATATAAAGATTTGAAAAAAGCCACGAATAATTTCGATGATAAGAATAAGTTAGGTCAAGGGGGATACGGGGTTGTATACAGAGGATTGTTGCCGGTTGAAGATATACAAGTAGCCGTGAAGAAGTTTTCAAGGGATGAAATTAAGAGTAAAGATGATTTCTTGGCTGAGCTTACTATTATTAACAGGTTGCGTCACCGAAATCTCGTCAAAATTTTGGGTAAGATTTTGCTTGTACTATGCTTTTTTATTTATTTCTCCATGTTTTTGATTGATTGATATTGATTCCTAGGAGAATTTATTGTGGAATTGCCCTTTTGGGTCTCATTAATTGGGGACACATGGCTTTTTTGGATAGTCAATTGAAAATGTACGTGTAGGCTTTATTTGCTATATCTAGGTTTCCAACTAAATTATGGAGTATCTCATAGAAGCCCAAGAGATATTTCAGATAGAGACCTATCAAATCTTACCCCGTGCACTATATGTGCGTGTTCGTGAAAGGGGCGTGTGCATCTCACACGTTAGCCATTGCATAGGTGTTGTGTATCATGAAAGTGTGATCATTATTCTTCAAAACTTTGAGATTCTTACTTTTTTATGCTATATTTAGTTACAAATGAGTGTGTTGCAGACGGGGTATAATCCCAAGTCTTCAGTTTATGTCTACTTGGATAACACTTTGCCAATCAAACTATTGAACGTAGATGTTTACTTAAGCTGAGGTACTTTCTATAGGTAATAGGGCTTGAAGGATGAGGATCAGTCCCATTCCTTATTTTAACCATCAATCCTAAGATCGAAATTCTAAAAAAATCCTTGAGTGTTAATTAGCTCGATGGATTTGAGAGTAGAACTGTCATCTTCACTGCCTTACTAGCTAAATAAATTCCTACCTGTGTTTTTCAGGCTGGTGCCACAAAGTTGGGACACTCCTACTAGTCTATGAGTACATGCCCAACGGCAGCTTAGACCAGCACATATTTTGCGGGGATGATAAGGTACCCTTAAGCTGGGAACTCCGCTTCAAGGCCCTTAAGGGGGTAGCCTCCGCCCTTCGCTACCTCCACAACGAGTATGACGAGAAGGTGATTCATCGTGATCTTAAGGCAAGCAATATCATGCTAGATAACTCCTTTAATGCCCGCCTTGGAGACTTTGGCTTAGCTCGTGCATTAGACCATGAAAAAACCTCATATGCTGAGATGGAGGGTGTACACGGCACCATGGGGTACATTGCTCCTGAGTGCTTCCATACAGGCAAGGCCACTAGGGAATCTGACATATACGGCCTTGGGGCAGTGTTTCTCGAGGTCGCTTGTGGGCTCCGCCCTTGGACCAAGAAGGGCGGATACCAGTGTCTAGTTGACTGGGTGTGGTCCATGCACCGAGAAGGGAACATCTTAGGCGCAATCGATGAGAGATTGGGGAAAGAGTATGTAGCTGAGGAAGCAGAGAGGGTGTTGCTTCTAGGTTTGGCGTGCTCCCACCCTATTGCAGGTGAGAGGCCTAAAACGCAGGCAATCTTGCAGATGTTGTCAGGATCAATACCCGTGCCTCATGTATCGCCTTTTAAGCCATCGTTCGTGTGGCCAGCAATGCGCTCCATGGATGACATCACCTGCTCAGACATGACTGCTGATACGACTCCCATCTCTTCTCAATATGATAACTCTATTTGGACTCCACACTCTGTCAGTCCACATAGTGGTAGTGGATTTAACTCCTTGGTATGATAGGATACCTGGATCAGTGAACAGCAGCAAAGTAAGGCATTCCTGCTGTAAATTTTTTTCCCTCTTTCTAGTAACTTTTCTTCCATTTTATATGAAAAGTTTTGCTTAAATTGTAGCTCGAAATGCTTGAGGCTTGAAAACTTCCCAATATTTTTTCCACTCGATTTGTAAATGGGAAAGGGGATGGATTGTCAAATGTAAATTCTAATTTGTTCATTTCATTAGTTTTGCTTGTGGTGGCACTGTTTCGGTAACTGCGTTGGTGTATAAGCAGTGACTAGTTTACTACCAGGATAAGCATATGTATTCCAAGTAAAAAAAAGTGATTATTTCATATTCAGTTAGCATTTCCTTACTTAATACTGTATTTGTCAGATGATGATAGAGTTTTTATATGCAATAAAAGAACATGGTTTTCTTTTTAAAAGAACATGGTTAAAAATAATCTAGTATGGTAACATTAAAAAATAGAGTGTATAGAGTGAATACAGTAGTAGTAGTTTAGTATACTCGAAACTCGAGGTTATAGGTTTGAAACTTTGTATTGACAATCTTTACTATATTTACTTTGTAATTGTATGTGGTTGATTTGAACGAGGATTAGAAACTCATCACAAAAGACAGTGTATCACAGAATGGGTGTGTATATAGGTCCAGAAACAAATAGGAAGATAATACGTCATGGATCGTGAAGTATAAAAATATAGATGATGTACTGATATAGTTGGACAAGTACATCAGAACTATCTAAGCAATAAAGCCCCGTAGTTTTTGGTTGACTGGTCAAATATTTGAATCATCTTCTAATTAAGCTACCAGAGTCAAACTTAGAGATCAATATCAAACATATGATCAAATCTTTATTTTACTATTATATGCATGTTTGACGGATTAAAAGAATAGTGTATTTGGTTGACGAAGAAAAAATACGAAGCAGCTGAGCAATCATAGCTATCCTTTTATTCTATCCCTCAAAGTTATTATCAACTTAAACACATCTAGAACGTATTAACTCCGTTCTTTCTTAATTAATACACTCGGTACTTTTGCATTATTTACATACTACATTTTAGCCCCGTTTGTAATTTTTATATAATAAAGATAAACATAATTACATGAGTTTTTTTTATTTTTTGAGGGGAAGTCACATGAGTTTGATTTGTGCTAATCTATTCCAACAAATCAACTTTTTATAATTAAAGATGTCAATGGTTTAGAGTAAAAAAGAACAGATGTATTACTTATTATTTAACAATTTGGCTTTTATTCTTCTAAAATCTAACCGTTAAACATGAGTTAGGCCTCTATTCAGTTTTGAGGAGAACAATTTCAATGAGTTCGATTTTCTACAAATAATATTTTCAACATCCCTATCACATTTCTCCCCCTATTTTTATATACTGCGTCCACATAAACATAACGAGTAAATAAAGACGAACTATAAAAAAAGTTTGCTTGCAAATTAAATCCAAAATATTAAAGAATTTTGGCTCGATTAGGACAATGATGGTATAAGACAAAGACAAATAGATAAATAAAATGCGTTCTGGTCAGCAATCATATATGGCCATCACTTTCATATTGTGATAAGATTGTCTAAACACACGATAAATACTTAAATAGTGAAATACTATATAAGTCTGCATCAATAGATCAATTAGGAAATACATAATCAGTTAAATATCATCTTCAAGTGATATCAGAACCCATAACAACTCTCACTTAATTATTACACACTTATTAGATTAAAGTAAGGTCCTCTGTCTTATTTTACCGAGCCTAGAATATTCTGCTGGACCTATTCTGGAAGACGTACCAATTCAAGGACTTCCCCAGAATGCAACTTCTTTGAAGCGCGCAGCTTCCTTAATTCTTCATATGTGATGGGAGCATATTGGCGAGGGTGCTGAGCATCAACAAACTCTGGAGGCGCATTGATTATTTTAGATGGTGGTGGCGACAGAAATGTTGCAATAGACATACGTATTCCAGCACCCTTGCATTGTACCCGATGTTGCACATTGCGCAAAATCCCGTTGCTCCATGGCTATCAAAGTACATAGCAACAATCAAGGAGTTTCCTATAACAGAAGTTCTAAAATATTGGATTGATGTAAAAAATCGAAAGGCTTTTTTCTTTGAAGTCATGTAACTCGGTTAAAAACATGTAAAATTTCCAAAGATGAAGTGCAAATTGGACTTCAAGGATTAATAAACCTGAAAATTTATCTTGAGTTGAAGAGAACTTACTACAGCAACATCTCCCATGTTCACAACAAGCGTACCAGGCAAGGGATCAACAGCAACAAATGCACCCGACTCATCCATAACTTCGAGACCACCAAGATTTTCATCATCCTGAAGTACGGTTAAAAATCCAGAGTCTGTGTGGATTTGTACGCCTGAAGAGCCTATAGTTTCTTGAGTGAAAGTGTATTTATTAATCCTGAACTGACAAGGCCAATCTTGGAAGCTGTAACCTGTCAAACCCAAGCTAGTTGCCATCTTACTTGCGATATCCGTTGCAGTCTTGTATATTGCTTCAGCATAGTTCTCTATTATCTCCCTGTTCAGTAATTACTAATCAGTAACGTTGATTTAAAAAGAAAATAACCTCATAAATTCAGAAATCATTTTGCAATGCAACAGCTTTTCTCAAATGAATTAGTAATTATGGCTGTGTTGTTCGTTCTGGCTTTTTCACTTGTATCATAAAAATAAGCTTGGATACATACATACATTAAGTTCAAGTAGTCAATAGGTTCAGACTCTAATTTCATAACCAATAAGGATTAACCAAGTTCATTTCACAACTACAATAAGTTTTAGTAAGTTGAGTACAGAATATGAATTTACAATAGGGCAGTTTCAGACCAATAAGTTCACATAAGTTACGTCAAAGATGGTGAGTTAAGCTCATGTAAGTGAAACAAAAAGGGAACACATCTTGCATTGAGAGCAATTTAGAACGTCCACATATAATTTTGTACCTCCGTACATAATAAGGCTATGTTCTAATTATAGCCAAATTCAATTTACAACTACAGCAAGTTAATAAGTTTAAATAACTCGAAAGCCAAATACAAATAGAATTAAGTAAAGGGCTGATAAGTTAGGTGAAAAGAACACAAGCTACACTAGTACACATGCAACTTGCATAACAAATCACATACTACTTGTCACTTGACTACTTCATATATACTCGTTTTCTTACTGACATTGCAAGTAAGATATGTTCATATATACTCCTTTTCCTTACATTAGTAATTAAAAAAAATCAAAGGGATGAAAACAATAATTAGGTTATCTTAGGCCCGTTTAGTATCACAGTAGTTTTCAGTTTTTTGGTTTTTGTATTTGGAAATCATATGATATATGCCTTATAATAATTAAAAAATAGTCAAACTTATTGGACACGTGATAATTTTGAAAACTGACAACTAAAATGTGAAAGCCACTTTTTGTGGTTTCCGATTTTTTGTTTTTAGATTTCAAAAAGACTGGAAACTGAAAACAAAAACAATAACGAACGGCCCTTTAATGATTGATACCTTAGTTAGTTAAAAACGGGACGGGAATTAAACGGAGTTCAATTCGCCGAGTTTAAACCGGCAAAATTTTGAAAAATACGGTCAAATATTCGACAAAAAAAACGTTGACTTTTATAATACGGAATACGGATGTATACGCGTTTAAAACGGCTCCACCTTAAAAGTTCGGCTAAAAATCCGGACACTATTTTCTTGAGTTTTACTCATGTTATGCTCTAATTTAAAAGATATCAATTTATATACCTATTCATCATAAGTAGGTCTAATATTTTCGAAGAACATATGCTATAAAAGACTCAAAATAATAATTACGCTAAAACTCTAGAAGGTCGCGTATAGTCGCAGAGACATGAGAATTTGAGACACGTGGTTTCTTTTTTTCTTTAAAGGAGTTTTTTTCAAAAAAACGCATTCGGCGCGTTTTTTGTGTTTAAAACGGCGGGGGTTCAAAAAAACGCATTCGGCGCATTTTAAACGCTTTAATACGGGAGGTGGAGTTTCTTTGTGTTTAAAACGGCGGGGCTCAAAAAAACGTTTTTTTGGCGTTTTTTTCAAAAAGACGGAGACGGAATTTTAAACGTGTTTTAAACGCGTTTTAACTAACTAAGATTGATACATTGTTCCTAACATATTACATCGGTCCACCCACAAGTCCACGGGCCACAAACTCAAAAAAATACTATAACCTTACACTCCTTTCCTTACTATTTCTCATTTGTTTTTTTACACCGTGTCCAATATACACTATAGCAATTTATATCTCTTACGTATTTAATTAAAATTACTAAAAGTTGATACTTTGAATATAATACGTTTGCACGAATTTAATAAGATTTCATATAACTTGTTAAAATTAAATATTAGTTAGTGTTATGGTCGAATTTTACAAAGTTTGACTATGATAAAAAAAAAGGTAGATGGGAAGTTTATGTAGGTCTCACAAGAGTAGTGCATCATGATTCTATAACATGGAAAAATTAATTAGAATGGATGACAATTAGAGTTATTAATGTGAACTTTATCCCAAAATTAAATAGAGAAGTTGACACATAGATTTAGGCTATGCTCTGTTGAAGTCAACGTAGCTATACTGAATTGAACTGAAATTTCTAAAATGAATTAAACTGAATGGAACTGAAATTCCTAAAGTGAAGGGAGCAGATCTGAGCCCAATGGAACTCAGTTCTTTTGGACTAAAATGAACTGAAATGAAATATTCTAAACTGAATTGTCATTGTGAGACTAAAGAAAAGAAGTTGGACTGAACCGAATTTTTTTTCAATTAGACCAGTCCAAAAGAATAGGGCATAAGTCTACTAATAATTTGAATACAGTAATGGTACCAATCCTCCGTTGTAGTCTAGTTGGTCAGGATACTCGGCTCTCACCCGAGAGACCCGGGTTCAAGTCCCGGCAACGGAAAATCTTTTTAAACGAACGTAAATGACATTCGTCTCCCGTTATATCATTTTGAACTTTTATCATATGTCATCCATGATGTAAAAACTAGAAGAAATTATTAAAAAAAGAAAGAAAAGGAAAAGATGAGTATGGAGTACCTTTGGTAAGGAGAAGCTTGGAGCTGAGAGCAAAAATCAGAAACAGAGATAGAAGAAGCGACGTCAAATAGACCTAACGCCTCATAAAGTGGGTTTTTCTCAGAAGGTGCCATATACCCACTTCCTGGCAGCACATCTACATTCCGACGTTTTATTTCCATCGGAAGATCAAGCAATTGTCTTGATACTAATTTCATCTCTCCCATTAATTTTAGGGGTACCCCATGATTAATCACTCTGAAGCAACCCCATTTCTCACATGTTTCCCTTAATTTCTCGGCACTCCCTTCTATTTCTTCGACATCGATTATTGGTATTTTCCCTATCATTCTCTCTCTTGTCTTTCTTTAATGTTCGGCAAGGTGATTGTTCAATGTTGTTGTTGAAAAAAGGTGCTCTTTTTTGGGACTGACTCACTACTCTCTTTCTCTTCTTTCTTCCGGTATCGTTTGGTTGATCGCTAGAATTGAGAAATTATGGGAATTTAGAGTTGGTTGGTGTGCTTGGTTTAAAAGAAATTAATAACAATGTAGGTATTGAAATTTATGGGAAATATGGGAATCGACTTACCAAGTTTCTAACACAAAATTCCCATAATTTGCACATGTTTTATGACAACCAAATATGTTTAAGCAGGACATAGGAAATTAGATGTCGAATGTTAATTCCTATAAAATTTAAACTCTTACGGCGTACGTGTAATATGTTTGAATACGGATAACCATGAGTCAATGAGATAATGTATCTACTACAATGTAGTGATGAAATGCACAATCTTGAGACAAAGAAATGTATGGCGAGACTAAATTGTTATAGAATAAAATATCTCTATTACAACATGCAAGTAGAAACAAGGCTCTAATAATACATAACTAGAATAAGTACTAAAAATAGACTAAATTAGGCTAGGCTATGCTATGATAAGTCATTTTGCTGAGTGGGTTTAATCCGAACTCCTTCTTCTCATGAGTCTTCCATTTAGATGGAAGGAATGGAAGTTATGTTAATATCATGTGTAGCTATCTTGGAATGGGTGGCTATCTTAGACATCATGATCCATGAGAAGTTAATTAACCACCCACTAATATAGTAACCTCCGCTCCATTTGAATATGCTTCTCATAACTTCCAAGCAACTTTTGGGATTTAAAATTTGGGGGTAACTCTCTCACATTTTACTAATTTTTTCATTCTCATTTTTTTTTTAGTTTAGTACGATTCAAGTTAGTTCAATATAGTTTTATTTAGTTGTTTTCAACCGAATAGAACATAATCAAGGTGGGTCGTATGAGTTGGTCTCGTAAAGACCGCCTCCTTAATATTAAAATTAGACAATTATCCAAACCCAATATTTAAAAAAAATAAATTATTTTCATAAATATAGTAACTGATTTAATGCATTTCGTGACCAGTTTATTTCGTGTCCAACTAAAATCATTAAGTAATCAAAATTTTTAAATCATTAGGTGACTAGTTTAATCTATTTTTTATGACTAGTTTAATCCATTCGATAAGTCTGCATTGTTAGTTATAAAAATATATTTACGTTGTAGTTCAAGATTAAAAGAAAGACAAAGAACAAGGAAAATAAAGGATAATTAGGTCGGTGCGTGATGTTTCGCAATAGTCAAATGATTACCATAGAGCTTCGTTTTTAATTTTCTCCGTTTAAGTCTCTAGGATGTTTTGAGGTATCCGACACCCTCAAACATACTCATGTCCCCTTAAAACTTATGTGACCTTATTATATGATCCATAGAACTCCCCAAATGTTATCCGGCCATTTTCATCTAAGCGCCCCGTAACCGAGAAAACCATAAGTAATAAGATTCGACTTGGGCTATTCTAAACATTATTTCGGATTTTCGCCCAAATTTTCTACCACGTGTCCGCAGTTTCTACCAAATGTACAATCACCGATCATAGCCTCAAATGATGACCGTAGGGCCTCCTTTTACAATTTTTTTCACATAGATCCTCAAGACGTTTTGGGGCACCCAACACCCCCAAATGTGCTTGTGGTCCCTAAAAACTTGCATGACCTAATGAAACGACCCACGGAACGCTCGTGGCCCTGGAAACTAGAAAAACATGAGTAAAAGGCTTTAATTTAGCTGTTCGGAACGTCATCTCGGAGCCTGTCTCAGTTTCGCTTAATTTTTCTACCACATGGTCGTATGAGGCCCTTCAGTACCTTAACTTGCCCCAAAACAGGGCACTGGAGGCCTTCCAATCCCATCTCCGTAATTCCGAGCAATACCGATAAACGACTAAAGAGGCCATTTCGAGGCAATGCAGGGGCCAGAAGCCCCCCAAAATTTGCAGTATCCCTATTAAGACCCCCGGGAAGACCTATATCAAACAAAATCACCCTGCTTAAAATTGTCCGGTTTACCCCTTTGCGTGGACTATTACTCACGCCCCTGCCACGTCCCGCGTCCCGAAACCGAAACTTGCCCTTAACTTTTTTACGGCCTCCTTGGGCCGTATGAGGCTCTTCGGAACCTTGACTTGCCCCAAAACTGGGCACCGGATGTCTTCCAATCCCATCTCCGTAATTCCAACCAATACCGATAAACTACTAAAGAGGCCATTTCGACGCAATGCAGGGGCCAGAAGCTCCCAAAATTTGCATTATCCCTATTTGGGACCCCAGAGAAGGCCCCCGTCAAAAAAAAATCATCCTGCATGAAATTGTTCGATTTACCCATTTTCGTGGACTATTACTCACGCCCCGGCCACGTCCCGGGGCTCGAAACCAAAACTTGCCCTAAATTTTGTTAGGGCCTCCTTGGGCCGTATGAGGCCCTTCGGTACCTTAACTTGCCCCAAAACTGGGCACCGGATGCCCTCCAATCCCATCTCCGTAATTCCGACCAATACCGATAAACGACTAAAGAGGCCATTTCGAGGCAATGCAGGGGCCAGAAGCCCCCCAAAATTTGCATTATACCTATTGGGACCCCCGAGAAGGCCCCCGTCAAAAAAAATCACCCTGCTTGAAATTGTCCGATTTACCTGTTTCGTGGACTATTACGTACGCACCAGCCACAACCCGGGGGACAGAACTGAAACTTGCCCTAAATTTTTTTAGGGCCTCCTTGGGCCGTATGAGGCCCTTCGGAACCTTAACTTGCCCCAAAATTGGGCACCGGATGCCTTCTAATCCCATCTCCGTAATTCCGACTAATACCGATAAACGACTAAATAGGCCATTTCGAGGCAATGCAGGGGCCAGAAGCCCCCACAAATTTGCATTATCCCTATTAAGACCCCCGGGAATACCTACGTCAAAAAAATTCACCCTGCTTGAAATTGTCTGATTTACCCGTTTTCATGGAATATTACTCACGCCCCGGCCATGTCCCGGTGCCCGGAACCGAAACTTGCCCTAAATTTGTTTAGGGCCTCCTTGGACCGTATGAGGCCCTTCGGTACCTAAACTTGCCCCAAAACTAGGCACTGCATGCCTTCCACTCCCATCTCCGTAATTCCGACCAATATCGATAAACGACTAAAGAGGCCATTTCGAGGCAATGCAGGGGCCTGGAGTCGAATATTGCCCAAAATTATTTTAGGGCCTCCTTGGGTCATATGAGGCCCTTTGGAACCTTAACAAGCCCCAAAACCGGGAACCGGATACCTTCCAATCCCACCTCCGTAATTCCGACCAATATCGATAACCGACTTTGGAGGCAATTTAGAGGCCCTTTTGGGGATTGAAGCCCCCAAAATTTACAGAGACCCTATTGGGACCCTAGGGAAGGCACCTGTAAAAAAAATCACCCTGTCCGAAAATATTCCGATTTACTCGTTTCGTGGACTATTACTCACGCCCCGGCCAAGTCCCGAGGCCCGAAGTCGGATCTTGCCCAAAAAAAATTTAGGTCCTCCTTGGGCCATATGAGGCCCTTTGGAACCTCAACATGCCCCAAAACCGGGCACCGGATGCATTCCAATCCCACCTCTGTAATTCAGACCAATACCGATAACTGATTCAGGAGGCCATTTAGAGGCCATTTTGGGGCTTGAAGCCCCCCAAAATTTATAGTGACCCTATTGGGACCCCCAGGAAGGCACCCGTTAAAAAAAATTACCCTGTTCGAAAATGTTACGATTTACCAGTTTTCGTCGACTATTACTCACGCCCCAACCACGTCTCGGGGCCCGGAGTCGGATCTGGCGCAAAATGTTTTTAGGGCCTCCTTGGGCCATATGAGGACCTTTGGAACCTTAACATGCCCCAAAACCGGGCACCGGATGCCTTCCAATCCCACCTCCGTAATTCCGACCAATACCTATAAACGACTCGGGAGGCCATTTAGAGGTCCTTTTGTGGCTTGAAGGCCCCCAAAATTTATAGAGACCCTATTGGGACCCAAGGGAAGGCACCCGTCAAAAAAAATCACCCTGCCCGAAAATGTTCCGATTTACCCGTTTTCGTGGACTATTACTCACACCCCGATCACGTCCCTGGGCCTGTTGTCGGATCTAGCCCAAAATTTTATAAGGGCCTCCTTGGGCCATATGAGGCCCTTTGGAACCTTAACATGCCCCTTAACCGGGTACCGGATGCCTTCCAATCCCACCTCCGTAATTCGACCAATATCGATAACCGACTCGGGAGGCCATTTAGAGGCCCTTTTGGGGCTTGAAGCCCCCCAAAATTTACAGAGACCCTATGGGACCCCAGGGAAGGCACCCGTCAAAAAAAATCACCCTGCCCAAAAATGTTCCGATTTACCCGTTTTCGTTGACTATTACTCACGCCCCGGCCACGTCCCGGGGCCTGTTCTCGGATCTAGCCCAAAAATTTTTAAGGGCCTCCTTGGGCCATATGAGGCCTTTTGGAACCTTAACATGCTCCTAAATCGGGCACCGAATGCCTTCCAATCCAACTCCGTAATTCCGACCAATATCTATAATTGACTCGGGAGGCCATTTAGAGGCCCTTTTGGGCCTTGAAGCCCCCAAAATTTACAGAGACCATATGGGACCCCAGGGAAGGCACCCGTCAAAAAAAAATCACCCTGCCCAAAAATGTTTCGATTTACCGGTTTTCGTGAACTATTAATCACGCCCCGGCCACGTCCCGCGGCCCGAAGTCGGATCTTGCCCTTAACATGCCCCTAAAACGGACACCGGGTGCCTTCCAATCCCACCTCCGTAATTCCGACCAATATCGATAACCGACTCGGGAGGCCATTTCGAGGCCCTTTTGGGGCTTGAAGCCCCCCAAAATTTACAGAGACCCTATTGGGACCCCCGGGAAAGCACCCGTAAAAAAAAATCACCTTGTTCGAAAATGTTTCGATTTACTCGTTTTCGTGTACAATTACTAACGCCCCGGCCACGTCTCAAGGCCCAGAGTCGGATCGAGCCCAAAATTTTTTAGCGCCTCCTTGGGCCATATGAGAACCTTTTGAACCTTAACATGCCCCAATACCGGGCACCGGATGCCTTCCAATCCCACCTCCTTAATTCCGACCAAAACCTATAACCGACTCGAGAGGCTATTTAGAGGCCCCCAAAATTTACAGAGACCCTATTGGGACCCCAGGGAAGGCACCCGTCAAAAAAAAATTACCATGTCCGAAAATATTCCGATTTACCAGTTTTCGTGTACTATTACTCACGCCCCGGCCACGTCCCAAGGCCTGTTGTCGGATCTAGCCCAAAAAATTTTAAGGGCCTCCTTGGGCCATATGAGGCCTTTTGAAACCTTAACATGCCCCAAAACCGTGCACCGGATGCCTTCTAATCCCACCTCCCTAATTCCGACCAATATAGTTAACCGACTCGGGAGGCCATTTAGAGGCCCTTTTGGGACTTGAAGCCCCCCACAATTTACAGAGACCCTATTGGGACCCCAGGGAAGGCACCCGTCAAAAAAAATCACCTTACACGAAAATGTTCCGATTTACCCGTTTTCCTGAACTATTACTCTTGCCACGACCACGTCCTGGGGCCCGGAGTGGTATCTTGCTCAAAATTTTGATAGGTCCTCCTTGGGCCATATGAGGCCCTTTGGAACCTTACATGCCCCAAAACCGGGCACCGAATGCCTTCCAATCCAACCTCCGTAATTCCGACCAATACCGATAACCGACTCGGGAGGTCATTTAGAGGCCCTTTTAGGGATTGAAGCCCCCTAAATTTACAGAGACTCTATATGGCCCCCAGGGAAGGCACCTGTAAAAAAAAATCACTCTGCCCGAAAATGTTTCGATTTACCAGTTTCGTGGACTATTACTCACACCCCGGCCACGTCCCAGGGCCCGGAGTCGGATCTTGCCCAGAAAATTTGTAGGGCCTTCTTAGGCCATATGAGGCCCTTTGGAACCTTAACATGCTCCAAAACCGGGCACCGGATGCATTCCAATCCCACATCTGTAATTCCGACCAATACCGATAACTGACTCGCGAGGCCATTTCGAGGCCCTTTTGGGGCTTGAAGCCCCCAAAAATTTACAGAGACCCTATGGGGACCCCAGGGAAGGCACCCGTCAAAAAAATCACCATACCCGAAAATGTTCCGATTTACCCGTTTTCTTGAACTATTACTCTTGCCCCGACCACGTCCTGGGGCCCGGAGTGGTATCTTGCTCAAAATTTTGATACGGCCTCCTTGGGCCAAATGAGGCCCTTTGGAACCTTACATGCCCCAAAATCGGGCACCGAATGCCTTCCAATCCAACCTCCGTAATTCCGACCAATACCGATAACCGACTCGGGAGGCCATTTAGAGGCCCTTTTAGGGATTGAAGCCCCCTAAATTTACAGAGACTCTATATGGCCCCCAGGGAAGGCACCTGTAAAAAAAAATCACTCTGCCCGAAAATGTTTCGATTTACCAGTTTCGTGGACTATTACTCACACCCCGGCCACGTCCCAGGGCCCGGAGTCGGATCTTGCCCAGAAAATTTGTAGGGCCTTCTTAGGCCATATGAGGCCCTTTGGAACCTTAACATGCTCAAAAACCGGGCACCGGATGCATTCCAATCCCACATTTGTAATTCCGACCAATACCGATAACTGACTCGGGAGGACATTTCGAGGCCCTTTTGGGGCTTGAAGCCCCCAAAATTTACAGAGACCCTATGGGGACCCCAGGGAAGGCACCCGTCAAAAAAAATCACCAAACCCGTTTTCGTGGACTAATACGCCCCGGCTATGTCCCGGGGTCCGGAGTCGCATGTTGCCCAAAATTTTTATAGGGCCTCCTTGGGCCATATGAAGCCCTTTGGAACCTTAACATGCCCCAAAACCGGGCACCGGATGCCTTCCAATCCCACCTCCGTAATTCCGACCAATACCAATAACTGAATCGGGAGGCCATTTAGAGGCCCTTTAGGGGATTGAAGCCCCCAAAATTTACAGAGACTCTATTGGGACCCCGGGAAGGCACCCATCAAAAAAAATCACCCTGCCCGAAAATGTTCCGATTTACCCGTTTTCGTGGATATTAATCACACCCCGCCCACGTCCCGTGGCCCGGAGTCCGATCTTGCCCAAAATTATTGTAGGGCCTCTTTGGGCCATATGAGGGCCTTTGGAACCTTAACATGCCCAAAACCGGGCACCGGATGCCTTCAAATCCCACCTCCGTAATTCCGACCAATACCGATAACCGAATCGGGAGGCCATTTAGAGGCCCTTTTGGGGATTGAAGCCCCCAAAATTTACAGAGACTCTATTGGGACCCCGGGAAGGCACCTGTCAAAAAAAATCACCCTGCCCGAAAAGCTTTCGATTTACCCGTTTTCGTGAACTATTACTTACACCCCGGCCACGTCCCAGGGCCCGGAGTCGGATCTTGCCCAAAATTATTTAAAGACCCTATTGGGACCCCAGGGAAGGCACACGTCAAAAAAAATCACCCTACCCGAAAATATTCCGATTTACCCTTTTTTGTGGACTATTACTCAAGCTCCGGCCACGTCGTGGGGCTTGTTGCCGGATCTAGCCCAAAAATTTTTAATAGCCTCCATGGGCCATATGAGGACCTTTGGAACCTTAACATGCCCCTAAACCGGGCACCGGATGCCTTGCAATCCGACCTCCGTAATTCCGACCAATATCGATAACCGCCTCGGGAGGCTATTTAGAGGCCCTTTTGGGGCTTGAAGCCCCCCAAAATTTACAGAGACTCTATTGGGACCCCAGGGAAGGCATCCGTCAAAAAATTTACCTACCCGAAAATGTTCCGAATTACCCGTTTTCGTAGACTATTACTCACGCCCCGGCTAAGTCCCGGGGCCCGTAGTCGGATCTTGCCCAAAATTATTTTAGGGCCTCCTTGGGCCATATGAGGGCCTTTGGAAACTTGACATGCCCCAATACCGGGCACCGGATGCCTTCCTATCCCAACTCCGTAATTCCGACTAATACCGATAACCGACTCGGGAGGCCATTTAGAGGCCCTTTTGGGGCTTGAAACCCCCAAAAATTTACAGAGACCCTATTCGGACCCCAGTGAAGGCACCCGTCAAAAAAAATCACCCTGCCCAAATATGTTCTGATTTACCCGTTTTCGTGAACTATTACTCACGCCCTGGCCACGTCCCGGGGCCTGTTGTCGGATCTAGCCCAAAAAAATCACTCTTGCCCCGACCACGTCCTGGGGCCCGGAGTGGGATCTTGCTCAAAATTTTTATAGGGCCTCCTTGGGCCATATGAGGCCCTTTGGAACCTTAAATTGCTCCAAAACCGGGCAACGAATGCCTTCAAATCCCACCTCCGTAATTCTGACCAATACCGATAACCGAATCGGGAGGCCATTTAGAGGCCCTTTTGGGGATTGAAACCCCCAAAAATTTACAGAGACCCTATTCGGACCCCAGGGAAGGCACCCGTCAAAAAAAATCACCCTGCCCCAATATGTTCTGATTTACCCGTTTTCGTGAACTATTACTCACGCCCCGGCCACGTCCCGGGGCCTGTTGTCAGATCTAGCCCAAAAAAAATCACTCTTGCCCCGACCACGTCCTGGGGCCCGGAGTGGGATCTTGCTCAAAATTTTTATAGGGCCTCCTTGGGCCATATGAGGCCCTTTGGAACCTTAAATTGCCCCAAAACCGGGCACCGAATGCCTTCAAATCCCACCTTCGTAATTCTGACCAATACCGATAACCGAATCGGGAGGCCATTTAGAGGCCCTTTTGGGGATTGAAGCCCCCAAAATTTACATAGACCCTATTGGGCCCCCAGGAAAGGAACCTGTAAATAAAAATCACCCTGCCCGAAAATGTTCCGATTTACCCGTTTTCGTGGACTATTACTCACGCCCCGGCCACGTCCCGGGGCCTGTTGTCGGATCTTGCCCAAAAAATTTTTAGGGCCTCCTTGGGCCATATGAGGCCCTTTGGAACCTTAACTTGCCCCAAAACCGGGCACCGGATGCCTTCTAATCGCACCTCTGTAATTCTGACCAATACCGATAACCGACTCGGGAGGCCATTTAGAGGCCCTTTTTGGGCTTGAAGCCCCCCAAAATGTACAATGACCCTATTGGGACCCCCGAGAAGGCAACCGTCAAAAAAAATTACCCTGTTCGAAAATGTTCCGATTTAACGGTTTTTGTGGACTATTACTCACGCCTCGGCCACGTCACGGGGCCTGGAACCGAAACTTGCCCTAAATTTTTATTGGGCCACGTTCTGGGGCCCGGAGTCGGATCTTGCCCAAAAATTTTTTTGGGCCTACTTGGGCCATATGAGGACGTTTGAAACCTTAACATGCCCCAAAACCCGCCACCGGATGCCTTCCAATCCCACCTCCGTAATTCCGACCAATTCCTATAACCGTCTCGAGAGGCTATTTAGAGGCCCTTTTGGGGCTTGAAGGCCCCCAAAATTTACAGAGACCCTATTGGGACCCCAGGGAATGCACCCGTCAAAAAAAATCATCCTGCCCGAAAATGTTCCGATTTACCCGTTTTCGTGGACTATTACTCACGCCCCGGCCACGTCCCGGGGCCTGTTGTCGGATCTTGCCCAAAAAATTTTTAGGGCCTCCTTGGGCCATATGAGGCCCTTAGGAACTATAACATGCCCAAAACCGGGCACCAGATGCCTTTCAATCCCACCTCCGTAATTCCGACCAATATTGATAACCGACTCGGAGGCTATTTGGAGGCCCTTTTTGGGCTTGAAGCCCCCCAAAATTTACAGAGACTCTATTGGGACCCCAAGGACGGCACCCGTCAAAAAAAATCACCCTTCCCGAAAATGTTCCGATTTACCCGTTTTCGTGTACTATTACTCACGCCCCGGCCACGTCCTGGGGCCCGGAGTCGGATCTTGCCCAAATTTTTTGTAGGGCCTACTTGGGCCATATGAGGATGTTGAAACCTTAACATGCCCCAAAACCCGGCACCGGATGCCTTCCAATCCCATCTCCGTAATTCCGACCAATTCCTATAACCGACTCGAGAGGCTATTTAGAGGCCCTTTTGGGGCTTGAAGGCCCCCAAAATTTACAGAGACCCTATTGGGACCCCAGGGAATGCACCCGTCTAAAAAATCACCCTGCCCGAAAATGTTCCGATTTACCGGTTTCGTTGACTATTACTGACGCCCCGGCCACGTCCTGGGGCCTGTTGTCGGATCTAGCCCAAAAAAAATCACTCTTGCCCCGACCACGTCCTGGGGCCCGGAGTGGGATCTTGCTCAAAATTTTTATAGGGCCTCCTTGGGCCATATGAGGCCCTTTGGAACCTTAAATTGTCCCAAAATCGGGCACCGAATGCCTTCAAATCCCACCTTCGTAATTCCGAACAATACCGATAACCGAATCGGGAGGCCATTTAGAGGCCCTTTTGGGGCTTGAAGACCCCCAAAATTTAAAGAGACTCTATTGGGACCCCAGGGAAGGCACACGTCAAAAAAAATCACCCTGCCCGAAAATGTTCCAATTTACCCGTTTTCGTGGACTATTAATCACGCCCCGGCCACGTCCTGGGGCCCGGAGTCGGATGTTGCCCAAAAATTTTTTAGGGCCTCTTTGGGCCATATGAGGCCCTTTGGAACCATAACTTGCCCCTAAACCGGGCACCGAATGCCTTCCAATCCCACCTCCTTAATTCCGACCAATATCGATAACCGACTCAGGAGGCTATTTAGAGGCCCTTTTGGGGCTTGAAGCCCCCCAAAATTTACAGAAACTCTATTGGGACCCCAGGGAAGGCACCCGTCAAAAAAAATCACCCTGCCCGAAAATGTTCCGATTTACCCGTTTTCGTGGAGTATTACTCACGCCCCGGCCAAGTCCCGGGGCCCGTAGTCGGATTTTGCCCAAAATTATTGTAGGGCCTCCTTGGGCCATATGAGGATCTTTGGAAACTTAACATGCCCCAATACCGGGCACCGGATGCCTTCCAATCCCACCTCCGTAATTCCGACTAATACCGATAACGACTCGGGAGGCCATTTAGAGGCTCTTTTGGGGCTTGAAGCCCCCAAAAATTTACAGAGACCCTATTGGGACCCTAGGAAATGCACCAGTCAAAAAAAATCACCCTGCCCAAATATGTTCCGATTTACCCGTTTTCGTGAACTATTACTCTTGCCCCGACCACGTCCTGGGACACGGAGTGGGATCTTGCTCAAAATTTTTATAGGGGCTCCTTGGGCCTTATGAGTATAGGTGGCAATCGGGTCGTTCGGGTCGGGTTTGGGTCGAGTTAATTCGTGTCGGGTCACTTTCGTGTCAGCTTGACTTCGGGTCAATTTCGGGTCGGGTCGGGCCAACTTCAGATCGGGTCTGCTTCGGATCTTCTATTTCGGGTCGGGTCGGATTTCGGGTATGTTAGTTTCAGGTCGGGTTTCGGGTATGTCGCTTTCAGTTTCGGATTAGGTCAATTTTCGGGTCAGGTCGGGTCAATTTTCGGGTCGTTGCCCCAGGCCCCTAACAGCTATACAAAGTTCTTGATCGTTGATCGAGGAATTGGACGTATTAGGCTTAAGTTGAGAATTGGTATCAGAGCACCACCTTTATATTGGCTTTACTTGAAATTATGTCGAGGATTTACATTAAATTTAAAAGTTATGAATAGATATTATTCGGGTCAATCTCAGGTCCACATATTTCGGGTCGGGTATGGGTCGGGTCGGGTCATTTCGTGTCTCGGGTTGATTTCAGGTCTTCAATTTCGGGTCTCGGGTTGATTTCAGGTCTTCGATTTCGGGTCAATTTCGGGTGTCAGGTCAGGTCATTCGGGTCGGGTCGTTCGGGTAGGGTCAGCTTTGCCAGGTCTACATATGAGGCCCTTTGGAACCTTAACATGCCCCTAAACCGGGCACCGAATGCCTTCCAATCCCACCTCCGTAATTCCGACCAATACCGATAACCGAATCGGGAGGCCCTTTTGGGGATTGAAGCCCCCAAAATTTACAGAGACCCTATTGGGCCCCCATGGAAGGCACCTGTAAAAAAAAAATCACCCTGCCCGAAAATGTTTCGATTTACCCGTTTCGTAGACTATTACTCACGCCGCGGCCACGTCCCGGGGGCCGGAGTCGGATCTTGCCCAGAAAATTTGTAGGGCCTCCTTGGGCCATATGAGGCCATTTGGAACCTTAACATGCCCCAAAACCGGGCACCGGATGCATTCCAATCCCACCTCTGTAATTCCGCCAATACCGATAACTGACTCAGGAGGCCATTTCGAGGCCCTTTTGGGGCTTGAAGCCCCCCAATATATACAGTGACCCTATTGGGACCCCCGGGAAGGCACCCGTCCAAAAAAATTACCCTCTTCGAAAATGTTCGGATTTACCAGTTTTCATGTACTATTACTCACGTCCCGGCCACGTCTCGGTGCCCAGAGTCGGATCTGGCCCAAATAATTTTAAGGGCCTCCTTGGGCCATATGAGGCCCTTTGGAACCTTAACATGCCCCTAAACCGGGCACCATATGCCTTCCAATCCCACCTCCGTAATTCCGACCAATATCGATAACCGATCCGGGAGGCCATTTAGAGGCCCTTTTGGGGCTTGAAGGCCCCCAAAATTAAAAGAGACTCTATTGGGACCCCAGGGAAGGCACACGTCAAAAAAAATCACCCTGCCCGAAAATGTTCCAATTTACCCGTTTTCGTGGACTATTAGTCACGCCCCGGCCACGTCACGGGGCCCGGAGTCGGATCTTGCCCAAAATTTTTATAGGGCCTCCTTGGGCCATATGAGGCCCTTTGGAACCTTAACATGCCCCAAAAC
The DNA here is from genome assembly GCA_947645195.1 of Patellifolia procumbens. Lineage (NCBI taxonomy): Eukaryota > Viridiplantae > Streptophyta > Magnoliopsida > Caryophyllales > Amaranthaceae > Patellifolia > Patellifolia procumbens. The sequence goes on from CANSGD010000144.1 coordinate 419,703, forward strand.
CGGGCACCGAATGCCTTCCAATCCCACCTCCGTAATTCCGACAAATACCGATAACCGACTCGGGAGGCCATTTAGAGGCCCTTTTGGGGATTGAAGCCCCCAAAATTTACAGAGACCCTATTGGGACTCCAGGGAAGGCCCCGTCAAAAAAAAATCACCCTGCCCAAAAATGTTCCGAATTACCCGTTTTCGTGGACTATTACTCACGCCCCGGCCACGTCACGGGGCCCGGAGTCGGATCTTGCTCAAAAATATTTTAGCGCCTCCTTGGGCTATATGAGGCCCATTGGAACCTTAACATGCCCCAAAACCGGGCACCGGATGCCTTCCAATCCCACCTCCGTAATTCCGACCAATACCGATAACCGACTCGAGAGGCCATTTAACAGCCCTTTTAGGGCTTGAAGCTCCCAAAATTTACAGAGACTCTATTGGGACCCCAGGGAAGGCACCTGTCAAAAAAAATCACCCTGCCCTAAAATGTTCCGATTTACCCGTTTTCGTGGACTATTACTCATGCCCCGGCCACGTCATGGGGCCCGGAGTCGGATCTTGCCCAAAATTATTTTAGGGCCTCCTTGGACCATATTAGGCCCTTTGGAACCTTAACATGCTCCAAAACCGGGCACCGGATGCCTTCTAATCCCACATCCGTAATTCCGACCAATACCGATAACCGACTCGGGAGGCCATTTAGAGGCCCTTTTGGGGATTGAAGCCCCCAAAATTTACAGAGACCCTATTGGGACCCCAGGGAAGGCACCCGTCAAAAAAAATCACTATGCCCGAAAATGTTTCGATTTACCCTTTTTCGTGGACTATTACTCACGCCCCGGCCACGTCCTGGGGCCCGGAGTCGGATCTTGCCCAAAAAATTTGTAGGGCCTCCTTGGGCCATATGAGGCCCTTTGGAACCTTAACATGCCCCAAAACCGGGCACCGGATGCCTTCTAATCGCACCTCTGTAATTCCGACCAATACCGATAACCGACTCGGGAGGCCATTTAGAGGCCCTTTTTGGGCTTGAAGCCCCCCAAAATGTACAATGACCCTATTGGGACCCCCGAGAAGGCAACCGTCAAAAAAAATTACCCTGTTCGAAAATGTTCCGATTTAACGGTTTTTGTGGACTATTACTCACGCCTCGGCCACGTCACGGGGCCTGGAACCGAAACTTGCCCTAAATTTTTATTGGGCCTCCTTGGGCCGTATGAGGCCCTTCGGAACCTTGACTTGCCCCAAAACTGGGCACCGGATGCCTTCCAATCCCATCTCCGAAATTCCGATCAATACCGATAAACGACTAAAGAAGCCATTTCGAGGGAATGCAGGAATCAGAAGCCCCCCAAAATTTGTATTATCCCGATTGGGACCCCCGAGAAGGCCCCTGTAAAAAAAAATACCCTGCTTGAAATTGTCTGATTTACCCGTTTTCGTGGACTATTATAGTATTACTCACGCCCAGGCCACGTCCCGGGGCCCAGAACCGAAACTTGCCCTAAATTTTTTAAGGGCCTCCTTGGGCCGTATGAGGCCCTTCGGAACCTTAACTTACCCCAAAACTGGGCCCCGGATGCCTTCCAATCTCATCCCCGTAATTCCGACCAATACCGATAAACGACTAAATAGGCCATTTCGAGGCAATGCAAGGGCCAGAAACCCTCCAAAATTTGCATTATTCCTATTGGGACCCCCGAGAAGCCTCGAAATAGCCTCTCGGGTCGTTTCTAGCTTTTGGTCGGAACTACCGAGATGGCTACGAAAGGCATCCGGCGCCTTCATGGGAAACTTGAATGGCCTTATTATATAACCCAAGGAACGCCGCACATGATTTTCGTGTTTTTCGTTCCGAGGTCTCGGAAACCAGAAAACCATGAGTAATAGAGTTCAATTTGGGCCGTTTGGAACGTCATTGGAAAAACCATCTCATTTTTTCCATATATTTCTACCACATTTCCGCGGTCTCCATAAGAAAGTCCATGACTGATTATAGCCTCAATTGATAACCATTACAATTTTCTCCGCATAGGTTACCAAAATGTTTTTGGGCACCCAACACCATCAAATGTGCTTTATGGCCCCTAAAAGCTTACGTGACCTTATTATATGATATATGGGATGCCCCACGTGATTTTCGACCATTTTCATTCTAGGGTCCCAGAAACCAGAAAACCATGAGTAATAGGCTTCAATTTGGGCCCTTTAGAACGTCATTTCATAGCCCGTCTGATATTCGCCTAATTTTTCTACCACGGATCTGCAATCTCTATCGAATGTCCCATGACTGCTTATAGCCTCAAATGATGACCATAGGGCCTCCTTTTATAATTTTCTCCGCTTAGGTATCCACAACATTTTATGGCCCCTAAAACCTTGTCTGGCCTTATTATATGACCTTCGGAACATCCTATATGATTTTCGACCATTTTCGTCCTGAAACCCTCGAAGTTTAGAAACCATGAGTAATAGGCTTCAATTTGGGCCGTTCATTTCAGAGCCCCGTCTCATCTCGCCCAATTTCTATCACATTTTTACAGTCTTTATTAAATCTCACATGGTCGATTATAGCCTCAAATGATGTCCAATCGGCATCTATTCATTTTCTTCGCTTAGATCTTCGTCCGCACGAATCTTGGTATATGCCCGATGCCTATTCAAATATAAAGTAAATAAATCTTGTGTCTATCAAGTCAAGAGTAGGTCATTTACGTCTTATTTGGTTTAATTAGTATCATATTAGATTGTTTGTATTAGTGGTTTTAGTTATCTTGTTTTGTATATTACTGACTTGTACTTCCGCGTTGTTTGTGGTCCATTGTATCATGAACTTGTACGCTCCAATTCAAACTACGTTGTTTGGCACAATAAGTAGATAGTGCACAAGGGAGCACCATGAGCATGGTGCTCCATGCTGACGTCATAATGTACGTTTACATGGTGCTCCTATGTACATCATAAACATTCTAATGTACACAAGTAAAATTTTTGAAATTCAAAAAATTAATTGTCATCACTAAACTTAAAATATGTTCACTAACTTTACGCTAATGTTCATTCTCGATATTGAACAGGTTCAATTAGAAATACCATATGTACATCATAAAATACGCTCAAATTTAAATTGTTCACAGTAAATTGACATATGTTCATTTATATAACTTTATTGTTCATTACAATTATTCAAGATGTTCAATTCATTTATTTATATCAAATGTTCATTGTAAAATCACGTTCAATTTCAAAAAAGTTTTTGTTCCAATTAACTTTGACATTTGTTCTTTTATATAACATTTTTGTTCATTATGATTATTAAATATGTTTATTTATTGATTTCAAATGTTCATTGTAAAATCAACTAAATTTCCCATTTTACTTTGACATTTTTAATACATAAATCTAATATACATTTACAGTGAACATTTGATATCAATATATGAACATATTGAATAACCAAAATGAACATTAGTATTATGTAAGATATATGTCAAAGTTATTTGGAACTACTTATTTGAAATTGATTGTGATTTTAAAATGACATTTGATATCAATAAATGAATATCTTAAATAACCACAATGAACAATAAGGTTATATGTCAAAGTTAATTGGAACAAACTTCTGTGAAATTGAGTGTGATTTTACAATGAACATTTAAAATCAATAAATGAGCATCTTTAATAGCCATAGTGAACACTAAAGTTATATAAAAGAACATATGTCAAAATTAATTGAAACAAAACTTTTTTGAAATTGAGTACGATTGTACAATGAACATTTGAAATAAATAAATGAGCATATTTAATAATCATATTGAACAATAAAGTTATATAAAAGAACATATGTCAAAGTTAATTGGAATATTTGGAGGGAAGTTTTTTGATCAAATCAACTCAAAATGTGAAATAATGGAGGAGAAAGAAGAAATTGGCCTCATAATGTTCATTGAAGATGAACTAATGTTCATTCCGTACTTTATTTATTAAGATGTCTAAAATTTGTTTCCGTGTATATTAAACAAAGCCTAATGTACACCGGAAGCAGGATGCGCATCCTGCTCCTGGTGTAGGATCTAATTTGCGTGTTTGGCAAGCTTGTTCCCTTTTAAGGTTATTTCAGCCATTATTGGAAAGGGATTTTTGATTAACGAGCTCTACATATTGCTATGTGTAGCAAAAACTGACTAAACTTTTTTTTTAAGGGACTTTAAATACTTCAAATGTAATAGTAAGTTTATTGTCTTTTACCGCTAGTTTTCTTGAATATCTTGTTACCGCGGCGGTAACGTAACACCTCTATGTTCCTAATAGGGTAATTGAGAACTTTGGGATATTATAGTGATTTGATGGGAAAGCACGTGAACAAGCCAAAGTGATACAACTAACTTGACAAATTTCCTCCTACCCAAAAATATTTACGAAACCAATCTTTCATCTTTGTTTAAAGATACAACATTAGCATAATACATAATTTTATAAAGTACACCTTCACAATACAAAGGAGGGATCTCCCCAGTAGAAAGGATAAAGCTGAATATAGACAAACAAGAACAAGCTTTGGTGTGTCTCCTGTTAACTAGTTTCTAATCTTCCTAAATGAGCACAGAAACCGAACACAAAGCTTCTGTATCATACCAATTAGCTAATCCATTTTAAGGATACAAAATAAAGAATTATCGAACATGTTGAAAGATACAAGAGGAACAAACAATATACACATATTTCATACTTTTTTTCTGCCTATACAGTTTAATAATCATCCGCATGAACCATCATAGCCCTGCAAGTGGAAAAGATTGAAGTACAACAAACCTATAGCAAGATGGTTGAACGGCACTGTGGATCTACTACATTCTAATCCGTCACAAAAAAAAACTGGAGGCCCTCCAAAACCATAGCCAAGTATCTTCGGCTCAAGAAAATTGCACTCTTTCATCTTCGAGAGGACAACAGGTAAAACTTACATGGAATGGCGGCCATCTGATCTATCTTTTGGTAGAGGCCTTTCATCTTGGATTTCCTCAAGGTCTTCATCATCCCCTCTTCTACCTGCTTGTTCCTTCCAGTAAGCAACAAGCTTTTTCAATCTAGCTACTTCTTTTGAGGAAACATTTTTGTTTGGATCATTTACGATGGATCGCACTCTTGATGCATACCTGGCATTGAAGCATAAGGTGGGAAATATTATTTTAACAGAACCGAATTCAAAAGGCCTTCGATAAATCATGGTCAAGGGAAGTACATCAATGGCCCAATTGGTATGCAATATCAAAAGGTGGTAATTGAGATAAATATATATGTAATTATGTGAAGAAAGTCTCGTGTCGATGCTCATGGTACCTTTTGTCCATTCTCAAATACATTTCTTCGTAAATTTACATTACTACCAAGTCTGGGAATGAAATTGTATTACCATGGGCATGGACATGAGACTTTCTTTACAATTTACATACACATTCACCGAAAGTGATGCTAGGGTATTTCTCAAAATTAGCCAATTTTACTCATGTGGGGGCATGAACATAGCAAGAATAATTAGTGGAACATACGTCAAGGAGTTGTAGGTCTCATCTAAATTGGATTCAGCAGGAGACACATTAACAAACATCAATGTCTTAGCATTGCCACCAAGAGAATCACTCATCAGCATAGTTAATTTGTGATTCCTATACGGTATATGTTGCCCGCCGGTTGATAATGCACTAATAACATCTCCCAGAGCCGAAAGTGACTTGTTGATACTTTGCGCTTCTTTCAGTTGGTTACCTGCTGATCCTGACTTCTTCACCCGCTCAGAGCCAGCAAGATCAACAAAACTTAACTGCAAAGAGTGCACTCGATCAAAAAAAATAAAATTAGAGAAAAACAACTATAGTTAGAAAGTTGCATAAAATTAGCAGTTGAAATTTCTTGTATTACTGCTACTTAATAGATATATATATGTTGTAAAGTGATGGCAATACCTTTCCTCTAGCTACAGTTTGTGTTTGAAGATTAGTACTTTCAATGATAATTGAAAGTATTAGATGAGATCTTGAACTTTGCTCATTCATTTGCGTCCCTGATATATGCCTTTGCTCAGATCCTTTTTGAATGATGCTTTTCAGCTCCTCGAATGTGGAAACATGTACAATTGTCGCATTTTCAACGTGTACCATCCCCTAACACCAAAGTCAAAACTATCAGTACAACAGTGAACGGACCATGTTATTGTTTATCTACTAAATTCAAAAAAAAAAAAAAACAGGTAGTTGCATTTTTCTCTAAGCAAAATTACCTTTGAATCTTTTTTAATGTCTAGTTTCAGCCGCTTCCCATTTTTCGGAAATAGAAGATCCATCAACGTATCTTGATAGAGCTCCAACATATAGGCCTGCAAAATGTTTACAAATGTTAGCAATGGCTGGATATATTTTCTGACAGTTTTTACAAGATTTAAAAAGCCAGTGATTAGAAATCTGAATACACTTATAACGTGATAAATCTATCAGAAGTGGCTACCTTCAATGAAAATGAAAACTTCTTGTTGTCTCTTTTCAAAACCTTAAAAAGTTCTGAAGTGGCACGTGGGGTGAGTCCAGGTTCACTTTCTGTTCCATAAATGGTATACGTCTTCCCGGAACCAGTTTGACCATAAGCAAATATGCACACGTTGTATCCATCCACAGCAGATTGCACTAAATACTACATGAAAAGGAAACTCATACGGTTGATACCACACCAACAATTTTATGATAGTATATTAAACAAAAAAAAAACCAAGCAATCAAAGAAAAAGTTCACTGGAAACGATAGTACAAGATTTTATCAAATATAATGAGTTTGGGCCACCTGATTAAAGCAAGAAAAACATGGAAAGTTTCATTAACAAACCAGAATTACCTTCGTATCCTCAAAAACATCTTCTTGGGTCGCCCTCCCATCAAAAACATGATCATAAATATGTTGCTTAGCTTTCTCATCTTTCCACGGATGCTCAACTGTAAACTCGTCCGAACTTATAACAATGTTTTTTTCATTATCAGTCATTTCTTTGTCACTTAGAGGTCTGACACGACAATAGACTCTAATTTTTCCTTTCATGTCTGCAACAGAAAGTAAAATGACATGTCAAACTACATAAATAGCAACAATTACCATGATATGAAATATCAAATATATAATTAAATTGGTGTTTCTTTTCGAAAGCAAAGTAATGAACCTTCTATCATGTTAAAATATCTCTTCCTTAATGCCTGTTCTTCCTTATATAGCCCTTCCAACTCAACAAGCTGTGCAGCTTGTAGCTTCAGGATAGCTGCAGTTTGTTCATTCTTTCGATCGATATCCTGGAATGGCAAGTATACAAAAGTTAGGAACGCAGTACTTCATACAAATGAGTAAGATCTATGGCACTGTTGAAGTACGAAAACATTAAGGACTGAAAACAAGTGGTATACTAAGCAATAATTCAATTGAACTTTTTTTAGGGAGCAGGATTCAATTGATCGTTATACATACTGCTTTCATTTCCCTCAGTTCTTCAAGCTCCTTCAGACTATTCTGCAATGCAGATAAATCTGACTCCTTAGCAACAAGTTTTGACTCCGCAATCGCTAGCTCATGTCTCACTCCATCCAGCCTCTTTTCAAGATCAGAAACTCGAAGATTTAAGGCTTGGCGTTCTTTATCGAGATCTTTCCCAACATTTTCCCTCTGAAATCCAGCACCAATAAATCTGTATATAATACCTGAGAAAACGAGTTGAAATGAAGAGGCAAGACTAGGAGGAATGTGTTACCTCCTCCGCATGTTTTCTTTCAAGCTTTCGAATATTCTGTTCCAGTGAAAACTTTTCCTCGACTAGTCGCTTCACAGTTTGTTCAGCAGAAAATAATTCTTCATTCCTCACTTTCAACTCATCTTGTATCTTGTGTAAAACCTGCTTAAACTTGATCAGTCTTTAATACTGCAACGCAAATCATTCACATAAAAGGAACAACTAAAACTAACCTGGTTATTTTCTCCAGGCAAGTCCCTCTTGGCGTTTTGCTCTGACAATAGATCGTTGACTTTTGCTAATCTCACTTCCAGGCTATTCTTTTCCAGCAATGCTGACTGAAAGGAATGAAGTTATATCATAAATGAAATAAGAAAGTAGGATTCAATTATATCTACAGGCAGTGAGGCCTTAAAAAAAAAAATTACCTGAAGCGCAGATTCTTTTTCATCACACAAGTTGCTGAGCCTGTCACGCTCAGTTGTAATCTTTCCCAATTTTTTCCTCTCAATCTTTGAGGACTCTTTCAAGGTATCAACCTCTTCTTGCAAATTCTCCTCTAGTTTTTGTTTATCTTGGAGCTCACCTAACAGCTGGAATAAACAAGTTAGTAACATTAGAGCTAATTTCTAACAGAAGTAGGAGATCAGCACAGTTAAGAATGAATAAGAATCCATCAAAACTAATTAACATCAAAATGAAAGATAAGTTGTTGTCTTGAAGTTAGTTTTTAAGGGCCGAAGAAAAATATGTCATCAACACAGTTATAAAGTCAATGGGTGGTTCTAGGCTTCTAGCTTTAGAGTATTAATCGAAAGGAGCAAATGTCGCATTATATGTTTAAAAGTTCTTTATTTGTTGTGGAGGAGCAAAGTCTATACTTTTCTAATCAAGGGTCTAAAGAGAACAGCCATTGACATGGAAGGAAGTTCTGAAAAGATACAGCATAATATAATATGAGGCTAAAAGCAGAACAATTTCATCCCAGTAGCAAATGAGAAGTAACAATTAAATCATGAGCTTGCCATAGTGATAAATATGTAGTTAAAGTGCCTTGGCATAAGATCGCTAAATAAATGTATACAAAACAAGATATATTCAATACTTATGCAATGAAGCATCTTTCCTGCGACATGTATTCGGTAATTATGTAATACAACATCTTTTTTCTAAGAATCACATACTTGTTCAACGTGCTTCTGTGATTCTTCAATAGCTTTGTACAAATCTTGAAGACGCTTTTCATAACCTTCTTCCATAGGAGTAGGAGCAGGAGGCTTCAAATTGTTAGGAACATCTCCGTTTGTTGTATTGTTGGCAGTAGCTCTAGCTTTGGAGTAGCGGCGCAACATTACATCATTTATGTGTGTCTGAAGGGCAACACATATTTCTTCACCCTACATTACATGTGAAATTTAGTACATAATCAACTTATAAGTCAAACATCATTAACCACCAAATAAATCAAGAGAGATAACCTGCTTAGTTTCAAACTGGAAGATGTGGAGAACACCAGCAACTCTCATTTTAAAGAACACAGCAGTATTGCTGCTACCAAACTGCATAATATCTCTTAACTCAGCTGAGTGGAGATACTCTTTAGGAACTGGCCGGAAAAAGTGAACCTATAGGAATAACAAGGATCTATTAGAGATCTAAACAATTAAACAAATGGCAAAAATGATTAGAAATTGATTCTTTGATTACTGACCCCTCGCTTGTTAATTCCCAGAATGACTTTCCCAGGAAGAAGGCCAATGGGATCATCAATCTTGCGGACACTAAAAAACACTGAATTACCATAGGGAAGCAGTCTCAAGATCCTTAAAAACTGCTGCCTAGCCTCTTCCTTAGTCAATTTTTCCTGTAACAAAACACAACAAATCAATTTTTAGTGTCTTCAAACAAGGGGATTGGGATACCTCTTGTGATCCTTTCAGAAGTATGTGTATACAGCAGTTTTTGTTAACAATAACCAAACTGCAGTGCGAAAAACAATATTGATCTTAAGTTGAAATATGTAATAATTTAAAATTTAACAAAGTGCAAAACTAACGGTACAGTGAAGGCAAGCATTCTTGATAAATTTTCAGCATATAGACATTACACAAGTATGTGTATAAATTCGTTTTTGGTATAAAAAAAATATGTGCATGTACAGATATATGAGTGTGTCTCTGTGTACTAAGTAACAAAACAAATCCGAGCCAAAAGGAAGAGGCTTTGCCGTAATAGCAATAATAACTTCAATCCACAGGGGCATATAAATGTTGTTACAATTCCCATTTCTTGACTCAGTTAAAGGGGTCCTAAAATCAAAGGGTTCGCATGTCGCTTGCCCTTTATCTCTCTTGACTTTTGAAGTTTCAAGTCTTACCATCAAGTGATACCGAGAGATAATATCCACCTCCCAATCCTGCTTTGCACGAGTTATTGCAATTTGTCGTGGTAAGAATCTCTCTAAAAGAGAAGTCCAATCCCTGCATGTACATCCACCAGACCATCGAGACTTGTTAAAATATAGGTAACTTTTACATCCTCACAGAGGTCATTAATAAGAATTTAAAGGATAATTTCAGAATTAGGGCTTTGGGGAATGTCCACAAGCATGATTACTCACGTGCACAACTCTGGCTGACTGACAAATCCAATCTCAACCAAGATCTGCAGTGCAGACAATTGTGCAGCATCATCCCTTCCAACTGGGTAATTACCCTGTATATAATCATGTTGCAGCTGCAGGGAAAACAAAATTATTACAAATTTCCTGTAAAATCTCCAAGTATAAGTATAGAACTAATCATAACCATTCAACAGAATTTGACATATTTATGGAAACACACAAATGCATACTTGAACATATGAGAGCTGCACAAACATTGGGTCAGTCACAGCTTCATCTGCCTCACGAAATAGCTTTTTCTTGAATACCAACTTACAATGCAATATTTCCCCTCTACTACGCTCTTTCGCTGATTTGAACTCAGCAAGTAGATCACCAATATATTTGTTTTCATCTAAACCAATATACTCCTCTATGGGAGAACGGAATGTAAACAAGTTCAGTATCCAAGAAGAGAATATATAATGTATAACCATCGCAAAGATTAAAAATGCATACCGGTTCCTGAATCACTCGATTTAGAACCTGTGACAACTTTGCGGAATTCGAACAAACTGAAGCTCGAATAGGCAGAAAGTTTGATAATTCCCGACAGTTCCTGGGGGAAGTAAGGATAAAGTTAGTAACAGCAACATTCATAAGATCTTGAAGTTTAGATCCAGCATAACCTAACAAATAGAAGTACAAAAATAAAATAAAAAGCAGTTCTTCAGTCTTCACCTAGATTAATGAAACATACAGGAGCAAATCCCTTACAGTGCCCAGCTAACAAGCATGAATACTTTGCTATTGCCACCAATCTAGGTTGATTACCAAGGACTACCATCAAAGTTCGTCCAATTTTCCCTTGGGAGGGGAACAGAGAGAAAACTTAGTCAAAGTTGTCGTCTAACATACCATTTCAGGTAAGTCTAAGTTCTCATTACATGCTTTTGCTCTAAGGGCATGTGCAATAGAGGAATGATGCCGATCCATCACCTCAGGATCCCTACCTTTAAGGAGAATTTGACAACACCTAAACAAAAAAAGCAAGCGAAGCACAAAATGGGATATCCGCTTTAATGCAACCATGGTTGCTAAAATCTAATCCAAGTTATATGATCCTGCAATCCTACATTTGCAATCTTAACAACAACCTGGTCACTAGATACGATCTTTAGAAACTTTCTTGGGATTCTGAATTCCCATAATATACTTTTAATTTCACAACCTAACAGAACATATATAATTGTAATGTTTACAACAAAAATACAATAGATATCCGATTAGTTCACATATGATGCAATTGATATTCATATATAATTCACGCTTTGAATGATCTTATTATTTGTGGATTTTAGTACATTAACACTGTTTGACCTTGAGATAAGATAGTAATTCATATTTCTTCAAATTTAAATGACCCGATTATAGTATTGCAAGGCAGCCCAACAGATAAACCTAGCAATCTTATTTTTCAAATATGATATTCTTAGCATGTTGCAATACCACGTGTTAGCAAATCACTCCCTCCGTCCCCTTATAGATTTTCCATTTGCTTTTGCACCGTCTTCCAAACACATCTTTGACCTTTTGTACACTTAGTTATTATTTGAAAATTTTAAAATGTTAGACATATATTGAGTGTACACATGAAGACTAATCTAACAAGACCCAGCATGATCATTATATATATTATATATTGGCGAGAATTTAACACAATAAAAGAGATGAAGAAGTACGATAATAAGAAATATAAAGAACAATCTGAGGAGCCTAGCTTAGATTTGACCTTCAGCTGTCTTAGTACAGGACTAATTGCTCATAAATATTCATGGAAAGAAATAATATACATAGAAGATGGGGAAGAAGCGTGGGAGCATGCAGTAGGATTTAGATGCCAGAAGTAGGAAAATGCTGGATCACATAGAAAATCAAGCAAAATCCAAAATCGAAAATCAGAAGTTCCTACAGAATTTTATCTATTTGCACAATTAAATTTCCCCTTTTATTGTTTTCTAGTGTTGGCAGTCCAAACATATCTTAGATACCATCAATCATCAATATAAAATCTCAAATATTGCCATCATCATGCTTGCAAAGAACCAATAAGCTAGTTCTTTGGAGTTCATTCGACAACAATTCACAATTGTACAAGAGATTGGCATTAAAGAATTTTGTATATGCAATAGGGTGCTTATCGAGTTGGGCTGTTCATGAGAAACTCGTACTCGACTCAGTCAAAACTCGGTCAAAGCTCGATCAAAACTCAACTCGGGACTTTAGTTAAATCAATACGGCTTAAACTCGACTTGAGACCTTCACGATTAGAGTTGAGCAAGCCCCACCTCGACTCAACAAGCTCATGAGGAGCTCGATAATAATTTCCTTTTATCTTTTATATAATATTTTTCTAAATTTTTATTTTGGTTTAATTATTAAAGATAAGTTTATTTATTCAACAATTAACTTGGCACTTAATTACTTAGACTTGGAGCACTCATGAAGAATGAACCCACCATATTGACAAGAAAAATATATATAGAATTTGAAAACATAAAGTGGGCTAACACAAATCCTATTTTTTAAATTTCAACTTTGGTTGTTTCCACGACCCTCTTTGATTTATCTCTCATCGCAAGAGTTTTAGCAGTGAGTGTTCAATTGAACTTGTTTGCTCACGCAACACGAACCCTGCTTGGTCAAAACATGTCTCGAGTTACGCTCGACTGGAATTGTTTTTGAGCCGAATTGAGCACAAGCAAATTCGTGTTCGACTCGCTCAATAAGCACCCCCCTCATGCAACTCATTAGCAAAAAATTATATTCCTGAATCCCGAGTAGATACCAAGAACTTTTTGAGCTAGACACAACAGGGCATGATATTAATGAAGGCTGGGCTATTTTCTCTACTAAGTTTCCTACTTTGAATTAGTACATTAATAAATTATATAAAAAAGGGCAGATAGTGCAATGGCTTTTTAGGTGTACCTCAACCGCATCTGCTACAGTGGTTGACATGTCATAGGTAATTTCTTCAAACGTTTCATCCAGAAAGAACACAATTGTTGTAAGTCTTTTACCAGTCAAAAGAGCTTCGATCTCTTCTCGTCCAGGAATTATTTGCCTAGGGCCAGCCTTGATAGAACTCTTTAAAGCGTTTAAGGTATTTTGAGCAAGCAATTGGATGTCGGGGTCTATATTTGCACCATAAGCAACATTGTGGACATATTCAGAAAGATAAGCACCAATTTCCTTGCTTGGAGGCATTGAGGATGCACACAAGTCCATGAGCTCCCATGCTTTAATCAGAAACTGCCTGTACTTGAAGAAAAATCCATGAAAAAGCATCTGAGAAAAATACTTATACCACATCCGCAGAATTAAGAAGTAGCAATTTGCAGGACAGTTTAGCACCTGTCTGGGTTATTCCTGGTTTGCTTTGAGATTTGCACAAAAAGTTCATCCCGCAGCTCTGATCGCTTAAGGGTATGTTTATATAGCTTTCCAACCAGTTCAATTCTTTCATCTAAGCTTGTTGAAGTCACCCTATCTGAAGAATCAACTCCCATGTACTTCAAAATTGTTTGGAACAACTTCGTAGCGCGAGTCACCAAATCACCATTGATTTTAAGCAAAGAGGTCGGAATTGGATCCTGTCAATTTATTGTTTGAACTGAGTTCCAGAGATAACGGAAGAGATAATAAAAACCAAATCTGGTGGATTACCTTCTGGAAGCAAAGCATATCTTCAAAAGTGAACTTCTCCCTACTCTGAGCACCAGAAGACTTCTTAGAAAAAAAGCTACGTTTTCCAGAAGACTGAATCTGTTTCTGCATAGCTCTTAAAAACCCTTCAACCTAACAAACCATGTTTCACGAATATGAAAAACAAAAATAATATTAAATTTTTTTTATTGAAATGCCATGATGTAGTCATTGTATAGTGATAGTTGTTCAGCTAATAAGAATAGTGATAAAATTTGCATGTAGGCACATTGCACATGTCACTTTGAGAATAATTTCTCACCTGAAATTTATTGATTAAGGGAATAGCCCCAGCGAGTTCAGCTGGAATTGACATCGACAGGGTCATTGGGGTCCTGTAGAGTAGACAATAAAACCCATGAATAACTGATATTTTCCTCATAGAGGTGCGTGAAGACTAGGTACACCCCACACTGTCACATTTAGAACTGCAAATATTTATATTGACCAAGCAGAAGGTATATCTATGCAACCTTTCAGTTATTACAAACCAAAGTCATTCAAGGTTTACGTGATAGCAAGCATAAATGAGAGGATAACTACCATTCCTAATTATATATTTAGTTGAATTGGAATAGCATCTGGAAGCTAATCAATCTCTTTGAGATAAAGTTGCAACATAATTTCATTCAAGTGGACATTACAAAGTCAAAAAGGAAAGTATATAAGCAAAGAAGTTCATAAGAACCACAAGAAGGTCCATTATGTCTCTATGCAATGTCAGATATCAAACTCAACATGGAATAATCAAAAATGATTTATGGTATATGAGTGAGAGCAAAGAGGGAAGGATCATAGAAGCTCACTTAGGAGTTAAGTGAAGATGACATTTACAAAATTTGTAGAGGACAATTGAAGCTTGATCATTTATTCAAATAGAAAAACTACATATATAATTTAGATCGATACCTATACCTTCATTGCAGCAAACAAATTATATTTGGTATCACAGAGTAGCTTAGCATGAAAAAGGTGGCAACTTCCATAGGATCTAGCCTGAAACCTAGTTATTGTAGACATAGTACTTCAGTTCTTTACTCTGAGGCAAGGAAGTGAGCAGGCTCCCCAAATGTGAGTTGAGCAAACAAGTTCATACAGCATTATCCTACATAATTGACTTTTATTCAGGACTACAGGTGATTAAGACTTCCTTTCAGTCGGTACAAAACCCCATATAATATCAACATTTGCTACACGAATGAGAGTCAATTCATAGAATTTTGAGAGTAATTAGGAACTCACGGGGGAGCAAAGTTTGAGGCACCATCGCTATCATAATCTTCACCATTAGAGAAGGCTCCAGAGTGGGAAGGAGATCCATTCCCATTGGCGCTCATAGAAGAGAATCTTGAACTGTGGGACATATTGGACGTCCGATCCATTGTCATTGAACAATCGAATGCCAAGTATCCGGGGGCTTCAAGAGCCACACTTCACCAAAAAACCTTGCCAGCCTGCGATATATCATATAAGACACCCTAAACCCCATAAGAATAGAAACTCGAAATGACAGAATAAACAGCATAAGTTGGATGTTAATTGCTTAACAAGTCCATGGAAAATAATCCATATGACAATTCAAAAAGAGGGGTATGCAAAGTCAACTCAATGAGCAAGAAATAAAATTCACATCCAAATAAAACCCAGAAAAAGGAATAATGTACAAGCAACATTAACGAATTACATTAGAGAATGAATGTGATATGAGCTGAAAAAGAACCCCAGGTCGCACATGAATATAGAAGACATCTCTTTCAACTTCAAATTAAAATCCAAAAGAGGCAAAATGAAAAGCTAATGAACAAGTGAACGTAAGCCAACATACGACATAAGAAACTTGACGAATCAATACCAAACAACATAAAATAAAAAGGGGCAGCTGGGATGAAAATCAAAACCCATAAATAAGAAATTGGTGGAATAAATAAAGCAATAAAAATGACAAGAAATGTAAAAGCGAAAGAGTGGATCTTGGGGAATGAGAAAGAAATGAGAGACAGAAACACAAGTAATTAAACCGAAGCAAAAGACAAATGCAAAAATGAGAAAATAAAAAAAAAAAGGTAAGTGTAAAATAAAAGGGAGATGAATACCCAGTATGAATTGCAGCAGCAGCAGGAAGATGAAGAAGAAAAGGTAGGAGATTTGAGAAAGAGAAGAATGCAATTACAAAAAAAAAAAAAAGGAGAGATCTTTAGTGCGGGGGAAGAGGAGAGAGAAAAATGAAAATGGGGGAAATAAAGAGTCAGAATTGAAGGAGGGAAAAAGACTCGGAGAAAAGAGTGATAGTCACGAGAGGAGAGTTTTTACGAATAAATTTTGCCACTTCTCCTGAATCCCTCTCCTCCTCTCCTGCGAATACAACTACAAACCCAGTTAGTACCTCGTCTACTACTATTTGCTTGTTGGAGGAGACGACAGACACGACACGAGAGTGACAAACAACAAAATTAAATTCGGAATATTGCGGGGTTCATTTTATGTTCAAATTTTTAAAATTTAGTAAGCCCATAAGCCATAACCCATAACCCATAACCATAAGGTAGGGTAGTACATCAATACATGTCATTTTCCCCAAGTCTTTAATTTCACCATCAGTTTTTTTAACCCCCTTTTCAAGAGTTGCTGAGAATATGATGGAAGATAGATTTCTTATTCTAGTTTTCTTCTAGGTATTTTGATGCTCAAATATATGTAGGTATATGGCTAATAATTGGTCTATGGGTTGGGGCCTTATGTGAGGACAGTACATTGGTTTATTCTTCTTATATTTTAAGAAAAAAAAAATATGTAGGTACAAATTGTATGTAGTATGTATATGTTAGTGTTTGATGTGCATATAGACGTCACAATTTGCACCGTACACCCGGGTGTAAGGTGCACCATCTCACATTCTCCATCCAGGTGCTCATGTGCAAACCACGTGATATAAGAATATGTGAGAGGGTGCACCATACACCCGGGTGTATGGTGAATACTCTCATACGTTAATACTTTGTTTGGATAGGATAGAAGGAAGGGGAGGGATTAAGCTTATTAAAGATGGAGGAAAAATGGTTCATCCCTCTCCCTCTCCTTCCCTCTCCCAAACTATTTCCCAAACAACAGAAATTGTCCCCCTCCCTTTCTCTTCTCTCCCTTTCCTTCCACTTTCTCCTATCCAAACATTGTGTAAAGGTGTTATGAATCATTTTTTGCCACTTGTATAATGTAAGTAACCTATATGGTTGTTTAGTCGAATTGTATGTATCTCCTATGAAGTATAATTGCTTGGTTGAGTATGAGAAATTGAATCGTGTAAAGTTTTACTTCATTAGAAAGGGTTTGGTAAGTTACTTCCTTCATTTGTGGAAAGTAGAATCTTTTGTGCTTATATCAACTCAACAATTCTATATTTTCCGCTCCTTATGAAATTACACTTCGTTATTTTTCATGTTAACCAACCGAACACGAGTTTATCACTCTCGTTCATTTACCACCTTCCACAAGGTAATAATGTAGGCGTGTTTTGAACTTTTACCAATTAAACTACGTTCCACTATAATGGAAGGATTTTTTAGGTATTGTGAAACACTCAATGACTTATGAGGAGCGAATAGTAGACTAAAAAAATTCACTAAGATAGAGAGCAAGCATAAATTATTTCTATTATTCGAAAGAATTGCTCAATAAAGTACTTATTGTTAACATTTTTACTATCGTTATTAGGAGTTTGTCGTCAAAATTATTTTTTAAAACAAGCCACTTTCATAAAATAGTTACTAGGAGACCAACAAAGATACAAGCAATTAATCATGTTGTTTCATTTGATAAGTCTAGTAAAATGCTTAAGTTGAAATTCTTACACATAAATCAATTATAATTGAGTTTTCATCCCATCATAATACACTCCAAATATGGAAACTAACGCATTAGAGAGTTTAATAACTAATTGTAAGATATTAAAATTTAATTTAAAAGAGAAATGGACACCTCGGAATACAAAAACCTACGTATTTCAAAATACGATCTCCTTAATTTTATTTTATTTTCCTAATAATCTCGCATTCTCTAGCTGGTCACATATCTTGGAAAAATATGTGGAAAGAGTAAAAGTTACTCCGTGACGAGCCGGGACATGATCCATCCTTATGGAGCAACCGAGCAAGCCTCGGTATTATTGGTCCATTTTAAATTATTAACGTATACAGCATACTATACAACATCATCATACTCTTGTTGATTTTGTCATGTTGTGTAACATGAGGGAATGAAATTGATAAGATCATCATACGAGAGATCTTCTGTGGCAACATAGTACATTTGCATATTCCCAATAACAAAATCAAAAATTGCTAAACGACCACATGATTACGATCAGGGCCCTTTTTGATATGATATCATTCCGTCTTCTATATCTCTAAAAAAAATTCAAAAAGAAATACCCCCCTTTTTCCCCATCAAGGACCACCATCAGTCCATCACCCTGACCCACACCTTGATTTGAAGGCGAAATTTTAGTTGCATATAGAAAATTGTAAGTTCTACCTCCTCCGTTTCGCAATACTCGCAACATTAGAATAGTAATCACTATTCATCTAGCAATTTTATGTTATATTTTCTCACAAGTGTATAAGAAAAAATATAGTCATGTGGGGTCTTATTTGATTCGTCTTAATGCATGCTATCATAATATCAACTTTTTATAATTTTTACTTATCAATAATTAGAGATATTAAGGTTCAAAGTATTGCATTGGACAATGTGCAAATAAGAAACGTTACGAGTATTGCGAAACGGAGGAAGTATAAATTTTAATTTCAATGTTCACAAATTATAATTTTCTATAACATACCAAGAATTATTTGATTAAATGTAGAAATTTCTATTTTTCATAAGAAGTTTCACATACCTTTTTCTTTCCCCTTACCGTTATAATATAAACTTTAATTACTATAAAATACCAAGAATTATTTGATAATGTAGAAATTTCTACTTTTTATAGGAAGTTTCACTTACCTAATGGAAACTGGTAAGTGAATTTCTCCATTATGTGAGGAGTGAAACTTATGAAGTCTCACAATTATTGTCAGTAAACAAGTTCATATAAATCTATTTCCTATGAAAATAAAACTCATATATTTGGTTGTCAACCAAAAAATACCTAAATCAGTGAAACTATAGGGCCCTTTTGGTATTAGTAAACTGCTACTCTAGTAGTATATCTCTAACAATATGCTTATGGACATGGTAAGATCAAAACACTTCAACTCGAAATAATGAGGTTGTCTATTTTAAAATGCCATATGTTAAAATTCGGAATCTTCCAATTTAAAATTTCATACAATCTATATACTCTATATGCTTATGGCTAAACCGTATAACACATGTCTTTGTATTAGTATTATAGTATTATTACTATTAAATCATTATAGGAGTAACTAATAATGATTATCACATATATTTATTTATACGCTAGGAGTAATTATTATTAATAATGATAATAATATAATTTAGTTCAATTCACTCTAATTTAGCTCAACTTATGTTAGTCCAAAAAATGGAGCCTCATTGTAAGTTTGTAACTAACCACAATGCAATTTGAAAAAAAAAGAGAATTTTAAACAATAAGCTGAATTACCTAATTTTGCATAAATTCTAATTAGTTAGAACAGTATAATACTTTAATAATAAAATTCCGAAAAGTAGAAAAAGTGAAAGTTGATAGTAAGAAATAAAACGAGAAGAGTTTGCTAATTGCTCCAAAATAATGGAGTTCCATACAGGCATATATCAATGCTTAATCAGTTGATGAGGAGACGTGCATGCAAGTAAACATTACTCCTTAGTTAACGTAGTCCATGTCCTACACATTACTTTTTTTTATTTGTTTTCTAAGGGAAATTTATATTAGTAGGTATATTGCAAAAAAAAAAAAACTTAGTAATGGATTTATGTTGTAATTGGAATCACGGGATTTTCCACTTACAACTTTAAATTGAATAAATTAAATCAATATATCTGTGAACATCCATCCCATTTATGTACTCACTCTACTCTTCTTTATCTTCTCGTAACAACACCCACAGACTTTCTCCTCTCTTTTTTTTTTTTCCTCATGATGGGTCAATAACAACTATGTCTCTGCCTATCTACATGTGTATTTCTCGTAGAATAGAATTGTTGAAATATAAAAGAAATAGAGGTTTATTACTGTCCTAACCTCGATTCTGGTGTCAAAGGCTCAAAGCAATAGAATAGAAAAATATTACTTCAAGATGCTTTTACTAATTGCCCAAAACTTTTTGACTTCTCGCCTTTGGAATCACTTGACCTTTTGAATCTTTGATAATGTATGCTTCTAATCTCTCTGTATGCCCTTCCATAACTAATCATTATTCACCAAACAGGTAATTTGTTAGGAATTCACTTTGTAACCTTAAGATCATTGGGTCAAATTCTCCGACTGTGGTATTTAAAGGTAGGAATTCCCTAGACTGCAAATGCTAGACCAAAACTCCGCGCGAGCTGAGATCTAGATAGGATCTTTATCTTTAACGCAAATAAAATTCACACAAATGTGATCTCTATAAAAATTGCAATAATCTCTAGTAGCATAATATTTCAAACTAGTTGACCACGAAAACATGAAAATTACCATTGTAGGCCAATGTAATTAAACATACCATCAAACAGCTAAAAACCAAAAAAAGTACATTAATCTACAACATTATTATCCTTGCATATTTATAAGTAATCACAAAGAATCATAAAATCAAAATGTAATGCAACAAATATCAAAAACAGTTCAAGAAGACATCCTCCAAATATGTTCTAAGGCCTCAACAACTCCATCAAAGCTACTAAACTTATGACTCACCACATCAACGCTAATCCCTAACCTCTCAGCTCCAGAAGCAGTAACAGGCCCATGGGCTGCAACAACAAGCCCAGGCCATTTCTTCCTGACATCCTCCCAGTCCAGCCCAAACTCTCTTAAGCTCTTTAACAAACCCTCAACCTCTGCTGTACTCGTAAAAACTAACCCATCCAAATTATCCACTTCAACCAACTTGTTTGCACAATTAGGCCCAGCCCATCTAGTCTCATACGCATTAACACGTACAGGAACCCAGCCCGTAGAGCCCAACTCTTTAAGGAAATCCGGCACAACAGGAGGCTCGTCGAGGCCCAAAACGAGAGGAACGGGGCAGAGGACTTGACGGCTAAGTCCAGGACCTAGTGAGTGAACGAGTCCACTCGGGGTGGGATTGGATGGAAGAACGATCTTGACTCGTTCCGAGTCAGGGTTAATCTTGGAGATGAATTCAGGGGTAAGGAGCTCAGCGTCTTTTCCAAGAGCAGCGATGATAAAATCCTCGGTGGAGAGGAAGTGGGAGAGAGGAGGGGAGGGAGAATCGGAGAGGGCGGAGGAGAAGGCGGAGATGCCGGAGCGAGAGGTGAATGCGACGGCGGAGAAGTTATGGAGGTGGGAGATGTGGTGGAGGAGAGATGAATGGGTGAATGAAGTGGGACCAACTATGACTGTTGGGCATGATAAGGGAATGAAGTTGTGGCGTTGAAGGAGGAGAGAGAGTCGAGTGGCGTAATTGTTTTCAGGGGTGGTGAAGCCCACCGTGCGCTTGGCTGATAATGGGTCCGGGTAAGATGAAGTTGGTGTGAGCAGCAGGGACAGGGAGTTTACACTCACATGCACCATCTTTCTTTGTTTTCCGAAATACTAACTAGGAAACGGAGTGAGTGAGTGAGTGACTCAGGATGAGTGACACAGTCAGTCAGTGAAGCTGCCTCTTAATTCGATTAATTAACTATTTTACATCACTAAATTGATCACTGAAATTATAATATGACTACAGAAATAGGTAAATTATAAGTTACTTCCACAAGTTTTGATATTGAGAATATATTCAAAATCAAAGTTGTGGAGTTTTTAGTTCTCGTAAGAAATAAGTTGTAGAGTTGGTACCGAGACCTGAGATAAACTCCTATGAACATCACTACACTTTGTCACTCTTATATACCCAAAAAAGTTGTGCATTATCAAATGTAAAAGTTAAACTCCATTAAGAAAAAATAAATGAAATGTTACGAATGTAAATTATATTAGCATATCCTTACTTGAAACTTGAAAGGAGATAGTACATAACCATTTATTATCTTTTTAAAACTTAATCACTCCATGAAAAAAAGCATAGAAGCGATAAGGTAGGATAGTTTGACAAACTTGATGTGTTTGGATGTGTAGTATGTGCAACAAACCAACATAATAATCACCTCCAGGGAAACTTTTCAGGGATAACATATCACCTGTAGGCTGTAGCTGTATAAATGCTATGTTACTCGGACTCGTATACCCATATCCGACACGGGTACGTGTCCAAGTGTCAAGGATCTAACACGGGTACTTGAGACAAAATGAAGAGTCGGAGTAACATAGTATAAATGTGAGAAGTACAATTGCCGTACGTACATGCTAAAATATGGAGGCCATTGGATTATGGGACTATAGCCTTACTAAAAACAAAACTGGTTCAGCTAAATCTAACAAGTAGTACAACATAAGACATCTTCAATGTGTATAACTTCCTAGATGCATGGGCATCGCACAAAGTTGGGACGTTAATTTTTCCTATGTAAAAAAAAAAACCTATATTTTAATCCCTTTGTTCTGAGATTGTTTTCCCAAACTGACAACGCAAACTCTCCAATACCATTTGTAACTTCTCTGAAATGTTAGAGTAGAGACATCTCTGAGCCACTTCCTCTAACCCATAAGGTGCAACACTTGGCCATCCAAGCTTGGGTGAATCATCATCATGAGACTCCGACAGTGCCATCTCCCTCAATCTAGGGAGGTCAAATTCTATGGGTTCCCCAACAATAATCTTAACATGATTGTTGATGAGCGGTAATGGTGGTCGTCTACCATATAGGTAATTCTCTGGCATGACCTGAACAAGAAAAGCATAGCATAATGACTACATCCAGCAAAATATACTGAAGAATTATTCTCTCAAGACTTCATTATAGGTGACCTCTCTTTTACCTTATGAAAACCGTGGTGGAAAATCGGTAAAACTATTGGAGTCACTGGAGCCCGGACAATAAGACTAGCAGTTCCCCATTTAAGTCTTCTTATTGGACCATCCTGCTGAGACACTTTTCCTTCAGGAAATGTGTGTAGCTGCTCAGGGAACATCAGGAAATTGTATCAAGCTAAAGACAAATGGTTACGGTTGTGAGTGCGAACGGAAGCAAAAGTTAACTTCTAAACTTGCTTATGAAATTACCATGATCAGGCTTGATTTATCTAGAAAGTACCTGGGAGAAATTAGAGCAAACTTACCTGTCATATCTAGATTTTTCTAGCTCATCTAATATTTTGGAACGAGAAAATTCTTGAAACAAATGCTCACTTGCCGCCTAATTTCACCACCTACCCTATCTATGAATGGGTATTGGGTTCTCTTTGAGAACATCTACATACACATCATTTGTGAGATACTATTCAAGCTCCAAGAAGCCATAAACCCATTACACAAGCCTTTCTCCAATACAACACCCTTGTATTTAACCTCCCAACTATTCTACAATATCTTATATTACTCCTCTGTGAGTTTATAGTGAGAATTCTAATCGTGTGTATTACTCAACCTAATAAAGTTAGGGTTCTTGTACTCTCATTATTTTCATATAGGTGCTCGTCGTCCATGGGTTGTTCATCTCTATTTAAAGGGTTTTTCTCACGTTAAAATATTGTGTCCATCTTATTACTCTTCTTGCCATATTTCCAACTCTACCTATTTTTTCTCAATCTATACATCTTTTGCTTCCGCTCGCACTCATAACCCTAACATAGACATGTTCAAGAATTATAACTACATCAAAATTCATTACGGTGTGTCCTGTTCACTATAACCGTTTCACAAAAAATAAATTCAGATAAGTTCCAACTTCCAATAAGTTATAAAAACAAGTTCTAATAAGTTTGCATTCATGTGAAGATGACACACTCGAAATAGATTCCTATATCTCAAGATTTATCATCCTAACACTATGTTCAATTTCAAAACTAGTAACCCTACATTCCTAAGTAACTACTTATTCCTATTTCAGTAGCTTCCGACTCTTATTTTCTAAACAGTTTCTCTAAGATTTTCAATTCCGAGCACCAGGCAGAAACAAAAGGGGAACTCTATTCTAGAGATCAGCAGCCAACAAATGGGATAGCACACTATCTTTTTGAGGAATTTGGTGATCAGCATCATAGATTAATGCAAGCATTACCCCTAAACAGGATGCAAATGCATCAATAACTTATAAACCAAAGTTGTGTGACACCTCCTTGTAGGCTTGTACTAACATTACGTCAAAAATCCAACACTACATTCCTCAATGTAATCACGAATCAGTTACGAATAGAAGTGCGTTGTGTCAAAACAGGGGAAAGCATCTATAATTTACTGGTCAAAGTATCTATAAACATCTATGCAAGAAGGTAAAAAAGAGAAAAAGAAAAAGATTATACCCATTCTCCATCACTTAAGCGGTCAAGAGCTTCATTCATGTGCTCCTGATAGATTCCACCATCTCTATTTATAGGTATGCATTTTCCTGTGCAATATACTCGTTCAGAAGATAGCCCAACTCAAACGCACTTCATGTATGCCAATCTGCTAAAGCTAAAGAAAATATTTAGACAATCACAAGGATGATTCAATGGTAATTATGATGGATTGCAATATGTGATAAATGGTATCTCACTGGAACAATGAAAACAAGCATAGCAGCTTGTACACAGAATCATTCTTTAAGGTAAATGATATGTATCCTCCAGAAGTTATAACCAAGATAATTCAGGACATCAGACAAGACATGATCTCATAGTGGTGTAAACACAAATCCTCTTTAAAACTCACATGACCTATGTTACTCAGACACGTATTGAGTGTGTACTCGGATACGGGTGTCCAAGTTTACTCGGCTCTTTTTTAGAGAAAAAAAATTTTTAGTTTCAAATGAAGTATCCAAGTGAAGGGTCACAACACGCGATTTATGAGATAGATGAAGGTGTCGGAGTAACATATCACAGGACAAATTAACTAGTCGAAACATGCCTACATCATTGAATTTCTAAGACTCAATCCTAAACAAGCCAACATCATTGAATTTCTAAGCCCCAATCCTTAATCCCAATAGGCTCGGCTGCATTAGACAAATTTTTATCTCGGGGCGTCGTCCACATAGATCTGTGCCACCACCATTTACTGATCTTAAAAACTTTGTTCACTAAACATCAATCCTAAAACTTAAGAAGTCTCCCATCCCTCCCAGGCAGCTTATAGCTTCTTTAACCTTACTGAAAAATAAAAACACCTGACTCCTACAAAACGAATGCTTTCCATTGTTCTTCCCTTCAAACTCCAACAATTTCTACGATAAAATCAGTAATGCATCAGCATAACTACCGTGCCGTATAAAATGTTACTCCAACAGGGTCAATTGGAAACAAAAAAAGCTTAAATATGAATGTGATCTAGGTTCTGATGTATAATAGACAGAAGCAAGCATCAAATGCATAAAAATAAAAAAAAAAGAAGACAGATGGAAACCATGAAGAGCAAAAGTACCAAGTCGAAAAAAATAAGAAAGGAGAGAATTATGAAAGCAAATATCTTGAGCAGCAAGTACCCATCTAGCCAAATTAGGATCTGTAATAGGAAAGCCCTTGAATCCCCACATAAGTGGATCATCCAACCTGCAATTCACAATTAACAAATCACATTTAATCAATTATTAATATCACAAAATGAAGATAAAATAAAGGAGAGAGAGAGAGAGAGAGAGACGGACGTGGACATATGGTTGCTGAAGGTGAGGAGAGGGACGCCGGGAGGGCGAGATCGGACCAGTTCAAGTAAGGTTTCGCCGTTGTGGACGGTGGTTGTGTTTAGTAATGTCGTCACCGCCTTCGCAAAAGCGCCCACTGCAGTAATAATAAGTTTACGGGGAATGCCATACATGTGTCCTCCACGCGCCGCCCATTCCATCGTCCTTCCCTTTCCCATTCTCTCTCCTCACCCCCCCTTCTTTCTTTCTTTTTTTTTGGATTTGGGGATTCACGGCGCTACTGCCTAGTGGAGGAATCACCGTCGTTATCCGTTTAACCAACTAATCGTGTTTTCACCATCGCATTCAGGGCAGGCTCAGCCCAATTCACGAAAATCACAGCTTGCCTAGATTGTACAGTGTCTAGTGTAGGACTCTTTTCTATTTCCTCTCCTTTACAATTACATCGTGGCGATTGAAAGTTTCAGGGAACTTAACACTAATAACTCGTTTGGTTAACCTTCAAATAGACCATATACATGGAAAATTATAATTCATAGGAAGTAAATAGTATAAGTATTGTTGTTCTATTGACTAAAACATGGTAAATAAACCTTTCTCAAAATGAACAAATACTTTCACTTACCTAGTCCTTCCTAAGGCCATGTTCAGTTCAACTTAAAATAATGATATTCAGTAAAAATAGGTTTAGTTCAGTAAAAATAGGTTTAGTTCAGTAAAAATAAGTTCAGTTCAGTAAAAATAATTTCAGTTCAGTAAAAATCAATAGTGCAAAGAAGAAAAAACAACATGAATCAGTAAAAATAAGTTCAGTTCAGTAAAAATAAGTTGAACTGAACGGGGCCTAAGTAAGTGGAAAGGATTTCCCATGTTCAACCAAACGAAAAAACGTACTTGTTAGCAAATAAAATTTCATGGACAATGCTAATGCATGGGAAGTCATACTTTCCAACTTCAACCAAACAAGTCATAATTGAGTTTAAAAAAAACGAAAACGAATTATGTTGATATGTAATGTTTAGGCTGTAATTTAGAGATATATAATTTGGTTTTCACTAAACTATCTAAGACATTAGTACAACTTTGTAAGAGAAGAGTACAGAGAATACTTATTTGTAAGGTAGATTTATGAGTTGAATCAAAAAATTCTACGGGAAGTAGTCATCGTTCTAATCAAAGACAATTTCACTTATATACCCTGATGCAAGTAACTTTAATTAATTTGTAGGATTCCGGTCTAAAATTTAGCACGAGTTTAAAAATCATGTGCAGTCACGAAAATTGGATAACGCACAAAACATATTGGCCAAATCTAATTTATTTCTTTCAACTTATAGGAAGTTTAAATTTGGAATAGATATAATTATTATAGTAAGAGTATGATTGATTTACGTTCGGTATGTGATCATATTACTATAACAGAAACATGAATTTTCGAATTTCACTATATACTTTAACGAAATCCAATGGTAGCCATCGACAAACAATAAAAATTACTATAACGAATAATACAGAAGACATCGACAAATAATAAAAATTACATACCTTTATTCTTTAAACTTTTAGCTCTTGCATAATTACATTGCACCAGTCGTTTGAAGGCTAAAATTTATACAAGGCTTATTTAATACTACTTCTCAACCAGATATTTATTCATACATTATTCCCACATTTAAAGATCTATGACATGTAAAGATCTATGACATGTAAAGATCTATGACATGCAAACCTCAAACATGGAATACTTATTATTGAACAAGGGAGTCTAACTGATTTCCACATATATATATTATATATACACATGATATGATACATCTAACTGATTCAGATAAAGCTAGCTTGCAGCAGATGTTTGTGAAGCATAATGAAGCTTGGGAGTTAGTGAACTTGGCCGCCCCTACCTGCTTTGATAGCTGGTTTCGTGGGTTTGGCTTTCACTTCCCGCACTGCGCTCTCAGTGTACACTTCAACCTGTATTTGAGGGCAATTAGTTAGATATACATATATTTAACTTTTTTTCAACAAAAAGAATATAGAGGGATGTTAATTTGCCAACGGCCCAACATATATGTAAGGTGAGATCGATTCTTGTAAGAAGTGTTCTAACGTGCAAATCCCTTCTTATACGCGAATCCAAAGGTAGCCATTATATTCGCGATTAAGTAAATAAAGAGTTGCACGTCAAACAAACCAAAATCGCTACTAAAGATATGTCAGCAAAGCCTTGATATATTGAGTGTACTCCTTAGCTTTGACATATTATCAATAACTCCATCAAGATATATTCAATAATTCTTCTCAAGTTTTTATCAGTAACCCTAGCTATCAACTCATTAACAAAAGTCCTATTATTATGACGCTATTGTACTTGATAGTAACCCAATATGTAGATTGTGAGTAATCCACATTACAATCTCAACTAATAACATGATGCTCGCTTATAAGAAATTGTTAAGAAGTTAATCCGATGTTTAATTCTTGGTTATTGGTAGGTAGCTAGGAAATATGATTTACAAGTGCCATAGATGGCATTAATATACTAACATCTAAAATATTTACAATAGTAATTCTTAATAATGCATGTGTGAGTTGTGACTGGCTAACTGCTATGTAATTAATTTTGGTTTTCATTTATATTCCCTCCGTTTTACTTTAATAGTGATTTTTGACATTTGTTACTATTCACCTTCAATAATTTGACCATCTTATCTTATTACATGAAAGGAAAAACATACTTATACGAGATCTTGTTTGATTTATCTCAATGTGTAGTTTTTTAATATCATCTTTTTAGAATTTTTACTCAAGTGCAATTTGAGATATTCGTGGTCAAACATATGCATTCTCAAGGTAAAAAGTACAAATATTCCTATTAAATACAAATTGTTACTATAATATTCTATTCTATTAAAAAGTTTTCCATTTTCTCTAATCTACTACTCCCTCCGTCCCATAATATAAGTCCTGTTTTTATTTTGGGAGTCAAACTTTAAAATCTTTGACCAAACATTCTTATTAATATATACATAAAAAATATATTCATGTGGGATCTAGTTAGATTCGTCTTAATATCTATTTTTATAATATCAACTTTTTATAGTTTTTATTAATATGGAATTGAAGATATCGAAAGTCAAAGGTACGTCTTAGAGACTGTGCAAAAGTAAACATGACTTATATTATGGGACGGAGGGAGTAGGTTTTAATTCTACCATCAAGCATTTCTTCAATTTTGAATACTCAAATATTTAAATGAGTTTTATATCCTACCACGGTCTTCAATTTGTCTTCCCAATAAAGATACTTCCTCCGTTCCAAATTAAATGCAACAATCAATATTTTGCACTACTCACAGTATGTACTGTGACTAAAATTTGAGCTTTACACATAATGAAAAATATAGTCAAGTGGAATTTTGTTATATTTGTCTCATTAAATACTTTCGTAATATCAACTTTTTCTAATTTTTACATATATATTATATTAGATATTAACCGTTAAAGTTATGTCTCGCCAAGCGTGAAAAGTGAATTATTGCATTTAATTTGGAACGGAGGAAATATGTTACTTGCCTCATTACATAAATTTGTACATTTGTAACAAATATATTACTCCGTATTATTTAATGCTAAAAATGACAAATCATTTAGTTTTCCTAGTAAAAAATAATTACTCTCTCTATTATTATACTTATCATTCGTGTACTTAATTAACCGACAATTGCAAAGTATAAACTTCTATGCATGTCCTATTATTCAAATGATTTTTCATCTTAAAAAACGAAAACTCGTATATTGCATATTTGCATGGAATTAACAACTAGTTTAAATCACAGAGAAACTCTCTAGACTTATCAAAAATTTAAAGGAAAAGGGATTGAGAAACTTACGGTTGTGATGACAAGCTCCTGGTTTGTAAGGGAGAGGGGAGCCACATTGGAGGTTGTTTTTTTTGTCTGAGACCTCTCCTTTTGACTATTCATTTCTCCCTTCCTTTTTCTTCAACTTTGATTTTCCTCCCCCTTATTAACAATGGTAACTTTGCTCTCTTTGCTAGCTTTAATGATCTATGATAATACAAGATACACCTATATTTATAATATTACTAGCTCTCTTAAGTGATAGCAAATTGACTGATTAATCATGCACAGCACTTATTAATTAATTAAATGCATTTCAGGGGTTTATTTGTTTATTACCAGCTGCACATGCATGCTTTGCGTGTACCGTTATTTTTAAATTGTTTTTCCTTTATCTTTGTACATAAAATATGAAGTTGGGAATGAAAAAAAAATATAACATCAATTATAGATTACAAACCTGTTATTTTGGACCTGAATTGATTGAAAAACATTTCAGCTCATTTCAACTCCACCAATTTCAGTTGAATTCAGTACAATTCAGTTTAGCTTATTTTGTCTCACCATCTCAGTTTAGTTCAAATCACTTCCATTTAGTCCAAAAGAACAGAATTTATATACTATCGAGAATTGAGATCCTATAAACAATCCACGTTGTAATTGAAAGTCCACATTAAAGATGCCGAGAGAAATAGATAACTTGATAAACTTGGAGCTACTTAAAGTCTTAAACTATCACATATTGACAAAACGAAACGTTGTTCACTTGTTGTATTATTGGGTTGAAATTTAAAAGCTCGCAATTTGATCTAAGTACTAGGCATTGTTTATTGAGAATAAGGGGAATCTACTTCTTCAAAACGCTAGCAATGAAATTTGATCTATAATCTTATGATTATGGATGACGTATCTAACAATATCTAATAAAGAAAATAAAATGCAGTTTTTGCTTACAATTTTCGATGTTACAAAATTTCAGTCAACTAACTCCAGCTTGACAAATCATGTTGCCTTCTACGCAGATGTAGTAGTTGACTAATTATTTTATGATTGTATCCTCAATTATTACCGGAGGAGTATGATTAGTATAATCGGAATATTCTCATTTCCCCAATAATCCAAATATTGTATGTAAATTATTGGAGGGGGTATATCTTCAGTATAGTTGGATTAGCATTATTGTGAATATTCTCCTTCTCCTATTAAAGGAATATGAAAATAGGAAGATAAAAATTTAAATCAAGTGTAAAATAACATTGATTAGAAAGGCCAAACTATGAAAGTTTCCCCTTGTCATTATTCTATCTCATTTTTTAGTTGCTAAGGTTAGTTCAACTTAACTTAACTTATTAGAGATTTCACTTAAGTTTATTTAGAGCTGATCAAATGTTTCACTAATAAGTTCGCCGTAACAATTTTGATCCAAAAAAATGGCAAAGATATAAATGTGCATTTGTACCCAGCTGGTCAAAAGCTCAACCCAAAAGTCAGTGTGACATTATCTCTCCAGTACGAATGACTTGTATTTTGGGCCAAATCCCACTCCAATTCGTCCTTTGAGCTACTCTAAGGGGGTGTTTGGTTGGGGTATTTTTAATGGAATGGAATGGAATGACATCCATTCCATTATTTGGTTGGGCTTATTTAGGGTAGAGTCTCATACCTATGGGTATCTATCTCCATCCCATCCCTCTAGAATCTCAATCTCCCCTCACCCCCTAAGTTTCTAACTCCATTCCACCCAAGTTTCAAACCCTAATTTGTGTGGAAGGGAGAGAGATTAAACCTTAGAGAAGAGAAGCCAACCGTCGCTGACTATCCTTTTTCGACCACCACCGAACCGACGACCACCTTATTTGCAGAAAAATATGTTCTCTTTCATCCCCAATTTCTTTTCAATTACAGAACGAATTTTTGTTGTTCAATTTCTTAACGAATTGCTTGGTAATTACACTAACAAATTGTTGGGTCTTGTCATCTTTTCTTTTCTATTCTTTTTCCTCTTTGGAGTGCTGTTGCTATTCTGTAGTAAGGAATTGTGTTTGAGAATTGCAATAACGATATTCTACAGTAATGGCGTGTTACCACTGATATTTTGTTGTTCAATTACAATAACTCTACCAAATATGGCCATTGCACTATATCTCATTGCTTCACCAAATCTAGCCAAATTACTTTTCATTAATTTTCTATACTCCATTAATTTTATATGGTGAATTCATATACCAGTCAAGTACTTATATGTATTTATAGACTCATGAATTGTTTTATAAATATATAATTATATTACATATACATACAGTTTGTACAATTATATTAAAATAAAAAGTGGACGCAGAATCCATTCCAAAAGTGAACCAAACAGTAGAAATGGACATTGAATCCATTACAGGATTGAACCAAACAGTTTAAAGCTTGTATGGGGTTCTAGATCCATACCACCCTGGTATGGACATCCATACCAATCCATTCCAGTTCAGTGAACCAAACAGGCCCTAAATGTATTCTAGTCGAGGATGAAGTCTATCTTAGCTTGAATAACTTTGACCGAACCCTTTTCCAATTGAATCTCCGATCCTTCTAAATTCTTAAATTTTGGCTTATGTTGGAGATAAAGTCAAAACTTTCGTAAATTGTCACATTTATTCGCTACTTATGACTTATGAGACAAGCAAATCGCCGCATGAGCATTTTTGGTACTACATGCAATGCCAATTAAACCACTTTTTTTTATCTTACCATCTTTAGGTGTTATACAACGCATTTAAGACTTTGACACAGCTATAGGTTGGGACTTTCTCGATCCATGGGTTGATAGTTGTGTCTTTTGAACACCAAATCTCCATATGATCATTTCCTCGTCTTTTTACTTGTTCCATTTTTACTTTGTGAATCATTCACATATCACACTCTGATCAAATCATTCAATATATCTTATTTTATAAATGAAAAGATTGTATCTATTATAAACGTGATAAGTCAAAGTCAAACAAGGAAGAAAATATGAGAAGCAAGTAGCTTTTAATGGAGTATTTGACAAGAGTTAAAGTGAAACACATGACAACTAAAAGAGAACCGTAAAAGTATATATTCGGCTTGCCAAGAGAAATATCTAATTCCGCCACTGAAGTTAATATTGAATCCAAACTCATTGCCTTTTGTGCTTTACATAACAAGATAGTTATTGTATCAATATCAACCCATCCATATTTGGGTTTATAACCCTCCACAAACATTTGAACTTAGATACAGTTAAGTTATTGATGAACAAATGAACACTACTGGAATAAACAAAAAAAGAAGAAAAGAGTTCCCTAATCAAAGTACAAAGAATCAATCTGGGATTTTGATTCGTAGACAAAACTGAGTAGTAGACTAGTGATGTGTTCCAGGTTTGCCTGGTTTGATCTTTGGCGGTGGGGGTTTCCTCACTTTCACTTTGAGTTCCCGCGTTATTTCCTCCTTAAACACCTCAACCTGTTCAATACAAACATTAAGTACATTGTTATTAATGTCATAAATAAAATATTGTTATTTAATGTAATATTGCTCACATTTGCTACCTACTCCATAGTCCATATAAATAAACTTTTGAAATAAAAAGAGAAGCAAAAATGCCAGCATTTGTTTTACGTTGAAATTTAGTACTCCCTCTGTAACACACTACTTGCAACGATTTGACATAAAGTGTGAGTAGAAAATGTTTAATCGTTGCAAGTAATCCGTTACGGAGGAAGTATAATAACTAATTCTTTTAAATGATCTATTTGATATCACGAACATTTTCAAGTTTTTTGTATAACATGTTTATAGTTAAAAAAAGTACATTAATTCTGGTTTTCATAACGAACAGTCGAACAGACGTTTAGTAGCTTTAGTATATAAAGAACAATGGCATTGGCAAGTAAGCATGGGAGGACAAAGAAAGTGAGAGAAACTTACGTGCTGAGTAGTGATGGTAGTAGAAGATTCAGTAGAGTTGATAGTTTTGTTGGAAATTCTAGGAGAATATGTTGAATTGTCAAGAGAATAACATCGCTTAAATTTCCCAATTGTATTTGAACTTAAACTCTTAATCACCTTCAAACTCTTCATTATTCTTCCTAAGATAATATACCTTGAGTTAGTTCAATCTTTGATATATGTGTTGTTTGGTGGAAAGAAAGTGGGTATTGGTGTGAAGCGTTTTATAATGGGCATGGTCATATGGGGAAGTCTTATTTTAGTTGTCATACAAATATTTTACTGATAAACTAGTTGATAATTTGGTCAGAGAGTGAGTAGGGCTCCGTGTGGAAAACTTATCCCAGTTGGAAGTTTGACTACACTTTGTGGGAGTGCTAATTTGAATTAGTAAACTTATGTAAGCGTTCATACACTGTTGGTAGTTGGATTCAATTTACTTGTTTTTTTTATCCCATGTGTTTTTGTCTCCCGACAGTCCTTGTCTTCACTATTTAAAAAATACACACTTTGTAAAGTATTTTTGAGTCTTGACTTCTCATTAGTCTTCTATGCCTTTGTTGTTCTACCAAAAATTATCATCTGTAATCGTTATAAATTTTATGTGGTATAATTAATATTAACGCCACCACTTCTTAGATCAACAAGTGCATTTGTGGGCTTTGAAATTTGTAGCTTGAATTCCCCACTCATTTTCTGGATCAATTGTTCAACCATCTCAAATACACACCCATTATTCAAAGAACTATTGCCCTAATAAACAAATACATTAACCAACTCAATTACTCATCTCCTTCTACTTGATGGATTATGTAATTGTATATATGAAAATGTTTAAATTACAAATTAGTTAGTTTGTTATGGTAGGCAAGTGCATATATTTAACTCCTAAATATTACCATGTAATCTTGACTTGTAATCTCTAGGTTCTCTAGTATATAAACTTAGTTTGTAAAGATAATTATTCAAGAAAGATACTTCTTTCATGATATCAGATTTCTAGGGTTTATTGATCATCTTCCGCTTTGCCCTAGCTTCTAGCCATCCACACACCCACACGCCACCAATGGCCAGAGGCTCATCTTCCACTTCTTCTTCTTCTTTAAATTTCTCTCCCTCCCATAACATTCCTATCACTTTTGCTATGAAGAACGTGTGAGTGCTCTACGTCATTACGTGGGTGGAGTTTTTCAAAATTCAAGCACGTTCCAATCGTGTGATTCACCATATCATTCCTTCGGCTAAGTTCAAAGGTCCTACTACAGATGACGAAAAAAAAGAGTGGTCTACCATTGACGATACAGTTTTGAAATGGATTTTATGCCACCATTTCCGAAGACCTACTCAACACGATTCTCGAGCCTGATTCAACGGCTTTGGAAGCGTGGAACGTCTCCGAGGTATTTCTAAAAAAATCTTCAAGGGTTGTCACTCTTGAACAAGATTTCCCAATACCGGCCTCCATGGAAGATTTCCGAATGCATTAGCGTATTGTCAACGTTTGAAAATGTTGGCGGATCAACTCAAAAATGTTGGTGCTCCGGTATCTAACAATTGACCTGTGTTACAAATGGTTGCAAGTCTTACTAAAGCATACAATGTTGTTGGTATACTCTATTTCGTCAAAGTGACCTCTTCTTAGCTCCTTTTATTAAGCACGATCTATGCTTGTTCTTGAGGAGGCAGGGTTAGCTAAAGAGGCGGCACTTGATTCGTCTTCTGCGACCTTGATGGCATCATATCGGAAGGTTCACGTTCAGATGCCTCGTCCCACCACTGTGGCTCAAATAATGGTAAAAAGGGCCACAATCGCTCCCAAAATAAAGGTCACAATCATGGCAACAAGGGTGCTGGTGTTGGCAACAAGGTGGCTTGCAGTAGCATGGGGGGCATTTGAGCCACCAGCGTGGTCCCCCCTAGGGAGCCACTTCATGCTTGGGGGGCGTGGCCTTATGGCCGGGCCCTCACCCTGCCCCTATTAGTCGATATGTGCTATTTGATGAGCAAAATTTCCCATTTTCATCTCTTTATAGTCCAAGTCCAACTACCTATGATTTTCTAAATGCCATGAGTCCGTTGGACCTCCCCGCACTTCCTATCTCCCAAACACATGAGCCCAACCCTCATTTTCTTGTGACTGGTCCATCCGCAGCTCTTAGCCGAAGTCCATCTTCCCCTCCCACACTAAACTCTCTTCTCGTGGGCCTGCAGTCCGTTCCAAGCCAGCTGCCACCACTCTCCCATTCTCGCCTAAGCCGCCAGCACCATCTGGGCCCACTCCACAATCCCCCCTCCTCTTCCCAGTCATCCCATCACTCCTCTCACTCCTATTTTGCGTAATGGGCCTCCTCTCTACCTTGGCATCCCATCTCCCACTCATTACCATGGGCGGCAACCTCTTCCACCCATTGCCTGTGCCCACTTCCAAGGGATCTCGGCCCATGACCCGCCAACACGATCTTGGTGATAATTTACTTTCGTGGTCATCCAAACGACATGCTACACGGTCACATTCCAGAGCAAATTTCAAGTACAGCGGGGTAGCCAATGTTGTTTCTGAATTTTATTGGCTACGAAATCTACTTCTTGAACTTCATGGTCCTATTATAAAAAGCAACATTGGTATATTGTGATTATGTGAGTGCAATTTATTTGTCCGGTAATCCAGTACAACATCAGCGCACTGAACACATTAAAATGAATATTCATTTTGCCACAGAGAAGTTGCACGTGGTGAGGTGCGTTTTTTACATACCCCGTCCCGATATCAAATTGGATATATTTTTACTAAAAGTCTTCCAGTGATTCTCTTTGAAGATTTCAGGGACAGTCTCATGTTCGTCCTCCTCCCGTTCGACTGCGGGGGTGTGATGAATTATGTAATTGTAAATATGAAAATATTTAAATTACAAATTACTTAGTTTGTTATGTTAGGCGAATGCATATATTTTATTTCTAAATATTAGGATGCAATCTTGACTTGTAATCTCTAGGTTCTCTAGTATATAAAGTTTGTAAAATAATTATTAAGGAATACATTTTTTTAACTACTTACTCCTCCCTTCATTGTCATTAATAATGACAAATAAAGTCTTTTCAATTTTCACACTTTATTTTTTCCCCATCTATAAGACATGCCCCCTCCCATGTTTTGTTTTAATGGGTATACGATCCATTTAATTCCAATTCCCCTTCAAAATTCTCATTCCCGCTAAACAAAGGTAATTAAAAATGTGGAATTTTTCCACCCTTTATTACAAACACCTGGATTGATCCTACAAGTTCTGAGAGACAAATTTTTAACTGATGATCTGACTGATGAAGGCAATGGAATCCTTTGAGTTCTCTTCCCATAATATTAACTGTTTGGGCTCACCTTGTGGCCAGCCCAATTCCTTAGGGAAAAGGCAAAAATGCCCTTGCTCCTGATAACAAGGAACCATAAAGTTATAACAGCACGGATCCCATATCGCTAGATTCCTTCTCCAGGAATCTTTGCCTATAAAAGCATCAACCATCCCATCAGTAAAGGGTAATTAATCATTTCTCTACCTACCCCTTTTATTGCTTACACCAGCTTACATCATCTTTCCCATCACAACTCCGCATCGCTGATTTAGGCATCGAAGCGGCTACGCCCGGAAAGCCCCCGGGTTAGGCTTCCGTTTGTTTTGCAGGTCATCCAGCTAGCACGTGGTTCGAGCAAAGACTGCACGTGATCATCCCAAAATCATCAATCATATCATCTCAAGTTTCTTGGCAGAAACATTAACTAATGATAACTAAGATTGTTTACTATTAGGGTAATTTGGTAATTAGACTCTTAGTAGATTCTGTAAAGATATTTTGTATCTCTATATATATGATGCCAGGCAACCTAAACAGGTAGCCAATCATTCATTCTCAAATACTCGTTCATGGTATCAAGAGCCTAGATTTTTTTTCTCTCTCGCTTCCGCTAACCCTAACCCTAAACACACGGTTTCTTCAATCTCAAACCCTAATTTTCTAGGTTTGATTCTTGCCGGCAAGACAACTCATGTCTGCCCTACCCCGCCACCATGATGTCATCGGCCCTCCGGTCACCGGCACACCGCAGACACCGTCGTTTCAGACGCGTGTCTCCACCGCCGCGCCCGACGAAGTGCGCACTCAGCCCCTGCTCGACGTCGCTGCCTCCTCCGCAGCGTTGCAACCGTCCAGCAGCCTCCTACAGCAGCCCTACAATGTTCCGGCGCTGTTGTCCGGCGGCTATCATGGTGCTCCTGTCGACAACTGGCGTTTTTCGACGAACCCTAATTTCCTTGGTGCTTCCTCGTCGACGATAGCACATGGGAGCCCTGCGCCACAACGCACTCCCTCTCGCTATCCCCCCGGTTTTGCGCCGCCTGTTCTTGGTGGTGGTGCGTCTCCACTGCCGGGCTTACAACCCTATTCTCAGCCGCCTCTTCCCATGGCT
Organism: Patellifolia procumbens; assembly: GCA_947645195.1. Taxonomy (NCBI): domain Eukaryota; kingdom Viridiplantae; phylum Streptophyta; class Magnoliopsida; order Caryophyllales; family Amaranthaceae; genus Patellifolia; species Patellifolia procumbens. The sequence goes on from CANSGD010000144.1 coordinate 457,957, forward strand.
ATGTCTCTCACACATCAGGATATCACTCGCTTCGTCTCCATCAAATTATCTACCCCCGAAGATTATCTCATGTGGAAAACTCAGGTGACGTGTTTTCTTTCGACACACCAATTACTTGGTATCGTCGAAGGTACTATTCCGGTTCCTCCTTCTACCTATCTTGATAATCTAGGTCAATCTTTGCCTAATCCACAATTTTATGAGTATATGAGACTTGATCAGCAAATTAAATTGTGGTTGTATGCTTCGATTTCACGTGATGTTATGATGGATGTACATGAGTTGCATACTTCTGTTGAGATTTGGCATAGATTACAGTCACGTTTTTTGCATGCTAGTATGGCTAGGTCTATGGAACTCAAAGGTCGTTTGAGTCACATAAAGAAACCTGAACACCAGTCTATGGAGTCTTTTCTCCGTGAGATTAAAGTAATTGTTGATTCTTTAGCTGCTATTCAGTGTCCTGTTTCTCAATATGATCTTGTTCAGTATACCTTGACTTCTTTGGATAGGGATCGTGATTATGACCCTCTGGTTACCACTTTGTTGCAATTTCAATCTTCCTTGACCTTTGATGATCTACGCCCCAAACTTTTACAACATGAGCAACGTATTAAAGCTATACGTGCTTATGATGAGGCACCCACTGCGCATCAAGCCTTGGTTGCTGTTCAGTCTGGTTCTTCGGGTTCTCAATCATCTTCTTCGGGTGGTTCGAATCCTAAGGGTCAAGGGGGTGGTAAGAATAAGAACAGGAACAATCGCAACAAGGGTGGTCGTGGCAACAACAATGGTCGTGGCAATGGAGGACAAGGTGGTCGTGGCAATGCAGGCCGCGCTAATGGTATGGGTAATTTTCATGATGTTTCGTATGTTAATTATTCTTGTGCCAATTATGTTGCTAATGATTTGTCTTCAGCAGGAAGTAATCCATCTAACGGCAATTTAGCCAACACTCCTTCTTCAGATACTTGTGGTCTTTGTTGGTATCCAGGTCACCAAGCAGCCTATTGTCCTCAACGTTTCAATCACAGCTTTGTGCCTTCTTCTCCTGATGGTGTCACACGTGCCCTAGCTGCACTGTCTGTTGGTGGTGAAACGAATGACTCCGTTTGGTATCCAGATTCTGGAGCCGCATCCCACATGACCTCACAGGATGGTAAGCTATCTAATGCTATTCCTTACACTGGTTCGAGTTCTATTGTTGTTGGTGATGGCACAAAACTTCCCATTAATAAACTTGGTAACTTAACTCTGTCTTCCCCGAGTCGCCCCCTTCGCCTCACGAAGGTGTGTCATGTTCCCCAGTTAAAACATAATCTGATGTCTGTTCAAAAGTTATGTCAGGATAATTCTTGCATAGTCTGTTTTGACGAGTCTTCTGTTTGTGTTAAGGACAAGACCACGGGGGCAGTTCTGTTGCGGGGAACCAGTAGGAATGGTGTCTACCCTCTTCAGCCTCACATCCTTGAGTCAGAGTCGTCTTCCCGAGTTTCAGAGTCTTCCCGAGCCTGCCCAGAGTCGTCTGTCCCTGCCCTCCTAGCCACCAAGGAGTCTGGAGATGTTTGGCATTCTCGCCTTGGTCATCCTTCTGCTAGAGTTTTAGGAAGTTTACGTTCACAAAACTTGATTTCATGTAATTCTAAGTTTCATGACGATTGTGTTCATTGCAAAGTAGGAAAGATACATCGTTTGCCTTTTGAGTCTGTGACTCATCGTGCCCCCTATCCCTTATATCTGATACATAGTGATCTTTGGCAATCTCCAGTTAAATCTAATCAGTTTTTTCAGTACTATGTGGTTTTTGTTGATGATTATTCACGTTTTTCTTGGCTATATCCACTTAAACTAAAATCTGATGTCTATTCGACCTTCTTAGTTTTTCAGAAACTTGTTGAGAACTTATTTAATTCCAAAATTAAATTTTTCCAAAGTGATGGTGGGCGTGAATTTGATAACACTCCTTTACTACAACATTTCTGTGATTCGGGAATTTATTTTCGAAAGTCTTGTGCTCGGACTCAAGCGCAGAATGGTGTTGCAGAAAGGAAACATCGAACTATTATTGAGATGGCCCGCACTATGCTTATTCAATCTGAATTGCCATCTCGATATTGGGTTGATGCGTGTTATACGGCGGTTTATACGATAAATCGTCTTCCTAGCTCGGTTTTGCAGGGTTCATCCCCGTTTGCTAAGCTTTTTCATCGTCCCCCTTCCTATGAGTTCTTGAAATGTTTTGGTTGTGCCTGTTTTCCGTTGTTTTTAGATCCTAAAATCAATAAATTACAGGCTAAGTCGATTCAATGTGTTTTCATTGGCTATGCGTCAAATTATAAGGGATATCGATGTCTTGATCCTCTTTCTGGCAAAGTTTATACAAGTCGTCATGTATTGTTTAGTGAACGTAAATTTCCCTATCGTTCTCTTGTGTCTAGCACACCCATTGTTTCGCCTATGACTGAGTCTCTTGACCCCTTAGGTTGGACCTCGAGTCTCCCTTCCCCCGAGCCCGCAGCATTACGGGAGCACATGCAGCAACCCGCTGCCTGCTCACAGAATGCATGCAAGCCCGGGCCTCTCCCCTGCGCGCCCGCAGCACCCACGCCTAGCAGAAGCGTGCCGCTGCCGAGGCTCCCCCCACTACTGCCTGTACGCAGCAGTCCTCGCCCAGCAGCAGCGTGCAGCTGCCGAGCCTCCCCTCACTTCTATTAGTCCGCAGCAGCCCCCTGCGTCCGCGGGAGGTCTGCTGCCCCCTTCCCCGTCACACGTCTCCTCTCTTCATGGGTGTGACGTACCCTCCCCGTCTAGTCTTGAGTCGTCCCCGTCTCCTATCGTCCCTCCCCCTAGGCGTCCTAGAAAGTCGTCTAAGTGTGTCGATCCTACTAATGTTCATACCATGACCACGCGTCTAAAAGACGGCATCATTTCAACTAGGAATTTATTGGATTTAAAAACCGATGTTGTTGAGTCTGAACCGTCTAATTTTAAGCAAGCGTCTAAAGATTCACGTTGGCAACAAGCCATGCGTGATGAGTATGAAGCATTAATTAAGAATGATACATGGGAACTTGTGCCTCGCAACAACAATAGAAACGCTCTTGGTTGTAAGTGGGTGTATAAGATTAAATATAATTCTGACGGTTCTGTGGAGCGGTTTAAGGCCAGGCTTGTTGTTTTTGGTAATCATCAGCAGGCAGGTATTGACTACTTTGAAACCTTTAGTCCTGTAATTAAGCCTACTACTGTTCGCTTAGTTCTTACTCTTGCTGCTACTTTTAAATGGCCTATTCGTCAACTCGATGTCAAAAATGCTTTCCTTCATGGTTTCCTCAATGAGGAAGTCTATATGCGTCAGCCTCCTGGTTTTGAACACCCTTCTCAACCACATTATGTTTGTCGGTTACGAAAATCCATTTATGGTTTGAAGCAAGCTCCTCGAGCTTGGTTCTCTCGTTTCAGCAATTTTCTTCTCTCTATTGGTTTCAAGTGCAGCAGTTGTGACACCTCTATGTTCACTCTCAAACACAGTAGTCATATTATCATTCTCTTGCTATATGTTGATGATATTGTGCTTACAGGTAGTAGTTCCTCTTTGCTTCAGAAATTTATCAGTGTTCTCTCTGCTCAATTTGCTATGAAGGATTTGGGTGATTTGCATTACTTCTTAGGCATTCAGGTTTTACGTACTCCTCAGGGTTTGCTTTTGTCTCAAAACAAATATGTAGTTGATCTTCTTCAGAAATTTCATCTTCATACTGTCAAACCCGTACGTACTCCTGTTGTCTCTCGTGTCACTCTTTCTCTTTTAGATGGTGAACTTCTTGCTGATCCCACAGATTATCGTAGTATGGTTGGTGCTTTGCAATATTTGACTATGACTCGTCCTGATATTGCCTATGCTGTTAATTCGGTTTCTCAATTTATGCATGCGCCTCGTACTACTCACCTTCATGCTGTGAAAAGAATTTTCAGGTATCTGCAGGGAACTTCTGATTATGGGCTATTTCTTCATAGTACTGGCTCTCCTACTGTGACTGTTGCCTATTCTGATGCTGATTGGGCCGGGTGTCCTGACACTAGGCGTTCTACTACTGGCTATGCTGTCTTCCTAGGGAAGAATTTGATCTCCTGGCGTTCTAAGAAGCAACCTACTGTTTCGAAGTCTTCTACTGAAGCTGAGTATCGTGCTGTTGCCTACACTACGGCTGAAACAATTTGGATTCGTCAATTGTTAGCTGATTTAGGGTATTTTCATCGTCGGCCTACCATTCTCTATTGTGATAATGTTTCTGCTATGTATCTTACTGCCAATCCTGTTCATCATGATCGTAGTAAGCATATTGATGTTGATTATCATTTTGTTCGTGAGATGGTTGCTAAAGGTGGACTTCAGGTCAAGCACGTTCCGACACAGTTGCAGGTTGCTGATATTTTTACTAAGGGTCTTTCTTCTGAGTTGTTTTGTAAACATCGTTCCAATCTATCCGTGATTCCTCCCCGTAAAGATTGTGGGGGTGTATTAGGGTAATTTGGTAATTAGACTCTTAGTAGATTCTGTAAAGATATTTTGTATCTCTATATATATGATGCCAGGCAACCTAAACAGGTAGCCAATCATTCATTCTCAAATACTCGTTCATTTACGTACACTCTCTACAGCAACTTGTGAATCAAACACATGCTGCATATTAATATACTATACAAGAATCTTAGAATGCTTAATATATGATCTGGGAGTAATACATGGATCACATGAGAAAATGGTCAGTGATGCTCTTTAAAAATGGCTTTTCATTGGTAATCTAAGTAAGGAATTAATTGCCCAGAGTTTATATACTACTATAACCTAATTATTAGCACTGGCCAATCTTTATTAGCAGTTGGATTTATCTCCCAAAAACAGGCATCAAAATCCAAAATGTTAAAGATAGCAGTATTAGCATTGGTTTTACTTCAACTACTACAACAATCTTCCATAGTAGTAGTATTGGGTTTAACCAGAGATGATTTCCCTTCCGATTTCATTTTCGGCTCCGGCACTTCTGCTTATCAGGTCATTCTTCTCTTTTCTGTGAAATTTACTTATCAGGTTATTGCTTTGATTCCATTTTGAGCAATAAGCATGCCCAGTAACTTTTTCTTTAATGAGTGGGGGATGAGCTAACTTGGGAGCTTGACTTGCATAGATTGAGCCTACCTGACTCGTGAACTACTTGAATTCTGCTCGAAGTTTTCATGAGCCAAGCTATGTTTTCGACTCAAAGTTTACATTGGAATATTTCTTAGCTATTTTAGTTTTCATAGTATAGAACTTTATTATTAAGGTTGAACTCGAGTCACTCTTAATTTAATCCATATATATAGGGTTAAGAATTAAAACAAATAAGTTCACTTTTGAAGTATACTTTATACTTCCTCTGTTTCTCAATACTTGTAACATTAGTTTAAACTATATAATAGCCACTATTCATATACCAATCTTTTGTTATAATTTTTCTCAAACGTATAAGAAAAAATATAGTCAAGTGGGGACTTATTTGATTCGTCTTCATGCATACTATCAACTTTTTATATTTTGTACTTATCAATAATTAGAGATATTAAGGTTCACAATATTTCATTGAATAGTGTGCAAATGAGAAACGTTGCGCGTATTGCGAAACGGAAGAAGTATAAAGTTACTTATAATGTCGTCTCATTATCTGATCGTACATACTATGTAACACTGGATGATACTTTTTGATTGCACAAGCATAATTTTTTTTATTTCATTACACTGATTACTGATTATTTCTTTGGGTCAAAACCCAAAATATATGAAACATCTAAAAATGCACATTGGATGTGTTACACGACGTCATCTAACACTGACTTTCCATATAAACTCTCACAGTTGAGATTTGAAGTGTGTAATTTGTGGAAATGCAGGTAGAGGGGGCAGCGTCCGTGGATGGAAGGACACCGAGTGTTTTAGACACTTGGGCCATTGGTGGTTGGTTTCCATATCTATTTTTTGTTTTTAAGAACGATGGTCAGAAACCACTTTTTAAAAGCATAATTTTGGGAGAAACCACTTTTTAAATGCATTTTTACAAGAAGAAACTCAAAATAAAAACTAGTATTTGCGAAAAGAAACCTTCCGGCTAGAATTTGACGTTGACCAACATTTTCCAACATTGACCATTCTATTTTCGTATTTGCCAACTTAGAACTTGATGTTTCCAACTTTCCATCACTTTATTCCATATGAACTTAATTTTTTCATACTCTATCCTTTATATGGCATGTGAGAGAAAAGGAGGAAGATGTAGAATAGCGTGTGAAAATATTAAGTTTTAAGTTGACAAATAGGAAAACAGAATGGTCAAACCGGAAAATGTTGGTCAACGTCGTATTTTGGTATGAAAGTTTCTATTCGCAAATAACTTTTCTATTTTGGGCCTCTTCTTGTAAAAACACTTTTAAAAGGTGGTTTTATGACAATTTTTCCTTTTTTTTAGGAAAAATTGGATCAAATAGCACAAACTATACGTTTGTTGCACAAAACAACACCAACAAAAAAAGGTGCACAAAACAACACGAACTTTTCTAATTAGTGCAGAAAACGACAAAAGTGGTTATTTTCGCCAGAGATTCTCTATTTCCTGTGAATCTTTAGTATTTTAGCTTTTTTATTTTGCTATTTTTTCCCCAATTTAAATAAACTAGTGGATCTAAAAATTACCTTATTTCCTCTGTAAAACCCTGAAATTCCCCCAAATTGATTATGTCTATCAAACTCTAAAATTGGAGAATGAGTGGCAAATATTCAAGGAAGAAATCAAAAGGAATGTCTACAATGTATGGGTAATAGAAATCAAAAGGCTAAAATACTAAATATTCACCAGAAATAGGGAATCTCAGGCGAAAAAACCACTTATGTCATTGTCTACACCAATTAGAAAAGTTCGTGTTGTTTTGTGCACCTTTTTTGTTGGTGCTGTTTTGTGCAACAAACGTATATTTTGTGTTGTTTGATCCAATTTCCTTTTTTTTATATGCATAATAATATTAGTAAAATAATCCATGCATGTAATACTGCTGACACAATAAGATAATTTATTCTAGATATATAAATTAACAAGCATTAAAGAATTTATATATATTTTTTTCTAATAAGGCACAAGAAAATCTTAGGAGGCCATTCTCTCAAGGATGAACCCTAATGATTGAAAATGATAATCTCCTTGAGGAGGCTCAATGAATTAATTAACAATATATAGTGTACACACTAGAAATTACAAGGAATATTTACGGCAATAAATATACATAAAATATTTACATATTTATATTCTAACAACTAAGCAATCTAATAAAGAAAGACTATATAGAAGAGGATCGACAAGGACATCAAACGTCTGACTTTTTGTAGCAATGTATGTCCATACTTAAGAAAGTAGTCTGGGACCGAATTTGCTTTTCTAAGCATATGGTGTACCTGAAATCAAACTGAAGTAAGAATTTTATAATTCAGGTGATCTAGGTTGTATAATTAACTTATATTGGTCTAGTATAATTGTATATATTTAGAAAATTGGCAATTAGAAACCAATTATCTATTATATATGTTGGCTTGTAAATTCCAATTTTTTGTTTTTAACATAAATAGAAACAAAAAATATGAACAAACACCCACAAGTTTAAAATGTTACAGGTGGAAGCAGTGGATATACCGGGGATGTGGCATGTGAGGAGTACTACAAATATAAGGTCAGAGTATTAGTGTATAAATATTGTTGTATACTTGTATTATATAGCCCTTATGCACTTTGGTCTTTGGTGTATTAGTCCTATACTTGACACTATTTTTCGCTTATTTGAAATTTGTTCTATAGTGTGAATTTACATCCTAGTATAGGGTATAAGTTGTATCCAAATCTTGTTTAAAATACATTACATTTTTTGTAATATTGGGATGTCTCAGAAATACCCAAGTTCTTTTTTGGATTGGGTGCCTAGTTGATGCATGGAGTCCACCATTAATAGTTAGTTTAATCGAAAGCATTTAGTTAGTACATTTTTTATGTTTTTTTGGATAGAGCTATGTTTAAGCCTTAAATACTTTGCTAATGTAGAAAAAAATAAAATGCTATGGATCAACGCGTTATTTGTCTTTGAATATCAAAACTGCATTTTTTTTATACTCTTACATGATCCCCTCATTGTATTTGGATTGCCACTGCTTGAATAAGTTTTACAAGTTGGGTCTTAAAAAAGGTGTTGATGCTAAAATAATTGTAACAAAACAATCGGAATTTCCGACAAATTTACACTAATAACGGAATGGGCAACCAAAAATACTTTTGGTTGAGCACTCAATATGACATGACTTTTCCTAAACATGTACCAATTCTACTTGCAAAATTACTACTTTACAGTGCTCATTTTAAATGAGAGAGATGTTAGACTGATCACGAAGTTCGTTTTTATAAGTTAATTCGCTAGTTGTTCTTATCTTTTGCCATTGCTAAAATATGGTAAATGGTTTTTTCATTTAAAGCAAGTTGTAAAGACTATGCATGCTTAGAGATAAGATTTGATCTTATATCTTAGACTCTGAATAATCTATCAACTAACCTACTTCACATCCAAAATATGATAAATATGATGTACCTTCTTATCTCATTTATAAAATTATTGCAGGAAGATGTTCAATTGATGGTTGATACAGGGCTAGATGCATATAGATTCTCCATTTCCTGGTCAAGACTCATCCCGAGTATGGTGTCCTTACAATATGTTTATGTTATTTCTTGTATTTGTTTACATCTAGTATCTCTTCAATCTATACATTAATACAAAAGAGAATTTACTTTGAGATCAAAATTCAAAGGGGAATTTTTAGGGATGGTTCGGAAAGTGTGTTCGGTGATCTTTAGTCAAAGTCAACATAGACCTGTGAAACAATTTTTTTTCTGATGCAGAGTTCTCGAGAATATCCCCTAATACTTAAGTTAATAGAACGGTCCAGAGAAAGTAGTCAATACAACGATCTAATTTCTAGTAGTTGAGAGCTTCTCTCTCACTATTACTTTTTCTCTAAACATAATTGGACAAAAGTTTCATTGTTCTTGATATTAAGATGAGACGTTTAGAAAAATTGCATATAGATTCTTTATTATTATTACAACCATTTATTACTAGCTACCACTAATTGTTGTACATAACCTATTACATTATATAAATATATGACGTTTTACCAATCTTTTCACTTTTATAATTTTTACCGTTTATTTTCAGATGGAAGCGGACCGGTCAATCCAAAAGGCGTTGAATATTACAACAATCTTATCAATGAACTAATCAAAAATGGTAAAAACATCCTCAATTCTAGTCATAATACACGTACCATTAGTACGTATGTCTTAATATAAAAATTGCATAGTCTCATAAGCCTGCCTTAGCTTAGAGTTCGCTAAAGACCACATTAGAAGTTATTATTTTCCAAGTTAGAAGGATCATCTTATATGCAAACACTAAATTAGAATGGTCATTTAAGATTATCGTATACTAACTATCTTAAACAACCTTTACCTTCAACGGACTAATATAACACTATGTTTTCTAGGAATTCAACCTCATGTGACATTGGTACATTTTGATCTCCCACAAGCCCTTCAAGATGCTTATGGAGGATGGCTGCATCGACAGATTGTGTAAAGTTTCTTACAAACTTTTGTCTTCTTTCGATTCCACTAGGAAAATTTATTGTTACAATTTACTAATTTTTTTCTACAGAACATCTACCATATAGACCTTTTGTTTAGTATTATCTTTTCCTTGAAAAAGTTCCAAAGTTTTTTTGAGGGCTTTGAAAGCACAAATGTAAAATGGGATCAAGTTTTTTTAATGGATTATTTGAATTTTTACCAGAAAATTATAATGGCATTAAAACCAAAAGATCATATAGGTACTCATTTCTTTTTCTCTAAAACAATCACTTATTACCTCCAGTTCTTTTAGTTGGCGCACTTGACTTTTAAAATATTTAAGTACCTATTTTGATCATACTTTCTACTAATATGAAAAACAATTGTTATTATGTAAAATGATAATAGAATTTTAATTTTATACAAGTTTTTAAAATACATTTTTACTTTATATAAATGGTCAAAATTGTGCTTCGGTGCTTTGTGAAAGTCAGAGTAAAATAACTAAAAACTAGAAGTAGTTTTCTTCCCCTGGCAAGTGAACCAATTTTTTTAACCTTTACAAAAAAGTTCTTGTCAATTGAGTTAACAACAATGTGAAAATACTTGTTTGTTTTTATGTATGAGCAGGAAAGACTTCATGGCTTATGCAGAAGTATGTTTCAAAGAATTTGGGGATAGAGTTTTGCATTGGACAACATTTAACGAGCCAAATATCTTTGCTCGTATGTTTTATAAGTTACCGTATACTGCAGCTCATAACCTTTTAGTAGGGCATGCATCAGTTGTAAAGCTATACAGAGATAATTTCCAGGTAATTACAACAAAAATTTAATTTGTTTTATGGGCTTACATTACAAATAATTCAAAGTCCAAACATAAATTTTAACTATTGCAAGAACAAGTGATTTGTAGGTAAAACAACATGGATTTGTGGGGTTAAATATCTATACAAGCTGGTATGTTCCCGAAACAAACTCGGAAGATGATCGAATCACATTAAACAGAGTTACGGACTTTGTTCACGGCTGGTAAGTTTTTATACATAATAGAGTATAAAATTATTCCTGTAACTGAGCCATAAATCCACATCAATATCGGCCTCCTAAAAACCCACAAATACCCCTAACTTATGGTTTCAGTAATTTTCTGAATTCAGGTTTATGCATCCCATGCTGTATGGAGACTACCCTAGTTCAATGAAGCAATACTTGGGAACAACACTTCCAACATTTAGTGAGAATGAAAGCAAGCTAGTGAATGGTTCATTTGATTTTATTGGAATCAACTGCTACAATGCTACTTCTGTCAAGTACAATTCAGCTAGTGAAGATCCCATGTGCCCCAAGGGTGACTGTACTCGTAAGTCACTCCAGACTCTATCATATGTATTCGACAATTAAATCCTCTACAATTGCGTCAACCATCTGATATATTTGCAATACCTAATGGTTACTAAACTTCGAAAAGACGTATCTTTACTTATTTGATCTGGCCGGCAATACGTTTTTTTTTGTAAAGTATTGACCATTGGATATTCAAAATGTGGAATGCAAATATATTGAATGGTTGAGATCTGCTCAATTGTAGGCAATTGCAAATAATTTAATTGTAGAGTATGTAAATGGAACACTCCACCCTGAAAGAAGTTAATTCCTTAATTGAAAAAGTGTTACAACCTAATTATTTATACTAGCTAAAGATACCCTAGATACACAGATATTAACTAGGCTATAAACTAGGAGAAGACTAAGTTACACAAGATATTAACTAGGCTATAAACTAGGAGAAGACTATGACTAAGTTATTTACATAACTATACAAGATATTATATGAAAATAAGAGATATTTTCATATTATCTAACACACCCCCGCAGTCGAAACGGGAGGAGGGCGAACGCTGAGACTGTCCCTAAAATCCTCAAATAACACCAAGGGAAGACCCTTAGTAAATATATCGGCAATCTGATAGCGAGAGGGGACATGCAACACACGGACTTCACCCTTAGCGACCTTTTCACGTACAAAATGAATATCCATCTCAATATGCTTAGTACGCTGATGCTGTACCGGATTTCCAGATAAGTAGATCGCACTCACATTATCACAATAAACCATCGTAGCCTTACGAACCGGACAGTGAAGCTCCGTAAGAAGATTACGCAACCAACACGATTCGGAGACTACATTCGCTACTCCTCTATATTCTGATTCAGCACTCGAACGGGACAAAGTGGTTTGCCGTTTGGATGACCAGGAGAGCAAATTATCACCAAGAAACACACAGTAGCCGGAAGTAGAACGGCGAGTGTCAGGACACCCACCCCAATCTGCATCTGTATAGGAAAATAGAGTCGACACTGACGAGGGATAAAGATGTAGACCCAAATCCAGTGTGCCCTTCACATAACGAACAATGCGCTTGAGAGCGCACATGTGATCCTCCATGGGCTGGTGCATGAATAAGCAAATCTGCTGCACTGCATAAGAAATATCTGGCCTAGTGAAAGTAAGATACTGTAATGCACCAGCAAGACTCCTGTACAAAGATGGATCACTACAAGCAACCTCGGATTTAGCACTGAGCTTGGGTTTAGTATCCACAGGGGTAGGAGATGGCTTACAAGCAGACATGCCTGCTCGTTCAATGATCTCTTCAGCATACTTGCGCTGAGCAAGGAACAAACCACCTGCATGACGAGAGACAGCAATACCCAAGAAATAACTCAACAAACCCAAGTCTTTCATAGCAAATTCGGAGCCAAGGAGAGCTATGATAGACTTGCGTAGAGCAGTAGATGAAGCAGTTAATATAATGTCATCCACATAGAGCAGTAAATATGCCATCTCAGTACCACGACGAAGTATAAACAAGGAGTGATCACACCTGCTATTAACAAAACCAATTTTCGTCACAAACTCGGCAAACCTGCGATACCATGCACGGGGGGCCTGTTTGAGACCATATAATGACTTTTTCAACAAACACACATGATCAGGATATGTAGGATCTCGATAGCCCACAGGCTGATGCATATAAACAGTCTCATTTAGCTCACCATGCAAAAAAGCATTCTTCACATCCAGCTGGTGCAACGGCCAACCTTTGGACAATGCCAAACTAAGCACTGTCCGAATAGTAGCAGGTTTGACGACGGGGCTAAAAGTCTCCCCACAATCAATGCCTACTCGCTGAGTCTTCCCATCACCTACAAGACGAGCTTTGTATCTCTCAAAAGAACCGTCAGCATTAACTTTATGAGCAAAAATCCACATAGAACGAATAATATTAGAATCAGGAGGACGAGGAACTAATTCCCAAGTCTTATTTTTAATTAGAGCGTGGTACTCATCATCCATAGCCTGTTTCCAATTCGGGTCACGTAGAGCAGTCACGGGATTCCGGGGAATGGGGGAGCGGTCAACATGGGCAACAAGAGAAGTGATCTTTTTATTCTTGTAAATACCATTTTGACTACGAGTGACTGCCTTAGGTGCAGAAGAGGGATGAGTGATGGGCTTGGTGCTTTTAGTGGATGGCCGACGGGGATTGGAAGGAAGAGGAGGTGGGCTCGGTATAGGAGATGTGGAAGAGGGGCCGCATGGGCCAGATGAGTGAAATGGGGCTGCTGTGGCTGGAGGGCCGTGAGGGCCAAAGAAAGAAGATGGAGCTGCTGTGCTCGCTGGACCGTGAAGGCCAGAAGAGGGAGGATGGGCTGGGAGCTCAGGTGGGCCGTGGACCGAAGGAGAAGGGAGAAGAGGCACTGACCCAGTTTGAGGAGATAGTGGATGGGGAGTGATAGGCCCATCCGGAAGAGGGTGGGGCGAGACTGGAGGAACAGTGAGCCGTGGTGTTTGGGCTTGTGACCGGATGGGTGGATCCATAGTGGAAACATGGTCCAAAAAATCATAATGAGTGGCATGTGGCGTGTGAAGTGACTTGAACGGGAAAGTTTGTTCATCAAACACGACATGGCGACAAAGAATGATTTTACGAGAAGATATATCATAACATTTGTAGCCCCGATGATGAGGTGGAAACCCCAAAAAAACACATGGTGTAGAACGGGCTTGAAGCTTATGGATAGTAGTAGACGGGAAAAGAGGATAACATAGACACCCAAACACACGAAGATGAGAATAGGACGGCTGTTTGTGATAGAGAATTTGGAGCGGGGACTCATAGGCAAGCTTTTTATTAGGAAGAATGTTTAGGAGATACGTGGCCATTTCCAACGCATGATGCCAAAACATAGAGGGAAGGGAAGCATGAGATAGAAGTGTACGAACAATATTATTGATAGTACGAATTTTACGCTCCGCTTTTCCATTTTGGGAGGAGGTATAGGGACAAGAAAGACGGAAAGATAAGCCATTATGTTTACAAAAGTCCCAAAAGGGTGCATTATCAAATTCACGCCCATTATCACATTGTATATTTTTAATTTCCCGTTCAAATTGAGTGCGGATAGAAGCTCTAAATTGAAGAAATGTAGAATAGACTTGAGATTTCTTAGCAAGAGGAAAAGTCCACAAATAATTAGAGTAGTCATCCAACACAACAAGATAATAACGATGGCCACTAGAGCTCAAAACAGGAGATGTCCAAATATCACAATGAACAATATCAAATGGCATGAAAGTACTAGAAGTAGAGGAAATAAATGGCAATTTGACGTGTTTACCAAGCGGACAAGAGTAACAAAAATCAGAATTTCTAATTTTATTACAATCAATAAGCTTGTTATTCCTAAGAGTGTCCAAAATAGAGGAGCCTGGGTGGCCCAAACGAGCATGCCATAGGGATGGCGCAAGAGCAGCAAAAGTGGAAGAAGGGGTGGCGTGATTTTGGATTGTGGTGATGGGATATAGCGCCCCTTGACTCTCACATCTCATTAGGCATCTCCCCGTCCGAAAATCCTTCACAGAAAACCCAAAAGGATCAAATTCGACAGACACACAATTATCAGTAGTAAATTTTCGAACAGAGACTAAATTTTTAATGATTTTAGGAGCATGAAGAACATTTTTGAGAGTCAATGGCGGGTTAGAGGTGGGTAATTGGGCATGTCCATAACCACGAATTGGAATACTATGACCATTTCCGACAACAATACCATTAGAAGTGCTCAAATTAAAATAAGAATTTAAGGTACCTTGGGAAGAAGTCATATGAGATGTCGCTCCTGTATCCATATACCAATTCGGATCCGGTGGAGTAAGCCCAAGAGTGTGCATGGCGGCCTCGATGTCCGTGGGAACTGACTGGGCTTCGGCCGCGAAAGCATGAGGCCTAGGCGTGGCCCCTAAAATCCCCTGTCCAAATGATTGCTGCTGCTGCCTAGGAACATAGGTGGGCCTGACCCACTGTTGACTGGGATAGGGACAAGGGGGGTAGGCCCAAGGAGGGTAGGCCCACGCCCCTGGCCAAGGCTGCTGCTGTGTGGTACTGGGCTGCTGCTGTCCGCCTACCCGCGGCTGCTGCTGGCCTGACCCACCGTGGCCATTGCGCCGACCACCTTGGCCGGAATTATTCCGGCCACCACCGCCGGAATTATTCCGGCCACCACCCCCTTTAGAAGAATTATTTTTCTTATTATTATGATAATTTTTATTATTCTTCTTATTACCTCCATTATAATTGCGGTGATGGGGTGGTGTATTAGACGGAGAATCATCATTGTAGGCGACCATGGCCGAACCCGCTGCAACTTTCTTTGACAAACCCGCTTCCTCCAACACAAGCATAGATCGGGCTTGATAAAATGGAGGAAGAGGATCACTTTGACGGAGCAACGTACCTACGCCGTTGTAAGCCTCCGTAAGACCCGCAACCATTTGCAAAACGAGTCTATTGTTAGAGACCGGCGCACCCACGTTCTTTAGTTGATCAGACAACATTTTCAAGCGTTGACAGTAAGCCGACGCAGTAGGAAAATCCTCCATAGCCGTATTGGAGAATTCCTGTTCAAGAGTAACCGCACGGGAAGACTTATTGTCTTGGAAAATATCCCGTAGACGGTCCCAAGCCTCTTTAGCCGTTGAATCAGGCTCAAGAATGGTGTTAAGAAGATCATCCGAAATGGTGCCGTAGATCCATTTCAAGACCGTAGCATCAATAGTAGCCCAATCCTCCTTTTCATCATCAGTAGACGGAGGTTTGGTCTTGGAGGAGGGAATGATGTGGTCGATTACTCGATGGGAACGTGCATGAATTTTGAAGAGTTCCGCCCAAGTAGAATATTGCACGTTTTCCATGTCAAGAACGAGGGGAATATTGTGTTTAATATTCGAACTAGCAAGAGAAGAAAGGGAAGGAGTTTGAGAAGAAGACGAAGACGAAGAAGAAGCGGCCATGGCTGCCGAGGGAGAATGCTGGGCGGACGGCTTAAGCGGAAGAGGAAAAAAATAACCTAAAAATCTGATACCATGAAAGAAGTTAATTCCTTAATTGAAAAAGTGTTACAACCTAATTATTTATACTAGCTAAAGATACCCTAGATACACAGATATTAACTAGGCTATAAACTAGGAGAAGACTAAGTTACACAAGATATTAACTAGGCTATAAACTAGGAGAAGACTATGACTAAGTTATTTACATAACTATACAAGATATTATATGAAAATAAGAGATATTTTCATATTATCTAACACACCCATCTCCTAGACATTATATCCCGTTGTTTCTAATTGTTTGTTCCATTTGCTTCTTTCATGATCGTCAAAATCTATGTTTAAGCTAGTTTAACTAAATCATTTGTACTTACATTAGTGAATTTAAAGTTTCTCTTTAAATATTAAATATTACAAGAAATTTAGTAAGATTGCACATGATAAATTATAGGTCAAAAATATGTAGTTTATCCTAAAAATATGAGGGGGAATACACGCTCTTAAAAGTAAAATCTTAAGAAAAAAGAGCCTAAATAAAAAGTTGATTGAGAAGAAAAAAAACATTAGTAGAAAACACGTCTATATATCAACCGTGTGACATAGCACAAGGCCATGTGGTATCTTCCAAGTTCCAAGAAAACCTCTAACGCCTCTACAAGACCGTGCTAATGAACCCTATGATGTGCGCATTTCCAAAATGCTCTTCTAAACTCAACCATCTCCATAAAACCAAAATGAGTTTGGTAAAACCAATAATATGTAATAACATTAATGAAAGTAGAAGGACTTGCTCTTAATGCGTTAAGTCATCATGTTAGGGAGATCATTGTTTGTTAATTTCGCAAGTGTAATTTTGAATATTTAGTATGTTAGTTAATCAGTTTTACTCTATTTGCAATCAGTTCTTATTGGTGATTTCCATCATTATTGTGATAATCCCTATGATCTGTATGGTAATAATTATGAAATTATGTATATAAAAAAAAAACAATCCTCTAACATTAGCATAAACATATTTCTTCACAAATTTCCATTCTCCATTTCCACCTATTATTATGAAGAAAATCACAAATTTGGGGAAAGCACAAGAATTTTCGATTTACCATGGATATTGACACGATACATACAATACCAAATTATTAACTCAAATATATTAGTATTACCACTATTTATTATAAACTGGCCGTAAGATCATTCATTATACACTCGGGTGTATTATGAGCATGATGCACTCAAGACTATTTTTTGCACATTTAGAGTTCTCCCTATATTATGCGAATTTAGCTCATTTAACTAGGAGCATTTCAAATGAGCAATGAGTAAGAAAATAGCATTAGTTGTATTATATTTATGATACACATGGGTGTATAATAAAAATTATAGTAAGTATATCTAATTTGAATTTATAGGTAAAAGGCTAGTGATTACTTACCAATTTTACCATTATTCTTGCAGATAAAGAGGTCGGAGGAGAGGTGAGAACGTCAAACTATATTTTATTGTGTTATCTACTTTGCATAACATAGTTGTTAGGTATTTCTCTAACTTCTTCTTCACAAACTAAGTTCGTGCAAGGTACACTAGAGCATTTCCAAGAAGTTTATGGGAATCCGCCAATCTACATACATGAAAATGGTTTGTGCTCCTATCTCCCTTATCTGTAAAGTTTAAAACAAAACTTCTGAATGTTTATTGTCTTCTAATTAATCTTGGTATGTCATTCATAATAGGTTTTCGGACATTTCGTAATGCATCTTTGAACGACACCTCAAGAATTTTTTATCTCAATGCTTCTATTGCAAGCTTGCTTGATGCTACAAGGTACAATTTATGACTAACTAACTAGTTTCTTTATCTAAGTAGTAAAAAATTGCTAATTAAATCATTATTAATTTTATTTTGTTATGTTGATACCTTTAGATTTTATTTTGTCTCATAATTCATGAATTTGAAGATGCATTAAACTAAAAATGCTCTAATGTTTTGTGCATGGTTGAAGAAATGGATCAAATGTAAAGGGATATTTTCAATGGTCACTTTTGGATCTGTTCGAGATTGACAAAGGCTACATCTACGGATTTGGATTATATTCCGTGGACGTAAATAGTTCAGATTTAAATAGATATCCCAAGGCTTCTGCACATTGGTATTCCACTTTCTTAAAAGGAGAGGGACGAGGTCAACAAGAAATTGTCCAACAAATCAACAACTCTACTACTACTTTTGATCTTTATCAGTAGATTTTGAATCAACAGTCCGACATATACAATGGAAATAAGGACTAGTGCATCAAACCAAAAGCAAATGTGACATTACCAGATGAGGATGATACGCTATTCGATGGACCATTTATATATGGGTTCTGTTTTTTTCATATATATGTCACGTTCAGGAGATATAGTGTCAGATGATATCTATCATGGTTATTAGGAAAAAAATATGTCTTAGTTATCAACTGTGTTTGTGAAATTAAATTATTTTAGGGATTCTAGTTGGTCATTATTGTCATGTGTCGTTGTACCTCTCAAAAGTAACATTTCGAACCTAACTGATATATGTGAGCCAGGCTCGAATATTATGATCCATAAGCTGGAAAGATCAAGTTACTAAACTGGTTTTTGAATTAATAACAGGATGGGATTTGAATAACTTATAACAACTAAAATAAAAATTATCAATAAACCTAACCTAGGGCACACAAGTATCAACTATAAACCCAACCTAGGGTGATTTTTTTCTCATTGCTCATTTAGACGTCTAACGTTTACTCCTTTGCAACGTCCAAATGAGTAATGAGCAAAAAATAGCCTTGGATATATCATGTTCATGGTACAACCAAGTGTATGATGAATAATATCTGCAATTAATCATGAATTCATATAATAATAAAAACTCCCTTTTTCAATGATTACAAAGTTAATAATCAGGATTGTAAGAATCAATGGATTACGAAATATAAAATCCTCTGAAAATTCTAATTTCACAAACAACAAATAAAACTCTTTCATCAACTTCTCCCCGTGAGCAGCTCGTGAATCGTTGCTTTGTCCAGGACCGTGCACGCTGCGTAGTGGACTGATTTCTATGCGATAGGAGCTTTATTACGTTCTTTTGATGAAATAAACGCAACATGCTCAAGGAGTGTAATGTAGTTCATGGATTAGTCTCGTAGATTAACTCAGCCAACCTTAACATGTAAGGTCCCCTGGAATGAGCACCGCGGGTAGATTGGGGATTAAGGGAGCCCTTATGGCCTTATCTCCCTTAATCCTACAAGGTTGTGAGACATAAATTTTGTTTACCACTATACTAAGTATTTCTTGGTATAAAATTTGGTACGACAAAAAAAAGACATTGATACAAATCAAGAAAAGCTATTAATGATATACATATATTTTTTGATATATTAGTAAAAACTCACGCGACAAAGTTAATAACTCTAACTTGAAAGAAATAAATATAACTTCAGGACGGAGGTAGTGATTGTACATTTGTACAACAGTACAAGCATTGTTTATTTCATGGGTATAAAATAAACAAGCATTCAATGATCAGTACAGCAACTTACGAAACAATACATGTGATACTTAGTAAAGTATAAAGGAATCTGAGCATGTTTAGAATATAATATGATCTGGGGATGCTTAAGTTCTAGGAGTAATACATGGATCATAATATGTATGGAAAAATGGACAGTGATGGCCTTTAAAAATGACTTTTTATTGGTAACATAAAAGATTTTTCATGCGTTTATAAAATATAACCTATGTAGCATTGGCAAATCTTAACTAGCTGTAGGATTTTGCTCCAAAAAAAGAACAGGCATCAAAATCATAAATGTTAAAGTTAGCATCAGTATTAGTATTAGTTTTACTGCAACTGCTACAACAATCTTCCATTGTAGTAGTACTGGGTTTAACCAGAGATGATTTCCCTTCCGATTTCATTTTCGGCTCCGGCACTTCTGCTTATCAGGTCACCCTTCTTATCTTTTCTGATTATGTAATAGTGCTGAAAATTTTAATTATTGTTTGATGCACCTTGAGCTTACCAGTAGCCATGGCGAAGCAACACAAACCACCTAACTAGTGAACATTCAGACCACCGTGACTTTGTAGATCAAAAGACCAGTCTTCATATTAAATTCCACAGCAGTGACTGAGCAAACTTTTATCTTTGGAAATGCAGGTCGAGGGGGCAACGTTCGTAGATGGAAGAACACCGAGTACTTTAGACACTTATGCCTATGATGGTTAGTTTGTGTTCATTTCTCTTTATTTTTTTTATATCAAAATCACGCGTGAAGAATACTACTAATGTTTGAACTTTGAAAATTACATAACTTTTTTCTTATATAGTTATAATTCTTAAGGATATATTTATCACTTTCTTATATTTATTTCAAAAACTTGAGATCAAAAAACGAAAATAATTTTTTTCAGATTTACATGTACCAATTTCACTTATTTCAGGTTGATAATTTTTTTAGTTTTCTGTTCTATGAAAAAAGCTAATAAACACTATTGGTCTAAAATGTTGCAGGAAGAAGCGGTGGATATACCGGGGATGTGGCCTGTGATGAGTACCACAAGTATAAGGTCAGAGAATTGCTTTATTATTTTTTTATATATACCCTATCAATCTCAAAATATGTTAGTTTCTTTTTAATTGTTACACTTTAGCGTTTAATGATAATTAATATTTCTATTTGTATATTTGTAAAAAAATTATAAAAAACATATATTTCGCATATAAAATCTTGCACTAATATATTTTTCCTTACCCATACATCACAAATTGTTTAGAATTTGTAAAAAACATCAAATATCAAAATGTAACAATTAAGAAACGGAGATAATACAACACCCATAATATGATAAATATGATGTACCTCATAAAATGATAAATATGATGCAACTCTGCTATGTTGCATACAAATTTATTGCAGGAAGATGTTCAATTGATGGTTGATACAGGACTAGATGCATACAGATTCTCAATTTCCTGGTCAAGACTCATCCCAAGTAAAGTATCTTTTCTATCTCTATTTTGTTTTACATATTTTTTGGAGTGTCATATAGAAAAATGACATGACTATTAACAAAGGTAGAAGAAGAAAGGAGAGAATCGAAATTCTGGTGAAATCCCCCTCAAAACTTAAAAACATGGTCTACACTAGAGAATATAGCATCACACAAATACTCCCTTCATTTCTTTTGTTATGCACCATTTTTTTTTTTGGAGTCAAAGATCCTGACCGTGTATTCTTCTCCATATATTAGAAAGAATATAGTTATGTAAAATTTTCTTAGATTCCTCTCAGTGTATATTTTTCACTAAAATCTACTTTTTAAAAATTCTTATTTATACGTAATTAGAAATATCTTTGGAAATAAGGCTTAGTTGTTGTTGTTGTTGTTGTTGTATACGTAATTAGAAATATATTAGTTTGGAGACGTGTCTTAACTGCAAAAAATCAAATGGTGCATAAAACTTTTATCTTCGGATCACCGATGCTAATTTTTTGCTCACTGCTCATTTTGAAACATTTAAAAAGAGTAAATTAAACTTCATGCTCACTACTCCCAAAGTACGTAGTATATTGCAATAGAAAAAGAAGGAGAAAGTTTTTGGTATTTGGACATAGGCATTAGGCAAATAGGCATTGACTCGAGACTTGAACATAATTTCATGATCACAAGTTTACAATCATTAATTACTAGCTACCATTGACTATTATACAAAATCTATATATTACAATATGATATATAGATCTTTTCACTTCTTAATATAGTTTACCTTTCATTTTCAGATGGAAGTGGACTCGTTAATCCGAAAGGCCTTGAATATTACAACAATCTTATCAACGAACTAATCAATAATGGTAAGAACAACGTCAACTTCAATCAACATATTTCTACCATTTACTATGGATCCGACTAGATCAAGATACTTCATCTGTTTTATATTAATCAATGCATACAAATTAAGGCAATGAAAAGGTGAGACAAGTAAAGACATGTGGTTTCCTACACCATGTAAAAAAAATAGATATATGAAAAACATAGTGATTATTAAAGAAAAGAGAAACTATATCATTTACATTTCTTCATCCGTTGCCGCCGCAAATTGATTCTCATCTTAATGTCTTAGGAATTCAACCCCATGTAACATTGGTACATTTTGATCACCCGCAAGCCCTTCAAGATGCTTATGGAGGATGGGGGAGTCGCCAAATTGTGTAAAGTTTCTCAATACACTCTTGCCTTCTTTGAAATGTATTAGGAAAATTTATTGACAATCACAACCACTTGATAATTTATAACCCCCGACGGCCCGACATACCTCACAAATCTTGCTTTGCATTCTTTAAAGTTCTGTTTTTATTGCTTTATTTATAATTTGATATAAAAAAATTCTCTTCCCACACAACATTACTCCACATGTTTGGCACCGTATTCTAATTGAAAGTATTGTGGATGGTGTGACCAAAACTTTCGGTCAGACGGTTTCAGCTAATGAACTTATGATTTCAGTTAATGAATTTTGGGTTTCAGTTATTGATTTCAGTGATTTCAGTTAATGAACTTATGATTTTAGATAATAAACTTATGGTTTCAGTTAATAAACTTTTGATTTCAGTTAATGAATTTTGGGTTTTCGTTATTTATTTCAGTGTTTCACTTAATAAACTTATGATTTCAGTTAATAAACTTATGATTTCGGTTAATGGATTTTAGGTTTCAGTTATTTATTTCAGTGTTTCAATTAATGAATTTCGGGTTTCAGTTATTTATTTCAGTGTTTCAGTTAATGAATTTTGGGTTTCAGTTGAAGCGGTCTGACCAAATATTATGGTCAGATGCGTCATCCAATACGCTCTCTTATTCTAAACTCTCTAATAAGTATATAGTTTCTCCAACTAGACATCTATAAAACACCATAGAGCATCCATACCATTATTTCAGACATCAAACAACTTCTCATTTTCACATTGGTTTAAAACTATAACTATTAAAAGTGATGGGTTCAATTGAACCCTCTTAAATTATGAGAACTAGACTAGAATGCATAACAAGCCTCTTGGCATAATGGTGAATGCTTACCAATTGGCGTTGTACGTCATGGGTTCGATAATTGCTAGATGCATTGTCTATTATGTGAACTCATATAAAATATAGATCCACCACTGAATTGATGACATAGAAAAAGAAAGAAGAAATGTAGCATGATAACATTTCTTAGCCACATTTATTGAGAGGGAGATACATTTTCCATATAACGTAGCGACTTCTTCTAATAAATATCACATATCCGCTTTCACCAAACGAGCCTAAAGTTGTGTACCGGTAGAAATAAACCGAGAGTAGTTTTTTTTTCTTTGGAAAAGTGAACAAATTTCTTTAGTTATGTCAACATTCTGTATCTTTTAAATTGAGTTAACAACTTTTGTGTTGTTGGTTCTCCTGGGTAAACAGGAAAGACTTCGTAGCATATGCAGAAGTATGTTTCAGAGAATTCGGGGATAGAGTTTTACATTGGATAACAATTAATGAGCCAAATATTCTTGCTCATTATACGTACCATGGGAGCAAGACCACGTTACCATATAGTGCAGGTCATAACCTTTTATTGGCACATGCATCCGTCGTGAAGCTATACAGAACAAAATTCCAGGTACTTAAAACAATCATTTACTTTTCTATTTTATCTGGTGTATAGGTAGCTATGAAGCCGGTAAGAGAATGGATCTCAAGAAATCGGGATGAAATGCTCTAAGCAATTGAGTTAATCCTTACTCTCATGAACATTTAAATTTTTGCAAGAATCTTACCATAGCGGGCGAATTCGCCCGTGGCAACCGGACATATGGCAATTTTGACTCCAAAATAAATATCCAACAATTTTTCAGTTCCCACAATCGAATGAACTCAAATCCGAGTTATTTTGACATTTTTTTATCTCTATCTCAACATAGGCAACACAACATGGATTTGTGGGTTTAACCCTCTATACAAGTTGGTATGTTCCTGAAACAAACCTGGAACGTGATCTAATCGCATATGAAAGAGTAAACGACTTTGTTAACGGCTGGTAAATTCTGGACTTCTGATATCAATTACTTAAGATCATATTAGCAAATTATGCACATGTCATCCTTCAACATTACGAGGAATATGTGGCTTTTCTATCAAAACATAGTCAGTTGGTTTGATTCCTACTTATGCTATAAAAAAAACATCAGGTTTATGCATCCCTTAGTGTTTGGAGACTATTCTAATAGAATGAAGCAATACTTGGGAGCAGAACTTCCATCATTTACTGAGAACGAAGCCAAGCTAGTGAAAGGTTCATTTGACTTTATTGGACTAAACTGCTACAATTCCACATCAGTCAAGGACGATCCCGCTAGTAAAGATCCCTTTTGCGTGGCAGCTAATTGTAAACGTAAGGCTCCTTTTGATTGGATGAAAAACATATCTAAGCTGAACTTATGGGCAAAAGGCTAATGACTACTTCACATATCTAACAATCTTGCAGATAACGAAGTTGGAGGAGAGGTGAGAACGTAGAAGTAGATTTCATCGAGTTGTCTATGATCTACAGTCTACATAACAAAGTTGTTTGATGTTTCTCTAACTTATGTTCTAAATTCTCAAATTAAGTTCGTGCAAGGTGTACTGGAATATTTTAAGCAAGTTTATGGAAATCCGCCTATGTATATACATGAAAATGGTTTGTGCTCCTTTATCTCCTTTTCATTGGTTAAGTTAAAACGCAGAAGACTAAGTCTATACTCATAATCTTCTTATTAATTCTTGGTGTGCCATGCATATACTAGGTTTCATGACTTTACATAATGCATCTTTGGACGACAAGTCAAGAATCCATTATCTCAATGCTTCCATTGCAAGCTTGCTTGACGCTACAAGGTACAATTTATGGCTTACTAGTTTTTTATACTTTTGAGTTATCGTTTATTTGTAGTATGATGTGTTTAAGAATAGTTTGGTGGCCGGAAATATTAATGATTTATCATTTCCGTCCCATTTTAGATGCAGGGTCCATTATTTTCAACTTATATGAACTTACTAGAACTTATCTGAACTTATTCAAACCTTATTTGTGAAAGGGTCAAACCTTATTAGTACTTATTAGAACTTATCAACTTATTAGATTTAGTACTTGTTGGTACTTAACTGAATTTTTTTCCTATGACGACTGAAAATAAATTGAAAAGAAAAGTTTTGATCAGTAAGCTTATGCCTTTCGATTTTCTATTATATGTTTTCACGAGTAAGTTAAGATATTTATACCTTAAAATATCTTACAAATAATTCAAGGTCTTTCCATTTCTTTTCTTTTCTTTTTTTTTACAGATAAGCTAGTCTTTTCATGCTAAGATGCTTTAGGAAATAAAACCCTTACTTCTATAAAGAACATGCTAATTACATCATTATATATAGTATTTCATTTAGTTATGTTGATATCTTTAGATGTAGTTCTGTTTCATTATGCATGAATTTGAAGATGCATCAAACTAAAAGGCTTTTAATGTTTTTTGTGCATGATTGAAGAAATGGATCAAACGTAAGGGGATATTTTCAATGGTCAATTTTTGATTTGTTCGAGATGTTCGGAGGCTATGAGTATGGATTTGGGTTATATTATGTGGACTTCAATAGTTCAGATCTCAAAAGATATCCCAAAACTTCTGCACATTGGTACTCCACTTTCTTAAAGGGAGAGGGACGAACACAAAATCAGATTATCCAACTAATTAACAACTCTACTTTTAATCTTGATACTAATCAATAGATTTTGCTGTTACAAGTCCTAGAGATACAATGGAAATAAGGATTGATGCATCAAAACAAAAAGCAATGCGACACGAACCAGATGAGGGATGATACAATACTCATTATAGTGATTGAATTAACCATCTAAGTATCAAGGTGTTGTTTGTTATATTTATTACGCCTAGGAAATTTTGTTAGAGGTTAACTATGTCGACAAAACTGTATTTGTTAGAGATTCTAGTTGTTTAGTCTACAAGATATGGTAAGCAATGGATAAAGTTTTCTTGTTATTGAATTAATTAGCAAGTTAACCAGTTTATTATGAGGCCGGGCTTGTTTTTCTTGCCCTATAACAATGTTGCCTTGTTATCTAATATTACACCTTCAATTAGGTGACGTGTTCACCAAAGGTGTCAGCTGGGAACAATTTTGGATCCGTTTGCAAGTTGGGAATTTCCGAACTCCATACTCCAACTTGAGGAGCAATAATAAGTTATCTCCATTTTTGGAGTGCACATAAATTTTAGGCCCAAGCCCCCTTACACTATGTTTGGATAGCAATGGTGGAGGGAAAGGGAGGGGAGGGAAGAAGAGGGAAGGGGAAGGAAAGGAAGATAAGGGAGAAAGTGAGCTTGCCTATTCCCTCCAAATCTTTCCAACATGAGAAGGATTTGGTTCATTAAAGAGGGAGGGAAAATCAATCCTTCAATTTCCCTCCCCTTCTCTCCCTCTAAGTGATACCCAAACAAGGGAGCATGGACCCCTCCCTTTCTCTTCTCTTCATTTCCCTCTATCCAAACATAGTGTTAATGTCAATGTCCTTTGGGCTTATTTGAGGTAGCTTGGAACTTACTACATACTCTTCTGTTCTAATGTAGTAGTTGAGAAAAGAAAATTGAATCGTATATCTAGTTATGCGTAAGCAACTGTTTACAGATTGCTTCATTTGATCTTCAACAATATGTCTAATTTCGGAATGTCACGCAATTGTAAGTGCAAGTACAACAGCCTAAAATATTTGGATAGACCTTAAATTGGTAAAAGATCAGTTCAAACAAACCTTTTCTCCCTTGATCTTTACATGATAAATGAGCTCCATAATCAGCTCAGAACTCCTTGAAAGTTCTCTAACTTGGGCGCATTTTCAATCCTGCCTTTAGATCTGTCTCTTCCTTCTACATGCTCGTCCTCTTCTTCCTCCTTCCAATATAAACATCGAAACTGTTCACGTTCCCTCCACCCTGTGACATAACAAACTGGAGAATTTTCAAACTTCATCGTAGATTACAACAAAGAGGAGAAGACGGCAAAACCAACACAGCCAAGCAGGTGATGTTGAAACATGGAAATTGCGAGACATCAAAGTAAAGCAGGATAATTAATACAGGACGAGAAAGAGAAATAAGTAGGAACTGTCTCTGATTGACATGGAAACGTTACTTGGAATATCGTACATAATGGAGCCATTTGAGTTGTCCACCTAGACTATAGAGTCTCGGTCAGCTATGAGCCATTTGAGTCTCGGTCACACCACCTAACCCGGGTGATTTTGGGGGGCAGGGATGGGGGTAAGACGGGGGGCTTAAGAGGCATTATATGTGAAATTATGCATTTGAAGGTTCCTAACTTCTCTGTTCGTAAAGATGGGTTCAAGGAGATAAGTGCGTTCATGAAGGACACCATCATGGACTATCATTTGGCATGTCCTTGTCAATATTGGTAGATCATCTATAGTAGATGTACGCCAGGGTTGCTATATTGTGGGTTGTTATATTATCTCCGAGGTTTGCCTTAACACCAGTTGCTAGAACTCTGACGACCATTGAAAACCTTTGGAGCTCTTCAATCTGGATTATTTTGGCAAGACGGTACTTCAAGTTTACAAGAGATAGGACATGTCTCCACCATTGCCACCACCACCCCACCCCCTCAATTTCAAGTGTGTACTAGGACTTCAACTAATTCAGGCAGAGAAACAGATGAAAACACAAATATCCACACCACAATACAAGTATTAACGCAAACACTGGATATAACCACGCATTTAACCAGCAAGCTCATTTTGGCTCCTAACAATGGACAGAAAGATAATGTATCAGAAAAATGTATAGTAAACATACCCTCCAAATTGAAGGGAACAGAATGCTGCCAGTATGAATACCCTCTAGTGCTGAGACTCACTTCAGTATTTACATTGTATGCTCGAACTCAACTGGATTACCAGTACTCACTGGTGCCTGTAAAATTTAGCTGACTGATGTGGCATTATGCAATTACGTCTTTGCAGTAGTAGCCTTTTGACTACTCATATCTGTGGATTTTGTTGAAGACCCAAATGCTCCCAGGGCTTCCAGGAAAAACCTTTTATTAGGGACAATACCATCTTGGTCCATACGCTTATTTAACTTTTGTAGAAGATCTTTCATGTTTGCCTTAGTGTAGGCTTTGTAAAGAAGCTTATAAGTTGAAGAACCAGGGCGGACACCAAAATCTCCCGCCTTATCCAACAGCATGTCTGCTTCCATTGGTAGGTTATTCAAGCAGTAAACATCTAGCATAGCATTTAATGTTGACACCTTCAACTCCTTCTTGGACGCGATGATCCCATCAAATATTTCCCTTGCTCTGGAAACAGAGTCACATAATCCATACATCATGATGACACTCTCATATGATATATAATTAGGAGTGTATCCCATACTAGTTATATTCTGAAAAACGCTCTCCGCTTTCTCCCGAAGTCGTGCCTTCCCATAATTGACAATCATTGAGTTGAATGTGGGAAGTGTTGGCTTCTCCTTAGAACGCAACAAGCTTTTGAAAACTTGCTCCATCTTCTCAAATTCTTGTCTCTTACCATAGGCATCAATCAGTAGGTTAAAAGTGATTATATCAGTCTTACATTGATTGGTTTTCATGCGAGACAATACAGCTTCCATTTCCCTGATCATCCCATTTTTCCCATATGCATCCATCACACCATTGAATGTGAAAATATCAGGTGACACTATACTCTCATCAAGATCCTTAAACAAAGCATTAACTTGGTTAACATTCCGTGCTTGTGCAAAAGCTCTCAAGAGAATATTGTATGTCACAATATTTGGTTTACAGCGCTCCATACCTTTCATCTTCTCAAAATATCCAAGAGCTTTGTCCAAGGCCTTCGACTTATCACGGGAATGTAGATGTGCAGTTATGAGGGCATTGTAAACAGAAGTGTCCGGCCGACAACCACTATTGCGCATCTCTGAGAAAAGCCACATTGCCATCCTAGTTTGACCTTTTTTTCCCATAACTGAAATCAATTTCGAATACACACCATTATCTGCAATATACCACCTTTGTTTCTGCATCCATCTAAAGACCTGAATATTATTAATGAAAAACACTGTTATTAACAAGCTTATTGAAGGCACAAGGACATTCCCAACCATTATTAGCACAAGATCAATGTTCCTAGCTTCAAGAAAAATGTATTAAGAAAGCTTATTTGAACCAAACCACTCCCCTAAACCTGACAGATAAACCTTTTTTTCTAACCTCACACAGCAGCCATGATTTTGATTAAAAGGACCTTTTACCTGCAAGGTTGCCAAGCACACTAGCAGCCAATTTGTGTAAAATATATATTGTTAAATAATTTTATTGGATGAAGCCTGCCCTTTCTTGATTGCATCTTCATAAATCATAATACTTAGAGAATTCACTTATCATATTTGAACATCATTTTGTTGTATCTCTATACGATAAGGAAGATAAGGAAGAAGAGGGGACACCAAAAATAAAGAACATCACCCCAATAAACTAACTATATCAGAAGTATCATCATCATAATTACAACTTATACAAATTAACTAAATTTCATCCACTACTTTCCTGAAGAAAAAAAAATGGTATACAATGCAATTTCTCCAAACTTCCCGCAATTGCCATATGTGAAAATTGAATTGTTTTCAGTCTTTCTAATGCAATTTCTCCCCTCCACAATTACACTACAATTATGCTTCCGCACGCATCACGCGCATACAAGGCTACTACTAACATAATCAAGCAACTGCACCAAGAACAGTATCCATATAATATTTCTAAAAACCATACTTGCTACAATTAGCGCATTAGAAATAAAGTTTTCTTCTTTTTCAATATAATCAACTAAAACCAAATTCCAGACTCTCAGTTCTCTATATTTCCTTGTTAATAAGCAATATATTCATAAAAAGAACCCAAAAAATAAACTTCAAATGCCCCAGAAAAGCAAACCTCGAGACATTGAAGCCACTTATCAGATTTACCAAGGTCTTCAAAGAGCATAAAACAATGCTCCGTCCTCAAAAGCTTAACATATTTGTTCAATGTAGATACCAACGGCTCTTTATCACTAATATTTCTCAAAATGACACGAACAAGCTCATGTGCTTCAGAATCATCGCTTTTACGAACAGATCTTTTGTTGGGTCTGGATGAAATACAGGTAATTTTGAAGATGGGTTTGTATGTTATGTAAGATTTATGGGGCATTAATGGATAGCAAGCAAATTGGGAGTAGGAAGAAGAAGAAGAAGAAGAGGAGAATTGGGTAAAAGGGTTTGAATTTGCAGGGTTTTGGAGAAGCGCTGTTGCTGCATTTGATAACATCATTCTCAATTAACAGCTGAATTCAGGAGTTTGAGTTGTGTTGTCTGATAATTTAAGCTTTGGAAAGGGAAAGAGGAGAAAGATGATGGTGTGTAGCACTAGATAGACTTGGACTGCCACTGAAATTAGGAATTAGGATGGTGTTAGTCTTGTAACTCTTGTTCATTTTGGTAAGGGTGTTCATAACTACCCGATCCGGGCGATCCGATCCGGAAAATATTTTGATTTTCGAATATCAATATAAAAGTGGAGAAAATGTTGGTTTATTTTTCGTTGAATAAGATCAATTTTAAAGAGTTTCCCTAAAAACGGATAATTCGAAATAAACGTCCTTACCTTTTGGACCCTATATACTTTTGCGTGCTAGTCTTAAGTATATATATACATGTGAGCTTTTTGTTTTTTGTTTGTTTTGTTTTGACTCGTGCGCTATATGCATCTTCTTCTACATGCTTCTATATGCATCATCGATGTTTTGATGTATTAGCGTATCCATCGAGGAAATTTCGAAATGTTTCTTAGCAGGATAATGAAAGAAAAGTTAATCTTGATCCAGCATTTGGGAGCCAAGCACTTGAGAAGTTGAAAGAATGATAGGGAAATCCCTACCTCCAAGAACTGCAATTGGGAGGAGTCAACCTTGTTACCTTGATGTTACAAAGTAAATCCCAACCAAATACACCAAGCTAGCTTGATAGAAGTAATAGTAGTTTGTCGAGAGTTTTTGAAATAGTATTTACGCAGTTCTATTACATTCTTTTACGCGGTTTGTAAGACATATCTTTGACCATTAATATCTAATTTTAAAACTAGTTTTGGAGTAATATTTGAAGAAAAAAAAAATTTGTTGTTAACCAAGTCTAATTGCAAATGAATAGTTACAGTAAACTACTAATTTCTCCTAGTTATGAAAGAAGTTAATTTTGGCTCTCTCTCCACCCCTAAGTGACGTTTAAAACGTTAGCTTGGATTCTTGTAACATTGAGACAATTAATCAATTTAATTGTAACTTATGCCGGAGACTAGATTAATGTTTCTATAACTTATTTGTTTTGGGTGCAAAATGTATCTATAACTTATGAGTTAGTATATCAATACATATTAAGTCTGCTATATTTCAAAAGACATCTCTCTAAAGTATCCTCATTCCTCGACAAAATTATTAAAGTTCTTCTTCTAAAAAGGTATTTGTCGGCAATTGAAAAGGTACTCCATCGAATACATACAAAATTAAAAACATAGCTCTATATTGTATATGATTCCTTTTCTTTTTATCTATTTTTTTTTTGCAACCTTGGTTATTGGTTATATGCATTATTGGAAAATTTAATAAGAGTAGCCATCATAAACAGGTCATTTCTACTTGAAGATGAAGTCATCACATATCGCACTTTCAATTTTCATGGCACTTCTTATTTCCTTTCAATCAGGTAACAATAAAGTTTCTTAATAAGATATTAACTTATTTGACGATTTTGTTTTGTAATCTGATTGTGATAATGAAATTTTACACATATAATATGCTCCCTCCGAGGGAAATAATAACCATAAAACATTTACAATGCACCTTCTCTAAAAATTATTCAACCAACACCAAAGGTAGTAGGACACATATGTCCATGATTGACTGCATGTCAACTTTCATAGATATCGAATTGCTATAAGTTATTTTCAATATTGCAATCATCCACATAAAAGTTTCCAACTCTTTGAGAAATTACGATGAAAGAGTCTCATCGTGTGAATATCTACCTATGAGGCAAATTTTGTTAGCTATAAATTCTTTAAATAGAGTTAATCAGGCACAAAGTCCTCTGTAATTAAGTCATGAAGAAATTGACAAAAATGTGAATGTAAAACAGGAGAGTCTTACAAATGGATGAAAATATGCAAGGATGAGATGATGGGAAGCGCACCCTTCAAATGTGGGCAGCCTATGTGTGATAAATACTGTGCACAAAAGCACTCAGCTGACAGTTTACATGCATGGGGCAAATGCAAAGATAACAATTTACAAGTTTGTCAATGCTTTTTTATTTGCTTCAAGGATTCTTCTGTTGGATGCAACCCCGACAACAACAAGTCAACAACCACCATCAATTGACTTCTCTGTCACACATAACATCTTCATCTGCTTCGCCCAAGTCTTCATATTAGTTATTCTTATTTCTTCCTAGAATATTAAACATATACTACCTCCGTTTTTTTTAATATGCACATTTCTCCATTTTGTGGTGTTTTTTTTAATTGACACATTTCTACCTTTTGTCATAAATGGAAGGTTGGCCCACCTAATTATTACACTTCTCTCCTACTTTTTCTTTCCTTCTCTCTACCTTTTTCACTTTTTCCTTACTTTTACTAACCTTCTCTCTTACTTTTGCACTTTTTCCTTGGTTCTTGTGAAAAACCTTAGGTGCATATTAAAAAAACGGAGGGAGTACTTCTTTTGTTTTATGATTATTGAGTCATGTTTAGAAATTTGTTGATGACATGCAAGATTTATTGTTCCTAAGTATCGTTAGTATTGGTTCCCGTTTTCGTGTAACATTTGTATGCTTGACAACATATTGGCCTCATTGTTAAGCATATTATTTTCAAAATTATATTTGACAGGCCATCGTTTCCTCATCTCCGCCATGTGCATATCATTTTCATAATTATACTCCAAATTTGAAATGATAAACCATCGTTTCCATCTCCGCCATGAAATGATAAAACTTTTTATTAGATATATCTTTCAGAATGAACATGAATTCTATATTATAGCATTGACTCCATTGATTAAAACCCGATTCGATCAAACCCTACTCCATCGAAGGGCAATATTACATTTAAGCTTCGGTTACACACATACACGAGGCCTATTGATCATGAAAACGCAACAAGGCCTATCAATAGTAGGTCATTAATTTCTCAATCAATGCCAAGCAATGATTGATAAGTTCCACAAGTCTGAGTCAAAGGCAACTCATGGGAGACACAGAAAAAGGGGGAGAAATTTTAAAGTGCATTAGTAAAATAGTAAGCAAGGATGGTGAAAGAAGGCACCAAAAAAATTGCAGCCAGCTCTCAGTTCACCATTATCATCAAACTCAAAAATGTGTCAATCAAACAATGGATCAATCGTAACTTTACACAAGAAAAAATTTGAAAAAAAGAATGAGAAGAATCACCCCACATTTCAAGCCTTCCCAAACCAATTGCATAAGTGAGAAGACATCCAGAGGGGCAGACTGCAGAGGGAAGAAAATGATACCCAAAAAAACAAGTCTGCTGTAAGAGACTAATAACCCATGTACAGAGATATTTTCAACCAGATATCGAACACAATTGTTCAAAGACTTGTCGGATGTTAGGCCGCTCATTTACAGGAAGAATACATCTAAGAGATATACCGAGCATATCGTCCATCACTTTAGAGGGTTCTTCTCCCCCGGCAATGTCTCTATCTATACAGTCCATACGCCGTCCTTCTTGATCACAGAGCCGAACCCAGTCTGTGAGGTCAACAGCACCTGATTGACCTGATATGATATCACCGGCGCTTCTTCTAGTTAAAATTTCCATAAGAATTACCCCGAATGCATATACATCGGCTTTGAATGAGGGCACTGGCTTTGAGGCATTACTGAGTTCAGGAGCGCAATAACCAAGCGCTGCGAGATTCAATATCTGTTCAGCGATTCCAGCGGGCATCATCAAACGGTGTAAACCATAATCAGTGAGCCGAGCACTATAATCAGGTCCCGCTAAGATTATGTTTGTAGGCTTTAGATTTCCATGAGACATGCCTCTATCATGCAGAAAGACTAGGCAGCGAGCAACGTCAACAGCAACTCTCAGCCTTTGACTGAAAGACAAAAGAGAGTATCTTCGAGGCGTGGATTCTGCATAGGACAAATGAAGATGTCATTTTAAGAAGATATAAAGCAGGAAGGGAAAAGTAAAACAAAGAGTGATCAAATTCTGATGCACAACAAACACTTCAACCTTTATTGTACAGACCATGTTGAAACTATCGGAACAAGATGCCAAGATCCCACTCAATCAAACAACCCAATCACATAAAAGTGTAAGTTCTGTTAAGTAGATATCATACAAACAACTACTTTTTAGCCTCTCTTTTTTTTTTTTGGGGGGGGGGGGGGGGGGCGGGAACTACAACTTTTTTAACAAGGAACCAAGGATCAACAAGCTTGCCTAGCTTCGAATGAACGAGGTCAAGGATCATATTCCATCTGCATTATGCTTAACTTACAATCTAACGTGCAATATAAAAAAGTTTTCATAGCGAAATAACAGGAGGATATTCAGATCTCGATAAGCTTAAAAGAACCCAACTCAGAAAGGACAAATCTTATGCATGATAAAGTGATCATTCTCCTGTAATATATTTTTCTATAATGGAGTAAACCATTTCATTCTAGAGGAAACCAGACTCAGTAGTACAACGGGCAGAAAATCATGCAAATTTACAGAGGCATTCGTTCTAGACTTCTAGTACATTCAGGGGTACTTATGCGCCTAAGGGACACAAACGCTCAAATTAAGTAGAAGTCTATGTCATTCCTATTCAATTGTTTATACGATAACGTCAAATTCTAACTTCACTTGTCCCTGGACAACTCACTATTCAAAACAATGAGAAATAGATTTATGATAGAAAGAGACCCCAAATCCCTCCCATTTCTCCGAAAGTAATCTTGTTTGGAAGGGATTTATAGTTCCACTAATGCATCACAACCTACGATCCTCAAAGATATTCCCACTTTCCATTTTCTTACGTCCTGAAGTTCTTACTACTTTTGCTTTATTCATAATATTGTATACCATTAACCACAATGTCAAATATCCATGGAAAAGAATGATCTTTAAGATTTATATCAACTCAGATATTAACTGATTCGCCACAGGACTTAACTGATGAACAAAAAAATAATTAATGATAGACTTGACGAGTAAAGAACCACTAAGTAATGTGTCAAACATGTATGGGCATGAAAGATAACTACAACATATATCTAGTCATAAAGATAATCACTTGTTAAAACAGATGTCAAATCCAGAGAATTTTGACAAAATCACATAACTTTGTGGATGTAGACAAAAGTAACAAAGCACCCTAACAAAGAATCCAAAAAGTATGATGCAGAAATTAGAATTGACACAGGCAGCAAGTTCAAGAATGTTCAGGCTAAAAAATCACACATGTACTAAGCTATAACGGACTTACCATACAGGTGAAGTGCCAAGCTATCCCCATTGATATAATCTGATAATATAAGCCTTTCCTGCTCTCTGGGTCCCCAGTAATAAGCTCGGACGGATACTATATTAGGATGCCTCATTGAACCAATCTTTTTAACTTCCTTTGCAAAATCTTTCTTATTTTTAACCAATCCTACCCTCAGCCACTTCACTGTTAACATTTGTCCACCACTTAGTGTAGCCTTGTACAATGTACCATGGCTGCTTCGACCAAGAACTTCAGCTGGGGCGCGAGATAACTGCTCAGCTGTAAATGCAAGTGATGCATCAAGGAAATACAGCTCCCCGGCAAACCGGTCAGGTGAATAGACATCCAATGTTACAGGTTGTTCTGATGTCTCAAAGAAACGGGGTGATGATGACAATGGTGAACCTGGAGGAGACTTCCGTGCTGATGTCACTATAGGATTATCTGGAAGATTGGGCTTCATGTAGGAAGTACTAGATGTGGCTGCCACAGGTGCACGCTCAGCAATATCTGTAACAAGTTCAGCTTGTCCTGACAATGACCTTGAATTGGACGTTAGTAGATGAGTATTAGAAAAACTCAATGAAGTTTCTGAAGGATCAGAGCCAGCATGAAATTTGAAAAGAGAAGGTCGAGCAAATCGTCCTTTAACATCTCTTCCAGTCGATGCACCATTGAATTTGCTCCTTCCATTAAACTGAGCACGATAATAAGCTAGTGCAACAAATGCAATCATGAGAGCAGCGCCAACTGAAGCAAGAATAATGGCAACCTTGATACTAGTTTTCGAATTGTGATGCCCGCCTCCTCCAGAAAAATAATTTGAACCACTTTTTGGTGATCCTTCAGAACCTGGGATAACTAGCTTCTCATTTCCCGGATGAAATGAACTTGGTGGAAATGTTCTTAAGCTTTTGGGGACTGTACCTGACAGATTGTTGTAGGTCACATTCAATGCCTTTACGCTAGAAGGAAGCTTATCAGGTAAGTGACCCTCAAATTGATTGTTTGATAAATCAAGGGACTCCAACCCATCTATCTTGTTCAATGAACCTGGTATATGTCCTGATAAACTATTCTTTGCAAGATTCAATGATCGCAGCCTACCCAGGAATCCTATATCTGAGGATAGCTCGCCTACTAATGAATTATCAGAAAGATCTAAGGACTCCAAGGGTGCAAAAACAGGTTGAGCCAGAAGTTCACCAACCATAGATTCTGGGAAGGGTATAGCTCCATTGAAATGGTTTCCAGAAAGATTTAGGTCTACCAAGTTCAACGAAAATAAAGCAGGTGGAATCGGCCCAGCCAAGTTGTTGATGCTCAGGTCAATTTTGGACAATCTTGAGAATTGACGCCATTCGGAGGGTAAGCTACCTTCCAAAGAATTATTACTGATTCTTAAAGTAGTCAAACCTGATTGAAAACTGAACTCTGGAAAGTTACCAGTTAACCGATTCGAGCTCAAATCAAGTATCTCCAATGTTGTTGAGTTGATACCACGAACAGAACCTGTCCACAGACA
Organism: Patellifolia procumbens; assembly: GCA_947645195.1. Taxonomy (NCBI): domain Eukaryota; kingdom Viridiplantae; phylum Streptophyta; class Magnoliopsida; order Caryophyllales; family Amaranthaceae; genus Patellifolia; species Patellifolia procumbens. Next base: position 495,247 of record CANSGD010000144.1, read on the forward strand.
AACTCCATGTTTCAAACAAACTCGTTTATGAAAAAGGAGAAAATAAGAGAGCATGAATGGACAAGTTATTGGACAATAGAGTAACTTCTAGAAGAGAATCATAATTTCACATCGTCAGGGGGCTAGTGAAACATGATAAGGACCAAATCAAGGTTATAGTCAACCAATCATCACTAAACATGCCACAGTAATATTTCTAGCAATTTAAGAAGAGGAGGCAAATTTCTACCATCTTGCAACTGTTCAAACAGCGACTAGTTCCAATTTTTGACTCACTAGAACATATGCTATCAAATATTCGATCATAAACCAGCTCCATGCCAGTCATGATCTCCACCATACACTAGAGAAAAAAATGTGTACGGAGAGATGCCAAAAATTGATCCATCTTTTTGATTGTTTTAAATAACCAAAGAAGTGAAGATAAGCCTTAGTTGCAACAACAAAGACAACTTTTTACCCGAACTTAACGGTGATCACTTCTAGATACGATTCTCAACCTTTGCGACTTACACTCGAATTTTAAGTTAAAGACCCCAAAGATCTCAATTGTGAGGGAGAAAAGATGATTGAAACGCAGCCCTGGACTTTTGTTTAGCTCACAGCCCACTCACCCCCATTTTCTAAGTGAGGTATCTTAATTTTGTAGATACCCTTTTCTGAGGAGATATTGTAGTCAGTCAACTACTTATAACCCCTTCCTCTTTTAAACACCACTAAGGCTTGGTTCTCTTTAGCTTATTTTGACTTATTTCAGGAAAGATAATAGTTTAGATAAGTTTTAAAAAGTTCCAAAAAGTACTAACAACCAATAAATATGCTTCAACAACATCAGATAGCTTAAGAAAAGTTCTAATAGGTTAAAAGAAGTTCCCTTAAGTTGAAATAAGTAAAGAGAACATATCCTGAGAAGAGTAAATGGAAGAAAAAGGCAAATCAGCAAGTTATGCCAAAACAACCAAACTTGTGACAAAACAGTGATGACATGGAAAGTGCTACACTCCAAGCAGAACTCTGCATTGACTCTATAGACTATTGTTCATATGTCCTTTGCCGATGAACAAACGAGGTGGCCCATGAACAAATGATAGAGAAGTGTAGCAATAAAATATGATCTAAAAAAACATCTGACTCCAAAATGATACATTCGGCTGGTCCATATCACAGATCTCTGTACCAAGACTGGAAAGTAAGAATTATAAATAAAGTAAGAACCGATAACAGAGGAAAGCAAATTTAAATTTCTTCTCTTTGTACTGTAGGTGTTGCATGTTTTCGTATGATGAATATGATTGTTAATAATCTCTTTCTACTTAGCTATAAATCACTTTCATCTTCACAACCATCCTTAATGTGGATCTAGGTGCTAGTGGAGCTTGGTAACCTTACTGAAGTTGGGATTTTCCCATCGTCTAAAACCAATTTTACACATGAAAAAGCTTGAAGTTTGGCATATCCGAATGCACCTCACAAACACAATATAGAGCTAATTTGACTGTAAAACCAAAACACTCTTCACACTTCAAATCATAGATCATTACCAAATTCACTTGCATGCAATTAAAACAATAGACTTTTAGCTCCTATGACAAATTCTGATTCCAATTCCAATTTTTTTTGGCTTTCAGCAACCAGTTGGAGAAGTTCAAAGCTCACACTAAATCATTAAAGAATCAAGATAATTGGAACAAATTAAAAGACATCTACCTTCTACACTATCTTATAAGTTCTACTAATTGCAAACAACTAAAACAAAATGCATTAGTGCATGTATAGAAGGCAAAACCCAACATCACTTACCAGAAAACCCATTTCCACTAAGATCAAGTTCCATCAAATGAATCGAAGTAGTCAACAGCTCTCCCGGTATCCTTCCATACAACTGATTATTCCGCAGACGCAAAACCCTCAGATTAGACAACGCCTCGAACGAAGGAAGCTCTCCTCCAATCATATTATCACCCAAATCCAAAACAACCAAACTCTGAAACATTGTCAATGTATCATCAGACAAAAACCTCCCACCAAGCGAATTCCTACTCAAGTTCAAATGCCGAATCGTATTCCCCAAAGTCGAAACATTCAAAGGATCAACCGGAAGTCCACCCGAAAACCCATTCAAACTCAAATCAACATACTCAACATTCCTAAGCTCAGAGAAAAACACACCAATATCACCCCAAAGCTGATTACCATGCATATCTAAAGTCCTAAGCTGCTGAAGATTTCGAATTCCGGCAGGATAACCGCCATCAAACCGATTATTCGACAAATTCAAGTATTGTAAGTTCCAAAGATCGTGAACCCGGTCAGGGATCCGACCAATAAAGCTATTATCCGAAAGATCTAAGTACTGCAAATTACTCATTGTCCCTAATTGAGGAACTAATCGACCAGTAAAGTTATTCCCTTTAAGACTTAGGTTTCGAAGCATAGTAAGACCAATTAACGTACTAAACTTCAACTCACCAGAAAGATTCAAGCTATCAAGAACAATGGCGACAACAGAGTTCGTCGCATCGTCGCAAAGGACGCCATGGAAGGAATTAGGGCAAGAATCGAGATCTGCAGCAGTAGCGACAGCAGTAGCATTCCAAGTAGTTGTGATTTTCTTAAGAGGATCATTTTGGATCCCCTTTTTGAACTCTAATAAAGCTCGAACTTCATCAGAGTTGCAGAAAACCAACAATGGAGTAAATAAGAGGAGAGAGAAAACGGTGAAAACTACAGTAGTTCTACTACTAATGGAGAACATTATGAAACCCTAGGAGAGAGAAAGAGGATGATGATGAAGAAGAAGAAGAAGAAGAAGAATGCTAGATTAAGGTATTGTGACTGTACAATTGGAGGAAGAAGAAGAAGAAGAGAGAAAATGGAGGATGCATAATTAGGAGAGAGAAAATTAGGGTTTTGCGGGTAAGGAAGGAGAAGATGAAGGAATAATTGAAGGTATAAAAATGGCGGATAACAATGGTGGAAGGTATAAAAAGTGACACTCTGTAAAAAAAAAAAAAGGGTTAACAGTTCAGACAAAGTTTCTCTCTCTAAAAGTGTGGGGGTTTCTCTCTCTAAAAAGGTTGAAGAAACGACAATGGAGGAGCAGTGCCGCTGAATGTGCTAAAATGACTGCAATGTCAAGGGGGTGGGTTTTTTTTTAAGTATTTATTTTGTTTTGTTTTTTACGAATTTGGTCATTTTCATTTTCTTTACTAATTTCAGAATTTTTCAGACAATTTGACAGTTGTCTCTATCAATTTTTTTGTTTATATTCCTCGGCAATAAATATTATAGAAAAGGAAGAAAATTAGAGTATGTAACACCTTCTATAATAAGGTTATTTTCTTCCTTATTGGTTACCCATCTTAAACACTTTCAATGAGCAAAAATTATACTCTTTCCATTTCTCAAAAATTATTACAGTTGTACTTTTCATATGACTATATTTTTCTTATATATAAATCACAAACGATGGTCAAAGTGAAATATGTGAATAGTGTAAAATGTTAAAGTGTAACAATTTTTAGGAAACGGAGGTAGTACTATATAAAGTGTTTTAAATGAACGGAAAAGATAATAGGTGTAGAATGATTATACTCTTGAAATAGGCTAATTTTTTTGCTTAAGAAGAGAATGATGTTCTCTATTTTGTCTAAGGGAAGCCAAAATTTTAGAAGACGCCAACATCTGATTTGTGAAGTCCAGATCATATGTCCCACATTGTATCCCATTTTCTATTATTTTATCTTGTAACTTAAATAAATAAATAAATTTTACTTACGTGCTCCCTATTACTACATCGTTAAGATATTGTATTATCTTAGTAAAAATATCATATTATGATTTATTTCTATAAGTATTATATTAATATTAGGAATAAGATATCTTAACGATAGTTTCTTGATGAGTCGATTTGTAACTCATACATCTATTTTACTCATAGTTCATCATTAAACACATTGAAATACATTACCTTATTATTATTTATCTTCTTCCATAAATTAACAATTTGCAAGCTGATAAATCAAACTGTGGATTAAATAAGAATAGTGAGAGTACTTCCTCCATGGCTTCATCTACTGGTTTTGCACTTTACCGCTACCAGATAAAAGTAAGGCAATGAACATTTTCTCTTGAACTACTAAATTATGTGTCATCAAGCCAATTAAGACAAGGATTAGTGACAAAAAAGGAGTACATGCTTAATCAAATGGTTTTATCAATAAAAATGGTAAGGTACTTGAACTCGATCCTCTCACTTTTGACAAACAAGCATGATGTTTCCTTTAAATGCAGGGCAAAGATGAGAATAGCATGGAGAACATTGAGAGGAAGAATATGGGTAACAAGATGATGGTGTTTTATGAGCATGAGGATTACATTTACACTCTACTCTCAACCTACTTGATTAATTTCCATGTTATATTTTTTTTGGTAATTATACATAAAACTCAAATAACTTATAAACATTAAATGCATTTATTAACTTTAAAAAAAAAACTTCAAATTCAATTTCATATTTCTCAAAATAGTAATTAAGTTGTTAAATTATATCGGAATATAATTTATTGTATTTTGTTATATGGAGCATATTCCTTGCATAGTTACATTAATTTAAATTATTTATCATGGGAGTAATAAAAAGTACTCCCTCCATCTATTTTACTGTTATGAAGTATATCATAGATGAATGTCTCAAATTATTTACTGTATTTTCTTTTTGGGGTTATGGTCCTTATAATATTCTTACCTACTTTAGCTCTCCTTTTGTTATTTACCTATATTATTTCTATATATTTCACACTTTTCATATATTGATTAAAGCATTCCAAATTTTGATTTAGGCATTCCTTCTGTGAGAGCATTATTCCTATGCATTACTTACAAGGAGGGAGTGCCTACATCAATTTGAATAGTGCCTAAATCACTTTCCAACTTTTTCTTGTTTTAAAATTATTGTCCAACTTTCCACTACCACGCATTCATATCCTAAAACTTTGTGGCAATTTCTATGTAACAAATAAAAAGAGATGAAAAAAATAGTAAAGAGCTAACATATAAGTGTCAAAAGATATCGTCCATGATTATGATCCCTTTAAAAAATCCATTTATCATGGCCTGTGGACAATCTTCATAGTTTATTGTTACCCTTGACTAGCTAGTTGTCTTTTGTTTTGGTAAATATTTTGAACTAGTTTGGTAAATAAGCATCAGCCTCGGCATTAGCGAAAGGAGCTTCCTACTACAAATAAAAGGAAAATGATATATACATTGCCCTAAGAACTTTAAAATGAAAATATTGAGCATTAATAACATAGATTTACGCATAATTTGTTGATAAATTCCAAACTTAACCCAATTTGAATAACATATTAAATGCTCATACATACTCTTAGGGCTATGATGACATTACTCTAAAAAAATAATCAAGAATCAAATGTGTAATTATTTGTTTGTCTTTTATTATGTGAGGCAAGGTTTAAGGTCAAGGGATAAGATGGTTAGAGACCAGCGGCTTCCAAGCCTCAACCAAAAGGTTCAGATCCTAATATGTGACATACAGTCTGTTTGGCATAATAATAGTGGCATGAATCATGATCGGCAAATAACATGTAATGGTAGTTTATCCACATCAAAATGCTTGAAGTTATCTAGTAGTGGACTATGGAGGTGATTATTTTATTAAAGTTTCTTGTTGCACTTTGGGAGCACCTTACCTGGTTTCCTCCAAATCACTACAATTTGATTGGTTTGGTCAAAGGGACTAAAATGTGACAACTGTTTGAATGGGAGCTTTTTGGATCCAACTTATCTGGGAAATTTCCCTGTTACTGCTGATTGCTGAAGCATATCAGAATGTTGTTCAATAGAAAAGATGTAGTAGTTTAACATTGTACAATGAAACAAGTCAAGTTAATAGTTTGAAGACATGTTCTTCAAAGAGCAGAAAATTTTAAAAAACTTCTGTAGTCACTGAACACTTATTGAAACTTGTAACTAGAGTCTAGACAGAATATCCTCGAGCATTAGAGGTTATGAGACAACTCGATCTTCGGGATCAACTCATGGCCTGACCCGTTATTGGCTCGCAGCAAACTGAATCAAGTATGACTTGCGCTATTGAACTGCTCCAACCTGGTCAGATCTGCCCAATAACTAGGTCTGCTCATTGCTGCATAATGCTAGTATACTAATAAATGATGTTTTTTTAAAAATAATTTTATAAATATTTTCTATGTGGATGTTTGTGCAGCTCAATAAACAACTGTACAGAATTATGAAACCAATAATATCTATAGTGAACATATGACTTTGAGAAGAATAAACAAAGATTTATGCCATTCTTCTCGATACTTTCAGGTATTATTATAGTAACAAAAGAGGACAAGAAACAAAAGACAGATAGACAAGGGCATCAAGAAACTGGAAAGCTAAGCTCCAATCTCAAAGGTAAGCACGAGGAAGACATTTACAGCGATTCAATTACTGAATAAAAGACAGGAGATAACAGTACAAACTAAATTGAGCAAGAGCAAGGTAATAGGTATAAAAGACAGTGGTTTTATTCATCACAAATATGTATTTAGCTAATCAAATCCTCAATTATGCTCATACAGTATACAAGATTTCCTGTCTAATGCCAATATGCCATACAGTGGCTAGATGACCAAGTGCAGTTTCATTTGCCGCGAAAGCATAGAATTGAATGTCCTCTCTCTTTACAGTTAGCGCGCATATCACTAGTATATCTTTCCACATTATCAAAATTTATACAATATATACTTAACCACCCAGAGGCGCAAAATCATTGCAGTCTATCTAACCTAGTAAAGCATGTGGGAGAGCAGCATGATGTCACTGATACTACATCCTTTTTTTTACAAATGCTACAAAGTGCAGATAAATATTACCAGAAGAACCAACCTTTAAAGCTGAATAGAGAGAGGGTTCCTCCAGGGATCTCACAATGGATTTAGTGACCTACTTGATCTACCCAACAAATCGGCACTAGATTGTAGTTGGACCGTTAGCATGTCCAATCTAAGTCTTCGTAGATCTGGAAAGAAGTATAGTTCAAGTCAACTCAGCAACACTATCGGGTAGTATGCCTCACTTTAAAGAATCAGCTCCCAAGATTAAAAAAAAGCTTTGTTATTCAGAAGGCGGACAGGCAATCAAGAACAATCAAAAGCTGATTCCTGAACCCTGTAATCTGTGATGTGGTCAAGATGGTTACGAAATCAACCGATGCATGTGCATAACCACAACCTACAAGACATTTGAACAATTGCATCAGCCCAAACTAAATGAATATTAGAAGTAGTACAATCACACAGGTGAAGCATAGCTTCCTGAATCAGATAGTCGTGCAATACATAGTAAATATAAGAAACGCAAAAGTTCGGTTTTACCGATATTCATTAAAAAATACAGACAAAAGTTCAATACTAAACAAGAACTCATAGACTAATATGGATCTGAGGCTGACTATAGATGAAGCTCGCTAACTAGCAAGATGTGTAACAGTCTGGAGACAATAAGTGTCGATGTCTGAGCAAGCTCCCAATCCTATTTGTTCAATTATTACAGATAGAGCAAATGAATTATATATTGTGTCTTGACTATTGGTGTGGAGATTCTCACAAAAGACTCAGCAGCATGGAGTCCAGATGTCTGGACGAGCGTAAGTTTGAGCGGGCCAGCAAACAGCACAAAACAAAGCAAGAGCAGCAGACCACCGTGCCTGGGTGGGCAGTGGTTTTGCTCGGGTAGGACGTCTTCACAAAATTCATGGTTTGCTTCTGGGCCGAGTGCCTGGATGGGCAGTTGGGAATCTTTGTTTTGAAGCAGTTTTGCATGTATTACTCAGATTGTGATTGTGCCTTAGTATACTTATGTTATTACACCGTATTAAGAAAGAACTAGATTAGAGAGGTAGAATTCCAATCTAAAAGGTTAAGAACTTTAGAGAGAGGTTAGAGCACCTAGAGAGAATATTCTTCTGTATCATCATCGCATACATTGATTTAAAAAGTCATAGTTCAGTTTTGTGGTTTTTTCCTCGATCTCGGGTTTCCACGTGAATTCTTGTGTGTTCTTTATTGCTTTTTCTTATATTTCCTGTCTACATATATTTTCATACTATACTTCTGATTTAGTCCTTACATTTTGGACTATCCCACTGTCATCACCATTTTCTCCCAATCAGATGCATGTACCCTTTTTCTTTCCTAGTATGTAGAGGCTTGTTATTGCAGAACATCGTTGGGTTTTTGACAAGGGACATGACACACTCTAGAAGCATTTTGTGCAAGGACAACAGTGAGAAATAATCCTTAATTTGCAATTACGAGTGGAATCTCTCTCAGACGTTGACACTAGTTGTGCGGGCGCGCGGACATGTGCGTAAGTGTTCCTGTGTGAGGGATCACTCGCATGTTTGGTGCGCGAGGGTCAAATTATATATATATATATATATATATATATTATAGTCAGAACCTGCTGAAAACCGTGAAAACTTGAAAAAGGGGTACATATAAGGTTTACAGGGGTACATGTCAAGATAAAGGGGTATGCATGTTTTCAGATCAAAGTTGTTAGTATTTACAAATAAATACCTTAATGAAAGCACGCGTACCCCTTTATCAAACATGTAACCCTTTTACTTGGTTTTCACGGTGAAAACCGTTTTCACCAGATGGTCCAGAATCTCCAGATCCTCTTCCTATATATACAAGTAGATAGATAGGCAGATATATATAGAGAGAGAGAGATAGACATACGAGAGAGAAGCCCTCAATGCTATAAATTAATCAAGTTACCCAAAATCGGTGCATGTGTTACCTAATTTTAAACTCCTTGCGAATGCAAACTGAGGCAATTGAATCACGGGCCTTTTGGGCTACCAATGGGCATTTTGCGGATTCAAAAGGCGAATTAGGTACATAGATGCAAATAACCATTTGCAATTACAAAGGTCTTTAAGAAAAAAAAACATTCAATTAATCAGAAAAGAAAATGGGAGTTCTTTCCTTCCCGTTTTTATTATCACGGTATCACCATCACCAGCAAGGCAAACATGAACTACTCTGTCCCCTTTTGTGTTCCCCATTTTCCTTTTCAGGATGTTCCCCAAAGATTGTGCCAGTCTAAAACTGACCATGGTGGATCATCGCTTCACTCACATTCACTCTATTTGGTCCACCATTTTCGTCTTTCACTAAATCCACCCAACAAAGATGAACGAAGTAACCGAAACTTGATTGAACAAACAACTAGGGAATAAGGGAGCACATCACCTTACAGTCCTTACTGATCTGCCTAATCATTGTCGCCCACACCACCCTCACCATCCGGTTACCATCTTCCGATAGAATTGCGTCCAAATTACATCTACGGTCCTACCTCTAAGTAGTTGAAGGCCAAGTCTGGGGTCATATGTTGTTGAACTGTGACTCCCGGTGCACGTTTTGTCCTCCTCAACAAGAGACAGTAATATCTTAGTTTGGTGTTTTACTTTCAGCTTCATACTTTTGCCAATGTATAAGGGGAACACATGGGAGTTGTCCGTTTTAGTCCAAATGAACATGGGACAGAGTTGCGGGCAAAACATAGGCATTGCATTTATAATTGATGCACATTGGAAAGTACCAAGAGCACATTAGCATGAAGTCATGCAAATAGTTTCTAGTTTACTTCAGAATAAACACTATTGGCTTCCGTACTGATTAAATTCTCCTCCAAAGTTACTACAAAGTGCAACGGTTATCAAGAAATATCATTTTTTTACTGGCTCTACAATCCTAAACCAGTTCCAGTCATTTAACATTAGACATAAGACAAAGTGCTCCAAGGATCAAAATGCACACAATCTCACTTACCACCTATTCAAGCAGTTCCTGTGACCAGCCTCTCCCTTTGGTCCAACCTTTTGACCTTAAGAACACCAAATAAAGCTTGAAGGCCGAAAAGTCCACAGACAACATAAGCAGCAATGGCAGGCACCTGAAATGGACATTGATTTGAGCAATTCAAAGTTTTTCATATGAATAACCTTGCTAGGCAGAAAAAGAACTGAAGATTCACTTACTCGTACTGAGTGGAGATGCAAAAGTGTGGCAAGATTAACCAAGGTGCCAGCAACTACAGCCTGTTAAAGGTTAACGATTAATCGTAAGAATTTTGTCTGATTCCAACTAGAACAGGGCATTGCTGAACATTAAGAACTCCCATTTCAAAAACAGAACACCAACAAGACACACCTAATTCAAACACTAAGATCTTCGAACTTTTATTCTTTTGCAGCTCAGTCAACATTCGACAGTTCAAACAAGTCTGTCAATAAATCAATAGGTTCTTTCACCAAGCAAGTTGCTCTATATATGCTAATCAAGCATATGGTTATCTCTAGACTCCAACAGTCGAGGTACAAATCTCAAATATGTGACTTGGAATCAACTTTTAAGACAAGAAAAGGCTGGATATCTGCCAGAAATAATTTATGTTCCATGCTTAGAGTTATCTTAATTGGTTAAAGAGAGAGAGGTTGGAGGGTGGGGCTGTAACTAACTACTACCTCCGTTTCTTTTTTATTGTTACACTTTGACATTTGACACTATTTACAAGTTTCACTTTGACTATCATTTGTGATGTATGGGTAAGGAAAAATATATTCATGTGGGATCTTGTTTGATTCGTCTCGATATGCACTTTCGGAATATATGATTTTTATAATTTTTACAAATAAACAACTAGAGATTAACGTTCAAACATTTGCATTGGCAAACGTGAAAACGTAGAGCGTATCAATTAAAAAGCAACGGAGAGAGTATTCAGCTAGCTAGATGGCTTTCATAATTTATTATTCAATCCTCTTTAGTATCTATATATTTTGGTCAAGTTCTTGCTCAAAATAAGAATATACTCATATATATATGACAAAAAGTATTCATCCAAATGACGCACATTTCCTATTGTCCTTTGGACAGCTGCTACACGCTGGAAAGCTCTCTCAGACTCCAGAGTTCGAACACGTAGCTTCAGGTCTCCTTTTTCCTATTAAATATATGAGGCCATGTCAGAGATGAAGCATACAGAGCTACCATGAAACCACAGACAATAAACTACAAACAACTGCCTGGTAAAGGTTGGTGAAGATAATTACCAGCCGTTCAACAATTTCAGCGAGCTTCTCAACTCTATCTGCCTGTCTAAACAGATTGTAGAATGCCTGGGATTGTCGGTCCCATCTCTTTCGGAAATCCTAAAGAAGTTCGAAAGAAATGTTGACAGTTGGCAAAAGAAACTGTAATTTAGCAGGTAGGCAAAAAGATCAATTTACTTTAAGAGAATTTTACCTTCACAACAACTTCAACACCAGCTTCACGAAATTTAAGTAGTTCTAGAGCATAGCTGCAAGTCAAGGTGATATGCGAACAACGATAAATAGAAAGTTCTTTTCCTCCAAGATCAAATACTCTGAATGAATAAAGATGGGGAAATGGCATGCAAACTTACGGTTTGGCAATTTCAGTAATATCAAATCGAGGGTCAAGCCCCTTTCCAATTCCATCTAAAACTGCAAATTTGATCAAAAACAATTTTAGGATTCCAATAATTTGGTCAGAAATATATATTAAGTGAATTGGGAATTGGGCTACCAGAGAACGCTCTAACAACAAAAGTGAATGTAGCAGGGAATCTGAAAGGTTGGTCTGCAGCAATTGCCAATAAATCTTCCCCTGAAAAATATAACACCATAAAGGTCATCACCCAGCAGTATATTCAGTAATAGTCAAGGGTAATCTCCTAAGAGCTTCTTTAGTAATGTGGTGTTCATCCAGTGTCCTCAAACTCATGGACATGATGTGGAGGAGTCAGGATGAAGGTTAATAAGGACCAAAAGATTAACACTCTTCTCCCTCCATCCAAAATTAATGGTTACGTACTGCACCAAAATGTCTAGTAAAAGTTGTCACCTTTCAGAAAATAGTTAAGGTTTGTGATTCCCACACACCCTTAAGATTTGCGTCATAGGGAGAGTGGGGAATGGTTAAACTACTGCAGAAAATGAAGTCATATCTCAAAGTAGTTAATATCCTCAATTAAACGCATTGAGACAATGTGACAATTATTTCTGGACGCCAGGAGTATAAGTGTATGACTAGAGCAACAGCTCAGGTGCAAAACATGACAGAGGAAACAATAATACATAGTTGAAAATGGCAATGCACAAGATTATGTTATTTTTTCAATGGCACAAGATTATGTCATTAGAATTAGTTTTACCAATTGCAGCTAGCCTTTGCTTTTTCTTTTGAATTTTCTCTTCCTTGCTCAATGGCTTTTTGAACCCAAGTTCTGCTGCTGCTAATTCCTTTTCTTTCTTTTGTGCTGCCAGACGTTCCTCAAAACTGCATAAAAGAACCTCTATCGCAGTCACGTCTAACGATAATTGAACGAAAAACACTTATCTTAGGTTCTCTAAGGTACTATTTGACCAAGATACTTCCACTTCTAATTAAAGAGAGGGTCCTTATACATGGAAAGTCGGTCACCCTCTGGTTTAGACTTTAGACTTAATTCTTAAATGAACCTCATTTATCGGGCATCCTCTAAATAACCCTAAATTTTGAAAAACACAAAAAATCATCTATGGTAACCTTTGGGAGATCTTCTTGAATTCTTGTTGTGCAATAGGTTTTTTTTGGAAAGTTGTTAAAAAGCAGAATTATCATGGATAATTTCCCATAAAGATAAGCTTAGTTACTGAACTCATCTAAAGCATCCACTCAGTTTTGTAAAAAAATCCAAGAAACTCGACAAACAAAGGGAGTGCTAAGGTAAAATATGTAATGCCCTCAAAGTACAAAAACTTGTGTCAGACAATAGACTATATGGGGTTTTAAGCTAAAACTGCAAGGTTTTAACTAAAAGGTTCAAACCTTATTAGAAAACTTAACACTTTAGGCTTTGAAGTTGAAACCTTACCTAACAAGATTTTAAGTTAAAACCTTACCTAATAAGATTTTAAGTAAAACCTTTTTATTTTCCTATGATCTATCCATATTATTAATAGACCATCTACCACGAGATTTACTCCTACATATATAAGACAGTCCCATGAAAGTTATAGAGTAGCCCTCCGCATACTGCTGCTAATCACATGGAAAAAGAAGTTCCTGAATTTCACAATATTGCAGTCTTCAGATCACACACAGCAGCAACATAAGTGCACAGACAACAAGTTCTAGTTTCAATGTCAAGTGATAACGGTAAAGCAGCAGAAAGACACATGTCAGCCGGCAACAAGCTTTTCACATGGTCCAAGAATTATATCTATTACATATTCTACTAAACATATCCCAATCAAAAAGTACCTGTTAAGGAAGAATTTCGCTGTTCGTCTCACAGCAGTCATATCTCCAGTAGGTACTAAAACACCCATTTGAACCATGGATTGGAGGACCTAAATAAAAAGGGTATATTCATGAAAAATAAAATAAAAACAAATATAGGTGGTAGAACAACATGGACTTAAAGAAACATGATAGTCATAAATTAATACCTTCTCTGGGTCCTTTTCATAGATTCCATAAAATGCTTCAAGCAAGCCCTCCCTAATGTTTGAACTGATACTGCATATAGTGCAACAATTAATTCTGTTAAGCATGATCACACTTTTGGAGGTAGACGAACGACATACACTCAGTAGTTTACCTTCCCATCATTCCGAAGTCATAAAATATCAGTCTCCCACCATTCACATCATCAACAGCAATGTTTCCAGGGTGCTGCCAAGAGAAGAGAAAGCACTTCAACAAAACTATATTCAAAGTGTAGCAATGAAGTACACCTTAGAAGAATCAAAACATCAAAGTATTAACCACCTTTTCTTCAACAAACAGAATGATGGAGGGAAACTCCCAAGCTCAGATTAGAAACAGTTTTGACGGCTGTCATTTGATTTTCTTTAAGAAAGTGGTAATAAGCGCATATTTTGTTAAGATGGATCACTCATTAGGCCAAATACCTTATGAGAAGTTCAGTAAACAATAGTTACAGTCCTGTTACTTAACTTTAGCATGACCACAAACACATAAATTATTGACTCTGGAAAAAGGGGGGGGGGTGCGCTTTCACCTAAATGACTTTGCCAATTAACGCTTTAGAAAAAGGAAAACAAAAAGCACTACTCACTGGGTCGGCATGAAAGAAACCATGAGTAAGTATTTGTTCCAGATAAGATTCAACAGCATATCGACCTAACCTGCAAGAGACAAACCAACAATGACCAATTCAGTGAAAGCAAATGATTCTCTGGCGTTAAATTAAAGATCAACTTCATGAAATATCATTTCTGCAGAGGTCCTATGAGATAGTTCTTTTGAGTGGATATCACTTTATGGCATTTACAAATAAAAGAGACTTACTTTTTGCGATCAACTCCCAACTCATCTAATGCTTGGATTCTGTTTATCTTGATCCCCGGGACATACTCCATGGTCAAAATCTATAACCAAGCAAAAATTCTGAACATGAGAATTATAGTAAACCAAAGAGGTTGCTCTCCTAAAATATTAAGAATGCAGTGCTGCCGAACCTGCGGAGTAGTGTATTCCCAGAAGATTGTAGGAACTTTAACATAATCCATGTTTTTGAAATTGCTAGCAAACAGTTCAGCATTAGCTGCTTCCTTGGTGTAGTCAATTTCCTGATAAAACTTACGGTTAGTCAACCAATTGCATCAAACACATAAATATGCCAAATTCTGAAATTGCTAGCAAACAGTTCAGCATTAGCTGCTTCCTTGGTGTAGTCGATTTCCTGATAAAACTTACATTTAGTCAACCAATTGCATCAAACACATACATAAGTCAAATACTAGAGTAAAACAGGAGATGTATACATGGGAACAACATTCTTGTTACAAGATTAATGATCGTCTTCGAGATCCATCTAGCATGAAACATTCATTGTAGCTCATCAAAGCCAAAGTTAAATATGGCTCATTGTCCAATGGGAATATAATAACCTACAACTTCTGATACGTTGCACTGAAAGAGATAAGTGGAAACTTGAAACAGGGAAACACAATTTTTTAAGTAGGTAACTCGAAAAACAGACAAGGAACTTATAAGTTTTTTCATTAAGCTTTTTCAAAATTATTTACTTCTAGCTCCTATGAGAAATAAATAGAGTTCAGGTGGAACATCTTATTGTTGGAGTACTTCGCATTTACTTCTTTTGTTCCACAAAAAATTGAACACTCACTAATTTGGGATGTTAAAAACGCATGAAACATATCTTTTTTTTGCTTTTGCCACATGGGTCATCTCTACCTCTCCCTTCATCCAAAAAGCAAAAGAAAATCAGCTCTTGCTTGATGAGCGTGCCACACGCCCACAACCCAACTTTTCATTTATTTTCAAACCAAGGGGATACTAAGATAAGATACTAAACTGAAATGTCGGAGAAGAAGCAATAAGAAAGGGTTAAGGTAAGTGTAAAGTTCTTAAATGCCTATTGCCTAGTGTTGTACTGGTCAATGATTCTATCCCAACACCTTTTGACCAGTCAGATTGAAACCCGTGAAATTCAAAGTCATCTCTTCAAAATGTAAAGCATCTCACTGTTTGTTGCTGGAGGAAGAAATCTTTGAAACAAATCGCCTCCAATGGCTGCCAACAATAAGCTCATCAGCCTCAGATATCTGCCAAACTTCAATGGTACCTTCAAGAGCTTGAAGCGAGACAGCAACCTCTCTCCCTGTCTCACACTGGACATTCTTTAGGCCAACAAAGTGGCTAACTTGCTTTGAAAGATACATTAAGTCACAAATAGTAGAGTCTCATTTATGATGGTAGAGTACACGGCAGGTAACATAACAGTGTCAAGTATCTTAAGTTTGTTTCATAGACATGAATACGCAAGCCAATTGATAACAGGCAGCAATCATACTGGTCTTAATTTGCGGTTCAGCTCCTTTTAATAGAAAAAAATTAGTCCCTTTTAGGTTAGCATATAAATATACAGGAAGTCAAAATCTTGGGAAGTGCTTACTTGAGTCGTTGATTAGCTAATCTATAGTTTCATAAATTGGAGGGACTTGCTTCTTTAGATAGTAGAAGTTCCCAGAACATGGGGGAAGTGGCTTACCTACTTTCCTCTTAGTAAGTCACATCCCGCATGAGTTCCTACAAAGTGTAAAATCCCTATGCGTGAAGTCTGTCAACCAAACATCTTAACTATTAAGCCCATTTCTATGAAAGCCTATATGCGAACTAGATTCCCAGGATATCTACCTTCCAAGAATTTGACTCCTGTACAAACATTCATAGAGCCTTGAAAATGATTCACAACTTCATGTGTGCCTAGACCCTAGACTATACCATTGTCCATTACAGTTCACTATGTCCTAAAAAAAGCCCCAGCATTACAACTACGTCTTTATAAAAGCAGATGCAGCACGGAACTTACACTATCAAACATGTTGAACAAGGATTTTTTTACAGACAAAAATAGATAACAATAGACATCAAGAGAATACTTCAAAGGGTCGTATAGATAACCTGGTACAGCACACTAGCACATTCATCATAAATAGCCACCCAGTCCCTCTTTGCACCATCCGATTTTGGATCAATCTTCTGAAGATATTCTGCTATTACCTACAATCAGACAAAAATAGTCATACAAATGACCAGATAATTAATAAGAATGCTTCAGAGAAGTTTTCAGTTCATATTTAAAATTGAATTTGCTAGACTGCTAGGCACTGTGTAATTGACCACTGGTTTTCTTCACACTGTTGACATCTTTCATCCTTTTACGGATTAACTCCCCGGCCTCCCATCTCCCAAAATGTTTGAAGGATATTCATTATTACAACTTTTAAGGCCTTGGATTGTTTCCTTATATTTCATTCTCAATCACCAATCTCAGTGCATCATTTTCACAATATATCTTGAATTAGGACTCATGAAACCTCCTTCCTAGCAAGTTCCTTGAATTTTTTCTCATAATCCACTTTGGAATTTATTCCAACAAATATGCATTTAGTCTTCAACCATGTTAAACCAGCCGGCTATGGTGCCATAACAATCACCATTAAGAAAGCCATGGTAAGCATATCTGATTTCCATTCCTGGTTTAACTTACATTTGCCACTGGTCAGCATGCCAATCATACGATTTTTAAAGCAAAGGTTGGCAAGTTACAGCCAACCTGCTTCATTGATTTACATTGAAACACATCTTTTGATAGGCTGTTTAATACAATAACACCACAACAAAACCAAGCTTCCACCCATCAATTGACTCGCAAGATCAAAATATTGATAAATAGAAAGTTTATATTATATACTCTATCAGTAGTGTTTACCTATCATTTCTCTGGATGTCTGTTTGTGTACCTATTACATTTATACTAAGAAATAATTTGATTTCTAATTTGTACCTACATTATTGTGGCCAGGGTATCATAAAATGCATTCAAATGTAAATATATAAGGGGAGAAGTAACTTATTCCTACAATTCCAAAGCGAATACACATACGCAAAAAAGTGTCTATTAGTGTTATATTCTCTAATTTATTAATAGGCATGTTTTATCAGATTATACAACTGCAAACAATTTAGCAAGAAGGGAATCTAATTCTAAGATAAGTGAACACAAATGCACATGTCCAGAAAAGATATAATGTTTCTGCTACCAGGTTAAAGGTATGCACTATGCACAATACAATCATTCAGGAACAGACAGAACTAACAAGCTGCAGTAGACTTCCATATCTGACCATCCTACTAACATTCTCTTAACTATATCTTCTTCAGGAATTAATTCTTAATTGGACAAAACTAGTTTCAGGATGCTCAAGCCACACAAAGAGCTAATAAAGTAATAAGCAATAAAAATTGCGAATCAAGTAACTGCAGAAGGGAACTAATCGAACACCAACCCTCAAATTTTTAAGATCAATATCAAAGAGATCCTTGAGCCCAGGCCTTTGCACTTTAACAACAACATCCTGTCCTTTTACTCTTGCTCGATGGACCTGACCTGCAAACCAGATGATTTATATTGCTGTCCTTCGTTCGATTTGGAGAAAGTGGAATTTAAGGAGGTCTAACAATTACCAAGACTTGCCGCTGCTATGGGCTCAAAATCAAAGCGCTCAAAGGTATTTCTTATGGGACCTCCAAGCTCTTCTTCAACAATGGATATAGCCGTCTCTGACGGAAAAGGAGGAACTTGATCCTGCATACCAATGAAGGTTCTGTAAGGATCATACTCAAGTACATAGTAGACTGATCTAGTAATTTATTAAGAGACATGACATCTGTAGAGGCAATCAAAGGAATTAAAAAATTACGCTAATACTTTTAGGTAAGTGTTTAAGTTTCACATGTTACAAGAAATACGGGATGCCAAATTGCCAATAGCCTATGAAGCACCAAACTGTAGTAGCTTGACAACAGAAATGAGATATTCATCACCTTTCTTCCAAGTTGATAAAATCATTACAAAAAAATCTGGTCTAAGATAAGTGCAAGTAAACAACATGCAAATTTAGGCATCCACTCTGACTATATAGTTGAAATAGGAAACTCTATGTTTATAAAAGAAAATCCAGATAAGCCTCATATCTCAGACATTCCCCATATATCAGACATCCCCCATTCCTTCCAAGAACATCTACAACTCAATGTGTATGTTCTGTTTAAACAAGCAAAGCTCCTAGTTCTACATATGTCGCATCAGAAAATCAACATAAACTAGTAAAGTGCCCCAGCTGAAACCAAACAAAAATGGGAATCATACATAACAAAATGTCTCATTTCCTTAGTGATGGAAAATATAGATAGAGTACGAAATAAAAGTACATCATCAGAGCTCCCTTCAACAATTTTGGCTAGATAAACACTGACGGACTGACCTGAAGTTCTGAAAGCTGATCAACGTATTCTTGAGCAAGTATATCTACTCTAGTGGAGAACTGCTGCCCAATTTTAATAAATGTTGGACCTAGCCTCAAGATATTTTCCTTCAACCATTTTGCAAGAGTCATCCGCCTCAATCTTTTCTTTTCTTCGGTCATCCCTCCTGCAGGTCAGATTGAAGTATGGTCCATCAGAATAACAAAGGCAGAAAAACGGACTAATATATCAAAAGCGCACATCTTAAATGGATTTTATTCGAAGAGCGAATTGATAAATTGTTATGCTCTAGCAGATATCCCAGAGAAACAAACTACAAAAAAGGGTGCAAAACAAACGACGGGTTTATTATAGGTCACTCCGTCACTACTGTCCAATATGAAGTACTGAAAATGTCAGACAATGGCGACTTCAAATTGAAACAGGTGGATTCAGGTAGAATGGCGCATCAGGAAAAATCAAGAGAGAGAGTGAGATTCCAGATTGACGGGGAAATCAGCCAACCAAGGTAGACAAGGTGATGGGAGCGATGGTCTATGATCAAAGAAAGTGAATCAGCCCTTTATTGAGAATCATGGTACATAATGAAAATCACTTTAAATAGAACATACAGACTATTCCAGATATATAGTAACTAATTAAGAAAGCTCAAATCAGAGACTCAACTCCAATATATATACCTTTATAGGAAAACTTCTGATTGCTCAACCAAACTCTGAAGACAAATGTTAAAACAAACCCCCAAATTTCTAATGTCCTTTGTATAGTCGAATATGTTTTAAACCTGCTCCAGCGGCCTCCAGGTGCAACAGAGACCTACACAAAGCAGCTGCATTTATCTTCTGACATAAAAATTCTGCATTGATGAATACTATATATGCATTTGGGAAAGCAATGTGATAATATAAACATGTTGCAAACGGTTACAAACACACACTTCCAGCAGTTCTGCAATATTGACAGCATTCAAATATAAATGTCAGTCCCATATATATCTTCCCACATCACTTGAATCCCAGATAGATCTTCCCATTTCCTTTTTAATAAGTGTAGTCACCATTCTTCAGACCTTTTCAAGTATCCCTAGTTTTATTTTTATTATTCTAAGTCAAAGGTAGCGGGAACACAGAGACAAACCTATTGTTTTAGGAGAATGTACTTTGGAGAGTCACACCATGTGGAACTTAAGATCAAGATTAGTAGCGAAAGATCAGTGTTCTTTAAAATTCCTACTTCAAGTTTCAACACACACATACATAAAAGCCTGTTTAATACTCAGCATTCTGCTATCTTCTGCATGACCAGCTTTCCTTAACTGGGAAGTACAAAGCACACAAATCCCCTACCAAAAAGAATACAAAATTAGCAGTTAATCAACACTATAGGATGTTTTACACACCCCTAAAAGACCTGTTTCAACGTTCTTCACGTTGACAGCAAAATCTCAACTTATATCATTCCTAATACTATGTATAAATTGAAAGGAAAAGGTTCCTTTATATGACGCTTCCTCGAGAGTCAAATGGCAATGTCTCACACCTTACTCGTTTCTTCCTTTCATGACTAAAATGACAGTTCCCAGGCAGGATAATAGGGAGTAGATAAAAAATGTCATCTGGTTATGGAACGGGCCCAACCACCTAATGGTACTACTAGTACTAATTTTCAAAAGTGTGAGACTACCACCTCTCCACTATCATTACCTCTTTTGCTTACAGCTTCTCACTTCCCAAGGTGTTTTACATTGCAGGTCTCCCTGCTAGTATTCACGAGTTTGGATAACTCCGAGTAGTAGTAAGGTCGGCACGTGGAAGTGTTGTAGATCAGTACGCGCACACCAATACTTTACAATGTTGCCAAAGACTCGTGAAGAATCACGATTACAGATAAGATTTTATCCTTCCGGAGTAAAAGAAATCTACAAAGAGAAAAATGAACGAAACATGAAGTTGCTGCTCTACAAGGGATGCTCCATCTTACACAGACTCACAATTCGGATTCCCTAATATGATATTTTAGTGGATTGCTCTTAAGATTAGTAAACTTGACACTTGGAAATTGAGAACTATCCCTCTCAAAATATGACGTATACAAAGTCTTCAACATATTACACACGTTCCTACAAGGTTTGCGTCCTTCTTACACAGACTCACAACATATGCGTCCTTCTCCATTATTCTCAATCACACTTTAGTTATGGTTATATCCAATCGTGTCATAGGGATTTCCCTTTTAATCATCAGAGCATTGGGGAATTGATAGAATCAACATCTGATTCCTTATTATTAGCTTGGTCTCCTTCATTTCTTGAAGGTGACGTGAGTCCCACCTTAATTGGTGGCACTCATAGACATGCTTAGTTGACACTAATATTGGGTTTCGAGGAAGTAGCGTGCATCGAATTTAATGTTCAAATGATCTAATCTCAGAGATCGGTCAAAATTTATTTCTTGCATGAAGCATTATCTGTGCTTTTGATATCAACAATTCACTAACTCACCAACAGAAACAATAATTGAATCCTAGTGATGCATTCCTCACAACAAACTTCTAACACCTTCCCTCAAACAGCTTCGCAGAAGCATCAATGCTCACCACACTAAAATTACAACTTTTATTCTACACCACAATGTCCAATGCTCATCCTACACCCAATGCGCAAAATTCATTGTGGGAAGAATTACATATAAGAATGAGCAAAAAATGACCCATGCTCATCCTACACTAAGGTTTAGGACAAATTAACTTGAACTAAAATTCAATAATCAATAACAACAAAATCCAGCAAAAGCAGCAACTATGAAGAGTTATAGCTACCACAAATTCTCCACCAAACTACATATAGCAACAATCAAATGCACAATACTACGAATTTTCAATATTATTTGACAAATAAGGGCCAGTTAACTAATTATCAGATCACTTCCGTTTTGCTCTTGACAATACTTTTACACTCACATATTAGCATTCCTTTCAGTTCAGTTTAGTTTTCTGACTTCAGTTCAGTTTTTTTCAGTTCGGTTCATTTTAGACTTAGGGTCTGTTATCTTCGGTATATAACAACTGAACTGAAACTGAAATAAAATGAATAGTGATATATGAGAATAAAAGTATTGTCGAAAGCTGAACTGAATTGAACTGAACTGAAAATAAGCCGGGGAGAACAGGCCCTTAGACAAAGACAACAAGTCCTAAGATCATAGACTAATCAAAATAGCTGAAATTACAGAATGAAATATGAACTTACTTCTAATTGCTCCCGACCGCCTAGCTTAAACCAAGCTTCCTCCTGTCCAATATCCTCCACCGTCTTCTTCTCCCTCTTCATCTCCTTCACCTTAGAATCACTACCTCCTTCCACCACAACTTTCGCCGCAAAACTATCACCATCACCATCAACATCAACATACTTAACCAACCGTCCATTACTCGCACCATTCTGACTCCCTTTCACTGCACCATTACCATTTAAATAGCTCTCCACTGAACCATTACCATTCAATTTCAAGCTATCCACACCATTAATCACAGGAATTTCTCTCTCCTCAGTCGACGAAATCGTATTTTCCCGAACAGCTCGAATTCGAATCAATTTCGACGATTTAGGGCTCTGAGAAGTGCTGATTCTCGAGGAGTAAAATCGAAGTCTGCGAACTGTGTGCTGGTTAAGAGAAGTAAGCTCCAGAAGAGAATGAGAAGTTAAAGATAGAGAAAACGCCATTAATTTCACTTTAAGAGAGAGAAAGTTAGATTTTCATGGAGTTTTATGAGAGAGAGAGAGCAGAGTTTTTTGCAGAGTGAAGCTTGAGAAGGAACAACGAAGAAGACAAGATTTTTTTTTAATTTTTAATGTTTTGAATTGAGGAAAAGTGTAAAAAGGGGTGGCAAAGAGTAGGACACGTGGGAAGAGATAGATGAGCGTTGGGATTATCGAGTGTTGTGATTGGTTGGAGAGTGGAGAGGACTTGAAGCCTTGGTGGAGTTTGCATGTGGAGTTTGTGGTGATATTTGTGAAGGTCCATGTATGTACATGTTGTTGTAGGAGCAATTTGTACCAATATTCTTCTCCACTACTACAATTGTCCATGTTGAGATCATTTTAGCCCATGTGGAAATTTTTGTTCCAAATTTTGTATATATGTCTATGTGATGGGGGTAACATCTAGTCCGTTTTTGGTGCTCTTAAGAGCACGAAGCATTGTGCTCCGGAATGTCGACACTATCTTCAGCTCTGACGTCATCCTCTGTTCAGCAGCAAGGAGCACCCAAAACTTCAAACCTTGTTAGCACTACAAAGAACATATAGTGAACATTGGAAGAACAAAAAATGAAAAGAACATTTACTTGAAACGAAAAGAATACAAAAACGAAATTTCAAAAGAGTAACATACTTTTTTTGAAATAACAAAATACAAAACTTCAAAGAACAAAATACTTTTGTATGAAGAACAAAATAGGGAATTTCAAAGAACATACAAAAAAAATATTCTGACAGTTTCTAAAGAACATTTACTCAAAACAAAAAGAATAAAATACGAAATTTCAAAGAACAAAGTTACTTTTTTTTACAAAGAACAAAATACAAAATTTTAAAAAACATATACTTATAAAAATAATTTAAAAACTGTTAATTTTAAAAGAAATTTTCCTTGAAACAAAAAGAACAAAATACGGAAATTCAAAAAACAAAATACTTTTTTACATCAAAAGAACATTAAACATTACTTAAAGGAATATTAAAAAGCAAAAAATAGGTGTCAATCGAAAAGAACATACAAAAATAACCAAAAGAACATAGAAGAATAACCAAAAGAACACATAAAAGAACAAAATGAATGACCTGAAAGAGGATTAAAAACCAGATCTGACAGATTATCATCCGAAAATTCGAAAAACATCTGGTCCAAATTGCTCATCGACGTTGTCTGGCGTTAATGGAGGTCGCCTGAAGTTTTAGGGAAGGAGGAGAGAGCATGGTGGAGCACCGAAGCTTCGTCGGTTGAGTGTTGTTGCCAGAAGTTTTGTGGAAGGCGGAAAGGAGAGAAAGAGTGGTTGACGGCTAGGGTACCAAAAAGAATAATGTTTCAATAAGTTTCAATAAGTCGTTCAAAGTCAACATCTCCGGAGTACCAAAAAAATTTCAAATAACACCTCATCCTTCAAAGTCGTGTTGATCATGCGTAAAAGAATAATGTTTCAGTAAGTTTGTAATCAATTAAAAATGATAAATATAAATATATAATTTTTAGGGTTGTATATAAGTATCTTTAAAAAAAATAAGTAACTTTCAAAGGTTAATAACATCAATTCACTTGTGATTTTGACCTAAATTTTTAACTTAATTCTATTTTAGGAAATGTACTTAATGTTTATATACAACAAGGTTGTAAGTAATTATGTATCATTACCCTTAATGAATTATGTCATTACGTGGAAGCATTTTGAGAAGAAAAAGTTCTACCTAATAGAAAAGTGAGTGGATTAAAAATATTTGTTTAAAAGGAGGTATTGGTAGTTTAAGATTTTGCGAGACTAAGTTATAGGATTGAAGTTATTATTTCGATAATGAATTTGGTCACTATGATTGGATTATATGGATTTATGACGACCTTCTTCATAAGACCCTTATAATTTTTCCTTTTTTTGAGCTCAAAATTGGAAGGGTGTTATAAGTTTTGGTTTGTAGGCGACAATAATAATAAGCATAGGCGCATAGCAGTTGTGTGACAATTATCATTAGTCATGGCACCATGAAAATGGATGAGATTTTTTTACGTTACTAGCATATACGCATTTTGAGTTGGTCGATAAGATTCGCTTAAACTTCAATTTCAAGATGTTCTACGATGTGTATAGTACAAGGCAAATCATATAGGGATCACTATGTATTTGTGAGTTAAAATTACTATGGGTTAATTTATGCGTGTAGGACTACTTAAAGGAGTAAAAATAAAGCGATAATTTTTTTACATTCTTGATTTTTTTTATTTGCTTTGTATTTTAAGAAATGAGGTTTTGCATATTTTGCAACAATTATTAGTTTCTTTCTCCAGCACAAGTCAACAAGTACTTTCGTCTAGTGGCCTCTGACGTGCATGTCAAAAGGTTTATTAACTTAATAATTTGACTTACGTTTATTACAGAATTGTAGACCTCTTTTTCTAAATCGCAACTTTTGGGGGTGAAGGAAGGAAAAACATCCTATTTCACACATTTGCAAGCACTGGGACAATTTAGGATAATCAATTATAAAGAACACAATATATCCTACTTAATACTGTATACATAACATTATCTATTTTAATGATAGTTGTAACTTGTAACTTGTAACTTGTCGGTATACTCCGCAACTCTGTATTATTAATAAGAGTATGCATTTAGTTGGATGTACTATGAACAAAGTTATTTGAGCAAAAAAATAACTTTGGGTGTACCATGCTATGGTACACAGCTTTGAGCGTACCACAATGGCGGAGTCAGGGTTCATATATTGTAGGGGCTGAGATCCGAATGTTGTTTACACTTTTTTATTGTACATATTTAATATTTAACTTCACCCAAAGGGGGCCATGGCCCCCACCAGCCCCCCTTGCGTACCATACTCATGAATGTCATGATACACTAAGGTTATTTGAGCAAAAAAAATAGCGAATTTGATCTAAATTTCCTTGTCTGGTCTGATGCAATCAGAATAAGTGATAAGTTCAAGATGAAAGTTCAACACAATATATCCTATTTAATACTTACATATATAACATTAAAATCTATATTAACGATAGTTGTAACTTGTCAGTGTATACTTAGCAGCTCTGTATTATTAATACCCATCAATTGCCTGGCCATCCAAATATTTAAGTATAAGTAATTAGATATGCTTGAGATGTGAATAGCACACCTTTGAAGAAAGTCCTACAATAATGACATGCATACCATTACACAACTCTAATAATGCCCTCCAATAATGCACTTATTTAGGCAACCCAAGACTTTCTAAAACCAACTTGCAATACAATGTAAAACAGGACACAACTCAATTTCTATGAACAACTAACTACCATGCAGCAAACCTCCAACCTTTAAGCAGTCATGCAGTTCACACACTACATCCTCTTGATCTCCTTCCTCCTCGTTCACCCAATCACAACCGTCCATTCCACCACCTCACCCAACCCCAAAACCCTTGATGACTTCATCATGAAGAGTTGCCAAGTCACCCACTATTCTGACCTTTGCTATTCTTCCCTCTCCTCCTCTTACACCGGAGCCGCGAACCTTCGGAAGCTAACCAACACCGCCATCAGGATCAGCCTTGATGAAGCCGTTCATACGGCAAATTATGTGGCAGCAGTGAGTGATAAAACCCCCACTAGAACTAATGCCGCCCTTGGGGACTGCATAGAGCTAACAGAAGATGCAGCTCAGCAGATTCGGAAGTCGCTGGATCAGATAATGGGGAGGAATCTGAGCAGGTTTGAGATAAGTACTGTGCAGACACAGATGAGTGCAGCAATAACAAACCAACAAACTTGCATTGATGGGTTTAACGACGTCAGGGGTGGTAAAGATGGCGAGGAGGTGGAAAATGAGGTGACTAGGAAGGTTGGAATGGTGATGAAGCTCATCAGCAATGCTTTGGCTTTGGTTAATAGTCTTGCTGATGATGCTATCCACTAAAAAAATAGGCGTTTTTTTGGGAGTCCAAATCTTCTATCCCACAATTAGTAATCAATTACTTGTATATATGACTGCATATTCTTCATTGTATTAAAATGCATTATTTGAATATATTTGGATTGTGTTATATTAATGTATAATTCAACTGGCCCTCCTGACTTACTGATAGTTTCAGCCAACAGTCCAAAAAATAGCTATAGAAAGTAGTGTTAACTATACCTTCATCTTTGATATATATTGCCTCTCTCTTAGTTAGTTAGTTGATCTTGTTTAAATCATCCCCTCTTCTTTGTACGCGGACATGATCAATGTCAGATTTCATACCAAATCTGTTCATGTATAACAGTATAAGCTCCGCTTAATTCTTGAGAGAAGACTGTCCTAATTTGTGCAACTTTCCCTCTGAAAAGACTACACACCATACGTTATGTTATAGGTAATCATTCTAGTGTAACAAGTCATCAACCTTAAAGACATAATTATCAAACTTACATAAAGAGTATGATTCTAATTTCCACTAATCTAACTGCCAAAAACATTATGATAAGTCTAAATATTCACATAATCGAAAAAACTCTCCTTCTCAAGAGAGGGATTGCATTGACTAGGTAAATTACTACTATCTTAGTCATCTGCATCAAATTCTAACCATGAATGCAGCAAAGCTTGCAACTAAGTACTAACCGTTCATTAGTCAAGGGGCCTGAATTACTCTTCATCAAACAACCTCTGGACGCACTCGAAATATGGTCACATCAAGGACGAACTTCCGGTTGTTTGTTTCAGCAGGTACAAACACGCAAACATCGAACTCTTCCAACTTATTGTCGAGAGAGAACGATTTCCAGCCACCTTGTAATCCTATATTATTAGTACCTAAACAAAATGTGCATGCCCATGTTTTGTCTTTCACTTGAAGGAACACTTCTTGGCCTCTTCTCAAATTGCGTCTGAGTTTCCACTGGTTGGTGATTGACTGATCAACATCAAATGGAATGCAAGTACAGGTCACATAAAAGACTTCCAAAGATTGTTGAGAGTAACCAAAGTGTATTTATTGTTAATTTTGTTATAGACTTTTAGTAGAGGAGAAATTTTACCATAAAAAAGCGTTTAGCAACGCAAGAAGGTCTCATTATTGAGATGAAAGAATTTTCGAATTTAGCTGCTGTATTCTGTGCCATTTCAAGAACGCGTGCTTTGTCTGCTTCAGTTATTTGTCTTGCACTTGATTTGCAATATGCCCCATTTTCCTTTGGGGTAGTTTTTCCACCTGAGATATTGGTACAAGATGATCACTCAACTATTACAGTATAAGTTTATTTCATCACCAAAAAATATAAATTACAGGGTTGGGAAATCTTTGCAAATAAAAGTATTCAATGGCCTCTCCTTTTATCACTTTCATGGCCTGAAAGGAATAAACCCCCAGCAAATGGGTTCCTACACAGTGATATGCGCATCATGCTCCCAGCTCCCATAGGACGTAAATATAGACAAAAGACATATCAAAGTATTTATAGTTCAGAACAAAAGGGCATATTTTATACATATAAACACATATAGTTATAGAACATGCGGGTATAACGAAAAGCACATTAATTGGGAGAATATGCCAATCATGCTCTTGGATGTATAGTCTAACCACTGGATCAGCCAAACCCTCCTTCTTCCTCCTTTTCAGTTTTCCCTTGTAATTTTTTAACCTATGTTGACTATTCTGAGGTTTAAGCAAGGAAGGAAAGGAATTAGAGTGATAACAAAAAGCTCGAAAAGGCCTTTCAGGTCTCCCACTCCATTCAATCACCTAATGATGAAAAGGGCTAAAAGAAGTAACCTTATTCCATCTCAAAGATCACAAAATTGATATATGGAAGTTCAATATTCTTTTGCTCTCTTATCTTTACTTTCAAGGAGAGTGTGAGGATCGGAAGAGGAACGCAAAACATGAAAAAATAAGAAACAAGGAAAGCTACATTCAAATTTCACAGCCAAAATATACATTTTATTAGACAAATCACAGGCATTAGGGCTTACACTCCTTTAGTTATGTTATTAGCCAACTCCAACCAAAGGAGATAATATTTGAGCAAACTATAAGTGTAATGTGTTTTATTTTTCAGGAAAAAAGAATTAGCATTAGTTAGCAAAGAAGCATGCAGTGCGAATCCAGCAAAACAAGTCCAACATTATGCAACTGGTATGGAAGGCCTACTTGTATGAAGAAAAAAAATTGTAGCAACCGGATATTGAGGTACTCTACAAATGCGGCTAAGAAGAACTTGGAAGTTTAGCAACACTTGGAATTTGAAAGGTTAAGGACAACTTCTAGGGTCAATCATAACTCTAGTTGCATCATCTTGAGACCACAAACCATCTCTTTTTCATTGTGTTTACAGTAAAAACTGAGTTTTTATGCTCATGAGTAGGTTTGCAGGTTGATGTAAGATGCTCTGGGACTCACCTTGTGTGCACTAATATTGGAAGTAGAAGGATTTCCAAGTTAAAGAAAAATGAATCATTTTGCATGGTTGCAGCTTGTGATTATGGTATTCAGATTGCTCGTACTGAAGGCATTGAAACAAAAAGATATCTTCTCCATCTTCTATTGTGAAGCGCATCAAAGATATCAAAGACACAGTTCATGCAATTGCGCCAAAGAAAGTTTCTCAGTCAGATTTATGTTGCGCTTTAACTTGTAATTGTACTTGGTTTGGGCCTCTATTGGTCATTTTTTTCGTTTGTTGGTTTTGGCCTCTATGTGCTATACATTCCGAGGTTGTCTATTTGAACTTCAGCCTCGTAGATGTTCTTAGATTTAGGCTTAATGTTTAATAAAAAATTAAATTTTAACCAAAAAAAAAAAATTTGGTGCATACCAAAGCTATGCTTCCTTATCCATAGTACTTTTCTACTTCTGGGAGTCATCAATGTAGTTTCGCCATCTGTACTGAATTTCTCTTCATCAGAACTTACGTCTAATTCATCCTCATGAAGATCTTCCACAAATAGAGGGACAGAGAAGAGATAAAGATGTCAATATTTTGAAGTTCTCTCACTAAAGCGAATAAATCTAATAGGATAAATAATACCTCCATTATGAGCATCTCTTCCAGAGTAATGGCCCTTAGGAGCCACACCAGAGTTCTTACTATGCCTGTTTCTCCAACAACAATCAGAATCATCATCTCCTTGGGTTCTATCATCCCTAGAGATCTCGTTAACTTCTGCATCGGAAAGAGTTATAAGACTAGGTTGAACAAAATCTGGAACCACTCGGAATATGCTAACATCCAGACTATCCAGCACTCTTTCTCCACCCATTGAGCTTGTAATAGGAACAAACAAACACACATCAAATTCTTCTAAGACATTCTCACAAGCAAATCTCTTCCAACCACTGTCAAATCCCCAAGTATATTTATTGAACTGAACTGTGCACACCCATGTTTTCTCTTTCACTCTGAGGATTACTGCTTGGCCTTTCTTTAAAAAATGCTTGAGTGTCCATTCCTTGGGAATTGACTAAGAAAGACATAAAATGAAAGGTCAAACAGAAAGCTAAAGGTTACCAAGAATAGTGATGCTAATGACATGGTATACTGTCATAGAGGAGAAATAAAATTTCCATATAGAAGCGTTTATAGACACTGGACGGTCTCATAACTACAATGAAGGGATTGCGGTATTGGGCGGATGCTTCCCCTGCCTTTTCCAGAGCGTTTTCTATCTCTGCGTCAGTAACCGCTCTTCTATTTGACTTGTAGCATGTTACAACACATCGCCTTTTATTCTTATAGGTGGTCTTTTCAGCTGAGAATTGCCACACAGTTATCAAGCTTATACACACCACACAAAGTTATCAAGTAGTATCTTTCTCACAACTATCTCCAATCAATTTGTTAAAAAACATTCAAGTACATCATAATACTACTACTTTAATGAGGAAGAAACACATTAGCTCATCGTTCCAATTGAAATTGCAGGTGAAACAAGGATCAAAGTCATATAAAGATGCATCAATTTAGAACATACTAGTTTTATTGTTCCTTTTCCTTGAATTGGATGGCGCTTCTGTAACTCTTTCAGTAGCAGCTTGCTTAGGAGTAGTAAAATCGTCTGCTGATATGGAAGTCTCTTCATCCGAAGTCTCACCTTGTTCATCCTCATCGTAATCATCTACAGGAGGGAGAGAGGGAGAAAGACATAAGTAAGATGAAAAAAGGAAAGTTAACTCACTAATACATCCACTACAAGCAGCTCTACCTGTGGAACATTCCTTGTATGTCCTACCAGAGTTCTTTGTACGCTTGCTTCTAAAAGTGTAAACAGAGTCCTTTTCACCTTGGTTTCCACCAGTGAACTCTTCAGCAGAATTCGCTTTTGCCTCTCCACTGGTATCATCTCTAACATCAGAGTTTGGCGGGTTTCTTACAAAATATGAAGCTTCTTTCTCACATGAATTTGCTTGATCAAAGAGCATGACCTCAAAGCATTCATGTCTATTGTACTTAAAAATCAGCACATCTGACTTCTTTAAGGAGTAAGCTTTGGCAAAATTTTGCCACCCATCTCCCTGTAACATAACATCATCCTTGCTTTTCTCCAAGTTAACATTCCAGGTAACTCCATTAACTTTGAGGGTCACTTTCTCAGGGAGATGAGCTCTCATATGGTTGGTAAATTTCTTGGGGAGCATCTGATTGTTACACATTGAGAAATCCCACATTAGAATAGTGACATCAAGGGATTTAACGGGCTAAAATTATCATTTAAAAGCAAGGATTCCAGAATATCTTCAAAGAACCACTTAATATTAAACCAGTTAGCTGAACAACAATTTGAGGCAAATGCTTGAGAACTAAACATAGCATTTTGTTTGAAATTCAAAGAAATGACCTCAAACTAATGGTACCAAGATAAAAATTTGATGATGTTTGCAAGTCTTGAACATACCGAACCCACATACATCAAAAGTGGGACAAAATCAGCAGGGATATTAACCCAACATATTCATATACATTAATGTGTCCCAAAAAAAAAAGGTACAAAACAGAGCAGCTAAGAACAGGACATAAAAAATAATCTTCAAGCTCTCATAAACCTGAATACCTCGAAAGCTTTAAACACAAACTAATGTAAGCTTAGAGATGTAGCTTGAACTTCAAAATCAAAAGCTCAAACACCCAAATCTTGTGGACAAAATTTACGCGACTCAACTAGAAATGTCCTCGCCTCACAATTGTTTCGAAGTGTTTGATGGATCAAATGGATACACAACGTAAATAACACCTAGAAGAATCTCACCTTTGGCAAAGTTTTGTCAGATATAGCACACATACACAACCTTATCACTAACTAGTATAGAGTTATGAACATGCAATACGCCTATTTTGAGCAATTACTTATGGTTTGAAGTTTTATATTAGCATGGCTCTTCAAGTGTCCAGTGTCCACATGAAAAACATGTATACTTAATAAGAACTGGTGTAGCCCAATTTTTTGTTATGACATCAAAATCTTGAAATTGCAATAATCTCACATTAAAAGTTTCATTACAATATAGAATTAGAGGAAAAATTCAGGAAAACAACTCAAAATCATTCTGATAAACCCAAAAATGGATTGAACCCAAATAATTCTTTTCGGAGTATAAATTGCTTCTTCCTCTAATAAATAAGTAAAAAAAAGGTTTATGGATCATAGATTAGAATTTAAAAGGGTACATTGAAAAGAGAGCTATCTAATTCAACACCTTGCTTAACATTTTTGTTCAACAAACATACAAATGTTGTATAATGATTCGAAATGTTGTATATCATCATATTATAAATTATACTCTCTGTTCTTAACAAAACTACTGCACACTTTTTTCACTATAACTAAAGTAAAAGTAAAAATTACGCGAGAGGAAGAATAAAAAGCACGAGGGAGGAAAAAAGGTAATCAAAAAGTACATAAAATGAGGGTTTGATTGGGCAAAATGTGTATAGCTCCATGTCTTAATATGGTATACAAACAACTCTCTAGATTGCAAAGAATAAGTCTAAACATGAAAAGTATGTAGATCTCAAAATGTATCATCTTATATAGCTAATAGATGACGATTAACACAAAAATTTATCATCTCATATAGTAAAAAGAATAAAACTTCGGTCACACTTATTTTTGCCATCTGGTTTCTCAACGGTTTTAGGCAACAATTCAAGTTAGCCAACCCCAAATCATGTTGGGAATATGGCTTAGTTGTGGTTGTTGTCGTCGTTGTATACAGCTAATAGATGACGATTAATACAAAATTTATCATCTCATATAGTAAAAAAAATAAAACTTTGGTCACACTTGTTGATGCCATCTGTTTTCTCAACGGTTTTAGGCAACAATTCAAGTTAGCCAACCCCAAATCATGTTGGGAATATGGCTTAGTTGTGGTTGTTGTCATCGTTGTATATAGCTAATGATAGATGACGATTAACACAAAATTTATCATCTCATGTAGTAAAAAAAAAAAAATTGGTCACACTTGTTGATGCCATGTGTTTTCTCAACGGTTTTAGGCAACAATTCAAGTTAGCCAACCCCAAACCACGTTGGGAATATGGCTTAGTTGTGGTTGTTGTCGTCGTTGTATATAGCTAATAGATGATGTTGAAACCCTATTTATTCACATACAACATTTGTGATTCTACTTATAACTTCTGAAAACCATTATTAACATTTCATCCCGAATTTTTCAAAAAACCTTGTAATTTTTTCATAGAAGAAAACTTTCCTCCCATAATAATCACAACAAAATAACAGAGAAATAACACATTGATAGTTAATGATAAACTGATCAATATCTAGTAAAAAAGAAACACCAGAATAACATGCATTTCTAATTAGTATATACAAATGATTAATTCTTAACATGCAAGAGTAAAATTGAGTTATGGATTGCATTAAATTGTATTCTGAAATGTAATCAACCAAATACTTACAACGAAACGATGAAAATCAGTGGGCAAAACGAGAGAGAAACGAGCAAAATGAAAAAGCTTCCAATACATATGTTCTTCCCATTTTTTTCTAGACTCCATGTTTGCGAACTCAAGAGATAATTCCACACTGCTGATTATAAAAACCCTGCAGTCAATGCAGCAAATTACGTTTTTTATTTCCTCCAAAGTTTCCAAATTTGGCTCATGCAATGCAACAACTGTGTTCACATGTTCAAGTTGTACTACCAAGCCTCATTGGTGTAACCATGAGCATAGGCCCACAAGATCGAATAAGTAAGTTTATATTTTCTTAACTTTTTTAGGAGATTTTGTGAGAAATAATCTTTTATAATTATTAATTTATGCGAGAAATAATTTTTTAAATTTTTTTTGGCATTTAACAACCTTAAACAAAAATTGTTTTGCGAGATCAGACTTATGGCCATTTTTCGACGTTGATCAAGGCGATTTGTATGCGCAATCCTTGCACTAAAGGTGTTAAATGTCTTGGCCAACGTCTGCAATAAAAATTTGACGTCAAGAAAAGGTCTCAAGGTCTAATTTCGCAAAAACAGTTTGTTTAAGGTTGTAAAATGGCAAAAAAAAAAACGAAAAAGGTTATTTATCACAAGAGAGTGCTTATAAAAGATTGTTTCTTACATCTTAATTTTCATGTATTTGGCCTGCAAATGCTAAACTAAAAGTTCGTAAGAGTTAAAAAATGAACAATATATTCTCTTTACCAACTATAAAATGTTGAAGTTATACTTTATGTGGATACGCCCTCCTAAACCGCTAAAACTTTGCACCACTATATTTTTAGCCTATGATTAAAAACTTAGACTACTTATTCTCTTTGTTGAATTAGCTAATGGATGTTAGCTACTAGCTGATTGTACAAATTGATTTTACTAGTTATTGCATTAGTTGCTTTACTCTCAGTTGATTGCATTAGCGTCTATAAATTTTTCAACTGATATTATGGCATCATAAAGCTGTAGAAGTTCGCACCAAAACAATTAGCTTCCATCAAGAATTAAATATGAGTATTACAATTTTCCATTGGTTTAAGTTTTATTTAAGAAAATGACTATTGAAAGAGTGTTATATGTAATGAAGGTAAAGAGGAGGACCTTTACACATTGGCAAGATTCAAACTCCAAACCTTTAGGATTTGAGGGCGGTTGGGCTATTGTATATTCTAATACTTCCTCCGTTTTTTTTTAAATGTGACACTTTCTATTTTAGGAAGTTTTAAATTAAATGTGACACTTTCTTTTTTGGTCAATAAGCTCTCTCTATCTCTCTCCTCTCACATGGGTCCCCTTATTTTTTTCTCTCTATATCTTTCCTTCCCAAAAATTGTCTAGGAGTCCGTGAATCTAAAAGTGTCACATTTAAATAAAAACGGAGGAAGTAATGATTAAGAGAAAGATCCTGACCAAACTTCAATGCTTACGGTTTCTTTGTCCAACATTTAAGCGCTAAAACACTCCAAAGAGAAGGGTAAACAAATCTCCTGAATCCTGATCATCCTCACTTGGTAAATAGATACTTCCCCTAACAAAAGATAAGCAACATGATGCCATTGTCTTGATAGTTCATACAAAGTTCAGCCATCAAAATCTACCATCTAAAAGCGTTTGTAAACAAACAGCAGCAACACAAGCAATTAGTCGTGAGAACAACAACTACATCAGCCATCTACCCTGAAATCTACAAAATAGTAGAACATGAACATCCATCAATCATGCACCACCTTAACTATCCATTTACTCTATTAAACTTGGGGGAACAGTTTCAGAAACCACTCGAAATATGCTAACATTGAGGACATGACTTTCATTTTTGGAGCAAGAAGGAACAAACAAGCACACGTCAAATTCCTCCAAGAAAACACAAAAGAAGGGGAGAGGGTTGTAATATGTGTTGCGCTCCCTATGTTGTGTGAAAAATCTACATTATACACTCGCCTTTCTCGAAATTTCTACAACACCTTCATTGTTTTAGGCTCGTCTTAATAATGTTCTTCTCGTTATCTTTTCATTAATAAATTCCGTTAGAGATAAGTTTTATGCCTGCAAATCGCTTTTTGAGGGTTTGGAACTGATTTAGCTAGTTTGAACGTTTTGTCTTGTTATAAAGTGGGGAACATGAGTTTAAGTGAATCCTTTATAAGAAACAATTAACGAATTAAATCAATTTCAAACCCCAAAATTGAGTGTGCAGCATATAAAACATCTCACAAACAAAATTTTTAGTGAAGATATAATGGGAGGGGCATTACTAGAGCACTTCTAGAACCATATTTGTTTCGTCAAGACTGGGGAAAGGGTACGGGTACTACATCGATTTTCTTCCAAAGGGAACAAACAATCAATGAACATTACATTGCAATAAGCACGAATCAAATACTAATGCAAATCAACATCATTGATGCACAGCAGAACATACCAACATTACGCTTCCTTTTCCACGAAATATTAGATGGAAATTCTCTAGTTATAGCGGTAGCAACTTCGTTTGAAGTAGTTTTAGCCTTGTAAGATACGACGAAATCCTCTTCATCAGAACTCTTGTCAGATTCAACTATGTATGGGGTCTACCTAGCAGACCTCCAGCTGGAAGCAGCCTGCCACTCCACGTCAGAGCGCCTGGAACAGAGCAGACCTCCTCAGGCAGACCGCTCCGGACATATACTTTAGGCTGGAGTTTAATGAAGGCCTCGTTCCACCTTGGCCCACTTTCAAAGAGGTCCACTCACTTTACTAGGTCAGTTACAAGTCCATGTCTCATATAAATACCCATGCCCATGCATGGGTAAGGTACGTTGAATCAAACACTCACAAAATACTTGCACTTGATACTCGTTTTCTCTCGACTAGAGATCTTGTGCTCAATTTGGACTGACTTAGGCATCGGAGAGGCGATCCTCGGAACCACCCCCGAGGTTTCTCCTTGTTTTGCAGGTAACCACCACCACGAAGGACGTTTGGGATCCACGATTCCACCAAGTACCCACCACCACATTCACTGTTGCTGTCTTGGACAGAAACAATTTGGCGCTAGAAGGAGGGGAAGAGTAGACTAGCCCAATCTACAACTTCGCAATGGTGGTTCCAACCTCAGAAACGCTCGGTTCCGACAGTTCAGGAGGAGAAAGCAACTCTCCACTGAGAGAAACAAACACGAGATCAACAAGAAGGGGTAGTGCTGCTACCACCAGATCAGGCAGGAGGGAAAACACCATCACCCCTCACCGTGAAACCAGGCAGACCCCACAGCCAAGCAGCTTAGTGGTCATGCCCACACCGGAGCAACTTCAAGCAGCTTTTCAAGTGCTGCAGTCTGCTCAACAGTTTATGCAAACTGTTGGAAGCCAACCTGCTCGAAAGAGAAAAAGAACCGGAACACACGATTCAGTTCGAAGGCACCTGCGGCTGTCATCTGAAGAGGAGGCAGCCACGGCAGACCCCTTATGCGGGTACAATATGACGAACATTACACCCACCCCGACGTCGGAGTATGGCCTATCTAGCCGCTCTGGACCCGGGTACATCAGGAGGGGCTGGCAGGAAGCAGAGTGGGATACTGAAATAATGCAGCAAGATCATCCCAGTATGTTCAAAGAACAGACACCCACAGGGTATACGGCAGGCTCAAGTCGGAGATCTGTCCACAGAGGAAGTCCAAGGGGCGTGTCCCAGAATGTCCAGCCGCGACCCAGAACCAGGCACAACTCAGGAGCTGAAGAGGCCCTGTCTGCGCCTGGTGGCGGAACGGTCAGAAGGCATGTCAGCCTGAGGTTAGGAACAATACCAGAGGAGGGCTCTGGCGATAATGGAGCCCCCACAGACCTCAGAGGACTCATAGCCCATAGAGTCAACTCCAGACCCATTGTGGTCTCACCTGCAGAGGAGATTAGATCTCTTTCCAAGTCTCCCTTCACACCTGAAATCATTGCGGCCAGGGTGTCAAAAGCGAAGCTCCCGTCCAATCTCAAGTTCGAAGGGGAGGGAGACCCAAAGGAGCATGTGGCAGCCTTTGAGACCCACATGGAACTAGGAAATTACAATGAGGCCACATGGTGCAGACACTTCCCTGCCACTCTGACAGGGATAGCACAAACCTGGTTCAGGACTATTCCCCAAGGAACGATTGCTAACTTTGATGAACTGAAGAAGAGATTCAAAGAGCATTTCGTTAGCGGAAGCAGGAGGAACAAATCCACACACGAGCTGCTATTGCTGAAGCAGACTCAGAATGAAAGCTTGCGGGATTTCATAGGGAGGTTCAACAAAGAGCTGGTGCATATCCCAGAGCTGGAGCAGAAGCTCGCTCTGCACGCTCTGAGGAACGCCCTACCCCACACCAGTAAATTCAGAGATGATCTTAAATGGGTCACCATGAAAGAACTCAGCGAGGCCCTGGCCCTGGCAGAAAAATACATAGCCGTCGAAGATTTCAACAAAGCATCGACGCACGGAGCAGAAACAGGCAGACCTGCTATACAGGGTACCCGGCGGAATGAGCACCAGTTCATGGGAGGCAGACTGAATTTTGGAGGCCCCAGGCCCCATCAGAACAGAGGGAGAGAAAAGCAAAAAGAAGCAGAGAGAGAAGCAGACCGGCTGAAGGCCCAAGAGAAATATAACAACTATAGCAACCTCA
The DNA here is from genome assembly GCA_947645195.1 of Patellifolia procumbens. Classification (NCBI taxonomy): domain Eukaryota; kingdom Viridiplantae; phylum Streptophyta; class Magnoliopsida; order Caryophyllales; family Amaranthaceae; genus Patellifolia; species Patellifolia procumbens. Next base: position 533,507 of record CANSGD010000144.1, read on the forward strand.
GCGCGCCAAGGGCTGAGATCTTTCTGACCCACAGAGATGACAGCAGGTGGCACAGACCACCACCCACCAAGAAGAGAAGCCTAGGCTCAAACATGGCAGAGTTCTGCGCTTTCCATGAGACGCCAGGCCACAATACAGAAGACTGCATAAGCCTGAAAAATGATCTGGAAAGCCTGATCAGACGAGGCTACTTCAAAGAGTACCTCGCCTGGAATCAGGGGATCAAGGAGAAGGAGCAACAGAGCGAAGGGCAGACACTGCAGGACAAGCGAGCAGAGATCAAGGAAGGGAAAAAGAAGACGGTATACGTCATATTTGGCAGCTCTAGCTCGATAGGGGGAGAGAGGGCTCACCTAAGGCAACTCACCCACCCCAACCTCTACTCCATCAACCAGGCAGAGCTGAGCCCAGATCTACCAAACATGACCTTCACAGCAGAAGACTGCAAAGGCATCAGCTTCCCGCACTCTGACCCTCTTGTGGTCACTCTGGAGATTAGCAGGATAGATGTACGAAGAATACTGGTAGATGGCGGGAGCGCCGTGAATATCCTTTATAAGGATACCTTCGATAAAATGGAGCTAGATCGTTCAATGCTGAAGCAAGGAGGAACTCCAATCGTCGGATTCACGGGGAATTCCATCATCCCAGAGGGGAAGATACATCTGACAGTGACCACAGAGGGGCAGAACGGAGTGAAGAGAGCAGTAGTACAAGAGTTTCTGGTGGTAGACCTCCCGTCACCATACAACGCTCTGATGGGAAGGAAGTTCATCGAGGCAGTACAGGGAATCCCGTCAACCCATCATCAGACCATGCTTTTCCTAAGCAGTACTGGAGAAGTGGGCAGACTGAAGGGAGACCAGAGAGCAGCTAGGTCATGCAATCTGACCGCCCTAAAGAAGGATAAAAGACCTCCTCCTCCTGACCACTCTGGGTCCAGGAGAAAGAGGAGAAAGGAAAAGAAAGAAGGAAAGAGGAAAGAGGCCGAAGAAGCCAAGAAGGACCAGGCTGAAGAAGCCGGGAAAGAAAGTAATGAAGGAAAGGCCAAAGAGGCCAAGCAAAGAGAGGAAGAGTGTGCTGCTATCAGTGAGGCCGATGCTCGGCCAGAAGCAGAGCAGGAGGCAAATAAGCCTGAACCGGGGGAAGAGACCGAAGAGGTACTCTTGGGACCGGAGGAAGGCAGGGCAGTCAGGATAGGCAAAGACCTGGATCCTGAAACCAGAGTCAACCTAATCAGTCTGCTGAAAGAGAACGCAGATGTGTTCGCTTTCTCGGCAGCTGAGATGCCTGGGGTGGACCCAGCCACCATCAACCACAAGTTAAACACCGCCGCAGGATACAGACCTGTGAAGCAGAAGAGGAGGAACTACTCTGCGGAGAAAAATAAAGCCATCGAGGAAGAAGTTCAGAAGCTGCTTGAGGCAGGGTTCATAGAGCCCTGCAAATATCCAGAATGGTTGGCCAATGTGGTAATGGTTAAGAAGACGAACGGGAGCTGGAGGATGTGCGTTGACTTCACAGACCTCAACAAAGCCTGCCCCAAAGACTACTATCCCTTGCCAAGAATCGACCAGCTGGTAGACTCTACCAGTGGGCACGCTCTGCTCAGCTTCATGGACGCGTTCAGCGGATACCATCAGATCTTCATGGACCCCGCAGACAAGGAGAAGACGGCATTCATCACCCCTATCGGGGTATTCTGCTATGTCATGATGCCCTTCGGGCTGAAGAACGCAGGCGCCACCTATCAAAGGCTGATGGATCAGGTCTTTGCCGGTCAAAGGGGAAGGAATTTGGAGGTGTACGTTGATGACGTCATCACCAAGAGTAAAACTGAGATTGACCACATAGCAGACCTAAAGGAGACCTTCGCCAACCTCCGCAAACACAGCATGAAGTTGAATCCTAAGAAATGCGTGTTTGGAGTACGGTCAGGGAAATTCCTGGGCTATCTGGTCAGCGAAAGGGGGATCGACGCGAATCCCGACAAAGTAAAAGCAGCTATGGATCTGCCAGAGCCTAAAAGCATCAGAGACATCCAGAGGCTGACAGGCAGAATGACAGCCCTGTCCAGATTCATAGCTCAGTGTGCAGAGAAAGCTCTCCCATTCTTCAAAATATTGAAGGGGAACAAAGAGTTCAGGTGGGAAGCAGAGCAGAAGGAGGCATTCCAGAAGTTGAAGTCACACCTCTCTGGCCTGCCAACACTGGCCAGACCCAAGACAGGGGAAGCTCTCTCCCTATACATTGCCGTTACAACTGCAACTGTGAGTGCAGTCCTGCTGAAGGAAGAGAACAAGAAGCAGCAGCCGGTATATTTTGTAAGCCACACCCTCACGGGTGCAGAAACACGCTACCCATTGATAGAGAGGGCAGCCTACGCAGTAGTGCTGGCCACCAGAAAGCTGAGGCCATATTTTGACGCACATCCCGTCACTGTGCTGACAAATATGCCTCTGGAAAAGGCAATGGAGAAGGTAGACAAATCAGGGAGAATCATGAACTGGGCCCTGGAGCTGACAGGGTTCGGTATCAAATTCGCCCCGCGAACCGCCATAAAAGCACAAGCTCTAGCTGACTTCCTAGCAGAGTGTGCCTATCAGGAATCAGTAGGAGACCCAGAGCCTGGGAAGTCTTTACAGACGGGTCTGCAACCATCAACGGCTCTGGGGCAGGCGTGGTCATCAGAACCCCAGAGGGGAAAATCATTGAATATGCCCTGAAGTTCATGTTTTCGGCAACCAATAATGAATCAGAGTACGAAGCGGCCATCGCTGGATTGCAGCTCTGCCAGACCCTGGAAGCCAAGCACGTCCACCTCAAAATTGACTCTCAGTTGGTAACCAACCAAGTCAAGGGGGAGTATGAGGCCAAGGAGCCGACGATGCAGAGCTACCTAGCCAGAATGAGGTCTCTGATTTCAAATTTTGAAACTTTTAGAATTGAACAAGTGCCTAGAGCACAGAACGCACAAGCAGATGCCCTGTCCAAATTGGGAAGCAGCAGTCTGCAAGAGCTGAATAGGTCTGTTCTGGTGGAAGTCAGACCCACCAGTGCAATCTGCGAGGATGCAGAGCGAGTTTTGGAACTAGAAGATATGCCAAAGTGGATCAAGGAGATCGCTGAGTATAAACAGACTGGCAAATTACCAGAAGGAAAAATGAAAGCAAGAAAACTCAAGCTGACAGCATGCAGATACTGCCTGATCGGGGACGAGCTATACAGGAAGTCTTTCTCTCTGCCCCTACTCAAATGCGTAGGGCAGAGAGATGCAGACTACATATTGAGGGAGATTCATGAGGGACTCTGCGGACACCATATCGGACCAAGAGCTCTGGCCCATAAAGCTCTCAGAGCCGGTTATTATTGGCCCACAATGAAAGCTGACTCTGAAGCTTTGGTGAAAAAATGCGACAGCTGCCAGAGGTTTGCACCGAACATCAAGCTACCCGCAAACGACCTCATGCCAATCTACAACCCTATCCCATTCGCCCAATGGGGGCTAGACATCCTGGGACCCTTCACAACGGCCCAATATCAGAAGAGATGGTTAATTGTGGGGGTAGATTACTTCACTAAGTGGATAGAGGCAGAAGCCCTATCCACCATCACAGAAGCAGCCGTCAGAAAATTTTTGTGGCAGAACATCATCACCAGATACGGAATTCCGAAGGCTTTCGTCTTCGACCACGGGAGACAGTTTGACAACATACCCCTATCAGGGTGGTTGGAGCAGTTTGGGATCAAATATGCCCTATCTTCAGTCTGCAACCCTCAGTGCAACGGTCAGGCCGAAGCCGCTAACAAGCAGATCCTGATAGGCCTACAGAAGAAGCTGGAGGAGCAAAAAAGCAAGTGGCTAGAGGAGCTGCCTAACACTCTGTGGTCGATAAGAACCACAATCAAAGAATCGACTGGGCAGACCCCCTTCCACCTGGTATATGGTTCTGAAGCTGTCATGCCTGTTGAGATCGGGTCCGAGAGTCTGAGGATCAGCCTATTTGAGCCAGGTCTGAATGACGAAGCCCTGAGGACAAATCTAGATCTGCTGGATGAATACAGAAACGAAGCTAGATTCAGAATGGAAGCCTACAAAGCCAGAGTCAGCAGATACTATAACCGGAAAGTGAGGGCCAGGCCTCTGGAGGTAGGGGATCTGGTACTCAGAAATGCAGCAGCTGTGCAAAAAGACAAAATACACGGAAAGCTGTCGGCTAAGTGGGAGGGACCCTACCAGGTTAGTGAAGAGCTACACCCCGGAACCTACAGACTGAAAAGAATGGATGGAAGTGAACTAAAAAGCAACTGGAACGCCCGAATATTGAAAAAATACTTCGTATAACCCAGATTGTATCAAAACGCCCATGAATGAAAGGCCTTTGAGCCACCCTTTGTCCACCACTCTCCATTTCGCATTAAACCCCCGTCCCCTTATCAATTCTTTATGAAAAACAAAACGACAAAATCAGATAGACCCTTAGCAGACTGAGAAAAAATACCACAGTCTGGCAAAAGAAAACAGGGTCTGAGTCAGACTGAAGGCTGAAGAGGCTCTTCAGACACAAAAGTAAACTATATAATGAAGAAAGGGAGTCGGCCAAAAGGTTAACTCTGTCCAAGAGCCCCTGAGGCCCGCAGAGTGATCGGATGCCGACTCGACTTACCGATGTCATAGACCTCTACCTCTAAACCTGCGGGGCCGAAGGCCCAAAAAGCAGCAAGGATAAGTCATAGACACCTAAGGCTAATGGGGACGCGAGAGTTCCTAAGAACCAAAGCGTACCCCGACACGAAAAAGATGGCAGAAGGAGCTAAAGGGCGAACCCCAAAACTCCCAGAATCATCATGACTTAGGGCGTCAAAATACCTCCTCTGCTCTGCTGTTGTTGAATCTTTGTCATACATAAGGCAGAGCAGAAGAGTAAAGGGCCCCTAAAGTCCCAGCTCTGAGCAAATCTCACCGGCCACCAAGCCAAGTAAACAAAAACTCCTGAATGCATTTGCTTGATGGCACGGCAGACTCATCATCAGAGCAGAACGCAGGTACTTAGCAGAAATAACAAAACTTGGTATGCATCAAATAGAAAGCACAAAAGTCAACAGAGGAACGCAACTCGCATTGCAGGAAAAATAATTGCTGACTAATTGAATCTTACATAAGAAGATCTGGCTATAAGCCAAATCAGAGTGCTACATAGTACTACAACAACGGCGGCTACCTAATCAAAAGAAGGGAGCAAATACAGATGAAAAGGAAATGTTTGACTATTTAGTTACAAATATTACAAGATAAGTCAATTAGGATGTCATCGGAGGGCAAAAACGGAGGACTGCAATCAGTTCAGCACAGGCTCCCAGCTCACCTACCTCAGCAGCTCAGACAGGAGTCACAAGAAGACTGAGGCGAAGCATGAGATAGCCGCCCGAGTTCCTATTGCTTAGGAACGGAGCTGCCATCCTTTGCAGAGCTCCCATCAACTTGCTGCTCTGAAGATTCTCCCTCTGAAGGCAGAGAGTAGAGCAACTCCAGATCTCTGAGCTCCTGAGTCACCGGAGGTCGCATATGCACTTGACTGGCATAGGCGTCCTCAAAGGCATCCCAGTTAAAAGAGGGCTGCAAATGCCAGAGAACCCTGCGGACCGCAACTTTGCAGTCCTCCCAGTACTTGTTCCCAAACGCCTCCTCCATCTGAGCAGCCCGGGCAGCCTCCTCCGCCAGCAGCTGGGCCTCTTTTTGCTTTAGGGCTACCTCAGCCTCCTTAGCCTGCTGAGCCTCCCTCTCAGAAAGCAACTTAGAGAACTCTGCCCCTAGCTCCTCCTCCTTCTGTCTTAGAGCTGCCTCAGCCTCCTTGGCTTGCAGAGCCAATTTAGCAGAGCAGCCTTCATGATCAGCCCGTATAGCAGAGAGCTGACCCCTGAGCTGCTCCTGCTCCTTCAACGCTGCCTGCAGCCGGGCCTCGGAGGTCTTCAGCTTAGTCTCCACCGTCGAAGCACGAGACAACGCCTCACTAAGCTGAGAAGAGAGGCGGGAATGCTCAGCCGCGATAGCCTCTGCTTGCGCCGCCTGACCCTCCATGCGTTGGTTGACGGTCCGCAAGGTGTCGCGCTCCACAATCAGAGCATCCCTCTCCTCCTCAGTTTCACGGCAGGTGGACACAATCAGAGAGTTCTGGGATTTCAGCTTGGCATACTCTGCTCTTTGCTGCGCTACCTAAGCCTTAAGCTGCTGCAGTTCAGGGAGATCTGCCTCATGTCTACCCAGCCCCACAGCATGGCAGAACTCTCCAATGAAGGCGCCGGCCCGTGCAGCCTGTAATCAAGGAAAAAGCATATCAGAAAGAAATCTTAATGTCATAAACAGATGACTATAAGAAGAACAGACAACTCGCCAAGGGGACATCTTGAATAGCATAGTCCGGTGAGAAGCGACTTGCCAGAAGCTTCAACCACTCACTGGGATCAGGGAAGGCCACGGACATCTGCTCCCGCCCCTGAGCCTCGTGCTGGTCGTCCGCCGATTCCCTCTGCAGAGAACCTGAGCCAAAAGAAAGTCCAGTCAGTTCCACAGAAGGGAAAAGGCCGGAGCTAAGACCAGGTAAAGGATACACACCTTTGGTGGCGACGTCGTCCTCAACAACAACGATCCGAGGGGAGTCAGCAGGGAGACGAGTCTTCTTCTGAGGAGGAGCTCCTTCCTCACTCTGCCTCTCTGCTGACCTCTTCTGGGAATGAGAAGAGACCTCAGGCTCAGCCGTAGTCTGATGAGCACCCTTTGCAAGGGGCTTAAGCTGGCCTGCAGTGGGAGCAGAGGTCTGAAGAGCCGCAGCAGACTGCACCTTCCTAGCCCTCAATTGCTGCTGAAGAAAATAAAAGGTAAAAAATACCGTCAACAAAGTAAGGCACAGAACGAATTGACTCTACAAGAGGGAAGAGAGGAAAAGGAAACACTAACCACACGCGCCAGATCCTCAGGAGTAGGGGCAAGGACCTGCTTAAAGCCTCTGGGAGGAGGAGGAGCAGCCTTCCTACTAGGAGGAGTAGCCTTCTGGGCAGGGGGAGACAAGACAGTCTCCACCACTGGGACGGAAGCCAAGCTCTGCTGCTCCACCCTCTCATGCTGGAGAGGCTCCACCGTCTCCTGGTTAGTCTGAATGGGCGTAGGGACGGTTTTCCCAGCAGAACCTATCATATTAAAATAAAAACAGGGAAATCAAGAAGGTGCAGGTAAAAAGAAACAGATAACAAAGAGCAGTTTGGGTCTGAAGAAGACAGCTACCTGACTGGCCCTCACTCTGATCCTCAGCAGACTGAGTCGTGACAGTCTTAGCAGCCTCCGCCCCCGTCCTGTCAAACTCTGTCATGGCTCGATGGGACTCCTGACCAGCTTCATCAGGCTGAGCAGAACCACCCACTGGAGTAGGTTCTTTCTCCGTCCTGTCAAACTCTGTCGCCGCTTGGTCAGGCCCTCCCATGGGCACATCCTCCACCACAGGCGGTTCTGAAAGTAAAAAAAAAAAAAATCCTGGTCAGAATGCTGGTCAGAATGCACACAAGCAGAAAGAATACCTTGGGGTTCATCATAAGTAATACCTGGTTGCGCAGGAGGAAGCTGTTGCAGGGGCTCAACAATCAGAACAGTCCCTTGCAGAGTGCTGGCCCCCTCTGCAGATCCACCAACATCATCATCGCCCGGCAGATGCACAGCACGCCGGGAACGATGGGTCTGCAGAGGAACAGCCGCCGCCTCCTCCTCGTCATCAGATTGAATCTCTGTGACAGTGGCAGAGGGGCCCCCTTGCGGCCGGGACGCCCCGGTAAACCTATCCACAAGTTCCGGGCGCTTGGTCCGGAGGGAAGGATGCTCCAAGGGGGTAGCGTTAATCTCCCTGATGAAGTCAGGGACGGTGTAGGTCCCTGGGTCAGGTACCGGACGGTACATGCGACATACTGAAGACTGACTCAAACCCAGCTCCCAAGGAATGGCAGACCCCAGAGTCTCTGCAACATTAGAATACTCATTAGCTACAGCAAGTCAGAATGCAGAAGGAAAATAATGGAAAGGGGCAGAACACGCCCGCCAGCTCAAAACCCACCCTTAATCACTTGGCGAACAAACTGTCTGCACGGAGCTGCAGCACAGTACAAACAATGAATCACAGCAGAATGGAAAATGAGAAGCAGAGTTAAGAGTTGGCAGAGCGCTTACCCGTAGTATAATCAGGGGACAGATGGCCTATCCTCAGGAAGGCATTTTGACACATCACATAGTGATGCGGTAACCAGTACTTGGGAAGAAACTGCTTCCCGGCAGTAACCTTGGATCTGGACTTGAAGTAGTAGTAAGCTACCCTCTCGTCCCAGTTCAGCACACTCGGGTCCAACTGCCTCTGGAAGTTAGGCTCCACAGGGCGCAGAGGGGCCCTAAATTGATAAGGGTGCCCTTCCTCCGTCGGTACCCTAACAAAGACAAAACTATCCCGCCAATCTTTCAGACTGAGATCGACGGGATAGACCGTCAGATGATTTGCCCGCACCGAGCCGGTGAAAAAGCTATACTCCCCCCCTGCCTCTTAAAGTAAAACAGGCATTGAAAGAGTTTCATGGTGAGGGGGAAGCCCAGAGCTTCACAAACCCAAATAAACCCCAGAATCTTCTTCAGAGACTGGGGATTGACTTGGCAGAGAGCCATACGATACCGGCAGAGAACCCACTCCAAGAACCAGTGGATGGGGAATCTAAGCCCGAACTCCAGCTGCTTCATATAAACAGCAGTGTACCCCTCTGGTACATCTGCCAGGCTCTGACCCTCTTGGGGAAGCACTACCCAAGACCCGCGAAGCGGCTTGATCTCCGCAGCAATCTCCAGGTAGTATGCAGCATGCGCCCGTTTGAACGCTTCTGCAGATCTCTTCGCCAAATAAGGCTTACCCTTGTTGTCGTAAAGGGCAAGACTCCGCATCTCATGGTCGCTGTACTTCCATTTGACTGCGGGCAGAGTGGGCTTAAACTTGTAGTTGGGAGGAAATCTGTTGGTTTCAGGACCCAACACCTCCTTACAAAGACCGTCCCAGGGGTCAAAGATCTCCCATTCCTCCGGAACCACCTCGTCCTTACACCGAGGCAGATCCAACTTTAAAAACGGGGACTGAGTGTCCACCGGATAAGGCTCATCCGGCTCGGACGAAGAGGTAGATACCACATCCTTCCCACGGGAAGCAGCAGAGTGAGAAGTAGACATCCTACACAACACAAGAAGCAGACGACAGCACATCAGACTTGCAGTCACCACACAAGACAGTCTGGCACCTCAGACCTACAGACTGAGCTACCAGACTGGGGGGGCAAGGATGTGTATGAGGATGTGTATGGTATGTAAAGATCAGAAATAGCAAAGAAATAGGATTTTTTTCTTGCAAATAACGCAGTACAAACAATGAAGACACATCGCAGGCTTACAACCCAGCAAGTAAAGAGGATAACAGGGTAAACAAAGCAAACCCTAAAAATCTTAAATGTCAACAGTAGAGCAGAACTCAGCTGAAGAAGCAGAGCAGAGCCTACCAACCAGAGCAGAGTCCTGCTGAAGAAGCAGGACAGAGCCTATCATTCAGAGCGGCAGAACGGAAACGAAACAACACCAAACAGATCTATGAAACAAAGAAGTAAACAATCGCATCTGAAGACCAAAGGAAAGAAACCCTAACCCCAAAAACACAGGCAAATAAGTGCGTACAGAAGGAAAAAGGGGGAGAAATCCATAAACACAGAAAAGATCACATCAAAACCATCCAAGAGGGAAAAAACCAAAAGTAGATCTGGGAAAAGGAGTTTACCTAGATGGAGAGCAGAAGACGCCAAGGATGAGAAGACGAAAGCCACGAACGCAACAGTATCAATTAATCTCCAAACGCAGACAGATATCTCCCAGGATAATCAAGAGAAATCACTCGAAAATGGCTAGGGCGAAAAGAAATTCTCGAAGAACAACAAGAAAGTTTGAAAAGCAAAGAGTTCGAAGGAAAGGAAACTGAAAAGTTCCACAAAAGGTCGATTCAGCCTTTAAATAAGCATAATTCGTCCACTCAGCACCAACTTATCATCATTACATTCCTTGGGAACCCAAAGAGTCACATCAATTCAATTCAATTCAAAATGAATTAATGACCCTTACTCAACACCCCAACCAAATGGGCGGGAAAAATGGAAGCATTCTGGAGTTTGTGAAGAGCAGCTCACAGACAGCCACGTATCATTCCGCGAAGAGCAGAACGCCAGAACAAAAACAAATGCACCCAGCATATTGCAATCTGCAAATTCTGGGTCCGGGGGGGCAAATTGTATGGGGTCTACCTAGCAGACCTCCAGCTGGAAGCAGCCTGCCACTCCACGTCAGAGCGCCTGGAGCAGAGCAGACCTCCTCAGGCAGACCGCTCCGGACATAGCCTTTAGGCTGGAGTTTAATGAAGGCCTCGTTCCACCTTGGCCCACTTTCAAAGAGGCCCACTCACTTTACTAGGTCAGTTACAAGTCCATGTCTCATATAAATACCCATGCCCATGTATGGGTAAGGTACGTTGAATCAAACACTCACAAAATACTTGCACTTGATACTCGTTTTCTCTCGACTAGAGATCTTGTGCTCAATTTGGACTGACTTAGGCATCGGAGAGGCGATCCTCGGAACCACCCCCGAGGTTTCTCCTTGTTTTGCAGGTAACCACCACCACGAAGGACGTTTGGGAGCCACGATTCCACCAAGTACCCACCACCACATTCACTGTTGCTGTCTTGGACAGAAACAAACTATAATGTGATCATCAAAACCATGATCTGCACAAACAGCAGAAACATACAAGAATTGAATATGGCGAAATCTACACAAGATTTTTCACTATGGCTAATGAAATCACACCTCGAGTACAAGGTGTTCTGCATGAATTTTTCTTAGGATTTTCTTCTCCACTGCTTGTATCATTATCATCAGTTCTGCCTTTGCAGCTGGAATTTGAATTTCTTTTTCTACTGCACTTAGCATCAGCTTTTTTCTGATCGACTTTCCTCACAAAATATGAAGCTTCTTTCTCACATAGATTTGTTTGATCAAAGAGCAAGACCTCGAAACATTCTCGTCGATTATACTTAAACACTAAGATATCAGCCTTCTTCAAAGAATAAGCATTAACAAATTCTTGCCACTCTTCTCCCTGAAACATAATCTCATCCTTGCCTTTGTTCAAGCTGACATTCCAAGAAACTTCATTCACTTTGAGAACTATTTGTTCAGGTAACATGGCCTTCATATACTCAGTAAATTTCTTGGGAAGTGCCTGATTGTAACACATTGGATCATCAATCACATATTAGAGGAACAGCAAAAAGAGATCAAATAAGCAACAAATTAAAGTATCATATCCATATTTATTCAATATCCCCTCCCTTTGTTCCTTATTGTTATTCGTCTTTACCTATTCAATTAGTCCCTCCGTCCCATTTTGTTGTTCGTGTTTAATATTTTATGTTGTGGCCAACATTTTTCCCTATTTTGCCACGAAACCCGACTTACTGGGTCTCACTTACACCCACTAACTTGTCCTAATCATTATTTACCCTCAGTGTTAACCTATTGATAAGCTCATTTACCCTTCAACTGCAATATCTATAGATCATGCACCAATGGAATATTGTATCTACATTTGTATAATATTCCCTCCCTTTGTTCGTTACTCGCCTTTACCTTTTCAATCAATCCGTTCCTTTATGTTGTTCCGGTTTGAAATATTTTCTCTTGCGGCCTACATTTTTCCTATTTTGCCACCAAACGGCCAACCTAATGGGTCTCATATGACTTGTTACCACCAGTATAGCTCGTACAAAATATTATTTACGCTTAGCATTAACCTGTTATTAAGCTCAATCACCTATTAAGTGCAATTATCTTGCACCTATGTCTATGATGGTCATGATGCTCTTTCTCATAACGTTATGCAGCTTCAACTAGATACTTTATCTTACTTTTGAAAAGAATAGGAAAAATACAATAAAACAAAATATAGTGTGCGCTCATCATACACCTGTGTGCACGATTAACGAATATTTAACGGAAAAGTGAAACATGAAATCGCTTTTTTTATCAACAAAGAGAGAGAAAAGACATTTTGTTAATAATTGCAGTATTGCGGTATCTAAGCCACTTCTCTCTTGTTTGGTAACAAACAATTTGGCATTTATGTATCCCTCAAGTCCTAACTAACTACTCCCACGTCCCACCTACCGTACTTTCTAGGGCATATTCCCACACATTTCAGTAACGAACATAGGGTGTATCAAGTTGTTAACAATTCTTCCACTAATCAAAAAATTAAGTGAACTCAAATCATAATTCTAACATTAAGAGTGGAAAATGATAGATCTATGAATTTAAATTCTTAATTTCACCAAAATGTTTATGAGCATAATCAAAACCACATACAGATCAATTACGGAGAAATTAGTAAAATTAACAAGCAGAGTAATTGTAATTAGTGTATAGTTCTCTGTAATTAGGCTTGCAAACATAATATGATCATTTGCATGAAATAAGCACTTACAAGATGATGATGAAAATCATTGTGTAAAGTCAAAGAGAAATGAACAAACTGAAAATTCTGCCAGTAAATATGCTCTTCCCAGTTTCTGCTGTTAGACTCCTTCATATCTGCCATAATAATATGCGTTCAACAATGGTTTAATTTGAGAGATGACGATTGCTTTATTTCATACTAGCGTCATATAGTCAAACAATTAATTAGTGAAACAGTCAATATTAATTAGTAAAGCAATTTAGATATTTTTATTCTTTTATTTAATTTTTGATATCCATCCTCTCTTCCCTTAAATCGAGACTACCGTCAAATGCACAAGATATATGCAAAAGCAGGCAATAAAAAAAAAATTACTTCTTTTCTTTTTGCTTGATTGGTGTCTAAACACACATTTTTTATAACAACAAACGAGTAGTATTAGTACAATTAATTAAGGATTTCTTTTGTTAAAAACCCTGTAACTTTCATCTTTTGTGAGCAACTCCCACGACATTTCTTCTTTGCAATAACGCTCAAAACCTTTGTTAAAGTGTTAGTTGCACCCAAGAGCCCTAGCTCCGTTAAAATTGGTCCCCGATGTACCTCCTAAGTCCTAGGCACCTGGCTAATGTTTATTATAATACCAATTGTCAATGTCCTCTCAATTTACAACATTCTTTGTTTTTTCCACTTATTTGGGAGTTTACTTTCACTCCAGTCTCCACCAACTACTGCAACAATCATTCACATAGACTAAACAGCTGCGTATCTTCAGAAAAACTACACTTTTATTACATAATTTACACTGTCAACCCATAAAAATGAATACACAAAAGATAACTGGCTTAAATAATACTTCTATAAATACAAATGTAATAGAACATAACATAACAAAACAAAGCCAGCATCATACTACAACAGAAAACAACTCAGAAATGAGTGGTTAAGCCCAAAACTCTACAGTATGACTCCATTGTGATCTGTCAACTCCTTAAAGTTGCACCATAAGTTTTGGGCTAACAAGTGATTTCTGATTACTCGTCATCATCGTAAGTTTCACCATAAGCAGCTAACAAGTGATTTCTGATCACTCAAAGTTGCACCACCGTTATCTTCATTCATGGAAATCACTCCCGTCATCACCATAAGTTTCACCATAAGCAGCTAACAAGTGATTTCTGATCACTTTCGAGAAGTGCTCGTCCCACCATGTTTTTGGGCCCGCGAAAGGCAAAAGACCACAGCAAAGCGGAATCAAAATGAGGATGAGATAGAATAACCAGCGCCTCATCCAAAATGGAAACATTGAGCGACAATTTTTCCCTTGAGATACTTGAACTGCCCCATTAAGGATATAAAAGAAGGATGGTGTAAAAACGTTGATAAAGAAGTGCAATATGCAAAGAACTTCCCAGTATATGAGCCATTGATATCCATCACCTCCTAATGTATCTACACACAGCTTTCCAGCAAAACCACAACAAACCCCTAAAAGCAGTATGAGAAAGGTGATTGGCATTGCTTGTCTCGAGATGTCAGAGCGTTGCATAAGCACATATGTGATTGCTAAAATCATCAGCAAACCAAATAGCATCCTGCTGTAGACTTGAACCTGGCAATTTAGGGTTTGAAGCCCTGAATTAAATGATGTTATTGGTTTCGGGATCCACCACGATTTTGACACCTAAGATAAGAAGAAAAAAAATTAAAATAAATAAGGCAGTGATCGGCAATCATGAGCAGACAAAAATCAACACTTGACAGAAACATTCTAACAACATCTCGAATTGAGGGTCTAAATTCTATTTTAAGTCAATAATCTTGATTATGATCTTAAGGTACCAAAGATATAATAAAACAAGGTCAAAGGTCACCCTCTACAATTTTAGGAAGTCAAAATTGGACCTCAGATTAGGGACGAAGCCGCCAAGGGAATGATATTGTATCTTCCTTTATAGTTTGGGTCACTTAAACTATAGCTTTTACAAATTGGTAAATGGAGCAACTATCTGGAGATAGTTTTCACGCATACAGCATCTTCCACAGAAGTAAAAAGCAAATATGTAATACTGATCTCAACCTTATGAGCCTATGAGGCATCCCCGCCCCTTTATGTCTTGTCAAAGCTCTAGTTTCTAAGCACTAATTAATAGGTAAAAGGACAATCTGACAGCACAACGCTGAGAAGTTTTCAAGCTGAAAAAAATTAATTGGCTACTGCAAAAAGTCTTGGGTATGCACAAGTTCATAACAGTACAGACTAGGAAGCTAAAAAATTGCTAAAACAGTAATCTTCAAGCAAATATCTACAAGACTAGGATTGCTAAATGATAATTTATCAATAAAGAAGTTCTCATTACCTCCACAGAAGAGCATGACCTAGTAAGCTGACGTAGATTGTCATATGAAAACGCATACACTCCATAGCCAAGGCATCCTGACATTATAAGCAAATCAGCAACAAGAAAGTCGGCACATGTCTTAAGGAGCTCACTATGCCTTGTTTCTTCCAGCTGATTTTTGAACTTCTCAGCTTTGAAGGATGTTCTTGACACTCCTAGAGATATTTTACATCTCTCCAAGAAATTTAAATCAGAATTAAGAGCCAGCTGAGTTTCCTTCAGCTGCAACTGTTTCATAATTAGACCTATCTCCACGCTTTTAAGGTCATTCGCACGGGTCTGCTCAACAACTGATTTCTCAATAGTATTGAGCACTGAATGGTTAGTTAAGCAATTCCGCAAGTTTGGAACAACGATTTGCGAGCTTACATGCCCTTGCAAGGAAAGTTCCGGGCTCCTAAAGTTTGTCAAATGAATATCTTCTACCTCTTCAAACCTTCCCAGTCGCTCCTGAAACCCAGAAGGTTGATTTACTGATTCTACGCAAATATCGGAGATACCACAGCTTCTTAGAGAACAATCTCCTTTGTCTTCAGAAATGGCTCGAGTTGCATCAGGACTACAATCACTAAGACTAACATGCCTTGCTTGAAATTCTTTACTGTCGATAGATGAAGTTTTTATTAATCTGAGAGTGCTCAAAGTACTCCCAAATGATTTTTCAAAGTTCCTTGAAAACGCATCAAACTTGTCGCCAAAGACCTGGTTTCCACAATTCAAAGAACAACAGAACATATCCATGACTTAAGCGCCCTGATACTAACCCCAAATCATAGGAGCTCTACACAAAATGGAGGAGTGGCTTACATTGGTTAGAGATTCCCTGACAGCTGAAGTGCATATCTGCACATCAAAGAATAAGGAGTCACACGTCATTGATAATTTATAATACTCAATCACTAACTTTGATAAGATGTGTAGCTACGGTCGGAAAAACAATAATACAACGGCTCAACAGATATAACAGGCTATTTTACTGGGAAGTCTGGAACTTCGACATGGATGCGCGTCCAAGTCTCAAACACAACTAATTTATGAAAAAATTGCCTGTTTTAGGTCCAGCATTAGTGCCAAGTGGCCATATCCATGCAAAAGTATCAAGCGTCCATCAAAGTGGAGGTAAGATGAAGAGTCCAAACATAAATAAATGTACTTGGTTCAGTCCACAAAACTCTTAACAGAGGGGGAAGCCGAGGAGTTAACACTTGATGGAGGCCACATACTACAGTCTGGTCGAAGTGCCAAAAGATGGTTAGCAAGCCCAGAATTTGTGTACAGAAATTGCCCGCCAATGCTGAAGTCAAAGAAAACAATTTATATTGTGATTAGCAGCGAGAGAAGTTCTAACTTCTAAGAGGTCGTTATTCATTGCCTGCAAAAAAGGGAGCAGTCCCCTAATTATAGTAAAAGGTGCGTAACATAGCATGCAGCGCAGCATTTCCAATGATATTGCTCATCTTAGGCTTGTCCCGGAGAAGGTGGGTTCTTTTAATTAGACGAGGAGTATTTTTGGTGTGTTCCCCTAATTATAATACACCTGAATAGTTGATGTTTGCTGTGGACCCGCTGCTGCTCATCCAGTAAACGAACAAATGCATTTGAGAAGGGCAAAGGCAAATCTTACTTCGTTGAGGTCAAACGAAACGAATTACACTATTGGTGATATCAGGCTTTACAAAATTGGCATCATTAAGAGGATATCAACAAAAGATTGTAAAATATAGTGGCAAACTACAGATTCTCTTCAGTAGGAAGTAATCGAAATTACCATTGCTAGATGATCAATAGGAGCGCTTTCACTCGTTAAATCCTTCTTCTCCAGAATCTGAAAGTAACAGCTAGATCAATAGAAGTACAAACTGGCAAAGTGGCAATACAAAACAAGATTATAATAAAATACTAGAGGCGGACATTTATTTCTCAAGTTACGAGAAAACAGAAATACATATGAATCCAAAGATGTAATGTCTAAAAAAACTTGCTATGCCAAAAGGATTAAACCTGAAAAGGTTCAACACATTAGATATTCCCATTTCATATTCTTATTTTAGAATTCTCAGCTGATTGATCAGATATGTGGAAGTTAACAGTATAAGATGTCAGTCTGCATTGACACTTTTACATTGTCAAGTACTTGGGTTCAGGCATAATAAATGGTAGGTGTGAAAATTGCCATTTTCGCTACTAGAATAAAAGAATTAGTATGACCTCACAATCTGAAGTCGATGTTGCTAGAACATGGAAAAGTCCCCCAGATTAAGGTTGTATTATTATTCACACTACGTAGACAGAGATTGTAGAGGGTGATCATGAGAGTACTAATATTACTAATATATACTATAAAATACCCGATTATATCTCCTATCAGAAATATTCAAATGACAATACGTTATGTGTTTGGGCCCCATTATATCTCCTATCTTAAAAATAGCTTATATATTGGATATATTAATAATTGAGAAGAACTTTGCCATCTCTAAACAGGAGAGAGGACTAAAACAACCAGCAAAAAATAGTTTACAGGTATTCTCATACAGATAAAGGCTGATAACAAAATACTCAAGGACATAACCAACATGAGAAAACGCTTGTCTGTAACAACACAAGACAACAAGGTCTAAACTTTATCAGCAATATTTATGGCAAAGTGTGAACAACGCTTCACTCAGATTCTTGGCAATACAAAATGACTTCGCATGCAAGGTCATGAAAATGGTATAAACCATGACAGAAGGTCTTCATGATTAGACTCATTGGGACTATCGAAGTAAAAGCAAACATCTGATGCAGTTGGCAATTTCACATAAACATAAATAGGATACCATGAAGATCAAAGAGATGATTTGGAAGAGGGATCCCATCAGTGAATTGCCAACTTTCCGTGTATCTAGGAGGGCACTAGGTGAAAAATCATCCAGATATCATAGTGAGATGAGAGAATATTACAGGAAAGATTACATCATAGAAATCTTAGTATTAGACAAAATTATGGAAAAATCATCTCAGGGTGCTCATCACCAACAGATGACAATTAACATTTAGGTATACAATTAAAAGAAAGCCTACTTCCATATTAAGAGATACTTTGCACCCACGTTAAGGCAAATGACAGGGTAGCTAACCATGAACATGATTAATTGATCATATAAGGAATCCAATTTAAACGTTCACCCATCCCTTCACTCTCCAATACAATATCTTGTCGACGCAAGAATGCAATAAAAATGTATTGTCCGCTTACGAACAAAAATACTACTCCATTTACAAAACATACATTTTCAAATAGCAGGAAAACTTCCACATTTGTAAATGCAATTAAAGTACTCGTACACTTGTAGAAGCTGCCAACAGAGCACAACTCATGATCTACTTCTACACAACAGACTAAAAATGAATACTATATTGTAAAATCCATAGGAAATATAGCAAATATATACGCTAACTCATAACTCATATACAGCCACATACTAAAATCCCACAATAAACAAATCCCAGCCCAAACTGACATTGTGCATTAATTCCTATATATTCCCCTAACTCCACCCCAAATGATATCTCAAGCTCTCAAAAGTAATAATTACTCCAAAAAAGGGTTATTAACTTCAAAAGACAAAGGATAATTATAAAATCCAGTAAAAGCAACAACAACAACAACAGAACCCAAATCACCATAAAAAGCCCAAACTTTCTACAGTATAAAAATTTAAAGCTGCAATTTTCCTCCAAACCCATCAAACCAGTCAAGAACTTACAGAGTATATTACTCGCACTCTTCATTTTCACTCAAGTACCCATGTCGGATCCTCTATACACAGAACATGAGTATGGATACTTTGACAGTTCAATCAAGCCACAATCAAGAATAATTTATTCAGAAAATGAACTGAGTCTGACACTTAGACACGTACCCGTATCTTACATGGGTACCCGAGCCCGAGTAACACAGGAAGTAACAGAGTAGGTTTATAATGTTGCAACCAATAAAATCCCGCCAAACGCAACAATAACATAACCCAAATCACCATATAAAGTCCAAACTTTCAACATTACAAAAGTTTAAAGATGCAATTTTCTCCAAACCCATCAAACCACTCAAGAGCTTACATAAGTAACTTATATTACTCACGATCTTGATTTTTACTCAAGAACCCGTGTCAGCTCCTCAATACTCAGACATGAGCATGAGTATGGATACTTCGACACTTCAATTAGGCCACAATCAAGAATAAAATTCTGTAAAATGAACAAGTCCAGCACTTAGACACGTACCCATATCCGACATGGGTAAACACAATCGTTTTATAATGTTGCAACCCAAAAACCAAAAATTAGCACATAATGATAATATAAACTAAAAGGTTAAAACTTTAAGATAGAAATTGAGGTAAACCTGAGCCAAGAGCTTACAGAAGTAACCTATATTACTCACACTCCTAATTTTTAGGTGTTGGATCCTCAATACTCGAACATGAGTACGGATAATGGCATATGGATACTTTCACACTTCAATTTAGCCAAAATCATAAACTTTTATCGTATAATAAACAAGTCGGACACTTGTACACGTAGTGTATCCGAAACACAATAGTCTTATAACATTGCAACCCAAAAGTCAAAATTAGCACAAAATCATAATGAAAAACTAAAAGATTGAAACTTTAAAACATAAATTGAAGCAAACCTGAGCCAAGACGGCAGCAATAGACATCCCAAGAGGAAAAGCAATGGCTTCGACATCAGCGCCACTTCTCCGGACAGAAAATCTAGGGTTTTTACGCTTATTATGAATTCGAATTCCTCTTTTGATAGAGGAAGATGATGAAGCAGAGGAGGCTTCATCAGAGAAACGTTTCTTGATCTTGCGGGTTAATTTAGGGGCGTTGATTTTGGGTTTTGAGAAATCAGACGGCTGACAAGGGGGTTCAGATTGTGGGTTAAGAGAGAGAGTTTGATGAACGGTGGTGATTTGAGGTTGTTCGTCGGTGGAGGGAGAAGGAGAAGGGGAGTGATGAATTCCCATTTGTTCGCAAGAATGGACATCAGAAATGAGGAAGCGGGTAATGTGCAAAGTCGTTTTTGAATCATTTGATTTTCCCGTTGAAAGTTGTATTGAATTTTTGAAGAAAACAAGAAATTACCATGAGTTTTGGCAAGAAAGTTTTTTTTTAAAATAATATTACCTCCGTTTTTTTAATATGTATATTTATTTTCGCGTCAATTAAGAAAAAGTGTAAAAGTAAAAAAGGAGGATAGTAAAAACAAGGAAGAAGTGAGAAATGTAGAGAGAAAAAAGGAAAAGGTAGGAGAGAATTAGGTTGAAAAACTTTTCATTTATGAAAAAAGGTAAAAGTGTACCAACAAAAAAAATACTCCAAAATTTAAAAAAAAAATGTACATATTAAAAAAAGCAGAGGGAGTAATTTTCTTTTTGATAAAATTTTGAAATAAATAAAATTTAAGGGAATAACCCAATAATTAAGTACTACAATTATTATCATGCACCCGGGTGCACCGTGCGCATGGTGCACCTGGTGGCATTATTGTAATTAATGCGAAAATCTGGGCAACAGCATAAGTATTAAAAGCTTGCTCCAATATCATGTAGATAGTTTAGCTCAGTTGGTCTTGAGGTTTATGTGCTTGACAGTTGGTCATGGGTTCGACTCCCATACCAATCATTTATAAAAAAATTTTACGTTTGTCTTTTCCTCCTCTTTTGGCTTTGAATCTCATTGTTTAATTTTTTTTTTCATGTTTCTTCCATAGTATTAGTTCTTATTTTAGCTTTTTTTTATTTTATCTTTTTCAATTATTTTGCATATTGTTGTACTATAATTATTTTTTTGGACGGATGTTGTATTATAATTGTTATTTTTAAATTTTTAAAAAATTTATTTTACGGGTAGAATATTTAATTATTATAACACGTCTTTTTTCTTTTTAATATTTTCCATATTCTGTTACAATATATTTTAAAAAAAAATTAAATAAAAAACTTATTTTATTCTTCTTTTCTTCTCCACTCACTAACTTTTTCCATTTCTTAAAATACATTTTACTCATTTGATCAAAATGAGCAATCGTTTTTGTGCAGCAAGATCAGTAAACATTCTGATCACAATCGAGCGATTTTATTTTACTCATTTAATCAAATGAGCAATCATTTTTGTGCAGCAAAATCAGTAAACATTCTGATCACAATTGAGCGGTTTATTTTACTCATTTGATCAAATGAACAATCTATTTGCAAAGGAAGATCGGTAAAGATTTTTGATCTTGAGTGAAGTAAAATAAATCTACTCATTTTGTAACAATTAAAAACAAACAGTGAGAGTAAAAAATAAGGAAATGAGCAACATGATTTTCAAAGGAGAACATGGAAAAATATGTTTGATATAGTTCACATTATGATTTGATATTGAGTGAGTTAAATTAACTCTACTCATTTACAAAATGAACAATTTTATTTTACTCATTTTGATCAAATGAGCAGTTTATTTTGTCTTGGAGATAAATCAATCTGCTCATTTTGACAAATGAGCATGTTTGTTTTGATAAGTAAACATTCTAATCTCAAGTGAGGTAAAATAAATCTGCTCATTCACCAAATGAGCAGTTTTATTTTACTCATTTGATCAAATGAGCAGTTTTAGTTTACTCATTTGATCGAATGAGCAGTTTTATTTAACTCATTTGATCAAATGAGCAATCTTTTTTACACAGGAAGATCAGTAAACATTTTGATCTTGAGTGAGGTAATAAATTTGCTCATTCACAAAATGAGATGTTTACTATGACTTAATTTTTTCTTATTATAGACAAGCCTGCTCAGCCAATTCATAGCGGCGCCCTCGACTGGCGGCATTCCCCGACCTAGCAGCAGACGGGGGGTCTTGCCGGTATCAACAACGAAAAAAAACAAAATAGAATACGACGGTAAGGACGATTGCTTCCATTACTGACCAGTCGGATGGGATAGACTGACTGCTTGAAAGATTTGTTCGGATCTCCTTCTTTAGAGATTAAGCGTATTCTTCTTTTCTTTTCCACTCTCTAACTTTTTCCAATTCTTTTTTGAATGTGGAGAAATAAAAACTCAACAAACAATAAGATACCCATTGAAAAATTAATGAAATAAGAAATATAGCTTTGAAATAAGTAAATATGTTACTTAGTGCAAAAAGGTCCTAAAATGAGCAAAAAACTCTTAGAAGATTGCTCAATTAATGAAATTATTAACAATACCACTGAATATTTATGGAGCAAAAAATAATTTAAATGAGTAAAACATCCTTATAATGAGCAAACATTGTCTTATTTTACGGTGTAGAATATATAATTATTTTAAATTCACTTTAATTTTTAAGCTTCCAATATATCAATAGAATGAACAATACATAGTTCGAATGAGCGATGTATCTTAAATGAGAAAATTAAATGTCTATATCTAATGTCTTAAAATAAAAAATAAATAGTCATAAAAAAGAAGAAAATAAACAATATTATTTTCTAATTTGTAGTAGCTTAACACTGGTACGTGGAAAATAAATAAATGAGTAATATATCTTTTAAATGAGCAATTATATAATTCTTTATTGATTAGTAAACATGTATATACTGTTTCACATTGACGAATATATTACTAAAATGAGCATTACATATTTCAAATGTGAAATATATCTGAAAATGAGAAAATATATTTTCTAATGTGTTAAAATAAATACCAAATAGAGTAATCGGTTATAATATAAGTAAATGAGCAATATTGTTTTCGAATGAGCAAATAGATCATACTTGAACTTGAAAAATAACTAAATGAGCATCGTAACTTTCAAATGAGCAATATAACTTTTAAATGAGCAATAATATATTTCTCTTAAAAAATAGGAATAAAAAGAAGATTAATAAAAAATGAGTTGAAGGAGGAAAAAAACAACAACAAAGAGTGGTAGAGGGGGGATTCGAACCAGCGATCCTCTAACGCGGAGAGAGCATAGAGGCCCAACCACTGAAGTAGCTTTCACTTAATAATGTAAAATGGAAGGAAATAGTATTAGAGCTGTTTTGCTGAAGTTCGCGAAAATCACCAAAATGCCACCGGGTGCACCGTGCGCACGGTGCACCCGGGTGTATGGTGCATGGTCTCATTAAGTACTACTTTGTTTCGTGTGAAAGCAAGAAACAAGAATTTGTATTTTGAGAAAAAAAATAAACAAGAATTTGAAAATGAAACTTGAAAATGGAAAGATTTTTTTGAAATATAAGATAGACTTTAATGGTGATATGAATTTAAGTGACAATTAACGATAGAGCTTGCAAATACCAAAGTATTCAAATAACAACCTTTTTCTTTTGAAAGGGAAATTTCATTAATTGAAGGGTAAACGGAATCTACAATAGATATCGAAGAAAAGCAAAATACAATCAAACAAAATTGAATCAAACTCGTCTTCAATGAAAGTAAAATGAACCAGATCGAACATAGTAGCGCAAGCCGTAGGCTCCTTATTTTTGCTGAATCTTGCACCTATCAATGGAACTGTGTATCAGTTGAACATATTTGGAGAAGAACATTTTTTATCTAACAGACTTGACGGTACTCGAAATTCCAATATATTCTCGTTGATGATCTTAAACTTCAGCCAATGAACATAAATTACCACACAGTGTTTATAAAATCCTAGATCTTCAATCCTAACCGAACGAATGAACAACGAACATAATCTTCCAAACTGCAAGTACCAAATTCTAATCTTCCATAACAGAAGAGATTTTTTTTTACTCCAAAAAGCCTAGTAGAAAAGCAAACACCAAACATTGGGAAGAAAACTCTCATGCAAAGAGAGAAAGGATGACTATTCATAATTGAACAAATAAAGAAGGACTTAGGACTTACCACCACCAAAGAGATGATGGCAGCCTCTTACAGGTGGGTAAAAAATTTCAAGTAACAACCTTTTAGGTGTCTTGAAGACAAAGGTATAAAAAAGAGCTCATTTTTTTTTCTTTATAAGAGTAACTTTAACGTTTATATGAAGACATACACTTACTATTATCCAAATTATTCTAGCGACAATTGTCATACAACTTGCACTATTCAAAATATTACAATGAGAATTAGTTATACTCTAAAGACAAAAGTTTTTAGATTTTGTAAGAGCAACTCCAATGGTAAATAGAAAGAGACTCGACTGCAATTACCTAAAATATCCAAGCAACAAGCTTATCAACGGAACAAAATATTTTACTTTGCTTTGCCTAGTAAATTCGCAAATGGCGTAATAGCAATGTTACTAATAACCCTCATTTGCTTGTAGGGGCTTCAATTGATAGTTGGCTGTATGAGTAGTAAGTTCTAGATGTTTCGTTCTTTTTATATTTGTAAGTCTTATCGTTTGTTTTTCAACAATTGTCCATCAATTTGTAAGAGTACTATTCTTTCATCTTTCGATGATATTTGACTCTCTATGTTGATTAGTTTCGTGACATAATCCCTTTGATCATTAAGCAATTATGGTTGAGTAGATTTGTGTATTAGTTTCTTCCACAATTTTCTATCAAATCAATAAAAGGTCTTAATTGATGGAAAAACATGAGACTGTGAGACATATTTGTACCAAATGTATGAAGAAATGGTGAAATAATGTAGGGCATGTTAATTGTTCTAAGTTAGGATTCTTGAGTGACTAATATTTAATGGAATAAACAGT
The DNA here is from genome assembly GCA_947645195.1 of Patellifolia procumbens. Classification (NCBI taxonomy): domain Eukaryota; kingdom Viridiplantae; phylum Streptophyta; class Magnoliopsida; order Caryophyllales; family Amaranthaceae; genus Patellifolia; species Patellifolia procumbens. Next base: position 558,182 of record CANSGD010000144.1, read on the forward strand.
TGAAATCAGCTGTTACAAATTTACTCAAATTTGGACCATATTTTTAGCAAAGAAGAAAATTTAATCATGTATGCTAAGTTAAAATATAAAAACGATCAGGTAATACAAAGAGGAGTCATTGGCTTATCCGAATGCTTCTTCATGCTCTACTAGATATAACAGTTGAAAACCAAGAACAAGGTCAGAACCTAGAGAGAAAATTTACTAGAAACAAAACCTAAGATATAATTCATTTACCATTCAAATGTTGTCAGGTAATACAAAGACGAGTCATTGGATTCGATTTGATACAAAAGGCTTGCTAAATTTCCAAAAATTCAAGCTCTAGTAGCATAAGATTACTCGGCATGTATAATACAATTCCATCCGCTCACTAACAGCTACTTATTTCCGACTAGGAGTTTTAACACTGCCTTGCATCGTCATTGTGTGGGCTGAAAGAGCAACCGTTGTTGTGCCCCCACAGGAATTTTTCTGATCTCTGAACACTACAAGCTATTAGCCATAGCAATGGCACTCCAAAAACATGCAGATGAGTCTCAGTTACACTGCTGAGTCTTCATAAACTCTTGCCACAGACATCCGTTAAAAGATTGCATTAGCCTTCCCATAGTACCTGTTTATAAAAAGAGCCTGCAAGGAGGAACGATATTAGAATAGAGGTCATGGTTAACAGATAAATCCAAAAGCAAGGGAGCCACAAAAAAGCACATCAAACAATGGCAATAGTTTCAAGAAACAACCAGAGGAGGTTGAACAGCTTAAGAGATAAGCGAACAACTTACGAGATCGTGTTCACTTTCCGGTTTTTGGAGAACCAAAAGAATGCATTTGACACCTCCAAGAATTTGCCATTGACAATCTTAGCAGGAATTTAGACACATACTCAAGCACAAAATAGACAACAGTGCAGTGCCACCCATCAAGGATGTTAATGTCAACCAGCAAACAAGGGATTGTGCAAATGGCAATCATGGACGTGGTTTGATCATATAATTCAATGAATAACTTATACGTCTTCTCATAACCATTGACCTGTACAAGCTTCAGAAGACCTCAATTTGAGCAATATTACAGTTTACAAGTCCATGGAGCAACTGAAATGATAATGCAAACAAACTACTTCGTATATCAGAAGAAAAAGAATGACCATTGTTTATTGTTTCATCTTATGAAGTTGACTAAAGCAGACATCCATCACCAAAACCCTCTTGCATGTTTTTTTTTTCACTTACCATAAAAAAAGAGAAATAGCCTTCTTTTCTCCATTTAAAAAATAATAAGAGAAATGAGTCCCGATGAGAATCAATAAGTTCAAATATAAGGTTGCCGAGTGCATTTTAAAAACAAAAAATAGGTCCAAACGCGGGGGAGGGGGGGTTATGTAAGTTCTGATAGTTCAAATAAAAAGTTCAAAGAAAAGAAGGAACAGGGGATGATAAGGGCCAGTAAATTCAATAAGTGATACCAAGTTCAATTCGAAAACATATCCCTTAAATTTGCCCAAACGTGAGATTAGGACCCTTAACTTTCAACTGTAATATTTATATTTAAACCCCATAACTTTAGCCAAAGGTGGGATTAAGCCCTTAAATGAAAATTACTATAATTTTCTTCTAATAAGATTTTCTTTCTAAAAAACATACGTATTAGAGTACATCTTCTAAGAATTTTTAAAAAAAATACAAATTATACATATCTTTACAGTGAAACGTGGTTATTCATATCAGTCATTCTCTCAACTCCGTTCTTCTTCATTTCTTCTAATATTTATATTTAAACCCCATAACTTCAGCCAAAGGTGGGATTAAGCCCTTAAATGAGAAATACTATAATTTTCTTCTAATAAGATTTTCTTTCAAAAAAACATACGTATTAGAGTACATCTTCTAAGAATTTTTTAAAAAAATACAAGTTATACATATCTTTACAGTGAAACGTGGTTATTCATATCAGTCATTCACTCAACTCCGTATTTCTTCATCAGAAAACGGCGAGTTTAGCGATAAGAGAAAACAAAGAAAAACGATAAACAGTTCGGTCAAGCATGAAACACAAAGTTTCTCAGAAAAATACTACAACCTAGAACAAAAGGCAGCCTAAATTCACCACAATAAAATCACAAATCAAACACAACGATGGGAACAAAAACAAAGAAATATGAAAAGAATAAATGAAAAATCCTTTCTTTAATTAATTCTAACTGAGGGGAGGAAATGAGGGTTGAATCAGGCAATTGATTGCACAAATCAAAGTCCTAATTCCACCTCTAAATTCATTTCTATTTACCATCATCAAATGAAGAAAGTAAATGAGGGAATCCTGGATGCAATCGATGAGGCAGTAGATGGTTAGTGTGAGTTTGCAGAGAGAAGATGGAGTTTAAGATGGGAGCTGAATCAGCTGAATCAACAGACAACAAGAACCAAAAGGAAGAAAAAGAAAGTAACTAGAAGGTATGAAAGGAAAATAACATATAATAGTATTTATCAGGTATTGTGGTGTTATATATTTTTCTTTTTTTTACTTTGTATTGGAAAGAAAATTGTAGTATTTTTAATTAAAGGGCTGAATCCCTTTTGCTAAAGTTATGGGGTTTGAATATTACAATTAGAAGTTGAAGGGCCTAATCTCACGTTTGGGCAAAGTTAAGGGGCTAATTTACCACTTTCGCGGTTCGGATAAGGGTTTCAGGTAAGAAATTCAGTGAGAATAACAAAGCCTTTTCACATATACAATAAATTTCCACCTAGTCACTTATCTTCTGGGTGTAGGTAACTGTAACAACTAAGGAGGGACTGTCTCCCACCCGGGAACGAGCATTGAATCTGAACCTGGGTCATTCAAGCTGCTCTTATATTATAACACAGAAAAAAAATCAAATGAAAACATTAATATCTCAAAGGGAGACGCTAGAAAATCAAAAAACTTAATACAACCAATCAGGATGCTCAGATCACCATATAGAGGAGTAGGCGAGGAGCAACATTTCACGCTGAACCATAGCACAGATAGAAACCAATCTGCTCAAAACTCAAACCATAGACTTCAGAGAAACGATATTCGAATAAACCGAGAAGACAAACAAATAACTAGAAAGAATCAAACTCTTTTTTCTGATTTTTCGCAAGTAACGACCTAATCTGAACATACTCACAACTTCCTTTCACCGCCCACAACCCAATGAAATACTGAAGAAGGGCCTGCACTGCTCGACACTACCCATTCCCGAACAAGGAGGAGTATGGCTCACCATAATCAAACGCAAATCGCTACATGGAATGTTGTAAAACACGAAGGGAAATGCCCCCACTCAACAAAGGAGTGTTTATCGAAGAATACAAAAGGTAAAACTAGCTAAATCTCTTAATTGCATCATCAATGTAGTAGTAAAATTTACCTTCACACCTGATACGTCAGGTGTATCTTGCGTAGCCACAGGATAGAATTTGTAGAATCTTATATTTTGAAATGCAGTTTTTGTTTCTTCGCTCATCTCCTCTACTGCTTTCCTTCTAGCTTCCCTTGCCTGCAAAAAAAGAAAAAAAGCATAGTAAATGGCAGGAATCTGATATTACCAGAAACTCTCACAGCCAAGGAAAGTCCGTAACTTACTTCACGATTTGCCCTTTTCGCTTCACGTACTTTCTCTTTAAGAAATTCCTGAGGCAATACAATTCAAACGTCTTCACATTTGCTTATAAAAAATTGAAAGCAATGATACTTTTTCACATAGCTCAATGTCGACACCTTGAAAGTATCCTTTTGATCTGAAGGAAGATCCTCACTTGTAATAAGGTTATCTGTAAATTCCTGGAATGAGAAGGAACAGAATGAGGACTAGGATCATCAAACAAGCAAAATTCTGATTAATATAAAGTTCACCACAAACTCTAGGCACATTACTCCAAATTTAGCATAACCTTGACAATAGTGTTAATTTAACTAAAACAGAGTCAAAACTATAAATAACTATACTACACATGCCACAATACCAAACTAGGAACATACCATGCTTCCTGGTGGTATGGAAGACATATATTTATGTACACTAAACAATATAGGAGTACTGTCTCTCTGACTTTAACTGGCAAGAATAGGGGGCTAAATACGAGCACCGTTTGATGGAAGACTAAATCCTAAAGTAAAAGAAGGCTCTCTTGAGAACATACTCCACAATTCAGAGTGATGCCTGGGCATTAGACAGGTAACAGCATGCCTTATGGAACATAGGAATCAGATAGGCACAGTACACTTCTATCCAGCATCTCTGAATTGTGAATCTTTCTCCTAACCAACTATGGAAAAGAACTGAAAGCCTAATGAAGCATATAACCAAGTTGAGTCTGGTGCAAACAATACTTAAATACCTAACTTCACAAATACTGTAAATGTGACAGTTAGAATAAAAAAAATACAGAAATATGCGAGGACCAATTTTACCTCAACCTCATCAAACTCCCAATCAAATTCACAAATTAGCTGCAACAGAAATCAGATACATGTTAGTTAAAGATCATTGGCATTTAACATGATACAAAAACATTAATTCTGATGCAAAAACCCATATTCAAAGGGAGCACCAAAACAAAACAAAACATAAAGGCTAGAACCTGCGTTGCTATGTACTTAAACAAAGTATGGTGGATTGAACAAATTCAGCTGATTTGGTGAGCCAGCACCTTCAACATACAGACTACACCAAATCCACCAACTTAATAACATTGGTTAAACACTAACATATTGTTTGGATAGGAGGAAATGGAAGGAAAGGAAGAGAAGAGAAAGAAGGGGACAAGTCACTTGTTTTTGAATAACTGGTTGGGGGAGGGAAGGGAAGGAAGAGGGATGGATCCATTTTCCCTCCTTTGATAAACATATCCCTCCAAAATTGGAAAGATTTGGAGGGAAAGTGGACCACGCCTTTTCCCTCCCTTTCCTTTCCGTCCCCTTCCCCCTCTCTCTCACTCCTTCCTTTCCCTCCTTCTTTACTATCCAAACAATGCATAAGAGAAAATATTTGAACCACAAGAGTGAGTCTGTGTGATGTCAAAAGCATTTAGGGCTGAACAAGCTTACATCGCACCATGCTACAAATCCTTTCTTATCTTGAAAGTTGAATATCCCACCTTCTTCCCCCCTGCACTTCTCTCCCCCTCTCTTTATTCCCGATTTCATCATCTTCATCACCCCCTCCTTTCATCTAAAAATCGCATTCTTCGTCTCTTTTATTTCCCTTTTTTCTACACCTCCTACATTCTCCGCCATATCTGGTTATAATATCATTTTCCACCATTGTTTATTTTGGGTCAAAACTCCCACCTAGCGTTGTAATAGTGAAAAATCAATTTTCCTTTACTTTGCTTAATAATCGATCACGCACTTCAAAATTAACAATAAATGGGAAAAGGCAATCTAAATTGTGTTTCATAAAAAAGACATTTTTATAAAATGACGACTTCTTATTGTATACATATATATTTTCCCAATTTTATAAGTTCCTTACAATAAAAAAGAAAACTTATTAACAAACACCATCATTTTTCATTTTGAACTGTCATTATAATGGACTAGAAGGACAATTTGAATCCAGTAATGACAAACCATTTTCATAGCCAGCCAGGCCTTACCAGTAACTAAAAGCATAAAATGCAAGCATATGTTCAACTTCAATAATCTAATCTTCATAACAGAAAAAAAAAATTGAAAATGAATCTACTAATGATCATCATTCAACACATTTAAACTGTTATACATAGTCCAAGTAAAAACTAATCTTAGAAATTTATACAGATCACTTGTCAAATCCGGAAATCAAATCAGTTCTAGCTAAAAGCTAGAATCAGCAAAAAAGCTAATGACTAATAGCCAAAGAGAGGAGTAGCTAAAGCATTGCTTATACATATACAGTTAAAGATATCTTAAAATCATTAAACTTACCGGTTTTGGATCCATTTCATATATAAAATGCACAACAGTACTCTGTTCAAGCTCATCTTCTTGAAGGGGATGGTAAAAATCTGCAACAAAAGTAAGTCATTAGCAATTCACAGCTTCCAGTTCACACAACCAATAATATCTGGCCCCAAACAAACGGCAGCATAACAAAATATGAAGTAGCTGTATCAAAGTACAGAACTTTTCGTCCTTGGTCTGGCAATTGAACTGTAGAGTGTAAACATTATATGCTTCACCAGGCTAGGAAAACAAAGATAAGACCAAATACCACCTAGACACCTACCGCTTGTAGGGTCAAGTTAAGCAGCATTTCTGGCTTCCACAACTCATTATCTTGTCAACACTTGCAGACAGGTTACCATTTGTAGAGCATTTTCATTGGGTAAATAGCCGGAGAGGAAAAGAATCTATAGTTTGTAAAGGAACGGATAGAAAATTACAGAAGCCTAAGACTAATTCGCAAACCTACTGAATCAGGACCAGGGAAAAAAAATGCGGTAACGGACGCGTGGTCGCGTTGTCGCGGGAACGGGTTGTAACGGGGCTAATGTAACGGATCGCGGCTGTCGCGGTATGAATTTTTTAGGAAAATTCACATAAGCTAGATTTCAAGCTTGTTTTTGCATTTTAATAGTTCAAGTAGTATTTTTATAGCATGTTAGGGTAAAACTAATATATTTACACTATATTTAATTTATTTGGTGTTTAAAAATTGAAATAATTAATTAAATTGAATCTTATTGAAGTAAATGGTCTAAACAATAAAATACTTGCATATAAAATAAAACATTTTACTTTAATTTGTTCAATCAATATTTACTACAAAATTATGACTTCATTCAACACATATATAAATAAAGCTATACTCATAAATCAATTAACCTTTTATAAAATGTACATATTAACTAAAACTAAGGCACTAACCCATATTACAATTATACCACTAACAAAAATTAAATTAAATTAAATTAAATTATAGATTCACCAAAAACATTAACAAAAATTAAAGTTAGTCATCATAATCAAATACTTCCATTTGACATAAATAACACAATAAACACACTAACCTCCTAATGACTAACCCACCCCCCACCCCGCACCACGTGACACAGCATTTCCCAACTCAAACACAGCATTTCCCAACTCAAAATACTTCCACTCACATTCTTGCTCTGCTTTCTTCATTTCTCTCTCATGGGTATCCTCTTCAACTCTTCATCCTCCCTCATCAGCATGTGACACGAACCAGAATCAACCAAAAAATTTCTTACAAAGCTCAATTATATAGCAACGAAAACAAGATCAGGGTAATACAACACAATATCAAGCACCCAAACACACATATATGGAAGAAAGCAATTAAAAGGTACGTTTTTTTGATTTAAAATATGAACTACATACCTTGAATTTTCGAAAACGAATTCTGGGCAATTTCAAGTGGAATTCGAACCTTCTCTTACTTACTTAGTTCTTAAATCTGAGTTTTTTTTGTGTGTGTTCTATTTCTTGCCAATCTAGGGTTTTTATAAAAAACGATTTTGTTTGCTTGTGTTTGGTTTGATTTCATTTTCTGTGATGCTCATGATTTTCTTATCTTCCTTTTTTGAAGAATCTAATCTTTTGTAGAGAATCTCTGCAATTTTTGTTGTTTTCTTCACTTTCTTCACCTTTCTCTGCCTTTGTCTGAAAAGAGCGGCAAATTCACGTTTTGTAACGGAATTTAACGCCCGTTATCCGTTACGTAACGGGTGTCACGGCGATTTTGGTGTGATTTTTAAAACGGCGTTACGGTAAGGGTTTTAACGGCTCGGCCTCTCACAAACCCGTTACAAATCGGCCGTTCCGCTTCGTAACGCCCGTTTTTTTCTTCCCTGATCAGGACCAATATATACTCCCTCTGATTCAGAAGGCTTGTTAGAATTGAATTTTTAGTAGTATCATTTTTTTACCACTATATTCATCGACAACTAAATCAAAAGGAGCAAGAAAAAAAATGATTGCATATAATTACTTTCGTGACAAACATAACAGTATTAAGTAATATCATATTACAAGTACTACAATTTTAAATATATTTATGATGAAAGCTTTTTCGGATGGAGAAAATAGTATAAAACAGCTAATGGCTCATTTTTGTCCCCTAATGCATCTAAAACTAAAACAATATAGGTAGAGTACATTTCATGTTCCCACATATCTTACCTATCCTGTCAAAGTGCCAACCAAGGGAAGGTAAAGCCAATTGCCTACACAGTACCTATTGACACTCAAGAAACAACACATGCAGCAATAGATGTTCTGAAAGAGAGTGAGGGACCCATAGCAGAAAGTAGAAGACCCCAAAGTCAATTGTTTTACACTAAAAGTAAATGTCTCCGAAATAAGTTTGGGTCAAGAGGTTGAAGCAAGGCTCCATTAACGGAGTGTAGCAACAGATGAAACAAATTCACAACACAAATTGCTAATCTCAAGGAAAAAACACTAAATTAAATGATTAGGGACCTATACAAAATAAGAAAGAAAAACCGTAAGCCTTCCATTGAATCTACCCAGAAGTGACTAGTAATATTAATTGTAAAGAAAGTGTTAATCATAGACCCTCACTTGTTAGCCAACCTCTTTTTAGTCATTGGTAGGATCAAGCCTGTTTAGCTCAAATAGAGAGAAGCAATTCTCTGTAATTGCAGAATGCCTTTGAAGGTGAAGGAAAGGTTTTAAAGACTTTTGTTCAACCAACTTTGATGTGCAGCTCAGAAATGTTTAACTTTCAAAAAAGAGCGTGTGTGGAGGATGGACGTGTGGTGATATGAGAAGAGACAATTTACAATAAGAACATTTGTAGCAAGATCAAAGTGGCAGCAATTGAGAAAAAGAAGATTTGATAAACTGACCAGGGTGGTCTCGACATATCCAACGCCAACAATAAGAGGCGCCCGTTTCAAGAATGGAGGGTTGGGATGATGGAAAATTAGAAGTGAACACCAAGGCTCACCAAAGACGGCCTGAGTGACAAGGACATGTAACACTTGGGTCTCCAGGTTTGTGTGGCCTTTGACAGAAGGGAGTGGAGAAGGAACATTCACGTAATAAATGACATCTTGGTTAAATTACCCGTCCGTAAGGCTCTCATGGAATTTAATATTTGACATTTATGTTGATGATCTTAAAAAGATGTCTCAACCGCACATCCCATGTTCAAAAAAAAAAAAACTTTTTCCATCATATGGAGAGAAGGTGAATAGTCCACATATTAAGGTCAGGTCTACATGACCAAGCTTAGCTTTTTTTTGCTTTTTATTTAAAAACTAGCTGTTACACTTTAAAATAATGAAAAACGAACTAGTTAGGTTGAAAACTCACAAGGCAAACAATACTCATAAGTCTTGACACGCTCTTCCTTCAAATGCCTTAATGCAGACCTGCAGCAAATTTTGGAAGCATTACAACTTAAAACCTCAAACATAGGTTTATCGAACAAACTCAAATGTTATGCAGGACACGAAACCTTACGACATAGAATTTTATTATGATAAAATTCGCCAAACTCCAAAAACACAATCAAAAGTAAAAAAACATACTCATGGCACCCTCACAAGCACCATCATTAACTCATTTTCTTTGACCTCTCGACAAACAAATTCTTTCTTCACCCTCCCACACACCCCACCCCCTTTTGAAAACCATAATTTAACTAAATGAGTGAGAACCACCATGAGACACAATACCGGTTCCCAAAACCAGAGTCCCACAAATCATTTCCAGCCAGAAAATACTTTTCAGCAAGGATGTATTCTAAATCAAGAAATGTGTTATGATCCTTGTTTTCTGAGATCCATTAGACTTATCACTGCTTTTGGGATGTTGGTGAAAAGATAACTATATTATTTCCATATTTAGTATAACTGCCTTGGCAATATCTTCATCCAAGGAAAGTACAGCTGTGTCTAACCAAATTTGAGAGACTGCATCACATAACTTAGCAGCAAATAGGTAGTAGAAATGGAAAAAAAAAAATAGCAAGGTATAAGTATGGCCTTATTTAATTTTATTTTGTATTTTTTTCCTTTTTTTTGGGTGGGGGGTACTCTCCTCCGCACTACCCCCAACTAATTGTCATCCACACTAGTGTCACAAGTCAAGAGTATATCAGAAGACACGAAGCTGAAATACATAATTATAAAATTGCACACACTCAGCGACAAAACAGTAAATAATTTTATATCCATTTACAGAGTTAACTGAACAAAACACCCCATATGATGATGGACTGTCAAAAGAGGCAACATCACATTACCTTCTCTGAGTGCATCTCAAGATGTATATCTCTGACTTTAACCTTTCTGCCATAATGTCCCTAAAAATTAAGATAATACAAACTATCAGGCATCAGCTACTGAAAGTCTGAAACACACAGGCGGCAAACAAGGGTATTATATGCAAGTACAGAAGGAAGTTCACAAGATCAGCTACCTATTCTCTAAAGGTACATATGGGACCCAGTCCATCTTCATACGTTTCATGGGAACTATTTCTTCAGCCTCCCGTTGAACTGAGTTAATGCCAATCTTATCTGAAGGGGGGAAGGGAGACACAACCTAATCAGCAAGAAGAACAATTTGGGTCAATGAACTTCGCAACAACAAACTGGTAAAGCCGGCTAACAGCTCAACAAAAAATCCAACTTTTAATCAACTTTATTTTTTCCTTTTGGGAAGAGAGCTTATGATTCTATGATGTAAGTATGTAACCATGACCTTGAATATTCAACAGAGAATATTTGTCTGATCAGAAAATTATATTAAGAGATGACTTGCATTAAAATAATAATAACCTCTGAGCACCAACACTGATATGGCAACACTTTGATGGAACTAAAATGTAGTTTGAAGGCATTTTCATGCTCAGAAAGACAGAGAGAAAGATTCCAGAAGTTCTACAGAAAAAGAAAAAAAGCATTGGAGACATCCCAAACTATAGAAGACTAGTAGGTTATCAGGGATCCACAGGCATGGATGGAAAATTACTAACGAGCAGATAATAGAGACTGGATATAGCTTTTGTGTTACACTTACAAGCAAGCAATCTTGGTAGAAGGAACTACAAAGCGGAAGAAATGTTTACTATCCCATGATTAAGACACATTTTTAGCTGACATTTGATTCATTTCTCGAATTATTTCTGAGTTATGCCTGTTGCAACTACAAATCAATAACTTGAAATTGAGATAAGATGATGAGGTCTCATCCATTACTGTGCTAATGGACTACTGGACTTAACAGCCATGTATCGAAATAATGAAATACTACTAGCAAGCTTCAACAAAAGAAATAAAACCTTAAACTGATTCACTTATGCTCCACAATTGAATTAGCACGATATTTCGCCTCCAACAGGTGTGGCGGCGGACAAATCAAAATCATTCAGAACGATATTAGAACTCATAGGTTTAAACAATTTTTTACAAGTGCCTGATTTAGACCAACCTTTATAAGGCAAGTCAAATATTATGGATCAGGAGCAGCAGCAAATGATAGCTATTAATAAGGCAGAAATACTTATTTCCAATCCATTATTAAGAAGAATAACTTACCGCAACCACAACAGGTACTTGAGTTATTTTCATCTCACCCTTCAAAGGCACCATTTGAGCTGCATAAACGAGAAGACAACTGATAGTGAATATCAGAACAAGCATGAACAAAACATTGTAACAGGGATGCATTGCCTAAAATGATAAGAACAGGTATTTTTCCAAGAAAATACACACAACGCACTACATGAAACTTTAGCTCTGTTCTTGATCAATGGCATGGAGAAAAAGTTATGACATCAACATCCCATAATCAAGAAACTCTCCATGGAAAAAAAAGATACATACGTTCTGTGCACCCAAAGAGATATACTCTCTTGCCATGCAGCACTCCTCCTTCTTCAAAAGCATTCTGTCAAACATGTAAACAATTCATCAGCAAACGTATTAGCATGGAAAAGAAACTAGTTTTCCCTGCAACATACCTCCAAATTTGTGAAGTTCCAGTTATACTGGTAAACCAAGTGCATTTGATCCCACTGCATGCGAAAGAGAACTTATCAAACTGTTGAGTTTCTTGAAAACTTTTTCTTTTTTAAAAAAAAAAAGAAAGAAGGTAGAACATATTTTGGGTCAAACCTCCGTTCCGACAGGGAAAACTTCTTTCCACAGGTCCTCCTGGATATAAACAAATATAATGAGTGTCATTTGGAAATTTGGCCTACATATAATATCATTATTATATATAAAAAAAGGAAGGCTTCCATGATTTCCCTTCACAGGATATATTAAACTCCTAAACACAAAGGACAAGGAAATTTCATGTGGTTGGGGCGCTGGGCTGTGACTCAATTTTCTTGTGCTGCTACTAGATGTTTGTGTAGTTGTCAGTGAAGGCCATGTGCGTAACAGACTAGTGGAAGCACAAGTTATTTGCTAAGCTGGTTTACGGGTATGCTTAAATTTTGTTGCTAATGAGCATAGTTTCTTCTAGTTTTTTAATCACGCACACTGCACTTAGCCATCAGGTTACACCATGCGTATCCTCAAGTTTAGATGATAAGGCTATTTTGGGATCAAAAGCAATGGTTAATTTTCTCTATTTACATAGTCATTATTTCCAATTTGGTTTTTGTGATTCACTTTTCAAATCCACCGGTAACCAAATTTATAGATCAATATGATTTAGTAAAAAGTGTGAAACCATGAATTCATAAACTGTATTACAAGACATCAATCATCAAACAGTGTGAGTTTTTCATAAAAAATTAACATACTTTCAAACAACTTATGATCAAAGTGCGTACAAAGAAAGGAGTTTTAAAGCGCATATAGCTAGAGCAACAGTGTCCTTTACTCTCAGAGGTTAAAAGGCCTTACAAGTGTCGATAGTTAATTTAAGTTTTCCAGACTTTTCGAAGCGCACTCCTAGTACCAAGTGTGTGTAATGGACTATGTTGCTCATCTATCTTAAATTCTTAACACTAACCATACTCTATTTCCTGGAATCTAAGTACCCCAATCCGCAACCTCCTAATCCTAACTTCTATTAGGAGTAGTAGAAATCTTATCAACTAAAAAGTCACACATTCCAATCCCTGATCAAATTCAAGTCTTCAAGGCAAGTACTATATCATAAAACAAGGTTATCCAAAGTGTATTTTTGTTTCTTTAATGTGTAAAGGATGCAATTAGATAAAAAGGTAGAATATATATGTTATTTTCCACTTTCTGCAAACTCACTACAAAGTATACATTCATGATACATATATGCAATTCAATTAACAGGTAGATTATATTTGTTAAATTCCACTTTCTGCAAACTCACTTCAAAGTACACATTCATGATACAAATATACAACACGCACTAATAACATAAAAAAAAACTAACCAAAATCGCCAAATCCAGAAAGCAAAACGCAAACAAACTCGCACTTTAACAATGCGTAATTCAAAACAAAGCGAAAACACAATTACGCAAGAACGCATTACCAAATTGCGCTGATCTTCGAAGTACTCAGGTTCAACATTAGGTTTGGTGCGCTTTCTAGGTCTCTTCACAACTTTCTTCGATTCCTTTTCTTCTTCTTTCTGCTGATTCTCAGTCTGCACCTCCACATCTTCCTTAACATCGTGATTCGCTTCTTCTACCTGGTGATTCTCTTCTTTAGTTTCGTCCTTAACTTGTTCAGCTTTTTTTGGAGCACCTTTTCTGTGAGCAAGCTTCCTTTTCGCCATTGATGAGCACAGTAAAAAGCTTCGAGAAAGAATAAAGAAGCTAGGGTTTGCGAGAGATGTAAAGCGAAATAGTAGAAGGTTTGAGAGAGACGGCTGAGGTTAATATGAGAGTAGTAAAACAAAGCGTGGAAATGAAGTTCGTGTTAAGATAGAATTCAAACTCAAAAATGGCGTAAGAACAACGGCGGACTAACGGTGGTTTGTTTTTTATTTTTTTGTAATATTCGACAGGCAGACGAGCAAATGAGATCCATATTCACTAGGGTCAAGTACACCCGATACGCGCGTGATAGTGATTAAAAATTTAATTAATACGAGTCGGGCTAAAGCGTCTACGGTTTAAGGGCTAGCATGTGTTTTTTTAAAAGATAATTGACGGTGTTCGCTGTTTAGAAAAAGGCTATTTTTAACGCTGAAAGCAGCAATTTCAACCACCTACACATAATAGTCGCTTGATTAGCTAAATTATTGCTCAATTAATGTATATTTAATGGCATAGGTACATTAGGTTAAAAAGCGTAGTTCGAGGAGGGTACAAACTGCAAAAACACACGAGGGCATGATAAAGAAAACCCTATAAATTTTAGGAGTCTTAAATAAATAAAAATATAAAAGTTAGTGGATAACTAATGTGACAGAGTCTAAAATATGAGGAACTTAGACTAAGAGTTTCAGTATTATTTCAACAATTAGGTTTAAAAAAGTATGAAATTGGGAGTGTAAGTGATAGTGAGAAAAGTAACAAAAAAAGGCCAAAGGTTAATATAGTCGCACAACCCGGTAAGAAATTAATAAGTTTGAGTTAAGTCTTTTCGTACGTTTAAGCGAATTGATTGACTCACGACCCGTTTATTAAATGGGTTGGTTTAGAGTTAACTCTTAAACTTGAACTTGACACGTGACAACCCACTTAATTACACGAAATGTAATGGTTTAAAGTTTTTCCCTATTCTGTTTGACCTTCATACTTTCATTTTTAAAATTTAGTTTATTTTATATTTACTTTAATACACAATAGTTGTTAATTTAGCTGCCATGTGAAGTTTAATTAGCTCCAACAAAAATGAATGAATTTAAAATTTCAAGTATATGGACTAAATAGTTACATGGGGGCAACCGAAACCTACACATTTTAATAAGCGATTCGGCTCGAGTCAAGGATTATTGACCATTCACGAGGGTTATAGGGAACCTGACACACACTTGATCGAGCTGACCCAACCCATTTGTGAACTCTGCAAATGGGGGTTTGATTGAAGAAAATAGTTGGGGGCATGTTATAAGCTGGTATGAAAAGGTCTTTATTATACTAAAAAGAAGCATATCAAAAACGTAATTATGTAGATTAAAAGATACTTAGGAAGTCGTAAGTAGTAATTGTATATAATTAGTATTTTTTTATTCATCATAGATTTGTATTATTCAAATTATAATGTATATTATTAATACAGTAATACTTGGTGAATTCATAAGTTTAATTGCACAAGTTTTATGCTCCACAACAGATCTTCAATTCCCTCTTTTTGTGTTATACCCTTCCATAAATTACAACTATTATCATGCACCCGGGTGCACCGTGCGCATGGTGCACCCGGATACAATATGGAAACAGTTATATACTGAGAGCGTGCAGAAAGTAACATAAAAACTGCTTAGCCCAGTTGGTCAGCGTGCATGTTTGAGTTGTTAGATGGTCGCGGGTTCGACTCTCTTACCAAGCAACTTATTTGGTTTTTTCAATTTTGTCTTTTTCTCATAATATTTGGTTTCTTAATCTCATTTTTTCTTCTACAATTATTCTTTAAAATAATATTTTTTTTTCTTCCATAGTCTTACTTCTTATTTTTTTTATTTATTCTTTTCATTTATTTTGCATATTGTTGTACTAGAATTATTGTTTCTAAATTATTAAATATTTAATTTTACGGGTAAAATATATAGTTATTTTAAATTCACTTTAATTTTTAAGCTTCCAATATATGACTAGAATGAGCAATACATTATACATAGTTCGAATGAGCAATGTATTTTAAATGAGCAAATATCTATTTCTAATGTTTTGAAATAAAAAATAAAAAGAGTCATAAAAAGTAAGAAAATGAACAATATTGCTTTCAAATGAGTAGTAGTTTTACACTCGAATGTGAAAAATAAATAAATGAGTAATTTATCTTTTAAATGAGAAATTCTATAATTTTTTATTGATTAGTAAAGATGTGTATATTGTTTCACATTAATGAATATATTACTAAAATGATCAGTTCATATTTGAAATGGGAAATATATTTTATTTTACTCATTTTGACAAATGAGCATTTTTTTTAGATAAGTAAACATTCTGGTCTCAAGTGAGGTAAAATAAACCTGCTCATTCACAAAATGAGCAGGTTTATTTACTCATTTGATCAAATGAGTAAAATAAAATTGCTCATTTGATCAAATGAGTAAATAAAATTGCTCATTTGATCAAATGAGCAATCTTATTTTCACAGGAAGATCAATAATCTCATCTTGAGTGAGGTAAAATAAATCTGCTCATTTACCAAATGAGATATTTTATTTTACTCCTTTGATGAAATGAGCAATCTTTTTTGCACAAGAAGATCAGTTAACATTCTAATCTTGAGTGAGTTAAAATAAATATGCTCATTCACAAAATGAGCTGTTTTATTTTACTCATTTGATCAAATGAGCAATCTTTATTTGCACAGGATGAACAGTCTACAATTTGATCTTGAGTGAGTTAGAATAGATCTACTTATTTAAGAAATGAGCGACTGTTATAGGTTATGGTATTTTTTATTCTAAGCCCATATTTTTTCATCTAAGCCCTTATTTTTCACTTCATGAAACAGTCGTTCATCTTTTTAAAATAATCAATTCCATTTTGAATGAGCAATTTTTGTTTCAGATGAGCAACTGCGTGAACAAGAAAAATAATGAGGGAAGACGACAAAACAAAATAATGAGCAAATTTTTTTAATAGTTTTGAAATGAGCAATTTTTCAAATTGGCAATTTCCTAAGCAAGAAAACTTGGGGGAAAGATAAATAAAAAAAGAGGAATTTAAAAAAGTAGGGGAATAAACAATAGAGGAAAAGGTTGTTATAAAAATAAATTGAAAAAAATAATAAGAAATAAAAATAAGTTCAAGGGGGCTCGAACCCGCGACCTCCTGAACACTCACTAAGATGGAATGATAGTGCAACCATTGTGCTACACCTTCTTTATTGTAGAATGTTGCACAGAAATAGTATTAGAGCTTTGATGCTGAAGTTCGCAAAAATTACGACTATGCCACCGGGTGCACCATGCGCACGGTGCACCCGGGTGTACGGTGCATGGTCTCTCCATAAATTGTTCCTTTGCTCTATTCCGATAGTTGTAAATAGTTTCCTCTTTTTTCCCACATGTTTTTATTGAACAATACCCATGCATTTGAGAGTATGCATCATATACCCGAGTGTACCTTTGGGTCTACCATAATCATGGTACATCCAATATTCTTTGAGCAAAAAATAACCTTTGTGTGCCCTGAATATGGTACACCCGAGTGTATAATAAAAATTGTACATGTATTTAGTAATGGTTTATTTCTTTAACACTTAACGGGGCGTTTGGTACCTAGGAATGAGAATTCAGGGAATAATAGATGGGATTGGGATTGGGACTGAAAATGGGAAATGGAGGTTGGGAATTCATTAAATAATCCTTGTCCCTTGTTTAGTTGTTTGGCAATGTAATAGGGAATAAGATAAAAATTACAAATTTATCCCTTTGTGACTGATTGGGAATCTCTATACTATAAGGGAAGAGAGGAGGAGGGGGTGGACACCAAAAATAATAAAAGATAAAATGCATTAAATTAAATGAAGTTAAAATTCCTATAATTAATTAGCTTAGTTAAGTTTTTTTTTATAATTGTTTCATTTCACTCTCCTACTCCCTCTCTCATTGTCGCTCTAAATGATATCTTTCATTAATCTTTTGGTAGAATTTTTTGTCTTCTTTGACGTTTTAATTTTAGACCGTTATTGTTAATCTATTCTCTAAAATTTATTACTAATTTTCTATTATGTATTTTTTTAGTTTCACTCTTTGAATTCTTTTGACATTATAATTACACTCCTCGAAAAAATAAATTAACTAAAACGTAACGATTATTTGTTAGAAAATAAGAAGAAAAAAAATACATTCACGGGAGAAAAGTACAATACAATTTCTCCATAATCCTTATATTGTCCTATTTCGTACGCATCGTGAATATATGGATGGAAAGATGACATTTTTTTCATAAGAAAAACTAAGGTGAAAAGATATGACAAGTAAAAGGGAAATCCTTATCTCTATTATAAGGGAAGGAGAGGACTAAGTGTCCACATGAAATTGCAATCTTTCCCTTTTTCTGTTGAATTTCTATTCGATAAGGGAAGAGGGTAAACCATAAATGAATTTTAAAAATCAAAAAATTATAGACGTGCTTGGAAAGATAGAAGATGATAGTTTTTTTTTACTTCTGAATTGGAGGTGCAAATAAATTACAAATTGCGAACTAATTCATAATTTTTGTTTGAGGACAAAAACTTTGATTGTTTCGAAAATTTATGGCATGCATTGCGTGCATACAAAGCTAGTGTTAAATGAAATGAGGGCAACATTGCCATTTAGCTTGAGTGGAGGATTTTCCACTTCTATTACCAGCCCTCCCCCGCCCCCACCCACCACACACACGTAATAAAAGTGTGGGAATACAGCCCAAATATTCCCATTCTCATTTCCAATCCCTTTAACTAAGCCAATTCCAACTAAACAAACAAAGGATTTTAAGAACAAGGGATATATATACCCATTCCCACATTATATTCCCAAACATGATGTAAAAGTTACATCAAGGACTCTACTTTTAATTATATGCTTATTTCCTAAGTTTTGTTATAAAAACACAACACTTAAAAATAAACCATTGCTAAAGTATCACATCAAGGACTCCATTTTTCGAATAGAGAGAATATTCGGTAATAATTTAATAATCAATAATTAAGTTTAACAGCTATAAGGTACAAAGTCCCGGTAAACTCAAACAAGAGTGCAACAAGTTTAAGAAGTTCCCACCAAGGGTAGTTAGGTTTGCTTAAATCCAATAAAAAGGTTAATCATATACAATAAGATCTAATAGGTTAAACAGGTCTAATAAGCTCACAATATTGAAGGTGAATATAACGCATCGTAAGTCATTTACTCCGTATAGAAAGATTCGAAAAGCAAATGGACAAGATCCATTCAAAGCAAACATATGAACTCAATGAACCATCATATTGAAATGTAACAAACTATTTGTTTGATCATTGTTACATTATTCAACGTTTTGGTAAATAATATCATGATTTGATTATGTAGAGTATTAATGAATAACCAATGTTAGTTGCAAATTAATACAATAAACCATTATCAACGAAAACTCCCTTTAAAATCTGAACACCTTTGTACAATGTCTTTTTATTAAGTACTTTAGTTCGTTGGCAATATTGAGTATTTGGAAGATACTTTACCCGTTTCAAAATACTTGCAAGTTGCAAAGAAGCGGTACTTTGGCCTACACACTGATCAAAATGCATTTTGACCATTAATATGCATCTAAGTGATCTAACCAAACAATAAATTACATACTAACACATTGATGTAGTATTAGAAAAAATGCACATATTCAAAGTTGATATATGAATAATGCAAAAGGTAAAGTATCGGTAATCTATGTTGAAACAAATGAACTGTATGAAAAAACAACTATTTTTTAAAAAATAATCAAAGTCAATTAAATAGATTATTTTACTTAGGTCTCGTTTGATATCACTTTTTAGTTTCATGTTTTTGGCTTGCATGTTTATAGAGTCATATGACATCAGGGGTATACTGGTATAGGAGTAATAAACGTCGAGTTAGTCATAATGATACTGATTAAGTTTATTTGGAAATTCGAAGATATACATCTTGAACTTATTTTTTAGGGCAAATGTTATATGGAGCCCTTAGGGCTATGTATAAGAATTTAATAATTTTCAAAACTAGTAAACACAAATAATAATTAATATCGGTTGACACGTAATTTGCCTATAAATTCCCAAATTAATACTATAGTAAAATATTTAATGCTTATACATAGCCCTTATGAATAACAAAACCCTTCTTTTAATTATTACTAGCCCTATATGCACGCGATGCGTGCGAAGTCATGTAAAATTTTGTTTGTTTAGTTTGTTTTGCATATTTTTTTTCAAAATAAAAAATTTGAGTAGTGAGTTATGAGGAGAGAGAGTTGTTCCACTAAAATAGGAATTAAAGAAAAAATATTAATAGTGATTTTTGGTGTCCCTCACTTCTTCACTTATAGAATAGAGATATTTACATTTTTTTTCGAAATAAACAAACTCTTATTCTTTTTTCCTTTTTTATGTTGAAACTCATCTATTTGTACAAGAAAAGGTCATAGAATTAGTAAAATTCATTGGCACTTTTTTTTTCTGATTTTTTTACGAAAGTCAATGCTTGAGCTAGTCCCAAGTGGGATCTTTTCCTTGGCAATAGAACAAGAGTCACAAACATCATTACATCACTCACATAAGTCACATACTCACATTGGCCACACCACTTGTTTGATAGGACTTGTGAGGTGCTCTACTTCAATAAAAGTTGATTCATACTTAAAAATCAGCGGGGGTACATCTAAGTTAATTGGCTAATCCAACACATAGAACTCTTGAACCAAAATTCGACATGAGAATTAGTTTATTCACATTAATTGTAGTAAAGTTTCATTTTATTTTATTTGACTTTTTTTCATTATCTTTTGAATTATAATTATTATTTGCTTTTATACTATAAAATGTTTGTTTAACTATCATATATTCATATGAATTGAGATAATCGAATATGTGCCACAACAGATGAACAGGTCAACCTGAATCTGTGACAATTAAAAATTAAATCAGATAAAGTATTTTAAAACATACATATATATAAACCTGATATAAACTTGATTGCACCCATCAGCCATTTATGCTTAAAATTCCATTTTAAGGAGGCAAAGGCTCCACACATTACTAAGCTGCAGCCAGCAAGGCATCAATTCACATGCCAAACTATCCGTATCTAAACTTTATTCTGGTTTCAAAAAAAAAAAAAAAACTTTATTCTAAATTTTATTCCTATACAAATTCCAAAAATCACTACTTCCTCCAATTTGACCTTGTATTTAGCATTACCGAATAACCGGCTGAAACCCTACACCCCTTCCAAAAGTCACCGGCAGCTGAACCCCAAACATAACTTTCTCTAACCCTTTTCACTCCACGTCACTCATTAGCTCGCAACAGCCACGTGTCAGTTGACCGTCCTTCTATGTTATAGGGTTCTTCCTAGTCAGCGTTTCTCCATTTTTCCCCCAAACTTTTTGGCGAACAATTGGAAATTTCTGTTTCCATCTTTTTCCTCAACAAGTTTTCTCTCTCCTCCATTTTCATGAAATTTCCATTAATGGCGTCTTCTTTATAACCCTAATTTCTCAAATCAGCCGACTTCACTGTTATCACAACACTTCAGTGACGTTAAATTTGATCTTCGTTGAAGCTCCTGATTTAAATTCATGTAAGTTTTACAATTTTCACTCAGTATTTCGTTCAATTGAAGAACACGATCTTTTTTTCATCATTTGTTAATGATTTAGCATGAATTGATGATTTTTCTGATTAATCAATGAATTATGTTGATTTCTAGTGTTCGTTGTAGTAGTTATGGATGTCCTTAATGCTTATGCTCACAATTTTCCAGCTGCTGTTGTGTTCTTGTGTGTGCTCTTATTTCCGATTTTCGAAGGCGGCTATCGGTTCGGTTGGTAATTACTGTTATCTAAACACTTCATTAACGGTGAATTTGATCGTCGTTGAAGCTCTTGTAAAATTCATGTAAGTTTCCTGAATTTTTACTTAGTAATTCATTTGATTGCAGTAACACGATCTTTTTTTCACCATTTGTTAATGATATAGTTAGAATTGAAATATGATGATTGTTAGTGTTTGTTATAGTGGTTATGTATGTGTGCTGAATGCTTATGTTTGCAATTTTACAGCTGCTGTTGTTTTGTGCTCGGAGGTGACGATCGGTTGAGTTATTAATAATTTTAAGGGACTTGTGGAGTGTTTAACATATGTAGGATAATTTGGGGAGGTGGAAAATTCCTCCTCTTAAATGGCGGAAGATGGTCTATGGGGTAGTGGATTGTCTTCAGGGTTAGCGTTAATACTAAATGGTAAAGATAAGAAAGTGAATCCTCAAACGAATCGTCTTGTTTCGTATCATGATGAGTTTGGACACCGGTCTTTGGAACGAACTTTGGAGTATGTTTTTGATCTTCCTTACAGATCAATAGGACCTTTGAGTGGATCATTGGATGCTGTTTTAGCTCATTCTATTGTCAAGCGGTTTTTTCTTAAGTTTCCACTATCTCGCAATGTTGAATATGAGAATAAGGATGGTCTATGTATCTTTGACCATGGACATGGACATGGAGACGTTGTTTCTATTGATCAGTCGAGCATACGTGGGGATTTGAGGATAGTTAGCCCTCCTTTGCTCCTGGAAAGTCTGGCTATTTTCAGCAGTGCCAGAGCAAATGCCTGTGTTTGGGAAGGAAAATGGATGTATGAAGTGATGCTAGAAACTGCAGGGATACAGCAGCTTGGTTGGGCAACAGTTTCATGCCCTTTCACTGATCGGATGGGGGTGGGTGATGCTGAGAACTCTTATGCATTTGATGGGAAGAGGGTCAAAAAATGGAACGAGGAGGATGAGACATATGGTCAACCATGGGTTGTTGGTGATGTTATTGGATGCTGTATAGACTTGGATGCAGATAGCATACTGTTTTACAGGAACGGTATTTCACTCGGGGTTGCATTCGCCGGCATTGAGAAGATGAATTCTGGTTTAGGTTATTTTCCTGCAGTCTCCCTTTCTCAGGGTGAAAGGTGTGACTTGAATTTTGGTGCTCGACCATTCAAGTACCCAATTGAAGGCTTCCTTCCTCTTCAAAATCCGCCACCTGCAACTTCACGTGCCTCCCAGTTACTGCAATGTCTATCAAGGATGTTGGAAATAGAACGCACGGAAAGGGCCGAGTTCACTTCTGTTGATAAATTCAGAAGGTTGCAGAGGTTTGTTCCACTGGCTGATATTTTTCACCCTGTTGCTGATGCAATATGTGACGAGTTCTTCTCTATCCTTGATGAAGATGAGAGGGGTATTGAGTATATAGCATGGGGTCCATTTTTGTCATTTTTGATAGAGTTGTATGGCCTGCAATCACCACATGATCATCGGAACTTGGACAAAGTACTCGACACTATTCTAAAATTTACCAGCTCTGGCGTGCTCTTTCAGCATGTGATAGGTGCCCTTTCTAATAGTTGCAAAACAGCGTCGTTAGTTTTAACTGAGTGCCCATATTCAGGATCATATCCATATCTTGCACTGGCTTGCCATTTGTTGAGACGAGAGGAGTTGATAGTGCTGTGGTGGAAGTCATCTGAGTTCGAGTTCCTCCTTGAAGGTTTTCTATCATGGAAAAGCCCTAACAAGCAGGATCTTCAGCTGATGATGCCATCTGTTTGGTGGCCTAATTCATGTGAGGATGTTTCTCATGAAAGCAGTATGACGCTAACCACAACAGCTCTGTCAGATGCAATAAGCAAGGTACGATAATAATGTGGAAGTTCTTCAACCTTTGTGTTTCATATTACGTGTGAACTGTCCTGAGATACTCTTAATTTGGAGATATTCTTGTATAATGAGTAGTGCAAACTTTTCTAGAAATCACGGTTATATTGTGTCCAGTTTAATGTTTTGACGTCTGCTGCTATGACATGAAAGATATGTTGTTATTATGATATGAATCACATACTCTTATAGGGTGCTTTTGCCTTGAACAACTCTAGTAAGTTGCAATATTAGTATACTGCTTCCTGATCCGGTCCCATCTCTAAATATATGTTGAGTCCACCAACTCTCAAATTCCAAGACGATATTATGCTTTGCGTTTTGAATTCAAAAGCACTTGCAACATATCTTTACTCTTTATGTGCATAAACTCTAAAGCAAATTGTTTTGAAATAGTGGGTTTTATTATTACGTAGTTTTCTTACCCCTCAGCTCTAATACTCCTTTGTAGCCATTATCTCATTCCTAATTTTAGAAAATGTTCTCGTTACCTTATTTTCAGATATTTGTTAAATTTTCTTGTTAAAATAGGACATAGAATAAGACCAAACCAGAAAGAATAAAATCTTCTTATTTTGAAATACTTATTAGTTATTACAAATATTTTTAATTGTGGTTTGATAAGAAAATTGCTAGCTCTGTCCCAACTTAGTTACATATTAGTCTCAAAATAGGGGGGATGCTTCATTTTTTAAGAGACCAATGTGATAGAAGAGAGATAGAGAGTAATTGAAAGAGAGAAAGTGAGTTAGAAAAAGATGTCCATATGATAAGAAGATAGAAAGAGATAACCTATATACTAAAAAGGTATATTTTAACTATTTCAAAACATCCAAAATATGTAAGTGTCGCAACTAAATAACCAAAGAGGAAGTACACTTTTAGCCTCTGTATTACAATCATGATTCATGAATATATGTATATGAATTGACTTAGAGTTTGTTCTAGTCATTAAGTCATAGCCTATGCTACTCGGACTTGGGTACCCATGGCGGACGTGGGTCCGAGTATCCGATTCATCCTTTTTACAAAAAATTCCTTGATTTTGGGCCAAAACGATGTCTCGAAGTATCCATACCCATGTTCAAGTGTCGAGAAAAGGGGCCAGTACTGCTGCCAACTTAAAATAGAAATACAATGGCGTATGTGAGTATTGAAACTTGGTTGTTGTTGGATGTGACAGTCTTGTTTCAAAAGCACAAGTGATGAATACAACCTTCCAATTTTCTCGTGTTTGTCTGAATTCTAAACTAGTATTTATGCAGCTCATTTTTTTCTGTCATAGAATAGGCTCGTAAAGGAAATTACTTAAAGCATTTTGCATGGATTTGAAAGTCGTCATGCCAATCATGTTTAGCTCTTTATTTGTCTTCACAACTGAAGTAAATCGCTATTAATCAGAGCTGTAAATTTCTTTTGAACATAAACTATTTAGAAGTCATCAGATCTAATTGTTTGTACGCTACTTTTGAGTACAAAGGTTGGACAATAAGGTGTAAAGATTACCTTCATTATTCTTCTAAGTTCTAACAAGCGATTCTTTATTATTCATAAGATAATAGATAGAATATGCATTGCAGTTGGAGATGTTTTTTGTTTTATTCGTTATGTTATACTGATTTCAGATTGAGGAGAAGCACCGGGATCTCTGTTGTCTGGTTATCCAGTTCATTCCACCTGTGACACCACCTCAGTTTCCTGGTTCAGTTTTTAGGAAGTTCCTGCAGAATGTGCTACTGAAAAACATGGGAGCAGACCGTAACGTGACACCTACTGGGGTTTTAGGAAACACTGTCCTTGTTTCCTTATATGCTGTCATCCTTCATTATCTCTCTGAAGGTTTTCCTATGGCAGACATATGTGGATGGTCCAAGACTCACCGAGATGATGCTAAAGATGATATTGGTTTTCTTCATAGGGGTGGACTGCTCAGTTTTCCCATTGAGTTGTTTGTGAAAGATGATCCTCTAAGGATAGACATTTCCAGAATAGGAGGATCATTTAGCAATTTGCTAGAACTGCATCCTATGTATGAGCGGGAGTCAGAAGTGATCTCTTGGGAAGAAGGCTGCATGGATGATGAAGACACTAGAGTAACACATTTTACAAGGCAGAAGCCATGTTGCTGTTCCAACCATGACATTGATTTCACAAGAATTTACTGTGATCCAATCAGATCTAGAGCTAAAGGTTCTAGGGGCCGTAGCTCTTCCATCCCTGACCGATCTGCTAAGGTCGCTGCTGAATGCCGTGATGGAAGTTTGAATGAGGAAATTGCAGATAAGCCTAGTTCAAGTGACCACACTCATTCCCAGTTTGGATACCGACCAGTGCAACATTCAAGGACTGTACCTGAAGAAAGTAACATTTCTTCGGCAACATTGAGAGAGGAGGAACTTCTTGATATTATGCTATTATTCTATCATGTAGGGGTTGCTCCAAACTTTAGGCAGGTGAGTCCAGTGGGCTTATATATGTTAGAAGTCAATTATTTTTTTGTCTTCTAATAAATTATCTCAGCAATGGCAGTACATAGTCTAGTATAGCCATAGTCTAGTATAGCCCGACATGTTGCTGAGCCCTTTCGCTGGGAGGGGTGGTGGTGGTGCTGACTGAAATTCATAGTTTTTAAAAAGTGTGCTTCTTTTTAGAAGGATATAGGAAGCTATAGGCCTTTAGTATCTTCGAAAAACAGCTCAAACCTTTCTCCTTACCCTTCCTTCTTTTGTTTATTACCTTAATTTTTCCAGTAAACAAGTTCTTTTAGTGATGAAAGTATGCAATCAATTATGCATACTTGAGCTGGATCTTATTTGGGCCAATGATCATTTGCTAACTTGAGTGCTTTTGATGTTGGATTCCTGTATCTATTTCAAATACTTGTTTGTTCTCTTCCTTATCTTAGTTTCTGACCTTTCTTTTACTGTTCATCTCGCTGTGCAGTAGTATGCACTGTGCTTTGGGATCTTTTTCTTTGTTGCATCTGTAGCATAATTGTTACTTGGGATATCATCTGATTGTCGACAAATTATGGTGCAGGCATCGTACTATATGTCACATCAATCCCAATCGATATCCCTTCTGGAAGAAACAAATAGGCAAATAAAAGAAGGACCGTGTATAGAACAACAAAAGCGGCTAAAAGAGGCACGGAATATCTACAGAGAGGAGGTTATTGACAGTGTAAGACACTCTACATGGTAAGATATATCTGGTGTGACTTCTGTTATTGCTACATATAGATCTCTATCAGCCATATGTTTAGCTTCATGTCATGATATAAAATATATGATGACAGAATGTAAACTTTGAGTTTTTTTGATAGCCTATAATTAAAACTTTATAAGAGAAAAGTGTTGAAAACAATAGTAAAAGTAAGCAATGCTTATCAGGGTAGTTCTTCTATTAATATGATGAATACTAGGTGAAAAGATAGTATAATTCATTGGGAAGAATTAAGCATTGTAATTGCAGAGTGAAGGTTGTGGTTACGTTTAGGGTGGAATGCATGAATAAACATTCATGATGAAAGGAATATCACATAACCGAGTAGAACTTGAATTTGTTGGAGCATGTTCCTGAATCGAGACGCAAGTCTAATTGCTCGAATGCCCAACTGTGATCTGACCACCATGTCTTTCCATTAAGCTCTAGAAAGAATTCTAGCTTGATCATTTTTATGTACTTTCCTTTATTCTTCTGCAACCTGTTGATGTGATTCTTTCACAACTGATTACTGGCAACGTTTCTTAATCATGAGAGGCTTATCTTAGGGCATTTCCATCTTGCTTCAGTTAGTTTATACATTACTTCCGAGTGTGGCCACATATCCAACGGGAAATTCACCATTGGATTGGTGAAAATTGACCTTTTAAGTGAAATTCATTGTTACTTATGTTCCATCACCTTTCAGAATAACTATTGATGTTTGACATCGTCACGTTGATCACTTTAAAGTGCCATTAAAATTAAATGTTTGTGGTCATTTATTCCAATGTTGATAGCGGTTTTGGCATGGGTTAGGTTCTTTTTTTTTGTGTGTGTGTGTGTGTGTGGTGTGGGTTGGGGGGTGGGGGGGGGGGAGTTGATTTGTGATTGAAATAAAAATTGTTGAACTGACCTGATTATTATATTTTTGATATGCTTGGAGCTTCATAATTTAATACCAAGACCCGTGGGTCGGTTGTTTGGGGGATTTTTGAATTGGGTTTGAAATAAAAAATTGTTGAATTGACCTGATTATGTTTTTTGGGATATGCTTGGGAGCTTCATATTCTAATACCAAGATCTAAGGGTCGGTTATTTGAATCTTGTTAACTGTTTTCTTGATACAGTTATCAACAGGATGAGAATTTGATTAGGTTTAGGATTTGTTTGCATGCCATTGGGGATCTTTTTCGGTTTAATTTCTCAGTAAAGCTTGGAATCTTTTGAAGTCTTTTTCTTGAAACCTTTTTTTAACTGGCAGGTATCGTATCTCTCTATTGTCTCGATGGAAACAAAGAGGAATGTATGCTGCTTGCATGCGGATTGTGGAGTTGCTTCTTCTGATCAGCAAAGACGACGTCTTATTCAGTTTTGTTCCTGAGTTCTATTTAGAAGCTATGGTAAATGAAGTTCTTTTACTGTCTCTGCAGGCTTTTTTTTATGCAAATTAAGTAACCCGGGTCTGGTGACTTAGGGAACTTTTTGGCTTGCTTACTTTCTGGTAATATTGTTTGCTACAGCTAATGGTTGTACATTTTCATCTCTGGTGTGATGGTACATTCTTTTAAAACCAAGGAAATTGGTTTAGTGATGCATGACACGAAGTTTTTGAAAATTTTAGATTCTTGCATTACGTTACTAGGATTCTTGCATATTGCATGCTGGCTCCCTTTATTGTTGAAATCACTAAGGTATCTAGATATTATCAGTAACGAAATGGTGGAATTTGGTGTCTTGTCCAACCTGAAAAGGAAGTGTTCAAATCTATGTTACTTCGATATCCTCAATTACCTCAAAAAATTGTTTGTCTGACACGGCACTATACTTAGATACTTCGTTTTTAACTCAAAACTTGACTTTCTTCTACAAAATTACCGAGTCCGACCCTTCGACACCCGTATCCGATTAGACACTTAATCCGTAGTAACAGAGGCTCAAATTATAAATGGGGTTTACATTAGGCTCAATTCTATCATGGTGGTGGATGTCTTGGTCATGTCATTATTTGATGTTGAGAAGGGAGAACATGTTGTGCAGAGCTTTTCCATGTGTAAGATGCTTGTTTTCTGCCATTTTCAAGTTCGCAAGCTGTATTATATTTCTTGTGTATTGATTTTTGGGAACTCTTAGGAACGTGCTTAATTTCTACAATATCTTACATTTTCAACTTTAGTTTAAGTTAAGGGTGCCTTGTGTCATTGGGGTTAATATGAATGTTAGCAGCCTAGCAGCCTAGATTGATTCCCTTTGCAGGATTTAGGATTCAGAATTTCCCTTTTACTTGTTTGGAGTCCTGTTATATGATGTCATGAGTGCATTTCATGATCACTCTCTGGAAAAAAATAGTGAGAGCTTTCCCTTGGTTAGGGCTTAAGGGTAGAGGAAGAGTGATCATTTGATGTGTCGCGATCTTTAAACCTAATGATGAAAGGTTGGGGTGAAGTTGGTGTTGAAAGGTATCTCTTTGTTGGGTAAATATGGCTTTTGTTGTTCTTAGCATGTGGCATCTAATGATAGAAAGTAGGAACAGAATGGATAGGATGTATAGTTGCATTTAGTCTACACCAAATATAGGATGAGCTTGAGGACAATTAACTGCATATTATAAAGCTACTGTCCTTGTGCTTGTTAATGTGTTTTGGGATGGAAGGACATTGCGACAACCGACAAGGCTCTGTTTTGTTGCACTTACTCGTTAAGGTTGTTATGGTAAAGTGGCTTTTTCTAGCTTCTATGCTGTGATTTGGTGCGCTTGCAGGTTTCATATGCTGGACTTGGTAATCCTCAAGGAGGGAAAATTCTATGACATTCTGATTTTAGGGCAGTCTATTTTTTAAGATGGATGACTTCTTTTCCTCTTTGCTATCATAAATGCAATCCTTTCTATAAATAGAGAAAACATAAAATTTTAGGGAAGAATTAGTTAGGCAATTGTTTCCAGACTTCCAGCATAGGTCACACATATTAGAGCCTGATTGTTCAGGGGTCAGAGACAGGGAGCAGAGCTTCTATTGGCCAACGTTCGTTTAGAGAGGCTCTGGTGTGGTATAGTCTCTCTGTATGCTCCCTACACTTCTTGGTGTGTGGCCTGCTGAACAAGTTTTTGCTGGCACATGTTGTATGCTATTTCTCGTTTTGCACTAATTTTCTCATTATTGCTAGCATTTTGTGAATGCAGACATGGCCGACTTATTAATGATCCTAGTTATACATTACTCGTCTCACATGATGTTATCTAACTTGCAAACTCTCACTCACAAGTTCATAACATCTCGAGTGACAAGGTTCAAATTTTGCATACAATGTGGGACAAACGCAATAGTATTTGCTCTTTCTTTGTAGTTTACTTAGTCTGGCTGTTATATAGTATTTAGTGATTGTTCTTTTCCTCACTGTTCTTTTGCGTTTCCTTGCAGGTTGATTGCTTCCACGTGTTACGAAAAAGTGATCCACCATTTGTCCCTTCTGCTGTTTTTATCAAACAAGGACTAAGCTCCTTTGTAGGTTTCACCTTTCATCTCTTCTTTATTTTAAGTAGTAATTAGGTGGCTCATGTTCTTTATTGTGAAATCCTAAAAAAAATCGCTCACTTTCCTCTAATAGCTATTATAATTTATAATTATGTGATCTTATGCTGCTTATCAGAATCCAATATGTGATGCCTAAACTTGCGATCTCCATCCCATAATAAACTTTATACTTGCCGGGTTGGGGGGATCCCAAACTAAACTTTTTATTTCGTGTTATAGTTGCTTGTTTCTTCCTAGAGGAGTTTGCTGTGATTGTGGTATTAATAGAGGAGTACTAGGTCTGGTTGTGGAGATCCTTGAGTACAATATCATGATTGGTCAGTCGCCTTCTCTAACTTTGCACTAATGTCTGAAGTATTTGTTAGTTATAGATCCTTTAGCAAATACTTAACTAGAGGCTGTAGCAGTTTGATGACAAAGTAGGTGTTTTATTATGATTGACAGTGATCCTGAGAGTCTAGTGTCCGATACTGTAGTTTGTACCATGGTAGTTCATTCAACGTGGTGTTTGAGAAGATGATTTCTGGATGAACCTTCTCTTGTAAGATATAGTTTATCTGTAGATACCTTTTTACACTTCTGGAAGAGAAGTGGATTGATGGATCATTGGAGTATTATTTGCAGGGCGATTTATCTGATTAAATCATCACTCCCTTTCATCAAGTATAATGGTGGTCGAAAATGTAGTCTGTATGTTGAATTTGTCTCTCATAGCGCTTACAACATATGCACTGTACTAACTGCTACCAAGCATATGTACTGTTAAATGTGTTCATAACTGGCCACCAAGCATATGCGCTTTACGTATCTGGCCACCAACTATTGTTTGTGGCTTTTTACGATTTCTGTATCAATTATCTGAAGTATGGGTTCATGAATCTTGGATCAGGTCACATTTGTTGTAACTCACTTCAATGATCCCCGGATATCAAGTGCAGATATAAAGGATCTGCTTCTCCAATCTATATCGGTATTGGTACAGTACAAAGAATATCTGGCTTCTTTCGAAGCCAATTATGCAGCCACCCATAGGTTGCCAAAATCTTTGCTATCCGCATTTGATAACAGATCCTGGATCCCAGTCACTAACATTCTCCTGAGATTGTGCAAGGGTTCGGGTTTTGGCTCTTCAAAGTATGGGGAGACATCATCTTCTTCAGTTGTTTTCCAGGTATAGAAGTTGAACCATGTGGTTTATCCCTCCTGCACCCAAGACCTCTGTCTTGCACTCTGTTCATTTGACTTACCATGCTTGATGGTTAATTAACTTATGTAGAGACTGTTGCGTGATGCTTGTGCCGAAGATGAGGAACTATTTGCTGCTTTTCTGAATCGCTTATTCAATACGTTGAGTTGTACGATGACCGAGTTCTCGGTTTCAATTCGAGAAATGCAAGAAAAACACCATGTTAGTCTCATGAATACGTGGTGCTTTCATTTTAATTTTATTGCATATTTTTCAAGTTCGTGAACCGCAGATTTTGTGTTATCATTTATTAATATAATGTTTGTTCTCGCCTTTTTTTCTGTGTGTAATTGATATTTTGTAGGTCTTGGAGTTTCAGCTGAGAAAGTGCACTGTAATCTTTGATTTGTCTTGCAATCTTGCTCGTATGCTTGAGTTCTGCACGCATGAAATTCCTCAAGCATTTCTTTTAGGAAATGACATGCATCTTAAAAGGTTGACCGAGTTAGTCATTTTTACACTTAACCAGATGACATCAGCAACCGATTCTGAGTTCTTTGATGGGTATGAATCTAAATTCTGTTGTTTTATGTGTTGAACCACTGGCTTTAATGGCAGAATTTCCTAGTTTATTTAATTGTCCTTTTGATCACCATCGACACTTCTGGCAATGTGTTTTTACCATGTATCACCTGCTTTACTCCTTGTTATTGCTGATTTACTTGCATACCAAATCGACATGTCATCCTTTTGCACAGTTTGGTAAATTTGCAATTGTTCTAAAATTTCACGGTAGTGGTAATTGTTTGGGGTCATTGCCTAGGATACCAGGGACGTGTAACGCAGGCACGATCTCCGATCTGAGTCGTTCGTCCCGGATCAGGGAACAAACGCGACTTGGAACGCTTTTGGTGGCGAACCAAATCGTCGACGGTAGCGTACCATAGTTGTCCTACGTAACCGGCTAAATCTCCTACGTGAGGTTTTTTGGCTTTTAGCGACAAGGGTTCACCAGACTTTTTTCACTGGTGTAGCATGTTGCTGAGGGAGAGGGAGAGAGTTTCATCGGTTTTTGGCAGGGTCCAACTTTGTGTCTTTTAAGTTTTACCTTGCAGATGTCAAACATGCATATCCCTCTCCCTTATTTTTTGTAGTTAATTAATTAAATGAATATAGCTCATCTACTCCTCTGACTTTTTCCGAGTTGCTGATTTTTTACAAAATAATAATAAAATTTAATATTTGGAATATTTTTTAAAAATTATTTCATTTGTCACACCCCAGATATTCTATAATATAGGATTATAAGGTTTATGTTTTTTTTGGTTTTTAGTTATGAATTTTCGGTAACTTTTAATTTAAATGAATGACACAACGTTCCCGGTTCATCTAAGGTAAATGTTCCACGTATCCGTTTTTGTACCACGTTTCGAATTGAATCTCGTTCCTTGTATCATTACTCATTGCCCATATTCTCTTTATTTTGCAACCCGGGACATGCTCTTCATATCGATTATTTGGTAGTAAATATTGATTGATTGCTGTTATTGATTCTAGGGGAGGCAACTGTTTCTGTTCTTCCCTCTTGTATCTTTTGAATTCTTCTTCAGTTCTCCCCCATTTCGTTTTTCTTTGACTCTTCTCACCTGTCTCTCACTTCCAGTTCTCACCAACATCTCCATTAACACCATCTGAGATCTTTAAGGAGAAACGAATTTTATTAGCGACATCTCCAATTCTTCCTGGTTGTCAAACATGGTTGGCAATCACAAAGTAGATAACATCAAATTTTTTGTCTTGCTTTTAGTTATGGACCATGTCAAGCTGTTGAGTTTATTTAATTATCTATCTATGTGATTTTGGTAGAGCTTTGCAAGTGACTTTGAATAATAAGTAGTCACAATATACTTTTTTAGACTTGGGTTAGTTGTTAAAAACTTATTTAGTGTACCATTGTTAAATATTCAAAAGAAAATCAAATTATTTTGTTTTCCACCACAGAGAATAAACAATAGCATAAGGCCACCATGTAGAATTTCCCAAATATCTTTTGGCTTGCTATCCGCCTTTAAACAGAAAGGTGACGTTAAACTGTATTGTATATATAGAAAGGAGACTTTTAATCGGAAAGGTGGTTTAAATTCGAACTCATCTTTGTATATGCACACATGCTACTACTAAATGCAAAGGCCAAAGTAGATCAAACTGTAATGTATAAGCCTTCTTCTAATATAAGGTAGGTCAATACTTGGGGAAACTCTTGGGAATCTTTAAATGGAGCGCTTCACTTGGGATCACCTCTGAACTTTGAGTTTGCTTAGATTATTGTTACTTTAAGAAGTTTGTTTTAGCGTATTCTAATTAATACTTTCCCTTCAGCTCTATCAGTGTCATCAACTTATTCGGTACTCTTTATGTATGTTCTCCAGGTCAGTGAAACGACATGGTCAATCTCCGGAGAAGATAAATCGGGGTAGTATATTGGCTCCTCTTGTTGGCATCATTGTGAATTTAGTGGAAGCAAGTACAGAAGTTGAATCAATCGAGCAAAATGATATGGTTGAAGTTTTAGCCAGGATGGACTGCCCTGATACTGTGCTATTTGGTCTTCAGTATATGTTGGAGTTCAACTGGGTTAGTTCTTGTTCCTCATCCTTACCTGTTGTAGGGCTCATGCCATCATGTCAACAGTTTTATATGATCATTGTGTCTTTTGATTGATACAACTGTTTTAGTACATTAACTATGGCTGGCCATAAGTATTTAGGGGGCGTTTGGATAGGGGGTTTCAAGAAAGGGAAAGGGAAAGAAAAGGTTTGGGATTCCCCAATATCCCTCTACTCAATAACAACTATTGACTACCATTTCACCCTCTATGGCCACCCATCTCAACTCCCCACAACCACGAACTGTCAAACCACCGGCCGCCATCCACCCACCCGCCGTCGCAGCCACCCAGAAACCACTTCACCCACCGGAAATCGCCCACCCACCTCAACCCTTCCTTCACCCCACCCTATTCCAAGCAACAAGGAGTAGAGAAAAAAGAGCGGGGGAGGGGTCTAGACGAGGGGGGGGGCGATGGCGGATATGGGGCAAACGGAAAGGGGTTGGACGGTAGAGAGAAGAGAAGTGGAAGAGGAGGAGAGGAGAAAGAATAAAACCCTATGTCCCCATCCAAACTTTTTTTCCTCAAGGAGTTCTCTTTTCCTTTCCCCATCTGTCGCTTTCTTGATCGCATTCCCTCTACCCCGTGGGAGCCAGACGCCCCCTTAGTTAATTGGGAACTTATAGGGGATATCTTGAGGAACTAAGAGCTTGATGGGGGTACTTTGTGGTTATTTGAAGCTGTGATATAATTTTTATATCACAGGTACTATTTGGAGTTTTGGCATTGATATTCTCTTAGATGCAAAATTATGGCAGAAACTCTAGCAACAATATTTTCCAGTGTAGCTCCAACTAGGATCATTCATGCGGATGATACCATAGCATTTGAGACCTTTTAGCATGCCATACAGTTTTGGTTTAAAATTCTTGGTTGTTTACATGGGGTAGTATTTTGGAGGCTGTAATTTAAGGCTATGATAGCAATTGCATAAGGTAGACCACCTGGGTTACTACCATCAAGCTTTTTTTTAGTGTCAACATTGCCTTGGGAATTAATATCATTATGTAAAGGTGCATCGTGATCTTTTGCACATCTCTTGTCTTGGTTGCTATCTTTGTACTGTAATTTTGTTGTGAAAATCTGTGGTCTTTTGTGTTGCCATTCTCACCCTCTTGCCCTATTTTTGGCAGGCTGGTTTTTCCAAAGGAAAAGTTCACTTTGCTAAACTGAGGCAACTTGAGGATTTCTTAACCTGTCTCATTAGTCGGATGAGTTCTCGAGAATTAGAGTCACCCGCATTCTTGCAAGAATCAGAATGCGATGAAAGTATGTGCTGTATCTGCTATACTTGTGAGGCTGATGCCCAGTTCGTTCCTTGTTTACATGAGTCCTGTTATGGATGTATTACCCGGCATCTCTTGAATTGCCAGAGATGCTTTTTTTGTAATGCCACAGTTGTTGAAGTCATCAGGGATGAAACAAGAACAGTTTGAATGGCAAGCTACGTAATTTTTTTGCTATGAGGTTTGCTCTGGTTCTATTATTAGTTGATGTCAACCTTTTTGCTGGCTTCCTTGTTGCAACCAAGGTAGTCTTTTATGCGTGCAGAAATCGAGCTCAATAATGACTCGGAAAGGGCACGGCGAGAAGGGAAAGGGAAGCCGGGAGAAAAGTGAAGCATATGATTAGTTTAGAAGTTGAAGTTATGATTCTCAGCTTGTAACTTTGTATATAGCATGTAGGCGGGGGTGGTGTCATGGATGGCCATGCGCAGTGAGGGGGAAGCCATGGATATGGTAAATTTTTGTAGAGATTATGAGGGCATTATTATGTAAATACGAAATGAAATGGCTACAAAATTTCAGAGCTGTTCGTCTCTATTTCTCTTGCTCCTTAACCAATTGTGCAAATTTGGATCATACTCATAGGGAGAAAAATGTGTCATGACAAGTTTAAGGATATGCACTTCGAAGTACAAGAAGACTCTCATCTTTATTCAATAGAGTGTACAAAAATGGAGTAATTCAACAATGGTTTTATGAAAGAATAAAAAGTTGTTTCTTTTTCGCTAGAAAAAAAAATCCATACTCTTCTTTTTATCAAAACTATCATAGAAAGGTTGTGGAACTGTAGCAATGCTATCTTATCATGTATCGATTATTTGATCGTCTTCGACATCAACTTCACACTGTCGATTATGTATTTTTTCCCCTATTTTTATCTCTCCAATATATTTTCTTTTCAGCTTAGTTCAGTTCAGCTCTCATAATACTTTTACTCTCATAAGTTTAGATCAATTCGATCGAAAATTTCTACAATTTTACTTAATTAAAAATATTAATGTTCTATTCTATATCTAGTGATTAAATTTCTATAATTTTAGTGACTATAACACGGACGATGAGGTAATTTTTATCAAAAATCACATTAACTCGACATTTCAAGGTTTAACACGCAAAAGTCCCAACTCCCAAATACGAGCAATAATTGAAGAGGGCTGTCCAATTCCTATCGGATAAATAGGGGATTTGACATCTATCAATTTATTCGTAGTATATTTATAGGTACATGTATATTTTAGAAATAATGTAGTATATTTATAATAAGTTTAAGGTAGCATATTTTCTTAATAAATTTAGAACTAACTGAACTTGTAGTACATATATAAAAAATATAGTATATTTATAGAAAATCATAGTATATTTGTATTTAGTCTACATCTATCAGATATGAACTAAGCTTTTCCCAATACTTGGGGCTTTTGCTCACAGAATAAGCGAGTGACATTACAGAACGATGCTAGCTCTAAAGTTGCAGTCTTCAACACCTTCAATCCACCGCAAAACTACCTTCAAACTCACCGGAAACCTAACCCTTACTACTTCTCCGGCTTCTTTTCTCCGTCTACCACCTCGCCGGTTCACCGTACTTTCCGTTCACTCATCGGAAAATGCTCCTTCTTCTGAAGCGTCGATTTCTTCCGACTTCATCTCTTCCGTCGGATCTCCGTCACTTCACCTCTCTCAATCGACGCTCTCTCAACGTCACATCACCGTTTTGAATATACTTGCCTGTGTGGTACTCTTTCTCACTTCACATTTCTTAAATGCTTGTGAAATACTTCTCTCTACATTGTTACTTTTGCGGATTGTGAGACAAAAGATTGTAAATGTGTTTAGAGTACGATTAATAGTGAAGTTAGTTGGGTGTGGTTTTTGAAATTAGTATTGTTAGATGTTATTAATGATTTGTTTAGAAAAAACGTAACGGCAGATAGGTAATTTCACAAGCAAAAGGTTATCATATAAAAGCAAAAAACCAAAGTGTATCACTTATAGCACCCCAAAATAGAAAGTGTATCGCTTATTTCAAAACGGAGGAAGTATGAAATTGAAGTTGAATGTTCTAGTTTATTGTGTTTACCACCTTGAAAATGAAATTATGGCTTCTTTTTGAGCAATTAAGTTATATGTTTATATATTTGTTTCAATTTGCAGGTTGCAGTTTCTGTGACTTGGCTATTTTGCTCGGCGATTCCCGCGCTTTTGGTTTGTTTACTCTATGTTCATTGTGAATCTTTAGTTGTTCTGTTGAATTTGTTTTGCATTTGAACAACTGACTAGACTGGCATAGAGTGGAATTCTAACCTGATTTGTTATCCTGGATAACATGTTCCATTTTTAGTGATTGGGGGAGCTTTCTGATAAAGATTACTTTGCCAGGTTCTAGAGGGGGTTCTCTTCTTTTTATTTCTTCGATCGAGCCGATCTCCTTCATTCTACTGATTTCTTCATATATAATCGATGCCACATAGATAACCAATTCTATTATCGGAGATATATTTTCAATGATTTAACATAAGCACAAGGTGGTAGATTCTATATTAAGGATAGCATCTTCTTGTTATGAGAATGGAGTATTTCATTTGCAATTCGCGGGGCTTTGAGGTGATATGGTGGGGGGGGGGTCATTGTTGGTTATTTTGTATGAAAAGTATAGGCTGGAACCATACTGTGGTTGATATCCTTGCTTCATCCTATAGTTATTTCACTCATGGCTTGGGTCGTGGATATTGATGCTTCCTTATTTGTTGCCCCCCTGCTTCACTTAAAAGTTCCTTATGGTTTCCTTTTCTTTTATCAGAATTGACATTGTAAGGGTGAGGGAAAGAAGGGGGCGTGGAAAGGTGATTAATCCATGTCCCTTTCGATATACATTAAGGGGAGGGAAGGGAAGAGATATAAAGGATTCAACGTCCTACCCAATTTTTCCAAACTTAATTTGGGGCAAAAGAAATTCAGTTTTCCTTTCTCCATTCTTTTCCTTTCTCACTCCCTTTTTGTGGCACTGTGAAGCTTTGTTTGGATAACAAAGAAGGGGGGAAAGGAAAGAGGAGGTAGAGAAGGGGAATCTGAGGGAAGAGAAAGGAAGGGGAAAGATGTGATCCATTTTCCCTCCAAATCTTTCCAATTTTAGAGGGCTTATTAAAGAAGGAGGAAAAATGAATCTCTCCCTCCCCTTCCCTCCCCCAACCATTTATCCAAACAAGTGAAATTGTTCCCCTCACTTTCTGTTCTCTTCTTTTCCTTCCGTTTACTCCTATCCAAACAATGTGTAAAGGTCCTTTCTCCACTAGACAGCTAGTGTACTTCTATGCTTTGGGTTTTTAGTTTGATATGAGCGCTAGAATAATATAGGATTCAAATGAGATGTGGAATTACACTCCAACTTAGTTTGTGAGCTGAAAACAGTAAGCTCCTTTTTAATAGAAGTAGTATACATTCTGAATTAATACGTTTCTAGGATTCAGCAATTTTTCAGAAATTTATTTTTTTTGTAATTGGGTTAGTTGATTGTAGATGGACTGATGGAGCATTGAATTGTGCAGCTAAGGCCAAAATACAAGAAGAATTTGTATTATTAGTATTTTGCTTCCATCTTAAATGCTTCAAGGCCCTATTTCAATATTGTCCTGTATAATCTTTAAGATTGTCACATAATTCTGTATATTTTGGTTTTGGATTGGCGTCTGCAAGGCTTTTAAGAGAGCAGCCGAGTCACTTGAGAAGCTGTTGGATGTCACAAGAGAAGAGCTTCCAGACACAATGGCAGCAGTTCGCTTGTCGGGAATGGAGATTAGTGACTTAACTATTGAGCTAAGTGATTTAGGGTAAAATGTTCTTTATAATCTCAGTCTTTTTTATTGTTCTGTTCAGTTAAGTTGTTTCCGTCGAAGAGAACAAGCCCTTAATATTTAAAGCTTCATCAAGGTATTATCATGTGTGAAAAGCTTGATTAATTAACGCTTT
Organism: Patellifolia procumbens; assembly: GCA_947645195.1. Taxonomy (NCBI): domain Eukaryota; kingdom Viridiplantae; phylum Streptophyta; class Magnoliopsida; order Caryophyllales; family Amaranthaceae; genus Patellifolia; species Patellifolia procumbens. The sequence continues at coordinate 597,519 of CANSGD010000144.1, forward strand.
ACTTTTTGCAAATAAAATTTCTGCTGCATCTTCAACCGTCACGTGACGAACCATGTTACAGTCAAGAAATAGCACAAGGTGTTAAGAGGTCTACTCGTGCTGTACACATGGCGGAAGAAAAATTGCGTCATTTTGCCAACATGACATCGACAGGTTAGCTCTTGTATTCTCTTGAATAATGGTGAACTCATTTTAGTGCCTTGGATAATTAAGTTGAACTTGGAGTTTTATTTCATCTTCACTTTGTTAGCGCCGATGCAGGAGATAGCCAGCGCCAAAACAATCACAACAGGTGAACCTGCATTAGCTAGAACTGCAAGAGGCATACGCGAGGGTATTGTAAAAGGTCGTACAGTGCTGCAACTGTTTTTCGCTCTCACTAGATTCTCTAGGTCAGCCGTCAATTATTTTTCGGATAGGTCTAAACTTAAGTCCTTGAGCAAATAAGATGGTAGAAGCAATAACACTTTTTTTTTTTTTGCTATTGTACATATTTATATAAGATTCCGATGATTTCAGGTAGCATCATGACTTGTTATTAAGATTTAAGTGTTGTGTCCATTGTTTGTATGGAATGAAAATGACGAAGTAGCTTTGTTAGACAACTGTTGGATCCTTAGTGTCACGGCTCGTCTTTCGAGCATCGACACAATCCGCACTTCAACCAGAAATTCCGATGGACAGCTTCTCTTGCATGTACATTACAGAAGATTCTAGAAGAACCTAGAATTCCTTAGATTTCTCTAGAGAAGCCTAGGACCATCATGTAAATACAAGTGTTATATAAATTTTTGTAGAATTGTGTAGAAAACTCTAGAGCGTTAACAGGATGGTGCCACATGGCACAATCTTGACCCTCCATTGAAGAGGTTAGGGAGTTTCTAGCTTGGAGATGAAAAAATTCTCCTTCCTCTCCTTTCAAACAAAAAATGTTCTGTCATATCAAGAAATGAATTCATGAATGTATAATCTAAAAGTACATATCAACTTAAATGGATAATTACATTTTATATAAAGAGTTTTTCTGAAAATTCTTATTCAAGGCTACATATTGCTCCATAAAAACCATCAGAAATTGCAAAGAACCAAAATCTTACTACATTCACCCTTTTACAATACACTTTCCCTTGTACGTACACTAGGATATCTACTACCGAAGCTATTTTTTGCTCATTTACTCACTCGAAGAGCCTTCAAATGAGGAAATAAATAGTCTCGGCCCTTGTATTTTCTTAAACACCCCTAATACCAGCGAAGGAGGGCCTTATCAAACGCATAGGGTCCTTCTCGTCGAAGTGTGGGATTGCGGAGATTGTTGTGAGAGTGTTGAGCATTTCGGCCTTCATTGCCCCTTGGCGGAGGAAATATGGTGTGAGTGTGGACTTGATTGTGTAATCAATGGAAGATGGAGGTCTATTTTTGAGTGGGTTCGGCGGGTGGTGTTGAAGCTGAATAAAGAGGTTCGCCAGAATGTACTGTTAGTCTATTGGATGGCCTGGGGGTCGAGGAATAAAAGGCTTTTCGAGAATGTCGAAAACGTACTTGCTGAAATTGGTGAACGAGCTTGCTGGCAAAGTTGGCGCTGCGGCTGGTCATCGTGTGAGTATTGGAGGGGGGTCTAGGAGTAGTAGTGTCAGGTGGTTGCAACCCAGCAGTGCGGTGGTGAAGTTAAATGTTGATGCGGGTTTTCTAAGAGACAGAGGAATGGGTGTCGATGTGGTCGCTCGGGACTGCTTTGGGGAGGCGTTGGTGTGTGCTACAGTCCAAATGGGGGGTGAATGGGAGGTGCTATGTGCGGAGGCCAAAGCCATTCTTCATGGCCTCCATGTTGCAAACGAGTTGGGTTCTTCGGATATCGTTGTGGAGAATGATTCTCAATTAGTGATTAATGTTATCATTAACAAGGAGCCCGGAAATAGTAATTTTCATGTCCTTATAGAAGACATTACTCATGTAGCTTGTAATTTCAATTCCGTTTCTTTCTCTTTTGTTAGGAGGAATGCTAATAAGTTAGCCCATGAGTTAGCTCACTTGCTTCCATGGGAAACCGATAGACGTCTTTGGTTGGATGATTTTCCTTTAAACATTTGTAGTTTGCTTTCTTTGGTTTTGGAAATGAGTAATGCCTAGCCCTTGCTTCGGGTTTCCTCTAAAAAAAAATGTTTTTTTGGGGTGTGAGTAATTTTCCTTTTTCTTGGATTGTAAGAAATTTTATGATAATTTTCTTAACGTCTGAGTGGCAGTTGTAGTTTTAATTTCACGCAGTTGTAGTTTTAATTTTTTGTAATGCCGTTTGGATTTTTAATTGATTAAGAGCATTTTTTGTAATTCGCTAAAAGGAAGAGGGGTAGGATGGTAATTTCATGTGGATACCCTCCCCTCCCCCTTGGCTCATATAATATTAGATTAGATTAGATTTTCAATACTTGACTTTTGCAGTTAAATTTTCGTTAAATCTAACTGTTAAATTAATACCCGCAAATCAATATGTTTGTAGTATGCAGACTTAGGTGAATCCGATCATTTTTTGCAAATTTTGACTTCAAATTTATATCATGAAGGGCTAAAATGACCTCGAAAACCTTGACCATATATTAGGGCATGTAAACCGATGCACATAGATTGAGATATTTTTGGAACGTAAATTTTTCCAAAAAAATAGCCCGTCTAAGATTTTGAGGGTCATTTTAACCCTTCATGTGGGTCAACTTCGAAGTCAATATTTGCAAAAAAAAGAACCTAGATTTGTCTCAATTTGCAACTTGAAAATATCTTTATTTTTTTGAGGTTGGCGGAAACGATCCCGGATGTTGGTCTGGCCTCTAAAGTGGTTCCTACCCTCTGTTGGAGAAATAATCTCCTCAAAGGGATATTCAGACCCTATATCTTGAGGATACGAGGTGTCCTTAGAGCCACTATTCTAAAGGTCGACTCCCCTTGTAAATTGATTTAAGGGTTATACTTAACGAAAATTTAACTAAAAAATTCCCATTTGAAAATTCAACAAAAGTGGAAGGTTATTTTTGAAATTTTAAAACCACGGGTTTACCATTGAGAATCCAAAAAAACTATAGGATTACCTATGAGGATTTCCTTATATATAATATTCACTGGTTATTCATGTAGAGTTATAAATAACTATAAAATAACATTAAATTTGAATAAAAAATAGAATAAGAACATATTTTTGAAAGGAAATAGCATAGGAATTATTCCGAAAATTCTACAGTAAACGTCGTGTACTGCTATATACCACTATCTGATAGATGATGTGTAGGCGCTATATATTGCTAGAAAAAATTACCATCTAACCCTTACTTTATTGCCCATCTATCAATTAAAAAAGAATCAAATTCTCAAAACTAGATTTTAAAGCCCGTGCGATGCACGGATTATACATATTGACATAAAATTATATTACTTATCATTATTGTGACTATTACAAAAGAATCATGTTACTTCTATTGTTTTAACTTAAAAATCAAGATTATAAAATTTTAACTTAAAAAAATAAAATTACAACACACTATTAGAGTCAAATTTATTTAGCATTTAATGGGACTTGATCGTTTAAAATTCGAACCGAATTTGCGGATCCCTTTTTTGGCTTTGGTCTTAACCCGAATTTTTTCAACTACCTGCCGAAACCAATATCCGGTGATAACTATATTTCGATCTGAACCCCAAGTATAAGAATTATAATTTTTTGAGTTATCACTAAAGTTATAATTAGTATATAGATTATCATAAACCTTGTAGTTTATTAAGACTTAAACTTCATCTCTTATCTATTTAGAACTCTAATTATCTTTTTCAAAAACTTAAATATATAATATTTATTAAATATATTTTATGACATGATAATCATATTTGGCGCTTCCAATGCTCCCGAAAAAGTCGCCATAAGCCATAAAATATTAGAAATTTTAGGTATAAGTTGGTTTTTAATTATCCAATATAACAATAATCTATTTGTATTTAAAACTCAATTTTTTCTTTTATTTATCTAAAAGTCTAATTATCACTTTAAACCTCAAACTTTATCTTTATCTATCCAAAAACTTATCTTTTTAAAAATATAATATTAAATATTTTATGTGAAGTGACAACCCGCCTACAGTCATGTGCAATACTCCCCAAAAAAGCTTCTTTTATTGAGATATGTCTGCAATTTGGCTCTAAGATTAATCAAGCACCAGGTTCTCGAAGTTTTCAGTGTATACGGTTGAGTAACCATTTTTGTTTTGGATCGTTAAGAGGATCGATCATTCGTTCAAGGTTAATTAGAAGGGTAATATATAAACCCTATATTACATTTGCCCCCATAATTTGTAATATTGTACTCTCTCTCCACAAGATAATTTAAATTGTTTCCTTTTGCTCGTGGACATGGCTCACACATTGTTAGTGAACTACGTCAAATCTTTGTGTTGTTCTTCTCTTATTCTTTGTTCTTAATTGCATTTCACAGAATCACTTGACCTTTATTAACATTTATCTTTTTCGATACTTGAGTTTTTAAAATACTTATTATCCCTAAAATAGGTTATCCATTAATGGGTACCCCTACGTAATAGTAATAAGATAAGTACTCCCTCCGTTTCTTTTTGTTTGTCCCATTTACTGTAGCTCCAAATACCAAGGAGAGTGATGTCATAGACATGTAGGTGGGGACAACAATTAACAAGTTCATTTATTTTATAGTAAATTGGTGATTAAAGTAGGTGAGAGAAGATTAAAAGGTACATGTAGGACCAAAAAGTGATAAAGTAGGGGTAAATGAGTAATATAATTTTTCTATATAAGGAAAGATGAAAAAGTAGGACAAACAAAAAAAAACGGACTAAAACGGAAAGTAGGACAAACAAAAATAAACGGAGGGAGTATATGAAAGTGGATCTTATTTTACTGTATATTTCGATATGAGTCTAAATGTATAACAGTTATAATTTTTTGATTTGTATAACTAAAGTTGTGATTAATTAATGAGTTATAATGATTATTGTAGTTTATGGAAGCTCAAACTTTATCTTTTATCTATCCAAAAGTTTTATTATTTTCTTTAAAAAATATTTTATATATATATATATATATATTCGTGACATGACAATCCTATATGGCGCGCCGAATGCTCCTCAAAAAAGGTTAATGGCCCCCTATTTAATAATAAGATAAGTATATGAAAATGGATCTTATTTTAAAGTATATTTCGATCTGAGTCCAAAGGTATAAAAATTATAATATTTTAAGTTGTATAACTAAAGTTGTTATGAAATTATGAGTTCTAATGATTGTTGTAGTTACCAAGCTTGGCTTGGCCTAGTGGTTAAGGGTTTGATCTCATGACTTCAAGGTCATGGGATCAAATCCCAGTAGGGGCATTTGGGGGTGGGGATTCCCTTACCATCCCCCCTACTCCAAATATCGGGCTCCGCAAATACCAGATCAATAGTTAAGATCTGGTCAGGGGTCTACCACATTACCTTCCAAAAAAAATGATTGTTGTAGTTTATTAAGACTCAAACTTTATTTTTTATTTATCCAAAAGTCTAATTATCTTTTTAAAAATGTAATATTAAAGATAAATGTAAGAAAATAGATCTTATTTTAAAGTATAAAATTTATAAAATTTTAAGTTTTATAACTAAAGTTGTGATCAATTTATGAGTTATAACTTGAGACTCAAAATTTATCTTTTATGAAAAGTCTAATTATCTTTTTAAAAATCAAATTTTATCTTTTACTATTATCCAAAAATTTATTAATTTTTTTAAAACTGAAAATTTATCTTTTTATTTATCAAATCTTTTTTTTATTATTTATATATATATTGATTAATCGACCCCCTTCCACTCTCTCCCGTTGAAACATAGCCCATACTTTTTTCTTCTTCTATGCCATTATAACACCTTAGCTTCTTCTTCTCTGCCATTAAAACACCTTAGCTTCTTATAACCTCCTTAGCTTTTGTCTCTCACCTCACATTAGACAAATAAAAACCTATTTATTTTGGTTGGTCCGCCTATAAGGTATGGGAGATTTCAGTGAAATTCCTAATGGAGTTGGTAGGAAAATAGCAGTAGAACATCTCGATAATCTCGAAGATGTTGAAAGTCTTAGTAAGGTTTGTTCTTGGTGGAGATCTGAAACTCAAGATATTAATTTTATGAATTTCCGGCCTTTTTCAAACACCCAACTTCCTTGGTTAATGTTGGCGGATTCTCCCGACAGTTCATACCGCCGATTTTACAGTGTCTCCAAGGGCATGTATATTAAGATCGATCTCCCTCAATTCGATATCGATCCCAAGGACCACCGCAGATATTTCTCTTCCAAAGGATGGTTGATTGGTGTAAGTAGGAAACTTGCTTTTATCACCTTTTTTGATCCTTTCTCCGACACTGTCATCAATCCACCTAGTGTTCCACTCTCTGAACTTATTGACGTAGATATATGGGATGAGTATGACGATTCTTATTTATGTTATTTCTCTAAATTCATATTCTCTAACGACAACATGTGTGATGATGATGATGATAATAGTAAAGAGGATTTCCAAGTTGCTATGATCTTCGATAAATTTAATTACATCACCTTCTGGAGACCAGGCGAAAAAAAGTGGGTTCGACCTGATGATATAGGTCGATTCGATAATAGACAAATTGAAGATGTATGTTTCTTCAGGGGAGAATTCTATGCCATTGATCATAAGACACAAGTTATAGCCTACGGAAATCAACAGCAGGAACCAAAGCGACTACCTAGAATTGTTGCTAATCTGTGCTCTCAAGGTCTTGTGGGGTTGGCAACTTCAAGGCTTTACATAGTCGTATCAGGAATTAGCACTTTGTTGGTCATAGAAAGGATCGTGAACGAGCCAGAAGAGATCAGTCACTATTCGACTTTATCTTTTACATTAACTGAATTCAATGTGGACACTGGAAAAGCTAGGCGAGTTGAGGATATAGGCAATCGGGCATTGTTTGTTGGTTATAACTCTACCTTTTTTGTAGAGGTACCATTATTGATTAAACAACGCCTTCCTAGACGTAATTGTATTTATTTTACCACCGATAATATTGAAAACTACTATACATTGGGTGGAGGGGGACTTGATATGGGGATATATAGTTTGGAAGAAAGAAAAGTCATTGATCAAGTTTATCAAGGCCCTTCTCAATTGGACCTTGCAACTCCACCAAGTTGGATCGAGCTTCCTCATTGTTAAGTACTTTAGATTGGGGTTGTTATCCGTGTTTCAATTGATCTTGTCCGCGCTCCTTTTACTATAAAAGTGCGCGGATTTTAGTTTATTTCTATTTTATAAATGGAACGCGGAGAACAACTCCCATTAGATTGGTAATTGTTGGGTCGAATTGATTTTTTAGAATTATAATTATTATTGCGAGATATGACTAAGTTTAGTTTGAAAATTGTCTTGTTTAGATTTTTGGACTTGCTTCAATTTCAATGCATGTTTTTTCCCCTTTTCTTTTAGCATCTCAATTAGAAAAGCTTTTATTTTCTGTACAACTGGAAAATTTCACTAGATTAATCGCATTTTTTCCGACTTACTTTGAATCTTTATTTTATATCACAAGTATTATTTGGAGTTTTGACATTGATATTCTCTTAGATGCAAAATTATGCCAGAACTCTAATAACAATATCTTCCGGTGTAACATACCATAACACTTGAGACCTTTTAGCAAGTTTTGGTTTAGTATGTCTTGGCTGTTTTCTTGGGGTAGTATTTTGGAGGCTGAAATTTAAGGCTATGATAGCAATTGCATAAGGCAGATCACCAGGGTTACTGCCATCAAGCTTTTTGTGTCAACATCGCCTTGGGAATAATATCATTATGTAAAGATGTATCATGATCTTTTGCACATCTCTTGGTTGCTATCTTTGTACTGTAATTTTGTTGTGAAAATCTGTGGTCTTTTGTCTTGCCCTATTTTTGGCAGGCTGGTTTTTCCAAAGGAAAAGTTCACTTTGCTAAACTGAGGCAACTTGAGGATTTCTTAACCTGGCTCATTAGTCGGATGAGTTCTCGAGAATTAGAGTCACGCGCATTCTTGCAAGAATCAGAATGCGATGAAAGTATGTGTTGTATCTGCTATACTTGTGAGGCTGATGCCCAGTTCGTTCCTTGTTTACATGAGTCCTGTTATGGATGTATTACCCGACATCTCTTGAATTGCCAGAGATGCTTTTTTTGTAATGCCACAGTTGTTGAAGTCATCAAGAATGAAACAAGAACAGTCTAAATGACAAGCTTCGTAAAATTTTTGCCATGGAGGTTTGCTCTGGTTCTATTATTATCAGTTGATGTCAACCTTTTTGCTGGCTTCCTTGTTGCAACTGAGGTTGCCTTTTATGCGTGCAGAAATCGAGCTCAATAATGTCCTCCCGATTATTTTTCTCCAACCCTCTCAACAAAACAGCAGCGATCTTCCTCTCCTTGACAGACAATGTGGCCACTGCATAGAATAAAGATAAAAAATATAAATAACAAGACAAAACGCTCAGGAAACTGCAGGATAACCAATGGATGATCCGCAATAATGCCAATCTCTGATCAGGATCACCCATATCCAGAAACTTCTTTTAGTTAAAGAATTTGAGCCTTGAAATTTGACAAAGCTCGATTGTCTTCTCATTACCAATTGTCGCGTGATTTCTGAATATTGGAACGATTGAACAAACTTGCGAAATCGAAAATCGAAAATTATCCCCAATATACGCCCAAAACAATATGAAGATACGAATTCTGAAAAGAATCGAAACGCGTCGTAATCTAGGGTTTGGATTTGGTTTAGATTTATGAAATATGAATATTATCCTACTTATTAATATTATCCTAAAGATATTTACCATATCTTTAGTATCCTAACATATCTCTAATAGAAAGTATAGAAAATCGCAAGTTTCGCATCTTGTTCATGTACAAAAGAGTCTTGTCACGTACCAACTATTTGCTACGTCGCTATACGTGGCCTACTTGCTTCACACTCCCATCGGAAGGCGAGTCAAGGCACTCAAAGGCTTGGCTAGACTTTTTGTGTGGCTAAGGGAAGCTAAGTGGAAAAGGCTAAGTAACGCAAAGAGAGGATGGATGATGCTCTCAAAGTGATGGATGTACAAATGAGCCTCCTCCTATTTATAGGGGAGTTAAGTTAGCTAGAAACTTCCTAACCTCCTCAATGGAGGGCCAGGATTGTGCCATGTGGCACCATCCTGTTAATGCTCTAGAGTTTTCTACACAATTCTACAAAAATCTATACAACACTTGTATTTACATGATGGTCCTAGGCTTCTCTAGAGAAATCTAAGGAATTCTAGGTTCTTCTAAAATCTTTCGTTTGTTAAACAGGTGATCCCCTTATTAAGACGGACTATATACGTAGTGTAACAACAATTAGTTTGGAAGGAGAGGTGTTTCACTATACTACAGGTAAAAAGAGCATTGTCATATAGAAGACCATAAAATGGCTGAAATTGGCCCAAAGGAGAAAAATTTGGACACTGCAACAATTGCTAATTGGGAAGGAGATAAAAGTGTAGGATGATTCTTAGGTAGTACCTAATCGCAAATCTAATGATTCTTAGGTGGCTGAAACTCATGGATCATGAGCATTGTTCGATCAAGGTACAATAATTGTCTTAAAAAATGAATGTGTTTTTCAATAACGAAGTGAAAGTACGTAAGTACTATTTAAAATACTTAATATGCCTCGGAAAAATAGTGTTACGCAATACGGCAATAGGCGGTGCAGAATTTTCAAAAGAATGTAGAGTGCACCAATCATGAAGGAACTCTATTAATAATATGATGAGCACTGGAGCTATGCACAATGCGTAGGGACTTTGGGACCAATGGAGCATGAGGGAAAGGGAGATTGGGAGAGTGTCGGCAAATACAAAAAGTAAAAGGTCCTTCACCCATTAAGGTGCGGATAAAAAGAGTGATTATCCACTGATTAAGTGAAAAATGGAAAATGTAGGTATCCCACTTTTAAGCTGATTTTCTCTCATCTATAAGTAACCGTCATATACGATAATAGGAGGTGCTTGACAATTGACTGTTGGAGCTTTGTAATGGTTGGTTTGACTGACCATTATTATTTTTATTATTGATAAAAATGTTCGTTAAATACAATTGTTTCTATTGGTTGTTTAGAACAAAACGGAAGCTAGAACGACACAAAGGCTGGTAAAAACAAATTTTTGTTGAAAAATTGGTTATTTGCCTATTCTAATGCTATTTATGAATTAAATCACTTGACTGCTTGACCGTGTTAAAAAGCCAAAAACCAATAAAAAATCACACTACAATTATATAACAAACACCTCCATGGACTTATAGACAAAGAGTATCTTAAGCCATTTTGTACTAACCTTGCGCACGAGGGCGAGTCCAAGGAGTGACTTGGAGATGGGTTGCACTTGCATACTTCCACGTCTAAACTTTGGAAAAGATTCAAGCAAACATCTATACTTTTAGTGCATGTTTGGTATGAAATGGTATGGTATTAATATTATGTGTGGTTTTAGATGGGAAATAGCCACTTATTAGCAGCATGGTAATAAAACACGTTTTCAAATATGTGATTTTCTTCACAATCACTTGTACTACTGTTTAGTATATTTACTAGATGTATCGTTTTTCACAATTACTTGTACAATTACTTATTAGCAGCATGGTAAGAAATGAATTCATGAATGTATAATCTAAAAGTACATATCAACTTAAATGGATAATTACATTTTATATAAAGAGTTTTTCTGAAAAATTCTTATTCAAGGCTACATATTGCTCCACAGAAACCATTAGAAATTGCAAAGAACCAAAATCTTACTACATTCACCCTTTTACAATACACTTTCCCTTGTACGTACACTAGGATATCTACTAGTCTACTACTGAAGCTATTTTTTGCTCATTTACTCACTCGAAGAGCCTTCAAATGAGTAATAAATAGTCTCGGCCCTTGAGTGTCGTGGACCTATACTTAGGTGTGTCATAGATCCGTTCACCTTACACAACAAAAGAGAAAAAGGGTAAAAATACAATTTAAGAAGGATTAAGTAGAGTGAATTTGTCCCCCTCTTCCAGTATTAATTGGTGGCTTTTGTGGCTTTCTGATCGGACCCTTTAGCCTTAGTTTTCTGCTGATTACTGCAATCCTTTTCTGTGAAACATAATTAACAATTAAGAGTATAATGATGATGTCAAGAATAATTTAACCAAGTCATAAAAAGTACAAAGGCGAAACTTCATATGCAGGATTATAAAAGAACGGAGGAAGTATATAATATACTAACCGTGGTCTTGATATCCGTGTCTGGAGTTGCGTTTGCAGTGGTAGTTGTTGATGAAGAAAAACAACCAAACTCAAGAAACTTCAGTAATGGCTTCATAGTCTGCTGAAGTATGTTGTTTCTTACAGTTTTTTGGGTTTTGCTTCTGTTATCTTCCCTTTTGTTCTAGATTTTTGGTGGTTCACACTTCACATAATAATGTGGATCTAAAGTGGTACTGTATTGTTATGGTTTATAAGCTGGCTAGAGCTGCTGCAATCATTTTTTTTCTTTTTTAAAGTAAAGATAAAAAGGTGTAGTGCATTAGAAATCAGTTTCCACAAGAGTAGAACCCACAAGGTTGTATAAGTATATTGGTTAATTGTATATCCCGGATATAGAGTTCTTATCAATGAGTGAATATATCATTGACGCACTTGTCTACCTATTGTTATTACCGAAAGGAATAAGCTAAATGGCGAACAAATTTACCAATCGTCACTACTAGCATCAATAAGAGAACCTGTAGCTTTGTTATCCGGGAACTTATTGAAGCGAAAGTATATCGTTGTTTTTGTAGTATGTTGACTATGTTCCTCTCTTACAACCAAAATAGTCCTTAACATTTAGTTTTAAGAGGATGGTAAATGAGGCTTAGTATGAACACTTAATAAACCATCCCTCCTATTAATCGATGTTTAAGATATTTTACTAATTTCTTTGTTCCCCTGATTTATCATCATTCTAAAAGTGTATGTGCATGTGGACAACTAATAAAAAACGGAGGAAGTAAGTCTTTTTTATAGTGTAGTTTTTTTTTAAAATTTACTTGCAAGAAAGTTATAGAGAAAAACGAATAAAGACAAAGAGAGAGCAATAATTGGAGAAGGGAGAGATGAAGGTAAAGACGTTAAGTAAAAGAAGGATTTTTGACATTTCTTTCTCTATAAAAAGGACTTCCACCTTAAATAAAACATTAAACTAATTTCCATTCTTATCAGCTAAAAGAATATTGGGACATTGTTAATTCTAATTACTGGGTAAACAACCCACCACTAATAGGATATTATCATAAAATTATTATTTATGTTATTTATAGTTCTTTTTCATGGATATTGCTATATTTAGCCACTAGGTAAACAACTCACTACTAATAGACATTAATAAAAAGTGAAGTCCAACTCACCAACAACAAATCTCTTTTATTCGTCTATTAGTACTGGAGTTTACTTACCAAATCAACCACGTTCTTCCCTTATTTGTTTCTTTCTATTAGTGATAGATAGTTAATCATATGAATTAACCAAGTATTTTCCAATCTTCAGAGTGATTGACATAATGTCAGTCCAAACGTGGATCATGTGAGCATAATTGAGTTTGTTCTACTTTTTTTTAATAGAAAAAGCATTATTGAGAACCTTTACGTCTAAAATAAGTAACATGTATATATTAAAGTAACATGTATCTATTGTCTTATTCATGATTATTACAAATATTCAAGTTCTGTATAAGCTTTTGAGAATTAAAGAATTATACATATTTTAAAGAAATTAATAGCATGGTAGATTAGATTGCAAATGTAAAGTATTTAGTTGACTCTTCTTTTGTTATTAATACTTATAATAATTCTAATTCACACTCTATTCTTGTAAAGACTTTTTTTTTTGGTTATAGGAGTTCTTTTTGAGAGGAGAGTTTTCTAGTATTTTTCTTTTCTTTACCTTTTATTAATCTTTTCTTTGAAGCAAATAAGGGACATGCGGTGAGTTCTTTAGTTCTAAGTTTTTACCCTTTTAATTTTGATTTTTTCCTTTATCATATGTAAGGGTGTCTTAGAGCCTATATATGCTCCAATTTTTGGGAGCTATGGATTTTCCGAGATATGCCGCCCCTGTTGATACTTGCCCTTATCGTTCATTTCATCACTTAAAAAGCCTCCAGTTGAGCAAATAAATAGTTTTAGCCCTTGAGCGTAAATACACTTGGCATAAACACATATTTGACATAAAGAAAGCGAAAGGTGAAAAAAATACTAAGATTTAATAATGACTAATTAGAGTGAATCTGTCCCCCTTTTCCAACTTTAATTGGTGGTGTTGGTGGCTTTCTGAACGGATACTTTAACCTTTTTCTTCTGCCGATTCCTGCAGTCTTTTTTTTTTTTTTTGTGAAATACCAACAAAAAGAATTACATAAATAATACTCAACTTAATAAGCAATTAAGAGTATAATTTTGAAGTTAAGAATCATTAAAGCAAGACAAATAAATATTCCTTTCTCAGCGTTACTTTTCTATTGCAAGTTATGAGTTTTCACAATTGTCCATATACAACTTCAGTCATTAAATATCTTTAATTGCCTGTTAATAAAGATTATAAAAAATTGATAATTTAAAATTATATATCGAGACGAATCTCATCGGCCTCTACATGACTATATTTCCCCTAATGTAAGAATCACAAAGATGGTAAAAGAGCAGTGTGTGAATAGTATGAAAAGTTATATGTCATACTGAAATCTTGTTATAATTATTTCGGCATATATTGTAAAATACTAGATTTTTATAAACTTATATAAAATAAAAATATTAATATCCAATGAGTGCATTCTAAGCCTTGAAAGAGTAAACATAACACTTATGTATTAGAAGTTGGACTATTTGGCTAAATTTTACATAGCTAATCTTTTATCATTTTCCATAACTTCACTATATGTAGGGCTCGTACCATTCTATTTAACTAATCGTGGCTAAGGTTCTTTTCCACCTTTAGCCTTTGTTTGGTTAAGCACGAAGTCGATGATTGTAATTACTTCATCAACCTATCCCTCGAGCTTCACCTTAATGTTTGAAACGTTATATAAAGTTCTTTAAATTAAGCACGTAAAAATTATATTAAACGCGATAATTTTGAATTAAAAACCTAACATTAACCAATCAATTTATCAAATGACTAATTTCATATTGACGAACTTTGATAATCACATGAAAATCGTCGTACTCAACACTAATTCACTTCCTCCATCGATGATGCCTAAACAAAAAAAGAATTAACTCCCACCCTACTCTATTTTACAATTTAGTGTTCTCGATACTGTTCAACTAATTTTATTTTATTTTTTTTGGGGGGGCGATAAAACATCAATAAGTGATTTTGTTAGCTGGGAGTTTGCTAAATCAAAATTGCTATTTGGATTTGCAAACTATAAACGCACTAATTAAGTCAAAGATTTAAGCTAAGCAACCAATAATTAAAATTAGAGGTCTTTACCTAAATCTTTTACGGACGGTATGATGGGATTTCTTTCTTGATGATCATAAATGGATCCTTTTTTAAAATTTTAGGATTATCTAACGGAAAAAACTATTTATATCAAAGTTGGTTATTATATTTAAAAAAATGAGAGAGAAGCAAAAAAAAAAGGCAAAGAAATTTTAAGATTGGTTATCATATTAAAAGGTGGAACTCATTGTTAAAAAAATAGGAGAAATTAGATGGGACATGTTAGCAAAAATAGAAAAAGCAAATATGTTATTAAAAAAACCATATAAAAAAGAAAAGTGTGTAGATTAAAAAAAAAAGGAAGGAGTATTAAATGCACTTTTGTATCTTATATTCATATTCATGTCCATTATTTCAATCTTATTTTCTTTTCCTTTCTTTCACCTTTTACTTATTGATTTTGTCTTTTAGCTTGTTATTATCTACACAGAACTCACAGAAGTATCTCCCAAGATCTATATCTTTTATTAATTACTTAAAAAAAAGGAAGTTCAACATGCTAACCTTGTGTGTTGGGAAATTCTACACGGTGGGGAAAATACAACATTCTCTTAAATAACCTTGTTTTATCGTTTTACGACATGTTGACATTAATAAACTTATTTTCGTTAAGTAGTGTAGACTAATCAATTTTTGTTGGTTAACTCCTTTTACGACTTTTGTCTTCTACTTAGTTTAATTCTCACAATTCTCTGATCCCATTAGCTGATGAAATCCATTTGAAACATACCATCCATTTATTTATTTGATTAAAAACAAGATTCAAATATTAACTAAGAATTTTTTGTTTGATAAACGAATAACTTCTATTAGAAACTTACATCTTGGAGTATTTTGTCGTCCAACTTTGGATATGAAACTCCTTGGGAGATTTGGTTGTTCTTCTCATCTCCATGTTTAGATAGTACTAGAAGGGTTGTTGTTATCGGAAATAATACTACAAGGCCGAGGAGGAGGAGGAGGAGAAAACAATATAGGAATTTCGCCTTCATCCGATTTGAGCGTAGCCTATGTGTGTCCGTTGTGTTTAAGGAAAAATTAGGGTTATGAGAGATGACGGATCTTGAACAAAAAGATAAAAAGGTCAAATCACTATACCAAAACCTTATACTTCATCCGCTTTTTTAGTTGCAACAATTGAATATTTTACCTCTCACAAATATTTCCAATTGTTGCATCTAAAAAAACAGGAGGAAGTATATATATATATGTAAATAGACAATATATATTTAATAATTAATAACTCTATAAAATTTATCTAGAGTCAAGTCTTTACCCACCTTTCAAAAGATCCACCTCTGAAAGTGAGTTCTTTTGCGCTTAGCAAAATGAAGGGAGTTGGAAGCCAGTGTGGTGATAGTAGAAGCCGGGGCACAATGCATTATTTAAATGTATGTTGCAACTAAGTAACATGTAGAACCCTTATTATAGACCCATGGGAAGAGGAGTTAACCACAATTGATTGATTACTCTACCCTACATATTTTACGTAGGGATCCTAATAGATTTTGTTTTCGCCTAATTTCGTATTTTTCCTAATGAGATACGAAAACCGAGTTAAGATTAACTCTTGTTACACTATTCACCTGTAAGGCACACCAATTGCAAAACCGAGTAAGCTCCCTAGTCTCTAGAATAAGAATTCGAACCTTAGACCTTGTAAGCTATATAACTATATAGTTTGTGTTTTGGCATATAATTTTCATTAAAAAATATACTACTATGCATATTTGAATGTACTACCATAAATAAAAAATATAGTACTATTAACATTAAATATATCGAGTAAGTTCCCTAGTCCCTAGAATAAGAATTCGAACCTCGAACCTTGATGGTACTCCCCAAATAAACAAATATACTCCTTGAATGAGTTGGACTACAATTGAAAATTAGGGACGACGCATAAACCACACTATCAATTCATCATCTTCCAGATTAGCAAATCCAGATAATAATCTCTCTTTATTCTAACTTCACAACAAATTCTCTTAACAATAACAATAACAATAACAATAACAATAACAATAACATTTCCATTATTTCCATTTTCTTCTTCTTTGTCCTCATTCTCACTCCTCACCCACCATCACCATCACCATCACCAGCTACCATTCCTCATTTTCTCTGTGCTTTCTTCCCTTCAAATTATTTCCAAAAATTTCAACAAAAAAAATGTTTGATTTGGGGGATGATCTTATACTAAACAATTCTAGAATACCTTGGCTAATCTTGATTCAAATATTAGTAATGTTTCTTCTAACTTTCATAATTTTACTCTCTTATTTTGGCTTCATTGCTCTTGATTCTTCTTCTTCTTCTTCCAATACCAATTCTTTCACTACTTTCAAGACTCCTCCAAGCTGCTCTCCCAATACCCAGGTGCGGATTTCACCTTTAATCTTTGTTTTTGTTCTGGGTTTTTCTTTTAGTTCAGTTTCATTAGTTTTTGAATGCTTAAAGTCTTGATCTTGAATGAGTTTTTGTGTTCAATTGCTGAATTGTTAGCTCCATTTTATGTTAATTTGAAGCAAAAGTTTTTATGGTTAATCTTTTCTATTTTTATGGGTTTTCTGGATTTCAACTCCAATCTTTGTTTTTTGTTCTGGGTTTTTCTTGTTGACGAGTTTAATTAGTTTAAAGTCTTGATCTTGAATAGTATTTTGTGCTTAATTGCTGAAATGTGAGCTCCATTTGAGTTAATTTGAGGGAATTATATATATGCTTGATTTTTTTTCCTGGGTTTTCTGGGTTGACTCTAAGTATTGAGATAATTATTGATTGATTAGGGTTCTTCAATGAGAATTATTAGGGTATTTTCTTTCCTTGAAACCATATAAAGTTGGAGTTTTAGTCATTATGGATCTTAAGTAGTCCTCTCCATGGATTTGACCTTGTGATTGAACCTAACCATGTGTTGGTCCATTTGGTAGAATAGATTGAATTGGGTATCTGTCAAAAAAGGGGGCAAAATAAGGTTCAAGAATCCACAATATTCCACCATTAGAAGTTGATTATTGAGTTAATGCCGGCTTCTTTGTCGTGCTCTCCGATGGAGACTGGTATGATCAGGTTGAGAAGGCAGTCTAGCATTGTTGTATTATGACTTGTCATTAAGAATATGAAAGAGATGGGCAATGGGGCACTTTCTTAACATAACTAATAGTGTAATTTTAGAAGAGATTGAATAGTACACATAGTTTCAGGTTGTAAACTGTTACAGCTAAAAATAGAGTGAACAAAAGGTTGCTATTACTTCCAGGTAATCCTGACTTGCCAAGTATCTAAACCAATCTACTTCCTTCTATTTTGTCCCCCTTTGTTGTTCAAAATTATAAATAAAGGAAAGAAAAAAGAGAAAGAGAACTTTGAAAGTCTGGCCGGCCGCTTTGGACTTGGGAGGTATCCAAATAGTTGTTTATTTGACGAAGAGTTTAGGAAATTTCTGCAATTATCACGAGTTTACACTGTAAATTAGGCTCAAATTCCTTAATTAAGGTGAAGAACATTAATGTTTCTATTGTGCTAAACCTGCTTGCTGTGGTGAAACAAATTCTCTCACTTCAACTGTGTAAGACAGTTAGTTAATGGATGTTTTCGAAGAAGCTTCTTGGAAGTATCCAAAGTGAGAGGATGTTGAGAGAGAATGAGTAACTTTAAGCAGTGACGTAGCTCATTGAAAGTAAGCTACTTTCTAAACACTAAGATCAGAAACGGTCATTTATATATTTCTATACTTGGCGTAGATTTAAATCTTATCTTATGTCACATTCTAGATCTCCGTCCAATTACAAAGTTGATAGCATCCCTCATAGGCAAATTAGCAACTCTGCTTTAACAGACCACACCATATCTGCAATTATCGATCCTTTCATGTGTTTGTGTAAAGGACTAAGCGATTTAATCGCCTTTGGAATCAAGGCCCCTCAAGAAATCTCTTTGACAATTGAAGGTATGTCTAAAGCCACTTTGCAATTATATGGATAAGGTCAGCTACAATCTCACTAATCTTTCCTTACCCTGCCATAGTTGAGAGTTGAGAGCCTTCATAGAGATGTTGGGGGAATTATATGGCACTCCCATTATGAAGCAAGTCTGGAGTTTTCTATGTTTTATGCTGAAATGTGACCTATCATTAGTTGCCAAAAAATAAAGGAGATCAGGTGAGTTTAGAAAAGTTCAAATATGGGTTACCTAGTTCAAGTTTTAACTAAGGTAAGTCCACACGGGGTCTGATAAGTTACCCTACATCTCTCACAAGTATCCACCAGAGCAACTTAGAAGGCGAAGCGGAACTTATCAAACAGATTTGTCCTGAGATGATCATAGATATCTCCAATCTTTCCTTTAGAAGTGTGAGGCAGGGAGGGGGTTAAATGGAATGTGATTTGTCTCTTCAAATGTTTATTACAGGCTAGAAAATAGGAGTAACCGATGCATATAGTCTCCCTCTACGGGGGCTGATTAGGAAGGAAGAATAAAGCTCCACAAAGTAAATCTATTTAAGTCGTGCATTTATTTTATCATATAAAATATCTCTGTTCAATTCTAATTCTTAAATTTCTGTAAATTTTATCGCTATTCCTATTTCGTAGACACAGAGGGTGAACAAATATTAAAAAGTTGTTTCAACAGGCATCTGGAAACCATGATGTTAGGAGGGAGATAGCTCCCCCAACTAGCAACAGACGGAGGCATGCAGAGAACAATTCAGAAAGGGCTGGATCCTCCATGAAGGGCTTAGCTCCTTCTCCTGTTACACAAAGTTTCTTCCACCCATGCCGTTACCTTGATTTTGCAAAACAAGCTTTCCTTAAATGTCTAGGCTTGGGTTCAGGATCCCACAATTCTCGTGACAGAGAACATGAACATGAAGATTGATCTATGTTAATTTGTCACGTCGTCTCTTTTTCTCAGTGACGTTTGAAGATGAAAATTAGCATACAATTACAACTGTTATAGTGGAAAGTACACTTTGGCGGAGCAGCTTAATTGTACAGCGACAAAGCAAGTTGTGGATATGCTGTTGAAGCAATGTATAGAATTGGTGGCTTGCTATCTACTTATAACTGATTTTATTGACAAGGACGCAGGAATGCCTGTGATAGTAGGAGATTCAAGAAAACTGCATTTAGTTGGGGAATCGCGGTGTGATTTTGAGGCATTGGTCTATCATTTTTATCTTCCGGCCAAGCCGCAGATGAATGATTTTGAAATTTTACGAAAATTGATCTAGGTGTAGTATTTTTTCTGTGAAAAATTAAGTGTAAACATTTGTAATTGTGAATATATAATTTCCCAGTTTGTGTACCCTGACATTGAAGTAATTCCTACTAATTTTGGGTTGAGGTTAATGCATGTTCTTCGGATTCTTTCTGTCTATGCATGAGACTTATCCAGAATAGTTAACTACTACTATCTGAAATGATAGTCCTTCATACTTTCATACTATGTTCGAGATTTTGGGTTTTTTTTTTTGAAAGATAGTTTAGTATAATTGGGATGTAGGGAGAGATAACCTTCAAGATCGGAACACCAAACAAGTCGGTCTAATTCAACTTAACAACGTCCAAAGTTCCTAGTGGAGTTTGATCTCACACTCTCGAAATTGTGAGGTCTAAACTATTACCTCGATCACTCGAAACACTGACCTTGTATGTATATATCGTATGTATGACATACAAAACACAATATAATTCTTATTCTTCGGAAGAGTAGTTTTTAATCTAAGATTTAACGAATATCAATCTGTAAGCAACGACATTAATTCAAAGTTAACCAACCATTACTGAGCACTTCATTCTTTATGATTTTTTTTGTGGCCAGTTGGATTGGCACCAACTTTTGAAATTATTGGATTAACAAAATTTTTAGTTAATTACTTACCAAACTATAATTAATTATGATTTGTGCTATCATCAAGAACTTGAATGATTTAACATGAAGCTATCTCAGTTCTCATGGTTCCCGATTCTATAGACTAGTTAATTTTCAATTGTAGTTTCCAGAGGCTCATGGGCAATATATAAGTTAATAAGTTTTACAGGAAATTCGCAAATTATATGCCGCTAAAACACAATCTTATTATATTATTTATTATGGGCAATATATTATTTATTCAAGAAATACACGGAGCTATAAACTCCTAAAATCCAATCTTAATGTTTTATATCTTAATTTCTAATGGTCCAAAGAAGTGTAAAACAATGACATTGAATTCTTGGGAGTACGTAACTCAAATTTTCAATTATTTTATTTATTTTCATGTTTTCATCTAATTTTGTTTTACTATAATTCAATTTTTCGCAATAATCTTATCTGTTCTTTTTATCCTTTATCTGATTCCACAATCTTGGGATAATTTTAGCCTCTAACATTAGATTACTGTAAGAAGCCTATTAGATTAAGAGCCAATATTTCGTGGTTAATTTTATGCAAAACAAAAATGGTATGAGTTGTATATTTGCTTACAAAAACCAACAATGCGAAATCTCCTAATCCATATTTAGCAAAACTAATTAGTACATTCTTCCTGCCCCAACAGTTTTCCCATTTGTGGCATTGTGTTTGAATGGGACTAGAGTTTTTTTGATTCCTAACTAATTTCGCCACCACGAAATAGATTAAAAAAAACCCATTGTGAATGTTTTTCATGATGGGTAAACAACAACAATCTATAGGAACAAACACATTAAAAGATTCAGTAGAAGAAAATACAAGAAAACCATCCCCTTTACGAGAAAAACAAACTTCTGTTTCCCTAGTAGAACCTTCTCCTAAGAAGAACAAAGTTCATAAAAAACCCAAAACTATTCGGGTTATCCGATCCATAATCCGATCATTTCCGATTATTGCTCCGAAACCATGCAAATTTCCGGAGATCAACTTTCGGAGTAGTAGTCCGAGTACCCGGGTCACGGGTACGTTATACGGGTACAAGAAGGGGAAAATGAGTTTTTCAATACAACAAACCTCCAAGAGTTTGCCAACTTTGGTGTTGGATTTACCCATACAAACGTATGTGTTACAAAAAGAAATGAGCGCAGGAATGGTCAGAATTGCCCTTGAATGTGAAAAAAGGGATGAAAAGGAAAAGAAGACCTTATTAGAAGAGCCAGTGTGGGACATGTTTTGTAATGGGAAGAAACTTGGGTATGCGGTAAAGAGGGAGGCTAATGAGATGGATTTGAGCATAATGGAGCTTCTCAAGGTGATTACAATGGGTATGGGGGTCTTGCCGTCGGACGAGTTTTTCGATGGTGATGATCCCGAGGACGAGTTGGCTTATACTCGAGCAAATTTCGATCATGTTGTCGGGTCGAGGGACTCAGAGACCTTATATATGTTGTGTCCGGAAGGGAGTAGTGTTCTTGATCTTAGTGTATTCTTTGTAAGAATTTAAGGTTGTATTCGTATCTCATATTAGTTGGTACTTAAAGATGATCATGTTACAAAAGGCTAGTTTTTGGGTTATTATAAGATGCATTGTATCCGTGAGCACCGGACGTAGTACAACATGCGCGCAACATAAGGAAGCGTAAAATTAAGAGGCGAGTAAAACTTTATGGATATGCATTGGCTTAGCTTTAAATAAATCGGGTATGAGTACGGGTTTGTGGATAGCTGGTAAACATGGACGTGAAAGTCAACGGTAAGAGGTGAATTTGGTATGTAGATGTGGGGTGGATTTGAGGTGTGCGGTGGGCGGGTATAAATGGGTTATTGATATCCATTTGGATGCTGAACTGGAGTTGGATTTAGGTTTATGCATCCATTGGTGGATATGAATGTTATAGTTGTACCCTCATGGGACGATGAGTAAGCGTTGGGTTTATTTTAGGCTGACGTCCGGGGATGGGTAGGGAGGGGATATCTGTCCCACCTGATTGTTATGTCTAGCTCTATGTTTTTTTTTTTTGGTGTTTGCACCCGGTTCACCCTTCGGGCTACATCCTGATCGAGGTCAAGTTCGGGGTGGATAGGTTCCATTCCTCTCCCAAGGGTGTTGCGGGGATTCGAACACGGGTCCGTCCTACCAAAGGCAGTCCCCATCACCACTGGACCAACACTTACTTGGTATGTCTAGCTCTATGTGCAGCACAAAAGAATTGCTTGACCATGAAATGTTAGTTATCGAATAATTGCAAAGTCTTTATACTTAGGACATATCATCTTAGCTCAATAGAAAATGGAGATATACTAATTAAAGCATGGTTTAATGATAAGGTTTGTATCTTACATCTTTGTCGTATATTAAATCTCATTATGATATGACCACTTTAAGAATTGAGATTCTCCTTTATCTTCTCCTTTTGATGAGGGAATCATATTTGCTAGTTTTCGCCAATTATTGATCTTATAAATTAAATCATCTCATTTAACTTATTCATTTTAGTTAATTTTTAAAGGAGTATTAGTTATTTTCTCTTTTCGCTATTCGATTTAAATTTGTGATTTCAACTCTCCTTTGCCTCCTTTACCCACCAAATGACCTCCTTCCTGTAATCTCCACCGACGACCTCTTTTTCCTTGATTTTTGTTAGTACACTATTATGGGAAATTCTCCAAGAAACAAAAGGAGTGTACATATATGACATGCTCAAATAATTAAATTTAAAACACTTCTTTCAACATTTTGAGAGGTAGGAATAAAGTTGTGATTCAAAATCATTTAAAACTCTTTCCATCAACCACCTAGGTCCTTAACACACCATACCCCACCAAATAAAAACCCACCAATCCAAATATCAATCAAGCCCCTCTCCTCCTTGGCTCCTCACATTATAGAGTACTAAGGGAGTATTTGATTAGCCGAAAATAGTTTTATGAGAAACGATCGTTTTCTCATTTTTCTTTATTTGGTTTGTATAAGGGATGGACAATAATTTTTCTAATGGTAAAAAAGAGCTTCTTCTTTTTTCCTATTTCTTACCTTATTCTTATCTATATTGCCATTTGTTTTTCTCTAAATTTTTATATGTAATATACCATACAAATGAAACATATTGTACATGAAGAAATGTTTTTCATAGACAATTGATAACAATTTCCGTCCAACTAAATAAACCCTAAAATTTATACTAAGAGCATAGTACAAAATATTAGTACACTCAAAACCAACCTTTTACATTGCTTGCCTTCCCTTAATAAGTTCCCTTTACCGTCCCACCACAATTATTCCACAACGCTTGAAAGCAACATTATACCCCAATAAAAGTAAGCACGTAGCCAATCTTAAACCCTCATACTCCTTACCCTTTACGTGTACTCCTTCCATTCCTCCCAATATTATTCCTTAATATTACCCCCTAAAACAAACAAAAAAAATCCCATCATCCAAACTTCACTACTATTTCCTGATTTCCATACAAGATTCCTGTTATTTCTCCAGGTTACTTGATCTTGTGTTTTTATCTGTAATGATGACTTCAACAGCAGCCGCAGCGCGTGCAGTACGCTGCGAGCTGCTACCGTCGAGGCAGGCACCGAGAGCGGTGCCTGACTCGTCGAGCACGAGCAACCCTGATCAGGTTAAGATCGTCCTACAGCCGCGGCTATGCACACTCAGATCGTATGCCTCGGATCGTGGCAACGGATTGATGACGACGATGATCATCACTAAGTCAAAGGACAGTGGTGGTGGTGGTGGTGGTGGTGATGGTATTGATGAGGAGGAATTGTTGTCACCTTTTTTGGTGAACTTGTTTGAGTATATTGACAGTAGTAAGAAGAGTCAGGACTTTGAGATCATTACTGGTCGCCTTGCTATGGTAATTTTCTTTTTTAACTGCTCTAACTGCGGTTTTCTTTTCACTTGAATTGTTTTGATCGAGTTTTAACTTTTAACTTAAACTCGTTTTTACATTAAGTTCTACCCATTTACTATCGATACGCGTGATATCATATCGATTGATTATTCTAGGTGTCAATGTGTGATTTTAAGAGAGATAATAAATTCTAGGTTCCAATTGACACAATTACTACATCAAAAAACTTTTGGCACTTTTTCATTTTAGAAGTTGTCTTACTAGACTATGTGTTTTGTAACACTGCGCACCTTGGTTTTTTAGTTGTACTATATTGACTTTTGGTTCTATTAATTTTTTTCACTTTAACCTCCTTCATTCTATTTTTTGTTAGATTTTGTTAGATTCGTCATTGATAGTTTTCATACATTAACTTTTTATAATTTTACCTGTATACAATCATAGATATTCTTGCTTAAAGTTGTGTATTCGCGGTTGGCGCATGCAAGACTTTTGGGTACAATTTTAAAAACGGAGCAAATGTGTAGTTAATAACACTTCTAGAATTTGCAGAAGCTAACCTCTCCGGTCTCAAAATAATTCTTTTATGTTTGATCATTACAAAGTCTCGAAGCCCAAACTGATGCATATAATTAGTATAACTTGTATTACAATTCCTTCCGTTTCAACATACTTATGAAATATTTGACCATAAAGAAAAGCTAAGAAGAAAATACCAAAAGTAATTTCCGTGATGGAGCTTTGCATTACCAATTTGCATATTTTGATGTGTTGTTACACATTTAAGTAGATAATACTAGTGGGTGAATGGGTTAGTAGGTTGTCAAGGATGCGAAAGGAGATGATTCAAGGGAACAAAACAATAGTGGGGGACCGGGATTAGGATGCTTATATAAGACGAAAATGAATCACAATTATCGTAAAAAGTTATGGAAAAATGAACATTCAAATCAAAGCTAATCGACAAAAAGAGGATACCTGCGTTGGCTGCGTATAAGATTGTTGTAGGTGGTCCGACGAAATGACATTCAAAGGTGGTAGTCTACTAGTCTTGTAGACGATAAGGATGACTTTAGACTAGACCTGTTAAACGGGTCGGTCGGGTCGGTCAAAATAAAATATTTCCGGGTTCGGGTCGAATAAACCTTGTTCAAGACCCATTGTGTTCGGTTTCGGGTCGACCCAACGGGTTAAGGGATTTGTATTTGCTCTTTCTTTCATTTGGTTTTTTAGTCATATATGTAACAAAATTACACAATATACGTTGGAAATAGTAAGTTATATAAAATATAGTCATTTATAGTTGAATTCAACCATTAAAATTACATCCACATTTAACAAAATTCATTTTTGGAACCAAATACTCTAGTTGAAGCTATTTTTAGCAATAAAATTCCCATAATTTCATATTATTTCTAAAAATATAATGATTTTTCGGTCGGTCGGGTAAAAAACGGTTTTCCCGGGTTCGGACACAATCGGGTTCGGGTCAAAAGGTTGTGTTCAAAACCCCACTGTTTCCGGGTCGGTTTGGGTAAGGTTTCGGGTCGGGTCGAATTTTGACAGGTCTACTTTAGACAATGTTTTTGGTTAATAATTTTTGAAATTAGGATAATTAGGATGTAATGTAATGTTTGTACAAGCTATAAATTAAACCTATGGTGTTTAATAGATAACAAATAAACGTGTCTATAAGAATGTGCTTAAATTACCTGTATTGATTTCTAAAATATTTGATTTTTTTTCTTTTTATCTAAGATTTTTTATATAAAATGTAACACTCTTCATTGTGTGTGATAAACAAAAGTCAACTAAAGAACATTGTTATATAAAAAGTTCATTTATTTCTTAATCAGGTAGTCTTTGCTGCAACAATTGGTGTGGAATTAGCGACGGGCAACTCAGTGTTCAAGAAAATGGATGTGCAAGGGATAAGTGAAGGCTTAGGGGCATGCTTGGCAGCAATAACTGCAGCGGCAGCTTTTGCTTATTCTTCCAGTGCACGAAAGAGAGTAGGTCGTATCTTCAACGTTAGCTGCAACGCCTTCATCGATACCCTCATCGACAACATCATTGATGGCTTGTTTTATGAGAATGATGAAGATGACATCTCCAATGACAACAACTTATGAATTAAAACCTCAATATAGATTAGGGAGATCTACACCCTTTTAATTATGAAAAGGCTTTGTTGGTTGGAATTGGCACTTCTCGTATGTCTATATCTTACCACTAGGTCATAATATACTACTTGGTATCAATTCAACCATATGTAAAGAGAAAAATATAGTTCTAAACTTATACATATATGTATATATAGGACCAAGAGTTAGTTTAATTTGTCGTATGGTGAATATTTGGAACACTATAAATTCTTAAGTTTATTTTGAGTATGTCTAGAGGAAGGTACGTCAAAGACTAAGGTGAGCTTGCTTATGTTCTAGTAATGAAAATTTCAACTTATTTTTGAATGAATCAAACTGTAGAATTTTCGTATCGAAAAATCATCCTCCCTATCCGGAATGTACGCGTCTTAGCGGTTATTTTCAATGTTAGCTTTGTTGAACATTTTGATAATTTTTTGTGTTTATAAACTAAGGGGCTATGTTTATGAAGTTTCGAAATTTGAAACTCGTGTCTGTAAATTAATTTACTGACAACCAAAACCCTTTTATTTTTCTTTATGCATAAATCATTAACATTATTTATGTGCATAATGCAAAATAGCCTAGATCTGTAATAAAACAAAGGGTAGTGCTCACTATAGTTGAGTTATTGTAATGATAGAGAATATGTTTGGTTCTTTGGACAATGTCCTTATGTTTTCTTATATACTACCTCCATTTGTTATTTGTACTACATTACTTTTTTGGGATGTTTTGAACTAGTGTTACTATTTTTTGAATTCATGTATATTGAATACTAATTTGGAAATATACATTTTGAATAATTAAAAGAACACTTGTATTTAGTAACGGCAAGTCAGCAAGCGGCTTTATCATTAGGGATGATAAAGCATCCCTCATCCTAGCTGGAGTAAATGAAGTGCAACCGGTGAAAGTATATAGTTTTACGCATTTTCGAGAGTATTTTATAATGTGAACAACTATTCGCCGCCCTAAATTTTCACATAACGCCCTAATTTTGTCTTAATTTCCTTCTTTACCCTCAACCATTCATTCGTTACTCACTCTCTTTAATCCCACTCTCTTTCATCCCACTATAGCTGAAATTCCCACTTTCTTTATTGTCGATAATTGTTTGGAGAATAGCGATGATGCAATTCCGACAAATCGATATTTTTTTTATTTCGAAAATGAAGAAACGTGTAAAAAACACGGTTTGGCTATGGCCTGTGCGTGTGCAAAACAAATCAAAGCCATGGTCTGGACGTGTGAAAAACACGTCAAGGCAGGTCCATAATGGTCTGTATGTGCGAAAAAACGTCTAGGCCATGGCCTATAAGTGTGATTAACACGTCTAGGCCATGGCATGGACGCGTAAAAACACGGCTGAGCCATGGTCCTAGCATGTTTTTCACACTTTTTTGGTTTTCAAAATTCAAGAAAATAAATATATCGTTATATCAGAATTGCATCACCAGCATTCGCAGAACAATTATCAAATATATCCCGGCACCAAATAATTTTTGGAAGGGTTACGTGGATATTTTAGGGTGGCGATTGCATTTTGCAATCGGACCAAGAATTAATTTAGGCACGAGTGCTAAAACGGGGAGATCCACCGCCCAAAACCTCCTTTTGGCGGTCATATCTTATTGACTCGAGTCACTCAAACAGACTCTCACTGACCAACACAATTTCTCAAATTCCAGCAATGGCAATTTCATCAATGGCGTCGCTCAACTCTCTCTCTTTCTTTCCATCATCATCACTCATCCCTGCTAAACTCACTCTCCTTCACTCTCCTTCAATTTCTCTTTCTTCCTCCTCCCTATCTTCTTCCATCACCGCTCGATCCATTTCCGTCACTTCCACAACCGTCGGCGAAGATTTACCAGTAAATTACGACGAATATTTACCTGAATCATCTCCGTCTGATCGCCGAAGAGCCGGCATTCTACTTCATCCGACGTCGTTGCCTGGACCTCACGGCATTGGCGATCTCGGTGAGCAAGCTTTTCGATTCATCGATTGGCTTCATTCTGCTGGTTGTTCACTTTGGCAGGTTCTCCGTTTTCGTCGTTTTATTGTGATTTAAATTTGTTGTTTATGATTGAATTGAGGTTTTGTTTTTGGTGAATTTTTGAAATTGGAAGTTGGAAATTTGAGTTGCAGGTTCTTCCTCTTGTTCCTCCTGGTAGAAAAGCTAATGAAGATGGCTCACCTTATTCCGGCCAGGTTTTCTATTTTGTAGTGTACTTTTTGTTTTGAAATAATCGCGAAATTATAGTGTTTGATGTTCTCGAACTGAGCACAATGCTTAACGTTGCATAAAATTTGTGTTGTTTGATATGATTGGCATGAACTGTTGAATGTATTACAGCTAAACTTGATTTAGAGGACGCTTGAGGTTGTGTTAAGAGTAGTCTAACTCGCATGAATCTCTAAAAACATATATCGTGTTTTCACTTTGTTGTTCTTGAATTAAATGTCGTGATTATAGATAAATCCTCACCAAAATGAGAGCTCGTTTGGTTCTCTATTCCCATGGGAAGTTGCATTTCATGGGAAATTACGTTACTTTCCAATTTCATAAGAAATAGTTACAATGTGATTGGTTTTTAACCCATTGCAATATATTTCGTAGGAAATGACATGTGAATTTCTGCTCACGAATCCTTTCCTTGATCTGCTAGTTTTGTAAGAGGCCGTCTACTTTTAATTTAAAATTAGGCATCAACAAATTTAATATTAACAAGAGAATTAGTCCAATAGCGACTAATGTTGTCCATTTCGTAAGATGTTTATTCCATTTCATGACCATCTTAATCCAATCAGCAATCTAATTTTTATTTCTTTTAGTGACTAAGTCTAATTTGAATATAAAATTAGACGGCCTCTTTGAATAATTAGTGTCTCTTGGTAAGTTATTTTCCATGTCCCATGGGGATTGCAAGCTCCCTCAGAAGTTTTATTTTCCACGTTTTCCTCTTTAATGGTCAACCAAACACAACCTCATTTAGCTATATCCTAGGAAGCTCTAACCAAACAGAGGGAGTATGTTCTTAGTTATTGATTATTATGTTTGATTCAGAAGTTATTTATGGAAAGACCAAAAACAATAGAGTAGGTGGGAGTTTCTTAAAGACAATCAACATAACTTATATATATATATATATATATATATATATATATATATATACACACACACACACACACACTAAGTCTGGTTCTTAATAATTGCAACAATCGGAAATGGCAATTGGCACATGAACCATGGAGAACGAGAGAGTGTGAAACACGGCCCATGTGTAAGTATATAGTAAGACTTTCTTATAGTAACCCAAAAGAGAGTGAGTGATAGCGCAATTGGTGAAAGCAGTTCCTGAAGATATTGGAATCGTTTTTCATCCTTCCTTTGTGGCTCCTTATGCACCAAAAATAAAAAGTTACCCAAAACCGAACTTTTGCAAGTATGGAAACATTTCAAAAAAGAATATGTTGCAAGTATTAAGGAATAGAGACAGTATTGTATATATCTCCATCCCCACCCCTTGGCCAATAGAAGTAACTGATCTAATATCGAATACACATACATTCAGGATGCCAATTGTGGAAATACACTATTGATTTCTCTTGAAGAGCTGGTAAAGGATGGGTTGTTGTATGATGAAGAACTTCCTCAACCTTTGTAAGCCTCGACTCTTGTGATACCATGCTTGAATCGGCGGTCCTTGTCCTAATATCCTGTATCTTGTTTTGTTGAACTCAAATCTCCTTTCACAGAGATGCAAACAGGGTGAATTTTGATACTGTTGCCCAGATAAAGGATCCATTGGTGGCAAAGGTAAACTTCCCATCTTTGAATACTGTTACTACTCTACTATTTGTTGCTTTTGTTGTTTTAGCGAATGTAGATTCCGTCATCTCTTACTTTTCTTTGATCAATACTACATGCTAGTATGCTACATATGGCGTGGCGCTTGATACTGTTGGAAACTTATGCATTATAAGATGTGTTTATTTATAATCATCACCACCATTTACATTAGGCATAAATGGTCATTGTAATTATCTTTAGGCCAAGTTAGGAAGTTCCATGCCAAATACTGTAGAGCGTGATGGTTATGATAATCTGATGTTCATGTCGAAATTCTCGGTTGACCTCACTTCTAGTTTCTCTCCATTTTCAGCCAAGACTATGAACCTTTTTTCTCATATTGATTTTGTTTTCTATCTTCCAGAATACATAACCACACTGTTTCTCGTTCTCGTAAACCACTTGAACTTGCAAGAAGTTCTAGTTCTTGTATCATCTAGCCATTTCTCCTAGTATACTTCAAATTATTTCAGAATTTCACAAATTTATTACTACCTCCGTATTGAAATTGATGGAACATTCCACTTTTCACACTCGTCTAGGCACATTCTGTACCATTTTAATCTTTAATTATGCATTTACAAAAATTATGACAATCAGATATTAAAAAAGTATACATCCAAACGAATGAAACGAGATCCAACAAGACCTTATTTTTCTTTATGCATAGAAAGTATAGTGAATGAATAGTGTCAAAGTCAAAGTGCTCCGTTTATTTAATACGGAGGCAATACTTATTCTTGTTGGAACTAGACGATGCTACACCAAAGTAGTAAAATTCACACAAGCTTCTTGATTCCCATTAAGATCTTCATTACATATTATGATATTAGTATTTCTAAAATATACTTGAAGTCTTGAACTGTATTGAACCAACACTTTTTCTTTCTATGTTGCTTACAAATGCAGTCAAAGTTTAGTCACAGTAGGAGGATCGGACGACTAGAATAATATAAACTAGATTCAATCAGACCATGTCAAGACCTTATCAAATTCAGTCCAGATCACCTTATTTCAGGTTAAGAGAACATGATAATATTCCAAAAGAGATAAGTAGCCTTGCACATGATGGACTTAAAGGTAGGAGCATGGGGTTTGTGTTCTCCTCGTTGGGAGGTTGGCGTGTATCATTTTGGAAATGATAGTAGGGGTGATTCAGGAATAACTATTAGTATGAGGATCTTCTAGTCTGAAACATTTCCCTTTGATGAGTGATTGGTTGGATTAGTGCATATGTACATTACAAAATGGGAAAATCCATGCAAATTGATGTTTTGTTGATTGGATACACTTTAATTCATCAAAAGTGCAGTGAATTTCACTATTATGGACAAGCACGAGGCTGAATGCCTCTAGCAACAAGACTATGCTCTACTTTATTATGGGGAAGAGGGAGTATTCACCATTTTGGATAAACTATGATAGAGATCTGTTTTCGTGCTTATTATACCATGAAGCATGGCTTCAAAGCTTTGCAAGTAAGCTGAACTACTTCTGGCATAAGTATGCGAGATCAGACATCGATTAATTTCCACACATGTTTCGTGCTATGAAGAGAAAGCTTATATATACTTCCTCCTTTTTTGTGCTATTGCATCATGTGGTTGGGCACAATTCTGGGGATTAAGGGGATCACAATTACTTCTTAATACAAAAGTCAAGAAGGAAACCTTTCCGAAAATGGGTGTGATGCAATTTATATGCAACTCCTATAAATGGCAAGTGATGCAATAGGAAAAAAAAAACGTCAAAACTATATGTTACGTCTTACTCTTCTTTTACGTCAAATGTGGCAGATTTTGATTCTAACCTCTTTTCAGGGCTACAAATTCTGGGTTCAAGTATTGATTAATATTTCTTAACATCGTCTTATTTGGTAGGCTGCAGAGCGCCTCATTATGAGTGATGGGGAACTCAAAAGTCAGCTTCAAAAATTTCAAAGAGATCCTAATATATCAAGTAGGTTGCATTCTGTGATTTGCATTTCTTATGAATATTGTTGTATCCTAAATTATGTAAGAGAGTTATGGTCAATTGTAAAGGGGAGGGACAGTGTAATTTCATTGTAACTAAGAGAGATCATATATCACGCGGAAGACAAGAGAATCAGTTAGACTAGAGAGAGAAAACAGAGTCAGATTCTATGTAACTAAGAGATATCGTATAGAGAAATCATGATGAAAAATATATAGTCACTTTTAGTTGTTAGCTTTGTCAGTTTGTCAAGTCCCTCGAAAACTTAGTAATCTATCCTTCAATTTCTGTAATGCAAATCATCTTCTTTTTCATTTTATTTTCTGCCAAAAAAGTGTTAATTTCTTTGAAAATTTCAAAAGGAGCTACATGTGATTCCTGGAGTTGGGAATTATCTAATGATGCTGCAACTATGAACACCTCACTTCTAAATAGGCCAAAGTGAGAAATTTTTGCTTCGTTTTTGAAGAATTATAACTTTTAATGCAATGGAAATGAGATTTATAATCAGGTCTTCAAGAGGAAGGCATGGCAAAGTATGCTACCATGAATGATAAAATTCTTTATGGAAGTTTATGACAAGGTCATTGAATAAATTTTGTAGACAGTTGCAGTTTTGCGAACGTTAAGAATTAGCGAATATAGTTTGTCTTCCTCCAAGTGCTGGCTATGGAGAGTGGAATGCGAAAAGTTGAAAAACCTCCTTTGACAATGTTCAATTTTTTCTGTTATGTAGGCTGGCTTGAGGATGCAGCATATTTTGCTGCAATCGACAATGTTTGTAATACATTTTCTTGGTATGACTGGCCTGAACCATTAAAAAATCGACATCTTTCTGCGCTGGTGAAAATTCATCAGAGCGAAAAACACTTTGTAAGTGTTGACTGGCTTATATTCTTAAGTTGATTCGTATATGAAAAATCATGTATTGATAAAGTACTCATACTTTCAGTTGGACAGATTGACTTATTCATCGCCCAGCAATTTCTATTCCAAAGACAATGGAAGAAAGTTCGCCATTATGCACAACTGAAGGGCGTCAAAATCATGGGAGATATGCCAATATATGTGGGTTATCATAGTGCTGATGTTTGGGCTAACAAAAAACATTTTTTTCTGGTGAGTGAGCCCCACTTTTATAACTTGTGGTGATGTTTCTGCAGTATGCTCTATAATATTTGTTTCTCTATATGGTGTTAATGTCTGTTTTTCCTGCAGAACAGGAAGGGTTATCCTCTGTTAGTCAGTGGTGTTCCGCCAGATGCATTCAGTGAAACTGGTCAATTGTGGGACAGGTTGGTGTCCCTGCACAATGCGCCTCTATTTAGTGTGGTCGTTTAATTTACCTTGTTATGATATGCTCTCTGTCCTAAACTAAGTATATACTCTTCCATATTGTAATGTCTCACAAAGGAGCTAGCATCACTTTTTAGTTTTTAGTGAGTTGGTCCTTCATACTTTTTTTTTTCTGGCTCTCTTTTTCTCTGTACTTTTGCACTCTCCTTAATCTTCATGCAAAACTAAATAACAATTTGGTCTATGGTAGAGGGAGCAGCATATCACTTTACTTAACTGCTGTGACATCTTCTAGTTGTTTCCTGATGTAAAGTTGTGGACTAACTAATCTTTGTTATCTGTTTGAAGCCCTTTATATGATTGGGAAGCAATGGAGAGAGATGGATTTTCTTGGTGGATACGTCGAATTAGACGAGCAATGGATCTGTATGATGAGTTTAGAATTGACCATTTCCGAGGTTTTGCTGGATTTTGGGCCGTCCCATCAGGTATGTGATGTACATATCTAGCTTTTATGGCAGGTTTCAGTGGTGCTCTCAATTCTCCACCTTTGTCATATCATAACTGTGGGCTCTCTTTGTTAACAGAAGCCAAGATTGCAACTGTTGGCCGATGGAAGGTCAGCTTCCCGGATCTACTGTATGAACTTCAAGCTATGAGCTCTTTACATGATTTACTTATCTCGTATGGTGTTTGATGACAGTAGGCTGGGCCAGGGAAGTCCTTGTTTGATGCAATATTTAAGGCTGTTGGGAAACTTGACATTATTGCTGAAGACCTGGTATGTAGATTTGGATTTTGGACCCAAAAGTTTTGTAAATAACCAACTGATTATATGCAAGTTGGTGGTTTTATGCTACCTTTCATGAGGATGCCCTTTATTTGAATTTTTTTTCTAATTTTTATATGATTGTCTCTCATCCCTTAATGGTATGAATATCCATAACCAAAGTTCATGCACTAGCTACTAGAGATCTAGACTATTTTAAGACTGAATCCTTTGTACCCAGCTACTTTAAACTCTCATAGCTGGGATCTAAAAACTAATAGCT
Source organism: Patellifolia procumbens (assembly GCA_947645195.1). Lineage (NCBI taxonomy): Eukaryota > Viridiplantae > Streptophyta > Magnoliopsida > Caryophyllales > Amaranthaceae > Patellifolia > Patellifolia procumbens. The sequence continues at coordinate 632,193 of CANSGD010000144.1, forward strand.
ATTAGCATAGTTAAAAGCTAATAGTACTATTTTTTTCTGAATAAGCTTTATGAAAATTTGGCTTCTTTTGGTCCAAAATGATTTGTTAAGTCATTAATTATCTGAGTGTTGCGTATACGATACATGCATTCGAGCTGAAATAAAAAGTTAATGTAAGGTAATTCGTGGTCTTGAATGTGATATTTTTGCTTTGATGTTTCTCCTCCTTTTAGCTGACAAGCAGAGGAATGTTGTATATATGTATAATATATTACCTTGGCTAAGCTATAGTCTACTTATAACAGGGTGTTATCACAGAGGACGTAGTACAGCTGAGGAGATCCATTGAAGCACCTGGGATGGCTGTCCTGCAATTTGGTATCCACCGTATATTGTCTTTCAATTAAATATTTCGCTTATGCTGAGTTGAGGCTTTGGATGATCTAATGAATTTAACTAGTTAATGCATCTTGTAGGTTTTGGAAGTGATGCAGAAAATCCTCATTTGCCTCATAATCATGAAAGGAATCAAGTGGTATATACTGGCACTCATGATAATGACACGGTAAAGTTCCTGCTGCATTATACCGTCATAGATAGTTATGCTTTCTTCTATCTAAGCATGTGGCTCCAAACAAACGTGCTACCTCTTAGTCGTGTTTCCTGTATGCTAATATTTAGGATGTGGACACGCTTAGTGCTTCTTCTATATTGAGTAACCTTTTCGATGGATATGCTCATGTCTGATAGGTTGTAGGCTGGTGGGACAACTTGAAACAAGAAGAGAAACACCATGTAAGTTTTTTTAACCAGGCAACAAATAGGGCAGTGGAATAGCTGTTTTTTTTGCTAATTTAAATTTTTTCTGGTGTGCCAATTTTTTTAGTCTGTGCTTCAGTTCTAACCTGTTATTGATACAGGTGCTGGCTTACCTTTCCCTCAACAAAGGAAATGATATCTCATGGGGACTCATCCAAGGTGCATTATCTTCAGTAGCTAAAACAGCAATTGTACCGATGCAAGATGTTCTTCGACTTGGGAGTTCTGCGAGGATGAATGTTCCAGCTACTCAGGTAATTATGCAGTATTATTAGACTTGTTAGCAAGTCTGAGGTGAAGTGGAGCAAAAGAAGAAAAAAGTCACCCCAATAATTTATTACTTATTAGTTGGCTGGATGTAAGTCCATAGATTAGATCCAACAATGGTTCTCACCATGAGAGATTTCCTTGTTTCTTTTCCTTGTACTTTTCTGCTTTCTTCTAATCCTTGGGGTGCTATACAGTCCGGGAACTGGAGCTGGAGAATACCCACTTCTGTGGATTTTGAAAGCTTGGACACCGAGGCAACAAAGTTGCGAGACTTGCTGTCAATGTACGGCCGACTGTAATTATTGATGCACGATAAGGTTTTGTCTACATAGGCTTCAGCAGTTTTGCGCCAATCCACGCAGAAGACCATACTGTTCATGTTGTAAGGATAGGAACTTGTATAAGTTGTATCTCCGCAGAGGAAATATAAATTATCCAAATGCAAAATAATGTAGTTTATGTTGTTTTTCCCTCTATGCATCCTTCTGTTTCTAGTTTTTATCATTTTTGACTTGCTGAATATGAAGAATGCCTTGTATGATAATTGGTATAGGTATGGTCTGAACGAGTTGGGGAACGAGAACGACAGCATGGTCACCAAAACCATGGACAAGGAGGCTAACCAAATCTCAAAAAGGGAGCATTTGACCCCAAATTGGATGGTTTCAGCTTAGATAAAATTTCATACACTACAAGATTTTAAAGCCATTATAATCATCTAGCAACTCATGGATATCCGAATAATCTTATGACTTAAACTGTTTAATATAGCCCGGAGTCCTCAATAAGAATCTGATATGGATGCTAGAACTAAGATTCTGCTTAGTTCAAAATGTACCTCGAGTACACTGACTAGGGGTGTAAACGAGTCGAGCTGCGCTCGAGCTCGATCAAGCTCGGCTCGACTCGTTAGCATATCAATCGAGCTCGAGCTGGCCAAGTCAAGGCTCGAGCTCGGCTCGGTTGCAAAACTTTGAGCTCGAGCTTGGCTCGGGCTTGATTTTTCCCCCCCCAAAGCTAACCGTTAATGTTCTTGCAAATAAAAGTAAAATACGCAATAATTCAATAAAAATAAATTTAATGCAGATAGGTCTTTCCCATCACTTAACATTCAACAACAGAGAATGTTAATTATCTAGTTAAAGTTCAAAATTTAAGGATAACAAGTATATATTTTTCAAAAAGAGTCGAGTCGAGCCGAGCTTGAACGAGTCGAGCCTTGTTGGTCTCGAGCTCGGATATTTAAGGCTCGGCTCCGGCTCAATATTGACCAAGCTCGAGCCGAGCTCGAGGGCTCTACGAGCCGGCATAACTCAGTTACGCCCCTAACACTGACATCCTTTCTCTTGCAATATACCCCATGTGCACTAGTTTAAGTACGTTTATTTGCTTCTTCATACCAATTTCTTTTGGTGGTTGTATAACGGGTCGATATGATAATTTAGCGATTTTAGACATTTATCCGGTCCTAATTCAAATAGAGATTGTCTTTCTTGAACATAAAGTATTATATAAGAATAGTCTTTTTATTAAATTTGGTTTGGAGAGCACATTATATAGTAAGAGAATCATGATCCAATTTTAAATCATCAACATATACTCTTTCTGCAACAGTTTAATCATATTTATTTACTTCGTCTTACCATTTTTTTTTAGCGGTTGTATCACAGGTTTAAAAAAATAACTAAACTATTAAGATATATTTCAGACCTTAACTCAGATATAATAATTGACATAAAGCGTAGTTATGTTATTCTACCAATTTTGTTCAGTAATTAAAATATTTGAAAATTTTATCCTTATATGCCTTGGTATTAGTTCCTATTCATATATCATCATTCTTCTAATTCTGATTTTGTAAATGGGAAATTAGAAAATTTGGATAAAAAGAGTTTAACAAGTTAAGTGAGAAAAACAATTTAGATTCCAAAAAAATAGTTTTCTTATTTCCTTTAGTTTGGTTTGCAAAAAGCGGAAAGTATTTCTTTCTAACACAATAAAATAATTTTATGTAGAGACGTAGAGTTAATACATGTTCCTCTATTCGAGAGAAAACCCCTCTTTTCTTTCTTCCGTCTATTTTCCTATTTTTTCATTCTTCTTTTTCCGTCTAATTTTTTGTGAAAATGATTTTCCGTACAAGCAAATCGAGTCCTAGTTAGCTGAGTGAAGACTAGGCCTGGCCATGAACAAAGCCCAGTCGAACACTAGCGTAGCTTGGCTCTGATACAATTTTCCCTGGTTCAAACTCTCTTCGAACTTAATATAAGGTCTGAGCTTGGTTTGATAAGAATTTTTCGAGTTCGAGCCGAACTTGAGGTTGACTCGATTAACATTGTTTCAAAGATAAAATAATAAAATATTAATGGTGTCACTATCCAATTTCATTTTAGTATAACAAAAATTACCTTATCTTTATCATTTATGTAAAAAAATCATTTATGATAAGAAATAGGAAAAATTAACTGAAATAATCTCAACTATGCCTGTTTCGCTCAAAATAATCCCTACTATGAGATATTGTAGAATAATCCAAACTATTAGGAGTACTTTCTCAAAAAAATATAAACTTTTAATTCTACAATGTATAACAGTCCGAAAATGGATCATTGCAGGTAAGAAAAATAAAGTTTGGATTATTTTGGAAAGGTAACCTTAGTAGTTTGGATTATTCTAGAATAACTGATAGTTGACATTATTTTAAACGGAACGGAAAATAATCGGAACGGTTGCAATTGAGATTATTCATGTCAACTTTTCCTAAGAAATATGTTAATTAACGAGCTCACAAGTCTAACACAATTAAGTTAAGAGTTTGGCTCGTTAAAAATTCGAACTATAATTTCACTCTAATTCTTAACGAAACAAGCTCGTACCAAGTTCGGTCCAGTTCTAACCAAGTCGAGTTCAAACTATTCACGAACCGTTCTGCTTGTGTCCACCCCTCTCTAACACAAAGTTGCATACTTGCACCAAGCCTATTAACAAGGGGGAGGAAAGAAAGAAAGGAGGCAGGGGGGAGAAAGAGGGAGTTCCACTCACTGCAGCGGCGGAGAACGAGCCGCACAATTCGAAAGGATCCATCGTGAAGTTCCACTCATATGGTGACTGGTTCATAGAGAACAAGAAAGAAAGTATCCACCTTTGACCCAAACCCGTACCCAGATGAGCCTCTTATACCCATCTTCCCATATTCGTTTTTGGGGACGCATTTGGGCTGTATCCATCCCATACCCGACCCATATCCGTCCCCGTTACGGGATTCGAATACCCGTCCTCCATAGCTACAAGGTACAATTTAATTTGATTCATTCTTTTGGGTCTTATAATTACATTGTGAGGTCATTATGTCAAATGGGTCTTCTTGATTCTGCAAGTTTGGTTCTTGATTGGATGATGGCTGATGGGCATTCATTAGATTCTTCTGGTTTGAGTTTTTTTGTTGGTTTGTTTTCGGATTCAGGCCGATTCGACATTGCCCGTAAATTGCTTGCTCAAGCGCAATGTGAGGAGATGGAGAGGAACCCTTTTGTATATAATAAGTTTTTGAGTTGCTTGGTTAGACAATATAGAGTAGATGAGGCTGTTACTTTCTTTATTGAGCATATGGTACCGAAATCTTGCTTAGATGCTTGTACTCTTAACATATTGATTAGAGGCTTGTGCAAGGCACGGCTAGTCGATAGGGCGTATGAATTTTTCGAGGATATGGTTAATTTAGGTTTGTGTCCCGATGTTATTACGTATAATATCATGATAGACGGGTATTGTAGGGTTAATAAGGTAGAGAAAGCGCGAGAATTGCTTTTGGAAGTTAGGTCTAGAGATGGTGTTTCTCCTGATGTTGTAACTTATACATCTGTCATATCTGGTTATTGCAAACTGAGAAAGATGGATGAGGCATTTTTGCTTTTCCAAGAAATGACTAGTATTGGAATTAGACCTTCTCTTGTTACTTTTAACGTTATCATTGATGGCTTTGGCAAGGTTGGCGACATGGCCTCCGTGTCGGCTATGTATGAGAAAATGCTTTTTCTTGGTTGTTTTCCTGACGTTGTTACCTTCACATCTCGTATCGATGGTTATTGTCGGATAGGGCAAGTGGATGAGGCTTTGAAGCTTTGGCAAGAAATGGTTAGTAGGAAATTGTTCCCTAATAGATATACATTTTCTATTCTTATTATTGCTTTATGCAAGGAGAATAGACTGAACGAGGCTTGTGATCTTTTGAAGCAATTAAAGTTGAGGAATGATATCATCCCGCAACCTTTTATGTACAATCCTGTCATTGATGGACTCTGCAAATCTGGCAAGGTTGATGAGGCAAATCTAGTTGTGTCTGAAATGGAGGAGAGAAAATGCAAGCATGATAAGTATACATTTACCATTCTTATCATTGGCCACTGTATGAAGGGGAGAATGCTCGAAGCAATTAAGATATTTCATAGGATGCTATCCGTTAAGTGTACCCCAGATGACATTACTGTAAAATCTTTGCTGTCATGTTTGGTAAAAGCGGGGATGCCATATGAGGCCTCACAGATAAAGAAACACATGGCATTAGGGAAGGTGGAACTAGGTTTGTCATCTTCGAGAAGAATTTTGCCAGACAGGACAACTCTGGATATTGAAGTGGCAGCATAACTGGAAAGAGCCATTTGGGTGCATCAATATATAAAACTTGGATGCGTATCGGCACTATTGTGTAATTGCACAAGCCTAAGCACCTGTTTACGTGCTGTCTCGGCTATTACAGTTGTTGAAATGATATAATTGGGCTTTAATTGAGTGCTTAGTGCTTGCTTGTTTGAATATTTAAGTGGCGTCTTAACTGGAAAGAGCCATTTGGGTGCATCAATTTACAGCACTTGCATGCGTATCGGCACTATCGTGACATTGCACAAGCCTAAGTACTCGCCTATGTGCTGTTTCGGCTACTACAGTTGAAATTAAAATTAATTGGGCTTCAAGTGAGTGCCTAGTGCTTGCTTGCTTGGACATTCAAGTGGCGGCTTAACTGGAAAGAGCCATTTGGGTGCACCAATTCACAGCACTTGGATGTGTATGGGCATTATCATCTACATAGCTGCATGCTGTTTGGCTATTACAGTTGAAGGTGTTCAAATTAATTTAATTGGGCTTTAAGTGAGTGCATAGTGCTTGCTTGCTTGCTTGGACATCCACTGCTTCCAATGCTTCTGGCCTTGCATTTTGTTTTTGAAGAGAAATCGGATAAACTGTTGTCTTGTCTCTTGACTTAACTTGCTTCCTGTGGTCTTGAATGAGAAGGTTAGCATATACTTTCACCAGCGACGTGTTTGCTTAATTCTTTTTTTTTGTTTGATCTTATGTTTTGATTGTCTGTTCTTTGCTTTTTGTCGGGTAGGAAGAAGGTGTCAATTTGGTTGGTATTAAAGCATGTTCTCTGAAGTGATGGGGCTTAGTTTTTAAAGTGGAGGAATTTGAAGCAACCAGAGCTTGCCTTGAATCTATGGAGTATTCTAGTCTTTTAACAGTTCTACTATCGCATTCCATGAACTAAAGAACTTTAATAGGAAAGGTCAGTGTCTCAACTCTTGCGGCTGTACCTGAGTAATAGCTTTAGCAATTCAGTGCATATATATGACAACTTGCGGACGTGAAAAAACCTTCAGTTCAAGAATCTAGATAGCAGGAGTGCACACTTACTCATAGTCCATATATTGCATAATTAAAGAATAAAGTTGTAGTTCCTTCAGCTTCCCTATACTTCCTTGGCTTGTGTTGGGTCTCTGCACCTTCGCCTTGCGCTTTATGCCTACACACCAGAGGCCCTTTGCGTCTCAGTGCACCTCATGCCTCTTAAAATTAAGCATGAAGCATGGCTTTAAAGCTTTGCAAGTAAGATGAATTTTTTGTGGGGTAAGTATGCGAGAGAACGATCGATTAATTTCCACATGTCTTTCGTGCGATGAATTGAAAACTAGCATATACTTCCTCCTTTTTTTCCTATTGCATAATGTGGTTGGGCACAAGTCATAAGAAAACAAAAAATAGTATTGTACTCTATTTAGGCCCTTGGACTTGAATTTCAGTTCAGCTCAGTTGAGCCTGTACTGAGTCAAGGGGTTCAATTTGCTTAAGTTCAGTTGAGCTCTATTAATCTTGAGTTCACTTTAGTTTCATTCAGCCTAAGGCCTTAATACAAAAGGAAAGAAGGAATGCTTTCCAAATATGGGTTGGATGCAAGTAATATGCAACTCCTATAAATGGGAAATGTTGCAATAGAAAAAAAGCGGAGGAACTATATATCAGAACCTGACTTAAACTTCATTTACTTCAAGAACCCATTTGGTTGAGTGTAAAACATTTTCAATGTAAAATGATGCCCCTGTCTGTCTCAACCCAAGGCTCTTTTCCATGCCTGCCGCTCTGATGGATGTAAAGTTTTGAAAGACTTCTTTCAAGGTTTTTCACGGAAAACAATTTTAGTGGAGAACACAATTGTAAATTTAGTTTTTCATTGTTTGGTACCATGTAAGAAAGATGATGGAAAAAAAGGAAAATGAAAGGGAAAGTAAGGAGAGGTGGTAGGAGGAGTGTAAAAGGGAGGTGAGGAAAAAAGAAGGAAAAGAGTTTTGAAGGGAAAATGGTTCTCGATAATTGAGAGAGCAATTTTACTTCAAGGGAAAATGATTTTACACTCCTTTGTCAACCAAACAATGTAAAACTGAAAATAGAGGAAAATATTTTTTTGGAAAATGTTTTACAACCTACCAAATGGACCCTAAATGTGGTGTATCTTGATTCTACTCTCTTGTCAAGGCTACAAATATTTTGTTCAACTTTTGATTGATATTATTAACATCACCTTATTTGCTAGGCTGTGGAGCGCCTTATTATGAGTGATGGGGAACTCACAAGCCAGCTCCGAAATTTTCAAAGAGATCCTGATATATCAAGTAAGTTGCTTTCTGTGTTTTGTTAATGAATCTCGTATAAATAAAGTATGTAAGAGGAGTTATGGTCCATTTTGTGTTCTATTTCTTTGGAAATTTAAAAAGGAGCTACATGGGATCGCTAGAGTTAGGAATAATTGTTGTATGCTGCAACTATGAACGCCTCACTTCTCAAAAGGACAAAGCTAGAAATTTCTGCTTTGTGTTGTAAGAAGTATTGCTTTGAATACAATGAAAATGAGGTTTATAATCAGGTCTTAAAGAGGAAGGGTTGGCAGAGTATGCTAAAATGAACAATAAATTTTTTTTACGGCAGTGGATTCTGTAAAGTTATATACAAGGTCCTTGAATAGTTTTTAGAACAGAGTTGCAATTGTTAAGAATTAGTGAATACAATTTATCTTCATCGATTACTGGCTAAAGAGTATAGAGAGTGGAATGGTAAAAGCTGAAAATCTCAGTTGAAAACATTCATAATACCTCTAGAATGAAGAGAGTAGAGCCTTAGCTGAGAGGCAGAGGAACGTTTTATATGTATAATAGATTATCTTGGCTAAGCTGTAGTCTACTTATAACTGGGTGTAATCACAGAGGACAACTACAGCTGAGATTGAAGCACCCGGGACGGATGTCCTGCAATTTGGTTTCTGCACATATAGCATTCTGATACCCTTCCTCCTTATGGTCTCCCTCTCACCCTCCTTCACCTTGCCTCTAACCCTCTTTCTTCTTTGTGGATGTGTTAGTAAATTATCTATTTCTCTTATGCTGAGGAGAAGATGATCTAATGTATTGAACTTGCTAATGCATCTTGGCACAGGCTTTGGAAGTGATGCGGAACACTCTCATCTGCCTCAAAATCATGAAAGGAAGCAAGATGATGACACGGTAAAGTTCCTGCTGCATTATACTGTCATTGTGATGTGTTGTTCTCTCTAAGCATATGGCTAAAAACACCCATGCTGCCTGTTAGTCGTCATTCCTGTATGCTTAATTTAGAATATGGGATGCACTTGGTGCTTCCTTTCATCTGAGTAACCTTTTCAATGGACATGCTCATGTTTGATAGGTTTTAGGCTGGTGGGACAACTTGAAACAACTAGAGAAACACTGTGTAATCTTTTTCAACCAGGCAACAATAGGGCAGTAAAATAACTGTTATGTTGGATAATTTTAAATTAATTGGTGTGTGTTTTTTTGTTTCTGTCTGTGCTTCAGTTCTAACTTGTAGTTGATACAGGTGCTAACTGCTAACTTACCTTTCCCTGAACAAAGGAAATAATACCTCATGGGGATTCATCCAAGGATCGTTATCTCCAGTAGCTAAAACAGCAATTGTATCGACGCAAGATGTTCTTCGGCTTGGGTGTTCGGTGAGGATAATGTTCTAGCTACTCAGTGTAATTATGCTGTATTATTAGAGGCTCAGCAAGTCTAAGGTGAAATGGAGCAAAAGAAGAGAAAAGTCACAAACATAATTTAAATCTCACAATAATTTCTTTGTGAGTCCGCCCCATGTAAGATTTTGCGTATTAGGTTATGTAGTTAGCTTGGCCTACTTAATGAGTGAAGTCCATAGATTAGATCCTGCAATGGTTCTCATCCTGTGTTGGCCAAACTTTTGCATCATCTTAGCCCATTTCCTTGTACTTTTGTGGTTTCTTCTAAACTTCTGATCCTTGAGGTGTTATACTGTCTGGGAACTGGAGCTGGAGAATGAGGATGCCCACTTTTGTGGATTTTGAAGGCTTGGATGCTGACTTGCTGAGGCAACGATATTGCTAGACTTACTGTACGACCTGCTGTTAACGTTGATGCACCTAAGCTCCTCTGCAGTTTTGCACCCATTCACACCGAAGATCATTGTATCCAGGTTGTAATTTGTAAGGAGTGAACTTGTATCTCCTTGGAGGAAATATTAAATCAGCTAAAGGCAAAATAATAAGTACTACTTTTTCACTATGCCGCTTTCTGTTTCGAGCTTTTATCTCTTCCCCTAGCTGAATACAATGAGTCAATGACAAATGTCGAAGACCATTAATGAAAATTGGTATTTCTATGGTGTGAATGAGTTCAGTAACGACGACATGGTCCTAGATTAATGAAATCCATGCATAAAGAGGCTAACCAAATCCTCAAAAGAAATCATTTGACCCTAAATAATTTAGACTTGAGATATGACAATCACAATTCACATATTGCATATTCAGCTTATAGATTAAATTTTTAATACTACCAGATTTTTAAGCCAGTATAATCATCTAGCATTTTGGATATCCTTCAATATAGAGTATTACAGGTACAGACTTCTGCACATATCTTATATACTTCATATATTGAGCTGTTTAATCTTTACACTAAAATTTGAGAGAAAAATTGTGTAGATAACTGTTTTGATTATTATGAGGCCGTTTCAATAGCTTTGATACACTCGAGTACAGTTGCCTTATTTGACATTGCAGCCATCAGAGCTTCATGAGCTGCTTTATTGTTCTTCAAAAGAGATGCTGCAAACAAAACCTGAACAAACACATTGCATAGAACATCAGGCACTTCGTAAGAGAAAGAGAGAGAGAGAGACAAGATGATGGGCCTAAATTTACCGCCCATCGAGTGAGGTTCTGTTGCTGGTCCTTGCTGAGTTGTGGTGTACTCCTATTTAAGAATCTCTGTGGAGTGGCAAAAAGAGAAACTGTAAGAGCTATTGCCTTATATTCAAGCAACAATTGACCACAAAAGGAAAAAGAAGAGAGAAAGAAACTACACCTGTAGACTGAAAAGATCTGCAGATTGACCAATAACTTTGTCGTATGTTAGCCCTTCGGCAGCCAGACCAGCCATCGATACAACAGCTAACCTGCACAACAAAGAGGAGCGTCAACTGAGCTAATAAAACCATTACCCAAAAAAATGTTATAAGCCGGAAAAGGATCAGTCCATTTCTCATCTCTGAGAATCAAGTCAAGAGTCCGGATTCACCCCTTTTTCTCCATAAAATGCGCCACACCCCTAGTTTTCGGGGCATCTCCAAAAATGGCCCTATATATCCTTCTAACTACGTACAATCCACTTGAAGCGATGTCATGTTGACTAGCTAAAGTACTTCAGGAGTTGGGACAAAAAAAGTTCCGAGACAAAAGTATATGAATAGAACGATTAAAAGCAGAAGATAGGCTTTCAAATAATATGCCACAAAATATCTGAATAATCAAAGAGGTATCAACTTAATTACCTATCAAGTTCCTTAGCGTCAAGCAGCCCACTGTATATAAGCTTCTCCAACTTGTCATTGATAAGATTTACATGTTCTTTTCCAATATCCAGAGAGTAGTCCAGAATTGGCAGACCAAACAGATAGGCAACTGGGAGGAACTGTTACAATGTCAAATTATGCTCTAAAGAGCACAGTCAAGCACAGAGCTCATTGCCAATGGAGGAGAGTGGATTTTAAGCACAAATTCTGATAGTTAATTTACCAAATAGTTAAAAGATCCAATGATCACACATGATGATCGTTGATTGTGATGTGAAGTAAAAATATAAGATCAGCACCTACGACATGACATCATGTCGATATAACATGTTATCACCGCATAATTTAGGTCCTTGAAGGGGAAGGGGAAGGGGGGGGGACACAAGTGTACAAGTGTACAACTCTCTCATCCATGCTTTCATTGTCAAACAAATGCCAACATATTACCTAGAAAATGAGCCGCTTCATGCCTAGAAATCCGCTCTTGATAGTCAGGAAAGACCACTGAAAATCCACTAATGGCTGCCTGGAGAAGTCTGCATCAACAGATGAAATATAGAGCATCAATTTGGTTTAAGTTTAGATAATTAGATACCTGTGTGGATCACCTCAAATATAGAAGGTAACCAGCCCTCCAAAAAAAAAGAACAAGCTAGATAAGGATAAGAAAGGATATTCAGAATGGACGTATATCTAAGATCATTCTTACCCAGGTGCAGTGCTCCCCACTGCCAAAACCACTAAAGAGATGCTTCCAATTAGGTATGGCACAAAGAAGCCCCAGTCCTTCAAAAAAAAGCATGGTTAACAGTCTCAAAAGTTAGAAGCAACCACAGTTATCTTGTTTCAGGGAAATGTGCGTAGAAACCCGAAGTTTTAATTACTATCAGAAAAAGTAACCAGCAAAGAGAAACCTGTTAATAATATTTTAAATTTACAAAACGACATCTTTATATAGCAACACAGAAGATGCCATGCAAGTCATAGTGAATATCAAGACAGAACCACACAACACAAAGATTGCTCATATACATATTGATCACGATAGTAAAAATAAGCCTTACCTCTATCACTCTGCATACAATTATACTCTCCGATTCTAGCCTATCTAAAGAAGAATCTGATCTGAATGCTAGAATTAAGCCTCCACTTAGTTCAAAATGTACCTCAAGTACACCCTCTCTTTAATTCCTAAGCAGCCCTTTTTATAGGCTCCGAAATCTGCCCCAAATGGCAGTTACCAAGAATAATGGCTGCAATCAAGGAAACGAAGATTACAGCCATTAATAACGCAATAATATCGCAACGGTTTATAAAACACAAAAGTAACCGTTGGCCCAAATAAAATGAGACGAGTCGCAAAAACTACACACCCCCACCCGCGTGCGTGTCGCGCCAACGGCCTGAGCCCGGCCCGGCCCGCGCGCGCGTGTGTGGTGGTTACTAGAGCATAGCCTCTAGTCTCCAAACTAATACTCAAAGGATGAAAGCAAATATAAAGACATACAAGAGTTGTGAAATGGGTGATATGGGACCACATAGAAGACATTGAACCTTTGGAAAAAGGTGCCCATAAATAAAGAAAGGAAGTAAAGCATATGTGGGCAATGTGGGATTGAACTTTTGAAGCACAAATAACTTGGAGTTTATAAATACTCCAACAACCAGTAGAAATGAAAATTTAGCACTTGCTTTGATTCTTCAAAGAAATAATAATGTATGCCCATGACTACCTTCTAGTCCCTATTCTTATTATTCTGCAAACCAGAGAAACCTATGTTCGAATCCTTCTCTCTTTTTGAAGAATTTTATGACTCTAAGATTGTGTGATTCATCGATAGCCATCTAGGTGTTTTTTCCTCCAAAAGTACAAATTTTAAGACTAACTGAAGTCTCCAATCAGAGGTAAATATGGAAAGAACAGCTAGAATCTGCATCATCATGTTGAACTAGATCTATTTAGAATTGCACTAATGAAACAAAGTATCTCGTACTCCCTCTATCTAAAAAATTTAGTCCAACTCGACATTTGTGTCACATGATGGTGAGACACAGAAATTAAGTAGGACAATATGTGCACAAAAGGAATAAAATATTTTGTAAATGAATAAGTTGGTTAGCTTCACTGAATCTTGCAATTAATTCAATCTAGCAACACATTTAACTGAAAAAATGACCTGACTGTGTAAGTAATGGAGATATGAAGATGCACTTTACCCCTGGAAGCTGGCCAGCAAGAAGACCCAAAAATCCTGTTGAGCCAACCACCGTAAAAAGAAAAGCTGCCTGCATGACTGAAAATTATCACGTTGATGAAGGTTGGTGCAGTTTCCAAAGCATATTTTGAGATGCCCCGACAAATTTTTAAATATGACCTCCAATCATATATCATAATGTGTGTATTTGACAATGACAGTAAACTTTAAGCAAAGAGCAGGGCCTAGCCAATGGAGGCAAGCTATTCATATCATATGATGCTTAAGGCCCCTAAACAGTTCTCCGATTAAAAATGTTTAGCTCCAATTCCAAACTGAAGGTATGAACCCAAAAATACCCTCTTTGAGGTATAGGTTAATACATTTCTACTTATATATACTCCACAATTGAACTAATATACTTACATCATTTCTGACACTTGGTATAGCAAGATTTTCAGCATTCTTTATTCCAAGAGTTGTCAGCTCCCTGATTGATGTCTGCATGGTAAAATTGCACTGAATAACATTTCCTCAAGCAGAATTTGTTGACTCAACCAGACAAATACACCCAAAAAATTGATACATACAGTACGACGAGAGACGTATGGCTGGGAGGTCCACCTTTTGGCCCAACCAACTTCTCTTAACTGATCAAGAGCCTCCTTAACAGCATCACTGTCCTTCTGCAGCACAATATATCAAACATCCTCAGATTGTTCAGCAAGAAGCATCATACGTTTGGCAAGCACAACAACTTCAACATGCAAACATGAGAATACTTATGATCATCTTGGAGAATATACAATTTAGATATGGAATGAGGTCTTAATAAAATGTCGAAGAAGAAAAGAGATATCAACCCTTCACATAACATTCTTATACATCATATGACTCATACATGGAGCAGCTAGGTTGCAGAAAGAGAAAGCACATGCAAACTAACAAGTAAGGGGCAAAGTTCATAGCAATGTCACCTAATTCGCTAATCTCCTTGCAAATTGCGAATTGAGGCTAGCGAATTATGATCAGTTTTGGGCATTTAAGCCAACTTTGGGCGAATTGTTGTTGAATATGCCTTGAGTTATATGTTGGTCCGAATAACCAAGCACAGGGAGTTAGGGACACGTAGCTAGCACATTGCTAGTGAACCATATTAAATTTGTGCGTGCACTCTATTATTTTACGTTCTATTATTCTCTATTCTGTCATAACAATTGCAAATGCAAATTAGATAGTGAACTCGGTAACATTGGTTCATAGAACCAATTCAACATTTCCATTTCCATTTCCATCAAGGTGTATGAAACAAAAAAAATTGTAGAATTTTGCTTATAATTGAGATCAGGATGCAGAAATATAAGCCCTTATAGCAACCTTCAGTAAAAAAAAATGAATATAATTCTCAAAAAAGGCAAACCCTAGGAGATAATGTGACTAATAAAGCAGCCATCTTTTGACCATTTTAATGATACCCAGAAAATTCTAAACAACACCCAGATAATAATAAACAATTTCCAGTACTGGGTAATTCAGGAATTGAGGGTAAACCTTCTCAAGAGCGGATTGAAGAGGATTGAAATCAACAGAAGGTAGAGCATTAGCAGTAGAGGAAGAGGATGTGATGATAGTTAGGCGTTTCTTGCAACAAACAGTGGTGATGGGATTGAAATGATTGGTGATATCAAAGAAGAGAAAGTTGCTGCGATGAGTGTTGCTAAGGAAAGCAACACCGCTCATTGCAACAGCTGACATTGCGAACCTTCTATCTTTGGAGTTGCAGATAAGCTTCTCTTTCGCGCCACCACCAACTGTTATAACTTACTCTGAACCTATGTTGATGATAGTGAGGTGTAAGTTTACCACCCACATATTGCATTTGACTAATTAAATTTCCTTTGTTAAACAGTAGGAAGGTTATTCAAGAGTCCGGATCATTTATCCTACATAGTGTCTCATTTTCTATTATTTTGTCTCATGATTTAAATAAAATAATTTTTTTCTTATTTTGTACATACTCTCTATTACTAAAGTCTGCTCAAAAACAAAAATATAGAAATTAAACTTTACTCATTAAAATAAAGAGAGAAAAGGAAATAAATCGTTTTCGCTCTTTATTTTACTAAGTGAAGTTAGTTATTTTATTTTTTTATGTTTGAGGAGGGTTTACTAGTAGGGAGAATGTACAAAATAAGAAAAAAAATTATTTTATTTAAGTTATGGCACAAAATAGTAGAACATGGGACACCAGATGGGACACTATACAATTGTAGTCATTGCAATAACTTCAATCTCAACCTTAGATTTTGTAGATTTCATCTTATTTGTTAAATATAATTAATTTTTAAAAAAAATTGAATTTATTTTTTTATTAAATCATTTAGATTAGTGGTCAAGATGGATCTACAACTAATGAAAAGTTTAGATTTAACTAGTTATAGTGGCTATTGTAGAATTATCCTAAATTATAATATTGTAACTTGAGCAGCCTAAGAGCATCATTGGTCCTGAATTGAGTATTTTTCCACTTCTTAACAATGATCTTTTATAAAATTCTCAATTCTTTTATCTCTCTTACTTTGGTATAATTTATCAAAAAATAAAGTGTTCAGATATATATCAATATGCATATCGATTTGAAGAGTATAAAAATGGCAGTGGATTCTGTAAAGTTATATACAAGTCCTTGAATAGCTTTTGAAACAGAGTTGCAATTGTTAAGAGTTAGTGAATACAGTTTCTCTTCATCCATTACTCGCTAAAGAGTATAGAGAGTGGAATGGTAAAAGCTGAAAAATCTCAGTTGAAAACACTCATAATACATCTAGTATGAAGAGAGTAGAACTGTAGCTGAGAGCCAGAGGAATGTTTTATATGTATAATAGATTATCTTGGCTAAGCTGTATGTAGTCTACTTATAAATGGGTGTAATCACAGAGGACAACTACAGCTGAGATTGAAGCACCCGGGACGGATGTCCTGCAATTTGGTTTCTACACATATAGCATTCTGATTCCCTTCCCCCTTATGCTCTCCCTCTCACCCTCCTTCGATCACCTTGCCTCTAACCCTCTTTCTTCTTTGTGGATGTGTGTGTTAGTAAATTATCTATTTCTCTTATGCTGAGGAGAAGGTTTGGATGATCTATTTTATTGAACTTGCTAATGCATCTTGGTACAGGCTTTGGAAGTGATGCGGAACACCCTCATCTGCCTCAAAATCATGAAAGGAAGCAAGTGGTATATACTGGTTTTCATGATAATGACACGGTAAAGTTTATGCTGCATTACACTGTCATTGTGATGTGTTGTTCTCTCTAAGCATATGGCTAAAAACACCGATGCTGCCTGTTAGTCGTCATTCCTGTATGCTTAATTTAGAATACGGGGTGCAGTTGATGCTTCCTTTCATCTGACTAACCTTTTCAATGGACATGCTAATGTTTTATAGGTTTTAGGCTGTTGGGACAACTTAAAACAACTAGAGAAACACTGTAATCTTTTTCAACCAGGCAACAATAGGGCAGTAAAATAACTGTTATGTTGGATAATTTTAAATTCTCTGGTGTTGTTTTTTGTTTCTGTCTGTGCTTCAGTTCTAACCTGTAGTTGATACAGGTGCTAACTGCTAACTTATCTTTCCCTGAACAAAGGAAATAATACCTCATGGGGATTCATCCAAGGATCGTTATCTCCAGTGGCTAAAACAGCGATTGTACCAACGCAAGATGTTCTTCGGCTTGGGTGTTCGTTGAGGATAATGTTCCAGCTACTTCGTAATTATGTTGTATTATTAGAGGCTCAGCAAGTCTAAGGTGAAATGGAGCAAAAAGAAGAGAAAAGTCACAAACATAATTTAAATCTCACAATAATTTCTTTGTGAGTTCGCCCCATGTAAGATTTTGCGTATTAGTTTATGTAGTTAGCTTGGCCTACTTACTGAGTGAAGTCCATAGATTAGATCCAGCAATGGTTCTCATCCTGTGTTGGCCAAACTTTTGCATCATCTTATCCCAATTCCTTGTACTTTTTGTGGTTCGTTCTAAACTTCTAATCCTTGAGGTGTTATACTGTCCGGGAACTGGAGCTGGAGAATGAGGATGCCCACTTCTGTGGATTTTGAAGGCTTGGATGCCGAGTTAACGATATTGCTCGACTTATTGTACGACCTGCTGTTAACATTGATGCTCAATAGGGTTTTGTGTTTACCTAAGCTCCTTTGCAGTTTCGCACCCATTCACACAGAAGATCATTGTATCCAGGTTGTAACTTGTAAGGAGTGAACTTGTATCTCCTCGGAGGAAATATTAAATCGGCTAAAGGCAAAATAATATACTACTTTTTTACTATGCCGCTTTCTGTTTCGAGCTTTTATAATCTCTTCCCCTAGCTGAATAGAATGACAAAGGTCGAAGACCATTAATGAAAATTGGTATATCTATAGTGTAAATGAGTTTAACGACGACATGGTCCTAGATTAATGAATCCATGCATAAAGAGGCTAACCAAATCCTCAAAGGGATCATTTGACCCTAGATTTGAGATATGACAATCACAATTCACAAATTGCATATTTCAGCTTATAGATTAAATTTTTAACACTACTAGATTTTTAAGCCAATATAATCATCTAGCAAGTAGCAACTTTTGGATATCATTGAATATAGAGTATACAGGTCTAGACTTCTGCACTTATCTTATATACTTCATATACTGTAATATTGAGTTATTTATTCTTTACACTAAAATTTGAGAGAAAAATTGTGTAGATGACTGTTTTGATTATTATGAGGCCGTTTCAATAGCTTTGATACACTCGAGTACAGTTGCCTTATTTGACATTGCTGCCATCAGAGCTTCATGAGCTGCTTTATTGTTCTTCAAAAGACAACCAAACGAGCTCTTATTTTGGTGAGGATGTATCTACAATCGCGATATTTAATTCAAGTGAAAATATGAATATGTTTTTAGAGATTCATGCGAGTTAGACTACTCTTAACACAACCTCAGGCGTCCGCTGAATCAAGTTTAACTGTAATACTTTCAACAGTTCATGCCAATCATATCAAACAACACAAATTTTGTGCAATGTTAGCATTGTGCTCAATTTGAGAACATCAAACACTATAATTTTGCAATTGTTTTGAAACAAAAAGTACTCTACAAAGGCAGATTAAGGAGGATCAACAGCAGCCCTTTGTTCAACTACTTCAGCCCGTTGTTCAGCTACTCCAGCCCCTTGCTCAACCAGCTCATGTTGTAACATCCCCGATTCAAATAAAGTAATAAAATAATGAACAGTAGCAGAAATACTGTTGATCGGAGTGTCACTTGCTAATTCAAATATGGGTGTCTAATTTCATTAATAGAAAATCACACTTCAAATATTATCCAAAGTGAGGTCATAAGCCTCTTACAACCCAAGTCATCATATAATGATGAAATCCTGAAATAATAGTAAGAAATGATAACAAAAGACGAAATAAAAACATAAGCATAAAATCCTATCTCTCACTCTAGCCCATTAAACCACCCAAATCATCAGCTTTCTTTACCTGCAAAATATATATATATGGGGTCCACAATCAGTGGGGAGCAACTAGCAGTCCTCCCAGGTTAAGTAAGATTCAATAAGCTAATTACGATAATCCACATCAACTACAGTATTCACAGTTCAGTCACATCATAACAGAAACATCAATACCACATCATAACTCAATACGACTGCAATAATTTTTACCAAAATAGACTCATTTTCCAAATTTAAATACATTTCCAAAATGATAACTCAATACTTCACACAACGTCACATCATCACATATCATCACATCAACAACGTTGAGGGGAGAACTGAACGTAAGTGGATGGACATAAGTTAAGCCCTAGTGCTAGCTCAAACTAGAGTGACAATTCATACCAAAGACCCATCTCAGCCCATAGAATTTCTCTTTCTCAACAAAACAACCCATGTACCCAGCTCAGTACATGATTTTTGACTCAATAAAATATCATTTCAGCAACTCTATGTACCCAGCTCAGTACAAGAGCAAAATCATACCAGCATTACTTTGTACTCAGCACAGCACAAAGTAAAATCATCTCAAAAAAATACCTTTTACCCGGCACAGTATAAGATAAACATCATCTCAAAACACACTTTGTACCCAGCACAGTACAAAGTAAAAATCTTTTCAACCATAGGGTAAAACCATACAATAGTAATAGTAATAGTAAACATGAGATTCCAATAAAATTATATTCAAAATCCGAAATACACAAATCTTGATTTATTGGCATAAGTGGAATGAATCCGACTTAATATCAATTCAACAACATTTGGTTTGAAGATATATAATTTGGATATTATATTATATCTAGGACATACAAATCTTGTATTATTGGCATGAGTGGAACTAATCCAACTTAATATCAACTTAACAACATTTGGTTTGAAAATATATAAGTTGAATATTATATTAAATCCAAAATACACAAACCTTGTATTATTGGCATAAGTGGAATTAGTCCAACTTGATGTCAACTCAACAACATTGGTTTGAAAATATATAGTTTGCAACTAATATAAAATAGGGAAATCCCCAATGGTGGCCCTTAGGTATTAGAAATTCCCAGTGGTGGAAATTTCAAAGAAATTTTCCCATTGGTGACCCTGCTTCACAAATTATTCCCAAGCATAACCTTATCGAAAAATATTCGTTAGCAATAAAGCATATTCCACTAGTGAACCATTAAAATGGACATTCGCACATAAAACGAGACACTTCGGATTGTTTTTTTTTCAATTTCGACCTCAAAATCGATTCTTAAAGTTAAGTTTAGGGCGTTAATTTTAGCCCTCAACGTTCGATTTTGATGTCAAAATTGGCAAAAAAAGACTCAAAAGACCTCTTTTTACGTGCGAGTGACCGTCTTAATGGTTATCTAACGGAATATGCTTTATTATTAACGAAATATTCTTCATTAAGGCTATATTTGAGAATAATTTGTAAAGTAGGGCTACCAATGGAAAAGTTTTTTATAAATTTCCACCACTGAGAATTACTAAGACCTAAGGACCACCATTAGGAATTTTCCTATAAAATATCCAAGAAATCAAACGAATTTGTTTATTAATTATCAATCTACATACTTTAGTTCAATCAAAAATGAAAACAATAATTTTCCTTAAACTCTCTATAATAAAATAACTTCATAATGTAAATTTAACCTCAAATAACCTTTCAAAATGGTCTAAAAGTTGCTGTCATTTTTCTGAAAATACTAAGGATGTTCGGCAATTAGGTTTTTATCAAACAATAATTTTGAATTTAAACCATTAAATTATATAATAATAATAATCTAAATTGTTTTAAATCAATATAGGCACGAAACAAGGAGGTTTTAGCTAAATATTATCAATTTTTTTTGTTTAAAAAAAAGATAAACTAAAATTTATAGTTTTTCGAAATAAACAATTTACTAACCGATAAATAGTTTAACCTATTTACACAACAAGCCAAGTAAATTAATCAAGATCATAAAATAATTAATTGAAATAATAAATATCAGTAATTTAACTAATTTTCGTGCATATAGAAAATATTTCATAAAATAGATCTAATTTACAACACAAAAATACTTTCGGTAATAATTGCACAATTAACAAATGGATTACCATAATTCAAATAAAATCATACCAACCAATTTTTAACATGCAAGAGCACATATACATTCCAAATAAATCATATATTCTACATGCATACATATATAATCAATAAATATAACTTATACACCCAAATATACACATATGTAATTCAAAACTCATAATTACTAATTAATTCATCATAAATCCGAAAATTCAAATATAATTCACATAAATTCACATAATTCATACCAAATGATAATATAACTATTTCTACTATAATAGATATAATTTACTCTAATAAACTTAATAATCAAAATTAAACTAGGATTAAAGCTAGTTACCTCAGTTTCGGTGGAAAATAGAATAGGAATAATAAGAGAATAAGAGCTAAGATCTTTCCTCTTCAACAAGCTCTAACTCTGCTGCTTCACCTCCTAAAATTATCCCAACCAAAAATTGGAATTAGAATTTGGAGTAGAAATTGGTAGAAATAAATAGGAAATTGATGAAAACAACATTGTAAATTTAATAATTATTTTTCCAAAGCTCAAAAATTCTTAAAAATTTAAGGGTAGCAAGAAAATCAGTAGGAGAGGAGAGAGAAAGCTCACGGCAGCCAAAATGGTGGAAGGAGATTGAGTAATGAAATATTTTTGCCCAAAACTTAAGTAAATAAAGGAATTTGACCATAGGGTCAAAGGGCTACAAGTAGGGTCAAAGGAGGGGTTGCTTGTGCAGGAAAAATGCTGAACTTGCCTCCAAAAATCAGTACACATTCATCCTTGTGGTTCCATTGAGCTCCAAGGTCAAAATTTTCAAAGATAAAAGCCAAAAATGTAATTCTTTTGGAGTTTAAATAATTAAATATCATAAAAATCTGAAAATCAGCTTTTATTAACACAAATCATATTTTTGTAATTAAATAAAATATGAGATTTTAAATTAATTAAATAAAATCATTTTTATCGTTTTTATCAAACATTTGGGCAAAACCGAAGATAAAATTGATTAAAAATCCAATCTTCGTAAATAATTTTCACAAAAATTATTTTGGCATCATAAAAATAAATATAACATTTGAATAAAGTTTAAACACGATTTTCAATAATTATCTATTAAAAATAATATATAATAAATGAAAATAGTAAAAACGGAAAGGAAATTAATTAGATAATGAAGGTTAAACGCGAAAATTTTAGAGTGAAATTTTAAGATGTTACACATGTGCCCTACCTGCCATTGCTTGATGGGCAACAACGAACCTAAATCTGGTAAGGCA
Organism: Patellifolia procumbens; assembly: GCA_947645195.1. Taxonomy (NCBI): domain Eukaryota; kingdom Viridiplantae; phylum Streptophyta; class Magnoliopsida; order Caryophyllales; family Amaranthaceae; genus Patellifolia; species Patellifolia procumbens. Next base: position 654,570 of record CANSGD010000144.1, read on the forward strand.
GATCTAACAGACCCCTTTGTCGTTCCTATGCTTTATTTTATTATGCTCCTTAAACCCATTTGCAGTAGCAAAGAGTTTATCACTTCCACAACAATAACGAGACATATGTGAAAATTAAGAGAAAAATGTCACAACCAAAAGCAATAAGTCTAGACCTTGATGCATATGCACTTTTAGAATGATGATAGAAGGGGGACAAATAAATTAGTCAAATATCTTAAACACCGATACTAGGAGAAATGGTTTATGAAGTGGTCATAATAAACCGAAATAGAACATTTAAGGTTGTTTCTGACAAATTTCTTTAAATACAAACACGACAAACAAAGTTTATTTCAAGTTTCGATTCATATCGTAACTAAATAAACTAATGCATAGAGTTTATGTCGATTAAATTTGGATTTGATTTTGGTTTGGCTTAATTTAGATTTCGGGTAATAATCGGTTTGAGTTAATTTCTTTCGAATAGTTTGGATATTGGGTCATATGTAGGAGTGAGCATGGATTGGGTTGGTGCGGTTTGGGACATAACCCAAACCAACCCATAAAAAAATAGTTGAGGTTTTTACGAACTAACCCAAACCGCACTTTGGGCCAAACCAATCCAAACCGTGCCACATAAAACGGTTTGGTGCGGTGCGGTTTGCGATTTTCCCCTATTTTTATCTCAAGACATATTTTCTAATTCAAAATTATTGTTTTAGTTTATCGACTACAAGCTCGTTATGAAAAAATATAAATGAGCTACAAAAAAGCTAGATTATACAAAAAATTAAGAAGTTGCAAAAGAATATTACACTATGAAAGGCTAGATATTGTTGTTACGTTGAACACATATGATACATATCGTAACTAAATAAACTCATGCATAATCATGTATTTAGCGGTTTGCGGTGCGGTTTGGATAAAATCAGAGTAATCCCATGTTTGGTATAGGTTGGGATAAGATTAGGGATAAATAATGAAGTTACTCAAATAACCTTACTAATTTTCTTATTCTCTCTTCCTTCATCCCTTTTCATTAAGGATATGTTTATAATTTCACCTCATATCCTTATCCTCATCCCTTATACCACCCCCCTTAGGTATAATTTTGGTGGGATAACTTGGGTTTTTATCCCTATTCCTATCCCTATCCCACCAAAATTTACTAACCCCCCTAAACAAACATGGGATAAGGGTAAGGAGGGACAAAAAATCCTTATCCCTACCTCTTATCCCCTAAACAAATAAGCCCTATATTCTTTTTTCAAAAACTTGTTTTTTTCCATTATTCTTCGCAGCAAGCCTGCCTCTCATGTTCCACCTTGTCAAACTACTAAACACTACAATATTAAAGACATAATTCTAGAGGGGGGACAAAAACGGTAATAGAAATTTAACCAACAAGGTCTCAATTCCAAAATCAACACTATCTCTTATAATCATAACAGATCATAACTTCAAAAGGTTACCAGTATACTTCGTCTATACAAGTAACTAATCAACTCCAGCCCAGTCTGCACGCCCAGCTTTAAAAAAGCCCAATTTGGTTAGAATTTTCCAGTTTGATTTATGAAAAATGGGCCCAGTCCGACACTTTGGCCTGAAACAGAGCATTTCTTGATCAAAAGTCCTGCCTAGCCTGTCATCAGTCATCACCTGTTCACCTCTAGGCTTCTTATTCCAAACCACGAAAGAACTGTATTGATATACTTCATCCGTTTCTTTTTGTTGCCTACACTTTTCATTCTAGGAATTTTTAAATTAATGACTACACTTCTCATTTAGTCCCATTTTAATAACATTTTCTCTCTATCTCTCTCCTAACACTTTTTCTTACATACTTTTATTCACACACTAAAATTTTACCTAAGAGTCCGTGTTTAGAGAAGTGTAGTCAATAAAAAACTGAGGAAGTAGTAGGGATTCGAGTTCATAACCATGAGTTCTAATATATAACCTGACGTTTTTCACCTCCGACTGTCTCCAGTTAAAAGTACATTATACATGTCATACATTAGGATAATATAACACATAAAACAAGGTCACATTTGCAGAATACGCCGCTGCTATTTCGATTGTGCAAGATACAACACCAATGAAAAGACATGTACACTTGTACAGAAGGGGACAAAGTAGGGTTTATATGGGAGCACCATCACCCTTAAGAAAGCTCTCGATTTATTCCAGCACCTGCAAAAAGCACAAGTATTAGGTGACTAATCCTTTTTCCGTGGGAATTATGAATTTAGGAATTATTGTTTCCAGATTTTATGAAAAACTTCCTCCAAGTTTTTTTTTTGAGAAAATAACACCCAACAAGCTAGCAAAGTTAGTGGTTGCACCCCCTAAAGTTTAGTGATTTCACCCAATATTTAGGGGTACAACCAGTACCTTTTGCTAACTTGTTGGGGGTTATTTTCACAAAAAAAAAAAAAACTTCAAAGGAGTTTTCACAAAAACTGAAAACTTGTATGGGGTTTTTCACAAATTTTCCATGAATTTACCACCATCAAATAATAAAACTACAAGAAGACATGATATTTTCTAAGGTGTTTCTTGTTCTATTCTCTTTCCTTTTAAGTCTCATCTCATATGCTTAGGTTTGGGCCGTAGTAGAAAGCCAAAAACCCACCTCGATCGCAATAATAGCTGGATTGAGATCATCGGCATATGCATACCCTAGTTTAATTTCTATGCAATATCTGTAGGGAGCCCTACGAGAATTTCCCTTAATTTTCTTTTTTTCAAAACATTCGCTGAGTATTCATGTAGAGTTATAAATAACTATAAAAAAACATAAGATTAGAATTAAAAAATAGAATAGGAATATTTTTTTAAAAAAATAAATACCTAATCGTTTTTTATTGGTCCGTTGTTGAAACCTTAATTAGTTTGAAACAGGATGGAAATTAAACAGAGTTTTAAACACGAATAAACTAACTAAAGTTGAAACTAATATACACCTCCTCCATATTCCAATCGAGATTAAGGTTAGCCATGGGAGATTTCAGTGATATTCCTAACGGACTTGGTAGGAAAATAGCAGTAGAACATCTTGATAATCTCGAAGATGTTGAAAGTCTTAGTAAGGTTTGTTGTTGGTGGAGATATGAGACTAGAGATGTTAATTTTAGGAATTTCCGCCCTTGTTCAAATACCAAACTCCCGTCGTAGTTGTTGGCGGATTCTCCCGATAGTTCATACCGCCGATTTTACAGTGTCTCCAAGGGCATGTATTGTAAGATCGATCTGCCTCAATTCGACATCGACCCCGATGACCACCGCAGGTATTTCTCTTCCAAATGATGGCTGATTGGTGTGAGTAGGAAACAATGTCTTATCACTTTTTTTGATCCTTTCTCTGACACTGTCATCAATCCACCTAATGTTCCACTCTCTGAATTTATTGTCGGAGATGTTCGGGATGACCAAGATTATTTACCTACTTTCTCGAAATTCGTATTCTCTAACGACAACAGTTGTGATAATAATAAGGAGGATTTCCAGATTGCTATGATCTTCGAAAAATATAATTATATCACTTTTTGGAGACCAGGCCAAAAAATGGGTTCAACTTGATGATATAGGTGGTTTCGATAATAGACTAATTGAAGATGCATGTTTCTTCAGGGGAGAATTCTATGCGATTGATCATAATTCACAAGTTATAGCCTACGGAAATCACCGGCAGGAACCAAAGCGACTACCTAGAATTGTTGCTAATCTGCGCTCTCAAGGTCTTGTGGGTTTGGCACCTTCAAGGCTTTGCATAGTCGCAAAGGAATTAGCACTTTGTTGGTCATAGACAGGCTCGTGAACTTGCCAGACAACGTTCAGTATTGATTGTATCTTTTACATTAACTGAATTCAATGTGGACACTGGAAAAGCTAGGCGAGTCAAGGATATAGGCAATCGGGCATTGTTTGTTGGTTGTAGCTCTACCTTCTTTGTAGAGGTACCATTATTGATTAAACAACGCGGTCTAATTGCATTTATTTTACTGTCGACAATATTGAAAACTACTATTCAACTCATGGAGGGGAGTTGATATGGGGATATATTGTTTGGAATAAAGAAAAATCATTGATCAAGTTTATCAAAACCCTTCTCAATTGGACCCTGCAACTCCACCCATTTGGATCAAGCTTCCTCATTGTCAAGTATTTTAGATTTACTATTACATAGAATTATAATTATTTATTATTTAATATTTATGAATTTATTACTTCAATTCAGTTCAGTTCACTTTACTTCACTGCAACTCCAATAAGTTCAATTCAGTTCAGTTCAGCTCCAATAAGTTCAATTCAGTTCAGTTCAGCTCCAATAAGTTCGTTCAGCTCAGTTCCGCTCCAATAGATTCAGTTCAGTTGTTTCGACCAACCCTCCTGTAATGTAATGCTGGTTACTGGTTAGTCATAGGAATGGCAATGGGTCGGACTCGGATCGGACTTACCAAACTCCAAGTCCGCTCCATTTCAATCGGACTATCATTTTTACACACCTATTAGGATTTGGACAATATATTCTCGGACTCGGACTCGGACTTTTTCCTTCGGATAGTTTCGGACTCGGATCGGATTCGGATTAAATTACCATATTAAATAACCAAAACACATCTTTAATATAAATTTTTTAATGTTTTACTTAATTTCTTATAATGTAAATCTATTATTTCTATTAAAATGTACTTTCAATCTATTAGTTGACGAAGTAACAAGTAATAATCGGACTCTAATCGAATTCGGATCGGATCATACCTAAGATCCAACTCTTATCGGAGTTCATTCGGACTTTTATGTTTTCGGATTCGGATCGAGTCGGACTCGGGTCGAAGTTGAATTGAATTGCCATCGCTATAGTCAGCTCTCCTGTAATGTAATGCTGGTTAGTCACGAATTTCCAACAGCCATGCCCGATCAACCTTCATCTTCATCTTCATCTTCTGATCATGAACAATCCCTGATCCCAAACCTCCCAAACGACATCTCACTACAATGCTTAGCTCGAATTCCACGCATTCACCACCCATTCCTCTCTCTCGTCTGCAAATCATGGCATTCAATTCTCCACTCTCCTCTCTTCCACTCCACTCGCCTCTCTCTCAACACCACCCAATCATTCCTCTTCATCAATCTTCGTCTCTACAACCCTAAAGATTCCACCTTTATCTTCAAATGGTACTCTCTTGACCCCTCTTCATTCTTTTCCCCAATTTCCAAAACAACCCACATTTCAAAAACCCTAATTCCAATCAACCCTTCTCCAATTCACCCAATTGGGGCTTCTTTTGTTTCATTGGGTTGTCATTTGTATGTAATTGGTGGGTCTGTTAATGATATCCCTTCCCCTAATTTGTGGGTTTTTGATTGTTTGAGTAATAAGTGGGAAATGGGTCCTAAAATGAGAGTTGGGAGGGAATTTGCTGCTTCTGGGGTGATTGATGGGAAGATTTATGTGTTGGGTGGTTGTGTTGTGGATAATTGGGCTAGGTCTATGAATTGGGTTGAGGTTTTTGACCCTGTTAAGGGTTTGTGGGAGGCGGTGGCGAGTCCGATTGAGGTGAGGGAGAAGTGGATGCATGCTAGTGCTGTGGTGGATGGGAGGATTTATGCAATGGCTGATAGGGGTGGGATGGTTTTTAACCCGGGGTTGGGGGAGTGGGGGGCGGTGTCGATGGAGCTTGATATGGGGTGGAGGGGGCGGGCCGCGGTGGTGGATGGTGTGCTGTATTGTTATGATTATTTGGGGAAGATTAGAGGTTTTGATTTTAAGGAGAATGTGTGGAAGGAGTTGAAAGGGGTTGAGAAGAGTTTACCTAAGTTCTTATGTGGTGCTACTATGGCTAATGTGGGTGGAAGGTTGTTTGTGGTGTGGGAAGGGAAAGGTAATTGGAGCGGGAATGGGAAGGCGAATGGGAATGGGAAGGAAATGGAGGTGCTTTGTGCTGAGATTTTGATTCAGAAAGATGTTTGCGGGGAATTGTGGGGGTCGATCGTGTGGTCTGATGTGATCATTGTTATTCCTAAAGGGTCTTCTGTGGTGCATTGCTTGGATGTTCATTTGTGAGATTTTCTTCTGGAGCAACATCAGTATGCATATATTTGTCCTTGAGCTCTTAAATTCAGCTTTTGTTTGTTGTTGATTTCATGTTGTATTCTTCTATTTGGGCAATTGTTACATATTGTATTCTGTTGATAATTTATAACATTTTGTAAGGTATACTAATTATATATAAGAGGCATGAGCTTCCATAGTTCCAACTTACCAAGAGTTGTGTTTCTTCATTAATATTTGAAGTCACGAGTTAATACCTAAATTGGTGGTAATGACTGGTTATGGTACTCAATCAAGAAAAAAAAAACATATTAATACTTTGCTAATGGAGATGCATTCCCTTGACTGTGTGGAATATATTAAACCAATTTGCTCATGAAATTTCTCACCATTCCTCTGGTTGGTACTTGATTTTGAACGACTTTCTAGTTTCATTCTTATAGTAAATCAAATGATGTGATAGTTTATTCTGTGTAATAAAGATGAGATGCTTGGCCATCAAGATATTTTGAAGGTTGCTATTGTCGTTGAGAACCATATAGTATACCTTAAAGTTTCAGTTAGGTACGATTCTTCAGTTTTAACACTTGTATTGTCGAGGCTCTGAGGAGCATGATGCTGTTGGTTGATCATAACCGAATCACTTTGAGACAAGTGACACAATAATTGACTTGTTGGAAAATATATTGTTTGTGTTGAGCATGACTTTTATTCTGATCGATGTTGAGGAGCTATTCTTAGTTATGTAACTACGTCGCTGCTATGGAGTCTGGCGAGGTCATTAAGCTAGGTTTTTCCTCTCTACGCTGTTCTGTGATTGTAAGTAAACTATTAAAGCATAAGGTTCTCAGTCTGAAACTCTGGCTTGTATCAAGCTAATAGGTCTGATGATGGATCCTGTAGATTAAGGGAATTATACCTTCATCTAAGCACATGGATTACTATGGTTTGGCATTGTTTCTTGGAGGAGCTGCTTGCTGATTTAATACTGTATCTGAAATACTTTTTCAAGCTGGTACTTTTTAAATGGATGGATGCAACAAGTACCCTGAATCTGCCAATAGTCATTCAACACATGTATCCTCTCTGTTTTCATTGAAATTGTACCTTTCATTTAGTTCAACTTTGAGAATTGAGAAAGACCATATTATTGAGATTGCGGCGAAGTCAGAATCCCCTTCTTTCCACGAAATTTTAGGCCGAGAACTAGAATATAGCTGATGAGGCTGTTTTAATACAGAACAGAGACAGCTCCCTGTGAAAGCAATTATGTTTTGTTATGTGAAGCATCATTGAAATGTGACTGGGTGTGATAAATTGATAATTATCTCTTACGTTCGAGTTGAAATGCGGCTGGGTGCGTGATAATTGTCTCTTACGTCCAACTGGAATATCGATTTTTGCATTACCTTATATGCATTAGGCTTATCTTGCTCTCAAAAGCTGTATACCCAATTGGCTTATCATCTAAATTTACTGTTATGCACAATCTTTTAAATTTACTTGAACATTTATGTTTGGATCAGCTACTAGTTCCTTCCTTTTGGGCTCGTCCGAGTGTTAGCAATCAGCACAGTGATAGTTGTTGCATGCATTGCCGGGGGCAAGCCTGTGATATATCCTGCTTTCATGTAATTACTCATCAGAAGTGCAATTGCTTTGCTTCCTCTTCACAATATTTAAGTTTTTCTATTATGAATATCGTAAGGAGGAAGACTCTGTTGGACCAACTTATTGCAAGTCAACCACTCCGTCTTGGGAAAAGAAGGATAAGAGAATCTTCACCCGCAAAAATGATAGATATGTGCAAATCTTTTTTGTAACCAAATGCATTTTAGTTGTGAAAGGGATGATCCTGACATGCAGTATAAATTGTTGAAAGATTGTTATTGAAATGGGGGGAAATTATTGTCCTTTTAAAGTTGTAGGAGCTTAAGCTGAGGAGGGTTCTTACTCTTCGAAGGCTTTTGTTGTATTAAATGTTGTGCATCAGTTTTCCTAATTGCTCCAACATTTATTTATTTGGTGCATAAGAAGTTGCGAAGGCAAGATGGGAATCGATCCAAATACCTCTCAAAACTATGGAGGGATGCTCTAATAAAAAAAAGTCGTCCCTCACTCTCAATAGTCCGACTTTAAGTATGACATTCGTCCCATTTTCTTTGTTAAAGGTTGAAGTTCTCTTGAACCAAGAGATTAAGCCAAAGTAGGAATAAATGAAGAGAGGGCAATAAAGATGTGATAGGAATAATAAGTGTAGAGATAGGAGGAGATAAGTAGGTGGGCCTATTGACAAAAGTAGAAATGCTAAAGTGGGTTAATTAAAGAAGGACGTCTCAAAAAAGAAAGTGTAAAAGTCAAAAAGAGACGAGGAATTTAAGATGCGACCCAAATTGTAATGGGAGTCAAACAGACCAACCATTGGAGAAGTGAAACATTTAATCTAATCTTGTTGATCTCAAAACAATTATCTCTATTCTAATAATCAATAATAATTTTTTAAAAAAAAATCTTAATTAGATAACACAATTTTCTCTCTACAATTAACGGGTTTCAGTTTTATTTTTTGAAAAAAATACAAAGCTTCCTAAATAAAACTAATTGTTATATTTTTATGTAGAATTTTATATGATTTCGCAGGCTTCACGAGCATATAGAGCTTGTAAAACTCTTATGTCCTGTTTTATGGGCTTATTTTGTTATAATAATATTAATATATGGGTAATTTTGTGAATAAGTCTCATATCCATGTCCTAGTAATTTATTATTTTATCAAAGACCTATTTTTCTCCATTAATCTCATTATATTTCTCCGCAGCAAGCCTGCATCTCATGTTCCATCTTATCAAACTACTGAAAACTTCAATATTAGAGGATCTAGAGGGGGAGAGAAAAAAAGAGAACCAACAAGGTCACAATTCCAAAATCAACATTACTCTTACAAGTTCAACAGATCAAAACTTCAAAAAGTTACCAATATACTTGGTCTATACAAGTAAATTAATCAACTCTAGCCCTGTCTGCAGGTTCGACTCGAAAAAGGCCCGATTGAGTCAGAATTTCCAGTTCGATTTTTGGGAAATTCGGCCCAGTCCGACACTTTGGCCTAACACAGACCATTTTTTGAACAAATGTCCAGCCTAGCCCGTGATTACCTCTAGGCTTCTTATTCCACAACCACGAAAGAACTTTTTCATATACAAGGGGATTCGAGGCCATAACCATGAATTCCAATGTAAAACCTAGGCCTTTTCATCCCCGACTCTCACTAATCAAAAGTTAAAATACATGATACCACTCATGTGACCAATGATATAACACTCAAAACAAATGCCACATTTTCAGAACACGCCGCTGCTATTTCGATTGTGCAAGATACAACACCACTAAAAAGACATGTACACATGTACAAAAGGGGACAAAGTAGGGTTTATATGGCAACACCATCACCCTTAAGAAAGCTCTCGATTTGTTCAAGCACCTGCAAAAATTACAAGTATTAGGTGACCAGTCTGTTTTTCATGGGATCTATGAATTTACCACCATCAAGAAATAAAGCTACAAGAAGACATGATATATTCCAAGTTGTTTCTTGTTATATTCCCTTCCTCTTAAGTGTTATGTACTTAGGATAGTGCCGTAATAGAAAGCCAAAAACCCACCTCAATCGCAATAACAGCTGGACTGAGATCATCGGCATATTCATACCCTAGTTTTGATGCAATATCTGTAAACCAGAATAGGAGGTTATGACAAAGGTTATGACGCCACTGCAGAAATAGTTTGGAAGCGTATGATTACAAGCACATTTGAACCAATAACAAGATTCAGACCATCACACATTCAAGTCGTCAAGGGGGGAAATATAAAAGAGAGATAGATATGCATTAATGAGGTCATACGTTCCAAGCTAACCCGGGTGTTAGAATTGGCGTATGCTTCAGCCCTCTCTTCTAATAGTGTGGACAAGCGTGTCAACGCCTGCATAGAGATAAACAAAAACTTCAACAGGCTGTATTACTATTTAGATTTTCCATTTTGTGATGCTATTTGATTAAATTTTAGCTAGCTAAATCTTTGTCTCATGAGTCTGACGGGTAGTTTTTTTAGTTGGATCTGTGCGTGGCTCACAGTCACACCTTTCCTATCTCATTTGTAGCTAGCTCAAATTACAGTTTTTCTTAACAAAAGCAGGCAAGTAGAGAACCTTGGAGTAAGCATCTCCTGATTCACTATGCAACAGAGGACGAGTGCCGGTCCCTACAGCTGAAATTCTCCGTGCTAAGCACTCCAGTGGTACATCTAACCAAACACTAATACCACTTCGCATATGTTTCCTGGTTAAAAACATACAAGAAATCAACACAAACAGCCATATAGAATTTCAAAAGATAAGTCTGACAATGGCAACATGAAACATGCAAACCATACCAATTGATGGGTCGTATAACAGCCCCTCCCCCTGTGGAAATAACTAAACGATGCATCATAGATAGCTTCTTTAGTGCCTCAGTCTGCAACAAACAGGTAAAATCAGCATTGTTCCCAGCACCGCAACATCAAAGAAAGCAGAGCAAATCTAATGTGCCAAGATACAGTTTCACAGAATACTAATTTTTGTTTTATCTTTTTCTACAATAGGAGAATCACACTATCACCCCGAGCCCGAGTAACATAGCTTTAAATAAGAATAGTTTAACTATTCAAGATAGGGCTCTCGTCAATTCTTCGGTCTGTGTTTTGTACCTTCTCATCAATCTATTTCAACATCCCAGAGATTATACGAAAATGCTTTCTTTGATAGTAAACAAACACCCTCTACTTTTCATTTTTCTTTTTTGATTTCTTTTGTCATTGCAACACAGGAAACTACACATGCCAAAGGTAACTGCATGACTATCAAGAGTGAACTTTCAGAAAGAGAGAAATGAAATAAATGAAGAAGGTTGCTGGAAGAGTGACGGTTTGGCCTTCACAGCATTGCAAGATATGCTTTTTCTGCCAGATATTTTTCCTAGGTTAACCAGTAACTTTGAGATAGGATGCATGCAGAATTGAAAAGGGAATCCCATCTTTGGATTTCGAAGCCAGTTAGCCCTCTTGCATATAAGCTTATGTCAACCCAACTACTTCTAGTAGTTCAACTCATGCTCTAAAAGTCATAAATCCATGTAAACTAAAGGTACAAAAGCGTTGAGCTATAGCAGATAAACCGACTTTGACATACCTCTTTGTCCCTAAAGAAGCCTTCTCCATGTTGCTCGAACATTTCTGCAATAGACATTCCCCCCATTGTCTGCTCCACCAATGCATCACTGAAGCATGCAGAGCCACAAACCATAATTACATCACAGCAAGAACAACTATCATACAACATGAATTTCAAGAATCTTGTTTCAATTGCTTGCATTGTAGCTCCATTTTGAAAACAAGCTATAAAATCAAGTTCACTTTTAAGCTTCGATTATAACACGACAACAAAAACCATCAGACCTATCAGAAAACGAATACTTAAGTGCTTCTGACAAAACCCGGCCTATAGTTGTTTTCCCAGAGCCCATCATACCTGCATGAGAATTTAGTGAATTATACTTGGAAAACAGAAAATTGAATTTTTTAAGTTAAATTGGACGCCAAGTAGGAGCTAACCAACAAGGTATATGCATCGTCCATCCAGAAGTTGCTCTACATCTGCTGACTTGTTCTGCAATGATGATTGAGTTTCACTAAGATGGCAAGTATATCGTCCAAAAATGAGACAATTGATTCAACGCATCCATCAAAATTTTCTTCTCAGGTATGAATGACATATTTAAAGAATACGCCTAGAAAGCTGATGAAAAGGCCTTAAAAGCCTCTGAACTGAAGTAATCTAATAATCGCAAAAATAACACACCTTCAAGACCAAGGACTCGTCAAGACCAGCAGGAAAGCCATCAGACTTCAGCACAGAACCTGAACAAAACAAAATTCAAGTTGCATAACTGAAAAAAGGAGCTGATATAGTGATGATAAGAAGATTTTTAAAGAGCTGAAAAATGCAAAAACACTTCCAATTCCAAATTTAAATGAAAGTTATATACTTCCTACGTTTCTAAATAAGTGATACATTTGAATAGTGTTTACTATTCACAGTTCACACTTTAATTTGCTTTGGGGATATAAATTTTAGAAAAAACATAGTCATGTGGGATCTTGTTAGATTCGTCTTAATGTTAATTTTTTTAATATCAACTTTTTATAATCTTTACTTTTTGATAATTGTAGATATTACTAGTTAAAATAATGCATTGACAAACGTGAAAAGAAGAAATGTGTCACTTATTTAGAAACGGAGGAAGTATATCATAAAATTAATTGATGTACTAGCTAGTAGTCATTGGCTCATAGGAAGTTGAAGTTACAATTGTATCCGAGTTCCGTAGAAATGTAGAGCTAAAATAAACCATAAGAATGATTGAAGGAAAAGGATCTAGAAGAAAGGTACGAAACCAAAGGAAATCTAGAAGGGGAGTAATGAAGTGATCAATATATCTTTTCTTCAAGCAGAGACCAATTGCTAGAACCTCATATCTTACATAAACAATAAGCAATTGAAAAACTTTCGACATCGAAAGAATTCAAATTCCAAATTCATCAAGGATCCCATTCTTCCCTAAAAACACTCATTATTCTTTTCTTAAACATATCATAGATCCATGTCCTCAGGCCAATGGGCACACCAAAAATGGAACTTCTCATGATTCTATACAATTTATGCCTAAAACTTCCCAAGCAAACTATGCAATTGTATAAAGACTATTGTTCTAAGCTTCACACAAATAAGAACTTGAATCAAATTACTATTACAGTATATCCTTATATTATCTCATACCATAGTTCATATTCTCTAATTCCTCCCAGTCCCCATGCCTGTTCTTTTCAAAAAGATCATATGATTTCACCAATATACTAATTTATCTTCCTCCATATTCTCTAAAATAGTATTATTCAACTGCTCCACCGTCCATATGATTCATGTTAGCCGACTCCAAATCATTTTCGAACATGTAGAAAAATATATCTACTTACATAAAGAAAGCAAAGTTCAAATCTTTACCTGGAGAATTGCCTAGGGAACATGAGACCTTCAATAGAGCTGATTTCTGATAAATTGAAGTTCTTCTATTTGATTTCATATTCAACACCATTGAATTTTCCTTAAATTTGTGAGAAACCCGGATAAATGCACCAGCTTTCTTCATCATAATCTCTGTATCCACCCATTTGCATGGTTGAATGCTCTGAAGAATCTTAGCCTCCATACCTCTAAATTTCTCAATTTAACCACCCAATTAACAAGATTTTTACTTGAAGATTGAATAATTACCCACAATCCTGCATCAAATAGATTTGTTAACAAATTACACCCAATAATTCTTTTGCTAATACAGTGTTAATTTCAAGTAATATTCTGGCATCTTTGATTTATTATGGGGTTTAGCAAACAACCAGAGATTTGGGTCGTTGAAAAATATGTAAAATATTAAAGAAATGACAGAGAACAGAGAATTTTACCTTTGATGGCGGGAGTTCTGTCACATGGGATAAAGACAGAGGGGTTTGTTTGAGGAGGAGGTCAAAAAAAGGCAGTACTTGTTTATTCGATTCGATATTTGGTGCTAAAAAGAATAATTAGTTACTATTATATGGTTGGTGGCGGGTGTAGTAGAAGAGGGTAGGTGTTTGAAACAAGGAATTGTGGTAGGTACTAAGTTATCTAACACATGTAATTGGTACCATTTTGCAATTAGATTGGTATCGTTATCATTATCATTATCATTATCAATCAAGACTTAGGCGAACAATGATATACTTCTTCCGTTTCTTTATAAATGTAATAAATACTTTTTTTATTATAATTTAGACTTTTCACTTTTATTAAGATTCGTGATATGTACATAATGAAAAATATAGTTAAATGAGATCCTAACCGATTCGTCTTGTGATATATTTTCATAATATGTAAATTTTTAAATTTATATTATATATAACTATGGATATTTGTGTTTAGAGTAATGCATTGTGATACGTAAAAGTGCATTTGTTGCATTAAAAAATGGAGGAAGTATTTGGTCTATAAGATTATGGGATCAAATTATCATTCTCTTTTGACTATAGTTTCAAGCGTCTGAAGTTTTGAACTCCACACCGCAAATACTCTCTTTATCATCATAAAAAAATAGTAGATTGGTATTGGTATATGTATTTATTATATAAAATTTATCGAAACACGTCTTGTTGAACTTATAACTTTTTGAAATATCTTTGTTTTCACTTATGTCCATTATGTCAAACTCTCTTGAAAACACTTGTCTTCTCTTCCTTAGTTTCTTTTTTCCACCCTCACAAACTTTATAGTCATCTCTTTCTTAGTTTCTTTTATATCCACCCTTGCAAGTGCAAACTATATAGACTAATCATTTAGTAACTTACTTTCCTGGAATAAGATCACTTTTAATCCAATATCCTAAAAGTCAACCGCTCTTTTGGAGCTTATAGAAAGAAAAGGAGAGCGTAAACATATCAAACAGAAACGTTACAATCAAGCAACTCGTGTTTTTTATAGAGCTAAACATACGTTTACATAATGGAATTTGTGCAATTCCGTCGATGCTAACTCTTTTGTTTTTTCCCCTTCCCTTGTAAACCCAAACATATCATCCAGATCCATTAGACGTTCATCCCGCATTTTATCAAACTCAATTTTGACGATACTACTACTCAATTCTCATCTACAACCAACATTGCCTTATACATCCAGATCCATTAGACATTCATCCCGTAATTGTAGCCAACCTTTATTTTACAATGAAAGATAAGTGAAAATAAGGTTAGGTCAAACATTCATAGCTCATGCTCTAATAAGGCCCTATGTGGGACCATGAGGCATTTTGTAGGGCTTATTGGGGCTCAACTTTCACTAGGGGAAGGAGGAAAACATCATCGAGAAAGTTCATTTCTGTATTTCTTCTGAAATCAGCTTAACTCTTCCTCTTTCACTTCATTTCCACCCATTACCAAAATCGAATCTTTACAAAAAAAATCTTCTTGAAGCTTCATCTATACGCTTCCAATGGTGGGTTTTTCTGCAACCCTTTTCTTCCCCAACTAATTATTTCATACTTTCATGGTTTTCTTCATCAATTTCAGTATCTAATTTGTTTATTGATTGGTATAATTTGAAAATATGAATGCAGGCTGCAAGAATAATCGCCCAATTACTAGTTATGGGTTCTGGGTTGTTAGTTAGGGCTTTTGCTCAAGCTTATCGTCAAGCTCTTGCCAGTATGTTTCTTCATTTCCTGTTTAATTGATTGCAAAATTTATGCTTTGTAAAATTATTAAGCTTGTTGCTTGCTTTATGTTAGTACTAGATTCAATGCACGCGATGCGTGCGAAAGCATATAAAATGGAGAGTAGAGAGGAAAATTGAATAATTTGTTTAAGATGTTTGGTTATGAAGAGAGATTTGTTCCATTTAATTAGGAATTAAAAAACAGAATAATATGGATTTTTGGTGTCCCCCACCTCTTTACTTATAGAATAGAGATTTGCGTAAGTTATGTTAAGAATTATTATATCTTTATACTCATTCGGTTTTGCAATAAGCTTAACATTTTGAGTCGACAACTCGAACTTGCACATTATCCTTTACCTAAAGGATATTGGTTGTATCAAACCAGACACTTCATTTCGCCCCTAGAGCTGACTTTTTTGCTCGTCGTCTTTGTCAGCTGTTTGATCGGGATACTATTATCTAGGTTCCTAAGTTGTACGCGGTAAATGAAAGTGAAGAGAGAAAGATAGAAAGAAAAGGATAACCGGAATGCTAAATAAGGTAGACGTGTATACAGTAGAGGTTAAGGTCGTTGTGAAATATTCATATCTAGTAAGGATTAAGCTTGTTGCGAAACGTGCATAGTAATTGACTTGGATGCTTCATCCTTGGGATAGAAGATATATGATGATCTCATTAGAATGAGCTCATGGACTGATGAATTGACAATCCAAATTCAACTATCCTTACTCATTATTTATGATCATTGCAATTATGCATGTGAACTTTCATTTGTGCCAAAATCTCTCCCTGACGTATCTTGTCTCTGTAAGCTTTTTAGTGCAAAAGATCATTTTACATCCTTATAATGTTGATATTATCAATTCAATTTGAGCAAGAACCTTTTGGGTGATTAAAGGTCGTGAGATAACTGAACTATCATTGAGTATTCTTATATATTCTCATGCGCAGCATGGAAGAGTTAAAAGATTAGAAGAAATGACAAGAAAAAACCAACACATCTGCCTTACATAAACAGGAGGAAGCTGTTTTCAGCTCATTGTTTATGTAAATGTAAACCCTTAAAAAAGTCTTTTTTGGGGGTAAGTAATAAGTAATAACTTATTTGATTAGAGAGACGCCAAGAGGGTGTCACCCAATTACAAGGGGTTCTTGACAAAAAGCTCAAGCCCTCGAGCTATCGCGGAGATACTTATTTACAAAATTAAGGGAAGTTAAGCCGTGCACAATTACTAAAATTTGATTCCACCTATACAAAAATGAAAGTTCTCAAAATTATGGAACTTAAAAGCTTCAAGAAAGGAGATTGAAGTACACCCTTGTTTTTTTTTCTTTCTTCTAAAAACACCACCTGATTGCCAAATGAATCATTTTCTAAACCTAAGCAGGCCAATTTTTTCTGTCCTTCTTTTCCATGCAACAAAAGCATGTTTGACCAAACAAAATGGGACCTAGCTTAACCCAAGTGAGGTTAAAGATAAGTGCCATAGACAAAGAACCCACGCACAAACGAGGAGGAGATCTTTGAAAAAACTCCTTGTCTTAAGGACATTCTCAGAATCTTATCTTTGAATGTTGTCAAGCAAAAAAAAAAGCTTTAGAAGGAGCTTTTGTTTTTCCAATATTATAAGCGGGGAAATCCATGGGTAAATATCTTTTCAAGGAAGAAGCACAACAATGGTTGTTATGTGCTGTGGGTTGATCAGAGATTAGATGTGTTCTTCCAACTTCATTTAGAATTAATTTCAAATTCCTTAGACTATGCACCGCGTATATGATCCGTTTGGGAATTTAGCTGGTTAAGTATTTTCAGAAGATTTTAGTATTCCTTACTGTAAGTTCACTATAAATATAGCTAGGGTGAGTAAGGGTCGAACCTATAGGGAAGTTGTTTCTTGTGTCCATTCTAACCACCAAATTTAAAGGGGTTTTTGGGATCTGTCAACTGTGATTTTAGAAGTAGATGATTTTTAGAAGTAATCGAGTAACTAATAGCTAAAAAATAAAATAAAAATAAACTCTTAAGTCAATATCTATAAGAAGAATCTAAGGTTTAATCTATCTGCATGGACATGTGGGAAGATGATCATGATAATGTGATAGGGAAAGCGTGGGAATGGCACATTCAAAGGTGAAGCAGCTTTCTTCTCATAATGCTTTAATCTTCTTCCAATTGGTCCAAAAGTCTAATGCTAAATCAACTAGTAACTTTCCTTTTCAAATGGCCGCTCATTTGCTAGTCGATAGAGCAAGATAACAGAGAGCTCCTCAAGGGAGTTCCCGTTATAATCAACTAGTAACTTTCCTTTTTAAATGGCCAGTCATGAAAAAAGTTTACTAACAAGAATGAATGGGGTAAATGACATGAACATAACAAACAAAACAACTAATACCAAAGACCAAAAGTGGTCAACAAGTGATCTGAAGCTTCATGATACTGATAGCAACAAACAACTAGTCACATCTCCCCAAAACATCAAATCATTCCCCAAGATCAAGCTTTTACCAAAACCTAAAACTACTCATGAATCATGAATTTGATGTTAAATAAGCTAGGTTTTGACTTTTGACAATAAATTAACAATAACATGATTAAGAGGAGATTAAAAAGAGATTGTGAGACGATCTACGCATTCAAGAGTAAACTCCTAGAAATATGAAGCGGAGAGGAAATAAAAACACAGACTAACATATTAAAGTGCTGAGGTTAACTAAAAATTATCTCAAAATGGCGAGTTAGAGTGAAGATATACAAATTACCTAAAAGAGCTAATACTGTAGTTTATTTCAAGCTTAGGTGGATCAACCTACAATGTAAGGAAAAAAGGTCCTATCCCTATATAAAACAACACTCATTAATAGTAAAAATTTCATTTTTTTTCAAAAGGGTTCTTAGCTTTTCTCATTGGATCCACACCTTGTCTCATTGGGTTCACACAATATTCTTGAAAGTCAATAACAAAGAGAGTTTATCATAAAACAATCATACAGGATTTCCAATCAGCTATTTCCTAAAGTTGTTTGCATTGGAGAAATGAGAAGTATATTAATGGTAGAGGTCAGAGGGGAGTATGTAATGTGTTGGGAAGCAACAAGCAAGGATGAAGAGTGACGTGTGTTGCATAAGTGGAATAGGATAGAAAAAATTCACCGTAAAGGTGGATTAGTAAGAGATATATACGTAGGGAAAGATTGAAGTCTTTGTTAAGGGTTAATATAAGGCTCACTGCATACCTTCAACCTTAGTTGTGAGTTGCGAGACTCGTTTTTTTAAAAGTATAATCATATTGGTTTTCACTTTGACCAAGGCAACTAGCAAAAAGGAAGAGGAAGAGTAAAAGAAAGAAGATTGAGTGGTGGGCCTCATATTTTTAATAGGAAAAAGTATCAATGGGTGAACTATTAAAACTTCCCAAATGCGTAAACTAGAGATATGGAGGCAGACTGATATGATATATCTTGTTGGTACTGTTTTCTGTTTGACTGTGAAGAGAAAATTGTGGCATAAAATTGTCTCAAGCTGTTGAGTCATCTAAACTTCTCATATATCGTTAAGGTTTCTCAATGCATGGGATAGTACTACTCATCACGAATATAATCTGTCATGTTTACAGTTCAGTCATGTCTCATTGTCAAAACTTTCCTGTATTGCAGATGCCTCTAAAACCGGTGCTGCTCAAGAAGCAGTGCAGAATACGGTACGCAGAGCAAGCAAAGCCATTACGGAGCAAGAGGCAAGACAGATACTAGGCGTTACTGAGAATACAGCTTGGGAAGATATTTTGAAAGTTCGTCACCTAACCTGATACTCTTGTTCCATTTCTAAGTATCTTTATTTTATTCCCTGTTCATCATTTTCTTTACGTTGTGCAGAAATATGATATTTTGTTTGAGAGGAATGCCAAACAAGGGAGTTTTTACCTCCAATCAAAGGTCCATCGGGCAAAGGAGTGTCTAGAAGCCGTTTATCAAAACAAAGGTCAAGGTTCCGCTAGTGGGTAACTGAGATTTTATTTTAAATGTGGTTTTGGTTGGTTTTAGTTATCAGGAAGAAAGGATCTTTTGTATATAGAGTAACTTGATAAGTAAAATATTCCGTTTTAACATAATCTTTGTTCAATTAGTTGTCCACTGAGTTGACTCCTCAATGCAATAGGAAGATGACTGCTTGTTGCACATAAGTTTAAGGAGCGCGTAAAATTACATATTTGTTCTGTGATGTA
Organism: Patellifolia procumbens; assembly: GCA_947645195.1. NCBI lineage: Eukaryota > Viridiplantae > Streptophyta > Magnoliopsida > Caryophyllales > Amaranthaceae > Patellifolia > Patellifolia procumbens. The sequence goes on from CANSGD010000144.1 coordinate 674,176, forward strand.
ACGAGTTCATCTTCAACTTGACAATGTTTCTCTATTCATTGATCTTTGGATGCACGCTATTTTTGGGCTATTGCCATATAAACTGGAGATTTGCGATGCCTAGAGCAATTACATAAAGCTCTTTTGCTATTGTATATGCCAACACTGTCCATGTGTGCTGTTTTCTTGTTTCAATTAATTCATCATCATACGTATAGACGAGTCAGTAGTACTGGTATTCCAAATTTCCAGGAATAATTAGAGAGTTCTGTTTCTATATTCTTAATGCTTTGACACAGCTTTTCATATAAAGTTAAAGGCTTAAAGCTAAGTGAATATTACATGATACATCTTTTGAGAAGTAAATCGAGAGTATATGCAAAGAATTCAGATTATAGAGGTTTAGAGATGGTTAGAGAAGGTAGGGTTTATGCGGGGTCGAATCACTATGAAGATCATTCATCTTATGCGTGGACGGCTGGTGAAGAAGAATGAATCATGAGAGGGCTATGTTGGAGTGGATACGTGCACTTAAGATAAGAGGGAGCTAATTGAGAATATGTTAACATTGGATGAAAAAGGTTTTGTCATAAGTGAGACTTTTAAGTACCTCTAGTCGGTCTTATGGAAGAATGAATCATATGATAAAATTGGGATGGCCTAAATGTGGAAGGCATGTGAGATTCTGTGTGACTATAGTGTATCGCTAAGGACTAAGGTTATAAGACAACAAGTAGACTAGCATTATTATGTGGGTTTCAGTATTGGACATTTAGAAAGGATCGTATGCGGAATGTGGTAGAGGGGATGCGGGATGTTTGATACTAGCGCGGGAGCACATTAAGAGATAGGATTTGGAATAAAGATATTCGAAGAGAGGGTTGGAATTGCAGACATTTAGAGACATGGAGGATAAGGTAAGGGAAAACCGCTTATGGTGATTTTGGAGACATTTAGAAACAGTTGAAATTTTAGTTGTGAGAGCATATGGCATTTGACAGTTGAGAATAGTGTCGAATAATTTAAGTGGACGTTCTGGAGACTAAATATTGACTCGTATGAGTGTCCCAAACTAGTGGTCGTGTTGTTAGGGGAGGAAAAGAAGACTGTCTGTGGTTATTGATGGGACTGATAATATGTAGTTATATGTTGTCTCTAATGTTTTCATTTTGCGTGGGGTAGGAGAGAACTATTCCCTCCGTTTCTCAATAATTGTTACGCTTTCCTTTTTAATACGTTTCATAAAAATTGTGACACTTTACTTTTACCATATTGGGATATATGGCCCCACCAATTTTTTATTCTTTATACTCTCCTAAAGTTAATTTTTTATTCTTTATTCTCTCCTAAAGTTACTTTTTCCTATCATTGTCATACTTTTATATCCACTTCCTTGGTTCTTGTGTTTTTGTAAGTGTAACGATTTTTAGAAAACGGAGGAAGTATTTTTTAACGTCCGAAACTTTTGGGCGACCAATAAATATACCGAAGGTCAGCCCTCCGTTTATAGTCCTCACCTTAGAAATGCCAAACCTGCCTTTCATTACTTATTAGGCACACCCGTGTCCTGCCATAAGCTATGAAATCGTATTCTAAAAATTATCTGAGTCAAAGTTAGAGATGATCAAAACCTTTGACAAAATATGATCAAAACCTTAATATGGAGGTGAATAATATTGATGAATACTCTCAATTCAGAGATGAAGTTGCATTAATCGGAAATGTTTCAAAAATGTAAGACGATTATTATCCTGTTTAATTCGTAATGATCTTGCATCAATATCATAAAATGATATTCAATGTTGCATTGAGTTAGGTTTCAAAATAATAATGGACTTGCTGAAGCTAACACAAGCAAAGTTGGGTAAATATCATATTCAAAAGTCAGAAGTCAGAACTCAAGAAGGGAAGTATTAGACATCACAAGATTGCTGCCAATTATGTACAAGATCACAACAACTTGATTAGGATCCTTTGAACTTTAAGCACCTCACACTAAGATGGAAAGCGACAAGATGAGGCGAGGGCAACAACAACTACAAGAGGGCAAAAAGGAAAGTGGGAAAAAGACAACAGCAGCTACAAGAGGGCAAAAGAGAACCCGCGATTCGTGCGCTAAACAATACAAACATATGAACCGTCGAGTACACAAATATGTCCACACTTCATAATACACTCAGACATCAATTTGACAAACTACTTAAGAAGTGAACCAATGGTATAAATTGGAAGGTCAGAAACAATTTTTTCGGCTAAGTGCAGATTCCACTTCTTGCTTCGAACTTTAGAGTAAGCTCTTGAAGACAGTTCATTTGGCCAAATCGTAGCAAAAAAGCAACCGAAAAACAGGCCATTGCCGTGTGAAAGCCAAAAAAAAAGTAGAGCAGGAAGCAACTTGATAATGAGTAGATTTAGATACAAGGTCCACATATCATCGTTGGTGGTGCTCGCAGTTTGTCTCCTGGACTTAAGCTCGTAAGCAACTGAAGTAGCTGAGGAAGCTCTTTCTCGGCTGCAGTCAACAAGAAATACAAAGGCATTGTCATTGATAAAACCCAAGTAGAATCAATAAGCACCAAAATCTCCAGCCTAGATGTTTCTGTTCATGTACAAAATCAATTATAGAATACTTATATCACAGAATTAGGTTAATCTAAAACAGGCGGCGATCTCGCCGCCCACGCCACATAGTGATCATAATAAATCCATACACTAAAAAAATCAGATTTTATACATGATGACAAATTAGCTGATTTACACGCAATATTTAACGATATGGGGATTGACTCCATTATACTCCTGTGTCTAGATGGAGTACTAGTTTGGTTGCCATAAAAAGACATGGAAAGCAGGTCAAAGACATCAGGAGTGGAAATACATTGGAAGTAGAAATTTAGAAGTTGTGGAAAATCTCACAAAATAGAGAATATCAACTTAAATAGAGATATTAACTTATTTAGCCTCCTAGGTAAGTGGATTTCTTACAACTTCTCATTCCGTCCTGTAAAATAAATTTTTCTTGGCGTTGAACATTCGTAAGAAGTCACACTTCGTACGTTTAATCAAACAACCACTTAGTATAAGATTGCCTGGATGATTACATCAAAGCTTCTTGCATGATTACTATCTATTAAAACGACTGCAAATAGTATGAGGAGAAGAACATCAGTGCTACAGTGCAGCAACAACCGTACAAGCAGTATCCACATCATAAAAGAAGCAAGAGCCCAGTTGTATTTTACCAAACCATGTAGCATGAGATTCTGAATCCCTTCATGCTAGTGAAGAAATCTAATTAGCTAGTTACATTTACATATCATGTGAGATGAACAGATGATAGTTGCCAAATCAAACACATGAAGTAACATGCTTCTGTTGCAAAAATAGTGATTCCCTCATTCATTGGATACTGTCAGTGTCACATGACAACTAAGTCACTTACTATAAGGACCCATGATTATGAAGTTGATAAAACAACCAGCTCCCAAAATTTTTTCCTCCAATATAATTAGATCTAGGCACCACTAAATTAAACATGAATCCCATGGCCCAAACACACTACAACACGTCCCTTTAGTTGAATGTTGGAGGCCATCTATTAGCTATTACCCAAGCCAGCATATCATCCTTGACATTAAAAGTAAAGCTAATCATACAAATCGTCACAATAATCAAAATAAATCATCAAACTGGAAAATATAATTGTCAAAGATATAAAAAAACATAATGACTGACTTTTGGCTGCAAAATGTGGATCGCTACAGCCAATATTCTCAGCAAAGAATGTCCTTTTTTATTGCAGCAACTAGCATACTTACGGCCCACATGCTTTTACAGTTTTATAACCATATGAATGCAGGTTCCATTGCTTAGTTTCTTTAATAGTAGCATTGTCCTTAAACTGACAACTTCCATGCAATAAGCCACACAAGTAATGAGAGACAGCATGCATTAGCCACACATAACAATTTATATATGAAACATGCCAAAAATTACAATCTAGCACCCGAATACAACAGCAACAGGTGCATCAAAAAACAACTAGATAAAGCCAGTTGAGCAGTATCTTACAGTTGGAGAGTTGTTTTGATTGAATGGGTGTTCGTCGTTGTTTGTTTTGTTGTTAGCAGGAGCAGTTGGGTTGATGAAATCTTCTTCGTTACCAAGACTGGCCCTTGAAGGATCTCTTTTGTTCTGTTTCCTCATTTCTCTAATTTTTGAGAAATCAAGAGAGTAATCTGGCAAAGGTCCCTTTTGGTCCCAATCTCCAAATTGTGGCACAGATAACCATGGTGCATTTTTCTGTCCCCCAAAAAATTCAATATCAATATCGTGCGGATCAAGACTGTATTCATTTCTCTATGAATAATAAAATGCAAGGGAAATTTTGCACAATAAACTCTATGCATTTAAGTCCTCAAGAAGCCTTGAAAGCATAAAAAGAAGTTTCAGCAATTTTAGCCACCATGTCCCAAGAAACCACAAGTATATATTATGGTTAGGAAAATGTCTAAGAGAACAAACAGGTAGTAAACTATTAACGATTTAACACAACTAAATCTGATAAAGGTACAACAATAACACATTTCTATGCTATTTCTCTATGTTTCATAGTACAAAAACATATCCCTAGTTACATAGTTTTTGAAAATTTACTTGTTACCATAGTGTTGGTATATGTAAATACTTTATCCATCCCAGATCACTTGGGAAGTTTGCTTTATAAAAACCCATAACATATCCCCATGATACATATTCTTTGAACCAGTCTATCTAAAATTCAACATTCGTAAACAATAAGGGTACTAATTCTCTGATTATTCAAAGCTAGATGTAGTTAACAAATTATTAATAACGCGTAATTGTTACCACGAATACTACTACATCATTGTAGAATAAACAATGAACTCCTCCTATATTAATATCATTAGTCGGTATAAAGATACAACTAATGCCAGGATAGCCAACTTTTAACTTGAAATACTCCATATCCTTGCAAAAGAAAAGTCAAAAATATTGAACTATTCGCACAGCTAAGCTAATTTAGTTGCTTCCTCGAATGTTTACTGTAACCAAATCAGCACCAACCAAACAAGTCACCAAATATTTTAAAATTGTTATAAAAAATTAAACATGCACAAACAGCTCCAGTGTGTCAAAGCATCGATGAAACAGATGTTCCAATTATGATTAGCAGTTCAATTTATAGCTACAAGCTAAAAAGATTGCTAGATTATTTGTTCTTAACAACAAAATCAGCTTCAGTGTGTCGAAGCGTCGAAAAAACAAATATTCTAATCTCGATTACTAGTTCAATAGAAACCGAAAAATTTTAAAATTGTAAATAAAAATTTGACATGCAAAATCAGCTCCACTGACATAGCATCGATGAAATAGATGTTCCAATTATGATTAGCAGTTCAATTCATAGCTAAAACCTAAAATTGCTAGAATACTTGTTCTTAACAACAAAATCAGCTCCTCGCCTCCGGTATGTCGTATCGTCTAAACAATTGGAGTTCCAATTTTGATTAGTAGTTCAATTAATAGTTACAAACCAGAAAAAATTCTAAGATACTTGTTCTCAATCGCAAAAATCCTGCATATTCGCGGAAAACAGAGAAGATAAACTGTAATAACGCAGAATCTAACATCTGAACCTAATACTTTGAAATTATATCAAATTTCAACAACTTTCATGATGTCAAGAAAAGCAAAACTAACTTAGAACGCTGTAAAGATAAGATTAACTTAGAACTCTACTTCCAGAATAAAAATGGAAATGAACCTAAAATAACCTAAAAAGTTGCTTGAAATCATACTACTACTCAACAAGAACGCAGAATTTAACACCTGAACCTAAAATCTAGTAAATTATGACAAATTTTCAGAACTTACATCATGTAAAGAAAAGAACAACTAATTTATACCAATATAACACTCAGATAATCTTACTTTTATAAACAAAACGAAGAAATGAGCCAAAATTAACCTAAATTCGCTTGAAATCGAACATTTTAGAACGCAAACAAAAGGAGAATTAGAGTACATTAAAGCTTTACCTCCTTGCGATCTTCCATTGCAGAGAGAATTGTTGTTGTAGCTAAACAATGATACGAAGAATTGATGAAGTTTTGAGGATTTAAACTAGAAGAAAGTCGTAAAGTTAGAAGATGAAGATGAAGAAGAAGAAAAGTGAGAGTAAAAGAGAGACAGCGGAGTGACAGCAGGAAGATAATTGGAGTTGCGCGCTGGCGTAATCACGTCAAAAAATCTACGAGTGAAAATTGAAGGAGGAAATGTCTGGTGAATGATGGTCTGGTTTTATTTTATACACTGGGTTTTATTTTATACACGGGGTTTTATAACTTCATGCCTTATCTTCGTGTTATTTACGTGGTCGCCATTTCTCTCTTTGTTTCTTCCGTGTCTTCACGGACTTCGTAATTCCTAGTTTCCTACCACCTCCTTTTTACCTTTTGGGAATATGGTTTTTTTTTAAAAAATTTATGGTTGTTTTCTTGAAATACGACTATTATAAGTATTTTATATATTTCTTCCGTTTTAATATAAGTGATATATTGTGCTTTTAAGTATTTTGAGGTAAACGATTCTAAGTATGTTTAGGGATCTTTAATTGTGATGTTAGTATGTGTGGTGCCCACCTTCATTACCTTTAGATTTGTTAAATGAAGTTAAGGTGAGGTTATAAATTTAAGTAGGGGTATTTCTGTCAATTTACAAGCAAAAGTTTATCACATATAGAAACTTTATTAAGTGTTTCACTTATTTGAAAACACCTAATTATAAAAATTGTATCACTTATATTAAAACAGATGAAGTAATTATTTATCTGATTATATCCTTTAATATAATAGAATATCAATAAGCATGTAACAAAAATAGTAGTAATCTCCTTTTTTGTTTAAGGACTAATCAATTAAGAAATATAATGTCCTATCACGCTGATGGACAAAAACTAATTAAAAGCTCATGGTGATCGTTTGAAAAAACGTTCAAAAGACCACCATAAAATCATTTGTCTTTTCGTCAATTTTGTTTGCTGCATCTGCTTTTGAAAAGGTTTTACGAGGTATATATGCTTTTAATTGCTACACGTCGCGGTACAAAGTGAATGTTGAGGATGTCAATAGGCAGGGGTGGATTCGGAGGATGGTCCCGTCACACAATCACATCCATACCCACCTAGAAATCACATTTATGTCCCCGCCCGAACAAGTACGCACTATAAATTTTTTCCATCCCATCACCCGTATGAGTCTCCGCACCCTTTATACTTGCTCCAACATATGTCATACTCAGCCTATCATATGTCTCATGTTCATTAAAAGTATGTGCTAATTTTGTCAAAAAAAGTACGTTAAAATAAAATTAGTTTATTCATTATATTTTTTATTAAATACTAATAAGTAGTACTTATGAGTTATGAGGTGAGGATGAGGCGGGGCGGGCGAGTGAAGATGGGACGAGTACATTCTAAAATTCACACCCGTCTCATCATCCATGTCAGGGACAATTTTCACCCCCTTCCCCATCCCCACTTAACTAGGGCAGATGTGGGACGAGTTGCCACAAACTCTGCTCCACTAACATCCCTAAAACTGATAAATACATTTATTCTAGTAATAAATAGAAAATGGACAGATAAATGACAAAATAAAGGATGAAAAACAAGGTGAGTGTACTATTAGGATGACATGTTGGAAGAATCGGATGTGACATTCCCTTAAAAAAATACAAGAAAATATTCTTTTTTAAAGGAGAATGTGACTTCTATAACGAAATACTGAACTAAAGACTTTTGGATTTAGTAATAGTTCAATTTTACCATTTTTCTAATCAAGCAATTTGTTTTAATGAATATTAATTATTTAAAAATACCCTAATTCCGAGTATGAAAAGATTATGTTCGATAAAGAGGGGCTTTATCTAGTATGAGGCCTTGTTTTCTTAGACTGAATCAATAGACATTATTTTCAGTTTAGTTCGGTCCAAACTCTAAAGAAACAAGGGCCTCCACGATAAAGTCTCTAAAACCCTCTCTAATTCTCAATTGAAGTACACTTTACTTCTATTTACAACTCTACAATATCCCCATTTTCAAATTTCTCAAATTATCACTCACAATATCGAACTTCCACCATCAAATTACACAAATTTTTAGGGTTTTCCCCCCCAAATTCAGTTGCTATGAGGGAAATCATTCTCGGCTTACCCGGAGATTGGGCTGATGATTATCTAGAGTTTGCCGATCATTATACAAATAAAATTGGAGGTCTTCCTGTAAGAATTTCTGTTTAAAACATTGATTTCGAAAAACCCTTTTAATTTTTGATTTCTCCTATATTAACTGCACTTACTGTTTTCCTGCTGTAGGATTGGCCTTTTCCCGAATCATGCTTAGGACCAGATTTTCTCCACTGTGGCTCATGTCATAGTAAAATGTGCTTCATTTCTCAGGTATTGATTAATGTGCTGTACTAGACTTATATGCACGTGATGCGTGTGAAGGAGTGTTTTAGAGAAATTGCGTTGCAGTTTATTTGTAATTTATCTGATGGTGTAATTATATTAAGGGTAACTAGTATTTAGGTCCAGACGATGCTCTGGGATTTATATGAATTATACTCTAGTATTTTAAGACAACTAAAATTTGGTGTAGAAAGATGTTAGTAAAAAGTCATAGATTAGTAGTTTTATTCATAAATGTAATTACAATATTGTATCTTAATTATTGTTTTTCATTGAAAACATATAATATCATTAATATCATTATTAGTATTGATAAAAGAAGCAACAAAAACATGAGGCATGTACACTCGAGGTCGCGGGTTCGAAACTTCTCATGGACAATTTGTATTTTTATGAGAGAAACGTTGATAGAATATTGTTGTAAAGAATGGAGAGTGACACGTGGCGGATTGCATCCTATGCTTACGCTTTTTAATATATATATATAGATGATACAATCATACAAACAACCTTTAGAATATATATATAAGTATTAATTGCATTGCGTAAACGGGTAGTAAGTTGAGAATTTATACCAAAATCACGCTTGAATTGGTATTATGCATTTGTAGTTTTTCTTCCACATAGTCAAGATAAGTTTTTTTCCCCCCCTATAGGTATATGCACCAATTGACTCACCTCTGAAGATCGATGAGCGTATTATTTATGTTTTTGGGTGCCCAAATTCATCTTGCGGAAGGTATTATTGTTTCGGATTTTTTTTTTGTACTGAGTGTTTGTAGTTGAAGTTGAATGCACTGTGAGTTACGTTTCCGCTTTGATGACGTTATAGCTGGCGTGCTATTCGTGTTCAGAAGCGTGGCGATTCTGAGGAGGTAGATCTTGTTGATTCGGAAGCAGCACCCGTTTCGATTGAATCATCTTCAGTTTGTGATGTTAGGTCTTTGGATGATTTGCATTCATTTGATGCTAATTTAGAGGATGATGGAGATGATGATGATATTAATATGGAGGATTTGGGTAGGGCTCTTTTTGAAGCTGCAAGCCTAGCTTCTAAGTCAGTTAAACAAGACAAAAAAAGTAGTACTAGGACTAATGCAAAGCCTCTTTTGTTGAATGCGAAATCTAGAGAAGTTGATGCCACTACTCTTGGTAAGCTTTCTATCTCTTTGAGGGTGGCTTTATCTTGATTTCTGTAGTTTAGAATTGGATGTGCTCAAAGTTATTATTGCTTTACATTTGGTCATTTTGTGTTTGCCATATAAATGGTCAACATATTCACTTGTGGGAGAGTTCATGATGCTTTAGACAATTTGAACTAACTGTGGAAGAACTTGAAAAACAATCATAAAACTCTGTTTAGGTCCTTGCAGGTCAAATCAAGTAGCATCTCATCTTTTGAAAGTTTAATTTACTTCCAATACTCTGTCTAGACTTGAGCAGTAGCTAGCAGTTAATATCTACTTCTTCCGAGCACAACAGATGGAGGCATGCTGATCATCTCAATTAGGCTTATACCTCTTCTTACCACCTTCATTCTTGGAGCACTGTTTAAGTGTATACAGATCTTGCAATATGTCAAGCTATGGCTGCTGAGTTTCATTTTTCTTTATTTGACTTCTTTCAGTTTAACGGACGTGAAGTAGAGTTGGACCTTTGATTTTGCCTATTCATTATTGTTAAGTCCTCTAGGACTTGATTAATGATCATAAGTCTTCTAATTAGAATAGTGGATGGCACATAATACATTGCTGACACGAACTCATCTGCAAGTTAGTCCATTATAAAATCAGATCTTCTGGAAAAGATAAAGCTATATTAATGTGGCAAATTAAATTTGATTCCCTAAAGAAAATAACTGTACATTAAATGAAGTAGTTTTCACAGCTAACTACATCAACTAACAGACCCCAAGGAACTTCAGATTCCATCTTCTCTGAAGGATGTGATTCCAACTTAAAACCACAAGACACTGTCAAGTGTCAAATATAACAAAGAAATTATACCAAAAAAGCATATCTTTCCTGTACTTACAACTCTTTTAAATATATCTGGCTGAAAGTAACTTCCCAAGACTGAATTCAGAATGGCATATCTTCATTTGTTTCTGTGGATTCACATGCTGTAAGTAGCTCCAGTAAACAATATAGTGTAATGAATCGATATAACTAGGCTAAGGGTATTTTAGGTAGTTTATAATAATTTAGGGTTTAGAGGTTTTAGGGATAACTTATCTATAAATAGAGCTAAGTAGAGAGAGAGGGGGTCATCATGAAAATTGAATCTTTTGTAGGTAGTACTTAGCTTGTATTATTTTTTAGGGTTTATGTAATATTTCTATCCAATCTATCCAAGATCCATTTCTAGTTCTCAAATCACCATTATTATCACTAATCCTTTTCTTACATTATCATCTACCTTGTCCATCAAATCCGGTCTATAACATATAGCTCGCAACGAGTTAACTGCTTCTTACACCTGGCTGTGTTTTCTTCAACCTATTTCTTTAAATTTAACATATTGTTGTTGAACTAAACTTGTTTTTTCCAAACTTAACTTATTCTTATTGAACTTTAACTTTTTTTTGCCGAACTTAGCTGATATTTTGCTTGATTAAAACTTAATTTTTTTTGCTGAATTTAACTTATATTTGTTGAGTTCAACTTAATTTTGCTGAGCCGAAGTTAATTATGCTTAATTTAACTTATTTAAATAAGTTGAGACGAGTAAACCCTAAGTAGCTGCAATTTTGAACTCACTAGTATACTTAAATTAAAAGAGTTGACCGTATATGAGCACTATACTTGCATTCAAAAGAAAGACATATGGGCCATGCTTTTGTTCTCCCTATGACAAAGTTTGGATTGTGAGGTATTCCGTATCAGGAGCTTGTGAACTGTGAGTAATTTTTTATTGAGGAAGAGCCAAGCATTAGCAAGAAAATACTTCTTGACAATTCTTCGCAGGTCACTTTTGGATGAATAACTAAGCAGGGTGTATAACCTTTTCATATAATACTTGGCTACCGACGTTTGACCATTACGCTCCAATCGAGATATCCTATTCCACCTCTTAGAGAGAAAAGACTTAAAAATCAATGAATCCCATGCTCCTCGTTGAGCAATGATGATAGCGTCCGAAGATCTTCCTCACTATCCAAGAGAAGTTAGTAGTAGTGAATCCATTTGACTCATAGCCTATCTTGTTTATTAGCCAAAGCCCATAAAAGCTTAGCAATTGCTGCACATTTCTATATGTAAATGATTTTGACATTCATCCCACCAATTTTTGGAAAAGAAACTCTTACCCATAACATTAAAGCTTTGTTTAAAGACCTCTTTCACCACTTTATTAGGTGAAATCAAAATCAAGTGATGAGGCTGAAAGCACAACTTTCACCAGCTAGACTCTTTCAGCTTACGAGAGGTGTTTAGAACTCCAACTCTTAACTCTACTGACGATCTCCTTTGTTAAAGGCTTCCATTGGACCTAAGCCCTTTTGAATATAGGTTAATACAAGTACTTGAAAGGAAGGGTACTCTTTTTTTAAAGACAATAACTCACAATAGGCATCTTGATTATTGTAGGACACCCTCAAAATTAAACTTTTGTCTAGTTTTGCTTTTAAACTACATGCCTTTGAAAATTTTGAAAAAAGCACACATGAGCAATTAGAGAGATATGGCACATTCTGTAGCAAACATTGATCATCATTGAATAATAATTGAGTGATGTTCAATCTTTCCACAGGGAATGAAACTTATAATCAGGTTAGAGATCAATGCTTCAAACTTCTAATAATGCATTTCATACCTAGAGAGAATTTGAATCCACCACAAGGTCACCTTGTCTTTGCTCTAAATCTCTAACCCTTTTTTTAGCTATGAAAGGCATAACAACAACTGCATCTGCAATCAATCACGGAGTAGGAAACCTTTTGGACACAATCCACAATTGAATATGTGAAAAGTAAATGCTACTATCTCTAAAAGGACCATTCTATGGAGCATGAACTCCAAACTCATCTTTTATGTTATGTAACGATCGTTGTGTAACGAATTTTGTACTAGCCGTTACACGAAATGCTAGGAGGAAATTTACGTTCATCTTGCCGCGTTGGTGTTACGTAACGGTGACTCGCTGCGTTAGAGCGTTTTTTACCCGTTACACCCGTTACTTTATCGGAATTGGCCAAAAAAGAGAAGGGGAAACACTGATAGTTGCACAAAAACAATAGACACAGGCAAATGACAGGAGGAAAAGCTTAGGCTTTCAAGTTGGATAATATCTGAATATACGAGTTAATATATATTTATATTTATAATAGGATATGGATCTCATATTTCAAGTAATCTTATATTGGCCATATATATAACTCAATCATATGATAGTTTTGGTCAAATTAAGTTATAAGAATAATTGCAAAACTTCAAATATGTGATCTTTTTTGAATAAAATCACGTCGCGTTAAAAGCGCTATATTTGACCGTTACAAGCCACTTCTGCGTCATCGACCCCGTTACCTTGAACACAACGGCATCCACAATTTTCTTCTTTGCTATGGAGTCATATGCTTCCTTGAAAACAAGCTTCAACATACATTTGCTCCCTTGAAAACAAGCTTCAACATACATTTGCTCCCTTGAAAACAAGCTTCAACATACATCTAGGGCGAATATGTTTCCTACTCTAGCCTTATATTTCAGACTCGGCAAAATGCTCCACATAGTCGTCTCGACACGACGTTGCACTTCCATGGTTGAAAAGTTGGATTAGATCCTATATCTCTCAAAAAGAGAGAGAAAGAGACGAGAATTGATGTGTGTTAAATTAATGGCTAGAGAAAGTGACATCAACACGATATCTTATAATGAGAGTAGTAGATGGAGGGAACCGGGGGAGAGAATCACTCTCAATCATTGTTTCTAAAACATTTTGTGGAGCTCCATCCTCTCTTCTCATACGAATTCGTGATGGTTATTCTTTTTAGGGTTTGATTGGAGGGAACCGGGGGAGAGAATCACTCTCAATGATTTATAATTTACTTGACCTTCTAATTATCATCCACATAAAAGAACAAGATGTTTTTTTTTGTTCTCTCTTAAGCAAATTAGACTTATGCAAATAAAATAATTATGGCTTTATAATATTTCCTCAATATAAATAAATTGTCACCATGTAAAATATAATTAGATGTCTTAATCTATATTTTCAAAATATATTATTTCGCAAAATGGTAAAAGGTCTCTATTAGGAAACAAAAAGTCAAAGTTAGTGTTTGCAATTCAAAAGTTTGTAAGAAGTAACATATAAAAATAAATTTTTTATATATGCAATAAAATTTATATATGCACACCTATGTTACTCATATTCGGATTGAGTGTCTATTCGGATACAAGTGTCCAAGTGTCCGACTCGGCTATTTTGTTGAAAAAGTCAAGTTTTTAGTTTAAAATAAAGTATCAAAGTGAAGTGTCCCGATTTTTAAGGTAAATGAAGGTGTTAGAGTAACATAAATGCACACAAATGGTGTGATTTAAGCCCCAATAAAGGAGAAATCTGTTTGAAAACCAGCCACATCTTATTGACATGGACGAAATTTGGATATCATGGGCGCGTCCCTTATGAAGCACTTGGTGACATGGTTCGAAATGACGGTTTCAGTAACGATAATAGAGTTGATGAGGTTATCACAACACCAAGTATAAGCGTGATATCGCTTGAATAGGCCTAAAACATGTTTTTTTACACCTTTACCTTGCCGGCAATATGGGTTCGGTATACAATGCGGCAAATATGAAACAACGCCGCGTTGTTTTGACACCATGCATGGCGTACTTCACATGTGTGGGTATAGCATGCAAGAGTTGCCGGGTCATTGGACTCATCACATAAAGCAGAACTCAACACGAATGGAGTGAGTATTTTCCTTAGTCGGAATCATATTGATGATCTAGTGGAGGTGCTGAGAAAGTGTGATCAAGCCATGTGTATTGAGCTTGTGATTGGGGATGAAGTTGTAACTTTGGAGGGACGTGGAGGAATCGGTGTAACATGTTTCTAGAGGTGAGAAACTAATCATTGGTCAATATTAAGGGGATATGGGTTCCTAGAGGTGAAAAATTAGTCATTGGTCATATGGTCAATATAAGGGCATGTGGAATGATGTAACATGCTTTGGAAAGCATTCATGTACATTTTGGCTTTGGAGACAAGAATGCTGTTGGTGTTTTAGATTTTGTTAGCATATATAATGAAGAACTGGTTTTAAAAAGGTGCTCTAACCTATTTATAGGAATGAAGTAATGAGTCGTACCTAGTTCCATTTAGTAAGGGATGTAGGTATTTATGCCAAGTTGGTCTTCTGCCTATTGACTATGGAGGTAATTCGTCTTATGAGACAAGTAATGGAGAACTATCGGGAGCAGAGGAATGATCATATATGGTTTCCATTGATTTGGAGAAGGCGTACGCTGAATCGCTGATGTACCGTGGAAGTACTTTGGTGGGATTAAAGAAAAAAAGAAACTTTGCAGAAATATATTGGCATTAGTAAGGATATGTATAAGGCAGTTAGCACTTAGCACTGAGTTTGCAGACGAGACAAATGTTAGTGAGGATAGATTGGAGCTGCATCAAGCTTCCACACTTAGCCCTTTTCCTTTTGCTATCGCTATAGACGAATTGTCGAGGTTAATTGAAAATAATATTGTGTTGATTAATGAAATGAAAAAAGACGTGAAAAATACGTTGGAGTTGTGTTTATTGATGAGACGAAAGAAGACAAGTATAATTGCAATGCCACTTCCACGTATACCGATTTTTTTCTTGGCTGTTGTTAGTCTAATACTCTAATTCTAGACATAAAGGCTATAATCCCAACATGAGTTTTGTTCGATGAATTATGAATTTCCCCAATTACTGTCCCCAGTTAGCCCTCTTCGATTTCAAGCATAAACTATCATTAAGTAAGGTAGGGATCACCGCCATTACTTCACCCTACATATGGTCTTTGTAGCACCACTGTTAGAATAATCATGGATAAAATCGTGTTTTTTTGAGAAATATGCTGATGTAGAGGCTTTTTACCTTTGTCTGCTGTTTCACGAGAAACAACTTTCAAATCTGTCGCATCATCAGAGTGAGCCTCTGATTGCATTGGATCTGGAGTGGTAATTGTTGTAGATTGATTGGGAGGAGCTTCATCAGTGTAGATTGTTGCCTTTTCAGCAGAAGTAGCAGTAGTTGAAAGGTTGCTTTATAGGCACCCTTTTCATTTTGACTGGACCTTTCTGTGAAACAGATTTCTGAGGGATATGTTTCCTTGCAGGATCCTTTTCAAATCACAGTTATGCCTCACTATTTTTTTTTTTCCAGATAGAGGGGGAGTCATAGGCCACCTTTTGCAGCAGGATTTTTCCATATGGATTCACGAAAGTAATTGGTGGTATAGGTATCACTAGCGTCATATGGAGAATAATTTTTGAAATAGTAAGCCAAAAAAATTGAATGTTTTCTAGGAAGGACCGAAGGAGTAGTTAAGGGACAAGGGTTTCATATTGTTTATGGTCTTATGGTTATGCCAAATACTTAACCAAAAAGGATGTGCTGTCTGAAAACCGGTATTAGTGTGATGATGGATGTAGCGGTGATGGTGGACTGAAGTTTCTATGTGACTCACTGACAGCAGAAAACCCTCAAAGTTCAATCCAGATTTGTTTTGTAAGTATTAGGTTCTGAAGAGGGTATTTTGGAGCTGGATAAACAGAATGCCGATGATAAACTGCAGTTTCTTAGATCACATAGATTGTCAATTTCTAATGCATGCTCTTAACTGCCATTTTGCCTCCCATCTGTTACTGACTTCTCTTTTATGAGGAACTTTTGTTTTGTCCACCTCCTCTTTTAGATCGCTGTTCAACATATTGTAAGTTAGGAGGCATTAGGAGGAGCAATTGTTTGGTACTGTTTTTCTTGGTGATTTATGCGAGTGGCTTGGGAGGAATTATATCCCATGATAGAGGCAACGACATGATTTTCTATGAGATTCAGTTCTTGTCCTGGTCTCACTTTTGTGATTTTGTTTCAAGATTTCTTTGTATCTTTCTCTATTTAGTTCTCTGCTTGTCTGTATTATTCATGATTTTGTTGGCTCCTGGTTTATGTACTCTTTCAGTCATCAGTTATTCATGTTTCTTTCTTATCTGAGTTGAATTTTAATGCATGTTTTATTGTAGTGCTTCCGTGCTTTTATATATGAATATTTCTTTTCTATTGAGGATTAGTTCTTGTGCATGTTGCGACTGCAGTGCTACCGTGCTTTTATATATGCATTCAGAAGGATAGATCCTCGCAGAATTTGGCAGCTGTTTGTTCGGAGTACCCTTCAGTTTCAGTTAAGGAGGCACAAGTGTACAAGGATAATAATGATCCAATGCAGGAAGAAGCCTGGGAAGAGGAAGGCTATGAGTATGACAAAGCTTTAAATGCAGACAGGACTTACCTGAAGTTTAAGAAAAGATTGGACAAATGTCCAGAACAATGTTTCAGGTACTCTACCTAAAGAAAGATAGTAGTTATAGATCTATGTCACATAACATTTTCTTGCATTTGAAACACCTAATCTTCTTATGTAATACACCATAGGCTATAGTAAAGTCCGAGCAGTGCGTATCCACACCCTCTGTTTGCCAGAGAGAGAGAGAGAGAGAGAGAGAGAGAGAGAGAGGAGAGGAGGGGTTGGAAGGAAGTTTGCAAGTGGATTAGTGGAGACTTTGATTATAATCTTTTATCGCAGATTGCACCAACATTTGGTATTAGAAGAGATGGACCTTGTATCTGTTGACATTGCATCATTAGTGTCAGTTTTTATTTCTGGGTGTCGACTTGGCACTCTTGGTACATAGCCTCTCTTACAGAAGATTTAGTATAGTTGGCAGAAGTGATCAAGAAAGTGTAAATATCATGTGTCTTGAAGAGACTTAGGCACTTAGCAGGTAGGAAAAGAGCTAGCATTGTCAGGCTTGGGGGGTTATGAATTGTGGTAATTCATTGTACACAAACAGAGTGGGTATATTTTAGACAATCGGTTAATAAATAAAGTATTTCAGGTTTGAGACTGAATAAGCTATTAAAATAAGTTATTAGTTGAGGTAGTTCAAAGTATTCCGAACACAAAACAATTATTTTATTGCGGAGATCTATGTGGACATGTGAAAGCAAAGTCTCAGTGGTTTTGAAAGTGTTCATGGGGGTTGAGTATAGGAGAAGGAATGAAGGGGGAAAAACTAGATTTTGTATGACCTGTTATGGTTAATACATGGTCTAGAAGGTGATTTATGGTGGCTTTTAGAAGTGGAGTAAATGCTAAACAAATTGACTTCCTTTTAGTACTAAGGCAAGTATTAGAAGGAAAAAGGTGAGCCAAGAATAAGATGGTGGAGTCTAAAAGAAAGAACATGTCATTTTTTCTCTTTGACAAAGTGGTCAAAGAAGTTGATCTTGGAGGAGGACCTCGACTCAACTTGGGTAAAGATGGTGCTTTTCTAAAGTATCCATAGAAGTCTTAGGTGAATCATAGGGAATTATATCGGTGTACAGGGACAATATGGTGGAATGAGGGCGTATCAATTAAGAAAAAGAGAATGCTACTTAGTAGTCATGTAATTTTTTTTTTCAAAAAAGTTTCCAATTTAGGTAATGTAGAATTTATTTTGACTACTCCATAAAAGGAATCTCCGTCTAAGGGATTCATTAACACTGCTCCCGGCTCCTATATATAGAAGCCGCATATGCATTGCCTCATACCTGTTTTGCAAAGTTTTCCTTGTTGTATTGAGAGTTGTGGTCCCCCTTCTCCACTACCTCTTGCTTTTCTTATAACTATGCCCAACCTACATAGTGCAATAGAAGAACTCGGCATTTCTTATAACTATGCCCAACCTACATAGTGCAATAGAAAAACTCGGTGGAAGTATCTTTATATTTTTCTTCTTTATTGCATGTAAAAGCCGCCATTGCTAATGATATCTTATTTCAGGTATTCCTTTGGGGGAAAGCCTCTATTGGCTACTGGAGATGTAGGTGATCCAAGAGCATGTGGCCATTGTGGTGAACCTAGGCATTACGAAATGCAGCTTATGTCTCCGTTAGTGTTTTTTTTACAAGAAGAAGCTATTGGTGGACAAAGAAAGTTGCTGGAGAACTGGAATTGGATGACGCTTATCGTATATACATGCTCAAAGGTGAGAATGTGTATACTTAAGAAAAAAATGTTCTATTAGCTTTTTGCAGAACAAAATGCACTTAAGCTGCTAAGGGGGTCATCTAGAATGCTCGAAGGCTTGCCTCTATATAGAAGACCCTAACTTGAAACGCATGGACTTCACACCAGGCAGAACGAGTAAGACAGAGGGCAGATCAGTGTGGAATTCATTTTTCCATCATAATCCATGACTGAGAAATTGCCCACCAGCGATCTTTTCGTCTCTTTTGTTATATACCTGGAATTTACTTACTTAGACCGTCAAACAAGTTGTAGCGAAGCCATAAGCTTCTTGATTAATTTTCCGAATGCTCCATCCAGGTCGTTATACGAACCAATCTCTCCATTCTTATCCTCTAAGCTTATGATAGCCTACTCTTTTTTGGGTAGAGATAAGGGGTCTTTAGGCTGGAATGGTAACGCAGTGAGAACTCTGCAACGGAAGTATATGTAACGCGATGCATCAACTTAATTATACCTCACATAAATAATGCTGGTAGCTTATGTAAACTGGAGCTATGCCTCATTCAGCATGAGACATGATCTATGAATAGAAAGACGGAATTATTTCAACATGATTTGTCAGAAACAAGTTGCTCACGATAGGTTTTCACCAATATACACCTGTGAGAATAGCAGAGCTTATCTTATCTCTGTTATGTTTAGCTGGGTAAAGAACGTAATAGCGTTCTTAGTAAGGGTTTGTTCTCTTTACCTTTAGAAAGTAAGGTGAGATCAGGATTGATCAGTTCTAATCTGCACTGTGGGATATATTTGTAGCTGCTGATCGTTGGATTGGAATGAAATTTGGAATGGGTGCGCTTGATGAGATGAATCATTTGAAAAATAGGAGTAGTTTAGGTAAAGAAAGCACGCCCTAAGAAAGGTTAAGGAACTGTTACGCTCTTCTTTGGTTATTATGTTATCTAGTTGGCCTCTAATTGGTGCTGCTGGTCCATTATGTTTGCGCATATGCTGCTTGTTCTAAGTGTCCTTGATTTTTAAAATTGCATAGGATTTTGTTTGACTAGTTCTTCCTTCCTCCGTGGGCACGGCCGCTGTCCGGTTTTCTATGTTTCTCTTTCCTTGTTTTGCTAGTTGTAAGATGTGCTGTCTGCCTTTGAGTGCTTTATCCTTATGATCTCATGGTGTGATTTCCACAGAGCTGCTTTCGGAAGATGGATCATGAAAGGTCTAGCTGGCATGGGTGGACTGTTGTAGAGGAGACTATTATTGCACAGTTTGATTAGCCACAGACAGAATCATCTTGACTAGGTTATTTCTTTTGATCTACAACCACAATGGTTTTTATTGCTCTCCCCTTTTCTTTCCAGTTGGTAGCCTAATAGCTATTGGGAAACTGAACTTGTAAGGCTGATTGTGCATTTTATAAATTCTGAACAGGTATATTTAATACGACCAAAATATTAGTTCTCTTTGAGCACCTTGTGCCTGATCTTGCAGGTACTTCAGATACTTCTATTCAGCAAGGACCAGATTCCATTGACCCAAACGTCTTTTTTAAATGTCTCCTTGCTATTTGCGCATCAAGCAAAAACATGAGTAATTGCTTGGAAAGTGAACACTGAGGATGCATTTTCTAACTTCTACATACCAGGATATGTGAAACATACCAGTTTTAAACAAATGTTGAAAAGCAAACAGATTTTTATTGGCCAACCTTTCGAATTATTTCATCATTCCATCAAAATCTCAAATGTTCTTGACATATAAGTCTGAAGATATAGTGTTGGTTGCTGACAAGTCATAGTTTCGGGCTCAATATTTTCACCCGGAATGCCTTAAACGTTATTCATCTAGTTTGTAGAAGTTTGTTATTTGATGAAAGATGATGCTTGAAAGGCTAAAGAAGAGAAAACTAGAAGAGTGCTCAGAATTGGATCTCGTACATTCTGCTTACTGTAAGGCTAGTATTGCTCCTTCTTCCTTGCTTAGGTTAAAGACAACAAACATAACTCTAAGGCCGTGTTCTTTTGGACTGAATTAATGTAAATTCAGTTTAGTTCAGTTCCATTTAACATAATTTCAATTCATTCCAATGCAATTCAGGTCCTGTCGAATCTGAGTCCGGAATTTTATTTTATTCCAGTTTAGTTCAACTTCATTAATTTTGATTAAGTTCATTTCCGATTATTTCCAAAAAACAGGGCCTAACTTCAATTCATCTATCACATGAGAATCGTTGCACTACATTGTTCCTTTTTCTGTTGTTGCTTTGGTTGCTCAGCTTTAATTAGTAGACTTTTTGGCATCAGAGAAAAATAAAGTTTTTGATTTTAATTAAGTTCGTTTCCGATTATTTCCAAAAAACAAGCCTAACTTCAATTTATCTATCACATGAGAATCGTTGCACTACATTGTTCCTTATTCTGTTGTTGCTTTGGTCGCTCAGCTTTAATTAGTAGACTTTTTGGCATCAGAGAAAAATAAAGTTTCTGTTTCTCTTGTCTTCTTCTAAGTCCATGTTTTATGGACCTTTACCTTTAATCCATGTTTCATATGAAGAATAACCGAGACTTCAGGCAAAATATTTTCATCCTCTAGAACCCGAAAATGGAAGTTATATATCAAGGTGGCTGCTATCATCTGCATCTGTGCGAAAGCTATCTCTTTTCCCAGACAAGTCGACCCGCATTAAATGCCAATAACTTGTATGACGGCTCATTTTTTATCTTCCCTTGCTTTGAGATCCATCTCTCAGGCTCAAACTTGTTGCAATTCTCTCCCCCTATTGCGTTCATTCATCCCATTGTATAGAGCGGGAAGACAATTTGGTTCAATGGGAGACTTGTGCTGGAAAGGAACAGGAGGGTAGAGTCTTCATCTTTATTTTTCATTTTTGGGTGAACATGGTGGCGAGTGGCTACTAGGCAGGACATTTGGTTCAATGGGAGACTTGTGCTGGAAAGGAACAGGAGGGTAGAGTCTTAAGGTTTCACAAAGCGCAGCATGTAGATACTAATTTCTTGGTCTCATCTGCTTGATAACCATGCCATTTGTAAGCCTTTGTTGCTGGTATATTTGTTCTTAATTCTGCTCTTATGCTCTCTTGAACTACAGGGTTCCTCATTACGAGCCAAATAAATCAGGTGAGGGCTGAACTAGTGCTATCACGTCCTACCATCAGCAGATTCAGTATGATATCTCTTATAAACTGGTCATTGTTTACATAAACTCCTTTTATTGCATCTTTTTCTGTCATGTATTATGTCAAGAGGTTGACTCCTTAATCTTTCAGAAGTTTTAACTATTCCGCTGCTTAGATCTTGTCGCTTCCTGGTTATTATGTTGTAGATAAAATGATCTACTACCTCCGTTTCCCAAAAGATGTTACACTTTTTTTTTCACGCATATCAAGGGAGCGATTTAATGGTGTAAACGAGCAAATTTTTCGACTAAATTTTAGGACACGCCATATACAATCTCATTCTTGGTTGTATTAAAATTTCGTCGAAAAATTTGCTCGTTTACACCTTTAGATCACTCCCTTGATACGCATGAAAAAAAAGTGTAACATCTTTTGGGAAACGGAGGTAGTATTATTCTTCAAGATTGACTTAGTCTCTTCGCTTGACCTAAACCGACCACCTTTGTTGCTTCCATATGGTTTCTAGAAGAACATGGCGATAAGCTATGGCTTCCTTGGCCGCATCTAGTGCACTCAAGAAGGGCACATTAAGAAAATCAAGGGACAGAGAATCAGGTTAATGGTTTGTAACAATTATGCATGTAACATTAGACACGGGCCTGTGAAACACATCTTGCAAGTCTATAATAAGGTCATATTTGGATGCATGCTCAAGTAGCATGACTAGCTCCTGTTCCACTTTAGCTTGTGTAAGCCTTTATTGTGAAGTGCACAAACTTCTGACTTCTTATGAGAGATTGTGTGATTTGCCTGGGAAGTTTCCACAATTCTCCATCAGAGTTCAAGATGTCGTCGCGCAAGATGTTAATGAAATTGAGACCCTCTGGGGTAGTTTGAAAAGTTTAATGTCATGATGTAGTGAATATTGGCAGGGTCAATGGTGAGCATCGGGGGTGTTAATTGGCAATTATCTGGTTGTGGGCTGTTGACTTATTATGGTGATGTCTGACTGTATTTTGTGGCTTCTCTAAACGCTTGTGTAATCGGCTGTTTATAAAAAGATTTGGTATAAGTGGCTGTTAGTGTTGGTTGTAAAGTACAAATTAGAAGAAGTCCAAAGCCGGAAGAAAAAAGCTGGTAAAATTTTGGTTTTGGATTCTCAGTCACTGCAAAAGCCATTAATTAAACTTGTTTTGGCCGTATGACCACAAATAAAAGGCAAAAGTCAAAGAAGTCACCCAAAAGTCATTTGTCAAACACCCCAATTGCGTCTGTGTTAGTAAACCAAGGGCCATGGAGCAAGAAGCTACAACTTGTTTGCTCCAAAACTTTGACCAAGATGCTGTGTATCTGGTGCAAGTTAAAGACAACCTTAGGCAGTCCACTGAGGAGCGGCCAACTCCATGGCGACCTTCGCGAAAACTAACAAATCAGATATCTATAAGTTCTGGTAAAGCCACTGCTTAAAACTGGGGTTGGAAATCCTTGATTTGGTGCTATAAAATTTGGTTTATAGAAGCTCATATATCATTTGGTGCTGGATTTTGGACCTTGTTCGTTGCTCTCCTTGGGTCCCTGATTTATATCTTGTTGAAAGATACAAGTTTTGTTTGTGTTTATGACGTTTCAGTCGATAGGTGTACCACATATGACTATATGAGTTACCTTTTAGATATTATCTGGGTTGTCTTTTTGTGTTGGGTTAGTAATTCCATTCTCATAAAGTCTGAGCTTGATTCAAGTTATGAACAACTTTACTATAAGATTGAAACAACTAGTTCGATAACTTTTAGTTGAAATTTTGGTTATGAGAGATATTATAGGCTAATCCGATTAAATGTAAAAAAACCAAGTTTCTAAAGGCCAACTTAGAGGTAGGTAAAAGTGAGATTTTGTCTAACAGGTGTGACTGGAAAACTTTTTCTTTGACCCTAGGGACCAATAGAGAAGTTAGGAGATCCAGGATAGGAGAGAGGCAATAAGTCCTTGGTGCATGTGACACTATGATGCGCATCCTGCACATGGGTCAAAACGCAAGGCGGAGAGAGGAAACAGAACGCAGCCAAACTTCCACCTCGTGGCATGGAGATATCATTAATTCATTTTCAACATTAGTTCATTTTCAATGAGCTTAATTCATTTTCAATGAGCACGGAGAATTGAGGCTAGACCATTCGCGAAGAATAAGAGCAAGGAAAATAGCTGCCTTATGAGAAAAGAACCAAATATAAGTTTAAGTCGATCCCCATTCTAGGTGAAATTCATTAGAAGTGTCCATTAAGAGTGAATTAGGTTTTTCCTATATTTTTTCTTTTATATATCGAAAAAAAAGAGACGGTTGAAATTTGGAATTATGATGATACTTGACATTATTTTTCTTTCTTACTTCGGATTGGCATGGGCTAGAGAAAAGTAAGTTTCTTTCATTCTCCTTAAGAAAGTAAAAACGCTCTCTTTTTAAAATGATTTACCAATCTTTTTTTCAATCACTTGAATAGTTTAGCAAGTTAAAAATTTATTTGGATGGTATAGCAAGATCTATTGTACCACTTGGAGGGTTTAGCAAGATTTTTGTGTTGTTTATAGTGAAAAAAATGTTAATCACAAATAGAGAAGGATAATTATGTCAAGAAGTAATTTAACATTTGTCCTATCTTATTTTAGCGATTTCACCAGGTAATTGGGCCGGCTCGTGTAATAAGCTCAAACACATAGCATTAATACTTAGCTTCTCAGTACCATCTAAGATGGGTTCCCATACATTAATTTCTGCGTACAATATCCGACCATCTTATCAAGTGTTACAATTCAAACTTCAAACCAATTCTCCAGATATTGCTAATCTGAAGTTCTAAACGTTTAATCCATGCTTCATATGAGGAAGGACTGACGACTCTTGTTCTGTATGTTGTCAGTCAACCACATGAAACTTGTAATTATGAATCAAATTGCAAGCACCCACCATTTTAAATTGAGTGAAAGCTAACCCCTCATTCCCTAGACAAGTTCTTGGGCTGGCATTGAACTATTAAAACTATTTTTTTTAATTTTTTTTTTGTTCTCAGAGGATGGTAAGAAGAATTTTCCCTGTCGGGTTGGTGCCTTGGCGCGAATTCACCAGGTCCGAATAAGCGGGTTAGTCACTTGAGAGTAGGGAGAAATGATAAGCGGAATCTTTGCCCAAGTGTCTCTAATAGGGATTGATCCCTACCTCAAGGTTGAAAGACTTTCTTTTTTCCACTAGACCAAGCATTAAGAGTTGTCTAGTTGGCCTTTTTCTGGAATCGGAAACAAATTCAAATAAGAGTTTCATTTGTTGCTTGTTTGGTTGGGAGGGTCCAATATCCTTACTTGAGGGTAATCTAAACCTCCAAAAACATTACCCTTCTCACACCACCTCTATTACCCTCTTCGTTCAACCTCTCCTTTGGCCTATCAAACCAAACACTCAATATAATTGTTACCGTTCCTCCCTTTGTTTGAATGTATTCCCTTTTGTTTTCATGCCTTACAAGCTCTAAGAATTATCATAACTAGTAATTATTCCGCTTGTTTCATGAGCTTCTCACAGGCTTATATTGGTGGAGTATGCTCCTTCGATAGGCGACTTTGGAGAAAGTCTTCAATAACGGATCCATATTTAATTTTTCGAACTCAAACTTAAGATGTGGTATATAACTATATATGAGAGAGGACTGTATTTGAGCATGGGTAATAAGGGCAATCGCCTATAGGACTTCACAATGATTAGGGCCCCAAGTTAAGACAGTAATATAGCCTATAACCAAAAGTAAGCAACAAAAGATACTTAAGTCTCTAAAATACTTCCATTTTCATTCCTATACACAACTTATGGTGAGGATCTTAGAAGACTTCAGTCTCTTTTCACATAATCTAATCAATTTTCATCGTAAGGTCATAAAATATCAGCAACGACCCTCTAATAATAAGCATATATGCGCCATGCATCTATTGCGATTTAGAACCGCAATAGATTACGCCTTATAACCGTAATAAAAAGCCTTTTTTGAGGTAGTGATATAAACTCAAAAAGTATTATAGTACGACTCGACAAAACTTTTATGGGAAGTTGATTGTTGTTGTGATCATCAAGCTGTTCAGACCAATGTCTGATGACATGCAACCATCCGCAAAGGGCTATTAGACCAATCTCACCTAACTTATTCCTTTTCATATGAACCTCATTGTATACTCGCTAAGTCTTTTTTTAATTGTAATGTTTTAACTTTAAATATTAATTTTAATTGTAATATTTTAACTTTAAATATTAATTATACGCTACTCTTGATTAATTTTTTTTGACTAAATATAGTAAAACAATTTCTAGAATGTAAGATCATTTTGGACTTATCTTATAGTAGTATATTTTCAAAAGATGTTTTTTGTAATTTTTATAGATATTTATGATAACTGTTACCTTTCCTAAGATGACTGTAATATATCCTTTGGCTATATATGATTTCAAGTTGTTAAATATACGCACAAGAGAATGTGGAAAAACAAATGGTACAAGTAAAAATCGAGGAAGCACGAATCTTGCCGGTACTAATAATTGTTGGTAAGAAAATTGTGCTCTCAAAAGACGAAATCTAATAATCCCCTATATTTTTTTTAACTGAGACACTTATTCCCTTTTCCCTATTAAGTAGGGTTAGCCTACCTATTTACTATACATCGATCTTACTTTTATCTCCTTCTCTTTTCTATATTTCACTTTTTTCATTACTTTCTCTATCCTTCTCTCTTACCGTTTTTTCCACTTTTCTTTGTCCAAGTGAAAACGCAAGCGTCCATATTAAAAAAAGAAACAGATGGAATACCTTCTCCTTTTTTCTTTTTAACTTTTATCTTATTGGCTTGATAGCATTTATATGATTCACTTTGACTATATTTTAAATTCATCTCATTACATTAGTTTCAAAGTGTCAACACTTGATAAATTTTCAAGATTAATAGTTAAAATTGACAGAGACTTTAAACCTGAAAATGGCATAAGTAAAATATCAACGAAGAAACAAACTTCCATTAGTTCTTTATCCTTCTCATAAACTTGACAAAGTGAGTAATGTCTGCAACTTCTATTTTGCCCAACGGTATATAGTATGGTGCAACTTGAAATATGGTAGCAGACTAGCAGTACAGCTCTATAAATTACTCCGACAACAAATTAAAGAAATCACATAAATCAACCATGCATAGCATTAATACTTTACGTTGCAGCTAGCATTGTCTACGATAGGTTCCAATACACTAAATACAAACTACGTACATTCGTACAATAATATCAAAATCAAATTATCAATAAGTGTTTTAATTTAAAGCACTACCCCATCTGTTGCTAACCTTAACCTTTAATCCATGTTTCATATGAAGAATGACCGACAAATCTGGTTCTGCATGGTGTCCATCAACCACATGAAACTTGTAGTTATGGATCAAAGTTGCACCCACCATTTTTAATTGAGTGAAAGCTACCTCTTTCCCTAGACAAGTTCTTGGACCGGCATTGAACGACACGAATTTACAAGGTGGCTCATACTTGATCTTTCCTTGCTTTGTAATCCATCTTTCCGGCTTAAACTCGAAGCAATCTTCACCCCAAATTCCCTTCATTCTTCCCATGGCGTACATGGAAAACACAATTTTCATCTTTGGGGTTACGTGGTGGCCGCTTGGTAGGGTTTCGGGTTGTACAGGAGATTTGTGTTGCAAAGGAACAGGAGGATATAGCCTAAGAGACTCACAAAGTGCTGCATGTAGATAACTTAGATTATTGGTTTCTTCTAATTGAAAAACATGCCATTGATTAGCTTGATCACTTATTGGTATTACTCCTTTTAATTCATCTCTTATCTTCTCTTCGACTCGAGGATGCTGTGATATTAGCCAAATAAACCATGTAAGAGCAGAACTAGTCGTGTCTCGTCCTGCAAGCAAGAGGCCTAGAATTGTATCCCTTAAGAACTTGTTGTCACTAGTATTGATTTCACTCATTTCATGACCTTCTTCTGCTAGGAACGATGTTAAAAGATCGATACCTCCTTCTTCTTCTTCTTCTTCTTCTTCTTCTTCTTCTTCGTCTCCCACCTTGAAGGAGGATTTTTTACCACCCTTATATAGTTCTTCACGCTTCATCGATATGATGTAATCGATGAAATGATCAAGGACTTTCCAAGATTGGCTAAGTTTCTTTGCTTGCCCTAATCCTAGCCATTTTTGCAACTCCCATAAGTGTTCTGGGATTACATGTCGATAGGTTATGGCTTCCTCTGCATCATCTAGGGCCTTCGAGAAGGGAACATCGGGAAATTCGAGGGAGAGACACCTCGGATCATGGCCACTCACTAGCAAGCATGTAGTATCGAAGGTAAGCCTTTGAAACACATCTTGCAAGTCTATGACAAGGCCGTCTTTGTATGCATGTTGGAGTATCGGTACCAATCCTTTTTGTACCTTGTCGTAAGTCACCTTAACTAGAAATCGAATGAACCTTCGATGAGTGATTAGAGAACGCGTGATTTTCCTATGGAGTTTCCACAACTCTCCATCGGAATTGAAGATACCGTCCCCTAGGATATCGAATATCTTAAGGAACTTCTCTCCTTTTGGATAATTTGTAAAGTTGGTGCTCATAATATGTTGGATATTGGCAGGATCAACTGTAAGCAAGATGTCCATGTTAGCAAACCATGGACCTATGAAATGAAAACTACAACTTGTGAGTTGCAAAATATCGACACAGCGAAGATGAAGGCGATGAAGGTGAATTAAAAGACTTGGTAACATTCCAAGGAGAGGCCAATTCCATGGAATGCCATGTCTTGTTAAAAAACACAAGATAAAAAAACATAAAACAGCTAGGAAAATTTCTGGATATTGGATTGAATCCATTAGAGAAGTAACGGAAGAGAAAATGCTTTAATTTGTTGATTCTATACGTGACAGTAGAGATATTCTGATCCCTATTTATAGAGCTTCATTCAATAAAGATTTGCAGGCTTTAGTTATATATTAGTGGGGGATAATGCATGATGAAGGTGACTTTTACTTGAACATGCAAGTATGATATTAATTTGGGATTAAGAATGAGATTAGGTGAATTATTCATAGGTGACCTATCTTGGCTATCTAACACTAAAGTGCTCATCATATGCTTCAACCGATGTACCTAGAAGTGCACTTATAACATATATATATTTTTTATTGTTGGTTATGGAGCAACAAAGGTAGGATAAAAATTATCTATGGACCTCTTGGAACACGGAGAGATGCTCTAAGCTTCTAACCAATTGAGTTATCTTCACCCTCCCATAACTATATATGTATATGACAAGTGTTTAGACAACATTAGGTCTTATTTCAATATTTAAACAAAAAAAATCTGCTAAAATCCCTTCGTTCTCTAATTTTTTTTACTTGTTATCTTATATCCAATCATAAAAAACACATCATCTCAAAAAAAAAATCATCAATACACACATTATTCGACTATTTATGTCTTGATTTGTACGTTAAAATGTTGGCATGTATTAAGATACGAATCGAATTTAATCTAACAAGATTGTCAATTGTGGTGTTCTAATACATAGATTAAGAAAGAAGCATAACGTATTTTACAAACTTTGACCTAGAAAAATGAAGTAGAACTACTACTAAAATCGGATCGGAGTAAATACCTTACAATAGTAAAGGATACGAATCAACTCTATTAAGAATAATGTAAATTTTCTCTTTACATAATTAGCAACGAAATAGTGTAAATAGGATACGAATCAATTCATTAAGGGTATATATATCTTTTTCTAGACAAAAATAGAGTACTAAATAATTATAAAATATAACGTGTTTGTTCATAAAAACAACAGTAAATAACCTATGACAGGACTCTATAAAGAGATATTAAGAGATAGTATGATCAACTCAGTTTCTAATTCTTTTGGATGTTATCTAGCTTAGTTAGTGAAATTTTATGAAAAGAGTCACTAAAACTTGATTGTATTTATCTACAACTCTGTATCACTAGGCTTTAATTTATTGCTCTCTATACATCAAATAAAATAAACGATTTTAATTTTTTCTGGCAGTGATAAATGATTTTATTGTAAAGTAATAGATACTCTATCCAATGCTAGATATAGCTATATCCATGACAAAATCGGCTATAGAGAATTACTCTTTGAAAAGAAAATGGTAGTTGCTCTTCTCGGACAGTGAAATGACACTGAAAAGTGAAATTTAGCCCATAGCATTAAACCAATTTCACTTTAGGCCAGCAAGTGGAAGTTATTGTTGATCTACCAATTTCCTTTGTCTAATTTTTAACTTTCTGGTTTTGGATCATTGGATGGCTTTGAGCTTAAAGCTTAAAAGGTTAAATGGTGGGACCAAAAAAGTGGGTGCAACTGATCTGGTTTATTGGCATAGAGTTTTACCTAATGCAACTCTTGCAAGCATTAACATAATCAGACTGATTATTGTACAAAGATCCCACTGTAATTAAAATGAAATTTTATGATCCGATCTTATGATGTTACGATCTAAAAATATGCGACCAATCCAGATTTTAGGTAGGATCTTAATATTTATAGCCTCGTAAGATTGTACCATAATTGGATTAGAAATCTCAATTGTTAAAATTTTAACACGATTGTACAATCCGACAATCCAATCTGATCTGATCCCACAATAGTATTTTAAATAACAACGAATTATACTTATGTATTAATTTACTACTTAGTTTTTACCAGCACATATATAAGCTTAAAAACTCCATATTTATGACTTAGGTTCTAGTAATTCATATACTTTTAATGATTCATGGACTTATAATGGATTATTGAGCGTATTACTTTTTTTAAAAATTGAGATTGTAATTGTGGATATGTAGTAGAAAAATCAAGCGAAAACGAGACAACCTTTCAAATTAAGTTATGGTTTGCCAAAATTAAAGTCTGAACTTATGGTTTTTTTTGGTTTGTGGGGCCCTGGAAGGTAAACGACGGAAATCATGTAGGGTGTTTCGATGGTCATACAATGAGGCCACACAAGTTTTTAGGAGGCACAAAGGACATAGGAGGGTGTGGGACGGCCCATTACGTCGTGGGATCCTATACTGAGAAAAATGTGAAAAGAGGCCCCTATAATCACTAATTAAGGCTAAAATCAATCATGGAACACCCGAAAAGATAGCAGACACATGGTAGAAAAATCGGGCAAAACAAGATGAGCTCCAACATTAAGTTGCGAGCGGCCAAATTTGAAGCCTATAATTTTTTTTTTTGCGGGGCCTGGAACTGAAACTTGACCTAAAATTTTTAGGGCCCCCTAGGGCCCTATGAGGCCCTTCGGAACATTAGCTTTCCCCAAAGCTGGGCACCGGATGCCTTCTAATCCCATCGCTGTAATTCTGACCAATACTGATAAACGACTAGAGACTCCATTTCGAAGCAAGGCAGGGGCCAGAAGCCCCCCAAAATTTGCAGTATCCCTATTGGGACCCCCGGAAAGGCCCCCGCTAAAAAATCACCTAGCTCGAAATTGTCCGATTTACCCGTTTTCTTAGACTATTACTCACGCCCCGGCCATGTCCCGGGGCCCGGATCAAAACTTGCCCTAAATTTTTTAGGGCCTCCTAGGGCCGTATGAGGCCCTTAATGCAGGGGCCAAAAGCCCCCCAAAATTGCATTATCCATATTGGGACCCCCGGGAAGGCCCCCGTCAAAAAAATCACCCTGCTCGAAATTGTCCGATTTACTCGTTTTCGCAGACTATTACTCACGCTGCGGCCACGTCCCAAGACCTGGAACCGAAACTTGCCCTAAATTTATTTAGGACCTCCTTTGGGCCATATGAGGCCCTTCGGAACCTTAACGCCCGGCCACGTCCCGGGGCCCGATGTCGGATCTTGCCCAAAAAATTTTTAGGGCCTCCTTGGGACATATGAAGCCCTTGGGAACCTTAACATGCCCCAAAACCGGGCACCTGATGCCTTCCAATCCCACCTTCGTAATTCCGACCAATACCGATAACTGACTCGGGAGGCCATTTAGAGGCCCTTTTGGGGCTTGACGCCCCCCAAAATTAACAGTGACCCTATTGGAACCCCCAGGAAGGTACCCGTCAAAAAAAATCACCCTCCACGAAAATATTTCGATTTGCCGGTTTTCGTGGACTATTACTCACGCCGCGGCCACGTCCCGGGGCCCGATGTCGGATCTTGCCCAAATTTTGTTAGGGTCTCCTTGGGCCATATGAGGCCCTTTGGAACCTTAACTTGCCTCAAAACCGGGCACCGGATACCTTCCAATCCCACCTCCGTAATTCCGACCAATACCGATAACCGACTCAGGAGGCCACTTAGAGGCCCTTTTGTGGCTTGAAGCCCCCCAAAATTTACAGTGACCCTCTTGGGACCCCCGGGAAGGCACCTGTCAAGAATAATCACCCTACCCGAAAATGTTCCGATTTAACTGTTTTCGTGGACTATTACTCACGCCCCGCCCACGTCCAGGGGCCCGGTGTCGGGTTTTGCCCAAAACAATTTTAGGGCCTCCTTGGGACATATGAGACCCTTGGGAACCTTAACATGCACTAAAACCGGGCACCGGATGCCTTCCTACCCCACCTCCGTAATTGCGACCAATACCGATAACTGACTCGGGAGGCCATTTAGAGGCCCTTTTGGGGCTTGAAGCCCCCCAAAATTTTCAGTGACCCTATTAGGACCCCCGGGAAGGCACCTGTCAAAAAAATCACCTTGCCCGAAAATGTTCTGATTTACCGGTTTTCGTGGACAATTACTCACGCCCCGGCCACATCCTGGGGACCGGAGTCGGATCTTGCCCAAAAAAAATTTAGGGCCTCCTTGGGCCATATGAGGCCTTTTGGAACCTTAAAATGCCCCAAAACCAGGCACCGGATGACTTCCAATCCCACCTCCGTAATTCCGACCAATACCAATAACCGACTCGGGAGTCCATTTAGAGGCCCTTTTGTGGCTTGAAGCCCCCCAAAATTTACAGAGACCCTATTGGGACCACCGGGAAGGCACCCTCAAAAAAAAATCACAACGGCCCGAAAATATTCCGATTTACCGGTTTTCGTGGACTATTACTCACGCCGCGGCCACGTCGCAGGACCCGGATTCGGATCTTGCACAAAAATTTTTAGGGCCTCCTTGGGCCATATGAGGTCCTTTGGAATCTTAATATGCCCCAAAACCGGGCACCGGATGCCTTCCAATCCCACCTCCGTAATTCCGACCAATACCGATAACCGACTCGGGAGGCCATTTAGAGGCCCTTTTGTGGCTTGAAGCCCCCCAAAATTTACAGAGACCCTATTGGGACCCCTGTGAAGGCACCTGTCAAAAAAAAATCACCCTGCCCGAAAATATTCCGATTTACCCGTTTTCGTGGACTATTACTCACGCTCCGACCACGTCCCGAGGCCCGATGTCAGATCTTGCCCAAAAATTATTTAGGGCCTCCTTGGGAACTATGAGGCCCTTGGGAACCTTAACATGCCCTAAAACCGGGCACCGGATGCCTTCCAATCCTACAAACGTAATTCCGACCAATATCGATAATGACTCGGGAGGCCATTTAAAGGCCCTTTTGGGGCTTGAAGCCCCCCAAAATTTAAAGTGACCCTATTGGGACACCCGGGAAGGCACCCGTCAAAAAAATCACCTTTCTCGAAATTGTACCGATTTACCCGTTTTCGTTGACTATTACTCATACCCCTCCACTTCCCGGGCCCCGGAATCGGGTCTTGCCCAAAAAAATTTTAGGGCCTCCTTGGGACATATGAGGCCCTTGGGAACCTTAACATGCCCTAAAACCGGGCACCGGATGCCTTCCAATCCAACCTTCGTAATTGCGACCAATACCGTTTACGGACTCGGGAGGTCATTTAGAGGCCCTTTTGGGGCTTGAAGCCCCCCAACATTTACAGTGACCCTATAGGGACCCCCGGGAAGGCACCTGTCAAAAAAATCACCTTGCCCGAAAATGTTCTTATTTACCGTTTATCGTGGACAATTACTCACGCCCCGGCACGTCCCAGGGCCCGGATTCGGATCTTGCTCAAAAAAATTTTAGGGCCTCCTTGGGCCATATGAGGTCCTTTGGAACCTTGATATACCCCAAAACCAGGCACCGGATGGCGGATGCTTTCCAATCCCACCTCCGTAATTCCGACCAATACCGACAACCGACTCGGGAGGCCATTTAGAGGCCCTTTTGTGGCTTGAAGCCCCCCAAAATTTACAGAGACCCATTGGGACCCCCGGGAAGGCACCCGTCAAAAAAAATCACCCTGCCCGAAAATATTCCGATATACCTGTTTTCGTGTACTATTACTCATACCCCGCCCACGTCCCGGGGCCCGGAGTCGGGTCTTGCCCAAAAAAATTTTAGGGCCTCCTTGGGCGATATGAGGCCCTTTGGAACCTTAACATGACCCAAAAACGGGAACCGGTTGCCTTCCAATCCCACCTCCGTAATTCCGACCAATACCGATAACCGACTCTGGAGGCCATTTAGAGGCCCTTTTGTGACTTGAACCCCCCAAAATTTACAGAGACCCATTGGGACCCTCGGGAAGGCACCCGTCAAAAAAAATCACACTGCCCGAAAAAGTTCCGATTTACCCGTTTTCGTGGACTATTACTCACGCCCCGGCCACGTCCCGGGGCCTGTAGTCGGATCTTGCTCAAAAAAATTTTAGGGTCTCCTTGGGCCATATGACGCCCTTTGGAACGTTAACATGCCCCAAAACCGAGCGCCGGATGCATTTCAATCCCAACTCCGTAATTCCGACCAATACTGATAACCGACTTGGGAGGCCATTCAGAGGCCCTTTTGTGGCTTGAAGCCCCCCCAAATTTACAGTGACCCTATTGGGACCCCCGGGAAGGCACCCGTCAAAAAAAATCACCCTGCCTGAAAATGTTCCGATTTACCGATTTTCTTGGACTATTACTCACGCCCCGGCCACGTTCTGGGGCCCGGAGTCGGATCTTGCCCAAAAAAATTTTGGAGCCTCCTTGGGCCATATGAGGCTCTTTGGAACCCTAACATGCCCTAAAACCGGGCACCGGATGCCTTCCAATCCCACCTCCGTAATTCCGACAAATACCGATAACCGACACGGTAGGCTATTTAGAGGCCCTTTTGTGGCTTGAAGCCCCCCAAAATTTACAGAGACCCTATTGGAACCCCAGGGAAGGTACCCGTCAACAAAAATCATCCTGCCCGAAAATGTTCCGATTTACCCCTTTTTATGGACTATTACGCATGCCCCGCCCACGTCCCGGGTCCCAGAGACTGGTCTTGCCTAAATAATTTTTAGGGACTCCTTGGGCGATATGAGGCCCTTTGGAACCTTAACATGCTCCAAAACCGGGAACCGGATGCCTTCCAATCCCACCTCCGTCATTCCGACCAATACCGATAACAGACTCTGGAGGCCATTTAGAGGCCCTTTTGTGGCTTGAAGCCCCCCAAAATTTACAGAGACCCCATTGGGACCCCCGGGAAGGCACCCATCAAAAAAAATCACACTGCCCGAAAAAGTTTCGATTTACCCGTTTTCGTGGACTATTACTCACGCCCCGGCCACGTCCTGGGGCCCGGAGTCGGATCTTGCTCAAAAAAAATTTAGGGCCTCCTTGGGCCATATGAGACCCTTTGGACCCTTAACATGTCCCAAAACCGGGCACCGGATGCCTTCCAATCCCACCTCCGTAATTCCGACCAATACCGATAACCGACTCGGGAGGCCATTTAGAGGCCCTTTTGTGGCTTGAAGCTAGAGGTGGTAAACAAGTCGTGTCGTGTCAAGTTCGTGTCGGGTTCACGAATTGGCGGGTTGTCTTCCCCTAACCCTAACCCGACCCGTTTACTTAAACGTGTCAAGATCCTTGACTCTAACCCGACACGTTAATTAAACGTGTCGAGTTCGGGTTGACCCGTTTAACTTTCCATATATATCTGATGTTTGCAATTTATATATTTTTGGTTTGGAACTTATTAAATTTCATGCAAGAGTGAAAATACCATCTAATAATGTATAAAAGTAAGACTAAATAAAATAAATTCAAAAATAAATGAATGAAGGTAACATGTAATAAGAAAAATTTGAAAATATGTGTAGATAAACGGGTTGTTCGTGTCGTTTTCGACTCAAATAGTTCGACCCTAACCCGGCCTGTTTAATAAACGTGTCGTGTCGAGTCAACCCAGTTACTTAAACGTGTCAAATATCACCCTCCCTGAAAATGTTCCCAGTTGCCTTCCAATCCCACCTCCGTAATTGCGACCAATACCGATAACCGACTCGGGATGCCATTTAGAGGCCCTTTTGGACCAGAAGCCTCCCAAAATTTACAGAGACTCTATTGGGACCCCGGGAAGGCACCCGTCAAAAAAAATCACCATCCCCGAAAATGTTCCGAGTTGCCCGTTTTCGTGGACTATTACTCAAGCCCCGACCACGTCGCGAGGCCCGATGTCGGATCTTGCCCAAAAAAATTTTAGGGCCTCCTTGGGACATATGAAGCCATTGGGAACCTTAACATACCCTAAAATCGGGCACCAGATGCCTTCCAATCCCAACCTCCGTAATTCCGACTAATACCGATAACTGACTCGGGAGGCCATTTAGAGGCCCTTTTGGGGTTTGAAGCCCCCCAAAATTTACAGTGACCCTATTGGGACCCCCGGGAAGGCACCTATAAAAAAAATCACCTTACCTGAAAATGTTCCGATTAACCGGTTTTCGTGGACAATTACTCACGCCCCTGCCACGACCTGGGGCCTGGAGTCAGATCTTGCGCAAAAAAATTTTAAGGCCTCCTTGGGCCATATGAGCCCCTTTGGAACCTTAAAATGCCCCAAAACCAGGCACCGGATGCCTTCCAATCCCACCTCCGTAAATCCGACCAATACCGATAACCGACTCGGGATTCCATTTAGAGTCCTTTTTGTGGCTTGAAGCCCCCCAAAATTTACAGAGACCCTATTGGGACCCAGGGAACGCACCCGTCAAAAAAAATCACCCTGCCCGAAAATGTTCCGATTTACCAGTTTTCGTGGAATATTATTCACCCCGCCCACGTCCTGTGGCCCGGAGTCGAGTCTTGCCTAAATAATTTTTAGGGACTCCTTGGGCGATATGAGGCCATTTGGAACCTTAACATGCCCCAAAACCGGGAATCGGATGCCTTCCAATCCCACCTCCGTAATTCCGACCAATACCGATAACCGACTCGGGAGGCCATTTAGAGGCCCTTTCTGGGTTTGAAGCTCCCCAAAAGTAACAGTGACCCTATTGAGACCCCCGGGAAGGCACCCGTCAAAAAATATCACCTTGCCCGAAATTGTTCCGATTTACCGGTTTTCATGGACAATTACTCACGCCCCGGCCACGTCCTGGGCCCTGAGTCGGATCTTGCCCAATAAAATTTTAGGGCCTCCTTGGTCCATATGAGGCCCTTTGGAACCTTAAAATGCCCCAAAACCAGGCACCGGATGCCTTCCAATCCCACCTCCGTAATTCCGACCAATACCGATAACCGACTCGGGAGGCCATTTTGAGGCCCTTTTGTGGCTTCAAGCCCCCCAAAAGTTACAATGACCCTATTGGGACCCCCGAGAAAGGACCCGTCAAAAAAAATCACCTTGCCCGAAAATATTCCGATTTAGCGGTTTTCATAGACAATTACTCACGCCCGGCCCACGTCCCAGGGCCCGGAGTCGGATCTTGCCCAAAAAAATGTTAGGGCCTCCTTGGGCCATATGAGGCCCTTTGTAACCTTAAAATGCCCCAAAACCGGGCACCGGATGCCTTCCAATCCCACCTCCGTAATTCCGACCAATACCGATAACCGACTCGGGAGGCCATTAAGAGGCCCTTTTGTGGCTTGAAGCCCCCCAAAATTTACAGTGACCCTATTGGGATCCCCGGGAAAGCACCTGTCAATAAAAATCAACCTGCCCGAAAAAGTTCCGATTTACCCGTTTTCGTCGAATATTACTCACGCCCCGGCCACGTCCAGGGGCCCGGAGTCGGATCTTGCCCAAAATTTTTTTAGGGCCTCCTTGGGACATATGAGGCCCTTTGGAACCTTAATATGCCCTAAAAGCGGGCACCGGATGCCTTCTAATCTCACCTCCGAAATTCCGACTAATTCCGATAACTGACTCGGGAGGCCATTTAGAGGCCGTTTTGGGACTTGAAGCCTCCAAAAATTTACAGAGACCCTATTGGGACGCCAGAAAGCCACCCGTCAAAAAAA
The DNA here is from genome assembly GCA_947645195.1 of Patellifolia procumbens. NCBI lineage: Eukaryota > Viridiplantae > Streptophyta > Magnoliopsida > Caryophyllales > Amaranthaceae > Patellifolia > Patellifolia procumbens. The sequence continues at coordinate 712,342 of CANSGD010000144.1, forward strand.
ATCACCCTGCCCGAAAAGGTTCCGATTTACTCGTTTTCGTGGACATTTACTCACGCCCCATCAACGTCCTTGGGCCCGATGTCGCATCTTGCCCAAAAAAATTTTAGGGCCTCCTTGGGACATATGAGGCCCTTTGTAACCTTAAAATTCCAAAAAAATCAATACCAGTTTTCTTAGATTATTACTCACGCCCCGGCCACGTCCCGGGTCCCGGAGTCGGATCTTGCTCGTAATTTTTTTAGGGCCTCCTTGGGACATATGAGGTCCTTTGGAACCTTAATATGCCCCAAATCCGGGCACCAGATGCATTCCAATCCCACCTCTGTAATTCCGACCAATACCGATAACCGACTTGGGAGGCCATTTAGAGGCCCTTTTGTGGCTTGAAGCCCCCGAAATTTACAGAGACCCTATCGGGACCCCCGTGAAGGCACCCGTAAAAAAAAAATCACCCTGCCCAAAAATGTTCCGATTTACACGTTTTCGTTGACAATTACTCACGCCCAGACCAAGTCGCGGGGCCCTATGTCGGATCTTGCACAAAAATTTTTTAGGGCCTCCTTGGGACATAAGAGACCCTTGGGAACCTTAACATGCCCTCCAATCCCACCTCCGTAATTCCGACCAATACAGATAACTGACTCGGGAGGCCATTTAGAGGCCTTTTGGGGTTTGAAGCCCCCCAAAATTTATTGTGACCCAATTGGGACCCCCGGGAAGGCACCCGTAAAAAAAAACAACTTGCCCAAAAAATGTTCCAATTTGCCGGTTTTCGTCACGCCCCGGCCATGTCTTAGGGCACGGAGTCGGATCTTGCGCAAAAAAATTTTAGGGCCCCTTGGGCCATATGAGGCCCTTTGGAACCTTAAAATGCCCCAAAACCAGGCACCAGATGCCTTCCAATCCCACCTCCGTAATTTCGAACAATACCGATAACTGTCTCGGGAGGCCATTTTAGAGGCCCTTTTGGGGCTTGAAGCCCCCCAAAATTTACAGTGACCCTATTGGGACCCCGGGAAAGCACCTGTCAAAAAAATCACGTTGCCCGAAAATGTTCCGATTTACCGGTTTTCGTGGACAATTATTCACGCATCGGCCACGTGCTGGGCCCAGAGTCGGATCTTGCCCGAAAAAAATTTAGGGCCGCCTTTGGCCATATGAGGCCCTTTGGAACCTTAAAATGCCCCAAAACCACGCAACGGATGCCTTCCAATCCCACCTCCGTAATAACGACCAATACCGATAACCGACTTTGGAGGCCATTAGAGGCACTTTTGTGGCTTGAAGCCGCCCAAAATTTACGAAGACCCCATTGGGACCCCCGGGAAGGCATCCGTAAAAAAAAATCACACTGCCCGAAAAAGTTCCGATTTATCCGTTTTCATGGACTATTACTCACGTCGCGGCCACGTCCCGGGGCCCAGAGTCGGATCATGCTCAAAATTTTATTAGGGCCTCCTTAGGCCATATGAGGCCCTTTGGAACCTTAACATGCCCCAAAAACGAGCACCGGATGCGTTTCAATCCCACCACCATAATTCGGACCAATACTGATAACCGACTCGGGAGGCCATTCAGAGGCCCTTTTGTGGCTTGAAGCCCCCCAAAATCTACAGTGACCCTATTGGGACCCCCGTGAAAACACCCGTCAAAAAAATTACCGTGCCCGAAAATGTTCCGATTTACCCATTTTCTTGGACTATTACTCACTCCCCGGCCACCTCCCGTGGCCCGGAGTCGGATCTTGCCCAAAAAATTTTTGGGGCCTCCTTGGGCCTTATGAGGCCCTTTGGAACCATAACATGCCCCAAAACCGAGCACAAGATGCTTTCCAACCCTACCTCTGTATTTGCGACGAATACAGATAACCGACTCGAGAGGCCATTTAGAGGCCCTTTTGGGGCCAGAAGCCCCCAAAATTTACAGAGACTCTATTGGGATCCCCGGGAAGGCACTCGTCAAAAAAAATCAACCTGCCCGAAAATATTCCGATTTACTGGTTTTCGTGGACTATTACTAATGCCCCGGCCACATCCTGGGACCCGGAATCGGATCTTGCTCAAAAATTTGTAGGGCCTCCTTGAGCCATATGAGGCCCTTGGGAACCTTAACATGCCACAAAACCGGGCACCGGATGTATTCCAATCCCACCTCCGTAATTCCGACCAATACTGATAACCGACTCGGGAGGCCATTTAGAGAACCGTTTGTGGCTTGAAGCCCCCCAAAATTTAGAGAGACCCTATTGGGACCCCAGGGAAGGCACCCGTAAACCAAAATCACCCTGCCCGAAAAAGTTCCGATTTGTCCGTTTTCATGGATAACACACGCCGCGACCACGTCCCTAGGCCCGGAGTCGGATCTTGCCCAAAATAATTTTAGGTCCTCCCTGTGCCATATGACTATATGAGGCACATTGGAACCTTAACATGCCCCAAAACGGGGCACAGGATGCCTTCCAACCCCACCTTCGTAATTGCGACTAATACCGATAACCGACTCGGGAGGCCCTTTTGGGGCCAGAAAGCCCAGAAGCCCCCCAAAATTTATAGAGACCCTATTGGGACCCCCGGGAAGGCACCCGTCAAAAAATAATCACCCTGCCCGAAAATATTCCGATTTACCGGTTTTCGTGGACTATTACTCACGCCCCGGCCACGTCTCGGGGCCCGGAGTCGGATCTTGCTCAAAAAAAAATTTCGGGCCTCCTTGGGACATATGAGGTCCTTTGGAACTTTAATATGCCCTAAAATCGGGCACCGGATGCCTTCCAATCCCACCTCCGTAATTCCGACAAATACCGATAACTGACTCGGGAGGCCATTTAGTGGCCCTTTTCGGGCTTGAAGTCTCCCAAAATTTACAGAGACCCTATTTTGACCCCAGAAAGCCACCCGTCAAAAAAAATCACCCTGCCCGAAAAGGTTCCGATTAACCCGTTTTCGTGGACATTTACTCACGCCCCAACAACATCCTTAGGCCCGATGTCGCATCTTGCCCAAAAAAATTTTAGGGCCTCCTTGGGACATATGAGGCCCTTTGGAACCTTAAAATTCCCTAAAACCAGGCACCGGATGCCTTCCAATCCCCCCTCTGTAATTCTGACCAATACTGATAACTGACTCGGGAGGCCATTTAGAGACGCTTTTGGGCTTGAAGCCCCCCAAAATTTACAGAGACCCTATAAGAACCCCCGGGATGGCACCCGTCAAAAAAAATCAACCTGCCCGAAAATGTTTCGATTTACCCGTTTTCGTGGACAATTACTCACGCCCCGGCCACGTCTAAGAGCCCGGAGTCGGATCTTGCCCAAAAAAATTTAAGGGCCTCCTTGGGCGATATGAGGCCCTTTGGAACCTTAACATGCCCCAAAACGGGGAACAAGATACCTTCCAATCCCACCTCCATAATACTGACCAATACCGATAACCGACTCGGGAGGCCATTTAGAGGCCCTTTTGTTCCTTGAGGCCCCCCAAAATTTAAATAGACCCCATTGGGACCGACGGGAAGGCACCCGTAAAAAAAAAACACACTGCCGAAAAAGTTCAGATTTACCCGTTTTCGTCGACTATTAATCACGCCCCGGCCACGTCCCAGGGCCCGGAGTCGGATCTTGCCCAAAATTTTTTTAGGGCCTCCTTGGGCCATATGAGGCCCTTTGGAACCTTAACGTATCCAAAAACCGGGCACCGGATGGCTTCCAATCCCACCTCCGTAATTCCGACCAATATCGAAAACCGACTCGGGAGGCCATTTTGAGGCCCTTTTGTTGCTTGAACCCCCGCAAAATTTACGGAGACCCTATTTGGACCCCAGGGAAGGCACCAGTAAAAAAAAATCACCCTGCCCGAAAAAGTTCTGATTTACCCGTTTTCGTGGACTATTACTCACGCCCCGGCCACGTCCCGGGGCCTAGGGTCGGATCTTGCCCAAAAAAAATTAGGTCCTCCTTGGGCCATATGAGGCCCTTTGGAACCTTAACATGCCCCAAAACCGGGCACCGAATGCCTTCCAATCCCACCTCCGTAATTCCGACAAATACCGATAACCGACTCGGGAGTCCATTTAGAGGCCCTTTTGTGGCTTGAAGCCCCCCAAAATTTACAGAGACCCTATTAGGTCCCCAGGGAAGGCACCCGTCAAAAAAAATCACCCAGCCCGAAAATGTTCTGATTTACCCGTTTTCGTTGACTATTAGTCACTCCCCGGCCACGTCACGGGGCCCGGGGTCGGATCTTGCCTTAAAAAATTTTAGTGCATCCTTGGGCCATATGAGGCACTTTGGAACCTTAACATGCCCCAAAACCGGGCACCAGATGCCTTCCAATTCAGCCTCTGTAATTCCGATCAATACCGATAACCGACTCGAGAGGCCATTCAGAGACCCTTTTGGGGCTTGAAGCAACCCAAAATTTACACAGATCCTATTGGGACCCCAGGGAAGGCACCCGTCAAAAAAAATCACCCTGCCCGAAAATGTTCCGATTTACCCGTTTTCGTGTACAATCACGCCTAGGCCACGTCTCGGGGGCCCGGAGTCGGATCTTTCCCAAAAAAATTTTAGGGCCTCCTTGGGCGATATGAGGCCCATTGGAACCTTAACATGCCCCAAAACCGGGAACCGGATGCCTTCCAATCCCACCAGCGTAATTTCGACCAATACCGATAACCGACTCGGGAGTCCATCTAGAGGCCCTTTTGTGGCTTGAAGCCCCCCAAAATTTACAGAGACCCTATTGAGACCCCAAGGAAGGCACCCGTGAAAAAAAATCACCCTACCTGAAAATGTTCCGATTTACCTGTTTTCGTGGACTATTACTCATGCCGTGACCACTTCCCTAGGCCCGGAGTCGGATCTTGCCCAAAAAATTTTTGGGCCTCCTTGGGCCATATGAGGCCCTTTGGAACCTTAATATGTCCCAAAACCGGGCACCAGATGGCTTCCAATCCCACCTCCGTAATTCCGACCAATACCAAAAACGACTCGGGAGGCCATTTTGAGGCCCTTTTGTTGCTTGAAGCCCCGCAAAATTTAAAGAGGCCCTATTTGGACCCCAGGGAAGACACCTGTAAAAAAAAATCACCCTGCCCGAAAAAGTTCTGATTTACCTGTTTTCGTGGACTATTACTCACGCCCCGGCCACGTCCCGGGGCCTAGGGTCGGATCTTGCCAAAAAAATTTTAGGTCCTCCGTGGGCCATATGAGACCCTTTGGAACCTTAACATGCCCCAAAACCGGGCACCGGATGCCTTCCAATCCCACCTCCGTAATTCCGACCAATACCGATAACCGGTTCGGGAGTCCATTTAGAGGCCTTTTGTGGCTTGAAGCACCCCAAAATTTACAGAGACCCTATTAGGACCCCAGGGAAGGCACCCGTCATAAAAAATCAGCCTGCCGAAAATGTTCTGATTTACCCGTTTTCGTGGACTATTAGTCACTCCCCGGCCACGTCCCGGGGCCCGGGGTCGGATCTTGCCTAAAATTTTTTAGTGCATCCTTGGGCCTTATGAGGCCCTTTGGAACCTTAACATGCCCCAAAACCGGGAACCGGATGCCTTTCAATCCCACCAGCGTAATTCCGACCAATAACGATAATCGACTCGGGAGTCCATTTAGAAGCTATTTTGTGGCTTGAAGCCCCCCAAAATTTACAGAGACCCTATTGGGGCCCCCGGGAAGGCACCCGTCAAAAAAAATGACAACTGCCCGAATATATTCCGATTTACAGGTTTTCGTGGACTATTACTCATGCCGCGACTACTTCCCGAGGCCCCGAGTCGGATCTTGCCCAAAATTTTTTTGGGGCCTCCTTGGGCTATATGAGGCCCTTTGAAACCTTAACATGCCCCAAAACTGGGCACTGGATGCCTTCCAATTCCACCTTTGTAATTCCGACCAATACCGATATCCGACTCGAGAGGCCATTTAGAGGCCCTTTTGGGGCTTGAAGCCCCCCAAAATTTCCAGAGACCCTATTGGGACCCCAGGGAAGGCACACGTCAAACAAAATCACCCTGCCCGAAAATGTTCCGATTTACCTGTTTTCGTGGACTATTACTCACGCCGCGACAACGTCCCGGGGCCCGGAGTCGGATCTTGCCCAAAAAAATTTTAGGGCCTCCTTGGGCCATATGAGGCCCTTTGGAACCTTAACATGCCCCAAAACCGGGCACAAGATGCCTTCCAACCCCACCTCTATAATTGCGACTAATACCGATAACCGACTCGGGAGGTCATTTAGAGGCCCTTTTGGGGCCACAAGCCCACCAAAATTTACAGAGACCCCATTGGGACCCCCGGGAAGGCACTTGTAAAAAAAAATCTACCTGCCAGAAAATATTCCGATTTACCCGTTTTCGTAGACAATTACTCACGCCTCGACCACGTCCTTCGACCCGATGTCGGATCTTGCCCAAAGAAATTTAGGGCCTCCTTGGGACATATGAGGCCCTTTGGAACCTTAAAAGGCACCGGATGCCTTCCAATTCCACCTCCGTAATTTCGACCAATACCGATAACTGACTCGGGAGGCCATTTAGAGGCCCTTTTGGGGCTTGAAGCCCCCCAAAATTTACAGAGACCCTATTGGGACCCCCTGGAAGGCATCCGTCAAAAAAAATCACCCTTCCCGAAAATGTTCCGATTTACCCGTTTTCGTTGACAATTACTCACGCCCCGGCCACGTCTCAGGGCCTGGAGTCGGATCTTGCCCAAAACTTTTTTAGGGCCTCCCTAGGCAATATGAGGCCCTTTGGAACCTTAACATGCCCAAAAACCGGGCAAAAAATGCCATCCAACCCCACCTCCGTAATTGCAACTAATACCGATAACCGACTCGGGAGGCCATTTAGAGGCCCTTTTGGGGCCAGAACGCCCTGAAGTCCCCCAAAATTTACAGAGACCCTATTGAGAACCCCGGGAAGGTACCCGTAATAAAAAATCAGCCTGCTCGAAAATATTCCGATTTACCGGTTTTTGTGTACCATTACTCACGCCCCGGCAACGTCCCAAGGCCCGGAGTCGGATCTTGCTCAAAATTTTTTTAGGGCCTCCTTTGGACATATGAGGCCCTTTGGAACATTAATATGCCCTAAAACCGGGCACCGGATGCCTTCCAATCCCACCTCCGTAATTCCGACCAATACCGATAACTGACTCGGGAGGCCATTTAGAGGCCCTTTTGGGGCTTGAAGCCTCCCAAAATTTACAGAGACCCTATAGGGACCCACGGGAAGGCACCCGTCAAAAAAAATCACCCTGCCCGAAAATGTTCCGATTTACCCGTTTTCTTGGACAATTACTCACGCTCCGACTACGTCCTTGGGCCCGATGTCGGATCTTGCCAAAAAAATTTTAGGGCCTCCTTGGGACATATGAGGCCCTTTGGAACCTTAAAATTCCTTAAAATCAGGCACCGGATGCCTTCCAATCCCACTTCCGTAATTCCGACCAATACCGATAACTGACTCGGAAGGCCATTTAGAGGCGTTTTTGTGGCTTGAAGCCCCCAAAATTTACAGAGACCCTATTGGGACCCCCGGGAAAGCACCCGTCAATAAAACTCAACCTGCGCGAAAAAGTTCTGATTTACCCGTTTTCGTCGAATATCACTCACGCCCCGGCCACGTCCCGGGGCCCGGAGTCGGATCTTGACCAAAATTTTTTTAGGGCCTCCTTGGGACATATGAGGCCCTTTGGAACCTTAATATGCCCTAAAAGCGGGCACCAGATGCCTTCTAATCTCACCTCCGTAATTCCGACTAATTCCGATAACTGACTCGGGAGGCCATTTAGAGGCCGTTTTGGGACTTGAAGCCTCCAAAAATTTACAGAGACCCTATTGGGACCCCAGAAAGCCACCCGTCAAAAAAAATCACCCTGCCCGAAAAGGTTCCGATTTACTCGTTTTCGTGGACATTTACTCACGCCCCATCAACGTCCTTGGGCCCGATGTCGCATCTTGCCCAAAAAAATTTTAGGGCCTCCTTGGGACATATGAGGCCCTTTGGAACCTTAAAATTCCCAAAAACCAGGCACCGGATACCTTCAAATCCCCCCTCTGTAATTCCGACCAATACCGATAACTTACTCGGGAGGCCATTTAGAGGCGCTTTTGGGCTTGACGCCCCCAAAAATTTACAGAGACCCTATAAGAACCCTCGGGATGGCACCCGTCAAAAAAAATCAACCTGCCCGAAAATGTTTCGATTTACCCGTTTTCGTGGACAATTACTCACGCCCCGGCCACGTCTAAGGGCACGGAGTCGGATTTTGCCCAAAAAAATTTTAGGGCCTCCTTGGGCGATATGAGACCCTTTGGAACCTTAACATGCCCCAAAACCGGGAACCGGATGCCTTCCAATCCCACCTCCATAATTCTGACCAATACCGATAACCGACTCGGGAGGCCATTTAGAGGCCCTTTTGTTGCTTGAAGCCCCCCAAAATTTAATGGGACCCCATTGGGACCCCCGGGAAGGAACCCGTAAAAAAAATCAAACTGCCCGATAAAGTTCCGATTAACCCGTTTTCGTCGACTATTACTCACGCCACGGCCACGTCCCAGGGCTCGGAGTCGGATCTTGCCCAAAAGTTTTTTAGGACCTCCTTCGGCCATATGAGGCCCTTTGGAACCTTAACATGTCCCAAAACAGGGCACCGGATGGCTTCCAATCCCACCTCCGTAATTCCGACCAATATCGAAAACCGACTCGGGAGGCCATTTTGAGGCCCTTTTGTTGCTCCGCAAAATTTACAGAGACCCTATTTGGACCCCAGGGAAGGCACCAGTAAAAAAAAATCACCTTGCCCGAAAAAGTTCTGATTTACCCGTTTTCGTTGACTATTTCTCACGCCCCGGCCACGTCCAGGGGCCTAGGGTCGGATCTTGCCCAAAAAAATTTTAGGTCCTCCTTGGGCCATATGAGGCCCTTTGGAACCTTAACATGCCCCAAAACCGGGCACTGAATGCCTTCCAATCCCACTTCCGTAATTCCGACCAATAACGATAACCGACTCGGGAGTCCATTTAGAGACCCTTTTGTGGCTTGAAGCCCCCCAAAATTTACAAAGACCCTATTAGGTCCCCAGGGAAGGCACCCGTCAAAAAAAATCACCCTGCCCGAAAATGTTCTGATTTACCCGTTTTCGTGGACTATTAGTCACTCCCAGGCCACGTCACGGGGCCCGGGGTCGGATCTCGCCTAAAAATGTTTTAGTGCATCCTTGGGCCATATGAGGCCCTTTGGAACCTTAACATGCCCCGAAACCGGGCACCAGATGCCTTCCAATTCCACCTCTGTAATTCCGATCAATATCAATAACCGACTCGAGAGGCCATTCAGAGGCCCTTTTGGGGCTTTAAGCCACCCAAAATTTACACAGATCCTATTGAGACCCCAGGGAAGGAACCCGTCAAAAAAAATCACCCTGCCCGAAAATGTTCCGATTTACCCGTTTTCGTAGACAATTACTCACGCCCCGACCACGTCCTTGGGCCCGATGTCGGATCTTGCCCAAAAAAATTTAGGGCCTCCTTGGGACATATGAGGCCCTTTGGAACCTTAAAAGGCACCGGATGCCTTCCAATCCAGCCTCTGTACTTCCGACCAATACCGATAACTGACTCGGGAGGCCATTTATAGGCCCTTTTGGGGCTTGAAGCCCCCCAAAATTTACAGTGACCCTATTGGGACCCCCGGGAAGGCACCTGTCAAAAAAAATCACCTTGCCCGAAAATGTTCCGATTTACCCGTTTTCGTTGACTTACTCACGCCCTGGCCACGTCTCGGGGCCCGGAATCAAATCTTGCCCAAAACTTTTTTAGGGCCTCCCTGGGCAATATGAGGCTCTTTGGAACCTTAACATGCCCAAAAACCGGGCACAAGATGCCTTCCAACCCCACCTCCGTAATTGCAACTAATACCGATAACCGACTCGGGAGGCCATTTAGAGGCCCTTTTGGGGCCAGAACGCCCTGAAGCCCCCCAAAATTTACAGAGACCCTATTGGGAACCCCGGGAAGGTACCCGTAAAAAAAAATCAGCCTGCCCGAAAATATTCCGATTTACCGGTTTTCGTGGACTATTACTCACGCCCAGGCAACGTCCCAAGGCCCGGAGTCGGATCTTGCTCAAAATTTTTGTAGGGTCTCCTTTGGACATATGAGGCCCTTTGGAACATTAATATGCCCTAAAATCGGGCACCGGATGCCTTCTAATCCCACCTCCGTAATTCCGACCAGTACCGATAAATGACTCGGGAGGCCATTTAGAGGCCCTTTTGGGGCTTGAAGCCTCCCAAAATTTACAGAGACCCTATAGGGACCCACGGGAAGGCACCCGTCAAAAAAAATCACCCTGTCCGAAAATGTTCCGATTTACCCGTTTTCGTGGACAATTACTCACGCTCCGACCACGTCCTTGGGCCCGATGTCGGATCTTGCCAAAAAAAATTTTAGGGCCTCCTTGGGACATATGAGGCCCTTTGGAACCTTAAAATTCCCTAAAACCAGGCACCGGATGCCTTCCAATCCCACTTCCGTAATTCCGACCAATACCGATAACTGAATCGGGAGGCCATTTAGAGGCGCTTTTGTGGCTTGAAGCCCCCCAAAATTTACAGAGACCCTATTGGGACCCCCGGGAAAGCACCCGTCAATAAAAATCAACCTGCCCGAAAAAGTTTCGATTTACCCGTTTTCGTCGAATATTACTCACGCCCCGGCCACGTCCCGGGGCCCGGAGTCGGATCTTGCCCAAAATTTTTTCAGGGCCTCCTTGGGACATATGAGGCCCTTTGGAACCTTAATATGCCCTAAAAGCGGGCACCGGATGCCTTCCAATCTCACCTCCGTAATTCCGACCAATACCGATAACTGACTCGGGAGGCCATTTAGAGGCCCTTTTGGGACTTGAAGCCTCCCAAAATTTACAGAGACCCTATTGGGACCCCCAGGAAGGCACCCGTCAAAAACAATCATCCTGCCCGAAAATGTTCCGATTTACCCGTTTTCGTGGACAATTACTCACGCCCCGACCACGTCCTTAGGCCCGATGTCGGATCTTGCCCAAAAAAATTTTAGGGCCTCCTTGGGACATATGAGGCCCTTTGGAACATTACAATGCCCTAAAACCAGGCACCGGATGCCTTCCAATCCCACCTCCGTAATTCCGACCAATACCGATAACTGACTCGGGAGGCCATTTAGAGGTGCTTTTGTCGCTTGAAGCTCCCCAAAATTTACAGAGACCCTATTTGGACCCCAGGGAAGGCACCTGTCCAAAAAAATCACACTGCCCGAAAAAGTTCTGATTTACCCGCTTTCGTGGACTCACGACGCGGGGCCCGGGGCGGATCTTGCCCAAAAAATTTTTAGGACCTCCTTGGGCCATATGAGGCCCTCTGGAACCTTAACATGCCCCAAAACCGGGCACCAGATGCCTTCCAATCCCACCTCCGTAATTCCGACCAATACCGATAACTGACTCGGGAGTCCATTTAGAGGCCCTTTTGTGGCTTGAAACCCCCCAAAATTTACAGAGTCCCTATTTGGTCCCCAGGGAAGGCACCCGTCAAAAAAAAATCACCCTGCCCGATAAAGTTTTGATTTACCCATTTTCGTGGACTACTAATCACGCCCCTGCGACGTACCGGGGTCCGGGGTCGGATCTTGCCCAAAATTTTTAGAGGCCCTTTTGTGGATTGAAGCCCCCCAAAATTTACAGAGTCCCTATTTGGTCCCCAGGGAAGGCACCCGTCAAAAAAAAATTACCCTGCCCGAAAAAGTTTTGATTTATCCATTTTCGTGGACTACTAATCACGCCCCTGCCACGTACCGGGGCCCGGGGTCGGATCTTGCCCAAAATTTTTTAGGGCCTCCTTGGGCCATATGAGACCCTTTGGAACCTTAACATGCCCCAAAATCGGGCACCGGATGCCTTACAATCCCACCTCCGTAATTCCGACCAATACCGATAACCGACTCGGGAGGCCATTTAGAGACAAATTTGTGGCTTGAAGCCCCCCAAAATTTACAGTGACCCTATTGGGACCCCAGGGAAGGCACCCGTCAAAAAAAATCACACTGCCCGAAAAATTTCTAATTTACCCGTTTTGGTGGACTAACGCCCCGGCCACGTCCCGGGGCCCGGGGTGGGATCTTTCCCAAAAAAATTTTAGGGCCTCCTTGGGCCATATGAGGCCCTTTGGAACCTTAACATGCCCCAAAACCGAGCACCGGATGCCTTTCAATCCCACCTCCGTAATTCCGATCAATACTGATAACCGACTCGGGAGGCCATTCAAAGGCCCTTTTGTGGCTTGAAGCCCCCCAAAATTTATAGTGACCCTATTGGGACCCCCGGGAAGGCACTCGTAAAAAAAAATCACCCTGCCCGAAAATGTTCCGATTTACCCATTTTTGTGGACTTACTCACGCCCCGGCAACGTCCCGGGGCCCGGAGTCGGATCCTGCCCAAAAAAATTTTGGGGCCTCCTTGGGCCATATGAGGCTCTTTGGAACCTTAACATGCCCCAAAACCGGGCACCGGATGCCTTCCAATCCCACCTCCGTAATTCCGACCAATTGGGGCAAAGAAAAGCAATTGCGTACACGTGGTAGAAAATTCGGGTGAATGTGAGATGGGTTCCGAAATTGGTTACATACGGTAAAAAATGAAGCCTATTACTCATGGTTTTTGGGTTTTGGGGCCCCATAATGAAAATGGTCGGACATTATGTGGAGGGTTTCGTGGGTCATATAATGAGGCCATATAAGTTTCTAGGGGTCATATAACATATTTGAGTGGCCTATAATGTCATAAAACCCCATACGAGAAAGTTATGAAAAAGGGCCTAATAGTCATTATTTGAGATTAAAATCGATCATTGGACGTGCAAAAGGGACTACAAACATGTGGTAGCAAATCCATTTGAAAAGGCGACAGACACCAAAATATGTTGAGAACATTGCTAAATTAATAGTCATTATTTGAGGCAAAAATCGATCATGGGACATATAAAAACGATTGCAGACACGTGGTAGAAAATTCGGGTGAAAACGAGACGAGATCTGAAATTGGTTGCGGACGGCCAAAAATGAAATAACTTGTGGCCTTTTGTTCCAGGGTTGGAAAGAATATTGTAAAAAAACTTGTGCGGGATTCCATGGGTCAAATAATGAGGCCACACAAGTCCTAAGGGGCTAAGAAGTTATTTGAAGGTGTAGTATAAATCATAACATCGTGGAACCCCATACCGCGTAAATTGTGAAAAGAGGTCATAGATATTATTGAGGACTAAAATCAATCATGGGATGTTCAAAAGCGATGGCGAAAATGTGATAGAAAACTCGAGCGAAAATAAGACGGGCCCGAAAAATTAGTCGTAGATGACCAAAAATGAAGTTTGTAACTCATGATTTTTAGGATTTCGGGGCCCTAGAAGGAAAACATTCGGAAATTATATGGGATACCGTGGATCATATAATGTGGTCAGACAAGTTTTGAGGGGCCAAAGATGATATTTGAGGGTGTATGGTCCATAACGTTGTGACCCTAATACCGTGAAAATTGTGAAAAGAGGCTCACATGGTTAATATTTGTGTCCAAAGTCATTAATTGGACGTTCGAAAGTGGTTGGACACGTGGTAGAAAAATCGGGCTAAAACAGTCCCCAAACAACATTTCAAACAACCAAAATTTACTTTGGTAGAAAGTTTCTGATTGATGTATAAATAATAAATATATACATTAGTAGAAAAACACTTTGGATATCTTAATCTATATCTTTCAAAAGTTTATCTTTATAATCTAATAATTACTTACTCTTGTCTTATTTTAATTGCTACATATACTTTCTCACAGTTACCAAGACATAACTTTAGAAATTAGTATTTCAAATAAGGTATAGAAAAATATTATAAAAATTAAATATTTGAAAAGTACATATCAAACAAATCAAACAAGATCACATACATAAAAAATACTCAAAATCGCGTTGTAAATAATGCTGAAAATCAAAATGTAGTAAATAAATCGAGACGGATAGAGTAATAAGCATATTAATGGCAAATTTCGTTCAAAACGTACAAGGCGAAAAGGTTACAATTAGACGAAGTTTGCAACTTTGCATTTTTTGCAAGTTACATCTGGAGATGTGGATATTTCTCAATCGTCACATTTGTCACTCTAGTCTCTCCTCTTTAATTACAATTTTATACGGGTGCCCAAAGTTTGGGAGACCATCATCAACCAAGTCCGGGCAGAGTATAATTCCTATAGTCTTGTGTCACAGTCATCTCAATTTTGAAGGTAGTAACATTTAATCTGAAAAATAAAAGGCAATTAACTGTTCTGACTAAGTAGATTCTTATTTGAATTAAATGATTCACACATTCCATTAATGAGGACCCTGAGAAAGCGAAAAGCACATGTAAAATGGACATAGAAATAAAATCCATAGCATCAATCTCATGAAATAATTTTGGTAAAATTTGAGTCCTAGTATTTCCAAAGAATGTTTTAGCTAGCATTCATTTATGTCATAATCACTTAAATGTTGACACTTGACAGCCAACCAAACTGTATTAGTGATTATAGAAGTATTAAAGGCAATCAAAGATGAAAAAACATGCATTAATTTTGCATTTATCGCATTCGCTTAATGTACTCCCTCCGCCTTAAAATATAACTTATGTTTTGTTTTGCACAATTTTAAGGCACACCTTTGGTTTTCTATATCTTCAATTTCGTATTAGTAAAAATAAGTCAAAATAACCTGAACTACATTGGAAAAAAAAAAACGAAGCACAATACCATGTGTGGTTTATGAGGTGTAGTAGATATGTTAAAATGTTATAGTCTTGTCTCCTAGCCTAACTAACAACTGTCATACACTCAACTTGCACCATTTGCTACAAATAGCCAACAATATTTGCATTCATATTTATTATTACTGAATTTTTTCTGCTTGTAACAATAGCAGCCACATTCTACTCTGCAGCCTGCTCCCAGTGTAGTTCAGTAACAAAAAAAAAAAAAAAGACTCCTCTAGTCTAGATAGACATCTTATTAGACTATAAATATGTAAATATTTTATGTTATATTTATTTCCGTAAACATTCTCATGTAAACTCTAGGTGTACTAGTATACATTGTTAATTAATTGAATAGCCTCAAGAAGATTATCATTATCTTTCACATCTGCAAGTTGTAATAAGTGGAATTAAGGCTCTCATCTTAGTGAACTGAGAGGTAAGGTTGTATCACTTGTATGGGTGTTGCATTGTCACTTAACACTCCAAAAAAGAAATAATTAAACTCTAATCTATTTTTCAGTGTTGATAAATGGAAATTGTGTTGATTGTCAATTTCCTAGCCGCAAATGATGGATCCCAAAATCATGATGGACAATCCAACATTAAAATCGTATATCAGCTGCTACAGCTACTTCTATATTCCCAAATAGCACTTCCATATGGGAATGTGGTATGTAAAAGGTCTTCAGTCTTGTCACAATTGATGGGTTTTGCAATTGATTTCTATCCAGCTATAACATTAATTATTCTCATTAATTAGCCCAAATAGACTTAATTAAACAATGAATAAACATGAACCTCTCTCCCTCCCCTTATTGTCTCTCCAAAATTTTGTATTCAATTATCTTGTAAATAAGTATCTTGAATTTGACCACTAATTACCACTTAGATAAAATATCAAAATGTTATAATGCATGATCTTGTTATCAACTTCTATAATATCTAATAATACTAAGTAAAAAATTACTCACCATATAGTATTTTCCAGTTATCAACAAGACCTGTCATCCCAAATCCTTCAATATAATTAGATGTGTATTATCTGATGACATTAGTTCCTCCTGTTCCTCTGTCATTAACTTGAAATTATGAGTAAAGCACTCTGATCCATTTCACCTGTGACTCTAATCCATTTCACCTCTGTCATTAACTTGAGATCTGAGTAAAGCACTGTGTCCCTTTCACCTGTGACTCTAATCCATACTTTGGTCATTAATTTACTAAAACTTTGTAAATAAGAGGAAACAAAAGGGTTAATGTAAGCATGTGACATAAAGATTTTAAACACTTGTTGATATAACTGTCTATGACCATAGATTCTTCTGTACACCAAGAGTTCAAGCCATGCTTCCTAGGGTTCAAAACGGGTGCTGGTGCATGATCATGTGTGAGGCACGTGCAATACGCGTACTGAATGATATGTGCGTGCCAAGCACACGATAAATGCGCAACTACATGATTGCATCTATAATGTAAGCATTATCAGGCAGGTGTGTCTGAGACTCAGTGTATATTAGGCTTGCAGGAAGGGTTGGCAATGGGATCGGATTTGGGGTGGATGGCCTAAGCAGCTAAGGTGCCCGGAACGGCAGGTTCATGGCCAGATTTCTTGTATATCTATGGAGAATTTTCCCAACTGGAATGCATAAGTAGCCTGGACTAGTAGATGGGCGACCGCCATATAGTACTTTCATCAGTATGTACTAATGGCGTATATGAATGGATTCGACAAATAGATAGGAAATCTACTATGTGCAAGCCTGATCATAACTTGCTATATTCTGAGATTAGGATTACAGAGATGAGTTGAGTCTGAGCAAAAATAGTCAACAGTTTATTTCATTTCAGTTTCAATAAATTCGAACTTTTACACTGCTATACAGTTTTAGCACTCGGTTCAGAATCAGTATGCATATGGAGAATTTATATATTAAATAACATGTTACCAGAAATCTTAAGTAAAATATCTAACTTCTGCTAATATTATATACCGATGGCATCAAGAAGCTGAGAGTGTTGAGATACAGAAACAAGAGAATTAGCCACAATGGCTCCACTTGCAGCAACAGCAGGAACTCCAATGCCTGGAAACGTAGAATCTCCACAGCAGTAAAGTTGTGGAATAGGAGTTGTATGCCCGGGAAAGGTACCTTTGCCAGCCTGAATAGCTGGACCATATGTTCCTCTATTTCTTCGAAGAAACCTTTGATGTGTTAATGGCGTCCCAATCAATTTCACTTCACATTTTTCCCTATCAAAACGTGGACCAAGTGCTCGCTCCACCGCCCTCCACATTACCTGTTTGTTTGTGTTCATAAATAAGCAGTCCTTGTTTCAATGCATCTTATCAAAATCTCAAGCAAACTATAAGGAGATTTAGACACAAGACTCTAACTAGACACTATGCTTGCAACGATAATGACCAACCACATATTCTTAATTTAGTAAATAGCCTCTCAAAAAGCCAATATGATCAACCCTTGAAAAAATAGGGTTTTTATTGATGCGAGAGCGAGAGGGTGGCTCAATATTCTTGAACAAATTTAACAAGGAGAGACAACTCAGCGTTCTAGGTTCAACATACAAGTCTGCATTTCTTTGAAAGTCAATGTAGAAGAATTCAGATGCCACCAATTTCATCTAGTTCAGATATGGGTTCTATATAAATATTTGAAGAGAATAGCTACATGTTCATAATATGATACTCCTTCTATCTACCATCAATTTCTTGACAGGTTAGTTTGGTGTCATTGGCACTTTGCACATATTAGTTTTTTCAGTTCAAAAGGTCGGAACATAAATGTTTTAGAGTGCTGGTTTGAATTATTATCCCTTGAGCTAGATATCCTGATGTAAATTGGATCCACAAATTATTTATTTTTTATATTTGAATTGATCTTTGTTCTTTCTTCTTTTGTAAAAAAAAAGAAAGAAGGGCTCAACCAGGAACTCATGAATATAACGGACTTCAGTTGTAGATTCTATCACCGCCTCTTTCCAGAAAACGAGACAAAAAACACTGAAGCCTAGATATTTTAGACAGCATATGCATTTTTGACCGAAAAAAGACCAGTTAGATATGCAACAATATGAAGAGCGAGAATAAGGAGATTCACCTCCGCCCTTTCAGCCTTGAGCCTTTTGTATTCATCACTTCTACGATCAAGCCCTTCCCATATTTCAAAGGGCTCTGTTCCTGGTGTGTATGCATGTAGTACATGCTTACCAGGGGGGGCTAAATCTGTACTGAGAACACTAGGAACTGATATCAAGACGACATTCTGATCTGCATCAACTCCTCTCTTCCAATCATTCACAACAATATGATGAATATCCAGATCGTCACGTGATCCCTGGGAGCTCAAACACATCACATAATGATATCAACACTGAATTCAGTTCTTTAAAACTTGGAGCTAAGGAACCAATATGATTGAAAACAAGATGAGCAAATTGCAGAAACCAGCCAACTCCACACGAAAGTATCATGAAGAACAACATGAGCTATATTTTGGCATACAATCATACTGCATCAGCCCAAAACAATCAGAATATGTGTTTTGAACCCCTTAATCATGCATAGTCTGCAATCTAGAAAAATCATTAACTCTATGTTTGTTATATGTATCTATATGGGGCCTTTGATGGATCATCATAACAAGAATGAAAACAACAATTATCCACTAAGGTCCTACTAAGGCAGGGTCTAGAGATCACAGGATGTGTACAGTCGAAATATGAAGGTAGACAAGTAGAAATACACTGAGGAAGGAAGCTACATTGGGTGGAGGGACTTTACAGGATAAAATCTTTCCATCGACATCTTGAAATTTGTAATAGATCTCTAAAGTAAATCAATATTACTACTGGAATCCGATAAAACCAACAAGAAATATTTAAAAATCTGAAAGATAACCCACCTCTGCATCAAAACCCAAATGAAGATGCATGAAAGATTCACATTGTGGAGTTGATCTAATTCTCTCCTGATATGTCTTAGGTACAGATTCCACCGGAACCAAACTCAAGGTATCCCACATTGACGCATTACTGACAACTGCCTTCTTTGCTCGTACAAACTGCAGGAGAATAGAATATAATATAAGTAAGTTTCTTTTTACAGATATGCCCAGCTGCTAATTATATCTTCATCCACTTACTTGACCGCTTCTAAGTCTAACGCCAATCGCTCGTCCATTTTCAACGACAATACTTTCAACATGAGACCGAAGGGAGATCCTCCCACCAAACTTTTGAATCCCACGAATCAAGGCATCCACGATTGCCCCACTTCCATGCATAGGGTACTCAAGAACACATCCTGGTTTGTACCACTCGGCAAACATGTAAATCTACAAGTAGAAAGAGAAAAGTGAATGTTTGTCACAACATCTTCTAAATGCGATGCGATATTATTAAAAGATGTGAAAGGGGTGGACACGTAACTATTAAAAGATCTAGGTATCTTGACATTATGAAATCAATACATGTATATCAGACAATCAACAATCTTGGGCCCATAGGAACCACAGATCATACTGGGAAAGTCAGCTTCAACCGTAGACCAGAACTATAACCTTCAATGTTATGCTTTGGAGGTTTCTGGCTTTAGTTGCTCATGTCCGCAGTTCAGTGGTAATGATTAAATAGAACGGAAGGTATATAGACTATATACTGCTTTTCTGATTAATTTTGAGTAGCAATCTACACATCAAATTTATTGCTTTCCAGAAAATCAATACAAAAACAGAATTTTATTCTTCACTCTTCTTATTGCCAGTACCAGAATCCAAAATGTAACTACAATATTCGACACACAACAGTTCAAGTGATAGTAAGCTGTTTTTTTTGTGCCACAACAGATGTAAACTTATCACATAGGAGTAATAGTTACCATCTCTGCTGAGAGTATACCGTTAGATTTGACACCTGCCAGAAGAAAAGCTAGAAGATCCACCCAGTTCCGCACAAAAGGATCTTTCAGTCCCAGCGAATCAACTATGTCAGAGAAAGGTCGGAGAAGCTTTGTAGCACCCAAAGCTCCTTGAGGTCCCATTTTGGCAAAAGACTGCAACAAAGAAGGAGCATACCTAGCTCCAGCAGTTGATATAACACCCAAATCACCTCTAATAGACAAAGGAGGGAGAGCCATTGCAGCTGCAGAAAGAGGTAGTATGGCATCCTGTTAAAAGTAGCATTTTAGCAATAGATCAAAATAACAACATCATCCTCTCCCTTACTCAGTTTCATAAGCCTTAGTCTCTATGGCCAGAATATCAAAGAAGCCTGCTTAAACTCTATAAAGGAACTTGCACATAGTTCTTACAGAATTATCACGTGTTCATGACTCAAGTTACAGCCAAGTGGATACTGGTTCAACATTATTAGGCTAATTCAATTTACTTATACTCTGAGATACTCAGCAAGTTTTTTTCTGTAGAATTCATGCTTTTACTTATATGTTATATAACTTAATATCCTAACACATACTACCGCCGTTTCTAACACTTTTACCATTGAGAAATGGCACAAAAAAACAACGGAGGAGGAGCGGGTATGCAATTTGTCTTTGTTGACTAAGAATTAAACAAAAAACAAAATAGTGCACATGGGGGGGGGGGGGGCATAAAAGTTACTTCTATTTCTTAGTACTAGCCTGTAAAAGAGATTTACAAGTAATGTGAAACATCCAGAAAAGGAATATGTTGAGAACAAGAGGTAGGATAGCACAAGTCAATCATACACTATGTGAAGAGTAGGAGTGTTCAAAACTCTGTCTGAATCGGAAAATTGGACCGGAATGGATCTGTCTGGTCTTCGGTCCTCATTTTCTGAAATTTCTGTTTTCGGTCTGGTCCAAACCGGGGGTTTTCAGTACAGACCGGTTAGGACGGGTTTTATATTAAAAGAAAATAGTGTTAGATATATGAAAATAATCTTTGTATTTTCATTAATATCTTTTGTAAATATCTTTAGTAAAAGTTGTTGCATAATTTTAGGAGTTATTATTCTTTGTAATCTCTTAGTGATACTCTAGTATATTATTTTGATATATCTAACAAATAGTAATATGAAAGGGACCGGACCGATATGGTCTAGACTTAGGTCTCAAATTTAAGAAATTTCGGGTTTCGGTCCAATTTTCGGTTTTTGAACTGGTTTCAGACTGATGAACACCCTATTAAAGATATGATATAGATGAAATTCAGGCTGTACAATTTCTTCTCCAGTAGTGCCTAACTCTGCTCTGTTCACATTGCTAAGGTCTGGAATTGAGTTGGGCTCAACCTGAGCTCACTCATCTCAAGCTTTCACCAAATCTTAAGTAGCTCAAGCTAGCTTGATTAACAACACTAGCAGTAGCAGAAGCACAGGTTCTAACTTCGGAATTCGGATACAAACACGAATGCTAGATAACAGTTTTATTAGTTACTTCTTTAGCAACAATATACAAATTTGGAACACAGAACACTGAGAAAGATCAGATAATCTAAGACATAATAGAGACCCTCGAATCCAGATGCCCTCAATGTTCAAACATCAGAGAAGAGATGGAAGATAGAGATACTCACAAGAAGCTTTTTCCACTCCTGAACCGCATTGGCGCCTGCATACTTCTCAAGGTCCTGAGTGTATAGTTAGTCATATAAAAACAAAAATTAGAGCACTTGATTTAGCTAAGTAAACACTAACTAAATATCAAACAATTGATGCTAAGTGATACTTTTTACTCTTTCTCCTGGGAAAAATGTCTAATTCTTTGTCTTAAGACGAGCCACAGTCATTTTCTACTTACTGAACACTTAATGTGCTAATTTGTTCTTATACTGGCATTTCACTTTAGGTTCTCATATTGTACCTCTCCAAAAAGATAGGTCATAATCTAATCATCACTTCCATCTGCAACAAGCTGTGAAAGACCACCTATTGTAGCAACTTATGCAAGGAAGAAAAGAGCAACAGCAGCAGCAACTACTGGAGCATAACAGCAAGCTTAATGATTTAGACTATAGGGAAAGCTAGTCTTTTTCTATTTGTGCTTTTAAGTTTTCCCTTTACTTTCTCTTTTATTCCCTTACGCCTAGTCATCTGTACCTCAACAGAATTCTGTTATTCTGTATGAGGTGTACAGCGAATCTAATCTCCTTAGTTGTGTATAAATAAAGGAAAAAGGGATGAATGAGATATCAATGAAAAAGTGGAGAACCTTTTGGAGAATCCTCATCTTCTCGATGTGTGAGGGATTGTTAGCTAAATACTCTTGAGTGTGTAGCTATTAATCATTTATTTTGTGCTTGTTGTGTGTGATTTGCTTAGTTTGAATCTGGTCCATATCAAGTTGGTATCAGAGCAGTTCGAATCTGGATAAGAAATGGTGACTGGGGTTACTAATTCTCAGAAAATCGAGCAAGTGGAGAGGCAGTTGAACGAGCTGCAAGAAGAAAATGATCGAAGAATTGCCGCAGCGGTTGAGAGGCAGAATCAACCTATGCAAGAAGCTTTGGCAAAAATGGCTGAGGCCATAGCTAAACTTTGGAGCTCAAATCACTCGCTTAAAGGGAAGAATCAATCGAACTCGTGAAAATCACGAAGTAATTTTGGCTCAGATCAGGCCGCATTTCAAGAAGGAGTGAGAGCACAGTTGAATGAGAATCGAAGATTGGAGGAAGAACCTTCGCAACGTCAAGTTAATTTGGAAGGGATGAACGAGGAAGAGTTGGAGAGGAGGCTCGAAAATCAACAAAACGAGAGAGTTTCTAAGATACTCTGAAACTCTGGTGAGTAACGGCGGCGTAGGAAGTAGCTGGCGAGTGAAGAAATTAGACTTACCTTTGTTCGACGGCAACAACCTCGATGGGTGGATCATTCGAGCTGAACGATTCTTCCATTTCTATCGGTTAAACGAGGATGAGAAGGTGGAAGCTTCAGTGGTGGCGTTTGATGGTGACGCACCCTTTTGGTTTCCAATGGGAGAACCGCCGACGGCCAATCAAGAGGTGGGAGGAGCTCAAGGGTTTGTTACTAAAAAAATTCCGGTCGACGGCCACCGGCTAGCAGTGGTTGGAACACCGTCAACAAGGAGGGGTGAATGAGTACACTAAGAAGTTTGTGGAGCTTTTGGCTCCATTGGAGGAGATTCATCAGTTTATAAGGACCCAATCCGTGATGAGATCCGTGTTTTGGCTCCATTGGATCTGGATCATGCAATGGACTTGGCCCAGAAATTGGAAAACAAGTACATTAATTCTGAACCAAGGAGGTGGGCCGCTAGAAATGGGCCTCTTTATGGAGCCACTAGGAGTTTAATTCCAACTCCAAATCCTTATTACCTTTAAAACCAACCCAAACCTTATTATTCCCAACTTTCACCTCAAATCAACCCAACCTAACAACCACAAACACAAATCCAAACACCCACCACCCAACCCAATCTAATAGCTCCCTTCAATCCACTCCTTCAAACACTCCTAAATCAACTTACAACCCCCCCAACCCACGAAGTAAAAGCTTTGTGAGGAGATTAACTGAAGCTGAAATGTAACAAAAGAGAGAGAAGGGATTGTGTTTTAAATGTGATGAGAAGTGGAACTTCAATCATCAATGCAAGGGGAAAGAGTTGAGCATGCTACTCACATTAGAAAGTGAAGATGATGAAGAAGAAGAGCAAGCAGGAGATGGGTTGGACTTTGAAAGTCAACCTGAGATTTCTTTAAATTCAGTAATGGGGATAACCAGTCCAAAAACTCTCAAACTGAGAGGTGAAATCAAAAACAAACCAGTGGTGGTGATGATAGACCCTGGGGCAACTCAAAAATTCATTGCAACTGAGCTAGTTGAAAGGTTAGCCATTCCCATCAATAAAACCATGCCATTCGAGGTCTCTTTGGGGACTGGTGATGCTGTCCAAGGTGAAGGGGAGTGTAGGTCACTTGAGTTACTATAACAGGAAGCTATTATAGTTGAAGATTTTCCGCCACTTCTCTTAGGCAATTCAGATGTGATTCTAGGGATTCAATGGTTGGAAATACTGGGCACTATGAGCACTAATTGGAAAACTCAAACTTTGAAATTCCAATTAGATGGGATATCCATCACTTTGAAAGGAGATCCTTCATTGGGAAGAACTGGCATATCTCTCAAGGCTATGATGAAAACCATTCGAAAGGAGAAGGGAGGAGTATCAGTGGAACTAAAGCTGCTGCAACCTGAAGAAGGAGAAGTTAAGGAGATCATTGAAGGGCCTCCTGAACTGCAGCATCTTCTGCACAATTTTGATCAGGTATTTAACATGGCCAAGGGGCTTCCCCCAAATAGAAATCATGAGCATGCTATTGTAATGAAACATGGTGAAAATCCTATTAGTGTTAGACCCTATAGATATCCACAATTTCAGAAAGATGAGATAGAAAAGCTTATAAGAGATATGTTACAAGCTGGGATAATTCAATCTTCATCTAGCTCATATTCTAGCCTGTGTTGTTAGTTAAGAAGAAAGATGGATCATGGAGATTCTGTGTAGATTATAGGGTCTTTAAAAAGCAACTGTGAGTATAAATTTCCCATACCTATCATAGATGAGCTACTTGATGAATTACGTGGCTCCACAATTTTTCCAAACTACACCTTAAATCAGGGTATCATCAAATAAGAATGAAGAGAGATGACATCCCTAAAACAACTTTTAGAACTCATGAGGGGCACTATGAGTTAATAGTGATGCCTTTTGGCTTGACCAATGCTCCTGCCACATTCCAAGCTCTAATGAATGATGTGTTCAAACCCTACCTAAGAAAGTTTGTGTTAGTGTTCTTTGATGACATATTGATCTATAGTAAAAATTGTGTGGAGCATGAAAAGCACTTAGAATTAGAGCTAACCTTACTGCAGCAGAATGCACTTTATGCAAATAAAAAGAACTGTGAGTTTTGGAAAGAGGAAGTGGCCTACTTGGGTCATGTAATTTCAGCTAGGGGAGTAGCTGTGGATCAAACAAAGATCCAAGCTATCTCAACTGCTTCCTTGAGAGAATTGAGGGGATTCTTGGGCTCACTGGTTACTACAGGAAATTCATCAATGGATATGCTAATATAGCTGAGCCACTCACTACACAACTGAAGAAGGACAGCTATGGGTGGACAGAAGAAGCCACAATTGCTTTTCAACAACTCAAAGAGGCATTAGCTACTGCTCCTGTACTTAGTATGCCCAACTTTGCATTACCTTTTGTGTTGGAAGCAGATGCTTCTGGTTTGGATTGGGTGCAGTTGGGGCATCCAATTGCTTATTACAGCAAAACATTGGGTCCTAGGGCTGGAGCTAAATCTATCTATGAGAAAGAGCTAATGGCTGTGGTGTTAGCTGTTCAAAAGTGGAAACATTACCTTATGGGGAGGCACTTCATCATACATTCTGATCAACAAAGTTTGAGGTACCTCAAGGAGCAAAGAGCGGTGGGGACTGACTACCAGAGGTGGATGAGCAAGTTACTTGGTTTTGACTTTGAAATCTCATACAAACTTGGACCATCAAATAGAGTAGCACATGCTCTATCGAGAAGGGAAGCTACTACAGTTGAGAACAACAACATGATAACCTCATGTTTTCTTAAGTGGGATGACATCCAAGAAGCTATAAAAGGGGATGCGCAAATACAACAACTCACTAAAGCTATAGCAACATGTGCCCTAAACCCTGCCAATTACATAGTTGAAGAGGGTCTGCTCAAGTTAAAAGGAAGGCTAGTTTTACCAACTCAATCATCCTTGATTGAGCAAATACTGAGACCCTACCATGACTCTCCAATGGGGGGACATTCAGGAGAATTCAAAACCTATCAAAGAATAGCTTCTGATTGGTATTGGCAAGGAATGAGAAAAGGGGTTAACAGGTATGCCCACGCCTGTGAAGTTTGTCAGCAACAAAAAACTTCCAATTTAAAACCTGCAGGCTTGTTACAGCCCCTTCCTATTCCCAACCAAGTTTGGGATGACATTACCATAGACTTCATTGAAGGGCTACCTAAATCAGGTGGCTATGATACTCTGTTGGTGGTGGTGGACAAGCTTTCTAAATACAGTCATTTTCTCCTCCTTAAACACCCCTTCGCTGCTTGTTGTGTTGCTGCACTTTTTGTGAAAGAAATAGTGAAGCTACATGGATTCCCCAAATCCATTATCTCTGATACGGATAGAGTATTTATAAGCTTGTTTTGGAAGGAGATCTTTAAGCTCAATGACACTACCTTGAGTAAGAGTACTGCCTATCATCCTCAGAGTGATGGCCAAAGTGAAGTAGTCAATAAAAGCTTAGAAGGTTATTTGAGGTGTTTTATCAATGGGCAACCTAGAACTTGGTCTCAGTGTGTACCTTGGGCAGATTTTTGGTATAACACATCCTGGCACACTTCTATTCAGTGCACCCCTTTCAAAGCTCTATATGGGAGAGATCCCCCACATCTCCTAAAATATGAAAAGGGCACAACCAGTGTTGCTACTCTTGAAGAACAACTGATGGAGAGGGATGCCATCCTAGATGAGTTGAAGTTCCAGTTGTTGAAAGCTCAGAATTACATGAAGAGTCAGGGTGATGCTCATAGGAGAGATGTGCACTTTGAAGTTGGAGATAAAGTCTACCTCAAGCTCAGACCCTATAGACAGAAGTCTCTAGCAAGGAGACCATTTGAGAAACTAGCAGCCAAATTTTATGCTCCTTTCGAAATCTTAGCTAGGGTTGGGAAAGTTGCTTATAGGCTCTCCTTACCGAGCAGGCCAAGATCCATCCTGTGTTTCATGTCTCTCAACTTAAGAAAGCCATGGGAGGACAATTGGTTCAACCTACTCTACCTGCATATCTTGGTGTTGGGAGTTAGACAAGTTCCAAAAGGTGAGGCTAGCATAACTGAGGTATTGATCCAGTGGCAGAATTTACCTGCGCAGGAGGCCACTTGGGAGGAATTCACCTTATTGGATTCCAGATTTCCCACCTTTCACCTTGAGGACAAGGTGAGAGTTTGGGTGGGGGGTAATGCAACAAGCTGGGAAAGACCACCTATTGTAGCAACTTATGCAAGGAAGAAATGAGCAACGGCAGCAGCAACTACTGGAGCATAACAGCAAGCTTAATGATTTAGACTATAAGGGCAAGCTAGTCTTTTTCTATTTGTGCTTTTAAGTTTTCCCTTTACTTTCTCTTTTATTCCCTTAGGCCTAGTAATCTGTACCTCAACAGAATTCTGTTATTCTGTATGAGATGTACAGAGAATCTAATCTCCTTAGTTGTGTATAAATAAAGGAAAAAGGGATGAATGAGATATCAATGAAAAAGTGGAGAAAACCTTTGGAAGAATCATCATCTTCTCGAATGTGTGAGGGATTGTTAGCTAAATACACTTGAGTGTGTAGCTATTAATCATTTATTTTGTGCTTGTGTGAGATTTTCTTAATTTGAATCTGGTCCATACCACCATCCTGTACTCCGCTTTTACCCGCCTCATGTAAATTATTATTTATTTTAGCAGTGAAAGGCTTTGTTGCTAATCTTGAAAACAATATCCGAACAGAGTAATACAGGTAAATATTCAATAGAGCAAGTGCAACCATATAGAGCCGTAGCCCGAAGTTCACATAACTGATCTGGTGACGTTTATCATTTAACAAATTAATCTCATAATAGAGTTAAGTGATACATTGTATAAATACATGGATTCTTATATACATCACAATAGCTCCATAGATTCTCCTGAACTTTAAGTAAAGTTGCAGGGGTATTTAAAAAACGTAATGACTTCTAAAGAAAGAAAGAAAGAAAGGAAACAAAAAGCACAACCAAAGATAAAATTACCTTATAGAATTCTGTGGGGCCGATTTGAGACAAAAAATCCCCTTCAGGTACATAAACCATCCATGAATCATACTTGGCACAGGGTATGGTTTCACCGAGGGCATCCAGAACCTGCAAAAAGCAAAATGTACCAATAAAATACGAAGGTCAAGAATCTAGAAACATTTGATCAAAGCACAAGTGGGCAACAACAGGGATTGGAGAAAGGAGACTACTTGTGCAAGTGGATTTGCCTGGAGACCTCTTGATTGAAATCCAGAAAACAGAGAAGGCCCGGAGTCAAACTTATAGCCTTTAACTTCAAATGCATGAGCAGCACCCCCAGGTTGGTCATGACTTTCTAACACGAGAACATCTTGCTCATATCTTGCTAGAAGTCCTGCACAACATAGTCCTCCAATGCCACTCCCAATGACTACCACATCTGCCTCAGATCTGCCTGCAGATGTGCAAACCCGAAAATGCTATTTATATTGCCTCAAAATTGAATAGCAATTCATAAGTATGTCCTTCAGAAGCTATACCTAGTATGCAAGTATGCAAACAGTAGTATATCTATCAATTATGACATTCACTTACGGATATTAGAAGATTGTTACAAAATACGAGTAAGATAATGTCAGGGATTTCTGGACAACTTTACTTGTGAATGATGCAATCAACATGCAATTGATTCACAAGTAGACTGAATTACAGTAAGCATTGCTTAGTATTTCAATGAAACAACTATAGAGCAAACCTGGATGTTCTGAATCAGATAGGGGTAGAAGAACGTCATAGACAAGCAATGTATTACTATAACTCTTTATGTTACCACAAGTCCTTGCGTCGAATCCTCGGCATTCTGGCGTGGGATAATTCGACACATCATTTTGGACCAAAATCATGGAATTTTTGTTCATAAAATAGACGAGTCGGTCACTTAGACACATAGCTGTATTTGACATGAGTGCCCAAGTTTTAGTAACATAGGAGAAGCACCTTCTTTAACCAGACGAGTCGGTCACTTAGACATATGGCTGTGATCAACATGGGTGCCCAAGTGTTAATCACATAGGATAAGCACCTTCTTTGGCACTATAGATATTAGGCGAGTTATATGCAATCGACCAGCACAATCGATTTCATTAAAGCCAAGAAAGAGTGACATCACAAGCGCACAGGTCAAATTGAAATTTGGTTGTGCGGCACTTGATTGTATTATTTATATACTTCCTCCGTCTTTTTTTACTTGAATCATTTCCCACTTGAAAGTTACAAATTACTTGCATCATTCCTTTTATGGCAATACTTTCTCTCTACCTCTCTCCAATACATGGGTCCCCTTTTTCCTCTCTCTCTATCTCTTTCCTCTCCTTAATTCTTGTGCCCCAACTCCATGATGCAAGTATAAAAAAACGGAGGAAGTATCAAATAGTTATATTAGGGTAGTTGATTATTTGTTAATTAGACTCTTAGTCTGTAATATTCAGAGACGGTTTTATTCCTTTGTATATATAAAGTGCCAGGCAACCTAAACACGTTAGCCAATTATTCTGAATACTCGTACATGGTATCACGAGCCTAGGTTAAAAATCAATCTATTTGTGATTCCTCCTCGTAAAGATTGAAGCGGTGTATTAGGGTGGTTGATTATTTGTTGATTAGACTCTTAGTCTGTATTATTCAGAGTCGGTTTTATTCCTCTATATATATAAAGTGCCAAACAACCTAAACAGGTTAGCCAATTATTCTCGTACAAGTTAGAACTAGGACAAAGTAACACACTTTCAACAATGTACTTTATGGCTCATGCTCCTTGTCTTCCTAATATTCACCGAAACAATTTCCCTTACTAGAGAAAAGGTAAGTACGAAAGTTCAAGAAACATGAAATAAGTTCTATTAATAGTTACAAGTGGAAAAGGAATTGGGTAAGCAAAAGAAATATGATGTCAAAACTTAGTTATGTATAACAAATAGCGTAAGGAAGATACGAAGGAGGCATCAAAAATTATGTACTTCTAGACTCTCTCCTTCCTTATTCTCCCTCTTAATTTCTTAATTAAATTCATGACAAAAAACACAAACCCATCGAGTGTCCACGAATACATTCATGATTATTCTGCAAACCATGCCCAGGAGTTATCTCCCCATGCCAGAAGCTCCAAAACTTTTTCCTCTTTTCTAACATGATACAAATGTAATCCACCTTTTCAACAATCTACCGCCTTATTAAAGTGATCTCCAAAACTCCAACTCAACTACTAACAAAAAAATTCGAAGTACAGAAACTCTTCTAATAATCTTCTTGATACAAGCAGAAAATTAGGAAACTCATTGACCAAAGCATAACTAAAATCCCACAACTTTGGTTTTGACACGAACAACCTTATCATGATAATAGTTGCAAACATAGGGACACGTGTAGGAAAAACTTAGGTTTCTCCCGTAGACTCACTCTTCCTACCCATGTAGCACAAGGACCATCGCGAAGTAAAAGAATCCTGCTGTTAACCGTCAAGTAGGTCGTACATGAGAACCTAACCCAATAACTTCCCCGCAAACCCATCACAAAGACTACAACTCCTGCTCTTCAGATTCTTATGGAAGCTAATGAGAAATTTCAATAGAAAATAGGACGGATGACTTCTAAGGAACCAACAAGCTTCCCTCAACGCCCATAACTCCAGCAACCCAAGCATTCTCACCATCGAGACATAATCCATAAAGCAATAAAAAGGTTCCCAAGATAATAATCAAAATTAATCTCCTACGATCCTACCAATGTCACATAATTCTCTAAACTCCTTGCGAACTGCGAATCAAAATAACCGAATTATGGTCGGTTTTAGGCTATTTTTGGCCCATTTTAGTCGTATTGCGGATTCAAAAGGCGAATTAGATAGCGAATTATGTGACTATGTCATCCTACACGCCTTTCCCAAAGCAATTCTCAATATAACTTAAAATTCTACATGTTGTCCTCGAACAATTGCGTCCGATCTCCAAAGCTTAGCCCAACAATTATACTCCAATGACACCAATAATCTAAGGACAATTTTAACATTCCCAACTCCAACTCAATGTCTACAAATTAACAAGAAGTGGGCACCTTTAGAAACACATACAAATCTCAAAATGCAGCTGGATAAACATCCCCCGAAATTTCCCTAACCCTAATTTCAAATTTCAATTCGAAATTCAATCGCATGATCAACAAAGCACAATTGGACAATATCTCTAATCAAATTGTTTATATACATATACAAGTACATTATTCGATAAATTCGTGCATAAATCAAATTCAAGTAAACAAAAAATGAAATTAATGACTGAATGAATTGAAACAAAGAAAGAAAGACCTGGAATTGAAGGGGGGAGACCGTTCGGCGGCGTACCGTTGGAAAATTGCGCGAAAATGGATGCGTTATTTGAATATGAATGTGATTTAGGAGGGAAAAACTTGGTTGAAAAATATGGCAGATTGTGGAATCTGGGTAACGTTGAGATACCACAAAATGCCATTAAAATGAGTAATGAGCAGAGAAAAGAGATGAGACCTTAGTTGAGTTGAGCCACAAATAACGTAGCTGAGACATGAGTGGATTTTGAGCCCTTTGTTTGATTTGGTTTTCTATAGCTCCTAGCTAACCACGTTTCCCTCCCTTGCTCTAATATTTCATCACTAGTCTTATTTCATATGTGCACAAACAATTAATCCGGTTCGGTTCTTTTGAACTGGAATATAGTGAATTGAACTGAAATTAAATGTTTAGAACTGAATTGTAATTGTGAGACAATAGCAGATGAGCTGAACTGAAATGAATTGAATTAAACTGATCTGGAATGAATTGAACTAAGCTGAAGTGGAATGTTTTTCAATTAATTCAATCCAAAAGAACAGGGCCTAACCCTACATATAGCTCATCTTTATTTTTAGTCTTATATGTAGGCTATGCGTGCGAAATAGTAACATGTAAAGATTTTGGAGAAATGAAAATATATGGCTAAAAGATGGTTTTTTGTCCATAACTGCCAAAGTTTCACAACTTTTTGCGAGAAACTGCCTTTTAATTTTTTTTTTGTCCAAAACTGCCACATAAATAGATTTCGATTGTTGACTACTGCCAAATACTATATTATGGGGTTGACTTTATTTTTCCTGTAACTTGTCCACCCGTGAGGCTCACGTGGTTCTATTTTTCCTTAATTATAACAGCTTTAACTTCCTTGATTTATTTAATTTTGTCTTCTTCTTTTTATTTTTTGTGTCCATCCTCCATTCCCTCGTAGTATAGAGATGGATCCTATTGCTCAAAGCCTCAAATACTTGGCCAAGACCTTTGGCTATCCACAGTTCGTAGTTGGTCGTTAGTGGATTTAGGCTCTTTTGACCAATAAATATTATTTCCCTTTAACGGGATTAACCAATACAATATCGGTTGTTATACTTGTTTTATGTTCGCTTTTAGAGTTAGGTTTTAGCATTATTTGAGTAAAGTAATGTGCACCTTTGTGTATATCTGTATTTACAATAAAAAAATTAGTCAAACGAGTATTAGTTACCCAAATAAGTATAAGTTAGTTAAATGAGAGTTACTTAAAGGCTAAAGGTAGGTATTTCTAGGAGTACGGTATTATTTACCGCAATATCTGTTTATGATAATAATGTTGTTAAAATCAATTGTTGTTTTTATGCAATGTATACAACTTCTAGGTCAAAGAGGCCAAAATCTATGGAAAAGCTCCATAATCAACTTTTTCAATGGGAAAGTTTCAAGTTTAGTGTTCTCAATTTTGACGTAATCCGAATTTTGTGCCTTGATCTTTGTACTGTAATAATGTCGTTTATGGACGTAGCTAACACATTGTTGTTATATCTCGATGATGGTGTTGTTTTGCATGCTTAATTCTTTATTTGAAGGTTGCTTCTCTTTTTAACACCTTATATGAAAATCTAATATTGACCACGAGACATCTATTTTGATAACTCTTCTCTCTCATAAATCTACTTTCTCATAATATTAAAGACTACTCATCTCCCATGTCTTTACATTTTCCTTTGCTTTAATATATACTAGCCACATATGCACGCCATGCGTGCGAAAAATATGAAATTCGTTAATGTAACTGTCAAATTAAATATAACAACCAGTAGTAATATATAAGAAAACGGTTCACGCGATTACCAAATGAAGAAATTGTGTTAATAAAAAAATTCTTAAAAATTCAACAATGTAATAACAAAGAGAGTAAGTAAGCATCTAAAGTGTGCTTTTCACTTGGTGTGTTTGCTTTCATTGTACTTGCGTAGCCACATGTACTCCTCTGCCCAATCGACTTGCAACACGTAAGCAACAATATAAGATTGCTCTGAATTAAAATTTGCAATCGGTGGATGCAAGACCCATGAAAAAGCTTTGAATCCAAAAACTGAGAATACTTTCTTCAAGACCTGAGTGGATCTACTTTCTCATAATCTACTTTCTCATAATATTAAAGACTACTCATCTCCCATGTCTTTACATTTTCCTTTGCTTTAATATATATATACCCAACTCATCTAACTAGTGATTAAAAAAGACTGTAGCAAATATGTTGCTGTAAAAATGGAAAACTGAAATTTTAAATCTATATTCGAGGACATTTGAGATGTATATAAAACTGTTATTATTACTACTATGTACCAACGTGACCTAATCATATTCATGACCTACTTCAGTAAATTTAGCTTGAAGGTATGTCATATTTACATGTACCAGCTTTTATTTCGACCTTAATTCACAAAAACGTAACAAGTTAGGTAACACAACTTTGTATTGACGCAAGATCTTTACATCCCATGTTCTAACATTAAAAAACAACAACCCAAACTTAATATACAGATGACCCCTTTACTATTCATTCTTGGGTCAGTTTAACGAAAGAAGTAAATGACTTAGAAATAAATGTCACCAGATTGCTGCAGAAATGCAGATCCTTTGTTTCCACGAATTGAATGGAAATTCCATGAACAGACAACATATGTCCCTCTTTACATTTTGCTACTATAAATTTTCTTTTTTCACTTTTTTATTTGGTATATGTATAGTTCATTCCAAAGGAACATGCTTTTCTGAATTGAAATAACGTACAATAGCTACTGTTTATGCCAAATTTTACACAAGTAAAATCTAGCTAGAGACCTACAACTAGCTAATGAATATGGATGGCTAATCAAGGTGAACAAAGCAAAGAAGAACGAAAGAAAGCAAAAAAGAGAAAGGGACGCCAGAGATGGTGACGCGGAAACCCGTGGAATAAGGGAAAAACCGCGGGTGGCTTTGAATCCACCAATCCACTATGATCCCAGTTACAGCCCTAGTGTTTTACGTACCAATTTAATTCGTAAGCTTAAGAACAATGTTTCAATCTTAGAATGTAATGCGTAAAAGCTTGTCCCTAATTTACATTGTCATTGTCCTATTTATACTGAGATGAGTATCCGTTTGAATCGGCCTTCACAACGGCTTGTAACTCCCCCTTGATTCTCGCCCACGTCAGTATTTAATGGCTTTGAATGAGTCTTCATCCGTTTTGCCTCTGCTGCACTTATTCTTGCGTGATTTTAGGCTTTGGCCATAACTAATCTGTGACGTGTCAATGAAGCTGGCCTTCCATATCCGGAGGTCCTAAGCTGGCCTTCCATAGCTGGAGAGCTCTAGTTGGAGAATCCCAACTGCAATTTAACCTACATCTTAGGCTATTGTTGAGTTATACGTTGACCTGTTCCAAGCTGGTGACCGATAACTAGAAGCTGGAAGCTGGTAGCTGGTAGCTGCAAGCTGGGAGCTGAAAGCTAGAAGCTTACATCCAGTAGCTAGTAGTTTCTAGCTGGAAGCTAATACTCGGAAGCTATAGCTGGAACCTATGATCGTAGAACCTGTGAACCTGCAGAACTAGCTTAGGAAAATCTTGACATAACAGCTACCTCGTGATGATCTTATGGACTACAAGCCGAGCTGTGTGAGACTGTGAGTATGAGAGAGGGCCAGTTATCCAGTGTACTTTAATGGTAACCGACGAGGAAGAAATAGATGGCCGGTTGTACAGACTCAACAAAAGGAAATCCATGGCTAAAAATTATATATATTCTCCCTCCATCTTTTAATAATTTTCTCGTTTATTTTTGTACGATCTTCAAATTGTTGACCACTATTATATATGAATAGAATTTAAAAAGTTGATACTTTGAATATACACGCGAATAACGCGATGAATCTAATAGGATGATTAGGATCATTATCTAATTACTATTGTTGCTATAAAAAATGATATTTTCTTTAAACAAGCGGAGCCAAATAGGTGATTTATATGGATCGCTATGATATTATTGATTCTATGTTTCTAATCGTAATTTTTTTATGTACGTATACTATACGATGCGAAATCCTACATGAATGAGCCTTTCAATTATCTTGCATACACTAAGCTTGGCTTGGTCTAGCGGTAAGAGTTTGGCCCCATGACTTCAAGGTCATGGGACTTCAAGGTCATTTGATCAAATCCCACTAGGGGCATTTGTAGGGTGGGGATTCCCTTACCATTCCCCCAACTCTCAAGTGTTTGGCCCAACAGGACCCGAACGAGGTCCGGGTCACTTCTCCTTACCAAAAAAAATAATTTATCTTGCATACAATACAACAACTATATTTCTCCTTTCATAGATCGAGTCACCCCAACCCGTCGCCAAGCTTTTGATCTTCTTACCTTCTTGGGCGTCTCTCATGGTTTGCCAATATTTAACTGTTATTATCGTAATTTCTACTGATGTAATGGCTTCTTCTTCAGTTATCTAACAACCTACTCCCATGTCAGGATTTGTGCGCATACCTCCTAGTGGAAATTGTTCTAAATGCTCTCATGTTGGGGATAAATGAGGGTGTACAAGGAGAAGGAGCCCAACAATGTAACATGCGGAGCGAAAATTATAAGGGCTCCCGAAAACGTATAAGGATACTCTTCAGTGATTTACCCAAATTACACCAAGGATTGAGGGTGATTTGGAGATTCCATCCCAAGTTTATCCTCTCCCATAGTGTAAATAAAAGTAACGGATATCCATTGCAATGGAGAAGATCCTGACTCCCCGAAAACACTATTTGAAATATTTTACTCATATTTAGGAAATCACCTTTGTTATCCACCCTTAATAAATACTCCATCTCAATGATTTTTTTCTTAAATCTTCAATACTTACCTTCTTTAATACTTCAGTCATCCATCTATATTTTGTTGAATATGCCTTAAATTATCCGGTAGTTCGAATAATCAAATACGGGGGTCTAGGCCCATTCGGTTTAGAATAACTTAATAAGGGTGCTTATATAAACTCTTATAGTTAAACCTTAGCCATAATTTTGTATTTATTACTAATCTGAGTGTTACTTAATACATTGTATTCTGGTTATCTCCGTAATAAAACTATTCTCTCTGGTCTGGTGGACGTATCTAGCACAATGCTAGTGAATAAACCACGTTAAATTTGTGCGTGTTTTTATTATTTTTCTTGTTCTTTATCGTAAGAATCTGTCATAACATATTTTTATGACCTAATTTTCATATTAAAATCGAGACCCCAAAATTTTTAAGACGAACCTACTCCCCTGCCTCTCATGGCTTGCAGATGTTCCACTAGTTCAATGAAACCCTCGTTCTCTGGTCCAATTTTTGCAAGCAACATAGGCATCATTACTCTGACGTCTATTCCTTCGGTCCAGTTTCAAAGGGCTCAAGGTCGCCTACCTGGGTTATATGCCTTTGGTATGGACCATATCTCTAGCGCTTATATCATCAAATTTGCTTTTTTAGCGGACCTAGCTACTGTGTGTTATGGATATTGTTGCTAATTGAGGCATGTTCGGCAAATGTAGCGGCTGTACTAGTTATTAGCTGCTAACTATTAATCGTTGTAGTAGCTTTGTTGTTGTTCTAGATATTAGCTACTTCCTCCATTTCAAAAAAATAGCTACACTTCTTTTTTTGCGGACTACTAGGCATATTTTGTTTGTGTGAGAGATTGTGGGGTAAGATATGTGGTAGGAGAGAGATAGAGAGAAAAAGTTACCAAAAAAAGGAAAAAGGAGAAGTGTAGTCATTAATTTGAAACTTCTTTAAATGGAAAGTATAGCTATTTTTTTGAAACGGAGGAAGTATTAGAGATTAGTTGTCCAATTAAGTA
This sequence comes from Patellifolia procumbens, assembly GCA_947645195.1. NCBI lineage: Eukaryota > Viridiplantae > Streptophyta > Magnoliopsida > Caryophyllales > Amaranthaceae > Patellifolia > Patellifolia procumbens. Next base: position 749,208 of record CANSGD010000144.1, read on the forward strand.
GCTTTTAAAATTAATTAATTTGTATGTGGTAAAATTAGTTATGGTAGAATATTATTGATAAAACAAATTGTATGTTCTATTAAACCAGTGAATATAAATAAGGATTGGGGTTGGCTCAAGTGATGAGCCTTCCCATCTTTCCTAGCTTGGTCTAGGGATCAATTCTTACCCCAATTATTTGCTTGGGATTTTGGGAGTGGAGGGGTTTGGAGGGTTATGACTTGTGATGTGTCTTTGGGTAGGGGCCCTGTGCAAAGACAGCCCAAAAGATCATTCTTCTTACATTAATATAGTCTCCTCATATTTATAAATGAGATTATAATATTAAAAACCAGCGAATATAAACCATTGGACAGTCAATCACTAGTAATAACCAACAAACAATATCCAATTGCTAAACATTCCTTTTATCGCTCTAATTAGACCATGACTTTGAACAAACTTGTTTTTTTTAAAGCTAACAAAATATCACGATGGCCCAAAGTTACTAGGAAAGATTTGTTCAAAAAATTCTTCTTCTTACTTTAATATAATCTCATACTTATAAATGAGATTATATTTTAAAAAAACCAACTAATATAACCCATCAAACAATCAATCACTAGTAATAACCAACAAACAACATCCAATTGGTAAACATTCCTTTTATCACTCTGATTAGACCATGATTTTGAACAAACTTGTTTTTCATGAAAGCTGACAGAATATCACGATGGCCCAAAGTCATGAGGAAAGAATTCAATGCATTACTGATTAATACTGACACATGAGAATAGGTGTTGCGTGGTAATAAGTCTAAGACCATGAATGGATAAGAGTGGATTTATATGAGAAAATATCTCTCGTCCTATGTTGCTCTTTAAAAATTTCTTTGTCATTTACCTCAAAACGCTACACTTATGTTTTGGAAATGAGTCTGGTCTTCGGATCGTCAATTTTATTTACCGAGTTTTGATATGATATTGTTGAGTTTGCATCGAACCATACCTAGCTATTTTAATTTTTACTTATTATAAAAGATATGGGTACTGCCCATAAAGTTCATTCCTAATATCTTCGGATACTTGCTAACGACTAGGAAGTAGGAAAAATGATCAATGATTAATGTTTTTAAGTAGAAAATGGTTATTATCTTTACTTATTTTGACTTCTTAACTCATAAGTTATGATATTTTAGAGATATTCTTTGTTCTTACCGGTCCAATCATTCCGGTTGGGGTTTGGACATTGCCCCAGTTCGTTCAAGTTCCATCCACGCTATAATCTGTCTAATTTTCGATGTTCAATTTTCAGTTTTTTAGTTTTTCAGGTTTCAGTCCAGTCCGATGAATACCCTTACCAATAACTATTGTTTTTGGTAATTTTGTCATACAAAGGAAGAAAAGGGAGAGAAAAGAACAAAAATAAGATTCGAATTAGTATGTTACTGCTAAATTCTCGAGTTTAATTTCAGTTGATTAACTTTTTGGATACGACAAAAATTAAAATTTACTTTCTTCCAAGAAAACCGCGATATTTTTAGACTTTTACGCTGTTATATACTCTTCTTTACCCATCTATTGTTATCTATATGCAGCGAAGAGATGTTAATTAAATATTTATACAACGGAGGAATTATAACAACTTTTATTATACACACATGTGTATACCATGAACATGACACATAAAAGACTATTTTTTTGTTCATTTTTGCTCACCGTTTGAATGTCTAATTTTTGTTCAATTAATGATCATTTGTGTCATTCTCATAATACATCCGGACGTATGATAAATACTCTAGGTAAATTAATCGACGCCATTAACATTGCCGTTTTCAACATGGTCGGCGTATACATAGCATACGGGGTAGATATTAATGGATTCAACTACTTGAATGAGACTATGCAAGAAACATAATACAAAAATTAGTTGGGGCTTTACTGCGAGTCTGGTATAAATTCTTCCAATGGACTGCATGTGCATGTCAAGTTGTAGCCAACCAATTGCAAATTGCCAATGGCCAACGTCCAACAACCTATTATTATTACTCCTAATAAGTAACTTCGGATATAATTAAATGTACGTAATGTTAGGATTCTTTGAAAATCGTCAATATCTCAGGTCCTTTTACAGTGACTTATTCCACTCTTGCACTGCACATTAGTTGTCGGACTTTTCTTTGCTTGCGTCTACGTAATTAGGCTTCCTTACCTCAAAAGTTAGAAGGACAAACAAGAATGGAAAGGATATAGGAGGATAGACGTACCAAATGAAGAGAAAGCTAAATTATGGGGGAGGAAAATGTATCTTTTTTTGTTCACGAAAGAAGACGCTTTTCACTCCTAAGAAAACTATGTTTCGTTAGGTTGGAGGGATTAGCTTATCCGAAAAAATAATTTCCTTATTTTCTACGACTGTTCATGGGACAATTATCGTCTCATTACTATGTATCAGTATTGGTATTGAAAGTCTAGAAGTGTCAGTTCGTCGTTTTCATGAATTGTAACCGTACTGTTTAAATCAATTACTGTCTAAGAGGTTAACCAAACATTTCGGTACAGTAAACAGGTTAACCGGGATCGTTACTTAAAGGTATTGAGTATTTTACATCGATAAAAAAAATATAGGAACATAATCGTTACTAGGCATGCACTAGCATAAAAACAGTTACATTAGTAACGGAACAAGCAAATGGGTAATAAAACACACAAATTACAACTCATAATTGACAAAATGAATTGGGATAATTGAAAAATTAAGAGAAGAAATGAAATAATTACCAAATTTATTGTCATTGTTTTAAAAATATTTTAGAGATATTTTTTTAAAAAGTTAACGGTTTTTTAAATTAACCATTTCGACAAAATCTATAATCATAACATAACCATTTAACCGCCAATTTGATCGGTTCATTCGGCAAGCGAACCATTATGGTAAAAAATTACCGGCACAGTAACCAACCATTTAACATAATCCGGTTTTTCAAATTTTCAATTTCGATTTTTCATGAACAATCCTACTATTTTCCTTTATCTGGTTGGTAAAGGGTAGAAAATAATTATTGAAAATAATTTTTTGGACACATTTTCTTTCTTACATGAAGGATAAACACATTGCCTCCCTATTCCTCCTCTTTCTCCTTCCTTTTTACCCTCTATTCCCCCGTTTATTTTCCATCTTTTTTTCTATAACTTTTATGTAAGAAATCAAATAAAGGAAAGTTATATACAATTGAGGTTTCCCATGTAAAGTAGTTTTCGTAGAAAATTGTTTCCAATTATTTTCCACCCGACCAAACATATCTTTATTTTACATCATTAAAGTTGGTTTACTATAAGACGGACTTAGGTTAAGCTTAACCTCAGACCAGCCCAATAAGTCTTAGAGAAGCCCATGACGCGCGCCACATGCTAAACAGCCCAGCCAAGTTGATTTTTTAACTTTTCGACCAAAAACCTTAACTTTTTGCGTTTTTTAACTTTTCGCCCTAAAACCTTAACTTTTGCATAAAAATCCATAACTAATATTATATGTGGAATCGATACCCTTCACTCCATTAGCCCTATTAGTTATGGATTTTTATGCAAAAGTTAAAGTTTTAGGTTTAAAAGTTAAAAAAACGCAAAAGTTAAGGTTTTAGGTTGAAAAGTTAAAAAATCATTTTTTCTAGGCTCCTTAGCGCGTGGCACGCGTATTGGGCTTTTAGTTGGCTTATTGGGCTGGTCTTCCATTAAGTTTAATATAAGACCGTCTTTTATAAGACTTTGCCTTAAAAAAACAATTTTCATCCTTTATAAACCAAACAAAGAGTGAAAATGAGGTTTACGAGAAAACATTTCCCACCTAAGTACCTAACTAAACAGAATGAATTTTGTTTGCTGCATGCCTGCATGTGCGTGATAAAGAGTTTTATCCAAATTGGTTTGTTGCACTAAAACTGTAGTATGATTTACTATCGAGTATGGGTGAGGAATGAAGTCATACAGATAACAAAAAGTTTCATATAAAAGAGAAAATAGAGAGGAAGAATTTACCTACTTTCACTTCCAAGGAAATCGAGAGCTTTTCTGTATCTTAAATAGGGCTGAGCAGAATTTGGGCTAAACCGCACCAAACGCAAACCAAACCGTTTTGCCGCAGTTTGGGTTGGTTTATAGGCTCAAAAAAAAAGGGTTGGTTTACGTTTTTTTACCAAACCGCGTTTTGCGGTTTGGGGTTGGGTTATTATATTTCCAAACCAAACCGCACCACAAACCGCCTAAGTGCTTTAATATTTGACTTACCAATAATTTTGTACTTTTAGTAGTAATATTTGTAGCAACTTTGTAATTTTAGTATTTTCTAGATATTTTTGTAGTTTATTTTTATTATTTTAACAACAAATGTGTAGTTGTTAAGATAAAGTAACAATTACAAATTAGAAAAAAATTATTGAGATAAAATATGGGTAAACCGCAAACCGCACCGCACCAAACCGTTCTATGTGGTGCGGTTTAGGTTGGGTTGGCCCAAAGCGCGGTTTGGGTTGGGTTGAAAAAATGTCAAACCGTTTTTATAGGGGTTGATTTGGTTATGTCCCAAACCGCACCAACCCAACCCATGCTCACCCCTAATCTTAAATGAATCAATGGAAAAGAAGAAGAGTGTACGAACATTGTGTACATGAAGTATTTCATATTTCTCTCGAAGCTTTATTTAAAATAGTGTTAAATCAAAAAAAAATTCGCTCTGCTTCGGAAATAAACTTATTTACTTGAATACCGTTCACATAGGCTCAGATTTACGTCCTTTTTTTGCTCACTTACGTAAAAAGCCGCTACTTAATACAATTGTTATGCCCTTATTAAACCTATACATCAGATACCGTTACTCAAAAGTAGCGGTTTTTGCTTAAAAGCCTTTGCTTACAGAGTTACATTAGCAGCTTTTGGCTGAAGCACAAAAAAAAATAGAACATAGATCGACCCGAACCTACGTGGACGGTATCAACGTAAAATAAGTTTGTTCTCGACGCAAAGAGGGAAATATTTTTAGATTTATCATTATTCAAGAAAAAGAATTCATTTCTCTCACCCTCATAGTCAACTAGTTGCCTAATTGATTTAAGTTACAAACTCCGACCCTAAACCCTCCAATAATTAAACATGATTATGTATTAGAGTACTAGACCTGTCAAAATTGATCTGATATTAGATGGTTTGGACAAAAAAAATTACAACAAACGGCCAAAACCATTTTTCATGGGACACAATAAATTTTGGAGAACAAACAACTGCTCGATTTGGCCATGTCCAACTCATCAAAAAACTATTGCACATCATGTAATGTAGAGATGTGCAAAGGTGGTGGTTATTTGCTCATTTTCCACTAAAAGTTTCCGAAAATTCAATACCCTTAATTTGGTAACGAGGAATATATGATAATATGGAGTATGGACCAATTGAAGAGAGTGACACACATTGTGACACCAACTTGTGATTATTTCTAGTTTTTAGTCTTGTCAATTTGAAAATTAATATAATTGGTTTCCCTACCGACACCAATTCTCAAATTTGTATAAAGAGATAGTCTCTAGAGGTATAAACATGCACACTTACCTTCTTAGTTCTAATTCACATTAGTTTTTTTTTGCCAATAATGGAGTACTTAGAAATTCTCCTTATCTTCTTCTCATTTATCCTCTTTTGCTACTTCTTTCATGACAAAAATGGTGTCCCAACAAATTGGCCTCTTCTTGGGATGCTTCCTGCACTCCTTAACAATGTTCATAGAATTCACCCTTATTTCATAGAATTACTAGAAAAATCTCACTTAACCTTCGTTTTCGAGGGTCCTAGGTTCACCAACATGCAACTTTTAATCACTATTGATCCTACTAATGTTCATCATGTCTTGAGCAAGAACTTTGGAAATTATCCCAAAGGTCAAAAGTTGAAAGAAATTCTTGAGGTTATTGGAGATGGAGTTGTTAACTCAGATTTCTTGGTATGGCAATACCATAGAAAAATGACTCAATCTTTTCTTAATCATCCAAGATTTCAACATCTTTTGGTTAAGAAAACTTTGGAAAAGATTGATAATGGTCTTATCCCCGTCCTTGATCATGTCTCGAAGCATGGTATCGAGCTCGACTTGCAAGATTTGTTTGCAAGATTCATGCTCGATTCGATATGTACACTCATCATGGATCACGATCCGAAGTCTCTATCAGTTGATATGCCTAGCAATTCATTCTCTGATGCATTGGATAATGTTGGAGAGGTGACCTTCTATAGACATGTTGTACCAACTTATGTATGGAAATTGCAAAGGTGGTTGAATGTAGGAGAGGAAAAGAAGCATAGCAAAGCTCGAAAAATTCTAGATAGTTTCGTCTATAAGCGCATAGATTTGAAGAAAGAAGAACTTAGTAAGGTGTCACAACAATTGGCTAAGCAAGAGGAAGACAATGAGGTTATTTTTGATTTACTAACATCATACATACAAGAGGTTGAGAATCAAAGATCTCCGGTTGATGATAATCAAGGTAATAAGTTTTTAAGAGATATACTTCTAAATAATATTTTAGCTGGACGAGACACAACTGGTGTTACATTATCTTGGATTTTTTACCTTATCGTAAAAAACCCAGAAGCTATCTCTAAGATAAAAAAGGAATTAGAGAGTGTAACGATAGATTGGGAAGACATTAATGAGGTAAATACTAAGTTAGTGTATCTTCATGGTGCATTGTACGAGGCATTACGGTTATACCCACCAGTAGTATTCCAAGCGAAAGCTGTTATGGAGCCGGATGTACTCCCTAGTGGTCACCATGTAAACCCAAACATGCAAATTGTAATGGATATGTACGCGATGGGAAGGATGAAAGCGATATGGGGAGACGATTGCAACGAGTTTAAGCCGGAGAGATGGATAACTGGTCAAGGGAAGATAAAGCATGAACCATCATACAAGTTTTTGGCCTTTAATGCAGGGCCAAGACTTTGCGTAGGGAAAAACATGGCCATGACTCAAATGAAACTTATTGCTGCCACTATTATCAAAAACTACGTCTTACAAGCTGTGGAAGAAGAAGATGTTGAACCTGACCTCTCTGTTGTACTTCGCATGAAGAAAGGATTTAAGGTTAGGGTACTTCGTTAATGTATTGATTAACTTGATAATTATATAGGTTCAAATCATGGTGTAAATTTCTTTTGTTTTGTATTGTTGTTTTTGAATAACAAGGCATGTAATGTCCGATTTGTATAATTCCTTTGTAACATTTCGTATCGGATATGGGATTGGATGTTTGAAATGAATTGCATAGTTTACATGATAGGTGTAAATTTCTTTTGTCATGTATTGTATCGTTGTTTGTGAATAAAAAAGGGCACGTAATAGTACTAAGCTCTTTGCTCCTTGTTTTGGTAAACGGGGATGCATAATAATCGGCTCAAACTAACTAGAGGGAAGAGGCGGGGAAAAAACCTGTTATATAGACAACATCTTCCATCTTACTACATTACTTACCCAAGCTATCCGTAATTCTGTCATGTTTCCTATTCAGAAGTAAAGCTCCTTTTTCCATTATACAAGAATGTTTTTATTCTTTCATAATACAGAGCGACTTAGTGCCCTCAAATAAATCAATTAAACCAAATTTAGCATGATTGATGCAACTACTCATTTATATCTCATTTGGAATGCCTATAAAGTATGTTGCTAGTACGTGTATATTCTGTCCATCCGTTGGTCTGTAATTTTCATGAAGGTCTTAAGGAACAGCAAACTAACCCTAGCAACAAGAAATACCATTGCAAATACTTCCTCCGTTTTTTTAAAATGTGACACTTTCTATTTTAGGAAGTTTTAAATTAAATGTGACAATTTCTTTTTTGGTCAATAAACTCTCTCTATCTCTCTCCTCTTACATGGGTCCCCTTATTTTTTTCTCTCTATCTCTTTCCTTCCCAAAAATTGCCTAGGAGTCCGTGAATCTAAAAGTGTCACATTTAAATAAAAACGGAGGAAGTAAGTGAAATAACAAGCAAATAATTATCACTTTTTTTTTGATAATTTGCTTTCACTTCATTTCATAGCCATCATGGGAAATATATAGTTTACAGGTAGATCATTTTCGTAAATAATGATTTGATGGTGGTCATTTGAAAGTATGACCATCATAAGACTAGGATTACCTCCGTTAACATAATAGGAAATAATCTTTTTTAATTGGTTATGTTCTTCAATATAATAGGGGAAATTTTGTTAAAAATAAAAGACCTTATAAGTTACAAATTTTACGAAAAAATACGTTATTATATAATTTATTTTTGCGAGAATACACCTTACATAACAATTTGTATCAAATTACACACCTTGTTGGCATATCTGGCAAAAAAGGTCAACTTTTGGGGGTCATTGATTCTCTTTTTCCCCTCCCTTTTTATGCGCCCAAATTCGGACTAAAATTTTGGGTTGATATATCTGACTGCCATACACAAAAAGGAAGGAAAAAATTAAACCCAAAAGTTGAATTTTTCGCCTAAATATGATAATAAGACGTTTAATTTGATAAAGAATGGTATATAAGGCGTTTGCTCAAAAAAAAAATTAAAAGGTGTTTTATCATAAAATTTCTTATAATTACTGTTGGGTCTTTGTGGGGAGCTCGTCAAAGGAAGGCTTCGTGAGGCATGAAGGACTTCACGAGGTGCGACTGGAAGCTGCCAAGGGGAGCTGGTGGAGCTCGCAGGTTGCGGCCCGCGAGCTGGTCAGTCGCCACTTGCGACGCGGGCCTACTCCTGCACTGTTATTTTGACAGCCCGTTTTGCGAAGGGGTATAAATAGAACCCCGTTTTCCCCAAGTTTAAGAGAGCATATTAGAGAGCACTTAACCCTAAATTGTAAGTTTTAAGAGTATTTTTTAGAGCTTGAGAGCAATTAGTGAGGGCTGCTTATGCCATTCATTGAGTGCTAGATTCACAAGTTGTAATCCTTGTAAAGTTAGGGTTTGTGAGATTGTGTGTGTGCATTGCAATGGAATGCCATTGATGCAAGTGCTTGTGTTCATCATCGTCCATTGAAATACAAAGTGTATAGAGGTAGGATTTTCATCCGGAGCTCGGGTCATAATCATTGTCTTTTTTATTGTTTCTTGCTTATAGTTACTTTCTTGTTTTTTTTGCTTGTTGCTTCTATTGTTTGTTGTTATTGCTAATCACTTGAAATTTGTCTACCACCCCTCTTCATTTCCCTAACAATTACCGCCATTAATTTTTATTACATATTTATTGCCGATAGTGTCATAACTTGGTGATTATGATGATCATCTTTTGAAATACAACCATAAAATCTTCACAATATTATGATTTAGCATCCATATCAAAAGTCGGATCTTGAAATTTCCCCTTAAAAAACGTACATTTTCTAGAAACAAATTTGAGCAATCGCAATTATGTTGGCATCGAGTACATAGGGCTTTATAATTTTTTCTTTCGAGAGAGATACTGATAAAGGCACATCATACGAGATCCATGGCAAGATCGTGTGTGCTCAGCTGGAGAATGAAAGTTCAGACAGAGAGATATTGCAATCTGCAGGACTTGGTGCTAAGATCAGAGGCAATGGTTGATGTTACATGTGCTGCACGTTGTGTACCAAAGGTGAATTTATGTAACAATTGTTTTAGCAGTTTTTGGTAGGATTTTAATAGGATGATTATGAGTATTTATTAGACTAGTCAAAAGGGCAGTTGGATTTCAGGTTATGGTTGTTGAAAATCCGAAATTTGGAGTTATGGATTAAGGGATTTTTAGAGGTCATTTTTTGATTTAAACATGGTTGAAATGAGGGTAATGTATTAAAGATTTTGATAAGCATTACTTTTTTTAATCCAAATAGTATTAAATTGGAAATTTAAAATCACGCGTCAATTGGTATTAGTTATAGAAAAACTAGTTTAGGAAAGTACTAAATATTTATACATAACCCTATTGGCTACATATAAAGGTAATGAAAGTCAAACTAATGAAAAACGAACTAATGAGCATGCTTGTATTAATTTAGACGTTGTTTTAATGGGATGAGTATGAGTATCTATTAGACTGATCAAATGGGGGTGCGGTTGGAACTTTTGTCACTCATATTTTCATACACCTATTTAATCGGCTTTTCTCACTCACGTAACTCCTCTTCTTGATATACGTACGTTGTGTCGAAAAGAAACAAGTCAACTAAAAAAGAAGCAACTTCAACCATATAAATAATCTTTAACTTCAACAATAATCATGCATTCATGCTAAATCTAGATACATATAGACATCTAGTACATAGTCCCATAGTCAACTTCAACCACACAAATAATAGATTTTAAAAAAAAATGAATACTTTTTATTTTGTTTATTTGATGATTCTTCACACATTTTCTAATACTTCAACATTACAAAATTACATTTTACAACATCTGATTATCACAGCTTGTTGAATCACATAGCTCCATTCAATCAAGAACAACCACACATGACAAAATAGAATCACTCCATTACTAAACATCCATGCTTAAAACTTCTTCATATAATCAATTCAGTACGTAATACAAATAATCACTTAGAACAAAGTACCCTAACTTTAAACCCATACTTCATGCGAAGAAATATAGACATATTAGGAATAATTTTACGTTCATCCACCACTTCTACGACATAGTTTTGTATTATGGTGGCAGCAACAATCTTCATTTGGGTAAACGCCATTTCTTTTCCTAGACAAGTCCTTGGCCCTGCATTGAATACAAAAAATTTGTATGATGGCTCATGCTTGATCTTCCCTAGTTCAGATATCCATCTCTCCGGCTTGAACTCATTGCAATCGTCTCCCCATATCGCTTTCATCCTTCCCATAGCATACAAATCGAATACAATTTGCGTTTCAGGATTCACGTGGTGACCACTTGGGAGTATATCCGGCTTTATAGGGGCTTTGGCCTCGAATGCAATTGGAGCATATAATCTTAAAGTTTCACACAATGCACCATGAAGATAAACTAGCTTACTATTCGCCTCTTTAAAGTTTCCCCAGTCTATAATCACACTATTTAGTTCCTTTTTAATTTTAGAAGTAACTAGTGGATTTTTCGAGAGCAAATAAAAGAACCAAGATAACGTAATGCTAATTGCATCTCGTCCTGCTATGAAATTAGCCAAAACTGTATCCCTTAAAAGCTTATCCCGTTCACCCTCTTTCATGTATAATGTTAGTAAATCAGCACATACCTCATTATTATCATCTTTCATTTGTTTGGACGATGCTTGTTCTCCCTTAGTACTAAGCTCTTCTCGCTTCTTGGCTATGCACTTGTAAATAAAACTATCAAGAGTTTCCCAAGCTTTTCTATACTTTCTCTCTTTTCCAACATCTAGCCACCTTTGGAATTTCCAAACAAAAGTTGGCACTACATGGCGATAGTATATCACCTCCTCGACCTCGTCCAAGGCCTTAGAGGCCGGGTTAATAGGTAAGTCGAGTACGAGAGATTTCGGATCGTGGTCCATCATGAGAGTACATCCGGTATCGAATGCAAATTTTGCAAAAATATCTTGCAAGTCGATTTCGATAGCATGTTTCGAGACATGATCAAGGACGGGTATAAGTCCGTTCTCGACCTTTTCTCTTGTCTTCTTCACCAAAAATTGATGAAACTTAGGGTGACCAAGGAAAGATTGAGACATTTTACGATGGTATTGCCATAACAAAAAATCTGCATTAAAAATCCCATCTCCAAGAACATCAAACATTTCATTAAACTTGGCTCCTTTGGGATAATTCCCAAAGTTTTTGCTCATAACATGGTGAACATTGGCAGGATCAATAGTAACTAGAATTTGCATGTTGGTGAACCATGGACCATTAAAAAAGAAGGTTAAATTAGATTTCTCCATAAGTTCAATAAGAAAAGCATGAATTCTATGGATGTTTTTGGTGAGTGCAGGAAGCATACCAAGAAGAGGCCAGTTTGTTGGGAGGCCAGTTTTGTCGTGAAGGAGGTAGCAAAAGAGAATAAAGGAAAGGAGGAGTATAAGGATTTCAAAGTACCCCATTTTTGCAAAGAACAAGAATAACAATAATCTATATTTGTAGTATGGTACTATGGTTCATGTAACATGTAACATGTTGATATATAGAGCATCCTTATATATAGTGAAGGCAATGACTAGGAGCCACTTTGTTTCTTAGATAGTACTGTTTTGGTTGGGCCGAAGACATTTTTTTGGAAAAATAATTTTCTCAATTTTCTTTGTTTGGTTTGTAAAGGGTCGTAATTCTATTTTTTAACGTCTATACTCCTATTTACTTTCAATATCTTTCCTTTTTCTATCTAATTTTTTAGATAAGGAACCAAGCAAAATAAAATTAATCTTCAATTGCGTTTCCGCTTGAAAAAGGATGTTTTATAAAAAATCAATTTTAATTGATTATTTTTTCCATCCAAGCAAACAAAGCTACAATAACATATTGTTGGTTACTTTTATCGCGTTTGCTTGAAAAAAATCTCGAATATTGATTCTTTAAGAAAGTCCTTAAATTTGGAGTGTATCCCCAAGTTTCTCAAAAGTCAATAAATTAAACGTACTCTTAAATGAGTCAATAGTGCCAAGTAGCATATTTGATTTTAAGTGGACCACCTAGATTATTAATTAAATTCATTTCAAAAGTATTCCTTGCCCATCATTCTCCCCCTCCCCTCCCACCCCAACACCATCTCTCTTTGATACATTCTTTCTTGATTGTTAAAGAGTTTGGATTCTAGGGATGAATCTTGTGGGTAGAGTCGGTGAATTGGTGATAGAGATGAAGGCATCAAATGTATCATGTATATTCAGAGTGATACCTAATGATCTGAATTGAACTGAGCCGAATGATATAAAGATAATATGCCTTTAAGTTACAAAGTGAAGGAAAAATTTCCTGAAGCTCAATTAATTAGAGCATCTCTCCCGATCTTAAGAGGTTCTTGTATTGATTCTCACGCTGCGTTATGGCTCTCCATACGCCAAAAAATATAGAGAAAAATACAAAGTCTACTATATTTGTCCTCTCACAAGGTATAACTTCATGTTAATGAAGAGCTGTTGTGCAAAACTATTGTAATGAACACCACAAATTTCACCCATCCCTAGTAATCACCAACATCAAGACCCTCTTTCCCATCACGTTGGACATATAGAGAATTAATGTGTTGAAAAGATTACTTTTCATTAATGATTAAGAGAGTATATATAGTGTTTACAAGATAACTACTTAAGCTAAATACAAGCTAACTGATTAACTAAAGATAAGTATACAACTAAAGATAAGTTTACAATTATCTAATGATTAAATATATTCTTGAAAGATAATACTTGAAGATACACAAGATATGGTTGTTAGGATGTGGAGATATCCTTAACACGCCCCCGCAAATCGGACGGCCGTTGAGAGAGACTGATTCTGTCAATCAAAGAAGTGAATGGAGCACGTGCGAGTGGTTTTGTGAGGACATCAGCAAGCTAGTCGGAATTAGAGATGAAAGAGACCCGTAACTTGCCATTTTGGACATTTTCTCGAACGAAATGATAATCAAGCCCCAGGTGTTTCATCTTGGAGTGAAAAACAGGATTTGCCGCGACGTAAGTAGCACCCGCATTGTCACAGTAAATGACTGGAGTTTGAGAAAAGGTGATACCAAGTTCCGAGCAAATGTTGTAAAGGGAAAGAACTTCAGCCGTGGTGGCTGCAACCGCTCGGTATTCCGCCTCCGTGGAGGATCGTGCACGTGTTCGTTGTTTACGGGTACACCATGATACTAGATTTTTGCCAAAGTACACTAGATAGCCGGTGGTGGAGATATAATCATCACGATCACGAGCCCAATCTGAGTCGGAAAATGAGTGAATAAGCATTGGGGAATCTTTGTAGATGACGAGTCCTTTATCAATGGTGCCGCTTAAGTAACGTAGAAGGCGCTTGAGTGCTTGCCAGTGATCATCGGTGGGTGCATGCATATATTGGGAGAGCTTATTAACAGCGTATGCAACGTCCGGCCGTGTGAGATTGAGATATTGGAGGCTGCCGACGAGAGCTCGATAGGAACTGGGGTCGGCGAGAGAAGTACCAACAAGTGTGAGAGGGGGGTGGGACGCCATAGGTGTGGCTACGTCCTTAGCATCCTGCATGTTAGCTTTGCACAATAAATCATTAATATATTTTTGTTGGCTAAGTAGGAGACCATGGGGGTGGGGTAGGACTTCAACACCTAGGAAATAGGTAAGAGAGCCCAAGTCTTTGAGAGAGAAGCGGGAAGCGAGAAGAGTGATGAAGGAGTTGAGATGAGCATCATTGTTGCTTGTGACAATGATGTCGTCAACGTAAACAAGAAGATAGGTGATAGAGTTGGATGAATGGAGAGTGAATAGAGAGGAGTCAGCAATGGAGTTTCTAAAGCCGATTTGGAGGAGGAAGGCTCGGAGTTCACGATACCATGCGCGTGGTGCTTGTTTTAGGCCATAGATGGCTTTAGAAAGTTTACAGACATGAGTGGGAAGAGAGGGGTCAGAGAATCCGGGAGGTTGAGCCATATAAACCTCTTCGGATAGGGGGCCTTGGAGGAAGGCATTGTTGATGTCAAGTTGACGCAATGACCAGTTGCGTGTGACAGCAAGAGAAAGGACAAGGCGTACGGTTGCGGGTTTGACTATGGGGCTAAAGGTTTCATGGTAGTCAAGGCCCGGCCGTTGATGAAATCCTTTAGCTACAAGGCGTGCCTTGTACCGTTGGACGGTGCCGTCGGGGTTTCGTTTGATACGAAACACCCATTTGCACCCAATCACATTTTGAGAAGAAGAGGGAGAGACAAGTGTCCAGGTTGAATTTTTGAGAAGGGCTTGAAATTTGTTTTCCATGGCAGCACGCCAAAGTGGATGTGTGAGAGCTTGGGCAATAGTTTTTGGTTCGGAAGAAGTAAGAAGTTGAGCATGTAGATTGAGTTTATCAATGGGCTTGCGAATATTATTGGAGAGGCGAGTAACATGAGTGGGTGGAGGAGGAGGGGGCGGAGGTGGTGGTGGTAGTGATTTAGCGTGTTGTCGAGTAAGGATAGTGCGTGGGGGAGGGGGGGTCTGGGTTGTTTGGGTCGTGGGTTTGGTGGTGGTGAAGAAGGGGGTGTTGGCGTGGGTGAAGGAGAAGCAGGCGAGGTGTCCTGTGTTTGGGGAGCAGTAGATAAGGGGGGAGGGTGGGTCTGCTCACTCGCGGGTTGTGCCTGCGCCCGCAGGAGATCATGCGTGGGGTTGGTGATAGTAGAGGGCGAGGAAAGAGGGAGGGAGAGAGGACACCAAGTATCAGCATTGGTGGGTGTGGCGGTGGGAAGTGGGTTAAGAGCGAGGCGTTGATAAGGAAAGTCATGTTCGACGAAGCGAACGTGACGAGATGTATAGTTTGTGTTGGTGGTAGGATCGAGACAGTGGTAGGCGCTTTGAGTGGCCGAGTAACCCACGAACACACAAGGGATGGATTTAGGAGAGAGTTTGTGCTTGACATAAGGGCGTAGCCATGGATAGCATAGGCAACCAAAGCTACGTAGCTTTTGATAGTTAGGATGATGCCGAAAGAGAGTAAGATAGGGAGACGAGTTTTGGAGGGTAGGAGTGGGGAGACGGTTGATTAGATAAACGGCGGTGGAGAAGGAAAGAGACCAATATGGAAGGGGAAGATTGGCGTGAGAGAGGAGGGAGAGACCGGTTTCGACAATGTGTCGATGACGGCGCTCGGAATAGCCATTGTGTTCGGGGGTGTGAGGGGGAGTGGTGAGGCGAGAGACACCATGGATGGCGAGTAGGTCTTTGAGAGCATCGTACTCACAACCATTGTCGGAGTAGAGAGTAATAAGAGGGAGTTGGAAGAAAGTTTCAACTAGTGATTTGTAGCGAGTGAAGACATGTACGGTGTCGGATTTATTTTTAAGGGGATAAAACCAAATGTATTTTGTATAATGATCAACAAATATGATATAGTATTTGTAACCATCAAACGAATAGAGAGGGGACGTCCATAAATCAGTATAGACGTATTGAAGGGGGGAAGTAGAAGTAAGAGAAGAGATAGAAAATGGTAATTTATGACTTTTATTAATAGCGCATGAATTACAATCTAAAGAACAAGAACTAGAAATAGTAAATCCTAAATGTGAGCTAAGAAGCTTGATTATTTTGGAAGTAGGATGGCCAAGACGATGATGCCAATGAAGAGAGGTGGAGTGTGCGCATGAATAGGCGAATGGAGAGGAGGTGGTGAGTTCATAGACGCCTGAATTAGTTGGCCCCTGGAAGAGAGACGCCCCCGTTTTGAGATCCTTCACACAAAAAGAGGAAGGTGAGAATTCAATTGTAACATTATTGTCAATGCAAAATTGGGAAATTGAAATAATATTACGAGAGATAGAGGGCACATGTAAAACATTATTGAGTTGAAGAGGGGTAGAAGAGTGAGAGAGAGTAAGAGAGCCAATGTTAGCAGTGACTAGACCTTTACCATCACCAATGATGAGTTCCTCGGTACCATCATAAGGGTTGTGAAGCGCTAGGTTGTTTAAGTCATTGGTGACGTGGTGCGACGCACCACTATCAAGGAGCCATGAAGAGGATGGAGGGTGAGAGTCAACGAGGGCCGTGTGAGCTTGGGCCCTAGGGTTTTGTTTATGAGAAGGACGATGATATGAGGGAGTTGGAGGGGTTGCATTGGGAAATTTCTGTTGGAAGAGAGGGCAGTGAGTGACAACATGTCCTTGCTCACGGCACCACTGGCATTTCCCTAAGAAGGGACGAGGTGGGCGTGAGTGTGAGGAGGGATGGGAAGAGGAGGGAGTGGGTAGAAGGGCAGCGGAATGAGAGGGGGGAGGACGAGTGAAGCGAGAAGGATGATGGGTTGAGGCCGCAAGAGCGGTAGCAGGGAAGTCGGAGGAGGAAGAGAGAGACGCAAGGTGCGCTTCTTTATTAATGAGTTTTTCATGAAGTTCTTCATAAGAGATGGGTGTGTCACGTCCATTAACGGCGTCCACGACAGAAGTGTAGTTTTTGTCAAGGCCAAGAAGGATTTGATCGATTAGATCCTCATGTTCGATTGGTTTGCCAAGAGAGGCGAGTTGGTCTGAGATAGCTTTGAGAGAGTTCATGTATGTGGTGATGGGTGAGTGGCCTTGAGAGATGGTTTTGAATTGGTGTTTGAGTTGTTTAATGTGACCACGACTAGGTTTGGCATAGTTTTGAGCGAGAGTTGTCCAAAATTCATGAGAAGTAGTAGCAAGAGAGACGAGAGGGGCAAGAGGAGGAGAGAGAGTGCCGAGGAGTGCACCAAGGAGTAATTGGTCTTGGATCACCCACGACACAAGAGCGGGGTTGGGTTGAGAGACACCATCGACGAGGATGGTGGGCGATGGGGCAGTGTTGGTTCCATTGATGAAAGTAAGAAGATCGTGACCGATTAAGAGGGCTTGGAGTTGCATCTTCCAGAAGAGATAATTAGTGGAAGTGAGTTTAATTGCATTAGAGAAATTTATGAGAGTGAAGGGTTGGGCGGGGTCATTGGCGTTGGGTATGAGAGCTTGGGAAGAAGAGGCCATGATAGGAGGGAGACGACGAGTGAAGAAGAGGAAAGGCGAGAAGAGAGAAAAAAAATTGAGGGCCGTGAGGTTTGAAGAGAGAAGGGATCAAAGGCTCTGTTATACCATATAGAGAATTAATGTGTTGAAAAGATTACTTTTCATTAATGATTAAGAGAGTATATATAGTGTTTACAAGATAACTACTTAAGCTAAATACAAGCTAACTGATTAACTAAAGATAAGTATACAACTAAAGATAAGTTTACAATTATCTAATGATTAAATATATTCTTGAAAGATAATACTTGAAGATACACAAGATATGGTTGTTAGGATGTGGAGATATCCTTAACAGGACAATGATTCAAACCAATACATCTCTTGAGCAGCCCTCTTCAAAGTGCAAGCACGAGTCCGTAACGTGCTTGATCACATCATTCCTCCTATGGATGTGAAGGCTAAGATGATGCTAAAACAGCTAACCCTGATCTTTGGCATAGTCTTGATGAGGTTGTATTGCAATGGATGTATGATGTTTTACTCTATTGCTGCTGTTTAAGGTGGTGGAGGAAAATGATGTTCCACAATTTAACTTACCATGAACTAAAAGTATAACCTGTTGCTCCTCTTCATCGTCAAACTCAGTTTGAACCTCAGTACCTCGAACAGCACCTGATCTCATCAATTAGCGGTCCTCCCTTTGTTGCTTGTCGGCACTAATAAGGTTTCGAATGCTCCTTGCTCAGAGCACGTAACACCATACTTCCATCGCTTCTTACCTACACAGAGGCCATGATACCAAAAGTGAGACATAAAGATAAACGTTATGCACCTGATCTTTTTTGAGGCGGGAGGGGTATTGTTATACATCTTAGAGACATCATAGCATGCATCTGTTCACCTGAGCAAAAAATCAGCTACAATGCTAAGATAAACGTGTAAATGTCTTATAGCTTGCAATCAGTCGCAATAATTTTCACCGAAGAGTACTCAATTAATAATGTGCAAAAGAGGCACAAAAATCAAAAACTGAAGGCAACAAACAATTAAATTATGAAGTTGATAAATGAGAACCACGACCAAAGGATGAAGAACGGATCCACAAGACAAAAATCGACTAAAGCGTGCCTAAAAAGATAAAAAGAGAAGAGCACACATTCATAGCAGCTGCGCGCAGATGAAAACAGCAAAAAGTTTTACAAACCATGCACGATCTGAATTGTATTCCATTTCCAAATGCATATCTTCTGTAATTTCAGGATTCTGTTCGATAGCCACTGATGCATCAGCATCTATATCCTAAAATAAGAAACTAAAATGGTAAATAAGTGACTGAGCTCCAAACTATTCGAAAGAAGACTGGAGACACACGTACCGATATGTAGTGTTTGCCAAAGGAGAAACCAATCTTGCATCAGTAGATGCTCCAACAAACATGGGGATGGTGTAGGCCGGTAGCGCTTGCTAGAAGTACGGGAACCATCACGACATGGAGTGTCCTCCCATTCCCATTCCCATTCCCATTCTTTTTAAGCTGGTATTATATAATTACAAAATTAAAATATCAAAAATCTAAAATTCGTGGTGATTAGCGGTGGTTGACACTCACATTTGGGGAAAACCGATACAAGTTAGTGAAAAATGATAATGAAGTAAACAAAACTGATAGCATTTATCTTATAAATGATATCACTTTATGTAAGAAAGAGGTTGAATAGAAACGTCGATACAGAATGACTTTAAATGACATAGTAATCGACAACAATATTATTGATTAACACTTTCAAGAAAACTATTACTGCTGCAAACTCAAATACTCTCCAATTTCCTTTCTAATTCTCTGCTAGCAATCCTCTTCACAGATCAACTGTCTGTGCATCCAACATACATGATACCTATAAAAGGCCATCAACACAGTCCACAAGCATTCAACATGGCATACGCTCCGAGACCAACCCAAGGAAGGACCAAGTGGAAATATTGATTAACACTTTCAAAACCTTTTGCTATTATCTTGACACTTTCTTCTGGAATTGCAACCCAATTCAATCAGTGCAAGTATCATTCAAAAGCTTAGGATTTTATGTGTAAAGGATATTGGTAATGAAATCCATAGGATGTTCAAGCTTGTTTCGCAAATATTAAGAACCAATTAACCTGTTACATTTCAGCAAACATTCACTCTGCTCTTTTGATTGCTTATTCTTCCTTATGTTTTCAGATTATTGTTTTGTGGAATTCAAGCTACTCTCCAAGTATAGATTCCACTAATTTTCATAACAAAGAATAAGGAGTTCAAAGTCTGCATGACAGAATTAAGAATACTACCACTCCATAGTGTATGAGATCAGGATTTATTACTAATACTACCACTCCATAGCAACTGAAACTTTAGAGTTTAGATTATAAGAGCCAGGAGCTTGTTATGAGAACATGTGTGTGCGCGCGTGTCTCTATTCTATAAGTGAAGAGTAGGAGGACACCAAAAATCAATACTTTTTTTTTTTTAATTCCTAATAAATAATGGAACAACTTTCTCCATAATTAATTATTTTCATATTTCTAAATTTTTAAAAAAGAAATAGAAAACACCCTAAACAAACTTACATAATAACACAGAATTTTACATGATTTCGCACGCATCGCGTGCATACATGACTAGTACTTCCTCCGTAACGAAAAGAATGCACCATTTGCACTTTGACACTATTCACAGTTTAAATTTAATCGCAATTTGTGACTTATACATAAGGGAAAATATAGTCATGTGGGGTCTTGTTGGATTCGTCTTAACTTGTAATTTTTTATGATCTAATGTTTATAATTTTTACAAATACATAATTAGAGATACTCTTTAAAGTTTTATCTTGGCATGCATGCCAAGCCAATTGGTGCATTTATTTTGTTACGGAGGAAGTAGTTAAATATCTTAACAGTATCCAAAGCGAAGTGTTTGGCATAGACACATTCCTTGATTCCCAATCGACCCACCCTAAAAAAGAGTAACAAGAACAATTTCCTTCGTACATGGGGGCAAAACTCAACTCGACAAGAACTGTGTTCACTTTTGCACGTAAAACTGAGATAAGATTGCAAAGGGGAATTAAGATAAATGGAATTTCAGTCAAGTAGGAATAGAAAATGACAGACAAAACACATTCATGGTAAGAACACATTCATGGTAAGAAAATCATTAGCACCAGGGACCTCCTGAATGTTACTAGACCAATTAGAAACTTCATAAGTACACTAAAGTCTAAACATTCTCCAAGGTATTCGAGGAGCGAAAATGGGCAACTATGTTGAACAGCTAATGTCAGTTCACCTGAGGCTCTAGAGAGGAATTTTCTTGGCCAAGACGAATGAGGATTTGCGCACTGATTCACCGACATCAAGAGTACAACTACTAATTTCTGATAATAGAAGAATGGTCTTTCTTACATCCTGCATTGTTGCATTACCAAACTAACTCACTATAATCACTATTTAGTACTCTCTCCGTTTCTCAAAGATTGTTAAACTTGTACTTTTTACGCATGCCAATGCAGAACTTTGAGCGTTTATATCTCTAATTATGTAATTGTAAAAATTAGATATTTATATACTACTCATCAAGAGGAATCTAACAAGATCCCACGTGACTATATTTTTTCTTTTGTATAAGTCACAAATAATGGTCAAATTGAAATGTTAAGGAAAAATTGCCTAGAATAATGCAACCTTTTGACGATTCGCAAATAATAATGCAACCTTTTGATTATTCTGGAATAATGCAACCTTTATACCCCATTTATTTTAAATGAGACAAAACCGGATAAAATCACTTATAACCTGAAGAATAAGTTTAATGAGACACGTGTTGTTTCATAATTGGTTCTAATAAAGTAATTTATAAAAAAATTAAAAAAAGAAAAAACAAATGATTACCCCCCAAACCAGATCCATTTCTCCCTCCTCTTCAAGCTTCCATTAATGATGAAACCTTCAATATCACACTCAAACGCACTAGTTCTCCCCGTCACTTTCTCCTTCCACCGCTCACTTTCACCTCCTCGTCGATCTTCTCACTCATTGGCTAATAATATTCTCAGCCCCAGATCTTAGCAACCCAAAACAACCTTTTAGGTTCTCCACTCTATCGCTTATTCCCACTTCAGATTGCCGCTCCATTCTTTCTCCTCCTCTCCTTTCCACTTCTTCCTTGAGCTCTTCCATGGCCGCCTTCGATCTTTGAAACTCGTATAATAGAACCCCACTTCCTCCATTGATTTGATTGATCTGAGCTGCCATCCTTCATACATCCTTTATATCCTCCCCTCAAAAAGTTGGACTCTGGCCAACAATAGACTAACCCACATAGTAAGATCATCAGCAGCAAAGAACTCACATTTCTCACCCAACTCGCAGACCACCATCTTCCTCCTTGATTTAAACCAAAATCACCGCCTTCATCAACGTTGATTGCACGCCTCCTTCCTCTGTTTTGAACCAGAAGCGACCCAAATAAATAAAAAAATAATTAAAACTCACCTTGGCCGTCGAACGCAGGCTGGCGATGGCCGTCAGGCCGCTCGTCGGAGCCCAGCCCCCACCGCCTCCTCTCTTCCTCTTCCTCTTCCTCTTTCTTTTCCTCCTCTGTTTTTTCTTTTTCCTTCATAAACTGATTCAGTGTCTTTGTTTCTCTTTTGTTTCTTTTCCTTTAGTTTATTTTTTATTTTTTAAGTTTATTTAATATATTAATTAGAATTAAAGTTTTAATTAAATAATTACCTTTTCTTCAGGTCACCGGTAATTTGTCTCATTTAAAATAAATGGGGTATAAAGGTTGCATTATTCCAGAATAATCAAAAGGTTGCATTATTATTTGCGAATCGTAAAAAGGTTGCATTATTCTAGGCAATTTTTCCATATATAAATAGTGTAAAATGTCAAAGTGTAACAATATTTGAAAAACGGAGGTACTAGTATTTACTACTGCAAGCAAGCATAATAAGTACATACAGCATTTTGCTCCTAGTTCAGTGTTTGAATGAAATTTTAACCAAAAAAAACCTAATATAATCCAAACCAAAACTAACATTAATGCTTATACGTATGCAATCACAATTACACACTAGAGTTTTTTTTTTTAAGTATACACATCAGTAGCTTCTAGATTTTGGTTTTGAGTACTCATATTTGGTTCTGTTTTTGGTTCAAACGAAAAATGAATACTCAAAAGATGCATTCCAGTTTGAATTTCCAACCATCAATTATGAAGAACTTGATCCTGATACTCATCACAATGAAATTCACAAATAAATCCTAATCTCCAATTCTCCAGAACTACCATATAATTGGTAAGTCACTAACAATTCAAAGAGGAATTATGAACATGCGAATACAATAGTTGATGTAGATTTCCCTTTAACTCAATTGATTGAATTGCTAGCCAAAATTGAGCTTCTTGGTGTTGAAAAAAATTGAACATTCAAGAGACTAAATTTTGTTACGCGAATTCTGCCCAGAATTTCGCAGGTGGGTATTTTTTGTCGATAACGACAATTAAAATTTTTTTTGTCCTTATTTAACATCTTTCGTGACGAAAATTCCATTTCCGTCCGGTTCAGTTTATCAAAAATAATAATATTATCAAAATTTAATTTAGTTTAGCAAAAAAGGGTTTAAAAATCCTCGACGTAAGAAGAAAAAATAAAATGAAACAGCAAAAATAATATAAGACTAGTTTAGTAAAAATAAGTTATGTTATGTAACAATAAGTTTAGTTCTATAAATAAGTTATGATATGTAACAATAAGTTTAATTATGTAAAAATAAGTTTAATTTAATAAAAACAAGTTTAATTCAATAAACTTAAGGTGAATTGACTAGTTAGGGCATTCGTCCTTCTTATTTTGTCGTTAAAGACCCTAATTCTAATAGTGAATGTCCTGAATGATATCAAATTTTTTAATGAACTATGCTCAAACATAATGTGCAACAACAATGATATCAATTTCTTTTGCATTGATGTGTAAAGAAAAGTTGGCGAAATGATAATAACGATACAAAAGTCAATGACATAGATTGATATAATTAAAATATTTGTCATCTAAAATGATTTGATACACTAGTAAAATGATATGACAAAGTTAACAAAATGATATCAAAATAAAACAGAGTTGACATCAAACATATCAGAAAAGATATGAAAACATTAAACATATATATGACAAAATGACATTAAAACACAACTGAAGTAACATGAAAAACGACATCAAAATAAAAGTGAAATGACATGTATCAAATGAACAAATGACATCAAAACAAATGTGAAATGGAGTATATGACAAAACTGATACTTCATTACTTATTACTCTAGATTATTAGTTGAAAAAAGAGTCACTAATAACCATTTCTTTTATATGGATAAAAATAAAATTATTCAAACGACGAGTTAGATCATAGGAGTATGGGTTACGACTCAGGACTGTTGTGCCTTGTGAGCTATTAATATCTTGCATGTACACAATTTAGGACGATTTGGACATGGCAATGACTAGTGAGTCATGATCTGAATAAAGACGACAATACTACACAGATAAAGTCGTCGTAATATATTATGGCCTTGTTTGACATTTGAAATAAGGCTGGTCACGACTATCAAGGAAAAAAAATGGTATCAAATAAAAGATGGAAAGGAATTGATAATTGTTAAGGTTATTGTTTGTTTGGACCAAGTGTGAAAGGAAATCATTTGTATCAAAATTTAAGTAAAGGTCTAATGATCCAAAACAACAATTTTTTGCAGCTGAAAAAATAGTATAAGTTGAAAATATAAATTTTATATTTATTACTTCCTCTGTTTTTTCTATTTATCCCAGAAAGATTCAAGAAGTTTGCCAATGCACTACTTTAAATATTCGTATTGTCAATTATGTATAAGTAAAACTTATAAAAAGCAATCCTATTTTAAATATATATATATATATATATATATATCAATTGAGTAATCTAACAAGACTTCATATAGCTATATACTTACATAAAAATAACATTAGGAGGTAGAAGTGGAATTTATAGTCTCATAACGCAAAAAACGAAAGTATGTGGTATTAAGATAAAGCACTGAAGATAGTGTAGATCCGCCATGTAGTGCTCCTATCGCCCATTGCAAGAGCCTTAGCTTCACATCATAATTTATCTTCAATATACCATCAAGACAGACAGGCATATATAACGTATTGTGTCAACTGAAACAAACAATGTGTCAACTGAAATTACATGAAGTAATCTGACCAAATGTTATGGTCAGACGCGTTTGACACAATACGTTTTCTGTATCTTATCACCACACGGAAGTACTCTAACCTTAAACCCATACTTCATGCGAAGAATTATAGAGATATCAGGTACAACTTGATGTTCTTCCACAGCTTCTATGACATAATTTTGGATAATGGTGGCAGCGACAATCTTCATTTGGGTGAAAGCCATTTCTTTCCCTAGACAAGTCCTTGGCCCTGCGTTGAAGGCAAAAAATTTGTATGACGGCTCATGTCTAATCTTTCCTTGTTCTGATAACCATCTCTCTGGCTTAAACTCGTAGCAATCTTCTCCCCATATAGATTTCATCCTTCCCATTGCATACATATTGAATATAATCTGCATGTTTGGGTTCACATGGTGGCCGCTTGGGAGTATATCCGACTCAATAGGGGATTTAGCTTGGAATACAACTGGAGGGTATAATCTTAAAGCTTCACATAACGCACAATGAAGATACACTAACTTACTATTCACCTCTTTATAATTATCGCTATTCAACGAAACATTGTTTAGTTCAATTTTAATCTTAGAAACGACTCGTGGATTCTTTAAAAGAAGATAAAAGAACCAAGACAAAGTAATACTAGTTGTGTCGCGTCCAGCGATAAAATAGTTTAGAATTGTATCCCTTAAAAACTTGTCTCCTTGATTGTCAACTAGAGCTTTCTGATTTTCATCTTGTTGATCTATATATAAAGTTAGTAGATCATTACTCACCTCCTCATCTTCCTTTTTCTTAGAGAATCCTCCATTAGTCATCAATTCTTTTCTTTTCATAGCTATGCATTCATAGATGAAACTATCTAGGGTTTTCCAAGCTTTCTTTTGCTTCTTCTCCTCTCCTACACCTAACCACCTTTGAAACTTCCAAACACTAGTTGGCACTGCATGCCGATAGAAGACCACTTCTTCAATGTCGTCCAAGGCCTTTGTCGATGGAACATTAGGCCAATCAACGGATAGAGATCTCGGATCATGATCCATAATGATGGTACATATCGTATCGAACGTGAACCTTGCAAACAAATCTTGCAAGTCAATTTCGATAGCATGTTTCGAGACATGATCAAGGACCGGGATGAGTCCATTTTCGACCTTTTCCCACGTTTTCTTGATCAAGAGATGGTGAAACTTAGGGTTACCTAGGAAAGATTGAGCCATTTTTCTATGGTATTGCCATACCATAGAATCTGCATTAAAAATGCCATCTCCAAGAACATCTAAAATTTCTTTCAACTTTTGACCCTTAGGATAATTCCCAAAGTTCTTGCTCATGATATGATGAACATTGGCCGGATCGACTGTAGCTAGAATGTGCATGTTGGTGAACCAAGGCCCCTCGAAAACGAAGGTCGAATGAGATTTCTCCATAACTTCAATGAAGTAAGCATGAATTCTATGGATGTTTTTGGTGAGTGCAGGAAGCATACCAAGAAGAGGCCAGTTTGTTGGGAAGCCAGCTTTGTCATGAAGGAGGTAGCCAAAGAGAATAAAGGAAAGGAGGAGAATAATAAAGATTTCAATGTACCCCATTATTCTTAGCCTTAGAATGGAGTTAATAATATGGGTGATGTATAATTGTATATGCATAGAGCCAGTCCCTTTATATTGGATAGTTGGATACACATTGATAAGGAAACTTGAAAACCACTACACACTACTTCACTAGTGTTTGCTACCTTCATTTGTAATCTTACCTTGTCACTAATAATATCTACAATTCAATGATTTATGATGTGATAGCTGCTGAAATTGTTTTTATTCAAAGTGTATTGTTCTAAGAATCCATACAAATAATAGATGTATGTTTTAGGTGTAGCTCTTAAGGCGAAGGGAAACTCACTGCTACAGGCGGTCGATATCCTTCATTTTAAAAAAATATTGAGCAATAATAAAAACTAGTTCAAGTTCAACATTTTGACCGCAAAAGAAAAGATAATTTCTCATGCATCCAGCAAACCGACAATAGGGTATAGACTTCGGTACGTAGTACGTAAGGGCGGTAAAACTGGCAAAAATTGATCTGACCTGATAATCTAACTAGAACCTTACCTCTGAAATAAGCGGGTGGTTTGGAATTCACGATTCATTTAAGTAGATGGATTGATCCGACGAATCGTTTAGCGTGGTAATTAGTTTATTAAATAGGTTAATTAGGGTTGGCCTTTTCAATCAATTTATTAAAAGTGTTAGGTTTGGATATCAACCACTTTATTACCGACCCAAGCATGAACCTGACTCAATTCAACTTGTTTGTCCCACCCTAGCACAAAATAATCACCCACCGCCAAATAACGGCTGGTAATTTGGAAAGTTACAAGAAATTTTACCCGCTGCTGAACAATCATTAATCCTAAACAACAGTTGGGTTTCCGACGGACATTAACCTTGGGTTAAAACGCAGAATCTTGTCTAACTGTGAAAGAAAGTTCAACATTTCACACCATTAAACAAGAGAAATAAGGGACAATAATGCATGTCTTTTCGCTTATTAAGTGGACATTAACCTTGGGTTAAAACGCAGAATCTTGTCTAACTGTGAAAGAAAGTTCAACATTTCACACCATTAAACAAGAGAAGGGACAATAATGCATGTCTTTTCGCTTATTAAGTAGCTCCACACAATTTACATTGATGTAAGGGGTTGCAGTCGACATCCCAATTTAAAACTGTATTCATTTATTTATTTATTAGACTACTAAAATATTAACATAGTGACATATATTGTGATAATTTTTTTATTTTACAACATTGAAGTTACCAATCTCAATATCCCAAATCGTCATTCGCTCCGTACGTGTGCAATATCATGGGGTCTACATAACTCATTAGTGAATTATACATTGGGATTCAAAGTTCAAACAAATCACTATTATCCATAATAGGCTTGATTGCGGGATCCGCAATCTGGTAATAAGTTGGATTGATTGCGATATAGAAGACTTGAAGTAGTGCTCAACTGCTTACTACTCACCATTAGTTTACAGGACATAATTAATAATACTTGATATGACGGATTATCTAATTACATACAATCCAATCAAATTAGAGGGTAATTACGTTTATCAGTGTCCAAGAGCGAGACAAGGATTTTGGTGAGGGCCGAGTGGGCCATATCATATGGGCCTATGGCTATTATTTAAAGGAGTGTTCTTCCCTAGCTTATTTTTAGTTAATTAAGTTCAGTTAAGTTATTTTCCTTTCAATTTATCTCAGGTTGATTCAATTTGATTTTGTAATTTTTCGTTCAATTTAGTTTAATTCAGCTGTTTTATACTAAAAAGAATAGGCCCTAATACTAATACAAAAATTAATAAGTCTTGTTAAAGTAATCTAAGATTATTTAAAGTTGACCTCACTTTTTGTCTTAAAATAGTAACTTTTAAGTTAAATGGGGTAAGAATAAATGACCTCTTTAACATCGGGAGCTACCTCGTGTCTATAGTTCTAAATGGTATGCTAATCTTATTTAAGAAGTTATATACAAAAATTATTTGTTTGGTGTTACAATGTAATATTCTTGCTTACGACTATGTAAGAGCTTTGATTTCATGATTTTGCCTACCGACTTCATATGAATATTTCATAATTTACTGGATGTTTGGTTGGAAGAGGGGAAAGAAAAATGAATCAAAAAAGGGGTAGAGTGGGCCGGCGGGAAATGAAAATAAAACTCTTAGATTATCATTTGGGTGGTTTTATGGCTTTTTCAACACTCTTCCTCTTCAGACAATTGCATCATCACTTCTTCCCTCCATCTTACCTAGCCGTCCCCTTTCCCCGCCGCCTCCCTTGCCACCCCCTAAAGATGATGTCCTTCCCTCCCCCTACGGATTTGCTATCTTTCACTTCTCTCTTCAGATCTAGAGGTTGTTAAGGGCGAGGGGTTAGATTTTAGGTAGTTTCGAGGATGGGAGTTAGGCTCTGTCAACTTTCGAGGGTGTTCGGGTTAGGGCTCTGTCAACTTTCGAGGGTGTTCGGGTTAGGGCTCTGTCAACTTTCGAGGGTGTTCGGGTTTAGACTCTGTCAGTTTTTGAAAGTGGGGCTACTATTGGTAAAAATAAATTTGAAACAATAAAACAAGAGAGTAAATACCAACATTAAATAAATCATACCAACACTATAGAATCCATATTAAATTTGTGTTAGATGGCATTGTGTCCTCTAATCATTAAAGATTTAACATCCCTTATAAAACTCGCCTAACACAAGTTGCTAGATCACCCCGTCTAACCTGACATATAGGGATTTTTATGCTTGTAATATAAAAAGATTCTAAAACCACTATGAAGGAAAAGGATACATCTTGTCAATGTAAATATTCCTTTCATGCTCATTCTTACCGATTTATTGGCTATAACTACTACAAAGGAAAGGAATGAACACATATTGTCAATGTAATACTTCATAATCCTTTGATTCTAATTCTTGCCGATTTAGAGGTTCCACACTCTGCTTGAGTGCTTGGTTTAGTGAAGTCGCTATCACTTTCATGGCTCCTTCCTTGTGTATAGTTATGTTCCTCTTGGCGTCACCCACCCAATAATTGCGCTTATGGTTGCTTTTTTTTTCTGCTTTCCAAGCCACATCTCATATCTTTACCTGACATTTGTCGTCTCTTCTAGATCCCAACGCAAAAACATTTATTTTTGCAGAATTTTTTCCCAAAATAATGCTCCTCAGCAAAATAATTCCCACTTTACTGTCACTTTGAAAATAGTTCCCACAATACCGTCCACGTAAGCAAGTCAGCATACGATTTTTTTTTGTTTTTTCACGCAGCTAATTCGCTATCTGAAAGAGCGAATTACATATGAATTCGCTGATTCAGATAGCGAAATTGTTTGACTACTTGCAACAGAAGCCAACAGAAGCCAAATTGCTGTGAGAAAATTGGAAGACAAATTCGCTATCTGAAGTAGCGAAATTGTTGACTAATTTCGCTACTTCAGGTAGCGAAATTACTCCGCAAATCAAAAAAAAAATTGAAACGTTGACTTTGCTTACGTGGACGGTATTGTGGGAATTATTTTCAAGGTGACGGTAAAGTGGGAATTATTTTGCTGAGGAGCATTATTTTGGGAAAAAATTCATTTTTGCACGATATATATCAATGTTATTTTCATTTTGAGATTGACTGAGTTTGTACTCTTGTGCCGGGTTTTTTTTTTTTTTTTTGCTTGGCGTTCAGGTAACATCGTCCACATTACCGCTCTTGGATTGCAAAAATAATCTTGCATAATATTCCAAAACAGATCACAGATTTCGATGGACTATGTCACTATAAACTGCTCCACACAATGTGCTTACTCGTACTACTAGCCACACTATTAACTCCCAAGTCTGATGCAACGACCCAAATGTATGTGTCTTACATGCATGTCTGCATTCTTTAAACCGATTCTCTTGATCCTCATTGAGGTTCCCACATAACGAGCACACTAGATTTACATCGATTTTACGCTTCCTTATGTTCGATTTTGTTGCAATGATATTGTGTAAGATATTACACACATGCTATAACCCTATTTTTCGTGGCAACTGCCTATATATACCACAAACAGTCAAACACTTGTGCCATGACCATAACCAAACACTTAACGCTACAAGAGTATCTTAACTTCAATTCCTATGGCCAGCTAATTAGCATCAGTGGCAGAGGGAGGGAGTGGTTGGTGGGGGCGACCGCCTCCACAAGGTCGAAATTTTTAAGTATATATAACCTTTAATGTATTATAATATCACTCAATAAACTTGGCTTAGTTGGTTTTAAATCACATATAGAGTAAACAAATCATGAAACCTGGGTTCAAATCTTCATACTAACATTTTTTACCTTTATACAATTTCATTTTTCAAATTATTTATTCTACCCCCTCATTCGAAGGTTTCTAGCTTCGCCGCCATTGATTAGCATAGGTATGAACATTTGGAATGTGTATTAGAGATATATTAGGATACTAAAGATATTATGAATATTATCTAATAATGTGCGCCACGATGTTAAGTGTGGTGCAGGTGATAAATTCTTGAGTGTGATTGGAGAGAATAAACAACAATCAAGAAATAAACAAGTACACAAACACAAGTGTTTAAAGGGTAACTAGTTATTGGCCCCAACGATGCCCTGAGTCATGATGTATTATTTGAAATTATGTTACGGGCTAAACAATATATCAAAAAGACATACCCACACAACATCCTCTATCTTTGGGTTTGAATTTCTTTTCTCCAAATTTCTAATTGGTGGGAAGATCCAGTAGTTCGATTTCAAATTTATTTGCAAATAAAAGATGTTGCTTGGTGGCAAAATACTAACACTTTAGATAAAAGGTAAAGGGTTAGAAATTTAATAAAAAATTAAAATCATTAATACTTCTTAGATATCATGTAAGAGATAGAAGACTTCAATTGTATTATTATAATCATTAGTCATTAAGGTTTAGTAATTAAAAGTAGCTTTTGAATCCAAAAAAGAGATTTGGCATGGTGGTGATGTCATGACTTTTGGTAAGATAAGTTGTTTTATTTTTGCACAGTCTTTAAAATGTACTTTTGATCTTCAATATTGTCAATTTTGTATTAACAAAAGATATAATAATTAATTTTATAAAAGTACATATTAAGGCGAATCTAACAAGATCTTACACGACGAGTATGTTTTATTTGTATATATTAATAAGAATATTTGGTAAAAGAATTTTAAAGTCTGACTCCCGACCAAAAAAAAAATATGACTTATATTATAAGACAGATGGAGTATTTTATTTATCCTTCTTACTCTCAATCTCTCATAAAAGCTGCCAACTCCTAAAGTCACAAGCTCATAGCTAATACTATTATTTGTCCGAAATTAATAGGACCGGACCAGTGGAGCACCTGTATGGCTGTATTGAGGCAAGGGTAATAATTGACACCCCAAGTAAAAGAATATATACTTTATTTACATTAAAATATAAAATTTTATGTTGATTATCAATTTTACAAGGATTTTTTTTGGTAAAAACCACCTAATATGATAGACATTATTGGTTGAACCACATTTTCTATTTTTTTTTAAATTTAACTACCTTATATATAATACTATAGGTTTCACTACCAACTGGTGGTTTTCCGGCCAAAAAAATTAGTGGTTTTCTGGCCAAAATTAGTGGTTTTCCGGCAACAAAAAAATTGGTTTTCCGGCAAAATTGGCGGTTTTCCTGCTAAAACAAACAGTTGGTAGTGAAACCTACAGGTATTATATATATATGGTAGTAAAATTTTAAAAAAATAGAAAAGGTGGTCAAACCAATAATGTCAATTATATTAGGTGGTTTTTACCAAAAAAAATCCATTTTACAATCCTAAAATTTAATCTAAAGTTATAAGTTATAACTAATCATCGTCACTATGACAATTTTAATTCTGAATTCGCCACTTGATTAGACGAAGTCCTTTTTACGGAATAATAGCATGTTAACTGTTAGCATGCATGTCAACGTTTGGATTCTTTCTTTGTCAAGTTAACGCATTTGTACTTTACGTTTTGAACATAAAGAGTCACAAATGGTTAACTCTCATGCAGAAGTACATGCAATAACGTCACTCTTTGACGAAGTGGTTGCCAAGAGGATAAGCTATGCCTATCCCTTCTTGGTGCGAGTTTGTACTTTCTTTCTCTCTTAGCTTAGGCAAATTAGAAGAATTAGGACAAATTTTGTACTTTTTGTTGTTGTTGTAGTGATAATCCATTTATTTTTTTGTTACTTCGGTTTTTCGTTACTGTCTAATAAAAATTCTTCCTATTTTGAATCTGATCTTATTTATTCATACTTTACCCCCAAGAACCATATAATTAGTGTACTTTTCACTTTGCTTCTTTACTTATACATGGACCCTATTTCATAATCTTTTATTTTCCAACTACCTATTTGTCCTTCTCTCTCTTATATACTTTTCATAAAGAAAATGATGTCAAAAACACTTCAAAATTATAAAATTAATAAGATTCCTATCAACTATCATTTTCATTGGGTTTCTTGATTGCAAATGAAAAGAACAAAAGAAAACGTGGAGAGTATTATATTTCAACTTTAAAAGGTAAAGCCCGGTCAACTTCATATAACAGTAACAAGTCAAATAAGGCCACGATAATTTATCCAATGCGGTCAAAGACCGTCTTGAGAAGAGACCTCTTGAATTCGGAACCACTCAACATAATCAAGTTTAAAACATATTAACTGGCCATAGTAAGACAAGCAACATAAATTTTTCCATTACAATATTGGATTTATATTCGAGCTTGCAAAATTATAATTACTACTACCTCCGTTTTTTTTAATATGTACATTTGTTTTGTGCGCGGACCAACGAAAAAGGATAGTAAATGAAACGAAAAATTGAAAAAAGGAAGAGAGAAGGAAAGAAAAAGTAGGAGAGAAGTATAACCTTCCGTTTATGGGCAAAAGTAAAAATTTACCAATTAAAAAAAACACTCCAAAATGGAAAAATCTACATATTAGAAAAACGGAGGGAGTATATAATAAACCAATTAAATAAGAGAGGTAATAAACTATCTATTTTGCATATTAGTCGTTAACTAAATTTTCTATGATTAATTAATTATTTTATAGATAATTTTGTATATTATATAAATCATTATAAATAAACCTTGAATAAGTAGTTTTGTGCATTAACGTCGTTTACGATTAATTAAATTTCTTTATTGGTGCGAAAATCTTAGTGCTTATCCTGTAAGTTTGTAAGTATTACTTCATTTAATAAGTTGCCAAAATAGGTGTTTGGATTCGTTTAGGTAAAAATAGGAGACTTTCCTATCTCTTTCCCTCGCTTGGCCGTGTACTATGTACTGCCTATTAAAAAGGCTTTCGTATTCTTTTCGTGTTGTATGCACAAAATTATCAATGCATAGATTATATCGTTTTTAAGGGAATACATAGACAATAGATTATATCTTGCATGTAATTCTTCAAATATAAAAAGAAAAAATACATTGTTAAGGAACCAACTCAACTAAAAGTCTAGACTAATGGTTGAAGGCCCAATGTTGTTTTATATTCTGCCACTCCTCCGTTATACAAAAGCTCTTTTGGTTAAAGTGTGGATGCAGTACACGCCTACTTATACTTAGCGCTAAATATTCCACTTAGAAAGGAGGTGTCATGGGTGGATGAGATCGTTTAGGTTTTGTACCATGTACGAGTATTGAGAATAATTGACTAACTCGTTTAGGTTGTCTGACACTATTATATATAGAGAGAATAAAACCGTCTCTAATTAATATAAACTAAGAGCCTAATTAACAATTAATCAAATACATAATAGTAACTAAAAAACTGAGAAAGTAGTATATGGATAATATTTTGGTCTTTGGCGTTATAGTTGGGGACTTATCCTAAATGACGATGCAAAAAGAAGAGGTGGTAGAGCTGCCTGCAAGTATGCAATGACAGTGTACTCTTTGTTACGTAAAGTCTAGATAAGAAATCAAAGAACGAAACGAAGTACAAGTATAGCCATAAAAAACAGAATTGGTCCTCCACAATTCACATGCATGCAGAAGAAATGAAATTGATATGGGTATTAATATTGCCTTTAAGTTTACGGGAATGATCTATGTACTCTTGTTGTAAGAGTTTAACTTCGACTTTTATGATGATAGGTTGAGACTCTATCTAAGTGTTCTTTGTATGGAGTAGAATATAAAATGACATACAATTTAAACGGTTAGGTGTTCAGGATGGGTTTGGTTATTATGAACCAGTCTTAAGGATTAATTGAGTTTAGCTTAAACTAGATTGATACAGACTCCAGTAAAATTCGGTATTATAATATTCTTATTGGTTTACGTTTGTCTCGAGTAAAGGTCAATAGACTTGAATCAAGTCTCATATCAGCAGTGTCTTGAGACTCGTGTTATGGAGTAAAGGATGGAGTATTATGTATTACGTTTTCAATTTAACTAGACTCGTGTTATGGAGTAAAGGATGGAGTATTATGTATTACGTTTTCAATTTAATTAGACTCGTTGTTATAGTATTTTTTAAAAAAAAAATTTAGGCAAAAGAATGCGTTATCTAATTTTGGAATTTGTTATTGGTAAGAACTCTATCTTGATAGTAAGATAATAAAATTTCAAGTAAAAGGTTTGAGGGTTTGAGATCTCTCTAGAATCTTTTAATTATTTCCCCAAAAAAAATGACATGTGAGAAAATAACTTGACAACATATCATTGATTGCGAGAAGTATTGACAAAAATTGATACCTAATTTTTTCACAAGTTTATATAATAATACTATATAGCTAGTAATGGACAAACAAGGTGACAACTGACAACTTATAAGCTTCCTCCTGATAATTGAGATAGATAAAGATATTGCCATATAATCCAAAATTAAAACAACGACGCAATTGATGGTTTCCACTGGCTCTTTCTCAAATCAAAAGTGTTAGAGACCGCCTTTTTTTAAATTAGAATAAGCTAGCAGTCTATACTTTTCAATATTAAGTAGAGGACGAGCCACTTTTTTTTTATAAATATGGTAACTAATTTAATTTGTTCAGTGACTAGTTCAATTCTTTTACTAATCACATTTTAGAATTATCCAGTGCCCAACTGAAATCATTCAAACCACTCATTGCGCGACCAGTCTATCCATATGATAAGTTAAGTAGGTTATTCTTCAAATTATCTAACGTGACTTAAAACTCGAAGGCAAATAAGGAAAGGAGAAGATCAGAAAAGGACTACTAGCTAGGTTGGCTCGAGCTGGCGATTGGGTAGCAAATGTCTGACAATAGTATTAGGTAACAGTAAAATAGGATGAATTTGCAAGAAAGATATGAGGTTGTCTTTGGTCAAACATTATGTTAAAACTAACTACAACTCGTGCAATGCACAAGTTAGCTATAAATTTAAAATGTTCTCCAAATGTTATTTAAGAATTATCCCAAAAATCATAATGAATAATT
This sequence comes from Patellifolia procumbens, assembly GCA_947645195.1. NCBI lineage: Eukaryota > Viridiplantae > Streptophyta > Magnoliopsida > Caryophyllales > Amaranthaceae > Patellifolia > Patellifolia procumbens. Next base: position 785,086 of record CANSGD010000144.1, read on the forward strand.
TTAATTTGGGCATGATACACGGTCATCTGTTAGCTATAAAATTCAAAATGTTCCCCGTTCATTCATTTCTTATTAACAATTATCTCAAAAATCATGATAAAGAGTTACGAGGCATAAGTTGATGTTTAATAAGCAAATGTTAATTAAAGTCAATTTTTAACAAATGCGCATATATCCTTCTTCCAACTCTACCCTCGGCTTAAGATTTAAAGGCTGGAATCACATAAAGGAGTTAATTTTTAAATATGGGAAGGATTTATCACCATGTTTGGATTTGTTTTTGGTATCCTATGACTCAATCTGGAAAATTTTGATACCTTGTTTATAGGTACCTACTTTTTGAGTTAGGTCAGGCTGTCCGTCAAAGAGGATACTCATTTATAATATCCCACCTATGTAAAAATAACATAACTATAAAAATGAGCCTTATTTTAAAGCATATTTCAAGTTTAATCTAATGCTATAAAAATTATAATTTTCTGAGTTGAAGTATAACTAAAGTTATGACTAGTTTATACATCAAAATAACCCCTTGTACTTTATTAAGAACAAAACTCTATTTCCCATCTATCCAAACTCTAATAATCTATTTTTGTAATTTTAAAATATATAAAATTAAATAAATATTGTGCCTTAACATTTTATGTGGCGCTTTTAATTCTTGTAAAAAAATGTACTCTCTTTTATTTATTCATGTAATATATTGATTAAACCGCACATTCTAATAATTTTTGTAACTAAATATATGAACCATCAAAGATATATATAACAACAACAAAGTCTTATTCCCAAAGTGATTTGGGGTCGGCTAACATGAATCGTCAACTGAAACCGTTGTCAAAAGAGATGGCATCGACAAAAGAACCATCAAAGATATATCTCAAACAAAAATTCCTATGTTCGTATATTGCATGTATATAAGAACGGATTCTATTACCAACTACTACTAGGCATATAGTAGTAAAATTTATGAGCCAACAAATATAGTAATGAACTATCTTCAAATCTCTTTGGTTTTCCTTCCCTTTCTCTTATTTTGCTACATTTTCCACAACAAAAATGGCCTCCCTACAAACTGGCCTTTCGTGGGTATGTTACTATCACTTCTCGCAAACGTTCATCGAGTTCATGATTGGATTGTTGAACTTCTAACAGCATCACAACTAAATTTCCTCTTCAAAGGCCCTTGGTTTACTAACATGGAGATGCTTCTAACCGCTGATCCTTCAAATATACACTATATTATGAGCAAAAACTTTCCTAATTACCCTAAGGGAACTAAGTTTAATGAAATATTTGACGTGTTAGGAGACGGAATCTTCAACGTCGATTTCGAGTTGTGGAAGTATCACCGGAGTATGGCGCATACCTTCATCGGCCACCCTCGATTTCGATACTTTTTAGTTGAGAAGGTTAAGGAGAAAGTAAAGAAAGGCTTAATCCCGGTCCTTGATCATGCAACTAATGAAAGGTTAGTAGTTGATTTGCAAGATTTATTTGAGAGGTTTACGTTTGATACTATTTGTACACTTATTATGGGATATGATTTTGGATCTTTATGTGTTGATTGGCCTCATGTTCCTTTCTCAAAAGCCTTAGATGATGTTGAGGAGGTTATATTGTATCGTCATGTTGTTCCTATGTGTGTGTGGAAAGTTTTAAGGTGGCTTAGGGTTGGCAAAGAGAGGAAGTATATAAAGGCTTGGAAGATACTTGATGAATTTATCTATAAATGTATAGCTAAAAAGAGAAAAGAATTTAAGGGTCAAGAAGTATTATTAAATGAAAATGAAGAAGTTGGTGTTGATTTATTGACATTATACATGGATAAAAGTCAAATTGTTAACATCAAGAATGCTAGTGACAAGTTTTTAAGGGACACAATACTAAATTTCTTTATAGCTGGTCGCGACACGACCAGTACTGCTCTATCGTGGTTCTTCTATCTCATTATTAAAAATCCGCGAGTTCTATCAAAGATTCGTGAGGAATTAGATAAATGTTCGACAACACTTTATGAACTAAACGATCTAATTTATCTTCACGGGGCATTATGTGAAGCTTTAAGATTGTACCCTCCGGTAGTGTTCGAGGCGAAGGCTCCGACCGAATCGGACGTACTCCCAAGTGGGCACGAGGTGAACCCAAATATGCAAATCATCTTCAACATGTATGCCATGGCGAGGATGAAATCGATATGGGGAGACGATTGTTATGAGTTCAAACCGGAAAGGTGGATATCGGAAAAAGGAAATATTAAACATGAGCCATCATATAAGTTCTTAGCCTTCAATGCAGGGCCGAGGACTTGCTTAGGAAAAGACATGGCCTTCATTCAAATGAAGGTGGTCGCTGCCACCATAATAAAAAACTATGAGTTCCAAGCAGTGGAAGGACATCCTGTTGTTCCTGATATCTCTATAATTCTTCATATGAAATATGGGTTAAAAGTCAAGGTTTTTAAATCTTAAAAATGTAACTAATTATGCTCAACTAATTGAATGTGTTGTAATTGTGTGGAAATATGCGTTGTATGAAGGAGAGCATGTTGTTATCTTCTTGCCTTTGCTACTCCCTGAAACCATTCCCCATTGCGTATGCGGGACCCTTAGTGTATAACATTCCCTAATTTTTTAGTTACAACTTATATCATATGAATCTAAAATTATGATAATAAAAAACAAGAAACTAATTGTAATACTGTAAGGGTCTAGAGGTGTTCGGAAAATTATAGGAATTTGGGAATTGTATAAATATTTATTAAGACGAATCACACAAGACCTCACTTATGTATTTTTTTCTTAAATGTAAGGAGTTATAAATTGACAACATTAGTTGTTGATTAGTATAAACTACGCAAGTGTAGCAACTAAAAAATATGGGGAAAATATGATTTTGAAAAGTGGGTGAGATACTGAGATCTCAAATATAGATGAAATTCTATAGAGATGAGAGCAGGGAGCCCAAGTAAAGCAAGAGTGGGCTAAAGTTAAGATGGACATCAGATAATAGTTCAAATGACCATGGTCTACGATACAGTTTCAAATGGGTCTTCTATGGGCTTTTTGAAAATTGGCCTACAAATTGGGACAATACCAGAATTTGAACTTCTCTGCTATCGAAACATTTTTTTTATTTTTTATTTTATAAAGGTAAGGAGAAAAGAGAAAGGTTAGGAAACCCTCCGCTCGAGGGGAATTCCTAACATATCGTTACAAAGTATTTTTGACAGATCTGAACCATGCCAGTCCGTAATACAAAAAGAGTCTAAAACTAAATGACCCGCATTAGCAATCCAGTCTGCTGCTTGGTTTCCTTCTCTGAACACATGCTATCGAAACATATGATACTCCAATTCTTTCCTGAATTTCGTAGTATGAAATACTAGTAGGTAAACATATGATAGCTCGTATTTATCACCTCACAGCCATTTTATAATAAATTTTATAAGTTACTCTTACTTACATAGCCTGTGTTAGGTTTTTATTTTTCAAAAATAAAAAAATATTTTTAAAATTGATTTTTTATGGAACCGGATGGAGTTTCTGGTCTCAGGTAACGGAAACTCAATCCGGTTCTGAGAAAATTCAATTTTTTTTAAAAAATTCTAAAAATTATTTTTTTCTCGAAACTCTATCCGGTTCTGTGAAAAGCTGATAATTTACGAAACCGGATGGATTTTCCGATACCCGGTACCGAAAACTCTATCTGGTTTCGTAAGAATTCAATTTAATTTTTTTTTTGAATTTTTAATAAAGGGTGTGAGTAAAAAAAAAGGGGGTAATATAGAATTTTCTACCACGTATTCATACAATACGGGTTGTAACCTGGTAAATTCGGGTTGTGTTTACCCACACATTAAAGTTTTCATGATCATTTTCGATAAGAAACGAATTAGGACTTACTGGTATGTGGAATTAAGACTAATAAGGGTGTATTTTCTTCAACTGAAAAATAATTGAACAGAACAGAACTGAAGAAATTGTAATATGTGAGAGTGAAAGTATTATCAAGAGCTGAGCTGAGCTGAGCTAAACTAAACTGAGTGAACTGAATGAAGTTAAAGTGAAATACACCAAACTAAACTGAAAATAAGTTGAAACAAATAGTCCTTTATTTTATGAAAGTTAATTGTTAAAGGTGGAGATAACAAGCAAGTTCAATGTATGGTGCGTGTCTTTTTTCCGGATAAAAAGCCAATGCAGAATGAGAATCAATTTTAAACCTTTTGAAATCGTAAAAGATATTCTAACCCTTTAACCTAGCATCACTCTCGTCAATCTTGCTAAGTGATGAAAATATTTTAGTTTTAGGTTGTGTCGTGCCAAGATTTATTTTTATAAGTTGGTCTATGATAAATATTGATATTTACAATATTGTTTTTGGTAAATTATTTATTTGCATTTATGTAAACTAATACTTCAGGAAGATAGGAAGAATGAGGTTGTATATCCATTCAAATCTCTCCTATATCAAAAGGATTTGATTTATTAAGAGGGAGTGAATCTTTCAAATTTCTTTGCTTCTCCCTTTTTCTTTGCTCTCTATTCAATCAAACCTATCCATACGAATTGTTAATCTTGTCTTCCATGAGTTTCATACAGCTAATGTTAGACCAACAAAGCTAATGCATTAGTTCCAATAGTGTAAATGAGGTATCTTAATCAAATATTTTTGGGCTGGATGAATCCATGCAGGATTCTAATTCGGTAGGACAAATTCTTCTTACCATACAAAAAACACTCTTAATCAAGTATTTAAGGCTGTCTACATGTGTAAGAATACATTATTCGTAGATTATGGGAAGTTGTTGGATAAAATGACTACTAATAAGTCGATTACAATATGACAATCAAAGATCATTTACGATCTAAAAAAAAAAAGGGCAGGCAATTCACTTAGGAAGAACTCCGAAACTCAAAAACACTCCTACTATGCGAATATTCTCAACTACAGCGTCAAAAACCAATTCCTTTTCACTCCTAGAGACCTTCAATGACAAAAATCCTCATCTTATTATTACATTTTCCTTTATTAATTTTGATTGTGTGCCGTAAACGTTGTCTAACTTGTTCTTTTGGACTGGATTAAATGAAAAACTTTTCAGTTTAGTTCAACTCCTTTTATCTCACAATTTCAGTTAAGTTCAGTACAGTCCAGTTCAGTTCAACTACATTCAGTCAAAAGGATGGAGCCGAATACTTTGCATTTCTACTAATCCAATTCATTAGCCTATGGATGATTATTATTGTTAGTCTAAATGCCCCAACTTATGAATACTTTCAAGCAATTAAAATTGAATGATTGAATCCTCATCTAAAGACAAATGCTCATAACTTCAAGTCTTAATTAGCATTACAAAATTAAAACTGATCATAACCGCTAATTCCAAATCAAGACTATGCATCATACACCAGATTGTACCATGAGAATGGTATACCCAAGACTTTTTTTTATTCAAATAGCCTTGTGTGTAACATAACGAAAACTATTTGAACAAAAAATAGTAACTTTGAGTGTACCAGCATGGTACACCCAAATGTATAATAGAAATTGTATTCAATCTCACCAATTTTTCTGTGGTTGGTAACTTTTACTGAATGGCCAGCCAACTGATAAACGTATGGTTATGTAGGTTGAAGACTTAAGAGTCGTCTGATTTTATTATTGGCAACTAAATATGGCCAACCCCCATATGGTAATAATTTGTAATAGTACGTGTAGATAATTTTCAAATTAGCTACAACATTAACTGTTTTGCATTATTAGATATTAATGCTTTTCTCTATCTCTTTCACCACACAGATTCCTTTTGTTTATCACTCTCTATCTCTCGCAAGACATGCACCATAAAAAAAGGAAAATTTGTCAGAAAGGACCTTTTAAAAGAGTTTTTTTGTGAGAAAAGACCTTTTAAATTTTTTTTGGTTTTTAACAACCTTAAACAAAAAAAAAGTTTGCGAGAAGAGACCTTGAACTTGTTTTCCGATGTTGACCACCGGAAACCGGCATTGACCACTGCTTTTTACTATTTGCAATCTAATTTTATTATAAACATACTCCTTTTACCCTTTCCCCTCCAACTATCCTCTATTCATCTTCTTCCTCACTCACTTTCTCTCAAAATTTCCTCCATTTTCAAAATCAACAAACCCAAAACTCAAACTACCCTTTCCCCTGCCGCCGTTTACATCGTTGTTGTTGTTGTGGTTGTTGCTCCTATTTCTATATTTAACTATTGTTGACCCAGATTTGAAGTTGAAGAGTGAGATTATGATTGAGATGATGAAGAAGATGAAGTTAGGGTTTTGTTGTTGGTGAGATTAAGGTAGTCATTGATGGATTTTCATGAAAATGTGCTTTATTTGTGCTTTATTGGTCATTGATAAGTTATTGTGGTGGTGGTCTTGTGGAAGAGGTGAAAAAAGAAGATTAGAAGAACATGGTGAGTTTGATGTTGTGGTTCTTTATGGAAGAAGTGAGGAAGAAGACCAGATTAGGATTGCAAATAGAAAGAAAACATTAGTCAACGCCGGTTTCCGGTGGTCAACGTCGGAAAACAAGCTCAAGGTCTCTTCTCGCAAAAAAATTTTTGTTTAAGGTTGTTAAAAGCCAAAAAAAATTTAAAAGGTCCTTTCTCACAAAAGAACTCATTTAAAAGGTCCTTTCTGACAAATTTTCCTAAAAAAATGGTCTTTCTTCCTCATAAATTAAGGTGATCGTTTCACCTTAATTAATGTAATGCATTTTTCTTCATATTATTACAACTAATACAGAACAGGCGAAATATATGATATATCAGAGAAAATCAATTCATTTTGTACGAATGTACCAACAATTAATTTATGGTGCATGGCTCTTGAATGTATTCATATCAGCCATGACATTGATAATACGGGTCGCAATTGGTTCACCTACATGCATATGGTACATTAACCCGCAACCAGAGAGCATTATCATAGTAGCTTGCAGTATCTACTGAGTACTGGTGTTAGTAATGTAGCCGGCCCCTGTCGATTCGGATTTTGCCCTATTCTGAGAACACTAGGGTCCAGATTTATTAAACTTGCTAGATAGTTTTGTGGTTTATGGTTCACCTATTTTTTCTGATAAATTGAACCATCCACTGGATTCAGTACGTTTTCAAGCAAATTCTCTTTATTTATTTCTGAGTACAATATTAAGATCGACCAACTACCAACATGTGACATGTCTAACCTTTATATTGACAATACGTACAACCTTTTCTATAAGGCGTCAGAAGTTTTATTTTTTTTTGACATGAGAATATCATAAGGAATAAGGCTTCGCAATTTTTGAGCTAAATACAAATGGCTAAAATCTCGTCTGTTTATATGATTGTGAATCAAATTTAAAAAATAATTCTTTGCGTTAATCCTTATATGTCAAATTGTTGGTGGGGTGACCACCAATTTTAGTACTTTGGCACATGTCATTATTGCTTAACCTAATACTTTAACTGTATTTGTGGGTGTTTTTGTCTAAAACGTTGGTGGTGGTGTATGAGATTTGTTGGTGAGCATTGGTGTCAAAAGCTTTCGCGATGTGGCCAACTAATAAGTAAACAACTAGCCTCATGGGTGTTTTCGAGGAAGACCCCTTCAATTCCTAAGTCAGTTCTTAGATTTAGAGTCGAAAGTCTGAGTATTATGAGTGTTTATGTGAAAATACCTTTTTCATACATGTGCATGAGTATTGACAACGAAAATCATAGACATATTCTTTGTTTGGGCTTGACCTAGGTTCCATTTGGGCGTTTTGGGATTGCCCAAGCTAAGACTAGACCCCAAAGGTAAGTGCATTGGCTCTGATTATCCCATGCTCCTTCGTAGGGCCTGCTCTGTGGGTTCTACCTTGTAAGCTTTACTCCATGGGCCCAATTTTATAGGCTATGCCAAAGGACCGAGATGTTGTATTAGTTGGCAAGGGTCTGCAGTCCCATAAAACAGGTAAAAAAAAGTGATTGGACAAACATTGAATAAGACACTACATGAAGATTCACAAGCTTCAATATTTTTATTTCATAACGATTTACAATATTTGTAATCTATATTTTTCAAAATAAAAATGAGAAAAAAAGACCAGTGTGATGAATTGGGTGATTCGATAGTAAAAGAATCTAATGTAAGCCCATGTAAAAAAAGTATGTAGTAAATATGTGGTTCTTGTAGGGTAAAATAAAAAACAAAACCGCTCAATATATGTAAAGAGTAGAGTGGCTCTTTTAAATTTGAGCAAAGTTAGTAGGAGTGATCAAGCTTGGCTAGATCAGTTATGATAGGTTTATCCTGACTTGAACCTTGAGTGTGTTTTCAGGGGGTCCTTCATAGAAGGTTTGCCTATATCCGCTCATAGGTTTTTTAAGTTGTAAATACCTTTTTTTTATTTATAGTAATATTATGCTATACTCTTATTTACCAAAAATAAATAAAAAATTTAGAAGTAGGGAGAACTTTTGAAAATGGGCCAAAAAGGAATGCATAAAGAACAAAAATAAACAGAAGAATATAATCGTAAGAGAATTTTTTAGCTCTAACTCAACATAAGCACACTTTGTAGAAATTCGTAAGATTAATGCTCTAACTTATGATTATAACTGTAACATGTCTAGTGTTCTAACCCGTGAATTTTCCAAAATCATTGTTGTAACCCGTTACATTTTTAAAAAATGAATAAATTAAACTAAGGGCCTGTTCATTTCAGCTCAATTTCAGTTCAGTTCAGTTCAGTTCAGTTCTAATCAGTTCAGTCCATTTCAGCTCTAATCAGTTCAGTTCAGTTCTTCTATAACCATTTTGTTAAATATTATTATGTTGGTCTAATTTATTTACTAATTGCTCTTATTATTGTTATTGTTATATTATTATTTTTTTATTATTTATTTTTATATCATTATTATTGAGTATTATTATTATTATCTGTATATTATTTTGTTTATTATAGCTTTATTCATTATTATTACTATTATCATTAGGGAGGAACATAATTTAGGTTAAAAGCACAAATAAACCCCGCGTTTTCAGCCCATAATCCAATCAAATCATGTCAAAACGGTTTATGATGTAATTTTGCACGGTCCGACCCAATAATGTATTACTAGATATTAATATATTATTAAATCTAATTATTAAAATAGTAATATTAATTTAATTATTAGATATTATTGTTATTTTATAATCATGATTAGGTATTAATATATTAATACAAAGACTATAAAATAATTTTTATTAATTATCATTATAATTATTAATTTATGATTATTAATATTATTTATTTATATATTTAAAAATATCCAAAATAAAATTATTATTATTCATTAATAATTATTCATTATTATTACTTATCATTATAAATATTATTTAATATTCATATTATTATTGTTTAAATATTATTTATATATTTACTAAATTCAATTCAATTCAATTCAATTCAGTTCAGTTCAATTCAGTTCAATTCAATTCAATTCAATTCAGTTCAGTTCAGTTCAGCACCAATCAGTTCAGTTCAGTACAGTACAGTTCAGTTCAGTTGTTTTCAGTAAATGAAAACAGGCCCTAAGAGAAACAATTACAATAATGAAACTTTGGTAGAAGAACTACACGTAATTCAATAGTGTATGATAAATTTAAACAGAAATGAATGGAAATGCACAAATCTATGCTTAATTCGAAAGTTTTTAAAAGGGATTACTAAACTTTGTTGTTTTGGTTGTTTGGTATAAAAAAAATTTGTGTCAAACATTTTAATTGATTATGTATTTGATGCAATTTTTTAAAAAAATTAAAATTAATTTTTAACAAAAATCAATGATAAATACATATATAAAATAGTCATATTTTTTGGATATTGTGTCAAAGATATTTATCTTAGGAATATTATATTGGATACAATTTTCAATTTAAATAATCTTAAAAAAAAATCATAATATGTGTTTCATATTCGTTTATTGAATAGAACAATCACATCTAGGTGAATATTTTAATTCTAAAAAACCGATAAAAATTATTCTAAATCTTTAAAGTAAAGTGGTTAGGGGGCTAACCTCACTCCAAATGCTCATTACTCTTCTCTCAATCTATTTCGTCAAAAATCGAATTTCGAATTCGTAACTATCCATCTATTATTCAGAATAATCTAAAAAAGTTGTAGATTATTTTGGACTTAATGATCCAATGAAAGTACGTATATAGATCCTACGTATTTTGTCTTTTTTGCCTATTGCGCTGCTCATTTGAACGACTAGTTTGCTCATTTGAAGATGTCGAAATGAGCAATGAGCAAAAAGATAGCTTTAGGTGTACCGTGCTAATAGTTGCATCCGAATGTATGATGAATACTCTCAAACCACTTTAATGCATTTTACAAGATATGATTAGCCTCTAACATGTTCATATGCAGAATTCTTTTCCCAAAATCTATTTGTCTTCTAAAGAATGCATTTTCATATTATTAGGATATTATACATATATATATATATGTTGCTGAATGTGGCCAAAATTATTTATCTGAGGATGAATTTCTTAAGACAAACTGAACTGAACTTATAAATCAATGGCATGAAAATCACTCAAGGTTTCATTTAACAAACTTTTTGTTGTATAAGGTTGTTTCTAGCATAAAAAATATATAAGGTTGATCCTGACAAAAACGACATTTAGAAGTATTTGGTATTTCTCGTCTGTTTCTTGTGTATTGCACTCACTATATATAACATTCTCTACAACTTAGAACCAAAAAGATTGATATGTGTAGCTTTCAGATTGTATGACCATGGACACTGGCCATGTGAAGTTTTAGTACTCCTATAGTTTGATGTCACATTCGACAGAAGTGTTGGCTGCGTTGCTGCATTTAATCAGAAAATTAATACGAGAATTAATTCTACTGACATATGCACAGCAGATTCTTGTTTGAATAAAAGGATTTAGTCTCTATTAATAAGGGCCCCAAAATATAGTACAAGTATTGATCTATTGCTTGTGTTACTAACAAGGATGACCAATTTACATTTTAAGGCTTTAGGGTCTGTTCTTTTCAACTTATTTTCAGTCCTTATAAGTTCAGATAAGTTCAGGTAAGTTCAAATAAGGTCGAATAAGGTCTAATAAGGTCGAATAAGGTCTAATAAGGTCGAATAAGGTCTAATAAGGTCTAATAAGGTCGAATAAGGTCTAATAAGGTCGAATAAGGTCTAATAAGTTCAGATAAGCAAAAATAAGTTGAAAAGAACGGACCCTTATTCCTTCTTATACTCAAATGCGCAGATGAGTAAGAAACAACTTAGATTATATAACCTCATTCTACATAAAATGAATACACTCGACAACTAGTTTATGAGTTTTTCGCAAAAAAACATGTAAAATGAAGTACTAGCTTATGAGTCAAACTCAATTTGAGTATCTCGAGCTATTAGCGAGTTTTTTAGTCATCCGTAAGATAGATTGTATATTAAACTTGCATATTTCAACACTCTAGTATATCATTCGAGTTTCTCGCGAGTATTTGAGTCGAGTTTTGTGTATCTCGGCTCAGTCTCATTAGTGTCTTGAGTCGCACTCAAGTTCGATCCAAGCTAACTTAAATCGAGCGTTGACCCGGCTTTAGCTGAGTCGAGCTCGAGTAGCTCACGAGCTATCATGCTCGCTCAACCACTACTTTAATTGTTATGGAGACATCGTGACACGAAGATAAATTTGGGCTTCTTGATTTATGGCTTTTCAATGTAAAAGGTAGAATAGATGTAATATGCAACTGTTAGGGGGATCGGAAGAGAAAGTGTTATAGGTTGTAAATTTTTATTTTGATTGATATATGTTGGATATGACTTGAATTATTTGTTGGTTTGAATAACCAAGCTTAGGGGTCTCGCTTTTCTGGTCATATATAAGGTCTAGTTAGACCTTAGCTTGTTTTATGGGTTTTAGGCCCATCCTGTTTAGGTTAACTCTAAGGGTGCTTATATATACCCTTAGGTTAGACCTTTAGCCGTATCCTTCATCATTCAGATATCAATCTAGAGATTAGTGTTTCCTAACACATATTTTGTATTCGGGTTCTCTCCTAATAAAACTACCCTCCCTCTGGTCTAGGGACCTAGTTAGCACATTCGTAGTGAACCACGTTAATTCTGTATGTGCTATTTATTGCTTTCACGTTCTATTACTCCTTATCACCTCAATCCGTAATAACAATATACATGCTTAGTAGGGTTACGAAATGTTTATGGAACAATAATTGAGAGTGTGGTAATGGGATCTTGGTCGAAATGTGGCGTCCAAACTCCTTTGTGGTGGCAACCTACAAAGCAAACACAAGCCTTTGAGTTTTGTTCGAAGAACGCTCATCCGATGGCAAAGTTAGCTCCATAAGCACAAGAGCAAAGTTTCAAGAGATCGATTGCTAAGTGTATGTAATTTGGACTGTAGAAATGAACGTATATTTTCCATGCATGAGCATAAGTATTTATATGGAGGACTTTGGGCTTATGTTAACCTAGGCTTATAAGTGGGCCTTTGGGCAGGCATTAAGTGTTAGACTTCTTAACATCGTTGGCTTTATTTCTCTTTTGAGGAAGTCTGTCCAGTGGACTCTGCTTGGCCGAATCACCCTGGTCAGTATGCATGGTCTGATCTTACATAGCGTTCTATTTGTGGGGTTCCGGTGGGCATACTCCATACAATGATACACCAAAAAAATTAATATGTAAAATGTTGTTTTTTTTTGTATTGGGAAGATAACCTATCTCTTCGCAATATACTATAAAAAACAGTGATTAGAAGAAACAAGTGAGACAGAATAAGCACGAGTCTTGTACATTTTTCATCGTAATTTTTTTTTTTGATAACTTTGTGATTTTATTAATATAATGTAGCAATAAGCCAAAAGTGACAACTACATGGAGGTTTAACTCGCAGCAGTAAGCCAAAATGATTTTATTAATATAATGTAGCAGTAAGCCAAAAGTGTCTCCTAAATTATTTCCCATTTTTCTAATTTGTTTGTCCTATTTACATTTCTTATTTACTTAATTTAGATATCTTCCACCAATTTCTTTACAGAAAACACTTGACTCACTTTCTCTCTTTCAATAAGTAATTTAAAATAATACTCTCTATGTTACTTTTCAATTATAAAAAAGAACTTTAGGCCCACACCAACCCTCATTGTTAAACTTTATGCTTGAAAAAATGAGAAATTATTTGGGGGACAGAGGGAGTATATAGCATTAAGGGCTATTAATAAAGATTAAACACATTTACTAAAATGGTTTTAAGCTAGAAATTTATGTCAAATTATGCGTCAATCAATATTATTAATGCTTATATATATATATATATATATATATATATATATATATATATATATCTGCATGAACTACCTATTTCATTCTCCTATTTATTATTGCGTTTGGGTGTAATGAATTTCTCGAGTAATATTACCCTTTTTGTAAACGTAAACCATTTTAAACATATTAAGAGTTTAGTTAGTTGTAGTTAAATTTGTTTTGAGCAATAAGAATTGACTCACCTAAAAAAAGAATTAAGAATTGATTCTAGATATTATATTACATATAAATTCACCCATACTCTGACTTTGATTTTATATTGAGATATTGTAGAATGCCTTAACGGTTTTTTGGCACGCAGATAGAAGCTCCAACTTCTAAATATGGGCATTCAAATTCAGCATGCTTTAAAGCTCAAGCCTTATTATTGTTGTAAAGACCTAATCGTTAAAGGCGACGACCTCGTCATTGTCAACATTCTTTGAGGAAAATATCTCATACTTCCTCCGTTTCGCAATACTCGCAACATAAGCATAGTAACCACTATTCATTTACTATTCTTATGTTATATTTTTTCACACGTGTATAAGAAAAAATATAGTCAAGTGGGGTCTTATTTGATTCGTCTTGATACATACTATCATAATATCAACTTTTATAATATTTACTTATCAATAATTATAGATATTAAGGTTCAAAGTATTGCATTGGATAGTGTGCAAACAAGAAACGTTGCGAGTATTGCGAAACGGAGGAAGTACCTTGTAACATTCTGACACTAATTAATGACACTTTTTAGCTTATGACAACTTTCCAAACTAGTACCATCGCCCACATTTATCAAGAAGCAAACAACCTTGTGGATTAGTTGGTTTTCATCACAAATATAGTAAACAGCTCAAAAACCCCAAGTTCAAATCCCTAGCTCCGCCGATGAACATCATGCTCATTTCTATGATGCTTTGACTGATACGTAACTAATTTACCTATTTCTTTGTATAGTCAGTGGATTATTGCGGCGAATCTCAAATGTAGAGGTGTGAGTCTCAGTTTTAATCTCATATATTTATCAGGTCTGCTCATGGCTACAGCCATCAAGATACCCAACAATGTCAACTAGCTAGCCAAGACCAGCCTCAAAAACCTTAGCCTGATACTAATTTGTTGAGATGTTGTGTACATAAATATATCAAGCTAATACTCCCTCCATTCCCTGATATAAGTCTTCTTTCTATTTTGGTAGTCAAACTTTAAAAACTTTAACCAAATATTCATATTAATATATACAAGAAACATATCCATTTGGGATCTTGTTAGATCCGCTATGATATATACTTTCATAATATCAATTATTTTTAGAGAAATTTGCCAAAAAGGACCTTAAAAAAAACATTTTGTGAGAAGGGACCTTTAAAAAAAATTTGGCTTTTAAAGGCCAAAAACAAAAAAAAGTTTGTGAGGAGGGACCTTATTTGCTAATTAACACCTAATTAAACACTAATTATATATTAAATATAATTAAATAAAATTATACCTAATAAAATTTTTCCCCCTCTTTCCTCTACCATACCCACCACCAGCAGACCATCACCCCCATCTCTCTCCTCTTTCCACTACCACCGCCGCCCTAGCCACCCCCCTGTTCGAACCCCATGGCCCACAAAATCTGCCACCAACAGCCACGATTCAAGCCACTAAGCAGCCACCACAAACACCACCCTACAAAATCGCAAAACACCGAGCAATTCAACCTTCATAAACCAAGCATAATCAAGCGATTGTGCGTTCGAAGCGGTGGGGCGTGGGGTTTAGTGGCTGTGGTGGGGCATGGGGTGCGAACAAGGGTTCGAATGGGGTAGTTGGGGGGGTTTAGTGGCTGCGGTGGGGAGGGGTTTAGTGGTTGCGGTGGGCCATGGGGTTCGAACAAGGGATGGGGTTTTGTGGCTAGGGCGGCGGTGGTAGTGGAAAGAGGAGAGAGATGGGGGTGATAGTCTGCTGGTGGTGGGTATGGTAGAGGAGAGAGAGAGTAAGATTTTATTAGGTTTAATTTTGTTTAATTATATTTAATATATAATTAGTGTATAATTAGGTGTTAATTAGCAAATAAGGTCCCTCCTCACAATTTTTTTTTGTTTTTGGCCTTTAAAAGCCAAGTTTTTTTTTTAAGGTCCCTTCTCACAAAATATTTTTTTTTAAGGTCCTTTTTGGCAAATAGAATGTCAAAAGTACGTTTTGAAGACTGTGCAAAGAAAACAAGACTTATATTATAGGACATAGGAAGTATTAGATAATATTGTAAATACTTTGTAGCTTATCTTTTGGATAGTTGCTATCTTTTACGTAGTTGTATATATGGCTACTCAATCAATGGAAAGGTCAAGCTTTTACCCTAATACTACCTCCGTTCCATATCTATTGCAACATAGGGAGTTTTACGCCTCCCAACGCACTACTTTAGACGTTAATATCTCTAATTTTATTTAAGTAAAAATTATAAAAAATAGATATTAATTAAGCATATATCGAGACGAATCTAACAAGATCCCACATGGCTATATTTATCTTTGTGTATAAATCACAAAAGAGGATCAAAGAATAATGTATGAATAGTGCAAAATGTCAAAGGTTGCAATACCTATGGAACGAAGGTAGTATATTATCTTTCTTTATACACTTGGTGCAGGTTGTGCATGAAATTCAGGATATAAACTTATGAAGTATCATTAATGGTACTTGCTTGATACCGTACAAAGGTAGAGGAGAGCTTATTAATTAAGACAATAGTGGTTGCTTGCTTGCTTATATTATTAATTATTCATATGGCCGATATGGGGGAATAGCGTACGCGGAGTAGTCAGGCCACATGCTTATTGATAAAGATAACCGGTTTCCAGTCCGGAAGCGAGTACCCAATTAATTGTTTATCACTATGGAAAAGATCAAAAGGTTAATTGAACCGCAATTTATAACCTACACCTTGGAGTACTTATTTTTAGGTACTTTTAATAGCATTTTTTGTAAATATAAGAAAGAGTAAGGACGCGCTGATAAACTTTACTCTCTAATATCATCTTCTTCCTTCACTATTTCCTCTGCATCTTTCTCATTCCCTCTGATCGGCGCTCATGTTCAAAGAATCAAAGTAAGCTAATCTATTGATCTCCATTAGGCGCAAGTGAATGCTCTAACATGCTTCTAAAAACGTTGGGTGACTTTACCTCTGTCCATTTTACTCCGTCAATTCGTTAGCGCCATGGCAGAGACAGTAAGATGGTCATGATAGAAGAAGAAACTGGAGAGAGAAAGGATATGACATATGACTGTCGAATAAATCAATGTGAATGTGTTTCTTTCTTTTGTTGTTTGATTTCATGTAAATGTGTTTATTTCTTTGAATATGTTGTACATTTTCGTGTTTGTTTTTAGTTCTTCCCGAAGTTGAAATTCTTTCAAATACTCAATTATAATTTTTTTGTGTTAACACATTGGTGTTAGGAGTTTATTTGCAGGCTCTTGCGCTGTCCAAGCTAGGGATGGAAGCTGATGCTCAGGATATGTTAAATGATGGTGCAACCTTCGATGTCAAGAGGCAGACTAGCTGGCGTGGCTGAAATTCTTTTTTATCTGACCCTGTATTATTGTAGAATATGTATACAAGAGAAGAGGTTAATTTGTTGGATTCTTTTTCTCCTTTGCTCTAGGTGCTTGTAATGTGGCCGAATGTTAACAACCTAACACGTTGGTGTTGGGGGTTTGATGTAAGTTTTGTACTATTGATTTGCCCTACTGCTCGATTTTTGTGTTCTCGGAAATTTAGAAAATTCTCTTAAAACTAACTCATACTCATTTGATTAAGTCATACTCATTTTTTATAGAACTCATGTAGGTAATTATTCATACTCATTTAGTTTCGTACTCATATTGAATATTCATACTCATTTTGCTTCGTATACATTTTGATTATTCATACTCATTTTGCTTCGTACTCATTTGGACCAACTCATACTCATTTTGCTTCATAATCATTTTAACTAACCCTGATTGAACTCAACCTCATAATCAAAGGAGTAATATGATAATAATAACATGATTCTAAAAATTGCATTTCTATGTGTTCCCATAATCTCATTGCAGTTCTACATGTCTAAACCAATTCTTTTATTGATGTATTAACATTTTCGCTAAGTTTGACCAAATCCTCAATATTAACATCATAATTAACTTTATACTCATCTAGGTAACACATACTCATTTGGGAAACTTATACTCATAAAAACCCCTACTCATTTGAAAAACTCTTACTCATTTGGTTTCATACTCATTTGTCTTCGTACTCATTTTGAATATTAATACTCATTTTGCTTCATACTCATTTTGACCAACTCATACTCATTTTGCTTCGTACTCATTTTGACCAACTCATACTCATTTTGCTTCGTACTTATTTTGATCATCTTGTACTCATTTGGTGTACGTAGAGGTATGTGCACCAAGGTGTACCTTTTACCTTATGTAATTGAACTGAAACAACAAGGTTTGTTTTAAATTTCTAAAGTATAAGTTAATATATTCAAGTTCACAACACTAAGTGCTTATTGTTTGATTGAATATGGAAAAGTATAAGTACGTGTAAATTTTCAATGTCAAGGAAATTTTGATTCACGGGAAGGGTAAAAAGTTGTTTGATTGAGTGTGGGAACTGAGAATTCCCATGAGAAGTTCTAAGGGTCTATTATGTTCGTATAAATCTAGCTGGACTGAACTAAATTGATTGGAGTTGAACTGAACTGAACTGATTGTAACTAAACTAAATGAATTGAGTTGAATGTAATAAATACTTTAAATAATATTTTAACAATAATAATAACTAATGAATAATGATAATAGTATTTTGGATATTTTTTAATAATAGTTATAAATAAATAAATAATAGTAATAATAATAAATTAATAATAATAATTATAATAATAATGATTAATAATAATAATAATAATAATAATTAATAATAAGTATTATTATTTTTATTAATATATTAATACTTGATGATGATTATATAATAACAATAATATCTAAGAAGTAAATTAATGGTACTATTTTAATAAGTCGATATGATAATATAATAATATTTAGTAATAAAAATAATAATTGGGTCACATCACACAAAATTGAAACATTAACCGTTTTGACGCAATTTGATTGGTTTATGGGCTAAATAAATTGGGTTGATTTGTACTTTTGACCAAACCACGGTTAGCGATTTTGGGTTGGTCTATAATATTATAAACCTAACTACACACCTCAAACCGCCAAAGTATCTATAATATTCAACGTAACGACGATTTTGTACCTTAAATAATAATATTATTACCAACTTTGTAATTTTTTAATATCTTCTATTGTAGCTAATTTGTATGATGTAATAATAAATATCTTGTCTGTAAAATAAAACAACAATTGCAAATTAGAAACCTTGTATTGAGATAAAATATGGTTAAATCGCAAACTGCACCGACCTAACCCATGCTCCTCCCTAATAATAATGAGTAAAGATAGAATAAATAAAATAATATATAGCAATAATAATAATAATAATTAGAGTAATTAGTAGTAATATAAATTAGACCAACAATAATAATAATATTTAACACAATGGTAAATAAAGAATGAGGCTGAATTGAACTGATTGTAGCTGAAATGAACTGAATTGTATTGAACTGAAATTAAGTTGGGGAGAACAAGCCCTAAGTTATTTCCTCTACTTTGTGCGAAGAAGAATTTCCAATGCTTTTGTCAAACAAACATACAACTATAGTGTTTTCTACTCTGTATGAATTTTCACTTCCCATGTTTTTACATGTCAACTAATTAAACAAGCACTATGATTCTTGAAATTAAGGTTTGTAAAATTACGTGAAGATAATAGTACTGTGGTCTTTGTTGATATAAAAGAGAGGACCAAGCATATGATAGTATTAATTACTACATTACAACAACACTTCTGTATATGTATATATAACCCAAAAAAATGCTATCAAAATGTAATACTGACGTAACATGTAACATAAGTATTATAACTTGAGGAATTAACAAACTTCTTTAAAAACAATCAATCGTTGGATACATATCTAAACATATTAATTACTGGGAATGACATATCCGAACCTTAAATCCATACTTCATGCGAAGAATTATAGAGATATCAGGAACAATTTGATGTTCTTCCACAGCTTCTATGACATAGTTTTGTATTATGGTTGCAACAACAATTTTCATCTGAGTGAAGGCCATATCTTTTCCCAAACAAGTCCTTGGCCCGGAATTGAAGGAAAAGAATTTGTGTGATGGCTCATGCCTTAGTTCACCTTGTTCCGATATCCATCTCTCAGGCTTAAACTCGTTGCAATCTTCTCCCCACGTAGATTTCATCCTTCCCATTGCATACACATCGAATATTATCTGTGTGTCTGGGGTTACATTGTGGCCACTAGGAAGTATGTCAAGCGCAATAGGGGACTTAGCCTCAAACGCAATTGGAGGGTATAATCTTAAAGTTTCGGACAATGCTGCATGAAGATAAACTAGCTTCCTATTCACCTCTTTAAAGTTATTCTTATCCATTTGTACAACATCTAGCTCCTTTTTTATCTTAGAAAGGACTTTAGGGTTTTTTAAAAGCAAGTAAAAGAACCAAGATAATGTAGAACTAATTGTATCTCGTCCAGCTATAAACTTACTCAATATCATATCCCTTAAAAATGTGTCCTCTTTATCACCAACCGAACTTTTCTTACTTTCATCCTCTTCTATATATGAAGTTAATAAATCGTTACTCACCTTATTGTCTTCCTTATTAGTACCTCGTCTCTTTTCTTCTCTTTTTTCGGCTATACACTTGTAGATGAAACTATCAAGAGTTTGCCAAGCTTTTTTATACTTGTACTCTTTTCCCACATTTAACCACCTTTGTAGTTTCCAAACAAAAGTTGGCACTACATGGCGATAGAAAATTGCCTCTTCGACCTCGTCCAACGCTTTAGATGACGGTATATGAGGCATCTCTATTGAGAGTGATTTAGGGTCGTGGTCCATGATGATGGTACATATCGTATCGAATGTAAACCTTGCAAACAAATCTTGCAAGTCGAGTTCGATAGCATGCTTAGAGACACGATCAAGGACAGGAATAAGTCCAATCTCAACCTTTTCCCAAGTCTTTTTAACCAAAAATTGATTAAAAGTAGGGTGACCAAGGAAAGATTGAGCCATTTTTCTATGGTATTTCCACACCAAAAAATCAGTGGTTGAGATAGAATCACCAAGAATATCAAGCATTTCGCGAAACTTGGCTCCTTTGGGATAGTTACCAAAATTCTTGCTCATCACATATTGAACATTGACAGGATCAACGGTGACTAGAAGGTTCATCTTGGCGAACCAAGGACCCTTAAAATAGAAGGTCAAATGAGATTTCTCAAGAAGTTCAATTATAAAACCATGAATTCTATGGACATTTTTAAGGAGTGCAGGAAGCATCCCAAGAAAAAGCCAGTTTGTTGGGATACCATTTTTGTTATGAAAGATATAGCAAAAGAGAACAAGAAGTAGGAGAAATATGAAGATTGTTTCTAAGTATGCCATTGTCTGCAAATCAAAAGAAGTAAAGAAATATTATATATGTGACTTAGAATTGAACGTTTAGGGTATGGTTTATGTTTGGTATGTAAAGAGTTAGCCTGTTTATATAGGAAGTAGGAAGGATGTTGATTGGTTCATCAGTCTAGTGGCAGAGTGAGAAATCTAGTTTTAGGGTGTAGTTATAAGTTCATGATTGAGAACTTGAGATTGTAAAAGTTATAAAACTAGTAATTAGTTAGTTAAAACGCGTTTAAAATTTCGTTTTCTTTAAAACGCCAAAAAAACATATTTTGAGCCCCTCCGTTTTAAACGTAAAAATACTTCAGCCTTTTGTGTAAAACCCATTTAAAACGTGTCGAAAACACATTTCTCAGGTTTTCATGTCTCCCTGACCGTGCGTGACCTTTCAGTTTTAGTTTCATTTTTTCACACACACTCACATACTCATTTACAATCACAAACCGTCACTTCTCCTAATTTTCACTAAAAATCGTGTTGTCTCCGCGCTTCACCGCCGACAGAGTTGTCCACTGCCGCCTCGTTTGTAGACCGACCTCTCCTTGAATCTGTAAATCTAATTCTTTTTTTTTGCCAAGTTCATTAATAAGATTATTAGTTGTTATGTTGGACTCGTATTTATATTTTAGGCATGCACGGTGTTGGCCTTGTATTGTTGTTGGGCTTGTGTTGTGTAATATATCGTAATTATTGCTTTGAGTCTTTTGTAGTTTATGTTATTCGGAGATGTTGAGATGTACTTATAATGCATAGGTATATAGGTATATATCTTTCAATTAAAGCATAATATAAGTAAAATGCATGAAAATAAGGCCTGAATTTTTGGCCGGACTTTTTAAAGTGAAGTTGTTCTAAATGTGTATTTAATCAGTATCCATGTTATAAAAATCAACGCTATTTTGTCAAATATTTGACCGTCTTTTTCAAACTTTTGCCATTTCAAACTCAAGAGTTAAACTCCGCTTTGTAAAATACTCGTACCGTTATCAACGAACTATGGTAGTAACCATGGAAGTAATACCTTAGATTTTAATGGTCCTATAGAAAGCTAAAAAAAGTTTTATTATTCATTTTTGAGTGTCAAATACCACCCTATACCTAAATGTAGGTCCTCCAATTACCTAAAAGGCCAATAAATATAATTTTGCTATGTCAACTATAGGTTTATGATCGAGAACTTAAGATCGTAGAATCGATAATAATAATGTAATATTTTAGATTTTAATGGTCCATAGAAAGGTAAATAAATCTTTTCATTTTAAAGTGTCAATCACCGCTACTTAACTCATTGTGGGTCCGCCAATAGATATTGATAGCTATTGGAGTAACTATCATCATTTACCATATGCAGGTTACAACTTACAAAAGGGGGTGTATTAGGTTAAATGCCTAAATAGCAAGTGTAACTAGTTGGCCAACATTGAATTTGTAGGGACAAGTGGACAACCATGCAACTTCAGTTATTGTACGGTGTATTACTTTCTTCTCATTTTAACAGTTCGGTCTAAAAAAAGGCTCAAATCACATACAACTATTATGGTATAACCCCATGGTGTATTATGCTATTGTTTTACTCATTGCATTGCTTATTTTGACTTTTATCGTTTACTTATTCGAAGACCTCCAAATGAGCTGTGAGCATAAAAAAATAGACGTTCAAATGAGAAATGAACAAAAATTAGATAGACGTCCATTTAAGCAATGAGTAAAAGATAGCAGTGGATGTATCATGGATGTTTTTATGGTTGCCTTCTTGAAAAAAGGCTACAGTAAAGAATTAATAATAATAACGATTTTGTCCATGTCAACATATGATATTTATGGTAATTATTAAGATATACTTAAATACACAACAACATATGTCACTATATGAAGTATAATATAGTTCATAATATACGAAAATTATGCTTTGAATTGCATTAGTCGTCGTCAGTTTTTTGGACAACACCATAACATGTTTTGGTCATAGCCATAATTTGGACATGTACAGTGAAATTGGTATTGGCTATGACCATAACTTGATTTGGATATCGCTCAATTTCACTATCCAAATTACGGCTATAACTAAAACATGTTATAGTGCTGTCCAAAAACTAAAAATGACAATAACTAATTTTCGTATGGAGGTTTAGCAAATTAAGAAAAGAAAGTTAATTAAATGCCAAAATAATCATTGCTGATGTGGCCAAATATGTGGTTCACATTAATCAACTAGTATGACCTTTTTCAAAGAAGTCTATACTGAAATTTCAACCATACTCATGAATACTCGTGATACATCCGAGTTATGATAAATACTCTTGAAATCAAGTATCGGAGAGTATGCTCAATATAGTCAACTTTTTATTTGGGGTAAGGGCCCCTAAGCATGTGTCCTTCTCTTACAAATGTTCAGCAAAGATAATGGGCAAGGGGAGGGGCGCATGAGGACTTAAATCCGCCGGTGGGAGTCCAAGAGATGGGATAGCATACTGATGCATACCACTCTGCTGTGCAACCAACACATAAATATGCATGATACATGTAATCACATTTAAAAGAGAATGTATTTTTTGTCGTGCTCCTTTATACTTATAGGTATAAAGAATTGGTTAGCCGTTAGCTAACTAATTTTTAAGGGTGTTTCGAAAGGATATCTTGGTAAACATGGAAACCAATGTGTTCTGAAAAATTTATACGAGGAGAAAATAATATTAATACATAGGCGAATCCAACATTCTTTGATGAAATAGATATGCACTTATTAATAATGCCAAGTTTTAGAATGACCTTCTCATAAGGATTTGAACTGGGTTTTGATATTCGTAGCTATTAGACTATTAGAACTATATTTTACCATAAATTATAATATTGGTAAATTATGTGTCAAATGATATTAGTTATAATTTGTTTTTACTAGTTTAGGAATATATTGAATGTTTATATATAGCCATTAATGCTTAATGGCTAATGGCTATGTTTATCAGTTGTCTTAAATTTTTTACATATAATAATAAATCTATAGTGAATTGATGAAGGTTAAAAAGAAATAAGTTTGGGATAGTTGGAGAAGGTTATTTCAAAACACAAATTATCTTTGAATAATTCAAAAATGAAATTATTATAAAAAGGATTGAATTTAAAATTCATGACGTCATTATAGAAAAATTGAAAAATTGAGATTATTTATGAATTCTTTTATAAAAAATAAAACAAATACTTGTTGAGATTAGAGATGGCAACGGGTCTTGGATCGGACCCAAACTTGCTTGGACTGAACCCGTTTACAAGGGACTGGGCCCAACTTTTTTAGACCCAAGAGGGCATGTGTCGTGTCTGGGTACGGGTTCACAAATGCCAGACTGAGACCCGATCCACATACCTATTTAGATATGTATACAATTTTTTTTACCTAAAATACCTATGAGTCAGTAACTACTAACTACTATTATAGAAATTGACTGTAGCTGGTTAACATTTTAAAGAAGTATTTAATATAGAAATTCATTATTACTTTTCAACTATTAATTTTTAATTGGTATTTTACTAATGATGATTCGAAAGTAAAAGACAATTAAAACTTGAAATTAAAAAAGACCCTCTAAACCCAACTACCAAATAGGTCTAGGTCTGAAAACATTAGACCCAACGGGTCTATGTCAAGTCTACAACAAAAATTAATAGGTCTGGATGGTGCCGACCCATGCTATAATACTATCCCTAGACCCTAGTTGAGATATGTAAACTATACTACCTATCACTCCTATTTAATTTATTTATTGCATGCTGAAACTTAAGTCAAGAAATGAAAATATCTTCGTCATTCAGCAGACATCTTCAATTAATGTACTGCGAGAGTACTACTAAAAATTAAGTGCACTACTAAGTATTCAGTGATACAGATATACTGACAAGTCCACATCAAGTAATTAATCCTATTCAGCGTATCAACTGAACCTTTGCTATTTGCCTATTTCCCCCTCTCAGCGTAACACTCAGGAGCATTGGCAAAAACAAAAATTCTTAGAAGGATCTAATATTTCTTTTAATGGGAAGGTACATGATGAGGTTTTGCTAGGGTCATGTCTCACAACTTGCCAGGAAGGTTGAATGCCAGGGAGGGAGAATATAGAATTTATCGGAAGCCTTGTAAATCTTACGTGGTACAATTAAATTAGCTTTAAATATTAGGTTTGATTGATCCTTAAAAAATTTGCTATTTTTTAGGACAAGTAGCAAAAAATATTGTATCGCATAGGACTGATAGGAGGAGAGTATTCATCATATACTCATGTGTGTCATGAGCATGGTACAGCCAGAGTTATTTTTTTGCCATTGCATACTAAAACATGCATCTTTAAATGAGCAAAATTAGACCTCCAACTGAGTAATGAGTAAAAAAATGACTTGTGTGCATTATGTTCATGATGCACCCGAGTGTATAATAAAAGTTGTAGCATATGACAGTTGGATAGGATCTCTAAGATAACTTGTTTCTAATACAGTGATACCAATAATCAAATACGTATTTTGTGGAAATAAATCATAAGGCAATACTCCTTGGATATAATAATCTCTATTCCATAAAGGAAGAGAGATGGACACCAAATTAAAAAGAAAAAAAGATCCTAATTGTTTTACTAGTTTAACAATTAACCGCTTTTGCACGCATCGCGTGCATCTGACACTAGTATATCCTAATACAACAATATATTCTAAAAATACTAATCGGATCCATAGGCGATAGAGCATCATTAGGACGGATGGGGGCTTAGGTTTTTTGTTAGAAAAGTTCAGGAAAAATAGGTGAAGAGAATGCAATATATACTTTAATCTGATTTCAAATTTTATCCTTATAAGTTAACAAATTATTGATGGAAAAAGGTCTATAATCTTAGAGTTCTATACAATAGGAGTTGTCGAAAAGGAATTTATTTTTATAAAAAAATCAATTGGACAAAATTTTAATTAGATTTTAGTTTGGACAAATTTGGTTTCCCTTTCACAACTCTGCAATTACATCTACTTACCTTGGGATTTTTTGTATGGAATCGTTTGAGCAACCCTGCATAGATTTGTGTGTGTGGCTTGATGTTCTGAGAAGGCTACAAACCACTGAAAAGCTTGCAAAAATGGGGATCAACACCGATGATAACTGTTAAGGATAATATCCACATGCGATGCCGTATAGGTGAAGGAGACGGAGTAGGATGATACACATATAAGTCTAGTGGATTATTCTACCTATCACCAACTGG
Organism: Patellifolia procumbens; assembly: GCA_947645195.1. Taxonomy (NCBI): domain Eukaryota; kingdom Viridiplantae; phylum Streptophyta; class Magnoliopsida; order Caryophyllales; family Amaranthaceae; genus Patellifolia; species Patellifolia procumbens. Next base: position 811,282 of record CANSGD010000144.1, read on the forward strand.
TTTTAGAATATGACTCAATCTGTACTTATGTGTGGCGAGACTCTCCTTTGATGCAGATATGTGTGTAGGTCCAACAAAGATTGTCAATAACTAATAAGTGTGTATGATTTGTAGTTCAGTGAAAGGCATGAGCATCTCTTTTTTCAGTGCAAATTTAGTACAGATTGTATACAAGAAATCAAGAGATACATATCCATGGGTATTCTCACGCAGAGTGGATTTGCAGAACATTGTGAATTGGGTTAAAAGAAGCAAGATGACAAAATTTTGCATAGCAGTTAGCCAAGCTACAATAATAGTTGTATATCAAATCTGGAAATGTAAAAGAAGTTGCTGGAATCAAAGCGTCCATGCTACATATATTGACATTATAAAGATGATAATGTAATTAGGTTGAACATTTTACCATTTATTTCTAGAAATTTTCTACGGATGACAAAGAAGTTTTTACTCCTTGTAATGGCGCTTGGGCTGCACCCTTTGCGGCGCGTCATAGAAAACGCTTATGTTTATATATATATAACTATATAAGGCTTAGCAGCCTAGATACGGAAGGAGTTTTGGTTGAGGGGTCCATTCTACATGTTTTTGCTCGATACACTTACGAACTCTAGGTTGTAAATAGTTGAAAGATTAGTATACTCTGTAATAATTCTTATGGATAATTGTGTAACTCCTAGTAAGTGTACAAGTACATGCTTACAAAACGAATAGAGCTATCTTTGATTTTACATTTTAATCTAGGTTTTTACAACCTAATGAGCATATCTGCAAATTTAAATTGACAGTATATGTGTATCTCGATAAGAGTTTACTTACGAACATGCTTATAAACCAAATTCAAAAATAGGGAAACATGCTTTCCTCTTTCAATTCTGAAATTTGCACAAGCTAATGATCAACATTTATATAAAGTTATATGTACACATTTAGAAACAAATGAATTAGTGAGCACCTAACTTATTACTGACCATGCATGATTCTAAAAGAGTCATATACAATAATAATGTAAGTTGCATCATTTGTGCCTCTTGACTTTTTTTTTCATATATAAGAAAATTAAGAACAAATTGGACAAAATTTGTCCATTAACAGTTACTTTACAAATGTTAACTAGAATTAAAATAGTGAGATGAAATAAAACTATAGCATAAAAAATAATACTTCGTTTATTAATTATAGAAAACAACACTTCGCATCTTGTTGTAGGCCATCTTATTGATTACTAGGTATTTCATACCAATTAGTTGCATATACATGCTTTTTTCTGATGTTAGCTTTCTAAACATGCATTGATGCATGGTCTTTTCGCATACCACTTGTGAGAACGATATCATAATATATAGTTTCGCTGCAAAAGGAATGTTTCCGGTAAATGATGTTGTAATTATAATTAGTCAATTTGTCCAACAACATCCCACAATATACAATCTTTAATTAAGTATTCTCGCACTTAAAGACACCCTTAAATAAGAAACTGGTTGCGAACTTGCGAAACCTCATCCACACTACTATATTACTATAAAACTTGGCTCTCACGTCAATGCAAACCCTTTCAGCCTTAACTTTTCTAATTAATGATAAATAAAATAAAATAGATATTGAGACGAATAATTAAATTATCTCATAATTGTTATTTTTTCTTACGAGTAAATCACAAATGTACAATAATATGTAAATAATAGCGCTAAAGTCAAACTGTTGCAATTAATAAAGAACGGAGAGACTATTAACTTTTTGGGAGAAAAGATTTAAGTTCTTCCAGCACAATAGGGAAAGATCCAAATTCACCCTTTCAAATTTTTAAAGAGTTAATTTGCAAAGTAAAAGTGGTTTAGTTTGCATTTTGTTCGTTCAAGTTGAAATTGTAGGGGTTGCAAGTTTTTTATAAATCATAAGAACCCTGAAAAATATTCCATATGAAAAAAAAGTGACTGATCAAGTAACTTAGAGTTGGAGCAATCAGGCATGTTATCAGGATCAAAATCATACTTTGGATCGAGAAGACTAGTATGATTGAATCGGTAGGATCGGATCATGTGATCTTAAAATCATATACAATTAGGTTAAAGAGTGATAACTATATGACAATATGGTAAAAGAGTCATACTAAAGTCATATCCCGAGTAATTGTGACAATCTAATATGTGATTTGTCAGTAAATTTGTATTTCGATGATGAAGTCAATATATATACTATATTTTATTTTTAAAATCTACATGGTTATGATAAATTCACATATTAATGTTATATTCTTTTCATCTAGAATTGGGTAATTTGACCTGAGTTTGAGTAAATTCTGGTACGGTCTCATCAAATTCACTCTTCTCCGAACTGGTCTAGTCTAGTCTAGTCTCTTGTTCTAACTGCATTTTGATCATATTTTGATGCTAGTTTATAAGAAAAAACATATTCACGTGGAAATTGGAATCAATCAAATTGTCTAGTCGACTTCTCCAAATCATATTTTCATAAGTTTACCAATACAAAATTAAAATAACTAGTGATAAGTAAACAATAACAAGAATTTAATCTAGCTATAGTCTGCAATTTGTGTATGATCTGATTCATTCTAACTCCTGAAATAAGGTGGAGAATACATAATTTATGTTTCTTTACTTGTAAATTGTAATTATGAGCATATATATATTTTGGCCGATTGATAGGAACACAATATGGATTTCCAATGTAAGGTTGTGATGAAAAATGCCTTGATTATCTTGCACTAGGATTAACCAAGCACAAGGTCTCATTATTTTGGTGTATGTGGTTTAGTAAACTGTCATGTTTTCGATGGAACATTATGCTGTTGAAAATATGCCTTGAATTTTTTTGATGTGTAAACAATATTTGTTTTGAGTTCGATTTTAGGCTCATTGTAGGTTGTTTAGAAGGGTCTTATATAAACTCTATATTATCTTCCGCCTCCATTCTATAATCTATATTTTCTGTCTCCTCATGATAATATAATCGTTTTCTCCTCTATCTGTGGATATAGCTAACACAAAGTTAGTAAACCACATTAAATCTTTGTGCTGTTCTTCTCTAATTCCTTGTTCTTAATTGTGTTTGTCATAACAAAGATTACGAGTTTAAATCCAAGCGGATAAAATATGTTTATATCATCAATTTATGGAGATGACATCAGGCTAAGGGCATATTCAGTTCACCTTTATTTTACTGAGCGAAACTTTTTTTACTGAATTGAATTTATTTCTACTTAACTGGACTTATTTTCACTAACCAGAACTTATTTTTACTGAATATTATTATTTTAAGGTGAACTAAACAGGGCATCAGTCTCTTACTTAGTATACTTAATTATCTACTCCTTTAACTATAGTGGTGGACTAAGTTTATTTTCCCCTAACAAATTAAAGTTTGTAGTTCTAGTCTTTCAAGCAAAAAAAATCTATGGTATCAATGCTAGTCAGTCTAGAGGTACCCTTTAATTTCTATATAAAAGGAGTGGCTAATAATAAACATATAAACCAAATCTAGTCGACTATGGGTTACATAGAAATATTCATAGTCCTCCTACTTCTTGTTCTCTTTTGCTACTTCATTCATAACAAAAATGGTCTCCCAACAAATTGGCCTTTGTTTGGGATGCTTCCTGCACTCTTTAAAAATGTCCATAGAATTCATGCCTTTATAATTGAACTTCTTGAGAAATCTCATTTGACCTTCTATTTTAAGGGTCCTTGGTTCACCAACATGAACATTCTTATCACAGTTGATCCTGTCAATATAAAACATGTCATGACCAAAAACTTTGGGAACTATCCCAAAGGTCCTAAGTTTCGTGAGAAGCTTGATGTTCTTGGAGATGGAGTCTCTACCGCGGATTTCGAGGTGTGGCAATACCATCGAAAAATGTCTCAATCTTTCCTTGCTCACCCAAAATTTCATCATTTTTTGGTTAAGAAAACTTGGGAAAAAGTCGAGAATGGACTTTTTCCACTACTTGATCATGTCTCTAAACATGCTATCGAACTCGACTTGCAAGATTTGTTTGTAAGATTCACGTTCGATACGATATGCACCATCATCATGGACCACGACCCGAAATCACTCTCGCTCGAGTTGCCTAATGTTCCATCTTGCAAGGCCTTGGACGAGGTCGAAGAGGTGATATACTATCGCCATGTAGTGCCAACTTTTGTTTGGAAATTCCAAAGGTGGCTAGATGTTGGAAAAGAGAGAAAGTATAGAAAAGCTAGGGAAACTCTTGATAGTTTTATTTACAAATGCATAGCCGCAAAGAGAGATTCATCATCCAAACAGACGAAGGAAGACAATAAGGTAAGTACCGATTTATTAGGAATATATATGGAAGAGGATGAAAGCAAGAAATCTACAATTATTGGTAATCAAGGGGATAAAATGTTAAGGGATATGATTATGGGTAAGTTCTTAGCTGGACGAGATACAATTAGTTCTACGTTATCTTGGTTCTTTTACCTCCTCTCACAAAACCCTAAAATCTTCTCCAAAGTAAAACAAGAAATAGATAGTACATATATGACTAAGACAAATTTTAAAGAGGTAAGTAATAAACTAGTCTATCTCCACGCCGCATTTTATGAAACTTTAAGATTGTATCCACCATTTGCATTCGGGGAGAAAACCCCTACTGCACCCGATATACTACCTAGTGGCCATCACGTAAATCCGAACATGCAAATTATATTCAACACGTTCGCGATGGGAAGGATGAAATCTATATGGGGAGAAGACTGCTACGAGTTCAAGCCTGAGAGATGGATATCGGAACAAGGGAGGGTTAAACATCAACCATCCTACAAGTTTTTTTCCTTCAACTCGGGGCCTAGGACGTGCCTAGGAAAAGAAATGGCCTTTAACCAAATGAAGATTATTGCTGCCACCATAATCCAAAATTATGTCATAGAAGCCGTGGAAGAACATCATGTTGTACCTGATATTTCTATAATCCTTCACATGAAGTATGGATTTAAAGTTAAGATACATCGTTATTAATATATATCTTTTATTTACGTATTAGATAGTTGTTTAAACTCTATGGTTTACAAAGATGGAGTGTTTACATAATGTCATGTATGGTTATATTAAAGTTAGATATTTCAACTAGCAACAGTGATGGATAGTTGTTTAAATTGTACTACGTTGTATTAATGAGAATTTACAATTATTACTGTGGAGTATTAAACGTACGGCTCCTTTCTCTTCACGACTATTTAATAACAACACTCTTCATATCACCCAATGTCCAGTAGTATATTATTCATGACTTCAGGATAGATGTGTTCAATGTTGACACGACACGATAATCCGACACAATTTCGATTCGAAATTAGCGGGTTTGGATAAAGATTTTTTGACACGTTTAAGTAAATGGGTTGACTCGACACGACACATTTATTAAACAGGTTGGGTTAGGGTTGAGCTATTTGACACGAAAACGACACGACAACCCATTTATCTACACATATTTCAAAGTTTTCCCTTTTTACATCTTACCTTCATTTATTTATTTCTGAATTTAGTTTATTTAGTATTACTTTTATAGACTTTTAGATGTTATTTTAACTACCGCATGAAATTTAATAAGTTCCAAGCCCAAAATATATGAATTGAGAACATCAAATATATATGAAAAATTAAACGAGTCAACCCGAACTCGAAACTTTAATTAACGTGTCGGGTTAGAGTCAAGGATCTTGACACGTTTAAGTAAACGGGTCGGGTTAGGAGAAGACAACCCGCCAACTCGTGAACCCGACACGAACTCGACACGACACTATTCGTTTACCACCTCTACTTCAGGAGTTCAAGGCAACATGAATTTATTGTGTATTACAGAAATGATAAAGTGTAATAAAATTATACATTGAGATGAATGATTTATATCTCATATAAATATCTTTTCAATTAATAGTGAAAATTTGTGGTCAAACTTTATAATATATGTTTAACCTTAAAAATACAAGTATTGCAAATTTATACAATTGGGACTTCATTATCATTTTCATTACATGGGAGGCATTGTTGTGAGTGTTGAAATAATGACTTTCTAAAGTTTAAAACCATCGTCTGCCAGTTATTGGGTCGTATCAATGACATAGTATCCCGTGCCAATTAGGTTAGTTCATGGTACAAGGTCGAATAAGTGGCATGGGTACCATGGCAATTTAGGCAGTGGCGGATCCAGGAATTCAGAAGTGTGGGTTCGAAATTTTTTTTTTTTAAAAAAAGCTCCACTGTATAACAAAGATTTAAGTACAACACCAATATGTATAAATACTGAGATTATTTCAATTCAAATTCATTGGATTCAATGAACCCGTTGAACCCTATGTGGCTCCACCACTGAATTTAGGTTTAGTTAATCGGGATGAAAAAGGTAATTGGAGATGATTAACGAACATGGGGTTATATAAGAACATGTCCCAATAAACTAGAGGGTTGTGCTACTTACTGATTACCTCCTAGTAGAATCTCAAATTTGTTGCATTAGCATGTCATATTTATGACCTTCCAACCACATTTTTCATCCCTTACCTTGCATAATAACATTTTCATCAGGTTATCAATGTGTTCTTGATACTACTTAATTATGGGGCTCCGAGTCTTTATTCCTTATCTCAAATCTATTACAAGATGTAAAATTAATTAGTTATATATACAAGCTGAACTATCTTTGAAGACACATTTTCTAAAACTCACTAGAAGAGGCAGTCTTGTTTCGTGTCTCCACGTTGTGCAATGATTGTTTTGCGAGCAATAAGCTTCTTAAGTTCCTTCTCCAAAACCCTAGTTAATAAACCATGCCAACTATGAACTATCTCTGATCTTTGTATCTTTCCTTACGGGTGGACATACATAGCGTAGACTGTTAAAGCTCTAATCTCATAAAACATCACATGTAAGAGTCCCACGTTGATCAAATTGGAGAGCAGTGTTCACCTAATAATAAGGCTAAAGAGCTACTGCTTCATTGCCCTATGATTTTGATGTGGTACCTTCTTTGTTCATGTGAAATGGGCTCGCTCTCCTTCTTATGGATCAGGCCCATACTTATATCAACATGTTATGGTATCATAACTACTTTTTAATAACTTTTGGTGACACGAGATTGTATGAATTAAGCACTAATCAAAACTATCTTTACATGTGAGATGGCGTGGGTATCAATTGCATGCAGGTGAATTCTCATTCTCACCCCACGATAAACAAAAGGAGTGATAACAACTAACAAACTAACAATATTCTACCTAATCACACGTGTAGTTTTAGCTAACAAATGAACATAATTTACAAAATCCTTTATTGATATATTAGGTATAAAGTATAAAGGGAGAGCTTTACCTAGTTCGGAATTGTTCTTTTTGTACGGGACATACAAATAACGTTGATTGTCGAGTTCTCATATATATAATATTTTTTGTGATTCTATATACAATCTTTGTGACTCAATATACAACATTTATTGTCAGATACACTTCTATATATTCGGAAGAAAAAAAACTATCCGATCCGTACAGTTTGGAACTAAGAATAATTTCTCTATAAAGGGACTCGATCTCTCTATAGTCTATACATAATGAAAATCAACCTCTACACTCCTATGAACTATATTGAGTGATTACAAAGCTCAAATTGTTTTGCCAACAAATGGGGTACATAGAAATCTTCATTATTATCTTCCTTTCCTTAGTTCTCTTTTTCTACTTCTTTCATGACAAAAGTGGGTCACCAACTAACTGGCCTCTCATTGGGATGCTTCCTGGACTCTTCAAAAATCTCCATAGAATTCATGCCTTTGTAATTGAAATTATGGAGACATCTCATATGACCTTTGTTTTTAAGGGTCCTTGGTTCACCAACATGCACCTTCTAGCTACCGTCGATCCGGCCAACGTTCACCATATAATGAGCAAGAACTTTGGGAACTATCCCAAGGGCGAAAAACTCAAAGAAATTCTTGAGGTCATTGGAGATGGAGTTATTAACTCGGATTCATTTGTTTGGCAATACCATCGCAAAATGACTCAAACTTTCCTTAGTCATCCTAACTTTCAACAATATTTGGTCAAGAAAACATGGGATAAAGTTGAGAATGGACTTATTCCAGTCCTTGATCATGTCTCTAACAATGCTATCGAGCTCAACTTACAAGACTTGTTTGCAAGATTTGCGTTCGATTCAATATGCAACATCATCATGGACCATGACCCGAAGTCACTCTCAGTCGATATGACTAGAAATCCTTTCTCAGATGCCTTGGATGATGTCGCGGAGGTGATCTTCTATCGCCATGTAGTGCCAGCTTATGTTTGGAAGTTCCAAAGATGGTTAGATGTAGGAGAGGAAAAGAAGCATAGCAATGCTTGGAAAATATTAGATAGTTTTGTGTACAAGTGTATAGATGTGAAGAAAGAAGAACTTAGTAAGGAATGGCAATACAAGCAAGAGGAAAACAATGAGAGGAGTATTGATTTATTAACATCATATATACAAGAGGATGAAAATCAGAAATCTCCGATTAGTAATCAAGGTAATAAGTTTTTAAGAGATACGGTTCTAACATATATTATAGCTGGACGAGATACAACCAGCATTGCATTGTCTTGGTTTTTTTACCTCCTCTCGAAGAACCCACAAGTTGTCTCTAGGATTAAAAAGGAATTAGACGATGTAAGTGTAGATTGGAGAAATATCAATGAGGTAAATAGTAACTTGGTGTATCTTCATGGTGCGTTGTATGAGACTTTAAGATTATACCCTCCGGTTGTGTTTGAGGCCAAAGCCGTTGTTGCACCAGATATACTCCCAAGTGGCCATAACGTAAGCCCAAACATGGAAATTATATTCAACTTGTATGCGATGGGAAGGATGAAAGCCATATGGGGAGACGATTGTTGTGAGTTTAAGCCCGAGAGATGGATTTCAGAACAAGGGAAGATTAAGCATGAACCATCATACAAGTTTTTCACTTTCAATGCAGGGCCAAGGACTTGTCTAGGGAAAAACATGGCCATGACTCAAATGAAGCTTATTAGTGCCACCATAATCAAAAACTATATCATTGAAGCGGTAGAAGAACATCATGTTGTTCCTAGCGTTTCTATAATCCTTCGCATGAAGAACGGTTTTAAGGTCAGGGTATTTCGTTCTCGGTGATCAATTTCACAATTTATTGGATAGGGTAGGTTTAATGAACGTTTAATGATGCATGTATGTACAAATTATATATAAGAATTAAGTATTAAAAAAACCGTGTTTGTAAAATATGGGGTACACGTAAAATATCTTTAAATAGAATTTAAAAAATCAACGAAGTACTCTAATGCTATTCCACAACTTTAGTGTGACATAGTTGATCATAGGAACCTTTGCTTGAGTGTAAGGCCGGGCTACGTTCCGTATACATTAACTTACCATTAAACATTTTGCTACATTATTTTCAGAATGAGGTTTGACAAAACTTTAAATCCTAGCCAATTTTGTTTTCAAGTGTGTTTGAGAATGCAGCACAAATTTGAAGTGATATAATGTTAACTACTTATGGAAAGGGGTTGTAAGATAAATTTAAAAGTTGTTATGAATATCGTTCATGTGATTTGGGTTAGACTACTGAAATAGAGAGACCTATTGTCAATTGATACAGAATGGAGGTCCCATCCTTATACTTGGTTTTTGTGGGCTTGACCCATGCTATGTAGATTGGAAGCCTTCTCTATATCTAAGTCCATTTAATTTATTTTGGTCCAAGAAGCAATCTTATTTGCCCCCATCATTCACAATCAAGGATCCCCAATAGACACATACAAGTATTAGTAATTTTGAACTAAGATATGAGAATTGGGCTTGATGTATGCTATAATTTTTTAGCATAGAATAAACTTTTGTTATTAAACACCTTATATTTTAGAATATTTTTTTTGTGAAAAATTACTATATATAATTTTGTTACTAAAAAAATATGCATTGAAGTTTATCTGCCAGTTTACCGAAAAGAAAAAGAAGGAAATTTGTTATATCTTTTACTGAAGATTTAGTCTTAGTTGATATATCTTTACCCGTTTATTCCCATCTTTGCTGATTTTCTTATCTTGTACTTCCTCCGTTTTTTTATACTCGCATCATTTCTCATTGGGATACTATTCACACATGTCTTTTATAATCAAAGTTGTGGCTTATGTGTAAGGAAAATTATAGTCATGTGGGATCTAGTTAGATTCGTCTCGATGGGTTGATTATTAATATTCAATTTGTTTAATTTTTTCTTATGTATAACAAAATATATTTAACGTTTAAATTTTGCATTGGGAAGCGTAAAACCTCTCAATGATGCGAGTATTAAAAAGCGGAGGAATTATATGATGCTAGTAAAGGTTTTAATAGGGTTCCTTGTACTATAAAAGGAACCATTAGCCTAGTATTTATTTAGTACCTTTAGCCTCATCAATACTCCTATTTTGTAATCCTCTAGTTTTTCCATTCAAGATCAAGACAGCTCTCCAATCCTCCAAACTATGGACGTAGGTCAAGTTGACCGAACCATATTAAATCGTTGTGTCATTATTTATTCTTATTGTTTCTTTTCTCATTCATATTATATTGTCGATATTTTATTCCGCACTAATCAAACACATTCACCCCTATTTCACAACAAATTTTTTGTGAGAAATACCATATATTATATTGCATATAAAATTACAAATATTGTTGTCATTTTCGGTTATAAGATAACTTTTAGGTCGTTGATTCTTCCCTTTTCCCTACCTTTTGGTGCGTCAGATTTGGTCTGAAATTTTGGGTGAATATGCTTGACTTACACACATGAAAGGAGGAAAAATAGACCTAATATTTGACTTTTTTTTACTTAAATACGAAAGTAAGGTATGTAATTTGATAATTATGGCATATAATATAATTTTTCACAATATAAGATTTAAAATGTATTCCCTCACAAAAAATATAATAATTAGGTCTTTTTGACAAATTTCATTTATGCAATGGTAGTATCTTAGTTTGAGTTTTAATTTAGATTATATTTCAAATTTAGGTTGAGTTTGAATAAAAATGTTACGAATCAAGCCAAACAGCCCCATGCTTCGGACTTAGCTCGACTTATCATAATAAACTTTATTGGCCTGGACACGTAGGGCTCCACAGGAGGAGAATATGACCACATAAAAGTACATATGAGGTTCCATTCTCAAATCAATTGTAAATAGATGGAGAAGCACATCAGACTTATATTTGTGTCATTCTTTCTCTTTTTCACCAATGTAGAATCTCATGTGGTATTTCTCCTTAACACATGAACAGCCCAAATCAGCATCATAAAAGAGAGCCCCATTAATCTGGGACACACAGTCACACATGAGGCTACAATACACTTGGGCTATTGGTACAAGGTTGTTATTGGGACTAACTTAATGATAGGACTAGATTGCTCAATTAAATACCAACCATTATTATACACGGTACGCTATTAGGAGTAAATGAACATATGTTAGCCCAACATTCAATTAAAGTCATCTTCACCACAACTAGGCATCTGGCCCAACATTTTGGGTGGGCGACTTGGGGGGGAGAGGGTGGGTGGTTGTTCCTTAACTTCTTTTCACAACGACTAGCTAGTACTCTATTTACAGTATTTCTATTAATTGGTTTTAAATTGGCACTATCATACTATATAAATGGTGTACCATAAGTATTTTAGATTATTTGAAAACTATGATTTTATATTGTTTTGAAGTGTATGATGAGTAATATCGGCCTAATGAAATTTAAACCACACAATATATGTTTCTTTCATCCATTGTCGTATAATTGAATAATACTTTCTATATTCAACCAAATATGGGACCACACGGTCAAATTGAAGATTATTACTCATGGTTTTCTGGTTCCCTAGATTATATAATGCGACCAGACAAGTTTTTAAGTGTCACAGACTTTTGACATTGTTGGATGGCCCATATCGTCTTGGAGACTCACACCGATAAACTTGTGCAAGGAAGCCTTCATGGTCATTATTTGAGGCTAAAATCGGTCATGGGAGATTCGAAAGCGATTGCGAAAACGTGGTATAAAAATCGGGCGAAACGAGACAAGTGCCGAAATGATGTTCCGAACATCCAAAATTGAAGGTTATAATTCATGGTTTTTGGTTTTGTAAATCCCGAAAAGAAGATGGTCAGAAATCATATGGGCAGATTCCGTGATAATAAAATGCGGTCACACAACTTTCTAAAGTGACATTTGAGGGTACGGATGGCCCATGATGTCGTGGAGATCCAAACCGAGAAAATTGCGAAAGAAGGCCCTCACGATGATCATTTGAGGCCAAAGTCGATCATGAGACTTCTGAAAGCGACTACGAACAAGTGGGTAGAAAAATCGAGCGAAAACTTGACGGACCCTAAATTGACGCTTTGAACAACCAAAATTGTCCTTGACTTCTTTCTACATAAATAAGTACTTGACGACAAGCTTCTCTAAAAAATTTCCTGCCATTGACGAAATTAAATAGAATAGGATAATAAAGTAGCCCACAAAATTAAGTCAGGCTAACTTTACATACCAAAGCAGGTTTTTTCGGGTCGGGTTTGAGCTCTAACCAAAAAAATCAAACACCATCAATTAAATTGGAGTGCCCAATAAATATGCTAAGGGTTGCCTTTAATATGCTTGTAGTTCCCTATAGATACCGATTGTATATAAAGGGGCTAGCTCTTTACGTAACATTGAACATGACCAATAAATACATATATATTCTCATAGTATTACTACTATTACCTCTATACCCAACTATGGAGTACTTGGAAATTTTGTTACTCCTTCTACCCATTACTCTCTTTTGCTTCTTTCATGGCAAAAGTGGTATCCCCACAAACTGGCCTCTTTTTGGAATGTTTCCTGCACTCTTTATAAATGTTCATAGAATTCATGATTTTTTCATGGAATTTCTTGAGAAATCTCATATGACCTTCCTTTTAAAAGGTCCTTGGTTCACCACCATGAGCATGCTAATCACCGTTGATCCTGCCAATGTTAAACATGTCATGATCAAAAACTTTGAGAATTATCCTAAAGGGTCCAAGTTTAATGAAATGTTTGATATTCTTGGAGATGGGATTTTTAATGCAGACTATTTGGTGTGGCAATACCATCGTAAAATGATTCTATATTTCTTTGGTCATCCTAAGTTTCATCAATTTTTAGTCAAGAAAACAAGAGAAAAAGTTGAGAACGGGCTTATCCCTGTCCTCGATCATGCCTCGAAACATGCTATCGAAATCGACTTGCAAAGTTTGTTTGCAAGATTGACGTTCGATACTGGATGTACCCTCATGATGGACCATGACCCGAAATCTCTCGTACTCGATTTGCCTATAAATCCTGCTTCCAAGGCCTTGGACGAGGTCGAAGAGGTGATCTTCTATCGCCATGTTGTGCCTACTTTTGTTTGGAAATTCCAAAGGTGGTTAAATGTTGGAAAAGAGTACAAGCATAAAATAGCTTGGCAAACTCTTGATAGTTTCATCTACAAATGCATAGCCGCAAAGAGAGAAGAACTTAGTAGTAAGGAAGATCAAGCATTGTCGAAACGAAAGGAAGACAATGAGGTGTGTACTGATCTACTAACATTATACATGATCGACGGTGAAAATAATAATTCTCCAATGTCTAGTGATAAACAGGATAAGTTCATGAGGGATATAGTTTTGAATATTTTCATAGCTGGACGAGATGCAATTAGTATTACGTTGTCTTGGTTCTTTTATTTGCTTTCAAAAAATCCACAAGTTGCTTCTAAAATCAGAAAGGAACTAGACAATGTGACGGTAGATTGGGAAAACTTTAAAGAGGTGAATAGTAAGCTAGTTTATCTTCATGGTGCGTTTTGTGAAACATTAAGATTATATGCTCCGATTGCCTTTGGGGCCAAGGGCCCTATTAAGCCAGATACGCTCCCAAGTGGTCACCAAGTGAATCCAAACGTGCAAATTATATTCGATTTGTATGCGATGGGAAGAATGAAAGCTATATGGGGAGACGATTGCAATGAGTTCAAGCCGGAGAGATGGATATCAGAACGCGGGAAGATTAGGCATGAGCCATCATACAAGTATTTCGTATTCAACACTGGGCCAAGGAGTTGTCCAGGAAAAGAAATGGCGTTCACCCAAATGAAGGTTGTTGCTGCCACCATCATCCAAAAGTATGCCATAGAAGTGGTGGAGGAACGCCAAGTTGTCCCTAATACGTCAATTTTCCTTCACTTGAAGCATGGGCTTAAGGTTAGGATACATCGTTCTAACTGATTATCTCTCACAACGTACTGAATGATTATACAGTTTTAATGGATGTTTAGTAATGATGTAATTCAAGTATAGTTATTCTTTTATAAAGCTAGATAATTCATGGCGTATTTTGGGTCAAAATTATGAGGAGTTAAAACTTCAACCTCTTGTTTAGTATCCCATAAAACACTCAATGTATATGTCATTAAGTTTATATGTATATCTTATGTTGTATAATTGATAATTCCAAGAATTATTTGGACTCGTCCTCAACTAGACCTAGTAGAAGTCCTCCTTTGAATATAGGAAGCTATGATCATCAAATTTTGTACTACCAAGTGATTGAATAATTTTATGTTAATGAACCCATCTTTCGGCCTTTGATTCCTTAGATTGGAAGTGGATTTTTTCAAGGATGTATTTATTTATCTATTTGTTAGTTTTTTGAGGTGAAAGATGTATCTGTATGACAAAATTGGACATAGGATATCTTCACTACTGCCAACAATATCCTTAAATAGTTAAATTTCTCGGCAGTAAGGAACTAAGCATGCAGTCGATGAAATCTGCCAACAATATCCTCAAAAAGGTCACAACTTGTCCATGAACCAACTCAACCAAAACCCTATAAGTTGGTGGTTGAAGCTCAAGATTATATGCTCGCCCTCTCTCCACATGAGAGCCCAACGGGCTAGAAATGTGGATGCAGCATTGGCCTCCCTGATAACAGGTGCTATTATATTCCACTTGAAAAGGGGTGAATGATATTCAAACACGTCATCTCTATGTTACCATATCAAGGAACCAACTCAACCAACAGTCTAAACTCATAGTTGAGGCTCAATGTTATATACTATACGTCTATATCATTACTGCTAAATTAAAGGGTTGCTCTTATGCCAACCCACAAGATGGTGACAATCATATCAGACTTTGTTCTCATTGTGGCAAGTAGGATCATGTCCTAGAAGGCTGCTTTGAATTAGTCAGATCAATTATCTTAAATGGTAGCACCACCAAGATAGAAGGAGCAACCAAGGAGATCATAACTATGGGGTGTTGTAATGTTGCTTATGTTACTTTTGCTCAATCTTCTACTAATACAAGGCAACAATACAACCTCACATAACCTGATTGCACATCACTTCCAGCCTATCTTGATCCGCAATGGAATCATATTGTGCGATTAATCAACAAGGCAAAGTCATCTTCCTCGTCCGAAAAGTAAACTGAAGCACACTTCGAGGAACGCGATTGGATATGAGTCGGGATCTAATTCCGGTCTAGAACAGTGTTTAGATCTCTTGCGCAAGTTGAGCATTCAACTTACCCGTGCTCAATTTAGAGGGGTGTTAAATTTAGGTACAACATATTAGTTGAACTTTCTATCGTATTAAAATTAGGTGTTATATCGTTGTATTGTTGTATTCACATAATGTTTGATAGGATTGAATTTATTTCCAAAAACCCATGTTGGACTAAGCCTCTAGCTGTCATAGGATTTCGACCTTTCTTAAATTTATCATAGTTTGTCCTTAATTGTGGCCCGTCATTGTATCTTCCCTCATTTTCTTCTAACTCCCATTTGATTTTCTGCATAAAACCCCACTTTCATACCTCTCTATCTACTAAAAAATATATGGTTGATATTGTCATGGCTTCTAAATGGATTAAACTAGTCATTAAAATAAATAGAAATTGAATTATTGAATGGATTCAACTGGTCACAGAACGAAATAAACTAGTCCGAAATAGATTAAAATAGTCACTATTAAGCTAGTTTTCTTCTTCATATTAGGTTTGTAATTGCCTAATTTTAATTTAAAAGTAGGCAATCTCTAACAAGAGTAGTTACAAAAAAAAGAAAACCCTGACAACACTATTTATCTTCATAATTTTAGCTAAGTACCCATTTTTAAAGAAAGTGAAAAGAACATCGAAATTGACAATTAATAAGAAACTTCCTTTTCAATTCTCTCATCTATCCTCCATCATTGTTGCTTTATTTTTATGAATAATATCATCTTATTAATTATTTGAGTTAGTTAAAGTATATCAATTTCCTCTGATCTGTTACGGCTCGTTTTGCCCCACTATAAAGGTATTAAATTAAGCTATATATCATAAATTCGAGTGAGCAAATTAGATGGATGTCAATTTAGAGAAACTATTATCCATTAATTTTATTTCACCATTGGCAAGTGGCAATGAATTTGATGTTCACTTGATTAGTAAAAGCTTTCTATTTATAGAAAGAAAAAAAAAACCAATGAAAATTAATGAAGGAAAAGAAAAAAAGTTTGCTAAATAGAATATACCCCTAATTCTAACAATACTTGCACATGAACTCCCATGTAAAAATTATTAAAAAATTATACATTGATCTCATATAACTATTTTTTTCATGTATAACAGTTTGAATATGTAGTTAAAGTTTTATAATATTTGACCTAAAATTTTAAGTATTACAAAAAATAATGGAAGAGAGATTTAATAGACGTGAACAATATGACAATTAAATTTGTCAATTTGAAAGTTGTCTAAAAAACATATCTCACCAAGCCATCACTTGGGTTTATGGGCGGATCCAAGGGGGTACATTGGGGTACAGACGTACCCTGACTCCGAAAGATGAAAAACAAGCAAAAAAACGAAAGGCCCAACCTATAGTATATGTATAGATAGCACTTTTTAAGGTGAAGATTAGACAAAAAAAACCTTAAAAACTCTTCTTTTGGAACAAAACAAACATGACCTAATAAAGACTTGGAGGCTCTCCCTCTTTCAATTTACCTCACCTCTCCTCTCTTCACGCAGCCAAACGTTGGTTTTTTGCAAGGTTAAATTTTATATTTATATTGGTTTTTACAATATTTAATTATTTATTTAATTTTTTTTACCGGATGGTTAATTTATTTTGTAATCGTACCCCCACCTTCCAAATCCTGGATCCGCCACTGCTTGGGTTCCAAAGCAAAGAATTTCCTCTCCATAGGGATAATCGCCAATTGATAGAACATAAATAAACAGTTAATAGTTTAATAGTTTAAAAAAAAATTGCCACTAATATTTACCACCACGAACCTTAATAAGTGAAGTATTCAAAGCAAAGACCAACTACTTTTAAGCCAAGGAATAAGGATACCACGTAAAAATGCATGCATTAACCAAAGAATGATCTCCAATCTATGATCTATCTCCTACTACATCTAATAACTACGCCTTTTTCTTCCTCTATTGAATTTTTGTCACACAATTACACCATTCATGGCTAATTTTCAAGCTTCCATTAAATTATCACTTTTAATCTTCTTATTCTTTGTATCATTTTCTCCTATAACTTTGTCGAAAGCGTCAGATCCAGTACGAAGAAATGTCGAAAATTCCATTGTAACGTCTCTTTATAGTTCCTGGGACATGGTGAAGTCGCTTGTACAAGAAGCCCAGAAAAGATTTTTACCTCCCAACTTGGAGTAAGTCTAATTAACAATCTCAATTCGTACAGTTATATATGCAATCTCCATGGTAAATTTTCATAAAAGTTATATATATATCAGATTATTTGTTTCCCGCCCTTTATAATGGATTTCAATTAATTTTCATTATCATGCTACAATTTTAAATATTGTTCATATTCTCGGTGAAATTTTTGCGTATAATTTACAGCGATTTAGGATCAAACAAAATTAAGTAAATATCATGGATTAGATACATTTTCTACGTTAAGAATACATGGTTGTATTATTTGCATCCAATTAATGAACACCCCAAAAATAAGGATACAAGTGTAGAAAAGTAAAATTTTGAAGTACCCCTTGATTCGATCTAATTGCCTCTTGACAACCAATTTTGAAAGCTTTGCCTAAGCTGGCAGAAGGAAGGAGACCTTCGCTCACCGGGCTACCATGGCCAAAATATATGGGAACTTGTGCGGGCGAATTTCTTTTTTCCTTCCCATGGCCAAAAATATATAGGCACTTTTGAGAGACTAATTATATTACTAACGATGTTGTGAGACTAGTTTCAGAATTCTAGAGAAGAAAGCGGAAAGCACGGATTCAAGTGAAAGAATAAAAAAGGCAGCAAAGAAGAGCTTTGAAGAAGGGGAGGCAACGCTGGAGAAAACAGCCGAATCAGCAGCCACTGTTATGGAAAGTGCAATGCATAAGGCAAAGGATAAGGTGGAGCACAAACTGTCTCAAGGACATGGAGAGGAGGCTGATGAACTCTAGAATCTAGATAACTACATTTGCTTTGTTTTGCATGTATTTTAAGCATCGACTATGCTACTAGCCTACTACTGTATGGTGAAACTTCTAAAACACAGTTACTGCAGACACATTTTTTAAAAGTGCAGAACATAACTTCACTAAATGAACCCTGAACTTCCCCCCTGCCCCCTAGAGGAGGGTTGCGAATATCTGAATGTGAAATAGAAGAGTGGTAAGCGGCCCTGTATCAAGTTCACTTACAAAGTGCCCCCAAACACTCGTTCTAACATTTAAATATGTAAAATATAGAAATCTAGCTATGCTCTGCACAATGCAGTCTTCTTCCCTTCTTATCAAGTGCCAAAAGAATAGCCAACTATTTCTACAGAGAAACAATTTGATTTAGAATATACTGAGCACACCACATCGCTTGAAAGTTTAGACAAAAAGGCAATCTTCATTAAGCAGTAAAGGCAACAAAAGGCCCTTGAATCAATGAAACATGCATCCAATCTAATAAATGGAACTTTCGAAATATTAACAGCAACTCCTGCTTCTACAATTCCAGCACACTAAACAGCAAACTCAAGCTTTCAGAAACAAAAATCCAATGGTACCTGTGTCCTAGGAGGAACGAGATGCAGAAAGTTTGAGGCATTCACTTTGACATCTTCGAAGGCAAACATCATTCCAGTTCGGAACGTGATGCTGGTTGACACAAACAGTTCGTGCACAAGCATCAGTGCAAGCATCAAGCTCTGACACTCCGCAGACAGTGACACAAGTATCAGGGATTGGATCCTTTGAGAATGCACCCACCTTCTTTAACATGCGCTTCGAGGTGCAAACCCTTTCACAGACAAAAATGTCATCAGAGCTCTTTTCCCGGCCCCTTGCACTCTTAATCCTTTGTTCCTCATCCCGCCTTCTCTTAATCCTCCAGGCTTGTCCTGCAACAACAGCTGGAATTGTAGCCCCCAATAGGGACCACCATACTTCCACCATAGGTGTATTTATTTGCTCTTGTACTAGGCTTTAAGCTGCATCACATAAACGAAGCAATTAGCAACAAGAAACAGAGTCAAGTAATTCAAAGTATATTTGTAAAAGCAAAGAACTCTATCAGAACACATGCCTAAAGTAAGGCTATATCTATCTCCTGAAAATAACATACTTCCTGTGTTTTTTCCTTTTTTAGAGCTATCATTTGCCATGGCCTCCAAAGCACGCATTTGACCGTTGATATCTTAAGTTACATTTTGTAAAAATGCTATGAAGTCAATATCTATTTATTTGTTTATCTTTAATGTGTTTGTCTTTGGGTTTAAAACTTTTTTGTCACACTTGTCAATGGCATATCTTTTCTTCAACGGTTTCAGATGACGATTCATGTTAGCTGACCCCAAATCATTTTGGGGATAAGGCTTAGTTGTTATTGTCATTGTTGTTAAGAAGTTAATATCTTGAAAATTCACATCGAATGAATTTAAACTGACACCACGTGATAATTTTGCTAATGTACTATTAGTTAAAAGGCGCACTATAAGTTTACCAAATTTGACCTCAAATTAAGCAGATGATAAGGCTAAAACAAGATGGAGATAGAAGTAGAGAAATGGATACTTTAATGGCGTCCTCAAAAACATAGTAGTACAAAGCAATTACTGGGGGACAGGTATCTTTGTGTCGATTACAATACACACCTAACCAAGAAGTCCTTACATAACAAAAACATGGATATCCTTCCCTCAACAATATCCAACTCAAATACAACTATTAATCGTCCAAGCAATCTCCAATTGAAAGTAGGTAGGTAATATAAAGAGAATAATCAATCCTAGAAGTCCTCTATCAAGGAAATTAAAGACGTTTGGTTTGATAACCTCTAAGGCATAAACATGGACTAAAATGTAACTTAAAGAATCCGTAAGGTTGAGAAGAATTAACAAGGCAGAGCAATCTCACATGGCTCATTCCCCCATCAATGCCAACACACTACAGATAACCATAACTTAAGTTGTGAATTTCCAGACGGAAATAGCGTGCAGCAATAACCCTAGAGTGATCAACCTTACAGCTTTCAAAGCCATGGATGTCACCCAAGCAACTACATAAAATACGGAAACAAACGATCAAATTTCGAACCTAATTAAAATGCCACGGCATACAAAATCTAGATGTCAGAGCACCCTAACAAACGAAGTAAGAGCGCTTCAAAAGCTCCAATACTCACTTCTGAACAACCACACATTCACACACTCTGCAATCACCAATGCTACTATAGAATTAAGATAACCATCAATATCTGCTAAACCTAAAAAGCGCACTCGTCTCGAGCTTAGCCGAGCATAAAAGAACCTGCACTACTACATTTCACATCTCCAGCATTTCGTCCCGCTATCCGAGAGGCAGTTCCTATCAAACCCTTATCCAAACTACAATTCAATTTAGCTAATTTCTTTTGTTCCAAAATATATCATCCTACAATCTAATTCAATTCATAACATCAACATAATATTAAGAAAACTTTATAGAATCGCTACAACATTAACAGCTACTTTACAACAGCAATGCAAATTAAATAAATTTCACCAAATTCTAAATTGTCAATCAAATAAGTATAAGCTACAAATTTTCTATTTAAAAAAGTAAAATTCAGTTCTAAACAAACCTTCAAATCGTCGGACGATTGAAATTTCTTCAGAAAAGAAGATAAAATTGACGCAATCCTTTAATTTCTTTGCTCTGAATCGTTTTAGGAATTCGGACACGGTAAATTGAAGCTGGGAATCCGAAATTGAGTGTGGAAATTTTGACTTAAAGATAGAAACTGTAATAGAGAGTTAGGGTTAGAGAGAGCCGAGAATAGTACTAGTAGTAGTAAACTTTTTTTTTTGGCGTTTGCACTCCGTTCACCTTTCGGGTGACATCCGGATCAAGGTAAAGTTCGGGGTGGTTAGGTTTCATTCCTCTCTCAAGGTGTTGGCGGGGATTCGAATACGAGTCCGTCCTACTAAATTCAGTCCCCATCACCACTGGACCAACACTTACTTGGTAGTATTCTACTAAACTATGAGACCATATTGTTTTCTTTTGTGCTGATACATTGTAAAGCTTTTATCTTATCGTATGGGGATTCTGAGATACAAATATTAGAAATTTTTTGAGGAGTTTATGGATTATTGGGTGTCTAATGTTTTTTTTTTGATTGGTATACCGATTTCATACATAGGGTATGTTTATATTTTGCTTATGTTAATATTTGTTAGTCTTACAGTTTCTAAAGTTGAGATTTTAGGTTTAAAAGTTAAGGTTTTTAACTCATATGTTAATATTATAATATGTTATCATGTAAGGTTTAATTTAAATGTGTGAAATATTAAATATTTATATTTTAAAGTTAAAATCTTACCGTTTTAATTCGAAATTTGTCTATTCACGTGTTTATACATAACCATTCAGGTCCAGCTCAAGTTGACAAGTCGTGTTTGTTTTTATTTTGCATTAAATACAGATACAAATAGATGTTCAAATCGGTCGAAGTAAAACAATCAACAGAGGCCAATTGCTAAATTCCCCAAATAACGAATATGAACGAAAAAATTCCAATTTTTTTTCATTGGATATTCAGCAAAAATAAAATAGCATATTGAATTCATATGAAAAGAAATATTGCACACATGAATTGCTTTAAACAATTCAAATCATATACAATAACTCGTGTCTTACGGAGTTTCAAAATTGACAGAAGAAAAGTTATTTCACCATACTTTACTTTAAGGTCTAATAAGTTTAAATAATATCCACTGAATTTCAATACTTCCAATAACTTAAAAAGAACTTCAATGGAACAATCAATTTCAATTTCAACATATTGATGTATTTATACAATTGATCACTTATAAAATCAAAATTTATAACAGCTGAGAAGAGGCCAAAACTTTCAAAAACTAATTGGCCAGTTCAACAACATACTAGAACAAAAAAAAAGTTTATAAAATCAATAAATAATTTTCCTTTTTAAAGAAAGAATCATAATATGAATATGAACATCGAGCTTCTTATTGTAGAAATTTCGATCATATTCTTCAAACATTAATATCTGTGCGTTTTGGCTTAGTATAACTGAGTTCTGCAGCGCTCGCCAGGTTATACCGAGGCACATTATTGGCTTCTGGGGTTAACATTGGCCGCTGAGGGTAAAGCGTGGGTGGAGGAGTAAGGCTGTGTTGGGCTGGCAAAGGCGGAAGCACATTGTACTTGTGAGGATCACCACTTAAGCTGCAACAACAAGAAATAAAAAGTTATATTGTGATCATACAAGAACAAGCGATTGAACAACAGCAAAATTTAGCTATACTACTGCCTACTCGGACTCTTCATTTCATCTCAAACACCTAACATAAGTATGGATACTTAGACACGTACTTGTGTTTGACATGGGCACCCAAGTCCTTATAACAGAAAATAAATCTCAAAGTTCCAACATAATAAATCTGTCTTCTATGATTCACTTCTCACATAAAATACAGTTGTTTTTCCATAGATCGAACTACCATGTATGGAGTATCTATCTGATTTTCTGATTACAGAGCAGCCGTGACTAAACATGGACAGCTAATTCGTCAACATACTGAGCAGCCCTGGAAAAAAAATCCTTCAGATACCCGGGACATGCTTTTTTATTCATAGAGTACTCACCATACTTTACATAAACAATTTGGCTTATAACGGATTTAGGAAGTAATTAGAAGTCCAATGAAGATACGTTTGTTAGATACACATATAGTCAAGGCACGTTAGCTCCCAAATAAGAAAACTGAAGGCATATATAATGGATTTTTTGAAAGAGGGCTAATCATATTCATATTGTTCAGAAATGAACACGTTTGGGGTAAACCTTAATTTGTTTAGCAAGCTAAAACTTCATTTAGTGCCATTGAATAGGGACTGGAGTCTGTGCAGCTTGATGTCAAAGAGATATAAAAACTATAATGCCAAAATATCTTTCTTTAGCATAACCCCACACAAGCAATCAAGCAACCTCCTTAGAAAGAAATACTGTATATGATTGCTGCAGTGACCTGATGAAATAAAATTTTGATTCAAGTCTGGAAGGCAAAAAAAAGGGGGATGGAACGAGAATTACTTACGCAAGATGACTAAACTATACCTCGAATGGTTTCCAAATTGATCTTTGCTACTTGTTATTTCATCAGATGATGAAAATGATCTTTGAACTGGTGAAGGACTCCATGGATTTGATCGCGGTAGTTCATCTGAAAAATATCTCCTCCTTATCAACTGTAGAAACAAATGGTTGACATAAATGTAAGCAACACTGCAGTCCAGAGAAATGAGAAGAACCATATTCTCCAAAAAGCCTTCTGAAAATAAAAAAAGACAAACCATGCGGAAGAACTTTATCACAGCTTCTTTATCAAACCTCGCTTCTTTGGCAGCCTGCACATATTTCAAACTGAAACCATTTTAAGAGAAGCCACAGGAAGGTTAAACAAAGCAGTTCATTTATTTCATGAACTTTCAGCATGAATACGTAGAGATCTCAAATAGTCTATTCACAACTTCATGCCATTGTTGCAGCGTAATTACCTAGTCATTTGTGAATGAATAACCGTTCAAAAGTGGAAAGGATAAAATACATTGAGTTTCTGCTTTCCCCAATTCTCCAAATTCTATACTGTAATCAAGTTATACACAACAACCTAAGTATTTCCACGATAATAAAATGGGCCAATTCACTGCATATAGCAACAGGGACTCATATTTTCAGTCTTCACTCTTCAGCAACAGGAACTTTCTGCATATAGCAACCTAAGTATTCTGATAAGAGCGATTTATAGTCTAGCTCTAGCAGACTTTGTTTAAGGATGACCACAGCTTGCCAGGACAATGATGACATTTAACTTTCCATAGATGTCGGTCAGGCACAGAGCACACGTACATTTCTAAAACCGACTGTTTATTTTATTTGTAGTTATACACTCATGTCTCCTATTTGCTAGTGCAATGTACCAGTGTAGTGGGATTTTGTTATTAAAATTTGTTTTTTCCATATTCAATAATTGAATCCAAAATCTTCATCTCAACTACAATAAATAACTTGCAAACCTTTTGTTGGACCATCAGAATTTATTAGATTCTTAGCATCAGTACTCTTTCTATTTAGACCTGACTTGCAATACTTCACGATGCAGCCTCGGTACCTTTTTATGATTTTTGTTTCCTTAAACACAAAGGACGTCTCAGCACCCCCCCCCCCCCCCACCCACTAACATCCAAACAGACCATGTGGTCTATGCAAGAAGCAGATAGAACCACAAAAGGATCAGAAGGCTACATATCGTCTCGAACAAAAGAACGTATATCCAGAAAATTAAGGAAATCAGAGGCTGGAAAGAGTAACACCCCCCCCCTGTTATAGACCGGATTTGATGGACAATGTAGATGATAATGTAAAGAAAGAAATGGTGATTTTAATGGTGATGAAAGAACTAGAAATGGAACTTGGATTGATTGGATGGAAATATTACATAAACCCTAAGAATAATACAAGCTACGCACTACCTAAAAAAGATTCATTCTCTCATTAACTTTCATGATGACTACACTCTCTCTACTTAGCTCTATTTATAGATAAGTTAACCCTAAAACCTCTAAACCCTAAATTATTATAAACTACCTAAAATACCCTTAGCCTAGTAATATCGATTCCTGATATACAACGCTAAGAGGGGAGTGAGGAAATATCAAAAAAGATACTGAACACCCATGAAATGTCTGAATATAGCAGTCTTTCAAGGCCTTTCATCCAAAGTGTAGCAGTCTTTCAAGGCCTTTCATCCAAAGTGTCAACGCCGTTATCATTTTATTCACTACTAGTTTTAGTTAAATGCCAAGGGAAAGTAGATCGATTTATACAAGGCCTTGACTCATCGAAGATCTTCATATCTTCAACTCAAGTTTCACAGTATAAGAAGTATGAGAATAGAAGATATGATTTGGCCACAATTTCAATATTCAAGGTTAAATAAAACTTCAAATATACACTAGCCAATAGCGAGTAATTTCTTTATGAGAAGCAGGGGAGAGGTAAGACATGATATACACAGACTCTGAACAAATAAAATGAGATGCTTCATCGAAAACAATGTTAAAAATACGGAAGAATTTTCTTCTAAACCTCATAGAACTTGGAAAAAACTAATACCTCCGGCTTACAATTAATTACCATCTACCTTCCACTTGAAAACAAAAAATTATAGTTCTAATTTTTTGCTATAGAAAAAGGAGAGTGAAAAGGTAGAAAGAAAGCAGTGGGTGGGAGGGTGTGGTCTGGTACTCAACTTCAAAGAAAAAGTAAAGGGGAAAAACTTACTAAAAATGTGTTACTTCTTTGTGGCACATCCCATATGGGAAATCCTAACTTATTTGTAGGACAAATATACTATTAACTACTGAAATGCCACAAACAGTCAAAGGTACAACAGGTGAGCGGAAAAAAATCAATGTCACGAACTAGAAGTTCATATCTTACAGCTCTTAATGCTCCATTGCCAGGAAAGCTCTCTGTCAGTGGCAACTCCTCGCTCGCGGGAAGAAGTCCCTGCTTCTCAACCCATTGCCGAGCTACATCCACAAGATTACCACTGCTTCCTCTGATACCTTCTTTTGCTGCAATATCTACTTTATTACTGACAACAATATAGGGCACAGGAAGACCACCAGGGCCCCCGGATCCCATTGGAGCAGAGAAAGTCCCCGCTGCTGCAATTTCTGCTGCCCATTTATGCAAATTTGTTTTTGTTCTTCGTTGTGAAAGATCATAAACAAAAATAACACCTGCACACAAAGTTCAACACATTGAAACAAAATACCAATAATAAATAAGGTTATAGTTCAGCATAACACTTTTTAGAAACAGCTGCCCATGTGTAAGTATTCAGGAACTAATTAGGACCTCAATCAGATGCAGTCGTACAATATTCAAGGAATATGAGTTTGAGAGGATAATCATTGCTTAACTTTTGGTACTACGTAAGGCATGCGACTTTGTATTTTCCACATGTTAGTGACAATGCAATGCAGTAAATTACATAAAGAACTGTCTTTATTCCATTTTGAGCTAGCTAAAAAATTTAATAAACTAGAGCCCAAAGCAACTTAGTCTCTCCCTTTTAAGGGTCTTCGTAGAAACTAGATTTCTTAATATTCTCAATAATCATATATCTACATTTTGAATAAAAAATCTCGCTACTACTATGTTGGCGATCTCAAGGTCCAATCACCTTTCTTTTGAGAAAAATTTCAGTTTTCAGCTCCATGCATGACTTAAAAGTTTTAAATAGGCCTACTGCAGCAAAACAAGTATAAAAAGAGGTTCAGCACCACCATGCTTGACAGTAATCACCAAGACAGCCATGGCCAGCCCCCAGTCATGAAAACAAGCCTTCCGTCTTGAACAGGTGTGGATGTGCATAAACATCTAATGGTTAAATCTAGGGTTGAGCAGAAAAGTCGGGTACCCAGTTCCAGACCCAAAACCGGTTGGAACCGGTTGTTTCGGAACTGGAACTGCCGGGACTGGATCTGGGTATCAAATATTAGGAACCGGTTGGAAGTGAGTCCATTTCCGGGTAGTGAAATTATAGACCCGGTAACCACTGGGTACCCGGTTCAACCGTTTCAAGACCGATGCTTTTTAGATGAATGCATATCTAATGTATGCTTAAGACTTGAAGGTTTTTAAGACTAACCTGTCAATGGAAATATCAAATTATGTTATGTATGATACTTATATTTAGCTAGATAAGAAAAATATAGCTTTTGAATGCAACAGGGTAGCGGCAGGGAAACAAAACTCGGCCGTTGCATAACGTAACGGCCGTTATGTAACGGATTTTGAACTTGCCGTTACGCGAAATGTCGTTACATAACGCCGCGATGAAATTCACGTCCAACTCGCCGCGTTGTCCGTTACGTGACGGTGACTCGCCGCGTTAGAGCGTTTTTTTACCCGTTACATTCGTACTATATGTAAATTGGTTAAAACAAGAAAGGGAATATACGCATAGTAGCACAAAAACAATAGGGACACACCAACTAAAGGAGAAAAACTTGCCATAGGCTTCCAAGTTGAGTAATATATATGATTTAGTATCAATTTTTACATATAATATGATATGAATCTCATGTTTAAAGTAATTTTCAATTCACCATATGTGTAACCCACGCATATGATTGCTTTGGTCAAATTAAGTTATAAGAATACTAATTAAACTTCAAAAATGTCATCTTGAGGTTAAAAATCTAGTTGGGTGAATTTTCTGAAAAAATTCACGTCGCGTCAACCGCGATTTGTCTCTTTTCAACCGTTACAAGCCGCTCCCGCGTCATCGCGACCGTTACCGCGAACGCCACCATATCCGCGATTTTCTTCCATGTGTAGGGGGTACCCGGTATTGGAACCAGCCAAATAGACCAAATAACAATCACTTTTGCGGGATTGGGTACCCGATCAAGGAACCGGCCCTGGTTGGTTCCGGTTCCAATTCCAAAAATTAACGAACCGGTCCATCCGGTTCCAGGTTCTGGGTGCCCGGTCCAAGCGGTTCCGGTACCGGTTCCGAGCAATATGACCGAGTACCCGGTTGTGCTCACTCCTACTTAAATCTGTCCTCAAACACTCCAACTGAATCCTTGTTTGGAACTTGGAAGGATTATTAGGGTGCCTCCATATATAAATGTAACGAGGATTCTAAAATAATTATGGTTGGATGGATGAGGTGAAAAATAATAGTAGATATTTTCTTCTCTCACTATTCGTTTTGTCTTGACTTCTTGGGGGGGCTTTGTTGCCAAACTTCTTTCTTCGTGCTATTTATGTTAATCATTAGGGAAAACGCTTCTTTAGTCTTAAGATGTATCTAACACCCCAATCAAAGTCCATATCCCTTTTTAATTTCTCGCAAAAAATCAATTAAATACCCAACTACCCAAGATCGTCTTATCAGACATTGAATTTTTTAAGAAATCCTGAAAGATCGAAAGGACCACTCACAAGCATCATCCTATCAGACATTGGACTTTACAATCAGATCGTCCTCATATATTCCTATTTTCTCATCGGTATCTATAAGATGGCATAGCAAGGCGTGACTCTTTTCTACATTGACGATGTAACCTTCTACCTTCAGAACTCAGAAAACATCAAATAATAGTTCATAGATTATGCACCATTTATAATATGCACAAAAGAAAGAAAAGGAACAGTGGAGGTGTCGGCACGCCTGGCCCAACCCAACCCAAAATTCACCCTGCATAGAGCCATGATCCGCCTCTTGGCCTCGTCAACACAGGAAAATGAAAAGGCAACTTCTTTATTACACGAATGAACAAGAGGTTGAAAAGGTTGTGTTCATCACCAAAATGAAAAAAAGTTACAGCCTAATAATCAAGCACCTTACCATTAATTTGTGTATAGAAAAGAGATCGACAATCTTTATAACGATCATGGCCTGAAATATCCCATAGTTCAACAAAGAAATCTCTTTCAGCATCACCTTTAATACTATTTGAGGAGCTACTAGGATTTCCACAAGTAATATGCTGAAGGTAAAAAAGAAGAGAACATTAGCAATGACAAATGCTAGAATGTGCCTCAGTAATTGCTTTAAATTGCACAACTGCACAAGAAAAAGTAAGATAACCTTCACGTTAACTGAACATCCAATTGTTTGAGAAGGACGAGCGATGGAAGAACCT
Source organism: Patellifolia procumbens (assembly GCA_947645195.1). Taxonomy (NCBI): domain Eukaryota; kingdom Viridiplantae; phylum Streptophyta; class Magnoliopsida; order Caryophyllales; family Amaranthaceae; genus Patellifolia; species Patellifolia procumbens. The sequence continues at coordinate 840,581 of CANSGD010000144.1, forward strand.
TGATTGATTAAATGTACAAGGGAAGTTTTTCCCACACCTGCCCAGACATACAAACAATGAAAGATGTTTCAGTTCATGTACGAGTTAACCAATTTGCATAGTAGCCCTAGACATCGATAAAACCATAATCTAGAATAAAAATTGTTCAAATTGGCGACTACTTTCAAGTGTTATATACTCGTATCAAGCAGTGTCATCTGGTCCACCACCAAAGATCAATTTGGGACAGCTTTGAAGCTAAGATGCAGGCATTACTCGACTATAGGATTGCAAATCCATGTAATCATGAAACCAATTGCAATATGAACCCAAAAGAAAACAACTCTGCATCTAAACAGAGAACAGCAAGACCACTACCATTAAGCAACCTCAGATATAACACCACCCATAAATCAAGTACCTCAAATATAAACCCAATAGTAAGGTTATAGAAGACAATAATATAGTCAGAAAATCTTTAAATTCATGCAGATAATGCATTTATTCACAAAACATAATGTAATATTGTGAACGAACCATATATATGGAAATCATAACGGAGCTCAACAAGCTGGCATCATAAGCCATGAAGTATTTTCTCTGATACTATAGTCCAAACTTCCCTAGCTAGCCACCCCATTTCCAACTCATGCCTAGTTATTCCAACACTCATTGGCTTCAAGTACACATTACGGCCCATTTGGTGGATGGTAAACACCGTAGTAATGGTAATAAATTTTTATGTAGTATCATATCAATATCCATGGTATCTCTCCGGGAAAAGCTTAGTTCATATCTCTATCAGATACAAATATACTACGATTTTCTATAAGTATACTACATTTTCTATATATATACTACAAGTTCATTAAGTTCTAAATTTATTAAGAAAATATGTTACCTTAAACTTTTGTTAAATATACTACATTATTTATAAAATATACTACATGTACCTATAAATATAATACGAATAAATTGATAGATGCCAAATTTCCTATATATCTAATAGGAATCGGGCACCCCTTGTATCTCTCCTGTACCCTAAGTTTATGATTTTCTTCATACAATTCCATTTACCATCCAAAACCATCTAAAAGGCGGTATTGAATGGGAAAGAAAATTTGTTAACATATTCGAACATGTGTTTTCATTAACATGGTAACGACTAATGAGTAGTACATTACCATTACCGTTACCATCACCGTCATTTAGTACCACTTACTAAACGAGGCGTAACGTGTACCAAAACGATCCATCATCGACCCACTAAATCTCCGGCAATGATTCTCAATACCCAAAAGCTAAATCAAACAAACTAAACGAAATAAATCACCAAGATCATCAGCTCAAATTCAGTGATGACTCATAAGCAACAATATGGATCAATACAAGAAACTTGAACTAACAATATGATTGAAAAAGTAACAAAATGCAGATCATAATTAAATAAATGAACTTATCTTAATACCTGAATCTCCAACAACAAGAACTCGGATTTGCCCACAAAGTGGCCCACCATTTTGATCCTTATTTTCTCTCTCCCGCTCCCTCCAAAACATCATCTCAAACTGAAATCTCAGTAAATCAAATTTTGCGCAAAATGATCGATACCCACTTCAAATTAAGAGGGTTTGTAATGAAATTAGTATAGATCTGGGGAAATAGGAATGATTTGTTAAATGTTGAGGAATATGGGTAGAAAAATCTTCAGAATGAAACATTCGGTAATATTATTAAGATTAAAATGAAGAACATTACAATGGCGGAAAGCTCTCCCTAGCGTAATGGAATAGCAACATAAAAGTGGCAAACTGTCTGAATTTCTATGCAGTATGGCAGTGGAAATTACGCGAACTTAAACCATTTTCTCTAGCGCAAATTATTAGAAGAGGCGATCTAATTTTAACATAAAATAACGCCAACTAAAGTTCACAAATTATTCTTAGACACTTAGCATACTCTACTTGTTCATTCTCTTCCCTTTTTTCTATTTTAATTTTAGTCTCGAAATATAATAAGCGATTCCTAAAAACATATGACTTGCCGAATGGATTAAACTAGTCACTAAATAAATTTAACACTGGGTATTGAATGAATTAAACAGGTCACGAAATGAATTAAATAAGTCACAAAATGAATTAAATTAGTCACTATTTTCAGATGACGGTTTATTGATTTTCTCTTCTTATTATTGGGCTTATTGGGTCGTTGCCTAATTTTATATTAAAAGTAGGCAGTCTCTTACAAAACCAGTTGTTTCTCTAATTGGTATCGCATGTACTTATTAGATCTGATTGAATCTTATTAATTAACCTTAATTTTACACCTTATTGCAATTGGACGGCTTGGACGTAATTAGCTCTTATTATCTTAAAATAATCTTTATCACTGTCCCAACTATCGCGATTCACGAGTCAAGTTTCCGAACGTCTATGATCGATTTTAGCCTCAAAATAATGATTATTGAAACGTCTTTTCACAGTTTTCTCGGTGTGGAGTTCCACGATGCTAAACATCCTGATTCCCTTAAGTATCCTTTTTGGACCCTTAAAACTTGTAATGCCTCATTATATGACCCACGGAATCCCCCACGTGATTTCCGACCATTTTAACTCTAGGGCCCTGGAAACCAAAAATCCATGAGTTAGGCTTCGATTGGTTTGTCCGAGACTTAATTTAGAGCTCGTCTCGTTGTCGTCCGATTTTTGTACCACGTCTCTGCAATCGCTTTTGAAACTTTTTTAAAACTTTTTATCACTCTTGTCGATGCCATCTCCTTTAGCAACGGTTTCAGTTGACGATTCATGTTAGCCGACCCCAAATTACTTTGGGAATAAGGCTTAGTTGTTGTTGTTGTTGTTGTCGTCGTCGTCTCTGCAATCGCTTTTGAGCGTCCCATAGTCAATTCTCATCATGCACCTTTTATGGCTCGCTAAACATCAAAAAGACAAGTAAAAAAAAGACGAACCTAGCTTGGCTAGCTAGTTAGAAAAGTAGTAGTAACTTTTGATAACGTGGAATGATTTCCAAGTCTCGATGAGGGTACCTTCCTAAAAAGATTAGCAATTTGGATTGACGTGCTAAACTAAAAGATGGGACATGATTTTGTTATTCATTCAATATATATATAATTTGGGGAAAATATGGTCGTTTAAGATTCATTGCTAAAGATTCGAGAGAAGATTATTAAAAGAAAATTAGAAGTTAAAAAGTACATAAAAAATAAATCGTTGATAAGGATTTCTTTTAAATGCATTTGCAAAACTTGATTCATATTAGTGATTTTTTTTTTGCTAATTTCTTCCTTTTAAGAAAGTACCAACTCTTAACCCTAGTATTAAATTAATAATAAGATAATCTTCTAAAATATGTAATATTATTCATGTCAAGTTGAAATTACACATTAATCAGTAGTTAAATAATAGATCCAAGACAATGCATGTTGATGCCGGGCCTGTTCTCCCCATCTTAGTTTCAGATCAGTTCAGCTCTGCACAATACTTTTACCCTCACATATCACTATTCAGTCCAGTTCAATTCAGTGTAGCTATTTTATGCAAAAGAGAACAGGCTCGTATAGTATGTTCTTGGTTTATGTTCTTTTCATTACATTGCCTTATGGTCGTTGTAATAATTATATCTTATTTACATTGTATGTTCAAATTTATGAAAATATATGGATTTTTTACTTTAAATTGTTCATATTTTCCATAGTACCACAGTGGTCCCACTTGAAAGAGACCACTAGATTGTAAGAACATCAAAACTTCTAACAGTGTACAACTATCATAAGTTAGGCTCAAAACTCTTAGTACACAATACCTAATTAACATACTTTATATCTCTCCATCACTTTCATGTCATTTCCTCAACTTTTTCTTGGCAAAATTAGAAACAAAAAATGAGCAAAAACTCAAAGCGAGTAGTGGTGCTAAAATCACAAGTTTGGAGTTCAATAGATTCATCTTACATTCCAATGAGGCCGTGCAGAGTGACCTACAAGGAATGTCAACGTAACCATGCTGCTAACACGGGCGGGTATGCAATAGATGGATGCATAGAGTTCATGCCTGGTGGTGCGGAAGGCACTGCCCGTGCCTATATTTGCGCTGCATGTAATTGTCACCGCAATTTCCACCGCAAAGAAGTTGATTTTCAGGTTGATTGTTATGAGCCTTCTTCTGCAAATTCATCAACTGGAACTTAAGAAAATTTGATTTAATACACTTATTTGTATGGGTTTAAGCATGTTTGTATGTATATATATGTATTTCTTCTAAAGACCTCTTTAGTTTTCTTACTTTTGTTTAAGAAAAGTTGAAGTTTCCTACTTGTTGATTTATGATACATATATATAGACAAAATGTGTACTAGTTGTGAATAATGCCCTTACTTTAGTGGTTTAATTAAGGATTTATGTTTCCTTTAATAGAGGTTATAGCCTTAATCATTTGACAATACATATTTTTGGACTTATGTTGGATGTGAGCGGTGATTATGAGACTTGTGATTTGGTAAAATACTTTTTGTTATATGTTAAGGACAACTCGATATCGGTATGTTTAGTTGTCAGTTTTCAAAATAAGTATAAAATTTAATGTTGGTCATATTAATACTATTAATATTATTCTAACATTGAAAATTGTCAATAAAAAATGAAAAACTACTTTTTCAGGTTTCTATATTTTGGTTTTCAATTTTCAAAAAAATTGAAAATTAATAAGATAGAGAGCATATTTTTTTATATAAGAATTCAACAATCTATAGACAAATAATTATTATGGGTTAATCCATTATACATCCAACTTTATTTTTCAAAACGATTTGTTGACTTGGAAAAAACACCAATTTGGAAAGTTAAACGATGATGTGTAAAGCTTTGGCGGAGGATGAGATTATTTTATGAGTTAATAGTCCCTTGAGATCATTTTGGTGAGGCACCCCATAACTAGAAGTGCAACATGGTTTTACCGTAGGGTTTAAATAAAGAGAAGGTATTGTGTCAGACGGACTTTAGTTGGTTCCAATTTTTTTTCAGTTGGATGTATTTTGATTTTAGTTGTTCAGTGAATATTTTCAGTTAGACCTTATATTCTTTCAGTTGGTCGTTCTATTTTTTCAGTTGGACCTTTCTATTCTTTCAGTTGAACCTTCTCTTCATTCAGTTGGACCTTCTATTCATTCAATTGGTTGTATTTTAATTTGATTGTTACCAACTGAAAGAATAAAAGAAGCAACTGAAAGAAAAAAGGAACTAACTGAAAGAATGAAGTTAAAACTTGAAATTCAGTAGCTGAAAATAACATTGTCACTAACTGAAATAATATTGTCATTAACTGAAATTCATTAGCTGAAATAATATTGGCACTAACTGAAATAATATTGTCACTAACTGAATAATATTGTCACCAACTGAAAGAATGAAGTAAACCAACTGAATGATATAAAGTGACCAACTGAATGACACTTAAGCTATAATCTCAAGAATGAAATCAAAAACAAAACCTCAAAAAAAAGTGTAAATCATGCATTTCATGTGATTGAGAAAGAAAATATAAAGGCACAAAGATGACATTTGTGACGCAGCTCTAGCACAAGACTCCATTTTTATTAAGTGTAATGGCTGTTGAATACTTGCTTGCTACTTGTGTCAATGAGCAGTGGTATCTGGTACGTTCGTTGGGTGTGTAGCTGCGTGAGCTCCGCCGTCCACGAGCATTTGTCGACTCTGTACCCATCTTTGTATCCAAGAGATTCTAGCACTCCACCATTGGCGTTAGGTGTTATGAAGGCGGCGTAGGAGCACCGGCGCAGCGGCGACGGAGGAAGAAGATGGAGAAGAAGGAGCAGCGGCGCCGTTTTCGCGGCTTCGTCCGACGAAACATATTGGGTCAGACAGTCTGACCCAATAGTTTCACTTAAATAAATTTGGTGATACGTTCTTGTGATGACACTTTAAATAATAGTCATGAAGTTGATAATATCCTTTCCAATAAAACATTCAGCCTTAAATATTTCCACTTTACATATGACTTGGGTACATCAAGTGTATTGGTATACTAATGCATTGCTTTTTTGTACGTAAAAATAGGATAATAGGTGTTACAAAATGATCAACCTACAAATGCAATAACGGTTGCAAATATCTAAAAGCCTGAAAATGATATTATGAAGTTTAGAAATGAATATCTTAAGCATAGAATGAAAAATATTTGTTCCATGTACAAGTACAACGACAATAATTTTGTGATCCGCTTTGAGATTTTTTCTACTCTTGTTAGACTGTAATATAGGTTGCATCAAGTCAAGTTCATGTTCATCAATGGTCTAAAATATGGCTTTGTCTCAACAATTAGCCTGCCAAATAGGTTGCATCGAGTCAAGTCCACTCAACAAACATCAAATATTCATACCAATTCCTCTTATTATTCTCTTATGAAGTATATACTACATGTATCAAACGGTTTTAATTAGTTGTGAAACAATATAAGAAGTACTAATAAAGCTATTAGACTAATATCTCAATCGCAAACATTAATAATTGGTCGATGATGCATGTTTTTTTAAAACTGATAAATAAATAATAAGAAAAAATATGATAAGAAAATAGACCACAAACAAAGAGAGAAATTGTCATATGGTATTATGATAGGATAGCGATAGACCGAAATACTAACATTATTTTTTTTTTGTTGGGTATAAAGAGCCACAAAGACAGGACAAGAATCAATCTCACGGCATTCTGAAACTTTGAAAGATACTCTCAACTACCCTCACAGTCACATCTATATTAGTGAGTTGTTAAATAATAACACACGCATACGCCTTGGAGCCACTATTTGAAAAAAGAGTGTGTATGCAGTGGAGGACGTAAAAAAATTTTAAAAATATATTGTTGGGGTCATGGAGGCTTAATTCAGCCATAAGTTTCATATCATGTTTGAAGCCTTAGAATTGGTTTATGCCCTATCACCTTCCATCACATAAGAGACATTTACGCTTGAAGTATGGATACAACACAGGTCTCCTCAAGTCCTCATACTTGGTGCTTAACATTCCTCTTAGATAGGAGGGGTGAATGATCTTTAACCCGACCCCGAGATCTAATGCAAAGCAAATTTAATGATTAGTAAAATCGAAGTTAATAAAGGCACTACCATAAAAAAATTAAAACCGCGGGTTCGAGGCCCTATTCAATAACTCACATTGCCTCTTAATAACATGTGAATGGACCAACTCAACCAAAAGCGTAATCTGAACATTAAAGTCGTAAGATTGGTTTTATACACTATCACAAATTTCTAGCTCCATAATAAAGAAAGATTGCAAAAATATTCGACACAACACAAGGGCTACAAGCACAGAATAAAGACGTGTGAATAAGTGCATATTGTCATATCTCAATCATTGTTGGAGAAGTAGAACATAAATAGGCTATGTACATTGTACCACCTCCTACTTATCTATAATCACAAATTATGGATGAGATGTACTACGTTTTAGGTTACTGTCATTGTATTGATCATCAAACTTTGTTGTTTAGGGAAAGCAATAAGGTGGGGCGGCTCAATAATTTTATGCACATGCATCTATATACTAAATCTGTCTGATACTATATAACATTCAGATATCAATATTACAAATCTTTAGACCTAATTCAATCATATATTAATTATGCTTGCATGGAGATGAAATACTCTGAAGTTAGGTACTTCCTCCGTTTTTATTTAAATGTGACACTTTTAGATTCACGGACTCCTAGGCAATTTTTGGGAAGGAAAGAGATAGAGAGAAAAAAATAAGGGGATCCATGTGAGAGGAGAGAGATAGAGAGAGTTTATTGACCAAAAAAGAAAGTGTCACATTTAATTTAAAACTTCCTAAAATAGAAAGTGTCACATTTAAAAAAAACGGAGGAAGTACTAGATTTGGAGTTAGGGAGGCAAACTTCTGGTTGATGTCAAATTCTCAACTATCTGTAATCTAATTGATAGAGTTCGTTAAAGATTAGTTAGCTAGCTCCCCACTTCTGGGTTTATGTACTTTCCAAATCCCATGCATGCAAGAATACTGTAGAGATGGGTTTTTTTTAATGATAAGAAGAAGGGTTTTACTTGATCACGACAAGGTTTATAGGGCACGTCTTTGGAAAAAAATAATCGATGTTAATAGTAATAAAACATGTGATCTTAAGGCCACAAGGTGAAACTCATGGTTTAAAAAAAGTTCGTAATGATATATATATGAATTTTTTTAAATTCTAACTTATACTACCTCCGTTTCATATGTATTGCAACATAGGGAGTTTTACGTCTCCCAACGCACTACTTTAGACGCTAATATCTTTAATTTTATTTAAGTAAAAATTATAAAAAGTTGATATTAATTAAGCATATATCGAGACGAATCTAACAAGATCTCACATGGCTATATTTATCCTTGTGTATAAATCACAAAAGAAGGTCAAAGGGTAGTGTATAAATAGTGCAAAATGTCAAAGGTTACAATACATATAGAACGGAGGTAATATGTTATTTAGAAGAACAAGTACAAAAGGAGGGTGAATTGTACTAATAGGCATTAGATGATCCACATTTGTGCTGAAATCAAAATTAACAAAGTAATAAAGAGGTGCAAGGGGAGATTCTAGCAAGGACCTCTTTGGAGAAGTCTTTTACCATCTCTAAATGAGAATATTTGGGATATTGACGAACTTAAGATGAAGCGCTTAAATTGAAAATTTTTAAGGATCGTGTACATACGACCCTATATAGTAAGAGAGTTTAACCATAGATGAAGTTCAATTAATCATCTCCCTAAGACCAATTAATTATAATAGGTGGAGTAACAGTAATCTACCAAACTTATATATGGTCATTAATCATCTTCTTTATCAATGTGTGATCGCAATTCGCATGTATGTATATGCTCCTTAACATAAATGGTTGAAATGAGGTGAAACTCTATCTAGGATTCCTGTCAGAAAAAAGAAAAAAGAAACTATATGTCTAGAAAATTATGCCTATGAATTATGATCAAGGTTCACAATCTGCCTGCAATTACAGACCTTTAGTGGGCTTGTGTTATGCTGGGCTGTACATCAGCGTGATAGCGAGCCCATTGCCAGCTTTGCAGCCACAGCCCGTTTAGTATTTATTCCTCCAATATTATAGATCCTCCGTTTTAATAATAGTGATGATTTTAACCCAAGAGAAACCATAATTATACTGGACAAGTACACTATAGAGAAAAAGAAATTCATACCAAATAGTTACTCCCTCCGTTTCTCAAAGATTGTTACATTTTGACATTTTACACTAGATTCCTCTTGGTATGTAGAATATTTATATCTAGTTTTTATAATTTTTACAAATACATAATTAGAGATATAGACGCTCAAAGTTTTGCATTGGCATGCGTGAAAAGTACATGTGTAACAATCTTTGAGAAACGGAGGGAGTATTTGCTAGTAGGGATGACAATCAGATGAGGCGGAGTGAGGGTAATTGTGGATTTCGTACCAAGCATTATTTGTATTTGGTTTGGTGGTAATAGTTTGCAAGCTAGGAAGTCAACTTCTTAATTTTATCTCTCGATCCTTGGTTAAGTAGGTATCTAACCGTTTTAGAATTTTACCAACATGGCAACAACTATCTAGTCAAGTATCCCAAATTAATTCACAAACTCATAAATTAATTTTGAGGTTTCACTCAAACCTAGCTAGCATAAAAGTTCTTATACAAAATGGAAAATGCAAGAATATTATCACGAGTTTATTCCAAAAGGTTAACGATATTGAATAATTGTCAACAAGTGACATGATCTGATGAGAACTTTAACCGAACCTAGATAGCCTACAACTGTCACCAGACTCACCAACTTGTATTAGCGTCAACTGTATTCGGCCGGAATATAACTTGGAGGGATAGATGGCCCATATTACCCCTAACCCCAAAATAAGAACAACTCGATAAAATTTGCACATTGATCTAAGATAACAACATGTTGACCTAAAATAACCCAATCCGAAGCAACCCAACCCAAACCACTAGCAGAATTGACACTTCCAAGTCCACCCATTTGTCGGCAAAAACTTGAGATAATAGTGAAGGCCGTCCATAACTCCATATATAGAGCTAGTTCCAAATAAAACCCATTAGAAAACACCTCAAAAGCTCATGTTTGAAGGGTCCTACTAAAGTCATACATCTACCACCAAATCAAAGCTTCCCATTTATGATTTATGCTCCTCAACAAACAATAGTTGAGGTTGTCACGACCATATATCACAACAATCAAACACCTCCTCTCATTTTCATTTTTTAACATTTTTGAAGGGTACTCCCTCTTTCCTATTATATACACCATTTATTATAAGATTATATTAGATTCGTCTCAATTTATATTTTCACAATACTTAGTTATTATGATTAAAGTACAGATATATCTAGTATTTTCAAAACCTGACAAAGTCAAATAAAACATCTGTTATTAAGGGACGGATAAAGTATCACGTCAACATTTTTGAAGCCCCTTTATCATTCATTCACTACTATTATTATTACTTTTGGGTTGGGTCATTAGTGAGCATACAGCATAGCATTGCAGCTGCATCATCTGTGATCACATGAAAGTTTGCTGCTGTTGCTACTGCAACTTTTGCACATTGCCATCTTTCTCAACACAAACTCAGATCACCATAACCCCCTGATCATTAACCAACCAAAAAGAAGAAACCTAAACCTACCCATTTAAATTTCATCACAGATTGTTATAAATACATTCACCTTCTTTCTTTTTGGTGTCTCTTCAATCTTTTTTACCAACAAAAGTACAAAACTTTGGAGATAATTAACCATATAAATAGAGCTTAATTTGATATAATGTCGATGCCGTTGCAAAGAACATTGCTTAAGGTTATAGTCCTTGGTGATATTGCGTAAGCTTCTTTCTCCTTTGAATTTCTTTGTTTTTGTGGCAGCTTTGATCAAATATGTTGTATAATGGGGTTTTTTTTGTTTTTCTTTGATATAGGGTTGGGAAGACCTCTCTAATTAACAGGTATGCACTATAATATTAGCCTGGAGCATCATTTTTAAGTACTACGGTGAACGCACAAATGTTAGGTAATTTAGTTGCTAAAGTCTCGTAAGGATGATATGTAAGACCCGTGAACTTATCCCCTCTATAACACTAATCTTTATCGCTCTTTATGCACCAAACAAGATGGTAGATGGAGCTGGTTCAATTTGAGTTAATCCATTTTGGTAAAAAAATTCGCTCATTCAAATTAAGTTAGTTCGAGTTGACTTTGGTTTGAATTAGAATTAAGATTATGGCAAGGATATTTGATCGGAAGAAACTTTTTTCCTGAATATTAAAAGGGAATTTCTTATTTTCGTTTATTGGGTTTGTAATGTGGAAAATAATTTTGTTGACGATGGAAAAGTCATTCGATTAAGAAAGAAACATCATATTTACCTACTAATTCCAAACATTCTTATTACTCTCTCCCTCTGAAGCACGGAAACTTCTTTTGGGTCAATTTTTCCCGTTTCCGACACAATTCTGTTTCGGAAATTTGGCGAAATGTTTCCGAAACTTTAGTGAACGTATGATAGTGTTTTGTTAAAATTTAAAAACTTTCTCATAATACATGCATTTCATTTCCTTTGAAATGACTAAATCTCGCATACTTTACATATATCCCTTCTCATTATCTTATTTCTTCCTATAACAACATGTAGTTGCTCTAATTTTTTAATTTTTATTCAGTTCCCCCACGTTTCGCTACGTGTCCTCATTTTGAAAAATAACGTTTTCCAGTTTCAACGTTTCCGCGTTTCAGTTTCCCGTTTCCGTTTCCGTGCAACCTAGCTCTCTCCCCATCCATCCTCTTTTCCTCAATTTTCCATTTCCTTTTCTCTTTTAAGGAACTAAACGAAGAAAAACTAGTTTAAAATTTTATCGTTCTATGAACATACCCTTCAAGATGAAAATATTTCTATGTCCAACTAAGTATAACCCTATTTTGGCTATTTCTACTCCTATCCAGAGGGGTCTCAATGGGGGGAGCAACTTGAGCGACCGCTCAGGGTCCCCATTATGAGACCTCCTTCACACACCAAAAAATTTTCTTAAAGAAAAAAGTTACACTAAGCTTTTTACTAACGTATACGAACTCCTACGAGTAACTCCTTAATTCTTTAAATTCCTTATTTTTCTTTTCTTTTTTTAAATACATATTTGTTTTACATAGGATCATAGAAAAATTTTCGCTCAGGGCTCGAAAAAGTTCAAGACGGCTCTGAGTCTTACTCAGTCATGCATAATCCTAGCTAATTTCTAGTATAATCCTAGCTAATTTCTAGTATAATCCAAATTTCCCATCTAGATTTGGGTCGAGTATATAGAATCATAAACGAGTCCGTATACGTGATACTAGTACGTATGTGCTACTCCTACTATTTAAGGTGTTAACATTATAACAATGCAATGCAGATACGTGCACAAAAAATTCAATCAACAATACAAGGCAACAATTGGAGCAGATTTTGTGACCAGGGAGTTGCAAATTGATGGCAGACTCGTCAGCCTACAGGTTGACTCACTTAATTATCTCTTCCCAATTGAAAAGCAACTACTATGAGTTTAAAAAATATAACTAAACTCAAATTTAATTCATTTGTGCAGATATGGGACACAGCAGGACAAGAAAGATTTCACAGTTTAGGACCAGCATTTTTCAGAGGAGCAGACTGTTGTGTTTTAGTATATGATGTTAATATCCAAAAATCATTTGAAGCCCTCCAATCTTGGCGTGACGAATTCATCAAACAGGTCGCGCTTACCACTCATTTTATATTATACTCCCTCCGTTTCTTTTTGTTTGTCCCATTTACTGTAGCTCCAAATGCCAAGAAAGATGATGTCATATGCATGTGGGTGGGGACAACAAGTAAGGAGTCCACTTATTTTATAATAAATGTGGTAGTTAAAGTTGGTGAGAGAAACTTTTAAGGTACATGTGGGACCAAAAAGTGATAAAGTAGGTGTAGATGGGTGATATAATTTTGCCATATGAGTCCATTTTAAGAACATTTAATTTCCCGTCTTACACTTCAACAACCAAATATTTACAACAGTTTTTACTTTTTGTTTTACACATGGACCCACTTTAGAATAATTTGTTTCTCAATCACCCACTTTTCTTTCTCTTCCTCTTACTTTTTCAAAAGCAAAAAGTACCAAAATACACTTTATACAATATAAAATTCAAAAGATTCTTATTCACATCAATTAGCATTGGTTTTCCCTCATATTCCAAATGGGAACATCAAATAGGAACAGATGGAGTAGAATGATTGTTCTAAATAATTATTTATGATAAAACTTTATATTTGACATTGTTAAAACTTTTAAGGTAAACATCTATTATTTCAAAATATGTATTCCCTTTAATCGAAGACGACACTTAACATGTACAATTCAGGCGACCGCACAAATCCCCCCGAATAGTTAGTTGTGTGGTACCATGAACAGTTGAACATAACACGGAGAATATGGATGACTACTAGATTATCGTCTTAAATGTTGTTGCGAAACAAGGAGGAGATATATATGGTTCAACATGAGACACCTAGAAACTACGATAACGTACCTACTAGGATACTACTACTGCTAGAAAGAGCATGACTTTTCTAAGCAATTCATGATGCAATCAAATAATTTGACGTTTTTTCTTTTCTTTTTGTGAAAGACAGACAGACATTTCAGACCCAGCCAAGTTCCCTTTTGTGGTGATTGGAAATAAGATTGATCAAGATGGTGGAGCTAGTCGCATGGTGAGCTTGTATTTCTCTATTTACCACATGGGCATATCTTTGGTTATAGTAATTAACAAGTTGTAAAACTTAAAAGTTTCTCATTTGAGAATATATATTATACATATCTAACAAGATCTTTCATAATTATGTTTTTACGTCAATCTGCAAACACTATAGTATATCTACAAAGTGTAGCTTACTCCCTAGTCCCCCCCCCCATTTGTTTACATACTTCGGCTTTTATGCTATCCAAAACACATGTAATCATAGATATTTAACAATTACATATCAGTACAGCAAACGTTGATATTCCGAAAATACAAATTAAGAAGAATCAAAATTTAATATAATTATGTTTTTTCTTATATATTGGTATGAAATTATGATCAAGATTATGAAATTTAACTAGGAATATGAAAGTTCGCAAACTAATCTAGGATAAAGGGCGTAACTCTATCTTTAAAAAGTTATTTTAAAGGTACTTAGTAGTTAGAAGGTCCTTTTTAAGTTTTAACTAAAACTTTTTGTGTATTGTTTGTGAACTAAAAGGTGGATGAGAAACGAGCAAAGGAGTGGTGTGGTTCAATAAAGTCAGGGCCATCAATGAGCAGCATTCCTTACTATGAGACTTCAGCAAAAGAGGATGTTAATGTAGATGATGCCTTTTTCAACATTGCGTTAGCTGCCCTCTCTCATGACCGTTCACAAGAATTGTAAGCCAATCCTACTTGTATTTTGGTAGTTTAAACTAAACTCGCTAACATCTGCTAAGATTGTCGGAATATGTACTAATTATGAAACGAAAATGGTTATAAATTTTAATTTAAATTCAAAAAAAAAGTTAACACGTTTTATTGTAACGAGAGTTCGATTCTTACCATGCTCGTGCAGCTGTTCAAAAAAATAATATTAACTACATACACATTCTTTTCATTCAAAAATCAATTGTTATACGGGGTCAAAACTCATAACATGTACGTAGTGTATGTTTATGAAAATAATATCTATAATATTCGTCTAATTTCCATTATTTCCACACCAGCCACTGCTCCGATAGGGTTACTTAAAAGATACAATCATAATTTAATTCTGCTTCAAAAATCATAATAATTCGTTTTCAAGCCAAAATAGTAAAAGACATTATTATACACGAATAGTTTCTTGTGATTTCGCTAGATATGCACCCATAACACGACGATTCTCGATGTTTGTTATGCAGATACTTTGAAAGCATAACAGAAACAGGCTCTCTTTCAGAAATAGTCGAGCAACAGAACAGATGCCCCTGCTGAACTAATTTATCCATCACGGTCTTCTTTCTAACTATTGAGGTTGTTTGATTCTTTTAAGTTATATGTACACAATTTGTGTAAGAGTGCTTGTTATTGCTAGAGATAATGGAAAAGTTCTAGCTGATCCAATCTAATTTGTATTAATTCATGAATGTGCAAGATGTGTTGTTGGAATGTGAATAACCCAAGAACAATTAGATCTTTAAGAAAATTTATTTGTTTCATTTTTACAAGGTTTTGACTTGTGAGTTAATAAAAAGGCGTATTTCAAGCGTACTGAGTAGGTATTTGTGAAACGATAAAGACCTACTTCTTATGTCATTTATTGATTATCTTGTTGATAGTGTAATATCAACTGTAGCAAGTAAATCTGGATAATAAATTACAGGACACATGATGGTACACTTTGATTATGCATAAGGAACTTCCTAATATTCACGTTTCTGGTGGCAATCACAAATTAGTACTATCATTTACATTAGCACGAACATATCTCTGAGTCCGACTATTAGGAGAACAGTTCTTCGGCGAGGATGTAAGAAGCGAGCAATTTAGCAAACTCATTACGGACCCTGCATTAGTCCTTCAACTCTGTTCATTGCATAACAAGGTGTAATTTCATAAAGCCTTTTCATAGGCTTTCCTAGTCTCACACCCCTCATCTACAGCTTGAGCTGCCAAATGTCCGGCGGGTTTTTCCCTAGTTGACAGAGATCGTGATCTTGAACTTTTTCCAGCATTATTGAAGTTCAACAACAAACCAAAACACCAGGCTAGATCCTTAATCCTAACAAGAATGGAGTAAAAGGTCCTTTTAAGTATAGGTACAAACAGCTATACTCGTTTGTTCACAATCTCTAATGTACGTTTTTTACCACTAATATCTATAAACATACATGTAGAAGCAATTACAGTAAGATCGCACATGATGGTGTTTTTTCTTACATGATTCAGTGAACACGGCCGAAACTTTGTACGGGAATCACAGATCCTACGCCCTTTGTCTTGAATCACAGTTGACTTGAGAACTTACAGGTAATAAGTCTAAGAACACATGCCAAGTTATCCTTTTGTCAAGGAACCCGCTTCCACTGTTTGACATAATCACTTTCAAGTAGCAATTCTATACCAAATAAAACGTTGGCACTTCGCACTGGCATGTACATACTCTGCAGATCCTAATAATATCCATTACTCCGCTCTTTCGTAGGAGAACAATTTCTTTAGTAAAATTCTCATACGATGATTGCTAAAACACCATCCGTTGGAGTCTAATTCGGACCGGTAAAAGACAATGTTGGTATCATTCAAGCAATTGGTACTACATTATAACATCTTTTGGTACCAATTACTCACTTCCTAATACCAAACAGCTTCTCATCTACATTTGGTGCTATTATAATAAGGGTTTTTGGCAAACTTGTATCGTTACACGGTACTAATGTACTGTATTAAACCTTTGTTTTGGTACTCAAAGATGTTTATTTGGTGTTGTCAGCATATGTTAGAGTCCAAAAATAGACACTAATCATTAGTGATTATTGGCCTTTTGAGTCTCGAAAATACCCATAAACAACTGAAGCTGCCAAATTTCCTGCATGTTGGTTTCTTCAATAGTTCACAGACATCATGATGTTGAACCTTTTTCCAATAAGGAAATTCATCAGCAGAACTAGATCTCGAGGGTAGAAGGAGTTAGGAGGTGGCGATGGAGGTGGCGATGGAGGTGGAGGTGGAGGTTGCGGTTGAGGTTCTTGAACCTAAAGGTATAAAAGAAAGGAAGTATGCTCAAGTTCAGCAGCAAATTTAGTATTCCCTCTGTTGGCTCTGTATTTTGTTTATTATTTCACTTGTTTATTGTACAAAGTCTCCAATGCGTACCTTCATCATTGATATCTTTAAATACGTATCTTTGGTTATGTCAGTCAGTTCATAGTTTCACGAATGCCACTTGATTGCCGCATACTTGAGCGACTGACTATCAGCCCACGCAGCTTCCTAGCAAAAGCTAATAGTACTTCTGGAGCTGCAGCACTGCTAGACTGCTAGTAATGCAACTTGATCTGAAACCAGAAAACAACTTGTATTTATAAAGTAGACTTAGTTTCTAAAAATTTAAAAGGGTTTGTGCACTCATCAAGTCATCATCCTGTTAAAATTGAACCTAGGAAAGAAAATCATACAGCCACTTGTATCTTAAAATATATGAATCTCATAATCAAAGCAATGGAAGTCAATCGCTTAATTGTGGGTTGTCATTTAATTTTTTAAATGAATCACAAGTGTATTTAGTTTATCCAATATGAATCACAAGTGTAATTAGTTTATCCAATAATAATAAGATTAAGCTACACTGTCATTTATATCACGCAATCAAACCTAAGAGCTATGCTACATCGACATCCTCATTCGCCTCAAAAATTATGTATCGTGTCGTGTCGGATACGACAAGTACTTGGATATTTTACTTTTAACTAAAAACTTAGACTATTTTCTACAAAAAGACCAAGTCCGATACTTGAACACCCGTATCCCAGTAGAAATTAAACTCGTGTCTAAGTAACATAGCCCAAGAGAATAAGAAATATAAACGGTCAAATTACGCAAAAATTAAGGCAGATACCAGATCATAGAATAAACTCGCGAAATATTTCAGCTTGCCATTTCTCTTGCCTTAACCTGTTAGCTGGTTCAAACTGAAACAACATAGGAGCTCATGGGGGAGAGATGGTTACATTTACATATTGGATAATTTACCCACTAGATATAGACTATATAAAGGAATTTTTTGCTGAGTTGGATTCCGCTCTCACATAATTTGAGATCAATTCATTCAATATTTCCTTTTATCTCTAGTGGATACATTAGATAATGTGTAGACAAAGTTTTCCCCACATGCTCGCATCAATAGTAAAACCATGGTATAGACATAAATAACACCAAGTCAATTGTGTACTACTCTACTCTCCTAGTTCTACTGCTACAGTGTATCACCATATTCATTCAAATGGTTTACCAGATTATGGACTATCAATCAATAATAATATATTAGTAGTAGATCTCATCTGACCAGTTATTTAAAGAGATGCAATTCATGTTCTCCTATACTCTCACTTTGATCTAATCATGGAATCCCTTAAGAAAAACTCTCTTACAGTTACCCTCATTTTCCTCATAATCTTGGCTATTAACATTACATTATGTCCCCTACTGGTAGGATCCTGTAATGCTACAGACGAGGAGGCATTGCTAGATTTCAAGAGTGGGATCGAGATGGACCCTTGGTTCAAACTTGCTACTTGGGTCCCTGAGACCGACTGTTGTTCAGCATGGGAAGGCGTGAAATGTGATCCTGCCACAGGAAGGGTAGTTGAAATTTTCCAGGTCGGCTTTTGGGATGAAGGTGGCGTCGAAACACTCATGGTAGGTCCGCTCTCTCCTTTCCTTGGCAATCTTACCTATCTTCGAGTCCTTCACCTTAAAGGGCTAGGACAGTTACGAGGTCCACTCCCTCCTGAACTAGGGAAGTTATCACATTTAACCACTCTTTCACTGACTTATAACAACCTAAATGGTTCGATTCCAGCTTCACTTAGTAACCTCCATAAGCTAGAACATCTCTTCCTAGGCAATAATAGCCTCACTGGTACCATACCCTACTCTCTTTTTCAATCAATGAGCTCACTTTCAACATTGGAACTAGAAGGTAACCAATTTACCGGCTCAATACCTTATTCCATTGCAAATTTGATTTCACTTAAGCAGCTTTATCTTAGCAGAAATTCTTTCTCTGGTAAATTTCCGATTGATATTGGCAAACTAAGGCACCTCACACACATAGATTTGTCATATAATCATGTTTGTGGATGTATACCCGATTCTATAGGAGGACTCTCCCAATTACAAGCATTACTCCTCACCTATAACAACATTAGTGGATCCATACCAAATTCCATAGGCAAGCTCTCCCTACTGCAGGACTTATATTTGGATCATAATAAATTTACTGGAATCATACCAAACTCTCTAGTTAAACTTTCCAAACTGAAGAATTTATACCTCAATCACAACGAAATTACCGGGATCATACCACATTCCCTGGGCAAACTCTCTGAATTGCAAAATCTATACCTCGGCCACAATAAACTCACTGGACATATTCCTTCTACCATCGGCGGCCTTGTTTCTTTACAATTCATGGATTTAAGCAACAATAAACTAACGGGTGTTTTACCACATTCTATAGGCAATCTCACCCAAATCCAAAGAATAGTATTAGAGAATAACATGATTACAGGAAAACTACCACCATCTATAGGCCATCTAACTACATTAAATGATATCTTGTTCTCAAACAACCAATTTATAGGTCAAATCCCTTCAACTTATGGCAATCTCAAGCTCTATTCTTTGCAATTGTCTAACAATCAGCTCATCGGCCCACTCCCTCCTCAACTCGCTAAAGCCGACATTTACAAGCTAGAATTATCATACAACCCCCTTAGGTTAACCAAACTACCAGATTGGTTGTTCAACAATTCGAACTACGAAAACCTAACATTAGCCAGCACAGGAACTAAAGGACAATTACCACAATTGATATCTCCTTTATATATTAGTCACCTCGATTTATCAAATAATCAACTTACAGGAAAATTACCATCATGGATAGGAAACATGAATTGGTTATTATCTTTAAATATATCCAATAATAGATTTTACTCCAGCATTCCAATTGAATTCAAAAACCTAAATCAACTAAGAACCCTAGATCTTCACTCAAATAACTTCACAGGATCATTAAATACAATCTTCGATAAACAAGGATGGGAATACATCTCCATTGATGTATCTAGCAACAGATTTAAAGGTCCAATTGATGAAAATCTAGGTCACAAAACGTCGATGAAGTCGATCATTTCTTTGATCTTGTCGAAGAATCCGATTGGAGGAACTATACCGATTTCGATCGGAAATTTGACGGAATTAGAAGTGTTGAAGATGATGAACAACCGGATTTCTGGAAATATTCCTGAAGAAATTGGAAATGCTGAGAAATTAAGGATGATTATACTGTCAAGGAATAGGTTAAGTGGAAGAATTCCAATGAAAGTGTTGAATTTGGCGGATTTGGAAGTGTTTGATGTTTCGAGAAATCAACTGAGTGGGGAAATTCCTCCACATAATGCAAGTATTCCTGCTTCTGCATTTTCGCGTAACCTTGGCCTCTGTGGTGCTCCTTTAACTCCATGTAAGCCTTTGTAGAAGAAAGAATACTTCTATTTTGGTGCATAAGGAGCCACGGAGGACATATCGGGCGGAATGTTCTAACCGACTTATCTCTCACCTTGAAAAAACAGGAATATGTAGGAGGAATGTCTTTGTAAAATTGTAATGGATTGTTTTGCGAATTTCACATGTGTAGTCTCTTTTTCTTTTATCTATCTAAAATTGATCTAATTTTCAATGGTCTCTCAAGTTTCTAGATACTTGGGATTTGCCTAGAAGTTGGGTTGGAATGAATAGCCTGTGTTTTTTTTACTATTGAGTCGACTTGTTTGGATGAGCGTTCACCCCAAAACGTTCATATCTACTTCCTTCTTGTTTCCCATAAGGTAGAAGGATCATGTGATACTATAGCTAGCTTCGATCCCAAGAAGAATCACTCAACTTAGCTCTTTGGTAGGCGGTCTACGAGGACCCTACTTACTAGTGATCTATGGATGAGAATGTACATTACTAAGGACGTGTTTTTTTCACGTTGAAATAATATAATTCCAGGTTGATCAGGTCTAATCAAGTGAGAACACGGTGAAAACAAGGAGAAATCAGAGATGATCAGGTCTAATAAACTCGATTCATGTAAAACAGAATGCATCCTAAGTACTCAAACTTTTTATCACTCTTGGCGATGCCATCTCCTTTGGCAACGGTTTCAGTTGACGGTTCATGTTAGCTTACCCCAAATCACTTTGGGAATAAGGCTTAGTTGTTGTCGTTGTTGTAGTATAAGGCTACATTAGATATAAAATGAAGCAAGAACAAAGATTGCAGCACTTGGCATCATATGTTTAAATATAATGCTACATTAGTAATGGTGAACAAGAAGAATCATATCCAAGAAATAGTGCAAAACTTGTACAGCAATAGAACAATCGTATAATGAGTTGGTAGAATGATTGTTCTACTTTCACTTAATCTATCCAATAATAGGTTTTACTCCACCATTCCAATTGAGTTCAAAAACCTTCATCATTTAAGAATCTTACATACTCCATTAATGTATCTAGTAACAGATTAACAGCTTGTTTGGATAGCCAAGATAGGAGGGAAAGGAAGGGGAGGGGAAGGGAAATGGTCAAAATCCATTGTTTGGATAACAAGTTAGGGGGTGAGGGATTTGGAGGGGAGGGGAATGGAAGGATCAATTTGTAAGAAATTTTTCCCTCCAACAATGGAGAGATTTGGAAAGAAAACCCATCTTTCTTCCTTCCCCTCCCTTTCTCTTCCCCTCCCTTTCTCTTCCCTCCCCTTCTTTTCCTTCCCCTTTTGTTACCCAAACGCACTGTAAAAGGTCGAATTGCTAGAAAATTAGGTCACAAACCTGAGAAATTAACGACGATTATGCTGTCGAGGAATAGATTAAGTGGAAGAATTCCGATTGAAATTGGGGAATTTGGAAGTGTGTGGGGAAATTCCTCCACATAATTTGAGCGTTCCTGCTTCTGCTTTTTCAAGAAATTTGCCCTCTGTTTTTTTCTATGCGAAT
The DNA here is from genome assembly GCA_947645195.1 of Patellifolia procumbens. Classification (NCBI taxonomy): domain Eukaryota; kingdom Viridiplantae; phylum Streptophyta; class Magnoliopsida; order Caryophyllales; family Amaranthaceae; genus Patellifolia; species Patellifolia procumbens. Next base: position 862,447 of record CANSGD010000144.1, read on the forward strand.
GTGCGGGGGATGAGAATCGATCCTAGGATTAGAGATGTTTTAACCAATCGAGTTATCCCCAAACTCTCTCTGACCTATGTATGTGGTGCTCCTCTATCTCTTTATCTTTTGTGAAGTTGTGATGGCATTTTGTATTCTCTAAAATAATTTAGATATTGTACTATAATAAATATGTGCGGTATAAAATAATTTGTAATGCAATGGTTTATAGGTGTGTTTCATGAGTTTCAAATGTAATATCACTTTTTTTTAGTCATTTGAATTAACCGAATTTTCAACTATTGCGCAAGTTTGTATACGTTTGCGATTGAACCGAATGTAGAGTTGAAGTAATTAGCATATGCATTATAATTGGTTCTACTTGCTTGGATGGTCGTTCACCACAAAGCGTTTGAAAACAACTTAAGGCTAATAAAGGGATCATGCATGCTCGTGATTTTTGAATTCCTTGCTTGGTTACAATTGTATAGTTGCGGCTTCTAATGATTTGCGACCGGCTCCTCTGAAGTCTATGCAAAACCCGGCTTTGGTGGAAGATTTGAGTTTTATCTTTAGAGATGGGCTAATTGGTCAGTAATTCACAAAAGGAAAAGTTCTAATATTGTGGCGAACTCACTGACAAACACAAGCAAACTTGATATATTATAGGAAAAAAGTATAGTTAAGACGGGCTCCGCTACCTTCTTCCTTCTTTGAGTACCCTTCTTCCTCCTTCATTCCCTCCTCCGAACCCCAACTATAAAACTCATACCTCAATTGTTGAAGTGTGAGCGTTCCTCAAATTTCCTAGTGTCTCTTGAAACCCTACACCACTCTTCTTCCTTTATCTTCTTTTTCCTCAAGAAACGATTAGATTACGAGAACAATTGCGGATATGCATAACTTTCTATGGAGAAAAAACTTCAAATGGATGGTCTAGTGATATCCCATTTTCGAGGACATCTTCTTCTTTACAAAATGAAATTCTTTATGTCTCTTGTGTTGAAAAGTACATGTTCCCATGTAAAACCCTTATCAACTAAGGTAATACTAGGAGTAGCCCATGCAATTCAAGCTAGCTCCACAATTATTTCATATCTAGTTATCCTTCTACTAAAACTTGAATTTGTTTCACCTATGAGATCAGAAACTACATGTAAGACAAGTTGTGTTAATATTTGAGATAGAGTAACCAATTCATATTATTTCAATGAATAATTTTTTCCCCTTCTCACTGTGGTTAGTTGTAAACTTGTAACACATCCTATAATTATTGAAACTAAATAGTCAAAATACATTAAAGCTTGTTACTGTATTCTCCCTCCGTTTCACATAGATCGTTACACTTCTTGTTTTCACGCATGCTAATACAAAACTTTGAGCGCTAATGTCTGTAGTTTTGTATTTGTAAAAATTATAAAAAGTGGATATTAATTAAGTATATATCAAGACGAATCTAACAAGATCTCAAATGACTATATTTTTCTTTACATATATTTCATAAACTACGGTAAAAGTGAACTTGATGAACAGTGTTTATTATGCAAATGTAACATTGAAAATGAGGATAGTATAGCTTAGGGGTAGAGACTAGAGTGATTGATATAACAGTTGATAATTGCATCTCTTCCAATTTCAAAACATATTGATAATTCAATTCTTATCCTAGTTTCGTGACTCCTCGTGCTAATAAAATATAGCTTATGCTTTAGAGTACTGAGTACAGACAATCAAATTTCCATTTTGTCGTAGTTTCTTACCACTTCTTGGCCACAAACAAGACTACAATACAAAGTTAACAAAATCACAGGAAAAAATCTCCTAAATTCTGGAATTGCGTCCATTACAAATACTCTCTAATTCTACAGCAATCTTCAACAAGGATAAAACCCAAAAAAGTCTCCAAAAATGGCAACTTCTTCTTCTTCATCTGTCACACTTCGATGTTCTTCTTCCCCAATTTACCAATTACCCAACAAATCTCCCACTTCAATCACCCTTAATCACACCACCATTGCTGTTTCCTTCCCATTAAATCTCAACCGCATCAATCGTTTATCCATTCGATCATCATCTTCTTCTGGTACTCTCTTTTTAATCTTTGATTAATTTGTTTTTGTGGGTTAGCTTGGGAATTTTGTGGGTTGTTCTGGAAATTGGGTTAATCTGTGTGATACTTCTTACTATATCAAATTATGTGATTCTGATTGAAGTTTATGATTAAAGTTTATTACTTTAATTGTTTTGTGAAATTTCTTTGCTTGGGTTGTTCTGGGATTTGGGTTAATCTGTGTGATACTTCTTACTATATCAAATTATGTGATTCTGATTGAAGTTTATGATTAAAGTTTCTTACTTTAAGTGTTTTTGCGAAGTTTCTGTGTTTGGGTTGTTCTGGATTTGGGTTAATCTGTGTGATACTTCTTACTATCAGATTATGTGATTCTGATTGAAGTTTATGATTAAAGTTTCTTACTTTAATTGTTTTGTGAAATTTCTGTGCTTGGGTTGTTCTGGGATTTGGGTTAATCTGTGTGATACTTCTTACTATCAAATTATGTGATTCTGATTGAAGTTTATTATTAAAGTTTCTTACTTTAATTGTTTTTTGAAATTTCTGTGCTTGGGTTATTCTGGGATTTGGGTTAATCTGTGTGATACTTCTTACTATCAAATTATGTGATTCTGATTGAAGTTTATTATTAAAGTTTCTTACTTTAATTGTTTTGTGAAATTTCTCTGCTTGAAAATTCCTGTTGTATCCTGTAGATTGATTTTTTGATTAGAGAAATTGTTAATTTGAGCTTGTAGGTCTAATTTCTAATACTAAAATTACTAATGACTTAATGAGTTTGGTAAGTTTTGGGTTTGAAGGATTTATACCCCATGATTATTGTTGGCAAGCAATTCGATCTCGTTGTGGTTGTACAACCTCATTTTATAAGATATCTAGAGTTCTTATCACAAGCTTTTGGACTTGTTGAGCTTCATGTGCCTTGGATCTATATGGATTGTCATGGGAGTTGAACTTTCAGTCCTTGGGTACCAATTTTTCGCTCTAATCGCTGCGCCTTCATAATTTGCTTTGAGTAGTTCTAACTTCTAACCAGTTTTACCTAATTCGCTATCTATTTCAAAATGAACCAAAAAATGCCCAAAACCGAGTATAATTTTCTTGTCTCAATTTGCAATCCGTAAGGAGATTAATGAATTAGTTAGGTTCTAACTTCTTTTGCCTTAATTCGGAATTATAAGATTTATAACCTAGCTCAACCCTAAGGAAAGAGAGGAAATTGATATACTATTCCAAGCACGTGCTTGAATGGAACAGTAGAGGAGCAAGGCATAGAAGATTGAAGGGAGGGGTTGGAATCAAATGTTAATCATGGAAATTACCATTGACCACAGCCAAGACAAATTCTTCGAAGCTCTTCTTTCTTTTTTTTTCCTAAGTGATTCAACGGCCAACCATGATTCCCCTTTTTAAGTTGGCAAACTTTACTGTAATAAGGTATCCCAAAATTTCAAGTCGGCCATTCTACTTTACCGAGGAGATGTTGAGCTGTGCATTTGGCTGCACCATAGGATTTTAATGATCTTATCTAGTACTCCCTCTGTTTTCCTAAGTTCTACTCATTTGCCTTTTTTGAAAGTCAAAGTTAAAAAGACTTTTACCCTCAATGATAAGTTGTATATGAAGAAATCATGTGAGATCTTGTTACCTCTATATTAATTTGAATGTATTATTCCAAGATACTAACGTTTCCCAATTTTTACTAATACTTAATTAAAGATGTTAATGGTCAAGTTTGTGCATTGTAGACCATGCAATTTCAAATGAATAGAAGTTAGAAAAACAGAGACTAAATGTTAATGTTTCAGGCACAAACCTGATCTACAAGAGACTATCTATGGGTGAGCAAATATTGCCTTACACTAAGCACCCAACCGCCATCTTCTTCCACCATTTCTTGTTCTTTATTTTTCCTTTGTTTTTATTGCTTTCCCTTACATAAAATCATACTGTTGTATCTCCTTCTTGGGTTACTTTTTGGGGCCCCGTTGTATTACTTGTCTCATTCAAGAATCAAGCTTTTTATGGGCCGGGTCACTCGTCTTTACTGTACCTCCAGACCGTTGTTTATAGTAAGGTTCTTCTCCAGTTGTAACAACTTAAACTTAAAAATGAACATAAACGCAGTACCATCTAACATCAAGTCCCTGGATATAGGTTGAATGAAATTCCTGGATAAATCACATTGTGATCATCATGACTAGGACTATCTATTACAGTAAATGCATGAAGCTATCTTACTCACAATTTTAGATCATTTAGATTGAACATGCCTATTGCAAATCCAATAACTTCCAATAACTTCCAAACCCCTGAAAAAGGAATGAAGGAAGTTTAAGATCTGTATGATTGTTTTTGAGATTCCTTTAGTTGCTGAATGATTCTAGCGTCATCATTTAAGGGCATTGGATATTACTAGGTTAGGATATTGGTATTATACCATTTAGAGATCATACCTCTCTCCAAAGACAATATTATAAATATAGTTATGTACTGAATTGGGCAACTTAAATAAACAATCAATTCCCTGATGTTAGTAGATTGTAAATAGATATACCCTCATCTAATCTATGAAGAGGATGCACTTGATATAATACATATCAGGGGATGTTTTGGCGTAAGTATATTTAGTAATCAATTATGAGGGAATGAGGTGATGTGGCTATTTTCATGTCTTTCTAATAGTACTTCCGGTTACGAATATTATGATGCCTTGGGGTTCTGTCTTTATGTTTGACCAAGAAGCGTGTTTATATGGGTACAAGTAGATATATCCTCAGAATTGGATCTCAAAAGGTACCATTTGGTAATATTACAACTGTGGCAAGTACCATTGACATGGCAGCCCAGGCCCTAAGCTGCTAGAGTTCTCTTTCAATTTTATTATCTGATTCTATCGCCACTTTTACATAGAATGTTATCCTTTGGAATCGAATACATTTTCAGGAAATTAGGTTGAACAAGAGAAACATCACCTACATTATGGCCAAAATCTGGCCTTTTGTTCTCAATTTCAAACTCTACCAGGAACTCAGGAGTATAATTTGAGTCCATGTCACAACTTCTAATAATCCATGCAGAGAATAATGGATTTTGATATGTTTCTAAAGATTACAATGTAATAGCTTAACGCAAAATGGGGAAATGAAAACTGGTGGTGCTCCAGCAAGGAGATATCAGATATCTATTGACTGGTTGTTTTATTTTGGGGCGCTGAGACGGTGAGCAAAACAGGATGAGGATGTACACCAGATGTAATGGTTTAACAGGAATAGCATGTCAGTAGATCAAAGATTCTCTCCTGCAAAAGCCCAAATTTGACCATAACCTCAAACCTTGGCATCTTCTTATTAATTTGCCATGGTGGGGACTTGGGAGAGTGGAGCACAATATCTACTCAGCAACACTTTTGAAGTTTGGGGGAGGGGGGGTTCTCTTAGAAATAATTGGTGTAGGCTTACTGAATGAAATGAGAGCATCTTCGTCTCTGTGATAATCCTATGCCACATGCTTTAGAGGAAAAATCATTATACAGAACATTATCAGTGAGATAGATGAAGGCAAGTATGCAATTTGTGCTAGCGTAAAAAGGCTATAGATTTTGATATATTTACAACCCTATTTATTGAGTAAGCTTGAATAATGTTATGATACCTCAAGGAAAAGGATTATACCTAATTTAATGAAAAATTGAAATAATCTAATCTAAAGTCTCAATCAAGTCTTTTGTTCCTGTTGCTGGTAACTGTCGTTGCTTGAAATACTCATGTGCAATTAGTACTCAATGGTATAGTTAAACTGTGATATCTTTACTTTCATAGCAGTATCTCTTTATATTTTTTGACTTGCTTTTATTATGCTCTATTAAGTTTCAGCTGCACCAGTTGAGGGCTTGGCACCAGCAATTTCTCTCACTGATAATGCAATGAAGCATTTGAAACGAATCAGGGCTGATCGGAATGAGGATGTATGCTTAAGAGTTGGTGTTAAACAGGGTGGGTGCTCTGGCATGTCATACACAATGGACTTTGAGAGCAAAGAGAACACAAAGCCAGATGATTCTGTGATCGAGCTCAATGGCTTTACTATTGGTGAGTTAAAAAAAGCCTTCACACCCCCCTCCTCCCTTTCCCCCATTACTATTGGAGGAAATCTTGGTCCCATTATTTTACATGTGGCTATTATTATTGATAGAGGAGAGTATGATGCTTACTTTTGTTCATTGCCAAGTCCTCCCCCTGCTGGGATGCATGTAGTTATAGACCATCTTCTATGTCCATAGGCAGTTATATATAACCTGAGAAACTTCGGAAGTAAGAGGTTTCATAAACTTATCAATTAATGGGAGTTAGTGTGGTATACCATCAGGATGTTTTTGTTGTGTACTCCCTCTGTCCCACAAAGTTCTTCTCACTTCTTGAATATATGTGAGGTATAAAATAATGAAGTTGGAAGAACTTTGTGAAACGGAGGGAGTACTTATTATGGCTAGAAGAATAACACTTGACTCGTCAGAATATTGTGTTTGGGCTTAGTGCTAGTGATGGTTGCCACCTTTTAAACGTATGATTTTGGCGGAATTCTATTCTAGTGAGAAGTTCTATGTCAATATCAATTAGTGTCATCTTTTCTGTGTTCAATATCTGTGATGATGAGTTCCAGCTAGTCTCCTGTCAGGCTGTTTTTCCCGGTCTAATCACTAGTTTCTTTTGTCCTTTGCTTAACTTCCAAGTACTTCTGTAAAAGTTCGTTTTCGTATCTCTTTGATAGGCTATTGACCAACCTTTAATCTGTATTTTGAGCTGTACCATAATAATGAACTACTTCCTATATATAGAGTTTCAAACTTTCAACTTGTTCTTGTTATCCAAAATGATGATACAATCAACTAGAAACTTCAGCAAAGACTCTATTAGCATGATTTTTTTTTATCTCAACTCAATCTCATAAGTGTAACAGTTAATCAGACGTAGCCTATCACCTAGGGTTAGTATGTCATATCTGGTAGTTACTGGAATACCAACTATTTTACTTGTGCATATTATCTTTAGTGTGATTTCCAATGAAGTTTCTCCCATATCTGTGGACCTGTGGCCTTACTTTATGCATTTTTTCCCTATCTGAGCTCTAAAGGATAATCTGCATATTTGATTATAACCTTCTGGAATTTGTCATTCATTTTACAGTTAGTGATCCAAAGAGCCTCCTATTCTTATATGGAATGCAGCTTGATTACAGTGACGCACTTATCGGTGGAGGCTTCTCCTTCCAAAATCCAAATGCGTCAAAGACTTGTAGCTGCGGAAAATCATTCGCGACATAGGGTTAGAGATATGTATAAGACATATAGGAAAGCAATGTATGATAGTATGGCTTTCATCTGTTATGTTGTTGATGTATGGGCATCACGTGTTCGAATCTTGTCGATGATGAATTATGTCAAATTGTCTTGAAGTCTTGACTCGACATTGCTGAGAAACTTCCCTTGTTACTTTTGAATCATGCCAAAATGGTCAGAATTAAGGGAGTATTCTCTTTACCTTTTTTTGAATTGATCATTTTAAACCTAATTGAATTCGATCAACTCGGAGTTTACATAATGTTTACGCAACAATTGCAAATAAGAAATAACACTTGATATTTAAGCGGGAAGAGAACTGGGAACAGAACCCTAATTGTTGAATTTACTTATAATATTTAAAATTTTAACATTTCCTAGAGCAGTTTTCAATAATGATTAGAAGTGGCATATTATCCAAAACATGTACCAATTGAATTTATGGTGTCGACGCCAAGTAGCAACTGATATAATGAATCCTCAAGTAAAATTATGGTGTCTGACCTCTTCAGATGCGAAGTATACCCAAATCCATTTTGGTGTGGTTGATTTTCATTGGCATCTAATTTGGGAATACAGCGCTTACTAGTGTTATTCCATTCTCAGTAGATTCAATAGCCGAGGGACAAAGCACCCAGTAGCTGCGTTTACAAAAGATTCAATGGCATCACTTCGTCCTCTAAGCATGCTACACGCCCACACTACGAATACTGACTCTAGAGAACGTCGAATCATCATCAACTCTTGGCTGAGTCAACAAGAACTGTGACGACACAAGGAAGAGTATCTTTTCTACCCACTTGTCACTCGTTTCCTTTCAGGAAGACGAAGAGCATGACAGTGGGCATCTTTCCTACTTAAAGAAATACCGATGAGCTTCCTTTGAATGCAAAGTCACGATCAAGGCAACATCAAAGCCATATTATACTTTCTTCCTGATACGCTTTGGATTACAAGCTACACTAACAGTGCTGCCATCATATATACTTCCTCAAGTTTCTTTTTACCTGCTATACTTTTTTTTCACGCTTATCAAGGACGCGATTTTAGGGTGTAAATGAGTAAATTTTTCCATAAAATTTTAATGCAAGCAAGAATGAGATTCTATATTACTTGTGTTAAATTTTATTAATTAATTTAAATCCATTAATCGCTTCTTTAATAAGCGTGAAAAAAAGTGTAGCATATAAAAAGATACCGAGGAAGTATTATTTAGATCTTTCATCTACTCCATTTCTATTTTGAGCTAAAGAGCAACCAAAACTTTGACAAAAACATAACTCTCACCATGAATGCAAAGATTCAAAATGTACGGGAAAATGTCATTCGACATAATCAACTCTTATAACTTCATTTGCATAAAAGTTAAGTTAACATGATCGAGAAATATAAACACATCAAAACAAATTCAATTGATAGCTATTCCGCCAACATGGTACATTTCCGGCAGAACAAGATCCAATTTATTTCAAAACAAAATGCGAGAAAGGAAAGCGGCTAATCCATAGCATTGTGCAGGAGCTAAACAAGTACAGCCCCAACTCTCCATTTCCCAGAAAATAGTCGAAAACCCAAGCTAACATCTCAGAGGAAGTTTCGGATGTCCAATGACTTGGCATCAACCATTTGCTCGTCCTTGAATTCCTCCCTGATAAGGACAGGTAGATAAGGCTTAGTAAGCTCCAAAACCATGGAAGAAGCACAGAACTAGGGCCATAGCCAGCCTTAATTGCAAACATCATTTTGTCTAACATTAAGCAATGACTTGGTCCAGATACTAAAACGTTCAGTTACTAGTATTTGAGCCAAAGGTAAAGAGATATAATCAGCTAAGGAAAGCAACACTTTAGAAGCACACTATTGATAAACAGCACTTAAAACAGTTACCATATAATATTGGGGGAAATAACTCCTACTTTATCAATAACCAAATGTCAAACTTGCTAATGCAATTTGCTGTTAAGCAAGGCCAAGAGATATTAGTACATAAAATTAAAGGAGTGTCGAGCACATGAATCTCAGACTAGGAATCACAAAGCTAAGCAGGTGGGTGTAAGAAAGAACTGTTGTTCAGGTGCAGTTCAACAGCATATCTGTTACTTCAATTACAAGATTAAGTTGTTCTGGTGATATATATTGTTTAATGTTAATCTAAATAAGTTGGTGTAAAAAAAGAGCTGCAACCAGAAGAGTAATATATTGTTCTGAGCATAAGATGATGATGCCACTAGATCTAAGCGAAGGCGAATAAAAAAGAGGATACACATTCTCTCACCGAGCTATTATGTTCAGAAATTTGGATCGAAATACCATTATTGACTATAACAAATTCTAAGGACCTGAACTCATTTGACCTCAAAAGAATTATCGATTATACTGCAAGGCTTGAACAACCTAGTTCAATGGTTACCCTCCTAAAGAATTCAAATAATTTCTCCTCCATCCAAATTAATTTGCAAAGGTTTGAAAATCCTGAAAGATAATTACAAAAATAAATTCTGCAACTGCTCCACAGTCCATAGCAATTTATCAATGCTCTTATGACCTAGATAAGGATGTAGGAGGAAACAGAAGGATCTATTATAGAAGTATAATGAATGGAGAGTATGCAGCGGCATAACACATAGGGACAAAGGAAAATTACTTTACAAAAGGGGTATTATAGTATTTCTTGAACTTCAGAAAACGATAAACAGGAAAAGATTTCATCACCGATAAATTTTGAAATTAAACTCGTAAGCTCATAATGCAATAAAAACCACAAAGAATATGTACACGCTTATAGATAACTCAGCAATAATAAATCTCAATTTAGATGCACCAACAAAGACACAATGATACGAACACCAAATGTCAACTAATAATCAAACATGTGTCACTTGAGTGGGGTATAGCCTTGTAGATAAAGAAAGACAGAAACATACTTCTTGGATTGAGCTTCCATTGCATCAACAGTTTCCTTCTTCAACTCGTCAAGCTGTGCCTTTGCAATTTTAAGTTCCAGCTGTTCCTCATATTTGGGCAAATCATTCTTGTTGATTCCAAGCCTGTTTTTGGGCAGAAAAATTGACAGATCATCTAAACAAAAGTCCAATTAATAGTGATACATCCCTTAAATATGCAAAGCATCATGCAAAATCATGCCATTCTAGTTTCAATATTGTATTCTGATACACCCAAACCAAAATGGAAAGGTAATTGAAGTTAACAAATGGCATAATCAATCTGTAATGCTTCAATGTTAAAAAAACAAAGGTTTCATGTAGATTTTGCAAAAAAAAAAAAAAATACTCTTGTTCTTCTTTAATGACCTTGTCCACCTTTATGAAAATGTCGTTCACTGATGTGCGACATCGTATAAAAGGGTCTAGAACCCCAGAAAAAGATATTGGAGCTTGCCTTTCATTAGAAGGATCAGCAACAATTGTTGTGATAAGCAACAAGAGACTCAAGTTTCATCAAAGCCAACCCAACCTCCCTCTTAACAAAAGACCTTTAGACGCCATGTATTGTTTTAAAATAAAGCAGTCCAAAACTATGGAGCCGATTTGAAGAGTAGCTTACTTCTTGTTGATCTTATCGAACTCGGCCGTTAAACGACTCATTCCTTGATTATCATCTCTCATAAGAGGTTTCTTGAGTTCTTTTTCAACTTTTTCTAAGGCCTCAAACATCAAAGCCTCTATACCAAGGTGATCAGAAAGGCCTCTCCTGCGAAGCATAATGCCGAATAGAGTTAGTTCCAAAAGATGGAAGCCAAGACAACAGAGATCAAAACTAAAGCACCGAAGGAGGTGTAAAAGTAGGGGATGCTGAAGAAGCAAGGAAAACATTCCCCAGTATTCTACACATACTTGATTCGTATCTCCTGCAAAGTCAGAAGATAAGTACGAGCATCTGGAATACCCTGGGTTCGGGTTTGGATTGTGTATTTAATCCTCTCGGACTCTGAGAAGAGCTCTGCCCTGTTACACCAAATGGTTCAAAGAGTGAGTGATGAAACCTTCAAACATTATGTCACATGAACAGCAACATTATTATGAAATCCCAACATTTATAAAAACAAACATATAATAGGCATCTAGCCTCTCTTAAATGACAAACAATGATCTCTCCATCTCTTTTACTATCCAGATTAAGGTAATCAGAGGTGAAAGGAAACATTTAATTAAAAACAAAACAAAACAAATGAAATAGATTGTACAGTCATGCTCATGCATTCCATAACTAGTCAAGTGACATTGTGAGAAGCAAAAACAAAAGAAAAATATAACAGCCATTTCACAAGACTCTTAAGACAACCTGCTGCATTATAATAACATAACAACAAGATCTTCCAAGGCATTTCCTCGATGCCCTATCACCTAGAATAAAGTTGAGACCTACATAAAGTTGCAAGTGGCCTACCAACCCCCGAAGCCTCTTCCTGCCTAAACTACAAAGTCAGTATTCCGCTGCTTCTAGTCCTGCATATAATTCTATGTCTAAATTAATAGTGCTCTTTGTCGCATGCCCTTCTAAATATGAAAGAATGGAAGTTTTATATCTTGCTGTTATTAGCAGACACCTCAAATTGAATAATTTATAGAATAAAACGTGTCAAATACTACCTCCGTTCCTTAATAAGTGACACACTTCATGTTTTCACGCTTGCCAATGCATTATTTCAAACATTAATATCTATAATTTTCAATGAGTAAAAATTATGAAAAGTTGATATTAAATTAATGCACGTTGAGACGAATCTAACAAGATCCCACATGACTATGTTTTTCCTAAAAGACAAATCACCAAATCTAATCAAAGTTTAAACTGTGAATAGTAAACACTATACAAGTGTGTCACTTATTAAGGAACGGAGGAAGTATATAGACAGTTAGACCTGAATAAATTATAGAACAAAATGTGTCAAATGTATACACAGTTAGACTTGAAGGTTTGATCGGTCGGTGGGTTTTTCTTTTTGTGTTACTGGGGTTCAATCATTCGATATGTCCGTTTTCGGTCAGCTTTAGGGATGGTCTATTTTGCCAAGTCTACTCAGCTGTAAAGCAACCTACAATCAAAGATCAACCTAAAGATCATTTCTAAGGATGCAGATTATTGGCAGTACCATTGCCATTATGCCAATGCCCAAGTACCCCCCAAACGAGCTTCTAGCCTAGGGATGAAGTCCAAAATGCAAAATGTAAGGAAGAGAGCAAATTATAAAAAGTAGCACATAATAATGTATGAGAGAAAAAGGGTACGAGATTTATACTTTTCTCTTACAGTCTTCATGACCTTAGCATATTGTTGTACAGCAGCAGGGTCATCTGGGTCAATGGTGATCTTTTCCTGGCGAAGTATACCGAGAGCTGTCTCAAACTTCTTCTTTACGTCAAAGAAAATGCCCTTAAGCATCTCTTTTCAGACAAGCATCGAATGGAAAAGAAGACATGCAGATTGTTATTAAGGAAAATAGTTGCTTCCATTAATTTTCTACAAGATCCAAAACTAAACTTACTGAAAGGATCATCACTATATGAAGATTTAAAAGAAAAATGTGTCACTCACCATCTCCCTTGAGACCTTTCGGAGCAGCTTCTTTGGCAAAGTAGCGAGCAGGAATCACATAGTCTTTTGGCAAAATGTTATGAACAGTATACAACTGTAGCAAGCAAATCGAAAATCATAAGTAAACGAGGGATTCTTGTTTGACACGAAAATATTATAAATGGACACAAAGTTCATATCACAAACGTTGTCTTCAAAATGACACCCAGCAGCAGAATCATAACCCCAAAATGCAGTCAAACAAACATTTAAATACTGGCCAATACCGAGTGTTACTTTCGAACCCTAAAACTACAATCAGTATATAAAACATCATCGTCACTTAGAATCAACATTTTTCAACAAAAACAAACAGAAATTATTAGCCAAATAACAAACGCTATACTATAAAACACTGTTTTCCATGTCCCTTCTCAGACACAAAGTTCATATCACAAACGTTGTCTTCAAAATGACACCCAGCAACTGAATCATAACCCCAAAATGCAGTCAAACAAACATTTAAATACCGGCCAATACCGAGTGTTACTTTTGAACCCTGAACACTACAAGCAGTATATAAAACATCATCGTCACTAGAATCAACATTTTTCAACAAAAGCAAACACAAATTATTAACCAAATAACAAATGCTATACTATAACGCGCTGTCTTCCATGTCCCTTCTCATACATACTATCAACATATTCAACTGGAAACAGCTCCAAAAGTCACATTTTAATCTAAGATAATCTCCTCAACACAAACAAACGAGAGCTTGCCAGTTCCTATCACATAGATAGGGGGCTGTGCATCTATCAGTTATATGTAGTATATTTATAGATATATGTAGTATATTTTATGAAAAATGTCGTATATTTTTATAAAATGTAAGGTAGTATATTTTCTTCATAAATTTAGAATTTACTTAAATTGTAGTATATTCATAGAAATAGTAGTATATGTTTTAGAAATCGTAGTATATTCCTATCTGATAGATGTAACTAAGCATTTCCCCCAAACATACATTTCTTCGAATAAACTGAATAATCAAACATTAAATTAAAACTCTGCTTAAAACACTGCTGCTACTTTTCCTTTAGCAAGATCATAACATCAATAGCTTAATTAAACTATCTCATTCCACCAATTGCTTCATTTCTGTGAAGGAAATTATATACATAATCCCAATAATTTCTCTCTCACATACACGAAATCAATTCTTTAAACACATTCTGAAACCTAAATCGGATCAACATTCATTTAGGTCAACGACGAACAAGATCGTGTTGAAATTGCAAACAGATGAAAATCATAAAATTTTAGATCAAAATGTAGCATATAAATCGAAGATTTTGGAGCCAGATTCGAAAATGAGAAAGAGAAAGAGAATAAGAGACAAACCTGCTTGGATTTAGAGAGAATGCGAGAAGCGAACGCCATGATTGAGAGCTCAGTATCAAAGATGGAAATCTAGGGTTTCAGATGAGTCTATATTGATGATGTTGCGAACCAGTCGAAAGAAATGCAGAGAGACGAAGTGAAAAAAGGGGGTGGTTTAATAGCTTCCCTTAAATCGGGACCGTTTATCTCACACGATGTTATACTACTAAAGTGTACTTATTGACTTTCGGATTAGCGTAAAACTTTGACCATTAATAATCGAGTTTACGAGGACTAGTAAATCATAAAAAGTTGATGTTTGGAAATATTGTACTTCGTACAAGTTAAGATGATCTAACGGTGCCGAAAGTCGAGCAGGGACGAAAGTCGGCCTTAGTGATCCGACGGTGCCGATTGGAAGGGCCATCGCTCAACGGATAAAAGTTACTCTAGGGATAACAGGCTGATCTTCCCCAAGTGTTCACATCGACGGGAAGATTTGGCACCTCGATGTCGGCTCTTCGCCACCTGGGGCTGTAGTATGTTCCAAGGGTTGGGTTATTCGCCCATTAAAACGGTACGTGAGCTGGGTTCAGAACGTCGTGAGAGAATTCGTATCCGGTGTGGGCGTTAGAGCATTGAGAGGACCTTTCCCTAGTACGAGAGGACCGGGAAGGGCGCACCTCTGGTGTTCCAGTTATCGTGCCCGCGGTAAACGCTGGGTAGCCAAGTGCGGTTGTATCTGATTACATTTTTTCATGTAAATAGTATTAAAATACAAAGTATATAGTAGATTAGATAGGAATGAAGGGGGTACATAATGCAAAGTATTCTAGCAATTCTTAGATGAAAAAAGGCTAAAGCATTAATAATTAATAATAGATTATGCAGCATAATAGCTCTGTTCTTTTGAACTGAATGGAGTAGAACTATACTGAACTGAATGGAGTAGAACTATATTGAACTGAACTAAAATTCATGAGATGATTGGAACTAAACTGAAATTAATGAAACTGAAGTGGATTGGACTAAACTGAAATTAAGTTAATTGCAATTAATCCAGTCTAAAAGAACAGAAGCATAGACCCTGTTTAGTTCACCTTAAAATAATAATATTTAGTATAAATAAGTTAAGTTCGGTAAAAATAAGTTCAGTTCAGCAAAAATAAGTTCAGTCTAGTAAAAAATAAGTCCAGTTCAGTAAAAATCAGTAGTGTAAAGAAGAAAAAACAACATGAATCACTAAAAAAGGTTCAGTTCAGGAAAAATAAGTTCAGTTAAGCAAAAATAAGTTCAGTTCAGTAGAAGTAAATTTAATTCAGTAAAAAAGTTCAATTCAGTAAAAATAAGGTGAACTAAACAGGGAGATAATGTACATTTATTCAAATTAACTTCTTAGATTGGGTTAGATTTGACCCACCATAAATTCAAAGTCTACAGCAAATTAATTTAACAATGTTGGTGATTTCATTCACCTTTTTAAGGTTTCTTGAACAAAAAATTTGCACTTCAATTAGTCGGTTTTATAATCCTGACTTCACCTTGGAAATTTTTGAGGGGTCAAGTTTAATAAAAAGAGAAATAAAGCTTCTCTTTCAACAACCTTTCTTTAAATTCATTGATTATTAAAAAAAGTACAGTAATTTTGTTATGAAATGTATTGTACACATACTAGAGATTAGCCTTGACAAAATTTTACAGGTGACATAAGGTAACCAAATGGAAAAAAGCATGAGATGTTTGTCAATAGAGTAATAAGGACTCGTCTAAGATGGAGTCTGATCCATTAGGACAACTACTATCGACACAAAAATGTCATATTGGATGGTGCTTGTAACAGAAGATCGGTCACGCACAATGTGAAGGCCCAACCAGGCACAATGGACCTTGTTGTGCCTTAATGTTGAGGTGCAGAAATCATAACATCTTCATGTTCGCTTTGCAGCTCTAGTCATTTCGTGCTTTTAATATCTACAATTGCGAGAAATGAAGGAAAAGAATAGAGAAATAAAGAAGAAGATCGGAAAATTTTCTTATTTGAAACCTATGCATTCATAATTTAAAGTAAGCAAATTATACAATGCAAGACAATCTTTCAATAAAGAATAGAACAATATGTCTCCTAGAACGCTACAGAGCCTATTTGCTCCAAAAACTACTAAGCTAAGTAGTGACACCAATTATGACAAAATTTTGTAGCCCTTACGGCAGCTCACAGAGCGAAGCAACTGAATAACCCGAACTCTGCTACTAGAATCGAGAACATCTCATCCTGCATCTTCATGCACTCTACAACAGTTTTCAACAATGAGGGGCAGCAATTATACTCTTCTCTTCGCTATCCCCAGTTATGATTTCCTCTTTTTGTTTGATTTGTTGCCATGCTCATCTTTACTCCTTTTCTTCTCATTCTTACTGCCACTTGCTTTGTTCTTCTTTTCTGGCTTGCTTTTGTTTGATTTTACACTGATTATGCCACTAGACGTCATTTTCACACCACTATTCTTAAGGGTTTTCTCAATATCATCCTCTATAGCAAACTGTTGAAACAACTCGGGGTCCAACAATCCTTCAGCCTTGGCCTTCATGTCATCCTGATACAACTTACGGTCTTAGTGCAAACAGTTTTATTAATGGAAACAAAGAGTTATAATTGACATAGCTTTATTCATACTACCTTCACTTGCTTTGCTGCATGATTTAAATCCTCCTCTAATGTTATTTTGTGAGGTTCCATCGCAATCTGTAGAACAAAATTTTGGTTATATTTTTTGTCACAATTAGTAGTCCCTAAAGAAAGCATTTGGGAGCAATTATTGATTTCTCTTGCTGACATAACCAGAGTGGGCTTTAAACCTTTAATCATAAACCAACACCAGATCTTATAGATAAGCATGATAAGACTGAATCAGATAAATGTAAAAGGACAAATGAAGATCATCATTCGAAACTTTATAGACAGTATGTCGACACTCCCTCAGACTTACTTCTTTTAGACGAGGTAAAGTCGATTCAATCTCCTTGGATGCAATACCGAAGAGGTATTTGTGGAACTTTTTCATCACTTTAATGAACAATGACAATATCTGATGTCTTTCTAGTTTCATCTGCCCCTGAAGAATGGCAAACGAGATGCATTAATAGGAATATTGCACATCAAGGATGTATCATACAACAGAAGCATGAATCAAACATCTAAGTATACTCTTTCTCTATATACTTCAAATTCATTAATAGGCACCAGCCCTTAATTATTGTAATAGAAAGAATTAATATCAAGAGCCAAAAACTACTTTTTTGTC
Organism: Patellifolia procumbens; assembly: GCA_947645195.1. NCBI lineage: Eukaryota > Viridiplantae > Streptophyta > Magnoliopsida > Caryophyllales > Amaranthaceae > Patellifolia > Patellifolia procumbens. The sequence goes on from CANSGD010000144.1 coordinate 880,058, forward strand.
ACATTCTTATATTCAAGTTCAATACTGTAACCTTGAATCAGTGACTTTACAGTTCAAACGGAAAGCAGCTTCTAGAAAAAGTGACCCTAAAAAAACATGCCGTTGAAATATTATGAAGTTATTTTCAAATTCAAGACAAGCATCACTCAGAAGTCAGAACCTGATACTTGACTCCAGCAATACAAAAGCCTCAAAAGAGAAGCATGTCACCCATGTATTAGTTCCCAAAGGTTAAGAGATGGAACCTCAATATACGAGATGTTCTGGTTCTGCAAGCCAATGCAGAGCAAAACTGATGCTTGGGCATATGATATTGCAACAGGGATCCTCTCTTGAAAGTATAGATGTGTTATGACAGGAACAAGGTCAAGGATCTGCAGAAAGCAATAAGAGAAACAATAAATTCAGTTCACACCCTAATTCTGACCATCAATCTTATTTAATATAAGATGCATTCACGCAACAGGAGCTCCCACAGATATTGGTTTAAAGCACGTTAGAAGGTAGAATAGTACAAAACTTTCGCATTTGATATAAGAGCACCCTGAAAAGGAGTAACACATCTATATGATGAAACAAGTGGAAATGGTTTCTGAGCATTGACCTTTTTACTTCAATGATAGATAATTTCACTAAAAGACACTACCAGCAAGCTTCCTAATTCAAAATCAGGCAGACATAACAGCAGACATATTACACCTTTTTACTAATCTTATTTAGCAGAAATACTAAATTATTGTTAAGGGCCTAAAGGCCATCAGTTAAATGACTAAGTCGTCTTATATTTCCAGGCAAAGATTCAAACATCACACAAGGTGGATTCAGCTCCTTTGAGAAATCAACTGCTTCTTTCGAGAACTCTCAATCCTCAGAATAAGAGCAGACTTCCGCATACAGCATATGGTTGTAGGCCTCAACTTGTAAAAATTTAATTTCAAATTAAGATGATGCAGACAGCACATATTGAATATCTTATTCCTTCATAGCCTTAGCATGATTAAACTACAGCCTAGAGAGACTTTCATAACATTAGAATAACAGTTTTAATCATAACAATCTATTAGGGACTTGAACTGGGCCAGGTCAGTCACCAGGCTTAATAGACCTACAGGGCTGTAAGCCTGTAAGGACAAACACTTTCTTACTTCAGCAAAGATTTCTTGTCATGCTTCTATGTGCCAATCAAGGGAAATTGATAAATTTTAGACGAGCTCCTAGCCGTCCCTTTAGTATATTCTAACATCTTACGATAAAAAAAAAAAGTATATTCTAACATCTCAACAACTAGCCTAGGCAACCTTGCTGCGTTCCTTATTCATTTTTCACTTTTCCTCCTTTATCTCTGTCTTCACTACATAAAGACAAATTACCTGATTGACAAGATTAAGTGATAGAACTATGAGAGCGGTGTATCTCAATTCTTCCCCCCCCCCAAAAAAAAAAAAAAAATCCAAGCAAATCTTGACGATTCACATGTGTGACCTTGACTCAACATGATTTGCTACTCTTAAGATCCACCATCCTTTATCTTTAGGGGAGGGACAGCTAAAAGGGAGAGCTGTGGGAAGCAGGGAAGAAAATCGCGGATATCGTCGCGTTCGCGGTAACGGTCGCGATGACGCGGTAACGGCTTGTAACGGTTGAAAAAAGACAAATCGCGGTTGACGCGGCGTGAATTTTTGAAAAAATTCACACAATTAGAATATTAACCTCAAAATGACATTTTTGAGGTTTTATAAGTATTCTTATAACTTAATTTGACCAAAGCAATCATATGGGTGGATTTACACATATGGTGAATAAAAGATTACTTTAAACATGAGATTTATGTCATATTATATATATAAATTGATACTAAATCATATATATTACTCAACTTGGAAGCCCATGGTAAGTTTTTCTCCTTTCGTTGGTGTAACCCTATAGTTTTTGTGCTACTATGCGTATATTCCCTTTTTTTTTTTTGACCAATTTTCATAGAGTAACGGATGTAACGGGTAAAAAAACGCTCTAATGCGGCGAGTCACCGTTACGTAACGGACAACACGGCGAGTTGGACGTGAATTTCATCGCGGGGTTACGTAACGGCATTTCGCGTAACGGCAAGTTCAAAATCCGTTACGTAACGGCCGAGTTTTGTTTCCCCGGTGGGAAGGCTAAGTATTAAGTCTTAAGCTCCTAAGTGGAGTCACAATACTTTTTCCTTGAACTGTACAAACTTCTATCTCTAAGGCCTCACCATTTTAAAACAATTACAACAGATAAAATAGCTATGACAACATGTAACCTCATAAGGCAATTCTCAACACTTATGAACAAGCTAGATGCTTCAATGAAAAATCAATATAATACTACCAGGTGAAAATCGGCAAGATTGTCCGCGTAAGCTTCCAAACGCTTCATGTCGTGAGGTGATATATACTCCTTTATAGACTTCATAAACCTGTCCAAGTTCAAGTCTTCTGTTTCTGACACCGCAAAATTGATTTTCGGATCCAACACACTACAAAAAAGAGGAGGACCTGAGCGAATCAGACACTTAAGTTCTCTGTTAACAGGTTAGCTGTCGATAGTATAACTAACCTCATGGCGAGCTTGTACTCCATGGAGCAAAAACTGGAGCCGAGTAGCCTACTAAACCTTCGCTTGAAATCTAAGGATTAAAATGCAATCAAAACTGAAAACAATGCCAACGCACTAGAAAAGGAACGCCCTATTCATAAGAAGAATGACTGACCTCGATAAAACGGCCCCAAGAATCCCCATTCATCAGATGTATTGACTTCGATATCCTCATTATGTAATGGCTTCAGAACCATGCAAGTATGCTCTCCAGTCACAGCATTCTGGTTCATCACTCCATCAGCACAAAGAATGAAAGAAATATGTGGAAACTTAAGAACAATGCGAAAAAACCAAGGAAATTTCCTACGCTACTGTAAATCTGAAGGTTTTTCTCGCTCACTTTAAAACCAAACTATGCAGGGAAGCAATTTAGTTCACCAAGAAACAGAAGAAATTCCAATGTAATAAAATGGGAGAATTGCAGTTGCAGACTTGTAGGCTTGTAGCATAGCTACCTATCAGACAAATAACTCAAGTCCAACATCGGCCATGAAAAAAAAAGGTTCAACATTCATCTCAAGATATATGGGTCTTAACCTTATGCACAGATTTTTTTTTCCCGATGGGTACAAAAAATCTTTATAGACAGTAAAAAAAAAACCTTTTCTCTAGATTAAATTTTGCCTACAGAACAGAAACCGTACTTTATATGGAGACACAAAATAAGCATGAAAACTTTGGATATTTTGAAAACACCTTCATCAAAATTCTTTTTGTGTTCGAAATCTAAAAGCCTCTTAATCCAATATGAAGATTCCGGTCATATCTAATCTAAATTATAATGTGCTACACCCTAGAAATCCTTTAGAAGTGAAAAATCTTATATAAAGGGACGCCAAAAATTCCAAATATCATGTATGAGGAGTTCTTTACTTTCCAATTTGTTATACAACATATATACATAATGCAAGTTGGAAAGCCACTCATGCAAAAGGTAAAGGTTCAAAATGCTAACTGGAATCTGGCCAATATAGAACGGAACAAATTTGTGCTTCCTCCAAAATCGGAAAAGGTCTATAGTAAGCCCAAAGGACACCCCAATGTAATGCAGTTTCTCAGGACGTCTTTCGCGAGGATGCACAAGTAAAGGAGGAAGGTTTGTTCTGGGTTTAATATTTTCTTCTAGCAACGAGACCTGCACAACGTTAAAGATATATCACTTGGTGAGTAAGAGTGTAATATAATGATGACACACAGGGCACATTTAAGAAAAAAAAACACCATCAGCCCATCAAAACATAGGCATACGGAAAAAGAGGTCAATGAGTTTAGTAAACAAGTTTGAATTTTGACGTAGCCACTGAAATTTATGATCATGCAACACAGATGACCTATCTTGAAGATCTTATCTTTTCAGCATCATCACCTATTTAAACAACATGGAAAAAGATAATAAACCACCACTCGAGCTTTACCTTTTCGGCTGCCTGAATAATACTGACAGGTGGCTCATCAACATCATCTTCGTCATCTGTTTCAGAAATGGAAGTCAACTGTCCTTCAAAGTACCTGATGGTAAGCCAAATAAAATATCATCACGATATGGATATGCAGTGTGGAAAAGCAAAGATTTATTTGAATTTATGATCCAAAGAGATGTACTAGCTTCAAAATTATCTGATCATTTTCAATGGCAATCTCAAAATAGAAGCTCTAATGCCACTTCGCTACCAAGAAAGCAGAAAAAATCAAAATAGATCAATAGTAGCCGGTCAGATATCCACTACTTCCTCCATAGACAAGCAACCTAAAACACACAAACTCCATCATCTATGTGAATATCTAAATTCAACAACTCCTCAAATGAAGAGCCGTTTGAGAAAGTTGGTAACATTTCCATGTCATCTACCCACCCATGTGATAATAGATTTGCAAGGACATGGAAACTTTTGCACTTATCAAGACTAAGCTTCCGATTGTCACAGACATCTTCTCATGCCGCACCCCTGACCCCGGGTTTTCCTAATAGCCTAACTTTATAAGAGATAACCCTGAGTCATCACAGTCGATCTATGAGATATTTTCGTAAACTGAGATACTTTTTCACTCGATCAGAGACTGCTACGTTCATCTATTATTGGGTATTGCAACATCACTCCGCATAGCAACATCGAAAGCGAACTCTGTAGTTTATGACCTCTCGAGTCTTCTATCCCTCTTAATGGTCAATATTACCGTTCGTGACACTCTGATCCCATACTCCAACATCTCATACAGATCAATATACATTCCTTCAGCTTCATTCACCAGGAAACGGTGCTGATCCTAGCCTCTCCTCAGCACTTTCACCTTTAAAAATGTCAAGTTCTGCAACCAGAATGTTTACTGCCAACAGTTCAAGACATACTGAAGAACAATTAGCAAGCTCTAACCATCCTGCACCAAGCTAACATTTACAGCATCTACGGATCACTAAGAAGTACTAGTGCGTTTATAAAATAATCAGGGCACAAGGCCGATTTCTTCCAAAAATGGTATAAGATCGCGACTACCATGTTTAGAACTTGCAACCTACACGTGTTAACATTGCAATCTGTAAAGTATATTCTTTGATCCACTAGATTTAGAATATTTGAAACATATGAAAATAACTCGACGGTTGATCATCTTTACTTTGGTGATGAAAAACTACTTGAATACATAAAAAATTTAAGATCAAATTCTCAATTAAACAGACAATATCAAGGAGATAAAAACAGTTATCTCAGTATAATTAGTTATCACAAAAGGACAAAATGAGAACAAGATAACAAGTGAAGAAAAATTTGTGAGCAAGCAGATCATTCAATTTCACCCGCAGTCTCTAAATAACAAAAAGATGAGATTCAATGCAGGAAATCCAAGGTTAGATCAGACTTGATGATGAAAAGAAGAACGAACAAAATTCTAAGTGAAAACTCAAAAGTTGTTCTTGTAATGGGACTTTTACAAGATGATGAACAAGGACCAAAGCAGTTATAGCAAATATTCGAATATAGCAAATGTTTGAGTTTTTTCCACGCTATCTTATTACAGACTTACTACAAGTATGGCTTCATATGTGTATAATTATATATAAGCCTTGATGACAAATATTTCAATATGGTGTCTATACCTTGCCAACAGCTCCACAGCAACTGAACCATAACCAAGCTGCAGAGAGAAAAAGAAAGAGGGCAACAAATCAGTGACAAGCTCAACCCTCCAAACGAAAAAAATAGGAAAAAGAATCGTGACAAATTCAGAATGTCAAAGTTCTAGATTAACTAAATCAAGAAATCAATAACAAAAAAACTCACCCGCATGGCACTAGGATGAGTGGCTATCCGCACAATACGGGCACCTGAGAGGCTGGGGAAAACTGTGTCTCGGAATTGCTCGCAGAATTTCCATGGAATCTGGTCTCCATGAGGCGAATGGCCATCACCTAAACTTCTAACAGCTGATTTTTTAGAGATCTGTCCTTCAAGAGCAACCTGCCGCATTAATTTTTTGATAAGCAAACAATTGTAGGCTCTTGAAGGGAAAAGATGGAATAGTTATGTGTCCTTCAGCAGAGGGACATATACTTAATACATCTAACTGTGTTGCTCCAGTAGTGTCAATCATTACATCAAATATATCAGCACATTAACTTCTCAACAAAGAAAAAAGACTGATATTATAACTAACAAGTCTCTAGCTTCACATTCTTCCTTTACAAATGAAAGCTTCTGAAGGAAAAAATTTGCCTTTGCCAATACTTTTATAAACTTTGACAGGACAATGTTAGAGAACCACTTATGGGCCTCCAGCACATTGGCAAGGGATCAGCTTCTTTTCACAAAATAGTGCAGAGCCAACTTTGCACTAAGTAGTTTACCCGACCAGGAAACAACAATCATGGGTTTGAAAAGGTAAAAACTAAGTACTTCCTCCGTTACTAAATAAGTGGAACATAGAGAAAGTGGGGGAAAACCAAGGAGGTTAGAGAGAGAAGTTGGGGACCACAATCTAAAAGACAAAAGGGTAATTCAACTAAATAAACAATTGGATATATATTGATTGAGTAAGGGTAATTATGTAACTTTATCATTTAAAATGTCTTATTTTGAGCTTGGTGTCACTTATTGTGACATTTCCATATTAGGAAAGTGTCACTTATTTAGAAACGGAGGAAGTAATTCATAGCAATTAGCAACTCAGAGAAGAAAGATATGTCAAACCTGAATTACACACAAAATATCAGGAAGATGGTTCTTTGACTCGTCAACGGGTCCTGTGTAAACAATGTCATCACCATACAATAAACCTCACCAAAAGCAACCTGGTACCACCAATCAGTTCAATACTAAGAACGCTTGTTGAACTAAAACACAGACATACCGAGCAGCACAAAAAGATGATGTGCTGGAGCATCAGCCATTAGTTGCAGGTCATTTGGGGAATTTTTGTAGTGAGATGCAACATATAGAGCCATCATTCTCTGCAAGTCTAATATATATGAGTATCTCGAAGGCAATACAGTACCCAGCAGGTTACACAGAAAGTAATTTTCCAACCAGTAATCACCTGCAGGAATAGTTCACTATCTTTGTGATATGAGAAAAGTGTGTCCCGGTTAACATAATAGAGATCACATTCGCTGGGAGGAGGCAACCTGGTTATGTAAAAACAAACCGGTTATTACATGTAAATTCAAGAGGAAGAAGGATAGTCAATAAAATAATCAAAGATTGAATCATAATACTTTGGTGTTTGACATGAGTTTAAACCTGGTGATATTGGGAATGTAATTTGCAACATCCAAACAGAGCAACTCATTAAGCCAAGACTCAATAGGGTCACCAGAGGCATATCGGATAGATTCACTCAATTCTATCTTCCTAAAAAGCCGTCCTGCAAATCAAAGAAAATCCAAATTCAAATCATTACCATGCCTTGGTTCAATCATGTTCCATGCAGCATTGAGCCCGTAGCGTAGACCATATAGCATAAAACTGGACTAAGCTTACTCCGATGTCAAAACAAATATGCTTGGTATCTATGGAACAATGGAGAGTTTATTTTTTTCCCTTGGTGTACGTTAGCTGGAAGATGACACATAAGAACCTAAATTCAATCTGATAAGTTATGATTTAATCCAGAACATCTGCCACAAAACTTAGGCCTAACTTAAAGAAGGTTTCACACAGAAGTGAGAATTAAGATTAATTATTATTCATCTTTTAAGACATCCCATCATTTGTCAATTCAAACCACTACTGCCATGTCTTCCACCTAGATTATCACCCAAAATACAATGGAGTACCCCAAGGAGTCACATCAGCAAGAAAACAAAAATATTTGAGGCAACCTACATTCAACTTTGCAGTGTTACATAGTATGTGAAATTCCATAAGGGGTATCGTAATTGAACATGGGAAGCCAGGTAATATGCATGGTACTCACTATATTCCTTATTATACAGCCCACACGCTTTAAGTACTAAGATCTCTTATTTCATGTTAAATAAAAGTAATAAAATAAATATTTAATTCAGCTTTGAAATACTTCCATGATATCATTATCTTGTGTTTTTTACCAAATATATATTCGGATAATTCATGGAAAATTTTGACCTTGATATTGAGCGTATCTTATAAAGAGAAACGGAGGAAGTATACACATAAGACTCTTCCTTTTTCTGTTCGTATTCCTTAATACCACTGGGCAGTAATAGTCTACACCAAGTGAGCAAGTTAAAGTTTTAGGTGGACATGTTGCCCAAAAACAGAACTAAACTATTTGAAAGGAAGATGTTCATTCTCTCTTTTCCACCCTGACTCCAGCACTCACACTCTTTGGAATTCCACACACTAAAAACCCAACGAATCAATGATTCAAGTGGACCTGAAAGTGTATTACCCAGCCCAGTTTTCAGGTTAAGAACATAAAACCACAACCAAACTTATATAATCCAACAAATTGCTCAAAGAAAAACAGCTCACTATATTCAAGATGAGGAAGGATGAGAAATGACTAGTACCTAACCAAATTATAGTGACATAATTCACTACCTTGAACAGTAATCTACATTTTACCCGACCGAATAAATCTTTGCTTTATAAAAAAATATCCTGAGTTATCAGTTTCAACTTCTAAGGAAGTTGGCGAAGTTAGACTACATTGGAACGAGCATAAAAGCATGCATTAATGCACCAGATCAGCCCGATCTCTTGATTTTGGGAAGCAATGCACCAAAGCATGCACTTACCAGAAAGAGAACTGTCCAAATTCTTAGACATCTGACTTTGCTCTTCCAGTTGTTGCAGAAGCTTCAGAGATAACGATCGACCAGTACCTTCATAACTGTATTGAAACAAACAAGAAAGCAATGAAAACAGAAGAAGTGATGCAAGACCAATTAATTCAAGTGTTTTGCCTCATAACCCAATTTGAGAGGTCGACAATAAAGATTTGCACCAATAAACCTAGCTTAGATAGATAACATTCTCGGACTATCAAAGACTGAAAGTGACTAAGTGAGAAAACACGGCAGGCCAACTGGCTTAAAGCTATTCGTGCCGTTGGATTTTGTGACACTTCCTAAAAAAAAGAAACTGAATGATGTTAAGAAAGTGTCAAAAAGATTAACATAAATCACAGAATGGGGCCTCATAAGCACAAAGTTATTTGCAAAACCAGGTGGCATCTTAATGTTGTACTATACTTCCTCCATTCTAAATTAGTTGCAACACTTTACTTTTAAGATGTTTAAGATCAGTTGCAACATTACCTTATTTCTCTCTATCTCTAAATATCTCCTTATCCCATGAGTCCCTCCTTTTATTTCTCTCTAATATCGCTCTCCTCTTCACATGCACTCCTTCAAACCTGTCCCTTCTCTCTTTGTTGCAACTAATTTGGAAATAAGGAAGTACATAATAGCGCAATTTTCCTTTATACAGCAGTGGCGTGATTGAGAATATATAAGTTTGTTGACCTTTTGAGGAAAAGTGACAAAACTTAATGGCAAAAATATGTGTCAAAAAGACTAGCAATGTGAATAGACAATTAAGATACATATTAATGTAGTAAATAACTATATATCATTCCTTCCTCAAGGATGGAAAAAGTAAAAGAAACCAAAACAAATCATAGAGAAGTGTCTATCTCCTTTTTGAAATTTTGAAAACGGGAAACATATCCATACCCATTCACTGTGGAAGAAAGAAAGACAAGATATGGCCCTAAAAGAGATTTCACAACAGGCAATGGAATAGCTGCTGCTTCATCTACCACCAAAAGCTCAACTTGAGATAGCTTTTCATGTTCATGAGGTTGTATATACTGCAACCAAAAAAGGAAATCCATAGCTAAGAGCAAGAAATTTCACACATAGAAGTTAGATTTACTGAAGAAGCATATCCTTTCTTGACATTTGAAGAAAATGAGTGTGCACAGAAGAATATTCAGACAGAAAAAACTATGATAACCGAGAGGTCAAAAATCAACTTTACTAATTGCCAGTAAAAACTATACATGAAAAGTCAAACTGGCAGAGCATCCATGTTTAACAACACCCACACGGATGGGATCGCATTTCAACAATTCATAAGAGGTAAACGCCAACAACAGTTTAGCAGACAAAGAGGTAAACTCTCAATAATCCATGTTATTGGATTGATAGAGTCCAGACCATTCACAAATTGATTCATGCAGAGTTGTATTCATGTTAAAAGCTACTAGATCCAAGCCAGCAGAATAAAACCTAAACAACAACAAATTCCCCAATTTCTGGCCCATATTCCTTTAATTACTTAGGTTTCAAGATTTTCAAAAGATAATAAGTCATAACAGACGTTCACAGCGTACTCGTACTGGCAACACCATTATACATTTTCACAACTAATATTCAGTCATTCCACTAAGACTCAATAAATCTACTATCCGTATAGCATGAATAAGAAGAGCTCAGATTCCCTATAGATCAGAGGAGTTCCCATATGCAGATACTTATCCCTGATGACATCTTAAAGATGCTTACAAGTCACACTATATGTTTGTCTCAAATTATTCACATAGAACATCCTCGTACTCTTCCTTCCTCTCAGAATAACATTGCAAAGCATACAAGCCTTACCATAAACGGATAGTCCGGTAAAGAATGCCTCTTCAGTTCAGATCTCTCCAGGAACAATGCCATTAAATAACTCATACCTGAATGCCCTTCCTATAAACATTAAACTAGGCTACTAGCAGCAATCGAGGTCGCGGATGTAAAAATTTTGGCTCGTTTCTTCATTTTGCAACAGAACAGCAAGATTTTCTTAGATTTGAGTTTGCCTTTTGCAACAAACTCCACTTCAATGAGCTATGTAAAAGATCACATGCTTATTGCTAAATAGTATTCTCTCCATTTGGTAATTTCACTCATCCAGGCTATTTGAGGTTTAACTCTACCATCATATGAGGTTCATATTTAAGCAAGTGTTGATAAAGATATTGGTAAAACTATCCAATTCCATTACAATGTGTATCTAATGGTAAATTTTGCCAATATTCAGTCCATTTATATAAACCTCCCTTCAGTGCACCATCGACCAACACATCCCCGGGCACCTGCCACAAGTAGAGGAGGCTCCTGCCAACCCGCGATTTTCAGAGAATTTAATGGTTTGATCTCAATAAGCATGAGTTTTTTATATTATGATACGGAAATAATGTATATATTTTGAATGTGGTAACCTATTAGCCACTTATGTTTGTAAAGACAGGACATCACCTAGTATGTTTTAACATAACACTGTAACAGAAAGGAGATAATGTCAAGTGTATCATCAGGCCCTGCTTCACCACAGGAACAAAAGAAAACACCCACCTTTACCTAACAAAAGTGTAAGACTCAAACTAAAATAGGTAATCAGTACATGAGGTAGACAACAACACTTCAATCCAATAAAAGGAACATAAGAGCAGTAAGTAGTGCCTACAACTGTGACCATATGAGAGACCAGTAACAACCTAGAACAAGCATTATACAATGCAAAGGAACAATCATACATTCTCAACCAGCAATCAAGAAAATGGTAAAAAAAAAATTGCGTGAGAAGATAAAACTATCTCAGCTAGGCCAAGAGGGAAAAGTAATACAATTCATTACCTAAGCTCAATTTAGTGGAAGCACACTTTTATAGGAAGTTTATTCTCATCAATAAGGGGTCGTTTGGTTCATGGAAACAAATAGAGGAGAATGGTAAAAAAAACAATGGTTGCCATTATAGAGTGTTTGGTTCAAGTCATGAAATAGAAAGAGAGTGGTAACATTACCACCAAGTAATGGCATTTATTACTTGAGGGGGAGGTGATGGTAACAAATTGGGGGAATCCATTACCCCCGAGTAATGGTAATGGATTGAGAAGGAAGTGAATCAAACAAAAAGTATAGAAATTGGTAATTGATTAACAGCTAACCAAACAACCCCTAAAGGCCCAAACCTCAGCAACAATGAGATAGGGTTGGAAGGATGCTTGCGAACAAATAGGCCCATAAATTAAAATTACAAACATGAGAGAGAGATTAAATTTTATGCCCCAACTGCAAACCTGGATTGTTTGTCTATGCTGCTTGTAGATATTAATCCGAACAGTTGCTTTTTTAAACTCAACATTAGAGCTTTTGACCACATCATAATCAATATGCTCCTGAAAATGGAAGTGTAAGTTGCAAAATCAAAAACCCACAGCATGCATATAGGTAATTATAAACTTAAGAAGAGACTCAAACCTTGTACTCCAATGAATCAAATCCCTTGTGTACAAACTCAAAAAATGTCTTCAGATTTTCAGGACTTGGTGCAGTTACAAAGATATTAGAATACCTGCAAAGGAAAAATCAAACTTTGCTAGTTTGCTTTATTGAATAATATATACTTAAACACATTATCATCAAACTCCATTCTCTGCCACCTAGCTCGTTTAAAGGAAGAGGAATAGGGGGGAACAAAGGGATTCCAAGTATTACCCAGCACCAACAGCTCCAGCGACTGCCAAACCTAATGCTGCTGATTTGCCACGGCCACGAGCAGCAAGCAGAGCAACAGTACTACGGAGAGTCTTATCCAAGACGGCATCAAGAAAAGTAATGACTGCTTTTCCCTGCGTACAAGTAATGTAAGATTAGGTACCTAATCTTCTAAACAATCAATAGCCACATAGGCAAACATAACTGAACAAAAAGGAAATCACTTTGTCATCCCGTTTTTTGAGTACCTGATCCAGGGTGACACACTTCTTGATTAAAGGGCCAACAGGAAAATCCTCACTGAGATCCTCTTTCAAATTCTTCAGTTCACGTTCAGCCTCCGAAAGACCTTCAGAGTCCTTGAAAACACAAGCTCGAGTTAATAGAGACCGATGAAAACTTAGGATTCAGCAAATTATCAGCATGATAAGACGAAATTGTATTTTCTTTGACCATGTTATAATATTTTGCTAAAAAATTTCACTAAAACCCAAGATCACTAATCTGGGATCACCCTCAATACTAATAACTTGCTTTAAGAAGATTATTAAGGGTTAAAAAAGCAATAATTAGAAAGATACCTCTTTAACAGAAACAGGCATAATTGACTTTATATGAGATGATATAGGTAAAATATTCAACTCATCATCCATAACCACACATGCTCTGCAGGAAGCAATTGATAGCAAAAATCGTTCGTTGAAGCGCCCAGCAGCCGCAGAATGGGATTCTGTGCGAAATCTCTCATGTACATCCTGGACTCATTCAATTAAATGGACATTAAAAAAATATGCATTAAGGGAAAACTATAGATATGGTGCCTACTTAAGAGAAAATGAACATAAAAGCAAGTAAAACATACCATAACCATGGTGCACAAACTTGTTAGTGAAGAAAGAGAACGCAGGAGCAAGATGATCAATCCGCCACCCTCAACAGTTTCAATGGTTCTTGCTAGAAGATTTGGTGTCAATGCTTCAAAATCCTTGAATCAGCCAAAATGTTTAGACCGCCACATTAAAAAAAAATCAATAGGATAGAGTAAGGAAATATAAGGCCAGTCAACAGAGAAAATAAGCTACCTGTAGTATGCACATGCCAAAGGTATTACCAAGCACTCTCTCTGAGTCTTTGTACAAGCAGTATGTTATTCCCGCACTTTCGATGAAAAGAGAAAAAGGATCGACCTTTTCAGGATCCAGGAGTCCTCTTTGCATTAATTTCTTCACCTGCTTGGCACGTTTTTTCTTGTGACTGCAGAAAAATACATTACGTAATTATTATACAACAGGTTTTTAGAAGAACTTTTTCTAAATCTTTATGCAGCACAATTCAGCTACTCAAAATGCAGAATGAATCAATCTACACCCTCTATTTAACTACAAAAAAAAAAGTTAATGTGGTGCAATCATCGGCCTTCAATCTCTCTTTTTCTAGAGTGAGGAAATAGGGAATAGTTCATGACATTAAATTGTCACTTTCGGAATAATAGGGGAGTGTATTAAGTTATAGCTACATTCATTGTCCAAACGCTGCTTATAATGTTCGGAATCTCGAAAAAAAAGGCTCATTTCTTTAGAGATCATGAGTGGCGCAACGTGCAATAGAGATCATGAAGGCTTCAGAGGAGAAGAGTACCTAACTAGCATAGGTTCATTGCCTTCCTAGTATTTTCTGCACCCGAACCAGACAAGTTCATTTGTTAAAGTTTCAGTCGTGGCACGAGTAGTCATTATTTAACTATACCTTTCCTTACGATAGTAATTATCGCCACAATAAGAATAACCTTTTCAAAGACTCCTAACCACATAGCCTACAGAATCCCAACTTCCAAGTAAAGAAATATCCGAGCAAAAGAGACCTCATGCCTTAATTCCATATAATTCCCAATTTGGACTTTCCGAGACAATTCCTGACCCTAATTTCACACAAAACTTCCGAGATAATTCCTGACTCCTAACCACATAGCCTACAGAATCCCAACTAATGTTCCAAATTCCAAGTAAAAAAAAAAAATCCAAGCAAACTCAAGAAAGCTCATGCCTCTATTCCATATACTTCCCAATAATAAATTTTCCATATAATACCCTAATTTCACACATACTTCGAACCTACTGATTGTCATATTAAAAAAAATGAGACAGAGTTCCGGAAAAACCGCATATTTCTATCCTTTTTGTGTTTGATAGGTACGAGTCGAGTAGGACCAACTCAACAATACTACAACTAATAGTATAATGAATAGTGCTAGCAGATTTTTTTTTTAGTCTAGCTCCATCGCACCGAGGCGATAACATAACATAGCTCAAGTGATTCATCGAAGCGACAACAACTAATAGTATAACGAATAGTGATAGCAGAATTTTTTTTAGTCTAGCTCCATGGCACCAAGGCGAAAACGTAACATAGCTCAAGTGATTCATCAAAGCGACAACAACTAATAGTATAACGAATAGTGATAGCAGATTTTTTTTTAGTCTAGCTCCATAGCACCACGGCGAAAACGTAACATAGCTCAAGTGATTCATCGAAGCGACAACAACTAATAGTATAACGAATAGTGATAGCATATTTTTTTTTAGTCTAGCTCCATCGCACCGAGGCGAAAACGTGACATAGCTCAAGTGATTCATCAAAGCGACAACAACTAATAGTATAACGAATAGTGATAGCAGATTTTTTTTTAGTCTAGCTCCATGGCACCAAGGCGAAAACGTAACATAGCTCAAGTGATTCATCAAAGCGACAACAACTAATAGTATAACGAATAGTGATATCAGATTTTTTTTCTTAGTCTAGCTCCATCGCACCGAGGCGAAAACGTAACATAGCTCAAGTGATTCATCGAAGCGACAACAACTAATAGTATAACGAATAGTGATAGCACATTTTTTTTAGTCTAACTCCATCACACCGAGGCGAAAACGTAACATAGCTCAAGTGATTCATCAAAGCGACAACAACTAATAGTATAACGAATAGTGATAGCATATTTTTTTTAAGTCTAGCTCCATCGCACCGAGGCGAAAACGTAACATAGCTCAAGTAATTCATTGAAGCGACAACAACTAATAGTATAACGAATAGTGATAACAGATTTTTTTTCTTTAGTCTAGCTCCGAGGCGAAAATGTACCATAGCTCAAGTGTTTTATCGAAGCGACAATACCGATAATAGAATGAAACAGATTTTACCTGCTGAGCTCAAGCTTATCTCTGTAGCACCATAAAACACTAGGTCTAGCTTTAACCACTGCCTTACTGAGCATATAGTGAAGATTAACAATCTGTGTAAATTCAACAAACAACGAAAAATTAACAATTAAACAACCAAAATTCAAAGTAAAAACATATAAATTAGTAGAAAAAATTGATTGCCTGGTCGCGAGACTTGTCACCGATGATGACGAACATAGAACGATGTTTGGTTTTGACGCCATTTTCAATTAAGCTTCTGATACGTTCATCTACTTTCTTCCTCATTCTTGCAGAAGAGTGAGAGTGAGGAAGAGAGGGTTTAGGGTTTAAGGAAATGAATTTTGTAAGAGGAATGGGAAAATAGTGTAACTAAATTGGTTGACACAACGCCGACAAGTGTTTGTAAGAATTGTAACACAATTTTATTAGTCGACTTTTTTTCTTTGCATATAGCTTCCCACAATAATATTTCCGATATTACTCCCCGTTCCTTTTTTATGTTCCCATTTTTCGTTTTAAGCCATTTTTAAAAGTTGTCTTTTCCATTTTAAGAACATTTATTTCTCCATCTTACCCTTCAACAACCAAATATTTATAACACTTTATACTTTTTGTCTTACACATGGGCCTACTTTAGAATAATTTCTTTCTCAATCACTCATTTTTCTCTCTCTTACTTTTTCAAAAGCAAAAAGTATCAAAGTACATTTTATACAATATAAAATTGAAAAGATTCTCATCCACATCAATTTGCATTGGTTTTCCCCATATTCCATATGGGAACGGAGGGAGTATATGGTTATCGGTTTTTCTAACCTATACACCAGGTGCATATGATTAGTTATTTAAATTCTCATTCCCACAACAAATTTATTAAAAAACTATAAGCCAGTATAGGAAATTATCTTTGTAATGATTATGTTAAATAGAGAATTGGTAAAAAAAATGATGATTACAAAGATAATTTCCTATATTTAGCAAGTTTGTTGTAGGAAAAGGGAATCTAAATAGCTATTCATATATACTCGGTGCATAGGTTAGAAAAAACGTATAGCTATAATAAAGGATTTCACGTATATATGCGAATATATTTTTTCATATATTTTTTAGGAAGGATTTAACTTCTAGTTATATGCCCTAATTGAAAGTTGACCAAATAAGTTTTTTTTCTTCAATTTTGAGATATATTATCTTTCATAATTTTATTTTATTTTTGGATGAAAAGATATATTATCATTTATGGCTACATATTAATTTTTTTAAAACTTATTTTATTCATCAATGCTTGACTAAAAGTTTTTTTTCTTCTTATTTTGTAGATAATATTATCTTTTATGACTATCTTTTAAATTTTTTTAAAAACTCATTTTATTGATTGATTATTGAGTCGTCTACCAAGTAAGTGTTGGTCCAGTGGTAATGGGGACTGGCTTTGGTAGGACGAACCCGTGTTCGAATCCCCGCAACACCCTTGGGAGAGGAATGGAACCTAACCACCCCGAACTTGACCTCGATCCGGATGTAGCCCGAAGGGTGAACCGGGTGCAAACATCAAAAAAAATTATTGAGTCGTCTAGTTGGCACGTTGTGACGTCTCCTTTTAGTACGACTTTATAATCTAGCATAGACAATATCAAAAATAGTCTAGTGGGAACATTTTTGTTGCGTTATTTATTTTATTTTGAGAGTTAACTTTAACATATTAACATTTGTCGATTATGACAATTTTAACTTAAATTTACTTTTTTTTAGGAAGGCACTAATATAATTCTAAAATTGAGTATTCAAGTAAAAGAAAACTATAAACTCTTACTATAAGAATCCTTTAATATCTTACCAATTTAAATATTTATTCTATAATACTTTTTTTTATCTTTTCGCCAAATACTTACAATAAAAGTGTTTATTTCATAATATAGATATATTTTATATTTTATATATTCTCAAAGCTTTTGTACTGAAAAGTATATAAAATGGAAATTACAAATAGATAAAACCCAATCTAGGCTCAGATCAGAAACTAGTTTTAGATGTAAATCGTCCAATAGCGTCAGGACAATATTTTATTTTAAAAAAAAAAGCAACCCAAGATTGGTCATTTGATTTGTGACTCTAATATGTTTGTTGAATACATTTTTTTAAAAAAAATATAATTTTTGACGTGATAGTTGTAATTGACCAACATAATTATTTAATTGGCATTTTGATTCAGTTATCGATAATTTGATTAGTGGAGATATGGGTATGTTCGACAACAATAGTTGTGCAGATAGCTGTCAGTTATAGGGGCAACCGTCAGCTGTCTGGGTAGCTGTTAGCTGTAGTAATAGTCGTGAGTTGTTAACTGTCAAAGTAATTGCGTAAAATATTGGTGTTGGGTAAAAGTAGCGGTTGGAGTAGCTGTTAATAAATATTCCTGTATTATTTAATAAAAACTTATTACATTTTTTCCAACCTCTACCTCAACCTTCAACCTCTTCTTTTTTTAGCTTTCCACCACCAATACCTAAACTCTACCTCTACCTCTAACATCTACTTTAATCACTACTTTGCTAAACAATTAAATTTATAAAATAAAAATTTAATCTCTACTTCTACCACTACTTGTCGAAGACGCCCATAGTGTGAGAATTATTTTCCAAATAAGGGAAAATTGAGAATTATTTCATTGTGAACAACATTGGAGATATCTTTTCACTTTTTCATTTTTCAAACAATATGAAAATTTTAGAGAACTATATTTGTCATGAAGAGATTTCTTTTCACTTGATTGAAATGCTATCTTTTACCGCATCAAATAGGTTACCGATAATTTAACCCCAAAGGACGGTTAATAATTCAAATTCAGCCTTTGTACTTTAAGAAAAATTTGGTTAAAGTTGCGATCGAAATGAAAAATATACTTTCCTCGTCAATATTTTTTGCAACATTTGTACTTTTATCATCAAACTTTATAAACTTTGACCATAGATTATTACTATTATGCAGGATGAAAAACATTCATGCGAGATCTTGTAAGATACAACTTATTGTGTAACTTCTAAATAACAATTTCATATTGTTATTATTTCATAGTCGAAAATATTAGTGGTCAAAATGATGCATTAAAGACTGCAATTCTGCTACTATTTGCAATAATTGTCGAGCAATTAGGGAAAGTACGATAAACCTAATTCTCAAATTATCATAAGGACTCTACCC
The DNA here is from genome assembly GCA_947645195.1 of Patellifolia procumbens. NCBI lineage: Eukaryota > Viridiplantae > Streptophyta > Magnoliopsida > Caryophyllales > Amaranthaceae > Patellifolia > Patellifolia procumbens. Next base: position 899,045 of record CANSGD010000144.1, read on the forward strand.
AACTGGAGAAATAAAAAGTTTATTTAGGACAACCATTTAAGGAAAAATGAGAAGTTTGTCATGGAGATAACTATAAAAAGACCGTTGAAGCTAGATATGATCAAACGCAGTCCGGGGCAAGCCAAAAAAATTGCCCAAATTTCAAGCCAGGTCGCGCAACTTTAGGTCAAAATTTGGTGCTCAAAGCCTTTAAAACCGGCAACTAGTTTTATAAGAGACCGCCTACTTTTAAAATAAAATTAGGCAATGGCCCAATAAGGCCAATAAGCCTAACAATAAGAAGAGAACAAATCAACAAACCATCTTCTGAAAATAGGGACTAGTTTAATCCATTTTGTGACCTATTTAATCTATTTCGTGACCTGTTTAGTTTATTCAATACTCACAACGTAAATTTATCCAATGACAAGTTTAATTCATTCAGTAAGTCATATTTTTTTAGGAATCGTTTGTTATATTTCGAGACAAAAATTGAAATAAGGAAAGGAGAAAAGAATGAACGGCTAGAGTGGTGCTAAATGTCTAGGTATAGTATTGGGTTAGAGTAAGATATAATGAACTTGTTAATATAATGTGGGCTTTAGTTGGTCTAATTAAAATTAGACCGCCTCTTTTAATAATTTGTCTAAAATCGGTCGGAAAATTCGATCTATTGTGGACATTCACATACCGAGACCGTTTTAGTGCCTAAAATTCGAGCCAAAAGCCATAAAAGGTGTGCAAAAACCACTATTTTGGGTGGGGGATTTCGACGGGTCGAGCCAACTTTAATCACCTTTAGCCGGGGTCTTGGTGACTTGCACCTTTAGCGCTGGTGTCTTGGTGACTTACAAGCTTTTATTTCCATCATTCCATCTCTGCTCGCCATAGACATCGCTCAGTGAACACAGTAACTCAGTTTCTTTTAGTTCTAGCAATGGCCATTTTGTCAACAAATACCTTCACTTTCCATTCATACACCAAAACCCACTTCTCCAAACAATCAAACATTACCTTGCATATTGCTAACAACAATATAACATTCCCAAAAAACCAATCTTTCACTTTTCTCACCAAAATCAACTCCCAAACTTCAAACACCACAAATTTTTTCACTCACCCACAAAAAAATCCCCAAAAATTTAAATTAGGCTGTAAGTATCAATTTGGTCCTGTTTAAATACCAAAAAAGTTTTTGAAAGTCCTTTCTCGCAAAGTGGTCAATTTTAAAGGTCGCTTCTTACAATTTTCTCTTCAATTGATTAACATTTTTTGTTCAATACAGATATGCACAAAGACTTCTTTGGAGAAAGTTTTGTTCTAAAATATTTCTCGTGTGTTCTCTTAATCAGTATAATTAGTGTTACTTTGTGACAATAATGGACGTTCTTCAGTACGAGTACAAGTGACTTTCCATAGAGAGGTTCTTTGATATTCTATTACGTACCCAGTTTTAGTAATATGCTTGACACCCCACTAGATGATTCCATCGAACTTGTCGTGTAAACTGCGGTGATACATTGCACCATTCTTCACTGTTACTGGTTTTGTGGTGGTACACTGCACCATTCTTTAGAGGTGTTAAAAACTTACACTACCCGCCAACTCGACACGAAATCGACCCGTTATTAGCGGGTTTGGGTCGAAGGTGTTGACTCGTTTAAGTACACGGGTTGACACGACACGCTTAATAAATGGGTCGGGTCAGGGTTGGAAGGGTTCAACCCGTTTAATTAAGCGGGTCGACACGACATAACACAAATTACTCATTTTTCATTTTTTGTATGTAAAATCAATATGACACGCCAACACGACCTGAACTGGAAACGGAATAAACGGGTTTGGGTCAAAACTCTTTGACACGTTTAAGTAAACGGGTTGACACGACACGACACATTTATTAAACGGGTCGGGTTAGGATTGAGGGGTATAACCCGTTTATGTAAGCGGGTGACACGAATATGACACGACACGACACGTTTATCAGGTTTACCATTCTTCACTAATACTGGTTTTGGTTATAATTTACTCCTCACTCTTACTTCGGTTATAACATCATGGATTAATATGTCTGCTTTAATTCCGGACTCCTTTCGTAAGCTTAACTGTCAAGTGTCAGAATTTCTATAATGTTCTCTTTGATAGGAAATTTAGTTAGTCAGATTGACCATATATGTTAAGAAGTCAAGTAACAGCTTTCTTAGGTTATGACTTATGAGTAGTGACTGTTGGTAAATGTGGGGTTTGAAATTCTTTATCAATGAAATTAAGTTTGTTCTCATACACCTTAGTCAAGATTCAAAAAGCAAACAAAGAAAATACCCTCTAGAGTTAAGTCATCAACTAAGCATCTTTGAAGATTAAGTCCATCAGTAAATTTCTTTGGGCACTAACTGATCATTTACCTTGTTTACCATGCAACAACAACAAATCTTAATAAGTTGCATTTTGCAGCTATAGCTATATCTTAATATCATCATGTATGTTGAAACCAAAATTAGTGCAAAGTCTGTTTCTGTGTTTCTGTGCTATTTTCTTGTCACCCCTCTTACTCTTGGAACTGACAAAATCACAGCAAATAAGCCGCTCTCATGGAATCAGACAATAGTTTCTACTAGCAGTGTATTTGAACTTGGTTTCTTCCAACCAGGTAATTCATCCAACTATTACATTGGCATGTGGTATAAGCAAGTTTCAGAGCGAACTATAGTTTGGGTAGCAAATAGAGAGAAACCTGTTTCTGATATGCAAGCAGTTGAGCTGAAAATTTTAGGTGGTAACTTAGTTATAGCAAGTAGTAGGTCCAAGAAAACAATATGGTCTACAAATTTAAATTCTGTTGCAAACTCGGATTCTGTAGAAGCTGTGCTTCTAGATTCTGGAAATTTTGTTTTGAGAAATGGAACTAACTCAAATCATCTGATGTGGCAGAGTTCTGACTTTCCTGCTCATGTTTGGCTACCAGGATATAAGATTGGGATTGATAAACGAACTAAAACTAACCGAGTCCTTACATCTTGGAAGAACTCGGAGAATCCTTCCTTAGGCCTCTACACATTAAGAGTAGAACTTAATGGCACTGTTGAGTTTGTGATATTCTGGAATGAGACTGAGAGATATTGGAGTAGCGGAGCGTGGAATCCAAGGGATCAAAGTTTTTCCTTACTTCCACAGTTGAATAATAAACCCAAGAATTCTTATCATTTCACTTTTGTTGATAATGAGAATGAGACATATTTCACTTATTATGTTCATAGTCATGCAATTCCTTCAATATTAGCTATGGATGTTTCTGGCCAACTCAAAAGTTTTGTCTGGCCAGTAAGCACCCAAAAGGGCATCTTACTTTTGTCCCTCCCAGATCAACAGTGTGAAGTTTATCGTTATTGTGGTGCATTTGGTAGCTGCAACCAAAAGTTGATGCCGTATTGCAACTGCTTGAATGGCTTTCAGCCAAAGAGAGTCAGAAATTGGAACTTAAAAGATCACTCGAGTGGCTGTTCAAGGCTGATGGAATTGCAATGTATGAATTCTACTAATACTAGTCAGAAAAGGGACAAATTCTGGGCAAGTTACAATATGGATTTACCTGAGCATCCTCAATTAGTGAAAGTTAGAAGCATGGAGGACTGTGAATTATACTGTCAGAACAACTGCTCTTGCACTGCTTATGCCTACACTAGTGATGGCTGTTCCATTTGGATTGGAGATCTTTTAAATGTTAAACAGCTTTCTGATGGAGATCCTAATGGAAAAACCCTATATATCCGGCTTAATGCTTTGGAGTTTCAAACACGCAAAGACAGGAAACGGGTTATTGGTATTATTGTTGGTTCAGCTGTAGCACTGATAGTCCTCTTAAGCCTCTTAAGTTATACTACAATAACGTGGGGACAGAAGAGATTATCAGTTAGACGGGTAACACTTGATGGTTCATTGGTGCAATATCGGTATAAACAATTGCAAAGTGCCACAAAGAACTTTAGTGAAAAATTGGGAGGAGGTGGTTTTGGCTCCGTTTTCAAAGGAAGATTCACTGATTCATCACTTGTAGCTGTGAAGGTGCTTCAAGGGGCTAGCCAAGGCGAGAAGCAGTTCAGGGCAGAAGTAAGCACGCTTGGGAAAGTTCAACATGTTAATCTTGTTCGCCTTTGTGGGTTTTGTTCTGAAGGTACTAACAGGCTGTTGGTTTATGAATATATGTTAAATGGATCCTTGAATACCCACCTTTTCCCAGGTAAAAAAACCACGCTATTGAATTGGAAAACAAGGTATCAGATTGCACTTGGAACGGCGAAAGGATTGACATATTTGCATGAGAAATGTAAAGATTGCATCATCCATTGTGATATCAAGCCAGAAAACATTCTTTTAGATTCCGAATTCAATCCAAAGATTGCAGATTTTGGGTTAGCGAAGCTCTTTGGGAGAGAATTCAGTAGGGTGCTCACCACCATGAGAGGGACAAGAGGCTATCTTGCTCCTGAATGGATTTCTGGGGCAGCAATAACAGCAAAAGCTGATGTTTACAGCTATGGAATGATGCTTTTCGAATTCATATCTGGTCGAAGAAACACAGAGCAAGTTGGAGATGATGAGCTCGATTTCTTCCCATCTTGGGCAGTAAGAAAAATGAGCAAAGGAGAGGATATTATTACCATATTGGACCATAACTTAGAAGGAAATGCTGAGAGTGAAGAGGTCCTGAAGTTGTGCAAGCTTGCTTGTTGGTGTATTCAAGATGATGAGGATCAAAGGCCAACTATGGGACAGGTGGTTCAGATTCTTGAAGGACTCTTAGATGTGAGTATGCCTCCTATACCACGGTCTCTTCACATTTTTCACAACAATCATAGTGAAATACTTTTCTTTGCTGATGTCCTGATGTCGGAAGCAAGTTCATATGCCTCACTTGCTTCCTCTCTGTCCCGAGGCTCCTCCTCTTATGTCTCTGCTAAATCCCAAGGATAGACGACTCCTCCGAAAACTATTCTTATGGGCTTTTTATGAAGTTGTAGTTGTAACTTGTAAGTCATTGTCTTAGCTTTTTACAATTTGCTTGCCACGTAAATATGTTCAGTTGTTTCCTGACGATATTGCTCGTACTTAAACGCTCATGTTACACATGACATGGGCATGTATATAAGTGTAAGAATCAGTCAGTTATGAATTTATGTACTCTCTTGGTCCATAATGAAGTGCCTACCCATGTATGATCGCGATCGATTATTTGGGGCCTGAGTAAGATAGGCGCTGATAATTTAGTTGTCTATTCTTGTGATTTGAGGAATGGAGGTTGCAACTTGCAACACATCTGACTGATCATAGGAATAGTGTTACTACAGGTTCTGAAATGTAGGATCTGTATACTTAAATACATGCTATCTATATACTTGAATGGCAAGTGAGCAAATTGTTGACTTGTGTAAAGATTGGATTTTTATAAGCAAAACTCTGATGAATGTGACAGTATTGTTGTCTATTGTATCTTTCTATGTAAACTTACTGGTTGATCTCAACTTCCAATTGTACTAGGAGTTTTCACATAAAATTTCAAGTAATATGTAGTTATAGAAATTCAGGAAATGGCATTCAATCACTCGAGCTATGATACACGATGCACGATCAAGTTCCAATCTTATAGGGTGAATCTGATGCACGATCAAGTTCCAATATAGAAGCTCCATATTTCTCAAATTGATCGTTAGTGTTTCAGATGATAAAAGTTGTAGGATTTTGAAAATTGATCTCAATTTCTCAACTAGTAGGTTTACATTAAAAGGTGACTACAAGGATATTTCGAACACTTTTAAACAAGTAAAAACTATAAGTTTTTGAATTATGTATCAAAACTATACTGAATTTAAATTCTACATTCCCCATAAACAACAACAACATTACTCAATGTCTCAAAACAATAAGGCGAGACTAAACAAGTATTGACACTTTTGACAATTTACCATAGCAAATTCGCTTTAGGTTTTCTTGAATTGGAAGGAGCAGACTAAACAACTAGAATTTAAGGTTGGAAGATACGTAAGTAAGATTCTAAACAATGCATGTAATGCTACAATACGTATATACGATGAATGCGTATATTTTTCTAAATATTGGTAAAGTTATTGAAATTCATAATCTAGAATTACTAACATTAAACATGTTTGAGGGGATGTATAAGATGTTGAGAGTTTGTCTGTTTGTAGTACCACTTGATCGTTAAAATAATAAATATAGTTTTAATTAAAGTGATACAACTATAACAATTATAGGATGGATAAATATATTTCTTGAAACTTTACTAAATAATATTTGACATTGTAGTAACACTTATACTTAGGATAGAAGTATAGATGATAACAAAATGCACACAAAATAAATTTTATGAGTTTTGAATATTAATGTATTAAAAACACACAATATAATATAATCTTTACATTATAAGGGTTTTATCAGATAAATACAACACCAATTCACTTTAGCATAGATTATCAACTTAATACTATTTTAAGCAATATATTTAATACTTATATATAACTCTAAGAGTTGTAGGCATTATTACACCTCTAAAACCTGTCCTATACTCCTAATAACTCGCAAACAAAACAAAAACAAACGTGAATACGGGATAAAAATCGATCCTAAAACCTCTTCGAACCAAAGACATGCCTTTACAAGTCCTCAGTCTTACACTCTTATTAATAACTCTCGTTTCTTTTCACCATTCTGTCTCCAATTCCATGGACATCGCTCAGTTGCCTCAGCACCCACTGTAACTCAGGTTCTTCTAGTTCTAGCAATGGCCATTTTGTCAACAAATACCTTCACTTTCCATTCATACACCAAAACCCACTTCTCCAAACAATCAAACAATAACTTGCATATTGCTAACAACAATCCCCACTTCATAACATTCCCAAAAAACCAATCTTTCACTTTTCTCACCAAAATCAAGTCCCAAACTTCAAACCCCATAAATTTTTTCACTCATTTACTCTCAACCCACAAAAAAATCCCCAATCTTTTAACTCAAAACGCTGTAAAACTGCTAATTGGATCCTTAATTTTGGTGGGTACATTTAATATTAAACCAGTGAGGGCAATACCAGTTCAAAATGGTGTAAATTTGGAGGAAGAGAGAGAAACCCAAGAAGAGAAAATTGAAGATGAAGTTATGTATGAGAAGTTATTAGAGCAAGAACCCAGAAATGTGGAAGCTTTAAAGGTGTTAGTTAATGGGAAAATGAGTAAGGGAAATACTAAGGAAGCTGTGAAATATGTAGAGAAATTGATTGATATTGAGCCTGATGAGGTTGAATGGAGGCTATTGCAAGCACTTTGTTATGAAATGTTGGGGCATTTTGGTAAAGCTAAGAGGTTGTTTAAGGATATTCTTAAGGAGAGGCCTCTTTTGCTTAGAGCTTTGCATGTATGTGTCTTTGATTTGGTTGGATTTTAAGTGTGTTCGCCGCTCGGTTTATTGTGATTGTTTGGTTGTTGGATTGTGTTTTTGTGTTTGATGGATGTATGTTTTTGTTGGATTAGTTTTGCTTTAGATGTTGTTTAGTTGTTGATTTGGTTGAAGTTTGATTATGCTATGTTGATGAATTCATATTCTAGGGATTATGATATATCTGAATTGTGGTATGATTATGTCCTATTGTTTGTTTTTTTGATAGTGTTGTGGATTGTTGATCATTGGAGTGCAGAGATTAGGGTTCAGGTTTAAGTGGCTCTAGGCCGAACTTTTAACTTCTAGGTCGAACTTTTAACTTCTAGGCCCTGTTCTCTTCGACTGACTTAATGGAAATTCAGTTCAGTTTAGTAAAATTCGGTTTTGTTGTGTTAGTTTCCTCTCACAGTTCCCCCTAAATAATTCCTGTTTCAATTTAGTTTAGTTTAGACAAATTGTACTTAGAGAGCCTACACCTCCAAATAGAAGTGGCCTTGAGAGTGCATTGATTGGGGCTCTGATTTCTGCCCTGAAGCATGTCAAGCTTAAATGCTCGAAAATAAGAAAAAATCATGAGTCTATAAGGCTATAACTTTGGTAGCTGTGATGTTTCCTGATTCATGTTCTTACCAAGGTCATTTGCTCAAATTGTTTGTCCTATGTGTTAGGGTTTGGCGATGGTGATGCACAAGACTCGTGAAGAGGAAGTTTTTGATATGTTGAACCAAGCGCTTAAACTTGCTTCTCGTGAAAAAAGGGTTACTGAAGAGAGAAACATTAAGATTTTGATTGCACAAATGCATCTGGTGAAGGTGATATCATATTACCACCTTTTGTGCTTCTTCTTTGCTATATGATGTTTGCTTGACGTGCTCTTATTTCGTTCTCCTCAATTAGCATAATAGCTGCTATAATTTTTAACAACTCTATGAGTCCCTGACGTGCGTTATGGTTCTTGTTCTTGTTGTCTATCTCTGTCACGTTTGATGCTATTCAAGATGTCACATTTGCGTTTTGGTTTCCTAGTAGAATGTTTTAACTTTATGTAGTGTTGCGGAGATTGCGTCAAAATCCATATTGAGGACATGCGCAGTTAGAAAGTTAAGTGACCTTATAATTAGTTATAACAGTCAGTGGCCAAGGGACCTAAAATATATTCTTTATACCCCCTCTCTTCCTATTGGGGGTCGGAGGTGATTATCTAAAGAAACTAGTGATTGTGAGACATCCCATATAATATTTTATCTTTACAGAAAGTAATGTTGATAGTTAGGTGTTAACTTGGTCATTAGCGGAAGCTGGAATGTAAGGTGGCTCGTTGTAGAAGGGAAACATGAATGTAGAGAGGAAGTCATGGAAGAAATATGTAGAAGGGAAGTGGATAGACTGGTGTACCAAAATGCCTGTAGACGGCTCTTGAAAATGAATAAAAAGGGAGGTTTAGATGCAGCTGTAGCATGGGTGCCAAGAGTGTGAAAACAGGGAGATAAATTGGGAAGTTGTTGTCCCTTTTTCTGCCATCCTCATCCTTACAGGCAGAGGCATCAGCTATTCCATGGGAATATGGGATGCAGGTGGCAAAAGCAAAGTCCTAGCTGATTCTCCTTTAATGGAGTTCATCTGAGACAAGTGTTTAGCACCAAAGGAGATTTGTGACATCCTCAAGGCTTTAAAGCTAGTAGGTAGGGTTTTACTTCACTTATGTTAGTTAAACAGCCTAGGCAAAGAGACAAAGAGTCATTCATACATTTTGGCAAATCCTTCCAGGACATGTGGATGCTCAACTTTGTCTGTGTAGCTTTTAGGGTTTATGTCCTGTCAAAAAGCATGGGAATAGCTTTGCAGTCAACGTCAATCATAGTGGGGCCATTGAAGGCTAGTAAGGGGAGAAATGCACCATATTTTGGAAATATGGTGAGTTGGTGAGCACTATATGGGAATGAGTCAAACTTGAGCAAGTTTAGGAAGACCAATAAAAAATGCAGAACAGTAAGTGAGAACTGGGAAGTTGGGAACTGTATTGCTTGGTGTGGCATAGATTTCTGGATATGTATACGAGAGGATTGTGTGCCTGAAGTAGCATGGATCTATGGACACATTTTCTCACAGAGGGTATATGCCTAAAGTAATATATATAGTCTCGATTGTCTAAATTTGACATCTTACATGGCTATACGTGTTTGTGTCAATTGCAGGGGGACTTGAATGAAGCTTTGAAGAAGTATGGAGAGCTAATTGATGAGAATCCTCGAGATTTTCGGCCATACTTGTGCCAGGTGAGTTTTCACAAGCATATTGCATTCATGATTTCAGATATCAGGTATCCTGATTTCACGTTGTCTTCCACCACTGTCATCTTCCTCTCAGACAGTCGTGCTCTAATGCATCATGTTACTTTTTTTCTAGTGATTGTAAGAGTCCTGGATTTCAATGGTTACCTAAAAGTTTGTTAGGTTGTTTTCTTGTGCTTATTATATGTAGAGAACTCATGCCATGTGTTTAATGTGTATAACTTAAGGCCCTAAGCTTCAGTTTCTTTCTTTGAAAGCTCCAACTTGTTTGCAAACCAAGTTTCTTTGTTGAAAATTGTTAACATCTTGACTTATATAAGAATCGAACATCAAACGAGCTGTTTGTTATTGATAAAGAAAACTGAGTGCAGGAAGACTTGGGATGCATTTTTAAGGATGCAGAATTTTAAGCATTTTGATTTCATTAGTTTTATAGATTGTGAACTGTTAGGCAAAAAGCTCTTACATGAGACGAGGCATGCTTCTTCCTTTTTTTTGTAAAAGGCCGTGTAGATTATTTTGATTCAAATTTCTGTACAAGTATGCTGTGATGTATGTTGTCTTTTCAGGGAAGGGTTGTTTTCAAAGGAAGAGCGTGAGAGATAAAGGGGAGAGATGAACAAAACAAATAAGAAGAATAAGGAATAGGGCGGTTGTGCCTCATAGTTGCTTCTCACGTGCCTAAGTTCCTTGTTGTGCCCAAGGTTATTTGAGTCGATAAGGCTAGCGCCTTCTATAATTCCATGGAAGGTTCAATTATCCGGAACATTATTCCACGATATTGGAACTTTGGAAGTATGTGAAATGGTGAAGGCAGAAGGCTCTAGGTGTAATTTAGAGAGGTGGGCTAGCTGGGAGAAGTGATATTTTTTGTATAAATGGATGCTCATCGAGGTTTCGAGTATCGAGTAACTGGAAAATAAAAATTGCTAATACAACAAATAACATAGGAAATTTCCCTTGTAAATGTGGCCTGACCTGTATTCGGTACATTGTTTGACATAGCCTTCTATTTGTTTCTACTTTACCTATGTGTGTGTTTGAGGTTGGGCTGGAAAGCCCCTGCTGTCTTGTACAAAACTTGACTTTTTGAGGATTAGGATTGGTCTCATGTAAAGGATGTGCCGACCATGGAATCAAAAGCATGAAGCATGCAAGGTTTAGATGAATTGATTCTTCATTGAATTGACATCTTGTCCTCGGTTGTGCTACTGTTAGATATCGGTTGTGCTACTGTTAGATTACCAATCTGAGATCTCCAATAGCTCTTGAGTCTTCAAATCTTGCATTTTGGTGGATACTTGTTCGGATTAATCATTCATGGGTGTCTTATCAAATTGCAGGGAATAATCTACAGTTTACAAGACAAAAAGAAGGAAGCTGATGAACAATTTGAGATTTACAGAAATCTTGTCCCAGAAGAATTCCCACAAAGAGGATTCCTTGAAGATGTTGTACTGGCAGCAAAAACAGAATCAAGAGAACAGCTTGAGAAGGATTTTAAGGATCAATTCTCATATAAGAGATAACAATGCGAAATTTTGTTTCGGATTTGTGGTGAGATTCTTTAATTCTGTTTTATTAAGTATAATTAACAGCAATGCCATTTTCTCTTGTGAGCTAGAATTTGCTCTCTTGTTTATAAATTATAATCGGCGGTAACAGAATTTAACTGAAAGCCACATTTCTCGATGAAGATGAGCGGTGATTAACGTAATGGTAGCCGTTTTTTCTGTGGAGTTTTTAAGCTCACCACTGAAAGAAAGCCATTAAATAGTAGGTTGCACTTTGCACCCATATCTACCTATCCAATGGACTTCACCTGTATATGATTCTTTTCTCTTGGCTATCAGATGGAAAGGCATTGATAGCAAGATAGTAGTAGTATATAGTACCTAGGTCTCAATTCTCATCACCTATGAAATGTTAACTTAGATTATCTTGGTGAACAATTCTATTTTCAGACAACACACTCTAGATGTACACTTTTTGCTTGAATCTGCTCTAAGTTCATTTTCTGTTGATGTCTTGTAGAGATCGTTGGCTGAGTTCATGCAACCCTCACATGGAGACTCCTGTCCTCATTCGTGGTGGCTGGAATATGCAAATACAGAAGCCACAAGCTCTGCAAGCTAACCAACCTCACTATCCCAGTATTACTTGCCTAAATTATGTGTACATATCATTAGCTTGGTGCAATTTATGGTGCTGACTGATCTAATTAGAATTAGAAGTGTGTTTTCTTTTTTATTATACTTTTGGTTATGTTAAGCTCCTGTCTCTGTCTGATAATCTTGTCAGTTGTGACCGGTGTACGGAAAACTCTCTTCCAAAGCGCGAGTTAGCTCTGGAAAAACACATGTATGCCCTTTTGCTGCAGATTGTAAGAAATTTTGCCTTATTTGCACTTGAATAGGAGATTTGCTGGTTGGTATTGTTTGTTTCCATATATCTAATGTCAGCTCGGGTGACCCGATAATGTATACATAAGAGATGAATGAGTCTTAGGTGACTTCGTCTCTCACTGATTTATTGTGAGACATTGAAAGTTAACCCCGTCAAAGAAAACAAAATACTCGTGACTAACCTGTAGTACCTTAGAACAACACAAACATAAACATAATTCCCAAAAGAATAGCCGGAACAACGCTAAGCCTGATTGCATCAGCACTTACAACCTCGATAGGGAAGAGGCACCCTTGCTGGGAGGCATTGGTTGAGGTGATCATAGCAAGGCCATCGAATTGGCAAGCTTCGACACTTTGATCGTTCATCTGGAAGAACATGTTGAATGCATATGAGATGTTACCGTTAGCATCAAGGTTATTGCACGAGGAGCCATAACCTAAGGAGGTGCAGTCCGACCCTGAGCACGCATACTCTACAGAGCCTTGTACCTTGTCTTGGTTCTTAGCGTCTTTGTTGAAGATGCACCATTTAGATTCCAAGTACTGCACACCCTTAGCACCTATGGGCATCTTGTCATTGCCCTTGCCGCTTAAGTCCATTGGAAACTTGGGCTGACCATCGTAACGGAAAATTCCCCAATGCCTCTCAAAATCTCCCGGGGCTACACTTTTCATGTTCTCATCAAGTAGCCCAAAGAGGTAAACCTGAAAAAAATAAACGAAAGGTTATTCCTAATTTGTTCGACAAACAAACTCCAATACTATTACTCCGTCTTATAATAGAGTAGTTACACTTTCACTTATCATGCTTGCCAATATAAAATTTCGACCATAAATATATAACTATGTACTTGTAAGCATTGTAGAAGTTGAGGTGTTGAGAACACATACTGAGACTAACTCTAAACAATGGTCTAACTCTTTTAATGAAGTTTAGTGAGTACCCTCTAAATTAAGTATAAAACTATGTAATATTGGAAATTTGGAACCATGCTCATTTATTAATTATGATATATACTATAAATTTATCACAATTTCTAAAACTAAAACTCTAAAAATCGATGTGTTTAGAAAGAATTTATAGCAGGAAAAATCTATTTCATTGGATTTTTATTTTATCATATTGTACTTCTTCCGTTCCATATTAATTAATTGCAACACGTAAATGCAAATAATGAAAGAGTCTTACGATACCTCCATTTGCCCTGATCGCATAGGGGTGCCCTTATTAGCAACCAACTTCTTAAGCAAACCATCATAAAATTTCTTAGCATTCTTTGTATTAGCTTTGATATGTCCATCAGTTGGCCACCCTATTTCCCCAACAACAATTTTCAAATCACCATAGCCATTCTTCTTCAACGCCCAAACAAGTGTATCAAAGTTAGCATCAAACACATTACTGTAGGAGTGACTATTATCATTAATATTTTTACTACCTCCATCAAAGAAAGCAAAATTCTCAGGGAAATCTGGATTTTGGTAAAGACTAAGGAAAGGGTAGATGTTGACGATGAAGGGTGCACCCTTTTCTTTAAGGAATGCGACTATGTCTAACATGAGATCTTTGATATCACCTCGAAAATCCCCACTCGAGGGCATTGTCGACGATGAGTCGTAGACGTCTGCATTGAGGGGAATAGAGGCCTTGATATCTCCATGACCGGCTTCTTCAAGTGCTTTCACAATGTTTTGTAAGGCTGGAAATGTTGTGTACTTGAAACTGTCGTTGTAACTTGACAAAAATGGCTCATTTCCTACAGCCACATACCTGTAAATTACAATGTTATGCACCTAGTACTATAATGTGGGTTATTTCACATATGTGCATGTCATCTATGCATGTGTTTGGGAGTAGGGGAGTAATCCGATCTTGGTGCATTAAAACATCATTTGTGTTTTGCATGATTTTAAGACTCACTAGATTGTGGCCCCGACAATGCTCCGAGTACATTTTTATGTTCAGTTGAGTTAGAATAATGTTCTTCATCAGAGTATCATTTTTTCATTTTTAATAGTTAAAAATTAGACAAATTTTGATAAATGAAGCACTAATAACATGTTAGCGTGGTGGTTGGAACTCTTTATTTCATACTCAAGGTCATGGGTTCGAATCTTCACGTGGCATTTCTTTTTATATATGAGAATAAAGTGGATAGAGTCTCATTCAAAGAGGGATGATGACACGTGGCGGATTGCAGTTCTTGCTTACGCTTTTTAATATATATATATACGACTTTTTGATAGATTTTTGTAGTATGTCATATTTATAATGTATAACATGTTCGACTGGTGAAAAAAGTTATGTTTATTATATCATATACTTAATACTACAAATTGGTGCATATTACAAGTGCCAAGTCATATATCCATCATGAAATAGACACAAGTTAGCATTGTGATATCTAGTACGAGATAAAAAAAAACATTATGGAAATTTTTAAGAAATATGTTACTCCATTTTTTAATTTCTATGTATACCAACATGATATTTGAGTAGTTCTTTTATATATATATATTTTGTAAATTAATTTGGTAGGGTTGTTGTAAAAACTCAATCCCAACTCTCGAATCTAAAGCCGAAACCGTCTAAGGTATGAAGTGACTATTTCCCTAATGATGAGATGAAAATATATGGATGGAAGTATCAAATTCTAATACAAGATCATGCAACATAAAATTTATGGTAACGTAAGGAAATACCTTATATCAACCCCTCCATTATAAAGATGCTTGGTAACATTCTTCTTAACCCATTCTTTAGCATGCTTATACTTGTTCATTTTCTGAAGCATGTCATTAGGGATGGCAACCATGACTTCAATCCCAGTCCCAGCCAAGGCATCAAGGGTTGAGGCGTCGGCGTCGAAAAGCTTCACCTTCTTTAAGCCATTGTCTTTCAACATGCCAACCACATTGGATGGTGGTAGTGGATGAGATGCAATGTTTCCCCAATTTACACCTATATAGTCACCTTTATCCTCACCATTGATCATAGCCATTAGCATAAAGAAGGTCCATAGACAAAGGACCACGGCTCGAGCCATGGTGCGTGGAGGGTCTGAGATTGAGCCTAGGATGAAGGTCAATAAAATTTTTTTGATCAAATTTGGAAAAAGAGGATAAAGCTAGTTGAACAAGAAGAATATAGAGGAAGTGAAAGTTTAGAATAGAAAGTTGAAAGATGGCTATGAGAGGTTAGGAGCAAAAAATGGTTATATATGAATGAGTGTCCTTTTTCCACGGTTAAATGTCACTTACTATTTTTAACTTTGATTAGTTTTTTTCTTGTAAGCATTGATCTCATAGTTAGTTAAGTGATCTGTTTTTTTTGGCGTTTATGAATCCATGAAGGCAGACTGAAAATCAATTTCAATACCTTTTAACAGCGAGAGGGATGTTTTAATCAATTGAGTTATCCTTCACTATCTTATTAAAAAATATGTTCTTTAAGATTCTATTGTTTTTTGTGTGGTTTGAAGATCATATAGTGCACCTTTTAATTAGAACTTTGTTAATAACTCGTATTTGGCCACCTTGTACGAACGAGTAGAGGTTATCCACCCAATTATGTGCTAATGATAAAATAAAAATCAAACATCATTGGGAAGTTCAGATTCTATAATGTTATATTGTAAAAAAGGGCCCAAAATACTTAAGGTTCATATAAGGAAAAATTGTCAGAAACCACCTAATAAAGACACTTTTTTTGAGAAAACTACCTAATAAACGTTTTATTATAAAAAACCACCTAATAAAACACTTTTTCTTTCAGAACACCACCACTTGAGACCAAATTAATAACTCTGTTAGCCTTGTAACTACCTATTGACAGATTAGTAACTCCAGAAGAGTCACTTGGGCTTGAATGCAAATGAGGAAAACTGATTACAAGGTTAAATGAGTTACTTATTTGGTCTCAAATGGTGGTGTTTTGAAAGAAAAAGTGTTTTAATATGTGGTTTTTTTATAATAAAACGTTTATTAGGTGGTTTTTTCAAAAAAAGTGTCTTTATTAGGTGGTTTCTGACAATTTTTCCTTCATATAATTAAGATTTTTCATATCAATGTCATTTAACTTGAGAAGTAAAAAAATTGTTGGTTCTTCAAAAGAAAGTTATTTAGTAAAGAGAAATTGTAACTTGGGCACTTTCGTTGATTTAACTAGTAAATCCTATAAATTTGACATTCTATATATTAAATCAATATATAAAATCAATATATATTACTACATTACTGATATAATAATGCTACTTTCTTAATATTTTCAAAGTATGTAGATTTCGGTGTAGAGATCTAGACTAGATAAATACATGCTAGTGGTTTATTTTTCAAAACATATACTATCCCTTTGCTCTCAATTGGTAGTCCTCTTAGGCTTGAGCACACATATTAAAACTGAAAAATCGTTTATACCACAATGCTTGGCTTGTCCTATCTTATATGATGGGGTTACAATTACAACCCCATATCACTAAGGTTTCTTACATAGAGGAGATATAACACACACGAGCAAAGTTTATCTCCGATAAAATACACTTAATCTTACCATTTGATTTTCTTTTTGAGAAATTCTTTCAAAACAATCATCGAGGAAGAAATGAGGATCCTCTTACGAGTCACAAATAATAAATAAAGCTTTGTAATAGACGTAAAAGCAAATCTTTTCGTTCAATAAAAATTAGTAGAACCTATGTTGCACGGAAACTTCATGTAAAGTGTATTTTCGTTTTAGAAACAAAACTTCAAACAAGCTTCTTCGTGAACATAAATATCATCATAAAAGCTCGTTTTCTACTTACGTGTTTATTTCGTATCCGTTTCTCGTTTCCGTTTCCGTGCGACAACATGGGGACGGCTACTCAAAGTTGAGCCCATATCCGAACTCACTCTCTTTATCTTCTTCTCCAATTTGCCTAAATTCTGAACTCTGCAACTCTCTGTTCCATCTTCAAAACTCCGATTTTTCTTCCATTGGTACTCCATTTTTCCTCTCATCTTCCTCTCTCTCTCTCCATTGACTGAAACTGCACAACTTTTGACTAATTAATTTTTTTCTGCTGCTTTATATATTGTTCAACATTTACAATTTTCATGTGCGTAATTCCATTTATTTTTTGTTAACCTAATGTAGTTTTGATTTCTCACTTTATTAAAGTTTAATTGATGTTCAATGGCTGTTTAATGGATGTTTAATTGCTGTTTAATGGTTGAATATTCTTTGTTGTTGTGTATTAGAGGAGGTTTTTGCTCATGAAGATGGGACCTCTTACGTTAGCAATTGATAGCAAGAACTCTTCAATGGAACAATTAGGTAATTCTTTTAAATTTTTGTTAATGTGATTAATTTTGCAAATTTAGGTGGTATTGTAAATTACTAAGGGCCATTCGGTATCAATGCGAGTTTCGAAGGTTGCCTAATCAATATCGGATATATGCATATCTATCGCCTCACTTTTTTGGCGGTACATTCCATGAAAATGGCTGTACATTTCATATGTATGGTAGTATATTGTGATATGTATGGTAGTACATTTTTTAATGAAAAATTATATGTCAAATACAAACTATATAGTTATATAGCTGTGAAAATATCGATTGTTATATACTACGTTTCTCAATAAATATACTGCCATTTTCATGGAATGTAATGCCATTTTCATGGAATGTACTGCCATTTTCATGAAATGTAATGCCATTTTCATGGAATGTAATGCCATTTTCATGGAATGTACTGCCATTTTCATGGAATGTACTGCCAAAAAAGTGAGCCGATGGATATATGCATATATCCGATATTGATTAGGCATTCCTCGCGAGTTTCCTTTTTTTGTTTTTAATTTTAGTCTCGTATGATTTAAGTTGTATGAAAAACTTAAAATTAGGTTTGGCATAGAGTAACATAACTTAATTGAATCGTGATATGTGAGGGTAAAAGTATTGTACTAAGCTGAACTGGACTGAAAATAATTTGGGGAGGACAGGCCCTTAGTCGTACACTTTGTCCTACGTATAGCGATCAACTTTCTTCATATTTGTTCCCAATCAATTTTCTTCATTTTTGTTATCATTAGCTTTGGAAAAATCTTCGTAAATACAACAACAACAACATCTAAGTCTTATTCCCAAAATGATTTGGGGTCGTCTAACATGAATCGTCATATGAAACCGTTGCAAAAGGAGATCTTCGTAAATGCGGGACAAAAAGTCACTCAAAGGAAAGCAATAGCAACATTGCCTTAGCTTGTTTGAAGACAAAAAGTAGTTTAGCCGCTCGGTTAAGAGAAACCCCCCCGGTTCTCTATCGAGAATCTATCCATGTCCCTAGGCATTCTTGCAAAGGGGCTTTTTTTATTTTTGATGATATTGATGCTGACCGATTAGCTGAACAAAGTAAACATGTTGAGAGAAGAGATGAGAATTTGATTATGTGGCCGGACCAGGGAAATGAAATGTGGTTTTGGTGCATAAGTTCATCATTGAGCTGAATTGAGTTTGTTTTATTTATCAAGCAGGGCTTGCACTTCGGTCTTGATTCTGTCTTTGTTGAGACAATTTTACAGCTTTTTGAAATTGTTGTTTTTGACATGTCTCTTTGCGTTGTTGATCTGAATTCTGACCTGAACATTTAATATCATACAGACACTACTAAAATTGATAGAAGCATTTTGCAGATATATCAGGACCAAACAGGCAGAATCTATCAATGGGCAGCAAAATGTCTTTTGCATCTGTCAACATGGGAGAAGAAAAGCCCTTTGATTTCTTTCAGACATTAGTAGGTACGCTCCAAGTATAATTTAACTTTTCCAGTTAAGGGGGAAAACACAAGTGTGGTTGTCAGGAAATGTAGCCCGAATATGTGTCTCTATGGCCATACAATGCATGAGTTTAATAAGGTGTACATGTTATGTGCTTGTACTTCTCTAAGAGCACTTCTTTTAAGTAAAAGTTTCCCCTGTGACGCACTGGAGGTTGTAGCAATGTGGCACCAGCCACCATTGGCTTCAAGAAAACCCTGAAAGCTGGTAACAGCCTGATGGTGCTAACTTGTTCACTAGAGAAAGAAGAATACGTATGCTGCTGCTTCCCGACGAAATTTCTATAGTCAGCTTTCACATAGTGTTACAAATTTTTATGGGAACTTTATGTTAACTTGGACTCTTGTAGTCATGCGTCCTTCATGTTCGCAGTGTGAGTGATGCAGCTGCTAGTTTCAAGATGTCATAATTGATGCTCTTGCTTGTTTATGTTGCTTCTAAATAAGTTTCTAACATCACATAATCAGCTTCTACTCTGATTTGCCTGTTCTTGTAGATGGTATTATTTCAGGAGGTACTGCTGGTGTTGTTGTGGAGACTGTTCTATACCCAATTGATACAATAAAGACACGATTGCAGGCAGGTCAAGTTATACATGACTTCTATAATTTTTGTTTTGGTTCTTCTGTTCTATTTTACAGGTTGGTGCAGGTTTATGATTTTTCATGATAGGCGCAAGCATCGATCTTTCATCTGTCGTTTACCTTTTTATTTCCATTCTAGTTAAAGTATTTTTTGAGAGGTCCTCAGTTTTTCTGCTACTATAAATTTGAAGTAAGGGCTTTGATTTTGTGACAGGCAGCACGTGGTGGCGGGCAAATTGTCTGGAAGGGTCTTTACTCTGGATTGGCTGGAAATCTTGCAGGAGTTCTTCCGTATGAATCTTCTTACATTTGGCCAACTTAATGTCAACCATGAATGGCTGCTGTTCTATATATTCTATATCTAAAGCAGTTTGGGTGGAGAAAAAAAATAGGAACTTACATGCATGGACAAACATTATACTATTAATCTGAAGTGTTAGTAGTTCAGTTACCCATATTTACATGCTCAGTGAACTTCATATAATATGTATGATCTATCATGATGGTGTAATCTCTACATATGTCTGAGATGATAAAAAAAGTTTCCTGATTTCTGATTTTCTTAAGAGCTGGATCTCTTTGTAATGGTGCCAGGGTTATGCAATATAACTATTCAGCACATTGTGGTCACAAATTTATTCTTGACTTGTATTTGATTTAATGATAGTGCTGATAAATCATATGTGATCTTAAGTAGTTCATGATTTTTGTCATTGCAGAGCTTCTGCCGCATTTCTGGGTGTGTATGAACCAACGAAGCAAAAGTTATTGAGGTTGCTTCCTGAGAACCTTAGTGCAGTTGCACATTTGGTAGGAGATATTCTTCTACTCATTTTCCCTTTAAAGATGGCATCTTTTATATATTATCTGAGTTTATGAATAACAGTAATGTATTAGCCTTCACATATAAAGAATTAGCTCACTATTGGTGTATCTCTCTCCCTGCCATCACTTGCTCTGAATATTACTGGTCTTGGGATGAAGTGTTTCCCTGATCATTCATAGAATGAGTTTCTCAGGGTTTTTTTTTTTGGGGGGGGGGGGTGAGGATCATGGGATGAGCCATTAGCTGCTTAGAATGCAGGATCAGCCTTCACTGTCATTGATGCCTAGTTGCCTACTAGATAGCTGGCAAAAAGCTCTTTTTCATCTTGTGGATCAAGGGTTAGACGGAAACAATTACCTTTTCTTGCTCAATCATGAGAGCATAGCTTACCGAAATGATCAATGAAGAAAGACAAATGCAACAGCCAACAAGTAATAGAAAATGTAAGTGTCAAAGATGTCGGGTCCAAAAAGTTACATTAGCAACTTCCTGAATGAAAGGGTTGTTGAGTCGGTCTACGCCTCTACGGTCTTAATATGGGGAGTTGGGTTTGCTGCACCTTGGCGTATAGAGATATTCTTGCTGCATCAAAATATCCTGGTCGGCCTACAATATAATGGCTTTTAGTGCTGTTGTTTAAGATCAACATGAAGTGTTATATTAGGAAGAAAAGAAGCTTTAATGTCACCAGCGACCCTTTGTGAAAAGTTAGTTAATTTATGTTCTCTTATTATTTCCAAATGTTGCTTCCAATGTTCATGCAGTTTACTATCTTGCGCTTTGGGCAGGGTGTAATCTTGGGTACATAGGAGTCTTGAACGTTTCACCTAGTTAAGTTCAAAGGTTTTATATTCACAAATACTTTTCTTTATAATTTAATATTTTTATGCGATATTTGTGCTTAACAAAAGGGAAAATGTATATGTCTGAGCTGTATAGTGAGATGGCACTCTTTTTCTAAGCTCTAGTGCAGATTCCCTTGGCCATTATTGTTATATGTTTAGCCTAAGTCTTAATATCCATGGCTTCTCTGATTTGGCAAATTTTGTGCAGACTGCAGGTGCCGTTGGTGGTGTTGCTGCCTCTCTTATCCGTGTTCCTACTGAAGTAATTATCCTTCTTTATTGTATAAGTATAATGTTCTAAATCGCTGTGCTAGCCTGTACTTAATGTAATGATAATGTATCACAGGTTGTTAAGCAGAGGATGCAAACAGGGCAATTTGTTTCAGCTCCTGATGCTGTACGTCTAATTGTAGCGAAGGAGGGATTCAAAGGTCTATATGCGGTACTTAATTTTTGCTTTACCACTTCGTTGATGCATCAATCTTATTTTACTCTTGTTTAGTTTGGTTTCTTATTTCGTAGTTTGATGGAAGTACATCACTGCGTTTTTCAATCTGCTTGCAAGCTTTGAGATTTCTTTGCTTATGTGTACATTGTAGGGATATAGATCATTCCTGCTACGAGATCTTCCCTTTGATGCTATACAGTTCTGCCTCTATGAACAGATTCGGCTTGGATACAAGCTCGCGGTGAGTCTTCTTTAATTTTCTTAGTAACTGTTTAAGTGGGGTCAGAGCCATGAAATTGCTAATTGCCTAATGTTAGGGAGCTGCAAGCATGCAATGGCTGTCTGTTCAACATTTCTTTTTCATAAAGCCAAGCTATGTAATCATTTCATATAAGAAATGAAATTAAAATGCTACAAAAAGATTGATCTAGCAAACAAATTTTAAGAAGGAAATGGAATCAATTACTAATAGTACGGAGGTAAGATTCGGAACATCCAGTAATTTGTCTGTTCAACATTTCTTTGCATGAAGCTAAACTAATGTGATCATGAATTAAAATACGAGTATACGACTACAAGAAAATTGCTCTGAATAAACAAAATGCAAGAAAAATGAAATTAATTACTAATAGTGAGATTCGGGACAATCCAACTCTGATCAACATAAGTAAAAAGGCCTGTTTAGTACTCGGATTAGATGATGATGATGATGGTGATGATGGTGATGATGATAGATGATGATGCAAATAATTAATACTTGGATTAGATAACTATTAATTCTTGGATTAGATAAAAAGGCCTGTTTAGTCATCCTCTTGAACAAAAATAGCCAAGTCTACGCCAGAGCCTATATTTTTTCAAGGAGAAAGCATGTCTCAATTCATGACTCATTGTACAAATAGTTGAACTTGGACAAGAGGTCTACATCAACAACAAACAATCACCTCTCATTCAGTTATTGCCATATAAAACTTAGAATACCATTGCCAATCAGAGGGGATAATTATCAAATCCCAAAAATAATCTACTCTAACATGCTGACCACTAGCAAAAGACATAAAGCCATGGAAGAACAAAGTTACTAGACTAAATCTATTGGAGTTTTGATGCGTAGAAGTAGAGTAGTCCAAAGAAGAACCTGAAATAAATTTGTTCTCCTCTCTCCGTTTGCCAAATCATGTTCTCACATTTGTGAGGGAAATCGCTCAAAATAACTTGTCAGTGGGGTTACATGGCTGCGCAACATCTCAGGATCCTCTTGACTGCGTGCGCGATGCTTGGCAGCGTGATGGTGCACTATCTGTGCATAACCACTTGGAGGGAGGGGGGGTCAATAACGGGTCATGCACCCATGTAGACATCACTGCTTAGTCTTGTTCAACCCTGATAGCACGGCCTGGGGGCTGCATAACCCTCTGGAAACATGGCTCATGCAGCTTGCCATACAAGTCTTCACAACTCCCCTTGAAGCTTCTAAAAAACCACAAAGGATGGAGAAACACGTGCAAAATATCCCCGTTGCTCCATGCTTTAAATTCATATACCTCGTCAATTGACGATATACATGCTAGACGTGAGGTTGTACCGTAAAGCAAAATTGATCCTTTGAAGCGCTTGCTGAACACATCTAGGAAACAAAATTGCTTTAAACAATCTAGATTCTAGACTGAAAACAAATCAATGGGCCACATTGTCAGTCCTAGATGCGGGTAAAAAGAGAAATGAAATCATACATTCTATACTAAAGGTCAAACGAAAGGCAGAAGTATAATGGAAGAATTGGGAAATCTTGGGCAGGTTGATTAAGTAAATAAGGAGAAGTTGTCCACGGATATCAAAATCAATGCTGTCATGTACCTATGTTCACATTGTAATTGATGATTTGGAATGGGTCATAGTTTTTACTATCCAATTGACTATTGTTTGAAATGTGCTACATTACTTGATCCCTGATTTGTTCATTTGGAAAGGGTCATATTTTTCACTTCCAATTGGCTATTGTTTGAAATGTGCTACATCTTAACTCTTCCTTTGGTCATGATCCAATGAGTCAAGGCCCCACCCATGTTAAATCTGGAAGCCTATGAAAAGTCTGAAGTACCATGGCTTTTCGATTTTACAAACTTGTGGAATTGGATACATACAAACTGTTTCATATAGCAAGAAATTATCTTTTTTCATACCAATGAAAATATTGCATGATGTAATCAAAGATGATCTTGAGCCACTGTTCTTTTCAGGCCAAAAGAGAACTGCATGATCCAGAGAATGCTGTCATTGGCGCCTTTGCTGGTAATGAACGTATACTATCTATTTGGTAACTGAGTAGTGCATATGGATTTATTCTTCTATACATAAGTATTTTTTTTTGTTTTTTTTACTTATGAGGACTGAGGAGTATAGACTTATAGACTTTCGGCTATAGACAGTATGCTCCCAGCTGTCTGTGTGGTAATGTGGAGAGTGCAGATATCTGTAGATAAATTTTATCTTTTGGCAATATTTATATCTTTAGATAACTCTTTTGTGCTGTTTGTAACTTAAAAGTTAAAGAGTATAGATATCAGTAGAGCTCGCTTAAGCGTAAGTTTTAAAGAGCTAACTGTCCCCTAAAAATAAAAATAAAAATAAAGATCTAACACAGTCTGTATGACTTTAGAGGATGAACTATCTGCGCTTCTTTGTAAAGACTCATATGATAGTTTTTTTTTCTTGGAAAGATTTTATAAGTGTTTCTCTAGCTTTTTCGAATGATTGTTCAAAGTTCAAAGTTCGAACAAACCTGTATGGCCCTGTTTGGTTCGCTAATTTCAGGTATCAGGTATGAGTTT
Source organism: Patellifolia procumbens (assembly GCA_947645195.1). NCBI lineage: Eukaryota > Viridiplantae > Streptophyta > Magnoliopsida > Caryophyllales > Amaranthaceae > Patellifolia > Patellifolia procumbens. Next base: position 923,528 of record CANSGD010000144.1, read on the forward strand.
AGAATGGACTAAACCCATGCCAATTGTTTGGTTAGTGAATTTATGATTTTGAAACCCAAACCTCAAACCCATGAGGTATAGTGTTTAGAAACCCAAGAGGGGAGGTGGGTATGGCTCATACCAAACCCTTAGGTATCAAATCATTAAAACAAATTAAAAGAAATCTTCCCTTTTTGTTTTTGTGGTCTGGCGTCTTCCTACTGTTCAACCACCGCCATATTCTTCAAACCTTCTTTCCCAGCTAAAGTCTCCGTTTCTTTTCTTGTTTCTTGTTGATTTCATTGCCAATGTTGCTAAAAACTCAAACTTTGGTAAAAAATTTGCTTAAAAACCTTGCTTAAAATTTAAGTAAAATTAGATATGCTTGCCCTGGAAATATAGTAATGTGACCAAATTTATGGGTTGGTTGCTGTGGAAGCATTATGGAAATACAGCAATTCATTATATTGATAAAGAAACTCATTTTTGGGTTGATTCATTTTTTGCTTGGTTGCTATGAAGATTCATTATGGAAATTCATATTGTATTCATTTTGGGCAACTGTACGTAAGGGTTGAATCTATATTGCTGCAAGATGGAGTAGAAAGTAAATTCATCTTTTGCTTGGTTGCTATGAAAGTGAAATTTTGGTTACTGTTATTTGTGGGAGAAAGTGGGGAAGAATATTCACTCAACATTCACTATTATTTTGTTGTTGTTTGAATGGCTAGTTACAATTGTGGGAGAAAGTAAAGTAATATTCACTCAAAACGATTTGTTTCATTTTTGCTCTTTATTTTACTAAGTGAAGTTTATTTTCTATATTTTTGTTTTTGAGGAGGCTTTATTAATAGGGAGCATGTACAAAATAAAGTAAAAAATTATTTTATTCAAGTTATAGGACCAAATAATAGAAAATGGGACACCAAATGGGACACTATGTGGGATAGATGATCCGCACTCGTATAGAATTAGTCATTAAACTAGAATATTGCTTTATAACTATTTTTTAATAAAATTCTGTTGATGTTTTCATTTTAACTTATTAGCAAAAAATGACATTAGCATATGAAAATATTTTCTTTAAAAAAAATTAAAAGTTATAAACTAATGTGTGACTTATATGAGCATTGTTTAAATTAAATAAGAGAAACATGAAAAAAATAATTTGATTCCTGATTCCAACATATAATAAATCAAACAGCAAGTAAAGGTATCATTTTCATTCCTAAACAAAACCAAACACATGGTATCAGGAATCAAGTTCCAACCCCATACCACCCTGGTTTGATTCCTGATTCCAAACCCATACCACTCTGTGAACCAAACGAGGGCTATAAGATTTAGTATATACTTCCTCCGTTTTTTTATACTTGCATCATTTCCCACTTTTGAAAGTTGCAAATTACTTGCATCATTTTTTTAGGGCAATAATTTATCTCTACCTCTCTCCAATCACATGATACAAGCAAAAAAAGCGGAGGTAGTAAATGATAGGAGAAATTCGGACATGCCCTCAACATATGTTCCATGGTCTAAGCTTGCTTTTCCAGATGCAGGGGCTAGACTATGCCAATTTCAGGAAACTCCGTCATTTTATGTTGTCTAGTTGAAGTTTAGTTTTAGCTTATGTGATTCTTGAAAAGAACGCTCGAAATTCTTGTTGAATCTGTTATTGAAGGCACAATGAACGAACTTTTACTTCATCAACGATGATTGCCATTATTAGAAGCAAGCAAAACTAGTTTTTCTATTGTACATTTGTACTGTACTATGACAAACTGATAACAATTATAGCCTGCCTATTATTATGAGTTAGGGTTTTGAGGAACTGTTATGAGCTATTTTATAATTTTATTTTATTGTAGAGAAGAGTAAATTAAGAATGACTAGTACAGATGCAACTAATGACATGTTGATTAGCAAAACTACGTAAAGCATGGGAATATATAAAACATAGTATTAAATTTTATAATCAGCTTATTCAAGCTACTGAAACCCCGGCAAGCGGCAACAGCAAGAGACATTTTGGTCGTTTCAAAGTCAGCTTTTTAAAATAGCAGAAGCAGAAGTCTTCTGCTATTTCATGTGCATGCTCTCCTGTATGATATGTCAATGACTCCTTGAAGAACTCCTTTTGTGATGGATTTTATGCTATCTTCATGTGATATGTGTCCTTCTTGATCTCTTTTTCCAGGTGCGTTAACTGGTGCTATTACTACCCCCCTCGATGTAATCAAGACTAGGCTAATGATCCAGGTATCTCCAAGTAGTTGCCTGTTATATTATCTGTACTTCATGAGACTTGTCTAACTCTTCAATCTCTGTTTCTCGTTTCTTTGCTTATTGCATGTGCTCTTATGGTGACACGCTTACACCCTTACAATTTCCACAGGGATCTGCAAATCAGTACAAAGGAATTGTTGATTGTGTCAAGACTATTGTTAGGGAAGAGGGACCCCCTGCCCTTTTGAAGGTAAGTGCACTGAAAGTACATTTTTTTGTAGATTAGAAATGATTTTATACTAGTACAGTATTCAGGCTATCTGATTCAGCAACATGCTGAATATTTTTGTTCCCCAAACATATAAATGTTGTTTATCTAACTATAAATGTTGTATATTCAATCACATATACAAAATTTACCATCTTCGATAGCTAATAGAGAACGCTGGAAACCTAATTTTCATATGCTACATTTGTGTATGTGCAACCTTTATAGCTCAATATACTAAATACGTTTATTTATTATACAACATTTATGTTTGCTGAACAAAAAAAGGTTCAGCACATTGCTGAACTAGCAATCTGCAGCTGCTGTACTTCTTCAACTTGACACTAAATATTTATGTGCAAATTCTCGTAGTTATTGGAAGAAAATAAGATTAGTTTGTAAGCAGGTGTCGAAAAAAAAGTAACACAGAGAGAACTAACTAAAGAGTAGTAAAAGACCCGAAATAAAGCTTTCTAAATTCTAAATAAGCTGCTAAAAATATATAATTTGACCTAAGGTCACTTGGCTATTTGACCTAAATGATCGTCTGTTTTGCAAATTGAAATTATAAGACCTTTGCTTTCCTTGGATTGACAACATCCCACCCATTGGCTTTGATTTGTTGGCAAACATCTTAATTGATCTATCCGCGAGGTGTGATAAAGTTTAAGTGTTGGTTTTGGTTGTCATTTGTTTTAATTTGCAGGCATTCCCTGTAATGCTTCAAAAATATGGTGGAGGTATTTGGAAGGAAAATTGAGAGGCTTAAGGGTAGAAGGACTTTATCGCTGAGTGTAATTATGTCATTTTGTACTCCTAAAAGTAATACTAATATTAGTATAGGTACTACCGCAACTGCTAATTAGTACAGCTTTAGCTGAGGCAGATGAAATATAGCTAACTAGAAGTAGTAACATCTAATTCTATCCAATATGTCAACTTCTTTGAATTGCTTTTTTGCATTATGGTCAGAGTTGTTTGTTTGTCTTGGACAAGTTGTGGGCTTGTACCTTCTTTCGCTATCTATGGCTTATATGATAAAACAAACCGAAATTCAGTTGCTTTAATGGTCTTTCCTATGCAGGGAATTGGACCTAGAGTTTTGTGGATTGGTATTGGTGGTTCTATATTCTTTGGTGTACTTGAAAGCACAAAGAGGTTTCTTTCAGAGTCACGAGTAAAGCGTATTGAATCTTCAGACAAAAAACAGGATTGATATGTCTTTCTTTTGAGGTGGATACTAATCTGTATGTATCTGAGTTAACCATTGCTTTGCTAAAATCCTTTGCTAGTTAGTAATAGTAACGAAATGATTTTTGGTTAGAGTTGTGTAATCCTCGTTTCTGGTTAATATGTACCCCAAAAGAGGGAAATGTTATAGCTTTAAATGGTTGTCTTTACTCCACTCTATCAAATGCTTAAACACAACGCGAGTCTGAGCTTTCGTTGAGGATATGAGCTCATCTTGAACATGGGTCTATCATGATTCGCCGAACCTTCTGATCAGAATGGGACGAGGGGTAAAGTCCACGGAATATGTGAATGGCAAAAACCGAGCTACACCTGGTTTTCTACCAAATTAAGGAGAATGCTAAGATGCAACCACAGGGAAATTATTAATTCTCACCACTTAAAAAAGGCTTGCTCAAGTGCTCAAACAATCAAGCCCATAGTTCAATTCTCATTTTGAGCACATCGTCTGATAAGGTAATTGTGGCCTCTTCACGAGGTTGACGTCCTATTTACAGAAACAATAAGATCAATAGTGAATTGCTCAGCACATGCAAGATGCAATAAGGTCGCAAATCAAATGAGATAAGCATTTTAATGTTTCATTTCTCGTCTTGTCAAAAGGTTTTTCTTTTTTGATAGGTTATTTAGAACTAGGAAGTAGGAACACAAGTCAAAAGAAGTGAAATCTAGGCGAGTAAATAGATTCACCTTGAAACAACAACGATTAGGAGAAATTGCTAATTCTTAACCGTTTGTTGATAATATTTGTCGTTGTACATCTAACAAGAAACATTGTATATTAGTCATAAAGTTGTATATAGAATCACAAATGTTATATATAAAAATCAATGTATTAATTTCATCTATTCGTTATTACTTTAATAAGGAGAGAATTTGATTCACGGTATTAAATATTCACTTTAAAATATACAAAACCTTTATAAAAAAACATGGTTCAGCATACGACTTTTTTTAAAGTGTCTACTAGTAAATTTCAACTAAATTGGTAAGATGTAAACAATAATTTCAAGACCAACATTCGAACTACGCTTATAGCTCTTTTTAGCTCTCTATAACCTAACTTCTAAACCACCAATGTTAACCAAGTTTGCTTGGTGTGATTGATTGGGTATTTCTTTTGCAATCTCAAGCACACATGCTAGACCAAGAAGTTGTAGGATTAAGATCTGGATAGAGTCTTTCTTCCTAACATCCTCTTAAAAAATTTTGAAAAAAAAACAGCAATGTTAGAGCTGTCCAATCATCTCCTAGGAAACAGGTATAGAAATTGAAAGGGAACTCTTTTCCAGAAGCCATGGTACTTGGAGTGTGGGCGCACACCAACTTTAAAGTTTGTTCAATTACCCATTGAAATATACAAGTTTCCAAATATCACAAGGTTGACTAATTAATCAAATCAGCCTGTTCACCTAGAAAAATGCTTGCTGTTGTTAGATTCTTTTAGACATCAACTCTAAGCCAAGTGCAATACAATTCACTGCTTCTGAATATCAAAAACATTATAATCCACTTAAAAGGGAAGGTGAGCTAACTAGTAAACTTTTTAACCAACCAAAACCATTGGTTCTTCAAATTCTGAACCAGAACCAACACAACATTTCTTATAAATATCTGTCAAACACAAATGTTGCCTTACCATCTCAGTGCATCATTTACCAATAGGATTCTAGGGAACTGCTTCAAATCTCATTTTAATTTTTCGAACTATGGCGAAGTACTTTCTCCTTTTCTCTTTACTAGTAGCTCTATGTCAAATAAGCTTTGGAGCCCGACATCTTTTACAAACACTTCCTCCAATGCAACCATTGCCAAATCCGAGCATTCCTCCGATGCCAGCACTTCCAACTTTGCCTCAAACAGGGTTCCCACCACTATCAAACCCAAGTATCCCACCCATGCCAGCAATGTTGAACCCACCACAAGCAGTACTACCGCCTTTGTCATCCAACCCCTTGCCCGCAGTGCCACCTGCAACAAATCTTCCACTGCCAGCAACATTGCCACCACTGTCAGCTGTCAGCCCTCTGCCGGCAATGCCTACTACACCCACTCTGTCAAAGCCCACAACTATGGCCCCGCTGCCTGCTGCTCCTATACCAAAGGCCGCATTGCCACCATTGCCATCCATGCCTTCTGCACCTAAGACAACATTGCCTCCTCTACCGGCTATGCCTACCACTCCGACCACTATCCCTACAGTCCCTTCCATGGCACCGTCTCCATCGCAGTAAAAGAGACTCAGCTATTCCTGAGTTTGCATCGCGTATTCTATTACAATCTGATATTGTACTCTTTTCTGTCGCAGGCCCAGCTGGAAAATGACCATCTTTTACAATTTGATGAATTGATGAGTGAAAAGTTGGTTTCATAGTTTGTATGGTTCTCCATTGTTTTGTACTTGTCTTTGGGCACATATTTATTTTACCAAATATGGATCAATAAAGAATATATCTATATTTCTTCAATGAATGTAAGCAACGCCTTACCTTGCCTTATGGCGGGAGCCTTTGAGGCACTGAGGTAATGTTGTTGTTGTGTTATTGGAATGTACGCGACACCTTCAATTATTGGGGTTAGAGAAGAGGTTAAACCAGAAAGACGACAGTAATAATATTCTAAGAAAACATTCTGCAACAAAAACAAATGCAGAATAGACATAGAACTAAATGTATAGTAGGTATTGATCAAAACAAACGAAACAAGTGTGGAAAGGCAGAACAAGGTCACCAAATAAGAAGACTACCTTCCACTCAGGATTCGTCTCATAAGAGGATTGCTCACGTTCATCCATTACATGCTAGGGTCTGATTCAGTAAAACTGATATATACAGTTATAGAGCAAGAACTCTCACCAAATAATGGATCACAGACGCACAACTACACTGCGGTTTGTATGAAGGCAAATTCACCAGCAGCAAATGACATTTTAAGGTATATAATCTTGCAAACGTATGTCTTTGATGATGAATCTCAAACAATAATGTCTAACTAATGATAGAAATCTTTCATTCACTCAACAGTCAACATCACAGAGATGTTGTAGAGAGCAATATCTCAAAACTCCAGCAAATATAGAACTATCGGGGTCAGACTTGGACATAACTTTTATGAAGGAGAAGATATCAGCAAGACCAGGACGTCTATGTTAAAAGCTCGGGCAACTGTTTATAAGTTTGTGAATATAGGTACTTGCAAGTTGCAACCCTTTGCAGTCACTTGTACTGCGGTTGGCAAAAGCATCATCAACACTATCAAACTTGATTTGATACAGCTTCTTGGACTCTCTAAATGGAAATCTGAATGATGGCTGTGAGAACGTTTGATTGAAGTATCAATCAAAAGCTCTCTTATATAGGATAAACTTTGAGGAAAATTATCTGATTATTACAGAAGATGCCATAGGTTGGAATAACATTAAAATTGTAAAAATAAAGAAACTTTTATCTTAGGCATGATTAAGTTCGCATTCATTGTTCTTAGCTTTAAACTCCTCATTTCATTTTCTTAACAAAAAAGAACATATACACGGAATACACCTATTTGTAGAGCTTATACTCAAAAAATTGATTCAACTAAATTTAAGCATGAACCATGCGAGAGTTACAAACTTGGAAAAGAAAACATACCCATAGACATTGGAGTTTTTTTGCAATGAAGAATTAGCTGTGTAAGCTCAGGACCGCTAATTCCAGGAGCATAACTGAGGTTCAAAGAAGTCAGGTTTGAGCAGATGGGATAAATAGCAGGCAGCGAGCAGCAACTTACAAGAATCCTAACAAGCTCCTAATTGATTCACACTTATAAACGACATTCATCAAATTATTGTAGGTCTCGGACTTCCGATCATGGACAAAGGACCTGTTACCTACCGTCAGTTGAGGTGCCTTAATACAATCCAAATAAGGTACAGTTAGTGAACTTATACTTTGTTTAAATTAACGAAATTAGAATGTGAATGAAATTCTAGCCCGCTGCAAAGCTATTTAGCCCGCAACAAATTACCTTATTTGCAAATTGCAACTAACCACCAATAAACCGCTACTATTGTAACGTTGCAATTGGACATTTTTCCACTAGTGACTGTAAATTCCTACATCGAGTATACGGCAGCAACCAAGAACAAAACTCCTCCATTAAAATGAATAAATAATGATAATGAACGGTACAAAATGCTACATTATTGTCGATGTCACAAAGCATAAGCCAAAAGTATGACTACTCAAAATTAACAAGTGCTAATTTTGCTCTAAACAACAACACAATGATTTTTTGTTAATCATAATTATAGGTGGGGAAAAAAATGAAGAGATACAGCCAAGGCAGATGTTAAAAGAATCAATATACAGTCCTCCAAAAAAGGAAGTATCAATATTTACCAATAATCCCCACATGAGCAATTACCATTCTTAAAATGGTGAAACCTGCTAGAATCTCTCAGGACAATCTCTCGGCTTCTGACTTTTGCTATCAACTTAAGTGCACTATGACAGTCGTCGCAAATTCGATGGCTTTGCATAAGTTGAAGTGGCATGTAGTCTGGAGTAGTTAGCAGCCCAAAAGCCACAGCCAACTTTTCACTATGGTATAGAAGCATTTGCTCTTCTTTCTCATCCACATCTGGAAGCAAATATTTTTTTTCAGGAATATACCCATGATTTGAGATCTCAACTAACAAACCTTCCAAGTTCTGGTATATCTCCTTTGTCTTTGCATGTGACTTGTCACCAGAAACAAAAACATGTGACTGCTTCTTGACATCAATCCAAGTACATGCCGGTAGAATTCTTAACCCTCTTTGCTTTAAGGTATGAACGACCGAAGCAGCTTCCTCCAACTTCCCCGCACTGTTGTATATATTCAGAAGAACAACATAGTTGCTAAGCTTCTCTGGTCCCATTCCATAAAGTTTCTCTGCAGCGAATCTCCCGAGCTCTAAGTTCTTGTGGATCCTGCATGCAGTTAGCAATGCCGCCCACATATTCATTGCAGGCTCAAATGGTGCATTTCTTATCAAAGCCAAAGCTTCATCCAAAAGCCCCTCGCGGCCTAATAATTCTATCATGCATGCATAATGCATTGCCCTTGGATTAACGTTATGTATGCTGCTCATTGAATAAAAAATTTCCCACCCATGATTCGACAAGCCTGAATAACTACAGGCAGATAGAACAGCAAGGAACGTTACATGATTTGGTCTCATTCCTTCACGAAGCATTTTCTCAAACAGCTCAACCGCGTCTTCTCCTCTGCCATGATTGCCATATCCGGCAATCAAAGCATTCCATGATATGACATTTTTGCTAGGCATTCTGTCAAAAACATTTCGCGCATCCTCTATTCTCCCCCATTTGCTATACAAGTCTATAAGGGTTGTATTAGCTACTGTATCTAAGCTAAAACCATGCCGAACTAATCCTGCATGGGCTTGTTTAGCATGTTCAAGTGAGCCCAACCTAGCACATATCCTAACGACAATTGAAAATGTAAAATGATCCATTGGCACGCCAGCATCTTGCATTTCGTAATACAAACTCAAAGCTTCCTCACTGTAACCATGAAGCGCATAGCCTGCGATGATAGTATTCCATCCAACAGTAGACTTCTTTGGCATTTCATCGAAAACAATCTGAGCATCCTCAATGCTCCCACACTTACTATACATGTCAATCAATGCACAAGCGACATAAGTATCATCACTAACATCCATCTTTACAACACACGAATGCAATTGTCTTCCTGGAAATATTAACGCCAAACCTGCAGTTGCCCGTATCATGGTAGCAAAAGTCCTTGAGTCGGCATCAGAAAATTCTGACCACATTGTAAGAAACAGTCGATATGCCTCAATATAATCCCCTGCATCCACTACCCCTGCAATCATTGTATTCCACGAAACCAAGTTTCTGTGAGGCATTTCATCAAACAGTAGACGTGCATCAATTAGCATACCGCATTTCACATGCATAAGCAACACCCTATTGCTCATATACTGATCTGGCACAAACCCATTTTTAATCATGAAATTAGTTAACTTTTTCACCCCTCTAATTGATTTCGATCCGATGCATGCATTAACCAAGGCATCATACGTGCTACTAGTGACTTCATCACCACCCTCAATCTCCAAAATTTCAAATAATTCAAGAGCTTCTTGGTACCTTCTACTGAAAGCTAATTTCTCTATTTGAACACATAGTCCAAGGGTGGATTTATTTGCTTCTGTATGCTTCTTACTGATTTTTTCTTCTGACTTTTTAGGCTTGGGTTTGGGGCGTAAATTCTGCTTTACCATAGAGCATCTAAACTGAGAAAAGGGGGCAATCCTATTTTTTCCATTGATCCGAGATAAAGGAAACCTGGAGAAGAGCGAGGCTTTTGAATCAAAAGTTGATGACGGAACTCCAACGCTATCTCGAATATATCCAGAGGATAAATTATGATATCGCGACAATGGAATCTCCATTGAGTTCTTCAAGACCAAACCAAGGAATGATAGATCTGGAAATATATATTCAAGTTAAAAGTTACCATCTACAATCAAATTCATAACTCATCAAACATTCAAACATTACTTAAAAGTTCTCAAATATGGGCAAAACTTTTACCACAAGTCAAAAAATGACTAGCAAATCACACCAAACAGCAAACTCGCGGGCTACTACTTCTTCTGTACTATATTAATTGCAACATTTGAAACTCTACGCCATTCATACAATCCTCTTTAACCTTCTATTATAATTTAATAGACAAGGACAAACATAGTCATATGGATCTTATTGATTTCGTCTTGCTCTATACTCTATAATTTTTAGATATAGATAATTGAATATATTAATGGTTAAAGATGTGCGTCAGGAGGCATGAAACTCACTATGTTTGCAATTAATTTGGAGCGGAGAAAGTATCTCATTAGCAAACAACATATAAAAAACATCATTTATAAAATCCAAATTCCAGCTAACAACATTTGCTCATTTAAACAATTCGCACCTCAAAATTAATTGAAAAATAACACAAGGTGAAAACCTAACATTAATATCGGAAATCCAACATTTGTACCAGAAATTCTAAAATCTATATCCATATTACAATGCATGATTCTGTATAATCAATGAAAATAACGATAATAACATCAAATCAGCAGCGGTAAATCCAACATCTAATATATTGATTAAATCCGAATTAAACACTCCATGATTTATCATCTACACACAATTATTGACTAATATTAGCTTAATCGAGTCAAGCATTCAGCTAATTCGACCTATTTATATACTTTTTTCGGTAATTTGTAATGAAGAACAATAGCAAAGCAAATTGTGGAAAGATATCAGATTAAGCGATATTTAATTAATGAATTGATTGAAAATCTAGTTATGAGAAGCAAATTGATGAAAGTTAGGTAAGCGAATAAGCGAAATCAGCGAGTAATTACCTTTATAGAATGATGCAATTAGCAATGGCGAAGAACACGAAGATTCAAAGTGCAGCTATGAACTGTGTAAGTGACAGAGAAAGAGAAAAAGAAAGAGAAAGGGATTATATGAGAAATTAGGAAGTTAAGCCTTGGATATAACGATCTTTAGTAGTACTAATTTTTTTTGGTAGTATTGCGAGGAGTTTCTTACCGCCTTAGGCGAGTGGACTAATCTCTTGCGGGAGTTTGCATTGGATACCTGTACTTCGATGGATAGCATACTAATTTAATCACACAACTAGTCAACTACACAAACATACATGAAGTAATTATTTATTTATTTATTGGTTGTGAGGAATAATCACAAATTATTTTGTGCGATGCGGATCGCTGCTTCGTCAAGGTGTATTAAGTGTTTTCAAAAATACATGTATGAGTTTCAATGACGAAGGGAAAATTCATATGTGCTTTTGAAAATCATTAATTCACTATGTAGTTTTGAACAATACCTAATGTGCCTTGGCTGATGATGAGTGTTTCGGGGTGTACAAAATAACTACTAGATATGTACTACCTTAGTCAAATCATTGACATCTCTTTTAACATGAGTAAAATAAACTGAGCAAAAAAACAAGCAGATTAACATAAAATCTTCTAGAAAATGTTAACAACATGATTAGTAGAAAAGGTCTTTAGAAATCTATTCTATAAGATACTTTTTGCTTCTAAATTTTTTTGGCCTTTAAAATAGATCTATTATAATAACATTTTAATTAAACATTAATAAAATTTAAAATTTGGCATTTTAAGAAATATATTAAAACAAGTCTAACTAATAGAATATTTACATATATCTACATAACTAAACTACAAAATATATACTTCCTCCGTTTCGCAATACTCGCAACGTTTCTTGTTAGCACACTATCCAATGCAATACTTTGAACTTTAATATCTCGAATTATTGATAAGTAAAAATTATAAAAAGTTGATATTATAATAGTATGAATTAAGACGAATCAAATAAGACCCCACTTGGCTATATTTTTTCTTATACGCTTGTGAAAAATTATAATATATGTTTGGTAAATGAATAGTGATTACTATGCTTATGTTGCGAGTATTGCGAAACGGAGGAAGTATTAGGTTAATTTGCACATAACCGCCTTAAGTTTACAGTTTTTTAGAAACTCCCACCTTTATGTTTGTTTTTTATAAATTACCATCTTAAGTTTATCAAACCTTTATAAACTCCCACCTTTAACGGAATTTGACAAACACCGTTAACTATGGGTCCCACATCAGTCCAATCTCTTGCTCCCTTTCTTTCTTTTCTTTTTCCCTCATCTGCTCACACAAAAAACCCCACCCTCCTCCGCTCTTTTTCTCTTGTTGTTGCCGATCGCCGGAAACCACCTTCGTCCCCAACTCCTTTTTGTTTTAGACCAACACCAGGGTTACCGCAGGCCGCCGGCACCACTGCCACTGCCAAAAGACGCCATCCCGCCTCCCTGCTTGGCCTCCTCTGCTCTCTCTCTTCTCTTTTCTAGCTTCCATTAAAGCAGAGAGATGGAAATAATGAGGGAGGAAGATGATTTTGGAGGGAAATGAGGAGTTTGGAAGGAAAATCAAAAGATTGGACTAATGTGGGGCCCATAATTAACGGCGTTAAGCAAATTCCGTCAAAAGGTGGGAGTTTATAAAGGTTTGGTAAACTTAAGGTGGTAATTTATAAAAAACAACATAAAGGTGGGAGTTTCTAAAAAAGTGTATTAAGGTGGTTTTGTGCAAATTTTCCTATATATTAAACACAAATCTAGCTTAGAATTGGACAATAGGTCAAAGGAAAGATATTCTTAGCTAACCTACAATTTACTACATAAGAAAAAGTGATTTTGTAGTGGTTAACTAACGAAATCAACTTGTTAACCTAACAAAATGCCTGATGTTGATTCTTCTGAAACATAATGCAACACAATACACTTCTTCTAAGTTTCAAAATGATGTATCCAATAACAAGGGAAGTTGAGCTAATTAGTATTCTTTTAAACCAACCACAACCAATAACTAAGCTAAGTATACAACTCAAAATTTCTATGTATAAATATTCATCAAACCCAAATGCTGTCTCACCACCTTACAAGCATCATTTGCCAAAACAAAAGTACTCCAAGCAACTGTAAGTATTTACTATTCCAATTTGAGCTATGGCCAAGCACTTTCTCCTCTTTGCTATACTTGTAGCTTTGTTTCAAGTAAGCTTTGCAGCGCGACATCTTTTACAAACACTTCCTCCAATCCAACCGTTGCCAAAACTCAGCATGCCTCCGATGCCAGCAATCCCCACCGGGCCTCAAACAGGGTTGCCACCACTGCCAAACCCGAGCATCCCACCCATGCCAGCAATGATGACCCCACAAGCAACACTACCACCATTTCCATCCAACGTCTTACCTGCAGTGCCACCTACAACTAACCTTCCACAGCCAGCAACATTGCCGCCACTACCAACTGTTAGTCCTCTGCCAGCAATGCCTTCTGGACCAGCTCTGCCGAAGCCCACAACTATGGCCCCACTGCCAAACGCTGCATTGCCACCACTGCCATCCATGCCTTCTACACCTAAGACAACATTACCTCCTTTACCGGCTATGCCTACCACTCCGACCACTATTCCTACAATCCCTTCCATAGCACCGTCTCCATCCCAGTAATCAAAAGCCAATGTTCCTTAATTTCCTATGTAGTATATACAGTCACATTTCGAAGTTTGCATTATATCTTATGTTATGGTTTGCTATTATCGGGTGTATCACTCAGAAGCCTCATTTGTGTAGGCAACATTAGTATTTTTGTCTCAGGAGTGAATTGTTGGTTCTATGGTTTTTAATGTTCTCTTATTGTTCTGTAGTTATTTTTGTATTGCAATAAAGAATATAGTTGTTACTAGTTTACATCTTCTTCTGTTCAGAACTATCATTATTTCATATAATTTCAGAACTTGCACCATTACTAATGTTGAACAACAAGAAGCCTCTGTTTACAAAAATTATGACATGAGAGCAGTCATTTTGACACTTATACATTCAAACTAAGAAATCTGAAAAACATCTACATCGCATTACTCGGGAAAGAAAGGAAGACAAGCTAATTCAAAGTGCCATCCTTGACAAGGAAATTTCAATCAATCTAGTATCCTACGTTGATTTTTTTTTAGAAGGCTATGTGAAAAAAAACCAAAACTTAACCACTCAATGTTCGTATGGAAATATCATGATCAGTACTACCAGTTCAATACTACTGTATCGGAATTTACGCATTTGGCACCGTTAAAGTGAGACGATGAAATCTTAAGAGCGTGTATCAAAGGTGAAATTAACTTGTCAGTCATTCCTTGATCATATTCTTCATATTTCTATATCCTGCCATTCGTATAAGAAATCTGTTTGTTTTGAGCAATAATTGGAATTAAGAGGAAATTTCTTTATTAGCAGTCCTCTGAGATATATCACTAATTCACTATGATATGCAAATGGTGCACATCACAATTGCATTTTAGTAATACTGTAGGGGGAGGAAGAAACGAACTTCTACTAACACCCCGTATTTTTTAGGAAAATCCCTCAAAATACCATGAAGTTTTTTCAAAAATACCGTATGATATATTACTATTCAAGATACCGTGATAGATTTAGAACAAGCTCTACTATAAACCGAACCTACATTGAGAAATGAGAATAGGCTAATGAATATTTACTCAGATGATATAAAATACGGAAAGTTGAATATGGCAAGTATTTCTTCCAATTTTGTGCACAAATTCCAGATCTTGTTGGCAGCTCACCCACTTCGGCTAGCTAGAGATGATATGTAATAGCACCGAGAGTCTGATACAATATAGAATGACTGATTTTTATTATATAAACACACTTGGGATATATAAGCTTCAGATCAAAAGAATTAGTACAATAGGGTTGTATTTGCTAGCTATACAATGAAGTTGTCAAAAAAAAAAAATCCCCAAACCACCAATTTACTCAAAAGCTCAAACCTAAATAAAAACATTTGAGCTTAATTTTGCTCTGTCCGAACTTAACAGAGCGCAAGTCTTGAACTCGCAGGAGATAATTTAGCCAAACTCTAAGCTAGTCAGTTCGACTTGGACCTACTTTTGAATGTCTCATTGGCAACTTACAAATATACAGCTTTTATGGAACTTCCATTTCACCGCCTGTCTTACAAATATACAGCCTTTATGGAACTTCCATTTTACCGCCTGTTTGATAGGTAGTAATGGTAACGGATTTGTGTGCAATTATGTAAGAATACCTAAGTCCATGTCCATGATAATGCAATCTCTGAATTATGTGTTTTTCTTAAATTTTTGTTACCACTCATTACCATTTTAGATATGGTAGTGAGTGGAAACAAAAATTCATGAAAAATGGCACATACTCAAAAATGGAGTTTTATTACCATAGACTTCAGCACAAGGTCTTTCTTGCACAATTACAAAAACTCGTTACTAAATACTGCCAGTTATTACCAGTATAATTTAGACTTCAACGACCGGCGACACCTCTTCTCCCAAATATGTAGTCAGAGAAATCTTCCACACTGGCAGAATCTTTGGTGCTTGGTGTACTACATGTGCCTTCTTCTGAGTAGCTGAACAAAGAGGAGACCTCACTTGACGAGTCTACCCTAGGAATGCTTTCAACAGAGTGAGTAACCCAATCCTCTACATATGAAGGGTCCTTTGCATGACCACTTTTACTTGACTGACGCTGCATCACCAAAGGATCAGCACTAGCGTCTGAACTACTATGCCTGACCTTCGACATTGCATATTTTTCGCTACAACTGGCAGAACCAGGTTCAAAATTCACCCCAGCAGGCATGCCATAATAGAAATTCTTCCCTGATGCTGGAAGCTTTGGAGTATCCCTACAGGAAACAAAAAAAAAAAGAGAAGTTGATGTCTATTCTGTCGCTGTTCAAATAGAAGTCAAAGTGTGCTTCCAAATAACATTTTTAAAGTGTGCTTCCAAATAACATCTCCACCAAAAAGAAACACTTGACTTTCTAGACAGGCATAAACCATTAACCACACTTCCAATCTTCCATATACAACCTATAACTGGAAGCTGGTAGTACAAGAAGTTACCGCAAACAATATTACACGTGAACCCTAGTTGCAACTTGCATATGACTATCACCTTTAATTAATGCTCTCTCTTGTTCTTTTTCCTCTTCAATAAATGCTCTCTTTAGTAAAATCATAATAACGACGAAGGAAGTAGTAAGAAGACAAATCACAACACAGTTCAAACTCCGTAATGTCTTAGCAATAGTGTCTTAAAAGGAGCGTTTGAGGTGCGTCTAGCCACTGGCACATACCTCATGCCTAAGCTCTAGAACCCTTCTTGCATTAGTGTGCCTCAAGATTTTGCAAACACTCTTAGCATCTCAATTCCATCAGCCGCAACCTCTTTTTCTCTCGTTCTAGTTTGAGAGACCCCCCCCCCCGGCCCCACCCTCTATTGTTCTTCATACTTGTTCATACTCTTATGAGTTAGGCTACAGCCCAAATACAGATAAAATTGATGTTGAAAGGACTAGATTTAACCCTCAACGTCTACTTCAAAATTTTCGGAATTCACATAGAAACTACAGAAGTTCTCATTCTCATCCATGGCTTCCTCACTCCAAAAGTACTAGTGGCATCAAGGCAACATGGTTTATTCCAAGTCTTCTTTTTTAACCTTTCCCAGCAGAGACTATATAGAATACAGAATATGCAAACAATACCAGACTTCTATCTCAAAGTCCATCCTCTATTATGCCAATGTTCGCTACTTAGATCATCCTTCCCTTTCAGCCAGATTGCACATAGGATATAGTATCAGGTTACTCACTAGAGTGCCTACTATTCATCATGCCTCATATTATGATGATTGAAACAATATGCTACCTCCGTAATAGTTGCAACACTTTCTATACTAGGAAATTTAAATTTCTAAATAGATGCAAAACTTCCTTTTTGGTAAAAAGTTTCTCTCTATCTGTCTCCGATCACATGGTCCCCACTTATTTTTTCTCTCTACCTCTCACCTACACAAAAATTGCCAAGGAGTCCGTTAAAAAAAAATGTTACAACTGATTGAATACGGAGGTAGTATTATTTGGTAGACAATTCCAGGACAAGACTCATCAATAGCCATGAAAAATATATCTGATTCGTCATTCTGAGCTTCTTCACGATTTGAACAAAAAAATCCATGATAAATTCCCACACAGCAGTCCCAGAAAGTCCATTCAATGCTGTCATACAACAAGCACTTATGCAGCATACAAAAGTGCAGCAGCTCCTACTAGATCTAAAGCTAGACAATTATAGAATCCAGCTCTTTGAATGTCTTCTCTACTCCCAATTCAAAAGCCGTTCTATAATATCAGCTGGTAAAAGGAATTCATACCTTGCATACAGAAGCATATACGCCTCTTCTGATAAGACCCTCTCCAAATCCACACTTATAACCTGCAGCAGACAACAAATCAATCCGTTGCTTAGTAAGGAACCATAAACTGCAGATAATACAAACAAAAATCCCACAAAGCTGACACAATATAGAAGACTATCAACCAAATTAACCTATGTATTAGAAGACAGGACAGGAATAACATTAAGCAAGTAACATCACATTTACTGAGGAGTTAGCAAGATACGCACCACACTGTCATCAATCTTGAACCACTTTCCATGATAATTCTTCACATAGCACACATAATGACCGGAAAATTCAGCAGTTGAGACATCCAAATGAACTACAACCGCATACAGACTGTATTGAGGATATTTATCACTCGAGTCACTCATATAAGGACTCATGTTCAGGATTTCTGGAAACTGAACAGGCTTTTTTAACTTCGTGAATTTGCCAGCCTGGATGGATTGAATAAGAATAAGCATGCATATCCGTAGAGTTAATGTGAAAGTGTAAAGGCAGGGGAAGGCAATCACGAAAACAACCTGAAAGCGTTTCAGCACAATTGTAAGGATGTTTGGTGTTTGAAAGACGGACAGCTTCTTCTTAGCTTTCTCATAAGATTTACATCTGTTGCATAAAAGTACAACGAAAAGGTCATACATCAATAGAAACTTAGCAAAGGTTAACAGTAAATATAACAACAAACGCACATATGCGTATAAATTGAATGTGTCACTAAATTGAAAAAATAATGAAGATTAAGAAGAAAGGTGAGCAATGAGGAAAACCTCATAGCGTTGGGGAGGGGGGAGGGGGGAGGGTAAACCTGTTGCAATAGTACTTGTTATCCCCGTCTAGCATTTCAGAAGCTGTAAATCTCCTGAGTGCTTGTTCAAGAGTTCTGACATCCCCATCTATCTCTACAGTGAGATCCATCATCCTTTCGTATATCTCTGATCTATTATGGCACTTCATACATTTTATCTGACAATCAAGTTGAAATCTTATCAGTAGAGTATTTTGGATAAATCCAGAATAAAAAGTGATCATGCTTGCCATCAGCAGAAAGCCCCAGACCTTAGAATGAAGGAAGCCCCCAAATGTCATGCCAATAAGGGTACCTTCCTCTGCCACTGGACCTACAATTCCAACCAGCTCAACACAAACAGACTGCATTGTATCAACAGCATACCTGCCATCTTAGCAATAGGAACAATAAATCCATCCGAGAAAATGTAAAACTCAATGCGCAAACAAGGAAAATAATTTTAAACAGAGTTAGAACCTTTCCTTACCTCAAAAATTCATGGGCATCTTCTTCTCTTCCATGACCAAGATGACTAATGTTGGAGAGGATCCGGATTGGGGATAGCGGAGTGTAACCTTCTTTTCCCTTCAGGATAAGATGTTCAAACTCACAAACAAAACACCATTCCTCCTTCCAACCTGACAGGAGTAATGCAAATAAAAAAGACATCAAGCACAAAATAAAGCAACAAAAAAGGATCAAGCCAATAGACAGTCTAAAAAGTAGATACTTGCATTCATTTGAATGAAGCCCATGAAGGAGATATGTTGTCAAGGGCCGAGTGTATGCAAGGCATTGGAGCACAACATTTGCATAGCAGCTGCAAAACATTAAAACACAAACATCCTTTAAGCAGTTACAAAAACTGGCCATTTATAATCAGATTTCAATCAAAACACTAAGAGCATAACTGTACTTGGGGATTGAACTATAGATGTTCATTTCCAAAGCAGGTGACGATTGAATGTTCTGTGGCCTAGGATTACAATTATACTATCATAGCTTCTTCTCTATTGCAAAGAAGCAGCTTATTGAAATTCAAATCGAGGTTATTGCAAAGAAGCAGCTTGTTGCAATTTAAATCAAGGGTATGTAAATAGCTATGTTGCTCAGACTCGAGTTTGGGTGTCATATCCAAGTAGGGATCGGAGGATCCGACACTTTCATTTCAAAAATTATGAGATACGGGGATACAGTCAATAGAGTGTCTTGACCTATTTTTTGGATACGCCTATCTATTCAAGTGTCGAGGAACATTATCCGACACTTTTTACTCAATAAAAATAATAAAGAATTCATGTCAAAAAAAATAAAATAAAAAATAAAGCATTATCATATAAAGCGTTATCATCACCTAATCTTGTTAGATTTTATTTTTTTTAATTTCTTTTTCCTCCTACCCAAGTTAATGCTTTTCAATATTTTCATTGGTAACCAACATAACTTAATTACTTAATAAATCACCTTTCAAAATCAAATTACCCATAAAAAATAAAACTACATAAATTTATATTTTTATAAAATAATCCCAAAAGACTAAAGTACTTTTTAACGTAATCTTATAAAAATAAAAAGGGGGGATTAGACAATAAAAAAGTAACAACTAAACTACTATTTTTTATTTCTTATTAAAATCTGATGAATAAAATAAAACCAGACTAGTGATTATATATATAATCCTACTACTTGTTGGGCGTTGAGCCTCTAACTTCATAAAGCCTATTCTTTCCTTTTTTATTTTTTATTTTTTCTTTTTTTTTTAAAGTGATGATACAGACTATTTATTTACATAACATTATAAAATCAAAAAAAAAATAAAAAATAAAAAAATCGAAGAGTATTTGAATAGTCATCTGACTATTTTGTGTCAGTGGGGTCTATTACATTAATAAGGAGAGTGCTTGACTGCTTGCAATTTCACTGGTACTTTTTGTATTTTTTAATTAAAGTGGGGACCGTGGGGTATAGGTTGTTTCTTCATTCTATCTTCAAGCTTTCATCCCTTCGACATTACTGCAATATCAAAAACCTCCATTTCCACCATCCCACTTTAATTCTTGCACTTGAAAAAAGAAATCAAAAATAAAAATCAAATACACCAAAACATTTGTATCACCTACACAAACAAAAGCCCTAATGTAATTTTATGAATAATTGATCAGAAATCCCTCCTTCACAAATCTAGGGTTCGCGATCCGGAGCGATTTTCAGATCATCTCCGACACTTTTCTGATACGCGTGTCGACACTTCCACCCAGGCGTGTCGAGCGTCGTGTCGCGCGTCGTGTCGAGTCGACACGCGATACTCCGGGGGAAGCAGGGTGTCGGAGCAACATAGGTAAATAGTCTCTCTCTAATTGTAGTATCTCTGTTATTGTAGGGGGCATAGCTGCGTTTCATAGGTCCAGCCCCAAAGGAAGCCTCTTTAGAAGGATTTGGTAAACATAAATGTCAAATGATCAGCTGTGGATAGAGAAAGATGGATGTCATAGGCCTGCTTCCTCGTCGGAGTGCAAATAAATTTTTTGATACAGTTTACTAGTTTAGTCTTAAATCAGAGCAGAAGTTTCTTGATAGACAAACAATGAAGCTAATATATCACAAACTTATTTGCCATTACAGCAACTAGAGGGGCTCCGATGTTGATAGGATGAAGGAAAGTCATGATATGTGTAGCCTTGAACATAAATAATCAAAACTAGCAATATTTCTATTTGATGCACAATATTTAAGAGCAAAAATAAGATTATTACCTGTTACCACAGTTGATAAGGCCAAATGGTTCCAAGTCGACTTCATTTGAGGAGTACAATTTCAAGAATGCATCACACTGAAACATTGTCTGCAGGATTAAAGAAAACCGATATTACAACTTGTAAAAGCATACATGTTTACAAGGGAAAATGAATGTCACCCTGGAAACAAACCTTGCAGTTTTGGTTCCCCGACGATCCAAGCAAGCTATTTCGAAGAGAGGGCTTCTTCTGCTGAGAGGTTTTAAAATGATGCACAACTTTCTGGAGAGATGATTTGAAGCCATTACATGGCAACTGGTTTGGACCACCACTGCTTCTTGATGACATCAAAATATTGTCAGAACGCACCTTGGCCAAGGATTTAATGTTGCTCTGCTTGATTTTCTGTGAATGCTTCTGCCCCTCAATATCCACAAACGGGGCCTCTCTGGACTTGGGAGGATGCATTTTATCTGAGACAGTTCCATCAGAAGAACTACCTTTTCCAATTCCCGGTGACAGGTCTATGTTGGAAGACCTAGATTTCCTTTTATCATTTTGCCTTGATTTCTCTGACTTAGATTTTTTCACAGTAGACTTCAACTCCATAGAAGTTTTTAGATCCAATGTGTTAGTCTTAGCTTCTCTTTGATCCAAATTAGGTGCATTAATGTCTGAGACACCAGATGAACTCCGTCCAATGTCAGTGTCCAAACAGTCAATGGTCACAGTAGATAGACGGGGTACAGGAGGATCCAGAACATCGTGTCGCAGCTGACCGATGGTGTACTTCTCATCTTTCCTTGGAGAACCTTCAGCAAAATGGTTGCCATTTGTCCCACATTGCTCTAAAGTTTCCGAATTTTCATTTATATAGTCTCTCTCAAATGCACTGGGGCCTTGAGGATGGCACTCATACTTGTGACCTTGTCTCCAATGAGTAATTTGGCACTTACTAGAACTACATTGATGTGAGGAACAAAATGAGATTAAGAAGGCATTTCACAAGAACATTTGAGTGGAAGTTGACAATGACAAACACTAAACAAAACAAAAGAAGTAGCAAGTACAGTTGCCTTTTTTTAAAGTACAAGTACGGTTAACTAGGAGACAACAAAATGCACATCACCACGCTAAACACCAATACTGCAAAAATGGTAGTTTTTTAAACGAATCCACAAATCTTGAGCCACTAGCTGAGGCTAATTACATTCATTCTCAACCAAAGAACGTTTATCTTCGACTAAAAACGGTTGAACTGAATTGAAAGGAGAAATGTGAGAGTAAAAGTATGTAATGAATGGATATTATAATACAAGCTAAGTACTACACTACAAAAGATTCATTCTCTCATTAATTTTCATGACGATTACTCTCTCTCTACTTAGCTCTATTTATAGATAAGTTCACCCTAAAACTTCT
Source organism: Patellifolia procumbens (assembly GCA_947645195.1). Lineage (NCBI taxonomy): Eukaryota > Viridiplantae > Streptophyta > Magnoliopsida > Caryophyllales > Amaranthaceae > Patellifolia > Patellifolia procumbens. The sequence goes on from CANSGD010000144.1 coordinate 946,128, forward strand.
AATCCCTAAATTATTATAAAGTAGAACTACCTAAAATACCCTTATCCTAGTAATATCCATTCATTACAAAGTATTGTTTAAAGCTAAGCTGAACTGAATGTAACTCAACTAAATCGAAAATAAGGTGGGGCAAACATCCCAAACAGGAAAGCACGATCTTCCCTAGGAGCTCTAAACATGGTGGCTTCTAGCTCACACAACAATCTCCTATCCTTAAGTGGACCAGAAGATGATATGCAAAGAGGAAAAGCGGCAAAATGAGGATGTACATATCAATGTCAACGGAAAACTCTGCTAAACCAAAACACTACCTTAATGACTCTTTCCCTCATGATATATATGCAACTTATTTTATTTAGCCCAAGCCAACATACATGCATGGTTTTCTGATTAATAGTACAGAATATTAATTAATTTCCACCTACACCCTCATTCAATGCACATCACTCACAAGTCATAGATACCAATTCTGTATTTCTATCACTCATTGGTTAAGTAATATGAGGTCCATTTCCAAGTTTAGGTGATAACTCATAATTATGTAACTAGGACCTCTAGTTCAGTTTCAATTTCCTAGAATCTTATTTACAAGACCATGAGGCAATCCAAGTTCACAAATCACTTCAAAGTATGATGCACACTCGCAAGAGTATTTGTGACAAAATTGAGAACTCATACATACAATGTATGACAACCTTAACAACAAGATGAAGAATTTGCGGATCTAAGAATGTTAATAATGAAGTTGATACTTGAATATTGCGTTTAGATCTTGAAGACAGTAGGATTTCGGTTAATGTGATGAGAATATGACTATTAAAACCTATGTTACTCAGACACGAATTGAGTGTCTACTCGGATACGGTGTCCAAGTGTCCAACTCGGCTATTTTGTAGAAAAAGTCAAGTTTTTAATTTATAATGAAGTATCCAAGTGAAGTGTCGTGTCGGACACGACACGACACGACACGACATGACACCCGATTTTTGAGGTAAATGAAGGTGTCGGAGTAACATAGATCATTTGACTAGGAACCTAAAGCATTCACATATCTCATGCCCAAATTATCAGGCTCATTGCCTTATTCTTTGTTCCATTATTATTTCTTATTCAATGCAACACTAAATTTACTCTTGATGATGTCAGTTTGAACAACTTAGCTTAGCATGCTAGATTATTACAAGGTTTTAAGCTAAGTTGTTCAAACTGACATCATCAAGAGTAAATTTAGTGTTGCATTGAATAAGAAATAATAATGGAACAAAGAATAAGGCAATGAGCCTGATAATTTGGGCATGAGATATGTGAATGCTTTAGGTTCCTAGTCAAATGATATTGAGCCCTTATCAAGTGTTTAATTTGGAGGTTCAACATTGCTGAATATTGCCATACCAGAGTTGAAGAATCAAAGCAAAATTACCTCAGCGTTCTCATTTTCTATTACCAAGCATGACAAAATGACACCCATCTTTACAACATTTCAAGAGTTCATGGCACAAAGAAGCACATGGCATGGATACCTTTCTCTTGTATCCATTTCCATTTCCAATGTACCATCCAACCGGGAAACCAACGAGTTCGATACCTCATATTCCACTATGAAGCATCAAGTAACACAATTATCCAGTCATTAGTTTCATTTCATTCAATTTCTACTTTCCATTAACACACAGTCACACACACATCATGATCACTCTTGTCAACTTTATATTTCCCAATGTTCCATTTACATCTACCCTTCCGCTTTTTCCACAGTCTCCTCTTTTCCATTATCTATCAACATTTTTTCACTTCTACCATTTAACCCCTTATAACTTCCGCCTTCCCAATTAAACAATAATCACTCACATGAGGCATTTTATCAATTTACTCACCGATTCGTTACAACATCAAAATTTCAGAGCAGTCACTTTTCCCTCATTGCCGAGAAAATCAAAGCTCGTACTTGCCTCTTCGCTCTAGAGCTGACATCTATTTCATATTGTCTCAACTCTAATACTATATGTATGGTCCTTCTGGCAAATTAAGTGAATAAGTCGAATTTTACTTAATACAATCACTCAAGCCACTCATTTTCACCCATCAAGTTTTCACTCTAAATCTTCTAATACTGAAGACACTCGTTCATGTGGCACATCATGTACACCAACTTACCAAGTCTACAGTCTACCACACTATTCAAATTACCAACGCCACGACCACACTATAAGGGACAAAAAAAATTCCTCAAAGCACATATGTTATACCCAATCTTCTCCATACCAGCAGAGGTACACACTTCACTTCTCCACCAAGGAGTATAAGTAACAACACTCTTTAAGATAAAAAACACAATTGACAACCTCGGTCATACAAACTTACATCACATTTGCATTTCTCTCACTCCGGTTCATATTTTCTCTAACATTTCTAATTCAAAACTGCATTACTTATACATGACATGAAGCATGCGTAATTATAAATTACTTTCATCAAATTAATCCACTAATCTAGTTGTTAGCAATGACCACAAATGTTGTAAGATAACAAATGAGTATTGAAACCAACTCAACCGAAAACCTAAACTCATGGTTAAAGCAGCAGGATTGGTTTTACACTCGTAACAGTAAGATACATCACCAAAACTACAATTTTCCGAATAAATTTGCTATAGCCAAACAATGCCCAACGAGTGAACTAAACCAACCAAAAGCCTAAGCTCATGGTAACACACTTCACTTCTCCACCAAGGAGTATAAGTAACAACACTCTTCAAGATAAAAAATACAATTGACACTCTCAGTCATACGAACTTACATCACATTTGCATTTCTCTCACTCTAGTTCATAGTTTCTCTAACATTTCTAGTTCAAAACTGCAATAATTATACATAACGTGAAGAGCAGTGGGCGTAACCACGTAACTATAATTCACTCTCATCAAAATAATCCATTGATCTAGGTGTGAGCAATAACCACAAATGTTACAAGATAACAATGAGTATAGTAACTCTCAGTCTCTCACATAACCAACTCAACCGAAAGCCTAAGCTCATAGTTAAAGCCACACGACTAGTTTTACACTCTTATCACTGACATAACATCACCAAAACCACAATTCTCTGAACAAATCCGCAATAGCTAAACAAAATCAATAAACTAAATCAACCAAAAGCATAAGCTCATGGTTGACGCCGCACGATTAGTTTTACACTCTCATCACTAACATACATTACCAAACCCACAATTCTCTAAACAAATCCGCAATAGCTAAACAGTACCCTATCAATGAACAAACTAAATCAACCAAACAAAACACAAAAACAACAAATCGAAGCGAGAAATTACCAAAAGCCTAAGCTCATAGTTAAAGTCGCACAATTAGTTTTACACTCTTATCACTACCATACATTACCAAAACCACAATTCTCTAAACAAATCCGCTATAGCTAAACAGTAGCCTATCAATGAACAAACTAAATCAACCAAACCAAACAAAACATTAAATTAAATTCGAATCGAAGCGAGAAATTACCAAAACAGTTATGTAACCAACTCAACCGAAAACCTAAGCTAATGATTGAAACCGCAGGATCGGTTTTACACTCTTATCACTAACATACATTACCAAAACCACAATTCTCTAAACAAATCCACAATTAGCTAAAAACAGTAGCCTATCAATGAACAAACTAAATCAACCAAACAAAACAAAAAAACAACGAATCGAAGCGAGAAATTACCAAAAGCCTAAGCTCAAAGTTAAAGACGCACAATTAGTTTTACACTCTTAGCACTACCATACATCACCAAAACCACAATTCACCGAACAAATCCGCAATTAGCTAAAAACAGTAGCCTATATCAATAAACAAACTAAATCAACCAAACAAAACAAAAAAACAACAAATCCAAGCGAAAAAATTACCAAAAGCCTAATCTCATAGTTGAAGCCGCGCAATTAGTTTTAAACAAATCCGCAATTAGCTAAAAACAGTGGCCTATATCAATAAACAAACTAAATCAACCAAAAAAAACACCAAAAAAAAAAGAAGAAGGAATCGAAGCGAGAAATTACCAATAACGAAAAGCCTTACAACGGGAACACCTAGTAGAAGTAAACTCACAACAAACAGCACACTCATACCGCGTTTTCATCTCCACTCCTCCACAATCACTAACCTCTCCTCGAAAAACTTCAAAATCCGCCATTGTTGCATCGGCATCAACCACAACAACTTTCTCCGGCGAATCATTCTTAGTAATTAGTAACTCTATATTTCACTCTCGTCAAAATAATCCACTGATCTAGGTGTGACCAATAACCACAAATGTTACAAGATAACAATGTGTATAGTAATTAGTAACTCTCACATAATCAACTCAACCGAAAGCCTAAGCTCATAGTTAAAGCCACACGACTAGTTTTACACTCTTATCACTGACATAACATCACCAAAACTACAATTCTCTAAACAAATCCGCAATAGCTAAACAATGGCCAATCAATAAACTAAATCAACCAAAAGCATAACCTCATGGTTGACGCCGCACGATTAGTTTTACACTCTTATCACTAACATACATCACCAAAACCACAATTCTATACAAATCCACAATTAACTAAAAACAGTAGCCTATCAATAAACAAACTAAATCAACCAAACAAAACAAAAAAACAACGAATCAAAGCGAGAAATTACCAAAAGTCTAAGCTCATAGTTAAAGTCGCACAATTAGTTTTACACTCTTATCACAACCATAACATCACCAAAACCACAATTCACCGAACAAATCCGCAATTAACTAAAAACAGTAGCCTATACCAATAAACAAACTAAATCAACCAAACAAAACAAAAAAACTAACGAATCGAAGCAAGGAATTACCAAAAGCCTAAGCTCATAGTTAAAAAGTCGGACAATTATTTTTACACTCTCATCACTAACATACATCACCAAAACCACAATTCTCTAAACAAATCCGCAATCAGCTAAAAACAGTAGCCTATATCAATAAACAAACTAAATCAACCAAACAAAACAAAAAAACAACGAATCGAAGCAAGAAAATTACCAAAAGCCTAAGCTCATAGTTAAAGCCGCACGATTAGTTTTACACTCTTATCACCATAACATCACCAAAACCACAATTCTCTAAACAAATCCGCAATCAGCTAAAAACAGTAGCCTATATCAATGAACAAAATCAATCAACCAAACAAAACAAAAAAAACAACGAATCAAAACTAGAAATTACCAAAAGCCTAAGCTCATAGTTAAAGTAGCACAATTAGTTTTACACTCTTATCATTAACATACATTACCAAAACCACAATTCTCTAAACAAATCCGCAATTAGCTAAAAACAGTAGCCTATCAATGAACAAACTAAATCAACCAAACCAAACAAAACATTAAATTAAATTCGAATCGAAGTGAGAAATTACCAAAACTGCTATGTAACCAACTCAACCGAAAACCTAAGCTAATGATTGAAACCGCAGGATCGGTTTTACACTCTTATCACTAACATACATTACCAAAACCACAATTCTCTAAACAAATCCGCAATCAGCTAAAAACAGTAGCCTATATCAATGATCAAACTAAATCAACCAAACAAAACAAAAAAACAACGAATCGAAGCAAGAAATTACCAAAAGCGTAATCTCATAGTTAAAGCCGCACGATTAGTTTTACACTCTTATCACTACCATACATTACCAAAACCACAATTCTCTAAACAAATCCGCAATTAGCTAAAAACAGTAGCCTATATCAATGAACAAACTAAATCAACCAAACAAAACAAAAAAACAACGAATCCAAGCGAGAAATTACCAAAAGCCTAAGCTCGTAGTTAAAGCCGCACGATTAGTTTTACACTCTTATAACAATAACATCACCAAAACCACAATTCTCTAAACAAATCCGCAATCAGCTAAAAACAGTAGCCTATATCAATGAACAAACTAAATCAACCAAACAAAACAAAAAAACAACGAATTACCGAAAGCCTAAGCTCATAGTTAAAGCCGCACAATTAGTTTTACACTCTTATCACTACCATAACATCACCAAAACCACAATTCTCTATACAAATCCTCAATCAGCTAAAAACAGTAGCCTATCAATAAACAAACTAAATCAACCAAACAAAACAAAAAAACAACGAATCCAAGCGAGAAATTACCAAAAGCCTAAGCTCATAGTTAAAGTCGCACAATTAGTTTTACACTCTTATCACAACAAAACCACAATTCTCTAAACAAATCCGCAATTAACTAAAAACAGTAGCCTATCAATAAACAAACTAAATCAACCAAACAAAACAAAAAGACAACGAATCCAAGCGAGAAATTACCAAAAGCCTAAGCTCATAGTTAAAGTCGCACAATTAGTTTTACACTCTTATCACAACAAAACCACAATTCTCTAAACAAATCCGCAATTAACTAAAAACAGTAGCCTATCAATAAACAAACTAAATCAACCAAACAAAACATAAAAACAACGAATCGAAGCCAGAAATTGCCAAAAGCCTAAGGTCATAGTTAAAGTCGCACAATTAGTTTTACACTCTTATCACAACAAAACCACAATTCTCTAAACAAATCCGCAATTAACTAAAAACAGTAGCCTATATCAATAAACAAACTAAATCAACCAAACAAAACGAAAAACAACAAATCGAAGCAAGAAATTACCAAAAGCCTAATCTCAGTTGAAGCCGCGCAATTAGTTTTACACTTGTATCACTACCATAACATCACCAAAACTACAATTCTCTACACAAATCCGCAATTAACTAATAACGAATCGAAGCAAGAAATTACCAAAAGCCTAAGCTCATAGTTAAAGTCGCACAATTAGTTTTACACTCTTATCACTACCATAACAACACCAAAAACCACAATTCACCGAACAAATCCAAATCAACGAAACAAAACAAAAGAAGAACGAATCGAAGCGAGAAATTACCAATAACGAACAGCTTTACAACGGGAGCACCTAGTAGAAGTAAGCTCACAACAAACAGCACACTCATACCGCGCTTTCATCTCCACTCCTCCACAATCATTAACCTCTCCTCGAAAAACTTCAAAATCCGCCATTGTTTCAAAATCCGCCATTGTTGCATCCGCATCAACCACAACAGCTTTCTCCGGCGAATCATTCTTAAAGCTCCACCGCAAAACCACCGTAAAAATCAACAGCGCAACCGATAAAAGCACCGGAATCCCTAGCATTTACCTTATTACCCCGCGCCTAAAAGCAACCTAATAAGAAACCCTAGAATCACACCGTAACACATAAAGGCCGTCGATGCGACGATAATGTAACGGCGGTGGATATGCGCCGTTGACGGCGGCGAGGACGGCGGCGGTGGGAGGAAGGTAATAAGGGGGAAATTGAGGGGTAATTTTGGGATTTGAGTGTAAGCATCTGATGAGAAATGGGGATGTGAAGAAATGAGAGTGAATAATGTTGTTGTTTATGGAGGAATTTGAAGAAATGGATAATTTGAGTAAGTTAAAATTTGTTAATAATGATTAATGATTTTAGTGGAATTAAGATTAATTTAAGTGTGAAAAATAGTTTATGTAATAAGAAGGTTTAGTTTTGATCAGCTTTTTTGTCGTGGAGGAAGAAGGAAAGGTAGATGGGAGTAGTAGTAGAAGAAGAGTGGTGAAGGAGAAGTTTGAAGAAGAAATTAGTTTGGTGAATTAATTAGTTTGCTAAATTGCGTGTGTATGACACTAGCCTTACCAAACCGACCAAATTCATTGTCAAAATATGTATGATTTGCAAGTTTATTTTATAATTCGTCGTTTTTAAATAAACGCGCCAGTTTGACTTTTTAATATTATATAAATATATGATGTCTTTTATATTTGTTCATCATGTTTTTCGTATTAATCCATTTTGATACAGTTCCTCCTGCATCAAGGTGTTTTAATTTGAAATATATTTTAGCATTTTAGCATTTAAGAACCAAATATTTTACATGTTACTTTTCTGTCATGTGCATAGGAGTATTAACTTTGATCATAATATGTACTTGTATGGAGCACATAAAAAATTAACAATTGCTAGCTTGGCTTAAGTATTTTCTAATTACCAATTTTCATAATGTATATGTTCATTTAATCAGAGATATTGCTGAACAAAGGTACTATGTGTAAAGAAGCTTGAAATACAAGTATAGAAAATTAGTTTTATGATTCAATTATAGGGTAGACAAGAGCAATATATTAGAAAAAAGTTTACTACCTCCTTTTTGAGAAGTGTTAGTATCATGTATGAAACATTTTTCTTTTTATGGTCAAATTCATTATAATTAAATTGTTAAAAAGAAAATACACATAAGCACGAGTCAGTAGAGAAAGTTAAGAGTCTATCAAACAATTTGTCACAATATAGGTTGTCATATGACTCGTTTTCTTGTTTTGAGTTTACATGATGAACCCAAAGTATTGTCTAATACTCCCTCTGTCCCCCAATAGATTTCTCATTTGCTTTACTCTAAGTCAAACTTTGTAAATTTTGACTATAAATTCTCACTAATATATAATATTAATAATAGTTATACCGGATCTTATTAGATTCGTATTAATGTGTAGCGTCAAAATATCAACTTTTTATAATTTTTATTAACACATATATAAATATATTAATGGTCAAAGTTGTACATTGGAGACCGTGTAGAAAGTAAATGGGAAATCTATTTGGAGACGGATGGAGTATTATACAAATAAATTCTTACCTTTATACTACCCCATATATTAAAGCTAAAGCCTCTAATGTTTGTTTTTCTCCCAAAATTCCCTCCTAATGATATTTTCCCCCTCCTGGACACTTACACATGCAACAAAAATCAATAAATGACGTTTCAATGTTGATTAATCTATATATATATTAAAAAGCGTAAGCAAGCGTTGCTATCCGTCACGTGTCACCGTCCCTCTTTGAATATCATTTTATCCGACAACATTCTCATATATTTAAAAAATGTCAATGTGAAGCTTCGAACCTCCAACCTCATGTATGGAATGAATAGCTCCAACCACTATGCCACCATATTATTATTGATGCTTCTATCAACAATAATGATGATATATAAACGAAAACCGAGAGTTAAGTTGTATAAATGAGATGATTTATATTTTTTAAAAATGAAATTTTACACGCTAGATTACATTAGTTTTCATTAACTAATAACCCGAGCATCGCCGGGGAATAATACTTGTTGATTAATAAAATCAAAGCTTGCATTGACAAGTCAATCTCTTTTAGTCACTGCCCAACATATAAATAATTTCACTAGATATTATTTTTTGCATCAATATTTAAAACTATTGAACATCGCTCTAGTATTACCTAGCTAGTAAGATAACAAATATCAAAAATTAACCAAATGCTACCACGGGATACAATAGTAATTAGGAAATTTCGTCAAAAAGACCTTATAAGTTACAAATATTGTGAAAAAATACCTTATATTTTTTTTTTGCTAGAAAACACCTTATAACACATTATCTATCAAATTATACACTTTATTATCATATTTTGGTAAAAAAAAAGTCAACTTTTGGGTCATTGACTCTCATATTTCTCTCCCTTTTTGTGCATTAGAATTTTGTCTAAAATTTTGGGTTAAGATGTATGACTTCCATACACAAATATGGATGAAAAAATGGACTCAAAGGTTGACTTTTTGGCCAGAATATGATTATAAGGTGTATGATTTGAGAAATAATGACATATAAAGTGTTTCTCACAAAAAATATTTTAAAGGAAAAATTGCCTAAAATAATACAACCTTTTGGCGATTCGCAAATAATAATGCAACCTAAAGATTATTCTGAAATAATGCAACATTTATACCCCATTTATTTTAAACAGGACAAAACCGGATAAAAGTGAATATGACCTGAATAATAGGTATAGTGGGACAAATGTCAGCTAATAATTGGTTCTAATAAATAAATTTATTAAAAAATCTATTAAAAAAAGATTAAAAAAAAATTCCTACCCCTCCCCTCCCCTGACCCCTTAACCAGAAACCCCCCCCACCAGAAAACACGCCGCCCACCCAGAATCCCCAGCCCACCGGAAAACACCCCTAACACCCCCAGAAACCCCTGGCCACCGGAAAACACCCCACACCCCCATAAACCCCCGCCAACCACCCCACTCTCTTCGAGCATCCCCAACAACCTCCGACAAGTCACCCACTCCGTTCGAACACCGCCAGTCACCCCCGACCACCACTCCACTCTTTTCGGACATCCCAGCCACCCCCGAGCACGCCACTCCCTTCGAACCCCCAACCCACCCCTTCGAACCTAGTAGCACACCCCAACACACCCCCTTCGACCCCCCTCCCTCTACCCCTACCAACTCCTTCGAAGCCCCCTAGATTTCCGGCAATGTGGAGATGAAAGAAAAGGGAGAATTCCTGCGTTGGGTAGGGGTGGGGAGGTTAGGTTTTCCGACGAGAGGTGTTCGAAGGGAGTGGGGTAGGGGTTGGGGGTAGGGTCGGGCGTGGGGGGTAGGGGCTGGGGTGGGGTGGGGTGGGGTTTATGTTCTTTTTTAGTTTTTTTAAAAATTTTATTGTTTTGCATTTAAAGTTTTTTAAAAAAATTACCTTCCATTTAGGTCACCGGTCATTTGTCTTGTTTAAAACAAATGGGGTATAAAGGTTGCATTATTCCAGAATAATCTTTAGATTGCATTATTATCTGCGAATGGGTAAAAGATTGCATTATTCTAGGCAATTTTTCCTATTTTAAAAGGTATTTTCTCACAAAATTTATAACTTATAAGGTCTTTTTTTTAATATTGACCAAACTATTTAAAACTATTGAACAAGATTGTAATTAATTTAGGAGGGAAAACAAACTAATTTAGAAGGAAAAGGAAAATCAAATTTATTAACTTCTGTTTAAGAATATAATAGAGATTCTAAAGCTAAACTATAAAGAAAATCCAATAGTCCACACTTTTTGGTTTGTCCACTCAAATGAAAGGAACTCAATTAAAATAGCTTTTGCATGAAAACGTTACCAACAAGAAGTCGCTTTGGCCGAGTGGTTAAGGCGTGTGCCTGCTAAGTACATGGGGTTTCCCCGCGAGAGTTCGAATCTCTCAGGCGACGCTTTTCATTTTTGCCTCTCTTTCTTTTTGTCAGCCGTGCCCAGTCATCACCTTCCCTAAATCCACCCCTTTTCTACCAATTAGTAATTACCAATCAATTCACGATTTCATTCCGATTCTCATTCTCCTATCACAGCGTAGTAATTACTTCCCAACACGTGGCGGGTCCGTAGTGGACTTTTTCAGACCAATTAAGATTTAGGTGCTACCCCTTTTTATAGTTGTCAACCATTGTTGACTATAATTAGAGGCTTGACTACATCTATCCAGTGGGTAAACTATCCACTACCCAGTAGGTAAACACCATTACTACTTTTTACTCTCACAATTAAAGGTGGGTAGTTTATCCACTGAGTAAACAAAGTTTTTCCCTGTAATTAGTGTGTATTGTTGCTCCTTAATCAACTCTTTGTACAACAAATCAGTAGAAATATTACTGCTAACTATAAGGCCCTTTTTTGAGAGATTATTTTGGTACTTTGGCTAATTTGCCCTTTTACTTGTCTTAAAAGTTCAGCAATTCTTAACTACACCCTCTTGGTTGATGGTTTGACATGGACTTCTAGGACTTAGTCTTCTTGAGTATTTTCCCTTTTTTGTTTACCTTATAGTAGTATATAGTATGATAGTATCAATCATAATTAGTCCTTATATGTAAAACAACATTGTTGCATATGGAATGAGAGAGAACAATATGAAGAGTTAGCATATTTAATTCAATGTTATGGTAACTAAACGAGAAAGTACGTTAGCTAATGTTAGGGTCTAGTTTGAGTAATTTCTGTGTTATTAAGTTAGGACAATATTATTAGGAGAAAAAAATGTTTACTAGGGGTCAAAAAAGTGCCTTTAATAGTACAATGGTTTTGGGACATAAGAATCCCTTTTGATGGAATGTGTGGCAATCCTTGAATGGCCGTGAGTAAAAGTAAACGATTGAATGTTCTAGTCCATACAACAAATTATGGACTCAACACTCAAGCATTTGCTCCAGACCATTTGAAATGAGACTATTGATCCATAATAATTCTGCGCAACTAGTAGAGTATGAATTCCTTATTAGTTATTCCTTCGCAATCGAATGTTAATGTTATTCACACCAACAGGTGCATGGGGTGATACCCATACAAATGCTATTAAATTTGTGTAGATCACCATCAAAACATTTTTTTTGTTAAATACAAAAGAACAAGAGAAATAAAGATTTCAAACAATATAATTGTATTAGAGATGATAGTGAGTCACGTTTCAGATATTAAGAAAAATAACTAAAGGAAAGCACATAAATCTTTTTAACCCTTGTAACTTCTTACACACATTTGAAAATATCTACATTTCGAACTTTTTTCTAACAACAACAAATGCACAACACAGGTAAATGACAAGCAATCATACTAAAGGTTTGTTCTCTTCCTAAATCTAGCTAAGGTGAACTGGATTAAATTGAACTAATTGGAGCTAAATTAAACTAAACTAAATTGAATTGCATCGAATTGAATTATAATAAATATTATAAATAATATTTAAACAATAGTAATATGAATATTGAATAATTATCATAATGATAAGTAATAATAATTAATAATTAATAATAATAACAATGAATAATGATAATAGTATTTTGGATATTAATATTAATAATAATAATAATATAGCAATAATAACAATAACAACAAGAGTGATTAGTTTAAAAAATTAGACCAATAATAATAATAATATTTAACAAAATATTTAAATGAATAAGGGAGATTGAACTGAACTGAATTGAAAATAAGTTGGGGAGAACTAAACTATAGTGTTTTTGATATACACAAACAATTATAATTAATTTTTTATATGTCCTTTGCTCTTGAAGGCCCTTATTATAAAGCGTTCGAAACACACTACTAAATAATCGTGTATATCATAACATGGCTTATACGTGCCACACTAAACGATACTCCTAATTGCTAAGCCTTAATATACAATTATAGAACTTGTCCTCTCTTAGTTTATTTTCAGTTCAATTTATCTTTATTCAGTTTATGACAATAGTTTTGATCTCACTTTTCACTATTCTTATTCAGCATATTCGCTCAATTATTTTTATTTCAGTTCACTATAACTCAGTCCAAAACAATATTTTAACTTTCAAGTCACACTATTTCTATTTAGGCCCTGTTCAGTTCACCTTAAAATAATAATATTCAGTAAAAATAAGTTCAGTTCAGTAAAAATAAATTCAGTTCAGTAAAAATCAGTTCAGTTCAGTAAAAATCAGTAGTGCAAAGAAGAAAAAACAACATGAATCAGTAAAAATAAGTTCAGTTCAATAAAAATAAGTTGAGCTGAACGGGGCCTTAGTCGAAAAGACCAAGCCCATAGTACATAATTGCATATAGCCAATTAGCCATACATCCCATGTGAAAAGAAAAATTAGGGTTAGAGGCTCTAGAAGAAAGAAGAGGCGAAGGTAAAACATGTAAAGAAAAGTAAAGCATCTCATACTCCCCCCCAAACCCGCGTATATTGAAGGCAACAAACAAATAAACGAATAATTTTCCTTCGCGTTTCAACCCCAACTTTCCTTATTTCTACTTTCCTACCTCCTTTCCTCTCTTTTTCTTCCACCTATATATACTCCCCTCTTACTCCTTCCCTCAAAACACATTCATTGAAGTTTTCTTCTTCTTTCTCACCATAAAAAAACCCCATTATCATATGTCTCACAGATCTCACGTTCCTCACTCTTCTTCAATTGCTTTTGGTCTCCATTCCCATCTCCTGGTCTCCAGTGAGATGTCCTCTTCCTCTAATTGGTCTTAAAAATAAAAATCTCTATTTTTAGCCTAATTTCTTTCTATAAATCAAATCCACCCAATCTTATTACAAACACAACAAAAAATTTTAAGAAATGGGCGTTAAGGGGTTCGTAGAGGGTGGTATCGCATCCATCATCGCTGGTTGCTCAACCCACCCTCTCGACCTCATTAAAGTCCGCATGCAACTCCACGGCGAACCCACCACCACCACCACCACCGTCAATCTCCGTCCCGCTCTCGCTTTCCATCCAACTGGGTCCCACCCCACCATCTCCATCCAACCACCTCGTGTGGGTCCCATTAGCGTGGGTGCTCGTATCGTTCAACAAGAAGGTCTCACCGCTCTTTTCTCCGGTGTTTCCGCTACCGTCCTCCGTCAAACCCTCTACTCCACAACCCGTATGGGCCTCTACGACATCCTCAAAACCAAATGGTCCACCCCCAATCCCGGCCCGAACCCAGGCCCGGGCACCCTCCCTCTCGGTCGTAAAATCGCCGCCGGGCTCGTCGCCGGAGGAATCGGGGCGGCGGTTGGGAACCCGGCTGACGTGGCAATGGTGCGCATGCAAGCGGACGGAAGACTACCAATCTCACAACGTCGAAATTACAAGAGTGTCCTTGATGCGATACAAAGAATGGTTAAAGATGAAGGGATTACTTCCCTGTGGCGCGGGTCTAGTCTTACGGTGAACCGTGCAATGTTGGTTACTGCATCGCAGCTAGCATCGTATGATCAGATTAAGGAGATGATTTTAGATCGTGGGGTTATGAGAGACGGGCTTGGGACTCATGTTACGGCGAGTTTTGCGGCCGGGTTTGTGGCCGCTGTGGTGTCGAACCCGGTTGATGTTATTAAAACTAGGGTTATGAATATGAAGGTTGCGAGTGGTGAGACGGCACCGTATAATGGTGCGATTGATTGTGCTTTAAAGACTGTTAGATCGGAAGGGGGTATGGCTCTTTATAAAGGGTTTATTCCTACGATTTCGAGACAGGGTCCGTTTACGGTTGTTCTGTTTGTTACGCTCGAACAAGTTCGTAAACTTCTTAAGGATTTCTGATTGTTTTTCCCGACTCATGTTACATTTTGTTTCGTGTCGAAAAGAAATGTAACGACTTATTTTGGGACGGTTTTAAGTTTGATGATGACGAAGATGATTTAGGAACGTTATAATATGTGTTACGTATTTTTTGGGGGGCTAATTTTGACTTTTTGTTGAAAATTGGGTTTGAACCTACGAGTGTGGTTGTGTAACAGCTGTGGAATATGTTGGTGCACATACTCGTGATGTGTTAAGACTGTTAACTGAGTATTTTAGTTGGAGTTGCTGATTTTAGTGAATGATGCTTTACGTTTTGAATTTACTACTGCAAGTTTTTTTAGACTTTCACATGTTTTTTTTGTTGCACTAATGACCATTGCAAGCAATGAAGCCTGTAATTTGATTTGCTTTTATGAACCAAGATTGATCACAATTTCCTTGAACCTCCTTCGATCTTCCGCACATTTCAAATAACAATCAAAATATCTCATTCGATACTAATCTTATTGTGTAAAACAAAGCTGTATATAATTAACCAAACACAATGATATACCGACAACTTGGTTAATTTGATGAATTACGCAAGTTGAGTTTTGTCACAATATTTCATCAATTTGAGCAAAATTGTCTTCCAACGTTGTTTGTACGCCTCGTAGATTTTCGATGGATGAAAAAACTTCTTCAAGGCAAATCGAATCAATTTTTTATTTCCACATAACTTGGTAACAATTAACAAACTTCGAACAATGTGTGTTGAAGACTCAAAGCCTTGAAGTACGAGCTAATCCAACGAGTTAAGGGATTATCTAATACTCTTTCTATTTCGATTTATGATTGTGATATCTATACAAGTATAACCTTATCTTAATAATATGTACAAAATTAATTTTTGATATAACATGCATACTTAACATAGTTATTTTGTGGTCAAAAAATACCCTGCAAAAATGATGTTCAAATCCTACAAAAACCATGCTAAATGTCAAAACCCACAGTATGATCACCAAATTAATTTGTATAGCAAAGTTAATTCCCCTAATCTCACTCGTTCCACAAATCACAACAAATATGATTTCTGTTCAGATTTGAGGCAAAGTATTCCAAGTTGTCTTACTTTAAATAAAAACGAGTTTCGTGTCTAAATGTTTTAATAAAAAACTTAATTTTCGGGTCCAATCGACTTTATTACCTTTACTTTTTTCTAGCCCTTTCACACATTGGGGGTGTTGCAATTGGCTAGTGGTTGTTGGCTGGTGGCTTTATATGCTGGTTGGTTTGACCGGCTGATTTTATTGGTTTGTTTGACCGGTTGTATAATTATGGGCTATTAAAAAGTGTTTGGTAAAATTGGCTGTTATTGGTGGCTGTTTAGTTCAAAATGGAAGCAAAAGCCAAAAGTCAACCATAAAAGCTGGTAAAAGCAGCTTCTGGCTTTTCAGCCACTGCAAAAGCCAGTTACCAAACACTTTTTTTGGCTGTTTGACCAGAAATAAAACTCAAAAGCCAGAAGTCAATGAAAAAGCCAACCAACAACTATTTGCCAAACGCCCCCATTGGCTTTAGCCTCAACTATACCTCCCGACTTTTCCTAATGTTTGACTTTGGATTACAGGTTAAAATCACCTTTTAGCTCTTAATAAATCTTGGATTATGACTTTTGAAAAATAATAATATGTTTAAGTACTAATAGCTCTTACAACTAACAAATTACAAGAACTCGGTCAACTTTATTGATTTTTGCATCTTTGTAGGGGCAATTTTCAAGTTTGTGATGCAATAGTTTAAACTTTCATGCACTTTAAGCATTGTAGCTAAATTCAAACTTGCTCCTGAAGTGCTGGAAAGACAGAGCTAAAAACATCAGCATATTAACTAGTTCAACTATTGCCTTCTGAAGATGAAATTAGAATGCTTGTTCTTGCACGCAAAAGCTGAAAGAAATTTGGCCATTTCACTCCTTATAAAAGGCTATGACCTCTTCACTCGAAATAAGGTGATCTAGTCTTAGTCTGATGTGGCCGTCTTTTGTTTCGATTCGATTTTGACATATCTTGATGTTAATTCTAAGAAAAAAGAATATATTCGTGTGAAAAATTGGTGGATTTGTTTCATTCTGTGTTCTTTAAGATCTAATTTTCATAGTTTTCTATAACAAATTATACATAATCAGTTTTAAGTAAACAATTATAAGAAGGCTTGGCGTGGTCTGAATTTTTTTGATCTAATATGGTTTGATATGATTTTAACAAGAATAAATAATAAAGTGAAGCAAGCATAGCCTAATACTACAAATACCATTTATAATTGGCAAATATATGATCGATTAGGAGTAATTTATCAATTTATCTCTCACATAATACGGGTCTCTCACCTGTGTGATGAAATAATGCAGAAAATGTACAAAAATATAATTACGGACTCAAGATTACCAAAAGTTCCTATAAAACAAATAAGATAATTTTTAATGAGTGACATATGATCCGGCCAAATCATAATTAAAGTGGTTGTTGTCAAAAATCAAAGCTTCATGTACTTCGATAGGAGCTTTTATCAGTCATATAATACTAATATAATGAAACTATAGTTTTTAGATCCGTGTAAAAAACCCGAATATTTCAATATCATGCAAAATACAAGGGTTACAAAAAGTAGTATTAATTAAGCTAAGAGCTCTAATCACTCATATAATACCATTACTATGGAAAAATTAATCCCAACAAAAACACAAAATATTGCCCCAAATATGATTTTGCAAAACTAAAAGGAGTGTGGGAGACACAAGTAGTTGCAATTACAAATGGACGTGTGGATCCCACCAGTTCTCCTAGTACTGAATTTGGTTTATGGAGTTGCAATCAAAGTAATTAAGCATCTCCAAACAACCCCTAGATGAGAATTGTGAACAACCTTCATTAGGCACCCCTCCCCTAGTTTGTACCTGTCTGCATATTATCTAATATCACCAAATGATCAAATACTCCTCGTTCAGGTTTGTTTTATACACGTTGCTTTAATAGAGTAAGCCTTGTTATTTTGATAAGTAATTTAGCTTAATTCAATTCGGTTAAAGCCTGTTCGGTTGGAATTCATTCAATCCAAAGAAATTGAGTTAAAGTTAATTATAGAGGGAAAAGTAAGTGAGCGAATACATACAAGATCTCGAGTCTATATCTTTGTTGAAAAAGTAGAGAGAAAACACTTATTATTAGCAAATAAATACAAACATTTGCTAGAGATATTGAGATATACTACCTCCGTTCCATATGTATTGCAACACAGAGAGTTTTACGCCTCCCAACGCACTACTTTAAACGCTAATATCTCTAATTTTATTTAAGTAAAAATTATAAAAAGTTGATATTAATTAAGCATTTATCGAGACGAATCTAACAAGATCCCACATGGCTACATTTATCCTTGTGTACAAATCACAAAAGAAGGTCAAACGGTAGTGTATGAATAGTGCAAATTGTCAAAGGTTACAATGCATATGAAACAGAGGTAGTATATTCAAAAGAGATATACTATATAGATAGCAGTTAGAAAAAAGACGAAAAACTAGAAAATGCAAAGAATATGTGCCATAGTTATGTAGGCCATGAATATTGGGGATTTCTCTTTATAATTAGCTTGAATCCTTCACCTTACACGTGTATGAACCAGAAGCCATGATCCATGTTGGCAACTTGGGGACTGTACAGCATAAGTGCATAATGCTGTGAATGAGATGCCAAACAAAAAGATTTGACAAATGACATTGGTTGAGTTGGGTTGGGTTCATAGGATTGGCACACGAGTTAATTGTTGTTACTCTATCATTATCAAATCATAGAGCATATCATAATACTATATAGTATCATGTTATCGCCTATAATACTTTAATATAGTACTCTTGTATGGTTGGTTAGTGACAATACAAGTAATATTTTATCCTCTTGCAAATGCTATGTCTCTTCTCCTTTGATCTTTCTTCTCTCTTAACTACTACAACATGTGGTATGTGGAGTTAAATTTGAGTTTGAGTTGACCTATTAAGAGATTTTGATCTAATAGGATTCTTTCTCACACCAACATGTAAGACGAGTTCGGGGATCGAGGGAGGAGGTGTGTATCATGCACATGTAATATCTACTTAATTACTTATAGATATACACTATAGATTTCTAAAAAATTGAACGACATACCGATTTAGAATTTGATTTAAGTGATCCATTTTGATTTTTTGTCGAGTACGAACAGAGAAGAGAGAATAGGTAGTCCAATCAGACGTGAGAATAAGAGATAAATCAAGGAAGATCAAATCCAGTCAGATCTAATAAGTTCCGTTTATGTAAGTATAAGTCAAGAGAATATATCCTCGATAAGAGAATACTGCATCTACTTATGTGAATATCATGTGATGGAACTACTCACTTAAAATAAAGAAAATAAAATAAAATTTATAATACTAGTACCAAAGTAGATCATAAGATTCGCCCATGTTTATCTCTAATTGGTAGATTACGCACTCAATAGACTGAATTTTAAACTTGCTTTGTTCTCGTTCCGCTCATTTCCACGTGCCTAATTTCCACAAGAGTGAAAGTCACCCTAACACAAACCTCACAAATCTTATTCTAATTCAACATGCTCATATCAAACTCCATAAAAAAAAGTATACTATATATACTTGGTTATTATTCATTATTGTAATAGCTTGGCTACTTTGATCACATCAGCAGGGAACTAGATCAAAGATAGATGTCAATATGTCATACTGCCAAAGGGTGGACAAAACACAAGAACGTTAAATAGTTCGAAAGGTTGTAGTAATAACTTGCAAATGCACCAGTACTACGTCAACAATTTGCCAGTTGCCAATAGTAAATGTTAGATTGGAAGGTCAACGTGAACTTGCCAATAGTAAATTACAGTAACTCCAATCCCAACTTTTTCTATTGGCAATTGGCAACTTGTTGACGTATTACTACTCTAAAGTACTACCTCCGTTTTTTGTAATATGTACATTTGCTTTTGCGTACGGAATCAAGGAAAAAGTGTAAAAGTAAAAGAAAAAGATGGTAAAAGTAAGGAAAAAGTAAAAAAGGTAGAGAAAAGGAAAGAAAAAGTAGGAGAGAAGTGTAATAATTAGGTGGGTCAATCTTTCATTTATAGGAAAAAGTAAAATGGTACCAATTAAAAAAAACACCCCAAACTGGAAAATTGTGCATATTAAAAAACGGAAGGAGTGATTGACACTTTAGCTGATAGGAGTCTAAGTTGGCATCTTTCGTACGAAGTAGTACTTGGTGTAACTGGTAAGGAATGTCACAAAGTTCAATTTCTATCAGCTGCGATCCTTAGAAATGGGGCTTGACCGGCAAATCTAGGATGAAATAACCGGAAACAGGTCGCGATCCAATAAAGGTCCCTATGTATATGTGATTTAGAGCAGACAGCTTTTATAGTTGCTCAGAATACAAGTTACAAAAAACTTTGGTGCTTAAAAGCCGAAGATGTGAATATCTTGGACTTTGAAGCAAAGTATCCTCACGCTTACAGCTTTCTTGCTCACTTGCTAATTACACTAACTACATTCAATTGAATTTTGAACTATTCATAGAATTAAGAATGAATTTTGAATTATTCCGATACAAATAGGGAAAATAGCACCCCCACCCCTCCATCCTCAGGGAAAACAAAAAATCTAAACGCCCACCCGAAAACAGCAAAAAGGTACTGCTTATACACACTCGACAGCAAAACTTGTTTTTTTTCCTTTTGAGAAATTTTGTAGATGTACATGTTGCGGTGTTGAGCTAGTTCTGCTTCTTAGCAAAATAATATGGTTGCTATGATAGCAGAGGACGAAATCAGACTCCTAAATTTAACTCCTGAAACACGCCCCCCGACCCAACCACCCAAAAAAATGAGAAAAAAGTGCGGTTTGTAGTGATTAGACTCCTTTCATCGCTACTTACCAGATCTTACTACTGAAGCATGGAATGCGCTTCTAGTATAGACCTTGGTGGCTCCAAATCCTCGTCTCGAACACGATAGTTCAGCAACTGCTGTGTTTGTGAAGTGAAAGTATCGTCTAGCACCTGCATCTCAGTTTCGTCAATGATGAAAAGAGCCGAACTCACTTTGCATTCATGATTATGATAATCTAAGAGGCAGAATTGAAGGATGATTGTGGAACTTACTTGGAGAGCTATTCGCAAACCCTTATACCAGGACCTGTTTTCTTTATTATTCTCCAAACAATTTAAAACCTCCTGTCATGGAAGAGGGAGGGAAATCTTTACGATAGAGTTAAAAAAGAATGTTCGGATGGAAAAATGAACTTTGGCTTGCTGTCTAACCTGTCCCATCTTATCCCAGAAGCCTCGCCAAACTGCTAGGAATACAGAGTTTTCGAGTATCGAGTGAAGATGCTCTATAGTTTTTGTTACCAGATCTTGTAGGGGTTGCATTCTGCTATGTACATCAGACTCAGCAGAAGTTTCTTTGAAGTCTTGGATAATTTTCTTCCATCTAGTTGAACTTTGCAGTCTCGTCTACAAATTAACAGGAGAAACTTAAGACATGTGAAACTGTAATCCGGCAAAGGCTATATATTCTAAGGAAATCCCACAAGTATCTTTTGTAGCCATATTGTCAACAGTGATCTGAGCTAAAGCCTATATAGTATATATCCATTATCCAACGATGGCTTATCTTCACCGTTTATAAGATCCCTTGTTCACCTCCAAATTTTGTTTGAAGGGGATTTGTCAAAAATTGATCCGCCTTAGTGTACATGCCTTCTTTTGAAGAAAAACCAGTGCCTTATGATGCTTCTATGCCACAAACTCATACTTCTAAAATGACAAGATCCGCACTACCACAAAAAATAGCCCACTAACAAATACTAGCAATGAAATAAGAAATCAAATAACACTACCAATTGTCAATTAAAGTGTATCAATTAATATGGGCCGGGGGCACTAAGATGTTGGATTTATGTCCATATAGATGTTGGATTTATGTCCATATTTATTTTATCTAGTATCAACATTTTATACTTTTGACTAATAGATAATGAAAGATAGTCAAAATTATGTTGCCACCAAGCGTGAAAGTCAAAGTGTTGCATCTAACAGAAATGATTTTTTAAAATGTAAAATGACCTTAAATTCAAAAGGTTGACTATATTAGCACTACTTACATTCTCCACAAGCTTCTCTAGAACTGCTTGCATGTAGTTTCTGAACTTGGTTCTGAGCATTATAGTTACTTCTGTAAGGCGTTCTCCTGGGACAGCACTCCCAGCATCATTGATGCAAGCACTCCAGGACTTCAGCTGGGCCTCAATTTTGGGAAGCAGCACATCAAGCATTCTTCTCATGGAATTCAAAACCACTCCCAGCTGATAGTTTGTTCAAGGGGGAAAATCGTCAGCATACATAACTATAAGTAGTCCAACCAATGACGACAATGTTTCTCCTCATGAGTCTTGTCACTCACCTCTGCAGGTGCCGTATAAAAGCTGTCAGTTCTCTTCGCGAATTTCTGAACGTATTTAAGGCCCAGGTTTGTAAGATTGTCCTTCAACGGTGACAAAACATCAGCAAATTGTTTCTCTAGGGCCTCCACAACAGCATTCTGAACATCTGCCATGACCTGGATTCACCCAAAAGATAATATAGTTTTATATACAAAAATCCCCATAGTTATCCTCCTGATGAGATGAAAAATTTGCTATATACTCCCCCCGACCCTTAATGATTGACCCATTTTCTTTTGAGTTGTTCCTAAAAGATTGTCCCACTTCCTTGTAAAATATACATGGTCTCGCACTACCACTCTTTACTCACCTTGATCAACTCCTCTCTACTTTACTATCTTAATTACGCATGCAAAAGGACCAAACTAGAACCCACACAATATAACTTTAAATAGTGAAAGAGTAATAGGGCAATCTTTAAGATAGAGGAGTATGTTAGCAATCGCATGCTACATCATTCTATAAGTAGTCGAGGGATTTTACTTGCTAGAACTTGATGAATTTCTACTGCAATGATTAACAATAACTAGCGAGTTAAACGGTAAGACTGAAGATAGTGTTTAAACCCTTGGTCTGATAGCACCAGCCTTTTGGGGGAGGGCTGCATTAGTAGCCAATATCAGCATGTATTGAGTGGGTAACATAGGGGCTTTTGATAACATTTACCAGCGAATAATGTATATGGACAACCTCACCTAGAACAGGGAAGCCTCAATATCTCCTTCCGGCTTCCACCCCCTCGTCCTCAAATCATAATTTTTTAGGGGGGGTGTCTAACTAACTAGCATCAATCACAGGTCTCCAGAAAGATGAAACTAACAAGTTAATGCTCCATATTTATCTCTATTCCATTACTTTGGAAAATTCTATATATGCAAAAGCAGTCAATTTTAGGCCAGTAGAGGCCGATTTGGACTTACACTCTCCAAGACAACAGCATATTCCGGCCAACGTTGAACAATAATTTCATATTCGGTCAATGTCAGCCTCAACTGATCATATATTTCATCAACAGAAGGACATGTCAACTGTTGAGCCTTGGACTCAGAGCATTTTACCTGCACACAAACAAGAGATCAGAGACTTTAGATAACGTTAATTCAATACAAGTATTTCGAAAAATCAATTATTGACAAAAGAATGTGAATTATTAACTCATACCATGCTTAGTCTGCAAAAATCAAGTAAAGCTACATGCTTCTCCTTTATCCAATTGCTTATATAGGAGCCAAATAACTCCTTTGCATTGACTCCACCCTTGACGAAGCTGAAAAAACAAGAAGATTAACCAACAACATAAAATAAATCAAGTTCTAGCTTCCATCCATCACATTAGAAAGAACATGCAGCTTACTTTATGTTCCACGAAGCCAGATCTTTCTCAAAATCCGCTACGGTTATAACAAGTTCTGTAACATGAGGCAAAGGTCCAGTAGGAGGACACGCCTTTAGGAAGGTGCACAATCTAGTGGAGAGCTCAGCACTATATATTGATGAAGTAAGGTTTGGAAGGTCCAAGAAACTGCCACATAAATGAGAGCGTCAGAGAGGGGAAAGGAAAAAAAGAAAAGGGGAAATCAAGCAAACTAGACCACCGCTTTTTAATTTTAATATTAATCAGTCTACAATGCTGCAATACCACAAACTAACAGGTAAAAGAATTGAAAAAAGAATTCAAGTAGGGGGAACATTTGGAAATCGTCGTATACAACACCATTGATGCACAAAAACATTTGGGTGGTATGTCATTAAGAAGGGAAGTTGTGATACCTGGGAAGAATGTTCTGATTGTTCATCTTTATATCTGTATAAATTTCATTTTTCACAACCAGACAAAGAGATTTCATCTTTTGATATGCAGTTGTAGATGTCACATTGTCCATTGAGGCGCCCTCGTTGCTGAAAGCCAAATCATCTATTTCTCCCAAATGTCTTCTTGACCTCTTTCTTGCAGCAACCTGAGGGATGACCAGGCAATTAAAAAATTTCAAAAACGAAAGCAGAATTACTTAAACCAACACGAATAAGTCCAGTTATTACACCTGAAAGTATTTGCAAAATCTTAATCTTGCTTCAGGAGATTGTATATCATGTTGAAGACCATAAAGTTTGATAGCCGGAGCAATAGCGGGAGCAACAGCTCCAGTTGCTGACTTAAAATCAGCAACCAACCCTGAGAGTGGTGTTTCATCCAAGGACTTGTAATTTTCAAAAACAAGAGCAAGGAGTTCCTCAGCCTTCTCAGACAATTCTCCTAAGATGCGTTTCTGATCAGAAATTGATACATTGTATCAGATGCAAAATATCAAGCAAACTAGACATCAAGATGAGTAAAAAGAAGTATGAAGCTACATAAAAGTAAAGCGTAGACCTCAGCAGCTCGTGATAAAACCAATATAGTTATACACAACACAAGCTAAAAAAAATTGAATTAGTTAAAAACTATGTTACTCAGACTTGGTTACCCATATCAGACACGGGAACGTGACCAAGTGGCTGACTCGTCCATTTTAAGAAAGTTTTCCTTGATTTTGGCCCCAGATCTGACACGGGTACTTGAAGTAAAATGAAGAGTTTGAGTAACATAAGTTAGATAAACAAAAATCACAGATCACATACGACATTCAATTCCCTTTTGTATACCTAACTTTTCACTTTTCCTTCACACAAGTAGCTGTTCCATAATCCATATACATTATACAGAAATCTCTTAATTACCGGAGATAGCTAACATCTTTGTAAAATAACCGTGAACTTTGCACTCCTTTGTGAGAGCACAGAAAGTGGCTTCCTTACAGCCTCTATTTTTCAAGCATCTAACAGATGCCATTCTTTGCCTCATAAAAAGCATAAAAGCTACACTAGTAGATGGCCCAAATTGCATGCAGCATGAAATTGGATTTGGGTTCAACGAGGTTTGCACATTTTAGAAGCAATTCCCTAAAAAGCAATTCTACCAGCCACAATCTTTATTTTTTCATTTTTGTCTAAGTGGCCATATACTTCCTCCGTTTCGCAATACTCGCAACGCTTTCCTTTTCGGGAAATTTCACAATACTTGCAACCAAACCAATAATCGTATGTTTTAGTATGCAAAAATACCAATCTACCCTTACTAACTTGCCCATTCCACCCAATTAACAAACCCTCTTATTCACTAATTAATAATTACCCAACCTAATTACTCTTACCCACCCACTAGGCACTAGCCACCCTTCAATCTCTCTCCTGAAACCCATTCTCCATTGAAACCACTGCCTGAACCCTATCTTCCCCTCATCCAAAACAGCACCACCACCCTCCACCGTCAATCACTCTCCTTCCTCAGTCTACCTGACCACCTTAAAATTTCTCCCTCCCCGTTCTCGAAACCAGCACCACCACCCTCCACCGTCATTCCCCGCCCCGAAACCGCACTACCGCCCTGCAATATCCACCCCCCCTTCTCGAAATCAGCGCCCCGCCAGACCACCACCGTACTCTCTTCTCGAAACACCACTCTCCACCTTTCACCCACGTCGAAAGTCGAAACTAGCACCATCCCCGAACTCCGGTGATGCTTCAAGTCCATATCTACTCTCTTCTTACTTCCATCTCCTTCTTTTTTTGGGTTTTCATCACCTTCAATTTTGGATTCTTCGTTTGGGATTTCTTTCCATTTACTAAGAAAATTTCTAAAGTTTAATTATTTGAAAGATATTGGATTTTGGTGGTGTTTTTTTCGTCACCTTCAATTAATGTTTTTTTTTATTTATTTAGGTGGTGGTTATGGTGAGGCGGCGATGTTGCTGTTGGTTGCGGTAGCGGTAGTAGGGACAAGTTTAAATAATTGTTAAATATTATTTTGGCAAATTAGTGTCGTTAAGCATATGGGTATTTTTGCCTAACTTCACACTCTCTTTCCTCTTCCTTGGTTTGTGTGCAAATCCTTTGGTTGCGAGTATTGCGAAACGGAGGAAGTATTCCACAAGCATGGGCTCCGCTCCACATGGACAAAAAACTTAATTTTTGGACGAATCTTTCAGAAATTACCATACTAACCTCTTGGTGACTCAAAGCATAGCCCTTCACAATCACAGGAGACAGCAGATCATGAATCAACCGCAAACAATCTGCAGTTGGTGTAGCTACATCCATAACATAAGAAAGATATCTGCAAAACAACAGATAGGTCAGAAACTATTTGTGATTGTCAGCTTTCAAAGACAAAGGTATGGAAACAAACCATCAATGACAGCTAATACCTCAACTTAGTATATGCATCCGAAACACCGTAGATATGCGCAAATTCAGTTACAAGCCACTTCCACTGACTATGCAGCAACAAGTTCCTTTGTTGAAAATGTTGGGCTTTCATTGCAGCCTCCAGCACAAGATCAAATGCTACAGTTTCTGCAACAATACCACACTAGGAACACCAGGAAAAAAAAAACAATTATAACATGCAGCTAAAGTCATTCCAGCAGAGTAACCATTATACAACAATAAGAATCCTATCAAACCGGGTTCAGATAGGTCACAAACTCACAAGTATGCAGGCGACAGCCTTATCCATAAGTATAAAATGGTTAAAATTTAATTTAATGCTTTGAAAGACCGTATTATTTGAAGAATAAAGGAACCACTGGAATTTGCTTCCTCCTTTTCAAAAATGAAATGAGAAGTGGAGGCACAAATTACTACTGTCTTTTATACCCCCTCCCCCCCCCCTTCTTTTACGACTATTTCCTCTGGAACACCGACCCTTTTTTCTCTGGTAGTTACCATAAATTCTCTCACTACTTTTTCTAGTTCTATCCACTTGCAGTACTTTATTTGCATTTGAACCCTTTTTGGCCCACTCTCCTACTTTGTTCTGCGTAGGAAAGCCTAATAGGAAGATATATATGGGAGGGAGGAAGTATTATAAACAGAACAGGCCCGATAAATGATAGGCTGATAGCCACACTAGAGTTTAACAGATATAGGATGTTGACGATAAATGTAGCAATGTAAGCAGAACACAAAAGCACAAACATAAGCAGCAAAGAGAAAGGCGCTATAAGGAATAGGAGAGAGATATACAGCCCCTACAGTTCGAGAGGAAGGATTCTGCTATTTTTTGTCAACTTCTTGAATTTTAAATCGCCATTAATTTGCCTTATACCATGAGTTTCAGAAAGAGTAGGTCCTGTATTATAATATATCCCAACTCTTCTTGTATCTACCTCTCCTTCCCTCACTCAGAGAATCTTCTCAACCTCCTGACCTAAGCTTCCAAGAGCCTCATACTAATATGTCCAAACCAAGTCAGCATTATTTGTTGTATTTTATGATCAATATTGGTGACCCACGCCTTACATCTTAGCTCTCATACTTGATCTTATGTATGTTGCACATCCAATGTAATATCCACTGCTCTGCCTCCATTATCTTACAAGCTTGAAAATGCTTTATTCACTTATTCCACTCCACATTTCCTTTTTGACTTTCATTGGTCAACAGCATGGTTAGCATGATCTTTCGGAATTGAAAGAAGTCCTAGCAGTTTGTTCAGTTAATGCAACATTGGCAAATCCAGAGAGGGATATTTTATTGGAATAAATTATTTCTAGAAACTCAGCTACAGTTTTCTGCAAAAATGGTCTCCTCAGAAGGCTCGGACCCCTTAATAAACATCATAAATTCTGGATCTGCATTTTTTTAACCTAAACAAATTATTAAAACGTGACTACCTAGCTAAAAGGTCTTGATACATATACTATGCGTTCAATGATCAGCAGGAATTTCTAACGGAAAACTTATAGGATAGAGATGATATCCCAATATAACCTCCCCCAACACTACGTCACTAGCTCACTACCAATGAATCAAAGAGTAGAACTATCGCTCACATAAGCATACATGCAATAATGCACCTGCAGAGAGAGTGAACAAAAATATATTTAAAATTGACAGTAAAGGAGCCAGGGTACCTTCAAATGGCTATTATCATCTTGACTTGTCGAGTAATTTAGGTATAATTGTACTTTGCCAATAGGTTCATGATCAGGCTCATGGTATATTGACCACCAGCGAATCTTGTCATTCTGCAATATCTATTGCATAAGAAATACACCTATATATACTATTAAGCTAAATAAAAGATGCAAACACTGCTAAATGCTTACATTGGCATCCGTGATCGATGCAACTTGAGCTACAACACATCCACAATGATTGCCTTTCGAGTCCAGAACCGTAATATTCAAATCATCGACAAGACTATCTGGAAAGCTGTATCACCAGTATTCATAATATCAGCACATATGTGATCTGTGTTTCTAAAGTAGAAGCCAAATATATATGGAATATACATACAAGATATGAGTTTCACCAGAGCCTGGTTGCATCCGCACTGCATCTTTATCAGAGGAGCTTTTCAGACGTACCAAACAGAAGTATGTTTCTGACAACCATCAAATAAAGAAAGTCGAGTCACAAAAACATCTCAGGAACAAGCATATAATGATTAAGCGTAGCAGAAAAAAATCCTAAACATCAGTACAATTAATATCAGAAATAGCACTACGCATGGACAGCTTAAATCCACACGTGATATGATAAATTTTGATATTGTGGCCTGATGTTTGGGCTAATCACCCTGAAGAATGGTGCTGTATAATAATTGCATTGATGCAGCCTTGCAAACCTACCACAGAAGTTTGACTGACAAACTCTTGTCACCACCCACTGACCAATAAGAAAGTTTGAAGCTTACTCTCCAACACAAAATACCCACACTAAGAGCACCAATCAAGTAGAAGGCCTTAAAGTTCCTGAACCCCAGCTCAGTTTCAACTTCAAACAATATGCCTATGTTCAAACACACCAAAGTCAATCTCATTTAAAACTCCGTGTATTCCATAAGCCTCAAAATTATTAATTCATCAACTATATGGAAAGACCAACAACATATAGCGTTAAGCGCTTCATCACCTTCATTCCTATCACTTTTTTTTTTGAGTTATGACCCTGCAATCCTCTTACCGTAGTTTCTATCTCCTTTTTTCCGGGTCGAAGAAGTATATCTAACTATAATCTTCTTATACCCTTCATGTTTTACACTGTAAAGACAATATTCCTAAGTTCATCTCCTTATTCGGAACACCTGTTTGTGGCTATCTAGTATTGGCCAAACTAAAGAAACCTAAAAGCCTCGGCTTTGAAAAATAGAAACTGTTAAACAAAAAATGCATATTGGTGATAAGTGATATGTATACATGTATGATCTTCGTGGATTTGTGCTATATTAGATACATAGCTCTGGCGGTCAACGTCAACCCTCCGGAATAGTCCAAACCAGAAGGGTTACTGGTCAAATCATTTTGAAAATTGGTGATATTTAACAAAAACACATCGAATTATTTTGGATAAACAACAAAACAGTTTTAAAAACTTTATTTTAAAAATTGTTCAATTGCTGAGAGAAGACCATAAATTCAATTTTTGCATACCAAAATCTCAAAGCTGAAATAAAAATACCTTGCACAACTTGGGATACTGTGGTCTGAGAAGAGGTCAAGCTACTCGACAAAATGACGCCAATCTCCTTCATATATTGAGCACCAACATGCACATATGCCAAACTCTTGCTTGAAAGAGAGCCATTTTTTGGTATATGACGTGCTGCTTGGACTCTTTGTAGAGCTTCCCATTTCAAAGTGAGCTTCGTTTTCACATTGGAGACTTGACTTTGAAATTTTACAAGGTCCATCTTGGGAATCTGTGAGACACAGCCAGAAGGTGGATCCAATGCCATCTTCACCTTTCGCACTACACAAGATAATAGCTCCATGCTATCATTAAGCTTATAAAGAATCAGAATTGTAGAAATTCTTTCTCCATACTACCAATCATCCATATATACCTTGAACTTTAATTTTTCCTATTGTTTTCTTCGATTTAGGAGCAGCTGCCCCACTAATTAGTTCTGAAGATCTCCTTGACATAATCTCCTCCTCTGACTGAAGAAGTACATGCCGCAAACTAGCCAGATAAAAGTTGGTGTGTCAATGTGAGAGGATAGGGAAGGTATCACAATATTCGAATATAACTTGATACAATATAGAGTTAATATTTTGCATATTAAAGAAGACAAAGAAGCCAGAAAGGTTAGCACAATCTGCAGCCTGCCAGTCTAAGACAGACAGGAGTATCTCGTTGGCATAGCTAAAAAGAATGCATTCATCTTTCTTTGACATAAAACCTTGCCGAGGACTTTAAAACATACAAGTAGATAACCATTGGCCACAATACAACTTCAACAAACTAACTCTACCACGCTACAAGTCATGTGCAAAGAGGAACTCACCTAAAAGCATCTCGCAGTGCTGCGCATTCATTATTTAAGAAGAATGAAGCTTCTTTACAACCCTTGGCCCATGCGTTGAGACACAATCGTACACATGCATCATAGGAAACTACGCCATTCCAAGGGCTGATACCACTGAATCAAGATTAAATCATTTATATGTCACTCAGTTGACATAATATCTAGTCATGTTATAAAGTCAAACAGATATCTTACTCGATGAAATAATACAATTACTATCTATTTACTACCATACCTAGCATGAAAGTTGGGTACACGGGGTTGCGAAGAGTCAGAAGATCTATCCTCTTCCATATCAACAGATCTCCTGTGTAGCATAAGGACATCAACTTAGTAGCTTGCATTCATATCTCCCATTAACATGAAACCATAGCCTTCAATGCATAGCTCATACTTGAAGGTTGAGCGCGAGGGATCTTTAGAAGAAAGCATCGACGAGGCATCACAGTGTATATTTGTAACAACGTCAGACTTATTTCCAGTACCAGGTCTATGTGGACAATGCTGAGCAAATCGATCAGTTTCCTGTTCATATACAGAAGAACAAAAGAGTTCAACGTGTAACTAATATGCATCCTCTGAGGCGGAAACCAATGACAAAATGGTGGCGATGGCAATGCAGAAACATCAAATTTATACATCTTTTCCCAAATCCCCCGCCCCCGTCACTCTAACCATGAAATTAATCAACTCAAGTCACAGACAGGGAATCAACATTAACCATAAGCGAGGAACATTCGACCAACCTTATCACCTACAAAACTAGGGCGCTTCTGTTCAACCCCATTACAAAATTTGTCAGCTTGGGGCGATTGCGACGACTCAACTGAGTAATTGCCAACATAAATCTCCTCATCAGAATCAGTACTTAAATCCATATCTGATCCAGACCCACAATTATTGCTACTCACAGTCACTGATTTAGCTTTTGATACTGACAGTACAGGCCTAACATTCATTTTTCTGAATTCACTTTCCTGATTCAAAAGACACAAAATTTAAACAAACCCTACTATAATTCCATCATTTCATGCTAAAATAACCATATATTCACACAATTATAAACATGGGTCTTATAATTTTTACCTTATTAACCCATTTAAGACCTTCATTCTTTAAGCCCCCCATGTAAAAATTGTATCAAATTCCTTGAAATCACACACCTATACCATGTGATTTACACAATTCTGACAAAACCCATATCATAAATTCATCATTAAACCCCAATATTGCATAATTTAAGATATTTAATCAAGTAAAGATAACAAATTGGGTAACAAAAATAATGCAAAAATAGTTCTTGATTGAATGCATGGGTATAATAATTCAAAAAAATGTGTAATTTCTTACCTTAATTTCTGGTTCTATACAGTACGAAGAAAAGCAACACAAAGATTTAGTTTGAGGAGAGTGAGATGGATGTGAATGAGGTCACTGAAACGGCTTTACCTGAGAGTCAAGGAAGTTGCTAAAAAAGAGTGTCTTTCTTCTTCACTTTGTTAAGTTAGAAATAAAAATTTGATTTCTTTCTTAAATATTAAGACATGACTAAGTCTAGTATGGTTGCATAATTATATTATTGTGTACTTTTTGTCGAAGATAAGTTTAATGAGATAATTTGTTAGGGTCGTTCTAATTATAGTAAATGAAATTATTCTAATTAGAAAACAGAGTCGTTTTAAACTTTTAATGAGAAAATAAGTCAATTAAGAATTATTGTAGGTCATTTTACATCATGTTGAGTCAAATGAACTTATTTTTATTAAATTGAACTTATTAATGTTGAACTAAACTTATTTTTACTAAAAGTTATTAAAATAAGCTGATGAGAATAAGTTTTTAAAGTTGATTTTAATAAAATTTATTTTTTGTATTATAAAGGACGACCATAAGTAAAAAGGATTACTTTAAAGTTGGTGTATAAGAAACTTATTATACTTCCTCTGTAATGAAATTAACGCAACAATTATACTTTTGACAATATTCACAGTTTTAACTTTGACTGTAATTTGTGACTTATACATAAGGAAAAATATAGTCATGTGGAGTCTCGATGGATTCGTATCAATTTGTAGTTTTTTATAATCTAATGTTTATAGTTTTTACAAATACATATTAGAGATATTTATTTTTAAAGTTTTGTCTTGGTATATGTGATTAATAACATTGTTGCGTTTATTTCGTTATGGAGAAAGTATTGATAACTTTTTTTTTAATGACGTATTCCAATTTGGAGCTAAAGAGTTGCACTTTGCACATGCAAAAACGAACTAAAGGGAATTGATCAACGAAAAATGGGGAAAATGAAAAGGAATAAAGGGGGAGAGGTGGAAAAGGACCCCTTTTGTCTTCCTCATGGTCTCCTTTCATGAAAGAGAAAGCACAAAAGGGAAATAAAAAAAAGTGGAAGACAAGAAATTGAACATGTTAGGCTGTCAGCAGTCAAAGCAAGGCTAATATACTCCTTTTGGACCTATTAGAGGGTGATTCAATTATGTGTGTGTTACCACTTATTAAAAAGAAGGTGACAAGGAAGGATTGCTTATTTGAGAGCCTCTCTTTCGATTTTATAAGATTATTCTATTTTTATTCTGTGTTTTTAGCAGGTGATTTAGGCTTTGTTCTACTGAATTGACTGAATTGAAATACATAGAACTGAATTGAACTGTTTTTTCAATTAATTCAATTGAAAGAAACAGGGTTTTAGTGACTCCTAATAGATAAAAATCTCATTTTCTTGTTTCGCTCCTTTGTCAATTAACGGAAGTTAACACTGAGATCTCTAACCTATTTTTTTTTTCAAAGTTGAACTCCTTACCCCAAAGTCTAAGTCCTTATGTTGTCCTTCACTCGATGAAAATGAATCAAGTAGATGATGACGTATGAGGAAGAAATCACGCTACTTTCAACGGCTCATAATAAGACTGGAATTGCAAAGTTTGGCCGGTATAAAAGTTTGTGGGTCACAATTATTTGAGATTTCGCCTGCATTATTCACTCTCCTTCACTTTTGCAATTGAGTAAATTCGATACTTAAGCTTATGTTTATTGTAAGTATTGATAAGAGTTGGGAGTATTGAAGTTTGGATTCGAATACCTTATGTTTACCGTCACTCCATTTTAATAACGATTTTGGGACTACTGAATCAACAAATAATATTTAAAAAAGAAAGGTTGATAGAATTGTAAAATCTACCATAAAAAGAGGTTAACTTCTCGTACTAAAGAAGTCACGTAGAATCAAGTAAAGTAACTCTTTTAAGATAAAAGTTGATTCTTTTAACTCTAAAACCAACCACCTTTAGTCCTTAATATAATTGGTAAATAGACTGACTGTAATTTCATTAAAAATAGTCTTGTGTGAGTATGATTACTAAAAAGTATATCAAGGCATTAAGCTCCCCCCATTAAGAAAAATAGCGAAAAAGCTAAAATCGTTATCTAAGGAATGGAGATTTTATTTTATTCTATACTTTCTCTGTTTTTTATACTTGCACCATTTCTCATTTTTAGAAGTTACAAAGTATTGCACTATTTTTTTTTGGTAATATTTCTCTATATCTCCCTCCTATCACAACATTCACATAAGTTCACTTTTTTTCTCTCTCTCTCCTCTCCTAATTTAGTGCATCAACTCTATGGTGCAACCGTGCAAGCATAAAAAAGAGGAAGTATTTCTTAAAGATGCAAACATACAAATATGTTGATATCTTCCTTTATGGATTTCTAATCCTTACTTTAAATTCAAAAACTACAATATCACGAAATGTTCGAGGAATGTCTTTTGATTTTAAAATACCTTATCAATTAACTTTTGGCTTTTTGTGTTTAAACAATCGATAAATATGTTTGGCAAATGACTTATGAAATAACTAAAAAGCTAGTTTTTCAACCAAAAATTACCTTTAACGGTTTTTAACATTGGCTTTGACTTTACCTATATTTATACTAAACAACCAACATAAACCAAACAATATCCCCGGCACTTCGTCCTACTCCCTCCGTAACGGATTACTTTATGTCAAATAGTAGAAGTAAAGCGTTACATAGAGAATATTTTTAAATGGTCCACTAATTTTTGTAGTTATAGTTGGGTAGCCATCCACTTTACTAGTCTTATATGCACACAATGTGTGCAAAAATTATATCATAGTAGTTTTGGTATTTTGAATCAGTTTTTTTTATATTATTTATTTATTGAGGTTGGGTGAGTGGGTAATGAATAGTTATTTTTTGTGATGTAGTGGGATTGTGGGATGATTATAGGTGGTTTATTTATGCAATTTTTCTCATTAATTTTTTATTTATTTTTTATGATCAATTATTTTTTTCTGTAAATTATTAATTAAATAACAAAAGGTAACTTAGATAATACATTAAGTTTGGTGTCCCTCCCCTCTTCCCTTACAGTATAGAGATCCTTATTTATTTTACACAATTTCACTCTTTTTCTTTTGACAACACATAACTTAACCATCGATATCTGTCTGTATCATTGAAAAACCATTATAAAAATAAACATTTTGAAAGTGTATATCAATGATTCAATCCAAGTACATTGCGTAAATAGTGCATAAGTTTATTGAAATAAATAGGTCAGTCAAGCTTTACCAAAATCTATTGTCAACATTTTCATACTTCAGAGTTCAGAGAATGTCTTAGGTATCCACTGTTTCTCCATATATCTAATGCACAACTCCACTAACAACCACTTTTCTGTCTTGATCTTGTTTCACAGGAAAATGAAAAGAACTAAACTTAGTTCTAACTAGAAGAGACTGCATATACAACTAAACAACCATCACTTCTCGTATGTATAAGCAAAAGATACACGGATCATTCTTTCTCTTCCTAATTATTCACAGTATATTGTCCCCAAAAAAACCTTTCATATCAGCAACATGGTCTCTCTGTGCAGCAACTCCACACAAAACAAACGACCTAAAGTCATTATGAGTCGCTTGAGCCAATTACTTCACTTTTAAGCTCTTCAATCTTGGACCAGAGTTCTTCTCTATTTTTCTGGGGAAAAAACAACGTAGCACAAGGCCGTCAGTCAGGTCTAAAAGCAAGGCGAACACAGGACAAGTCGGTTGGCACTGTAAGTGTAGATTGAAGTTTTAGTGAAGCACTTACCTTGAACAGCAAATACCGTGAGGTGAACCAAAGTGTGTAGCCTAGACCCACAACTTCCATCAATTTCGGGAACTGTTTCAAGTAACATCCAACTTGATCAGGCAACAGGATGGAAGTACTAAAAGCAGATTAATAAAGTTTAGTTGAATTCTCCTGAGTTTGGGTAAAGGCACATTACCACAGGGATAGAATCAATTGCACCAACAACGGCTGAAACCAACCACACAGCAACAACACCACCACCACCATACAGAAGAACTGATGAACCTTCAACACCCAACTGCAAGAAGAATACCGTCTTTTCAGTGATTCAGATTAAACAAGGCATACTAAGTAACCTAGGAGATGCTCCCAGAAGTTTAATACTCCCTCATTTCACTAAAATAGTTATCCTTGGTATTCCCCTTTACCATCATTTCTGATTTATACGCAAGCAAAAATATAGCTCGGTGAGACCTTGTTAGATTCATCTTAGTATGTGTTTTCAACATATCAACTTTTTACAATTTTCACAAAATGCATGAAGATACTAAAGCTGAGTTTTACATTGGCAAATATGATTAGTTTAAGTGTAAGTATTTTAGTGAAACTAAGAGAGAACTCGTATATAAAAAGGCCTAGACACCATGGCTAGAAGGAGCATCTGATCCACTATACTTGGTGTTCATGCTACATATGGCGCTTATTTACTTGGGAGGAAAAAGCTTAATCCTAAAAGTGACCTATTTCAAAAGATGACTAAGCTCATGCATAGTTCTCGAAAGTAGGGACTTATTTACATTTCAATAAACCTTTTAATTTTTATTAAAGCCTTGATATATAGCAAAAACGAAGTACCAAAATCATGCTGCTCAGGTAACCGCTCAGTGTTGACATAATTGTCAACAGAACATTAAGCATTAGCTGCTTTCATTAATCTCAATAGGTTCAACATTTTTCACATGTGGACATCAGATGAGAGTGTAACATAAGCCAAAAATGTTGCTAAGGTTACTGCTCATAGTCAGAATGTTGATCAGCATAGTTGCCGATAAAACCATCAAGCTTTAGATAAAGCATTAAACAAACTTAGCTTTCAGCATAGCAACGGGTAGTGCCAACTGCAAAGTGTGAAATAGTTGAAAACACAAACTCTGGAGAAGTAGAAAAACACAACATCGATAACTGCTTTTACTTCTTGTATTATCTTGGGAAATATATTTCTTAAACTGAGAGCAAATGTAGCTTGTTAAGGGAAAACCTCAGACATTCTTAAAACCATACATGAGACAACCTCGACATTTCAAAAGGAAATTTCCCAGAACAGAAAGACAAAGACAGAGCATGTGACATAGATTAAGCACGCAGTGAAGAAGGGACAACATGTTGCTCAGGTAACCGCTCAGGTAGGCATTTATGCCAACAATTCATGAAGCATTGGTACAACGCTTTCAATAAATCCTGAATCATCATGGCAACCACTCTATTAAAGATAGCAATATCAATTAACGATTCTACAAAAGAAGGCAAATCTTCATGAGAGTTGAAATCTTATACTTTCAACAAGTGGAGCCAATCTTGACATTTCAAAAGAAAATTTTAAAAACAGAACAGAGCATCCGAGATAGATTAAGGACCCAACGAAGAAGGGACATCATGTTGCTCAGGTAACCGCTCAGGTAGGCATATATGCCAACAATTCATGAAGCATTGGTACAATGCTTTCAATAAGTCCTGAATCATCATGGCAACCACTCCATATTAAAGATAGCAATATCAATCAACGATTCAACAGAAGAAGGGCAAATCTTCATGAGAGTTGAAATCTTATGCTTTCCACAAGTGGAGACAATCTTGACATTTCAAATGGAAAATTTCCAAAACAGAAAGACAGAGCATGCGACATAGATTAAGGACACATTGAAGCAGGGACATCATGTTGCTCAGGTAACCGCTCAGGTAGGCTTATATGCCAACAATTCATGAAGCATTGGTTCAATGCTTTCAATAAATCCTGAATCATCATGGCAACCACTCCATACTAAAGATAGCAATATCAATCAACAATTTCAACAAACAAAGGCAAATTTTAACGAGAGTTGAAATCTTATGCTTTCAACAAGTGAAGACAATTGACCTTTCAAATGGAAAATTCACAAAACAGAAAGACAGAGCATGTGAGAAGGGACACGTGTTGCTCAGGTAACCGCTCAGGTAGGCATTTATGCCAACAATTCATGAAGCATTGGTACAATGTTTTCCATAAATCCTGAATCATCATTGCAATAGTCAAGATAGCAATATCAATTAACAGTTTAACAAAAGAAGGGCAAATCTTCATGAGTTTTGAAATCTTATGCTTTCTATCCAAAGCGCTGGAGGCCAACATTGAAGCAAGCCCACTGATTAATATTATATTAATTTTTCTCTTCATTGGGCAACAATGAAATTATAAAGTTGTGTTCTTTTCAATTTTGCAACCCCAAAGAAGCAATCGGTAATCGTATAATCAACACCCAAACACTAAAATCCTGGGTCTGAACCGAAGATCCAACCCAAAGTCATCACGATCATTAAGCAATGCCCAAAATTGAAAATGGAAGGCAACAAATAGTTAAAGTTACAAAATCAGGCCTCCAGCAATAAAATATTCATGGAGAAACTATTAAAAGGTGCAGAATCAATTCAAAAGAATGTAGAATTAGACAAAATACAAGCAAAAGACAAAAGATGCGTACAAAAAAGGCAGTATTACTTAAAGTCAATAAAGAAAACAAACCTCAATGTTGAGCTTATTCAAAAGCTCTTTAAGCGGCTGCAACATCTCATTATCAAATGAAGCTTCTTCCTCATCCGATAATTCTGCTGTTTGGTTAGTCTCGTTGAAACTAACACTCACAGGCGCAACTTTATCAAGTGCTGCATCATTATCATCCATTGAAGATGAAGCTTTATCTTCAAACGTCGCAACGAATGCATCACCTTTCTCGTCTGTAAACTTAC
The DNA here is from genome assembly GCA_947645195.1 of Patellifolia procumbens. Lineage (NCBI taxonomy): Eukaryota > Viridiplantae > Streptophyta > Magnoliopsida > Caryophyllales > Amaranthaceae > Patellifolia > Patellifolia procumbens. The sequence goes on from CANSGD010000144.1 coordinate 985,112, forward strand.
TTGATGATTCATCTGAGCTCGCTCTCAGCACTGTACTTCTAGTTGTATTAGAAACTACTCCTGCAAATCAAACATCGCAATCTTGAATAATAAAAACATCAAACTATCAAAATTAAATCGTAGATCTTCAAATGGAAGCATTATTGCACGTAAATCACAGCTTCAAATCATCATTATCTTATTTTCGGCTAAAATTAATATCACCTTAGCACGGTCTACAATTCAAATCGAATCAAAATGAAATAAAATAAAAAAACCTTCAACAATACGGAAATCACACCTTCAGATCATCATTATCTTATTTACAGCTAAAATTACCATCACTATATCATATTTTGTAATATAAATCAGAATCAAAATAAAAAAACCACAAGAAATTACCAAAACAAAATCAACGATACGCAAATCACACCTTCAAATCATCGGTATCTTATTTTCAGCTAAGATTACCATCATTTCATCACATTTTGCAGTTAAAATCAGAATCAAAATTAAAAATGTCACAACAAAACACCAAAACAAAAACAACGATCCGTAAACCACACCTTCCAATGATCATTTTCTCATTTTCACACCTTCAAATCATCGGCATCTTATTTTGAGCTAAGATTTTTGCAGTTAAAATCAGAATCAAACTAAAAAAAGTCACAAAAAAATACAAAAACAAAATCAACGATACGTAAACCACACCTTCAAATCACCATTTTCTCATTTTCACACCTTCAAATCATCGGCATCTTATTTTCAGCTAAGATTACCATCATTTCATCACATTTTGCAGCTAAAATCAGAATCAAAATTAAAAATGTCACAACAAAATACCAAAACAAAATCAACGATACGTAAACCACACCTTCAAATCACCATTTTCTCATTTTCATACCTTCAAATCATCGGCATCTTATTTTCAGCTAAGATTACCATCATTTCATCACATTTTGCAGTTAAAATCAAAAACTAAATAAAAAACCACAACAAATTACCAAAACAAAATCAATGATACCTAAACCACACCTTGAAATCATCATTTTCTCATATTCAGCTAAAATTAACATCACTGTATCACATTTATTAGTTCAAATCAGAAACAAAACACACAAGAAATCACCAAAACAAAATCAATCACAAAGAACAAACCTGAAAAATGAGGAAACTTCTGTAGAGGTAAACAAAAGCTAGAACTGTTAGGGAAAAAGCGACTAGAAGATGAGAGTGAAAGCGGCGAAGCTGTAAGAGCGGCGCGCGTAGTACAGACCTCCATTAATTCTCTCTTCTTCTTCTTTGTTCTTCAAATTTGAGCTTAAATTGATGGAGAAAAGTTAGTGCAGAAATGAAAAAATTAGGGTTTATATTTTGGTTTCAAATTCTCTGTTTTGAATCGTGGTGGCAAGTAATGGTGTTGTTAGCGGTTGACTGATATTACACGAGTTGGTTATTTATACAAAATGTGAGATGTTTATGTGGGGGGTGTTATATTATATGGGCTTTAGGTTAAATTTAATTGAGGAAGCCCATTTTTGTTTGTTGTTTGGGTTTGGGTTTGGGTTTGGGTTTGGGCTTGAAGGGCGGCGCAGTTTGGAATTTGAGTAGTGTGGGGTGGAGTGGCAGCCGACTACCGAAATCCGGAAAAGGGACAGGAATCTATTTGCCAGCTTATTTGAATCAATCCTTCACGCGCTACACTATGGCCTTGTTTTGGTAGTAAGCAGTTTGGGCATTAACTAGTTTGTAGCCCGGCGATATCCGGCTCCATTTTGTATATTAATTGAGTTAAAATAATACTAGTCTTACATGCACATAATGTGTGCAAGAATAATATCATAGTAATTTTGGTATTTTGAATCAGTTTTTTTTTATATTATTTATTTATTGAGGTTATGTGAGTGGGTGAGTGGGTGGTGGGTGGTGGGTAGTTATTTTTTGTGATGTAGTGGGATTGTGGGATACTGAGATGATTATAGGTGGTTTATTTATGCAATTGTTCTCATTAATTTTTTATTTATTTTCTATAATAAATTCTTTTTCTGTAAATTATTAATTAAACAACAAAGGGTAAATTAGGCAATACATTAAGTTTGGTGTCCCATCCCTCTTCCCTTACAGTATAGAGATCTTCATTGATGATAACTTTTTTTTATTATTAAAAATAAAAATATAAGGGCATGATTTCATAACAAATTAACCAATTTAAAAGGATTATGAAAGATTGTAATGAAAGAAATTTCTTTACTTTTTCTCAAAGTTAGATTAAGGTAAAAGGAAATGAAGATAAGGAAAATGAAATAATTCATCTCATCTATATTATGCATTTGATTATAGTTTAATTCTTGATTGTCATTTTAACCCCCATAATAATATTTTTATTTGTGATAAGTAATTTCATCAGAGCTAGATCGATCTATATAATTCAATGAAAAATGAGCCAAAAATGGGATTTTTCAATAAATGGGGAATTGAGTGCAAATGCTACGGGATGGAAATGAGGGAATGTCTACAATCCCTGGGTTTAATTAAAAGTGTGGTAGAGTAGTGATCAAAACTCTTTATTTCACGTGCGGATGTCATGAGTTCAAAACTCCATATTGCTAACCTTTATAATTTAGGGGCCTGTTTATTTCAGCTTAATTTCAGTTCAGTTCAGTTCAGTTCAGCTCCAATCAGTTCAGTTCAGTTCAGCTCCATTTTTTTATAACCATTTTGTTAGATAATATTATGTTGGTCTAATTTATTTTACTAATTGCTCTTATTATTATTGTTATTATTATATTTTATATCATTGGTATTAATTATTATTATTATCTGTGTATTATTTTGTTTATTGTAGCTTTATTCATTATTATTACTATTATCATTAGATAGGAACATGGTTTAGGTTAAAAGCACAAATAAACCCGCGTTTTCATCCCATAATCCAATCAAATCACGTCAAAATGATTTATGATGTAATTTTGCACGGTCCGACCCAATCATTATTTTATTACTAAATATTAATATATTATTAATTTTAATTGTTAAAATAATAATATTAATTTAATTATTATATATTATTGTTATTATATAATCATCATAGACTATAGTATCGTTATAATCATTAATCATTATTATTATTAATTTATGATTATTAATATTATTTATTTATAATTATCATTTAAAAATATCCAAAATATAATTATTATTATTCATTAATAATTATTCATTATTATTACCTATCATCATAATTATTATTCAATATTCATATTATCATTGTTTAAATATTATTTATATATTTATTTAATTCAATTTAATTCAATTCAATTCAATGCAATTCAGTTCAGTTCAGTTCAGTTCAGTTCCGCTGTTTTCAGTAAATCTAAACAGGCCTTTAGTCTTTTTTTATTGTCATTTAAACCCCATCATAATATTTTTATTTGCGAAGAGAGCATTAAGAGTGTGGTAGTGCAATGGTTAAAATCTTAGTTTCATATGCGGAGGTCATGGGTTCGAAGCTCCATATAGACAACATTTATAAATTTTTTTCCTTTCTTGTTGTCATTTAAACCACATAATAATATTCTTATTTATGATAAGAGAAGTATGAAGAGTGTGGTAGCACAATGGTTAAAACTCTTTATTTCATATGCGAAGGTCATGGGTTCAAAACTCCATATTGACAACATTTATCTTTTTTCTTATGACAATGACATTGAAAAAGGGGATAGCGCCACGTGGCGGACTGCAATGCTTGCTTACGTTTTTAATATATATATAGATTAGTGGATTGAAGAGTATCATAGAATTACATAGTCAAATCCTCTAATCAACTTATTTGGTAAGCAGCAAATTGATATATCAATCCTCTCAATTGATTTTTTTTTGCATTAGAGGAATGTTAATGTAGATTGTAATGACTATTCTACCCTCATATTACACCAATTACCATTGCAAATCCTATCCATTTGAAACCCTACTCTTTTCTCCACCTATGAATTCTTCATCCCTTTTTTCTACTTATTTTTTGCTAATTAAAATTTATGCATGTGTTTCTAATTTCTATTTATTGGTTTAATATTTTTTTCTACTCTATTATGGTACGAATTTATCTATGCTTGTGCTTCTAATTTCTACATATTGGTTTCAATTTTTTGTTTGATTATTTCTACTTTGTTTTGGAATAAATTTATGCTTGAAAATGGCTAGTATTTTAATTCTTCTGTTTGTTTGTTGAGAAAGCTTCGCCATACACTAAATGCTTGTGCTTCAACAATTTTTTGGTATATATGCACTATTGTAATTGATTTAATTCATTTATCCAATGTGCAATGTTAAGGAAAAATTTGGTGGGATGTTAGTGAATTAGATTGTTCTCATAAGCATCTTTAAAAACTTGGTGTGATATATTTATTTATTTATGGTTAAATGACCTTATGTAAATTGGAGAAGGTTCCTTTGTATTACTGATAATTGATTTTAACCTTTTGTAACAAAAATGCATGCGTATATATTTATACAGTGTAGATAATTTATATATATATAAATAAATAAAAGGTCAGTAAACATTACCAAGATTTGTTGAATTAATATAAGGACTCTTAACTCTTTCCAAAAAACAATTTTGGACTCTTAATAATAGTTGATAATAAGAAAATGTTACTTTTAAGTAATACTAGAATAGAACCCATGTCCTTATATGTCATTTTATTGAAAATCAAATATCTTACCAAACACAATAAAAACAGTTCATACAAACAGTTGATCAAATCAACTAATTTTACCAGCTAATCAAACCAGTTAATATATCAGCTATCCGCTGAGTACCAAACAGGGCATCTACCTTTTTGTTTGGTGTTATGTAAAATGCACTTAAGGTCCGTTCTTTTAAATTTATTTTTGTTTATCTGAACTTATCATAATTTAACTGAATTTATAAAAACTGAAAAGACCTTAGTAGATAAAATTTTATGCGACCTTAATAAAACCTTATTGAAGCTTATTAGACTTTATCTAAAGTTATAAATATTGAAAATAAGTTAAAAATAACTTATTTTTTAAAACTTTATTCCTTCAAACTGAATTGATTTGAACTGAACTGTAATTAATTATAATTCAAAAGAAGATGGCCTAAGAAATTTGTTGGGGGCACATAAGGAGTACAAGTAAGGTGACTAGGTGAGATGAACAAAGCTAAAATAGGGGGATACTAGCCTTATATGCACACAATGTGTGCAAAATTTATTTATTTTTTATGATATATTATTTTTTATGTAAATTATTAATTAAACAACAAAGGGTAAATTAGGCAATACATTAAGTTTGGTGTCCCACCCCTCTTCCTAGGGGTGTTCATTTCGGATTATCCGAAATATTCGGATCGGGAGAAGTGCGATCCGAATCCGATCCGAAATATTCGGATACCCATTTTTTCGGATATCTGAAATTTCGGATCGGATGCCCGGATTATACGATCCGATTTTATGGAGGAAAAAAGTTTAAAATCAAATTTATTTAATGGAAAATTTTACGGATATTTCTGATCGGGTCAGATAATTATCCGAAAAATATCCGATTTTTAAATATTTTTCGGATAATTCGGATATCCGAAAAAGCCAAAAGGGTGATTCGAATCCGATCCGAATTATCCGAAACACTATATTTCAGATCGGATATCCGAATTTTCGAATCGGATCGTCCGGATCGCGAATCGAATCAATCGGATCGAATATTCGTGAACACCCCTACCTCTTCCGTTACATTATAGAGATGAAGGCGAGTGAAATCCACGTTACAATCAAAACTAAACTAAAAGCTAGAACAGTCGTCCTATGTCAGGCTGGTCCACTCCAACACATCAACTATCTTTCATTCTTATCTCCTTATAAAAACTCCCACCCTTCAAAATACTTCTCTCTCCTCTCACTAACCATCACCATCAAGCTCAAAACTCTCATCAACAATGGCGAATCCACAACAACAACCGCCACCTCAAACCCTAACTCGCGACCAATACCTCTACCTCGCAAAACTCGCTGAACAAGCCGAACGTTACGAAGAAATGGTAACCTACATGGACAATCTCGTCACTTCTTCAATCGGAGAACTCTCAATCGAAGAACGTAATCTCCTTTCCGTCGCTTACAAAAACGTCATCGGATCTCTTCGTGCTGCTTGGAGAATCGTATCCTCGATCGAACAGAAAGAAGAGAGTCGAAGGAATGAAGATCATGTTCCTTTAGTTAAATCTTATCGTACTAAAGTTGAATCTGAGCTTTCGGAGATTTGTGGTTCTATTTTTAAGATTCTGGATTCGCATCTGTTGCCGTCCGCGAATTCTGTTGAATCTAAGGTGTTTTATTTGAAGATGAAGGGAGATTATCATCGGTATTTGGCTGAGTTTTTAGGTGGTGATGAGAGGAAGAATGCTGCTGAAGAAACTATGCTTGCTTATAAGGCTGCTCAGGTATATTATACTTACTTGCTTATCGTTAATCCGGAATGAGAATCGATCCTAACACATCTTACTGTAGCTAATCACTACATTGCTTGATTAAGGCCCCGTTCATTTCACCGTATTTTTTAATGAACTGAACTTATTCTTACCGAACCGAACTTAATTCCGCTGAACTGAAGTTATTTTTATTATTTCATATTGTTTTTTCTCCTTTGTAATATGCTGATTTGTACCGAATTAAACTTATTTTTGCTAAACTGAATTTATTTTTACCGAACTGAACTTATTTCTGCTTAATTGAACTTATTTCTCCTTAATTGAACTTATTTCTGCTGAACTGAAGTTATTTTTACCGAAGTGGGCTTATTTTGACCGAATATTATTATTTTGACTGAAGTGAACTTATTTCTGCATAATTGAACTTATTTTTGCTTAATTGAACTTATTTCTGCTGAAGTGAATTTATTTTTACTGAACTGAGCTTATTTTTACTTAATTGAGGTTATTTATTGTGAATATTATTATTTTAAGATAAATTGAATAAGGCCTAACATGTTATCTTCAGCTTATTTTCGGTTCAGCTCTAAACAATACTTTGACTCTCACGTATTAGTATTTCCTTTCAGTTTACTTCACATATCTTACCTAAGATAGGAAATTATATGTTAATCTTTAATTTTGTGTTATTTGTTATTGGAAATTTAATTAGATTAGAATGTTTAAGGTGGGGATGATCTGATTTCTTGTGGTTAGTGTTTTGTAGGGGTATTGTGGTTGGCTGTTACTTTTGATCTAGAATTGTGAAAGTTTTAGGTCAGATTAATAAAGTGAGTTATAATAATGGAGGGTGGGGCGGGGTGGGGTGGAGTGGAGGGTTGATTGGAACCGTTCTTTTTGATGTCAAGTTGGGTATAAATTACTAAATTAGAGTTGAAAATTAAGAAAGCATCATGTTTTGGACCTTGTAGCTCATGGTAGGACATTGATGATATAATAGACTTAAATTGTAGGGGTGCAATTGATCTCTTTTGAAGTGGTTGGCAAATGATTGTAGTTAAGCGAGAAGATTTGTTTAGTTAATATACAATGTAATTGAAGTTTTTGGTAGTTAGTAGATTTTAGTAGGATAATATTGGATCCAGCATGCTCTTATCTAATTTGTTAATAGAATCACTTTGCTTACTTAGCGATTTGTTTAATTTATATCGCTATGGAATTACTGTTCCTTTTCGTTAAGTTATCATTGTTATGCAACATATTTCAAACTTACCCTTCCTTGAAATGTTGTTACATATCAATGCAAGAAAGAGCATGTCTCGTTTCGTTTTGTTGTTACATAACGGTGACTCAGTGCATTAGAATGTTCTCTTTTTCGTCATATCGGTTTCTAAAAACATGTATTACGAAAAAAACATGTAACGACCAAAGAAGATGTAATGAATCGATATTACTAGGCTAAGGGTATTTTAGGTAGTTTATAATAATTTAGGGTTTAGAGGTTTTAGGGATAACTTATCTATAAATAGAGTTAAGTAGAGAGAGAGTAAGCATCATGAAAATTAATGAGAGAATGAATCTTTTGTAGTGTAGCACTTAGCTTGTATTATTCTTAGGGTTTATGTAATATATCCATCCTGTCAATCCAAGTTCCATTTCTAGTTCTCAAATCACCATTAAAATCACTAATCCTTCCTTTACATTATCATCTACCTTGTCCATCAAATCCGGTCCATAACAGAAGATCAGTGAAGTACATGACGTGAGATTTCAAGGTGTTTAATGTATACTTACTCCATTTTATTTATTGTTGCAATATATGAATTTTGACTATCCAAACAGTACCCTTTTGCTATCTATTGTTGAGTTTTACCCAATTCAATTGCCAAACACCCCCTTTGTAAATCACACACAGTTTACGTGAAGCATGTAAGTTATTACTGAAGATCAAATGAAAAGTAGCATTGAGTCAAATGTAAAAACAATGAAAACATTTTTGATGTCATCAATGGCTCATCGGAACTTTTAGGGAGGAAGTATAATGATGTGCCTCCAAGTTCACTAGGTGCTATGTCTTTATGTTCAAATTAAGCATTTAAGGAAACATATTCTAATGACCTCAATAAGAACATGTTTTTGTGCCCCTCGCTAACTCATTGAGGAACATGTTTTTGCCCTGTAGTTTACTCATTAGGAACGCGTCGTTGTGTCCCTAATCAACTTGATGGGTAGTATGTTTCTGTTCCCTCATAAATGGGAATTAGGGTTCTATACCCCCATGCTGTAGTTGGAAAGTACGTTTTGCACTCCGTACACGATGATTGCTTATAACTTTAAAATGAAGGCTAGTCCAACTAAATGAAAACCATTTTAGTTCTTTGCTACATGTATATCAACTGATATACATGTTTTTACCCTATACTCTTGATAATAGGTTTAGCAAGTACCCTCTATAAAGCAAAACCTTTGATAATTTGATTGTATCTATACTTGGCTCGGTTTGATTTAAAACCCTATAAAACTTTATTAACCAGTTTATAACGTCTCATAAAGAGGCTTAGAAAGCAACATTAATCATGACAAACACCTTTTAAGACTCTCCACTACGCCATGTTTCACCAAAATCGATCTGAGGAATTTGACCACCATGAGATTCATTGTACATTTTAAACTAGTCGCCATAATTTAAGAGCATAATCCACTCATTAAACCAAGCGATAATGACGTTTCTTTGGAGAAGCTAGCTTTCACATGGGTGAACTCTGCTTTGGATGATATAATGCCTCTTTTCCTAAAAGATCGACCAGGTTAACTTTGACTGTAAAAGTGTTGGTATGATATGAGAATAAGTTTTTTGGAATTTTTAAGCCATATTTTTAAAAGGTTTTATCTTGAGTGTTTGCCATTGATCAATGATATAAGTTAATGGTTAAGTTGATCTAGTGTGACCTTTAAAGTCAAATTTGGTCTAGTAATTAGGAAAGAAGGGACTTGACTTTCGTTCACTTTGCTAATTGCAACCCTTCTTTTTATAAAAATTGACAGTTCGTGTTGCCCACACCTGGCTACTAATGTTCGGCTTGGATACGTGCATATGTTTTATGAAACTTCGCATGCTATAGGTCCAAAAATGGGATGTTGGGTGTCCAATATTTTAGTGTGCTCAATATCAGGGTAGTGGATACATGAGGACTGAGGTGAAATGAAAAGTTCAAGTGATATGATGGTTTTCAGCATTCATTTTAGTTTTATCAGTTAGCAATTGTTATTTCGAAGTCTTCTGATGGAAAAGTTCTTTTTGATATGGAAGCACTAGTTATAGACTACCATTGCTATTGAATATATTGGAGTCTCACATTATTACAATTGCTCATTTGTCTCCAATTTGACAGGATATTGCACTTGCTGATCTTTCTCCCACACATCCGATCAGATTGGGTCTGGCACTGAATTTCTCTGTGTTCTACTTTGAGATACTTAATTCAGCTGAGAAAGCCTGCAGTTTGGCCAAACAGGTATTTTGCATTCATTTTTATTTTTTTTAAATGGCTCAATTTTTCCTCTCTATGTGGAGGAACATGTGTGATGTGTCTGATTATTCTTTTGATAATTGGCCAAATGAGAAGTCGCTGTATGCTTTGTTCTTATTTTACACACCTAGGAAGTGCGGGAAGTGTCTTCCCAGAGGGGCTGATGTTGATGGCTATCATCAGGAGGGCAATGGCTCTTTCCCGGTGTTTGTTATACGAGTCAATGAGTGTCTCTTTGACTTGGGGTGCCATGGTGGGGTTTTAAATCTGCGTATTCTACTAGCTAGTGTTGCTAAGTCGAGATGCATTGACTGAATGTTGGGGGTGCTTGGCAGTTGGTTGCTTGAATTGGTGGTTGTTCAACTATTTTCTGTTTAGAGAAGTTTTAGTATAGCAACTATTAGTGTTGGCTAAGGCCCTGTTCAGTTCACCTTATTTTTGCTGAACTGAACTTATTTTTGCTGAACTGAACTTATTTTTGCTGAACTGAACACTGAACTTATTTTTACTGAACTGAACTTATTTTTGCTGAGCTGAACCTATTTTTGCTGAACTGAATTTATTTTTGCTGAACTGAACTTATTTTTACTGATTCATGTTGTTTTTTCTTCTTTGCACTACTGATTTTTACTGAACTGAACTTTTTTTTACTGAACCGAACTTATTTTTGCTGAACTGAACTTATTTTTGCTGAACTGAACTTATTTTTACTGAACTGAACTTATTTTTACTGAATATTATTATTGTAAGGTGAACTGAACAGGGCCTAATTAGTGCAAAATAGATAAGGCCAAATCTACTCCAAAAAGCTAGGAAAAGCAGTTGGCTGCAAGCCTGCGACCTTTCAACTACTCAAATAGCCATCTATGGAATACTTCTTTTTGGCTGTTTGACCACATGAAAATGTCTATAGCCAAAAGCCAATCAAAAAGTCACCCAAATGCTCTTTACCGAAACAATTGTGGCAGTCTAAATTACGATCATTTTTGCACACTTAGGCACAGGGTTATGTGGTCAATTCAGATCAATTCTTAGTATAAACAACTACAGATTTAAGAAGAACCCTAACAATAATCTCAATAAGTAGAGGAGAATGGAAGGTTTTTCGTTTATATTTAACTGTAATAAGGAAATAAAGACTGAAGAGCAATTCGAGATGCTCTCCCTCTCTCTCCCAAGTCCTCACTAAGGATTACGATTCTCTTTTCTAAATACCTTTTACGTGCTCTTCCCTTCCCCTTTCACTTCTAACAAATTCTGACTCCCTGATATTCTCTTTGACATCTTTTTTACTCTTTCTAACTAATTTATAGATCATTTTCCATCTTGCCCTTCTTCCCATGCCTCACATAAGTTAGCACTTTAGGAGATGGATTAGGCTGAGTAATCACAGGTTACAACTTCATGCCTTCCCCCCTACAGAGATATGTCCTTGATGTACTATACAAACTGCTAAATGGTGGCCTTACTCTCTTGATTTTTTCTTGAAGATGGCAAAAGAGATACTACTTTGAACACAGGAAGTTGGGAGGAAGAAGTTATCTTTCTAAAAGCTAAAAGAATGCAGAAGTGGGTTCCTTATTGGATAACAAAATCAGGATGGCATTAGCTCTTTTGTGCTAAATTTGTTATGTCATCAATTTGGATCTCCTGTGTTTTAATATTCATATCTGTAGAATATCACTTAGTGGGGGTGGTTTGTGCATGTTGGGGCATGATTATGGGTTGGGGTACGTCTCTTCCCGATACCTCTCTGTCAATAGCTGCTAAGTATTTCCTGGTAGATACTAATACTCTGATTTTTTCTCTTGAAGATAAGAGACACTAATGTGAAAAGAGGAAGTATAAAGGAAAAACAAGTCCTTTAAAGAGTTGAGGGGATGAGTAAATACCTATGAAATGTTTAATTGGATAATTGAACAGTTTCTTAATTGAAACCCCTAATCTTAAGAATTGACAATTAATCTTGTGGAAGTGTCTATCCATAATCTCGTTGACAGACCACGGTAAAGCCAAAAGTATTAAACTTAAAACAGTAGGCTTTTAAGATAAAATTGTTGTGTAAAGTTTAAAGTTAGAAGTGTGAGGTGTTGAAATTTTACAACCTTGATCCCGAAAAATTAAAACCTTACTGTTATCTTAGAATTCCATATAGTCTATTGATATGCTTATGGATGGATTGTCTAACACAAGTTTTTGTATTTAAGAAATTAAGTTTTTGATCGGAACAACTGAACAATAATCAAACCGATAGACCCCTTCATTGTAAAAGGGTTAATAGAATGAATCACCCTTTTATAGCTAAAATATATATCCACGACATGATTATCGTTTAAAACTTTTTGTTTAAGGCTTCTTTTAAAACTTCTTTCTGTAAAACTTGTTTCTAAAAAACTTTGTTAAAAAACTTTTTAAAACTTAAAACCTTTTTATCACGTAACTCTGCAATTCTGCAATCCTCATCATGTTCTTGACAGCAAATACGACTTCGATATTGTTCTATGCTAACTGCTGAGTGTCTTCTAGATCGATTCAGTGTTTCAGATGTGTGTAACTTTATCTCTTATCATTAGTTCTGTATGGAAAACTTTGTTGTGTGGTGTTTGGTGTGATTTGGTGGTGGGTGCTTTTGCGTGATTTTATATTTGTTAAAGTATCAAGTAGAGCTTTTGAAGGCGTACAATGGCTATTTCTTTTAGCACAGAACGGGCTTAAAATTAATTTGGATTTTGTAGCTTTAACTTCATCTGTTGTGTTGTGAAGGCCTTTGAGGAAGCCATAGCTGAGCTGGATACGTTGGGTGAAGATTCCTATAAAGACAGCACACTCATTATGCAACTCTTGCGGGATAACCTCACTCTTTGGACATCAGACATGCAGGTAAGCGATGAGTCTATGATCCCTGTTTTATGTTATGCTTAACTTGATGGTAATTATTCATGCTATCGCTGCTATTCAGCCAAGGAATTAAAATCCCAACTGTTACAATTTGCTAGCCTGATGAATTTTTGAAAAATCAGGGGATTAAAAAAAAAAAGGGTTTAAAAATATAATGGAAATGTAACAACAAATGGACAATGATAATGGCGTTATCTGGTTCGTCTTGCAGGTTGTAGAACAAAGTGCTTCTAATTTAGATCATAGATTTATGTCATGTTAACTTACGACTCGAGCGTGTTCTAGTTAATCTCAGCTGTCTTCTTGATTACCCTGTGTCCTTGGTTCCTTGAGTTAATTAGGGCAGGGACATTGTATAAGGAAGTCACTTAAGGAACCACATGGCTGAAAACACCATCATCTAGAATTCATCTTCTTGCCTTCTTTAATACCACCTTTTCAAAAGCCTTACATGAACAACTGGTGCTCATCCCCCACCAGTGTACTTTCAAATCTGGTTTTGCAATAAATTTATTCACGTTCCATATCGAAATCTTCACATATACTGATCAACTTCTCAATATAAACTTTTGAATTCTTACAATCCTCCCAAATTGGCTAAAAAAAGCAGCTCTACAGCTATCCTGATTTGATTCACAATAGTAAACTGACTCTCTCTCTCTTTCTAGTTTGTGTAATTAGAACCATATTTGTCGTAGAGTTTGCGATATGACGAAAATTATGTGAACATGAATGACATTGGTTGCTTACTCTCATTGTATTCAATTAAATTGTGTAAAATAGCTTCTCCATTCTTTTACTGTTGAGTTAGTACCATGGATCTTGAGTACATTATGAAACTGAATTTAGACCTTGTCAAACATTGATGAATAAGAACAGTGGATTAGTTTTATGTTTATATCTTCCTCTATCTATAATAGCCATGCTACAATGGCTTTTTTTAGGGTATTCCACCAACTAATTATGTTCGGGAAATGTAACAATTTTTTCAGATTCCTAAAACATAGTACGAGTTTCATACTTCCATATGTTGACAAAAGGAGTATTTTTGCAGGTCCTTCTACAACCTGTCCATGTTTAGCAGATCTAGAAAACATATCTAGTTGGGAAAAAATGAACAAGTACTTTATTAGGGTCTAGTATCAATTTTACATAAGAACTTTCAAAAATCTTGATTTACAAGTAAAATTCCCATTGTTTTGCACTATTATCAATGTTGCTTGGACCCTGGGTCCATCTCACCACTGTCTCTGAATGTCTTTGAACATGCAGGATCAAATGGATGAGGCATAGATGGGTGAGCTCACAACTCTGCTCCTTAAAGGAGGTGGGCTTGAATGTCATTATCCGAGGAAATATTTATGCACAGAATGTATGTAAATGAAATTTGTAACATTATCCAATGAAGTGTAGCTCGATAAACAAAAATTAGAGACAGTCATTGCTGTTGCTCTGTTTGCTCCAAAACAGCATCATAATTGTCTTCTCTAATTGTAATCTTCAAGCATAATGTTAAAACTTGGAATACATCTTTTCCTTTCCGCAGTTACGCTTCCGATGCACAGGTACTGTTCTTTCTAAGGTCCCCTGTAATAAGCGTGTTGTATATTGAGCCTGAGCAACTTTGAAATTTGATCTTCAATGCAAATAAGCAATGCAGTGTGGTCACACACCTGTACATTATGAGACCACACCTTTTTTGTGTCTCTCGCTCGCTTTTTTTCTTCTCTCCCAAAGCCAAAAGCTGGGGGAAGAAGATGATGTTAGTGCATTTTTGCATATTGTGTGCCCAACATTCTTTTATTAATCTGACAAGAAGCTTCCATTTAGAAAGCATAATTTCTACCCTACCCAAGATTTGATTTGCTAAACTACTTGGCCAAAAGCTTCCATTTAAGTGTATCATATAATTACTATGCTACCAAGTAAGTGTTGGCCAGTGGTGATGGGGACTGGTTTTGGTAGGACGGATCAATGTTCGAATCTCCGCAACATCTTTGGGAGAGGAATTGAACCTAACTACCCTGAACTTAGTCTCGATTCGGATCTACCAAAAAATATATAATTACTATGCTTTTTTCTAGTTAATTGGTAATGTAATGATGTTTGATTGAGAGGGACATATTTTCTAGGGAAAGTTTTCATTTGGTTTGGTTTGTGAGCGGTGAATTTTTCTTTTGGTGCAAAATATTCATAATACTTATCTCAATAAATCAAAAACAATTTCTTTTTGGATACTTTGGGGATATCGTGGCAATGCAACTTGGGACAGTTAGTGCAAAATCAAGTGTGTGAAAGAGGATTAAAGTGGTGATAGATGTAAGGTGTAATATAGATTGTGTAAGGTGCGGGAACTTATGACCTTAAGGAATTTATTTTGAGAAATAACATTAGAACACTATTATTGACAAAAACGTTTTTATAAGACAGCTATGGAACCCTTTATAATATTATTGTAGAAAGGAAACACCCATCGGATTTTGCCTACGGTTAAAAAAAATTCCTCTTCTTTTGTCTTGCTTTTCTTTCATCTTCAATAAATGCAAGATCGTTAGAAAAATAAAATAAAAACTCATTTATTCTCCTAGATAAGTACAGTATTAGAAACAAATTAGGGTAAATTTTCGTGAAAAATGAGAAATGAGATTATATTATGGGACAGAAGTAGTAATACACAAGTATTCTCATGTCTTTGATTAATTGTAACATTTCTTTTTAAAGGGAAGCACAATTTAAATTGCTATATTTCTCATCAAAGGGAAGTAGTAATTTAAATCACTACATTCTTTTGTTCGACATGTGATCTCTATAGGCTTTTCATCTTTCCAACTAATTTTTTCATTTACCTATATATCCTTATTTTTATAATTTACTAATTCATAATGGTCTCTATCAACTCTTTTACATTTTCAAATACACCAATCATACATCTTCTAGAAAACTTCCCAAAAAAAAAATCAACAATTTCTTTATGCAGCTACGCTGATCAAGGTCATAAACTTTTGCCTCGTCTTATCAGATCATGTTCACTTCACTTTACTTTTATTATATTGAACTTATTTACAATGAGCAGAAGTTACTCATACTGAATTGAACTTATTCATAGTGAACAAGCTTTATTTTTACCGAACTGAACTATCGTAAGCAAGACTTCTTTTTACTAATTTGAACTTATTTATACTAAACTAAAGTAGTTTTAACTGATTCTCTATTGTCTTTCATCTTTGTAGCTATGGAGTTTTTACAGAATCGAACTTATATATTGAACTAAACATATTTTATTGATTAATATTATTTTAAGGTGAATTAAACAAGACTTTAATATTTTATTTGGTTGTTTTTATTTCTTTTTCTATTATTATTATTATTATTATTATTATTATTTGGTTGTTGTTATCAAGGATATATTAGTTTTTTTATGCTTTAGAAATGAGATTCGAGCGTGACCCCCTCATAAAATAAAAATAGAATTGAACGTGGTTGTTGGTTAATGTTTGGACTTTGGATGGTACAGAAAGCATAAGTTAAAATTCTAAAGGTTAATATTTATTAAAGCAAAGTTATGTGGAGGGATGGGTTATTCATCCAAGCTTAAAGTTTCAAAAGGAAAGTAAAAGTCTATGCTTTGACAAAAGGGTAGTAGGCCACAACTCACATTAAGTTATAGTGTTATAGTGATCAATATTGTCAACTAACTTTTTTTCCTTGAGAGAGATTTAATTGAGGGGGAGGTATTTATATAATCAATTTTTGTGAAAGATAGAGGAGGAGCTCAATCTTATCACTATATCATTTTGCGTAGTGAAAGACGTCATATCTTTGAATCACCTTGTCGTACAATGTGATAGTCCTTGCCTCTTGAATCCATTGCTCTATCCAGTTGTACCATGTCGTACTCTTGTAGAAAGTAAGTATTTCAAGTTTCAAGAGGTGCTTCAGAAGATGAAGCAAAAGCCCCACATTGGTAGATTATCTATCTTTTGCTTTCTTTATATATCCAAGCAAGAGTCCCACATTGGTAGACTATCTACTTCTCGATTATGGACTATTTACAAAATGGTCCTTTTGGTTTTGCAACTAAAATTGTAAATGTAATTTTTTCAATTATTTGTTGAACGTTAATATATATGTCATTATTAACACTTTTATTATGGCTTGATTTTCGACCTAAATTAAGGCCCTTCATTTTGGTTAGTCGCTTTCCAATTAATATATGTCTACTGTTTTCCACACAAAACCAATTCCAAAGTTGTTTCTTACTTAGGTTGTTTTCATTGTGCCTCTCAAGTTCTTATTTGCACTTGGAATTCCAAGGTCGTGTAACCCTAGAGATCGATTGTCGTTGAGTTCAGTATAGAGTTTGGGGCATATACGATTCTAGAGCAGTATGTTCTCACTTCTCACACCACAATTATTCTCTTATTATAAGATTGTTCTTTGAAACTTCCTACAGTCTTATTTACAACTCTCAGCATCTTATGTGAGATTAATTATACCTTTATCTATAGGTAATGAGAAAGACTTTGTCAAGACCGCAATCAGCTTAGTGTCTTGGACTAATATTTGCGGCTCAGATACTTGGAAGTATGAGGAAATGGTAAGAAATTCCATACATACAAGCACCGCAGTTGGAAGGATTCGACACTGTCACTTTGAGATTGTGACCAACTACACCAAGCAAGCTCGGTAGAGATACTTAAATGCAACAAAATTGGCATATAAAGGATTTGCCAAAAAGTAAAAAGGTAAGAGAGAGATGGGGGAGCATATAATTAAGCAGTAGTATATATTGAGCTGTCCAAACTTTAATGACTAATGTTTCTCAACGTGAAATCATCTCTTATCCTTTGGATCTTATTCTTCCCAAGAAGAGTAATGCTACTTCTTACTATAATGGATCCTTTACATTGAATGTGCACTGTCATTATATGCAACAAATCAGCTTGGTACTTGCTAGAGATCCACATCTCCTCAACGTACACTTAAATGCTATACTATATACTCCTAGCCACCCTATATTAAGATTATTAACTAATGTGAGGAGCTTTGGGATTTATGATTAATTAACAATTAAGTAGTAGGTAGAAACTATAAAAAGACTTAAGATAAAATTAATCATATTTTTAAAGTTCAAGTCAAGTGTGATTACAAATAATTTACTAATGTTATGGTGCATCTATGACAAACTCATGCTTTTTATTTGTATGTTTAAAAGGAAAAAAAATCACAACTAATGTTAACAATTAATGCATGAGTTTCTCATAATAATTTCAACTGAGTAAATGTCATTCAAAAATTATTCTAGTAATTGAAGGCTTGCTTTGTCAAATGCATTTTTCTACAAGTTATAGTTATGCAAATTAAGTACCTCAACATAGAAGGAGACAATCTGGTTCAAATTAACTTTGTCAAATGCATTTTTCACACTCTATAAAACATTGACACTCTGAAAACCGACATCAACAACCTACAATGCAACTTCGACTCAGTTATTATCACGCATATCTACAAATAAGCAATTCGAGTTGCGGACTATATCTCCAAACGGGGCATCACATCAATCAAAATGTAATTTCTATCAATGTGCAAATGGAGCTAGAATTACCCAAGCTTTATTAGTTTAGGTAGGTTAAGTTACATTTAAAAAAAAAGGTTCCTAAATTTCCTTTTGTATCATGTATTCATGTACGAAAATTTGAAGGCTTGCTTGTTTAGTTCAATTTCGTTTCCTTCATCGACATTTTTTCCTTCGTCTCTTTCGTTCCTCCATTTGCCTAAGCTAACTAATTAGAGGTTGACACATTATCATATCATCTTCTCATATACTTCCTCCGTTTTTTATTAGTTGACCTGTTTTTTTTATCACGTTTGCCAACGCGTGATTTCAATCACTTTTATCTTGGAAAATTGATTAGTAAAAATTATAAAAATATAATATTTTGAAAATATATAATGAGACGAATCTAACAAGACCCCACATGACTATATTTTCTCTTACGTATAAATCACAAAAGTTAGTCAAAGTAGATTATGTGAATAGTGTCAAAAGTCAAAACGTGTCAACTAAAAAAACGGAGGAAGTAGTTGTTTGCTGATATCAGTACATCTTTTTGAAAGATACATCTTAATAGTCTTATAGGTGAAAAGACATACGGCATGTTGCTTATGACATGCTAATTCACTAGCGAGTGAAATCAAAAATTAAGTATGGGGATTACAACTTCACCACTGTGTTATATAATCATCTCCTTTTTTCTATCATATTGTTTTATTTCAATTAGTATAACCTTTAGCTTAACGTGGCAAGAGTTGAAGTCGTTATGTGGCACTCTCACCTCTTTTAATAGTGTTCTTATGTCAATAATTTAATCTCTTTACATCATACAATAAAGTTGATACAATTATTATCAATATAAAGTTTTGTACCCACGACTTCAAATATGTAATAAATAGTTTTATCCATGAATATGTTACACTCTTATCGTTCCCCTTATCCAAAAAAAAATGAAGTTATGGGGTTTATTAACAAAAATCAAGACCACAATCAAATGCGTGATATAAATAAGATAAATTATTTCCTTCTTTAGATTAACATATTTTCAAATCAAATTGACACCACTAAGAAATTGTTGATCATTTGTCGAATATTGGACACACAACAACTGATGACACTATGAAAAATTATTAGATAATTAAGATCATAACGACTTAACGAGGCTCATTTTTGAGAATCCAACCTTCTAAAACCGACAAAATGTATTTAGTTTAAGATACACCCGCATCCACCTTTTTTAAAACCGGCAAAAGGATACTTAGTTTAAGATACACCCGCATCCAACCTTCTTAAAACCGACAAAAGGATATTTAGTTTAAGATACACCCGCGTTTATAATGAACATTTTAGAGTATAAGTAATATATAGCCCTTTATTTTATTTTATGGAACCCAACCCCCCAAATCTAAGCGATTATTAAGGTAGACCCAAGTACACATCTGACTTATTGGCTTGTTGCATGCTAGTCTTTCTTTGGGTATATCATCTGTCTCCTTTTGCTGGAGGGAGAGCGTATGTAGGTGGTGGAGGGGCACTCTCGAGAGCTCGAATCTCAAGCACTTAAAAAAGCCCTTAAAATTAAGGACCACCCCCACAAGTTGGGTCCAAGATAGTAGTTTCTAATTTAATTTGGCCATAAATTACTATATATAAATCACTGTTAATGAGATTTTGACTAACCCGTAAGTACACGTGACAGTAGAGGAATGAGTATAAAGCTATTAGTATTTGGTCCATTACTACAGAATTTTTGGGAAATTACCCCATTTCCTCAGATAATGTTTAATACATCTTTTAAATATTACTTCCTCCGTGACTCTGTCTCAAATTATATGCTACATGTTCATTTTAAAGTCCCACATAGAAAGAATAGCAAGTACGGGAGTTATTCATATAGTGGGCTGAATAAACTACTACAAGGCCTTTTAGGAAAGTACCCAAAAACAAATCCGTGCGGACTGGGCCCAAAGCGGACAATATTGTACTAGTGTGTGTATGAGCGTCCATCGACGACCCAACAAATGGTATTAGAGCTGGGCGGTTTGGTCCGGGGCGGGAGGCTTCCGTGGTTGCCCAGTACCTCGTGGTCAGAGCGAGTGGGCATGTTGTCTAGTAGGGCGTGGCCCTGTAGATGGTTTGTGGTAGGGTGGTTGGCCCTGTAACTCGTGGGGATCGAGTGGGCATGTAGCCTAGTGCGAATAGTGGTAGCTGATGGTGAAATTAGGTTGTGGGTCCCGTGATGTAGCGGCGGTACTGAAAGGGGCAAGTAACATATCGAGTTTATAGTTCGAGGGAAGGCCATATGAGTTATGTGGTCTGATGGAAGAACTGTCGGGAATGTTTATCTCAAAGTCCCACATGGAAAGAATAACAAGCGGATGAGCTATTCATATAGTAGTGCTCAATACATTAGTACAAGACCTTTTCATGGATTTTGAGGAAGAAATTTAACGGTGTAAACAAGCAAGTTAATCAATTTTTTTTAAAAAAACTAACCTATAATCTCATTCTTGCTTGTCTTAAAATTATTTTTGCTTAATTTGCTCGTTTCATCCTTAACTCTTCCTTAATATGCATGCAAAATGACTTGTTGCATTTAATTCGTTACAGAGGTAGTATAATTTTTTTTTGTAATTTTTTCCTATACCAAATATGAGATATTAGTTTTTGAAATCATATTTTAGAAAGTGTGAAAAATTTAACGTAGCAAATAAATGGGGCCGGAGGTAGCAATGAGAAGGATTGTGATTAAAACTCAGTCCTCGCAATTTCTTGGTTTAATATTTGCTGGTTAGAAACTTAGAAGTAGGAAAACAGTGAGAGATTATATTGAAACGTTGGTAAGATTTGAACCGTATACCTTTAAAATTTGAGGTATAAACCTTATCAAAAAGCCAAGTATTACTTAAACGATAATGTTTAATATAATAATATTGTACTTAAAGGGAAAAAGGGGATATTTATGTGGTACAAGCTAGAAAGGTGAAAATCTTACCTTCAAAAATGGTACTCAGAGCATCTCCTAAAGAGGAAAGGGGAAAAAGGAAAGATGGCTAGAAGTTTGTGTTATTAAAAGTCTTGAAAAGAGGGGTGGTAATGGCATGAGTCTTTTGGTTATCACTTATCAACAAAAATATTCATATCATCTTTCACCAAAGCAAGTATAGTATCCTAAGTTGGGTGCATGTTTTAATTGTATTTTTCCAACTACGTGTCTTCCAATCTTTTGAGGGTAATTAAATAATCTAAAATGATAAATATGCAAAATGAAAATATAAATCGAAATATAACATATGACTACATGAGGGGCTAAGACTTGTAAGAAACCAAACACCATTAGGACTTGGGTCTTGTGGTGATCCTAGGGGAGAGATCACTGACAATAACATATCAAGATAGTGTTGAGTTCTTGAGGGGCAATGGATATTTCTAACTATATAATCACTAAAAATTTATAAAAAATATTGGTTTTGATTTGAAACAAGCAAGGGTAAAGATTCTGGTGTACACGTGTAATGGTGTGAGATGATATTTTAGAGGTTTGGTAAACGTCGAAAAGTGAAGTTGTCTGCATAAGAGATCAAAACACGAAAAGGTAATAAGGATGGAAAAAATAAGTGAATAGGTAAGAATGTGAATTTTGTTACTTGATCGATGAACAATACTTTAGGTCTATTTATATTATCACGAACCTAAGCAAAAGCTCATCCATCCGTATATGTCGACAATCTCAACACAAACAATTTTGTTCAGCTAAGCCCATACACCTATGGATGGTGAGAGCAACCGCCAAGGTCACCTTTTGTTTCATGGCCATATCGGCAAGCCTAAGTATTCCCATGCAATTATATTATAAGATTTATATAAAATAATACTTTTACAAGCATTATATAAATAATATTCGTAATATAATTCTATATTTCTTTCATATTATAATTTTGTATTATTTAATATATTACATCGGAGCCTCTCCAAGAAGAAAAAAAAGAACTCAGCCCCCACCCTACTCCACACAAAAAGGCAATCACAAGTAAAGACAACAAGCCAAGAGGAAAGGCCCTTTTTTAAAAATAAATAAAAGAAAAAAATGGCATAACAGCCTCAAAATTCCAAAATGTGTACATACGGCTTTAATTTGCATAGAAAGACACTGCCAAAAAACAGTTTTTTTAAGAGCTGTTCGAGTTCAGTTATTGATTTGTAGGAGTACTTGTATAATACAAGACGGCAGGAGTACTAGTATGTTTATTCTAATATTAGTTTCTTTTGGATCAGCAAAGAAAAATGTCTTATTAGATCAGAATCTTACATGGTGAAAGCCGGTAATTATAGCAGTCAAGACTCATCATCGATGAGACAAGGTTAAACATGTCACCATCAATCATCCTAAACAGTCCGTTTAATAGATAGTAATAAAGAAGTTCTTCATGTTAGCGTCCGTGATAGCTTGTCTATCCCCAAATTTTTGACTGTTTCCATAAAATTTTATCACATTACAACTTTAAAAATGGTATTGGATGGTAATGCAAATTTGTGAATAGTCACCTGTTCTAATATGAGTTTTCTTTACCATTTTAAATTGTAATGAATAAGATATTATTCTTAAAAATTGCATTTATTTAGTATTGACAACCAAACAAGCTAAAAGTGTGCATAGTATAGATTAATCTCATGAGTCATGATCTCAAAGTTGTGAGATATAAATCTTTGTTCAGTGTCGCTTAATTGATTATTTCAATAGTTAGAAAGAAAGATATCATATTTTTATAAACATGTTATCATTCTACTGCTGGATTCCAAGTTGCTCAAAGAAAAGTAGTTATTTAAAAGGGTTAAGTTCTGAAGTTAGTTATGGACTAATATTCTTGTTTGTATATTAATATGATAATAGCACGAAACTAGAGATAAAACCTTCCAAATGCAAATGACAAACTATACCATCCAAAAAAATAATTTTGAATGACTAATACTATATGCGCAACTAACAGTCCATGTGTGTGGCCTTTAGTAACTCCCATTAAATCTCTAATTAATAAAAGATCAATTAGTTAGATGCACATGAGAAAATTTTGAATGTCACAGCTAATTTTTTTTTGAATGAGTACAAGAAAATGCATTTGGTGACCCTTCTCTAAAATAGTGAAACTGAATAAGCTACGATTCAGCTAATTAATTAACAATAGACATGCTTAACGAAAAGTTTAGATTGCATTAAAAAGTATTCGAATATGCTTTAGGCAAATTCTTTTAAAACCCTAGGAGCTTGTTTGTTTAGGTGGATAAGGGGTAGGGATAGGGATAGAGATTTCTTGTCCCTCCTCACCCTTATCCCATGTTTGTTTAGGAGGATTTGGAAATTTAGGTGGGATAAGTATAGGGATAAAAACCCAAGTTATCCCACCAAATTTATACCTAAGGGATGGGGATATATAAGGGGTAAAAAGACAAACATAACCTTAATGAAAAGGGAGGAAGGAGGAGCGAATGAGAAAAGTAATAAGGTTATTTAAGTAACTTCATTATTTATCGCTAATCTTATCTCAATCCATACCAAACATGGGATTACTCTGATTTTATCCTTATCCCACTTACCAATTCCTTATCCCTATTCCAGCCTTTATCCTTATCCCTATCCTAGCCTTTATCCCTATCCCTATCCCTGTTCCTATCCCAATGATATACCAATGCCCCCTAGGGCTAGAAGTAAAATTTGATGCAATTTGCTATTTTTTTGTTTTATCAAATTTTTTATCCTGTGCTTATTTGTTGAAGGCTAAAGCTTAGGACAATTCTTTTGAGTAAACTTGATTGTTGCATATCTCTATTTTGATTGTAATTGTTTGTTACATAAAATAATACAGTTTATTGTAGATATGAAAATTTGAAAACAATAACAATACACAATTCTTACCACCAGACTAAATATATGTATAAATACATGTTAACTCTAATTTTGGGTACATCCAATAGTATATGACAATAAATTATTCCGCCTTTCGGCGAAACTTTATACTTTATGGTGATGGTGATGGTAATGGTAAGCCATAATTGCGATAGGAAGTGAACGGGAAGGTTGGACAAGGGGATGGTGTTAGCCCCTAGAGCCAACTAGGGTTTTGAGAAAGGGAAGAGAGAAAAAAACAAGGATTGTTTGAAAATGAAAATTTTGACAAATGCAACCATTTGAGTTACCCACTAATTATGCTTAAAAAACTTGTAAGTTGCAGCTAGGGGTATAAACGGTCTGAGCCGGCTAGTAGAGCCCTCGGCTCGGTCAAAACTCGACTCGAGCTCGGTCAACTTTGAGCTTGAGCCGAACGAGCTATTCTTTTAGTATACGAGCTCGTGACCGAGCCCAGCAAAGCTCGGCTCATTTAAGCTCGGCTCGACTCATTTTTTTAAAATTACATTTGAAACGTTTGGCAACAAGAAAAATAAAAAAATAGCCGAAACATGCAAAGCACATGAAGGAGTATAATATTATAGGGTTCGGTTTTCATATTGTATTAAACCCTTAGCTTTGTATATAAGAATCTAAATAAGAAAATCTAAGTAATTTCCAAGCATTGTTAACACTGATTTACGCGTGATTTTGGCATAAATTATTAACTTAATACTATTTTAGGTAATGTATTTAATACTTATATATAACCTAAGGGCTGTATATATTATTAACGATGGTGTTATTGCCCCCCTAATCCAATCACAAACCATAAGCTTCGTAGTATCAAAGACGCCCCTTTATCCAATGAACAATACCCCCATAACATACAATGAACTAATTTATAATATGATAAAGAAATGTCTTAAACTAATAGGGTAGGGTTTTAATTTGATACTTTGTGTTTTAAATATGAATAAAGAAATATGAATGGATAATTTATGTTTAAAGATTGATATACAAATTTTATAAGCTGATGAATAATGTCTTAAATTCATTGAAAAAGTATTTAAACCGATAATCTTAAATTGATAACAATATGTCAAAAATTGAAACTCATCTCAACAAATTAATTTATTGAGATGCGTCTCAAGGCACTTTCTTTATATTTGTGACAACCACTACCAAAATGAGTATTTTTTTAGTATTTTTTTCGTGCAAATGAGTCACAAAATTATATACATATCTCTATTATATAAGGGAAGCGGGGGGTGGACACCAAAAATGAAATAACAGAAAAAAGAATATCTTAAATGTTTTTAATTAGATAATTAATTGCTTTACTAATTAAGTTTTTAACAGTTGCGTGCATCACATGCATATAAGACTACTAGTTACATATAGAGGAAGGGGATTTAAACTTGCGCAAAAGTGGTAGATTAACCTAACGAACACAAGCTTTAAGTCTAATCACTAGGCTAAGGCCTCACCCTCTCATTGATAACCCCTTTTTAGTAGATACTAGATAGTATTACTTGTTCTTGCAATTTATTTAATTTTTAGCACCATAAAATAATTCATATATTTTGTAGCAATGTCCTGTAATTTCATGGTACATGTCTACATGGGTCATAAACCAAAGGTAGTGGCGAATCTTGGAGCGCAACGACCATTTATTGTTAGGGGGAATGCAACGTCTATTTTCCATTCATTAGATTAGACTCCTCTTTGTGTAAAAATAGAAATCACAGGGCAGAAAAGATGGCAGATGTAACCCAATCAAAGAAGTTATGTTGGCCTCCTTAACTTTGTAATCTTTATGATTTATACGTCTTTCAGAAAAATTGTACCAATAATCCAATATAATTAAGAAAGATATAAAGAGCCCATGATATATAGAGATTAAAGTAAGGGGTAGTGACATTTCCACTGTTATTCCATTATTTCCCTATCAAAAGATACTAATCTAGTAGCAAGGTAATAGGGTAAATAATTACTATCCTGGTTGACATGAAACCCTACAACTAGCAATGTTTCATGGTCATATTTTGATTATGCAATACATTATCTTCATGGATTGAGATGTCTTTTAAGAGATACTAATCGGGAATTTTAAGGGACGTTTGGTTAGAATTTTAAGGGAATACATGAAAGTAAAAGGGAGTGAATACTGAATAGTAACTAATGCCGTTTGGAATATCTATCGGGGTTTGCCCTTTCCCTTTTCCCTCTCCTTATCCTAAATTCCTCGAATTTCATTTTCACCCCCTCACTTATAAATCGGGATAAGAAAAACCCCTCTTTGACAAATCATCTCTCTCTCCCACCCCTCCCTTTGACCATCGGCCTCCATCACCCACCTACCACATCGACTGTATAATTTTTCTGTTCATTTTTATTTCTTAGATACAATAGTCTTTAACAAATTTATTTTTAGGCATGTAATTTTTTTTTGTTGATACAAGGAAAGGACTTAGGGAACCCTTCTCTTAAGGGTCACACCTAACTATTTAACGTGCTAAGTTTGAAAAATTATGGCTCTTATCGGACATTGATAATGTGGTTGTTTTAATTGATGTGTTGCCCTAGTTTGGAAAGGAAATCATCGAGTCGATTTGTTTCTTTGAATATGGGATTTTTTTTATAACAAAACCAAAGTTGTGAATGATTTGGTATTGGTGGCCAGCGTGTGGATATTCCACGATGTGCAATGAATGTCTTTGATAATGTTAATAAGAACTACATTATCGCCGTCTATAACAAGGTTCTTAATACACATATCTCTCGGCTCTTGCTTCGATAATATATGTCGTTTATTAGGACAACAGTTTCGGTGATAAGGCATGTAAATTGTTTGGAATAAATTTGTTATATTTATTTCCAACATTGAAATAAATTAAAGGAGAGCACAAATTATTAATGGAGGCAGTCTAATTTTAACTTAGAATTAGACCAACTTAAATCCACATTCTATTAATAAGTTCATTTCATTTTACTCTAATCCAATAAAGTTCTTGGACATTTCGCACCAACCTAATCGTTCCTTCTCTTTTCCTTTCTTTATATCAATTTAGGTCTCGAACTACAACAAATATTTTTTTTTTAAAAAAAACTTATCGAAAGAATTAAACTATACACTAGTCATTGAATGAACTAAGCATTGTATTGATTGGACTAAATAGGTTACAAAATAGTTGTATAGGTTACAGGATGGATTAAACTAGTCACTATTTTCAATAAGTCAGTCTGTCTCTTTCTAATATTAGACTTGGATCTTGTCTAATTTTAATTAAAGTAGATGGTCTCTTACAAGACAAGCTGGAAGGAGGGGTCTTTTATGAAATCTTTTTATTTCAATAATTACTTAATGCATGTAAAGCAAAATCTTATGAAATATGTTTTTGTTATTGATATCCCTTAATTCTTAGGTTAGTCCAAATACAATTATGGAATCTATTAAAGAATATATTTATATATAGATAATCGGTTTTTCTAACCTATGCACCTCTATTTAGATTCCCCTTTCCTGAACAAAGTTGATAAACAAATATAAGTTAATATAGAAATTATTTTTGCTAATTTTATTTCTCAATCTCCCTCATTAACATAATCATCATAAGGATAATTTCCTATATAAACTTATCTTTGTTTTACAAGTTTATTTTGGGAGGGGGGATCCAAGTAATTAATCCTACCCATTTGATGCATAAGCTAGAAAAATCGATAAACAACTAATCTTTATTATATCAGGGAAGAAGTGAGGTGAACACCAAAAATAAAATAAAGGGAAAAAAAAGAATTTTTTTTTTTTGAGAGGAAAGCATATCATAAATACTTTATTAATAATAAAAATTATTTTACTACTTCCTCCTTTTTTTAATGACTATATTTTCTATTTTAGGAAGTTTTAAATTAATAACTATACTTCTCCTTTATTCCCTTTTTAGTAACTTTTTCTCTCTATCTCTCTCCTACCACTTTTTCGTACATATTTTTATTCACACCAAAGTTTTGCCTAGGAGTCCGTGTTTAGAGAAGTGTAGTCATTAAAAAAAGAGAGGAAGTAATTAAGTTTTTTGTTAGCTTTTGCACGCATCGCGTGCACTTGACGCACTTAAAATATGTTGAAAGTAAGATCTTAATATATAAATCTTCTCCTAATCACAATTATGAGATCTTTTTAAAATTAGTCATACTACAAGTAAGGAAATATCTTCCTGTTAGCTTGAGCTCGTAATTGTGTGGAATATTTGTTATATTGATATGATACCACATTCACAAATTATTAAAATAGGCGGTTTAATTTTAACATAAAATTAGACCAATCTATTCTCATGTTCTACTAATAATTCCATCTTACTCTAAGCCAACACTAGACATTCTACACCAAACGAATTGTCCATTCTCTTCTCCTTTCTTTATTTCACTTTTAGTATGCATCTACAACAAACAACTTTTTTTTTATAAAAAAAATCAAACTTACCGAATGTATTATACTAATGGATTAAATTACTCATTGAATGGATTAAATATTGTGATTATTGAATGAATTAAATATGTCACGAAATTGATTAAACGGGTCACAAAATTGATTAAACTAAGGCCATGTGCAATTCACCTTAAAAAATAATATTCTGTAAAAATAAGTTCAATTCAACAAGTATAAATTCAGTAAAATAAGCTCGGTTCATTGTAAATAAGTCTTTTACAGGAAAAATTAGTAATGCAAAGCAGAAGAAAAAAACATGAATCGGTAAAAATAAGTTATGTACTTAAAAAATTAAGTTTTGTACAACAAAAATAAGTTCAGTTCGACAAAAATAAGTTCATTTCAGTAAAAATAAGTTAAAGTGAATGAGGACTAAAACTTTCGTTTTCTAAAATCAAAACATGTTGGTCAAATTATCAAATCCTCCAATGTCTCCTTGTGACAATACATATAATCAAATTTTGGGTAAGTTCTAGTCATTTTCTTTATGGAATTCTTTTATGATGCAATAATAGAACAATTTTTTTTGTATTTCGTACTAATTAGATATTTTTTGATTTACTCGAATTACAAGCAAAGAAACATCTTCCCGTCGATTGAAATACATGTTTATCATAAAAAAGGATGTAATTACGATCCTCAATAAAAATATTTTCTTAGAATTTTTATTATAGACAACAAAAGTTCTTTATACAATACGGAATAATATTAAATACCAATCTATTTTATACACGATGCCACTTGTAAAATAAATATGTCAGTCAAACAATGTCCGCTCATGGCACCAATTTATGAGTTGTGACTATATGGATGACACCACTCTAGTTAAAGATGATAAACATCACAAATTTTAGTGATTTTATCTTTAGATCGACTACTTCTGATATCAATAAGTGAAAGTATTGGGTCAGACTGTCTGACCAATACTTATTGTCAGACGGAGCCTAATACTTCATCAGCAACCTCCGGTGAAGACACACGCAGAAACCGCCGATCGTGGCACCACCAACAAACATGAGTCTGAAAGTATATCCCACTCCCTTTCTCTCTCTTCCAACCTCTAGAACCTCCTTTCTCATCTCTCACGGCAATGAGCATTGGTGTTGAAGGAGATTCATTCTGCGGCGGAAAAATCTCCCAACTTGAGTCTCCCTTAGCGGATTAAGTCGAAGCTCCGACGCTGGTGGTCGAGTTGGGTGTACAACAGCTCTTGTAGGAGCTTTGAATATCCCCATTCCGCCATTCGCCGTAAACTCAGGCATTGCAAGACGTTGATCTTCTTCGTCTGAGGGTGAAGATGATGATAGCACAACAACAGGGAGTGAAACAGAATGATCATAATAGGGTGAGTTAGAGTTGTTACTTTTCTTATTTCTTTCAATTTCCAACTGAAACAAAATGTCATCCAACTGAAACGAAATAAAAACCAACTGAAACAATACAATACCCTCACTAAAAGAAGACAATAATCAACTGAAACAATAAGATAAGTAACTGAACTTAAAAAAACATCCAACTGAAATAAAAAAGATCAACTGAAAATAAATTGAAACCAACTGAACAAAAATTGAAACCAACTGAAAAAAATGAAACCAACTGAAAATCGTCCGACCAAATGTTATGGTCAGCCGCGTCTGACCCAATACCTTATCTATCCATAATTATAATGACCATTATAGCATTGAGATGATCATAATGGACGTAAATTAAAGGTTTAGTTCAGTTTGAATTTATGATGATTGTTGAATTAGTTATGTTTAGATCCTTCATACCTTATTGTCGATAAGTTTTTACTACTGCGTAACTGAAAAATATAACGGCCACACATTTTCTACTCAAATTTTATGTCAAATCGTGACATTTTTTATGTTATAAAAGTATTATTTTTATGTTTCTAATTCAAAAGGTGTTAAAATACAAGCAACGGTCAAAAAACTTAATGCATAAGTTTCAACTAACTCTCTCACATGGTGGCCAACTTAGTTCCATCTCAAAATGAAAGAGAAAACAACGAGTAGGAAAGTTGGTCAAATAAGTCCAAGGGAGCTAGGTATGTATGTAGTGGAAGTTCAAGAAACCTAGAATTGAGAAGGTGGATATCAGTATATCACCATATCATGATAGATAGAAATTCGATGCCACTCATTTGTCCACATAATGTTGCATGAAAATTAATCAAATATCATTTTTATCTCACTCTTCTCACCCTTCTTATAGAGAATTGAGAAAAAGAGATTTGAATGTGCCTGAACACTCATCGACCCAACCCAGAAATATCCTTTCAATATGTTTAATTGATGAATGTGACTTTATAAATACATTTATAAGTTACTTTTTTTACGAGTAGCGTGTATGAAAGAAATGACAACTTGATGATTTCAATCCAATGAAAAATCAACTTTAAGGCTTCGTTTGGTTGAATTTGCGAAGTATAACTTCCCTTGAATTTGCATTGTCAATGAAAGTTTATTTCGTAGGAGTTCATATTTTTGTTTGGTTGAACATGGAAAATTCTATTTCTCATAGGAAATTTCATTTATTTAGGGGAGCTTGTGTTGCAAGAGACCGCCTAATTATAACATTAAAATTAGGCAGACCCAAACCCAGACCTAATAGATATTATAACACCTCACCCACTCTCCTTCCCAATTCAAACAAAAGACAATAAAAAGTAGTAACTTCGTTGTTGATAACTAACTATTAAATGTCAATTGGTGACCATTATATGTCAATTAGTGACTATTATATGCCAAATGTCAATAAGTGATAATTTAAGTATAAGTTTGTCTACTATATTAGTAAATTAATATTATTTTTCATTTAGGCACTAATTTAATCTATTTGGTGCCTAATTTTACCAATTTAGTACTTTAACTTTGTCTTCCATTGAATCATAAGAGACTAAATTGACATACGTCAATAAGGGGCTACTTAAAAGTCACTTAGTTAATCCATTAGAGTCTAATTTAAATTCACATCAGATAAAATTCAACATATTGCTGAACAACTAATAAATTGTAAGTAGTTCCTAATTTAATCCATTTCAGCCCCACTTTAATCAATTTTTGGAGTACTTTAACTTAATGAAAACTACTAGCGTTCTTCCTCTAACATTATCATCTCATTTGTGAATTACGAACGACTACGATTTGATTGCACAATTTTCCATTTTCTCTCTCCAATATCTCTTCATCCTCATCGCAGCTTTCTTTCGGATAATCTTCGGCGATTGCATCTTAAAACGAACTATTCTAATCTCGATCGATTAATCGATCTATTGATTTGATTTTTCCTGAAAATCGACTAATCAAACTATTTGGATTTGTGAGTTGAACAATTGATTGTATTTATATCATCATTTTTTGGTGGAATTTGTGAAAACTGAAGGTGTTAGGGTTTTGAATCTGTTACAATTGAATCGAATAAGCTTGGAGGATTCCAAGAGACAAGATTCAATAACTGCGGTAGGATTAACGGAAACGACGAAGGTTACCGACGATCCAACAACGACGAGATTTTGAAGTCGGAAGAAGTGAGTACGACCATTGGATCTGTCGCCAAAAACTCGTCGCATAAATGGTCAAAATGGAGAATCGATGAGTTTGGTTGATCGATCGACTGAATAGGGGGTGCGAAGAACATGGGTTGTGGTGGCTATGGTGGTGTTGCGGGTGGTTGTAAGGCTGCATTTGGTGGCTGTAGCCCGGACTGGGAGGAAGGAAAAGAACATAAAAAGGAACAGGGGAAGAAGGGAAGGAAGGAAGAAGAAGGGGAAAGGGGAGTTTTGGTGATTGGCTTTGTTGTCTATTGGGTTCGGGCTGCCTAATTATAATGTTATAATTAGGCGGTCTTTCTCAATAATTGGTGTTTTTAGGGGGTGTAGGTAAGTTATTTCCTCCATTTGTAGGAAATAGAACTTCATATGTTTTTGCCAAAAAAACAACAATACATACAATTACTTCCTAGAAATTCTAATTTTTGATGCAATTGAAGGTTAACCAAACGAGCTTTGTGTCTGACAAAATTCACCTCCGCCTAGATATTTACTATAATACAATATAATACAATGTCACACAATCGTACTCTACTTTTTTGCCCGTACCGTAGTCTTTGATCCAAATTCTCTATTTAATTTGTAGATTGTGGCTACATATACCATTGTAAAATATTTGAAGCTGATAGAATTTTTCTTTCACCTATAATAATCGTGATTAGATTTTTAATGTTCTTTTATAGTAATGGAGATATCGATGAACATAAAAGCATGAGATGTCTCTTATTTAAATCATATTGGATTTTAAACTATAAATGGTTCTAAAAGGTTTGGTCTTTATATTTGGTCGCAGGGTGTGAAAACCACGATTATAGAATTTTACGTACTTTCATAATCCACTTCATAAGAAACAACAAATTTAAATTGAATAATATGCTAACCGAGATTTTATGTATGTGTTTTGTAGTAAAATATCTAAAGTAATAGAAGATGTTTTGGAACCGAACACGATTTGATTAGTGCATACATTTTTACTTGAAAAATTAAATGTCACGTTCAAGATTTATTGCAATCATTTTCTAAGGAGAGGTCAACATAGATCGAAAAAGGATTCTTTACATAAATAATGAGCACGTGGCAAAAACTGGCGCGACAACATCTTTTACTATAAACTTAGATTAGTCAATGAATTTAGGCAAGAAATCTCAAATAAAGAAGTCAAGAAAAATACCGATAATCTCTAATACAAAAAAATACTAAAGGATTTCAATACTATTGAAAAATTATCATTATGTTTAAAAAACACTGAAACTAATCTAAACCGTTACACTTTTATAATATAATAATTATATGGTGGGTTATATGGATCTTTAATACTGTAATATAACCTAATAGAAAACATCCTCAATTAAATTAGCATGATTCATACATCTTTCTACAATGAGCAAAAACATATACTTCTATCATTCACCTCAAAAGGCTATAACTAGTTTTGACGTGAAATAAACTCACGAGATATAAATTGTTCTCTCGTTTTTTGGGGGTTAAAGTTAAACAGAGAATACATTTCTAATGAGCAAGTGAAATGTCAATTTGATAATTTTATTTGGGCATGTTTTTAGTCTCACACCAATTCTTCTCTTTTGCTCGCTGAAAAGATTGTTCTCTTTTGCTCGCTGAAAAGATTGTTCTCTTTTGCTCGTTGAAAAGATTGTTCTCTATCATTCACTATTTTTAATGCACATTATTAATCACCTTTACATTTACTCATTTTATCAAAATTAAATCATAACAATATATTTTTTTACAATATGATCGTATAATAGATGTAACCATGGCCCACGTATGGCCCAAAACGTAGGTCCAATCATGACGACCTGAAATAAGTATAGCCTTTAAATAACTCAAAATATTTGTTTTTTTCAATTCATAACTGAACCCAGTCCAAAAAAAAAGTCGCTTTCACCAGATTTCACACTAAAATCCGACCCGTTTTTAATACCATTATACAATCTCCACGTCTAAAAAACATGAAGATAAGCATCCAATGCCAAAAAAAAAAAACAAAAGACTTCCTTCATGTAATTGGTTTTATAAAAAAACATGACGATATTTTTTGTTTGGTGCAAAAAATATGACAAATACAAGATGATGTAATATATTCACATTATTGACGATCAATCACAGTCAACTCATACTCCAAACCAATTCTTTAACTTCAATTTAATTCCTAAATACTTAGGATTATTATGTTTCATAAACTTCAAAAAACGTTTAAATTGTTCCTCAAAATAATAATAATAATTATTATTATAAATAAATAAATAAAATTATCTGGTCCTATTATGTTCCACCACATTTCTGATTTCTGGGGTTATCTTCCTCTTTTTCCTGCCCTTTTTTCTTGCTGTATCCAAAGAAGTCTATACACAGCTTTTCTTTTTCTCTCCCCCAATATCTCGTTTTACCCTAAAATCACACCTCAAATGTTCATTTCCTACATAAACCCTCTTCACTTTCTCTCTCTTCCTTCACTCTTTCTCTTCTTTCTTCACTTCCCCTCTTTCTCTCTCTTCAATCCCATCTTTTTTTTGTCCTTAAAGTTTCGATCTTTACTCATCTATGGCCGCCATTGTTACTTTCTGATGAAACCCATCTTTTATAAGTTTAAACTCAATCTGGGTTTTTGCTTAAATTTATTAAATGGCTGAAATTTTTGACTCTGAATCTACTTCATTACTTTTATGTGATGAAAGTAAAGATTTCTTCTTTGATGATCTTGTTGATGATGATGATGGTGGTTGTTGTGGGTCTGTTAATGAAGATTATTATGATCATAATAAACCCATTGAAAATATTAATCTTAAATCACAAAAGTTGATTCATTTGCCTGAACAGAGTGATGAAACTTTTGCTTCTATGGTTGAAAGAGAAATAGAGTTCTTGCCTAAATCAGATTATCTTAAAAGATTGCGATGTGGGGAGTTGGATATGGGTGCTCGTGGTGAAGCTTTTGATTGGATTTTTAAGGTTTAATCTCAACTGGGTTTTTGTTAAATTTTCATTTTTTTGCTAATTTTGATTGGATTTGTAAGGTTTAATCTCAACTGGGTTTTCATTAAATTTTCAATTTTTGCTAGTTTTGATTGGATTTCTAAGGTTTAATCTCAACTGGGTTTTCATTAAATTTTCAATTTTTGCTAGTTTTGATTGGATTTCTAAGGTTTAATCTCAAATGGGTTTTTGTTAAATTTTGCTAATTTTGATTGAATTTTTGGGTGTAAATTTGATTCCTTTTTTGTTTGATTTGTGCAGGCTCATTCTTACTATAGCTTTGGACCAATGAGTTTTTGCTTAGCTGTGAATTATTTGGACCGATTCTTATCATCCAGGGAATTACCAGTGAGTTTACTCATTACAAGTTTGTTCATCCATTAATCTTTGCTAACTAGTTAGATTCTTATTGATCTGATTTTGTTTGTGCTAATTAAATGATCAATTTATTAGAGTGATAAAGCTTGGGCAGTGCAATTACTAGCTGTGGCCTGTTTATCAATTGCAGCCAAAATTGAAGAGACTAGTGTTCCTCAGTCAGTACAATTTCAGGTTAGTTTGTCAATTATGAAATTTTAATCCTAATCGGTGCGTAGATGACCCACTACTAATAGACAATAAAATATTAGTTATTGTAGTCAAGTTGGAATCCACTATCTCCCTCCTCGATCAATTAGTAGTGGGCCGTCTACCTACCTAACTGAACCTGATGTTGAATTTTAGTCAATTTTATTTATTGATGAGATTTGTTTATTTTTGAGGCAGGTGGGAGATCCAAAATATGTGTTTGAAGCAAGAACAATACAAAGAATGGAACTATTGGTGTTGGACAATCTAAATTGGAAAATGAATGCAATCACACCTTGTTCTTTCTTAGATTATTCCCTCAAGAAATTATGTGATTCTCATTATGATAACACTTATCTGTCTTCCTCCAGTAATGTTCTGAATAGATCAATGCAACTCATCTCATGCATCATTAGAGGTACAACTTCATTGGGTATTTTAATTAATTGTCTTATTCTTTAATAAAATTTTACTGTTCTATCCAATTTTTAGGGGTGATATATGACAAAATCATGCGTTAATCAGTGTTATTAATGTTCGTTAGTTGCTTGTTAGTTTCTTATACATAGTCGTAAAGGTAAAAGGTAATTGATGGTTGTGGAAATTAAATGCAGGCATTGACTTCTTGGAATTTAGGCCATCAGAAATTGCTGCAGGAGTAGCCATGTCTGTTACAGCTGAAATCCAAGCTGTGGATATTGACAGGGCTAGCTCTTGTTTCATTCATTTGGAGAAGGTAAATTCAACCAAATCTTTGTACAAAAGATTGAAACTTTATTGTTTTTTCAATCATTTTTCTAAAAATTACATAATTCATTTGATTTGCAGAGTAGGGTTATGAAGTGTGTGGAAATGATCAAGGAAATTACAGTGATTAACAGGAATAGTGGGAGTTTAGGGATGCCTCAGAGCCCAATTGGGGTGTTGGAAGCAGGATGTTTTAGCTATAAAAGCGATGAATTAACGATAACGACGACAACAACGACAACAACAGTTGTTGTTGGGTCATGTGCAAATTCCTCACAAATTAGTACTACTACTAATACAAGATCTGGAACTAAAAGGAAAAGAATAGATACAATATCATCTGGGTTGGACTCCTAATCATGAATCATATTGAGAAATGAGAGTTATTTTGGGGATTTTTTTTGCATTTATAACAATAATTTTTAATTTTTTGGGTTTATGCATCAGTTTTGGTTGAATGAGAGCTTTGGTGTGGTCTTCTGAAGGTGGGACCCACAGAAATAAAAACACAGATACAAATGCCTCTCTACAATCCACACAAAGACACACACCACAACACCAAATGAGAAAACAGAGTAGAGAGAGAAGGAAAGAGAGTGATGAGGTGAAAAATTGGGGTTGAAATAGAACAAAATAGAGAAAAATGAAAGAAAGATTCATGCATCAAACATGGTGATGATTGATTAGAGAGTGTGAAATAGCTCGGCTGGTTAGAGCATCCCTTCTAGTTTCAAGAGATTTTGCGATCGATTTTCATATTGCGTGGTTCCTTATGTACAAAAAGAGAACATGATGATGATTGATTATGTGGGTGTTATTAATAATTACTACAATACTACTACTACAACAACAAACAAAATGCATTCACAACTAGTTTGCTTTGGAGGAAAGGGATGATGATGATGATGTTCATGGGCTTGACAAATTATTTTGATGTTTGGAAATACTACAAGATGTTGTTTTGTTATTTTTGTGGTAGAGAAGGTGGAAGAGGATTTTTATTTTATGGGGCCATGCTTCCAAGATAAAGCATAGTAGATGTCAATTAGTCTCTTTTGGAAAGAAAGACAAAAATAGTGCCTTTTTATTGGTATATAATAATAGTCAATAGTTCTAAAACAAATAGTAGGCATTGTAGTAAAAAAATTTAAATTATCCTTCCTTTTCAATTTCTCTCAATTTTCCTCTCTATATCATTTCATTATGTAATGGTGAATTGTAGTAAAATGTAATGATGTATAACTATACTCCAAGTTTTTTTTTCCCCTTGTAATAATTGGGGTGGAGTGGACATGGGATCAAGTTTTTAGTGCATTCTCTTTCTTTTATTTTTGCTGATATTGTTACACAAATCTAATATACTTATAAAGGATCTGCGTTTCTGCTTTATATCTTTGTTCCTTTCCGATTTCTATATTGTATCCTAACATTATAAAATTCTATACATCACTCTCAATCATACTTATTAGACCTCTTATAATTTAATAAACAATGCCCTTGCTAGTTGCTACTAATTAGACATCTTATAATTTAGCTATTTTTTTCTATTTTTTTTGAAATAAGAATTCATTCATTGATTTGAAGTCATACAACATCTACAATAGAAATCGAAACTAACAAATACATATCAAACTGAAGTAAATAATTTAATACATATCAATTTGGCCGTCTGTAATGTCATTTCGGGGGCCGTCTCGTTTTCAACTGATCTATTTACCACGTGCTCACACTTGGTTTCTAACAACCCAAAGAAGATTATAGCTTCAAATAATAACCATGGGGGCTAGATTCACAATTTTCTCGATGTAGGCCTACACGACGTTATTGGGCTTTCGTTACCCTCAAATGTCCTCTATAGCCCCGAATAGCTTGTGTGGCCGTATTATACGACCCATGAAACCAGCCACATGATTTCCTACCATTTGTTTTCGGGGGCTCGGAACTAGAAAACCATGAGTTATAGTCTTCAATTTGGCGGTTCGGAACGTCATATTGGGATCCGTCTCGTTTTCACCTGATTTGTGTGGCCGCATGTTTACACTCGGTTTCGGATAACCCATGAAAGATTTTAGTTTCAAATAATGACCATAGGGCCACATTCACAATTTTCTAAATCTAGGCCTCCACGACGTTTTGGGCCTTTCGTTACCCTCAAATATACTCTTTGGTCCAAAATACTTGTGGGGACACATAATACGACCCACAAAATCTACCACATGATTTCCGACCATTTCCGAGCATAAAATCATGAGTTAGAGTCTTCAATTTGGCCGTTCGTAATGTCATTTCGAAGGCCGTCTCGTTTTCAACCTATTTTTCTACTACGTGTCCGTACTCGGTTTCGAACAACCCATGGAAGATATAATTTCAAATAATGACTATAGGGACCATATTCACAATTTTCTCAATGTAGGCCTCCACGAGTCATGGGCCTTCCGTTACCCTCATATGCCCTCTTTGCCCCTAAAAACTTGCGTAGCCATATTATACGATCCAAGGAACCCGCTACAAGATTTTCGTCCAATTTTCTTCCAAGGCTCTAGAAAACAGAAAACTATTAGTAATAGTCTTTAATTTGGCCGTCCGGAACGTTATTTCGGCGCCTGTCTCATTTTCATCCGATTTTTCTACCACGAGTCCGCACTCTGTTTCAGACAACCTAACGAAAATTCTAGCTTCAAATAATGATCATAGGGGCCACATTCACAATTTTTTCAACGTAGGCGTCCACAACGTTATGGGCCTTCTGTTACCATCATATGTCCTCTTTGGCCTCTAAAACTTGCGTGGCCACGTTATATGACCAAAGGAACCCACCACATGATTTCCGAACAATTTTCTTACTGGGCCCTAGAAACCAGAAAACATGAGTAATAGTCTTCAATTTGGTCGTTCGGAACGTCATTTCAGGGATTGTCTTGTTTTGATCCGAATTATTTACCACGTGTTCGCACTCGATTTCGGACAACCTAAGGAAGATTTTAACTTCAGATAATGATCAAGGGGCCACATTCACAATTTTCTCGATGTAGGCCTCCACGACGTTATGGGCTTCCGTTACCCTTATATGTCCTCTTTCGCCCATAAAAACTTGTATGACCACATTATACGACCTAAAGAACCCATATGAATTCCGGCCATTTTTCTTCCGAGGCTCTAGAAACTAGAAAACCATGAGTAATAGTCTTCAATTTGGCCGTCCGGAATGTCATTTCGACGCCCGTCTCGTTTTCACTCGTTTTTTCTACCATGTGCCCACACTCGGATTCATACAAACCAAAGAAGATTTTAGTTTCAAATAATAACCATGATACCACATTCACAATTTCTCGATGTAGGCCTCCACAATGTTATGTGCCTTCCGTTACCCTCATTGCCATATTTCGCCCCTAAAAATTGTGGAGCCACATTATACGATCCAAGAAACCCGCCACATGATTTTCGACCATTTTTCTTCCGGGGCCCTAGAACCCAGAAAAGCATGAGTAATAGTCTTCAATTTAGCCTTGTCGAGCGTCATTTCATGGGCCGTCTCATTTTGACTAATTTTGCTACCACGTGTCCGCACTCGATATCGGACAACCCAAGGAAGATTTTGGCTTCCAATAATGACCATAAGGACCACATACACAATTTTCTCGATTTAGGCTTATACGAAGTTATGGGTCTTCCATTACCCTCATATGTCATCTTTGGCCTTAAAAACTTGTGTGACCATATTATATGACCTAAGAAACCCGACACATGATTTTCGAACACTTTTCTTACGGGGCCTAAAAACCAGAAACCATGAGTAATAGTCTTCAATTTGGTCATTTGGAACGTTATTTTGGTGCCCCGTCTTATTTTCACTACATTTTTCTACCACGTGTCCGCACAATGTTTCAGATAACCAAAGAGTGATTTTGAGCTTCGAATAATGACCATGGGGCCACATTCAAAATTTTCTCGATGTACGCCTCCACAACCATTATGGGCCTTTCATTACCATCATATGTCCTTTTTGGCCCTTAAAAGATTGTGTGGCTGCATTATGCGACCCAAGGAGCCCGCCACATGATATCCGAACATTTTTCTCTTGGGCCTATAAACCAAAAAACCATGAGTAATATATCTTCAATTTGGTCGTCCTTAATGTCAATTAAGGGGCAGTCTCATTTTGACTGTATTTTCTACCATGTGTCTGCACTTGGTTTCGGACAACTCAAGAAAGATTTTGGCTTCAAATAATGACCATGGGGTCACATTCACAAATTTCTCGATGTTGTCCTCACTACGTTATGGGCCTTCCATTACCCTCATATGTCTTCTTTGGCCCCTAAAAGCTCGCGTGACCATATAATATGACTCAAGGAACCCGGCACATGATTTCCGAACATCTTTTTTATAGGGCCCTAGAAACCAGAAAACCATGACTAATAGTCTTCAATTGGCCGGCCGTAACGTTATTTCGGGGCCCGTCTCGTTTTCACCCCATATTTCTACCACATGTTGCACTCATTTTCGGATAACCAAAGGAAGATTTTAGGTTCAAATAATGATCATGAAAGCCACATTCAAAATTTTCTCGATGTAGGCCTCCACAACGTTATGGGCCTTCCTTTACCATCATATGTCCTCTTTGCCCCCAAAACTTGCGTGGACAAATCATATGACCCAAGGAACCCGCCACATGATTTCCGACCATTTTTTTTCCGGAGCCGCAGAAACTAGAAAACCATGAGTTATAGTATTCAATCTAGCCGTTCGGAACCTCATTTTGGGGGCAATGTCATTTTCACCCAATTTTCTACCACGAGTTTAGCATCAAATAATAACTATGGGAGCCACATTCACAATTTTCTCGATGTAGGCCTAACATGATGTTATTGGGCTTTCGTTACCCTCAAATTTCCTCTTTGGCCCCGAAGAACTTGGGTGGCTGAATTACACAACCCATGAAACCAGCCACATGATTTCCGAACATTTTCTTTCCGATGCCTCATAAACCAGAAACCCATGATTTATAATCTTCAATTTGGCTGTTCGAAACATAATTTTGGGAATCGTCTCTTTTTCGCCCGATTTTTATGATCGCATGTTTACACACAGTTTCGGATAACCCATGAAAGATTTTAGCTTCAAATAATAACTATGGGATCACTTTCAAAATTATTTCGATGTAGGCCTCCACAACGTTTTGGGTCTTCCGTTACCATCAAATATCCTCTTTGGCCCCCTAAAAAATGAGTGGCTGCATTATATGACCCATGAAATCCGCCACTTGATTTCCGACCATTTTCCTTTAGAGGCCCCCGAAAGTCCGAAACCATAAATCATGAGTTAAAGTCTTCAATATGGTCGTTCATAACTTCATATCAGGGGCCATCTCGTTTTCAACTATTTTTTCTACCACGAGTCTGTACATGGTTTCGGACAATCCAAGGAAGATTTTAGATTTAAATAATGACTATAGGGGCCACATTCACAATTTTGTCGATGTCGGCCTCCATGACGTTATAGTCCTTCTGTTATCCTCAAAGGTCCTATTTGGCCCCCTAAAAACTCGAAAACCACGACATTATACGACAGACTGAACCCGCCACATGAGTTTCGACCATTTTCCTTCTGGGACCGTGGAAACTAGATAACCACGAGTTATAGTCTTCAAATTTGGCAGTCCGGAACGTCATTTTGGGGCCCTTCTTGTTTTCAACCGATTTTTGTCCCACTTGTCCGTACTCGGTTTCGAACAATCCAAGGAAGATTTTAGCTTCAAATGATGACTACGGGGGGCCACCTTCACAATATTCTTGATGTAGGCCTCCAGAACGTCATGGGCCTTCCTTTACCCTCATATGCCATCTTTCGCCCCTAAAAACTTGTATAGCCACATTATGCGACCTAAGGAACCCATCCTATGATTTCTGACCATTTTTCTTCAGGGGCCCTAGAAACCTAAACAACATGAGTAATAGTCTTCAATTTGGCCGTCTAGAACGTCATGTCGGCTGCCGTCTCGTTTTCCCCGATTTTTCTACCACGTGTCCACACTCTATTTTGGACAATCTGAGCAAGATTTTAGCTTCAAATAATGACCATGGGGCCAAATTCACAATTTTTCGACGTAGGCCTCTACAATGCTATGGGCCTTGTGTTACCATCATATGTCTTCTTTGGCCCCTAAAAACTTGTGTTGCCACATTATATGACCCAAGGAACCCGCCACATGAGTTGCGGTCATTTTTCTTCCGGAGCCCTAGAAACCAGAAAACCATGAGTAAGTCTTCAATTTGGCAGTTCGGAACGTCGTTTCAGGGATTTTCTTGTTTTCCTCCGAATTATTTACCACGTGTTCGCACTCGATTCCCGACAACCCAATGAAGATTTTACCTTTAGATAATGACCAGGGGCCACATTCACAGTTTTCTCGATGTAGGCCTCCACGACGTCGTGGGAATCGTTACCCTTATGTGTCTTCTTTGGCCCCTAAAAAATTGCGTGACCACATTATACGACCTAAAGAATTCGACGTATGAGTTCCGATATTTTTTCTTCCGGGGCCCTAGAAACCAGAAAACCATGAGTAATAGTCTTCAATTTGGTCGTCCGAAACGCCATTTTATGGACTGTCTCGTTTTCATTCGAGTTATTTACCACGTGTCTGCACTCGGTTTCTGACAACCCAAGGAAGATTTGCTTCAAATAATTAAAATGGGTGCCACTTTCACAATTTCCTCGATGTGGGCCTCCATGACGTTATAGTACTCCCGTATCCTCAAAGGTGCTATTTGGCCCCTAAAAACTAGCGTGGCAACATTACACGACCGAATGAACCCAC
The DNA here is from genome assembly GCA_947645195.1 of Patellifolia procumbens. Classification (NCBI taxonomy): domain Eukaryota; kingdom Viridiplantae; phylum Streptophyta; class Magnoliopsida; order Caryophyllales; family Amaranthaceae; genus Patellifolia; species Patellifolia procumbens. The sequence continues at coordinate 1,028,566 of CANSGD010000144.1, forward strand.
CACGTGGTTTTGACCATTTTCCTTCTAGGACCGTGAAAACTAGGAAACCACGAGTTATAGTCTTCAAGTTGGCCGTTCGAAACACCATTTTTGTACCCGTCTTGTTTTCATCCGATTTTTCTACCACATGTTCATACTCAGTTTTGGAACGACCCATGAAAGAGTTTAGCTTCAAATAATACCATGGGGCCACATTCACAAGTTTATCGATGTTGGCCTCCATTACGTTATTGGCCTCAGGATTGTTCCCCTCTTTCTTCTATTTTCTCCCTACAAAATCCTCTCCATCAGGCCACCACCACTCTATCCCCTTTATCATCGATCATTTCTATATGCCTTAGTTTTTCTATGTTTGACTTTTATTACCCCCGTAATACATTACCCTCAATCCAAATATGCCCTAATGAATTATCCGAATCGGATATTTATACAAGTCAATACTCCAATTCTAAGCAAATGGATGTTACAATGCATATCCAAACGGGCCAGCAATCGGGCTTCATTGCTTTCTATTAACAATGATGCCTACCCATGCTCTCTCCTGCTATCTCCCGCACCACTCACTACTCACTAGTGATGAAAATTCTTAGTTTGTGTAATCATAATTCATGAAGAGTCATAGTCAAATTTGTTGTTGTTGATGTGAATAATTCATCAAATATCCCCAACTTGCACGTTATGTGTGTGACATGGTGCCAATCCAGTCTATTTCTTTGATGATTAACTTGAGTTGTATGTTGATTCGAGTTCATACACTATACTAGTTTGTTTTTTGAAACACTACTATGACACACTAGCATATAAAGTACTCAGTAAGACTATTTAACTCGTTATATGAAAGAACGTATCATTGTCGTGTCTTTTGTCTTGATCCTTGTAGAATTTCATTGTGGAAAATTATTTGTTAATATATTTCATGGCCTCCGTCTTCCAAAGGTTTCCACTATTGATTTTTCACGCGGGTCACCCATGGCCCATGGGAGACGAAAACCTCTCGTTCCGAAAATGTATGTACCAAAGGCATGTATTATAACTCACGAAAATGGCATATCAAAGGTTTTGTTGGGTCTCGAGACTTATACTTCCTCCGTTTCTCAATACTCGCAACGTTTCTTGTTTGCACACTATCCAATGCAATACTTTGAACTTTAATATCTCTAATTATTGATAAGTAAAAATTATAAAAATTTGATATTATAATAGCATGTATTAAGACGAATCTAATAAGACCCTACTTGGCTATATTTTTTCTTATACATTTGGGGAAAAATATAATATAAGATTGATAGATGAATAGTGATTACTATGCTAATGTTGCGAGTAGTGCGAAACGGAGGAAGTATATGCTTTCTAGACAAGTTGATATTGGCTCCGAATGTCATCTTTTTCTACCACGTGCACTATCTTTCCCTACGAAATGCTTTCCAAGGGTCACTTATGACCACGAGAGGCCCCGTGACGTGAGGCCTTCCATTGAATTTTTCCTTCGAAGCCAGGGAAAGTCCCGATGGATGTATTATAGCCCATGATAATTGGCCTTCAGTGACTTTTCCGAAACCAATGAATTTTTTCCTCCGGAACCTCCCAAAAGGCCTCAAGATGCCATGGGGACACTCTTGAGGGGTTGGGCACGCTTATGTACTTTCTGACCGACCCAATGTTGGGTCTGAAGGCCTCTAGTTCCCACTATGTGCCCTCTCTTTGCCTTCAAATTTTCTCACTAGGATCCAAGAATGTGCTGGAGCATGGAGGCGTGTATTATAGTCCATGAAAAAAACTCTCCAGAGACTTTTTCTGGCTCGGGAATCTTTGGCCCGTCACCTATCCTAGGGCCTCTTGAGGTCTCAGGTGGATGGGAGCCCTTTGTTTGGCTTAAAAGGCCTTCTCGTTGCTCGTTTAATATAGTTTCCGAACAAGCCAAAATCGGCTACGAATGCCTCTGGTTTTAACCACGTGCACGCTCTTGCTTCCTCACGATATTCTCTCAAAGGGTCTCTTATGTCCAGGTGATGCCTCCCGTTGACTTTTTTCTCTAAGGCTTGGGAACATCTCATAGGTGTGTATTATATCTCATGAAAACGACTATTAGCATATGTTTTTGGGCCTCAACACCTTTTCCCGCTCGAACCTACCCGATGACCTATCTCGTGCAGATTCAGATAAAGTATAGCAACAACTTCTTAACAAGCATTATTTCCTCCATTTTATTAGAAATTAAAACTTTATAAGAAGTATTGTTTCCTATTATTAAATCGACCAAACAACCTCACATTTTTACGAATAGATTTGTACCGACAAGTTATTAATAAGAGTAATCCCTAAGGTTATGCTGCCACTTTCCTCCCTCTAAGAATAAAAGTACAACATTTCTATACTGACACTATCAGGAGATGAGGTTTAAGTATAAAATTTACATGAAGCATTAAACAAATCCTCGTTACAATAAATCAAATAATCTACTGCTGCTGATATTAATAGTTTATCCAACTACAGTAAAAAAAAAGTATACTCCACTCTTTGCACATTTGACTGAGAAAAGAGACAGCTAAGCATGGTCAAATTGGAATATAGTAGTAGTAGTAAGAATTTGTAAGAATTGGTATATAAATACAAAGAACTACTGCAATTCGAGATCCCAATGCAATGGCAAATTATGCATTTAGAAATTATGCAAAGAAGTACATGCATACATCTATGTAAAATCCGTATATGAAACGAATAACCCAGAAACAAACATAATAAAGGATGTCTCAGAATTGTACATTCCCCCATAGGCTCCCCACTTTCTGTCTGTAAAGTTACACATGATTTTTCAGTTTGGAACTTGTGAGAAATTTGAGCTTAACTAACAACTCTAACAATTATAAATAAATCTTCTTTTAACATTTGTCTAGTTCTTAGACTTCTAGTCATCATATTGGAGCAATTTCTAATATAGAAGAAGTCATTATATTTTTAAGGAGATTTTCAGCTGATACTCTCGAGGTTTAGGCAAATGTGTTGGTACTTTAAACAACTTTAAAATTTACAAGGTGCTCTAGAGGTTTAGTAAGAAAAAAAGAACTTAAAAAGTCAGATTTTTATCTGGTTGTAAAGGCTAAAATATGAAGTAATCTACTTTCCTTCTAGATTATAACTAGGATTTGAAACAAACCAATATTATCCTAAATTTTAAAATTGTAGGCTCGCGTCGAACAAACTATACGTCTAAGCACAAGAGCTACCTCCGCAGGGTAACTAGTTAGTCTCGTCAACAATAGTTTTCTCAATCTTCTTGTCTCCCCCCTCTTTTTCCTCCTCTACACATACGCGTTCGAGACCGACAACGCTTCGTGAGCCCCCGTTAATTGTGTCTGACTTGTTGAGTTTACACATATTCAACAATCGAAAGTGCTCTAATAAAGACAAACTGTTAGCAACTGAGCAGGTAAACATTTTGTACTATTTTGATGTGTCAGTTATTTAAATCGTCATCCGATCCCAACCTAATTAAGAAATTTACCACCTCCTACATATAAGAGATTGTATTTATGTAAATTGTATAATCTCAATCTATCCCCTTAATCCGCAAACATAAAACAAAGCCTTTTTAGTTTTGTTGGGTTGAAATTTCATTTCAAATTTAAAGAGTTTGTCCTCAACCTTTTATTGGCTTATCTAGGCTTTGCAAACCCATTACAATCAAAGATATCCTGAGAATTTTGTAGCATAACTTGGATAGTAACTATACTATGGTCTAATCATGGCAACCACATGTTTTTTGTCCAAAGCAGCAGCATTAAGATAATTCATTTTTAATTAGGTGCTTATTTTACAATTTACTGCCAAGGATAAGAGAAGTTGTAACAGTCAGAGGGTGAATTAAGAACTACATGTGTGGTTAATAAAACAAGGAAGTAAAGGATACTACTTCTGGTTCAAGCTTTTGCCGGTTTGACCAGTCATATTAAGGAGAAAACAAGCAATCCTTTATTGATTACTAGCCATATATGCACGTGATTCGTGATTCGTGCGAAAGATTAATATGTAAGGATTTGAGATGTAATTTTTCCAGTGAAATGTATACATACTCACGCCCAGGCCACATCCCGGGGCCGGAGTCGGATCTTGCTCAAAATTTTTTTAGGGTCTCCTTGGGCCATATGAGGCCCTTTGGAACCTTAACATGCCCCAAATCTAGGCACCGGATGCCTTCCAATCCCACCTCCGTAATTCCGACCAGTACCGATAACCGACTCGGGAGGCCATTTAGAGGGCCTTTTGTGGCTTGAAGCCCCCCAAAATTTACAGAGACCCTATTGGGACCCCCGGAAAGGCACCCGTAAAAAAAAATCACCCTGCCCGAAAATGTTCCGATTTACCCGTTTTCGTGGACTATTACTCACGCCCCGCCCACGTCCCGGCGCCCGGAGTCGGATCTTGCCCAAAAAATTTTTAGGGCCTCCTTGGGCCATATGAGGCCCTTTTGGGGCTTGAAGCACCCCAAAATTTACAGTGACCCTATTGGAACCCCCGGGAACGTACCCGTAAAAAAAAATCACCCTGCCCCGAAAATGTTCCGATTTACCGGTTTTCGAGGACTATTACTCACGCCCCGGCCACATCCAGGAGCCCGGAGTCGGATCTAGCCCAAAAAAATTTTCGGGCCTCATTGGGCCATATAAGGCCCTTTGGAACCTTAAAATTCCCCAAAACCAGGCACCGGATGCCGTCCAATCCCACCTCCGTAATTCCGACCAATACCGATAACCGACTTGGGAGGCCATTTAAAGGCCCTTTTGTGGCTTGAAGCCCCCCAAAATTTACAGAGACCTTATTGGGACCCCCGTGAAGGCACCCGTCAAAGAAAACACCCTGCCAGAAAATGTCTGAATTACTCTTTTTCGTGGACTATTTCTCACGCCCCGGCCACGTGCCGGGACCTGGAGTCGGATCTTGCTCAAAAATTTTTTACGGCCTCCTTGGGCCATATGAGGCCCTTTGGAACCTTAACATGCCCCAAAAATGGGCACCAGATGCCTTCTAATCCCACCTTCGTAATTCCGACCAATACCGATAACCGACTCGGGAGGCCATTTAGAGCCCCTTATGTGGCTTGAAGCCACCCAAAATTAACAGAGACCCTGTTGGGACCCCCGGAAGGCACCCGTCAAAAAAAATCACCCTGCCTGAAAATGTTCCGATTTACCCGTTTTCGTGGACTATTACTCACGCCCCGCCCACGTCCCGAGGCCTGGAGTCGGATGTTGCCCAAAAATTTTTTAGGGCCTCCTTGGGCCATATGACCGAAAATTGTCCAATTTACCGGTTTTCGTGGACTTTTACTCAGGCCCCGGCCACGTCACGGGGCCCGGAGTCGGATCTTGCCCATAAATTTTTTAGGGCCTCCTTGGGCCATATGAGGCCCTTTGGAACCTTAACATGCCCAAAAATCGGGCACCGGATGCCTTTCAATCCCACCTCCGTGATTCCGACCAATACCGATAACCGACTAGGGAGGTCATTTAGATGCCCTCTTGTGGCTTGAATCCCCCAAATTTACAAAGACCCTATTGGGACGCCCAGTAAGGCACCCGTTAAAAAAATCACCCTGCCCGAAAATGTTCCGATTTACCCGTTTTCGTGTACTATTACTCACGCCCCGGCCACGGAGTCGGATATTGCCCAAAAAATTTTTAGGGCCTCCCCGGGCCATATGAGGCCCTTTGGAACCTTAACATGCCCCAAAACCCGGCACCGGATGCCTTCCAATCCCACCTCCGTAATTCCGACCAATACGATAACCGACTCGGGAGGCGATTTAGATGCCCCATTGGGGCTTGAAGCACCCCAAAAATTACAGAGATCCTATTGGGACCCCCGGGAAGGCACCTGTCAAAAAAAATTACTCTGCCCGAAAATGTTCCGATTTACCCGTTTTCGTGGACTATTACTCACGCCCCGGCCACGTCCCGGGGTCCGCAACAGGATCTTGCCCTTAAATTTTTTAGGGCCTCCTTGGGCCATATGAGGCCCTTTGGAATCATAACATGCCGCAAAATCGGACACCGGATGCCTTTCAATATCACATCCGTGATTCCGACCTAAACGATAACTGACTCGAAAGGCGATTTAGAGGCCCTTTTGTGGCTTGAAGCCCCCCAAACTTTACAAAGACCCTATTAGGACCCCCGGGAAGTGATATCACGTATTTATATAGTCTTTTCTCCCTTATTTACAAGCTAATTTGTGCGTCATTGGAGCTCTTGGGAGCTATTTTATGCCAACTATCGTATATAGTTGTGGTTTGTGTTTTAGTGTTGAATTGCAGGTTTTAGGGAGTTTTCTCCCTATTCCCGAATCATTCGGAAGCAACCACGGCTTTACGAGATGTTACAAGGCACGTAGGATGGCTCGCGAGCTTTATGGATAGTTTAGGAGGTCCCAAGACCCCTAAACATGAAGATTAAAGAGCCAAGGAGTCAAAGGAGGTTTCCGTGCACTGATCGGGCAGAAATGGCCCGATCGGGCGAAATATTTATGATCGGGTATGAAAGTTGCGGACCCGATCGGGCAAGCATTGCCCGAAGTGATCGAGCGAACATCATGTACTCAGACCCGATTGGGTGTTCATCGCCCGACCCGATCGGGTGGGCTGCTCGTAGGTCTTGTTAGAGAGCTGCTGAAGAGACGCTTTCACTAGGCCATTTTGTTGCCTGGCCCGATCGGGTGGCTGACCAAGGCCCGATCGGGTGGGCGTCAAGTCCATCTAATGCTGCTGCGCTGCTGCTACATCACAGAAGACGAGAAAATGCGAAGTTGTATTTGACCCGATCGGGTACTGTGCTCGGGCCCGATCGGGTCTGGCGCTTAATGACGCGGATTTCGAGTTTTGTTTCCGATTTCTAATTAGACTTGAGGGGTATTATAAATACCTTTTCCTCATTATCTTTTATTCATCTTTCATTAGGTTTTAGACTAGTTTTATTCTTCATTGCTTTTAGTTTAATTCAAACACTTTAGATTAATTTAGAGGTGATCAAACCTATTTCGATTTCAATAAAAGTTCCTGCTTTCCGTCAATTGGTACTCTTCTCTACTCTTTATCTCTTTAATTACTTTGATTGCTTAGTTTATTTATTTAATTGTTAAAGATGCAATTCTTAGGATTTCCAACTAGTTTTGTTGTTGTCAATTCGATTATGAGTGAGTAGTTCTCTATCTAGGGTGTTAGATAGGAAAGCCATGTTTATACCATGATTGTGATTTAGATTTCTATCAATTTCTAGGGCCTGATTAGGGTGATTGTGATGTGGTTTGTTCTTATTGAGTAATTAATGTCAGTGTACAATTTTATTGATTGCTTGTGGTTAATAGTTGTTTGCACAGATCCGTCTTACGACTAGAGGCCTAGGACACATCAGTAGTTCTGATTACGTTAGTGAATATGCGGCGTATGTTGAACTATGAGCGTTGAGTCTTAACCATAGCTCAACATAGGCTCTAATCCCCCGACTCTTGACTTAGGTTTTAATAGTAGTTGACCCTATTTGATTGGTATAAGCATGGTGGACCGACCTAATACCCTAGACTTTTATTCCATAGTTTAATCCTCGATTTATTCAGTCTTCCGTAGTCTATTCCTTAGTTTAATTAATTCCTTCCTGATTTCATCTGGAGTAGCTGAATTGGTTCAATTTTGATTTAGAAACTCTGTCTCCCTGTGGATTCGACCCTGCTTCCACTGACTACCTAGTTAGAGGTCCGTAGGTTTATTTTTGATTAGGTGACACGACTAAAACCTATCAGGAAGGCACCGTAAAAAAAGCACCCTGCCCGACAATCTTCTGATTTACCCGTTTTCGTGGACTATTACTAACGCCCTGTCCACGTCCCTGGGTCCGGAGACGGATCTTGCCCAAAATTTTTTAAGGGACTCCTTGGGCCATATGAGGCGCTTTGGAACCTTAACATGCCCCGAAGCTCAGCACCGGATGCCTTTCGATCCCACCTTCGTAATTCCGACCAATACCGATAACCGACTCGGGTGGCCATTTAGAGGCCCTTTTGGGGCTTGAAGCACCCCAAAATTTACAGTGACCTTATTGGGACCCCCGGGAAGGCACCCGTCAAAAAAAATCACCCCGCCCGAAAATTTTCCTATTTACCGGTTTTCGTGGACTATTACTCACGCCCTGGCCACGTCCCGGGGCCCGGAGTCGGATCTTGCCCATAAATTTTTTAGGGCCTCCTTGCGCCATATGAGGCCCTTTAGAACCTTAACAAGCCCAAAAACAGGCAACCGGATGCCTTTCAATCCCACCTCAGTGATTCCGACCAATACCGATAACCGACTCGAAAGGCCATTTAGAGGCCCTTTTGTGGCTTGCAGCCCCCCAAAATTTACAGTGACCCTATTGAGACCCACGGGAAGGCACCCGTCAAAAAAAATCACCCTGCCCGACAATGTTCCGATTTACCGGTTTTAGTTGACTATTACTCACGCCCCAGCCACGTCCCTGGGCCCGGAGACAGATCTTGCCCAAATTTTTTTGAGGGCCTCCTTGTGCCATATGAGGCCCTTTGGAACCTTAACATGCCCTAAAACTGGGCACCAGATGCCTTCCAATCCCAACTATGTAATTCCGACCAATACCGATAATCGACGCGGAAGGCCATTTGGAGGCCCTTTTGGGGCTTGAAACCCCCCAAAATTTTCAGAGACCCTATTGGGACCCCCGGGAAGGCACCCGCCAAAAATAATCACACTGCTCGAAAATGTTCCGATTTACCTGTTTTCGTGGACTATTACTCACGCCCCGGCCCACGTCCCGAGGCCCAGAGTCGGATCTTGCCCAAAAAATTTTAGGGCCTCGTTGGGCCATATGAGGCCCTTTTGGGGCTTGAACCACCCCGAAATTTAAAGTGACCCTATTGAGACCCCCCGGAAGGCACACGTCAAAAAAAATCACCCTGACCGAAAATGGTCCGATTTACCGGTTTTAGTGGACTACTTCTCAAGCCCCGGCCACGTCCCGAGGCTTTTAGTCAGATCTTTCCAAAAAAAAAAATTTAGGGTTTCCTTGGGCCATATGAGGCGCTTTGGAACCTTAACATGCCCCAAAACCGAGCACCGGATGCCTTTCAATCCCACCTTCGTAATTCCGACCAATATTGGTAACCGATTCGGGTGGCCATTTAGAGGCCCTTTTGGGGCTGGAAGCACCCCAAAATTTACAGTGACCCTATTGGGACCCCCGGGAAGGCACCCAACAAAAAAATAACCCCGCCCGAAAATGTTCCGATTTATCGATTTTCGTGGACTATTACTCACGCCTCGGCCACGTCTCGGGGCCCTGAGTCGGATCTTGCCCAAAAAAATTTTAGGGCCTCCTTGAGCCATATGAGGCCCTTTGGAACCTTAAAATGCCCCAAAACCAGGCACCGGATGCCTTCCAATCCCACTTCCGAATTTCTGACCAATACTGATAACTAACTCGGGAGGCCATTTAGAGGCGCTTTTAGGGTTTGAACCCCCCAAAATTTACGTTGACCCTATTGGGATCCCCGAGAAGGCACCAGTCAAAAAAAATGTTCCGATTTACCGGTTTTCGTGGACAATTACTCACGCCCCGGCCATGTTCCGGGGCCCGGAGTCGAATCTTGCCCAAAAAATTTTTAGGGCCTCCTTGGGCAATATGAAGCCCTTTGGAACCTTAAAATGCCCTAAAACCAGGCACCGGATGCCGTCCAATCCCACATCCGTAATTCCGACCAATACCGATAACCGAATCGGGAGGCCATTTAGAGGCCCTTTTGTGGCTTGAAGCCCCCCAAAATTTACAGAGACCCTATTGGGAACCCCGGAAAGGCACCCGAAAAAAAAATCACCCTGCCCAAAAATATTCCGATTTACCCGTTTTCTTGGCCTATTACTCACGCCCCGCCCACGTCCCGGATTCGGATCTTGCCCAAAAATTTTTAGGGCCTCCTTGGGCCATATGAGGCCCTTTTGGGGCTTGAAGCACCCCAAAATTTACAGAGACCCTATTGGGACCCCCGGAAAGGCACCCGTCAAAAAAAATCACCCTGCCCGAATATATTCCGATTTACCCGTTTTTGTGGCTTATTACTCACGCCCCGCACACGTCCCGGGCCCCGGACTCGGATCTTGCCCAAAAAATTTTTAGGGCCTCCTTGGGTCATATGAGGCCCTTTTGGGGCTTGAAGCACCCCAAAATTTACAGTGACCCTATTGGGACCCCCGGGAAGGTACCTGTCAGAAAAATCACCCTGCCCCGAAAAGGTTTCGATTTACCGGTTTTCGTGGACTATTACTCACGCCCCAGCCACGTTCCGGGGCCCGCAGTCGAATCTTGCCCATAAATGTTTCAGGGCCTCCTTGGGCCATATGAGGTGCTTTGGAACCTCAACATGCCCCAAAACCGAGCAACGGATGCCTTTCAATCCCACCTCCGGAATTTCGACCAATACTGATAACCGACTCGAAAGGCCATTTAGAGGCCCTTTTGGGGCTTGAAACACCCCAAAATTTACAGTGACCCTATTGGGACCACTGGGAAGGCACCTAACAAAAAAATCACCGCGCCCGAAAATGTTCCGATTTACCAGTTTTCGTGGACTATTACTCACGCCCCGGCCACGTCCTGGGACCCGGAGTCGGATCTTGCCCATAAATTTTTTAGGGCCTCCTTGCGCCATATGAGGCCCTTTAGAACCTTAACATGCCCCAAAACCGGCCACCGGATGCCTTTCAATCCCACCTCAGTGATTCCGACCAATATCGATAACCGACTCGAAAGGCCATTTAGAGGCCCTTTTGTGGCTTGAAGCCCCCAATATTTACAAATACCGTATTGGGACCCCCGAGAAGGCACCCGTCAAAAAAAATCAACCTGCCCGACAATGTTCCGATTTACCCGTTTTCGTGGACTATTACTCACGCCCCGTCCACGTCCCTGGGCCCGGAGTCGGATCTTGCCCAAAATTTTTTGAGGGCCTCCTTGGGCCATATGAGACCCTTTGGAACCTTAACATGCCCCAAAACCAGGCGCCGGATTCCTTCCAATTCCACCTCCGTAATTCCGACCAAGACCGATAACCCACTCGGGAGGCCATTTAGAGGCCCTTTTGTTGCTTGAAGCCTCCAAAATTTACACAGACCCTATTGGGACCCGCGTGAATGCACCCGTCAAAAAAAATCACCCTTTCAGAAAATGTTCCGATTTACCCGTTTTCGTGGACTATTACTCACGCCCCCGCCATATCCTAGGGCCCGGAGTCGGATCTTGCCCAAAACTTTTTTAGGGCCTCCTTGGGCCATGTGAGACCCTTTGGAACCTTAAAATGCCCCAAAACCAGGCATCGGATGCCTTCCAATCCCACTTCCTTAATTCCGACCAATACCGATAACCGACTCGGGAGGCCATTTAGAGGCATTTTTGTTGCTTGAAGCCCCCCAAAATTTACAGAGACCCTATTGGGACCCCCAAGAAGGAACCCGTCAAAAAAAATCACCCTGCCCAAAAAATTTTTACGGCCTCCTTGGGACATATGAGGCCCTTGGTCACTTTAGTCGTTTATCGGTATTGGTCGGACTCACGGAGATTGGATTGGAAGGCATCTGGTGGCCAGCTTTGTGGCAAGTTAAGGTTTCGAAGGGCCTCATACACCCCAAGGCGACCCTTAAAAAATTAGGACAAGTTTCGGTTCCGGGTCTGGGACGCATGTCCACGAAAACGGGTAAATCGGACAATTTCGAGCCGGGTGATTTTTTTTTACGGGGGCCTTTCATGGGGTCCCAATAGGAATAATGCAAATTTTGGGGGGGCTTTTGGCCCCTGCATTGTCTCGAAATGGCCTCTCTAGTCGATTATTGGTATTGGTCGGAATTACGGAGTTGGGATTGGAAGTCATCCGGTGCCCAATGTTGGGAGCAAGTTAAGGTTCCGAAGGGCCTCATACGGCCCAAAGAGGCTCTAAAAAAGTTTAGGGCAAGTTTCAGTTTCGGAACCCGGGCTGTGGCGGGGTGTGAGTAATAGTCCACGAAAACGGGTAAATCGGAAAATTTCGAGCAGAGTGATTTTTTTTGACGAGGCCTGGGTTCCCAATAGGGATACTGCAAATTTTGGGGGGCTTCTGGCCCCTGCATGTTCAGTCGTTAGGCCGAGAAGAAAGACGGACTCCCATTTGCTATCTCCTTGCTGCCTCGAAATGGCCTCTTTAGTCGTTTATCGGTATTAGTCGGAATTACGGAGATGGGATTGGAAGGAATCTGGTGGCCAGTTTTGGGGCAAATTAAGGTTGCGAAGGGCCTCATATTGCCCAAGGAGGCCCTAAAAAAATTTAGGGAAAGTTTCGATTTCGGACGCCGAGATGTGGCCGGGGCGTCAGTAATATTCCATAAAAACGGGTAAATTGGACAATTTCGAGCAAGGTGGTGCTTTTTGATGGTGGTCTTCCCGGGGGTCCCAATAGGGATACTGCAAATTTTGGGGGGCTTCTGGCCCCTGCATTGCCTCGAAATGGCCTCTTTATTCGTTTATCGGTATTGGTCTGAATTACGAAGATGGGATTGAAAGGCATCCGGTGCCCAGTTTTGGGGCAAGTTAAGGTTGCGAAGTGCCTCTTACTCCGCAAGGAGGCCCTAAAAAAATTTAGGGCAAGTTTCTGTTTCGGGCCCTCGGGACGCGTTCGAGGCGTGAGTAATAGTCCACGAAAACAGGTAAATCGAACAATTTCAAGCAGGGTGATTTTTTTTACGGGGGCCTTCCCGAGGGTTCCCAATAGGGATAATGCAAATTTTGGGGGGCTTCTGGCCCACGCATTGCCTCGAAATGACCTTTATAGTCGTTTATCGGTCTTAGTCGGAATTACGGAGATGGGATTGGAAGGCATCCGGTGCCCAGTTTTGGGGCTAGTTAAGGTTCCAAAGGGCCTCATACGGCCCAAGGAGGCCCTAATTTTTTTTTTTTTGGCAAGTTTCGGTTCCGGGCCCTGGGACGCGGCAGGAGCGTGAGTAATAGTCCACGAAAACGAGTAAATCGGACAATTTTGAGCCGGGTGATTTTTTTACGGGGGCCTTCCATGAGGTCCCAATAGGAATAATGTAAATTTTGGGGGGCTTTTGGCCCCTGCATTGTCTCGAAATGGCCTATCTAGTCGTTTATTGGTATTGGTCGGAATTACGAAGATGGGATTGGAAGGCATCCGATGCCCTGATTTGGGGCAAGTTAAGGTTCCGAAGGGTCTCATACGGCACAAGGAGGCCCTAAAAAAATTAAGGGCAAGTTTCAGTTTCGGGATCGGGACGTGAGTAATAGTCCACGAAAACGGGTAAATCGGACAATTTCGAGCAGGATGATTTTTTTTGACGGGGCCTTCCCGAGGGTTCCCAATTGGGATACTGCAAATTTTGGGGGCCTTCTGGCCCATGCATTGCCTCGAAATGTCCTATTTAGTCGTTTATCGGTATTGGTCGGAATTACGGAGATGGGATTGGAAGGCATCCGATGCCCAATTTGGGAGCAAGTTAAGGTTCCGAAGGGTCTCATACGGCCCCAAGGAGGCCCTAAAAAAATTTAGGGCAAGTTTCAGTTTCAGGCCCTGGGACGTGGCCGGGGCGTGAGTAATAGTACACGAAAACAGGTAAATCGGCAATTTCGAGAAGGGTATTTTTTTTGACGGGGGCCTTCCCGGGGTCCCAATAGGGATAATGCAAATTTTGGGGGGCTTTTGGCCCCCGCATTGCCTCGAAATGACCTTTCTAGTCGTTTATCGTTATTGGTCGGAATTACGGAGATGGGATTGGAAGGCATCCGGTGCCATGTTTTAGGGCAAGTTAAGGTTCCGAAGGGCCTTATAGGGCCCAAGGAGGCCCTAAAAAAATTTAGCGCAAGTTTTGGTTCCGGGCCCCAGGACGTGGACGGGGCGTGAGTAATAGTTCACGAAAACAGGTAAATTGGACAATTTCGAGCAGGATGATTTTTTTTACAGGGGCCTTCCCGGGGGTCCCAATATGGATACTGCAAATTTTGGGGGTCTTGTGGCGCCCGCATTGCCTCGAAATGGCCTCTTTAGTCGTTTATCGATATTGGTCGGAATAACGAAGATGGGATTGGAAGGCATCCGGTGCCCAGTTTTGGGGGAATTTAAGGTTCCGAAGGGCCTCTTACGGCCTAAGGAGGCCCTAAAAAATTTTAGGGCAAGTTTCGGTTTCGGCCCCGAGGCGTGAGTAGTCCAAGAAAACGGGTAAATCAAACAATTACGAGCAGGGTGATTTTTTTGACGGGGGCATTTCCGAAGGTCCCAATAGGGATACTGGGAATTTTGGGGGGCTTCTAGCCCCTGCATTGCCTCGAAATGGCTATCTAGTCATTTATCGGTATTGGTTAGAATTACGGAGATCGGATTGGAAGGCATTCAGTGCCTTGTTTTGGGGCAAGTTAAAGTTCCGAAGGGCCTCATACGGATCAAGGAGGCCCTAAAAAATTTAGGGCAAGTTTCGGTTCCTGGTCCAGGACATGGTCGGGGTGTGAGTAATATTCCACGAAAACGTGTAAATCGGATAATTTTGAGCAAGTGATTTTTTTAACGTCGGCCGTGCCGGGGGTCCCAATAGGGATACTGTAAATTTGGGGGGCTTCTGGCCCCTACATTGTCTCGAAATGGCCTGTCTAGTCGTTTATCGGTATTGGTCGGAATTACGGAGATGGGATTGGAAGGCATCCGGTGCCCAGTTTTGGGGCAAGTTATTGTTCGAAGGGTCTCATACGACCCAAGGAGGCTCTACAAAAATTTAGGGTAAATTTCGGTTCCGGGCAATAGTCCACGAAAACAGGTAAATCGGACAATTTCGAGCAGGATGATTTTTTTTTACGGGGGCCTTCCAGGGGTCTCAATAAGGATACTGCCAATTTTGGGGGCTTGTGGCCCCTGCAGCCTGCATTGCCTCGAACTTGTCCACTTTTTTTACTATTTTTTTTTAATAATAGAGCTATTTAAGAGGAATATCTGTTAATGGTTACTTAAATATATTTTCTTTATCTCTCTTATTTGAAAAAGATCTCCAATAATATCTCATTTCCTCCAATTTCTATACCAAATTTTGCACATTATTATTTTTCAAAAAGAAATTCAATGACATTACCAAAAAAATCTTTATCTTATAGATAGTCGGCCTCTCCTCCGATGTAGATCTACGAATACGGTTATGCAAAATTTATCCGTTTAAAAGAAGTTGAGAATTAATTGCATGCTTACATAAAAATTGAGATTGATTAGTGAACTTGACCTGAATCCTAGATCGTGATGATTTTGTATTTAGGCTCCGTTTGGTAGGGTGTAAAACATTTTCGGATGAAAATAGTTTTACATGGAAAACCTTTTACATTGGAAAATTCATTTATATGAAGGTTTTCCATTGTTTGGTTGCATGTAAAATGATTTTCCATTTTAAGCATTTTTCATTGTTTGGTTGAACTGAAAATCAATTACTTCAATTGTGAGGGAAAATATTTTCCTTCCACTTGTGATTGAAAATGTTTTCCTCCCAATTTTGGGGAAAAATGTTTTCAATAGGGTGAAAAATGGTTTTCCACCACAAGTTTTACATTTTAATGTTTTCCTCTAAACCAAACAATGTAAAATGAGAAAACAGTTTTCAAGGAAAACGTTTTACACCCTAGCAAACGGACCCTTAGTTCTGTAGAATTCTTAATCTGTTTCCCGAAAAATGACAAAAAAATTACACAAGTCCAACACACTTATCGACTATGAAATAAGCCACAAACAATTGTTTTATAATCTAGGTCTTATGACGACTTTCCATTATGATTACTAAAATTTGTAATGTACGGGTACTTAGTTACACTCTAAGATCTGGAACCACTCAAATAATTATGTATTTCGCAGAGTATGGGGAGCATTTGTGCTAACCCCAAATTGGTCAAAATGGCTCGAAAATTTATTTCATCACTGTGAAAAAAAATGGGATTAAAAAGCTATACATAGGAAGCATAACAAAGGGATTGTGCAAATCAATCTTATTCTCCTAAAATAAATATCCACATCGGAAATGGTTTCCTCTTCAATGCATCTCCTGAGATGTGGAAGCTCGGTACGTATAAATATAAACTGGACTGATCATATGAAATCGGGTTGGCCTGTTGAGGTCAAGCAACGGTGCCACATACGACTGTTAGGGTCCAGTAGCCGTGGGTACTTTATAACTTCCGGGATTGGGAAGTAAGCATAATGAGTGTTGCACAGACCCACTGTGATTCCACTGAATCCAGCAAATGCTCCATGAACCTGCCAAAATCATGCAACACTTTTAAGACTGATATTTGGAAGCATACTTGAATTGCAAACATGTTAGGCACCAGTTGGATGGTGGTTAGAATATGGCTTGAGGCCGAATCTACAATCTAGCTGAATTCAACTAAATGCTAGATCCCTGGATTACGCTTGAGGCACAATCTACAATCGAGCAGAATTTAACTAAATCCGAGATCCTTCTAGAATGAAGTAAACCATATTTAGATAGGTACAAGTCATAAAACAACCCTAGGTTGATAAGTTTATTAAGAAAACTACCACTTAAATGCAAAACTCGTGAGAATTCTCTCTAACAATGTTTGCACCATCTCTTTCCACATTCCTTCCTCCTTAAAAAGACCACTATTCTAAATGCGGACATGAACATTAATCATAATGGCTGAGAGAAGTCATCTGTTAGAGAGTGTTGGTCTAGATGCAAGCACGGATCTAAAACTGATTCTAGTATTCTTGAACTCGAGGGCCTTTTTTTTGCTAATGATCCATCACAAGAATCTTATGGGAACAACAGTAAGGTTATTATATCCATACGCAAGTAATAACTTCTCTTAATGTATACTCATTGCCACTTATTACCGTTGGTAAATATGGAACAAGAGTGCGATGAAAGCGAACGATGCAAAATAGAAGTCGTGACAGGGGAGATGCATTAACATGATTTCTTGGGAAATTATCAGATTCTTGGGAAGAAAGGCCCCAAAAGGCTCTTGATAGCTGATAGTGAGAATAGCAAAGGTTATTCCATACAAATGTGGACTATTTGTATTGCAAATGGAGTAATTTGACGCATAACTTTAAGAGCCTTTCAATAAAACTATGATACGCCCCTAGCCTCATGTCATTATATCACGACGAATAAATTCTTCATATATTCAAATGTGTCTAAACTGAATGAGCCCATCTTTCGTAACAAGTTCTATTATGCTTTTAGCTAGAATACTTGCTAACAAATCAAGTAAAACAACACTTTAGATAACAATATTCCTGTTGCTTACTTTTTTTTTGCTAATACTTTGGATCGCCAGCAAAACCTATGTTAATATCAAATATCAATAGGTGGTAACTCGTGAATTTTTAAAATTCAAATCAGAGGTTCAGGTGTGTGTGTGATTTGTTTTGGACCACCAAATGATTTAGAACCAATGGTCAATAATATGTGCATCTCATGAATGCCATGTATGTAGTTCCAAGCATTTTTAAAAAACTAACGCGGAATAGGCAATGGCCTTTGATCTGTTATTGCATCCTATACATTCCTGCTGCAATATTAATTTATTTTGTTTGAAGATTTGTTAATGTTGTGAAGGAAAACAGTTATAAGGGAGCAGGCTGCATGAAACAGGCAGTAACAACACATGGAGCTAATGCTGGAGAGGCAGTGGCATGAAAGCTCCCAAATGATAATTCGGACTTCGACCTTGAATAGTAAAGCCATCACATATAAATGTGATGGAGGTTAGAGAAGAAAGCCGTTTATCAACCATACTACATCTCGTGTCACAGGTCAGTGAAAGGTCCAGGTAGTATCTTGTGGTACTCACTACTCAGTTGCTCACCACACAGAAACTAGTCTTGACGGAAATAACAATCACAAGTATCATTATCAACTCCATCCCACCCTCTCCAACTAAACCAAAAGGAAAGGACAAAAAAGGGGCAGATAAACAGTGCATAATAAAGGCTTACCGCATTTTGCCCCAAAACGGTACAAAGGATTCCATCTGAGGCATTTGCACGAATTGCACGAAGCATGTACGTTGGATCAATGTATTTGACATCAGCGGATGTTCCAAGATCCTTAAAATATTTCTTTATCTGCAGTATAACAGAGTAAAATGTGGCTAAGTATCATTGGATATGGAAACAGGATCAACGAAAGTTTTTGATCAAAACAATACGCAACTTCGGAAAATAGCCCATAATAAAAAAGGATCACGAAAATTTTAAACTAATATTGAAAACTAAAGATAGTTCAGAATGTTTATGGAACCCAAAGAGTAATCTCATTTGATAAACATGTCACCAGGATACCGTCTAATCTTTAACGCAATCTCACATTCAATGCGAGAAAACAAATCCCAAGATAAAGTAGATGGTGAGACACTAACCTCTTGTTGAATATGCACACCAATATCTCCAAGGACAGCATTACCAGATGCATCAGTGGCATTAGTTTTCTCAAGAAGATTCTGCATTTTACAAGAGGAAAATAGCAGTGAGAACTACTGGAAGTAAGTTTTGAGACAATGGTAGCTTTCTATCAACAAATCATCAACAAATAACCAGCTTGATAGCAAACAGCACCACCCACTGAAAAATTTTGCTAACATGTAAACGTAACAGAAAGGTAAACTATATGCAATCAATTATTGTGCTAATGCATGCAAAAGTTACTTATAAGAACTGAGAGTCAGCAGAAATCAGCAATTAGCAAATTTATCAATTCTCTTCCGGTATATTATTTCAGTTGCGTGATGCCTCTCATCCTTAGGTTTACTGTTGCTACAAAACGCTTCTCATTTTAGGTATTAGGTGGCCAAATTTACAAAAGGTTTGAACATGACTTTAACATCAGCCTATACCTCCGAATTCCAAAACACGTTAATTGATTTAGCGATAGGAAAAACTCATCAGGCTCATGTTCTGAGACTGGCAAGGTTCAACACCTGTCCACGTCTAGGATTGGTAAACTTGGTATTGACTTGAATACGTTCAACAATGGAGTATTGCACATAAAATTGAAAATTGATCCATAGAAAGAAAATCAACATTCCAGTAATCCAGTTCATTCTCCAGCGTTTCACAAGTAACCGGGCGCAAGATAATTATACCAACCAACTACAAGTTCCGACTTCCGAGTGCTTTCCCAACATCTATTTCGAAAGCAAGTGGCCTTTCAATCTCGTCATTTCATGGGCTCAGAGTACTTCCCCCATCAAAAGTAGCAAACTAGCTGCAAACACATATTCCAGCAATTACCAGGAAAGCAACAAATAGCTCACCTGTGCAGCCCCCTCAGCAACACAGATGACAGCTGATCCCTTTGTCTCCAGTAGGTACTCAAGATGCCTCAAAATACCATGTGGGCCATGTATGTGAAATGGTACCTTGGATAAGAAAACAAAAATCATTATCAGTAGAAGGTAATGTAACTGCAAGAGTTTATCATGTTTCACTTGTAGTTCAACAGATATACCTCTGGTATCAAGCATATATCGACTTGGCCACTAGCAAGGGAAGCATGCATTGCTATAAATCCGCTGCTTCGACCCATCAATTTTACAACACCAACACCACGGTAAGCACTATGCGCCTGTTATGCAGGAAAACCATTTGTGAAACAAAAAAGAGAACATATTCAAAAGTAAATCTATATCTAAATTGTATCACACACAAACAGCTTCAGAAATTGCCAAATGAGCAAGGATGTGATTCAATGTAGAGTGGTCCAACCTCAATGTAGGCAGAATTAATGGCTCGCTGTGCTTCCTCAACAGCCGTATCAAAACCAAATGTCTTATCCATAAGCAAAATATCATTATCTATAGTCTTTGGAACACCAACAACAGCCACCTTCATCCGTCTCTTTCGGCACTGTACAGAAGCAAAGTACACAGAGTGAGTTCCTCTTACACATGACACTCATGACAGTCCCACAAAGGCCTGTAGACAAGTTTGTTGATAGGTTCTGGAAGTCATAAAATATGCCATACAGTATATCATTATAGATTAGGTACCTAAGTAGAAACTATCTCAGTTAGAGCTGCAAAGGAATATGCATATAGATATGAGGAAAAAATGGAAGTACAAATATAACTTCTCATATACCCAATTAGCATGAACTGTCTTCATATCCTTTAATAATAGACTGCAAGTTTTTTTATTACATGAAGGATAATTTGTTAACAGCCATCTTATATATAACCTTTTTCCAATTTATTACCTTATAAAATCATTTTAGATATTAATAACCTTTTATGAGACCTTTACTTGTTAGTTGATCATATTTTGTCAATCTAGGAAAATTTATGACGGCAAGTTGGCTACTACCCTCAAATGTCAAATTTCGGAGCCAAACTACATCAGTTTCTAGCATAAAGGCTATAATGTATTACAAAAAGTCTCACAAAAAAGTATTAATAACTTGCAAAAAGCAGTATGAAATAAGTAGTTGTTGAAACTTTTTCCCTCAAAATAAAAGATAGAAAGAAGGAAAAGAGAGAAGGTAAATGATTAGAGTTACACAAATATCAAAACTTGACCAAAGTATGATTAAACTTCTATAGAAAGCATTGTGTTCATCTGGTACCTCATCGTGGATAGCTACTGCACCGGCATGCGTCCCATTTCCACCCAAAACAAAAAGCATATTGGTTCCTCTTTCCTGCAATTGATAAGAAATCACAGGCAACAAATATCAAATATGGTTTCCTATAACCCGAAAAATTATTGCCAAATGGATGAGAAGAATGTGAAGCAACAAAAATGAACTTAACCCACCTCCATACTATCCACAATTTCTCTGACAGTTGGCCCACCACGTGAAACTCCTAATAAACTGCCCCCAGATAGGTGAATGTTCTGGACAACTTTTCGTGTAAGCTGAAATCATAAAGACATGCATCATTACATCAAGAATCCAATACAAAGAGAGTGTTAAAGTTAGATGTATGCAGAACAAATGGCTACTTGTGGTCCGTTTCAAAAAAAAAAATGGCTACTTGTGGTAAGATTAAGTCTGTCCAACTGCATTAGAGAGGCTCAAAATGAAGACTTACCGGCATCTCTTTCAAACCCTTGTCTGTAAATCCACGGTAGCCAAAAGGAATGCCTACAATGTTTTTTACACCATATATATCAAGTGTGATTACAATCTGCACCCAAAAAAAGAAGTAGCAATGTCAACACTTGTATAACGAAAATATCCATTTACATTTAAAAACACAACTGCTCTATTTGTTGTTGCTTTCTTCAAACCAAAATAATCCACATTAAAACCATAAGGAACGGAGGAAGTACAATCTAACATGGACATCAGGTTGTACACGTACAACCTGTCAGATACTCCAGCAGTCTAACAAATATGAAGGACACAGCCTGAAACCCTTTACCTAGATATTCAGTAGAGTCTACAGGCATAATGCTCTTCTTAGAATAAAACCCAACTACAAGTAACTTGCCAAATCACAGAACTTTAAAAAAAGAAGATGAATGAATGGAAAATACAAGTGGAGTAAGGAATTAAGTTTCGATGACAAAAGTAGTTTCAAACCATGGAAAAGACCAAATCACCTGTCTGATGACATCATTAAGACCGGGGCAAAGACCTCCACAAGTAACAATTGCTGCATTAACTTCTTCCGGTCTGAAGTATATTTCTTCTCGTGGCCCCGCACGATGTACCCTAATACATATTGAATGTCAGAGCGCACAAAAAAAATGTTGAACACTAAGCTGAAATCATTCACTAGAGGCAAGATCTAGGGATATTTATGAAAGTGTGCGCAGGGATTTTTCAAACAACTTTGTTGATATTAGCCCGCGTAAAATATGTATATCATGAATTGTACCACCCTTTAGTCACAACTGCTAATTCTAAGTTGGATGAACAAGTAATAAAGGAATTTAAGTCTTACCATTGCTCCACCCAGGTACAATCTGGATCAATGCACTCTGCACCAGCTGATGCTGGTGAGGCATAGTTTATGACCTAAACAAATAGAGCCAAAGTTCATGCCTTGTAAGTTGATGAAAAAAATAAATTAGAATAAGCATGATGCAAATGTTGTAAGTCATTACTAGTAAGCATAATGCTAAACTGCCATTTGCCTCCTTTTAAAGTTTAGCATGAAACTAACATAAAGAAGAAATTTGCTTGGGTCAACCAAAGATGGAAATGCACCTTTAAGAGAACTCTGTCATCATTGTTAATGTACCCATTCCATTTCTCATCCGATGGATAACCACCTGCAAAGTCTTCAAACACCGGAGACCTGAAAAGAAAGAGAAATAAAGAAGAAATTGGAATGAACTCAGGGAACAAAGAAGAATAGAAGGGAGAGAAGAAGATTGAAGAAAGAAGAAGAGAGAAGAGAAAAACGTTGACATCATTATCTCAAGCCAGATTTACATCACAGTTTCAGAATGACCTCTTGCTCATTCTTACCTCCCTATTTATAACCAAATCTTATTTACATTCCCCTCCCTTGCATAATTTTACTCTGACAAATATAAGAGACTACCTTGTATACTGTTAACCCCTAACTACCAATTTACCCTTGCTTCTTGCGCCAATAATAAGGCCATTGAATGGATGGCTTATGGTTATGCTGATGCACACATTACCCCCGCCAAATCGAACACCTAGTTCTCAAGGTGGAAGAAAGGAAAACACTGCTGAATAGCGTCAAATGCTTCCCAAGTGGCTCACAAATAGGCAGCTTATCAGTTCTGCTTAAAGTATCTTCTGGTTTGGTTGCTCAAAGTCCAATAGACCAGCACGCTCATTCAGGTTGACTAGGGAGAGAAGGTGAGGCAGGCAGAGAACCTTTTGCTCTTTTAAGTTGTGACACCTGATGACCAAGTGTAATCCTTGCCTTTGACAACTATAAATTATAAGCTACTTAGTCACACTTTTTTCTTCCATCATTGAAGTGAGAGGCTCCTTCCCATTATTCTCTCATTTGTGATCATCCTCCTTCTATGTCAACAAGATGCTAAGTTACTATGGCCCATCAACCGTTTCCTGGCATATGAAACAAAGGTCTTTCTTACAATTTTTATGCTTCTCCTTAAGAGTAGATTTCGGTCAAGTTGGGTTAAAGAAGAGAACAAGGTGAATCATGAATGAGTTGGGCTCCTAAGTATGTTGGGTTTTGGACACTTGTTTTTGTTATATAAGTTTACAGCTTGTTTGGATAGCCAAAATAGGAGGGAAGGGAAAGGGAGGGGAGATGGCAAAAATCCCTTGTTTGGATACCAAACGAGGGGGTGAGGGATTTGGAGGGGAGGAAAATGGAATGATCAATTTATGAGAAATTCCTTCCTTCAACATTGGAGAGATTTGGAAGGAAAACTCATTTTTATTCCCTTCCCTCCCCTTCTTTTCCTTCCCCTTTTTTTTATCCAAATAGACTGTTAGAGAAGAAATTTAGGAAAACTGTGAGTGGACTCCTTTTTGAGGCTAAACCAAACTTACCTTCAATCTGGATGGCAAGTGTTAGGGATTAACAACACGGTTTCAATTCTTATGTTCTCCTACAATGCACTAGATGGTGTTCATGGATCATACTTATAGCCTCATGCACATTCTCCAAGGGAATCACAAGCTCTATGAAACACCAACGATATCCAACAAAGGATAACCTCACTTGCATAAGTTTAAATCGTTGGAAAAAGAGACCTTACAACCAAGCAAGGGGTGGATCTCTAACCGACACTAACTCCTCAATAACCGATACAAGTTTAAATCACAAGTAAAAAATGAAATTCCATCGCATGATAATTTATAACAAAAAACCCCTAGATAATGTAACATACAATAACTCTCACTTTCTAGAAAACATCCAAATTACATAAGCTCTTGATTAATTTAAAAAACCACAATGCCTCTAGTGATGGTTTCACCTAAATAATTTAACATACAATAACTCTCAATTTCTAGAAAACATCCAAATTACATAAGCTCTTGATTAATTTAAAAAACCCACAATATGCCTCTAATGATAGTTTCACCTTAATTAGGTTTCATCATGAATCATCGTTACTTTACAAATGTGACAACCTTTCCCAAACATCAATATAAATAGAAGCATAAATGACTTAACAAACAGAGGGACTAGATTCTTTCTACGAGTACAAACCAACAAGGACAATATAGTGATATATCGATTAAATCCAATGCAATCCAAATATGTACAAATCATGGACTGATAAATGTTTCAACTTCATTGTAATTTGCAATTGTGAAATCAACTTAGGGTCTATTCGGCAACAATAACTGTGGGATAGTGTTAGCTGTTGTCAAATTTATTGCATAATATATTAGTGTTCGGTAAAAGTAGTTGTTGAAGTAGCTGTTAATAATTATTTGCTTTATAATATATTGCAAATATTATTATATTTTTTTCCAACCTCTACCTTCAACCTTTACTTTTTTTTTACCTTTCCACAACCACTATCTAAACACTACCTCTCCCTCTAACAACTACCCTAAACACTACCTTGCCAAACACTTAAATTTATAAAATGAAAATTTGACCCGTCAAAACTCTAACATGCCTTAAACAGTAAAATATCCTGACTTTAAGCTTAAAGGTGTAATCTTTTAGAAAAACTAGAATCACACCAACTCTAAAATTAATGCAACAAGTAAAATTAAACCACATATAACACTTGTTAAAAAAACCACATTAAGGGTCAATTAACGGACTTGTTCACTACTTCAGTTCAAGGCACATTAACAATTTTCACGAGTACATAAGTAAATTTCAAACTTTGTAATTAAAAAAATACATATGTACTCCTAAAAACACTATTGTACCTTCCAAAATTTAACCAACTACTTCCTCCGTTTCTTTTTAAACGTGACACTTTCTATTTTAGGAAGTTTTAAATTAAATGTGACACTTTCTTTTTTGGTCAATAAACTCTCTCTATCTCTCTCCTCTCACATGGGTCCCCTTAATTTTTTTTTCTCTATCTCTTTCCTTCCCAAAAATTGTCTAGGAGTCCGTGAATTTAAAATTGTCACATTCAAATAAAAACGGAAGAAGTATAATTTTTTGCAATAATTAGAAACACACCCTATATGAAACTTGTTAAGTACTTCAGTTCACTTCTAGTAACTTTCCACCAAGGCACGACCTTTTTTCACTTCGTAATTGAAAAACACATGGGCACTCTCGAAAACACTAATGTACCTCCACTGGACATTGTTTGTTCCGCAGTGCATAAAATAATTCACACTTCATTTCAATTAACAACAACTCCAAAAAGCAATAATAACAAAGTACCTCATCTTGAGACAAAACGTAGAAGGACGAGGTTTAAGATCCTTAAAAGTATCAGTAAGATGAGGCAAATTAAACCGTC
Source organism: Patellifolia procumbens (assembly GCA_947645195.1). Classification (NCBI taxonomy): domain Eukaryota; kingdom Viridiplantae; phylum Streptophyta; class Magnoliopsida; order Caryophyllales; family Amaranthaceae; genus Patellifolia; species Patellifolia procumbens. The sequence goes on from CANSGD010000144.1 coordinate 1,053,997, forward strand.
TCTCAAATTCTTGTTGATATTTCATCTTCCATTCCGGATCACTCAAATCGACGTTCTCTATCGGATTATTCTTACTCTCCGACGATACTGACATTATCGTTCGCCCGATTTTTCTACCACGTGTCGTTACCCTAGGAAAACTCAACCGAAATCCGCCATTGTCGCCGGAAAATAAGGTGGTGGTCGGCGGAGATACAGGTGGCGTTAATTTTAAGGCGATCGCCGGTGAAAGCGATTCCATTGAATGTTAAAAGATTTTGAATTTATTTGAGAATTTGTCCGCCAGTAAGGTACGTACACGCTGGTGCACCTTCTAATTTGCACTCGCTACGTATTGCGTATGCGAGTGCAGGGGAGAGAGGAGTGGTTGGTGGAATTAAGGGTGCACGGATTCGACATGAGAAAAGTAAGATGCTTCATCAATTATAGGGAGGAGAGGAAGTTGGGATCAAAAAGGAGAGTTGACTACTATGGTTTCTACAAATCAATTCGGAATTGGTTTACTTTTCCGTATATCAAATTGATTTCTAAGGTTGCTCCAAGTCCAAGTAATAGAGGCCCCGTTTAGTTCGACTTTTTTTTACTAGACTGAACTTATTTTTACTGAATTGAACTTATTTTTACTGAATTGAACTTATTTTTACTGAATTGAACTTATTTTTACTGATTGATGTTGTTTTTTCTTCTTTGTATTACTGATTTTTACTGAACTGGACTTATTTTTACTGAACTGAACTTATTTTTACTGAATATTATTATTTTAAGGTGAACTGGACAGGGCCTAAGTAAAAAATAATAAAGGTTTATTGGAGAAGTAAATAGAAGTATGTGAAATAACTGTCAAGTAATGCTTGGCCTAGTAGTTAAGGATTTAGCCTTATAATTTTAAGGTCATGAGATCAAATCTCATTAGATGTATTTAGGGGTTGGAATTCCCTTATCATTCCCCCTACTCCTAGAGTTGATTAGATTCAATTCGAGCTAATTAGGTTTGAAGACAAGGGAAAATAATAAGGTGGTTGGGTCTAATAAATTCGATTAATATAAATTCAGGTGAAGAGTACACACCCTTAAATAAGCGATACTTAAACCACATTTCTTTTACTAATCCTTTTAGATAGTAGTCTAGAATATGTTTTTGGAATAGTGGTGTTCTGATGTATGACTGTAAATGAGTTGATATGTTTGTAAATTGATTTGACTCAACAGAGCAAACAAAAATTTTAAGTTCATATGTTGCACGAGCCAAATTCATACGCCTCTCATGTTTAACTCAATGTTGTTGGCAACTGTATGATGCTAGGACAATGAACTAAAACTTGGTTGTAGAGTTAGCCATGGGCCAGACCGGCATGGCTTGCCACAAGTTTAAATTTGGCATGAGCCCACTAGCCTAGTGGTGGATCGTAAGTCGTTCATGAATAGCATCTACAAATTTTGGCGCGAGCTTAGCACGAGCATGACGTGTCGACCCCCCTTTGACACCTCATTTTCAACCAAAAAACGCAAAAACAAAAGAATTTAAATGGTGGTTCGCATACACAATACGTGAATGCTTTTATTCACAAAAATTTATCAACCAAAGAATCAATTCTCTTCCATTTGCGTACATTTTTAAATTTAAAAGTCTAAAGAAAACTTGGGCATTTATTAGTTGGATTTTGCAATTTATTTATACATTCAAACATATAAAAATTTACGGGGTGCAGTTTATGGAATTATGGCCTTTATAGGCTTTCTTATAATTTGAAATTGTGTGAAATCATATAATAATCAATCTAGTTTTAGTACAGTCAAGTAAAATACTTTTGAAATCGGTCTGATCGACTGTTGATTAACCAAAATTTGGTGCTTAATTTTGATTTGAAATTTCAATAACTTTTAACTAGTAATTACTTTCATTAAAAGTTAGATTAAAATTCAAGTAACTAAATTTAAGCTAAAACTATTAAATTTATAATTCACTTAATTTAACTAGAAGTTAATTAAATTGCATAAAATGACATGGGGCATCGTCCAAACCAACAACTAATTTTTTGGTTTTCCGAGAAATTATCAATAAATTTCTATGCACATTATCCAATACTTAGTTGTTATTTGGTACATATAGGAATTTAATTCCCGTGGCAAGTTACAATACATGGAAAGTTAATTCCTTCATGTAATTCCTAGGAATTTGTTAAAATTGTTTGGTTGACATCAACATAATTTAAATTCACAGGAATTTTGAATGACCAAGGGGGAATGGGTAAATAAATTCCCACGTTTTGTGGGAATTACAAATTCCTAAGAATTTTGAGTTCCCCCATGTTTGTTACTTTTCATGGGAATTTCCATTACCTGTGTTTCTTCCGGCATACCAAACAACCATTTATTTGTTAATTGATGGTTGTTTTCCTTTTAACCGAAGGTATTTGCGCTTTTTACCATTTAGGCCAAAAATATATCTATTGCTTTATTTATGAAGTATTGGCTATTGGTAGTTTAATAGTAGATTAGAATGTTTAATTCAATCTTTCCAAATCCCTTTTATTAAATCATACTACCTCCATTTCACAAAGAATATTTAATTTGCATAGTAAACACTATACACAAAGTTCACTTTAACTGCCATGTGTGACCTTGTTGGATTAGTTAATTGTTAATATGTATTTAATTAAAATGTATTTTTTATGATTTTTTCAAAATTTACAACTAGAGATATTAACGCTTTGCATTGGCACACGTGAAAACAAGAAGTGTATTCATTTATATGAAAAGAATTAAGAGAGCACTTGTTTATAACTCGTTTGAGCCTAAAATGTAAGTGAAAGTATGTGAGTTGAGGTCGAACAACCAAAATCCTTAACCAATGAAACTCAAACAAGAAATTAAAAGATCAATTCGAACACTCCTAAACTCAACTTGACTCGACTTGATAATTGACACTGTAACATTAGATCGTGATTAATTTTGTATTATTCATCACACAATTATATAACTATGATAACTATGTGTGTCGTTTCCTTCGAGTAGGACTAAAAACCAGAAAGTAGTCAAATTTCTTTGAATTCAGTTGTCATGTTGGTGTCCGATTTCAATTCAGAGTGTTCCGCGTATGTATCGTCACCACATCCGTATTTGTATTTATTTTGTGCTAGTAGGAGATACGAAAATTGACAAGAATATGAAGTGTGTCAAACTACAAAAGCATGTGCATGTTCTGATGTTCATGTAAATGTAATACAAGAAATAGTATGCTTCAAAGGCAGGCCAAGCCCATAATACATTTTACTTCTAAGTCAAGTACTCAATTTGCTTCCTCAACTATCAGGCAGTCAATTTATGAATATCAATATATCATGCACACTTAACACCATCTTTAATCTTCATTCTCATTTTCAATTTCGGTTACAGATATTTGGCCCCTAAATTTTTGGATAAACTAACTGTAAATGTTGCTATTTGTTTAACATGCAAAGATTTAGGTCATATTCATTCCCTTAGCTTAGTTTCTTCCTTATTACTTATGATTTGCATGCAGTCACATCAACCTTTGATTCTATTTGGTGTATTTAAGTTGTGGACCAACTAACATAATGTTATACAACTAACATAAATAGTTAAACCAGATTTGTAGAGATTCAAAGTGACAGCATTAGAAGATGGAGTCCATCACCAAGCTGGTTCAATAGGTTTTCTGCCTTTTCTACTCTCTTCTTTTATTGCCTCATTTAGTGGTCCTGTCTTGTGAACTGCATGCAAATATGCAATAGCGTTGCTGTGTATTTCTTCAATTTGGTACTTTTAACAACCCTATTTTGTTAGTATATGTATGTATTCATGCAAGTTATTGCTCAGGCCTTCTTGTTTTGTTTTCGCTATGAAAAATAACTAGTTGAGAAAATCTAATCCATGCAATGTTGAGAAAACTGAAATTACATCCACACAGTATTTATTTATTCTGAAATTACTTGAATTGAACTTATTACACCTTGATCGAATCTGATTAGTTCTGATTTCGCCTTATTTTTTTATACCTCTCACTAGACCTGATTAGTTCTATTAGATATGATCGCTCATGAAATTTTATTTCGCAAAGTGAATAGAGCTATTAGCACACCATTAATTTGAAAGTATACTAGAACCCCGCCAACTCTAATAAGCTCTTGATTTCATACTTTGGAAAATAGAGTTTTATTGTTGAGCTTTCTCATGACTTCCAATTACTTAGTGCGTCTTTGCTATCTTGAAAGAGTACATGCCTTGTAAAGTTTGTTGTCCTATAACTAAAGCCTTAAGAGAGGAAGATGTATGTTTACAAATGATACAACCATTCAAGCAAGTTAGCATCACAATTTCATCTTGTCTCTTTTTTCACACATTTAGCTTATCATTTATAGTACTAACCCTTTGCAAATGGCATATATCATGTTGTAACAACTCTATGTGTATTACTACCTCCGTTTCTTTTTAAGTGTTACATTTTGACTTATAACACTATTAATTCATTATAATTTGACCGGCTTTAATGATATAGGCATAAGGAAAAATATAGTGATGTTGGATCTCGTTTGATTCGTCTCGATATATATATTTTTAATATCTAGTTGTCATAATTTTTACAAATGCATAATTAAAGATAAAAATGATATAAAACGTGCCTCGATAAGCGTGCTAAAGTGAAATGTAGCACTTATTTAAAAACAGATGAAGTATTATTGTACCATTCACTCTTGAATTATGTACGCCTAGTTAGTGAAAATTTTGATAAATGTGGCTAGTCAGGACTATCAGGAGTAGTATAATTTGTAATCAAGCCAAAATTGTGTCATCCTACATTCCTACTATCATCGTACATTCAACTGTTAGACAGTATATATTTGATAATTGGTTTTTTTTTGTCTGTAAACATTAGTTTTTTTAGTTACAATGACATTATTGATTGAAGCGATTTTTGTTTGTTTGATCATACTATTAATGACTTTGCATATAAAACAGTAACTACCTGTATCTATCATCAATTCATTTTACAATAGTTAATCATATACTACCACCTACTCAGACTTGTTGCCAGTATAATTGGTCACGTACCACTTAAATACTTGACTAAACAAGTGAATTTAAGCAACCAACAGTTCCCATGTTAATTTTGACTAACAAGACCCATATATATGTCACTCATGTTGACTATTAATTGATTTTATGAGTGAACTATTACTAGGTCTTATGATAAAAATTGAATGGTTACACCCACGTAAAATTAATTATGTACTGCAACATATGCAGTTGAAAAAGAGTCAAAAGTCCAGGTAACAGCAAGGAGCAAAAATGCAAAGTTACAAAGACAACAACAACAACAAGATATCCGAGGAAGAGGAAAGAATCAGAAGAGAGCTTGAGATGGACATAGAAAAGGATTTAGAAGGAGAGATCAAAGACGAGATATATCGCCTCGCGCTTCGCCTTCATCGTCTATACCAACACCAACGAGACAAGCAGAACAAGGTTGTGTCTGAGATCAATATTAGCATAAACATGGAAGGAGAGACAAAGATTCAAATTAAAGAGATCAAGCAAAAAAATGGGAATAACAACAATAAAAACAAGCTACTTGTTCATGTTAGTAAGCATGATTCTTCTAACAAGTATTGTGCTGATCACAAGAAATTTGATTGGGCCAACAGTCTTAGATCTGGACCACTTAAATCTCGTCATAATGTGGTCCGAAAGAAGATACAGATTGGAAAAGAACATCCAAGGAATTCCAAAGGAAATAAGTGTGCTGCCAAAAAGTGAGTTACGTACTCGCAGCGGAGTTTAGATCTTTTGTCCTACAATTCTTCTACCACTTAAAAATAAAAACATTCTGAAAGTTCGAGAATTATGGTACAACAATTCTGCGACATAAGATTTGAATTCATAAAGGCGCACTTAGAATAAGGGTGATCACAACCTTAAATATAACTTGTATGATTTACCATCTTGTAATTAAGTTATACATGTCATTTATTTACTAAGTTATAAGTTTTTATCAATGTGAAACCATAACGTAACTTGATTTCTTATTGTTAATCGATTGGAGTGAAGTATAATGTAATAGCATGGTTTTTTTATCGACCAAGTAGATAAATTGATATATATTTGTGACTGAATCTAAGCCAACATGTATCAATGTAACCTTTACTGTTTTATTTTTTTTTTATCTTGCTACATTAAATACTTTTGCTATATTATAAATAAAATTTTATAAATATCGTAAAAATATCAGATCAAATTCCATTCATATCACTAACCAGGATAATAATGCATTCTTGCTACCATATAGAAGTATATAGTTACATTATATGGTTCTAACTTATATTTCATTGTGAGTTAAAAACTTAAAAGGGGTTGTAAACATTGGAGGATCTATGTTGGGGGAAGTGGGGTCCCTTAAATTGGTAAAATTGTAAATTTTCCTTTTTAAAATTTTTGATTTTTTGAAAATTATTCCGAAAAATTGACCTTTTGACTCCGATAAAATTTTAAAAATATATTTTGACCCCGTTAAATAATTTTTCTGTATCCTCCACGACTTGTTAAAATGAATGAAGGATGGGGTGGATGTTAAGTCTTTGTCAAGGAAAAAGATTGCGGGTAAAGGTAAATGACATATCCAAGGTGGGCCAGAAAGAAGACATGTGGGTCCAGATTAAGGCCTTTTTACACGTTGACCTCTGTCAAACGAGAAAGGGACCAAACACTACAATGATCCAATTAGAGCCCAGAGGAATATGTAAATGGGCCCAGGACCCATTTACTGTGAAATACTCATCGGGCTGAAGCAACACTGTCCTCGGGTTCTCAATAATGATAGACAAACTTTATTAGCACCCCCTACCTCCCAAAAGATGAGACTAGTTAAGCACTTAAGCATCCTAGGAGTAACTAGCACATTTCCCGATCCTCGCACATATTAACTATTTTTTTCGTTCTTTTTTTATTGTATAGGAGTTGGACACACTTTTTAATAAAGTTAAAAAATAAGGATAGTTAGACAAAAGAACCGATATGATAAATGCTTTTGTAAGGGCAATTCAGTCTATTTGAATTTCTTTCATTACCAAATGAAGCAAGTTACAATTGCTATAAAACTCCCAAAAACGTCAATGTTGCAATTGAAAATGAACGAAGGAAGTACATTGAAACAAAAGTCACTCAAGTAAAGCTTTCCCTATGAAATGAGGATGTTCCCTTGAGAATCTCCTATAGATATGTCCAATTGTAGTAAATGATTGCATTGAAATTGAGCGTAAGAGTTTTATTAGACGTTAATTGATGATTAATAAATGCTTTTAATAAAAATCTTGATTTTTTTTAATTATTGAAATACTTTCTTTATCAATGAATTAAGAACGAGCGTGCGTGTATTGGAAGATAAGTAAATGTTACTTCCAAATATCTCATACATTGAGTTTCTAATACATTTTTGATTTTGCAACCTTAAATTCAAATGTGAATGTTATAAGAAAATGCACAAATGAAGCATCTTACACAACTAATGTCAAATACAAGTGTTGGGATCTAACAAAGAGTATTATTTCTTCTACCAAAACACATTCAAATCTCCACAACACTAATATAACTTGCCATTTACAAAGCCTTTGTGGGTTTCCCAAGTTTGCTTATTTGAAGCTCACACAACTCCTAATTTTGAAGTATGAGACATGACACACCAATTGATATCGGCAGAATCAAGAGGGGACTGACGTAGGTTATGGCTTCCCCAGTCATTACTTATCAATTGAAAGTTAAAGGTAAAAGTACTAGTTATCATATTTAGTTTATATATATTCAGCCTCGCCCTTGTAGAAAACCATAGTTTCATCACTAATCAATATTCATAAGAGACACTATTTTAAAGGCTCTCTCGAGTCTCGAACCTTGGATGGGACCATTACAAGTAAGAAAGACAAAAGGAATGTCTCAATACATCCCATTATTATTATTTTTCTTGGGATCACATATTTATCAACAATTTTTTTATTTCTCTCTTTTTCATGCACCCATTGTTAGGAAAAGGAGGAGAGTATAATGGGTACTGCAAAAGCTAACTTGGTTTCCTTCCTTTATTTTATTTTTTGCACTCTTCTTTTTTCCATATTTTGGCCAATTGCAGTTTTTTGCTTTCAAAAAAGTGACATATAATTTGAAGGACGAATCTTATGTTAAGGACAAATTTTTGGCTTGATCTCCTTCCCCTGCAATTATACTGTTTGCTACTTCTTTTTTCATTCACCAGATTTACACGCAAATTGTCAATGTATGGATTTACATGTAAGGGCATGCATGATTGCACCCACTAATTATTTAAAATCGTATTAAGAAGTGCTACTTTGATTACAAGTTTCTTCGCTCAAAAGTGAGAGATAGATTAGTTAGTTAGAGTATTTCTTCTAGTTCTAAGATAATTTGAGATCATATCGTCTTTATAACTACTTTTAAACCAAATGTTTCTTAAGTCGATAAGTAGGGTACCATGGATTTATCATTTAAGTATATCCTTTGGTTACCAAGCAAGGTTCAGCATAGTGCTAAAGACGAGTAAAGACTTGTCAAAATTCAAAGCCATGGGATCAATTCCACATACAACATGTTTGGTATGTGGGATATAACGCGGGAATGATAATTTATATATCCCTTGTTCTTAAAATCCTTTGTTTGTTTAGGTGAAATTTGTTTAGTTAAAGGTATTGAGAATGAAAATATTTAGGCTCTATTCCCACACTCTTATTACCTAAGGGGGGGCTGATGATAGAAGAGGGAATTACTCCACTCAAGCTAAATGACAATAATGCCCTCATTTCATTTATCATTCTGGGTAAACTAGTAGTTTTTATCTTATTTCCCATACTATTCCCAATTACTTCATATTGCTAAACAAGGAACGTGGATTATTTAATGAATTTATAACCTTCAATTCTCATTCCCAATCCCGTCTCGTATTCCTCGAATTCCTATTCTCGCATATCAAACTTTCTGTAAGGAAGTAGGGATTTTTTTTTACCTTCCCCTATCTAAGTACCCGACTTGAAGTACTAGATCAACAATTTGTAAGAATCTATTTCAATTTTTTTTTCAAATCGAAAGAATTAATCTTACCGTGTTATCTCTCACCCTCAAGCTATACAGGATAGAACAGATAAGGTGTATGATTCTATTTTCAGTGCATAGTTGCTGGTTGCTACAACTCTGTACATGCATGACATGACGGCCTTTCGTGCAATTTTTACCTTGAAATCAGTGTGTAATCTTATCCTTTCCCATAATACCATCACACAATTTCTTATTAGATTTTACTACTTCCTCCGTTTTTTATTAGTTGTGACACTTTTAATTTCACGGACTCCTAGACAATTTTTGGAGACGAAAGAGATAGAGAGAAAGAAAGAAGGGGACCCATGTGACAGGAGAGAGATAGAGAGAAAGATTTGCCCAAAAAAGAAAGTGTCACAATTAATTCCAAACTTCCTTATATAGAAAGTGTCACATTTAATAAAAAACGGAGGAAGTACAACAGTGAGTTCTACTCCCTCCGTCCCATAATATAGTGCTTGTATTCCATTTTGGGTGTCCCAAAATATTCTTCTTGTTTTCATTTTTAAAAGGTATTAAATTCCTAACATACCCTCATAAAGTACTTGAAAAATGGTCCCCCTCAAAGTATTTTATTCTAAAATATCCCTTTTCTATGTACTTATCATTATTATATTTGTCTTTTTCTCCCTACTTTACCTCTTTAAATTTGTTGTTTTGTTGTCACAAGTACTTCAATCATTGATGTTTTGTCTAACTTTAATTTTTGTGAAAAATGAGAAACAAACACTATATTATGGGAACGGAGGGAGTAAATGTGAAGTAGTATTAATGTCATTACATATTTGTTATTGTATGAACAATAAGCTTGATGAATAATTTTCATAATAAGTTTCACACGTTTATGTAATCATTTTGAGTTCTTGTATTTAAATTCTACTGTAATACATTACATATGCGACATTTAATAGAAATCTAGATACATATATTGTGCAGTCTGTTACAATTTGTACTTTGTTGTATACAATTTTTAACGTAGGTCAAACTTTGCTTTATTATTATAGAGATAAATACACTCAAAATTGTCAATTTGAGGTGCAAAAGTGGCATAGAAGAGAACTAGTACGTGGTAAATGGTAACAGAAAACCTGCAGTAGTCCTGGCTTCTTGTTATAATTATCACATGAGATGTAAATTATATCTTTGACTCCTAATTTGTTGTTATTCCACTTAATTTCTTTCTTTCCCCTTATTTTCACATGAGATGTAAATTATGTCAAAGTCAAATTTTCATATATTCTTGCAATAATCTGCCTTTTTTTCATATATATTCTTGTTATATAATATCACATGATTTGTAAATTATGTCAAAGTCAAATTTTCTCTAACAAATATTTTCCCCTTTCTTTTTAGTCGCAATATTTTGACTTTGACATTTGCCAATATGTTAATTTGACTATTATTATATTTAATTATGAATATGTATAAAAAAGTTTCGATTCTAATAAGATTTTCAATGATCATATTTTTACGTATGTAAATAAATTACCAGAGATAGTCAAAGTTAAATATATGAATATATATAAAAAAAAAGGCAGATTATTGCAATTTTAAAAGAAAAAACAGTAGAAATTATTGGGAAAGAGGGGTGATAGTTGGGGAAAGTAGGTTAATTATAAATGCTTTTGCTTTCATTTACTCAAACAGGATGCTTTACTTTTGACACTGTTTGGCTAAATTGGTGAAAAGACTTTACTTTTTTCTGAGCTTCATATATCACCTCTTTCTGGGGTAAACATTTCCCCCTAAAGCGTTTCACTCCTCCTGTGACAACCTATGTATTAATGTATGCATGTGCAATCACTTTATTTTTATTTTTTTGAATGGAATTTTCACAATAACTAGGTCTAATAGTAGTAATTTCATTTGTATTTCTATCAATAAAAATTACTCCCTTATTTGTATATTTGGAGTTTATGGCCTTTGATTTGTATAAATTTGACCTATAATTTCCAATCTCTTTGAAGAAAAAAAATATTATTAGGGCTAAACTTATACAACCGCAGATTAGGAATAAGATGTTTTGATTAACGGAGAAGCTCATATAAGAGTTTGTAAAGGGTAAGATCCTATTCTTTTGGCCTGCAAAAAACTGAACTGACGGGAAATTAACTGAACTGAACTAATCGGAAATTAATTGAATTGCAGCTAACTCCAACTCCTGACTCAACAGGAGCTGAAACTAACTGAACCAAACTGAAATTAACTGAACTTAATTTAAGTTCATTGCAGACCAAAAGAACATGACCTAAATTAATAGCTTCTATCTGATAACGCAATCTAAAAAAATCGAGAGGCCAAACCTTATTTAATCTAAGCCCCTACTTTTAAAAATTTTCCATAGTGGAGTGCTGGAGTCTAATATCTTACTCCCTTCGTCCCATATTAGATGATACAGTTTGACTGACTCATAGTTTTATGAATGTTATTTGACTAACTTATTTTATTGGGAGTAGTTGATTGTTGGTATTTGTTTTAGTACATAATGTAGTACATGTCAGTGAGGCACATCATAGGGGTTTGAGGTGGATAGCGTTATTAAATTAATTATATGTGGGACCCATAAATATTAAATAATAGTATTTCTATTGTCCTCCCATGCCATTTATTGAAATGTATCAACTAACGTGAGACTGAATAAAGAAAGTGTATCATCTTTATTCTATAAGTGAAGAGGAGGGGGACACTAAAAATCACATTTATATATTTTTTTAAATTCTTAATTAAATGGAACAACTCTCTCCATAACAAACTCTTTTCACATTTTTAAATTTTGAATACAGAAATAGAAAACACCCTAAATAAACTAAATGTTATAATTTTATGTAGAATTTTACTGGATCTCGCACGCATCGCGTGCATATGAAGCTAGTCTAATATGGTTCGAGTAGTTACCATCTTGTTCTCGATGATATTTTAACTTTAGTTAATCGTTCTCATAGTACTGATAAATGGTCGTTTGTTAGGCGTAGTAGTAATAAAGTAGTTCTTGCTTTGGCTTGCCTTCAACCTTTAGAGGAAGGCCGACACAAGTGGGAGTCGGATTTTGCAGATGTAGTTGTGAATGTGAACATTGCTAGTTTAGTAGTTTAGATATATAACTCAGTCCGCTTTGAGCTTCTCTCAAAAGAAAGAATTTTCATCGATCTCAAACTCATTTTTTTAGCATTAATCTCATATTCTACACGTTCTTTTTCCTAAGTTCTTTTTGAATTACAAGGGAGGACCTATGGGTACCCTTTTGTCAATGATGAACCCTATGCTAAACTCTAGAAATATGTGGATCAAGGTAATGGTTCCATATCCTTATTAAAATATCGATCTAGTGTAGTATCATGTACCTAAAGCAAGTAAAATAAATACTTAGAAAATTATCACAAAGATTATAAAAAAGGAATGAGAATATGCGTGTATATAATTATCTATCAACTAGTTCATTGTCAGTGAATTTTGATTGAAAAAACTTAGTTGACTCAGTAAATAGATAGTCTACTAGTTAATAGATAAAGGAGATAGTTGATTCCAACTCAAATACAGAGTATGCATATCCAACCTAACACGCAAAATTAACTCACAATGGCTTACGAGGTTTTGTGGAAGTACAATTATTATTACTAATAAAAGTCACAAAGAAACGTCCTGCGAATTTAAGTACCGCTTGAGATTCTAAGTTCCATGTGACCTATTTAATGACCATACATTCAATTTAGATTTTTAGCTACTAGGTACTATATATCTTGTGATCAATTTTCTTTCACTTGTATACCTTAGTCCGGTAAACCAATAAGAATACAGTATTTCTTTAACATTAAATTACCATAATCTCCATTTCGTCCATCTTTTACTAAAAAATCTTGAATGAATTGAAAATGATCGTTGTGGTATCTACTCAATTTCTATAATAATTAAGGTTTCACATTTATAATAACGCCGTTACGAATATGCAATGATGGACAGTTCAGTACACGTATTCGACCCCGTCAATCTAAATCCTCTTGCAAGGGTAACAATATAGGTTGATTTAATGGCCGAGATTAGCTATTTACATAAATTAGTTCGTTAAGTCTGTCCAACTCGGTGCCTCCTCGTGTAAGGATCGCACGATAGTTTAGCTCGATAATGGTAACATGCTTAATTAAGGCCTTGTTCTTTTGAATTGAATGAAGCTAAACTAAACTAAACTGAACCGAACTAAGCTGGACCAAACTAAATTAAATTGAAATTATTAATGAAACTGAACTGAAATTGATTATAATTAATCTAGTCTCAAAGAATAGGAGCTAACTAGTTTATATGCTTGAGGGCGAGGCCATGGGCTATGGTACGTATATCAAACCCTATCGATTGAAGGCCCCGTGCAAGGATCGGATTGAATCCGGTCGGTCCGCGAAATAGTTTGAATTAGGTATGATGCATGGGAGGCATGACATAATTCATAACATAATTAAATTACCAACTGACAGGCACCTTCATCTCTGTGTATACAAGGGACTGGAAAAACAAAATTAGGACCATCCTTTAATAAATGAGCCTTTCAAAGTCTTAAGCAAAAATCATGACAACTACTGTCAGGACCACTTGTTCAATAACATGCAATGCAGCTTTAATTGAAATTTGTGTAACACATTTATTTTTGAAAACAAGGATATAAGTAAGTAACAAAAGATAAAGAAAATATAAATACAAAAATATTAGGTAGTGTTGAAGCTATTTGAAATTAGTGAAACAAACATGGTCTAAGAAGGTAATGGTAAAGCTGGCAGAAAATAATGAGTGAGAATGTGAGATGTTGCTGCTGGGAATTTATGTAGGAAGGAAAGTGAATCTTTTTTAAGTGATGTTTGGCTGACTCTTTGGATTTTTATAAATGTTGGTGTCTGGGTGACACCATTCTTCTTCAGTAGCTACCACTCATGCGTTATTTTCCATCATTTCTCTCTCTTTCTTTAAACAAATTTAAGAATATAGGTAAGACGTGTTCTATTCGGCTAAAAATAGTTGAACTGAATTGAAAATAACTCCACTAATCTGAAAATAATTTGAAGAGAATAAGCCTTTATTACATACTATAATTTGTCTGTTGGATGTACCAAATTAGTTGCATTGCTTTGAGACCATTCGACAAAAATATGACAACTCACCTTTAATAAGAGTCGCCTATTAAGATCTAAACCATATTACATATATACCCTTATGTATCCACTATTAACATCTAGTTCGAGCGTTATATCTCTCGTTTTCTTATTTAAAGATAGATCTCATATGTATTCGGCTATTCGTTTAGACCTTGAGCTGAAGTAAATTGAGCTGAATCAATATGAACTGAAATTCTTTTCAACAACCTGATATGTAAAAACCGAACGCAACTGAAATGAACTGAATTTTCATTTCCAATCCAAAAGAACCTAGATGTTTGTCAAAATCTAATATAACAACATTTTTGGGACAAATGGAGGAAAAATATAAATAAATAGTAAGGAAGTTCAAGTGCCCATATAGGCCATATGTGATTGACAAGTGAAGTCATGAGATAAGAATTTGACAATTTTTATGTACAAATTAAGTAAATAAAATATAAACATTAAAGAATGATATATTTCTTTTATATGGAAAAAAGGGCTTTGGATCTATCGACCTTCTGGAACATGAACAAATACAGAACGTACATATGGATTAGAGACTAGATAGTAGAGTAGTAGTATTTTTAATTTGTAATAAGATATAAACTGTTGTTTGTTGGTTGCAGATTAAAAACAGCTCCTCTTTCCCAAGAAAAAATGTAACAGAAACAAAAGAATTAAATAGTTAAGTGGTAAAATAGTTTTAATTGAAAAAAGAAAACAGTAGCTGACAATGTCAATAAGGCCATTGAAACACACTTAGCTTGCATTTCCTAGGTGCCCTCAGAGGTGCTGCTGGGTCAATCATACCACCACTTATATATTGCATTGTTTCTGTTGCAAAATCTCTATCTTATTTATTTATTTACAAGACTAAACTAATGACGGGAAATTACTAGACCTGATCGGACCTCATCAATCTTAAAATCATCTTACGTCTTCAGCTCATTGGACTTGGTCATTCTTGACTGGACCTGATCAACCTTAAAATTTAGTTTTTCACGGTAAAGACAATATAGACAAATGAATAAAAAAACGATTTCTATGAATAGATATAAATAAAAACCAAGAGCATTGCATTACTAGCTCAAAGAGATGTAGGAGACCTAGAAAACAATTCAATAAATCTCATTTTCTCCCAACACTCTACTTACACTAACTTTGAGTTGATGTTGGACATCAACACATACATCGATTCAATCCCATATGTTCGAATGGCACATTGCAAGATAGTGCAATTGTAATGGAGAATGATAGGATACCTTAAGGATTGACAACCCTCACGACAGAGATAGAGAGAGGCACAAAAAATATTCATATCTATCCCCGAAGATTGGCTTATCACAAGAATGGTCCGGTCAACTTGAGGTTGCCAACCTCGCGAGAAAGATAAATAGAGATAAAGTATAACTAATGCAATAATTTTATGACATTTTCTTCCTCTAAACTATTGAATTTACTACCATTTTCCTTCTCCATCCCTCTCATAAACATTGCTTATAATTCCAAGAGTTCTCCTAATATTATCCTATCGATCTATAGTCATGTGGTTGTACTGATGGAAAGATATGTTCTCTTCAGCTAAATTTGACTCCGCTAAACTTGTCTGAATTGAAACTATAAAAAACATTTTTCCTTATGTTCGGAAACAACGGAGTAAATGCAAATGCATTATCATAAAAGAAAAAAAAGGGAATCAGATGAAGAGTACCATTGCAATAAATGAGATGGAGGACACACTCATAGAAAGAACAAACTAGTAATAAGGGACTATATTTTTGTTATAGTACTTCTATATATAGTCATTAGCTGTAGTAGAAAAGGAAAGAAAGGAGAGGGAAAGAGAGAGAAGATGAAATTGTTCATAATTCAAGGATTCCATAGAAGATATTTCAAACAAAACACTTGGACAACGACAATCCAATAATTATATGTTCAAACCTCAAATGTACTAGTTTTAACTTTAAGTACCATAAACATGTCCAAACCTCGTGTAATTAGTACGTCATTATGGAAACTTCGCTTTTCTAATCCAAAAACATTACACTATTGATACGAACACAATCCGATGAGGGCTATCTAGTTCAGCACGTTGTCAAATATATCGGATAGAATTAATAACATAACACAATATATGCGATTCTATGTACAAGTTTACGAACCTTTATGACTCAATATTTACTATTTTTGTTGTCGGATATACAACCTGTATGTTTCAGCGCAATGCTGACAATTTCTCACACGATCATCAACCATACATGAAAGTGATAAACTGCTTAGCCATATGAGTAGGAAAAAAGAACTGATGAAATCCATTAGATACCCATCATGATCATTAATTCATTAAAACACAAATATAACACAAAATTTAAACAAATCTACACTAATTCATACCACCTAGAAAGGCTAAAACAACAACTTAGACCTATTTAAAACAAAGAAATTAAAGTGGGAGCAAGACTAACTAATCCCATTTTTTTTTCCTTCTAATTTCAACATAAACACATAAGATCATAAAAATAAAGAAACATCATTATCTAAGTACACACACTAATTAAAACAAGAAGGACAATTAAAAGATAGGTTGATGATGGAAAATTAATTAGGGTTTCTTACCAATAGTATGTTTGTTGTTATGCATCCAAACCTTAAGAACATGTCTTTTAATCCCAGTTTCATGACAGAATTGTTGAACTAATTCTTCATCTTGTTTCTGAATCTTCCAACCAAGTTTCTCCGCCAATTCCAACATTTTATCCTTTTGTTCTTGTGTAAATTTAGTCCTAAACCTCTTCTTACCTGAAGAATTACCACCCGACAACATCGTACCACCACTTGTATTAACAACTGTCCCTGCTATCCCGACAGCAGTCGTAGTAGTAATAGTAGTAGTAGCACCATCATGATTGTGGTGGTGGTTATTATGATTATGATTATTATTACCACTACCACCAACCACCATCTCATCGAGATGGTGGTTGGATATCGGGTTAATTCGGTTTATGTTTCCTCCTGTAGTCGTAGGGGAGGGCAACGCAAATGGTCTTTGCCCTCCTCCCCCGCCAACACCACCCCCACTCGGGACCTGAACATATCCAGCCGTTGTACGGTTATACTGATAAAACTGGTAGACTGGGTGCGGGTGGTGTGGACGAGGAGTGTAAAGAGTAAGCTGAGAACCACTATTTGAGTTGATAAACTCTTTGCGGTGGAAGTTGCGGTGGCAGTTACAAGCGGCGCAACGTAAAGCGTCAAGGCTGCCGTCAACACCAGCAGGCATAAACTCACCGCAACCGTCTACGGCGTGACCACCTATTCCTACAGCGTGGTTTTTTAAGCATTCTTTGTACTTAGCTGGTGTTGATGGGTGTTGTTGTTTCTTGAAAGTTGGTGTTATTGCCATTTCTGTCTCTTCTTCTTCCTCCTCCTCTTCCTCTTCTTCTTCGTGCTCCTCTTCGAATTCCATCATGGTTTTTTCACTCTAGTTGAAATTTGCTAAAAAAGAGTGTAATTTTTTGGGGGAAATGGTGATTATGGTGTTAAATTTTTTTGGATTTGGTGGTGGTGGTGAGTGAGAGGGAGGAGAGAAAAGAGGGAGGAGGTTTGAGAGAGAAATGTGAAGATGGAAAAGGAAAGAAAATGAGGTGACAATTAATAATGTAAGAAATAGAGGTTGGGTTTTTAGCTAATTAAATAGTGAAGGGGTTAATAGGAGTGGCCTTTTTCACCCCTTCTAAGCTTTGTCTCGTAGATATAAGGAAAAGTATTAAGTGACCCTTCTATTAATGGTAGAATATAAACTATTTTAAAGAGAAAAAAGAAACAAAGATTTATTTCTCTAGACATCAAACTTCAGAGCTTTGTCTTTTTACGAAGGAGAACCTATGTCCTGTTCACTTCATCTGAATTTTGATAAATGTAATTTTTAAATATATTGATTAATTTAATTTTTGTTTATTTATACTGATTTTTTTTTATTTACATTGATTTTTCTTATATAGATTTTCTGATTTTGATTTATTATGACTTATTTAAGTAATTGCACTTATTTTGGTTGTTTTGCACTCGTTTTTCTATCAAAAATTATCACCTTAAAGTGAAACAAAGCCCCAATCTTCTCATTAATATATTAAAATGAGGATTAGAAAAATTAAGTTAAGTTCAATAATTTGCAAAAGTAAAAATCTGTAAAAATCAAAAATAATGTAGCTTATTACAGTGAAAATGAGCCAAATTTAGCGAACAAAGTTTAACGACTTCAAACAATGAAGGGATTTGTAATTATGTTTTTTCTATAGATAACGATAAATTATTATCATCGCTAATATAACTTCAAAAATATATTGTACTTTATTTTAAGAAAAACTTGTAGAGGATTTAAAAGACAACATACATGGATGTAAATTAGTTGTTTCCCGCATACCCAACAAAAGAAGGATAGCCCACTTTATCAATGTATAAAAAAATTGACGGGAGGACCGAAATATAATAATAAACAATTTAGATATTAAAATTATGCCCACTATATAAGCGAAGAAAGTCAAATATCTATTATAAGGTCAAATAAAGTCAAATAAGAAAAAATAAGTTCAAATAAACAAAAATAAGTTAAAAAGTACGTATGCTTATTAGAACTTGTTCAAACCTTATTTATAATATAAGAGGGTCTAACATTATTTTCGCTTAATTCTGTTAAATAAACTTATCTAAACTTATTTTTTCTGATAAGGACTGGAAATAAATTACTTCCTCCGGCTTTTTAATCGCTACACTTTCTTTTCTAGGAAATTTAAAATTAATTGTTACACTTACTCCTTTTTTCCCTTATTAGTAACTTTTTCTCTCTATCTCTCTCTCCTACCACTTTTTCTTACACACTTTTACTCACTCACCAAAGTTTTGCCTAGGAGTCCGTGAAATGAGAAGTGTAGCTGTTGTTTATTTAGGAACACTACAATAGGGGGGTGAATTGTATGTGTGGGAAACGAACGTACTTTTTGCGGAATTAAAAATACAATGAAAGGAACAAGAGATTTTTATGAGGAAAAACTTCCTGGGCCCAACAGGAAGAAACGACCTCGACCACAAGGGATTTTAAACTCAACTCTTTCACTACAATAGGCCAAACACCTTTGTTACAAACCTATTAACTCTCGGGCCACTACTTGAGTTCCTCTACAAACTCAAGTCCCAACAACAGTTCCCTCTAACTGTTGTTCCTCTCGAACTTCAATCTAAGTTCCTTTCTCTTTCTCTTGCTTCACTCAAAGCCTCACACTTTACAGGAGTTCACACAAACTCCTTACCCAAACTCAAACTACAAGAGTTCCTCTCAACTCTTTTCTCAACTCGAAATACAGAATAATATAAGAGTATTAAACACTAATGGAACATTGAACTCATATGGTAATGGAACTTGGAACTTTGGTGGTACTGACTCAATATACGTGATACTCAAATTAATACCTTTTTAGATCAATTATCACTTTGTCAGACACATTGGAACTTAGTTAATTGTTTGTCTTATATAGCAGTCAATTAATTAAACGTGGTTTACATCATGGGATAATGGAGTAGTGGAGTTAACCCATATTTGTTCCTATGCTTAAGGAACAAGGAACCACTAACCCACTAATTCCACTAATCCCACGTTCAGTTAAACGTTTAAGCTGCTAAAGAATTTTCCTAAAATCAAGCAATTCATTTAATATAATTATTGACTTAGAAAATCAGTTATTAATAATTAAAAACTTATTTAAATCTTTTGCTAACAAATAATATCTAAAAAAGATTTTCTTTAATTAAAAGATATTATTTTCAAAAATAATAAATATCTTTTAGATATATCCAAAATATATCTTTGAAATTCTTTTCCTAAATTTTCTCCATTGCCAGTTAATTAATTCTAGGCGTGTGATAAGAGGAAAACAAAATTTTTTTGTTCCTTTTTAAAGACAATGCTTGTTCCTTTGAATAAATACATTAAGCGTTAGATTTGTTTTCTAAAACAAATTTGCTTGTTACAAGTCTGTTCCATTCATAGGAACAATCAAACATTTCATTCATAGGAACAAACAAACATTTTGTTAGTATTTCTTTTTAGACAAATGTTTCTTATATCAGTTCCACTAACATAAACATAGTTCCATAATTCCAATTCCTTACCATAGACGATCTTTGTTCCTTACATAAGAAACCTAATTACACCCTGTAACTAAGCTCCTTTTCTCTTGGAGTTCCCACTCAGGAACTTCATTCTTCTCTTGGAGTTTCAACTCAGGAACTTCACTTATTACCTTCATAAAGCACCATTATTTATTCATGAACCTTGCACACATAAAACTTATAAACCTTGTTAGTTATTACTTTAGTTTGTCATCATCAAAACCATATAGGGTCAACAGTAGCGAATAAAAAAAAACGGAGGAAGTAAAAGATATGGTCTAAATGCTAATAAGCTCACAAAGTTTGCTCATCTCACTAATAAATTTTGAATATAAGTGAGGATAAGTAAAATTGTAAATTCTAATAAATTTATATAAGTAAAAAAAAGTTTAAAAGAGTAAAGGCTATTACCATAACACTTGTGGAATCCATTTGAAGAGAAAGTGAGAATTTGCGTAAGAATTACTATCCTCCTCTTAATGCGAGTTGTACTGGCCAGTAGGCACTAGGCTCAGTAGCACGACAAGCCCTCATATCAATGGTCCGTCTACACGAGCTACTCTGAACTGACGTGAAGAGGAAATGAGTTAACAGTTGGTGCAAGTCTAATCACTTCTTGTTTTTAGCATTTTCAACCCCTTTTTGGTTGGAAATTTGGAATTAATGGTGAAAAATGAGGAGATTAACGAAAACAATAGTCTGCCTAGTAACATTATGCAAGTTATGTCCATTGTCAATGGACAAGGAGTGTGTCAAGAACGGCCTCTTCGTATTCATAGTCATTACAAAATTTCATCTTTATTTTCGCCTTTATTAGGACCACAAGAAAAATCATTTTCGCATCATAGGCTCATTGGTCACATCTATTATTATTTACCGAATATTTGTTTCTTTTATATAGAAAAAACGATATGATAGAGAGGAGAAGGGGGGAGGTTGGTAGAACATGTCGGTTTTAATTTCGATTCCCATCCCGGCTCCATCACTTGAGAAACCTCCCCAATCCTCGCCTAATCAAGTAGGACGCAAGGATGGGACGTGGCAGTACAACCATGACATGTACAATTTTCTTTCTTTTCCTCACCTCATCACCTAGAAACCTCCATCCCTACCTAATTGGTGTTGCGCCTTCATGAAACCTGTCTCACTCAGATCGTTAAAGTTAAAATTGCCTTTTTGAAACGTTTGTCACCAACGTTTTCGAAAATCAAGAATATGAGTGCTAATTTGCTACCCCAAATACATTTCTTCTATACTTTGGAGCATCGCCTAAAACCAAAAATTAATTTTTATCTCTAAATGTAAGTGGATTTAAAACTAATTTAATCTTTAAATGTAAGTGGATTTGATATATAATACTTCTTCCGTTCCTTGTTATATTCTCACTTTGCACTTTGTTATTATATTCACATACACTAATTTTATTATCGTTTTTGTTAGCGTCTAAATTCCTCCATAAGAAAACATTGCCAACCACATACTCTCCCGTCTAATTTTATTTGGAACATATTGACTTTAAGCACTATTCACATTACAACTTTGATTGTATTGATGAAAAACAAACTCATGCGGGAATCCTATTGATTCGACTCAATGTATACTTTTCAGATATATAATTTTTATAATTTTTTCTATACTCAATTTGATATATGAAATTTTGAAATTGTGCCTGAAAAACTGCGATAAAACAAATGTAGCAAATAAAATGAGACGAATATAGTAAATCATTAGGTAGAGGGGAAGCATGTTAAATCATTAGGTAGGGAATCAAGGGGGTTTGAAAGCTATATTTCAATAGAGAGGAGTCTAATTTTATTAGGGATGACAGTATATAATGCATATTGAAGATGGTTTCAGAGCATATGAATGGAAAACTTTTGCTTTATTTACTCAATGATCTGTCAAAAACTTGATACGATCTCTTGTAATATGTTTGTCGTTGCACCCTTGATCTTATGTATGCCCATTCCCTACCTGCAGCAATCTGCAGGCTAAGGGTTAAGTGGTACTGGATTTTGGAGAAATGAGGTCATCTTATTCAATTTACAATACTAAACTTAACTCTCATTTAGTTTTTCCCATCCACAAGCCTTTCCTTTTATGCATAAGTTTACGCCATTCTTCCAATTTATTTAACCTCATAATTGGTTTAGGATACGGGGCGGATATTATAGAGTATCATCTAGTTTAGTTGGTAAAGTACCGAAAGTCTTGTAAGCATGGTGTCCAAAACCTTATGAATCAGATTTTGTGTATGTCATTGTGCTTTGTCTTTACCTACACACCTAAGAATACTATTGGTTTAAGCTGACGTAGAATTTCTTTTCAAACTTTTAAAATTTAAATACGAGATACTTTAGTCGAACTAAAAATCTTTGTGACATGGATTTGTAAACTTTGTAAAGTCAAACTATTGTACAATGTAGGGACTAGGGAGTATAGATTGTAACTTGGAATTGAACTTCAATATCTCTTACTTCATCTGTTTTCTAAAAATTGCAACAATTTGACTGTTGCACCATTTACATATCAGACTTTGATCATAATTTTTTACTCATATACTCCATCCGTTTCTAAAAAATTGTTATATTTGCCTTTTTAGTACGTTTCACTAAAATTGTTACAAATCTACTTTTACTATTTTGGGATATATGGCCCACTAGTTTATTATTCAAATAAATTGTTAGTGGGTCCTACTTTTACTATTTTCCTCTTAATTACTTCAAGTCATGTTTATCATTTTTTTATTCTTTATTCTCTCTCCTAACTTACTTTTGCAATTATTGTCATGATATTCCCACTTATTTTTTGGTTCTTGTGTTTTTTGGAGTGTAACAATTATTGAGAAATGGAGGGAGTATATAAAATGTTAATACATGCAAATTTTACAAAATAGAGGAAATATATGTTGACTTTGAACTGAGCTTATCTAATGTTATCCGATCTTACTTAAACTTATTTACCCTCAATGTAACTTTTATGGGTTTATTTAACTTAATTTTTCCTAACAAGAATTAAAATGATGTGAAAGAACAAAGGCTAATTGTTGGGAAAAGCCTGTATCGGATTAGTTCTAATTTTGACATAGTGTTTCATATATAATGATACTTTTTATGGGCCTCGTTTGGCTTCGGGTAGTTATAGAGAGCTTTAGCATATGTTACTCAATGATGAACATATTATGATAGTGGTAGAGATTAACTAATTAGTTGGTAAAGGTGAGAGATATAATGAACAAGACATAAACTAAAACCACTCTACGCCTTTGTTTATTCACTTAAAAAGCCAACAAACCCGTGTCAATAAATTTGAACAAAAGATAGCTATTTGATAACTTGGGTTGTTAGATGTTGAACACATCAAATTTTTATCATATAGAGGATTGATTTCTTAATTTGTATTTGTTGGTTATAAGTTTATAACTTCAAAATTCTATGATTAAGTTATTCTATAGTGTGAACAAGAAAAATATATTTGTGGTAACCTTGAATTTCTTCTAAATAATCCTTATTTCAGTTTCTAGAGCATTCCGAAATTTAGAGTCATCTTAGAGAATGTCCAATAAAAAATCATAGTAAGTTAAAGTCTAAAGTAAATGATCTTAAGAAAAGCTTATTGTTGACTGTTGAGGTTCACCTTCAATTCATCACCCACGTGAGTTATGACAAGGGTTTAGTTTGTTGAGAGTACGCATCATACATCAAGTCTATTTGAGCAAAAAGTAGTCTTTGGTGTACCATGCATGCTCATGGTACAGCCAAATCCATTTGATCAAAAAGTAGCCTTAGATATACTATTCTTATGTTACACCCAAGTGTATAATAAAAAATATATAGTTTGTTCGTGGAGCACGAGGTCTTTGTGAGGAGGGAATATTTAAGACAAACTCTTATTAATAATCTGAGTTTGTTAAATCGAAATATCATAGATTAGTCACTTAGGTCCATCATCCATGTAGATTTTTCCTAGAAAATGTGTCTTTTTCTATAAACCATACCCTCTTTTCACCGCATCAAAATCAAACGTGTCCACATCTTAAGAGATGATAAGAGCAGTCGCTAAGTTATTCCTTTATCCGTTTATCTTAAAATAAACAAAAATAAATTAAATAAAATACATGTGTAATTTTATCAAAAAAAAAAACGTATGGTTAACGACATGATTTTGAGGATTACATTACGACGAGAATCTAGGGCATGATCCGATGAAAAGACACTCACGTCACGCGTGCAAGTCATAACCTCTCTTTTTTGGAGGAGGGTGTTCTTTAATCTTTATAGACTATCGAATGCTTCCATATTTGATTCAATAAAGCAATGATTATTAGTACCCAAATCCAACCATATTAGCATATAAACTCAAAAGGGTAAAAAAAAACAAAGACCCACCACTCCTATGTTGGTAGGTGTAGGGTCACTACTCACTTGTAGTAATGAAAATTTAAAAAAAAAACTCAACAAAAGTCCCAATTAAACTCTCAAAGTTCACCCTTTATTTCTTCTTACTACTCATGCCAACATAGTTTAATAGGGTCTACGCATATCTAACCTTTTTCATCTAATAAAAAGGAATCTTAATGGAGTGGATCTATTACAAGTAAATTCAGTTCAATTATACCTGTTAGATTATTGAAAGTAGGGGGAGGGGATGATAAGAGAAATCTTATCTTTGAGAATTGCAACAGATAAGAATCGAACTTATAACCATGTTAAACTCCTACTAGTTACAACAAATACTGATATTCTTTTAATTTAAATTATTATTTCCTTTGTTCTATATCTATTATAATATTTGGACTTCTACACTATAAAGTTCTTTTAACCTTCTATTACGATTTGCACATAAGGATAAATATAGTTAGTTTGAGATCCTCTTTAAGTGTGTACATTCAAAAGATTAATTCCTTTATAAGTTTTGCTTATAGATAATTAAAGATATAAATTGTCAAAGTTACGCATGAGAAGCGTAAAACTCTACATACTAGAATAGATTTGGAATGGAAAAAGTAATTATTATTTATGAGGTTCCAAGCAATCAATTATGCAAAGCCCTATTTGCATGATGCTTCTCCATATGTTTGAGCCAGATTTGGCAAATTTGCTGATCATAACATACAATTTGACGTGGTCTTAATTAGTAGGGCTCGCTTATAGTACAAGGCTATCAATTACTTGCAATGGAGCTTTTGTAATCTTGTATAGAATGCACATGAATGTCTATCTAGGGTAGTGTATCATCATTGTTAAGTACTTTTCTGGAAAAAAAAAGTGTGATGCTAAGTGTTTTTCTTATAATTTGTTCCTTGCCTGGTAGATTTATAACAAATTTTGAGGAAAGGGAAAAGAAAAAGGTTTTGGTGGAGTTAAATATCACATGTTGGAATAAAGAAATGAGAAATTAGGATGATTAATTTGAAATATGTCAATGAAGTTGGTCGTGAAATAATGGTCGCTCTTTGTTTCTCTACTTTCTAGTTATTGGCCAGAGTTCAAATTCCGACTTTTAGGAATGGAAAGATATCATTATTCAGCCTTTCATCCTTAAGTGGAATGCCTTGCACGAATGAAAATTGTCGCAAACCTATAATAGGTGCCCTGATTTTTTATTAAAAAAACACTTGCAATAATACTTAATTTTTTTTGGGAATTCCGACTCCCTCCGTGCTTTTTTCTATACTTTATATGAGTTTGGAACAAATTTAAGTATTCGATTGAGTGAAGTAAATGTAAAAGTAAAAAATAGGCCCAACTATTTTTTGCTTGAGATTGAGTACTTGGACTATTTAACAACTACAAACATGGTACATTCTTTTGCGGATAGTCCAAAAAATATGAAAATTTTATGGTTCTCTTATGAAATATAATTATCACAAGTTTTTTATATCCTTTATTTATCTTGTCATGTTCTTTAATATAATAGGACATTTTCGACAATAAATATGTAATTAAAATTCATGACGATAATGTCCTTAACTTTTGAGACAAGCCTTAACTTTTCATTTATAGCACGTAACTTTTGATTACAAAACCTTAACTTTTAATTGTTAAACCTTAACTTTTGATTGTTAAACCTTAACTTTTAATTATAAAATCTTAACTTTTAGGCTTTGTATTGGATCTACAACAAATTTAGTGTAGACCCGGTCTATATTAGACTAAGGCGACAGAATTATAAAATAAATGTAGAAGTGTCCGAAATGTTGTTTTGTTTTTAGGGGGGCAAGAAATAATCGTTAACCTATTTCAACCAATATCCCAACACTTGTTATTGAACTTTAAAAAATTCAAAAAAACTTGACAATACCCCTAATGTTCCGCCCCTATACTTTCCTATAAGAAAAGTATTGACTTTAATTCGGACTAAACAAAGTGGTAAATCATTATTAGAACCTAATTATGTTTGCTACATTGAAAATCATGCTTATTAGTTAAGGAACCCATTGTCGGCAGGAAAAATCAACATAAAAAGAAGCATGAAGATGAATCGGTCTTTGGTCCTTATTATTGGTTTTACCTTTCCTTAAGTCTTTGTTTTAACTAATTACTACGGATTTAGATTCACTTATTAGACCGCATACTAAGATAATGATTAAATTACATGATGATTGATGAAAACGCATTTGATTTATTTCAATATTATTAAAGCCCCATGAACATCAAACGCCATATGACAATTAAACTCTATCAACTCCGTAAAAAAGAAACTCTAAGGATCTTAACCCCGTGAAAACTAATTGATAATAGATAAAGTAATTCCTTAAAGTAGAACTTGTGAAGTAGCACAATCATAATCTCCTCAAGTTTGATTTTACCCAAAAGAGCTCTAGTCGAGATGATTAAGTCACAAGCGCAATTTGATTATTTTTTCTAAAAAAGAATTACGATGACAACGACAACAACAACAATCAGGATATATTGGTTGCATGAATCAAGATTTTATCTCCGGTAGTCGTCATACACCCTACCACCAATAAAATGTAACTACTAACATGTTGAATCGTGATTTGTTTTAATAGAACTCTCTTTATTGCCAAACAAAAATTAGTACTCTCATTGACCTATAAACAACGGGCCTGTTCTGTTCAGTTTATTTCAGTTCAGTTCAGCTCCAATAAGTTCAGTTCAGTTCAGTCAGCTCTAATAAGTTCAGTTCAGTTCAATTCAGCTCCAATAAATTCAGTTCAGTTCAGTTCAGTTTAGTTCAGCTCTAATAAGTTCAGTTCAGTTCAATTCAGCTCCAATAAGTTCAGTTCAGTTCAATTCAGCTCCAATAAATTCAGTTCAGTTCAGCTCCATTTATTATTTAATCATTTTGTTTAATATTATTATTGTTAGTCTAATTTATTTTACTTATTATTATTGTTATTATATAATAATAATTATTATTATTTATATATATATATATATATTTATTATATTTTTACTCAATATTATTACTATTATTATTATTATGACTGAGCAAAGTTTGGGTTGGTGCGCGGTTTAACCAAATTTCATGTCAATACGAGTATTCTAATTTGCAATTGTTGCTTTATTTTACTGAATAAAATTCACTATTACATCATACAATAAGCTACAAAAGCTAAAAAATATGAAAAAATTACAAAGTTGCTAATAATACTGCAGTACTATTTAAAATACAACATTATCGTTACGTTGTATATTAAATATACTTTGGCGGTTTGGTGAATTTCTATCATAGACCAACCTACCACAAATCGTGGTTTGGTTAGAAGCACACATCAACCCATGTTTTAAGCTAATTATTATTATAATGATAATTTTATTAATTTACTTCTTAGACATTATATTATATCAGCATCATCAAGTATTAATATATTAATACTAATAATTATAATTACTTATTATTAATTATTATTATTATTAGTAATTATTATTTTTAAAATTAATTTATTATTATTATTATTTATTTATTTATAACTATCATAATAACATCAAAATAATATTATCATTATTCATTTGATATTATTCTAAATTATTAATTTAATTATTATTACTTAGAATTATTATTACTTATTATTTAATATTCATAATAATAATTATTTACTTATTATTCATATACTTATTATACTTTAATTCAATTCAGTTCAGTTCAGCTCCAATAAGTTCAGTTCAGCTCTAATAAGTTCAGTTCAGTTCCAATAAATTAAGTTAAGTTCAGTTCAGTTTAGCTCCAATAAGTTCAGTTCAGTTCAGCTCCAATAAGTTCAGTTCAGTTCAGCTCCAATAAGTTCAGTTCAGTTCAGCTCCAATAAGTTCAGTTCAGTTCAGCTAGAATTAGCCGAAGAGAACAGGCCCAACCTCCTCCCCCAGGTGGAAAAGGGTAAAAAGTACTCCTTTTGTTGACAATGCTGCTCTTAGTACCAATTGTGCCTCATTCTCTCTTCACTGCTCAACTTTTGTTTGGTGAAATTGTGAAGGTAGTTTAGAAGGACATTATTCTCAATCCTTATATCACTGTATCACTGTAGCGCCTAAAAAATACTTCAGCAGGTGTAAATTATATAAATCAACATATGTTATTTTAATTAAGTACTGCTGCTCATACTCGCTACAAGTGTATACTTAGATGCGGCTGTCTGGGTGTCAGTCTAGGCCATTTCATAGAAAATTGTCTTAGTTTTTGGTTTAAAATGAAGTATCCAAGTGGCTTGTCATACACGGCACATGTAAGTGAGGAAAATTGGAAGAGAGTAATATAGATTAAGTACATAGTTTTACATAGTTAAGAAATTATAACCAGACTCATCATCTTGGAAGGTATGTACTATACTACTACTGTGACAAATAAAAGAGTCAATAAGTAATTCCACAGGGCAGTAAATTTCTATTAATCACAATTAGGTTAAACTTGAACAAAGCTTGAGAACTTGGGTTGGCAGGCTTCTTACCAAAACTGTAGTAAGTTTCCTTTGAAGCATGACAATTCAAGCTCTCAAGCCAATGATGCAGCAAAACAAATGCAACAGTGACAAAGGGCTACTCTTACTGTGGCCAGGTAGGATGCCGAGTGCAAAATTACAACCATCTGAAGTAAAACAGCTATGTATAAAATAGTCAATAGATTTTTCTACTAACCTGAAAGAATCACATAAACTATAATGTCAATCCTAATAAGATCACGAGCATACGAAGAATCAACGAGACTGGGGACAAGAGTACTGCTACTTATTTGGACAGGTCCGTTGATGCTCTTCCAGTAGGGCGGGGCATAGCAAAAAGGTTTCTGGCAACTCGAAGCACACTTTGAATGTCAAGGAGGCTTCATTGTAAACAAAAGTTTCATACAGATTGAGAATCCCTAGATTGCAAAACTCCTTGAAGAACATTAACAGCATTATCATAATTCAAGAAACCCATGTACCAAAACTCATGGTTGTCAACAGATATAATCTGAACATATTTCTCAGCTTGATTTACTCTGCTTGAAGAAGGGTTGACAGCCTTAAGCTGATGCAAAGGAATTATTACCTATTCAAATAAAGGCAGAGAACTCGTAAGAATCGACAAACTCCAGCATTGAACAACACATAATAAACAGAAAGCTAAAATTCTAGACCTTTCCTAAACATTAGGCCAGAAAAACATGTTCTATAAAATTTTAAAAAAACATCTATCAATGCATATAGAGGAAAATACAAATTATGGAACTTGGAAGAAATCGAAGCAGGAAACTCATGTATGTGTGTGAAGCACAGACGGGTGAGCTACATAATGGAAGATTAGTAATATCACCTTATAGTAACTCCATTCAGTCTGATCGCTATTTTTGTAAGGAAGGGGATTATCACTACAAAAGGCAAGCTTGGCTGTAGATACATATAATGTTCCCATTACAGGGCCAGCTGATGTAGACAAGTAACATGCATATGAATCTTGGAGCTGCTCCTCAGGAACTGTGTCAAATGATTGACGGAAAATTTTTTCATAGCCTCCCTCAGCTAGAACTTTAGTACTGTGAACAATTCTCCCCATAGCAGCTTCAGAAAAACTAGGACTTGTTTTCACTATAAAATAGCACACAGAAAAGAATGTCAAAGAGTAGAACTGGTAAGAAAACGAACACCATCCAATTCGTAAAATGAAATACAGAAAAGAAAAGAAACAACACCCAATTCATAAAATGAAGTACAGAAAATAAAAGGAACACCATCCAATTTGCATCAAGATCTTTAATTGCAAAAAATACCTTCATTGTATCGTTTTTCAGTATATTCACATCACATGCAGCCAAATTAACGCTAAAAACGTACCCAGCTCCTCACTCCGCGCCTCCGCGAAGGGCAATAGGACATACAGTAACACAGCCATAAATGGCATGAATACAAGTGTGCAAACTATTATCAATTCAGCATGGATCTACTCTTCTTTCACCAACTGAAAGAACCCACCACTCTCACCCCGGAAGGAAGGCAAATGAGTAATTATTACTCGATTTCAACTAGACAATTGTATCCAATGTTTTAAAAAGAAAGTCGGGAAGAATTTGCAATATGCATACTTATCCCTACCAAACAGCCATTCAAGACTCAGAGAAAAAAAAAAACTATTTTTACTGTAAAATAACATGAACCAACAAATATAGAACCATACAGTCGAAATTTCCACATGCAAAGCCATCAAAAACAATGCACCCCTCCAATTGCCAACGATGCCACCAATAACTTAACACCCATTTCCTCCCTTGATCATCATAAGAAACACCTAAAGCCAATATAGGTCTTCTATGTAATGACTCAGTTACATAGAAGTAACAACAGGGAGAGGAGAAGCGAGACAGAGAAAGCAAAATCAATGTTTAGTTTAAGTCGATGAAACTTGTGTACTTCCTCCGTTCTAAAGTAATTGCAAAAGATAAATGGAATACACTTTTGGTTAAAAGGTTCTCTCTATCTCTCTCTTCGTCACATGGGCCCCTCTTTTTATCACTCTATATCTCACTCCTCATCGCATGGGTTTCCTTCAAAGATGAGCATCCCCCTATGTTGCACTTATTATAGAACGCAAGAAGTATTTCAGATGCTACCTATCCACTGTTTTCTGAAAGAAACCCAGCGATATTATGTAGGATCAATATAGAACTTAAAAGAAAAAAAAATAGATCCAATGGCATCCCAATCTAAAGCAAAAGCAAGGAACCATACAGATTCGCTGAACTTATAACTGCTCCCTACAAAGGCCAGCCAGAACAATGCCCTCACAAAGTCACAGTACAAACCACAACGTCAATACTAATATCCGTCATCTTCAAAGTGGCTGTTAATTACTGAAGAATTCATCAGCACATCTCTTCTGCTGTGCCAAACTAACCAGCATGGAACTTCAAACTTGATTCTCTACGTGATATTATGCAACCTTGGAAAATTGAAGTCAGGCAGTGTTACTCACCACAAACTGGCTCTGCAAGAACAGCTACCAGAGGCTAGTCTGGAAGCACCACTTAGCATGCACATAAGACGCAAAAAAGTAAACCCAATAGCTCAGAAAAAGAGCAGATGTGAGACGCGTATTCTACCTAGTAGAAAAGGTTGGTAAATGGAGAAAGAGGCCCTAGTACTTTAAGGGCAATCAAAAAATCCTAGAACACAACATTTCTATCAAAATGCAATGTCCTAAGTAAGACAATAGAGATAAATTCTGCCTAAACACATCCCCACAGTTTCCTCAACCTGCCTCCTCTAACAAGTTACACTATTTTTCAATGACCTCAAGCATTTCCCTGCCAAAACAAAACAGACCCACCCTGGCACTTTGAATCTCATAACTTCAGTATTGCTCGTGTCTCACATGGTAAAGTGTTTAAAACCAACCAATACTACTCAAAACCTACCCGCCATTAGCTAATAAAGATCGAGTTACCTAGCTTGTAACTACCATGAGTCATATGGCATATACCGTCGTAATTTGGCTTTCTTGAATCTTGACGTACTTGCAAGGAACTCCTAAATCAATATTTCTATCAAGCACCTAGGCTATAAGTCTAGTGTTATCTTTTTCAATCTTTCCACTTATGGTTGACCTAAGATTTTGAGAAGAACCTTAACTCTGAACTCCAAGTTATCCTTCTAAAACTTCATATACAGATAATGTGTATTGCTACACATCTACATGGATTAAAGCTTAGTTTAGCTCACAATCAAGAGGAAATCACACTCTGTTTCACACCTTCTATATTCTTCTATTACATAACAATATCTACTCCGGGGCTTTTAAACAACGTCCATAAACTTTACAGACATTCAACTACATACCTTTCCCAAATCAAGAAAAACCTCCCAAATCAAGAGAACCATATGTAGGTCCTTTTGTCTTCTTTATACTACAGTTCCTCTCATCTAAGGTATAGTATCGCTTCAACCATCCATAGTCCCACTGAAACCAAAGTACATCCCCATTCCCCAGTATAGAAGTGTTTCTTCTTATTCTCTTTTAATACTCGTTGATGATTTTAAGATGTGCTCAAGTAGCTTGATACCTCTACAAATTATTATAATTCATATATCTCAAATTTTTAAATGAAAAACATTGCGGTGTCAAGTCATCTAACATTTTTGCGAATGCAAGAAGAGCATAACGAAATTATTTAGCCAAATACCAACCTTACCTAAGTTTTTTAATAAATAATTCTGAGCAAATCATCTAGACATTCAACGCTTTTCAAGGTAGGACTCATAACCATCTATTCTTCATCATATGCATTGCTTCTTCCCGCTTATACAATGAAAAATGTTAAAGGACATGTGAACCCCCTAATGTGGAGTTTACGGCTAAGCACACTAATCCTAGGACATTTGCACAGAGCGTAAGTACCATCAAAACCAGAAAAAGGCATTGATATGAAATTCTAAAAAGATATGAAAAAAAAGGAAGCTTTAAAAAGAGTGTAGAGCACCATCAATCTTGTCATGCTCAAACTATCACAAGCAAGAGCTGGTTATCTGCCCAAACTTCAATTTGAGCAGCTGTAAAAACTTACTATTTGGCAGTACTTGAGCCAATAGCTCGGCTAGCTGCTGAATTCAAATGCGAATGCAAGTTGCATTCAACGTTTTCCAGTTCAAATCAATCAAGAAGGTAATAATATCAACATGAACAGCAATAAACCCTTCTTTCAAAATAAGATGTCTTGTGAATTAGAATTTCAAAACTTGCTATAACACTACATGTTTACAAGAGATTTGAACTCTATCATACATTTTCATCTTTTGTAACAATACAAATATGGCTAATAGAAAAGCTCTTGGATTTTAACTTTTAGGCAACCCCAAAACTTTTACAAACAACTTGAATATATCCCTTTCCTACATCAATAGATATACATGTGGGTCACTTCAACCTATCTCCATAAAGCAACAATATAAGAAGCTTCCATAGTGTCGAATAAAGATTGTATCCACATGAGTCGCTCATACAAGTCCTCCTCCTCCATCACTATGATACCATGCAAGATGACCCTCGAAGCCCAATTCCTTAGCATCAATCATCCATTATTATATATTATCCCGTTCATCTTGATCATCCTTGATTTCTTTTATCATCTCCATCCAATAAACCGATGCCACTTATTATTAGCGTTAATACTCCATCACTCCTTGATCTCATCCTCAATAACCACCATCCTTAACCCCTTATCTTTTCATCATGGAACTATGTATTCTCAGTTTATGACACAACCACTTCAACATCCTCATTTTCACGACATTCATCTACCAACAATGAACCTTATCAAACATGATCATTCCAATCCATACTGAAAAGATAAGTATGATTAACATTCCTATGACACTTTCCCTTCACTTTTAGGGCATTCATCTTCCATAAATTTATGTTGCAAGCACTTAGTACTTGCTATCATATTGTACTTGCTATCAATGAGGGCTTTTCCTTAAAAGCGATCTTTTCAAACTCCTTTCAAAAAGAGGTTTTGTGATATAAAATTTCAAACTTGCTATAACACTATACACGAGATTTAAACTTTATCAAACATTTACATCTTTGATAACAATACAAATATGGGTAATAAGAAAGCTCCAAGATTTTAACTTTTAGGCAACCCCACAACTTTCTAAAAGAGCATGACAATATTCCTTTCCTACACAATGAAACACATGTGGGTCAAGAAGCTTGATAGTATCAACTAAAAGAATAAGATAGCATCCACATGAGTCGCTCACACAAGTCCTCCTCCTTCGTCACTATGACCCTCGAAGCCCAATCTTTAACGACAGTCATCCATTGTTACCCCTTTCATATCGATCATCCTTCACTTCTTTTATCATCCCTATCCTATGAATTGATGCCACTTATTATTGGCGTTGGAAATGTCAATAGCAATCAACGCTCCTTGATCTTATCCTCAATTACCACCATCTTGAACCCCTTATCTTTGCATCACGTATCTATGCGTTCTCGGTCATGACAAAATCACTTCAACATCCTCCTTTCACAACATTCATCTCCAAAAATGAACCTTCTCAAACATGATCATTCCAATCCATACTGAAAAGATAAGTATGATCAACATTCCTATCACACTTTCCCTTCACTTTTAAGGCATTCATCTTCTATAAATTTATGTTGTAATCACATAGTAAAATTATGTTCTTCCCCATTTCAATCCATAAACTCCTTTGTGAAGCATCTTAATCAACATTTCCCTTCTATCATCTATCCAATAATATACCGCAAATACTAATCACTATAGATAATTCCTTGCCACATATATGTCAAAACATCCACATATAGATCATCCTCCATACCAATTTTGCAACGTAAGTCTTCCATTAATTTCGACTTCGCTTGAAGCCTTTGGTGGTTCTAATTTATCATTTATACTTCATGAAGAGTCATCCACCAAAACCATTCTCAAAATATTCTACCTACCTCTATAGCACTTACAAATTCATTCGAGACGACACATGTCAGTCATCAATGTTCCTAGCATGAACAAGATAAGAACTCCAAATGGATGTGTCTCTTCTAGTTCTCTTCTTGACTTTCATTACAAATAATTTCATAATCTATTTAAGTGACTCAGTACACAGGTTATCTCAAAGTTATGTGTCTCGTGCAGATCCAAGGAAATCATAGTGTTTCACTAAATAAGCCGTTCTTTCTTCCTAAAGGCACTTTAAACTTCACTAATAATATCTATGGTTACGTGCCTTTCACCTTAAGCAATATTTCTTCTCCCATAAGATTTAAAATGCTACCCCAACCATACTAGAGTAGCTTGGTTACAACAATTATCTTACCGTATGCACAAAATAAACCCATGCCAAGGAACTTAGAACTCATGTGTTTTCAACAATAGAGAACTCAGCTGCTCAAGAACGAGAATATTTGAACTTGCAACACCAACAAAGGGAATGCTTGAAAAGGGTAAACATCAAGGGTGCAACTATACATTGTTATGGAGTTGTGGTTCATTCAAGGGTGTAACTATACATTGTTATGGAGTTTGTGGTTCATTTCCCAATTTTAATAGAAAACGGACATCGTTTCTCTTACAATTTTCGAGGTATATACCTCTACACACTTTGTCCCTATGCGACAAATAAAAGGGTATATATAGAAGTGAAAATACTCCAACTCCTACCCTTATCTATATGACTATGTCCCAAAATAGAACTAAGTAGCTACATCCATGAGTTTAGAGGTGTGGCTGATTAACATAAACCTACAATATAAGTACAGATGGTTACGGTTAAGCATGGAATTGCATATTGATTTGGGTCATCCAAGAAGTTTTATCATCTCCTAATCCACCCCGTAAAACATAATATGTACCAATTCAATGAGCACAACAAAAGAACTCAGCTTATCACAGCACGAAACAATCAAGCCAATCCCAGATTCAGGCAGGCTGCTGTCTTTTTTTGGGTATACCTACAGGCTACAGACTTATCAATTGTCAAGAATCAATTGTTATAGTTCGGTACTTCACCAATAACCAGTTTCAGGGAACCCATCAGAACGCAAAAAAGGTTGCACAAGAAATACATAATCCACATAGTAGGCATCATATAGGTGGATTAAGGTCCGTTTCCGTTACATTATCCTATTCAAGAAACATGCCAATCAAAAGGCTTAATTCATCAAAGAAAAGGCACATGTACATAATATTTGAGGTCACCTGCCCCCCTCGAAACTAGTAAATACTCGCCCCAGAGCATTCCATTAGAAGTATATACAATGTCATTTTTTGGTATAGAGAAATTCAAGTAGCATTCAAATACTAATAACACTAATTAGGCACTATTCTTTTCAACTTATTTTTGCTTATCTGAAGTTAATTTTTCTTATTAGACCTTATTCGACGACTTTATTTCACCTTATTAGATGAAACGTTATTTGACCTTATTCGACATCATTAAAACTTATAGTATGAACTTATTTTTTTAATATGGATTGAAAATAACGGACCCTTGAAGCGTGATTTTGGCAAAAATTCCCAATTTAATATCATTTCATGAGTAGTTAGACATAGAAGCTATGTTACTTAGACACGGATTAAGTGTCTCCTTAGATACAAGTGTCGAAGTATCAGATTCGGCCATTCTGTAGAAAACAGTCAGGTTTTTAGTTAAAAATGAAGTATCCAAGTATCGACACGATACGACACTTAGTTTTTAAGGTAAATGAGGGTGTCAAAGTAATATAGCATAGAAGTGTAATTCTTATGTAACATCTAACGGCGCTTTCGTTTTACTAATCATTTACACTCCTCCATCGTTGAAAACGTTAATTTGCTATCAAAAAAACAACATCTAACATCACAAACCTCAAAAACAATCATAAAAAAAGGAAAAGAAATCATACAATGTTGCCAGGTATTGCCAGCAAAATCCTCAGCTTTCTTAGCAGCATCCTTAACATTCCTCCCCCATTTCCCTAACACATTCTTCACCGTATCCATCCTTTCTGCAACAAATCAACCACATGCAAACACAAATCATCACAATTCACAATCAATTCCTCAAATTATCACAATTTTCACAATCAATTCACAACGATCATACCTTTAAAAGAAGCAGATGATGAAAGAGAAGGAGTAGAAGAATGAGAAACGTAAGGATTAGATCCAGATGAAGAGTATGATTTCGGCGAAGAATCAGGTTCAATTGAAGGTGTATAAGTAGACTCAGATACTAATTGTTCGCTCCACTTCACCGATTTCGGCGTTTTTGCTTTTTCGTCCGGCGATCCAGTTGCGCCGTCGATGGAGGTGATTTCCGGCGATTGTTTTGCTCCGGCGTTAAGATCTACTTCTTCTTGATGTAGTGATACTTCGTCTAATGGAACGGAGTGAGTCGAATCGGCGAGTTTTGCTTCCTCCATTGATGGAAATTTGAGATGTGAATGAGTGAATTTGGAGAAGATGAAGATGAAGATGAAGAAATGAGAGTGATTCGAGAATTGGGGGAAAATGAGGGAGATTTGGTGGTTTGGCTTCCCACTGAAATTCAAGTCTTATGTGTGTTAGTTATTTGAATTTTTTTGGTTTTGCTATTCCAAAAATAAAGTGTCCTAATTTACTTTTTTTTAGTTTCTTTTTACATAATGGCCACTCTCCTTTTTCTTTTCTTTTCCGCTCTCGAGTGAATTGACCTTTTTTTAGGGTAAAACGTTAGTGCATAAATTAATCAATCAAAAGAGTGTCCGACAGTACATAAGGTGAGACCTCCGAAGGGCAATGACGCACCCAACGTTGCTCTACACCAAAAGGCACTAACTTCGCGAGGTGATGGGCAACCATATTTCCATCCCTACGCACATGAGACCATAAAAGAGACTCAAAATGTTTACTACGTTCTACCGAATCTTCTAAAATTGAATCTAGATCAGACAGAAAGAAACAACCATGAGTAAGTCTAGCTATGATAGATTGGCAATCCGACTCTAAGATGATATGAGAATGGCCTTCCTCCTTTGCTATCTTCAAACCCAAGCATAGAGCTTTTCCTTCAGCTACCTCAGGGACCCAATGAGCCCAGAGACGACGCGTTGCAGCTAGGGGTGTAACTGAGCTGAGCCGGCTCGTAGAGCCCTCGAGATCGGCTCGGTCAAAGCTCGGCTCGAGCTCGGTCAATTTTGAGCCCGAGCCGAGCCTTAGCTATCCGGGCTCGAGCTCGAGCCCAACAAGGCTCGGCTCGTTTAAGCTCGACTCGGCTCTTTTACTTAAAATATAAGTCGTTATTCCTAAAATTTGAACTTTAAATAAATGATTAAAATTATCGGTTGTTGAAAATTAAGTGACATGAAGGACCTTATTTACATTCAATGTATCTCTGTTGAATTATGGCTTAATTTTTAATTTTTTTTTTGCAAGAATGTTAACCAATAACGGGGGAAAGATAATCGAGCCGAGCCCGAGCTGAGCTCGAGCTCGAATTTTTGCAACTGAGCCGAGCTCGAGCCTTGACTTAGCAAGCTCGTCGAGCTAGGTCAAGTTGCCAACGAGCCGAGCCGAGCTTGGTCGAGCTCGAGCTCAGCTCGGCTCGTTTACACCCCTAGTTGCAGCCCATAAAACCTTCCCTTGGTGATCTCTAGCAACCGCGGCCAAACCGACCCAGCTTATGAATATAAACTATGGATATGTTGAGTTTACTTTGAAATAATTATGTTCGATAAAAATAATAAATTCAATTTAGTAAAAATCACTGATGCAATGAAGAAAAAATATCTTGAATCGATAAAACGAGTTTAGTTCTATAAAAAAAATTTGGTTTAGGAAAATGAGCTCGGTTGAGTAAAATTAAAGTAAACTATACAGGGTCAATATCAAATTGATTTGACTAGAATTATTTTCACTATGACTCGAAGAGGAACCTAGTGCAATTGAGCTGAATTAATTTCGTTGAACTAAAGTGAACTAAATTTGCAAAGCTCTAATAAGTTTAAGTAATTCCAATAAAAAGAACATACACAAGTTAATACAAGTCAACAAAACTAAGTATTCAATCCACATTTTAAATCGAATTCGACATTTTTATAAATTGAATTTATATGACCTGAAGTGAACTTAACTTAATTTTACTAAATATAACTTGTATTTAAATCTGAAATTATTTTCCATGAACTAAGCTTAATTTTATGGAACTTCACATTCCTAACCATTACTCATTTGCTGATTCTTCAACTTGGAACAAAAGGTAGGGAGACTTGTCTGTCTCCAAAAAAGAGATGCAGCCGTGTCGAAGAGACAATTATCTCACTTGCAAACATTTTTGTATCTATATTTATTGATTCTCTATTAATTTTCAGCTTTTTTAAAGTTTTTTTAGCTAGGCCAGGCCCAATGAACCATGTGACTTGCCCCGGTTCTACCAATAACCAACTTGTCCTAGATCTTCCTCTCAGCCTATTTTTTGAATACTCCACCTTACCCGGTCCTCGTAGCCCAAATTTGGCCTCACCTTACTCCACCCACATTGACCTTGTATGTCCACCAATTAGCCCCACTATTTTCACTATCATCATTCTTAATCACTTTCAGTAACTAAT
Organism: Patellifolia procumbens; assembly: GCA_947645195.1. Lineage (NCBI taxonomy): Eukaryota > Viridiplantae > Streptophyta > Magnoliopsida > Caryophyllales > Amaranthaceae > Patellifolia > Patellifolia procumbens. Next base: position 1,093,925 of record CANSGD010000144.1, read on the forward strand.
CACAAACACGTTGCAATCCGCCACGTGTCACTCTCCCTTCTTTACAACAATATTTAATCAACGTTTCTCTCAATAAAATTGTTCAGGATAATAAGCTTCGAACCCTTGACCTCGAGTGTGGAAGACCAATGCTCTAACCATTGTGCCACTACATTTTTGTTGGTTCTTTTATCAATACTAATAATGATATTATATGTTTTCATTGAAAAACAATAATTAAGGTACAATATGTTAATTGTATTTATGAATAAAACTATTAATCTATGACTTTTTTTCTAACATCTTTCTATACCAAAATTTAATTGTATTAAAGTAGTAAAGTATAATACATATATATCCCACAGCATCGCCTGAGCCTAAATACTAGTTTGTTTTTTAAATCTCTATATATTTTGATAAATTTAATAAGTAACGTATATTACATCACAAAGTCTTATATGAGGCTCCCTCCCTACACCATTAACTAATGGTGTGGCTGGTCTATTTATTAACCTATAATTACTTAATTACTCTCCAAACTTATCCAATATTGTCGCTAGCCCCTTTTGCTTTCTAGTTAGTAATCCCCCTTCTAAAATAGTCAGTACCCCCGTCCAAAAAGTCAATAACCCCTCCCCAAAGAATTAGTAACCCCCTAAAATAGTTAGTAACCCTCCTAAACAATCAATAATCCCAAAACACTTGGTAACCCACTAGAATAGTTGGTAACCCCCTCTAAAATAGTCCGTCTTGCTGATGTTACATATTTAATCGCACAATCTTTTCCCTTAGAAGATTGATTAGATTATATAGTCTTATTTGAATGCGGTGATTTATTAATAGAATATTGGAAAATTTGCGAAAAAACATCTTATTTGTTACAATTTTTGTGAAAAAACACCTTATATAATTATTTTTGTGAGAAAACACCTTATATGTCACTTTTTATCAAAATGCACACCTTGTTGTCGAATTTTGGCTAAAAAGTCGAAGGTTTGATCATTGAACCTCTTTATTTTTCCGCCTTCCTTTTTTTGTGCGGAAGGCACACATTCACAAAAAAAATTGGTCAAAATCTGACACGCAACGATGAGTGAAAAGTTGGAGGGTCAACGTCTAAAAGTTTGACTTTTTAGCCAAAATCTAACAAAAAGGTGTGCATTTTGATAAAAAGTAAAATATAATGTGTTTTCTCACAAAAATAATTATATAAGGTGTTTTTTCACAAAACTTGTAACAAATAAGGTGTTTTTTCGCAAATTGGTAAGTTGCTGTTATTTGAAACTTGGGTATTCTTTTATTGTCAAAGGGAGTTGGATCTAAATGGTTATCATCTTATCATCAATACAAATATCAACATAACTATCCTTACTCACCTTATGAGGATAGTTAGGGCATATGATTTAGAACATTAGGGATGCTGTGTGTAAAATCTTTAATTTGCATGATTTTATGAGCATATGTATAATTGTGTTGGGAAAGCTACTGATATTCAAAAAATTATAGGAACTTATTGAATACCTAGCTAAAACTATTTCACTATTTGTTTTAGAAGGGAGTCACTACCCAAAGAACTTGACATGCTTAGATTCTATCTCGACGAATCTGACAAAATTCCCACGATATACTATACTATTGTATTTTTCCACACGTGGGATAGGCATTAACTTTACATTAGCTAATCATGTTAGAAGCTTGTAATCTTGATCGACCATGAAGAAAAGTTTTAGTCACTAACTACCTACTCTGTATACAATATTTTAAAACTTTCCTAGTAAAATCACTACATGCAACCTCAACGACAAATCCTTTTACCAAGTAAGTGTTGGTCCAGTGGTGATGGGGAATGGCTTTGGTAGGACGGACTCGTGTTCGAATCCCCGCAACACCCTTGGGAGAGGAATGAAACCTAACCACCCCGAACTTGGCCTCGATCCGGATGTAGCCCGAAGGGTGAACCGGGTGCAAACATCAAAAAAAAAAACCTACTCTGTATACAACATAGTTGCATGATAACATGATCATAAAAATAATGGGTGAGCAACAATGAACTGTGAAGGCCAAATTCACTACTACTAGATCATCTATAGACGAAAAATTGAGGTTGTGTCGAAAATTTTCCAAATGTATTTTCAGGATTACTTAGTAAATTTCAATAAAAAAGGAGTACTTTATAAATTGTAAAATTCATCTTCTCTTCAATGGCCTTAGTGTCACTGAAATTATTATCTGCAAATGCTTCAACTTACAATATTTTAAATTTGCTCAAGATCTTCTGGGTTTTCATTCTTGAGTTCTTGAAAAAAAAAAAGAAGGATTAATCTCTTTTATCAATCAAATTTCACAAAATAATAAAATATAGGCACTTAATCGTTGCAACTTTATTAACTTCTACTACAAACTATTGCACCAATAATGTTTCTGATCTAAAGAAATTACATACTATATAGAATAAAGTTTGATCTTATTACATAGCTAAAAATAACTACGGTACGTATTCATTATTTAGTCGAAACTTATATAATAACCTAGCATGCATTAACATCAGTATCGTATTCTATAGAACGTAACATAGAAATATAGAATAAAGACTAAAACGAATCGTAAACATAGCTAAAATTATTATTACATATGATTTAGATTGCCGATAGCAGTTCCAAGATTTTCCTATGTGCTGCTCCTGCTGCTGGCGCCGCAAGCATTGCTTCTTGATTGTACGCCACCGACGCCGCGGCCATGATTAGTAGTCTTGTTGTTGATCATGATACTAATTAAGTGTTGATTATAATCAGCATCTTCGCCGCCGATCCAACAAATCTTATTGTATAATGAAGTACCCAAACACTCTGCCATTGATAGGTTGTAGGGAATAGGGATGTACCACTTCACGATCAGGGATGTACCACAAAGAGTAAATTAAGCACTAACAAACTGTGAAGGCCAAATTTATTACTTCTAAATCAATTACAAACGAAAAATTTAAGGTTGAATCGATAACTTTCCAAACGTAAATTGCGAAAATCTTATTTTTTCAATGGTCTTAGTGCACTTACATTATTAATTATCTGCAAATTCTTCAACTTACTCTATTGTTCAAGATCTTCTGGGTTTTCATTCTTGAGTTCTTGAATACTTTTTTTTGGAATTTTTTTCATCAATCAAAAATAATAAAATTCATAGGCACTTAATAATAATTGCAACTTTATTAACTCCAACTACGATTTATTGTCCCGTCAAAAAAATTCTGAATCGAAAAAGAATTATTATTTAGTCAAAACATACGTAATAAGCTAACATGCATATGCATTAACATCGATCAGTGTCTCAATCTGTACGTAGAAACATAGAATAACGACTAAAAACGAACGTAAACATAGCTAAAATTATTATAACATATGATTAAGATTGCTGTATCTGATTCTTTGCTGGTGCATCATTTCAAGCAATTTCAAGACTTTTCAATGCTCCTGCTGCTGCGCCTGCCGCTGCTAGCATTGCTTTGCTATTGTACGACTTTGGCGTCGCCTCGGCCATGATATTAGAGGTCTTGGAATCGATTTTCGAAGCGACAACTCCAGCATAATAAGCAGTCTTGTTGTTGATTGTGATATTAGTTAAGTGTTGAGCATGATAATCAGCATCACCTTCGCCGATCCAAGAAACCATAGTGTATAAGGAAATATCCAAACACTCTGCCATTGTTAGGGTGTAGGGACGTATCGATTCATGATCATTGAACTTGAAGTCAAATTCGTGTCGAAGACGAGGATTTGTTGAAATATCCATTGATGTGGGTTTTAACAAGCTAGATTGAAGATTATGAAGAATGAATAACACTATGAAGAGATTGAAGAGAATAAAGAATGAGTTTTAATAATAAGGTGAGCGTTGGATTATGTTGATTGGAGTGATTATTGTTGATCAATATATATAGAGGTACAAATATGAATCCTAATCGTATTAGGTAACCTAATCTAATAATAAGATAAGATTTAGATAAAATTTACATCAAAGGCTATCCTAAACCTATTAGGAATATATTTGCAATATATTCTCTATCACACCCCCGCAGTCATAACGCATTACTACAAAAATAGCTTTATTTGACGTTTAATATATTGCAGTTGTTATAAGAACCGCCATTGTTTTCATGTTTATGCAGGCGGGAGTCGTAAACTATATATTTCATTGCGGTTTACCAATAATTGCAATGTAAAGTGGTGTAGGAAACGGAAAAATATACATTTAATGGCGGTTTTCAAATAAACGCAAGGTAATTAAAAGCATAGTTTTTAGACTAAAAAACTTCCCTTTAATTTTTTTTAACCTAACTAAACTCTTCTCCCTCTCCTCCTCCGGCGCTTCCTGCCTTGTTTATTTTCTCTAAATTCTTTGTCTAAATGTACGTCAGTCAATTTTACTTATTGTCTCCCTAAATGAATAACTTTCAATATTGACAACTCAATAAAGTTCAGTGGTACTCGAATTATGGTAATTTGATGCAGTAAATCCGACTTTGCTTGATTTTCAGTGAAATTGTGGTTGATTGTATGCAAAGTTGCTTAAAAATAAAAATTAGAGAGTATAGGACAGTGAATTTAGGTAATTTGATGCAAGAAATCCGATATAGAGTGTATCAATGTTTTTATAGGTAGTGAGATTCTTGATTCTTGATATGAACTCTGAATAACAATCTGCTTACTCAATTTTGTGAATTATTAGTTACAGATTGAGTAACCAGATTATTGCACTCACATATCTAGAAAGCTAAAGTCTATTGGCTTAAAAGCATTAGTGGATGCTGCTATCATGAAAATATGAAGTTTAAATATTATACAAAATTTTGTGGGATTCAAACATTGAATACTGCTTTAAGGACGTATGATTTGATTGAGAAACTCAAATAGCTCTTGCTATGCTGTCGATGGTCGAAATCTTTGTTTGTATCCTGAGGTGTAGATCGTATGTGGCTATATATAATCTGTTATCTTCAGCATATGTGTTGAGGTCAAGGGACATGGAAGTTCTACGTTGGAACCCGTTTGTTATGCTTGAGTTGGAAAAAAATGTGTTTTTGATCTGGCATAAGCCTTATTAGTACGAGTTAAGAACAAGAGTTGGAGCAACTTCTGAGGTGACATACAATAATTTCTATAAGTTGATTTTCATCATTTTTCATATGCTATATATATTTACTCATCTTATATTTCTCATCTTCTCTTTTTGAATGTTTATTTTCATGCTTGTGTGGCTGGAATCCATATAAACATGAATTCTGTTCTGCCAACATTTTTCTGTACTCTGTATTCATCTTTTAATACCCCCTACTGCTACCGTATTCAGCTGCTGCTTTCTAATTGTGAAAGTTAGCTGCATTTACATTGTTTATTGTGTCTAGTAGTTTGCTGAAATGTGATTGTGGCAGTGTCGTGTTGGGCTTATTTTGACGTGTCTCAAATGAAAATTAAGTTAAGATGTGTTCGAATACTACGCTGAGATAAGCTCATATAAGTTTAATAAGTTACGAAAATAAGTTTGGATAAGTTCAGTTAAATCCAAATCACATGAATAGGACACACTTAAAGCTAACATACTGGCATGACTATGAACTGCAATCTCGAAGTGGTAATTCTAAATGTTGCTTGAGCCCAATGCCCAAAAAGGTAATACTCTAATTACTTTTTTGGTGCAGTAAGATAAATTATAATAGTATTATAATGAGTTGAATACTCTGTTGATTATGTATTACACTAACTACAAATGACCATGTTTGACATTTCACGTATTTTAAAGTTGTGATTTCTTCTATGATTAAGTTCATGATATTATTATCTGATTAATATAGTTGTATCTTGTATGTAATATGTCTTTTAAATGTTTGATTTTACACCGTTTAAAGGTATTATGATTAGTGATTTAGTTATTTGGTATGCCCTGCTGTTTATATATATTGATTTGATACAAGTGTTTTATGCTTAACTCTTAAATTTGCAAGAATTTAAATTTTGATAAATGTTTGATGCGTCACAACATAATTAATAGGAGTAAAATTTCATTATCTTATTATACATGTACTAACTATCAAGGAAAATGTGAGGTGCAATAATTTTGAAGATGAAAGATACTCCATTTTTGGTAATAGACAATAGTAGGGGTTGTAAGTCACAAGTTGGATGAAAAAAATAGTGGTGCATCCTTTCAATACTCCGATTTGGTTAAAATAAAATAAAAAAAACATACAATTTTTCATAAAATATGAGTTATTCTTTTATGGAGGTAAAGGGCCCAAATTTAGCATTTCGCCTAGGGCCCATAAAACCTCAGGACCGGCCCTGTGAATGATTATTGATATTATGCACTAGCTAGTTAAACCTTTTACTGTTGTTGAGCTTGGTCCATTATATGAGTATCATGATGTATAAGGGGTAGTATATTTTGCCGTGTTTGTTTTTCTCTGATTGTCTATTTGGTGATTTTTATGCAGGAAATGATAAGATTTATCAGAGGTTAAGTCTTCAGTGTAATTTCGTTGCAGAAGGTGGGTAGTGTAATGCTATCTTATGTTCGAACCCAGCCTTATTTGATGCAAACATGAGATTAAGGTTCCCTTTGTTTCCTTCCCTAAATTATTGATTACTGTTTTCTTTTTTTGATTTACATGTCGTTAGTTTCCCTTGATTACTTTAATTTACGTTGCATTTTGTATATCATGCTTACCCCTTTGTTTTTGTTGGAAATGAATAACGATACTATATCGCAAATGTGAAATGGAGCGAACCCGTAACTTGTTCGGGTTTTCGTGTTCCACGGGAATATCAATTTCAACACAATTCAAAAAAGGCGAGTTTAAGAAAGTTGAAGCAGACCAATGAAATCATTCAGATTACCTCTTAAAACTATACAGGTTCGTGACTATAACGTTTCTAAATTTAAGATCGTATGTAGTAACAAAATTATAATTGGCCTTTGTTGTTTTGTAATGCCCTCGACAAGATAATTATGTTGAGTTTGGATATTATGTTATGAGTTTTATGAAAGAGATAATCCATCAAAAGCAAGTAAAAAGTTCCACAATCTGTTAGTACTCAAGTTCCTTTTGTGCTGGTTATATTTAGTTTAGAGTAGTTTACCATTTGATTATTCTATAGTCGAATGCTTGGAGGATTCTGGTGCATTTTCTAAATACTTTTCTTATAGAAATTGTGTTGTGAAATATCATTTCCCTGTTGTGAACTTTAAAAAAACATGTAGGTATACATTTGGAAGTCAGAGGATTGTCCAAATTATAGAAGTAACTATGTCGAATTTTCTAGTTGAATTTGCTAAATAATTCGATACTTTTGCTGACTTATTTCCTATTTTTTACAGTACTTTCTAGGCAATCTATTTCCTTATGGCCAAGAGCAAATCGATGAAGTCAGAAACGAGTGGGTGCAATATGTATATCATTTCACAAGTTCGTTCCAAGAGTTTGATTACAGATTTTTTTGTCTAACTTATTACATTAGTTTATGTTGTACGTTATAGCAGGACAAACTTTACGTTTTTTAGGAAGTAAACAAGTTTGGTTGACAAAATAAAATTTAAAGTTTACATTTATATTATGATTGTAAGATTGTTTTTTTAGCATTTATATCTTTTCAACATTTAAATTATACTTTGATAAAGAAAAAAATATAGGATGACAACATGAAGCTCTTCAAGAAAGTGTCGTTCATGTAAAAAAAAAGTGTCGCAGCTTCTATTGCGGTTGTGTTAAACCGCCATCTTAGATAATTCGTATTTGGCGGTAATTTTGAAATTTTGGTGGTAGTAAAAACAGTTAAAAGATTGCGGTTTTCAGACAACCGCAATAGAAATTGTCTCCTGCCTTTTATTGCGCCATGCATCTATTGCGGTTTAGAACCGCAATAGATTACGCGTTATAACCGCAATAAAAGGCCTTTTTTGTGGTAGTGGCGGGAGGAGGACGTATGCTAAGACCGGATCTAAACTCCAAGAAGAGCTGTCGTGGTAAACCCTATCAATGAGTAAAATGAGGGTGTACTATTTTATCGTGATAATCGGATACTTATAATCTTTAAAAGTATAAAAATAAAATCCAAGATTACTTTATTGAATCTTTAAATCTTGATTAGGTGATAATTAACTGATAACAGACATTGGATTGGTTTGTTAAAGAAAACGTCGTAGAGTAGTAAAAAAAGAGAGAAGGAAGTCAATTAAAAGTCATGTTTGAATTATAGTTAACAAACAACAACCCTTTTGTTTTACTTTTTTTAAAAAATCTTTAATGAAAATTTTGTCTTAGGACAAACGGCTTGGTAATAATATGGTTGAAGATTATAATTTTAATTAATTGTATATGAATTATGGCTTGGATCCGCAATAAATTTATTGTGCGCTATGGTTAAATTAACCTTTCATATTTTAAAATGAGTGTTTAGAAAATTTAAGTCATTTATTATGAAATTGTCAAAAGACCAAATCAATAAAAAAATCTAAGTTGATGGTTGAAATCTTAGGATTGGTTTTATCCTCTACCACGTCTCCTCACCTAAGAACACTTTGGATTTGAAATGTGGTGCAATACAAATCGACTCATATGTGGTGCTATATATTCCATTTGGAAAGGGGAGGCATCAATGAGATTTTTGGACCCATTTCCTACCGGTTAGACCAATTCTCAATAACATGTCAAATAACTAACACAACCAAAAGACTAAGTTGATAATTAGAATAGTTCTAGGATTAACTTTATACTTTTATCACGCTCCATCGTACACGGGAGCCCTTTAGGATTGAAGTGTGGAATGGATACAAGCTTCCACCTACGTCGGGCTAAATAATTCACTGAGAGATGAGTGAACTCGTGATAGCCAAGTTGAGTCTAATACCATGTCAAAAGACCAACTCAAATAAAAGTTTAAGCTAATATAAATCACCCTCTTATTAAGAGTAACTTTCGAGGGAGAAAAATTCCACACATAAGGAGAGAGCGTTAAGCTCGTGTCTCATGTTCTATTTTATCATAAAGTTAATCACCTTTTACCCTTTTTATTTTTCTTATCAATTAATAGATCTCTTTACTTGTATGACTTAGATGCCTCGTACTTCTCGAAAAAGTGATTCGATTGACTGGAATTTAGAAATAAAGAAAACAAAGGAAATAAAGCAAAAAACACAAAAATTGGGGCTTTTCACTAGTAAAAACTGATGGAAGCCCCTCTAAAGGCGCTAATGAAAGTTAAAATTTGAGAGATAATAGAGAAGAGAGAAGGAAAAAGAGAGGCGATGTAGAGAGACAGCTATTAGGCTGATACAACAACATCTTTTGAAGCAATTTTTTGAGGTTGTGTTAAGAAACTCTACAAATGCTGGAAAGTAGTATTTGGCGACCGAAGTTGTTTTGAATGTTTGAAGAAGAGTTAATTTTGAAAAGCTTAAAGAATTAGCTTTTGAGGTTGAGGTAGCTTTTAGAGTAGCTTTTAAATAGCATAAAAACCATTTTTTAAATTATATGAATAAAAACCATGGGCTTGAACTCGAAAAACATAAGCAAACTTGTATACAAGCTAACAAAAAGAATACTTATTTGTCATTATTTTGTCGCGCTACTAAAGACATTTTTTGCTCAAATTGTACCACCAACCATGCCATCCAAACTATTAAATAAAAGAATAATATTAGAGTTCTATCACAACTATACAACTAAAGTTTTGCATAAACATAAACAAAATCAAGTTTAGACAATGTTGTAAACTGTAATGTCACTGCTTGTTAAGTCACTACACTACTACTTACAAGACACTTCACAACCAGTTGAAAAATCAGAAAAACACAAACAAAAGCAAAGAAATGTTATGGCCTATGTGGGCCAAAAAGAGGCCAAAGTGGGTACAAATTCTATCCATTGCCAAATTGCCAATGAACACTAGCAATATTCAGCATGAAACACTGAACTTGTGGATTTTGGATTGTGGTTTATGGATTGCATTTTGCTAACACCCACCCCTAACCTTTCCACATCCTCTCAATCCATTTATTCTTGTCAATTCTTTTCCTTAATTGCAATATTTGTTCTTGTTTCCACTTCAATTGTGTGTCAAACTTCTCTATATCATCATAACAATAACTAAATCATGATTATTCACATTTCTCGTTTCACATTTCAAAGCCAATTAATTCCAACTATATAAACCATACTAACTATTTTACGTAAGCACCATCAAAAACTGTCTCGACAATACTCTGAACTCGTTTCGAACTTACATAAACCAACCTCCAATCACATTTGCTCTAACTCTACTCCCCAAATCCCAACTCCAAAAATGGCTTGCACTAGTTCAACATTCAATCTAGGCATATGGGTTCAAACATCATCATTTAACAAATCTAGATCTTCATTATCAAACAATAATAGTTATGGCATCAATATCATCAAGACTTCATCTTTACACCCTTCATTCCCAACCCAAAATCCACCCAAAAACCCTAAAAAAATGTCAACAATTTCATCAATCATCACCCAAAATGAAACCAAAATCCACCCAGAAAAAACCCAACAAATCCCAACAAAACCCACCTTTGATTTCAACCAATACATGATAGAAAAGGCAAAATCAGTGAATAAAGCTTTAAACTTGGCAATAACATTAAAACACCCAGAAAAAATCCATGAAGCAATGAGATATTCATTGTTAGCAGGTGGTAAAAGGGTTAGACCAATTCTATGTATCGCCGCCTGCGAGCTCGTAGGCGGCGATGAAGCGGCAGCAATGGCTGCCGCTTGTGGTGTGGAGATGATCCATACAATGTCGTTAATACATGATGATTTACCATGTATGGATAATGATGATCTCCGTAGAGGAAAACCCACAAATCACAAAGTGTTTGGTGAAGAAATAGCTGTTTTAGCAGGGGATTCACTACTGTCATTCGCTTTCGAGCACCTGGCAACCGCCACACCGTTGAGCCAGGTCTCCCCCGGGCAGATTGTCCGGGCTGTAGGAGAACTGGCTCGGGTTATTGGGGCCGAGGGGCTCGTGGCGGGCCAGGTGGTTGATATTGATTCTGAGGGTGCAGTTGATGTAGGGATAGAGCAGCTTGAGTTTATTCATATTCATAAGACTGCTAAGTTGCTTGAAGGGTCGGTTGTGCTCGGGGCGATAATTGGGGGTGGGAGTGATGAGGAGGTTGAGAGGTTAAGGAAATTTGCTATTGGAATTGGGTTGTTGTTTCAGGTTGTTGATGATATATTGGATGTGACGAAATCGTCTGAGGAGTTGGGGAAAACTGCTGGCAAGGATTTGGTTGCTGATAAGGTAACATTCCCTAAATTGATGGGGATTGAGAAGTCTAGGGAGTATGCTGAGAGATTGGTTAAAGAAGCTAAAGAACAGCTTGTTGGGTTTGATCATGAGAAGGCTAAGCCTTTAATTGCTCTTGCTGATTATATTGCTTATAGGCAGAATTGATTGAACACATTGTTATTGTTATGTTTTTGATAGTTGTTAGTTGATTTGACTGTAATTTTGTTTAGAAAAGAGTAATACATGAATCCTTGTTTTAGGATATGAAATCTCCACAATGTATAAGAATGTGGAACTTTCTTGGTGATAATAGTACAAACTGGCTCATCATTGTTTTTGATTCTTGATGTTAGCAGAAATCAATGTAATACTGTGCTATTTAGCTCTTCATATTCATAGTTTGTTGACTGAGTTCGTCTCAAAGACTAGAAACAGGTCATTTGGCTAATTATTGTTCTTGAGTGTGCAATATAATGACAATTGTGCATCACCTATCATATAATGATTTTGGATGCAGGATCATTGTTTTTTGGCCAATTCTAATTTGGATTAGATGCAGGATCAAGCTTTATAGTTTGGTTACCTTCCACAATTTCGGTAAGATAAGAGTTCATTGTTCCATGTTTTTAGTTTCATCAGTAATTGCATTTGGAAATTGTGAGTTTTGGATGGTCGTTGTTAATTTTAAAGTGATAGTCTTTTTGTAATTCCGAATGTTGAGAAGGGATATCACTTGAACTATGTCTTCTATTGCTATGGTATGTTACAGATGGATGGAGTCACAATTACCTGAAAATCACTGAGAACACTCTCAGAACTTCTTTTTTAGTGCTCGAATTCTAATTTGTTTGTTTAATTGTAAAATTTATTCGTTTCTCTTGGTTTCTGATTCATCTAATACCTTCTGATAGTAGCAAAAGTTTGATGTTTCTGAGTTATTTTAATCGCCCTGCCTTTTGTTTTAGTATCATGGGCACCGTCTGGTAATCCCTTCTTTTATGAGTAATCGAGGTAGTCTCCCGGAAGATATTGAGCTCAACCACCTTCTTTGAGTTATTGCTTCAAACAAGTATTCATCAATGTGTGTGCTTCAGTTAGATTTTTATGATTGGTGTTTCTTAGGAAGTTTTTATTTTCTGGAATGGTTATCATTAGATCCATGCCCATATGATTTGCTTTGACTAGGACTAGGATACTTTTGTTCAGTCTGCCCTTTCTTGAAAATACTTTGAAGAGTACTTTCAGGTGAGGGCTTATGCTTGTGTATTCTAGAATTTAGCATTGCAAATATGGAAGTTTACTAGCACAGGGTAGCATTCAATCAACCATTTTGTTTTTAAGCTATAGAATGATAATGTGCATTGCTATACATTGACAAAATCAATGACATTGTTCCTATCCAACTATCATACTCCTTTCTCCCTATATATGTTTTTTAGTTTTTTCTTTCTTTAATTTTTTTTGCTGCTGGTCGTCAGAGACACTTCATTTAGGGTCTTCCAAAATAGAAATAGTTGTGACGCTCTTACACGAGGAATTTTTATATCTAGCTAGAGATTTGTGAATGAGATGATCGAGGTTCTTCCATCTGGTTATACTTGCGTTCCTTGGTGATCAAAATGACTGTTTATTTGAAATTTTGTGGTTTTTAGGTGTGTGTAACACCTTACGTGAAAATAAATAAGTCTGACTTCTTATTCAATATTTTGGGAGAATTTGAAATTATGTTTTCCTTCGAAATTTTCTTTGATTTCTGATAGACAGCTTAATGTATCTCTTCCGAGCTTGTTTTCATTTTGAGTTAGTATCATGTTCAGGGTCGTGGGAAGATCTGCAAAAATTAATTACGAAATCTACTTTGGGATTTGCAACTACTTCTTCATGTGAGAAGGCAATACTTCTGGTCGCCTTCTTGTTAAGAGATTGCATATTGAAGGGCCTAAACTTGATTGTGGTCATAGTTGTATACTTCTCATCTTGCTTAATCTTCCTTTATCTTATCTTTTTGTAGTTTGTAGGATTTTTCTGTTTTGGCTGCCGCTCCAATTGAGGGTAGGCCTTATAGACGCTATCTTGATAAGTAAATATTGGAGGATGTGCTTGTAATTTGCACGACAGGCAGTATTGATGATAACATTAAATTATTTGTTCGTGTGCATGTTTATAGAACATATTAGGGTGGTTATGGCAAATGTTTATGTACATCCCCATCAGAAAACAGCTGGATTATGATGATGATAATGATTTGGTTTATAAGTGTACTCCTGAATTTGCTTGATGTATGAATGAACTGATTACTGTAGTTGGTCTTTTGTTGCTTCCGAATGGCCGGTTACTTTTCATCTTTCATCAACCTGCTGCATAAAAAACCATAAGAGCAGAAGGTATAGAGGTTCAAAGTACAAGGGGAAGGGACGCACAAGAAAATATATAGGTTTTATCTCTGCAAGAGTGGGAAAGGAGCAAAGCTGGGGGAAATCCAGCAGCTAGAGAAGAACCCTGCGGTGTCAGTTGTGATGAGCATGTTCCTGTATCTTGGAATTTATTATTGCAAATATGGAAGTGTACTAGCAAAAGGTTAGCACTCTCAATCAATCCTTTCGTTTTCGATCTATAGATAATATGCGTTGGTATTCATGGACAAAATCAATGATATATGCCCTTTGTGGTACATGATACTGTTCGTATCCAACCATTATACTCCTTTCTTTCTATCTCTTTCTTTTAGTTTCTTTCTTTTCGCTGCTAGTCGTGAGCAGCATTTCATCTAGGGTCTGCTAAAATCAATATATATATTTGTGGATTGTGATGCTCCCACAGGAAGAATCTTTATATTGGTAGTTAGAGATTTACGAATGAGATGATTGAAGTTTCTTTACCTGGTTATACTATTATTCCTGGGTGATAAAATGCTTGTTTATTTAAAATTTTGTGGTATCTAGGTGTAACAGATAACAAGGTGTGAAAAAAGGCTGACTTCTTAGTCATTTTTTGGGGAGTTTTTCAAATCGTGTATTGTATTTCTGTTAGACAGCTTAATTCATCTCTTTCGAGCTTGTTTGCAGTTGAATTAGTAATATGTTTACGGGGATGGGCAGATCTGTACAAAAGTAATCAAGAAATCTACCTTGGGATAGGCGTATACTGGAGTATAAGAGAAGACGATACTTCTGGTCGCCTTCCTTGTGAGAAATTGCATATTGAAGGGCCCAAAGTTGATTATGGTCATAACTGTATACTTCTCATCTTGTTTAATTTTTCATTATCTCATTTCCTTTTTCGGCTGCCACGCAACTTGAGAGGTTATCATGATAAGTTGATATTAGTGGAGGCGCTTGTAGTTTGCATGACAGGCAGTATAATAATAACATTAAACAGAGAAGGCCGATGTTGGTTACTAAACGTTTATATGGTGTTTTGGCCTTCGAGTTGATACCTAGATTTAGTGATATGTATCTATCTTCCATAATGTGAGTTTTATGCAATGTCCTTATGGGGAAGATACCTGTAGCTAATAAGGAAACTTGCCCTTTCTGTCATAAGAACGTTACAATACAGCTCAATTTGTGCATATGTGCAGAACTGTGGGTGACACGAATACCTGCAGTACAGAAATTTGGTTTCGGTTAAAGCAAAAACAACATTTTACGCTGTGCATTTGAGATGAATTGAAACATTAGTTCTTTGAGCCTGCATTGTGATATACTTTTGAGTTAGTGTACTGAATTGGTTATAGAGGTAATGTATTGCAGTCAAGATGCTTGAAGAAGCAGCCGGATAATTGATTGAAAGAAGGGGCGCCGAAATTCTATAGATAGAGGAGAGTGGCGAGGGATTGAAATCATCTAGAGTTGAAGTTTCGATATGGGTGGCTAGTGAAGAAATGAGCTGAGAATTGAATTGTTAAGTTTCTATCTGCCATGGAGAGTGAAGCCTCTTGAAAGCTTGATAGTTAATTATACTTAAATTTCTGTATTTTCCATTTTATGGATCAAGTTCATCTCCTCTTAATCTCCCATCTTCCACCATCCAATTTGTAACAATTTGGTATATGAATAATTATTGTCATCAGGGAATGCCAGTATGCAAGTTTTTTTTTTTTTTGAATGTGTAATATTCTTATTCGTATTCTTAGAGTAACGAGCAAAGCCTATCTTAGTGGTCAAGTGTTGGGTTTGGTTGGGATTTATGGTTACGAGATCAAATCTCACTATGAGCATATGAAGGCAGGGATATGCTTACCAGTTACCATTATCTTTTACTCTCAAGTGTTTGGCCTATAAATTTGTGTCAAGAGATGGTAAGAAATAGGTCTGATCATACTTTTTCTTACCTTTAAAAAAAGTCATATTCTTAGAGTGGCATTTTGCTTGGATCATCCTCCAAGAATATTGTTGTTCAAAACTCCATTAAAGCTGAAAAGAAACTAATTATTATTTAATTTGTAATTACTTTATCGAGAAAGTCTCATAAAAACATTCTTATTCTAATTAGTTTAACATTTAAATAATATTAAAATCAATTAAGATAATTTATTAAAAATACAAGAGATTACAGTAATACAGTTTGGCCACCAATAAAGCGAGTAATTAGTAACTTCGCTGACACGTGCCACCGATATCTGGAATTTCTGGATTTTTGATCACACATGTAAATCCTTTACAACATTCAAGTGGTTCTATTCTAAAACCACCACAATCTTGGCCAAGCTTTTGGCAAGATTGTTTTTGACATTTTCCACCTGCATCTGGGAAATCGCCTTCCAGAATGCACTCTAGTCCTTTACAACATTGAAATCCGGCAATGCCTCCACAAAACTCGTTATTCTTCTTACATGTTCTTGTCTCCTTAGCAGCTGCAGAGCGTAACATTAAAGTCGTTTGAGTTTCACATATACCAATGCATAACTTTGACCATTACTTTATTCAACAGTCTATTAGAAATTAGAAAGATAAACCGTTTCGGCGAATGTATTATATGAATGTATAAATCCAAATCGTACTAGAAATATGCATACCTAGTTGAGATTTGTCCGGTATACCGTGATGTTTAAGAGCACAATCTAATAAGTTGTTGTTTTGAGTAATTGGATCACACTAACCTTATGAGTCAAAGAGGTTTTTGATAACTTTATTTTAAGGTGGAGAACCAAAGGAGAGATAAGGTAGGGAAAAGAAAAAACAAACCAAAACAATTCTTCATATATAAAAGGGGAGAGGGAATGGATACCAACAAAAGACTAAAATAAAAAATAGGATTTTTTGTGAAAAAACACCTTATAAGTTACTAATTTTGTGAACAAACACCTTTTAAAATATTTTTTGTGAGAAAACACCTTATATGTTATTATCTATCAAATTAAACACCTTATTATCATTCTTAGGCCAAAAGGTCAATACTTGCGTACATTTTTTGTCCCTTTTTGTGTGTGGAAGTGACCATATCAACCCAAATTTTCATATAAAAATCTAATGCACAAAAAGGGAGGGAAAATAAGAGAGTCAATGACCCAAAAGTTTACCTTTTTTTCACCAAAATATGACAACAAGGTGTATATTTTGATAGATAATAGCTTATAAGGTGTTTTCTCACAAAAAAATTATAAAAGGTGTTTTTTCACAAAATTTGCAACTTATAAGGTATTTTTTGACAAAATTTCCTAAAAAATATTCAAACTGCTTCAACAGTCCAACAATTAACTGTTTCACGAATTCAACTTTTAACGGCTTTCAGTAAAGTATAGAGGAATGGTTACATAACCCGTTAACTAAACACCCCTAAGTAGCCCTCTACTCGAGTCAATAACTAATCTAGATTTAAAAAAATCCAAGATGTTAGAAGATGCAAGAGCAAATACATAGCTAAGCAAATGTATTACCTGATATGGCTAAGAAAGCCGCTAGCATGAGGGTCAAGATGATGGTAGTGCGGGAAACTCTCGCCATTTGCAAATACTTTATGTTTTGGAGATAATGCAAAACTAGAAAATGATGGTGATTGGAAAAGCAAAAACTTCACATCTATATATAGCACTGGATAGAAGCATAGATTAATTAGTATATAATATATGGGGTAAAATTACCATTCGGCCACTACATTATCAAGGACATCAACTTCTTGCATAATTGCATTTGTCCTTTTTTTTATATAAACTAGTACAAGGGTACGTGCTTCGCACGAGGCTCGATTTAGTTGCAAATTGAGACCTAAGAGTCGTCATGATGTTATAACTGATAAATATGAATTGAAAAGCAAAACATAATATATAGAAAAGGTAGTTAAAAGCAAATTATTTATTTTTACCAATTAGAAACTTAAAAAATGATGCTCTATCTGTTTTATTCAGTAGGGTTTTTGTGAATTTTGTTACTATAACATTATTATCTTTGACCATCTTATGCTAGTTATATGTAAGGAAAAACGTAGTTATATGATATCTTGTTCGATTCATCTTAATGGTCGTTTGGTTTACATGGAAAGTTAAAATACCCATGAATCATAGGAAATAAATCTTTAATTAAATTCATAGAATTTGGTTAAATTGTTTGGTTGACAATGTGAGAATTAATCTTTCTTGGGAATTATTACTTACCTAGGTGGGCCTCGGTAAGTAGATTCTCCATTTTTTGGAAATTAAAAATTATTCGGAATTTCTACTTCCTCCATTTTGCAATTTTATTGTCAACCAAACAACTTACTCATTTTTTAATTTTCTAGAAATTTCTGTTTTAATTTTTATGTTTTCTCATGTTAACCAAACAATTACTTAGTGTGTAGTTTATAATATTAACTTTTCATAACTTTACCTCATGATAAGAGATACTCGTTGTTAAAAATTGCATTATCATACGTGAAAACACAAATATTTTTATTAGATAAAAACAAAGGGATTATATTATAAGTAATAGGAAGAAATAAAACCACTCTTGAACTTTAAGCAGTATGTTGCCTCGCCCAAAAGATTTGAGAAGAATTTTCTAAAACTGAGTTACAAATAAAGAGAACAAGTAAAAGTCGCTTATGTAGAAATCAATTAGATTTGATTTACTTCCTCCGGTTTTTAAAACTTGCAACAATTGTGAATTTTTGTGAGAGATAAAAAATTCAATTGTTGCAAATATAAAAAAACGGAGGAAGTACAAGTAATAGGCCAGAAATTTCAATTGAGGAAAAACCTATAACACAAAAGACCCAAAGATTTATGGGATATGATTGATACCCTAATAAGGGGCAAAATGGGGATAACAGAAATTAATACAAAATCTTGACTATAACTTGACTTTCTCCTCCAATTTATAAAGGGCATAATGGGGATAACATAAATTACTACAAATTCTTGACTATAACTTGACTTTTTCCTCCTTTTTATATAGGTAAAATAAAATATATGAGCTGTGATGTGATTAGAAATTTAGAAGTTAAGTAAATAATATTGTATGGTAGTTACAAATTATGGATAAAGTAATACTAATTCTGTTTTTAATTAGTTGTAAGCTTGCAACAATTGATTTGCGCACGTAGTGAGAAATATTGAAAGAAAAAAAGATCAAGTTGGGCAAATGGTGGAATTTATTATACATCCATTGAAACTGATGCAAAATAATATTTGTTTGTCAACTACGACTTAGGGCTTGTTCTTTTTGTATAAATCTAGCTGAACTGAAATATACTAAATTGAACTGAACTGATTAGAGCTAAATTGAACTGAATTGAACTGAAAATAAGTTGGGGAGAACAGACCCTTCCTTTATTTTTCTTATTCGGTAGAAATATTTTTCCTTTATGTAAGTTTAATATTAATGGAAAAGAAAGATATGAAGTTTTTGGAAAAACTAGACATATATTACAATGATATACGCCTGTTTTTGTCATAAATTCCTAATTTTATATCGTTTTAGGAAATTTATTTTATACTTATATGAGGGTTGCATATAGGCTATAGCATTACCCAATATTAATTTTTTATAAACTCGCTAAAATTTCTCTGTTTGTCTCTTACCATATGACTATTATAAGTCCTTTTTATCGCTATTTTTCTCTCCTCTTCACATGATCTTTTTAACCAGTGTACCAATATGAAATATTACAAATATATTAATAACAACACTTTTTATTTCGGAAAATTCCATATTAGTTACAACCTTTCTATTTTAAGTGTATTATACCATTTACTTATTTTATGTTTTAACGTAATGTTCTCCCCGTCTTATTTTCAGTATGGTTCAATTATGTTCAGTTCGGTTCAATTCAATTTATTTCAGTTTAGTTTAATTTAGCTTAACTCCTAAATATTTTTTCTGTCATATATCACTATTCATTTCAGTTCAATTTAATTCAGCTGTTTTATTCCGAAGAAAACCGATCCTTTAAGTTTGGTGGTCAAAAACTCAAAATAGCGTAGTAGAATGGTCTTTGATCTCATCTTGCGCCCACATTCGTTGACTTTTCAAAGGTGAGGCTTCACGACTGTGCGCATTCGAACGTGTCTCCAACCTGCTATCGTTCGTGTGACCCAACTTAGCTAGTACTCAATACTGTTTGGTTATATTTTAATTTAGTGGACTTCATTTATCTTTTCTAACAACATCACAAGTAACAAGAGAAACGAAACAAACTTTAGATCTACGTATAATTACAAAAGGACCCCGGCTTAGCAAGTAACAACATCTGTTATAATTAGAATATGAATGGGAGTCTCCGGCACGACACTCGAACTCATACAAATAGATTAAGAGAAGGTCAGACGCGTCTAAACATAACATTTGGTTAGAAACTTTAGTTTGTTTCAGTTTTTTTCAGTTGGATATATTTTGCTTTTAGTTGTTCGGTGGATCCTTCTATTCTTTCAGTTGCATGTATTTAAAGTTCAGTTGGACCTTCTATTCATTCAGTTGGATGTTTTTCTACATGTTTGAGTTTCAATTAACTGAAACATATTACTGAAAGGAAAATTAGAGCACCTGAAACATATTAAGCACCAACTGAAAATAACAACAAGAATAAAAAAATCAACTAAAAGAATAAAGTAACCAACTGAAAGAATGAAGTGACCAACTGAAAGGATAAAGCAATTTTCAATAAAAAAAAAAATCTAAATCAATCAAAAAACAGACATGAAAAAAAAAACACCATTCGATAGAGGAATTGAAGGAGTACCGAGAGACGGAGAGGAAACAACAGAGCAGTTGAAAGAGCGGCGAAGAGAGAGATAATGAGAGCTGAAGAGGAGTGGTTTGGAGTGAAGATGAACGGATGGAGATGAAAATGGAGTATTTCGGCGGTGGTGGTGAGGAGAGAGAATGACGCGAGGTGTAACGGCTATGGCTGCCATCGATGAAAGCTCAGAGCATTAGAGATTCAAATGAGAGAGATGAGGAAAGTATTGGGCTCCGTCTGACAGTAAGCATTGGTCAGACGGTCTGACCCAATACTTTCACGTAGATTAATCAGATTTATACATTTCTGGCGAACCAACTTCTTCTGATCATGGTAGGGGAGATTAATCCGAGAGGGGCACTGTTTTTCCTTTTCATACTTTTGTGGGGCACTGTTTTTCCTAATTGTTCGTATCCAACATTATACTCCTTTCTTTCATTTTGCTGCTGGTCGTGAGAGGCATTTCATCTAAGGTCTTCTAAAATCAAAATATATAGTTGTGAATGGTGATTCTCTTACACGAGGAATATTTGTATTGATAGTAAGAGATTTACGAATGAGATGATTGCATTTTCATTACCTGGTTATACTATCGTTCCTGGGTTATAAAAATGATTGCTTACTAAATATTTTGTGGTATTTACGTGAAACAGATAACAAGGTGTGAAAGAAGGACTGACTTCTTATTCAATTTTTTGGGAGTTTTAGAAATCTTGTATTGATTTTCGGAAGCTTGTTCCTAATTGAATTACTGTAGTTAAATGTTCACGGTTATGGGAAGATAAGTAGTTTGTTAATCGTTTTGTCAGATTTCCTTGCAGAGAAGGGTCCTTTACTCTTGGTGATCTTTAGGTTGTACTCCTTGGTTTGAGCTTATAATATTTCTTACTTGTTCAAAAAAAAAAAAAAAGTAAAAAAATTAATCAAGAAATCTACCTTGGAAGAGGCCACTACTGGATCAGGGACATGACAGTATGCAAGTTATTATTGTCATCAGGGACATGACAGTATGCAAGTTATTTTGGAATTTGCAATATTCTTTTTCATATTCTTAGAATAACAAGCAAAGTTTGTCTTAGTGGTGAAGTGTGAGGTTTGCTGGGAATTCATGGTCACGAGATCAAATTACACTAGGGGAATTGGGAGACGGGAATATGTTTATTATTCCAAGTGTGCCTGTAAATCTGTGTCAAGAGATGGTAGGAATTAGGGGCCTGTTCTCTTCGGCATAATTCAGCTGAACTGAACTGAACTGATTGGAGCTGAACTGAATTGAAATGAACTGATTGGAGCTGAACTGAACTGAACTGAACTGAATTGAATTGAATCGAATTAAATTGAATTGAATTAAACAAATATATAAATAATATTTAAAAATAATAATATGAATATTAAATAAAAAATATAATGATAAGTAATAATAATGAATAATAATAATAGTATTTATTTTTAAATGATAGTTATAAAAAATAATATTAATAATCATAAAATAATAATAATAATAATAATAATGATCAATGATTATAATGATAATTAATAAAAATTATTTTATAGTCTTTGTATTAATATATTAATACTTGATGATGATTATATAATAACAATAATATCTAAGAAGTAAATTAATATTACTATTTTAATAATTAGATTTAATAATAAAATAATATTTAGTAATAAAATAATGATTGGGTCGGACTGTGCAAAACTGCATCATAAACCGTTTTAACGTGATTTGATTGGTTTATGCTTTTGACCTAAACCATGTTCCTCCCTAATGATAATAGTAATAATAATTAGTAAAGCTATAATAAACAAAATAATATATATATATATATAATAGTGATAATACTTAATAATAATGATATAATAATAATAATAATAATAATAACAAGAGTAATTGATAGGCTAAAGTCGTATCACCTATTCAAAGATAATTCCTACAGTCCTCTAACTATAGTAGTCAATGGAAGCAGGGTCGAATCCACAGGGAGACAGAGTTTCTAAATTAATATTCAATCAATCAGCTACTTCAGATGAAAACAGATAAGAAATAGCTGAACTAAAGATTAAACTAAAGAAGACGGAATAAATCGAGGGATTAACTATGGACTAAAAACCTAGGGTATTAGGTCGGTCCACCATGCTTATACCAATCAGATAGGGTCAACTACTATCAAAACCTAAGTCAAGAGTCGGGGGATTAGAGCCTATGTTGAGCTATGGTTAAGACTCAACGCTCATAATTCAACATACGCCGCATGTTCACTAACGTAATCAGAACTACTGACATGTCCTAGGCCTCTAGTCGTAAGACGGATCTGTGCAAACAACTATTAACCACAAGCAATCAATGAAATTGTACACTGACATTAATTCCTCAATAAGAACAAACCACATCACAATCACCCATTCACCCTAATCAAGCCCTAGAAATTGATAGAAATCTAAATCATAATTCTGGTATAAACATGGCTTTCCTATCTAACACCCTAGAAAGAAAACTACTCACTCATAATCGAATTAACAACAACAAAAATAATATGAAACCCTAATAATTGCATCATGAACGATTAAATAAATAAACTAAGCAATCAAGAATAATAAAAGAGATTAGGGTAAGAAAGAATACCAATTGACAGAAAACAGGAACTTTGATTGAAATCGAAATAGGTTCAATCACCTTTAATCTAATCTAAAATGTTTAAATTAAACTAAGAACAATGAGAAATAACTAGAGTCTAAACTAGAATGAAAGATGAATAAAAGAGATCTCTAAAAATGATGAGGAAAAGGTATTTATAATGCCCCTCAAAGTCAAACTATTTGCGGAAACAAAAGTCAAAATTCGCGAGAAAATGCGCCAGACCCGATCGGGCCCGAGGCCTCCACCCGATCGGGCCCACACCCAATTCAGCATACTTTGTCTTGGGCTTAGTATAGCAGCAGCGCAGCAAGCAATAGGCGAACTGGGTCCCCACCCGATCACACACCCGATCGGGTCGTGGATCGGGTGCCCAGCAACTTCAGCTTTTTGGCGTCTTGTGGCGTAGCAGCAGCAACACCCATAAGTGTAGAGGACCCGATCGGGTCAGGCAGTGGGTGCCCGATCGGGTCTGGGGACATGCTTCCTCGCCCGATCGGGTCGGGCAAATAAATCTTGCCCGATCGGGTCCGCAACATCTATACCCGATCAATATTTCTTCGCCCGATCGGGCCATTTTTGCCTGATCAGAGTACGGAAACCTCCTTTTTGACTCTTTGGCTCTCTAATCTTCACGTTTAGGGGTCTTGGGACCTCCTAAACTATCCATAAAGCTCGTGAGCCATCCTACGTGCCCCGTAACATCTCGTAAAGCCGTGGTTGCTTCCAAATGGCTCGGGAATAAGGAGAAAACTCCCTAAAACCTGCAATTCAACACTAAAACACAAAACCACAACTATATACGATAGTTAGCACAAAAATAGCTCCCAAGAGCTCCAATGACGCACAAATTAGCTTGTAAATAAGGGAGAAAACTCTATATAAATACGTGATATCAGTAATTAGTAAAATAAATTAGACCAACATAATAATAATATTTAACAAAATAGTTATAAAAGAATGGAGCTGAAACTGAACTAAACTGAACTGAACTGAATTGAACTGAACTGAACTGAACTGATTGGAGCTGAACTGAACTGAACCGATTGGAGCTGAACTGAACTAAACTGAACTGATTGGAGCTGAACTGAACTAAACTGAACAGAAAATAAGTTGGGGAGAACAGGCCCTAGGTCTAATCATCATTTTCCTTACCATTAAAAGAAGTCCTATTCTTAGAGTGGCATTTTTCTTGGATCATCCTCCAAGAATAGCATACTTATCGTTTCTCACAACTCCTTTAAAGCCGAAAAGAAACTATATATTATTAAATTTGTAATGATTTTATTGAGAAAGTCTTGTAAAAACATGTTTATTCTAATTAGTTTTAACATTGAAATAATATTAAAACCAATTAAAATAATTTATTTAAATTATAAGGGATTACAATTTAGCCACCAATAAAGCGAGAAGTTACTAATAACTTCGCTCACACGTGCCACCGAAATCTGGGATTTCTGGATTTTTGAACACACATTTAAATATATATGAATTGAATGTATAAATGAATACAACATTTGTCACTACTAATCCATTGAATAATCGTTTTACCACCATTTACTACCAATAACCAAAACATATATATGTGCATTCATTCCAATACCTTTAGTGTGTAATTTATGATCTTCCAATATTTTATCACTCACAGATAATACCCAATTGTAGAAATCTTAATGTTACGGAGGGAGTATTTTTTGTAATTGAAAAGGGAGTATTTGAAATTTGACCTTACCTTTTTTTTTATCTAACGTGATTCTATACATGTCAAATAATCATGCTTCTCAACTGAAAATCTAAAGCTAATAGTTAGAACCCATGATAGGTTCAGATTTTTATCAATGAGTCAAAGTAGCCTATCAAATTAAATAAAGTTAATAATGTAGCCATAATTTTCTAAGAGAAGCATGGAGTAAAATATTTCATGATAGTACTCCGTATATTGTATTAACATCTTCAAATTATCATACATAAACAAAATATGTACTTGTCTTTACAAACATAAAGGTTAGTAATCTTCATTTAAGATTTCTGTAAATCTTTGTATTTTTTCGTTTTTCTAAAGAATTATTCGATTTAACTTTTTGTGAAATTATGCTATATGATTTAGGAAAAAATCATATAAAAAATAAAATTGCAATATGTTTCTAGTGAATTGTACGATATTTTTCATTCTATATTGAGGTTCGAAGGTATAGAAGCTTTCTTGAGATCATATTAAATTACGCGTTAAACTTGTTCATATTAGAGAGCTTAATTTGAGCAATAATATTGATGAATTTGTGTGTAATTTGGGGATCTAATTAATTGCGTTGTGAAACTCGGTCTATAAAATGTTGCTTTAGTAGTGCTTTGGTAATGCTTAACAACTTACAAACAATTCATTATTATTCATTCATTCATATACCCCATACGTTACGCTTTAATGTCAACAATCAAATACTTTATCTTTCACAAATAATATCAATTAGTGTTATTAAAGCGTGATGGAGGGAGTAATAATAAAGTCACATATTACAGTATATCATTATCACTAATAATAGTAGTAGTAATCATAATAATTCACATTAATTACTCAAACACATGCATGTTTAAACATGAAACATTTATCTATCTGCCATTTATGAATTTGCTGCTTGCCAACCATAGCCAACATCGATCAACTATGGATCTTCCTGGTAGGGAACGCAACTAAACGAAACATTTATTTCGCCATTTTCACAACACATGCCGACACCCGCATAATAAGAACAATGTATATTTTCAGCGCAGCAATTTGGTTGCGCCCAGAATTCAACCTCGGAGCAAACGTCTCCTTTATCCACGCAAAACCCACTAGCTACTGTAAAAAGTAAAAAAAATACAAATAAATATTTACATACAAACATATATAGTCAATATTCAAATTCAAATTATTACCAACTTAACTAAATTAAAGTGAAGAAGAAAGGTGTTTCATCAGGGCCAACTCGTATAATTTGGGGGCGCAATGCGAAATTATATGAGGCCTCATAAGGTTAAAATTAAAAATGTCGTTATATATATTGATATCGAAACTAAACTTTCGTACGATAAATACAAGTTGTTGTTTTCCAAACAAAATTCAAGACATGTTACATAGAAATTGGAGATAAACTCACAAAGGGCTAATCAAATAGAAAAATTAAGGTTGTTCAATTGTTTTAGATGGAAAAATTTAAAGCTTGAGTAGGGAGAAGAGAAAGAGACGAGCATGATTTCATGGAAAAGTTCAGAAGTAAATGAGTATTTAGTAGTATGGGGTTTGGGAGTTGAAAGACATTAAATAATTAAATGAAAGTTAATTGATGAGAAGATGTTGTTTCAAGTTAGTATTTACCGTCTGACGCATCAAGATGTAGTAAAAGTTTTTTTTTTTTTTTACTTTGGGCGAAAATTTAGTAAATTGAAACTAAAATTTTGGAGCTCTGTGCGGTTGCTCATCCTGCACATGGCCTTGACCCTGTATTTCATTAATACTAGTACTCGTATCTAATTACATGATATTCATTAATACGAGTACTCGTATTTAATTACATGATATGGGACTATGGGGGAGTGATTGAGATCGAGTTTGTAATTCTGAACCTGAAGCCATGATGCTTAGCAACAATAATCCTGACAAAAACGGCTTTACCCACGCCATTTTCATAGTTTTTCAACAGAATTTCGCTTAGTAAAACTTAATTTAGCTTAGCTTAGCTTAACTAGCTTGTTTGAAAATATAAATTACATGTGTTTCTCTAGTACGTAGTTGGTTAAGCAAATTGGTTATGACTTAACTTTTAGTGCACATAACATTTCCGCTATTTATAAAGATTTTTATGCACTCTACATACAGCTCGAATTGGTTGGAACTCATTGGAAGGAGAGAGTATAATTCTTTATTTATTTTATATAAGTATGAAGTATTTGTTAACAAATAGAAAAGTGTGCGGCTAAACACAGCCCGTATTTACTAGCTCACAGCCCGTATACGTATAAATACGGGGTATAAAAGTCTAAATTGCCCCTCTTCCTTTACTCACTTCCTTTTAAAAAATTTTAAAAAAAAACTGATAATTTCACGGAACCGGATTGACTTTCCGGTACCGTGTACCGGAAATTCCATCCGGTTCCGTGAAATTATCAGTTTTGACGGAACCGGATGGAATTTCCGGTACACGGTACCGGAAAGTCAATCCGGTTCCGTGAAAATTCAATTTTTTTATAAAAAAAAAAATTTTTTTTGATTTTTTTTTTAAAATGGATTTTTACGGTACCGGATTGACTTTCCGGTACACGGTACCGGAAAGTCAATCCGGTTCCGTGAAAAAAAAAATGGATTTTTACGGTACCGGATTGACTTTCCGGTACACGGTACCGGAAAGTCAATCCGGTTCCGTGAAAATTCAAATTTTAAAAAATTTTTTTTTTTTTTGAATTTTTTTTTTTTAAAAAATGGATTTTTACGGTACCGGATTGACTTTTCGGTACACGGTACCGGAAACTCCATCCGGTTCCGTGAAAATTCAATTTTTTAAAAAAATTTTTTTTTAAAAATTTTTTTTTTTAACTTTTTAAAAAATAATTTTTTTTTTGGATTTTTTTATAAAAAAAACCGGACATAATTATATTTAATAAGGGTATTTTGGACAATTTGCTATAAAATACGGGCTGTGAGATAGTAAATACGGGCTATGTTTAGTAACACCCATAGAAAAATGTAAGCGTATGCTACGCAAGGCGTCACATGTATAGTAGGTTTATAATGATCGATCATTTAATTAGATCTAGGTCAATAAGTCTACTTTCAGGAAAATAAAAAACTTAGTAGCATTATTAAAACAATATTTCGCATTCACTTGCAATTTGACTTTTGTACCAAAATAATTTTTAAATGTTGTAAAAGCAAATTATATCTAGAATTTATTCCCATTTCCACCATTTATTTCCAACAACCAAATGGGCCGAAAGTGACTCTCAAAATTTTGATGACATTAATATTTCAAAGGAACAAATAATACTCTGTAGTGACTCTCGTGAATGAAAAATTAATCCATTGATAAAAGAGTCATAGATTTGCCACATAAATCAAATATAAGTAATAATTACATATTCATAAAGCTTATACTTCTTTCATTTCCTTTTACATGCAACGAATTTGGGTGCATGACTTTTATGTGCAAAATTTGTTTGTGGGTGGCAGAGATAGAGAGACATCCGATAAAGTAGGAGATAGAAATAAATGATATGTTAATAAGGAAAGAAATATTTGTTGCATTTAATATGAAAATTCTATTTTCGGTAAATGTTGCAAATAAAAAGAAATGGAAGAAAATATATCCCAAGTACATTGACACTATTGTTTGGAGGAAGTATATATACTGTGGAACCTCCTTTGATCTTGTGAAGTGGACTCTCTCTCTAGTAGTGATGGCAAACAGGCAGGGCGGGTGCGGATACCCCTACATCCACCTTCACCTCCACCTAAATTTTCCATACTCACCATCTACCCGCCACCCATGGCGGGTACAAGTTCCCATATCCACACCCTCCCACGTGGGTATAAGTCTATATCCATCTTCGCTCCTCCACCCAAGTGGATATCTATTACCCACCTATACCCGCCCACCACCCAGGTGGATATCCACTTACACGCCTGATCCATTATTTTATACAGTTTGTTATATAACAATTATAGAAAACAGCAAAAGCACCCATTTCCAAAAAAAAAAGTTAAAAATTGAATGACAAATCCTTATTCATACATAAGTTCAATAGTTCAAATTTTATATGGGGTGGGGCGGGTATGACCTCATTATCGACCACCTACCCACTATCCATGGTGGTTTTAACTTGCAACATCCATACCCACCCACTACCCACCAAAGTCATACCCATACTCGCTCCAATTGGGGACGATGTTGTGTGGAACCCACCAAAATATACCATGTAGAGCTGAATTCGTAAGAGAATCCATCTCTTAATCATGAGGTAAGGGATTCAGTTCTTACTTCTTATCAATGAAAGTTAGGGACTTGTTGCGATGATTCTACTTTTAGGTAAATTTCACACTTCTAGCCAAAATAGCTATAGTTTATTATAAATTGGATTCCCTTATCTCCCCTATTTTTATAAGATTTCCCCTGATCTAGGAAATGGTTACATAGTAATTCACTCTTTTTCATTTCCGTAGCTCTTTAACCAAACGCCCTAAGTAGCCCGAGGCAAATAAGTACTAATCTAGATATAAAAAAAAGATGTTAGAAGATGCAAGAGCAAATACATAACTAAGCAATGTAGTACCTGATATGGCTAGGAAAGCCACTAGCATGAGGGTCAAGATGATGGTAGTGCGGGAAACTCTTGCCATTTGCAAATACTTTATGTTTTAGAGATGATGCAAAACCAGAAAATGATGGTGATTGGAAAAGCAAAAAACTTCACATCTATATATAGCAGTATGTATATTATATTTGGGGGATAAATTTACCAATCTGCCATTGCATTATCAACTTATTGCATTTGTCCCTTTTTTATAAATCTATGAGTTGTGATGTAACTAGAAATTTAGAAGTCTAAGTATATAACACTGTGTGATAGTTACAAATTATGAATAAAATAATATGTCATTAATTAGTTGCAATAGGGGGGGTGCACCGTTCCAAAATCGGACAGGAATTATTTGAACCACGTTTTTCGTATCGTATGAGTTCTGAACTAGATCGGAAAAGACCGGTAACCACCGGAAAAAGCATGAAAATAACTCTTTGAGCCAAAATAAATTATGGTCCGGACTGGAATAACCATTTTTACCTTCTTTGTGGACCGGGAATGCAACTGGTATTAACCAGTGCGGTCCGATCCAACGTAACATGTCTTCAGTCCGAACTAGAAAATGTAGACCCCTAGTTGCAACAAATCTTCGCGCTCTTATTAAGAAATAAGGAAAGAAAAAAAAAGATCAAGTTGGGCAAATGGTTAAATTTATTATACATTCATTCATTGAAAATCATGTAAAATGATATTTGCTTGTCAAGTACTTCCTTTGTTTCTTCTTCTACAATGACTTTTTTCATTTATATATTAAATTTTCGTAGAAGTTCTCTACTTTTCTCCTATCATATAACTATACGAGTCCTTTTTATTATCGCTTTTTTTTTTCCTCTCCTCTTCTCATAATCTTCTTCAATAGTATACCACAACTAAATGTTATTATAGATTAAGCAGAGAAAGTATAAAATTAGATGGTGTAATAAGAGCTAATATGACATGTTCCGCTGACTTTCCAATGTTGAGGTCATATTAGTTGACTTTTCAATGCTGAGGTCAAAATAGTTGACTTCTAAAATAGAAAGGTTGTGAGAACTAATATGGTGTCAAGTCTAATATAGACCGGGTCTATACTAAATTATTGTAAATCCAGTACAAAACCAAAAAGTTAAGATTTTGTAATTAAAAATTAAAAATTAAGGTTTTGTAATCAAAAGTTATGTGTTATAAATACAAAGTTAAGGTTTGTTTCAAAAGTTAATATTTTGTATTCAAAAATTAAGGTTTAGCAATCAAAAGTTAGGTGATCTACACTATTTTTTAGTGTGGATCAGATCCACCCAAGAGTTTCTCGTAATATACTTCTCCAACTTGTTTTTTTTTTTTTTGGCAGCTGTCTGCTGTCTCCAACTTGTTATGTGACCCAACTTAGTTACGACACAATACTCATTGACATTGCATTCGTTATATTAATTTAGTGTACTTCATCTTCTTTTCTTTCCAACATCACAACTCACAATCAACAAGAAAAATAAAACAAATTATACCTCTACATATAATGATATAACTACAAGAGGACCTCGACTCAGCAACTAGCCTACAACATGAATATTGAAACTAAAATTTCGAGGGCTCCAAGTTACTACTATCAATACAATTAAGGGGGTGTTTGGTTAGCGGGTTTCAGAAAAGGGAAAGGGAAAAAAAATTCTTATTACCCTTACTTGATGTTTGGTTGATGGTTTTTTACATTCCCTTTACCTAATATTCAGTTTTGGTTACCCTTCTTTGATTTCTTCCACTACCCCAAGGTTTGGGATTCCCCAATATCCCTCTACACTTTAACAGCCCCTTGACCAAACTTGACCACCTCAACCACCACTACATCCACCATCACCCTTTCTCCGGCCAGCTAATTCCGGTACCCACCTCCCTTCTCACCGCCGGAACAACGACGACCACCACCCATGGCCGGCGCCCTAATCAAAGGAGAGAAGCTAGAGGAGGTGCACGTTTTTCTGCAAACACCGTGCAGATCTGCAAGAGGAGGAGCGAAACACCGCCGGAGTAGTAGCGAAACCGTCCAGATCTGCGAGAGGAGAGCGAAGCGCTGCCGGAACAAGTGAGTTGTCGTGAACAATTGGTTGCCGGAGGACGCCGATGAGAGGGAGAGGAGGAGCGCCCACGTGAGAGGGGAGGAGGGCGCCGGAGTTGGCTGCCGAAGAAGAGGAAGAGATCTGCCGGAGAAAGTTTTGGTGGTTGCTTTTAGCCCTTTCCCTGTCTTACCAAACAACTATTTTAAAACAAGGGTTTGGATTTCGTTTCCCTAGTTAACTCTTTCTTGATTCCTTTCCCTTTCCCCTCTTCCAACCAAACGCCCCCTAAATAAGTAGTGTTGACTTGTTGTACAACACAATAGTAAAATTAAAATAGTGGAAAACAGTCGTAGATGGAGAAAGTCCCAGTTCCTATCTAATAGATTTGAATTGTGAATAATACATCTTTTTTTTTTATAAGAATATACTACGTTTTTTTAAAGAGTATACTATTTTTTACAAAGTTTTATTAAATTTTCAATTATTCAAAAATATACTACCTTAAACTGGATTGTTAAACTGCGCCCACAAAAATACAAAAAACGCCACACTCTTAATTAAAAAGACTAATATGCCCTCATTTTATTTAAACACTGATATGAAAGACAAACCTATTCATTCCTCAAATCAATGGCAGACCTCACTGAAACCAAACGAAAGTATTTAAAAAAACGAAAGAGCTTGCCATATGAACTCATCACTCATGCATTGATTATTTCTTGTGGATCACCTATAGAAAATATTTGTCCTGTATTTGTTGTAGCAAACCCATTCACAAACTAAAAGAGCTTTATAGGAGGAATTAGATACAGGTGAAAGAGCTTGCCCAACACAAAGCCTTTTCAATATACTTCATGTGGCTCTGTATTGACTATTGAGTCTACCCAGCCCCAGCCCTAAGAACCATATCAACCATGGGTGAATCAGTTTCAGGTACCATTTCCACCGCGGAGAAACCGGCCTCTAGAACCGATTCACTCATGGAGGAACCGGTTCTAGGGACCGGTTCTTCAGCAAAAAAAAAATCAAAAAAAAAACGAAAGCAAGTCATGATATTTAAACATCCATAATGCTTAAAATTAACACTTTTTATATTACCAAAATATCTATACGTATAATTAAGCTAAAAACTCATATTCATTCATACTTCAATTTGTACCATTTAGCACATTTCTACAAATGATCTTATAATTTTAACCAATTTGTGTTTAAAAATTTGCAGAAAATTGCAAAATAGTTGCTCGGACTAATGATTCTAACGGCTTCAATAAAACATCAGCATAGAACAAGAAAAACTGATCACCAATTTATGATTTATTTGTCCTTCCACTATACAAGTAATAGCACACTACACTTGCAACAAAATTGACAAACATTAAGAGAACTCAACATTCTAAAAACTCAACCTCTGTTTTAGAAAATATATTGTTTCTACAACACATGTACAGTAGTCGCACTACGTAGTTAGGGGTATATAGCTATGCTGACAAATACTCGTTCATCGATTTGCTCGCCTTTTATTCTAAATATTATCTGATAAATATGTAACCAATAAAACAAATCCCCTACCTCAAGGAACTCTCACCAACGGTAAATTTGGGTGTCTTCATCTTGTTGCTACGCCCGCTGGCAAAACAGCTGCTATAGATCTGGTCCTTGCAACTGCCATCAAGGATTCATCCCATTCCCCATCAAGGAGCATGCAAGCTCGATTGCTCACTCACTCCTTGTAACTGACCTAGCAAAGTAAGTGGGCCTCTTTGGAAGTGGGCCAAGGTGAACAAGGCCTTCATTAATTTCCTGCCCAGAGGTTATATCCGGAGCAGTCTGCCTGAAGAGGTGTGCTCTGCTCCTGGTGCTCTGATGTGGAGCGGCAGGACCAGTGGTCTGCCGCCAACTGGCGGTCATACAATTTCTCACATGAAGAAGACTTTTCACATTAACTCACTTTTGTGTGTGTGCATGTCGTGTGTGTATGGGACGATTCTATTACCGTCTCGATTTTACTTTACTCCTATGGATTGCAGTGGGGCCGTCATAGCACAAGGTGTTCTCAGTAGTGATAGCATTTTCCAAAATCACGGTAATGTTTTATACTTGAACTTGTATCAAATTATTTGTAGATGTTACTTACATCTGAATTGACTGTTCTTGTATCTCCCACCTCTTTCTCTACAGCTCCTCTCACCTCATAGGCTAAGATTTCTATGTAAGAAGATTTTTCTGTTGGCACAGTAGTCATAAAAAACCTATATTCTTGCTGTGCCCTGAGGTACTTTCAGGTTCTATCCTTGTGAAAAGTAAATAGGTTATTTGTTGTAGGAAGTGTCAGGAAGCAATTGTATCAAAAGTAATCATTTCATGACACTGTTCTTTTCAGGTATTTCATGGGTGTTAGTTTTTAGAGTAGAGAGGAGAAGTTTTGCGTTAAACTTGCTCAATTAATCTCAACATAATAAGTGCCTTTTAAAGGCTTACAATATATAGCAACTAACCTAAAAGATAGACACATATCTAAGTAGTGGAGAACATGTCCCATACCATATCCTCCATAACCACTAGCCACTAATCACATTTTAATTATAAAATAAATTACCCATTAACTTACTACTAACCACTAATGCTACTTATTAGGAACTACTTTTGGAGCATTATCCAACAATAGGGCTATCTGATCCTTCTATATGCATACTTCCTAGTTGCTCGAGGAGTGGTCGTTGGAGTTTTGTTCCCATTTCTGCGATATTTTGGCTATGGCTTGGATTGGAAAGAAGCCATTATATTAGTATGGTCAGGCTTGCGGGGCGCTGTAGCACTGTCTCTTTCACTGTCTGTTAAGGCAAGTTGGCCATTTTTGATGCTTCTGTTAAGCTTTTTATACTTGATGTTTGCTCCCTCTTGTTTCCGGATCTTCTTGTTTATAGTTACTTGCTCTAGACTCTATGTAATTTTAAGGGTTTGAGGGTTATTCTGCATAATGATCGTGTCAAGTAGCTAATATTTGTCATGGAGTTATCGAAAATGTGGAGCATTCTGTTTGGATAAAAGTCTAGTATAGACCCGGTCTACACTAAATTTATCGTAGACCACTACAAAGTCCAAGTTCCAGCTAAGATAATCATACGCGGGCCACGCGGCGTGAGCAACTGGAAATGAAAAGCATGCTTTTGAGATTCTTTTGCCTTAGCGGCACGGCTTCGCACGTGATGCTACACCACTTTTCCCTTTTCTTTCTGAAATTCGAACAAACCAACCAATAATATTCCATTTGGTTCCCAAACTTATCCCATTTTAGCTTTTAATAATTAATAATATTGCTAGTTGCCAAACTATATACTCAAATTTAAGTCTCTAGTCTAATGAATAGAGCCATACAGGATTCATTAATCCCAAATTGAGTAAGAAACAAAATCATTATTTAATGTTCATTTGTTACAAGATAACTACAACAAAGAAAATAAATAAAATATTACAATTTTTATTATACACCCGAATCTACGGTGAGCATGGTACACCCAATACTATTATTTGCTCAAATAGCCTTGGTTGTACCATGGCCATGATTAGGGGTGTTAATGAGGTTAGCCTGTTATCGAGCTGCTTGAGTTCGTCTCGAAATTTTCACAAGCGGAGCACAACCATATTCGGCTCGAGAAGATCGTGAACAGGCTCGAAATATTTTTAAAATTTTATTTTTTAACATAGTGACCTCAAATATTAGTAGAATATTTTTAATAAGTCTATAAATAATAAATAAACTTAGTTATAATATATTATATCTTATAAATATACTTTATTTTGATATTATTTTTGAATTCAAGTCGAGTTTTGTGTAACTTAGACTTGATAACCTAAGCTCGAAAAAGCTCGAGATTCGGCTCGCTGGACACTTTTTTTAGTTTATTCATATGCTCTCCGTATGTTATTAGCATTGTAATATACATGTAAGTTACATTAACCCAATCTTGATAAGTGTATATGATGTGGAGGATGATATAGAAGTTTTTTATAGCACATGGGAGGTATGACTCCCAACACGTTTTAGTAGTTATATGAATATCGGTGTTTTTAACATTATTTAACTTTACTTAATCCTTATTTGACAAACATCCCCTTTTATCCTCTATTATCCCTATACTAAATATATGACCCGCTTACGACTATTATTCCTTCCGAGTTCCTCAAAGATATATGAGGTGTTTTGTTTCGCCTATTCTTCTTGGTTATATGATGAGTGGTAGAATTTAGAAAAAGGAGTATAAGTATAGATTTTTAACATTAATTGGTATCTTTTTATATGCACAAATAACATTTACAAAACAAAAAAAAACTTTGATATTAAGATTGCATAAGATGTAGGTATTTATGTTGTAAAGTTAAAGTTCAATATCTAAAAGTTAAAGTTTTGTTATTAAAAGTTAAATGTAACTCATCAAAAGTTAATGTTTCTTTAGCAAAAGTTAAGATTTTTTTTAAAAGTTAAGGTTTAGCAATCAAAAGTTAAGATTTTGTAATCAAAAGTTAAGATTTTGTAATCAAAAGTTAAGATTTTTTTAAAAGTTAAGGTTTAGCAATCAAAAGTTAAGGTTTTGTAATCAAAAGTTAAGATTTTGTAATCAAAAGTTAAGATTTTGTAATCAAAAGTTATATATTTGTTTTCAAAAATTACGAGTTCAAGAATAAAATTCCAATGTTCCATCTCTTTTTCCTAATCTTCTTAAAGTTAAGGATTAGAAATTAAAAGTTAGTTTATTAATCAAAAGTTAAGAAATTAAGATGACAAAAGTTTCTATCTTATAACTAAAAGTTAAAATTAAGTAACTCAAAGTTAATCCATAGTAATTAAAAGTTAAGATTTGGTAACTAAAAGTTAAGGTTTAGTAACTAAAAATTAAGGTTTAGTAACTAAAAATAAAGCCACAAAAATTGAAATTAAGATTTACTGACTAAAAGTTAAACGCTCGTAACTGAAAGTTAAGGTTTTGCAATCAAAATTAATTCATATTATCATTAATGAAATAATGATAAATTACGTCAATTATTAGAAGTAACAAACTCCACTTTCCCCTCACAATTCTATTACTATATGACTATTGACTATTGACTATTTGACTAGCTAGTAGCTTTCCTCCCCTCTCACTTCTGTCTCTGCCTCTCCCCAACTTCTTCTCCACTTCACCCACCGTTATTATCACCTTCACTCCACAACCATGGTAGAATAAAGACAACACCGAACCACCCCTCAAACGCTGCAGCAGCACACCATCCGCCGTCATCCTCCCCTCTCATAAACACACCACCACTCCTCCATCCACCTCCAACGGCAACCACCACCGCAACAACCACCGATCACCAAGAAGTAACAGAAGGAAAAGCAAGATGAAGATGATGAGCAAGGAGAAAAGAAGGGTCAATAATATGAAAAGAAAGAGTGATTGGGGAAGAAAGAGAGAGACCCCATGGTGACAGGAGAGATAAGTCGAGGTTAATGATGGAAGTGACCAAGTGAAGCATGTTGGCAGATGGAATAGAAGCTCTTGTATGTTGCCGCAGAGGGTGAGGTTTGTGCGCGTCGCTTGAGAGTGCGCTATTTGAGGGAGGCGATGGAAGATGAGTGCGAGTGCAGGTATTAGTGATTTTTGGGTCTACAATATTGTTAGTGTGGACCGGGTCCATACAAGAGTTTTTGTCTGTTTGGTAAGCGAGAAGAAAATAATACCTGGACTACTTTATTATGTCGCGAAACCTAAGGGTATTTTGGATCGCTTAGATGGTTGGATGCATCTCTAACGGGTCATATCACATGGCTACAAGGCACTTCTAAAAAGCCTTTATTATTGTTTAAAGTTAGATAAAATTGAACTTTCCCACCTTTTTAAAGCACGAATTTCAAAACTCCCACCTTTGTTTTTTTTTTAAACTCCCACCTTAAAACTACCAAACGTTTTAAAACTCCCACCAGTTAACGGAATCCGTTAAAAAATCTATTTTGTGGGGCCCACTTTTGTCTAAGTTTGTTCATATCATGTTCAAGGCCTCTAATTGGGGCTTATATTCAGTTAATAAGGCATTTAAAGTGAGAAATTGAAGGAAAAATTGCAATTAAATTTAGGGTTTTTGTAAGCATCTCTATCTATGCTTCGCTATTGTCTCACCGATTCACTCCAATTTACAATTATATTAGCTTTTGGTTTGCTCGATATAGGTATTTTGGTTATAGATTTTGTCCTTCTACCTTTTTTGCTCGAAATTAGTCGACTTATCTCTATAATAATCTTTCACATTGAAATCACATACAATGACTCTTGTTTGAATTTACACATTAGGGTTTTTTTTTTAGAATTGATTAAGTGAAAAATAAAATGCCATTACAATTGTTATGGATGTTTATTTTCAGATTTTAGAATTGAGGTTGAAAATAAAATGTCATTGCAATTGCAAATGTACCATTAATAAAGTGATTCCTCCTCCCATCAAATCTAGCTTGTTGCTTCTCGTAC
The DNA here is from genome assembly GCA_947645195.1 of Patellifolia procumbens. NCBI lineage: Eukaryota > Viridiplantae > Streptophyta > Magnoliopsida > Caryophyllales > Amaranthaceae > Patellifolia > Patellifolia procumbens. The sequence goes on from CANSGD010000144.1 coordinate 1,131,876, forward strand.
ATCATATTTTTATTCTCCAACCCAGAATTTTATTCTCCAACCCAGAATTTTATTCTCACAATTAAAGAGAAAAGAGAGAACTAATGATGAATTTTTTTATTGGATTTGGTGTAGGAATAAGATGGGTTGTTTTTATTTTAATTAGATTTTGGTTAAAGGAAAAAAAGGGTGCCAAATTAGAATGAAGGGGAGTTGAAGAGTAGATTAGAAGAAGGGGGGAAGAAGAGGGAGATAGAATGGTGTATGGACGGATTTTTTGACGGATTCCGTTAACGGGTGGGAGTTTTAAAACGTTTGGTAGTTTTAAGGTGGAGTTTTTAAAAAAAACAAAGGTGGGAGTTTTGAAATTCTTGCTTTAAAAAGGTGGGAAAGTTCAATTTTTCCTTAAAGTTATTTTCCACATATTATTATTAACCTTTATTGAAGTAATTACTATTATATATAACAGTAATTAAGGGCCTGTTCTCTTCGGCTAATTCTAGCTGAACTGAACTGAACTGAACTTATTGGAGCTGAACTGAACTGAACTGAACTTATTGGAGCTGAACTAAACTGAACTAAACTGAACTGAACTGAACTTATTGGAGCTGAACTGAACTGAACTGAACTTATTGGAGCTGAACTGAACTGAACTTATTGGAGCTGAACTGAACTGAACTGAACTTATTGGAGCTGAACTGAACTGAACTGAACTGAATTGAATTGAATTAAATTATAATAAGTATATGAATAATAAGTAAATAATAATTATTATGAATATTAAATAATAAGTAATAATAATTCTAAGTAATAATAATTAAATTAATAATTTAGAATAATATCAAATGAATAATGATAATATTATTTTTGATGTTATTATGATAGTTATAAATAAATAAATAATAATAATAAATGAATTTTCAAAAATAATAATTATTGATAATAATAATAATAATTAATAATGAGTAATTATAATTATTAGTATTAATATATTAATACTTGATGATGATGATATAATATAATGTCTAAGAAGTAAATTAATAGTATTACCATTATAATAATAATTAGCTTAAAACATGGGTTGATGTGTGCTTCTAACCAAACCACGATTTGTGGTGGGTTGGTCGATGATAGAAATACACCAAACCGCCAAAGTATATTTAATATACAACGTAACGACAATGTTGTATTTTAAATAGTACTGCAGTATTATTAGCAACTTTGTAATTTTTTCATATCTTCTAGCTTTTTGTAGCTTATTTGTATGATGTAATAGTATTTTTTATTCAGTAAAATAAAACAACAATTGCAAATTAGAAAACTCGTATTGACATCAAATTTGGTTAAACCGTGCACCAACCCAAACTTTGCTCAGCCATAATAATAATAATAGTAATAAAAATGAGTAAAGATATAATAAAAAATAATACATATAAATAATAATAATTATTATTATTTAATAACAATAATAATAAGTAAAATAAATTAGACCAACAATAATAATATTATACAAATGGTTAAATAATGAATGGAGCTGAACTGAACTGAATTTATTGGAGCTGAACTGAACTGAACTTATTGGAGCTGAACTGAACTGAACTGAACTTATTAGAGCTGAACTGAACTGAACTTATTGAAGCTGAACTGAACTGAACTGAACTGAACTTATTAGAGCTGAACTGAACTGAACTGAACTGAACTGAACTTATTAGAGCTGAACTGAACTGAACTGAAAATAAGCTGAAAAGAACAGGCCCTAAGTGGGCCATAGCCAATTCAAGTCAGGATGGAGATGGACTTGCTGCACGAAAGCTAGTTAATCTACATGAACCAAAGTCGATGTTTACATCACTCCTCACTATGTAGGGAAATGGCATATTTCGAAGTCTATTTGATCACTAACAAGTCTTGATATGTATTGGTAAAGTTACATTATCTATAGTGTAAGACTTTTAGTAGAAAGTATTATCAGAATCATGACATGTATTTTTCTAATTTCTATAATCATCAGAGAAAAACTAAGGCTTGGGGGTTAGCCTAGAAAAGTATGAAGACTCAATTATGATATTAGGATATGGAGGAATTGGAGTTTGAAGAAATGAAGTTAAAGGGTCAAGATGAAGTAAAGGAGTCAACATCCTCTAGTTTTCGGATGAAAATGAGCTTTTACAAGTTTTTTTGGGTGCACGAGAGTCACGAAGGCAGGGGTGAGAATCGAACGCAAGATCTTCTGGAACCGGGAGGAATGCTTGACGAAGTGAGCTTTCCTTCACTCTCAGCTTTTAAAAGTTAATAGTGTAGGGATTTGCATTCTGCACTATGTCCTTTCCTCTTTGCAGGAGTAATAGATGAAATAACGTGGTGTATACAGGATGACATACCTTGGTGTATGTTGTTTGCCATTGTGGAACAAGATTAATGATAGGTTTAATGCTAAATTAGAGCAATGGATTATTCTCGAGGGAGAGCAAATTTAGTGAACAGATTGCAATTTTAGTTAGGGAGTTAATCCAGGATATGGTAACATTGGATGATAATGACTTAATGAGTTTCCCATGGGTGAGTTTAAGTACTTTAGGTCAATAGTACAGAGAAATGAACTACTGACCAAGGCTTAACTCATAAGATACACTCATGGTGTCTCAAATGGGGAAGTGATTGAAATATTGGCCTATTTTACCCGATCTCTTTCCCCCCTTTTTGTAGTAGTCAGGCCTTCAGGGGTGACTCTTTACCACCTTTTGCAATCCTTCCTGATTGGTATGACCGGAACACAAGAGCCCCCTTCAATCCAGAAGCTATAATTGACAGTATGACCATTTCTGTCACAGGAACTCCCACTCTTCAATACCTAGTGCAATGGATCAACAAACCAGCTCATGAAGCATCATGGCTCACTTTCCTGGGTTTGCAACACAGACTTGAGGGTAGGTCTTTTTTAAGAGAGAGAAAAAGGTGGGGGCCTTTTTTTTTTTTTTGATTGGGAAATTAAGTTAGCCCAAGGGCTAACCCCTACAAGTAGGAACTACCAGCACATTGGCTGGTAATGCATGCTTGGGGTAAGGCCCGAACCCGTGACCTCTGTCATGGGAAGTGGGAAGCTCACCATTTGAGCTACCCTTTGGCCTTTAGGGGGGGGGGGTTGTGTGTTAGCATTATTACTTGTTACTTTATTTTTACTGTTGTCTTAATTTTATTTGTTGCTATTACATTAAGGGGTATGTAGGTGGTGATGTTGGGCCTACTATAAATGGTCCTACTTTGTAAGTTTGTTGGTACAAATACATTACAACAGAATTCATCTCCCTGTCTCTCTCTCTCTAACTTCTTCTCTTCCTTCTCTGCAAAATTAACAAATTCCCTCCTCTAAATTTACCCTTCTCCAAGTTAGCTGGGATCTGACCTTATCATGCAAAATATAAGCTGCCAGCTATATTTTTGTTCTCCAAAATCGTTTCTTGCTAAATACAACTAACATCAATAAAATCTTCCTGTTAAGCCCTAGATTGTGAAACAAGATGCACGTCAGTTTGTGCAATCCGTCTTGTGTGGACCGGGTTCACATTAACTTTATTGTGAACCCAAAAAAACTCACGTGATTTATAACGGGAACACTTCGCGCGCTGCCACTCTATCCTTCTTTCTGTGTTCGACTTCTTTACATTCTCAATTCCAACTTTACTTCTTTACTTCTTTACTCTGCCCATACGTGTCCATTTCTTTTTCAATTCCATGCATGTGTTGTCAGCTGGGTATGCTGTATCATACATTTATACTTAGTAAGTGCATGTCACTTCTCTTTTTATTTTGATAAAAAATTAACTTTTATGGGTTTGGTGTATTTGACCAACTTTGTGTTTGGTGTTTCTATCATTTTTTATGGCAAACATTTATATCATATGATATGTATGATATACTAATATTCTCTACATTTTACCTTATATCTTTACTTGTGTAATATAATGTATTTGTAAATGATATTGTGTATATAATACCATATAATGTATTTCTGTATAATACACTTATATCTTATACTTGTGAATGATATTATATATTTCTGAATAATATTTTTATGTATCACATACTTATATATTACACTTTTGTGTGATATTATATACTTCTGAATGATATTTTATACTTTAATACGATATAATGTACTTATGTATCTTATACTTGTATGTGATATTGTGTACTTCTGAATGATATTGTGTACTTTATTACGATATAATGTTTTTATGTATCACATACTTATATCTTATAATTTTGTGTGATAGTATATACTTTTGAATAATATTATGTACTTGTGAATAATATTTTGTACTTTAATACGATATAATGTACTTATGGATCATATACTTATATTATATACTTGTGTGTGATATTATATACTTCTGAATAATATTTTGTACCTTAATACGATATAATGTACTTCTGCATAATACACTTATATCTTATACTTGTGTGTGATATTATGTACTTGTAAATGATATTGTGTATTTTAATACGATATAATTTACTTCTATATAATATACTTATATCTTATACTTCTGTGTGATATTATATACTTCTGAATAATATTGTGTACTTTAATACGATATAATATTTTTATATGTCACATAAACTTATATCTTATACTTGTGTGTGATATTATATACTTTTGAATGATATTATGTACTTATGAATGATATATTGTACTTTAATACGATATAATGCACTTATGTATCACATACTAATATCTTATACTTGTGTGTGATATTATATACATTTGAATGATATATTGTACTTTAATACGATATAATGCTCTTATGTATCACATACTAATACCTTACACGTGTGTGTGATATTATATACATTTAAATGATATTTTGAACTTTAATACGATATAATGTACTTATGTATCATATGCTTATATCTTATACTTTAATTATAAAATAGAAACTTTTATCATCTTAGCCTTAACTTTTAGTTACAATACGTGTTGGATAATACCAAAATAAAATTGGGAAAAAAACTAATCAAAAGTATAATTGCATTATTACCAAAAACGTTATTTCTTAACTTTTGATGAAGAAACTTTGACTTGTAATTTCTAATTCTTAACTTTACGAAGACGGAAGAAAAAAGATGGAATTCAGTATAAAAATATAAATAAGCAAGAAAAGAAAGAAAAAAAGATCGAATACTTGTATTTTAGTAATAAATCTTAACTTTTAGCTACTTAACTTTTAGTTTTTGTGACTTAACTTTTAGTTACTAAACCTTAACTTTTAGTTACTGAACCTTAAGTTTTAGCTACTTTACCTTAACTTTTAGTCACTAAATCTTAGTTACTAAACCTTAACCTTTTATCTACTTTATCTTAACTTTTAGCCACAGAACTTTAACTTTTAGTTACTAAACCTTAACTTTTAGTTGCTAGACTTTAACTTTTAGCTACCAAATATTAACTTTTAGCTACTTAATCTTAACTTTTAGTCACTAAACCTTAACTTTTAGTCACTAAACCTTAACTTTTAGTCACTAAACCTTAACTTTTAGCTACTTTATCTTAACTTTTAGTCACTGAACCTTAACTTTTAGTTACTAAACCTTAACTTTTAGTTACTAAAATTTAACTTTTAGCTACCAAATGTTAACTTTTGGCTATTTAATCTTAACTTTTAGCTACTAAACCTTAACTTTTAGTTACAATGGCTTAACTTTGAGCTACTTAACCTTAACTTTTAGCTACAATGGCTTATCTTGAGTAAGCTTGCCATTTAAAACATGATTGAATTTCCCCTGTGCGTCTATCCAAATGCTTCTCATGAATGGCTTATCCTGGTCATGAATCTATCATAAAACAAAATAAAAAAACCACCTAGCGCAACCTTGATACAGTTACATTGCTTCTCATGTTGTGCCTAATTGCTTAATTGATTCGACATGGTATACACCACGGATGGATTCAATAATATCAATAAGTTTTTTTAAAAAAAAAACTATTAATCTATGGTGAGTATGAGGTATAAGGTACAAATGTACAATATCTCGAAAAATTTGAGGGGAATCTGTAATGAAACTAAACAGTTAATGTTTAGTTAAAGTTAGTAGAAACATGATATAACAACTAACAAAGTCTGAAATCTGAGCAATATCTTCCCAATAATCTTTCGTACACTTTGAATACTCGAGTCCCAAATTTGACCCCGCCCTACCTAATTACAACTTTAAATCATGGCGATACACTGGTACAGACATTTCATAATATCAATTCATAACTCCAATACTAGTGTAATAACCCAAAGCAAACTTTTATCTCACAAAAGTAGTTGTTATCCTATCTCCAAATGTGTCACACGTATTTAGGGCTCTGTTCTTGCGAGCTTGCTCCAGATCATGTGTAATCTGTTTCAAACACTCTTTCGATAGGATATGATCACATTTTATGTCATTGCAGTGTATGATATTCACAGTTTAGATTTCAATATGAAATTTGATGTTAGTTGGTAATTAACAGGTACAGGAAGTTGTTATATCAGCAGATGTGAGATGCACATAATGTCAGCGGAGGATTGTTGACATCATTTCTCGCTTTAATGGTTAGTCTTATTGTTCCTTCTAAACTCATAGTAGTTCTTGTCCTGATTGCTATTGTTGTTAAACATACAAGACAACTAGATGGAAAAGCTTACTACACCAGTAAGTTGTATATCACTCTGTTATACGATGATTGCTACATGGCAACTTTTAAAATGCAAAACCATCTATTTACTAACCATCGATTGCAAAATGCTCTTTAATAACCTCCATGATTTGCAGACTCAAGGAACCAATACAGTGGAAAACCACACAAAAACACCGCATAAAAGACTATATGAACCATAACAGAATCATTTAAATGTCAATGGAGCTAGAAATCATGCAATTCAAATCACCATTAACCAGAGATATAACAAAGAATGGCCAAAAAAACAAAAACCCATTTATAGCTTCTTCTCCATTTTCAACTTTTAACTAAGAAATTCAAGTATTACACTAAATTACCACCAATTCGAGCATTAGAGCAAGAGAAAAATAAAATTCCCCAAAAAAATTATCATAGAACTCAAAATAATAAAATCAATGAGAAAAAACGAAAAACAAACCCTAAATCTATCACTGAAATGGTGGGAGAACAAAAATTATAATAATAACAATAAAATTGAGAATAAAAACTTACCAATTTCGAAATTGTGAGAGACAAAAACTCAGAATCCAACCCTAAATCTCACGAGAGGGTGTTGCGGTGAGTGACGAGAGGAGTGAGAGTGCTGCTGCGAGTGACGAGAGTGAGAGTGCTGCTGTGAGTGACGTGAGAAGTGCTGCTGTGAGTGAGAGTGTTGCTGTTAATTGTTTGCTTGCTCACGTGACTTACCGGGTGTACAATAAGTTTAATGTAGATCCGGTCCATGTTAGACTTTTTACAGTTTGTGATTGTATCAAGCCCAATCCTAGTCCTTCATAAAAACTTGAATATTTTTTCTTGCTGTAGTACAATCTGCACCAGTATAGTTTATCAAAGCTAAAACCTTGTGGCTTAATTCCACAACAAAACTCTTAATTATTAAAGAAATGAAAGAAGTGTTCTTTGTGAGAAAAAGAAATGGAAGAAGTATAATATGCTTTTTGGTCCAACTATTCCTGTTACTTTTTTTTATTTGGAAGGTAATGTGGTGGACCCCTGCCCAGATCTCAACTAGCACAGTTTCTTGATCTTGTGTTTGCAGGGCCCGACATTTGAGAGCAGGGGGGAATGGTAAGGGGATCCCCACCCCCAAATGCCCCTAGTGGAATTTGATCCCATGACGTTCAAGTCATGAGATCAAACCTTTACCACTAGATCAAGCCAAGCTTGGTGCTATTCCTGTTACTTACTGAGGCAAAGAATGAATTGAATTGGGATACAGTATTATACTCCTATTACTTAGAATTGGAACAAATGTACGTCTTTCATTCTTCTTCTCACAATGATGGGAGAAATTCATGAACTATGCGAGGAAACTTTTATACTCCATAATTCTTATTTAACTTAAAAATTTTCCCGCAAAACATCACAAACTATCATAGTTTTGGACAAAAAATACTTGAGAAAAATTATGTAACTTAAATAGAATTTGAAACAAAGACATAACATTCTTGTTAGCAATCAACAAGTGGTCAACTGAATTACAGTATGTCAAAAGATTGTATAGATCAATACAAAAAGAAGTAGCTCCGGACCCTCCAGTAATTTGATTTTGATTCAGCACAAGCATAATAAGTGAGTTCACAAACAAGTTTCAGAATTAAAGGGGAAAAAAAGAAAAGAAAAAAATTTCACTCGCCATCATCAATTTTAGTTTTCTTTTCATATTCAGCGGGTGGTATATGAACCATCCTAAGGTAATCAGAAGGATAAAACTCTCTCCTTGCAAACACACTTTTTCGGTCCCTCTTACAAAAGCAGGCCAGATGCTTGTAGCCCAGTGGCGGACCCAGAATTTTCATCTTGGGTGGACAAATTATGAATGTTTGACAATTCGATAAACAATGTTCTAAAAATTCACAAAATTTAATCAATACTCGAAATATTCCTATGTCAAAGAGATGAAAAAAAATAGAGTAAAAAGTATTGAGTAAGGATTGAACCTTAGACTAATTTAAAAAGAAATTAACTCAAACCGATTCTTACCCGAAATTATTAAATTAAGCCAAACTGAAATCAAACCCAAATTTAATCGACATAAATTCGATTTAATTAAGATGTCTTACCCGATTTTTTTTAAGTGGGGGGACAACCGTCCCCCTTGTTCTAACATAGGTCCGCCAATGTTGTAGGCATAATGCAATTTATCTCCAATCTGAAAAATGTTTAAAGAAATCAATAAGCATCTTGTAAAGTGTTTAAGAAATTCAGATTATTCGTCAAGATTATATTGGAAGAAAAAACAATCAATTATCAATTCTCTTACCAAGTGTTGGTTGAACAAAGTGTTGTGATCATTGAAGAAGGGAATGTAAGCGCAATGAAACATATTATTCACTCCTCCTTTGGCGATCCTCATGAACCCTCATTCTCCACAGGACTTGCCCCAAGAATTCTAGATAATGAATAAGCCATCCTCGTCCCAGGCACATCATGTCTTCTTAACTCACAAGCTTTGTGTTTGTTTTTGTGGGGGTTGAGGTTGGGGGGTTGAGGTTGGGGGTTGGGGGTGTTAAGGACTGAGTGCATTGTGTGCATTGTTTTGTACGCTATCTATATAATACATTAAAGCAAAATAAATTTTGCCACATGTCGCATTAATGTAATTTCGGGTGTCACGTGTCAATGAAGCAAGAATATGTTCATATGTCTTCGTTTCATCCCTTGCAAAATACAAAATCTGTTCAAGGCTTAATTAGGGGAAAATCTCCTTGAAATCCACCTTTTATATTCATAATTAGGTAATATTATTTTCTATTTAAGAAGATAATTCATTGCTATATTTAATATTAGATTTTAATATTATTATTGTCATTTATGGAACGAAATTTAGCTGATTTATTAATTTCCATTTATAAATCGAAATTTAGCAGAAATTATGGTCAAGAAATATCATAAGATCGTTTAAATTAGGCGCCCATTATACAATCTTTTACGTGAATCTTCATACTTGCCTAATATTGCAATTAGTTAATATTACTTACTTCCTTTAAAATATATATTATGGTCCGTATTTTCTAAGAAGTTTGTGAAATTAACTATCATATATAGGCATAAAGCTACAATTAGTATTCACACCGTTAACATCATTTTTGCATCATCAGTTGTTGGACGAACCACACCATGAGTAAACAAATTATCCGAGTCAGTTCTTTGTCTCTTGAATCTATATATGTGCTGTTTAAGTGTGGATAATTAGGTGATGGGAAAATCAATTGCTGATGAATTTAGTTGAAATTGATTCAATCGATATGGTTTTGATTGATGAACATGTATTGTCTTTTTTGTTATTTGTTCTTTAATATTTTACATTATTTTAAATTTTTTTATGTTATATTGATTTATTGATTTACCTCCATGTTTATTGTAGGGAGACGAATTCATGTTTGCCAAATTTGGATCGTCAGTGCCAACTTATCAATAACCCTTAAAGCGCCAACTAAATTGTTACAAAGGGAGTAAGAATGATATGTAGTCAGTCAAATTACTTTTATATTAAGATTGGTTCCAAGTTAATGTGGATAATTAATTTATTGTTATGATACTATAGTCTTATTTATGATATAATCATATGTCTTTTAATATTATACTTTTATACTTTTATATTGGGTCAGACGCGTCCGACCATAACATTTGGTCGGACGACTTTCAGTTGGTTTCATTTTTTTTTCCAGTTGGTTTCAATTTTTGTTCAGTTGGTTTCAATTTTTGTCAGTTGAAACATAAGTACTTCCAACTGAAACACAAATCTTTCCAACTGAAATACAACAGATGTAGACATATAAACTCCAACTGAAACAAAACAAATTCCAACTGAAACATAAACTCCAAGTGAAATAAAACAAACTCCAACTGAAACAAAACAAACTCCAACTGATACAAAAAAAACTACAACTGAAAACCATTCTCACCTTTTATGCTTCTCACCTGCTTCTTCAATGGCATATATATTGCTCATACTTACAACGAAGGAGGAGGCCATGGTTGGCGGTTGGCTGCGCGGCCGACGAGCATAAAGGGGAGGCCGATCTGAACTCCGGTGGCGCTGCGGCGCAACAACGAACGGGGAACAGAGGAGTAGCAGAGGAGGACGAGAAAGCAAAGAGAGGAAAGGCAAGGCTTATGGTGGCTTAGGGGCGGTTCTGGCTGGTGATTTTGGCGTGGTTGCTGCGCTCGGTGGTGGTGGCAACAACCACCAAGGGAGCAGAGGGAGAAATAGTGAGTGAGAGCAGCGAGTAAAGGGGGAAAACAGGGGAGGGTTTGGGCTGCGTTTGGGGGCGTCGAACGGAAAGCCGGTGGTTTTCCGACGGTGGCTTCGTCCGACGGAACATATTGGGTCAGACGGTCTGACCCAATAGTTTCACTAGTAATATAATTCTACTCTTATTATATGTTCTTATATACGTGTTCAAAGTAAATATATTAGTGTAATTTTATGAACCTAAAGAGCTATACACCTCGTCTAATTTTAAACCTTAAAAGGCAATAGATATTGATACTACAAGGCCTCAATTGATGCTCCCCTTGTAGGTCCTAGAATCACGGCCCGCTTTTTAAATGAACTAACATCGCAAGGTGTACGTGGGTCCAAGCAAACTATCACCCTATTTAACGACCCAACTGAAATTTAGTTATATCAAGACTCAAGTACTTATTCAAGTACCAACCCCACCACCATAAAGAGGCAACCTAAAGCATAACACATCCAATAGCTGAGCCCTTCTAAGCAAAACTATAACCCGCTAAATACAACCAACATTCATGAATTTTTTTATCATTACGCCTTTAGTCATATAATATATGTTTTATATTCAACTTAACGTCAATCATACTTATACTAATCATGTGTATTTTGAAAAGTAACAATAGAAAATTGAAAACTTACTGTTTTGTAATTTCCATATTTTTGATTTGTTTCATTGCTAACTGAAGTATAGGACTTATCAACAGATGTGTTTGAGAATAGAAGACACAAATGTCATCATCACAAGTTCCAGTATATTTCAGTTTAGCGTTGTTTTTAATTAGTTGAGGGAGCCATCAAACTAATGTAAGTTTGTTTGGAAATTGGAAATGTTGAGCCTATCCAAAACCTAGTGGTGCAAGTATTTTAGGATCAATACCTTTGAGTCCTATGTTACTCCAATTGTTTCGATTTTCCTATGTATCCTGTTGAATATACCTCATCTAGTTGAGTTCATTTCATTATTTCATGTATGATTGAGGTTATAGGTTTTATCTCTTTACCACTTGTAATAGCTAAACTCATTCTTTGTTTAGTTTAGTTAGTTACATAAAATGATGACTCATACAAGGTTGTTAGAAGTTTGTTAGGATACTAACGAACTCTCCTTATTAGCTAGCTTGTAATAAATAGAGCTCATGCTCTCTCTTTTCATTCATTTAATTCAATAACAAAAACTCTGTACTATCTTCTTCTCTACTTCTTATCTCTAATACATATGATCATAATCTCCAACAATGGAGTTTGATCTATACTTTTGACATGGAATCACAGCAGGCAAGCTAAAGAAAGGCTGCTGAAATGCTTACTGATTCTTCCGCAAGATTCTGAGATTTCTTCGTTTTCTACAGAAACTAAAATTCTGATTTCTAGTCAAAATGACAGAAAGTGAGCAATCACAAACAAACAGTGCAAGAAGGATTGATCCTTCTCAAGATCCAATTAGTCCATATTTCATACATCCATCTCAAGACACAAATCTAAAAATGGTGTCATCTTCATTCAATGGAGTTGGATATGCTGATTGGAAAAGATCTTTGTTGATCAGTTTATCAGCCAAGAACAAATTAGGCTTCGTTGATGGTTCAATTACATCACCTAATCAATCAGAATCACTATGTCTAGCTTGGAAGAGGTGTAATGACATGGTAATTTCATGGATTCTCAACTCACTCGAGAAAACAATAGCAAGAAGTATGCTATTTTTTTCAACAGCAAGAGAGATTTGGCTGAACTTGGAAGAAAGGCATGGTTGTTCATAGGGGTGTAAACGATCTGAGCCGGCTCGTAGAGCCCTCGGGCTCGGCTCGGTCAAAGCTCGGCTCGAGCTCGGTCAACTTCGAGCCTGAGCCGAGCCCGAGCTATACGTTAAGTATACGAGCTCGAGCCTGAGCCCAGCAAAGCTCGGCTCGTTTAAGCTAGTTCGGCTCGTTTAAGAAAAATTACATTTGAAACGTGTGGCAATAAGAAAAAAAATAAAAAAAAATAGCCCAAACATGCAAAAGCCCATAAAAGAATATAATGTTATTGAGTTTACTTGTCATATTGTATTAAATTTATGTATGATGGACTATTACATATTTTACTTTATGTAAGGAAGAACAATAAAACCAAAAACCAATAGGCGGGAGAAAAAAAGAGCCGAGCCCGAGCCGAGCTCGAGCTCCACCTTGGCGAGCTCGTCGAGCTTCGAGCCGAGCTCGAGCTCGACCAAAGTGACTTCGAGCCGAGCCGAGCTTGGTCGAGCTCGAGCTCAGCTCGGCTCGTTTACACCCCTAGTTGTTCATCAGGACCTCAATTATTTGCATTATAACAGCAATTATCTGATTTAGCTCAAAAAGATCTCAAGATAGCAGAATATTTTACTCAAATGAAAATGTTGTGGGATGAACTAGATGGAGTTAATCCTTTGCCTATATGTTCTTGTGGTAGTTGTAATTGTAATGTTACACAGAAATTAGTAAAGCTGAGAGAAGATCAGAGGTTGATTCAATTTCTAATGAAGCTAAATGATGAGTATTCATTAGTTAGAGGAAATATACTGATGATGCAACCCTTACCTGTTGTAACTCAAGCTTATAGGCTAGTTGTCCAAGAAGAAAAACACAAAGAGCTAGCTAATTTCAGTTCAAATCATACTGAAACATTGGCTTTTGCTGATGATAGAAGGCAATTTTCAGAGAAAAGAGGTTACAAGAATTCATCACAAGGAGAAAGATCTTATAATAACAAAAACTATTCAGGCAATAAAAGAAATTCAGCCTTTTGTGATCATTGTCAGATGCATGGACATAGTATGGACAGATGTTGGAAGATACATGGTTATCCTAATGGTCATAAGTTTGCTTCAAACAATAAGAGAATGGCAGCTTATAGCCAAGGAGATCATGCTGCAGAGAATCTTGATCAACAGCAATCTAGTAAATCATCTACAGGATCTATTCATGCTAGTAATGCTAACACTAGTTTGACTATAGATCAACACAATGAGATAATTCAGCTGCTTGGAAACTCCAAGAAAATCAGTGATTCATCAACTGGAACAGCAATGTTTGCAGGTACTTATTGTTTATTATCCAATTCAAATTTAAGTTGGATAGTTGATAGTGGTGCCTCAGATCACATGTGTTGTAATCTATCCTTATTCACTTCTCGTTACCCTATCAAAGATAAAACTCATTCTGTGACAATACCAGATGGAACAACTATAACTATCACACATGTTTTGACAATCAAGATCAATGAATTTATTACATTACAGGATGTGTTATATGTTCCAGGACTCAAATATAATTTGATCTCATTACAAAAATTATGCAAAGATCTTGCTTGTTCTATTACTTTTACAGCAAATGAGTGTTTGATTCAGGGGGAACACTTGAACAAGCTTCTTGGTATAGCAAATGCTGATCACAATCTTATACTACCCAAATCTGCTGTTACACCTCTCCTTTTGAACCTTAAATTAGATTCTTCTAGTGGTTCTTCTCTTCTTGATCCTCTTCTATATAGATCTCTTGTTGGTAAGCTTAACTTTCTTACCAATACTAGGCCAGATTTGGCTTATACTGTCCAAACTCTTAGCCAATATATGCATCAACCTACCACTTCTCATTTCTCTGCTCTCCTTCGTACTCTCAGTTATGTATCTCATACCAAAGGTCAAGGTATTCTTCTTAAAGCAACTGATCATCTCAAGCTCCAAGCTTATAGTGACTCAGATTGGGGTGCTTGCTTGGATTCAAGAAGATCTGTTTCAGGCTATGTATTATTACTTGGTAACTCTCCTATCAGTTGGAAGTCCAAGAAACAATCAGTGGTTTCTAGATCATCTAGTGAAACTGAGTATAGGGCTATGGCTGCTGCAGCTTCAAAAATCACTTGGATGGTTAGGCTCCTTGAAGAACTTGGTTTTACTGATCTTAAACCTGTCACTTTGCATTGTGACAATCAGTCTGCTTTGCATATAGTAAAGAATCCTGTTTTCCATGAAAGGACCAAGCATATTGACATTGATTGTCATTTTACTCGAGATAAAGTACTTGAAGGTCTCATCCAACTTTCTTATCTACCTACTACAAGCCAATTAGCAGATGTCTTCACCAAAGTTCTGCCTTCTGCTCAATTTAATACATTACTTTCCAAACTAGGGTTGTTCTCTCTAGGGATGGCAACGGGTGGGATTTGGGTCGGGTGAGCCATCACCCGCATCCATCACCCTGTTAGATCAACTCTCATTCATCCATCCGTCACCCGGTTAGACCATCACCCGCATCCATCCATCCACCACCCGCGGGTGAACCGGGTGGACAGGGTGATCATCCATTTAAGATAATTGTATGAGAAAAGTTAAATCAAACTTGTAAAATAACAATTTATATATTAAATTCATGTCAAATTAAGATTAGTTAAGTTTATGGAAACATGTCAATAGTAATCAAAAGAGAAAAGTATTATACTAATGTAGATAAAATGATAAATATTTAAGAAAATGTAAGAAATGGGTGATGGAGTGGGTGATAAGCGGGTGATAAACGGGTGATGGATCGGGTGATGGATGAAACTTTCTCACCCTAATCCATCCATCACCCGTTACAGATTCACCCGTCACCCGTCCATCATCCATTTAACTCGATTTTTCACCCTTTTATTTTTTTCGGGTGGAGCGGGTGATGGATCATCCATTGGATATTGCCATCTCTAGTTCTCTCCCCAACCTAGTTTGCAGGGGGGTGTTGAATATACCTCATCTAGTTGAGTTCATTTCATTGTTTCATGTATGATTGAGGTTATAGGTTTTATCTCTTTACCACTTGTAATAGCTAAACTCATTCTTTGTTTAGTTTAGTTAGTTACATAAAATGATGACTCATACAAGGTTGTAAGAAGTTTGTTAGGATACTAACAAACTCTCCTTATCTAGCTTGTAATAAATAGAGCTCATGCTCTCTCTTTTCATTCATTTAATTCAATAACAAAAACTCTCTACACTTCTTCTCTCTAATACATATGATCATAATCTACAACAATGGAGTTTGATCTATACTTTTGACATATCCATATCAAACTCGTATCACGCCCGACATGACATAACAATTAGATACTTTATTTTAACCAAAACTTATTGGAAGTGTTTTTATAAATGTTACGGTTGGAATCCCAAACACTGTGTTCGAATGGACACTATAGTGAAGTTCAAGTAACATAGTTTAAGCAAGCCATTTGTAGTTTTTTGTCCATGTTCAATCTTTTATATCTTTAAATTGAGCCACCAATCCATTGGACCATTGGTACAGCTCAAACTCATTTCCCATCAAGGTATTAGCTGGCAGTAAAAGCCTACCAATACTGACCCTTCAAATATAGGCTATGTACCCATTTAACAACTCTTTATACGAAGTACTTGCAACTTTTTCTAGAAAAATATTGATCTTCTTAGGATGCTTTTGGTTATCAAGAATTTATTCAATAAACTAGGGTGCAAAATATCCTTTGTTGATCAATATATACTAGTTCATGATCATCGTAGTTTTCCTTTTTGATTAAAGAGAATTGCACTTTTTGGTATATAGTTGCACTATAACTTCTTTAGATTGCTTCATTTTGAACTTGGATTTTTTCATTTTGAATTTTAAACTATTGATGTTGGGTATTATGGTTAAGTAGATTTATCGATATATACAATCTTTTAGAAATAATTAAAGTTGAAGAGCTTGTTTATTAAGCTAAACTAAAACTCGTTTGAATTCAGGCTTAAACTGGAGATGTAAGCGAGAATTCGTGAATCAATGTTGAAGAGATAAATTTATAATAATTAAAATTATTGTAAGTATAGTCCTAGAACAATAAGGAAAAAATATAATTTTCTTGTAGTATTAGGTATGAGTATCTTTTATAGAATTCTAAGATAGCTTATTCCTCTTACTTATTATTCTAAGAAAGCTAGAAGTTTGTTTGACCTTGAAGAATGCTCGAACACCGATGTAACAATACAATCCCTTTGGGTTGTCAGCGATACACATCACGGACTAGTAATTGTCACCAATCTTAGACTACTCCTAGTCAAACAAATGTCTAGCTAGAGAGTATCTTTATAAGAGCTATTTAAAAAAAGATGCACTTTATTGATATGAGTAGTACAAAGTTCTATAAAACACTTGTAGTGGTATTACTATTAGATGTATATCGTAATTCTTATCAACTCTAGTTTAACCACGAGAAAACACTTGTATGAAGGGGGGCAAGGGACACGCCACAAGGGACAATACTATATAATAATAATTACTTTATTGAGAAGAACTCATAAAACATATTTTAATTAGTTTTAACATTTAAGTAATATTAAAACCAATCAAAAAACTTTATTTAAAATTATAGGGGTTTACATTTTAGCCAACAATAAAGCGAGTAGTTACTTATAACATCGCTGACATGTGCTGACATGTGCCACCGATATCTTCAATTTCTGGATTTTTTAGCACACATTTTAATCCTTTACAACATTCAAGACGAATGACTCTAAAACCCTCACAATCTTGGCCAAGCTTTTGGCAAGTTTGTCTTTTGTTACATTTTCCACCTGCATCTGGGAAATTGCCTTCTAGAATGCACTCTAGTCCATCACAACATTGAAATCCAGCAATGCCTCCACAAAACTCGTTAGTCTTCTTACATGTTTTACTCTCCTGAGCAACTGCAAAGCGGAACATTAAAGTGCATATAAGTTATAAATTAATGTACTTCCTCTGTTTTTTTTAAATGTGACACTTTTTATATAAGGAAGTTTGGAATTAGCTGTGACACTTTCTTTTTTGGGCAAATCTTTCTCTCTATCTCTCTCCTATCACACGAGTTCCCTTCTTTCTTTCTCTCTATCTCTTTCCTCTCCAAAAATTGTCTAGGAGTCCGTGAAATTAAAAGTGTCACAACTAATAAAAAACGGAGGAAGTATAACTTTGAGCATTATTGACTTCGTCAATAGTGTATAAGAAATTAGAAATGTAAACAATTTGGGTGAATACTAGTTTTTCCCAAAGCATACATTTTTTTTTGTCAATACGACTTCATTTGATATGGAGACATTTTTCATCCATATAAAAGCCAATATAGTTTTCAACCATTATTTGATAAAATGAACTTATATTTACTTATTAGTTTCTAGTTGTTTTTCTTCTTCGCACTAGTAATTTTCAAACTCAAATCATCTTTACAAAATAATATTTCCTCTGTTTTTCAATGCTTGCACCATTGAGTTGATGCACAAAGTTTAAGGAGAGGAGAGAGATAGAGAGAAAGAAAAAAGTGGACACATATGATAGGAGAGAGATAGAGAGAATTGGCTGTCAAAAAAGGAAATGGTGCAAGTATTTTATAATTTCCAAAAATGGAAAATGGTGCAAGTATTAAAAAACAGAGGAAGTATTGTGTTATGGTGAACTGAAGACGATACCTAAGATTTAACTACATAAAAAAAATGCCTTAAAAAATCACGTAGAGTTCAAGTTATAAGAACATCCACCTCCCAACCATAAGTTACCAAGCTATTTTGCCACCAACTACTTAACCCTATTTCTAAGTGGAGGCGAAACAAAATAGACGATTTTGATGGTAAGGTAAAAGGACAACAAAATTCCCAATATGAACTAACCAAACAAAATTCCCTAATCAAAGTATTTTATATGGGAATGATCATGAGTAGTTCAATCTCATTCTGTTTCGTGAAACCTCCTAACCAAACGCCCCTAGGCCCTAAGTAACCCTCCGCTCGAGGCAATAACTAATCTACAAAGAAATCCAAGATGTTAGACGACGCTAAAACAAATACATAATGAAGCAATGTATAACCTGATATGGCTAGAAAAGCCGCTAGCATGAAGGTCAAGATGAAGGTAGTGCCAGAAACACTCGCCATTTGCAAATACTTTTATGTTTGAGAGATAATGCAAAACCAAAAAACGATGGTAATTAGAATAACAAAGACTTCACCCTTTATTTATAGCGGTTGATTAGTTGATTGATGAAGTAGTATGTATATATGGATTAAATTTACCATTTCGTCACTACGTTATCAATTTCTTGGATTTGTCTTTTTGCTAAAATAATAATTTATGAGCTGTGATGTGATTAAAAGTCAAAGTATCTAATAGTTTACGATAGTTATTAAGCTGGAAGTGATCAAAAGTCCAAGTATATTTTCTTTCCCAGTAGGTACACAGATAAGACTTTGATCTTGCTATTTCAGGGACTGACTGGAGGTGGGATTAAATTTCGAAATATGTAATAGTGCATGAAAGTTACAGATTACGGGTTAATTTTATGGTGGTTTTTTTCTCAAAACGACCACCAAAAGTCGTTAATTAGGTTTTGTCTATTAACATGATAGGACATTACTTATCTTAATTTTTTTAATTGGTTATGTCTTTAAACAGAAAAGGAGATTACCAGTATTTATTTTTGCAACATGTTTATTGATGGTAATGTCCTATTTTGCTAAAGGATATAACCAAATAAATAATAAATAAAGACTTATGATAAACTTATTTTCAAAAGACAATCATAAAATGTTCACAGATTACGAGTCATATCTAGAAGATGAAGGAGGCAAGGGGAATTCGTTTCTTGGTGAATTGGTGATGTTGATAGCATTCTTGATGATTTGTCTTCTTTTCGTAGTTTTCATTCTACTTTTTAGTTTGGTCGCATGACGAAAGAGATGATAATTATTTTGATCACCATCTTGCAACAGTAGTGTCATTTAAGTTGGGTAATGTTGGGAGAATCACTAATTAAGCGAGTTAACCTTATAAATTAAATCAATCTTTCTATATAATTTAAGCACTGACTTTTCCAAAAAAATTGAGAGCAAACTGTGAAATAACTCAATAAATAAGTAGGATAACACACCCAAAAGGCAAAAAATCTATTTTTCAACATGGAAAATGTAAGAAACGTAATTAACTTCTCTTCATCAGCTAATCGTATAAAAATTGTCTTCGATCTCATTATCTCATCTTGCGCCCTCATCCGTTGACTTTTTGATGCTACACGGCCTCAATTGATGCTTCCCTTGTTGAGCCCAAAAACGACCCAATTGAAATTTAGTAATATCAAGCCCTTATTCAAGTACCAAATTCTCCTCCATAAAGAGGAAAACAACGACCATAACAGACCCAATAGTTGAGCCCACTATAGCAAAATTTCAACCAGCAAAACGCAACGAACAGCAATTTTTAAGGCCCATTCGCTAACTAACCAAGCTTGAAGAGGACAAAAATTGTAACGAGTCGAACTCAAACATGAAATTTTAAGGGGCCGAATTCAAACATGAAAGTTAGAAGCACGTTTGAGCTAAAACCATGCTCGAACACCTCTAGTGTAACAACACAATGTCTGAAAAATTCTGAAGAGATCAGTAATTCTAAGACTATTTCTAATCAAATATGCTAAATCGTAGAGTATCTTTGTATCAGATTTGGGAAACAAGATGTAACTTATTGATATGAATGGTACAAAAAAACTTTTAATATTAATGACGGTATTATATGTAACCAGGGCCGTCTTGCAAAAAACTGGGGCCCTGTGCAACATTAAAGATTGGCCCCATACAATGATAAAATAATGTACTAATTTCCAAAAAAAAAAAATACTATATACAATAATCTTTATTGAGATATCATACTCGGAAAACATCTATTTTTCCGTCAATATTCCTAAATTTAACAAATGTTATATAGCTTGTTATATATGAAAATATTAGGAACCAATATTTTTTTTATCCTTCCTTAATTAGAATGTATACTTCTCAATTTACAATAACAAAAAAGAATAATGAAAAACGTGCATATAGAAAACATTCTCAAAATGGAATATTGGAATATACAAGTATAACAGTATTGCTAGTAAAAAAGTATGTGAGGTATAGAACTTTTATCAAAGAAGAGAAATGTACCAACCAAAACAAGCCATAATTAAATGCTAGTCCAAATTCCAAAAAACAAAAAACAAAAAATAAAATGTATAAGATGTCGTGTAGAAGCTGGAGGGAATCGAACACGAGCTCTTCTTTCAACCACAGTGCAGTTAAGTCGACAACCACTGAGCTAGAACAACAAGTATATTTAGTATGCGCACCATGCATCTTATCAAGTAATATTAAGGCTCTATACACTCGCGGGCCGCGGGGCCCTGTGCGGGTGCTCACCCTGCACAGACGGGCCTGTATGTAACTTGTAGTCTTTATAAACTTTAGTTTGACCACGTGAAAAGTCGGTTTGTTTGCAACCTAGCCTAATTGCATGATGTTCATCCCCCTTTTTTATGTGGTCTTTAATGGTTTTTAAAACCTCTTTATCTCTCTCAACTGGTATTTGTATGCATGTGTCGTCTTAAACATGTTATAGATCATGTGGTAATTGCTACAATATAAGTCCATGAAATCAAAATAATCATTTAAATAATATATAAAAAATACAACACTTTAATAAATTATCAAAGTAATATTAAAATCATAGATACCGAATTTTAGGGTCCTAATTTTGGCTAGTGGTTTTGTATTTTAGATCAACTGATACGCCCTCGTTAATGACCCTAACATAATACTACATCCGTTCCAAGTGTATTGCAACCTTTACCTTATTTGGCAATTTCATATTAATTGCAACCTTTCTATTTTAATCAACAAAAAGATCACATGTGCAACCTTTCTTTCTCTTCATTACTTATTATCACATGATGCAAGTGGGGAAGATGACCCACTTTTTTGTTTTTCTTAATAAATGTGCCAACCCCCTATGTTGCAATACACTTGGAACGGAAGTAGTATTTTTGATACATACTACTTGTAAAAAAATTTGTGGGTGTAATCTGCAAAGAGTTTTCTATGTACAATAGACCAATCTCTTATACAAATTTGTCTTCCCTTAATAATTGGGACCAATCTCTTTACAAACTTGCCTTCCCTTAATTTCTATATACAAACATATTCACAATATATTCGAGAATCGGGTGATGTCTCGGTAGAGACACCACCACTTTTCCACTAGGGAGTATGTTTTTGTACCATTTTTGGACTGGGCTCTGAGATAGAGCAAGCTTAAATGTTGTTAGAGGGTATTGGACCATAGGTTCAAGGCCCATTAGGTTACTCTAGTTAGGTTATATTTCTAGCCTATATATTGATGTAATGGGAATGAATCAGGACAAGCATAAGTAATACAATTATCTATATTCCTCTAGGGTTGGACCGTAGGTCTAATGCCGATTAGGTTACCCTAGTTAAGTTATATTTCTAGCCTATATATTGATGTAATGAGAATGAATTATAATAAACACAAGTAATATAATTATCTCTCTTCCTCTATTCTAAATAACAAATGTTCCTTATACCTTATAAAAAAATCCATCTTTTATGAATAAAACCTAAACCACCAGGCACCAGTTGCAATGGCCGAACAAATCAACAAAAACTTGCGCACTTAGGCCAGCAATAGTAGGCTGTAACGCACACTAGATAACAGCACATAATGCTTAAACACCACAATTATGCTAGTAGTAGTGCCTTATATTTCTTTGTTTAACCCTCTGGCAAGTAAGCAGCTTTATGGAGTGGGCCAATAGTCACAATTCACAATACATGTAACAACTAACAATAACATATTCGTCGTTCAATGTTACTTGTAGATGTAGAAAACATTAATTTGCTTTCAAGTTTCAAACAAATATATCGTCAACCATTTTACAAACTTTCTAACTTAGGCCTAGTACTCTTTCTTTATTCGTCTAAATTTAAACAAAAGAGGAGGTAGGGTAGGATTAGAGGGCTGGTGTAGGCCTCGACTTAAGGCGATTATTTTGAATATCTATTAAAAGTTGACGGTAGAACCATAAAAGACACTAGTTATCATATCTAAATGAAATGCCATGTCAACTCGGTCTTTCTATCTGAGATAGAACAACAATGTCAAAGCCTTAATCTCAAGATAGGATCGGATACATGAACCAAAACAAATCAATATAAGAGATACTTAAATTAGTAATAATTCTTTTCCATTCTTTTCTATTTATCTGACGACTTTATATGATCTTACCGCTCATCCAAAACATGTTTGGCCTGCTTTTCAGCTTTGACAATCATATAAGTTGTTGGGGGCTTTCTCTTAAAACAAAAGATCAATTAGTAGTAAAGTAGTAAATGTTCAATGAAAAGATAGTAATGCACAACTTGAGCAAATGATTGAAACATGGAGTAAATAAATTCTAGAAATAAAAATTTGCAGACAAACTAATCTTGTTGCCAGCATTTGACAGCTTATATTTATTCATACAATTATCTAAAACATCTGCTAGTTAATATGATCGTTGCGCAACAGATAAATTTAAGTTGTCCTAATCCCAAATCTCAATCATTTGGTGATTTATATAACTCCAAAAACATATAAATAAAAGGAATTCAACCTTTGGTGCACCCCCTATTTTACAACCGGCTTCCAAGCTGACATGTGCTGGCTTCAGAAATATTTATCCTACCACCTACCATTTTGTAATATATATGTAATTTATTTCTAAATATAGAATATTCTTTCAACTACAAAAGCCTTTCAAATTTCAATAATGGTGCCAATTAGGGCTGAGAAATAGGTTTGAAATCATCTAATTGACCGTTGTAACTCTCTAATATTCATGCAGAAATACATTACAAAAACTATACACTCTGCATAATGAAAAATTATAGGATTATGAGGAATATAAATATATAGCATCAAATACATTTTCTAAAAGCTTATCTTAATGTTATATTAAGAATTATTGTCAAGATTACACATCAATGAGTATTTCAACGTTAAAATGTTACTTATTTTTTTAAGGATCTTAAATACCACCCAAAAAGTTATCGATTTATGTCATGATATGGGGCTATGTTTTACGCTGACCGCCCCAAACCTACCGCAACTCTCCTCCTTTATCCGGGCTTGAGACCGGCAGTGAATATCACACAGACACTCATAGGCGGAGTTACCACCCAAAAAGTTGTATTTATCATTTTTCAAAATTATAAAGCAAAATAGATGTGGAGCTATTTATTATGTAAAACTTGTTTGCTAATAAAGCTAGAACTATTTGAAGGACGGGTTGGGCCACAGAGATAAAGTCAGACTGCGTAATTGAGCCTCACCTTTTGAATCAAATCTAGATTGAGTTTAGGATTAATAGTAAAAAGTTTGAATTAGAGCTTTTCAAGCCAAAAAACTTAGTTTTTGGATCTAAATGTCTGACTGGACTGTGTTTATAAATGAGTTATTTTGCTCATCTCTAAGAAGAAGAAAAAAACAATAAATTTACCATCTCCTCAATACCAAACTACCAAAGCATTCAAACCTCTCCTAATATCTAAACTTTTAGGATGTTTTCATGGAAAAAAAAAACCAAAATCTTTTATGTTGATAAAATTTTTTAGGGTCCATTCGGTATCACTGTGATTTTCTGTTTTTTGGTTTTTTGATTTTCAAAGTCGTATGATATAGGTTCTTATAATGAATAAAAAATTAATCAAATTTATTGGGAACATGATGATTTTGAAAACTGACAATAAAAAAGTAAGAATCACTTTTTCTGATTTCATATTTTTAATTTTGAATTGTCAAAAAACCGAAAAACTGAAAACGAAAAGCGATAACAAGCAACTCTAATGGACGATCCTAATGCTCTACATACTAGTGATGCAACACATGGAGATATAAAACAAAGTAAAAACGCGTAGAAGGAGCCGTCCCACAAACAAATTTTACTACAAAATCGAGTAAAACACAAAATTAAAAAGTGGGGGAAATAGACATTGACGTTTTACTGACCAATACCAACTACCCCACGTGTTGCATGTAGGTGGTGATATTTGTCACTTCAAGCACCAATTTCTATTTCTTCGTGGAATTTCATGTCCTCATTTTTCACTTTTTCCTTAATGCTCTTACACGTGTCACATTTTACGTCATTAAAAATAAATGGGTTGTGAGAAGTAAGCAATATCTTTTCCCTACACTTTTTTTGCATTATGTTGCGCATTTGCATGGGTGATTTGTTCGAATTTAAAAGAGGTTGAAAACTTCAAAGGTGGCAAGAATTAAGAATACCTAAAAACAAGTAAACTACCTCTTACGTAATTGACAAACTATAGAAACTTTCTAGTCACTTTGACGCGGTTAATAGTACACGCTCATTTACTTAATTATTAAGCTCATGCCTTTGTATACTCGGCATAGAATCAATAGGGTTAGCGTAGGTCATTGAAGGTAGACAGCTAGACACATTTATCGTATCTAAGAGAAATATTATATTGTTCGGCTTCTTTGATATCTCGTTTTGTTTTGTTTGCTTTAATTTTTCTTTTACAATGTTTGTTGAAGACTTCCTCATAACAAATAAGATTATGCGACCAGTACTTTACTCTTACAACCAAAAATAGCTAATAGTTTTCAATGGAACAAACTATTAAAACCAGAAGAAATGAATTAGTATACTACATTACTACATCTACAAGTTCACCAGTCAAAAATGGCATGTTGCTATTTTATTTTTGTTTCCCTTTTTGTAGTTTGGTACTTGGTTAGTGCTACAGCTTGAGAAGTTGGACCAAGTTAAAGTATTAATTAGTAATTTAAGGGGCTATTAGAAGGAAGAAGAACTCATAAGATTTGTTGATTGCCCTTTTAAACATTTGTACTTCTTGACTTTTTTTGAAGGTCATGTAGATTGGTATTTTTCCACATTATTAATGGCTAATTAATTAATTTTAAGTTTAGGTGTTTTCTTTAACTTTGACTTTAAAGTAAGTAATGAGTTGATTACCATTATACCATCATTTTGTTATAATTAATGCTAAAATTTAACCGATTAATTATTCCCTTTGCATAATGACCGTTGTAGCTCCATTTTATGACATCGTCATTGACTTTGCTAACATAATTTTGCATATATTAAAATTTTTATTGGAATATTATTTCCCGACATCTTTTAATTTTATCAATATATGTTCAACAACGGTAACAAGAAAACATTAAACACACTACTCTTTTTTCCTTTAAAGTATCAAACATTATAAAAAATTTAATTAGTGGAGAAAATAAGAGAAATATCTCATATTCCATTTAAGATTGATTCCAATGTAGTCATATCAAAATCAAACGGCTATATTCGTGGTACATTATTACTCTAGTTGAGAAGATAATTAAAAAAAGAAAGAAACAAAGAAGATGATTTGTTTCTTAAAATACACTTAAAAGCAAAATACATTTTTAGAAAAGTATTATTCTCATCTTTCAACACTTTATTGTCAAAGATCAAAATGCAAGCTGGGTCATACCTCATAAAAGTCATAGTATAACAAACAAAAGCCTAACCTCACCGTATTCCAACTCATTCCACCGCCTTTCCCTCATTGAAAAAGTCCTTTCCTCTCTCCCATTCCCACCCCATTAATCCCATTATAAATACTTTAATCTATTCCCTCTTGGAATCTCAATTATTCCTACACATTTCTTTTATCTCAAAACCATATTACCAAAACTCGTACAGAGTATCCTTCTCTCAATAGTATACCTAACCGCAGCTGCCAACTGTATACCTACACATTCCCTCCCTCTTTTTATACCCCTTACCTTTCTACTCCCTTCTCACCCTACCACCACAACAACAATCTCATTCTCAACTTTCTCTCTCTAACAACTCGACTTTCTCTCACTAGAAAAAAACAACAAATGGCATACAACAAAAACCAAGTAGTGTTCCTTCTATCACTCCTAGTTGCCACTTGTATGGCACAACAAGCACCATCACCATCACCCACCACCACCACCACACCACCCACTGCATCACCCATTCCAGCACCCATTCCTTCACCCATTGCACCACCCACCGCCGCGCCAACTCCTTCCCAAACTCAATCATCACCACCAGCACCAACACCAGCACCCACACCCACCGCCACCCCAACCGGCGCACCCACGGCCACACCCACCGCCACACCCACCGCCACACCCACCGCCGCACCCACCGCCACACCACCTTCCGCCGGAGTGAGCCCAGCTTCCGGCCCGGCAGCTGGTGGGCCCGCCGCTGATGGCCCTGGTGCTAGTGACAACCCTGGTGCTAACTCCGCTGGAAGGTCCGCCGTTGCTGGTGCACTTTTGTTTGGTGGGTTTGTTGCTGCTGCTTTGATGGTGTAATAACTGAGTTCTTATAATTTCTAGTTTTTTTTAATTATTGGTTTTGTTTTTACATGTTTGTATTTACTTTTGATTTTTGGGGTTTTGATGTAATTTGATTATATTGATTGAATTTGGGTTATTATGACACATGATGATGAGGGGATTAGAGGATTATTATTTTGGTGATTCATGGATTCTATATAAGGGCTGAGAAGTAGAATATTGTTTTTTTGTAAAGAATCCCATGTACATGAACTTACTAATAAATGTTATTTGTTCTATTCTTTTTGCTTATAGAAGTATTACTTAATTGATAATTCCCATACTTTTTGCTTTTCAATCTATATTCTTCGTTTTCCTGTTATGTTTTAACTCAATACGATTAATGCACACATTTAATTAGTAATATATCTAAGTAATTCATGACTTAAAAGTATAAGTTGATATCTTGAAAATACTAAAAAATTCTATTTCGGTGTTAAAATGAAGTATTGGACAATCAAAAAATTAAATAAAACGACTAAAATTGAAGGAAGTATTCGTTTATGGTCAAGCTTATTTAATGGAAGCGGGATTGGTACATTTTTAACTTTGTATAAGCGTTTAATACTTTTCTAAACTAGTAAAAGTAAAAATAATTAATATCAATTGATACGTGATTTGCCAATAAGTTCTTAAATTAATTCTGTTTTGAGTAAATATTTAATTCTTATACATAACTTTAAGGGTTTTGAATAACAAAATCTTTGTTTTTATATACTAAAAAACGTAGTTTTATATTGTTCACTTTTCTTCCGAACATTGGATAATTAATGCTTGTACATTGAGTTATAAAAGTTAAATTAAATGTAGAATCATAAATGTTTTGCATAACACTTCACACTAGTTATGTGATGTAATAACATTTGGAATTATGTGCATATTTAGGATATTTGGCAATTGACTGGTAGTTTTACATGTTGGTTGGTTTGATTGTCTGTTTTTAGTGATTTATTTGACCGACAATATAATTATTGGCTATTAAAAAGTGTTTGGTAAAAGTAGTTATTGTTAGTTGTTTTGTACAAAGTGGAAATAAAAGTCGGCAAAAAAAGCTGGTAAAAGAAGCTTTTGGTTGAACACTGCTTTTCATGCACTGCAAATGCTAGTTACCAAACACTTTTTTTGGTTGTTTGACCACTAAAAAGGCCAAAAACAATGAAAAAAACCACCTAAAAGGCATCGTCAAATAACCCCATTGTTTTTTGAATATAAAACGAGTCAAAAAATGAAATAAGACTCAATCTTATACCTCTTAAAATTGGAGAAAATACTAAGAAACTGAGATATTTTTCACTCTCAATATGTTCTTGCACATTGTGAAACTAGACAAGTTCAAATTCTTATAGGCAGGGGCGGAGCCAGCTCATAACACCCTGGTGCACGTGCACCCCGTGAATTTTTTTTTATAAAAAATTTACCAAAAAAAAAAAAACAAAAAACCTGCTGCACGCACACTCAGTTCCCTTCTGAGAATCGAACTCGTGACCTTTCGCACTCAAAGCAAGAATCATACCACTAGACCAAACACCCTTTCATGTTAACAGCTTATACAACACGATATATATTCCTATTAGTGGTACCCTTTCTTCAACCTAAAAGCCCTTCTTCACTAACAAAACATGAATGTCGGAAACCTCCACTTCTTCATCTTCAGATTTTGAATAGCGATTAGTGGTACATCCACCTGTCTTCATTATCACATTTTGTTGGGATTTGGCCCATGTTTTGAAGACTATACCTTCTCCCTTTCCCCTAAATTCTAAAACCCTAAACCTCCGTTTTATCTTCCCCTCGACTCTTTACAACTCTCAACACTATCATCAATGGCGGAAACATCAATTGCAGAAACATCAGTCGAGAATTAGAAACAAGAAATTGAATTAGATGAAAACAAAACCTTCGAGGATCTAGGACTCGATCTTCGTCTTCTTCAAGCACTTATCAAGAAAGAAATTCAAAAAACAACTCCTATTCAGCAAGTTGCTATTCCATTGATTCTCATAAGCTCTTTTTTTTCCTGATTTTTCTTCAAATTTCACTTCAATTTCGTACATTTTGTTTAAATTCGTTCCATAAATTTATGAAATTATTCAGGAAGGAAAAGATGTTGTTGCCAGAGCTAAAACTATTCGTTCCAAATTTCACTTCAATTTATAAATTTATGAAATAACTTTTAGTTGTAATATGAATCTATTATTATTATTTTTACTTTTGGAATGAAACTTGTTAGCGAGCACTTTTGAAAGAAAAAAAATAATTTTAATATATGATCGGCAATTAGTGGTGAACCACCATCCAAAAAATCCTGGATCCGCCTCTGCTTATAGGAGTATAGTATCTATTAGTTACATCATGACTTCATGACCGAACTCATTGCTCAAAATGACATTGTGAAATTATCAAGACTTAATTTGATCCATTTTCCTGCCTTGTGTTAATTCCGGCGGATGTCTTTATCATTATTAAACACGAACGAACCAAACAAAAGGAAAAAAAAAAGAATAGAAGAGAATGAGCTAACCTACCCAACCAATTGACTAAAATAACCCGACAAGAATGGGTCAGGAAAACCGAAATCAACCTACACAAACCTACACAACCTAAGTATGACTGAGTTGTCACATTTTGCTTATTTATACATTGCATTTGCATAATTTATTGAATGATTAAGTCACCTAAAAGTCTAAACTTATGATAACAGGCTAAAGATTAGTTTTATGGTTTTTTTGGTATTAGAAGTAGTCCAGATCCCGCTCGAGTTCTAATGGGTCAGACCCTTTGAGAGAGGAGGAATGATAAGGGAAATCATACTCTTAAAGTGCCCCTAGTGGGGATTGAACCCCCTACCTCAAGGTTAGAATGCTCTCTCTTTTTCACTAGATCAAGCCTTGCTTTGTGACTTTATGTTATAGTAGTATAATAACCTTCACATAACAGATTTTAGGTGCGAGGCGTGAATGTAGCAAAAGTTTCCCATTACTTGACATTGAAATTGAATAGTCAATTTTAAAAAGCGGAGGTGGATGAGATTGAAACTCGAATCATTTAGTTATGCGGGCTCTTGACGCCATGGGCCCATGGCAGATAACTAATTAACTAGAATAAGTAAATTTGAAGTTCAAACCCATACTCCATACAGATGCTCAAACATTACATTACGTTTAATATCAAAAATCCATTTGAAATTTTGGAAGAGTTTCAAGTATTTGAAATTGGGCCAAATTCTAAGGCAACTTGACAGGCCCATAAAGTAATTAATTTAAAATGACATATTTTTACATATAATTTGAAATAGCCAAGTGAACTGTCCCAATTTGGCCCATTAGATTCCTTTTTTCGACACCACCACAAGGTCCACAACTCCTCTAAAAGAAGGATTTTCTATTAGTACAAGGTAAGAAAATGGAGACATAAACATTTAACAATATTGTTTTAATATTCTACTTAGATGGCACAAATCCATGGCTTAACTTAATTTTTTTTATATAGTTTTATATTTTGAAAAAGAATACAAAAAACCCTAGCCAAACTAACAGTTTTTCATATTCCCCTTTCTATTAGACGGCTTCTATTCTCCCCTCCACTAATTGTTATATATTTACACAAAATTTTATATGTTTTGGTATGCATCGCGTGCATGAAGGGCTAGTTAGTAAAATATGTGTACGAGATAGGTCAAATCTGACCGAGGATGTGTTGGGTTTGTGCAATAAGAAGAGTTGCCCAAATAAGGTCATTCCCATGTGTTGTGCCGGCTTGCACCGTGCTGGCCAACAACCTTTAAAATTCTACTCCCTCTGTCCCATATTAGTTGTAACAGTTTGACTGTTGACCATGATTTTTAACTAATATATAAAAATAAATGTTACAGATAAGCTGTTCTTAGATTTATCTCAATGTGTAATTTTGACTTATCAATTTTTCATAATTTTTCATAATTGATATTTAGATATATTAATGTTCAAAGTTGTGTCTCGACAAGTGTGCCGGCGGTCAAACTGTTGCAACTAATATGGGACGGAGGTGGTATGATTCTGCTTTTTTTAGTTGAAAATAAGTGAATCAAGAAGCGAACATATCCTTCGTACTCGTTTGGAGCTCAGGCCAAAATTCGAAAACAATCTCTGCAAACGGCCCATAGACACTAGTTAGTAGCAGACCCTTGGCAAGAGGGGACAACACAACAATTTGTTTTGGATACGCGGAAAAAGTTTCGGGACATTTTTCTCAAGGAATTACCCTAGTCTAACTTTTCTATTTTAATTAGTTTTATAGATCGAGAGGGATTGTTATAAGAGGAGAATATATGTTTTTTTTTTGTTTTCTTATGGGGGTTATATATTCGTATAAATGTTGCTTATAATGTGTTCCTTATATTTACTCAATTTTAGAATTATTAATTCAAATTAAAGTTAACAATGTTTTAAGAATAAATAGATTTAAGATTATTCTTCTAATTTTCTCCAAAGCCCTTGGCTATGAATTTCCAGGCTGGTCATGTTCCTCCTAAAGGTGGCAAATGAGTATTTTTCCACATCTGGGGACGGATATATGATTTGATGCATTGGCGTGAATGATAGTAAAAGTTGTGATATAGTGATGAGGGAGGTGCAGAAGTGTTGCAAAGGTCCTAAAGCTCTGATACTATGATAAGTTTAGAAGAATGGAAAAATATAAAATGATTGTTAATCGTATAATACTTGAACATCTTACACGTATATATAGTAATTAGTAAATACAAACCTGGCAGCTAGACCGCCTACTCTTAAAATAAAATTAGACAATGGTCCAATAAGGCCAATAAGGAGAAGAGAAAAATCAACAAATGGTCCTCTGAAAATAGGGACCAGTTTAATCTATTTTGTGACCTATTTAATTCATTTAGTGACCTGTTTAGTTCATTCAATACTCAATGTTAAATTTATTTAGTGACTAGTTTAATTCATTCGGTATTCATATGTTTTTATTAGGAATCGCTTGTTCTATTTCGAGACTAAAATTGAAATAGGAAAAGAGAATGAACAAGTAGAGTGTGCTAAATGTCTATGAATAGTATGAGGCTATAGTAAGATAGAATGAGTTTGTTAATAGAATTTGGGCTTTAATTAGTCTAATTTTATGTTAAAATTAAACCGCATCTTTTAATAATTTATGCAAACTTAGAGTATTCATGTGAAAGATAACATTGTAAACGATTTCCTATACAGCTACAACTAGAAAATATTTACAAGTAATTACATAGGAGCGAGATAATTGTGGAGGATTAGTTGAGAATTTGTGCTTTTATAAGATATTATCCTAATCAGTTTTTCTATAGCTGAGCTTGAAGAATCTTGACTCTTGAGCTATGCATACATAACTTTTGTTTAAAAACATATTGCTGCCCTATCTACAAAGCAAAGAAAAGAGGTGTGTGTTAAGTGGAGATCCCCTACATTACAAGGTTATGTTTTTTAATTCATATAGGCGGCGACAGGAGCTTGAGGGGCCGAAGGGATAGGACTATTCAACTTTGTTGTTTTTGCTAACTTTGAGTAGTGCAATTACTTTAAAGATGTGTTTTTGTTACTTTATTTTTTCTAAATTTATTGAAAGCGAATTTTTAAAATTTATTTAAACTTAGACATGTTAACTTTACTTTAGAATAATAATATTCAGTTTATGAGTTTCCTTGAGTACAAATAAGTTCATTAAGTTGAAATAAGCTCAATCACTAAACATAAGAAATCTGTAAAACTAAGTTCAGGTTTGTCATTAACTATAAAGCTGAAAAAACTACAAGAAATCCGTAAAACTGAGTTTAGGTTTGTACATTAACTATAAAGCTGAAAAAACTACAAGAAATCCGTAAAACTAAGTTTAGGTTTGTGCATGAAATAAGGCTATTTTCACTTCATCTTAATACAATTATTTTGTAACAAAAAAAGTTCAGTTAAGTACACATATACTCAATTTAGTAAAAATAAGCTCAATTGAATTAAAATTATTTTACCAAATGACCCCATATATCGTACTGTTAAACACTCATTTAGTCTAAGCTTCGAATCACAATAAAATATACTATAGATCTGATAAAAAAAAAAAGCAAAATAATTTTTGAGTTAGTCATTGCCTCATTG
The DNA here is from genome assembly GCA_947645195.1 of Patellifolia procumbens. Classification (NCBI taxonomy): domain Eukaryota; kingdom Viridiplantae; phylum Streptophyta; class Magnoliopsida; order Caryophyllales; family Amaranthaceae; genus Patellifolia; species Patellifolia procumbens. The sequence continues at coordinate 1,165,164 of CANSGD010000144.1, forward strand.
GAGTCCAAAATAGAGAATATATATTAAACATGCAGTCAATAATTAGTGAATGAGAGTTTCTCTAATCAATATCACCTTAAATAGTTTACATGTGACCTACATAAATAAAAGCCAGAAAAGCAGAATACTATATTATGGGTCCAAAGACTTCGTTTGGCCTTTGAGAACTCAAGTTGCAATGAAACAGACTGATGAAGCTACATTTTTCTTCCTAAAACTTGGAAAATCATACATCACAAAACCCAAAAAGAAACAAGACAAAAATCACACATAAAATGACAAAGAAAAGCAGGCTAAATCAACAAAAACATCAGAATAATTGTCACGATATACTATATATTAATATTTGTATGAACCTTTGAAGATAACGATGAGTATACAACTACGAAAGAAGACAGTAATGTAAGCAGGAGTAAGACCACAAGTTCGCATATAACGCAGACACCGCAACTTACAAAGTTACAATCAGTAGTATGTAGTACCAAGTCCAGCCTCCCATTTTTCGGTTGATATTGAGACACATTCACTTATTCATAATATGCATTCATCATCCGTGACGTCCAACTACTTTTGCTAGTATTGTGTGAATTTTGCATTTATACAACTAAAAGTTTGCAATAAATCTCATCAATTTTTATATTCATCCTTAAATCCTTTAGATCTATCCAATCATCTAACCGTGTGATGACATTCTATTGTTTTCGGGGTTCGTGTCGAACCGTCGAACGAAATTCAATTTTTTTTTTCTTTTTTCAGGTCACATATAAAAATGTACATGTTATATACTCCCACATAATATAAAAATGTACATAATATATAAAGAAAATGTAGCTTATAACGAAATTCAGCCACATAAATGCCGTTTACATTATTTAGAAAAACATTTTTGAAGACAACAAAATTCTCATAATTTATGTTATTACTATCTATGTAATGGTTTTAAGGGTGGTCGGGTAAAATTTACATTCTTTCGGATTTATGGGTTGAGTTAAAAAGAGTTTCTTAAAAGTCATTATTATCGAGTTGATTTCAAATCAGGTCTATTTTTTACATGATTTCATAATCTAGTAAAATTTCATTATTGATGCTCTTATCTCTACTAGTTTGCCAAGTATATGACATGTTTGCCAAGACACAAATTATATGACGCGTTTGCCAACACACAAATTCCCTAAAACCTACAATTATGTACAAGTAAAACTCAAAAAAAGTTGATGTATTAAAACTAAAAATCGAAACAAATTTACCATGAATTTAGTTGACTACATATTTCATAACGCGTAACCAATAAGGTCATAGTAAAGAATATGAATAATGTCAAAACTCATTATGGTACTGGAAACGAATTTTCAATTTATTTAAGCACTTTATTCCTTATTTAAAAAATGATTAGATTAGATTAGACAAGATCAAAAACATTCAGATCAAATCAGTTCAGATCTGTTCAGAAAATAATAAGAACCAAAAACAACTATAATTAGTTCAGATTACAAAAATTTCAGATCAAATCAGAAAATTTCAGATCAGATCTGAAAAGTTCAGATCAGAACAAAAAAGTTCAGATCAGATCAAGAAAATTCAGACAGATCAGACGAAAACAACAGACCAACGACTAGAGCTGCAAACGAGTCGAGCCCAGCCGAGTATTTAATTGTTCGAGCTAGGCTGCATAAAGATTATTGGTGTTCGAGCACGGTCGAGCTTGAATGAGTTGTTTAGTTTGCTTGTACGAGCTTGGCTCGTTTTCAAGCTTTCTCATTTAGATGTCGAGCTCGAAGCTCAAACGAGCTACAGTCAAGCCTGATTTAATAAACGAGCTTTGCAAAAATACAAAACCGTAGGAAAGATTAACAACAATATCTACCAACTATTCATAGAATCTGACTTACAATATGTATTGATATCTTCTATATTACGATTATGTCCATTTAGGATATACATTATCATTTTTAATGATAGAAATTCAGCTTGTAAGTTTTGATAATTTCTTTTTCCTGCCGAATTTGGTTATATACTTGTAATACCTTTCAAAAAACAAACAAGTCTTATTCTCGACATATAAATGAATTTTTTCACACTGTAAACAAGCTTATAAATGGACTTATAACGAGCTGTTCATAATCCTTAATGAGTCAAACTAGTTGTTCGAGCGAGATTAGATCGAACTTGTTCACAATTTATTCACTGATGCAAGAGCTCATTTACGAGTGGGGATCCTCTCTCTTGATTTAATCAAATTACACCAAAGGTTAGGGGTGATTTGAAAATTCTACCCTAAATTTATCCTCTCCTTATAATGTACATAATAGTAATGAACATCCAGGTAAATAAAAGCAATGGATAGAATCCCGACTCCTCATTTACACCCCTACCCAAGACTTCCCCTACAAAAAATAAAGTTCAATCACTCACGTATTCTCTCGTTCTCTCGATCACTCGATCTTGCTTTAGTTTACTAAAGAACTATTCAACCCATCCATCTTTCGTATAGGATTAGAAAATTACAGTCGATAGTCATAAAAGCTATGGCTAAAGACAATAACTCCAAGAAACTAAACGACCAAAAAACACCCTTATTGAAGAACTACAATCATTCAGATAATGAAGTTGTTCAACCTGCATCAAAGCAATTACTGCAACATACTATTACTAACTATGAAGATGATGATTATGTTGAACATGGAACTATTGTAAGAAGAACTTGGGTTGAATCCAAGAAGTTATGGCATGTCGTTGGACCTTCAATCATCAGTCGTTTAGCTTCCTACACTATGTTGGTTATCACTCAAGCTTTCGCCGGTCACCTTGGCGACCTTGAGCTTGCGGCCGTCTCCATCGGGTGCAATGTTATTGTAGGCTTCGACTACGGTCTCATGGTACTCTTTATACTCCCTCATTTTCTGGGATAAAAGAAAAAAAATCCCACTTTATGTATGTGAAAACATATTTACTGTGTAATTATTGTCAATAGAAAGATCGAAATTAAATGAAAATTTCCATTTTTTTTTGTTTCATTTGGAGACGGATGAATAAAGAAAATACGAGTCTGAATAAGAGATAGAGAGAGCATAAAATTGAAGTATGATTCTTTGATGTCAATAAGGAACATGTTTTAAATTTAGATTGTAGAATCTAGAGCGCTACAAGGAGAAATGATTCTAACGGGCTTTGATTTATGAGGGAGTCCAGGTAGTGTCTATCAACTAAGCTAGCTCGCATCCAACTTAATTAGAGTGTACAAGAGCATTCATGTCGTGTCAAATATTTGGACAGGAAATAGAAGTGTCTATGTGACAACCATGATTATATAAATTAATAAGGAGTAATAATATTTGTTCGTTATATAATTTCTATATATATTAGCTTGTTCAATGCTCTATTGTCTATCTAAAATCAGATTTTGAGCATGTTTACTAACAAAAAGGGTAGATTTTTTAGTTGGGAATGTCAAGTGCTCAAACAATAGAGATTACAAAGAACAACGATTTTTTTTCTTACTATGCAGATTGCAAAGAATTCTAAAATATAGTGATTCAAATGGAGTGTATATGATTTTGACGGAGTTTGATGCGAGATTTTGAATAGCTCCCCCACAAATAATTATCTCTATTCTAAAAAGGAACCGATGAGGATATCAAAAATACCTCAAAAATAAATCAAAATTTAAAAAAAATTCAAACTTCCTCCAACAAATCTTAAACCGATCCCTCTTGCAATGAAGGTTGTTTTCACAATTTTATATTTTTACTCAGAATTTTATATGATTCTGTACGCATCGCATGTATAGAAGACTACTATATGCTAACCTCCAACATTGTAGGACACACAAGTGTCTCAGAAAAGCATGTATGTCTAACGTATTAAATTGATTTTCTCATGGGAAAAACTATCCTTCCACGGAATTAATACTATCAATGCAGTTATTGTGTGAGTGATTTCCATGGAAGAATAGAAATTCCTCCTTGGAAGAATCATCTCCCCTCACGTATATATAGGAAAGTCAAATTATTAACCGCAAATTATTTCAAACAGAACGTAATGATTTGTATTTTTAAGGTTATCTTGTTATTCAATGGTTTTATTCATGTCTAAAAATATTATCAGACTTCTAGTAGTAACAAAAATGTTACATCTTTGTAGTTGGGAATGGCAAGCGCATTGGAGACATTATGTGGTCAGGCATATGGAGCAAAAAAATACCACATGTTAGGAATTTACATGCAAAGATCATGGATAGTATTATTCGTATGTTGCATCCTACTTTTGCCCTTATACATATTTGCCGCACCAATGATGAAGCTACTAGGCCAACCGGACGACGTATCCGACATGGCCGGGGTGGTGGCATTGTGGTTGTTGCCGCTTCATTTCAGCTTTGCCTTTCAATTCCCATTGCAAAGGTTTTTACAATGCCAGCTTAAGGCTGGCGTCGTAGCGTGGGTGTCGGTGGTGGCGCTAGTTGTGCACCTATTTGTGTCCTGGTTGTTTGTTTCCGTGCTCAAATGTGGAATTATTGGTGTTGCTGTAACTCAGAATTTTGGATGGTGGGTCCTTGTATTTGGGTTATATGGTTACACTGCATTTGGTGGGTGTCCTCTCACTTGGAATGGGTTTTCTATGGAAGCTTTTTCTGGTCTTTGGGAGTTTGTCAAGCTTTCCACTGCTTCCGGGGTCATGCTTTGGTAATTTTTTCCTTACTTATCTACTATTAGATACTTGCGGGTTTTTTTTCCTCGTATTGCGTATAGAGAGCCATAAGGTAGATAGTAAACCGATCTCACGACATCCTGGAATATGGAGAGATGCTATGACAAACTGAGTAGCTGACTCTCACTGTTACATCATACTTGTAGTTATAAATTTATAACATTTGTAACATCACATAACGATGTTACCATCTCATATTTTACTTTGAAAAGGGAGATTCGTTTAGTTTTTTCACAAAAGTTACGCGTTAAAGAACGTGCAAAAAAGAAATGAGAAGTTTAAGTAGAGACGAAATGAGTAATATCTAGTCTAAACTGTGGAGTTTTTTGTAATTTTGTATGATTATGAACAGTTTGGAGAGCTGGTACTACAGAATATTAATACTGATGACTGGAAATCTGAAGAATGCAGAGATAGCCCTAGATGCTTTGTCCATATGGTATGATCTCTCTTTTCTGGTATAGTCCTATTTAATTTCAATACTTGTCTTTAGTTCCAACTTTCTGGTTATAAGGAGTAAAATTCAATGCTACTATACTACTTGTTGGCAAAGGACATCAGTTTTTTAAAGATACTGACCACTAGCATAGTACTCCCTCCGTTCCCAAATGTTGTTCCCATTTGGAATAGAGAATTAAGAAAATTGAATTTTAGTATAATATTATTTAAAGATTACATGTTTTTGGGTTAATTATTGATTATTTTATCTTACCAAAGCATAATAAATGTAAAAGAAATATTTAATGTAAGGACAACACAAATTACTATGCAAAACAACCAATAAGATTGAGAGTTTATAAGAAAATATGTTGACTTTATGTAAGTTAAATTTAGAAAGATTTCAAATGGGAACTATTTAAAGGAACACTAATTCGGGAAATGGGAACAACATTATGGAACGGAGGGAATAACTAATTAATGAACCCTATTTTTGTACGTATAGTAAGTGTTGCATATAGTTAAGGGTGCTAATGCATTTATTAGATTACTAGGGGCATTTGGGGGTGGGGATCCCCTTATCATTCCCCCCTGCTCTCAAATGTCGGGCCCCGCAAACACCAGATCAAGATACTGTGCTAGTTGAGATCTGGCCAGGGGTCCACCACATTACCTTACAAAAAAAACAAAATAGATTCGTTTTTATATGTTTTCCGATGTTTTATAATTTGAAGTATGTATAATTAAAGAATAAAGATATTAATAGTCAGAGTTGTACTTTAGCAAACGTGTTAAAGCCAAAATGTAACAACTATAAACAAAAAGGTAATATATATACAAAAAAGCAACTCCAAATTTTTTGTAATAGAATAACGTTGGAAAATCATGGAGTTGTTTCACTACTTTGTTGAGCCAAGTTAGGTCTCGCTTAATTTCACTTGCTAACATCACGAGTTAAATTCGAGTTTGAGCTAAGTTTTGATCAAGTTCCTCGCGAGTAACTCGAGTAGCACCATTCAGAACCCATTACAAATACCCCTTTCATCACAATTTAGATGTATCAATTTGACTATTGTACTACTCACATCCCTCATTTTGATCCTAAGTATAAACTAATCTATAAAAACAAATATTACTTCTTCCGTTTCACAATAAATGCATCATTTGTATTTTTTTAGTTTTTACGATTGCCAATACATTATTTTAAACTTTAATATTATATCTTGATTATCAATAGGTAAAAATTATAAAAAGTAAATGTTCCAATATTTATCAATGTCTATTTTCAATAGAATTTTTTGCCAATTGCAGCCATGTAAAATATCCCTTTTGTTAATTATAGTCATCATCTTTTTTTTCTTGTGAATTACGGCCATGAAAGACTAATATTTAAGTAAGTTATTGACATTTTCACTAATTACACCACTAATTCATAGTTTGACTGGTCAAATCATCTTTAATATTTTATAAATCTTTTTTTATTCAATTTTATAATATTTTTAAAATATATGTTTTTCATATATGACATGCTAAAAGGCACGTATTTCGAGACAACATTTAATCATTTTTTCTGAAGACAACGTTTTTTCGAAAAACGGACACCGTCAGGCACCCTTTATGGGCACGAATTACGAGAATCCCTACGAAACGAGTACCTACAGGTCGAATTTTCGAGCACGTACTTCGAGACGGGTTTTTCGGACTGAACACGGCGTTTTTTTTTCGAAAAAGGAACACCGCCGTGCACCCTTTTGTGGGCACATATTTATTTTTCTGAAATTATAAAAAGTAAATGTTCCAATATTTATCAATGTCTATTTTCGATATATAGACTTGTCATACTTTTACACTTATGTTCATGGTCGATGTCCTTATTGATAATTATACGAGCCAAACTATTGCATCTAAATTGTGGCAGAGTTAGTGGTACATTAGTATAATAAACCTATATTGGCAAATTGAATTTCAGTGACTATATTAATGTCTACCTTTATATCTAATAGAAATGTTGTTTTCCCTTTTTATAAGTAGCTCCAAACTCGTGACTAACTTTGTCTTCCTTTCTCTATTTTAATTTTTGGGTTGTCAGTATGAGCATCAACGGATGGGAGATGATGATTCCTTTCGCATTCTTTGCTGGTGCCGGGTAAGTTTTGTCTTTTCCTGCTTATGCTCAATTCTACTCGTGCTGTTGTGACAGATTATTCAACAAATTAGAATAAATTAAATGACATAAGTACTAAAGAATATGTGATATTAACGTGGTTCACTAACGATATGTTAGCTATATTCACCTAATAATGAGAGAAACTCTTTACCTAACGTGTGAGATATAACACAGATTTTGTGAATATAGAGACATGTGGTTATTAGAGGGTTTATATAGCATTTTCAACACGGGCTAATGCATGTAATATTTGCATCTTATATGTGACTATTTCTGTCTTCCTTACTAGATTCATAATTGGGATTAGAATAATTTAAAACTTACCACCTTAACTTTTCAAGTTTTTCAAAATTACCACCTTTAATTTTTTTTCTTGAAAATTACCACTTAACATTTCCATTTTTCTTAAAAGTTCCCACCTCTAGACGATTTTTGGTAAAATTTGTTCATCAAATTTTAAAATTTTAAAGAAAATTGCAAAGAGTAAGTGATAATTTCAAGAAAAAATGCTAATACTATAATAAAACAATGCATATGTAAGACTAATTTAATGATTTGGTTAACAAATTTCAACAAAAATCGTCTAGAGGTGGGAACTTTTAAGAAAAATGGAAATGTTAGGTGGTAATTTTGAAGAAAAAAATTAAAGGTGGTAATTTTGAAAAACTTGAAAAGTTAAGGTGGTAAGTTTTAAATAATCCTTGGGATTATGCAAGGAGTATAGAAGTACCATATAAATTAGACCTAGATGGTTGCAAGAGTATATAAGACGGTAGCAAAACTGACTAGTATTTTATTACTAGTTTTAATTATTTTACCTAAAGTGAAATTATACTCAAAACAAGATACCCTATGATGCACTTTCTCATTGTTCATTAGTTCTCTTTATATGAGTGGTTTCGACTATTAATAAGTAAATGACATAAAAAGTTTGTATTTAAAATTATATATCGAGATGAATATAAAAGACCTCGTATAATAAGTTTCACCTTATAAATAAATATTTCCTCCGTTTGTTTTTAATTGTTACACTTTCCTTTTTTGAACGTTTCTTTTTAATTGTTACACTCTTACTTTTACTAATTTTGGTAAACTTCACACCTTTATATTCCAATTTCCAATACTTTTGGGACCCACATGTCATCATCTTTTCCCATTAAATACTCAATCACCCCACACTTTTTACTTTTACAACATTATCTCTCCTACTTTATCTATTCCCCAAACAACTTTATCAATTCCCCAAACAATCATTGCATAGATTTCATCAATTTTCTTGGTTATCCCCAAAGCAAAGTGTAACAATTAAAAACAAACGGAGAGAGTATCATAAAAGAAGACAAAGGAAAGTGTCTAAATAGCGTGTAAATATCCAAATATTGCAAATAATACTACCTCCGTTCCATAGGTATTGCAACCTTTGACATTTTGCACTATTCATACACTACCCTTTGACCCTCTTTTGTGATTTATACACAAGGATAAATATAGCCATGTGAGATCTTGTTAGATTCGTCTCGATATATGCTTAATTAAAATTTACTTTTTATAATTTTTACTTAAATAAAATTAGAGATATTAGCGTCTAAAGTAATGCGTTGGGAGGCATAAAACTCCCTATGTTGTAATACACATGGAACGGAGGTAGTATGAAACATATAGGAAATATATGATTCGTATTTCGTAATGTTTAGGATATATTTGAACTACTTAATATGCCCCTCTATAAAATTTTATGATATTATCCTCACCTATGTTTTCTCATTTGTATATTGATATTGTGAACAGAGTTCGAGTAGCAAATGAGTTGGGAGCAGGGAATGGAAAAGGAGCCAAATTCGCAACAACAATAGCAGTGTTGACGTCTATTACAATTGGACTTTTCTTCTGGCTATTGGTTCTGATTTTTCATGAGAAAATTTCTTTCATCTTTTCAACCAGCCCACCTGTTATTGAGGAGGTCAAGAAACTCTCTGTCCTCTTAGCCTTTACCATTCTCCTCAATAGCGTCCAACCCGTTCTCTCTGGTAATCTTTATACCATAATTCTTCATTCCCTCTATCAAATAAGTGTGTTACATTATTTCAGTCAAGTAATCAATTATATAAAAATTTGAACATGATTTAATGGAAAAAAATTAACAGGTTAAAAGAAACACATAACCTTTACATAACATATCTCAAAATCTTCCTACTTATGTCCAATATATATATGTATAGCAAAAGAGGAAGACGGGAATAGTATGCAACATTAGCATGCCTGATCCCTTTAATATAAAGAAAAATAATTGACTGGAAAAATCTCAATTATGGTTGTTCTGCTCAAATTAATCTCTTATGTTGATTAGAAACGATCATAATCATTGGGATTGTTCCTAATATAAATAGTGAGATATTCGTACAATGAGACCATTTTGAAAATTTTCTAAAACTAATATTTTCCTTAGCATTTTTATGGGGTGGTTTTTGGACTTGGGTATACTATTATCTATAGAAGTGATATAACTTATTAAAAATAACCAAGACAAAAAAAAAAGAAGGATTTGGTATTTTAGAACAAATCAATCAATTATCACAATTGACTGTCTTTACAAGAAATTTGGTTGGGTCAAACTATAAGGTAGAGTCGAGAGTTATATATTACCAGTATATATCCTTATTATTTACTCTTTAAATTGGAATTTTTGTGAAAAAACACCTTATAAGCTACAAATTTTGTGAAAAAACACCTTTTAAAATATGTTTTGTGAGAAAACACCTATATGTTATTATCTATCAAATTAAACAGCTTATTATCATTCTTAGGCCAAAAAGTCAATATTTGCGTACATTTTTTTGTCCCTTTTTGTGTGTGAAAGTCACCATATCAACCTAAATTTTCATACAAAAATCTAATGCACCAAAAGGGAGGGAAAATAAGAGAGTCAATGATCCAAAAGTTCACCTTTCTTACCAAAATATAACAACAAGGTGTGTAATTTATAGATATATCTTATAAGGTGTTTTCTCACAAAAAAAATTAAAAAAGGTGTTTTTTCACAAAATTTGCAATTTATAAGGTACTTTTTGACAAAATTTCCCTTTAATTTTAAGTGAACTCTACTAGAAAAAATAAAATAAAATAATAATTTTGTGTCTTGAACTACGTAGCTGTATTCCTCTCTATACTTTACTTCATAATTTATAGTATACTAGCCTCAATGCACACGATAATAATTTATCTTTACCCTATTTACACTTCACTTATGATAATTTATATTTTCTTTTTCTTATTTTTGGTGTTCACCCTTCCTCTTCTCTTATACTACAAATTGGGCCCCGCCCTATATATCTTTTGTGCTCTTATTTTGTGGACTTATGATTGTAGGTGTTGCGGTGGGATCGGGATGGCAAAGCATCGTGGCTTTCATTAATCTAGGATGCTACTATTTGCTCGGTGTACCTCTAGGCTTTTTGATGGGCTGGAAATTTGATCTAGGCGTTATGGTAAATATATTCTCATGCATCTCACTCTTTCTTTTAGTTTGTTTAAGGTTGGATGATCTATCAATAGTGTAAAATCACTTGAAAATGGTAATCTTTACAAATAAATACAAGTATCAACTATATTGTTTGCAATTTGTATAATAGGCTCTTTAAACTTCAAACCGAGTTTTTATAAAGCGATCTTACAAAAACGATATAATAGGTAAGACAACCTTATATGAGGCTTCGAACATATCTACGACTATGTTTTGGTTGTTTAGAGATATCAATGGTAGATTTGTTTGTTAAATGTTTGATTTTTTTTTAATATAATTGCTATTAATTTTGGTTGTTTGATAGGGAATTTGGGCCGGTATGATTTTTGGAGGAACTGCAGTTCAAACCGTGATATTAGCTATCATCACAATCCGATGCGACTGGGAGAAAGAGGTAACGAAATTGAACGATTGAGGTTATGTTAGTCGAACAACACAAAATCAATAAATAATATTTCTTAACACTTGACACATATAGACGTTGCTAGATTAAAGCTAATCAAAATGACCCAACCCATTTACATAACATGATTATGGTCCCAACAAACTTGGTCGATCTTGGCACATACACGTTGAGAAAAGGCGATAACACTCTTTCCACTATATGACCGCGTTAACTACAAAGACGTCAATAGTCATATACAATCTGAAGTCCTAGTGTATAGCTATTAGAGTGACTAAAGAGATTGAGAATTCCCTTTTGTATTGTCATCTCATACAATCTAATATCCTAGTGCATAGCTAGTGGTTTTTCGCCTGGACCTTGGGTTTCCTTGGTAAATCTTATACGTGCTTTATTGCTTATTCTTGTTGTTTCCATCTCATAATTTTCGCGTATCATATAATCTCAATTGCACAATTTATTAGGGCATAAAGCGAGACTTAGAAACTTACTGACAAGTTTCTTTAACATGTTAGCCACTTCATATATTATACTTCGAAATTTGGGATGGTTGCTAAGTCTTGTTTTGTGAAGGAAGTAATTTTTGATCTCCTATAAGTAATGTATGATTTGAATTCTTAATTTTATGATTTGCAGGCACAACGAGCAAGCATGCACGTACAAAAGTGGGCAGAAGGCATCTAACATTTAGGGAATCCGTCATTTTTTCGCCTTAGAATACATTCACCCTAACTCCAACCATTTATAAGGAATGGGTGAGGAAAAAAGAAGGGCATGAACAAGGATCAAATGTATAACTACACGGAGAAATAGAACAATTAACAAAATTTATGTGAAATTGATACTATAATGCAAAAATTAGTTATATTTTTCAATATACATATTTCTTGTAGGGATAAAGTGAGGCTAAGGTAAATTATATATATTGCACTAAAAGTTAGGACACAAATTCTCAATTTCGGTCCCGTTCATTTGGAGTGAATTAAGTTAAGTTCGATTCAATTTTGGTTAGTTTCTAGTTTTTGTGTTAGTTTTTTCTTACATTTGTAGTGAAAATAATCACATTTCGTGCAGTTCAATTTAATTCAGTTTAATACAATACAAAAGAACATGGCTTTAAACTCTAAAAATCACTTGAATTTTAATCCATTGATCTTATATATATTTAGAAACACCTACATCTTGAGAATACTAACCTCATTTGTTTACTCAAACAATTAGACAATTTGGGTGGGGGGGGTGTACATCAAATATGGTTTCTCTTTGCCCTCATTTTAAGTCCATGGAATGGCAAAAAGTAAACGCCCCAACCAAACAACCACTAAGGAAATGCAATTCCATGCCTCTTCCTCGTAGCCCCTAATCAAATGCTCTCTTATTAGACAAATGATCTTCATTAGACATCAAAACATAAATTTACTGTTTTGGTCTAATTAGGGAATCTCCATTTCCCAAGTAGCTCTCGCAATATCAGTCCAGTTTATGCGAGTCAGGTACTTGAGAATAAAAAGAATAATGGATTCCCCACTCCCTAGCCCTTACTTGCATAACACAACCTCTTTGAGATAAGAATCTTATCAAATGAGTACATTATGCTTAATTAGTCTAATTCTAAAATAGAACTATTTTCTAGGCAAACAATGCAATAGAATGTCCCTGCCCCAATAAAACAATAGCCATCACATGCTCTTCCATTCATTCTCTTTAGTTTATAACTCGGAGTTTTCACCCATCTTTCTATTTCCTTTCAAAACAAGATTAGTGTTATCCATTTTGTCGTAAAAGTTATGGCTAATGACTATAGCTCCAACAAATTGGACGACCCAAAAACACCATTATTATTAAATAACTACAATCGTTCAAATAATGAAGTTGTTCAATCTGCATCAAAGCAATTACTACAACATACTATTCACTATGAAGATGATTATTATGTTCAACATGGAACTATTGTACAAAGAACTTGGATTGAATCCAAGAAGTTATGGCACGTCGTTGGCCCTTCAATCATCAGTCGTTTAGCTTCCTACACCATGTTGGTTGTCACTCAAGCCTTCGCCGGCCACCTCGGCGACCTTGAGCTCGCGGCCGTCTCCATCGCCTCTAATGTTATTGTAGGCTTCGACTACGGTCTCATGGTACTCTATATACTCCCTCATTTCTTTTGAAACAAAAAGTTGATAATTTATGAAAAAGGTTAGAAAATCCCTCTTTATGTATGAGAAGTACGTGAAAACATATTTACAGTGTCATTGTCAGTAAAGAGATCAGAAATAATTCGATTTTGAGGTACTTTTCAATGCAATGTAATGACTTAAACGGATGGATTATGTCAGTTTTCATGAATGGAGTTGAACTTCATTGATGAACTAGAAGCAGCAAAGAGAGAAATAGAGAAGCAGTAAAGAAACTACATTGTATTAGAGTTGAATGTCTAATGAATTACAAGCTAAGGCTATTTATACTACTAAGCTAATTACATTGGTAATAAACTCACCCTTGAATTAAAGGGTTGATTAACAACTAAGCAACAACCTATCTAAACTCCAACAAACCTAAGTAAACTCCAACAGAATATAATGCAAGATAATGAACATTGCCCCAACAAATTTTATTATGCATGGCAATATGTTAGCTTCGTGTTGAGATCGAGTTGTTTTTTGCTAGAGATGGTAGAGTTAACTTAATATAGTCATTATAAATGCGCAAAATAATTTGTTATTAATATTATTTACCTTTTTGAGTAAACTTTACAGTTTAGAGTTATTTTTTAACTCCAGATGATCTCAACCCGTTAGCTTCCCATAGTGTAGGGTATATAATATGCTTCTAAGAGCATCATGTAGTATCAAGGGCGAAGCTCACTGAGACCAAGGATGGGCTACCACTTCTAGAATTTATACTACGCATATATCGTATGTGATCCAACGAATAGATTAAATACTCAAATGATATAGAAATTGTAGTACGGAGTAATAGTTTTTTGGCCCCTGTTATTATAACGTTCTGCTTTACCTTTAATTTGTGTAGTATGTGTAACGTATACATGGAAAAGTTATGCATTGCTCATCATTCTAATATGTGTTTATTCTGTAGTTGGGATTGGCAAGTGCATTGGAGACATTATGTGGTCAGGCATATGGAGCAAAGAAATACCACATGTTAGGAATTTACATGCAAAGATCATGGATAGTATTATTCATATGTTGCATCCTATTTTTACCCTTGTACATATTTGTCGCACCACTAATGAAGCTACTAGGCCAACCGGACAACGTTTCCGACATGGCAGGGGTGGTCGCGTTGTGGTTGTTGCCGCTTCACTTCAGCTTCGCCTTTCAGTTCCCGCTACAAAGGTTCTTACAATGCCAGCTTAAGGCTGGCGTGGTGGCGTGGGTGTCGATGGTGGCCCTGGTGGTGCACCTATTCCTGTCCTGGTTATTTGTTTCTGTGTTAAAATGCGGTATTATTGGTATTGCCGTAACACAAAATTTGGGGTGGTGGGTGCTAGTATTTGGGTTATATGGTTATAGTACTTTGGGTGGGTGTCCTCTCACTTGGGCTGGTTACTCTATGGAAGCATTTTCTGGTCTTTGGGAATTTGTCAAGCTTTCCACTGCTTCCGGAGTCATGCTTTGGTACTTTTCTTACTTCTAATTCTATTATTATACTAGGTAATTCCCGAATCAATGCTCGTTTTTTAAAGTATATATTTAAAAACAGTGCTACACACTCTCCTTTTTTCCTATTACTACGTCTTTTAATTCTGAAAATTCGATATTAGCTGTAGCATCACTCAATTTTTTTTAATTACGTAAGATATTGATAGTCATAGCCATAGATAAGAAAGCATATAAATAAATCATAGATTCCAATCAGTGGTACATAAGTACGAGTTAAGCTACTAATTTAAAACTAGTGGTGTAAAATGATGCATAGACGTCGTGATAATATCTAAAAATATGCAAGGCATCTACGTGCTCACGAGTGTATCATTTACCTTTTGCTATAGATTGAGTAATTTATCTATTTTAGACTGTTGATTTATCTATACTAATTAACAGCTTGGAGAACTGGTACTATAGAATATTGATATTGATGACCGGCAATCTGAAGAATGCAGAGATAGCCCTAGATGCTTTGTCCATAAGGTATGATCTCTCATTTCTTGGAAAATCAATGCTACAAACTTGTTGCCTAAGCACATCATTTTTGAAGATGGGAGACCTAAGTAATGAATGAAGCATTTCTTTTAATGGAAAGTTTCTCATATATTAAGGTGTGCTATTCGAGCGAGTCAAGTGTGAGTATCCATTATCAATCCACTTTACACAACTAGTGCTCCATACTGATTAAGCTTGTTACACCGTTGCTCGACTCAAGCTCAACTCAAATAACCCTAACTCAAATTGACTTGCCACTTAGCTTAATTAATTATTGTAATAGAAACGATTAATATTTCTTAATCATCATATTCAACAGTTTGTCAAGTCGAGTTAGATCTTAAATTAGAGTTGTTAAGATCTAGTCGAGTTTGAATTTTAACTGAACGAGCTGAGTTGGAGACAATTCGAGTAACATACTGAGAATTGGTCTTACAAGAAACGTCTAATTTAATTTAAAATTAGGCAACAGCTCAAACACAATAGAAAGAATTAAACGAAATAGTTTACTTTTTAAATAAATTAATAAATTTAAATAAGTCTGATAATATAAAGTTAGACGCATAGATTGCAATCCGACACGTGTCACTCTCCCTTCTTTTCAACAATATTTTATCAACGTTATTCTCATTAAAAAAAGTGCAAATTGTCCATGATAAGCTTCGATCCCGCGAACCATAAAATTGCTGGTTCTTTTATCAATAGTAATAATGATATTATATGTTTTCAATGAATAACAATAATTAAGTTACAATATTTAAATTGTAATTACGAATAAAACCACTAATTTATAACTTTTTACTAATATCTTTCTACACTAACTTTTAGTTGTCTTAAATTAGTAAAATACTATAGATCCCAGAGCATCGACTGAGCCTAAATACTAATGTAAGATGAAAACTTGTCAGAAAAAGTTCATATTGTTAAATTGGATCATATCAAGAGGTAATTTACCTACTAAATAAAATAGACTACGGCTGACAAAGGTGTTTTCTTGATAGCAATTCCGAACTCGTGACTAACTTTGTCTTACATTTTTTTTATTTTTGAATGTCAGTCTGAACATCAACGGCTGGGAGATGATGATTCCTTTCGCATTTTTAACTGGCGCCGGGTAAGTTTGTCTTTTACTAAATGACGGTAATTATATTAGAATCATAAGTAGTTTAAAAGAAAGATTCTTTAATACATTAGCATGACTATCAATATCACAAATTTCCCTTCTAAGAAATACTATATGATATAAATTTGGGAATGAATGGACGTTAACCAATGTAAAATTATATTCTTCATTTCTTTTTGTTTGTCTTATTTACTGTAGCTCCAAATACAAAAGAAATAATGTTATAAACATGTGGATGGGGACAACAATTAAGGAATCCGTTTACAAAGTAGGGGTAGATGGATAATATCAGTTTTCCATATAGAGAGATAAAAAAATAGGACAAAAAAAAGGGAAAAAAACAGAAGGAGTACATATAAACTTGGTAGTTCGTACCGTTACCAATTTACCATCATTGATTACCATCTATCAAACGGGTCATAAAATTAACAAAAATGTAGTAAAATTGACTTGTATTGGGGTACTAGTTTTGGATTATTTGACCTAACTCAAAGTATACTCAAAAGACAAATTAGATACCATATTTATTTCGCTCATTTCTTACTTTTAGAGATACTGAAAAATATATGAACGTATATTTTCAAATATAATTAATAATGTTTAGGAAGTATTTCCTCCGTTTTTAAATAAGTGACACATTTGCATAGTGTTTACTATTCACAATTTAGACTTTAATTAATTTTGGTGATTTACATTTTAGAACAACACATGGTCATATAGGATTTTGTTAGATTCGTCTCAATGCGAATTTTTTAATATCAACTTTTTATAATTTTTTGTTAACAATAATCGCAGATATTAATGTTTAAAAAAGTGCATTGGCAAACGTAAAAACATAAAATGTGTCACTTATTTAGAAACAGAGGAAGTATATATCACTTTACATGAGTCGTTGTTCCATTCAATGTCTATTCGCTCAATTATGATTTGATATTGTGAACTGAACAGAGTTCGGGTAGCAAATGAGCTTGGAGCAGGGAATGGAAAAGGAGCAAAATTTGCAACAACAGTAGTAGTATTAACGTCCATTACAATTGGGCTTTTCTTTTGGCTATTGGTTTTGATTTTTCATGAAAAAATTTCCTTCATCTTTTCAACGAGCCCCCCAGTTATTAAGGAGGTTAATAAACTAACCGTCCTCTTAGCCTTCACTATTCTCTTCAATAGTGTCCAACCCGTTCTCTCCGGTAATATTTAAACCTTTGATTCTTTATTTTCTTGGAAAAATTATTTTTAATAAGTCAACCTTTATGCCATCTTCTAAAATTAAGTTCACCTTTGGATTATTATAATTTTTCCTTCTTTTCTTTCCCTTTACCAACCCTCTACACCTATAATCACAATCACCACCACCACTCGATCCCAAACACCACCCCAAGACCTGATCTAACTCATTGAAAGTTAATACTCATACAAGGTTAACTTATTCCAGAATAAGCCAAAGGTGAACTTAATTTTAGAAGATCGCATAAAAATTGACTTATTAAAAACATTTTTTCCTATTTTCTTTGTCAAGAAACGTTGTTATATTATTTCAATCAACGAATCACTTATGTTAAAAATATTGAAGAAGGAGATTATAATTCTAACAATTATCTTCAGTCGAAAGTCCATTGGGCCAAGCCCTTACTTTGTAGATTTTGGTTGTAGGTGTTGCGGTGGGATCAGGATGGCAAGGCACCGTGGCTTTTATTAATCTCGGGTGCTACTATTTGCTCGGTTTACCTCTGGGCTTTTTGTTGGGCTGGAAATCTGATCTAGGCGTTATGGTAAATATTAGGTTCACTCAATATTGCTATTTGTATAATACTTCTATGTATAAATATATCAGCTGGTCTTGTAAGAGACCGCCTACTTTTAAAATAAAATTAGGCAACGGCCCAATATGCCCAATAATAAGAAGAGAACATCAACAAACTGTCCTATGAAAATAGGAACCAGTTTAATCCATTTTGTAACCTATTTAATTCATTTCGTGACCAGTTTAGTTCATTCAATACCCAGTGTTAAATTTATTTAGTGACTACTTTAATCCATTTAGTGACTAGTTTAATTCATTCGGTAAGTGATATTTTTTTTAGGAATCACTTGTTATAATTCGAGACTAAAATTGAAATAAAGAAAGGAGAAGAGAATGAACAACTAGAGTGTGCTAAATGTCCAGGAATAGATTGGGCTAGAGTAAGATAGAATGGGCTTGTTAATAGAATATGGGCTTTAATTAGTCTAATTTTATGTTAAAATTAGACCGTCTCTTTTAATAATTTGTCTAAATGTATAATTGTCGATCCTATTAATATGGATTAAATAGTATTAGGATAAAAAAAATGACGTATCTATAGAACATCTTACAAAAAATGTTAATGTAGGACAGTATTATACGAGACTTTGTATAACCAAGTTTTAATTGTTTATCACCATTAGATTTATTTGTTAAAATTATGGCTATTCATTGATTATTAATTTTTATAAATTTGGTCTTTTTACAGGGAATTTGGGGTGGAATGATTTTTGGGGGAACTGCAGTTCAAACAGTGATATTAGCTATTATCACCATTCGATGCAACTGGGAGAAAGAGGTAATAAAGTCAGAGGATTGAGGTTAAGTGGATAGCTTCTAGTATTGCTTAATTGATGCTTATGAGCGATTAATAGAGTTATGATAAGAATCAATTTAATTCTTCAATTAAATTTTTGGAAAAATTGTCAAGAATAAGTCAAATTTTTCTCGGTCTTCTTTTAATAAGTTAAACTTTAGATATCCTGAAATAAGTTAACTTTGATATTACTTAAACTTTTAATAAGTCAAATGACTTATAAATTATTCAATCGGTAATACGTGAGGCTTTTCTTAAATTTTAATTTATTATTTCTGTTTTCCTTCTCTTCTTCTACTTTTCATCCCCAGCCATTTCTGTGTTTTTAAACCGGTTTTGACTTGTTAAAAGCAAATACCCTTAAAAGGTTAACTTATTGCAGCATTAGTCAAAGTTTAACTTATTGAAAGAATATTGCGAAAATGTTAACTTATTCCTGACAATTTTTTTAAAAGCTTTTCAAATGAAAAACGAACTAATTTGTTTCAGGATTATGTGAAAGTAGAAATCCAATGTTTCTTAACTTTCAAGATAAATGATTTGGACATTTTGTGCTATGAACTATAGGCCGAGAGAGCAAGCAGACATGTACAGAAGTGGGCAGAGGGCATCTAACTATATGAAAAAATATGATTCAAGAATTATGCCTTTGATTTGAGATACAATTATTCCATCTTGGCCAGTATAAATTGTTGTTCTGGAGTATTTCATCGCCGGATAAGTTTTAATAAAAGCACAAGGATAATTTAAGGCATTTTTCTCTTATTAGTGTGTACTCGAAAATATTTATAGTGACAAAAGTTAAGAGGATTGTGTTTCAGTCGGACATCAATGCTGTGAGTGTTTTGTGTCGTGTGATCATAATTGAGAGTCTTATAAATCTTTGATAGGCCTTCACGCACATCCTACCTTTACTAGAGACGAAGCTGGCCTCACATAAGTATACATGGTTCCCTCCTAACCAGGCTAACTAGTAATTGGTGGATAATTTCATCACGGTTATTTGTGTGTGGTCTTTCCTAAAGTATTTCAATGTAGGACAAACTCATATTTGTTCTCTCTTCTAACAGAGAAAAACGAAGTGTGAGATAAGTAGAGATCAAACAACAACATAAGCAATATATGAGGTATATTATATCAAGGAACCAACTCGACCAAAAGTCTAAATTGATAGTTGAAGATCCATGATTGGTTTCATACTCTATCACGTCCCGACATACAAGGGCCCTTTAAGCTTGAAAGTTCAATGCAACACAAGCCTCCCCATGTCTTGCAGGGGGAGGAGGGGTGAGATTTGAATTCATGACCTTCTGATTACACTAGCTTTGATAACATATTAAGGAACCTACTCAACGTCGAAAATGGGTTTCATACTCTATCAAGATGTAAGAACAAACCAGGTTATAATAAGGGTAGAGTGGTAATTTGGTACAATAAAACTTACCGACAACAATTTTGTTGCAAGTACTCCTATTATTTCTTAAAAAGGAAAAATGTTGCAAGCAATATGAATTAAGTATAGTATGCATTGGTGCACAGCAATGTTATTGTGTACCCATTTGCTCAGGTAATTTTAAATAGATAATTGAGTTACTTTACTAAGAAAATGGAGCCCCGTATTTATAGCAAAGATGGATTGCTATAACAAGAAAAAAAGAGTCATTCTAATTTTAAAAAAGATAACTTAAGAATTACCGCTTTCTGAAAGGAGTCACTCTCATGAGTAAAAGGGGATTGCTTCAAGGTTGGTGCAATAATAAATTTATTGTGCACCCGATACACACAAGACTTTCTGAGTAATATGAAATGATTGAAGTACTTTGTTAAATATCGATGATACATCATAATTGTAGCCAAAGAGAATTACACATTTCGTGTATAACTTGTAATAACAATGAGAATGCAATTTACGAACTCCAACAACAAAAAGGCATGCGATGAGTATTTATGATTTATGATAAAAATACTGAAATTTTACAACTGTAATGGCATTACTAATAATATACTCCCTTTGTCTCATATTAGATGATACAGTTTGACTGGCGCAGAGTTTTAGGAACATTATTTGACTAACTTATTTTACTGAGAGTAGTTGATTATTAGTATCTGTTTTAGTACATAAAGTATATGTTGGTGGAGTTGGGGTTGGTGGAATTATTAAATTAATTATATGTGGGACCCTTTAATATTGAAAAATAATATTTCTATTGTATTCACATGCCACTTATAGAAGTGTATCAACTAATGTGGGATGGATGAATAAAGAAAATATATCGAGTAATACGGGACGGAGGGAGTAAACAAGTTTTCTCATGGGTTTTTAATTTCATTATATTGATAAAGCATAAATTCTTTGTGCAAAATTACACGCACATAAAAGTGTACAAAAAATTAAAATGTAAAGAGAAAACGAGGGAGGTGCATTCAATATCTCTTAGCCATCAACCCATCATGTGGATTTTATTAGAAACTACCAATCTATTTGCTACATATTTTTATCATAATTTAAGACATATTCATATAGAATCTTGTTTGATTAGTCTCAACGTGTATTTTTTAAATATATTTTTTTATATTTTTTTTCTATACCAAATTTAAAATACTATTAATTTTCGAAATCATATATTGAGAACTGTAAAAAAAAAATGTAACTAATACAGTAAATTAGAACGAATGGACTAATTGAGAGACTCTAACAAACTGAGCGAATTCCTCGTGGGTTTGTCATTTGTGTTCAAGGTGCCTGTCAATTTATTGGTAGGTTATTCCAGAGTTCCAGTACTATAGGCAGACATTAAATTAAAATGTGTAGGTGGCCTGGCCGGCTGGCCCTTGATTCCCTGGTTCTTGAATAAGATTACTAGTGACTGGAAAAACGGGGCCCATCACACGAAGCGTTATTTCGATGCGAGCCTAAATGTTATACATTCCGCTCAAGCTTGGCAAAACAGTCGGTCTGGTCGGTTTAGAGTCAAGTAAACTTAGGTTTGGATCAATTTGATGTGGACAAGCCCTTAACCATGATCCAGAAGTTGCGAGGTCAAAATCGCTTTTTTAGTTTCTATTATTGTCATGAATTTTTCTGTTTTTTCTTTATATTAAATATATAAATAACTGTTTGTTCTTTATGCAATAAATATACATAAATAAGACTAACTCAAATGATTTATATCACAAGTATAGTGTCAAAATTAAGGTATAAAAATACGATATAATTTTTATTATGCCCAAGTTGAAGACCAAAATATCAAGTAGTACTTGGTCTAGTGGAAAGGAGAGCACCTTTTCAATCTGAAGGTTGGGGGTTCAATCCCCACTATGGGTACTTTGAGGGTAGGGATTTCCTTTACGCTTCCCCCTACTCTCAAGTGCCTGACCCATTAGAACCCGAGCGGGGTTCGGGCCACTTCTTTAAAAAAAAAAGTTGAAGACCAAAATGCTTTAAAATTCAATTATAAACCTGGAAAAACCATCGATCGGGTCAGATTTAACCCAGTTTACCTAGTATATTCAGGCTCGGTTATGTTCGAGCCCCAAGTCGTGATTTCATATTCATGATCCATTTTATCATGTGAAATTTTGCTAGATCTAATTCCACTCGGCACATAACACTAGTACCAATATATTTCTGTGAGTAAGTAGCTTTCACCGCCGTTCTACAGTGGCTACAATGAATTCTTCAATCAACATCTTACTTTTTCAAACTTTTTTTTAAATGTATGGCAAAGCAGTTGGGTTGAAAATTGGAAGGAGTATATTGTTTGTTAAAGGATAGTGAAGTTTTCATCACATATTATGATGTGTCATCTCGTGGATCAAATGCGGACAAGAGCATGTTGAAGGCTGGTCCAGGCCCGTTACATTACTAACAAAAATCAAAAAATTGAATGAATCCTTATAGAAATTTACTAATCAAGATAAGATATAACCAAAGAGAAATGTTACAGAGAGAATTACTCATTGAATGAAGAAACACAAATGAAAGAAGGATAATGGTCATATAGTGCACACAGAGTTTCTAATTTTCTATGATGAGAATTGGAGGAAATTACTATTTGAAGAGCTACCCACCTATTGTTTTTGTAGGTGGGTGAGTTTCTTATTTTCATAATATTGTACAATAATTATTTTATGATTTTCACAATGTAGTCAGCATTACATTGTTACTTAGTTTGCTAGCAAAATTGTGAGAAAAGATTATGCCTATATTGGCTAATAACTACTTTTTTCAACCAAAAAAAAGAAAAACAAAATTGAGGCACAAGCTTTGTAATGGGAAAAGTCTTTCCAAATTAATTTCATAAACTAATTTCTAAGGGTAAAAGGTTAAACAACCATGAAATATCGGACGAAATCTGACACAAACACGCTCGGATCCTAAGTAAACCCAATTAGGTCTCCTGCCACTCGATAGAGTCTCTGGTAAAACCAATTGGGGGACAAAGCGAATCAATTCCTCTAAAGATAACCAGGTCAGGGTTGGGACCATCTGATCATGGGTCTCTGTTCGACCTCTTTGCCTTCACGCTTTTACTTTTTGGTTTCTCTTCACTCTACTATGTTCTCCATGCTAAGGCTAACAATAATTTGATAAGAATAATGCAAATTTAGTCTTAAAATATGCAAAAAAGAAAACCTTCTGATCTTATTCTTCTCACTTTAAAAGATAATTATTGTTAATTTTTAGATTAGTCAGAAATCGGGCATGGGTGACCCAACAAGGAGGACGAGAGTTTGGTCCACTTACAAGCTTAAGGAGGTTCCATCCTAAAACCATATGGTGATAAGAGGAGTAACTCCTAGACTAATATACTGGTTTTGTCTCTCCTCTTTCTCCCATGTGGGACACTCACATGTGTTCAACAATGGGGTTCAACACTTCCCCTCACATGTGAGTGTCCTTAGAATTTAAAGCTGACTGGAAAGGCAATCAAAAACAATCCTCTTAGGGGCTGCACATCCTGTCGAGGCAAACCCTTTCCAGTCGCTTAATGCCCAGTTTTTAGAAGAGACCCACAATCTGGGCTCTGATACCATGTTAATTTTTAGATTAGTCAGAAATTGGGCCTCAGTAACCCAACAAGGAGGAGGAGAGTTTGATCCACTTACAAGTTCAAGGAGGTTCCATCCTAAAACCATATGGTGATAGGAGGTAGGGGTGTTCATTTCGGATTATCCGATCCGAAAATATACGTGCGATCCGAATCCGATCCGGAAATTTCGGATACCTAACTTTTCTGATATCCGAAATTTTTTAATGGGAAAAAAAAGTTTAAAATCAAATTTATTTAATGGAAAAAATTACGGGTATTTCAGATAGGATCGGATAATTATCCGAAAATATCCGATTTTTAAACATTTCTCGGATAATTCGGATTTTTCGGATATCCGAAAAAGCCAAAAGGGTGATCCGAATCCGATCCGAAACACTATATTTCGGACCGGATCGACCGGATCGCGGATCGTTTTTTGTGAATACCCCTAATAGGAGGAGTAACTCCTAGACTAATATAGTGGTTTTGTCTCTCTTCTTTCTTCCATGTGGCACACTCACATGTGTTCAACAATGGGGTTCAACAATTATGAATGTATAAAAAATATTTCCTTCGAGAGTTAGCCCATAAGATAAGTAAAATGGGAAAGAAATTACTTGTACTTCATATGTCATCCAAATTATCCAAATTTCGAATATTGGAAGTCCAAATATCAATACCCATGTTGGTATTTTATATCCAAAAATGAAATGTGACTTGGATTTCAACTCATATTTAACTTTGAGTGATCGAATTGGGAAAACCTCCGAAAATAATTATGGGAATAATGAGCAAGAATGGAGGCATGAAGCCACATTGATTATTACAGGGTCAATTGATAGGTTATTATGCAATGCAAATCGAGTTAAAAGAATTCGGGCATTCCTATGGACAACGCAACATGATAGGCTATTATGCAATGAAAATCGAGTTAAAAGAAAACTTACAGAGAATCCAAAATGTGTCCTTTGCGATCATCATGAGGAGACTACCTTGCATTTGTTGCGGGATTGTCCAATGGCGAGATCACTTTGGTTGAAAATGGGAGCCCAATCAGCTAGCGTCGAATTTTTCGCTCTTTGTGATTGGATTCCACAAAATCTGAACTCAATTGGAGAGATGGGCGAGGTTCAGTGGCCGTTGATTTTCTGTATTACGGTGTGGTGGATTTGGAGATGGCGAAATGCGGTGGTATTCTTCCGATTGCAAGAAATCCCAATTGAGATTGTGGGGTTCATCTGGGCGCGGGTGGAAGAAATTTGACGACCCTTGAATTCCCAATCAGTGCTCGAATTTGCAGAGAAGGTGGAGAAGAAAGAGATTTTTTTATTGGCAAATGATGTTAGTGGAGTGGCGTGGCCACGCGTAGTCATTTCTTAGCCTTGTTTTTAAAAAAAAAATTTGTTTGGGGTTTTTCCTCTCTTTTGCATCAAAAAAAAAAATAGGGTCAATTGCCCCCACTCGAAATTGATAATTTAAATTCAAAGAAAGCCTAAAAATTTTATAATTTGAATTTACTAACTTTTTAGATCTGCCTATAAAGAGAGTAATTTGTTTTGTTGGGGTGCATAATGTACAAGAGACTTGACCGTAACCAAAATCGTATTTTATGTAGTTAGTAAAGCATGAAACATGAGCAGGTTGACGGATCCCCAAATTTTGATTTGGGTTTATAAAGAGTTTGGTATGCCAAACTTGGCCAAGTCAACTCTCCACATACGCGCAATCGACGATAGCTAGTTTTATGGAAGTGGTCTCTTCATTTGTGTTACAATATTAAGCTTAAAATGATCTTAATAGGTTAAATAATGGTGCAATTTGCTGGGATGTTGATTGTTGAAGCTGGCAATTGTGTTGAATTACATTGTAGAAAGGTCATGTTTGAGCTGGCAATCTTATATGCACGTAGTAGAATCTCTAAGTAAATAAAAAATGGGATTTGGCATTAGCTAGGGTTTTGAAGAATGCGTGAGGTATCTCTGCGTTTTGAAACTCGCATGAAATTCGCATCGTTTAATCCATCAGTTTGTAACAAGTCTACTAAACATCCTTAATAATAAACGTTAAAAATGTTGTTTGTTATACCTGCACAATTAACCCCTATGCAGAAATCATAATCTCTTCTAACAATATAATATAATAAATCTTGGCGTTTTACATGTTGGTTAAACGCTACGCGTATATGAGAGTTTGTTACGACAAACGTTAGAAATATATTGTACGAATTTCATAATGCAACGCTACATTTTCTACATCCTTTGAAATAGCAAGGGTAAGTCGTGCAAATTCCCATGAATATATGAAAAAATGTGCGAAGTACTTTTTCAAAAAACAAATATCTATTATCAAGTTTTGGTTTGGTATCACTACCACATAACAAAAAGAACATCTAAGTTCATCAACGCTTGTACCCATAATTGAAACCCTATTATTAAAGTCGAAAACTAGTTATATAAATCAAAATTATAAGCCTTAATCTTAATACTCGTAATTTACCACCCATCTTAAACTTCAATGGCCAGAGTAATAGCACAAATCAACTAATATTAAGCGAAATTTACCAAACTTAGAGACCTAATCTTAAAATTGATCATTCATTCTAAAATTTTAAACTCGAATATCGACAATATATATGTAAGAGTCAAAATTTACACTTAATTAGTATAGATAAAGGGTTTATAATGGTGAATTCGAAATAATGGGAGTAACAATAAAACAAGGCCATAAAGCATTAAAGTGGACCCACAAACAAAAAATTGGACAGATAAAAAAATCTTTTAACTGTTGTATAAATAAAAGAAAAAATTGTTTTTAATAAGTCAACGTTTATGCGATCTCCGAAAATTAAGTTCACCTTTGATTTATTCTGTAATAAGTTAAGCTTGTATCAGTTGTATGGGTATTAACTTTCAATGAGTTCAAGTGATCCGTTACTTTAATAGTAGGTAATATTTTTTCCCTCTTGTCTTTCCCTTCACCATTCCTCTACACCTATAATCACAATCATCACCACCACTCGCTCCCAAACACCACCCCAACACCTGATCTAACTCATTGAAAGTTAATACACATACAAGCTTAATTTATTCTAAAATAATCCAAAGGTGAACTTAATTTTACAAGATTGCATAAAATTGACTTATCAAAAACAATTTTTTCTAAATAAAAAGATATTAAGTGTTTTTTTTAACAAGTGACATATTTATACGTCTAAAAGCATCAATATCTTAGACAATTGGAGTACCACGAGTTGGCTATCCAATAATCCATGGTCTAATCTACGATTCTACATAACGCTTTTTCCGAATTAATTAGAACTGAGACTTCATAACATTGTTTATATGTTTCTATAGATTTGAAAATGACTGCAGCAACAATTATTTGGCTCTTTAGTAGCTCTAACATCCACCACAAGTTCACACTCTCTGTGAAAGACATATTAGGTTTATATATTGATCTTGCATAGGTAGTTCAGTTGAAACCATAAGATATGTAGGAATGTGAATACATATATCCGCAAAAAAAAAACAAATATTATATGTTAGAAATCCAAAACTCAAGATTTGATATTATAATTTATATCCGCAAAAGACTCAAATTTTAAATTTTAGAAATCCGAAACTCTATAGTCGATATCTGTATCCGCCATGAGAAATGGACTTCCAATTGGATATTTGAAATTTTGGGGTTGACATTATATCCAATTTTTCAGATATTCATATTTTGTGTTTCACACTATACCTAATGGTAATATGCTAACTTTTTTCGATCAAAAAAAAAAAAAAAATGCTAACTTTTACAAAGGCTGATGATACACTACTTTGACTAGAATTATAAAAAGTTGTTATATTACAATATGGTATGACATGACAACAATATATGACATGACAACATTTGTTTCCTTATATATTAGTATCACATTAAAATTAAAGTTAAACTTAGTTATTTTACTTGATTAAAGTTGTTTACTTGATTACTTGATAGTACATATTATTATCACATGTCTTTCGAACTTATTTTGAGTTCAACTCAGTTATTTTTATTTTTTTCAGTTCAGTTCAATTCTAAAGATTACACAATACTTTTACTCCATATTTCACTATTCCTTTTATTTTAGTTTAATTAGTCAATTCAGATTAGTTTAACTGTTTTTTCAGAGCGACAATAATTTGGAGAAGAAAAATTGTGATGGAAACCGGAACTTTATAAAAATGGGGTTGAATAAGTAGGAAAAAGACAAGATAAAAAAGAATATGTATACTTTTATGTGGTCGGGCAATATGTTGGAATATCTTTAATTTGTTATTTGGCGCTTTAAATGATCAAGCAAAGGGGCTTGCTGCTGTTAAGTGTGTTAATTCTGTTGGTGTCCAGGAGGAGGCACTCTGGTTTGGGGGAGCAGTGACCCTAAAACTTATGGTTATTATACACAAGTAACTTATCTTGAATATGTTTTCGGCTTGTTTTTTTTGCCTATTTTGTTTAGGTTATTTTTTGCCTCCGTTATACTGTAATCTATACTCTCTTCTAAAATATAATAAAGGAGTATCTCCTCTAATTGTGGAGTAACTAGCATATTGTTAGTAAAGCTACGTTAAATCGCTTTATCGTTCTTCCTTGTTATTATTTCTTTGTATTTTGACTACTTCACTTATAGCATAACGTTTACCAAAAGGAAATTTAACAAGTACTTCCTCATTCGTTTTGTTCTTCCTACTTTCAATTTTGACACTAATCACAATTAGAAATAATCTTTTAAAATTATTCTCAATATATAAGAAATTAAATAATCATGTTGGGCATGGTTTTATTCGTCTCAACCAATACTTTATTAATAACTAATCGTTATAATTTTTAATAATATGCAATGAGATATATTTATTGTCCAAAAACCGCATTTGCAAGTGCAAAAAGTATAAGTAGGAAGAACAAAAAGAAAAGTCGTATTATAAAAACTAGTATATTTAGACCCAGACGATATCTGGGGTTAATCTGTATTATACTATAGTACTATAAGACAACTAAAACTTAGTGTAGAAAGATGTTAGTAAAAAGTTATAAATTTATACTTTTATTCATAAATGCAATTAAAATATTATTTTTAATTGAAAACACATAATATCATTATTAGTATCGATAAAAGAAGTAACAATAGTGTAACAGAGCAATGATTAAATAAAGCATTTATCTTCCACACATGAGCTCGCGGGTTCTAAACTTCTCATCTGGTAGATTATAATTTGTATACCTACTCATATAAATGTTGCAAAGCTAGATAAACATGTGAATAGTTCAAAATCTCTCTTAGTATATCCATATTAAACTAGCGTAAAATAGAAAAAGGAAAGTGAAAACCTTTATGGCCGGAGATAAAAAGTTTTGTACGTGTTTTTACATTTCTGTGTGTATGTTTAAATTATGACGTCACCAATTATGTTTCTTTGTCAACTCAAAAACATGATATGAGTAGGTAATATATTTATAGATTTGACGGATACACCTAGATAGATGGCTAAATATAAGGACCAATAACTCAACTTACTACTACTCATCAAACAATCATATAACATATACCAAACAAGTCCTACTATTCTTCTACCACAATGGAAAACCAAACCCAAACAGTCCCTTTACTATTAGATAATAATCACACCTCATCATCTCCTAGTGTAGTTTCTCTAAATGATAATAATCATCCTCTTAAACAAAGAGTTTGGGATGAATCTAAGAAACTATGGCACATTGTTGGTCCAACCATCGTCACTCGTATCGCCGCCTTCACGTTGTTTGTCATTGCTCAATCGTTCGCCGGACATATCGGCGACACCGAGCTCGCCGCGGTCTCTATTGGTACCAACGTCATTGTTGGTCTTTCTAGCGGTCTTTTGGTACTCATCATTCTCTCATCTCATTTATTCAGATATATTTTTACTTTCTCCGTCCTAAAATAAACTTTGCAGATTATTAACTTTTTCCTCATTCTTCATAGCTTAGTACTCCATTCGTCCCAAAAACTTAAATCCATTTCGTTATCCTAAAGTCAAAATTCATCAATATTAGATATAACTTTCTACTATTAATATACAAGGAAAATATTATGAAGGCACCACTTTACAATAACCACGGGTAGAACAACTATGTGCTTCATTGCCATGAGTGTAATAGAAGACATGGGAAATGACGGTGGGATCCCGTCGAAAGATCGGCCGGCACCCATGCGATATCTTATCAGATTCGTTTTTATGCATATCTCTATACTATAGGGAAAGAGGAGGGGGTGGACACCAAAAATAAATAAAAAATAAAATATTTTAACTACTTTCCTACTCTGACAATTAACCGTTTTAGGAATTAAATCTTTACTGTCGCACGCATCACGTGCATTTTACGCTAGTTTTCATAATTTCAACTTGGTAGAGTTCTTTTTCACATATGTATGACTAAGCGAAATGGTGTCTGATCCATAACTTTTCTTGCATCTTAGTATTACCCAAATGAAGTTTACAAATTATGAAACTGAAAAAATTATTACCTTTTCCGTCTCAAAATACAATAAATGTATTTCTCCATCCCATTGACTTTTTTCTCAATTTTTCCAAAATATTTATATATTATTTGTATAATTATTATCCTTGCATTGGATCGTGAGAAAAGAATGATCCGATCCATAATTCTCTCTTCATTCACACGATTTAGTACAAATATATCTTGTTTTAATATAAAAAAAATTAACAACTTTTTTATTTAATAATATTAACAGGTGGGAATGGCTAGTGCACTAGAAACACTATGTGGACAAGCATATGGAGGCAAAAAGTACTACATGTTAGGAGTCTATATGCAACGATCATGGATCGTGTTATTCATATGTTGCATTTTGTTACTACCATTATTTATTTTCACAACACCAATATTAAAATCTTTAGGTCAACCCATCCATGTGGCTGAGCTAGCAGGAACCGTTACACTATGGCTACTACCACTCCACTTTTGCTTCCCATTCCTATTCCCGTTACAAACCTTCCTACAAAGCCAACTTCAGCCGGGGATCATGGCTTGGGTCTCGGTCCTCGGCATCGTTTTTCAAGTAGTCGGGTCATGGGTTCTAGTTTCCGTGCTCGGATGGGGTGTAGCGGGTGTCGCCATCTCGCTAAGCTTGGCTTGGTGGGTGCAAGCTTTGATATTGTTTGGTTACGTTGTTTGGTGTGGTGGTTGCCCTCTTTGTTGGGCTGGTTTCTCATTTGACGCTTTCTCGGATTTATGGGAATTCATCAAACTCTCTACTGCTTCTGGCGTTATGATATGGTAATTACCTTATAAGCATTTTAATTTCTTACAATAGTTTAATTGATTGATGATGTCAAACTTGAAAATTCAAAATCTATAGTGCAAGCGACTAAGATATATAGTTTCTAGGCTCACCATATTATATGATCTAACTTTTATCTTATACTCGGACGTATAGATAAGCAACTTTAACATTATAGAAAGTGTTTCTAATTAATAACGAAAAAATACCCTTGAGTGTACAATCCTACACTCTAATGTACCATTAGTCATAGTGAGCTCATTAATCATTTTAGGTGCAATGCAATAAACGAAGTGTAGATCATGTCAACTTTATAGACGTAAAATAAATAAAAACTCAATGATAGAAGCATAAAATAGTGATAAACTTTATGAGTAACATGTTGCATAATCAATACACCTGCTAGATTGGGAACGGTTGGGTTGTCCATTTATTCTGATGAAAATTACTACTTTCTCTAGAAAGAAGTAAAACCTTCATTAATGCATCAAAGACATTAAGGTGCTAAAGTATTAAACTTTCCTTTTTGGCATATCATAACATTTTACCTTTTTTGGTAGGAAAATTATACACGTACTCCTTAAGAAAATGATAGTATAAATATACCTAACAAATAAACATTAGTTAATGATTGATGTGTGATTTTGACATAAATATTTAACTTATCACCATTTTGACATAAATATTTAACTTATCACCATTTTATATAATGACTTTAATTCTTATACATAATATTTGGATCACGTTACAATATATTCAAATTTTTCGAGGGGTTTTTTTGAGGTTTTTTTTAAATTAATACTAACAAATAGGACACTAACCAAAATCTCAACCTTCAAGTGCTTATGGTTTTGTATTTGCAACCTAGACACTGAACGGGTTACGAAATAGTAAGGCGATCCCCTCCTTTTAAGTACCGTCATTTGACAAGATTCGAACCATATATCTCTACCATGTGAAGTATTTAGTTCTAGATAAGTCCAAATAATGTATAGTAACAGCAGTAGGGTAATGAAAAAAGCACATACGTTACAAACTACAAAGACATTTGAGTCACATAAGTTTTTTACTTTATGCTTTTTTGAATTGTAACGTGTCCGGATGCATATACTTTGAACAAAACGTGGTAAAGAGTTTTTTAGATGTGCACTTGTGCCATGTAAACAGCTATATCCTTACGCTTGTCAATGATTTCGACTGGATTACTGTATTATCAGCCACTTTAATTTCTTGTTTTACTACCTATATATTTATATTAAAATGTAACTGGTTGGAGTAGTTGCATTAGTGCACCTAATTATGTGATTTATTTATCGGGAAATGATAATCTTTTTTAATCCTTTTTAATTTTGCGAATTTGAAAAATATACATAGTAACAAATCTAATAAGATTTGTGCACGAGTATTATTACCTTTTGGCACTAGAGTCGAGACTTTTCGTTCTAAAATAAAACATATAAATGGATAAAAGGTTCCGTTCTTTTAAAGTGAATCGAGTAAACTGAACCAGAACAAGGCCGACAGATGAAACTGGACTTCAAATTAAGTTTTACTTAAATAGTGAGAGAAAAGTGAAACAATCGAAGTGAATTGAATTTCCATAACTTCAGTACAAAAGAACAAGACCGGAGTAATTTCTTTATGATTTTAATTTTGTAAAGATAGATGTTCTATATCAGCTCCTGATATCCTATGACTAATATTGCAAGTTATCATAAATAATTATAAACTATATCATGATAGATTTTTCAATGATATTTGGTGCATATTATCCGCAGCTTGGAGTATTGGTACTTCACAGCATTGATTTTGATGACGGGAAATTTGAAGAATGCAGACATAGCCCTCGATGCTTTGTCCATATGGTATGAATTTCAGTGTCAATATTACTTCAATTTTGGTCATTATTGGGAAGTGTTCTCTTCAATTTAATATTATTATAGTATATGATATACATACCTAGCCTTAGGGCTATATATAAGAATTTAATATTTTTCTAAATTAGTAAAAATAAATAATAATTAATATCGATTTATGCGTGATTTGCTAAAAAAATGTCAATTTAATACTATTTTTGGAAAAATAGTTAATGCTTAAACATAGCCTTTAGAGCTATGAATATCGATCAAAACACGTCATTTATAGTAGTTGTGAATTATACTTACTAGAATTCATTTCACTTCTTTCAAAAAAAAAATTAGAATAAGTCGGATTAAACATCAAGGGCATGTTCTCTCTTCTGATTATTTTCAATTCAGTTTAGCTCATCTATTTTCAGTTCAACTCAACTATTTTCAGTTCAACTCTTGATATACATACTCTCACATCTTATTCATTTCAATTCAATTCAGCTAGATTCATCTCATAACTTAGAGGTTGTCAATTGTTATTCAATTCGGTTCAGTTTATTAAGAGCCATGTTCAGGAGTTGATTGTCATTGTTATTCAATTTGCCATTGTTATTAAGAGTCATTGTTATTACAAAAAACTTGTGTTAGACGGTTTATCCATCATATGGATACGTATGAAAATCTTAAGTTAAAACTATAAGGTTTTAAGTTAATAGTTCAAGACCTGATCATCTTATGCTTTTAAGTTTAAATCTTACACGGTAATAGTTAAACCTTATTTTTTTTTAAGTCAAAGAACTTTTGGTTTTACCATGATCCATTTATAAACATCTGAATAGAATGTTTGCTCAAAGAAAAAGTTTTAGAGTAAAGTCTTGGGTTAGACGGTCTATTCATATATTTAACCTAAAATCTTAGCGTGCATAGAGTTAAAACTTTTAAACTCGAAGTTTTAATTAAAAGTTACATCGTTTACTCAAACATATGGAGTACTAATGAATACACCGTCTAATATAATTTTTTTTTTAAATGTTATATTAGAATTAAAGACAATGAATTGAGTTGGTAAGGTTTATAAAAAAAAGAATGTGAATGTAGGAAACAAGGTAACATGCCCTGAAGTCTAAACATGGCTGTCAGTGAATAAAGAATTGTAAAGGTATATTAATTCGAATCTAGTAACATATGATTATGGAAAGTTCATGTAATTTAAGAGCCAATTATGCTTGTAAAGAGAAAAAGGCCAGGAAGGCAAGAAGCATGTGAGGCGAAAGGAAGGAGAAGGTGTAAAAAGGGGAGAATCTAATTAAGTTGTGAACAATTGAACATCATTAGTTTGGTCAACCTTATTATATAAATAATCTATTATTTTACATTATATAAATACTCCATTTAGTCCCATATTAATTTTAATATTTTGAGATCTACTGCTAAATTATCAACTTGGTATTCAAATGCCAAATAGTACATCCACTTTCGGTTTCATAATTCTTACAAGTTGTTGCAATTCCTTAGCTTGGCCAATCATTATAACATTCGACCACATTCACCACAATCCTCAATATTATTTTACTTCCTCCGTTTTTATAATGTAGCTAGTGTTAGTCCCCGGCGATACTCGGGTTATAGTTAGCGATAACTAATGTAATCTAACATGTAAAATATCATTTAAAAAATATAAGTCATCTCATTTAGACAATTTAACCCTTGATTTTCATTTATATATCATCATTATTGTTGATAGAAGCATCAATAATAATATGGTGGCATAGTGGTCGGAGCTATTTATTCCATACATGAGGTTGAGGGTTCGAATCTTCACATTGACTTTTTTTAATATATGAGAATGTTGTTGCATACAATGTTATTCAAAGAGGGATGTTGACACGTGGCGGATTGCGACCCTTGCTAACGCTTTTTAATATATATATATAGATGTTTCTCATTTATTATAAAGTTCAATGTTCACAATATTATATACTCTTCATCGTGTCTCTCCTATAACACAGGTCCCTCTTTCTTTCTCTTTCGTCTTCGTATGACCTGTTTATATGTGTGCCAAAGATAGATGTTGCAATAGATAAAAAATGCAGAAGTAGAAGAAGAATAGTAAATATTGTTAGAATCATCTTAATGCATTACTTTTAAACATCAAATTTACATATTCTTTACGAACAAAGTATTAAAGATATTAATGATTAGTATAGCAAAAACCGCGACATTACAAGTTTTGCAAGAACTATGCAGAAAGTAAAATATTACAGGTTGTATTTTTGAAATTTTTAGGAAATAAAAAGAGCCAAACATTTCAACACACCCCTTAATGTTTTATTGAATCCCTAAAATATTTTTACTTCTTAGCAAAATTGCATAAAATATCACTATCATATACGGAGTAGTACAATACCATATGACGATAATAACTCATGACAAACTCATTCATGTTCTTATCATCTTATGCATGCAAAAGCCATTTTACTTTTTGTTAATAGTATATTCACATGTAATTGGCTTACTTTTGTCATTGCAGCATCAGCATCAACGAATGGGAAATTATGATTCCTTTTGCCTTTTATGCTGGAGTAGGGTAATTCCTTTTTCCCTATTTTGCGTGTTTTGTTAACGTTATTAGCTTGCTTATGTAATTCATTTGGTCCACAAGGTACATAATTTAGGGTTTATGTGCTAAGATATCGACTTGTCTCCATGTGAAATACTTCCTCCTTGGCTTCCTTTTTACAAGCAAAACATATATTCCAATCCAGTTCTAACTACTATGATCCTTAATATCTTTAGTTATTATAGTACATAATTAAAAGCTATAAGAAATTAATATTTTAGAAATATTCATTAAGACAAACTAAACAATATCTCACTAGGTTATATTTTACTTCCCGATTCATCTCCCTGGAGTCGGGGACAACCGAAATAAGGGGGCTTGGCTCAATATCGGGAAAGACGAAGGTTTTGCATGAATATGAGACAAGTGATAGAGTATTAAATTATTCCTGAATCTTCAATCATCAGCTTTTACTTTTGATTGAGATGGTTCTTTAACAACAAGTTCTGTAGAAATTGTTGCTTATTATCCAAATGTTGCAAGTAAAAAGAAACGGATAAGGTATATCATGACTAAGTTGAAAATCTATAATGTTAGTTTAGCTTAAGGGGACGACGAAATAATGTATCATGATTTATGTGTTACTCCTCCCCGTCTGTTTTTATTACTAGATTTGATTTTGAAAAGGATTGTAGGAGATGTATAGGGGGGTGTTGGGAAGTTTAGGGGAGGGAAAGTGATCACTCCTTTATTAGTAGACGAAATAAATTGGGTAAAATAGGTAGAAAAATAATGAGTGACAAATTGAGGATTGAGAAGGCGAGGATAATATTTTTTTTGTTTATATGAAAGTCAAGTGTTGCCTCGAAATATGAGAGCAACAATTACATTTAAACAGAGGGAGTATATCTTCGTGTTAAGAATTTAAGATTTCCTATAATTAATGGTGACGATGAATGATTAACAGGGTAAGAGTAGCGAACGAGCTAGGAGCAGGGAATGGAAAAGGAGCCAAATTTGCAACCATAGTAGCAGCTCTTGAATCTATTGCAATTGGAGTCTTCTTCTGGTTTTTGGTTATGGTTTTCCACGACAAGTTTGCTTTGATTTTCTCAAATAGCCCACCAGTTCTTAAGGAGGTTAACAAATTGTCTATCCTTTTGGCCTTCACCATTCTCCTCAACAGTGTTCAACCCGTTCTCTCCGGTAAGTTTTCTTTTCTAAATCTATGATCATGTTCGAGTCGTGTCAATTTCTAACTGTGAGGAGCAACTTTGTGCACAAAACAACACAATTTTTATCTTATTGCTCATTTGAAGCACTCTAACTGAGCATAATGCACACCGGAGGAGAATTCCAAATGAGCAATAAATAACCTTAGGTATAGAATGAATAAGCTCATATAACATAGCATTTCGTAATAAAGGAAGTGAAATTGATGTACGTTTTCAGGAGAAGGTAGAAAATGAGGGGCATTTTGCAATAAGTTTTACCATTTCTCAATGAAATATTACATCGGTTCACCCTTTCTAATACAAAATCTTGATTCCGCCACTAATGTGTTTGTAAAATCATCTTAGTATATTGGTTGATAAATCCAATATAAGGGATCAAAGTAAACAAAACACTAGTATCTTGTAGGCTTCTTACTATTATGGGCTTTGGTTTGTAGGGGTTGCGGTTGGATCAGGGTGGCAAAGTCTAGTGGCTTATGTTAATATTGGGTCTTATTATTTCATTGGTATCCCTCTTGGGCTTTTAATGGGCTGGCACTTCAATGGAGGAGTTAAGGTAAACAGTAACACCACTACTTTTATTCAACATTTCCCTTTATTTTTGTTTTTCCATTTTATGCATTTTGTTTAATCAATTTCTGGTTGAATTATTGATAAAAATTATGGGTAATTTGTGTATATAGGGTATTTGGGGAGGAAT
Organism: Patellifolia procumbens; assembly: GCA_947645195.1. Lineage (NCBI taxonomy): Eukaryota > Viridiplantae > Streptophyta > Magnoliopsida > Caryophyllales > Amaranthaceae > Patellifolia > Patellifolia procumbens. The sequence continues at coordinate 1,202,969 of CANSGD010000144.1, forward strand.
GATTTTTGGCACTGCAGTTCAAACAGCGATATTATCCATCATTACGCTTAGATGCAATTGGGAGAAAGAGGTAATTAAATCCTACTAATCAGTCATTCTCTTGCGTCTGTGTATTAGAAAAATGATGAACAAATTACCTTTGAATGGCGGGATTTTTTTCAAATAGTAAGAAAAACAAATTATTTAGAGACCCTTCTCTTAAGGAGACTCGTGAATCCTATTACGTATTCAGCGTTGTGATTAATTTAGCGTGTTCGATGTTGTGATTAATTTAACGTGTTTATGTTGCAAATGGCAGGCTCAGAAAGCAACTAAGCATGTAGAGAGATGGTCTCAATCTGAAAGCAAAAATGGCAACTTATGAATTTTGGGAAATTCAAGGAACAACCACTTGTGAATCTTGGACAAATGAGGGGAAGGGCCAAAGATTTGAACGACAACCTCTTGTTTAATACAACCTTTGCTCGTGTTTGTGAACAAGGGTTTTTATAATACTAAAAGATCATAAACAAGAGTTGTTTTCAAAGCTCTATCTATTTACAAGACATTTTTGGTTATATATTTAGATTGTACCCGTGCTAGTGCATATAAAATTTGAGAAGATTGTTGTTCATCATGAAGTGTATCTTTGCCCGAGTACCATGAGCATGTCTTTAGTTGAATTTAGTAGTTAATTAGCCTGTGATTAGTCGAACATGGCCAAATTGTTAGATTATTTAGTTAGTTAATTATTCCTTAAGATTTATGTACTTATTAATTATCAAATGTTTGTAGTGTTAGTTATTGTTGCTAGTTACTTATTCCTTATAAGGTTTATGTACTTATTAATTGTCAAATGTTTGTGAGGTGAAAAGTGGGTTGTACTTTCCTCAATTAACTAAGCTTGAATGACAAGGTGAAGATTTGAGAAAGTAGGATTTCCTTTTTTATTGCGTGAGTGGAGATTATGCATCATACATCCGAGTGTACCGTGAGTATGGTACACCCAATACTATTTAAGCAAAAGATAGTCTTGGATGCATCATGCTCATGGTACACCCAATAGTATTTAAGCAATAAAATAGCCCATGCTTAATCTCGAGCAGATGGGGGGCTTATTCAAAATGCATTCTTGTAGCTCGTTTTATGTGCTTTCCGATCAACTTAATGTTTGTTGGGATGCCTCCTATTCTAACCATGTACCCTGTCTTAGCCCATGAATATTTACACGAAGGTCTAGTAGAGGGTTAGTTCTTTTCAACTTGTTTTCAGTCCTGATAAGTTCTGATAAGTTCTGATAAGTTCATAAGGTTTTATGAGGTCTAATAAGTTCTTATAAGTTCAGATAAGGAAAAATAAGTTGAAAAGAACGGACCTAGAACCCTATGAGCCCACAAGAGGTATCCTATCAAATTTTCTCACCGAGGTCTTGGAACATCATAGAAATAATACCTGCACTTTCTCCCCCTATGAAATGCATTCATAGCGCTCTTATAAGAGGCCTCTCGCTAATTTATCATTGATTCAGGATCCAGGATTATCTCGGGGTGACTTCGCGAAGATTTATACGAACCTCGCGACTTTTTTTTGGCGAGGACGTCCAAGATGGACTCAAGTTACCTCAAGATAAATATCGAGAGCCTTGGGAAACCTCATGCTCAATCTAGAGCAGACACGACCCTTACTCAAAATACCTTGTTGTAACTCGTTTTATGTGCTTTCGTTCGACACAATGTTACTCGCAGGTGCCTACGATTATTATTCCTCGAAAACGTGTATTATATAGCTCTAACCTCTAAATACCATAATTTTATAGGACTTATTTTTCAAAAAAAGAAAAAATTCAATTCAATATAATTTAGTTTAGTATTCCCTCCACCCCAAATTATTTGCTATATATCGACTTCAGACATTATTCACTTTGTCACTTTGACTATCCTTTAGTTTATATACGTAACGGAAAACATACTCATGTGGAATCTAGTTTAATTTGTCTCAATGTGAACTTTTTAAATATATAATTTTTGTAATTTTTTCATATACCAAATTCAAGATATTAGTTTTTGATATTACATTTTTGTAAGTTGTGAAAAAGTGGATATAACAAATAAATTGGGACGAAGATAATACACTTCAATTCAATTTGGTACCGTTCACCATAAACTCAAAGGGACGAAGACCTCAAAATTCCAGTGTATGAATTGACTAATACTAATCCTTCAAAGTAAAAGAATGGCGCAGAACACAGGAATGCTATCAAGGGATCAATTGCTTTACCTCTTTGATCGTTTTGCTCAACTCACTTCTCTCCCTGGTAACCAATTTCTCATTAACCCCTTAATTTTTCTCTCTTATTTGTCTAATTATGGAAATATTGATGTTATTCTTGTTCAGATGTCAAGAATCGCATCGCTTATGCTGTTCAGGATAACCAGGTCAGTCTCTTCCCCCTTTTTTTCTCACTCTTTCTGTCACTTTTTCGTGTACAACTTTTATTATACACCCGAGTATATTATGAGAATGGTACGGCTATTTTTTGCATATTGCGTATATAAATGGCTCATTTGGAGAGGTCAAAAGAGAGCTGCCCAGTTCCTATCAGATTGATAGGGGGGCTGAGCATCTATCAAATTTCATGTAGTATATCTATAAATATATTTTATGAAAAATGTATATTTTTATAAAATTTAATAGTATATTTTCTTCGTAAATTTAGAATTTACTAAAATTGTAGTATATTTATAGAAATCGTAGTATATGTTTTAGAAATTGTAGTATATTCCTATCTGATAGATGTAATGTTCACATCTATGAGATATGAACTAAGCATTTCCCGAGGTGAAAATGACCAATGAGCCAAAAAAAATTAGCCTTTCTTAGTATAATGCTCATGGTACACGCGGGTGCATAATGAATACTTTTCTGTATGTGTTAATATTGTGAACTGAATGAAAGTGAAACTAATAGTGAAATGTGATATTAGAAGTATTGTGGAGAGCTGAATTGAACGGAAATGAAGTGAAAATATGCTTGGGAGAATAGGGTCCCTATTATTTTGATAATGTTATTGCTTGTGTAGTCTTGTTTGTTGTGGCTTTAATTTGATGTCATGATAATGGGGGAGTTGTTTGGGACTTGTGTAATGTCATTTGGGCTTGTAATTAGGAGCTTATGTAATAGTACTAGTATCTAGTTGAAATGATAATGGGTTTTTGATATATTCATATATTAGAGAACTTCTATCGTCGATTTTTAGACTTGAGCTTGGGTAGAAATGCTTGTACAAGGCTTAATTGGATTAGTTTGATTAAATGTGTGTAGGTTAGCACAAGCGATTTAATTTTTGATTGGGTTATGTGACTTATGTCCAAATCAAAGGCTTATATAGTTGCCGAAATGCGAACTTAGTGTTGTAAATTTGTAATTAGAAACTACCTATTACCGAAGTCTGTAGACCTTTGCTCTTGCAAACCTTGAAGGTTCTCCTAGTGCTGATTTGTTACCTCATAATAGGAGGATTAAGTCAGGTTAATGCATCATCTATTGACTTTTGTCTACATGACTCTTGTGTAGCTTGAGTGTTGTCAAATTTTATATGTTTCCTCGTGCTATCTTCCTTTATGTGACTTCAGTTCGACTACAATTTTAGGAGTTTTCTAAGCATTGCCATCTTGGCACTAAAGTTAAGTCATTTATATAGTGCGTAGTGACATAATTGGCTGTCATTTAAGAACTTGTTTCTTCTGTTGGATTCTTTCCTTCAGATACTGATCTGCTGGTATATGTGGCTCTCAACAGACTTTAAGTCTAATCTAATATGACATTCTGCAGGAAGCTGTTGCCGCGACAACTGCAATCCAAGAGGAGATATTTTTAGAAATGGGTGTTGGTTAGTCCTTTTCTTTTATCATGTATTCCCTTTCTAGAAAGCTTCTGGCAGGTCCAAATTTATCTGTAACATTAACCTATGAGGGGCGACTAAGGACTAACTGTGTAAATGAGGTTTCAATCTTGTGCTAGTAATATCCATATTCCATTGACCTTGGCAGTGATCTACCAGAACAAGGAATCACTAAATGGGTGCTGAGGAGCCATAGACTCCAAAATTAGAATATTTGTTCTTATGAGCTCTGCGTAATGATTTTTTACTTAGCTATTTGTTGAATAAGCTACTTGCTTCCAAGCTACTTGCCTCTTATGTGTGTATGTATTTATTTTTCTATTTGTTTAAATTTTGATTAAATCCTGAATCAAGGCAAATTAATTCGGGACAATTATATTCAGAGACTTGCCAATCCATTTTGTGAATGCCAAAAGGGGGAATTAGTTTTGAAATAAGTGAACAGCTGACAGCATATTCTATTGTGCTTTTCTGGTTAGAAATTGATATAAGTCCTCTACTAAAACTTTTGGGTTGATTGGAAGACAAATTTAGTCTGTGGTGTCTCCAACTAAGCTGGAAAATCATCTTTGCACAAAGATTCAACGCTGTGATGAAAAAAAATCTCTTTGTACTCTGTAGGGGCAAGACAGATTTTCAAATTTGGAGTTTTGGACTCCATATTCTGCTTGTCTTCAGTGCCTTAGTGGCACTCTCATGAATGGCACTGGTATGGTAAATGGTAATCAACATTATAGTATCTTTTATCTCCAGTTGGGGTATTTGGATGGAACTTTTGTTCTTCCGGCACTGAGCTTGATGGACATGTGGAGCTTCCGTAAATTCATAAAGAAACAAAGATGAGTGCTCATCAGTGGCTGCAAAAATCTTGTGGAATTTGTCGGAATTGTCGAGAACTACCATCACATATCTATTGCACTATGGTGTTTTATTTTCCCCCAAATTCTTTTGTGATTATCCAATTTCTTGGTTGACCTAATTCAGTCTTCTAGGCCGCGTCATATGAGCATTATGCATTGTTGTACTTCCTTTGTTCTTCTTTTCTGGCTACACTTCCCATTTATGGAAGTTTCAAATACATGCAGCATTACCTTAATAGGTTTTTTTTCTCTCTCTCTTCATCCTCGCATAATTCACGTATCTCCTTCTCGCTCATATCACATGGTCTTCCTAATAACTTGTGCGTCCTGCCATATCGCAAGTAAAAAAGAGTGGAGGAAGTATGTGCGCTGACAATCATAATATGAAAGCAGTCAAGTATTCCTATGTGTCATTCCAGTTTAGGAAACAGAATTTCAAATTAAAAGACTATTTAACTACTTCCGGAAGCTATTTTTCTCTCTGATTTTTAGTGAATGACTTTGACTTTTGATTATGTATTATGCCCCGAATCGATAATGCTTGACATGACTGTTATGAACTGTTGCAGATCCTGGCTTTGGGATTGGTTGCCTGGGAAAAGTGAATATGGTATATGAGAATGACCGTGACTTGATGATTCGTTTCTATGGATTTGTGGCTAAGTGAGTTTTCTTTGTTTCTTGCATTATTCTCCAGTTCATATGCGTATCTGGATATTGTGTGTTCCCCTTCACACTTCAGGATCACTAAGTAATTAATCAAGTTGCAAGCTAGTTATTTCTTTTTCCTTTGAGGTAGGGGCTAGGATCTTGTACTGGAAGAGGTAAAGGAGGCAAAAAGAGAAATCTTTGTATCGTTGCCTTTTGCTCTTTAGGTCTTTCTGTTCATGAAGTTTATAGCCTTATAATTGTAATATTTTATGTGAACTTTTTAAATATGATTTGGGATAGTATTATAGTTCAGTAGTGCTGCACACATTTGTTTTTCCTGTGGGATGACTGGGATCTGAGTAATTTAACATAAACGAGGCTTGTTATGAAGTATATGGATTCAAACTTACACTTGCTTCTTTGCTAGTTCTAGCTCATATAAGGTGGATATTGTAGGGAAGAGATGGCATGTGATGAAGCAGAGCTTGGAGTTGATGAATTTACTAAAAAGATGAATAATCAGCATGCTCTACAAGCACAGGTAGAGTTTAAATAACACTTACGATGGTTGTGACATGTGAGGAATTATTACTGAGATGGGTCAGATAAAATTTCTTGCAGCAACTAGAGATGCTAAAGTATATGCGTAAATTTCCTGTGGAGGACCAATCAGCAATTCTTGAAAAGGTTTATTTTCTCTCTTCACCTTGGTGCATTGCTGTCATTGTAGAAACATCATCATCATATTTGGACAGCACTATCTCGCTCATGGGTGCGTGCAGTTTTTTTTCCACCTATGGCGTTAGATTATTATTTTGTGTTTGGTTGGGGCGGGTAGGGAGGGGCGCATGGCAGTATCTAAACCAGGGATGACAATTTGGCCTTGTTTATGTTAATTCTTGTGTGTTGGTTTAAGTGATACTCGGTGCCAATAGGCCATGTTTCGATGATGGAAATTTAAATTTTTCGTCTGTAACCATTTTCCATTTCTAAAAACTACATACATTAACTCTTCGTTTTGCTTTCTCTGTGCCAAAATGAAACATGTCAACTAAAAAGAAATGGAGGAAGTACTGAATAATATTTGGAGTTTGTGCTGAAGAAGTATCAATCCAACCAGTAGCAAAGGGTTCTCCAACATAGGTCATGTGTGACCAAGCAAGGGTTGGCCTAGTGGTTAAGGATTTGGCTAGTGGTTAAGGATTTGGCCTTATGACTTCAAGGTCATGGGATCAAATCCCCCTAGGGGTATTTGGCGGTGGGGATTCCCTTACCATTCCCCCTACTTCCAAATGTCGGGCCCGCAAATACCAGATCAAGAAACTGTGCTAGTTGAGATATGGTTAGGATCCTCCACATTACCTTCCAAAAAAAAACATAGGTCATGTGCTTATCTTGATGATTATTGAGACGTCTATCCTTGGTGTTGATTTCTCTTGTGAATTATTTCTTAGCGTTTTGGTTGCTCAGGCCAACTCAACTCAACTCATAATGATTCAGGTTGAGCTTAAAGCTTTGACTAAGAGTCGAATTCTGTCTTAACTTGTGAGTAGCTCAGAAGTTGTTTAGTCTCATTGGTAGTTTTTATCAGCCACTGTCAGAACAGTAATTTACCTCTTTCTGTACTATATTGCCTAGGTACCAAGTTTCCGTTACATGTGCGTCATTTCTCCTCCTTTCAATCTTTTTCTTTATTACTTATTTCATCATGAAATTTAGGATACCAATATGCTGTTTGATATTAAAATTTTATGGCAGTAAAGGATGTGCAATTTTGTTAAATATGTTCCTTATAGTTTTCTACAGCAGATTTTTGAAATGAAAGTTTTTTAACCTTCTATTGATAGTTCTCTGAGACTCTGATATTCGAATTTTTTAGCATTAACATTTTTGTCATTTGCATTTTAACTTCTGTTAAACCTCTTCTATGTTCTTGATCGCCCGTCTTTGTTTTGTCTCTCTTCTAATTAAAAACCTGGAAATATTGTCCTGATTTCTGCTGGGCAATGTTTGAATTCTTGAGCTCTCAGCACCCTCTAAGTCTTATTCCATTAGCTCTCTTTTTGAACATCGAGCTCATACTTCTATATTTCCAAGGCCTTTTGGTGTTTCGTCCGTATGGGAAGTACGAGTATGTCTTTAACATTGTCTTTTTATCCCCTACGATTAGGCTAGCCTCTAGGATAAAACCAACCTAAAACACTCAACAGAGAGCTGTGGTCAAACTGGCCTTAATTTGCCAAGGCAAACCTACATCATCACTAGCACAACACAATTCAATTATTCAAGCTTAGCTGCCTTAGGCTAGCTTCTAGGATAAGAGCAACCTAAAATATCCTCTCAAATGATAGAAAATTTACATCAATAGGATCGGACCTAAAAGTTGGGAGAAGTATAATTCACGCGCGTAATAATCCTTGACACCCCTCCATTCTTTTTCATGTTAATGGTTTCAGGCGTGTTCACCATATCTCGTGTGTTATATATTTGCAGTTACACGAGCAAATGCAGAATGCCGAGTTTGACAGCTGGGCATCCATCATGCCTGTGGAACAAATTCAGGAAGTTGTTAGAGAGCGAACAATGGCAATTGCAAGACCAAATTAGTGGTGGATCCACAGAATTGAACCAGTTCAGTTTTCTTTCGGCCAAATCGAATTGGGGACTTGCACTTGTTTATGTGTATATAGGACTATATGTTCGTATGGAGTATAAATTATTGTTTGATTCAATTTGTTATGGTTAGTTATCCTTCTCCATTGACAGGAATATTTGGGTTCAATTCTGTATTAAGCTCTTTTTCAGTTAATTTAAGTTATGGAATAATCATATTTTGGTAAGTTTATATTCCAACACAATGATACATACATTGTTTTTTATACATGAAACATTTTTTTCTCAACCCATCAAAGACACTACTTTCTCCCCAGTTTTCAAGACTATCAGACTCGGCACATCTACATAGAAGCAAACAAGACAACAAATTGGATAGCTAATGCGGGGCAATTAGTACTAGATTCTCTTTATATCATGAAATGGACCCACTCCTCTTTGTTCACTAACAATGCCTTAGGAATACTCATCGGGCAGAGTGTATTCTAAGCATTTATATATATGTACACTCCAATTATGCTCGGGTACCAATCCTACATTTTGTTAGATTGGTAATATAAAAATGAACGAGAGTAGTATTTTTGAAGCTTAACAGTTGAGGTTGTGCCGGTCGTTCAATTTTTATTGTAATTTGAATGTAAAACAAGAACTGAAAAATGAGGTTATAAATTTACAAGGTACTTAAGTTTAAAAACTCATAGCTTGCACAGTTGCACCTATTGATAAATCTATCTAAAAGTTAAGGTAAGTTTTTGAATCGATAGTTTTTGCTTATAATTTAATGATTCGAGTTTATAAACCGCTGGCTTATGTTTATAAAATGATAAAAATATTTTATACTAAAATCACTTTTTAGATTGATAGTACGAGGATTATAATATGATAAGATATGCGATAAATAAGCTCTTGATGTGACTCATGTGAGCATATAAATAGCTTCATCCCATCAAGTCCAGTTTCAGCATTAAAGATACATTACTATTATTTAAGGACCGTTGAACACAAAGTTGAGATGGCCGAGTTGGTCTAAGGCGCCAGATTAAGGTTCTGGTCCGAAAGGGCGTGGGTTCAAATCCCACTCTCAACATTATTTATTTTTTTCTACTTTCAATCTTTCCTTCCATATTTTACCTTGTAGTTCTTGGATCTATAATGATTAACTAACTAATAGTATTGTATGCAGAATAGTGACATCTTTAGTAAATGATCGAAGAATTAATTTTGATTATGTCTATCATAAACACACACTAATTTGTTTTTTGTAGTTTGCAGTCTTCCTTCCATACTTTACTTCATTCCTTACATGAGTACATGGAATGTAATCTGTTGAAATTCATTAGTAGGCAGTGCACATTTTTTCTTATTATACAAACTGCTTTTTTGAATCTACTGTCATGGTAGATGAGATTCATTCAATTTCCGAAATCCCTCCAGTAATTCGAGGTTCTGAGACGGTCGTAAAGAATTTCTATGTGGGTTCAAATTGTTGGTTAAAAACATTCTTGTATATCTTGGGTCTATAGTGACTAATAGTGTTGTATACAGAATAGAGAATTCTTAGGTAATGATACAAGAATTAATTTTGATGCCATGGTAGATGAGATTGATTCAATTTCCGAAATCCCTCCTTGAGATTGTGAGAGGGTACTAGAGTAACGCTACGTAGCATAATACGAATAGTTGGTTCAAATCCCACTCTCAACATAAACTTTTTTTTTGTTTTTTTCAATCTTTACATACATGATTACATGGAATGGAATCTGTTTAAATTTATTAGTAGGCAGTGCACAGTTAGAAACTGCTTCTTTTAATCTACTGTCATGGTAGATGAGATTCATTCAATTTCCGAAATCCCTCCAGTAATTCGAGGTTCTGAGACGGTGGTAAAGAATTTCTATGTGGGTTCAAATTGTTGGTTAAAAACATTCTTGTATATCTTGGGTCTATAGTGACTAATAGTGTTGTATACAGAATAGAGAATTCTTAGGTAATGATACAAGAATTAATTTTGATGCCATGGTAGATGAGATTGATTCAATTTCCGAAATCCCTCCTTGAGATTGTGAGAGGGTACTAGAGTAATGCTACGTAGCATAATACGAATACTTGGTTCAAATCCCACTCTCAACATAAACTTTTTTTTTGTTTTTTTCAATCTTTACATACATGATTACATGGAATGGAATCTGTTTAAATTTATTAGTAGGCAGTGCACAGTTAGAAACTGCTTCTTCTAATCTAATGTCATGTTAGATGAGATTCATTCAATTTCCGAAATCCCTCCAGTTATTCGAGGTTCTGAGACGGTCGTAAAGAATTTCTATGTGGGTTCAAATTGTTGGTTAAAAACATTCTTGTATATCTTGGGTCTATAGTGACTAATAGTGTTGTATACAGAATAGAGAATTCTTAGGTAATGATACAAGAATTAATTTTGATGCCATGGTAGATGAGATTGATTCAATTTCCGAAATCCCTCCTTGAGATTGTGAGAGGGTACTAGAGTAACGCTACGTAGCATAATACGAATAGTTGGTTCAAATCCCACTCTCAACATAAACTTTTTTTTTGTTTTTTTCAATCTTTACATACATGATTACATGGAATGGAATCTGTTTAAATTTATTAGTAGGCAGTGCACAGTTAGAAACTGCTTCTTTTAATCTACTGTCATGGTAGATGAGATTCATTCAATTTCCGAAATCCCTCCAGTAATTCGAGGTTCTGAGACGGTGGTAAAGAATTTCTATGTGGGTTCAAATTGTTGGTTAAAAACATTCTTGTATATCTTGGGTCTATAGTGACTAATAGTGTTGTATACAGAATAGAGAATTCTTAGGTAATGATACAAGAATTAATTTTGATGCCATGGTAGATGAGATTGATTCAATTTCCGAAATCCCTCCTTGAGATTGTGAGAGGGTACTAGAGTAATGCTACGTAGCATAATACGAATACTTGGTTCAAATCCCACTCTCAACATAAACTTTTTTTTTGTTTTTTTCAATCTTTACATACATGATTACATGGAATGGAATCTGTTTAAATTTATTAGTAGGCAGTGCACAGTTAGAAACTGCTTCTTCTAATCTAATGTCATGTTAGATGAGATTCATTCAATTTCCGAAATCCCTCTAGTTATTCGAGGTTCTGAGACGGTCGTAAAGAATTTCTATGTGGGTTCAAATTGTTGGTTAAAAACATTCTTGTATATCTTGGGTCTATAGTGACTAATAGTGTTGTATACAGAATAGAGAATTCTTAGGTAATGATACAAGAATTAATTTTGATGCCATGGTAGATGAGATTGATTCAATTTCCGAAATCCCTCCTTGAGATTGTGAGAGGGTACTAGAGTAATGCTACGTAGCATAATACGAATACTTGGTTCAAATCCCACTCTCAACATAAACTTTTTTTTTGTTTTTTTCAATCTTTACATACATGATTACATGGAATGGAATCTGTTTAAATTTATTAGTAGGCAGTGCACAGTTAGAAACTGCTTCTTCTAATCTAATGTCATGTTAGATGAGATTCATTCAATTTCCGAAATCCCTCCAGTTATTCGAGGTTCTGAGACGGTCGTAAAGAATTTCTATGTGGGTTCAAATTGTTGGTTAAAAACATTCTTGTATATCTTGGGTCTATAGTGACTAATAGTGTTGTATACAGAATAGAGAATTCTTAGGTAATGATACAAGAATTAATTTTGATGCCATGGTAGATGAGATTGATTCAATTTCCGAAATCCCTCCTTGAGATTGTGAGAGGGTACTAGAGTAACGCTACGTAGCATAATACGAATAGTTGGTTCAAATCCCACTCTCAACATAAACTTTTTTTTTGTTTTTTTCAATCTTTACATACATGATTACATGGAATGGAATCTGTTTAAATTTATTAGTAGGCAGTGCACAGTTAGAAACTGCTTCTTTTAATCTACTGTCATGGTAGATGAGATTCATTCAATTTCCGAAATCCCTCCAGTAATTCGAGGTTCTGAGACGGTGGTAAAGAATTTCTATGTGGGTTCAAATTGTTGGTTAAAAACATTCTTGTATATCTTGGGTCTATAGTGACTAATAGTGTTGTATACAGAATAGAGAATTCTTAGGTAATGATACAAGAATTAATTTTGATGCCATGGTAGATGAGATTGATTCAATTTCCGAAATCCCTCCTTGAGATTGTGAGAGGGTACTAGAGTAATGCTACGTAGCATAATACGAATACTTGGTTCAAATCCCACTCTCAACATAAACTTTTTTTTTTTTTTTCAATCTTTACATACATGATTACATGGAATGGAATCTGTTTAAATTTATTAGTAGGCAGTGCACAGTTAGAAACTGCTTCTTCTAATCTAATGTCATGTTAGATGAGATTCATTCAATTTCCGAAATCCCTCTAGTTATTCGAGGTTCTGAGACGGTCGTAAAGAATTTCTATGTGGGTTCAAATTGTTGGTTAAAAACATTCTTGTATATCTTGGGTCTATAGTGACTAATAGTGTTGTATACAGAATAGAGAATTCTTAGGTAATGATACAAGAATTAATTTTGATGCCATGGTAGATGAGATTGATTCAATTTCCGAAATCCCTCCTTGAGATTGTGAGAGGGTACTAGAGTAACGCTACGTAGCATAATACGAATAGTTGGTTCAAATCCCACTCTCAACATAAACTTTTTTTTTGTTTTTTTCAATCTTTACATACATGATTACATGGAATGGAATCTGTTTAAATTTATTAGTAGGCAGTGCACAGTTAGAAACTGCTTCTTTTAATCTACTGTCATGTTCGATGAGATTCATTCAATTTCCGAAATCCCTCCAGTAATTCGAGGTTCTGAGACGGTGGTAAAGAATTTCTATGTGGGTTCAAATTGTTGGTTAAAAACATTCTTGTATATCTTGGGTCTATAGTGACTAATAGTGTTGTATACAGAATAGAGAATTCTTAGGTAATGATACAAGAATTAATTTTGATGCCATGGTAGATGAGATTGATTCAATTTCCGAAATCCCTCCTTGAGATTGTGAGAGGGTACTAGAGTAACGCTACGTAGCATAATACGAATAGTTGGTTAGAAACCATTCTTGTATTTTTGGATCTATAGTAATTAACGTAACTAATAGTATTGTATGCAGAATAGTGATATTTTTAGTAAATGATCGGAGAACTAATTTTGATTATGTCTATCATAAAAACACACTAATATATCGATAAAAACATAAAACCTCGTATGTACACTAATTCTTCATAAAAGAAAGATTTCACACTAAATTAATTAGACTAAGAAAATTTTGATCAACAGAAAAAAGTATTAGGTTTTAGAGTCTGCTCTTTAGTAGCAGGAGGTATAACAAAATGCCAAAGCCTACCTACAGCTTTCACCAAATATTTCCTACAAAGAAATCTTTGAGCATAAACCCTCTCAACCTTCCTATTCACATCATGTAAAATTACATGGGTTACCCCTGGCCGCGTCCTCGTCCTCGCCATCACTGCCGCCGTGTAGATCGCCGCCATCCGCCCCGGCAAGTCGGGTTGATACCCTTTTGGCCCATCTATCATTATCACATCCCACTCTTTGTCATACACCTCATTAGGTAGATCACCTAAGATTAGCCTGATCATTGCACTTAACATTAGTAGTACTCATTATATTTAACTCTTAGCTTGGTTATATACATCCAACAAATGTACTTTTATATACTGTACCATATAGTTCTGTAAGGATATCATTTAACTTTTCATAATAGGCAGGATAAGCTTATCATACTCAAAAATTTACTCTTTATTTTTGCTCACAACTAGAAATCATCCCCTGTATTTTTTATTTTTTTTCTCACAACTAGATGACTAAATTTTAGATAGACTATAAGTAATTTTTAAATCAAAACTTCGAGATTTTAAAACTTAACGCTTTACACGATAATATTTCAGGTCAAAACCTCGTTACACGGTCTATCCAAACATTTCCCTGTTTCTATAATTTTCTATATAGAGTTCATGTTTTATCAAAAATCTACATTGTACTTTCACATTCTTCAGAGTTTCACTAGCTAGCGAACATAACATTTTTAATATGGCCGAACTATTATCCCTTACCGTATTTAGTTAATTTTGTTGTCGGTCATGCCCTTACGTACTATTAGATGTTTTATGCGTACCACAATGTCTCCTATTGCTTCAACTATTTGAATTAGCTACATTTCATAAACTTTAGCTACATTTCATGTTATAATAACAATTGACTTCCTAGCATATGACACAAAAATATCCACAAAAATTAACATTAAGCAATAAAGACATAGAATTCATAAGCTATATGACTAACCTGCACTTGGTGTTACCTTGGAGGTGCACTTTAGGGGGCAGACAATTGGGCTCAACCTTATAATGGCCCAACAAATTCTTAGCATCATAAAGATGGGTTTTATAACCCACTGGATATACCCTTATATTTGGGGCCTTGGTTAAAACCTTCCTAACCCAATTAGGGTCCTCCTCAAGAAACATTGTGAACCCATTCGGGTTAAACGAGGCCCACATTAACGAATCATGGCCCAGCCCAAACACCAAGAAATTACATGGGTAAAGAGAAAATAACACATCAAAAGTAACCCGGATCTCCGCACTTGACTGTTGTGGTATTTCACGAGACGTAGCGTAATGCAAAACTGCATGTAATTGTATAGGTATAATGTTCCTATCAACCAAGGGTGTTGTTCCACATAGAAGTGCCGCCTTCGTCGTAACAACGTTAAAATTTACGACTAAAAACGCAACCGCGATCATCACTGCCACCGCCAACGCCACCGCTAGCCATGGCCTGTCTAGCGGTAATCGCCGCGGCTTCATTAATTTTTCCAAGGTTAATGAGATTGAAAAATTATAAGAAAGTTTTAGAGTGGTAATAAATGAGATGGGGCTGAATAGTGATTGTTCATCGTTGAGTAGTGTTGTTATGTGTTCTTGTTGTTGAGAAATGTTTTTGATTGTTGTTAGTTAATGAGATTTGCGTTTGCCTGTATGTTCGGAGTTGGAAGATGCTATGTTAGGTAACACGTACAAATGCCATGAATAATAATATCATGCAATTTTTATTTTTGTTTTTTGAAAAAGAATTTTGGATCATATTTACCACATGGTTCAAATTTAATCTGACTATTACTTATGCCTATGTATGCGCTTTTGTTTGTTAGATGTATACTTTAAAGAGAACAAACTATTCTTCATATTGTCATACTTTCTACTTTGTTAATTTCACATGGTTTATTTCATTCAAAAAAAAATTCCCATGGTTCACTCTAACCATCCTCTGTGATTTATATTAAAGAAAATATAATCAGATTAAGTCTTTTGATCCGTCTCAATGGAGTATAAAATTATTATTTTTACTTATTTATAATCTAAGATATTGATAATTATTATTTTTAAAACAAATTATTTTCTGACTCGTCAATTTTCATTTTTGGTCATCCGGAAACTATGTCTTCGTTCAACACAAGGATAAGATTGCGTAAATACGACCCCCTTACCTCGCTTTATGTCGGGAGCCTTTAAGGCACTGAAATATTATGGTTTTTAATATTAAGGGTCAAAGTTTATATTGACTAACTTAAAAGTCAAATTAGTGTGAAATTAAACATGATTGAGGAAATCCTAAAAAAATAAATTTCCTCATACCATTATATACCTTTTCTTACCTTCTTTTCTAGTTGCGATGAGCCAATGCTCATTTATATTTCACGGTCTCTAGTGCGGTGCTATGACAGATTGAACTACAATCCCAGGAAAATTAGGTCTATAGCCTAAAAATTTTTTTTTTTTTCATTCTATTTATTAGAACCATTTAGTATAATACGAATTTACTCAATTATATTCCATGCCCGTGTAATACTTTGTGCTCTCTTTCAAAGCTATTTCTTTTATATTGATAAAATTTGATTAGATTAGTAACCTTTAGGCTCTAAAATATCGTGCAACTTGCTAAAATTATTATCCACCATTTGTCTCTTCATCGAAAATCAACTTAGGGCCTGTTTAGATTTGCTGATAACAACTGAACTAAACTGATTGGAGCTGAACTGAACTGAACTGAACTGAACCGAATGGAACGGAACGGAACGGAACGGAACTGAATTGAATTAAATAAATAGATAAATAATATTTAAACAAAATAATATGAATATTAAATAATAATTATGATGATAGGTAATAATAATGAATAATTATTAATGAATAATAATAATTGTATTTTGGATTTTTTAAATGATAATTATATTAATAATATTAATAATCATAAATTAATAATGATTAATGATTATAATGATATTTAATAACAATTATTTTATAGTAATTGTATTAATATATTAATACATGATGATGATTATATAATAACAATAATATCTAAGAATTAAATTAATATTACTATTTTAATAATTAGATTTGATTATATATTAATATTTAGTAATAAAATAATGATTGGGTCGGACCGTGCAAAATTACATCATAAACCATTTTGACGTGATTTAATTGGATTATGGGCTGAAAAAGCGGGTTTATTTGTGCTTTTAACCTAAACTATGTTCCTCCCTAATGATAATACTAATAACAATGAATAAATATATAATAAACAAAATAATATACAGATAATAATAATAATACTTAATAATAATGATATATAAATAATAATAATAATAATAAGAGCAATTAGTAAAATAAATTAGACCACATAATAATATTTAACAAAATGGTTATAAAAGAAAGGAGCTGAACTGAACTGACTGGAGCTGAACTGAACTGAACTGAACTGAACTGATTAGAGCTGAACTGAACTGAACTGAAATTAAGCTAAAATGAACATGCCCTTAGTAGCTATGAAAGCAACATAATTGTTTGCATTTTTCATTAAGTTGGAGGTACTAAGACTATACAAACATTTGACTTATGATGTGTTACAAATAAAATTTAACGACCCACTCATGCAGTAGACTTTTTATGTAGTATATGATACTGTACGTGATTTTTCATATTTTCATGTATAAACTTTTGAAAGATCATCAGTAATGACATCATTTGGTATCATAGTTAGAACATGTATTATTTCATGTATAAAATTTTAAAAGGAGCATCATTTGGTATCACATTTAGAACATGTTCTTCATATGGAAAAACTACATCAAGCAAGTATGTACGTGGATGTTCAATCATTCGTTTCAGTGCTTCTTTTAGATTACTCTTCCTCTTTATCCTTAAGTATATGGAACAACTACATCAAACAATTATGTACCTGGATATTCAATCATTCGTTTCAATGCTTTCTTTAGATCACTCTTCTTCTTTATCCTCAGAGCAAGACCCCTAATACAAATACGACAAAAAAAATAGTTCAAGTTTTGATTTATGGTGTTTACTCAAAATTTGATCGTTTTGGAATAAAAAGGATCACCCATAAAGTATTTTCGATTTTTCATGTTTATATTATATCAGGTCAATTCGTTTTATATCGCATTAAATTCAATTTTTAATCGGGTTATATTGATGAGTAATGTAGAAATCTTATTCAAATCGAGTTTATGTCGATTAGATTTGGATTTGATTTCGGTTTGGATTGATTTTAATTTCGGATAAAAATCGGTTTGAGTTACTTTAAGCTATTTGGACATTATTCCTAATGACAAGTCAAGATGATCATTGTCAAATGATGGAAATACCCCTAAACCCATCAATGTACTCGCAACTGGGATGCATGTTACCTCGACGTACCTCCTTAACTCCTTGCTTGCATATATGCAACACCCTTCTACATACAACACAAGCTTTTTAGCCTCAAAAATCATCTCCACAATCCTTTTCAAAGTCTCGATTTTACGGGTTTTGGTAATCGAGATACATACCTGTGTAGCTAACTGTGATGCTCCATCGGTTGAGGAATGATCATCTCTTGTTGGACATCCTTGGGTATGTCGATCAAAACGGGTCCTAGCGACCCGTTTTGGCGATAAAAAAAGCTTCTTTGATAACTCGAGGTATGTCATTCGGGTCAAGTACAACTTAAACATGCTTACTTATACTTTTTACAATATTCGTGATTGCAACTTCCTAGAAGGCATCAGTGCCCATAGTTTACGGGGTACCTGACCAGTGATGGCGACAATTGGAACACTATTTGCCATCGCGTCATCAAAACCAGTAATGAGGTTGGTGGCCCAAGGGCCTGAGATGGCTATGCACACGTCTATTCTACCACAAGCGCGTGCGCAACACACACTTGCTGGGATCCCACCCTGCTCATGGCGGCGCAAGGTCGTTTTTGTGCACCTGGAGTGAGTTAGAGCTTGATGGATTTTCATCGATGCCCTTTCAGAATAGACAAAAATGCACGTCACTCACTCCCGTTCAAGGGATTTGACAAGCACCTCGGACGCCTTACGGGGTCCACAAGGGGCAAATTGGGGCGAAACGCAACAATGAGGGGTTGTGGTGATGGGACTAATGAAGTTAGAGTTGGCATTAGAAGGTTTTGGTTTAGGGATATTGTTAAAGAGTAAAATTTTGATGCAATTAATGTGAAGAGGATGATAATGAATAAATGTTAATGAAATATTAGAAGAGCTTGGGGTGATGAGAGGTTTTAAAGGAAGAAAGTTTGAAGCAACAATCACAATTTTTTGTTGAGTTTGAATTACAAGTTTCTATATTAATGGACGTGTAGTGCTTGTTGAACATAAGTCTATTATATACTTCTTCATTAGCTTAATTAATTAGTGATTATCAATAAATTAGAAATGCTTCTTTGGCGTAATATCTCAAAATCTTAGACCTTATGTCATGTCATATATTGATGACTTATGAGAAATCTAAGAATCGTTATTAAGGAAAATTTAAGTTTGATTTCGTTTACTTTCATACTAGGGATAGTGACATGAGCCGCCAATATATATAGAGAGAATCGGGATCTGGTAAGAAGGATCTTAAAATGAGACGGGTGAGAAGGATCGATGTGCATGTTTTTTGAACTGGATGTGCATATTTTTTGAACTGGATGTGCATATTTCACTTTTCGAGCTGTTAGTTTATGCTCGAAAAAGATAAATGCACATTCAGTTAAAAGAAGTTGCACATGATAAAAAAAATTGCACATGTAGTTCAAAAAATATGCACATAAAATCCTTCATACCTTTCTCATTTTAAGAATTTTTTTATTTAATCCTAAATTTATATTATAATATATAAATAATATTATATAATATATATTATATATTAATGTATAAATAATATTATATGTATTATATAATATATAAATAATATTATATCATATATTATATGTATTATATATATCCCCTCTTCGTTTACATTAGAGATTGTAATCCCTACCATTGGAGTTGTGATTTTCAAATGGGAAAAGTTTTGGCGAGAATAATTTAAATTTAGGTGTAAAACAAAAGTAATTCTAAATATGCGATACTGTTGGAGTGATATCAAGTGTATATTATCACATAGGTAAACTATAATAGACAACATACTTTTGTTTTTATCCTTTAGTTTTGCATCAATATACCTTGAAAAGGTACTTCTTCTAATCCATAATTCTTGCAACACTTGTAATTTACGGTCTTCCGTATACTATTTTAAACAAGGTGATGAATCTAATAAAGATCTACATGACCGTATGTTTTCCATATAAAGTGAAGAATAGTGATCAAAGCTTATGAACTTTGACCACAAAAATACGAGTAGTGCAATAATTATGAAATTGTTTGGGTGTGTTTTATGATAGACGTAATCAAAATGGATTCTTCGATTATTAACTAAATATGCTGGTTGTTAGACGTTACTGGACGTAACCTTGGAAATAGTTTGTAGGAGCTTGATTATGGTTGTTAGACGTTACTTGTTAGTGACTGATATCTAGAAAAGTTTGATGCTCATTTCTCTATGATTTTGTTCAAGAGTTGTGTATTTGAGGAAGGCTTCTCAATTAATAAAATCAATCTTCTGTTTTTCACATTTTCTCCTCTTATATTAACGCATTTATAAGGCTTTTACTCCAATAGTATATACTTCATTTCCCCGTACTAATTCTCATATAAGATAAACTCTCATTCAAAAGCTTTCCTATCACTTATATCCTAAGCGGGATGTAAGTTTGCCTCTAGAGAATGGAATTAACAACACCAACGTCGGCGACGATAGTCGTAGCAAACGAACGGGTTTATCTCTTCCCCTTGTTTTTTTCTCGTCTTTCGACACCAATTTCATTACATTACAGTGTCGTTTTTAATATGCTCAATGATTTTTTTTGTTATTATTTTGGCAAGATTTACTGGTAATTAATTAACTCTCGTATAATTTTCATGGTTTTTACGATAATACGTGCCTTACTGCAAGTCTGCAGGTGCTCATATCATCACAACCGTGATTGGGTCTGGAGTTTTATCATTAGCATGGGTTGTAACCCAGATGAGTTGGATTGATGGGCCCATTGTTCTGTTGGTTTTCTCCCTTGTTACGTGGTTTGCTTTTACTTTACATAGGGAAGTTGTAAGTTTTATCCTAGGTATCAATATTATTTTTGTTATTTTGTCATTTTCTTAAGTGTATAATTATTATTATTGATGAAAAAGAGTTAACAATTGATCAAGATAAACATAATGGTGACTTCTATGTAGAAAGAAGTGGAACTTGTTTGCTAATAATAATTCAAATATTTTTTGCTTGATAATATACCTTGAAAGGTACAATTACTCAAAGTTATTATTGCTCATTTTCATGTATTCTCAAGATCTGACGTTATTAATAATACTACATAGAGTATACAATACGATCAGTGGCGGATCTTGATTTTTTTGGTTTAGGAGGGCGAATATTTTAGAATATAAGTATGATTTAGATAATTTAGATAAAAATGTATACGTGTTTAATCAACATAAACTCGATTTGAATAAGATTTCTATATTACTCAATATGACCCGATTAAAAATTAAAGTCAATACGACATAAACCGAATTGAACTGATATAATATAAACATGAAAAATTGAAAGAATTCAAGGATGATCCATTTTAGTCCAAACGATCAAATTTCGACTAAACACCATAAATCGAAACTTGAACTAATTTTTTTGTCGTATTTGTATTAGGAGTCATGCTCCTGTTGACCCCTATGGAAGATCCTCAACCGGTTTTGGCATATTATTGAAAAGTGAAAATTTGATGCAATAAAGGTGAAGAGGATGATAATGAAGAAGTGATAATGAAGGATTAGAAGAACTTGTGTTGATGAGTTGTTTTGAGGGAAGAAAGTTTGAAACAACAAATACCATTTTTTGTTGAGTTTGAAGTACAAGTTTCAATAAAGGTGGAAATGTAACATGTAGAACGTAAAATCTATTCTATGAAGTATATATATATTAGCTTAATTAACCAAATAATATCAATAAATTAGAAATGCTTCTTTGAGGTAATGTCTCAAAATCTCAAAGATGCAATATACTTCTACTAGATTTCTATGCACGCGATGCGTGCGACAACAATTTTATTATGAAATTTTGTAATCTACAGTAGATAATTTTATGGATAGTCGTATCTTACCACTTAACTTTTCATATTTTTAGAAACTCCCACCTTAAAGATTTTTTTTAGATCTCACCTACCATTTACAATTTTAGACCCCCACTACTTAACGGTTTTTGTCAAATTTTATTAACAAAAAACCGTTAAGTGGGTCCCACATATACATTTTGTTAACAAAATGAAACTTGAAATAGTTGCAATTCTTTCCAAATAGTTGTAATTCGTTCCAAATTTGCTCTAAATTTGTTTAGGATTTGCCCTTAAATTGATGAAATTGACTTCAATTTCAGCGTAAACTAATAATACAATGCATATGTGGGGCCCACTTCACGGTTTTGTTAACGGAATTTAACAAAAATCATTAAGTGGTGGGAGTTTCTAATAAAATTGGGAATGATAGGTGGAAATTTCAAAGAAAATTTTTATTAAGGTGGGAGTTTCTAAAAACATGAAAATTTTAGGTGGTTTTGAACAAAAAAAAAACCTAATTTTATTTTTATACGATGTGTGTTTTGGCTATTGTAACATGAAAAAATATGAAGATACACAACATATTTTATTTTCAAGCTAAAGTCATTTTGACTCATTTTTCTTTGAAAACATCCCTTACTTCCTACAACTTTTGTTATATAGTACCTAGTAAGGTATTTTTTGCTCATTGTCCAAATGAGAAAAAATTCAAAAGTACTTGAAAATACTTTATCATATTTCTCACTCATGTTAAAATACTTTATCAGGATCAATTTGATCAAATGTGCCTTCACTCATGAACAATCAATTACTCATGTATTTCAAAATAATAAAATTCAAAAGTATATAAAAGTATAGCAAAGTGGGTATCTATCTGTAGATCTCAAGAAAATATAATCGTTGTTATTTTTTAAATTGTTTTTACTTTGTAGGTTTTTAGATATTTTAGTTAGAAGTTATGAACATCTTTTATTAAAAATCTGATGGCTAAATTTGGAAATAAAATTTAATTATTTAATAAATTCATTGATTTATTTTAATTTTTTTTTCTTTTTGGTGTCCATCCCCACCTTTTGACTTATATAATAGAGATTGATGAGCTGATGATTTGGCTTCTATATCCTTGAAAATTTAAGAATTTTGAAGGCAAATTTAAGTTTGAGTATCATCTACTTTCATTATTATGATATTTCGAAATATCAAAAGCTTATTGCAATCTAATAATGCATAAGATTTTCATTAAACGCGCCATTCAACAAGTGGACGACTAAATAACGCCTTAAATATTTTATGTAACGCCCTAAATACATATGAATTTCCTATAAACCCCCTAACCTTATAAATACTCTTCTCACTCTAATTCTCCTACCACCACACCCAATTTTGACAACCACCACCCCAACCACCTCCACCACACCACCACCACCCAGTCACCCACTACCACCACTCCATCACCGCCACCCCACCGCAGCCACCTCAACCGCCGCCACCCCATCGCCACAAAAATACACACAAGGCTCACCACATGGTAAGCTTCTTGTGGCACAAGATTGCCTTTTAATGGACAATTTATAATTTTAATTTTCAAATTCAATAAATTATATATTTGTAATATTTATTTGAATTAAAAATTGTATATGTGTGAACAACAATTAATTTAATTAAATATTAAATTTTAATTATCTTAAACAACATTAAATTTAATTAAATATTACAAATATACATATAGATTTTACTGAATTTAAAAATTACAAAAAAAAACGTTGTCTATTAAAAGGCGGGCCTTATGCTACACAAGGCTCACCTTAAGGTCAGCCTTGTGCCACATAAGGCTTACCATGTGGTGAGCCATGGTAAGCCTTGTGCTGTACAAGGCTCGCCTCTATGGACTTTTTTTCTCGGTCATATTTTTGTGGCGGTGGTTTGGTGGTGGTCGTAGCTGTGAGGGTGGCGGCGGTTGGGGTGGTGTGGTGGTGGTCAAGAGTGAGTGGGTTGGAAGGAGAAGTAGTGTGGAAGAGTGATGTGAGATAAATTGGTAAATAGCGTATTAAATACAGGGCGTTAGTAAGTACAACCCTTCAACAATCAGATTTTCTTTTACAATAACAAATCAATCAGATTACTTCTATGTATATTTATACATAGCAGCAAAATCATGATTTATCTCGGAATTGACTATTAGTGCTCCTATTACTACATATTCTAAATGCTCGGAGAGGTCAAGTCGGGTCCACCCATGTCTGATTCAGGTCTACTGGGGCCAAGTGTACATAATTGGTCCTTCTTAATTTGAAATTTATATTGGGATTATGAATCTAATAAATTGTTTCGCCTATTTTACAAGTTCCCATCACCTTGGGTTTAGGTTGTCTTAACAAAATTGAAAAAGTAACTCATAAAACTTTAAGATGTTAGAACTTACACCATTATCAATAATAAAAGCATTGTCTTACTAAAATATACAAATAACTCTTAAAAGCTTACACGTATCCACGGGTCGGGTCTAGACTGGATTTAGGGACATATGTGGACCGAGACTAGATCCGACATGATGCATTAGGTCAATAATACAGACCCTTAAAAATGGGGCGAGTCCGAATCTAGTCCAAAACTTGTTGCCATCTCTGGTAATGGCCTATGCCCTATGCTAACGACCACAAAGCCCAATACATCTATATATATATCTATTTTCAAAATCATGCGTCTATCCGTATAATCAATATTAATGTTATTTTAATATTTCTACTTCAAACTACCTTATGTCTTTATTTAACCTGCAACTCTATTCATTAACTTTGATTATTATTATTAAATTCTTAATAATAATAATAATAAAACAGTGATACCTAACTGACCCTAAACTAACAACGGCAACGAGTTGGGCCTAGAGACCTCATATCTATCAACGATAAGATAACGTTTTTCCATTTCTTTCCCTCTTCAACCTTCACTCACTCACTCATCATCTGCTCTGATGAAAAACACTCCAATTTGAATATCCGATTGAATTTTTGCAGCTTCAAACAAACTTCAACAATGGCGGTCGCTTCATTCAATCTAATGGCTTCTTTTAGAGGACTTTCATTAACCTCAAGTTCTTCATCTTCTTTTCTTAAAGGCGAAACAGGAGCTATTTCTCTCTCTCTTCCTAACAAATCTCCTCTTTCAAAATCTCCATTTCCATTGACGATTGAATCTGCTCATAAGAAAGGAGCTGGTAGTACTAAGAATGGTCGAGATTCTAAAGGTCAGAGACTCGGTGTTAAAATCTATGGTGACCAAGTCGCTAAACCTGGCGCCATTATTGTTCGTCAGCGTGGAACTAAGGTGTTTTTTGTAACCTAATTATGCTCAAACATGTTATTTTTTTTTGAAAATTTCACTTTGTTTATAGTCCAAATTCGAAATTGATTGTTTATGTAGCGAGTTATTTGTATGCTCATATTGATATCTTCATCTCGTTCATTTATTTCGCAATTTCGAGCTTAACTTCAAAATTGAAGTTCTAGATATTCAATTATTCGGTGAGGAGTAGTAGTAATTACAGTATAGTTGTTGTAAGCGCGAAAGCGGTGAAATCACAGAAAACTTAAGGTGTGTAATCACCACTTTTGGGGGTATAGTTAGTAATTGCTCTGTATTAGGGTTTAGGTTATCTAATTTTTATAAGTAGGGACTGTTCTCGTCAGTAACTAAATTGAAGAGAAATGCCTAATCAATATCGGATATATGCATATATCCATCGCCTCACTTTTTTGGTAGTACATTCCTTATACATGGTAGTACATTTATTGCGAAAAGTAGTATATAACAATCGATATCTTCATAGGTATATAACTACTATATAGTTTGTATTTGGCATATAATTTTTCATTAAGAAATGTACTACCATAAATATATTAGAATATACTACCATACATATGAAATGTACTACCATTTTCATTCAATATACCACCAAAAATGTGAGGCGATGGATATATGCATATATCCGATATTGACTAGGCATTGCTCCTGAATTGAACTGGATTGATTTGAACCCGAAAAAAAATGAAGGAATAGTGAAATACGAGAGTAAAAGTGTTGTGTATTGTTGAACTGAACTGAACTGAAAATAACTTAGTTGAACTGGAAATAACTTAATTGTACTGAAAATAATTGAACTGAACTCCTTAATACTATGAAATGTTTTGAAATGTTGGTTGTGGAGTATGATCATTGATCAAAGAGAAAATTGAACTGTATGTTTTTGCTATGTTGTTTCATGGCGGTCATCACCATTGTTGAAGGCTTCAAGCGAATCGAATTGCTTTGCTATGTTATTTTTCGTTGTAGACTTAGCCGGTGTTAAGAACTTCCCCATCCACTTATCTATTCTTAAACTGAATTTGGCAAGATTTATTACGTAAATCATGTTTTTAAGTCGCTAAATGCGAGAATGGGGAGAGATCACCATTGTGTATGCCTCATATTTTTGCTTTTTGCCTATATAGCTTATGAATTAGGATTCGTTTCGATGGAGGGAATTGGAGGGAGCGAAAGAGAAGGGGAAGGGACGGATACAATTTTCCTTATTTGGATACAACATGGGAAACGAGGAAGAAAGAGAATTGAAAGGTTACATGTTCCCTCCCCTCTTATGAACCAAAACATTGGAAAGATTTGGAAGGATAAATGCAACTTCGCTACTCCCTCCCCTTCCTTTAATCCCCCTTCCATCTCCTTCCCCTACGCTTCCCTCCATCATTTCTGTGATGCTATTCAAAAAAAGTGTTAGTGGATATATAATCATGTCTAATTTTCTGAATTGCTAAGTTTAGCTCGATGAATCATACTGCAGTTTACTTTTCATTGGCGTCTCTGTTCCATCCGTCTATAGATTACATCTTCAGAAGATGCCTTGTGGAATCCATTGGAAGCTTCTTCTATGGACTGCAAGAAGTTCACTTACCTTATCATAATAATGTAGACCTTTGAGTTAGCAACGTAAAGAGATTGAGGGAGAATTGCATGCCGTTAGGAACCTTTTGCTGGTCTGGGCGATAAATACAAATATACAATGTTTTTGAGTTCATCCATGACTTATGGATGTTGGGATATTCTGTTAAGAGCTGCCGTGGCTGTAGGTGTTATGTCGTAAGGTAAAGCACCCTTTCTGAATTTTAAGAAAGAGTTTGTTAGCTTGAGAAACCTTATACCCTATCCTGCACATTACAATGCAGCTAGCATATCTGAACTCTTTAATTAAATAACAGAAAGATGAGTCCTAATGAGTAATAAGCCAGTAATCAGGCATAATTTTATCCGAGTGCCATTAAATTTATAGCTCTCTTTTATGCTCTGTTATTTATTTAGTCTTTTGAATAGATGTGCCACGATACTGATCTCGTGTGTAATGCTCATTTCAGTTCCATCCAGGGAAGAATGTCGGACTTGGCAAGGATCATACCCTATTTGCGTTAATTGACGGATTAGTGAAATTTGAGAAATATGGTCCTGACAAGAAAAAGGTTAGTTACTAGCAATATTTGGTATGATTTAAAGCATTCGAGCTTCATATTAACTTCTTTAAGTCGGAGAATTTCATAATTCACACCTTTTTGTTGTAATATCGACGACAAATTTTGTGAATTGCGACACATATTAGCTAATATAAGACGATGAGATTTTGGATTTTGGATTTTAAATCTAATATAAAAATTGTTTTGAACATAACCATACCAACTAGGCACGAGTGTCATATTGTATTTTGCTTAGTGGTAAGAAATGTTGCTCATGGGCTCAACTCCCAATTAGAGGCTCTTCGGGAGTAGGGATTTCCTGCCTCTCAAGGGATCCTTCTCGCTATGACATTAGAACAATCAACAAAAATTGACTTCAAACTTGTGCCAGGTGAGTGTTTATCCAAGAGAAGTACAGCCTGAAAATCCCAACAGTTACAGAGCGAGGAAAAGAGAGTATTTCAGGTTGCAGCGTGAGAAGAAGAAGGCGAGAAGAGAAGGATATTCTGTTGAACCACAGCTTATCCTGGCTTCTGCTCCCGCTGAAAATGCTGATGAAAATCCAGTTTGCTGATTTTGAATCAT
The DNA here is from genome assembly GCA_947645195.1 of Patellifolia procumbens. NCBI lineage: Eukaryota > Viridiplantae > Streptophyta > Magnoliopsida > Caryophyllales > Amaranthaceae > Patellifolia > Patellifolia procumbens. The sequence continues at coordinate 1,230,615 of CANSGD010000144.1, forward strand.
GTTTCCCTCTTTTGTTCTTAGTTTTCCATGTAGTAATTGTAATCAAGTTTGTCCCAACGGCGAATTATTACCTCCCATGTCTATTGTAGATCATTTGCACAGAATGCAGATCGAAACTATTTTTTTGTGATCAAAAGAGATTTGCTAAATCATAAATTGAAAGGGAACTAAATGAAATGTATAGCACTCGATTTCACAGGGTTAATATACTTTATACTGTCATAAACTTCAATTGTATTTATCCTGAAAATTTCATTCGTGAGCACAGGGAAGACAATGCTTTTCAGCTCGCATCCGTTCGCAAATGATTTAAGTTTCAACATTCAGATCAAAGATATCACTATAATTTTGAGTGAAATGACTGAAAATTGGACATTCAAGGAACAGAAGTGGAAAACTTCCAACATAGAGGTCTGAAATTTGAACTAACATTGTTGAATCAAATAGCCTGGCAACATAATATATATCCTGACTGTAAAACAAGTTCTACATGGCAAAAGTTTGTTTAGCCTACATTACATTTACGTCAAAAGAAATCTTGAAGCATAAGATGTCCATTCTTTCTCTTTGTTTAGCCCTCAAAATTGCAACTAGACGACCTGCACCAATAAAAAAGAGGGTTAGTTTAAAAGAAAATCAACTACATAGGAGAGAACCGTGCATCACCGAGATAGTACGTAACAAATAAGTGAAGAGAGTTAGAGACACGAATGAATGGCAATATATTGTAGTATTTGCACTAGCAAATATAGCATGCATGTATCTACTCAGGCAATGTATGTTCAATGCATGTATATAGTTCCATCACACTCAGTCACACACACACGCACCACACTGATAAAAAAAGAGTTATTCTGATCTACAGAAAAGGTTAACTGCTACAAGACTGTTCGAGCCATTTTTCCTACAGCTGAGAGCGCAAACGGATTTTATTACTGTAGGCCTATAACCTAAAGATTCTTCTTACCTTATTACAGCTTTCTTTTCATTCAGAGTTGTCAAGATTCAAGGCCTATGAGAAGAAGCTCAGATTAGTCAAGTTCAGACCATAAATTCTAATAAATTTCACAAGTTAAATTAAGTTCGGGGTTAATACAGGCTGCCAAAGTTTCAATTTACCTGTGAGTTAAGTTTTATGACAAGTAAGTTGAGTCCAGGGCTTAACAAGTTCAAATGAGTTTAAAAAGTTCAATTAATCAGGTGGAGAGAATGCAGCAGCAGCGGACATAACTAGGGGCTCACTAGTCACTTGTAAGTAGTTTTGTAACCTTGTGAGACTAAGGAAATTCTTCACAAGCTTCTACTTGTATAAAGGAGATATTAGGAGAAAGAAAGAATGAAAAGTCTTCCGGATATTCTACATACCATCTAAAAAAGGAACTCATAGTGTCCTTTTATTGTTTGGGTTTGTGAAAAATATGGCACGGAGGAGTTCGGAAAATCATCAATAGCAGCCAAGCATAGATGAGTTATCTTATTGTAACATCTTACTGCAAACACTATAATACTCAATTGAATAGCAGTCACATGAGCCAGCTCTACTGTAAAATGTTTCACTTCAAAATCTAGCCCGGCTAAAGGAGTGTGGAGTTTTCTCACAAAAGTTGCAAGCTTATGTCCAGAGGTTACTAAATTGGTTTGGTTTTTGATCTTGTCAATTCTCTACTTCAGCTAAAGCTCACCAATAAGCTGGAAAATGGGATTGCATTGCAAACTGAATGTCCGTGTACACCGTTTATATATGATTCAAAACAAAAGGAAGAAACTCATCTACCGACCTTAGATCATGTACAAACAATAACATTTGAGATTTACAGCAATAACTGTACTGCTTTCTCAGGGATACACCTATTTCCAAACTTCAATGAAACCCATACGGACAATATGATAAATCCTTTTGTTATAAAGTCAACTATGACTTGTCAATAAGAAATTTGAAGCCAGACTAATTTCATCAAAGCAATAACAGTAAAGACACAAAAAAGCCAATGCCTAATAGTCTCATACGCGATTCTCTGTCTATCAAAGCTCACATCATTCACCGCAATGGTGCAACGTACAATCACTAAATTTAGATACATCATGCATGTTTAGCCGAAGCTGTATTAATTACAAGAATAACTCACAGCAATCAGCCTTCAAATCCATATTAAATCACAATGGCTCTTGTCATATCAGTCATATAAACTTCAAAGCTATTTTATCATACAACTGCCAACATCGAGACCAATTTCTTCTCATCTCGTTTAAATGTATTTTGTACACCACGGAGCACAGCAAGGATTATGCTCCGTAAAATATACTTTTCAAAACTCTTACTGTACTAATATAATAACTTAGGTGAGATTGTTGGAAATCTTCTTACACTGCAATTTGCATGTTCCCTTTTTATCATCTATATGTTTTTCTAAACCGCTGATGTACTTTTCATCATCTACTTATGTGAATTTGGTGAAAATCTCATTACATTGCAATTTGCATATTCCTTTTTCATATGATCTATTGAGTTTTTCCATACTTTTCGTTATCTACGCTTCCTGAAGCACAATGCTCTCAATGATCCATCCATAAATCACACAAAAGAATTCGCACATTCAAATATCAGATCAATCAAAAATCGAACAAAACTAACCAGATCAACAATTCACACAACAATCACTTAACAATTTAATAAAAACAACAATTAACACAACAATCGCTGAACAATTTAGTAAAAACAACAATTAACACAACAATCGCTGAACAATTTAGTAAAAACAACAATTAACACAACAATCGCTGAACAATTTAGTAAAAACAACAATTAACACAACAATCGCTGAACAATTTAGTAAAAACAACAATCGCTGAACAATTTAGTAAAAAACAACAATTAACAAAAACGAAGAATAAACATACCAAATCAAGTAGATCCGACAATGATGTTATTGATAGGAATAAAGATAAGCTTGACAAAGAACCCTACGAATCCCATAACAACAAATCCAACCGCAGTACGAAACGCCACTTTCGTAAATTCTACAAAAACAACAACAACAATCAATCAATCAATCAATTAATCAAAAATTCACAAGATCTGAAACAAAAACCCTAGAAATTTTCAAAAAAGATGAAAAAAATACCTTTACGATCAGGTTTGTGACAGCGCTTAACGAGGCGAATACTGTCCTTAGAGAAGTCTCTCAAAGGATCAAATACTTGATCTAGAGCATCCATTGATGAAATCGAGAGAGAGAATTTGAGTTTTTGAGTTTTGTGTTTTTGTAGATCTGAATGAAGGATGAAGTTTATATAATGTTGAAATAATGAAAATTGAATTGAATTGAAGAAGATCAGTTGTTACGGGGTTATGTAGTGATATAAGTAAATAAGGGGGTAAAGGGGAATGCGAGTAGGAATTGGAGACGTGTAGTACCCAATTACTTTGCTCCACGTCTACTACCAACTCACTAAATTTTCTTTTTTTTTTGGGTTTTTGATAAGGAATTATTTCTTCTTTGGGTGTGCTTGGAACGTGGATTTTATTGTTTAAAACAATAGTCCAATACTCCATTGTTAAAAAAAAAAAAAATTGATTCCCTTAAAAAGAAATTATTAATTTATTATCTCCGTATCGTTTTAGATGTAATATATTTATCACATTATTAAAAAAGACGGTCTAATTTTATGTTAAAATTAGACTAATCTAACTACCTAAACCTATATATTCTAGTAACAAGTCCATTACATCTCTCTCTAACCCAACACGGCAACACTATTCCTATACATTTTGCTGTTAACATTGGGATTGGGCCGTTGTTCAATTTTAATTTAAAAGTAGACGGTCTCTTACAAGATTAGTTATACTTTTATTTCACGGATTTTTATACAATTTATTTGGATATGAGAGAAGTAGAGAGAAAAAAGTAAGTGAGGACCATGTGATTGGAAAGAGATAAAGAGAAATTTTTTATCAAAAAGGAAAGTGTTGCATCTACTTGAAAATTTCTTATTATAAAAAGTGTTACGTCTAAAAGAACAAGGAGGTAGTGCAACGGTTTGAGTTTTATGTTTTTCAATATGTTATTTTGATCATTTATATTAATAATATTTAATGAAAAAAAATTGATTAAAAAATTAATTAGACAAACTCGATAAGATATTGAATATTTTTTCCAATAATACTTAACGAAGCTAAAATTCCTACTTTACGCAAGATTGAAACCTATTCGCCACAATTATCATCCACTTAAGATTGGACAAAAACAATTTTTTTTTGGTTCAGCATAAAGTTGCTACTTGAAGTAACGAATTCAAGCTAAAACTCGCTGCTTCAAGTAGCGAATTTAACAATAGCAACTCCTTAGGGATTCGATAGGTTAACGACATCCTATATGATTAGAGAGAAATAACTCAGACTAAAACGAATGAAATTTTGCGAGTCGAAATTTTGCGAGTCTAAAGACTAACTTGACTTAGAAGTGAAAATACATACATCAATTTCTCAACATTATAATAACCACTAACCAATATGAAACACAAGTGTTCTTTTACGTAGAAATAATGTTCAAAAACTAACTAAAGTATATATTTTTTTACATAGAAATCATATTAAACCTATTTTATGAATCATCATATTTTAAAAACGCCTACAGCAATCAATACCACAACATATGTTATATGTTGTTTTACATATGACAAAAAGTTCAAATTCTAACACGAAATACACATTACAAATTGTCCAACCAACTCACCAAAAATAATTTAGCATTACATAATACACGATCTATAGTTACTAACCACTCTTAGTTAAACCCGGGATAATCCGATACATCTATAGATCATTTATTTATGAATACAACTAGTTTATTCCATTTGCATGACCACTTTAATCCATTTAGTAATCATATTTTAAAATCATGCAATGACAAGTTTAATTGATTTAGTGATCACCTGATTCAATTTGATAAATTTTGTAGGTTGTTCTCTAATATTGTCTTTAGTGGTTCATAAATTGAGGGAAAACAGGGAAATAAGAGAAGGGGACAATTAAATTGGCTCAAGCACGCAATCTGGGTACCACGATAGTGTTGGGTAAAAGTCAAATAAAATAGGCTTAGTAAGACTACGTATTTATTTAGTCTAATTTTATATTAAAATTCAACCACGGTGTCAATTTTCTCCCCAATTTGAATTACAAATTCTCAATTTTTCAGATAAGTAGTGTTATTTCACTAAGTTCCCTAATATAATATTCAATCCTTATCAAATTATCATAAACTACTTTCTCCGCTCATAGGAGGCGTTTGTGGCAAACGAAAAACTCCCCCTTATCTCTCACACCAACAAATTGACGATATAGTAATATATGCAACTTTTTATTCCTCGTCTAGTTTCTGTTTTATTTCTTGTATGATTAACCAATATAAAAATAAAAATAAAAATTCAATCCTTGTCCACGTCGGATGTCCTATGGGGAATACCCTTCATGCAGAAGTAGAAAAAGAAGGTTTGGTATTGGTTAGAAAATGAGGAGCCAGAAAGACAATAGAGTCCACATACACCAATCACAGTGGGCCATTGAAAGCCAACGTGGATCCAATTGAGTCCTCTACAACCTTATCTTTCCCTCATAATCTAATCTTCACATCATCCAACTCTGATATCAAAAGAATCTTGTCCAAATTTCTTCATCACATAACACACTCTTAAACAAAGGAGTGGAACAAAGAGGTGTGTGTTGAGGTGAGTGATTTAGTAACTAACTTATTAGTGTGAGAGCAAGAAATGGCATCTACTGCATGTTTCTTACACCACCATGCAGCCATCACCAGCCCAGCAGCTGGTAGAGCCTCGGCACAGCGATACCAGGCCGTAAGCATCAAGCCGACACAGATCGTCTGCAAGGCACAAAAGCAGGACGACGAGGCTCATGTCCTTAACAGCAGTGTTTCGAGGCGGTTGGCCCTTACTGTTCTTATTGGTGCTGCTGCTGTTGGTTCTAAGGTTTCCCCTGCTGATGCTGCCTATGGTGAAGCTGGTACTTTTCTCCAACTTGTATTTTTATTTGATAATGTTCTTTATAAGCTGTTTAAACAGTTTGTGTTGTATCACTGCAAGTTTTCAGTTTCTGCAATGACAGTATTAGAAAAGTTTTTTGTTTTTCTTAGATTCGCTGACGATCGGCACGTAGATGTTCTAGAAACTTGAAAAAAAATTGTGCAAAACATGAGTTGCAATGTGTTTAATTGTCTATATCGTAATAAGCATAAGTCAGGAAAGAGTACAACAGTAACCCTGACTTCTGACAAACTGAACACTAGATCTGTGTAGTAGTAAAGGGCAACCGATGATAACTGTGTTGGATTCTGAGAGTTGATGCTCGTGTCGAGGGTCTGTGTTTGGCTTGATTGTTGACGATTGGATCGAATCACATCGATTCATGTTGGTGTCATGTTGGGTTAACCCGTAATAGTCTGCTCAGTCTGCTAGGGAGATTTTTTAAGATTTCTGATTTACTTGTCAACAATAATGGTTTGCAGCCAATGTATTCGGGAAGCCGAAGACAAACACAGACTTCTTACCCTACAACGGAGATGGATTCAAGTTGTTGGTCCCTTCAAAATGGAACCCGAGCAAAGAGGTAGAGTACCCAGGTCAAGTCTTGAGGTTCGAGGACAACTTCGATGCCACCAGTAATTTAAGTGTGATGGTCACCTCGACTGACAAGAAATCCATCACTGACTTCGGTTCCCCTGAAGAATTCCTATCCCAAGTAAATTCACCTCTTCCTTTTATGCTATCAGCTCCATACTCTTACCTGATTCTGAAAGCACTTTAATATATGTTGTTCACCAATTATTTTCAGGTAAACTACTTGTTGGGCAAACAAGCCTACTTCGGACAGACTGATTCTGAGGTAGTCCTTCTGTTCTACTATATTTCAACAAATATTCTCGTTTCAGTGAGAAATTTTCGAAGCAAGCTAGAACTTGAGAACGTGTTCACGTCGTTTTCCCCCTAGAATACATTTCCACTGTTTTTTATTAATTGCGAAGTTTGCTTTTTTCGATCTCAAATGCATAACTTTCCATCGATATCATTAGAATACAAATTCGTAAAAAAATAATATATTGATAAATATTTTTTAGAGTTATTCGCTGCGACGATTCATTAATAGTTCCCACGTAATAATATATTATCATGCTAATTAGTGAAAGAAAAAAACGCGGACAAAGTTCCTTAAATTTGACCTCTAAAATACAAATGTTGAAACTTATGAAAAACATGTTCGAGTTTCAAAACAAGATTTTTAAAACATAATATGTTTCGAACTTACATTTTATAATCAAAAAATCATGTTGGTTTTAGGCAAACCAAAATAGAAACAATGACAAGTGTTTTTGATAAACATTGTTTGGGCAGGGTGGTTTCGACTCGGGTATTGTTGCAAGTGCAAACATCCTTGAAAGCAGCACCTCAGAAGTCGATGGTAAGAAGTACTACAGCGTGACGGTGTTGACAAGAACAGCCGATGGCGATGAAGGTGGGAAACATCAAATAATTACAGCCACTGTCAAGGATGGTAAGCTTTACATCTGCAAAGCTCAGGCTGGAGATAAAAGATGGTTCAAGGGTGCCAACAAGTTCGTCGAGAATGCCGCCAAGTCTTTCAGCGTTGCTTAAGTAATTAATAGCTAATTCAGAGATTTCTGTTTGTAAATCAACTTCTCTACTTGTTTTCGGCTTTTCTAGTTTATATTGCTGAATGCTGATGTTGCCTACGGAGAAGGTTCTATATATAAACACCAGATTCTCGAATTGCAAATAGCATATAATGGTATCAGGATTCAGGAATCACTTTCCCTTTATCTCTACCTCTCCTAAATACTGCACAGTGACTACTCACCACAACTTTCTTAAATACATGCTCTTATAGGCATCATATAGACACCTGCTACAACTTCAACTTTTTTTGTATACCCGAGTGCAACATGAGCACCACCCAAGGCTTTTCTTTAGCTCAAATGAGCAAAAAACAGACGTTCGAATGAGCAATGAGCAAAACAAATAGCATTGAGTATACCATGCTCATAATACACCTGGATGTATGAAGAATACTCTCAACACTTGCGTCATTCCACCCTTGCTTGAATGACGCTCAAAAGTGCTACACTCTTTCAGACTAATACGGATTGTAGTGTTATATTTTCCCCTGTTTGAAAATAATAATTACAGTTCCTACATTGCAAATTGTTTTTGCATAAGTTTTCGATAAAAACAACCTGCTTACAATGTGGAACTACTAGTTACTACTTACTAGCACAGGGAATAGTTGAGTGGCAAATGAAATTTGCACATAACTGGCATTTGTCACAATGATGACTGAGTTGACATAATGTCAAGGAATTGGAGCATGAATAATTTCTTCCATCTAGGATTTAGGAATGGAAATTTGACTCTCTACATATTCAGATTGGTTATTGGTAAAGCTGCCTAGCTCGAAGTATTTATTTGCATTCCTGCTACTCGAATATATGTTCTCTACTTGATGTGAGGAACGGATAATGTGAGATATCCACGTAAGTCGCATTAACGTACTCCTTTATTAGGAGTTTAGGACGCTCATGAGTTTTCTTAACGGGTTCAAACATCGTCATAATCTCATGCAGTCAACTCAAAAGGGAAGACAGCTAAATGACATTTCTGACAGACAAAAAAACGGAGTGCCCAAACGTTAAGATCTATCAGAAACAGTTGCACTCTTGACATTCTGACAAGAGAGACAGAGTCCTGCAAATTGGTGCATGCCGGATTCTCTTTTCAAAGAGTTCCTACAGATCAAACTCTATCTAAATGTTCGAAAATAATAGTTACAGTTCCTAAATTGCGAATTGCAAGATCCTAAATTTATCCCTTCTTTAAATTTTCATTTAGCAGATAAAATTTTGCTATTAAGTGTTCCAGTATTAGATTTAAACATTAGCACCCCTATTCAATATCTTTTCCATGTGTGCACTAAAGATTTTATCAGTGCATTAAGGAGGTAAGGGATTTTAGAATCCAAAAGGAACCAGACACGAAAAACAATTGTCATAATGAACAGCATAATCCTCATTTTATCGCCATGAATATTCATTTGAAACAAGTTAAACGAAAATTTACAGGAAAGCAATGGTGTAAACAAATTCAAAGATCACGTGCCTTGTTGTTCCAATAGCTCTTTGTGGAAAGCCTTCATAGTTTTCCATTGCATTGATGGGTGCCGTTGCTCTGACAAACCCTACTCCTCAAACTTGCTCCGTTCAAGCCCCATATCCGTATTGTACGGTCATCACTGGCTGTTGCTAACATGTGGTGATCGACCGGGTTCCAGCTCACACAGTTGACAACTCCAGAGTGACCTGGTAATATATCTACAAGTTGTCCAGAACTTCGATGCCAAATATAAACCTACAGAAATATAGATGGTATTAATACCGCCTAATATCTGGTCCTACACGGTTTGATTTAGTATAATTCCCTCAGAAGTCATCGATGACCATCTTCATAGCACATAATTGGCAAATAACACCAACTTCATAAGTTAAGCAATGATACAGATATTCTTTGCACACAAATCATGGAAAAAGAATGAAAACTGCATTTTTTTCATTTAATTTAGAGTCTACAAGACCCACATCTACTGCTGCACTAGTCACGCAAGATGCAAAAATCAAAATATTAATCAAGAACCACTTTTACAACATTCTAATGCAACTGAACAGGTAAGCTTATGATTAGGAGGCTCAACCAAGCAAAAGATTAATCCAGATTAAGTAGCCGCTTATGTAACTAACCAAAAAAGGGACACACTATAAATAGTTACAAAGAGGGCAATCAGATAGGCTTTAGAAAAATTAATTCATGTAAGTAGAACGACGGAAGAGAAAGCACACCTGTGAATCCTCACTCCCACTGGCAATGAAAGATTGCTCAAGCCCACCAAAGCAAGACCTTACTACAAACCTGGACCGTTTATGGCCTTTGTACTTCGCCAGGAGCTTGATATCACCCTCTATCGTCCAGAGATGGATTTCTTGATTAAGAAGATTAACCAGTAAATGTTTTCCATCATTCGAGAGGGAAAATGAAGTAATTGCTTGGTCCTCCTCAATCAGATTTTCTACTTTTGTTTCCTTGTCCAAGACTAAAATAGCTGTTTCCCTGCATATGCTTATGATTTTCTTCCCGTCAAGTGTTATCTCCAGGTCGGAAATCTTGAGTGTTCGTGGTCCTTTCCAACACTCCAACTCTTTCCCATTCAGATCCCACATGCCTATGCTTTTATCCAAAAAGCCAGCATATACAGACTCCCCATCAGGAGACCAGGCACAGGAGACAGCAGGAATCCCAGCCTTCTCATATACTTGGAGACATTCACCAGATAAAACATCCCACCGTCGTAGACTCTCCTCTGTCCCACAGGTAAGAAGCTGCTGATCATCTGGGCTCCATGAAACCTGCGAAACTGGTTTTATGTGGCCACGTAATCGATGCTTAAGAGAAACTTCACCATCAGCACCAACCTACATCAGATAACAATAACACTACTAAATTGACAAATGTAGGAATGCACCAATATCAAAGCTGCAAATCTATCAAGCAGCATACACACATTTGTGATAGGAAAAAAAAAATGCCATATTTAATATGTTGGCAATGTTTTTCAAGAATATCACTCAAGTACACGACTACGGGTCCACCAGGGATGTGCAGGTGGGAATCGAAAGAAAGATCCTGTCTTCATGTAAACATGTTTCTTTCAATTTTTCGAAAGTCAAAAAAAATCTATGTCCAAGCAGCCTGACAATTTTAGTAAGTCCACTACAGCACTTGCTTTATAAAATTCTTTTAGTTAGAATAATACTGACAATTTTAGTAAGTATTGACAATCCATTATCCCAGGGAGGCTCAATAAAAGGGTCTCGTTTAAATCTAACTTTAGGCATTTGAATAATATTGCCAAATGACCAGCCCTTGAAAAAAACAAAGGGAAATCAGAGCGATTATTTAGTTTGAGTAGGGAAAAACACCAATTTCTTTTTATGGTGTTTCCCTCCCTCTCTCTCTCTAATATACTTAATGACATACTAGATAACTATTAAGTATGGACAAATCAAGAACTCCAACTTCTCTCAAAATTCAAAAGGGTGCTCTGAGTTCTGACATCACTCCCACATAAAAAGTAAAAAATAAAGACATGCTACAACTTCTCTACTTTAACCATAGATTTCTAGGCCCACCCCTGGAATGGCCGTTATGTTACGTAATGGTCGTTATGTAACGGATTTTGAACATGTTGTTAAATGAAATGCCGTTACGTAATGCCGCGATGAGATTCACGTCCATCTCGCTGCGTTTTCCGTAACACTCTCCGTGCTAGAGTGTTTTTTCACCCGTTGTTACGTCCGGTACTTTATTAGAGTTGGCCATAAAAAAATAATGGGAAAACACGCATAATAACATGAAAACAGTAGGCACACACCATGGAAAGGAAAAAAAATTACGTAGGCTTTCAAGTTGAATAATAGATATGAGTAGGTATCTATTTACAGTTATAATAGGATATGAATCTCATGTTTTGAGTAACTTTTTGTTCACCATACGTATAATCCAACCATATGATAGCTTCGGTCATATTAAGTTATAAGAAAATTCTAAAACTTAAGGGTAAAAATCTAATAGTGTGAATGTGTGATGTTTTTACAAAAGTTCACACACAGCAAGCAATCTGTACAATTCGAACGACCGGTACAAGCCGTTTCCGCGTCATTTGAAACCATTTCAGCGAACGTGACCGCACGCTACTTTCTTCCTCGGGCCCACCCTAGTTTAAAGCATATAGTATATTGACTGCAAAAGAAATTAAAAAAATTTGTGGTAGAAACAGTATCTATGGTCCTCCTTGATGTTCTTATTTATGTCATTAACTTTGAAAGGTTTAACAAAGCAGTGTGTATCTCATCCTAAGCTCACCCATCCTCTTTATTGAAGAGAACTTGTTACTAGGTCAAAAGACAACCAATGTAGCTCTCCGCAACAAGTCCAAAATACGAAAAAAGATATATGAAAAAACTAAATGATCTTTTGACTATCAGACGCCTTCTAGAGAGGATAACAGAGGATTGTAAGATAAAGTAAGAGAGAGAGAATTAGAGGAAGCTTACCTCCCATATAATAGCTGTTCCATCATTAGATGCTGATGCTAAATATTTCCCTTTACGAGAAAATTGCAAGTACCACACTTCATCTTGGTGCCCTTCCAAAATCTGCTCATACATCAAAAAAAAACAGGACCCTTTTCAGGAGATCACAATGTTGGATGAAGTAATTCATTCATCAAATCCAGGTGCACAGTGAATATACTTAGCAGAAATCAAGACCACGTAGCACACCTCAGTGATAGCACACAAACATATCCTATTATCTTTCTTGAACTTCAAAATTTATCATCTGATCTTTCCCTTGTGGATTAGGGCCTTTTAAAATAGATTGTTGCTGTTTTAATTTAACATCAATCAATATATATATATATTATATATATATATAGAGAGAGAGAGAGAGAGCGAGAGAGAGAGAGACAGAATAGTAATGTAAACCTAACAAGTAGCATAAACTGCAAGCAAAATTTTCTGGAGGTATAATATTGCAAATTTTCGAGTAGAAATAATAAGTAGCCCTAGCCCATAGTTTTACACTAAGTTTACCGCCAAGAGAAACAGCAGTACCATGGACGTGAGGAGTAACTAAACCACAAAAGATTTCCTTTAACATAACGCCAAGCATATAAACGTAGTTGATCATATACAACCACCACCAAGAACTCGACTGACAAAAAAATCACCTGGTTTTCGAATGAATATTTTTGGGCCATCGAGAGAGAAGAGGAGGAAGAAGCGTTGAAGAGAGAAGAAGAAGGGAGTGGTTACCGTGATATGAGGAGAGAGAGAGAGAGAGAGAATAGGGAGTGGGGAGGTTAAACGTGATAACTTATTTGACCCACTTTCTTTTTCCAGGTTACATTTCACTTTTTTAATATAATTAAAAAACAAAATTTTAAATTTTACTTATTTTTTTTATCGATATTTTAAAAACAAAGTACGATTTTCGATTTAGGTGACCCTGGTGCAAACCATAAACACCAATAATAGGGTATATTTTTTTCGCCTAAAGTATAGAGAACTCTTAGTAGAACATATCGACTCAAGAACCACCCTAGAAGTAGAGGATCAACATATTCAAAAAAAAGTTCAATCGACAGAGGAAAGAAGGATTAGAACAGTAAGACAAGGAGACAGCATAAAGGCTGCTACTCAGTCGACAGAGGCAATGTTAAGACATAGGCAAGAAGATTGTGTTTGGTTTTCAACATTTACTTGTTTGACATATTATATTTCATCTAGGTTCAACGAGGAGATTACTCAAGATCTTTCACAGTCAGTAATGCAAGATACTAATAGCGTCTTAGAAAGTTACAACTAAGATGACATAGTTCTTGCAGAGACCTTGTAATCCAGTGATTTTAGCACATGATTAGAAATCAGATAACATCACAACATAGGCAAGGTAGGAGGATAAAATATTTGGCGGCTGGAGCACCCTGATGAGCCCAAAATAATTCAACTGCATACATCTCAAAGAAATTCTCCATTAAGTTCCAGTTTGTCTGGCATTACTTAGAAATCGCATTGCTCCTACAAAGGATACTACTAAAAGTTGGCAGTCCTTTTCGGTGAAGCATCTCATAGATAGAATTTCAGTGATTCCACTCTTTAGTAGGCATGACTAAGACATCTCAGGTAGATAATCCTCCAGTTTATGGTGATGGGCATAGAAGGAAGAGATAAAATGAAATTGCTAACACTAGAAACAATGATGAAATTCCTACACATATAAATAACTATATGCTTGCATGCATATGCAATTGAGTCAATAGACAAAAGAACAGCAAAGATTCTGAAACTAAATCCGCTCTTATCCTCCCAATTGTAGATGCATGATGATAACATAGAACAAAAATTACACTCTTGTTTACCTTAGAGCAAAGAAACACACCACAGTAACTATTGTAATTGCTAAAATCCAAAATTACTGAGAGGGGATAGCGGAGGCAGGGAGGGGAAGGTGGAGCACAAATAATAGTGGAATACATACTGACCTGCAAAGTACGACTAGGAATATTGTCTCTTCCGCAGTGATGGTCAGCATACAAGGACATCTCCGAGTCTGAAGAGTTGTGAAATATGCAGGCCCCACGCTGCAAAATCAAGGCTTGTTCCACTAGATATTCTAACCTTCTAGCAGGTACCATTATTGTGGGAGGAAGCAATTTCTGCAGTTCATCAAGAACTTCTGTACGCAATTTTGCTTTCGGTGAGTCCTTGCAAGCAGATCCATTTTGACCCTGCGGGTGATAAAGCATGCAAGAAGAAAGCTCATGTACTCTACTTGTCTTTACAAGTAGAGGTGAAATTTCAGTCCTCAATGTCTTTAAAGCTTCCATTGTCTTTCCGTCATCTAAAAGCTCAAAAAACTTCTGTTCCAAGATCAAAAACTTGGCTGATTTTATTATAGTTTCATCCTCTAAACCAATGCTTTGCAATATCAAGGCACTTTCATCCCACCTCCCATCAAGAACATGTTGCATAAGCGAATTTACTGCGGCAGACTGCAATGGTATACCAGATTCTTCCTCAAGGCACGCACCACTACGTTCATAACCAAGAGCATACAAGGCACCAGCTATTAGTCGAACAAACTCCAGCTTTTTAATCACCCCTCTTGAACCAACCACCTCTTCTTCCCCTTGACACTGTATAGGTCGGGCCATCAAATCCCTCAAAGAGCCAGCAGCTACAGGTTCTTCAGTTCTTAAGCCACTCGAAAGACTACTTGAACCAGCACACAATCTCAGCCGCTTTAAGGGTGGTTGTCCATCCTCTACACCTCCCATGAAAAGCACAAGTCAGCCCATACATATACCTGAAGGAAAACCTATTGACCAAAAGCTCTTGTAACCCCTGCATAACACCATCTTTGTACAGTTACCAAAAATAATCAAAAACCATTCCTATCCCTCTTTTACACAGAGTATAAGTACAATAAAGTGAAGTTAAAGAAAAGAAACAAAGAGAACAAATCAGATATCATTTTTGCGAGCTCGGACAATGAAGCTATTATCAAACATAAGAAAATGCATCTAAACAGCATAAAATTAAAGATCATTACTAAAATCTTCACAGGTGGAGCTAAACACAAAACTTCCTTGTCTAACTGCAACAAGTTTCCGGGTCTTACACGAAAGAAATTAAGAAAATCAAGAAATGATGGAAATCACATAAGATATATCAAATGATCCCTCAAGTACCCAGAGGGGACAAAGCCATACAGTTTCAAGGTCCTTTCAGCTTATATCAAACTCTCCACAAAGTTACGAATTGCACCTTCGGATGTGTGGCCATAAACTACTGCATCTACTGCATAATAAAATAGGCTAATTAACAGCAACAATACATGCCACATTGCCAACTAATGAAAAAGAAGATAGTATTAATAATCAAGAAATTCTTCCATCAACTTAAAAAAGGAAAGCAATGAACCAAGGAAAGGATGAGATTACATTTAATTTGGTATTAATCCTTAGAATAAAGGTTTGGCAATATCTATACATCTTTATGTTCAATGTTTGGTTTTCATCCATTCATTTTCCTTCCTATTCAAAACCCATATAGGATTAAGAACCAATCATAGGAAGTCTTCCATGTTCCATCCACATCCTGTCAACAAACAAGTTCTAACCCCGAAAACGCAATCTAATTACACCAGAAATGCTCTCATCTCCTCCCATCTCTAAGTTCTTTCTGTTTCTTTTTTCATAATTATAATCTCTCGGACGATGCTCGCTCTCGAACCAACAACTATTAACCACTCATATATGAACATATCTATTAAAATGAGTAGCAATTATCATACAAATACCAATATTCATATCCCCATTAGGCCATTACACAATTTCTATTTACCCCTCTTTCAATTCTGAAATAAATCATACAAGAAATATTAAATTTGTCCTCAAGTAAATCAATCAATCAAAATTCAAACCCTAATTTGGGGATTAATTTGCCGCATCAACTTCTAAAACCAAAATTGAAATCACTAACCAGCAAGAAATCACTCGATATTGGTCAAATCAGTCCAAAATTTCACACCAATCAACCACCGAAATCAAATCAAGGATCCGCCGAAATCAAATCAGTAACCAACCTAATCAAAAGAGTTCATCAATTTAGATTGAGAGATCAAACAAATTAGGCGAATTGAACAAACAATCGGTAACTTAAACACAACAAATTCTTTGAAATTAGAACTGATTCTTTGAAATTAGAACTGATTGTTTGATTAATCAAAGAAAAAGAAAAAGGGGGAAAGACTAACCTTGGGAGAAGCAAAGAAACCTAAGAAAGACACGACAACTAAAGAAGATGATGAGGGTTTGTTTTGCTTTGCATTTGCAATGTAATGAAATGAAATATTTTGGCTTCAAATCCAAGCCCCCTATACAACTAATACAAGTTGCTTGTTTTTTCTTTCTACTTTTATTTTTTAGGACCGTTCTACGAGTATAAGACCGTGAGATCAATGATGACGTTATTTTACATGCAGGCTATGTAATAATCGAAAAAGTGAGATTGTAACTATTGAATAGAAATACGTAACTATTTGAAAGAAATTCGTATTTAGAGTTAAAGTGTATAGAAATTGTACAAGTTGCTTGTTTTTTCTTTCTACTTTTTTTTAGGACCGTTCTATGAGCGTAAGACCGTGAGATCAATGATGACGTTATTTTACACGCAGGCTATGTAATAATGGAAAAAGTGAGATTGTAACTATTGAATAGAAAGAGGTAAGTATTTGATAGAAATTCGTACTTAGAGTTAAAGTGTATAGAAAAATAATGACTATTGCTGATAGAAGTACAAGGAATGATATTATGGAACCATAAGTATTAGCATAGCGAAGAAAATATAAACGATAACTAATAAGCTTCATATCACAACTACTGGCTGCAATTAACATAGTTGCGCATTTAAAAGATTCTTCGACGAGACAATGTTGGAAAAAGGGTGAAAGTTCTCTCAAACTAATTTTTCTCGATTAGGTTTTATTGTTTAATATTTTAAATAGATAATCCCATTAGTTCAAATAGATTTATGCATTAATTAATTTTAGGGGTGAGCAAGCTTTGGGGGGTAAGAATGGTGTGCTTTAAAGAGATTGTTCAAAGTAAGAGATACTTCTAAGCGAGAGATTGTTCGAGAATCTCACGTCTTGATTTGGGGGGCAGGCTCTGACAATTGACAAGCGCAACGCAAGGGGAAATAGTAACAAACGGAAAAGATAACAATGGTACGCTTTCATGAGATCTTTCAGAGTGAAAGATCGATTGAAGCAAGAGATTGTTTGAGGACCCCACGCCATACTCTTACGCGCAGGCTCTGAAAGACGCTTACGTGGGAAAGGGAAATATAAGCAAAATGAATAAGGCATCAATGGTATACTTTCAAGAGATAGCTTAAAGCGAAGAGATTGTTTAATTTGAGGACCCCACACCCTGGCGTTCCTAGCAAGCTCTAACAGTCGTCTATGCATTGCAGCGGAAATATGAACAAAAGGAAAGAGATATTAATGGTGCGCTTTCAAGAGATCGTTCAAAGCTAGAGATCCTTCATAGTGAAAGATTGTTCGAGGATCAACATACACCCTGGCATCTGCAGGCGCAACACAAGGGGAAATCAAAGCAAAATGAAAGAGGAAACAATGGTGCACCATTAACAAAGCGTTCAAAAACAAAGTATTGAACATCTTAACTATTAATTCTTAAAGCATGAGTATATGTATTAACTTATAGTAGTTATAAAAGCATAGCTATTTGTGAAAAAGTGCTAAATACTGAAATAACTATAGTAACTATTAACTTTAAAGCATAAGTTTGTGTATGACCTAGCAAAGTAATAGAGATCATATGACCATATTGAATCATCGTATATACGCAATTCAGATATGTGACCAAATAGATCATGGCGTCAGCAGATATGACATGTTAGCAATTTGACCATGAGACCGCCTCTTTGAAGAACTTGTAAAATATTGAACCAACAAATACTATAATAGAAATTTACCATATATATGAAATTTATGATGAACATTTTTAGTGAAAAATTAAACATAATTTATAATGGTCGTAATTGTATTAATGAATGAATTCGAGCAGCGATGCATAATGAGTCAAACTTAAACTTGAGATGATTGATCTTAAGCGAATTATAGTGAAGTTATGAACACCTTCATGCCCCATGAGATGTGAACCAATCTTGTCCCACAAGTAATAATGTTGACCGTAATAGAAACTAACTTTCTCATGATACAATAACTTACAAAATCCTCCAATGAACCAACATTAGTTATAAGATGAGTCCATCAAGCAAAAAACTATTTGACTCCTATCTCAACCTCTCAAGTTGATAGGACGTTCGCCGTAGTAGTTGCTCATTTTGTCACTCAACAATTTATAAACTTTTTTTTCGGTTTATTTATAGATTTTTATGATGAAATATACTAAGACACACGCTCATCGTATTTTATTTTCCATATAAAGTAATTGGTAGTGTTAGTTATGAATATCACACTATTGAAGGAGATAAACTTTACATTCATCAATTTCGACTAGAGATTCTGGAAGATGTAGGCGGTCCATAATTATTCATGATGCAATAAATGGTTTTGCATTTGATTTTGATTTTGAGCGTGTTTCGGTAGTTTATTGTTTCTGTACTCCCAATTGTGTTCGTCGCTCACCTATTGTTTCGATACTCTTGACATAAATAGATGTTGGTTGTACAAAATGATCAATTAGGCTGTTGTCTAAGGAGTTGGCCTAGTTTCTTTTCGCCGGTCATAGAAAATGAATAACACTATCTATAGTGTTTGTGTATACTCTACTCTAGTCCCTACTCTCTAAATCAAGTAAAAGAATTAAATCCTGCTCGAAAACCTGCTGCAGACAGGCCAATAACCAATTAACCATCATCAGATTCTAACATTTGTTCTCTTGAAGAATGTAGCAAATATTAGGTTACCAAAATCGGATAGAATCAAAATACAGTTCAGAATGCAAAATTGATGAGAAACATAATTTGGGGATACAATATCAAGACAGCATATGCTATTGAATCATCAAACCACCACACCTGATGTACAAGCAAGATTACTAACAGAATCACGGAAAAAGGAAAACAAGAAAAATATACCACGAAGAGTTGATGATACAGCATGATTCCAAACCCTTTCCAGAAAAAGAAAAGAAAAAAAGCGCGCTCACACTCGGTAGCCATATTTTGGAACAGATGTTTCCCTCCCTACTCAGAATCAGCGAACCACCTATAGCTTATCATGGAAGTTGATATAATCAAAGGATAGCTAGCTAGCATTCTCAGCAAGGCGGTATAATGTGATTTCTTGTTGCTTGAAATACCGACGATCCTCTTCATCAACAAGAACAAGGTTGAGGTAATATTTGACGCTAAATTTGTTATTGATATTGCGATGTGTAGGGGTAAGCTCGTATGGACTTAAGAACAGTCTAAGAGGAATAGATTCACCTGCAGAGGCAACCAAAACAAGGTAAGATACCACTATACATGCCAGTAATATCAGGTACCAGTCCCATAAACATATTAAGTGCTATTATGGAAGGAACCTAAAGAAACATGTTTGGCAGTACACAATAATTTAGCTTGTAGCTCTTTTTGAAGGGGGACGATTCGGTGAACTCACATTTAAAGGCATAAGCTCCCAAACATTAAGAATGTCCACGATGAGACAGCAATGTTTAAAAATGCA
Source organism: Patellifolia procumbens (assembly GCA_947645195.1). Lineage (NCBI taxonomy): Eukaryota > Viridiplantae > Streptophyta > Magnoliopsida > Caryophyllales > Amaranthaceae > Patellifolia > Patellifolia procumbens. Next base: position 1,250,535 of record CANSGD010000144.1, read on the forward strand.
TCCATAGAAGAACAACTTATGAGAAGATCAAAAACAGGTAAGGAAAAGAGACGCAGAGCCCGCTGCTCAATTGCCCCTTGTGAAAATTTCGAAAACTGCAAATACCGCTAACAGCAACGAAGGGCAGATATAGCATGCTAAAAAGCTATATGATTCTAACAAATCAGCAAACGAAAAATGTAGCTAAAAACTTGAAGACAGCTGTTAGTTTCTTGGATACCTCTAACTGGAGCCCCATCCATCAACTCAAATTTGGCAAGTGTCTCCGTCTCCACGTGAGTGTTTGCTCCAGAACCAGTGGATTCCCGACGCCTGATCTCAAGATCCATATTTTTTATCTTGATTCTTACTAGAAGAAAATATATCTTTCCTATGATAACATCTTTCAGATGGTACCTGGAAGCAGAAATTACACAACTTGAATTTATGCTCATTGTTGACATGTACTAGCTAGTAGCTACTATATGAGACGGATAACAGAAATGAGGTCCTTGTTTCAGTACCCTCTCATGGACAGTCACATTGGTGACTCATCGAAGAGACCGTTTCAAACAACCCCAACTAGACCTGAAACTAGGCCCATTGACTGAACTACAAGGCACACTAATTCCATCATCTACTCACCAATTCCCGTAATATTGGGATACGTATCAAGCAAAACCTAATGATCTCTTTTCCTCAAAAGCACCATCTAGAAACGGGAACTAATCAACTAAAGTTTACAAAAATCAAGGTGTCAACTTACTTGCTTTTGTTGTATTCGAACTCAATATGTAGGCAATCCTCAATTCCAACTTCCATCTACAAATAGGACAATATATTAAAGGACATATGGGAAGACTTGGCAAAGCACCAAAATATGACTCGCAAGTAGCAATAGTCCTATTTAAATCTTCTTGACAATTAAGCTTCATTACAAACATGATAACAAGCTACAGATGAAAACATTAATAACAGCATCAAAAGCGAAAGAGAAGAAAATTTTGTTCCTTTTTCAAACCCTTTTTCTGAGAAAGAATCTTTCAGACCAATCTCAATATTTTACAGACAGGTGAAGTATTTGTAGTAGCAACCATTATATCGAACTGACCTTGATGCTATTGTTGATTGATGGTAGAGGAGAATAGTTGCGAACCTGATTCATAAGAGACACAATTACTACATGCAATAAAGCCAAAAAAGAAAAGGAAGAAAAAGGAAGGTAAAACTATGAGAGATACAACTATGTCAATGTTAGTGACAAGTATGACAACCAAAAAGTATTGTAAGAAAGGACAGAACACTTATAAGATCCAACTTCCAGAAAAAAAACTAGTCAAGGAAAATAGCAAGGTCATATGTCTCACGCATTGTAGGATAATTAGAGCGACAGAAAAACACCATGCATCAGCAAATATATCATCCAAATCGTTTCAATATGCAAGCTCATGTATAGCTGTATACACATGCCCCAAGTCTTCTTTACTAGATAGTAATCCAAGCAGTGGGGGGAAGGGGGTTGGTGGGGGCGACCACCCCCACAGGGTCAATTTTTTTTATGTACATAGACTTGGCTTAGTTGGTTTTAATCACAAATAGAGTAAACAACTCATGAAACCCGGGTTCAAATCCACATACCAACATTTTTTTTTCCTTTCCCTTTCATACAATTTCGTTTTTCAAAATGTTAATTCTAGCCCCCTCATCTGAAAATTCCCAGCTCCGCCATTGAATCCATGTAGCTACGAGTGCATAGGGCCATAGGGGCACTATGAAATCAAATTCTCCCAGCTAATAATCTGGTATGGTACAAGACCACAACTAATTCAAGCTCTGACACAATATTACCTCTCCCTTGTTGAAATGTCTATATGGGTAGATCTTACCCAACAAGCCTACATGTCTTAGAAACACAGCAGAGCTTGCCAAAGACGCTAGAAAAATGAGTCTAAGGCCACTTGTCACTTGTCAGCAAATTCCAGTTAGCACCTCAAAGCCACTTAGTTCACAAACACTGACGATCTATGATGTTTTCTAGCAGGAAACAAGTTTCTTTCTCCAAAATAGACACCACTGAGGTTGCATAATGGAACATTACACTTGCTGTGCTATCTTCTACTTGTGGAAACACTTCCGAATATGTGTAATCTTTAGAAACACGAATAAAGCCAACAAATTTTATCATACATATATGAACTGTAGATGAACTACTATAGAAACAATATAATGAACACATCACGAAGTTGGAATTTACTTCAACCTAATAAATGCTCAAAGCCCCGGGCATAAAAAGCACAACCAACCACCAGCAGTACAAAGGAAGCAGATAATGCATTCACAACATTTTTACCACCGCTGAAAGTAGCACATTAATCAAATCGAGACATGAACGCCTTAGTTTAATAGTGATGACATGTGATTCAGGCCCTGACCTAAAACACATTTAGCAGTACCCAGTTCCACCAGATTAAAGCAAACTACAGTGTATTTCGTTTTTTTCTTCGATTTTGAAAGAAAAGGAAAAACAATTTTTAAAAAATAGATAAAATAAGGTACAACATTGAGGACAAAAAGTCTCAAACGGAAGATCTTCCTAGAGAACACATAAAAAGCCAGTGCAAACTCCACAATGAACAAAAGAATGCATAATTAAGAAGGGGGCAGAGAGGTCACCACAAAGTCATGGTACTCCATTATACTTCCAGCGTAACCGCGGCTGATGGTTACTTTAAGAACATACCTGAAAGAAGCATATAAGAGTATTCTATTAACTATCACTCAAAAAAGGGGAAAATTTCCATAGAGAAGGGGAAATTTAAAACACATGAATATTTTATACCAAACTAACAACTATCACTCAGTCTCGGAATGTTGATACATGATGTAAAGTTGCATGCATTATTTTGAAAATCATATTCAAGTTGCCATTACCAAACAAATCGGTAACTTCAATTTCACCAAACTAATGAAGCACTAAAAAGGGACAGCAAACTTGTTAAAATATAAGGGCTAGAAAGCCACTATATATATTTAAGAGCAGTAAGTGACATTTCACAAAAGAGAAGCTGTGTCAACGGTAAAAGCTTCTGTTGCCAAGAAAAAGGGTAAAAGCTGAATTTATAGTCAAATGTCAAACATGTATAATGTATATCAGTATATCACATATTTACAGCACATATATGATGCCAACCACCCCCCTGTACATAGTGCAAAAGAATTACTCTTACTCTTCCCAAGTATATAAGATCAACCTTTATACATGGTGAGCCTTATATTTAGAAAGCCAGAGGAAAAGTGCCTCCATCTCATTAGCACAAACAGAGGCAGACATTTATCCTATTCCTATTATTTTCTTTATAAGGGAAATAAGGGAATACAGTACCAAGCATATACTTTTTTCTTTTGCTTACATGAACGAACCGTTTATTAGTTATTTTAATTCCCTGCCATGGAATTTGGAGGTTACAAAAGGGCACGTAAATTAGTCTAAATACAGATGGCAAACCCCCACACCCCCTTATGCGTAATCTCCTACTGGACAAAGGTGCACAAACATTTACCCATGTCCTACCCCAGCCTAGTTTAGAATGGAAGACAGATAAATGGAAGCCGCTACCAGATACTTTTGAGATGCTATTTCTGTGAAGACAAAAAGAAAAAACGGATTCAGGATCAAGGCTGTGAGCATGTGACTAGGCAAATAAAACCTTGCTAAACTTAACAGCTTGCGTAATCCATCTTTCACGCTTTTTCATCACTTCCTTAAGGGGCCTATCTCCCCATAATACCATCTACGCTGTTAGGTGGGCAATGGAAAACGACAATGAAGCCTTTCTCACCATTGTTCATGGCTATGCTACTTAGACAGGGATTAAGTATCTACACGGATACGGTTGTCGAAGTGTCGGACTCGGCCATTTTGTAGAAAAGAGTCAAGCTTTTAGTTAAAAACGAAGTACCCCAAGTGTTGTGTCGTGTCGTGTCCAACACCACACGCAATTTTTGAGGTATATGTGGATGTCGAAGTAAAATAGGATCATGGTACAGAATACATTCACAAGTTATCCTCACTTAGTCACTTTCTCACCACTTCAGTAATGAAACAAAAGGAAGCCACAGGATTAACAAAAGAGCACCAAACATGAGTTTAATATCTTAAATGCGGTCGCAATAAAAATAGAAGTTGCAGGATCACTTGCCCAGACAATGCAGATGGTTTGTGGCCAGATATCGCGGTAGCGATCAGCTCAAAAAGTTTACAATACAGGATGCAGTCAAAATTTAACGCCATGGTGCCAATATAATTCAAAATGAATATAATCTTTTGTCTTAATTTGAGCATAGATTGGCCAGGTTCTAGGGAGAATGTTAGTATTGGTTAAAACAACTAGGTGTACCAATAAGTTCTATGTATTCATGCACCTGGTAACGAAAGTCTTAAGATAGACTAAAAAAATTTAAAAATAAAAAAGCAGGGAAACTTCTGACGAGCTAACAAAAGCTTCCAAGTTATTTTCGGAAAACAGTCCATTTTTCAAGGAATACCACGAAAGATGCAGCAACCACCGTAGCATGAAATCCAACATCTAAGGACCCGTTCAATATCATTATCAGTTTCTAGTTTGGGTTTTAAGATTCAAGAAGTCATATGATATACGCGTATAGTGACATCAAAATCAGCAACTAGATATGTTTCTTTTGGTTACTCATAGTGCTAGCTAGAAACTACTAATCCTACTTAAATGAAGGCTCCGTTTGTTTTGGTGGAAAATCATTTTTATGGAAAAAGGTTTTCCTCCATCTTTATATTTCATTTGTTTGTTTTGGTAAGGGGTGAAAAACAATTTTCTTAAATATGGAAAATACTCTTAGAAGAAGAAAACCAAATTTCATTGTGTAAGGAAGGTATGCCACATTTTCCTCTTCACTTCCTACTTCTCTTTTTTCTCTCCTCCCATCTTTCCTTCTCTTTTACTTTATTTTTCTTTTCTCCCTAGGTTTTCCTCCTATCAAACAAACAAAGGAAAACTTCTTCTAAAATTATGTTTTCCATTGATAATTGTTTCCTTGTATTTTCTGTTAAAACAAACACAGCCGAAGAGTAATAAACATATTCTAAGAGTTTAAAACATGAACCATTCATTTCAGAGCCTAATAAATTATTCACCAACAAAAAGATTTCATTCAACATCAAATGAATACAAGGTTCAAGTGGCTAGTAATTGAACATGATAGACACCCTATAATGTAAAACATACGTTCGGCCTAACACTAACGGAAAATTATTACTTGCTACTTGGTAGCATTAAGATAAAAAGAGATAAAAGTAAGATAGTTTACACAATAATGGTATCTTATATTTCACCCCTCTCCCCTCCCCCCACAACCAAAGAATAAAAATATTGAAAATTAACGTACCTAAGTCTCACATTCACCCCATTATATGTTTCATACGGCATTTCAACAGTGGAAAATTCAAATGGATAAGTTTTTCGTTCATATATTTCTCCAGGGACATCTAATTCACGAACTGCAAACACAGAACATCAACGAGTCAGTAGGCGAACTTTCTACACCAATCAGATTCTGACAGAGAAAAGCATGAAACAAATTAAATCTATTCCACGATAGTTAGACATGTTAACATAAGAAGTATATTGACAGGACTGCGAGAAGTATGCTACAACAAGGAAACCAAGTTTTAACAATTCATGCAAGGAAGCGCCAAGACTCTGATATTTGAGAATTAGGATCTGATTTGAACTGAATATAATTTCAGTTTTTCATCTCCAACATGTATTATTGATATGTTCAGATATGTCAAGTACTTCGTTCGCAATGTGTTGATGATACGTTCAAATATACATCTTATTTTTATAAAGCATTATATTAAAGGATATTAAAAGTACAAAGACAGACAAATGGCATTAACTAGAGACGAAAGAGAGAGCAATACAATCATGTTGCAGATAGGACAAAGGCAATGCCCAAAAGTCGCAGAAGTACGTTCCAATGTGGATGAGCCTATCCACAATAAAGCAAGTACAAAATTACCACAGTTCTCCAGCATCAGCACCCATAGAATCTACTTGGAATTTGTTTAGAGCTTAGGCCTCTCAAAGACTCAAACTCAATGTAGGGACCTAAACGAGCAAAATAAGACGTTGGGTAAACCACTCTCCACCTACTACTTCAATAAAATGATGCCATTAAGATGTAGAAGTGGCATCCAATGCCTCAATAAAATCCTCCCGTTTGCAGTTTTAATTCAATTGTTTCTAAAGCTGATAGCTAAATAAAAGCATTTATGTAGACATTTGGTTTTTGAAATAGATTTAGGGGATCAAAAGAATGGGATTAGGTGCATCTCACAGCATAGGTATGTTAAAGATATCACATAAGAAAGCCCCTGATGAAACTAGCATAAAGAGCACCTACAATCTCAAGTATGGGGTTTCCGGAAAATATCATGAAGCAAGAACATCTCAGCAGAAAAGGCGTAACTAATTTCTTTATGGCATTCAAGAGATTTGACTAATGTTATGAAGCACCCAATGTCTGTATATTGGAGGGACCAAAGAGAAGGAAAAAAAATCAATGCCCTTAAGCTCTATGTATAAAAAAAAATACAAAATCCAAAAAGAAACCAAGTGCGCTCACGTATATTTTATCAACAAAGTCTAAATATTAAGTCCAATGTTTTGAAGTATGATTGGGCTTTAATCAGTTTAGGTTTAACGTTTTTTAAAGGGTTTAATTGGGTCAAAATGGGATAGGACTACATTGTACCTGTGAATTTCAATTCTGTTCGGACTCACAAGATTCTGAGTCCGAAATCTTTTGGACTGGACATTCAGTCAATCAAATTTCACCCTAACCTCTATGTAATGCCACCAACTAGTTCTAGGAGGCCCCACTAACTTCAACGCAACACGAAGCAAAGTAAGTTGATTTATCACAAAGAAGGTTGCATAATGTATTGATGTGGCACCTATACACATTCCATTCAAACCTAGTTCACCAAATATAGAACCCAAAAGAAAGAGAGAAAATTATCCCGCGGCATCTACGCCACAAAAATTCAAAGAACGTCCCCAAGGCTCTAAAGACATTGTACTATGCTTCATTGGAGAAAGTCATACGAGCAACGTTCATAATTGGCTCGGTAAAGCAACAAATATTTACGTCCTCGTAATTTGAGTGAAATTGTCATGGGGCAAAAACAGATATGGTCCATGAGATAGCCAGCAGTAGCATGTCATTCGTATTAATGCAACCTGATGACAATGCCCCCAACAAATGTCCTAATATAAGATATAATTTTTCTCTTTCCGAGGAAGATGAAGTTAACAATATAAAGAGGGTATTTGTGGCAGCAAGGATAAACAACAAAGGAAGGAGTGGCAATATATATAGAATCATCCACCTGCCCTGGAAACATAAACTTAGAGCCCAAAAACTCCATTAGTAGGCAAGCTATCATATCTCCCTCTTGCATAAAGAACTCCAAGAATGCAAACCCCAAGGATAATAAGCACGAAAGTCGGATACATAAGAAGCATAACAAAGGAGGAACTGAAACAAGCAAGAATAATAATACAAGAATAAAGGGCTCAAAGAATTGACAACCACCAATTTTCTTCACTATTAGAGATTAGAAGACATACACCAAAACAACAACTAAGCCTTATTCCCAGAATGATTTGGGGTCGGCTAACATGAAGACATATACCAAAAATGAAAAATACGAGGGAGAAAGGATCCCATGCCATGAACGTTGATATATAAAGCTAAGAACAAAGAAAAGTAAGGACGTTTGTGATACTTTAACCAAAAACGTTATGCTCTAGAAAGGTGTTAGGTAAATGGCTATTGGGTGGCTTTCTCATTGACATATTGCTTGTACCTTTTTCATGCAGCCAAGTGTTTGTACAACTACAGCAAAAGTTTCCCTTCCGCGATTTTGTAGATAAGTTTGCATATGTTGATATTAATATAGATTAGGGACTTTCCTCTTTGTTCCATAGGTTTCTTTATACTGAAGACTTATTTTGCTGTCCTAGATGTGGTAATTTTTGGCGCTAGACCCACATCGGTGACCATTCTAATACAATTCTTTGTTCCCAGTCTAATTATATATCCCTAAAAACTTAGGAAGAAAGCTAAACTTATTATTAATAGGACATTATCAATGAGCACACCCTATTCAGAAGCCCTAATCTAATCTAATTCAACCTTGCCACAAAAGTTAAATGTCAGTAGACTTTTTGGAATGTATGCCTTTCAAATCAAATTTAGGAAACTAGAGGTGATTTAAAAGTAGAAACTAGGAAATAGGAATATACACCCCAAAACTACTACAACAAATATTAAGACATAAAACACAGCAAGCTCAAATGCAAGAATGAGTAGTTTCAGCCCTCTATTACCATGGCATGTGACAAAGTCATTTTGGATAACAGGACTTCTATTACAGAGATCCTTGAAGGTTTTATTCGTTGAGAAGTAATATAGAATTGGATTAGAATCACAAAGGTGTCACCCACTTACAAAAAAAAAGGGCGCATGACAAAAAGGCTTAAGCCCTCATGGAGCAATATATCTACAAACTCAAGGAAAGTAAGGTGAACTCAATTAATAAAACTTGCCTCCAACTATACAAAAGCCTCGATAACAGGAACATAAAAGCTTCACATGAGGAAGCTAAACCCTCAAAATCCGTTGGTTTCTTTCCTTCCGAGTACACAACCATATTGTCAATTGAAACATCTTCCAAACCTCGGCGAGCCAACCTTGATAAATCAGAGCTTCAACAGAAAAAGAAGCCACGGAAATTGCGAGTCGTAGGATAGTTTTAAGAAAGGCCACAATTTTAATTCATCCGTAAGTCCAATAACTTTAGAAAGAAAAAAACATGCAAATATACTCATTGCTTATTGTTTATTGCAAACAATAATAATAATACATAAAATCAATAATTACATAACTACACTGCAAATGTTTGATATGTTTATTCTCATAGCATAGAGGAAGGTCTAAAACACATGTTATGGCCTAAAACCTGAAAGCTAAAACGCCAGTATTATTATAGCTCTGAAGATCATTGCACAAGGACAATAAAGTTGAACAAGAACTGAGTAGAGTACAATATGTGGTATTAACAGGCAGAAAAGAAATACCCACCTAAGGAGGTGAAGTCATAGAAGTTTCCCCTGTCAAAATACATCTCTGCAAAAGGGGGAAAAAAAGCAAATATGTTACTAGTGTTTCCACTGAAATTTTAATTTGGAATCCATATTACAAACAAATGTAGAACATGTAATAGCTAAATAGATCCACTAGCATCACAATCTCTGGGATTATGAATACCCATAAAAAAAAAACTACAACTCGTGAAAGCAGGAAAAGGCATAGAAGTATACATCAGTGAGGTAAGTATGCCAAATAAAACACCCTCACCATGCACCACGTGCATCCATGCATCCTCAAAATAAACCAAGATGAGTATTACTACTTGTCCTAAATGTATAATTGACAACACAAAGCATTTAACTTAAATTATTGGGTCAGTATAAAGGAAGAGACTCCACACTGCAGCACCGCCAAAACCATGAAGTAAAGAGTAATGACTCCACCATAAAAGCAAACATCAAGCAAAGTTTCTACATATGAATTTCACATGATGAAAGCAAAAAAAAAAATTAGGGAGGGAGGATAATGGAAGAAGGTGGAAGAAACACTTGAATTATCAAGATCCTAGTGAGAAGCAATTCATGAAACCAAGAGAATTAGAACGAAAGCCAACCTATTTGGCCAAGAAGCTCCACTTTTATGCCATTGTGCTCAATTTTCTTCCCTTGAACTGGTTCTACGGATATCTGAAAAGGTCAACAACAGTAATAAGAAAGTCTAGGGTTGAAATATTAAGAACAAACTGTCACATACTTTAGGATTGGATTGTTTACCTTGCCAACAATGTTCTCTTGACTTTGGAAGAGTGGAACCATGACAGTTTGACCATTTTCTTTCTTGATAGGAACCTATTTCAAGCAAATACATAAAATAATTTAGCAACATTGCAAAATCATAAGCTATGTGCTGTTTAATGACGGAGTCCTCACACAAAACACTTTCAATAAAATCAACCCCCTGTGGCCCTGTACTACCCAATTGCACATAACACCATAATTTTTCGGTAAAGGGAGAAAATTGTGTGCAAATGCTACGGGATGGAAATGAGGGAACGTCTACAATCCCTGGATTAAATCAAATACAAATTGAGGGATTTTGGAGGTTCCTTGACCAGGGCTTAACGGAACAGCTTTATAAGTTCTCAAAAATTGAAGATACAGAACACAAATTAAACTTCAATTGTCTGTGGAAACTTATGTAGTTGCCCTAAACTAATTAAATGAAAATGAATGATCTTAGCCTTTTCAAAAGGCCATTTTTTATTCAACAACATTAGCACCAAGATAGATAACAATTTTTACATATGAAAACAATGGCAAAATCAATCAAAACACAGGCTTCCCTCAATCAAGTACTAATATACAGGGGCGAGGCATAGTTAGGGGGCCTAAGTGTACAACTTTTATTATACACCGTGTCTAAACCCAAGGCTATTTCTTTTGCTGATTGCAACGTCTAATTTTTGCTCACTTGAATATATCCAGACGAGCAAATGAGTCAAAAAAATAGCCTTGAGTGCACCATGCTCATCGGCATATATTCTAATGAGGTAAAATTTTATTAGACCGGCTCTCCTCAACCATGTCTGGCTTCGCCCCGGCTAATACACAACCACTTCTTCTAGCAAGCAAAAACAGGAGGAAATATACCTTCTTTCGATTTTTTTCGTCGGCGAATGTAATGGAAATATGACATGCAGGCTTGAAAGCTCCAAGGATGTAATTCTGGCAGAAAAACAAAATTACCCTATTTCATTAATTTGATCATCTTCAACCACTACTATAGGGCACACTGAAAATAACTACTACTACAATTCTACAACAACAACTAAGCCTTATTCGGCTAACATGAATCGTCATCTAAAAATAACTAACTGAAAAATTAAAATTACCATGATTTGCAGAAAACCCCCAATTCAATTCAAGCTCCAAATTCCTCAAATACAAACCTGCAAAAATAACAAAATAAGTCAAATGCAACCAATTTAAGTTCAATTGAATCCCTAAAATCTCAATTCATGTATTCTTCCACAAATCCGAGCTATCAATCTAAAAGATTAAAGGGTTTTTGAGATTTCTTCTGAACAAACCTTTAATAATTGAAAGATCCGATTTTTCGAGCTTGAATTTGTCGAAAAGTTTAATTTGCTATAAATCTCATCCTGTAATTCTTTTAAAATGTGGATGATCAAACTAATTAGATGGGAAAATTGGAATGGGTGATGAATCGAGAGGGAGAAAGAGTGGAATTTGTTTTGTTTTGTGTTTTTGTTTTGGGTGTTAAGCTGTTAACTGAACGAGAGTTGTAAATGATTAGTAAGGGTTAGAGTAAATTGAAAAGGAGAAATGCCAAAGCAATAACAGATATATATACTGTAGCTATATATCAATGGCTTATGATGTAAATTATTTGAACTGTTAAGGCATAAATGTAATTGAAGACAAACATCAAATTTCTGTGAAATTGACGTTGTGTTAACGTCGTTTACACTTTCTCTCTCCTCCTACTTCTGTATACTCTCATTCTCTCTGCTCTCTGCACTCACCTCTCTGCACTCTCCTCTCATTCTCTTTGCCATTGAAGCATTTGTTGATGAAGAATGAAGACAACAGGCATAAGCGCCAGGCTAATAATTATCTTTGATCATTGAAAGCCATTGAAGCAATTGAAGTTGTAAAACATTTGAGGTTTGTTAATTTGATTAATGCCTGGGAAAACAATCGTTTGATTCTATGGTAAAAGCTTGATCATCAATTTAGTTGTTTAATGGGAATGCTATATCCATGATGTAAATACTATTATCCATATTTTGCTGTCAAAATATTGTCAGTTTTTTATTTTTTTATTTTGTTAGTATCCATAATTATTTTAGAAAAGATTGTAAAATAGTGTATGAAAATGTGAATGTGATTGAAGTGGGATGATTTTTCGAAAAATGGTTATTTTTTATTAGAAAATTAATGGGGATAAAATTTGTTTTATTGGAATGTGATTGAATTGGGTAAAACAATGATAGAATTATTGGAATGTGAATGAGATTGGTAAAACATTGTTTGACTTTGCAGATGAGTACCACTGTATCAGAATTGGCGTCTTGCAGCGGTGATATTAGTTGGGAAACAGAGGCGGGAATAGTTCCGTATAAGGGAGATGTTGGATATGCAACACCGTTGGCCACAAGTATGCCTATGAGAGATGACAATGTCATTGCGCCACCTGCATTGGGGATGGTATTTGATTCATGGGATGCAGTTGAGTGTTACTATAAAAGTTATGCGAAACAACAAGGTTTTGGAATTTGTCGTGTTGCCGGTGCTTGGAAAGGTACCGGTAATGACAAAGTGAAGAGGGCACAATGTTGGCGTTGTGAGTGTTTTGGTACTCCGGAAATGAAGGCTAAAATGGAGTCTAAAAAGAGAGCTCGGACTATGGAAATGGGAGGAAGTAGTGTAGGTGACGACATGCATAAGGAGAGGCGTAAATCAAAGAAATGTGAATGTCCGGCTATGTTATATGCTAGCCTGAACAAGGATGGGCTTTGTGAATTGAAGACTGTAGTATTGGAACACAAGAATCACATTCCGACCCCAACAAAGTCAAGGTTGGTGAAGGAGTATAGGATGGATGGTTTCACTAGTTCAATGAGGAGACGTCTTTTCAATGATGTAAATGCAGGCGTAAGTGTACCACGTATTCATGGTAGCTTAGCGTTGGAACGGCATGGGCTTGAAAACATGCCGGTGACGCAGAAAGACATGAGGCATGTAGTGGAGGGAGAGCGTAGGCTACGCATGGAGGGTGGGGATGCTAAAGCGTTGATGGAATATTTTGATCGAATGCAACGGGACAATCAAAATTTCTTCCATGCCCATAGGTTAGATGAGAAAGGCTATTTGCAGGATGTTTTATGGGTCGATGCGAGAAGTCGGTCGGCATATGATGATTTTGGAGATGTGGTTTGCTTCGATGCAACTTATTTGACTAATAAGTATGAACTCCCATTTGCCAATTTCGTCGGTGTGAACCATCATGGGCAGTCCATTTTGCTTGGATGTGCTTTAGTATCCCATGAGACATCGGAAACTTATGCATGGGTTTTCCGTCAATGGTTGACATGTATGGGAAGAGCTCCTGCTGCTATACTCACTGACCAAGCAGCATCTATGAGGAGAGCGTTAGCTGAAGAGATGGCTGCGTCGCGTCACAGATGGTGTATATGGCATATAATGATGAAAATTCCTTACAAGCTGCAAATGTATGCGAGGTGAGTTATAAGCTTAAAACAATATGTATTAAGTATTGAGTTTTACTACCTTAAGTTATTGATAGATTATTAAACTTGAACAAGTAAATGTATTAAGTTCGACTACATGTATTAAGGTCAATTACAAAATGTCCGTAAATGTATTTTAGTCAATTACAAAATATCCCAATACTTAAGCAGAATGTTAGGTGCAATATGGTTATGCTAACAGAATGTTAGCAGCTTTAATAAATGTCTGTAATCTTGCTTTGCTGTATATTTGAGCAGAATGTGAGCAGCTGAAGAAACATAAAGTAAGGCAGAATGTATTTTACTTGAACTAACATACTACTTTTCCTTGAACTAACATAATAAATTTATAGCTGAAATAGTATAAAGCAGAATGTATTTTACTTAGTAGGAAAGGAACAAGTAAAGTGGTATGTTACAGGTGAAGAAGTTTATTATTTTTCCCACTATTTAGTGTAAGCATTCGTTAAAGGAAGCTGGAGTATTATTTTGTTTTGTGACTTTTATTGCTTTTGTTTTGATTAATCAAAAAAAAATTACTTGAATTAACAATAAGTATTGCGCAGATGGAAGTATATTACTTGAATGTAAGCAGAATGTTAGCTGAATGTATATTAGTTGAATGAATGTAAGAATACAACTTAGCTTACTAAATACGTTTGGAACTAGAATTGACTACTTTACAAACACATTAACGTGAAGTAGAGATGAATAGCGTACTGACAATGCTGAAATGTTGTGTGTTGTGTCAAATTATTGGTGTTATGAAATGTGATAAATAAATTGTTTTGTGTAGGTACCATGATATCAAGGATACATTTAAGGAAGTCGTGTATGAGAGCTTCACGACGATGGAGTTTGAGACCCGTTGGTGGAAATTTATCGAGGAATATGATGTTGGGGCCAACGAATGGCTTAGTGGGTTGTACGAGGAAAGAGCCATGTGGGTTCCTGCATATATGAAGGATACATTTTGGGCGGGAATGAAAACTACCCAACGAGTTGAAAGTATTAACAGTTTTTTTGATTTGTTTGTTAAAAGGCAGACAAGATTGTATGAATTTGGCGAGAAATATTGTGCCGCTATGTCAAAGCGGGTTCATGATGAGAAGGAGGAGGACTTGAAGTCAACGAAGTATATTAGGAAATTAGTAACGGGGTACAAGGCGGAGGCCCTTTTCCAAAAGATATACACGGATAGGAAGTTTAGAGAAGTGCAAAAAGAGTGTGAGAGAATTACGTATTGTTTTGGAAGGGATGAGAAGGAGGTTGATGGTAACATTATACATTTGATGGAAGATCGAATATGGTTGGTTTTCAGTGGTCAAAGTGAGGAAATATTAACGAATAGACGTAGGTTGTATAGGGTTTGTTATAATCCCGAGAGTAAGGAAGTTGAGTGTGATTGTAAGTTGTTTGAGACCCATGGTATATTGTGCCGACATTCAATTAGGGTACTGGATTATCATCTTTTGGGGGAGATTCCTGAAAAATATATTGTTAGCAGGTGGCGTAAAGATATATCCAGGAAACATGCTCGGGTGAAGGTTGCGTACCATGATCCGACGAAGACCGTAGAAGTGCGAAGGTATGATAAAATGTCGGTGGAATTTGATAGTGTAGCCGATGAAGCATCAGCGACGGAGGAGACATATGCCATTGTGGCTAGGGGGATTGCTAACATAAAATTGGAAGTACGGGCATGGTTGGATAATCAGAAAGATAACAATGTTACTCATAGTGGTGGAGAAGAAACGACACCAAGTAACCCCACAGCACTGAGTATGGTTTGTGGAGGGACTCCGAAGACTCCGACCTCAACAACTCCTACATCAACGACTCCTACATCAACGACTCCGCCCTCAGTGACTCCCACGTCATTGACCCCTACCTCGGCCACGCCAACGTCAAAAACTCACAGGGCACTGCCGACATCGTTGACGCCAACTTCGAGAAAGACGATTCTCGATCCTGTGATAAAAAAGAAAAAAGGAAGGAGTACCACACTTCGTAAGAAAAGCCTTGGTGAAAAGGGTTGGAAACCCGAACAAAGCGCTGAAACCGCGGTATATGAAGTGTGTAAATTTGTAATCATATTTTTTGTCTTGTATAAATAATAACAATGGAGCTGTTTGCTTATGTGTCATTGTAGGTTCACGAGAAAGGCAAAGGGAAGCTGAAGGTACGGAGGAAGGATAGTGTACCTCCAGTCCTTGAACCCGTGATTGATAAAAATGATGTATTGCTTCAAAGGAACCATGTCGCATTATTGTATGAAAATGTGTAGAACATTTAAGAGATTATGGTTATGTATTTTTGGAAAACTAACCACTGAACATTTCAAGTAATTGTGAAGAATATTGTATTTGAAGTCATACACTTCAGTGTACTGCTATTATATTGTGTAGCCATGAAGTTGGAAGGTACTGACATTGGGCATTGTGTACTGCTATTATATTGTGTAGCCATGAAGTTGGAAGGTACTGACATTGGCCATTGTGTATATGTATTACCAAATGTATTACCGAATGTATTAGCATTTCCATTCCATGCTCATGCATAGTTGCGTGACGAGGTAATGTCTACGGAATGACAATGTGAATAATTAAAGGAAACAAATGCGAAACGTTATGTATATTCGAAGAGGTTATCTACCGAATAAGATATAGTTGACTCTTATTTAAGGCAATGAAATAGGAAGACAAGGTATGTGTCTTCCAACGAACATTGTTGAAGATTATTGACTTCCAAATAGTGTAGAAATGTTTGGGTAATACAAGATTATTGACTTTCAAATAACATTGTGATGTACCGAATATGAACAATTGGTCATAAGTATGAACATTTGGTCATTACACAATTGTGCCATATACCTAAGACAAATAAACGAGACCATGCACCGTACACCCGGGTAGATACATGTTTACTAATCAATAAAGAATAATCAATTGTTAGAGGGTCGCGGGTTCGAATCCCCCCTCTACCACTCTTTGTTGTTTTTAACTCATTTTTTTTAATCTCTTTTTATTTTCTCATTTTAAGATATATTTCTCATTTGAAATGTATAATGCTCATTTTAGTAATATATTCGTCAATGTGACACGGTAGATACATGTTTACTAATCAATAAAGAATTATACAATTGCTCATTTAAAAGATAAATCACTAAAGTAACATATTTACTCATTTCAAAGCTATATTTCTTATTTCATTAATTTTTCAAAGGGTATGTTATTGTTTGTTTAGTTTTTATTTCTCCACATTGAAATAAAATTGGAAAAAAGTTAGAGAGTGGAAAAGAAAAGAATAATATAATATGAAAAATTTAAGTCATAGTAACAGCTCATTTTGTGAATAAGCAAATTTATTACCTCACTCTAGATCAAAATGTTTACTGATCTTCCTGTGTAAAAAAAATGCTCATTTGATCAAATGAGTAAAATAAAACTGCTCATTCGATGAAATGAGTAAACTAAAATTGCTTATTTGATCAAATGAGTAAAATGAACCATTATGAACCATTATAGATAACATAACATAACAAACCATTTTGTAACAACATAATAAACGTAACCATCCATTAGGACATAATATACAACCATTATAGATTACAAAATTGCCATTTGAAGATATTGTACTGCCATCAACTTATGAAATCTACCATTTATGTTGTCAAAGCAAAAAGCATTACAAAACGCACAAAACGGACAAAACTGCCCTGGTTATATAACACAAATTAATTGCCATATAAAAGTATTGTACTGCCATCATCCTTATTAAAGCTACCATTTAAAACTTGTCTTAAAGCCAACCAAAGCATTAAGAAACGCACAAAACGGACAAAACTGCCCTGGTTATATAACACAAATTAATTGCCAGATAAAGGTATTGTACTGCCATCCACTTATGAAAGCTACCATTTAAAACTTGTCTAAAAGCCAACCAAAGCATTAAGAAACGCACAAAACGGAGAAAACTTCCCTGGTTATATAACACAAAATAAATGCCATATAAAGGTATTGTACTGCCATACAATTATGAAATCTACCATATCAAGGTATTGTACTGCCATTACGAAAAGTAGTGATATTAAATCATTAACCATTAACCATTAACCACTACACACAAGTGTTGACAATGGAGAAAACCACAACATACAACTAAGAACTAGACATCCACCACACCTTGTTCGGTAATTGTGAACGCACACACATCTACTTCTAACGTAGGCGAGAACATGATATTTAGTGTACGGAACCAAGCATTTTGATTCGAATTCCAAGTTTTGGCAAGAAATAGACGTGTTGTGACGTACGACGACCAATATCTTCCAAGCGCTGGTTGAACCCTACGCCCGGAAGAGAAAACTATGTTGGACATGCTGGTTATAGCATCTGAAGCAAACACGTCAACAACATTATTAGTAACAATAACCACTATGTCGTACTTTCTTGCTATGGTCTTTAATGCGAACCCCATTGCACGCAATACATCTGTTGCATCGGTAATTCCTTGGAAAATTCCTGCAATTGAGTCAACGACAACGAGTCGAATGGGGGCATTCGTACACGCTGAAGATCTGATGAAGTGATCCACCCACTCTAACAATTGTGATATCTCAGTAACACAACCTGCTTGCTTGACTATGATTTTGTCTAAAGGATTATATAATGTGTCAAAAAGCCCATCAATAATCTTACCTAATCTGGATATAGGAAATGGCCCCATAGAGTGGATGTAAATAGATGAAGCATGTAAACCCCCGTCAGAGATTGGCATTTGAGCTGCTAATGTTGCTTGAAGACATATTTGCGTCTTTCCGGTTGCATTTTCACCACACACTTCTATCACTTCACCACATCGAAACCCACCTTGTAGCACTGTATCAATTGCAGAGCACCATGACCTTAGTTTTGCCATTTTTCCCTTCCCTCCCGTATGGTTTGAGGTAACAACAAAAATTACAACTTTGAGCTTCGTTTCAGCTTTGTTGCAAATATGTAAGAGTGGATGGTTGGTGAAGATTTTTGTCATCCACACACTCATTGTCCGTAATAATTACAACTTTGACTAAGAAGATGGCAGTACATGTGACGTTAGTATTATATTAATATTATTGTTACAATATTATTATTATTATTATTATTACATTTATATGATTATATTAAATATTATTAATAATATCTAATAAGTTCAGTTTAGTTCAGCTCTAATAAGTTCAGTTCAGTTCAGTTCAGCTCCAATAAGTTTATTTCAGCTCTAATAAGTTCAGTTCAGTTCAGTTCAGTTCAGCTCCAATAAGTTTAGTTCAGCTCTAATAAGTTCAGTTCAGTTCAGTTAAGCTCCAATAAGTTTAGTTCAGCTCTAATAAGTTCAGTTCAGTTTAGTTCAGCTCCAATAATTTCAGTTCAGTTCAGTTCAGTTCAGCTCCAATTAGCCGAACACAACAGGCCCATTATACCTTTATACCTTGATTATACGTAGATAATAAGTAATGTATATTAATATTAATGTTTGTTATATATTAATTTTATATTTCCACCAAATGATATTTTCCACCAAATTATATAATTCCCAAAATTATATTTTGATAATAAATTTACTTAAACTGTTAGAAAACAGGAAAAATTAATTTGAACGAAATTTGGTAAAGTTTAGCGTTTAGAAAAGCGCGAAAATAGACGCACATATTTTGGTAAAATGCAGTACTGCCATAATCCAGCTGGGTAGCCTGCCAAAACCCAAATTCATCATCAGCACTGTTCATCTTCTTCCCCAACTTATCTCTTCCTATTTCTTGATTTTTTTGGTCCATTTACTTCATCTTTTGTCGCCATTTCCATCATCATCCAAACCTTTAACTTACATCATCACCTTTAGCTTCCATCATCTTCATCCCTCATCCTTTAGCTTCAAGTTTTCTTCAATTTATCTCACCATTTCCATCAACACTACAAGCTTCCATCAACGCCTCCACATTCCATCATCACCATCTTAGAAAAGTCACCACCCTTAGCTTCATTACTAAAATCAGGACCGTCAAATTGACGTGAAGCGTCCTCTTCAATGGCTTCTTCTTCAAGCGTCGGCTCTGGCACTCCACTACCACCACAAAACCATCAAAATGAAAACCCTCCACAATCGCCACCTTCCGATGACCTTGTTGCCGCCCCAAACCCTCAAAATAACGCCATCCACCCTCTCCTCCTCCACCCTCTCCTCTTCCAACAACAACCACCTCCACCGCCGGCGTTGACGGTGTTGAGGGCACAAGCTCACACCGACATTGCGTCGGGAAACAACCTAAACTACCTTCCGAACACCTTCTGCTACCCATTCGCTCAACCTCACCCACACCTTCAACTTTATTTGGGGGACGTTGTCAACTTCGACAACGAGAAAGGGCAAGGGCTCCAAAGCGTTTCATACTTTCCCTTACCGGCTTCGGTGCACTTTGGTGGACCTCCACCAACCGAGCCAGAAACAATACATTACAATGCTAGGGAGCGAAACTTGCCTATCCCTGTTCCCATAACGTTGAAAAGCATGTTTGATAATACCGACCTCGGTATTACATATACGATAAGGGATGACCAGCAACTATCGTTCATATTTGACGACTACGCTGCGAGGTTGCATTCCGACACCTCTCCTCTCGCATTCTACTGGCGGGGGGAACGCTTGGACTCTACTTGGAGGCCGAGGTCCTGCGACTTGCTCCCATACAGCGTTATTTATTGTAGAGGATGGGTAAGAGTTCCATTACTTTTTAGGAGTGTTTGAATATGTGAGGCTTGCTTGTTAGTGTAGTTGAAAGAAACAAACTGGTTGACTTGTTGAAGCTAATATGTGTTTGAATATGCAGAGACTATAGCATGGTATATGTCAAATGGTAAATGTCACATTTTGAAATCCAAATTTTGGATGTGAATGTGCAGGATATATGTGAAATGGTGTGCATGGTATATGAGAAATTTGGTTGGATGCTGAGAAATTTTTATTGTTTATGATTGAAACTAAACTTATTTTAAATGTGTGCCGAACAGTGTCAGACAATGAACATGAACACCCAAATGGTGGTGTTCTCTGTCGAGGAGGTTAGGTCATTGCCAACGTACCTCATTTTGAAGGTCGAGAAAGGGGCTCATTGCGCGGAAATCTACCAGGCATGGGAGGACATGGTTGACATGCCGGCATACAGCTTTGAGCTCCTTCATAATGACTACGTCATTCGCATGGAGGAGACGGTGGAACATGCGGCGATCAACAATGGAGACCGGCTAATTGTAAGGGTCCTTGCAGAGGTAGAGGAACCGTAAGCATCGGGGCCATGATGGTGATAATTCCTTTTTGGGGGCATGTTTAGGTTCACGACTTTCTAGTTGTTTGTGCCTTTTTGGAGGCATGTTTAGGGAGCGAAATTGCTAATTCCTTTTCAGATTGCTGGCTTCTACTTTCTACACTTTGGTTGGGGAGGAATGAAACATTCCTTACTTTCTTCAGAGAATGGAATGGAACATTCCATCCTTTTGGGACAGCGTTAGTGGCTTTAGTGTGCTTATCATGTATCTATTTGACCCCTTTTGCTTATCATATATGTATGATGTATGAAAGAACTTATTGTGATGTATATGTAAGACTTATTAAATGCTTCATTATGTGCCGGAAATGCTAGAACATGTCCAACTTATCAGTATATTTCCACATTTGGAACATGTCCACCTTTTAGGATGCAACAACTCTACTTTGGAACTTCCCACTTGTGGAAACTTTTGATTTCTGTGGACCACATCTAAAATCAACAATAATGCTGTCCCAAAAGGATGGAATGGCCCACCAAATCAAAAATCCGGCCCACACAATTCACAGCCTGTGTTTAAGTTACAGGGGGACCATTGTAGCAATAAACATTTCCCCCAACAAATAACCAAACACAATTGCCTAGTTACAAAGTTACTGCCTAGTTATTATTACATGCACAATAAAAAATTAGTGCCTATCCGGACCTTCGATCAACTCACGAACCTCGTCCAAAGCCTCATTCTCCAACATCAAAATATCTTCCGACAATATCCGTGCCCTTACTTCTGCAGTGTCTCCCTAATAAAAATATAAAACATGCAAAGAAACCGTTAAATTGAAAATTATAATATCAAAATCAAATTTTTGTGCATCGGTAATCAAACCCTAAACATACATTTTAAACTAATAGTAGTCACGTCGCATACCAAAATTAGGGGGACTGTAAACCTATCCGCACAATGCCTGATTGCGTTCAACATGTGAATGCCACAACTATGGCTGCACCCAAACATGAAACCCAAGCATAAATAAACAAAGTACATAGTTTAAACAAAAATCACATGAATTTCCTTATATTCAAGTACTCACATGTCTTTTTGAATTGTCATGTCCATAGTACGCCGAGGCAGCCCACTGACATAGCCGTCGTGGGTTGTGTCCGAAACCAACGCCAACAACTCGTCAAGGGCCATAACCTACAGTTCATCAAAATGAGTTTAGGCCTCCATTTTATAACACATACTTCGTAAGTGTCAACAATTCAACTTACAATTTTGTTAACAACTTCCTCGTGGTCACGTAACCCCTCACGTGTGTTGGAGTCCAATACTACCACTTCAGACCTATTCCATGATAGTACGATACACCACCAGTGCATAGCCCCACTCCCAATTTTTTCCAACACAGGTACGAATACCTAAACATTTCATACATGTTTAACCATTTGAAACATAAAGGTTCACCACATCAAGTTCATACACATTACTGCACAAATCTAATCATTTTCACACACATTACCTCCGATAATCTTTCAAGCCCTTGACCTTTCGTCTGCTCCGCGAGTGCATCCTTTATGAATTTCGCACACCAGCCCATCACTTTACCAACCGCTTCCCCCCCCCCACCGTCAGATCCCAAAAGTGACATCTATCAATAAAATATGAATGGGTGCCAAATTCAACTACAATAACATCCAACACAGTTTGCATACAAACAACACATATGACAACTCTTACCGCGAAGCTTGGATCCAACATCACCCTTACACTTCTACCCTGGAACTTGTTGGCCCAATATTTGGTATACAATTTGGCCGCCGTGCGAACATACTGTGGTAAAATGAAACATATTTAGTTACGTATAATCCAATTCGTATCTAATTACCAACAGTTAACGTACCATATCATCGATTCCCAATCTATCATTTAGAACCGTGAAACAACTACTAAGGTTGCAAAACATTCCCCTACAGCGAATCATTGTGGGGTCATATATCTCCCTGTTTCATTCAAATCACATACTGTAATTATCGAATAAAATATTTATTTAAACTGTCAGAAGCTGTAATCACAGTCAGTTCATTATCCTAATAAGATTAGGGGAGTGGAAAAACAGAAACTAAAAAGCTCACCTGCCCCGGGTTCTTTTAACTGTATGAGGCCCTTCACGCCGGATGTAACTTAACAACCTTGTTTTAGTTACTCCTTGTTTCCCTCGTAAAACATTCTGTACTGCCAAGAAATTGCCAGTCATCTTTCTTTGACGACGGGGTTTGCTTCTCACTACCATTGCAGCACTGCCAGCACTATCACCCACTTCCTCGTCTACACGAGAACCCTCATTACCTACAATATGACCCACTACCTCCTGTGGAATTTCCTCCTCAAATTCATTTCCCATCATTGGTATTTGATCCTCCTCATTAGGCCTTGCATCCTCCTCATTCGGGCCTCGATGTGCCAAGCTGCCCCCATCTGACAACACTAACAGTGCTTCTTCTTCTTCTCCCAAACCAGTACCCTCTTTATATAGCTCATTCACCCATGATGTACAATCTTCTTCATTGTCATCATTACCACACATATTCCCTGCAGCCCCTCTCAGTTCTGCCTCTCCTATCACTTCTGCCTCTCTTCTCGCTTCTGCCTCTCTTCTTGCCTTCTCGTTCTTATAAACTTGGGGGATTTTATGGTTCTTCGCCTTCCTACGTCCTAAATTCTTAGGGATAGTAACATCACCATCCACAGGTTCTTCATCGACCCCGACAAACGTAACATCCCTCCTTAAAGGTGCTACACTATCCCTTGCTTCCCTCGGATGACGCTCACCATACGCAACGTCCAAACACTGCAAACATTACATATCACATTAAATAACACACTTTTAACAATATTTAATATAAAGTATGCAACCAAACTTACCCCAAGTTTGCCGTAGTCCCCTTTACGACTCACACGATCCTCCAATCTCACTTTCGCCAACTCCCCCATTGTCCATACCCTTATTCTAGGGCAAACACCCCACTTCTGTGGGTCCCGGTCTATATGATCAAGGTAAAATATCTAATACCACAAAATTATTAAAACAAGGCATTATCATCAAGCACAGATCATTGCACTCTACAAATAATTATTGCACAGATCACTTACCGCAAGGAAAATTTGGCATCCTGCACAACCTCCAACAAAACCATCTCTGTAGAATCTCCTAGCAAATGTTAACCCAATGCCGCACAACTTGTCAAGCACGAACGAACACCAATCATATGCCGGGGCATCAACGGCACATGTCAAAGCAGGCACTATGGAAACACCCAGCTTACCGTTCTGAGTGGGACACAACACCATATCAAGTGCAAGTATTAAAAACATGGTTTTGAAATCTTCAGCCTCACTCTCCAACCAATCACCCTCCAACCGATCTATCAACTCATCCGTTACCTGGACATACTTAGTTGTAATCAGCTTGTCATTACGCTTCAATGTATGAAAGCTATCCTTCACATACTTCTCCTTGATCTCCCTCATCTTCTCACGCATTACATTGGTCGTGGGTTTACTTGGGACATTAAAATCCCCCTTAGGAAGCCCCAATACCCAACTAACTTGGTTCGGGGAAAGCTTGTACTCGTGACCGTCCCCAAAGATCAATAACCTCCTAATAGGATCAAGTCTGGTCATTAACCAATAGCACAAATTCCTAGGCAACTTCATATCACCAAGATACAACAATCCCCCAAACCCCATCTCCCTAACCCAAAACTTCCTACGCTCATCAAATGAGTTACAAATCCTACCAAAGGCTTCAACGCGACAAGTCACATTAGGTTGCTGCAAAAAATTAACATCAAAATTCACACACGTAACAAAAATATATTCACGCATTAACAAAATTTTGTAACTTCACAAATATTCTAACCATGATAACTTCTACTTACCCTGTTATTACATCTCTCCAACTGATAACTTAACACCATCCCCCGTTCTTTCACCCTCTCCCCCTTCGTCATATTGTTGACCTGCGTGCATTTCTCAATTTAATCAACAAAATTATTTAGCACAAATACGAGATTTAAAGACAACACACCTATATATTACCTTAAAGATGCGTGGCTCCAAAACTACTTCCTCCTGCTCATCTAGTAACTCCAATGACTCCTTCAATCGATCCAACTCCACGGAGTCACACTCCTTATCTCCCTAAAAAGGAAATTGTCAATGATATTATCGTGTCAACAATGATCGAATAATGTACCATAAATCTTACCAAACAACTGAACTCTTCTTCCTCCAACGTTGTGCAATCTGTATCATCTGACTCACATGAACTCCATTCACCCCGATAATTCGAGGAAGATCCGGCATAAATATGGCCTACACTCCTCCTCACTGATTTTCCTTCTGCCCTACCCTTCCTCTTCATTGTACTGATCATTTATTTTACATATTAGACTTAACTATTCATACAACAAAAGTCACAGAATGCATATCGTATTGCAACTTCATACTCATTTGTACTCAACAGCATAAAATAATTACCAATTGGCATCAAAAGTTGCATTCTTCATACAAAAATATAATTGGACCCTTAAGACTGCATATAGGCGTCAACAGTTTCAAAATGAGAAGGCAACAAACTTTTAAATATAACAGTCTTGTTTCATTCAGTACATATAGCCCTCGTTCACACCCCACAATTTCAAACAGAAGTTGCTAGTGCATTTCGTTCTTCTCGCCATACTAAATGTATCTGCGGTAAATTTCACTATTTTTTTTTTAGAGTAAAACCTGCAAATTTTATACAAATCTCTATATATCAAGATTTATGTGTTTTCCCAAATCTAAAATAGAAATCTAGAATACAAATCTAGATTACAAATCTAGAATAGAAAGAACTGGAACTGAACTAGAGATAAGTGCTAAAAAGCATATCAACCACACCTTTATAATTTTTTGCACCACCACCAACAAATTCTATGGCTCTTATCTTCATAGTTCAAAATTTTACATTTTTGCATGTATCGTTCATACCTACTCGTCACCAAATCGATTTCATTTTTCCCTTCTAATTGCTCGGGAAGAAGATACATACCTTGGATGAAATTGCGCAAAGGAAATATTGCAGATTTTGAAGTCCCCAATTTGTTACAAATGATCTTGAAGAACTTGGAAGAACTTGGAAGAACTTGCGAAGAACTTCAAGAACCGCTTCCTCTTCCCTCTCTTCTCTCTCTGGTGGTTTTGGGCAATTATGATAACTCTAACTCCGTCTTTCACATAAAACTCTGTTATCACACGTCTTTAGTACTGGGCCCCATCACATTTATTATTCTTTTTTTTAAAAAAGCGATATATGCACTGTAGCACATATAACCGTTATATACCTGGCAACGCTCAATTGAAAAGGTAAACGAGTCCATAACTAGAGGAGGTGGATAATCGTATTATGTCATGTCGTGTCGTGTTATTTTCGTGTTGACCGTGTTACATAAATGGGTCGAACACTTTCGACTCTACCCATTCCGTTTAAGAATGGGTTAAATATTTGTCTTAGCTTGTTTCGTGTCGAGGTCACATCATCTAAAGTGTTATGTCACTTTTTACATGTTATTAGTTGAAAATTTTGTGGAAACATGTTGTCTCGTGTCGATTTGCTTATTTAAACGGATTGAACCCCTTCAATAAGACTTGTTAAGTTAATGTGTTATGCTGTGTCAATCTGTTTACTTAGACTGGCCAACGTCTTTTGACCAAAACCCGCTAATAATTAGTCATTTTTGTGTCGAGTTGGCATTTCGAGTCAATTTTTGCCGTCTCTAGTGTTTGGTAAATAGTACTTTTGTTTTCCACTGGTTTTTTATTTTAAATTTTCAATGTGATTTTTACCAACAGGCAAAATAAAAGAGGATTCTTATCTGAAATAAGCAATACAATGTTTGGTAGATAAGATTAGCTAAAAAGACAACTTTTCAACAAAAAAAATGATTTTACAATCTTAAAACAAATTCATCCCATTTTACTTTAACTAAACATTATTTAATTTACAGACATCTCGTACCAAGCTAATCGTCCAATTTTTTCTCCTTTTGTTCCTCTTTAAATCTCAAAATAACATCGGCAACTTTAAAATTTAACCCAACAGATCTATTATCGAATAAATTAAACTAGCTACTGAATGGATTAAATTAGTCACTAAATGAATTAAGTAGTGTAATTATTATACGAATTAAGCTATTCACAAATGGTTAAAGTGGTCACAAAATGGATTAATCTGGCCATTATATTCAAAAAGGTGGTTCGTTCCCTTACTTATATTGTGCTTAGTTCCCTAGTTTTAAAGTAAACTTAGGCGGTTTCTTATAAGAACAACTTAAAAATAATAAATTTGAATTATGTTAGAAATAAACATGCACGTAATTACTTACATCAAAATCTTAAGTTACTCACTTGCTCCTCTGAGCTGTTCTCACACTATTTCATTCCTCTTTCTCTTGCTTAGATTTATTGATTGTTTAAAATATTTAAGTATTATGAAAATTAGGATCATTTGAAGAAATAGTCAATGATCCGTTTAGGACAGGATACTGTAGAGTCCCCACGGATTTGGATCCTCAATTTTGTTATCCAACATATTCGGGTAGGATATGGTCCTTGTATAAAAAAAACAGGTCTGGATAGAGGTCACATAAATAAATCTGTTGACATCTTTACTTTTTTTCCTCTTTGAATACTCGATGCTTATTAGGTTCTTCAACCTATTGGCCCTTCAAACACAACTCTTCAAATCACAAATTAGTTTTGGTGTAAGAGACGAGGAGATTTAGGGTTTAATTCAGCTGAAATGGGTGGATCAATTAGAAACAACAAGTTCCATCTTCTAGAATAATTAGAGCTAGAAGTGTGTACATATGTTGTAAAACCAAGTCTAAGTCCTCAAACAAAGGTCTTAAAACGTGATAAAACCACGTATTTTACTTATTGGTATATGGGATTTGAATTTTCAAATCCTTTACTGGAGATAGATCTACAATTCATATAGTAAAAAAAGTGGGAATCTTTATTCTTGAAAACCATTTCCCTTTTATAAAGTTTGCTCAATTGCAAATTTTACCATATACAAACCACTTTTTGGTGCCCCTCCTCTTCCTCTATGTAACAGTGGTAAAATAACGTAATTTGCTCATTAATATGATGTGTTTGGATTCTCAGTTCCTTTGTTGGAGCTACATTTACAATTCAAATGGTGAAAAAAAAATTGAATCTCTATTTTTAATTATTGACACCCTTTCAAAATTTTGCTCAGTTGCCATTTTGCCACATTTACCGTATATAAACCACTTGTTGATGTCCCTCGTTTTTTTATCTTAAATACCCAAGTATTTCTTAATAAATGCATCATATTGACTTTTTTACTCTATATGTATACTGACAATAAATATTTTTTAATTATCAACGAATTTATGTCAATGTTTACTTTCAAAATATAGATTTATATATTTGTAGTTACATATAATTACAGATAGAGAAGGTATTGGGTCAGACGCGTCCGACCATAACATTTGGTCGGACGACTTTCAGTTGGTTTCATTTTTGTTTCAGTTGGTTTCATTTTTGTTTCAGTTGGTTTCAATTTTTGTTCAGTTGGTTTCAATTTTTGTTAAGTTAGTTTCAATTTTTTTCAATTGATCTTTTTTATTTCAATTGGATGTCTTTTAAGTTCAGTTACTTATCTTATTGTTTCATTTACGTGTTTTAGTCTAAATGAAAACAAGTTAGAAGCAAATGAAAAAAAGGGGAGTAAATGAAAGCAAGTTAGAAGCAAATGAAAAAAAAAGGAGTAAATGAAAGTAAGTTACAAGCAAATGAAAAAAAAGAGGAGTAAATGAAAGCAAGTTAGAAGCAAATGAAAAAAAAAGGAGTAACTATATACCTTCACCCTTTTAACTGAAGGTATGTAGTTATTTCAGTTACTTATATTTTTCTTTCAGTTAGTTTTATTTTTCTTTCATTTAACAACTAACTAAAATAAAAAAAATAAAAAACACTAACCTCTGCTTTCTTCTCACTTTCTCCTTCTTCTTCATCAATGGCATCAATGGCATCAATGGTAGAAGTTGAACTATCAGCAGCTGCAATAAGAGAAGCTATAATCTCTGGGAGATAAGGCGTGAGGTTAGATGAGCTTGCTCCATCATCTTCAAAGCCCTGTTGCGCCAGAGGAAGAATATGAGCGGCGCAGCGGCGACGACGGCGGAGGAAGAATATGAAGAAGCGCGCTGTTCTCGCGGCTTCGTCCGACAAAACGTATTGGGTCAGACCGTCTGACCCAATAGTTTCACTTAGAGATATTAATGATCAACATTGTATATTAACAAGTGTGACAAGTAAACATGATGCATCTATTAAGAAATAAAGAAAGTAATAAGTAAATCAAAATTTTATAAATTACAACTCACCTTTAATCTACGCCTTAACGATCCGATTCTATTTGAATCATATCCAGCCGAAACTCATATTGAACATGATCCATAATCATATCCACTTAAATTAAAAACTTCACCCAAAAGTATAGGTGGTCTAAGATTCAAAGATCCCTTTAAGAAGTAGGGTTGATGTTCAAAGTTCTCTTTTAAGCTAATCTAATAATCAATCTCCCAAAGAGACAATAAAAAAGGTCCTTTTGATCAATAGCTCATGCATCATCTTGCTTCCATGCCCCATGTGACTTGCCTTTATTAATCAGCCAAAATCGTGATGGGGTCTTATTACTTGGACATTGTCCCCATTTCTTCAAAACTAACCACTATCATTATTTGTTTATTAGTACTTTCTTTCTTATTTCGGTGCAAAACATTTAACTTCTTAAATAAAATGCCTTTGATGGTCTTCGAAACGGCCAATAAATTGGAATCCAAAGAGGCAAAGACCACAATAGGAGGGGAAAAAAAACAGTCAAACAAATAAATTACCAATTCACACTCCATAACCAAAAATCCTAAATATTTTTTCTATGTTTTTGTTATTATTGTATTTGTTCGACTTATGTATTAACGTTTTTCTCTGTATTTTTTAGTTATTACGTTTGTATATAGTAATACCAGATAATGTTATTCGTTTGGTTCTTCTATGTGTAGAAAAAAGTAAAAAAACACAGTTGATTGAGATCTTATTTGATTCGTTTTAATACATATCTTTATAACACTAAAAATATTGTCTAGAGTTGAGCTGAACATAACTATAAATAAACCGGTGAGAACATGCCCTAACACTGAAAATAGTGTATTGGATAACGTGCCATCATAAGGTGCAAAATACGGTAAGGTGAATATGTAGAATTAAAAAAGGGAAGGATCAAAAGTTTAGTGTCTAAGGTTTGTTGGCCTGGTCCAAGTCTAGTGCCATTCCCACTTTACTACTACAAGGTTACAAAATAATCTAACCTAAAGGGTTGACGACTTAAATTTTCACAAGGAGTTACATGCACAATTTAATACTCAATGAGTCAATGTTTAGGAATCATGAAATCAATGTATTAAATTATTAAAACACGGTAAATAAAGTAATTAATAATAATTTATTAGACAAATATTTAACCCAATTACCGCTTATGTCACTAAAGTTTACTTTTATTTTGTAAACTCAAATCACCAATATTGAAATATGAAAAACTTATAACAATAAACTTAAATTAAGCTATATCCACACCTTAAACTTGAAATTTTCCTGATATAAAAAACAGATAAGTATCAATGAGATAGCGATTTAGACATTTCTTTTGTGAGAGCATACTTTCCTATACATTACTTACATGAAAGAAAAACTAAATAGTATAACCAAATCATTCCCCATACCAATGGTGTAGTAAAAGTGTAAAACCATTATTAATGAGTTTAATCTGAGGATAAACTTATTTCCTATACAATTTAGTTTAGTTCAACTCCATGTAATCCTTTTGCGCCAACATATACTCCTACTTTTTATTCAATTTTATTGATTAGTTCACTTCAACTATTTTCAACCGAAGCGAACAGACCGAAGAATAAAGGAAAGACAAAAGGAAATTATTAGTCTACAGTCTACTCAAACCACTGTAGACTACTATACACACTAAAGGACAGAGACTGGACCTGCTGAATCTGACCTCCATTTTTCCCTGATTATTTGTCCGTTACACGCACCCCCCATTACCCATTTTCCACCATTACCAATTACCATTACCATTACCATTACCATTAATGGAAGGAAAGCAAACTCCATACTTAAGCTTATGCTTCTTTGACTAAAAAAGTGAACTCAGATTCAAATGGAAGTTTAATCCTTAACATAAACAAACTATTATCTTGCTGTTGCAGTTTCCACTTTCCATTAAAATGGAGTATGAAAGAATTGAAAGACCTCAGGTTTATTTCTTTTCCCTTTTTATGGGTTTTCTTTTTCTGTGTTTCAAGTTTCATTTTTTATGACATATTTTCTGGGTTCAAGCTTTCAAATTTAATATGTAATTACATAGTTTCTGGGTTTCAAGTTTAATCTGTAATGACATATTTTCTGGGTTTCAAATTTAATCTGTAATTACATATTTTCTGGGTTTGAACTTTAATCTGTGATGACATATTTTGTGGGTTTGAACTTTCAAATTTAATCTGTAATGACATATTTTCTGGGTTTCAAATTTAATCTGTAATGAATATTTTCTGGGTTTGAACTTTCAATTTAATAATCTGTAATGACATATTTTTTGGGTTTTAAGTTTAATCTGTGATGACATATTTTGTGGGTTTGAACTTTCAAATTTAGGCTGTAATGACATATTTTTTGGGTTTCAAGTTTAATCTGTGATGAAATATTTTATGGGTTTTAAGTTTAATCTGTAATATGACATATTTTATGGGTTTATTTCTTGTTTTTTTTGGGTATAGAGAGGAGGAGGTGGGTTATCTCCTGCAAAGTTGAGGAGTATGCTAATGGGTGTTGAAAAGAAGAGGAGAGAGCTTCTTGGGGAACTTGATTCATCATCTTCTTTAAGATCTCAGCACTCTGGTGTTGATGATCCAGGTATTTTTTGTTATGTTCCAAACTAAGGGCTTGTTCGATATCAGTATCATCGCCTATTTTTGGTTTTTATGATTTTAGAGTCGTATGATGTAAGTCGTAAAAGAAATTCAAATTAGTTGTACAGATAGTGATTTTATGAAATATGTTGATGTTATTTGTCAATAGAGGTTATATGGTTTGGGTGAATGATTAAAGTAACAAGCTTAGCTTTAAAAGCATGTTATGAAATGTAGGTATACCGTATACATCTATATGATTGAACTATGATATTGGAGTAATATAAAGTTGATAATGGGGGCATGTAATTTGGATTAGGATTTAGGACTGTTTTGGTGGTGTTTGATGTTGTTAATAGGGAGTTAGGGACTATTATGCAATGAGTTCATCAACAAGAAGTTTAACCCTTATTATTCAATTAGCTAGATGAAATAATAGCAAATATTGACAAACATTTGGCTTTTGTTCAATTAGATTAAATCTTAACTCTCATGGCCATTTGGTGGGGTTGTGTCATCACTAGCTAACCCTAGGCATATCAGCAACTAGGTTTTTCTGTTGATATATATGGTTCCTTTTCTGTGTACTAAACTAGCTATAACCACTCTGTCTTCTTATTAAACATCGAGCTTGGAAGTGATGCACATAGACCAGCAGCCAAATAGGAACGAGATATCCTTCTCGGGCTGGGGAAGCTGGAGAGAATAGCTAAACCTTCCTTTATATAACGAGGGAAATGCCTCACTTTTGATTGAATATTCAACCATGATGCCTCACCTGCACGTCCTACATTCACTCCCAGAATTTGAAACCGGGGAAAGGGGAATTAGAACACTGTTTTTGCTTGCTTTTGAGCTTGGTTAAGCCTTACTAAGCTATTGGTTTGAGTTAAAGCTTAATCTTTGAGCAACATACAAGGAGTTTCCCCTTGGGCCATGTCAATTAAGTACTGTAAGTTTTTCCCAACTTTATAAATCATAATTTGATTACCAGAAATTGTCATTCTTTGATAAATGATCATCACGAGTTAGACTTAGGCTCTGTTTGTTTTGGAGTAAAACATCTTTCCGGAAAACGATTTTCCACCACCTTCTCATTTTCCTTTGTTTGTTTTGTTAAGGGGAGGAAAACCATTTTCTCAAGGTGGAAAATTTCTCTCTTAAAATGGACAACCATTTTCCTTTTCTTATCAAGATATGCCACATTTTCCATCATCCTCCTTACTTCTCCTTATTCACTTCTTCCATCCTTCCACTCCTTTTTACTACCATATCCTTTTCCCCCTATGTTTTCTATCATTAAAACAAACAAAGGAAAATGTGTTTTACAATCATATTTTCCTTTGAAAATCATTTTGCTTGGAAAAAACTTTTCCATGAAAATAGTTTTCCGTCAAAACAAACGGAGCCTTAGTAAAAGTTGATCAATCCCTTTCATCTGTGGTTAAAGTGGGGATTGGAACCAAGTTTTTTTCTTTCTTCATCATCAATCAAAGTCAATGCAGTTGACCCAGGATTCTTGAAAATTAGAATCATGAGAAATTGAGCATGAAAGTATTCCTAGAAACTAGGGGAGCCAGTTCATCACACATACCTTCAGGCTTCTAAATTCATTGCAATTCTTAAGCAACATATTTATTTTCAAATGGCATTTCTTAAGGCTTCTATGACGTCTTAGTTACCTTTTACACAATGTGCCTTTTTATCTTTAGTTAAACACTATGAATTTCTGTAAATCTAAAATTTAGCGTGTATAGAGCCACAAGGTAGCAAGTGATAACTTATAGGACTATTTGTTGAATTTGGCCTTCTTTCAATTCATGTTGTTTTAACGAGGGTAGAATGGAAAGATCACTTAAACGACTAGGCTTTTACGGTGCTAAAGGAATGGTCATTTACATCACAATGGTGCTTGGGGTTAGGTTTAGAAGTTATGTTCATAAATTTTCGTCAAGGGTGACTTTCTGTTAATATTCTTACATTAGTGATGCAAGATGGTAAAGTCCCTTAAATCTATGCGGAGTCAATGAAACTGTGGACAAGGGTCTGACCTGGTCAAAGAACTAGTTGGGGCAGTTAAACTTTTACATATACTTTGTGCCCACAAGTGATTTTGGGCTAATAATTCTATGAATCCTAGGTGCCACTTTCATGGCAGACGCGGTGAATTGTGAATGCTAATAAGGTGTTCCATTTAGCTTTAGATTTTCATACTATCATGTGATGACAACATCAGAAATCATGTAACTACTATGAATCATTTCCTTATTGGGAAGTGTAAGCTAACTAATGTTTTTGTTATTTCCTTTTCCTTGTTGGGAAGTGTAAGCTAACTAATGTTTTTGTTATTTCCTTTTGGTCCATTCTGACATCCACGCTACTAATTTTTGGAACAAAATGGTGCATCTCGACACTGTTTATGAACTCATTATATGCCATTATCTATTGATTTAGTGTAGAGATTCATTCTTTAAAAATTATGTCCAGGTGGTGATTATTCTGAAAGCTACAAGGATGTGGATGTCGTGCGTGAGTTTGTTGAATGCTCGACCTCAACAACTGTGGAATCGGAAATGATCACTGACCGGAAGTCCAAAGATCAAACATTAGTCAGTTCAAGGAATGGGTTAAATGATGAGTTTGAGGAAGATTATGAAATTGGGCATGATAATTTGGGTGTGGTAACATCACCCTTTGAGTTTCAAAAGGCAGAACGAGGACAACCAAGAGTGCCAGCTGCACCGTTCTCAAAGCCAGCACCATCAAAATGGGATGATGCACAGAAGTGGATAGCGAGCCCTACTTCAAATAGACCGAAGTCTGGGCAGTCACATAGCGTGCAAGGGGCAAGGAAGACTAACATTTTCGGCCATGGAGGTCGGAAACCTGCAACAAAAGTAGTTCTTGAAGTTCCAGATGAAAAATTAGTTGCTTTTGAAGAAGAGCCTGATATGAAAAGGATGGATACAAATCTAGCCAAGAAAGCAAATCAAACTCAAAAAATGGTGTGCTGGGAGCCAGATCCATACCCACATGCGGATCTACATGAAAAAAGAGCGCATATGATTGACAACTCTGTTGGAGAATCTGCAAGTAAGAGTTAACTACAGATTTTTCAACATTTTGTTTATACTATACCATTGTCAAGCTCAATTACTAGTTTCATAACTTTAATTTTGTTATGATAGAAATGACCGCTTTGGTCGTCTTTTGTAGTTCATCTTAGTCAACATGATTCATCTATATCAATCCAAACATCGACAGCTTTGATTCCACCTACTTCATTTGCCCGATCTGTTTCCATGAGGGATATGGGGACAGAGATGACTCCTATAGCAAGCCAGGAACCTTCAAGAACTGGAACTCCTGTCAAGGTGAAATCACCAATGCACAGCCCTACTTCTTCACGGTCTTCAACGCCTAAAAGAGCTCAATTATCAGCAGCACAGACAAACATGATAAATGACAACTTAAACCTGCGCAGAAAGGAGCTTTCGGAGAAGGAGATGCAAATGAAAACAAGAAAAGAAATTATGGAGCTCGGGATGCAGCTTGGCAAGTTGAATATCGCTGCATGGGCTGGTAAAGATGACGAAGAGAGTGCAACATCATCTTCAGTAAATGCAGTGGCTGGAGAACAAGCGTCTAAGAGTGTTGTTGAAACCAGAGCGGAAGCTTGGGAGGAGGCTGAGAAAGCAAAGTACACGGCAAGGTACCAATCCTCCTTTATCTTCCTTCCCTTGTTTTGTAATGTACAGATTTCTCTTGCGATTTTAAGTGGCCTTAAAGGTTAAATCTTTTGTTTTTGGGTGAATGTGATCGATCTTTGAGTTATTAGTGGTGTATGTAATGTAGCTTTATCTGCTAAACTCATTAGAGACCTGGCCCACTACTATGAACTAATATGCTCCATTGTAGTAGACAACATAATTGCTGAGCTATCTTGCTCCTTTAGCGAGAATCTTGCCTAGGGCAGGGTATCTTCTAGGCGAAGGTTTAGGTCTGTTCTAGGCATCCATGTATAGTGAACCATTTGGCTTTGGGTGGAACAAGCAGTATGCTTTAAACTTGCTAGAAGTATCAATCTGATATATGTAGAAAAGGAAAAGGAGGAGAGTGCAGTTTATCTTTAAATGTTTTGCACTCGGTAAGGTGTAGATCATCAAGCAAGGTAAGTTTATATTCTTGTAACTATATATGAAGCATGATTCTCGGAGGACTGTGAAAACTGTGAAAACACTCATGCTAGTTCTGTACATGCCCTTTCTGGCTTGATTCCATGCTGAACATCGATGCTATTCGTGAACATTGCTTAAATGCTATGGTGTCAGTCTTTGTGCATATTCCAGAATTCGACAACGTGTTGCTAATTGCTAGTTAGAGACTCAAGCTGGATTGTTAAGAGCCAAAGCGTGGAACTCAATGTTAATGACTTCTAGAAGAACCTAGTGTGGATCTCACCAAAGCTGATGACTGAATGGTCAACATATATGATCATGAGGTTCTTTCTGGAAGACAGTACAAGAACTAGAGATTTGTAGCCAGAGAAATTTAGGAAAGAATTGAATGTAAAAGAAACTTGATATGCATGCTATACTACTTGTAAGAATTTGGGCCTTTGAACCGAATTCATCAGCTGTTTGAATTAAACCCAATAGATAAGTTCAAGCTCGGCTGCTGATGTTGAGTACGTAATGGCTCCCAATCAAAGAAAATGAAAAGAGAGAGTAGCAAGTACCTGTTTTGATCATTGTTGTGTAGTGCTAGTGTCCCAGATCTTTTGGCTTCCCCACTTTCCTACACATTGGGAGTTTGTCTCTTTGACTTTGTAATGGAGAGCCTTGGGAAAGCAAGATGTAACTGAGGCAGATGCCTCTTTCTCACTAGATGATCTTTCTTTAAATGTAGAAGTTTCTCTATGTTCGCCTTGCATTGGCTTAAATAGACAAGTATATCATCTTATTTCATGTTTGTGATTTAGTTTTTCTTTAATACTTTTCGTTATTATCTGGACAAAGAGTAACACAATAAGAACTTCTATAGGTTTGAGCGTGAAGAAATGAAGATTCAAGCATGGGAAAATCATCAAAAAGCCAAAACTGAAGCTGAGATGAGAAAAAATGAGGTACGTTACTGTTATGATATTTTATCGTCTGTTTCATGTTTACAATAATTTTCCCTATTGCCTGTGATGGTAAGACTACATTCTTTGCCTGCATCGCTTCAAATGTTTGCCTAGGTATTTTAGCATTAATTTGAGGTGTCTGACATCCCATATTTGTGTACGTCAGTAAATTAGCAAACTCATTTCCTAGTAGATAGTGCACCTGGGATAAAAGGGATTATTGGATACAGACCGCTGTTTGTTTTTAGCTACTCTCTAACGAAAGAACCAATAATGTTTGACAAGAACATCTAGTGCAAAACCTACTTTACTCTAAAACTTTGACACAAGCTATTAAACCTACTCTGACGTGGTGGCTATGGGCATCCAGCATCGAGATGGGACTGAGTTAGTGGAGGTAAGGGCTGTGTTCTTGGGTTGTAAGTAGCTTGGGAGTGTGGATATTCAGAAGCGGCAAAAAACCAAACACGGATGTTGGTCTGATATATTGTCTGATATCGAGAATCTTGCTGTCATGTTCGATTGTGTTCTTTTCACCGTATGAGGAGAGAGGGCAATGTTTTAGCCCATTCTATCGCAAAATCTAAGGTTACTGTTGTAAGTGAACATGTGTGGTGTGAGGATTTTCCCTGAGTTTGCTAGATACAGTGTAGGGATATGCTTCACCATTTGAATTATGCATCACAAAATTCTCTTTGCCTGGTGGCCATAAAAAAATGATACATGTGTGTATATACATGTCAATTGTCATACATATAATTAATGGAAGTGTTACCCCTTGCGAAAGCATGGGTCTGCCACCACTTGCATCGAGTTCATAGAGTAACCTTAATCTCTTCACAATCAATGCAGATTGAGGTGGAAAGAATGAGGGCAAAAGCACAAGATAAATTCATGAACAAGCTTGCTGCGGCAAGGCACAAGGCAGAAGCGAAGCGGGCAGCTGCTGAAGTGAAGATGAATAAGCAAGCGACAAAGACGGAGCATCAGGTCGAGTACATCAGAAAGACTGGCCGAATACCTTCCAAGTTTCCGTGCTGGAGTTGCTGCACTTGATGTTATGAGCTTCCCATCTCTCTTTATCCCTTGATCATTTTTGTAACTAGTGTATTCTCCTCTCTTTTATACAAGAACATAAACTCTTTTCAGGCAAGTTACGCCTTTTCCGATGGATTTTCCGTATCCAGGGAGCTGCTCACAGCAGGTATACCAAATCAATTGCATGCACATTGCACTTGCCTTTTTGCACTTTAAACTGGCATTATACTCTTCGTGGTTCTGTAAAAAGGTTCACCAAACTTGTAGTTTCAAGTAAGCTGACAACAATATGATTTTTCACCTTCATGAGTCATGACCAGGTTTTTATACATTGCACCAAATTTCTTGGTCCTAAGAAGAAAAAGAGTTGATATTAATTCAATATATCTCTTATTGTGTTTAAACTATTTTCTTAGAAAAAGGTGTTTCATTCTCTTCATTTTATTGGGCTTGGACTATTGCCTAATTTTAAATTAAAATTAGGCAATTTCTTATAAGACCAATTCACTAATGTGTTAATAAGGTAAAATGAGAAATGTTGTGATTATTTCTAGTAACCGAAGAGTTTTATATAAACTCAATAGCAATATTTATCTATTTGGTGATAGTGACATCGGGGCACGTGCATCCTTATTTTGATTTTGGTTTTCGTATCTTGGATCTTGGTTCAGGCCTCATTCGACGATGCCTCGTTGCAACAATTTCAAAGGGAAATATTCTTTGCACCTTTTATTGATTGTAAACAAAAACAGTGGGCTAAACAACTATTTCTTCTATTGTGCAATACTCGCAACATTTCTTGCTTATACGTTATTTAGTGCAATACTTCGAACTTTATATCTCTAATTATTGATAACTAAAAATTATAAAAAATTGATATTATAATAGTATGCATTATGACGAAAATATGAGATTGGTAGATAAATAGTGACTACTATGTTAATGTTTCAAGT
Organism: Patellifolia procumbens; assembly: GCA_947645195.1. Lineage (NCBI taxonomy): Eukaryota > Viridiplantae > Streptophyta > Magnoliopsida > Caryophyllales > Amaranthaceae > Patellifolia > Patellifolia procumbens. Next base: position 1,289,447 of record CANSGD010000144.1, read on the forward strand.
ATTTAGAAATTGAGGTATAAATTACGTTAATTAGACGTGGTCTAGAGTACATTTTGATACTTGATGATGCAAACACTTAGAAATTTTACTAGATCCGCCTCTGTTTGATAACAAAAGAAGCTCGTAGATAATATTTGCCACCGAAAAGGAAACATTTCCTCTCCCTCCTTTAAGCTTAATCACAATTTTTCATGAGTTTTTTGTCCAACCACGCTATTTTTTCCACTATAATAAATGCTTAACCCGACAATCCCTATATTACATTAGGAAAAGAACAATTAAACCACTTCATCCGCGATAAATATACACAAATTATCAAAAGAGGCGGTCAAATTTTAACATAAAATTAGACCAACTAAAGACCACATTCTATTAACAAGCCCATTCTATCTTACTCTAGCCGAATGCTATTCCTAGACATTTAGCACAATCTACTTGTTCATTCTCTTCTCCTTTTTCTATTTTAATTTTAGTGTCAAAATATAACTAGCGATTCCTAAGAAAAACATATACTTACCTAATGAATTAAACTAGTCACTAAATAGATTAAACTTGTCACTAAATAAATTTAACACTGAGTATTGAATAAACTAAACAAGTCACGAAATGAATTAAGTTGGTCACAAAATGGATTAAATTGGTCCCTTTTTTCAGAAGAAGGTTTGTTGATTTTCTCTTATTATTATTGGATCTATTGAACCGTTACCTAATTTTATTTTAAAAGTAGGCGGTTATTTACAAGACCAGCTGCTAAATATATTATTTAATAAACATTAATATCTCCCAGTTATATTATACTCCCTCCGTCTCACAAAGTTCTTTCCAGTTCATTATTTTACACCTCACATATACTACCTCCGTTTCTTTTTATTTGCAACGTATTCCTTTTAAGGAAATGTCATATTAATTGGAACATAGCTTTATATGGAAAGTTTTTTTCCATTTATTTACAACTTTGCACTTGGTATGAGGGTTTTTCCTTCATTAACAAGTGGTCCCTTTTTCTCTCTCTATATTCCTTGGTTTGTGTGTTTTTCTCTATATTCTAAATAAAAAAACGGAGGAAGTATTTGACAAGTGAAAAGAACTTTGTGGGACGAAAGACAGAGGGAGTAGTCATTTGCCATCCATATAAAATTATAAACACAATCTTCTCTGACTACATAGAAATCCAACCTAAAAGTTACCTATCAAAACATAAAAAGTGAAACAAAAACGTGACAATATCATACATTTTTTGATTTTATCATCCCTACTCCAACTCCGTCTTACATTATTTGGCCTCTTGTCAAATAAATCCAGCTTTGCCTCCACCAGAAAAAAAATTAAATAATTTTCCCAAATGTAATAAATCTGCTATAATAAATAAATACACAAAATTAAAAACCAGAAAAATTCATAAAATCAAATCAAAATACAAACTCAGAAGCCAAATCCAAACAACATTCTTTCTCTCTCTATCACGAAATTTCCTTATTTTTTTTCCCAGAAAATTAGAATAATAGCAACAAAAAAAATTATAATTCTCCCACAAAAAATTTCTCTTACCCACATCATTAATTCCCGGAATTTTAATCGGGAAAAAAGAAATTAATATTGTGGGTAAAAAATAAATATTAGGGGAGAATTTTAATTTGTAGCTGAAATTTGAAGTTATTGAGTTTGGATTTCCATGGCGGAGACGCTGGACCCATCGTTGGCGGTGACAGCGTTTGTTCTAAAAGACGCTTCAAATTGGTGGAATAACATCAATGATTCTCATCTTTGGCAAGATCGAATTTTTCATATCTTATCTATTTTATATGGAATTGTTTCTGCTGTTGCCCTGGTAAATTTGAAATTTTGTCTGTTTTTTGTGGGTTTAATTTGTGTGTTTTCTTGTTTTTTGATGATAAAATGTGATGGGTTTTATTGGGTTTCTGTTTAATTTGATTGTTTTCTTGTTTTTTTGATGAAATCATTGGTGGGTTTTATTGGGTGTCTGTTTAATTTGATTGTTTTCTTGTTTTTTTGATGAAATGATTTGTGGGTTTTGTTGGGTTTTTGTTTAATTTGTTTTATTGTAATTGGATTTGGAATTTGGTAGCTGGGAGATATGATCTTACTAGAATGCATACAATGCGTGCGAAAGGATCTAAGTGGTTATTGGAGGGGATAAGAGAAAGAAGATCATGAAAATGAATGACAGTTTGTGTTAATTTACGATAATGTTGATTTTTGGTGTCCCGCTTCTTTTCTTATGGAACAGAGATTTGGTAATTAATCATAGCAAAATTAGAAAAGGAAATAAAGAAATTGGCTTTGATGTGAAATTGGATGGATGCAGGTACAATTGGTGAGAATACAATTGAGAGTTCCTGAGTATGGATGGACAACTCAGAAGGTATTCCATTTTCTGAACTTCCTGGTTAATGGAGGTATGTATGTGTATGTTCACTGATGGTTTTGTTATTGATTGTTGACATTCTTATTTTGGGTTCTTTTTAGTATATGTAATGAACCAAATGTTGATGGTGTGCAGTTAGATGCATAGTTTTCGTGTTTCGCCGTGATGTGCAGCTCTTGCAGCCTGAGGTTTGGCTTTATCTTGATTTGTATGTGTTTTCAGCTCATGTTGTATCGGTCTGAGACAGTGTCTTATGCTTCTATTGCTTCTTCTGTATGGTATTTAGATTGTCCAGCATGTCTTGCTTGATTTGCCAAGTCTTGCGTTCTTCACTACCTATGCACTTTTGGTCTTGTTCTGGGCAGAAATTTATTATCAGGTTTGAATTCTTACTTGGTTTTCACTTTGTATGGTAATCTTAGTTATGCTTGCCTTTTCCCTAACTGGATTTTTCTATGTGGTAGGCGCGTGCAGTATCTACGGATGGCCTCAGGCCTAGCTTTTATACGATTAATGCAGTGGTGTACTCCATTCAGGTGCAAATTCTCCCACATATGAGGACTGTCTGAGAAACAGTTCTTCCCCCCTTCCTTTTATGGAACCTTTTTTTATCATCATAAGTAAGGTTGAGTTTTTATCGTTTTTCGCCCCTTTAATCTACTTTTCTTTAGGGGAAAAACCGAAAAAGAAGGGGGGGGGGTTGAGGTGGTATGTTTGTAAAATACATTATGGCCTAGATTCGGTTACTGTTTTATTTGAACGTTTACGATGTTGAGATATTTTAGTTGAATCTACCATGGAATATTTCTTGAAGTACGATGACGTGGACCACTGATATGGCTGATTGATTCCTTGATAAAGCTGTCTATATCTGAGCCTCTTTTTATCAAGACTTTGACATCTTTATGTTTTTATGACAGACTAATAGGCATAATAAGTTCCGATTTTATTGTATAGTTGATGTTTTGACCTATATACTGAATTCTGTCTGTTAGTCTTCCCCTTTTTGGCTTTAACAACCATACCTAGTTTAAACGTGTTTTCGATAGGGTCTGGTAGGCCCACTTTTCCTCTACCTGTCAAAACTATGAGAGAGGTTGTTTCTCAAAGACCCCCTTACAGTTTCTTCTTTTTTCTTTTAGTACAAAAGGGAAGCTTATCGTGTAAATATAAACACATCAACTCTTAAGTTAGTAACGGTAGAATAAGGAGTATAGTAGTGAATACTTACAACAATAACAACAAAACCTTAGTCTCAAAATGATTTGGGGTTGATTAATATGAATTGTCAAAGGATCCGCCACTGTGAAAACTATAATAAGAAAAGCAAAGTAATAAGCTAAAGAGAGTAACAAAGAAAAGTTACCAAGTGAAGGTGAGGGTAGAAATAGAGGAGACACAGACACCGTAAGGTCTAAGGAACAAAATGAGGGAGGTGGAAAGTGGAGCCAAGGACGCGAATATCAATTTTTTTTGAAGAAGTCTTCTAAAAAAGGGCCAAGATAAAAAACAAATTTGGAGAAAAACAAATGAAAAGGTGAGAAAGCCTCAAGGAGGAGAATAGCTAAAAGATGTTTAGGGGAGAAAAGATACAAAGCATAAGGAGTAAAGTAACAAGAATCAAACGAAATAGAATCTAGAATTACACCTTCAAAAGTTTGGCAAGCGTTGCTTCTGTAGAATGTAATACCTCTTTTTTTATCTTCTTTCGTTATTGCTTCTGTGTTATTCGATCATTATATTCTTTTGAAACAAGCAATTCATATATCTTCATTTTAACGATTCAGTGAGAAGCTGCACCCTGCAATTAATGAGAATGTTTTTTAACTCATCCAAGCTGGCTGGAGTAAATGGTCCAATTCTAGGTATCATAGCTCAAAGATCCCAAAAGTTAAAGGAGATAGAGTTGGGTGGATAAATGGATTATCTGGTCGCATGACAATATGGGAAAACAGCGTGACTCAGAATATTTGAATGGTAGTCTAGTTTTTTTTTAGATAAGTAGATAGACAGACGAATATATAGATTTTCTTTAAAGAAAAACTAGATACAGTAGATACCATATATTGCTTCGACTAAAAGTAAAGTATGTGAAATTCTCTTTGTAAATTGAAATATGTCCTTGAGATTCTTTTTGTAATATAGGAATTGGTTGGTATTATAAGGGTCTATGGCAACATGTTGCCTGCTTTCATCCTTCACAGTCCCGAAAGGTATCACCCTTGATAAAGCATAATGTTGAAAAAGTCTCTATGTGGCTTTGGCACTTGGGGAGAATTATTTTGTTCAGTCTTTTGCTTCCAGTGGCCTTCAACAGTGTTACATTATTTTATGGTATGAGAATGGATACGGGTACATAATCTGCTCTTTGCTACTTACTTCTTTTTAATTAGCCCAAACATGTGTCATTTTGCATGTGCAAGTTAGTGAAGTAGGTAACACTGGCCTTGGAGAATTTTGTTGCTCATTCTCCACACCCCACCCAAAAAAATATTCGACTTTTCCGTTCACCTTTCTTTTCTCAGTACTCTCTCTTTGCACTCCCTCACTCCTTCCCGTTTTTTAAGGAAAGAGTGTGTTGGGGGGGGGGTGTTTATTGGTTAAAAGTAGTTGTACGCAAGATTTCAGCTATTATCAACTCTTATCTGAATTCTTCTTCATATCTTGCTTGTACTTCTACATGGATGCTCGCATGAAGCATCCTTACGTCTTGATGCTTTCCGCCCTTTTACTTTTTCTCTGATGTAATTCTCTAGTTTACTGATAAGGCCACATCATCATAATTGTTCGCTTTTGTGCCACATGTATGGGTCCAAGGGTTTGGTTGAAGAGAGTATCAGTGCTCATTGATGGAAGTAAAGAATGGTAGAAAGCCTAAATATAGGAAATTCGATAATGTTTTGAATTCGGAAAATCTTTGCTCTCTTTTGTTTTGGTAAATTCAGGAGCTTTTTAGTATATTTTGGTACTGAGATTTTTAGGAGTTACACTAACAAGATTAGGTTATGTATTCTATTTAAGGACTTTTATTTCTCATCTTTATGCTTTCAAGGGTTTTGCCCCCTGATTAAAAGCAAGCCTTTATTGAAAAATGAAATCCCTAAGACATGGAGTTGCTCTGCAAGCATTAACCGTCCACTTTTAAGAAAGGAAATTCCCTTGCACATTTTATCAAAAAATTGTCAATGACATAAAATACACGAATGAATTTAAGAAACCTAAGTAATAAGACTTTTATGTTAGATTTTGGAGAATTCCATAGAAATTTAACACGCACGAACTTCTTTCTCTTTCTTTTCTCTAGTTCCCTGTAAGTCCCTCTACGTCCTCTGTATGATTTCAGTTTCAGTATTATATACTCCCTCCGTCCATTTTCCTATGCACCATTTTCCCTTTTGGAATGTCCTCAAAAGATTGCACCATTTCTTTATTTGTTATGTAGTCCCGTTACTTTACTCTCACACAAAAAATAGTTGGTCCCACCATTTTACTTTTTCATTCACTCCACTTAACCAAATATTAAAACTTGTGCCAAAACCCATATGGAGCATAGAAAAAGTGATGGAGGGAGTATATCATTTTGTTAAGGGTGCATATTAAAAATATACCACCGGAAGCCCATCCTTACCGCTTTCTGAGTTTGCTGAAAAGAATGCAACAACGCTCCAGGACAAAGATAGAAGCCACAAGAGCTTCCTTTTACAGATACAAACAAAAGAAGTAAGGATAGTCCATATTAATCGCCTTCCAATTGATTACCTCAACTGGTTCCCTACGAGAATCGTACATTTGTCTTAGTGACCTAGTAAGGGCTAGTTTTTGGTGTTGTTGAAGTCACTGAGCTTTGCTAGTGGATCATAATGAACATGCCAGAGAAAAGGCAGAGAAATGAATTGGCCATTGCTGCATGACTGAAGGATGTTTAGTCAGTTTGAGGAGATTCTTTGTATTCGATCCTTAGATTTTCCGATAACCCTGAAAACATTACTTAATCTCACTTGTAATAGAGGATTTAGTTAATCTTCCATATGCTATAAAAAGTCCATATGTATTTCTGCAAGTGTATAGGTTGTTTTCATTTATTGAACTAGAGTACTAGACTGTATTTGGTATCTTTGAATGCTTTTTTTCCCATTTTGTGTTCTTTGCTTGTGTTTCATCTGATGGCATCGCTGGTTTTTTCTTGTCAATCTAGCAGCTCTATTAGCTTACAGTGAGATTTTTCTGTGTATAATTTACAATGATTATGTTACTAAATCTATCCTTTACTCCAGTTCGCTTTGTGGCTGATTTTGTGGTGGAAACCAATCCCTGTTCTGGTAATCTTGTCTAAGATGTTTTTCGCAGGTTTGTTATTAATGTAATATAGTTGACAAGTTTGAGGTTGGTTAGTTATCTCGAAAATTTCTGACTCCCGTATATGCTTGTATGTTGGCAGGTGTGTCTTTGTTTGCAGCTCTTGGTTTTCTTCTTTATGGAGGAAGGTAATTAATTTCGTGACAATGCTTTTGTAACTGTGAAGATGAATCCATGTGTTTCTGCTCTCAGTTTTGGAGATTGTAGTTGAGGAAATTGGCTTTCCTATAGCACATTGGATAAAATATCGACAATATCAGGCTTCTAATATCTTTATAATAAGCTGTCAGCATTTGTAGGATGATCTTAATTAAGTCTAGAACCTGTGCCACCGTAACCCGAATAGACTGATTATTTTCCCACTCAAGAAGTTATAATTTCCCTTCATTGGTTATTTCAGCAACTGGCTACTCAGTGTCTTTGGTAGGAACAATACTGCACCATCTCTATTGGTTGAGCCTAGCTCAGAGTTCGCCTGCGTGCAAGCCTGCATAATTTTACTTGGTGGTTGATAGAAAAAAAATGGGTCTGGAAAGATTTGAGAAATCTAGCTCAAGCTCATTGCTCCAACCGTTCCTTTACTTTAAAACATTCCCTGCTCCTCTGATACTAGCTCTTGGATTGCTTGATTGAGCTGATTTCTTGGAATAATGAAAGGGTCAAGATTTGATAGTTATGAACCATATCTGGAAATGATGGTTGACTATGACTGAACGATGACGAAAAGTCCTGTTTGTCCTTATCTTTCTCATCCAACAAAGGCTCTATACTCTTTCCCCTTCTCCATGGCTTTTTGTGTCAGTTAATGCTGATTGCGTTAGTAATGCTAGAATATAGAGGCATACTCCTGCACCCTGGGGGTGGGAGCTCCATTAGATTTCAGTGCCTTGCCTCAGTTGTAATATATTTAGTTCCTCTGTTCACTTTTAGTTGCAAAACTTTGCCAGTAGGAAGTTTCAATTCCATTGTAACATTACTTTATATGGCATGGAGTTCTCTCTCTCTTCATCACATGGGTGCATCCTTATATCTCTGTCTCTCCTCTCCTTAAAATTTGTGCCTCCCCCCTCACGTTGCAATGAAAGGTGATTGGAAGAAGTATACTAAAATCACTAAAATGTAGGATGACCTAAGACTGCCCCTAACCACGATGAAAAATGAATGCTTCTCAAGGTTCCTGTGCAATATATTTGTTTACATGTTTGATCTATATGCCTGAGATGTGCTTCTTTTCTTATTTTTCCTTCTGGGGAAGCTTTTCTTGCTGCCTTTGGTCTCTCTATTTCTCACTTGGGTGAAATTGAAGTCATTCAATTTCGTAACTTTTTTGTCATTTTTGTAGTTTTGTTATTTGTTGTCTCTGTACCTGCATTGTTGATGGTCTTTATTGGCAGGCTTTTCTTAATGTTGCAACGCTTCCCTGTGGAATCAAAAGGGCGACGAAAGAAGCTCCAGGAGGTGCAATGCTCTTCCTATCTCTACTCTAGCCTTCCCTTGCCCAAAGGGTCTAAAGCTCAGAGCTGTTTTGTATTTACATTTTATAAGCATTAGTAACATTTGGCATTCCATTTGATTAATTAGCTGTACTGTTGTGCACTCTTTTCAGGTTGGCTATGTAACCACAATATGTTTCTTGTGTTTCCTCGTAAGATGTGTCATGGTAAGTGCAGCACTGTTCACTGGTTACACTTCCCGCACTATTTGCTTATAGAGTCTAGGATGTGCAAGTATCAAGTGCGTTTGGTTGTCTCAGAAAAGTGTGATAATCTGTCAGGTTTGATGCAACTTGCTGCTCTAGTGTAACAATTTAGGTAGCAAAACGTAAATGTTGTAGGGATGCAAATATAAAAGGAAAACAACATAAGGATGCAGTACTTTGTCTTTTAGAATTGACACACGTTCCTTCTATACTATACTAGACAATAATCAATCTAAATTTTGTTAATTGTGTGCTCTCAATGTATTTGTAGGTGGCAACAATTTGACCCATTCTGTAATATACTACACTTAACATCTGCTTGTATCCCATTGAACTCATCAGAAACATCTGTTTTCTTGTCTTCCCTCCACACACAGTCGCTTTAGACACCATATAAGAAACCCAATTTCTTTTCCTTTCCTTTTCTTTTTCTTTTGTTTGTAAGATAACATAGGGTGTGCCTTGAGGTAAGTCCTATTTGGTTCATAGATGCAACATCGGGTTTTATGATCTAAGTAAATACTCCTTAAGTCACATATACAATTTGCCGAATTTTAAACTCTAGGAAGGACCATAGAAACTATATTACTATCTGTTTAGTTTTGACCTATGGGTGTTTAGTAAGGAAACTTCGATTGCTATTTCTTCATCTTCTTTTAGACTTTTGTCTCTTCTGATGTGAAGAGGAAAGAAAATTCTTCATATTTTATATCTAGAATTATCATTTAACAAGACCAGGACATTGGTTCTCGATACAGTTATCTGAACTCTGATGTATTCTTCTGTGTCGCTTTCTTTTCTGGCTTATTTTTTATGCAGATGTGCTTCAATGCTTTTGATAAAGCCGCTAACCTTGATGTTCTGGATCACCCAGTTCTCAATTTCATGTACTATCTCGTAAGTTTCTTCTTTTCTATTTCTTTTCACAACTTTGTACTTTGTAGTATTTGTTTAAAACAGGAAAAAAAATGGCTGAGTTATTGTTACCTGTTCTACATAATAACACTTGCCTGTGGAAATATCGTCTTTGGTAGTTGGTGGAAATATTACCCTCTTCTCTGGTTCTCTTCATATTGCGGAAGCTTCCTCCAAAACGTGGCATCACACAGTATCATCCAATCCGTTGAGGTAAAAATGATTGATAAAAGTACGGCTCAAGTAATGTCGTGGGATTGCCACTCTTGTCCTCGAAAAGGAAGTGCAGGATGTCAGAAGTGAAATGTCCATGAAGAGTTTGTCCCTGTGTGCAGGTGTCTTTGGTCAATACCTTGTAGATTGTTTAACTAATCGTCTGATAATGATTGTGAAATCATGAGAATATATATGATTTTGATGAATCATGCTCATTTGTTTGCCTCCTGAAATCATAAAATTGTCTTCCTTGTCAAAAGTTATCCTACCAAACCTGGACAACAGATTAAAGATGTTGATGAAGAAATGAAAATTGGAGGGAGAAAACATATATTTGGTTTTCTTCCTCCCTGATTGGAAGATTACTTCTACTGTAATCTGTGTTGAAAGACTTGAAACGTGTGATTTTTTTGGCTCTTGATGTGGGTAGAACCTGAGTTGAATGGAAAATTGTTTTTGCTGCTGATGTTTAAGGCGTTACCCTAGTTTATATAGTGATTTGTGCATGCAGTACTCCCAAGTTTATAACGGTGATACACATATCGCCATATCTATTACAGTCTAGATAAACCTGAAAATGGCCCGATTGTTTTCACCACAATTCTCATAATACCCTTGTAATATGCATGTTAAGCATGTCACAGTTGTAAACTAGGCGAATTTGTCTCAAGACGAGCAAAAATGTGCAGTCAATGTTAAATTGTGTAATTGAAGTGAAGTGAAACACCTCACCTGGAAAGCTCAAGAACCATGTTCATCAGCTTGAAATACATGTCTAGTATGTGGTGGTGCTGGTTGAGCGAGACCGGCGGATGCAGCTGCTGAATGGATGATAAAAGCTTTGAGATAGAAAGGAATGCAATGACACAAATTGACAACAAAACCAGAAGTTGATGTTTTTGGTATACAGGCTGGGGATTTAGGCTTTGACTAGTAGATATGGACTGGTTGTTCATAGAGTTGAATTAGATGTTTAGGTTCAAGACATTTTAGAAGTTGTGTTCTTTAGCATCCTCATCTCCATTGAGTTTCTATATTTAGCATGCTTATCTCCATTTTAGAAGATGTTAACAAGTTACCGTTTGGTAAGGCACGTTTCTTTACCAACCTTAGTAAATACTAATTAATACAAGATATTGAAGATTCAGGCTCCGTTTGGTAGGGTGAAAAACATTGAAGATGAAAATGGTTTTTCATGGAAAACCTTTTTATATTGGAAAATTCATTTTTGTGAAGGTTTTCCGTTGTTTGGTTGCATGTAAAATGATTTTTCATTTTAAACATTTTTCATTGTTTGGTTTAAATGAAAATCAATTACCTCAATTGTGAGGGAAAATGTTTTTCTTCCACTTGTGGTGGAAAATGTTTTCCTCCCAATTTTGGTGAAAAATATTTTCAATAACGTGAAAAATGGTTTACACCTCAAGTTTTACAATTTTGATATTTACTCCAAACCAAATATCGTAAAATGGAAAAATAGTTTTCAAGGAAAATATTTTATATCCTACCAAACGGAGCCCCAATGTTGTTTATGCCAAGTCCTCTTTTATTTTTAAAACCTTGAGGATATCTTGGATATTATATATGCCCCATGTATCTTGTATTTTTGTATTATAGTCCCTCCGAAATTGGTTAAAACAAATTTTCTATGATATATCTTTGTGGTTTTACGTTTTCTAAGTTGTACCCTATGCTTTTGAAAACTCTATATTGCACTCTTAGTCTTACAATTTCTAATCAGTTGTACCCAAATTCAGCTTGATGAGAATTTAATTTTCGACGTTCCAGTTCTCAGTTTGATGAGATTTTGTTTTTAGAATGTGATTTAAGGGTTGTTAAGGCTTTTTTGACATGTTTAACTACTGAAAAAGTGCATCTTTACCTAATTGTTGCATGCTGGGGATTTTTGCTTTGGGTACAGCTGATTAAAAAATGTATATCCAAGGGTATAATAGAGAGATTTCAAATCATGGGGTACTGTTTAGAAAACGTAAAACCATAGGGGTATATCATAGAAAATCCCAATAATTAAATATAAACACTTGTGCAAAGAATCTACAAAAAACAGTAATGGTGTTTAGTTGTACAAAAACTTATGTTAGACGGTCTATGCATGACCGTGTGGATAGATTGTATGTGACTTTTAAGTTAAAATTCAAGGTTTTTAAATAATAACACTTTACATGCTCAGATTTTAGGTTAAAAACCTTGCTAGACGGTCTATCTCAAAACTTACTCATTTACTCTATGTAAACAATCTAATGATTTTCCAACTATATACAAATATATTACGAATTCGGATTCCATCACAAGGGCATTAAAACTAGACGGTAACCATGATGGGACCGGAATTTACAGAGATGAATTACGTGCATCCCAAATAAACTTTTTTTTAGGACGTGAAGTATATAGGTAAATAATGACTAATGAGAGAGGGTTTAGGTAAATACGAGTATTTACTTTCAAAAAAAAAAAAAAAAAGGTAAATACGAGTATTTCATCCTAAAATACGCGTTATTAGTTAGTAAGTACGACTAGGAATAGTAACACTATGAGATCTTTTCATGTTCGTAATATCAACTTCTGATCATTAAGACTCAAAATGTTAACGTGAAAGTCAAAGTGTTGCAGTTAAAATGAGCAAAGTGGTTGTAGTTACATTAAAGGAGTTTTAAATGAATGAATGAGTATAAATAGCCTCATATGAACTGATAAAGTCAATACGCATATGGATCTAATGATCATAGACTTTGAAGACCTAATTCTATATTAACAACTTGTATTTCATAATCCAAATTGGCAAATTATATATTCGTCCAGTACCATTGTCGCGCGGCGGTGCCTATGCTATGGTGAAGAACTGCAACAACTCGATCCAATATTAGCGCGAATGTCATTGCAACTCCTCACTGTCGATGTTATAGAGTAGAATCCATTGATGCCAATTTTTTGAGCTTAGATTAAATACTTTAGGAAATCTTGCAAAAAAAAAATACATTATAAGTTAGAAAAATTTGTGAGAAACATCCTTTTAATATATTTTTTTGGTATTTAACAACTTTAAACAATTTTTTTTGCGAGATCAGATTTAAAAGCCATTTTTCGGATTGATTCTGGTTTCCTAGCGTTGATCAACACGATTTCTATGCGCAATCCTTGCACCTCAAGGTGCTCAATGCCTTAACCCACGCTCGCAATTAGAATTCAACGTCGGAATAAAGTTTTAAGGTCTGATCTCACAAAAAAAAATGTTTAAGATTGTTAATTCGCAAATTTTCCTGTAAATTATTAATTTTGTGAAAAAACACCTTTAATATTTTTTTAAGAAAAAAAACCTTATATATTTTTTTTAGAAAAGACATCTTATACTGTTACCGTATAAGACATTATTTTCCAAATTACACACCTTGTTGTCATATGTTGGCAACTTTTGGGTCATTAACGCTTTTTTTCATCTCTCTTTATGTTGGAATTTAGTCTTAAAATCTGGGTTGATATGTGTGATTTTTAGTCTATGACACACAAAATAGAGGGAAAAATAGGTCCAAATGTTGACCTTTTGTCCTAAATATAATAATAAGGTACGTAATTTGATAAGTAATGATAATTAAGGTGTTCTCACACAAAAATTATTCTAAAATGTGTTTTTTCATAAATCTTATAGCAAATAAGGTCTTTTTTTAATCAAAATTTCCATACTTTGTATTAACAAGTTGACATTTTTATTTGTACTGTGTAATTATACATATCACGTCTTCCACACCTATATATTCTTCAAATTAGATCCCATATATGCGCAAGTGTATGTCATTGCATTGCAAGCTCCTCCATCTTTAATAATCCTTGAGATTAGATTAGCCATAATGCACTATTAAGCATTATTATTTTCGCATAATTAAGCATTAGATAATGAGCTGTTGATCAGCTGTATGAAGATTAATAAAGAAAGTAGACTTCAACACGATGATGGCCATCCTTAGTAGCTTAGCTTAAGATAGTAATACATTGCGGGAACTAGGAATATTCATGTGCATAAACCTATAAAGTACATCCATTATTTTTTTCCTTTGTCGCTTTTTTTTTTTTGGTACTACTACGAGGAGTTTCCCACTGCCTTAGGCGAGTGGACTAATCTCCCAGCTGAGATTTTTTCCATTCCCAAGTCTCGATCCCGAGACCTTGGTTAAGGAGCAAGAGGCCCTTAACCACTCATGTTAACCTCAGTTGGTTCCTTTGTTGCTTTCTGCTTCGCCTTCCTGCAATTTTTGCTCATTTGAAAATCTTAGTCCGTGTTTTTTTCTTAGTTCGAAGAGGAAAATGGCAGAACAGATAGCTTTAGGTGCCTTGAATGTCGTAAAGCAAACTCTAATCGATACGACAAGAGAGTACATAAGATATGTAGGAAGTTGTGAGGAGAATCTTGGAAAGCTCCGGTTGAATCTTAAGCACTTATGTGATAAAAAGGATGATATTGATGAGCAAGTGATGAATGGGAAGGACCAACTGAAACACATGACTAGACAAGCTGTTTGTTGGGTTACTGATGTGAGCTTATTGACTGAGGATGAGGAGCTAAGAAGTCTTATGAGTAAGGACGAGGAGACGGCTAAGTTTGTTGTGAAACTGATGGAGAAAAAGTGTTTGAAAAGGCTCTTAAAAAAGGATAGAATGATGTGGGAAGTGGTCAAGAATGCGATGAACAAACTCGAGGAAGAGATGGTACAGAACAAGGCTTTCGCGGAACAAGACTACAAGAGAGTGGGTGAAATTGTAGTAGAGGTTATTAAAGATGCTACTGAGGTGTTTAAGGAGTTTCTGAAGAATAATCCGAAGATGGCTGCAATGGCCACCAGAAAGTTGACAGTTGAGGAGTTAGAGAAGTTGACGAATGGTGATTTGGAAATGGAGGAGATTGTAAGGGATGCTCGGTTTCGTAGTGCCAATGATGATGATGATGATGACCACGACGAATATGTGATGGAAACCAAGGGCTTGCTGCAAGAGCCTGAAATGGGTGAGAAAGAGAGGAAGTTGCTTAGTACAATGGGGAATGTGCTTATGCCATTACAGATGAAGATAATGGAGGATGCAAGTTTTAAGAAGGGTGTGCCGGAGGCCGATACTGTGAAGTTAGGAGTGGAATTCATTCAAGGATTCTTATTGAATATGAAAGGATTGAAAGACGAGATAAGAGAGGATCGTAAGCAGCACAGGAGGTCATGTGGCTACTTTGGCGCTCTCATCTTTCACTACCATAATCTTTACAAGATTAGCATAGCTGCTGAAGAGAAAGCCATGTTTGTACAGAAGTTAATTGAGAAAAGTCCTAGTGAATTAGTTGTTCCTATAAGAACACAGGATATGAAGCTCCCTCCCTCTCACTTCAGAGCGGGCATGGATTCCAGAGACAAACTTTTGCAACAAATTGTGGAAAAGCTCAAAGATGATCAAGTTCGCGTTGTTGGTGTATTCGGTATGGGAGGAACAGGTACGTCAGTTTTACTGAACTTATTCAACGTTGCATTATCTTTTACACATTGCTCTTCTCACTGGGTGACGCCCAGTCTCGAGTGCCACCCGCTCATCACATGGGTTATGTGAGCGTCTGCCACCGAGATTGGGTGTCATCCTAACCTCAAGTGGCGCCCTATCATCTTCGTTCTTATTTTTGTAACTTAAGACTCAATTGTAACAACTCAGCCACACTTACTCATTTACCTCCACCTTCCATTCATAGCATAGTATTGTTTTGCCCATACACATCAGATAAAAACCATTCCCATTGACACCCATGTCCTTTCAGTGTTCTTATCTTTCTATTTACATCTTTGCCAATTTACTGTCGATTTACGTATACAGTCATGTTTTCTTGTTTACTCACGTATACAATCATGTTCAACAAAGCTAAATGTATTGAAATGTGTATAGTGCATACCAAGTATTAATGTCATCAGTGTCATATACTAGTTACTCCAACATATACATATATGACAGAGCATGTATCATCTAAACACGTCGCAGCCACAAAGCATCCGAAATCTGGCAACTGACCTCTATCATGCATTCTAAATTTGATACACACACCACATTATATTATGCAGTTGGATAAATTTCTGAATGGCTGGTTGCACTAAAGTTTTCCATCTGTTCATTTCTTGCTTAAATCATATTCGTATCAATTATATACATACATGATGCAGGCAAAACGACCTTGGCAAAAGAAGTCCACAAGAGAGCAAAAGATTTGTTCAAGATAACAGTAATGGTAGAGGTTTCACAAACTCCTGATATTGGACGCATTCAACAAGAGATTGGTGAATCAATTGATATTGATTGGCGTGACAAGCGAAGTGTGGCTGAAAGAGCTATCTTATTGTACAACAGACTCATCTCAAATAAAGAAGAAAAAATACTCATAATCTTAGACAATATTTGGAAAAAACTAGATTTAGATGAGATAGGTATTCCTCGTCATTGCAAGATTTTATTGACAACCAGAGAAAAGAAAGTGTGTAAAGATACAGACGTACATGAGGGCAACATTCTAGAGGTGGGTTTGCTGAATATAGGAGAGGCTAGATATCTGTTCAAGACTCAAGCGGGAAAAGGGATAGATGATAAAGGATATGACAATGTAGTCGAAAGATTGTTGAGCAAATGCGGAGGATTACCTCTTGCGATTGTAGCCACATCCAATGCGGTTAAGGATAAAGATTTGTCGCACTGGCGAGCATTTGCAAATGAGCTAGAAAAACCAGTTTCTAGTCAAGTTGGTGGTGAGCATAAGGATACCTACTCAATTCTAGAAACAAGCTTTAAGTTTTGGGAAAGTGATGAAAAGAGGATGTTTTTCTTACTTGCCTGTCTGTCTCCTGTTGGTTCAAGTATTTCAATTGAAGATCTAATGCGGTTTGGCATTGGCTTAGATCTATTTCAACATGTAGATAAACTCTCTGAAGCCATAGAACAAGCGAATAGATGGGCTGATGAGCTCTTGTCATCATCAATGCTATTAGAAGGTGACGACCTTAAAGGTCATGTCAAAATTCATGATGTTGTTCGATCCTCTGCAGTCTCATTCGCAACAAAAGGTGCGCGAGTTATCTTACATCTGTATTATTTCATTACCTATATATCATAAGACGTTGCGTTAAATAGAATTGAAATGAACTTAACTAAAGTCGAACTGAAGTATAATTTGTGATTAGTATGATTTACAAAAAGCAAACATTTCATTTTGTGCTTGTAAATTTAGTGTTAGTAATGGAGTACATTACAAAACAAGGAAACTAATACTGATCATTGGTCGATTGCAGACAGCAGGCACAAGTTCTTGGTGGACGCCATTCCTAGATGGATCAACGACAAGACTTTTAAAACATACACCGCCATATCGTTGTTGTCTGGGAACGACTACTCTCGTCTTAATGGAGTGCAGGCATATAAGCTCCAAATCCTTCTTCTAAAAGGCAACCTATCTCCAGATTTCCCTAACTCGTTCTTTGAAGGAATGGTGAACCTGGAGATTCTAGCTCTTTTAAATATGAACTTCCATCCGTGTTTGCCAAAATCAGTAAGGAGACTGAAGAAGCTAAAATCATTGGAGTTGAAGGGTTGCAGGCTGGGAGATATTAAATGGATTGGTGAGCTGGTAAATCTTGTTGTTCTAAGCTTGCGTGAATCACTATTGGATCAAGACTTACCAAGAGAACTTGCTGAGTTGTGCAATCTTCGCTTGCTGGATTTGACAGGATGCAAGGGTAACCTGTCACAAAACTCATCTGAAGCCTTCAATAGACTCTCCAAATTGGAAGGACTTTACATGTATGATTGCATTGAAAACCAGCAGGCGATTTCATGCAGTGGTTTGCATCATTTGAACGTGCTTCACTTGCACGTTTTGGAGATAAAACACCTGCCTATTGTTGGCCAATCATTCGCAGAACACCTCGACGAGTTCAGAGTGTGTGCTGGCTCATCCAGTTTACAGGGCTTAAAGGAAGTCCGATCATTCCATCGTGTTTTAGATATAAGCAACACTATCGAAGCAATATCACCGCCAAAAAAGAAGAGTTATATTATAAAAGGCAATCGTGCTCGTGCACCTGTAGTAGGTAAGGTGTTGGAAGAAAGTTGTCTTAAGGCTTTGCTAAAGAAAGCCGAGTGGTTAAGATTATGCGGAACAAACTTTGACCATCTTGTTCCAGAGTTGGATGAAAGCGGGTTCAGGGACCTGCGCTATCTTGAAGTTACTTGCTGCCAGAATGTTAACTCTATGGTCAGCACAAAGAAGGGATTCAATTTGATTGCCTTTCCACATTTGGAGACACTGAATGTTAACTTTTGCCCAAAGATAAACAAGTTTTGTGATGGCGAATATCCAGTAGGGATGTTCTCCAATCTTCAAAATCTTTCACTTCTTCAGATGGTTGGCTTAGAGTATGTGTTGCCTCTATCGCATATTCCGCTTAACTTAACTAAGCTGGAAGTGGAGCGTTGTGACTCCTTGAACTTTATTTTCGTTGGCGATGCTTCGGAGCCATCTGATGCTAGCGCAGGAGAAGAAGGAAATAAGAATGCCATAAAACTGTCCTCTTTGAAATCCATTATACTAAGTGACCTGCCTTGCCTCAAAAGCTTGCTGGGACCAGAGCAATTTAGGGACTCCGGTAATGATTTGCAAGAACAGGAAGTTCTCTTCAGTAGCAAGGTATGATTATCTCATTTTCCTATGTCTTCCACACAAGAGTAAAACTGCTTTGGTATTTTACAAACTAATAAGTAAACAACGAAAGAAAGAGTTTTCAATATGGAGGCATCACAATGAAATGTCTAGGGTATCGGCAAATACATTTAGCAAAAATTCTTGTGTATTTTATAAATGCAACCAAACGATAATAATATCATACGAGCAAGCATTAATTTTTGTTATTAGTTAAGGAATCTTGTGTTGTAATTGATGCATGAAAATTCATATGCTTTAGTAAGTAGTACAAGTGCGCTTGTTATACTATGAAGTCGTAGGTGGTCAATGAATTCTCAACGCAATTTTCATTTTTGGGTCTTTTGTGTATTCAACACAAGGGAAAGGTTGGCATACATCCAACCTCCCCTTACCTCACCTTATGGCAGGAGCCTTTGAGGCATTGGGTTAATATTGTTGCTGTTGTAGTAAGTAGTAGAACTAGTTATAGAGGTGCTTTGCCTTTTTTGGACAACTGAACATGTTTTTAAATGCTACAGATCTTGTTTCCAGCGCTGGAGGCGGTTGAAGCTATCCGTTGTCCAAACTTTGTAAAGCTATGGAGTAAGGAATTCGGCCACCCTGGCTTCGATAATTTAAGAACAATATTCATTCTTCAATGTAATAGCTTGACAAGCATAGGGCCGGCTTCGATGATTTCTACTCTTGAGCAACTTGAAAGTTTAACTATCCAAACTTGTCCCAAATTGGTTGAAATCATAACTCATGAAGAGTCAGGAGCACTTGATCAAACCATAAGATTTCCCCGGTTAAAGTATATTAACATAAGCAGCTCCGAGTCTCTTCAGACTTTCTACGGTGGAAACTCTAAACTCGAGTTCCCTATGCTAAGAAAATTAGAATTGTATGATCTTGAAAGCATGAGCAGATTTGCCGGATCAGAATCCTCGTCAGCCTTTTTCCATGAAAAGGTAACACACACGGAAACACAGATCTCAAATACCAATCTGAACTATCTTGTTGGATGACTGATACATTCAAAGTAATTGCAGATTGAGTTTCCTGTACTGGAAGAGCTAGCTGTGCAATGTGTCTCAGACAATCAAGAGCTGGATGTGCAATGTGTCTCAGACAATCAAGAGCTGGATGTGCAAGGTGTCTCAGACAATCAAGAGCTGGATGTGCAACGTGTCTCAGACAATCAAAAGCTGGATGATGCAGACAATCTTAAAATGCTATGGACTTATAATGGAAGAAGAAACCCTGTTCCGATGTTGAAAAAGTTGACGCTTGGCATGAGCGGCGGGTTGGCGGTGATCCCATCCATGATGTCTGAAAATTTGTCGCGCCTTGCATTCAATAGCTTTGTAGGAGAATTCTTATTCCCAACCTTAGGTTCAATAACAAATGAGGGAAGTGTATCGACAAATCACAAGCTGCACAAAGTAGAAGAGTTGTCTGTTTGGGATTGTGACTTCAAAGACTTGTTTGAAAAGGCAGATTATACTGATGCTGCGACATCGACGTTCTGTGTACAGTTGAAAGGTTTATGGTTAAACTCCTTGCCAGAGCTAAATCTGATGCCTCTTTATCCGTTCAAAGGTCTCTGTTCACTGCATATATCTGGCTTGGGGTGGGAGAATTTAATTGTAGTTGATACTCATGTTGGGTTACAGATATCACTGCAGCAGCTTGAAACACTTACAATCAAATCATGTGAACAAATGAAAGAAGTAATTAAAGATGAAGTCAACGACCCGAAAGATGATCTTGTTTTCGAGTTCCCTAAGCTCAAGAAATTAGAATTAGAGGACATGAAGTTGCTCAACAGTTTCTCCACCACAATGAATACTATCAACTTACGTCTTCCGTCACTCGAGTCGCTTATAATCAACGAATGCTGTTCAATTCATCACTTTTGGTCTGGATCTTTGGTAGCTCCAAAGCTCAAATATGTGACCTTGAAGAAATGCGAGGCAATGGAGTGGTTATTTTCAGGGAACGAAAGTGATCACAGCTTAGAATTACCATCTTTGCAGAAGATTGATATTTGGAACTGCCCCAAAATGATGTCTTTCTCATCTGTGCCTTTAGGAGCACCCCAATTGAGAGAAGTGAAGCTAAATTATTGCTTCACTTTGCAGTGGCTACTGTTGAGGAACTCCAAGCGCGACAACGTTCAAGAATTTCCATCCTTAGAGATCGTGGACATTTTGTCGTGCCCGAACATCAAAGCCTTCTCAAATGGACCTCTACGAGCACCCAAATTGGATCACGTAAGACATGAACGAGAGCAGTTTTCGAGGCTCGAGGTAGACGACTTGAGTCAGTTGCTTTCGGATCTACAGCGGAAGCATTAGTTGGTGAGTAAGCTTGTTGCTGGGAAAAATTGATAGTATTTTGTATCAAGACGCTAGTTGATGTTGATTTTATTCATGCATTAATTCTTTCGTAAAGGAAGTAGAGTGTCATTTTGCCTACAGGTTTTTACCTTTTCACTTGAAAAGGGTTTTTCCTGTGTTTCAGGCTTGTCATGATAATTCATGTTGAGTCAATTAGTTTAATTTTAGCGTTGAATAAAGTCAACGTGTCAAGCCTTAGGTTGATTTGGAGATCAGAAGTGGCATGCAAAGTTGTTACTTGGCGTGCAAGTCTTCTAAATGGCGTGCAAAAAAGTATCTTAGAGATCAAGCAAGGTCTGCTAGCAAAAGATATAATTGGCGTAAATTTTGACCAGATCCATGAATATCTAACAAACTCTTCTATATTTTAGGGATTTATTCCTACATTTTCAGGATGGAGAATTTTGTAGTTAGCCGTGTGATTTAGATGGATTAAGGATCGGATTTTGTTAATTTATCCTTGATATTTTCGGCTAAACCCTAATTTAGTAGGAGAGGTTAGGGGTTTGACTTATCTATCATAGGAATGTGAAGTACTATCAATTCAACAATGATTGATCTGGAAAACATATACGGTTTATTCGGAGTATAACTTTGAGTTTTTAAACTTCATGTGAGTTTTGATTACAATCTTTAATTAATTTTCAGGAGTGTTAATTAGTTAGAATTAAACTACTTAGTTCCAAGAGTGATCTGCAGAATAAACTACTTAGTTCCAAAAGTGATCCGAGTGAATTTAAAATTTTATATGTGAATTCGGTAGTGTCCACACAAATAAAATATTCAGTTACTTTGTTAAAGATTTTTGGACTTAGTTAATTCAAGGTTCTTTTGCACCTTAATTTTTGGTTGCTTTACTTGGATTGGCAAGGCAAT
Source organism: Patellifolia procumbens (assembly GCA_947645195.1). Taxonomy (NCBI): domain Eukaryota; kingdom Viridiplantae; phylum Streptophyta; class Magnoliopsida; order Caryophyllales; family Amaranthaceae; genus Patellifolia; species Patellifolia procumbens. Next base: position 1,311,001 of record CANSGD010000144.1, read on the forward strand.
CACATCACTAGTAATCTTCAGCTAGTTTTGAATCATGTTAAATGCGGAATTTATCATGCCAAACCCTTCAAGGGTGCAACCAACTTAAATTTGTTGGAATCCAAGCTAATCCTTCTTCCAAGTGTTACCTTTACGCCTTACTTGGAGTGAGGATCCTCTCCAGTGAACTACCCATATTACACCAAGGGTTGGGGGTGATTTGGAGATTCAATCCCAAAATTAATCCTCTCCCCATAGTGTAAATAGGAGTACTGGATGTCCAGTGCGCTGGAGCGGATTCTGCCTCCTTACTTGGTTCAAAATAATCCCCTTATGTAAGTAGAAATTTTCAAAAGTGCTAGTAAGAGTGTCATATAATTCACTAAACTCCTTGCGAATTGAAATAAACGAATTATGGTCGGTTTTAGGCTATTTTTGGCCCATTTTAGTCGAATTGTGAATTCATAAGGCGAATTAGATAGCGAATTATGTAACTATGTTTTGGACCGTGACTTACTTTTTGGAACGTCGTGGCTCTACCACCAAACTAACACCCCTTCTAGTTGTCATGGTGCAACTAAAATCATGCTATAGTGTCCTAATATGTAAGCCCATCACAAAATGTATTGTTTCCCAAAATCAATCCAAATCTCTTCATAAGCAGAACAGTTAGGCTCTTAAAGTCTCAATTCATTTCGCAAAAATATATATGAAAAGATTATTGAGTTATGTACTTATATACAGTGGATAGCAAGTATTATAACTCATTTTAGCACCTCAAATCTATTCTCATAAATGCACACAATTTTTGTGAAATTCCTAATCACAAAACGGAGTGGTGTTTGTGTACCTTTAGAGTAGTTTCTCGGAATCTTCGATTAGCTATTTAGGGGGACGATTTTCACTTCTTGTCAACAACCTAGTATGTCCAAGAATACACCGTAAAAATCTATTAAGCATAACCACAAAAGAAAGAAACTCAATAAACCCAAAGATTTAGTTTTAACCTTCATTACCTTAGTTGGATTTGATGGCGCTATTTCACTTGATTCTCACAGCTTTTCTTTTGATCTAGAGGTTTCCCAACATGCTTAACAGCCTACAAAATCAAGTGGTAAGGAATAAATCTGTTGAGTGCAACATAGACTGCGCGAACGTGTGAGCGGGATGGCATGGATGTTGCGAGCGCGTAGAAGCTGTCTGTGCATGTGGGTTGTCAAGAGCCATGAAGCTGCAAGAACCATTTTATGCTAGTGGCGCAACATCACCTAAATACTGCGTCACTATGAGCCAAAGCAAATTTGTTTCCTGTCTGTTAAGCCCTTTATCAAGGCGATGTAACCCATCCAAATCCTTGACCCCAATAGTTCCTACACCAAATATTTTTAGCAACCCCAACTCCCAAGCCCAAGCCATTTTCCACGCAATCTAGAAGTTAGTATTTCACTCGAGGGATAAACTACTTAAGCGAAAAAATTAAGATATTGATGAAGTAAGCAAACCTGCATTCTTAGTAGACCAAGTACATTAGGGTATATTCCATGAATACATTTAAAAAAACATTCATCCTATATGCCAAGGACAACATATCAGTACAGGATAAGCTAAAAGAGATACAATAAGCAAGAAAAGCAAGATCTTCATGCTCCAGTCTTGTTCCAATCTTGACTAGATGATTCCATGTCCAGATACTGTTGGTCCAGTAGCAGTTAGTCAACTCAAAAGTTCAGAGAATTGTAACATGGACAATCTACCGTGATGCAACGACGTTATCGGCTGTCTTGCTGGTCAGTGGGCATTGGGATACATAAGGCTTGAGCTGAAAAATTGAGGTTGCAGATCAATGAGCAAAGTGAAGGGGGTAGAACTTAGAAGTATACAATTTGGATGCATGAAATTTGCACAAAGTTGGAGCAAACTTGAACTTCTTCCTAATCAGACAAAATATTACAACTCGGTAAATTCACATTTAATAAGACTGCAACAACACAGACGATGTCCAACAACCAATTATAAGCAGATTGTGAAGTAAACTGAATGCACTAGCTCCATTTGCTTGGAAGGAAAATAATTTTCTGTGAAAGCCATTTTCCAAGGAAAAACTCACTTGTAAATATTGAGCAAACTTATAATGCACCAGCACTCATGGGACTCCCCATAATTTCTCACTCCTCATCTCATTTTTCCACATCACTTTACACTAATGTTTCCATCTATCCTTCCCATTTAACAATTACATACCTCCACTCATGGAGTTTCCCACTTACCTTCTCTCTCCTACCTTCCCATAACTTTCTATCTTCCACTTCCCCTATGCGGCTATGCCACATGTCAAAAAGCTATTGGTTTTTCATCTTGGGAAGCCTTCCTCTACAAAGGGGCACCCCGTTAATTGGAAAACCACCTCACTCATTAGGAGCCCCATATGAGGAGAGAGAGTGAAAATGGGGAGCTAAAAAAACTCCCACTGTACATAAAAGTTAAGAGGAAAAATAATGGGACAGGGGAAAAGGGAAAGAGAAAGGTGAGAAACAAGGAACAAATGTGTGTTCTCTCCATGTAGTACGAAAGTGTTCCACTCTACGGAAAACTATTTTCAATGACAGGGAACAGGGAACGGGGAACAAGTTTGGAAACTGGTTTTCTGAAGAAGTTTTCCTCCCAACCAAATGGAGCCTAACACTCAGTGATATTTTCCTTGACCAAAAATGACTGCCTACAATCAGGTTCCAAAACAAAGATAATATCCATCGGTGAAGCTTTACGAACAAGATGGACGGCCAAAGTCACGCCATTAATCTACAAAATGAAAAAAAAGGGCAATAGCCACTGTGCACTATAGTAATTCACAAAAACAATACATAGAAGAACATGAAGTGAACCAATGCAACAGTAAAGATAGTTTTTGCAAGGATCAGGATAAATTGAACTTCAGAAACATCTGGTCGGTGTAGAAACTGTAGATGTTTGCCTGACTGACTGGAACTATGTTAGAGAGTTTGACAGCTTTCAGTTTTGGTTGAACAGGGTTTTAGTTGGTAACCATCCATACACAAGTAAGTTTCAACATTTCCGTCCCATGTAGACTTATGATGCCTAACAGGAAACTTGACAGCATAGCAGGATACATTGGCATAATAAAACGTGCCAAGAGTACTAAAAGAATTTCACAGAGGGATTCTACATATCCCATGCGGCAGGCAGTATATATCAGTGAGACAGTATGTAATAAGTTGAATTTTAAATGCACAGCAAGGTAAGCAAGCTAATCAACAAGCACATTTTAAGCAGGAGAACAGAATAGAAGAAGAGAGATTGTTTGATTAGTTTCAGATAAAAATAAATAAATCAAGCTTTCAATAGGCCAAGAAGTATCCTTTATAAGAAGTGCAATTATAATTTCTGAATCTCTTTCACCCTCTACTTCTCCCCCTTTTGTTCTCATTTCTTCAGTGACACCTTACATCACTGACTGACTCTAACAAACTCCTGCCACCACTTCCCCTCTTTATCTGAAACACTGTGATGTGCCATTTGTACCCTTGCCCTGAGAACCATTAACAGCTTGTTTGGCTAGAGGGAAATGGAGGGAAATGAAGAGAAGAGAAAGGGAGGGATGCATGCTCCCTTGTTTGGGTATCACATAGAGGGAGAGAAGGGACAGGAAATTGAAGGATTGATTTTCCCGCCCTCTTTAATGAACGAAATCCTTCTCATGTTGGAATAATTTGGAGGGAAAATGCAAGCTCACTTTCTCCCTCATCTTCCTTTCCTTCCCCTTTCCTCTTCTTCCCTCCCCTCCCTTTCCCTCCACCATTGTTATCCAAACATACTGTTAGTGTTGCGCCCGGAATAGGCAAGAAAAATAGGAGGCCTGCTAGATTGGGTCATTACATGGTAATCATTCAACTTCAAAGAGATCATCATCAGCTTGTTTGGATAGCTAAGATCAATTGTTTACATAACAAGTGAGGGGGTGAGGGATTTGGAGGGGAGGGAAATGGAAGGATTAATTTGTAAGAAACTCCTCCTTCAAACATTAGAGAGATTTGGAAGAAAAACTCATCCTCCTTCCCTCCCCCTTTTTTCCCAAACACATTGTTAAGCTCCCATATTTAAATTAAATCATGCCATGTATTGAGCTCCAATCAAAAAGCAGAAACCTTTCTACAAGCCATTGAATTAGAAATAAGATTCCTCAATCTGCAATATGATTCTCGTCATTCCAAAAAAATTCCCCAGTCCTGCCTTCCAAAAACTGTTTCGGGTTATCTTGTATTTCATGCAAATTGATATAGGGCATCATTTTGTATGCTCCTATCATCAAGAAAATAGTCTACTTATAAGCCAGAAACTTAAAGACGATATTTCTCATCTTTTTACACCCATAGCCCCCTCCCCCCACAAGTGAGCGGTGTTCTTGGTAGAATATCAGAAATTATTCTAACAAAAAATTGAAACATTAGCCGTCCAGGGGCCGAGAAACAGTACCTTGAAATCAGTAAGATCGGGTACGACATAGTTAGGCAGCTTTTCTTGCACCACAACATAGCCACCTGCAACAAAATTCAGGTTACTACTTCAACCAAATGAACCATAAACAAACAAAATGGCATCCCACCCAACCAAAGTTGACTCATGAGATTCATTTTATCCCTTGTTGTGACTAAAACAGTCCAGCAGCTTATACTAAAAATCTTCCATTTCAACTATGACAAGACTTAATATCCCTTAAGAGCTTTGACAGGTTAATATCCGTTATACGCATTGTTAAATGGTGGCAAAAGACGTAAATAATTGAACAACTTCAATCATGCATATTCTACAAAATACGTACCTTATTCATTTTCTACACTACCTCAGATGTTTTATGTACTACTTTACTTTAAATATATACTACTTTATCCTTACATATATGATATATCACCAATATTGTAAACATACTACCTAATTCATTGAATATACACCACAATTGTCACTTATACCACTTTCTCATATACTTATGCGTGTGGTCCCCACCATCATTAAGTGTCATTTTACCACTTTGCCCATGAATAGTGTATATATCTGATATACCTTAGGCATTTCCCCTTAATATATGTTCAAAAACAGTTGAAATAGTATTGGGAAGGAAAAACTACATGGAACAAGAACAGATTCAGATCAATGAATGATTTTCTTGGAAGCTTAAGGCTCCGTTTGATACGGTGTAAAACATTTTCGTGGAAAACTGTTTTCCTCTAGTCTCAGTTTTACATATATTTGGTTAAAACAAAAGAGTGTAAAATCATTTTCCCTTGGAGTAAAATAGCTCTCTCAATTATGGAAAATCATTTTCCTTCTTTTTTCTTACCTCCCTTTTACACTCCTCTCACCACTTCTCCTTACTTTCTCTTTCATTTTCCTTTTTCCATCATCTTTGTTACATTGTACCAAACAATGTAAAACTAATTTTACAATTGTGTTTTCCATTGAAATTGTTTTCCGCGACAATCATTTTACATCCAAAATGTTTTACGCCCAACCAAACGGAGCCCAAAATGAGGTAACCCACGATATTGATTATGTTCAACACCCGGCCACCAAATCAAGCTACAGCCACACTAATGGAAAAGATGGAAAACTATGTTACTTCAACACCCTCATTTACCTCAAAAACCGAGTGTCGTATCCCGTCATACCCGACACAACACTACACTTGGATACTTCTTTCTTTAACTACTACCTCCATTTATTTTCAATTGTCACACTTTTCTTTCCTGAACGTTTCTTTTTAATTATTACACTTTCACTTTTACTATTTTTTTTTCTAAACTTTCACATATTTATATTCCAAATTCCCACATTTTTCGAACCCACCTGTCCTTCTCTTTTCCCATTAAATACTCAATCACCCCACACTTTTTCCTTTTACAACATTATCTCTCATACTTTATCTATTCCCCAAACAATCATTACACCGTAACCTCGGTATAATTAAGATGTTTTGCTTCTTTATTAAGAAATCGACTTCCCGGTGTGAATTTATCCCCTATGATCAAACTCCAAGAGCTACAACTGCGCTTAGGCCTACAACATTTAGCCGCGAAAAACAAACGGACGTACTAAAAACTTGACATTTTTCAACAAAATGGCCAAGTCGGATACTTGAAAACTCGTATCCAAGTAGACACTTAATCCGTCGTGAATAAGTAACAACATAGCTAGAAAACATGTAGAAATAGAGGTGGATTAAATTAAACCTTTGCGAGTATGAAACCCAGTAGGTTTGCAATTCTTTCCTTTGTAGTAGTTCCTTGGTGCCCTCTTTGAAGAGAGGATATCAAGTGAAGATGTACGCTTTCTGCGCATCGCCCTTCCAAGCCCTAGTAACAATCCCAACGGCATAATACTTTTATCCTGTCAAATTAAATCAATCAATAAAATCACCAAATTATTTATCAACCCTAATTTTAAGATCTTATATTATATGCAAGTTTTATAGTAGCTATTATTTTCTTTTAAAGTTAGATTATTTTACCTTTGATGACGACGGCGCCGGTCAGAGATAGAGAGGGGATGAACGAGAAAATACAGGGGGAGGAAGCTGGTGTTTTGAGAGGTGGTGGTGGGAGAGGGAAGAAAATTGTTTTTTAACCCTTCAAACAACTTTTCATGATTAAAAAGGATTTTAGTGTATGTTTTCCTTAGTTCAGTTCAGTTTAATTTAATTTACCTTTAGATAATATTTTTACTCTTTCGTCAGGGGTGTCTAAGGTTATGTGTAGGGTGAGCAACCGCACAGGCCCTAAAATTTTAGTCGCAGTTTACTAAATTTTCGTCCAAAGTAAAAAAACGAACTATTTACTGCATCTTGACGCGTGAGAAAGTAAATACTAACTTGAAAGTTTATGAGGCGGAAAAAATGAGCTGAAAGAGACGGCATTATGGGACCCACAACTTCTATTTATTGTATGAAAGTTTAATTTTGATATTAATATATATAACGATAATTTTTTAACCTTATGGGGCCTTATATTAATTTCGCACTATGCCCCTAAATTATACGAGACGGCCCTGTCTCTCGTATATCATATTATTCAGATTAGTTCAATATGATTAGTTTATACCAAAGAGAACAGGTCCTAGAAAGTGGTGGGAGATTATAAACAATTTGAAAATTTTACGTGAAAATTTAGAAAAAAATATATGATAAGTTAAAGGTGATTTTGCACAAAAAAAAAATCCATAATGATATGCACGCTGAAGACTTTGTTCAGAGAAAATTAAATTAACGAAAAAAAATTAAGGATAAATTAAATTAAAAGAATTAATGATCAGTTTCGGATGAGATGAGATCCTCTGGAGTTGTTCGTTAACTCGATCTATAGAATAGAGTTGGATTTCTTAATATAATGATAAGAGTAGCTAGTTACACAAAGAACCTATAATAATTTTTTATCCTTTTTTATTATTTTATTTGTTCTCCCTTTTGTTGTAGAAGTCATCCTAACCCTTGAAAATAGTGTGCGTGGCTAAGATTAACCAAACTCTATTCTGTAAAGTTAACTAACTACTCTAGGGGATCCCATCCCAAAAGGTAAAAGGTACACCTTGGTGTACGTACCTCTACGTACACCAAATGAATATGAGTTGGTCAAAATGAGTACGAAGCAAAATGAGTATGAGTTGATCAAAATAAGTACGAAACAAGTTGAGTATGACTCGGTCAAAATGAGTATGAATATTCAAAATGAATATAAAACCAAATGAATATGAATATTCCAAATGAGTACAAATTACCTAAATGAGTATGAAGCCAAATGAGTATGAGTTTTTCTATGAGTTTTCCAAATGAGTATGAGTTTAGTCTTAAGAGAAATTTCTAAAATGAGCATGAGTTTTCCAAATGAGCATGACTTAGTCAAACGAGAATTTTTCAAATGAGTATGAATTTTTCTTATCAAATCTACAATATTCAAATATAAACTGCTCCTAAGTTCGAGAATAATCGAAATTCAAATATTATTCCACATATAAATATATCTTTCTTTCTCCTCTGCTACTAATAATCATCTTCATCTTCATCTTCATCTTCATCTTCTTCACTTTTGTGTGCTTGTATTCAGTTTTAAGTCCCTAATTTCATTGTTACAGTTAGGTTTTCGTTTTTCTTCAATTTAGTTTCCAGAATACCACGAATCTAAAGTAGGAGAAAGAAATATACAAAAATGAGGCAGCCAACGCCGTCAATGATGGTGCAAATGGAGGGAACTCCGATGATTCCGCCGTCGTCGCTGCCGCCCGAAGGGTACGATGACGCCGTTGATGGAGTTGATATTCCGGAATCACATCAGGATGCTTTTCCGGTGAAATTCCGATTGATTTAGGTTAAAATACCCTTAGAGTACACAGATGTGTGTACTCCAAGGTTATGGAATAATTTGTGATCCCATCCGGTTTCCGATTGCGTGAAGAGGTACAAAATTACCATCTCTCGATTTCTTATGTTGTCATATTTATACACCATGTTCTGAACTAATTGCACACCAGGCTGTTAGAGATTTTGCATTTGTAAGAAATCAGTCAGTTTCTTTTCGGTTCACTATCTATAATATTTACAAAGATTATGCACATAATTAATGGAGTAACAATGCTATTCGACACTATCTCAATCCATCTTTGTCGACAATGTCTTGATCATTCCTTTTGTAATCTTCGAAAACCACATCATATTCAAAACTCCAAGCACACAGGGGGCGGTTAAAATGATGTAATATCCAAATTGCGGCAGCTGCTTGATCTGGAGACAAAGGACAGTTTATGAGGCGGAAAAAAAATGAGTTGAAAGAGGACAACAAGGTACAGGCATCATTCACTGAGTCTTAGTTAGTCCAAAATCATTGAGTCTATACTCTGTTGAAATGTAACTCCTAACCTACCTCTATATACCCGTTATTTTCAAGTGGGAATCATCCGATGGGTTAAGAAAATAGCTTCAGCTTATTCTATGACGGGATATGCACAGAGCTTTTAAGCTAAAAATATCCACATGCACAAAAACAAAGGAATACCGGAATAGGAACCAACAGACAATTACCTGATCATAATGTGCGTATATGTGGTAGAAAACATACATAAATAGAAGAACCCTAGCAACCTGCAAGACAGCAAAGCACAATATCAAGGAAGAAATCTTGACATGCTTGCAAAAATGAAGGTGATTATAAAGATGATACCAACAAAAATTACATGCTTAAACCAAAATTGATCACATTAATAACACAGATGCCTAGAAAAAATTCAGATTTGAAAACATAAAACAACATGCCTGGTTAAGGCAAACTAATGTAAGACGATTAGAATTCAATAAAGGCCTTCCTGTCACTCTTACTCACCAGCCAAGTTAAGAATATAGCCACTCCATTGGCAACATAAGCTTTTGACTTCTTCATCCCAACTGCATCGAGATACCTTTACCAACAAAAGCTTCACATCATACACGGAAAAAAAGGAAGAAAATATAACCAACACACTTACAAAAGTGATGTTAAAGTCACCATCTCAAATTGATCCCTGGTGTTGTGGTCTCGGAAAGAAGAACCATATAAGCATAAAATTGCCCCAATCTAGTCAGCATAGCATATGCAAGTGCTCCCATTGATAGAAGATGATGAAACACCTGCAATGTCCATCACCCACGCATATTCCAATGAGATTGGCGGGAAGCTTGAGCATAGTTGACTTAAAACACATTTCTCTTTTTTTTACATATAAGAATTACTATTTTAATTGTGATATTCATGCATGTTTTTCATGAAAGCAGAAACCATTGACCGTAATAAATACAGATTAATGTTGGTCTCCCCATGGTGAAGTTTTTGCTTTCTTTCGCCTTAAATTAAGAACCTTGCCAACATTCCATTAAATGATACATAATAGAATAATCAGAGCACAACTAAGGTACTACTTACATATTCCATACCACCTAAAGCAGGATAGAACCAAAATATCATGGCAAGATCAGAAAGGAAGTAGCCGACTGAAACCTGCCAATGTAGACAAGACGGAATATAATTATGAAATTCAATCTCAACATTGTCAACAAGAGCAAATACTTATAAACTTGACAAATGCCACTGATTTGACTAAGAAAACACCCTTCCATCTGCAAATATTTAGATAGATAAAAGTCCCCGTTTCCCCATATTTCACAAGTATTACAAACAGCCAAACACATTGTAATTTAAATTCAAGTGATGGAGTAAAAACAAATGCAGAGCAGACTTCACCTGTCCATATACTGTTCATGGAAAACTTTCAAACAATAAAGATTTGCATAATATGAAGTCTAGTTTCTGCTTCATTACATGAATCTGAGACATCAACATCAGCCCGCTTAAACCAGTCCTTTTCTCTAGAACGCATCCAAATGCTACACGCATTACGGCATTAGCAGATGAGCACATAAATTGGTTAACCCTAAAGGCTGGTAATCTCGATCACTGGAGTCCACATTCCAATAAAATTTCATAAAGCTCAACCAACTTATAATCCATCAAGAAAAGGGAGACCCTGAAATACTACTGCACCCCTCCAGCTGGTAATTCCTGAACCTTAATCTAACGGGCTTCAATTAATGAGCTAAAGCTATATGCGCCATTATCGGATACCTTTCAGGAAGTATCTCTTACATTTACAGGAATGTTTCACCTGAGGTAAACCAAACCAACTGTCACATTTCCAAGACTATTACCCAAGACTTGAAGTAACTGGTTATGGTGGCCATCAATCTCGTACATTCCAGATAAAAACATATGGGTTCATTTGTCTATATTTAAGAGCCAGTAATAGCTAGATAGTGGCATCAGTCCAAACTACCCATTGATAACAATGAAGTAGAAAATAACACCTCCTCACCTTCTTCCTCTCGTTGGCAGAAGAACATTAACCCCGACTATATCTCATTTCAGAGTAGAATTGCACATGTCTTTGCAATGAGACTGAATACCCATGCTATGATTGCTTGCATGTCTCTGAACTATACCCAATAATCCCGTTGAGTCATAGGTACTACACATAATAAAGAATGAAGACCCTCCAAACCTTCATATACAGAGACTTCTGCTATATGCATGCATCTTCTAGATGAAGCAGTCTGTCAGTTTAAAATCTATTTAGTACCTACCTATCTGAGCTCCCTCCTTATGGTACTCACCCACCGTTCTTTTTCGCCCACTGAGTCTTATCATCTCACTCCTCATCCAAAAAGTAACGTTCCCTTCTCTTCCTAGCTCTCTCCTCTTCCTTAATAAATTAGAAATGTATCATTTGATTTGAGAAGGAGGCCGGAGGGAGTATATTTTACAATCCCGATAATAACTACTGCATGAGGAGAATGATCTGTTTTCCCATACACATAACTTCAAAAGTGACTTCAGAGGATTAAACTGCAACAAAATCTCTAACGAAGCCAAAGGACGTCAAACTTTATCAAACAATGATCTGCTTTCTAAAGAATTTTCCACATAACTCCAGGGGCTAAAACCCATGCAGCTCAAGAAATCCATGCAAGGGAAAGCGAATTCTAATGTGCAAAATATGAATACAGTAATGAATGTTGATAGGCATTCTCCTTCAATCAAGAAGAATATTAGTCATACTATAGACTAGCAAGGAGCTTTTAGCTATCATGCATGATCAAGCCCATACACTTGCTAGTAGCTGCCACTAGGGGTGTGCACTGGACCGGTCTAGACCGGAATTTGGACTGGAACCAGACCGGAATTTTCCGGTCCAGTCTTCGCCTCTTCGGTCCTTAAAAAATTACAATTCCGGTTTTCCGGTCCGGAACCCATAAAAGTATACATAAATTTATTTTGGTGTTAATAAACAATAGTTAAATTAACCAAAACTATTATTTTTATGTGTCACTAGTCAATTATATATATTTTGAATTGAATATAGAATTTAAAATATAGTATAAGTAAATGAATATGTTTACAAAGTAGAAAAATTATTTCATATAAAATAAATGATCATACAAACCGGTCCAAAACCGGAGCGGACCGGAATTTTCAGACCGGTCCGGTCTAGACTGGAAATTTTCCGGTCTGGTCTTCGGTCCGCAAAATAGTTGCGATTCCGATTCCGGTCCGGTTTTGGACCGGTGCACACCCCTAGTTGCCACTGCCAATGTTTTCGAGCTAGAAACTTCTGAAAGGATAAATGGAAAAGGGGACCATCAAAGAGATACCTTGGACTTGTATACAAAAAGATGTGTTAGTAAACTGTTTTTTCACCACAACTCCGATGAAGAACATAAAGTTATGAAGGTTCACCAGAGGGAAACCCACATTAAGAACTCTGACATAAACCATAGCAAGAAACCAATAAAGAATCCTTTTCAAAAGCAACTGCACAAATGTGCTGCACTTAATGCTTTAGGGTTCATATTCTACTCAGATGTGTTCTAGTCTCCTTGGACATAGAAAAGAGGATCCTACAATAAAGTAACTAAAAAAAGTATATCCGGATGTATGGGATGCATGCTGCATCGTTGCTTTCCTGTCAATAGGGTCTTCAGACAAGAAAATGCAAGGTTTACGCTACTAAAAAAGTATACGCTATTTAGATATTAACAAACTTCAAATCTGTATTGAGAATTGAGATCGATGGTTTGTTATGCATTCTACACACAAAAAAAAAAAGAAGTTGCGGGAAGCCATTGCAACAGATTCCCAAAATACCTAGTATCAACAGATTCAACACATCATTCCGAACAAATATCTAATTTATCCTCAATTAGTAGAAATGATTACCACAAAGGCTACTAAGAACACCAATTAAATTCTCAATTAGTAAAATACTAAGCTGCCGAGTTAAAAGGCATCTCCACACCCCACCCCCCCAAAATACCATAAAATCCTAACAAACAGCCAGGTCATATCATGCGATTTCAGTCACGGTTGCAGTAACAATCACGGTGCCGCAGTATCAAAATTGAGACGATTTCCGTACCGCTAAGTAAGACCACAAGATATAGCTTGAATCGGCCTAAAACGGGTTTTTTTTACACCTTTACAATGCGGGTAGTATCGGTTCAGTAGATTTGAAAACCTTTACAAGATGGCCAGCCTAATAACAGTACGGCCTTTTTTGACACAAGTGGTCATATAGAAAGAAATGAATCAATAATATAGAATTAGCAAAATACTTCAAACATGCAACTAAGAAATGGAAAAGAAAAGCAAGACCCACAAAAAATTAGATGGACACGGGATATACAAATACTGGAAACCAGAAATAAGAGAAGCAGAGAACTTCACCCCTAATACAAAAGTCGACGATGTTGAACTCCGAAATAGGACAGGGCCACGTTGAGGATCATCAGAGTATAGATCAGACCAGAACGCCAAATAAAGCGATAAAGCTGTAATAAAAATTGCATGTAGAGTTGATATAGCCCTGCACATAGTTAAAATCAAATAAGAAAAAAAAGAAAGCTTCTGAAGGGCACTATTAATCAGGAGAAAGACACTAAGAAAGTCACCTGTTGTCCCACTCAATTTGTTTCATCTTTGGAAGGTTAGGGTAATGTTTGAAACATATACCACTGACTAATTGAGACAAATCATACACCTATATAAAGAAGATAAATCAACACAGGGAAAAAGAAAAAGGGAGACTAAACTCTATTAAAGGGGAAATGAGCACATACCAATTTGCAGGTGAAGATGCCACATAATATAGAAGTACATGGAATCCATGGATATTCAAACTGATACTCTTTCAACAGCTCAATAATCCAGTTCTGGTAGTAAGTTAGCATCATTCCACTATTGACCTCCAAGAACTTTGTTAAGGAATCAAACAAAATCATGTGTTAGTGTGTAAAACATAGATTAACAAACCGCACAAGAACTGTATAACAAAATGACTATTTCAGAAAGCAATTTTTGTCAAAAACCACCTATTATAACGCACCTTGTAGGTTTAAATATCTTATGCAATTTTTGTTCAATTTAACTGGTTTTCCAGCAAAAACTACTGGTATCACATATATATATAAGCTAGTTAGATTAAACAAAAATTACATGAGGTATTTAAATTTACAAGGTGCGCATTAGAATAGACGGTTTTTGACAAAAAGATGGATTTAGAACTCTATCTCAGCATGATGCTACAAATGAAAGCCACTAGCAAGTAGCAACAATGAGTCGTCGAAAGAGTGAAGTGAACCTAGAACAAGTTAAATTGATCAAAAATTATATTTAAACCTACAAGGTGCATTACAATAGGTAGTTTTTGACCAAAAAATACTTAGAAATCTAACTCAACATGATCCTAAAAATGAATCCACAAGCAAAAACGAGTCCAACGGCGAAAGAGTGATAAACGCTTATGCAAAAACAAATGCAACACGAAAGAGTGAAGTGAATATATATAACAAGTTTTTGCGGCTAAATTTTTATAAATCACAATAATTCCATAAATAGCCAGAAATGCAAGTGTAACAATGCTCATTCAAACCATTTTCTACAAAAATCGGCATTAAATGACTGATATAGCATTCAAATTCCATAAAAATTGCAATTGAAGCAAAAAGCAGCTAAAAACATGAAAATTACTTCATAAATTGCTCGTATCAAGAGTAATTAACGAATTTAACGATGACAAAAACAGCAGAAAAAATGTCGTTTTCAGAAAGTGACCTATGTGATATGTATAGAAGCGAAATAAATCAACAAATTTCAGGAGCTTGATTGATTACGTATAAGGAGAGATTAGAGCAGATAAAGCAAGAAAAATGAGAGGAGATGATAAACCATTACCAGAGAGAATGGAGTTGCAGGGAATTCGTGAATTCGAGAATGTGGTTTTGTCTATGAGAAAGTGAGAGAAAGATTAAGATGAGGGAGATATTAAAGAATCTAGAGAATTATAGATGATCGCAAGAAAGATGATGATGATTGTTATTGCAATTTACAAGTTACAACTCACAAAGAAATTAAATAATGTTCTAGTTAGAGTATTCGGATTTCGGGGGCGTTTCGAGAGATCTCGGGATTGATTATCATCTCACTTTTGTAACTACATATAAAATTAAAAGTAGAGAAAATAAATAATTAAATAAGTATTTCTATTTTGATTGTATGCTTAAAATCAAGTATTGTTTGTTATGGCCCATGAACTAGCTACTAGAGCTAGAAAGGGCATCTTGTAATCCTTTTCCCTCACCTCGTTGCCAAAAAAAAAAGAAAAAAAATTGTTTTATCATAAGGTCCATAAACTACTCGTCAAATAAAAGTTCATAAATTATTCCTATCTTGTGTATTTAGGACTGATGTTCCTTATACGATACGTCACACACTTATAGGTTCAAATACGTCCTTCCCGTATTAAACTCGTATGTGTTCGCAACGAGGTCTATAAGTATGTTGACTTGTTGAGTATTTTTTTTTGGCATTTGAGAGTTCTTAAAAGTTTTTTCCCCTTTTAGTTATTTTTTCATTATAATGAATTGTATTAGTATTAGTATGAAGAGTTTAGAGTTGTATCATTATTTATGTCTTGCTAAGATGATGAATGGTGGATTCTCATGCAAGAAAGTGTGGTGTTCACGAAAAAGGCGTCCATTTTTCTTTTACAATTGTATTTACTGTTATTTTTTTCCTTGTGTTAGTTGTTATTTTCTTATTGCATAGTTTTTTTAGTTGTTGATGTATTTCCTTTTACTAGAAAAGGGTGTTTATATTTTTAGCCATTGTTATACATATTTTATGAAGGTTTGTGATTCCGCTTTGACTCATTTTAGGATTTTTTCAATCTTATGGAATAATAGTTCATGTCGTTATCCACACTTCTTCATTGCCGAAGTAACAGATGATTACATTCCAAATCAAGGGTTGCTTCATTCGATGATTAGTTTCCTGGATTAAAATATCATTGCACAACTTATTTAACAATTTGACCATCTTATCCTCAATAGTACTAATAATGGTTTTCCTCCAAGAAAGACATTCCAAAATTTTACACCGAGCTGATATAATTTAAAACAAGCATTTGTAATTTGAACAAATAACAACAATGTCATCAACATCACTCAAATTTTATCGTCCAACGTGACTTAGTTTCATTGTGTAAAACATTTTTGAACGGTTTGTCCTTGTCTGAAAGCAACTAAATTTATTACAATTTCATTAACATTCTCTTCTTTTACCCTAGTTTTGTTTCTTTTACATTGTAGTCTTCGCAATTTCTTGACGGTTCCCTTCCCTGAAATATTATATGCGAGCTGTAACAAGGGTGCCTAAGTTCAAGTATCTGCAACTAATTGGTTCTTTGATAAGAGTCTAGATTTAGCGCAACTATTAGAATTTGCTAAAAGGGTCAGTTCAGATAAAGGTGTTCAAATGCGGCTGTTTCAGCAAGTTCGGAAGTAATCCCCTCGTCTTGTTTCCACGCACGGATTCTTCCACTTTTAATCTTCCTAGCTGTTGCCTGGATTTCTAGCAAAGCTTCTAATTCAAAATGAAGTATCGAGTAAGCAATTTCAACTACAAGGTCTTTTAAGCACCAAGTCGTGGTTCTCTGTTGAAGATGATAATGGAGAGATGACTTTTCCTGGATGTTTCCCCATCATTAATTGTAAGACCACTATAATTGTGTATATACCATGATTGGATAGCAAGCTACGACAATTGACAAAACAAAATACGAATTACATCCAACAATATCACTAACCGAGTAAATGAATCACTAAATTTTTGACATAACCAACCAAATTCAGTAACACAATTTTTGTGAGAACCTACACATGAGGGAGGAAAATTACTCAACTACACACTCATTAGGAAATTATACCCGTAGACATATGTAATGCAAGAACATTACTATTTGAGGAAAACTCAGTTACTAACCAAAAGAAGGCCCTATGACATTAGAAAAGCCTCTGCTTAATTAGCTCTAATAGCTCTGCTCTCAGCAGCTTCTTCCTCGGTGACGACAGCAGTTGGCAGCGTACTCTTCCATAATTTTGTTAAAGTTTGTTGACGTCTCCAGCAGTATCTCTATCTGAGAAAGATAACACAATCATCATATTCTCGTATGCAAACTACAATTAGGCTTTTTTTTACCTCACACGAGGAGTTTCAGATAAAATTAGTTCAGCAATGGCTACCATGTTCAGTTTAGCTAAAAAGCAATAAGTTGAGATAAGTTCGAATAAAAAAGGTAAGGTAAAAAGAACTGCTTTTGTTTTTGGTGGTGGTGGACGATATTTGTTGAGGGAGCAATGCGGTGTCCAAAGCCTTCTCGTGGTAACAAACAACTAACTTCGGGGGTGTCTATCCTCCAACGCTTAAGTCGGTTCTTAAATCTCAAGCTGAAAGCTTAAGTATTGTAAATGTATGTGATAACGTACCTATAGAAATCATGGGCATATTCCTTGTTGCTCTTGAGGCCAAGGCTTGATCCTCAAAGCAAGCTAGAAACTTTAGACCCAAATAGTGAAATAAATTTGTAATAAAATGGTTGAGCTTGGAGAAAACATGTCGTTCAAGATGTTTAGGAAACGAAACTTTTAAAGATAGAGATATTAAGATAACACAATGTTTGGATAGGAGGGAGTGGAAGGAAAGGAAGAGCAGAGAAAGGGAGGGAAGGAGACAATTTCACTTGCTTGGATATATGGTTGGGGAAAGGAAGGGGAGGGACCTCCTTCTTTCATAAGGATAGTCCGTCCAAAATTGGAAAGATTTTGAGGGAAATGGACCACACAATTCTCCTCCCTTTCTCCTCCCTCCCCTCCCGCTCTCTCCCTCCACTCTCTTTCCCTCTTTCTTGCTATCCAAACCAAGCGTAAGGGAATGTAACACAATAAAAAGTGTCCGGGATCGCCCGAACCCTAACAGCTTATTTGGATAGTCAAGATAGCAGGGAAGGGGAGGGAGATGGCCAAACTTCATTGTTTGGATACCAAGTGAGGGGGTGAGGGATTTGGAGGGGAGGGAAATGGAGGGGAGGGAAATGGAAGGATTAATTTGTTAGAAATTCAGCCCTCCAACAATAGAGATATTTGGAAGGAAAACTCATCATTCTTCCCTCCCCTCCCTTTCTCTTCCCACCCCTCCCCTTCCCTCCCCTTCCCTCCCCTTCTTTTCCTTCCCGCTTTTTCTTATCCAAACACACTGTAAAAGTAGATTGCTTACCTCTAACACCCTAGTGACCACCTCTATCACAAGCGCCCTAAGCAAGTAGCTACATTTCCTTGTAACTCCGTTAACATTATATCAAGCGACAATGTTTCTGGAATGTAGACTATGTGCCATTACAAGACATTTACTAGAAATACATGGCAATGTTAGATACGGCAGAAAAAAGCAAAAAGCACAATAAACCCTTGCTATCACATCTCGTGTTTCAATTATCGTCATACAACAAGAGTATGACATTAAACTTGTTCGAATGTAATTAAAAGCAGTCACGTCCCTGAAAAATCTCAAACAAATAAAAGCTCTAAGCTTTCCTTTCATAGCCAATCTGATTGAATATAATCATCAGTCATGAAGACAAGGCATAGAGCACCATTTGTAGCTTTTACAAGAAAGATTCTATTATAGGATAGAATTTGCACCATATCAGTTATTTACCAGACAAGCAAAACGAAGCAAAACAAAGCATAAATTTCTGTCGAACAGAAACACGTTTGATGTTTCTCACCTTTGGTTGAGTTTTTGAAACGAGCTCCAATCAGCAGAAATAGATCACGCAGGTCCAATGATTTCCGATAATAAGTGCTCCGACAGGCAGGTGACGACCTTAGTAAAAGTCTGGATGCCGCAAATATTATAATGGCTGATTATGAAGTAAACTGGGCAATAACAAAATTCATTAAAGAGAGGCTTGACCATATACTTACTATCATATTTAACTTGACAATCACTTGGCAAGCAAATCCCAACCAGGCATGAGCTGAAGCATCATTTCAGAAAGAAGATGATCATGTTTTAACACAATCATTCTTCTGCTGAACAGCAAATACATTTTGTACCGAGAACAAAGATTTATTGAGACGTAAATATCCAGCACAGATAACTAGTACGTTGATTGGACCGAGCACAATGTAGAATCTCATATAACCTCACAAGAAGAAGTGGCAGACAGTAAAACTGACAATTTAGAGTTAGGGATGCTAGTTCTGCCTCATTCAGCTGATGAATTAAATTGTAATTCATACAAGTCCACGAACTCAAACTAAGACAAAAACCACGTTCAACCGGTGGCACCTAATTTTTCCACACTTTATCCTCATTAGTCCATCAAGAGACACACCAGAGGTCCAGAAGAAAATTGACGATAAAAAGGAGTTTCACAGCTTGTTTCAATTTCCACGAACTATTTACAAAAAGACTACTTCCTCCGTTTTTTTTAATCGCTACACTTTCCTTTCTAGGAAGTTTAAAATTAATTGCTATACTTCTCCTTTTTTCCCTTATTAGTAACTTTTTCTCTCTATCTCTCTCCTACCACTTTTTCTTACACACTTTTACTCACTCACCAAAGTTTTGCTTAGGAGTCCGTGAAATGAGAAGTGTAGCGATTAAAAAAAAACGGAGGAAGTACAACTTTTGCTATTTAGTTTAAATGATAATCTTTTTCCTCCATTGTTCTCATACTACCATTTGAAACTATTATGACATGATTGTCATCAAGGTTTTACATATATGTGGAAATGAATCCATTGAACCTATTATTTTTCAACATCCACAGTAAGAGAAATCAGTCAATTGACAGGTTATGAGAAACAAAATTGAAGAGGATACTACCACAGGAAAAAAGGGTACCTATATAACTGAACTATAGAGAGGGAAGGATCTAGTTGCTTAACCAAGAAAAGTTAGATATTCTTTCTGGATCAAGTGATACGAAGCTATCCATTGACCTAGCTAAAGTCCCTTAATCTTCTTTTCAAAACATCCATAGATTTCTTCCGAGAACTAGTTTTTGCATTTCGATTCGAAAGACTTCCGAAGAGACTATCCGCCGAATCCTTGAATTTGTCACAGATAATAGCAACCTTCTTAATTTCCAAAGTCTGGTAATTCTTCTGCCGGATAACAGGGTTCATAAAGTTTTCTGGTTGACTACTCAACAGAAGATTAAGTAATTGGCGTGCTTCTATCAGGTAAAATCTAAAACTATCCTTGTAATCTTCACTCAAACCAGTGCTCTCGAATCGTTCATCGGCAAAGTTCTCTAAAATCTTCAAATCATTGTCAATAGCCACAACTGCATTAGCATTGAACCTTTTGACACTATCACTAAGAAATGCCCCTGTGATAGAATTGGAAATATGCTCGAGAGCCCCACTGCCAACCTTGTATAAAGCATCCATCGGTAAAATTTGTTGGGCCGTCGACAAAAGAGTGTCAAGATAGATTATCACATCATTCATGTATTCATGTCCAGTCTCCGGCACATCATCTGGTATCCAATTGATATTTT
The DNA here is from genome assembly GCA_947645195.1 of Patellifolia procumbens. Taxonomy (NCBI): domain Eukaryota; kingdom Viridiplantae; phylum Streptophyta; class Magnoliopsida; order Caryophyllales; family Amaranthaceae; genus Patellifolia; species Patellifolia procumbens. Next base: position 1,331,467 of record CANSGD010000144.1, read on the forward strand.
CATGGAGTGACATGAATTCATCCAACTGATTGTTAACCAAACTCAGCAGAGCAATATATGCTGCATCTCTTGATGTTTTTAGGACCACCTTAGCTGTTAAAGTAGATTGAGGATGGTCTGCAGAACGTGTGGGGACTCCACAGAGAAGTGCTGCAGTTTTGACAAAAAAATTACAAGCTTTTTCAAGGAAAGCCACATTTGCAGCAATCTGCATTCCTTTTGATACACCTATGGAGGTGTCACTAATTTTATCAAGTATGACTTCATTAAGTACATCGATCAATAGCGTATCCAGACACTTCTTCACAGCATCAAAAAGGTTCATGTCCCCGCCAGAAGATAAATAATTAACAAAGTCCTTTGTAAATGATATGACAACACGGCAAGCTTCTGGCACCATGGAGGAGAATGGTGCAACATATGGGAAGGCAGGCATGATGTCTGATGTCTGGAGCTGAAAAGAAAGTACACTTGCCTGGTATTCGGATTCTTTTTTCAACAACATCTGCTCAAAGCTATCATTAGCAACAATATCAATAATCTGCTTGCGACACTCTTCCATAAGAAGCTTGCTATACTTATCTTTGGTGCCATTAATTGTTTCAAGGAGGGAAGTAACGTCATACCCATGATATCTCAGAGTCGCCCCAAAAAGTGTCATATGATCCTTAATAAGAAGGAAATGGGTTGTATTAGTCATCTGTGAAAATTGCCCCCCAACCACAGAAGTGATCTTAGGGACAGCTGTTTCCCACATTGTTTCAACCTGACTTTCTTCCAGTAAACCTCCTGCAGTCCGAAGAACATGATCTTCCACTATAAAATGGCCAGCAACCTGGCCCAAGAAGGTTTGATGAGATTCAAGAAATGGCTGCGATGAGAAAATCTGCAAATCTGAATTGAGTTGTGCAAGTCGATTATTATAATAGTATTCCCGGAACCGTTCCCCGAGACCAAGGCATTTGTGGATGTGATATGCCCTGTAGATAGGAGTAAGATCAATCGTCAAACTCAAATCCTCATCTATCTCTTCTACGTCTAAACTATATGCAACTTCTGGTAGCTGCGAACGATTATTTTCTTCAACTTCCCTCTGACGAGCTTTCGTTTCTTCATCCTTCTGACGCACTGATGCAGTATGTGCTATTGCTGTCTGTCCGATATCCTTGGCCAAGGTCCTTATATGAACTAACCATTCATTAACTTCATTGCACACTTTTTTCTCAATATGCAACTTGATAAGTGGAATTCTGTGCTCCACTACCAATCTTAGCTTTTTGACAGGGATCTTCTTCAAATAATCTTTCTCGATCAACTCAATAGTCTTCAGAGCAGGATAAAACTTTCCCTCAGACACATGGGCATTACACTTTGAACAAAGCTCCAACAATTGAAAGCACATCTTGGACATCTTAATGGCTATATTTATATTCTTCTTTATCGAATATGATTCAAGAATTTCATCAAGTTTAGACAACAGAGAAGCCCCAACTTCTTGCAATTTAAAGTTATCAGTTTGGAGCTCGGCTTTGAGCTCCTCTGCATCAACGAGCACTCCACGGAGCTCATCAACAGCAATAATGAATTCCTCGTAATGAAGCCTGCATAACTCCTCAATCTCTGCTTCCTTCTTCTTCGACACATTCCTCAGCTGTTGAAGGAGTGGCTCAGGACGCCCTGTTTCAAAGGCAAGCCGAACAAGCGGACTCAAATCCTCCCCATTCCCTATCAATGTAGCAAGTACCAAGTCCTCAGCAGTCCCAGTGTCACCATTTTCTGCAACAGTTCTCCTTCTTGTTTTAGCATTCATGGTTTTACAACATGTAACCTGTTCGTAGATAGGATCATTATTAGATGATTTTTTAGGGCGATTGATGTATCAACTCCACATTTCATTTCTTAGTCGTAACTGAAAATGATTAGCCTCAACAAAATTTTACATTTCACTCTAAAAGATAAGAAGAGTAATCCAATCGCTGAATCATAAAGAAACCACAAACAAAGCATCAAAGCCTACATCTAAAATCAAATAAAGAAACAAGAAGAAAATAAATAAAAACATTTTGTCAATAATCATGATTAAAAAATATTTCCAAATCAGTGTTACCTAATTCGCTAATCTCCTCGCAAACTGCAAATTACTTGGTTTTTGCTATTTTTGGCTCCATTTTCGGCGCATTGCTAATTCAAAAGGCGAATTAGGTAACACTAGTCCAAATTGTCATACATATCCACATAAAACTCTTAATTGTTAAAATTGGGGGAAAAAAAACTAACAGAATTACTCAGCCGATCGTTAAGGTATTGTTGTAATTTGTATCATCTTTATCATTAATTAAGATTACCTCCTATAGGCTATAATGCTTCCTAATTCAGCAACTGAAATGTTTTGCAATCAACATGAAACAATGGATGCAAATTGCAACGCAACAAACAAACATAAACTTAATTATTACGAAAAATTTCGTAAAATTCAATGTAAAATCTATACTAATCATGCGTAGATTTTACTCTAATAAAAATTTTCTTAATATATGAAACAATCACTCAACATAATCACAAACACCTGTTAAAAAAAATTCGCAATCTGTCAAAAATCAGAGTAAGGGAAGCAGATCATAGATGCGCTAAGAACAGAGGCGTCTGTACCTGGAATACCGCGGTGGTGGTGACGGCGGCGAAGCTCCGGGCTAGCGCAGCAACGTAGCAGCGTGAATGAGAGGGAGTGGAAAGGTGAGAATGAAGTTATGAAGGTGAAGGAAAAAAAGAAAAAATGGTTAGTTCCTATCTAATGATATGAAAAGTACATTTATTAATTATTAATAGAAAAAACGGAAAAGAATAATCCCATCTTTGAGCGTTCGGAAGATAATAATACTACTTTTAGATTATTACTGAATAGTCCCACCTTTAAGGGGTCATTTAATCTGTTGGACCTTTTTACCTGAAACATGTTGTAAAGGTAACCTAATAAATTTAATCCTTTTTTATTTAAGTTAATATAATATTATCACACTAATCTTTCTTATATGACATACTAATGAGCACGTATTTCGAGACCACATTTAATCGCGTTTTTCGGACTGAAGACGACGTTTTTTCGAAAAACGGACACCGTCGGGCGTTCTTTAAGGGCACGAATTTCGAGAATCTCTACGAAACGAGTACCTACAGGCAGGATTTTCGAGCACGTACTTCGAGACGAGTTTTTCGGACTGAACACGACGTTTTTTTTCGAAAAAGGGACACTGCCAGGCATCCACCTTTTATTGGCACGAATTTCGAGAATTCCTACGAAACGAGTACTAGTAAGCCGGATTTTCGAGCACGTACTTCGAGACGAATTTTTCGGACTGAAAACGACGTTTTTCGAAAAACGGACACTGCAGGGCACCCTTTATGGGCACAAATATCGAGAATCCCTACGAAACGAGAACCTACAGGCCGGATTTTCGAGAACGTACTTCGAGACGAGTTTTTCAGATTGAACAAGGCGTTTTTTTCCGAAAAAGGACACCGCCGTGCAACCTTTTGTAGGCACGAATTTCAAGAATCCCTACGAAACGAGTACCTAGAGGCCGGGTTTTTGGACACGTACTTTGTGACGGGTTTTTCGTGCATTATAGGACGTACGACGGTATCCTTTTTTTGAGAAAACGTCGTGTTCAGTCCGAAAAATCCTTCTCGAATTACGTGCCCGAAAATCCGACTTGTTGGTACTCGTTTCATAGGAATTCTCCAAATTCGTGCCCACAAAAGGGTGCACGGCAGTGTCCCTTTTTCGAAAAAAACATCGTGTTCAGTCCGAAAAACTCGTCTCCAAGTACGTGCTAGAAAATCCGGCCTGTAGGTACTCGTTTCGTAGAGATTCTCGACATTCGTGCCCATAAAAGGCTCCCGGCGGTGTCCGTTTTTCTAAAAAATGTCGTATTCAGTTCGAAAAACGCGATTAAATGTGGTCTCGAAATACGTGCTCATTAGTATGTCATATATGAAAAACATACATTTTTTAAAATATTATAAAATTAAATAAAAAAAGATTTATAAAATATTAAACATGATTTGACCGGTCAAACTATGGAATAGTGGAGTAATTAGTGAAAATGGCAACAACTTAGTTGAATATTAGTCTTTCATGGCCGTAATTCACAAGAAAAAAAGATGATGGCTATAATTAGAAAATCGGGTATTTTACATGGCTGTAATTGACAAAAAAATTCTAATAATAATAATAATGATAATAATGGGAACAACCAATAAGGAATCGACAAGTGTTCAATGAACTTGTTATAACCTACTATAATAGGTTAAGGTCCAATAGATTAAATGACCCCTTAAAGGTGGGACTGTTCAGTATTAATCCAAAGGTGGGATTATTATCTTCCGAACGTCCAAAGGTGGGATTATTCTTTTCCGTTTTCCCTTATTAATATACTATATTTTTCTAAAGTATACTTATATTACTATATTTTTTTGTAAATATACTATAATTTTATTAAATTCTAAATTTATTTTGAAAATATACTGCCTTAAACTTTATATAAACATATAATACTATATTATTCATAAAATATAAGTACTTCCTAAATCTATAAATATACTATATACGGATTGATATATGCTCAGTCCCTATTTATTAGATAGAAACTGGGCAGGGGTATTCATTTCGAATTGGAAGAAAAGAAAATTGAATCCAATCTAAAAAAGCATAGGAACCTGAAATTTCGTATGCCTGTATTATCTGATCCGATTTTCGAAAGAATTTCTAAATCAAGTTTTGCAAATTGGATATCAATCTGAATATCTGAAAATGTGTGATTGCATTACACAAATTGGATATCCGAAAGAGTCTAAAGCATGATTCGACTCTTATCCAAATTTCTGTGGATGCCCCATCCAAAATTCTAAATTTCAAGTTGGTTATTAGAATTTTTAGTTTGTGTTGACTGGATCACGAATCGGATATTTATAAACACCTCTAATTAAAGCTTTGACGATTTGTTATTTGTTAGCACGTGTAATGAGAAGAGGAGGTGTAGGTTACTCTTACTCCCTCTACTTACCCATCTAGGCCTTTCTTTCAATTATAGTCCGCTATTTGTCCACCAATCTATTACAATCTCATTGATAATCTTATTAAAAATGGAAATGGTATTATTGGATATATTAATGAAAAACAAGAGTTAATTTATACTAGAATGCATAATACTTCCTTCTTTAGATTCACTCCAAATTGACTCCAGTAAATTGATATCGTTTGTCACTTGTCAAAGACGCAACATATCACAATATCACCCCCCACCTGAGTCATTAACTATTTTTTATGTTAAAATTCAAGTCCGCTCTTCCACCTCAATTTGACTCGGAGTCGGACTCCTATTTGTATTACTTATTCTCACATTTGGCCTTGGACTCTTTCCTTTGGATATGTTACAAACTTGAATCTGATTCGGGATCCATCTAACATAACCAAATTACAATTTTAGTAGAAAAATTTATAAAGTTTTACCTAATTTACAATAGTCTAAATTTATTTATCCTCCTATAATGTAATTATAATCTATTAGTTTCTGTAATAACGAGTAATAATTGCATTTTATTCGGATTTGAATCAGATTTTACACGTGATCCAACCCCATCAGATGAATTCATTAGGATTCATATTTAGATCCAGACCGAAATATTTCTTTGTCCAGCTGAATTGTCATCTCTAATCTTAATTGTTCATTTTAAGCACATAATTGTTTTACTAGGACTGTTAATGAGCCTTGATCCTAACTCGTCCCACTAATAATTTTCAATTTACAAGCCATCTAGTATTAACCCACTCCTACCCAAGCGACCCGACCCGCCAATAAGGCAATAACCATTCCTAATTTCTAAATGACCAAAGAGAGGAGTGACAAGACGAAATGATAACGTACATACTTTGCCTTAAAACAATAGGAACCACACAAAGGAAGCTTAGGTTGTGTGTGAGAGAGAAATGGATGGAATTGGAATACAGATAATGGTGCCGGTAGTGAGCATAATAGCAGTTGCTGCAGCCACCTTTTATGCTGTTAGCTTTGCTGAACTTCGTGAGGTATACTCCTTTTATTCCTCTCTCAATCTCGAGCTCTCATTCTTTGTAACAATAACTTTATAATGTTCATTGTATATCATATTATGAATTAAATGTTGTATATCATATTATTTGTTTTTGAATGAGATCGTTCACGTATAGCCGGGTGTACGGTGCACCCTCTCACAGTTCTCTTTCCTCACGTGCTCTGCACACAAGAATAAGGGGAGAGAATGGAGAGAATGTGAGAGGGTATACGGTGCATCCGGATGTATAAAAATAATTGTACTCTTGAATATAATGTGGTCTTTGTTTTGGTATTTAACTGATTTGACTAACCAATTGTATTAACTGTTTTGACTATGTCTCAACTTTTTTGAACTAAGAGAAAGGCTTAATCGGTTGATTTCCAATCCTCGCTATGGTAATGCTCCAATTAGATAGAAGTTTTCTAAAATTAGTCTTATTAATGGTCAAACCTCTAATACACCTTCAATCTGCTAAAAGCTCGAAACTAAACCGTAAACAGTACCTAACATACGTGCAAGGAACAAAAAAGTTCCACACTATGCCAAACTAGAAATTTTGTCCTTAGTTTCTTTATTCTCTTACTTCCTCCGTTTTTATTTAAATGTGACAGTTTTAAATTCACGATTCGCAATTTTTGGGAAGGAAAGAGATAGAGAGAAAAAAATAAGGGGACCCATGTGAGAGGAGAGAGATAAAGAGAGTTTATTGACTAAAAAAGAAAGTGTCACATTTAATTTAAAACTTCCTAAAATAGATAGTGTCACATTTTAAAAAAAAACGGAGGAAGTATTTGAATTTGCATTTGATGTAAATTGAAAAGGATGCAATTTGTTGAAGAAAAACTAATATGATGAATTTGTTTGGGGGATTCAGAAATCCTTTAGAGAAATGGATGAAAAGGAAGATGATGAGAAGGGTTTTCAGTACTCTATGAGCTCCAGAGAACGGCGTGCCCGCAAAAAAGCTAACAAGAAATCAGATACTTCAACTTAGAGCAACAGTTTCTTTTTCTTTTTTTGGCTTGCAAGATTGTTATTCTCGTAATCATATGTTATGAGTTTATACATCATACAGCCGATCCTCGGATATATGTAGTTATGTACAACATGGTACACCCTCTGTACCTCTCACAAGCTCTCGCATGCACATGAATACCGGAAAATGTGAGAGCGTGTAAATTTACAGTGTAGAATGTAAGCACTTAAATGGTATTGTACTATGTATGTGTATGCCAGAGACCTGAGTGTGGTGCATTTCTCCTTCATTGAAGAAGGATTATTAGTCTGCATCCTAATTAATTTACATGAATACCTTTTATACTACTAGTAAATTTGCATGATTCATTTACTAACTTGTATGCTGTGGCCTATACATTACAAGGCAGTTCCTGTTTCCTAGTGGGAACAATAAGGATTCGTTGAATTATTTTGCGATACATAATTTAGATCCACAAAATGGATAACATTTGGTCTTCAATATACTACTTTGACGATTAATATATTCTGTTATGTATTAGCAAAAAATCATAAACATTTGATACTTGAAACTAGATGTTGAGATGAATCTAGTAAATCCGACATTATTTTTTTCTCATATAACTATGAGACTTCATAACCAAAGCATATAAAGCTTGACCTTAAAAGTGTCGGTAGTAAAACGATTGCAGTGTGTAGAAATAAGTATCTGATAACTTTGCTCTTAATTGTTCATTCGGGTACAAGTAGTAACGCCGCACTAGTGTTTGTTTGGTTGATATAAAGAAGCATTAGAAGTATAAAAAAAAAATTCACTTTCCTAGAAAATGTAACTAGATGAGTAAAGGAAAACAACTTCCTAAAATTTTTTATCGATGCTCAACCAAACACTAGTTACCACATTATCCTAAATCCTCTTCAAAAAGGTCGATTCAGCTTCAGCCTCTTTCTATCATTTTATGCGTGTAGTTACATATCGGGAAAAAAGTACTCCTATATAAGAACCGTGACAATCTTTTCAGCAGACATCGTAAAATCGTATGCGTGAGCGTGACTATTAAATTTGTAAGAAAATAATTTGAAAGGGTGCTTTGCACAATAATAAAGGAAAAATTGTGCTTTTTTACCCTTTTTTTTCCTACGATATATATAAAGTTATAGGAATGTTCTTACAATGGCAATTATGCCATCCCGAGGCTGCTCTCATTGACGATGAGTTCAATTTTCATCATTATCAACAAGACAAGAATCCTTACTGCTTCTGTGCCTTCAGCTCCTTCACTCTTTCCTCAGTTTCTTTCAGTGCTTTCCCATATTTGCTAATTAACTGGTGCATGAACCCAAAAAACAATGCATTCACGGTGAATTGATGATTCGACGATTACATTGATAAATTATTAACACGAATTTTCAAGAATTCTGAAATGAACACAAAATTTCACCTCATCAATTTCTTCCTCGGAGATCACTAATGGAGGGCATATCATAATATTATCACCAGCCACGCGAACTAACATTCCATGCTTCTGACATTGTGCCCCGAAATATGCGCCAACTCCTGATTATTTGATAACCAAAAATATCAGATAGTAAAACGAATTACAAGTAAACATGATAATGCAGTAAGAAAAACAATACTCTATTAGAGTAAAATTGATAATGCAATAAAAAGAGTAATACTCTATTATAGTAAACCTGATAAGGCAGTAAAAAGAACAATACACTGTTGTTTTTCTTTCTGAGATCTAACTTTTTTTGTTGAGACTTGAGAGGTTCTGATATCTAATTTAGGCATTTGTTCTTATCCCCTTATATTCACTTGTTTCAGGGAAAAGAAGTTCGGGTAAGTTAAGTCCAAGGGCAACACGTTTACATAGTGAAATATAGAGTCAATAAGTTTGTTCAAATCACTTGAATCAAGTGAAAATAATGCACTTTCAAAGGCTCAGACTAAAAAAACACTTTTGGACTATATTGATAAGCATTTATATAGATATAGATTCGTATTTGGAAAATACTTTCATAGTAGGGATATTATGATTTAACAAATTTTCATTAATACACTTTTTAGTGTGTTTATGGCGTAAGTAACTCGGAGAGAGAGGGAAGGCATCGAAAGTGAGGAATCATCTTTCCTTGTTTGGATATGACTTGCGTGGAGAGGTAAGGGAAGGGAATCAGAGAAGTCCATTTTCCTTTCCTATAATGGACCAAATCCTTCCTATGTTGGAAAGATTCATTAATCCTTCCTTTACTCTCCCTTCCCTCCCTTTCCCTTCAATGATTGCTTTCGATCTCATTAAACAAAAACAAAAATCAAAGATTTAGGATGGAATAAATATCTGTTCCTTCGTATTTCCAAGAAAAAAGGCTACAAAGTCGTCAAGCAAGAGGAAGTTCAGGATCATGATAGATACGGCAGAAACAATAAGAATAAAAAGAAGGATCATGGCAAGAATAAACGGGGATAGCAAATTAAAGAAAATCAAAAACTCTAGAAATCAAACGGAAACTTGCCCCATTCGGATGGAAATGGATCATTTGGTGACTTGTTGTCCGTGAATTCAGTTCCGATGATTAATCCAGTTCCCCTTATCTGTAGAACAAGAATTACGCAGCATTATTTACTAGCAAGCAGCAACAACGTACACCAGGCAATGGCGTGGGGGGGGGGGGGCACTAGGAAACATAGATACCTCCCCAATGATAGGACTGTCAGCATAGGTCCTCAATCCGTCTTGGAATCTTGGTGCAAGGGTTCGTACTCGCTCTACAATATTTCTTTCCCTGAAACAGAGATGACATCAACTTTTACCATTTTTGGACAGACGTAGCAATCAATAATCAGTTCATGCACCTATAGCTCGAAACTCTGACAAATTATTGTCAATGCATACATCAGTTTCAACATTCATGCTTAGTTCTAAGATCAAGCTGGGACCTTCAGTCAAAGAGTTAGCAATATTAGAAAGTTAATTCTTTCTGAACCTGCTTAGCGCAAGAGCGAAGTGCATAGCGTGTAGTGCTAAGCCCATAGAGGACCCAGCATGGTTCGTTTAAGTTTCCATATGGACCATACCAGATAGTTCTTTTCAGTATCAACAGCTAATGTTTACCTACATGGGCTACATCTCTTAATTCAGTTATGGTTTCTATCCAATTGTCCTTTCTTTTTTATTTGAATGGAAGATGTCAAACAGAGAAAAGATAAATATATGTTGGGTCAAGGAAATACCCTCATGAAGCACAGCCCATTCAGATGAGCTTTCACAAGAGCCACAAGACACATATCCTTGGCATAACAACGGACTATTGTTGGAGCACAGATTGCTCTACTCCTATTTATCAAAAAATTAGGAGATTCCTAAGAAGCTTTTCCTAAGAAGCTTTAGCACAGATCCTTGTTTCTAATGCAAAGCTATAAAGTTAAAAGGCAACAATGAACACAAGAAGCATCTTAGTTTTCCATTTCACTAAAGCTGCCTGTTAAGAAATCACTTATCCTGTACCCAGCCCCACTCACCCATCATTTCCAAGAGAAAAAGAAGGGGGGGGAGAAGGAAAAGCAAAAGGGAGTAACTTAAGAGAGACTGAGAATTTTTTTTAAAACAGCAAGGATCCAGGAGGATCATACTTGTACAACTTCAATGATTCCAATGCGACTGCACATGATACCGGGTGCCCGGAATATGTAAATCCATGAGAAAAGGAACCTGAAAATAAAGTACCAACTCCCTTAATGACTTTCAAGATACTAGTATAAATGATGTAATACACAGAATTGCAGTTCTATATCGTAATTTAGCCATACCAAGTTTGTTGCTTTGAGAAAATATGACTTCTGAAATTTCAGGGCTTACAAGAACAGCTCCAATGGGCATGTAAGCTGAAGATAGAGCCTGTAAAAGCAACGCAAATCAAAAACTAAATGACAACAACATAAAAAGACTTGCATCTTCAAAAACATGTATGTACCTTGGCCAAGGAGACAAGGTCTGGTTTAATATTGTATTTATCAGAACCGAACATATATCCGAGTCTTCCAAATGCACAGATGACCTACATAAGGCGAAACAGGAGGAGGGGTGGAAAAGACCTTTGGGATGAATAAAAGAATGAAAGTAAAGAAACAAACAGCAGCAATAACTACTTTTTCGTCCTATCAAAATTCTTGAAATTAGGAATCAAAAGAGGGGGAGGATCTTTAAGGGAAAATATACAACATACCTCATCCGCAATAAAGAGAATGTCATATTTCTTCACTACTGCTTGAACCTGTGCCAAGTAAGATGGCATGATAGAATTAACTAAAGGACGTTCAGAAGGACGTGACAGAATCACAACTATGAAATCGAAATACATGACTTGCTACATGATACAGGAAATTAATGCAAAGATACAAGTAGACAGAAAACAAAATATAATGGCGTGTCGAAATCTTGACATTGGAGGGGAGACCATTGCATGCGAAACATAGCAGTGAACAGATTAGCAGATTCTGTAGCTTTCCTGCCACTAGATGTCACTGATTTTGTTTGATGCATGTATACATGTATAATGTTCAAATGCATTCGTTGTCCTCATTATCACTGCGCTATATCTTTGTTCCGAGCATATACATACTAAACCCACTCCTAAGGTTTATCCACCGGCCAAATTGCTAACGTAACCTTATAGATTTAACATCAATGCAGGATGTGACACTATCGCTCGCACAATATTAACTCTTATCGACTTTTTTATAGAGGACTTTTACCCATGGTTCGAAAATGCGGTTTTGGTCACGGTTGCAGTAACGGACATGGTGACGCGGTAATGGAATTAATGCGGTTGCCATACCGCTAAGTATCGGCCGATACCACAAGATATCACTTGAATTAGCCAAAAAAGGGGTCTTTTTACACCTTTATATTGCAGGTAGTCGGTTCTGTAGAGTTGAAAACCTTTACAATACGGCTGATATGAAACAGTACGGCCTTGTTTTGACACCATGCTTTTTACCCCTAGAAAAAACCGGTCTTTCTTTCCAAGTAGAACCCCCCAGAGAGGATCATGGAGTTCCCACGCACATGCTCCTATTTTCTTTCTCTGTCTATGTCCATATAAATTACTGCATAAGAATGATCTGCCCTTCAATCAACATCATTTATATGCATTATGCCATGAGGCCCATATAATCTTAACTCATTAATCTCTCCTTACAACCCTCTAGCGGTTCTTAAGAGGGGGAGAGACGGACATCCAGGCTCCAGCAAAGGTCACTGAAAAATTAAACCCAGGAGGTCATAAATGAGAGGGGGAAAGATACGTGAGAAGAGTAAAAAAGGAGATATGACAGAAGGAGAAACAAAAGAAGTGGAGGGGGGTGCAAGGAGAAAGAAAAGGGAAAGGGAGGAACAGGAGAGTAAAGGTGACAGAAGGAAAGAAAGAAAGGAGTAAGCAGGAGGACAGAAAGGGGAAAAGGCGGGGTAGAGGGAACCAAAGCCCAAAGGGTTGTGGTTACTGGTGGCTCCTCATGTCTGAGAAATTGTTTGAAGTTAAAACTACAGGGCAGAGAGGGTAAACTCAGGAAATTTACTTCGATTACGGTATAACTACTGAGCATTGCAGTGTACCAGGCTGGGCCAGCCCACGGCCCAATTTCAGTTTTTCCTTCATAAACTTTACCGCACTTTCCTATGCTTCCTGTTGCATGAGTAATGTGGTCATACCAATCTTTGCAAAACCATGTTCAACCATGGAACCTCATGCCGAGCCCTACCTCGAGTGTACAAGGACCACATGTAGACACAGCTGCCGATCGTATTCCTTTAATTTTTAGCTCCCATCATGAAACTTTTGTTCTGGCGAGTAGGTTTGTTATGATCGCTGGTTACCAAGAAACCACCCAAAAAGCGTGCAAAAAGGTTGCATGCAATGAGGCAATGGGGAGTCACTGAAGAGTAGTAGGCAATATATACAAAACAAGATAAATGGTCAGAATAAAGATGAGAACCAAGATATCAGTGCCAAACCTTATCAAAATACGTTGCTGGAGGAGGTATTACACCTCCTGCTCCCATGACAGGCTCAGCAATAAATGCAGCAATCTGAAAAGGAAAAACCACATTATATTTGACAGAATTTCATTGTAGAAGGCTTCAGGTTGAAGATCAAATCATTGACATATATTTTTATTAAAATCAAGAAAGCTATTAATCACAGCATTTTAATACCGTCTCTGGCCCCTCTTTGAGAATAAGATTTTCTAGATTATTTGCCAACCTGGTTGCAAATTCCTCCTCCGTTTCACCTATTACAAGATGTGTATCAGATATAAGTTCAAATAGGAATTAAAAACAAAGCAAAGATCAATCGCAAATCCAAAGACGTCAGCGCAACCTGGAAGATGATAACGCCAATAGTGAGGACAATCAGTATGCAACACAAAAGGTGCAGGCAAATCAAATTGTTGATGTAGGGCAGGAAGCCTGTTCAAAATAGCACGTGAGTTGGTGCCACGACATTCATTAGAACAGCAACTATGCAATATTGCAATATGCAACTTTGATCTTACCCTGATAAGCTAGCCGCTATGAGAGTGGAGCCATGGTATCTGTCAAACGTCAGAAATTGGTAAAAGGCAATTCCATCAAAATGGAAAATAGACAAACATAGATTAAGATGGAACATTACGATTTTGATCGAGCAATAAATTTTTTCTTATTTGGTCTTCCAAGGGCATTATTGTAGTACCAAACCAGCTTCACCTGCACGTGCCAAACCGTTGCCAAGAGAAGCCTCATAAAATAAGCATAACTAATATCTTATAGAAATAGCATAGTTCCAAACTTCTGATTGCAACACAAAGAACACTATAAGAAAAGCAACATGTAAATCATGCAACACAACATCACTCTAAAATATGCTCCAATTTCTATATATCTCATTCCCCTGATGTCATCTCCAATGATTCTATTAACAGACTTGTGATCTTAATATCAATAATATTTAACGTCAATTGGTAATATAAATAGATAAATACCATAATAATAATATAATTATCATTATGATAATAATATTATAGGAATAATAATGATTAACAATAACTGATAATGATTAATGATTGGTAATATGATAATAACAATAATTGTTAATATAATATAATAAGGGTAATGATATATACAGCCCTTAGGGTTGTATATAAGCATTAAATACATTACCTAAAATAGTATTAAGTTGGGAATTTATGCCAAAATCACGCGTGAATCGGTGTTATTAATACTTGTAAATTACTTAAATTTCCTTATTTAGTTTCTTATACACAACCCTAAGGGTTGCATTTATTGTTTTCCATATAATAATAATATAATACGAGTACAAATTAATAATATCAAAATAGTAATAATAAAAATAATAAAATAATAACAAAATAGATAAAATACTAAAGTAAATTATAAAGTTGAACTGAATTGAATGGACCTCACTTGAACTTGAACTGATGCAGTCTAAAAGAACAAGGCCTAACTTTCTTGATGCACCCCATAATATTCTCTTCTAGCTTATAAAAGACATGACATTAAAATCCATAATGCTAACACATTACCTGAGTATCATTAGCTTCTGATCCACTATTTACAAAAAAAGCTTTCGCCATTTTTCTTGCTGTAAACATTTCTAAAAGCTCCTCAGCAAGATCCTGTGGAATTGATCCATGAACTACTATAAGCACCTCCTCAAAAAACATATAAATTTTGTACCTTGGAAGTATTTGACAGTCAAAATCAGAGATCAAGCACATGCAGAGTTTCAGAAATATGCAGCAAATACTGAGACTGCTGCCTTAACTAATGTTGAAACTCCAAAAAAAAACTTATGGATCAACAATGTATCTAAAGAACACAAACTACAGCTCCAGATATGGAACACAACTGAAGAAAATGTACAGCAACAGCAAAACAAGTCAAATTTTATATATGTATTATGGAGCTTAACTCCGTCTTTCCACTTACTCAAAGTGATAAACTTTAGAAATTGAAAGGTCAAAATCAATTAGAGAAAGAGAGAAAAGCCAAAGCCAATTATCAATAGGAGAAAATGATAGGACTTGCTCACAAATTCATTTGCAGACAAGAACCAAGTGGGAGCTCAAAATTAGAGCCCCCACCTCCCCATAAGTTTGATTCTCATCACCCCCAAGTCGGGGGCATTGTGGTGGTTTTCTTATACGTGAAATTCCTAATTATCAGCCCAATGATTGAGGTTTCCTTGTGGGTTGGGTTCCCCTTATCCACCCACACACTCCCACAACCTACCTTCAACCCCCACGCCCACACACATTGCTCAGTAAATTTCCAAATCGTTAAAAAATCATTTACAAGCTAAGACGATATACTCTTCTCAACAGAAACTTAAAATTATCGTTCTTTTGCAAGCTTGATTTTACGGCTAACTTCTGCTCCATCATGCTAACCTGAGCTCTAGCTGGCTTGACCATTAGGTTGGAGGACTTCCAAATACACCATGACTGCTCGTTACTTTCAGCATAAACTATAAGATATAAGATGTAAACTTCAGAGTGAAATATGTAAATCCTGGTTTGGATCCATAAATTTCTAGGTTAGGCACAGGAGGGTGAAGCTTAACTGGAGCCTGGAAAACTATTTGTAGTTATAAGCGTGGATCAAATAATTGACAAACTAATTTGGTTGACTAATTAATCATTCTACCATATGAAGGAACTAGCAAAAACCAGAATGACTCACTCAACCCTTTAGTGCATTATCAAAAGCCCTACATACAGGAATTTTGCCCTGCTTTATTCATTAAAAACATTCTCCTTATTAGCTTCCAGGACTAGGAAGTATATCATCTAGTGAGGTTTCCCATATTGGTAGTAAATTTCACATGCCCCAAGTCCAAGCCTGATCCCTGAACTCCAAATAAATATTTTGTTAAAGGAACATTAAGATTCATTTTGGCAGCAAAGAAACACATTCACCCTATTATGTTCACATCCGGTTTCTGTTTCCAGCTTCCTTTCATTTCACAAAAAAAATTGCAATAGCATAAAGATTCCATTCTATTCAACTTATTAACACTTCTCTGAAAAAAATTACAATAGCATAAAGGTTCCTTTCATTTCTAATAAGGACTGAAAATAAGTTTAATAGAACAAAGCCAAAGTCCTTTTACTCAAAATAACTATCCTAGCATGCTCTTATTCATCGCCCGGGGGGGGGTCTAATGTGTCGTATAGAAAGAATTTCTATGTATAGCACTTACCAAAGACACTTTCGTAGTTCGATTCCAGAAAGAATGGTAGAATGGCAATTTATTCAACTGTGTAGTTGCAGCAGCAACAAGCCGAGGTTCATTACCTCCTGCACATTTGAATCCAAGCATATGGTCATAGCTAGCAAGTTGCAGCACAAGCAAAGAATGAGCAAAATATATACCCCAACATCTTAATCAAGAATTAAAGACGTATCCATCAAAATCATAACTCTTTTGTGCAATACTTATGATAGTGCTCTCACACTAGCATAATAAAACATTTCTACAAACAAATAGGAACCATGCTTGTTGTTCACTTTGAATTATGAGTAACTGTGTTAAGACTTACGAGTAAGCATGTGTGATAAATGACTTCTCAATGCAAACCATTTCATTGTGTTAGAAAATTAACTGAAAATAGAATTTGTATAATAAATTAAGGGGCGCTATATTGAAGAAGAAAAGGTGAACAGTAGAAATACATGTCGATGGAAGCAGTAAAGAGTTTAAGTTCTTTGCATGACGTTCATACCTAAGGCTGTGCACCACAGGCCAGCAAGAGAATCAAGATATTTATTGCCCTGAATATCATACACGTAGCAACCCTGGGAAAATTATGCATAAGCAAGGTATAAGTCAGATATCTAAACGAGAACTCATCTTCCAGAAAAAATTGTAGATGTTATGAGGAAGAATACCTCAGACTTATTTACTACCAATGGATTTGTATCGGTCGTTTGCCACCCAGCTGTGAAAGGCGCCAGCATACCATGCCCTTTATAACTAAAACAACATACACAAAGAAAACATTAATAATGTTTATTAAATGTAATTCTGAAAAGAAGAAAATGCCAGAGACCTGCCTCACATAATTTGGACATGCAAGTCAAAGGTATCAAGTAAGAGGTGTGAATAAGTGGGAGATTGCATTTTCAGAGTGATCAATGAACTCAAATAAAAGTGAGTAATAGACTTTGAAGAAAATTAAAGGTGCTTTTATGTGGAGCTTTAGAAGGTTATTGTTCTTGCCTGCGTAAAATGGCAACAGTAGATTATAGATCCAAGCAGTTGACGCACACATGGGAAAAAGGCTCCATTTGGCTTTGTTTGGTTTTTAGATATGAGCTTCAGTTAACTACTTGCTCTAAAGAAGAGAGAGGCAACAACCTATAATCTTGTAAATAAATCAACTGCACATACACACCTTTTGTTTTTTTCTGTGATTGGGTCCAGTGATGCATCGCTACTAATATATCTGACCAGGTTAGAGGCCTGGGTCCTAGGAAGGGCAGCATGTTTCACTTTTGCACTTGACTGTAGATAAACATTCCAGAAATCATTAGTTTAGTGACAACTGACAAGTATTTCAAATACACAGAATGAACTTCAGTTACATCCACAGATTGTTCTCTTGCCTGTTAGATAAGTAAGTATCTAGGGGAGAGAAATATTAGTTGACCAAGGGACTAAACAGATAAATGAATAACTATCTCAAATTAGACCATGGTTCTAATGAAGGTGTTTCGAATGTTCGAAGTCCTAAATTGAGATAAATCAGAATTACAGTTGAGAAGTCCATTCAATGTTCGTACCACAACGAACGTAAGAAATAGTTAAGTAGATATGTTTCCCAGTACATGTCAAGGAAAAATGCAATATCTAGCTGAAAACAAACCTGCAGCAGACTTTCTTAATCATACATCTTCAGGTTCCATATGAACACAAAGCAACAGAGCCTCGAAGAATCTATTAGTATTGAATTAAGAATACTGCATTATTTATTTCTGACACATACGAGTCTATTGGATCAAGATCATAAGCAGGATGTCTAACATGTCTTAACTGACTCTTAACAAAGAATGTCTAAAATGTGGAAGATGATATCACTGGCAATAAAATCTTGACCCATGCAGCTGACCCCATTCTCTCAGGATTAAAGCTTTAGCGTTGTGGTTATTGTTGGTTAACCAATAATATTCCGATTACATTAGCTAGAAGAGGAGCTACTAGCTTCAAGAGCTTGCATAGTGCTATTCATATTATACCTCATATGTAGTTAGCTTATCGACTCACGGATTTTGCACATATTTAACTTTAAATATCATACTGTCTACCCATATACTCATGGATAGACGGTTTAATACAAGCCTTTGTACAATAAGAAAAAACTCCTCAACCATCAAACATTAATAACAATGATGGAAATCAGCGCCGTCTATCAGGTTGTCTAAGGTGTTCCACAGGGCCTCCAAAAGTTTGGGACCTCAAAAACTCTTAATAGTTCAAAAAAGGAGAAAACGTAATACTATTTCAATATCATCTTTACATGTATTAGCTTAGTGTTTATTAAACTTTCTAACCAAAATACAGATATGGATTATATTATAGTACCTATTAACCTAAATACTATGTCATTTTTCATTTTTATGAGCTCGATCAATTACATTAGCACAGTGCCACCTCCCCGTTGAGACGGCCAGAATGGCGGAATCCTCAAACATGCATTATTAACAAAAAAAACACAAGGAAGAAACTAAACAACAAATTTCTAACAAAGATGTAATTTCTTAATTAGGATAAACAAAGAACCAAACTCCTAAAGTTCCAACAAAAATGGAGATATATCATATATGAAGACGAAATCAAGCAAAAACTACAACATCAAACAAATGTAATTCATGAAAGAACAAACAATCAATTACAAAATTAGAAATAACAAAAGAAAAATGATCAGAAAACGCAAAATTACAATCATAATAAAGCTCATTTAATTCAGGAATAAACTACAATAAAGAACAAACAATCAATTACAAAATTAGAAATAACAACAAAAATATAATCTGAAAACGCAAATTTACAATCATAATAAAGGTAATCTAATTCATAAACAATTCTATAACAAAATTAGATGAATTTACAGCATGAGAGAGAGAAATTTGATGACCTTGATTGCATTGAGAGAGGATTGAATCAAATGTCTCATGATTCACGGAGGAAAATGGGATTGAAAAAGATGTTTAAGAGAGAGAAATTTTTTGGAATTAAAAGAGATTTTGAATATGGATTCAAGCATGGAGGTGAATATACTACTACAAAATCCCCAAATTTTTTATTTTTATTGGACATGTGATGTTGCCTAGTACATATCAGATAGGTGGGAGCTAGGCACATATCAAACTATTTTTTAAAAAATGTAGTACACTTATATATTTATATAGTATATTTTTCACGTAATGTAGTATATTTATATATAGTTTGGAATAGTATAGTTTCTGAAAATTGTAGTACAAGAAAAAATTGTAGTATATTTTTTTTAAATGTAGTATAGACCTATCTGATAGATGTTACTGTTCACATCTATCAGATAGGTCTTTGGCTTTTCCATGATGTGATTGACTAAAAGGAGCAAAATGACAGACTATGATGCAATGCTAATAATTTATTGAAGATTATCATTACACCTTTATTAATACGGGAGACCGCCTTATTTCAATTTAAAATTAGATAACAAATTTATTACTCCTTCTGTAACGGATTATTTGTAATAATTAGATATTTTTTACTTATGCTTTATGTCAAATTGTTGTTAGTAATGCATTATGGAGGGGGTATAAATTTTTTGTTGAATATTGTTAAGCCTAAAGATATTTTTCTCTTTACGTCGGAATTAAATTTATTTACGTGAATACGGTATATATAATCTTGCGTTGCTCCGCATTTTTTTCCAATGCTTCAAACAAAAACCGCTATTGTGAGTAGGACTTCGAGGAAACAAATATCGTGACTAACGGCTTTTAAGCATAATTTTTTTAGACCACCCTCTTAAGTATTTCTTATGTTTGTTTAAACCATCCTCTTAAGTATTTCTTATGTTAGAGGGTGGGTAATCTCTATCTATAAGTTAAGAGGTGGGGGACACCAAAAATTCATATTAAATATCTCTTTATAAGTAACTTTTTCATTTTGAAAAATACATCTTAAACAAATTAGCGAATTTTTCTTTCTATTTTCCATTTTATATGGTTTCGCACGCATCGCCAGGCCCGGCTCTAAGGGTGTCTAAGGGCCCAAAAATAATGGTATAAGTCTAACATCAAAAAAAAAACAAAAACTTATTCCTAAGGGCCTGTTCGTTATCGTTTTTTGTTTTCATTTTTCAGTTTTTTAAAAACTAAAAACCAAAAACACAAAACCAGAAAAAGTGGTTTTTACTTTTTAGTTGTCAGTCATCAAAATCATAATGTTTACAATAAATTTGACTATTTTTTATTCATTATAAGACATATATCATATGACTTTGAAAATCAAAAAACCAAAAAACAGAAAACTATAGTAATACCGAACGGACCCTAAAATAATGTAAGCGTGCTCAAAGGAATTAAAGAAGAGGAGTAATACTGAGCATCTTCATTTAATTGCTTGTCTTTTGCTATTTCTCTCTCCTCTTCAATTAGTTAATTTCCCCATAATTTCTCTTCAACCTTCCAAATTTCTTCAGCATTCGATCTTAAATTTTTAATACTCTTTCAATAGCATAAATCTTTATACAATATATATTTGCTATATTTTTTTTTTCTTTAAAAGGGCCTTAATTTAACAATTAGTACAAGGCCTCCGATTGATTTGAGACGGACCTGCACCTTGCATGCAATTAGTACTAATATTATTAAGGTAGAAGCCATTTTATAAGAGTTACTATAATCTCCCATAGCAATCCATATTTTTTTTTCAATGCTTCAAACAAAAGTAGCTAGCAGGACTTTGAGAAAACAAATATTTTAAACATAATTTTTTTAAAACCATCCTCTTAAATATTTCTTATGTTTGTTTAAACCATCCTCAAAGTCGGTACTTAAGAACTAGTGTAAAAAAATACTCCCTCCGTCCCAATATAACTGCTACATTTGACCAAAAAAGTAGAGTACTTATTTGGTCAAACGGAGGGAGTACTACAATGCCAATTTCCCACAAAAAACAAATAGAGGATGATATAAAATGAAGGCGCCAAAATTACGACCACAGTTTTTTGGTCAAATGTAGCAGTTATATTGGGACGGAGGGAGTACTACAATGCCAATTTCCCACAAAAAACAAATAGAGGATGATATAAAATGAAGGCGCCAAAATTACGACCACAGTGGGAGTCGAACCCACGACCTTTTGATCCGAAGTCAAACGCGCTAATCCACTGCGCTATGCGGTCCTATTGTGATAAACACTGTGACCGCCAATATTTTGATGTGTAAAGACAATTTTCCCAAATTTTATGCTCCCCAAACATTGTTCTTTTGCAGGAATTACGTTTGTAAAACATTTTTTGTAATGTTGTCACTGAATATCCTAAAGGAGGCAAGAATTGTGGATCCTATTACCCTAATTTTCAAAAGAATCACATGTGGAAAGAATGATTAGCATTCCTTCTCCCCGTTTTTAAGAAAGAATGATACTTTCACTATCATGTTTTTCAGAAAATTATTATCAACGTTACAATCATTCTACTATAGGATTCATACTAAATAATATCATTAAAAAAATACAATTTAATGGTTTTTACACGTATGTGTTTACAAGATATTGATTGTCAAAAGTGAACTTTTTTAAATGTGGAAAAGGCATTTTTTGTGGAGCTGAGTACTTTTTGAAATGGTGCAAGAATCTTATAAAGGATGAACTAAGGTTATGTTTGTTGAATGGATGGAAAAAGATTCGATAGAAACTAATTCTCCGTTAAGAAAACCACTTTTCAAAAGAAAATCACTGCAAGAGAAAACCTCGCTCATCTACGAATATAAATGAACCATCAAATTACAAGCCCATATACGAGAAGAAATGCGTACAGTAGTTAAGTCGTTGCAAACTTGCAATAGGCTTTGTCGCACAAGGTCTTTCACTATATGACGACCGGTTTATGTTACTCGTTGTACAACGGAATTATATAATGAGAATAAAATCCCACGTCGCATATTTTATATATCTACAACGAGACTTGTGGTCGCAATTTTTTTCTGAAAATTTAAATGATTCTTTTTACTTTCCTTTGTTTGATTGCAAGAAAAGCAAATATTCTTTGAACCCGTTTTCTTTTATCGGTAGATAGTAAGTGTATATCCCTTGACTTAAGGAAAAAGAATTTTCTACCATATAAAAATAAATTTTCAACTCCTATTGTCTCATTTTAGTTTGACCAAACCAAACAAAAGAATGAGAAAAAATAGTTTCCAATAATACTTTCCTCCCATCGAGGTACCCATTCGAACTCGCACGGGAGATTAGTCCACCGGCCTAAGGTGGTGAGAAACTCCTCGTAATAGTAGAGTAGTACACAAAAAAAAATACAGTTACTAATGAGAAACTATAAAAAGGAAAAATTAGCCTAGCTTATCAACGAGGAAAATAGGCAATACGCAACTGTATCAGTTGATAAAAAAGAATGGAGAAGTGGGGTATCGATCCCCATACCTCTCGCATGCTAAGCGAGCGCTCTACCATCTGAGCTACATCCCCTATGTTGTTATTCATTGCTGCTGCACTTTTAGTTACCAGAGGAATTGTGAATGACCATATAAAATTGAAATTTAGGAAGAATCTTTTCATAGCATATGTATTTATCAGTATCAAAATCGATAAAATATAAGCTTTTTTATTTGAAGTTACGAAATTATGTTGTGGTATGAAAAAAAAATTTGGACTGCGCTTTTACATAGACCTATTAGTTTACAAGTCAAACTCTCCCCCACCTCTCAAGCAAATGTTTGTAGTAGGAATGGAACCCTTCCGCATAAATACGAAATATGGAAGGCTCGTCACTTGAGTCAGCTCCCAATTCTCATTTATCAGTCTCAAAATAGCCTACATTAAACGAGCTACGATAGTCTTAATTATTTATCTTTCTTACGCCACGATGCCAAATAAAGTCGTCAATCCTATTCTAAGTATTTTTTATCGGACAATCTAAGCAAGAGAATCCACAATGGACATGTTATAGCTTGCATGCCTGAATCTGTTGTCCGAAATTTAACTGGATGACCCGAGATGCATCATGTGTGGTATGGATGAGGAGCATGCGGTGCAGAGCACATCTTGAGAATTTGCCTCGCGGCTAGAGTGGTGTGGGGAAGGCTTGGTTGGGTTGCTAATGAAATTCTACTGGGGGCTCTTCATGATTGGATTATTTTTAACCTTGGTAGAAACATCCCAAATTTAAATACAGTAGGTCTATGGTGTTCAAACTTCAAATTAATTGTGTGATAGCTTTGGAAGTGGAGGAATGAAGAATGTTTTGAGAAGGCAGGGAGCGTCCAATCGATTATGTATGCGCGGTTTAGTGGCTAGCGCTCAGGTGTAGTTTAGTTTTCGCTTTCATGTATTCATAGAGACAGGAGCCATGCTAGGTTCCTCATAGTCATAGATTAGCAGTAACAGAAAATCAACTTCTTAC
The DNA here is from genome assembly GCA_947645195.1 of Patellifolia procumbens. NCBI lineage: Eukaryota > Viridiplantae > Streptophyta > Magnoliopsida > Caryophyllales > Amaranthaceae > Patellifolia > Patellifolia procumbens. Next base: position 1,355,228 of record CANSGD010000144.1, read on the forward strand.
TCAAACCAAATGATTTTCCAAGATTCAAGAGTGAGCAACCATACGAAATACCATGTCCCAAAAGTATATCTTTATAATTTTATAGAACACAATTTCAGTCCACGTAAAGTAAACAAGCTATAACAATTCCACATACACATACACACTGTACGTCTGTACCTTCACACAATCAGCACATATCCAACCAGTAGAGAATCTCAGATTACTGAATCTCAAATACGCGGTGGTCTCATAATTCTGCTTGACACCCAACTCTTTGCAGCAGAATAATGTGGCTGCAAATAGGCCAGTATCCTAAATTTAAGTTAATAACACCACCATGAAGCAAAATGAATGAAAATCTTAAACTTACCAAAAGGGGGAAATAGAGAAGGGGAGGTAGAGAGCCTAATAAAAAGATAAATGATCCTCATCGTGTGAGCGTGCTGATTGCTGAACTCTGGATCTGGCAGACTCTTTTATGATCATCAAATCAACCAACTGACACCAGATTTGTCAAAAATAATTACATCCACGAATAGCGCATTATCAGTGTCAGGCGTTGCATACCCTCAGCAAAACGCTTCATTAAGTTCCAAATTCTGATCTCAATGCTTAGCTGGGGTTAAAATAATCCGACACGTGAAAGGAAGTGTCGTGCCATCTATGAAGATCTAGATGAAAAATATTTACCTCACACCAGAACTCTGTGAATTCGGTGCAAAACCCCCAGGAACAAAAACAGGCAGCTGGTTTGAAGCAGCGTCCCTTTTAAATCTTGATTCCCGAGAGATATTTGGGACTAGCCGGTCCTGACCCCGCCTGAATATTGAATTCTTATCAGATTTCGCACCATCTTTACCAGGAATACTCAAAAGGGGTCCACCAAAGAAAATGCTTTCTCCAGTATACATCAGCTTATCTGATTGCTGCAGCGGACCTCTTGAGGAAGACGAGTCTTCTGGTTGAACTGCTGGCAGTGGCCTTTTACTGTAACTACTCGTATCTACATTAGTTTTTGATGCGGTAACTTGTTGCAAAGATTTATTTTTTCCATCTGTTGTGGCCGGGACTGATACATATCTCCCAGCTTCTTGGTCCCAAATGACAGATGTCCTTTTGACATCTCTAAGAAGAGCAGTTGATGCTGAGAGCAGTAAAGGATCTGTACTACTTTCCTTCTGAAACTTCTTCTCATCAGGTACTAACGGAAAACTATCCACATTATGGAGAATACCCTTAGAAGTTGAAGGTTGTGCAGCGTTATAACCAGGAACAGAGCCGGCTGTATTAAAATGGTTCATGCCATGAGATCGTGGAAGAGGGCTTAGTGTTACTGATTCATGTACATGACTAGGACTGCTGAAGCTACTCATACTTTGTGTACCAGTTTCATATTCGTCCTTGCTGCCTTGACTTGGAGCAACAGAATTTCTCATTGACGAGATTCTAAAGTCACCTTTGAAATCTTTGTTGGCACCCATTTCTGTGCTCACGCTGCTTTGGATGCTTATGTTTTCACTAGAACTGTAATCCATAGTTTGCAGGCGACGGTTTGCAACTGGTCTCAGCACAGATGATGAAGCCCTGGCTTTGGCTGCAGCTTTCATGACTTCGTTAGGATCCAACTTTGCAAGCTTAAATGCACTACGCTTGATTGGCTTTCTGGGCCCCTTGCTTCTTCCAGTAGCATCTGGATCAGTGGTTGATGGGACCATTCCAGGTTCCAGATGGGGGACAACTTCTTCCTGATACACCACAGTTTATGAGCTAAGTAGAGATGACAATAATTGAATCCGAATGATGTAAAAAGGGCACAAAATGCAAAAAGATGCATAAGGCATGCAAAAAGATGACAATAATAATGATCTAGATTTGGGAAGTTTGTGTGCATTAGAGAATTTCTTATCTTTATATACCAAGTTTAGTTGGCCATTTGATAAGGTAAAAATATATGCATAAGCTCACACAATTTAATTATCTCTAACGGAATCTGTTATCTCAATTAAAAGTTCCTTTCATGTATAAAGAACAGAACCTTATCAGCTTTGGATTGTAAGGGATGGGTAAAATGTTCTACAATCTATTCAATGTGCTTTGAATTGAGGCCTACAGTCAACAACTTATAGCAGCAGGTATGCAGGAGTCACTAGTTATGCAAGCGATGTCTTACCCTCCCCATAGTCCCCAAGGCCCAAACCTCATTATGTCAGGAGACTTGGGTATTGTACCACTGTTTCATGTAGACAACTGACAAATCGCAGCCAGACATGTCATGACTCATAAGGCATGGTAGCACTCAAATATTAACTGAGTAGAAATTGCTGATATGATCAAGCCCGAACGTTTATGAATAAGCTAGTAAGGAAAGAGTCCTAGTGGCAGCCCTGCCCCCGCCGCTTCCCCGGACTCCAAAAAGGTAGGGGAAGACGGCAAAGGGCAGTCTAATGATTATCGGAAATAACATGAGAAACCCTGTTTTGGCCTAAACTGAACTTAAATTGTCTTCCTGAAGTGAAATTTAGGGGAAAACTGTGAACGGAATTTGAATTGAATTTGTCTTAAGTGAACTAAAAAAATTCTGAACTGAATTGAAATTTTTAAGGGAAAACTGGGAGAGAAACTAACACAGCATTAATGAATTGAATTTGTCTCAACTGAACTGAACTTAATTTCCATTAATCCAGTCCAAATGAACAGGCACAGTAATGGTACAAAGTACAAACAGACACCAGATTCCTATTTGTTATTTTCTTTGGTTAATTCCCCCACACCCTTCCATCAAAGCTAAGAAGCACAAACATCATCAAAACTATAAGCAAACTAAGAATAATCTTACTGCAAAGGGCCAAGCTAAGAAACATCAGGGAATAGATAGTAGCCAGTAGCCACGGTACTTCAATCCATAAAATAATTTCTTGAGGAGAGATAAAATAAAGATAAAAGTAAGGCTAGGTTACTCATAAGTCAAGAGTCTCACAAAATACACTTCTTATCAAAACATATATATCTGCCCAAGCAGTTGAGCAACCATATATCCCTCTTATTTCTGTATAAACTTAGACACAACTCCAGTTCACAGAAAGTAAACAAGCTGTAACAATTTCAGAGACGCACACAATCTCTTCAGAGTTCAGACAATCAACATGTATCCAACGAGTACAGAATCTCATAGACTCATACTACTTAATTCAAAATCAACTTGCTCTCTAATGATTATGATTGAAATGCCATAAAAATGCTGCCGTTGCCACAAGATAAGTACCTTGCAGCACAATAAAGATAGTGGCTACCAATAGGCCAGTATCCTTGACCTTGTATATGGCTTATAACAATACCAAGAAAATATAGTACAACTACACACTAACACAACAAATTAGTCATTTAATGCAAGATAATCGCTTTCACATTATACCTGATAATCCACAAATACTCGGGGAGGCGTACACGACCAAGCCCCCTTGTACTGAAGATTTAAAGAACTGCCACCACTGAAACCAGTTGTTGCAGACCCACTTGGTGAGTACAACTCATTTGGTAATTCATCATTCTCAGACGCTGCTCCTGGTTCTGCCTCACTCATAGCCCTCATAGCCACAACATACTCATATGTAGTAATACCCTAAAGCCACAAGAGCCATGGCACCAAAACAACTAATGTAAAGATCACTCACTTCCAAATCAGTATCATAAGGAAAGATTGCTACATTGACACTACCTTTCTCATCAGTATCATGTGGAAAAAGAATAGTTCACCCAAAGGTATACAAGCTATAATGGAAACTGTCATAAAGACAGCCTGCATGCAAAGAGAAATTTTTTATTAGTTGAACGAAACGCATCTGCCCACATTGTTGACAAGAAGTATTTATCACATGCTTGTTTACGATGTACCCTCATCATGTTTCAACCTACCACCACTGTTGGAAAGGGCACAGGAGTGAAACCATTCCCAAGTCTTTCAATAATTGCAGCCTCCATACCTTTCCTATTTACAAAGTATCGTACAAACACAGCAATCCCAACTCCTGCTTCAATAACAAGCTGAACCAACAAATAAGGTCGTGAATATGACTAGAAATTCAGAAAAATTCTTTTAGAAGGAACATATGCTTCAAAAGTATCAAAACATACCCAAATAAGACTTGAGGCCATAAGACAGATGAAAGTGATGTAATTATTTCTTCCCACACAATTATTAAGCCACTGCCATGGATTAGAGATACAGTGTCACGAAACAAAGAAGTGACTATGTTGATGTAATATCATCAAGCTAAAGCAAATAGAGGCTTGTGAAAGTAAGCATTGTGGTGCGGCAGACATAAACAGATCGAGAAATATACCGCGCAGTGATGATCAAAACCATCCACACATTTGTCACAGCTTCTACAATGCTTGCTGAACTTGCGCACCTGAAGGGAGGCCCTAGTTAATAAGAAAAAGGCAATAGTAGACAGCACGGATTGTTCACCCAATCACTAAATCAGGAGTCTGAAGCCTCACAGTAACACTAAAATACAGATATAAAAATATGCATGCACCTACAATCAATAGAACGTACAGGAGCCATGATCTTCGTAGATGTTATACCTCAGCATTGCATAGTGTGCAAAATAGAGCATCGTCTCTATTGCCTTCTTGATCCTCAACATCCTCCTCTTTACGGCAATCTTCATGGACAAACAATAAACAGAAGATTCCCCCAATGCCACTACAAGATGACCTTTTCTTTCCGAGGGGTACAGGATCATTAATCTTAGGAAGTTCACTTGCTGAACCAATCTTACTCAGGTTACTTGCCATTGTTGAGCTTCTGGACACTGAATATGCCGAGGAATGACCATCTGTACCATTTTCATGAAGTCTACCAGATACATCCTTAATTGGTGCTCCATGCTTCCCATTGATATTCATATCTGATTGATTATCGAATTTCGACATAATTCCTGGATCTGCAGGGTTTATCGCAGTGCACCTCACGTAAAGAATGAAAACAATGAGTGCCTACATATTGCCAGATTTAGGAGGAAAAGATGAGCAAGAGGTATCATACAAAAGGGCCATACAAGCAGAATAAACAGTTTCAGAAAAATATGTAACATCAATGAAAATATGCATGACTCAAATTGTAATCGTAAATCTTATAAACTTCCTCCATCCTTGGTTAAATGCAACACTTTGAATTAGCAGTATACACATTGAAGATTGTTTGTGATCTGTACGTAAGAAGAAAGATAGTGAAGTAGGATCGTGCTATGTTTGTCTCAATGTATACTTTGAAGATATCAACTTTTATAATTTTTCCTTATGGATAATTACAAATATTAAGACTCAAAATGAAGCATGAGCAAACGTGAGAAGCAAACTGTTGCATTTATTCAAGAACAAAGGAGGTATTAAGGACTTGGTCAAATCTATATATATATTAAAAAGCGTAAGCACAGATTGCAATCCGCCACGTGTCATTCTCCCTTCCTTTCAATAATATTTATCAATATTATTCTCATAAAAAAATACAAATTGTCCATGAGAAGCTTTGAGCCCGCGACCTTGAGTATGAAAGATAAATGCTCTAACCATTGTGCCACTACATTATTGTTGCTCCTTTTCTCAATACGAATAATGATATTATATGTTTTCAATCAAAAACAATAATTAAGCTACAACATTTAAATTGTATTTTTTAATAAAACAACTAATTTATAACTTTTTAATAACATCTTTCTACACACCAAAATTTAGTTGTCTTAATATACTAAAGTATAATGCATGGAGAGCATCGTCTGCGTTTAAATACTAGTTATTTCCTAAATCCTAACTTGCCATATCGTCTGCGTCTCATTACAAAGTGAATATAGAGATACCTCCCACCTTAGTCCAATGCATATATATCTACCAGGTTCACAGAGAGAAAAGCTATTGAGATATGAAGGTACTCCTACATACACCCAAGAAACATCCTCCAGTCTGCCATGTAATAAACCTTGAAAAATCCTGGCTTAATTATAAGGTCAAGGACCATTTACCACTATTCTTTAGCATCTTATCTAGTTATTTATACTAAACAAAGTCCTATGAATGCCTGTATAGCTATACAAGTCATGAAAATGGAAAAAGGCACAAAAGGAAAAGGGAATCAGTTCTCTTAAACAAGACTGCAGAGTACAGATCAGTGGCTAGAAGCAGAGACACAAATCCCAATGGTAATATAAATCCCAAAGTGTGTGAAAATTCCGTGGATCGGGTGGTTCCATGGGAAGGTACAGAACAACTTCTTTCTGTAGCATAGAGGTCCACATACATTAATCAATCACTCAGATTACAGCATCTTGGCAGGGGATAGGTATCTATGCTAGATCATGAACTCCACATGTGATTAATGCCCTGTTCTAGGAACCTGGCCAATAAGTTGATCAAAGCCATTGAAAGTCCATGAGCCCACCTTCAATTCATGAACTTGTACTTCATTTCACATCAGGGATTTTCTTATCCTGTAATCTCAACAGCATTAGAGGTAATATTGTAACTACAAAAGGGCCAGGCTATCCTCTCACCAATGATGTACGCAGCCCTTGTGTGATACCAACGTCGAGTTGGGTGTAGTGCTCGAACCAAATGACAAGTGCAGGCAGCATAGAAAATTAAATTATAGGACAGCATAAAGGATTATAGTACGTCACTTTTTGAAGTGTGTGATTGATTATTGACCAAAGAATGAGGCGTAAACAAAGAATATTGCAGAAAACTATTAGAGCAAAAATTAAGGGAAAATAATGAACGGCAAAGAATTTATTTAAACATACCACAGGAGAATATGTAGCAACTAAAGCATACTCCCATATTCGGCCTCCGAGAAACGGTGCAAGGAAAGCATAGAACTCAACAACTAGCAAGCAGTACACAGTAATTGCAACAACCTAAACAGAAAACAGAAGAGCCAAATCAATATATAAAAGGTTATTAAGTACATAAGCACAAAACAAATTATCTTGCAATTTTGCAAAGAGATCTACACAGAGTATTAGGTGCAAAAACTTCTCTGATAATATCTTTCACGGGTGAATTTGGGAATTGAGGACATACGAAGTATACAACATCTCTTAGATTCTATTTGAAGGAAAATTCAGGGTTCTTTTTGACAAATTTCATTCATGAGTTCCAAAACTCAAAAATGAAGTGGAAAATACACCCAAACCAAACAAGAAAAGCAGCACTGCAGCATTTTACAGCCTAAATGGTAAATTTGCAGAATTGAATTTGAATATAAATGAGGATTATCTTTTGCAGCCAACCAGCAAGACACATTTATCCAACATTTTTTGGGGAAAGGGAAGAGGGTACAGAGATTTCAAGGGTGGAAAGTTTTTATTCTGCTTAATCTCGGGGCTCATAACAAAAAGCCATCTTTAAGAAAATAGCAGTGACTGAATAAAACTCAACATTTCCCTTAAAGTAACGAAGACTAAAGACGAAGTGATCCATTGCCTAAAAACAGTGTAGGAGAAGAGATTAATATCCTTTTATCGATACCTGACCGAAAAAATAATGACATGTAAGAAGGATGATTTAGGTTTACAGCTGATCTAGACTTTCAACAATGGCATCATCATTGGAATTTCTCACAAACCTAACAGGCATGTAACAGGTATGCTTCAAAACAAGTGAGTTTTCTCAAAGGAATATACTTTCAGTAACCCAGGAATCTCAATTATAGTAGTATAAGGTAAGAGGGGGGAGACACCAAAAAATGGTTTAAGCAAAATTTAGAAAAGGGTGGCAGCTTTTAAGAATAAAGTTCCACAATTCTTTTTTCAAATTTCAGATTGTAACTACCATTCTTTAACTTCTCTGTCTTTCTTTCGCACGCAAGTAAGCATATGAGGATGGTATCTCAATACTGAAAGCAAGAACAAATTAAATATTGAATTCACTCATAAGGCAAGCCCCCCTGCCGTCACACCCACCCACCAGCAAGTAAATATAAGAATTTTGAAATGCATCCCGGGCTAAGTTTCTCTCTCCTATACTAGCACGTTTCTCGTCTATAATTCAAGTTAACGTCACCTAAGCACTTACAACATAGCCGAGTACACCAACCATGGCTTCCAATCTAGGATATATTTACTGACAGTACACCAATCACAAAGCTTTTGCAGTCAACGCGGACGGTTTCGCTGCTATCATCACCTTACATTGCGGTCACACTAAGCTCAACAACCTTTACAAAACAGTGATGGACCAAAACTTACTACCACATCTCCAACTGCTATTCATCGCGACCTCTCAAGTCTCTACCAAGCACCAACATCCACATAATATAAATAACCTTCTTGCCTTATCAATAAATTCAATCACTCAAACAATCAAATGCATCGTTATCTTTTCCCATGACCACGATCTTTTTCCGTACTTTGTAACCTAGCATTATGCAATCTTCTAGCCATCACACATTCCTTGACATTAACAAGAGCTTGTTCTCCCCGACTTATTTTCAGTTCCGTTCAGTTATCACTTCAGCTCAGCACACTACTTTACTCTCACGTCTCACTATTCCTTTCAGTTCAGTTTTTCGCAATTCAGTTCAATTCAACTCTAACAGGGGAAAAGCTTAGTTCATATCTGATAGATGTGAGATACAAATATACTACGATTTTCTATAAGTATGCTACAATTTTCTATAAATATACTATAATTTTAGTAAATTCTAAATTTGTTAAAGAAAACATACTACCTTAAACTTTTTATAAATATACTACATTATTTATAAAATATACTATATGTACTTATAAATATACTACAAAAAATTGATAGATGCCAAATCCTCTATCTATCTGATAGGGATTGGGCAGCCCTCGAGTATCACATCACAAACATGAGCAATGAGCCACTAATTTTTCGCTCGTATCGAACACTAAGTAACCTCAAAGCTTCAATAACTACTAGTAAAAGTAATAATCAAGCTGAATTTAAGAAAATTCAGACATTATTAAGCTCGTAATTCATTAAAATTCAAGCAAACATTTCAATATATATCCAAAACAATACAATTAGCATAAAATTTTGCATTTCAAACCAAAAATAGAAAGAAAAAAAACAGTACTATAACAAAATTAAAGGAAAAAAAACAGATAGAGACAAAAAGAAGATAAGGACAAACCTGATAAGTATGAGCTGGTAACTGAAATCCATGCTTTCTTACCATAATTTAGTGCCAAAAACAGGAGAATTTGCAGCAAAAAATGAAGCTGAATTTTTTCAGAAGATCAGAGAAATCATAACCCTAAGTGAGAGAGAAAGAGGAAATTGAGAGTAGCTGGAAATTGCGATATGGAAAAAACAATAGTGATAATAACAGTGAGTGGTTAGATGGAAAGAAGTGTAAAGTTACCAAAGTTGGTTAGTGGGAGTAATTATTGTTTTGAATTGACAGAAAAAAGACAGCAAATTGTGCTGTTGTTGGTGGATGGAAGATGGAGATGGAGGTTGTCGTACGTGGAGTGGTTGACTTGGTGTGGACTTCATAGCCGCATCATCCGTTCTCCCCCGTTTATTTTCAGTTTACTTTGGTAAATGGTTTTTAAGTGGTTTTTTCATTGACTTCTGGCTTTTATTTCTGGTCAAACAGTTAAAAAAGTATTTGGTAACTAGCTTTTGCGGTATAAGTTGCTTTTATCAGCTTTTGTAGCTGGCTTTTGACTTTTGCTTCTATTTTGTACTAAACGGCCAGCAAGCCACTAAAAGCAGTAGGTCAAACAAACCATCATATAAAGCCAACAGCCAACAGCCACCAGCCAATTGTCAAACACCTTTATATCAAAAGGAACAGGTCGTTAGGCCCTGATTATATGTGTTTGGTTAGAGATGTGATCGTCAAAAAAATTGATTTTAGCATTTGGTCAAAAGCATAGTGTGGAGAATATGTTGGTTTTGAAGTTTCAAATAGATGACTGAAATTTAACTTTATGTTGTTTTTTTATAATAACACCTGAATGTTACAAGTTTTTCCAAACTCTCACCTTAAACTTTTTTATAAATTACCACCTAAAGATTCCTATTTTCTTAAAAATTCCCACCATGTAACGATTTATGTTAACAAAAACGTTAAGTGGCCCGAAACATGAAACTTAGATTTAGGTTCAGTTTAATTTAACTTCGTTCATTGTGAAATACTTGTACCTACGTGCGCTTATGAATTGAGGCGGTAAACGAGTTGTGTCGTGACAAGTTTGTGCCGGGGTTCATGAGTTGGCGGGTTGTCTTGCCCTAACCCTAATAAGATCCTTTTACCTAAACATGTCGATATCCTTAACCAGAACTAGACCAATTAATTATACGTGTCGAATTCGAGTTGACATGTTTATCTTTTATGTGTTATTTATTCATTTACACTTGGTAATTAAATTCAAAATTGAATGAATGAAAGCTCAAATGAAATAAGGGAAAACTTTAAAATATTGCATTTCGTGTAGATAAACGGGTCGTCGTGTCATAGACCGCCTGATATTAAATTAGAATTACGCAATGGCCCATGTCCAATATTAAAAGTCTTTTTGCACATAGTGACTAGTTTAATCCATTTTGTGACCACTTTAATCCATTTCATGACTAACTTAATCCATTCAGTGATCACATTTTTTAAACACACATTCAGTGACTAGTTTTAATTCATGTAATGTATGGTTTAATTCATTCGATAAGTATGATGCATTAAAAAATTTTAAACTCAGTTGTAGTTCAAGATTAATAGATAAACAAAGAAAGGAAAATAAAAGAGACAACTAGGTTGGTTTAATATGTCTAGGAATAGTGTTGAATTAGACTAAATTAGAATGAGCTTACAAGTAAAATATGAATTTTGATTGGTCTAATTTAAGTTAAATTTAGGCCGTCTCTTTTAAAAACCTTTGATTACATAAATGTGTCGAAAGTATTGACGTGTCGTGTCAAAATTTACCAACTCTACTTTAATAGACTACGACTCATGAAACATTATTAACCCGTCTGTTTTAACAATTTTTGTTTACTTAAACGTGTCAAAAGTCATGACCAAAACTACTAATTTTCGTGTCGGGTTAAAATTTACCAACTTTACTTATGAATAGACCATGACTCTGTTCCTTTCAACTCATCTGAACTTATTTGAATTTATCTGACCATATTAGATTTCATTGGACCGACAACATCTTATATGCGACTGACCACATCATTAATTAATGGTATGACGAGACTATTTAGTAACCCATACATTACTCTTTCACTCTCAAAATTCACCCACAAACAGTCGGTAATCCTTCTTTTTAATAGTCATCAACCCACAACCAAAAAGTCAGCAACCCACAACCAAAAAGTCAATAACCCCTCAGTAACCCTCTAAAATAGTTAGTAACCCCTAATTAAGCAATAACCCCCCAAAAATAGTTGGTAACCCCCTATCTTAGTCATTGTGCGCGCGCCACACGGTTTGTTAATCGTGCGACAAGCCGCACACAAGACTTCCTGAATTGGAACTTATTAAATGCTCTTATTAAACCTTATCAAATTGGAAAAATTATCAAGAATAACTCAACCTTTTCGCGACCTTCTTTTAATAAGTTAAACTTTGGATAATCCTGAAATAAGTTAACTTTGATATTACTTAAACTTTTAACAAGTCAAATATCTTATAAATTATTCAACCGGTAATATGTGAGGCTTTTCTGAATTTTTTATTTTTTATTTTTTGTTTTCCTTCTCTTCTTATACTTTCCATCCTCAAGACCCCAACCATTTTTGTGTTCTTAATCATATTTTAACTTGTTAAAACTAAATACCCTTAAAATGTTAACTTATTCCAGAATTATTCAAAATTTAACTTATTAAAAGAAGACCTATTAAATTTGACTTATTTGCGATAATTTTTTCGATTAAATTTTAACCGAACTTATCATAATTTATTTAAATAGAAATAAGTTGAAAGGAGTAAACTCTACGGGCCTATTTAGATTTACTAGAAAACAACTGAACTGAACTGAACTGATTGGAGCTGAACTGAACTGAACTGAATTGAATTGAATTGAATTGAATTTAATAAATATATAAATAATATTTAAACAACAATAATATGAATATTAAATAATAATTATGATGATAGGTAATAATAATGAATAATAATAATTGTATTTTGGATATTTTTAAATGATAATTATAAATAAATAATATTAGTAATCATAAATTATTAATAATAATAATTAATGATTATAAGGATAATTAATAATAATTATTTATAGTCTTTGTATTAATATATTAATATCTGATGATGATTATATAATATCAATAATATCTAAGAATTAAATTAATATTACTATTTTAATAATTAGATTTAATTATATATTAATATTTAATAATAAAATAATGATTGGATCGGACCGTACAAACTTACATCATAAACCATTTTGACGTGATTTGATTGGATTATGGGCTGAAAACGCGGGTCTATTTGTGTATTTAGCCTAAATCATGTTCCCCCATAATGATAATAGTATTAATAATGAATAAAGATATAATAAACAAAATAATATATAAATAATAATAATACTTAATAATAATGATATAAAAAAAAATAAATAAATAATAATAATAAGAGCGATTAGTAAAATAAATTAGACCAACATAATAATATTTATTAAAATAATTATAAAAAAATGAAGCTGAACTGAACTGACTGAAGCTGAACTGAACTGAACTAAAATGAACACGCCCTACATCCATCATCATGTAATAAAACAAAATCCAAGAAAAAAAATAGTGAGAAAAAGCGTTGGGTAGAGTTGGAACTTGGAAGGAAGCAAGTAGACACGCGCTATTACTAAGCATACGTAAGAAGCTAACCGTGTCTACCACCGCAAAACACAAGCGCAAAATCATCTTCCACAAATACACCGGCCACGCGCGAATTCACTCCATTCTTGCAATTCCCAACCCCCAAGATCAAAATTCAAAGAGTGCGTGTATGAAAAACCCTAAAAAACAACAACAATTTCTGCAACAAAATTTTTATTGGAATCTCAAACTCTTTCTCTTCTCTCTTCACTCGCTCTCACCCCACGCGTGACTCAGTTTCAGAAGATCTTATTACTCATTTATATCACTCTCTCTTTTAATTTACAGGTACAATAATATAACTATACTATATACTATACTATTTTTAAGTAGTATTATTTATTTCAACTCACTTTCTCTTTCTCTTGCATTCTTCTCTTTGATTTCACATTTGTTCTCTTTTATTCATTGCTAATTGTGTATAATTCTAGGTTTTATTTATGTTTGTTGTTATGAATTATGATGATAATTGTTTTAATTTGAGGATTTGTGTTTATGTTTGGGGGATTGATGGAATGGATTTGTTATTTATTGAATGATTGTGTTAATCGTTTGAATTAGTTATTGGTTGAGTTGGATTGAATCAATTGAAATGTTGCAAAATATGGGTGTTTTTTGTTTTAAAGATGTAATTTTTCTTGGATAATTCATGATTTTTATGGATGATGAATGGAAATGAATAGTAGTGTTTTTAAAATGGGTTGTTTTTGTTTTTTCTTTGTTCAGGGTTAATCTTTTTGCAGAATTGAGGTTGTTGATTTGGGTTTTAGGGGATTTTTTTTAGGTAAAATTAATTCATTAATAAAAGAGTCATACGACATCTACAATAGAAATTAGAACTAACAAATACAAAACAATTTGGATCAAACAAAATTCTGATTTGACAAAACCACGATCGTTTTAGGGGATTATTCAACTCAAATGCTTTATTTTGGAGTATTAGTAGCAGTGTTTTTGTAACTTATAAGGAATGTGGAGCTTTGTGAAACTTTCTTTTCGAACTTTTTTTTGTTTTTCTGAATTTTTCTCGAGTTATTATGATCTTGTTCGACCTTATTTTTACCTTATTAGATGAATCGTTATTAGACCTTATTTCATCTTATATGATTGTATCTAGTACTTGAAGCAAACTGAACTACTGATGGGACTGTGAAAAATTGGCTGTAAGTGAGGGGTTAGCCGGTTAATATTGATGGTCAATTTCATATATCGACGATTGAGATCCTATGAAGGGGAAAATAAGGGGTTTTGAGTTTTGTTGTCAAGATCTAACTGTAGAAAATGGGAGAAAGAAACGTAGAGAATCCTAATTTGATGACCAGACACAATGAGCCGTGAAGTGTAAGGGCAATGCTGAATACACAAGATATGGGAGCTTGCTTGTGTTTTCCACCTACCGCTAAATGTTTAAACATAGGACTAAATAACGTGACTATAGATGTAAAATTGTCAAAATTATAGAGATAATTATAATTACTATGCTTGGCAATGTGGGCACTTTCCTGTCTATACAAGACACATATCATCACTTTCTTCTTGTCTTTCGTTTTGTTAGCCCTCTCGGGTGAGGTGGAGTATGTATCTAGGCTGGTTATAATTGGAAACTCGAGGTTTATCTCGCAAGTATGCATATCACTCTTACAAGCTTGTCTCAGGTATGTGAGAGTGATATGCATATTGCAGAGATAAATTCGGCAGCCCTTGGCCCTGAGATATCTGACACTATTTTGTAATAAAACTTGTACGCTTACATACGAGTATGCTCTTTTAGAGAAGTTGTCATGTTTGTGTTTCACAGCTGCATGATCTGAATTAATGTATCTTGCTGACATTGGAGGTTTTGGTATGAGAGTATGTGAGAGTGATATGCATATCACCTTATGATTGCACGTTTAACTATCTGTTGACTGCTACTTGTTCATGTATCTCATTTGTTCATGTAAATATTGTTGCTTTGCTAGCATATGCTTTTCATCTCTGAATGTCTAAAGAGGAAATGTTTGGAAGTATACCTATCTGAATAATTAATTTTTATTGTGAGCATTTTTTTCATTCTATACATCTCTGCCTATGGAGCATCCACCCTTTTGATAAGATTTCATTGTACCTGTTGTAGATAGTCTTTGATAGTTTTTGTTTGACCAATCGACTTAATCTGAACAAGGATTCCTCATAATCATTTTCCTGGGGGATTTCTGACTTCTGATTTGTTTTTATCTACTGACATTACTGCTAGCTATTCCTGACTCTATTAATCTGGTAATTACTTTTGGAAAGTCGTAGTGTTTGGATCTCTCACATGAGTCACATCCTTGCTCTTGAGCTAGATTCCGAGTACGGTTCATCATATTCATTTTTTCCCTAACTTGTGTATTTAGAAGCTTATATTGGATCCTATTGATTTTGTCTTCTATTTATTGATGCATTATGAGGAAGGTAATCGTCGGACGCACTTTGCCACCATGGATATAGATCTTAGATTACCATCTGGGGAACAAGATCAGCAAGATGAAGATCAAAACACTGTTAGTGATATGTTGGACAGGGAAGACAAACTAGATAATGGCGGAGATGTGGAGGCTGCCTTAATTGTTAGAGATGTGAATGGTGAAGAGGAACTAGCTCTCAATTCTACCACAACTGGGGCAGTTGTTTTTAAAGAAGACGTGAATCTAGAGCCTCTATCTGGTATGGAATTTGTATCTCATCAGGAAGCATATGCTTTCTATCAGGAATATGCCAGGTCTATGGGATTTAACACTGCCATTCAAAACAGTCGTCGTTCAAAGACATCAAGAGAGTTCATTGATGCAAAGTTTGCATGCTCTAGATATGGAACCAAGAGAGAGTATGACAAAGGTAACCGGCCCCGTGTCCGACAATGTAATAGGCAAGAACCTGAAAGTGCTACTGGTCGCCGATCTTGTGGAAAGACCAATTGCAGAGCAAGTATGCATGTGAAAAGAAGGCCAGATGGCAGGTGGATGATACATAGTTTTGTTAAGGAGCACAACCATGAACTTCTACCTGCTCAAGCTGTCAGTGAACAAACTAGAAAGATGTATGCTGCAATGGCTAGAAATTATGCTGAATATAAAAATGTGGTTGGTTTAAAGAATGACTCGAAAGTTCTGTTTGATAAAAATCGTAATCTGTTGCTAGACGCAGGGGATGCTAAACTCTTACTTGATTTTTTCACACAAATGCAAAATTTGAATTCTAACTTCTTCTATGCTGTGGAGGTGAGCGATGATCTGCGTTTGAAGAGCTTATTATGGGTTGATGCCAAAAGTAGGCATGACTACGTGAATTTCAGCGATGTGGTCTCCTTTGATACAACCTACATCAGAAACAAGTATAAAATTCCTCTTGCCCTTTTGGTTGGGGTTAATCAACACTATCAGTTCATGCTGCTTGGATGTGCTATAGTTTCTGATGAAACCTCAGCAACATATTCATGGATACTACAAACATGGTTGAAAGCAATGGGTGGACAAGCCCCAAAGGTGATCATTACTGATCAGGATAATGCTATTAAACCAGCTGTTTCTGATGTATTTCCAAATGCTCGGCATTGCTTCCATTTGTGGCATGTCCTGGGAAGAATTTCGGAGAATCTTGGTCACATCAACAAGAAGCATGAGAATTTTATGGCAAAATTTGACAAATGCATTTACAGGTCATGGACTGATGAAGAGTTTGAGAAGAGGTGGCACAAGCTTCTTGCAAGATTTGAAATTAGTAAAGATGATGAGTGGATTCAGTCACTTTATGAGGATCGCAAGATGTGGGTTCCAACGTACATGAAGGATTCTTTCCTTGCTGGCATGTCAGTTGTCCAGCGATCTGATAGTCTTAACTCTTATTTTGATAAATATGTACACAAAAAGACTATAGTGTCAGAGTTCTTAAAACAATATGACACCATGGTCCAAGACAGATACGAAGAGGAAGCCAGAGCAGACTCTGATACATGGAATAAACAGCCAGCATTGAAATCTCCATCTCCTTTCGAGAAGCATATGTCAAATTTGTATACACATGCGGTATTCAAGAAATTTCAAGTTGAGGTTTTGGGTGCAGTTGCATGTCATCCTAAGAGAGAAACACAAGATGAGTTGGCCGCAATATTTAAGGTTCAAGATTTTGAAAAGAATCAAGACTTTGTGGTTACATGGAACGAAATAAGATCAGAAGTTTCTTGCTTATGCCATTTGTTCGAGTACAAAGGTTTTCTTTGTAGACATGCAATGATTGTTCTCCAAATTTGTGGCCTTTCCATGATACCATCTCAATACATACTGAAACGATGGACAAAAGATGCTAAAGGTAGGCATTTGGTTGGAGAAGGGACTGAACAAGTACCTTCTAGGGTTCAACGGTATAATGAATTATGTAATCGAGCAATGAAATTGGGTGAAGAGGGATCATTATCCCAGGAAAGCTATGCTCTTGCCCTCCGCGCTCTAGATGAAGCATTTACCAATTGCATTGGTGTGAATAATGCTTGCAAGACTCTTCCAGAAGTTGGTACGTTAGCTACTCACGGGCTTCTCAGCATTGAGGATGGCAGTCCTAGTAGGAGCTTTAGCAAAACGGCAAAAAAGAAAAATCCGACCAAAAAACGAAAGGTATTACTGTAATGTTTAGTAGGCTGATAATTATTGTATAGCCATTAGTTGCTTGCTTCCGATATCTGTTTGTCATGCTAAGGTTAATGTCTCTTGTATAACAGGTGAATACAGAGGCAGAGGCTATTGGGCATCAGGATGGCTTGCAACAAATGGTGTAGTCCTCATACTAAGCTTCCTTTCACAAGTTATTGCGCGGATACCTTGATTGCTAGGCACCAATAAATGGCAATAACGTTAATGAGAAATTTTAGTATAGCTTTGCTAGGACATTTCTTATGTCAAATGTCCATGGTAATGACACTTCGTCACCTAGCATGGGTTTTTCTTCATAAATGTCCATTACCACTCAATTGTACCTTCTACAGTGGTAATAGATGACAAATTAATTTTATGAAGAAAAAGCTCTTTAGGATTGGACAAAAATTATATGGAGTATGAACATTGATTTGGAACTTCCTTACATGGTTCCGGTAAAGGGAATGGAAACAAGAAAGGGTAGAGGGTTAAGGGAATGTAAAATTCTTTGATGTAAAATGTTGTTTGGGGAGGTTTTTTTTTTTGCCTCTTTCACCTTTCTTTCTCCACCACAATTGCACCACCATAGCCACCACTGCAACTGCTTCCTTGGAAAAGTGGCCTTCACTGCAGAGCTAGCATCAGTAATCACTACTCCTCAGCCCGCAGCCTTCGCCTCTCCTCTCTCTTTCCCCGGTGGTTGCTTCTCTTCTCCTTTTCTCTCTAAGATCTCTTCACAACTCTCTCATTGGTGGGGTTTTCAGTGGGTTAGGGTAGGTTCTTGTGGGTTTGTTGGTGGTTTTGGGTGGAGGTTGGGGGTGATGGGAGGGGGAGGGGGGAGAGGGGGTGATAGAGGTGGGGTGTGACGGGGGTGGTTGTTGAGGGGGTTGGGTGGTCATAAGTTTCCTTTACCCCATTTGTAACTGAAGGGGGGTGGGGAATTAAAGTAGAGGGATTTGGGATAATGGGGGGGGGGAGCAAAACCCTCCAATGAAACAAAATTTAAGGGAATGGAATCAACCTACTCCCTCTCCCTCTCCCTCACTTCACAGCGCCTAACCAAACGCCCCCTGAAATTCATTACCATTACTACCATTTATTACCGACTATGAAAAGGGTCTTAAGTGATTTTACTTGGATGTGTTTACATTGAGAATTGAACATGTTGAGAACCTTTCTTTTCCTTCTTTTCTAACCTTCTTAATGCTTTCTGGCACTTTTAGGATAAGTTAGGCGCCAGACCAGTAACAACTCTTGATGGATTCTATGGCACACAACAGGGTGTGCAAGGGATGGTAAGTAATGCAATGTTTTCCGCAATTATTACTCTTTTGAAAGATAGTGAACTTGAGTACCATGTGTTCTCGGTTCTTACAGGTTCAACTGAACTTAATGGCTCCAACTCGGGAGAATTACTATGGAAATCAACCAGCAATTCAAGGACTGGTAAGTCAAATAGTGAAATAATGGTAACCCATTTGGTTGCGATACATAGCTGTAGCAGGGGATAATTTTTATAATCTTCTTTTTAGGGACAATTGAATTCAATAGCACCTAGCCACGAGGGTTATTATGGTCAACAAAGCATGCATGGGCTGGTAAGTTTTATTTGTAGCTAAATTATTTATAGTGGTAACTGCTGTGTGATTATCTAACAATTATAGATTTACTTGCGAACCACCTTATGTTTTTCTACTGTGAAAACCTTTTTGTTGCTGCTGAAAACAGCCTATGGCTAAAAAATCTCTGTAGAACTGTACTATGCTAATATGATGGACTCAAATCTAGGGTTAAGGTTAACGTCTACCCTTTAGGCGTCTTACCAGTAAAAAAAAAAGTGAAATTAGCTCAGGAAAAGATTTAAGTGGATCCGAATATCCTACATCATGTATGTAAGTAGGTTTGGTAGATCATAGATGATTGCATCCGGATGCTTGTTTTACTCAAGAGAAATTGGATGACAAGATTTTAACATGGAGGTCTTCTATGTGCAGGGACAGATGGACTTTTTCCGTGCACCAACTGGTTTCTCATATGGAATTCGGGTTAGTTCACTTGTACGACATTGGTATTTTAAGCTAGCTTATCGAGTGGGAGTCATGTATGATTTAATTGATTTCAGAGCTGTCATTCTTTATTTGCAGGAAGAGGCCAATGTCAGGTCTGCACAATTGCATGACGATGGAGCTAGACATTCTTAAAGAAATCCTTTGAAGTCGAAGGCTATAGCTCTCAACAAGAATCTGAAAACAATGCTCCGTCTTCTGGTGTCTAGTGTAATAGGGGAAGACACATTGCATCGGTTTCATGTTAAAAGTAGTCTTGGGGCTTATAGCTGACTAGGATGAGTATTTATGTGTACAACTGTTGTATAATTATGTATGCATCTGTGATGATTTATAAGTTTATTTTCGTTGATCAAGGTTGAAATGTTCAGAGGATTGATCAATTCCTTCTGTTAGCATACGATGTCGAGGCGTTGCAAGCTTGCATGTACAACTACTACTATACTAAGGCCCTGTGATCCCTATCATTTTTTTTGTCTTTATGGGAACGACCGGTGCATTGATCAAGGGACAATTTTACCATTAGTAGACACGGCTAAATCTCAATCGGGCAAGTGAAGAGAACATTTGTATCCTTTTTTACACCTTAAAACTCGATAGAATTAAATTAGCAACACAAGAGTCGGGACACCATGAATTGACAATCCGTTAAAGATTATGTTTTCTTAACCACAATGTCCAAAGTTTCACAGCCATGACAGGAGCTTTAGCGAGCTTCTACACACTCTAGGCATGTGTTAGAGACTATGAAGTAAAGGCCTCTCGTTCTCCCAACTATGCCTTTCTTTCCTTCCTCTTCCATGTGTTAGAGACTGTTTTCTTCTTAGGATTGTTATCCAAACAAAAAAAAAAAGAATTTGATGGTCGATTGACTTTTAATTCTAGTGTTACATATGCCAAAATATTTCTTGGCGAGCTCTAATGCCAATTCTTCAGATTTTGGCCCAATACAAGATGTGTCTGCTACTTGGTTGACACCGGCGCGTTGGTTGGCGATAGGTTTCTCATGGACATCATTTTCAAAATCTAGTCTATCTCCAACATTAGCATGATGGGATGACCCACTTATCTTCACCCCATATACAAAAATAAAGAACTTTAAAGGGCTTCTTTTCTGTGAGCCCGATATAACCCGATATATGAAATGAGCTATGCTCAGAGCTCGTTTGGTTGAAGTTGGGAAGTAACTTCCCATGAATTTGCATTGTCCATGAAATTTTATTTCCTAGGAAATACTTTTCTTTCTTTGGTTGAACATGAGAAATTCTATTTTCCATGGGAATTTTCACTTACCTATGGGACCTAGGTAAGTTATTTCCCCCATTTTGTAGGAATTAGAACTTCCTAGGAAGTTCCATTTCCCATGTTATTGCCAACCAAACAATACCACATATATTTACTTCCTATGAATTCTAATTTCCAATACATTTGAATGTTAACCAAACAAACGCTTAGACTACTACACACTTGAAATTTTGGCTTGAGTCGAACATAAATTTTCTTTTCCTATTTTATTTGTAACCTGATATGACACGAAGTCCGCTGATTCGACACAACCTATAATAAGGGCGTGTTCGTCAAGTAGAGGTAGAGGTAGATGTAGTGGTTAAACTAGTGGTCAAATTTTAATTTATAAATTGAAGTGTTTGGCAAGGTAATGGTTAAGGTAGCTTTTAGAGGTAGAGGTAAAGTTTAGGTAATGGTTGTAAAAAGCCAAAAAAAATAGAGGTTGAAGGTAGAGGTAGAGGTTGAAAAAAATATAATAAATTTTAAAATAAATATTTATTAACAGCTACTCCAACCGCTACTTGAACCGAACATTAATATTTTACCCAACTACTTTGACAGCTAACAACTCACAGCTACTACTACAGTTAACAACTACTCATATAAACTACAGTTGACAGCTACCCCTATAATTGACAACTACCTCCATATCTATTTTTGCCGAACAGAGCCTGAATGGACTTGATAGAGATATCGCGTTAGATTTCAGAAGGTAAACGGGCCGACTTCATAGTAAAAGGTTAATAAGTTGGACTCATCAAAACCGTACCCAAAATCCCACCTATATCGAAGCTTCTTCTTCTTCACACACTCTCTTTCTGAATCCCCTAAATTCAGGTTTTTTCTCGTAGCAGCAAAATCAGCAGCATCATTACAAATTCAATCGATTCAATCCATTCAATCAATTCAACAATTCACCAATTCAATTGAATTCGATTCAATTGAATTCGATTTCTCCTGATTAACTACAATCAATTTGTGTCAAAAGAGAGAAAAACCTACTGTTTTTTGTTGTTGTTGTTGAATTAGTGTGAGAAGAGACAACAATGGGGAAAAAGAAGAAGAGACAAGTCGATAAAGTATTCTGTTACTATTGCGATAGAGAATTTGACGATGAAAAGATACTTTTACAACATCAAAAAGCTAAACATTTCAAATGTCATGTTTGTAACAAGAAGCTTTCTACTGCTGGTGGTATGGTCATTCATGTTCTTCAAGTTCATAAGGAGAATGTTACTAAGTATATTTTCTCTCTCCTCTCATTTTCTTGATGCTATGTTTTTTTTAATGTTATTTCTAGGTTTTGCTTGTTTTGTTGCTTGTGTTGAGATCTTTTGAAGTTGAGTTTATTCGTTTTAGTTCTCGTAATTGAATGATACGGATTAAAATGTGATCTTTATGTTTAGATAATGAGATTATTGATACTTTAGTTGTCGAATGGCACGGGCGATGCTGTAATCGTTATGTTTTGATGATGAGATTATTGATGTTTTAGTCGTCGAATGGCACCAGTGATGCTGTAATCATTTTGTTTAGGTAATGAGATTGTTGATGTTTTAGTTGTCGAATGGCACGGGTGATGCTGTAATCGTTATGTTTTGATGATGAGATTATTGATGTTTTAGTCGTCGAATGGCACCAGTGATGCTGTAATCATTTTGTTTAGGTAATGAGATTGTTGATGTTTTGGTTGTCGAATGGCACGGGATGCTGTAATATTTATGTTTAGATAATGAGATTGTTGATGTTTTAGTTGTCGAATGGAACGGGCGATGCTGTGATCGTTATGTGTAGATGATGAGATTATTGATGTTTTGGTTGTCGAATGGCATGGGCGATGCTGTAATATTTATGTTTAGATAATGATACTATTGATGTTTTGGTTGTCGAATGGCATGGGCGATGCTGTGATCGTTATTTGTAGATGATGAGATTATTGATGTTTTAGTTGTCGAATGGCATGGGCGATGCTGTAATATTTATGTTTAGATAATGAGGTTATTGATGTTTTGGTTGTCGAATGGAACGGGCGATGCTGTAATCGTTATGTTTAGATAATGAGGTTATTGATGTTTTGGTTGTCGAATGGCATGGGCGATGTTGTAATATTGATGTTTAGTTTAGATAATGAGACTATTGATGTTTTGGTTGTCGAACGGCACGGGCGATGCTGTGATCGTTATGTGTAGATGATGAGATGATTGATGTTTTGGTTGTTGAATGGCACGGGGAATGCTGTAATCATTATGTTTAGATAATGAGATTATTAATGTTTTAGTTGTCGAATGGCACGGGCGATGCTGTGATCGTTATGTGTAGATGATGAGATTATTGATGTTTTGGTTGTTGAATGGCATGGGCGATGCTGTAATATTTATGTTTAGATAATGAGGTTATTGATGTTTTGGTTGTTGAATGGCACGGGCGATGCTGTAATATTTATGTTTAGATAATGAGACTATTGATGTTTTGGTTGTCGAATGGCACGGGCGATGCTGTAATATTTATGTTTAGATAATGAGACTATTAATGTTTTAGTTGTCGAATGGAACGGATTGTCCTACTTTTTGCTTAATGTTTAGAATTGGAAAAAATTGAAAGTTTTTGCCTTAAGCGGTAGGTTAGATTGATTTGGAGGAGAGCTTTGTTTTAAGGGGAATATCAAATGTGTCCTTGTTTTGGTGTTAATTTAGGGGAGAGGAAAAATTTTGTGGGTATTATGGTGTCAATATATGGTTACATTGGATGTTTATGAGGTTCTTAGAGCGAATCGGTTTATTTGAGGAGTTGGTTAATGGAAGCAATTTGGAGTTGGGTTGGAATTAATTGGATGAAGCGACATTACCAAAACCAAATAGGCATTAGTTCAAGCAGTTGCTAACTCGTGGATATGGATCTGGGAGTTGGGAGAGTGTTGTTTTGGCGACGATTAAGAGGTGGCTTCAACTTTTTGGGGGATTGTGACTCTTATTGATGTCGAGGGTGTGATTAACTTTGATTATGCGGCCTTTTGCCAATGCTTGGCAGCAAGATAGATTGTCCGTATGTTGTAAAATTGGGAGTGAATGGGCTGTAACTATCCAACTTTTATGACCTATCTATTTCATAGAAGGTTATAAATTAATGAACGGGATTAAATTTGTGTGTAATGTTTTTTCTAGAATGTCCCCTTTGATATGTCTAGACTCTAGATGCATCTACGCTAGTCAAGTTGGTGTTTATCTTTATAACTTCTATCTACCTTTTTATTCCCATCTAAGAGAGTGGCCATGCGTGTTCATGAATTTATAGTCAGAAAAATAAATCTTAGCAGTAGATGGATCGTCATGCAAATTACATAGCTTATATCTTACTAGTTTTCAAACTAGTGCAACTGTGCTAAATTCTTTTGAAGATATGGTTTTATGTAACTTAGTTGTTCCTTGAATTTCTTTTTGTAGTTTTTATTACACACATATCAAAGAGTGTAGAAAGTGATGGTTTTGTTATGATGCGATCCTATTTAAAATGTTAATTCTTGTGTAGCATGCTTTATAAATAAGGTCAATGTCTTACTAAGTATTTTTTTTTTCATTATTTCAAGCTATAGAATAATTTAAACTAATTAGAAAAAAAATCACAGGATGTATGGATCTTAGTTTAAAACAATTCTCAAGCTCTTTTCATTTGTACAAACATTATAATATTCAACGTATTGGGGGATCTAGGAAGTAATGGTTTTGTTCTCATGTAATCCTATTCAAAATTTTAATTCTGATGTAGTATGCTTTATAAATAAGGTCGACCTCTTACTAAGTTTTATTTAATTTCAAATATGCAATACTTTAAACTAAAATGAAATGAAAAAAAAGTGATATATGGGTCGTAATTAAAAACATTTCTCGAGCTCTTTTCAATTGTACAAACATTAGAATTTTTAAATGTAGCAAAACTTGTACTTCCTCCGTTTTTTTGATTGTGACACTTTCCAAATGAGGAAGTTCTAAATTAATTATGACACTTTCTTTTTGGTCAAATCTTTCTTTCTATCTCTGCCGTATCACATGAGTCCTTTTTTCTTTCTCTCTATCTCCTTCCTCTCCAAAATTTGCCCAGTAGTCCGTAAAATCAAAAGTGTCACAACTAATAAAAATGGAGGAAGTATTTCCTTTGCCCCATAATCCTTGCAATGCCTCATGTTTAAAGTCAAACTTTGTGAAATTTGACCACAAATTCTCTTCATTATTTTAGAAAAAAGTTTCATCTCAATATGTAGTTTTAAATACTAGTTTTTTCCATAATTTTTACTAATATAATTGGAGCTATTAGTGGTCAAAGTAGCACATTAGAGATCGTGGCAAAAATTATGGAGTGCGTACTTACCTCCGTTCTTATATAACATATAAAGTTTCATGCCTTGCAATTCACTTAACGTTGATTTCTCTAATCCTGTTAAAGTAAATATTATAAAAGTTGATGGCTATGTTTATCCTGATGCATAAAATGTGTGAATAGTGTAAAATTAGAACGACAGTGAGTATAAAAGAATAAAAATGGAGGAAGTATATTGTTGTAGATTTTCTTGGTAGTTTTCTGAAAATCAACCTATGCTATATGTATATATATGAGCTAAAAGGAACCTTGGTGTGTAACTTCTATGATCTTTCTATGACCCTGCTTCTATCTATGAGCTAAACTGCTGAGGCCACTATGGTGTCCAGCAAAATCATTATACTCCCACCCCTGCTGTCCCTCCATTAACCTAGAAACAATATCCGCCTTTTTTGTATATGTATTGTGAATGTGCACAAGTTTGTAGAGTTGTTATATTTTGTGGGCATTGTACAAAGCTTAGGCATATCCTGTGAGATCAGTATCGCTTGAGATATTACATAAAAGATTGCACCTCGGACAATTAAGGATATTGAGGTCAAGCATCAACTATTGAACATAGTGATGCATTCAAAGCTGAATATTGCTTGTAATTTTTGAAATAGCTTTTTTAGTCTATGCATATTGCATGGCTAATATGATATTGAGTTAGGTATATATAGGATACATCATACATGCACAACTGACTTATCTTGACCATGCCGAGATGGATCTCATGTGAAAAACTTTACAACTTACGAGTAATTCCCTTTGTAAATCTGCAGGGTCCCTAATGCGAAACCTGAAAGAGAAGCAACAGATATTGAAATATATGGAATGCAAGGGATTCCGCCTGATGTTTTGGCTGCTCACTATGGAGACGCAGGTACTGTTCTTTATGTTTTAATCTATAGAAATGTGTGAAAATTACAACTAGATTTCTAGATCCGGTGTGTGCAAAACGTCTTCAATTATAGTAGTATTAGACAACACAAGCACAGTTCATACTTCAACGTGGAGGTTGTCTGAATGTGTTCAGGTAGGCATCTTTGATGGTCATCTTTACTTATGGGCGATGTTTCTTAGAATCTCTATAAGAGTTCCAAAGAAAGTATGATGATGCTTAGAAAATTGCAAGAAGTTTTGGCAATCAATAGTGCTTTTAAGACTGGTTAAGAAAGGTGCCTCGGGGGAAGACGGCCGTGCAATTTAATGAAGGGGAAGGGGAAGGGGATTGTCTGACTGTATCTTAGCTGATCAAACAACTCAAACTATGTATTTGGTCAAATACTTAGATTAGCAGTGAAGTTGTGGCAGTGTGATTACTACATTTGAGAGAGAAAGGTTATGATCTTGCTTGGCAGCAACTGTATAATATTCCCCTAAGAGTCTCATAGCAGTCAAAAGAGAGCCTAATAGATAGAGTGTCTAAGTCTGGAGAGCAGGATCATGGAACTAAAATTCGTGTAAGGGCATATTGAGATAAATACCGGTTTACATGCATGTTTGACGGATATATACATTGGAGTTAGATATATGGATTTATACATTTCTTGTCAAAATAAAGTCTTCCGTTTTTTACATCAATCTAATCTTTTAGAACTTTTTTTCTTCTAGAAAATTCCTTCTAAGAATTCCTTTAGATTTAATGGGAAAGTTTTATTTGTTTAAATTCTGTGCCTTGCGTAACTAGTTTCTCACTCTTTTGCCTTTAGATCTGACATTATACTCCTTTGGTTTCATGTGGTTTCACTCAATTTATCGCGGTATTTGGTGTTTTAGTTTTTCTTTTCACTTTGATGCCATGTGGTTTGGTGATTTCAATTGGTTGTCCTAAGGTTTTTGTATTAATGTTCACTTTGCTTTCACCTTGTTTAGTAATTACATTTTTCCGCTCTGGTTTGTATTGCTTTTCACTTTGGTAATCTATGAATAACTTTGCAGTCTCTTCGTTCAAGCAACTTCGTTTTCTTGCTATTCGACATTTAAAATTAACTTGATCAATAATTTTTAATCTTGGACATACTCCTTGAGAATTCTAATGTATTTTACGTACCTTCATGGCTTCATTAGCGACGAATTTGTAAATCTGTTTTCTTTATTTCCTTCAAATCATATTTTGTGTATTTAACTTGCCTAACGCTTTTGCAAATATCCTTCCATATTGTGATTTCATGCGAAACTTGTTGCTTTTATAACTTCAATGGTATTAGGATTTAAATAAAGAGACAAGATTAAGGAGAGGGATTCTTTTTTTTTTTCCAAATGACTCAAGGCGAATTAATAACATTACACATTTGTTATAGTAAATGGGTACTCTTTTCTTATTGGACCTCATTATCACCCCTCCGTCCAAAAAAAACGAACGAACTTATTATTTCTATTTGTTTTTTGCATATGGAAAGAAATTCAGATGTGATAATTGTTCAGAGAAGGTTCTATCTCAAAACATTATAATAACAATAATGAACAAATTGGCTTAAACAAAGAATATTATTGGGAGATTATCTTTCTTTGGGGAAATAAGATTAATGCTAGATGGTTCAAGGATCCGACGTCTTCCGGTACCTTGGATCTATTTTCCAAAGAGATGGAAAACTCGATGGCAATGTAACTCATAGAATTAACGTGGATTAGGTAAACTGGAAAAGCGCCACTGGGTTCCTTTGTGATTTTGGCATTCCTCATTGATTGAAGGCAAATTCTACCATACGCAATCATGCGACCCATCATTCTAACCTAGCGACCCATCTTCTTATCCTTTTGCCTATGATAATCCTGTCGATTGGTTTGTGTTTACTTATAAAAGCATCCATTTAAAGAAAGGAAGAACTATAGTAGAAAGCTTCTGCTCACTGGGGTAAACGAGTATACCATCACCTTTACCAGGAAAGAAAGAGAGGGAGGATGAAGAAAAGCAGAGAGAGAGAGAGACATGCATGTGTATTGGGTGAAGTATTGGATGGGGTTGACTCATGAGTAATGAGGGATGAAGAATAGAAAGCGATTATGTAACACCCCGCCCAAACCGAACCCTTTTTATATTTAATAAAACTCGTTTGAGGGGAAATCAACGAGAGTTCGATTCGGATGGAGCGTTACCGCCGCACTCAACTCCTTGGAATTAAGTGCAAGGCTAAGTAACTAAAACATATTCATTCCAAACTTAATAAAAGATCCTTACAACTAAATTAAGCTAGTTCGTTAAATACTAAATACTACGAGTTTCAGAGTTCCAGCGGAAGCAAAATATTAAACTAGGTGGATGACAACTTCTAGTTGATCTCTCATAATTCCCCTCGATCACCCACCTGCAAATGAACAAGACAAGAGAGACAAGCTCCCAAAAATCAGATAAACTGAGTAATTCCAACTCCATCCCGTAAAGTACTTAAGTTAAAATAATTGAAAATAATATATATGTCGAGTTGAAAAGCTTTGCACATAAACATATACAGTTAAAAGTCAGATCAATATAATATTCCAATTCATTTACGAAAGGGAAGGAGAACGCTAGCAAGCAGGTGATACACCACGTAAATCCACTTGCTAATGTGAGCCGGTGATACACCACGTAAATCCACCCACAAAAAGTAACATTGGCCATAAAACAGAGTCCCTAGTGTGCACACCCCTTCTAACTTGGAACACATCAAGATAGAAGGAAGACAAATAACAGAAAAAGCAGCATAGTAACTAGAAAACCTGTAGGTGGCCGCTGAACCTCCCATACAGGGCAACCTGTTCATCACTTCCTTTCGATATTCCACTTTAAGTGATTAATATATTTTTATTTCAAGTTATCACATAACACATATTCACATATACATTGTTCATTTAATCGAGAGTTAAATCCGTTACTCCAATTCCATAACTCATTTCATATATAGCTAAATCCGATAGCATATCCATATTCTCAACCATCACTTGGTTACATTAACTCATAACCATTTCCATATCACGATGTTAACTTCCATTTATGACATAATAATAATAATAATAATAATAATAATAATAATAATTTTAAATCCCGTCATAATAGTCATTGTCATAGTCCATAATCTAAATATCATATTCACGGTTCATGATGAAGATCCATTCTTGTCATCCATTCCATTACTCAAAATTCATACTTAAATTAATAATCATAATCCATAACCAATCCATATTCAAAATCCACATATTAAGTTTATTGTCACATAATCACATCATTAATTCACATAACCTCGAAGTTAAATCGTTTTATTTTACGGAACCTACTTGTGGATGAACATTGGTAATTACCTCTTGAAGCGTGTCCGAACCTCGTTAATCTTCTTCTACTAGATCGGAGTCTTAATCGCTCAATCCATAATATCGTCATAACTCCAAGAATGACATCATTGGCCCCTTTCGAATTCCCACATTCCATTTATCGCTCCATAACATCAATAAAATAATCGATTAGAATCCGCTCAACTAATCACGATATATCCTCAATGACCCATTTTCGGAAATCTTTATTTAAAAACTCATTATTCTTAATACTCAATATATTTAAAATGTTATTTTCATAATTTAAAAACATTACTTTTAAACTTATTATAAATATAAAATGTCATTTCCATAAAATAGCTAAATAATCAACATTAATAAATAGTAAAAATGATTTTCTTAACTAAATTATAACTCTAAATGGGCTTTTAGATAAACATAGAATTGAAATAAGCAAATGGGTTTATACCTTTAGAGGTCAAAGGTTGACTTGGGGATTTCATTTAAAAATGGAAAACTGATTTTAAGAGAATCAGTTTCTTGCATTTTGTGACAAAGTAACGAAGGAGGAGGAGAGGATGAGGGTGGGGCTGCGTGGTCTCTTTCTGGTGGCCGGAGTTCTGCCGGCGAGAACGGAGGGTGGTCGGGTTCTGGTGGTGTTCTGGTGCTGCCGCTGGCGCCTGGTGGCAGCAGCGAATCAGGGAAGGGGGGGGCAAAGGAGCAACGAAGGAGGCAGAGGAGGGGCTGTCGTGGTTGGGCGGTGCTGGGTGACGGGCAGACGGCGGCGAGAAAGGTTGGTGGCGGTTCAGGCGTCGATAATGGTGGTGGGTCTGGTGGTTCAAGTGGTGGAGCTTTGGGTGGTGTTTTAATGGTAGTTTAAGCTTAGTTTTGTTTTAATGGTGGTTGATAAAATCAGAAATTAAAGAGAAGGAGGAAGGAGAGGTGAAGCAAACCTTGAGTGATGTTTGCTTGATTATTTGAGTGGGTTGAGTTGGGTATTTATAGAGGGGAAAAATCTGATTTGGGTTTGAATGGTCAAGCACCATTGATGAGGGAGAGGTATGGAGGTTGAAGAGAGGTTGCTTGTTTGACTCAAATGTGTAAGTGAATCAGATTTTTGAGTGAAAAATCTGATTTCTTGCAAGTGGGAAAAATCTGATTTTGCAAGTGGATATGAGTTTGCTTGAGGTTTTGGAGAAACCATTAGTGGTTGTTAGGTGAAGGAGGAAGGTGATGATGAGGGTGATAAGATCTTTGAGTTGGGTGATAAGTAATAAGTGATAAGTAGTAATCAAGCTTTTAAAAAGTTGTACATCAAATTAGCTAAGTACATAAGATGTACATAAAATAACATTAAATTTCAAAATGTTTGTTTAAAATAATCTCAACATGAAATAATAACATTAATAATAGAAATAATATTATATCATTAAAATAATAAATGTTTTTCAAATAATTTAAAATAAATCAAAATAAATCAAAGAAAATTCAATAAAATTTATATTGAAATGTTTTTTAATTAAAATAGAATAATATATTAATTTATCAAAATTCTGGGTATTACAGATTATTTTTCCTTTCAAAACTTTGCCGCTCTTTTTCCTCTATGTGACATGGCTACTTTTAGCTCTCCTTATTAGAGGTACTCTTTGTGACCTTTTCTAGCTTCCTTTGTTTGTAACTGACGTTTCAAAACAACACTTCTATTTCATATAAGTTAATGTGTGTGTTATATACCTAATCAAACCAGTTCACTGTAGGTAGTGCTCTGCCTATTCATTTTCATATCTCGTAGTGAATGAATACCCAGACCATATAATAATGAACGATTTTCTTCTTGCTCACTCCTTTCATTTTGATTACCATTTGCTACGTTTCCTCCAGTGAAAACAAATATTTAGTAATTACTTTTTACCCGAGCTGTCTATTTACTCAAATGCCAACAAGATATTGTAAGCTTGTGTATTTCTCAGGTTAAGCAGTCAATATTCATTAATAAACTTAGAAGCAAGCAAAACTCTATGACTGAGCAATGAAGTCCAAAGCTGTAGTTTTGCTGATCGTAGAGCGTGCCTTAATATTGTTATAATGAATATCCTATGTATTGAGTGAATTAGTTGACAGCGTTAGTAGAGAGAAGCTGAGAGAAAGTTTTAGATGGCAACCTGCCCACAGGATTCCAGTTTTGAAAGCAGGGAATTAGGGCTTGGCCAGTTATCTTGATTGACTGCTTGAAGACATTGGACACTGTTTTGATAGCCAAGGCTCCTGACCATGGTAACCTATCTTGCTCATTTCGGTCTGGTGTATCATGATCTGGCTGCACGAATGGGTACATACATTGTGGGCTAGATTACAAAGCTAGGCAGCAAATTAATTTCTCGGACACATCCTAGTACCAGAATGCACTGCATTCTAGGTAACACGGCTTCCGTCGTACAAAGAGGTAGAAATGATTCTCCAGTTTGCTTGAGTGGTTGAGAGCTGAAACCATACCTTTTCTGTCGCTGGAGAAGCCAAGGCTCCTGACCATGGTAACCTATTTTGCCCATTCCGTCTGGTGAATCATGATCTGGCTGCGCGAATTGGTACTTACACTGTGGGCTAGATTACACAGCTAGGCAACAAATTAATTTCTCGGTCCCATGCTAGTACCAGAATGCACTGCATTCTAAGTAACTCTGCCTCCGTCGTACAAAAGATAGAAATGATTTTCCAGTTTGCTTGAGTGGTTGAGAGTCGAAGCCATACTTCTTCTGTCGCTGGAGAAGGTATCAGGTGGAGGAAGGCTCGATATTGATTCCAAAGATGACTCTTAGTGAAAGGGGGATGGATTTGAAGCTTAAAGAGATCTGAACTGGGCCTCGAGCTAATTAGTTAAGAGTATGAATAAGTTTTCTTTTGGTTGTGGGCTGTGTGGTTGGAATGGGGGTTCGCCAAATACACATTTCATATGATGTATATTGAAATTTTAGTGGTAAAACCTTAGTTTTAAAAAGCGCGCCTGAGGCGCGCCTAGGCGCTAGGTGAGTGGAGGCGTTCGTCAAATCGCCTCCTCCAACCCAGGCGAGGCGTTTTGCCTCAGGCGAGGGGAGGCGAGCGCCTTATGCCGCCTTGTGAGAAGCGCAAGGCGCGCCGCCTTGGCCGCCTTTGGTAGAGAGTCGCACGAGAAGTAGGGAAAATGTAGATCTGACTTGAAAATGTCAAAAACAAAAAAAAGAACTTCAAATTCAGACTTACCTTGGCTTAATTATACCAATTCGACCAAAAGCCCTTTGTTAATTGTATGTTTTATCGCAAATTTAACCCTAATTTTGAAACCCTAATTTTGAAACCCTAAGTTTGGGCGAAAAACCCTAATTTATAAAATTGGAAGCAAACACCGTGCCGGAGGTGACAGAGGGTGCCGGAGAACCTCTTCCCTGAATTCCGGCCACCATGTCTCTGGTGGTTGTCGTCGGTGGTTAGTTTCTTTTCTCCTTCTTCGAGTTTCTCTTCTCTCTTCGATCTCTGTCACTTGTATGCACTTCACTTTTTTTTTTCTTTTGCCTTTTTCCTTTTTATTTTTTCTTGGTTAATGAAACTGAATATTAGACTAAAGTATGACTGTATGAGGTGTCCTTTGACAAGATAATGTCACTGACTCTGCAAGTAACTTAGTATGCACTTTCTCTTTTTAAATTTTTTGAAGCTGTAACTCTAATATAATCATGTTAGTAACTAGTATACACTTCCCTTTTGAAATTTATGTTATTTTTAAGTATATTAAATCTATTTAGATGAAGGGTTTATCTATTAAAAAAAATATGAACCATAAGAATATAAAAAAATAAAAAAGTGCGCCTCATCTACGAGAGGCGCGCGCCTTCGCCTTGCGCCTTGCGCCTAGGCTCCGGAGACCCTTTGCGCCTCGGTGCGCCTCGCGCCTTTTAAAACTAAGGGTAAAACGCTTCTCATAGGATAGTGAAACCATGAACGTGGAAGATGTAGCAATTCATCTATTACGATATTGTCATTGCCGTTTTTTTCGTCATACTGCAGTTTTTTGTGCTATTTTTTTTTGTATTGGTAAGCTGATAAATGTACCTTTTCATTGATGCATTGTTGTTGACTTTGTTATTTTATGTGCTTCATCGTCCATTTTTTTTTGTCTCCTTGCAGAAGATGATACGCTTTCGAAATCAGCAAAAGTTGATATTCCTGCAACAAATATGGTTGGTGTGATGGCAGGGGCAATTGGTTATGCACCACCTGCAACATATGGAGTGATGCAGCGGCCTATGTGTGTTTCTCAACTTGTTCTCTTTTTTCAATTTCTTATTTTTTCCTCTGTCTTTTCTTAAATTTTGTTTATTTGCTGATTTCCTGTGCCCCAAACAATGCTGATTGGCATCTGAAAATTGCCTCTTGTCTGGAAAAGTTAGTGTGAACTGTGAAGTGGACTCAGTGCACACCCAATGAGAGAGAGATTGAGGAGTTTGTTGGAGATCTAGATTTATCACCGGACTAATAGAGCCTACAGCAGTCTTCCCTTGGCCTTTGGTCACCAATACGAGGTAATGAGCTACATGTGAGGAGGGTTTCAGTAGGTTGGAAGGAAAAGGAGAGAGAAAGGTAAGTGTTGGAGACTTGGAATAGAAACAGGTAGGTATGTTCACCGGCCCGGAACCCGGAAAATTAATATTTGAGAACCCGAGCCAAGACCGTACTGGTTATAGCTTGAACCGCGACCTTTCGGAACGGCAAAAATGTTCCAAACCTCGAACCGGACAAATTGGAAGGTAAGAATGAGTTGAGGGATTTAAATAAGGGAAAGTTTTAAGAAAAAATAATCATTTTTTACCTTTGGAACATTAATTATTGGTCATTTCGCCTAGTAATTTTTCGAACATAATAGGGAAGGAAATAATGTTTTTATGGCATTAAATACATATTTTACAAGTAAAAGGCAAAATACTTCCGATCCGGTTCAAGTCCAACAAATGGACCATACCAGAAACTGAAAACTAGAAAATGGCGATCCGAAGACCGATACAGGACCCGCTAGCTCGGGTAAGGTCCCGATCAGTTTTGGTTTCCGGATCGGATTTTGAATTGCTTACGAGCATATTAGAAATGGACCTTGTAGTTTATAGTTGAAGTGAGCGAGTTTGTGGCGAACATTTATATTATCCTTGTAACGCTAACTAGGCAATTTTCATCTCTCACTAGAAATATGTCTCACTTGAAACCTCTCTATACCTAGTCTTATGAGTGCTTATATCATGACCTGATACGGATGGCGATGGCGATGGCGATGGCGATGGCGATGGCGATGGCGATGGCGATGGCAATGGCCATGGCAATGGCAATGGCAATGGATCCCCACACCATACCCTAATTCGCTTGAACCCTACCCTAATCTGCTTAGGAGGCCGTAGCCACAACCGACCTAAGGTAATAAACTAATAATATAATTCCTAAGTTTCTAAATTCAAACCATGCGCTAAGCACACAAAACCTCATATTGTCTCTTCTCTCGCATTTGCTACTCAAGTCTAACCTTCCTAAACTTAGTACTCCCTCCGTCCCATAATATAAGTCCCGATTATGTTTTTACGCGGGAATTAAGGTAAGTAGAATCTTAATTTATTTTACTAGATAGATTCATTTTCATTGGGAGTCATAATCTATTAAGTTTACATATTGGGAATACTGAATATTAAGAGACAAAGAAGATGAGTGAAAGGAGGAAAATGGAGAAAGAGGCAAATGAAGGGTTTGATGCGTGAAACCAAGAAGAAAAAGGCAATAAATTTTGTGAATGGTTCCATTTGACATATTTACGTCATTAATTTAAATTAAAAAGACAAGAAATATAAATTTAAGATTCCAATATGCATTTAATTAAGGATCACTTTTTCATGGCAATATGAGGATATTTTAGAGATTTTAGTATTTTATTGAGGGTGTTTTAGGTATAATTATTGGATTAATTTAGAAATATGACTTATATTTTGGGACACTATAAAAGGAAACATGACTTATATTATGGGACGGAGGGAGTAGTTATTATTAATGTCAATTCTAATACTCTATGCTTTGTGTGGCCACTAGGCCATTTATTTGGATTATTGAGTGTTATTACATATAGATTAAATAGGCAAAAAATTTAAACTGTCGGACTTATGACAAGTCTAATAAATTTAGACTCGAGTATGGGTATGGTATTGGGTGACTTAGGAAAAAATGTGGTTAAGTGTAAGGGTCTAATTACACCCTACCTAGACTTTACCCATTGCCATCCCTATCATGGCTGGTCGGATGACTTCAAAGATAAGTTCGAAAGATCTTTTCTAAGCACGGGGTAAATTCAAATGTTGGAAAAATTGCTCTAGAAAGCAAGCGCAACGGCTTACAACGATCATAGATGGGCGCTCTTCGTAAAGATTGGGGGGGGGGGGGAGAGAGAGAGAGATTTAAGTGGAAAATAACGAAAGATATCAAAACTTTTTCAACCTTGATCTTACCTAAGATAGATGCGTAATCGAGAAAGATCCCTAGACTAATGGAATGGAATCACTTCATCTAAATCAAAAACTCAAGTTGGAAGGAAAAACCCAATTTGTGAACTTTGCACTAGCAGTCGGTGGTTGCTGAACCACCATTAAGATCTTTCTAACTTTAGTCTAATGGTCAAACGTTCAGGTGAGCTCTTTCTTTCTCTCTCTCTTCCTTTTTTCTTTCTCCCTGCTCGTCACTTTTGTCTCCCTTTTCATCCGTTTCTCTTTAATCTAATTCTTTCCCATCTTTGATTTGCAGTATATCTTTGCTTCTCTCTTTTTATATTTTTCCTTCTTATGTGTAGTCTGTAGTCTGTACTAGTAATATAGTAGAAGCGTGAGAAGTGGGCCGGGTAAAACATTGTTCGGTTCTTTTCTCTTTGTAATTTAGCTGCAGGAGACATCCAAGTGACGCATCCAATTAGTACAATATTGTGCTTGGACGTATTTTTATATTAGCTGCAGGTATTTTTCGTTTCCAGATAACTATTGTGTGTGGTGTGTGGGAATATTAGTGAATGTCTTAAGGCTTCTTGTTTCCATTTATTCTAATGAAACAGGTTGCTCTTTTTACATTTCAAAATATGAGGTTCTTGTACTAAAGTTTTATAGCACAAAAGGAAAATAATTACGAATGAAATAGGGGGGCGTAGGGATGGCAATTCAGTCCGACTCCGACCCGAGTCCGATTCGATCGGAAGGAAAAAGTCCGATCCGAATCCGAAAACATAAAAGTCCGAATGAAATCCGATAGGAGTTGGACCTTAGGTAAGATCCGATCCGAATCCGATTAAAGTCCGATTATTACTTGTTACCTCGTCAACTAATAGATTAAAAATACATTTTAATAGAAATAATAGATTTACATTATAAGAAATTAAGTAAAACATTAAAAATTTATATTAAGGATGTGTTTTGGTTATTTAATATGGTGATTTAATTCGAATCCGATCCGAGTCCGAAACAATCCGAAGAAAAAAGTCCGAGTCCGAAACAATCCGAAGAAAAAAGTCCGAGTCCGAATCCGATAATATATAGTCCAAATCCTAATAGGAGTGTAAAAATCATAGTCCGATTGAAATGGAGCGGACTTGGAGTTTAGTAAGTCCGATCCGAGTCCGATCCATTGCCATTCCTAGGGGGGCGCCTGGCGAGCGCCTTTGTCTTGCTCCTATGCTTCAAGGACCCTTGATGACCCTTGTTATTTTTAATAACAAAATGAGACTTAAAGTAGTGACATGGTCAGTTTTGAGACTTGCCTTAGATTCTCGGATCTGACCCAACCTTACAGTGACCAACATCCTCGGTCTTTAGCTTAAAAGTGCACCTGCACGAGGTGCATGGAAGTGCTTAGAGGTGCTGGTGTTTGCACCTGGAGGGCGTCATCAGAGTCAAGTAAAAAGGCCCCATTAATATCATTAAATTGAATTCTAAATTGAAGCCCTAACAGAAGTAGACCCTAATTTTCATACTGCATGATACGCCAAATCCAAGCTCAACCATTACTCTATCAGTAACTGAGATTTCTGTCCCTATGTTTGCGGTAATCTCTGATGCTGACCCTGCACCTATGGCTGCAAATACCCTTGACTTTGTTCTGTTGTCTCTGTCCCTCATTATTCATTAAAAAGGAGAAGAGAGAGATAGATACTCAGCAAGTGTCGAAACGTATAAAGCAAGTCGAAGGAATTAGGTAATAGTTTGGCATCTATCTGATGACCAAATATCATTATTCTATTACTGTATACTGTATCAACTTTTATTTGATATCCTCTCTCAATCTCGTCTTTAGAGAGTATATATGAGTATGTGTGTACACACACACACACACACACATATATATGTATGTGTGTGTTTAGTTGCAATTATTATATATTACATTATTACTGTATAATGCAACAACAACGTCAGAGCCTTATTCTCGTGTGCGGGTCCACATAGATCTCGTGATGCATTCTCTTCTGTCAAGCAGTATATGATCCCGCAAAACCAATTTCTTCATATTGTTCCTAATGCCGTATGTCCAAGTCAACTCGGGCCCTTACCAAGCTTCTTCTATGATCTCCAATATCGAGCTCTCTACTGCCCTAACCTGGTCATCCTCGAGTCGACGTCTCACATGTCCAAACTACCGGAACTGTTTCTCTTTTATATTTTCCTCAATATTTGCAACTACATCCCTCTATTGAATATCTTCAATATAATTTCTATCTCTTATGGTGTTCCCACACATACATCGTAACATGGGCAATCTTTCTGCATATGATCCTTCCAGTGACCTGAATACTGATACTCAGACCCACATCATAATAACGCTGGTGGAACAAATATCCTATAGAAATTTCCTTTAACCTTAGAAATATGCTACTGCCGCACAAAATGTCTGTTGCTTGCCCTTGACTGAATCGAATCCTATGAGTCATGTCTGGCTCAATAACTCCTTTCCTCTGTATAATCGACTTATTATGCTAGTATCAGTGTTCTTGGCTTGGATTTTCTGTTCTTAATTATTGCGAGTCCTACTGGACATGCTAATTCTTATTTTTATTCTACTTATCGGGACAGGTACAATCCAGGTGTTCCAGCACCTTACGGTTGGCAAGTCCCTCGTCCACCGGCTTGGTATCCACCACCTCCATCTGTGTCGATGCCTTCAGCAGTTTCAGTACCTCCAGTGGCTTCAGGTCCTCCACAGCAGCCTCTTTTCCCTGTTCAAAATATGGCGGCATCATTATCTTCTACCATAGCTCCTGCGTCACAACCTCCTTACCCGCCTGGTGTCCATTCCTCTCCAGCTCCTATTCCTGTTTCCCAGCCTCTGTTTCCAGTTGGAGCTTCTGCTGGCATGCCAAATCAAACTTCAGCAGCTCCTGCCCAGGGATTTCCGCCATCTATGTCAGCAAGCATCCCATCAGACATTAAAGCTTCTGCAGCTGCATATTCTATGGCACCCCCTAATGTGGTAAACAATTACCATTTACCAAATGGTGCAGGTATGGCTCTAAGTCGTTCAGTCTTTGGACCAAGTTCTATGAGTTCTCCAGCAGTGGTTTTGTATTTTTATGTGTGTGTCAGTGTGTTTGGGATAGCCATAATTGTAGGGTAATGTATTACTTATTTATCAATGGATGACAGGAAAAACTGGTTGTTATTTGTTTTAATTGAGATGCTGGAACCTGTCAAATGTGTGACTCATTTTAGGTTTAAAGTTTTATAGTGGCTAAAGTACCAAAGTATATAATTCGGTTCCCCTTATCTCTTATTTTTGGAGTTTAGGAGCAGCAGTTAATTCACATTCATATGCATCTGGCCCAAACACTGGTCATCCGTCAATTGGCCCTCCTCCTGTGATCGCTAATAAAGCGCCAGCAAATCAGCCAGCCACTAATGAGGTTTACTTGGTGTGGGATGACGAGGCCATGTCAATGGTAGTTTCTTACACTAGTTCTCGTCCTTTAATTTGGTATACAATTAGTGCGATTTTTCAGAATTTATATTCTTACTTTTGCGACCGTATTGGAAATTTGTTCAGGAGGAGAGAAGGGCAGCGTTGCCAAAGCATCAGGTGCATGATGAAACCAGCCAGGTAAGTTGGAACTATCCTGAGCTCTAGCATGCTCTTCTGAGATTTCAGTCTGATTTTTTGATGGTTTTCTGGGACTTGATACTGCTCTTCCTTTTATATGGCATAAAGGTAACACTTTTGTTTTATTGCCACCTTGTCTTATATTTATGGAGAGATGTAGTGAGATCAAGTTTGAATGTGCCTCTGACTTCAAATTTGAAAGATTTTTTTTAACTTTCTATGCCAATGGCTTCAACTTAGCACTATTTCTAAGCGCCACTATCCAGTTTCCACGGAAATTCTGCTGCTTTTGTGGGCATCAATAAAGTCCAAGTAGGTATTTAAATGTGTTTTACTATTGGTTGGTCAGTTTTGTGAATCTGACACGCATGTTGTAAGCGGTTCAAGGTTTCCTGCATCTTGCACCAGCCCTCCACATTAAAAGTGTATGTATTTTGCTGGTTTAAATATAAATTTGCTGCCTGTTAATTATTCTCCCCCATGCATGACTGCGAAGTGTGGGGTTATGAGTGGAAGGCGAGCATGCCAACAGGCTATTGCCATTTGTAGCGTTTCTTATTATACTTGTATGACTTTGCAGTGCTTTCCAGGTCAGCTTCTGTCTAAATTTTGGTTATCATTGTATTGTGCAGAAGTCGTATCCTTATTCAGAAGCTTTTGAATGCAAGAGTTTTAAGTTGTTCTTTCTGTTGAATTTCAGATGAACTCGATTGATGCTGCCATTGATAGAAGAATATCTGAGAGCAGACTTGCTGGTAGAATGGCTTTCTAGCAGTGCACAGAAGGAGTTGAAACAAAATCTCCCTTCATACTCCATGCAGCAGAGCTTGCTTTTTGAGTGGGTTTGAGGTAGCAAGTGGATGGTACGCGTTCAACACACAAATCTCAAGTGTAAAACCGGTCAGAAGTTGAAGCTTACTTTTTCCTGAAATTGTGCCCTAGGTTAGTAAGATGACCTTTACATACAACAGTCTTTAGGTCGACGAGGATTCATTCAGTGTAATTTTATCTGATAATGACAACTAGTGATTTATTTAGTTCCCAATGACTACTCAGTAAGACCCCAGATTTCTTTTTACGTACTTGTCATCTCTTTGCGGCCTGATTGAGTCAAGGTATCAACTTTGCCCGCGGAAGTGTACAATCCTTTCATCTAAAGAGCTTCAGGGGCTTTGGTAGAATGTAATTGCTATTATTACTAACATTAAAAAAAATATTATATTCTTTTGATGGTTTTGTACCCTGAATTATTGTGTTGAAATGTTCTGAACGTCTTTCCCCTCTTTGGAGCGATCATACCCTTTCCAATTTGGTGCATCATTCCTGTCCAGATTTAAGTCTTTACATTTTGGTGTATTATTCCTGTCCAGATTTAAGTCACCCACATGATGGAGTATCCAGATCCTGGAAACACATAAGTCATTGACATTTATGAGGGTCGAGGGATCATCCCAAGATTCAGATTGAGATTCATTTGTTTGGTTGTAAAATTATAAGCAAACACCAAACGACAACATCATATGGTTGCCTAGGGAATCCCGACGTTCTTACTCCTACGTTACTACTTGGCGGATCGTTTAGCTTTATAAGGTGGTTTTTGCTGATTCACACAGGATTCCATGCGCTCCTTTGAAAGTTGAAACTGGTGCAAATCCGGGGTTTTGTCTTTTTTACCATTGTTTGACAAATAAATTTCATTAGGATTTTTTATTGAAAGTTTCTTATGTTTAGAGCTCTTTTGTGAATAACTAACCTGTTTCTAAATATGTCGAATAACTAGCAACATTTGTAAAAAATATTTGGCATCACTACCTTATAGAGATTTCCGTCAAAAAAGTGAACAGAAAACGTTACGGGCCCACATGTCAACCTTTCTCTCCCAATTTCAATTGAAATTACTCAATTCAGTTTTTCTCTCCTTACACTCGATTCAGATTCTCTCTCCTTATTCATTTCATCGCAGCGAACTTCAATCTTCTTTTATCTTCGTTGCAACTAGCAATCTCTTTCCTCCTTTTTTTAACCAAATTTCGATTAAATTAAATTAAACTGAATTTAATTACGATTGAATTAATTTAAATGAAGAAACCCTGAGCATCAACGATTTTCTTTATAGAAAAGCCAAAAAAACTCAATTTTTCTAATGTGTCCTAATTAGGATAATCTTGATTAATTATGTCTTTTAATTTTTG
Organism: Patellifolia procumbens; assembly: GCA_947645195.1. NCBI lineage: Eukaryota > Viridiplantae > Streptophyta > Magnoliopsida > Caryophyllales > Amaranthaceae > Patellifolia > Patellifolia procumbens. The sequence goes on from CANSGD010000144.1 coordinate 1,396,991, forward strand.
TTTAGAGTATTTTAGTTTTAACGATGTGTTTTTTTATGTTATCAGGATCGAGATCCTACTTTAGATCAAAGAGGAAAAAAGGATCGGATTGATAGAATCTTACATAATTGAGTAAAAATTGTGTTGTAATATGGTTAAATAGTTTAGTAGGAGAAAAAAATTATGCATTATACACCCAGGTTTACCATGAGCATGGAACATCCGACTATTTGCGCAGAAAAATAACTTTGAGTGTCCCATAAGTATGGTACACCCAAGAATATTTGGGTAAAAAATAGCTTTGGGTGTACCATGTTCATGGTATGCTCGAGTGTATAATAAGTAGAGAAAAATTATCGGCGAGATTTTTTTTAATTATAGGGTCGGATCGTGAAAACTTAGGATTATAAAAGTGAATTCACATTCTACGATTAAATTTAATTAGTTAAGTAGGAACGACCAATTTTACAAAATTAGATTTTATGTAGGATTAGGATCGGTTAGATCCTTTCATATTGTAAAATTATAGAATCCTATGATGCAAATTGAAATTTTAATAACAAAAAATGATCCAAATATTCATTTTTATATTTACCGACATAAAAAATATGGTTATTTTTCTCAATTATTTTAACATTCCCACTCATCTCTATACTGTAAGGGAAGAGGGATGGGACACCAAACTTAATGTATTGCCTAATTTACCCTTTGTTGTTTAATTAATAATTTACAGAAAAAATATAACTGATTCAAAATACCAAAACTACTATGATATAATTTTTGCACACATTGTATGCATATTAGGCTAGTAGTAAATAAGAGAAGGAGAGGTAATGAACATAAACCGGATATTCTCCCCACAACCAAAGGGCCCTCAAATCAAGAGAGAGAAAATTTGCACCAGAAACTCCCAAAAGAGAGAGAAATGGCAATCTTAGCAAGATCAATACAATATACATAACACCCATCTTTTTTTTTTACATTCTCATTATTCCTAAAACCTAAATTGCTTAAACCAATTTTCAAAAAAAAGAAGAGGGATAATGTCAAATTCAACGCAAAATAAGTGTGTTGACCCACCTACAGACCGCCCTGTTCGTGTTTATGCTGATGGAATCTACGATCTTTTCCATTTTGGTCATGCTCGATCCCTTGAACAAGCCAAAAAAGCGTACGTTTTTACGGTTTTAGATGACGATTCATGTTAGCCCGACTTAAAAAGGGTTTGTTTTTGTTGTTGGGGCACTTTGTGTCGTGAAAATTGGTTGAATTTAATGTTGATTTGTACATGTTGAGGTTTATATTAATGTTGGGGTTTGTGGGTTTTTTTTGTTTTGGTGGTTAATGATTCATATGTTGGTATGATTTGAAATTGATGTGTATTTACGGTTTTAGATGACGATTCATGTTTGCCCGACTTAGAAAGGCCTTTGTTTTTGTTGTTGTGCCACTTTGTGTTGTGGAAATTGGTTTAATTTAATGTTGATTTGTACATGTTGAGATTTATATTAATGTTGGGGTTTGTGGGGTTTTTTTTGTTTTTTTGGTGGTTAATGATTTATATGTTGGTATTATTTGAAATTGATGTGTATTTAGTATGGATTTTGTTAAATTGAGTGATGATTTTTTCTGGGTATTTTTGTTTTGTTCTTTTGATTGATGAATGGCGCCAGTGTTACCTAATTCGCTTTCGGAATTTATGATTCGCCTAAAATGTCCCAGAAATGGATTTGATTTTCAAATCATAGGGTGATTAGACAATTATTGATCATAATGTTATATGGTTTTGCAATGTGAGATCTTTTTGTTTTTATTTTTGAAGGACATTGATGTACTCAATGTGTAATATGATTAGGTTTTTATGAGTGATCAAATGTTATGGTTATTCAAAAAAATTAAGGGGTTTATAGATCATTTTTGTATGAAGTATTTGAATCTGATGTGTCTCTTACATGCTTTTTGATGAAGTAAAGATGGATTTTATGAATCATAGTATATATTTATATGGTTCGGACAAAATGAATGGTGGATTTATTCAGTCATTACTGGTTTTGGATGATTATGAGACATACGGTTTGTGATGAGTTCTCAATTTGTATATGCAAAAAAACGCCCGTGAGTGAAACAGAAGATTTTCACAATATTTGTTATATGCATATAGCTGGAGAATCCTCGATGATTGAATCTCTCTTTATAAGTGGGTATTGTTGTTCTGTAGATTTCCAAATACATATTTGCTAGTGGGATGCTGCAGTGATGAAATTACCCACCAATTCAAGGGAAAAACTGTTATGAATGAAGCTGAGCGCTATGAATCTCTCCGACATTGCAAGTATGCGTTCTCTTCACTTAGACCATACAGTTTGTGTGCATACCCATTATCTAGTATTATCTTTTTGGAAAAGATTTTTTTTGACCCTCTTGTAAGAATTGTTTTCTCTGTAGTTATCATAAACCTGCATGAGCATTGATAAGAGTCATTTATATCTCTAGGGAGCGGACCTTTGAAGATTAGTGTTACTTGAGTTTTTGGGTGAAGATTGTGCTTTCCCAATCAAAAGCTAATTCAGTGTCATTGCAGGATCATATTTCCTCCCTTTTACCAGCTTCTGTGCTTACTTGTGCAGATGGGTTGATGAAGTTATCCCTGATGCTCCTTGGGTTGTAAATCAAGAATTTCTTGATAAGCATAAGATCGATTATGTTGCTCATGATGCTCTTCCGTAAGTTTGATTTGAGCCTCTTTAGAGATTTGTTATTTTTTTATGCTTATGGTTGATTCTACAACTCAGCTTTCTTTTTGTATAGTCATCTCTATCTTTAAAGTCCAGAATTCCTGATGCATTCCATAATCTTATACAGTTATGCTGATACCAGCGGATCTTGCAATGATGTCTATGAATTTGTGAGTTTGACTAAGTGTCTTCAGATAAACTGTTACAAATGATTTATGCTCCTTATTTTAGCAATATCTGCTATAATTTGTTGGTTAAGTTAGTCTCTTTATGGCAGGTCAAAGCTGCAGGGAAATTCAAGGAAACTCAACGGACAGATGGAATTTCCACTTCTGACATCATTATGAGGATTGTTAAGGATTATAATCAGTATGTGATGCGCAACTTGGATCGTGGATATACAAGAAAGGAGTTAAACCTTAGCTATGTGAAGGTGTGATCTATTTAGTCTTGACTTATTATTTTCCATGTCTGATTACTTTTGAGGTGGGCTTGGTGCAGGTCCCTTAACTTCCGCTTTTACATGGATTTATAATTCTCTTGTTGCAGGAGAAGCGGTTAAGAGTCAATATGAGGCTCAAGAAGCTTCATGAGAAAGTTAAGGAGCAGCAAGAAAAGGTAAAGGAGGAGGTTACTTGTATTTCACACTTGATAATCTTTTTTTTTATGTAGATTTCTTTTTATCTGATGTAATGTTTTATATCAGTTTCTTGTTCTTTCTAGTATACCTTTCGTTTTCTTTCCAACAATGCTTAGTTACTTTAATAGTACTACAATGTAGTTTCTACGATAGAGGCTACCTGGTGGTTTCCCTGGCCAAAGCTTCTTAAGAAAATGTTGTCTTATTGGTGGATTTTATCCCCTATGGTCAAGTAGGTTCTAGCTTGTGGGCTTTTCTTAATCTGCCTATAGCACCACATGTCCACTTACCTTTGCTCTTGGAAGACGTTTTTTTTTGCACCATTTGCCCTTTTGCACTTTGAAATTTCTACTCTTCACATTGGGGAAAAGGTTGAACAAAGTTAAGTCAATTGATGCCTTGCATGCGTGATACACTTTCTTGATGAAAAAGTTATTTGGGCCGTGTGGTTCAATTATTAGTTCAGGAAAGGGAATGTGATCTATTTCTTGGCATTGGCCTTTAGGTACTTTTTTTTCTTCTCATATTTAATTATGCTAAGGATTATGAAGCAACTATAATCCTTATCAAGCTTACCTTACATATGCTAAAACTCGCTTGACTTGCAGCCCTAGTCATGTGAAAGCTGAATGCACCCCCTTTCTCCTTTGTTGATTATCTTAAATAAACTGTAGGAAGTCAAAGGTTGTAATCTTTAACTAATAGTAATCTCAACATCATGTTGCTATGAAATGTAGAACTATATGGGTAAGTTTTTATTTAGAAGTAAAATTTTGACATATGCTTTCTATATTCTCCCTGTTTATTCCTGGGTAATAGCTTAGGACACAGTAGTTTAATTGCAGCTGAGTAATGGCGCTAAAACACAGTTAGAAGTTTGGGGCGAAGAGCTTGGTGTTCACTATTTTTACTTGCCCTACTTTAATTTTTCATGTTTGCCAAACCCTTTATGCCTTCAATTCTCTTGGTAAAATTTGTAAAGATTTCAGTGTATATACCAACTGTTTTTGTTTCTCTGTGGTGTTGAAATTGTCTGATAGAGTGTTAAGACCTTTGTTGATTATCTTTTTCAAGTACAATGTATCTTATCTTTTAAAATCAAGTTGTAATGGAATCTTCTTTTTTAACTAGTAAGTCATATTTGTTGCCTACTGAAGTTAGCCTGTGGGGTTTACTTCTTCAGGTAAAGGGAGGGCCAAGACAGTTTTTAAAATGCTTCTCTGATATTTGAGGGTTATGTGTTTCAAGTACGAGCGGACATGCCTTTTCTTTTATCATTGAATGTACTATTTCAAACTTGCGTGATATTCTGGTTACTTCTCTATACAAATATATATCTTTTGCGTAAGATAGCATAAAAAGGCTGATTAGCTGTCATAAGTGGACAAGACACTAATTTAGAAACCTTGCTATTTGGGAGTTTTCTTTGATGCACTAAAGTAGTATGAGAATGGGTTACTATAGGCCACATGTTGCCCTAGATTTAATTGGAAGCAGGTTTGCAACCTTGTTTAATAAGAACTTTGCTCGTAATGTCGCTTATCTTCTTTCTTTTGTTGTTTTAAGGTCAAACCCTCTTAATATAGCAAACAGTTTTTTTTGGGATATGGAGTTGGTTAGCCTGTTATTCGAATTTCTGATGATTGTAGTCTGGTGAACTTTTCATCAGTTTCTTTGCATGCGAATTAGTCCGTCTTCACACCAAAAAGAATTTGCAAAATTTGTGAGGGTGGATTTGGCCAGCCTAACCAATGCCTTGTTTGAACTCCATGGTTGTGTGCCTATTGTCAATCCTTTGGGTGGTGGCTTTATACGGTGACCTATGATCAGCACCTCAGCAGTTTAATGACAGCAATTGTGGGAATGGTTCTGGATTGTTTCTTTTTCTTCCTATTTGGATGAGGATGACGCAAAAACATCATATTATATATTGGCTTTATTTGAGTGTATATGCTCAAGGAGGTTTGTGGTCTATAAAGATAATATGTTTATCTAAGCAATCTTTAGCCTTATGATGATTAAAAAATGTGCAACTGAAGTGATTATATGGGTGGCAATGTTAGATTAGGGTCCTTCTTTGGATCGAATAGACTAGTGGGATCAAACTAGTGAGATCGGATTGTAGGATGATGGGATTGTGAAATTCTACATAATTAAAACAAGAGTGATAGTTTTGCTACATATAAAAACGTCATATAATTTTTTTTTGACACACTAGGAATGTTTTTAATTATTCGCTAATGGTAATCCAATCTCTCTAAGATGTAAGTAATATCAAACCAACATGTAATAGGAGGAAAAAATAGAAATACTTCCTCCGTTTCACTAAAGATGTTACACTTTCTATTTTAGGAAGTTTTTAATTAGATGTTACACTTTCCTTTTTTGCAAAAAGTTTCTCTCTATCTCTTTCCAATCACATGGTCCCCACTTACTTTTTCTCTCTACTTCTCTCCTACCCAAAAAATGTCTAGGAGTCCGTGCAAAAAAAGTGTAACATCTTTAGTGAAACGGAGGTAGTATATGAGATTATTTTAAATTTTTTAGTAATTGGATTGTATTGTAGAAGCTTAGGATCATAGAATCGTATTAAGATCTTACCCTATGAAATATATGTGAAACTTTTAGTTGAGTATTATTGACGATCCTAGAAAATTAAGACGCTATGTAGGATCGAGTGTTGGTCAGTTCTTTCAAATCGTAGGATCATAAGATCCGGATCGGGATTTTAATAACAATGGTGGGTGGCAAAGGCAATTGACATTATGAGAATGCTTGTGTTTGCAGAGTAGGACAGTCCTTTTGCTCATACTCTATAGTTCTTTGATTCCGTTATATTTCCAACTCAATTCATGAATCCTGTTGATCGAGCAAGTTGTTGTCATGCTCAATTAAACTTGTTACTCAACACAATGAAAGAGTTTATCTCAAGTTCAAGGAGCTCATTACTTCTAAATAGTGTTTAGATATCATATCTTTCTAGCCTGGAACCTGTTTTGGTGGAGTCTTGTTAGGTAGAGGAATCATTAAACTTTGCAGTTTGGCCTACGTTTTTTCCGGACGTCTTTGCTAACTTACAGGTAATGTACTAAACCCATTGAGTGAAGCAGGAATTGTTTTAGCTTATGCATCATCTCAATATCTTCGACAAAATTCCTTGTTAAAATATGATCTCTTGTTGGTGTTAACAAACCCTTTTGCTCTGGTTAGATGACTGCTTCAATTTGGATCTCGGCGACCCTGATTGTATACTGGAGTTAGACTGGGTGGTTGTTTGAGATTAAAATAGAGAAAGGATTGAGTCACCTCTGAGAGTGTTACCCGCCAAAATAAGCCCCATATTGTTTTCTTGGCTTTCGGAGATACCCTTTCATCTACCCTAAAACTAACTAAAAAGTTGAGATCGCATCTCATGTTTGTGTGAATTATGAATATGAGTGATAATAATGAACAATGTAGCATCCATTTAGTAATCTGAAGAGCGCATCTCATGTTTGTGTGACCTGATGGATGTGCATGCCTTCTTTGATCTTGAAATCTGGAGTACGACCTATGCTTTTGTGACTTGTGGATAGTATACTATTCACACCTTGATTTTTCTTGTGTATCCATCAACCTGCTTTCCAGTTTATTTCAAGTTATCTGATTCGGGGTGCCTGCTGCTTTGATAGATGGACTACGCCACTACGGTACTGTTATTTTAACAACTTTATTGATTGTACAGATTCAAACAGTGGCCAAGTCTGCTGGCTTGAATCGCAACGAATGGGTAGAAAATGCTGATCGCTGGGTAGCTGGATTTCTGGAGATGTTTGAAGAAGGATGCCATAAAATGGTACTTTATAGATTGATTGTTTCTGCATATGAATCGAATTGCAGTCCAAATAACTGTAACGTTTTGAACATTATCTGATCAGGGAACAGCAATAAGGGACCGAATCCAAGAGCGTTTGATGGGGCAGCAGTCTAGATTATTTCTGCCTAATGGAAAGGCAGATGATGATGAAAGTGAGGAGTACTTTGACGATGATGCTTATTATGATGATGATGATGAATACTATTATGACGAAGATGAGTATTATGACAATGAAGATGATGAAGATAAAGAGAAGCAAGAAGAGAGAACCAACAAAAAAGATAAACCGAAGGAAGAAGAGAGAAACAACAATGATGTGAAAAAGAAAGAAGAAAAGAGTTAAGACTATTGGTTTTTACTGTCATTATAATTTATAGGTGGTTGGTTATATTATTGGAGACGCTCGTCTGCCTGGTGTTTTGCGGGGTTTGTGTAAAGTACGACTGACATACTAGCGTGTTTTCCGTTGTATTCTTAGCTTACTAATTACGGACGGAGATAAAAATTTCGGTCGTGTTTGAAGATGGACAACAAAACCAAGGTTGGATTGTTGTATCTTCTCTGTTTTGATCTTGTAGGGATGAACAGTTTGTGGAAAGTTTTAATACAGCCATATTGCTTATGTTTGTGTCCTTAAAAGACAAATCGATTTTATTAATATTCAAATATTTACACTGACAAGCATGAAAAGATAAAATGTAGCTATTAAAAAGAAATAGAAAAAGTTAAATAATTACTTATCAGTTCTAATATTCTATAGTATAAGAATTTCGTAAACTTCTGCAAATTATAATATGGCAAGCTATGTTGCTCTTTATTTTTATCTTTACAATACACTGGCTTAAAAACTAGTAGTTTGTAAACAACTCGTCTTGTAAGAGACCGCCTACTTTTAAATTAAAGTTAGTCAAGGGTCCAAGTCCAATATCAAGAAAAGAACAAATGACTAATTTTTATCTATTTCGAAATGGGCTTTTGTAAAATACTCCCTTCGTTTCTTTTTGTTTGTCTCATTTAGTGTGACTCCAAATGCCAAGAAAGATGATGTCATAAGCATGTGGATGGGGACAACACTTAAGGAGTTCACTTATTTTATAATAAATGTGGTGATTAAATTAGGTGAGAGAAACTTTTAAGGTGCATGTGAGACCAAAAAGTGACGAAGTAGGGGTAAATGGGTGATATAATTTTCCATATAAGAAAAGATAAAAAAGTAGGATAAATAAAAAGAAACTAATAAAAACAAAAAGTATAACAAACAAAAATAAACGAAGAGAGTATGTGTTTAAATAAATCTAATTTTATGTTAATATTAGACCGTCTCTTTTCATACTTTGATAGACGAGTAATTGCTGATCATCATAATCATAATCATAATCATAATCATAATCATAGATTCCTAGTCCCAAGTTGATAAATTTAGTGAGTGCACGATGCAACTTTAGAGTGGGTTAAAAGGCCCACTAAGCATAGGCAATTGATGACGGATAAGCAATGACGGTAGCTATAGTTAAACGGTGACTTCATCCATAATCCATAAAACATACCGTAGTTTCCAGGAACCAACACTATAAGAGGTTCCTTTTTTGGCAGACATTCTAGAAACTACTAGTAACCCACTAACCCAGGCGCCTTCCTACCTTCCCACATCTCGCTATATCCGAATGTATGATGAGCATCTTATGCCTTGTGTCATTTCAGGCTTTCAGCTGATTTGAAACTCTCATTTGTATAAATTTTGCGCATTTAGAAAATTTCAAATGAAAAATGAGCAAGGAAATAGCGTTTAGTTGTAGGATGCTCATCTCTGTGCGGCTATGCCCTAGGCGTACGATATAACTTGTACGCTACTTGTGAAAAACATACTTTGTACTAAAATACTAAATCTATCTTTCAAATAGTTGTTTAAAATAAACTTCTTGTTTTTTATTAGAGATAATTCAAGTCTTTTAGTAGATTCATTTATCTTTTATTACTAATAATAGAGAATCTGAGTAGATTCATACTAAATCTCAATATAACTAATGGGAAAAACTTACATTGACATGAAATTGGTACAATTTATTAAGAAATTGAATTTTTTTGGAGGCCTTCCATGTGGAGTGACTTTTTCAGTTTTGGAGGCCCTCATCATATTCCTCACACGACATGCAATTTACCACTTAAACTACAATCATTTTCAAGAATAGACAATTTAATATATAACTTCAGCCAAGGGTCCAAGGGGAAGGCCAGGGCCCCGTCGTCCCCCATTGGTTCCGCCGCTGGTTGTTGGCTTTTGCATATTGCAATTTATTGGGTGGAATATAAAACATGAAAGATTTCGTAAAGTCATTTTGTCGCAAAATGTCTCTCCTTTGGTGAAATTAAATAAACTTGAAATGTTAAAACTTCTTGTCTGTTATTACCCGTTTCTCATAATCTTTGAAATAAAATTAAATTGTGAAATTTTATTTTAAGGGGCCATCCTTTTCTCTTTTATTGATAGATGAACCTATACTGCATCATGATGAAAGTAGCCAAAAAAAAAAAACCAAAAACAAAAAGTAAAGTCATGTTTGTGAATTCTAAAACTTTATTACTTAGCATTTTAATCTAAAGTATTACTTATACATAGAACTTTTTAAATAAAGATAAAAAAATGAAAGCTGAAATACTTTCATTAATTTTCAACTAACAAGAATCAATCTCTATATCCTCATAGGATTACAATTTATATAATTGAAGGATTTAATAAAATTGAATATTAAAAACTAGTCAAACTATATTACTTGGAAAATTGTTTACATTGCAAGTTAATAATGATAGTGTTTTTTTTTTCCCTATTTCCTGAGTAATTATTATAGATTTTCATCACATGCAAAATTGTACCTTTGGACTCACACGTCCTATTAGAGAAATGTACTTAGTAGTTTAGAGTATAATTATAACACTTAATTTTTAAGGCTTTACTATTTTAAACTGAACTAAATTGAAATTATTTTAGTCAATTATATAAGGAAATTCAACAGAATTAAACAAAGTTAAACTGAAATTAAATCTCTCTAAACTAAAGTTAAGTGAATTTTTATTAATTTAGTCCAAAACAACGGGACATTTATCTCTTACTATCAAAATATAAAGAGAAATATCTATAAAGAGACATTTGGGTCATTGTCAAAATCACCTAATATTTCTGACTTTGACCACTTAAGTATGACCCATTAAACATAAATACACCACACCATTAAATTCTTTAGTTCTCCTTCCCTCCCAAAATACTTCTTCTTTCCTTCCACTCCTCCCCCTTTCTCTCTACTCCTCCCTCAATATGGCTAGCTCAAGTGACTGGTTACAATTCCACCAAACTAACCCCTCGGCCGCGACGCAAGTGTCGACACCTTACACCGCCACCTCGTCCTCCGACCTCTTCTTCTCGGGCCGAGTCTCCGATTCAACAGTGGTCTCAACAACCATGAGCCCTATAACCAACTTACCTCCCACAGGCCCGGCACAACTAGGCCCAGCTCCGGGCCGGGTCACCAAGCCCGCCCGTAAGAGGACTCGGGCCTCGCGACGTACCCCAACTACGCTCCTCAATACCGACACTACCAACTTCCGGGCCATGGTTCAGCAATTCACAGGCGGATCAAGCAGTAACTTCGACATCCCCGGGCCCAGCCCGCAATTATTTGCCAATGGTTTAAGCCCGGGTTACGGGCTGCGGCTTCCAATGGGCCAATTACAACAGCCGGGACTAGGCCCGTTACAATATGCCATGTCATCAAACAACAACAACAGCAATAACAATAATAGTAATATTATGATCATGCAAAGTATGGAAGAAAGTTTTAGTAGTGATCAAAATAGAAGCAATATAAATGTGAACGTGAGATTAACAGGGACAGATGGCAGATCGACGTCAAATGAGAATAGAAGCATCAACAGTTTCTATTTTTAGCAGAAGAGATTATAATTATACTATATAGTATATTAGTATATACTTATATAGTATGATTAAAAGATACCAAATTACAGTGTAGTTGGTACTTTATTTTCTTACATTTTCTTTTGACAGGTTGGTATAGTTTGGTGAGCTGACTATTTGGAAATATTCAGATGATCTAGAAACATATTAAGTTATTGACCAATATACTGCAACTACTAGGAAGTTGTTTTTGCTTCCTTACTTGTACAGTTTCCAAAGTTGGATGGAAGTTTTTTTTTGGGTTGGAGACGATGCGAGTAGCCGACCTCAAATCACTTCGGGAGACTAAGACTTTGTTGTTAGGGTGTCGTGGTATTTTTTTTTCCCTTATTTGTTTGGTTTTTTTTTTTGCCTCCATTAACTTTTGAGGTAGTTGTCGGAACTCGAAAGTGTTTTTTGCATTTTTACAATGCATTTGCATAGCTTTCATAGGTTAAATTAAAATGGCTAGTTAAAAGCCTCTCTTTTTTTACACTCCTCTTTTTGGGTTATTGCCCAAGTTTAGATAATGGTATATATGAGTTTGTCCTACTCATTTTGCCTTTTGTACTTCTTTGTTTGTTTAGATAATCTCTTATCTCTCTCTTGTGTAGATAATTGTACTAGTTTCCATTTATATTAAATATTTATAGTTAAGATAATATTGATAATAATATTGTATAATGATACCCATTTAATATTATTAGAGATATTAATTACTAAAACTTTTATTTTTCTAATATATATCGTCCCTTAATATAGTGAGTAATTAATAAAAATTAGCTAGGGAAATTAAACATGATTACTGAAGAAAGTGATGGAAGGGTACGGTAGTGTACTGATTACGTTTGAAGGTTTGGTTGCCTACCAATACCAAAACCAATAAGGCAACTCGCTACTTTAGAAATGCCAATTTTGTCAAGGGAACTAATAACACAAGTACACAACCAAAAGTATAAACCAATGGTTGAAGTTATTAGATTGGTTTTACACTCTATTACGCCCCTCGGCATAAGAGCTCGTTGGGTTTGAAGTGTGGATGCAGGACAAACCTTCTCATACATGTTGCCTACCAATACCAGTTCCTTAAACCAGATACACTAACTAGCTATTCTAGAAATAAATGTCAATACTGTCAAGGAACTAACACAACTAAAAGCATAAAACAAAATAGTAGAACTAATGCAACACTACTCTAGAAACTGTCTGGAAACGCAAGGAGTGGGGGTTGCAACTGCGCTTCTAGCCTCCCACCTCTTCCTCAAAATAAGCGAATATAATTAAAGGTCCATTTGTAGGTGTAAAACATTTTCCTTGAAAACTGTCTTCCCATTTTACATTGTTTGTGTAGAAAATCATTTTCCACCTTATTGAAAATATTTCTCCCAAATTGGGAGGAAAATATTTAAATCACAAGTGGAAGGAAAATATTTCCCTCACAATTAAAGTAATTGATTTTCAGTTCAACCAGACAATAAAAAATGGTTAAAATGGAAGATCATTTTACATGCAACCAAACAATGAAAAACCTTCATTAAAATGAATCTTCCATGTAAAAGGTTTTTCTACTAAGTAGTACTTGGTCTAGTGGAAAGGATTGTACCCTTCCAACCTCAAGGTTGGGGGTTCAATCCCCGCTAGGGGCACTTTGAGGGTAGGGATTTCCCTTACCCTTCCCCCCTACTCTCAAGTGTCTGGTCCAATAGGACCCGAGCAGGGTCCGGACCTCTTCTCCTTACCAAAAAAAATGTAAAAAGTTTTTCTGAAAAACTATTTTTATCTGATCTGAAAACGTTTTACATTCTACCAAACGGAGACTAAATGAAATCTAGATATTATGAAGAAGAAACAAAACAAAGCAATCCGTGCCATGCATGCTCATGCATGCATGAAATCGTTCTCCTGTGTTTTTTTTTTGTGTGTGTATCTCTCTTTTATGTGTACCTATTTTAGCAAATAGGTTGCTCCTTTAATTTAATTTGAAGTACGAGGCTAGAACCGCTAGATTCAATTTCGTATCTCTCTTTTAGCGATGGGACTTAAATAATATTTTTAGTGTCAAAATAAAATTGATAATATTAAATTGAGTGCAAATGGTCAATTCTATATATATAAAAAGCTATACTAAAATTTAGTTCAAAAAATAAGTGGGTTTTGGTAAACTCTTATATGTGTGTCATCCTCTCTCATCTTTACCGCTTGAGACTGAGAATGGGCTAAGGTCGTCAGCTCTGATAGCATGATAAACTTCATCGAGTCTAATAGGAGGAGAGTCTGATCGTACATAAGCCCAGATGAAATTCCATCCTAAAACCAATTGGTGATAGGTGGAGTAGCTCATCAGACTTGTATGTGTATCATCCTCTCTCTCATTTACCTATGTGGGATCGTCTGTGGGTATTTTTCCTAAATATGTTTAATGGACCCTACTCGCCATAATATGTATGGCTCCGCCCCTGCTCTCTTTTATGTGCTTATTACCTATTTTAGCAAATAGGTAGCTAGCTTGGTGGAAAGGTCATGACATTTATAATAGTAGGTCACGAGCTCAAGCCCTCGTACATAGAATGACACATAACAGGCTACGAGCCTACGAGGGGCCTCGCGCATCTTTAGATATGTCAAGAATAAGTATTGAATCTAATAGATCAATAATCTAACACATACCCTGATTTATTTAAAGTGATTTTAGTCTTATGTGAATTTTAGTCTTTTAGACCAACTTTTTATTTCTAATACGGTTTGAAGTATTGTCAAGCTTCAAGTTTATTTTTCCATTCAGGCATTCAAATATGCGATGAGGATGCTAGAAGTTTAGAACAGTCAAATAGAAAGATCGATTGTCTCCTGGGGTTGGGGTGTTTGATTAGCAAAATTAAGAATCAAATTTGACTTTGGAATGGGTCTAATCTATTACTTATTGTTGAGACAAAATCATTACTTATTAAAATTAACATCCATGAAATAGATTATTATATTGTGCCCCTCGAATAAAAAGAAGATATATTGTGAATTAGATATAAATAAAAGTTATAAATTTAGACCCCAAAAAGTAAAGTGCGTACTAGGGTTGAGAAAAGCTAGTGGGTCCTCGGTTCCTGACTTGAAACCAGTAACTATCGGTGGGGTTCGAAATTGGAACTATGGGACTGATTATGGATCCAAAAAATTGAATCAAGATGTAATTGACTATTCAATCTTTCAAAAGGAAAAAAAAAATGTAAGAGTTATTTCCTGGATCTAAAAGAAAGTACTTGGTTTCTTAGTTATTCAAATCTAGTATGCATCAGTTACCGGTTGAAATCAACTTTTGAATCGAGTATCCAGTGGGCCAATACTCAATTTTATATGTGTAAAATATATATACACCTATATGAAAAAGATAAAAATCACAAAAACTAAAAATTGGTAAATAAATTATATGAGATTGTTGATACAAACACATACTTCCTCCGTTTTTTTTATACTTGCATCATTGAGTTGGGGCACAAGAACTAAGGAGAGGAGAGAGATAGAGAGAGGGAAAAAAGGGGACCCATGTGATTGAAGAGAGTTAGAGAGAAAGCATTGCCATAAAAGGAAATGATGCAAGTAATTTGTAACTTCCAAAAGTGGGAAATGATGCAAGTAAAAAAATGGAGGAAGTACAGTATAACTGTAGAATTCTTTTTGCTACTTGATCATTTGAGAAAAAAATATGGAAAATCAAATGGCAAAGTTGATTAAGCAACCGGTATAGAAACTAGTAGTTAGCTTCTGGTTCCAATTTGTTGGAATTGGTTGGAACCAGGTACGGGATCAATTCTAGAAAATTTGACTGGATAATCGTTTTTTGCTCATTACTTGTAATTTTGGAAATGGAGGGAAAATGAGACGATGGAAGACCTAATTTTAGAGGAGTTTTTTTTTTTGTAGAAATGGCAATCTCTGATCAGATCTGAAGTTACGGAGAGAAACTCGAACAACCTGAATTCAACCTAATTTGATCCATTTGTCATAAGTATTTTGTAATAATATTAACTTTTACATTAGGCAAGCTTTTAATACAAGTCGAAATTGATTCAAAACTCAACCCGATCCCGATCACTAACCCGAATTGTTAGCCCTACTTTCTTTTTTTAAGAAGGGAATATTAGAAGAGCCTATAGTGCACGAAACGTACAATTAAAGTGAGAGTGCAACAAAGAATTGATCAGAATTTGACTTGACCATTCCGTATAGTATAGCTAGATCATACAATGGTTGATTTTAATTTGTTAGGTTGTCTTTGTAGATTTGAAGTTTCTGATGGCTAAAAGCACGTGATAATTTGTCAGCATTGAATAATGACTGATAGGGATAATTTGGAGTGAGATATGGGATGGATAGAGGGGTTGAATGTAAAGCTAATTGCCTAATTTTTATAAAATAAATGGGACCATTTATTTAATCATGAAACTTAGAATTTTGACTTCTCTAACTTATCTCATGGTTTTACAGTCTCATTTTCACACTTAAAAAGTAAATATAATTTACTTGTGTTTTGCAACTTTTTTGTTTTTGTTTGCTGAGGAATAGTCAAAAATTTCTACTCCTTGAATTTTCTTTTCTTTCCTTTCATAATTACTTTATGTGAAAGTTTATCTAAAGTTAATCAATACTTTATATGAATAATTTGGAAAAATTGACTAGAATAATCCCAACTATATTCGTTCCGCTCAGAATAATCTCAACTACTCCCTCCGTCCCCCAAAGGATTTCCCATTTGTTTTTTGTACGGTCTCCAATGCACATATTTGACCGCTTATATCTCCTATTATTTATTAATAAAAATGATAAAATATTGATATTTTGAATGTACCTATTAATACAAATCTAACAAGATCACCTATGAAAATTATTTATATTATATATTAGTTATAATTTATGGTCAAAGTTTACAAAGTTTGACCTCAAAAAAAGCAAATGGGAAATCCTTTGGGGGACGGAGGGAGTATGAGTTATTCTAGAATAATCCAAGCTATTGGGGGTACCTTCTCAAAATAATCCAAACTTTATTTTTCTTTTCTTCAATGATCTATTTTGGGACTATTATACATAGTAAAATTAAGAGTTTGGATTAGTTTGAGAAGGTACCCCCAATAGTTTAGATTATTCAGGAATAACTCATAGTTGGGATTATTTTGAGCGGAATGGTCATAGTTGGGATTATTCCAGTCAATTTTTCCATAATTATATGATTGTATATTGTTAAGAATATAGGAAGGTAGATAATTGTATTATTTGTGCTTGTTCTCATTGATTCCCATGACATCATTATATAGGCTAGAAATATAACCTAACTAGAATAACCTAATGGGCATTGGACCTATGGTCCAATACCCTCTAACACCCTCCCGCCATCATAACGGCAGTAACACGAACGTTACGATTGGATAATAATAACAAAAAAAATACAATAATAATAATAATTCTTCAATAGTTGTAGCTTCAGCAACCCACTAACATATATCAATCGAGTAATATTAATCAATTAAGGCGAGAAGCAAAATAATTGTAGTTCATTATCATTTTTTTTTTCAAATGGCAGTTCTTTTGAAAACAAAAAAAACCGAGATCTCAAAAGCAAAAACCAGTTTTCAGCTTTCGTCGTATGTTTTTAAAACAAATGTGACTCATATAAGTGGAATTAATTTCAGATTTATGATACACTATATATTATCATATGACTTCTAATTTTTTAGAGCCAAAATTTTTTAAGTGAGTGTGATACCGAGCTGATCCTTAATTACAAATTTACCAATAAGCTTGAAGTATCACAATCCAATTGGAAAAAAAGAAGCAACTCAATTTAGGTGCAAGTTCTCCCACCTCTAACCCTATAGCTATTACTCTCCAAGGTTAATAGTAATATGCTTTCTTTTGGTTGTAAGCATCACATAATTAGCTATATGATGGTAATGTTTCTTATAAAAACAAAACAAGCCGCAGGCTAGTTGAATGAAAGATAGTCCCAACGCTATTTACTTGTAATTATGTTATGTATGAAAAAAAATACTTATCACTTTTTCAGAATATGTATTTAAAATTTCATATCGTTGTTGAAAACTCAATGTATGAGTTTATGATAAGAAAAATTTGGAGTTACTCGTCGACATCCATTTTCCCCAAGTATAAAAAGGATAAAAGAGGTGAGGTGAGGTGACATATTTGAATGCTTCCTCCGTTTTTTTTAGTTGACACGTTTTGACTTTTGACACTATTCACATAATATACTTTGACTATCTTTTGTGATTTATACATAAGAGAAAATATAATCATGTGGGGTCTTGTTAGATTCGTCTCATTATATATTTTCAAAATATCATATTTTTATAATTTTTACTCATCAATTTTCCAAGATAAAAGTGATTGAAATCACGCGTTGGCAAACGTGATAAAAGAAACAGATCAACTAATAAAAAACGGAGGAAGTATGTTTTAAGTTGATAATTCGATCTGACGCTTGATTAGTTTTTCGATAAACATCATTGACTATTAAACTGAATAAAAATAATGTAATAATTGATGTTCGGTTATATAACAAAAAGTTTCCACGGGTTTTTGGAAATACTTTCATTCTCAAAGTTGTCATCTTACATGATGTGGAGCTTACCAACCAACATGTCAACAATGATGTTATGAGCATGCATGACCAAATTGATCTGTTCCATACAAATTATAGTTTCCATGTCAATCGAGGTATATAGACAATTTACCAGTTTTAGTAACAAAACTACTCCTATCAGCCATTAAATACCATGATTAATAAATGAACAATAATGGTGTTTAGACTATACACGGCTTAACCTTTTAGGCTAGCCCTGAACACAGTTACTACTCTTGTTTCAACTAGCTTAGTTAGAGTCCTGCAGGAGCGGTGTCCATATTTGAAATTGAATCCCAACTAAATCATTTTCCTTTGTCGTTCCTATACACCGAAAAATAAAGCTCTGCCTACAACTTGAACAATTATATCGCCTTTAATTAGCGTTTAAATTGTCATCCCTTTAAGGGCCTGTTCTGTTCAGCTTATTTTCAGTTCAGTTCAGTTCAGTTCAGTTTAGTTCAGCTCTAATAAGTTTAGTTCATTTTAGTTCAGCTCTAATAAGTTCAGTTCAGTTCAGTTCAGTTCAGTTCCAATAAGTTCAGTTCAGTTCAGTTCAGTTCAGCTCCAATAAGTTCAGTTTAGTTCAGTTCAGCTCCAATAAGTTCAGTTCAGTTCAGTTCAGCTCCAATAAATTCAGTTCAGTTCAGTTCAGCTCCATTCATTATATAACCAATTTGTTTAATATTATTATTGTTGGTCTAATTTATTTTACTTATTATTATTGTTATTATATAATAATAATTATTATTATTATTTATATATATTATTTTTTTATTATATCTTTACTCATTATTATTACTATTATTATTATGGCTTAGCAAAGTTTGGGTTGGTGCACGGTTTAACCAAAATTTCATGTCAATACGAGTATTCTAATTTGCAATTGTTGCTTTATTTTACTGAATAAAATTCACTATTACATCATACAAATAAGCTACAAAAAGCTAGAAGATATGAAAAAATTACAAAGTTGCTAATAATACTGCAGTACTATTTAAAATACAACATTGTCGTTACGTTGTATATTAAATATACTTTGGCAGTTTGGTGTATTTCTATCATAGACCAACCCACCACAAATCGTAGTTTGGTTAGAAGCACACATCAACCCATGTTTTAAGCTAATTATTATTATAATGGTAATACTTTAATTTACTTCTTAGGCATTATATAATATCATCATCATCAAGTATTAATATATTAATACTAATAATTGTAATTACTCATTATTATAAATTATTATTATTATTATCAGTAATTATTATTTTTAAAATTAATTTATTATTATTATTTATTTATTTAATTTTATCATAATAACATCAAAATAATATTATCATTATTCATTTGATATTATTCTAAATTATTAATTTAATTATTATTAATTTAATTATTATTACTTATTATTATATTCATAATAATTATTATTTACTTATTATTCATATACTTATTATAATTTAATTCAATTCAGTTCAGTTCAGCTCCAATAAGTTCAGTTCAGTTCAGTTCAGCTCCAATAAGTTCAGTTCAGTTCAGTTCAGTTCAGTTCAGCTCCAATAAGTTCAGTTCAGTTCAGTTCAGTTCAGTTCAGCTCTAATAAGTTCAGTTCAGTTCAGCTCCAATAAGTTCAGTTCAGTTCAGCTCCAATAAGTTCAGTTCAGTTAAGCTCCAATAAGTTCAGTTCAGCTAGAATTAGCCGAAGAGAACAGGCCCTAAGTTGTATATAATTTATTAGTCATAAGTTTATTTTGAGGTACCTTCAAACAAAAGTTTATTTTGAGGTTGCAACTTACCTCTATGATATATAATTTTACTCTTACATTTTACTATTTATTTCAATTCAAGTGTTTTCAACCGAAGAGACCAAACTCTTAAATTAGCTTGAATAACAGAAGGAGTAAAATGTTTTAAGGTGAAACTGTGTGTGATATAGGTCATTGGTTTTACACATTTGAGCTACTATAAGAAGGGTTGGTTCTGAGCCAAGCTTAATAAAACTCCAACATAGGTTGACCCAATTTAACATCATGTTATTTAGGGGTACTAATCAAGCAAAATAGCTTGTGAGGTATTTGAGTTCGATTCGATCAATGCCCGATTAACGCTCAATTGAGGTTAGCTCAGATTGAACTCGAGCTCGATTCGAGACCCTAATGAGACCGAGTTAAGATAAACAAAAGTCGACTTGAATACTCATGAAAAACTCGAATGACATAATAGAGGATTAAATATTCTATTGCTATATACAATCCATCTTATGGGTATAAGGCAATTGTAAAACTGTCAAATAGCTTCAGAGAGTCAAACTCGACTCCAACTTGTTCAAATTGGTCAAAACTCGGTCCAAGTTCGGTCCAATTAGGAATCGAGTTCGACTCGAGATCATAACAAGACGAGTCAAGTTATGCAAAACTCGATCCGACTCGGCTCATTATCACTGATCACCCCTAATATTATGGAGCGTAAACTTAAACTCGCCCTCAACTTAAATTATTTGTTCGAGTTTGGCTTGATAAAGGTAATTGGAGCGTGAGGTCGAACTAGTACTTAATGATGTTACCACTTACCCTTACTATTATTAAATTTAGGCAACTCGTACTCACAAAGTTACAAATTACAATTACAAAGTTCCTTTCCATCCCGCAGCCACATTCTTTCACTATGTACGAATTGAGACTACGGTGTACTTACAATTCTTACAGATCATCCTCCTAGGCTAGGGATGCATGCCTTGTTACATAGGTATATAATTCTAAGATTTACTGTACGTGAGCTCTCTTCCTTAGTTTACACCAAAGTCCATTTTTCGTGTGAATTGTCGCCCCTGTTACAAGTTCCACTGAATCTGGTGAGCCCTTGAGCGCAACATCAAACTTCTGAAGCAACATCGCCAAAGCAATCGTAGATTCCATTAGCGCAAACTGGTCTCCCACACATTTTCTCGGTCCACCACCGAAAGGCAAGAACGCAAAATCTGAAATAATCTGATATTTGCAGGTGCAAGATCAATTAACCAACTATATTCTAGAGAACAAAAAAAAATGAAGTTTGATGCTAGTTGAGAACAGTTAAATTACCTCATTAGGATATAGAGCTCCAGGACTCCGCGATGGATCAAAGCCATCCCATCCTTCTATTTCTTCACTTTTGTTCTGAACCAAGAACCTTTCAGGTTCAAATTCATGAGGTTTATTCCAGAAATATGGAGATCTGTGAAGATTATATACCTGCAGAGATAATTTCGAATTAAGTTCGGTGAGATATGATTGGACTGAATTTGTAAGCTTATTAAAGTGGAGCAACTTTTGTGAAAAATGACAGCTCTCCAAGTCCAGCAAGTTTTTAGATTCAAGTATCGAGTTTAAGTTGTATTTTTGTCTTAGCATAATTATCATCTTAGAAAATTAATTATTCAACAAAAGAATAGATGCAATCGTAAGATACAACCGAACATGCATATGACTAAAAGAGTCTTAACTTTATTAGATCTATAGACTCCAACATTCCATGTCATACCAGCTGTAGAAGGTTATAGATTGTTGCTTAGGGTTTAGACATTCTATGGAAAAGCATTTCAGATATGTCATGCCCATAAATAGACGCACTTACAGAAATAAAGATATCAGTTCCTGTAGGAATTTGGTATCCATCTTTCAAACCTTTGTATCCTCCTGCACAATTAGATAATGATTCAAGTCACACAACCAAATTCAATAAAGTTGAGGTATTTCCTAGCCTCCTGTCAAAGAGATATGAGAAGAGCGAGAGAGATTAGCAAGATTTTGAAAAACATGTGATTTCAAGGTTCTGAAAGCAGCAACTACGAAAAGATTGGATATAAGAAAAACAACATTGTGTTTAATTGATCAAAGCAGAAATCAAAATTACGAGGATCGGCAAGACCAATGCAATAAGAATGGATAAGTGTGACTGAAAAGAATACTGATGATGGAATAAGTCCAACTGAGATAATATATTCCGGTTGGTGACTGATACCCCCACTCAAGATTTAACCCTCAAAATCATGAGGTTCATCACAGATTAAATGAGCTACAACAAACAACCAGTAACATATGCCACGGGCTTCCTCCCTTAGGGATCTATTTGGTTGGACCCAAAACATTTTCGATAAAAAATGATTTAACATGTAAACATATTTCCAAGGAAAAGCTCAATTGTAAATTAGTGGTGGCAAGGTAAGAAGTAGGGAGGAAAACATGACATTATTTCTTTTTGGAAGGAAAATGTTTTTCTCCCAACCAAACACTTTCTAAGTGAAGTTTATCTTTCAAATCAATCAAGATTGGTTGTTGCACCATTTGTGTATTGTCTAATTCATGAGGTCTTTCTCAAGTGCAATAGTACACCCAACCAGATGTAGCTGCTCAAGCACACCCGAGACTATCAACCAGTGTCCAGCGTTATCTATTTCAGAATGAATTCTTGATACTACAACCAGCATGTATATTATTGGTGCAGGAACCAGGAACTATGAGAAGTATGTAGGATCCAACTGTTAATTAGTCCACTTGCATACATGCATCTGACAGAAGTACCTGGCAATTTATCTGGTTTAAGAGCTCGTCTGATGAGCAATGGGGGCTGCGGGTAAAGTCGAAGAGCCTCCACAACAATTAGCCTAATGTACCTGATATCATGGAACATGATGAAGCGTTCAAGTTTCCAGTAAAAGAAAAAAACTGGAAAAACAAAATCGAACCAAGAGAACTTCAAGCTGCAGGATTGGAAACCATTATGAGATAATTGTTTATTAGTTGAAAAAGTCTAATTTTTCATGGGGTTGACCTTGTTCTTCAGTAGTCACCTAACCCCACTGTGGTAATGTTTACCAAAGTAGTTTACCTAAATCATTTATGCACAGCCATATCAGGGTTACTTGTATAGAAGTACATACTCTAATTTTTTCAGGGAATCAAAAGTTATTCTTTCCTTCCCCGACACTGCATCGATTTCGGCTTGTGCCTTCTTCATTTTGGAAGGGTTCTACAACAAAAGCAGAATTGAGAGAAACATAATAAATGAAGCTAAAAAGGCCACAACATGAGATCATCGTTCAATTTTGTAACACTCCATGTGATCATGTATCTGGTAGATTACAATTGACATTGTCATACCTGAGAAAGAAGGTAAATGGCCCAAGTAAGAACAGCAGCTGTAGTTTCATGGCCGGCAATTAGCATCGTCATCAGGTCATCCCTCAGCTGAGAAAGAGAATTAAGCACACACATAGTTGAGGAATCATCCAACCTTCTCCCCAAAACTTAATATATCTGCAAACGCTCTTCATGAACTTGAAGGATCCTAAAGTTAGAAAATGATAATGCATCCCGATGATTTGAAGCTAATATTGTGCTGTGCTGTAATACGAAATCTTTTTGAGCCACATCAATTTACTTTGGTTGCAAACTTGCAATGATCTTCATAGATATGGAAGTTTGAATATTGAGAATTGAAGAAAAACTATTTAATCTTCAGATCGAGAAAAGGAAGGGCTACAAAATTACCTGGCGATCATCAACATCAGCGCCTCGCATGTCAACCAAAAAGCGCAAAAGACTGGCATCCTGACAGTTTTAGTGTTCACGTGAAATTTCAGGGTCCACATTATATATTGTGAAGATCAAATATATATTGCAATTTGAAGGCACAAAATAATATGGAAACAGAATTCATTGAGTTTAACTTGCACCAACTGACCCACCTTAAGATTTAAGTAATCTCTTTGCTGCAGTTTCTCAACGTCCGCCTCCTGCCGCATTAAACAACCACAATACTAGGCATGAGTAAGTTCTACTCATCAAAGCTATTAATAGACATATATGGTCAATATCGCCTATTTAATGGCTAAAAAATATTTTTTTTCCAATTATAAGTCATGTTAAACTTATAAAATGAGCAATATCTACATCATATATGTACGTAGAATCGTATTCTATGATTCGATTTTACGATCCGATTTTAAGCCCACTTTACAATTCAAAGTAGAATCCCTTGCTACTCATATCATATGATGCCGGACTACTGTTTACATTAGGCTCCTACCCTGGCTTAGACGGAACAGACAGAGATCCTTTCAAGTCAAGCCCTCCTCACTCAATAAGGGGAATGATTAGAATCCTACAGGCAAATGGTAGGAATAAAGAAAACTGTTTGAATTAGGAGATGCTTGGGACTAGATAAAGTCATTAAACGACCAAAGTTCCTAGTCAACTTCGGGCTGGAAACAGCTGAATTGAAATGGAAGGAATTGAAATGAGCTAAACTAAAAGAAATAGTGAAATGTGAGAGTAAAAGAATTGTGCACATAGCTGAAGTAAATTGAAATAAGTTGGGAGAACAGGCCCTTCAAGCATGATAGCTCACACCATTCCCGTAAAATACCCCGATTTTGATGCCATGTGTCATCCATATGATGTCATGAGTCATTTGCATACCACAATTACAGCAATACATCAAATAGGGGGGGGGGGCATCCCTCAGTAGAAACCCTTCACTAAGAGCACAGTGAATACTTTAGAAATCCTATACCAAGAGCTCAATGAATTCTCTTCAATTGATATTGTCCTAATGATAAAATTGGAATACAAGACGGGACAGGATTGTGAACCCTTGTGGATACACCTTTTTATGGTCTAACTAGTGAGCGGCTCAGGCAATCCCCCCGAGTCGTTATGTTTTGTACAGTTTGCCCGGTGAAGGAATATAACGTGATAGTCAATAACATTTAGAAAAAAAGCTAAAAATGAAGCTAGATTTGTTACAATATTACAATACATCCTTGCTGTAATCATAAAGGCATACATGTATGAAGACTTTTATGGGGGTTTGAAAAAAGAAACAAGACTTTATGTTTTACTTGATCTAAAAAATAAACCTGTAAGGGTGTGTCAGCGTGGTGGATAAATCCTCACTTTGAAAGCAAAGGTCACTTCTTTGATGCTTGTTGTGACCAACTTAAAAAGATGGGTTGACATGAAAAATTGAGCCTTGGGATGAGAGGAGAGTGCCACATGAAAAAATAAATGCTTGACAACACCTTTTGAAATATATGTATAGATAATCATTTTAAATCTTATCACAAATTTAGAATCTGCAACATTCTCAAGTCTCAATAGCTGATTCCATCTTTCAGTTGTTCACTTCTTGCATTGCACAAGCATACTCAGTACTTAGCATAGTTGCTACCAAATTCACAATCCTTTAGTAAAGCCAAAAACTACCTAATCGTGTGAGAAATGTTATAAACACACACTACCATATACCATATAACTTCACACAATCACAACACACCAGTTTTTCTTCTTATTTTTCTTTTAAACAATCTTCTTCAAATAACATCTTAACCTAAAGTGAAACCCCAACCGAGATAACAACTATTCTCTCATTCTGAGCAGATAAATGCAATTTATCAGAGTTAAACCAACCTTGATCCTAATGCTATGAATTGACATAGGGCAGATCTGATTGGTGATAATTAAGATAGATAAAAGGGAATTAAATAAAAGGATAAATCAAGCATTCGAGTTAGTGATGGCCATGGGGTGTGCCGGGCCAGATCAGGCCAACCCTTAAAAGGTCCGGCTAAGGTCGTTGGTAGGCTAGGTCTCTGGCCCGATTAGGCAAGTTAACGCGGAGCGGGTTAGTAACGGGTCAAGCCGTGTCACTCCATTGGGTGGTCAAATGGGTCAGCACTTAGCCGGACTTGCCATCTCTGATTCGTGTAGCTTAAACACTCCCAAGGTACTTATTACTTATGATGATTAACCTCTCCCCAAATCTTCTCTTTATTAACATTCTAACTAACTCCCTATCTAAGTATTCACGGTACTAAAAACTATCTAATAAAGCTACCAGCTAAAGTACCCTCCCCCTTATACCAATTCATTGCACTTTATCAATTCAAAGCAGAGAAAGACCAATGGTCAAAGCGCTATTGTTTGCAGGATTAAAAAAAATCTTGAGAAAAAAAAAATCAAATCATAAAAAAGAACCTATTAAACAAACCTAAATGACCAAGCCGAAAAGTGTGATTCCTCCTCTAGCAGAATTATAGATAACTCATTTGAGTTGCTGGTATATTACTTCCACTTAAAATGACAGCAACAAAAAAAAAGAACATGGCGAGAGATGCCAGGAAAATAAGGACATAGTGAAGCAAGCCTTTTGATTTGCAGCTTCTTACCTGCCTTGTCTCTTTGGCGTTTTTTATGAGTCCATCAAGACAATCATTGATGAACTTTAGGTCCTTCTGGAACTTCCGCTGCCTAGGTACTATCCAACTTGCAAGAGGAAATTTCCAGTACGGAATATAAAAGGTTGATCTATGTTCTGCTTCAAACAGAGTCCCATAGACTGCCTGGGGTAAACATGTTGAAAGTCAGTCAGAATCTCATGAAGCCAAACTTAAAAAACAATGGCTGCATGATTGTTAAAACAGGGCACAAGAGGCTGAATTTCTGTTGTTACAGATGAACATTTTAAACTGAGGACGAGATTCAAAAGAGTTAATTAACAGAGCGAAGCAATCAGCATGAAATCTAAAAATGACAAGACAGCAAATTTTAGTCCAGCAATTGCCAGCATGGCAACTAATAATTGGCTATCTAAAGGACGACTTTAAGGGGTTTACTTGAGATTGTGAGTTTCTAAAGAAAAAATGGTATTCAACCTCCATAATAGCCTTACAGGCTCTCAGGCACCAATCTAGTAGTACAAGGCTATTCCCCAAGTTCATCAAGTTCTTATTATAACTACTGCTCTTGAAGGACTGTCACACACATACATCTTGAATAAACAACCAACTTACATCGTACTTCCAATATCTAAAAAATGATGCAGATATTCAAGTTCAAACCCACAGGCAAAAAACTCCGCTAAAACTTGCAGGTCAGGAATGTTGCCCAAAAGAACTAACACACCCTTCTCTCTTTCTTGATACTCAAAACTGTGCTAATGCTTCAGAGGTTACCAGCCAGCAATGCGAAAAGCACCAAATCTTCTCAAGTATGCAAAGGATCAAGTACCATCTGCAAATAGTTAATAATCGAAAATCTGCCTGAGAGAGGACTAAACCATTAACCAATAAAGAACAACAATAGCAGAGCCTTAATCCCAAACGGATGGGATCAACTAAAATGTCATCCTAATGAGCCTTAAACTATCCCAATATCAGAACCTTAGTCTCAAAAGGTTGGGGTCGACTACATGAAATATTGACATCCCGATGACCTTGAAGCATTCAACAAAGCCACTCCAACAATTCACTTGATTCACCAAAATAAAGACCCCATCACTGAATCCTAGAATATAGTATAATAACAGAGCAAATGAGTCGTTCTGAATTAAGCAAGCCTCTAGAGATGAAACCACTTGCTAACACTGAAACAACAGTAGAGATTCCAAACCCAACTTATACTACAACACTTTTATGTTAAATCTGACAACAGTCTTTTTCATATTATAACTAACATAATTTAAAGTATGAATGGAAGGTTAATATAGTTTACTTTAAAGGTCATATTCTTTTCTCCCAAAAAAAGAGTAAGCAATAGGCATTGTCTCATTCATAGATGTTTTCTGAAAGTGGAGCCCTCCTTAGCTTTGATACTTTAAGCATATCATCAGGAAGCCTTATAGACAAAGAGTATATAAGGAAATGAGTGAGAGGAAGGATCATGATTCAGCTATTCTCCAAAAGTTGATCTCAAAATTCAGAAAACGCATACAACTATAGGAGGGGGCAAATATTTTTAAGAAATACCTAATCGTAAAGGAAATAAGAGGACAGAAAGGGTAAAGAGCTTTAAGAACCTTTATAACTGGAGATTCTTTAGTAATTGAACCGAAGTCATAGTTGAAGACACCAAGTCCGATAATATCAAGTGCCAAACTTGAGAATTCTGCTTCAAGATCCAACTCAATAGCATCCTGCTCATGTACATCTTCAAGCAGCTTCTCAAATTTCAACGTTGATCTCTCAGCACAATCAGTGAAAACTCTAACCATGGCTTCCAAGTATAAGGCATGGAACCCAGGAGCAATAACTAGAGACATTAAAAACAGAGCTTAGAATGGACAGAAAATATCCTATTCTCATCATATATCAGCATTGAGATTATCAGGTTGGTGCTTTAGAAATCACTATCACCCTTAAGCACCCTACCTATGTTGCTAAAGGTGCATAGTAGTCATTGGCATATTCAATGACATGCATGTAGCTTGGATACTTGAAGATAGAAACTAAGGGGAAAAGATGGAGATCCTCAACAACATACTCGAAATAGATGAAATTGAAAGTATTTGGAGACTTGCTATGCAGCAAGTATTTGGAGACGAAGGAGTATTTTGACAGTGGACAAGAACATGAAGCAACCCTACCTAAACTCGAACCATATGATTGGTAACCGGAATATGACCCGAATCTAACTTAATACAATCGACCTGTTTAGCACCTGTAACAAAACCTCAGGCTCATTTTTTTACACGTTTAACTACCAGGTGAGGACAACTTGGCTTTAGCTTTGTGAAATTTCAACAAGTTATGTTTCAGAAATTAAATAACCCAAATAATGCATGAATACGAAAGAGACAAAATCAGTAACTGCTTGCCTCTTCTTCTTTGCTTCCAAGTGTCAAGATCGGCAGGTATAAGTCCCTTACCCATTATGGGTTCAAGAATTTCAGCAAGAACTCCCTATTGATAAATTGAATGAAAGCAGAAAGATCAAAATCAAAAAGTCAAAGACTTAAAAAATCTTCTATTGAAATCAATCTAATAAAACTACTTCCATATTCATCACAGCAAAGCTAGAAACAGAAAAGAATCAGGTGCACATCGTAAGTCATGGTTAGATAATATACTCATCTCAGGGTAGAATACGCAATCAAACAGATGTATTCATAAAGCTCAGAGAAATCTTTCAATATGTCAAAGAAAAGAGAGAAATACTCAGCTATTGAGAACTAACATAATATGTACTATGTCTTTTCCACCTTTTAATATACACAATTTCGATAACATGTGGCAGATACCAAAACTATATAGACTTGCATCAACTCTGATATTTCTATAAAACTTAACTTCCTTAGGATACTCCCAAAAAATAATATGATTATCCGCATGCAGAAACTGAACTCTGAACCACTCTTCAATCAAAGCTTTTAATGCCCCGTAAGATTGGCTTGCCTGTTCTTAGCTTTCTTATGAGTTATGCCCCCTCTTTGCCAATTGTTTCACAAAGCAATAAAGATAATAGATTTCCCTTTTAAGCTATATTTTTAATGGCAGAGTCAAAGTCTAAAGCACTATTAATCTATGTTGCCAAAACTGTAACCATCAAAGATGATAATGACAAACGGGTTTCAGTCACCGAAGTATCCACTCAATGTTAGAAGCTTCAAGCTAGCTTTCAAATTGCTGCTTAAAGGTTCTCGCATTCAGTTTTCGCGGTGTCACTTTTTGCAATAGAGTTGTAATTCTGTACTGCAAATAACATAGTTCCCGAAAAGGTCAAAAAGTCAACAACTAAAGAAATTTTGAGATGATGTATCATAGAAGGCTAATCTAAAGGAACAAAAATAATTCTCAAGATACAGCTCCCTGATGACAAAAGAGAGTTGTCAAGTAAATCTGTTAACCGTTTGATTATATTGGAAAAGCTGGAACAAGAACAGTTTCCTTTGTATCTTGAAGGCTTCGTTATTGGCATTTTCATTTTTTATGCCGTGTCAAATAGAAAGGAAATACAGTTTTTATGGGCACGAGTATATTAATGGACATGCTAAGTGCAAGCGTGAATCTAAACGAGCAACCAATCAATTATGCTAGGCAATATTTTTGAACAGGGTCCTTGATCAAAGACATGAAGACAGGGCTGTATATTATAAGACATTGGCAGTATTGCTTCATTCGAGAGGCCACATCCTCGTGTAAAGTTTCAGGATCAGGTATGAAAACAAAGTTGAATACAATAATATATTCACAGTTAAGCTCCATTTACCAATCTGTTTATATGATTCAAACTCACTCTTGCAACATATCAAGACCTTGCTGCATGAACGCAGTGCAATAATAAAGTGTCAACTAGGAAATGAGGCCTTATCTTACCTTATCATAAGAAAATGCATTCTCTCTAAGGATATATCTTGCAACGACAGGATCAGACACAACGACAAATGCTTTTGGTCCAAAAGCAAGTTTATATACGGATCCATGCTGCATATCAAATAGGAGAAGAGAAACAAGAATAAGACTTTTTAGTATAATATAATTAGGGTTTTGAGAACAAATTCAAAAGCAAATTATCACTTCCAATGAGCAACCATAATGGAAACTCATGAAGTCCTCACATCGAGAACTAAAGATGCTTTATATTCTTTATGAGCCAAAATAAACATAATCATGAACATGTGGTACCTAACTTAACCTTTAGTTCTCCGAACCACTGGGAACCTCAAGGAGAACAATGCACTTACAAACCCAATAAACCATTTACTATAGTTTGGCTTTGGCCTATTTCTTCAACACATGAAAAGTTTTCAGCAAATGAAAGTCAAATCATATAACTCCACGTGCAGTCTAACATTACTCTTCTTACCAAATTCGAATTAAGTTACTTAGACTAAGTCTTAGTTTTTAGAACCTTAAGATCATAAGTTTCAAGGAAAATACGTACAGATAATCTCACATATTCAGATTATGGCTACACAAGTTCAATTCGCAACTTATCAAAATCAAAAAGTTCAATTCACCAGAAGTAATGTGAATTCTGATAAATAGATAAATTTATGTTTGGATGAGTGGTTTTCGGGTGAAAAGAACAAAGCCTAACTCTTTGCACATCCTAGTAGCAAAAGCAAAGTATATGTGCCATTTTGGGCACATGCAATAAATACGATATTATAACGCAATAAAGGAATACCTCTAAGAACCAATCATATAGAGACAAAAAAAGAGGCCGACCGAACAAATCTGAGACTGCTCCTTCAGCTGTTGGCATAGACCCAAGGCTTCCTCCACTTAAGAAATTTGTCAATAAGTTGCTTGCATTATCCAATAAGTTCCTTGACTTTGGTTTTTCGGTACTAGTTGATTGGCATCTACATTTCAAGCAGAGTCCCCTTATAAAGTTGCTAGATTCCCAAACTTATGCACCAATTCTGATAAGCACATTAGTGGAACTATCACACTCTTGTTTAAAAACCCTAAATGATATAGGTCAAAATTATATACCCAAATCGACAATTTTTAAGATATGAAGAACTTTCCATATATCTTAAAAACATAATTGCATATAGTCATATACTTCCATTTCAAAAAAAAATAACCTACTTTACTTTTTAAGATCTAAAGGATTTTTTTTTTTAACGTAAAATTTAGGTTATTATAGTTATCTTTAGGATTCTGGTTAGCTTTTAGCTATCATACTTGTACTACAACTCTATAAGGGTGTGTTCGGCTTTAGCTTTTTAGTGGTTAGAATAAGTTTGTTCGGCAAAACTAGTTGTAGTGGTCGGCGGTTAGCGTTTGAGTAGCTATTAGTTGTAGGGGTAACTATGAGCTGTTAAATGTAGCTTTTAGAGGTTGGCTATCAAGGTAGGTGTTCAAAGTATGAGTGCTTTGCAAAACTAGCTAATAAACTATTAGCTCCGATTTAATCAATTATCTCTTTAAAATTAACATGCATTATTATTATTATTTTAATATTATTCATATACCAAAAGAACATATAAGGAAAAAAAAGTTATGATTCCAATAAATTCAAAATAATAGATGTAAATGCAATTCTGCATAAAAGTAAATCCAAGAATTTGATTGCATGGCCCATAAAAAGTAGCATTCTTTTACATTATTACTCCATAGACAACAAGGGCAAGAAAACAAAGATGATGCTTCAAAATCATTTGGTGAATGTTTGCATGCTTTATGGTTTGTCTCCTTATTGGCACAGTGATTAAAGGAGGGTGAGCAAGCATCTTTACAAGAGATAAACACTCCGGTAGCGATGAAAGCAAAAAAAGCTAGCAATTGTAACGTTGGAGAAAAGCTTCCCCGAAGCTACTAAGTCTAAGACCACTAACCTCTATTACAAAAGCTATTTTGCCAAATCCACCAAAAAAATTAAGTTGAGTTTTGAATTGGTCAAACTACTAACCTCTATCTCAAAAAGCTAGTGTCGGACACGCCTAAGTCAAAACACTACCCTAAAAAAGTTGAGTGTTTGTCTTGTTAGCTTCTAATGTAGCACTTGGAGGTAGAGATAATTTTGGATAGATTTTCTACAACGTTATTTGCGTTGGATACCTCAAGTAGCGGTCAAATGCTATACATTTGTACCTCAATTGATCATTTTTTCAATTCTATTCTTTTACTCTCTTCTCCTAATCTTATCAGGAATAACACACACAAGGATAAATTGGTGAAATCAATTGTAATGCTTAGATTTTGGGAAATGAACAAGGCTAAGGCCTTATTTTTATTGAAATGAACTTATTTTTGCTGAACTGAACTTCTTTTTGTTGATTCATGTTGTTTCTACTTCTTTGCACTACTCATTTTTACTGAACTGAACTTATTTTTAGTAAACTGAACTTATTTATTTTTACTGAATATAGTTGAATTAAACGGGGCCTAATTGTTGTTTCCAGGTAACCTATATTAATAGAAATGAACAATGGGTCTGTTCTCCCCAACTTATTTTCAGTTCACTTCAGCTCTCCAACTTATTGAGCTTATTTTCAGTTCAGTTCAGCTCTACAACTTATTTTCAATTCAGTTCAGCTGTTTTATGCGGAAGAGAACATGCCCAATGTGCACGTAAAAACCTAATTCTATCAAAAAAACAAAAGTAGATAATCAACTAATCAACCAATGCCTAAACAGACCATGAACAACCAAATACAACAATCAAATCCAATCTAAAGTGAAAAAATTATAAAAAGCATATCAATAATTGCAAGTTCGTATAACTACATAAACAGAACAAATTAAACTAAACTAGGTAAAAATGAAGGAGAAATACATGAAACGGCGACGATTCTGTCTGGAAGTAAGTGGAGAATTGAGAGGAGAGAGAAACGATGGGAGATTGGAAGAAAGATCGCCATTACAGAGATGATGAAGTTGCAACACAGAGATACTGGTGGTGGAGGTGGAAGCCATTAGCAACTCCACCCGCCAAAAGTTATAAAGATAAATAAACTAACCAACAAACAGAGAATGAGAGATTGAGAGATGAGAGGAGTGCACTTTTTAAACGGTGGGTTCATGGAGGTAAGTTAATACTATCATATAAGTATGTATTATGTATATATCCATCATCTCGTATTTTTGATGGTATATTTTAATGAAAATGGTAATATATTTCTTATGTATGTTAGTATACATTCGAAATTGAATTCATTACAACGTTGGAGAAGGAAAAATTGAATGGGCTAAAATGAATATATTATGTGTTTCGATT
Source organism: Patellifolia procumbens (assembly GCA_947645195.1). Classification (NCBI taxonomy): domain Eukaryota; kingdom Viridiplantae; phylum Streptophyta; class Magnoliopsida; order Caryophyllales; family Amaranthaceae; genus Patellifolia; species Patellifolia procumbens. The sequence continues at coordinate 1,430,254 of CANSGD010000144.1, forward strand.
CATGTGATTAAAAAATACAAATGTAGTTTGTTCAACAACTGTAACTTCGAATAATTATTCCACCCCGCTCAGGTTTTGTTGGGCCAGACACTTGAGGGTAGGGGGAATGATAAGGGAATCCCCACCCCTAGTGAGATTTGATCTCATGGCATTGAAGTAATAGGGCCAAACTCTTACCACTAGACCAAGCCAAGCTTGGTACCCATTAGATATGTTTTGCTAGTTTGTTCATTATACTACAATCATTCTTTATATTAAAGTAATATGGATGTCAAGGAAGCAAGACGAGTGCGGAGGATGGAATTCCACGCCCCACCTTGCTAAAATCCCATCCTCTTCCCCACGCCATCACTAATGGTGAGGGAAAATCTTATCCTATCTCCTTCCTAACGGGTACACATCAAACTAAAAATTATCCCACCCTACCACTCGCCTAGAAGTCCATATCCGCTTCACATCCGCCACACCCTTCCCAACATGCTTCCTACTTGCCCTATTATGTGTTATAAAGGGGGAAGAAACAAGAAGGATGAAGGATGCGGCTAGTACATCCTAAAACCCACACCCGCCCAATCACGCAGAGCGAGTACGATTTTCAAACCCAGCCTCACCCCATCATTTGTGGAACCTCCCCCATCCCCGCTCAACTGAGGTAGATGCGAGGTGGGTCTTCATGAAACTCGCCCCTTGACATCACTTCGTTCTTTTTTACTCACAAATTCTCATTTTATACATATTTCTTTGACCATCTATAATTATCAATCCATAAAAATAATAATCATATTAATTCTTATAAAATTCATCTTGCTATGTATTTGATTAATACCTAATTTTATTAATTAACAATTCAAAATTTTAACATCAAAGTTGTGCATTAGAGACGTAGAACTCTATATGTAGCGAGTTAAAACAAACATAGTACAAGTTGTATGATAATATTATAAATTCCTTATCATGAAAACAGAGAACAAAAACTACAAAATACTTCTACCGATTCCATATTTTTATTATTAATTTCTTCAAAAAAACAGAAAACAACCACTAACAAAATAAAATCATAGAGCCCACCAAAAAGAAAAACCACTTCATGGTCTATAATTTTCAATTTATGTTTTCAATTTTTACTTTGTTTTGGAAATAAAAATAGAAACATAAAAAACCGCTAAAAGTACTTCTCGATTGCCCAAACATCAGTTTTCGATATAAATATATACTTCATCCATGTCTAAATAAGTTGAACATAGAAAAAGTGGAGGGGATAACCAAAAAGGTTAGAAAGAGAAAGTTAAGGCTCCAATTGGGAGGAAAAGCGTACTTTAATTAATGCAAAAACAATGAGTAAATAATGTTAAATTAACACCAATAATCATGACCAACCACCCACCATATATGTTCTTCACCGCCAACACCACCACCGGAACCACCTACACAACCACCAACACCACCAAAACCACCTATGCCACCACTATAACCACCTAAGCAGCCACCAACACCACCTATACCACCATCGCCACCATTAGAATCCACTTACGCCACCACTAAACCACTAGAAATCCCCCATAACCACCCAAAACAAGCCCACAACCACCGAAAAGAACCCCCACATCCACCCCAAGCCAGCCTACCGCAAACCAAACCACCCAAAACCAGCACACAAGAACCAAAATCCACCTTCAAAGCTACCTCATGACAGCCCGTCACAAACGTCCTCGGAAAACACCCCAAAGCACTTGAAACCACCCATAACTACCCAAACCAGTTAATTCGCAATGCAGGTCTGGAACAGGAGGATGATGGTCGGGTGGAATGACCTTCGCCATGTGCTTCGGATGGTAGTAGGGTTGGTTAGAAACAGAGGAAATTCAATACAAATATGACTAAATATAAGTTAATTATACAACATACTAATTCTTAAATTAGAGAAAACCCATGAAACCGGAAACTGAAATGATAATCAATGAGTCCTAACTAATTTACGGCACTGGAAAAGGTCTCAAATTAAAAGTGCATAATTAAAGCCACAACAAAAATCACGCAAAAGTTACAAACTAACAGTTCTGGGATAATTTATAAAAATGTCAAGGATGAGAGACATAACATGAGTACAACAAATGTGTTTCTTCATTTCAGGAGCGTCTTAACAATAGACTTCACGTTCAATTTCTTCAAATCTGTGTAAGATTGTCCACACCCAACAAACATAACAGGTGCCCCTGATATATAAACCATGGATAATGCAGCTCCAACCTAAAATGTCAAACAATAAGATAAGTTTGCAACATCAATGCATCGAATTTAAATACTTCCTCCGTAACAAAATAAACGCACCTTTTGCACTTTTGACACTATTCACAGTTTTAAATTTAATCGCAATTTGTAACTTATACATAAGGGAAAATATAGTCATGTGAGGTCTTGTTGTATTCACAGTTTTGCACTTGTAGTTTTTTATGATCTAATATTTATAATTTTTACAAATACATAATTAGAGATATTAATCTTTAAAGTTTTATCTTGGCATGCGTGCCCAAGCTAAATGGTGCATTCTTTTCATTACGAAGGAAGTACAAAGTCTCAATTTAGCCAAGAATTAAAATCAAATTACTCATTTGGTAAATTACGAAATCTTGTACTACATATAGGTAAATAAGTGAATCCAGATCTTAAAATGTTCACCAAAAATGAACTTAATGGTAGTAACATTAACAAATGTCACACAAAACCTAAGTACCTAACAACACCGACATAAAAATGATCTCAGCTATAGATAATTTACTCAAAATATATTCAACCTCAAATAAATTGTACTTACTTCGTAACGAAATAAACGCAACAACTGTACTTTTGACACTATTCACAATTTTAACTTTGACCGTAATTTGTAACTTATACATAAGGAAAAATATAGTCATGTGGGGTCTCATTGGATTCGTATCAACTTGTAGTTTTTTATGATATAATATTTATAGTTTTTGAAAATACATAATGAGACACATTAATCTTTGAAGTTTTGTCTTGCCATGCGTGCCCAAGTATATTGTTGCGTTTATATCGTTACGGAGGAAGCAGAAGAAAAGCTCAGTATAAAAACCAAGATAAGAGTGCAAATTTAAGGAGGAAAAGAGCAACACCAGCAAAAGAAAAAGAACTGTAAAGGTATTCTAGTGAATTTATATTGACTAGAGTCTAGAAAATAAATTCATTGATTCTTTAATTTTTATCTGAAGAGTGACAACACTATTCACATTTACAAAAAGAATATTGCATTTCCAAATATGAAGGCCGTAAATAAATAATGCTAATTCAAAACCTCTTCACGACCAGATATTTCTCTGCCTAGCTATATAACCTACTTTTTAAAAAAGTTAACCTTATTATCCCTGTTTGGTGATTAGCGGATAGTTGTTAGATGGTAGCCGATTGCATTGACTAGTTTGCCTAGCTAGTTGTATGAGCTACTTTGACTATTAGTTGATCCTATTAAAATGTTCGATAAATTAATTGATAGTTGTTTACTTTTTTGAACTAGACAAATCACCATGTGGGTTGATTTCCAATCCACTCTTACAAATTGCTCCTATTAAAAGTTTTTTAAAAGCCACTTATTCTACCCAATCCATTCGTGAAATCGTCGAGTTAGGAAACACTAAAATAAGCTTTTTGGATGGGCAAACTTTTAATATGTTCTAAATGCACCAAAAGCTAATCAAAAAGCTCACCAAAGAGGACCAATACATCAGATTTCGATAACATCTAAAATATTTCATTACTTGATATTTAAAACTTTATTCTTCATTAAGAAGGCTTTACTTATTTGCCCCCCAAAAAAAGGCTTTACGTTATCATTCGATTTGTTCTTCATCAAAATATAACTTTGCCATTTGATTTTGAGAAATAAGGCTTTACTTATATGAGAAAGTTTTCAAGCAAGGGCCTACCTTGTCATCGATGGTGTCAAACTTGGTAAGGAGGATACCATCTATCAATCTTGGTTCAGGTGAAGTTGAAAGATCAGCTAGTTTCTGCAACGAAGTAACAGATGTTAGTCAGAAACCGTCATTCAAAAATTCACAATATACTAGATTAATAAAAGGGCAAAAAGATATTTGACAGTCAAAACCCAGAACAAACCTGATTGAATTTTGAAAGTTGATCCACAGCATCATTACCAACGAGAGCTTCACCAACAAAAAGTACAAGATCTGGACTGTTCAGGTTGATTAGCTTTGAAAGTGCACGCATCAATGGCTCATTATCCTGCATTCTACCAGCTGTATCAACAAGCACCACATCCGAACCAGTGCGAGTGGCCTCTTGGATTGCCTCCTTTGCCACAACAGCAGGATCCTTCTCATAACCTTTCTCGAAGATTGGAATCTGAAATCAAGTTCAAGTTAAGTTTCTAGGCAATTAATAACTGGTTTTTGCTAGAGCTGAAAAACTGATACGCACATACCTGAAGTCTGCGGGCATGAGTGCGAAGCTGCTCAACAGCACCAGAACGAAATGTATCACAGGCAGCCATCATGACACTGACCTTGTGTTGCAATAGCCAGTATGCAACCTGCCCATTACCAGAGAAGGCGTGAGTAAAATTACATCCAAAAAAGTAAGGGCCTGTTCTTTTAGGCTGGCTGAACTTGTCCGAACTAAACTAAAATCGTTTGGGGGAGAACTTTGAGAGGAAACTAACACAACAGAACTGAATTTGTCTCAACCAAACCGAATTTCCATTAATTCAGACCAAAAGAACAGGGCCTACATGTAAGTACAGTTAAAAGAGACTTGATATGGCATTGATAGTCAAAACGCAAACTGAGACAAGTAAACTTGGATTGCTAATCTAAACGGGCAACTAACAGTGCCTTGTTATTTAAGTTAAAGTGATATAATATGGAATAAGAATAGTAAGGCGGCAGAAATTTGGAATATAGAGAGACAGGGAGTAGTAAAGTGCTAAGTGTAGCTCACCTTGGCAAGATTGGTAGACTTCCCAACTCCATTGACACCTACAAACACAACAACATATGGCTTCCCTTGTTCTTTAGCAGCATGAACATCCCTTAGAATGTCAATAGAGCGCTTAGGAGTGAGGATGCGAACAAGGGCATCTTCCATAGCAGCCTGACATGGAAAGAAATGAAACTTTAACAGGATGAACATTATTGTTCCGCAAGATATAGAAGCACTATCGATTAACATATACCTGCACTGTTGATGATATCCTTGTAAATGAACCCAGCTTTTTACCTTCAAGGCTTGTTGCAACTGATTCACAAAGTTTCTCTGCTATCTCCTCAGCCTGCCATCACCAATTTAACACAACAGGATAAATTTTCAGTTACACATATGCAACGAAATTGTCTATACCAGATAAAGAACATAGAAATCATACCCGAAAAACATTCACCTACATAATGCTAAATACTAATTGCAAATTGCCATAGCTTAACGAAAACAGAAGCACAGACAGCCAAAAAAAACATACCACATTCTTGGTCATAAGCCTATCCTTCAGACCTTTCAAAGCTGGCACAAGATCAGCCCTCTCCAAATTGGCCTTGCCTGCAATACTGAGATCCAAACATTGCAAGATCAGTCCCTAAAATCAATCTAACTCCTTTCACCACGAGGTCGAGATCATGAATCAACCACGAGGGCTACCCAATTCCTATCAGGTAGGTAGGGGATTTGGCATCTATCAATTTTTTCGTAGTATATTTATAGGTATATGTAGTATATTTTATAAATAATGTAGTATTTTTATAAAAAGTTTAAGGTAGTATGTTTTCTTAACAAATTTAGAATTTACTGAAAATGTAGTATATTTATAGAAAATGTAGTATACTTGTAGAAAATCGTAGTATATTTGTATCCGATAGATGCTTAGTTCACATCTATCAGATTTAAACTAAGCTTTTCCCAATCAACCACATAGTACGACGTAATTCAACCAAAGAGGAATGAATACCTTTGAACCATGGAAGAAAACCACCCCTTTGACTTCGCCCCGGCCTTCGAGCCATTTCCAACTTGCTCCTCTTCTTCATCTTCACTGTCACTACTAATGACTTCTTCTTTGTCCATCATACTCTCACCCTCATCATTTGCTACAGCATAATTCACATGTTCATCCCCATTCTCGTTCACCGGATCATCAGTATAATCCAACTTCACCTCTTTAGGTGAATCATCCCAAACTCTATTCTTTTTTATGACCTTCTTCTTGAGATCCGCTTTCGAACCCTTAGTACTAGCAACAACAACATTATCATTCTTCTTAACACCCTTTGATCTTAACTTTTGAAGCTTATTTACATCGAATGCTCCACCATTATTCGAACTCAAATTCTCTTTATCATTTACACCACCTCTCTTTTTAACTTCTTCAACAATGCTAATTCTACCCCCATTTACATACCCATTTTCCAATTTACTTCCTTTACCTGAATCACCATCATTACTCTCCAAATTCCCACCACCAATTCTCTTACCACCATGATCAAATTTCATCTTCTGCACCTGTTCGTGATTCTTACTAACAATCCTCGCCCCTAATTTCGACGATTTCCTAAGTTCCTCCGCTCTCGCTTCAGCTTCCAACCTAAGTTGTATGTACACATCATCGAAACCACCATAATCCGTCTTACTAGGATCATAAACCACCGAAAATTCACGCTTAACCATCGAAAGTAAATCATCCACATAAAGTAAATGAAGAATCTTTTGATACACAGCAACAAAAACCAAACCAAGATCATTGTGAAAAGTCCATTTAAGAGTGTAAGATGCACCAGGCACATCGTAATTATACGAAGCTAATCCAGATCGCTCTTCCAAAAGACATGATCGAATCAAAGTGTCGATTGGAGATCCTTTTAGTGCATTACTAATCTCTTTACATGTCCATAGGATTAATCCTCCTCGGGTGAAGATCAGTAGTTGCTCTAACATGATTATCTAACCCTAATTTAACCAATCAAAACCCTAATTTTACAAAAAAAAATCTGCAAAAATCAACCAAAATACAATCAGAATTCACATAAAATCAACCGGTACGGTAATATATTACTAATCAATTCCGAAATCGAGCAAACTAGAACAGATCAAACAAATTTGTAGCAAAAAAATTAAATTTTGAGAATTCTTCATGCGATGCGAATAAAAATTGAAGTGGATGTAATAAGTTTCATCTAAAAATCGAGAAGAAATTAGAGGAGAGACGGAATTACCAAGAAACGAAAAAGGGAAGACTTCAATTTTGCAATGGAATATGCTTTTTTTTACTTACCGTGTTTTGTATTTGGTATTTATGTATTGAGTATTGACTATTGATAATGGCGGCTTATTATGGGTAGTGCGTTGGACAACAGACAGCTAGGTGGGGAATTTTCTTGCTCCAATGTTGTCTCCACTTTGGTATCTTCGACAAATAGAGTTTACAGTTTAGCGGATAAATACTAGAATTGGAGTTTAGAATTTAGAGTTTTATCTTTTTGTTCAGCAGATTTAACTAAGTTTTGACATAAATGTGTTTGCTAAAGTTTAGTTAATTGTTAAAAGCTGATTACCTTGTGTTTGTGTACTATGACATTTATACATGAGTATTATAATTATGGGCGAAAAAGTAATTCTCAAATCCTATCACATAATCCTCCAAAGAAAAAGCTCCTATATTTTGAGAGTTTTCATCCCAAAACTCTCTACTGAAACTCTCGTTACCAAACACCGCTATTAGAGTTTTGAAAAGTCAAAAACTCTTAAAGATGTCCAAATCTCTCTTTTTGCAACAAAACTCTAACTGCCAAACACCCCTGAAGTATTTGTATTTGATTTTTAGATACAACGAGGATTGGTGCCTTCCTAACTCGTAAATGGCTTGCAATCGGTTTATTTGGATCGGGTATATATCGGATTGTTTGCGTCGGGTACAAATAGGGTTGTTTGGGTCGGATCGAAAGTTTCGGGTTTGTTGGTCGAATTTGGATCGGGTCAGGTCACTTCAAGTCAGATTTGTTGGCGATTCAATCAACATTTGAAATTACAAGAATATAATAATGAGTAAAATAAGATATTTTGCGTCAATAATTACAGTTAGTATTATATGTGGCTAATATAAACGTAAATAACAAAGTATTAAATTAATATATAAAGGAAATATGATTCAATTCGTATTAGAAAATCATAGTTAGTTGACAATATAGTTCGGGTAGGTTCAGGTCGGGTCAGTTCAGCTCGAGTCAACTTCGTGTTAGCTTGGGTCGACTCGGGTCTAAGTTGGGTATCATGGCAAGTCTGGGTTTAACAGATTTGAGTCGGGTCAGGCCGTTTCAGGACTAAAATGCGGGTCTTTAAGGTTGGGTATATTAGATTTAGGTGGGGTGTTTTCAGGATAGTGGTGGTGAGATAGACAGAGGAAGAGGAGAGAAAGTGTGGGCGGTAGGGTGGCTAATGGTTGGGGATCTTTTTTAGGAGTGGTGGACTGGTGGTGGTGTGGTGGTAATGGGTGGGTCTGTGGCACGGGTTATGGGCTGTGGGAGGGCTAAGGCTTTTTTCAAAAGAAATTGATTTAATAAATGTTCTAGGTGGGAAAAGAAGTTTAAGAGTTAAAATAGTTTATTTTAGGTATATGCATCTCAAAGGTGGGATAACTGTTAGTTTATCAAAACTCAAAAAAGGACCCTTTTCAGTAGACTGGTCAAATGTAGAATTATTCCTATTAATTTTTACTATCCTTATTTAACTTTTTTTCAACTTAGACTTTTTTTTTACTCGAAGGGAAACATTTAAACACCAAATCTATTTAAAGGAGAACCTTGTTAGAAATAATTTGAGCGAGTCATGCTCCAAATTTTGACGCAGCTAACCATTTGAGGTAAAATACTTTAGGTTGTTAGGGCCTGTTCTGTTCAGCTTGTTTTCAGTTCAGTTCAGCTCTAATAAGTTCAGTTCAGTTAAGCTCCAATAAGTTCAGTTTAGTTCAGCTTCATTCATTATTTAACTATTTTATTTAGGAATTTTTGTCAAAAAATACCTTATAAATTACAAATTTTGTGAAAAAACACCTTATATAATTTTTTTTGCGAGAAAACACCTTATATCACATTATCTATCAAATTACACACCTTTTTATCAAATTTTGGTCAAAAAGGTTAACTTTCAGGTCATTGACTCTCATATTTCCTCTCCCTTTTTGTGCATTAGAAATTTGTCCAAAAATTTGGGTTTATATGTGTGGCTTCCATACACAAAAATAGATGAAAAAATGGACTCAAAGGTTGACTTTTTGGCTAGAATATGATAATAAGGTGTATGATTTGATAAATAATTACATATAAGGTGTTTTTTCACAAAAAAGATTTTATAAGGTGTTTTATCGCAAAACTTATAACTTATAAGGTCTTTTTTGACAAAATTTCCTTTTATTTAATATTATTATTATCATTATCATTGGTCTAATTTATTTTGCTCATAATTATTGTTTTTTATTATTATTCATCATTATTTTTTTATATATTTTTGTTATCATATCTTTACTCATTATTATTACTATCATTATGATGGCTGAGCTTGGTTTGGATTGGTGCGCGGTTTAAACACATTTCATGTCAATACGAGTAATTTTCAATTGTTGATTTATTTTACCAACTAGATATTCACTATTACATCAACAAATAAGCTACAAAAAGCTACAAGATATTAAAAAATTACAAATTTGCTAATAATATTGGAATACTACTTAAGGTACAACATCGTCGTCACGTTGAATATTAAATATACTTTGGCGGTTTGTGGTGGGGTTTGGTTTATCAATATTATAGACCAACCCACCACAAATCGTGGTTTGGTTAAAAGCACACGCCAACCCATGTTTTAAGCTAATTATTATTATGATTACTAATTATTATTATAATGATAATATTAATTTACTTCTTAGACATTATTCTTATTATAACATCATCATCAAGTGTTAATATATTTATACTAATAATAGTAATTACTCATTATTAATTATTAATTATTATTATTATCAGTCATTATTATTTTTATAATTAATTTATTATTATTACTATTATTTATAACTACTATTATTTAATAACATCAAAAATAATATTATCATTATTTATTTAATATTCATAATAATTATTATTTACTTATTATTTATATATTTATTACAATTCAAATCAATCCAGTTCAGTTCAGCTCCAATATGTTCAGTTCAGTTCAGCTCCAATAAGTTCAGTCCAGTACAGTACAGTTCAGTTCAGCTAGAATTAAACGAAGAGAACATGCCCTAATAGAGATAAGAAATAGTCTTCATTGCATCGACTATTGAGCTCAGTAGAATTTAGGAATATTACCTTTAAAATATGAAAAAATGAACTAATAATTTTCATTCAAGTCATGGAGAGTTCAAAACCCGTAAAGTTAAGGGGTAAAGAAGAAACTCAATTATACATGAAAGGCAAACCGTAGAGTCGATTTTCTTTGGTGTAAAATAGCTAAAATAAACTAAATTCAATTGAAAGAAGCTGAACTGAAATTGAACGGAAAGAAATACTAATATGTAAGAGTATTGTCAAGAGTTAAATTGAAATTAACTTAGACTTGCCATTGCCAACCTGCTGTCTAAAACCTTTCTTGAAGATGCATGTAAGATTCATTAACAACCTGCCGTCTAATACCTTTCTTGAAAATGCATGTAAGATTCATTAGCTTCTTTCATTGCCATGAAGTGTTTAAGGGACAATAAAATAGTAATTCTTTGTTTCGAAGATACTTAGTACAGACTAAAAATACCCATGCCTAATTTTGATCAGCAAACGACACACGATATATTAAGAAGAAATACTAACATGCAATTCCGCGTCAATGAAGGATAAGGAAGATGAAATACATAAGTTTGGGTGTGCTGCTCCAACTATCATATTACCAATTGGTTTAGGATGGACCCCTAAATGTGTTTGTGTATTGGTCAAATTCTCCTCATACATAGGCATGTGGGTAGACCTTGTTATGGGACATTAAAAAAATAAAATAGATATTGTACAACAATTACATATACGGCTTTATATTTAGTTGCGCTCACTTCTTTTGACCCCCACCAACTCTAACTCGACCCGCGCACAATGATCAGGTCTACCTGTGGCAGGCCAAATGAAGTTTATGATAATAATTCTTTGGTTCGAAGTAATGTTTCAGCTTTGCTAACACAAATTTTATCCCATCCAACAAGGTTAGAGCTAGAATTGTTTGTCATGAAGACCAATCCTAGATTCCTAAGTAGTGATGTGCACACCTGCAACCTAGCTGTAATAGTTAATGTTCTACTTCTCATCTTAGATCAAAACTTCTTCAATTAATTATTAAACTTATTCTATATAGATAATAAATGCTATTAATTTTTACTCAACAGTTTGTATTTATCTTTTTAAGTGTTGTAACTTGTAAGTTGATCAGAAAGAAAGTCAACAATGCATGTGATGATCTAATTTAGGGACTCCTTACTTGATTCCTAATTTTTTTTTAATGAATTGATTATCAATTAAGAATTGGTTCCCCTATATATATATCTTCCTTACATTCTTGTAATGGGAAATTTTCAGTGTTAGAAATTTAGACACAACAATGGCACAAGATCCTCCATCTGTGATCAATTTCAACAACAAAAACAAGAAACTTATCACTATACTTAGCTTGGATGGAGGTGGAGTCCGAGGCCTTATTCCTGCCGTAGTTCTTACTTTTCTCGAGCAACAACTTCAAGTATGTCTATATTATTCATACATCGGAGAATTTGACATGAATAATCACAATATATTTCATGTTTTCGATTTTTTAAAGAAGGTCCCTCCAAACTTTGAGATTATTCTTAAATAATCTAAAGTTGAGATTAAGTTGAGAAGATAGATGAAAGTGGTGATTATTCATGTCAAATTTTCCTTAACTATTTTACTTTTACATATTTTATATAAGGAAATTCCCCATGCATGACCTATACGAGCATTGATTTAGTTTTAGTATATGTTTGTATTTCCAACAATAAATGTTTATACAAAATCATACATGAAATGAAAACCTACGTATCAATATCACCATCATCTATTACCTATATAACGATGATGACACTTTGATTTAAGTATACAACATCTGTAACTTAATATATAATATTTCGAATTGAATATTCCAAAACAAACTTATAGGCTATAGAATTCAATGTGCATTTGGGTTTGGTTTTGGAATTAAGCTTGATTGTTTAATGTTTAAGAGATTAATTGACAAATGTATACATATACCTTAATTACAAAAAAAAGTTTTTCAAATAGTATTAATGTTCACATGGGAAGTGATATGCCTTGTAATTGGTAGATGAGGATCTTGAAATAAGCATTTGTTAAACATACAATCACATAATGCATGAGTTTATCACCAATAAGCATGTAAATTAATACAATATGATTGATAAGTATAAGAATGAATTAGTATCGAATAACCTTTTATTTCCAAAAAAATTATTGTATGGAATTTTTCGATATAGAACTTGGATGGGAAGGATGCAAGAATAGCAGATTACTTTGATGTGGTTGCTGGCTCAAGCACCGGAGGTCTTGTAGGTGCTATGTTAACTGCACCAAATGAGAGTAATCGTCCTCTTTATGCTGCCAAGGATATAATTCCTTTCTATATGGAGCACTCTCCTAAGATATTTCCACAAAGAAGGTATTTCGTTTTGCGTCAAATATATACTCTTCTGTTCCATATGAGTTGCTACGGTTTGACCTTTACGTTATTCAATAATTAGACATATTAATGGTTAAAGTTGTTTATTGGTAAGTGTATCAGTTAAACTATTGCAACTAAAATGAAAAGGAGAAAGTATATAGTGTATTATTTATTGTCATTATGCTTAAGAAGACATAAACAAGATGTTGCTAACGATAAAATATAAGCACCGAAAACAATGCTTCACCCGGTACATTTTTTACGTATACACGACGAGCGATATGGTGTCGTTTGACTTTTAGGCGAAACCAAATAGGAGCTTTATTTTGAGGTTATCCCATAATGTTATGTGTATTTACGATCACCGTTTTATGCACCCAAACGGATTGTCAAAACCTTTCTGGAACTCGGAAAATATTTTTATTGGTTCTTCCGGTAGATCAGAGTCAAATGAATTGAGTACGTCTTACGAAAAATATGGAGAAAATGTTATGATTTTGTTTGAATCTGTTGTACATGCAGGGGAGTATTAAGCTTTGTGCAAGCAATGACAGGGCCAAAATATGATGGAAATTACCTACACAATTTGTTGAGGAAAGATTTAAAAGAGACAAAACTACAACAGACACTAACAAATCTTATCATCCCTGCTTTTGATATTAAGTTGCTCCAACCGGTTATTTTTTCTTCATTTAAGGTCAGACTTTGTTTATCTTATATCCAAATAGTTATGAAAAATATCGATAGACGGTCTACTCCAAGAAAAAAACTGACGATTTTAATTTTCTTTTTTACTAATGAAGATTCCAACTCTACCTTCTATAAACGCAAAGTTGTCAGATATATGCATTGGTGGATCAGCTGCCCCAACATATTTTCCTTCCTATTATTTTCAAAATCCAATTGGAGATGGAAACACAAGAGAATTTAACCTCATCGATGGTGGAATTGTGAATAATAATCCGGTAAAAATGAACAAAATTATTACTCCCTCTGTTTTTTTTTAATATGCACATTTTACTTTTTGGGATGTTTTTTTAATATGTACTTTTCTACCTTTTTTCATAAATGAAAGGTTGGCCCACCTAATTATTACACTTCTCTCCTATTTTTTCTTTCTTTCTCTCTACCTTTTTCACTTTTTCGTTACTTTTACTAATCTTCTCTCTTACTTTTGCACTTTTTCCTTGGTCCGCGCGCAAAAACAAACATACATATTAAAAAAAACGGAGGTTGTATTATTTATCATTATTTGGGAATCAACCTGATGAACTTCTGCATGAGAACCCTAATACCTATTCGATCCAAGATCTTGTATGTTCTTATGTTAAACATTGTTTAATTGGACAGACTTTGTTAGCTATGATTGAAGTGAGCAAGCAAATGATAAAGCAAAATCCAGAACCTCATCGCATGCATGATGAAAGGTTGCTTGTTGTATCAATAGGGAGTGGATCAGCTAAGAACGAGCAAAAATATAATGCAAAGATGACTGCAAAATGGGGACCTCTTTCATGGATACTTCATAATGGATCAAATCCTATAATTGATTGCCTCTTTGAATCTGGAGCTGATACAGTTGATCTCCATAATAATGTTCTTTTCCAAGCAAGGAATACTCAAGATAACTACCTTCGTATCCAAGTAAGCTATGCATAGAACTCATAAAAGAATGATACATGTGTTTAGGGGTGATAACGAGATGAGACAGCAAGTTACTCGAGATTGAATCAGTCAACACTTGACTCGAGCAAGCTCGATAGAAACTCGTGCTCGACTAGTAATGTTTATGAGTCAAGTTGAGTTACCTGAATCTCGACTCAAACTCATGAGAAACTCGAAAGTTTTGATAAAGGCTAAATATTTAAATTATGCATAATCTCCCTTACGTACGGCAATGCAACAAATTGCAAACAACTCGTGATCGAGTCGGCTTGAAACAATTCAAAGCTCAACTCGATCTGACTCGAATCGAGTTCGACTCGTAATCTTAACAAGATGAGTCGAGATGCAAAACTCGATCCGACTCGGCTTGTTATTACCCCTTCATGTGCTTTCCTTTGTAATTTTAGCGATATTATTATACATATTATCTAGCAAGTACAGCGATGATCATGGTCCTATTTGCAAGTATACCTGTGTCAAATGTACATACAAATATGCACACAGTATAGTGATACTTGTTTTGCCCTATACAGTAGATTTTCCGTGTAAATTGATTATCAAAAACCAAACTAAGGTTGATTGTTGGTGTGATAGTGTCTCTAGTATATGTTGTAAAAATCACAATTTATGTGTTGGAATGTTTCTCAAGTGTCATTAACATGAACTGATGAATGTCTTGAATGACATTACAATTTACACCATGCATCCGAAAAAGTGCATACATAAGTTCAAATTATTGTAATTCCTTTTAGGTGATACGTAAGTTCAAATTATCGTGTATATAATACATAGCTGTAATATTCTTACTAGCAAAGATACTTGCTAATACTGGAATTGACAGATTTTTGTTATAAGTAACACGTAATATATCATTTAAACTGTGAATTTTCCATTGATGCAAGTCATAAACTACATATAGGTATTAAATAAATTTCTCAAAATGATATCAAGCAGGATAATACAAGAAAAAAACAAGTTGTCCAACGTTATTTACTGTTTAATTTTGAATAACTTTTACTCAAAGAAATGCATCTAATGATTATATAGAGTTCTAACATTTTGTTAGTTGGCGAATTGGCTCGAACTTATAATCTAAGAGTGTTTTTTCTTTTATGTTGTTTATTTCAATGAAGCAGGATAATAGCTTAACAAAAGCAGCAACATCACTAGATGTGGCAACAAAGGAAAACTTGGAACATTTATTGAAAGTTGGTCAAGAATTGCTGAAGAAACCAGCCTCACGAGTTGACCCTGAAACTGGACTTCTTGAACCTATTCCCAACGTGGGCACTAACGAAGACGTTCTTACAAGGTTTGCCACAAGGTTTCCTAAAATTTTAGGGCCCGTTCGGTATTACTGTGGTTTTCTGATTTTTTATTATGTGTCCTATAATGAATAAAAATTTAGTTAAATTTATTGGGAACATGATGATTTTGAAAAATGACAACTAAAAAGTGAAAACCACTATTTCTGGTTTCGTGTTTTGGTTTTTAGTTTTCAAAAAAACTGAAAACAAAAAACGATAAAGAACGAGTTTTCTCATTTAAGTACTAATATCATATTGACAATTACACCAGCTATTAACAGTACTTGTACATCAAAATGTACTTTTCTCATATTCAAAAACAAATAGTCACTTTTAACCAAGGCATGGGCATTGTGTCAGTCCGGATCGACACAAATTTGACTCGGTGCTGCAATATATGTTCATGAAGATGTTTTGTAAAATCAATCATTTTTCTAATGTTCATATTAGAAAACTTTTGGGCAAAGTATCCGAAAGCCAACAGAAGATGAGTTAATCAAACAACTTTCTCAGTTCGGATAAAAAAAACCAAACCAAACATGATCCACCATAATGAAATGAGTCGAGCTATATAGAGATTTGTTTTCCATCGAATTTGTAATTGGACTTTTGGGTAAACCTACTTGGTACCAATTCATACCAGTTCCTCCTTTGTGTTCATTAGAGAACAACTTCTCCATATCTTTTCAATGTAAACAGCCTAAAACCAAAAGTCGCCATAAAAGAGTTGGCGAAAAGCCATTTGCCAAACAACAGTGTCAAATGCATGTCTGATTAAGCAGCATAAGTCATAGTAATATTCACCATCTGATGGTGCTAAACCTCATTAACAAGTCCGGTTCATGTGCAGGTTGGCAGAACGACTATCAAGCGAAAGGAAGTTTCGAAAGGGTCAACAGTGAATCGATAGATAAACATGTACAGCACTTGATAATTTCTCATTACTTGGGGACTACTATCTGTTTTCTGTTTTTAAACATGTCATATAGCTGTGTGTCTCACCCTAAACCTACAATACAGACAGACAGTACCTTAAAACAAACCATATATTCCCTGATCATTCCATGATTAGGACATAACAATAATAATTTGACAATACCATAAAGCATTTTCTAGCAGGTGTATATATACTCAACATTAAACATTGATTTCATTTTTACTATAATGATGTCTATCTGTTCAAGCTACGCTATTCAAGCTCCGTTCAACGTTACTTAAACAGCCATTTCAAAGGGATCAATAGGAGAGAAAGCTGAGAAAAGGGCAAAACGATACCGGGATTGAGTTTGAGTCAGATTGAAACAGTTGATTCCGTTCAGCTTTTTAGTTCTGCCGTTATTTATACTGGGGTAAATCGATACTGGGCTTCAGGATACTCCACTTGGTCACCAACTCTCAATCAAGATTCAGAACTTGGGAGTTTGACTACCTGAATAAAACAATTGCGATGTTAAAGGACTTTTTGACTTCTGAAACATCACTTTTTTGATATCAAGGCAACAGAAAATTAGCCTTCTGCGACTGCCATCGAAGAATTATATTCACACATAAAACGGGCAGCGTAAGAAAAAAATGTCCTTCATTGGAAACCAGTTTAGATTGTCGCAACCTATAAATGACATATGTGACGCCTGTCCAGGCAGCCAATAACATAATCTTCCTCAATTGCAGAGATCCCATATTAATTCTAAATTCCTTCGAATTCCCTGAGTCTGTCTCAGCCTCTTTTAGATAAAACTTAGCCAGGCTAGTTGGTAACAGATAAAGCAGAATCTGCCAAAGAAACAGAAGGACAGAGCTAAAGATGCAGAGAAAGGTCAAAACCTTCAAAAAGTTCCCATATTAAGCTTCCAATCAGTTGGATTGCTCTTAATTCAGAGTTGAAGCTTCCATCTGCGTAAGGTCACAACATCATGAGTATTCAGAAACTATATATATGGATGCATCAAACGACAACGACAACAAAAAAATGATTAACATTAATATGCTTAAAGAGAGGAGGGTGGCTGAGAAGCCAGCTTTGAGAAAACACTTAACACTAGAAGAGCATGTAATAAATCAATATTACTAGGCTAAGGGTATTTTAGGTAGTTTATAATAATTTAGGGTTTAGAGTTTTAGGGATAACTTATCTATAAATAGAGCTAAGTAGAGAGGGGGGCATCATGAAAAATTATGAAGTTGTCATTTAGTTGGTTTAGCTTAGTTGGGAGAGAACAAGCCTCTCGAAAGCTTGTAGTTATCCTTTAATTTCTGTATTTCAGTTTATTCAATCAAAAACACCATTATCGATTATCGTCTTCCCTCTATTTCCCTTCTACTGTTACATTACTTAAACCGATTTCAGGAGGTGAAACCAGGCTATTACAGAGCAATTCTCAAGAAACATACAAATATAAATAAATATAGAAGAGCTAAGCACCATATGCCTTTACACCATGCTATTTACCAAGTCCTTACCAATAATCACGCTTTTAGAACTGATTTTGAAATGGTAACTGACATGTACAGAGACAGAAACAAAATCATGCCCTGGAGGAAATCCAGTATTATCACAGGAATAAAGAGTCTTCTGTTTTGATTCATTTAAATTTTTGGCATAGGAGAGAAGCCTAAGAATTTACTTGAAGCAACAGCCACTTGCAAAACAATTAATTCTTTAGGAAGCTCAAAGAAGGGCCGAGGATTCTATTTTTTTCACGATTCACTAGATCAGTGTGGAAAGCGAAACCTAAGTATGAAAAAGGTGGAACTAAAGCAAAATTGCACATAGAATAAGCAAATGTTCCAAGAACTGCGCAAGTGTGAAACATACCTCGTAACTTCTCTTTCCCTGATCAAGTAAGAGCCTTGAAACGTCTAAAATCCTTAGCAATAGGAGTTCTCTCTCCTCAACGCAACAAAGGAACATACCTTCAAATCTTGTACCAGGAGAAAGCTCCTTAGCATACAGATCACGGACTTCATTTTTACTCTGAAGCGCCACCTAAACTTATGCCATGAGCATTACCAAATACAGAGGGATGAAACGCCACATGGTTATGCTTTGCAAGAATTCCATAAGGTGCAATATATCATTACTCCGGTATGCTTATGTGGGAGCTTGGGATCGCAGTTACCTATGAGCTGTCAGAAGTATTTAACTCAACTGCACATCTCCTTGAGCTCAATCATCACTGTCAGAGATCTGGTCCATCGGTGTATCACCATAACAAAGAGGGCTGTAACCAGCATCCTCCATATTAGCAACTAACTTTGCCAGCATCTCATATATCTTCTCACATTCTTGATGCTTCGTATCTTTGGACACAAAATAGTTAACACAACCAGAAGTCTCTATCCAACTGCAGCCAACTTCCTTTCTCTCACCCCTCTCTCGCATCTCTTTTCTGACTCTATCAGCAAGATCATAATATCCTTCATCTGCATATAAATTTGACAATAGTACATGGTATCCGCTCCTACTATTCCTAGACTCCATCTCGAGTAACTTATTGGCAACAACTTTTGCCAAATCATATTGCCTGTGAGTTTTGCAGGCTGCAAGAAGTGATCCCCAAGCTTGGACTGCACTACCCACCTCACCCAATTTCTCGGCCAACTCAAAGGCCTCGGTAAACCTTCCATCTCTTCCCAACATATCCACAACACAAGCATAGTGTTCAACTGAAGGTTGAATCCCAAAATTTCCCTCCATTGACTCCAGAATCTTTAGACCTTCATCCACCAATCCAGCATAGCTGCAAGCAGATAATACTGCAATGAAAGTTATTGCATCGGGTCTTATACCTGATCTCTGCATTTCATCAAATAAGGTGAGAGCTATAGCTCCCATTCCATGTTGTCCATAACCCAATATCATGTTAGTGTACGTAACAGGACTCTTAGTGGGGGTTAAAGCAAACACGTTTTCAGCCGAAGCAATCACCCCTAGCTTCGAATACATGTCTACTAAAGCAGTGCCAACAAAAACATTTTGGTCAAGGAAATGACGGATAGCAAAGCCATGGAGCTGCTTACCCCATGCAATACTCCCAATTTGACTGCAAGCTGGGAGAATTGATGCCAAAGTAACAGCATTTGGAAGCACATTTCTCTGAATCATTTGGCTAAAAACAATAAATGCCTCTTCAACCATCCTATTCTGGGTGTTGCCAGAAAGCATGGAATTCCATGTAGCTTGGTCTCTGTTTAGCTCATCACTTTCTTCGAATAGCAATGCTGCTTTCTTTATCAAACCGGATTTAGCATACATATCAATCAAATAGCTATCCATGCCCTGAAACTCGATCCCTTTCCTTATTAGGTACGCATGAGTTTGTTTCCCAATGACCTCACTTCTGAGATTGGATGCTGCTGAGAGTATAGCTATAACCGTTACTGCATCAACTACAAAACCCTGGTTCTGCATCTCGTAAACAAGCATTAGTCCTTCTTCATCAAATCCATTTTGCACAAGAGCAGTAATCATAGTATTCCATGACACGATATCTCTTTCAACCATCCCATCAAAGACCTTAAATGCTTCCTGAATAAAATCACACCTCGAATACATAACAATAACAGCATTTAGTACTGTGACAGACAAAGAAGTCGATTTCTTCATTACATGAGCATGCAATTGTTGACCAATACGCACATGCTGCAATTGTGAAACAGTAGTTAGAGCAGAAAGATAACTAACATTATCAAGTGAAACATCTTCCGAACTAAGAGCCTCCACAAACAAATCAAGTGCTTCGATACAGCAGTTATTCTGCAGATACCCACCAATCATACTATTCCAAACCTCTATATTCTTGTCCAAACACCCATCAAATATCTTCCTCGCTAAATCCACACAACCCATCTCCGAAAACATAACAATCGCGGAGCTAACAGCAAACAAGTCATCAACAAACTCACCACCAAACTTCAGAAGCATCCCATATAAAACATTACCAAGCTTGTAATCACAAACACCCGAAACAGCTGGAAACACATTAACAAAGCTAACAGGAGTCGGTTTAATACCCATAATCATCATCAACCTAAAATGCTTTACAGCCATATAAAATCTCTCAGTCTTAACAAACCAAGAAATCATAGTATTCCAAGCAACAACATTCCTCTTTTTCATAGTCCCAAAAACTCTCCTAACTACATCAACCTCGCGATACTGCGAAACAACAGTAGTAGCAAGACAAGTAGAGTACATATTCAACAAAGAATTATAAACAATCCTACTAACATGATCATGACCCTTTATAACATGGCAATGCACAGCCTTACCAACCTTTAAAAGGCGGGTATCAGCACACGCCTTAAGAACAGAAGAATAAGTATACGAATCACAATTAAATATTAATTCAGACCGCATACGAGAGTACAATAACAGAGCCTCAAAAGGGAGGCTATTACAAATAAAACCAATGATAATAGTGTTCCAAATGACAGTAGTTGGTTTAGGCAATGTGTCGAACATTTGACGGGCAATAAAGGGTTGCCCGTCTCGACAAAGCCGGCTTAACCGAGACCGAATGGTTTGGGTTTTGAGGGGTTTAGGGAGGTCATCAAGAAGTGGGTCTGGGAGAGAAAGGTGTGAGGAAGAGAGGTGTTTGTGAGGAGAAAGATTGTGGTGTGGAATTGGGATTGGAGTAGGAACTGGTAAAGATGAAGTAGACATGGGAAGAATGAAGATGGAGTTTTAGCTATGGTTAAATTGGTTATGGTTTTTTTTGTGGATTAATGTTTGTTCTGGTGGTGTAACTCCATGGATATTGGATTGAGTCTTAGCCACTTATGGTAGTTAGTCAGTGACAGTCAGTTCAGTTGGATTGTGGTTTGTGGATCAAATCATTGTGTGGCAGTTTATTGCTACCTTAGAAAAAGGGTGGGCTGTTCTTGCCGACTTATTTTCAGTTTAGTTGTGAACAATATTTTTAATCTCACGTTTCACTATACCTTTCAGATCAAAATTAATTCAATTGTTTATGTTTTTTCAGTTCAGTTTAATTCAGCTTACCTGATTTATTGCACGGAGAACATGTCAAAAGCGACAAATTGGTAATATGTTTTTTTTTATAACTTTTTCAAAAGTTGAGATTATAATGAAAAGGGAAAGTAACGGGATTTAAGTTGATTATATATAAAATTTATAAATTTAAGTAGAAAATAAAGTAGAAGTTTGCAATATAAATTAATGTGAAAATTGCAATATAAACAGCTATTATGTGCTAACGTGGGGAGTGGGTGGTTCCGAGGTGGCCGCAGGAAAGGGTTTGGGGTTGGGGCTCGGGTGGTTGCAAGGGAGTGGGATGGCCTGGAGCTTTTATGGTTTGTAATGGGTCTTTGGGTAGGAGCCTGTGCGAGGACAGCCAAAAGGATTTTTGATTTTTCTTACCTTAATATAATCTCATACTTATAAATGAGATTAAATTTTTTGTACTAAAAAATTACATATCTACTACACCAATATTACCTACTTTATTTTGTCCTCTTTCTCTTTCTTATGGTAAAATATTAATCACATATCATCCATAAAACTTGATCCCGCCTTTTATTAGTACGTTCTTTATAATTTATTTTCAGTATTTATCAGAAAAAATAAGTTTAGATAATTTTAAATAAGCTAAAAAAAAGTTCAAAATAAGCTAAGCAAAGTTCAAATAAGCTGAAAAAAGTTCAGATAAGTTCACATAATGTCTAACTAGTATTAAATTCACGCAATGCGTGCGAAAGCATATAAAATAGAAAGTAGAGCGGAAAATTAGATAATTCGCTTAAAATGTGTTTTTCAAAATAAAAAGATAGTTACAGAGAGAGATTTATTCCATTAAATTAGAAATAAAAAAAATGAATTATATTGATTTTTGATATCCCCACCTCTTCTCTTATAGAATAGAGATATAATAGAGATAAGGTCAAACGAGATTGGATCGTATACGATTTAATAATAAAAAAATTACGATAAGTTCAGATAAGTTGAAAAGAACGAGGGTTGTTATTTTGACCATAGGCTCTAACCCTTCTTTTTTGCTCCTCCTCCTCCTCCGGCACCACTTAGGCACTGACCAGTCCAGTCCAACACCAGTCGCCTCACTGTATTACAAGGCAACACCATCTGGTTGTTTCAGTGAAAACTCTGATTTTTCAACATCAGGTCAGTTTTAATCCAATAAAGATCAAATCTTTATTACCAATTTCATTTGTGGGTTTTACATTTTACTCATTTAATCTGCTTCAAAGTCTATTACTGTTCAATTTAACCTTAGTTTCCCAACTTTGCAATGAGAACTTCTGGTTTTAGCAATTCCCTAATTTTGGGTAGTTTAACAAGAAAGAAGAAGAATTTAATACCAATTCCCCATGGAACAATCCCTGATCCCAAAGGTCAAGACCTTGATTTTGTTAATGTTGCATATAGTCATCTTATACACTCTGATTGGGAAAAATTAGAGAAATTATCAACTGGGTTTACCCCATTTAGATTTAAGCATGTTTTGTTGAAGATTAAGATGGATTATGTTCTTTCATATGATTTTTACAAATGGGTTCATCTCAAAAACCCTACTTTACATAACCTTGAAACTCATTCCATGATTCTCCATGTTTTGACAAAACACCGGAAATTTAAGTCTTCTCAATCAATTATGAAGGATATATTGAGTTCTCGGTCGATTGATTTGCCCTATAAGCTTTTTGAGGCCTTATTGTACTCGTATCGGTTGTGTGATTCATCTCCTAGTGTGTTTGACGCGCTTTTTAAGACTCATGCCCATATGAAGAAGTTTGGAAATGCTAGAGATACTTTTTTCCATATGAAAGCTTATGGATTTTTCCCTACGATTGAGTCGTGCAATGCACTTTTGAGTTCCTTGCATAGTTTGGATATGGAGTATATTGTATTGGTTTTCTATAAGGAAATTCAGAGGTGTAGGATTTTGCCAAATGTTTATACTATGAACATGGTTATGTATGCTCATTGTAAGCGGGGAAATATGGAAAAGGCTATGGAGGTGTTTCAGGATATGTCAAGTATGGTTCTATTTCCTAATGTTGCATCGTATAATGTACTTATTTCTGCGTATTGCAATAAGGGCTTACTCACCTCGGCCATAAGGCTGAAAGCCTCGATGGAAAAGAATGGTTTAAAACCAGATAGTATTACTTATAATACCCTCGTCAATGGGTTTTGCAAGCAAAAAAAAATGCATGATGCAAACAAGGTTGTTAGTGAGATGAAAGCTGTGAATGTGTCTCCTAATACTGTAACTTACAATTCTTTGATAAACGGATATAGCCAGCTGGGTAACAGTGAGACGGGATACGAACTCTATGAAGAGATGATCAGAAATGGGGTTAAGCCTGATATTCTGACATATAATGCTTTGATCTTGGGATTCTGCAAGGAAGGTAAAACTAAGCAAGCCGCCCTAGCAGTTAAAGAACTTGATAAGCGGAATTTGGTCCCAAACTCCTCAACTTTTTCTGCTCTTATATTAGGTCAGTGCGTGAGAAAAAACTCTGAACGTGCATTTGAACTGTACAGAAGTATGCTTAGAAGTGGCTGTCATCCACACAGTAATACATATGAGATTTTGATCTCTTCCTTCTGTCAGAATCAGGATTTTGATGGAGCAATTCAGGTATTGAAGGAAATGTTAGGCAGAAATTTGGCTCCTACTTCTACTGTCCTTTCTGAGCTGTGCAATGGGCTTTGCCAAAACGGGAAGGAAGAGTTGGTTGCAACATTACGCAATGAGGTGGAAGCTAGATGTCGTGGCTGAGGGCCGTGGAGTTGCCTCAAGACTACATGAAGTCTAAAACTGAATAGATTTGTCAGTTTGCACTTTCGAGGTTTGTCACCACGGATTCCAAAATTCCTCCTCTATTCTTTTTCTAAAAAAAACTTTGGCGATCTTTAATTATGCAACTATTCTCAATTGATACCTTTCTTTTGGCTGGGATTGTACACCTTGTGATTGTGTAATATATTGTATACTTCAAAATCTTAGCTATATCTCCTCTCTTCATTCATTGTATATGCTAATATTTGGTGGCTTCTTGTATATATGATCTTTATGGTTTGTTGTCATAGACCAAATGCATGAGTTCGAATTGAGAGAGATTAAGAATTCTCACTATTTCTTAGATTCATGGACCCAATTCAATTCAGTGTGATCTTCCATTCACATTTTTTTCCACCAAGAACGTTTTTTAAATCTCTTTGACCCCCGAATTTGGGGTATCCTACTTTCACGCAATTCACAGGGTTCAACAAGCAATCGATATGTCACGATCAAGGGTGTAGTAGAATACATCCAGTTCCTGACTCCCGTTGACCCCTCGGTGGCAACTGGCAACAGCAGGGTAGAAGTCAGCTCATATAGAATGGAAGACTGCCTATACTAATTTTTCATCTCTGTGTGCTATTTCTAATCTTTGCCATTGTTGAATCTTGACAATATTACCAATACCGTAATAAGATTTTGAGCCATTGCATGCAGTGCAGACTGCAGTGTAAAAACCATTTGAGGTACATTTAGGGCCTTATATACATCCTTGTTTCTAGAGTGAATGTTAAACTGTCAGGTTTCTGCGAAGTGCATAAAATAGTTTATGTTCCAACCAATAGAGATTTGATGACGACATTACTTTAGAGGCGGGGGCCTGGAATTCATAGCTTTCATCTTGTGGTAGGAGGGCCTTTCACTTTTTGGGATGTAGGGGTGTCGCTCGGTTTTAAGGTGCATGGTGAGCCACAGAGCCAGTGATTGGACTTACATTCTATAACTGGGCTCACAAAAGGAGTGAGTTATTAGGAGTTAGGTCTCCTCCTACTCATCCCGAGGGATCTTTTTTGGGTGTCCAGTGTCTAAGGGAACGGTTAGAAGAGTTCTTAGAAGATGCAAATAAGGTAATGGTAAAAGCAGTATGCTAGGGCTCATATACTCTTACTTATGGGTTCGGTATTGGTTGCTGATAAGTTGGGAATTGAGTTCCACTCTTTGGATAGGATAATTTGAAGGGAAAGGAGGGAAGGCGAACTTAGGGATTTGTTTTCCCTTGTTTGGCACTTAGGATATGATGCAGGGTAAGGGAAGGGGAAAGAACTGAGGGGGTCTATCTTCTTTGCCACTGTAATATCATATCTCTTCAGTTTCAAAATGATTTGCCAAGAATATGGAAACTCACTCTTTCCCTCTCCTCACCTCCCTTTCCGTGCACTAATGCTAATCAAACACTGTCAAGTTGAGAACAGTAGCTGGGCTAGCACTACCGTCGCAAACTTATCTCACGTGTGTCGGACTTCTCTGGCAGGCGTCAGATATTGCTGGACCACTTGTACTTTTGCAGGTATCATGTAGCTTTTTTTTTATCTTATATTTAACAATATGGAAAAACAAAAGCTAATGATTGGTGATTGAACCGTTGTAGTCTTGGGAGCATATACATATAGGATGATCATGACTTCAGGCTGGCGCTCCCAGAGTTCCTTTTGCTAATCCATAGAGTGAGCATCCACTAAGACATCATCTTCATATGGATCCTTTAGGCTGCAGGTGATCACTTTGTCCATTGTTCTGCCCCTCCTATCGAACATGCATCAGAGAAAAAATGATGAAAAAGATAATCACATAGTGTGAATCTGCCGAAATTGTCAGACTCGTAATTCCTTGTGCTATTAATGGTAGGTAATCAGTAGAGGATGTCAAATTGTTATTTGTAAAATATTAAACAATATATAACTGAGAAATGTAACCATGTGCCAGGTGGCGCTGAGTGTGTGGTGTACGTGTACGAAATGATGACATGGGTGATCTGGCATTTGGTGATCAATGTGATGATCAGGATATGAGGTTTCCTCGGATCAAAACTGAATTCCTTCTTGTTAAAGAATCTCTGTTTGGTTGCTTTGAAACGATTAGGAGATTCCCTAGAAACATCAATATGGGGTTTTGCTTCTAGTGTCAATATGCAATTGTGGTATTTAGAAAAATTAATACTAGTATGTAATTTTTGGCTACTGATTTTGGCTAAAGTTCATTTGCAGTTTACTTGGGAGCCCTATACTCCAAGGATCCGGTGAGCCAGTACGCGATCATATAATGATCCTTATATGGTTTGATAGAAACAAATTACATGGCTCTTTTACTTGTCCAATTCACCAATCATCTGTTCGTTAGTATCATTACTATGAGATCATTTCAATATGCTAGTAAGTACACTTTTTTTTTTTGAATGAAGTAGTGCATATGTTAGATACTATTCAATTTTTTTTTCTAATTGAATTGATGTGTATTGCAGCTTGGGGTTTGCGACCATCTTTTATCTCGGTCGATTGTAATATTGTAAGGCAAATGAGCAGTCTGTTTACATGCACCTTATTACATGATCCTGAGGTATCTTTGTATTATTGTTTCATAGTAGATGGGATGAGTTGTCTCCCTCTCCAATCCCGTCAGTCTAGATCTCAGTCGCCGTTAAATTGGTGAGGAGACAAGCAAGGGATGTTGAACAATGCAAATGAGTACTGGAGAATGGAGATTGCATGTGTATGTTTCTGGGTGTCAAAAGTCCTAAGCTACAAATTGGTGCTACAGTATTTCAAAAGATATTTCGATCAAATGGTGCATTCACAGGGGTTGATTTTCCATTTCTACTTGCTAAATAAATGACATGAGTGGCGTGGTCACCCAATGCTGAGTATCTGTTTATCCCTTAACTCACGCTACAGTAACCGCCAGAAGAAGATATGTGCAGCATGCCGAGAATCAAGAGGACGTGAAGATAGAGTTAAAGATATCGGAGAATTTAGTTCGTACGAAGAAGGGATTTTCCGTTTGAAAGAGGGAGACCGGAGACGGATTCAAATGATATCTAAGAGGAAGGGGGTATAAAAATAGTAGCCATTGCTCATTTTTAAAACCTCTGGATGCTTTTGAGAGAGAAAATACTCAGAGGATAGAGCATTAGATATCACTTTCATTTGTTACACTTGTATGTTGTATCTCTTGATGTCTATTTTTTTTTTGGTGCAAACGAGGGCCACGCCCGAAGAAACAAAAATAAATACAAACTAATGTGGGACTAAACGTGGCCAAGCCACCCCACTAATATCACTAGTTAACACACTACCTAAATTACTCGGAACATTATGATAAATAATGAGAGGAGTGTCTTGCTCCACTCCTCGATTGGCGAGCCAATCTGCAGCTCGATTAGCTTCACGGTAACAGTGAATGAACCGCACCTCCCAATCTAAGCATGAGCTCAACATCTCGCATCTAGACACAATGTGACTATTTCTTCATTCAGAATGTGCACGCAGCCCAGATTATCCACTGGCACCAATTTCTTGATGTCTATTACTTGGTGTGTATCACATATATATAGCAATTACTATTAAGGCCTGTTTTTCCCCGCTTGCTTTCAGTTCAGATCTGGACAATACTTTTACTCTCATATATCACTATTCATTTTAATTCAGTTTAGTTTAGTTCAGTTATTTTACGGCGAAGAGAATGGACCCTTACTCGTTCTTACTATTCTTTGCATGTTTTTATTATTCTTATTCTTGTATTGAAGCTACCTTACTTAGTCACTGCGTCCCTGTTACCTTTGTTTACCATCCTTGATGGAAATTGGCATAAACAATATCTTTGCGCGTACCCCAGATTAAATGAAAAACAAGTCCCATTTTCTGGACTTTAATTTCTACCATACCATTCGCGTAAGATAGATTGTGCACAATAAATTTAATCGATTCAGAATAAAATTACAAATGACCTTAATTTTGAGAATAAAACTACAAATTACCCTAAAATTACAAAATTACAAATAGATTTTAATCAATTCATAACAAAATTACAAATGACCTTAAAATTTACATACAAAAAATCTAGAAATTTTGAGACTGCAAGTAATCAGAAAGGGTGATACGAGAGATGGGATGACGACTATGGTGATGATGATCTTTCTTTCTCTTGAATTGTTTAGATGTCATTTTTAACACCTTCTTCCACCCCTGCATCCACATTTAAATTTCATCACTTAGAGAACAAACGACACTGGCTTAGGGAAAAAAAAATATTAAGGCTCTATTAAGTTCACGTTCAAACACTATTATTTGGTAAAAATAAATTCAGTTCATTAAAGATAACTTAAGTTTAATAAAAAAACAGTAGTGCAAAGAAAAAGACATCAAAAGTCGGTAAAAATAAGTTCAGTTTAGTAAAACTAAGTTCTTTAATTTAGTAGTAAAGTGAACTAAATAAGCCTAAGTTACTTGAAAATAAAAACCGGGGATCCCGCACATGCGTTATTTCTTTTTCTATGAAGTAACTACTAAAACCACCTAATGTCATGCGGGAAAGTCCTAATTCCTATCTGATAGATGTGAAGAGTATATCTATTAGATAGGAATGTACTACATTTCTGGAAAAAAAAATACTACGTTCTTAGTATATTACTACATTTTTTAGAATTCGTACTACTATAATCTATATATAAATATATCACATTACGCGAAAAATATACTACCTAAATCTATAAATATACCACGTTTCTAAAATCCACAAGTTTTTTTATAAAAAAAGAGCTTGATATATACCCAGCTCCCATCTATCTGATAGGAACTGGGCGGTCAGCACGCAAGCATTGTATACATGGGTGCATGATCTAAATCACGAATAAACACTCTTCTACTATTGTCAATTCCAGAAAAACCAAAAGAAATATTACCTTTTTGGAAGGAGGAGACTGAAACTCAGAAGTATCATTGTTAAACTTCAACGTTTTCTTCTTCTTCTGAAGTTTACTATTCAAATTCAACCCAAAACTACAAACTTTTTTCTTGATCCTACTTGATAGAGAGATTTTATCAAAAGAAAGTTTGGGAACAAAATCAGGAGATTTTGGGTTTAAGCATTTGAAAGAGTGGAAACGAGGGACTAATGGAGACCAAATAGAGCTTTGAGAGTAGTCGAAATCGAAAGCGGAATGGTCAGGGAACTTGCAAAGAAGCTCATTCGACATTGAAGCTTCTAAATATTGAACTACAAATGTATCATCTTTTGATTTGTAAAAGGGTTGTTCTTTTATCTCTTCTTCCATGGATTACACTTTTCTTTCTTTTTAGTTCTTGTTCTTTT
This sequence comes from Patellifolia procumbens, assembly GCA_947645195.1. Lineage (NCBI taxonomy): Eukaryota > Viridiplantae > Streptophyta > Magnoliopsida > Caryophyllales > Amaranthaceae > Patellifolia > Patellifolia procumbens. The sequence continues at coordinate 1,460,084 of CANSGD010000144.1, forward strand.
TAGTTAGCCGTTGAGTTATGTGGGGGTGGTAAAAGAAGAAAGAATTGAGAGAGTGAGAGGTAGTTGGAGGTCAGGTTACCGTTTGAAACATGCCAAAGATGAGTAGTAATTTAATACATTTACGATTTACCCTATGTATAAGGGTGAATTCATGATACAACAAGTACATACTTCCTCCGTTTTTTAATAGTCGCACCATTTTTATTTTTCACACTATTCACACATGTCTACTTAAATTAATATTGTGTCTAATATGTAAGAAAAAATATAGTCATGTGGGATCTTGTTAGATTCGTCTCAATGTATAGATTATTAAAATCTAAATTGCATAATTTTTTATTGTGTATAATTAAAGATATTTAACATCTAAATTGTTCATTGGGTTGCGTAAATTGTTTCAATGGTGCGAGTATTAAAGAACGGAGGAAGTATTATTGAACTGGGATGTACTTCATCTCGAGATAATAGAGTATGTTCTCGGCTGAAAGTAGCTGAAGTGAACTGAATTAAAATAAATAGAACTGGGATGTACTCATCATACACGGATACACCAGTGTGTACCAGGGCTAATTTTTTGGTTCACGGGTTTGGACATCTCTAAATGAACGAAACTTAGGCATTTAAATGAGTAATATGGTAGACCCGGGTGTATAATAGAAGTTGTAAAAACAAACTGAAAAGAAAAGTAATATGTGAAAGTAAAGGTATTGTCTAGAAGTGAACTGAGCTGAACAAAAATGAACTAAATGAACAGTTTAGACTTTAATTAGATTTGGTGATTTATCTTTTAGGAAAAACATAGGCATGTGGGATCTTGTTAGATTCGTCTCAATGTGCATAAATTTCATATCAACTTTTTATAATTTTTACTCATTGATATTTATAGATATTAATGTTTAAAATAATGCATTGACAAGCGTGAAAACATGAAGTGTGTCACTTATTAAGAAACGGAGGAAGTATATAATTAGAGATATTATTATTCAAATTTCAAAGTTATACATTAAAGACTATGCAAAAAATAAGGACAAAAAAATGAGACAGAGAAATTACTTATATACAGATTTTACTTTTATTTTTTTCGTACGATCTTTAGAATTACATTGATACTTTTACCTGACTAGTTTCTAACAAAAAGAACCAGTAATTTGAGTAGGAAGCAAGCAATACATGAATCACTTAAAACTTAAAAGTGCCAATTTCTTATACTTTTAGTTGTATTTACTCTAATTCTCTTGTTTCAAGCAATGCACATATTCCAATCATCATGCTAAGAAATCTCTTGCATATATTCTATTCTCCATTGCTCTGAAATTCTCTATAATTAAGGAGTGCCTTGGAACTCTAATCCATTATGCCTTAAACTATCTCCTTGATTTGTTGAAACAAGTTTCATGGCTGTCTTCTTAGGAGCAAATCCAACTCAATCATGCATTCTTAATTTCATATTACTCGTGTCCATGGCTGTTTTCTCACTCTTTAATGTCTGCGGTACGTATTTCTTTTCATTACATGTCGTGATTTTTTCAATTCATTTAGACGATTATAAACAACACTGTAGAGCTATTGTCGCTCGTTTTTGATTTTTTAGGGCCATCACGTCGTTTGTTGTCCTTAGGGATGTAACTGAGCTGAGCCGACTCGTGGAGCCCTCGAGATCGGCTCGAGCTCGATGAATTTTGAGTCCGAGCCGAGCTCGAGCTGAGCCTTTGCTATTCGAACTCGAGCCCAACAAGGCTCGATTCGTTTAAGCTCGGCTAGGCTCTTTTACTTGAAATATAGGTTGTTATTCCTAAATTTTGAACTTTATATAGATGATTAACATTATCGGTTGTTAAATGTTAAGTGACGTGAAGTACGTCATTTACATTCAATTTATCTTTGTTGAATTATGGCTTAGTATTTAGTTTTTTTTTTGAAAGAATGTTAACCAATAACGGGGGAAAGGTACTCGAGCCGAGCTCGAACATTTCAACCGAGCCGATCTCGATCAAGTTGCCACCGAGCCGAGCCGAGCCGAGCTCGATCTTGATCAAGTTGCCACCGATCTCGTTTACACCCCTAGTCGTCCTGGATAGAATTTAAATTATTATGTTACGATAGGAGTATTACATATGTTAGTTTATAATTGATCGGAATCGCGGGTGTTGGTTGATGTGATAAGTTAATTGACTTGATATATATTCTTGGTGACTTGATAATAGGTGCTGGATTTTCCATAGAGAATATCAAACTAAGGGCAGGTATAAAACTTTCATACTATTATAATCCAGAAGTTGATTCATTAGATCTCCCAACACTTGATGCATATGACAATTCATTATTGGCACCATCACCCTTATCTCAAGCTCCTATTATAACAAATTTGATCCCAAGCCCACCAGATAATTCCCCTAGTCCAAGCCCATATGGAGCTTCCTCGATCTCGAACCCGCCTAATAGTGGGCCAAGTCCAGCCCCTAGTAATGCAATTGGGCCTCACCCTGGGCCAACTCAAGTTACATTACAGCCCACTGGAGCTCCAAGACATCATTGGGGCCCAGATTATGCAGTTTGGTGTGTTGCTAGGCCCACAGTGCCTGAGACCATGATCCAAAGAGCTATGGATTACGCTTGCGGAAACGGGGCAGATTGCGGGTCGGTCCAGCCCAAAGGCCCATGCTTTATGCCCAACAATTTAGTGGCCCATGCTTCCTATGCTTTTAATAGTTATTGGCAAAGGACAAAGATTGCAGGTGGTACTTGTGACTTTGGAGGAACTGCTATGCTTATTACTGATGATCCTAGTAAGTAAATTTTAATTTTGATCTTAGAATTAAATTAATCTCATATAATGATAAAATTATCTTTTGGTTTGTGCTAATTTTTTGATATAATGCTTTGATTTCTGCAGGTTTTAATGGGTGCCATTTCATCTTTACTTGATCAAACCTATGAAGCACTTAGAGTTAAATTTTGTGTAGGATAATAATTGACATATATATAATTGAAATTTGTCATCAATACCAATAAATAAGTTTTGTCTATAATATTTTAGACTTGTTTTTTCTTTTTTAGGTAATAAAATAGGTCTGGCTCGGAGCCTCGGATTATATGATGGGAAATTCTCTTTATTGTTTATATATCAACTTATAACAGGAGATATGCTATAATCCGCAAGTACTTATAATAGGATGATGGACCAAAAATTATTCTGGAGGATATATCGGAAGAGATTTCTCTTCTTACGAAAGCACAAAAGAAGACTTCCCCGTCTTTACGTATTAAAACTAGCAAACAAAATAGATAAATGGAGCTCTAATTTTCTCTCAAAATTGGCAAATTGTTTTAATCTAAAGTAATTTGGAAGTCATACCCCCTTTTACAATGGTAACAACAAAAATCCTAAAGTCCATGACCAATAGTAATATTTAGAAGCAATAAACCAATTTTTTTTTTGAAAAAATAATCTCAACTATTGCATGGGAAAAAATTTGCTCTCCAAAGCCTTAGGAGGCCTTGGGCTAAAGGAAAACTCATAGTATAAACCAAGGTCTCCTGTAAAAAATAGGATGGAAATTAATTTTGAACCAGATTACTTCTTGACAATGTAACTTCGAGAACAATATTTAAAGAAAACCTCATTCTTTAAATATAGATCAAAACCTACCTGCTCCATAAAGTCATCTTGCTAACAATGCAAGAGGTTTAATAAGATGAGGTATCCGATTGAAAGTTAGATTCATAAAGGATATATTTTCTAGTTAGATAATTGGTGTTATTACACCGACATCCTGAAACAAACAAATCAACCCAATACAGTTGGAAAAATAAATATTGAAAGTCAATGAAGTTATCCAAAATGATACGTCTTAAGATTTGGACATGAATAAACTGCAATCACTTGAGTCAAATTTGCAATCTCATTGCAAGCATCCTTCTACCCTCTTCTCCGCATAAAGACACGCCTTGCTAGCGTATCACAAACTCACAAAGAAGTTTTAATTAGTTATATCAAACTTCTGACTGTCCCATAACCCTCTATCCTTCCGAACTCCTAATTGTGACTAGTACTGGATCTGAAACATAAATATTCTACAAAAATAGAAGTCTTCATTTGACAAATACCCTAGAGTATTTGGGAAGAAAAGAAACTTATAGTGTTTCAAAATAAATCTTGTAAGTTGTAACCCTCAAAAGATTCCTATTATGGTGAAAACATGCGATTTGTAAATAAAATTTTCGTTTCCAAAAACATTTATCCCGTTGACAACTCAAATGTTAATAAGTGCCTAGCTACCATGATGGCTAACAAGTATATTTTGTCAAACATACTCCAACTGTGCATGTATGTATATGTAGCTAACTGACGATGACCCCTACAATCTACATCATATTAGGGTAGAGAAGATATTAGAGATCATTGCCTTCTAATCCTCACAGTCAACACAACAAATTGGAGAGGATCCCACTCGATAGTTACAAGTCCACAACTAGAGCCGGATATGTGTCGGGCCGTGTCCAAATATGGACTAGCGAATCTCGTGCCATATTAGATTATGATTTGAACGGGTCAAGAAAAACTTGTGGCGAGCTAAAGAGTGGTCAAGCACGACCCATTCCATATGTCGTGTGGGCCCGGGTCATGTTGTATCTACAGAGTGCATGCCCTTTGATATATTATACCGCCAGAAATCTTATTAATGTGCCATGTTGGATAATATTTGGATTGAGGTTAACTTTTGATTCATTTTACATTTGACTGGTCCAATAAAATTAGAGGATGCGTCTTCGGTAGCTATTTAAATCAACTATGAGATATTCTAGAACGATCCAAACTATTGGAGGTAATTTGCCAAAATTAATTTAAATTTTGTTTTTTACACTCAATGATCCTTTTTGAGACTATTCTACTATTTAACAAAAATAAAGAACTTGATTTATTTTGAAAATGCACTCTTAATAATTTGCATTATTCTAAAATAATTAATAATTAGTATTATTTTAAGCATGACGATTATTTGAAATTATTCCTCTCAATTTCCTAATATGATAACCAAGTAGTATTTAATCTAGTGGAAAGGAGAGTACCCTTTCAACCTCAAGATTGGGGGTTCAATCCCCACTAGGACACTTTAAGGGTAGGGATTTCCCTTATCCTTCTCCCTACTCTCAAGTGTCTGGCCCAATAGAATCTGAGCGGGGTCCGGACCACTTCTTATTATTAAAAATAAATCATAGTATGATAGAGATTTGTGTATTGTACATTGGTGTTGTGTGGTGTGACTTCACGTGGCTTTGAGAAACATGCTAAAGTCACGGATTCCATAGTTCTTGTCGTGAGGGCCCAATTAAGACGCCACTTGCTAAAGCTCATATCTCCATCATTGAATACCTCATCCTAAACTATATTTTTAAATATAGGAAAATCATATTTAAGGAACTTTCCTTCCTTCCTTCCTGCTAATTGTTTACTACACTTGCTTTTCTAAGATCTACAAAAAAAATTGTTTATTACTATCTCTAATTACATATAACTAATTATTCTAAAGAAGAGATATTCTAAAAAGATATAGTTATTCTGTATATAATCATATCACACATGATAATATGTACATAAATAGTTGAATCTAGCAAAACTGGATGTACCATCAAGAACCAAAAGCATACCCTACAACTAGACTACCTCTAACCAGTGTGATCTCTAGTAGTTTGATTCAATTTTTATACTGTATTACTCAAGTAGGTGAACAATGCACGTGCCCGTGTGTCCCGTTACTGGATCCGCCTCTGGCTATATACTTTTTCGGTGTTTGATAGAGTATTTGATTGAAAAGGACACCTCGGAAAATCTCTCACTAAGTTTATAACAAGGTCATAATTCGAACTTTTGCATTGTTTACACACTCTTCTTTAATCATTTTTAGTCTTTAGATTTGTCTCTATCTGTACTTTTAAAACTATAACTTTTTATATTTTTATTGGCATATTAAAAATTATTTAATTGGTAAGCTTAAATCTCCAAATATGCAGTTATGGTCAAAATTGGGAAATTTCAAATTAAAATAAATGAGGCGGATAATCAAGAAATGGAGGGAGAAAGTGATACATTACACGAGCCACATTTGCAAAAATACGTCCAAAATACACTGCAAGCTGTCGCGTCTCGTACTAATCCTAATTCCTAAGTCAATTACTAGCGACAAACCTATATTAATTCCAACCATAATTTTCCAAATAAATCCAAGGAAGACAAGAAAAAGGCTATCCAAAAGAAACTTGATTACTATCACAATGAATAAGAAATGAAGCACAATTTCTTGAGATCGGGGGGAGATTCTCCATTTATCTTAAGGTGTCTTTATTACAATAAAAAAAATTCTATAATGTTAAGCATGAGAGTAAGTCTTATGGTAAACGGTCGGTCTATCCATATATTTGGATATACTATGGTAAAATCAAAAGTTTTAACTTAAAATTACATGATTTTAACTTAAAGTCTATCTAAGGTTAACCTAAAAGTGAAAGGTGTTAAATTTAAATTGAGATTTAAAGTTAAATGCTTGTAATTTTAATCTTAGACGATCTATCAATATATGTAAATGAACCGTTAATAACACAAGTCATTGTATAAATATGAAAGGGAAATTATATGGAACTATGAACTTTTTATTCTCCAAAATAAGTCGATATTATGCGGAATTTACATAATAATATGGCCTGGTCAACCAGATCATGATACTTGACTCATGATCTCGCCTGATTGACCTAATCATGATATTGAAGGATGGGGCCATTTTTCAAGAAAACCTGAATCTCGTTAAAAGTGGAAGATGATGCAAGATCTAATCTCTTCAATCGAAGCTTCTGAGTATAAAAAGAAAACCCAAAGGGACCTTTCATATCATGAAAATATCAATCCTTATATTTTCAAATAAATAACCAGATTTTTAATGATTCACAAATAAATTCCTAGGTGTTTTAAAATGAAGGTTTACAACATTCACCCCAATGTGATATACCACATTACTAATTATCCTAAACACTCTTTTTTACATTTTTTTTAAAAAATAGCATTATGTTTATCTTTTCAAAATAGTATGTTTATCCTTCTAATAAACTTTTGAGAAAGAATATCATAAGTTGTTTCGGCATACTACTTAACATTAGTTGCAAATCATCCATCAAAGAATCACACTATGGCTGTTTTAAAAAATTTGGTTATACTACTCATACCAACTAGGTGTATCTTCCTTTAAACTCATTTTGCTAAGATTATCTTCGATTAATCGTGCTTGGCTGGGAGTAGTATTGGGATGAGTGACCACCTCGAAATTAATTTTTTGAGTTGGAATGTTACATACAATTTATGAACATCTCCCAACTTGAGAAACCGACAAATGAGTAATTCTCTCAACTTCATCAACAAGTTTTTTTTGGGACATAGGAACATCATGCGAAGAATTACATAAATAAAAATAAATCCTAATTTAACCTTGTGAAGGAGAGCAAACCACTTGTGCAAGATTTGGCCACTCAAATTGGTAAGAAAAAAATGGAATACCGTATCGAAATTTTATCAGCCCGACTTAGCATGTAAGAGTGTAAGATCTCGTAGAGTTGACAAAATGGTAAAGAAGATTCCCGTTTTTAAAGTGTCCTTAATTAAAATTGATCTCAAAAACTAAAAGTTGTGAGATACAAATTTTACGCCTTGTAATTGGTACCAACTTTTTTTTATCTATATGCATAAAAATTGCAAAACATAGTGCTTTATACTGTACTTACAGCTAACCATCACTACCATATTCATTCTTGTGACTCTCATTTTCACGTTGGATTTTCCCTATAAGAAGAGTGAAACCCTATGCTCAATATTGCTCATTCACTTACTCATTGGTCATTTTGAGTCCATCTCTAGTGTCACACCTCCATTATTATGGGGTTACATACATTTCTTAGTCTTCTAGTTCTCCTAAACTTTGCTTCTTTTTTCACTTCCTTAGCATGTCCTTATTGCCCTTACCTTCCTCCTCCCCCTAAACCACCAAAGTCATCTTGTCCGCCGCCGCCGGAACAACCACCACACTCGAAACCACCACCTCATACGCCCTCCGGAAAACCGCCTTCCTACCCTCACAAACCACCTCATTCTCCCCACAAACCACCTCATTCTCCCCATAAACCACCTCATCATTCTCCCCACAAACCACCTCATAAACCACCTCATCATTCTCCACATAAACCACCTTACTCACCAAAACCTCCTACACTAACACCACCCAAATATCCACCATATACTCCTAAACCACCACATGTTAAACCACCCCACACCTCGAAACCGCCTTTCGTAAGCCCACCATACACACCAAAACCTCCTATTGTGAGCCCACCTTATAGCCCACCACACACACCAAAACCCCCTGTTGTGAGCCCACCATACAGCCCACCCTACACACCAAAACCACCTGTTGTAAGCCCACCATATAGCCCACCTTACACACCAAAACCCCCTATTGTGAGCCCACCATATAGCCCACCACACACACCAAAACCCCCTGTTGTGAGCCCACCATATAGCCCACCCTACACACCAAAACCCCCTGTTGTGAGCCCACCATATAGTCCACCCTATACACCAAAACCCCCAATTGTGAGCCCACCAACAGTAAGCCCACCATACACACCAAAACCCCCTGTGAGCCCACCATACACCCCAAAACCTCCAGTTGTGAGCCCACCATTTGTAAGCCCACCTTACACACCAACACCCCCGGTTGTAAGCCCACCATACACGCCGACACCGACACCAACACCACCAACTCCAGTACCGACACCCGAAACACCGTGTCCTCCACCGCCATCGCCATCGCCACCGGTTGCACCAACATGCTCCATAGACTCATTGAAGTTAGATGCATGTGTTGATGTACTAGGAGGACTAATTCATATTGGTATAGGAAGTGGTGCTAAAGATGCATGTTGTCCTATACTAGGTGGTTTAGTAGGGTTAGATGCTGCTGTTTGCTTATGCACTACAATTAGGGCTAAGCTTCTAAACATTGATATTATTCTTCCTATTGCTCTTCAAGTTTTGATTGATTGTGGCAAAGTTCCTCCTTCTGGATTCCAATGTCCTTCTTCCTAGATCTTTTTTTTTTTTGGTGGGTTGTGAGATTTGTGTTTTTTAGTGTTAAAAAGTTTAGGTGAATAAAGACAACTTATTTTTAGCAAGTAGTAATATATAGTATGAATGTTTTCATATTATTAGTAAGTATTCCTTTGGGTCCATGCATGAACCTAACTAGTGATGACTATTCTATGAACATGTACTATTTGTTTCACGTGAGAGAATCTAGACTTTTTAATGTTTAGAGGTGTATGATTGAATTGCCAAGGTACTATTATTGTTAGGCTTTTTTCTTGACTAGGGTAAATTTTCTCAATTACTTTATACTAGTATGATTGAACTTGAGAATTGTGGGAAATTATTGTGGAGGTTCAAGAACATCACATGAGATTGTACTCCTCAATCTATCTAATGTCACTTTCTTGCAAATCATAATTTTTATCATAATTTATCTTTATTGTTTTAGCTTTTTGATTGCCTAAGTTGTCTAAACATACATTAATAATATTGTAATGGACCAAAATATTGAACAATTATAAAAAATTAATGTAATTGTAAGTGTTGAAAAATCACTTAACTATCCAAAATATACTCTTATTGGCTTGTGATTAAGGTAATTTTGACAAAACACGAGATGATTTACACATACATTTTTGAGATTTTTTAATTTTCCTTGCTATAAGATTAAACACTCTCTATATTTGTACTTTTATGAAATAAAAAGGATAAGAGAAAATATATCTTGGCAAAAGTTGCCGACAATTTTACAAGTCGGTGTCAGCACAAGTTGTTGAGATAGGATCGTTTAAAAATATCTTACATAAAACCCTAACAGTAGAAATAATATTATGCATAAGTTTGAAATATAGAACTATATTCCATACGGTAATCATATTAAGATCAACTATTTTTAAATTATAAGACTCAAGACCAAATAAGACAGTAAACAAACAATTTATATTAGATTTTTACCCCTCTAGTAGGACATTTTATACACAAATTTAGATCACGTGTTTTATTTAAGGTCTCATCTTGTGTCCGACTTTCTTTTATTGTTGCCATCTTGTCAATCTAACTAAAATAAATTACTTAAAATAGTTCGATTAGGTGGCAAAGTGACAAATAATTGAGAAAGTAGAAAAAAAACACCAAATAGGTTATAGGATCCCTTTTATTAAAATCCTTTTGGATGATCAAGGTTGACCATGATGAGATATACTTCATCCTATAAGAACGCTATGACATAGGCAAATTCATTAATAGATATCCTTTCGAAAATGTTGAGATAATTTCTCCTAATATAGAAGGGATATGAATAAATAACAAGTAAATATTTCGAGGAATTGTATGCAAAACTTTTGGTGTGTATGGTTTTGGCTGTATAAGCTAAGGTTTCTCCATTGATTGAGACCATGCATGGTACACCCGGGTGTACCTTGCGCACGGTACATCCGGTGGCATTATCGTAATAAACGCGAACTTCAAGTGAAGGGTTAAATACATTACGCGCAGAAATATCCAAATAAAGTATGCCTAGCTCAGTGGTTGGAGGAGTGATGCTGAAGGTTATTCATGTGCAGGAGATCGTGGGTTCAAGTTTGCTTGAACCTAATTTTTTCATTCTTTTTTCTATTAAAAGTTTATTTTGTTTTGTTTATTTTTTCCCCTTATTTTTCATATTCATGCAATTGTTCACTTGAAAAACATCAAAAAACAAAGTTGCTTATTTTTTATATATTCATAAATGTGTAATAGTATATACATATTTACATATCAACAAAGAATTATATTATTGCTCATCTAAAAGTTACATTGCTCAATTGAAAGTTGTGATGCTCAATTAGTTAATTTTCAAGTTCAAGTATAATCTATTTGCTCATTCGAAAACAATATTGCTCATTTACTTATATTATAACGGATTACTCTATTTGGCCTTTATTTAACACATTAAAAAATATATATTTGCTCATTATGAGATATATTTCTCATTTGAAATATATAATGCTCATTTTTAGTAATATATTCGTTAATGTGAAACAGTACATATATGTTTACTAATCAATAAAGAATTATTTAATTGCTCATTTAGAAGATAAATTATTCATTTATTTATTTTCAACATTCTAGTGTTAAGCTACTACATATTTGAAAATAATGTTTATTTTCTTCTTTTTTATGACTCTATTTGCCTTTTATTTTAAGACATTAGAAATAGATATTTAATTTGCTCATTTAAGATACATCGCTCATTTGAACTATGTATTGCTCATTCTAGTGATATATTGGAAGCTTTAAAATTAAAGTGAATTTAAAATAATTGTATATTCTACCCGTAAAATAAGATAATGTTTGCTCATTATAAGGATGTTGTATTCATTTAAATTATTTTTTACTCATTTCATAAATATTCAGTGGTATTGTTAATAATTTTATTAAATTAGCAATATTCTAAGAGTTTTTTTGCTCATTTAAGGACCTTTTTGTATTAATTAATATATTTACTCATTTCAAAGCTATATTGCTCATTTCATTATTTTTTCAATTGGGTATTCTATGGTTTATTTAATTTTTATTCCTTCACATTCAAAAAAGATTTGGAAAAAGTTAGAGAGTGAAAAATAAAAGAAGAAAAAAATAAGTCCTATAGTAAAAGCTCATTTTGTGAACGAGCAGATTTATTTTACCTCACTCAAGATCAGCATGTTTACTGATCATCCTGTGCAAAAAGATTGCTCATTTGATCAAATGAATAAAATAAAACTGCTCAGATCTAAACAGAAATGCTCATTTGTCAAAATGAGCAGATTGATTTCACTTCAAGACAAAATAAACTGCTCATTTGATCAAAATGAGTAAAATAAATATGTTCATTTGTTCAAATGAGCATATTGATTTCTTTTCATATTAAAATAAACCTGCTCATTTGATCAAATGAGTAAAAATAAAACTGCTCATTTGATCAAATGAGTAAAACAAAACTGCTCATTTTATGAATGAGCATTTTATTTTAACTCATTAAAGATCTGAACAAATTTTTTGCTGCTCATTAAATCATATATAAAATTTGTATTGCTCATTCTAGTGATATATTGGAGGATAAAAATAAAAGTCAACCTAAAATAACTATATATTCAATCCGAAAAATAAAATATTTAGAAATTTAGAAATAATAAGCATAGTACAAGAATATGCAAAAAATAAAAAAATAAATAAAAATAAGTAAGACTATGGAAGAAACAAGAATACAATAATATAATATATATTTATAAAAATGATAGGAGGACTATAGTAAAAATTAAAGATTGTGGAAGGAACAAATGAGATTGAAAAGAAAAGAATGTGGGAAAAAGAAAAACAATAAATGCTTGGTAGGGGATTCGAACCCATGACCAACACCAATATACATGCATCTCTGTCAAACATGCATGACCAACTGAGCTCAGCTGCTTGCATGTTCCTATTGCACGCGTTTAATACATGAGGTATTGTCCAGTTTCAATCCGGGTGTACCGTGCGCACGGTACACCCGGGTGTATAATCCTATTTGTATGATTTTAGGGATTCGCAATTTCCCATCCAAATGGTCGACCTATAAAAGATTTAGTGATTACCATAATTGGGGGATGTGCATAGCTTAATAGGTAATACCCTCGTTTATGCTCTAACCAGCATGTACTCTTACTGCGACTCAGTTTTTTGGACTGAATGAAGTTGAAGTGAAAGTTTAACTGAAATGAACTGTGATAAACTGTAATTGCGAGACAAAAAAAAGGAGTTGTGCTGAGCAAAACTGAATTGAAATTAATATAGCTGAATTGAACTGAAATTAATGGAGCTCAACTGAACTGCATTAAACTAAATTGAAATGTTTTTCAATTAATTCAATAGAAAATAACATGGCCTTCGTAAAGAAGCTCTTCATTAAAATATAATTGGAATGCTTCTTCAATTATTTGAAAATCATTTGTCGTTAATATTCTTTATCTATTAAAAATAAGATTGTATGTATACAATATTTTTAGGTCAACTTATTTCCTAATTAGATCTTGACCATGTATTGAAGTAATCACAACGTACCAAGATTTAAGCTCTATTATTTTCAACTTATTTGATAATTTGAACTTATTAGACCTTACTTTGGACCTTATTTTAGACCTTATTCGACTTAATTAGATGAAACTTTATCACACCTTATTCGACCTTATTCGACTTTATTCGACCTTACTGACATTATTCGACCTTATTATATCTTAACTTAACTTGTCTAAAGGATTGAAAATAAGTTAAAAGGAATTGACCCTTAATCTGAGAAAAAATAATGATTTGATATTTGTTTATAAAAAATTGTTAAAAAGTTTTTGTTTTTCATGCTAATACATCGCTACATACTTTTTAATTAACCAACTTGTGTATTAGTTGGGGAGAAGTCCTGATGCGTTTGTTGTGTTAAGTTCTAGAATTACCTGTATCACTTCATATTTTATTTTATTTTTCAACATGAAAGGATTTAAAAATTCAAAGCGAATGAAGGATATGGCATAGTGGAATATTTGTAAAATTGATACTTTTTAAGTAATGGATCATGGGTTTAAAACTCCTTACTCATATTTTTAAACAATATTTTAAAAACTGACATGTCAGTGTGTGATGTGAGCCAACATATAAAGTAAAAGTACGATAATGTCTAGTCAACATGTGATGTGGACTACCACATCGGTCCACATGATAGAATACAACATGTGTTTAACTCATTTTAATAATGATAAGGGTATGCTAAAGAGTCATTTTCGAATAATTTACAAAGTTTACTTCATAATGAGTAAAGATTGCAAAGTCTATTTGTATGCAAGTGCAACGACGTAAGAAATGACTATACCTCAAAGGGGGAGGGTAAGGGATATGACTACTCTAGATGGGCCAAAGTGCCAAGGACAAGTACGAGAGGAGTATGAGTTACGATTAATTCATTGATCTTTAGCTTTTTTCTATGACATTGACCCAGTTAGCATTTCGGCTCCGTTTGTTTTGGTGGAAAACCATTTTCTCGCTCCTTCTTTCATTTTCCTTTGTTTGTTTTGGTAAGGGGTGGAAAACAATTTTCCTAAAGGTGAAAAGTGTTCTTAAAAGAGGAAAACCAATTTCATTTTGTAAATAAGGTATGCCACATTTTCCTCTCCAATCCTTACTCCTCTTGATTCTCTCCTTCCCATTTTTCCTTCTCTTTTGCTTTATTTCACCTTTTCTTCCCAAGTTTTCCTCCACTCAAACAAACAAAGGAAAACTTTTTCTAAAATCATATTTTCCACTGAATATTGTTTTCTTTGAAAAGTGATTTTCCATGAAAATTATTTTCCGTTAAAACAAACGGAGCCGAAAATCTGATTTTTATTAAACTAAGATTAATTTATCAAATTGAACTTATTGTTATTAGATTGAGCTTATTTTGCTGGTAGAAATTTGGAAATAAATTTTGTTTATAGGTACAAGCAAATTCTAGAGAATCCTTTCTTAAAAAGATGAACTCTAAATTGTCTAAAAAAGAAAATTAATAAATTGGAGATTACCTTAGACATTAAATAAACTAATAATTTTTTAATATGATGCTCAAACATAGCTTGCAAAGGTAGTAGGTGACTCTTTTGGTCTCCCAATAAATAAAACATGAGTAACTAAAGCTGGCCAAAAGGTAGTCATGAGCAGTAGGATGTCATCGATAAGGATTTGGAAGTACGAGGGCTATCAGTTTAGTTCCATGACAAACGTTGATGACTACCAAATTATCGCCTTCAATGATGAGACCTTGAAGATGAAGAGCTTGTGCTTGGAGTAAGCTATTGCGAAGAGTTGTAGGTTCAACAATCAATGGCCTTTATTGAGTTAATTTTTACTTAACTAATTTTGCAAATTAAATTGGATTGTTCTAATAATTGAAAACTCATTTCTCATAGTTACAATTTCTTTTAAAAAAAGTAATCCTATGTTTGTAATATTATTAGCAACAATAAATGTTCCCTCTGTTTTTTTAAAATAGGGATGTTTATTATTTGTTTTTTTATTGATACACCTCTATCTTTTTACTCATATGGTAGGCTGGTCACATAATTATTACACATATCTCTTACTTTTGTCTCCTTCTCTATACCTTTTTTTACCTTTTTTCCTTACTCTTACTCATATCTCTACCTTATGCACTTTTTCTTGGTCCGCGTGGAAAAACAAATATCTTTATTAAAAAAACGAAGGGAGTATTAAAAACTATTGAAAATATTTTTGGTAATATTAGTAATAAACTATATTATTGATACTTAAATATACTTTAACTAATAAAATTGTACTTTATTCTAATACTCGATACAAAAGTGGCTCCTCTACTTTGTTTTCTCTTTCCTCTTTCTCCCAATAAAAAACCCCTTTTTTTCTAAGGGGTGGATGATGATAAGGCTCTTTCTTTTGTTACTAGTTTCTAAGGTTTTACTTATAATAATATTTATATCTCTCCGATGGATTATCTTTCTACTTATAATATTGAGTTTTATCTCTATTCATAAGAGAGTTTGGAACTTTAATTTTACGTTTGTCTTTTTTTATGGATTGATTGTTGATGAAATTTTATGCAATGTCACGGCAAAGTCAGTTGTGTATCCAACATCAACTAAATCAATTAAAGTTCTATTCATAATAAATTAATAACTACATATTGATAGACCCTCCTCATAGATAATTGTATCAAACAATGCTAGACGTTAATTTGTTAGTCGTTTCTATTATAAACATTGTATAATTAGGAATGAAAAAAATTAGGGTTTGAGCTGGGTAGACCGTCGTAGAATTTGTTTACCACTAGTCCATCTATCACCTGATAGTCACCACCCGTCCTTCTTGTCCGTCACCCAATACCTCCTTTCACCCATTCGAGGCGTTTTTTCACCTGCTTATTTTAATCGACTGTCAAGTTCTTAGGTTATCCGGTTAATATTGCCATCACTACGCATGACTTCAAACTCCTACTTAAATTTTCATTTAAAAAATAGATAACTCAATATTTTTTATTTATTATAAGGAGTCCATGACATTACTGAAATCGAATTGGAAATTACTCCCATTCTCACAATTACAAGCTTCCCTAATTACCAAGTAAATGTTGGTCCAGTGGTGATGGGGACTGGCTTTGGTAGGATGAACCCGTGTTCAAATCCCCGCAACACCCTTGAGAGAGGAATGGGACCTAACCACCCCGAACTTGGCCTTGATCAGGATGTAGCCCGAAGGGTGAACCGGGTGCAAACACAAAAAAAAAACAAGCTTCCCTAATTTATCTTTTTATAATTCAACTATCTCTAGTATTTCGAAACCCAAGTGTCCAAGTCAAAAAAAACTCAGATCTGAGTTGTGCTCCTGAAAAGATGTTTGAAACCAATTAAAAGTAAATGGTTGTTGAGAGCACGATTCATGGTCTTTACTAAGGCCCCGTTCAGGTCACCTCAAAACAATAATATTTAACAAAAATAAGTTCAGTTCAATAAAATTAAATTAAGGTAAATGAAACAGGACCTAAATCGGTATGTTGAAATTGTTGTGCGTTTTGAAAAGACCTCTTTATAGTTAACATTATCCAAAAACAACTCATATTGAAACTTTTCTTAGGCTATAGTTATGATTATTAAGCATTTTTTCCAAACAAAATTCTCAAAATGCCACCAAATAGAAATCCCCCCATTAAACATTTGTGTTTTTCTTATTCTTTTTATTAATGGTAATTCACCATTTTATTTTACAAGCAGGTCTACAACTTTAACTATACATCAAGATGTATTATCGAATATGGACCATGGAACGCTGAAAATTATTTTTTTACTTGTCTAGATATGTAAAAAACAATTAGCCCGGATGTATAATGAATATTCTCGGGAGGATCTTAGCAAAACAAAGTGAAAAAAACCAAACTAGGGCCAAAGAAAATTCCAATTCTCATTGCACTTCACCTCCTTTTCTGTTCGACTACCTTTCCCTCCTCCTCTCTTTCGCGAATCGCCGTCGATCGATCAGAAAATGGTGAGAGGATCGCTTAAGAATCTGGTATCAAAATCACTCTCATTCGCCGGAAAATGGCAGCAACACCAGCTCCGCCGTCTCAACATCCACGAATATCAGGTCTCTCTCTCTTTCTCTCTCCTCTCCAATTTTTTTTTCTGCTTCTAACTCTTTTTTCGCGCTTAAAAATTGCTATTTAAGCATATAAATTACAGAAATGCTTTGCGATTATTCATGTTTTACTGGATTTGTAAAGTTTTTCTGTATTAAAATGTGTTCTAATAGGTTTTCGCAATTTGTAAGAGTTTTCTTACTTGTTTTTAGATTTGTTTGTTTAAATTTAAGTAAAATAGAGATTTGATGAATTGTACAGCTATCTATAGGTTTGCACGTTGCGATTTAGGAAAAAACAACATATTCTAGTGGAATTTTGTGCTATATTGCTGTTGATTTTGAGTGTTTAGTTTTTATGGTGGATGTGATTCATATTTGACCTTTTTTCGCTCTTAAAGTCGCTCTTGAAGTATATAAATTACAGAAATGCTTTGCGATTATTCATGTTTTGTTGGATGTGTGAAGTTTTTCTGTATTAAAATGCGTTCTAATAGGTTTGCGCAATTTGTAAGAGTTTTCTTGTTTTAGATTTGTTTGTTTAAATTTAAGTAAAATAGAGATTTGATGAATTGTTCAGCTATCTATAGGTTTGCACGTTGCGATTAATGAAAAAACAACATATTCTAGTGGAACTGTGTGCTATAAATTACAGAAATGCTTTGCGATTATTCATGTTTTGTTGGATTTGTGAAGTTTTTCTGTATTAAAATGCGTTCTAATAGGTTTTCGCAATTTGCAAGAGTTTTCTTACTTGTTTTTAGTTTTGTTTGTTTAAATTTAAGTAAAATAGAAATTTGATGAATTGTTCAGCTATCTATAGGTTTGCGCGTTGCGATTAAGGAAATAAAAACATATTCTAGTGGAACTTTGTGCTATATTGCTGTTGAATCTGAGAGTGTAGTTCTATGATGGATGTGATTTATGTGTAACTTTTTTTCGCACTTAAAGTCGCTCGTGAAGTATATAAATTACAGAAATGCTTTGCGATTATTCATGTTTTGTTGGATTTGTAAATTTTTTCTGTATTAAAATGCGTTCTAATAGGTTTTCGCAATTTGCAAGAGTTTTATTACTTGTTTTAGATGTGTTTGTTTAAATTTAAGTAAAATAGAGATTTGATGAATTGTTCAGCTATCTATAGATTTGCACGTTGCGATTAAGGAAAAAACAACATATTCTAGTGGAACTTTGTGCTATATTGGTGTTGAATCTGAGTGTGTAGTTTTTTGATGGATGAGATTTATGTGTAACTTTTTTTCGTTTAAAGTTGCTTGTGAATACAATACGGTTATTCATGTTCTTATGTATTTAGTGAAGCTTGGAATTTGTTATAATAATTTTTCGCAATTTTGCAAGAGTTATCTTACTTGTTTCAGATGTGTTTGCTTGAATGAATGAAAATCAAAATTCAACATATTTAGGTTTGCATGTTGCTATTGAGGAAAAAACGAACATATTCTAGTGGAACTCTGTGCTCTTTTGCTGTTGAATCTGAATGTGAAGTTTTATGACGTGATATTTATATACAATTTGCAATTTGTAAGAGTTTTTCTTATTTGTGTTTGGATGCGGCAATGAAGAAAAACACATCGGTTAGTTTTCTACAGATTTACGTGTAATATGCCAGAAAAGAATGTAAAACTAGTGGAAAGTGGAAGCGTATGAGTTGTTGGTGCTTAACTGGAGTATGTGTGTACTTGATATGCCATTTTCCTTTTTTGTGCGTGTTTGCCAAAATAGGGTGCTGAGCTCATGAGCAAGCATGGGGTCAATGTTCCAAGAGGAGTTGCTGTTTCGTCTGTTGATGAAGTTCGAAAAGCCATTAAAGATGCTTTTCCTGGTCAAGATGAGGTAAGTTCTGTGATTCCATAGTTAAATTCTATAATTGATTTCGGTATGTTCTGTGTTGTTTGCCTGGATATGTTTATGCAATGCTTTTGTTGTTTTAGGGTTTTTGGCATGGATGAGAGCAAAGCTGAAATCTGCAACCTCTTTTTTTCATTTTTTGAGTTGTGCTAGTATTACGCCAACAACATAGACATTATTCTAATCCATCTAAAGAGGATCCCACTTTAGTCAAGGATAAAAGGAAGTTGTGCTATCACAACCATTTATCAATTTTTTCATCATGCAAATGTCTCTGCTTCTCTTCTATAGAGACTATCTGCTCCGTGCATGATATTAAATCTTGGCTGCTTCACCGCATCTTGACGGCATTGTAAAGGTCTTTTGAGCCTGTCATCGTATCATGTCCGTTATATTAGGCTGCGACAACCGCAAACAATGTGCATTGCCTGCAAAAGTGGTTCAGCGGTCGTTGCTGAGATGGCAACCACATTCCATTTTGTTCCTCTTTCATGACCCTGGTGTTCATGTTCGTCTCTAAGTAACCTTTCAACAGATAATTTTTAATTGAATCTAGATTAGATGGATCCTCAACCCTTTTATTCTTATGTATCAGCATTAAGACTATATGTTTTACTTGGTGTGTCTGGAACCAAATGCAATGATTTGGAGACAAGGGTCAACTTTTAGATGCTGCATTAGCTAGTTGATTGGTCATATAGTCCTCTTGTTAACTTTATTTTCTTATGCCATCTGATTGTGTGGTCCTCATGAGAAATAATCTGAAAAGTTTTATTTACTTTTATTTTCATGAAGGTGGTGGTTAAAAGTCAAATCCTTGCCGGTGGTCGAGGATTGGGAACATTTAAAAATGGGTTGAAAGGTGGAGTTCACATTGTGAAAGCAGATCAGGCTGCAGACCTAGCTGGTACTTACTAATTTCGTCTTTCTTTTGTTTGCATGTCATTTGCATAAGAGGCTTTTGTATAGGCAGCTAAACCAATACATTTTGAAGTTCATTTTAACTGTTATTGGAGCACTGTTATTATCATATTACTATGTCACTATTTATAAACAACAACAGTGATTTGGTTATGTAGAACTGATGTAGGCTCCTCCCACCCGAGCATAAGCACATGCTTCTTTATTTGGGCTTTGGATCCTTTTGTAGTATTTATTGGTTGCGTAATACATTAATTTATATATGATATTAGCTGCAGGTGTTTTTTCTTTTTATGTAATATTGGCGCAAATCCCTCTGCTTTGGCAAGGTTGGTCAATGGAGTCATGTCTTTGGTTGCCAAATTGCAATCAGTTTTATTTTTTCTGTCATATGCTTCAGCTATACCGGTTTATAGTGACGAATATATAGGTTCCAAGAGCTTGAGTTATTTATGAATAGCATAAAAATGATACCTTTTCTTGTAGTCTTGTTGAGTTTGTTTGCATTGCCTCCTTAAGGACATGCGAGAATATAGGGGTCCTATTTTTTTTCAAGATAAATCTGGATTTTGTTGCATTTTTGGGGTTGTTGGTATTTAGTTACGGAAATGTTGGCTCGAGACTTTTTGTAAGTGATGCTAGGTAGTTTTTATGAATGATGTAAATTGAATGGAATCCATTGGACTTTGGCAAGTCCAAGTGCATTCCAAAATATTTTGGACTCAAAAGATTGAGTTCAATTTCAGTCCAAAATTTTCACCCAGTCTAGTCCAAATAAATTTTCTTGAAGAGTTGAATCCAGTTCCAGTCCAGCCCAATATTCTAAACTAATATTTACTTAGGCATGACTAGATCACCTAGTCTCATTGGTTCAATTAAATAAATGATATGGAGACATAAATGCAAACTATCTTTTTGGTGATTATTCTAATGGAGCATAACAGTGCCAGCCGTTAAAAATAAGGCCCGCTTGTCTAGGGCTCGATCTTGGTAACAGTCCATAACGATCAAAGTCGTAGCACGAACCGAGATATATCTACACAAAGAGAGACGAATTCATGTGAGAAGTGAGAAGAGATATAACTTTGACCAACCGCCAATATGATTTTTTTTGGGTATAACATTAAATAGTCAGGTTGCATATAAGACCATTAGTATCTCTAGTTACATACTTCTTTTGTGTTCCAAATTAGTTGCAAAACTTGCAACATTTCCCATTCTAGGAATTTTCAAATTAATTGCAATATTGCTTTATTTTGGTAATGGATCCCTCTAATCCTCTCCTCATTAAATGGATCCTTCTTAATATCTCTTTCTCTCTCTCCTCTTCACATGCACTCGTTAAAACTTGTGCCTTCTGTGCATGTTGCAACAGATTCTCAATACTGGTAAAACTAGATAGTAACTATTGTAATCAATCTTTTAAAATATGACATGAAAAAAATCTTATATGTAAATGAATAAAGACCATCAAAGTTGTCTATCTTTGATCATTTAAGTCAAATTAGGAAGAACAAAAAGGACAAGGATACTCTATTCTAAAGTTCTTTCTAGGAAAGGAACTATTTGAATCTAGTGCATGCTTTATTAATTGTTTGTTGGACTCGTTAACCTTTTTGTTTCTAGTCTCTTGAGACCAAGATTATTTGTAATTTTCTTTCTCCGATAGTTGTTTGACATACTTTTTTGTTTGTTAAAAAGTCTATTAAAATCGGGATTCTACTTTGAATCGTAAAGGGTTCCTAGAATCGGATCGTAAAATCGAATTGTAGAATCAACATGTATGATCTAGATGGTGCTCATTTTATAAGTTTAAAATGTCTAATAATTGAAGAAAATAGTTTTTTAGCCATTAAATAGGCGATATTGACCATATATTTTTATTAATAGCTTTGGTAGCTTTAATAAATTTGATTTAGATGTATGAGATTTTTGCTATCACACAAAAATTCATAGAATCGTGAATCGAATCATATGACCATATTTGAATCTTAATATCGTAAGATTATAT
This sequence comes from Patellifolia procumbens, assembly GCA_947645195.1. Taxonomy (NCBI): domain Eukaryota; kingdom Viridiplantae; phylum Streptophyta; class Magnoliopsida; order Caryophyllales; family Amaranthaceae; genus Patellifolia; species Patellifolia procumbens. The sequence continues at coordinate 1,482,136 of CANSGD010000144.1, forward strand.
GATTTGAATCGGAATTTTAACAACTATGACTGGAAAGTGTGGGATTATGTCACTCTCAGATATTTGTTGAAAACTTTGTGAGCATCTTATTCCAGATTCAGCTTTTGTTGATATGTTGGTGTTCCATGGCTTAAATGTACTGTGATTATTTCCAGGAAAGATGCTTGGTCAAATATTGGTCACCAAGCAAACTGGTGCTCAGGGAAAACCTGTTAATAAGGTATGCCTTTTTCTTTTCTTTCTTCTTTAACGTAGTTTGTGGTCTGTAGATTAGGCTATGGAGTTTAATGAACTTTGGGGAAGCTAACAGGACCACTGGAAATGCTTTGTCTGTGAAATCTTTCAGACCTGTGATTTTTGTTTTCAATGTTGCTTAATCCCTCCTCCAGCCCGCTTCCTCCTTTATTGTATGACTTCAAGTCAAGTCTTCAACTCATCAATTTCATTCTATTGACTAGAAACTGTGTTGTCTTTCATGATATGATTCTGCATTTGTCTCACTGGTTGTTAATTTGTATTCTATAGTTATTGAAATTGATGTGCTTCCTGTGAAAGTTGTGACTTATGATTATAGGGGTGTTATACTTGAAGTGCATCTCTGTGCTTGTTTTGGTTGGGATGTGACACTACACAGGCTCAAGGGATAATATATACTCCCTTTGTCCCCCCAAAGGATTTCCTATTTTTTCATTTTTGTTTGTCCCAATTACATTTTCCATTTGGCCATTTCCTTATTTGGATATGGTACACTATTATTATATTATTTCCCTTACAAAAAGCACTTGACCCTACTATCTCTGTATTAATAAACTATTCTAAAAGAATACCCACTATCTTGCTTTTCATTTTATAATAATAAATTTTAGGCCCACATCAACCTCCCTCGTTAAACTTTGTACCCAAAATAAATGGAAAATCCTTTGGGGGACGGAGGGAGTACTTAGTTATGTGGATATTCCTAATGTTGTAAGCTAGAAACTTGAATGCATGTAACTGGTTATGCTTAGAATTAAATTGTGCAAGTTTCATGTTGTTACATTTGATGCTGTAGTAGAGTGCTTTGTTGAATTGTGTTTCATGTACTCCTAATTATTTGGCAAAATGTGTCTTTAATTCATTGCATATAGGGAGATCAAGGTTGGCTTGGTAGTTTGAGGCCCTCTTCCACCTTTGTTGAAGGGGTATTCTTTTTTTCTTTTGAGTAGGGACTCTGAATTCCCCGGGATTTTACCACACGTAAAATCTGAATTCTGAATGCTCTTTCGACTAGAAAAGAAAAAAGTGTTTTCTACATAAAAAATAATCGCATGTAGGGAATAGGGATGGTGTACTTTATGTATATCTAGGGAATATTGAAATTATTAGTTCGTATTTTTCTCATCTTGATTTTTGCCAATGGAATCCAAATTTCAGTCATTGTTTTTGCAGGTGACTATAAGTTATTTGTCCGGACCCTCATCGGACCTTCATCAAGCACTTGGAACTCAAAATATTTCTTAAATGGAAAATTTGTCAGAAAGGACCTTTTAAAAGAGTTTTTTTTGGCTTTTAACAACCTTAAACAAAAAAAAAATTGCGAGAAGAGACCTTGAGCTTGTTTTCCGACGTTGACCACCGAAATCGGCATTGACCACTGCTTTTTACTATTTCCAATCTAATTTTATTATAAACATACTCCTTTTACCCTTTCCCCTCCAACTATCCTCTATTCATCTTCCTCACTCACTTTCTCTCAAAATTTCCTCCATTTTCAAAATCAACAAACCCAAAACTCAAACTACATTTTCATGTCTAATTACCAATAATTAGTAAATCATACCCCTTTAGGGTGTCCTTTACTTGTATTCAACCACTTGACATCCTTCATTGTTCTTTCTTCACATGGATATTATTGATTGTAAACAACATTGTTATCTACTTTCTCAATTAATAGTCTTGCAAACTAATTTCTCCACATACATACCTAAAAAAAAGAACCCTAAAACTCATCTGAAACTTACAAATTGATAATTGGGTTGCTTCATTCGTCAAAACCACGGCCCCTGCCGCCGTTTACATCGTTGTTGTTGTGGTCGTTGCTCCTATTTCTATATATAACTATTGTTGACCCGGATTTGAAGTTGAAGAGTGAGATTATGATTGAGATGATGAAGAAGATGAAGTTAGGGTTTTGTTGTTGGTGAGATTAAGGTAGTCATTGATGGATTTTCATGAAAATGTGCTTTATTTGTACTTTATTGGTCATTGATAAGTTGTTGTGGTGGTGGTCTTGTGGAAGAGGTGAAAAAGAAGGTTAGAAGAACATGGTGAGTTTGATGTTGTGGTTGTTTATGGAAGAAGTGAGGAAGAAGACCAGATTAGGATTGCAAATAGGAAGAAAACATTAGTCAACGCCGGTTTCCGGTGGTCAACGTCGGAAAACAAGCTGAAGGTCTCTCCTCGCAAATTTTTTTTTGTTTAAGGTTGTTAAAAGCCAAAAAAAATTTAAAAGGTCCTTTCTCACAAAAGAACTCTTTTAAAAGGTCCTTTCTGACAAATTTTCCTTCTTAAATTTGTCAAACAAAAAGAAGCTTTTCTACTCATTCAGTTTGATTCTGAAAATTGATTTTTGCCTATTTATCTTTTAAATTGGAATTATGTCAAGTGGCTTTGTCGATTTCTATCAATTTCTGTTGACAAAACTTGGAGCACTATGAGCGTTTGGATGACCACTTTGCTGTCCGATCTTGTGCATTTGTCCTAACTTCAATAGTGAGGAAGCTAATTATTTGTCTGTTTCTTTGTATTGTTGCTCTGGAAGTTTCTGATGATGATAGTTTCACTACAAGCCTTCAGTTCCTGCATTGTATATTTTGCTCTCTTACCTGTTTCTCTGAACAGGTTTATTTGTGTGAAAAGATGGCGCTTACAAATGAAATGTACTTCGCCATCACGCTTGATCGTAAGACTGCGGGCCCAGTATGTCTCTGAATTCTTCTAATTTCTTTAATCGTCTATCTTTTCATATAAATGCTACTTAGTTTTGTATTTGGCAACTTCTTGCTGTCTAAACATTTCATCTTTTATTTTCAATACTAACTTATATATCTTTGCATAAGTCAGCCAAACTAAACTACTAAAGTGTAGTAACTACCATCTTCTAGCAGCATTTGTTTTTTGATTTTATCATTTTCTACACCAAATTTAGTTATAGGCAATTAGCCATTGCCCTTTTAATGGTCATGACGAGGTTCTAAAATAAGCCTTCCGGATCCCCTTTGATTATGACAAATCATCAAAGTTAGCTGAAAGTTGCAGTGGGATAATGATTGCGGAAGGAAACATGAATTTTTAAACCCCGTGGAAGCATCAAGTAACTAAACACTTTGTCTTCGCTGTGGGCTTAAATAGTGTGCATTCCTGCTAGGTCATCTGAGCTATTAGATCCTAGACATTCGGACATGGGGTATGTAAACTTAGCACTTCATTCTGGGCAAAAAACTTGGAAACGTTTCTTTAAAATAGTCGTGTCAAACACATAGACATGTACTCGTGTCCGATATGGTCACCCGAGTAACCTAATTTGGGTGGGTTATATAAGTTCTTGGTGTATATTCTCGAATAGGTAAAGAGCTTTGCTGATCCTAAAACAGCACTTGTGAACAGGTCACTTTCATCAAGGCTTAACAGTTGGTGTATATTCTTGAGTATAAGTAAAGAGCTCTTGATGAGTATAGCTAGGCCAAATGCAGTACTTCCTGTGCTTTCTTGGTCATGTAAGGCATCCTTCTTTCCTCCTGAAGTCCCATTGTGGACCTATTTGAACTTGGCCCTTTTCTTGACTTAACCAACATCCTTAAAGCTATATTTGAACATGTCGGAACTTAAATTTTAGCTGAAAATTGTGCTTATCTCATTCTATTGCTCTTTATTGTGAAGTTGTTGATTCTGAAACCTTTTATAACGTGAAAACAAACAAACTGGACCAAAAGAATTTGAAGAAAAAAAAGAAAGCAAGTAAAATCTTCTGGTCCCAAACTCCCCATCGGGTTTACGTTCAAACTTAAATGAAACTCTGTATTCACGTGAGTATCATTGGGATTATAAATGTGATGTTTATACTGGAATACTTCTGAATGTTTATTTTGGCATTCTATCTGTAGCTTATAATTGCCTGCAGCAAAGGAGGAACAAGTATTGAAGATCTTGCTGAAAAGTATCCTGACATGATCATTAAGGTGCTAATGTGCAACTGTTATATTATGACTCTCCTTGTGCCAAAACTTGTATTAATTTGCTCCTTTTTTCCTGCTTTAGGTACCTATTGACGTTTTCAAAGGAATCACCGATGAAGATGCTTCTAAGGTTGTTGATGGTCTTGCGCTTAAGTCTGCTGATAAGCAGGCAGCCATTGAACAAGTGAAGAATTTATATAAGCTTTTCTGTGAATGTGATTGCACCATGCTCGAGGTATGCACACCATTTTTTGCCCATGCAGCTTATGTCATTCTTGTACTTTGTTGAATTCTCCTGCTAGAGTGCTTACACTTTCTCGAACAGATTAATCCTCTTGCAGAAACTTCTGACAAACAATTAGTGGCCGCTGATGCAAAGCTCAATTTTGATGACAATGCTGCATTTCGTCAAAAAGAGATATTTGCTATGCGAGACACATCACAGGAGGATCCTCGAGAGGTCTGTTTCAGGAATTATTAACATCTATGCATTGTTCTAAAATTAAAAGTCAACTCATGAAGGTATACATTTATTATATGTCACTAAAGTTACAGAAATTAAAATCTGGTAATTTTTTCATTATTATCTAGATCTATATATTGAGCATTTGACTACATTTTATCAATGGCCTATTGGAAGTATCTTACAAACTGCCACTGGTTACTGTGCCTCATTGACTCTTTGGGTTTTTTTGCATATCCCTGGGTTCTTTGCTGATGGCTTCCTTTTGTCTCACCCATGTATTTCTATTGCAAGAGTGAGCCACTTATAAACTTAGATAGGCATGTGACTTCTAGGAGTCAATGCTAGATTACATGGAATGCTATTTTCCGTTATTATCTTTATGAAGGCAGATTAGGCAATCTGTTAAGGTTATAGGCATTGGTGCACTTAAATACTCATAAGGTCAGCTTTCCCCTTTTTTAATTGGGGAAATAGCTCAGGTGGAGTCTTTTCTTTGAACCGCCAGCAAGTCTCCCCCCTCCCCCTCTCAGGCCCTCAAGAATCTTTACTCAAATGTTCTTTTCCTTACCCCCATTTAAAATCCTTTTGAATAAACCTTATTGATGTTAATACCCTCTGTATATAAATACCTTTTAAGTCAATATATGAGCCAGTTCTGATTTCTATGTAAATCTATTGATTTGTAGCTTTAGCTTTTGTATTTCCATTTTTTTCCATCTATGAAATATGTGTCTGCATTTCCTCGTTTCTTTGTTTTCATTTCACACCTCCCTGCAACATAGCTTTTTAACAGTTGGTTATCGTTCTGTCTACATCTTCATTGTGTCTCTCTAGAAAGATTTCAAATATGCTCTTTTATGTGTGGAGTGTGGACACGAGGCTTGCTCAGTAGCTTTCAGCTCTTTGCTTGTCTCTCGTAACTGCATGCATTATGTTTTTCTTGACTATCTTTTAAAATGGGATCGGTAGACTCTTTCAAGTAACTTTGCCCTTGGATTAGACACTTAGTTTTTTTTTGTTTTTTTGTTTTTTTTTTTAATTTTGATTTTGGAGTCACTGACCATGGTGTGTAACTTTTACTGATTCGGCAGGTTGCTGCTGCAAAAGCTGATTTGAATTATATTGGTCTGGATGGGGAGATTGGTTGCATGGTCAATGGAGCAGGATTGGCTATGGCCACAATGGATATAATTAAATTGCATGGAGGAACACCTGCCAACTTTTTGGATGTTGGTGGCAGTGCTTCTGAGAATCAGGTATAATTTTAGCCCTAAATTTAAAAGTGTATCTTTGTTATTCTTTTCAGTAGGTAACATCATTTATCTTGTTCAACATTCCCTTACAGAGTTACAGGTGAGCAGTTTTGCATGCAAATGTCCTATTCTTTCTTTTATGCTGCTTTTTTCTGTCTGATCGTCGTCGTCTTATTGTTTACAATGACGGTCATTGTTCTTGTGTGAACTCTCTTCTTTGCTAATAAAGATCATGTGAAACAGGTGGTCGAGGCATTTAAGATATTGACTTCCGATGAGAGAGTGAAGGCAATTATGGTGAACATATTTGGAGGCATAATGAAGTGTGATGTTATAGCTGGTGGGATTGTAAATGCTGCAAAACAGGTACAAAGGCGATTTTTGTGTGTTGATATTAATCTCTTTGTTTTGACTGCTTATATGCTTTAGGAAATATTTCCAGCCACATGACCAAAGCAGATCCACATGAAGTATATATATTGATACAATACTATATGGCTTTCACATCTGATCCCTAGTCCAGACCCCACAGCACAAGATAGGTTATATAGGAATGAGCCTTGCAACTCACCACACTTAGTTATTTGCTGTAGTTTGTGTATCGGATACTCACATAGAGGACAAGTAAAGAAATGCGTGAATCGTATATCAGAAAGTTGGAGTCTTTTTCTATTGTTTACGTTTGATTATTTTGTTCAGAAGCAGACAGTTCGAAACTGGGTGGTGGTGGTAGTCCTCCTTTTCTTGTCCCTGCCCACCCCCCAATCCCTGTAAATGTAATACTAGGATTGGCCTTGTATGTGGCTTTTTGATGGCATTAGGTCCATAGTGTCACGGTCCGAGTGTTTTGACCTCGGATCGTGCGGTACGCCCTTGCCTTCTGTGGGTAAGTGCGGTAGCCTTATGCGGAAAAGGGTCTATTGAGGCTCGTGAAGCCCGAGCACTCGGTATCTGAAAGACCACTCTTTCCTATTAGCGACAAGAGCACGAGAAGGGGGTCGATTGGGGCGCTTGTATGCACAAGGCGGGCACGAGCAGGGCTGACGATGGGATGCACCTTTTTTGAGTTCGGTGGGCGCTTTATAACAAGTGGCGCCACAAACTCTAAGCCGGCCTACAACAACAACACAATATTATAATGCAAGCATACAACTGATAGGAGGTCTAAAGAGGCTTAAGTGTGAGATAGTACATATTTCCATTGAACACTGATTTTACGGTAACTCAATAATGGAACTTAAAACCTATACATGAGTACTAAAATATAAAGTAAAGCATTAGAAAGCATAAACTAAGAAAAATACAAGTAAAGAAAGGTTGGATTCTAACACATAGCTTGTTGACATATGCTACTTATTAGTGACATGATAAACTGGACAAGACATTGCTATGGACTGTTCTATTAAGACAAACCATACTACTACTCTTATTTTGTATTTCATCTTCATAGAAAACCTTCCCCTTTTTTAAGCTTTCTTGGTGTTTGGTAATAATATTGATTATGGCTGTCATGTGCTATCTTTTGGATAAGGTTTGAGAAATGCCTTTCTATCTAATTTAGTTATCCATGTTTTCATATTATATGGTCGTTGATCTTAAAAGTTGCTCTAGAAGCTGATTCATTAGGTATTCGTTTAGGTTTCACTGAAGGTACCTTTGGTCGTTCGACTTGAAGGAACAAATGTTGACCAAGGCAAGAGAATATTGAAGGTAAAAGACCTTCCTATTGATATTTTCCTTTCAATTCACTAGAATCTTGAAGCTACAGATAATTCGGAATTATTATTGAGAATTCATCAATGAACTTTTATGTGCAGGAGAGTGGAATGACCATCATAACAGCCGAAGACCTCGATGATGCAGCTGAGAAGGCAGTGAAAGCCGCTTCGAGTTGAAAGTGTTGCTTGGTCTCCGTAGTCTGACTTTTGGTTTACTTCATATAAAAAAGAAAAAAAGTTTTCATGTCAGCTCCAATTTGGTGGAGAAAACTTGCATATAAATTGGCTATGGCAAATTATAAAATTGACTATGAGAAGATCACAATTCGATGAGTTCTCTTAAATTTTTCTCTTGGTTATGACGGTATAAACTGTCATTTTTCCCCTGCCTTTTTTGTCTGGCATTACTACTCAAATAGAAAGATAAAAGGAAGGGATGCTCAAGGCGGAGCTTGCTAGCGTTGTTGCAATCAGCATTGTACTTTACTGTGCTTTTGTTGGGCGTTCAAGTTTTGGCCTGTGCTCCAGGTTTTTATATTTTGATTCTCTCGTTGGCAAGCTATCGGGGGTGTACGAATCTTCCTTTTCAATAATTGGCCTTCAATTGTGCAAAAATACAAGTTTTTTTCCGCTAACGATGCTCACATTTTAATGTATTCTTTTTGTATTTTGATTCTATTTTCCGAGGCTTAGATAAGAAAAATCATCTCTGCTTAGCCACCTGGAGGATTGTATCATGATTCATGGTCTCCTTTTCTTTTTCGTATGTTTTTGGACAGTTGGTGGTCTTGATGATGATCTTTTAGTAAGATGATTCTAATTTTGTGTCTCTCAAAAGAACCACCTTCAAATTGGTCTACAAGAAGTTAACGACTTACAAAAGCCTAAGGTCATTTGTGGAGTTGGGTGGTGCTTTTTGAGGTGTAATGAAATTATCGTATTCCACAACTTTGGTGTTTAAAGAAGCCTGTGACATTATCTTTCCTAAAGTATTTTCTCAGCACTTTGGATGCTATAAGAATATCTATGCTTAGCTTGATAAAATGCTTGATAAGATTAAATGCACTCTCATATGTCTACATCTTAATACTTTGGAATTTTTGGGTCTTTTTCATGAGTTCTTAGGTTTCAAAGTATGCACAAGGTATTCTCGCCTTTTGAAGTACTTTTAAGGTCTGTAATATTCCATTATATACTTTTATGATTAATAAACGATAAAATGGTTATAGATTAACCCCTATGAACAGTTAAGGCTCTGTTTGTTTTAATGGAAAATAACTTTTCAAGGAAAATAATCTGCCATGGAAAATATGATTTTAGAAAGAGCTTTCCTTTGTTTGTTTGATTAGAGGAAAACTTAGGGAGAAAAGCTAAATGAAGTAAAAGAGAAGGAAATGGGAGGAGAGAAAAAAGAGAAGTAAGAAGTGAAGAGAAAAATGTGGTATACTTTTCTTACAAAATCAAATTGGTTTTCCTCTTATAAGATTATTTTCCACCTCTAAGAAAATTGTTTTCCAACCTTTACCAAAACAAACAAAGGAAAATGGAAAGATGAAGGAAAACTATTTTCCAAGAAAATGGTTTCCTTCAAAACAAACGGAGCCTAAGTAGAATATGTAAACTCTTACTGTATTTGATTTCGCTATTAGTTCTACGAGTCTCATCATTTGGAGTTATGGCTCACTGTTGCTAGGGCTAGCTAATGACATTTTGTAAATTTTGTTAGTCATTTAGGTGTTTGAATTTGCATCTTAGGGTTACATAGTGCAATTTTCAAATTCTTGGGGCATCCTGTGCATTTTTGAAAAGTTTAGTGGTACCTCATGAAAGTAACATTTATTTTGTTTTACAGGACTCTTATTCACTCTTTTGTTTCGGTGTTAGAAGAAGAGATGTTTTTGTTTCGCAAAAATGAATATTAAGTGGGATGAGGCTTAAATGGGTAAGGAGAAGAAAGTTGATCAAATTTCAACTCTCAATTCCTCGTGATTTCTAGAACCAACGTTTGCGGATCGCACATTAACTTGGTGATACTTAACTAATTCTAATAGTACTAACAACACATCATTTAATGACTAGTTGTGATTGTGATCAGCAACCTTATTTAAAAAATAAGATTAGGAAAAATGATTCCCAAAATTGGTTAGTGACATGTGTAGCAAAATTTGACCAACCAAAATTAGTCTTTGATTTATTGTTATCTTTCCAAACTTGGACTCTTAATATATATAACGTGTTCATGAGTAATGAAATATTTAAGCTTTCGCCATAAAATTTGCTGGTTTGTTGGAGTTTTAGTCACAAACGTTTCTTTCAACCTCTTGAGCCTTCCTATCATGTCACTCTATTCAAGAATAATATGCGTGTAGCCTATAGGTGCTAGTACTTTCAAGTGGTTTGTTTATAGTCTCCACCTCCAATTTACAATCTGAACAACCACATTGTCCCTCTTGTTATAACATACCATCTTTGTTCCTTCACGTATGTCTTTTAGTTATGCTTCGTAACCAAGGTAACGTGAATAGATCATTTTTCTTTCCTCCTCTCCGCAAAGAAAACACTCGTTGATAGAATCAAAGTCGTGTAGGGTTGATTTAGAGAGAGGGGTACCTTTTTTTAGTAGAAAACACGGACATTGCTACATCTACCGTCGTCCACCGAATAGTTAACCCACTACTAATAGTATTAAAAATTTATAAATCATGTTGAGTTGAATTCCGTGTCAACGAAAAACAACGTGGTAAAACAATCTTTGCAAAGGTAAAACATTTTAACTAATAGCTCACTTGTAGGGGTGTCAATTCGGTTATTCGGTTCGGTTCTGGTTGGAACCAAACGGTTCGGTTGACTTCGGTTCGGTTGACTTCGGTTAATTTTTTCACGTTAAATTGATTCGGTTGTAACTTTTTCGGTTTCGGTTCGGTTAATTACGGTTACTTTAACTCTTTTTTCAGTTCGGTTCGGTTATGGTTGTCTATCCGATTTGACCCATACGGTTTCAGTTACAAAACGATTCACTACTCAACCGTCCATATCGATTCAACGTTTTTTTCGGTTTTAATTCAGTTAATTTCAGTTTTGTATGAAAAAACACATCGATTTGGATGAAAATCAATATCGGTTAAGTACCGTGTGTCCTTTTCAAAATTTTTGTACTTAAATATATATATAATTTCTTGTTACAAACCGAATGTGTTTCAAGTTATGTCAATCCGGTTAACTGAGTCGGTTTCGGAGACCCATAACGGTCGGATCGAGTCTGGTCGGATTATCTGTCTCGGATCACCATTAATTGGATCAGGTCGCGTCGTTTACGGGCAAAAGTCAGATCATGGGTTAGTCAAGTACAAGTGAAGTTCAGGTCGAACGAATAACGGGTCGGGTATTAATAGGTCCGGGTAAACATGAGTTGGATAACTGTCTGGTTTGTACGGGTCAATTCGGGATATGTGGCCTTTAGGTCAAATCGATTATTTCTGGGTCAAGTCAATTCATTTCTAGTCGAACTTAAAGGTGATAACGAGTTGGTAGAGTTTTGTATAGCTGAACTCATCTCGTTAAGAAGTCTAAGTAGAACTTTGACCGTTTTTAACCAATTTGAACTAGTTTAGGCCAAGTTTAAATCAAATAAATATCGAGCTATTTGCGAGATTTTCGGTCGCTTTACACCCATAAGATTCATTGTACATAAAAAATGAATATTTTAACCATTTATTATATCGTTTGCGTTTCTTGCGAGTATGCGAGTCAAGTCAATTCAATTTCCTCGAGAAACTTGTATAATTAAACACGATCAAAACTTATTCTACTTATCATGAAATATGTACAATGATAAAGCTAATAATTATAAGTCTTACTATGGTACTATTGAAATTATATTGACATTGACGTGTTGGTACAATAAAGTAACCATTAATTTATCTAGTTTTTCCATTCTGGTGAATTTGATTAAAGAAATAAAATAAGAATAGTTGTTAAATCGATAAACTACTCGATGAATGTATCAAATCAATTACAGTATTTTAGATCAATGTATTAGACAAATGCATAAAATAGTCAATACCAGTATATTATATCAAACTAGTCAACCATCAATATATTAGATCAATGTATATGATAGTTAGCATAGTGATATCAAATCAATCATCAATATATTTAATCAATTAGTAAGATAGTTAAGACTTAAGATTGGTGTCTTATATCAATCATCAATATATTAGACTATTGAGTTAGATACTAAAGAGTCATGAATTATATCAATCATCAATATACTAGATCAATGAATAAGATGATTATGATTTATATATTCAATCAATCATAAATATATTATATTACTGAATATTATACATAAGAGTCATGTATTATAGCAATCATCATTAGCTCAGTGAATACTCTCCCGTCCTACAATGTTCTTCCCACTTTATTATTTTATACCTCACATATATTCAAGAAGTGGGAAAAACATTGTGGGACGGAGGGAGCATATAATTAAGATCTATGTATCAGATTATATAAGGTAATTACTCTATGTATCAGATTAATGAATACGATAGTTAGATATGAGTATTAACTCAATCATCAATATATTACATTACTAAAATAGATGTGTAAGACCCCTGTATTAACTCAATCATCATTATATATGATAGTTAAGAATTTAAGATCTATGTATCAGAAAAATGAATAAGATAATTACGTTCTATATATTAAATCGATCATCGGTATAATACATAACCGAATTAGATATTTAAGAGTCATGTACTATATTAAACATCATTAGATTATTGAATGTGATAGTCAAAAACTAAGTATAAGATCAGTTATCATTGTATTAGACCATAGAGTTATATATTATAGTAGATCAATGAATAAGATGATTACGATCTATATATTACATTACTGAGTTTAATATTTTAAGAGCCATGTATTATAACAATCGTAACTACTTCAGTGAATGAGATATTTAAGACTTAAGATCTATGTACCAGATCAACCATCAATATGTTATGTTAGAGAGTTAGATACTTAAGAGGCGTGTATTATGTCAACCATCAATACACTAAATCAATGAATAAGATAGTTAAGATCTATATATATTAGATTAATTATCAATATTGAGAGTCAATATACTAGATCAATCTAATATATAGATCAATAAACTAGATCAAAATCAATATACTAGATCAATGCATAATATAGTTAAGATCAATGTATTTGATAGATTAACCGTCATTCATCAATATATTAGATCAATTTAATAAGATAGTTGAACCTTAAGAGTAATATAGTAGATCAATTATTAGTATATTGGTTCACTATGTAAAATAGTTAAGACTAGTGTATCAGATAGATCAACTATCAATATAGATCAATGTATTGGATCAATAATGTAATAAGATGTTTAAAACTAGCAATATATATGATCAATATAGAAGATAGTTTGTAATAATATATTATAATAGTCATCATAGAAGTTAACAACGACTATTATAATAAATGAATAAATAATACTTTTATATTTAATATTTTTTTTGCTAGATTGGAAATACTCAATATGTAATAATAATAATGATGATAATAATAATAAAAGATCATTTTATGTAATAGTAGTTGTAATATGACTTAAAACTCACAATTTGCAAAAATTCCAAATATAAAATATTGAAATTTTTTAAAATTCAGAACACAAAATATGAAATTTATTCAACTCCCTCCTTTTCCCCCCAAATTTCCCAAAACTTATCCCATACTCCCATCCATATATAAACACCCCAAACCCTAACACCCCTCTCACTTTCTCTCTTCTGCGCCCCCATGGCCCCTTCCCTCTTCCTTTCTCTCTTCTGCGCCCCCTAAACTCTAGCATTCCCACTCCTTTGCTCTGGTTTGCTCTTTCTCGCTTATAATTATCAATTAACTCACAAATTTGTTGAATATAGATTACATCTTTCAATAATTTCCCACTTATTTCAGCATTAGAGCGAATCTGTGGTGTTTATTAGTATCATTATGACCTTAAAAACAAAGAAAAGAAATATTGTTGCTTATAAAAACTGAAATTTTGTTGTCAAATGTCAGTTTCATTGTCTTCGTGCAAGGTAGTGAAACTGAGTATGGAAAGAGAAAGATGTATGGGTATAAAGAAATTTAATGTTGTTGTCAAATGTCAGTTTCATTTTCTCTAGTAAACTGAGTACACAACTTAATCCACGCATTTTCATCAGTTCTTTTCGCATTTGTGAACGATATCGCACCTTGTTCTTCATCATACGGATCAAAGCTCTTGAATTTCGCTATACAATCCTCGTCTTCAGTATAAATTCATCGGAAGTTTAATGTTTCAGTCGGCGAAGTATGAAATGGCGACCAAAATGTCGGTCGAGTCGTAAGCGGAAGGAGCGTAAGTTGACTCGCTGCGGCAATTACACACTTCTAAGTCCTAATAACTACTTGACGAGTTGAATCAGTTGAATCAGTGAAATGTTGATCAATCTCCTAATATACAGGGAGGAAGAAGATGATGATCTTCTTAAAAAGGTGAGATGATGGACGTCCTGTTTTGGAGTATTCTTGGGTGATGGATAATTGGGGTTTGGTTGTGGGTGATGATTTGAGGGGGTGGAAGAGGTGGGAGAGTGGTGAGGAGAGTCTGTATAACTATGAAAACATGTACTATACATTATGTGGTGGAGCCGTGGAGGTGCTCCTATGAAAATATGTAATACAGATCAGTATTCTGTATAACTATTCGACCATCACTGATTTTGCTAAATTTTAATTTAGCTAGAGTTGCTGAGTTGGGATGCTATGAAGTTATCGATTTGCTAATTTTATTTTTTTTTCAATTGTTAAAATATTTACTCTAATTTTTTTTTTATTTTTTTCCAAAAAACAAAAGTTTGTATTAGAAAAATTATACAATATTATTAATTTTGGGGTTTAACCTTACCTTTTTGCTAAAGTTATGAGGTTTAAATATTACACTTAGAAGTTAAGATGCCTAATCTCATGTTTGGGCAAAGTTAAACGACTAATTAAGCACTTTCGCGGTTCTAGAACAATTTACACTCTTAGATCATAAAAATCAGCTATATAATTAATAGGAATTTTTAGAGTAAATTTAAAAGTTTTGATGCAAATATTGGTTATTTTGATGTTATATTATACACTTTATTTAATACTTGAATTAGAATATTAAACTTTTGATAATTGAATTAGAAAATTATTCAAGGACTCTTCTTTTTTTATTTGAATTAGAATATCATATGACTTTGTAATCGAATTAAAATATTGTACTTTTGATGTTATATATATGGTTTTATAATTGAATTAAATTTTGGTATTAATTGTAATAAAATATTTTGGTTTTAATTAATTTTAAATGTGTTAAAACTATTACTCCATCCGTTCCCAAATATTGTTCCCATTTGGAATCTGGGAGAGAATTAAGAAAATTAAATCTTAGTATAATATTATTTAAAGATTGCATGTTTTTGGGTTAATTATTGAACATTTTATCTTACCAAAGCATAATAAATGTAAAAGAAACATTTAATGTAAGGACAACACATATCACTATGCAAAACAACCAATAAGATTGAGAGTTTATAAGAAAATATGTTGAGTTTATGTAAGTTAAATTTAGAACAGTTCCAAATAGGAACAACTTAAAGGAACACTAATTCGGGAAATGGGAACAACATTAGGGAACAGAGGGAGTATAATTTTACAAAATCTATAAACTTAGTTGTTGAAATTATTTAGAACTTTAAAATTAATAAATAATATTATATAACTTGATTGTTATTGTTTAAATAGTTTAAAAGTTTTACATGAGTTCATTTCAGTTTAAAACTCTTTAAAATATTTTAAATGTTTTATAATTGATTACAATTTTGTTCAATTTGGTTAAGTTTATCACATTGTAAAATATTTTTTCATTTATTTCGGTTAATATTCGGTGTCGGTTCTAATCGGTTTATAACAGTTTGAAACAGTTTTCAGTTATTTTCGGTTAATATTCGGTTCGGTTCGGTTCGGTTTAAAACGATTTTTGATACAGTTAAAAACGGTTCGGTTCCTTTTCGGTTCGGTTTCGGTTCGATTTCGGTTCGGTTTAATGCGGTTGACTTTGAAGCGGTTGATTTCAGTTCGGTTGTTTTTCAGTTATCGGTTGGTTTCGGTTCGGTTTCGGTTCGGTTAACAGTTCAACTATCAGTTTTCAACCAAACTGACAGCTCTACTCACTTGCTTCAAATTTCAAACTTTTTCAACGGCCAAAAAGTAACATGCAAATTTGGACTACATTACATCACTTTGGCTAGATAGTCCTTTGGCTTTCATATATTTTTGGTTATCTACTCATCATATATCATATCAATATCCTTAATTGTAAGTATTTCAATGCTATTTCCCTTGGTAGCTGAGGTCATACTTTTATTGCTTAGTTGTATTGTACGATTGTATAGTTCTCCTGAAACTAAGGAAATCTAAGAAAGACATGAATCAACAGATTAAATTGCAGTAAGTAGTAGTAACATCACTGAAAACATTAAAGAAATAATGCCACAAAGTCAGAAACAATAAAAGATATATTTGGATGTTTCTTTTGGATTTAACTCACAAATGTCATTGTCTTAGATCAGCCGACCGTTTCTCCTTCTTCCCATGCGCTCTCTCTCTTCTACCCTCATAATTCCTCACTTCCACTCCATTGGTCCATCCTCCCAACTATAGTGTTAGGTGAAAATGAATTCAGATACGAACTTATTAGCACTTATCTGAATTTATCAGACTTGCTAGTATTTATATGTATTTATCTGAACTTATTGTCTATGATAGAACTGAAAATAAGTTCAATAGAAATATGTCTTACATATAATTTAAAATAAGATTCGCATAAATATAAGATCGTCTTATAGGATCTTTAAAAAGTGTATTTCATGATGTATTTAACAAGATTTCTCATGGTTCTTCTCTTTTCATACATATAGTGAGAATATTTGGTCAATATTTATGAAGATTGACCAAAAACTGCATTTGCAAGAATAATGAAACATATATGAAGTGTATTTAGTTTTCTCTCTTATCTCACAATGTTTTTTTTGAGTCACAGGCATGAATCATAGTGTTATATGATACATGTACAATTATCAAAATGCTATGTCATTGTATATTTAAACTGTTTTTTCTATTGCATCATATGAAATAGACACAATTCTTAAAAAAAGGGAAACGGGAGGACCAACATCTATAAATGTGAAAGGCGGAATAGGAAAAAAAGAACGAGGAAGTATATTTATGGGCCCAATTGTTAATAAAGGAACACGAGCACCTTTTTAGTTGAGACAAACTCGGTGTAAAGTGTAAACATAAAATTAAAATCTTATAAGGACAATAAAAAATTGCTACGCCTACAAAAAAAAGTGAGGGGAAAATATGAAAATGGAGTAATAAGCAATAACATACCAAAAGGGATCCAACGGAGTTTTTCATCATGTCTTAATCCTATGGCCCCATTATTTTTGTTCATGTTTATACTGTGATATGTTTGACAAAATTTCTTATAATATACTGTAGTTGTTATTGAGGGGTCAATTTCTATAACAATTATCTTTATATAACTCAAGTATCCTGTAAATGACGAATATATATGGAGAAGGAAAGTTAGAATTGTTGTTATTTTACAATATAAAGATAAATATATTTTACGTAAAACAACCAAAAACAAATGTAATATTCCGTTTTTCTAAAGTTGGCTCTATTTTTAACTTGTGACTTTTGGCAAATAACTCAATACTATCATGAGTTGGTTTACTATAAGACGGTCTTAGGTTAAGCTTAACCTCAGACCAGCCTAATAAGCCTTAGAGTAGCCCATACGCGCGCCACATGCTAATCAGCCCAGCCAAGTTGATTTTTTTAACTTTTCGACCCAAAACATTAACTCATTGCGTTTTTTTAACTTTTAGCCCTAAAACCTTAACTTTTGCATAAAAATCCATAACTAATATCATATGTGGAATCAATACCCTTCACTCCATTAGTCCTTTTAGTTATGCATTTTTATGCAAAAGTTAAAGTTTTAGGTTGAAAAGTTAAAAAACGCAAAAGTTAAGGTTTTAGGTTGAAAAGTTAAAAAACGCAAAAGTTAAGGTTTTAGGTTGAAAAGTTAAAAAATCATTTTTTCTGGGCTCCTTAGCGCGTGGCACGCGTAATTGGGCTTTTAATTAGCTTATTGAGCTGGTCTTACATTAAGTTTAATGTAAGACCGTCTTTTATAAGACTTTGCCTACTATCATTTATGTTTTTACTTTGTTATAAAATAATAAAAATTGATATTTTAAAAATATACATCTAGATAAATTCAATAACATTTATTTATTATTTATTTAAGTAAGAATATAAGGTCAAAGAGGGAGATATATGTAAAAAGTGTTGAGTCAAAGTGGAATATATATATAAAACAACTCGAGAAATTGATTATTTCATCTACTCAAACGTAAGTGCAATATTTCCCATTGGAGGTCGAATTATACATATTTTGCTTGTATACTTTTACTAATAGATAAATAAAAAATATAATCATACTACCTTCGTTAACAAATATTGTCACACTCTTTGCTTTCATGTATGCAATGCAAAATTTTGAATGTTAACATATCTAGCAGTGCATTTGTAAACATTATAAAAGTAGATATTAATTAAATACATATTAAGGCGAATCCAACAAGATCTCACATAATTATATTTTTCCTTATATATAAATCACAAATCTCTTTCCTCTCATTTCTCTCTTCTTCCTCCAAAACCCTAAAAAACTTTTGTTGATCTAGGGGCTACCTTCAACCTTTTGATTGATGGTAAGCCCCTATTTTTCTTTCTTACTACTAGATTTTAAATTTCATGGTGAATAAACATCCATTCTCTCTCAATTTGAGAGTTCTTCTACCCAATTATTGGGTTTTATCTACCCATATATTGGGTTTTGTCTCTCTCGAGTTTTGGTGACGTTCTTTAGTTTTGCAGACATTGATTTGTTGATGAAGATTTATGCGCAGTCGCAACGAAGGTCAGTTCTACATCTACAAACAATTTTATCAGATTCAGTTCAATTTCAAGACTACAACGAATCGGAAGACCCCCTCGTAGAAGGCTGTATGAAACAGCGATGTAAAAGAGGGTATTCATCAGTGTCTAATCTCATCTACAACGATCGTGGTTTTGTCAAATTAGAATTTTATTTGATTCAAATTGTTTTGTATTTGTTAGTTCCAATTTTTATTGTAGATACCATATGGCTCTTTTATTAATGAATTAATTTTACCTTCAAAAAAAAAATATAAATCACAAACGACTATCAAAGTAAACTTTATAAATAGTGTTTATCATGCAAATATAAAAATCTTTGCAATACTAGAAGGGTATGAAATTTCATTATAATTGTTTCATAACACATAGAAGTACTCAGCACATCTATGTTGAAAAATCTGAGATAAAATTGTCAAAAATATATACGTTGGAAGCAACTATCTAACTTTGGCTTAAAGTAATCTCTCCACTTATAATCATTTGGCCATATATTTTTTCTTATCTTTCTTGAATTTCTTTTCTATAACTACACTCACACTCACACTCACACTCACACTCACACTAATTACTCCTTATAGTACAAGCCACTAGCTTCACAAGCTCACACATGCACACTCACTCACTCACTCACTCACATCACATACTACTTCACTTACTTCTTGCTTCACTCCCACTTCCACTCCCATAGTTCCATTTCCAACCAAGTTACAAACAATAGACATAGCTAACTTTCCTTCACCAAACTCATTCTCTTCTCTTCATGGCTCCGAGTTCGACTCAGTCGTATCGCCTTTCTTTAATTTTCCTTCTCATATTACTCATCATTCCTCAACCTTCATTTGAACAACCACCTCCAAAACTAAGCAACATTGATCTCACTATCCTCCTAACCATCAAAAACTCCCTCACTGACCTCCCTGGCTCCACATTCTTCTCCTCTTGGAACTTCTCCACCACCCTCGATCCGTGCTCGGCCGCCTTCACCGGCCTCACATGCTCCCTCTTCCCCCCCTCTACTCTTCGAGTCACCGCCCTCGAACTCGGTGCTGGCCTCTTTGGCTCCCTTGGACTCGCCGGGTCACTCCCCGAGTCACTCACCCAACTCACCGAGTTGACTCAGCTCATTCTCAACCCGGGTGTGGTAACTGGCCCGATCCCGGCCCAACTCGGCCGGCTCGTTAACCTCCGGGTCCTATCCCTATCCCACAACCGTCTCACGGGCCCAATCCCGCCGTCTCTCTCCCTCCTCCGCGGGCTCCACACCCTTGACCTCGGGTTCAACCAGCTCACGGGTCGGATCCCTCCGAGCCTACTCGCTGAGTTGACTCAGCTCCGAGTCCTCATCCTCGCCGACAACTACCTCACCGGCGAGTTACCCGAGTCAACTCAGCAAGCTCAGCTCCTCCACCTCGACATCAAAGCGAACCATCTCACGGGTCCCATCCCGCCCACATTGCCGTTACAACTCCGCTACGTGTCACTATCCCAGAACAACATGTGGGGCCCTATAACCAACGGTCCTATAGAGTCGTTATCACAACTAGAGTACCTAGATATAAGTCAAAACAAATTTAGTGGGTCCCACCCTATATCTCTCCTCCGCCCTTCTCTTTCCTCCCTACTCCTCCACCATAACAACTTTTCCGGTTCCATCTTAAAACCATATGGTAATAATAACGTCGATTCATCTTCACAACTATACCCTGAAAACTCCATCATTGACTTGAGCCACAATTGCTTCTCCGGCACGCTTCCCGAAGCGGTTGCCGGAGCAGCCACTGTCCTCCTCAACAACAACCGCTTCAGCGGGCCCGTTCCTAAGCCCTACATTGAAGGTTTAGAACAAGGTAGGATCAAAACATTGTATCTCCAACATAACTTTCTTGATGAATTTCCTACAAGAAAACACCTAGGAATAATATCATTGCCAGATGAGGTTGAAGTTTGCTTGGCTTACAACTGCATGGTGCCACCTCTAGGGCTTAATGTATGCCCCACCAGTGCCGGTGGTCAGCTATCCCGTCCCGCCGAGCAATGCTCCGTGTTTCACAACAACTAGTAACGAGGGGCCGGGACAAGTCAGTTTCTTGGTTCAATATTTACGAGCCAATACTACTCAAGGGAAAAGGTAATATTATCACTTGTCAAGATTTAAACCCGCAACCCTATAAGTCTTATCAAGTGAGCTAACCCGTACTGAATGACATCGGTGGTTGTTATGTCATTATACATAGGATAATAAAATTTTATTTATAATTTTTGTTAGATAGGTGACAAATATAGTTTAAATTCTAGTATAGTTTATAACAAAATAAAATATGTGGTGGAGGATTAGTTGATTATTATGGGAAGAATAGTAGTCTATTTTATCATAGGGAAAGAGGGAATCTAAGAAGGTGTACAAAATTGGAGGGAAGTTGGAGAACATGTGGGAGATGTATAGGAAAATTTGGCGTTGCATGGGGTGTGAAAAGATGTATTAGTAGTGGTATATGTATGGACTTTTCGTTTTGTGTTAAACTACTATTATTAGTAATGTTTTTTTCTTTTGATTTTAAATGTTCTATAGTTGTTACTTTGTACAATTCTGCTATTATATAGTACTGTATTTTGACAGTTAATGATTTGATAATACTATTACACTTTTGTTTCTGCATTGTTATCTTTATTTGATGGGTTGCATGAATAGTGGAAGAGATGGCAAGAAGATTAATTTAAAAGAAGAGTCAACTTTTAGATGGAAAATTTGATTAGTGGAATTAAAGTATGGTGTAAAGATGTATTGCAAATAATAAAAGAAACTTTAGGTGATGTATGGGAGAAATAAACATTTAATATATTCAATCTTCATGAGGATATGAGGTTTTCTTTAGTTTATAATCTCAATTTTGTTGAAATCCTTTTTATTTTTCTATTGGGCCTCATGTAATCGATCTATTAGTTGTTTTAAATTTGTTATTGTTTTAGGTTCAAATTCTTATTCTTCTTTCCTTTCTACCGACTAGGTTGTCATATGGGTCGTCTAAGAAATATTAGGATTGCTATACTAGTTACAACTTTGGGGTCAAAAAATAGTAATATCGCTAATAACTGGAAACAAGTTAGGGTGGTCCGCTTTGCTTTGAGCAGACAATTTAATTTCAAACAACCACAATTTGTTTTATAACTAAATTATTGTGCTTATGGCCAATAACTGGAAAGCTCTCGAGACAAGATTTACCTTCAACTTAAAGAGCCTAAAAATGTTTAGTGAGCTGGAAGGTATGTCAATTTTGAAGTTGACGACCCATATATACAAACACATTCAAAAAGTATTAAATAAGCTCTTCTATACATATTATTAACAGATTTAGAAATTTGAAATAATATATTTAGGTTCATAAATCCATAAGGTTAAGACATTGAATGTTGATAGCTCTATAGTTAAGGTCCCACTTGATTCAGCCATACTTACTCTATCTTTAGTTAATCCTGTTCTGGTAAGTACCTCTATTCTCTTACATTTGATTGTTTTGCATGGAAAAATAAAGCTAAATTGCTATGATATCTCTCTACATTTATATGGTAAATCTCTCTAGAATATTGAGGCCATACTGTCAAGTTATCTAGTCTAGTGACACTTAAGAAATTGTAATTTTTTAATCCTAACTTTCTCCTTCTTTTCACTTCTAAGAACCCTAATTTATTAAGTTGGGCTGAATTTGTGCATCGACCATTCGACCTATAAAAATACTAATATAAATATTGAGTTAATACGTCTGAATTATTTGGTTATTGGATTTGTTTTTTTTTGAAAGAAGAGAAGGTACGTAATTGAGTTTATTTTTGGAAGTAAGCCATAAGAGCATAAAGCAAGGCTATGATATAGAAAGACAAAAGGATTATAAATTTATAACTTAGAAGAATATATATAAATGTCATTACTCAGTTAATCAAAGGACATTCGATTCTATATTGTACTATTGTAGTCTTATGTTTACTAATCAAGTTGTAATATCATGTTACAACCCAAGAGGAATACGAAAGAAAAGAAACGAGAAGATAAAGCTCATGATGTTTCTCAACAACAGTCAATGACTTTATGATGTCCTGAACAAATAGCCAATCTATCTTGGCTTGTATTGAGTTGGGTCAAAATTATTATCTATCATGGTTTGTCATCTTCTTCCTATCATTTTTAGGACATTAAATTAGGAAAACATAGGTATGTTTAATGTTTCCACTTCCTCCGTAACAGATTATTTGCAACGATTAGACATTTTCTACTCATACTTTATGTCAAATCGTTGCAAATAATGTGTTACAGAGGGATTATGTCTTTTGTGTTGTTTATCTAACTCGAATTATTTGGAAGGCTTGGCTCATCACATGATAGATTTCTTCGTTCTTGCCGAAGTTTGTGGCGGTTTGAAATTCAAATCTTATCAACTATCAACTAAGAGTTTTTGGGATAAGTATTCCGTTACCTTTTCTTCTAACTACTTTCAAATGACTAACTCCAAATATTGGACCAAAAAAAGCTCTAAGGGTTGCAACGATATAGTTATAGTCCTTCTCCGTCCTCACCACATTAGAAAAAAAATCTACCTCAAATTATTATGAATCTATGAATAGACAAAATCTTCACTACAACTCATAGACTACGAGTCCCTCAAACTATATATATATTTTGTATTTAAAAAAAAAAAACTTTCAAACATTATATATTGCACGCCTCACCTTGTATGGTATGCGGATGCGAATGCACCTACAAAGGTAAGCTTTGATATCAATTGTTAGTATTGGCTTATAAACTAAAAATAAATCATATATCTTATGAATTTATAATAAGTAAAACCATCATATTTGTGCAAGTATTGAGAATAATGATTGGCTACCTGTTTAGGTTGCCTGGCATGTTATATACTTCCTCTGTTTTTTTATAAGTGCTACATTTCACTTTAGCACGCTTGTCGAGGCATGTTTTATATCATTTTTATCTTTAATTATGCATTTGTAAAATTATGACAATTAGATATTAAAAATATATATATCGAGACGAATCAAATGAGATCCAACATGACTATATTTTTCCTTATGCATATATCATAAAAGCCGGTCAAATTATAATGAATGAATAGTGTTATAAGTCAAAATGTAACACTTAAAAAGAAACGGAGGTAGATAGGGAGATAAAATATCTTTACAAAACCCTAATAAGAGTCTAATTACCAAATTACCCTAATACACCCCCTCAATCTTTACGGGGAGGAATCACGGATAGATTGGAACGATGTTTACAAAACAACTCAGAAGAAAGACCCTTAGTAAAAATATCAGCAACCTGCAACTGTGTCGGAACGTGCTTGACCTGAAGTCCACCTTTGGCAACCATCTCACGAACAAAATGATAATCAACATCAATATGCTTACTACGATCATGATGAACAGGATTGGCAGTAAGATACATAGCAGAAACATTGTCACAATAGAGAATGGTAGGCCGACGATGAAAATACCCTAAATCAGCTAACAATTGACGAATCCAAATTGTTTCAGCCGCAGTGTAGGCAACAACACGATACTCAGCTTCAGTAGAAGACTTCGAAACAGTAGGTTGCTTCTTAGAACGCCAGGAGATCAAATTCTTCCCTAGGAAGACAGCATAGCCAGTAGTAGAACGCCGAGTGTCAGGACACCCGGCCCAATCAGCATCAGAATAGGCAACAGTCACAGTAGGAGAGCCAGTACTATGAAGAAATAGCCCATAATCAGAAGTGCCTTGCAGATACCTGAAAATTCTTTTCACAGCATGAAGGTGAGTAGTACGAGGCGCATGCATAAATTGAGAAACCGAATTAACAGCATAGGCAATATCAGGACGAGTCATAGTCAAATATTGCAAAGCACCAACCATACTACGATAATCTGGGGGATCAGCAAGAAGTTCACCATCTAAAAGAGAAAGAGTGACACGAGAGACAACAGGAGTACGTACGGGTTTGACAGTATGAAGATGAAATTTCTGAAGAAGATCAACTACATATTTGTGTTGAGACAAAAGCAAACCCTGAGGAGTACGTAAAACCTGAATGCCTAAGAAATAATGCAAATCACCCAAATCCTTCATAGCAAATTGAGCAGAGAGAACACTGATAAATTTCTGAAGCAAAGAGGAACTACTACCTGTAAGCACAATATCATCAACATATAGCAAGAGAATGATAATATGACTACTGTGTTTGAGAGTAGAGGTGTCACAACTGCTGCACTTGAAACCAATAGAGAGAAGAAAATTGCTGAAACGAGAGAACCAAGCTCGAGGATCTTGCTTCAAACCATAAATGGATTTTCGTAACCGACAGACATAATGTGGTTGAGAAGGGTGTTCAAAACCAGGAGGCTGACGCATATAGACTTCCTCATTGAGGAAACCATGAAGGAAAACATTTTTGACATCGAGTTGACGAATAGGCCATTTAAAAGTAGCAGCAAGAGTAAGAACTAAGCGAACAGTAGTAGGCTTAATTACAGGACTAAAGGTTTCAAAGTAGTCAATACCTGCCTGCTGATGATTACCAAAAACAACAAGCCTGGCCTTAAACCGCTCCACAGAACCGTCAGAATTATATTTAATCTTATACACCCACTTACAACCAAGAGCGTTTCTATTGTTGTTGCGAGGCACTAGTTCCCATGTATCATTCTTAATTAATGCTTCATACTCATCACGCATGGCTTGTTGCCAACGTGAATCTTTAGACGCTTGCTTAAAATTAGACGGTTCAGACTCAACAACATCGGTTTTTAAATCTAAGAAATTCCTAGTTGAAATGATTCCGTCTTTGAGACGCGTGGTCATGGTATGAACATTAGTAGGATCGACACACCTAGACGACTTCCTAGGACGCCTAGGGGGAGGGACGATAGGAGACGAAGATGACTCATGTGGGACGGCTTGGGGAGGAGTAAAAGGCGAGGGTGGGGAAGATCCTGCGGGCGCGGGATGGTGCTGCGGGCTGGCAGCAGCTGCTTGTGGGGAAGGGGGAGACGCTGCGGGCGCGGGGCAAGTCTGCGAGCAGGCAGCAGATTGTGAGGGAGGGTTGGGGCTGGCTGCGGGCGCTGGGCGCACCTGCGGGCAGGCAGCAGGGCTGCTGGGATGTGGGTCACCCTCGGGCGTGCATGCACCAAGTGGGCAACAGCGGGTTGCTGCACGTGCTCCCGTGGTGCTGCGGGCTCGGGGGATGGGTCACTAGACAAAGGAAGACTCGGGAACCAGCCTAAGGGGTCAAGAGACTCAGTCATAGACGAACCAATGGGTGTGCTAGACACAAGAGAACGATAGGGAAATTTACGTTCACTAAACAACACATGACGACTTGTATAAACTTTGCCAGAAAGAGGATCAAGACATCGATAACCCTTATAATTTGAAGCATAGCCAATAAAAACGCATTGAATCTACTTAGCCTGTAATTTATTGATTTTAGGATCTAAAAACAACGGAAAACAGGCACAACCAAAATATTTCAAAAACTCATAAGAGGGGGGACGATGAAAAAGTTTAGCAAATGGGGATGAACCCCGTAACGCCGAACTGGGAAGACGGTTTATCGTATAAACCGCCGTATAACACGCATCAACCCAATATCGAGGTGGCAACTCAGATTGAACAAGCATAGTGCGGGCCATCTCGATAATGGTTCGATGTTTCCTTTCTGCAACACCATTCTGCGCTTGAGTCCGAGCACAAGACTTTCAAAAATAAATTCCCGAATCACAGAAATGTTGTAGTAAAGGAGTGTTATCAAATTCACGTCCACCATCACTTTGGAAAAATTTAATTTTTGAATTAAACAAGTTCTCAACAAGTTTTTGAAAAGCGATGAAAGTCGAAAAGACATCATATTTCAGTTTAAGTGGATAAAGCCAAGAAAAACGTGAATAATCATCAACAAAAACCACATAATACTGAAAAACTGATTAGATTTAACGGGCGATTGCCAAAGATCACTATGTATCAAATATAAGGGATAGGGGGCACGATGAGTCACAGACTCAAAAGGCAAACGATGTATCTTTCCTAATTTACAATGAACACAATCGTCATGAAACTTAGAATTACATGAAATTAAGTTCTGTGAACGTAAACTTCCTAAAACTCTAGCAGAAGGATGACCACGGCGAGTATGCCAAACATCTCCAGACTCCTTAGTGGCTAAGAGGACAGGAACAGACGAATCTGGGCAGACTCGGGAAGACTCTGAACGAACTCTGGAAGACGACTCTGACTCTAGGATATGAGGCTGAATAGGGTAGACACCATTCCTACTGATTCCCCGCAACAGAACTGCCCCCGTGGTCTTGTCCTTAACACAAACAGAAGATTCATCAAAACAGACTATGCAAGAATTATCCTGACATAACTTTTGAACAGACAGCAGATTATGTTTTAACTGGGGAACATGACACACCTTCGTAAGGCGAAGGGGGCGGCTAGGGGAAGACAGAATCAAATTACCAAGTTTATTAATGGGAAGTCGTGTGCCATCACCAACAACAACAGAACTCGAACCAGTGTAAGGAAGAGCATTAGAGAGCTTACCATCCTGTGAGGTCATGTGGGAGGCGGCTCCAGATACTGGATACCAAACGGAGTCATTTGTTTCACCACCAACAGACAGTGCAGCTAGGGCACGTGTGACACCATCAGGAGAGGAAGGCACAAAGCTATGATTGAAGCGTTGAGCACAATAGGCTGCTTGGTGACCTGGATACCAACAAAGACCACAAGTATCTGAAGAAGGAGTGGTGGCTAAATTGCCGTTAGATGGATTACTTCCTGCTGAAGACAAATCATTAGCAACATAATTGGCACAAGAATAATTAACATATGAAACATCATGAAAATTACCCATACCATTAGCGCGGCCTGCATTGCCACGACCACCCTGTCCTCCATTGCCACGACCACCATTGTTGCCTTTACCACCCTTGTTTCTGTTGTTGTTGCGATTTTTGTTTTTACCACCCCCTTGACCCTTAGCATTTGAACCACCCTGAGAAGAGGAGTGTGATCCAGAAGCACCTGACTGAACAGCGACTAAGGCGGGATGCGCAGGAGACGTATCCTCATACGCACGCATGGCCTTAATGCGCTGCTCGTGCTGAAGTAGCTTAGGGCGAAGGTCATCAAAAGTCAAAGACGTTTGAAATTGGGATAAAATAGTAACAAGGGCATCATAGTCACGATCTTGATCCAAGGCAGTCAAGGTATAGTGAATTAAATCATATTGAGAAACAGGACATTGAATAGCAGCTAGAGAATCAACAATAATCTTAATATCACGTAAGAACACTTCCATAGACTGCTGGTCAGATTTCTTCATACGACTAAGTCTACCTTTCAACTCCATCGATCGAGCCATACTAGCATGCAAAAAATGAGACTGTAACCTATTCCAAATCTCTACGGCAGTACGTAACTCATGGACATCCATCATAACATCACGGGAAATCGATGCGTATAACCACAACTTAATTTGCTGATCAATTCTCATATACTCATAAATTGTGGATTAGGCAAAGATTGACCTAGATTATCAACATAAGTAGGAGAAGGAACCGTAATTGTACCTTCAACAATACCTAATAACTGATGTGTGGAAAGAAAACATGTCACCTGAGTTTTCCACATGAGATAATCTTCGGGTGATGTGAGTTTGATGGTGACAAACCGAGTAATATCTTAATGAACAAGAGAGGAGGCTGCCGGAAGAAGAGATGGTGGAAAAGACGAGTACTGGGCCCCGGAACGGACACCGCTGCCGTTAAAATTAGGGCCAAAACCAGGAGGGAAACCCGCTGGAGATCGAGCAACCATGGGGCTACCGGAAAAGGCGCCGGAAACCGGCGGTGGATGGTGGACAGTGGCGGCCTGAAAAGGCGAGAAACCACCGGCCACCACTGAAGGCTCCGTTGTGGCGGAGGAATGGCTGGCGGAGAGGCCAGCAAAGCTGCCGAAGGGCAGCGACGGCAGGGAGACCTGAGGCAGCAGCGCACGAGTGGTGTGGGCAGGAGTGAGGGGGCGGCAGTCGGCGTGGTTGCCGGAGGAAGGGACGGCTGCAGACATGGAGGAAAGTCGCCGGAAAACGTTGTGAAAAAGAGAGAAAAAAAAACGGAAACCCTAGGGTTTTAAAAAAAACGGTGGGTTAAAATTGGATGCGGAAATTTTTTTTAACCTGGGCTCTTGATACCATGTGCAAGTATTGAGAATAATGATTGGCTACCTGTTTAGGTTGTCTGGCATGTTATATATATAGGGAGATAAAATATCTTTACAAAACCCTAATAAGAGTCTAATTACCAAATTACCCTAATAATATTAATAACCATAGGTTTGAATTGTGATCATTTTGAGATAAACTCATTTAGAGTAAAATTTAACTTGTGTATCACTGTCTCTTTTTGGTGCATAAAGAATCACAAAAGCAGAATGAGAATCGATTCCAATACCTATTAAAACCGTAATGAATGCTTTAACCAATTGGACAATCCCTCACTTTCACTTGTAAATCAATGTGTTATACATGATATAGATTATCCAAATAAATAAATTCGTCAAGAATTAAGTTGGTATCAAGTCAAAAGACTCATGAGGGACCAAAAAATTCAAGTTATTTACACAATCTTCACACATTGGAGCTTTAAGGCACCTCAAAAGCAATGGCAACCGAAAGTGTTTATATTGCCTTCCATATTTTATTTTACATTTTACACCACAATTAAGGAGGTGAGTTTAGGAGTTCTTTATGAAAAAGAAAGAAAGTAAAAAATGGAGATTTGATGAAAGGGGGGAAAGAGCGTGCAACACCATTGCAATTATGACAAATTCGAAGTATTGTGGAGGTAGGAGCTCTTTTTAGTCACGCGGATGATCCTATTAGTAAATGTCTAGTGGGCCTATTTTAACACACAATATTGGTCATCTGCTACGGATACAAAGTCTCGTACTCGCGTATAAAATTATCTTACTTTATTATGTCGGTTAGATATTGTTAAAAAGATATTTTTTTTATAAGTTAAAAGAGTTACTATCTAGTTAAACGAGTCGCCTAATATGTAGATAGTAATTTAAGTGGTCTTTTTAACTCAAAAGTGACTTTTTTTTAAAGTGGTTTTATGCTAAGTTAGTGTAAAACAATCTTATTCTAAATAGACTATTCTTTAAATATACACTGAACACAACTTTTTTGCTTAACATGTTTCAACTATGCCTCTCTTGTTCAAACAATCCCATTTATTAGTTACTTTTAAATACTCTTAAGCTAAAAATATCTTTCCATGATAATTCACTTTAACTTTATTAGTATTTTTTTTTGGAAAAAAAGGAAGTAACAATTAGAAGGGATTGCCGATGTCAATATAATTCACTTTAACTTTATTAGTATTTTTTTGTTGGAAAAAAAGGAAGTAACAATTAAAAGGGATTGCTGATGTCAATATTTCATTATATGATAAATATATTAAGCTGGTTTTGGATTTTATTCTTTCAGTTATTGAAGAATGTGCCAATAGAAAACTACAATGCTAGATAGTTTGCTATACAAAACAAATACATGAGAAAATTTATTACTCTTTATGTGTTTTTTGTTAGAATTTCTTTGCTCTTCGATCTCCCATAAATATGCCATATGATAATTAGTATTTTATTTTTGAGGGGATATAATCATCAATATTATTCATTATGTCTTAGTAAAAATCATATACTAAGTTTCAACATTTGGTTATTCGCTAAGTTACCACTACTGAAGAGATCTTCGATCTTACATCGGATCTCGACAAAAAATTTATATAATGTCTTACTCAGATTTTCAATCAGTTGTAACTTTCTTATTAAACTTCCATAAAAATTAGATAGTAGTTACAAGTAATCTAATGGTTCAGACTAACATTAATATGTATTTCAAGAAAAAAAATCAAGTCTAATCTAATCTTGTTCTAAATCATTTAATTTTCATTGTTATTTATTAATAAAGATGCTAACATGAAAACATTGAGAAGGTTGCATCACTAAAAAAAGTTCAGCAAATCTATAAGTATATTTGTCCTAACCTTAATAACACTCCATTAAATAATTATTTCACATTATTTATAGAAAAACTCAAGAATATTGTTAGTAAGACGAAATCATCAATGGGAAATGCACAATCTACCAAGAGTCAAAGTCAAAAGTGATCAGAATTCAGAACACAAGTGAGCTACCAGTAATATTTCTGCAATCCTTCAATGTCTGACTACAAACAAGCAAACAAACAAAATTGGTGCACTTAACTAATTAACGCTTAAATAAGTAAAGGGTACATACTTCTGCAACAAAGACTGGATCAGAGATTAAACGAATCGAAACACCTATTTGGGTTAGAATATTCTTCTGACTAATCCAACAAAGTGAGCACCATTTCATAGGATTTGATAATAAGGCACAATTATCCACACATTTATGTTTTCCGACATAATAGGGCATTTGACAATTGGTTGTTGGTGATTTACTCTTTTACTTGGATGGATTAACAGTTTTTATCTCACGTGTTTAACTATAGCATGTTCAAATAAGTTGTTGTTGGTTGTTCAATGCAAGATGAATTGCAGAAAGCCCATACAAAAGCTGGTAATACCAGCAGGGGTGCAAATGAGTCAAAATGTTTATGAACTACTATGGAGTTAGTCACGAACAAACTCGATCAAAAATTATTAAGTTAATAACAAGCTTGATCAAAAAATTTAAGTTCGTTAATAAATGAGGCAAGCTCGAATAACTTTATGTTCGCGAACAACTCGTATAAAGCTCATTTCAAACTATCTACCATTAACATTTTTAAAATCATTCAACTATTTCTTTAATTTAAACCTCATTTTTCAGGGAAATATTCCTTATATCATAAATTAGAATTTTAAGATTATATAGATACAAATTGTTTTAGTATGTCAGTTAATAGATTTGGTCATTGCTACATTTAGAAAAGTCAAGAATTTTTTTCAATTTAATAGTTATATAAAAGCTCTAAAATCATTAGCCTGAAATGCAACTTGAGACTTGTTTATTTACTCAAGCTCGAGTTAAGCTCAAACTTGAAAAGTTAAAGAAGAGGCTTGTGAACTAAACTGGAACAAGTCTAATTCTTAATGAGCAAGCTCGAACAATGCAAGAATTCTAAAAGCTCGTTCGAGCTTGTGATATCTCGACCATTAATAATTACAAACAAGCTTAGCTCGAACAACCTAAAACTCAATTCGACTCGGCTTGTTGGCATGCTTTGCAGCCCTAGATAAAACAATATACCCTTTTTATTACTCCCTCCATTTTTCTAATAGGACCGTGTATTTTTTCGTATAGACCAAGAGCAAAGTGCAAAAGTTTAAGAGAAGGATGGTAAAAGTAAGGGAGAGGTAGAAAATACATAGAGAATAAGAAGAAAAAAAAAGTAAGAGAAAAGTGTAATAATTAGTCAACCTACCATTATAAAAAAAAGTAAAAAAAAAATATATCCCAATAAATAAAAACACCCATACATGGGACATTATCTCTTTTAAAGAAACAAGAGAGAGTATTATAGAGTATTATCTCTAATTATTGGAACTTATTGTAACATATCGCAATTTATAACTTTGTCAAGCTTGATGGATCTAATCTGAAGTTATTTTAGTGAAAGTAAAAATAAGTCAAACGGAACATGACCTCAATACTCCTACGTTCCCTATTGTTGTTCCCACTTTAACACGTTTACTAAAGCACTTCTTTGACCATCATTATCTTCCATTGCATATTACTAAAAATTATAACGATTGAATAATGATAAGGTACTCATTAAGACGAATCAAAAAAGACCCACATGACTATTTATTTTCTTATATATATTGAACAATTTAGAAGATTCTCTCTAATTATGAATAGTACTAAGATTCCAAATGGAATAACAAATAGGAATGGAGAGAGTAATACTAATAACTAACTCAAGAATGATAGTAGGACTACTAGTAGACTCATTCCATTATTTTGCCTAGTATAGCAGACATGAAAAATCCAAACAGTGTGAGTACTCAAAAGGCTACAGAAGTTACAGTGCTTATTGTTTACAACATCTTCTGGCTTCATTGCCACTCCCTGTTTTCACTTTTCATCGTCGGCAAACGAAGGCATACAAGAAAAGGGTAAAGCAGGCAAGGAAAAAAAACGAAGATCTTCGAACGGTCTCTAGACTAAAATGAAGCATTCAGGCTATTTGGCGAACGGTTCTCTGAACAGGTGAAGATGGGGCATCTTAGTAAACCCACTTATATCAATCCCTCCTCTTTGTTGGTGGATAACAAAATTCTCATATTAGTCTTTGTTCTAGAGATTTAGGCATATTTTCACATCAAGGTTACCTTTTTGCTCTCACGAGTTTAGCCAATTACGATTTTCATAGTGAAAAGAAAACATCCACCCAAGTTCATATTTCATTCCGCGCAGCTTGACCTTGAAACTAAACACATGGCATGCGATGCACCGATGGCAACAGAGAGAACACTGTGGGGCCCCAAGCCATCATCTTCCATCAGAAAGTTCACTTCAACTGGTGAAGGATTTATCTCAGGCAACCCCGGAACCCCTAATTGAGAATCCTTTGCGTTTCCCCACATGTACAGCTTCCCTGTCTCTGTTCGAAAATAGTAGTGTTAGTTTCAGTATCATTAAGCAGCAAGCATGAAGAAGTGCACGGCCTTTGTAGACACAACTCTAGACACATATGTCTGCCTCCTATGTTAAAACCACAATTACTCTGTCTGAGTACAAATAATAGTCACATTGACCCGACCTACATGACATAATTTTACAATGTTCAATCATCGGAAAACCAATCATCATTGTTTTTTTACGAAGGTAACCGAACAAATTCATCCAAACTACCCAAATATTATGGAGGGGACGCAAGGGATTAGGATTTGGTAGTGGGTGCTCATCAAGCAGCAACCGCAAATGTATAGTTTGAAAAATAGTGGTAAAGAGAAAGACCTTACAGGGAAGAAATTCCACACAGGTTAAACCCAGTTTATCTTTCCAGGATAGGCCCGTGGGAGTGGGGAGAAAGATGAGGGTGATCACACCCTGAAATACCCTGACGGCAGGACTAGCAACCAATGAAATAGGTGATCGTCCTCAGCACAACTAAATATATCATACACTATAAGGCGTGTATCTCGGGACTACTACATACAAGATACAACACACCCTCCAATAAAGAACAAGGAATTCATACCAGTTACAGCTGCTGATGTAGAACCTCCGCAGGCAATTGAGATAACACGCTCATCGGCAAGAGACTCGATCATTGTGGGCACCTTCTGGTTTTGAATAGAGGAATGACCCAACTGACCATGCCCACCATGTCCCCAAGAAAGCACCTTACCACCCTCTAGGATCAAAAATTACATGTATCAGATACTATCAAGCGTTAAGCACACAAACAATAAGGCAAATCAAAAAACAAATTGTAGCATCATAAGAATCTCGGACCAACCAGTCAGAGCTAGAGAATGATATCCAC
This sequence comes from Patellifolia procumbens, assembly GCA_947645195.1. NCBI lineage: Eukaryota > Viridiplantae > Streptophyta > Magnoliopsida > Caryophyllales > Amaranthaceae > Patellifolia > Patellifolia procumbens. The sequence continues at coordinate 1,516,444 of CANSGD010000144.1, forward strand.
CACAAGCTATTTGAACTATACGCACATCTTCAAGACTAGAAATCAATCTAGGTCTCCAACCACCCACTTTATCACCCGTTCCTAGCTCGTGGTTGGAATTAGCTGCCAAAACAAAGCAAAAGGATGTAATCTGACCTCATAGCATCATAATGGCAGCAAAAATACTTTTTGGAAGACAAGAGAAGTATGCAGATCATTTAGCAAAAGGATGAAAATTGGTTCAAGCAGACTTGCAACTTCCAAAAATTTTGCAATTTTAAGTTCACTATATTAGTGATTCCTTTTTCCCCTAAAACAGGATAATATTTATGTAAATAAATATATACATCATTCCTTTTCCATTTAAACAGAGTATTTCAACCATGCATGCTATTTATTTGATGGAGAGAGCATCTATTACAAATTTCAACTCGAAGACATTTACTGATTAGGGTAGTAGAGAGCAGGGATAATGGAGATTTTAGGAGTAGAGGAAGGCCAAAGACGACTTGGAGGGAGCGGGTTCAATTGATATGAAGAGATTCAGCATGCAAGAGCATATATCACTTGACAGAAGAATGGAGGCCAAGGGTCTATCTGGATGACCACTAGAGCTATAATCTTGGTTTCATGTAGTCAACTCTATCCTGTTGTGTTTAAAGCTTTCCCATTGTACTTGTTATAACTCGAAAATTGAAGTCCCCAAAAAGAACAACAACACGAAGGAACAATGCAAAAGGCATTTCAAACTAGATCACAGGTCTGTTTCGTGAAGTAGAGCACTATTATCCTTTGTCAAAGTGCTCTCACCAGTCATCACTACAAATTTACAATAGTTACTACGTCATCCCGAGAGACTCGGTAGATTAAACAAAAAACTTTAAGAGACGTTATAACTGAAGTTTTAATTATTCAAAATATTTAGGAAAAAAAATTAATCTCTGGCAGCATCTGATTGCTTGTCCAGTAAACAAATTCAACAAACAATGGTTTACCTCTCCTCTAAAGCAAACAAGAGAAAGAATAGAGAGATCAACTGCGTCGCATTTCAGCAGCACATAAAACCTTGTGTGCTCACGCTACTACTTAGGTAGTGCGAAGACATTGACCCACTTGGAATTTGAAAGGAGATGGAATCAAATTCTGCCTCCAATTCTTTTAAGTAAAACACGGAGAAAGTGGGGAAAACCAAGGAAGCTAGAGAGAGAAGGTTGGAGATCACAATTTTAGAGAAGGGCAATTACTTAATTAAAAAATTGAGTAAACATCAGTGCCAGTGCCAGCGCCACCTACACCACCGTTACCAACACCAACATTTGCCGCCGCTACCACCATCGCCATGCGCCAAAACCGCCGCTGTCATCGCCATGCGCCAACACCACCATCTCCACCTCTACCTAAGTCTATAAATGGTAACACAAACACACACAAAAAACCTAAAGTTTCTCTCTCCTCTCATCAGATCCATGGACGCCTACTCAGATGGAACCCAAAAAGAGAAGCGAAGATGAAAATCAATTCTCCATTTTTCATCCATTTTTGTCCACTATCAAATCCAACCAAATCCCACCACCATAAACGCCTACCCCCTGTCGTCTCCCTCTATAGACTCCCTTTATTCTTTATTTCTTGTCTCTTTACCGTTCTCTTCACCTTCCAACCTCCTCATCTTCTGGCCTTGTCGTCAACATTTCCTATTCTTGCTCTCAAATCCTCGTTCATTGATATTTTTGTAGTTAAAATTTTCCATTTTAAGCTTAATTGCCCTCATCTTGACATTTCGTTCTTAAGGAAGGGTTACACTAAGAAAGAACGGACAAAGTATATGGTAGGGGACACGTGTTCTAGTTTCCACTTCACAGGGACAAGCAGACAACTTTATGTCTACTGTTTCGTCATATATTTCCACCAGATTTTCAAGAATGTCATGAAGCCAAAGTGTCCTTGCTCCTTAGAATACAAATACATAGGATATCGCAACATAATGCTCAACAATGCAAGAGAGAGAAACGGTAGATGTTGGTCCCTGTTTAATAAAGAAGGATGCCCACATGCAACATCAAAAGCAGAGGTGCACTCAAATGTTATGAATGGATACTACTAGGATAAGGGTATTTTAGGTAGTTTATAATAATTTAAGGATTAGTGGTTTTAGGGTTAACTTATCTATAAATAGAGCTAAGTAGAGAGTGTGTAGTCATCATGAAAATTAATGAGAGAATGAATCTTTTGTAGTGTAGTACTTAACTTGTATTATTCTTAGGGTTTATGTAATATTTCCATCCTATCAATCCAAGACTCATTTCTACTTCTTATACCACCATTTAAATCACTAGTTCCTTACTTACATTATCATCTACATTGTCCATCATTTCCGGTCCATAACATCAAAAAAGGTAAAAGTTTGGTTCAGGCACAAGATATTAGTAAATCAGAACCAATTGGAGGGATACGACGACATAGTGAAGTAAACACTTTAATCGCAAGCATAGCAGTGAAAATGCATATACCGTAGAGACGTAAAGTACCCTGAAACCAGATTACAGACATATTTATTCTCATTGCTGCAGATTAAATGACAGCAGGAGCAAGCAGTGAAGATGCTAAGAATTCAAGTTTTCAGTCACTGATAGTTAGTAGATTGGATGAACAATGAAATTAATCAACCAAAACACTCCTCACTAATTCGAGAGAATGAGGAACTCTCCACTTTCATTCATTACTCAATATTTTCCTGCTCTGCTCAATGAGCTTACATCTTTATTTATAGCTCTAAATGATTCCCTCCAAGAGAGAAGAGAATCAGTTAGTTATAACTAACTAGCAAAGAAAAAGATTAAAGAAAATAGTAAAGCATTAAAAGTCTGCCTTGCCCCTGATTCTGTTAAGAGAGCTAATCAGTTAGGTGCTCTCTCTTAGTTGCCCTTCCTCCTCCTAGTGTATGTGGCTGTGATGGGTGGTCTATCCCAGTTCCTTGCATTACCCCCCACCCAAACTTTCACCTTGTCCTCAAGGTGGAAAGAAGGAAAGTTTGAGTTGAGCTTAGTGTACTCTTCCCAAGTAGCCTCTTGTACTGGTAAGTTCTGCCACTGGATGAGTACTTCAGTGGTAGAAGAGTAGCCATTAGGAACTTGCCTGACCCCTAGTACTTCAGCTGGAGAGACTTGCAGCACAAGTTCTGCAGATAAATCAGGAGGAAGTGTGGGTTGTGCTGCCTGTAGTCCAACAGCATGTTTGAGTTGAGATACATGAAATACAGGGTGTATTTGAGCTTGAGCAGGGAGAGCCAACTTGTAGGCCACTTGGCCTATCTTCTGCAGTATCTCATAAGGCCCATAAAACCTAGCAGCCAATTTTTCAAATGGTCTTCTTGCTAGGGATTTCTGTCTGTAGGGCCTCAGCTTGAGGTACACAAAATCTCCCACTTCATACTGCACATCTCTTCTGTGTTCATCCTCCTGCTTCTTCAGAATTCAGCTTCTTCATAGAATTCTGAGCTTTCAAAAGGGACATCTTCAGTTCATCCAGCATTGCATCCCTCTCAATCAACTGATCTTCCAAAGCAGCTACTGTTGTTGTGCCTGTCTCATACCTCAGCAAGTGGTTGGCTTCTCTTCCATACAATGCTTTGAAGGGTGTGCACTTAGTGGAAGTATGGTAGCTGGTATTATACCAGTACTCAGCCCAAGGCAACCACTGAGCCCAAGGCTTGGGTTGCCCATTAATGAAACATCTCAGATAGCTTTCTACACACTTGTTAACTACCTCACTCTGCCCATCAGTTTGAGGATGGTAGGCAGTACTTCTCTGCAACTTGGTGCCCTGTAAATTGAACAACTCAACCCAAAATTTGCTCATAAAAATTCTGTCTCTATCAGAGACTATGCTACTAGGGAAACCATGTAGCCTAATAATCTCCCTCACAAATAAGGCTGCCACACTGCTAGCTGTGAATGGGTGTTTCAAAAGTAAGAAGTGGCCATATTTGGTCAACCTGTCCACTACTACCAAGATAGTATCAAATCCTGTGGATTTAGGCAACCCCTCAATGAAATCCATGGATACTTCTTCCCAAACTAAAGCAGGAATGGGAAGAGGTTGTAAGAGCCCAGCAGGTTTCAAAGTTAGAGCCTTCTGTTGCTGGCACACTTCACATTCCTGTACATACTTTGTCACAGCTTTCCTCATGCCATGCCAAAACCACTCTGCAGCTATCCTTTGGTAAGTTTTAAAATCACCAGAATGTCCCCCCATAGGAGAGTTGTGATACATATGAAGAATACTTTGAGTGAGAGTTGATTGACTAGGAATGACCAACCTTCCTTTATATTTCAACACTCCTTGATGCACTTCAAAACCTTTAGGAGACAAGGAGCCTTCTTCAATAGCCTTGGTGAGTTGTTGAAGAGGTTCATCTGCTTGAATTGCTTGTTGAATCTGCTCCCAAGGGACCAAGTGAGATGATAAGAGATGAGAGCACTCCACCCTCAAAGGGGTAATCCTAGACAAAGCATCAGCCACCCTATTTGAGGGCCCTGGTCTATATTGTATCTCAAAGTCATATCCCATGAGTTTACTCATCCATCTTTGATACTCAGTACCAACTTCCCTTTGCTCCATCAAATATCTCAGGCTTTGTTGATCTGAGAGGACAATAAAATGCCTTCCCAACAAGTAATGTTTCCATTTCTGAACAGCCAAAACCACAGCCATCAATTCTTTCTCATAGATAGACTTAGATTGAGCTCTTGGACCAAGAGTCTTGCTGAAATAAGCTATTGGATGCCCAAGCTGTAATAACACTGCACCCAAACCATAGCCACTAGCATCAGTTTCCACCACAAATGGTAGAGAAAAATCAGGCATTACTAACACAGGAGCAGTTGCTAAGGCAATTTTTAGCTTGTCAAAAGCTGTTGTAGCCTCATCAGTCCACCCAAAGTTATCTTTTTTGAGTTATTCAGTCATAGGCTGTGCTATACTAGCATAACCTTGGATGAATTTTCTGTAATACCCAGTGAGACCTAGAAATCCCCTCAACTCTCTCAGGTTAGAAGGAATAGGCCATTGCTGTATAGCTTGTATTTTAGTTTGATCAACTGCTACCCCATTGGCAGAAATAATGTGGCCCAAATAAGCCACTTCCTGCTTCCACAGCTCACATTTTTTCTTATTGGCATATAGCTCATGGTGTTGAAGGAGTTGAAACACCTTGTCCAAGTGTTCCAGGTGCTCAGAAACTGATTTGCTAAACACCAAGATGTCATCACAAAATACCAAGACAAACTTTCTTAAGTATGGTTTAAATACTTCGTTCATGAGGGCCTGAAAGGTTGCTGGAGCATTTGTGAGCCCAAAGGGCATAACTAGAAACTCATAATGTCCCTCATGAGTTCTAAATGCAGTTTTAGGTATATCCTCCCTCTTCATCCTAATCTGGTGATATCCAGACTTAAGATCTAATTTAGAAAACATAGTGGCCCCATGCAGTTCATCTAACAGTTCTTCAATAACAGGGATTGGAAATTTATCAGGCACAGTAGCTTTGTTAAGGGCTCTGTAGTCTACACAGAATCTCCATGATCCATCTTTTTTTTTCACCAGCAATACAGGGCTAGAATATGCACTAGATGATACTTGAATGATTCCAGCCAACAACATTTCTTTTATTAGCTTTTCAATCTCATCTTTTTGGAAGTGTGGATATCTATAAGGTCTTACACTAACTGGATTTTCTCCATGTTTCAGATTAATAGCATGCTCATGGTTTCTAGAGGGAGGTAACCCTGAGGGCATGTTGAATACCTGCTCATATTGTTCAAGGAGCTGCTGCAACTCTGGTGGGCCTTCATGCTCCTGTTTTTGCTCTTCTTGGAGCAAATTCAGTTCTACCAGCAAGCCTCCTTTTTCTTTCCTGATTGTCTTCATCATTGCCTTTAGTGAGATACCAGTCCTGCCCAAAGTAGGATCCCCTTTCAAAGTAATTGTTTCACCATTCAACTGGAATTTCAATGTTTGTGTCTTCCAGTTTGTGCTCATTGTCCCAAGTTTTTCTAACCACTGAATCCCTAATATCACATCAGAGTTTCCTAGGGGAAGTGGTAGAAAATCTTCAATCACTATTGCTTCTTGTAACTCCAATCTTACTGCCTTGCATTCCCCTGCCCCTTGAACAGTGTCCCCAGTCCCCAATGAGACTTCAAACTTGCTAGAAGGTGATGTAGGAATCTGGAGTTTATCTACCACAGATGCTGAGATAAAATTATGAGTAGCCCCTGGGTCTATCATAACCACCACAGATTTATCAGCTATAGTGCCTTTCAACTTGAGAGTTTTTGGACTGCTAATCCCCATTACAGAGTTGAGAGAAATTTCGGGGTGTTGCATTTCTTCTTGGTTTTCAAACTCAGCTTCACTGTCTTCTTCCTCTCCTTCTTCTCCCTCAATGGTAAGTAGAGCACTTAGCTCCCTTCCCTTACATTTATGGTTAAATCCCCACTTCTCATCACATTTGAAGCATAACCCCCTTTCCCTCTTTTGTTGCATCTCAGCTTCTGTCAATCTTCTTATTACTCCCCGGGGTCGAAAAGTTGGGTTGGGTCTTTTGTTGCATCTCAGCTTCTGTCAATCTTCTTATTACTCCCCTGGGTCGAAAAGTTGGGTTGGGTTGGGTTTTAAAGGTGTTGGAAGCTGTGGATTGAAGGGAGCTTGTGGTTGATTGGGTTTGGTTGGTGTTGTTTCTGTTGTTGTAGCTATTTTGGTTAGAAGTTTGGGGAAGGTTAATGTAGTTGGCAGTTTTGGATGGAAAAATTGGGTTAGTATAGGGTGGGTTTGGGTAGGAACGAGTGAAAACAGAGTTTGGCCCACTTCTAGTGGCCCATTTTTTTGGTTCAGCATTTTTATTTTTGACTTCTAATTTTTGTGCTAACTCCATGGCCTGGTCCAGGTCTTTTGGGCCCAACACTCTCACTTCATCTCTAATGTGCTCACTGAGCCCATTAATAAATTGACTCATAGCCAATTCTTCTGGAATGTTCTCTAATGGAGCCAAAAGCTCAACAAATTTCTTGGTGTACTCATCCACTCCTCCAGCTTGGTGGTGTTGCAACCACTGTTCGTGCAAGCTTCCGGTGGCCGTCGCCCGGAATTTCTTCAACAACATTCCCTTCAACTCCTCCCACCTTCGAATAGGTCGCCTTCGATTCTCCCATTGATACCAAAACAAAGCATCTCCCTCCAACGCTACCAACGTGGCTTCGACTTTGTCTTCTTCACAAAGACGATAGAAGTTAAAAAATCGCTCCGCCCTAAGAATCCACCCGTCCGGGTTGCTACCATCAAAGAGAGGTAAGTCGATCTTCGTGAATCTCCATCCACCACCCCCATTTCCTGTGGGTGATTCAAATACCCCGGAATTCCGGCCTTGCTCCGGCGTTTCTATTCGTACCTCATCTTGGCCTTCCACCATCCTCCTTTCGCCGCCAACCTCCCAGTGGTTTCCGTCAACTTCTTGGGGCTGTTTTTCCCTTCGTAGTGTTTCTAACTCAGCTTGTAGCTCTCTTCGAATCCGTTCATTCTCTCCCCTGATCTGGTTAATCTCTCCTTCTTGATTAGCCCTAGATCTATCGATTCTTCCCTCCAATCTCGTGGTGTTTTGTTCGACCTCTCCGGTAAGCCTCGCAATAGCATTCGCCATTTGAGCCAGAGCTTCTTGCAAGGGTTGGTGAGCTCGTGCTACTTCCGTTGCTATTGCCTGAGCACTCTCTTCCCTGAGAGATAGCAACTGTTGCTCAATCTGCTCAATGCGCTGAGTGTTCGTCCCTCCATTCACCATTTCTTCCCTGTCACGTGCTCGCTCTGATACCACTTTTGCTAAGAATTCAAGTTTTCAGTCACTGATAGTTAGTAGATTGGATGAACAATGAAATTAATCAACCAAAACACTCCTCACTAATTCGAGAGAATGAGGAACTCTCCACTTTCATTCATTACTCAATATTTTCCGGCTCTGCTCAATGAGCTTACATCTTTATTTATAGCTATAAATGATTCCCTCCAAGAGAGAAGAGAATCAGTTAGTTATAACTAACTAGCAAAGAAAAAGATTAAAGAAAATAGTAAAGCATTAAAAGTCTGCCTTGCCCTGATTCTGTTAAGAGAGCTAATCAGTTAGGTGCTCTCTCTTAGTTGCCCTTCCTCCTCCTAGTGTATGTGGCTGTGATGGGTGGTCTATCCCAGTTCCTTGCAGAAGAGTGAGAAAAACAAAGAGCAGACAATGTGTGAATTCTAGTGAAAGTGGATGCTTATTTTGGACGCCCAAATCGATCTAATAGCCAAAAGAAACAGCAAGAAGATGACAATAACTCTCAGAATTCTTAACAAATAAAAAGAAATTACCTCCCCAGCACCAAAGCTTCCCTTCTTCTGTCAGTGCCATAGTGAAGAAACCCCCACAAGCCACAGCTGCTACACGAACAGGCAATGCTTCTACTTTGCATGGGACACTCAGCCCACCTGCCTGGTCTGGACCACGTCCAGGACCAAGACCTAACCTACCGTCCCCTTCTTCTCGACCCCAAGTGTACAACTCACCTGTAATTTTCAATAAACATGATATATGAGGAGAGCACATGAGAAGTAAAGCACAATCACACGCTCGTTGTGGATAGTGGCAAAACAAGACACATTTGGCTTATAAACAATCCAAATTTAAAAAAAGAATAGTAGAGGCACTTTGGTCTACTAGTATTATCAAGATAAACACTACAAAATGTCTCACCGGTTAAAGTAAGAAATGAAAAACTATCCCAACAGTTTATATCTTTCACCCCCGGTCAAATCTTGACCCAATGCCCTTACCACCCCCCGGGCCAAACACACAATGACACAAGCAGAAACTCTCCTTAGTCATATCTTTTCGTCCACTTTTTCACATAACTTCTTTAAAACCAGTCAGAAAACCATTGCTCATCACTTCAACTCATATTCCTCAAACAGTCAAACTCGAGACACTGGGAATTTTGAAAAGAAATCCCCTCGAGAAAGTAGAATCCATAATAGCAAGACTCTTCATGGAGTGCACCCATAAAATAAGTAGCAAGCAATTCATTCTATAAGGCATGCATTGCACTTAACATCTAGGTAAGGAAATAATGTACCGTCATACGAGAAGATCTTTTCCCCTTAACTGTCACTGCTAGTGCAAAGGACTCATTTTCCTCAATTCACAAAACACACAAACTTAATGCTACTACTACAAGTCTATAACAACAACAATAACAAGAATTTCAAAACTTAAACCCAAAATAGGTAGGGGCTCGCTGGATGAGTCAAAGGATTTTGTCCAGTGGCCATACACATAGACCCTCCTCTTCCATTCCTTCTCTAAAGTGCTATATGCCCTTGCAAACCTAATTTCTTCATATTGCTTTAACGCCTTAATCCTAGCCATCCAAAACCTCCCAGACTTTGTGGGTGCTAATCGTGGGCATACAAGTGTACAACAACTTAGCTCCATAAGCTCGTGACTTGTGAGACCTTGATAACCTTTGTCCTTTCATTTCCCACACTTATATTACAATCTTTCAAGTTCTGTTAAAAATAAATTTTAGGTTTTTAATACAAATTTAAGTTAATACTTTGTAATTTAAAATGTCAGAGCACTTCCACATAAAGAAGCTACTAGACCCAAAAAAAAAAAACAAAAAAAAACGTTGATATGATATAAAAGTGGGGCAAAGGGAGACCCTAAATCTTCAGATTCAAAATTAGTCATCATCTTAGCTTTCTCTCTTCTCATAATCGATTGAGCTAGGGATGTTAAATCATAAGTGCCTAAACGCAAGATATTCAAACACGACTTGATGAACACTTGACTCAAATTGTTAGTGAGTTGAGTCAAACAAACGAAACTGTGCTCGACTCAAACGATTAGCTGCCCTACCCTTATTCTAAAACCTTCATTTTCCAACTCTCCACTAACCCTACGGTTGCAATTTTCAGCAAAACACATAAGTGATTCTCTTATTTCTAATCATCCGCACAACCTTCCTTCTAATATCTACCGCCATCTTGAATATATGTTCTTTTCTATGCTTTCGCAACCAAAATTGAATGAGATGAATTTTAGAACATCACCCCAAGGGTTACCAGTTACCACAAACAAAAACTTTTTTTGAAAATAATATCCCTAGTGGATACCAAAGCGGAAACCACTATGGCTGGTTTTGCTTCTAATATTCCCTTTTAAACATATCAGGTTTTAATAAATGATTGCATTGAAAATGTAAAAAGTGTATTAGAGTAACCACTAAAAGATTATCACATTGAAAATTAGATTTTTGTGAATCCATCTAATATACTGAAGCAAAAGTCACTATGGCTGGTTTTCCCTTCTGATATTCCCTTCTAAACATATCAAGCATTCATAAATTATTGCATTAGAAATGTAAACAAGGTAAAAAAAAACTAGTATCAGCAAGGCTAAAGACGAAAAGAACACATAAATTTAAGAGAAAGTTTCACTAATTGTAATCAGCACACCTGATTCAGTTATAGAAGCAGTATGTGTTCCACTAGTTGCAATGTGTTTAATTTTCTCTTTCCAAGAACCTTCAACTAGCCGAGGAACCAACTCCCTTGTGTAAACTGTATGACCAAGAGCGCCAAAACCACCATATCCCCTGCAAACTTCATTTTCCAATAAGAAAACCATCAAGCTTTGCAAAATGTAAAACACATTCATTCATGATTTAAAGACTCAAAACCAGATAAAACACATAGAATCTGTTTATCCCCCTAGAGATCATTTAGCCATTTGATCCCTCCAATGAGTAATTTGTCAATGAATGAAACCAAAGGTTCAGCAATCTTCGCCTTATAGTAATCATACCTACGTAAGATGGTATGTAGACTCGACTTCCCCAATAGAATGAGCGGATATAAACTAAAACAGACTTCGGTAATCCGAGCAAGTAAGGGCCTATTCTCCTCCAACCTATTTTCAATTCAGATCATTGTTTTTTCAATTCAGCTATGCACACTCCTTTTACTCTCATTTCACTATCCAATTCAGTTCAGTTCAATTGTTTTCAACCGAGGAGAACAGGCCTAAAACAGACTTTGCATATCAAAACATATAACAGCAACAATGTCATACCTAGGTAAGATGGTATGTAGTCTCTGCCAGAAAATTCTTGGGTCCGCCATTGAATGAGCGGATATAATTTACTTTTACACTCACATTTCACTATTCCTTCATGTTTACTTCAGTTATTTCCACCTTAGCTCTACACAATACTTTTGCACTCACATTTCACTATTCCTTTCGGTTCACTTCAGTTTTTCTACTTCAGTTCAATTCACTTATTTACAGCTCAGCTCTGCACGATACTTTTACACTCACATATCACTCTTCCTTCCGGTTTACTTCACTTTGTCTACTTCAGTTCAATTCAGTTATTTTCAGCTCAGTTGTGCACAATACTTTTACACTCACATTTCACTATTCCTTCCGATTTACTTCACTTTTTCTACTTACAGATCAATTTAATTCAGTTATTTTTTCAGCTTAGTTGTGCACAATACGTTTACACTCACATATCACTCTTCCTTCCGGTTTACTTCACTTTGTCTACTTCAGTTCAATTCAGTTATTTTCAGCCGAAGAGAACAGACCCTAAAACAAACTATGCCAATCAAAACAAATAACAGCAAACAATATCATCAGCAACATCACTCAAATTATACAATCCAATCAAGAGAGAGAACAAAAACTCACCAACTAAACACTTATTCTCAATTCAGCTAATCACACCACTTTCACTCTCACATATCACTAATCCTTTCAGTTCAATTCATTTATTTCCAGTTCAATTCAATTCAATTATTTTCAGCCGAAGAACATACTTTACCAATCAAAACAAATAACAGCAACAATGTCATCAACAACATAACTCATAATAATTTAATCAAGAGAGACAACAAAAACTGACCAACTAAACACTTCTCCAACAGAAGTAAGCCCAACAGAATGAAGACCACCAAGCGCCAAACCCTTAACAAAACCCAAATACGGATTCAAACTCGGTACGAAAACCGAGTTCTCATGACCCAAACCAAGCCTTCCACCATCACCTTTACCAAAAACCCAAAACTGCCCATCAATCAAAACAGCAGAATGAAACAACCCACATGAGATTCCCACCTCTAAACTCGATTTCTCCGATGTGGGATGAAAAAGAGTGCCTGGAGATTGAGATAGACTAAAAGATGAAGGAACTAATAGAGATGAAACATGAGTTGGGTAAAGACGAGTTTGTTCTGTTCCTGTACCGAGTTGACCCGATGATGCACGACCCCATGCGAGGAGCTGGAGTGATACGGTGTCGTTTGAGGAGGGATTAGTGGGTTTGTAGAGAATGGTGGGTTTGTTAGTGGTGGTTGTTGTTGTGGTGGTTGAAGTGGTGGTGGAGTTGAAGGTGAAGAAGCTTCGCACGGTGGTGATGCGGCGGTAGAGAGTGCGTTTGAACATTGCCGTGCAGAGTGAGAGTGACAAGAGCACGGGGGGGTTTGGAAGTAAAGTAGTTGTCGACTTGTTGGCTCGGGTTATATGGGGAGTGCGGATCATTTATCCCACATAGTGTATTATTTGGTGTTCCATTTTTAATTATTTGTCCCATGATTTGAATAAAATAATTTTAAATTTTATTTTGTACATGTTCTCTATTTATAAAGCCTCCTTAAAAACAAAAATATAGAAAATAAATTTCACTTAGTAAAATAATGAGCAAAAATGAAATAAATCGTTTTCGCCATTTATTTTACTATGTAAAGTTGTTTTTTGTGTTTTAGGAGGACTTATTAATAGGGAGCATGTACAAAATAAATAAAAAAATTATTTTATTCAAGTTATGGGACCAAATAATAGAAAATGGGACACCAAATGGGACATTATATGGGATAGATGATCCGGTCTCATATTAGGGTTGCCGAGTATGTATCAGATAAATAGAAGTTGGGCGTAATTAAACTATTTTTTTAAAACGTAGTACTGTTATATACTACCTCCGTTTCACAATAGATGCAACATTTTCATATTGTGCACTATTCACAGTTTAGACTTTGATTGGCTTTGGCGATTTACAATTTTGGAAAAACATAATCATGTGGGATCTTGTTAGATTCGTCTTAATATGTACTCCCTCCGTTTCTTTTTGTTTGTCTCATTTACTGTAGCTCCAAATGCCAAGAAAGATGATGTCATATGCATGTGGGTGGGGACAACAAGTAAGGAGTCAACTTATTTTATAAGAAATGTGGTAGTTAAAGTAGGTGAGAGAAACTTGTAAGGTACATGTAGGAGCAAAAAGTGATAAAGTAGGGGTAGATGGGTGATATAATTTTGCCATATAAGGAAAGATGAAAAAGTAGGACAAACAAAAAGAAACGGACAAAAACGGAAAGTAGGACAAATAAAAAGAAACGGAGGGAGTATTTTTTTTAATATCCTCTTTTTATAATTTTTACTTATTGATAATTAAAGATATTAATGTTTAAAATAATGCATTGACAAGCGTGAAAAGTACAAATGATGCATCTATTGTGAAACAGATGAAGTATTTAGGTAGTATGTGTAATGTAGTACTATATTTTTCGCGTAATGTAGTATATTTATATACAGTTTAGCGTAGTATAGTTTTTTAAAATTGTAATACTATAAAATTGAACATTGCCGTGCAGAGTGAGAGTGACAAGAGCACGGGGGTTTTGGAAGTAAAGTAGTTGTCGACTTGTTGGCTCGGGTTACATGAGGGGAGTGCGGATCATTTATCTCACATAGTGTATCATTTGGTGTCCCATTTTTAATTATTTGGTCCCATAATTTGAATAAAATAATTTTTTAATTTATTTTGTACATGCTCTCTATTTATAAAGCCTCCTTAAAAACAAAAATATAGAAAATAAATTTCACTTAGTAAAATAAAGAGCAAAAATAAAATAAATCGTTTTCGCCATTTATTTTACTATGTAAAGTTATTTTTTTTGTTTTTTGTGTTTTAGGATGACTTATTAATAGGGAGCATGTACAAAATAAAAAAAAAATTATTCAAGTTATGGGACCAAATAATAGAAAATAGGACACCAAATGGGACATTGTATGGGATAGATGATCCGGTCTCATATGAGGGTTGCCGAGTATGTATCAGATAAATAGAAGTTGGGCATAATTAAACTATTTTTTAAAAAACGTAGTACTGTTATATACTACTTCCGTTTCACAATAGAGGTAACATTTTCATATTGTGCACTATTCACAGTTTAGACTTTGATTGGTTTTGGCGATTTACAGTTTTGGAAAAACATAATCATGTGGGATCTTGTTAGATTCGTCTTAATATGTATTTTTTTAATATCCTCTTTTTATAATTTTTACTTATTGATAATTAAAAATATTAATGTTTAAAATAACGCATTGGCAAGCGTGAAAAGTACAAATGATGCATCTATTGTGAAACAGAGGAAGTATTTAAGTAGTATGTGTAATGTAGTACTATATTTTTCGCGTAATGTAGTATATTTATATACAACTTAGCGTAGTATAGTTTTTGAAATTTGTAATACAATAAAAAAATTGTAGTATATTTTTTTAGAAATGTAGTACATACCTATCTGATAGATGTTAGTGTTCACATCTATCAGATAGGAATTGGGACTTTCCCCGGGTTATATCATGTAACTTAATCTAATTTCAAGAGCCAAGTTGATATAGACCGGGTTTACACTAAATTTATCGTAGATTCAGTATAAAGCCCAAAAGTTAAGATTTTGTAATTAAAAGTTAAGGTTTAACAATCAAAAATTAAGGTTTGTTTCAAAAGTTAAGATTTTGTAATTAAAAGTTTTGTTTTAACAATTATAAGTTAGGTGGTCTACCCAAGAGTTTCTCAATTTTCAGTTACATTAAGGTCCCGTAAAATATTTTTCGAGAAAATTGTTTTTCTGTATTTTTATTTTGGCATTGTTTGATTAGTAAAAGAGCATAAAATTATTTTCTCTTGCGGTAAAATAGCTTTCTAAATTATGAAAACTCCCTTTTCCTTTAAAATGAACGGAAAACTATTTTCCTTCTTTTTCGTTAATCCTTAACACCCTTTTGCACTCCTCCTAAACTCCTAGTGCCTGCTTACTTTCTCTCTCATTTTACATTTTTCATTTTTCATCATCTTTCTTTACCAAACAAAATTGCTTATGTTTCAGTCACCCTAATCTCCTTGTCAACCCCCCCCCTTGTGCCATATGTCACAACCCAACACATCCATTTATGCACAACTCTCGTTCGAAATCACATGCTCACCGTCCATCACCCATTTGTTTCGAGCTCCATGGCTTCTCATTCCATTACATTATGTCTTAGAAATGCGCTTCCCTTTTTATTACATTATTAATATGTCTTGTGAATGTTGTCTAATATATTGGGGCATGTTCTCTTTGGTTATAAACAGATGAATCACACTGTATAAAATTAAACCGGGGAGCCATAAGCCCATATATGCTACTTCCTCCGTTTCGCAATACTCGCAACATAAGCATAGTAACAACTATTCATTTACTATTCTTATGTTATATTTTTTCACACGTGTATAAGAAAAAATATAGTCAAGTGGGGTCTTATTTGATTCGTCTTGATGCATACTATCATAATATCAACTTTTTATAATTTTTACTTATCAATAATTAGAGATATTAAGGTTCAAAGTATTGCATTGGATAGTGTGCAAACAAGAAACGTTGCGAGTATTGCGAAACGGAGGAAGTATTAATTAAGGGAAATTTTGCGAAAAAACACCTTTTTTGTTACAAGTTTTGTTAAAAAACACCTTATATAATTATTTTTGTGAGAAAACACCTTATATGTTACTTTTATCAAAATGCACACCTTTTTGTTAGATTTTGGCTAAAAAGTCAAACTTTTAGACGTTGACCCTCCAACTTTTCACTCATCGTTGCGTGTCAGATTTTGATCAATTTTTTTTGTGAATGTGCGCCTTCCGCACAAAAAAAGGAAGGCGGAAAAATAAAGAGGTTCAATGATCAAACCTTCGACTTTTTAGCCAAAATTCGACAACAAGGTGTGCATTTTGATAAAAAGTGACATATAAGGTGTTTTCTCACAAAAATAATTATATAAGGTGTTTTTTCGCAAAAATTGTAACAAATAAGGTATTTTTTTCGCAAATTTTCCTTAATTAAGCCATGCTCTATTAGATTAAACGGACAAAATTAAATTAAAATAGACTAAACCAAATTTAATTAAAATAAAAACGAACTGAATAGACCTGAACTGAATTGACCTGAACTTGACTGAACTAAACTCGACCGGATTAAATTGAATTATTGAAACTTGAAAGTAATTCTTCAACCTCTATCCCTGCCTCCTTCAACCTCGCAGATAAACCAGCCATTTCACTTACAAAAATCACCACCAACAATTACTCAAAATCTTCAATCTTTATCCTTTCCTCTCTCACCTGCATTTGCTGATATGAATTCCAACATTCGAGTATATACCAACCCATTAAATTCTTTTTAAATTAACTATACTATCACACCATATCACCACCATGCACTCACTCCAAATTAATCCTTCTTACTTACTTAACTTGGGTAAGAACTTTAAACTCTTTAAATTGTTGCATATTTTCTCACAATTTACAACTATAAATGTCTGTTCTTCCCATTACATTCAACAAGTTTTAATTTTTGATAAAGTTATTGCTATCTGGATTGAATTTGGGCTAATTGTAGCTGTATTTTATGTGGGTTAATTATTTCAGGTGAGATTAGTGAAGGGGTTGTATATCCAATGGGTTGTATTTCAGTTCCCATGGGGTTTTTGCTTCAGGTATTTATGTAATATTGCAATATTTTGATTGGAATTTTTGAAGTATTAGTATGAATGGTTTGTTTACTCACTAATTGAGATGCTCGTTGAATTATACTTCCTCCGTTTATTTATACCTGCATCATTGAGCATGTGGACAAGAATTAAGGAGAAAAGAGAAATAGAAAGAGGGAAAAAAAGAGGACTCATGTGATTAGAAAGAGCTACAGATAAAGTATTTCCCTAAAAAGAAATGATGCAAGTAATTTGATATTTTTAAAAATGGGAAATGATGCAAGTAATAAAGAGCGGAGGAAGTATATAGGCTATGTCACTTCGACACCCTCATTCACGTGGAAGATTGCATGGCGTTTTGTGTTGTGTCGGACATGAATCGACACTTGGATAATTTGTTTTTAATAAAAAAAACTTGTCTTTTTTTTTTCTACAAAATGACTGAGTCCGACACTTGGGCACCTGTATCTGATTGGACACTTAGAGCCTGTTCTCTTCGGCTGAAAATAGCTAAACTGGAAAAAATCGAATTGAACGTGAGAGTGAAAGTATGGTCAGGAGCCGAGGTGAACTGAACTGAAAGTAAGCAGAAGAGAACAAGCCCTTATTCTGTTATGTAAGTATCATAGTGTATCGGTATGATTTGAGAGAGATGATAGCTTAATTGGTGAGAGCATCCCGATTGGTTCCGAGGGGGTCTTGGGATTGATTTTTATCCCGCCTTTGCGACTCATTATCCACCGAAAGGAACAAAATGGGTATAATTTGGAAAATTATTTGGTTTATCCATTTTATGTTAACTGAGGAATTTGGTGTCTAATTTTGAATGTGTTGCATTTTTTTATAGATTTGTCTGCAATTAGAGTTTATTTATGATTGTTTTGTCTCATGTAAAATTGAGAATTTCAGAAACCTGCTTTTGGAGGTGTTTCTAATGTGAGAAGGAAGAAGGAGCATTCTTGGGTTTCACTACCTAGACGAGTTAGTTGTATTAGAAGTGCGCTTTCAACTACCCAGATAGAGAGCAATATGGTTGAGAAAGAAAACACTGAATTCAAGTCTTCGTTTGATGAGTATCTGAAGGCAATGGAATCTATTAGAACTGACAGGGAGAAGAAGAAAGTTGAGAGAGGGAGTGACCATGGAAAGAAACGTACTGGTGCTGCAGTCAGTAAAGATCGTCCACTGCATCAGAAACGTGGCGAGACTGTCAAATTTAAGAGGTTTAAAGGGTCAGAGTCTGAGGAAGGAGATAAATGGTCTGAAGGAGCTGTGGGTAAGAAAGATTTGGGTGGTAGTGCTCAATCAAGAAACAGCGTTAGATCACAGGAACAGTTGGACTATGTACGGTCAAAACTTAGCTCAAGTAAGAAACTTGATGTGGAGCCTACTACTTCTACACGAACTAAGTTCGTTAAGAAAAAGAGTATGCCCGTGAATGAATCAAGTCCTGAGAATGAACTAGAGATGGAAAGGTTCATCTTCCAACAGTCTGACTTATTCAATAGTGGTCTGGATAGTCCACGGATTTCACGGATGGAAATGGAAGAAAGAATACAGCAGCTTGCTAGATGGTTGGTATTTTCAGTTTAACACCCTGGCATACATTTAAGTGTTGCTATATGATAATACTAGTTTATATGTGGTAACCTGGCTGCTTGAATGCTCTTGTGGATTCATGCCATTGATTTTGCTCTTCCCTATAATCACGAAATACTTTAGTCTCGGAGAGTTTAAAGTTGCATTACTTGTTGTTAACGCTGTACAATATGATAATAGTGTGACTTCCTTTCTCCAGTCACCCCTGGTCCCTTGCCTGTAATGTGAAGTAATAAAAATAGACATGCTATTGCTTAATGTGAAATTTGTTGTATAAGAAAACCCAAAATTAGGGGGGTGGGGGTGGGGGAATTTACAATATGTAAGTCATTTTTACCTATTAGGCATCTTTAGGAGTGTGTCCAAATGTGGGATGGGGCCATTTACTCTCGTTTCCTCGAATCCGAAGAGGAGAACTTTACAGAGCATGTAATGGGGAGTGGGGACCGGGGAGGGGGGTGTTGAAAGATAGAGGAAATATTGAAATTCGAGGATTATCTTTCATTGCATTGAACTACATGTTTGGTGTTCCTCAGAAGTTAACATATTGGTGCTACTAAAGAAAAAACTGGTATTGTTTGCTTCGGCATCCAGCACAATCAGCTTAGAGTTGTTTATTGTTAGTCATAGGGAATAGTTGTAATCTAAGTTGTGGATTTATTTTTTTTACTTGTGTTTATACTGCTATATGTGTAAACATCGTAACTTGTTTTCTTACCAGCTTAAATGATGCTGATGCGGATATGCCAGAGTGGATGTTTGCTAAGACGATGCGAAGTGCCCAAATCCGCTTTTCTGATCATTCTATTATGAGGGTTATTCAGATATTGGGTAAATTTGGGAACTGGCAGAGGGTGCTGCAAGTTATTGAATGGCTTCAAACGCAAGAGCGCTTTAAATCCCATAAAATCAGGTTTGCTTCTTGTCAAGTTTCCATGATTTGAGAAGTATAGGCTATGCAAGATGCCAATGATGTGAGAATTTAAACTTGTTGAAGAAATCCCTATTCGCCCCCCTTTATCTGGCCTTAAATGGGTAATATATTCGAGTTATTTATTGTATATACTTATATGCCCTTTTTCTGGATGCCACACTTACATGCCATAGTGACTTTTGTTGAAATTTGGAATTCTATTGACAAGAGAAGGCAACTAGTCTCCTCGTTATTTGAATATATCATGGAAAAGGTCCTTTTATGCAGCTTTATACAGTTGATAGACATAGCAGTAAGTAAATGCATCATGAAGTGTTTATAAAATTAGGATGATGAACAAAAACTACTGGATGTTCTAGTTGTTATTACCTATTGAATGAAAAGTAAAAGTGATCGTGTCATAGTGATAATGAAAAATGAATAACCAATCTATAAAACAAAGTAAACAAACAATTCTTGGTGTATAGACTAGAGAGAGATTGGAGGACTCTTCTTAGTTTGTCTTTTGATTGATAAGAGTAGTGAACCTGTTTGGTTTACTACCAGTAGAAGGTAGTCATAGATATCGTACATGGTTCTTAAATTTTTTGACTTTGCATACTAAGAGCAGATATATTTGTAGTTTTATGCATCATAAATTTCTGGGAGTCTATGCTTTGCTCTATGATACTAAAGAAGGAAGCTGCGAGTGGTAGCGGAGATGTGCTGACCCTGTTGTTATTAAGGCTTTTTTATTTGGGGAAGACAAGAAAGGGAGAGGCAACTTTTTTTTTTAGTGTTTGGTCCACTTCTGTTTTGTTTCCTTCCCTGACTTCTCTTGTTGAATCAACAAGTGGGTAATTGGACCCTTGTGCCACAAGGTTGTTCAATTCTCTCTTCCTCAAATTTAACTACTTTTTGAGTCCTCCATCAACCAACTATCAGCTTCCACTTTCCATCGCCACCCTCCTCGTATGGTTGTATCCCTCACTACGACTGTACTTCTACCCATGACGACCACTCGCTCTAGTGCCACTTCGATGTCTGCTACCAGTCCGCCACTTTCCAACACCCACCATCTAGTCTACCTTCTCCTGACTGCCACCATAACAGCCACTCTCATACCATCATCCCAGCCACCTTTGCAACCACAACCCCAATTCCTACCGCAACCACTAATTTTATTTTAGAAAATTATGTTGTCAAAGAGAGAGAGAGAACTAGTACAGATTCACCAAGGTGGGTCAGAGTCTGGATCTTGTCACCTCGGTGGTCGTGGACGGTGTTGATAACTGATAAGTGAGGGAGAAGAAATTGAAGATGGTGCTTATGAAAGAGGAGGGGGTGATGGTGGTGATAAGTGCAGTGGGAGAAAGATAGGCCTGATATATGGTTCTAGATGGGATTCATGGTGATACCAATCTATTGAATGAAGTCGGGGAAGTGGGTACATCAAGTATTGTAAAGCACTTGAGGGCGAGTGTGAGGAAGAGGGAGGGAGAGCAGTCATTTGAGGGAATAGGTCTTTCCCTTCTTATGTAATTGATACAAAAATATTCTAGTCAAAATGCACTCCATTCCCTTCCTAATTAAGCATGTTGATGATTTTCCCTTTTGTTTCCTTTCCTCTCATTTCAAGTTTAATATTTCCTTTTCCTTGAGATGAATCAAACCAACCCTTAGTAATTGGGTAGTGGGGGTTGATTTATGCTCGCAGGAATCTGATGGACACTCACTCCTTCGTTCAATGTTTCTCAAAAGTTCAGTGTTAAATTATGCCTGTCTCCTCAAACATATTAGAGATCTTACGGAGAAGGAGGCAAAAGCGTAATAGCATAGAAAAAATGCTTGAGTACCAGAAACTGAAGTTCTTAGCTGCACTTATTGATGAAGTGTAGTTGGGGATGGTACCTGAGTATATAATTGGTTAGTATTCATGTAGTGAGTGAGTGCAAATCCTGGAGCAATGCGGCATTGTTACTATGGCATTCTTCATGTTACTGGAATGTGGGACTCCTGTACAACTAACATGCTATAGACCTCATCATATCTGTAGTTTCAGCTTACTTGGATGCCTATGCAATAGTCCTGTACTCCTGTCTGGTTCTAAACCCTAAGATTTGATTTTTGTGCTATCCCGCCTTCTCCTTATTTTGGGGATAATGGAAACCTAATGGTGCAATATAAAGGCATATATAGACTGCTAATTTCAGTGGTTAAGCAGATACTACTTTTCCTTTGCTATTCTGGTTTTTGTTTTGCATCCCTTCTTCTCTAGCTTCTTTGCAAAGACGACATCTGCATCTAGCCTTTGTTTTCATTAGATCTTTTCGTGCCTCTTTGTTCAGGCACAGGCCATCTGACATGCTATTGTAGTTGATATTGTGGCTGATGTCAAACCTGTCAAATATACAACACATATCTGACAATAAGTTTTACTTCTGTCAAAACATGCTTTTAATTTTAGATATGTCTACACAGCTGCACTTGATGTGCTTGGTAAAGCAAGACGTCCTGTGGAAGCTCTAAATCTTTTTCGTGCGATGCAGGTAATTTTTCTTAACTCATTAGGCTTTTCCCCCTCTTCCCCCATTATGGTACTTCATTGTAGTTATAAATAATTAATTCCCGGGATAAAAGAAACTTTGACTGACACTTAAATAATTCACTGCAGCGACATAAGACCACTTACCCAGACATTGTAACTTATCACTCGATTGCTGTTACTCTTGGACAAGCTGGTCATATGAAGGAACTTTTCGATGTAATTGATAGCATGAAATCTATGCCAGAGAACTTCATGATAGAATTTATTGACGATTGGAATCCACGGCTTGAGCCGGACATTGTTGTTTATAATGCGGTAAGTACACAAGGTGTTGAGTAAATAGTAATTTTTGCAATTGTAGTGGACCATCCTCTGATCCTCATCAGTGCTGACATAGTGGGTTACTAGCCTTATATGCACACAATGTGTGCAAAAATTATATCATAGTAGTTTTGGTATTTTGAATCAGTTTTTTTTTTGTTATTTATTTATTGAGGTTGGGTGAGTGAGTAGTTATTTTTTGTGATGTAGTGGAATTGTGGGATGATTATAGGTGGTTTATTTATGCAATTGTTCTCATTAATTTTTTATGATAAATTATTGTTTTCTGTAAATTATTAATCAAACAACAAAGGGTAAATTAGACAATACATTAAGTTTGGTGTCCCACCCCTCTTCCCTTACAGTATAGAGATATATATATCGAGATGATTGGAGGGTTGAAATTCAAGATGATTCATATAGTTTTACCTTATTGTTTGAATTTGATTATCAGGTTTTAAATGGCTGTGCTAAGAGGAAAGAATGGGAAGGAGCAATATGGGTGTTGCAAAAATTGGAAGAAACAGGCCAAGAGCCATCAAGCTCAACTTATGGACTTGTTATGGAGGTAAAAATATATCTGCTCCACTGATTAGCTTCATAAATCATCTGAGCTTCGGTACCTAGTGTTCTGTAATCTTGTGTTTTTTTCAGCTATTTTAGTTGTTTCTGTTGCATTTCACCTTCACATACTTACATGGATGGTGCCTCTCTTGTTTCCACAAGGTATCATCCCTTGGCTTCTGTGTGCTTACACTTGTTCAACTAATGTCCTTTGCTTTCTCCTAAATGTTTTTCTCGTCCATTATAGCAAGAGGATTACAGTTTGTGTCATATATCCTAGACTCCTAGTGCTCCCATTTGTCTTTGTCAAGCACATAGATAGATACGCTTGTGGTTTTTATCGTCTTGAGAATCCAGATAATGAATGTAACTTGAGTTCTCTCCTATTCAAACAGGTTATGTTAGCATGTGGAAAGTATGACTTGGTCCATGAGTATTTCAAGCTAGTGCAAGGATCTTCTGTCCCAAATGCTTTAACATATAGAGGTATGTTTGTGAAGCTTATTATCCTTTTATATTCCCTTTTATTTTAAAATGCTGACTTTCCTTCCTACTTTGTAGTTCTTGTTAATACGCTTTGGAGAGAAGGTAAACCAGATGAGGCTATTGCAGTTGTTGAAGACATGGAAAATCAGGGATTGCTAGGTTCAGCCAGTCTTTATTATGACCTTGCTCGCTGTCTCTGTAGTGTGGGAAGGTGTGAAGAAGGACTGATGCAAGTATGTTAACCTTCACATCAAATTTTTTATCCAACTTACCTTTCTATCATAGTTCTGGCAGAAAGGCCTTTTTCTCTTTATAATTGCTCCCTCCGCCCCTTAATAATTGTCACATATTACCTTTTCGGTTGTCCCTAAAATCAATTTCACACTTCGAAGTGGTTTTTGTTTCCTTTGTCTCTCCATCATGTTGACCTTCTCTCTCTCTCTCTCTCTCTCTCTCTCTCTTCCTTATTCAGAGTATCTAGCAACTACCGATAATATTTGTGCCTAACTCAAATGTTAATATTTTCAAGGGACAGGGGGGGTTATATGCTTACATTTGTGCTACATTGAACATTGTAGATATTGTTTTTTATTCTATTTTGAGCCTTTCGTCCTCTCTTTCTCCATCATGTCAAAGCTTTGTCTCTCTTTCATTCATATTAACTCCCTCCGTCCCTAAAGTATGCTCTATTGGACTGATTGTGGTCTTCAATATACAACTTCGAACCACTATATTTCTAGTTACGCATTTGTAAAAATTATGAAAAGTAGATACTGTGAAAACACACATTGAGACAAACCTAAATCCTGCATGACTATGTTTTTTCTATATTGGGGAGAATACACTATTGAAGTTTATTGGTGCACACTTTTAGGGGCTGAGGGACTTACAACTATCCTTGATACGTCAAACTTGGATGTGAAAATTTCAAGGGATATAGGGAGTATATGCTTATTGTTCGTGCAAAACTGAACATGGTAGACAGTGTTTTTCATTCTGTGCTTATTTTTCCTGATCCGATCTTGTTATTTTACCAATGCTTCACAGGTTGACAAGATATGCAAAGTTGCTAGTAAGCCTCTTGTGGTGACTTATACTGGTTTAATTCAAGCCTGTTTAACCAATGGCAATATTCATGATGCGGCATCCATATTCAACCATATGCAAAAGTATTGTTCCCCAAATACTGTGACTTGTAATATTATGTTGAAAGCGTATCTTGGAGATGGAATGTTTGATGAAGCTAAAGTGCTCTTTATGAAGATGACACAAAGTAGACACAACAAGGGCAGCAGTATCAGGAGCAGGATTATTCCGGATCTTTGTACATTCAAATTGATGCTAGAAGCATGTATTAGGGAGCAAAGATGGGATGATTTTGAATATGCTTACGAGGTGATGCTGCAGTATGGGCATCCTTTCAATACCAAGCGACATCTTTGGATGGTTTTACAAGCTTCTGGTGCTGGAAAGGTATTTCCTCCTCCTTTTTAGGGAATAATATTTAATGTGAATTTGCATGGCATGTCTCTCTTGTAAGTGTCAAGGTGATACATCTCAGTCAACCTTGTTAGAGACTGTCTGATGGTTAGCCTGACCATAGCCAAACATACGATAATAGAAGTTGTAGAACTTATGTAAAAGGTCAAATAGTTCAGTAGCTATACAATAATCTTTAGAAGTTAAAAAGTTACATAAATTTTTAGAAAGTTAAGAGAAACGAATAATCAAGTTGTGAAGTAGTATGAAAAACTTATGTTTGGTCAAATCGTCTCAGAAGACCAGCTGAAGTTTCGTTTATTCTTCGTACAATTTCATTACTACAGTTTGTCTCTTCTTTTCCTAAATTTTTCCTTAAATTGAGAACTGTGTGTTGAATTAAATTCAAATTATATCAACATCAACAATTGATTAATTGCTTAGGTTGAAACGATCGAAACAACATGGAGGCACTTAGTGCAGACCAATCGTGTCCCGCCACCAGCACTGGTGAAAGAAAGATTCAGATTGAAAATGGAGAACGACAACCTCGTCGAAGCAGTTTCAACTGTAGCTTACCATCCTTCCAGTCATCAGCAGTCATTCTCCAAGGATGCATGGTTAAAGTTGTTCAGGGAAAATGCACATTGCTTCAAGAACGAAACTCTCGAGCACTTAATAACTGAGGTCAATAACTCTCTCTCTAATAGCGACTCACCGAACCTCATATACCAGAATTTGCTGGATTCTTGTATGGAATTTGTGAAGCTTGATAAATTAGTTGCTGGCTGAGCACGAAGGATTGAGACCCCTGTAAAGAGTTAATGTTAGGATATCCCATCTTTTAAGGGATTAGATGCTGGAGATCTAAGATACTCTTTGATTTTACACAAAATCTTGTATACTAGGGGTGTATTGTATACAACAAAGTTAAGTTATGGTGTACATGGTAAAATTTTGTGAAATAGAAGATATAAGTCTAATAGATTTGAGCGAGCTAATATTGTATATTGAGCATCTCATGCAGCAACTTACTTGCACTTCCTTGTATTCAAGCTGCAAGGCACTGCAGTACTTTCAGAGAAACGGTATCTGCAAGACTGTATACTCCAATTTCCTCTAAAAGCACATAACCCAAATGCTTGAGCATGATTAGCTTGTATAGATTCACTTTTGCGGATTTCAGTAGTTGTACTGTGATATTAGATGATGGGCGTGTTTGACAATAACTTTTTAAGGTTATAAGCTTGAAGTCAAATGGTTTTTAATGAAAAAACAATGTTCAGGGAACACTATGTGAGTTAATATATAGTGCTTCCTCCGTTTCTTTTTAATTGCAACAAAGGGGTATTATTTGTGAGACATAAAAAATTTCTTTGTTGCAATTAAAAAGAAACGGAGGAAGTAATATACAAGGCCCAAGGGGATCTGCTCAAGAACAAAGTGGATATCAATCTCTGATATCTTCAGGTGCCTTAATAGTTGTCACGGTTAGCAGGAATGATAAAGATCACTTGTTACAATAAACTAACACAAACTTGGTTAAAGGATAATGGACTCTATAATCAATCACAAACTAACGAGTTTCAAGAGCAACATTGGCAATGTCGCGATACTTTGCTTAGCACTAGAGTGCGAGGTACAAACTTGATATTTAGAGGATCGAGATTAACAATTAGCAAATATCCAACATGAGATATCATAGAATTTTAGTAGTCAATCACGACATCAATACAACTAAGAAACGGTATTGGCAACGTCATGTGATAGAAGTTTGGCATACAGAAGATAAAAAATATCAATATTGTGGCCAAAAAAACACAATAGCCATATGTTGAACTTCAAACATGATGATATCCGTTATCCACCCTAGTCGATATCAAAATGAGCTATTGTATTATCAGAGCTAGAAAGACATGAAAGGAATTGATTTATATTTAAATGGAAGAGAAAATGAATCATTTCAATTTACTACCCTTCTCTTCCTCCATCTTGTATCCGACAAGAGAAAGTATATCATTTTCTGTCCCGTTAGTTCCTTTCTTTTAAAATTCCATTATCCAAACGAATTATTAGTCTTTTTTCCCTATATATGTGCATGATGACCACCATATTATTGGTACAATGCTAGTATGCTACTATAGATTGAGCATGGGCCATGTTGATGCACTTAATGAGAAATTGGCAGCATCTCTAAATTGCTCTTTTGGCTCAATTGGCTTTATATTAAGGCGGTTGGTGCATTAGTGATGTAAGACGTCTATCTAAACTCAGGATTTTGGAAGTGCAAGCCTTGGTGAGTTGGTGTTCAACTCTAGTTGGATTATTTTGTGGTGCTAGTAGTATTTTGATTTTGAATAGGTGTTTAAATATTGAGGTTGGATTAGTGGTCTCTCGCGAGAGTATATTTTATCAATTATTTTGATTACAAAGGCCATTACCATACCACACCGAATTTAAAGTTTGAAGTGTGTCTTATTTTGAATGGATTAGTGGTCCTCACAGCGAGAGTATTTATCATACACCCGGGTGTATTATGAGTACGGTACACCGAAGAAATTTTTTTACTCATTTCTTATTTGGTCTGCTCCAAATGAGGAAAAATTAGACCTCTAAGTAAACAATGAACAAAGAGTCTTTGATTTACCATTCT
The DNA here is from genome assembly GCA_947645195.1 of Patellifolia procumbens. Classification (NCBI taxonomy): domain Eukaryota; kingdom Viridiplantae; phylum Streptophyta; class Magnoliopsida; order Caryophyllales; family Amaranthaceae; genus Patellifolia; species Patellifolia procumbens. Next base: position 1,543,883 of record CANSGD010000144.1, read on the forward strand.
CAAGGTACGCTCGGCCACTGAGGGAGTAATAAAAGTTGTACTCCACAGCTGGATTATAATCACCTCAATTTTGTACTCTATTATTATTGGATTTTGTATCTTAGAGTCTATGCTCTTTATGTGAAAACAACTGAATTGAATCACAAAGAATAACAATTTGCAAGAATAACAGTATTGCAAGTCGAACTGAACTGAAACGGAAGTAACTATACAGAAAATGAAATAGAGAAGATAAACCTCTTCATTATTCTGAGTCTTCTGACCATAGAGTTCATTAGTTGAGTAAAATGGCACAAAATAATTTTTAAATTTAGCAAACTAAAAAAAGAAACCAAAAAATTCAAGTTCAATTCACCATCCCTGCCGCTACTCTGCCAGCAGCACTACGCAAAAGTTGGCGCGCAATTCTCCACACTATCAGTCTATCACACTAAACCACAACAGAGAGCAACAGTCAGAAACCCAAAAAAACAAATAAAAATAGTGAGCGATAATTTAGTTGGTTAAGCATCCTTCCCGATTCATATTAGGATTGATTCTCATCCCGCCTTATGGACGACAACGAGTTGGAGAAGCTCCTAAGCATGGGCTTCTCCGAAGAACTCGCCGCCCAAGCTTTGGCCGCGACAGGCGGCCAATCAACCCTCAAAGCCACCGAATGGCTTCTTTCTCATCCTCAATCCAACCCCAAAACCCTCCCAAAACCCTCATCAAACTCTCCTCAATCTCAACCAAAACTCAACAAATTCTTCCCTTCTCATTCCCTCAAACACCCAATTCCCCAATCCCCACAAAACCCACAAATTTCCCTCCCCACAAAACGCCCCAAACTCTCTAATTCTCCCTCTGAACCCTTGTCGGAACGAATGCGGCCTCGTTCCGTCGATGAAATTATAGGCCAAGATCATATTCTAGGACCCAAATCATTGATTAGTTCATCCATCAAATGTAACCGTTTACCCTCCATTGTCCTTTGGGGCCCACCTGGTACTGGCAAAACCTCTATTGCTAAGGCCTTAACTAACTCGTCCTCGTCCTCATCGTCATCCTGTTACAAGTTTGTTTCGCTTTCGGCGGTTAATTGTGGTGTTAAGGAAGTAAGGGAAGCTGTAGAGGGTGCTAGGAAATTAAGGGATAAGAGTAATGGTGGGAAAAGAACAGTTCTTTTCCTCGACGAAGTTCATAGGTTTAATAAGTCTCAGCAAGATTCATTCTTGCCTGTAATTGAGGATGGAAGTATTGTGTTTATTGGTGCTACAACTGAGAACCCATCATTTCATTTGGTTACACCTTTGTTGTCTAGGTGTAGGGTACTTACCCTTAATCCATTACAACCTTTAGATATTGGTAAGTTGTTGAAAAGGGCTGTTGATGATGTTGAAAGAGGTTTGTCTTTGAGTGTTGGGAGGAATGTTGAGGTTGATAGCGAAGCGATTGAGCTTTTGTCTTCACAATGTGATGGGGATGCTAGGGTTGCCTTGAATGCACTTGAAGTTTGTGCTACCACGGCGATGGCTCGTGTTCAGGGTAAAGCTAAGTCTTACGAGGAAACCGAGAGTGGGTGTTGTTCGGATAATGGGGTGGTGGTTGTTAATGTGGAGGATGTGAAGGAAGTTTTGCAATGTAAGCATCTTGCTTATGATAAGGGAGGGGAAGAACATTACAATGTGATTAGTGCATTGATTAAGTCGATGAGGGGGAGCGATGCAAATGCAGCTATATATTGGCTTGCTAGGATGTTAGAAGGAGGGGAACAACCGCTATACATTGCTAGGAGGTTGGTTGTGTTTGCGAGTGAGGATGTTGGATTAGCTGACCCTAATGCGCTCTTGCAAGCTGTTGCTTGCTATCAAGCTTGTCATTTTGTTGGTTTGCCTGAGTGCAGGCTGAATCTTGCTCAATGTGTGGCTTATTTAGCTTTGGCTCCAAAGTCGGTGGCTGTTTACAAGGCGATCAAAGAGGCGATAAAGGTGGTGAAGGAGTCGGTTGGGGGAAACGAAGGAGTGCCGTTGCATCTTAGGAATGCACCAACTAAGCTGATGGGAGAGCTTGGATATGGAAAGGGGTACATTTATACCCCGGACAATCCTACAGCAGAACAGAGTTTTCTACCGCCGTCCCTCCTAGGCAGGAAGTTTCTTGAGTGGCCACCTAATGATGTTTGATAAGCTTATCTAGGTCTATGAACTTTTGAAACCATTAAACTTATGTTAGTCACATTTGATTATAGGTGAAATCACCAACTTCTTAGTTCTTACTGGTTAGGTACATTTTGGGTTGCACAATGGTATATCCTGTGCGGCTGTGCCAAATTTTGTTACTATATGTGTATATTAGTTGGAATGTTGGATACTTCTTTTGGCTTGTATCACTTTATGATAAAAGTATATGTTGAAGGGAATCTGAGGGACCCTTTTACACTTTAGCATGATACAAATTGGGTACAGAATCTACATATTATGATTTGGCCATGCCTTAGAATCCTCCAAAGTTATGATCACAAGATAATGTGAATGTTAACATGACGAAGCCAAGCCGATACATACGATAGGCAAAGTTGCAATAATCAAGAGAAATAATGTTAGCCTTATTTCAGAACAGAAAAAATGTGGTGTGTTACAATTATTGGCAAAATTATGAAAGCCACAGCCACAGCAAAATAAACACACCCTGAATTGAAGTTGTACCATTCTATTTTACTGTACAGAGTAAACGGAGCAATTTCTTCATTTCCCAAGACTCTTGTCAATATACATGGAAATCAGAAACCAGTATTTATCTCCTAACTTCAATGAGAGTTTTCAAGGGTATCTAAAATTTCATGAAAAACCATTGAACATTGTTCATGGCAATATTACAGTAGAAGTGCATCAAGGTTCCGCTTGCCTTCAGGGCCCTTAGTGTACCATGATTTAACAAAATCCCCATAGAACACCTCCTTGTACCTCGGTCCGTATTTTGCCACAAGCTCTGGAGCTGGAGATATTTTTCTAGTTTTTGCAGGATCATGAAAGGTGGCCACTGACAGCCGTGCTCTATTTGAATTGGTTACGGCTCGATGTACAGAACTCCTGTATTCACCATTTGTAATGACCTACAAGGAGCAATCAATTTTGACAAAATCGTCATATGAAGAAGATAAGGCATTAGATGATACACCAACCTAAAAGTATGATGCTCAAACAAAGGCTCCAGAGTATACTACCCTACTTGACAAACCAAACCAACATCCACCAAGCATGTGCCACAGTGGAACCCAAGATTAAAGTTAAAACAAAATTGCAAAAAGAAGAACCTCCCTTTATGATATCCCTGGATAATATGCCACTTCCTGAAACTTAATTTAATCTTTCCTATGTTAGCCCTATGGACACCCTTTTAATAGAGAACTCCGGTGAAATATTACATCGATATGATGGAGACGTGAAATACAGCTACTGAAGATATTTGTGCCATTATAGCTCAGATCTTTACAAACGAGACGAGCAAATACAGCCTGATTCAGGAATGGAGTACTCAAGATGGACTGCAAGAGTATCCAAGTTATACAACAAGGGTAGGAAAGTAAAGCCTAAACGATGCATATGCTGGGGGTGCAACGTGCATATCAGAAAGGATAAAGGAGAGGTACCTCGGTTTGATCTGCAAGGATCACAACAATGGCATCAGATAATGGCTGTACATTGACCCATTCTCCATCTTTCAAGACTTCCAGCCCACCAACATCATCCTGGATGAGTAGAGTTACAGCACCCATATCAGAATGAGCCTGCAAACCGAGCGTGAGCTCAGGCTGAGGGCAAGGTGGGTAATAGCTGACTGTTATATTTTGGTAGAAATCGCCCACGGCATCCTCAATGCTAGAAGACTGTAGACCAAGACTTTCTGAAATCAGAGCTAACAGCTTCTGAGCAAGCAATTTCATCTGTTCACTGTATTCTTCCACCACATTTCTGCTCAAGTGCATTCATTTCATGTCAGCATTGATCACCTTATGCTTAAAATAAAGGAACTCCATGTAATCTTTAAACAGATAATTAAATCCACTGAGTGCAAACGTTTTTCTTTGTTCTAGTTTTTTGGGCACAGCGATAATCCAATTAACCAAGATGAATCAATCGCAAAGCTATCAGAAGAAATTTCATACATTGCCAATGCGCATAAGCAATTGGTTTGAACTGCTACTTTGCCAATGCGCATAAGCAAGTGTTTTGAACAACTCCAGCTCTGTAAAAGGTTCTATTCACCTCAAGAAAAGGTGATTCTCTCAAGATTACTTCCCACAGAATTGAAAGATTCAAAATTGTTTGGCTTTGGATTATAAATAAACTAAATCATAAAAAGTGCTCTTTATTCTAAGCTAGACACCTTCAGCTAAAGAAAAACTTAAACTAAACTTGCCTTAACACTAATCATAGGGAAACTTCACTCTAAAAAACTAAAAATTCAAAGCTTTCTTTACCCTCACACTAACGCAAAATTAGATCACCTCAATCGAAATAATACCAAGATATTAAGCTCGATCCTATTATAATGTACAGTTAGCACCAATGCTTATAATGTACACCTTTGAATACACAGAACTCTAACTTGGGAGCACACACTATAGCTCTACGCCTCTACCTACACCCGGTCGTATCTTGAATATTGCCAATTAGCACCATCAACCACCTCAAATTTCTTAGTATTTTCACTTAACCAGCTTTTTCCTTTACAAATCTACAAACCACAGTTTCTTTTAAAATCAATTTGCATACCAGTCGAACAAAATTTGCACCAAAGTGGGCATGTTAAATGATAAAGTCAAAACAATCCATCACAATTACCACCATATTCATCAAACTAAACGTTAGTAAAACAATACTTCCTCATTTTTTTTTATATATATATATTTACACCATTTGTCTCAACAAAGTCAACATATAGTTTTCAACTAGCAACTTTATATAAAATTTAATTGCTCGTAATCATAAATGGTAATAGTCAAAGTTCTGTATTGACAAGTGTAATAATCAAACTATACATATCAAAAGAAATAAAGGTAGTAATAATGCAATAGTTTGTAAACCACGTAGTACGATAGTGATTATGCTCCGTGTGAATTGTCTTTTCCAAAACCAATACATGTCATTCTCATAAAACCTTATGTGCTTTTGGTGGGAATGTGCCAAAATAACAGATGCAAAGAAGAACAAAAGGGGAAAAGCTTAGTTCATATCTATCAGATACAAATATACTACGATTTTCTATAAGTAGACTACATTTTCTATATATACACTACAACTCTACAAGTTCAGTAAGTTCTAAATTTATTAAGAAAATATACTACCTTAAACTTTTGTTAAATATACTACATTATTTATTAAATATACTATATGTACCTATAAATATACTACGAATAAATTGATAGATGCCAAATTTCCTATATATCTGATAGGAATTGGGCAGCCCTCACGCACAGTGGGTCTTGAAGTACTATTTCGGTGTCAAAAATATTCCTAATTCTCCCTTTGGGGCTTCGGCTCTTACATAAAGTTCTTGTTTCGACAATTCAAAAGCAGGTTATGGCTTTTTACTAATGAATCGATATTCAAAATATCACTACTTTATAAGTTTCTTTCTCCAAAGTCTATGTACTTCCGAAAACAATAACTCTAAATTTTGCTATCTACAAACACTTGTATTAAACGGACTACACACGATCATTTGAATAGACCTTATGTAACTTTTTAACTTAAAACCTAAAGATTTCTAAATTACCATGTTACACTTTAAGTTAAAACATTTCACGATACGATAATAAGTTAAAACCTTAGTCGTATTCCATAAGCATATAGATAGACCGTCTAACACTTGCGACAAGCACAACATGATCGGCAAGTAAAGGAGGAATGCCTAATCAATATCGGATATATGCATATATCCATCGCCTCACTTTTTTGGCAATACATTCCTTATACATGGTAGTACATTTATTGAGAAAAGTAGTATATAACAATCGATATTTTCACAGCTATATAATTATATAGTTTGTATTTGGCATATAATTTTTCATTAAGAAATGTACTACCATACATATTAGAATATACTACAATACATATGAAATGTACTACCATTTTCATTAAATATACTACAAAAAATGTCAGGCGATCGATATATGCATATATCCGATATTGACTAGGCATTGCTCGCAAGTAATAATATGCAATATGCAAATGATTTACCTGTAATTAGAAGGATAATTAGGCCAACGAGAAGAATCACGACGAGAAATCGGAAAAGTATGATGATCAAAGTAATCTCTCCAATCCAAAACAGTATCATCATTCTCACTAACAAGCATTCGACTTCCATAACCTTCAGAAGCAGCTGAATTCTGATCACACTTATACTTCAATTTCTCAGAAACATCGAGATCTTCAAAGAACGAAGATCCAACGGTCCGCATTTGATGAAGGAGATTGATAGAGACACCATGGTTGAGCACATGGAAAGCTCCCCAGTGACGGCAAGCAGAGGATAATTGAGGAAGGAAGGAAGAAGAAGAAAGATTGATTAGTGGAATGGTGGTTGAAGGAGGAAGACGGTGGTTGTTAGGGCGGAGTTGTGGTGGTTGGATGTATTCAGGTGGGATTTTTAGGGTTTTGGATTGTGATAGGGTTTGTACTCGAGTTGCTGATTCTTCGATGACCTCCATTAGAGAGGGATTGAGGGAAGTAGAGGAATTAGAGACATCACCTACAAAGCGATGCCATCCTTTTCTTTTCTTTTAGTAATTTGTGGCCCCAGCGATGTCCCAGATGTAGAGGTGAGCGGAAAAATTGGGTAACCGATTTCAGAATCAAGAGTCAGACTCGGTTGGGTCCGGTGGATCCGGAACTAGAACTAGTGACTCATACTTCCTAGTGGGATTTGATCTTGGTCCATATATAAGGACCTGATTGCAATTAGTTTTAATTTTGGATTAGAAAAGTTTAGACCTAGTACTCACTCGGGACGTTATGTCACAAGTGAGGCCAATGGCGGAGCCAGAAATTCTAGGATGAGGGGGCTAGAATTAACAATGTGAAACATAAAATTATATGAAAGGGAAAAAATTGGTGGTATGGAGATTTGAACCCGGATTTCATGAATTATTTACTATATTGTGATTATAAACCAACTAAGTCAAACTTATTTAGTGATATTATACTACATTAAATACTATATGTAAATTAAAAAATTTGACCTTGTGGGGGCGACTACCCCCATCAGCCCTCTTGTCTCCGCCACTGAGTGAGGCTAGTACAAATATATTTTGGGTTATTGTTTTGATATTTATTGGCTAAACAATGAACATATTCCTCTTTTGCATGAATGGGAATCGGGTATTCAATATTGGAACTGGTTCCTATCGGATTTGAGACAAATTATAGAAAGTTAGACAGTATAAAGTCAATTGGCATTACTCTCACATGGAAATGGGTACCCGGTGTAGGAACCCGTCCCAACTGGTTCCAGTTCCAGTTTGCAAAACTAGAATCGGTCCAACCAATTTCGAATTCGATTACCGTTTTCAGGAACCCATTCTGGCTGTTTTGGGGTTAAGTTTCCGATATTTTGACCGGATACCTAGTTGTGCGCACCCCTATCCGAATCCACTTATTTTTGATTGAGTTAGAATAATATTCCTGAGTTAGAATTATATTCCTCGTCGATGATTGATTTTTTTATTTTTACAATTAAAATTCAAAGGGCATAATAAGAACCAATTAAACAATTTAAAAAGATAATCAAAGATTGTAATGAAGGAGATTTTTAACTTTTTTTCAAATGAAGCATTGTGATTTTTTCCACCATGCACCACAAATTAGTTAGTTTTGCATGTTGAATAACTTTTTGATCGCCGAACATGCTTTTTCACCACTAAGGCACTAACTACAATATAATCCACATAATTTTAATTTATTTTTAATTGAAAAATAGATCTTTGATGTGGATTTATATAGTAATTTCATTAAGGGAAAATAGACCTTTTATGTGGACGCCATCTTCCTTCTCCCTTTCCTTATAAAATAGAGATTAAATTCTAAATTTAAAATGTATTTTTAGATTAGAAAGTTATTTAAAAATAAGAATGGATGGAGTATTGGTTATAAATCTCAAGTTTAAGGACCCATTTAAAGTTTAAACTCATACCGAACCTAGGACCTGTTGGGCCAGTAGGTGGGCGAATCCAGGTCTACCTTTAAAACAAATAAGGTATAGGTCAGTAGACGTACTATATCCATATTCGACCTATTACCTTTTTTTTGAATTGTTTTACATAATTTTTTTAGGCAAACTCTTGTAAAAGACCGTCGCTTAATGTAAGATCAACCCAATAAGTCTATTTAGAATGGATCTACGAACTCGTGTCTTCCTTCCCCCGTTACACGCTCATGCAGTTTCAAAGTTAACGTTTTAGGTTTAAAAGTTAAGGTTTTTAACCCATTTGTATATCATAACCTGTTTTCAAAAACTAATTAAAGTTAAGGGCCAGTTCGGTATCGCTGTGGTTTTCAGTTTTTTGTATTAGAAAGTCATATGATATATGTCCTACAATAAATAGTCAAATTTATTGGAAATATGAAGATTTTGAAAACTGACAACTAAAAAATAAAAACGACTTTTTGTGGTTTCCTGTTTTTTGTTTTTTGTTTTTTGTTTTCAAAAAAACTGAAAACTGAAAACCTAAAACAATAACGAACAGGCCCTAATGTTTAAGGGTGAAAAGTTAATACTTTTTGCTTATAAGTTAAGGTTTTTTGACGAATAGTTAAGATTTATCATGTATTATATATGTATATTTTAAAGTTGATGTTTGAATTTAAGAGTTAACTTTCAAGGTTTAAAAGTTTATATTTTAAATCTATTTATTAAACAAAATAACTTATAACAATATTCAAAAGTTATAGGTTTCAGGTTCAAAAGTTAAGTTTTAAGTGGGCAATCAAAATTCCCAAGATATTGCAATTCATTAAGTTTCCTAATGAAATTCATGGAAATTTGGTTAAAGTGTTTGGTTAACAATGAGACCTAGGTAAATAAGTTCCTCCATTTTGTTGGAAGTTGAAATTCCTAGAAATTTCTAACTCCTCCATTTTGTCATTTTCTTGTCAACCAAACAACTCACGTATCTTCCAATTCCTAGGAATTTCTAAAACTCGTATTTTCTCATGTCAACCAAACAACCATTAAGTTTTTAAGTTTAAAAAAACTTTTTTAGCCTATTTGTTAATATTGATTTCAGTTATATGGTATTAGTTATGGAATTTTATGCAAAAGTTAAGGTTTTAGGTTGAAAAGTTTAAAAAGATACAAAAGTTAAGGGCTCATTCGTTATCGTTTTTTGTTTTCAGTTTTCAAAATCATCATGTCTCCAATAAATATGACTAATTTTTGAATTATTATAAGACAATATATCATATGACTTTCAAATACAAAAAACCAAAAAACTAAAAACCACAGTGATACCGAAAGGGCCCTAAGGTTTTAGGTCGAAAAGTAAAAAAAAATCAATTTGTCCGGGCTGCTTAGCATGTGATGCGCGTAATTGGGCTTCTAATTAGTTTGTTGGGCTAATCTAACGTTAAGTATTAACCTAATACTATCTTATAGTAAACCAACTCGTTTTTTTACTAAATAACCAACTCTAAGAAAGTTAAACAAAGTTGCCTTACGGCTTAAGGTGCCCTAAGTTTTCAATTCTATGTTATATACTCTCTAGAGTCCCAATTCCTAAAACTTGGTGACCAAGAAATGAAGAACACTTACCCTTTAGTATCATAAGCCCATTAGCAATAGAACAATAACCAACTTATAAATAGAACAAGGGCTAAATGAAACGTACACTTCTTCAGTTGTTCTATTGTTGTATCTCTCTCTAATAGTGCACTTTGCGGCTTGTGAATCTACAAGAGAAGTGAGTACGGCGGCTACGACGGCGACGACGAAGACGAAGACAATAGCAATGGAGAACATGCGTAAAACAAAGATAGTATGCACGCTAGGGCCAGCATCGAGGTCAGTTGATATGCTGGAGAAGCTACTGAAAGCAGGCATGAATGTGGCTCGTTTTAATTTCTCACATGGTTCTCATGCATATCATCAAGAAACCCTAGATAATCTTCGTCAAGCCATGCATAATACTGGTATTTTATGCGCCGTCATGCTTGATACCAAGGTATATATATACTTTGATTAAATTGGTTAAAATTCTTATATCATTGTGTTAATTATTTGGAATTGATGCTAGAGTATATCGAAGTTTGTTCCAAGTTTAGTGTTTTGATTTTGGCTAGGTATATTGACATATAGTTATATTTTTTAGAATACCTAATTTTTTTTAATCTAATCACTTGTGTTATCAGTGTTTACATCATCTTAGATCTTATTCATCTATTTGTTGAGGAAGTATGTTTGAAGCTTGTGTGGTTTAATTCATGGAACGGAAAAGGAAGGGAATCAAATAGAGGGTTTGATATCAATGGTTACCTTTATTGAGTGTTTGGTTCAATAATGATGAAAAGGAAAGGTTGAATAAAAAAGGTAATAGATTGTTATCGATGATGTGAGAGTGGTAAGGTTTTGGAGATTTTGATTATGTCAAGTAATGGTGACGGATACTCGTTACCCAAACTAAATAAACAATAACGGAAAAAGCTTAACTAAAAGTTTTTTTCAACTTACCCAAACCAAACAAACAAAATGGATCACTTAATTAGGGAAAAATGCTTATCAAAATAACTAATAATCTATCTAGAAGTATGTATGAAGCTTGTTTAGTTCATCTCATGGAACAAAAAAGGAAGGGAATCAAATAGAGGGTTTTACGACAATTGTTATTTTTATTGAGTGTTTGGTTGAATGATGATGATGTGAATAAAAAGGTTGAATAAAAAGTGTGATAGATTATAATTGGTGATGTGAGAGCGGTAATGTTTTGGGGATTTTGATTATCCTTATTAATTGTAAGGGATACCCAAAGTAAACAAATAATAATGGAATCACTTATACAAAAGGAGTGTTTTCAACCTACCCAAACCAAACAAACAAAAAGGGGTTTAACAGTGAAAGTATTCAAACTTGATTATCAAAGACCAGGGTATGTTTACATTTTTTTTCTATGGAAAATTGTTGTTAGGATATAAAACTACAAGTCTAAGGTGCTAAGAAAAACTCCAAAAAAAGGAAAAAGAAAAAAAATCACCCCGTCACTGTAAATGCATTTCATATAAGATTTTGTGTTTCAAATGCTATCATAGGGGCCAACCGATGTCCTGTCTTTTCATAAATTATATCATGACTCCATTCATTTAGACGTATTTTTAGTTTATTTGATTCTATTAAGTTGAATTCAGTTTAAGCCAGTCTAATTTAACCGTTAGGCCAAATTCGTATACTCTTCTTTTATCTCTCTTTTTACTTATTGCTTTCTTTGACGTATGCTTTCTAAATTATAATTTCTTTTTACTTCGTGAATATTAACAAATTTGGTTTTATTCTATTCAACCCGTATGTATTATAATCGACATATACTCTCACCATGGCTCATCCATAATTGTTATTCATTTTATGTTTCATGGTTTTTCAAGAAACATCTCTTATGCATAATGTGTTTTACCTATTTGAAGCGAAAAAAAAGTTGGAACACATATTATGATGAATCTAATATGATAGGACATGATATTTCCTTTCTTATATACTAACGAGAGTTTGTATCAAAATTATATTTTTTGTTATACATCCGGGTATACCATGAGCATGGTACCTTGGTACACCCAAGGCTATCTTTTTTTCATTGTTCTTACACGCTTAATTTTTGCTCATTTGGATAAGCTTATTTGGAGACGTTCAAAAGAGCAATGAGCAACAAAAAATCTTGGATGTACGATGCTCATAGTATACCGGGTATATGTTGAATATTGTTAGTAAAATGGTGAGATTTTACTCCAGAAAGTAAAATAGAACAAACACTTGAGTTGAAGGCATATGCATTATGTTTTTTTCCGCATGGGTTTTAGAGACTTTAAATATAGGACAAATATGATAAGAATATCAAATTATAAAATCAAATCATCTGGTAATGATGATAGTAAGACACTTGTTCTTTTTTGTTTAGACACTCTTTTATATAATACCCTATTCATTCAAGATACCTTCAAACGAAGAAATTCAAGATATCTTCAAACAAAGAAATATCTAAAGTCACCCCTCATCCATGTAAACAACCCAAAAGCAACCTTTGAGCTTGCTCTATCTCAGACTTCAAAGTACCCGATTAAAAATCTAAATGTGTTACAGTGGTAAAACTAACTATTTAATCACTTCTTCTAACAAAATTAACCAATGATTTATATTCGAATTGTTTTTCAAGAATTATGGTTGGATTTGTAAACACCTAAACTCATTTATAGGGTCTAGAAATTCGAACAGGGCCTCTTAAAGAGGGAAAAACAATCCAACTCACACAGGGATCTGAGAGTACTAATTTCACAAATTAATTTACTAATGAAAGAAAGGTTGAATAAGAAGGGTAATAATAAATTGTTATCAGTGATGTGATGGGCTGATGTTTTAGGGATTTTTACTACCCTAAGTAATGGTAATGCATACCTCATTAGCCAAACTATACAAACAATATAACGGGATCACTTATTTGAGTCTGTTTCTACAAACTTTATTATTAAAGGACAGGAGTATATATTTTAACACCTTTCCTATATAACATTGTTGATAGCATATAAAACAGTAAGTCTGAAAACAATAAGAACTCATATAGAAAGAAAAAAAAGTCACCGTCATTGTGAGTGCATTTCATATAAGATTTTGTCTTTCTAATGTTAATAATGGGAAGTCCTTTAGCGGCCGAGAGCGAGTACTCCTCTTTAAACATTTTTTATGTTAAAAATAACTATGATGATTTAGTTATAAAAAAAATTTCAAGAAAAACAACTATGATGATTTAGTTATATATGAAATGAGGCGTACTTAAAAGACACGTCGCCCCACAATAAAATTATCGGCCTTTCTCGTTGGAAATATGTTTGATACAAGATTTGCCTTTCAAAAAAATGACTAATGTTTCTATGGTAGATGCATGATAAGCTAAATTCAATGTCAAACTTGGTTCTTTAGCACTATTTTGCCGAAGTAATATTATATGACAATGCATGATTTCTCCCATGTGTTATGCTTACCTAACAAATTGCCTAATATGTTTAGTACTAGTTTATGATCGTGTGATATTAACCTTTCTTTTGCCTAAACTACACCCACAGGGTCCAGAAATTCGAACAGGGCTACTTAAAGAGGGAAAACCAATCCAACTCACACAGGGACAAGAGATTACTATCTCCACAGATTATAGTATAAAAGGTGATGACAAGTTGATAAGCATGAGCTACAAACACTTGGTTCGTGCTGTTAAGCCTGGAAGTACGATACTATGTTCAGATGGAACTATTACTTTTACGGTTTTATCATGTGATGAACAACAAGCCTTAGTTCAGTGTCGTTGTGAGAACTCGGCTATACTTGGTGAGAGGAAGAATGTCAATCTTCCAGGAGTTGTTGTGGATCTTCCAACCTTGACCAAAAAAGATAAAGAAGACATATTAGGTTGGGGAGTACCTAATGAAATTGACATCATCGCGCTTTCATTTGTTCGTAAGGGGTCTGATCTTGTTGATGTTCGTAATTTTTTGGGTGAACACTCCAAGAATATCCTTCTTATGTCTAAGGTATGTTGTTTTCTCTTGTGTAAATTTAACGGCGTATATGTACATTATTTTTTGAATCTTTGATGTTTTTTCTTCTACTATTGAATGAGTATTTGAGATGATTTAGTATTATTTTTTTCACATATGCATTGTATAAAGTTTATGATTCAAGATTGATATTACATAAAAATTGAAATTCGACATGTTAACTATTATTTTCATTGGTACTGTCATAATCTAATTTTCAATCGTGTGATAATAGGTTGAAAATCAAGAAGGTGTAGTCAATTTTGATGAGATTCTAGCAAATTCTGATGCATTTATGGTAGCTAGAGGTGATCTTGGCATGGAAATCCCAATTGAAAAGATATTCCTTGCACAAAAACTGATGATACACAAGTGCAACCTCCAAGGCAAACCAGTAGTAACAGCCACCCAAATGTTAGAATCCATGATAAAATCTCCAAGACCAACTCGGGCCGAAGCTACTGATGTTGCTAATGCTGTTATAGATGGGACTGACTGCGTAATGCTTAGTGGGGAAACAGCTGCAGGAGCCTACCCATTGCTTGCAGTTAGTACCATGTCAAGAATTTGTTTAGAAGCCGAAAACTTTATAGATTATGGAGATGAATTCAAAAGAATAATGAAAAACGTCCAAATTCCAATCAGCGCTGCGGAGAGTCTTGCATCGTGTGCTGTTAAAACAGCGAATTCAGCAAAAGCAGCTCTTATTTTAGTCCTTACGAGAGGAGGGTCTACTGCGAAGCTAGTGGCTAAGTATAAACCGAGTGTGTCCATTTTGTCTGTTGTTGTCCCGGAGATGAGGACAGATGGGTTGGAATGGTCATGCAGCAGTGAACTACCAGCAAGACATAGCCTCTTATTTCGAGGTTTGATTCCAGTCTTATGTGGATCTTCTGCTCAAGCTTCTTATTCAGAATCTACAGAAGAAGCATTAGAGTTTGGCATTCAATATGCAAAATCTAAAGGTTTCTGTAAAGTTGGTGACTCTATTGTGGCTTTGCATCTGATGGGAGGTGCTTCAGTCATCAAGCTATTGTCCATTGTTTAGAAGACATTTTTATTTTTATTTTCTGCTTTGCTTTGTGTTGTTTTAATTAATTATTGCACTCTAGTCTTTAGTACAATTATGACGGTTGTTTAGTACTGATTTGCAAGTTAATATACTTTTTTAGTTTTGAGAGAGTATGTTTTTGTAAAAGTTGGTTAAAATTGACTTTACTGGTGTGATACTTATAGTCTGTTGATCTATTCAGCGGGAAATAACACCATGTATAGAATAGAGTAATAGACTCATCAAATAAATTGAATAATTCCTACCAACTCTGCAGCTAATTGTAATACACACTGAAAATAATGCTAGTTTTCTCCTATATATATAGTCGATTAGTCGATCAAGTGAGTTAGGTTGTTCTCAAATCGGCTTGAACATAGTTTAACTAGAGTGTTCGTTGACTTTAGTGCAATTAGATTGTGCTCAACTTAAGTCGAAAACATTTTGTGTTGAGAGTATATTGATTCGAACTTTGACTAAAGTGTTTGAGCTTGTCCTCTTGACCCATGTTATTGCTAATTTGCTACCTTTCCGATCTTATAATTTATTTTTATGGAAGTATTCAAACTCTTTAAGTTCATGATTATGAACATATTTTTCTATCGTACTACTCATCAGCTTATTGAGTTGAGTTGTGACTTGCTCGTCATGTCTCACTAAACTTTCGTGTTAAGGTTGCTCGCAGATGCTTGATTAGCACCCCATGAGTCCATGACGATATACATAAGCAACAATTCGGAAGAATACTAGCTTTGATGAACAACACTACCCCGGTCACATATTATCTAAAATCTTTGGTTAAGATTGCTTGTAAATGGCCAAAAATTGATAAATTAATAAGGACTTTGTTCAGGTTAAAACATGACGATTAAACAGAATGCTAATCTAGAACTGACAAACCTATTCCTAATCGGAATGTGTAGCATTCTATCATAAACCAATATCCCAGATTGAGACCATCCAATATCTTTTTTCATGAAAAAGTATTTGTATTTTTATGCAAGTTAGAATCATGGTTGAAAATTTATACATGAATTATACTCCAGTTGTTCCAACTAATATGAAACGGAATCAGTACTACTAAATTACCATTTCACAATCAGTCATTTACTGGGATATTTCAATAGATGCAGTTTCTGTCCTGCTCAAATTGCTGAAATGAAGTTATACAACTACACATTACTGACAACTCATAATAAGACGAAAAAACACTAGTTAAAATGTGAGTTCAAAAAAATTACTTAGTTCTTACAATACAAGCCACAAATTTGCTCAACCGGCCAACAAAATGTCAAAAACAGCATTGCTATTAACAGCAGCCATGAAAGACCTCTGAGGTTTTTTTGTGTATCTGACTACAATATATACACCAAGAATTTCCTGCATGGATATATAACCCAATAACGTTACAGCAAAGCTATGGCGCGTAAACACTAGAAACAAAACAGGTATCAGGACCTTTTATAGTAAATACTAATAATTTTGACTGAGGCGTGAGTTAGAAATCTCAAATAACCCCAGTGTGAACACCTTCGTTGGAGGGCCTGAGAGTCAATGAAGCTCTCAGTGATTCAGGCAGAACGCCAAGAAACCTCTTACAGCAGCATCTCTTGAATGACCACTAACTTTGAAGAACATATATCTTGGCCGGATTTTAGCAGACGAACAAAAGCAGGCGTCAGGAGATGTATTCAGCTCCAACTGTCAAATCATAGAGAGCGATGTCGGTTTGGAAGCAGAGCTTTTAGTAAGATTGCTTGTTGGGGCATTCTGAAGCCCTATGTCCACTTTTCCCGCAGTTGAAACACGCGCCACCAAAGCTCCTGTGAAAATGCAAAAATTCAAGACTTCAAGGTACGATAGCATGGAATGTACATACTCTTCCATCGTTGATGGTCACTTGTATTATTATGGAATTATCAGAAAAGTTAACTAAATTATTACTATTAGATATTCTCAAAATACCAGTTCTTAAATTAAGTGATGTTAAGGGACAGAATAGAACAGTCCAACTATTTATTTTAGTTTCGCTAAATCATGCCGTAACTTTATCTACGATATGAAGGATTTGGAGAATACAACAGCTAATTTAAGATGGAGGGTGTATATGGTATCTAATCGAGCACGATGAACTGTTAAAAACATGTATGCTAGCATTGGCTTCAGTTCAATTTTTTCAATTGACATACATACATGTGGGAAAAGAAAGTTTTTTTTTGTTTTTGGCAGGTACCAAATACGCTCCGCTTCTTCCGTGCTCTTGTTTCTTAGGCTTTGCAGAGGCCATTGGATTTACAAGTATTGCCATGTGTAGTGCAAAAGCACGGTTCACTCATGGAAGACAAATTACTTTGTCTTGTGAAGTACATCAGTCCCTTCACAATTTTGTTTTTCGAAACGTTCCAAATTTATCTTCCACTTGCCACAGTTTAGACCACTCCTAGTCCTAGCTATTCTAATACGTGTGGCAAAGCCTAAGCAAAAAAAATATGTTGGGAAGGGAGTAGATCGCACACCATATATACACCCAGATTAGAAAAGAATACCTGTCTCTATTTCCAAAGGATGATGATGACCTATTTGATCTCCCACCAATCAGCCAATCATCGCCACCACTTCTCGAGTTTGAAGACCACCTATTGCCAGAATCATTCCCACTGCTTCTTGAGTTTGAGGACCAGCTGTTGCTAGATCTAGAAGAGCTTCGACCACCACGCCTGAAGAGATTGTCGTCTTTGTCCTCAAAATCAAAGTCCTGACTCCTACCCCAGCCCCGGGGAGCTCGTGATCCTCTTGTATCACTCGAGCCTCCACGACCTCCGCGGCCTCCACGACCTCCCCCTCTCCCAGAAAATCTGCCATAGTTGTCACTGGGAGGCGCGTCATCTTGCAATGCAGGCAACTGCAATATACAGTCCATTAAGATTCTGAAGAGCTTTTTCTGGAACATTTACAGAAAACAATAAACAGGTAAGATGATTATATGTTAACCTTAGTAATCTTGGACAGTGAGTTTCCTGGAGGAAATTCTTTACTCAACAGCTCCTTTGCAATTTGCTCAGGAAGATCAAAGACAGCACCTTGAACCTAAAAGACAAACAGACACCACTATCAAATAAGTTCAAAAAAAAAATCTACAATGAACGTATATTTTGTACCACTCACACTCTCATCTGCAATTAATTGAATCTTTCCAACTTCATCCGCAGCGGTTGGATAAACATCAGATAGAAATCCCATAACAGATCTAGCAGATAAGAATCCTCTTGAAAAACCAGGAGCACGAGTCAATTGCAGTGTTACCCACCCCTGCAACAGATAAAATTAATATTTGAATGAGAGAATTGATATAGAAGCTGCATAAAAATGCACATGCTGAAATTCTCTATGAAACAACTGGCTCAGTTGTACACACATTTGTGTTGTAAGGGGGAAAAAAATGTTTGTGATGCTCAAAATCCATTCACTTGAAACACTAGGAAAAAGGATATGAAGAGGTTATAATCTTTGTTGAAAGTAGTCCACTGATATAAACTATTTGTCAGCACAGAAGCACAGAAATAATACAACGAACACCAAGCCATCTTTACTTTCTAAAAGCAAAAGGATTAAACAGCCGCCTTTTTACTTCTCGTAATTTTAGTAACATATTCTTAATTCAGAATCCAAGGCCTGCCAATTACCTGCTCATGACTCAGAAGAGATCTTGATGAAGGAGGTTGGGAAAAGCCACTCAGATGGGCCAATGCTGCTGCGAGAGCTCCAGTTCCCTGCTCATCAAGTAATTTCTGGGCTGTTGGGGTGAAAAAATTGATTGACTCGGGATGAACCCCACCCAGAGTTGCAACAACCTGATCAGCAGATGACTCCAAGACCTCTTCAACTGACGGGGCGCTTATATACTCAAACCTGCATCCTACATCTCTTTCAAGAGATCTGATTGTTCTTCTCTGGTTGCTGGTGTACATTAAAATGGCTGTCCCTTCCTTTCCAGCCCTCCCTGTACGACCAGATCGATGCACAAAAGTCTCAGGGTCATTCGGCAGCTCATAATGAACAATCTGCAGGAGAGAGGTAGCCAATAATTAACGTTGTGAAGAATATAGAGAAGAAATAGGCAGTAATAAAGCCTAGAGAAACAAGAGGTATACGAAACAGTCTAGTTGTAATCATAGATAACGATCAGAAGCGAGTCTTGCTGCACATAGGGAACTTGAAAACAAGGAGATAGCAGTGACCAGGAAAACTTACAGTGGACTTAGTGCCCGAAAAACTTAACTAGCAAAAACAGTAAAAAAAAAACACAAATAATGGAACCCATGGAGGCAATTTATTTAGTCTAAAAGGGGAAAAAATGAATGGTTCAATGATACATTAGACTACAATCAGTTCAAAAAATTACAAAGCTAATTGAGATGAATACTCATAGAACTAACCAGGTCAACATTTGGTATATCGAGACCACGAGCAGCAACATCAGTAGCAACCAGCACAGAGAATTTCCCTTGCCGAAAGCCATTCAATGTCCTCTCACGCTGGTGCTGAGATATATCACCATGCAATGCCTCTGAAGTTATACTACTTGATAATGCCAAAGAAACTTCATCGGCATCTCGTTTAGTCTGTGTAAACACAATGGTTTTCCCACCCCTTGCATACACCTGCAAAGAAAAAACCAAAAACGGTTCATATGAAGAAAAAAACAAACATCGGCAACTGAAAGTTTTATGGTTGCAATAAAATTCATTCAAAGACAATCTCAATCTGACATCCTATAAAATAGAAAGATCCTGCATCATCATCACTTCTAAGTGTGCTACCATAAATTTTGTATTCTTATCAACAAAATACATCATAGAATACTAATATGTATAGAATGGGTGATTAGAGCATAACAGGATTAGAGCATAACAGGGATCATCTTGACGCATACCGTGATAACATCACTAAGGATAGTACGCTTTGAAGTTGCAGTAGTTGAAAGTGCATGCAGTTTAATCCCCTCTGCCAATTTTTCCTCTTGCTCACCAACCTGTAGAAAAAGTTCACACAGAACACAAACATCAGATAAAGATCCATCTCAACTAAAAGAAACATCAACATAACCACACACAAAACTAAATATTAGAGATTTCACTCAAAAGAATTGCATTTACTAGGAGAGAGAGGATCATTTGTAGATGCTTCCTTGGATTCTTTGTGCATCACCTTATGGCCAAAAGCATAGCAGTTTCGAGGTCATCACATCACTCGTTTCCAAAGTTATGTTGAGTTCATGTTATTTAATATTCCTTCTTTCTTTTCTTTCTTTGGGTGTGGGGGAAGCCAGGCAGGGGAGGAGGAGAAGTATAAGGTAAATACACTGCGCTCCTTCAGCCATCAGTACTAACTAGGAGCTAGTCTTTCAACACAATTGCATGTCCTGAAACCTTTAGTCATACATGACACAAACTTCCATAGATGATTGCAGAACATGCATATTTTATTGAACTTCAAAGAAACATGTCGTGAGGCTTCCTCCTATTGATTTATACTTCCCTTACGAGGAAAAAGAGTCCTACTAGCCATAGCGAAGAAAGCAAGTGCACAACTGATATACCAATTAGAGCAAAAGGGAGACTGTATTTTACAAAGAGCATGTTGGCAACACATAACACAATGACATACTTATATAGTACTTAATTATGCAGACAGACAAACATGTAAGCTGCGGAAATAAGAACACGGATTTACCAAGTCAATAGTCAAGGGGGTGTTCAAATATTTCCTTGCCAATTTTTTTACCCAGGCAGGCATCGTTGCTGAAAAAAGCATGCTTTGCCTTTCAGATGGAAGTTTTTCCAATATTATCTCCACATCTTCTTCAAACCCAACCGCAAGCATTTGGTCGGCTTCATCAAGAACCAAAAATTCAACTTCCCCCAGTTTAAGGCTGTTGCTGTTGACCAAGTCAATGATTCTACCAGGAGTTCCCACCACCACATCAATTCCACGAGAAAGAGCATTTTGTTGTGCATTGTACGAGACACCTCCATAAACGCAAACAGTGCTCAAGTAAGGTGCAGACTCCTTCATTTCCTTCTCAACTTGTCTTGCCAACTCTCTGGTGGGAGCTAGAACTAGAACTCTCGGAAGTCGTGCAACGCGCCTAAATTTAAAAAAAAACAGGTTTTAGTGACCACAAATCATAATGCAGACCTCTCACGGTTACGTGATAATTACCGTTGAGAACCTCTTTCTTCATTCTCTTCAGTAAGCCGTTTCAATATTGGAATACCAAAAGCCAGCGTTTTTCCTGTTCCAGTTTTCGCTCGAGCAATTATATCTCTGCCTTCCGCAGCAGGGAGCAGTACAGCTCGCTAGGATAAGAAGGAAAAAAATTATGAACAAATAATACTATACAAAAATGTCATACCAGCACAATATTTCAAAGTAGAATCACTCTAAAACAACCTGAGGCACATATATTGCTATCTTGCCTAGTAAATTGAGACACTCAAGACTGTGAGAGATTCTAATAAAAAAAAGTAAACGCCATATACATGTTGGAAAGGGAGCTAACAAAAGTTAAAATGATTTATATTCAAGCGGTGCAAGTCACTACATCCTTATACCAGCATATCAAAATTACAGTAAGTTAAATAGCATAAGGTGAGGTTCAATGGCCAGGAGTTCAGGACTTCAAATCCCTCCTCCTCGCACATATAAGATACAACGTATAAGGGATTCAACAAAGCGTTTCAGTATTGGAATCCCAAAATCCATTGCTATCCTGGACCATTCATAGCTCAATATCTCTCCTTCTTGCACATATAAGGAATTCAGTATACTGAAAGCACAATTGCACATACAACATTGAATCAGTCACAGGCTTAGCCATAGAACAATGCATAAACCCTCTATTTACCACAACAGAAGCTGCAATATATACAATCCATTCTCAAGTTTTAAGCACTACCACATGTATCCAATCAGACAAGAGGCAAGAACCACGATATCAAACCTATTTTTTGTATTATACTAAATGAAGTACTTCTCACTACAAAGCGTTCCACCCACTCATATTGGTAATCTGGCCTCAACAGGCATTACCCATGGATCTTCCAAAACACTTCCTTCACAGACCCCCAATAATTCTCTCAACTCAATACTCCACGGAAACGAATTTTTTCTTTTCTATTCTTTATAATTACAATATTATGTACCTCACAAATTTAATCCCGAATCAACCACTGCTAAGCTCCACTCCGTAGTCCGCACATATGTAAAGGACCTCAACAAATTACAAATTTAGGTCTTGTTCTTTCTTTCCCTTTATGAGACCCATTTTAACTAATTACATATTGGGCACAAACAAAAACACCATTACAAATACAACACAAAAAAAAATAGTAACTAACTAATTATCCAGCATCACCTCTCCATTTAAGCCCTAATGCCCTATTAGAAAACTAAATTGAATAACATAAACTAGTTTAAAATAAGAATCTGTTTGGTTGGACGGAAAATAATTTTCTATGGATACCATTTCCAAGGGAAAACTCGATTGTTGTTTGATTTTGCTAATTCCTTAAGGCTCCTTTTGGTTGGGAGGAAAACACTTTCCCGAAAAACTAGTTGTTTCTTTACTTTCTTTGTTTGGTTTGTAAAGGGTGGAAAATAGTTTTCCTCATGATCGAAAATAGTTTTCCATTGTGTGGAACATTTTCCTTTCTTCGTAGAGGGAAAACCCATTTCCTCCCAACTCCTCACATTTCTCTTTCCTTTCTCCCTTCTATCCTCCCATTTATTTTCCATTCTTTTTTTTGAAGTCTTCACTCGGAAAATGGTTTTCATGGAAAGTTGTTTTCCACGGAAAAGGGGCACAAGTGTTTTCTACTCCATAAAAAAATCATTCAGAAAAAATATTTTCCACCCTTACAAACCAAACATTGGAATACAAGGAAACTAGTTTCCAGAAAACGTTTTCCTCCCAACCAAACAAAGCCTAACTCTAACTATCCGGCATCACTCCTACCTTAAGCCCTAACAAACAACCTAAAATGTATAACATAAGCTAGTTACAAGCAACAATTATACACAATACATAAACCTTACAAACCAAGCAATGGAATATAAGGAAACTAGTTTTCCAAAACACGTTTTCCTCCCAACCAAACGAAGCCTAACTCTATCATCCAGCCTCACTCCTACATTAATCCCTACAAAACAACCTAAAATGAACAACATAAGCTAGTTACAAGCAACAATTATACACAATACATAAACCTTACAAACCGAACAATGGAATATAAGGAAACTAGTTTTCCAAAACACGTTTTCCTCCCAACCAAACGAAGCCTAACTTTAATTATCCAGCCTAACTCCTACATTAATCCCTACAAAACAACCTAAAATGAACAACATAAGCTAGTTACAAGCAACAATTATACACAATACATAAACCTTACAAACCAAGCAATGGAATATAAGGAAACTAGTTTTCCAAAACACGTTTTCCTCCCAACCAAACGAAGCCTAACTCTATCATCCAGCCTCACTCCTACATTAATCCCTACAAAACAACCTAAAATGAACAACATAAGCTAGTTACAAGCAACAATTATACACAATACATAAACCTTACAAACCGAACAATGGAATATAAGGAAACTAGTTTTCCAAAACACGTTTTCCTCCCAACCAAACGAAGCCTAACTTTAATTATCCAGCCTAACTCCTACATTAATCCCTACAAAACAACCTAAAATGAACAACATAAGCTAGTTACAAGCAACAATTATACACAATACATAAACCTTACAAACCAAACAATGGAATATAAGGAAACTAGTTTTCCAAAACACGTTTTGCTCCCAACCAAACGAAGCCTAACTCTAATCAACCGGCATCATTCCTACATTAATCCCTACAAAACAACCTAAAATGAACAACATAAGCTAATAACAAGCAACAATTACACGCAAAACACAAAAGGGGAAGCAAAAAAAACATCAAAATCGAACAATAAAGCACAATTAACCACATTAACAATACAAAAAACCAAAAGCTTTAAACAAAAAAGGGCAGAAAAAAGATTACTTGAATAGGGAAAAGTTGGGTAATCCCTCGTTTGTTAAGGGCTTCAACAAGCTTAGCAGGAAGTCCCAATTTTGCAACATCAAGCTCATCCACACTTACTTTAATTTCGGTTTCGCTATCGAATTCCAACTCTTCCTCCCCAACATCAAACTCCTCATCACTAACACCAAAACCTTTAGAGAAATCCCCAGTAAGACCTTTAAAAGCTTCCTCACTTAACACAGAGTTAGGAGTAGCAATTGCAGAAGAAACCCACTTTAAAGTTCTTGACTTTGAGAAGAAAAATGGTAGAGAAAGTGAAGGAGGAAGTGGGTATTTTCTGGGTATTTGTAAAGATGGTTTTTGGTTAAGTATGGAAGAAACCCCAATTATAGATGAAGAAGCCATTGTTGAAAAACCGTGTTTGTATGGCTAATTCTCTTCTCCAAAGAAAGGAAGAAGAAGAAGATAGGGTGGGAAGAGAAGAGAAAGAGGGTTTAGGGGATAAGGGGGAGTGGTGTCTTTATAATGAGTGAATGTATGGAGTTGGGTTGCTCCACATCGTTGCATTTGTGTTTTTACACTTGCATACAAATGCTACTTCACATTCACAAGTTGGCATGGGATATTTGTGCAAACAAAAGAAAAAAAAAATTGAGGGGAGTTGGGATATTTTACATCGAGACAATCGAGGTTAACGTCGTGTTTGCAAATTTTTACATAGGCTCGGATTTGCCCGAATTGGCCGTCGGATGGGGGTGATAACTAGTCGAATTAATGGAATGGGTTCTTTATTGCTTGAAATTCGAGCTGTTGACGTCTCAAGTTGATGTTGGTTTGAATCGGTTCTACTCGTGACAAGTTTTTGATCAGTTTGAATGATCTCAAGTCAAGTTTGAATCGAGTTAATCTCGAGGTTTTTTCAAGTTTTTCTGATCTTTTATACTAATAAGATAGATAGTATATATATTATATAAATTGAATATTTGAACCTTCTATATATCAGTCGATCTCATTGCTTCTCGATTCGCGCTCGAATTCAATTTGAGCTAACTCGAATTGATTGTTGACCAAGTTGAGCTTGAGTAGCTCACGAGGTGTCTCACTCGACTAGCATCTGTAGCTTTGGAATTGAAATCGTTGTTATTGTGACTAGTTTTGAATCCAAAAGGTAAGATCCAGTAATAATTGGTTTGTATTCTTACCTTTGTTAGACCCGTAATTGAATACCTAATAATTTGGTTCTATAACCGGGTTCTCGAACTTTGTAATATCGTATAAACCTACCAGTTTTGTTACACAATTAGGGTGAAGAGTTTGTACAGTATTTGAAACAATGTTATATAATTTTTTAAATGGAAATTTGAGAGACAATACCAAGTAGTACTTGGTATAGTGGTAAGGAGAGCACCCTTTCAACCTCAAGGTTGGGGTTTAATCCCCACTAGTGGCACTTTGAGGGTAGGTGAATTCCCCTTACTCTCCCCCTACTCTCAAGTATCTGGCCCATTAGGACCCGAGTGGGGTTCAGACCACTTCTTCTTACCAAAAATAAAATAAAAAAATTGAGAGACAATAGTTTCCAACAATTAAAATTGAATGAATACAAGGAGTCAAAAATATTTAATAAATAAGCACAACAAATGATTTGAAATATGTTATACTCCACAATTCGCGTACGAGTCTATGATGGTTTTATTCTTTGATATGAAACGAGTTTGATCCAAGGGTTTAAAATCCTATTTAACTATCTAAAATGTATTCAAGGAGTCAAAAATGTTTGGTAATTAATCTTGACAAACGTTTTAAAAGGTGTTTGTATTTTACGATTCGCGTAGGAGTTTATAATGAGCTTAACATTTGATTTGAAATAAGTTTGTTTCAATGGCTTCATTTCCCTTTTAACTATATAAACCGTATTCATGTAGTAAAAAATACCCGGTAATTAATCACAACAAATGTTTTGAAAAGTGTTTATATTCCAAAACTTGTGTAGTTCAAAAGGATATGAAGCATTGTGGGTTGGATCAAACTCATTTGAAATCAAAGGTTAAACCATCATAGACCCCTACGCAAATTGTAGAGTATAAACATCTTTTAAATTTTTTGTTGTACTTATTTACTATTTTTTTTACTCTTTAAATACGTCTTAGATCGTTAATAAGGGTAGGAAGCATGTTGACCAAACATGAACTCTATCAACATTTTAGATGCATATTGTGAAAGTTTTCACATATACACTCGAAAGAATTGCAATTCTCGTGAACTTTTCCTTTTCAAATGTGGTGAACAGAGTTCATATTTCCAAAGACGGTTGTTTTCGATGTCAAAACACTTTGTCGTTTATCATGGGATGGGTTTCATGTAAGTTGCAACATATATACTCATAGTGATCGTTCCTCGTAATTCTTAATCTTCAAGTGTGGTTGGCAAAAAGATGGGATTGTGGTTGACAAGGTGGCAGGTGCCATATGGCAGCAAGGGAATCTAAACATGACGATCTGTTGTCTAGGAATAACCGGATAAGTAGGATTATGAAAGAGATAACGTAGGAAAAATAAATTCAAAAGATCATAACCTACTTATTAAGTCGCAAGTCATTTAGTAAAATTTTCGGAGGACCCAATTGGTAATTGCGATTATTCTGAAATAAACTCATAGTTAACCATATATATATTGTAAAATTTGTGAAAACCGCTATTAACTTTAACCACTATAATTTTGGAAAGTTTTACACCACCTTTTAACGGAAACTGTAACCCTTAAGTTCACCACCAAACGCAAAACTTAACATTTTTAGTTAGATGGCGGTGCTTCACAAAACTTTGCAAAGCTATAGTAGTTAATTTTTTAAAAAAAGTAATTGGTGGTTATTTTCAAAAAGTGTAAACTTTATAATAGTTTTTCATAAATTTCCTATATATATATATATATATATTAGGGGGTGTTTGGTTCACCTAGTTGGAATGGAATGGTAGCCATCCAAGTGTTTGGTTAGCTTATTTTGCCATGGAATGTGATACCCATGGGTATCTAACTCCATCCAAATCCCATGGAATTAGAAACTTACCCCCCTCCCTAAGATTGAGACTCCATTCCAACATGGTATGAAACCCTAGAGTTGTAGAGGAGTACTCCCACCACCCCTTCTCCAAACAACCGACCACGAGAACACCACATCAATGCCTTCTCCGGCGAGTGAAAACCCTAAAACTCCATGAAACCTTCCATAAGAACGGCGAATCTGAACGGCAATTTCTCCGGCTAACAAGATCGGCCGTCGTCAATGGTGAAGGGGAGGGAGCGAAGTTGTTTCGTGGGTGGGGGAAGATGATTCGTGGGTGGACGAAGGAGATTCGTGGGTGGACAAAGGGGTTTCGTGGGTTGACAAAGGGGTTTCGTGGGTGGGGGAAGACGATCCGTGGATGGACTGAAGGGTTTTCGTGGGTGGGCGAAGGGGTTCGTGGGTAGGCTGAAGGCGGTTTACTGGTGGCGGTTTGTGGTGGTGAAGGCGGTTTACTGGTGGCGGTTTATTGGTGGAGGTTAGTGGGTGAGAAGGGTGGAAGTTAATGGTGCTTTTTTCATTTTAAAATTTTGTAATTTAAAATCAATTTTGTAATTAAAAAATCAATTTTGTTAACAAAAATGATAATTACAATATAAAATAATTTATAAGAAACATAATATTTTAAAATCCATTCTAAAAATGAACCAAACAGTTGGAATGGATATGGAATCCATTATAAGATTGAACCAAACAGTTTAAGCTTGGTATGAGATTTACAATCCATACCACCCATGTATGAGATCCCAATCCATACCCTTCCAACATTTTGAACCAAACAGGCCCTTAGATCTTTTTGACTACATAATCATAGTACCATATAGAATTATTGTGATGCATAAAGCATTTCATAAGCAAGAGCATTCGTTGGTTAAGAACCGAAGAAACAATTTTGCATCAAGCCTTGTTGGAACCGTGCCAACAACCACCACTTTCACTAGCCTTAGAACCACCAAACTAGGCCACCAATGTCAAAGAAGAGCTCTTGGTGCAACCTTGCTTTGTTAAATTAGTAACTAATCTACGTTAGTTAGCTAATTAACTCAAAGACTTGAATTAGGACAAACTGTCCATTTTTACTCTAAGCGCACAGCTCAAAGAAATGAGTATAACTCTTAATTCATTCAACAAAGTCTAATGAAACTTCTTACATTACAATCCTAACATATAAAGCAGCAACATACCAAAAATTCACGTCATTTGGTGATGTTTTGCTTAGGTAACAAAAGCCATCTTAAAGTATTACAAAATCTGGGCCAGTTTTCAGTACCTAGGTGCAATGATTAGGATATTCTGAGAAACGAAAATATCCTACTGCAAAAAGGAAACTAAGGTAATAAAATAGACATTCTAAGGAAAATATCCTCAAAAATTCAGCCCCAAAAGCTTTTAAAAAAGCGGCTGCCCAGAACTGAAGAAATGGGACCCAGAAAGACGCCACATAGCTGCGGTTTTGGATACTTCTTCATGAAGCTCTCTTCCTATTGATTCTTGCCTCCAACTCTTCACATGCTTGTTGGTGATGTATGTAAGCACACAGGTGAGTCATGTATGGTTGCTTTAGCCAAGAATAAAGCTCAAAAACATGCTCAAAACGTTCCCTAAACCAACCGTACAAAATCTGTTCTTCCAAAACAGTTTCACTAGGCTTACTTTAATGACTTAGAACTAATTAATTAAGCTATTTAATCATAATTCAAGCTTGATTACTAATACTTTATGATGTTAAGATGATCATAAGCATTAATCAACAAGGCTTAAAATAGATTAAGAAGGTGTTAAGCTTAATTAACAATTCGAAGTACTTGCTTGTTCGAAATTGGATTAAGTAAGCTAATGAATTGAATCTCCTTCACCTTAATCTCTTCTTGATGGCTCTTTGCTAGGAGACTTGGATTGATCATGGATGCTCCTGCGTCATATTGATGGACCAATTTAATAATACTTCTCATTCTTTAATTTAATCAACTCAAATCCCCCAATCAAATGCTCCTAATACCCTTCCCTTCTAAATTAATTCTCCTACAACAAAGTGGAGCCTATAATAATTTCACTCTTTTCTTTCATGTAATGTTTTTCAAGGCTGTCAAACACAAAATCAAACTCATCATCCCTTTCCTCTATACGCCAACTCCTCTCTTTCTCCTCCCCCCCTCTCTTTCTCTCTCTATATATCTCCCGTTTTTCTGCAGAAAGCCGCCATTTTTGCACTTGCTTATTCTCACTTCCTCTTCGGAGATCTACTCTCTCTTTGTATTCCAGGTTAGCGCCTTTTCTTCTCCTTTTTCGCAATTGCAATTTCTTTCGCTACTGTTTGCGCTTTATTATGTCATTTTTTGCATCATATTTGCTCCAGTTTTTGAATTATACGGCGAAATTAGGTTATTTCGTTGTTAAATTTGAATGAAGTTTTGATATATATTTTGTGTTGCGTTTATGTTCTCCAGTGTTTGTATAACTTCATTTCCGTTTTTTGATGATTTGTTACGTTTCGGTTTCGCCCTAATAATTTTGCTCGGAATTAGCTTTTTCCAGTTCTATGATCGTTTTAGGTTTAGTAATGTAGTGCTTGTTCGTTATCGTTTTTCGTTTTTCTTCAACTAAACCAAAATATGGAAACAAGAAAAAGTAGTTTCCAATGTTTAGATAAATTATATGTTTCGTATACTTCTTATAGCATACCGAAAAGTGGAAATGACAGTGTTACTGAACCGGCATTCAATTTGTTGCTTTGAGAAATGACGCTTGTTTTTGAATTGGTGATTGATTGATTATATTATTTCGCTACTGTTTGCGCTTTATTATGTCATTTTTTGCCTCAATTTTGCTGCAATTTTTGAATTATACGGTGGAATTCGGTGATTTCGTTGCTAAAATTGAATGAAGTTTTGATTTATGTTTTGTGTTGTTGTTTGAAACTTTCGCCGTTTATGAAAGTGTTTGTATAACTTCATTTCCGTTTTTTGATGATTTGTTACGTTTCGCCCTAATAATTTTGCTCGGAATTAGCTTTTCCAGTTCTATGATCGTTTTAGGTTTAGTAATTTAGTGCTTGTTTGTTATTGTTTTTTGTTTTCTTCAACTAAATCAAAATATGGAAACAAGAAAAAGTAGTTTCCAATTTTTAGACAAATTTTATGTTTATTATAGTACAGCGAGGTCTGCCTAATTCCTCTCAGATAGATAAGAAATTTGGCATCTCTCAATTTATTCGTAGTATATTTATAGGTATATGTAGTATATTTTATAAAGAATGTAGTATATTTAACAAAAGTTTAAGGTAGTATATTTTCTTAATAAATTTAGAACTTACTGAATTTGTAGTATATATATAGAAAATGTAGTATACTTATAGAAAATTGTAGTATATTTGTATCTGATAGATGTTTAGTTCACACATATCAGATATGAACTAAGATTTTCCCTACTTATAGCATACCGAAATGCGGAAATGATAGTGATACGGAACAGGCGCTCAATTTGTTGCTTTGAGAAATGACGCTTGTTTTTGAATTGGTGATTGATTGATTATATTGTTTCAGATTTAGGAACTAGTGCAGCAATGCGAAGTGCGGAAGTATTGAGAAGATAGATTGAGGATTCTGTATGTATTTTTCTTGATTTTTTGGTGCATGATTTGGTTTGTTTAGTTTAATTGTTTGAAGTTAGGTGCTGAATCTTGAATACTTTGTAAATGAAGCTTTTCAGTTGATGCATTGTAGCTGGAGAGGAGAAAAATGGTTCTTATCTACTATGTCATCGTTGCACTGCCGTGTACTGTTGGAGCAATTGCTCTTGCAATTTTTCACATATACCGCCATCTCGTAAATTACACTGAACCTACATTTCAGAGATATATCGTTCGTATCATCTTCATGGTTCCGGTGAGTGCACTGTTTTTTTCTTTTTTTCATTTGCTGTGTTGTTGTGGCAGGAATCTGCTGTCGTATTATGATTTTGTGAGCGAACTGCTGATATGGTGGCTGTGCCATAGGAATGCTGACAAATTGTTATGCTAGATTATGGTTTTGTTAGAAAGCTGTTTGTCGTATCAGGCTATCACTCTGTCAGTACAATCTATCATGACCGTGTTTGACATACTGCTTGGAACATTAAATTGTTTTTTGTTACATTCGGAAGATTTCATCATTTATCCAATATCGCTGTTTATTGTGCTGTTTGTTACAAAATTGTGAAATGTAGCTTTTCAGTGTGTATTCCAGTATCCACAACAACTTTTCTTGTAACCCCCTTTTTAGTTCTTGCTTGTAAAGTATAAAGCTCTTGAAAGGATATTAGGACATGATGTACGCATGGAATGGTCTTTTATATTTAGCATTCCTTGCTTTACCTTGAGATTGATGAGTTCCTTGCGGAGTTTAGATTTCTGGTCCTTGATCACCATGATGGGAAGAACTTTTGTTTCTGGAATGTATTACCCTTTTCATGTGATGTCCTTTGAGTTGGTCAGTTGACATTATGATGACACTCGTCCTTCTATCCAAACTCCTTATCATATTCATTCTTTTGTGAGAAGCTACCTTTTGATTTTATGAAAAATTAACAGCAATAATCTGATGAGTAGTCTTCTCAAATCAATCTTAACTGTTGTTTAGAATAACCCCAATTATCTCCTTGTCTTTCCAAAACAGTCTACTCTAACATATTACCTCGACAACCAATTTTTTTTGACATCCTTTATAAGTTACCTTCGACACCGCTACTCTCTCTCTCGCACATTTTGGCACCACCATAAACTCTTCTCCACTCACCCACTACCAGTCCACCATCCATGTGACCTTGCAGCCCCCCTCTCAGCCATCCACACTATACACTTTCCACCATAACTACCACCGCCACCAGTATTTCCCCCCTATACTACCATCCCCACCTCCCTTTTCTGTAAATTACCACCACCACCAACTTTCTCCCTGTCCACAACCACTTGAATCCACCACCGCTTGATGTCGAGCCTATTGCCTTCAGGTTGTTGATCTGAAGAAGGAACTGGGGAGTCAATTTGTTGGGTTTGTGGTCAAATCTGACTATTCAAAGCTTTTTTTTTTCTGTCAAATTTAATCCTTGAAAACCATAATTCAATCCATGGAAAGTTTCATCCCCCCCCTTCCGATCATAATCTTTCCAAAGCCATAATCTGAAGTTTTTTGGTGGAAACGTTTGTAGAGACTTCTTATTTTTTCCGTGCACTTTACACTCCAGTATGGGTGATAGCCTTGGATTTACAGTCTCGCGAAGATTTTGGGGTGAATCCAGAAGGTCGGGAGAAGGAAAAGAATCCTTCTAACATGAAAAATCCTTTACGCTTTTATGCTCTTTGCATAACATCTTATACTATTCTGCCATGACTTCGATCGTTGGGTAAGGGAGTGAATGGGCAAGTAATGGGCAAGTGATGGACATGGTGTCTAGATGGTCAGGAAGTGGGTAGGGGGTGGCTGTGGGAGGTGAGGGGTAGCGAGAGGAGAGAGAGATGATTCTTATTTGATATTTCATCAAGTGAAATTGTTCAAGTCATCCTAGATTCGAGAGCCGTTTGGAAAGGGTGGGGTGATAATTTAGATTTTAATGTGTTAAACAATAGTTAGGATTAATGTACTTGAATTGGAGAGACATCCATTTCATCTGATCATTTATTGTATTTCATTTGTGGTTCACATTGTGTGGGATGATAGAGTATGAGGATTTGCTTGGGTACTTATTGGAGCACTTCAGAGAAATATGGTCGCTTTGGGAGGAATAGGGGAAACTTCTGTAATGAAATGCTTTGATCATGGTATGAGACGAATGTTGAACAAATACATAGTCTATAGTGATTTAGTGAATCCAGTTGCACATCTCTGTTGAATGTACATATGGGTTTTTTAAGGTAAATGGTAGACCCCTTTGCATTATTACTTTATATTAGTTTTTAACTTAAAAAGAATCAAAGGGTTTCCCAACAGTAGATTCTAGTCACCTTTTTCTTTTTACTACTATGACCCTTGAAGAAGTAAAGTGCTTAGTCTCAAGGTACTCATCCAGAAGTTCCAGTTTTGTGTTTGTGTGCTTTAGGGGCTAATGCGCAAAATTCAGTTATACATTGTCATGAACTGCACCATACTGATGATCTATGACCACAGAACAGTTAAGGGCCTATAATGTAAAGAACTCCGTGGTTACACTGACACCTGTATCAAAAGTGAAAAAGCTGTTATTGGCTATTTCAGTACATGATCGCCTGTTTGATCTGGGCACCAAAAAATCTGTAGGTTTTCTTGCTGGTTTAATGGTCATAGTATGAATTTATTTCAGTAGATGTTCGCCTGTTTGATCTGGGCACCAAAAAATCTGTAGGTTTTCTATCTGGTTGAATAGTCATAGTATGAATTTATTTCGTACTTTCAGGCATTTCAGTCCATTGGACATTGGTGATTCGAAAGTTGTGAAACAAGAATATAGCAAAGGAGATAAATTATAATAAGGATGGTCTCATTGGATGCCTTAATAACCGGAGATCAAGGTCTTAAAATTAATCTGAGAGAATTTCGTATCAAAACTGCTACAAATATGATTGCCGTAAAATGTCTGACCAAGTAAATTTTGAAATGCTCCTGAGTCCTAAGTTTCCTAATAGGTTAGCTTCATTTGCCCACATGATTTTTCTAGAATTTTTGCATTTCTTCAAATGCAATTATTACATTTTTTGCTAGGCACTTTGTCCCAAAATTTGAACGATCCAATACCTACTGAAGCTATTTGCTTGTATAGATGTGTTGCCTGTGTAAAAATATTGGTAGATACCACATTTTTGTGTTATCAAAACATCTTTCCAAGGATGCATATCCTTGTGTATAATTGAACTTATGATTTACCAGTTATTGAATTTGGATTACAATTTCCGCGTTGCTGGTCTTCCTTTTCCAGCAGTTTTATTGCTTAGCATTAGCATCCTATGATCGTACTACTTCTGCGTGCTTCTATATTCTTTCTCTCTTGTTGATTTTCTTTTGTTTTATATCTATGTTATATCAGCCTTACATCGTTGTGGAACTTTTATGCTCAGGTATACGCGCTTATGTCTTTCTTGGCCTTGGTCATGCCTGATAGAGCGATATATTTTAATTCTTTGAGAGAAATGTAAGTATAGAGGATACTGTCTTTCACTATTTGTTTTCCTATTATGTTTTCACTGTCTTGCATTTACTCTTTATCTTCTTCACATCCCGGAATGTATTAATCTGATCAAAGGGATAGATCCAGGAATGAATGACTGTTAAATGTAAATATTAAGAGTTGACCAAAAGCCAAATGAGTGGTATCGAGCTAAGTATTTATTTGACAGTTATATATTAGTGTTATGCTGAAAAGCCTTTAGGACTCGGGAGAAGTTTAAGTAATAATCAAGATAGGCTTCACAATATATTTGTTTGACTTTTACATATTACATCTCAAGACAGGCAGATGTAATAGATTTGAAGTGCCTATTTCAGGTTGTAGGTTTTAGTTGATAATTTAAGCTCAATTATCATCTATTAATGTTTAGGGTGTTACTAAACATAGCCCGTATTTACCACCTCACAACCCGTATTTTGTAATGAATGTCCAAATTACCCTTACTAAATATAGCTCGTGTTTTTTTTTAAAATTGATTTTTTTTAAAAGGGTATAAAGTGAGTAAAGAGAGTGGGGGTAATTTAGACATTTTTACCACGTATTCATATGTATACGAGCTGTGAGCCCGTAAATATGGGTTGTGTTTAGCTGCACACAATGTTTATCATTGCACTTTATTGTGTTTCACATTCGTCCTTCCATTTGCACGTTTGACCTTTGTATTGTATTCTCCTTCTCATCAATATATGCAAGATACTTAAATATCATCCACAATATGAAGAAAAATAATCTTTTCCTACCTATTCTGCCTCACCCAAGACACTATTTTTTTGTATTTTACCTAACAAAATCGAGCAGCGAATATTATATTCTCTTGTTTTCCGATTCTACAAAACGTGCCTTTCCCCAATATTTGGAGCAACTAAAGCTTCTTTTTTCTTTTTCTTTTGATTTGTCTATCAACTTACAGTCAAATCAGCTATTACCTAACCTCTAATGCAATCTGCTAATGGTTACTACTATTATCTAATTGCCAAATGGAGCCGTTGTCATTTATCTGTATCTCACCACATGTTTGAAAGGAGTTCCTTGTTGGATTTGAGGCCTTCCTGCTATCTATTGAAGGACCGTCAATCGATCATCTTATGGATGTGTTAACTTCCTTTTGTCTCAACCAAGTAGCCAAAATTCTCAGATAGCTTATCTGGGGGCAGTTGAAATGGTGCAACTACTGTACCATTGCAAATGGACTCTTTTATAACCTCCTCGACGGTTCAAGTTGGCCGTGCTCAGGGTTTTCATTGTGACTTTTGATCGATTCTGAGTCAGAGTGGCTTATATAGTATTGAATTCCTTGTCTTTTGACAGATGTAAGACTTCTGATAAATTGCTGGACTACTGTTTACCCCTATGTTACTCAGACACGGAGTGTCTACTCGGATACGGGTGTCGAAGTGTCTGACACGCCTATTTTGTAGAAAAAATTCAAGTTTTTAGTTTAAAATGAAGTATCCAAACGAAGTGTCGTGTCAGACACGACACGACACGACACGACACTCGATTTTTGAGGTTAATGGAGGTGTCGGAGTAACATAGGTTTACCCTTTATTTTGGTCGTCAAAGCTTGGCCTTTTTGTTCATACCACATGCTTAGCGTAAAATGTTCTCACATGTTGGGGCACTTTATTCACTCCTTGAGTTGGCAGTTTTGGCATTCAGTGACAGCTCTTGTCGTTTCTGGTCAACCGAGTGTTTAAGCATCTTTTATTGGGACTTGGGAGACAATTTTTTGTCTTGTAGATGTAGAGAGGAGCTGTGCACTTGTACACACTTTCATCATTGCATGTGATGCATATTCGAGGTCCGAATGGATGCCTATTGCTCTCTGAAAGGGGTCTTGCCTTTACGTTGCGAAATTCTGCTATTTTCTGTTTTCTGGTCATACGCCTCTTTTTGTGGTGTCCAGAACTGAAATAAGTTTGTGTAAGTTGAACTCCATATATATCTTGTTTTTTCTGTTCCAGATATGAAGCTTGGGTTATATATAATTTCTTATCCCTCTGCTTGGCATGGGTGGGTGGACCTGGGGCCGTTGTGCTGAGTTTGAGTGGACGAGTTTTGAAGCCTTCACTATGTCTGATGACGTGTTGCTTTCCTCCTGTACCATTGGATGGGTGAGTAATATCTGACAGTAATTCCCTTCACCAAGTTTGTTGTGTTATCTCTTGTAGACATTTAATTGTGAAAGCATAGCATTATGGAGTACAATAGGTATTTTAAAGAAAAAGAAGAATAGGAATGGTATTTCTAATAACTATGTAATCAAGAATTGTATATGCTGGAGATTAAGAAAGATGCAGCTGCTTTTCTTTTTAACTACTTTGAATTTTGCCGGATTTAGTCAGTGCTGGCTATTTTCCACTTTGACATTTTCTGTTGATGCTTAGTATTGTTTCAGTGGAAATGGACTCATGTATTATTATTGATGACTTGATTCTGTATAGGCGTTTCATTCGGAGGTGTAAGCAAGGAGGTCTGCAGTTTGTGATTTTGAAACCCATTTTGGTAGCTGTTACATTTATACTCTATGCAAAGGGGAAGTATGCAGATGGAGACTTCAGCGCAAATCAGTCCTACCTGTATCTCACCATTATATATACCATCTCATATTCTGTTGCTCTCTATGCGTTGGTCTTGTTTTATGTGGCGTGCCGAGATCTTCTTCAGCCTTTCAATCCTGTTCCCAAATTCGTCTTGATAAAGTCTGTTGTTTTCTTAACATATTGGCAGGTAATTTTTCCTGATAACTATGAGCTGTTTAGATGCTGAGAAACTTTATTTGGTTTTCTTAGGATCTTGGTGTAGGGTCTGGTGGGGATTGTGTACGAGTAGCTGTCAACCTAGTACTTTCTTCTCTCAAGGTGGGGTGAAGAAAACATGCATGCACCAGAAGTGTCCTCCCTCTCCCTTGGGTCCTTAATTGAAGTTTGCATGTTTATTTGGTTCGACTGTTAATTGGAGGATCTTAGTCAATTTTCATGATGAATAGCATCAGTATACTTAATATGATTAATGACTTGGAAAGAAAGGGTAAGTGAAGTAATGTATACTGCTTTAATGGGATGGCAGAGGTGCTTGTAGTTGAAATTCTCACTGATTTCATATTTTGTTGGTCCGATAGATTATTAAAGTTGTCTTGGAATTATGCATGAAGCCATGAATGGTATTTATTTGAGTGATAAATACTCTCTTCGAGTCATAACATATGGTGCTTAAGGGTTATTAGTGTGGGGGAAACTTTATACTTCGCCAATTATTTTTGGAAGTGGGGCGAAGTTCTATAAGTTGTGATAAAGGGGAGAAACTATGTGTTTACAACAACAAGCCTTAGTCTCAAAATGATTCGGGGTGGGGGTCGGCTAATATGAATCGTTATAAGATATCTTCTCCGTGACAAGTGAAACAAGAAAAGCAAAGGAATAGTTTCAACTTTTAAAGAGAGTAAACAAAGAAAAATGAGAAAGTATGAGTGAGTAAAGGAGGTGTAATGTGAAAACAAAAATATCAATCTACAAAATAATGTTTGAGAATATCTTATAGAATCGAGCTAAAACAGATGTAAAGGAAGACACAAGTGTGGAAACAAGACAAATGAAAACTTTAGACAATTTTAAGAAAGAGAATAATTTAAAAAAATTCAAGGGATAAAAGTTTGCAAAACACAGTAAGTAAAAGAACTTTGAGGAAGAAACATGAAGTCAAGTAATCTCCTTGGCATAGTTCTCTCCCTTGCTCTGTTCGACACCATATTTTTCTCAATCTCAAGGTGACTCATGTTCTCAATCACCCGATCCTAGGCATTAAAGTTCTCTAAGCTCTTATTCAACCCTTCAGGGTCACTTAATCACTTAACTTCGCCACTCTTCAAGCCTCATAATTCGTGCATCACATCTCTCCATCTTACATGCCTGGAACACCTTAGGCCATTCTCCCTCATCTTATTTTCAAGAGATTCCATACTTTTTCCTAATTATCCCATTCTTTAACAAATGTTTTCTTGTATGGTCACACATCACACCTAGCATACGCATCTTTGCCACGTTCATAAATCTTATCAACGCGACATTGTTTAACAACCCAACATTTCGGGCCATACAGCACTGGAAGGTTGATTGCCGAGTGCTAAAATTTTCTCTTCAATCTTTGGGAGTTTGAGGCATGCCACGATCATATAGAAATCCCACTGATTCACTTCATTGATCCTATGGTCAATTTTCCCCATCTAAGGTGATCGCTCCTACCTTCATGCCTCTAACCCCGCTAAGCTTACGGTCCACATATCATGTCTTCTTTATGCTCAGCCTAGAGACGCCTCTAGATTCTAAAGTTTGTCTTCACAATTCCAACTTACTTTCCACACCTTTTGTTTCATCAACCGGCCCGCTTTGGACGGTAGAACGGGGAGAAGGGAGTTGTGCCCATTCTCTCTCCGGGAGCCTCTTCCTGCTGATCGGACGGAGAATTCCGTCAACACGGTATCATGTGCAAATATCATGCACCATGGTATATCATCTTGAATTGAATGAACCTTGTCAATTCGTCCACGACTACAGCAAAAGAAAAGGGCTATATGCCGAATCTTGATGTACTTCAATCGTAACAGGGAACTTTTATAACCGGAGAAATAAGTGTAAATTGAGAAAACCGACGCTAAATGCTTCATGGCTTTGCTAAAGTTACTTGCATAAAGTTTTTTATATAAGCTTTTGTGTGGAGGAGTTCACCTGTTTTTTTGTTAAAAGACAGTTTATGATGATTCTTGTACTCTGAAACTTTTTAAAATGCTATTCAAAAACACAAATGTGTAGCAAATTCATTGAATGTAAACATTTGCCGGAAAAATATTCTAAAAAATTAATCAAATTAGAGGAACCCCCCCCCCCCACACACACACACAAAACATTCATCTTGTCAACTTTGTGATGAGGGGAATATCATTATCTGATTGTATTTGTTGTGTGGCAAACTGAAGCATTCAAAAGTCTTCTACTATTTTGTTCCGTGTTCCTGGTATGATATGAATGGTGTTTCATTTTCTCACCTTGACTTGGGGCCTTTTGTAGGGTGTCTTGGTTTTTCTTGCTGCCAAGTCTGAATTGATTAAAAACTCAGAGGATGCTGCTGACTTTCAGAATTTCATGATTTGCGTTGAGATGCTCATGGCTGCCATTGGTCACTTTTATGCCTTCCCTTACAAGGAGTATGCTGGTGCAAATATTGGTGTCTCTCGTAGTTTCACAAGCAGCCTTGCACATGCTTTAAAACTGAACGACTTCTATCATGATACAGTTCATCAGGTGAGTTGTATGTGTTTTTATTCACGTCCTCAATCTTGTAAAACCTAGAGAAGTTACTGTGTGGTCAACATAAAGAGAAAAGAAGATACATCTTGAGCTCTGAGGTTTAGCTGAAGTATTGTTAAACATCAGCATCACATTTGGCCTCATTAAAAATTCAATAACTCCTAAACATTGGTCTTGATGCTTTAGTTAACAGACATTGTCAAAATATTCTACAAGTCCCTTCATTTTCATATGTTCTAGCCTTTGATTCGACTTAGTTATGCTCAGTGCCTAGATCAACAGGCAGTGGGCCATGCATGGACATCACATTTGTAAATCAACACGAGCACAACGGGCTGGCCTACATCTCGGCCTACTCATTTTTAACCAGAATAGGGAACAATAAAATTTTCTAGGAGGGATTGCTGGCACAATAGTCGGGCTGTGCATGTGCCCCCCTCATTTGGGATATTGGCATAAGTCTGGTAGTGCTCCAGAAGACCAGAACCTCTACATGGTATATTGCCAAACAATGAGGCTACATGTGTTAAAAGATTCAACATATTGAGATAAAGTGAACCTGTATGAGGTTAATCTTGCTTTTGTACTTTCTGCACTATATACTCTGGTAACTGATTTCCATCTACACCTAATATTGCAGTTTGCACCAACTTATCATGAGTATGTCCTGTACAACCATGGTGAGGGTGAAGAAGGGCCAAGGAAGTACAGGTCACGTACTTTTGTTCCAACTGGACAGGAGATGGATGCTGTAAGGAGAAATAAACACATGTACGGGAACAAGCTGGATGATATTCAACTCTCTAGCCAGTCGTCCTCTGCCGTGAGCAGTCCTGAGAATCCCGTGGTTGGAAACAATTCAAATTCAGAGAAGATGAATACTTCTCTTCTTGTCGATACCTCAAATTCGTTGTCAGTCTCATATGATATGACTCTGATTGATCTAGATCTTTCCAGTTACCCTTCAAATGTTCCTGCAGCTAGCGAGACCACAAAAACGTGACAAGTCTAAAGCTGCCTGCAGGTAGGTAGCCAGATATCATTGCACGTTGTAAACGCCTTTGTTTTTAGATCAAAACCATCAATGACAAAAATTAGTGTGAATATATATTACCTGAAAGCTTGCGTGGTGTTTGATAGCAAAGGTATGGTTCCACTGCAGTATCATCTGCTGCCATGGTTTTATGGTCTCTGAGCTTTGTGTGTGAGTGGTGCTAGATATCTTGCAGCTATATGCCGACTTTTCTCTCTCACCCCTTT
Source organism: Patellifolia procumbens (assembly GCA_947645195.1). Classification (NCBI taxonomy): domain Eukaryota; kingdom Viridiplantae; phylum Streptophyta; class Magnoliopsida; order Caryophyllales; family Amaranthaceae; genus Patellifolia; species Patellifolia procumbens. Next base: position 1,584,563 of record CANSGD010000144.1, read on the forward strand.
CTTATGTGGATATAGGTAGTATACGCTTAGATCCTTCGGTCAAATTGTTTAGTTTTTATACTTTCACAAAATTATTTAAAAGCAGTGCAAGAAATTTCCATCGAATCATGAGAAGTTATGGGAGTATACAATTTAAATTTAAGGATCTGGCTTAGAAAAGAGAAGAGCACTTTAATGACGGGGTAGAAAAAAGGAAGGCGAGAGCACAACAACAAAAGGGGCCTAGAACTTGGGGACAACAGAAGAAAAAGAACGAACGAAGGCATAAAGAACTAGAGCAGGAAGATGAGATAGACACATTTCCTTAGACTGTCGGCAGTGACAAGTTCTTTCTTCGAAGACTAGCTGCCATCGAATGTCGAATGAGAGAGGGAAAAAACTTTGAACAATAGGAATGAAAGAATAGTTTAATGTACGAGATTTTGGATTGGTAGCGGGTCGGATATCAGACTAACGAAAGTCCATATTTTATTGGCAAGTTCTTTCTATCTTACATTCCCACTTAATACCACCAAGTAACAATAAGCGATAATGAAATTTTACTAAGAATGCACGTTTAGTTATGTGTTTTCATGACCAAAGTAATCAGGTGATGAAGTCCTGTCAACTTACACAGTTTTTTTTAACGATTACTATTATTTAGTATCACTTACCAAACGGATCGTAAAGTAAAGACTAGATTATCTTTTGAGAATGGGAAAGCGAAAATAAAAACTAGATTATCTTTTGAGAATGTTAAAGCAATAACTTTGTAACCGGTACTGCCAAGGTGCCATTGCAAATAGGATATCATAGTGTCGTAGACTCGTAGTCATTATATTCTATTCAAGCTAAGTATTCATACCATGAATTCTGAAATCTACCAAACTCAATGTTTGGCAGAATAGGTTCCATGAGAAACCAACAAAAAAGAAAGATCTACGGATCTACATCTACCTAATTACATATTCATAGACATTAGAGCAGATATCTTTTTGTTTGGCTTGGAAGACAGATATTATTACCCCTTCTTTTATTTGTCACGATATTATTTGGGATAGACGGTTTATCTATATATTTAGTGTTAAATCTTAGCTGTTAAAATTTTAAAAACCTCAAAGTTTTATAAATTTTAAAAAGAAAGATGTTGTTAGTGGTAGTGAGAATCGATCGTTGAAGCTCCTAGAATCTGAATGGAAGCTTAAGCAACTGAGTTATCCCTCACTCTCATCAGATAAGTTTTTGATTATATTGCAAGTATAAGAATATAAACCTTATCTCCTCCAAACAATGTCTTCCAACATATCCCTTTGACTCTCTTGGAACACATTAGATCTCTTATAAATTTAAATAAATCTACAAACATCTACCCATAACACTACAAACATAAGCATACGATCTTATTATTAATTTGTAATAAGCCCAAGATTGATCTCTAGGATGGCTTGATAGATAATTTACTTAGGATAATTTGAAGTCACTTCAACATTCAATGTATATCACCCGCCAAAAGAGAAAAGAAAAAAGAAAAAAGTAAGTTGTCAAAAAGATTTTGCGTCTCTTATCTTGTCAACTTTCCCATGCATGCATGCTTCTAAATTCCTACCAATAATATAAGATCAAGAAGCCTTTATATCATAGTTAGACGATAGTCATGACATTTAACACGTATGTATGTGGTGGTTTATTTCATGCATGTAATTCGAATTGGTTTGGTTGGAAGCTCAAATACCAATTTAAATTAAAGTAATTAGGTTTTAAGAAAAGCCTTTATAGTTTATATCACGCAATGCAAAAGGGATATAAAGTGAGAGTTACATGAATCAGCCGTCCACGCAATTGAGTTTACTTTTTAATTGCTCATCCTCTTATTTCTATGTGCCATCACCAACAACAAATCATGCATGGGAATTAATTTAGCTTTCACAAAAGATTATGCACGGGGCGTGCTAAATCACTTTTACAACCACAATAAGACTTTTCACCCTCGACATCCCTTGTAGACTTGATTTGAATATATTTTGTGTTGAATTGGTTGATTTCGAGATCCAATTTTGAAAAGAAAAAATGGAGAACTCCATCTAAAATCTAAATTTGATGTAACCAAATTCGATACGAAATTAACCTGAGTTACTAACATAGGCCAATAACCTAAAATGATTATTATTTATTACTTGACCAGAATCAAACCAATAATAAATGAGCTGAATATGATATGAACTAAAAACATGGTATTAAACACAAATGAAAAAAGAAAAAAAAATCAAGTTTTTCTTAATTATCACTTTCTTCAAATATAACTTAAGGTGAGTTTTTTTTGTTTTATGAACTATGAAAATATGATTTATGGATCTCCCTTTTCAATTCCTCTTGGTTTAGAATATGTATAAAAAATAAGCAAAATATAGGATGGACGGACGGCAGTTCCATATCTTGCATTTTCTACTTTAAATTACAACATTTTTTCATATAAATGTAACTTTATTATGAGATGTAAAACTGAAGGTTTAATTTTAAAACATCCTATTATAATTCTGATTCCTACTACAAACTTGAGAGAAGTCGCATTTGATTTTCATTGGCCGTTTCTCTATCCAACGCCTTTTTTTCGGCAAAAACTTGGTGAATAAAGGAATAGGTGAGTAGCTAATTCGAATTCGGCCCCCAAAAAAGAAAGATAGAAAAGGATGGATATGAATATCATATGATGAATGCAATTACGCAAGTGAAGATCAAGTTATTATTATTCCTATGATGAATTCAGACATTATTTGAGTGTGTGCATTTTAGGCATTGTGCAGTGGAACCCAAAAGAAAGGGTAACAAATTCCACATATTGCATGTGACTTCCATCTTTGCTTTCGTTCCATTTGCCCCCACCTTCAACGCCCTTTTGAATAATTATGGGTGAAAGTTGAAACAATGAGTTTTACTTGTGCTTAATCCTCTCTAGGCAAAATTACCAAAAAAAAAAAAAAACATTACAAAAATAGTCAAACTAAATCCTAAGGGTTGGATACTTGGATTTAGTCGATATTAAAGTTAACGAGTTAAATAGCATGTACTGGAGGAGTGTCCGATCACACATAAGCGCAATGAATCATTACTTTAAATTGTTAAGTGATAAGTTCACTCCATTTAGTGACCAGTTCAATCTATTATATATGATTGTTGGATTATAATTTTTTAAAAGTTGTATGTTTCCTTTGGTTCGACATTCAAAGGAAAAGAAAGGAATTAGGTTGGTTGGAGCCAGCGATTTGGGTGGAAAATTTCTAACAATAGTGCTTGCTCATGGTGGGATGAGATGAACTTGTTAGGTAGAATGTGGGCTTGAATTTAGTCTAATTTTATGTTAAAATTAGACTGCATATTCTAATAATTTTTTGTCGAAATTATCTCTTTTAACATTATGATTATACTTTCCATTCATACTGAATTCAGAATTTTGATTTCTTGTTTATATTCTTTGTGGATGTTCTATGATACCCTCATCACAATTTCCTTAACTATTCATATATGTTAAAAATTCTATTATCTTATAAAGTATTATTTTAAAGGATAACTCTAATGCTAAGTTAAGACGACTTTTTTTTTTAAATAAGTTGTTCCAACTTATAATTATCATATAATAATGTTTGAGATCACTCTTCATTCCTTTCCTCACAAGAAATACAACTTTGAGTACACTAGTCATGAAGGTGGCTACAACCAATATTTCTAATTTTCTAGTAAGAAAAACCTTAGAAAGAAAACAAAGGAATAAAGTCAATAAACCTCTATAACAAAACCAATAGAAGTTGAATCAAGAAACACCTCAAACTTCAATACAAGTCAATAAACCCTTATAATAAAAACCAATAGAAGTTGAATCAAGAAACACTTCAAAGTTCAATACAAGCTCCTTTATATTATTATAAATAGTACTACCATCTCCTCAAAAACCTCTTCATTTCCCAACTCCCTCTTCACATCCCAATCCAAGTAACTCCCCAAAAAAAAAATCTAAAAAAGATACTTTATAGTTTCTCCTTATTAATATATACAAAAAACCTTCTAAAATTTAATAATTCCTCAACTATTCATATAAAAACATGGACCCCCATATTTAATATATACTCCCTTAACTTTCCCCCACCTTACTACATACTCACCAATCCATGTTCTTCCTCTTTATTATTACATCTTCTTCTTCTTCTTAACATTCTCTTTCTTTCTAAAAAACACATATTTTCATATCCATGGCAATAGCCATGACCCATTTGGCTCCTATATTCCGAACCGAATCCGGACCTTGGTACCAAACCAATGGTGAAACCCAAACCAACTACTTAGAAAAAAGACAACTTTTTCTAAGAAGTTATCAATTTAGTAGGAAGCAAAGCTTGGGTGAAAGAATCAAGAGGTCTTTGGTTCGGGTCAAGCGTCTTCTTTTGGTTCGGGTTCGGTCCATTCGTAGGCTCCCTAAAGTGGTTTGGCATGGACTTAGGTTTGCTCTTTATAACAAGAGAAGAAGGTTGTTTAAGCTTCTTAATCAATATTACTACTTCAACACCAAAAATAATAATAGCTCTTGTAAGAATTATTTTAAGTATGAGCTTTTTCATAGATCTAATATTAATTCTTCTTGTTTTTAGTAGAAATAGTTAGTTCGTTCTTTCTAGAAATTGATATTATTTGGACTAACTTTTTTTTGGAGGGTTGTTAGGGATATGTGTTTGTTTTGTGTATAAGGAGTTATGGACTTGGATGAAAATCGATCTCAAAATTTACTGTATACGGGTGCATTTTCGTGGTTAGGTATATGTGATTATGTATAACAATATGTTTCTAGTTGGGATCTTGGGATTTGTAGGAACTTACTAGTGTGGCTAGATTTGAGTACTACTAATATAAGTAGCTTTTTTTTCCTTTATTTTTTTTCTTGAATTGTATGTAAATATGCTTAATATGGCTATTTCTTTATTTTTTTGTCCTTCTTTTGTTTCTAGTAATCATCAAAAATTATTGCTACTAATAATTCATCAATGTTTTAATGTGTGTTTTACTAGCTAGTTTTGTATTGCACAAGTGTTAGTATACAATAATTCTGCCACGCGACAATGCAACTTTCATGAATTCAGAAATATTAGATTGAATAGGAAGTAAATCTAAAAGTATTTGATTTCTCAATTGGTGTTTACCTATTCCACATAGGATATGTAGCGAAAACATGAAAACATGAAAAATTTGTGGAACATGAAATTTTTCATGTTTTCGAAATGTTTTTATGCCTGATATTGAGATCCATCCTGATATTCCGAGCTAATGAAATATAAAAATGACTAATCTACGAGTTTTTCTTGTTTCTATGCTACTCTTGCATTGGTTTCTTTCTTTCTTTATCAAGGCATTTCTTTTATTTTTACCACTAGTCAATAATGTATTAATGTTATCCTTCCTATCAAAATAGGGGGAAAAAAGGGAATATACTCTTTCCTTAGTCCCTCCATTTCACTTTGTTCAAGTTTAATCCATTGATTTATCTACTTGTACCTAATATAGAAAAGTAAAAACTCCTTTAGAAACAGCCAAACAGGGCAATATAAGCCAACCCTCTTTGAATCTATAAATTTAATGGGAGTAATCAACATCACAATTATTTACGCTTGTTGGTCAACTTAGTCGCAAACTTACAGGCAGGCTTCCTTTTTAAACAAATTAGGTATACGTACTTGTAGACTTGTAGTAGCTTAATTATTAAGCTTGTTTGGTACCTTTACAGCGTTTTATTTAAACCTTGATTATTGTTAAGTTAAACGTAGTTTGAAGTGTTTTATAAAAATGCTAAACAATTTTTATAACCGAACTATGAGTGATTTTGTCATTATGTTAAGGATAAATAACCACTTGTAAACATAAGTCTAATGGTTACTCCACTTATCACCAATTAGTTTTAGGATGGAATCCCATATAGGCTTATGTGTGGTCAGACTCTCCTCTGATGCAGGCCTTTATGTACAGGCCCAATGAATTAATACAATATTTTTTTCTACAAATATACTATTGTTATTTCTTTGATTAAGTTGAAAAAAGGTGAGCATTAGACATCCCTACAATAAGTCACTAAGTTAATCTTTTTAACTAATAATCCCTTAAAAGAGTCGTAAACTTGTGGCGGGATATGAACATGAAAATTAACGTCTGTGACTCACTTGAATAGTTGAATTAGGTGGCTCTAAGTGATGAAAAAAATCTAACTTGCCTTACATAATTATATCATCCCTATAGCGTAGTTATCCAAACTTAAATCAAACATGAAAGTCTAAAATTTTTTATAGGCAAAAATCTGGTTGTATGACACTGTGTATATTTATGCGAATTTTGTAGGTGATGCATATAGAATAAGAATCCTCCTCCCATTTTTCCCTTTTATTTTCTATCTATAGATTGTAACACGTAAAATCCTCTTATTTCTCTCCTTCCCACAAACCTGGCCTCAAAATGAACCAAATTTTTCCTAAAAGAAATAGAGGATATATCATGAGACCACTTACATGAGCATAATCATCAAATAAATCATTTACACTAGTAGTTTGCTTGATTTTATGTAACTGATTGATTATGATTATTTGACATAAATTATCAACTTAATATCATCTTAAGAAATTTATTGAATACTTAAGCTTTTAATTCCAACTTTCATTAGTTAAGTCATTATTGTTTGGCTTTAATGCCCAAAATATATAAAACACAACCGGTTACCAAACCTATGAGTCATCGTTACATATTTAATGCTATCTGTATAGAAAGAATTGGAAAACATCACTTTGTTCAGTTATTTTGTTTATATATTTTGTCGTATGAAGATTGAGGCAGCTAAGAAAAGTAAGAAATACATATCCCTGGAGTTGACCCGCATGCATGCTTTAAGAATAATATAATGACGCATATGAATATATATATTCATAAACACTCAAAGTATCAAGTATCGATGACAAGTATAGAGCGTTAAGAAATTATTATTTTCTGATATTAAAATATAGATTTTTTAATATAATAAAATCAATGCATTAATAAAGACAACGATGTAGTAGACATTTGAATCTAACAAACTGAAACAAAATTACTTAAGTCAACCTAATCTAACTTAACCGGTAAGGTCCCTTAGAGTAGGGAGAAGGATAAAATATAAAGATTACAAATAAATACAGAATGAGAATCCTCAAACTTGCTAATGATATATACATAAAGGTATATAATCTACTTCTTTTCCCCTTTACTTAACAATTACAACTCGGTAGGGTTAGAGTACTTTGTTCTTGTTGTTTACCACGCTGTTGACGAGCACATTAGGTCAATAGCATAGCTTTATTGTTATTATCGATCTCAACTATCTCACTTTTGTGAATGATAGTTTTACAGTTTTTTAGTGTAAAAGAGAGGAGGGAAACTCAAACGAAAAAGCAAAAAATTAGAAACACACTAACTAGAAAGTACCGTGGCCATGTCACTCCACTAACATCTTCGGAAAAAAAATTGGACCACAATAATGATGTGTCGGGAGGTAATGATGCTTCCTTCTCTTCCTTGATGCAAAAGTTCAAATTTCGTTGGGGCAGCGAGGATTAGCTTAGTAGATTATATTTAAGGTCCGTTTGTGAGTTATTGAATGCTAATATTTTAAACAGATTAGATAGTCACTCCTTACTGAAGAAACTACATCCGCTAATAAGTAAAACTTTTTTTTGTTATGGTAAAGAAAGTCGGGAAACAACACAATAATGAAGATGTAAAACGACGATCAACATATTAGTTAACTCTTTTAGCCGGGGCACAACACAATGACATGCAAAGTGACAATCTTGATTGTTAGAAACTGACTGTTTACAATGACTGAACCAAGACTAAATTCAAGGCTGTGTCCCGGTAGAAGACCACTGACTTGAAAGCAATTACGGCCCGACTATGGTGGTAATCGCAACTGGCCGGAAAGCTCCCCAAGGTTAACACAGCGACCTTTCTAAGTCACCACTAACAGAGAAAGATCTTGGAGACAGAATAAGCACGTACCCAGTGGTTAGAAGAGAGAAAGAAGAAGAGAAGAGAAGTGAATTTCGGATGCAAAACTGAGGTAGCAGTGGACTGATTTTATAGTAAAAGAATCAGGCCAAATAAACAAGGTAATAAACAGAGGGAGGAAATCAAGGGCGACAATAAAGGCCATTAACACTGTAATAAAGGCCATTTAACACTGTAACGTTTAACAACGTTTCAGTTTTACATGTTACCGTTACACACAGTTGGGCTCGGGTCCAAAAAGATAAGCTCCAGCTCGAACCCAGATCCCAGATCCCAGGCCCAGGCCCAGCCCAGTCCGGTCCGGGCGGGCGGCGCGCGCGCGTGTGTGTGTGATAGCAAGCCCAAACCCAAGTTTGATCTCCAACCACAAAAACCAACAAAGTACTCAACTCAATAAACATGAAGAGGAAGGGAGTTAATAAACAAAGGCAAGCTCCCTTCCATAGGAGATGTGGGATGTTTGGAAAAAACACAAGTAGGCTTTGCAAGCCTTAACTCCAACAATCCCCCACAAAGGCTTTGAAAAGCAAAAGAAATTCCTGGGTAAGGAAAGGGAGGTACTTAAGCATCAATATCTTTCGATTTGAATTGATACATAGTGGAGTGAGGCAACAACTTACTTTCTAGTGAGTGAATTTCTCTTGAACTCACCAGAGTTCCGTTGAGACCCCCACAACACATACCTACCTTAAGAACGTGCAGTCTCCGCGATACAACACAAGCGCTTTATAGCCATGCGCACACCTTGGGTCTCATAAGTGCTCTAGAAAGACAGCCCAGTCTTTCATAGAAGGCGGCTTAACCTCCACACTTACGTAGGTAGTCCATTAAGTGTTCCTCAATAACACCACCCCGAGGGATATGAAACTATTAAGAGCAAAAGCTCAACCTCACAATATAAATCCATCAAGTGCGTCTCAATAGCACCACCAAACAGGCTATGGATTTAGAAAGCACTACCAACATGCCATAGGGATGAGTAATGTAGTGCAAGTTAAGATTCTATGGCTTCGTTTGACCACAAACGGGTATCCACCATAAACTCTCAACTAATGGGCCTAAGCCCCATCCCCCTCGACGACTCTAGGACAACTCTCCTAGATAATCCCTTAGTAAAGGGATCAGCAAGATTTCTTTCGGACCTGACATAGTCCAAAGAAATCACCCCATTTTTCAGGAGTTGTTTCACGACTCCATGTCTGATCCGTATGTGTCTTTTCTTACCATTGTAGACACTGTTCTTAGCAACGCCAATGGCTGCTTGAGAATCACAGTGAAGGGAGACAGGAGCACCCTGCCCTCCCCATAATGGAATATCAGACAAAAGGTTTCTCAACCACTCAGCTTCTTGCCCTGCCAACTCGAGTGCAATAAACTCAGACTCCATGGTTGAGCGTGCTATACAAGTCTGTTTCGAAGACTTCCATGAAATAGCACCACCACCAAGAGTAAACACGTAACCACTAGTTGAACTAATCTCATCATTACCTGAAACCCAGTTTGCATCACAAAATCCTTCAAGTACAGCAGGAAATTTAGAGTAGTGCAAACATAGATCAACTGTTCCTTTCAGGTATCTAAGAAGACGATGAAGAGCATTCCAATGTTCATTACTAGGGTTATGAGTATACCGACTCAGTCGACTCACTGCATAGGCTATGTCAGGTCGAGTACAGTTCATGAGGTACATCAAACTACCTATGACTTTCGCATATTCACTTTGAGAAACACTTTCTCCTAAATTCTTAGTCAAATGAATACTAGGGTCATAGGGTGTACTCACTGGAGCAACATCAAAGGAGTTAAATTTTTTAAGCACCTTTTCCACATAATGAGACTGACTAAGGGAGATGCGACCGGAGGTTTTCTTAAGTCTTACTCCTAAAATCACATCAGCTTCTCCCAAATCCTTCATCTCAAACTTCGATGCCAAGAAAAGTTTAGTATCATTGACCACCTTTAAATTGTTACCAAAGATCAACATGTCATCCACATAAAGACATATGATTACACAATCTGATCCTATTAGCTTTGAGTAAACGCAAGAGTCAGAGTTGTTGACAATGAAGCCATTTGACACAATAGTACTATCAAATTTTTCATACCACTGTTTTGGTGCTTGTTTGAGACCATATAAGGACTTCCTCAACTTACACACTTTATCTTCTTGACCTTGCACCACGAAACCCTCAGGTTGAGACATATAAATCTCCTCCTCTAAGTCACCATTCAAGAAAGCAGTCTTAACATCCATCTGATGTATGACTAAGTCATGAATAGCAGCAAGAGCTAACAGGGTCCTAATGGTGGCTATCTTAGTCACAGGAGAATAAGTGTCAAAGTAATCTAGTCCTTTCCTTTGAGTGAAGCCCCTAATCACAAGTCTGGCTTTAAACCTCTCAATGGTCCCATCAGGTCTCAACTTCTTTTTAAAGATCCATTTGCTATCTATGGTCTTTGATCCCTTAGGTAAGTAAGTTAACTCCCAAGTGGAGTTAGACACTATGGAATCTAGCTCGCTCTTAATGGCCTCTTTCCAAAAACTAGCATCCACAGATCTCATTGATTCCTCAAAAGTCTTAGGGTCCTCTTCTATCATGAAAGCATAGACCAATTCATCACTTAACAAGTCAATACAAGAGCTCTCAGACAGAAAAGCAGTGACAAAATCAGAACCAAAGTCTTTTGCTACTCTAGGTCTTTTACTTCTCCTAGGTTCATCTGTAGCACCAGAACTACCAACATGCAAATCAACTGAAGTACTACTTAAAGTCAAATCAGCAGTAACATTACTAGTAGGTAAGGAAACGTCGTGCATAGAACAAGTAGGTAAAACAACCGTAGGAGAAGAAAATGAAGGCATGGAAGCAACATCACCCTTTTTCAAGGGAAAAACATGTTCAAAGAACTCAGCGTCTCTGTACTCACAAATAGACCTATCACTCAAAGTCATGAACCTATAGGCAGCATGAGCATAACCAATAAATACTGCATCAAAGGTCTTAGGTCCAATGTTTGACCTTTTATAGTCAGGTAGCCCAACTTTAGCTAGACACCCCCACACTCTCAAGAAGCTCAAGTTTGGAGTAAACCCCTTCCATAATTCATAGGGAGTCTTATCTAACCTTTTGTGAGGTACTCTGTTAAGAACATGACAGGCTGAAAGGACTGCTTCCCCCCACATTTCATCAGGCAACCCAGAACTTACAAGCATAGCATTCATCATGTTTTTCAAAGACCTATTTTTCCGTTCAGCTATACCATTCTGTTGGGGTACATAAGGTGCACTAAGTTCATGAATAATACCCAATTTCTCACAATGGTCATTCAAAGAGAAGTTTTCAAACTCTCTACCTCTGTCAGATCTAACCCTCTTGATTTTCCTATCAAGTTGGTTTTCTACTTCGGCCTTATATTTGATGAAAGCTTCCCCTGCCTCACTTTTGGCTTTGAGAAGGTAAATCTTAGTGTACCTCGAAAAATCATCAACAAATGAAATATACCAGAATTTTCCTCCTCTACTTCTAGTGTTCTGGAAGTCAGCTAAGTCCGTATGAATCAACTCTAGAAGTTGTGTGGTCCTTTGAGTCACAGTTTTGCAAGGTTTCTTAGTGAATTTTGCTTCAACACAAACTGGACACTTAGAAAACTCAGTAGTCGACAGATTATGAATTAAAGTTAAGGTCCTTAGTCTCTTAATGGAAGCAACATTCACATGCCCTAATCTACCATGCCACAAATTTAAAGACTCAGCAATATAAGCAGAACCAGAAACAGTTTTATTAAAAACAGCAGAAATAGAAGAAGCAACATTCAGAATAAATAAACCTCCACTTAAATACCCCTTCCCAACAAATTCCCCACCACGAGTCATTACAACTTTGTCAGCCTCAAAAACAATTTTCAAACCAGCTTTGTTTAATAAGGCACCAGACACTAAGTTGAGACGCATAGTAGGAACATACAACACATTAGAAAGGGAGAGGGTTTTTCCAGAGGTAAGTTTAAGAGTGACCTTTCCTCGTCCAAGTACTCCAGCAGTTGCAGCATTGCCCATGTAGACACACTCGCCTTCAGAAGCATCCTGAAAATCATGGAGCAGCTCCTTGTTTGCACAGAAATGTCTTGAAGCCCCAGTGTCCAGAATCCAATCAGTACTGTTCTCGATCAGATTTGCTTCAACAACCACAGCAGCGACAATGTCGTTTGATTCAGCAAGGTTGGCCTGAGGTCCTTGTTTTTGCACAGAACCTTGGCGTTGAGGGCATTGGTAAGCCTTATGATCTGGCTTGCCACAGACATAACAGAGGACAAACTTCTTTTGAATCTTGCTATCCGGTTTGTTAAATTTGCCTTGCTTCTTTCCTTTGTTATTACCCTTTTTCCCTTTTCCCTTAAACTTATCAAAGCCTGATGGAGCAGCAGATTCCACCAGGTTAGCTTTAGTGGTATTAACAGAAACTGAATCTAGATTGTCCTTAAGGCGATTTGCCTCTTCAATCCTCATATGACTAATTAATTCCTGAAGAGACATGAATTCTTTTCTGTGTTTCAGATTATTTCTAAAATCTCTCCAAGAAGGGGGAAATTTTTCTAGTAAAACATTAGCTTGAAATACTTCACAAATTTTCATGTCCTCATTAAGAACATCAGCACAGAGATTTTCGAACTCATGAACTTGATCCATGACTGGCTTATCATCAACCATACGGAAAGCCAGCCACTTGCCAACAACATATTTATGTTTTCCAGCATCATCAGCCCCATATTTTTTCTCAAGGGCCTCCCAAATCAGTTTTGAACTTTTATGAACCATAAACAAATCATACAGATTATTGATCATCAGATTAAGGAGGTGGAAACGGACAGTTTTATTATCTTTTACATATTTTTCAATTTCGTCCTCTTTCTTCTTAATTTCAGTAGCAGAAGGAGAAGAGGATGAGTCACCTGTAGTAGTAAGCGCAGTGGGACAGTCCTTGAAAAGGACGTAGTCAATGTCCAATTGCTCAAAGAACATCAGCAGTTTGGAAGACCAACGTTTGTAGTTGTTTCCGTCAAGAGATTCGAGCTTGGACAGATGAGACACGGATTTGCTTGAAAAATCAGCCATTGCAAATTAAGGTAATTGCTTTCAAATTGTTAGAAACTGACTGTTTACAATGACTGAACAAAGACTACATTCAAGGCTGTGTCGCGGTAGAAGACCACTGACTTGAAAGCAATTACGGCCCGACTATGGTGGTAAGGAAATCAAGGGCGACAATAAAGGCCATTAACACTGTAATAAAGGCCATTTAACACTGTAACGTTTAACAACGTTTCAGTTTTACATGTTACCGTTACACACAGTTGGGCTCGGGTCCAAAAAGATAAGCTCCAGCTCAGCTCTTCCCAGAACCCAGGCTAGTCCGGTCCGGGCGGCGCGCGTGTGTGATAGCAAGCCCAAACCCAAGTTTGATCTCCAACCACAAAAACCAACCAAGTACTCAACTCAATAAACATGAAGAGGAAGGGAGTTAATAAACAAAGGCAAGCTCCCTTCCATAGGAGATGTGGGATGTTTGGAAAAAACACAAGTAGGTTTTGCAAGCCTTAACTCCAACATTGATCTTGATCTTATCTACGTTACGTGTAGGTACCACCAAGATTATAATGTACTTAATGAAGTAAATGCTGAATGCATCTTGTTCGTTGATCAAGGACTCAAGCTCACGGGTTCTTTCATGTTTCTGTATTCTTTGTGTTCAGAAGTAAGTTATAAGTACAAAGGATCACGGTTTATTGCAAGTTAGGATAAGCATGCATGTCCACTTTAAATCGATCAGTCCATGGTTAATTAGTTAGCTATAACTCTCCATTTTGCCACATATCATTCCTGTACAAATTATTAACAAGAGTTATTAAGTAGGTCAAATCTTCCATTTTCGGATAAAATTAAAGGCCTAAAATGCACCCACTTAATAAGACCCAAAATACACTGTGTAATAATTAGGCCCGTGAAATGAAAAGTTACACGATTTATAGATTGTTATTATGACAATTTACTTAATAAAAGATTGAATGAATATTAATCAAACATTATGACGTGCGAGAGGAAAAAAATTATTTTGCGCTTATTTAAACTATTTAGCTTTTTTGTGCCCCTTAATTTTGGGGTACCCTCTATAAAGTGGCTCTACTCAATACATAGTCCAACACTCCAACCTTTAACTTCGATACTTTCTTTTGATACTTTGATTGTAATACATGAGTTAGAAATGATTCAAAATGCACAACTTCACGTACACACACTTAACATTTTTTTCGTTAGGGCTAAACACGCACTTAGTAAAACCTCAAATGCACTGTGTGGGGGTTTTGGGTGGTCAAATTCATATAATCGTATACGAGTATTGTTGGATAGAAGATTTGGACTCATGAAACAGGAAATGGTATCGAATATGTGGGCCAGTTTGGCAGCTTATGCGTATATGATAATCTCTGTTGGGCTATTAGTTGGACTGCGTTGAATTGTTGTCATTAGCACCATGAATATGATTAGCAAAGCTAAACGGCCTTTTTTACATGGGCAGGTGTAGTGTTTGCTATGGGCCGCTTAGCAAAAGGGCTATGAGTTGGAAAGATCTATTTGGCAGCAACATGTGTGTTTGCCTTGGTAGGAATTTCATTTTCATTCATTACCAAGTCAGTATTATGTTTGGGGGTGTACGATCAAAGTGGATAAATAAAGCAATATTTAAAACATGTGATTTAGAATTCGGACGAGTCTGAAAATAATAGCATATGAAAATGGTGTTATTTTTGTTTCATAAAGATTGTTACACTATATAGTTTGACATTATTCACAAATCTCATATTGACCATTATTTGTGATTTATTTTTTAATGATCTGGTAAAATAAATAGTAAGTAATACTATATATAAAAAAAAGAAGGATTACATTATATACAAAAATTAGTAAAAAGAAAATTTAATAACAAAAAAGTCATCAACCCAATTGAGGTAAAACAAAGAAAAGAAAAACAATTAGATAAAAGGAGTAAGAAAGAAAAAGAAAAAAAATCAAGTAAATAATAGGAATAAGCAAGAGAAAGGAAAGATAATTTACAAAAGGATAAAAAAGAAAGAAAGAAAGTAGTAGAAACTAATTGAAGATATAAAGAACGGAGGAACAATAAAAACATAATCAAAACTTTGACAAGGAAACTAGAACCATGACCTCCCTAGAGCTACTCTAACTTCAATGTAATCAAACCATGTATGGTATCATCTTATTATGAGTCAATGAAGAAAGTTTTTTTATTAGTACACTTTTACTTTTTATATTTTGAGGGGGAAGGTTTCTTTGTTGGAGCGACTAAATATAATACAAGCATGACTATTGGCTCATAAACCATTAAAAATGGTATAAAAAATGTAATTAAGACAAATACCCTAAATGCCCTCATTTAAATGTTTTCTTTCCGAAATCATGTAAATTTTATCGACTATCAATCTAAAAAGCAATCTCAAGCGATAAGGGAATAATGAACAAGACAACTATAAATTGTCAAAAGAAAATTTCATGTGAAAAATCCTAGATGTAGAAAAAGCTCGTCCATGCAATGCACTATAAAACAATGAATATTCACAAGATGATTACAAAGTTGTCAAGGTCGATCTCTTAAAACTTCTCTTTACTTTCTAAGCTGGACATTATTGGTCTAAAATAGTCTAAATACTATATATAAATTATAATAAGGCTAAAGTAACCTAATCATAAAAAGGCAAAACGCCGAGAAAAAAAGGAGGTCCCTATAGCTCACACGGCCGTGAACGATCGTGCTGACAAACACACGGTGACACACGGGTATGCAAGAGGGTGTACGGACGTGCGACCTAAGGGGGCTAACGGAGAATGTTTTGTTCTTCGATTCTTTGTCACAGCTCGCTCGTACCACACCTTTTCTTCTCCGTTTCGGATCACCGTCTTCACTCCCTACAAATCAGGCTTTCCTGCCCTATTATTCTTATCACCTAGTCATCTTCAATCTACTTCATTGTGTGAACCATATGTGTGCACTGTTCAGGTTTTCAATGAGTTACTATGCAACAACCTCTAAACATGCATGACTAGAAGCTAATGCTAAATGACCCATGTAAAGAATACAATTACAATAGGATACAACTCTAGAGTAGGTATGGCCGCATACTTTTAGCATGATATATTTATAAAATTGTTTAGGCTACTTTTCTAGATATAGTCCAAGAATGTATAGCAGTCTACATCGATTCTAATTGATACTTATTAACTTATCATATGCGCCCATTATCTAATATTCTTTTAATTTTTACCTTTAGTAAACAATTTTTAAAAAAGAAATTCTCTATTAGGTTTGTCCTTAGTGATTTGATTTACTAATCTTCATTTAGTTCATTGGATATGCAAGATGGATCTTCTTATTGATCATTAAATATCATTAGGGAATCAAGTAAATGTGTCTTGATCCAAAATAGACAAAGTAGACTAGTTCATTCATAGATTTGACCAAATGATGAACTAATCTTTGTCAATACTCAATAACTACTTTTTACAATTCTTTTATCAAAATCCATTAAAAGAGATAGTTAGCTTTAATTTAATTTAGTGAGATACCTAAATCATATGCTTGATTAAGTGATTTATGTTTTTAAGTTTTACCTATTTATCAATACTAAATTTTTCTTATACTTTTCTTTTACTAAAATGTAGTTTAGGAATAGATAAGTAAGAAGTCTTTAATGTTTAAAATTGAGGATTTGAGGTTGGGGGTTCAATACTTGTAACGCACATGTCTGTAAATTTTCAGTAGTATGTGTATGAAGATATAATGGACTGAGACTTGTCAAATGAAATGCAGGAGAATTTCACGTGGTGATATCAAGTGATCAAGCAACGGTTTCTCATATAAATGTAGTATATAGATATATGAACTAAAGTTTGTCGTATGCAATGAAGGACCATCTTCTAACATTTCAATTACATTGAAGTAGAAGAAAATTCAAATTCAAATTTATTGCTAATAGAACAAAGGAGTTAGTCTCATATCTTCCAACAATTCAGTATGGAGGAGCAAGCATGCATATGATTAGTTATTAGTTAGTGTTGATAGTTTCGTCATAATCATGTTAGGAGGTTAAAACTTTAGTTCATTTCTCTATATATCTTAGGTAAGCCATCACTGAAATTGAGCGAGCTAATTGGCTTCATTTGCTAGTTTATTTTATTTTTTTTTCTTTGGGCCCCTTCTTGAATTTTACCAATTTTTCCGGATACGACACCTAAATTTGCAAAGATTGTATTGAATGCTAATTTCCTAAGTATTAAACCTTGAAACCAAATAGCACTTAGTCTAATTATTGTAAAGTTTGTATCTCATCATATATCTGGTAGAAATTCTCTTATCCTCCCCCCTTCCCCCACTCTCAAAAAGCCTTGCAAATCAAGGTGAACCGGCCTAATTAGTAGATGCGAGATTTCAGTCTGAATCCTGATGACACTTCTCTTTACCAACTAATGAAGAAATTCTAAAGGTTGGAACTACTTTTGTAAGCCAAACTCATAAAGACACCAACATCCTCTCAATCATTATCTTATATAGTCAAATTTACCGTCTACTAGATCACGAATTAATTGTTGAGGGTTTGGTTTGGATCACTAGATACGCCCCCATATTTGGCTGGGGACCAAATCCGTCATACTCCTTTCCTCGTGTGAATAACTTTCAAATCCTCTCGAGATAAGAAGGTTAGTGGACTCCAGATAGGAGTATACTTCCTCTATTTTTTCTATTGTAACATATGGATTTTTACACGATTCACACACTATCCTTTCACCATTTTTTTATTAGAATCGTCTCAATATATATTTTCATAGTATCAACTTCTATATTTTTTAGCAAAAGTTTATCAAAGTTATTTGTAGTTAAAGTTGTGCATCGGCAAATGCGAAAAACTTATATATTGCAAATTTGCGATAGAAAAAGAACGAAGGTAGTATTCATAAAGTCTACTTAAACAATATTCTAATCAATGCAATAAAGTTAAATTACTTGTTAATTGTTATTATCTACTACTAATGCTAGATAGCTAGTTGCTATCAACTCTTCATCAACCAACACTTATATAATTTCAAATAATTTTGAAAGGAGCTAACTAACTACTAACATAGCTTTAGCTAGCTCATGAAAAATTTGCAATAGAACAAAATGACAAAATCTTAACCTCACTAAGGTGATACACACAATGATTTTGCAAGATCAATGATTGCACATGCCAACAAATATATATTCTCATTCCTAATCATTCCCTAATCACAAGTTGGCAATAATTTAATAGAATTGAGGAGGAAAGAGATAGAGTGTGTAAGTGAGAGAGACTCTCCAACACATGGGTTAGCACTTGTATGCCATTACATCAACCTATGGTGTGGCACAGAACAGTAGATGGACACTCCCATGCTCTTATATCCTGCTCAATGTCTGACTGCCCTTTGTAACACTCATGTTACAGCATTGCAGGCCTTAGGCCATGTGTTTACTAAAGAATCTTATGCTCCTTTATAACTTTTTCTTCTCTGAACTATGGTACTTTGCTTAATTCTTTTTGTCACATTTTAGCTGTCCATTATAACTACTTATTTTAGGGTAAAGTTTGCGAACGTTTCTGGGGCGTTGAATAAAGCAGCTAAAACTTGAAATATTAATTATTATACCTATCGACGTGTGATTTGGTATATATTCAAAATTAATATTATTTTTAAAAGGTATTCTTAGCAAGTTCCTTTTCTTTGTGTTCTATGCTGAGTGGTCCGACGAGTGAAAGCTAGGCGACATGTTGCTAGAGCGGAAGGAAAAGCTCTTTGTTTTGCTCTCAAAGTGGCGAGCTACGAATATTGTGGCAATGTCATAATAATCGAGTTTGATTGCCTATCTCTCCCTTCTTACTAGTGGTCTGTTTTACTTATCTAACTTGGATATTATTTTAGAAGACTCTCTAGCTAGATGTAGTAATTTCATTTTACTTGTCTGGTCTCATGTGCGTAGAGATGACATTCATGGCAATTTAGTTGCTCATCATATCTGGCACGTTTGGTGTCTTAGGCGTCATTCTCCAGCGCAAGTCTCGCCTTATGTGCTTGTGGATTCTATGATTTTATGTGAGTGATAGGAACTACTTCCCCCCCCCGAAAAAAATAGTTCATTTTCTTTGGTGCAAAGAAAACATGAAGATAAACATGATCTTAAAACCTCCTGAAACTAGGAGGGATGATTAAATAACCGAGTTATTCCTCATTTATTCCATAGTAACTATTATAATTGCACATCATGAGTCATGAGTCATGAGTCAGAAACTTTTGTATGTTATATACTGTGGGTATTTATAGAAATATAATGAAAATAAACTATTTTCTTAATATCTCCCATATCTCTAACAATATTCCTCACACTTTTTTGAATAGTGATACTAATAGTTCTTACCTTAAGTGAATATGGATTATTATATAGATTGTAGAACAAATATTACTAAAATTGGAAATTTGTACAACATTGTAACCACTAGCGAACCCACAATAGTGCATGCATGGTTTGACAATTGTTACCCCATGTCATGTCTCCATAGATTTATGTTATTAGTTAGTAAGGAGAAATAAGCATCACGGAAAATAGTTAACTTGATTGGTTGTACGAACGATTCAATTTTATCATTAATTTGTTCTAACTATTTTTTTTTCAATGCCCCATGTACATCTTGTTGTTACATTTCCGTTAACTAATTTTTGTTTGGTCTATTGTTGTAGCAATGATTGTTTTGAAGTAGTCTTCACTCTGTTCTCTTACCATTGAAAAGAAAAGGCTTTAATTTTTTTATATAAATAATTTTAACATTGTGGTGGTCGTGGTGGTGGAGTGTTGGTCGAGGCCAGGGTTCTGGTTGTGGATGTGGTTGTTGTGTGGTGACGAAATTGTAGAGAGAAAGTCGTGCAAATGAGGATAAGAAGATGTTGAAGAATGTGTGGGGAGAGGAAAGGGAGGGAGTCACATAGTCATGTCGTTCTTATTTTTGAAGTTAGAAGGATCTAGTAACTTAAAAAAGGGTTATACATAACTCTAAGGGTTTGTATATTGATTAAGTACATTTACTAAAATTGTATTAAGTTGGGATTTTATTCCAAAATCACACGTTGTTGGTATTATTAATATTTACGAGAAATTGATAATATATAGACCTTGCAAAACTAAAAGGAGAAAGACGGAGCATTACATAAACGCTAAGTACACCGATTGCGAAAATCACACGTCAATTGATGTTATTAATATTTGGCTAGTAATGGACTTTTGGATAGGAGACCTGTACGAGAGCAATTTAGAGAGTAACTTTTTATCATAATATGCTCTCATAATTAAAAATAATGAGATTATATTTTTAAAAATTAAAAGCCACTCCGCTTGCAATATTCTATTTCTTATAACTAAAAAAGTTGCTTGATATATTACTATAGGATTTGGTTTCACAATCTTTATGTCTTATGATATCATAATAATGGAACTCACCAATTTTACGTCCAACTACTTAAATGTATAAAAAATAAATCATATAGAAATTAAATCTTTGTCAAAAATATTAGAATAGGCGGTTTAGTTTTAATATCAATCTAGAATGACCAAATACAACATTCTCGTAACAAGTCCATCTCAGCTCACTCTAACCCAACACTATCCTTAGACATTTGCTACACCACATCGCCGACTCAAGCCAACCTAGTCGTTCCCTCTCCTCTTCTTCTTTTGTTTCCCTTCAAATTTCGAAGTACGTCAAATAATTTTAAAAGTACCTTATTAGACTTACTGAATGGGTTAAAGTAGTCACTAAATGGATTAAACTAGCTACTTATTCAAAAGATTAATTTCTAAGTGGATTCAACTGGTCACTGAATAGAATCAAACCCGTCAGTGTTTAGAAAGGTGAATATTGGGATTGAAACGATGTATGACTTTGTATACATCTCAATTATGTAGTATAAGGGAAGAGGGGTACGTGCACAACAAAAAAGAAATAAAAGAGTATAAGGGAAGAGAGGTGAACACCAAAAAGAAAAAAAAAACTAACTACTTCATTATTTCGACAATTACTTGTTTTACGAATTATATTTTTAATCGCTCTCACACGCTATGTGTATGTCTATATTATTAATATACATATATAGATACACCAACTTATAGAGAACAATATCTTTTAGTTAAATGTGGAATAACATACTTACTCATACAAGGCCAAACAAGATTAAATATATATGAAGTTATGGATAGAAACAAGCCAGGAAGGAAAACTTATGGTTACATTAGAAGGATTAAGGAGAATATACAACTATATTATTAATTAAATAGGTAACTACCAATATTTTCCATTTTTTCAGGATTCCAACAAATAAATATGGTTTAATTTTGTCCTCATTTTTGTGCATTTTTGTTGTATTGTCTAGATTAATGCTAATCCTAAATCAACCACCTAAGAATCAGTTTAACAATACACTGTATACATGAAAACTTTAAAATGCTAGAATTTTCATATTCATATATATTATGCTTATAACTACATAACCAGCTCCTTTTCTGACTACCCTTTTGTCTCCTTATACAAATACTTTCTTATATATATATGCCCCAAAACAAATCTTCATCATACACACATCAATAAAAAAAATCATTTCCTCACAAGATTAAGTACTTCCTCACCTTCATCAAGTTCATATGATTATGCAAATGAGGCTTCAAGATCTACGACCTCGATATCGATATGAGAAGCTACTAAGAGAGGAAGATTATGATCATGTTAGTAAAGAGAAGGTAATTTCCCCGGTGAAGGTGGCGGCCGCGGCGCCGAGGAGGAGGTGTTTTTGGGTGAAGAAAATGAATGGGAAGTTAACAAGGGGAGTGAAGATCTCATCAAGATGTAGAAGAGTTAATTGGAAAAGGTTTTCATTACTTGTTTTTCCTAGAAAAATTAGTAGGATTTATAGTGAAGTTGTAAAGAGGTTGATTGAGTTGGATGGTAGTAGTATTATCTTTGCTACTACTTGGGGAATTCCTGTTCTTTCTAATCTCTAATTTTGTTCATAGAAGTTTGATTATCTTTTTCTATTTTTATTATATAGTTTTACCATCTCTTTGGTTTTCTTCTTTAAATTGTAGGGGAAATTTTGAGATTTTTTATTATATTGTATTTTAGTATTAGGAAAACAAAGAAAGTAATATCTATGTCTTTTATAAACTGTAAAAATGCATATATCAATGAAGTGCATTATTGTTAATTTTTATTTGAATTAAATGATGTTATACTTGTTATATATGCTCGATTTCTTCTTCAAAAAAATATATCTTAATTACAGTCGTTGACCTTTATAATAGTTGTTTATGACCTTGGCTTGCACCTTATTCTCTACTTGTAATTGTATTCCAACTTGGATTTTAAGGGACTTAATAATTGTATATGAATAAATCAAATAGTTCAGATATACTTGTGTTATAAGATACTATTAATTTGGAAAAGTTTGAGCAATGTACTACTATTTAAGTAAGTTGATAACAACAATTTGCATCAAAATAAAAGTGTTCAATAAAATCAAGCATAGTTTGGAAATTAATTTAATTATATACAAATAAGTTCAATTCAGTAAAAATAAGTTCAATTTGGTAAATTTGATAACTAGAAAGACAAAAAAGAAAGATTTAAGTTCAATTCAATATATTTAAGTTCACTTCATCAATTAAAAGTTCGTTCAGTTCAATAAAGATAAGTATACTTTAGTAATGATAACTATAGTTCAGCAGAGATAAGGTCAACTTAATTCGATCTTGGAATTGAAATTTGGTTACAAAAAAAGAACTAGCTTCACTATATAATATTAAGATAATTTAAGGGCACATTGTCTTTGTTAAGAATTGGGGAATGATATGAAACGAATAATTAACTTGTAAGCTTCTTATTAATGATTAGAGTACAACCTGACAAATATATATATGACACAATGACTTGGAAAATAATCTAACTCTAGAATTGTAGAATTAATCAATATATTTTTCTAATAACATAAGATAATTTAATATATATTCTAGAACTCTATCATAATATACTTTTCTTATCTCTTATACATGGTCGGTGAAGGAGCTAATAAAGAAGTCATCGCCGATGTTGAGTTCAAATAAGATCGAGGAAGTGTTTCTCCGCTTCACTATTTGTTTCTTTCTCCTCCAGTTTGAGTATCTATTACTATTGTGGGATAGACGTTTTACCGAATAAATTTATATAAGTGCCCATATCATAGGCTACCCAAGTAGTATACCCTAAAATTTTCAATTTTGGTGTAAACCTTGTTTTCAAAAACTTTTTAAAAATTCTTAAAACTTAAACCCTTTTAAAAACTTTTTATCACTCTTGCCGATGTCGTCTCCTTTGGCAAAGGTTTCAGTTGACGATTCATGTTAGCCGACCCCAAATCACTTTGGGAATAAGGCTTAGTTGTTGTTGTTGTTGTTGTTGTTGTTTGTTTTTGTTGTTGTTGTTGTTGTTGTTGTTGTTGTTTTAATAACGGGGAGGATTTAATAGTTATAAATAGAATTTGTTTATACAAAAGCGAGACGAGTTAGTGGTAGAATTATGCCAAATAAGAGATCGGGATTTTAAACCTCTTAAATTAACTTTTGAAGCATTAATAGCACATGACATGTTAGAAATGCAATGGCATCATGTCAATATGACATGTGCGACGTGACGGTCTACATTTGTTACTCTTATATTTTAATATTATTATATAAAGTATATAAGAATTTTTGCTATTTCGGACATTTAAGTGAGAAATTAGAGTTGCTTCTTTTTTTTTTGAGAAAAATAAATCTCATCACTAATTAGTTAGAAGTCATACAAAATTTGTCATATTAGTACCAAATTATCACAAAAAACTATAATAGTCGTGCAAAGGCCGGATACCATGTAGCTCAAGCAAGATTAGGAAGTCAACATGCTTTGGCAACAACATTTGCAACACCTCCCTTCAAGCTTGATCACGAAATAATAGCCTATGCTTTGAAGACAAAGGAAAGAAGGTTTTCTCCAATGAAGCAACAATATCCCGAAAATATAAATTTAACCCATGCTCAATATATACACGGGTTATAATTTGAAAATTGTTAGTTCTAATAGCATTAGGAAATCCGATTTTTTAATAAAACTAAAACTACTACTATATCCTAAACATATTGACTCGAGTATAACTAAAGATTATATATATAAAAAAAAAAACTAGAATTCTAGAAAAAATGAATGTTGAAACAAAGCTAACATGATTTCAAACGCATGATAACATTATTGTTTATATGTTATTAAAAAATTAAGTAGAAGTCAGAAAGAAGGGGGAAAATCCATTCACTTTTTCTTAACATATACTTTCTAATTGAGAGGAAGTCGACACTGAGAGGTGTAAGTTACCTATGCATGTTTCATTAGACGATTTTGATTGTCATCTAATCTTATATATGTGTCAACAGTAACTTAATCAGTATCCCCTTATATTGATTATCGATACCATATTTAAATCAATTAATAAAGCATATTATACCATCAACTCTTTTTTTTTGAAAGAACAATATATACCATCAACTATTTAGGCATGACCCTACACAAAAGAATATGTAGAACTATCTTTTCTGTATTTTCTTAAGTTTTGATAATATATTTGTGGAAGATGGGAAATAATAAAATCCAAACAAAAAGGGAAAGTATAAAAGATAAAGTTGTCTCTACTTGGTTATAGTGAACTATGTCCCTAATGTGATGGCCTGATCTGTTAAATGGGCCAGAATGTCCAGACATGTGGACCCACATTGGGCCCAGGAAGGATAAGGTTTAGTCTCCTTCTTTGGTGCAATGGGTGTGACATAGTGATCTAAGGTAGTTTGGACTTATGTGCAATATAATGAGCCAAATACAGAGTAGAAGACAATCCAAATGTTTAGGGCCCAAAATAAGACGATAGTGAAAATGAATTTGAGTTTGTGTAATCCGAATTGTGTATATAGGCATTTGACACGTTAAGCAAGTTCAAATGCGATAAGGGTCCCTTAATCAGTGCACTAAAAAAATTGAAACCTAAATCCCTTTCCTTCTATCTAGTCTATGAGTCTATCGTTTTTTTTTAATAATCTGTCTATCTTGTTTTTATATGCCTGGTGGAACTTCGATGCAGTATTACTAAAGAGTAAAGACACGTTAAATATAGGAGTATGTGAAGGTTTCTCAAACTTTAGGAGAAGAAGGCGGCATTAGAGAGTGATGTGAAAGAAAGTGTTAGATCTTATCAATTTTATTTAAAATAACTTTTATTTCAATTTGATATATTAATATTTATCAATTTTTAGTCTTAAATCTTATCATAGATGTCGTATGACTTTAATGAATGAATTTTTTAATTTTAAAAAAAATACTACAAGAGCCTTAGTCTCACGTGTAAGGTTGTTCATTTCAATTATTTGGTAATTTTAGATTAGCAATTTGTGATTCGAATTAGATCTAGATTTTCACATTCACATTATTCGTGTTGGATCATCAAATTGCCCGGTCTGTTTTTCAAAAAACAAAACTAAAAAAACTTGCAAATTATCGGATATCTGGTGAGTCAGATCGGATATTACAAATCGGATATCTAGTTGGATCCATTTTCTCAAGTTTAGGACATCCGAAAAAATTAGTGCAAGCTTTTTGAGTCCGATTAAGAAAATTTCGGATAGATGATCCGAAATTCTAATATTCGTATAGGATATCAAACTTTTCAGATTGGATCGCTCAGATCGAATATTCTTGAATACCCTGCCTCATGTCTCGTATACAAAAAATAAAAGAACAATTTGTGCAAAAGAAAAATATCATCATCATACCTCAACTCTTATTATTTATTAATCCTATGCTAGTTTGTGGACCGAGGTGATAGCTCCGGTCCTTGGCATTGTTTCATTTTATACTTCCTTCTTTCTTTTATAAACCACCACAAATAGAGTTTCGAGCTTCTCAAATCACTTTGAGTGTTAATATCTTTAATTGTATTTAAGTAAAATAATAGAAAGTTGACATTAGTTAAGTGTATATTAAGACACATCTACCTAGATCTCACATACCTATGTAAATCCTTATCTATAAATCATGATAGATAGTTAAAGGGAATAATGTCTAATGAGAAATGGATTAAGTATTGGGTACATTACTCTGCACCCAAGACTAATTATTTTTTCTCATTTGGAGACGTCTAAATAAGCGGGGGAATGAATATTAGGTGTTCCATGCTCGTGATTCCCTTTCATTAGATGGTTATGTGGTGGTCATATTACGCCGGTAATGGAGAGAGGGAATGTGCGTCAATGGTGGGAAGAAAAATGTGGGAAGGTGAAGCCAATGGGTATTCTCTTTTTTTCTTTGTAAAAATTATTATTACTTCTATATTTTAATGGAGGTGATGATAAGGTGGGTTGGGCTTTTACCCATAAAAGGTCTCTTTTAAGACAAGGGTTCGGTCAATTTGGGCCCATTAATGTTATTTTCAATCTTTGGACAATATTTAAACCGTAATAGGCCCAAACTCACTGAACCCTTGTCTTAAAAGAGACCTTTTATAGGTAAAAGCCTGAAAATATAATTATAAATACTAGGGCCTTAACTAGTGTCCAAAGCTGAAAATATTGCCCAAATATTGGGCCGATTGTTTTGCTCAAGCCCAAGTTTTCCGTTCCGGATCAGGCCTATGTGGAGCAGCTCAACTTCATAAGAGAAAATAACACGAAGAAGATGCAATAAAAAAATGTAGATCTAAATATCTAAATGAATTACACCTTAAGTTTTTATCATTGGATAAGAGTTAAGACAATCAAGCAAATAATTGAAAAAAACCAAGATTAATTTGGCATAGGAAAAAAACATCTAGTAATATAAGAGATTGATTGCCTATTTTTAAAATGAAAATTAGAGAACGGCCCAAACTCAATATTAAGAAAAGAACAAATTATCTATTTTGAAGATAGTGACTAGTGTAATCTATTTCGTAACCTGTTTAATCTATTCAATAATCGAAATATTTAGTTCATTCAATGACTAGTTTAATCCGTTTAATGACTAGTTTAATCCGTTTACAGAATGTTTGGTAGGGGATTTGGATGGAAAAGAAACGAAGAAAAATGAAAAAAAGACGTTATTCTATATGTGGTAAAATAAATAGAGGGATTTAATTGGAAAGGAGAGTAGTGAAAGGGAAAGAGACTGTCAAACCCTTTCTTTTCTTTCCTCCCAAAATCGGAGGAATTTGGAAAGAAAGAAAGCTTATAGGCTTTTTGCCCTTTTTCCCTTATTTCTTTCAGTTCCTTTCCTTTACTTATGATTAACCAAATACGTGATTCATCCGAAATCCCCAAAAACACCAAACACTGAAAACTATGATTAACTTTTCTTTTTCTTTCTTTTCTTTTCTCTACCATTCTTTTCCTTTCCTTTACTATAAAATACCAAACAAATTGTACCCATAATTATAGAGAAGAAGAAGATAAAGGACGACTAGGTTGGTGCGAAATGTATATGAATAGTGTTGAGTTAGAGTGTAATGCAATATGCATATTGGTAGCACGCTGTATGTTAGTGACAAAAGTCTGGATCAAAGGTGCTCTCTGAACCGAACGTGAAAGTTGTTTTCCATCAGACGGCTGTTCCCGTAACTCCACTCTTGAAAGGGGGCTAAAAAGCGGAGAGCACTCAAAACTCAAACTCCAACCCCCTTAGAATGTGGACTTAGGGTGGTTAAATTTTATTTTAAAATTAGACTACCGCGCGCTTTTAATAATCTGTTAAAAAAAAAAGCAAATCTAAGATAATTGACTAAAAATTCGTGACGGTGCACAAAATAAAAATTACATATAATTCATAATATAAAGTTATTTTTTAACATAATCATGAGTACATTACTACTAACTAAGCTTATTGCTGAATTACAATAAACCAAAGAGAAATATAATATATGCATCATTTACAGTTAAACAAAAAAGATAAAATTACACTAAAGCTAATGAAGATAAATTAATTAGCATAATAATTGACAATAGTAATTATCAATAGCGAGGAAGTCCAGTAAAGCTACCTTTAGCAACAAAACCAGTAAGAAAATTAATGTAAGATCCCTTAACACAAAAATGATGAGAAACAAGCTGCATTTTACTTCTCTTAAAGAACTTTGTCGAACGACCGAGATCTTTAACTTTCTTCCCCTTAAACCATAATTTCATGTTACTAATATTGTTGTTAAACTTGGTATTAATCTTAGTATTAGTATTATAATTACCTTCATAAAAATTCTCAGGCTCTTCAACAATTGTAGCAAGTTTGGAGTTGAGAATTTCACCAATGCCCTTTTGAGAATCAGTTCTCAATGCTTTTCTGCTTGTGCAAGGTACTGTTATCACCCACCCTAATGATCTTGATCTACTATTTGTCATCTCTAATTTTTTTATTTTTTGGAAAGTAGATGAAAAATGGAAATGAAAGAGAACTAAATAATGATGCTTGGTAACTTTACAGCGATGTGTATGAAGTCTGAAAAGATCATGATAAGATTGTTAATTTAAGTTTGTGTACCTACCAAACCTAACAAGATGTTGGTGTATTTATAAATGCATGTGTTAAGAGAATAAAAAAGAGAGCGTTATAGACTTATACGTATAATGACATGATATAGAGTCGGGAGTTGGGCATGGGTCCGCACGACTCTACATGAGTTTGGCCCGATCCCGTAAGGCGGCACAAGCTGGTGGCTCAGTTTGAGGTGTTTAGGTGTATTTTTTTTGTACACTCACCTTTTAAAGGTATAGTTGTTGGTTTTTTGCAATGACCCTAGTTATTAACTTATTATTTGTGATTGAAGATTAACTTTTTAAAATGAGCTAATTAGGATATATATTTATTTTATATAGTTGTGATATTAAATTTAGTTGTTCGTAGTTTAAGAGTACAACTATTATTATAATATACCATTAAGAGATTCATTATTATATATAAAAATTTAGCACAAAAAAATTGGTTTGCCAACAATTAAGTAACTTTTGTTATAGTAGTTATTTAGTTCATAAGTTGAAGACTATGATTTTATCGACTAGTTTCAAGAATACATTAAAATTAAAATTATACATGAAACTAGAAGTTGGTATTTTAGTTATCTAAATTTTGTGAAAATAATACTATTGTTAATTTAAAGGAAAAATTGATATGAATAATCCGACCTTTGGCCGGTCTTCCATCAATGGTACCACCTTCATTTAATCCAGCAATAATCCCACCTTTGACACCCATATTCTCTCAATGGTACAGGATGATGGCAACCTGTTTGACCCCCAAAATTACCGTTGACTTTTTTTAAAAAAAAAAACTTAAAAGAAAAAACCCCTCCCCCTATTACTGCCACCCTCCCCTCCCCCATACCACAGCTGCCCCCACTCCCTCCCCTTCCCTGCGCCTCCCTTCCCCTCCCTCGCCTCTGCCAAAATCCGGCGAATTTCCCGGCGAAATTCTGTCAAACTTATCGGAGCTACAATATCTCGATGTTTATAATAACAATTTTAACGGATCACTTCCGGAGGAGGTTTCATCTTTGAAGAAGTTAATACACCTCCATCTCGGCGGAAATTACTTTTCCGGCGAAATTCCGACGAGTTATTCTGAACTGATTAACCTCAAGTATCTCGGATTGAACGTAAACTCTCTCTCCGGTGAGATTCCGGGGAGTTTAGGTAACCTGACGAATTTAATCAGGCTATACTTAGGGTATTATAATACATACACCGGTGGAATTCCGCCGGAGTTTGGCAGAGGCGAGGGAGGGGAAGGGAGGCGCAGGGGAAGGGGAGGGGAGGCAGCTGTGGTATGGGGTAGGGGAGTGGGGGCAGCTGTGGTATGGGGGAGGGGAAGGGGAGGGAGGGTGGCAGTAATGGGGTAAGGGGAAGGGGAAGGGGAGGGTGGCAGGGGAAGGGGAGGGGTGGCAGTAATGGGGAAGGGGGGTTTAATTTTTTTTAAAGTTAATTTATAAATTATACTTATTAATTAGTGGTTAATTAAGAATTTAGGTGTAAATTATAGTTAATTAGTTATTAATCACGTAATTAAGAGAGTTTACCTGTAGTTGTAGGTCACCAACAGGTGAGGGACCATAATAATATTTTACAAAATGGTTATAAAAGAATGGAGCTCAACTGAACTGAAATTAAGCTGAAATAAGCAGGCCCTTAAAAGTTAGTCATGCCTTCTTCTATTCATCTGCATTTTAGTCTATACAACTCACGTGTAAGTTTCTCTTAATAGAGTGGTCAATTAACTAAATAGATAAAAGAAAAGGGGGCCACATTTGAAAATTTAAGTCAAAGGTACAATGTATGTATCATAAAAATGGTAAGCCAATTTCTTTCTTATCAGCACCTTGTGCAAGTTAATTACCTCGTCAATCTTAACAAAAAAAGGCTTCTCAAAAGCAGGAGAGCCAGGGGAGACAAGGAGGACTTGCCCTCAGGTCTCACCCTCAAAGTACCCCTAGTGGGGTTACCTGGCCTCTATGCACTGGATCACCGACTTATCTACGCATATACAATAAAAAAAATACCAAAAAAAAGACCATGATTCTGAATGCATGATCTTAAAGCCCCAACCTTCGAAAGGTGTAATGTCACAAGTCACAACTACTCACAAGCATGCAATGATACTTAAAGCCACCCTCGTTGATTGAATTTTTTGTATTGTAATCTATACTATTAAAACGTGTTCCTAAAAAGAGTACATGTGTCACCTGTCTTTTTCTTACATTATGTTATCGTTAACAACTAAAATGTATAGGGGAAGAGTAGAACAATAGACTTCCTTAAGTGAAAATATTACTTTTACTATATATCTTAATTAGCTATGATTTATGATATATCTTCCCACATATTAATATGTAAGTTCCTCATTGTCTAAAAATAGATGAAAAAGGGGAAAAAGGAACATTCAACCTTTTTCAAGAGCAAATAGAAAGAGAGCTACTCAACATATGAACTCGGGGCATTGTAGGTCATACGGTAGTTATATGTTATAACCAATGTATCTTAAAAATAAACTTGTGACAAATTAAATATCCGAGCTAATTAAATTATCCCATTTTAAAACGAGAAAACTAGATATTTTAGCTCAAAAAAACAAACTTATCATTAGATAGATCAATTGTCCCTTCTTTAAAGAAAGTTGTCTTCTATTATTTGGTAAAGATCCCAAATGGCCTACCATTAGTTAGTCCATCTTGATCTTCCTATAATGATATTGTGTTGCCGACATATCGACTAACAAGTGTTAAACAATCTTAGGTAAGTAAAATATAAATTAAAATGATTTAGGAGGATCTAACCTTTATCAATGCCAACCAATTATTACCCCAACAAAACTTGATATCTTAGGGTGATCACTTAGGCACTTATATATAGAGTAAAAGATAGTTTAGTTGGCTAAAACGGCTTTCTCATTTTCAATAGATTTTTGGATTGATTCTCAGCGTATCTTATACACCCAAAAAGCATCAAAATGTTAACACGAAGTTATAGTTGGTCTAAGGAAACAAATCAGATATAAATCAAGGAAAGTGACAATGTATTGACAGGTTAAAAACTCACAACAAAATACCAAAGAGAAGCAACATAGTTTGCTGCACCATTATATTGGTTCGTTTTGTTGTGTACGAGGAAAACTGGAGTGAAAGAGCTGAATTGGGTAAAGTAATCATCCTTGCGTTCCATTTTTGGAACATCCACCCACAATGCATTATTAACAATTAACAAGATCATCTCCTCAACTTTTACGCATGACTCTTCTCAAACTTAAATGCGTTTATTGATGATTTGGTTCCGAACAAACAAGTAGTTTTACGCAATAGAAAATGTCAAAAGAATACCACCACAAACCATACCGGGAAAAACTACGACACTCTTACCCTATTATTCACCCATTATAACAAAGACGAACAAATCACCCTCTACCTCATTGCCTGCATCCATGAACAAAGATGACCTTCTAAATTAAAGGTTCACTTCTCTTCTTATCGGTTCTTTTGGCACTATAAACATAACTTAAATACCATGTCTAAAGTGGTGTATACTCTATATAAAACACACGTCTTACATCAAACTCACAAGTTACAACGAGCTTGCAAACTCCTATTTATAAAGAACCACAAGTGCCAAACCTTATAAAACTATAATAGAAAAATTAGCAACCTTCATAATGTTCACCACTTATAGAAATGCACCAACAAAAAAAAATGGAGAGTTGGACTATGAGGATATTAGAAGAAGTTGAGGGAGGATTTAGGTCGCAATCTCTTCATTTGAATTTTGTTGAATCAGATTTATTATAACTTATTTGAAGTTATCTAAGTTTAAAGCTTATTTTATAGTAAAATAGTAAAATTTGGTAATTAGTACCATTTTTTTTCTTCAAATTTAATTTTCAAAAGTAAGGAGGCATACCCCAACATAATTTGGACGAAAGAAGTTATCCAACGACATAACGACAATGTGTTTGGAGGAATACATTACACTATATAGATATGGAAGAAGATTATCTTGCAAATGACACAAAGGATCAACTATTATTTTTTTGTTTATCTAGAGTGAGGACATAACAGACAACATTATATCTAAATAATGAATGAGCATTATTTTTCTATTTTCCAACTTTATGCATATTGAACAAGAAAAGTTTTAGGAGATTAAAAAACGACATTTATGCTCTTGCTCCGTCATACAACAATCTATCAGCTGAAGCTTGGGGTCCACAGAACGAAACTACACGATCTTATTTATTGATATCAAAAAAGCTAGTCAATGGAGGAGAGCGCACTTATGAAGACGTTTGAAACGATATCCGTTAATTATTGCTTTACACAAACAAACCAAGCGATCGACTTTACTGCTAGAAAGTGTTTAATGAACCGTACTTTCTTTAGTCATTTGTCACGATACTTACTCGCCCAAAACAAGTCAAAGGAAAATTTGTCAGAAACTCCCTAATATAAATGCACTTATATTCAAAACTATCTAATAACAATTCTTGGCAAAAAGCACCTTAAATAAAATTTCCTGTAAACCCTACCAATGTCCGAAATCCGACAGTTGACTAATTTTCCAGGCATAAAAACACCATATGCCATGCATGTGTTTTTTTAACTCTTCAACCGTTTCTCTAATACTACCTCTGTTCCATATGTATTGCAACATAGGGAGTTTTACGCCTCCCAACGCACTACTTTAGACGCAAATATCTCTAATTTTATTTAAGTAAAAATTATAAAAAGTTGATATTAATTAAGCATATATCGAGACGAATCTAACAAGATCACACATGGCTATATTTATCTTTGTGTATAAATCACAAAACAAGGTCAAAGGGTAGTGTGTGAATAGTGCAAAATGTCAAAGGTTGCAATACATATGGAACGGAGGTAGTATATTTACTCTTTCTATGTCATATCTCATTATTTCTTTCAGTTTGATTCAGTTCATTTCGGTTTTTTTAAGGTGAATAGTTTAGATCCTTGTTCTT
The DNA here is from genome assembly GCA_947645195.1 of Patellifolia procumbens. Lineage (NCBI taxonomy): Eukaryota > Viridiplantae > Streptophyta > Magnoliopsida > Caryophyllales > Amaranthaceae > Patellifolia > Patellifolia procumbens. The sequence goes on from CANSGD010000144.1 coordinate 1,618,259, forward strand.
CCATTTATACTCCTACTAGCTAGTTGGTGTTAGGCCCATTCAACCGGAACAAGCCCGCATTTGAGCCCTGTGGTGCGCAACATACACAAGTCTCAATAACGCGGGAAAAAAAACCAGAGAAGAAGAAGAAGAAGAAGACGAAGAAGAAGAAAACTTGAGCATTGTTCAGTAACATCACCATTCTCAAATGGGTATCAAGGTTCATATTTTACCTCTTCAATCCTCTTAATTATACCATTTTTCCTTTGTACTCTAAATAATCTCATTTTTGCGATTTTTTTTTGGTGTGAAAAATTAGGGTTTAACGAAGTTACTAGCGGATAATGCACCACAATGTATGAAAGAGCAGAAATTCGAGAGCTATTTCAATCGCAAAATCGCTATTGATGCTAGCATGAGCATCTATCAATTCCTTGTTTGTTCCTTTTGCTCCCATTTTTTGTTTTTCTCATTTTAAATTGGTGTTTTGTCAATAGAGATTGATAATATGGATGTTGATTGTTGTAGATTGTGATTGGGAGAACTGGAAATGAGGTGCTTACGAATGAGGCCGGTGAAGTTACTAGGTATCGAACTTTTCTTGCATAATTACTCATTTTTTGTGGTTTTTAGTTTGTTGTAATTGTTGGTTTTGGTTGTGGCGGGGAGGGGAGTTGATTCGATGTATTTAGGGCCTGTTCTCTTCGGCATAATTGAGTTGAATGGAACAAAGTTGAAGTCAAATGTGAGAGTACAAGTATTGTCCTTAACTAAATGTAATTGAATTGAACTGAAAATTAACTGGTAAAGGTGTGTTTGCTTCGGTTGAAAACAACTGAACTGAACTAAAAATAAGCTGGAGAAGTATCTTTGCGAGTAATATATTTAAGGATAGGAGTGTAATGACAATAACTAGATGTCTTAGACCGATGTGTGAAAATTGTTTGCATTTTGAAGAAACTTTATAAGATTTGTTGTAATTAACTTTAAACATAGCTCATTAGGGTAAATCATCTTTTGTAAATGATTGGTTCCATTTTACTACTCCATGACAACCATGGAGTAGTTGAAATATGTAAGCGAGACATTTGATGTAGTTCATCAATAAAGATGAGAATGTCCCCTCTAGTCTCTAGAGACCTTTTAATTATCTTTATCATAGATAGGAGTTTTAATATTCATAAATTCAGTACATGTTTTTTTTCTTTTATTGAATAAGACATGAATGCTTATGTTGTAATTTCTTCTTCTTTGGTGACCTGTTTGAAAGATATTGTGTGCTTTCTATAATCCTGTTCTTTCCTTCAGTCACTTGCAGGGAATGTTTACGCGAACCATTAGGCTTCTTGAAGCTGGAATTAAGCCCGTGTGAGTTTTTGCTCCACAGTTTCGTTGTTTCCCGATATGCTTCAGCCACAATCACGAGATAATAAATTGTAGACTCTAAACGTGCTCTGTAGATCAGTTGGTTTTGCAATGTTTGAGGACCTCACAATATATTAGCTCATGAGTGGCTCAAAGGCTGACTGTTTCCTTTTTATTTTTGTTTATATTTCTTGTTTACTAAGTGGATTGTGTAAATAGAACCATTGATGACCCGCAATTAACTTTCACATCAACTTCTTTAATGCGCCAAAGGCCCAAATGGTTTTTAAGTGATTGATACATTGGTTGATCTCATTTCTTTGTTTTGATTTGACTCATTTGAGTGATTTTGTTTTCCGTCCAGTTATGTCTTTGATGGGAAGCCACCTGATATGAAGAAACAAGAGCTCGCCAAACGGTATTGGTGCTCTTTGCTTGTCATTTGAACATATCCTAACCAGTAATATCATTTGATCTGTTTGTCTTTGCATGATAGTTATGCCAAACGAGCTGATGCTACTGAGGGTTTGACGGAGGCCATAGAGGTATATAGATGCAGGCGCTTATACTATTGATAAGACATGTATTAACCTCTAAGTAATGCTAGAAATTGTTTCTAATCTTTCCCGTTAGTTTGCAAATTGCTTCACTCACCAAAACCCTGCTTGCATGATTGTTACAGAAAGGCGATAAAGAAGGTATCGAGAAGTTCAGTAAACGAACCGTGAAGGTGCGTTTCTATGTGGTTGAAAGATTGATTTTGGTAAAAGCAGTAGTAAATTTGAGAGGATGCCATTGCATTACCTTTTGATCTCTTTCTTGTTTTTCAGAATCTGTTCATTGGTGGGGTGTGGGGTGTGTGGGGATGGTCAAACATATCTCATTACAGCCGAAATAACATTGAAATGAAACCATGCGTGATTACTGAAATTCTCTGTAGACTGTAATGCAAAGAGCATAACAGACTAAACAAGTTTTCACCATACACCTGGTTTTGTTGCATCTCTTCTCACCTTCCTCTGCTCAAGCTGTAAGATCTTCTAGTTTTCAGATTAGCTCATAAAAAGTTAGAAACCCTAGGAGGTTCCATTTTGGCTGTTGTACACTAATACCTGATTATTTTAAATTTTGATGTGATCTGATCCCTTATGGGGTCCCGTTAGAGACCAAATATTTTGCCCCATTGATCTAGGAGAACAACTCAATAGATAATGAAGTATTGTCCCCATCCTTGTTCCAATCTCAAGAGTACCAATCGTACTAATCAGAATCCCCTTCTTTCTATGAATTCTATCTACAATTCTACATAGATAGATGTAGGACCTATAAGGCAATTAGAGAGGTACTGTACATGTTAAACAACCAATGTTTAAAAAAGCGTGAGTAATTTGGAGCCCAAGGCGATTAGCGTCAAACACTTTTTTTTTGCCTAGGCGAAATCTTTTATAAGAGGGGTCATGGACGAGCATCAACTGACGCACGGCACAGCGGTCTTTCTATTTTTAACACCAATATTTTTATTCTATTGCTGGATGCGCCTCACGTTTTTGCTTTATGCATGAGCTTTAGGATCCCTATTGACTCGGTACGCCTCGAGCTTTTGTAAACACTGCAAACAACAAGCCTTCTTTTGAAAAAAGGATCTCATTATCATGTATTCTGCACCAAACATACATTGTTCTTTAAATCCTAAGATTGTCTATGGAGGGTAGATTGATGCTGATTATCAGATTCTTGGTTGTTTAAGCAATAGAAATCTGTGGCGATTGCAATTACTACGACTGCTGCGCCTATAATGTGTTCTATCTCTTTGAGTTTTCAGGTGACGAAACAACACAATGACGATTGCAAAAAACTTTTAGGATTAATGGGAGTGCCTGTCGTAGAGGTGATTGTCGATTATCTATTACGTTTTTCTGTTTCAGTCATTGTTCAATTTCATGTAAGCATGATTTTTTCCCCTCCGTTTCGCAGGCTCCTTGTGAAGCAGAAGCACAGTGTGCTGCCCTTTGCAAATCTGGAAAAGTATGGAATATGGCTATATTATGAATTGAATTGTCCCCTCCCCCCTCTCCTCGTGGTTGTGTTTGAATGAAGTCTTTTTGAAACATACATTAAAAGCATTAGCATTGTATTTAGTAAAAAATTATCTCATGGACGATACTTTCCAATACTAGGTTTATGCCGTGGCTTCTGAAGATATGGATTCTTTAACGTTTGGGGCTCCTAAATTTCTGCGTCATTTGATGGACCCAAGCTCAAAGAAAATTCCAGTTATGGAATTTGAAATGGCGAAGGTGGAAGACTAGTTAACTTTTGGTGTTCATTTAAATCTGTGAGGTTGAGTCCTCTTTATATGCCATAGCTCTGTTTCAGGTTTTGGAGGAGCTGAATCTAACTATGGATCAATTCATTGACCTGTGCATTCTTTCTGGCTGTGACTACTGTGACAGCATTAAAGGTAACAGGAGATGTTTGTGAACTCATTGTCATGGTAAATGTTATCTTTTATTATTAGCTGGACGCCTGGACTAGGCGAAAGGTCTCGGACTATGCACTTTAATGTGTAGAGAAGCCGTAAAGGATATTTATCTTTTGACACCGGGTGACTTATTCTCAACAACAACTAAGCCTTATTCCCAAAATGATTTGGGGTCGGCTAACATGAATCGTTATATGAAACCGTAGCAAAAGTAGATATCGACAAGTGTGATAAAAAGTTATTAAAGGTTTTAAGTTTTAAAAAGTTTTACACAAAATTTTTTAAAAGAAGTTTTAAACGGTAAACAAATAAATAAAATAAGCACACCCTTCCTCCACGTGAATACTCCTCCCCCTCCTACTTCTATCCAACGTCATGCTCTCCTCGATCCCAAGTAACCCCCTATCACTTTCAATTACCTTCATCCAAGTCAACTGAGGTCTTTCCCTGCCTTTACAATTTAATTACTCCTCTACTTTTCAAGTCTTCTCACCAGCCCATCACTTGGTCTCCTTTTCACATGACCGAACCATCTTTTCTTCAATAGATGCAACTCTAATTTTTTCTCGAATCACTTCATTTCTTAATCGGTCCCTCCTTGTGTGGCCACACATCTACCGCAACATACACATCTCCGCCACATTCATCTTATGAACATGACATTGTTTCGCCGCGCAACAAAGCTGGCTTAATTGCCGTGCGGTTAAATTATCCCTTCAATCTTTGGGGAATGCCATTGGGTGATTTATTCTAATTATGCTTTATTCAGTATCAAATATTTAAAAAGTTTACTAATTTTACACCTTAATAAAGTCAAAATGTGTTTTTACCTTGCACCTTTCCTTTCTTTAGTTGGGAAGTGGAATTTCTCTTTTTTGTAACATTTTTTCATGAGGAACTAATTCAGGAATTGGTTGAACTCAACGAGAGACTTTGGTTAGCTGATGAAGGTGACGATTTTTCTGGCAATTCTTTCTACAAAATATGTACAGAAGACGCACAAATCACATCCTTTTCCCCTTTCCATCTTTACTTAGGAAGCTAATGTTCCCAAGTGCATCAACACTTATCATGGTGTAAAGTGTAATGAACTGGCCTAGGGGAGAGGGGTACGATTGGTAGTGCAATATTAATTAGTTAGAGGTTAGCTTGAGGAATAAGTTAGAAAGTAGTTTTTCCTATAAATAGGGGGGAGTGGGGTGAAATGTTATGTTGAATATTGATGAGTGTTTTGTTGAACTTTTAAGAGTTCTTTGGAGATATCCAAGCCTCTCTAATGCTTGAGAATTTATCTTTATTTTCTGTAATCAATACTAATTCGTTGTTTAGTCCGTGATCATTCTGTAAATCAGGAATCAGTCATGTCAGTTCATGACACATGGGCAGTGATATTGGAGAAACTCAGTGCTAAGAATTTGCTACAGATTTGGACCCTAGAAAGCATTATTGCCTGACATTATGTATTTGGCTTATGCTTAGAGAGGGCAGAGGCTGTCACTTATTTTTGTACTGCAATTCTGATAAGCTGGTTTCTCTTACGAAAGTAACATCTCTTTAGGTGTTTTGTTTTGTGTCTGGTTGGATGATCTTGTTGCCATCACGGAGCATATTTTCTACTATCCTGTGTGAGTTTTTGGTAGGAATAAGCAGTGTCACATAATTCGTAGATCGCCCCGGAACGGTGAACGAATTTGGGAACGGAATTCGCTGCATAGAACTTTGATTTTAGGTAAATTTCCAATTTGCACGCCACCCCAGCAAAATAAGCGGCAAGAGTGTTGGCTGTCAGCTTTTCCCCCTTGTGATAGGGTATGACAGGTTTTCTGAAAAGGATCTTTATTAGCTTTCATTGTGGGGGAGACTAGTGTAATTACAGTCCCTTTGGTCCAATGCTCATGAGGTACTCTGGTATATTTTTGGGAACTCTTATATGAAGGACTGAATGATGGCGATTCCTGGAATTTTTCTTTTCAATACTTTGTAAAAAAATATTAAGGAATATAAAGATATTGTTACAGAAATAAGACAAGGGTGCAGGACAAGAAGGGGGCAATCTAGGAGCAAGGCTCAGACTGTTGATTGTAATACTTGGATTCAGTTGGGTCTTCAGAAAATAAAATTGACTACTTTATAGTATGTTTATGTCCTGATGCAAGAAGGAATTGAATTATTTGCATGTTGCTTTTGGAGCTGTGCTTTTCTTGTCTATTAAAGAACATTATTTATTACCAAAAAGAGTTTATGGGGAATATACCAATATCCGAATACATAGGAAATTTATTCTCTCTAACTGCATACATATATTAAGCATCCTCGCCTTATAGGTAGAGCTTCAGGAATGACTTCAACAAGCTGGGAAAAGCCACCTATTCTGGTGACTTATGCTAGCAGGAATTAGAGAGCAACAACTTAGGGGCAGCTTAACATCAGTGATCAGCTACAAGGGCATACTTGCCTTTTACTATCTTTTATTTCAGTATTTGTATATACCTATTTTCTGTTATGCCTTGTCATCATTACCTCCAACAGAATCTGTTAGGATGTGTAGTGGAGGTGAAGGAATCTATCTAGGGGGTGGTATAAATACTGATAGAGAGGATAGCAGAGATTTAACAAGAAGTTTGTGGAGAGATATTTTGGAGAGTCCTCATCCTCTCGAATGAGTGAAGGTTTGTATTTGCTCAATTACTCTGATTTTGAAATACAATAAAGCTATCCTAGTGTCTTGTGTGTGTGTGTGATGAATCAAGCGCGTGCGTAACAAAACAAAGGGGCAAGAAAAAGATCTTCTAGAAGGGAATATTCAATGAATGTAAATATCCGAGTTTTTTAGAAAAGGGAATGATGAGGTCAGAGTTTGTTAGAAAAGGGAATGATGAGGTCAGAATTTGTTAGAAATGATAGTATAAATAGAAGAGGAAGTAGAGAGAAGAGATAAGAAGAAATTTGTGAGAAGTCATTTTGTAATGGGAGAGCACTGAGTCTCTCGAATACTCAGCCTATCTTATTTGCTTTTCAATCAAAAACCCATCTCCTTTTAGAATACTCACGGGTTCCTATTTTTGTTGTGATAATTTGCTTGTTAATCACCTTGAGTGTAGTGAATTCATCACACTTGGTATCAGAGCAATATCATGGCACCATCAACTACCACTCAGAGGATCGAACATTTGGAAGAGCAGCTTGCTAACCTCGATTTAACCATAGCGGCTAAAGTCGATCAAGCTGTAGATCGAGCTATTACCGCTGCTATGGCAGCTCTCAGGAAACTGTTGGAAGGCCAGTCAGAGGTCACAAAGAAGTTTGGGGAGGAAATGGAGGCGCTGGCCGTCCGTTTAGAAGGAAGAGTGGACCAGTCCAGAGAATCCCAGGCACAAGAAAATCGACAAATGAGGCTGGAACAAGCCAAGTTTCAGGAGGAGATTAGGGAGGGGTTGGTGAGTCGACCACCGTCGCAAAACCCCCCTCAAGATCGACAAATTACTAGCGTGGGCGTAGGAGTGGGATTGGGGGTGAGATCCGGTGCTGAGGAAGGGGAAGATGAAGAAGGAACAGGAGGTACCTTCGAGTGGTGGCGGTTCTTACCGTGGAAATGGACCGGGAGGTGGAGGCTGGCGTTACCGGAAGTTGGATCTTCCGTTGTTTGATGGATCCGACCCCGATGGATGGATACTTAAGGCGGAGCGGTATTTCAAATTTTATGGGTTAAAGGAGGCAGAGAAGGTTGAGGCGGCGGTGGTTTCCATGGAGGGTGACGCGCTGAGGTGGTGGCAGTGGGAGAACAAGCGCCGCCCGATCCAACTGTGGGCAGATCTGAAGTCGTTTATTCTCAGACAATTTAGGCCGGAGCATTGTGGAACTCTTCATGAGCAGTGGCTGACTATCGAGCATACGGCTGACGTGGTGGAGTACCGCCGGAAATTCATAGAAATGGCTGCACCACTACACCACATTCATGAGGACATGTTAATGGGAAAATTTGTGAATGGGTTGAAGGAAGAGATCAAGGCTGAACTAAGATTACTTGGTCCAATGAATCTGGAGCAGGCCATGGAGATGGCGGGTCGGGCTGAAGAAAAAATTCGGACACATGGGTTCAATAACAGGATGGAGACTTAGGGCTCATTTAAACCAGGACCCATACTAACTCATACCAAAGAAAGAGAGGGAAATGTGGTGACCAACAGTTTTGGTGCGCAGGCCCACCCCACCATAACTAAAAGTTGGGCCACTGAGTCACAAGCATCAGTTTCAACTCCCAAGTCTGCTCAAAGCTTCCCACAACGTTATGAAGAATTGAGGCGCTTAAGTGACAGAGAGCTTCAGGAGAAAAGGGCGAAGGGGCTCTGCTTCAAGTGTGACGACGAGTGGGTGATCGGTCACCGATGCAGATGCAAGGAACTCAGCGTGATCCTGCTCAACGAGGAAAATGATGACGACACAGAGGACATGGACAGCAAACCACCGACGCCTTCAACTGAGGATATTACGGTTTCATTCCTTCCACCTTGAGGACAAGGTGAGTTTTTTGGGGTGGGGTATTGTGATGAATCAAGCGCGTGCGTAACAAAACAAAGGGGCAGGAAAAAGATCTTCGAGAAGGGAATATTCAATGAATGTAAATATCTGAGTTTGTTAGAAAAGGGAATGATGAGGTCAGAGTTTGTTAGAAAAGGGGATGATGAGGTAAGAATTTGTTAGAAATGATAGTATAAATAGAAGAGGAAGTAGAGAGAAGAGATAAGAAGAAATTTGTGAGAAGTCATTTTGTAATGGGAGAGCACTGAGTCTCTCGAATACTCAGCCTATCTTATGCTTTTCAATCAAAAACCCATCTCCTTTTAGAATACTCACTGGTTCCTATTTTTGTTGTGATAATTTGCTTGCTAATCACCTTGAGTGTAGTAAATCATCACAGTGTGCTGCTGCTGTTCTAATCTTCCAGTCCCTACCAATGACCCTCACGTGCACAAGGAGTTTACATCAACCCAAGCAACAACATAGATTTTTACTGCTCCGAAGTTCAAGCTATTGTAAAACCTATCATCTTTCTACAACATTGCACTAGGAACACATCTGTCATAGGCTTTGATGTTGGAAGAGGATCTAGAACCATATTAAGTGGCATGACATGCCTCTCATCCATGGAGATAGAATTCACTTGAATTTTCCAAGTGATTCAAAATTCAAATTTGCCGACTTACTCATAGTATAAATAAGGATATGTCATATGTGCATCGCTTTGGGATGAATGCAAGAAGCAACGCACACTCGTACAAACCTTTATACCCAAATTTTCCTACTCTATTCTTCCACTTGATTACTCCTTTGTGACTATATTACAAGATAGTGAGACTTAATTGTACCACTCAGCTTAGCTGTTAGTGTTCTTGTATGCTTCTTGAGTCGTGGTCTCGTGGATTAATAGCTAGGGATGTCAGCCATATTTCAGATGAACATATTTGTATCATTCTGACGGATCTGACCTCCAGCAGACTTTGGTAGGCGTATTTTTCCCCTGTAGACTAGCGCTTTCTTTGATGAATCGTCTTACCAGTTCATAAAAAACGCTGCAGCAGCTTTCCATTTTTTTCAAGTCTGAATACTGAGAATTACTTTGACTAACTGCAACCCGCCTGCATAGGAGTTGCTTAGCCGTCCAAGTCCTCGCTTTAGCAGCAAACTACGTGACTTTGAGAGCTGTATTTCTTGCTTCAAATTAAAGGTAGTTGTGTGGAAATATCCTTGCATGATTGTTCATGATCGGCTCCTTATGACAAATATATTGGGAATATTTTGTATAGCAAATATGCTATGATAATCATGGTGTATATATATATATATATATATATATATATAAAATGGAGTTTATGTGAGAAGGATCGTTCATATGAGGGAAGTGCTGTGACTGTAAGTGAGAAGTGATGTGACTCCACTAATAATATTTTTATAGGAAAAATCAACAAAAAAGTTCGACTAATATTTTCATGCAAGTGTTGTAACTCCAACTCCTTTTCACTGCTGACCTGAGACCCACATTCTCACCGGATCTTGACTCTTTCTCCCCCCTCTATATATATCTATAGATAGCTCATTTCTTTCTTGGAATTCTTTGGTTTTTCATCAGTAATAGTTGATATCTTTCCCCCAGGTATTGGTGGATTGACTGCATTGAAGCTCATTCGTCAACATGGATCCATAGAGAATATACTAGAGAACTTGAATAAGGAGAGGTACTTTTTAATTCTTACTTATGAGCTTAGAACTCTAGATATCTCATGTGCTAATGTTAGTTAAATAGTTCAAGCATGTGCTTGTCACATTTATGGGTTTGTCACTGCTTGTGCCTGTCCTTTTTATTGTTTTGATCCTTGGTTTTAGGCTTTTAGCGTTTTATTAAGTTAATGTTCTGATGTTCCGTCATTCTGGTGTATCTGTGAAAGTATAGTGGCATGCCTTTTTACTTCTGTTGCACTGATAAGCAACCTTTGAAAATAGTAGGAATTGTCCATGATAAATCATAGAGTAAAGGCAATTTAATAGAGATATGATTTCTTCATAGGAGTATTTTGACTAATGCTTCTAATCTATGGGTTTTTCGTTCTTAGTTGCTTCTAGACGCTATGTATCTTGCAATATGGCTGATTTAATTTCTTTTAATTCCACTGAGACCCTTTTTGTAAAGCAATTTCCATGCAAATGATGTTGTGGTATATGTCCACAAACATCGTTGTTTAATTTGTGTCATTCTTATTTTATGTACTGTTCAAATATGATGGTACGTGGATTGTTCCCGTTCATGGTCTATCTCGCGATTCTACGTATCTAGATGCTGACTGGGGCTTCCTTAGCCATTTGACAATTGTGCTTTGTGCAGATACCAAATACCGGATGATTGGCCGTATGAAGAGGCCAGACGCTTATTTAAGGAGCCTCATGTGTATTCTGGAAACGAGGAACCTGAACTTAAGTGGAGCTCTCCTGATGAAGAGGTTCAATGTCGTTTTTCGTAATATATTACTTCTGTAGTCAAGTGGAAAGTGGTTGCCTTAAAAAGTATCATTTGCTTTTTAGGGTTTGGTGAACTTTCTAGTGAAGGAGAACGGTTTTAATCTTGATAGAATTACCAAGGTAATCATTTCCTTCAGGAGTTTTTTTTATTAATCTGGTTTGTTTCTACATAGCAGAGTAACTAGTACTATTAGATTAATTCCTCAAACTTTTTTATCTTATTTTTAAGGCGATCGAAAAAATTAAGGCAGCTAAGAACAAGTCATCACAGGGACGGTATGTAATTTCATTGAACTCAATTTTGTAAATGCTCTTGCATGATCTCTCATTTCTTACTGGTTTTAGTTGCCTTTTTCTTTGATTACAGGTTAGAATCGTTCTTTAAGCCAGCTGTAACTCACTCGGTTCCTATCAAAAGGAAGGTATGCCTGCATTTAGCCAAGTACAGCGAAATTTCAGGAGTTCCCTTTCTGACCTCACCCCCCCATACACACACAAAAAAAAAAAGAAATTTAAGTAAAAAAAAGTATCACTATCATCTGTCAGCTGGAAAATATCTTCCATGATTTTGCTTGCGGCCCACCAAGTCAGAAATTAGCAGACTCATTGAACTGCAATTTTTATCCCCTTTCATGTACATTACACCCAACCAAAGTATGATTTTCTGATTGTGAAAGCTTGTTTTGTGTGGTCAAGTAACTCCTTACTGGTTTCTTAAAAGTAGTCCTTTAGAATTAAATCTAAATCCTTATTAAGTTAGTGCACATTCATGACTGCTTTTTGCTCCAGTTGAGGGGACCTAGGATCTTATACATTTTATTGGTTTGTACTTCGTGGCTTTTTAAATTTCTGGAGGCTTTTGGAGGTGCAAGAATTTTCACGCATGGACTGTTTCCTCGGTGTTGCTTTGTGCTTTCTATTGCTTTCTTTGTAAATTTTGATTTATTTTTTGCTTGTGCTTTTCTAAATTGAAGCTAGAATAATTAGTATTGGTTTATTTTTATATATATGACGTCGATGCTGATAGTAGGTGTCCTCTGACATCCATCGAGCTCAATTATATCTAGTACCTGCAAAATAGATTACTTTTTTAGATTGTTGACACTCTTTCCTTATTGATCAATTCCTTAAAAATCCAACTTCTTTGGAAGACAATTCCTAGCTGTGCTCTTTTTCTTCCAACAAAAATTATCTGTAATTCTGTTAATTTCAGGGATTCCTTCTCTCTGTCTTTTTTTTTTAGGATTTCTTTGTATAGTTATCATTTGCTTCTCATTGGCTTAAATTTAAAGGTCAAAATATTGAAACAATGGAGGAATTGATGGAAAGAAAAACAGATAGGGATCTTCTTCTACCGTCCATTCAAATCCATAATTGTGTATGGTGGCTGACAGGGAACCAAATGCATGCTTGGCTCTTGTCAACAACAAAACAGGACTAGGATCCATTCTTCACAAGCTTCCAGTTGTTGCCAGACTGAAATACACGCTGCCTTAAGCCTGCACTCTGTAGTTTTGGACTCCAAGAACTTGGCACCATCATTTCCTGTTCTCTTCTTCGGAGCATGAAAGCTGACCCCCCTGGTGAACATTCATAACAGAACTGTGTTTATTCTTCTGATAGTAGATCCCTGAAAATCTTAATTGCAAGGACTCTAGGAGATTTGTTGAAAGAAGTAACAAGCACAAGTGTTTGAAAATATGGATTTTCTTGAGTTAATAGTTGTTCCACTATATCCCAGAAGCAGCTTTGTCAGTTTATCAGGTTAAGTCTATTTCCCAATTGGTTTTACTAATTTGGGCCAAGTGTAAGCAGTCCATTTAATGGTTGGGCTGGTTTGCACATCAATTCTGAGATAGAAACATGGAGGTATTGGTAGTTGAAAGTCATAGCTGTCGGTGTCAATGTTTAAATGTTTGTCTGGTACAGAGTCTGGAGCATGCTGCTCAAGTTATGGATTTGTCTTTTAAAGAAATCTAATGGAAGTCTTCTCTTTGGGAATCTAGGAATCTGTGTTTGCCAATGTTTGATGGGTAAACTGCCCGTGGCTGACTTGAAGGAGCCACGGAGTTCTGTGGTGTTTTATGCGGGATTATATTTCAAGAGTGTCATGCTTAGTGTAGATGGGTCTGATCAGAATAATAAACTGCCGGTGACTGACTTGAAAGAGCCAAGGAGTTCTGTGTTGTTTTATGGGGGATTATATTTCAAGAGTGAGATGCTTAGTGAGTTAGTGTAGCTCTATGTGCGGAATTGTCAGATTTAGATTTTTGGGTTTATAATTCTGTCATAGAAAATTTATGTTTGATTTTGTTAGATTTGTTTTCGTTATTATTGAAAATTTATTGTAGATGTCGCATGGCTTTGATTAATGAAAAGTAGTGTCCCTTGGGACTGCCTACTAAAAGAGAAAAAAAGAAAAAAACTGAGCTGAACTGAAAAGAATAGTAAAATGTGAGAGTAAAAGTATTGTCAGCCGTTGAATTGAAAATAAATGAACTGAACTGAAAATAAATTGAGGAGAACAAGCCCTTAGCTTAGGATAAATAGAACTCCAATTACTGGTTTTTAGCCCAATGTCGTAAACGGTCTGGGTGGAGCCACAATTTTTTTGATTAGGTTGAACTTGTGTAGACGTGTGTGTGATAATAAGTCCTTGAAGGAGTGCCTGACAGTACTAGATTGTTGAAGTATCACAAGTAATGTTAGCAATTGGAATGTGGTTGAGAACTTGTGGTTAGTCGTGTTCTGTGATTGAGATGGTGCCTTAATGGTCTTATGAGAATACTCTATGGTTAAGGACTTGATTATCTGTGATTAAGGGGTCACCTGAATTATTCGAAAAGGCAGACTATGGCTGGCAGCTTGAACTATGCTTTGTGATTGAGGGATGCCTGTTTAGTTTATACCAAGTAGTACAAGTAGGTGGTGATTGTTTGTATATACCAAGTAGTATAAGTAGGTGGTGATTGTTTGTAAGTGGTAATGGGAGCTTGACATCGGAAGAACTATCGGTAGTGAGAGAGCTATGGGTATGGCTAAAGAACGGTTATAGCACTAGCCTCGTTCATAGGCGAGCGAGTATGAATAAGAAGCAATTCTCTTTCTGTCATCTGACTTCTCATCGCAGAGTATATTGCTGGTAGATGACCATTCCATTAATTGCTATTGCTATAAACGTGTTGGTGCAACTTGGTACCAAAACCGTGGAACTTACAGCCTGTTTGGTAGCCAGTAATAAATGCTCAAAATGGCTGTTTATTTTATAAGTAAATATGTCGAGAAAATATCATGTTTGTTTCCTTAGTATTGCTTACTCATCCTCAAATTCCTTTTTTTCTTTGTAAACTTTTCATTACTACCCATTATCGATTGAAATATGGTGTTCAGTGGTAATGGAAATTTGTGAACATAAACACATCTCTGGATTTTGTGAACGTAAAGACATATCTCTGGATGAAGCTCCATTACCAAGCTCCATTAGCATCTCTACCATTTATTACTCCCTACCAAACGGGCTGTTAAAGGCACAATTTATGTAGTTTTATCACCTATGTGAGGCCTGTACATCTGTTTTAAGCTGTACAAAAACCACTGATGTGAGGCCTAATAGTTATTACTCATGAAGTTTGTTTATTTAAGAACAATTTAGTTTGCCCTTAGGCTTCAGCTTCTGGCAAAGTAGTGTCTGAACATATCATAAGATTCCTATTCTTCTAAATGCAGAAGTCTTTGGCCTCTCCTTGTAGACTTTTAGGCTTAAACCTTCTGCTTGATTCATGCTGTCCTTTATTCTTGTTAGATAAAGACAGTTGTTAACAGTTTGCCTGGTGCTATGTCAGGCATATTGAAACACTACTGCATTAACATACACAAATGCAATTCTATGTGCTTAATTTGCTCAGCCTTTTGTTGTTGGTATTTCAATTTTCAAGTTTATTGATTAGGGACAGTTGTGTGTTTTAACTATTATTGCTAAAGTGAGAAGTTCAAGTATGAGTTTGTTTGTGCCGCAACAGGAAAAGGTGGATAACTCAAAGGTTGTTGCATCAAACAAAAAGCAGAAGGCTGGTGGTAGGAAGAAGTAGTGTGTTCTTCAGAGAGACCCCAACTGCAAACTACTAAGGCCTGTTTTTTCGTAAGTTGCAATTCTTTTGATTAATCAACTTATTTGTTTCAGAAAAAGATCTTTCGCTGTTGAATATATCAAACTCGATGAACATTCTCTTGATTGATATTAGAATAATAATTTAGTTTGTGATCTAAAATCTGTTCATGACTTGGCCTGACTACTATATATTTCAAT
This sequence comes from Patellifolia procumbens, assembly GCA_947645195.1. Taxonomy (NCBI): domain Eukaryota; kingdom Viridiplantae; phylum Streptophyta; class Magnoliopsida; order Caryophyllales; family Amaranthaceae; genus Patellifolia; species Patellifolia procumbens. Next base: position 1,633,402 of record CANSGD010000144.1, read on the forward strand.
GACTAAGCCTTCCTTTTAACTTATTTAGTTCAGATTTTCCAAAATCTAGAATTCAGTAGATTCTTCTTTGTAGTTCTTATACTTCTTGTCTTCGACGATGTCATTCTTTTTAGTATGCGAACATCCTCATCCCGTACAAAATTTATATCATGTATGTGTAGTACGTACATTGTGCTTCTTTTATCATTGATAAACTGCTGTTTGCTGTTTTTGCTTCTATCTTACATTAATCAATCTATATGGTTTATCATTGTGTCTTTGTTGTTGGGAGTTTTCGTACACTTACCCCAAACTACTACTTGAGAAATGTATGTGTTGAGTAGATTTGATTATTATATGATATAGCATTTTTATTTGCAGGCAGGTCGTGTTCCGCTTGAGATCCATATGTTTCCTGGTGCTGTTAGTTAGTACTTGGTTACTTAAAAAAGGCAGTATCTGCATTTGTAAATTGTAAGGGGTAGTTGGCTTCTAAGTTATGCACTGCAGTATTTTTCCTGTTTGTATCTGCTGTCTTAATCAGGTTTTTGTGCTGGTGTCTGCTGAAGCAGCACTTAATTTATGTTGTATTTCGTTGAATGGAGCCAAAGTGGCCGGTTTTATTTTACTGGAGTTTATTCATCACTGCCATGATTTGCTTATTTAGAACTCTCCCAAAGGCCAAAAGTGTGAATTTGCTCATTTGTAGTTTTTGAAATGAGCAAGAGAAAAGGCCGTGGGTATACGTTGAGTATCCATCTATCATCCAGACGTAGGATAAAAGTTGTAGTTTTTATTTTGCGTCTTCTGATTATTAAACTGCTTGTTATATCTCTGAAAATTTAGATTCCAAAATATTTTTCTTAAATATATTGAGCTATCGATTCGGTTTTGGGGGATGGTTAGAAATTAGAATATCTGTGTGCAGGCCATTACCAACTTAGATGGTACCCGACTCAGATGTAGTACTCTTATTTATATTAACACAAAAAGCGGCATGCCTAGCCCAGCGTCTAATGTTTTGTCATTTCAAAGCTTGATTTGTTTATTTTAAAACTTGATAACCTCTTTTTTTATTTAACATCGGCTAAATCATGCAAAATTCAAAACTCGAAGGTTCAGTACTAGGAAAACAAATAAGTAGAGCCACTGAAATATAAAAGTATTGAAAAACAATTAAGGTTACAAACCAGATTCAATTCATACAAACAACAAAATTACGCTTGGAGTAGTTGGGGTCTTGGTTGGTGTAAAATTTTCTCAAGCGGCTTTGTGGATGGAGAAACCTGCAAAGATATACCTATACTCCATATGGTTATCCAGCTATTGATAGTAGAAGTAAGGAAGATGTCAATAATGTGGTGGTGACAATTGACAAGACTTTAGGTTACTCTAGAGTGTTCTTAGAAGTCTCTAGTCTTCTATAGAAACCTCTACGAAGAGCACCTCACAAAAGCCGTCTTCCGGTACTTACAGTTTAAGTGCGGTTTTTGTCGATGCTCGGGGGACGAGTTGTGACAAGCGGCTCCCAATTTCTAACATTATCCTCCAACGCCAATAAGGCAACATAGATGCAACCTTAATTGAAATAGTCTGATCTGCATAGGAAAGTATGGAAGTTGCGACCAATGTTGTTGTGGAGGGTATGAATGTGGGATATACGATGTGATGACTATGATAACGACTTGGATGCGCCAGCATAGCTACCGAAGATTGTTATTTTGGTTGTGTGTCTTGCACTGGCTTTACCTGTTGAGTGTCACCGCAATGAATTCGATTTGGTGGGTAAATGCTATAAGATTGTTTGGACCATAGATTTGCATAATGTATGTTTATGAATGTTGTACTCCTACGTGCTTGTTTGCTATAAGAATAGTCTTGTTACGTAAAGCCTGTTCTCTTCGGCATAAAACAGTTGAACTGAACTAAATTGAAATGAATGAAATGAATAGTATATGTGAGAGTAAAAGTATAATCTAGAGCTGAAATGAAATGAATTAAACTGAACTGAGAATAAGTTGGGGAGAACAGACCCTTACTTGTTAAGTTCCTTTGTAAAATCTTTCGGCCGGGCAACACTTAATTATATAGCACGCTAAGGTGTGTCATAATTAGTTGAAATAATTCTCATGTTTCTTCTCCATTTTGAACTAGACTCTAATTTAATCAATGAAGCTAAAAAGCTCAAAGTTGCTAATTAATTTCAAAACTTTTCAAGACTTCTAATATTTGTTCGCACACAAACAATTGTACTCATTGCTCATTTGGACACAAGGCATAAACTTGATAAACCGGAAACTTTTTTTTACTCATTGTTCATTTGGACATCTACTTTTTGTTCATTTGGAGACGTCCAAATGAGCAACTAGCAAAAAAAATAGCCTTGAGCGCAATATTTCGAATTGTTGATAGTTAATTAAATATTATGTTAAAAGGCTAGTAATGTATTTCCACTTTAATTTATATAACTATTAGATTTGAGATATTTTGTCCAAAAAGGCCTCATTTGTTATAGTTTTTTTTTTGTGAAAAAATACATTTTAATTTATTTTGAGAAACAACCTTGCATGTCAATGTCATTATTTATCAAATTACGCACCTTATTATCATATTTACGTCCAAAAGTTAAACTTTGGGTGTTTTCCCCCCAATTTTTATGCGTAGAAGTCATACATATCAACCCTAAATCTTAGACCAAAATCTGATGTACAAAAAAGAAGAAAAATAAGGAAAGTATATGTCTTAAAATTTGACCTTTACGATTGAAATATGACAACAATGTAGTCGTATAAGGTGTTTGCTCGTAAAAAATCATATAAGGTGTTTTTTATTAAATTTTGTAACTAGGTTTTTTTTTGACAAAATTTCTTTTAAACTACTATAGTTACTGTTTCTGTCCAAGACAGCAACAGTGAATGTGGTGGTGGGTACTCGGTGGAATCGTGGCTCCCAAACGTCCTTCGTGGTGGTGGTAACCTGCAAAACAAGGAGAAACCTCAGGGGTGGTTCCGAGGATCGCCTCTCCGATGCCTAAGTCAGTCCAAATTGAGCACAAGATCTCTAGTAGAGAGAAAACGAGTATCAAGTGCAAGGATTTTGTGAGTGTTTGATTGAACGTCTCTTACCCATGCATGGGCATGGGTATTTATATGAGACATGGACTTGTAACTGACCTAGTAAAGTGAGTGGGCCTCTTTGGAAGTGGGCCAAGGTGGAACGAGGCCTTCATTAAACTCTAGCCTAGAGGCTATGTCCGGAGCGGTCTGCCTGAGGAGGTCTGCTCTGCTCCAGGCGCTCTGACGTGGAGTGGCAGGTTGCTGCCAGCTGGAGGTCTGCTAGGTAGACCCCATACAGTTACTACTATTACGCGTTAATATCATATTTATATAGTTATATCATTAATTTCTTTTAAGGTTTATCATCATAATAATAAAAAAAGAAACAAAGAAAAAAAAACACCTTACTACATAAATACAAATACAAAGACATTTTCTTCCTCCCTTCAAACACAGTCAACTCTCTTCAAGCATTCTAATTTCCTAATCAATTGGAATTGGAGAGATTTAATGACATTTTTAATCACCCTAATTAATTGCCTTATTTCGATACCTATATAAATAAAACCTTTCTCACTCAAATTCACACAAAAAACCATTCTAAACTCTTAAAAAAAAAAACCCAACCCCACTACTCGCTCGAAACAGCCGCAACAATAAGCGCTCGTTATCACTCTCAATTGCTGCATTCTTCACTTCGATTTTCTTCCCTCGACCTAGATCGAGTGGTGAGCCTATTATGTTTTTCCACATTTTTTTGTTGTTAGACTTTAATAATAAATATTCTGCTTTAATATTTTATACCTTACGAATAATATTCAACTGTTGCATTCTTTCTTTGTGTTACGGAAGAAGTAGTATGCTTTGGGTTGGAAAAGAACGAACTCATTTAGCTTTTTTTAGTACTCCCTCCGTTTTTTTTAATATACACCTAAGGCTTTGCACTAGAACCAAAGAAAAAGTGCAAAATGTAAGAGAGAAGGTTAGTAAAAGTAAGAAAAAGTGAAAAAGATAGAGAGAAGGAAAGAAAAAGTAGGAGAGAAGTGTAATAATTAGATGGACTAACCTTCCATTTATAAAAAGTAGAAAGGTACCAATTAAAAAAAACATTAAAGAATCAACAAGAAAAAAAGTAAAATAAGATTTTAACTATTTCATAATTGGATGATAATTTGTTGTTATTAAGTTTTTAACTTTTTTGACGTATATGATATCTTTTGTAACTAAATCAGTTTTACTCTCCTTGATTCTCTTTAGTAAATTAGCGATTATTTAGGAGCTTAATTAGGGTATACTTAGTTGTATATATTTTCCAAAACGTTGATTAATGCGGCAGGTTGATTATTTCCCCTACACGTTTATTCTTCCTTAATCACGTCCCTTGAAAACTAATACACTATATAATGGGGTTTGATGAAGGGATTAGTTTGAGCATTGGAGTGTAGAAGAGACTAATGGTGTTTGAACTTTGAGGGCTCTGCTTGGCGTGGAGTATGAGTATCAGTGCTAGGCGTGGATTTTTTTTTTGGTTTTGGCTGTGTGGAGGTCACATTAACAAGTTTCAATGCATCATGATTCTTTAGACTTATGTATTAAGTATATCGGATTACTACAGGTATTTGGCAAATGGCTTTTGTTTGTAGTCAAACAATAAAAAAGCGTTTGTTAACTAAACTTTTGTAGTTTTTCAGCCAAAAGCTGCTTTTATCAGCTTTTTTTGGTTGGCTTTTGGCCTTTGCTTTCATTTGTACTAAATGGCCAGCAATAACATTCACTTTTGTCCAACACTTTTTTGACAATCAATAATTATACAGCAGATCAAATAAGCCACTAAAAACAGTCGGTCAAATTAGCCAGCATATAAAGTCAACAACCAACAACCACTAGTCAATTGTCAAACACAAAATATGTCTAATATAAGACTTGTTAGAAGGGGTCAAATTACATTTTGCTTTTATTCATCATTGTACAGATATTATACTTAGTTATTATATTACATTTTTTTAAGGGGATAGTCATTATATTACATTATTTACATATTAGGTAGTTTGGGTAGAAGATACAAGCAAATCAAAGTCCACTCACTCTTAGCTGTACATTTCTCACTGTGTATAATTTGCTTAATATATTCTTTAGTCTTAGTTTCCTAAACTTGTGATTCTCTGACAATATATAGTTTCCTAACCTTCTGTAATTGTGTAGCAATAGTTTAGGAGATTTGATTCTCCAAATATGATCAAGTAATCAGTCTTCACACAGCCTATTAAAGGCTCCTAATTCTAATGAGAATAATCATCTTCTTCTCTAAATCCTTATCATTTGAGGCCTTCCCTCTTCTCCGTCTCTGGCTGTGACAGGGGATCGATTCTCACCTAAGGCAAAGGTGGGATTCCCATGCCCCACTCCCAATTTGTGCAAGGGCTTAGATTTTAGTGTCTAACCGATAATTTTATTAAATGTTAGAGTTCAAATAGTGTATTTTCTTATTTGACTAGTATATTATAATATTTATACTTTGAACTATCATATCAAATAATTTAATTATTTTCCATCAAAAGAAAAATTTCGAAAATTATTTTAGAAAAGGGGAGGATTACATTTCATTGTAATTTCAATTCCTTCAAAAAAAAATTCTAAAATAATTTAACTATCTGCAAGTTTTGTAAACATTATTATTTTTTGAACATAGAACCATATTGGGAAAGGGATTTAGATGGTTGTATGAGCTTTATGAAACATGTAAGTGATTATTAAGTCTGTTTTAATAATTTTTATCAAGTACTTTTATTACTTCCTCCGTTTTTTTATTAGTTGACCTGTTTCTTTTATCACGTTTGCCAACGCGTGATTTCAATCACTTTTATCTTGGAAAATTGATGAGTAAAAATTATAAAAATATGATATTTTGAAAATATATAATGAGACGAATCTAACAAGACCCCACATGACTATATTTTCTCTTATGTATAAATCACAAAAGATAGTCAAAGTAGATTATGTGAATAGTGTCAAAAGTCAAAACGTGTCAACTAAAAAAACGGAGGAAGTATTATTTAACGACTTGTATAAACTTTGCCAGAAAGCGGATCAAGACATCGATATCCCTTATAATTTGACGCATAGCCAATGAAAACACATTGAATCGACTTAGCCTGTAATTTATTGATTTTAGGATCTAAAAACAACGGAAAACAGGCACAACCAAAACATTTCAAGAACTCATAGGAAGGGGGACGATGAAAAAGCTTAGCAAACGGGGATGAACCCTGCAAAACCGAGCTAGGAAGACGATTTATCGTATAAACCGCCGTATAACACGCATCAACCCAATATCGAGATGGCAAGTCAGATTGAATAAGCATAGTGCGGGCCATCTCAATAATAGTTCGATGTTTCCTTTCTGCAACACCATTCTGCGCTTGAGTCCGAGCACAAGACTTTCGAAAATAAATTCCCGAATCACAGAAATGTTGTAGTAAAGGAGTGTTATCAAATTCACGCCCACCATCACTTTGGAAAAATTTAATTTTGGAATTAAATAAGTTCTCAACAAGTTTCTGAAAAACTAAGAAGGTCGAATAGACATCAGATTTTAGTTTAAGTGGATATAGCCAAGAAAAACGTGAATAATCATCAACAAAAACCACATAGTACTGAAAAAACTGATTAGATTTAACTGGAGATTGCCAAAGATCACTATGTATCAGATATAAGGGATAGGGGGCACGATGAGTCACAGACTCAAAAGGCAAACGATGTATCTTTCCTACTTTACAATGAACACAATCGTCTTGAAACTTAGAATTACATGAAATCAAGTTTTGTGAACGTAAACTTCCTAAAACTCTAGCAGAAGGATGACCAAGGCGAGAATGCCAAACATCTCCAGACTCCTTGGTGGCTAGGAGGGCAGGGACAGACGACTCTGGGCAGGCTCGGGAAGACTCTGAAACTCGGGAAGACGACTCTGACTCAAGGATGTGAGGCTGAAGAGGGTAGACACCATTCCTACTGGTTCCCCGCAACAGAACTGCCCCCGTGGTCTTGTCCTTAACACAAACAGAAGACTCGTCAAAACAGACTATGCAAGAATTATCCTGACATAACTTTTGAACAGACATCAGATTATGTTTTAACTGGGGAACATGACACACCTTCGTGAGGCGAAGGGGGCGACTCGGGGAAGACAGAGTTAAGTTACCAAGTTTATTAATGGGAAGTTTTGTGCCATCACCAACAACAATAGAACTCGAACCAGTGTAAGGAATAGCATTAGATAGCTTACCATCCTGTGAGGTCATGTGGGATGCGGCTCCAGAATCTGGATACCAAACGGAGTCATTCGTTTCACCACCAACAGACAGTGCAGCTAGGGCACGTGTGACACCATCAGGAGAAGAAGGCACAAAACTGTGATTGAAACGTTGAGGACAATAGGCTGCTTGGTGACCTGGATACCAACAAAGACCACAAGTATCTGAAGAAGGAGTGTTGGCTAAATTGCCGTTAGATGGATTACTTCCTGCTGAAGACAAATCATTAGCAACATAATTGGCACAAGAATAATTAACATACGAAACATCATGAAAATTACCCATACCATTAGCGCGGCCTGCATTGCCACGACTACCCTGTCCTCCATTGCCACGACCATTGTTGTTGCCACGACCACCCTTGTTGCGATTGTTCCTGTTCTTATTCTTACCACCCCCTTGACCCTTAGGATTCGAACCACCCGAAGAAGATGATTGAGAACCCGAAGAACCAGACTGAACAGCAACCAAGGCTTGATGCGCAGTGGGTGCCTCATCATAAGCACGTATAGCTTTAATACGTTGCTCATGTTGTAAAAGTTTGGGGCGTAGATCATCAAAGGTCAAGGAAGATTGAAATTGCAACAAAGTGGTAACCAGAGGATCATAATCACGATCCCTATCCAAAGAAGTCAAGGTATACTGAACAAGATCATATTGAGAAACAGGACACTGAATAGCAGCTAAAGAATCAACAATTACTTTAATCTCACGGAGAAAAGACTCCATAGACTGGTGTTCAGGTTTCTTTATGTGACTCAAACGACCGTTGAGTTCCATAGACCGAACCATACTAGCATGCAAAAACCGTGACTGTAATCTATTCCAAATCTCAACAACAGTATGCAACTCATGTACATCCATCATAACATCACGTGAAATCGAAGCATATAACCACAATTTAATTTGCTGATCAAGTCTCATATACTCATAAAACTGTGGATTAGGCAAAGATTGACCTAGATTATCAAGATAGGTAGAAGGAGGAACCGGAATTGTACCTTCGACTATACCAAGTAATTGATGTGTCGAAAGAAAGCACGTCACCTGAGTTTTCCACATAAGATAATCTTCGGGGGTAGATAATTTGATGGAGACGAAGCGGGTGATGTCGTGATTTGTCAGAGAGGCGGCCATAGGAAGCGGTGGAGGAGAATAGGCGGGGATCGAGGACGGAAAACCGCTAGCAAAGGATCCAAAAGACAACGGGGGAACCGTTGGGGCACCATGGGGGTGCGAGAAACCTGGCGGAGCCCTAGAAGAAGAGCGCACCAAGGCTGGGCTGCCGTTGAACAAGGCAGATGAACCACCATGAGGGGCTGTCATGGGCGGCTGTGCCGGCCACATAGACGCAGCCAAAGGGGGCGCACCTCCGACATGCTGCGCGGAGGAAGACGCGGGCACGAAGGAGGCCTCATGGTGCGACACACGCACAGGAGAAGCCACGCGAGACAGCGGCCTGTGGAGAGGCGTTGAAGGCTGCTCGCCGGTGGTCTGGCCGGAGGAGGTGGCGCCGGAAAACATGGTGGTCGGATGCCCTAATTGAAGAATTAGGGTTTAAAATAAAAGAGAACCGTGAGGGTTAAGAAAAACGCGCGGAAGAGAGGAAAAAAAATTCTTAACCTAGGCTCGTGATACCATGAACGAGTATTGAGAATAAATGAATGATTGGCTACCTGTTTAGGTTGCCTGGCATGTTATATATATAGGGAGATAAAATATCTTTACAAAACCCTAATAAGAGTCTAATTACCAAATTACCCTAATATTTAACTTGTTTGAACAATGCGTATTCCAGTTTTTCAACAATGTAAACAAGGTATATGATTTCCTATAATTATATGTATAGCCACTTCACTATTAAAAATCACATAAGAAAAGGAGATTCTAATTTGGAGAAGTAGATTTGAAAGCCTAGAGAGATTGAGAATTCTTGTATAAAGTCATAGTTCTAGAGAGATTGAGAATTCTTGTATAAAGTCATAGTCTACTGTTTGTTCTTATTAGGGCAGGTTATCGTTTTCCGCATATTGTACTAACAAAGTGAGTGTTAGATGTTGGAAATCTTATGTAAATGCTTCGGAAAACATACCACTAGTCGCGGACCTTGCCACGCCCCGCAGGTTTTTGCCACAAGCACACCTCCCATCGCAGCATGCAAAGCGACACGCGAACCACGAGCAGCGTATGCCGCGACTCGCGGTCCGCGCACCACTGATCGCGGTTGTGGCTGCGTACGCTCTCCTTGATGTTCGATTAGATGGACCGCGAGCAGTGGTGATTTCCGCGACTCGCGGTTCTTCGGGGATTACGGGCTTTATGTTTCGGAATCCTTTTTGCCTCTGTTTTATTCTTAAACCTATAAATACTTTTTGGCCGGTTATTTGATCATTCATTCAACATTGAAGCCCTAAAACAAAAACCTACCCGTCCTATTGAACTTTGAGCAGTTCTTGAGAAATTCCAATCTCTAATCCAAGTGCACGAAGTTAGGGATCGTTGTGTTAACCTTGGGGGACGAACGTCATCAAGAATCCGCACCGGAGGTGGCGAAATTCGTTTCTAAGGCAGTGGCCCTCATACCACGACACGACTTGTGACTAATTAACAGGTTTATTGTTTTGATTTCTACAGATTTATTTCCTACATTAGATCCTTATATTATCTTTTCCATTTGCTTTCATGGTATTGAACTAAACAACACTTAAACCTAAAGTCTAAAATTCGTAAATTAAAATTTAGATTCGAACAACCACATATAACCTATCATTTTAGAATTTAGCCTTTAAATAAACTATTAAGTATTAAGTTGTTTAGATGATATGATATAGATATACTAATTCTACATATTTATTTATTTATCATTATTTTTTATGCACGACAAGCTCTAAGTTTTTCAAGTTAAGCTAATGGAAAAAACAATGGTTTTTTGATATTCAACATTCGTCTATTCCCCATTAGTTTTTAATTCTCTAATTGCTTTATCTTATCAGAAAAACAAGTTTGGGAAGATTATCACAAAAAAAATGAGTACAATAATTTCATCAATATTAGTTTTGCTAGGAATGGTGGTTGTCCAAGTAGTGTTTGCAGCTTCCCAAATTCTAACAAATTTGGCTTTGAAACAACAAGGTTTCCTCTTAGCTTTGTTAACCTACCGTCATCTCATCGCTGCTGCTTGCATTGCTCCAATTGCCATTTTCTTTGATCGGTATTAATCTATATATAGTACTTCTTATACTTTTAGTTTAGTTTTTATGAGTTAAAATCTTGTTGTTTATCATTGGTAATACAGGAAACAGATGAGCAAGTTAAAGGACACTCATGTTTTGTTCTGGGGTTTCCTTACTGCTTTAACGGGGTAAGTTTTCAAACCCAATATGTATGATGTATTATATATTATGCCTGATATATAAGATATACAATATATTATATATTATACCCAATATATACGATTTATTATATATTATACCCGACATGTAAGATATATTATATATTATATAGGTACCCTAACTTTTTGTGTGTATAGAGAAGGAGTGTGGTGGTAGTAAACTGTTTTCACATTATAATTTTTGGAAAAAAGATGCAATCACCGTAAATAAACTAACTGTTATTTATGAATTTTACATGATTTCGCACATATTGCATGCATATAAAGCTAGTAAAGAGTATATTAAGAGTTGAGGTTGTAATTATTTTAAGCTCTTATGCAACATAACACCTTTCATTTAAGATGCATGTATGTATATAACAGGATCACAATGGGAATGGGTTTATTCTACTATGGCGTACGAGACACAAGTGCTGCATATGCAACAAACTATAGCAATCTCATTCCTATCATCACTTTTCTCTTTTCCGTCATTATCAGGTCATACTTTCTTATCACTATCATATGTTTCATTAGGTTTAATTTCAACTATATATTTCAGTCAATCTATAAAATTGTTTTGATCCTAACAAAAATTTCTTTCTTTATTATTACATTTGTAGGATGGAGAAATTAGAGTTGTCTACTATTTGGGGTAAGGCTAAAGGCCTTGGTGCAATCCTATGTGTGGGAGGTGCCCTCGTTATTAGCCTTTATAACGGACCATCGTTGGTTATCTCCCCGCAACACTCATTTCATCACAAAAACTTAATTCAGAAACCTTACAATAATTTGCTCCGGGGAACGCTTTTATTGATAGCCAGTTGTTTTGGTTACGCCTTTTGGTTTGTTGTCCAGGTACAAATTCGTCAAATTATAAGATTATGTATGGTCCTCCCACACATATGTAAAACCTCGAATCATAGGATTGAACACCAAATGTGTGAATACGTAAAATTAGAGTTAGTATCACCCATGTCGCCATTAATAAAGCTAATGTAACAGGTTGTGTTTGTTGTATTTGTAGGCAAAACTACTCAAAGTGCTACCCTCAAAGCATTGGAGCAACTTCCTAACTTGTTTAGTGGCAGCAATACAATGTGCAATCCTTGGACTTTGCCTTGATAGGACTAGTAGATCATGGTCTTTGTGTTTGGATGTAAAGCTTCTTTGTGTTTCCATTTCAGTAAGAACCCAACTTTTCGATTATGTGCATTTTATTTGAAAGGCAATTCTTTTTCCATTTTTGTAATTACCTTTTACTTAGGGGTGTTAATGAGTTTAGCCTGTTCGCTAGCTGCTCGAGTTCGACTCGAAATTTTCACAAGCCAAGCACAGCAATGTTCGGCTCGAGAAGTTCGTGAACAGACTCGAAATGTTTTTTTTGATTATGTTTTTCAACACAGTGACGTCAAATATTAGTAAAATATTTTTAATAAGTCCAGGAAAAATAAATAAACTTAGCTATAATATATTATATCTTATAAATATACTTTATTTTGTTATAATTTTTGAACCCAAGTCGAGTTTTGTGTAACTTGAACTTGATAATCTAAGCTCGAAAAAGGTCGAGATTCGGCTCGAGCTCGAGAAAAGTATAACGAGCCAAGCTTGAGCGACCCCAAGCTCGAGTTCGGCTCGGCTCATTAACACCCCTACTTTTACTTATCAAAGGGAGCAAAAGTAATTAACTTTATTAGGTCATACAACAACAACTAAGCCTTATTACCAAAGTGATTTGAGGTCGGCTATATAATCTTTTATTATTTTGAGGGTTCAATTTTTTCATTTACTTTTGGTTGTACAATTATAATGCAGGGAATTTTCGCATCGGCTTTAGCATTTTATCTCATACTGTGGGCAGTTCAGTTGAAAGATCCTTCATATCCTTCCATGTTCGACCCTTTCTCAGTCGTCTTTGTCGCTGTAATCCAAGCTATTTTCTTCGGAGATCAGTTGACATTAGGATTGTAAGTTTTTCCATAGTAAATGCTTTCTAAAACTCATACCAAAATTATCTTGTCAACACTCATGATGGTTTTACATGGCATAAAATGCAGATTGTTAGGTATGATCCTGATGATAGTAGGGCTATATTGCTACCTTTGGGGGAAAAGGAGAGAAGAACTATTGGCATCTACGTCTTTGCCATGTTTATCCCAATCACAATCCTCGGTGCACATTGAATGCATGATGAAGTAATTAGCTCAATAAACATATCTCATGTTGGACTTAGTCTTTCAAATTAACGTATAGTTAGTCAAACTTAATTAATGTTACTTGCTTGGTATTTTTAGTAGAGTATAACAACGTGCTAACGAATGACTTTATGGCTGATTACCCCTAATATTCCCTATCTCATTTTCAATCGGTCCCCTAATTCTATCAAACAACTCTCTCTAATCCTCTAGCACCATTGCCAATCTTAGGCGGATTTTAAGTTGTTTTGTGTGTTGATTTGGGCTGAAAGTTAGGGTTTTTGGTTCTGTTTGGCATTAGTAAGGTCTGGAGAGTCGCGTCGCAAGTTTTGTTGTCATTGTGATCGTATGCCATTTTATCATCTTCTAAAGCGTCGAGGCATGCGCTCGTGCTAGGACTTTTTTATAGGAGCCAATCTATTTCTAACTCGAGGACTGACTACCTGTCGCCGGGAGATGCCTCCTTAGCACTAGTCCAAGGCCTGCCCGATTCCGGCGAGCTATAGCTTCAAGTCATCCCGAAGCCTTTCGAAGTCCCCCCAAGCACCGGAGCATCAAACTCCATGTCTTCCGATTCCGAGCTTCGTAGGATCCAGCGCCAAGCGTCCGATCATCCTTGCATGTGCAGCAGCTAAGCACTCTAGCAGCTAGTCTTATTTTTCCCTTTCTCATTTGTTTTTCTTTGCTTATGATGGCAGTGGGCAGAAACACCTTCGCGGGGCGTGACTAGTATCGCACCTCGCGGCGGCTGTTGTCCTCTTGCCCTTTGTACTTCTTCATTCTTAGGGAGAAGCAGAGGAGAATGGAGACACTAGATCTCTTCTCTTAGTTCTTAGGTTTCTAACTCATTTTCCTTTGTATTACTTTGATGATTTTCATATTGATTGTAGTGTTAATCACTCTTGGATTCGGTTAATTGAAGCTTTCAACCATTGAATGTGAAAATATCTCTTTCATATAATCTCTTGATTATTGTTAACTTCTTTATTGTATTTTATTGACGGATTCATGGCTTACTAGGAGTACTACTAGTCTCATTGTGTAATCAGTCTATTGCTAGAACTAGGAAGGTAATCGGATTATTATCGTTCTTTGTTCATTTAGTAGCAAACTAAGTACTACTCTAAAAGCCGATCTTTGACGGTGGCACTTAGGGAGAAGTTAGCATATTGCTTGAATGTTGTTGCATACCAACATTGGTAATCTGATTGTTTCTCGGTTCTTAATGTTTCTATTGCGTTGAACTTGATCACAATTGGTTTAGTTAGGTGATAGAAAGGATGGCAATCCACGCTAAACGTTTTTGTTTAATTATCATGGTAAAAGAGATTAGGAGAAGCTCCGCAATAAGTAATCGAGAGTTTGATAAGCTTGTGAATTCAATGATCTATCGAAACTTTGGTTGGAAGCGGATATTAATCGAGTCCAAGGCTTTCTATTGGCTTAACTTAACTATAATTTGTCTCGTCATTGTAGTTTGTAATCTATTTCCATGAAACACCCCATTAGTTACTCGGTTCCTAGAGTGTTCCAGGGACTTGATTACGCTAATCGTTGACTTGTAGTCTCATACATTGCTCATTGTGGACACGATCCTTACTTCTATTATACATTAATTTATAAGGGAAAGAAGGTTAATTATATTTGGTTTGGAGTGTACGACAACCTCCCACCACACTATGATATCAAACATCACCATCATCATCAAGATCATCTCATCTCCATTATGGGTCCATCCTTCTTTCTTTGAGTGGTGCCACCACCAACAACACTAGTGTTGTCAGGACGAGGTGCTTTTGTCTCCGCCCAGTAGCGCGATCTTGGCCTATCAACTTCGGTGCAGTTGTGTCTTTGCGTTTGGTTCGACATCGACCACCCTTATCGTGCAAGTACTAGTTGCCACCCTAATCGTTGTTCGGCCTTATAAAAAATTATGATCAATATTTACTACGAGTCTTCTTTATAAGTAAGTTTTGAAGTAGACCATCTAACAAGGGTTTAGCTTAAAATATTAACTTGTACGTAAAGTGTTCAAACTTTGAAGCCTCGAAATTTTAACCTTAAGAGACACTAATAATTTATTTATGAACTGATGAATAGACCGTCTAACACAAATTTTCTATTTCTTTCTTTAAAAAATTTCATAACTAAGGAGAGATTTACTAACCCTACGTTTATATTATTTTATATAACCACATCTAGACAACCTCACGTCCTCACCCCTAGTCATTTCAGTAGTTGTTGAAACCATTAATGATTATATAAATTTCCCAATTAGTTGTTGAAAGTTGAAACCATTAATGATTAATTATAATTGGGGATTCATTTGTTCTGACACACCTATCCTTCTTTAACACAGCAATCTATCTACATGTTAGAATTTGGACGATCACGCAAATTTTGGGCCACGAACTGGACCAGACAAATCTTGCTTCTGGCTTTTGCGGCTAGTTGGCAATTACAAATTTGCAATTATGCATAATTGTAGTATATCTGAATGCATTATATCTGGCTATGTAACTATGTGTCTATGTTGAACTTATTACTTATCAGGATTAAATTGCACTACACTCTATAAGATAAATTTATGCTAGACTTAACCGTATTTTAAAAAATACAAACTCGATAAGTAAACTTCGATGCCGCTATTTCTGAATGTGGGGAAAAGGTGGGGTTGGGTATTGTTGCTAGAGACCACGAAGGGAAGCTAATCTTGGCCAAATCCAAGACTCTGTTTCGCGGGTGGTGTGCTGAAATGGCAGAGGCAGCAGCAGCGAAAGAAGCAGCGGAGATTATTAACGAGATGGCCTGGAATCATGTTTGTGTGGAGGGTGATGCTCAAGTGGTCATTCAAGCTTTAAAGAAACAAAGCAGCCGAAGAGGAGGTAGTTCAACTTCTATTAGATGATGTCTCACTTGGTTTCTCAAGTAGCTAAGGTTCACTTTTCATTTTTTGATTTTGTGAATGTAATGAAGTTGCCCACCGGCTTGCTAGATGGGCGGTGGCTAGCTTTAGTGATGAGGTTTGGCTTCACGAGGGACCTCTATCGCTCTCCGATCTAATTGTAACGGATATTGTTAACTTGACCGTTTAATGTTAGCCTACCTTTCCCTTCAAAAAATAAAAAATAAAAAATACAAACTTGATCACCTTATTGTAGTTAAAAGAACGTAGGTGACATTTGCAATTCCTCAGTAGCAAATACCCCCTCCATTGATTTTTATATGGCACATACAATATTCGATGTTGAATTTTGAATGTTAACTTGTATTTATGCCCAGGCGATGCTCTGGAGTTTATATGAATTATACTTTAGTAATTGACAACTAAAATTTGGTGTAGAAGTATGTTAGTAAAAAGTTACTATAACTTAATAGTTTTATTCATAGAAGCAATTAAAATATTGTAACTTATTATTTTTCATTTAAAACATTTAATATCATTATAAGTGATGATAAAAGAAGCAACAGTAATGAAGTGGCACAATGGTTAGAGCATTTATCTTCCATACTCGAGGTCGTGGGTTCAAAACTTCTCATGGACAATTTCCACTTTTTCATGAGTATCCTTGAAAATAAGGGAGAGTGACACGTGGCGGATTGCAACCTGTCTTACGCTTTTTAATATATTTATAGATTACTTTTAATACGTACTGGAAATAATTGTGCAAGAAAATAATACAAAGAAAGTAGGTTTTATTTGTGAAATTTAAGTTTGTAGTGTAATTACAGACATGGCACATGGGTTCCACCCAAGGCCCATAAGCCAAACTCACCCACCTCCCATGCACATGGTTAGGTTTGAAATTGAACCCTAGACCAAGTTAGGTAAGATAGGTTGGGTCAGCACTTGAGTCAACTCCAATTCCTAAATAAGTACAAGAAGATTAAGCTAAAAGAAACAAGCGAAGCTCTTTTCTCTTCAAATCCCTGTAGCACGCGCTACTGCAACCCACATACGACATACTCAAAGAAGCAGCCTAGAGGATGCCACAGACATGGCACGTTGATTGCCGCTTCATGGCATCTGAATCTTCAACCGATTGTATGAATTGTAAGTTCCTAGGAATTTAAACAACTCACCCTTTTTCAAATCTAAGGAACTTTTATTTCCCATATTTTCTAGCTTGTGTAGACCAAACAACCACTAATTTTATTTTGTGAAATTTCCTGAGGTACTCATGGGGTTAGAGATAATTCTTCGGGTACCCCTCTGGTTTTCGATCTAGCTCAGATGCCAGTGGAGTCACTATCTGTGGCTAAAATGCCTTTACTTATTACTACTAATTGCCGTTAAGTTTATGTTAAATATCTCTCACTAATCCTAACCCTAACTCAAATTTCCCTAAAAAAAGAATAAAAAATATAGAAAGTTAAAAAAAATTTAAAAAACACCCTCCGCCCTCCCCAACTACTCAGCCACGTCCTCCCCCCTCCCCTCCCACTACTCAGCCACCACCAACAATCACTCCACCAACAACCACCCCAACCCTAAATTGACCCATATCCCCACCAAAAAAACCCAACATTCGCAGTGGGGTTGAGAGTGGTGGTGCTATAGGTGGTGGCTGAATAGGGGAGGGGCGGGGAGAGGAGAGAGAGTGGGAGGGGTGGTGGGAGGAGAGAGAGTTCATGGTGGGTTGGTTATTTTTTTGTTTCTTTTTTTAATTTTTATATTTTATTATGATTGTTTTTTCCTGTTTTTTAAATTAAAATTTAATGAAAAATTTAACTTCCTTTAGTAGTAATGACATTTTAGTCAGAAATAGTGATGACCCAAGTGGCATCAACTAGGTCGAAAACCAGAGTAGTACCCGAGCAATTAGCTCTAACCCTAGGGGTACCTCAGAAAATTTCCCAACTTTTTTTCAATTCGTCCCCAACAGTTAAAGTGTTAAACTACCCCTCCATCTATTTTTATATCATGTATAATATTTCACGTTCAAAATTCAACATTAATTACTTTCAATACTTAGAAATAGTAGTGTAAGAAATTAATAGGATGTTAATCGTTTTTTGCAAACATTAAGATAGTAGTGTGAATATTTGTCATAATTTAATGAAAATTTTATAGCGACCATTTGAGAAATATCCACCATAATATTTTTACAAAATATTTTTACAAGGGATTAATATCAGTCAATCAAACAATAACTTAATTAGCTCATGTATGCATCTTTCTAGATAAAAAGAACCACGAAACATTATTTTATATCGTAAAATTATTAATAAGTGGAAGAAATTGGTTGCTACTAGTAGATATTATAAAATATGGGATGCAATAATGTCATTGAAGAGCAGGACCAGCATGATGGGCTGTAGTAGTAATGTCGCTATATCCTAATTGCAATATATGCAAATAGTGATTGAGTTATTAGTTGAATGCATTGAATTTTAGAACTTTTGAGGGTTATAAATATGGTACTTACAGAGCTTTGTAACATTATCAAAATCATCTACAAACTACAAACTACAAACTTGTTACGTACCCTCTCTCTAAATATTTGCTTATTATTATTAGTATGGCAGCAGAAATGAAGAACATGAAATATTTTCATGTTGAGTTTCTCCTGCTCGTCCTTGCCATCATTGCTGGGATGGCGATGAGCACTGATGCTGAAATATCGGAGCAACGACTCCCGATATCGAACATTATCTTCCAACTCGAAGAAGGTGCTAGCACGGGCGCAACCCGGGTTGGGAATAGTCTTAGCTGCGCAGGGAAGTACGAAAGTTGCAGCAGCGACGCTTGTTGTCTAGGGTATGTTTGTGGGCCAGCCAGTTTTAATGTACCACTTGCTGTTTGCCAACCCTGCGGAATAGCTACCGAAGATTGTTACTTTGGTCGTGCATGTTGCCCCGGCTATTCCTGTCACCGCGACGGAGCCGCTTTGGTGGGTACGTGCTACCAGAATTGATCGGAGTCGGACCACATATATGCCCAATATATGAGTATGAATGTACGTTGTATGACTACATGTTTGTTTGCTTTTAATGGTGTTTGTGTTTCTCTAGCTAAATAAAATGGACTACGTACTCGTAGTCCTTGTCATGTATTGTGCTTTCTTGTTGACGTTGTTGTACTACTTCAACTTATTTCTACATTAATGAATATTTGCCTATTATGTTTAACAGTGATTTGTTTGTGTCGTTGTTTGTTATTTTTAAATCTTTTTAATAAGTTTTACAATGTGTTCTCATGGACCGGACTAACGGGAGCTTCCAAATTCAAACATGCGTCTATACTGAGGTGCATCAAATTTAGTTCTCTCAAAAGTTTGCTAAGGGGACATGAGCAAGCTACCATGAGCAAAAAAGATCTTATTTCTAAAGATATTCGATTCGGAACAAATTCTCATGCAAGGTTTCATCTCCAATTTGTGCTTAGGTACTAATTTAATCAATAATTTTTATTGATATCACTTATTAAACTAAATATATCATACTATGTAGTATAAAAAGTACTATGAGATAGTTACAACAATTGTAGCATTAGAACATGGAGTATGCTAAGAATTTTTTGTAACTTAGGTTAAAACAGTGTAAAGTTGTAATATCAATTACATTGACACTTACATAACTATATTTTCAGAGATGAGACAACTTGAATTGAAAATAAATTAAGATAATTATAAAGATCTTCAACTCTCTACTTAGTCTAATGAACTGTGAGTTTTCAACAATTTATCTCTAAATTTCAAATTAAACAACCCCTTTAGCTCACTTTTTTGAAAAAAAAATCTAATTTGTGGCCTGGGTAATACCCCAGGTCCCTGTTTCTTTTATGTTTATTGGGTTAGAAACTTACAATCCTCATTAAATCAATGGTTGTCTTGGTTGATGAATAATTTAGTTGTTTTTAAAATTAAAATTTGAAGGTACAATTTAAAAACCAATCAAACTATTTTAAGAAGCATGCAAGAGTGAGATGAAGGAGAATTCTTCATTTTTTTCCAAAGCTCTTTTAAGGTAGAGGGAATTGTTAATTGCAATATGACAATAAAAGAGGATATGGTGGAACCTATCACATTCTAAGGACGCGGATTCAAAACCTACTACTTCAACCTATTTCTATATTAATGAATATTTTGTCTATTATGTTTAACGGTGATTTGTTTGTGTTGTTAGTTTTTTTTAAATCTTTTTACGAGTTTTACGATATATTTTGTGGACCGGGATAACGGGAGCTTCCAAATTCAAACACGCGACTATACTGAGGTGCATCAAATTTAGCTCTCTCGAAAGTTTGGTAAGGGGACAGGACCAAGCTCATGAGCAAAAAAATATCTTATTTTTAAAGATATTCCATTCCGAACAAATTCTCAAGCAATGTTTCATCTCCAATTTATGCTTAGGTACTAATTTAATCAATAAATTTTTTTCATATTACTTATTAAACTAAGGGCCTGTTTAGATTTACTGAAAACAACTCAACTTAACTGAACTGAACTGATTGGAACTGAACTAAACTTAACTGATTGGAGCTGAACTAAACTGAACTGAACTGAATTGAATTAAATTTAATAAATATATAAATAATATTTAAAAAATAATAATATGAATATTAAATAATAATTATAATGATAACTAATAATAATGAATAACAATAATTGTATTTTGGATATTTTTAAATGATAATTATAAATAAATAATATTAGTAATCATAAATTAATAATAATAATGATAAATGATTATAATGATAATTAATAACAATTATTTTATAGTCTTTGTATTAGTATATTAATACATGATGATGATTATATAATAACAATAATATCTAAGAATTAAATTAAT
This sequence comes from Patellifolia procumbens, assembly GCA_947645195.1. Taxonomy (NCBI): domain Eukaryota; kingdom Viridiplantae; phylum Streptophyta; class Magnoliopsida; order Caryophyllales; family Amaranthaceae; genus Patellifolia; species Patellifolia procumbens. The sequence continues at coordinate 1,654,112 of CANSGD010000144.1, forward strand.
ATTACTATTTTAATAATTAGATTTAACTATATATTAATATTTAGTAATAGAATAATGATTGGGTCGGACTGTGCAAAATTACATCTTAAACCGTTTTGACGTGATTTGATTGGATTATGGGCTGAAAACGCGGGTTTATTTGTGCTTTTAAAGCTATAATAGTAATAATGATGAATAAAGCTATAATAAACAAAATAATATACAGATAATAATAATAATACTTAATGATAATGATATAAAAATAAATAATAATAATAATAATATAATACTAAGAGCAATTAGTAAAATAAATCAGACTAACATAAGTAATATTTAACAAAATGGTTATAAAAGAATGAAGTTGAACTGAACTGAACTGAACTTAACTGATTGGAGCTGAACTGAACTGAGCTGAACTGATTAGAGCTGAACTGAACTGAACTGAAATTAAGCTGAAATGAACAGACCCTAAATATATCATACTATGTAGTATAAAAAGTACTATGAGATCGTTACAACAATTGTAGCGTTAGAACATCGAATATGCTAAGAATTTTTTGTAACTTAGGTTTAAACAATGTAAATTTGTTATATCAATTACACTCGCACTAACGTAACTAGGGATGGCAATGGATCTTGGACCCGGTCCAGATCCAGATCCGTTTAATAGGATCTGGATCTTCATTTTTTGGATCCAGCGGAATTGGATCTGGAACCGGGTCCTTATTTTGAAAACGGATCTAGATCTTGCACTTGAGATCCAGATCCGGCCCGCAGATCCGTTTCAAAATTCTTTTTTAAAAAATATAACGATAAATAGTATGTAAATAAGATCATAATGTAATAATCTTATTATGTAACATATAACTTTGAGAATAAATATTAACTGAACCACTACACAATAAATAACTAACCATTATAATAAAGTCGTTACTCCCAAACATTCATATAACGATTTAAAATATGGTAAATTTTTTGTTTTATCCCCGCTAAAATTATGTATATGAATTTTTCGTGTAAAAAGTACAAATAATTGTCGAAAAAGTATACATGAACTTTGATTAAAATAATAAAAGAGAGGATTCGTTCAAGATCCGTGGACCCGTTGGATCCGCGGATCTGGATCTGGGTCCTTATTTTCAAGAACCGTTGGATCCGGGTCGGATCTGGATCTATCTATGAGGAAATGGATCTGGATCCTACAGGATCCGGTCCAGATCCGCCCCATTGCCATCTCTTACGTAACTATATATTCAGAGATGAGACAACTTAAATTGAAAATAAATTAAGGTAATTATAAAGATCTTCAACTCTCTACCCATCTTTAATTAGTCTAATAAACTGTAAGTTTTCAACAATTTATCTCTAAATTTTAAATTAAACAGCCCCTTTAGCTCACTTTTTAAAATAAATACAAATTTGTGGCCTGGGTAATACCCCAGGTCCATGGTTTTTTAATGTTTATTGGGTTAGAATCCTCATTAAATCAATGATTGATGGATAATTTAGGTGTTTTTAAAATTAAATTTTGAAGGTACAATTTAAAAACCAATCAAACTATTTTAAGAAGCATGAAAGAATGAAATGAAGGAGAACTCTTTACTTTTTCCCAAAACTTTATTAGGGTAGAGGGAATGGTTAATTGTAATATGACAATAAAAGAGGATATGGTAGAGCCTATGACATTCTAAGGATGCGGGTTCAGAACCTATCACTTCCCTTTTGATTACAAGTCGTAAAGGCAATATAAGAGTTAAGTAGTTAGGATTTTTTGAAGTTCATTAAATTTTAATTAGAGTTAATCAAGTAATCTGGGATTATCTAGGTTAATTTAGGCTTAATGACTAATAAATTGATGTCCTTGTTATAGACTGATAATGTGATGAAGGTGATTAAGAGATGATAACGGTGTTTTTGATTGAATAAACTAAAATACAGAAATTAAAGGATAACTACAAGCTTTCGAGAGGCTTGTTCTCTCCCAAATAAGCTAAACCAACTAAATGACAACTTAATATTTTTCATGACGCCCACACTCTCTCTACTTAGCTCTATTTATAGATAAGTTAACCATAAAACCTCTAATCCCTAAGTTATTATAAACTACCTAAAATACCCTTAACCTAGTAATATCGACTCACTACAATCCTTTAGTCAATGAGGGTACAGCCACAATTGTATTTTCACAACCTTGAACATTTTTTAAACAACAAAGACACCAAGTACATTTTTTATAAAACTGAAAGGTACTCAGTGAAGAATCCATTTTGAAGATATATGCATGTAAGAAGGATAGTTTAGTTGGTTAAGCATCACTCTCGACTTCTGGAGATCCTGAAATTGATTTCCATACCTACTTTCAAGGCTCTCTTGCACTAATAGTTATATATTCATGCAACTTTCTGGAATCAAGTTTATAACTGCGTTGAACTATGAATTAAAAGCCCAATTGTATGAAGGTACAAAAGGAGGGGCCGTTATCTTTGCCCTGCCCCGGTCAAGGTGATCAAGATTGCTCAATGTCTCTATTGATACTATGCTAGGGAGACCCTTAGAGATCTTCTAGTTTCGGGCGAGAAAGGCAAGCCAACCACAACGAGAAACATACTTGCCCCGTTATTATGTACCAAGCATTGGAGACCCATAAACATCCCTCAAAGATGTTCTATGGGGAAAGGAGAATGCAACATATCAAGATAACCAACAAAACTTGAGATTGCCATTCAATATGTACAATGTTGTGTAAGGCTGACTCTTGAGAAAACAGATGAAAATTGCAAAGAAAGGAAGTAAAGAAAAAATTAAAAAATAAACTACTTAATTCTCAGGGATAGTGAAGCCTCTGACTGCCTAAAACTTGGTAAGTTCCTGTGGTTTGCTTGTTCTTTGAGTTCATCTTCCTTTATTGAGTGGTTAAGTTAAACAAACGGGAAATCTTTCATCTTGAATTCTTACCAAATTATTGCATCGATCTGTCCGCTACAGCAAGTTCAACCGTGATGATGAAAGTCGAGGAACCAGCAGATCTTAGATACTGTATATCTCCATTCATTAGCTTCACTAACTTCCTGCTTATTAGCAAACTAATACCGTCTTCTGTTGCATCTCCGGTGCTCTCAAACATCTGGGCTAGCAATTCTTCTGATATTCCCCCACCGGTGTGTAGTATCCTGAATCAAGGAAATCATATCCAACAAGTAATTTTCCATTAGACTACAAATCATATCGTCAAAGAATTAAGAACAGGAAATCCACAAGAGTGAATTATATTAATGTGGATAAAATGAAGTTCATAATGCTGGAAAAACTATTAAGACTACTATCTATTTTATTAGCTGTACCCAAAGGCCTAACACCACTCGTTTGCGAAGTAATTTCGAGCTTTAATATATGTACAAGTAAAATTATAAAAAGATGACATTTTTTTTGATAAATAAAAGATGAGATTACGAAATATATATCGAGATGAATTCTAACAAAATCCCATCGAAATAAGTTTTTTGGTTTTTCCTCAGGTATGAAGATGGTCGAAAAGTGTCAAAAGTCAATATGAAACACTTAAAAAACACGAAGGACGTATTTCACAAAAAAAAAGAGTTCAGAGATTATGCATGTAATCCTATAGTATTAGTCCCCATTTAGCCTGAGTTGACTGTGTACTGTCAAATTTTACTAGAATTACATTCCTGGTCCTTCACTCCTTACAGATAAGATGTAGACTGTTATAGTATCTTCTATGAGAATACTATGTGAACAAGTTGGTAGTAATTTACATTTCATGTTCATTTTGATCATAAGTCGCTTTCCGATGAGAAAAATTTTGGAATCCTGCATCTAGCCTCTTCTCGTACAAATCGTGATTGCAAACAATAGAATCACTTTCCTGCCAGTGACTATCAACCCGCTGTTTTTTCTTGTCCACAGGAAAATAGTTTTGATACATTTGGTTAAAAAAATTTCTTTAACTGAAAGAATACCAGCTGAAAGCAATTTACTTGCCCATAACTATTCGAGATTAGTCAAAAGGATTGGTTAAAACTTAGAAGGATTAAGCTTGACAGAGTATACGATCCTGGACTTCAACCATCCACTAGGCTTTTGGTTGAGTTAGTCCTTTGACATGTTACCTAAAGCTAGTGTGACAAGAAGGTTTCTGGTTCAAATCTCATACATTATTCCTTTCTTAGTGGAATATTTGCTGCATCCACACTTCAAATCCAACTTCAAATTAAGGTTAAACGATGAACAAGATTAATCTGGTTTTTCTTTTTGCAGGTCTTAGGAAAGGTGTTAGAATCTATCAATCCATAACTTTTCCAGACATGGACAGAAGTGAAAATGAAGATCTAGAATCAAGTATTCATGTTTCATCTCAATCAAATGTGTAAATGATGCATTACCTAAATTCCAAATTCCCGAGCTGTACAGATTCGCCTATCTTGTCCTTTATCAAGCGAACTGTAATTCCAATGTGACCTCCAGCAGGTGTATAATTCACTGAGATCAACAAGAAATCAGCCAAGATTTGCTGGAGCCTTACGCTATCCCCATACAAGGTCTCCTTCATGCACTCTTCTCCAGACTCGTTCTCTATTCGAATTCCCTTCTCGTTGCTCTTTGTCATCACCTGACTTATCGAGGCCACCAGTACATCTTGCATAGAGAACTCCACCATTTCCAGCTCAAGGTACCTATAAGCAGAACAGTGATGTGTTACTTTTATACAGACCTTTAACCAACTCATTCTTAGAAAACGAGCTCTATTGTTTAACGGTTGTAACATTTTGACTTTATGCACTACACTGACTACACGTATGCTAATCTTGATCTCTTTTTTTTTTTTGACTAAAATATAAAAACAAAATAAGTTAGACGTTGGACTCATCTCAATATATATTCTTAAAATATCAAAATTTGAAAATTCTACTATAGGGTTTTGCTCATTGGTAACCCTCCAGTTCTAACTTTCAACTTGGTAACCAAAGATTTTCTTTTATATATACAAAATGGTCTTCCAGTTTGGCATAACTAACAAATGTAAGTTCCGTTATAAGTTCCTTTAATTCATACATTTAAATGTTTAATCAACCCTAAAACACTAATATATATTTAATTAAGCATAAAACACAAAATAATGAAACTAGTATTTAGACATGCTCCAGGATTCTTGAGCATTACAATTAAATAGTAGTTAAAAAGAATTAAGGTCATGTAGCGTGAAAAAATATCATTAAAAAATAAGTCACCCCTTCAATCACAGACCACCCAACCCCACTGACCACCGACCTAATGCCCGAAGACAACTCCCCCTTCCCTGAAATCAGCTTATCGGGAATTTACATAATAAATCAAAGGCCTAAAAAGAAAATTCCAAAGTAACCTTGTATATCTTATAATTATAGTCCTTAGGTTTCCATATAGATTGCCAGTAACAGTCAACCCATGCGATATAGACCCGCATCACTTATTATCTTTTTACAAATTCTGCTTGATGTAAGCCCATCTACTAATTATCTCTTATAATCAATCTTTTACTCCTGCTTTTTTATTATTTAATAAAGAGTTTGTGTTGGCAAGTGTGACAATCAAAACGTTTCAATTAAAAACAACGACGAAGTAGGAAGCAAAAAAATCAATAACTTAATGAAGAAGAGATACATAATTGCTAAATCAAACTCATACCCATCAATGATGCTATCCAAGTCTGAATCATCAAGGATCTTGTTAAGCTGGCGTTGGCATTGAGCACTTGTATGCAAAAGCAGCCTCTGATGTTCTCCCAAGTCAGTGCGCTCAAGCATCTTCCTAGAGAACATAATTCCAGATAAAGGATTTCTTATCTGTCTTTTCATGTAAGCTAATGCTTTTAGTCTCTTTAGAGCATCCTGCTCAGCTAATCGCTGTACATGGAGTGCATGTTGCAAGTCCTGACTAGCCAACTGCAAGAAGCAGAATACACCAGTCACTGCACCTTCTCTGTCCAACTTCTTGTTCACACAAAGCAGACACTCAATATACTTCCCATTACGTGTGAAAAACCCGATTGGAACTTTTTCGGTATCACGGCCACTCATAGCGCCATTGAGTACAACGCCAAGGTTTACAAATGCCTCCTGATTTTTAAGACGGCAACATGATTTATGGGTCCCAAATACCTCCCCGAGTAACATCTTATCAATAACCTCTTCTCGCTTGTATCCTGTTAACTTTGACATTGCAGGATTCCATTCTGAACACCATCCAAATTCATCTGTTCCAAATATTGGGGGAATCAAGGGGTTCGGATTTTGTACTATGGCTTTGTAATCACCTTCAATTCGTGTAAACTTGTCCATAACTGTTTTCTGACCAGTTATATCTTGAGCAATGAAACATACCCCTATAACATTTCCATTAACATCTTTGCTTGCACAAGCATTTACAATTAAGCTGATGGGACCTGAGTCGACCATAGACTGATGTCTTTTGATCTCGAATTGAACATTTTTCTCCTCTTTTCCTGATCAAATAAGAAAAATCAAACCAAAAACATAGGTTCTATTTTGTCTTATATGCAGCTCTGCACACAGAAGCATAGTCAATACAGGTCTAAGCATATGCTTTGAATCAATGAGAGTTTCAGTTGTAAGACTTCAAATGTGCATATAACATTTTGAAATATTAGCTTCTAATAGTTAAGACTTATCTTTAAATCATGACATCGAAAAACTACTTTTTCCTAGTTTAGAATATGAGAAACAATGATACCATATGAATCATAAACAATACTTCTATAAATTCAAAATAAGTAGATTAAGACATACCCTGGAGTGCTAACTGCAACAGGTTCCTGACTGTATCAATTGAAGAGTCTTCAACCAGGGCTGCAATGTGCTTTCCAACAGCTTCTGCAACCGGAAGACCAGTCAACTCGGAAATTTTGGTGTTCCAACCATTAACAAGTCCATCGGCATCAACTGCAAAAATGGGAACAGTGGCCGTTTCAATCAAGCGAACCATCTCCCCAGTCACTGCTTCAAGCTCCCGGTAGCCATCTATCTTGAGATCGCTGATTTTAGAATGGATTACAGATGTATTTAAGTCTGCTGCTTCCTTATCCTTGAATGCATTCCTCAGAATAAGTTGCAATGAGTGGATTGCATCCATTTCAAAATCCTTCCAAGGTACACTCCTATTCTTTACAACCTCAAGGAATGCCTTGAATGATGACCTTGGGTGCATCTTTGCTCCATCATCCTTCTCACCTGGCTGATGTTTCGCACCACCCCATTTAACCTCTCCAGCAGTGTGGGAGCGGAACCAAAAGAGCATGTCTTTCAAAGTTATACGCACAGCAGCCATCCCACAAACAGCATCACCAAGAGCAATCGCTCCCGGGTACCCAGCATCATGCAAGCTATCCGTGCTCAACCCTGTAGAATCCTTGTGATCAAGGGAAAGCCACACAGCTATATCTCGTATCTGGTAGTCAGTTGGAGTGACCCCAAGTTTCCATATCTTATTGTTGTATAAAAGGACAGCTCCATCACACTTTACAAGATCCATTATGTTAGGACTCTGTGTTACTATACCTAAAGGAACATCCCTCATCAGCATATCACACAGGAGAGTCTGAGTACGGAGGATTTTCTTCTCAAGGTATTGGTTTTCCAACTCTAATTCTTTATTTACATGGATGGCAAATACTTGAGCTAGAAACTCACATGCATACCGCAAAGGAAATGGGACAAATCTTGGAGATGTGTGATGACAGACAACTAAACCCCATAGTCTCTTCCTCTTTTGGGACTGTGGAGGAGCAGGGGCATTGTTGTCATCATCCTCATCATTAACAACGACGGCCATAACCAACGACCCAATAGAGTTCATATTCTCCATGTATTGAGCATGACAACCATGTGGTGCCCTGAGAGTTGAACCACATAAAGTCAGATCAAAAGGAAGCTTCTCATCCTGGATCACCTGTACATATTTTGCACGGCAATCACATATCAGGCGGACCTTGTTCTTCATGAATAAGAACCGTGCAGCCTGTGGAATATCAGTTGCCGGATAATGCAAACCCAGATATGGGTCGAGGTCAGGCTTTGTAATTTCAGAAATAACTTCCCCGTGATCATCATCGTGAAATTTGTATGCCATAACCCTGTCGTACCCAGTTAATTCAAACACCTCCTGAACCATAGTATCAACAAGTCTAACGAGATTTCCACTAGGCAAAGATTGCAAACGAGTAATTGCTTTGGCTGCAAGCTTGTAAGATTGCAGGGCGCCTGCAGCTGTCATTGGGACTTCATATGGCTTCACTGGTTCAAAGTCAATGACTAAGCTTCCAGTCACCCTATGGATGATTGCATAGAAAGGCTTCCCAGAAGTTTTGCAATGAACTAAGATAGGATTCAAAAGAGATACATCTGCAAACCCTAACGCCTTCTGCAGGGCAGAGGCGCTTGGAGCAGTGAATATAGTCCTTACATCAGTTCCAATCCCGATTACCGGATGATCCCCTACACTTGGGACAGCATGATTAACCATTGTTAGCATTTCAGGGGCATTGTCACTATAGGCAACCACCCTAAAGGTCTTCTCATCGAGGGCAAGCAAGCATCCAAAAGGCTGAATTAGCTTTCCCTTTTGTATCTGGAGGAGATATGATGAGGTGACCTTATCAGATTTTGGTGGTTGTTTTCCTCCACCAGAGGTAGTAGCTCTAACGGAGCTGGAGTAATCAAAATCACTACTAGACTCCTCAAAATTTGCATGAAGCTTTGCATCAACAATGGTCTGAGCCATGATTCTAGCACTGTGTTTTGAACGGCCAGAATTGTTGGAACCTTGACTTGGTGTAGAGGAAGACATCGTGTAGATAATCTAATAACAAGAAAAATCAACAGTGATGATCTATCAAATAGAAAAAAGGATCTAAGATAAAATGCAAAAAAAACGAAAAGACCCAAAAGCAGGTGACTGTTAATACAAAAGTAGAGAGCCATATTCAGAAATGCGTCCAGTGAGAAAGACGAACTATGTCCAAGCTCTCATCCTCTAACCGAAATACAATCATATGAGTATACACAATCATCTTATGGTGGAAAGAACACCGGCATTCTAAAATCCTAATGATATTGATACATGCTCTAGTACTTGCTTTAAGTTCGTCTTAGCAAATTAAGTTTGGTTGATTGCGGTTCAATTCGGAAAAAAATACTGAAAACGAACATATATCAATCTGAAGTCGCTAACATCCTCTTGCTTACTTAACTATGTAGATTCACATAAAGAAGTGAACTTGCATCAAACAAAGGGAAAAAGAGGGCAGCTGCAGAAACCCAAATATAGCTAAATAATATCCTCTTCTTCACCATCCTAATGACATCAATACTGCTCTACTACTTGATTTAAGTTCATCTTAGCAAAATAAGTTTGGTTCGATTTACTTTATTTCGGAAAAAAATTCACTAGAAATGAACACATGCCAATCTTTTCTGAAATTAATAACATCCTCTAGGCATCAACCAAAGGGAAAAAAGAAGGCAGCAGCAGAACACAAATATAAGTAAATCAAATCCTCTTCTTTACCACCCTAAATAACACTTAAAAAGGTGTGTTCTTTTCACCAGAACTTATCTAAACTAAACTTATTAGACCTGATTAGACTTAATTGCCCCTGATTTCCCTGATTAGACATGATTAGACCCGCGCAAACCTGATTAGACCCAAAACTTTTTGCTTAAAGGTGAAGAGAATACACGCTCAATGTGGTATTAACCAAACAACCAACATCATGAAAGAAGTGGATGGGCTTCAATTCACTTCAGGAACTCATTTTTCAAAAATTTCCCCTGCTTCTTGAGGCACAACTCATTGAAAGTGTACTAAATACAAAATAGTTCAGAATTGAAACTTTTGGTGCCAATTTGCACAAGTCATAACTACTTAATCAAAGCATACATATAAAGCCCACAAACATCATGATACATGACATCAATAGAAGAAAAATAAAAATCACACCATACACCCATTTAAGGAAAATCAAGACTAAAAATTAACAGCTCCATCATCATAATTCATACATAGGCCAAACAATTCCAGATTCCATAATACTTTATGTACTTAATTTTATAAAAAGAACAGATATTTTTAGTGTACAAAGTAAGCATAAAGAATAAAAATCTAACCTTTTACCCAAAGAAGCTTCAAACTGAAGAAACCCAGGAAAAAAAATCTGAACTGAAACTGCAAAACAACAAGAAACAAAGAACACCCAAAATAGAAATGGAAGATTTCAGCTAAAATACAAGCAGAAATTAAATACCCAACTCAAACCCACTTCACCCAGATGCAAAATTGAAGTTTTCAACTTCACATTCCCCAGTAAAAATACTCAATTTTTACTGTTGTTAAACATGATTCTCCTTTGGGATGCAAAAAACAAGGACCCACCTCAGGAATTTTCTCAATAATTCCAAATTTGAGACCTCAATATGTGTAAAAGCTCTGATTTTTCTGCAAGAAAAGAGTAGAATTGGGGTTTGTGAAAGGATTTAAGGAATAGAAAATGAAGGGAAGTTGATCAGTGACAAATACCAACCAAAATAGAGCATGTTGTAGAGTTTTGATTCGTTATTTGTTGCATTTGAGTTTGATTTGGGTCAGTTTTGTGGGAGAAGATTGAGCTTGGAAGAAATGAAAATGAAAGTGATGGTTATTCTAGCTAGCAGTGCTGGTGCTGCAGCATCAAAATTATTGGTAACATGGGGGGGTTGCAATTAGCAATTAGCAATTAGCAATTTAACATTACTATCTTGAGTAAAATATGTAAGGATAATGTTTGGAATGGGTTTATTTAACCCCCCACTAGTGGCAAAGGATGGCATGTGGGGTCACCTATTGGCTTTTTAGGCCATGCTAGATTAGAAAATTCTAATAATAGTAGATCTTTTTTCTTTGGTTTATCTTCAGTTTAGTTAACAGTTCAAAGTAATTTAATTTAGTTCAATTCGTTTCTGGTCGATACTTTACTCTCACATAATAATATTCAGTTCAGTTCAACTATGGACAATATTTTTACTTTCATATATCACTATTCTGTTCAGTTTAGTTAAGTTATTATAGTTTTTGAAAGAGAAACTTCATTAATTGAAGGTCAAACGGCATCTACAATAGGTATCAAGGAAAATTAAAATACTCCCTCCGTAACATAGTAGTTGCAACAATTTCCTAAAATAGGTGTAACATATTACTTGCAACAATTTTCCATCTTTCTTATCTTGGTAAATTTTATCACATGAAATGATGATGTGTTCTTTGGTCCCCACCTACTTTTGTACTCTTTTTTTGTTGTTTTCTTTCTTTCCCTCCTTTTATCTTTTAACCCATGTGATTTATTTCTCCTACTTTTATTAATCAACTCACTTATCCATACTTAACATATTATGCCTAGGAATTCCCCCTAGTTCAATTGTTGCAACTATTATGTTACAGATGGAGTACAATCAAATAAGATTAAATCAAACTTCTCTTCGATAAAACTATAATAAACAAATCGAGTATAGTAGCACACACCCCTTAGCTTTGTTGAATCTTGCAGCTATTAATTGAATTGTCTATCATTTGAGCTTAGTTTGGAGAAGAATATTTTTGATCTAACAGAATTGACGGCATATGATATTTCAATACCTTCATGTTGATAGTATTGAACTTCACCCAAGAAAAACAATTTCTCATACCTACAAACAAACAAATAGTCATAATTCCACGACAGAGAAGATAAAACTCCCATAGAAGGCTTTGAGAAATTCCCATAAGGAGAGTAATTTATTCAACAAAATAAGAAAACAAACTAGAAATTGAAAACAAGGAAGGAAAAGGGGCTTACCATGGATGAGAACATCCATGGCAGTCCCTCACTGAAGAAGAGGGAAAAGGAGATTAGAACAAACCAAATCAGCTATTTTATGCCGAAGAAAAATACCCTATTAATTTATTTTATTTTTGAGGGTAACTAGTAATACTAGTTCTTCTTTTGTTCGTACTATGGATCTTTTCTTCTCAATTTATTTTTATTTATCTGATTTTATTAAAATTCATGAATTTATTTTATTCTTATCAGAGCTTATTTGAGCTTTTAAGACCTTAGTATACCTTATTCAACTTTATTGCGTTATTAGATGAAACTTTCTTAGATCTTATTCGGCCTTATTTTACCTTATTCAATCTTATAAAATTTTATTTGATCTTGTCTCACCTTATTAGACCTTATTATCTGAATTTACATTTATTTTTTCTGATAAGGATTGAAAATAAGCTAAAAATAGACATTGTGTTTTTGGAAGGGAGGATTATAAGATACACAAAGTGAGAGGAAAAAAAGATATTTTTTAGATTCAGTAAAAAATAAGAGGAATTTCATGGAAAGAAAAGCAAGTGGAGGATGAGTATATTGTCAATACCTTTTTTTCCTTCTAAAATAAGTGAAATTTAGAAAGAAAGAAAGTTAACGAGGTTCTGTCGCCAATTATTCTTATTTCAACCAAAAATTTAAGTTGATGGTTAAAGGTCCAAAAACTAGCAGGCCCTCACACAAAAGTCTATTGGGCTTGAAGTGTGAGCAGCACTCCCCTCCTCATAACTGGCGCTAAATATCCCACTTAGAAAGGAGGGATGGATGACATTTGAACCCATAATCTTCTAGTCACACTACCTCTCGATACCATGTTAAGGAACCAACTCAACCAAAAGTTTAATCTGATGGTTAAAGACCCATAAATAATGTTATACTCTATCCATGTGGTTCCTCACAAAGCTACTAGTTACACCAATATTGAAAACTACAATTACTTTTTCTCTTCTTTACCTTTCTTTTCTTTTCTTTTCTCTTCCTTTCCTTTCCTTTCCTTTCCCTTTTGAAAAAAATACTTAACAAGCTTAATGTTTGCTTCGTTGTCTCGAGAATATCTTATTCGTAGGCGAGTCCCTCTCCGACCTTGGTTTACGTCTGATTCAATTCTCCCTGGCTACACTCGGCCTTTGAATAGGATGTCGGGGCGGAGTTGAGAACATTCGAATCGGCTTCTTCCTTGCAAGTAAAGATATATGGAGTAAGTGACTATCTCTTTTGACCTTATTTCGTCTAAACCAGCAAAAATCAAACTTGTATAAATATACTGGGAAGTTTGAGCTTGTCTAAACATATTGAAACTCTTATTGAAAAAATTTATAGGAGATTATTTAAACTTATAAGAACTTGTGACAACTTATATCATATACTTTATTGTTTTAATATAGTTGCACTATTTGTATAGTGTTTACTTTTACATCATATTATTCATAGAGTTTGATTGATGCTGATAATTTATATTCTAGGAAAAATCATAGTCTTATCTTATAGGATCTTGTTAGATTTGTCTTGATGTATATTTAAATTTCAACTTACTATATTTTAAATTTCAACTTATTTGAACTGATTAGAAATTATTCAGACCTTATTTATAAGAATGTCAAATTATTATTTTGATTATTTAAACTTATAAATACTTAATAAAACTTATTTAAGCATAAAAAATGAGGATAAAACCTCAAAACAAACTTAACAACAAAACTAAGAAAGCACTAAACGTGGCCAAGCCACACCACTAATATCATTTGTCAATAAGTGGCCTAATCCCGAAGGAATTTCATGAAAAATACAAGATGAGTTTTCTTGTTCAACTCCATAGTTCGTAAGCCAATCTGCAACCCTATTCGCTTCTCGATAACAATGTTTTACTTGAACCTCCCAGTTTGAATCTCCAATCAGATTTTCACAACGATACCATAATCTTTTATCAATTTGATTTTAAACAATGTGAACTTAATTCTTCTCTTATTATAATTATCATTAAAGTGCAACTTAATTTATTTATTTTCAGATGATGATGTGTAATACACTAATACCTAATTGTCTAATTGGGTTTGAGAGGATATGGGACATAGGGGGATGGGCTAAAAATGGCAAGATTTGAGGGGTTGGAAGTTTAAGATAAGAAAATCCACGCAACTCCACCTTTACAATCTGCGAAATCCATAACTATTCACTGCCTTCACGTGCGCATCCAAAATATTGACCCCACATTCCATATCCCTCTCTCATGACTTCCATCTTATTATGTGTCCCCTAAAAAAAATAAAGTATCTCCCTTGCTTTAATGCTGATTGCCCCAACGCCCCAACCTTTGAGTTTTGGCACAAGTACATAATGACATAGTACTACTTTGTTACCATTTTACTTACAATAATACACTAGGTCGGTTTACATTTCCTCCTCCTCTAGGTTACAATTATTATCATGCACCCGGGTGCACCGTGCACATGGTGCACCCGGTGGCATTATTGTAATTAATGCGAAAATCTGGACAAGAGTATAAGTATTCAAAGCTTGTCCCAATACCTTGTAGATAGTTTAGCTCAGTTGGTCTTGAGGTTTATGTGTTTGATAGTTAGTCATGGGTTCGACTCCCATACCAATCATTTATAATTTATTTTTACGTTCATCTTTTCCTCTTCTTTTGGCTTTGAATCTCATTGTTTAATTTTTTTTTCATGTTTCTTCCATAGTCTTAGTTCTTATTTTATCTTTTTTTATTTTATCTTTTTCAATTACTTGCATATTGTTGTACTATAATTATTTTTTTGGAGGGATGTTGTATTATAATCGTTATTTTTAAATTAATTTTACGGGTAGAATATATAATTATTATAACACGCCTTTTTCTTTTTAATATTTTCCATATTCTGTTACAATATATTTTTAAAAAAATTTAAAATAAAAAACTTATTTTATTCTTCTTTGCTTCTCCACTCACTAACTTTTTTCATTTCTTAAAATACATTTCACTCACTTGATCAAAATGAGCAATCGTTTTTGTGCAGCAAGATCAGTAAACATTCTGATCACAATCGAGCGATTTTATTTTACTCTTTTGATCAAATGAGCAATCATTTTTGTGCAGCAAGATCAGTAAACATTCTGATCACAATTGAGCGGTTTATTTTACTCATTTGATCAAATGAACAATCTATTTGCAAAGGAAGATCGGTAAAGATTTTTGATCTTGAGTGAAGTAAAATAAATCTACTCATTTTGTACAATAAAAAACAAACAGTGAGAGTAAAAAATAAGGAAATGAGCAACATGATTTTCAAAGGAAAACATGGAAAAATATGTTTGATATAGCTCACATTATGATTTGATATTGAGTGAGTTAAATTAACTCTACTCATTTACAAAATGAACAATTTTATTTTACTCATTTTGATCAAATGAGCAGCTTATTTTGTCTTGGAGATATATCAATCTGCTCATTTTAGCATGTTTGTTTTGATAAGTAAACATTCTAATCTCAAGTGAGGTAAAATAAATCTGCTCATCCGCAAAATGAGTCGTTTTATTTTACTCATTTGATCAAATGAGCAGTTTTATTTTACTCATTTGATCAAATGAGCAATTTTAGTTTACTCATTTGATCGAATGAGCAGTTTTATTTTACTCATTTGATCAAATGAGCAATCTTTTTTACACAGGAAGATCAGTAAACATTTTGATCTTGAGTGAGGTAATAAATTTGCTCATTCACAAAATGAGCTGTTACTATGACTTAAATTTTTCTTATTATATTCTTCTTTTCTTTTCCACTCTCTAACTTTTTCCAATTCTTTTTTCAATGTGGAGAAATAAAAACTAAACAAACAATAAGATACCCATTGAAAAATTAATGAAAAAAGAAATATAGCTTTGAAATGAGTAAATATGTTACTTAGTGCAAAAAATTCCTTAAATGAGCAAAAAACTCCTTAAATGAGCAAAAAACTCTTAGACTATTGCTCATTTAATGAAATTATATAATTTGTAGTCAGAAAAAAGAAGAAAATAAATAATATTATTTTCCAATTTGTAGTAGCTTAACACTGGTACGTGGAAAATAAATAAATGAGTAATTTATCTTTTAAATGAGCAATTATATAATTCTTTATTGATTAGTAAACATGTATCTACCGTGTCACATTGACGAATATATTATTAAAATGAGCATTATACATTTCAAATGAGAAATATATCTTAAAATGAGAAAATATATTTTCTAATGTGTTAAAATAAATACCAAATAGAGTAATCAGTTATAATACAAGTAAATGAGCAATATTGTTTTCGAATGAGCAAATTGATTATACTTGAACTTGAAAAATAACTAAATGAGCATCGTAACTTTCAAATGAACAATATAACTTTTAAATGAGCAATAATATATTTCTTTTAAAAAAATAGGAATAAAAAGAAGATTAATAAAAAATGAGTTGAAGGAGGAAAAAAAACAACAAAGATTGGTAGAGGGGGGATTCGAACCCGCGACCCTCTAACGCGGAGAGAGCATAGAGGCCCAACCACTGAGGTAGCTTTCACTTAGTGATGTAAAATGGAAGGAAATAGTATTAGAGCTGTTTTGCTGAAGTTCGCGAAAATCACCAAAATGCCACCGGGTGCACCGTGCGCACGGTGCACCCGGGTGTACGGTGCATGGTCTCCCTCTAGGTAACCTATTCTTATTAGGGATGTCAATGAACAGGTTTCGTACAGATTTGTTTAGGCGGGATGAGAGAAGGTTTTTGTCGGAGGTAGGACGAGAATGAGATGGAAGTTGTAATTATAGAATATGGAGCATGTGTAGATATTAAGTTGTATCCGGTTTAGTTTTACTTTTTATGAATGTTATTTGTTATAAAAAAATTCATACGGAGTAATAAATGTAGGACGGGTAATGAGACCGGTATAAAGGGTGATGGGACGGATACAACTGGTGTAGGACGGGTGTGGGTAGCCATGGGGGTGGTAGGTTGGGGATGATGTCTTATGTGAATCAATTGGGGCTAGAGTTCACAAATGATTGGGTCTTGTTAAGTTTTTGTCGGATCGCGGGGCAACCTTCCTCTAACCTAACCCGACTTCTTTACTTCAAACGAGACAAAATTTTGACCCATGAGTGATGAGGCCATGGCCCATCTATTAAACTTGTCGAGTTTGGTTGATTGTTTTATCCCTTTATATTATTAATATCTTCATATTCATATATTTTTAGGTTGAAACTTGTTAAATTAAGTAGTATCTAAATTAACATCTAATGATCTATAGAAGTAATCAAGTAAGTAATACCAAATGAGCTAAATAAAAATTAGAAGAATCGAATCAAATTAAAAATGAAAAACCTTTAAAATACTGTAATTAATATTTGATATGCAAATAGACAAATTATTATGTCGAATTCATGTTCGAGAGTTCAACCATAACCTAATTTGTTTAATAATCAGGGCGTGTCAGGTCAATTTATATACTTAAACGAGTCGAAAATCTGGCCCACGTTCGTTAATTTCGTGTTGAATTCAGATCAGGTGGTTTAATCAGGTCAACTTTTACCACTTTTAATTCAGTAATTGGGGCAGAGATAAGATTCTACCCACCATAAAAGATTGGGGCAAAAATCGGAATGAGATTTTTAGGCGGGTGTGTGAGTATGGAGGACCATTCTTTTCGCACCCCATTGACCCTATGGACCCCATCTCATTACTTAACATAGCTAGGAGTTCTAGATATTTTTCGTTGGTAGCCAAACTTAATTTTGCAATCAAATTTTATAAAACTATGAAATCATTGTTATATGAAAATGTATAATCATGTGTACTGTTGTTCGATTAATCTTAATGTATAGTTTTTAAATATTATATTTTCATAATATTTAGGATTTTTTGTGAAAAAACACCTTATAAGTTACTAATTTTGTGAGAAAACACCTTTTAAAATATTTTTTGTGAGAAAACACCTTATATGTTATTATCTATCAAATTAAACACCTTATTATCATTCTTAGGCCAAAAAGTCAAATACTTGCGTACATTTTTTTGTCCCTTTTGTGTGTGGAAGTGACCATATCAACCCAAATTTTCATACAAAAATCTAATGCACAAAAAGGGAGGGAAAATAAGAGAGTCAATGACCCAAAGAATACCTTTTTTTTACCAAAATATGACAACAAGGTGTGTAATTTGATAGATAACATCTTATAAGGTGTTTTCTCACAAAAAAATTATAAAAGGTGTTTTTTCACAAAATTTGCAACTTATAAGGTATTTTTTGACAAAATTTCCTAATCTTTATTAATATATAATGGTTTTTGTCAAAAACTATCTAATATAATGCACCTTGTATGTAAAAATACTTTATGTAATTTATTCAATTAAAATACCTTATATATGCAATACCAATAGTTTTCAATACCAACGGATGGGTTTCCAACCAAAATGGATGGTTTTCGACCAAAAACCACACATTTGGCTAGAAAACGACATGTTGGTAGTGAAACTAAATATTGCTATTGTGCATGTAAGGTAGTTTGAATCAACCAAAATTAATTGGTTGTTTTTGGTAAATGATTCATAAACCATTTTTAATTTCAAGTAAAAACTTATTTATATATTTAATTTTCTTTATTTGATTCTTACATGAAAAATTAGAGGAAAAATAAAGAATGAAGAAAGGCAGGAAATGAGAAAGAAAATACTCAGTTTAAGAACAAACATATTTTTCGCTCCATTAGAAACTATTTTCCACTATTAGAATATTTATTTTCCATCTTTCATAAACTAAACTAAGGAAAATAAAAAACTAACAAGAAAATATTTTTTGTCCAAGTCCAACTCAAATACTCCCAAAAAGACTACCGAAAATAATTACAGTAGTTCTTGACTTGCTGTGCTGTGTCTATTGGCAGGGCGCGCCTCACCTCGTCCCCCATCCCCTAAAAGTCCTACTTCCTCTGTAACGAAACAAATGCAACAATTGTACTTTTGACACTATTTATAATAACTTTTACAAATACATAATTAAAAATATTAATTTTTAATATTTTGTCTTAGCATGCGTGCCCAAATCAATTATTGTGTTTATTTCGTTACGGAGGAAGTAATACACTTTCCAGGGAAATAAAAAGCTAGCTAATTGTACGACTTTTACAATTGACAAAATATGGTCATAAATCATTAACGTGATATTGACATCATGTTGTATTTCACGCATTATATACTTCTAATTAGAGTTTTATGATGAAAAAAGGCTTTCAACCTACTCATAATTAGTTTGTCTCAGATAGTCAACTCATGCGGAATTGCGCAACAAAATAAATTAACAAGGAAAAATTGATAAGAATAATCCGACCTTTGGCCGGTCTTCCATCAATGGTACCACCTTCAATTAATCCAGGTATAATCCGACCTTTGACACTCATATTCTCTCAATGGTCCCTCACCTGTTGGTGACCTACAATTACAGGTAAAGTCTCTTAATTACGTGATTAATAGCTAATTAACTATAATTTAAACCTAAATTCTTAATTAAAGTTTTAAATTAGATTTAATAAAAATAAATAAAATTAAAAGAAACCACCCCTCCCCTCCCTCTTCACCTGCCACCCTCCCTCTCCCCTGCAGCCACACTCCCCTTCCCCTGCCACCCTGCAGCCACCTCCACCACCCCTACAGCCACCTCCCCTCCCCCTCCCCCTCCCCTGCAGCCACCGCCCCCCCTCCCCTCCCCTCCCCCTCCCCCCCCCCGCAGCGACCTCCCCTTCCCCCGCAGCCACCGTTTCCTTCCCTGCAACCACCTCCCCCTCTCTCGCAGCACCCCCCCCTCCCCCGCAGCCACCTCCCCCTCCCCTCGCAGCCACCCAATCCTTCCCCTACCACCCTCCCCATCCCCCGCAGCCACCTCCCCCTCCCCTGCCAAAAACGTCAATGTAACCCCCTCCCCTCGCGAGATTTTCGTGGTTGTTGGCGAGGTTGCCGTGAATCATCGCCGGCCGCCGTGAAGAGGAGGGTGGTAGGGGAAGGGGAAGGGGTGGGGGCAGGGGGAGGAAATGGGGGTTGGGGTGGGGTGGGGTGGCAGTAGGGGGCAGGGGGAGGGAATGGGGGTGGGGGTGGGCTGGGAGGGAGGTAAAAAATTTTTAAAAAGTCAACGGTCATTTTCGATGGTCAAACAGGTTGCCATCATTCCATACCAATGAGAGAATATGAGTGTCAAAGGTCGGATTATACCTGGATTAATTGAAGGTGGTACCATTGATGGAAGACCGGCCAAAGGTCGGATTATTCTTATCAATTTTTCCAATTAACAATTACCTGCAAATTTTTTGATTCACGCTAATAAGGCCCTTATGAGCAAATTTAGTTATATTAGTGCCAATATAGTTCTAATCGTATTTTGTTTTTCATTATAAGTGTTGGTCCAGTGGTGATGGGGACTGGCTTTGGTAGGACGGACCCGTGGTCGAATCCCCGCAACACCCTTGGGAGAGGAATGGAACCTAACCACCCCGAACTTGACCTCGATCCGGATGTAGCCCGAAGGGTGAACCGGGTGCAAACACCAAAAAAAAAAAACAACCATGATAGTCTAACACTTCCATTGTTTAAACAAGTTCTAACACATTATACACGTTTTGAGATGAAAAACAAAATATATGCATTTAGGAGTCTAAAAGATTAGGGGTAGAGTTCTTAGACAATATTATGACTTGGTCGGAGAGAAATAATTTCCAAACTCGCTGCCGGTGTGTGGTTTTCGTAGTACGGTGGTAGAGAGGAAGAAATGGTAAATATGCTATTCATGGTTGCACGTTTGCCAGTTGCCACTACTATTTGCCTATTTGGGATATGGCATATACCGTAGGTGGTTGACCGGTGGAGAGAGATGTTACGGCCTAAGTGGAGTGGGAACGTTTTATCACCCATTGTTGAACTACGTAGGGGACGCAAGAAAGACGGACAGTGGAGGGGGCGTCAGGGGAGCTGTGACGCCGGTAGAAAAATGCGCCTATGCGGCCAAGATGGGAGATGAGGATAGCAAGGTTGTTGAAGGCAAACATTTTTCTTGTACTAAAAGAACAAATTCATTCGCTTAGGTTCTTTTATAAAACCCAAGCAAATAACACTTATTTGCTTTGTTCAAGCAAATAACTCAACCAGATAGTTAACGGAATGATCAAAATAGAAAATGTTGACATCAATATAATACAGATGAAAATGAGAAGTGTTGTAATTAATACAAGACGGGAGGAGTATTCCACAAACTCCATCAATCTTGGAAAAGCATATGATGAAGTTTTGCTCCAAACACCGGAAAACCAAACTCCCTTACTTTCCCTTATTAATTATTAGTTGAGTTTGTGAGAATTATTATTTAACGACAATCTATATGGGGTTTATAGAATTTCTTTCAATAGTGTATTCAAATTATAAGTGCACACAATATATATAATAAGAGATATAAACGATCATATCATGCTACTTACTAAAAATAAAACGGAAGGAGTATATACGAATCCGTGTAATTCTTCGACCAGAACAGTAATCCTCAAAAACTTTTGGCGACCACATCTCCCATTTACTTTAGAAGCTGCGCCTATATGGGTGTAAGTCTGTAAGAGTAAGCTATTTGCCAATCTGGCTGCCAATTGCTTAAGAAACTAGAAAGATATTCTTACAATAGCTAAATGTTTCTCTGGCATAGCATAGATTAAGAGATATATTTGAGTATTTCAGAAAGATTTCGCAGCATGAAATGAATGGCATTTGAAGAGCAGTATGCTGCCAAAAGCCATGAAGTCAAACAGAATGAAAAGGAAGGTGAATGAGAGAGCTTACATAATATCAAATCCTGCAAACCGATGGGCACAAATGTCGGCAACATTGTGTTTGGTTAACATTTAACAGTCACAGGCGAAGGAGAGGGCACTTGGGAGGGAAGATGGACCATACACGAACGATTGGGACTTCGGGAGTATCTGCTTTGCTCACATCTCGTGGCAAGAACGTTGAGTTAGGCTTAAAGCTTAGAATTAATTCCCACAACAACTGGCAGAGCCACAGATGCAAGCAAACCATGCTACTCTGACTCTTCTAGAATTCTTGTGTACCAGTGTCGGACTCGTGTTGTCTATTACGACATGACACTTGGATGCTTTATAACTCCAATATGTTTCTACGAAATAGCCAAGTCCGACATTCAGACACGTATCCAGGTGGAACACTTGTAGGCTGTAGCTGATTCTGAGTAACATAGAGCATACAGAAACTACCAAGGAGTTTCAGGTTTTCAGCAGTGTCGCCTCTCAACAAAGCAATGCTGTTTCTATTTCCATAAAAAATGTCTTCAATATGTTCTCGGACCATGAAACACTATGATGCCTTTCAAACAAAACAAGAGGTTAAGGAAAATTCAGGCTAAGATATACATTATTCTTTCAAAAATCTGTCATCTGCTGTTCGGCATTCAGGTCCCCAGACCCAATCGTACTCACGGATCCGGATTGCAGAACTACTAATTACTAAAATGTCTTGGTGCTGGAAGAAGTGGCTATTGCTGAAAAGTGAAAAAACAACCTCTCGTCTAGTTTTCCTTTGGATCCGTGCCAGGGAGGAGCAAAAAATGCGGCTAGTTTCCCTACGTAATGATGTCAGGAACAGAAAAGTAACAGCAGCACTGCAGCTCAAATTAGATACAGTAGCCCTAAACATGAAGCTTTCACACAGCGTCAATGATTGTTCGAGGGCATAAGCACATACCGAGTAAACCGACTTCATATGTTTTCTTCCGATTGTACGTTCAAGAATGAAATCAAGAGCTTTGTTCATGGGAAATGGAGGATTTCAAAAGAAGGTCCTACTCCAGCTTAAAGAAGAACATAGTGAGTGGCGTACATGTTTTTACTTTCAGATTTTTAGAAGCCGACAGCAGTCACCAAAAGAATTTCAATTGGAAGCAAAAGAAAACTCAAACCTAAGTGCGTATTCGTTTTTACTTCAGATTGTTAGAAGCCCACAGCAGTCACCAAAAGACTCTCTATTGGAAGCAAAAGAAAGCTCTTACCTAAGTGCTTAGTTCCTTACACTTAACTAAAGAGTCTGGCATCAACTTTATCAAAATGCATAAAGTAAATCAAAATAAAATGGCATCAATTAATCCTAAACCCTCTGTGTGTAACCCAGCTTGATCTCTCAACATGGCCCACAACCATCAATCTACCAGATAATGTCACTAAATGATGCCAAACCTCAACCCACAAAAATAGAATCATACTATGCTGATTATCAATGACTAAAGTACAGGTAATGAGACTGTATCCTCAAGAATTATTACCACAGTAAGAGCCTGGAATACTTATCAACTTATCAAAATAGAATATATTCACCACCCACGGGGAGTACGATACTGATGGCAATAACTTTATAAGCGAAGCGAAAAGTTAATCAGTACAAACAAGAACATCTCAACAGATTTCTTTCATTCACAACTTCGAGTTTACAGTTGACAAGTTGTATCAGAATAAACAGAAAAAATAGAGTATTTAGTATATCAGGAAAAAATAAAGAATACTTCTATTATATAGCTTACGAAATTCGACTAATCTACGAGTTTAACCATCTCAAAAACCCCATTTGGGAGATGACAACACATTACACTATCCTCCTCCTAGACCTCCAACTTCCAAGATCAACATAGCTCCAAACGGTATGTACATTCATGAACTTGAAGACCAAATAAACATGTCGAATTTGCCGCCTCATTGTATATCCAAACCAATCCTCTATCCTTTATATTCAAAAACAAAAGAGGTATAACCTCAAAAGCCGAGTTTCTTCACCCATAGCAAAACACATTCGTGTCATTATGGCATGCCCAGCCCATGTTCATTGAGCCTTAGTATATACTCGAAAACGAACCGATCAATCATCAACCTTCATATTAAGGCTGCTAATACAATCAAGTGATCAACCCACTATATATGTTATATAAACAAAAGAATCACCAACATGGGTATTGACTATTGAGCCTGAATTCAATAAACTCAATACAACAACAACAACCCAGTGCCTCAAACTGTCATAAGGTAAGGTAAGGGGGGTCGGATATTCGGATGTACATAACCTTACCCGTGTGTTGAATATACAAAGAGGTTATTTCCAAGTGACCCAAAAATAAAAATTGCATCGAAAAATGCATTGACCACCTGCGACTTTATAGTATAACAAATGCAGCTAGTATAGGAAGCCATTTTGCTTTAAATACACTCACTCAATAGTCAATATCATGAAAAAATCAATTAATCATCAAAAATGGGTATTGCATTCTTTTGAATAAAAATCATTTTTCTCAATCAGAGATTTCATAGAATCATAACAAACATTTGGGTCAATTGTCTCATAATCTGAGTCCAAAGTTTGAGGCTTTGATATACATAAACAACATAAATAATTTCCACCACTCCTAGAATTAAAATTAGAAGTTGAAAAACCTACCTTCTTGGCTCTTTTGTAACTGCACATACCAAATATCAATCTTCCCTTTTTCTTCCTATTTTTTTTATTATTATTATAACTCTCTTTATCTTGTTTTGCAGTAACTCCATTATCATCACCATTTTCTTCTTCTTCCCCAATAGTGTGATCAGCATTGGGTTTGAATCTATGAGACATGAAAACCCAATTAAGAAAGATGGGTATTGGTTAATTTATTTATAGATTTGACATAATTCGTATAAAGAACTAAAATTGAATTGTGGGTAATTCTGGGTTGTTAGTGAAGATCAAAAAGGATAATAAAAAAAGATGAATTTTTGGAAATTTGTGAATATTTGATTTGGGAATTTGATGAATAGAGAGAAAAAATGGAAAATTTATGTTGGTGAGACTGAGAGATACCCTTTTTAATCGTAACCTCATGTCAGTTGCCACCTTGCTCTTTTTCTCTCCCACACGTCATTTTTTTGTTTTTCCTTTTGCCCCTTTACACTCACTTAATTGTGGTGCTAGATGTATTCTTTCGAACGTAATTGAATCGAACTGAAGTGAAATTTCTGGCTCGGTTAAAAGCTAAATGAATTAAAATTAATCTACATTAATCAAGTTTGAAGTAACATGTGGTTAGGACCTTTATATAGGTATGTTCGAAAAAATAGTTGTATGTTAGCTGTTACAGTAGATGTTAGGTTTTAGTAGTTAATTTTGCGTAAAATTAATTGGTAGATTATCGAAATAAAAGAAAGAATAATGTTCTACTTCAAAAGTTAACGTGTTACTTCAAAAGGTAAGAGCATTTTTTAGTTGCCTTAGAACAATACTTATCTTCTTTACTAGAATTTCGATATGGTTAGACGACTAACAGCTACTTGAAACGGTATTAACTATTGTGAATATGCTGTAAAGTGATTGCAAACACTCGACACCAGATCCAAATTCGATATGCAATTTCATATTTAGAAAGTATTCATTAATAAATGTGGATTTGTATAAGGTTGAAGTTTTAATGCGAACCGACAAGACTATTGTATTACTTGTTTGACTATCATAAGTAACCTCAATATGACTTTCGAGGCTCTAGATTTATCTCTTCCAATTAACCTCAATTTTACTTGCTAAAATCGAACTATCGGTTATTCTTGGTATTGTCATCATTATTGTTGTTTTTGGTTCATTTAAACATAATTTTTGTACAAAAAGAGTGGGGATCATAAAATTCCATGTTAATTTGTTTGATTTGCATGTTTGTATTTGATAAATGACTAAATGAGTATAGCAATTCATCTATCCAGGTGGTCCCGTGGAATAAAATCATATGGACTTAATGAGATCATTTTAGAATGTTCTTTCTGAAGTTATGATAGCCATGTATTGCCAAGCATTTTAGGATCGGTTTCGTGGTGTTTCTTGTTATCAGATCTGTAGTTCAACGTCATATACCTGGAATATCTGGAAATCGCTATCAAAAGAAAAAAATTTCTGGAAAATCAAGGTTAATTTAACTGGATTGTGGTTATATTACAATAATAGTACTTCTTATGAGATTACATACTGGAATTATTCAACAATATATCGGCGTAAAACAAAAGCTAGAATATGAAGATAGAAAGACAGATGAAATACTGCTTGAAAAAAACTGCATTACAAAAATCAGAGTCTGAAACTATATTAACTAGTACTATCTGCAGTGATTGTGAAGCCTGCCACTCAGAACAAGTCCGTAATAGATGATCGAACCGTTATCTGTATATCATCCTATAATGCCTCAGAATATACTGTGTCTAGCTTTTAACCTACCAAGGAAAACGGCTGGAATAACAATGAAACCTTTATCTGAATTCAAGCTCTTATATACATGGGCTAAAAAAAAAGGAGCATAATTCATGTCTGATAGACAATTAAGAATGAATCGAGAATAGTGATGAGCTCTTCAGAAAGTGGGACATTTTTTCCCCAGCTTAGGACAGTTAAAAATTGGAGCCTTTGGCCGAGAGAGATCTTGGTGCTCACGTGTATCTTTGTAGAACTGCTTAACAATGGCATCCCTCGATTGAGAAATATAATCCAAGCTTCGTAAACACCAGATCAATCATGTCCTTCGTAAGAGAAGAACCTTTTTCCTCCCAAATAGAATAAAAGAATATCGCTTCATATACATGGTGCTTACTTCTGCTTCTTCCCACCGGCCAAAATACGTTGGATCTGCAGCCCTCGACTGAAAGCTTGATTGAATAGAAGTCTTGTCTGGAACTCAGAGATGAATGGGAACCAAGCTAGCACTGCCACTGGAGTGAAAATTATAATACCCATGATGTACTCATAGCCTCTAGCTAAGGCTTTGACTGAGCTCCACATTCCCACGCCTTTCACCATTGGCCTACATGCGATTGATATCTGTTCAAGTATAGTTAAATGTATGAGATACAAGGAATGCGTGTTTCTACCAAACATATATGGAGTACATCATAGCAGAATACAGAATGTAACAAGTGGACAAAAATATTCCAAGATAGATCGTAAAATAAGTATGTCGAATTATGGACAAAGGAAGTTCACAACTGTGTCCTCCATTACAATGTGATTCAACTTTGTGTGATATAACAGCGGGAGAAGAAATAACATAGATGATCACTTGGAATAGAGATTTTTTTGTCGGAGATTTTACATGCAAAGCTTGAGGTGTAGCATAAGACCAATAAAAAACAGAGCTGTTGATAACTGGACACCAATATTGCCAGTGAGGATATATACATTCCAAAATAGATGTGCAACAGTGTCCTCAGAGAGAGGTATAAATCGAAAAAGAAATGATTAATAGATATAACGGATGAAGAGAGGAAGCATACTGATAAAAGAGCCCATCCAGTAGGCATGAAGGCCAGCAAGCTAACAAATATGTCTCCAACTGTTAGATTTAGGAATAAGAAGAAGACAGCCAGTGCGACTATGAAGCCAATGAAAAGGAAAAGTTTGAGAAGTCGGAACATCAGCTGGTAATCTGCACTGAACTTCTTTTTACCCATGGATACAATCTGCAGTCACATTACCCAAATGTAGGGGTAAGTTATATATCCACATTGGCTCAGTCATGAACAGTTTTAGGCATCAGAGTTAAGTATTTGCTTTTACCTTTAAAATGATAACGACAGCAACAATGACAAGCCAAGACAGACCATAAACCTGAAATTAGCAAATAGATGATCATATTAAAGATATATTGCTAAAGAGTCGGATAAAAAGTTAACACAAATAGGACTTTAACAAGTAAGATTAAGGTCCAATTACAGTATAAACTACATAGCTGATTGGCCAGCAGTTATTCTGATGTTTACAGTAGAGCGTAACATGTGAGGTTGCACCTAACAGAATGCTCTTGCTTAGGTACAGAGCAGTACGCGATCTATTTTGCTTTTACCCCAATTTCCACATGATGGCAAAAACTCACTAGTGCGAAGTTCAAATATTGTTTTAAGCGGAAGGCAGGGATGGAAAGATACTTGTCGTTGGTTGTTTACACAATAATTTGGAGAAACAAAATACTAGAAAAGCAGGTTTTAGATGGGAAAAAGGAACCATAAAGATATTTTTCAGACTCACTATGATGCTTGTGTCGTCATTGGCTACATGCAAATGATATACTACTCCATACTGATATATAAAGAATCGGAGAGAAAGAACAATCTCCCAGAAGCGTCCCGTAAACCCCGTGTATTGCAAGTGCTCTTGTTCTTCAGCCCACCATGACTCCCAGCTCTTATTTGCTGGTACACCAATACCACCATGGCTACTAATCCATTTCGTCCAATCATCCCAGTCATCCACAATTTTCTGCCACTCAAATCCCGAAGGATTGAAAATGAAGGGAGCAAATAACCAAGAAATGACCAAGAACCACATGGATCCAGTCACAAGTATATAGGCTATGGGGCCGAACACCGCTGATCCATACAAATGATAAGTTACAAGCAACATCATAAGCTCTAACCCTTTTGTGAAATGGCTTCTCGAATACATTCTATAATTTTCAGCAAATTTCTCATGTCGGACAACAAAACCACGTCCAGTGGCTCTATACTTGGCTCCACCATGCAAGATGGTACGCCCATAATAATGAACTTTTGTCCCAAGTGAAAAAGTGAAGAAAACAGATGCTAGCTGCAACTGCATGATGATCATTTCACCCAACGCAGTTGTAAATCCTCTCTCCAGTCCAATCTCCATGATCATGGGCAAAGCCATTAGAAGGCCCAGTTGGACGACAGACTCTGAAGCCATTGCTGCCTTCAAGGCAGTTTCTCCTTTGGCCCTAGCAAATCTTATTATCGACTGCTCCAAACCACTCAAAGATAGATAAAGCCTTCCATATAAATAGGCATACGCTGTAAGGACAACCAGCTGCATATTCATAACAATCACCAAATATGTATTAGCAACATTAAATCAAATACCCCGTCAAAAAGAAACATTAAATGAAAAACAGCAGCTATCCTCATTAAAGAACAGAACACATACTAGAATTAATAAACCTTTCCAGCAGAAGCATGGGAAATTAAAGCTTAAAGTGATTAACAAATTAATTTATAGGTCAGAAAGAGATAGCCAGCAGCTCTAACTGCAACTCATGAGGAGCAGGCAAAGGAGACAGTAGCTGTTATAAGAGGATCCATCATTCTAATAGCTGACAAGATGAAAACTTGCTATGACCCGTCTTTTCACTACTGGATTGAGCTGATAATTGTTCCTATTCATTATTTCCAAGCATTTCATCACAGACACACTCGTAAATTCCACCCACTCTTTCTATTAATCCTATCATAATAGAACTGTTTCAACTTATAAGTCTGCAGAGCGTTGAATTGACATCAAACAAACACGAACACACCAAAAAATAAGTACATATTCACCAAAAAGACAATGATAAATTTTTTTTTACTCCTAATTAGAAGCAACAAATCACATAAGATCTGCCCGATTCTTTTAGATAAGACCAGTTAGGCATTATCCATTTTCCGGAATCTAACATTAAGAAAACCAAGTAGCATTTCCAGAAGGTTCAAACGAAACCAGATAATGTGAGCATAATTTCACATGGTTAATTTTGATTTGGAGTTATCTTCTGCATGCTCATCATATGTGTGTAATGGGAGGCACTCGTGCATATTAGCATGGTTGACTAATAACCAAACAACCAAAGAATGTCAGCCAAGTTTTCCATCAGCTTATGTAAAAGGTGCTTACCATGGAACTGACATAGAATCCGACTGTCGTGAAGTAACACGACAGCATGCGGAAAAAGTCAAAACGATGACCTAACCGGTACACATCCCGACTGAGTGTCTGCTCCCCGTTACCACATGCTACTTTTGCTTCAAACAAAGAGATTTGATTGAGCCCAACATCTCGTCCCTTTCCTACTTGAATATACTCATGGTGAGTAACATTACCACGCCGTAGAGTGGAGTTGAAACCTACAAGAAGAGATGGAAATCAGCTAATTGGGTAGGAATGAGATACAACGGCTGCCTGATTTGACACATACATTAAGACAACAACGCAAATAACATGATATTTGGACAAAAACAAACAGGCTTAGATAGACAAGATGAAGAGAGAGAGAGGAAGAAAGGAAGAGCGCAGGAATACCAGCAAAAATGTCCTCACTCAAATTGATTCCACGAGAAGCCTTGCTCATTCCACCACGGGTAATATGGAAGATCCTATCAAATACATCTGGGTGGCCATAGTGGAACCGGACCCTGGAATCATGAACAAGTTGAAGCCAGTTGAAAACGTGGTTACAGGGATACAAAGGAAAAAATTCTCACATGAAAAATATTAATCTATGACCTTAGTGCCATACAGTACTCTTGCAATCTGTAACAATATGATATAGATGTAGCATGATAGATTCATATTTGCTATCAACATTTAGATTTTCTTTATTATATTATTAACATCATGAAGCTTTGCAGTTGGGCACATTTTGGTTTGTTTGCATTACTCCCATAATTTCTAGTTCATTTCAATAAGACGAATAAATTTATCATAATTGTTTACAAGTCCGGGGACAAAGCTGCATACTTCAACGGTCTTGCAAGAACTCTTTGACCAATGGTAACAAAGCTCGTCTCTTGATTTGACATAAACCAAGCCAAGGAAGATACACTGCAAGTAAGAAGTAATAAGGAATCGGTCATAAATCAAAAGTGTCAAAGGGATGATTGGAATTTAGCAACTTTTAGTGGCTAGAGATAATCTCTTACCTTCCCGTGAAAATATGCTCACGAACACCTAAAATTGTAGGTGGACGCACTCCATGATCTTCATTGAATTCTTCAAGGAGGTTACGCATTTTCAGAGCTTCTTCTAAGTAATTATCCTGCGATAAATAAATTGAATTTACTACATTGTCCATACTTCCGTAGAAGATGTGCAATAAAGGTCTGTTAACTTGCCTGGTTCATATCTATGGTCTGAAGGGCTTCTCCTCGAGTGAAAATTATGGCATGGTTTTGGTTTTCAGGCTTCCCTTCCCCTATTTTTGCTGGACCAGGCAACTTTATACGGTATATTTCCTGAAGAAAGATATTTAATCAGTGTCCATAGAACACGGTATGCTTGTATATTAAATTTACTGTTTCACAAAAAGGGGTATGCTTACCTGGTCAAGATTTTCAACAGCTTTAACCAGTACAGAGTAATACACCTTCTGCGACTTTTGACTACCTTGTCTTTCTTCAACTTCATCCACATAGGCTACACGCAAGGACGGATGACTGGAAAAAGGAGATACAAAAGCATGTCACCAAAATTGGATTATGCAAAAAAAAAAAAAACATTACATATCGGCGAACTAGAACTTACTTAACCATCAAATTTAATATGTCTGTTGCACGACGATCTCCACTCCGCTTCTGATTACCATAGTTCTGGCATGTAGCAACATATGTGAACTTCATATCAGCAACAGCTTCTAATTGTGCATAAAGGGATCTCTGACTTTTCTTCTCCTCCTCCATTGGAACTGTGACCGCCTTATAGCCTTCCAAGAGCTCTGTCCACCAACAGTAAAAATACTCAGACATCAACAAATTCCGGGCCCAAATATAACCATTAGCAGACTGAATATGATAAAATATTTCAGGTTGAATACTAGTTCTCTTTCCTTCCATAAGAAAAATAAAAATTTTCCTCTGTGCTCTTGTGCATGACTACAATAAAGATGTCCTAAAACAGGTTGCAATTCCCCCCAAACTCTAGAAAATTCCATCATCTTGGACATTTCTTACAAAGACATTCCTCTGCGCACAATTCGCACATAGTATATCCTCAAGAGCCTGCTATATAAAACAATATAGATCTGGAACAGCAGACTGGGAAGCCTATCGCCTATTATATGTCCCAGAACCATGGTGCTTGAAATGTCTATTATTAAGCAATAGCTAACACACTAAGACCAGCCATTACTCTCATCTCTCTTCCTTTGACCCGGTAGTTCTGACAAAGACATCATAGAAACTTATGCTCAAGGCTGAAGAGAGTACAGGAGTGGAATCTAGAGTGTTTAATATAACCAAATGAGAGAAATTAAGTTCTTAGTGAATATCATATTTGGGAAATATTCATCCTGCCTCCATGAAATCTACTGCTTATGAAGTTCTTCTCATGAATTCTAATACAGGCAAAATAACGTGCTCCCTTAACAGTAATTTTATAATTGCTATTTCAATAATATAGCAAAAAAATAAAGGAAGCTTTGAAGTACTATTTTAAATTTCGTTTCCAGGCTTCCCAATTGATAGATCCAACAGTATCAAATTGTCCACGAAATTTTGTGCCTTAGACATGAGTACATGATGACAGGGATCTTAAAATGACACACTTTGTCATTATCTATAATTTACTCTTGTTAGGAGACCATAAAATAGTAATGAATGTTGAAAGAAATGCACCTGTAAGGTTTCTGCAAATGACTGAAGTAGATCTCCTTAGGTAAATCATTGTCTATTAAAATTCCTTTGAAAATATTTGATGTTCAGCATTACGATTAGAGAGAAAATACTGATTGGTATTACATCTTAATTCAAATTTGAATTTGTGGCAAAAGATTCCAATTTCAGCTTTCACCAATAAACAAAGCTTGTTCTTTTCAATTTTAAAATAATAGATTTAAAGAAAACAAGTTCATAGAAGTTTCAGTAATGAAGATAAAGAGCTGCCGAGGTTCAGTTCACAACTATAATAATTTTAGATAAGTGATTTTCAGTGAAATGAACAAAGGCTTAGTACAACTAAAAACAGCAGGCTCCACAACTGAAAAACTTGCGATTGAGAAAGAGTTATCCTACCCTCTTCATCAGCCATGTCAAGAAAAGCCTGAAGTTTTAAAGCCCTTCGGTAGTACATCATCCCTCGAACTGCATTCAACAATAATTTCATTCATATATATAGAAAGAGAGGGGGAGAGGGGGGGGGATTATTCAAATGTGAGGAGAAATTAATTCTGGATCTGATTCACTGATTGTGAAAAATGTAGGTACCACAGATGGCATACCTGTTCTGCAGAGAGTCTGTCCTCTCAGTGAAACCCAATAGCGAAGGTGTAGAATGTTCTCCTCATTTTCCCAAACTTCAGCCTCCTTCTTGCAATTAATTCTCTCCATAAAATTGTTCCATTCATCTAAAAGAACAATTATAATTGCATAATCAGTAACCTCAGTCAACTATCACAAGTGGTAAAGGCTATTTGATGTAGAAACTATTATTCACGATCAGCCCATATCAGAACCTGGAAAGATTTTCTGCAAGTAGTATATAACAGAGATACCATCTTCATTATCCATTTCAAGGTCATTTCTGGAGTATACAGTCTCCTCGCTGTAGTAAGGAGTAAGGACACTGCAAAATTAAGGAGCGGGAACATCAACAAGATGCAGTAGATTATGTATTACTGGTTCTAGTCAGCGGTGGATTTAATTTTCTGCTGCAAAATTTTTGGATTCGTCAGTGTCTGGTATGCAACCAGCACAAAAAATTTGAGATATGGTAGCTAACTGAGCTTAGATAAAGCAATCCTCAGTCCTAAATAGTATCTAAAGATAGGACGATGGAAAATCTGTCTTAAAAGAACAAAAAGAGTACCTAAATGAAAGCATCTTTCGAACTTTAGGAGCTCGTGGCATATCCATGAACAGTGAGTTTGTGAAAAATGCAATCCTTCTTCGTGCTTCAAGGTTTGTTGGCACGTCAGTGGCAGATTCCTTTACAGTCAAAAGTAGATAGAGGCGTCGTATCTGGAAACAGAAAATCAAACATTATATACTAAGTATTATCTTGTAATCCATCAACATTATCACACAGTTAAAAGTCGATTTCATACCTGTTCTTCCCACTGTGGAGTAATCTTAGGTGGAAATACTATATGCTCGAAAAGTCGATTTCCGTCCTTACCGCTATTCCCAAGTTCGGCCAACTCTCTGCAAGCACCATGATGCTTGATTAGTTACAAAACAAAAAACAGCCAGAAATGAAGTGTTAAAATCATGTCTACTACCGAATTTCATTCGCCATCATGTCACAAGTAACAACTTCTAGCATGTCTAGCAGTAGTAATACCACACTGTCTCGTTTTGAAGAGTCTCCATCTCTCTTGAACATGGAAAAAAATAATGAGCTTCAGCAGACAAAATCAAATAGTATTCGTCGATATAACACTTAATAATTACTAACCAAATATCCCACAAGCTCCACAAATTTTTTGCAAAGGGTAGGCAAAGCGCTCATTCTGAAGTTTGTAAGAAGTGTATTCTTCGAAATGTTTGTCTCAACTTCTCTTATAATCACTGAGATTATCCTGTCAATCAGTAACTTAAGCATAAGATGAAATCATATTTCATAATGATATTCAAGATGATTTCATCTAAAGCCCGCATTAGTAAAGGATGCAAGTACATCAGATCGATGTTCTAGCATAAGAAACAAACACTGCGAAAGATCTTTAGTTGAAAAGAAATAAATTTAAAACTAAAACGGATAAGCATGTTTTCAAGTTTCCATTTCTCACAAGAGAAGGACACTA
Source organism: Patellifolia procumbens (assembly GCA_947645195.1). Taxonomy (NCBI): domain Eukaryota; kingdom Viridiplantae; phylum Streptophyta; class Magnoliopsida; order Caryophyllales; family Amaranthaceae; genus Patellifolia; species Patellifolia procumbens. The sequence goes on from CANSGD010000144.1 coordinate 1,688,547, forward strand.
TATAAGCAGAGAAGACAAATCAAAAAGAGGAATGACATTTGTTCGACTTTTGAATCATATGAGACAGCATTAAGGGTACACGGAAGATAGTAAAGTAAACTCCTCCCTCCATTCGAAATATAAGTCCTGTAGTAAACTTAATGTCAAAGTTTAAACTTCGATCATCAATTAATTTTTTAAGAATGTATTGATTCGTATGCCGAAAATGATATTGCTAGATTTGTTGTTCAAAGCACTTTCATAAACTTCATAAACTTTTACCAACATTACAACATATTATAATAGAAGTTACTCCCTCCTTTTCGTCTTATAAGGCTCACGCAATCCTCAAGTTTACAAATTGGACCTTTGATTACTCTTGATACATGCTGATAAAAGTATATAGAAATAATATTATGAAACTACTTATTATTTAGAGAAATTTGCCAAAAAAACCTTTTAAATGTTCATTTTTGCGAAAAAAAAACCTTACAAAGCATTCTTTATAATAAAAAAACCTTAAATTCATTTTTTTTTTTTTGCAAGAAGAAACTTTGCTTCATTTTCAGGCGTTGATTGTACTTTTCCGGCGTTGACCCATAACCTTTTGGGCGTTTTTGGGATTATTATATGGGAAATACCCTAAAATAACGCGTTATTGTTGCTAAATTGAGCTTTTTTAGGGTTTTCCGGCTTTTCCCCATTTACTTTCGACAAAAAACGCCGGAAAAAATAGGGGTCATCGCCGGAAAAATCAAAGTCGACGCCGGAAATTGAAGTTTGCAAAAAAAAACTGAGTTTAAGGTTTTTTTATTAAAAAAGCAAAGAATGCTTTAAAAGATTTTTTTTTTTTGCAAAAATGAACATTTAAAAGGTGTTTTTTTGGCAAATTTTCCTATTATTTATTAACATGAGTCTAATAGTATAATTTACATCAAGATATTCTGAGAGTATTGTTTATTTAAAGCAACAGAGGGAGTAATGATCAAAGTTAGTCCTAGGAGATCAAAAAAAAAAAAACAAGACAAAGAAAGTATTATAGCTAAAGGACCAATATTAACCTTTTCTCATTTTCTCCAGCGACAAGAATGTTTAAAACTTGCTTAAAGGATTCATAGCATTCTATGACAGCACATTTCATATATTCATCAGCAGAAATTCGCTTCCAAAGGTCAGAGTCCTTTGGTCGAAATTGAACAGCCATATCCAACGCTATTGGAATCTGCAAAGGCAGGAAAATCGTCAGTAGTCAAAAAGGTGATATTCCAGTCCTACAAAAGTTTTTTGGTGTTACATATTATACTTGCCTTGCTTGCAAGCAAAAATGGTGGCCATTGAATTATTTTCAAAGTAGGATCTGAAGAATACGGCACAAGTAGCAGATCCATCTCCCTGATAAATTTATATGTGAGTCAGAAATATGCCTGAGTAGAATGAAGAAGACAGCACAGAAAGTACAGGTTCAGGGGGCCTTTCCTGTCATTAACAAGGTCTTCTTCCCGGAAAGAACATATAATTTCATTCCAAAGCTGAGCAAATCTAGCTGCTTCACTTCTCTTGCTTGCATTAGCCTATGGCCATAGAAGTAACAATGTTTTCTAAATGTTTAGCAATATTGCATTCAAAAAACTATATAGCAGTAATCGCAGAGAAAAGGACAGAAACCTCAGCAAACCGCTTTGATAAAGAAAACCCTCGTTTGCGGGACTTATCAGAAGGGACCAGACAGTCGTTGAAAGCACCAGGTAGTGCCTGAAATCTTGTTCTTAGCATGCTAAGAGTTCTTATCTGTTGAAATGAAGATTTCAACGATTACATGTCTAGCCGGCAAAAAAATAAGGCAGAAATCAGCCATACATGATCCTACAACATTGACTATAATATCAAAGATCTGGGGCACTAAATGTTTCAACAAAAAGGAAAAAGAAGACCATCAAGTAATCCAAGATCGATGCTTGAGAAAGAGGGTTCTATGTCGTTCGGACTCAGACATGGTGTGGTCTCCAAGTTGGGATTGGAGGATTTGACACTATAAATTTTGGCAAATACGTAGATACAGTCAAACACTCAAACAAGTATCTTGACCAATTTCCTAGACACGGTTATCTACTAAGTACATCTACACTTTGAAATTGAACAACAATTATTAAAAATTAAAAAGTAACGTTGTAGATTAGTAGGCTCTACTTATAAACTTGAAACTCGCGTCAAAATGGCAGCCTGATCACTTGAAAAATAGAACTCAGGGATAGAGGGACAGCTATAGGAATGGGAAAGTCACAGGCAGTCTAGGAAGAGAAATTTGAAAACGAATGAAGATATAACTCTGCAAACATCTTATGTACCCAAGATTTGATGTTCTCGAATATCCCCAGCTTAAGCAGTAACACCAACCCTTACCCACCCCAAAAAAGGAAAAAGGCAGATAATGGAGTAGGTCCACAAAGTTCTCAAAGATTACCTCTCCTAGACGGTCAAATGCTCCTATGAAACCACCATAAATTGTGGAATATATAGAGTACCAAACTTGAGTATCCATGAAATAAACCTGCATGTATAAAGAATCAATGAGGTCTTCACATAATTATATTGTATGAAACTTAAAGCTGAAGTTCAAGCACAAATGATTGCTAGCAGAGGTGCAGAGTATTTGCAGACCATGATAACCGGAGCCCAAAGTGCGGCAACTGCACCGTAATTGTGTTTGGCTGTATTAACAAGAGAAACATCAGTATAAGATATTAAGATCACAATGGTGAGTTCCCAAGAAAAGCACATAAAATGAATTTGGATACCGTGGGGAAAAAATTCATGCCATTGATAATCAACTTTATTGATGTCCATTATGTCTTTTGTTGGTTTCACCAAGGGTCTTATCTGCAGAAAAGATACAATGATAAGTACAATGGACCATCAATTGCCTCCAACTTTAGGAAGAAGCTTTCAAGAAGCAAAAACTTACCATGATAAAGTAGCTGAACGCAATCTTGGATGCCAGGAGTAGTAGCCAAAAGAAAGTATACCTGTTGCAAATATTATTGTTGATTAACACAAGGACAAAAAGGGAGAATTTGAGAAACAATGGAACTTATAATGATTTTTTTAATCTGAGACTCACTTTATGAGAGAAAATTGGCTTTCATGCATTCCTCTACCCACATATATTCTAGGCTGCAAAAAAGCAAAAGGATTTATCAATAGAGAAACATACGAAAAAGTGAAATGAGAACATGCAATTTCACGAATAACGGCTATGAAATACATGAAAAAATAGACAACTGAGTCAACTGACATATGATAAAGCCTATGATGGCTTGGTTATCTAATTTATGATATTTATCCTTTCTGATTATGTGTCCCCTTATGATGAATAAAGAATATATGTGATCTAGAAAGCAAATATTTACACCTCCTATCCGCATTAAATTGGAAAGTCTCCTTGTTCTACTCAGGTCTTGAATTGCTAAAGAACATACTTAATGAATAACCAACAAATTAGAGATGGATATTAGAATAATAAACTAGCGGTGTACATGTCTTAGCACATGCATAGATCAGAAATATCAGATGAATAGCATGTCTATCTCTTATCAGTAACAGTAACTTGTCTCTGTAAAGACCATATAAATGCAACGGAATAATTGCAAAAAACATCTGTATAAAGAGAAAATTGAAATTTATGATATCCTGGTAAACAAGAGATTATACAAGGAATTGGTAGATTGGGTTCCCATGAAGAGGTTATAAAGGCATGTATTTTTTGCTGGAAATAAATGCAAAGCAACGAAACTAACAAAGCTATAACACCAGGGTAGTGAAGCACTTCTTTAGAAAACAGAAAACAGACGGAACATAAGTCATCACTGCATGATGGACCTCAAATCATTATTCACTCCTTTAAACTAGCTGCTATATAAGAGGATTCTTGTTGAAACAAACAAGTGAAAAATATCACCACTTTGAAAAAAGGGCCCTCCTTTTTCCAGTCTAGCAGCTGTTAGACACAGCAAAATTAAGCTACTGCCAATAGTTTTCCGCCTTAATTGAAGACAATTTTTGTTTTTGCCATATTGCTAGAAAGCTTCTCATCATTTTGAAGGCTACATCATAAGTTCGTAACGTACAAAATACCCTTCAACTTTCTTTGACCAACCAGAACTTTAGTGTGTGTTTTCATCTATTAACAAATAATTGTGAATGTGTGGCAGAGATGAGGGTGCTGTATGTGCGTCCATGCAAATTTGGATAACATTAGAAATGAAGTTATCCAAGAAAGGCGGGTGTGACTTCTATTGTTGGTGATTGGTGAGATGCAAGAAGAGGCAAGACTTAGAAGGCTTGACACATTACAAAGAATGCTTGACACATTACAAAGAGGCATCTGAATGTTCTTGTGAGGAGATGTAAGAAAACCCCTTCAAGGGATTCCAAGAAGAAGATCATGACCCCAGAAAATTAGGAGGAGGTGATCAACCAAGGTAACTTCAAGCTGCAAAGCAAAATAGCTGGGCCCAGACAGGGGGGCTCTTTTAGAGTCCAGATTAAGCAATGCCTGACTCCCTTCCCCCTCCCTGCTCCCCTACTTCCTTTCCTATTGAATGTTTACTAGGGGTGTTACTACTACCTCCGTATCATCAATTCTATATGTAAATTCTATTGGCCCTTTATATTTATTTAAGCATTTCATCGATCCTCGATTATTTTTATTACATTTGTTTACAGTACATCTATTTTCTATGATATATTTAGTGAGGGTTCTTTGTTCCATTTCTTTACACTTTATTTTAAAATCTTTACCAGTTTCTCTCTACTTCCTTGCAGCACATTTCTTCAAAAATGAACCTTATTTTTAAGATCTTGCCAGTTCTCTCTGCTTCCTTCCAGCACATCTCTTCAAAACGAACCTAACATATCAAACCATTCAATGGAGAGATCCAAAACTAGCAAAGAAAAATTTGACGGACTTGGCTTGTCAAATCATGCAACCTTTTCCACTATTTTGGTAACATAATTTGATAGTATTATATTTTACAAATTTGAGCTTTTCTTATTTCTTTAGAATCTATGATTCTGTCAACATAGTAGTTTAAAATCTTTGTGTGCGAAAAAAAACATATGCTATTAACTTGGTAGGGAGAAGAAAACATTTATCCAAACCAAATAGGCTCTCTCCTATTTGGGAAGAGTTTGAGGAATGGCTGTGTCCACTTGGACTTCCCCATTTCTTGGCACTACTGATAGTGAGTAATTGTCATAAGCTAACGTAAAGGCATGCTTCCCGTTTCAGCTTTCCAAGGGCTTTCATAGCACCATTCTATTAGTTTCAGCATTTTAAAAGAAATTACATCTGAGTGTTAGCCGGTTCTATTGCACAAGGCGTAACTTAGACTAGTGAACAAAATGTTCCAACATTTTGAAGAGGTAAAGCATTGAATTACCTGGGACCACCACATCAGGAACCGTATGATAAGCCAATCAGAGTTTTCAATGAAACGTCGAAGCATTGGGAAGAGGAAGAGTGCTGCAGACAGCATGTTTGGAAGACAATATAATGCCACCGCCATAATATACAGAGCAGGAACACCCTTCAGTTGCCCGAGAAATGACAGAACATCTTGAATTTGCTGCGGAGCTACATTGAAGGAATGTACATAAAAGAGTGGAAGAGTTACGGCCCATGCAAGACTAATAACTATCTTCAGTACACTTCTCGACACATCCATGAACATCCATCTACGCTTCATTGGGAAGTTGATAACAGCGTCCAGAACACCTATAACCAACATAGAAAAAAGGAAAATCTGCTGACAACCAGACCAAAAGCAGCTATTTTATTTGATGCAGAAGTCAGAGAGCAAAATATGCAACCATAATATCCAAGAAAAAGATGTAAAATATGTTTTCTGAAGCATTTATCAGATGGCTAATGCATATCCAGTAGAAGCTAAAATGACTCTTATCTTGTCATGACAGAAAATATCACAAAAGTCATATCCCAAATCGTGTCCCAAAAATGCACAGGAGGAGGCTTTACAAATCTGGTCTGAAATGATGAATTTAGGACATATCTCCTGTGAATCTTGAGTTCAACTGATAGATGACAATTTATACTTTTGCATAGAGTAATGGTTTTATAGGAAAGCAGTGCGAATTAATCTTTCTGCTTCATTTATTTTATAAAAAGAACTGTAAAGACACACAAAAGTGGAAAAGGAAAAAAAGGCTAACAACTCAATCCAACAGTTCAGAAAAAGGTATTTCCTGCATAGCTAATATTTGAAAGTATAATATAAATATGCTTTCCTAATTCTCCCTCTAAAGAAATAGTTAAATTGAGAAATTTACATCTCTACATCTTTACTTAGTTTTCTTCATTGACAGAAGATGTTTTTTTTTGTTGCATTCAAAATTTTTATCATCAGCAATCAGATCCAATACTGAATACAGTTTACCCTTTTCATTTAAGATTTTGCTTCAATTTTTAATCTTTTTTCAAATTAAGAATAATTATTTCATGTCTTATAACAAGTCAATAGTCATCATAAGCTGTCACTTGAAAGTTTCTATACGTACATTCAATTATTTTCACAACTTCCTGTTCTTCATCTTTAAGTATATTCTACTTTTGCATCTATATACTTGATTTATGATGAAGTTTATTCTTATTCCGTTAAGTTCAATGGAAAACGTAAGTTAAAGGATAAAGAAAAAAAAGAGTTTCGTACATATGACTTTTATTTTCATTAACATTTAATTTTATATTGTTTATCATTATGTATGACTTGGGAGTAATAAATATTTCTTTAGGAAAACATGGAAACGATTGTCTGATGCATTGTAGTAGAATCTGTCTTAGAGGGACATACTTTGAAGCAAACGAAGAACAGCTGCAGTGATAAAGATACTTGAAACAGGATATAAGACATTCTTCTTAAAGATAGATAATAGTGGGGCTTCACTCCACGCAATAATCACCATTGCCTGAAACACAGAATTCAAATCTTATTAAACATGCAATTTTAGGTTCAGAAGCAAGTGTACGATGATTTTGAAAAAGACAAGTTTTGTGCAGACGAACCTGTAGAGTCAGTATATAGAATGTCCACAAACGATCAAAACTTCGAAAGATATGCCAAAATGTTCTGGTTTCAATGAAGTTTGATTTTCCTGTGCTTGTAGAGCTGTCTTTGGACACCTTTCTGCCCTGAAATGTGTCAGACATGTGAAGCAGGTTAGCTTTGATCACGTGTGAATATAATAGTCAGTAGTGATTCTGGATACTACCTTAACAGTTTCACGCGTTGATTTAAAAAACTCCCCATCATCACGCATTGGCCAGCCTAATGAAAAACAATCTGATGACCTGGGTGATCAAAGAAAAACTGAATTCCAAAAATGAAAGCAATAAGAGTGCTTTAAGATGAGTGCTACTCATAAAATCCAACTTTAGATTACCGACCAGAAATACTCGTTCAGGTCATCGTAATTACACCAAGCAGAGTAAGCTGCCTTCCCATTTTTGCTCTTCTGGGCTTCCTGCATAGCATCACAGGCACAGAAGCACTTGAATACAGAACTTAAAGCTAGCACGTGATAGTTATACATTCTAATTATGAGTTACCTTTTCAATAACACGGTAGATGGGTGTGATAACTTTCCGAAGGAAAGACTCGTCATCCCCGCCATAGGAGGGCTTTATGTTCTCCCCGGTCACAATGCTGACATTTCCAGCCAGTAATCCATGGAGTTCATATGCCATCTAAACATCAAGAGCTCAAAAACTGTATTAATCTACATTTACATTTACATGGTAGACGTTAGGGGATATGGGAAAGAGTGCTTACATTATGAAAAATATAGCATAGGCACTCTGGCATGAAGCGCACATTTGCTGCTTCACCCCAGATAAGAAGATATAAGCCCATATAGAGAATTTTCCTCTGCTGAACTTCATGCTGCCCCTGTGGTAACCTATTTCAGCAGAGAATAAAGTAAAAGAATCAGCTATATCCACAGCCAGGAACACAGAAGAGAAAATCCATCAGGTTTTTGTAAAATGAGGATTCATATATATCAACCTTAAACTGTACTTTCGACCCAAAAATTTGCACCATGTTTTGTAGTTCTTAAAGAGCTTGTTCATCACAGCATCCACAGCCCGGTCATCAAGCTGCAATGACAATGATTTCACAAAGTTTTGTAATGTGAAAATTACTCAAGATCTTTCATTCATTTCATTATGGTGCAACCTCAAAACAATAGCGCCAACAATGCAGCAAAAGCCACAGTACAAATCATATTGTAGACAGAAAACATAATCAAAAACAACGGAAGAAAGAATGGAGCAAGTAAGAACCTTGTTCATAGGTTCAGGCTTTGGATTCAGCCTTATATGAACATTGGCTAGCAGTATCATCAAATTCTCACGCTGATTTCGAACATTATCTTTCTGCATAAATCAAACAAATCAACTTCCAGAATCACTTTGTCACTGTAATTCGTTTTTAAATCACAATTTCATCGCTGCCAGTGCATGCTTTAACTAGGGATAAAGAATTAAGGGGTAATAGGAAAAAGAGAGAGAGAGAGAGAAGGAAGATAGATAGTATATCATATATGGGTGGGGAATGAGAGTAATAGTTCTCCACCACCACTTCTAGAGTAATATATTACCCCCAAAATTAGGGTAATAATTGCTTTTTGCTTTCTCTTATTACCCCAATAATTTCTTTATCCCAATCCAAGCATGTTCTTAAAAAGGAAGGGGATGGGAAGAGAAACGCCAATTGTAGACAAGAAGAGGATGTACCTGAAAACCAAACATAGCCTTCAGCCAATCGAAAAGATCTAAGTCATTGGTTTTCTGCCGGTGTTGCTCACTTGCAGGTGGCCAGGTTAAGCCACGAATGTTCCACAATGCAGAGATGGCAGCCTTAACCTGGTAAGAGGAAAGGTAATAGAATTAATTGGCAGACTGAAGACAGCTAGAAGACAGATAGATTCCTCTTGATAGAGACTGAAGTCTGACTGTCTGGGATTTGATTAATAGAACTAGAAGCAGAATAGTTAGATTGCTACAGGATAGCTTTCGACTTTGTGGGTTGCAACATTCAAGTTTATGTTTGTATTAACAGTGTGACAAGTTAGTCTGCTGCTCCCCACCCAAATATATATAAAGAGGAAGTAGAAAATTTTCATGGTCTGCAAAAGAAAAAGGCATTCTTGCGAAATTACAGGTAATCTGCTATATCAGGACTACTTCATGATTGGTGCAAAGTCATTAATCAAGCACGCTTTTTCAGATGATGCTGATAAGACTGCATGTATGAAATGGAAAGATACTGCTGCAGGACAGCATCATCCCCAAATTGGCAATGATGGTTGAGGACACGAATGCAACAAATTTTATATGTCATAGATGGCCCATGATCAGATGCAGCAAATGTAAGAAATTCTCTTCCAAATGAATTGCTCCCCAGGTTGTATTGTAGGCATGTAGCAATGCATTCTACATAATTCATGTGTATAGGATGACCACCATCTCATTTCAGCAGTGCACTCTACTGCTATTTCCAGCAGCTTCCCTGTCTGATGCTCGACCATGGCTCACTTGAGCCAAAGATAACTCCAAGGCAACATTTATGGTTCATCGGACTTCGAATACTTTTATAAGCTTTGTAATTCATAGGTAGAATAGTACTTACTATACAGAATCATATTTCTCTCTTAATGAGCAATATCTTCTCTAGAGCTGTCAAAAGTTTACACGACACGAACCGGATACGAAATATGTGGGTTAGTGTTGAGCATATTTGACACGTTTACCTAAACGGGTCAACACGAGTTTAACATTTAATAAATAGGTCGGGTTAGTGTTGAGATTTTCAACACGAAACTGACACGGTTTTATCTGTTTAATTAAAAAACATAGATATTTATAAAATTATAGTATGATATGAAGGTAACAAATAGAAATTTTATACTTCATTCTTTAAAGTTCAATACGTGAAAAAGTTAGTGGTTAGTCAAACATGAATTCATACAATAATTGAACAATATTAGGCACGAAAAATTGATTTACAATCATAATTTTCTAAATTATATGGCTTAAACGGGTTAAGTGGGTTAACACAGCTAACCGTTTTATTAAACAAGCCGGATTAATGTCAAGGGTCCTTGACACGATTAGGTGAAAAAGTCGGGTTAGTGTTGAGGGTTTCCGACACGTTTATTTTTAAGACGAACACGAAGTTGACACGACACGAAGTTGACACGACACGACCTATTTGACAGGTCTAATCTTCTCCCACTATAACTTCATCTACTAATCTAAAGGACGACGGCAACCAAAGTTCAATGAATTGCTAGAATCCTAATGATATTTTGCTATAACCAAAAACTACCATCTAGTAGAGTGAAAGTAGCTGAGAGATAACATCATTAAGCTTCTTAGCTTCCTAATTTCTGTAACCAATGGACAGCAATCTCCCCCATCGTAAACTTAATTTCTAAAAGGGTACTTGATTGATTTTACAAACTATCATTGTGGTGATTGTTTGATATTACAACATAACAACATGGCATGCATCTCTTCAATGTAGTAACACTAATAATAATAGGCAATTTGACGCACCTCTTCAAGCTGGATGATCGACTGTGAGGCCCCAGCAGCATCCAATGGAAGTATATTATAAGGTGAGTATTTGTTTTGATTAGCTTCAACATCTCTGGCAGCTGCAATAATCTAAAAAACAACCCACAATAGAGAACACATGGCTTTAATATGAATACATATTATCAAACATTGAGTGAGCAATACAAAAACAAAGAATTGAAGAAAGCCAACCAACCTCAGGAGCAACTTCTTCGCCTTTCTCAGTCTTAGTGACTGCACAAAGGACTTCAAAGAGGACTCCAGCAGTCTGATAAGCCTTCCCAAGCTGGGCTCTGTCTGCCTGCTCCCCTTGGTCAAAAACTCGGATATACTGCTGGTAGTACTGCTGGTAGTAACTCTCAATTTCCCGGGCATCAGTCTTTTTGACACGACGGGGAAAACTTGATGTATTGTCCTGATTCAACAATTGTATCAGTAATTGTGTTTGCTTTCACAGGGTATTCAAAGAGAAGAACTTTAAGGACGCCAATTGAAGATAGAAGAACATCAATGGGACTTTAAAAACGCCAATGGAAGATGGAAGATTGGTGTATTTCCAGCATGCACAAGATAAAAGAGGGCAATTTGATGACAGTTAACTGTTCACTAGGGTGGATTAGGATTTAGGAGTTAAAGAAAAATTTATGACTATAGTTTATACTCCATTTTTATCTTCAATTTCATGACTTTTTTTCGTCAAATCAAATTCATTAAAAAAAGTCAAATTTAGTTGCCGCATTTTAAAGATTGGTTATATGTAGCCATTGTAGAATTATCCCACATTTTAACATTAATTTACAAATTTGTATATTGAAAACCATCACAAAAAAAATATAGTAAAAACTGGCAAATTAAAGGACTGTAGAGTGTTTTTTAACTTTCTAGGTAATATCCATATGTTTTGACAAATTAACAATCGAGGGAAAGATTTTCACAGGTTATGTATTAGACAAGATACTCTCTGTTCTCTTCTCCTTTTTCAATTACCTAATTTGAGTTTCTCGATTAATCTTTAACCAAAATAAAAATTATTTACAATTTGATATTTTAAAAGCACACATTGAGACGAATATAACAATAGTTCAGTTAATAATATTTATTATGTATATAAGTGAAAATATTTTCAGAGTTTTCCAAAATTTTACTAAAATCAAATTGCGTAAACTTAAACAAGAGATGAGGGAGTAATATATATGATTGAATTATCGATGTGTACCCATAAATAGTAATTGATGGAAAGAGATAGAAATTACTACTGATATACCACAAAATAAGTATTAACAAAAGGATAACAAGGACTGTAAGAAGTATAATTTTTGACAAACATTCATAAGTTACTTTTATACTATCTTTGTGTCAATAAATGGTTGGTTTGATTTTCTTGTCAAATTTATAAACTTTGGATGTAAATTCTCACTAGCAAAACTTAAAAGTTTGTACAAATATATATATATTAAAAAGCGTAAGCACAGATTGCAATCCGCCACGTGTCACTCTCCCTTCTTTTCAACAACATTTTATCAACGTCATTCTCATAAAAAAGCAAATTGTCCATAAGGAGTTTCGAACTCACGACCTCGAGTATGAGAGAGAAATGCTCTAACCATTGCGCCACTACATTGTTGTTGTTTCTTTCATGAATACTAATAATGATATTATATATTTTCAATAAAAAACAATATTTAATTGCATTTATGAATAAAACTACTAATTTATAACTTTAACTGTCATCTTTCTACACCACATTTTAATTGTCTTAAAATACTAACGTATAATACAGATACCCCAGAGCATCGCTTGGGTCTAATTACTAGTTATTGATCAAAATAGTTCATTGATCAATGCTAAAAGCCAAATATAAGGACAAATGTTTAAAGAAAAAAGAGATATGACATAAACCAATATATATAATTCATTTTAAATCATCTTCATTTTCCAATACGTTATCTTGCAAAGGAGTCGAGATTTAGAGACCAATCTATTTCATATATTTTAGATAAAAGTCAACACTTGTTTTGTTTAGACTAAAAAAGTCAAACTACAAGCATGTAATGGCTCAAGTTACACATGCATTAATGTCTACACTATTTGACTAATTTACACACTTGTTATAGGAGATAAATAATTAATTTAATCACCAGAGTCAATGATGAAGTGCCACCTGATTTTTGTACGGTGAGACTACTTAATAATTAAAATTTATAAGCTTCATATGCTCGCACGCTAAAATCAATTCGACCAAAAAAAGAATAAAAGTAGTGTTTATTCAACACTAATAGTATTAATTGTCGTAATATAAGATAATTTATGATGGTAACCAATGAAAAACTACATTGTCTTCCAATGCTTTTGCTCTCAATCTCATAGACCAATAGTAAAAAAATAATAATCCCTATCTCACTCTCTAATTCACCATTTACAATTAGCAGCAGTAAAAATTCAAAAATTCAAAAAAACAGAGCAAGCGCGCCAAAAAAACGAGAGAGAAATAACAGTACCCGCTCTAAACGTTGTAAGAGACCAGTCTTAAATTGCCTCACACCACGCCCAGTAGAGTTGGGATCCAACCTATGCGCTTTCTCAAATGCATAGAATCGACCTAATATCAAACAAAACACAACACACCACACATTCAAATCAAATCAAAAAACAAATAATTACACCACTTCAAACATGGAAAAAAAATCAGATGAAATCACAAAAACAGATTCGAAAAAGGAAAGAAATCATTGAAGTTCATACAGAGATAGGCAACGCGAGGGCGGTCAGGCTCGATTTCGCTAGCGACACGAAGAATGGGGACGATGGAAACGAGAGAAGAAGGGACGACTTCGTGATCAAAAACTTCAGTTGAGAAATTCGTTATTGCTGTGTTCCTTGACGGCCTCCTCGTCAGACCCTGCGGTCCAGAGTCCTGCGACGTTGCCGCCATTGTTCTTCTTCTTCTTCTACCTTCTTATCTTTCTGTGTTTTCTCTGTTTCATACACCCTCTGTTATTGATTTACAATCTTCAATGTCAATAAATCCTAGTTTTCCAGAATTCAAAACGAATCAAATCAAATAATATACATCTCATAATGTTTAAACAGAAAATAATTTCATCGAATTTCACAGTAAAAGCAAGAATTCGCTGGAAATTATCATTACAGAAACTTTCTATACCTGATCCTTATGAAAACGAATCAAATCAAACTAAAAATATCTCATGAATTCATGATTTCACACTCTGTTATTGATTTACAATCTTCAATGTCAACAAAACCTAGTTTTCCAGGATTCAAAACGAATCAAATCAAACCAAACACATAAACAGAACATTACGCGCTAGAAACTGGATAATTTCATAAAATTTCACCGCAAAAACTCATCCGAATTTACAGTAAACACGTCTCATAATCTATAGTTTCATCGAATTTCACCGTGAATTCAAGTATAATGAAACCTTCTAAATCTCATAATGTATAAACAGAAAATTACTCGCTAGAAACTTGGATAATTTCATCGAATTTCACCGCAAAATGTCATCCAAATTTACACTAATCGCAACGAATCAAATCAAACCAAAAACATCTCATAATGTATAATCGTAACAAGTTTCTCCGGAAAATCAACAATTCGCTGTAATATACAATAAAATCACATCCAAACTTACACTAATCACAACGAATCAAACCAAACCAAAAACATCTCATAATGTATAACTGTAACAAATTTCTTCGGAACCTCAAGAATTCGCTGTAATTTATCATAAAATCACATCCAAACTTACACTAATCAAAACGAATCAAATCAAATCAAAAACATCTCATAATGTATAATTGTAACAAATTTCTCCGAAAATGCAAGAATTCTCTGTAATAAACCATAAATCTCATCCAAATTTACAGAAATAAAGATAAAATATCACCGATACGCATTTCAGAGTCTGAAAAAGGAAAGTTAACATCATACAATCAAAATGCAACACAGAAAATCAAGAATCCATTAGAAAAACGAAATTAGGTTAAAAGCGATGAAGAAAAAGAGTGAAGATGGAGAAAACTCACTGAAGAGGAGCTAGAAATGGAAGTATCCAGCAAGTGAAATTAGGAAATTTTGATTTTCGCCATGGAAAATGATGATCAAGAAGGTAATGAAAACAGAGATGAAAGGAGATTTGAGAGAGGAAGAGAGAGAAAGATGAGAAATTAATGGATGAACACAAATTGCGGATTACAGAGAGTAGAGGGAAGTCTGTTAGAAGATGAGTTTTTTTCTGTTAGTTGTCTTAATAACAATAACAACTGTGAAAGAAGAACAAAATTAGTGGAAGTCCCGCTTATTTGCGCTCCTTTTTCTACTCCTTTAGGCTCTAAGCTCGCCATTTTTATTACTCCTTCCGTAACATAAAAGAATGCGACGATTTGACATAAGGTGTAAGTAGAAATATCTATTTGTTTCTTTTTTTTTTTTACGTTACGAAGGTAGTACATTGTACATTGCTTCATTTCGTTATCCTTCTAAATTGTATAATTTGTTGTAATGTGAGTTATATGATGCCCTCTTAAAAGTTTTATTTCAAACAATTAAAGAGTTTATTTATTAATTTTTAGTATTAATATTGGAAATTATCTTTACACCATGAAACATGAAACAACGTGATGATTTGGGTCATAGCCTGGGCCTGTAAAGTAGTTAGTGATAATTTAACGTTAAATTTTTAAAAAATATATCATAGAAAGCGAAGCGAGAACATTATAAAGAAACTCGTGTTATAATTTGACCCTTTTAACTACTTCGGTATAAAGATGATCGTGAATGGAACAGTTTGCTAGAATCAATACGAATGGATAAATAAATGGGATTGGATAACAAAACAATTACATTTCATTGGTGGGTACGTGTGAATTAGAACTATGTAGTTTATGAGAAAGGAATATCCAAATTCTTACCTTGATAATTTTGTATCGAGTTGGTTTACTATAAGACGGTTTTAGGTTAAGCTTAACCTCAGACCGGCCCAATAAGGCTTAGAGAAGCCCATGACGCGCGCCACATGCTAAGCAGCCCAGCCCAGTTGATTTTTTAAAAATTTCGACCCAAAACCTTAATTTTTTGCAATTTTTAACTTTTCGCCCTAAAACCTTAACTTTTGCATAAAAATCCATAACTAATATCATATGTGGAATCGATATCCTTCACTCCATTAGCCCTATTAGTTATGGATTTTTATGCAAAAGTTAAAGTTTTAGGTTGAAAAGTTAAAAAAAACAAAAGTTAAGGTTTTAGGTTGAAAAGTTAAAAAATCAATTTTTCTGGGCTCCTTAGCGCGTGGCACGCGTAATTGGGCTTTTAATTGGTTTATTGGGCTGGTCTTACATTAAGCTTAATGTAAGACCGTCTTTTATAAGACTTTGCCTTTTGTATTTTGTGACTTCATGTGTGGTCCATGAAATATAATTAAATTTGTGAAAGAAAAAAGGCTTTTAAGGCCCATTAACGAATGGGAAAGTTCTGCCCCTTTTTCTGTGAGAAGCCGCAAAATGAGATTGTATTCTGAACAAAAATAATTAAACTTATATTATCATGTGGAAGCTCATCATCCCAAAGCCATCGACCGAACTCTAAAATTGAAAATGGGCCAAGTCACGAGCACCATCATTTCCTTTACGCCTAAAGTATGAAAATTCCACACAACTAAATTCTAAACTCAACGCTAGAACATCTTCAATAACTAAATAAAACAAACCAATAACCATGACCTTTTGCTTGAGTGCTTGAATAACCGCAAGGCGGCCGCTCTTAACTTACACGTTTTGAACCCCCTGGCTACCCGTAGCCCCCAAAGCACAGCATGGGCCTCAACTTCAACCACCCTTCTCACAATGGTTGTCACTTCTCCGATAACTCCCAAAGTTTACCTTGTATACTCCAAATTCCCTGGTGTCACTTCCTCTCCACCAACTTCTTCACATCGTGGCAAACCTTCACTTCATGAGCACATGTATCACTAGGACAACCAACTAACTCACTTCCATAATCCATCTATTTCTAGCCCCTAAAATTGCCCCAACAACAGGTTAGAAATAAGCAAAATGTTGTACAAATATTTGAAAATTGTAGTTAGTTACATATAGAAAAGATGTCAAATGTGATGTTTAATGGGAGGATTTATATAACTTCCGTAGCAGTAACAAGCTAGTTGTGGTGTAGTCGTCTCTCTAGCTCACAATGTCATCCTTAAAGAGTTGTGTCATACTTCCTCCGTTTCGCAATACTCGCAACATTAGCATAGTAACCACTATTCATATATCCGTCTTATATTATATTTTTCTCCAAATGTGTAAGACAAAATATAGCCTTGTGGGGTCTTATTTGATTCGTCTTAATGCATACTATTATAATAACAACCTTTTATAATTTTTACTTATCAATAATTAGAGATATTAAAGCTCAAGATATTGCATGGGATTGTGTGCAAACAAGAAACGTTGCGAGTATTGCGAAACGGAGGAAGTATGTGATGGTGGGCCTTACATAATGGAACTTAAAAATGGTATTCTTATATGTAACTGGATGCTACTTTCATTTACGGCCTAATTTGTTGAACTATTTGCCACATGATATTAAACACACATTATAATTATTTTTTGTTGTATCCTAATTCGTTGTCGTGATGTTCCATGAACTTCAATGAAAAAAATTAAAGGAGATTTGGTAGAAAAATTTATGAGAGAAGCAGATCAGACTTTTATATATTTTGTAGACAATCTCTTTATACTTCCTCCGTTTCTTTTTAAGTGCTACATATTGACTTTGCTACTATTCATCCATTATAGTTTGACTGACTTTTACAATTTATGCATAAGAAAAAATATAGTCTTGTTGGATCTTGTTTGATTCGTCTCGATGTATACATTTTTAATATCTTGTTGTCATAATTTTTACAAATGCATAATTAAAGATAAAAATCATACAAAATGTGTCTCGACAAGTGTGAAAAAAGAAATGTAGCACTTAAAAAGAAACAGAGGAAGTATATATTTTCTTTTAGATTTTTGACAATAAAAGTACACATATCTAACCTTTTTATAATTCTTCTCCGTTTTCAATACTTGCAACCGTTTGATTTTTGCACTATCCATCTACAAACTTTAATTGTAAATTCTCTAATATAGTATAAAATAAAAATGTGCTTAAAGTAAAATATTGTTGGATAAGTCCTAATAGTCTAACAAATGATTTTTTTTTCCTAATTGTTAATCAAAAATATTGATGGCTAAATAATGTAAGTTGACAAGCGTAGGAGGCATATAATAAGAAGCAATATATAACTAGTTTGGTGACTATTTTCATGAGGGGAAGACATTTTGTCTATTTTTCTTTTTGAGAAAAGAGTTTTGATTTTGTACTCTATTATTTTTCATTTTAATGTATATATTAAATACTTTTACATTTGCTATGAGTATTAAGGAAAAACTATCAATTATAAAAACATAAATTTATGATTTGCAATGGCTCAAGCAAAATGAGCCAAGGGAGGGAAAAAGCGGGTAATTAAGTTGATATAATATGCAAAAACATATTAGATACAAATAAATGAGTAGAGGACTTTAAATTTGAAATATTTTATATGATAGAATTTGTCTAGATGTAGTTTCTTTAACTTATAGAGTCACATACTCATTCTACCACATAAAAGAGAGTCACATACTCGTTCTCCTTTCAATTATTTTTTTCAATTTTAGCCTCGACGAATCTCCAAAATATGATGATTTGAATGATATATTCTTATTTCTTAATTAGCATTATTTGGTATCATTTCATATTACAAATATCACCATTCCGTCTCTTTTTAAATGAAGTTTTTGTAACTTTAAAATTCACATTTTCCCTTATTAAATATGATATAATGTTTGTGGAAGATTCTATAATACTTTTATATACAATATATTTGTCCTTTGTTTTGAAGTTGATTTATTGTAATAAGTAAAAAAGACCTTCTTAAACTGGCAACTCTTATAATTATATGCAACCATTTTACTGATCATCACACTCATTAGAATTAGGGGAAACCATAAGGCCACCTCATCCCCAAATAACCCATAGGAGGGTTTGATCCCATAACCACACCAACTTAACTACTAGGGCAAGCACTGATGGTTTTTAAGGGCAAGCACCAATGGTTTTTAAAGTGATCTCTCTCATACACATTCAATACTCATATGGTCATATTCATTTTGAACTTAACTGGTGCAATCTAACACATAATTTGTTTCAAATACGTTATATATGAAACCAATACTCTTCTTTAGACTTCAAAATTTTACTTCCCTAAAATACCTTTACGCATCCCAAATACTCATTAATTTTTTTTACAATAGTATTAATAAAAGTTCTACATTTATTATTATTTCTTTTTTTTTTGACGGGTACATTTATTATTATTTCAATTTGAGCATTTTATTAATTTATCAAATATGCGTTGTATGTGCTCATTATAATTCTTATTTTATAACGGAAATGATATCGAAAATCTAACTTATTTTATCTACCTAAGTGTACCATGAACATGGTACCTTAAGACTTATTTTCTTGCTCATCATTCATTATTGAAATACCCTAAATGAATGAAAATTTTGCATGAGAAAATCTTCCAATAAGAAATGAGCAAAATATAGTCTCCAATAGACTGTAGTGGTACATCGCGAGTGTATGATACTCTATTGAAAATTGCGTTTGGTTAGGGGTCTAAAAGGGGATGAACTCATTTCGTACCTTTGACTAGGGGGTTTAGCATTTTCCTTTCCCCCTCCCCTATTCCCAAATCCCTCTACCGTGATTCCCCACCCCCTCCACTTAGTAACAAAGTAGGGAAACCACCTTTGACCACCATCTCACCGCCTTCTCCCTTTGACCACCCACTTCCATCACCCATCTTAACAACCTTGAACTTCTCGGGACTAACTCCCACCCACTGGAAAAGCAATCCCAACCACCTTCCCCATTAAATTCTCCCGAAAACAACCCCCACGCACCGAAAAGTAATCCCAGCCACCTTCCCCACCAAGTTTCTGCTGGAAACAACTTTCCATTTACCCCAAAACAGCCTACAACCCCAAAAACAACCACACCCGTAACACACTTGAAATATTACTCTTAGCCCCCCTCGAAAATCCCACTCGGATCTAAGAGTTTTTAGTTTCCTTTTCCACTCGTATCTCTTTTTTTGACAAACTTTATATTTAATGTTTTTTCCCTTCTAGTGTATCTCTTCTCTACAAGTGGGGATGGCAATGGATAAAGTATGGATAGGGGCTGACCAGATCCAGACTCATTAATTTCTTCCAGACCCAGACCCGATCCAGACCCATTGGGTCTTGAATTTTCAGACGTAGACCGATCTGATGGGTCTAGGGTCCTTACAAGGTCTTTAGTGAGTCCTTTTGAATTTCAAGTTTAATAACATTTTTTAATCTAATAAATTTATTTCGTCTATTTTATAGGTTCGCGTGACCATGCTTAAGGTTTGTATCCAAACAATTAACAAAATATAGATCATAAAAATCTTAAAAATGTTTCAACTTACATCATTAGATGTCTTAAAATGGAGTCACAATTACTTATAAAATCATAATTTCCAACTTATTTTTTTTTGAATCTTTCTTATGTAAATGGGTCTGTAGGTAGGGTCTGGACCAGGCCTGAGTCTGACATATTTGGACCCAGACTAGGACGCAGACCCTGACCCGCTTGATAATCTCTGGACCCATATCCGACCCAGACCCATTGGGTCTAAAAAAGTTAGACCCAGATCCTTATAAATGGGTTTATGGGTCTGGGTCTGGATCGAGTCCAAGACCCATTGCCATCCTATCTACAAGTTGGTTTACTGTAAGACTGTCTTAGGTTAAGCCTAAACCTCAGATCAGCCCAATAAGCCTTAGATAAGCCCATGACGCGCGCCACACACTAAGCAGCCAACCAAGTTGATTTTTTTAAACTTTTTGACCCAAAACCTTAACTTTTTTGCGTTTTTTAATTTTTCGCCCTAAAACTTTAACTTTTGCATAATAATCCATAATTAACATCATATGTAGAATCGATATTAACAAATATGCTAAAATTGTTAACTTTTAAACTTAAAAACTTAACTTTTGAACCTAAAATCTTGAACTTTTAAATATTAACATAAGTTATTTTGTTTAAAAGTCTCACATTAAGCTTAATGTAAGACCAGTCCAATAGGCCCAATAGGCACCATTTTTCAAGAGATAAGATATTTTCATATTTTTTCAAGTCAACCTTCTTCCCACCACCCCCGCCATTCCCTTCACTCCATTAGTCCCATTAGTTATGGATTTTTATGCAAAAGTTAAGGTTTTATGTTGAAAAGTTAAAAAAACGCAAAAGTTAAGGTTTCAGGTCAAAAAGTAAAAAAATCAATTTGTCTTAGCGCGTGACATGCGTAACTGGACTTTTAATTGACTTATTAAGCTCGTATTATATAAAAAACTCAAGTGCCTTACCAAGAATAAAGGCTGCAAAAAATACTTAATCTAAAAAACTAAAAAGTTGCATTTCCTAATTACTACTACTTATTACATGATGGATGATGATTGACGACGACGATGATGATTGACGATCATGATGATGATGAAGATGAAGATGATATACACATAAAATTACAAAGATCATACAACCACCCCACTCTCTCTCTCTCATTTCTTTTTCTTTTCTTTTCTTTTCTTTTCATTTTCTTGTTGTCTTTCTCCTTTCTCCTTTCTCCTCCCATTTCCTTCTCCCTTCTCTCCACACATAAAATCCACGCCTATCACCCACCTCCGAACTTTCCCCCAATCCCCCCATTTTCCCCCAATTCTATCTCAATAATCCACTAATCTCTCCATTTCTTAATCTTAATTTTATCAAAGTTAGTGTCTTTTTTTTCATCTGGGTCATATCTTGTTCATTCCAATTCATCAAAGTTAGTGTCTTTTCTATCATCTGGGTCATCTTCTTCCTTTCAATTCATCAAAGTTAGTGTCTTGTTTCATCTGGGTCATCTTGTTCATATCAATTTACCAAAGTTAGTGTCTTTTCTATCATCTGGGTCATCTTCTTCATATCAATTTACCAAAGTTAGTGTCTTTTTTTCATCTGGGTCATCTTCTTCATTTCAATTCATCAAAGTTAGTGTCTTTTCTATCATCTGGGTCATCTTCTTCATATCAATTTACCAAAGTTAGTGTCTTTTTTTCATCTGGGTCATCTTCTTCATTTCAATTCATCAAAGTTAGTGTCTTTTCTATCATCTGGGTCATCTTCTTCATATCAATTTACCAAAGTTAGTGTCTTTTTTTCATCTGGGTTATCTTGTTCATTCCAATTCATCAAAGTTAGTGTCTTTTCTATCATCTGGGTCATCTTCTTCCTTTCAATTCATCAAAGTTAGTGTCTTTTTTCATCTGGGTCATCTTGTTCATATCAATTCACCAAAGTTAGAGTCTTTTCTGTCATCTGGGTTATGTTGTTCATTTCAATTCATCAAAGTTAGAGTCTTTCTGTCATCTGGGTTATCTTGTTCATTTCAATTGATCAAAGTTAGAGTCTTTTCTGTCATCTGGGTTATCTTGTTCATTATAATTCATCAAAGTTATCAAAGTTAGTGTCTTTTATATCATCTAGGTTATGTTGTTTATTTCAATTTATCAAAGTTAGTGTCTTTTATATCATCTGGGTTATCTTAATTTTATCAAAGTTAGAGTCTTTTTCTGTCATTTGGGGTTGTTTTCTTGTTCCTTGTTCGATATGCCTGCTTGGTGGGGTAGAAAGTCTAATAAGACCAAAGAAGAAACTCCTAATCATCACCAAACCTTATTTTGTGAGCTCAATTCAAATAAATCTCCTGTTAATTCTGATAATTCTAATGAAATTAACAAGAATAAGAGGTCACCCAGAAGCTTAGAAGAGTTGGGTCGTGGGATTTTGTCCCTTAATTTAAGGGGAAGTAATAGTAGGGAGTTTGGAAGTTCTGGAGGTGGGTCATCTGGGGTTTGTGGATTTGATTCAGATGTTGAGAGAAAAGTTGTGGGTCATCCTCTTCCTAGACCCTCTAATTATGGGGTTGTTGTTGATCCTGGTAATGGTAATGGTGTTGGATTATTAGCATCTGGGTCTGCCTCAGTTTCAAGTGTTAGTTCTTCTGGCTCTAATTCTGATGATCCTCCTTTTCTTCTTGATCAACTCCAATCTGGGGTTTTCAGGTTTGTGTCGAAACTCGAAAGGCTTTGTTTTTGTTGTATGATGTTTATTGTTTTGGGTATTTCTAGGGTTTTTTGATTCAAGCTTTGATGATTTGTTGTTGTTTGATCTATGTGAATGTTGAGTATTGGTAATTTGATTGAGGGTTTGTCTTGGATGTTTTAATTCTAGGGATTTTGTTACTTTCAGTGTGATCCTTGATGGGTGTGAGCTGTCTTTTTGTGCTCTTTCTACTTTTTTAGCTTTAAGAGGAGTGAGAGTAATTTAGGTTGCTTTTACATACTATATGATTACACATTTTGGCTGAGAAAAGAATGAAGCAAAAGGGTTCTTCCATTTGTCAAGAATTTGATCACAAGAAAGGAAAAAACACGATTTAATTGCCTTGAAGTACCCTGCAACAAGGATTTGGTAGTGATTTTAGTACCTACCATTGCATATATGGCAGAAAGTTCCCCCCGGCCCCCCGGGGGGGTTGGGTTGAGATTGAGGCGGGCAGATAATTGACATTTTTACCTACTCCGAAGTCAATATGCTTGCTGCAAGTAACTATTTTTTCTTATTGCTGTGCTGAGGCAAACACCATCCAAACTATGGCAATGAAATCAGCCCTTTTCCCTTGTCGTCAGTTCTCCAATCACAATGTCCATATTACTCGGTGAATCATCAATTGGTCCTATAGCTCAATAGTTCCTGGCAAAGATGTGTATATGTTTTGTGGTTTTAGCTAATTTCTTGTCGAATTTCCCACTCTAGTTGGCTATTATTCGACTATTTGGGATGGTTTGATAATGCGGGCATAGTTCATAATATATCGCTCCTTCAGTTTATGGAAAGATAATCTGTGAGCGCTTGTGATAGTGCTATTAGATTGCTTCATTGCTTTATCACTTACTGGAATTGTGAAATTGCCGTGTTGTGATTGTTGAAATATAATGAATGCATTAATCAGTGGGAGGGCGAAGAGTCCTGGATCAAGAGGAGCTACAGCTGCTACATCACCTATTCATCCACGGTTGGCCGGAGTGAATTCTGAATCTCCCACAGGAAGACAAGAAGAAGGGAGGAGTCAAGGCCATCCCTTGCCCTTGCCGCCTAGTTCTCCTACTAGTCCATCCTCCTTGCCCAACGGAAGATTCACTGAGAGCACACATAATTCTCTGTCGAAATGGAAGAAAGGAAGGCTTCTTGGAAGGGGAACCTTTGGGCATGTCTACCTTGGTTTTAACAGGTAAATACAAAATATTTCACACTCACTCTTTATTTTAGATTTAAGATACATCAACTTAATATTTGAAGGATAATATGGGAGGATGTTTTGGTAGTTTTTCATATAGTTAGGGTATCACTTTCTGATTAGACGATCAAAGTGCTGCCCGAGTTTACAACTTTGGGTGCGACCTTGATGTGTGTTATTTGGGATCAGATTGCTTGTTTCTAGTTCCTGGTGTTTGCAGAGTAAAGAACCTCCACAGGAATGTGTAACAAAGCGTACGGTAGATGCACGACGTATTACGTGGACCGGGTTTTTGTTGTAGCCTTTTGATGCTATTAATTTGGTCTCATACTCTCAGCGTGACTGTGACAAGGCATGACAACTCAATAAGC
The DNA here is from genome assembly GCA_947645195.1 of Patellifolia procumbens. NCBI lineage: Eukaryota > Viridiplantae > Streptophyta > Magnoliopsida > Caryophyllales > Amaranthaceae > Patellifolia > Patellifolia procumbens. Next base: position 1,713,032 of record CANSGD010000144.1, read on the forward strand.
CTATCACCTGGTGAGGGTCTTTCTGTTTGAAGTCGATCATTGCTTGTGAATCATTGTCCACCTGACGTCCCACGGATGTTGTGCACAGTCTTCCTTTTTTTTTCAAAACAGCAAAACTGCAAAAAAGGCTGTTGATTAGTGCTGGCAAGGGAGTAGTTCTGAAGCGCTTGTAGAAATTTGTGATTGTTGTTGACTTTGACAACCATTGTCTATTTTTGTGAGAACCTCCCAAATGTCTTAGGAACCAACCTAACTGTAGTGCTATGTTGAAGAAATTGGAGTTGATTTAAGTATATTGTGATGTTCACTGAAACATTGGATGGAAGCTGTCAAAACTTATTGGAATAATGCTTGACAATGCCTCTGGATCATTTTGGAATTGATTTACCGTGCTGTTAAATATTCTGTGCTCATTTGGCTTTCTTGTTACACCAATAACATTGCCTTTTTATTAGATGCTTTTTTTTTTTATCTTTTATGACAAGGAGGTTTGTTAACAGCTAACCTATGTGGAACGTCATGATGTCACTGGTTCTTATTGAGAGCTTTTTTGCGCTTAAATCTTCCAACGCATATTGTGTACTAAAGTTACTATTAGGTCATTTTTGAACTGTGTATGTTTGTAGTTCTTAGTCATATTTATTAAGAAAATATACTTGTTATAAAAGAAGTAGTTACTGCTTTGTCGTCTCCAAGTAGCTCTGATTGCAATTTCTAATTACCACTTGGTGTCTCATATCTTCCTATTATTGCCTTGTTTAGTGCACATCACTCCACAAGGTTGCTTAAGTGAGATATAATGAGGTGTTCCAAGGCAAATAGTGAATGTTAATAAGGATGAACCCTCATGTACAGGCGTTCCCCGACAGGGACCTGCCAGCTCAAGATGCCAAACAGCCGATACCCGTCTTCTTTGGGGTTTCGTTGTATATGCCTCTGCATGCTCTTTACGTGGAAAAAATTAGGATTTCCAAGGCCTATTGTTAGACAATCTGCTACTCCTAGGAAAGATTGTTTTCAAGGTTTAGATATCTGAAGTGTCTTTATTCGCTGCATCAAAGACAACATGTGTTATTGTTTTTGTAAAAATGGTTATGTTTTCTTATGTAGGAGATTCTCTTCGTGAAACTTTCTCTTCTACTCAAGGTGATGGTACATGAAAGTCTTACCTTACCAATTGGTTGGTTTTAAGCGTCTACCTTCCTGGAACAATGCACCAAGCTCTCTGCCCTAAATTGAATATATATATGTATATATATCAAAGTTCATAATTGTACAAGGCACTTAGGAAGGCAGAGGTGGTTTAGGGTCTTTTGAGTACTTTTAAAAAGTTTGCTTCAACCACTTTGTGAATGATGGCTTGATATTTTATTTTGTAATAACTTGATTTCTATATTGGTTTCTTCCATGATTCTTTTCTCTGTTTTGAATTTTTGTGGTTTTGTTTAGCTCTAGATAGATGTAGTCATTGAAAATATTATTGCCGCACATGTCGTGAATGTGATGACCTGTTAAATCTCACTCGAATTTGAATGAATCTTGTCCAACCTTGGCAGTGAGGGTGGACACATGTGTGCGATAAAGGAAGTGAGGATTGTTTCAGATGATCAGAACTCAAGAGAATCCCTGAAGCAACTCAACCAGGTCTTTCATTTACATAGTACTCTCTAGCTAACACTCATAGCCTTTGTTTTCTTATTCTATCTCTTTTTTCCTTTTACCTTGCATATTAGGCAAGTTTTGGTTAATCTTTCTTTTGGTTTAACAGGAAATTAACTTGCTAAGTCAGCTGTCACATCCAAACATCGTTAGATACTACGGTAGTGACCTGGTATGGCCAACTCTTCTCATTGTTAGAGATGCATATGTAATCCATCATTTTCCTTATTTTTTCCCTTTGTGTAGTTTCTTTTGAACATGTGTTTGAAAGTCTGTTCAATCCATAGTTATATCCTGAGAGCCGTTTCCTTGTATTTTGGGAGCACAACTGTGATAATATCATAATCCATAGAGAATGGTAGCATGTAATACCTCTGTAATGAACTAATATTACTAGGACAAGGGCACTTTTGGAAGTTTATAATAAATTAGGAACTAAGAACTTAGAAGTTTTAGGGTTAACTTATCTTATAAATAGAGCTAAGTAGAGGGAGAGTAGGCATCATGAAAAATATTAAGTTGTCATTTAGTTGGTTTAGCTTAGTTGGGAGAGAACTAGCCTCTCGAAAGCTTGTAGTTATCTTTTAATTTCTGTATTTTAGTTTATTCAATCAAAAACACCATTATCGTCTCTTAATCACCTTTATCAAGTTACCAGTCCAAAACAACTACTCTGTGTGTGTGCTCATTTTTTCATTAATTTCTGGCTATTGTTTGCTGCTAATGTTTTATTGCTGGCTGCTACTGTTATTTCATTTTTCAGTGAACCCAGTCTATTACAACCTCTTGTAGTTAGTAGCGGTGAACTCTAAATTTTCTTCTCTTTTCAGGCTGGAGATACACTATCAGTTTATTTGGAATATGTCTCTGGTGGATCTATACACAAATTACTTCAAGAATACGGTCCCTTCGGGGAACCTGTTATCCAGAATTATACCAGACAGATACTCTGTGGCCTTGCGTACTTGCATAGTAGAAGCACAGTGCATAGGTACTTGTAGTGTATATAACCGTTTCTGCATAGAGTTTGTTAGGAAATTTCTACTTTTTTACAGCATTTAGGAAAATTTATTGGTGACATCATGTTTCAAAATGACTGACAGGGATATCAAAGGAGCAAATATATTGGTTGATCCTACCGGCGAAATTAAACTTGCAGATTTTGGCATGGCCAAACATGTAAGTGATACTTCTTCATGCTTATAAATCTGCAAGCACTCATACGGAAGTTAACTTGATACTAATAACAAAACTTGTTCTAGTTGTTGCATTGGCTCCATGATATTACACAGTAATAAACAAATAGTATTTTCATTGCAAAAGCATTATGATATCAAAACACGGCCTACTTGATGATCGGAATCATAAGTTTTCCTTTCCACTGTAATTCCTTTTCTCAAGCTTGTAAGTTACTAAGTATTGGTCGCCATACTCGCCAAGCTTCTTTTATCCCTTTTATTTACTTCTCACCATGTTTTGAATTGTCTGGTGCAGATGTCGTCATGCTATTCAGTTCTTTCATTTAAAGGCAGTCCTTACTGGATGGCCCCTGAGGTACTTTCACTCTCCTTCCCGCCACCCCCTCTTCCTCCTTGCTTCTCTCCCCTCTAGTTCCCACTCCCCTCTTTACTCTTTTCTGCATTTTCAGAGGCCTAGCTGGGAGCTTGGTATCTCTATCCACTTTCTCCTTGTGTTACAGACATAACGTTGCTTACTTTCTCATGTACTCACAGGTAGTGATGAATAAGAGTGGGTATAGCCTTGCAGTTGATATTTGGAGTTTAGGATGTACTATTCTTGAAATGGCAATGGCAAAACCACCTTGGAGCCAGTACGAAGGGGTATGAAAATATGTTGATTGAGAATCTTCCCAGTCAAAATCAAACTAGAGATGCACAAGCCAATTCTTTTGTCATGTTTGCTTTGTAGGTGGCAGCAATTTTTAAGATTGGAAACAGCAAAGATATTCCAGAGATTCCTGATTTTTTATCTAGTGATGCGAAGAGTTTCTTGTATCTTTGCCTTCAGCGTGATCCGGCTGATCGCCCCTTAGCTTCACAGTTGCTAGATCATCCTTTTGTTAAAGACCAATCTGTTGGAAGGATCCCCAATATCAATGCAACAAATGAAGCCACTTCATTCTCATTTGATGGAAGACGCAAGCCAGTAAGACATCCTAGATGCCTCGCCTCTGATTCTTTGTTTACTCTCTATATTAACTTGCTAACCTCATAAATGTCAAAAGATTTTGAAAAACAAAATCTTTTCCATGGGATTTGACGAAATTTTCCTAATGTACCATGGCTAGACCAGGAAGTTCATGTTCTAACCTTTTAGTGGTTTGAGAAAGGAATTAAGAATGCAGGAAAGTAAAACGAGAGCAGAAATTTATCTTTCTTTTCTCTGTATTAATATATATATTTGCCTGGATATCGCTTTAGATATTAAGTTAAAAATACGAAACTATGTAACTCGTAATATCAGTGGCATTTAAGGTTTGTTCAAGAAAGTTAGAAAATTGCTTAGAATGATTTATGAATTCATAAAAATGGGACTATGGGGAAGTTGTTACCTTCTATATGGGCTGGTTTGACGTGGGGTTCTTTGTTTTTACACAAAGGCTTCATTAATGGAAAAGTTTCAGTATCCAGTTTGGCTTATCTAAGTTTCAGTATCCAGTTTGGCTTATCTAAGTTTCCACTTTCAAAAATTTTAGTATATGACAAAGTGTGGGAAATTTGCATTTTACATATTATTGTTATGGTGCCTTATGGCTATTTATGACGGTTCCCAAATTATTCATCACGTAGTGGTTATTGTCAATCTAATATATTTGGGGTACTATCCCATTCTGATTTTAAAAGGTTATTCCCCGGGGGGGAGCAGAGGTGTTGTAAGAGTATAATATCCTGTTTATGTAACTCGTTGCATTGAGCACCTTCTATAAAAATGCTTTTTTGATGAATTTGTTGAAGGTTTTGGAGTCGTCTCATGTGTAAGAATAAAAGGTAGGCTTAAATTTACCAGAAGTAAGATATCGCTAGAATTCTGGTGATTACCTTTTGAAAAGGTCTTGCTTCCAGTTCAGGTACATGAAGATTACTTAAATTGCTCTACACTGTCACATGAAGATGTCTGTGAATAAAGATGTCTGTGAATAATCTCAGTTGTTTGCTATACTATTATTCCACCTTTCGCTGGACTTGTTAAAAGTGATTGTTTTGGGTTGAGTTGTATGCTTGTATCACATTCAGCTGATTCTATGAAAGATAGTTTGTGATCTTCTTTCCTAATTTGTTTGAGCAAATAACATACGGGTTTTGGTACATTCTTTGCAGCAACCCTTGGAAATACATCCACGTAGAAAGAGCGTTAGTTCCTATGACGTGGATAATATGAGAAGACCAGGGCTGGCAATTTGGGAAGCTAGGTAAAGTTGTTTGCCATCATAATTAATGAGAGAAATGTGGAAGATACTTGTCTTTTTGACTAAATCTTTCTTCTATACATTTGACAATTTTGGGTTTAGGGATAATCCAAGATCAATCATGTCACTGCCGGTTTCACCCTCATCAAGTCCACTACATAGACTAGCACCTGCCTCCAAGAGTTGTTTACTTTCACCACCTCACCCATCTTATGCTTGGCCGGGGCAAAGCAGCCACAATTCGCATGACCACTCGGTATCTCCTACAAGAAGACGTGCAGGCTACACCCTTGATCCATGGATCGAAAGCACGTTGTTTAAGACCCAAACAACATCGGGTGGGTCCAATCATATGCGACTTATCTGAATGTGAAGGCTAGAGAGAGTATATACTTTTCCACCAAAAAATTCACCCATTTTGTATGTACATATATGATGACGGAGTTGCTCACCGAAAAGAAAGGGGAATTAGCTGCATTTTTTCTTCACCAGAGTTGCTACTGCATTAAAAGTTGAAGATTATCACTTACTAAAATTGCGTCGAAAGCAACGAGATCCTTTTGATGACGTAAGCAGCGGAAAATGGTGTAATCTACTGCTGCGAATGGGCCATGCAAATTAATTGACAGTTAGAACCGGCGAGTTTTCATCATGCTGTAAATTTTTTCAGTGTTGTATATATAAATTGTTCTCTCTTGTATTTCTGAAAAAAGATGTGTTTATTAGTTGAGAAAGCCAAAACTAGGACAAAGGCTAAACAGGGAAATCACCATCCAATAGTGTGGGTGGGAGAGAGATTTATTTCTGTGATAAGCATAGTGATGTTTCAGGTGTCATCAAAATTTTTATAGGTTCCTGTTGAATGATAGAGTATGGTATCTTGGATGCTTTCATGTCCACATTGAATTTGTTCTTGCTACAAACTGCATTCCAATGTTACTCTAGATGAATCCACAGCTAGATGTAAATCAATAATTCATGTTCTTGGGAACACAATGTCAATGGTCTAAGTCTCAGAAATCACATACAGTAAAAAGAATGATCACATGATATCTCTATTACCATTTATTTTTTTGGTGAGAGAGAAAATATGGTATTTTCCCGAATTATCTAAGAATTTGAAAAAAAAAATTGCTGTGTCTGCCTCTAAATATATGCAATATTCCCTGTTTTAGAGTCAAAGCTTAAAAAGTTCACCGCACATTCTCCCTAATATATATTAGAATGGATCACAATGTGTATTTTGACATTACCTCACTTCAATAATTTTTACTTACACGTAATCAGAGATACATTGATCGAGTTTTGAAGGCTGTAAAAGTCAAATGGTGCATAGAAAAAAAACCGGAGGAATTAATAGCTAACTATTTTGCACAGCGCATAATAAGGAAGAGGGGGTAAGGTTCAATAAACCCTTTGTTATTTATCAGAGCATGTTAGATTAATAAAATAAACCAACTCTTCTTAAAGGAGAAGACACATTATTAGGCTTATAACTGAAAGGTTCCTTGAACATTGGAAACTAACACAAGAGTTTAAATACTCACGATTGAGCATAAAACTTCAACAAGGCATATTAAACTTGTATCAATTGATTCAAGTCTCTCTCGCCGTAAAAGAGATCCAACCCCGAAACGAATTAGATCCAACCCCGAAACGAATTAGACACGACGCTTCTTTGGAAGTCGACATCCATTGTGTGCACGTCGAGTGGTATCTTCAATCATCGTAATTGGAGTATGATCTCCTTTACCAAAGGTGTAGCCTTCTCTCCAGCCAAGAATTGCTTGCTTCTTCTTCTTAAAGTGAGTGAACCCATTAACTCTCATGACAACAGACTTCAACCCAAGATTTCTTGCAAGTCTTCCCACATGTTCTGCTGTTGCTTCAGCAGCATATCGAGAAAGCTTAGGGCCACCTTTCATTTCTTCTAAGCATCCTGAAGATGCTCCTACCTTTTTGTTCCCCTTGAAATCAGTAATGGTGACAAAAGTATTGTTCTTGATCAGCTTTATGTGTACTATATCCGACGTCTCTTCATTGTTGTGCCGTTGTCGACCTTCACTGTTAAGCCGTTGAGAGACTCCCATTGACTCCTTCCTATCTTCTTCCAAGACCCCTGCCATTCCCTTGACAAACGCCATGGGCCTTGAGCTCCCAAGATAATCAGCTTGTTTGGTGGCAGTCGTATGTATCCTTGCTCCCAAAACACTACCTTTCCAGCTATTGATAGAGTCTGCAGTAGAAAAAAGTTCAGATTGTTTTATGGGGTAGAGAGGGGACTAGTTATGAAAATTATTTATGTACTTCCATGTTTTTTCAATTGCAACATTTTAAACTTTGTCACTATTTATATACGAATATTGATCGGAAATTTTGCCTATTGTAGAAATACAAATTCAAGTATTTAAGATGGATGTTAGATTGATCTCAATGCTCAAGACCATGCTTTCCATCTTTGACAGAACTTAAAGTATGATGCATGTCGAGACTTTAAGAGTTTAAGATTTACTCGAGCAAGAGAAATAAAAAAGTATGAGTGAACCCTGACCAAATACACCCAAAGACCACGAACTGCAAACAAATCTAGCTAATGGCAGCTTCCGACATGGCTTTGCTCATGCCCATTTTACCAGGAACGTGGTCCTTTCCAAGTTCTGATAAACAGAGTGGGGTTGCCAGAGATAAAAAGAACCATTCGCCAACTTTCCATAAGGGGTCGATAGAGAGCCATGAATGGGCTTGTTGACTCTTACGTTCTTCAGTCCCTCACCCCCCTTTCCATACGGGGGTTAATAGAGAGCCATGAGTGGACTGTCAACTCCTTAAGTTCTTCAGCCCCCCACCCCCTTCCTGGCAAAGTTTCTAAGTCAAAATCGTTTACAATGGGGCTCTTAATTATCTCTGTCAATATATCACCCACACAAGACATCACCAACTAAGCTAGTTGTCATGTGATTGTCATGTAACTTGAGATTTTACAATCCTAGCACCAAATTACAGCATTTAAAAAGGAATTGTAGAGAAAAGCTCCTAAAAACAAACAAACTTTTCTTATTAGCTTTGCCTATGATCGCATTTTAAAAAAGAAACACTTCCCAAAATAATTACCTAAGTCAAGATAAAGCTGAGCTTAACGGGCAAACTCCAACTCTTTATGCTGAGGTTTAAGTTCACAACACAACTTAAATCAAGCATGAGATAAAATGAGGAAGACTCACTTCTAACCAAGCAATGAAGCCTGCTTATGCTCAACTTATAGTTAACACAGGATGGGGGTGAATATGATTAAAAGATGTAAATATTCTGAATTAAAAGATGCAAAAAAATCTAAGCAAATCTTAAGTATTTGTACAGTACACAAGGCTAGTGGACTTTAAGATTTGGATATGTAGATAACATGGACAAGAATATACAAGCACAACGGAGCCAATAAGCATCTATAGAGGATAGCAATTCAGTGCAACCTTCTATTCTTTGGATGTTGAATGTTGATTACAAAGAGAATTCATCTGAAAATTGTCATGTTCGGTCCCGTTGTCCAAGGTGTATTAGGTGAACCCAAAAGGCTTTTAGTAGTAGATTAATTCTTCTGGTACCTAAGAAGAAATGCCAGAGATCAGGTAAACTATGTTATACCTCGAATAAGAGATAGTAAAGCTAAGTTTGGCTGGACGAAAACATTTCCAACGGAAAAATGATTTTCTGGGAAAAATCAGTTCCTATGGAAAGTAAGCTTGTAATTTAGTTTTCCTTCGTTTGCCTGTTTGGCCCTAACCAGAAAATTCTTCCCTTGCCAATACGATCTATTGGGAAGCTATTATTCACCTCTCACAAACCAATCGAAGGAAAACACGAGAGCTAAATTTCTAGAAAAAGATTTTCTCCCAACCAAACACTTTTCTAAATGATCCCTGGTCATGTTGTAAAACTACTTATTTCAAGCGAAGGTTGGATCAGGACCTTAATGTCCAAAAATGATCCAATTTGGAACAATAGAGATAAATCAACGATATTTTAATGTGAAATGCACAATCTTAAACCTTTGTTGTGTCAATTTTCAATTTGCAAGTTGTTCACTTCTTGTACACCAAAGTACAAGGTTCCACACTAAGGAGATGCACCATAAGTAACTTCTAAGCGCACACAAATGGAACATGGCAGACCTCTGCAATTCCAAAATCTCAAACAGTCTTAATGCTAAAGACAACAGCCCATCTTACAGTTAGGCTCTGTTTCTTTTGGTGGAAAACCATTTTCTTGGAGAAAAACTCCATCTTTCCATTTTCCTCTATTTGTTTTGTTAAGGGTGGAAATCAATTTTCTTAAAGGTAGAAAAATGTTGTTAGAAGGAGAAAACCGAGAGCTGCCCAGTTCCTATCAGATAGATAGGGAGTTGGGCATCTATCAATTTTTGCATAGTATATTTATAGATATGTGCAGTATATTTTATGAATAATGTAGTATATTTATGTAAAATTTAAAGGTAGTATATTTTCTTAACAAATTTAGAATTTACTAAAACTTTAGTATATTTATAGAAAATGTAGTATATGTTTCAAAAATCGTAGTATATTCCATCTGATAGATCTGATAGGAACTAAACATTCTCCCGACAAAACCAATTTCATTACGTAAACCAAGTATGCCAAATTTTCCTCTCCACTCCTTACTTCTCATTGTTCTCTCCTCCAATCTTTCCTTCTCTTTTACTTTATTTACCTTTTCTCCCTACATTTTCCTCCAATCAAACAAACAAAGGAAAACTTTTTCTAAAATTATGTTTTCCAGCGGTAATTGTTTCCCTTGAAAAGTGATTTTCCATAAAAATTGTTTTCCATCAAAACAAACAGAGACTTACTAATTGCAGTCTAATCACCACTATAACTGACCAAATAATGATAGAAGTAACTTCTAATTTGACAATCCAATTATAGCTCATATTAATTAAACACAAATACCCACAAAAGGAAAAAGAAATCCCAGTTATCACTTATCAATTGCAAAGAAAAAGGGATGGATTGAAGACCTGAAAGTGGAGATTTTGGGGATGAAAAGATCCGGAAAATAGCTCCAGCAATACCCTTGTGCTTCGCTGCCATGGCTCTCAATTGCAATTGAGATGGGGGTATGTTTTATGATAACCTGGTGTTCAATACCAGGTGGGAACAATTTTATTATACATCCGGGTATACCACGAGCGTGTACCCGATAGTAAGAATCATATAAATCATAAATCAACGTTAAACTATATCAAACTTGATAATTAAACAATTTTAATTGCATAAAAACATCCTTAATAATCCAAGTTGCATTGCACAGTCAACGAAACCAATTCCAAACAAAATTTACAAAGCAACAAACGAATTTATCCAAATTTCTAAAAAATTAAACAAATAAAAAACGAAAAGCAACGAAATTTAAGGTCTAGCAAACACTCTACAAGTTATTAGGGGATAGCAAAGGTACCAGATGAAATCAGTCGCTTCTTCACTTCAAAATATTTGATAGGTTGAATTTTTTATGGGAAATTCAGTTTTTTACTGTGAATTTCGACACCATAAAAACGAAGAGGAAGAAACTTCGTTCACAAATGGAGAATTTCTTCGCTCAAAAAAACACAGGCTTTGGAGAAGAAGAGGTGGATCGGTTTTCATTTGAAAGAAACTGTAAACGAGAGTTAGATGGGAGCAGCCTAATCAATATCGGATATATACATATATTATCGCCTCATTTTTTTGGCAGTACATTCCATGAAAATGGCAGTACATTTCATATGTATGGTAGTATATTCTAATATATATGATAGTACATTTTTTAATGAAAGATTATATGCCAAACACAAATTATATAGTTATATAGCTTTGAAAATATCGATTTTTATATATAACGTTTCTCATGGAATGTACAGCCATTTTCATGGAATGTACATCCAGTTTCATGTAATGTACTGCCAAAAAAGTGAGCTGATGGATATATGCATATATCCGATATTGATTAGGCATTGCTCGTAAGAAAGGAAATAGGGTAAATGAAAATATTAAATTAAACTTTATCATTTAACTATGGTTAAGGTTAAGTTCAATTATATTAAGGTCAAATCACCCATTAAACAAAAACAATTAAAATTTAACAGAGTTTAGTACACTAATATCACGGATAATACATGGACAATAATAAGGGTTTATTTTTAGGATTTTGAAAAGTATAGCCATACCATTGGGAAACTAAGAAAGTATAGACATACCATTGGAAATTTCCCTTCAAAAATTAGAAGGGAAAAAAAAAGTGCGGTTAAACACAACCCGTATTTATTAGCTCACAGCCCGTATAGGTATAAATACGTAGTAGAAAAGTCTATATTACTCCCTCTTCCTTTACTCACTTCCTTTTACATAAATTCAAAAAAAAAAATTAAATTGAATTTTCATGGAACCGGATGGATTTTCCGGTTTCGTGTACCGAAAACTCTACCCGGTTACCGAAAACTCCATCCGGTTCCGTGAAAATTCAATTTTTTTTAAAAAATAATTTTTTTAAAATATATGCGTTTTTCACGGAACCGGGTAGAGTTTTTGTGTACCGGAAAATCCATCCGGTTCCGTGAAAATTCAATTAATTTTTTTGAATTTTTTTTTTTTGAAAAATAAAAAACCGGACACAAGTTATGTTTAGTAAGGGTATTTTAGACAATTTACTATAAAATATGGGTTGTGAAGTGGTAAATACGGGCTATGTTTAGTAACACCCAAAAAAAACTTACAGTGGGTCATTGGCTAGTTGCCGTTGCTTTCGGAGCCGAGGAGACGAATGGCGTCGAGTTTAGAGAATTTGCGATTTTGAGGTTCTTACCTCCGAAACTTAGGGGACATGGCTAGAGTTTTTTTTGCCCATCTCCTCTCATTATCCAGCGTCCGAAACGTGGTAGCCCAAGTCACTCTTGAGAATTGAGATAATGTCACGATATGACATATGATACGACACCTCTTTTTGAAATATTTTAAAATATAAATATAATAAATTTTGAACCTACGATCTATAAAATGAAATTCACTTATTTTATACTAGGCCACAACTTTTTTAGTTACCAACTTTTGATTTGATTTTACATATAGACATATAGTGTTGTTTACAGCTTTTCGTAAACTAAAATTCTCCTGATGATGGACAAATGTAGGGTTGATGAATCTAAGAGGCTTGTGTAGAGATGTCGCTCCGTTCCTGAACCTGTAAAAAGGGAAACCAACCCAGAGGTTTGAGTTTTGATTCCCTCTCCGATGCTTAAGTCAGTATTAGGGAAATAAAGTGTGAGTATGTATTTTGACAGAGTAAGTTTAAGAGTAGGTGAGACCCCCCTTTTACCTGATTTTGATGAACTATTTATAGTGTTTGTGAATGAAAAGGGACACCCTAAAATAGAAAAATGTGATTGGTTGAGCAATGAAAATGCGACACTTGTCACAGTTTTATTGCTTTGAGCCTTTTAACCAATCATTATCTTCCTTTTATGGGAGTTTGGGCTGATTATTCCCTCTTTTAAGGAATAAATGGGCCTCTTCATTCAGGTTGGTGAGGTCACAAATCATCCTTCCTAATGCCGCCAGGTGTCATTGGAAGAATAACCCATATGTCACCAATCTATTGGGCCACGTGGCAGTCTTTAACTGGGCCACATGTCCTCTTTTGACATGTTACAACATATAGTATCTCATTTGTTCAAAAGTGAAATACAACCTTCAACACTAGCAGTTTTATTGGCACACATTGTAGTCCACCACAAGTTAGTGTCATTGTTATATTTTAATTTCTAAAGTATAAATCGTAACCAACTATTTGGGATTCATAACTCTACCACCAAGCTATAACCCTATTAATTGTCACATTTCAATTACTAAATCTTTTTACATTATTAGAATTAAAAAAGAAGTTGGTAAACGGCCTAATTATAATATTTTATTACCCTTCTAAATTATTTTAAACTGTTATGTTACACCATTAAAATTTAATTTCAATAAATAAATAAAAGTAAATCGATCATCAAGTTAACATAGAATAACTAAATGAAACCTATAACAACAAAATTATCCGGGACATCGTCTGGGCCCAAACTAGTTTTTATTTCAAAGCTACTCCTCCTGACTTTATTTTTATATATACATACGTAATGAAAACCATACCCATACGGCTTCCTTTTTAATCAAGCAATAGGGCTGCAGTGTTCATTTGTACAATATAAATTGATTTTTGGTGCTCTTTTTTCATATATAATCGATTTTTTATCATTTTAAAAAAATTGTTTTCGGGTCCCTATGCGATCCGACCCTAGAGGGAAGGGCGGATCTGTTCCGGCGCATACTTGGGTCTGATAGAGTCAAAAAGGGTGGATCACATAAGATTTTTCCACTAGTGATACCACCGACCTGGGTAACCATAATTGATTCACCCTGGGGTACCAATACAAGTAGGGGATTTATCTTACAAGGTTATTGTCGTTTCAATTCAATCCCAAGAGACACCATGCTCCCCAATATACCAAATCCAATATCCATGATCCGTAGATCCAATAACTCATAAACCATAGAAAGATATCAACATGCTTTCACATAACCAAATCCATAATTCCAAAACACAATGAAAGTTCTCATGATTTATATCTTATTCACACATTCACACCCAATACATACAATCTCACCTAATTCAAATAAATATCAAGACACTATGTAACGTAACTTTCTAAGTAAATAATCTTATGATTAGGAGCTATATGAACAGCGTCTAAAGTCCTTTTATGAATTGAGCTCATTAAAACAAATAAAATAACATACTTTAGAACTCTTAAGTAACAAAATTACCATATCAAAATATGGGCAACCTTTAAAGTCTAATTAAAACCCTTTAAAAGCTCCCTTAAAAGACTTTTTAAGTCTATAAATCAATAGTCCATCAAATAGACTTTAAAAGGACATTAAAGTGATTAAAGATATGATCTTATGTTAAATTACAAGAATAATATAAATTGAAAATATAAACTCTAAAGCATTAAATCTTCAAATCTAACCCTAGAATTAGGTTTAGAACACCATAAACTGATTAGGATTTAAGTATGAATAAAAAATAACCTTATGAGGCATAAATCTAATATAGCACCCAAATGAACTTATTTTAAGGAAATAAATTTACTACAAGTAGCCTAATAAATAATGATCTCCAATTTTTTTTTAAAAAAAGAAACCACGTCACAATAGCAGCATACGAGCGGCCCCACAGTGTTGGCAGCTGCAGCGCTAGGCTGCGGTGGCTCGTCGGCCACACGCAATCGTGCTGTCACCAAGCGTGTGGCAGGTGGTGGCGGACTGGCGGGGCAACGGACGTGCACCTCGAGGTCCCCAAAACCCTAACACTGAAAAATCCCAATTAAGATCCGATTTTGATTTGAAATTCAAGAAAACTAATATTAAATTATTCCTTGTTCAAGCACGAATTCAAAAAAAAAATATTTTTATAAACTTTGATTGAGAATTGACATCAAAAGTCTAAACTCAAACCATAGGAAAATACGGAGATTCGAAGAAAAACTTACTACTTCCCCCATCCCAGAAAACTCTATACACTTTCCTTTTTCTTTCGTCCCAATAAACCCTTTTCACTTCTACTTTTGGACATGATCCACTACTACTTTATTCTTTTGACTTTTCAATTATGACCCACGACTCTTCTCACATCCAATAAAATAATAACCCACTAACTCCTCTTACATATGTTTTTTTAATAAAATATAAGTGATAATCAAACAACTTATCATCTAAAACTACGTGCCCTATCAAGTACTTTCTCCGTTTCAAAAAAATAGCTACACTTTCCATTTAAAGAAGTTTCAAATTAATGACTACACTTCTCCTTTTTCCTTTTTATGGTAACTTTTTCTCTCTATCTCTCTCCTACCACATATCTTACCCCACAATTTCTCACACAAACAAAAAGTGCTAGGAGTCCGCAAAAAAAAGAAGTGTAGCTATTTTTTTGAAACGGAGGAAGTATATAGAGTTTATTTGGGACGGAGAGAGTAAGTTTTCTGAAGAAAATATGACAATGATGTTTTCTGTCTCCTCCCCTTTCTTATTTATAAAGATACCTTAATTTATAAGCAAAAAATATATACTTTTCACTCTGAAACGTTAGCTTTAATTAGAAATTGGAAAAAAATTATGATATTAACAAATATGTTAAAAACCTTAACTTTTGAACCTATTAAACTTAAATATTTAAACATTTTATAATTAATAATTTAAATACTAAAAATCTTTTTAAAATACAAGATATTACAACGAATTAGTTGGTACACTTTAGTTGTTTCTTTCAATCGAATGGTAAACCGTAAACACCAAAGAAATCATAACTACCTATAAAAACTCAACTCTATGGTGAATTGGTGATGTTGTGTCTAACAATTTTGGATTTTACTTACATTTTACTTTTCCGTGTCTAAAGATGTCAAGCAGACAACGAAAAGAGTTGTAATAATATTATATTCCTTCCCTCTTAAATTATTTGTTACATTATTGACTTTGGACGCTATTTATTTTGACACTTTAATTGTCTTTAAGTTTTATATACGTAACGGTAAACATATTCAGTCGATCTTGTTTGCTTCGTATTTCTCAAATATATAATTTTTGTATTTCTCAAAACTAATATGAGACATTAGTTTTGAAATCATATCTTGGAAAGTGTGAAAGTAAATGTACCAAATAAATTGGAAGGAGGTAGTTCAACGGATTCACAAAACAAAATTATACAATGGGGTTCTCGTGGTCCGTGGTACATTGGAAGTAGGGTTGTTTAAAAATCGATTCGGACCTAGAAAATGAATCAGACCAAAACTGAGCTAACCGCTCTGGTATTTGGGTCACCAATTTTATTTTTTGGTTTCTGGCCCGATCCGGTCCTTTTGCCTGGTTTAGACCGAATCAGACTTGTTTTTCCTTTAGTTATAAATTACTATATATCTTATGCCACAATATTATTACTCTCCGTTTTTTATTAGTTGTTACGTTTTCTATTTCATGGAATCCTAGATACTATTTGGAGAAGAGATAGATAAAGAGGAATAAAAGAGGGGCGCATGTGACAGGAGAGATAAAAAAAGAAATGTCCAAATAGAAAAGTACCACAACTAATTTGAAACTTCATTATATAGAAAGTGTCACAACTAATGAAAAATCGAGGAAGTATTTTATTTCCTAATATATTCGGATATGTATTAGTAGTTAGGCAAAATTATCAATAATTGATAATGGTTGGGTAAAAAATGTTTTTTTTTTCCTTAAATATTTTTGTTATTTACCCCATGAGTCATAAAATATTATATTTCGTATTTTTTTGTTTTACAGGTACTATCGGTCTGGTTTGACCCAATTTTGCGGTCCGCTCCGGTCCCGGTCCAAACTATAACCGATTGATCCGGTCTCGGTTTTCAAATTTGAGATCTTCGGGTTCTGACCTGGTCCAATCGCAAGTCGATCCGGTGAATGATATAAGCAAGTAAATTTTAATATTTTAGTGTTTTATTAGTCCAAGCTATTGTCTACCATAGATAGGTTGTACTCATATCATTCTATACAAGAAATTTAACGGTGAGGTAGTCAATTTACAATGTTCTTAAGTTCTTAACAAATATATTTACCTAATATTACAAGGAAATTATGATCTTTTCCTTATTGTTATAGGACTCTAATATACTCCCTCCGTTCCCTTTTGATGTTCCCATATGAAATATGGGAGAAAACCAATGCAAATTGATGTGGATGAGAATCTTTTGAATTTTATATTGTATAAAGTGTACTTTGGTACTTTTTGCTTTTGAAAAAGTAAGAGAGAGAGAAAGAAAAGTGAGTGATTGAGAAAGAAATTATTCTAAAGTGGGCCCATGTGTAAGACAAAAAGTAAAAAGTGTTGTAAATATTTGGTTGTTGAAGGTTAAGATGGAGAAATAAATGTTCTTAAAATGGAAAAGATTCAATATGGGAACAACTTTTAGAAACGGCCTAAAACGAAAAATGGGAACATCAAAAGGGAACGGAGGGAGTACTATTCTCCTAATCTCTAATATAGTTTGCGGAATATAGAAATTTTACATGTATGACACTATGATGACATTTTGGAATTTTATCCTAGCTGTTTGATATTAGTAGAAGGATATCTTCCAAGAGGGTGAATACCAAAAACAAAAAAAAAAGGAAAAAATTACAAGTACCCTAAGTAGCAACTATTAGACTAATTTGATAATTAACCATTTCACTAATAAATTTCAAACTGCTTTCGCACGTCTTGCATGCACTTGACGCTAGTATATAATGTTTTTTTGGGTGTTAGCCGGGAGTATCCCGCACCGATAGTAGGGGCAATCTTCCCTTGGGGTACCGAAGTCAACTTAAAGGGTAGACCCCTCCCAACTTTGATTACTCCATTCGCAAGAGTTAGGAATTAAACCCCTTACCACTTGTTTAAGGGATGAGAGTATTTATACTACTCACACCAACCAACTTTGGTACGCTAGTAATAGTATATAATGTAATAAGTCACACTACCACCTCATTGTATGCAAAGTTATCACAGGACATACTATTATTTCAAAATTCAGTTTCTTTTTGTTTAGTTTATTGGTATATAATGGCAATGGAGGATGTAGGCATTTTGCCTCTTTTGGAGAATGATCAGTTGGAAGGCAACATAGATGATACAGCACCAGCCAATTCCTCTTTCTTCAATACTTTCTTCAACGCTCTCAACGCCCTTTCAGGTTCCTTCTATATCTCTTTCGACGGTATTAACAATTTTAATAATTATTATATGTGCATAATATTATTTATGTGGAATAAATATTAACCTTTTCTACTTATCATATAGTGATATACTACATCCGTTCCATAGGTATTGCAACCTTTGACATTTTGCACTATTCATCCACTACCCTTTGACCCTCTTTTGTGATTTATACACAAGGATAAATATAGCCATGTGAGATCTTGTTAGATTCGTCTCGATATATGCTTAATTAAAATCTACTTTTTATAATTTTTACTTAAATAAAATTAGAGATATTAGCGTCTAAAGTAGTGCGTTGGGAGGCGTAAAACTCCCTATGTTGCAATACATATGGAACGGAGGTAGTACATTACTTAATATGCATGCATGTTTCATATGATGCCCACAACTTCACACTCGTATCTACATTCGATTTTTTCTGTAGGCCATTGATAACGATCCATGAGATTCTCAAAATCAGATTTAATAGTTCATGATCATATGGATCCTAATCCTATGCAGCAGGTCTCATAAACCTTTAGTCACTTCAAGAATGGTGCACACACACGATGTTCCTACACCATGCATGTCTAAAAAATTTTAAGGAAATGAGTAGAGTGGTTTCACCCGTCTTGAAAACTCACCCATGACCCATATTTGCTGAGACTCATCATAGCTAACTTTGTGCTCGAACAAGCGAATCAATTGATAAGCATAACTAAACCTGATAAAGGTGACGCGACCAAAAATCAGAAAATGACCCGGTATCTGAAAAACGCGACCCAACTTGAAAAATATTGACTCTAAACAGACTTGACGCGACATGAACCAACATAATAGTGATCCAAGGAAAATTTTTCGGCGTGCAAACCAATACACGCAAATCAAGGCTCCTCTAAAATTTTCAATCTTATCTTATGAAACTATCTCTATTCCATAAGGGAAGAGGTGGAGGACACAAAAAATCAAATTTTTTTTTTTAAAATTTCTAATTAAATGGAATAAATAGCTGTCTATAACTAACTTTTTAATTTTTGGAAAACACATCTTTAACAAATTATCAAAATTTCCTATCTATTTTCCATTTTATATGCTTTCAGCATGCATCGCGTGCATTTAATACTAGTGTATATGTATGTCAGGAGTAGGGATACTTTCTGTACCATATGCACTAGCGTCAGGGGGCTGGTTGAGTCTGCTGTTTATATTTATTATCGCCATGGTAGCCTTCTACACAAGCCTACTTATAAGACGATGCATCGAAGCTGATTCGAGCATTAGAACATACCCGGATATAGGGGAACGAGCATTTGGAAAGCTCGGAAGAACAATTATATCGGTCTTCATGCTGTCCGAGTTATACTTGGTTGTAACAGGTTTCTTAATCTTGGAAGGAGACAATCTTCATAATCTTTTTCCTGATCTAACAATGCAAACTTATGGGTTGAAACTTGATGGAAGAGAAAGTTTTGTGTTAATTATTGCTATTATTATTCTTCCATCTGTTTGGTTGGGTGATCTAAGTATTCTTTCTTACATATCTGCTGGTGGTGTGCTTTCTTCCATTGTAATTGTTGTGTCTGTTTTATGGGTTGCCATATTTGATGGGATTGGATTTCATAGCAAAGGAGATCTTCTGAATTGGTCTGGTGTTCCTACAGCTATTAGCTTATATGGTTTTTGCTATTGTGCTCATCCTGTATTTCCTACTCTGTATCACTCCATGCAGGAAAAACATCGGTTTTCTAAGGTAATTATTTACTCGATCAACTTCATATCTATCGACCATGTTCTTTTGTACGGGATTGATTGGAAATTATTTCAGTTCAGCTTAGTTCCATTAGTTTCAGTTCAGTTCAAGTCCATTAATTCCAGTTCGTTCAATTCAATTTAGGAAATTTTATTTAAAAAAACCTTATAAGTTACAAATTTTGTGAAAAAATACCTTATATTTTTTTTTTGCGAGAAAACACCTTATATCACATTATATATCAAATTACACACCTTATTATCATATTTGGTCAAAAAAGTCAATTTTGGGTCATTGACTCTCATATTTTTTGTCCCTTTTTTTGCATTAGAGTTTTGTCTAAAAATTTGGGTTAATACGTGTGACTTCCATACACAAAAATGGATGAAAAAATAGACTTAAAGGTTGACTTTTTGGCTAAAATATGATAATAAGGTGTATGATTTGATAAATAATGACATATAAGGTGTTTTCTCACAAAAAAGATTGTAAAAGATGTTTTTTCATAAAACTTATAACTTAAAAGGTATTTTTTGACAAAATTTCCTTTAATTTATTATTGAGCACACTTTTGTTATTATCTTGGTATTATTCCCAATTTATTATTATTGTTATAATTATTATTATTGTAGAATTTGTATTCATATATGAAGTTCAACTAAAAAATTTAAATGTTTTAGTATCTAATTATTTTCTTTACTATTACTAGAATGGGACCAAGGGCATTATGTGTTTTACAATGCAATTGTAAATTATATTATAAAGTTTCATTGCAAGAAATCATGGAATTTATACTATAATTATAGTTAATTCATACACAAATAATAACCTTGCTAATAATAATAATAAAATGGAATTTATAATGTAATTGATAATTCGTGTTAATGACCACGAGCCCAAAAGTGTTAGGGAAAGAGAAGAGGGTGGTAGACAACTTCAAGTGATTAAGCAACTATAAACAATAGAGGAAACAAGCAACAACACAAGAAACCAACTAAAGCAAGGAAACAACGAGAAAGACAAGGATTACCGGTGGAAACCCGAGCTCCGGGTGAAAAACCCACCACTATGCACTTTGTATTTCGATGGAGGATGATGAACACAAGCACTTGCATCAATGGCATACCATTGCAATGCATACACACTATCTCACAAACCCTAACTTAACTAGGATTACAAATTGTGAATCTAGCAATCAATGGATGACATAAACAACCCTCACAAATTGCCCTCAAGCTCTAAACAACACTCTTAGAACTCACAATTACGGTTAAGTGCTCAATAATACGCTATCTAACTTTGGGGAAAAACGGGCTCTATTTATAGTCCTTCGCATAAAACACGTCGTCAAAACAGAGAGCAAAAGGCAGCAGCTCGTCGTGACTCGCGAGCCATGTCGCGACTCGCGACCACCCAGGTCGCGGGCCACGACCTGCGTGCTTCTCCACAGCTTCCTCTCGCCTCTCACCAACCTCTTGCGACCTTGCTCCTTTGACGACCTCCACACAACCCAACAAAAAGTTGGGGACGATATGAATGAGGGGAATAAAGGGGTCTTTTGGAGAGTAATTGATCTAGAGTATCAGTCTCAGGTTGTTTACATTATTGTTTGGAGTGTGCAAGCTGCCTTGACCTTAGGTTGAATATATGTAATGGTCATAGTCTTAGGCAATGGGTAATTTTTGGATTTTTAATCTCCGTTTAGGTTTCGGTTTGATGGAGGAGATTGTTCATCATGTGTGCGCTTAGAGTCGATCTAGTAGTTTATCTATGGGTGTAGCTTGTTCTCTGTTCTTAAGTTTCGCCGTATGTGTCACCTTTCCCTGTTGTATGACGCTAATGCTATTAGACCCCTACATACAAGCAAAAAATAATCAAGCCTCTAGTTGCTCCCCTCTAACTTCTCCATGGTTGCAAGACAACATACTTTTTGGTGATACATTTCAGATAGATGCCCATCTTTTTTATGCAAATTTAGAGCAACTCGACTCCGCTGTTCAAACAATATGGACCAAGTTTTTAAAGTTCTCTAATCCACGGAAGAGTTATGTTTACTTAAGTTGTACTCCCTCCGTCCCCCAAAGGATTTCCCATTTCCTTTGGGCACAAAGTTAAAGGAGTGATGTTGATGTGGGCCTAGTTTTCTTTTTAAAATGGAAAAGTAAGGTAGTGGGTATTTTTTAGAATTGTTTATTAAGAGAGAGTGTGTGAGGTCAAATACTTTTTGTAAAGAAAATAATATTATAGTAGGTGGGCCATATCCAAATAAGGAAATGGGAAATGTAATTGGGACAAACATAAATGGAAAAATGGGAAATCCTTTGGGGGACAGAGGGAGTAATATTCTAGCTAAAGCCGAGAATGGCTCTAGTGTTCATGCATGTTGGTTGCAGTAGTTGTTGTAGGGGTTCTTTTTCTTAGTTTGTAACATTTTATGTTAGAAAAACTTGTAATCAAATATACCTAACATTTGTGTTCCTATTATAGGTACTACTTCTCTCTTTTCTTTGCTCAACTATAGGTTATGCTTCCATGGCAATCATTGGCTATCTAATGTTTGGTTCCAAAGTAGATTCCCAAATTACTTTAAACATTCCAATTGATGCATGGAGCTCGAAAATAGCTATCTATACAACATTGGTGAATCCATTATCCAAATATGCATTGATGTTAGAACCTGTTATTAATTATATTGAAAGTTGGTTCCCAAATTTTCATACAAATAGGAACTTCAAATTTTTGTTGAGGACAAGTTTGGTTTTTAGTCAAGTTATTGTAGCATTGGCCGCTCCTTTCTTTGGGTATCTCATGTCTCTTGTTGGAGCCTTTTTAAGCATTACTACGTCAATCACGCTTCCATGCTTGTGCTATTTGAAGATTGCAGATGGTACTAAAAGTGGAGGGCATAATTGTTCTAGGCACTATATTATTAAGTATAGTGATTACAATTTTTGGTACCTACATCTCTTTAGTTCAGATTATACATAGAAGTGTGTAAGTTACTAGTTCTATATCTAGACGAAGCAAAGAAAAAATAGGATGATCGATTTCTATTATATTGTATTGTTTGATGCAAAGGTGTGAATATATAGAATGGCTCACACATATTATATATTATACCATTTTCTCTATGTTTCTACCATTATAATTTTGTCGTGGGCTGTTGAACTTAGTTGAGATGTTCATCGAAAATGTTGAATTGAGTTAAAATTTTTCGAGGAGACTATCACCACCAATGCCCCCCCAAACCATGCTTCAAACTTGCATAAAGGAAACTCACCTTATTAGTTTGGAAACTCAAAATAGGATATTCACCTAATCAAAAATAAATATATAATTTTGTTGACAAATTAAAGACTTGCATTTCATATTTCTATTGACTACAATCGACATATATAATCGAAGACTGTCCAATAATCTTTGGTGCAAGTAAAGAATAAAGCATAGTTGGGCAAGACCTAAAACTAGGCAGAACTCAACAAGAGCGAAAAGCATAGTTGAGGATTCACAATTCACACTCCTTTTTTCTTTTTATATATATACACCGGTATTAAATACATATAATGTGTGCGAAAACTTATAAAGTCGAAGTTAGAAAGGAAAATTCGATAATTTGTTTAAAGATGAGTTTTTCAAAATGAAAAAGTTAGTTATAGAGGGAGAATTGTTCCATTTAATTACGAATTAAAAAAAACAATAATATTGATTTTTGGTATCCCCACCTCTTCACTTGGAATAGAGCTTTTGGTAAAACTAAGGAATCCATCATTGAAAGGCTTGATTATTCCCTTGGTCCTAGAAGCTCTACTTACAGTGTTTTTGTAAGTTGTAACCGCTTGTTTGATATTTTTTTAAGTAAAGGAAAGGAAAGAAAGGTAGAAAAGAGAAAAGAAAAGAAAGTAATAATAGTTTTCACTGTTTGGTATTTTTGAGGGGATTTGGGAGGAGTCATATGTTTGGTTTGTAATTAGTAAAATAAAGGAATGGAAAGAAAGGACAAAAAACCTATTAGCTTTCTTTTGGTCCAAAATCGGAGGATTTTGGGAGGAAATGAAAGGAAAGGAGAGGAAGGATTTCACATTATTCTTCTTCTTCCCGTCCTCTCCTTTCCAACCAATTCCCATTTCCTCTTATTGATTTTTACCAAAGGTCGGAAAATGTCTCTTTTTTTCCCTTTCTCTTTCTTTCTTTTCCATCCAAATCCTTTAAGGATAAATGCTTAATACATGATCTTTTTCTATTCTCAAAGACCGAAATTTAAACAGTGACTAGTTGATTGAGGGATAAAGTGAGCTACACTTAGTCGCCTACCACAAGACTAAGAGGGTGTTTGGCAAATGACTTTTGGGTAACTTTTTCATTGAATTTTGCTTTTGGCCATTGATTCTGGTCAAATAGTCAAAATGTGTTTGGTAACTGACTTTTATAGTGGCTGAAAAGCCTTTACCACCTTTTACGACTGGCTTTCAGCTTTTACTTTGATTTTGTACCAAACAGCCAACAATAACAACCGATTTTACCAAATAATTTTTTAACAATAAATTGTTATGCACCTTATCAAACAAACTACTAAAACCCACCGGTCAAACCAGCCAGCATATAAAACCACCAGCCCCCAAGACCCACTTGGCTGCAAGTCACACTCTTTGTACACCCTCCTCCTCTTTCTCCTTCATTTCTTTCATTCCCCAATATTCAATGCCAACAATGCTTACTCACCCACCTATTATTGACCTCTTCCCCGCATAATCTTATGTACATTTGCCAACCCAATTCCAGTTTTAAATACCAAGAACTCTCACATCAGTTTCTTCCCCCCATGTCCAAACCTTTAACTCATTAATCATAATCACCCAATTCTTCAATTTTCAAACCCCAAATCTCTCCCTTACTCATACCCAAACCTCACTTTGAGTGATTTCCAATTGCTTCCTATGTTCTTGACATTTTTCTCAGCTTTTTTCAGTGGCAATTTTCCAATGTGCTAACCTTTTGTAGTTCATAAAAATTCTGGGTTTTTCTTTGCAAGATTTGAACTTTATGTGGGCATGGTGGTTTTAGCTTTTTCTTCTCTTTAAGCAGCTTATTAGCTTTTTGGCCCAAATGGGTTCTGGGTAATGCTTATTTTCTTCTCTTGTTAAGTCCCTTTTGAGATTATTAATGATGGTTGTGTTTTTATGTTTCAATTTTGAGAATTGCCCTTTGTTTCCTTGTTAGGTTTTGATTTTGTGTTTGAAGATTTTTGTTTTGAAATTGTATGATTAAAGAGTTGTGTTTTATGTTGCTCATTTTTGTTGTATGCATAGGTTTTTGTCATATACATACTGTTGTATTCATTTGGTTTCTTTATATAGTTTATTGCTTGAGTTTAAAGGTGCAAATAGCTGTCTTTCAGGAATCATGGATTGTTTCTGAAAGTAGAGTTTGAGGCTTTGAGCTAGTAATAACCAGGGTCACATAATTCGATATACAATTCGATCTTGTAATTCGAAATTCGCTCAAAATGAGTAAAAAATAAACCAAAACCTACCATAATTCGATGTTTCCAGGTCGAAATTCGTAGGGGGGTTAGTGAATTATGTGACCCTGGTAATAACTTGCTTGATTTTACCCTTTCATTTGACTTGATCATCCCAAAGGAGGGGGGGGGGAGGATTGATCATGCCGTTGGGGTGAAAGGGGCGGTTGTGGGATGAGATGCTTTTTTGGTGAAGGTTCAAATTTGGTTAATTGCCGACTTCACAAGTCGTAGGTGTCTTTGTTTCCGCGATTAATAAATCACTTCTCTGTGGCACGTCTAATGAACAAAAGTTGTTTGGTGAATTGGTGTCGAGATATTTGGATGCATTAACAATGCAAGGTGAATAAACAAGTAGGTAATAGGGAAATCATATTCTCAAGCGCCTCTTGTATTTGCTGTTAGTAGGAAATCATACTCTCAAGCACCTCAGGTACTTGTTGTTAGAAGGAAATCATACTCTCTAAGCGCAGTTTATTGCTGGAAATCCAGACTTTAGTACCTATTGCCATGCTGACATTGAGCTGCCTATTATGACTTCATCAGTAGACAGCAAATTTTTACAAGAGTAAAAGGTGCACAAAGGGGTATTATATGGGGAGAGAATATTTGCTTTATGAGTATTGAGAGCACAACTTTGCGATTTACTTCTGTCAGCTCCCAGAACCGAGTAAACCATAATTTTTGAATTTCCTTCATGGCACTTAATTATGAGATTTTGTAGCACTATCTGGTCTTAATGGTAGATAATTTATAAACCAATAAACCCGGGGCCGAGCTAATTGCCTCTGTCACGGTGTCACCACATAAGCTTACATTCTCCATTTTATTGACAGTGTCTCTGATGAGGCTTTTGCCTTTGGTGAGTTTGGAATGGGGAGGTAGAAAGGGGTCTATATACACAGCCTTCCTTACTCTATTTTTTCAGTAAGCTGATAGAATGTTTTCCTTTGATAAAATTGTGTGCACTCAATGGATTTTTCATGGACCTGGATTACAAGGAAATATAATATGTTTGCAACTATAGGTATAGTTTTCATAAGTTTAATTTGTTATTATATGTTTTATGTATCATCCAATTATCTTATCTAAGATTCCTGGTCTCCTGTGTAGGTGCTATAAAGATCTGGTAGTTTTTAATTAATTAATCTCTATTCTATAACTGAAGAGTAGGGGGACACCAAAAATCAACATTTTTTTTATTTTAGAATCTTAATTAAATGGAACAACTTTCTCCATGATTTACTATTTTCACATTTTTAAATTTTGAAAAAAGGAATGCAAGACACCCTAAACAAACTTACTGTTATAGAATTTTACATGATTTCGCACACATCGCGTGCATATATGACTAGTATTAATGAAAACATCACCCAGCTCATCTAGCTTGAGTCTGAACTAAGTTGTCTGTTCTGTGTCTCTTCTTATGCCTAGGCCATTTTTGTCGACGAGGCTTTCTGGAAGTGGGGGTGATTTGGAAAATGGTATCTCGGGAAAAGACAGAGATAAAACCTTGCGAACTAGCAAATCAATAAAGATACCTAATCAGGCCTTATTGTCTGGGACGGCTTACTGCATTTCGTCCTGCAGCATGATTCTCATTAATAAATTTGTCTTGTCAAGCTACGACTTTGATGCTGGTATATCTTTGATGCTGTACCAGGTAATGAAATCCAGTTTTCGTGATTCTAAAGTAAACATATTTTCTAATCTTGGGAGTTCCCTTATATGAATTTTGTAGTTGAAGCAAAAGCAAGTTAGTAGCTTCGCGATTTCTCTGCAAAATCTTAGGGTTTCTTTTTTCTTTTGCAGAACTTTATTTCAGTACTTATAGTGTCGACATTGTCCGTTTCCGGTGTTATATCAACAGAGCCCTTGACATGGAAGTTATTTAAGGTCTGGATACCTGTGAATGTTATCTTTGTTGGGATGCTTATTACAAGCATGTTCAGGTGAGTAAGTAACCATCAGATAGTGCAATCCCTTTACTTACTTTCCATTGCCTCATGTTCGAGTCAAACACTGTTATTTGCAGTTTGAAGTACATTAATGTTGCAATGGTCACAGTCCTCAAGAATGTCACCAATGTAATGACTGCTGTTGGCGAGATGTATCTCTTCCAGAAACATCATGATAACAGAGTTTGGGCTGCCCTATTCTTGATGGTATATCTTCCGCTAGTAGGATTTTTTATGTATTTAAGTTAGGATAATAATTTTAGTGCTTCATCATACTTTACCACTAATACCTGCTAGATTAGTGGCATTATTCTCAATTTCTCCTTGAAATTTTTCCTAAATAAAAAGCTTACCCTTTGAAAAGTAGCTATTGATACCCGTATATGAATGAACAACTGCAGGGAAGATCCAGTTGTGTAACTGATTGAAAGTTTTGCTAATGTGTGGCACATGTGACTTTATGAGCCTCAAAGCACAGTAATCCGTGGCCCTCTTATTGTTTGTTGTTTTGAGAGTCTATTATTGTTTTTATCTTAATTTGGCTAGGTATTCTGCCAACCGAGCTTCTTGTACACCCTCCAAATGTTTTTGAGGTTTATGTGAAGCATATAAAATGTTTAAGGCTCTTTCTATATTGAAACTTGTGATTTCACTTTCTTTCCAACTACTACTTCTATACTTTTCTCTATCTATTACAGCTTGCTCTGCCTTTTCCATTAGCCCGTGGTTCTGACCAAGTAAGATAACTCAACAGTTAAGAATTAAGACCTCCAAAGAGGTTGAGGAAATTCACGTCCAATGAGAATTTGGAAGCTTTATATATATTGCATCTGTAGAATGTTCAGTTTGATGGGGGATACATTGGTTATCTGACTGTTCCAGACAATTCACTTCCCTCTGATCCCCCACCCCCAATTCGCGAGGTATTTGGATGTGTGCGGAAATTTATTGCTCAGTTAATGAACTTTTACTAAAGAGGCTAGGGTTGGCTCTTTATAGTCTTATTGATTGATAGATACTTTATATTACTTTTCTTTTTATAAGTAATAAAGAATTTGACTAGAAAGACACCAATGGGGGTGTCGCCCATTTACGAAAAGAGGGAACGTGTGCTTTATATTACTAAGTGATGACTTAAGGAGAGAATTGGCTATGTATTCATTTTGAGATCACTTATGAGTTATGATAAGTGGTATAGCTTAGATTGATAATTTTTTTTAATATTTTAGTTCTGTTTATTATGCTTTAGATTTTAATGTATGGAATGTGTCAGGAAGTTTATGTCTTGGCTTTCTGCAGATCGTTTCAGCCATTTCTGGAGGAATCACAGATCTGACTTTCCATGCTGTTGGCTATACATGGCAAATTATCAACTGTTTCCTAACTGCTTCATATTCTGTAAGTGTCCAATATGATTCATGTTAGTGATTTCATCTCAATCTGTCTGTCATGCCTTTCATTGCGCTTCTATATTAATTTCGCTCTAGATCCCCAAGGTCTTCTCTGCCTAGTAATGCATGTGAATTGTTTGTTTCTTTCCGACAAGTCAGTTAATTGGTGAAATGAGTCTGACAAGCAAGAAACTTTTTCTATTACCTTGTTCCTACACATGCAGGAACTGAATGAATTTATTTGAATCTCTCTCTCCTTCTCAATTCCCTTCCTTTTTGGTTCATCTTTGATATTGCATCCTTATATTCTGTAAACTATGAGTCTTTGTTTTCTCCAGGAACTTTCTTGCCTTCAGATGTTTTTTTCATCTGCTTTGGTTTTCTGTCAAATGTTCAACATCTCTGCTTGAGCTGTGTGGCCATCTTTTTTCCAGTAGTCTTAAGTGGCAAAAATTGAGGTAGATGCTTATGGTGAGAGAAAAAAGGATCTCTCCGATTCCTTGGCTGTTTTTATAGAGATTTTATAGAGCCTTTAAAAAACTATCCTTGTTTTTGAAATCTAATAACAGCTAATGCAAAAGCTTTTATGGGACAATTAGCTGTGAGTTCTAGAAATGACCTGATTTGTGTGCTAGCATAATTTTTAGCTAATTATATAATCTCTTTCCATGTGCATAAATTATCTCCACACTTTCCTTTACTATTGCAATTTAGTGGATAATACTGGGCACTGCACCATGTTAAAGGTTGTTATCTTTTTTGCATCTTTTGGGATGTATGATTAATGCGCTGTCAAATTTGGGTTAACAGTCAGGTATAATTTTGTGCTTTATTACAGTTGACGTTGCGACGTGTCATGGATACAGCAAAGCAAGTCACTCGATCAGGAAACCTGAATGAATTTACAATGGTCTTGTTAAATAACACTCTTTCATTGCCTTTGGGTCTCCTGCTTATTTTCACATTCAACGAGGTGGACTATTTAAATGAAACGTGAGTTATCTATGGCCTATACTATACAACAGTTGATGATTTTGTGTCACTTTTCTTTCTCCCCTCAAGTTCAACCATGTTGGATTTGTTGGCATATACTACTTATATGCTTAGCTTCTCAGTTGATTCGTTGTGATGGTTGGATTATGTCTAGCTAGCAGAGTTTGATAAGCGTTGATTCATTAGAGGCATTGTTATTTATCTCATGTAAGTTGCCAAAACGACCAAGTTTTGTCGATCATGCTTGTCCAATATTACAAACCTTGGAAGACAGGTTTTTTGGGCTTTTGAGGGACAAAAAATTTATCGTGTAGATTTTCCAGTTTGTAAGAGTGATTTGTTTTATTTAGTAAGCACAACTAGCGCCATGGTGTGGGAGATTCTAATTTAGTGGTATATTTCTCACAAGTGGAGGATTCCATTTCATCCCCCTCTTAATAAAAACCAAATCCTCCCATGATTCAATTGTCTTTTTTCTTGCTTACACATCTCTTTGCTAATTCATTTCTTCATTGAATCACACGAGTCAATGGAATGAGATGATTATGGTGATTTCACTGACTTATTATCGCTCTTTCTTTTCCCCTGTTTTTTTTTTCCTTTTTGATTCCCAGTTGTGGTGATTTTGTTTTGTAACCAAGTTATTAGACATGCCATATATGTCGGTATGGAAGAAACTGACAATTTCAGGAGAAATCTCTTTTAGAAAGGAATTGAGAAAGAAAGGCTATAGTGGAACTTGGGTACCGGGTAGCTAATTCTAGGTTTTCTTTATATCAAACTCAAAATATGATAAGTACTTCCCCGAAAAAGGTTTGGGCATTGAGAAAGTTATTAGTTATTATCTGGGTTTCAAAGTTAGGTGAGAGTGAATTGGGATCGAGATCGTTTGTTTAAGGTGAGAGATTAGAGTTCCGATAGTGTTACGAGAAACAGGGAAGCAAACATGAGGGGCATTTCAGAAAGAATCTAACACAAAAGATTATCTCATATATCTATTTATATAACGTCTTTAATCGTTTTGTTTTGAAGCTATAAGTAGTAAAGGTATTCTGTCAACTTTGTCTTGTAATACCCTTTATCTTCCAAGTTTTGAGGACCATTTGCTATGTTACTGACTCACTGTGCATTCGGCTGCATCAGAATTAAGATATGGGATTATAATGATGTAAATAGATAATTTAAGACTCTAATAGTCTAATGTGATGTGACTATTAATTTAATTTCACTATATTATCCCTATCATATTGTTTGCAACTTTCCTTGACTCCTTTGTTGGATGTTATTGACAGCCCGCTTCTGAAGTTGCCGAGCTTTTGGTTGGTAATAACACTAAGTGGGTTTCTTGGTCTGGCTATCAGCTTTACTTCTATGTGGTTTCTTCATCAAACAGGGGCTACTACTTACAGGTAGGCTGCATTCTTCATATTTCTTCATTAGAATGGAAAAACATTGTCAAACGGAAAGACATTTTCCGTAAGAAAAACTTCTTTCAGGTGAAAACACAATTGTAGCTTTGTCTAGTTCCTTTCATGATAAGTAAGAATGAATTCCGCTAAATGGTTAATGTTTCCTGTAATTTTGCAGCCTTGTAGGTTCTCTCAATAAAATCCCTCTTTCAATTACTGGCATACTTTTGTTCCATGTTCCAACTAGCTTGCAGAATTCTACAAGCATTCTTTTTGGTAAGACGATTTCCCTTAGCAAACAATTTGCCTTTGTGTCGTTTCAACCTATGTATTGATAAGTTCCTTTTCCATTCTCAAGGTCTGTTAGCTGGTGTGTTCTTCGCTCGAGCAAAGCTCAAGGAAAAGTCTCAGTCTGGGTAGTCAGAATCCCAAATCAACATGCGTGCCTATAGGTGGCTAATTTTGTGTTCACAAAATCTCCAGTGTGGTTAGTTGATTGGTTCTCGAATCATGGGCGATAAGTTCAGCATCCTTTTGGGAGGAAACTATGAAGTTCGAACATATTCGTTTGTACAGTTTAGCCAAGTTTCTATAACGAAAGAAGATGGTCTGCACCATTGATCGCTGGGATACATACATACAATGCTCTCTTTTAAGTATAGTGTAATTACGCCATTGAGGCACTTCTTGTGTATTGGTTCTTGTATCTTTGTTCCTTTCTCACTCTTGTTCTAGCTAATCCTTTGGTATATTTGCCACAAAGGAAGTTTGTAAACAACGAATCGAACGGTCGAAGACCAGTGTGAATGTAATCACAAGTTGAGCTATATCAAGGATGTAAAGCAAAGTTGTCATGTTCTCAGTTTGATACTCATTTTTCCTAAAACTCTCCTCTACTATAATGATTTCCGTAGTTAATGCTTAAAGAAAAAAACATTAACATCGCATCATTTTGAAACTTATTTAACGAGGAATCGGCCAAACAGTAATACATAAAATTTCTTTTATTGAGGCTAACCCCGCAAAGTTTACGATTTTATGGGTAAATATTACAAACTCGGGTAGCAATTTTATGGACAAAAATAGCAAATTCAAGTAGGGATTTTACCCTATATTAACTAGTTTAATTAGTGGGGTTTCCCATCAAACAACTAATAACATAGAAGCTATGTTGCACGGACACTTCGTAGAAGTCGCGTGTCTATTCCAGACATGACACGTTTTCACATTTTGGATACTACACTGAAATATCTACACAAGAAGAATATCATTAAAAACGCATTCATAGTTTGTGTACGTGTTCCGTATTCGATTTCCAATTTCCGTGTAACATAGCATAGAAGCATTAAATAAGACTCCTTAACGGTGCATCAAGAATGGAGTCTTTATTGTGCTACTTGATATTTATGCTTTATAACTGCATTTTTTTTCATTGATTTGAGTTTAGCATTGACTGCATTGTCCACCAATCTATCTCTATTCTGTAAGTGAAGAGGTGAGGGATAGCAAAAATCAATATTATTCTTTTTTTTATTCCTAATTAAATGGAAAAAATCTCTCTCTATAACTAACTTTTTTATTTTGAAAAATAAATCCTAAACAAATTATCGAATTTTTCTTTCTACTTTCCATTTTATATGCTTAGCACATCTCTTCTTGTTGTCATCTTGTAAATACAAGAAATGTGACTAATGAGTTTTGAACACATGACCTATTAGTTATAATGTCATAGGCTCTACCACCGAGCCACATCTCTTTTTGTTGTCATCTTGTAATTAAGAATTGTTTTTACCTTGATTAAGTTTTGAGAAAAAGTAAAGAGACCTCAGTCATTACAATTTTTCATGTTCCTTTTAATTTGTTTATTAGATTCTTGAACTATACCATCAAAATTTTAATATTAAAAAAAACTTAAATCTATGAGAAATATTATTCTAACTCAATTAAAAAAAGAAAATCCCGGACATCGTCGGAGGCCACACACTAGTTTCATATCTAAAAGCCAATTTATACCTGATCAAGGCATTCCAACAACAAACCCTTACACCCTAATCAATTAATCAAACCTTAAATCTAACATTAAACAAGCTAATCACTTAAGTTATCACAAAGTAACCATATGCCGTGAGAGTGAGGAATAACTCAGTTAGTTAGATCATTTTTCCCGATTCTAAGAGGTCTGAGGATTAATTCTCATCCACCCTAATAGCTCATACGCACAAAAATAAAAAGATAACCATACGCCGTCGTCAATATTGACAAATGGAGTACTTTGGAGATGGAATTCGTTACGTCATGACTCTTTGAGTCTCGAGTCAAAAACTTCAGTGGAACTCTCGCTGAACTACGTCAATGACATGACAATAAGCATATACATCATTTTCTTCTCTTCTGTTTTTCTGATAAGCGATTCAAGCAACGTAAATCCAACGAATCCTTGATATAAACTAAAATTAGGACCATAGCTAATACAACGACTAGAAGTCTAGAACAAACATATGCACCACTCAGGCACTCACTGAGCTTTTCCGAATATTTTATTAAGTGAAGTTTATTTTCTATATTTTTATTATTGAGGAGGCTTTATTAATAAGAGCATATACAAAATAAATTAAAAAATATTTTATTCAAGTTATGAGATTAAATAATAGAAAATAAGACACCAAATGGGATACTAGGTGTGATAGATGATCTGATCTCTTCAAGTTATAGGACCAAATAATAGAAAATGGAACACTATGTGGGATAGATGATCCGCACTCCCACTTTTCCTCTTCATACCTGCATGGTCTCTTACGTTGATCATTCGAATAGTTAGTTCCTAAAAAAATCATTAGAATACTTTGACTTTGTATTATATTCGAAGCCTATTGGTATAGTGACTTTCCCTATGTTTTTCTTTGTGTGCGGCTAAACACAGCCCGTATTTACTAGCTCAAAGCCCGTATACGTATAAATACGTGGTATAAAAGTCTAAATTGCCCCTCTTCCTTTACTCACTTCCTTTTAAAAAATTTTAAATTTTTTTTTTTAAAAAATTGAATTTTCACGGAACCGGATTGACTTTCCGGTACCGTGTATCGGAAATTTCAT
Source organism: Patellifolia procumbens (assembly GCA_947645195.1). Taxonomy (NCBI): domain Eukaryota; kingdom Viridiplantae; phylum Streptophyta; class Magnoliopsida; order Caryophyllales; family Amaranthaceae; genus Patellifolia; species Patellifolia procumbens. The sequence goes on from CANSGD010000144.1 coordinate 1,747,034, forward strand.
CCGGTTCCGTGAAATTATCAGTTTTGACGGAGCCGGATGGAATTTCCGGTACACGGTACCGGAAAGTCAATCCGGTTCCGTGAAAATTCAATTTTTTTAAATGAATTTTTTTTTTTAAAATGGATTTTTAGGGTACCGGATTGACTCGTGTACCGGAAAGTCAATCCGGTTCCGTGAAAATTCAAATTAAAATTTTTTTTTTAAAAAAATGGATTTTTACGGTACCGGATTGACTTTTCGGTACACGGTACCGGAAACTCCATCCGGTTCCGTGAAAATTCAATTTTTTTTTTTTACCTTTTAAAAAATAAATTTTTTTTTGGATTTTTTTTTAAAAAACCGGACATAATTATATTTAATAAGGGTATTTTGGACAATTTACTATAAAATACGGGCTGTGAGATGGTAAATACGGGCTATGTTTAGTAACACCCTTTTCTTTTCATTAGTACTAGGTATTTTTGTAAAAGCTTTTATATACGTAAGATAATGTTTTCTTTTGGAAAATAACATAGAAGTATTTTTTTTTCTAAAAAAAGAGAAATTAATGTGTTGTTAGATGCATTTCATCTATGATTTCAAGTTTAAATACTAAATCTTTAAACATTTTTTAATGATTCAAGTTATAAATGCGTATTTTGTACACCATGGAACACTATGCTCCATATAAGTGCGCTTTTCAAAACAGTATATGAACTTTTCCTAATAGGTTAAGTTAAGTACTATTGGTGGAAATTTCGAATACACTATAAGCTCCTTTTTCTTTTCCTTATTTATACATGCATTTCACAGAGCACAATGCTCCCAAATTCGTATTAAACAGTAATGGATGGGAATAAAATTCATGAAATAATACATACTACTTGTTGATGGAGGTTGCATTGTCATAGCCCGTAGTCATCCTTATTTTACACAATTGCATATAACCATTATCACCATTTAGTATCACTTGTCTAACGCAACATAGAGGACGATTTACGACGTGACACATGAGGAGTTTGAAAAATTAGCTAAACCAAACGTAGCATATACTTCAAGACCACCTTGACCTCCTTTTCAATATTGACGGCCAGACCCTATTTCCAGTCTTATTCAAACATAAATCTCCTACTCTTACATTAATGCCTCAAGTCAAACTATATAGTATAACCTTATATATAGCACCAAAGTAAACTTGTAAGCACATACTACTATACCAGTAATACCTCATCTGTTCTTCAGCTAGCCATGAATATCAAAAACATATTGAAAGCCATATTTTCTGCTCTCATTTTTGTTTTCTGTAGCTTGATTTCTTGCTGTTTTGCAACTGATACCATCACTGCAAATGGGTATCTTACAGGGGATCAAACAATAGTCTCGACGAATGGGCGGTTCGAGTTAGGCTTCTTTACACCAGGTAAGACTTCTAACTACTATATAGGCATATGGTACAAGAATATTCCTGGTCAAGTTGTGATTTGGGTTGCTAATAGAGATCATCCTGTTTCTGACAAGTATGCATCAAAACTAAGAGTTTTAAATGATGGTAATTTAGTTCTTGTATGCAATGGGTGCAAATCACCCATTTGGTCCACAAACTTGGATGAAAATCACTCTGAATCTGTTAGAGTTGTGCTCCTAGATGATGGAAACCTCGTTTTGAGAGGCGGGTCTAATTCGAGTTCTCCCCTTTGGCAGAGTTTTGAGCATCCAACTGATACATATATGCCTGGCAGTAAGTATGGAATAAACAAAGTAACAAAGACAAGCATATCTTTTACTTCTTGGAAGAACTCAGAGGACCCTGGAACAGGTCTGTATACTCAGGAACGCGATCCTAATGCGAGTCAGATGATTATGCTGTGGAATAAAACCGTGCGTTACTGGAGTAGTGGCCTATGGATTCCTGAACAGCGTATATTCAGTGATCTTCCACAGCTGAGGTTTACTCCGAAAGAGATTAGTCTCAACTATGTCGATAATGAGAATGAGAGTTATCTCACATTTCTTGTTCATAAGCCTTCTCTTATTACAAGGTTTATCATGGATGTTTCAGGACAGTTCAGGGATGTATTCTGGAACGAAGAGGCGCAGGACTGGACTTTTCTTTATTCGAATCCTGATCAGCAGTGTGGAGTTTATAATTTTTGTGGTGCTTTTGCTATATGTAACCAGTCATCTATGCCTTATTGTCGTTGTTTGCAAGGATTCGAGCCAAGATCAATACGAGAGTGGAATCTGAATGATCATTCTGGTGGGTGTGTTAGAAAGACTGAGTTATCGTGCCATGGTGGTAAAAATCAAGATGAGTTCTTGGTCAGTCCTGGTAGAGTCTTACTTGAACATCAACATTCTATCTCAGTTTCCACTCTAGGAGAATGCAGATCTGCTTGTTTAAGAAATTGCACTTGCACTGCTTATGCTTTTGATGATGGTAGCTGTTTAATTTGGTTTTCGGACTTGACGAACATGAGACAGCTTTCGAGCAATAGTGGCAGAGCTCTTTATATTAGAGTTGCAGCTTCAGAAGTACAAGCAAGCAGCAATAAATTGATCATTGGTATATTGGTAGGCCTAGGTGTGGGATTGGTAATGGTAGCCCTTTTTTGCATTGGTTATTGTTATTGGAGAGGAAAAAGGCGATTGCGTGTAGCTGCAAAAACTATGGAGCACACGTTGACACGATTTGCCTATAAAGATCTGCAATCTGCCACTAAGAATTTCTGTCAGAAACTCGGAGGAGGTGGTTTTGGATCTGTTTACAAGGGAATGTTACCTGACTCAACGGCAATAGCAGTAAAGAAGCTAGAGAACACCAGCCACATTCAAGGGGAGAAGCAATTCAGAGCAGAAGTAAGTGCAATTGGGACTATCCAGCACATTAATCTTGTTCGCCTGCGTGGGTTCTGCTCGGAAGGCTCCAAGAGGCTGTTAGTTTATGAATATATGCCAAATGGATCCTTAAACACTCATCTGTTCGGAAGAGAGAACTCGCAGATTTTGAGCTGGAGAATGAGGTATCAAATTGCAATGGGAATAGCTAGGGGGTTGGAGTATCTACACGAAAAGTGTAGGGACTGCATCATACATTGTGATGTTAAGCCAGAAAATGTACTTTTGGATGCAAATTTTTGTCCAAAAGTTGCAGACTTTGGATTAGCAAAGCTAGTAGGAAGGGAGTACAGCCGTGTTATAACCACAATCCGAGGTACTAGGGGATACTTAGCACCAGAATGGATCTCAGGGGATGCAATAACAGCAAAAGCTGATGTTTTTAGCTACGGGATGATGCTCTTTGAGCTCGTTTCAGGCAGAAGGAATTTGCAAGAAGCAAGTGATGGGAGGTTGGAGTTCTTCCCTACTTGGGCTATCAGCAAAATTGGTGAGGAAGAAGATGTTTTGAGCATTTTAGACCCTCGATTGGAAGGAGACGCTGAAAAAGATGAAGTTTTATGTTTTTGCAAACTTGCTTGTTGGTGCATCCAAGATGATGAAACTCAAAGACCGTCAATGGGACAAGCTGTTCAGGTTCTCGAGGGGCTCTTGGATATTGATATGCCTTCGTTCCCAAACTCTCTCCAAGCATTTGCTGACAATGCCGGAAGTCTTAGATTTTTCGTAGATTCCTCTTCGAGTCACTATACAAAACAAACGATGGTGTATGCAGCATCAGCTACTTCTGCAAGTCAGGACACTTCCATATATTTAAGTGCTACTACCTCCCAAGTTTAGCTCCAATAGAATAGTTGTTTTACTTTTATTTCTTAGCAATGATTTGTAATGCTTTCTAACGAGTTTTAGGCAATCGTATGGTCCATCCTTGGCTGCTATTTTGCCCTTTCAACCTTCTGGCAGTTGGTTGTCTAATGTTAATGCAAGAGTGTTGCTTTGCAAACTTGTGTTTTGGGCTAAGGATCTAATCAGCCATACTTGGAATATGTAGAATGAAAATGTTCGTTAACATACGAGATCTATATTAGTGATTATGACTTTATAATAAAGTTAGAATATTGGAGCAAATCCAATTGAATATATATCAAATTTGAAGCAATGAGAAAATAAAGGTGGGAAGCATGAAAATAAGAACAGCCAAGACAAATACTGAACTGAACTGAACTGACAGTAGTAAAACTCTACTCCGCATTGGTGTTCATTATATTACTCTACAAAGAAACCTCATTTAATAATTTTGAGCACTAAAATAAAATTCCAATAAGTTCCAATTACAGAGTGCCAATCATCAAAACAGATAAGTCTGATCACAGATCTTTGTTTCGGACTAAAGCAACAACATTGTTTAGAACCTACAACGAAAAAAAATCTTAACTCTAAACTACCTGTAATTTACTAACACAATCTTTTGGTTTAACTCCCGATCAGTAGCACTAGCATACTGAGGAAGTGTAACTAGAAACAGATTCAACCTGTGATAGCACTATGTTTCGTGGCATGCTCCTTACGTACTCTCTCAAGTTCTCTGTAATTCCTCCAAGACCAATGGATGTGAAAAAGTTGATGGAAAATGTTGTGTCTCTAGGATCCAGTTGAGTCCGAACAGCTGGATAGCCACAAAATTTAGCTTTTCTGATGGCAAATAAGTCTTCAATAAGAAGCTGAACTCGTTTGTCAATCTCTCCTTCATGAAGAATTCCTCGAAAACGTTCAAACACACCCGACAAACCCTTTGGACAAAGGTCTAAAAGTACTTCCCCACACTGTTTAACAAAATCAACAGCAGGTTCTACACTATCATCACTAGGGTGCTCCAACAGAACTATGAGCAACTCTAAAGCAACAACTTCATGCACAACTTGCTGGTTTACAAGATGTGCTATATAACTTAACAGCCGCGATGATTCTAGGCTTATCATTATGCTTGTAAGCTCTCTTTAGCCGCAAAATAATCCTCCTAAAGACAAGATTACCAACTTGAGGGAATCTATTGTTGATCACTGCAAAAAGTGCAGCATATACATCAGTAAAACTAGGAGATGCACTCTGTGACTTAATGCAAGCCCCACAAAATAGACCTCTTCGAAGCTGATATTCGAAGTTCTTGCATACTATAAATGGTGGAATATAAACTCCTCCGTTATTTTCTCCCCTACGCTTCCTATCTATAATTGTTCTCTCGTCGTTCGCTCTAGCACCATGATTATCACTCTGAATAGCATCCATAACATGGGAAATTATATCTATCTGCATTTTTTTTTTGAAATGAAAACGGGGAATTTATATCTATAAGCTAAGGTATCTCAAATTCTAGGAATTTTTATTGGAAATAAGCCTCAAAGTTAAGTGTCACATAGGTGGTTTTTCTTTGCTTTGTTTATCTTTTGCCCAAAGTTTTCATTATACAAGGAATGTCTTGGTATCACTTGGAAGAAAGTGAGTTTGTTATCTTGGTTATTTATTACTATTCCCTTCTTAGCCTTGCTTGGTAAAGACAGTCTGCTTGTGAGTGCACACGAACGGACGGTGTTGTGTTAATCCTGAAGGGTGGTCCCTAGAGGAAGTATGGCGAAATCAACCTTAAGGACAATGTTTTTTTCCACGACACAACAAATTCATTCCATCTATTATCATCAGGTGAGATTGTTCCGTTTTACTATTCTAATTAGCTTTGGTAAGCCTATGATAATACAACCATCAGTTCCAACAATTTTATAAAAATTGGTATCCTGTTCCAAACCCATAATCATATGGACCCGACCGGTCGTACTCGGATCGGGTAGGACACCAAATATAAGATCCTAGTCACAACTGCACTACAACTTTACTCTTGGTACCCACCTGGACCGGTTCGAAAACCAATTCAAAAAAAACGAGGACCTCATTCAACCAACTCCAAATCCAGTTTCAAACTTCATAAATCGCTTCTAAACTTCAATTCCGAATATTTTAACCAGGTATGCGATTGTGTTCACCCCTCTTTCAGGTAGGGATGGCAATTCAGTCCGACTTCGACCCGAGTCCGACTCGATCCGAATCCGAAAATATAAAAGTCCGAATGAAATCCGATAGGAGTTGGACCTTAGGTAAGATCCAATCCGAATCCGATTAGAGTCTGATTATTACTTGTTACCTCCCCAACTAATAGATTGAACGTACATTTTAATAGAAATAATAGATTTACAATATAAGAAATTAAGTAAAACATTAAAATTTTATATTAAAGATGTGTTTTGGTTATTTAATATGGTAATTTAATCCGAATCCGATCCGAGTCCGAAACAATCCAAAGGAAAAACTCCGAGTCCGAATCCGAGAATACATAGTCCAAATCCTAATAGGAGTGTAAAAATCATAGTCCGATTAAAATAGAGCGGACTTGAAATTTAATAAGTCCGATCCGAGTCCGATCCATTGCCATTCCTACTTTCAGGTCTTAACTACCAACTACCAAGTCACATACCAAATCAATACTTCTTATTAGAAAAAAGAAAGAAAGAGTAAGAAAATGGAGAGATCAAGAGAAGGGGATTCATCATCTTCATCTTCATCTTCATCTTCATCAACCCTACTTCCTCTCCAAACTCCCAACATCATCTCCAGCAATTCATCATCTGCAAATAGAAGACTTCAATGGCCGACAATTGACGGATCACTTGGATTAACAGAGGAAGAATCAGTGAGATATGCACGTCGCTTTTACAAGTTTGGATTTTTACTACTTCCTTGGCTTTGGGCTGTTAATTGCTTCTACTTTTGGCCTGTTCTTCGTCACTCTTCATCTTTCCCTTCTATTCGTCCTTGTATGTTTATCTTTATCTTTCTTTCTTTCTCCTTGATTTTGTTCATTTTTTTCTGAAATTTGTTGAATTGGGTGTGTGTAAATGTGGGAATTTGTGATTGAGAAGTGAGGATTAAAGGTGACCCTTTTCAGTTTTGATGATTATTAACTGATTTGGTTTTGATTTCAGCTTTATGATTTAGTTGTGAAGATTGTATGAACTGGGTTTGGGTTTTATTTTACATTTGTGTAGTGTAAATGTGCAATGCCCCTCTTACACACTCTCTCATCGTGTTTTGCCCGGTCTCCTGTGGCGCCTCTATGGTGAATGAATTGGTTGTTGTAGTTGAGTAAAACCATTCTTGTTGAAATGGTAAATGGGTTGGATTTAAAGTTCAAATGGGTGTGTATAAATGTGAGGATTCATGACTGAGAAGTGAGAACTAAAGGTGACCCAATTCAATTTTGATGATTATCAACTGATTTGCTTTTGATTTCAGCTTTATGATTCAGTTGTGAATATTGTATGAACTGGGTTTGGGTTTTATTTTAGATTTGTGTAATGCAAATGTGCAATGTCCCCCTTACACACTCTCTCATCGTGTTTCGCCCGGTTTTGGTTTCGTCTGGCGCTTTAATGGTGGATGGATTAGTTATTGTGAATGAGTATTGAGTTAGTTCTAGCTTAAATGGTACTCCCTCTGTCTCAATTTTTTTGCTACATTTGCAGTTTACGAGATACAATTTCAAAAACCTAATATCTCAAATTAGGTATAAGAGAAAATTTCGAAAATTATATATCTAGAGAGTACACATTGGACGAATCAAACAAGATCCTACATGAGTATGTTTTTCGTGACATATATAAACTCAAAGACAATCAAAGTTGCAAAGTGAATAGTGCTTAAAGTGTAGCAAATAAAATGAGACTGATGGAGTAAATGAGTTAAGTTTAAGTTCAAATGTTGTCAGCAAGATGCCCTCTCTTTATATTTTTGTGGGAGAAGTCGGAATTCAGTGTGTTAGATTTATCTATCATAATTCGGATAGTACATGACTGCATGAGTAAGTCTTGTCCAAGTAGTCCTTCAAAAGGAGTTATTATAGTGGTTCGTAACGGAAGTAATGAACTCATACCTACAAGGAAGGTCATGGTTGGAGGATGTGCGTTGATTAACCAAAACTTCATACCTTCATTCGCACTAACCATTACTCATCAAGTCATCAAAGATGAAGCAACAAAGCCATTGTGGTTTCCAATGGTTTCTCATATTTTTGGTTATAGCCCTTTACTATTTGCTTGAATAGGAAGATTTGGACGGAGAGATAAAATTCTCACTTAGTTGGATATAATATGGTAGAACAGAAGGGAAGGGATTGGAAGCCTTCATTTTCCTTCCCCTCATGACAAACCTAATCTTTTATTTCCCTCCCCTTCAGTTCCTCCCCCTTCTCTCTCCTTTCTTTCTCTCCATCATTGCTATCCAAACAAAGTGTTCGAAGATTTTATCCTCTGTTTTAATATGGTTTAGGTCTGATGATTCTGACAAATGTTTCTCTTGCCTTGTATAATTTGCATCTTTTATGCATGTCATATGTAGAATCTTCTTGGTTTCAGCTAAGCTTTGATCATTTAGGTATTTTTCTGCTACTTGCATGGTGTTCCTTGTTAATATAAGTACATTGATGGCTTGGTTACATTTGATCATGTGTTTGAATCAAGTTCTTTAAGTCAAGGAGATGACTGCATTTAAAGAATATAGAGGATTATATTTTAGATCGGGATCTTGACCTTATGGAGATTGAGTTTTCAGATAGATAGATGCAGCTTGCAGAGCTAATTTTTTAATCTGAGAAAATCTTATCTCTCTGGGATGTCGTTTTTTTAAGTTTGGAAGACCGTAGACCCGTGATTTAATTGGGTTATGTTATCTCGAGGGGTATGATTTGATGTGTTTGAGTGTTGAAATGCTGGAATCATTTTGTGGCTGTGATTTGTGAAATTCTGATGCTGTGGCTGAATATCCGAGCATATGTATGAAGAAGGAATAGTTAGGTCCTCAGATCTTGGGGTTCAGGGTCTTCCTCTACATCATCGTAGATGCCAGAAGGCGTCTCGGATTTATGAGAGTACCATAGATAGTTTTTATGAGTTTAGTTTCTTTTCATTTCGTATTTGCAGAGACGTGAACTTCAATCGTAGATGGTGGTTATATTTGGAAAATAGACTGGAGATCTTGCTTCTGGGTGCGAGATGGTTCAAATTTGTTATTTGGGAGCATATGATGTAGGTTGTCCTAGACAAGTTTCGGGCTTTTTGGCTTGCTTTTAGCCATACGCCTAGGGCTGGAAATTTTAACTCTACAAGAAGATTTAAAGAATTTACCTTTAGCTGCCTGCTAGTTGATTTCCCTAAGCTTTGCCAAGTTTAAGGATAGATATTAGAAGGGCTAACCTGGCTAAGTCGCTCGAGGATTTTGGGAAGTTTGCAACTAAAAATCTTATTATACTGGTGGTCTTGGCTAGTTTGGGTTGTAGATATATCATCAGAATTTGCAAAGTATATTTTGCGGGATCTCAAAGCTCAGGTAAGCTTGCGGCCATATTACTTTGGGCAGATTTGTTTGGTGTAAGTGGCAATGTCGGGTGTTCTTAATTCCTACAGAAGAAAGGTGACTTGTTGATATAGCAATGTTGTGTTTCAAGGTGGTGATTATCAAATATCAATGAGGTTTGTTGGACGATGCAGTCAACATGTTTGAGCCTTTTTTGTACTTCTGTAAATGCTGTGATTTTCAACTTTGACCTCCTAGTAGCCTTACACTAACTTAAGATAAGATGATCTAAGAGGGTTCCTTTTAAGATGAAAGGGTCACTCAAACTTACTGTTAAGGGCCTATATATTCTCCCTAGCTTATTTTAGTTCGGCTCCGTTCAGCTTACATCTGCACAAATATTTTTACTCTCACATTTCACTATTCATTTCGGTTCAATTTAGTTTAGTTCAACTGTTTTCAGCCGAAGAGAATAGGCTCTAAGTGTCCGTTTAACTTGAAAGCAACTATTTTAATGTAAAATTTAAGTTAAGCTAGTCATATACCAGATCCCTAGCAGGTGCATAGGCTTTTGCTTGCAAACTCCAAATCCTACTCTTTGTGGCTCTATTAATTGTTCAATGATTTCAAAGATGTCAGTGTGGAAGCCTGTGATTTTTGTGGTTGGTGGGAGGCAACTAACCTCACGATTTTGTTGCTGTCGTAGAGGATGGGCGTCAACACAGTTTATGGGCTAACACTTGGTTGGAAAGGATGTTAACTTAGTGGTTGGATAGAGTGTATATCAGATGTTGTTAATGTAGTTTGGAAGTGGGAGTTGAGTTTGAGCAGGATTGTTCTGGTCCTAAATATCCCAAGTTCTGTCGAAGGATATACTTACAAACATAGGGGAGAGAAGAAAAGAAAGAAGGAAGAGAAAGGGGCTTTTCTACTAGGTTTCTTTAAATTCTTTTGCAGCTCCTTTTGTTGAGTATTCCAAATTATGACTCTATATATGAATAATGCATGTCATACACTGATATTTTTGAAAGGTCTTGGAATAAAAGAGCCAAACTTTCCATTACACCCCTTAATTGTCTGCAGAATCCCGCCAAGATTACATGAATTTGCCAGTTTGTGGTTAGAAAACGTGGTTTTGGCCGTGATCGCAGTAACGGTCTCAGTGTCGCGATAACAGAGATGATGCAATTGTCGTACTGCCAAGTATCGGCTAATACTAGCTTGAATCTGCCTAATATGTGGTTTTTTATACCTTTACGATGCGGTTAGTATTGTTTTGGTAGAATTGAAAACCTTCTCAACACGGCCGATCGATACAACCTTGTTTTGATACCGTGAGTGTGATATAGGAAGCCCTTCATGCAACTGGCAAAATTGACAGAACAAGTTCCCTCGCCCTCCTGAGGCATGGGTCGAAGAACAATAATACACTTTTGATTCGTTTATGAGGAGGGAATACTTTTTCCATTAAAGAATTAAAGCTCGCTTTTTGGTCTTCACAACAGCTTTCTCTGCTCCTTTGTAGTAGATTTTGCATCATTTGACTAGGATCATATGCTTAATGATTCATTTTTTCCTTTCCTGCAGATGTTGTTAGATCAGCTATAGGATTCTCAATTGCTACAATTCTTCTGTGTTCATGGGCATTAACATTTTCGATCGGAGGGGAGCGCCTTTTCGGGCCAGTTTGGAATGAACTTGTCATGTACAATGTTGCTGATCAGCTGGGTTTAACAGGCTGGATGTGAAAATCATGCCTCTTGGAATATCTTCTGTGACTGATTTGTAGAAAGCAGAATAACCGATTCTGTTCATACTAGATAATATCATATAAGTCCCTTCCCTCTTTCTTTTCTTTTCTTTGTGGCTAAAGCTGATGTTAAAATTCTGTATTGACTTCTTTGTATCTGTGTATTGTCCTAGCCGAGTAGTGAGTAATATTTTTAATTTGGTGCATAATGAGCCGCGAAGGCAGGATGAGAATCGATCCCAAAATTTGTTGGAATTTGGAGATATACTCTATCCAACTGAGTTATCCCCCACTACTCCACTTCTTTAAGTAGTGAGTAACAAGTTATAACCATGTTTGTAAGATACGGCTTATGAGAATGCGGATCTAACCTAACAAAATGGATCTTACGATTGTAGGGTCTCGAGCATAATTGTTTAACACAAATTAATTTTCAAAATATGATTGAAAACCATTTGCTAAACATGATCTAGAAATTGAATTGTGCTAAACCCGAAATTTTGCAATCTGTACCAAATTGACCGATAGAAGCTGTAGAAGTACTATAGTAATTTGCTGTTTTGATGGTTACGAATAGACTTGGTAAAGCTTGACCCGATATAAGACTTGAAACTGACTCGAAATCAACTCCTCGAGATCCAAAAGGACCCAATCCAGAAGCAAAACACATTAATAGACTCGACCCGAACTTGAGAAATTGTATTAAGGGGTAACCTAAAATGAATGAAGGTGGTCATAGATGAGTCGATGGATAGTGGAAAAATAGAGAGATATAAGGGAACTATTATCCTCATTTGTGAGTAAGTAATATCATTATCCCAAGGGACATGTGACCAGTGGATAACTATTACCCTAAAATGGGGGTAATAATGAGGAGTGATAGATCTCTAATGGTAAGAGGGCATTTCTAATACAAAATTTGATAAGGTTTTTGTAGTGTTAGTGTTTTCTCATATAGTGTTGGTAATTTCTATCTTGTTTTACTTTTTCAAATTTATTTTTAGCAACACTATTATACCACCAACAAGCACCAACCAATGGCAGACACAAACATTTAGTTTTGGGGTGTCAATTATAAATTCAATAAAGTAAAATTTGATGTTGCACATTAGAAATCCAACATAATATAGCTAGGTAGATAAAGTTTTTTTTTTTTCATTTGAAGTATCGATTTAATACATTAAATCCTTTGAACCATTTAATAAAACGATAACTACTTAAATATCTCCAATTTTTTTCAGAATGTCATTTTAAACACGACCATAACCCCGATCTCAATACACTTGCTTGCTCTAATTAAATCCCCATTTGCCATCCAACAACACAAAAACATAATATGGATTTTCACAAATTTTGCCCTTTGGATAACTCTTATAATACAACCACCTTTTTTTTACAACCAAGAATATGTGCTCTTGTCAACAATTTTCCCAAGCCTAAAGGAGTAATAAGAAGCACATACTTTGATTCAATGCTAGGACCTAAGGTGTGTCCCACAAACCCCAATATACTTGGCCACAACAAGTCAACAATCACTAGTAAGCAAAGGAGATTTGCCAATGAGAGTAAGGCAATCTCACCTTATCCACACTCTCACCACAAACCCTTAATTACACTTCATCCACTTCACTCCTAATATCTTACTCATAATCCCTTATTTTTTTCTCTCCTAACTAACAAAAGCCACACCAAAAAACCAAGCTAGACACACCAAAAAAAAACAAGCTTGTGCCACACCTTGTAAGCTTAGGATCCCCAAATAAATGGCTTCAATGAATTCTAGTGTGCTAGCATGCAGCTACGCCATCTCGGGGGCGGCGGGCTTAGAGCTTAGCTCAAAGGCATCTTCGGTGCCGTGTGTGGCACCATCATCTTTGGGTGGTAGTGAAAAACTGTGTATGATCAAGGCACAATCCTTAAACACAAAGGAAGAGAAATCTATTGAAGGAAGAAGAGCTGCCCTTTTTGGCTTGGCTGCTGCTCTTGTTGCTACTTCCTTCTCCTCTTCCTCTGCTAATGCTGGAATCATTGAAGAGTACCTTGAGAAGAGCAAAGCTAACAAGGTTAGTTTTCTTATATTAATTCGTTTCCGCTGTTTCTTTGCTATGGATGTCAGCTAGTTTAGTTCGTTGGCATACTAGAATGAACAAAAGTATAAAGAGAACATATACAATGATGATACATAACTTTTAAAATTGTTAAACAGGAATTGAATGACAAGAAGAGGTTGGCAACAAGTGGGGCCAACTTTGCAAGAGCAAATACAGTGCAATTTGGAACCTGCAAATTCCCACAGAACTTCACAGGCTGCCAAGATCTTGCTAAACAACAGGTTTGCCACTCATTTTATTCTTAAACATACTATATAATTCACTTATTTACCATGAAATTATACTTTAGTAGTATCCAAACATTCTCTTCTAAATATTGTTACAGAAAGTACCCTTCATCTCTGATGATCTGGAGGTCGAATGCGAAGGGAAGGACAAATACAAGTGTGGTTCCAATGTTTTCTGGAAATGGTGAAAACTGCAAAACCCTCAAATTCATTTCCCTTCTTGTTGAAGGATCTAGTCCCAATCTCATGTATCATGTACTTGTAAAGAAGAGGGATTAAGTATTGTTTAGAGTGATAGTCAATCGACGAATTCTTGTGAATGTAACTTCTTGTTTCTAAAGTAGTCGTTGTCCTTCGCGAGATTATGAAGTTTATTGAAATCCAACACACTTATAAGGGCCGGTTCTTTATCGATTTTCATTCAGAGTTTTCTAAGCTAAAAACAAAATGATCATAACCGAGGAAAATAAATTTCTAACTTACCAATTTTCAAAAGAAACATACATGATTAGATTATTGTTATGAAAATAGCTAATATTAAGTGCATTATACAATTTATATGATACTTCATACTTCTATAACTATTGAGATCTTCAAACCGAAAATCGGAAACGGATAGTCATAGGGAAAGAGCCCTTGTATGACTTTTAGTGACAATATAGGCAACTATTCTTCAAATACAGATCGATAGGTAAACTAATGACAGACAACGAAAGATGGACTTCGACGCCAACTGTAGTGATAGTTTAAGTCTCCTCTCTAGTCTCTACATGTACATGTATACATTCCTCTAACCCTCTTCAAAGGATGACAACATGTTCACAATTATCAAAATTCAGTAAGTATAGAATGTGCAAAGAATTGTTGAAAGAATTGTACATTAAGAAAAGCACCGGTCAGGTATCTGGTAATAAATCTGCCATCAGAAACAACGCGTGTCTAATCTTTGCTTGGGTCGATTCCTATAGTGAAAAAGAAAGGAAAGACTCAAATAGGCCATATTAGGAAAGCCGCTCAACTGGATAGGAAGGTGCTCATCGAGGTAGCATCAGTTCAAAAAGTTACTTCTTTCTCTGTCATATGCATCTCAAAGTTTCAGCAGATTAAACCTTATGAGACCAAAGCGGGAAGTTGGTTGCAGGCAAGAACATTTGGGAACTCGGATAACATTCATGAAAACCCACATGAAGAACTATCAACATGTAACTGAGGGCATGCAGATGGATACACGTTGCTTACGAAACCTGATACATGCTCACAATGCCATGTAGCGGATGCAGGTAGACCGGAAATATTTACGTTTCTCATGCATATAGCTTCATAGGGTGAACCCTCGATACCGAGTATTTCAGGCGCTTTCTTCGTGTTCAAGCTAACTACATTACTTATAAAAACCCTACCAACTTTCGGAACGGCCTTTGGGTCCCAGTTCCCATCGGGGTGATCATTAGCACCCCTACTGAACTTAATGGGTATTTTTACTCTCTCCAATCTTAGGTTAGATATCGAGACATTTGCTATGTAACCTCCTCGTCCAGCATCAGTTTTAATCCGAACACCAGCTGCTGAATTCCAGACATGAATATCGTCTATTACTATGTCGGATATTCCACCAGACATCTCACTACCTATTCCAACACCCGAGCACGTCGGAGTTGTGCCAGAAATTCTTCTGACGATAATGTTTGAGCAGGGACGTGCCATGGTTATACCATACTGATCCCACCCACTCTTCACGGCCACAAGATCATCCCCGCTCTCAATGTAACAATCTTCAATGCATACATTTGTGCTCGAATCTGCAGTTTTAGTTCTGAATATCATTCATAGAAAGGACAACAGAAAGAAACCAAAATATAGAAATATGCCTTAGTAGCCAGTCGTACCTGGGTCAATACCATCCGTATTTGGGGCATTTAGCGGAGCCAATATTGTCATCTTTCTCACCACAACATCCCTGAAGCAACAAAAAGAAAATCCAGATGATTTACTTCCATCCAAAGCATGTAGGCAGAATTTTGGCACAATGTTTACGGGTTTAAATTCATAGGTAAAGCTGTAGGGCGAAGAGGGGTCCTTAGTTGCTTAAAGGGTTTAAACTTCTCAAAGCAAAAAAAGCAGTATGTATATATGTTCATGATGATTACAGTCAAGAATATAAAATGATCGGAAGGGCTGTACTGACCTGCAGTACACAGGATGAATGGTCCAGAACGGAGAATTCCGAAAAGTGAGATTGTAAATCAGGATATTTTGTGAATTAACAAACTCTACAAGATGGCCTCTGGTATGCTCCAGTGTTCTGTTCCACCATAAATCCCACCACATTTGGCCTTGTCCATCAATTGTCCCATTCCGTCCTGTGGAGAAAGGTAACATGGATAATAAGATTTCCCTTGGCCACTAGTAACAAGTAAATGAAAGAAAATTAATAGCTTCTAGTAAGGGCTCATGAACCAAATTCAAACAAATATTATGTATTACAGATTCATGGAAAATGGAAATTGAATCATGCTAACCCGCTCATATGAAATTAGAGAAATCCTTTTTATGTATTTCTTTATCCTCCTGACCTCACAGACCAATGTCAGATCTTTAATCAAACAATAAATTGGAGTGTCCAAATGACTTAAAATATTGTTTTTCGTAGATTTAGAAAACAGCTGCCGAGCACCAATACCCTTCCCAAAACAATAACAACAACAAAGGATGGGGTTGACTGCATGAGTCAAGCTTTATCTCCAACGTCCACATGAACCCTTCGCCTCAATTTCTTCTGCCCATTTCTATATGCTCCCGCAAACCTAATTTCTTCACATTGTCTCATTTGTCTGTAACTCCTCTGACATTACTTTGTTGGATTCCCAGCTTCTCTTGACATTTCCAATATCCCAACTTTCCGCTACTCTGACCGATGAGTCATCTAGTCGATGTATCACATGCCCTACCCTACCCTCATATTGCAATTAACAAGAAACTTTTTGCAGCCATTGTCCTTGGAGTAAAACAATTTGGCCCCTAAACAAAATCTTTATTCATGAAACAATGGAAACACATAAAGCTTTCTAAATGAAAGTTTGGCACAGCATGGAAAAGTATATAATACCTTAAATGTATCCCCAAACTTGAGGGTTAGTACACAAAGATCTAGATCTAGGTCAGTTCAGAGTTCAACTACTGAAATCATGACCAAATGCTGACTAATAAACTACTAGAACACCTTATAAGTGATACTGGGAAATGAAAACAGTAGACAACTAAGCTAAACACTGACATTTATGTCTTAATTTCTAGTATGCTTGATGTCTCACAATGATAAAGACACTAGAACCATCGCTATCTGGTCCTTCCCGTTAAGCGTTCATCCACCACTGATGTCAAATTCGTCCATACAGAGAATATATTATACTAAGCAGGGAGGAAACCAGATGAAGAGAACAATCCTCATCATTTTCCACAAACCTTCATCTGTTCACTACCCTTAAGAAGACAGTATCATTTTCTTTCAGTTTTAAACCCAGGTACATCAAATAGATGAACCACAAGCAAAGGTGAGCTCGATATCATGCTCAATTTTCAATCCTTAAAGAAAATAAATAGCAAGTTCAAGACAGATAAAAATGATACCAAACCTCCTAATTTCAAACATAATTTTGTAGACCTAACCAGTTTGTGATTGAAGATAATGTATAGAAATCAAGGGAGTTACTCAAACCTGTAATGACAACATTGCTGATGGAGTTTCCATGGATGAGACTAATGTGTCTGCCACCTAATCTCTCTCTTCCTCTTCCATAAGATGGCAACGGCTCAATGATCGGCCACTCTTTTGGGTCCTACTGATTTCAAAAGGAAACAACACTTTAGGAAACAGCTAATGCTTACACCAAATTTTAAACTCAATCAAGCAAATCAACTCGTAAAATCAGTCCCGTCCCAGAAGCACTTAAACATTCAATATACACGTAAAGAAAAGCTGTAGTATTTTGTAAAGAAATACAATTTCAGAGAAGGAGCTAAAACAATAGCATGGGCCAAAAAGGTTTTTCCGCCTAACAAAAAGCTTAAATTCAAGCATCAAATGGTTGAAGCATGGACAAATAATATGGTCCTCTATAACGACATTTCTTACAGGTCAAGTTGGAAGCTCGAAATCCTAATTTTCAAACAAGAACAGAAGAACTCGAGGCTAACTTACTATACGGCACTAACTTGCAGAAATGGTAATGTACAAGTAGGTATAGTATTTTAAATTACCAATGCGAATGTCCATAGTAATGCAAATCCATTCTCAATAATGTGTTTCTTTGTTCCATCAGCTTTCATTACCAATTTAAGAGGCGGTAAGAAGCAATAAAAATCAACAAAGAACACATACTTGGAAGCAGAAAGGCAAAACAAAGAATATTCAGAAAAAATAGTCCAAATTAAATTAGATACAAACTCGTTATCATCACCTCGAGTCATGGAGTTGTACCTTAACAAGCTATCTAAGTCTTTGAAAATGATGGAGGCCAGATTTTATTTATCATATTCACATCATAGTCCAAGTTTCATAAGTATGTACACAACCAACCATAGATAAAATGAAATGAATGAACAAAAAGATTGACCATAAATCCTTGTACATTCACTAATCAACCATGGATCATCACATAGTGATCCTCAAATTGATGGCATGTTACAAACATACCCCACAATGTATGGTACCACAGGAGTATTCATAATTAATAAATAGACTACCACATGATTTAATCCTACATTAAGAAGATACTACAAACAATAATAATATTGAAGAAGTTACAAAGGACTGAAGGAGCAACTCAAGATCCTAAGCAATAGTTTAAATAATGGACCGCTCACATGACAGTTTGGCAATCATACCCTCAGGTGTATGATGCATCCACTTGCTATATTAAATGATCAAATCCTTAAAACAAGGATAGAGAAGTAATTGTAGTGACTACATTGATGAGGAACTTGAACTAAACGTCTTCAAAATTGAATTAGATGTACACTCTAAAACATAGAAATTAAAGCCACCAACTTACCAAATATGAATTTTTTTAATCAAAATTCAAACAATCCCTATTGTTTACCTTCTTAAACTACTAAATTGTCATCAAATCTCAGTGACCAAAAAAGTATGTAAATCATAATTGAACTAGTTAAAACTTCCAACCACAAACATCATTGTGAATTCAAAGCAAAAGTACATAAAGCATAGAACTTTCACTCCTTTATTAACAAAAGCAAATAAATTGCTTCTCATTATAAGCTAAACAAACATGCATTCAATCAAAAACCCACAAAACTAATCAAGCAATTAAAGCATGCAAAATCAAAAACCCACAAAAAATCATAGTGAATTTAAAGCAAAGGGGCATAAAGCATAGAACTTTCACTCCTTTATTAACAAAAGCAAATTAATTGCATCTCATCATAAGCTAAACAAACATGCATTCAATCAAAAACCCACAAAACTAATCAAGCAATTAAGCATGCAAATCAAAAACCCACAAAACCAATCAACCAATCAAAGCATGCAAAATCAAAACCCACAAACTAATCAAGCAATCAAATCATACAAAATCAAAAATCCACAAAACTAATTAACCAATCAAATCATGCAAAATCAAAAAAAAAACCACAAAACTAATCAAGCAACCAAATCATGCAAAATCAAAAAACCACAAAACTAATCCAGCAACCAAATCATGCAAAATCAAAAACCCACATAACTAATCAAGCAATTAAATCATGCAAAATCAAAACCCAATAATTTAATCAACAAAATGAAAAAAACCCAACAACAAAAATAACAAATTAACATGCCTGAGAGCCCAATATAACAGCACCCTTTTGAAGAAAAAGAGTGAAATTGCTAGTAAGATTAAAACTTCCAGTAACCCATTTTCCTTTAGGAACATTAAGCTGAGACCCACCAATCTTATCAAATTGTTTCAAATATTCAACAGCGTTTCGAAACGCGAAAGTGTTTGATGTTTGCCCATCACCGACACCACCAAACTCAGTGATAGACATTACAAACTTCCTACGATATCCATGGTTGAAAAACCCAGAACAAGATGGTACTGAGTTAACGGGCCGTGACTCGGGCTGACTCGTGAGGTGCAATGGAGGTGGAGAAGTAAAAGTTATGGTGGTAAAAGGGAGGGTGAAAAGTGCAAAAGCTGTGAAAAGGAGAAGGAGAAATGCCCATGTGGGTTGTTTAAGGATGAAATTAGTGTTTATGATTGTACCCAATAATGGTTTTTCATCTTCCATGGGGAAATGGGGAATTGGGTATGAAGAAAGATGGGATTTTTGGGGATCTAATTAGGTTTTTGAAGAGAGAAAAGAAAGGGAAAAAAAGTGGTGGTTTACATGGGGATAATGGAAAAAAGGAAAGAAGGTGGAAGAAAAGAGATTGTAGGTGGCATCAGTATGAAATATAGTGGAAAATAATACTAGACACACAACACAACACATGGGAGTATGGGACTATGGGAGTATTTTTCTTACTTTATGTGAGTCGATGAAACTGATCTGAGCCGGCTCGTAGAATCTCAAAATCAATTAGATGAAAGTTCAGCTTAAGTTCGGTAAGTTTTGAGCAAAAGGTCAAGCTCGAGCCTAAGAAGATTTAGCTAAGATTAAGCTGACCTCGGATCTTTTTAAGAAAAAAGATCTTGTTATTTCGAAGTCTTGAACTTTAGCGAGTTGATTAAATAAAGTTGTTTGTTTTCTTGATGTTCTCGATCGTTGTATGTTAATTGATGTGAAGAACTTAAGTTGTGTTAAACCTATCTCTATTTAGCTATTTGTTTGGGCCTCTTCCAGTCATGGCCCACCTAACCGGTGAAATGACTAAAATACCCTTAGGGGACAAAATTACCATTTTACCCCTAAGGATCCTTCAGGCCAGAAAGAACAGGCCTTCAGTCAGGCCCACTGACAAAAAGGCTTTCATGACATCACCACCTTCATCAGATGACGTCACCCCAGTGCTACCTATAAATAGTACTCTCATCTAATCATTCAGATATGTTTTTCCATATATTGCAGAGCATTTGCTTGTACTATTCTCTCTGACTTCTGAGATCAGATCTGACTTAAGCATCGGAGAGCCGATTCCGGGAACATCCCCGGGGTAGTTCACGGTGCTCGATTTTGCAGGTGCCGGGATTCGAAGACCGTAGATTTATTTGGTTACTACCCTAGCTGGAAATTGGACTTCCCCGAATTACAAATTCAATGTGTTTCTTTAATACCCGAAACACTATTGTATATACTTTTGTTTACCAGAGCTTTAAAAGTACAGTTTCTAGTACACTACTTTAATGATTAATTTTTATCATGTGTGAATATGAAGATTTGGATTAAACCGTCTAATTATGTTACTCAGACACGTATTGAGTGTCTACTCGGATACGGGTGTCCAAGTGTCCGACTCGGCTATTTTGTAGAAAAAAGTCAAGTTTTTAGTTTAAAATGAAGTATCCAAGTGAGGTGTCGTGTCGGACACGACACGACACGACACCCGATTTTTGAGGTAAATGAAGGTGTCGGAGTAACATAGCCGTCTATCATAAACATATGAATACATCAGTTAAAGGCTCCTCCATCGCGTGCATCATTGCTCTTACTCATCGGGTATAGGCTAACTGTGCTATCTCTTCGCTTTAATTTCTTTGTTATGTTTGTGCTATCCTTTATCATGGGTACATAACCTGATACATGCTTTATGTTAGTCTCTTAAGTGATTTCCCTGCCTCTCTATGTTTCTGTTAATCTATCTAGATTTCATGCTTTATAATGTTTGTTCCATCTAAATATTGTTTTTATTCCCCATAATGTACATCACATACTCTAATTTCTATAGCTCATAAGAACAAAATGCACCCCCTGAAAATTGGAAGAAAATGAAGAGATTAGATTTGGGAGTTCCTAGAAGCTTTTGTTGGTTGCAGGTGTTCTCCGTTCCTGTTTCCACTGGCCATGTTATTATTGCAAGGACAGATGGACTTTATGACAACTTTGAAGGAATTGTGTCTTCGACTCTAATGCAATTACTAAATATAATATGGATCGTATTATGGAGATAATAATTCGTTTAATTGGGTCGTCTTTACGTCTTGCTAGAGAACGCTATAGACCTTTGGGTTAGTAAATAATAAACCCGAAGCCCAACTTAAATGGATCCTACAAGGTCACACATAATATTTGGATCAACAAAAGAGAAACTCATAGCCATAAAGGCTATAGGGTAGTCGGCCCAAGAGGGAGATGAGAGGAGATTATTTGACCTAATTATTCATATATAAAGGTCATGCAGTCAGAAAATAAGATACAATATCTCTCATTATTTTCTCCTGCTCTTTCTCTCTCTCAACTGACATTACTCCATAAAAGAAGAACGCTTTTTTTCTTCCTTCCAACTAGCATTGGTGGAGTGTTGATCCAAATTGGTGGACTAAGTAGAGGAATCACGTTTGGATTCTTTATCCAAGATCGTTGGCTATACTTTAAAGTATTCAATCCCGCCATACCAGTTGAAATCACGCATCAAGAGGTTGGTAATTAATTATTATATGATCCTTAATTATATGTGCATGAGATCCTGTTTTAGGTGCTTATGAATAAGATTCATGAAATTCCGCTTATAGTACCTATAATCCTACAAACTTGTATAACAACGAGGTGGCTGCTGTGGTGGTTGACGCGCTAAGATCAGGCAGAACATTGCAGCTCTAGCACGGCAACATGCACATGACAGAAAGCGGCAAACTCCTTTCTCCACAGCAGCACAAGATGTTGGACTCTGGTCTCATGGTGGCAAGCTTGACGACATTACTGTTGTTGTGTCCCATGTAACTAGTTGCAATGAGGTATAAACACAGTACATTTTCACTTCTTTTCTCCTCTCTTTTATATCATTGTTGAAAATTGCCGAACTTTACCTATAGACAGTTTCTTATATCAAGAAGTATAGGCTATAGCAGCTTAGCAACTACTGTTTGTAACAAATTATAATGTCAGTATTAGGCCTTAAACTTCTTCCCACCCTCTGATATAGTAGTGGCAATTTCATGGATGTTGCTCGGCCTGAGGAAATCGATAGTTTGTTCTTATTGTAGTTCACCCTTGTGTGTTATGCATCAGCTAAAGTTAGAAACGAATATTGGATCAAATTGTAGTGGTTGATGAGCATGATTATACGTACGTAGTACTATCGTTTAACCTGTTCTTCGATGTTATGCAGGAAGACTACTCCTTCGCCTCCAACACATTGCTCTAGTAATTGATTATGACTCATGATTCTGATGAAAGGCATTCGCAAGAGTTCGGGAAACTTTAATGGAAGAAGCTAACTTCTATATATAAGGCAATGAAATACTCCTATAACAAGCAAGTTTTGCCGAGCAACCTCTTTGATCAAGTTACCCCTGTTTATTGTAAGTTAACAAGTGCTGTATGTTTGAGGCTTTGAGCTATTGATTGTTGTAAAAATCTGGTTGTGTTTCATCTTTTACTCACCAGATATTTCTCTTGTGGCGATCATGTTTTCGTTGATAGTTCAAAGTTGAACATTTTCTCGGTCGATTGGCCCTTTTGTTTTAGATATTTATTAATTAAACTATTACAAAGAGGTGATCAAAGTCGCCCCAATCATAAATTCAAAGTTCAAAGTTGGGAATGAAAAGTTGGCTAATATACCCTTAAGTTCAACGTTAACCAAGTTGGTCTTGGTATAGTGGTCGTTGACTCTGTTACCAATTGTCAGAGATTCGAATCTTGACCTTTGGGAATGAAAAGAGATCATTGGCTAGTACTTACTACTTAACCCTTAAGTGAAGTGACCTACGCGAAGGGAGAATGGAAACTACTACCGATGTTGGATACCTTTGGTTTCACCAAAAGAAAAGTCGCCCCTATCCGCCTATCTGACATCTACTCAAGTTATCTCAACTAGGGATGACAAATGGACAAAATTTGGTGGATTACGCACCGTATCCGCCCTAATTGGGACCGGAATGGGTATAGGTTTGGTGCGTGTTAGGTGGGTATGGTTATAAAAAGTCATAACCGCTATTGATAGTGGGTAGGCCTAGGGGTTTTGAGCGCATATTCGCCTCATAGATAGGTGACTAAGTGATGGCGTAGGTTCAAATGAGTAATGAGAAGAAAAAAAATATGTATCTAACACGACTTGATTCATACTCTCCCTGACGTAATCTAACAGACCTCCTCCCACAGGGACCTTTGTTGAATTCCAACTTCAGTATTAAATTAATACAGACTTTAGTTTACTAGATTTATTTGTTGTAGTAGTAGAGAAATTGTGTTTCCAAATTACAAGTTTAATTTTGACTTTGTCTTTACCTATTTGGCCTTGCTATTCAAATAGTGTTCTACTTACGCTGTTCCTATCACCATGAAAGTATTGCCACATTCCTCATTGGCTGCTTACTAAGCAAGGTTTGTTCACTTGGGAGTATTTATGAACATTTATTTTATGATGATATCCTAGAGTATGGGGTTTAAGTCTTATGCAATTGAGTAAAAGTGTTTGAGGAGTTGTGATTGGGATCCCTTTATAATTTTTCGGTAATCAAGAGTATATTATGTAAAATTGGATCAAGAAATCGTGATAGTTAAATTATGTATGGGAGAATCTTGGAATAATAAAGGGTCAAGGTATTACCCTGACCTCTAGGTTAGTAGTTGGATATTTATTTATTGTAAATTTGTACTACATTTACTTATTATATGGATTTTTGTGGCCAAAATATCTATCACTTTCTCCGATTCTAAATACAGTGCAATAGTTTGATTCGAATTTTTAAAATATTAGCTTTGACCACATAAGTCATATATATATACACACACAAATTATTAAATTAAAAATTATGATGTTGTTTCAATATATATTTTCAAAATTCCAAGTTTTTATAATTTTCATTGCTGATTCAGATGACTTATGGGAAAATTAAAGATCGAGTAAAAATTTTCAAAGAAAATAACCTTTTTTGAATATGAGCCAAAGTTAATTGATTCAATCATATGAAAAGCCATTCCGTAATAAGACAAGGTATCAAATGGAAAATCGGGTTCAAAAATATTTTCTTCTTGCATGTCATCAAACTAGAATCTTGGAACTTCTAAAATCTAATATAAAGCTAAAATCTAAAGAGATTATTCACCCTAGCATTTCTTGGGACATGAAGAAGCTCCAAGTTGTAGTTCCTAGTCATATCTAGAATCTGAAAGTATTCCTCTACCATTAACTTCACAAAAGACACGTCTTGTTGGAGGGTTAATGTCCTCAATAGACTTTCCAATATAGTCTACCAGACTGCCACTTGTAATCCCATGATCATATATACTTCCTCCGTAACAAAATGATCGCAACAAGTCACTTTGCATGCATTTTAAGGAAGCGATTCATTGGTGTAAACAAGCAAATTAGACAAACCCATTTTAAGACTAGTAATCTATAATCTCATTCTTACTTGTGTTAAAATGATTTTGCCTAATTTGCTAGTTTATACCATTAAATCTCTTCCTTAAAAAGCGTGCAAAATGACTTGTTGCAAACATTATGTTACGGAGGAAGTATTACTTTTTAGCGTTACTATCTCTTTAGTTGCTCACTCCGAATCATCTTTTAATCTTTATTCTAAATCAAATGGGTAAAGTATTTGAAAATGAAGAAAGTAAAAATCTTTCCTATTAAACTATGCCCGGAGATACTTCTAAGTTTTAACAAGCAATGTCTGATGTGAGTAAAAGTGGAAGTTAAGTTAGTCAAGGGTTGCCCATTTCCTATCTGATAGGTAGAGGCTGGGCATATATCAAACTATTTAAAAAAAAACTTATGGATATAGAAAATATCATATTTATAGATTTAGGTAGTATATTTTATAAATAATATAGTATATTTGTATAGAGTTTAAGGTAGTATAATTTCTGAATAAAGTAGTTTATTTAAGAATTGTAGAAAATAAAGTATATTTCTATCTTATAAATGTACTGATCACATCCATCAAATAGAAACTAGGCATTTTCCAAGCTAGTCGAAAGATAAATCAACAAAATTCTCAACAACCCTAATAAACAACTACATGTGGCATGGTGGAAGGTATATTTATCATAAATGCCTAATGGTTATGGGTCTACACGTTGAGAATTTTGTGGGAGGAAAGGTAGATGATAATATGATATAAAAGAACGACTATTTTTCATAAGAAAGAAATATATACATAGTAATTTTGTGGTGTGTGAACACCTTCCAAATCATTTGATGTGCTTAATCTGGATAGTAGAGGTTTATAAAAAAAACTCAGAGAGGAGATTAATAGGCTATTAGCAAATGGGGAAAACCTCTTGGATGAAGATGAAACTTTTCTTAAGCTATTAGCAAAATCAAATGATTCCAAAGAGGCTTTGGGTCTTGTACAAGAATTGAAGGAAAATGGGAACATTTTCTTTAAGCAAGGGGAATTTGATTATGCACTCGAAAAATATGGTTATGCAATGGTGATTCTTGCTAGGTATGATTTTGTGGATGAAATAAGGGTTAATTTTTTTAAGCTGGCAATTTGAATCTTATTAAATTCCGCGATTTGTCTAAACAAGAAAAAGGAATTCGTTCAAGTGGATAAAATTTGTTCAATTATTCTGGAGTTTGATTCGAATAATGTTAAAGCTATGTTTAGGAGAGCCATGGCTGCAGTACAATTAGGAAAACTGGATTTATACCTTCTAATGGCTGCCAACATTGATCTAAATAATAGAGAAGTAATCGACAAACTTGAAGAGGTTAACAACTCACTACATAAAGTGAGTCATAGTAACCAACATCAAGGTGAGACCCCCACGGGATTAGGAATTGGTCTATCCTCTCCAAATAAAAAGGCAAGAGAAAGTTTGGAAAAAGAGATTACAATGAAGAAGGATGAGATTTTGGAAGAGCAAGTCAAGGGTGTCCATAGTAAGTCAGTAGACATTGAGACTAATAGTTTTAATGAGAAAATGGAAGTTGATGTGAATGAGAATGTGGATGAGAAGAAGAGGATAAAAGGAGTTGAGAATGTTTCCAGTACCGGAAAATCTAACTTGGCAGAGTCCAAATATCGGTTTGCAAACCGAAGGAGGCCGGGCTCTTTCATCTCCATCTCAAGGAGAAATTATCAACAACTAATGAAAGGAGGATCAATCAAATGCTTCAACTCTAAACTAGGCTCTCCAATGACCATAAGAGTAAGGTTGGATACTAAAGATAAGAGTAAGAAGTATAATGTTTGTCCAGAAGTGGCCATGATTAATCCCATGACTGGTGACATACCAAAATCAAATGAAGAGAAGAGTGAAATCATGATGGATTCAAGAGATCAAAGAGATAAGAATATTGTGAAGAAGAATTTGGATTATCATAAGAAGGAAAATGAGGTAAATGAAGCAAGTTGCATCATAACGGATAGCCAACATAATTATGATTTAGGGAGCATTCGTCTCGGCTTAAGGTTCAGATCAGGTGCAAGCACCAAGCTGGATAAGAACTATAATATAGCGGCAAGGAAAAGGTTCAAGGAAGCTCGATGAAGAGCACCTAAGGATGGAAAGATGCCAAACCCCCAAGCTTTTACTACTCATCCCTTTGTTATTTGTAGGTACCAAGTGGGATGGAAGAGGAAGCTATATTATCATAATCAATTGGATTCCAAACAACGTCCAAGTAAGCGTCTTTGGTTTGAGTCTTGCAATGTAATAGTGTCTTGTTGTACGTCAACCATGTTATATACTACTATTAGGGCCTGTTCTCCCCGGCTTACTTTCAAATCAGTTCAGTTCAGTTCAGTTCAGCTCCAATCAGTTCAGTTCAGTTCAATTTAGTTCAATTCAGTTCAGCTCCATTCTTTTATAATTTAGTTTACTAATTACTCTTATTATTATTATTATTATTATTATTATTATTATTATTATTATTATTAATTTTATATCATTATTATTAAGTATTATTATTATTATATGTATATTTTTTTTTATTATTATAGCTTTACTCATTACTATTACTATTATCATTAGGGAGGAACATGGTTTAGGTCAAAAGTATAAACCAATCAAATCACGTCAAAACGGTTTATGATGCAATTTTGCACGGTCCGAACCAATCATTATTTTATTACTAAATATTATTATATTATTAAATCTAATTATTAAAATAGTAATATTAATTTACTTCTTAGATATTATTGTTATTATATAATCATCATCAAGTATTAATATATTAATACAAAGACTATAAAATAATTGTTATTAATTATCATTATAATCATTAATTATTATTATTATTATTATTATTATCATTATTAATTTATGATTATAAATATTATTTATTTATAACTTTCATTTTAAAATATCCAAAATACTACTATTATTATTCATTATTACTACTTATCATTATAATTTTTATTTAAAATTCATATTATTATTGTTTAAATATTATGTATATATATATTTAATTCAATTCAATTCAATTCAGTTCAGTTCAGTTCAGTTCAGTTCAACTCCAATCAGTTCAGTTCAGTTCAGTTCAGCTCTAATCAGTTCAGTTCAGTTCAGTTCAGCTCCAATCAGTTCAGTTCAGTTTAGTTCAATTCAGCTGAATTATGCCGAAGAGAACAGGATAGTATTAGTATCAGCCATGAAAAGGCTAGTAGCCTTGATAATGGTTCGTGTTTGTACTTTACTTCAATAAAATTGCTTCAACCATTGAAAAAAAAAAAGATGATACTTTCATAGGATGAGATTTCCAAGTCTACGGTTGACTTGCATTCATCCAACTCTATTTACACTATGACAAAGTCTTGCAACCACTACACAATCTACTGCATCAGAACACAATGGTGCTCCAAATTAAAGCCATAGATAATGAAAATCAAAAGAATATTAATCTCGTAGGCTTTTTTGGTATATTCAAAGAATCACTCAAGATTATCTTAACATGCCCAGAGATCTTCATTATCATCTTTGCCTTTTTGCTCCCTCAATCTTGTATCTTACTATTCAGCAATTGGTTTTTTAAGCCTCCTTCTAGCGCGATCAATGAAAAAACTTCCTACTCAATATTTTGGGCATGGGAAATTACTTGCCTAATAATATCCATGTTACTGTATCTATATGCTATCTCTACAGTTATGTACGCAGTTGCTTGTATATATACTGCCAAAGAAATTACCTCTAGAAAGAGCATGAGTGTATTTCGAAAGGTGTGGAAACGACTTATAATCACATCTCTATGTAAATATTGCATAATATTTGCGTACACGTTTATTCTTACCTTGATTGTGATCTTATCCGAGATGTTATACAAATCCGGAGGTGGGCCTAAAGTGGAAATAGCAGTAATACTTTTGATCATTGTTATACTACTCATTATAGGGTTGTTCTACATGACTTTGATTTGGCTATTGAGTGATGTTATTTCAGTAATGGAGTTGAATTGTGGGTTTAAAGCATTGAAAAAGAGCAAAGAATTGATCAAGGGCAAAATGGGAACTACCTTTGCTATTTTTTTGGTATTAAACCTTTGCGGAATTCCAGTTTTTGTATTGATGCAGAAATTCACTGCATTTGGATTAGCTGCAAGACTTGTGACTGGAATTTTTTGTATAGTGTTTTGGAGTTTCTTTAGCCTATTTTCACTTATTGTCCAAACAGTGTTTTACTTGGTATGCAAATCCTATCACGACGAGAGTATTGATGTTTCCTCATTAGCTGATCCTCTTGCTGAATATATATTCCTTTGAAGACGGAAGCTATATCGCTAGAGAAGCACGGCGAGCACCTCGTGTAACTCGAACTACTTAAGCTTTGTTTTTCCGGACCTATTTTTATTTTCCAGTTCAGTTCAGTTTTTGTTAATAAGTTCATTTGGTACGTTTTGAGATTGGTTCAGTCCAACTCTACATGGTGAGAGCTAGTGATGATTTACTTGTATGTTATGTATTATAACGTGATTTTTTTATATTTTCGCCTATATTTTATACACTAGACTAGTACTGGTTAATGCTTAATGGAAGAAGCTAACTTCTATATATATTATTTTAATATAATCTCATTTATAAGTATGAGATTACATTACTCATTTGGGTTGCCCTTGCACAGGGCCCCCACCCATATAAGACAATGAAATACTCCTATAAAAAGCAAGTTTCGCCGAGCAACCTCTTTGATCAAGTTAACCCTGTGTTATTGCAAGTTAATAAGTGCTTTATGTTAGAGCTATTCATAGTTGTAAAATCTGGTTGTCTTTCATCTTTTACTCCCTAGATATTTCTCTTGTGGAGATCATGTCCTCATTGAAAGTTCAAAGTTGAACATTTTTTTGGATTGGACTTTGGTTTATGTTATATAATAGCATATGTCAAAGAGAGTCTTCATTACAAAATTTATACTACTAGTGTCCTACTCGTGGATGTAGAAAAGAAAATTTTGCACTATGGAGAGTTTCGATGAGCAAATGAACAAAGATATTCTGAAATTGGTCAATTAAACTGTCATAAAGAGGTGATTAAAGCCGGTCTGCTAATAAGTTCAAAGTTGGGTATGAGAAGTTGGCTTAAATACCTCAAGTTCAAAGTTTAACCAAGTAGGACTTGACGTATTAGTCGTTTATTTTATCTCTTTACCAATTGGTCAAAGGTTCGAATCTTAACCTTTGAAATGAAAGGAGATCATTGGCTAGTTCTTAACTCTTAAGTGAAGTGCTCTGGGCAAAGAGAAAGTAGAAACTGTTACCTCTAGTGAATTAATTTCACCTAAAAAACACGTTGGCCCGATCTGCCTATCCGACTTTCTCCCATCGGGACCTTTGTCGAATTCCAACTTCAGTATTAAATTAATACAGACTTTAGTTTACTAGATTTGTATATTGTAGCAGTAAACAAATTTTTTTTTTCGAAATTACATGTTCAATTTTGACTTTGTCTTTACCTATTTGGCCTTGTTATTCAAATAGTGTTCTACTTACGCTGTTCCTATCAAGCTATCACCGTGAAAGTATTGCCAATTCCTAATTGGCTGGTTACCAAGCAAGGTTTGTTTACTTGGGAGTATATGGCAACAGGGTTTAAGTCTTATGTATATGGCAAAAGTGTTTGAGAAGTTGAGATTGGGATCCCTTTATCAATTTTTCCGTACTCAAGTGTATATTATGTAAAACTGGACTAAGAAATCGCGAGAGTTGAATTAAGTATATGTACCGGAGAATCTTGGAACAATAAGGGGTCATGGTTAAATCTTGGAACAATAAGGGGCCATGAACTCTAGGTTAGTAGTTGGATATTTATCTATTGTAAATTTGCACTACATTTACTTATGTGGATTTTTTTGATCAAAGTATCTATTACTTCCTCCACTTCTAAATAAGTGAAATAGTTTGATTTGAGTTTTTCCTTTAAATATTAACTTTGACCACATATATATATATATATATATATATATATATATATAGAAATTATTAAATAAAAAATTATATATTTTCAAAATTCCAAGTTTTTGCAATTTTCATTGCTGATTCAGATGACTTATGAGAAATTAAAGTTCGAGAAAAATATTAAAAGAAAATAACTTTTTTTATGAGGCAAAGTTAATTGATTCTATCATATGAAAAGCCATTCCCGTACAAGTGATCTAATAAGACAAGGTATTAGATGGGAAATCGGGTTCAAAAATATTTTCTTCTTGCTTAGATAGCTAGTGTCATCCAACTAGAATCTTGGAACTTCCAAAATTTAACACAAAGCTAAGCTAAAACCCAAAGAGATTATTCACCCTAGCATGTCTTGGGACATGAAGAAGCTCCAAATTGTAGTTCCTAATCATATCTAGAATATGAAAGTATTCCCCTACCATTAACTTCACAAAAGACACGCCTTGTTGGGGGATTAATGTCCTCAGTAGACTTCTCAATAAAGTCTGCCAGACTGCCATTTGTAATCCCATAATCCTATATGATTACTTTTTAGCGTTACTATCTCTTTAGTTGCTCACTCCGAATCATCTTTTAATCTTTATTCAAAATCAAATGGGTAAAGAATTTGAAAATGAAGAAAGTAAAAAATCTCTCCCATTAAACTATGGCCCCAGATACTTCTATGTTTTAACAAGCAATGTCTAATGGGAGTAAAAGTGGAAGCTAAGCAAGTTGAGGGCTGCCCAATTCCTATCTGATAGATAGATAGATAGGGATTAGGCATATATCAAACTATTTTTTCTTTTAAAAAAACTTGTGGATTATAGAAAAATAGTATATTTATAGATTTAGGGAATTTTTTAATATAAATAATGTAGTATATTTATATAGAGTTTGAGGTAATTTAGTTTCTGAATAAAGCTAATAATTTATTTAATATATAATTGTAGTATATTATTGTAGAAAATGTAGTATATACCTATCTGATAGATGTACTGATCACATCTATCAGATAGAAACTATGCGTTTGCCAAGCTAGTCGAAAGAAAAATCAACAAAATTCTCAACAACCCTAATGAACAACTACATGTTGCATGGTGGAAGGTACATTTATCATAAATGCCTAATGGGTTATGGGTCTACACATTCATTGTGGGAGGAAAGGTTTATGCTATACAAGAGTAACAAGACTAGTATGTTTTATCCTAAAACCAAGGAAAATTTGCACAGAATCACCTTCAGTTTGCCAAAATTTGTAAACTCCCACCTTTATGATTTTTTTTTATAAGTTACCACCTTAAGTTTACAAAACGTTTATAAACTCCCACCATTTCACAGAAGTTGCCTAACTCCGTTAACTTTGGACCCAACATCAGTCCAATCTTTTGCTTTTCCCTCCAAAATCCTCATTTCCCCATTCGTCTCTTTATCTCTTCCTCTTTCCACCATTGATGACTTACTTTTGAGCTTAAGTTATGCACACATCTAACCTAAAATTCATATCTATCCTCTAAAACCCATTTTAGAGAAATCCAGCAGAATCTATTTATCTTTATGCATTGGTATTTTTAACATTTCAATGCTTTAACTTGTTTCTTCAACAATCTCAGTAATTTTCTTACTTAATTTCATCAATTTGGAGGAACTTATGTTGGGTCTGGTTTATGGTCATGCCCACAATTTGTTCAATGAAATGTCTCTGTGAATTTTCCGCTCTTTTGGCTAGTTTAAGCATGGGTCATACTCATTTCTATATAGCATGCCACCCATATACTGAATTTTAGGGAGGTAAAGAGGAGAATTACCTGAAATTTTTAGAAAAATTTGAAGCTTTCAAACCTTTGGAGATCTTCAATGGTGGCAGAGATGTAAAAAAATGAGGGGGGAAGATGAGTTGGGATGGAGGGAAACAAAACATATATAAGAAGGGGAAGGAAAGTGAAATGGGAGGGAAAATCAAAGGTTATAACTGAAGTGGGGCCCACAAGCAAACGGTATTAGGCAACTTCCGTGAAATAGTGGGAGTTTATAAACATTTTGTAAACTTAAGGTGGTAACTTATAAAAAAAAATCATAAAGATGGGAGTTTACAAATATTGGCAAACTTAAGGTGGTTCTGTGTAAATTGGCCTAAAATCAATTGACAATAGTTAAGTAGTCTGAAAACGCGAACTTGTAGTAGATGGTGTCCTGGTGAGCCCTACTAACACTTGCCGTAGGAACTTTCATTGGATGAATTTTCCAAGTCTACGGTTGAATTTTCCAAGTCTACGGTTGACTAAGTTCATCCAACTCTATTTATACTATGACAAATTCTTGCAACCACTACACAATCTACTGCATCAAAACACAATGGTGCTCCAAATCAAAGCCATAGATAGTGAAAAACAAAAGAATATTAAACTCCTTGGCTTTTTTGGCATCTTCAAAGAATCAATCAAGATTATCTTAACATGCCCAAAGATCTTCGTTCAAATCATCTTTGCCTTTATCCTCCCTCAATCTTGCATCTTACTATTCAACAATTGGTTGTTTAAGTCTCCTTTTAACGCGATTAATGAAAAAACTTCCTACTCAATATTATTTTGGGCATGGGAAATTACCTACCTAATAATATCCATGGTACTGTCTCTATATGCCATCTCTACCGTTACGTACGCAGTTGCTTGCATACATACCGGCAAAGAAATTACCTTTAGAAAAGCCAGTGGTGTATTTCGAAAGGTGTGGAAACGACTTACAATCACTTCTCTATGTAAATATTTCATAATATTTGCATACACGTTTATTATTACCTTTATTATAATCTTACCCGTGATGTTCTTAAGCAAACCAGGAGGAGGGCATAAAGTAGAAATAGCTATAATACTTGTGATAATTGTTATATTATTGATCGTGGGATTTTTCTACATGATTTTGAATTGGCTATTGAGTGATGTTGTTTCAGTAATGGAGAAGGTTTATGGGTTTAAAGCATTGAAAAAGAGCAAAGAATTGATCAAGGGCAAAATGGGAACTACCTTTGCTATTTTGTTGGTATTAAACGTTTGTGGAATTCCAACTTTTGTATTGATGCAGAAATTCACTGGATTTGGATTAGCTACAAGACTTGTGACTGGAATTTTTTGTGTAGTGTTTTGGAGTTTCTTTAGCCTATTTTCACTTGTCGTCCAAACAATGCTTTACTTGGTATGCAAATCCTATCACGACGAGAGTATTGATGTTTCCTCATTAGCTGATCCTCTTGCTGAATATATTCCTTTGAAGACGGAAGCTATATCGCTAGAGAAGCATGGCGAGCACCTCGTGTAACTCGAACTACTTAAGCTTTGTTTTTTCGGACCTATTTTTATTTTCCAGTTCAGTTCAGTTTTTGTTAATAAGTTCATTTGGTACCTTTTGAGATTGGTTCAGTCCAACTCTACATGGTGAGAGCTAGTGATGATTTACTTGTATGTTATGTATTATAATGTGATTTTTTTATATTTTCGCCTATATTTTATACACTAAACTGGTACTGGTTAATGCTTAATGAAATAA
Source organism: Patellifolia procumbens (assembly GCA_947645195.1). Taxonomy (NCBI): domain Eukaryota; kingdom Viridiplantae; phylum Streptophyta; class Magnoliopsida; order Caryophyllales; family Amaranthaceae; genus Patellifolia; species Patellifolia procumbens. The sequence continues at coordinate 1,781,414 of CANSGD010000144.1, forward strand.
GCTAACTTGTATATATATATTAATATAATCTCATTTATAAGTATGAGATTATATTAACGTAGGAAGAATAATCATTTGGGCTGCCCTAACAGGCCTCCACCCATATAAGACAATGAAATACTCCTATAACAAGCAAGTTTCGCCGAGCAACCTCATTGATCAAGTTAACCCTGTGTTATTGCAAGTTAACAAGTGCTTTATGTTTGAGCTATTGATTGTTGTAAAAATCTGGTTGTGTTTCATCTTTTACTCCCTGCATATTTCTCTTGTGGCGATCATGTTCTCATTGAAAGTTCAAAGTTGAACATTTTTTTTGGATTGGACTTTGGTTATGTTAATATAATAGCATGTCAAAGAGAGTATTCATTACAAAATCTATACTACTATTGTCCTACTCGTGGGTGTGGAGAAGAAAATTTTACACTATGAAGAGTTTCGATGAGCAAACGTACAAAAATATGAGGTGATCAAAGTCGGCCTGATAATAAGTTTAAAGTTGGGTATGAGAAGTTAGCTTAAATACCTTAAGTTCAAAGTTTAACCAAGTAGGACTTGGTGTATTGGTCGTTTATTTTATCTCTTTACCAATTGGTTAAAGGTTCGAATCTTAACCTTTGGAAATGAAAGGAGCTCATTGGCTAGTTCTTAACTCTTAAGTGAAGTGCCTTGGGCGAAGGGAGATTAGAAACTGCTACCTTTGGTGGATACCCTTGGTTTCACCAAAAAAAACACGTTGGCCCGATCTGCCTATCCGACATTTACCAAGTTATCTCAACTAGGGATGACAAACAAATAAATTTAGTGTTTTTCTCACCACACTTGCCGAAGTTGGGGCAGAGATGAGTATACATTTGGTTGGTAGTGGGTGGTTGATGGTGGGTATGGCTATAAAAAGTCATAGCCGCCATGAATGGTGGATAAGTGACTAGGTGGTGAGCCAGTGGGTATGAGGGCATCCAAAAGCTATTTTTTGGGGAATTGATTTATATAAGGAAAGAAAATGATTCTTCCAAGAAAATAAAAAATAATAGATAAACATTTTTAGTCAACTGTCTTGGAAGAATCCTTTTCCTTATTTTTTTTCATAGTTCATTCGGACGTCTAAAATTTGCTCATTTAAAGGCGACCAAATGTGTAATGAGCAAAAATATAATTGTAAACATACGACGATCTAAACGTATGATGAATTCTCTCCACAACAACTTAATCTGATAGACTTTCTCTCACCGGCACCTTTGTCGAATTCCAACTTCAGTATTAAATTAAAGAGAAGGTATTGTGGCAGACTGATCTGACACAATGGAAGTGATCGGACCAGTCTCACTAACAACCAACTAAAAGAATAAAAAAAACAACTGAAAGAAAAAAGGAACTAACTGAAAGAAAAGTTAGAGCACCTTAAACATATTAAGCACCAACTGAAAATAACAACAAGACTAACTAAAACCATAAGAAAAACACCAACTGAAAACCTAAACTATCTACCTGAAACCTAACAAACAACCTATTACACTGTAATACATCAAATGAAACAAACATATATATAATGAAAGAAACAAACAACTAACTGAAAAAATAAACAACAACTAAAACGACTATAAAAAAATAAACACGCGCGCGAAAATATAAAATGGGCTCAGTCCGTTTGACTATAAACATCGGGTTAGACAGTCTGACCCAATAATTTCACTAAATTAATATAGACTTTAGTTTACTAGATTTGCATGTTGTAGTAGTAAGGAAATTTTGTTTCGATTTACATGCTCAATATTGACTTTGTCTTTATCAATTTGATTGACCTTGTTATTCAAATAGTGTTCTACTTACGCTGTTCCTATCAGGCTATCATCATGAAGGTATTGCCAATTCCTCATTGGCTGCTTACCATGCAAGCAAGGTTTGTTTACTTGGGAGTATTTGGCAACATTAATCTTAGGATGATATTCTAGAGGTATGGGGTTTAAGTCTTATGTAATTGAATTAAAGTGTTTGAGAAGTTGAGATTGGGATCCCTTATCAATTTTTCCGTACTCAAGTGTATATTATGTAAAATTGGATTACGAAATCGCGAGAGTTGAATTATGTATATGTATGGGAGAATCTTGGAACAACAAGGGGTCATGGTTAAATCTTGGAACAATAAGGGGTCAAGGTATAACCGTACCATGACCTCTAGGTTAGTAGTTGGATATTTATCTATCGTAAATTTGCACTATATATACTATGTGGATTTTTTTGGTCAAAGTATCTATTACTTCCTGCGGTGTTAAATAAGTGGAATAGTTTGATTTGAGTTTTTAAAATATTAATTTGGACCACATAAGTTATATATATATATATATATATATATCCAAGTTTTTACAATTTTCATTGCTGATTCAGATGACTTATGGGAAATTATAGTTCGAGAAAAAATATTCAAAGGAAAATAACCTTTTTGAATGTGAGCCAAAGTTAATTGATTCTATCATATGAAAAGCCATTCTCATACAAGTGATCTAATAAGACAAGGTATCAAATGGAAAATCGGGTTTAAAAATATTTTCTTCTTACTAGATAGCTAGTGTCATCCGACTAGAATCTTGGAACTTCCAAAATCTAACACAAAGCTAAGCTAAAATCCAAAGAGATTATTCACCCTAGCATGTCTTGGGACATGAAGAAGCTCCAAATTGTAGTTCCTAGTCATATCTAGAATTTGAAAGTATTTCCCTACCATTAACTTCACAAAAGACACGCCTTGTTGGAGGGTTAATGTCCTCAGTAGACTTCTCAATAAAGTCTGCCAGACTGTCACTTGTAATCCCATAATCCTATATATTATTACTTTTTAGCGTTACTATCTCTTTAGTTGCTCACTCCGAATCATCTTTTAATCTTTATTCAAAATCAAATGGGTAAAGAATTTGAAAATGAAGAAAGTAAAAAAATCTCTCCCATTAAACTATGGCGCGAGATACTTCTATGTTTTAACAAGCAATGTCTAATGGGAGTAAAAGTGGAAGCTAAGCAAGCTGAGGGCTGCCCAATTCCTATCTGATAGATAGATAGATAGATAGATAGGGATTGGGCATATATCAAACTATTTTTTCTTTAAAAAAACTTGTGGAATATAGAAAAATAGTATATTTATATATTTAGGAAATTTTTTTATATAAATAATGTAGTATATTTATATAGAGTTTAAGGTAATTTAGTTTCTGAATAAAGCTAATAATTTATTTAATAATTGTAGTATATTATTGTAGAAAATATAGTATATTCCTATCTGATAGATGTATTAGATCACATCTATCAGATAGAACTAGTCATTTGCCAAGCTACTCGAAAGAAAAATCAACAAAATTCTCAACAACCCTAATGAACAATTACATGTGGCATGGTGGAAGGTACATTTATCATAAATGCCTAATGAGTTATGGGTCTACACATTCACAATTTTGTGGGAGGAAAGGTTGATGCTATACAAGACTAGTATGCTTTATCCTAAAATTAATGACAATAGTTAAGTAGTCTGAAAACGCGAAAATCTCTTGTAGTAGATGGTGTCCTGGTGAGCCCTACTAACACTTGCCGTAGGAACTTCCATTGGATGAATTTTCCAAGTCTAAGGTTTTCATCCAACTCTATTTATACTAGTATGACAAAATCTTGCAACCATTACACAATCTACTGCATCAAAACACAATGGTGCTCCAAATCAAAGCCATAGATAGTGAAAATCAAAAGAATATTATTAAACTCCTTGGCTTTTTTGGTATCTTCAAAGAATCACTCAAGATTATCTTAACATGCCCAAAGATCTTCGTTCAAATCATCTTTGCCTTTATCCTCCCTCAATCTTGCATCTTACTATTCAACAATTGGTTTTTTAAGTCTTCTTTTAACGCGATTAATGAAAAAACTTCCTACTCAATATTATTTTGGGCATGAGAAATTACCAACCTAATAATATCCAAGGTACTGTCTCTATATGCCATTTCTACCGTTATGTACGCAGTTGCTTGCATACATAACGGCAAAGAAATTACCTTTAGAAAAGCCAGTGGTGTATTTCGAAAGGTGTGGAAACGACTTACAATCACTTTTCTATGTAAATATTTCATAATATTTGCATACACGTTTATTCTTACCTTTATTATAATCTTACCCGTTATGTTCTTAAGCAAACCAGGAGGAGGGCATAAAGTAGAAATAGCTATAATACTTTTGATAATTGTTATATTATTGATCGTGGGATTGTTCTACATGACTTTGAATTGGCTATTGAGTGATGTTGTTTCAGTAATGGAGAAGGTTCATGGGTTTAAAGCATTGAAAAAGAGCAAAGAATTGATCAAGGGCAAAATGACAACTTCCTTGGCTATTTTTTTGGTATTAAACCTTTGTGGAATTCCAACTTATATATTGATGCAGAAATTCACTGGATTTGGATTAGCTGCAAGACTTGTGACTGGAATTTTTTGTGTAGTGTTTTGGAGTTTCTTTAACCTATTTTCACTTGTTGTCCAAACAATGCTTTACTTTGTGTGCAAATCCTATCACGACGAGAGTATTGATGTTTCCTCATTAGCTGATCCTCCTGCTGAACATGTTCCTTTGAAAGACTGAAGCTATATCGCTAGAGAAGCACGGCGAGCACCTCGTGTAACTCGAACTACTTAAGCCTTTTTTTCGGAATTATTTTTCAATTTCAATTCAATTCAGTTTCTATTTATTAGTTCAATTCAATTTAATAAGTTTTGAGATTGGTTCAGTCCAACTGTACATCGTTAGAGGTAGTGATGATTTACTTGTATGTTATGTATTATAACATGATTTTTTTCTATATTCGCCTATATTTTGTACTAGACTGGTTAATGCTTAAGCTTTCGACTTATTTTCAATTTCGCACTCTTAATTCTTTTTGTACCTACTGTTGAAAGTAAATTGCAAGGAGACTAAAACACTAAATGAGAACGATCTTACTTGAAGCATGGAAAACGTTAAAGAGATGAGCGCTGTGTCGTGGAAACCTCCACTGTCCTTAAAGGTGATTTCGCCGCAGCACGGGTGCAAACTTCCTCCCGGCGACCACCCTCCAGGATTAGCACAGCACCGCCCGTTCGTGTGCACTCACAAGCAGACGGTTGGAGTGACAGATACAACCCGAATTGAGAGAACAGAATTTAGAGAGAGTAAAAATGAGAGAAGTAATTTTCTGTGTGTTTTGTGCTAACCAGAGAGGGGTATATATAGCAGTAGTGGGAGAGAGAGGCGATCAGTTATTCTGGGAAGAGAATAACTGGCGGAAATCAAGGAGGCAATAACGGCAAGTCAAATGCGTCAAATTCGGAAACAAATCATTTCCGTTACAAAGATATTTTGAGAATCTTTCAAAACAGACGTGCCATAAAAAGATACACACCCACACCTGCGAACGCGTCGCGCCAACGCCACACGCCCACGGCCCGAGCCCGGCCCGGCCCGCGCAACGCGCGCGCGTGCGTGTGGTGGTTCCTAGAGTATAGTCTCTAGTATCCAAACAAGAGTTACAATGGCATGGGGATAAATATACTAAGCAATAAGCCCACTATCTTCCTATGTGGGATCCAAGTGCCTTACAAACAAAGGGAAAAATGTTGGCATTGAAATACTAAGGAAATAGCTCTAAACCCACCCATGTGGGACATAAACTTTGAGGCTTATTTCCAACAATCCCCCACAAGAATCAAAGTTTCGGAATGAGAAAAAGAAGAGAAGAACAATTCGGGTATTTGGCAAAGGAAGAATGCATAGGTGTTAATGTCTTGCGACTTGAATTAACACTTAGTGAGATAGACTTTGGAGTCTCGTTCAAACAAGTGATTTTCATCTTGAACTTGAGAGAACTTGAAACCTTCATCTAAACCACACATCCATCCCTTTAGAATCAGTCACTCCGCGATCAATGTGGCGCCTATACTGGCCATACGCCTTACCTGGATGCTCATAGATGCTCTAGAGAAACGACCCCAGTTTCTCATAGGAAGCGGCCCCACTTCCACATCTAAGTAGGTGAGTCCCATCAAGTGTGTATCACCACACACCACCACACAACTGTGGATATGGGTTCATTAAGAGCCTTTTGCTCAACCTCAAACACAGGTGATATGCACTTCTCAATATAACTTTACACAAGAGGGATAGACAAAATAAAAGTGCTTTTATTACTTAATGTTGCCCTTTGAACTCCACTTGCGTGGAGTAGGGTTTCATTATTACATTCAAATGGGTCTCAGTCCCATCCCTCTGGATGCATCCTCAATTACATTTCTAGAAAGGCCTTTAGTAAACGGATCCGCAAGGTTCTTTTCGGACCTTACATAGTCCAGTGATATCACTCCATTGCTTATCAAATCTTTGACAACCTTGTGTCTGAGGCGAATGTGCCTTTTCTTTCCATTGTACACGTTGTTCTTTGCCACTGCAATAGCTGCCTGAGAGTCACAATGCAACGCAATTGAAGGAGCTGGTTTCCCCCACAATGGAACATCATTCAGCAAATTCCTTAGCCATTCTGCCTCATTTCCTGCCAACTCAAGTGCAACAAATTCAGATTACATAGTCGACATAGCAGTACAAGATTGTTTACAAGATTTCCAAGAAATTGCACCACCACCCAAGGTAAAAATAAAACCACTAGTAGAGTTAATCTCATCATTTCCAGATACCCAGTTAGCATCACAATACCCTTCTAAGACCGCAGGAGAAGAAGAAAAGTGAATGCCCCAATCCATGGTCCCTCTAAGGTATCTGAGTAACCTGCGCAAAGCACCCCAATGGTCTTTGCTAGGGTTATGAGTGTACCTACTGAGTCTACTAATAGCGTAAGCAACATCAGGTCTAGTGCAATTCATCAGATACATAATACTACCAATTACTTTGGCATACTCAGATTGACTCACAGGATCTCCCTTATTCTTTACTAGATGAACACTAGGATCATAAGGAGTCTTAACTGGGTCAACTTCAAATGAATTGAACTTTCTAAGTACCTTTTCTACATAGTGGGCCTGACTCAAGCTAAACCCATGAGAAGACCGAGTGATCTTTACTCCCAAGATAAGGTCAGCCTCCCCCATGTCTTTCATTTCAAACCTAGTACTTAAGAAGTCCTTTACTTCAATCAAAAGATCTAAGCTAGTCCCAAGGATCAACATATAGTCAACATATAGGCAAATTATTACACAACCTCGGGAGTCATTCTTAGCATATACACATGTGTCACTCTCGTTCACAAGAAACCCAACACTGGTTATGGTGCTATCAAACTTTTGGTACCATTGTTTAGGGGCTTGTTTTAAACCATAAAGAGACTTTACTAGCTTACACACCTTTTGCTCTTGTCCAGGAACTACACAACCTTCAGGTTGGTCCATATAGATCTCTTCCTCAAGGTCACCATTTAGAAAAGCAGTCTTAACATCCATTTGATGTACTATTAGGCCGTGAATAGCAGCTAAAGCAATCAGCGTTCTAATGGTGGCAATCTTAGTGACTGGTGAATAGGTGTCAAAATAATCTATTCCCTCTCTTTGGGTGAAACCTCTCACAACTAGTCTCGCTTTATACTTATCAATGGAACCATCAGGCTTTAGCTTCTTCTCAAAGATCCATTTGCTAGGGATAGGCTTACAACCCCTAGGAAGGTCTGCTAATTCCCAAGTGTTGTTACTCATAATGGACTCTAGCTCACTATCTATGGCCTCTTTCCAAAATACAGCATCAACAGATTTCATAGCCTCACTGTAGGTTCTAGGGTCCTCTTCCAAAATAAAGACAGACACTAGATTCTCATTCAAGACACAAGATTCACTAAGAAAGGAAGTGACAAAATCAGGCCCAAAGCTACTTTCCTTTCTAGGTCTCTTACTTCTCCTAGGTTCTTCCTCAACAGGTTTAGTCACTAAAGGAATACTAATGGGCAGTGCAGGATCAGCAGTAGAGGAACAAGAAGCAGAACATTTCAAAGGAAAAACATGTTCAAAGAATTCAGCATCTCTAGACTCGACAATTGAACCACAAGCATAGGAACCTCTAGCATCCTTAATAAGGAAACGATAAGCAGCACTATGATAAGCATACCCAATGAAAATAGAGTCACAAGTCTTTGGTCCTATCTTATCCCTTTTAAAGGAAGGTATGGCAACCTTAGCAAGACACCCCCACACTTTCAAGTATTTGAGATTTGGGATATGACCCTTCCACATCTCATATGGCGTCTTATCTAGTTTCTTATGGGGTACACGGTTCAATACATGACAGGCAGATAAAATGGCTTCCCCCCACATGTTATCAGGAAGTCCATAAATAATCAACATAGCATTCATCATGTTCTTTAGTGTTCTATTCTTCCTTTCAGCTATACCATTTTGTTCAGGGGTATAAGGGGCAGTCAACTCATGAATAATCCCATTTTGTTCACAAAAGGTCTTTAGAGATGTAGGATCGTATTCTCCTCCCCTATCACTCCTAAGTCTCTTGATTTTCCTATCCAATTGGTTTTCAACTTCAGTCTTGTACCTTAAAAACATCTCTTCTGCCTCATCCTTGGATTTCAATAGGTACACTACTGTGTAGCGGGAATAGTCGTCTACAAAGGTAATGTAATAATTCTTCCCTCCTCGACTTTCATAGTTCTTAAAGTCACCTAGGTCTGAGTGAACTAATTCTAGAAGTTCAGATTGCCTTTCAACTGTTTTGAAAGGTTTCCTAGCATACTTGGCTTCAACACAAATTTCACATTTGGGCAAGTCAGAACCTGAGAGTCTAGGAATAAGGTTCAGATTTTTCAACCTTTTAATAGAAGCTACGTTAACATGACCTAATCTAGAGTGCCACAAATCAATAGACTCAGCAATATAAGCAGAAGTAGAACCAGATTTATTCATGATTTCAGCAGTAGCATCCAAAGTAAAAAGCCCCCCATTACAAAAACCCTTTCCCACAAATTCCCCATTACGAGTAATGACAAGTCTATCAGAATCAAAAGACAACTTTAAACCAGCTTTCATCAACAGACTACCAGAAATTAAATTCCTACGCATTTCAGGAACATGAAGTACATTAGTAAGAGATAAGAGTTTTCCAGAAGTGAGTTTGAGAGTAATCTTCCCTTTGCCATTGACCTTTGCTGATGCAGAGTTTCCCATGAACACATTTTCACCTTCCATCTTCTCATATATGTCAAACATGGACCGGTTGGTGCAAATGTGCCTAGTTGCTCCTGTGTCAACGATCCATTCAGCGGTGTCTCCAGCAAGGTTGACTTCAGATACAAGAGCAACAATGGTGTCAGATTCTTCTACCAAGTTTGCTTGTTTTTGTCTTTCTTTTTATTCCAGCAGTCAGCAGCTTTGTGTCCAGGCTTTCCACATTCGTGGAAGGTTCCTTTGAACTTGTATTTCTGCACTCCTCCTTGAGCCTTAAGGTTGCTGCCCCCTTTGTAAGGGCCTTTTCCCTTGTGCCTGTTCCTGTCATAGTTGGAGTTTTTGGACTCCACAAGATTAGCTTTAGGAAAAACAGAATTGTTAGAAGGTTTGTCCTTAAGGCGGTTTTCTTCCTCGATTTTCAGATGTCCAACAAGTTCTTCAAGGGTAAGGTCTCTCCTCTTATGCATAAGTTGGTTCCTGTAGTCCTTCCAAGAGGAGGGTAGTTTCTCAATAAGGACAATAGCCTGGGTGTACTCACAAATAATAAGGCCTTCAGCAGCAATATTGGTACAGAGGGTCTCAAACTCATGAACTTGGTCTAGAATAGGTTTGTCATCGTCTACCTTAAAAGCCATCAACTTACTAATACAGTAGCGTTTGGTCCCAGCATCATCAACACCATACTTCTTTTCTAAGGTATCCCAAATGTCCTTAGCATGGTTAAAAGTCATATATATTTCAAGTAAAGCATTGGACATATAGTGAAGTAACATCCCCTTGCAAGTTCTGTCATCCTTAGCAAATTTGGTTTCATAGGTCAGTTTTTCGGTCTCATCAGTAGGGACAACAGGATCGTCAAGAACATAAGCAACATCAATTTGTTCTAAGTAGAATCTAACCCTGACAGCCCAACGTTTATAATTTTTCCCATCCAAGGACTCAATCTTAGACATGTCAGGAATGGAGTTACGCAAAGCCATGATAACAGAAACTCGAAAATCACCTTTAAGATTGTTGAAAGTAAATTGCGCAAGGAGACTAAAACACTAAATGAGAACGATCTTACTTGAAGTATGGAAAACGTTAAAGAGATGAGCACTGTGTCGTGGAAACCTCCACTGTCCTTAAAGGTGATTTCGCCGCAGCACGGGTGCAAACTTCCTCCCGGCGACCACCCTCCAGGATTAGCACAGCACCGCCCGTTCGTGTGCACTCACAAGCAGACGGTTGGAGTGACAGATACAACCCGAATTGAGAGAACAGATTTTAGAGAGAGTAAAAATGAGAGAAGTAATTTTTCTGTGTGTTTTGTGCTAACCAGAGAGGGGTATATATAGCAGTAGTGGGAGAGAGAGGCGATCAGTTATTCTGGGAAGAGAATAACTGGCGGAAATCAAGGAGGCAATAACGGCAAGTCAAATGCGTCAAATTCGGAAACAAATCATTTCCGTTACAAAGATATTTTGAGAATCTTTCAAAACAGACGGGCCATAAAAAGATACACACCCACACCCGCGAACGCGTCGCGCCAACGCCACACGCCCACGGCCCGAGCCCGAGCCCGGCCTGGCCCGCGCAACGCGCGCGCGTGCGTGTGGTGGTTCCTAGAGTATAGTCTCTAGTATCCAAACAAGAGTTACAATGGCATGGGGATAAATATACTAAGCAATAAGCCCACTATCTTCCTATGTGGGATCCAAGTGCCTTACAAACAAAGGGAAAAATGTTGGCATTGAAATACTAAGGAAATAGCTCTAAACCCACCCATGTGGGACATAAACTTTGAGGCTTATTTCCAACACCTACAGCTAGCATAGAGCATTATCTAATAATAATTGAGTTACAATCACTCTACCTCGCTTCTTCTCTTTCTTTCACGAGTTCGGTTCTTCTTAGTTAAGTTGGGCGGGGGGAAATCAGATTATATATATATATATAAAGACTGAAGGCCATCACGCGTTACTCTTCTGTCGAGTATTGTTAGTTCTTTAACATATAAAAGCACTCATACTTTATATAGTTATAAGATTTAAACCAATAACCTTATGCAGAAAACATGGAGCTCCTACCCAATAGGCAAACATATCAATGATGCTCATTTACTACAAAAAAAAAATAACAACAGATTAAACTTTTAGATTACAAAACAAAAGAATGTACAAGATATAAAGATTTCTTTAGAATGAATCCATCATTTTTGCCTTATCGATAACACGGACCATCGTCGTGCCCAGTGGCAGGTCTTTAAAATTTTTTAGCAAGAATTTTCTTGTTCAACTTATAAGAAACTTTCATTCTTTAAACTTATTTGTTCGTAAAATTATGTCGTTTTATTACATTTTTATAATGATAATTGTTTAATAAAAAAGTTAGACCTCAACAATAATACAAATATTGTTATCAAAAAAAAAACAATAATACAAATAAAAGGTAAAATTAACAAAGCTACAAAAGTCTAGAGAAAGAAAAGAAAAGAAAAATCATATCCCATGAGACATGTGAATGATGTTACTAGTGTTGAATGAATTTGGTAAATGCTCAAGGCCCAATGTTGCAGTAGCAACAAAACTCTAATAAATATGGATATTGGGTTAATAGGTTGATGCCTACTTTTTCTTACCCTCTAAATAAGAAGTTCAGACGTACAACTCAGGGCTTTCATTGGATTCCTAATGGCTAATGTTTAATGCCTCTATGGGAGGTCCGCCTTTGCTCGGGTCCAACAACTAGTTTAAACAGCAAAGAGAACGAGGATTTACAAATATTCGAACTTAGCACAAAAATTTTGACATTTTCTTTTAGTAAATGGTTTCTAAAAGAAATTTTGTATTTAAGTAGCCATTTTAATTTTCATCTTAGGGAGATCTTTTGGACTTTCTTTTCTCTTTGGATCTTTGTACACAACTTTTTGTAATCCTTTTGATTTATCTTGATTCAAAAGTCAACCCTTTTAATATGTGAGGGGCTTTTGGCTATTTCTTAGATCATGTCTTTATCAATCAGTTTGTCTTAAATCGATTCAAAATTGGGAACTTAAGGATTATTAATCAACATTATTTGATGAGTTTTTCATTCAGTTTCTTGTCAAAGTTGATTTGTTTGATATTCTTTTTGTTTTCAGTGCTATTGCATTTTATTGCAATCACGAGGATAATGATATGATGTCTTTTTAATATTTCTTGTGTAGACTGTAAAGACGTATAGACTATGATCAATTTTATTTTACTAAGCGGTGACTTTCTCCGTTTTCAAATATTTGTGGAGTATACAGATTACAGCATAACCAGCAGAATTGTCATGATACTTATCCTGTAAAGTACTACTGGTTTTTTACGCCGGTATCATATTGACTTTTGACATTATTTTTTTTATAGACCTTCTTATATTTTTTATACGTTAAAAAGATATAATCAAGTAGGGTATTGTTAGATTTGTCTCGATATGTAGTTTGCATATATCTTCTTTTTATAATTTGTTACGTATACATAGCTGTAGATATTCGTGTTTGAAGGTGTGTGTTGACAAACATGCTAAGGCCTTTTCATACAACTAAAAAACGGAGGAAATATGCATTTTATTGCATCCAATTCCTGTGATGTGGTGCCCTTTATATTAACTATCTCTCACACATTCTCTCCTCATATTTATATGGTATGGGGCACTCACTTATAATGTTTCATAGGGATGGAGTGCTCAACTCTCCCCTCACAAGTGAACTTTCCTCATTAATTGGTCCATAGTATATATTAAAAGTACAGTCGTGAATTTGATGTAATATCATGTTAAATATGAGTTCAGACTGTACCCATCAAAAGAAAAAGTTACAAGAACAAAGCCAGTTGCACTTAATCCTCTACATTTGCTTACAGTTGAGCAAATTTCAACCAGACATACCAGTTTAATAACATTTATCTAATATTAGGTCATGAAATTCACCATTTATAGAACATTTTGCTACCATATATGTTCAACGCTACTAGATCATAATATATAGTACTATAGTAAAATTTCTTTTTGGATAAGTTTATGGAGTAATAAATAATTGGGTAAAAGAGAGAATATATGATAGAGTACTGTTAAATAGGATAGAGGAACGAAAAGAACAATCTCGATCATCATTGTAATTGTAAGGGAAAAAATCATTAGTGAATGTGATGATATTTTCATGGGTTGGGATGGTGTGGTTTAGGGTACAATCCAAACTAAACGGAAGTAAATGATTTGATATATTTTATCTAACAGAGTCAGACCTCACTTAGGAGGAAACCAATCCAAATAAAAACCATACAAAATGATTTAATGTGGATTACGGATTACTCATCTTCTATTTGAAAGTACGAGATTTTTCTACTTTACAAAAGGGTAAAACTTTAAAAATGGAAGGTTCAATAAGTACATATCAGTAACCCTATCCAAATAATACAATAGTAGAGAAATGAAGAAAATTTCAACACAAAAGTCAAAACCCAAGCGATTGCATTCAAATGATCTAGAAAATTAAATCTTTTCATCTTTTTTTATTAACTTTTATTCAATTTCTTAAATTTATTTTTAAAATCTAAAACAATTTCTACAAATAAATTAAACAACCCTAAACCACAAATCACGGTTTTGTCAATATCTCAAACCCACCTTATTAGTTGAACCTATAACCTATCTAAACCACGTAAAAACGATTTGGTTTGCATTTTGTTGCGTTTCTAAGACATCCCTATGAGAGGTTAAGAGGAGAGAGAAAAAGAAAAATATTAAAGACCATTGACCAACCCATTCAGCAGACTTGCTCTAATGAGCGCATTTGTGCATAGGTCTCTTTTAGGCTCCATTTGATTGACCGATATTTTTTTCCACTGAAAACTATTTTTTCAAATAAAAACTTCATTTTGAATTGGTTTTTACTTTGTTTTGTTCATCTTAAGAAAAATTAGAGGAAAAAGGAATAATATAAAATAAATGAGAGAATAGATAGGAAAAAGGTAAGAGGAAGGTAAAGTTAGGGATGGCAACGGGTGTGATTTGGGTCGGGTGAGCCATCACCCACATCCATCACCCTGTTAGATCAACTCTCATCCATCCATCCGTCACCCGGTTAGACCATCACCCGCATCCATCCATCCACCACCCGCGGGTGAACCGGGTGGACAGGGTGATCATCCATTTGGGATAATTGTATGAGAAAAGTTAAATCAAACTTGTAAAATCACAATTTATATATTAACTTCATGTCAAATTAAGATTAGTTAAGTTTATGGAAACATGTCGATAGTAATCAAAAGAGAAAATTATTATACTAATGTAGATAAAATGATAAATATTTAAGATACTGTAAGAAATGGGTGATAAGCGGGTGATAAACGGGTGATGGATCGGGTGATGGATGAAACTTTATCACCCTAATCCATCCATCACCCGTTACACATTCACCCGTCACCAGTCCATCATCCATTTAACTCGGTTTTTCACCCTTTTATTTTTTTCGGGTGGAGCGGGTGATGGATCATCCATTGGATATTGCCATCTCTAGGTAAAGTATAGCGTAAAGCAAACCCACCACAATTGTGGATTGGTTTTCCATTGTTTGGAAGCAATGGTAGCATTGGCACAAGGTGCACCACGCCCCACCAACACCTTGTTGGCATGAACCACGAACTCCACAGATGACCTTAGTCTAATCAAGCCACCACCCCGGATAGCCAACAAGTTCGCAACAGCTTGCCTTGTCATGGCCTCGCTTTTGGCAGTGGACACGGGTGAAGCGGGACCAATTTAAATTGTTAGGCCTACCATCTATCAAGTCTAATATAGACCGGGTCTACACTAAATTTATTGTAGACTCTGTACAAAGCCCAAAAGTTAAGGTTTTGTAATTAAAATTTAAGGTTTAACAATCAAAAGTTAAGGTTTTGTAATCAAAAGTTATGTGTTATGAATGAAAAGTTAAGGTTTATTTCAAAAGTTAAGGTTTAGCAATCAAAAGTTAGGCGGTCTACACTATTAATAGTGTGGATCAGGTACACCAAGAGTTTCTCCTCAAAACTCTTTGACCTAAATTATCTCTAACACATAAAGAGGAAATGTGTTTTCTCTTCATTTACGAAGGAAAATGTTTTCCACCCCATAAAAAACTATTTTCAAGCATTGTATATTAAGAAAATTATTCTTCACTCCATACACAATAAACAAAAGAAAATAGAAAAACTATTAACGTAATAAAATATTTTCCTCCTAACTAAACGGAACATTATCGTTTTTGTACTCTTCATAGACAGCCCATTCTACAAGCTAATAAGACAGATATTTTGAATAAAGTCGACGGTGGAAGGGCCCGTGCAAGACTAACGACTTTATGAGGGATCGATTTCAAGAACGTTGTGGTAGGCACGGCTAGTAGGACCAGACGTGCTCCAAGCTCCAGGCCCTAGCTTAGCCTCTACTAAAATTTACTGATTTCTCCGTAATTTAAGGAACTATACTAAAATAAATCCAATATGAATCATGCATGTGAATGTCCAAATTTACTTTTAAGTTAATAATGGCCTTAAGGTAATAGTATAGAAGAGGAGATAATAATGACCTTAAGTTAATACTTCCTCCGTTTTTTTAGTTGCAACAATTAGGAATTTTTATGAGAGGTAAAAAATTCAATTGTTGCAACTAAAAAAAAAACGGAGGAAGTAGTAGAAGTTTTTACTTTAATATATTTGTACGATAAAGGTACTATAGTCCTTAAGTTATAGTATTACTAGCCTTTTATGCACGCTATGCGTGCGGCGACTTTTTAGGCTACATTGGCGAAACATATATGAACTCATCAAAGTTGTCGATTGTAAGTTGTATATCTCAAAATAATATGTCCCTAAAAAACCTCAACAACTATGAAATAATATGCAAGTAACAGAACACAACTTTTTGTAAACAAAAACATCTTAAGAGTTCAACTATGTAATAACCAAGAAAGAAAATAAAGTTATAAAACTATGGGCTAAACTTTTTTAGTTTGTTTTATTCTGCTTTCCTAACCATTTACATTCTTCTTCCCAATCAACTTGTAGCACATCTGCACATAACCAACATTGTAATAATGTTCTGGATAGAATTCTCCAACTGGCGGAGGTAAGACCCACGAATACGCTTTGTATCCAAAAACTGATGTTGTAAAGGCAAAGATATATAAAAGAAAAAATAACATTGCAGACTCGATGAAGTATCACGTCGACCTTATTATTTATCTATTAAAATGTTGTACTCAACAATGATAATTTCGACACCATTTACCTTTTTCAGTGTTTTGCTACTTGTGATCTTCAGAGATGTTCCTCGTGTTGATTTTGAATGGTTGCCAAAGCTACATCAAATGAAAACACACCAAAACATATTTTAGTCAAAGGATGGTAAATTTGCATAATAAATTCATTATTAAAAATATGAAAACTGAATATAGAAACTTAGGAATTGTACGTAAGTAGGTAACCTTTTTGTTTAGTGGATGCGTTTAGTTGATGCTTTTTATTTTTGATGTTTTGAAGGTGATGAAATGGAGAGGAGAAAGAAATGGAATGAAGAAGAGGAAGAAATGGAATTCTGAAGTAGAAAGGGGGAAAAATGTTGAATATTGATTCAGTTGTGGGTTCCTAGTTATTAGGATTAGATAGTGGGTTTTTATTTGGGGGTTAATTAAACGTAATTGAACGTGATAGTTTAAACGTGGGGTGTGGGGGGTTAGTTATTAGATGTTATTAGATAGTTTAATTATTGTTTAATTTTTAATTAAAAGGTGGGGGGTGTGGGATAGATACTGTTTAGAATAAATAATTTGAGCTTTCTCTCAAGGTAATTAAACGTGATAGTTTTGAGTTATTATTTGTATAAACCCACTATCTAATGGGTTAGATATTTTATTAGGAAAATTTTTAATTAAAAGGTAATTAATGGGTTAGATATTTTATTAGGATAATTTTTAATTAAAAGGTGAACGTGGGGTGTGGGGGGTTAGGATTAGATAGTGGGTTTGGGGTGTGGGGTAGATATTGTATTGTTTAAACGTAATTAATGGGTTAGATATTAATGGATTAGATAGTAACGTAATTAAAGGTGGGGTGGGTGGGTTTTTATTTGGGGGGAGTTTTGCTGTTTTTTTAATACTAAAAGGTAAGGGTAAAATGGGCAATCCAATAAGTTTGGTGTCTCACCCCTCTTCCCTTACAGTATAGAGATATGGAGCATTTTCCGCCGATTGTCACCTTGTTCAGTTGATCTTAGAGGATTTCAGTCATCCAAAACCTCTTTTGTTATTCAATAGAAATCTTGTAAAAAAAATCATGCACCCTCCATCCAACTAGTCAATTGGGGTAGAGTGCTTTCCCTTAGTCAAAATATTAAGCATACAAAATCTTATATGAGTCGGACGCACAATAATTAATTATAATCTAAGATAATTTATCTAAAAAAGAATTCATACAGATAACTATTAATGGTTATAATAGCTTATTGTAAGTCCGTCTCAATTCAAGTCTAGTATAAACAAAAATTAAATATTAAAGGAATTAGGTACTTCTCTATCTATTATTGTAAGTTGGCTAGACCCAAAAGGAATTTTCATTGATATTTCCTATCTTTTGCCAAGTCCATGTTTTGGTACACGACTAATCGTAGTTATACTTAATTGAAGAGGTCAATGCTAGACATTTTCTTCATTTTGTTTTGTCAATTGACTTTGCATAACGACCAATATGAACCACCATTACAATAAAGCTCCTCATCCAATATTTCAAAAACTCATATCCCTAATTACCTAAAACCATTCATACACAACACCCATGGATAGAGAACAAGAAGAGCTTCAATTCTTAGGCTTCTTTGGTATATGCAAAGAATCCACAAATATCATCTATAAATGGTATAAAACTTTCACCAAGCTCACTCTCACCTTGATCATCCCTCTTTCTTGCATTTTCCTAGCTAATCAAGGCTTCTCTACCTTCATTTCTCGTAAAATCATCAACAACGCGACTATTTTAGATTACATCCCTGAAGGTACCGCGACTTATAAAAGAATTTCTAATATAATCACCTCGGAATGGACTATATTTTGGCTCATCAAACTCACGTACTTGGTATTTCTCCTCATATTTTCTCTCCTATCCACATCAGCCATCGTCTATACAGTTGCTTGCATCTATACAGGTAAGGAAATTACGTACAAAAAGATCATGAGTGTGGTTCCTAAGGTTTGGAAGAGGCTAATGGTCACTTTTCTATGGAACTTTGCCATAATGTTTGTATACAATTTTATTTGGTTCATGGTTACAATGTTAGCTATTCTCATATGGTTTATGCTATTTTTTCCAAATGGTCAAGTAGTGGGAAATATAGGTTCATCCATAATCTTGGTATTATACCTTATTGGGTTTACTTATATTAGTGTAATATGGCAATTAGCTAGTGTTGTTTCTGTTTTGGAAGATACCTATGGGATTCAAGCCATGATGAAGAGCAAAGATTTGATCAAGGGTAAAATGGGAATTTCAAGTGTTATGTTCTTGGTCTTCACTTTGTGCTTGGTGGGTATTGAAGTGATTTTTCAGCAATCTGAGGTGATTGATTGGAGGGTTAATGGAATTGTAAGGAAATTAGGTTATGGAATTATGTGTTTGGTATTGTTGACTTTGCTATTTCTCTTTGGGCTTGTTGTTCAAACCGTCATTTACTTTGTTTGCAAATCCTACCACCATGAGAATATTGACAAGTCCTCATTGGCGGATCATCTTGACAACTATCTTGGGGAATATATTCCTTTAAATTCTAAAATCATACAAATGGAGGAATATCAAGTGTAGAAACACTAAAATAAAGTTGGGTTTTTTTGGGTATCAATGTATTTTTGTAATTGGATATCATGACTTCCACTCCATGTATGTAATAGTTTGGAAATAACTACATTGTAAGATATATTTGATTTTGAGTTTAGCAATACTATATCTTAGCCTTTTAGGAATCTTTTGTATCCATGTATACTTATTGAAATATTTTATGATCGAATATATTATTTTTACTTGGTTAAAAGTGCGATATGAATTGTGAAAACTATGTAGGGCATTTGACTGTACTTATTCATGTATAGAGGTGTGCATCGGAATAGTCCAGATTGGAGTTTGGACTAGAACCAGACCGGAATTAAACAAACTAACCGGTCCTAAAAATTTCCGTTTTAGACTGATGCACACCCCTCATGCATAGGGGTGTAAACGAGCTGAGCTGAGCTCGAGCTCGACCAAGCTCGGCTCGGCTCGAAGTCACTTTGGTCGAGCTCGGGCTCGGCTCGAAGCTCGACGAGCTCGCCAAGGTGGAGCTCGAGCTCGGCTCGTTTACAAACTTTCGAGCTCGAGCTCGGCTCGGGCTCGGCTCTTTTTTTTTCTCCCGCCTATTGGTTTTTGGTTTTATTGTTCTTCCTTACATAAAGTAAAATATGTAATAGTCCATCATACATAAATTTAATACAATATGAAAACTAAACTCAATAACATTATATTCTTTTATGGGCTTTTGCATGTTTGGGCTATTTTTTTTTATTTTTCTTATTGCCACACGTTTCAAATGTAATTTTTCTTAAACGAGCCGAGCTTTGCTGGGCTCGGGCTCGAGCTCGTATACTTAACGTGTAGCTCAGGCTCGGCTCAGGCTCGAAGTTGATCGAGCTCGAGCCGAGCTTTGACCGAGCCGAGCTCGAGGGCTCTACGAGCCGGCTCAGATCGTTTACACCCCTAAACTTGCACGACAATTTTGATATATGCACATATCTTGAACTTCTCCCCACAACTTACCTTGCATTAAGCCTGAAACCACGTAAAGTACTTTGCAAATTATCCCAAAGTCCACTAATGCATAAATTTTACATTTTATAAAGACAGATAAATTTCAAGGGCTCCTTCTCTCAAGGATAAACTTTAAACTATCTAAATAAAATAAAATGTTGTAAATGTTGTAAAACAAGGTTGTCAACGACACCGTACTTCTAGCTTTTCATAAGAATGTGATCTTTCTCTGGGTACATAGAAAATTTTAGCTTTAGTAAAAAGCTTTGATTAGGTCATGTACTCTAGCTCCACATTTTACAGCAACAGGAGCTATGCTTTTTTAGTCTCCTTTTATTTGGTTGATGACTAGTTGAGAGTCTCTAAAGACAGTGATAAACTATGCATTTTGGATTTCTAGAGTCTTGCATTTCCTTTGGGCTTTATCCATTTAGACTTTATTAATTATTTGTTGCCTTGTTGAATCTTGACTTTGGTCAATATTGGATCTAGCTAGTTGACTTTATTGGGTTTGTGCTTTGACTTTTGCCTTTGTTTGGGCCCCAAAACAAAAATGGTAGTAGTAGAGACCAGTTAGCTACTGAGTTTGTTTCTCCAAAAATATGCATAATAAACGTGAGCAAAATGAATATAAGGTACGTTGAATGTCTTCGATTAGGTCGAGATGTCAAAGAGTCTTGAACCTTCCTTTGAGAAAGTTGATAATCATTAGGTTGTCTCCTTATATGCTGAAGATGTTGGGTTTGCAAAAAAAAAATTGCTTGTACAAGCCCATTCTAAAGAGTGGTTGTTTCTCCTATTTGTGGAGGGGCTCTACCAAGATTATAAGCCATTACTTCAAGGACTTGTCCTTAGCAAAATGTAGATGGACAATGTTTCCTCGAGGAGCTATCAAAACTTAGTCTGATAAAGTTTGAAGGCGGAGGGATCCAATGAACT
The DNA here is from genome assembly GCA_947645195.1 of Patellifolia procumbens. Lineage (NCBI taxonomy): Eukaryota > Viridiplantae > Streptophyta > Magnoliopsida > Caryophyllales > Amaranthaceae > Patellifolia > Patellifolia procumbens. The sequence goes on from CANSGD010000144.1 coordinate 1,802,337, forward strand.
TGAATTGTAATAAGGTCAATAGCTTTGGAAAATTTCGAGCCAAAGCCATCAGATTGCGGTCCAGCCCGAATAAAGAATCATGAATTTCTTGACCAGTGACGGGAGCATTAAGTGTCATATTCTTGCTTTGAAACACATGGTACAATATAGTGTATAATAAGGCTCTGTGAGCCTCGGTGGTATGAGGTTAATTGTTTTTTAGATTCATTTTTGAAAGTAAGTTGGACTTTTGTTGGAGCATCTATCCCTTGATCCAAGTCATTACGTATTTTATAATAGGATGTTACTTTTGACTTTTGAATGGAAGAATTTGGAGTTATGATTCCCTTTGTTAACCAACTTTTGCGTGACCATTAATGCATAAATTAGCTTTGCTTTACACATATGTGTTTTACAATGTATAATACTATCTTTAATTGCACTATGCATAAATCATGATATTGAAATTTTGATAAGGTACTAAGAGGTCAGTTCTTTTGGATTGAATGGACATGGATCAAAGAGGACAAAACAGAACTAAATGGACTAAACTTAAGTGAACTGAACTCAATTAAAAGGACCAGGATTGAACTAAGCTGAAATACAATGCAAATTCTGAACTGAAACGAACCGAACCCAAATGAAATGAAATTAATTCTCTTTAATTCAAGCCATAAGAATAGGGTTTTTATATATACTAAAATCTTCAAGATCTCTATCTTATAAGTGAAGAGGTTGGGGACAACAAAAATTCATATTATTCTTTTTTTTTAACCTCCTAATTAAATGGAACAAATCTCTCTCTATAACTAACTTTTTCATTTTGAAATATATATCTTAAACAAATTATCTAATTTTCCTTTCTAATTCCATTTTATATGTTTTCGCACGCGGTGTGTGCATCTAATACTAGTATATACAATATACTAAGCAAAACAACAACAACAACAACTAAGTCTTATTCCCAAAGTGATTTGGGGTCGGCTAACATGAATCGTCAACTGAAACCGTTGCCAAAGGAGATGGCATCGACAATATACTAAGCAAAGCTTGACAATATTAAACAAGACAAAAAATTTTCTTAAGCATACACTTAATAGTATCGAATAACTTTCACCTTTGCTTAGAGGGTAGATGGCAGATGGAGTACCATTTTTTGGATTTCGTAATAATAATTTCAATTTTGTAAATACATGAAAGAGTTGAAGTGGAGCCTTGACATGCTGAAGATGGGCCATTGGACATTTTGTTGTTATACGGATAACCACTTCTTGGTATGATTGGGCCTTATGTATTTATATTCTTTAAGCCCATCCAACTATCCAAGATCGAACCCAGAAATAATGCATATATCTAATGAGCTTCGAGATCTAGGTGAAGGGTGTGTTATGGCTTATGGGCCTTTAGTCGCACCTGTAACCACTTATTAATATTGTCCGTTTTGAATCAAGTTAAGGCTTTTTTTTCCGCCTTTTTGTAGATGTCTTATACTTTATTAATAGAGTTAGGTTGTGCACTTATACATTCGGCCACTACTTGATTTTTCAATGTGGGACTTGAATGAGCGCATGAAAACCGGGGAGGAGATCATTTCGATAAATGCAACTAAATTACAACGGAATATATTTAAGTCATCCTCCATAAGTATAAGATATGATAAAGGGCATGTTCTCTTCGTCTAATTCTAACTGAACTTATTGGAGCTGAACTGAACTGAACTTATTGGAGTTGAACTGAACTGAACTGAATTTATTGGAGCTGAACTGAACTGAACTGAAATCAACTTATTGGAGCTGAACTGAACTGAATTTATTGGAGCTGAACTGAACTGAACTGAATTTATTAGAGTTGAACTGAATTGAATTGAACTGACTTATTAGAACTGAACTTAATAGAGTTGAATTGAACTGACTTATTAGAACTGAACTTATTAGAGTTGAATTGAACTGACTTATTAGAACTGAACTAATTAGAGTTGAATTGAACTGAATTGAAAATAAGTTGAACAGAACAGGCCCAAACTAACTCAACCCAAATCATTGATTTGACACCTACTTTTGATCCAAAATCGACAACAAAAAATCAACTAACTAAACAAAGAGGGAAAAACTACATGAGTATAATTATTCAACAAGTAACCAAATAAATATAAAAAGGTTCTAATTATATTTTTATAAATAAATAAGGTGAATAATAAAATTTTGCGCTTAATTACTATAAGATTTAATTTCAAGAATTTTAAATATATAATAGTTGTAAATTTCTAAATTAATGAAAAAAATATTTAAAAGATATCATATAACATGTAATCCATACATCACACGGGCTTTAAACCTATTACTTTATACGATTAATTTCATTAATATCCAAATTCACTAACCGGCAGCTCTAAAACTTTGCGGCTATTAAAAATAATATTACTCCGTTTAAAGGTGATAATGTATTGATGTATGTATAAGTAGACAATCCATTGCTTAATTTCGGCCAAGAAGTGAGACCTTTTCTTTTTTGACTAGTTTTCACTTTTCACTAGCACTCATTTTGTCCCCGAATAGTTCCTAACTTTTCACCATTTAAGGGAAAAGTTTCTAAAGTTCAATGTAAAAGAACCCGTGAATTATTCCACACAAGAAAAGTGGAGTAAAGTTTTGCATTCTCTCCCTCTTTATATAAAAAAAAACTTGTGTTAAACTGATAATTAATGAACATTTACATAGATTATATAAAAATTTAAATTAATATTATCTGGTTTTATCTTAAAAAGATCAAGGTTTTAAATTTTAACATGTCAAACTTTTAAAACCTTACATGATAAGGTTTTGTGTTTTTGGTTTTACTATGGTGAGTATGGTTTCACCATAAGCTTATGGTTATACCGTCTACTCCAAGACTTACTCCCATCTTAAACTGTAAAGTTGCCTATCAATCAGTTAAATAACATATAATAGAGTTGATTTAATACATAAAAGATTAAATAAATAGTTAAATATAAGTATAAATTTCTTAAGAAGTTAGATAGTACTTACAAAAGAGATATCAAAAGTTAAGAAAAAAGGTTAAAAATTAAATGATCTGATACTAAAAAGTTTGGTCAAATTGTCCAAGGAAAAAAAAAAACTCAAATGTCTAATGCAAAACCTGCATTTTTAATTCGGAGTCTTACAAATTTTGACCATGAATTTACAGTATTATGTAGGCCAAGTAAGTCATTCATGTGAGATCTTGTTAATTTCACCTTAGTGTGCAGTCTTGAAGTATCAAGTATCATTTTCAGAGAAACGTCCAAAAGGATATTAGATTTCTTTAATAGAGAAATTAGAATTCACACACTCGAAAACCACCCTATGAAATTTAGAGGACCGAACATGACTACCAATAACCCACAGAAGACAACAAGTCGACTCGTGATAAGGTACTCTACTCCTACTTCTCATGAGATGATTCCAAGAAACAACCTCAATGGACTCAGAAACATGAAAGATAACTGAATTACCAATTAGAAAGAATTCTCACCCTTCTCTCGTACTTTAATTGGTGCACTACTTGGGCACTGTCACCTTCCACCACCACCCTCAGATAACTGAAATCAGTTGCCAGTCTCAACCCCAAGAAGTCCAGCTTTGTCTCTGCCACCTTAACTCCCCCCCCCCTTAACGCTCCTCTAACTTTCACGACGCACCCACACTCTTAATGCTTCCTTTATCATTGATAAGAATATAATTATGGGATTTAGATGACAATTACGAATTAAATTATAATCAAATGCATGATATAGTTAAGATAATTTTTTTAATCTTTTCGTTCCTAAACCACAAGTTAACTACAATACTGAAATGCATATTTTCAATAAAATGATTTATTTTAGTTTTCTTCCACTTATATATTTCCAAAATAATAATGTTAGCTATTTAAATTACTAATTGCAACATACAGAAATCCGATATGTTGTTCGGGTCTAAAAACTAATGAGAAGGCTAAAACTCGTATCCCCTAAAAAATTCAACTCATATATCTTTATCTTTAATATGAAGACCTTGAAAAGTTCAAAAGCAAAAGGTTGTGAGGACCATCATAGAATATTAGTTCGATAAGTTGGAAAATGAAATCGAATAAAAATTTGGCATAGAATCGGCATGGGTGGCAAGGTCATCTAGCTCATATAGCCTCATATTCATAGCAAATAGTTATTTTTAATTTTTTTTTTGAAGGAGTATCAAGTTCCAATTCCAAGATCCAACTCTAAGAAATCAAAATAGGGAATTAAGGTTCTTGCTAAGGTGAAATCCGATTTCCTCAACTCCATCAATTATAGATATGATACACATCATTCTTTAAAAATTAGGGTTTATAAAACTAAAGGTCGAATTAGGTTTTTAGTATTTTTATTCAAAACTGAAGCTAGATATTTCAAGTTGTCGTTATTAACTACTCCCTCCATCCCATATTACTTGATACTCTTTCTATATTCGTCCGTCCCATATTACTTGATACGCTTCTAAAAATGGCATGGTCCCACTTTTGCATTCTCTCTGTGTTTGTTTTTTTATTTTATTTTTGCAATACCCCTATGACCCACATTTATCCCACATTGTACTTTATGGAATTAAATAATACCAACAACTAACTAACTACTCACGATAAAATAAACAAGTCAAATAATACTTCTAAAACTCTGTGCCGGTCAAACTCTATCAAATAATATGGGACGGAGGGAGTATTATCTTACAAGTATATAATTTCCATGATGATATATTATAGGCAACGAATTTAAATCCTTCTTGTTCCTAATCGATTCTATGTTAGATCCCTCAAATCTTGTTTGCTCCATAAGTTGTGCTATGTTGATTTGGATCCCAATATGAGTGGGTTCACCCTTTTAATGGCTCTTCTCATGAGTTCCATGACCCCCATTAATCAATCCCTCCTTGCTCTCCCCACAACCCCACAACCCCACACTTGTCATTGGCTCTCTTTCATCACTCACTTACTAAGATACTCATCCTAAAATGCTTTCTTCTATACATGATGTCATTAGGGTGTACTCTCTTGTGTTTAACAAAAGTGATTAAAATTAATTTTAATTCATAGCATAAGTTAGTTTTTGTTGACAAAAACTTATTATTATTATTATTACTACTCCCTATAATTTGGAACACATATTTGTTGTAACATATTTTTGTTGTCATATTGATCAAATTTCATCTTTTTGTTGATCAATCTTTATTTTAGAATTCAAAATGTTTTTTGTAAGTTGAATAGAGGATGACCGAACTTGGTTCAAGTTTTCTTAATATATCTTAGTTCGTAAACACTTTTTTTAAATATTGATAATATAGCTATAAATAAAATAAGAATATTAATTGTGATAGCATTTTAAATATGTTGATGCTGAATTGAACCGAAATGTAATGCACAAACTTTTAATAATTCAGTCCAAAACAACAAAGAAGCTCATGCTAAATAATTATAGTTGGACAAATGAAGGATCAAGTCTACATGGATCATGAGTTGTTATGCACATAATTGGATTGCTAAGATTTTGGACCCTTTAAAGACAAATCATTAATGAGGCGTACGCGAACATAACATTTATGAACAATCCACATCCGGTTCATTCAAAATAGATTCAAGTTTGGTTTATTTGCTAATTAGCCAAACTCAAGCTCAAAATTATAGTTCAATATTAAACAACTCAAATTAAAACTATATGGTGGCGAAATAGTAATGCATTTTAGTGAAATATGAAATCCTTGATCCTAGGAATATAACTCTTCACTAAAAAAAATCACATGTTAGCCAAAATAGATTACCTATAATTATATAGGTAGATTTAAGAATGAAACATATTTTGGTTAAGATGATTTATTATTTATTGTTTTGACTTCTCATATAAGTAGCATTCTCATATAAGGAAATGTGATACACGCAATATGAGACGAAGGAAAAAGAGGTCGAAAATTATAGTAAATTTTGTAATTGTTTTTATTTATAGGTTCCCATTGACAACTTTTATACTACTGTTTCAAAAGAGTGAAATTATTCTGATCACTTAGTCCAATCAACTTATTTTATCTCCGAATTAGGGATATCAAAAACATCTTTGAGAAATTGATAGAATTCACATTTTCAGACAACAAAAATGGCCCTTAAACTCATACCCAAAATTCAAATATATACTCTCTCGTTTCATAATTATAATTACATTAATATAGTAAACACTATTCACAAACATCACTTCGATTATCATTTGTAATTTATATGTAAATAATCATGTGGGATGTTAATTGATTCTTCTTAATATATATTCCTTTCATCCCAATTTATTTGCTACATATTGACTTTGGCACTATTGACTTTGCAACTTTGACCGTCTTTGAGTTTATATACGCTACTGAAAACATATTCACATCGTCATGTGAGATCTTGTTTGATTCGTCTCAATGTATACTTTTTAAATATATTATTTTTGTAATTTTTTCCTAAACCAAATTTGAGATAATAGTTTTTGAAATCGTATGTTGGAAACTAATGCAGCAAATAAATTGGCACAAAAAGTGTCCTTATTAAAATCTACTTCCTCCGTTTCGCAATACTCGCAACATAAGAATAGTAGCCACTATTCATGAATCAATCTTATGTTATATTTTTTTACAAGTGTATAAGAAAAAACATAGTCAAGTGGGATCTTATTTGATTCGTCTTAATGCATACTATCATAATATCAACTTTTTATAATTTTTACTTATCAATAATTAGAGATATTAAGGTTCAAATTATTGCATTGGATAGTGTGCAAACAAGAAACGTTGCGAGTATTGCGAAACGGAGGAAGTATCTTTTTACAATTTTTACAAACACATAAAACATATGAATACTCAAATTATTACCTTGACATACGTGAAAACAAGAGGAGTAACACTCCCTGTGAAACAAAGACAATAACAATTAACTATTTTAGTCATTCTTACTCATTGCATTGTCAAATAACTCATCTCCAACACTATTCATATAAGTTAAAATAATATTCTTCATGTATAGTAATGATAGTATTTATTTGATTCAAAGTTCAAAGACAATATCAATTAGCAATTCCCTTTAGGTGGGTCTTCTTGCTTCCATCACTTTCATCACTAAATATTTCAATTTTTTTAAGCACTTTAGTGATGAATGCAAGAACATATAGATGGAATTGTAGGGACCAAACCTTTTTTCCAAATTTATCCTAATGTAATACTACAAACTCCTTATACTACATAACTCTGACTATCCCACTATCTTTCTATCATAATTTATAATCCCCCCACTTTCTTCCCTACTCTTCACCTCCTCCATTACTTTGATCTTTGATTTCTTGTGTTTTCTTCCATCTTTGTTTTCTACTTTTCCTTATTTTCCTCCTATATCTCAAGTGTTTTGTCTCCCTCTTTTCTTTCCCTAATTAACTCCTCCCTTCACAAAATATTAATTTTATAGGTGCAGAAGAGTCACGAAGATAAGATGAGAACTGGTCTTACGATACAATCTTTTGAAATCGAGAGAAATACTTAACCAACTGAGCTACCCTTCACTCTTACAAAATATTAATAACATATGCAGATACGCTCTGTTTGATGCTTAGCGGATAGATAATTATATCATCTACCCTACCTTTTAAAAAAACAAACTTTTTTATGGGTAACATATATAAATACCCATTACTTTTATGATTTTATTAGGTAGATTTTCATTCTCAAAAACAAAAACCCATCATTTTTTTTGTGCATTTCTATATGATGAGAGAGGTTGGAATGTCAATCCCAGATTTCTTCACATGCCCAATAAGTCTAGAGTTGTTCAATGATCCTGTGACTCTTTGCACAGGACAAACATATGACAGAAGTTCTATTGAAAAATGGCTAACTGCTGGGAATTTCACATGTCCAGTTACAATGTTGAAGCTTCATGATCTATCAATGGTTCCAAATCACACTCTAAGGCACTTGATTGATCAATGGCTTTTAAAGGGTAGTCATCAATTTCATGAACAAGATGAAAAAGATGATGATTTTTGCAAAGTGAGTTCTTCTGAAACTGTTTTGTTTTCTTCATTAAAGCATGTTCTTGAATCTCAGGAATCATCTTTGGAGCAAAAGATACAAGTTTTAGAACAACTTGGATTCTTGTCAGAAGAATTTCCTTTGAAAAATGAGGGTTTAATCCAAATGGGTTTTTTCTCATTGATTTTAGGGTTGATTTTTGGAGGTAAAAATATACAAGAAATGATGGAATTAATGGAGAAATTACTTATTTGTGTACTAAAATTGATGCCCTTTTCTTACTTGGGGGACTTGAATATGCTAATGGAAGAATCAAAGTTTGAAACTTTCAAACTTTTACTCCAACAAGGAAGTTGTATGGTTAAGATAAGCTTGTGTAATATGATAGAGGTAATTTTCCTTCAATCATGCTTAACAACAAAAGTGTTAGCTACCAAAATTGGAAATGACAACAAAATACTTCAAATTTTGATTGGTTATATTGATGATTATAAGCAACATTCAGAGCTTTCAGAGGCAGGGATTAAGGCCATATTAAGCTTATTATTATCAAGTTCATCATCACAAGAAGCGCGGCGAGGCGAAAATCTGGTGAAAGAAGGGTTGATTCATTCATTAGTGACATACATTATGGAAGTAGAGAGGAAGAAGGACAATATGGAGTTGGGACCAAAAGCAACAAGGGCACTTGAGTTAGTGTTAGAGTTTGAAAGTGGAAAAGAAGCATTTTTGGTAAATGAGATACCAAATGGAGTTAAGGCATTAATTAAGATGGTGTTTAGAGTATCAGGAGATGATGAAGGAAGTGAAAGCGCAGTAAATTGTTTGATGATATTGTGTTGTGAATCAATGGAGGTAAGGGAAGTAGCAATATGTGGTGGAATATTGACACAATTGTTGCTGTTGTTGCAAAGCCAGTGTAGTGGGAGGGCCAAGACAAGGGCCAGGATGCTGCTAAAGCTGCTTAGATCCATGTGGGCTAAGGACCCAAAACATGTGTAGTGTAAGAATAATCAGAAGAAAAAGTGTCACCGTTACTGGCGATTGGTCTTGGCATAGTGGTTCTTTACGTTGTCCCTTAATCATTCGGTCGTGGGTTCTGATCGGACCTTTGAAAAGGCAAAGTAATGTTTGGTCACTATGGTCAGCCATTGACCCGAAAGTGGAGCACCCTGATTGAAGGGAACACTAGCTATTATCCGTGGTGGATACCTTAGTTTCACAAAAACAAGTGTCAATTTTTTTGGCAATTTGTAATTCTTGAGGCATCCATTGAAATGGATTTGGAAAGTTGATGTTTGTAATAGGTTGGGAAATTAGGACATTTGAGTAGCAAAGATTAAATAATTGAAATTGTTGTCTATTTATTTTTTTTAAAATAGTTAGTAATGTATATTACAACTCTATTTTTTAGAGATGTGAGACACATGAGCTAGATACATGCACTTTCATCATACACATCGGTGTATGTGGAGTCTAAATTTCGACATCTTGTATTTGTTTTTTCCCCTATTACAACATCTAATTTTGGAACATGGAAGTAATGCGGAGAGGAAAGAGATGAAAACAATAGAAATAGAAACGTATGTGATAAAATAGGTATAGAAAAAATTAAACATTATCACAATTAATTTTAGACTTCTATAAAACTATAGATAAGAAAATTTGCAATAGAAGTATGATATAGTACGAGTATTGTGCACATGCTTTAAGTATTCTTTCACTTATCTTAAAATTCTAATATTGTGAGAACAATTAAGAAGAATAAAAACAACTTTATATTTAGTGTGCTCATTGGCCTTTTCACCTTTTCTCCCATCTATATTATACTATAATTAAAGCACCAAAATTAAGTTTAGCTTTTGTCTAATCAAATTAGTGCTGCCTTTTTTCCTTTGGGTGCTACCGTATGTGCTTCTTTTAAACGCATAAACTAGATCTCCCAACTCAAGTCGAAAGTTTTCCCTTTACGCCTATATTTTAATTGAAATTAAAATAATTCACTTAGGACATGTTCGTTATCGTTTTTTGTTTTCAGTTTTCAGTTCTCTTTGAAAACTAAAAACCAAAAACACGAAACTAAAAAAAAAGTGGTTTTTACTTTTTAGTTGCCAATTTTCATAATCATCATGTTCTTTAAAAATTTGACAAATTTTTTATTCATTATAGCTATAGGACATAAATCATGACTTTGAAAATTTAAAAAAAAAAACAAAAAACAGAAAACCACAGTGATACCGAACGGGCCCTTAGTTAGGCTATTTCTCCCGATTTTAAAATTCGACACCGATTTTCATCCCACCTCTATTAATTTTTAAATTAATTCTTACACCCACTACTTTCAATCGAGACTGCAACTGCGAAGAAAGTATATATATTCACATTTTTCTTTCTAGGATGTTGGAGTTAATTTTGTCTCCCAATTTCTAATTACTTTAATTGTTTTCGGCACCATCATATTAACCAATTTTTTTTCTTAATTTAAGGCTTAAGGATCTGTTATTTTCAATTTAACTTTGCTTATATGAACTTATTAGAACTTATTAAAATGTGCTCAAACCTTATACAAGCTTATTTGTATAAGGGTTAAATTTTACTTTTACTATAAGAACTTATATAGCTTATCTTAAATTAGCTGAACTTATGAAAGTATAACATAGACCTAAAACTTTCTCATATCTCATCATCCACTTTCACTTTGAGATTCCCTTTGCGAACGATAAGATATCAGGTAAAGAATAACAATAGCATAGTAGATTTGAATTGTGCACGAGCCATCAGTCACATAACAGTTACCACCTTCTAGATTCAATGAGTCAAAGTCTAAACTTGCCTATGTGATATTTAACGATGTCACCACCTTAGAATAGCCAAAGGACTATATTGTTTTTTGTTTGCTCCTATCTAAAGGACTATATTGTGTGGCATATTGGATATGGAATAACAAAAAATACTCTAATCTTTGGCTTGATTGGATAGGAAACGCTAATTTATCACGTATACCGTACACGTTGTAATAAATAGAGTTACAAAACTACTTAGTAATACGTAGAATAATCCAACAGACTTCAACTTTACAATCTAGATCAGTCAAAAACATGAGGTCAGATAACTCCTATTTGAGGCAATCATCATACAGCTATGCATAGAAGTACACTAGAGGAGAGTTTCACTGCACGTAAGCCGAAATATAGTTCCATCCTAAAACCAATTGGTGATAAGAGGAGTAGCTCACCAAGTCACCAGACTTATATGTGTATCATCATCCATTTGCTTTATCGAGTGATATTGCATGTATGTATTTCTCCTTGACAAGACTTCCTAAATTATTTTATTCATTTGTATCTAATGGGCTGCATAATGGGAAAATAATTAAAATTAAGAGTTCGTGTCTTCGGAGTACATGAGTATATAGCGTTGTGCATTTCAAGGTGTACATTATTATAACCCTTATTCATTTGTATCAATGGAAAAGAAAACTCAATTAGAGAATAGTTGTCATCTAATTGGTTGACTATATGAAAATTCAGTATAGAAAGAAGTGAAAATAAAAACAAAGAGGAATAATGATAAATGAAAGGAAGAAAAAAGAAAGGTAAGAAGAAGAGGCATCAAAGAAAAAACCATATTTTCCGTTTATTCAGGAAAAGAAAGTATTTTCCACTTCTAGAAAAATCATTTCTCACCGTTAACAATATTGCTTTTCCCCTTTTTACAAATCAAAATAAAAGAAACTATACCAAAATATTATTTTTCGCCTAACCAAACACTCTCGACAAAATAAGAAGGCCATTAAAGAAAAAACTGCGCAAGTTAGGCCAACCAGCACTCCAGCAGGCAGCAGTTCAGCACCCGTTTTAAATGAATGTAAAAGAGCAATGAAGAGGAGGGTAGTTCGTTTTCAACTATTCCCAAATCCCATGCAATAGTACTTTTATGAATTACTCTATGATTTTATTTGACCATCAATGTCACGCTTTCCTGTAAACCAAGTTTTTCGTCCATTTTTAAGGGCCCACACACCACACGCCAGTCGCCACACATTGATCTAGAATATCTTGTGATTGAACCTTGCTCAACCAATGAAATCTCGACCCTAAGAGCTTTTACGACGTATTTTCTCCAACTTATTTTCAGTTCACTTTAGTATCTTCAATTTAGATCTAGACAAAACTTTTACTTTCGTATCTTACTATTCCTTTCAGTTCAGTTAAATTACTCAGCTTAGTTAAGTTTATTTATGTTTGGTTCAGTTCACTTCAACTTTTTTTAGATGAAGAGAACAAGCCCTTAGCGCTAACACGGGAACCAAATACGAATAGCTCGCGTCAAGCTCGCGCCCAACCCTAGGTGGCCTACCTGGAGAGCTCACTACCAAGAAGGTTCGACGAGAAAAATGGATCACTTTCTAATAAAAAGGAGCCTACACAAAAACTCATCACTATATCAAAACCCCTTTTTTAAGTTAAAAGAATTTTACAAAAGTTATGCACACTCGACATATACCAAATTTGTGGATAATGTTTTCCCTCCAAATTGAGGGTCCTTCTTTAACACAATATTATCTCAAGTATTACTGAAAAGTCCAAGTAAAACCCATAAAAGTCAACCCAACAAAAAGTATGTAATATGTGATTAGTGTTGTAAGTTATCTAATTTATATACATGAATTAACATACCTGGCATGAGCGTATTAGTGATTGGATAGGAGTAGAGTAAGAACATTTACCTCTTAAGAAGTTTTCTACTATCGTAGGCTCGTAGGCCATGAGGAACTGGGGTGCTACAAATGGTGTATGGTTAACTTTGCAACACATTTTACATGTGGATCTAGGATCCCTACATTAGTTATCTATAAAGGGAGGATTTTGCGGCGACAGATTATGAGGCCGAATATCTCGATCTTTCGCCAAGCATTGTAAGGATGTTGTCGTCCAAGTCGATTACATGAGATAAAAAGAGTACTATACAGGAACTTGGTGGTGTAAAAGAAGTCTTGAACTACAGTTATCGGATACCTTCCGTTATATCAATAATATCTAAATTACAATCATCTTGGAAAATGATTTACAGAAGGTAAATAATAAGAATGATGTAAAAGGGTTTGTATCATTTTACTCCTTTCTTTAGTATCAGAGAGCCAATATTCATATAAAGACCTTACACAAAGGTACATGAACAGTCAAAGTATCATTGATACATCAGAGTTAGTTAACAAGAAAACAAAACCAAGAAGATTACAAGCACGTTACAGACTCCAATTTCAGATAATGGAATACAACATTTACATAAAAGCCCAACCAGTCAACCCACAACCCAGAAGAGTAAGACAAAGACAAAGACAAAGAGAAGAGTACAAACCAGCAAAATTAGCAACAACCACTTGCAGATGCATCAGCCTGGGGTGGTTTTTGCTTGAAGATGTTTTTCTTTCCACTTGCCGAGCCCTCGGCTAATAGGCTAGGTGTGTCTAAAATCTGCATTTCACCACAACAATCCTCATTATCACCTTTGATTTCATTATTCAACAAAAAGGTTGGAGGAAAGGGAGGGGGAGGCAGGGGAGAACACAACGAATAAAGAGCTCTGTATGACTATGAGTATGACTATGAGTATGACCAATCGTAGACATTAAAACAGAAACGAAAGTGAGCTGCTGAGCTCCTTTATGAGCCATGATACTTACTACTCAAGACATGGGTGCTACTACCATGCTAGACCTCGGATACTAATGGATGACTAGGTTAGTATTGTGGTTGGATTATTTATGGAATATATTACATTGATTTTGTTCCATAATTTATGCTTCCATACCCATATATATCATATACTTGAAACTCACAACCTTCAACCCGACTTGAATATACCAAAAGAAACCCAAAACCGATATGAACCCATTTGTCATATTTACTACTCCCTCCGTAACGGATTACTTGCAACGATTAGACATTTTCTACTCACATTTTATGTCAAATCGTTGCAAGTAATGCGTTACGGAGGGAGCATATTATAAGTTTTAGACGACTCCGACATATTTTGAACACAACCCGAAATTGGTTCAAAACCAAACCTGGCCCGACCCACTGAACCGAATTGCCTGAAATCTATACTATTTTATAAAAAGGCGGGTTCTTTTACGCAAACTCGCCAAGTGGAACTTCCAACTTGGCAATTTGTTTGGCACCACACAATGACTGTGCCTATGTCATAGAAGTAATTTGCCCTCAAATTCTTATCTGGCACCACATAATGATTATGTACCATGTCATACTCTTGCAACTAATAGAAAACTTCTAGACGAAGAAACTGTTCCTACTAATTTGGAGCGAGGAAGTATACATGGTATCATAACCCCATGGCCTAATAAGAATACAAAGGTAAAAAAAAAATCACGCATCTAAGGAAATCTCCAACATTTAGTTCCAATTTATCAACGTTTTCAAATGACGATTCAAGTTAGTCGACCCCAAATCATTTTGGGAATAAGGCTTAGTAGTTGTTCTATTCTCCCTTTTCATGTTACTTTGTCTTATTCTTACTCATGAAATTAGTTCACTTCATTCTATCATTGTTTTGTTTCTATAATTGTTTTAACATGACTACCTATATGACGGATGGAACCAAAAACTAGCTAGTCATATTAATTTAAATGTTAAGAATATCTCCCAATACTTGAGCAAAACAAAATGAAATCCAGAAATGAAAGAATCATCTAGAAAACCTTACCTTCAACACAAGCTCTTCAAAGCATTGTTGCACATTTACACGTGTTTTTGCACTACATTCAATGAATAAGCATCCATACTCTCTAGCAAAGTCGATTCCCTCTTTCTTTGTGACAACTCTTTCACTATCCTAAAAAGATAACATATAAAGATTGTGTTTCAGTATGAATCATGGAATCCCACAATGTAAGCAAGGAAAAAATTAGTTCACGAATAAAGCATTAAGAACAATATACCCTGTATTAACCAGGCAAGATGAAGGACAATCATCTGCAATCGTAACTTGAAGAATAAAACAGGCTTTATTTATAGCCCTAATTACACCTATCAGCTATTCAACCAAGAGTCGCCTCCTGCCCAGTGGACTCTATAGTGGAATGATAACTTTCACATCGTAAAGGATACTAGTATAGAACAGCTTAAGTAAAAAAACTCGAGAATCCAGTTGATAGGAAGAAAATCATATCCAAAAAAAATATTGCAGTAAAACAAGAAGGCGGGAACTTGCAGGATGGAGGAGCAGCGGATATCCAAGGCTACAGTTTGAGACACACTACACATTTTCTCGCTTCCAACTGAACCTACATAATGCAAGTTGGTCACCAGATACACAGAAACCAAAGGCTATGCAGTACTATTGCGATAAAAACTTCACTATGCAGGGGTGACTACAAAAAAGTGGGATGACATCTTCTATCACTTAAATAGCTAAACCATTATCAACATTTAGTCCTACTGACAGGACTAGAAATCTCACAACCTAGAGTCCTAGACAGTCATCTTCATCTTTTCACCTTACGCTCTGGTAAAGGATATTAATGTAATGTTTCATCAAAAGAGAAGATTTGTATCAAATGAAGCTCCTTGAACTTGGGGCTAAAAGGTATTTTGCAGTGAAATCTGAAACTCCTACTCACAAGGTAACCATAACAAACAAAACAGTCTTTCTGCAAGTTATGTTTACCATCCGGGGGGGTTAAAGGGGCCAAGGATGAACAGAGGCATGATATATTGGGGTGGGGACGGGGGTAGAGTGGGGTGGTGGTAGAGGGGGAGGGGGAGAGAACAGATGCATGATAAAGGTAAAGCAGCAAGCAAAAGGGGTGACAGCGAGTTACCTTATCGACTTTATTTCCAACAAGCATCTTGATACAATCTTGGTTAGTCGAATAGAGATCAATTTCCTTTGCCCATATGTCACGTAGATTGGTAAATGTGTCCCTTCTTGTCACATCATATACTGTTACCATCATGGAAAGCAAAATAAGTGATCCCGACACATATGAATGACAGAGCTAAAGCAAGTACTTAGCTAGTTTATGACTATGTTAGACGTGACAAAAACATCATAAGTAAAAAAAAACGAAACATTGAAACTAGAACACTCAAATCATCAGCAAAAGCAGAAGAGAAACCTCCATGTATGATAAAGATCAATGAAAATGAAACCCCCCAATGGAATTACAAAAAACTCATCCTATAACCAGTTGCAAATTTGCAATGGTGGAAGCAACATCACAGTGAACGAACTAACAGAAGTTACAGAACCAAGGATTAGTATATCTACTAATCTGATTTAACAGAAAACTAGAACTTTTATTTGCAAGATCAAGCACCAATAATGACAAATTATAAGCAACTTAGTGAACATAAGTTCTTTACAACCCATTAATTGGACTAAAAAATTACATAGTTTTGTAAGGAAAGTCTCATGTCAATGTTCACATTAATGCTTCTATTTCTTTGTAGATTTCTGTTACCACCTTTAATTGTAATTTGAACTTTTATAGAAGAACACGTGTTTGGGGATGAAATTCCATTACCCTTGACATTTGCATGTAACTTTTTTTGAGTGAAAATGCCTTAACATAACCGCAATTGAATTATCTCGCCCATAGAGTAACAATTGGCTAAAATGGCAAAGAAGACTCGGAGTTACCCATGATTACTCCTTGTGCTCCTCTATAATATGAGCTTGTCAATGTCCTGAATCTTTCTTGGCCAGCTGCAGGCAAATAAATATGATCCATTAGACCATAGTTCAAAAATCTACTCACCCCATAAAATTGATCTCTCACGTGCAGTAGAATTTCATGCAAGAAGAGATGGAGGGAAATGAAACCAATTATGACTAGAATCTTAAAGTGCTTTTCCAACATGTAATCAATAGTATTGACAGGACAGCTTAAAGCCAAGATGTAATGTGCGCCATAACAGGACAGTCTACACTGCAGTCTGTTTTAAGAATATGTTTTAAACTGGCTTTTTGACTACGTTGATTTTCAATCGAATCAAAGAATCACAAATCTTAGCCTTTACATTTTGATGGTCTCACTCAAGATAGACTAGATGCGAAATTAGGATGATTATGGCCTCTTGCATCAAAGCCCTAATAGCAATAGCTTCTACCATCGCATGTATAAAGTGCGATAGTTCATACACTCACCTTCCCCCATCTTCGGTGATCCTAGAGAGTTGCTCTATAGGGTAAGATCGACACCAGTTAACATTTTATAGGGTAACATTCATGCCAGGTAAGGGATTCTTGTATAATGTTCCAGTTGAAAATCCTTAGCAGAGTCTAGCAATTATTCAAGAAAGAGGCTTACAAGACCTTCACAAACAAGTTTACATGTTTCGCGGTAAAGTAAACCTACTTCAAAAGTAGCCAATAACAAGTGCCACTTTTTCCTAAGACTTATGAAAGAAATTTCTCAACATCAAGTAGAAAAAAAACTAGCCGTAACTAGATCGACTGAGTGAAACAAACCCATTGGACACTTTCCTGATATAGTGCAAGTAGGTCTATATTTTTAGCGAGATCATGATAGTCCCCATATGTTAAATGGAAATTACTCTGTAAATACAGGAGGATTGGTACATATAATGGTAACAAGATGCTCTTACCTGTGTCCCAAATTGCCAGCTTCAGCTTTTTTCCCCCAAGATTTACATATTTGACCTTGAAATCAACACCTACATGATAAGTTGATAACAAGTAAGATAAAATGAAAAAGATAGTCGACAAAGCCACAACATTTACTGCTTCAAAACACACATGAGCGAAGAATAGGACTTTATGTTAAAATAATACTTCTATATCATTACTTACTACAGAATCTGCAACAAACGCAAAAAAGCTTCACCAACCATTCAAATTTCTTATCTAAGATTCAACATCACATATCATATGCCTTTAGTCTCCTCGCACTGAAGACCCACATCATTTGAACCTTCTAGATAACATGTGAACCTCCAAGGTAATGTATCAATCGTCCGAACTCATCGTGTCCCATTTATTTGTCAAAGAAATCTATGTTTACTACCAAAAGAATAACGGCAGCTATCAATGAATAATAGTTTCAAGACCTTTGAAGTTTGAACTATGATGCTTATGGTATAGAAAAATATCTATTTTGATTCAAAACTAAAAGTAATTATCAAAACTACAAGTAATCATTATGGTATAGAGAAAACAATTTGGTAATAATAATGGAAGAAAATGATTATCAATAGCGCAAAAGTTTCACGATGATCCCTACACTCGTACCAAAAGGTTCGGATACCCTCTTTTCCAAATCGGATTTTCAGCTATTCGGATAGTTTTCCTCAGGCCCAACCTTACTCTACAAGCATTATAATGGCTGCTACAACTCTTAACTAGAATAATATCCCACTTCCGGCAGGCGGCAACTCCTTCATTATACTCCATTGCCTCTTACATTCCTTCCCTGATGCCTTCTCACCACAACATCAACACACTATACAGACCCATAATGTCTTATTCGATCAACTCGTGTTTCATTCTAGCAAAACTTTGCAATATTCTAACATACCCACAACCCACTTATCTCTTTTCTCCTCACATTTTTCTCAAACTCCTAATCTCAGCAACAATACATTTCAAATCACATCAATCATTTTGCTCAATATGGTGCCAATTCCAATTTGCAATTCACAATTCACATTTTCCCAAATCATATCATATGCAATGTTTATATAATCCATATAAAAATCAATCACATAAGCAACATCGATACGACGAATTAATAAAAACAAGAACACAACTTTTATACAAATTAGGGCATACCAATAGTAGGGGAGAGATCTTCAAAGGTATCAGAAGTAAAACTCAATAAAAGACTACTCTTTCCAACACCGGAATCTCCAATCATTAACAATTTGAATAAGTAATCGAATTCTGGTGAATTTGAATCCATTTTCCTTCAAAAAAAAAACGGAAATTAAAAACGCAATTAATCGACAATAAAATGTATTGAGTGATGAAATTGTTACCTGTAATTTGATAGAAATGAGATGAATGTGAGAATGAAAGAAAGGGGGGAAAATTAGGGTTTTTTGCAGAGAGAAAAGATGATGTGATTGTGAAGATCGGAAGTGAGACGAATCGCCGAGAAGAAGAAGAAAGAAAGAATCACCGCTTTTTGACTCTGCTGTGTCAGGCACCTGTCACCTGTCACCTCTTTTTTCCCGCAAATTAGATCCTACACTCGAAAGTCGCATACGCATCCTGCCTCCGGTGTATATTTGTATATATTAGGTTTTTTCGATATACACAGAAATAACTTTCAGACATGTTAATAATAAAATACAAAATGAACATTACAGCCTACAGGGCCAATTTTTGACTCGGCTGTTTCAGGCACATGGCAGTTCTTCCTTCCTTTCTTTGTCTTAATTTCTACTTTTGGTGTATAAAAGTTCGTTATTTTCAGCTTATTTTTGCTTAACGGATTTATAACTTATCTAAAATTACTTTTTCTTATTAGACTTTATTTTTTCTTATTTAATTGTATTCGTTACTTTCTTAGCTTTATTCAACATATTTGTGAGTAGATTTGAACTTATGTGAATTTATTTTTTCTGATAAGGAATGAAAATGAGTTGAAAATAGCGAATCCTAAAGACGTGTATTAGATGACCTTTATGTGGGGTTCGTGGATAGAGACATAGAGTGCCTGAAACTTAAACAATAAGGTTAACTTAAATGTTTAAGAAAATTAAAAATCTTACACCATAAACTTTAGGAAAAATTGGTGCGAACAACATCAACTATTGATTTGGTCCATAAAACAACATGAACTGAACGAGGTGTGAAGTACAACACAAATTTTATGGTATGAGTGGACGAATTAACACATAACGATCTTGGCTTAAATTAGGCAAAATTGGTTGTAACAACACCAGCTATAAATTGAGTGCATAATACTTTTAGCGGGTGCAACGGGTAGCACGAACTATTGCTCGGGGTGCAGGCGCAAAGTATAAACATGTCAAAATCGTAACATAAACAATATGCAACTTTTAAAGGATTATCCAAATTCGACCTTTTTGTGCTATGCCCTGCGCCCCAAACATTACTTAGTGCTGCCTTCTGCACCCGATTATGGTTATGCTATTTTGTTGCACCCAACCTATAGTTGATGTTATTGCGACTAATTTTGCCAATAAAATATTGATGATTTTGACCTAAATTTGATAATATTTTATTCATGAACTCGTCCTAACTTTTAATGCACATCTTTTGAGAAATAAAATCACCATCATACACATGCACTTTGGCTTAAATTTAACAAAATTGTCATTTGTGTTGATTCTCACCTATGCAATAAAGTATGTGTTGTGCATCACACCTCGTTAGTTCGTGTTGTTTTGTACAACAAACCAATAGTTGTTGTTGCTCGCACCAATTTTTCATATACCTTTTTTATCAATTTTTTTTCATATACCTTATAATTAAAAGTTAAAACCTTACAAGGTTGTATTTTAAATGAATATCTTATTATTTTCAGTTAAATTTTGTTATCTAACCATGGCCTATCTATAAACATATGGATAAACAGTCTACTACAAGCCTTGCTTTTATTAGTGAAACTAACGACAACCCTTACAAGACGAAAAGTTCGAGAAATCGATAGAAATGAGTACTAATATGCAATGATCTTTGGCCACGCACTTCGAGGCATTCTTGAATGACGTTGTTGACCTTAAGGATGATATTTTTTTTGAGAAATGCACTAAGCCGACTACTCAAGGGTGCGACTTTCGACAAGCCAGTCAAAACTATTTGAAGTTTGTGCCCAAAAAGTCGTCCACAATTACCTCAAATTGATAAGTGTCCCGTTTTACTAGGTTGAATCTGGTTTTGATTCATTTTAAAAAAATCGATCAAAAATTGGATTATAAACAAATAATTAAATAATAAATGATTCTAAACTTAAAACTGACAAAAGGTTATATACTAACTTTGTTAAAAATGGTATAAGAACTAAATGAAGTTAAATTCAACAAATTCAAAATGGCGAAAATTTCAAAAATACGGTCCAATATTCGACAAAAAAACCATGAGTTTTATAATACGAATACGAGTTTTTTGCTCAAAATACCAAAGATTCTTTGAATCCCCTCCTTTTCTTTTGCGTAATCCATTGAAACAACAAAGTAAGGCGATAACAATTAACGCACCTCTCTGGTATTCTTATTGATTTTTTTTTTGTTTCGAAGCTGTTCAAATGAGAGATCCCTTTTAGATAGAAGTATATAGGAAAAAAAAATCTTAACCATCTATATAAATGGTTTTAGATTACAAGGAAGCAATTTGGAATGTCCTTTTGGACTGAACTAAACTTGATTTGTATTAACTAGCAACTAACATGAATTGCTTAAACTGAACTGAACTAACTTGGGGGAGAATTGTGAGAGAAAATTAACATAACTGAACACATCTATAATAAGCTGAACTGACATTAATTTCCACCATATTCTATATTTTGCTATTGAAAATCAAAATTTTGAGCTTCATTAGATTTGAAAGCCCTTAATGGGCGCAATCAGTTAGTAATCTATTCCAGAGGGATAAAGTTATAAAAAAAAAACTCTCAGCATACCTACATTACCCTTTTTTAGGGGAGCATAACTACATTACCTTGATACACAAGATCATACACTCCTGACCTGCTTTCAGGGGGAAGGGGGGTAAAACTATCGGTTATCACAAGCTAAATTGCATCCGAAGCAATCCCTCTGCGGATCCCAGCCATGCATTGCGACTATGAGGTTGTGCACAACGCTGCTCTTCGGAACTTTGCCTCCCACAAACCATTTCTGAACACCATAACGGCCAGAACCCTAAGTTAGTTTAGTCACATAATTCAGATTACAGGATGCAGATAAGTCAACCATACCTTCCCCTCCTTGCCAGCAAGCAGATATCGGTATAGAACTCGAAAGTTTTTCCTCAAACAGCATTTTGCCTGATTTTATACTCCAAATGCGCACTTTGCAATCCTCGCCTCCTGTGGAAGTATGTGTAAAATGCCTAAATCATGCTCATGTAATTGCCGAGACTTCTATAGTAAGCATAAGAGCCGTGTGTGTGTATGTACATATATATATATATATGGAAAACTAGACCTGTGAAGAGGAGTCACTGTCTGTCTTAGGTGGGATTCGAGTCCATTAGCAGGTCAAATTGTTCTACCAGCTAAATTAGGATTTCTGCCGAAAGACATGTTGACCCTATATTTTCACGTAGGTTAAGGTCGGGTTTCTGGGTTAGATTAAACACTTGCTAGGTTTAGGAACCCGTCTCACACTTTTACAATCAGCATATAAGTTACACAGCCAGAAATACCTGACATAAGAAACCTCTCACTTGCATCAGTTGCTAGTTGTATATGACTGTGGGAGTTCACATGACCTTCGTAAGACTGTACAGGCCCTCGCTTTGTCAGGCGGTGATCATATAACCGTATCTGTAAAGCATTGCATTTCATGCATTAAGCTCCATAATATACACAATTTCTTGTACACGCAATACAAATATGACATCAACAGGATGGCCTTGTTCACTCCACCTTACATATATCTATTCGTTAAAAAATTCAATCAGCAAAACTCTGTCACGATCAGTAAAAGTAAGTTTTGGTAAGAATTAATCAGTAGACTACATAAGAAAAACACTAGAATCGACCAAATTACCAGATTTAATCAGTTAAAAACAAGCTTCAATCAATAAAAATCAGTTTTATTCAGTAAACTTAATTTCAATCAAGTAAAATAAACGCGAAGTAAACAAAGAATAGACCACAAATTATGAAATCGGATCCACTTTCTGAAGTAATAGGCCACTCTTGTTTGAGAGTTAATGTCAAGATGTTACAATTGCACTGATCCAAAGTTTAAGGATAACTATCTACCACAAGTTTCCCACACAATGTTATGCATATATTCGAAAGGTCATAAAAGAAGAAAAAGGTCTGTTTAACAGATCAAACACACAAACAGGAAAACCAAAACAGAATATAATGGACAAGACTAAATCACAGAGACACTGTAGTGACATTTAAGAAAACATGCTTCTTGTATGCCCTGCTACTGAAATGCACAAAACGGTACTTACAGATCCATCCATTGAGCTAGCCAAGAAGTATTGGTTATACATTTGGAGTGATGCCAAACTACAATTTTCAACCAAGAAAAGCTTTAGTGGGAAAAGGAAAAATCCATTAAATAAAATAAAAAACTCCAACAGCAGACTGACCAGCATACAGATGAAGGCATGTATACTGTACAAGAAGGTTGAATATTTCCTCTAAGCTGCACAAAAAAAGAAGTGTGGAAACAACAACCACAGCATCAAACATAGAACAAGGAGAAAGAAAAGGTTGTTAGATGTATACTAGAGTGGTATATCTGTAGACACATGATAAAAGTATAGCTCAGTCAAAACTACTGCTGATTAATGTCAATATCTCCCTCAGAAGCAAGGGCGGAGAGAGAGAGAGAGGGGGGGGGTTTAATGCATATGTAGAATTCAATGTAGTATAATATTAGTAAATGACTCATAAAACCCGGGTTCAAATCTCCATACCAACATTTTTTTCCCTTCCATACAATTTTATTTTTCAAATTGTTAGTTTTAGCCCCCTCATCCAAAAATTCCTGGCTCCGCCATTAGTCAGAAGCATGTGTGTCTTATCATGGCATGAAAAGTAACACATGAACAGCAAGCACACATACTTCTCTTACAAAAACTACACATTTAGCTATGAATCATGAGAGAACAAATGCAACACAAATAATCCGTGACGTCAAATAACCTGAACCTGACTATATAGATGGAGTACAAGGTGTCGTTCAGAGTAAACACCTTCTATGCCACTAGCCACTAGCCAGTAGCCATGGATTTATAGTTCAGGCAATATCGCTACAGGTCCATCAGCACTGTAATCCGGGATGCTTGTACAGAAACAAGCTTATTCCATAAGCTACCTTATACTACCTCCGTCCTAGAATAGTTCGAAAAATTATCATGGAACATACTTTAAGGACATAAGTTATTGAGTGATTATCAACAACTGCTATTATATAAAAAAGTTAGAAGTGATAGGTGATGGTGGGTATCGTTTAATAACGGGAGAGATAAAGTGGGGTATTATCTTATTGAAAGGGTGAGTTTGGGTTTGTTATGGTGGGCCCAAGAAGGATAGGATAGAAGTATTAAAATATTAGTGGGACCATTCATAATACAGAATTGTTCAAACTATTTTATGAGCTACAGGAGTTACTTACGAAGTAAAGTATAAGATTTGACCGGCAAACAACAGCAAAAAATTAGATAGCTATTTGTGGAAGCCTTGGTATACAACTTTGTATACTGATACAAATACTATGGCTGTTCATTTCTTAAAAGTGATCAAATTAGTTGGTCTGCAGGATACATAATTACAATGATGCGGTTTTTAAGAGACCATTTTACAACTACGAAGTCCCACATTCAAGCCTAATAGTGCTTGTTTAGTTTAGTGCATGTTTGGTGGAACTCATGGATGATGATATAGAAAAAAATGAAATTAAATGGAGGGGGAGAATGGTGACAAATATTGTTACTTTTATTCCCTTCCATCTTGTTTGGTATATACATCATTGCAATCAACACTATAGTTTTCGCCGCCTCTCTAGTCTGTATGAGTAAGGGCCGGTTCTCTACGGCTGAAGCTGAACTTAAAATCACCAGGGAAGAGGCCATAAATTTTCTGATAGATGGTCTACCATGTAGAACCAAAAGGTTTTAACATTAAACAATAAGGTTTTAATTTAAAATCATACTACCTCCGTTTTTTTAAATATGCATGTTTGCTTTTGCGCGCGGAGCGCCGCGGACCAAGGAAAAAGTGCAAAAGTAAGAGAGAAGATTAGTAAAAGTAAGGAAAAAGTGAAAAAGGTAGAGAGTAGGAAAGAAAAAGTAGGAGAGAAGTGTAATAATTAGGTGGGTCAACCTTCCATTTATGGGAAAAGGTAGAAAGGTGCATATTAAAAAAAAACATCCCAAAATGGTAAAACATGCATATTAAAAAAAAACGGAGGGAGTACTTTATAAGGTTTTAACTTCAAGTTGTCAGGTGTTAAAATTTTCCATGAACTTCAAAGTTAAAACCTTACACTTTTAACTTAAAATTAAATACGGTCTATCCATATGCTTATAAATAGAACTTTTAGCACAGTCTTTGCAGCCTCTCTATGTACTCATTCTCGCATAACACTAGGTTCAAGTGTTATCACTTTAAGTTTATTAGTTCCTAATAACTAAAACAAAGCAGTTACAAAATTATTAATCAAATTCTCACTTCTTTTAAAAGGGGGTATAGGGTCGTTCTCACTAGATCTTTGTATATATATAATTTTTGGTTGTGATTTATAGACCGTAGTAAATAGCAACACTGCCATATGTTAAGACAAATTTGAAGATAGCAATGCTTACAAATAACTTGAAATGCATATATATTAATCTCGCTATCACAATATCTTTGATCCATTTGCATCTTCCACGCATTTTAAGGAGGGTTGAATGAAGAGAGAAAAAAAGATAGTGTGTAGGTGGGTGGGTGTGGAAAATAAAGATTTTGGGAGGAACTTAAAAGGAAAACGAAGTGAAGATTTTGGAACGGAAAGAGAATTAGCACTTCAGGTAAGCGAAAGGATTAACCCACCCCACCAACCAAACAAGCTATAAGCGAAACCTATCAAGTTTTATTCCCAGCCCTCTGCATTTGCCAACAAAACACGCTCTTAAAAACCCTAATTTCTTTCCGCACCTTAGTAACGCTGAGTTTCAGAATTGACATCTCAAGATTGCATATATGCCAGTCTTTTTTTCTTCCAAAAAAGTTAAAATCACATAAATGCTTAGAGACCTTAACAAGGTTTTAACAATATTTACTTAGCTCTTTTGATGGAGATCAGGGGTTGAACAGTTAGATTCAGAGGATGAAAAGAAGAGTGAGAAAATCTCAGAACACTATCTACTAGAAGTTATTCGAGTGGAGCTGCCTGGTCAGGTACTTAATTGAGTAAAATCTAGAAACTTACTATGAGGAATCTAGTAGGGCTGAGAAATGCCTTGATTAATGCTTGTGATTCTGATAAATAAAATAACAAGCATTTTGCCATGGTAGGGCTGCAGAAGAAGTCGGGGTTAGTTCAGGAACTTCAGGCATTTAGCAAAATCATAATCATCTGACATGGATTGTAATATTTGTAACTTGAGACTGCAGAATATGGTAGAAAAAACTTTAGTAATAGGCCTCACAAAAGCATCTTTGGATTTAGAGAACCCAAGTTTGCAGCACAGCTCAGTTAAGGGCGATCACAAATTTACAATATCATTGCCATTGGAGAGAGCATGAGCTCAAATCATAAATTCAACTAATTATTCCATTTCTCAGAAGACAAAACTTGATCCATTGTCAGATAGGTGAGAAATTAAAAAAATTAACAAATAAAATGAAGTTGTAGTCTTTACCACAAACCACGGTTTCGTTGTTTTCTGTGAAGCTCTATTTGCATCACTAGAAGGGTAAGGAATTCTGTGTCGAGCAAGCTGACGCTGACGCTGCCGAACATCAACTGTTACTATTGCTCCATTTCTCAGTCCACAGAGAGCAACATTCCCCTGTGACATCAAATATCTAATCAGTTCCACTTTCTTATTTTCAGCTGCACAAGAGTATGAGAGCTCACAAAGGATCATCATAACTGATCATTCAGAGAAACAAAAAGAGTAACTTCATAGGCGAAGATTTAACAGAACAGATATTCAGTTGAAGAGAAAGCTCAACCAGTACTAACCTATATAGTTTTATTTGCTTGTGAACAGGTTTTGCATGGATGATCTACGATGTTTGAGGTTCTAAGTGGTGTCAAATTAGCAGGAACAGCATCTAACTTGAATAGCGACATCTGGTCAGATGGCTACAGCCACAGAGAAATGTTGACTCTTGAGTCTTGAGCTCGTTAAATTAATATAAGATGGTGTGTATGCTAACAATGTCAAAGGCCCAAAAGGGAGATCTACTAGAGCCAAAACGAATAGAGCAACCACTTCCAACCATTTACAGATAATTAAGGATGGATATCGAAACAATTACAGAAACTCTAAGCAGAATACATAATGGAAGATGTTCTCTGAAATTGAACGGGCAGTCAGGTTTATATCTAACAAACTGTACAATAACTCCACATAGAATCTACATAGTATAGTTTCTAAGGAGATGCCTTACACATGTATGTATCTACCCCAGGCCGACCCTAGCTTGATCACTCCTTGCCCAGCACCAGCCAGCTTGATGCTTATTAATGTACATGCAAGCATTAACACATGGTGGAAAGGTTTTAATTCCTCATACAACAGAATGTCCATGCAAGGTTTTGAATTAGAATCATGACTGCATCCACCAATTACACATTGAGATCAGATATGCAATTTTATTGCCACCCAGCTCCATATTACATGCATGCAAAATATTAAGATGAGGCCAAGGGAGAAGTACGGAATCTAAAGGCTTACTACTACTAGCTAGTTAAGGTATTACAGATTAGTTTAAAACTTTTCTACTTTAAGAACAACCTTTTACACCCAGACGCCCAGAGGAGTGTCATCAGTCACAAAAACATTAATTACATTAGTCATGTTTCAGGAAATTGAAAATGGGATGAAAACTGAAGGCAATATGTTAGGTCCACACACTAAAAGACAGGGATAGTAATCATATTTTAACAAGTAATTGCAGATAAAAACATTCACCCATGTAACTGATAGTAAGTGACACACTGCATTTTTTTAACAAAATACCAGATCATGAAGGATATATTTATGCTTCGTAGACAAGTCAAGTACGCCATCAACAGTGCATTTTAGACAAAAGAAAACATAATGTGAAGTTAAATGCGCTCAGATCACAAAAAAATCAATAAGTCATGCACGCAGTAGATCAGCACATGGAGATAACATCTGTCAGGGTAGAGTGCGTAGAAATGATGTAGCACCAAAGAGAAATTCAAGACACCTAATTACCGACTGAATAAGTTGCACTGATAATACGTCACTCTTACTGCGGCATATCATTGATGCTACTCCACTTTCCAAATCTACCATCGTAGCTCCCAGGTTGGTGCCTACGACAATCAACAAAAAAGCGTTAACCATTAAAAGTGAAAAAAACAAAGTAATGCATCAATAAAGAAAGAAGAGACTGTTTACTTATACTGTGGCAGTGTGACTCATAAGACGGTTTTGTATGTCTTTTTTTTTCTGTTCCATTTTCATTTTGTAATCTTACTTTGTGAGTTATGAAACCTTGGCTACCTTGCACCTCAGGAAAAAAAAACATCCAAGAGTTTTTTGCTTTTGTGTCTGCATCTCCTCTTTGCTTCAGCCAGCCACTTTGTGGTCTCAAACAATCTTCAGGCTGCCCATTCCCTAATACTAGAAATAGCCCTAACACTTCAATTCCCACCTAGGTCTAAAGTACTTAAGCACCATCATAGACTCACCCCATTGTTTTCCTTAGAAGATGAAAATGTTTTGATGAGCGAATTTGGCTCTTAAATGCCTTACCGAGGTACAACTTGAAGATAATTTGCTCCAAGCCTCCAACCACTTCGTTCAGCATCATCATTAACCTCATGATCTCAGATGCCATATAAAAAAATAATCCTCTATTTGCTAAAGCACTATGTGCGCCAGTGCGGATGTGCCACGCAGATTACATTAGAGCGAGCACCGAACCTATCTCAAAGAACCTTAGCCAAGATCTTATACACACTATTGAGAATTCTAATAGACATTCACTTATAAAAATATGAAAAAAGACTTCTAAAGATACGAGTAAAATGATTTTTGGGAAACGCTGTTACCCACGCTCAAAAAATCCTAGGAAAGAAAAAAAAATTGAAAACTGAAAAAAAAGAATCTCGCCCCCAAACCTTGGAAAGGCGCAACAGAGAAGATAGAAGGTTTCTCTCCTTCCAGATTAAAAGCAACATCATATCTCTTCTTCAAAAAATTACTCAGCTTAGGAAAACAACATTAGCAGATTCAGCACTAGAAATAGAAGGCATGTAACATATTCATGCTCTCTAACTCCTAAGTGAAGAAGATCACATCAGAAACTCTTGGATCAGCCACATGCAGACATACAGGTTTCCAAATTATATGTGAGAAACTATGTTACTTTGACACCTTTATTTGCCTCAAAATTCGAGTGTCGTATTCTGTCGTGTCCGACACGACACTTGGGTACTTCTTTTTTACTAAAAACTTTACTTTTTTCTACAAAATAGCAGAGTCAGAAACTTGGACACTCGTATCCGAGTAGACACTTAATCTATGTGTGTCTGAGTAAGATAGGGTGAGAAGCTAGGATTACAATTTCTAGAACAGAAGATAAGTGCATCTGCATATAAAGCATCATATTAGAATTAGCAGGAGCTCGACAACCCTGTCCAAAGTCCAAAGTCCAGAGTGAAGATTACAAACGCACTCGTAAACACCTTAGTTAGTTTAATCACGTTTTAAACGCGTTTTAAACGCCGATCCCGTTTTTTTCAAAAAAACGGGTTTAAAACGGAAAAATACAGCGAGTCCGAATTAAACGCAAAAAAACGTGGGTTTGCCGAATAAAACGCAAAAAAACGTTTTATTCCCGTTTTTTAAAAAAAAACGGCAATGACTTAGAAAAGGAATTCACACATTTTCAGTTCATAGTCCGTTTTTTTGTCATTCTGCTTCACTATAACCAGTTTAATACGATTTTTAACTTTTTTTATAAAAAAAATAATAATTAAGAACCCGTTTTCCGGCCTGCTGCTCCACGACCAGGATCTGTCGTTACTCGCAGTCGTAGCTCCGGTATCCACATCACCTTATGCGATTGCTGGCGTGATAAACAGGGGAAGAATAGAGAGGGTGGTGAGAGAAAAGGGTGGTGAATTCAAAGAGGAGAATAAAGCTGAACAGGGGAAGGAGTTGTGGGAGAAGGATATGAGGAGGGCATTAAACTCCGTTTATGGTAGAGTGAGGTAGAGTGGATGGCATTAAACCTGGCGAATGGTGAGGTAGAGTGGGAGAATTTGGAGGCGTGAAGAGAATGACTTTGTGGGGGATTTTAGGATGTTGTGGACGGTGGAGATGAGATGTTAGGGTAAGTGAAAATAGAGATATTGAGGTTAAGATTTTAGGTTAAGATGGTATAGGCCAAGTGCTAATAATGCATAAAAATAATGACGTTTTTTTGGGCCGAATTTTCAAATTGAAACCGTTTTAAACGCGTATACGTACGTATCCGAATTATAAAAGTCAACGTTTTTTTAGTCGATTATTTGACCGAATTTTTCAAAATTTTCCCGTTTTAAACGCGCCGAATTAATCTCCGTTTAATTCCCATCCCGTTTTTAACTAACTAAGGTAAACACAAATAGAGGGGGGGGATCCACAGCAATAATTCAAAAAGTTTTCTAATGCTAATGGACAAACTTTAAATGGTGGACAATCATCATGTGAATAGCAGATAATATGATGTCAGGTTTTTCAGGAACTTACCAACAACAGCTGTATGGCCACTGTGGCTGGTCTCCGCCCCCCATATTGTACAATTGAGCGAGACAAGTTCGCGCAATCTCCCAATGGCGGCAAAATTTGAATTTAGTTCCACAGGATCAGCAAGATTTAGAATATAAAGTGCACCACCAGATGAGTCTGACCCTAATGTTGTGATCCTGTTATCTTATGTTAAAGAAAGTGGGAAGGGGACACACCAATGATATAAGGCAGCAAAAGAACTCAGTAACTCCACATGTGTACATCGGCACTTAGGCCGATAGAAGAGGAATACAAAATGCACGAAATATGAGGCATAAAGCTTAAGTGGTAGAGCTCCACTCCAAGTAGGAGGTGTGACAACCAGCTGATCATAACTGAAATGGAGCTTGGTCTCATGGATTAGCTCATCTTGACTCCCAACAACTCAATTATAAGCTCAAACACTTCAAGCTAGTTAGCTCAGCTTCAAAACTCAAGCGAGTTGAACAGAACTCAAGCTTTAAAGTAACAAGCTGCTAATAAGTCAAGTTTGAAAGGTTTAGAACCGCTCACTCACGAGTCAACTTGAGTGCAAGTTATAACGTTGCAGCCTGCCAAACTACTACTAGTCTACTACTATTTACAACAATCCTGCCACTTAATAATTTGCTAATAATATCATTATAATCTTTTCGTGAGATTACAGTCATTATACTAAATGTTTAAGTCATAAGTCATAGCTCATTAATCTTTAACATAATGAAAAGAACTCAAAGCTGCTCATGAGCTTTCCGCTCCAAGTCTAGGTTTGCTGGGCTCAGCTTGTTTATGTCTTAAGTCAACCTTAGACTGTAATTCATTCGAGTCCAGCTTCATCAAGCGAAAAGCTCACGAGCATGATGACTGCACTTCTGACCTCCTGGAAAGAGTGTTAAGTTTTTAAAATTCTGACAAAAAACACGTTGTACATTGGATTTGGTACCAAAAGCAATCTTCTTTTTTAGCTAAGCTTCATGGAACCTAATACATATTGCTTATAGATCACACCTGACATAGAATACTAAGGACGAACAGAACATGAAACTAATGTCAAGTTTTGACCAATAACTAAGTACTATTGTGCTGTGCATAAGAATAGCTTTTAAGTTGCCCAAAAAGAAAATGTAACAGAAGGCACAATGTAATTAGTGGGTTAAAAGCTTCTGGTTTAAGCAGGTCAAGTGGAAACTTTCTACTTGAAAAAAAGAAATGAAGCAACACCAAATTACAGAATAACACGTTCAAGATCGAAATGAGAGATTAGTTAGACTTGATAAGATAGTGCAAGATATCGAATTGGTTAAGTATGTAAATCATGAATGGATACAGTGCACGTTGTGGAGCCAAACTAT
This sequence comes from Patellifolia procumbens, assembly GCA_947645195.1. NCBI lineage: Eukaryota > Viridiplantae > Streptophyta > Magnoliopsida > Caryophyllales > Amaranthaceae > Patellifolia > Patellifolia procumbens. The sequence goes on from CANSGD010000144.1 coordinate 1,834,348, forward strand.
CATTATCTGCCCCAGAGTATTCTTTTTTGGGCAAACTTATAGAAGATACACTTGATGGCATAATCAAAGAGGCTCCATTAAATTTCCAAATATTATTGAGTGTCTGGTAGGAGCCAGGTGCATCTCTATCAGGCCATACAAATTCTGCAGCAGTCATCATACCATGACTGAAATGTTCTCCAATATCGCTAACATCAAAAAGACTACAAAAAAAAGTTGTTCAAGTGTTAACCCATAGCAATTACAGAGATAGTTACTACCAGTAAGTAGGCAATTAATAAATTAGTCAACAAATAAAAAAGCTAGGATGAAAAGAAAAAGAGTGATCTACGCATGCAGCAACAGGATCATCTTTTTGACAATAATCAAGATAGAAATGCAAGGACTTATGACAGTTCATGTTTGCAAAAGTATTCAACAAAAGTGAAAAGGAGTTTTGGAATTTGGACACAAGCAAGTCTCCTTTACTCCTTTTACACACAAAAAGGCGACTAATAAACAAGTAAACAGACCTTAGAGGAAATGACTTCTAGGGATCACAGTCTTAGAAAACCAGTGGGGAAGGTGAGAGCAGATATGAAGGTGATTGTTGCTCAACTTTGGCATGGTAATGACTGATTATGGGAAAAGGCAATGAGGAGGGAATATGAGAATGATAGAGGAAAATTATATTAGAAAGAAAAGTTTCATCAAATATATTTTCTGTGAAGCAAAACATTGATGGTTCTTTAAACTATAAACGAAGAGGAAGCATGAAAAGTGGCATGCGTCACAACTCATAAGTAATTCTTGTTATAGATATTTGGATTGATGCAAAGGCCACAGTGTTGCTCTCGATTTCATGATTCATACTTTCATAGATAATTGTAAATAGTGAGCAAGTTGACTTCTTGGCATCTTTTGCAGGAATTTTAAATCAATCTGATTCTGAAGCCTCGACAAGGATTGAAAGAACAAGATTTAATTGAACTTAGTGTTCTTTTAACACAAACTGATGTTCATTGGGTGACGTTTTCAAATTTTCAAAATTTTGAAAAATTCTCATGTCAAATCAATTTTGGATTCTGTTCATTGGAGAATTGATTGTTCATTCTGTGTCACTGTTCCTCCCCTTCTAACTGATGTTCATCCCGTGTCCCCCTGTTCATCCTCTTCCAACTGATGTTCATTGCGCGTCCGTGTTTTGAGCTGTGCGCACATGCTCTTCATGGGTCCGTGTCCATGATAGAATTTGCTGGTTAAGTTTGCATAATCTATGTATGTAGGTATGGATGTATGTCGATAGCGTGATCACTTCAGATTTCTACTAAAGCAAAAACTACTTAATCGGTGGCATACTTGTGGATATTTTCAGATCCCTCCAAGTAGAGTCTTTATGAGGTTAAGTTTGCATATTGTAATCTAAGTATGTATGTACGTATGCGGATATAGCAACCACTTCAGATTTGTATGATTGAAAGGTACATTAACATTTTACATATGAAGGTAATATCAAGCAGAGAAAACATACCTCAAGGAACCATTTACACCACCTGTTAATAAAGCATCCCCAGCACATTGGCCCTCAGGTGTCTGAACAGTAATGCGCATTTGGGCCAAGGAACAATCAGCCTCTTTTTCCACGCCCTGATATTTCCAGATCTGCAGTGTATATATACCCTTCTAATAGTAAACGATCAGCCACGACAAGAGCTACTTGTGAATAGCAGATTACTTCTTAAGCTCAACAACAAGATGTCTATGAATCAAGTTTTAAGGGCGTAAAGATAGCGAGTATGAGCTGCAAAAATTTACATGGTTCTGCTTTACAAGGAATCCAAATTGTTTGAGATGTTTGAAGAGAGTAAGGTGTCAACTGCAAAGTTGAAAGCTTTTCAACAAAATAAGCTGTCTTAAGAGGAAGAAGGTTAAAGAATCCTTTGGAAGTGCATCATATTTGATGTAATATGGAATACTTGTCTATAGTGATTTGATTTGAAATAAATTAACTCTCCTTCTGAAAACTCAACTATGTCCTCCAGTTAACTCTTTGACAGATCTGCTATGGGCCTTTGGCCCCAATCCTACTCGGCACACCATATTTCTTCCCAGTAAACAAATGGAAACCCTTTCTATTCAGTATACTTTTAAAAGACGTACACGAGTTTGCACTTTCAATCTTCTCCATTTTGCAAGCCACACTAGCTGGTAGACATAAAGTAACTGGGAAAACAAGACAGATAGCTCTCAGCCAGATGAAACTCTAATGTTATCTTTCCGCTATATCATATCATCAACTCAACCAAGTAGATAAGGCTCCTACCAAAACGATCCCATCTCCAACGCGAAAAACTGGTTCTCAACAATCTAAACTCTAAAGACATAAATCTTGGGTAATCAGCTCAAGATATTTGGAAACAATACCATGAAATTCCAAGTTCATGACCATTAGTTAAAACACTATAATTTACATACAAACTTATCAAGATATACATATTAACGGTGTAGAAATCGTGATCGTTACGATTACGCAAGTGCCTCCATTAAAATTAATGCAAGTAAAAAGATAAAAAGTAAAAACCTTTGGTTTAGAGGCCAGCTTCATTTTGCATTCCTCTTGAAAGCTACCCTTCCGATTTCCGAAATCAATAACACTACCATACAACTCCCTACAGTTAAGCAACTTAGAAATTTTATTATCCTTCTTAGGCTTGATTGGTACCTATAATAAACATTTAAATATCATATATAGGAAAAACCTAATGTAATGCCATATAATTAACAATTAACCATAATATTCATATGCGAAATTATATGACAACCTAATTAACCGATTTAAACCAATTTCGACATTCAGGGAGCTGGGGATCATCGAAAAATCAAAACAAACAAACATTTAAATATCATATATGGGAAAAACCTAAAGTAATACCATGTAATTAACAATTAACCATAACATTTCTATGTGAAATTATATGACAACCTAATTACCCCATTTAAACCAATTTCGACATTTGGGGGGCTGGGTATTAATTGAAAAGGAAAAACAATCAAACATCTAAAATCATATATGGGAAAAACCTAATGCAATGCCAAAAAATCAACAATAAACCAAAATATTTATAGTGTTCTATGACATTCTAATTAACCCATTTAAACCAATTTCGACATTCGGGGAGCTGGGTATTCATTGAAAAAGCAAAACGATCAAACATTTAAACTTCATAGATGGGAAAAACCTAATGCAATGCCAAATAATCAACAATTAAACAAAACATTTACATGTGCTCTATGACAACCCATTTCAACCAATTTCGACATTCGGGGAGCTGGGTATTCATCGAAAAAGCAAAACAAACAAACATTTAAATATCATATATGGGAAGAACCTAATGAAATGCCAAATAATTAACAATTACCCATAACATATATATGTGTTCTATGACAATCTAATTAACCCATTTAAACCAATTTCGCCATTCATGTAAGCCGACCCCAAATCATTTTGGGAATAAAGCTTTGTTATTCTTGTGGTAAACCAATTTCGACATTCGGGGAGCTGGGTATTCATTGAAAAAGCAAAAACAATCAAACATTTCAACCAAATAATTAACAACAAACTAAAACATTTATATGTGTTCTATGACACTCTAATTCACCCATTTAAACCAATTTCGACATTCATGTTAGCCGCCCCCAAATCATTTTAGGAATAAAGCTTCGTTGTTGTTGTTATAAACCAATTTCGACATTCGGGGAGCTGGGTATTCATTGAAAAAGCAAAAACAATCAAACATTTCAACCAAATAATTAACAACAAACTAAAACATTTATATGTGTTCTATGACACTCTAATTCACCCATTTAAACCAATTTCGACATTCATGTTAGCCGCCCCCAAATCATTTTAGGAATAAAGCTTCGTTATTGTTGTGGTAAACCAATTTCGACATTCGGGGAGCTGGGTATTCATTGAAAAAGCAAAAACAATCAAACATTTCAAGAAATTAAAAGAAAAATTCACCTGGGTAGGTAGGGAGACAGAGTTCTGAGGAGGAGGAGCTGGTTTACGGGTCGAACCCGGAATCGGACCCTTTATGGGGAAGTATCTGTTCTTATCTGGGTCATAATAAAACCCAGGTAACTCTGCAAAATCAATCAACAATTGCATTGTCAAATAATATTGATTTTTTAAGAAGATGTAATTGAGTTGTGCAATATATGTAGAAATGAAATTAATTACTACAAAGTATTATTATGATAAATTATTAGAGGAGAAAATTGAAACCTTGAGGCATCTCCGGCGAAGTGGTGAAGTTGATGTAACGTTGCGTTTGTTTGCGGAAGTGGCAAAAGCAATTGGAGAAGAAGACAATATTTTGGGGGTTTTATTCAACCTAATTTTGCGAAAATATTCTCTTCGGCATAAATGAGCTTGAATATAAGTGAAGAAAAAAGAATTAAATGGGAGAATAATATAAGGGATGTAACTTATCTAAGTCGATTTATAGTCTTTGAGAATGACTAGGTTTTCGAGAACGATCAATTTTGAGCCCAAGCTAGACCGTAGACATCCGAGTCCAAGCTCGAGCCTAAACTTTAGGATCTCTTTGTAATTGTCTTTATTTTCGGTTTTTAGTTTTTTAAACCAAAAAACTGAAACACAGCAATGATATCGAACGAGCCATTAGCTAGTTGATTTATTAAGTTGTTTGTTTTCTTAAAATTCTCGGTTGTTCGGTGACGTGAATGCTTTTAGTTGCATAATTTTATCTCTATTGACCTATTGTATACTATTTTCCTATTTACGAGAGGTTAACTTCTAGCTGCAAAGAAATATTCACAGTCGATCCACAGCTCGAGCCCCAGCTCAAAGTTTTGCAAGTGAACAAGCTCAAGCCTTAAGTTGACCAACTTGTCAAGCTTGGAGCTGAGTTTAAGCTCAATCAATATATGTCATCGAGCCCTAACCACGTCTGGTCAACTCGAGATCAGCTCGACTCGTTTATACTATAAGTGAAGAAGAGGGGGACACCAAAAATCAGCATTAATCTCTTATTTTTTAAAACCTAATTAAATCTCTATTCTATAAGTGAAGAGGAGGGAGACACCAAAAATCAATTTCAATTTCTTATTTTTTAATTCCTAATTAAATAGAAGAACTTTATCCATAACTAATTGTTTTCAAAAAATACAAACCACCTTAAATAAACTAACTGTTAGATTTTTATGAATTTTTTTTACAGGATTCCGCATGCATCGCGTGCATATAATGCAAGCGAGTAATGAGAGAAGTCATTTGAAAAATCTAACGAGCACACAAAGGGCAGGAGAAAATAACAGTTAGCACAAACACTTCTCCACTTTCCTACTCAAATGCTATAAAATCACTTCTTTTTCTCATTTCCCTCTTTTCAATTTACTGGGCATCACTCGTTTTAGTCATTCTTCCTATCAATCAATTGATGTGGTTCATGAGATTCTCAATCTTCAGCAGAAAAGGGTTATTCTTTATTGGATTTCATGAATTTTCTACTGCAAAAGCTTCTCCAATCATTAATCATTTACATGCTGCTCCAAGTATGTAACTTTATCTCAAATATAAACCGCATTCTTTTGAATTATTGATGATATTGTTATTTTGTTATGTACTCGCTCCGTTCTTTTTTAATCTACACACTTTGTATTTTTACACTATTAGTATACTAAAAACATAATCTTGCCAATGCGGGTATTGTTTGATGCGTCTCAATATATATTTTTAAAAACCAACCTTTATAATTTTTACTCATTGATAATTTTACATGCGCTACGTCCTTGGTTTGATTCGTCTCGATATATATTTTTAAAACTTTTATTGATAACTAAAGTCAAAGTTACGTGTTGTCAAGCGTGAAAGTCAAACTGTATAGATGAAATAAGAATAGAGGGAGTAGTAAGCTAGTATTAGTTGTTGGGTTTTGTATTTGTTTGAGATTTAAAGTTTGTATTTTTTTTCCTGATAATTTTGCATTTTGAGTGTTTTTGTTGTTGATTTGGGTCAGGAGATTATATGGGTAGAAGAAATGGGGGTTTTGAAGCTTATTTTTCAACCCTTCAAGAGACTAGAACTGATGTTGAAAAAATGCCTTTAGCAAAGAGTTTAGCTTCTGTATTGGTTGAGCCTTCATCTTCTGATGATGTTAAAGACAGTGATAGGCGTCGAATTAGTAGAGTTGGGATGAAACGGTTGCTCGAATTGCGTGTTAAGAAGAGAGTGAAGCAGCAGTATATAAATGGGAAGTTTCATGATCTTTTTGGGAAAGTTGTTGCTGATCCTAAGACCCTTATTGATGCTTATAATTGTATCAGAGTGAGCTCGAATGTTGATGTCGATAGATTGGAGAACGTAGGGATATGTTTCGAGTCCTTGGCGGAAGAGCTTGCAAATGATAGATTTGATGTGGAGGCTAATACTTTCACAGTCTCGACAAAGGGTCGTAGTAGTAAAGAAGTCCTTGTCCTTCCTAATTTGAAGTTGAGGGTAGTTCAAGAAGCCATAAGAATAGTTTTGGAAGTTGTTTATAAGCCTCACTTCTCGAAGATATCTCATGGTGGTCGAAGTGGAAGAGGGCACTTATCCGCTTTTAAGTACATTTGCAAGGAGATCAGTGATCCTGATTGGTGGTTCACTGTGGTTCTAAGCAAGAAGGTAGATTCTCTAGTACTGGCGAAGCTGATTTCGATCATAGAGGATAAGATTGTGGACCACCCATTATGTGAGATGATCCTAAGCATGTTTGATGCACAGGTACTCAATGTAGAATTTGGAGGTTTTCCAAAAGGTCAGGGTCTGCCCCAAGAGGGAATATTATCCCCTATATTGATGAACATATATCTCGACCTTTTTGATGATGAGTTCCATAGGTTGTCAATGAGATATGAGGCTCTTGATTCTAATTCTGAGCTTGACGAAAACCAGCCACAGTCAAAGTTGAGAAACTGGTTTAGAAGGCAAATTAAATGCAGTGCTGACAACTCCGAAGGCTGTGAGAAATCTGGTCTTAGGGTCTATTCTTGTCGGTTCATGGATGAGATATTTTTTGCGATTTCTGGTTCCAAAGAGGCTGCACTCTCACTGAAGTCTGAGGTTCAGAATTACTTCCAGGATTGTCTTCATTTAAATGTCCACAGTGACGTGAAGATAGTACCATGTAGTAATGGCCAAGGTGTTCGTTTTGCTGGTGCATTAGTTCTTAGAACTGTTAGAGATAGTCCAGCAGTAAGAGCAGTTCACAAGTTAAAGGAAAAGGTGAAATTATTTGCGTTGCAGAAACAAGAAATTTGGGATGCTGGGACGGTGAGAATAGGTAAAAAGTTTCTGGGTCATGGTTTGCGGAAAGTTAAGGAATCAGAGATAAGACATCTAGCTGATAGTAACTCTCTCTTGAGCAAAATATCCTGCTACCGTAAAACAGGCATGGAAACTGATCACTGGTATAAGCAGTTGATAAAGATTTGGATGCAAGATCTAATGACAACTGCTGCAACTAGTGAAGAATATATCCTATCCAAGTGCATTGCTGAACCTGCACTTCCGCCAACTCTACGGGAGTCATATTATGAGTTCCAGAGACTTGTTGAAGAATACATTTCTTCTGAAACTACATCTCTACATTCCCTGTTGCCGAGTACTGGATTGTCTCAACAATGTGAGACTATCACAAAGGTTATACCTCCTATCGATTTCATACAGAAGCGTCTATTCCGCTATGGGCTGGTCAATGATGAAGGATACGCCCGTCCGGTTCGCGTTCTCATTTTACAGGATAGCAGCCAAATAATCGATTGGTTTTCTGGTATTGCACATAGATGGCTGAGATGGTATAGTGAGTGTGGAAACTTTGGTGAGTTGAAGATAGTTGCTGCAGATCAAATTATGAAGTCTTGCATTCGGACACTTGCACTAAAATATAGAATACATGAATCTGTGATAGAGAAACGTTTTGAGTCACAGCTTAGCAGGATTTCTCTCAGCCAGGACGTTGAGCATGGAATTGGCGAAGATACATTGGATTCTTGTACCCTGGATAATGATGAGGCATTGATGTATGGAATTTTTTACAGTGGATTGTGCCAACTCTCTCTTGTCAGGATGGTGAGCCTGTCTAGGCCATGTAAATGTTTTGTTATGGGTTGCTCAGCTGCAGCGCCGTGTGTCTACCTTCTTCATGTAATGGAAAGGCAGAAATTTCCAGGTTGGAATTCTGGGTTTTCAAGCTGTATTCATCCCAGTTTGAATAAAAGACGTATTGGATTGTGTAAGAAACACCTGAAAGACCTATATCTAGGGGAAATATCACTTCAATCTATAGATTTTGGCTCCTGGAAATAATCTTACAAGTGGGGAAAAGAGGCCTTGCTCTGGGAAATGGGAACCCCCTTTATTAAGCCATTCAAATTCAGAAGCATAATTGCATAAAGGAGGGCTGGTTTTGAGAAAGCTGCATGTCTTAATAGGTATGTGTTCAAGCTCTTGTTATATTTCGTTTCTATTGAATATTAAGTGTTCAAAATTAGTCTTCCAGTTGCAGTATTTCTTCTTTGAACTACTTGAACATGTCTACAACTTCTCGACGAGCTCGTGAAATTATTAGATTCACACTGTCTGTGAGAGTCTGATGACATGATCAATCAACTCTTACAAAGTACTATCTCTGACCACTAGTGTTCACTAATACAAATCTCGAAACATTATCATGTGAAATCTTGTTAAGTTTGTCTCGGTGTAATTTTTCACAATTCAACATATATTTTAATAGTATGTATTCAAAAATATTAATAGTGAAAGATTTGGATACGGTGTGATTGCACAATTGTCCATATACCCGGAAATTATAGTTTCGTTAACAAGGGTGACATTTGCACATTGGAACCGATGACTAATTTTCTGGGGTGACTATACACCATAGTCCATAGATATGAGTGACTTTGAATTTTTTGAGGTGAGTTTTAGTGAGGATTGTGATTTGCTGCTATTACGTATCTGCTTACTGTGGAACACAAGTAGCCACAAGAGCTACGCATTTTTTGTTTGTAACTTTTAAAGGAAAATCAAGCAGCAGCTTTGATGGTCATGCTATTTAATGGCGAATTCTTTTGAACTGGCATTCTTCTAAGTTCTAATCCCAGTTATGCTCTAAATGTTATCATTCCTGGGTTGGGTTATTGAAACATTGCTTTACACTCAATTCTCCTTCAGTTAAGTATCTTGACTATTATGGGGTTTCAGCACTAAAGAAAGAGTGAAGAAAGCCATGCTGCGATGTGGTCTGCAAAGGATTCGGTGAGCCGTTTCTTTTGCATTAATCATCTCATTTTCTGATTTCTCTACTTTGTTTTCTGTTTGCCAGTTAGAATATTTGAGTCTTTTTTTTTTCTTCCTTTTATTGTATATGTTTTTTTGATTCTCTTTCTTTCCTAGCCTTCTTCTGTACAATCTCTAACTAGTAAGCTTAGGGTTTGTTCTATCATCGTACCGTTGAAGAGGGGGTTGATTGATTGAGAATACGTGACAAGAAAGACGAGGTTGATAGGTGAGTAGATTTTTAAAACTTCCTCTTCTAGTTCTGTGGTTGATGCATAAGCTACATTAGAAGAAAGAATAAATTCGAAGAAGAAAAAGAAACTGAGGCAGAACCGAAGCAGTTGACTTCTTTTTTCTTTCGCCTTTTTTTCCAGGAGAAGGGGGGGATCTTTAGAGTAACATAAGTGGGGCCCATTGAAGTACAAATTACATTATAACAAATTCCATTAAGGACGACAAATGACTACGAAACGACAAATTCCATTAATGTGTTTTATGTCTTTGGGAGAAAAAAGAAAAAGTTAATATACATGCTACAATGGATATAAAAAGTTGTTTTACTTGTATATTAATGAGGGTTTGTGGTAATAACGGGTGATCTTTGACAAACAAAAAAGATCAAACAGTAAGGAAATGAAGGGGTATGTGTTATTGCTAATCCTCCTTTTGCCTTTTATCATTGAAGAAAATTTGTAAGTATGTTGGTTTCACAAGCTGTTTAAAAATTACATAGGTTTTAAATGTTTACATTATATAAACAAATTTAATAAAAACCAAAGTATGAAGATTAAGTGTTTGGCTAAGAATAAAATTAGGGTACTTATTTGCTTACTTCTTTTTTGTAGAATAGTTTTAATAGTTATGTCATTAAATTAACAGGATTATTTTGATGCTCTTTTATAACATCGTCTAGTTGTATATTTGTGTATCTCGCAAGTTCAAATAATTCTGGCCCCCAAAACAAAGATATTCAAGATACGCTAACACATGTTTGTTACAGCGTTAGTGTCTAATGAAGAAGATGCGAGAAGAAGAGAGGCGTAGAATATGAAATCATGAAAATTATTTCATTTAAAAAAGAATTGAGTATGAAGGTCACATCATTTTTTTTGGGATCATACTTTTGTTAGAAAATTGCCGCAATATAATGTTTTCATTGCTTGTTCTCGGATGTTAAAACGGCTTCTACCTTGTAAGGTTTCACTAGGTTCTGTCTAAAGTTTTAGAGACTAAAAGCATTCTGACCCTTTGATGGTTGTTGTCGGTGGTGCATTTGCTGCGCTCCTGTATTTAAATGGTCATCAACAACACCTGGAGCAGTGGGGCTGTCAGGCGTTCCAGGAGACTCATGTTGTGGCCCTAAACCAACATACTGTTGCACCACTAGCACAGAACTTGTAGCGGCAAAATCTGATGATGCCAACATGTCACCAATTGCTCCAAGCTCAGGACATTCACTCCAGTCTGTTAGACCGGCTGTAAGTGGCGATATTGTACCTTGTCCCCTTCCCACTATATAGAGATCATGAACACTTTCTATTGCTCTTATGGAAGCCACTGTTTCCTCCCCATTGTTTACTATCCTCTCCGTGTACGTAATTGAATCACTATTGGTGATCTTCACTTTGAAGTCATTAATAAATTCTTCATCTAGTTGCTTCTCTTGCTCAGCATCAGTTATCACAGTCAACACTCTTGGGTCCCCTGGCTCGCGACTTGGCTCCACAGCTGTTCGTGAAGCTTCATCACCTGGTATGAACCGCATTACAGTTACAGTAATGGTTGGATGTTCTGACATCCTTAATGCATATGCAAGAGCCTCCCTGTCGTCAGGCCCGCCAAAGAAGAGCACTCCTATGTTGTGAGAAACCTGGTTTGCAGCCAAACGGGTCGACCCACTTAGCCCTCTGTCAACAAGGATTCCAACTGAGCATGGGGAATTGGCTAATAAATTCTGGTTTATCATTCGAAAGGCTGGATTTGTTGATTCCATACCCCCATCCACTGTTTGTTGCTTATGGAAAGGGATGATGATAAGTGCCACTCTCTTTTCCTCTGCTAAGTGGCAAATATCTTCATGCATTGAGGAGTAGGGAGAAATGGCTGTCAGGGGCTGAACCGAAACAGACCCAGTTTGAGCATGCTGCTCGTAATTCTCAAATGCATTGATGATATGGTCTGACTGAGCCTGTGTTCTGTTGAGGGCAGGCCGACCTGACTTTCTGGTGTTGTGGACTATGAGCATTGCTGATGCACGACCTGTTAGTTCTACCAAATGTAGCACATACACACATATGGGGGATCTTCTTGTTGGGTGGCTGGCTTCCAAAAGATTTATAATGGTCGGCACGTTCCTAGGGGTGTGGATGCAAGTCAATATTCTCAGTTCTGTGTCTGGTTTGGACTTCTGTATGGTTCTTCTTTTGTAAGCCACAGTTCTCCGCGCTGGCCGGTAAATTGCGGTGACCAGGGGACCAATCACTCCAGTCATTATCAATGCTGAGATCACCATGATTGAAAATGATGCATCATCTAAGACCTGCAACCACATAATTGATCTCAGAAGAGCAAGATTGGTTGACTGGTAAAGTTTATTTTGATCTTTGTTATTAATACCATTATTCAGTTATTATCTTTGTTACTAAAAATGAAATGAAAAACAATGGATCAAATGGTTTTCTCACCTTTTGGTCCTTGCCCACATTTAGGACGATCATTTCAACTAGACCTTTGGTATTCATGAGCAAACCGAGGGTGATTCCTTCACGTATTGGCATTTTGTAGAAGTAGGCTACAGCTGCAGTGCCAGCAACCTTGCCAGAACAAGCCATTACAATGACAGCCATAAGATTGGCCCAAACTTTGAGGCCACCTACTTGACGAACATCAGTCTTAAGGCCACTGATGGCAAAAAACAGAGGAAGTAGAAGGCCTGAGACAAAATCTTCAAGCTTTTCTATAAGAGTTACCCCTAGTGGTCCATTTGGAATGATGAGACCAAAGACGAAGGCCCCGAAGACAGAATGTGTTCCTATAGCATCAGTGATGAACCCTGAGATCATCACACCTGTGAGGATAAGACATATGTAAAAGTCACTAAATGGTTCACCCTCAGGTGTACGACGGATCATCCACAGGATGGCGGGACGAACCAAGAAGATGCACACTACTACGAAAGCCGTGCTCGATAGAATCACCCAGAGCGCAGTGAGACTAGAGGAGTTGGTCTCGGCTAGGGCGATGGCCAAGGCTAGGAGCACCCAAGCACAAATGTCATTGACAAGGGCTGATGACATTGCAATCCTCCCAATCTCAGTGTTGATTAGCTTAAGCTCAGCAAGAACCCGAGCTAGCACTGGGAAGGCCGTGACAGCAAGAGCAACCCCTAGGAAGAGCACAAAGGTTCCATGGTGGGAGTTGTCGTCTTTCTGTTGCATTAATAGGGAGAAGGTGCATCCGATGAGAAAGGGTAAGATCATGCCCCCAATTGCGATGCTGATCGCCTTCCTGCCCGTGCGCTTGATTACTGCTAGATCCATTTCAACCCCAACCAGAAACAGAAAATACAGCAGGCCAATGTTAGCCATGGTTTCTAGCACCATCACACTTCTCAGAGGAAATATTGTATTGGCAAAGCGTTTACTTCTTCCCAGAACTGACGGTCCGAGTACAACACCACCCTATTGATGAAATAACACAAGCAAGCAACAGGTATTAGCATTATTATAAAGAATGCATGTTAAATGTTTGTACTGCACATTTACATACAACATTTTAAAATATGCATAGGTTATAAGCTTGATAATTTTGTTTTTGCTTTTCTTAGGGGCTTGCCCCTCATCTTCACCAAAAAGGAACATACACCATTTAAAACTATGCGTAGATTATTAAATTTATACGGTGCATAAATTCATTTCTATGTTCTAAATGGCGGAAAATGGGTGAGTTTAATTTCCAATACTTTTTTTAATAGCTGAGTTCGACAAATTACCATGATCTTCACAAATTAGAAAAAGAAAAAATAAAAACAATTGCATTTGTTCGCCATCCTCAATGATGCTCTTGATTAATCATAATTAAAGTCGTGATCTAGAGATCATTTTGTCAAGTTTACCATTAATTATTACAAGATACCTTAACTTATCAATATTGTTCTCTCTTTTATGTTATATTTGATTAAACCTGTAAAGGCGCGATAATATTGAATCATACAATAGTAATTATCGCATTTTTGTTGCAACCTTACGGTAAAGAGTCGAAAAAAAAGGACTTACAAGGATTTCGGCAATGACACGAGGCTGGCGAAGTGGTTTGAGGATGTAAACGAGAACACGAGTAGTAACCACCACCAAGGTTAATTGCAAAATGAAGAGTGGTAAGGAATAATCCAAGGGATTATCACCTTGCCACACCCCATTTGTTGTTATCATTGTGGGTGCATAACATACTATAGGACTTGTCTCCATTGGCGTCGTTGAACTTGTATTTTGCGCCATCTTCTTTTCTTAGTTTCCTAATCTTTTTTCAAGGGAGCAAGAATATACAAACACAGTTATCTTTTTTTTGATGATTTTTGAATTCTTATGTTCTTATTGTTTCCCCTCTTGAAGGTTGATCATATTTGTTTGTGTTTTTTCCTTCCCCCTTGATTGTAAACAGAAAATGGCGTTTAAATTGTTATCCTCATGCTTTGAACCACGGCCGTCAAGACCTTAATCTAAAACAACGACAATGCCCTCTTCGTGTCCTAGAATGGGGATGAAGAATTGTATTTGGATTCGAAAGGTTTGTACTATTTTTGATTGTTTGGTGTTTGAAATGTAATTGTTGGGAAGAATGAAAGAAGACTTGAGGAAACAAGTAAAATTTAGTTTCTTCTGGTTGTCCGTTAAATATGGAGCGTATCTTTGTGGTTATAATTCTTTTTGCTTAGATAAACAATATTCTATTTTAAGCAAATTAAGATGATCTATATTCACATTTTGAGGAGTCTCCTATTTTCATGGGTGTTGGATAAATAGAAATGTCGTTTTATTTTGTTTATGAAATTCCTTTCTAATTTTCTGTTATTGGATCCCCTCTTAGGTACTATTGCACCACCTTGCTAGTGTGCTTGGGAAGCCCATGCATCACATGCGTCGATGAGTTCAAGACGGCTAATGCTACAATAATAGCAGCATGTCTCGAGCTTGACTAAGTCTATCGCCATTATGTTGTGGCATTGTGGGGTGTAAGTGTGTTGAGCCGCGGCCTAAGGGCCGCCAATGGAATGATTTGTACAGTTATTTCTTTCATTTAGTCATTTAGAGGAGCAAAACTTGCTCAGTATTTCTCATATGTGCGATACGATATAAACTAGAAAATTGGCGCCTAATATCACTAATTTTTACACTATTTATGAGTAAAAATTTGTGTTTGATCTCGTGAAATTATATACATGATGTTAGTCATGTCAAAGAGCGGAAACAAATACATGATGAAATCAAGATTTGTAATTAAACATAGATGAAGCTTATGATAATTGATAGCTTAGAGGATGAACAATATTGCAAAGACGACAAAAGTAATGGAACAAACGGAGGTGTAAAAACAATGTGTTAAGTAGATTTGTAAATTTTTTTGCGCTAAATGATATTAGCCTTTTTTTACTACTACTGAATTGTAAACACAAAACTTAAGGTATTACCCGAGTCTAAGGACTAGTTTAACGTGCGTAAAGCAACAAAACACTCAAAATACATCATTATTCATTTGAAATAAAGGAAGTTCATTTATACATATAGATCATCGAAGGAGATCAAAGTAAATAGATACCATTGAGAAGTTTACACATGATATTTGATAGAAAAGCAAATGGACAACTTTTTTTTTTTTTGCTTTATTACTACTCCATTGGATCAACAGACGAAGCAGGCAGCCAAATGAGATCTTGTGATGGAAGAAAATGGCAAACTGGAGATCCATGCTTAAACCCCAAGATATTAAAGGCAACATTATCAGGGTTCCAAGTAGAGGTATTCATATGACAATTTGCCATGGCATCCACATATGATCCATCTTCACCCCTTAATGAAACTCGGAACACTCGGATCTCAGATTTCGGGTAATGACAATGATAAACTGCGTAAGGATATGTCATCATGTGACATGGAACGACTTTAGGACTAGGGAATTGACGTGGTTGTTTCACTATCGTATAATTTTGTAATACTTTGGCAGATTTTGGTAGACGACTTGTACTCAACACCTTAAATTGCTCGCCATGACTATTATCAATATTATTATTGTTAACGTTAAAGACTTTACGTACAAAATCAAGCATAGACTCTAAGGAGGTAGCACAAAATTTTTCTTCTAGTTCATGGAAATAATCCGTTTCACACCTCTTTAGAGTAAATTCAATGGCTTTAGCTTGAGGAGAACTGGGAGCGAATCCGAAAAACTCGAGAACAAAGGGGAGTTTTTGGGTTGAGAAAGGGATTAAATCTGCCTCTTCTCTAGGAATAAAATCTGGGATTTCTGAAGGAAATGCACCTCCAAAGTAAATTTGCATCTCTTTCCCAACTTTAAGGTCATTAGGGTTGAAGCATGTTTTGAGTGAATCCTCCATATTGTTATATGATGATGACTTCTTACTCTTCATCTCATCTACCATCTCAGTTTTAGCATTCACTAACTGCATCAATAATATACTTAATTAATTGTTAATCATATAGTTGCAAAATATAAAGTATATATATGCCATCAAGGAAAAACTTAATTACAAGATTGAAAGTAATTAGAATTAGTCGATAAAAGTTGTAACATATATCAATATAATGAAACGAAATGAGGACGAAGCTTGCTTGGTGTATTTGATTGGCTAGTCATCTTGTAACCTTAAAGGTTATAAGGTTGGATCCTTCTAACTGCGGCGTTTAGAGGCAGGGAGTACCTTACCTTTTTCCTATACCTCTAAGTGTCCGACCAGCAAATACTAGATCAAGAAACTTGATTGTGGAGGTATTTGGAGAGGGTTTATCTTTGCAATTTTTAGAAAATATAAAAATAGAAGTATGAAATGAAATGAGGAGGGGATTACCATTGAAAATAGGAGTAGATAAAAGCTCAAGCTTCCAGAACCATATTTGAGTTTAAGTAGCATGATGAAGTTGGCTGATATGTATGTATATAGATTTCAACTTCGATTCTAGTTGTAAGTTCAATTCCAGCATCACAAACTTGGATTACTATATATATGATCAGGAAACGAATTGATGACCAAACGGTATCCTTATGACCTTATCTAGATATACATTTCCGTGGACAAAAGTTGCAACCCGCCACGTATTATAATCCACTTTTTAATAGCGTTTTTATCCACCTTAGTTTCATACCCTAAAAAAACATTGTCGAAGTGGTTATATAAACTCACAACCTCAAGTAATAAGAGTAGAAGAAAGAAATTAATTCCATCAATCTACCATGCTATTATTGCTTCTTCCATCTCAAAATTAATGATGCTTCCGTTGTTCTTTTTTAGTCGAAACACTTGACTTTTCAAATTTGTTTGTAATACTTTGTTCCTTAATGAATTATAGATATGTAAAAATTATAAACAGTTAACATCTTGAAAATATATTGAGATTAATCTAAAAAAATTAATATATGACTATCTTTTTTCTTATACAAATCACCAACTATGTTCAAAGTGAAGTATGTGAATAATGACAAAGTCAAACTATTGTCATTAATAAAGAACATAGATTCCAATAAAAACCAAAAGTAAAGTTAAAATATTGTTAATTCATGTAATAAAAGAGATGACTTAACTTTTTATGGTGATATCTCCATTCACACCAAATGACGACATTAGTTATCATACCTGCTAAATTGTAACACGTTAAAAACTTCGGGGTAGCGGTCGAATCTTTAGCTCATGTCACATGTTAACTTAGTGTCATTGTGCCTACATGACACGTGTCGGCTCACATCAAATATTGACATATCACTTTTTGAATATTTTCAAAAAATACAAACAAAGAGATTTAGATAAATTCACAACTCATTTCAAAAAAATAAAAATAAATTCACAACTCTACCATTATGTCACATCATTTATTATTATCATACTTCATTTCATAACAAAATCACCCCCTGAAAACAATAATGAAAAATAAAGTTGACTCTAATGCTCCCTCAACTTTCCCTTCGTACACCAAAACATAGCTTAACAAAATGTATCGGGACATAGCTCCAACTAACAAAACTATCTATTAGCAAAAACAAACCAAAATAATACAATTATAGTAATACCTTTTTTTGTATGTCTGCAGCATTTTGTGTAATTTTAAAAAGAGTTTATGGCATTGTATGCACCTATTCCCATATAATATTACCATAGACTCATACTCCCTCCGTTCCTAAATGTTGTTCCCATTTGCTTTTTCACGTTTGCTAATGCACATTTTATATCGTGCATATCTCTAACAACATGTTAATAAAAATTATAAAAGTTTGATATTCTTGATATACTCGTCGAGACTCGAGACGAATAAAACAAGATCCCACATGACTATGTTTTTTCTTATATATTGGAAACCACTTAGAAGATTCTCTCTACTTTCAAATAGTGTAAGATTCCAAATGGGAACAACAAAAGGGAACGGAGGGAGTTTCATTTATTTATATAATTTTTGTTGACTTTTCATTTTTCTCATATATTTCTTTTTTTTTCTCATATGAACAATTTGTCAGATTAAGCCTAATATAGTTGTGTTTTTGTGAAGTACAGCCGTCTTTTAAAATTTTTGTCAAAAAAAGCCACTTAGGCCCTGTTCAGTTCACCTTAAAATAATAATATTCAGTAAAAATAAGTTCAGTTCAGTTCAGCAAAAATAAGTTCAGTTCAGTAAAAATCAGTAGTGCAAAGAAGAAAAAACAACATGAATCGGTAAAAATAAGTTCAGTTCAGTAAAAATAAGTTCAGTTCAGTAAAAATAAGTTCAGTTCAGTAGAAATAAGTTCAGTTCAGTAAAAATAAGTTCACTTTAGTAAAAATAAGTTGAACTGAACGGGGCCTTATAATACTCCGGCTTGTGAAGTTAGGCCAATTTAATGAAATCCGGCCAAAATTAATTTTTTTCTCCAAAATACCTTTTATTTCCTTTTTTTTTTATCCCTCCTACTCACCTACTCTCTCTCTTACTGACCTCCATTTCCCCTCTTTCATTGCACTTCTATCCTCATAAAAGCTTCATCAAAACCGTACACTCTCAATTTATCAGCTACTGATTACCCTACATAATACATATATCTATCATTTATGAGCTCACCTTGTTTACCTACGGAGTAATATCGAGGGGGATACTTTCTCCGTTTTTATTTAAATGTGACACTTTTAGATTCACGGACTCCTAGGCAATTTTTGGGAAGGAAAGAGATAGAGAGAAAAAAATAAGGGGACCCATGTGAGAGGAGAGAGATAGATAGAGTTTATTGACCAAAAAAGAAAGTGTCACATTTAATTTAAAAACTTCCTTAAATAGAAAGTGTCACATTTAAAAAAAACGGAGGAAGTACAAAAATACAGTATATCACTATATTAAGAAAAAATACAAATGTTGTGGCAGAAACTTGGCATGCGTTCACCATACTGCTCGTGTCTGTAGAGGACGATTTGCACAAAACATATATGGAAGTTGAACTCAGTCTGCTGATCAATTTACAATAGCAGGATCGAATGAGAATCCGGGATTTAATTAACTGGGCTCATCATGCCTCTCTCCAACATCCGCAGAACCTAATACATACTTCCTCCGTTTCGCAATACTCGCAACATAAGAATAGTAGCCACTATTCATGAATCAATCTTATGTTATATTTTTTTACAAGTGTATAAGAAAAAACATAGTCAAGTGGGATCTTATTTGATTCGTCTTAATGCATACTATCATAATATCAACTTTTTATAATTTTTACTTATCAATAATTAGAGATATTAAGGTTCAAAGTATTGCATTGGATAGTGTGCAAACAAGAAACGTTGCGAGTATTGCGAAACGGAGGAAGTATATACTTATCAACAATGTGGAGTGATATATTCATACATTTCATAAACAGTTGTACAAGAAATTCCCTACTGTTTTCAGGATTGTGTTTTCACAAAGATGTTATGGAAATTAGTCATTTGTTTGAAAGTGTGATGCCTTTTTCATCTATGAATATAAAATTGGATTCAAAGTTTTATTTAGAATCATCAAAATGTAATTAACCAAGAAAATATTGTTAGTTAGCCAAAAGAAAACATAGCACAATTTCAATTTAGGGTTTTTATAAATCCCTAGATATTGTTAATTTTGGCAAACCAAAAGTGAAGCATAAACCAGTAGATGGAGACAAAGAAAGTAAAAGAATTAACGATATTTACCTTAGCTTGGATATTTACCAAAACAATTGTTGGAAGCTTGCTGGAGTGGGTCATTAAATAAATTGGCCAAAGTTTGTAAGATTTCAAAGAGAGTGGGAGAAATTGATGGTGGCTACTGGCTATTGCTAATGTAACGAGAGAGGTAAGATGAAGGTAAATTAAGACATAAGAGTAAGAATAGGTGAGGAGGAGGGAGAGAGAAATAAATTAATTAACCTAAGTAAAGTTGGGGTGAGGGATAAAAAAGATAAGGAAATAAAAATATCTTTTTGGAGAAAAAAATTAATTTTGGCCGGATTTCATTAAATTGGCCTAACTTCACAAGCCGGAGTATTATAAGTGGCTTTTTTTGACAAAAATTTTAAAAGGCGGCTGCACTTCACAAAAGCACAACTATATTAGGCTTAATCTGACAAATTGTTCTTCTCATATATTCATGTCGTATCTGTGTTATTTGGATGTCATTTTATCATTTATTTTATGTTATCTCAATTTCGTTTTGATGTCAATTTGTAATCTATGTATTGACGGCATTTCAGCTTTGTTAACCTTTTCATATCATTTAAATGACACAAATCGAATTTCAATCTATACCATTTTTGCTGAGTTTTGTATTATTTGTCATATATTTCATGCCTTTTGTTACATGTTTCATGTCATTTTAGTTATGTTTTGATGTCAATTTATCATTTATTTCATGTCATTTCTTATTATTTTTGACGTCATTTTGTCAATTAGTTTCATATCATTTTTGACATGTTTGATGTCATTTGAGTTTTGTTTTGAGGTCATTTTGTTAACTTTGTCATATCATTTAATTAGTGTATCGTGTCATTTTAAATCACACAATCTAATTTCAATATGTATATTAGTTTTATTGACTTTCATAATAACAATATTGTTTTGTGTCATTTTACTAGCTTTTTATGTCATTTTCATACGATATATAACCCATATAATGTCATTTTAATTACGCTGAGTCATTTTTCCAAAATCTTCAAAGTAATTTGTGTCATTTTCCCTTATTCTCCATCACTTTTAAACACAAAAACCTCTAATCTCCCCACAACCATGTGAGAAGCATAGCTCGGAAGCCATGACTCCTGCTATATCAGCCCCAAATAAAAGAAAGTTAGGCATATATTCTAGTAATTAAAGTAACTACAAATTTATTTGATTCGCCCCTTAAGAGATATATATTCTAATGAAGTAGCCCCGAAAATCTATTAGATGGACTCTCCTTTTCAATCAAGTCTCTGGTTTCGACCTTGATTACACTGCCAACAACTACAACCACCACCCTTAGTTAAAACGCGTTTAAAACTCCGTCTCCGTCTTTTTGAAAAAAACGCCAAAAAAACGTTTTTTTGAGCCCCCGCCGTTTAAAACACAAAATAACTCCACCTCCCGTATAAAACACGTTTAAAACGCGCCGAATGCGTTTTTTTGAAAAAGACTCCTTTAAAGAAAAAAAGAAACCACGTGTCTCAAATTCTCATGTCTCTGCGACTATACGCGACCTTTTAGAGTTTTAGCGTAATTATTGTTTTAAGTCTTTTATAGCATATATTCTTTGAAAATATTGAGACCTACTTATGATGAATAGGTACATAAGTTGATATCTTTTAAATTAGAGCATAACATGAGTAAAACGCAAGAAAATAGTGTCCGGATTTTTAGCCGAACTTTTAAGGTGGAGCCGTTTTAAACGCGTATACATCCGTATTCCGTATTATAAAAAGTCAACGTTCTTTTTGTCGAATATTTGACCGTATTTTTCAAATTTTTGCCGTTTTAAACTTGGCGAATTGAACTCCGTTTAATTTCCGTCCCGTTTTTAACTATTATCCCCACCCCACAACCAGCCTCATACCTCTCCTCCTGTAATAAAAAAACAGGTATAGCGCCCCTTGAAGAGTTTAACAATAAATGGACAACTAACAATAATTAAAATAAAATGTAACCCATTTCAATGGACTTTGAGCACTTAATACATGACACTAGAGTAGCACAAGTACAGTATGTAGTAAGTAGTGAGCAGTGAGTAGTGGTTAGGAAGATTATCAATATATCAAGTGCATGTAGAGTGTAGACAATAAAAATCAGGTATCAATTAATTTTGTGGGGATCAAGGTTGTCACTTCTAAGCAATAAAAAAATTGTGAATGCAACCCTATTCTAATAATTGTGTTAGGAAAAACCTAATTGACTCAGTGGATAAATGATCCATTATTAATCGACGTAGAAAATAGGAGATTTTATCATATGTAATTAATTTTTTAATTGTTTATTAGTGACGACACTTATCTATTGGATCAACCTAGCAATATCCCATTGTGTAAGAACTGAACAGGATATTATTTTAACACATGATAATCTTCTAGCCTAGCAATAACCCTGTTCAGTTTAACTTATTTCTACTGAACTAAAATAATACATTACCTAAAATAATACTCCAATACTGAACTAATCAGCCTAGTATTAAGTTGGGAATTTACGCCACAATCACGCGTAAATCGGGGTTATTAATGTTTGAAAATTACTTAAATTTCCTTATTTAGGTTCTTATATACAACCATAAAAGTTGTATTTATCATTTTTCTGTATTTATTAATGTTTATTAATAGTGGGTTGTTTACACGATAGGTAAATATATCAGTTCACCTTAAAATAATAATATTCCGGAAAAATAAGTTTAGTTCGGTAAAAATAAATTTAGTTAAGCAAATATAAGCTCAGTTCAGTAAAAATCAGTAGTGCAAAGAAGAAAAAACAACATGAACCGGTAAAAATAAGTTCAGTTCAGTAGAAATAAGTTCAATTCAGTAAAAATGAGTTCAATTCAATAAAAATAAGTTCAATTCAATAAAAATAAGTTAAACTGAACAGGATCGTAATCATGTCCCTACAATAAATACGGTAGGTTAGAAGATTATCATGTGCATCAGTGCATGTAGTTATGTAGAGTGTTGACAATAGCAATCAATTGTGACGTGTGGGAATATCAATTAGTCACAATGCAATCCTATCCGAATAATTGCAAGCTTAATCGATTGATTGATTCTAATAATTGTGCTTAATTGATTGGAGGGCCGGGGTTTTATTTAGAAGTATTTGTTTATGGACATCCAATAATGGAGTAGAAAGTAGTTTGATCAGGTGATATTAATGTTGAAAATATTTTGGAAAATTGTCAAGAAAAAATCTTAACTTTGACCCTTTCATTTATAATACCCCCATTCCATATATAAATCACATTTTTCTTTTTGAGAGTCAAAACTTTAAATTTTTTGATCAAATATTCTTATTAATAACAAGAAAACATATCCATGTGAAATCTTGTTAGTACGTTATAATGTGGACTTTCATAATATCAACTTTCTATATTTTTTACTAATACAAAATTGAAGATATAGAATGTTAAAAGTGCGCCTTTGATGTGTTTTTAAAATGTAATACCGCAACGCAAGTGAACGTTGCTTGTTGTTAACAGAGCCTTGCAAGTACGGGTTAAATCCATAGGGAGACAGGAGTTCAGAGTTAATATTCAATTAAACTGCTAATTTAGACGAAATCAGAGAAAAAAGACTGAACTACTACTATTAAACTAAAGAAAATAGGATTAAACTGAGATTTAATTAAGAATTAAAAGATTAGGGCATTAGTTCGGTCCACCATAAACCAATCAAAAAATCGAATACTAATAAAACCTAGGTCTAGAGTCGAACAATCAGAGGCCAATGCTAAGCCTACGATCGGGTCATAACGCTCTCAATTGAGTCAATTCAACATATATGGTACGATCGCTCACATAGGGCTTGTTCTCCCCAACTTATTTTCAGTTGAGTTCAGTTCAGTTCAATTCAATTCAGTTCAGTTCAGTTCAGTTCAATTCAGTTCAATTCAGTTCAGTTCAGTTCAGTTCAGTCAGTTTAGCTTCAATCAGTTCAGTTCAGTCTCGTTCAGTTCAGCTCCAATCAGTTCAGTTCAGTTTAGTTCAGTTCAGCTGAATTATACCGAAGAGAAGAGGCCCATAGTCAGAAAAGATACTGTGTTATAAGCCTCTAAAATTAAGCCTATAATCGGGTAACACTCAAGTTGCCAGACGTTATTTATGAAACTGCGCAAGAACATAAACCACGAATTCAAGAATATATCACACTATAATTGCTTTAATCACAACCTAGAACCAATAGCAATTCATATAATAATCATGGTATAAACATGACTTTCCTACCTAAGACCCTATAAAAACGACTACTCACTCATAATTGAATTAACAACGATGAATCTAATATAAAAACCTAAACCTTGCATCATGAACGAATAAAATATATAAATTAACCAATCAGAGATTAAAGAAGGAATAGAAAATGATACCAGTTGACAGAAAGCAATAACGCTTATTGAAATAATCCAAGGTTCGATCACCTTCCAATCTAAACTAAAGAGTTTTCTCTCTAAAAAGCATTTAAACTAAAATAATGAGTGCTGAAAATAAAATATATCTGAAATAATGAAGTCTAACTATTTATATTAACCTCAAAAGCGATAAAAATAAGTCGGAAAATGATAAGATTTAGCATCCGGGTCGCCCTCCCGATCAGACCGAAATTCGAGCCAACACCAAAACTCTTTCCTTCGCAGAATAACAACAGCAGCACAAGAAGGGGTCCGCCCGATGGCTTTGGGACAAACTACCCGATCGGGTCGGACAGAGCCAATCTGCGGGTCTCCTTGTTTTCACGCGTAAGCACAACAACAACCCTTTTGGAGTTCGCCTGATCGGGTCGGGCGAGTAAGCCCGATCGGGCCCGAGACGAAGCAGCATTGGCAATAACAACCATCTGATCAGGCCTAGTCCACCAAATCGGGTCAAATACACCATAAAGACGTAAGAGCAGCCCGATGGTCCCTGGACCATTCAGCCCAATCTGGCCACATGCTTCTTGGCTTATTTCTTGCTTTTCTTTGCCTTTTCGAGCTTGTCTTCAAGCCTAGAGCCTCGGAAACTTCCCAAATCGTCTAACATGTCTCGTAACGACTCATACACACCTCATAACAACTCGTATATGGTTGCCTCAATATAGCACATAATAGGGCGAATCCTTAAAACCTGCAATTCAACACAAAATAACAAAACCATGACTATATAGAGTAGCTAGTACAAAATAGCTCCTAAGAGCATCAATTACGTACGATTTAGCTTGTAAACACTGGGACTAATATCAGCCTTAAAAATTGTGTAAAAGAAAACACGACTTATATTTTGGGATGGAGGGAGTATAATGATTCTAATTAAGAGTTGTTTCACAATAATCCTAACTATTAATCGGATCCTACTCACAACTTTCAACTAATTAAATAGATAGGTTATATATTATTAAATTTTGTCCATTTATCTCTTTTCCAACCTACCAACTCAGACCAGCTACTCTTAACCTACAACCTTATCAACCACAATCTCATGTTAATTCGGTCAATCAATTAACCTTAAAGATCAAGATTAACGAGAAAAGGGTCGATATGACTGCAAGTCTGCAAATATGACAACTTATAATGTGCACATCTCCAAACAGAAGAAAAGGTGTTTCGAAGGCAAAGATATTATTTTTTTAGAGCATGAAATTTGCCTTCCAATCTTAAATGACAAAATCACATAAGAAAACGTTGGATACAAGTACAAATAAATATGACCACTTTCGTATCATCACGAGACAAACGTAAAGGTGTTTTGATTTCAAATCATTGTGTTTGAGTGCACTCCGCAAACCAACCCCGAACAATAAAAAAAACATGACATAATGATCAGAACAATTTCAATTATGTTAATTTTCATGCACTTATCTTGAGGTAGCGAGAAAGTTATTGACCTTAACAAAAAATATGTTTTTTATAAAGTGCAAATAACGAAAAATAAACAATCAAAACAAATGTCAATTTTTATTCCACGCGTCTGAAAGTATAGATGAAAAAGGGATTCAAACTAACTAATTACCATAGTAGATAATATAAAAATCGGATTTTTGGTCATGAAGACTAAAGAGTAAGGATATCTAAGCGGTCAATTTTATTAGACTCTTTAATTTGATAATTAAAGGCGACAATCTTAATAGTAATACCTTGACAATAAAACAAAACAAAACTCACCCTTTGTTTTTAATGGCAAACTTAGAGTATTTTGATATTATCCATTCATAAACAAAATGTCATTGGTTACAAAAACTTGGATTTCCAAAGGAACTTCTTCAATCAAAACAAACATATCACTTGCATTTTTGTTCCACCTAGCAAGATTATGCGCAACTTTGTTTCCCTTCTTCTTCACACGAAAGCAACTTTGTTTCGCTTCTTCATCACATCATCGCATGAGAGAATTCGGCTTTTGAGCACTTGTTGGACTAGACTAGACACTAGAAATCAACTGTGTAGACGCTAAGAGTTACTCCCTTCAGTCCATATTAATCGATCCACTTTTTTTACTCGTTCGTCCCATATTAGTTTATAAACTTTTATACATGGCATATGAGTACTATTAGGGTAATTTGGTAATTAGACTCTTAGCTTGTAAAGATAGATTTTCATCTCTCTCTATATATAATATTGCCAGGCAACCTAAACAGGTTAGCCAATTATTCCAATACTCGTACATGGTATCAGAGCAAAGGGTTTGATGTTGTCTCAAAACAAATATGTAGTTGATCTTCTTCAGAAATTTCATCTTCATACTATCAAACCCGTGCGTACTCCTGTTGTCTCTCGTGTCACTCTTTCTCTCTTAGATGGTGAACTTCTTGCTGATCTCACAGATTATCGTAGTATGGTTGGTGCATTACAATATTTGACTATGACTCGTCCTGATATTGCCTATGCTGTTAATTCGGTTTCTCAATTTATGCATGCGCCTCGTACTACTCACCTTCATGCTGTGAAAAGAATTTTCAGGTATCTGCAAGGAAGTTCTGATTATGGGCTGTTTCTTCATAGTACTGGCTCCCCTACTGTGACTGTTGCCTATTCTGATGCTGATGGGGCCGGGTGTCCTGACACTCGGCGTTCTACTACTGGTTATGCTGTCTTCCTAGGGAAGAATTTGATCTCCTGGCGCTCTAAGAAGCAACCTACTGTTTCGAAGTCTTCTACTGAAGCTGAGTATCGTGTTGTTGCCTACACTGCAGCTGAAACAATTTGGATACGTCAATTGTTGGCTGATTTAGGGTATTTTCATCGACGGCCTACCATTCTCTATTGTGACAATGTTTCTGCTATGTATCTCACTGCCAATCCTATTCATCATGATCGTAGTAAGCACATTGATGTTGATTATCATTTTGTTCGTGAGATGGTTGCTAAAGGTGGACTTCAGGTCAAGCATGTTCCGACACAGTTACAGGTTGCTGATATTTTTACTAAGGGTCTTTCTTCTGAGTTGTTTTGTAAACATCGTTTCAATCTATCCGTGATTCCTCCCCGTAAAGATTGAGGGGGTGTATTAGGGTAATTTGGTAATTAGACTCTTAGCTTGTAAATATAGATTTTCATCTCTCTCTATATATAATATTGCCAGGCAACCTAAACAGGTTAGCCAATTATTCCAATACTCGTACAAGTACAATAGAAATATTATTTTTTAATATTAAGGGTCCCACTTATAATTAATTTAATAATTCACCAACCCGTAACCCCACCAAAATGTACTTTATATACTTAAACAAATACCAATAAATAATTATTCTCAATAAAAAAAGTTATTCTAATAACACTCGTAAAACTATGTGTCACTAAAATGTATCATCTTATATGGCACAGAGGGTGTATCAATTAATTTCATCGTGGGCAAGCTGTCACTTTTCAGCAATAAAAAATACGAATTGTAAGATATATATATAGAGGAAAGACGATCAGGTGAAAAGTGAAAATTGTTTTCAACATGAAAATTAAGTAAAAGGGCTACATAGGGGGCATAAAGGGGTACGCGTATTTCATTAATGATATTTTTGTAAATACTAACAACTTTGATGTTAAAAACATGCGTATCCCTATAATCGTAATATGTATTATTGTAAATATCATATGTACCCTTTTTTCAAGTTTTCACGGTTTTCACCAAATTTGTGGTTTTTAATGGATCCTAACTCTCTCTAAAGTATCTACACATATACTAGCCTTATATGTAAGCGATGCGTGCGAAACTATATGAAGTTGTGCATAAAAAAATATTGTAACAATTACTCAAGGGAAAGAGAAAGAAGAATATGGAATAAGTTGTTTATGGTGTATTTTCTGTAGTTTTTTTTTCAAAATTTAAATCTGTAAAAACAGTTAGGTATATCCAATTAGGAACTTTTTTTTAGTTATTGACTTGTGGTGTACCCCTCCTCTTCTCTTATATATATATATATACATATATATATATATATATATAAAATAAGGATCTGGTGAAAACTATTTTCACCGTGAAAACCAAGCAAAAGGGGTACATAGGGATATATATATATATATATATATATATATATATATATATATATATATATATATATATATATATATATATATATATATAAAATAAGGATCTGGTGATAACTATTTTCACCGTGAAAACCAAGCAAAAGGGGTACATAGGAGAGGCATAAAGTGGTATGCATATTTCATTAATGATATGTTTGTAAATACTGACAACTTTATAACACACATAACTAATGACAACTTTGTACTAGTCCTTTAATCATAATATGAATCCTTGTAAATCTTTTATGTACCCTTTTTTTTAAGTTCTCAGGGTTTTTAGCAAATTGGGAATCTTAGTAGAACCTAATTCTCTCTTTATATATATAGATTGATTGATAGAGAGAGAGAGAGAGAGTTGAGATCTAGTGAAAAGGATCTTAAAATGAGAAGGGTGAGAAGGATCGATGTGCATATTTTTCGAACTGGATTTGCATATTTTTTAAACTTATGGTATTTTTTAAAACCAGATATGCATATTTCACTTTTCGACATGTAAGTATATGCTCTTAAACAATAAGATGTATATTCAGTTCCCATGATAAAAAAAAGTTGCATATCTAGTTTAAACACTATGCATATTCAATTCAAAAAGATGCATAAAAATTCCTTCTTATAATATATATACAATCTGTCACATGTCACCATCGCTCTTTTATTGACATTCTATCCAGCTTATTCTCATATTTTTTTTAAAATTATTTGCCTAGATATTCGACCTCACAACTCCAAGTAGGTAAGAAAATGCGCTAACCACCACTCCAATTTACTATTATTGCTTCTTTTAACAATATTAATGAAGATATATGAATGGAAATAAGAGTAACTTGTAACTTTTTCATATTATAAACGATATGACTTTTTTTTTTAATCTTTGTTCTTTTAAATAATAATTTTTTCACGCTAGATGACATTAATTATTATCAACTATTATTAATAATTGATATCCACAAAAAATTCAGAACATCTAACTACTAACTAATTTTAAAAATCGAGCATTATTGCTCTCGGATATTAACTAGGTCATTACTATTTACGTTGATTTTCCTTTAGATTCCAAATAAGAACATCAAATAAGAATGAATCGAATATATAACTTCCAAAGAGTTATTATTGGCTGACATAATGGAAAACCACTCTATATATACCGAGTAGTCAAGTAACAGGAAGTCATACAAACCACACTTTTTCGAGAGCAAAGGCAGGCAGATATACGAAATGAGGTTCTTCATCGGTTCCATTCTCTGTGTTCTTTTCTTGGTAAGCATCTTAGCTATTCTCTTTTCTTTTTCCACTGTTGTTTTTATTTTTTATTTCTAAAAAAATAAAAAGTAAAAATATGAAGAAAAAAAAAAGTGTTGTTTTTTGTTGTTAGTGAATAAACATGATTTATGTGAGTACGACTAAGAAATATTCCTTAAAGTTGATAGTAACTAAACATATATTGGGACGAGTCTAACAAGATTCCATATAACTATATATTGGGAGTGTATGAATAGTGTAAAAAGTCAAAGATTGCAGTACATATAGTATATACTTCCACCGTTCTCTATTACAACCATGTTTTGACCTTCTTTTGTGGTTTATAAATAAGGATAGATTTAGTCATATGAGATCTTGTTAGATTCATTTTGACATGCTTAATCAATATAAAATTTTATAAATTTTAGTTAAATAAAATTAGAAATATTAACGTTTAAAGTAGTGCATTGATAGACGTAAACTTTACATGTTGCAATAGATATAGAACAGAGAATGTATTAGATAAGCCCTTTTTATAATGTTGTAATCTTAACTAACAAATAGGAGTATATAACGTCTTCAAAGATATGTTAATATGTTATGGTAAAACTCAATTAATTATTCCTCCGACTCTTTAATAACTGATACATTTGCGTAGTGCTTGCTATATCCACAATTTAGACTTTAATTAGCTTACTTTTGTAATTTTTTTGGTACTACTATGAGGAGTTTCCCACCGCCTTAGGCGAGTGGACTAATCTCCCGCGGGAGTTTGCATGAGTACCTCGAGGGGCAACATATAGGATGTTGTTAGATCTGTCTCAATGTATATATTGTTTCTAATATTAACTTTTCATAATTTTAATTTTACTTATTGATATTTATATATATTAATGTTTAAAATAATGCATTGGCAAATGTGATGAAGTGTGTCAGTTAATAAAGAACGGAGGTAGTAAATTGTTTATTGATATCTTTATTGATATCTATCTATTATATAAGGGGATAGGGGGTGGATATCAAAAAAGAAAAAAGGAAAAAGAAAAGTATCCTGATTGCTTTACTTATTCGATAATTAACCGTTTCACGAATTAATTCTTAAATCGCTTTTGCATGCACCATGTGCATTTGACACTAGTATCTTTATGCTATAACTTTGTCTTTGGGGGTATTGCAGCTTGCCAATACGATTGACGGGCGGAAAACCCCAGAAGACGGGGCATCAACCAGCAAGTCTTTTGTAAAAGACTTTGAGCTTAGGCCTAATCCTTTATATAACTATCATGATAAGCCCGGGGTATCATCAACCAACTCATTTGTAAAGGACTTCGAACTTAAGCCTAATCCATTATATTTCTACCATGATAAGTCCGGGACATCGGCAACCAAGTCTTTTGTAAAAGACTTCCAACTTAAGCATAATCCATTATATTTCTATCATGATAAGCCCGGTACATCGGCAACCAAGTCTTTTGTAAAGGACTTCGAACTTAGTCCTGATCCATTATATTTCTATCATGATAAGCCCGAGACCACGGCAACCAAGTCTTTTGTAAAGGACTTCGAATTTAGGCCTAATCCATTATATAACTATCATGATAAGCCTGAGAAATTCGCAACCGACTCTTTTGTAAAGGACTTTGAACTTAGGCCTAATCCACTATATATCTATCATGATAAGCCTGGGGCATTAGAAACCAAATCTTTTGTAAAGGACTTCAAACTTAGGCCTAATTCATTATATTTCTATCATGATAAGCCAGGGGCATCGCCAACCAAGTCTTTTGTAAAGGACTTCGAACTTAGGCCTAATCCATTATATAACTATCATGATAAGCCCGAGAAATCCACAACCGAGTCTTTTGTAAAGGACTTCAAACTTAGGCCTAATCCATTATATTTTTATCATGATAAGCCTGAGATATCAACAAGCAAGTCTTTTGTGAAGGACTTTGAACTTAGGCCTAATCCTTTGTATATCTATCATGATAAGGTCGGGACATCAACAACCACGGATTTCGTAAAAGATTTTGAACTTAGGCCCAATCCGTTATATATCTATCATGATAAGGCTGAGACATCTGTAAGCAAGTCATCCATGCCCAAGCTGAATCCTACTACAACTGGTCATCAAGAGGCATGAAACTATATCCCAATCAATAGCAATGAGGCTATGAGACTCTGATAGAGTAAATGCCGTGTATGCATAATGTGGATGTTTTCTGTTGTAAAATAAATAATATGTTTGTACCGACTCATTATCAACTAGTTTGCTCGTATGATGCACGAATTATGAAAAAATATTATGCAATGTATCTGTTATATGTTTCATTGTAATTTGGGCAGCATGGCACGAACACATCAATTATTTGCAAGAAAAAGTATAGTAGCCATCGGTCTAGCTAGAGTGTGAAGACAATATGATGTACATACAACAATACAAATAATTATTTTTTTACCAAAATAAGACTTTGAGGAATGAAAATATACTTTAAACAAAGAATAGGAACCTTGTGCTCAACTATATTGTTCAATTGAATACAAACTTAGATGAACTATACACTTGAATTTACATATAAATGTGATCAAGTCTTCCATTTCAGCTACCTCGTGTTTTAATGAGGAGCCCTAATATGATCTTTAGTCGGCAAATATTTTTTTTGTCTCATCATCTCACATTTAATCTTAACTTAGATTGTTAGAGATCTTCGATTTACTATCAGTTCCAAAAGAGCATCCAAGTACAACTTTTGGCTATGGGACCTCTAGCAAACATCCAAAAGGAATGAGAAAAAAGAGTCAAACCACGTATGGACAAAATATTAGGCAGTCTATAAAGGAGAGCAATAAATTGAGTCTAAATTTCTGTTGAAATATGTCTTAAAATATCTGGCGCTTCGAATAATCAAGTACGAAGGTCTATGTACTTTCTCTATAATGAAATACTTCTCCTTCTGTGTGGTGGACACCTGTCAAAGACAAGTTTACGAATTGAAAATAAATTAATTCAGGGAATTTAAGCGAGAAGTTGGCAGAAGACTTTAGTATGTATTCGATGTAGCTAATTATCCTTTGAATGCTCCAAGGGGTGTTGTAGAGATCATATGTTCATGACTATTAGGTGATCTCCTTCGGTAATGATGTTGTGGACTTGTAGTTCTCTTGCTTTGAGAAGATCGTTTCTCAGGTTCGTGGCCTCAACGATGCATGAGAGAGATAGTAGTTCCCAATTTGCAAGAAGTTGTCACTATTATCTTATTATCGCTATCTTGTAAGTCATATCCAGCAGCAAAAGAGTCGGAACTTGTGGAGCCGTCAAAATTGAATTTGATGTGATTTGGAAGAGGCGCTGTCCATTACAACAAACTTGATGGCTTTTGTAACGCTCTAAGGGGAGGGGGGGATATTTAGTAGTTTAGTCATCACATATTATAGAATAGAAGAAACTCATTTCATTTAGAGAGAGAAGAGAGAATCTGTTTACAAGAGAAGAAGAAACAGAAATGAAAAATATGAGATACTATATAACAAGAGAGGAGAAAAGCTATTTATAGTAACTATCCTAACAACTTGTAACTAACTTTTTGTATTTATATCTAATACACCCCCTTCAAGCTGGCTCAGAGAAGTGAGACCAAGCTTGCAACTAAGAAGTTGATGCTGATGAGAGTGAAGAGGTTTAGTGAGAACATCAGCCAATTGATCAACACTAGCAACATGAGAAGTGATGAGGAACCCTGCTGCCACCTGTTCTCTAACATAATGTATATCTCTTTTAAGATGCTTGGTTTTATCATGAAATATGGGATTTAAAGCCAAATGTTCAGCAGATTTGTTGTCACAATAAAGTGTGAGAGGAAGAGAAGGCTGAATCTGTAAATCTGCAAGCAAACCATGAATCCAAAAAGCTCACTAGCTGTTGTAGACATACTCCTGTACTCAGCTTCTGTAGATGATTTACTAACAGTTCTTTGCTTCTTTGTCTTCCAAGAAATAAGATTAGAACCAAGAAAAACTGCATAAGCACTAAGAGATCTACTGCTAAATTGGCAAGCACTCCAGTCTGCATCACTATAAGCTTGAAGTTGTAATGAAGAAGTAGCTGAATAGAAAAGACCTTGATCAACTGTACCTTTAAGATACCTAACCACATGCATAGCAGCTCTCAAATGTGGAGTTCTGGGAGAATGCATAAATTGGCTAAGGTGTTGAATACCATAAGAAATGTCAGGCCTAGTTATACCTAAGTAAAGTAATCTCCCAATAAGTCTTCTGTATATATCAGGTTCATCAATAAGATCCCCATCTTCAGTTGATAACTTAAGACCAGTAGATAAAGGAGCAGGTGCAGTAATACAATCCTCCATAGAACAATCAACTAAAATATCTTGGATATATTTCTTTTGAGAAAGAAAAATGCCATGATCATTTCTTATTACCTCAATTCCCAGAAAATAGTTGAGTTGCCCTAGATCTTTGATAGTGAACTCAGCATCCAATGCCTGTTTTACTACCTCTATTTGAGATAAAGAGGTTCCAGTAATCAACATATCATCTACATACACTAGAATCACAAGAAATTCACCATTATGTTGTCTAGTGAACATAGAATAGTCTAGGAGGGATTGAACAAAACCAAGAGTTTGAAGAAATCTACTGAGCTCCTTGTTCCATTGCCTAGAAGCTTGCTTCAAACCATACAATGATTTTTGTAATTTGCATACCTCTCCTGGTTTAGCTTTAGCGTAACCAGCAGGAGGTTTCATGTAGACTTCCTCATCTAAAAAGCCATGTAAAAAAGCATTGTTGACATCAAGTTGGCAAAGAGGCCAATGCTTGATGGCTGCAACAGCAATTACAATTCTAACAGTAGCTAATTTTGCTACAGGAGAAAAGGTTTGGTTAAAATCTTGACCTTCAACCTGTTGGTAACCAATAGCTACCAATCTTGCCTTGTGTCTGTCTATAGTGCCATCAGGATGCAGTTTAGTTTTGTAAACCCACTTTGAGCCTATAGCTTGTTTGCCCTCAAGTAGTGTAGTC
The DNA here is from genome assembly GCA_947645195.1 of Patellifolia procumbens. Lineage (NCBI taxonomy): Eukaryota > Viridiplantae > Streptophyta > Magnoliopsida > Caryophyllales > Amaranthaceae > Patellifolia > Patellifolia procumbens. The sequence continues at coordinate 1,868,871 of CANSGD010000144.1, forward strand.
AAAACCCATGTATTATTCTTCTCCAATGCTAAAATTTCTTGTTGCATAGCAGAGATCCAATTAGGATCAGATTTAGCTTGATGATAGTACTTGGGTTCAACAACTTTGCATGAATTAACAACAAATGAAACTGATTGTGAAATAGAATCAGGAATCTGAGTTTTGTGAGGAATATAGGTAGTAACAAAATTCTGAAGTTTAGTAGAAGGTTTTATTGTTCTGATAGATGTTCTGATAGTTTTGTGAGGGATAGGATCAATGATAGGATCAATAGTAGGGGTAGGAATAACAGGATCAATAGAAGGAATAGGAGAAGAATGGTTACAAGAGGAAGTAGAATCAGAATGCATAAGAGGAAAATCTGTATTTGACCTGGATGAAGGTGTAGAGGTTGATGATATATGTGAAGGTTCAATAGTATTGGGTTTAACACCAATACTAAAATCAACTAAATTCACAGGATATTTAGGAGGAGTAATAGGTTCAGTTGTTAATTGGAAAGGAAAAACATTTTCAAAGAAAATAACATCTCTTGAAACAAATGATTTATGAGTATCTAAATCATAAAGCTTACAAGCTTTTTGGCCATAGGGATAACCAATGAAAATACACCTTTTGGCCCTTGAATCAAATTTGTCCTTCTTCACAGCAGAATTATAGGCAAAGCAAAGGCATCCAAATATCCTCAATTCTTCATAAGAAGGTTTTCTACCAAGTAAAACTTCATAAGGAGTTTTCCACCCTAATACCTTGATTGGAAGTTTATTAATGAGATGTGTAGCAGAAAGAATACAGTCTCCCCAAAACTTCTTAGGTAGTTTAGCATGAAACCTAAGAGCCCTAGACACTTCCAATAGGTGTCTGTGTTTTCTCTCAATTCTGCCATTTTGTTGAGCAACATAGGGAACACTTTTCTGATGTATGATTCCTCTACTAGCAAGCATGGATAAACATTGCTCTTTAATCAGTTCTGTGCCATTATCAAACCTAATCATCTTCACTTTCTTATGAAATTGAGTCTCAACCATTGCTAGAAAATCAGCCACAGTTTTCTTAACTTGCATCTTATTATGTAAAAGAAAAGTCCAAGTTACCCTACTATGATCATCCAAAATTGTCAAGAAGTATGAAGCTCTAGTTAAAGAAACAACTCTATAAGGGCCCCATAAATCCAAATGCACAAGATCAAAACATTCAATAGCTCTACTAGTACTGACTGTAAATGGCAATCTATGACATTTAGCATGAATACACACACTGCAATTATATTCAGTCATATCAGTACAATCACAATCATGAATGTGTTTCATTTTTGACAATGAAACATGCCCTAATCTTGCATGAATAAGATCTAAAGAAATCTTATTGTTCCCTTTACTCTTAATACTAGTTGCAGTTTTATTAGGCAAAGCAACTGAGGAACAATCTGTATTATCAACTGAATTACAGATTGTACTTACAGAGACTTCAACAATTCTTCCATTCTGCTTGTAGTTCCAACCTTTATCAGTGTTGAGATAGTATAAACCATGCTGCTTGTAACCAACTCCAATCACAGCATGACTAGAAGGGTCCTGAAATTGACACCCATCTCTAGTAAAACAAACCCTAGCACCAGTTTGTTCAATCAACTTACCAATAGACAGTAAGTTATGCTGAAAATCTTTAACCAACATAACTCTTTTCAAAGTTAAGCTATTATTTATGAAGACATCACCAATAAGTTCCACTAATCTGTAAGTACCATCAGGTAATCCTACTTTGATAGATTTAACTAACTTTTCTTTGTTCATAAGAAGTGTTTCATCAAAGACCATGTGATCACAAGCTCCTGAGTCAATGATCCAACAATGTCTATCATGTTTCTTAAAAACAGAACAAGTGATGGAATGAGAATTACCTGAAAAACTAGCAAAAGCACCAGAATCATCTGCAGATTTATTCTTCATTGACTTCATCATCTCTTGACAAAGAGCAGAAAGTAATTCTGGATCTATATGAGAACCACTACCACTGCTATCAAGAGGAGTATCACCAGTAGGTGTTTGATCATAATTGGACAAAACATTTGCAGCCAATTTGGTATTACCATTTCTAGACTTAATAGCATTATACCATTCTGGATAACCTATTAGCTTGAAACATTGATAAGCTGTATGACCCTTGCCTTTACAGTGAGTACATATCTTGTCCATCTTTTCCTTTTTCCAATCTTGTCTCCCATTACTTGAACCATTTTTCTGAAAACCAGTTGGTAAAGATCCCTTGTAGAAACGTTGAGCAGCCATAGCACTACTCTCAGTAAATTGTTCAGCAGCTCCAGTAATTTCTTTTTGCTTTTCTATTTGTTGAACAATAGAAAAAGCTTTATTGATAGTAGGTAGAGGATCCATAGAAAGAAGGTTTGAAGTAGCAGTCTCAAAACCACTATTTAATCCAAGTAGAAACTGGATTAGTTTATCCTCAGCTTTAAGATCACTAAGCTTCTTAAGAAAAGAGCAAGAACACTTCTCTAAAGCTCCACAAATACACACAGGATGCATTCTTAAACCTTGCAACTCATCCCACAGTTTCTTGATTTTGCCATAGTAAGCAATTATAGTCATGTTTTCCTGTTTTAAATTGTCTATTTCCTTTTTCAATTGAAAAATAAGAGGTCTATTAGATTGTCCAAAACGCTCATGCAATTCAGTCCATAACTCAGCAGATGTATCAACAAAACCAAATTCATCAGCCAAATCACTAGTCATGAAACTCAAAATCCAGCTAATCACCATGTAATCAGCTCGTTTCCATTGAGGAAAACTTGAATTAGTAATTTCAGGCATAGGTAACTTACCAGAGATGAACACTTCTTTATTTTTAGCTACTAAAGCTCTACGTACATTCCTACTCCATCTCATGAAATTGATACCATTAAAAGGAACAGCAACAAGCGCAGAAGTTGGATTATCAGAATTAGAGATGAAGAGAGGATCAACAGTACCTTCATTTGTAGTATTAACTCGAATTGGTGTAGTCGAATTAGTTTCAGATGTCGCCAATTCAAGAATTTTGAGAAACCCTAACTTGAATGAAAGAATTCAAGAAGAACTCAAATTCAATGATAGATCAATTGCAAGAAAATTCAATGATGAATTTTCGCAATTACAGACGAAAATTCAATGATGAACAAATGAGATTGCAAGAAATAACAAAAGAAATTTCGCAATCACAATTTGTAGAGTCAACCAATCTCATGAGAGAGATCAGCTCTGATACCATATAGAATAGAAGAAACTCATTTCATTTAGAGAGAGAAGAGAGAATCTGTTTACAAGAGAAGAAGAAACAGAAATGAAAAATATGAGATACTATATTACAAGAGAGAGAAAAGCTATTTATAGTAACTATCCTAACAACTTGTAACTAACTTTTTGTATTTATATCTAATACATATACTGCACATGTGTTGTTCAAAGTAATTCTTTTAGTGTTTAGTAGAATACCAACTGGATTTATAGTGTATTGTTTTAAAAATATTTAGGTTTTGGTCTTATAATATATTCCAAAGGAGAAGGAGAATTTTGGGAACAAGAGATCATAAGATTGTTTGATGTAGGTAGGTCAGTTTAGTGGAAAGTTGGGTGTAGTAACATATAGTTTTCCCCATATATTTGGTAATTGATTCGAATTGCCAAACTGCATTGATGCATGGACTTCTACAATTAAGGAAAAGACGATCAATGGTTTTTGACGATGTTACATAGGGGACAAGTGAGGGGGCTGGGATTTTTTAGATTACCCGAGTGGCAAGGCCGTTCTGTAAAAGTTGTCATGTAAAGACCTTAACCTTTTGTTGTACATTTAGTTACCATAGCCATTAATGGAATGACCATTTTTGTGTTTGAAAAGAATTTTGATTATCTGTTGAACATGTGACTAATTTCACAGAGAAATTTAAGGTGAGAGTGAGACCCCAACAAGGTGTGTTTGGTTGGGCAATGAAGGGAAGCGTGATACCTTGGATTATGTTATAGATATACATAGTCTGGTAGTATATATCGATGGAAGTTTAATATGGTTCCATTTCATTTGTGGAAGATTGAAATCGCTTACTTTCAAATTTATATTCGTAAATTGGTCTAGTTTGAGTTGGAGATGTTCCATGAGACTTGTGTTCATACACGAATTATGGAGCCAAAAGATAATTGGGAACCAAATACTAACTTACATCAAATACCTTTTCTAATGATATCCCTTGGTAAGTTACTAAGTTTTGGCGTATGCTGAAAATAGGTAGAGATTTTTAGCTACTTTTGTCTTTATAGTCTTTGTCAAGTGATTATCAGGATCAGGTAGGATTTTCCATCCAAGCTTTCCTAATAGCCCTTGGATCCTAGGTTGATTTTTGCGTAGTCCTGATCCTGCAAGGATATTGGGTTGGCCTATTTTATCCCATGCTTTATAGAGGGGATGCCAATGGATTCTTTTGAATTTTGTCGATACATTTCTTATTGATAGAATCAAGCTTAGTAGTCATCTTTTTGGTAACTTAGAAGTGTCCATTATCCATTATGTATGTAGGAATGACCTTTAGTTTGCACGGGATAAGTTAAAGATTGCACAACCGGCTTTTGGAAGAAAGATTGTAGACCACAAGTTTAGTTTTTTTATTTGTAGTATATAGTTGTATAAAGAGCATGTTCTCTTGAATTGAAGCAAATGAATCAAACTCAATGAAATTGAATTGAATGAAATAGTGAAATGTGACAGTAAAAGTATTGTGTTTAATTAAACTAAAACGAAACGAAAATAAGTTGTAGAGAACAAATTGTTAGATAAAATGTCCCATATGAGCCATATCTACATTTCACTAAACTCACATTTTTTTCAAGTGGTATATCTACTCTTTTAAATGTTTATAAACTTGAAAGATTAGCTTGGGGTCATCAACTCTACCACATTATGCATGCATATCATGTATTCATGTTATCTACCAATGTTATACTTACAGCTAATTAGGTCATCTCAAATAGTCAAAGCATAACTTTGCCTGTCTTTTGTATAGTAGTATAACATTAAAGTTGCACAAGCACTAACCATGTTGCCTAGTGTGATCTCATCCAGGTCCATATCCATGCTCCATCGTCTTTGCAAACACCTTCAATCTTCACTATAATAGTGGAATAAAGGTTGGTTCATAAAATTATAACTATTTTTATTTTCTGAACAATATGTTTTAACAATTCTTCCTCTGTTTCTATTTTGTTCCTTATTGGAATATCTTGATATTGAAAACCTTGACTTTAAATCCTCAGTTCCTCACTAGTACTTCATATAAGAAAAAACAATGTAACGTCAAATAAATTTTATAAGATTTGTTTGGAAAAAGTATAATCATATTAAATTTAAAATTCTCTCTGATATTTCTTGTTCTTTTTAAAGATGTGAGCAAATAAACGAAGAAATAGTTTTAATTGACTTAGAATACTATTTTTTTTTATCGATTTTCAATAATTAAAAAAATGGACACATAATTTAAGAACTAATTCAACAATTTGAGAGGACCATGAAACATTGTAATGAAGAAAATCTTTTCACTTTTTCCCAGATTAAGGTAAAAGGAATTGTAGATTGTCATATGACTACAAAAAGTGATATGACTTGGTAATAATGCCTATGACATTCCAACTAAGAGGTCGCATGTTCAAAGCCTATTACTTGCATTTTGAAAACATTTAAAAAAAATTATCATGTACAATGATGATTCTGATATGAAATGACACATGACAAACTGCAATTCTTACCTACGCGTTAGTATACTATTATAACATGATCTTCTTAGCTCAATTAAACGCAACACAAGAGAAGAACCGGCCCCTCAAGACATCACTCAGACCACAAACTAGTCAAAAGAAAGAAATACTTCCTCCGTAACGAAATAAACGTAAGAATTTGCTTGGGCACGTATGTCAAGACAAACTTTAAAGATTAATATCTCTAATTATGTATTTGAAAAAATTATAAATATAATAATGTTAAAAGTACAACTGTTGTGTTTATTTTGACACCGAGCAAATATTTTCTTTTCTTCACAAAATGCAAAGGGGTTGTTTGCCTTTTTTTTTTCCAAGTACCCAAATACTCACTCCATTGAGTAAGCATTGTGATTTGTGAGGCAACATTGAAGTCACCAATTCACCATGTATATGGGCTTAAGCAGCTTGAGAATAAGAACCCACTTTGCTGTTATTCCCACACTCTTTTCCAATACCAAAAATTCAGCTGCTTTCTCTCTCATCACTTCTTCTTCATCAATGTCTTACCACAATGAGCTCGTTGCTGCCAAGAAAGCTGCTTCTCTCGCTGCCCGTCTTTGCCAGGTACATTATTATTATTATGTTTTTGGGTATATAAGGAGTCGCGAAGGCGGGATGAGAATCGATCCTAAGACGCTTTTGAAATCGGAAGGGATACTCTAACCACATCTCTTTCTTTATCAACATTATTATGATGCATTTCAATCATTTTTATATCCCCTTTTTGTTGGTGTAGAATATATTCGACTTTGATAATTTTTGTGAATTTGTATGGTTTTAAAGATTAGGACTTTGTTACCCATTGAGATTTTTTGTTTGCTTTTGGAGGTGGGTTTGGATTATTGCTGCAAATTAAGCACACAAATGAGCTAATTAATTATATCTCTATTCTATATGGAACCGGGTTGGAGACACCAAATACCTCAAAAAATATCAAAATTAAAAAAAAAAAATCAAACTTCCTCCAACAAACAGATAGCTTAACATGATTCCCTCCTACGATTAAGGTTGTTTCCACAATTTTATATTTTGAAGAAAATACAAAACAAATTAATTGTTTATTTTTATGTGATTCCGCACGCATTGCGTCTATATAAGACTAGTGTTGATTGAAGGGAGGGGAGGGGGGTTGTTTGAGGAAAAAAACCTTGATTATAGTTCAATAAAGAGATGATTTTGTTGGGTGATGGATCTTAGAATTTTGCTAATTAATTATATGTTGATTGAAGGGAGGTGTTGGGGGGGGGGGATGTTTGAGGAATAAACCTTGATTTTAGTTCAACAAAGAGATGATTTTTGTTGGGGGATGGATCTTGTGAATTTTGATGGTATGTTGGTTGTGGACTTGTGAACTAAGATATGTTTCATTTTTGAATTGAAGGTTGTAGAGTGGTGGAATATCGGGGGGAGTGATTGGATAGTCGGACGAAATTATAGGTCGAATTGATGAAATTGGAATGATAATGTTAAGGAGAAATACCCACATGCGACCTCGCATCGGTGAAGGAGAGGAGGGTGGCACACATATGATGTGCTACTTCATCTATCACCAATTGGTTTTAGGATGGAACTCCGTCTCGGCTTATGTGTAGTCAGAATCTCATTGTGCAGGCCCAATGAAGTTTATACGATAATGTTAATGGAAGTATATATGAAACTCATTGGAGATGCATATTTGTCCTTATGTTAATTGAAGACTATACTCTTGACGAGTTTTAGCCTTGTATATGGTTGAAAATTGGCGTGATGGTACTCTTTAAACTATGGAGGATTGTGCTTTCATTCACTGAACTATATGTTAGTTTTACATGCCAAAAAAGAACAACTACAATGTAGATTTTACAAAGTCTTGAATTTAAAGGTTTTGGTCTTGGTGCGATTATTATGTTCATGGCATGCTTATAGTTTTGATAATATCTAGTTTCTTGGCCATCTTTCGTTGGTATCTTAAATTCATGGTATATAGTAGCCACTGTCTAAATTATAAATCTCCTATCTTTTTGAAACACTCCGTTCATAGTTTTACTTTCTCGAGGGTCTGTTTTGGCTACTATATTTCCTTTTGTTATGCCTGGGATTTGTCAGAATACTACTAGTATCATTCTTATACTTAATCTTTTTCTCCTACTTGTCGGTGTTTTCTGCAGAAAGTACAAAAATCATTGTTGCAATCTGATGTTCAATCAAAACTGGACAAGACCCCTGTAACAGTTGCGGATTATGGTCTGTAGTTTAATCTTTCTATGCATGGCTAATGTCTTAGATAATGCTGATATCTGCTCATTCTTTATTGTAGGATATCGATTATGTGTATAACAGAATCTCTGTTGTTTAGTTGTGGCTGGGATTCATCCTTGCCATTAGTGTAGATATTATTTTCAAAGCACTAAAGTTACTAGGTGCCGAGCTGGTGAAATTAGGCATTACGTTAGCATTTGGTACCATTTCTAGGGGACATTGGTGTTCACACTGAGATGGAAAATACTGTCAAAGTTTTTTATTTGAAGATTCGTACTCGGACACGATTCCATACTTTAGCCATTTCCACCTTTTGATTCTTGGAGACAATGTTACTGTGAATCCTTAGAGTCGGACTTAAACATACAGACATTGACCTTCAGGCAGTCCAAGTACATAAATTAAATTTCTAATGCAATTACCACATGAAGAGGACTATGACAAACTTGTATGTTAAACTATTTTCTGTTGCAAGCTTATGTTATCAGGAAGGATCAGGAACATATACTTCTTGTAGTCAAAACAATGACATGTGACAATCCGGTCTTTCAACTTGCATCCCATGGTGTATCTTAGATGATAGGGCAACTCATATTCATAGCCTTTCCAATCGTTTCAAATATTTTTGTGTTGCTCTCATGCGTAAACTTAGGATAAGTAAAATTTTGTGACTGTGCATTTCCACAAAGCAGGAAGCAAGCATAATTTACTGGGTCAAATTTTCCCGTTCCATCTCCTTCCTCTCTAATTCAGGCTCCAAAGTATATACTATAACAAAAACATAAATAGACTCTTTTCACAATTGATCACAGCACAAGTCCAAAATAATGATTAGTATCGCACTCCATTTTGTTTTTGTTTGCCAGGTTCACAAGCTGTTGTTAGCTTTGTGCTTGAACGTGAACTTGCAGCGGAATCGTTTTCTATGGTAGCTGAGGAGGTAATATATTTGTGGTTGAAATCCATGATGGTTACACTTCTCTGATCAAATTGCTAATCTAACATTACAGTTTTTGAGTATTTCAGGATTCTGAAGATCTAAGAAAGGATGGTGCACAAGATACTCTAGAACGCATTAGATTGCTTGTAAATGATACAATTGCCAGTGAGAATAATAATAGTTTTTCACCTTTGTCGGCTGATGATGTGCTTGCCGCTATTGATAACGGTAGGTCCGAAGGTGGTCCTGTAGGTCGGCACTGGGTTCTGGATCCTATAGACGGTACTAAAGGGTATGTGATGTGATGTATGAGTATTTTGACTGCTTCTATCTTCAGTTTCTTGATTTTTAAGACATCAATTGACCGTATATCAGGTTTCTAAGGGGGGATCAGTATGCAATAGCATTAGCATTGCTAGATCAAGGAAGGGTAGTTCTTGGAGTCTTGGCTTGCCCAAATCTTCCTTTAGAGCCTCTCGGTGAGCAAAGCGCTGCCAGTCAAGTTGGCTGTCTTTTCTCAGCTGTCATCGGCGAAGGAACTTGTATGGAGTCACTCGATGGTTCTTCTTCCCCAGTCAAAGTCTGTTCTTATTGTATAACTAATGCACTCAAGCTTTTCCACTAAAATCAGCATGGATCCTTATGCAATTTTCTGTATCCTGTTGTTTCAATTATCTCAGGTGAATGTCTGTCCAACTGAAAATCCTGAAGAAGCGTCATTTTTTGAATCATTTGAAGCAGCTCACACTTTGCATGACCTGACTAGTTCCATAGCAAAAGTAAGGGCTCGTGCACTATCGTTTTTGGTATTCAGATCTTATGAAAACTGAAAAACAAAAGTACGAAAACTAGAAAAATAGTTTTCAGTTTCGATTGTCAGTTTTCAAAACCAACATGATTCAGATGGGTTTGACTTATTTTAAGTTCATTATACAAATTGTACCCATTGACTAGCCAAATTGTAAAACCAAAACTTGGAAACTGACAATGATACTAAACAAACCCAATATTTTGGTTGTAGTCAGATTAACTTATCTAGAAAGCTTTTTGGCATCTAAATGATTTCAACAGAAGCTTGGTGTGAAAGCCCCTCCAGTTAGAATTGATAGCCAAGCAAAGTACGGTGCTTTGAGCAAGGGCGATGGGGCTATATATCTGCGGTTCCCACATGAAGGTTATCGTGAAAAAATATGGGATCATGCCGCTGGATCTATTGTTGTTACAGGTACGAAAGACTAATAATTTTTCCCCCGGTTCACCCTTTTTTTCCTTTTCATCTCTTCATGGCATTTTTTTTTCCCCATTTATCACTGTATTTTCTGAATTCTTGTTATGATGGTGGACTCTTGCAGAAGCTGGAGGCGTCGTGACAGATGCTGCAGGAAACCCATTAGATTTCTCCAAAGGGAAGTTTCTTGACCTGTACAAGGGTATAATAGCTAGCAACCCGAAGCTGATGCCGCCCCTTCTAAAGGCAATTCAAGAGTCCATAGATGAGAAGGCTGCATCTTTATAATGCTGTTTCCCTTAATGTAATCCTAGTAATTATCCTTCGCGATCATCAGTCATACACCCGTGTGCCCGTGTTCTTGCTTCTATAGTAGCAACTAACAGATTAATGTTATTTTGACATAAAGCACAGTGAGGTATTAACATTTTTGCAAGTTATAGCAACTGATTGATGATTGCAGATGGAAACTAAAACATCATCAGAAATAATTGTGCACACGAATCAATTGTTAGCACACGTCTATTTGTACTTCGGAACTGATACTGATTACAAGTTTTTATAGTGATTTGGATTGACTGATTCTGTGCAGGTTAGTGATTTTTCCTGATTGAAATTGATTTTTGTTGGTTAATATTAATTGAATCTATGATGTTTCTCAATTAAGTACTGCAAATGATTTTGCTGATGATTTTTACCGAATTATTTTTTTGAAGTTGAAGTGAGCAAGATTTCCGTGATCTAAAAATTTCAATTCTTTTCTAGTCTTATTCTTGGTGTCTCGTGCTATGTAATGCAAAAGACATTAACCAAAACAAAATGGCTAGAGATACAGAACCATCATTCGCGATGCATGTTTATGTACATTTGTAAATAATCAGCACATATCTTGATATGCTGAAGTCTCAAGTAATTAACTATACAGGAACATTTGTTGGATAATCTGTTGGGTGTTTCGTAATGGTCTCCCTTAATGATGTTTCTTGCTCCTCGAGATTTGGTGGAAGGACATCGTACACATCCGAAAAAAGATCAGCTACTGGTGGTTTTTCAAGTTTCTCTGCAACTTGAATGGCATTCATGAGCTGTAATATGATACAGCAGTCAGTGATGTAAATTGAATTTTCAAGTTCAAAACTTAAATAGTACTCTGATATAATTTTTTGTCATCAGAAACCAGTATTTACCTCTTTCCGGACACTGCTTCGCAACTCTGAGTCTTTTTGATCGTTCCACCACCCATTGCCATTGATCCATTTTCTGAATCTCGGTACAGGGTCTCGTACTTTTTTCCACCAGTCGATTTCCTCAACTGGGCGGTACTTTGTGGAGTCATCTGAAGTCGAGTGGTGTCCTGCTCTATACGTTAGTGCCTACGAAAGGAAATCACTTATAAGCTGAAGCTTTTCAGGAGCCCAAAACAATGGGTCTGTTTGAAAACTGTTATCAAGCCCCATTTCACAACTATACTAACCTCAATCAATATGGGTCTTTTTTCACTAACGGCCATTCTGCGGGCTTCTCGTACTGCATTGTAAATAGCAAGAGCATCATTGCCATCAACCCGTATGCTTCGAATGCCATAAGCTTGCCCTCGAACAACCACTCCATCACCTGTACAAGGTAAAAACTTTTAGGTGTTGGCATGCCTCTAGCAAAAGAAGGGCTGAAAAATAGATGAGGGAAACCAATACTGTAGTATGTATACTTCTTAGCTGGTCAGAAATTGGGGTGCTAATGGCCCAACCGTTGTTGCGGCAGAAAAATATGACTGGTGCCTCTAGAACTGCTGCGAAGTTTACAGCAGCATGGAAATCTCCCTGACATGAATGAGGGAAAAATACATCAGCTCTCATGGTTTAACTACCTGGTGACATAAAATAGATGGGCTGAGTAATAACAGGGGCGGATCTAGAATTTAAGTTTTGGGGTGTCAGTACTATAATGCTCCATATACATAATATACAATAATCATACTTCAATTAAACAAAATTAGCATTATTTGGGGGTGTAATCTCTCGAAGTTATCGGGCAGTTATAGGAATTGGGACTGGTAATTTGGGTTACAAAATCGACAATCAACCCAAAGATACAGCTCTTATTGTTCGGAGAGTATACTGAGCCACCTCTCATCCAGTTGTATGTAAGTCCGCCATAAATTACTAAACACCATCACACCATAAACTCAAGCTTGAGGCTTTTAGTCTTAAGAGCCGCGAGCACCAAAATAAAGACAGACTGATGACCAAGAGTATTTTTCGGGCTATAGGAGGTGGAGCAACGATAATACACTCCTAGGGATTGAGGCATTATTTGACGTTTGGGTACATGAGAAGATACCCGAGGAAATTCCTCAACTATAATAGCATCCAGAATAGGACTTCTCACTGCAGCCCCAATGATCAACTAGGAGGTCCTCATGAAAGGTGGCAAGGTGCAGAGGCTGGTATAGTAATGCATATGTATAAGATAGGGAGGGGTGAATTTCAACTTTCAAGCCTCGTTCTTGATTTTTAAGCTAGCGACTCGTTAGTGAATGAAGTATAACATTAACGGGTATATTTTACTTACTGTACTAGTACCACCATCGCCAAAATAAGTGATTGTACATGCATTTTTGTTGTCCATTTTCAGAGAGTAAGCGGCACCAACTGCATGGAGAAGTTGTGTACTGAAAGAAAACAGGGGATAGTCAAGTTGCGAAAGATGCTTTATAGAGACAAATAAAAAGACACTATTTGAAAGAACAAAGTCTATGAAAAACTACGAATCTTACGCGACAGTTGAGGCTACCGTAACGTAATTCAGCTTGTTCGAACCGTAGTGTATAGGCATTTGCCTACCCTTTCCATTATCTGCTTTGTTGCCGAAGCATTGGTTTGCAAACTCTTGTAGGGTGAAACCACGCCATAGTAGAGTACCTGGCTCCCTATACTGCAACATGTAAATTCAATCCAAACTTAAATTCCTCGCATAATCAAGACTTTAGTTGTGACATGTTACAATCTCTAATAATCAAGGATTCATCATAAATTCACAAGAACACCCTTTATAATAGTTGTCTACTTGTCTTCTTTCCGTCTTCTATCTATACCAAAAGGGCTATATGACATTTACTGGTAGTATATTTCTCTTTCACGTAAAGTGGCAAGTGTTTTCGGATATCCCAAAATAGTATACGTGACTACGATCTCTAAACAAATAGAGTAGGTTAGAATTAGTTACTTGAGGGAATATAATATCGTCTATGCTGAGAGCAGCTGCTGAGGCGATATTGATGGCTTCTTCTCCCATAGTTGTGAGATAGAACGAGATTCTTCCTTGTCTTTGTGCTTCATAAAAGATGGTATCCATTACTTGTAAGGTGGCCATCTTTTCGTACATCTTGACAGCAAGCTCCTCGCTAACCTGATACAATCAATCAATACGATAGCATATCAAACTTACTGCATTTTTTAAAGAAACAGGAGGAAAACTTAGGAAGCTTTGATTTGATCAGATATATTGTCACCTGACTAGACCCGTGCAAAAGCTGACCATGATCATCAAGGACCCTATAGCATTCAACCCTGCTGTCATTGGTTTCAGAAATGAACCTCATTTGAGAGGTGATTCCGACCTTACCACCAGGAAAATCTAAGGCCTATTCGAAAACGCATTCGTTAGAGCTATTCGTTCGATGATCATATTAGAGGATGACAAAGACGGAAAAAATTGAAAAGATCCCGTTCATAATGTACCATCGTTTATCAACATTTAATCATCCGAATTTGTCATACAATCGAAAACACCACATTAGTGGGCATTAGTGACCCTGCTTAAGACATTGACTCAAAGTTGGTACTGAAAGATAATACAAGATAATCATGAATAATGAAAATATATTGCTATATTTTCATATATTCTAACAGGTACCTTATTAAATAGTGCATTAAGACCTTGTCAATTTCATAACAAGCTTTACATGATTGTCTCTTAAGGGAATTTGAGAGTTGAAAATTTTGGTATAGAGATTTATTAAAAGACTAATCAGGAGCAGCATAATTGAATCATAGTGACCTATATTAATCTTTCGCGATACAGGATTGGCCGTACTAGAGCGCAACTCGCTACGTGATTTTGAAAAAGTAGGCCTAAAGTATACAACTTGCATGTACCAATTGAACTTTTTTTGATACAGGATTGGGTACTAGAGCGCAACTCGCTAAGTGATTTTGCTAAACTAGGCCAAAAAGTATACAACTTGCTATGTACCAATTCAAATTTTTTGATACGGATTGGGTACTAGAACACAACTCGCTACGTGATTCTGCTAAACTAGGCCAAAAGTATACAACTTGCATTTACCAATTCAATTTTTTTGATACGAGATTGGGTACTAGAACACAACTCGCTACGTGATTCTGCTAAACTAGGCCAAAAGTATACAACTTGCATGTACCAATTCAAATTTTTTGATATGGGATTGGGTACTAGAACACAACTCGCTAAGTGATTCTGCTAAACTAGGCCAAAAGTATACAGCTTGCATGTACCAATTCAAAATTTTTGATACGGGATTGGGTACTAGAACACAACTCGCTACGTGATTTTGCTAAACTAGGCCAAAAGTATACAACTCGCATGTACCAATTCGACTTTTTTGAATCACACCTAGTGGACATGACCGCTTGATCTGTTACCTTTTCATTAAGGGCATGCCCGTCATTTTCCAAAGGAACACCTCTATTACATGCTGCATGTATTATTTTGGTGGGATAAGGAGGGTTTTGATTTTTAACCCTATTCTAATCCGCCAACTTAAAACCCGTCCCCCAAACAAGCAAAGGATTGTTAAAAACGTGTTTTAAAATCTCAATCCCTCCCCTTAATCTCGGACAAACAGCCCGTAAGTTTCTATCATGAATACAATGTGTTCGTAACTGTTATGAACTCAGCAAAATACCGTGATCATTTAAAAATCAAACAAGAAAGTTCAAACAATCAAACTCACAAGCAGAGTACTCCATGCAAGGAATAAAACACCTGAAAATGCGAATCGCAAAAAGATTTGGGGTCGGCTAACATGAATCAGCGTCTGAAACCGTTGCAAAAAAACATGGTTTCATCATCACAGAAAATTCTTTCAGGAAAAGAAATACTAACCTGGTCATGATCATGATCATGATCATAAGAAGAATCCAATTGTTTCTGAGCTTTAGTGGATTCAAAACGCTTAGAAACGAAAAGGGTTTGCAAATTACTTGGAATTACAACTGGGTTTATGAGAATTTCTGATGAAAAAATAGGATTAACAAGAACATTCTTTGAAGAACTATGGTAATCAAAAACACTAATTGAACCCAATTTTGATCTTAATTTGTGAATTAAATTTCTTGATCTTGATAAAGATGATGCCATTGGTGAATTCTAAGAGAAAATTGAGAATGAACAAAAGAAGATAATTATAAAGAATAGAATTTGGAATTGATGAGTCAGAATTGACACTTGGGTCATATCCTTAAAATTTCAACAATTGTTGTTGCCACTTTGGCAGCCTTGTCTTAAAATAACCTACTCCTTGCGTGTCGTAATATAAGTTCTCTTTCTATTTTAAAAGTCAAATTAATATTTGATCAAATATTTTTATTAATATATATAAGAAAATATACCGATCTTGTTAGAATCGTCTTAATATAAATTTTTATAATTTCAACTTTTTATATTTTTTACGAATATAAAATTAAAGATATAGAAGATTAAAGGTGCGTCTTGGTATTTTGGCACGGAGGGAGTATTTTTTAATGTTATTTATAATCACTACTTGTGTTTTTATTTTGCTGTAATATTGACACGTGGCGATGTATTGTGTGGGTTTGACTATTTAAAAGTATCAAATTAGATTTGTATTGGATATTCATATGAAGATTTTATGATGAAAAGGTAGACTTTAATTTATATGGTTTGAACAAGATCAAAGAGAATAATACGAGGTATCACTAAATCATAATGTGCTAAGAGGTATAATTGCAACATGATCAAATCTATTGCATTCGTTGAAATTCTTTGGATTTATGATTTGTTGCATTTCATCATTTTCGAGCTGATTTATCCTTGATAGATAGAATATATGTAAATATAGTAAATAATTGTTGGATTTTCTATGATATGCACTCGCATTTTTGTAGTTTTTAGAAGGACATTAAGTTCCCCAACTCTATCCCCACTTTTTGAAAAATAAAAAGACAAATCTTTTGGTTCAATTGACTCAAAAATTGAAGAGATTAAAGAGAAGAGTTGAGAAAATAGAAGAATTCAGAAATTGAAGTGATAAAAAGGGAAGAGTTGAGAGAATTTTGGGGGAGATTGGAAAATTAGGGTTAGGAAGAGAGGGAAAATCAAGCTTATAAGGTGCACATAGGCAAAATAGATGAGTCAATGTCGAAAATTGGGATGGTCAACACCGGAATATGGCAAGGTGTTTGTTTTTAAAAAAAAAATTGAAAGTTGTAGTTTTTGATTTTAAAAAATTAAAAGGCTTTTTTCACAAAATTAAACTTTTATAAGGTTAATTTGGCAAATTTTAAAGACATTAAAGGCATGGCATGGCCACATTTACCTTATATTCAGTTTTTTGTTTCTCTTTTGCACCATAGATAAAACTTATCATGAAATTCCTAATAGACTAACTACTTAGGCTATGTTCTTTTCAACTTATTTAAGCATCACTACAAAAAAAATTGTATAAAAAAATCAAAAATACGTTGCAAAGTTTGTTTTTGCTACGGAAATATTCTATGGCGAAAGTGGGCGTAGCAAACTGAATTTTGCAACGGAGGAAGAACATCCGTAGCAAAATTTGCTACGGTTTTGTTTCCGTAGCAAATAATTTTGCTAAGGATTTTCTATCCGTAGCAAATCCGTAGCAAACCATATTCTACGGTTTTTTCTCTACCCCATGGCCATCCTGACCCATTCCCCCTATAAATCCCATCGAAATGTCATTAGTAAGAATCGAAACCGAGACAAGGCTGTGAAAAGTGGGGTAGTTCTCAACTGAGCTATACATGATGCACATACTCATAGTTAGCTTATGTTCTTTATATTTCTTCTTAATATTACGTTGTCAATCCTATTCCGTTGTAATTTTTTGCTACGGAATCGTATTCCGTTGCAAATTTTGCAACATATAATTTTCCGTAGGAAAATTTGCTAGAGATTTCTATCAACCACAAAAAATCCGTAGCAAAAACTCTTTTTTTGTAGTGCACTCTAGTGCTTATTTTAAAAATGGTCAGATCAAATCAGTAAAGTTCGGATCAGATCAGATAAGAAAATAATAACAAAAAACATCTATAATAAGTTCAGATCCTATCATATCAGAAAAATTCAGGCCAAATCAGAAACGTTTAAATCAAATCAAGTCACATTAGAAAATTTTAGATCAAATCTGGCGAAAAGAACGAACCCTTAATCAATTTTACTTCACGTAGATCCACTTCCTTTTCTTCCTTTCTTTTTATATCCAACAAACATTATTAAAAATATATACATCCTAATTAGTACTAGAGCTAAACTATATATTAGCATCATATAAAAAACTTCCTCTAATATCTAGAAGTAAAAAACAAAAAAAAAGTTATATAAAAAAAAAGAGTCTTTATATAGATTCATAGGCTTACAATTAAATTTTTTTCTCATTCCTTCATTGGGTTTTCTTTTTTTGTATGTTTGTTGTATAAGCTAGGTAAGTTGTTCTAATATGGGAAACTTATGACTTCATCTTGATCGTCGTTATCCTCCATAGCTGAAAAAACAGCTTCGTCCGAAGATGAAAGCTCCACTTCCTTGCTTTGATTGTCTTCATAAAAAGTGTTTACCATCCATTGACATTCATCACTAATTTGTTGCACTCGACATAGAACCCATTTGTTTACACCCTAGTTAAATACATCAAAACCAATTATATAAAGACAATAAATATTAACCAAAATATTTACTATTATGGGCTACTAATTATCACTTAGGTGGACTATATACGAACTTCTTCAATTTCCGATCAACCTAACATTACATGGAAAAAACAAATAAATTAACAATGTGTTAGGTTGTAGATACAATTTTTGTACTGGTGTGCGTTGTTGGCTAGTAGCCTAACAAGTGTTGGTTTTGGACCAATTATCTTACCTGCAATATATAGTAGTAGTATATAGTACTCCTATGATGCTTGGATATATCGATATATAGGTGGTAAATTTAGAGGGGAAAAACTAAACCGAAAATCAAAAGATATACATCAACATCCCTGAAATAGGGGGTGTATATATTAACTACATGTATGCATGGATCACCCTCATAAATAATTCAAACCAATGAAATATGATAGACTAATGTAATATATATATATATATGAGGAAAATGCTAGATACAACTCTAATATAAATTTGTTAATAATTCCAAATGACGTGTAATTTCATCAATCATAGACTATCAACTAAAGGCATTTTGGAAAATCAAAGTTACTTTTAGGGCTATTATGAGCAATATATACTAGTCTCGTATGCATGCAATATGTGTGAAAAGTTAAAAACTTAGTTAAGTAATTAATTATTTAATTAGTAACGCGGTTTAAATATTCTTTTTTATTTTTTTTTATTTTCGGTTTCCACCTTCTCTTCCCTTATATAGATGTTTTTTAATACATGTAACATTTAACTTCCTAGCTAGGTCAAAGCTTATGACATATGAACACTAGCTTTATATGCACGCGATGCGTGTCTCGTGTGAAAGAGTAATATGGGTCTGTTCTCTTCATCTAATTCTAGCTGAACTGAATTTATTGGAGCTGAACTGAACTGAACTGAATTGAATTAAATTGTAATAAATATATAAATAATAAGTAATAATAATTATTAGGAATATTAAATAATAAGTAATTATAATTCCAAGTAATAATAGTAAATAATAAATAATTTAGAATAATATTAAATGAATAATGATAATATTATTTTTGATATTATTAAATGATAGTTATAAATAATATTTAAATATTAAATTAATTTTAAAAATAATAATTACTGAAATAATTAATAATGAGCAATTACTATTATTAGTATTAGTATATTAATACTTGATGATGATGTAATAAAAGTAATGTCTAAGAAGTAAAATATTACCATTATAATAATTAGTAATTATATATAATAATAATTAGCTTAAAACATGGATTGGTATGTGCTTCTAACGAAACCACGATTTGTGGTGAGTTGGTCTATAATATTTATAAACTAAACCCCACCACAAACCGCCAAATTATCTTTGATATTCAACGTAATGACGATGTTGTACCTTAAATAGTACTCCAGAATTATTAGCAACTTTGTAATTTTTTAATATATTGTAGCTTTTTGTAGCTTATTTATATGACGTAATAGTGAATATCTAGTCGGTAAAATAAAACAACAATTGCAAATTAGAATACTCGTATTAACATGAAATTTGGTTAAACCGCGCACCAATCCAAACCATGCTCAGCCATAATAATAATAATAGTAATAATAATGAGTAAAGATATGATGACAAAAAAATATATAAAATTAAAATTAAAATTAATAATTATAATAATAATAATGATAATATAACGATAATAATGAGTAAAACAAATAAGACCAATAATAATAATATTAATATTAAATAAAATGTTTAAATAATGAATGAAGCTGAACTGAACTGAACTAAACTGCACTTATTGGAGCTTAACTAAACTGAACTTATTAGAGTTGAACTGAACTGATCTGAACTTATTGGAGCTGGACTGAACTTATTAGAGCTAAACTGAACTGAACTGAAAATAAGTTGAACACAATAGGCCCTATGTAAGTATTTGGAAGAAATCACATTGTGCATTGTATAGTTGATCTTATTTCCTTAGTTCTTGGGGAGTCCAACCTAGTTGGTTAGCCCTCCTAGGGAAATGTCTTTCTTAGCAAAAAAAAAGAAAAAAAATCATAGCTCCTGCAAAAGTAAAATAAAGGGGAACTAATTTCTCTAGTGAAGTGTATACATAATTTTCATACTATTAAGAATAATTATTAATAGTGAAATAATTTAAATACATAAAAAAGTTTAATATATATTAGAGAGTAGATTAGCAATAGTGATTTAAAAACAAAACGCTAAAAAAGACAAATAATCTTATAAAATATTAATGGAAGATCTCATTAGCATCATCATTCATGAGTAAAAAAAATACATCTTCCCTCCCCCTCTGCCACTTTCACAATCATCCTACAATACTTTATCATGTTTCATGATCAATTTGATCAAATGCACCCCTACTCATGAGCAATCACAATTACTCATGTATTTTGAAAAATATAAAAAAATTAAAGTATATAAAAATATAGCAAAGTGGGTATCTATTTAAAGATCTCAAGAAAATATTAACATTGATATTTTTTAACATTTTTTTTACTTTGTAGATTTTTAGATATTGTAGTTTGAAGTTTTAAGCATTTTTTGTAAATAATCTGATTGCTAAGTTTGGAAATAAAACTTAATTACTTAATAATTTCTTTGATTTATTTTCTTTGTTTTTTCTTTTTCTTATTTTTGGTGTCCACCCCCCTCTTCCCTTATAGTATAGAGATTATCATGCAAAATATTATTATGTTAATTTAGATTTATATTTTCAGATATAAATATTTTCTCTCATAATCTTATTGATTAACACATAACTAAGGTTTCACTAGCTAGTTAATCACAAATATTATGCATGTTTTTGAAAACCATAAAAATCCATTGCTGCATAGACTAAAAGAATGAAGGATGTAATTATAAATACAACCCGGCATGAATAACCCCGACTTGTACTTGTCTTCTCATGCTATCTCAAGTCTCAACTGTGGATTATTTATAAATAATTCCATACTCTTATTTTTCTTGCCTTAATCAATCCAATTTGGGTTTCTTATAAATAGGAAAATTAAGAGTTCAGATAACTTAAAGAAAATACCACGCAGATACCTCAAAATTTAGAATTATTACGGAATAGTTTAAATGAGAAATGAATAAAGGGTAAGATTATTTATGAAGAAAAAAAAAAATTCACGGCTAGCTCAAATATATAACACAAGCAAATGCAATATGCAATGTAATTTATTACCAATAGTCCAGTACCAAGCCAAGTCTAATATAAACCTGGTTTATACTAAATTTATTATATACTCAGTACAAAGTCTAAACGTTAAGTTTAGCAATCAAAAGTTAGGTGGTCTACACACCCAATTATTTTTTTCAAATCATGTTTATATTATTGTGCTTACTCGCTCTCTCTACACGAAAAAATTAATTTTTTTGAAGTTATCAGTACATATAATACTTACTGGCTGTTTTGATCTTCTTCTTTTATGGTGGATTTCCCCTCCAAAACTACTGCTACATGCATGATATTCTTGCATAAACCATCCAGTTTTGACTCCTGATGATGGAAATTTTCCCTTGTAGAACACCAAACATTTCTTAAATCCAACCAACTTTTTTGAAGTACTGTCATATATGGGTTGATCCATATCCATTAATTCTTTCCAGTATCCATTTTCAGATACCCGATTCTCGGTCTTTCGTGTGTAGAAGTACAGCTGCTGATCACAGGTCTCAAATGCTACACCTTCATGACAACGTACAAATTAAGACAAGCTAAGCATAGAACTTCCTCCGCTTTTTTTCAATTGCAACAAAGTAATTTTTTATGTCTCACAAATAATACCCCTTTGTTGTAATTAAAAAGAAACGGAGAAAGTATAAAACATAAGCTAAGGTGCAGTATATATATAACTCTATCGTATATACCTTATGTATGAAAATTGATGATATCATGATATAAAATTGCTAATTGAAAAATTATCTAATGCTTTATAATTTCATTTAGATATCATTGTTAAGTAGCAAGTTTAATTTAAATTAAACTTTTTCCAATTAAAAGACATATCACACTACTAATATATAAATAATCAGAAATGTTCTCCTCCAAAAAAAATGAAGAGTTTATGTTATATATCAGCATGGCATGCACCTAAAGAGAGAGACGATCCATTTTACAAGGTAATAAAAGGAGGTTTCACTATAAAAACATATGCTGATAAGGGGAGTAGCTCACTAGCCATGTAATAAAAGGGATTACATCTCTGTTCGTTTATCAATCAGTATGGACACTCGATCACATGTACGATGTTTCATAAGGCTAACTTTAATAGTTTACCATTAGAGAAGTTAACTTTACCAAATTGTAAGTTAAAACAAAAAAGTAGAGTACTTTTTTAGAAGAAAGAAAAGGAACAAAAAACCTTCATAGTCCTAGATCATGTATACTTGAAGTGATGTGGATCTAGTAAAAACTAGTGCAATAACTATATATATAAAGAGCAAATTAAAAGAGAAATTAATCAAACAAGGTAATCCAACTAATCAATATAATCCAAGAGTTAATCTAAGCAAGATGATTAATTAAGAGATAAATTACCTTGAAGTTGAGAAGGATGATAAAGATTATAGAAATCCTCCAACTCAGGAATAAGATCAGAAGGATTATTATCATTATAATTATGGGATTTATTTGAAGAAGCAACCTTGGAGTACAAGAAATGAAGAACAAGTTCTTCATCTGTTGGATCAAACCTAAAGCCAGGAGGAAGCTGCTTCATTTTTATCCTATGCTCATTATCATTAATATTTTCCATCATATTATATGGTATGATGTTATGGACCATTTTAGATTAGGTTTGGGGTCTTTATATGCACACATATATATATATATATGTGTATACAAGTATATGGTATTATATGATTGTTGTTGAAGAGAGAAATAAAAGGATTGATGAGATTAAAGAAAAGGGACAAAGGCTGGGTCATTGATTGAGAAGTTCAGTGACAGATGCTTCTACATATTGAGAGAGACAAATGAAAGATGATTGATATTTTGCTTCTTTTTTCATTTGTTGCTTTATTTTTTGTTGGGTCATATTCGGTGGAAAGAAAACATGAAAGAAAGGTTAGTGCAATTAATAAGATAGATTATCTATCTGTATTTAGGAACAGGATAGAGAAGTTAGATTTGCATATATTGATGATGTATAATAAGAGGGAATCGGTTATCGCGATTTGGGCAGGTGAGACGTTGACTAGATGATACACTAGGCCTTGTTATTTTGGATCCCTGGCTTAGTTAGGAGTTGAATTGAACTAAACTGAATTGATGTTAATTTACAATAATCTGCTCCAAAAGAACAGGTTCATAAACGGGGTTAAGGAGATGGTGTTTTGGAGAATCAAAAAGATTATGAGAAGAACGACAAAGATTACGTGTATAGATCTACGCGTTAGAAATGATATGTTAGAGGAAGATGATATTATATATGGAGGCAGAAAATCTATGTAAATGACCACCCAAATTTTGTATGAGTAGTCATGCAAGTGACCAAGCCAGTTGAGATTGAGGTTTTAACATTATTGTTATGTAGATGAATTGTGAAAGTTTCTCCTCCACCAAACAACAGTGTCTAGCATTTCCTTATGATCATATCTATACATGTACTATGCATTGTAGATATCATATGTGGCACAACTAAATACCAATGAATATGTTCTTGTAGAGTTCAAAAAATATATAGGGTATTTCAAGAAATTTCTTCAAATTCGATGATAAAGGATAATGGAAAGTGTCAAGCAAACAATCGAGTTGATGTTCTCTTAGACTCTTACATGATCAATTGTAAGTACATCCGGCTTAGGGTGTATACTAGTCACCTTAATTTCTTGAACGGAGTTTATCATAACTTATGCGAACTTGTTGAAAATTATTGAATGTTATGAGAAATTTTAACCTATTGAAGTTTATGTTAAAAAGTGTTAAATCTCATCTAAACTTTTATCAACTTAATGAACAAAAACTTGTTTTTTAAGGTTAAGAGAATGGGCTCTTAAGGTAACCCTCCACATGCGCAAATATTGCAGTAATTTTACTAAAACCTCTAAACATATTTAGCTACACGATAACATGTTATCTACATACAAAAAGACTGCCTTAAGGCTTAATAGTAAAGAATTCACTTTAAAAATAAAGTTAATGGAAGATGACAAGTTAAAATAAATAGTGACAGTCTCAAAGAATGACCGTATCATTTGAGAACTTGCATTCTTAAAAAACTTCACAACAATTTAGTCGAAACTTATTAAGTGCTTTATCATAGATACCATTTATTTATATATATATTAAAAAGCGTAAGCAATTATTGTCATCCGCCACGTGTCACATCTCCTTGAAGACTCGAACCCGTGACCTTGAATATGCAATAAGGAGTTTCAACCACTACTCCAACATGTTATTAGTGTTTCTTCTATCAAAATCAATAATGATGTAGGAATAGAAACCAAGAGTTAAGTTGTAAACTTTTTAAATGCATATTGTAAATGAGATGATTTTTTCCTTTTTTTATATACATAATTTGTCACACTACATGACATCAATTATTTTAACTACTATCATTAAATTTAATATACAAAAATCCCGGAGCATCGCCGGGGCTAAATACTAGTTTCATTAATAACCATGTAATATAGCCATATCTTTTTAAACTAATCAAAAACTTTAAAAGTCATATAAATAATTATATGAATGCATGTCCATTATCCATTCCCGATATCTTCTAAAATATTATGTATTTAGGTTTGTACTTTAATTTATTAGCTTCGTGTGATCCAATGAAACCCTAATTCCTATCTATACATATACCCCTTTAGTGGTGAAATAAAAGAACCAATAATATACAACTCTTTTCTAATTTGTTTATAATTCTCCTTGTTTTTTCTTTCAGGAAATGTGAGAAGAATGTATTCTCACCACATACATGGTAAAACAGTTCTACCGTTATGCTAAGAATTTTAATTAGTTAAGCATCACTTTAGATTAATGTTAGATATTATTAAGCCTTAAGGTATTGTGACCACCTTTAGAAATTAAACCTTTTTGATGTATCAGTTTGCTATTTGATATAGAATTAAGTGGAGAAGTCAAATACTCAAAGTTCTACTACTGTGCTTTCATACAAGTGTGCCAACAGAACAACTGATCGAATTTATCCAATTTGATGACGCCTACAACGTTAAGTGATGAAAAAGTCTATCTAGCATTGAGTTTAGGGTAAAAGAACCCTAAAGATAGACCATGTTTTACTAACTACAATTATATACAATATTTATCTTAACGCCCTCCTTTAAGTTGGAGCATGGAAAAGATGAAAAATGTCTAATTTGGACAAATTAAGATCAAACTTTGAGACTTGTCGAGCGCTTAGTGAAGATATCAACTAATTGCGCGTTTCTAGACACATAAGGAGTAATGAGTCCGTCAATGATGGCATCACGGAGAAAATGACAATCAATTTTAATATGCTTCGTTCTCCCATGAAATACGTGATGTTAGGTAAAGAGCAGATTAGTTATCACAAAACAACAGATTAAATTTGGAATGATGAACCCAAACTCAAGAGAAAACCTTCTAACAAGATAATCCAACAACCAGTCTGAGAGTGCTTCAAAATAGGACTCAATCTCAATGATCAAATTTCAAAATCAACAAAAAACATAGACTTAAGGATTAATTTTCAAAATCAAACGAAAGCATAAGATGTAGAAAATAGTGAAATTTGGCTTTAAAAATACTTTTACACATCCAATATGATCACCGACTCAAACCGATCCTATAATCCTAACCCAAATGCAACCTAAAAGTCCTGAGAGAAACTCAAACTAAACCCGAACAACTTGAATTCAACATGATTTAGCACGTTTATCATGTTTTGTTATTATATTGAGTTTCAACAATCTTTCCATGCTTTAGCACAGCCTAAAACATCAATTGTTACGAAATCAAACCTCAATCCATTGTCACAAATTGTCATCCCTATGAAATTACATCCCGTAATCGAAGTGGAGAAGGTTGGCCTCCAAGTTGGATTGTAAATCAAGTAGTTGGAATGGTGCAATAGCGTTGGTGATATGTTTAAAAAATATACAAGCGATCCCACATTGATGAAGGAGAGGGTGAATGACTTACATATATCATATAAGTTTGGTGGATGACTCCCCCTATCACTAATTAATCTTTGGATGAAACCTCATTCTGCGTAGGCCTGTGTATGTAGGCTTCGTAAAGTTTATCATGGAATGGTGTCAGAGCAGATGGTCCCGACCCATTACCAGACTTAAGTATGGATTATTTGATCTCAATTTTGGAAATCCAGAAAGAAGACTTAACGAGGATGTTTGTGGCCAATTCAGATTTCATAGTTGAAGATGGCTCACATGTTAGAGCATGTACAATGGGGAGTTTTAGTTGGTCTTAGAATGCAAAAGACTAGTTTTAATTGGTTTCACTATTGTGGGGAATTAGTCTAGTTTTGGGAAGGAAAGGGGTTGGTCTCTACTGCTAGACTAGTGAGTTCCTCGGATGGAGAGCCCCAACCACTCAAATTCATCCATGTGGCTATTTGTCAACAAATCAAATTGTTTCTTTTTTTTATTTTGCCTGCTACTGCTACATAGAAGGGGAAATGAAGGGTGAGACTTTTCATTTTTCTATAAATATTTTACAATGACTCTTTTATTCTAATGGTAAATAAAAATAACTTTGTCAATAATTAATAAAAAATACTTGTACCAACGGTAATATTTTATTTTTGTCTACAAAATGAGCCCAAATTTGACATAATTTCTCACACTTTTTTCTAATCTATTTTTCTTTTTACTCATTTTCTCTTACCAAAAATAAGTTATATTCACATAATTAAGCCAATAAAAAAAAGAAATTTGAAAAGCTATTTTAATAAACCTTACCTCAATTTTCGCTTTCTGTAAATAGTTATTTCAAGTAAGTAACCGTTATATAGGGTAACTTGGTACACATAGTTTGATATTAAAAATAATAAGTTAAAATGCATATTTAATAATTAATCTCTCACTAATATAAATTTGAATATAAATAATCTAGTCTATATAAAAATAAAGATTTTCTATATTATTGGGTAAGAAATAGAGTGTGTGGTGGGGTATAGTAAAAGTAGGAGAGAGAAATATAAAGACCAATTAAAACCAACCCACCCATTGTGAGGTAAAATAGATGAGTTAGTGGAGATTTAGTGGGATATGAGGTGTAAGAAGGAGGAAAGGAGAGAGAATGAGAAAAATGGTAAGACTAGCATCTTGCTAGTCTTACCATTGTTGATGCTCTTAGGGGGAGTGTTACGATACCCACATGTGATTTCACATTGATGAAGGAAAGGGAGGATGACACACATATAATTTTGGTGCCCTACTCTGCCTATCAGGCTATCACCAATCGATTTTAGAATGAAAACTCATCTGAGCTCATGTGTTGCCACTCTCCCCCGCATATGCCTGGTCTAGTAAAGTTTATCATGATACCGTTTAGATAAGAAAATAACACATTTGAACTTGACTAAAATTAACCTTTCATGTATAGACATTGCAATGGGGTAATGGAACATAATATTCTGAAGGGAGGTTGTGCAACAAGTTGTTGTAGCTAAGTATTAGCAACTTAGCATGGGCAAGGTTCATGGAATTGGAATTGGAATTGGAATTGGTATTTAAAGATCAGGTTTTCTAGGACAATTTATACTGTATACGTGATAAGATATCGAAAAATGAAACATCCATCTTAATTGTAAGAGCACTTAACTACATCTTTTGATTATTTAAAAGATTGTCAAATGAGAAAAATTATTCGAATAGCAAAAAGGAAAGAATTTGAAATTACCTATCTCTCTATGTAATCATAGAAGCCCCTAAATGGAGGTAATGAAGGATTAATTTTTTTATTTAAAAAAAAGGATCATTCCTAACATGATTTTTTTTTTTTTGTGATATGGTTGTATTTTTACAAATTATATTAAAGGTTGATGTGCTTTTAGTAAGTTATAATCCTACAAAAATTACTCCCTCCGTTTCCTAAAAATCGTTACACTTGCAAAAACACAAGAACCAATGAAGTGGGTATAAAAGCATGACAATGATTGGAAAAAGTAACTTTAGGAGAGAGAATAAAAAATAAAAAATTAACTTTAGGAGAGTATAAAGAATAAAAAGTTAATGGGGCCATATATCCCAAAATGGTAAAAGTAAAGTGTAACAGTTTTTATGAAACGTATTAAAAAGAAAAGCGTAACAATTATTGAGAAACGGAGGGAGTATTTCGGTTCTTTCTGGCCTAGATTGTTTTACCTCACATAGTCAAATTATCCTGTTAGTAGAAAGTGTGACCAAAACAAACTTTTGTACTCGACTACAATTATTAATTTCTTCATGCCAATTCATCACATAAACATGACATCATATTAAACGATTTTCATGCAAATCTACAACACTACTAGAATTGCTAGATAAAATCGTTACTCGTGACTCGTAATATAAACAAGTGTAAAGTTACATCATGAACGATTTTTACAACCCTATTTCAATATCACACTTCTACTTCAGGCAAGTTCATTATAGCAAACATAGGACTCTAGGATAAACTAGTGAAGACACGGTTCCTTATTTATAGGCACTTTCTTTTCACTACTATTTTCGTGTGGTAGTTTGATCTTAGCCTTTAGTTTTATGCTTTTGTTTATGGTCTTGAAGAGTCGTATAAGGTAAAAATCTCATATATACTTCCTCCGTTTCGTAATACTTGTAAAGTTTTTTGTCTGCACACTATCCAATGCAATATTTTGAACTTTAATATCTCTACTTATTGATAAGTTAAAGTTATAAAATGTTGATATTATGATAGATAAAGAGATAATATTAGATTATAAAAAGAGGTTACTATGCTAATGTTGCGAGTATTGCGAAATGGAGGAAATATATATATTTTTTCATTAAATAAAGAAAAAAAAAGAATGTTAGGAGACCCTCTGCACGAGGGGCAATCCTGACACGTTGTTATGAAGGATTGTCATAAGGGAGGACTGGGAGGACTGGATATAAGGAGTAATACGAAAGACATCACTAACTAGGTGCCCTACTTTGAAGATCCAATTTGTTGCCCTGTATTCTTCTCAGTATACGTAGCGGACTTAATAGGAATTGAACTAGAGCATAAGGTGAAAATCTCATATAGTGAAATTACGATAATAAAAGGGTGTGTACTCGTATATACTACTTTCGTATCATTCTTTATGTAGTACATATTTTTTGAGATACTTCAGAAAACTTGCAACATTTCTTTTAGCACATGTTCTCTTTGGTTGAATAGAATTGAACCAGACTTATGAATAGTAAAATGTGAGAGTATGTAAAACTATTATACATAGCTGAGCTGAATTGTACTGAATTAAAATGAATTGAAAATAACTAAACTGAATCAAATTGAAACGAATAAACTGAAAATAATGTGAGAAGAATAGACTCATATGTAATGTATATGAAGTCAAAATTAAACTTTTAGGTGATCGTTTTTATAAAGGCACATTTTTTGAGAACTGGTAAAATTGTGTTTGTTTGATAATGGAAGAAATACTTTCCCAGAGAAGTTTCACTTATTTAGTGAAATCTAAGTAATTAACTTTTTTTATTTATCTATGAGAAGTTTTGCATTTAGCATTTATTTGTTCTTCCATCTTCAATTTATATAATTGCACTTGAACTTGCTTTCTAAGGGATAAGATATTAAAAAAAAAACAATATGTTTGTACTATTTGTTGGAGTACTTTATCTTTAAAACACAAAGCATGAAAGTTTAAAGAAAAATGAGCTACTTACAAATTACAACTGAAAAAGCACCCCAAAAAGATGTGGACATTTGGAGGTTGTTTAATAATACGTGTCGAAAGAAGCAGCAATCTAGAGTTGCAAAAGACAAAATTTAAAAGTAGTAATGAATTGATAGTCCACCATTCTACGTGTGCATTGAGGAATATTAATGTTATTATGAGTTCATGAAGCACTAAGCTTAAGATAGAAAGATCATCATGAACTAAACATTTTACTCCTATAATACTAGAATAGACTACCTTTTCAGGTAGGCCGTAGGGAAGATCAGATAAGGGCCGGGCCGGGCCGGGTCGGGTCGTTTGGTCCTTCAACTAAGAGCCCGGCCCAAGCTTGCCTTTGCGCCCAAACTTTGGCCGGGCATTGTTGTTCAAAGCCCGTTGTTTTTGAACAAGGGCTAACGTTGTAGAAGATGTTTTAGAGTAAGGCTCCGTTTGTTTTAACGGAAAAAAATTTTCATGGAAAATCACTTTTCAACGAAAACAATATTCCATGGAAAATATGATTTTGGAGAAAGTTTTCCTTTGTTTGTTTGGTTAGAGGAAAACTTAGGGAGAAAAGGTAAATGGAGTCAAAGAGAAGGAAAGATGGGAGGAGAGAATATAGAGAAGTAAGGAGTGAACGAGGAAAATGTGGCATACCTTCTTTATAAAAGTAAATTAGTTTTCCTCCTCTAAGAGCATTTTCCCACCTTTAAGAAAATTATTTTCCCCTCCTTACCTAAACAAACAACGGAAAATGGAAGGAGGAGGAAATGCATTTTCCAAGAAAATGGTTTTCCACCAAAACAAACGGAGCCTAAGGAGCAATCAGTTTATCGTTGTGCATGAAACTTTGTGTATTAAGGACTAAATCGATATTGTCATTGAGGAAATAGGTCATTGGACCATATTGGAGTTTATTTATATTCCGTTAGATTTATGGTTTGAACTGTGAACATCAAGAAAATAGCTAAAATCATGAAATGTCATGATCTTGATTAGTTAGAGTTAACCCCGCTTATTGGTTTTCGTGTGGTTGCGTTAAGAAAGGTTAATATAATATTTTTTGGTAAGATTAAGTTGCTGATCATGATTAAGGATGTAATTAAAGTATGTATTAGTGTTAATCAAATGTTAAACTTGGATAATGATTTACTAAGGCCAAAAAAAGGTAAATTGCTCTAGTAGGTTCAAGAAAAGAACCAATTAAGGGAAAGCTTCCCAAAGCTACTCCTTAGATATCAAGAGTAATTTTTAAGTATGAGTCACTTGTATGCTTTACCTATTAGATTTTCCAGCTCAAAATTTCAAGTTTATCCAGAGGAAAAGTCATGACCAAAACCATAATGTTCAATCCTTAGCTCAAGCACCCTGGACAGTTTGTGGTTTATGCCATTTTTCATGCTATTTCATATATTTTTACCCTTAAACTATTTATGACAAAGTTGTTCTTATTGAAAAGGCATGGAAGTTGGCTTAAGAATCACTTGACTTTGAGTAGTATGCCATGCTCTATGGAATGTTGATCGAAGGGTATGTTTTTAGAGGTGTTGTTTGAAGTATAATTGGAGTATATTCATGATTTGTTCTCTTTCAATGGTTCTATTGATGGTTTCATTGTCTTTAATGACCGATAATAGAATGGTTATCATGCTGATTGATCTCGCGGGGTTATGGATTGTTTTAAGGAAAAATTATATAAAACCACCTTTTAAACCATGATTTTGCGAAAAACTAATTTTAAAACATTTTTTGCAAAAAGAAACCTAAATCAAAATTTTGTTTGTAAAAAGAACCTTCGCGGCAAAAAATCAGGTGTTGACTTATTTTCTCATGCATTGACCTACCCTTTTCCCTGTCAAATAACTTAAAAATTGATGTTAGAACACTCTAATTACTTTCTCCCTCCTTTTATGTTTCAAATTATGCCTCTATAAAAAGGGTATGCTAATGTCCGAGGTTTCTTTTCCCAAACATTTCTTTTTGGGCCGGGGTTTCTGTTCGCAAAATATGTTTTAAAATGTGTTTTTTCGCAAAATCGTGATTTTAAAGCTCGTTTCATGCATTTTTTCCTTGTTTTAATGTAGGTTTTGAGTTTGGATAATCAAGATACTAAAGTAGCTTCAACTCTTCTTTTGTTATACTATTCCAATTCATATTCAAGTTCATGAGTCAATAGGTGTGTCGAGTGCACATATAAAGTGCATTATGTATGTGAACTAGTGCTCTTATATCTATGTCATGAGTTGACCTCTCTTAAGTTAAATTTATCGATTAAGCTGGGTTATTGAGAAGTTGATGTATGGAAACTCATTGCGAGGTTGTGGTGGATCTTGGAATGGATTTTCATATGAAATATAGAGTAGTGAAGAGTTATAGGCAACCTTAGTGGAATTTCAGAGAACTTTTCATTAGCCTAACGCAGGAAAATAACCTTAAGTTATTGCTAATGAATCTTTAAGGAGAGGAAATGTATGATCTTTCCAAAGTTTTCAAGCAAAGTGATGCAGTAGGGTTGTACAGGTTTTGTTTTAGTTTTTGAAACACAGAAAACTTAAACTAAAATCACTTTTCAGTTCTCTAAAAGCTAAAAACTAAAATTTAAAAATGATACGAAAGGATTCCTTAGAGCATGTTATTTTCAACTTATTTTCGTCGTTTAAAACTTATTCAAATTGGATTTGCGAGAGAGTCAAAAATTCATTTTTGCCGAAATAAACGTATTAGAATTTATGGTTTTTCCAAAAAGAATTGAAAATAAGTTTTAAAAAATGAAATTTTATGGCCCGTTGGGTATTAATATGGTATTCTATTTTTTGGTTTTTTTATTTTCAAAGTTATATGATATATGTCCTATAATGAATAAAAAATTAGTCAAAGAACATGATGATTATAAAAACTGACAACTAAAAAGTAAAAATAATAACAAACATGCCCTTAGAGTGAGTTTATAGGGAGTCTCAAGCATGAGTTTTAAGATGAGACTTTAGGGAATCTTATTAAAGACTACCAATAAACTCCTATCAAAACTTGGGGAGTCTTAAGGTGAGTTTTAGAAATCCAAGACTCATTTTGAGACTCACTTTAATAATAATGACCAATAGTGTGCTGCCAAGTGTCAATATTTTTTTGTAAAAGATTCTGAAATGCGGTCTAAAGGATAAAGATCAAAACTCGAATGAGTCTTATGTGAGTCTGAAATATCAAAGTATAGATAAAGTTAGTGGAAAGCTGATGTGACAAAGTCTGAAATATAGGAAAGAGTCTTATGGATAAACTCACCCTTAGTTAGTAAGGCGATTTCCGATTAACGCCAAAATCAAATCTCATCTACAACATTGCGCTTTCATCACTCTAGTTTCTTCACAAGAAAGACAAAAGTAAATAGCCAAGAGAGTGGTCAGGACTTGCCTGTCGAGAACGTGAAACCATGGAACATCTTCAACTCTTCACCTCTCGTCTATCTTCTCATGGTATTTTCTTCCTAATTCTTTCCTTCCTTTTTTTAATCTGAATTTCATGATACCCAGTTGGACAAGCTGAAACATTAATCTGAACATTGCCATTTTGCTAATTGATTGTGTGTATTATTCTGTTGTCTATTTGATTATAATATGTCCAAATGCCCTTTATTTTATACATGTATCTTTCTAAAGTTGAAGTTAATAACTTTTTTGTTCTATACTTTAATTGGGTTAATAAAAATTGATTGGAATTTGTGTTTTATTCATGGAGCAATGGAAGGATACTATCATACTTGGATAGTAATGAGGGGGGAAAAGGGAATAAAAAGTATGATACTTTTGCATTGTGGGGGAAGAAAAAGGTATTTTAAATTGTGGGTATTTCTTTATTTTGTATATTTTGAATTGTACATGTGGAAAAATTCTGAGGGAAATTGGTGTTGTGGGTAGGATTTGAGTTTGAAATGAAATGTTTTGGTTGTTATCTTTAGTTGTTCTTTGGAAAAAATATATATACCTACTTATGTTAAGTTCCATCATAAGCTTCTCTAAGTTGTATTGGTTAATGTGTCGAAATTTTAAGGTTAGGAAAGTGTCAAGGAACCAATTCAACAAAAGCCTAAGCTGATGGTTAAAGTCCCGAGAATATCATTATACTATATCAGAAAGTAAGGCCGTGTTCTTTTGGACTGAGATTAATTTTCAACTCAGTTTAGATCAGGTCCATTTAGTTCACGTCAATTCTCAGGTTAGGTTCATTTAGTTCGAAGAATAGAGCCTAAATCTCTTGGTATAATCCATATGTACTGGTGAACTTTTTGGAAAGGTCTCTATAGTATGATTCCTTCTTTTACATGTTTTTATGTTCTTTTGTTGCTCTATACTAGAATAGTAGAATATGATCAAATGCCCTTTAGTACTTCCTCTTTGCAAAACAAAGGGACTTATGGCCTGTTCTCCCCAACTTACGTTCTGCATGATACTTTTACTCTCACATTTCAGTATTAGTGTCAGTTCAATTATTTTTATTTCAATTCATTTCCGTTTAGCTGTTTTCAGCTTCAACTTAGTTGCCTTACAATAGTCAAACATATTAAAAAATCACTGAAATTGCATTGGAACCGTAAATGCTTAAGATACATCAAAGAGGGGAACAATGGAAGGAATCACGTCAACTAAAATTTTATTGTTCAATGTGTGGTGAACAATTCAGGATGGAAGAGTACAACTTATCACGATTCTAAGTTTAACCACAAGATGTTACTCTTGCTATCGGAGCACGTGGCTATTAGTCCTTCACCGATAACTCGTATGTTTTGTCTTATGAAAGTGATTGAGTATAAGGGTTCGAGTTCCTTGGTCCTGTTGGATGCTAACACTGAAACAAGTCATCAACCTTGTATCTCTACAGAAAGTTGCCTTCACATTACGCTCATCACAACTTCATCACCTGTTTGAGTTTATTTTTTTACAACTTTATGCTCATATGTGGTGCAAATGGTTTGCTTGAGTTTAGAAATTTCCCTCTTAAATCTAATAGTATTGCTCTAATAGAAATGTTTCATTTCAATATGGAAGTCCGCTTTTACGGTAGGTAATATACTGCCTTTATTTGAACATCCTTTGCTTACATGGAAGGATCCACTGAAGTCAAGGTTCTTTACAGATTGTGCAAGGAATTCATATTTAAGAAAGCTAATATCAGGAAGAAAAAGTTCCATTTCGTGCTCAACTGATATGGCCAAGGAGCTTCCTAATAATGCCAAATTGATTTACAGTGTTGCTCCTGCCACTGGGCACAACAAGGTAAATTATCGATACAGTATATTTCTTATACAATTGGGTTACTTGCTTACTTCTCATTATGATGTCCTTTAATGTTGATTATTGTGCTTTGGTGGACTAGTCTATGATGTTGTTGGGATCAACTTGTATTGTAAGCGCCTAATCCTTTTGACTAACATATTTATTTGTTGATCAAATGTCAATTCAAAGTAGTGTATGGCCCATGAAGTCCCACCTTTTTGATTTGGTTGCATATTTGCAACTTTTGTCTTGTAAGGTTTTTTAATGGGCAATTGGGCAATAGTCACTGTGTTCCTATGTCAGCATGAATGGCAATGAATTTTATTGCAAATGCCTTTCCTTCCTTGTTTATTATTGAGACTCCAACATTTATGGTATATTGATTTCTGAGTTGCTCTTGTTGCTATGTTTAACCAGCTATCTCATATTGTTGTAACCTGTAGTTTTAATGGAGTGGTCGAGGATACGGGCTGAGGGATCAGACATAATTGTTTTACAAAATATCTGTATTTATTATTGGCTTATTCTGTTGGTGTTGAAGTGTCACTTGCAGTCTATTTTCTTCCTTCTACGTTTTTTTTGAGGGAGGGGGTTGTCTAATGGAGAGTCCGAGTACCTTATAAGAAACGGTTGATCAAAAAACTATATGCTGCTAAATGGCCATCCAATTTGATATATGCTGTCAGTTTCCCTGCTGAAGGGTATATGATTGTTGTCTTGTTTGTGCTCAAAAATCTTTTACCTAGTATTATACCGTCCAAAACACCTTATCATGTGCTAAGAACTGCAATTCTTAGCAACAGAAATTAGCAAGAAATCAACAATCAAATAGCTATAAGATACTCTTGTATTGAAAATATCATGAAAATATTGCAATTCTTAAGGCCTTAATCTTCGAGCGGTCATGGTCTCTCCTTTTAAGTATCTGTATTTCTGAATAAAGCCTTCTTTTTATACTTCAGCTTCTATTTGTTCACTTCCTTCTACATTCTCTATCTTATTTGCTCTTGTTACTTTGTCTTGCCTCCCACTAATTCAGTTACTAACTCTGGTAATTGCTGTCAGGATATTCCTCCCTCGCTAACTGACATTATTGTGATCTTCTTTTTCCTTACCATTTTTGTGCTTCTTCTTTCTGGCAGACGTGTGTAAGAGTGGGGGCCTAGGTGAGTTTGTGGCACCATGAAGGAATATAAACACAATTATATGGATTATGCTGTTGTATATTCATTTGTGTTTCAAATTTGGACTTGGGCTCAGATATTAAAAGGTTGCAAGTTGCATCCTTGTTTTGT
This sequence comes from Patellifolia procumbens, assembly GCA_947645195.1. Lineage (NCBI taxonomy): Eukaryota > Viridiplantae > Streptophyta > Magnoliopsida > Caryophyllales > Amaranthaceae > Patellifolia > Patellifolia procumbens. Next base: position 1,905,433 of record CANSGD010000144.1, read on the forward strand.
TTTTTCCTGTTTATATTCTTGCATTGAGATTTTTAGTAGTCTTAAACTCTATGGGTATTTTGTGTAGATAATTTTCTGCAGTCTGTGATTGAGGACTTTTGCTATATTTCTAAACAGGAGGCACACCCGGAGTCTAACCTCAGAGTTCCTGCGATTGTTGGTACCCTTGATAAGATGAAGCTTACTCCACAGGTGGTAGTTCTTTGTCTTCTTAATTCTTGGATTTGCGTTCATGGCATAAACATCTTCTAGGTTTCAGAAACTGTTCAGTGTATTGCTGTCTGCATAGTTGGGGGGGGGGTGTCTAGACTGTGTTATTGAGTTTGAAAGTCGGAGATTCGATGGCTCTAAGGGGCCTTACAAAGCTCCTGACTGAGACTAAACAACCAAAAAAATTCAATTGTTTTTTTGGTACTAGATTGTATAGCCTGGTGCCCACTTGATAGCTATATACTTTGAAATTATTATGAAACCCTTACAAATAATTTCTGTGTCAACTACAATGGTAGAAGGTTTCAAACTCTTGGAAGCTCTCTATTAAATTTTGTTGGATCACCCTCCCTACACGTGTAATCTGGTGTAAATTCTAATTGTTTGTGCTTCCCATAATTTTAAATATCTTTTTTCTTCTTTATGAAGAATAAGTTGGCAATCTTGAGTTGTTTTCTTTCTGTTGTTTACATGATATATTAAGGGGAACATTTGTAATGGGTTCTTTTTATTCCTGTATCTTCACTACAGGAACAAGTCTCAGGGTGTCTTGTTAGCTGGATACTACTAATACTACCTCTTTTAAAGTTAGTTTAACTGAAAGTTCCGTGTTGAATGTAAACCTTATTACGAAATTAGAAGTGATGCATTGGAATAGTGATAGTAATGTGTTGGTTTGGAAAATTTGATATGACTTGTAACGTTCTGTAGTTATTTAAAATGTTAAATATATGGTTTTCCAATGCTGTATTAATAGTAAATGAAGGTGTTTTACTCAAAATTGTGGTGAACTTGTAATTTGATTAATATCGAGGACTGTTTGCTGGGGCATCTCGAAAAAAATAAAAAGACGTCTTTACGTGGGATGGAGCAAGAACTATAGTACTAATCTGCTAAATTCAAGAAAAGCTACACAAGTCAAATGTGTGTAATCATAAAAATGCGAACTTTATTGTTAATTTCTGCTTAAAGTTGGGAACCGATTTCAAAAAAGACCTCATAAGTTTTACAATTTTGTAAAAACACCTTTTTTTTGTGTGAGAAAACGACCCTGTAGTGACACTTTCTATCTAATTACATACCTTGTCATTGGGTTGCGGCCAAAAGGTCAAACTTCTGGTCATAATTCCTCCCTTTTGTCCTCTCTCTTTGTCTATGAAATCACTTACGTCGACTGATATATATATTTGGCTGGAATCCGACATGCAAAGAGTGAGGAAAAAAGGGATGAAGTTTGACATTTTAGCCAATTCAACGACAAGATGGTAATTATATGAAAAGTGTCATGTAAGGTGTTTTTTAAATAAATCAAAGGTGTTTTTTCACAATTATATAAGGAATAAGGCCTTTGCTAACAAATTTTTTCGCTTATTGTTTCCCTCTTTCTTTCAGCTCTTGTTGCTTCATAGTTTTGACTTAAATGTATATGACAGCATCGGAGCTCAGAGATCGTTGAGCTCAAGCATTTTAGTCCGGCATCAGTGGAAGATATAAGTAGTGTCCACGAAAAAGCCTATGTATTTGGTCTTGAGAAGGTCAGTAAAATTTAACTAATTCTAAATTCGTATTCATTATGGTCTATCTTGTTCAAGTTTGTGACATGTGCATATTATTTTTGAGGACAACTCTACACCACAACATAGATTTTTTTTTTATCCTTGGAGTTGGAGCCTTCATGTTTTGATCTTAACTCAGATCTAAGCTTGTGAATTCTGATTTGAAAGTGTCTTCCTTTCTCTTGATTATATGGAACGCATTTGTGTGTCTGTACTCAGCGACTATGTTTGGTTTTCAGAATGTGGGAGATGAGAGCTGATTCTTGATTCAGGTAGTTGTCTACATTTGCGGAGTTGTATACATAATAATAACCTTTTTGACCTGCTACCATAAATATAGGTGGCATGCTGGCATCCCCTTGTTATCTTCCTGTTATATTTCCTTATTACATATCCCAAAAATAAATGCAATGGAGCTCTGAGGGTACTCTCTGACATGTTAATGCAGTTGTTTGTGGGTATTTTTTCCTTTATTTAAAAACTGAACTTTTAGTCTGTCAGTACTAAAATGCATGATGCTGGAACTTAATTGTTACTACCAGTTTCACTCTACAGTTTTATATTTATATGCCTATAGCATAAATGTAAGAAGAATCTGTGGCGTAGAAGAGTAAGGTGTAGGACATTGGTCCATTTGTTTTAAAGTATGTGTCTTGTGTCTAAAATGTGTTAATTTCAACATTTTCATTTTAAGAGAATAATGTTGAGCTCTGTGCGAAATTATTTTGTCAAGGTTTATTTGGTCTTTGTGCAACATCCTCATGATACAGGCGGCCTTGCTCTTTAGAGAATAGTGATGATTATTTAGAAAGGGAAGACTCCTTCCCTCCATCCAAATAATATTTTTCAGTTTTCACACTCTAGTTTGATGTAGAGATAAAAAATCAAGAAGTGAATGAAGAGAGAGATTAATGTAAGAGGAATCTAGCAAGTGGAAGGGATTTCAAAATCATTTCAAAGCTGTTGGACATCAGAGAGATGACAAGGAATGAAGACATGACTTACAACCTGAAGCTAGTTAGTCAATCTGGCATCAGAATATATGTTTAGCAGAAAAAAAGAGTATGTATATCGGAAAAGTGGGGAAAGCTCTTTAGGCCCGTTTTTCTTTCTAAATATTTTTAAGAGAACAAGGGATGAGGATATGACTTGCAACCACAATTGGTTAAACTGAAGCTAGTTCTTAGCAGAAAAGAAACTGAAGAATGGTTCATCGTATGTTTCAGGTTGTCAGAGTAACATAATAGGAAGACCTTATATGGCATTTCTCCCACTTTTAATTTGTTGTTGTCACCTATAAACTTCCCCACATCGAAGAAGATGACCAAACATCTTTCTCTTATCTTTGCGTTGCAGTCTGTGCTCTATCCACTTTTTTTTTTTTGAGAATCCCATGAACCTTTTGCATGGAGGCCGCTTCATGTTTAGCGAGTCTACTGCTCAAGCTTTTTTTTAAGCTACATTCTGGTCTTCAGGGTACTTTAAAGCCTTAAATTATTTGAGCCTGCTTCTCCAAAACCATGCAAAACTGACCAAGCGTAACAAATGAGTTGCTCCTAGAACTTACAAAAGTCTCCCCATTTCCCAAAAATGCTGATTTTCTGTATCAGCGTATTCTTTCTGTTATATAGGTGAAATTTATATGCTTATCCAATAAACTTTGTTGTGTAGGTGATGGAAAAGGCTTCTGAACAAGGAATTCTTCACATTGAGGGGTCTGGGCCAACATATGCCACAGCTTCAGTAAGACTACCGAGTTTATTCTATCATTTGTTACTTGGTCGGTTTATTTTGTAACCCAATTGACAAATAACTGTCAATTACTCTTCTCTTGTTCACAACTTCGTTTTTCAGTTATGTGTTCTCCCAACTACTAGGAATAGTGTGAACGAATAGGGAGAAAGTTGAAAAGGTTGGAAATATGAAGTTGCTTAGCTAGATCCTTCATCCTTCTGATGAACTAGAAAATTCATAAATTCCAGCATAGAAAGTATCTAGAAACCACTTGATGCAATTGGTCTTCAAATTGAGAATGGAATTTGCTTGTCATATGAGCGAGAATATGATGTCATCACTGTCTTTAGCTATGATGCCGAGTTTGTCTTCTTATCAGATGCTTCTACGATATGCCTAAAGAGAGTCAACTTATGAGGGCTTATCACAGCATATATACGCTTGCCATCATTTTTCTCTTCCCATTTTGTAATCTGATAAATATCTCATTTTCTGAGACAGTAGGTATTAGTTGCCCAAAAGTTGTTGGTGGCTTTGCTTTTTAACACCATGTTACGGTTTTGCAGACATTTCAGGATTCACTGATTGCAGCTGGAGCAGGACTAGCTGTTGTTGATGCCGTGGTGAGATCCCAGTTGCAATATTAGTATGTGAATGTGGAAAGTCTCTTATGTTGTGTCGGGTATTATTTTGGGGGTTACGAACATAGGAACTGAGTAAACTACGAATCTACTAACCACTTTGTCCCACACTTAAAACTGTTTTCCTATCAAGAGATGTATTTGTCTTCAATCAAGATCGGTATGCATTACCCTTGTTGCATGCCTTACCCACTAAAATGTTATGAGTTTGATGTACCCGTTCTTTTTTACGAAGTTTCTAGTAGTCAGACAGATGGTCTGTCAGCTAGTTAACTGACTGATTATTATCAGGGCATTTTAGGTGGCTGCATCTAGAAATTCTCCGGAGCCTCCATCTGGATTTGCGTTGATAAGACCTCCTGGTCACCATGCTATTCCAAAGGGGCCGATGGGCTTTTGTGTTTTTGGGAACATTGCTATTGCTGCTCGTTATGCTCAACGAGTACATGGATTAAAGCGTGTTTTCATCATTGATTTTGATGTTCACCATGGTAATGGCACACATGATGCTTTTTATGAGGACCCAGATATATACTTCCTATCAACTCATCAGGTGACCTTCCCTTCCTGGTTTTTTTTAAGTTGTTCAAAACAAATGATCTATTACGTGAATGACTACCATGTTTGAAATACATATTTGATTCCTATTATTTTCCTGAAGGTGCTCATTCCATCTGCTATCAATTTTCCATCTCTGTTCTTTTAATCATCAGCGTGAAACTATATCATTGAATACCTGACAGACTTCCATACATATCCCCATAAAAGGCTCCAAGAAGGACATAACGACTGTGGTCTAAAGATGCTTTATTTCAGACGCAAGACTCGGGGTGCGTTCTCTTCGCTTGAATTTTTCTAAACTTGTCCGAATCAAACTTATCTGAATTCTGAACTTGGAATTGATCAGACCTTATCTGAACCTTTTCAACTCATCGAAGCTTATTTTATAAATTTATTAGGACGTATTGGAACTTGTTTTAACCTTTTGAAACTTACCTTTTTTAAAGGTAAAGAGAACGCACCCTTGTAGTTTTCTTTTCATTGCACTCTTTTTACTGCTCCTTGTAGGAGTGACGCAATTGGTAATCCATCTTTGATGCAGGTTGAAAACTGATGATGTACATTTGTTTAAAGTTTCATCATAGAAGTTGGAAATTGATTGACTTGAAAAGTTTCTCAGTTAACTGTTTATACAAGGCAGGGTAACTACCTATCTTTCCTTGTATCTGATCAGCTCTATTTACTTTCAAGTTTCAACTTCCAATGTAGGATGGTAGCTATCCAGGAACAGGTAAGATTCATGAGGTAGGCCATGGTCAAGGCGAAGGCACATCGTTGAATTTGCCACTGCCTGGAGGATCTGGAGATGTCGCTATGAGAACCGTCTTCAATGACATTATTGTGCCATGCGCTCAAAGATTCAAGCCTGACATAATACTTGTATCTGCTGGGTAAGCAGGCTAGGCACCTTTATTTCCATGATGCTACTCTTCAAAATAATAATTTTATTATTCTTTGCGTTTCCGAAAAAAGAAAATACTTCAATATCGATAACCTGTGACTATACCCAGTAAGAATACTACTTTTTGGAATAGAATTGTTGGATTGTGCTAGGAATCTCACGATCTCGAAGACAAGTTTTTGACCATTAAAATGTTTCACTATTCACTACATTGATAATTTTAAGATAAATATCGAAACAAATCTACTTCCTCCGTTTCAAAAAAAATAGCTAAACTTTCCATTTAAAGAAGTTTCAAATTAATGACTACACTTCTCCTTTTTTCTTTATTTGGTAACTTTTTCTCTCTATCTCTCTCCTACCACATATCTTACCCCACAATCTCTCACACAAACAAAAAGTGCCTAGGAGTCCGCAATAAAAGAAGTGTAACTATTTTTTTGAAACAGAGGAAGTAACACAATTCCACCTAATATTATTGTTTAATATTAGTGAAATAGTCTTCTCACATGGGTTAAAGAACAAGAAGGTAAATAAAAATTTCATTTCTGAAAACTATGGTTCCCTTTCAATTGTATTCAGCTATGATGGACATGTTTTGGATCCTTTAGCAAGCCTTCAGCTCACCACAGGAACATACTACATGCTTGCTGCTAGCATAAAACAACTTGCCAAAGAACTATGTGGAGGGCGATGCGTGTTCTTCTTAGAAGGGGGATACAATCTCGAATCTCTCTCCTATTCAGTGGCGGACTCATTCCGTGCTTTGCTTGGGGAGCGTAGCCGTGCATCTGAATTCGATAATCCAGCTTTTCTGTATGAAGAACCTTCAAGCAGAATCAAACAAGCTATTGAGAGGGTGAAGGCTATACATTCCTTGTAATATGTTGTATTCGCCCCGGCATTACTTTGTTGTATATTTACTGAATCACATGACCATAGGTTCTTAGATACGCATTAGCGTATACAGGATCTTAGATACGGATACGTGTATAGTTTCGTGGGCATTTATTCTGCTACAGCATACAAAATCTTTCGTAAACTATGTCCTCATTTTTAGTCTTCACAGGCTAATTGATCGGAAAGTAATCAAAGTATAGCTCAAAGCAATGTATCTTCTTCAAAAATATGTCATCCCTCTCTTTCATCAAATTCTTTCATAATTTCTTTTTGTTACTACTCATGGACATGTACTTTCTCTTGTGTCAATACATTGTATACTTCATCATTTATGATATATTCAATTTTATAATGTTTTATACTAATCTAGTAATCTATTTATGATTAATTAATTATTTTTATTTTGCCAAATATATAATTTTAGATATTAAATAATTGCTTAAGGTTAGAAATGAAAAACACCCCATTATCCAAAAAAAAAGTATTGAAATTTACTAAAAAATGTTAAATTTTCTTTTTGAAGTAAATAAAATTTGAAAATATTATGATCATGGGCAAATATTATTTCATCTGTCAATAACTAGAAATAACCACGGAATAAAGAAGAAACCATTATTTCCATCGCTATTCCAACCCTTTCCTCTAAAACCTTAGCCTGAATTTTAAGATTTTAGGACCTATCATAAACAAAATTATCGAAGGTACGGAATTTTTTTTTGAAATAATGTTAAAATCTAAAATTTTCACTTTATATGAGATTGAAATTTATTTAACACAACACCGTCCACGTTATTTTGGATAAGATAGAGCGTAATTTTTTTTGGTTCATCAAAGTAGCGTGTTTCAGGCTTCAACACAAAATCTTGCAGTAGCGAATCTAACAAAAACTCGCTACTTGAAGTAACAAGTGTAAGCCCATACTAGCTACTTTAAGATTTCAAGTAGTGAATTTGTGCTGTTGTTGTTGTGTTTGACAGTTGTATATTTAGTACAAGACAATAAAATAATTTCTTGGAGTAACGAATTTCCAACGGTCCATTTATCTACCATATCGCCACTTAAAATAGCGAGTTTTGTTAATATATCATTACTTCAAGTAGCAAATTAGCTCTGAATCAACGGAAAACCCGAAACAGTTCCCGAGCCTACGTGGACAGTATTGCGGTAAATCAGCCGCTGGAAACTCCACGGCCCCGCTCCTACCACCGTAGCTCAGCCATCCCGCCACCATCAACCACCGCACACGGCGCTCCGGTAAGTTCTGCACCTCTGTTTTTTTCTTTCAATTGTAAATTGAAGTCATATTTATATGATATTTTGATGTTATTAGAAATTAATTTACGAGTTTATATAGTTGCTTGAACCAGTGTATTTAGTGTCGTTTGTATGTATAATTTGGTAATGTTCATGGATAATTAGATTGTTCGTTGTTCAATTCGTATATCGGTAGTGAATTAAGTGTTTAGAAATCCAAATTGGAATATTCAATTTGTCAATATGATTTAGGCAAATAGGTATTAGAATTGAAATTAGTTCATTACAATTTATGTTAGGAGGAGAAATTCTTTAATTTCCAAAGCCATTGTTTCCTAACACCAAAAAAATCTTTGCTTGAAACTGGGTCTCATAGATGTAAACTAAACATCTATCAGATACAAATATACTACAATTTTCTATAAGTATACTACATTTTCTCTCTCTCTCTATATATATATACTACAAGTTCAGTAAGTTCTAAATTTATTAAGAAAATATATTACCTTAAACTTTTGTTAAATATACTACATTATTTATAAAATATACTATATGTACCTATAAATATACTACGAATAAATTGATAGATGCCAAATTTCCTATATATCTGATAGGAATTGGGCAGCCCTCCTTGAAATTGCTGTCATTTGAACTTTTGAATGGTTTTTTTAAATTAATTTTTGATAGGGACATGTTGTTCATTGTATAATTAGTCAATTAGGTACTTGGAAATTGAAATTAGAATTTGCGAGAAATGCCAAGTGTATATCCGATATATGTATATATTCATTGCCTCACTTTTTTGGTGGTATATTTAATGAAAATACTAGTACATTTCTTATGCAGGGTAGTACCTTCATTGACAAAAGTAGTATATAACAATCGATATTTTCAAAGCTATATAACTATATAGTTTGTATTTGGCATATAATTTTCATTTAGAAATGTACTACCATACATATTTGAATGTACTGCCATGTATAAGAAATGTACTACCATTTTCATTAAAGATACCACCAAAAATGTGAGGCAATGGATATATACATATATCGGATATTCGGATATAGACTTGGCATTGCTCAGAATTTGCAATTGGTCAATGAAATTAGGCATTGATCCTAAGTGCAAGTGCAACCCTCATTTCCTCACTTGCTTTAGGTTGAATTGGTTTTAAATATTTTTCTCACTTTGGTGAAGTAAATGAGTCGGAAAAGAAATTAAATAAGCTGAAATTATCGGTATAAACATATTGTTTACGTTCTTTATGTTTGTTGTCGATTCAATATGTTACAACAACTTATATTTTGTTGAACGCAGAGCTCTAAGAATGGGTGATGGTACAGTCCCACAATTTGCTCTCCGAGGAGCTTGTCTATGAAACTTGGTATGAACAATGTGGTTATGGGTCGCTCAGAAACACATCACTCTCCCTGATCACCCATAGTGTTTTTTACACTTAAATTATGGGATGGCAGGAAGTGTGCTTGTTAAGCAAAATCTTGAAACCTTTTTCCTCTCAAATTCATCACCCTTTGCCAAGTTATTGGATTGGTGCATCCAATCAAATTCAGTTCGCCATGGACGTTGTGTCCATGCCCAGATTCTTAAGTCCCAGTTTGCATCCGAAGTTTTTATACAGAATAGGCTGGTTGATATGTATGGGAAATGTGGGTTTGTAGATGGTGCACGTAAATTGTTCGATAGGATGGTTCAAAGAAACATTTTCACTTACAATTCAGTATTAAGTGCGTTGACGAGATGGGGTTTTCTTGATGAAGCTGCTGAGGTGTTTTTGGCTATTCCCAAGCGTGATCAGTGCTCCTGGAATTCGATGGTTTCCGGGTTTGCTCAGCATGATCGGTTCGAAGAGGCGGTGGAGTATTTTGTGGGGATGAATAGAGAGGGTTTTGTGGTAAATCAGTATTCATTTGGTAGTGTTCTTAGTGCTTGTGCTGGGTTAGGGGATTTGGAAATGGGGATTCAAGTTCATGCCTTGATGTTGAAGTCTCCGTATTTAATAGATGTGTACATTGGCTCTGCTCTTGTTGATATGTATGCCAAATGTGGCAAAGTTAAATGTGCTCGGAAGGTTTTTCATGGGATGGGTGTAAGGAACCGAGTGACATGGAATAGTCTGATTACATGTTATGAACAAAATGGTCCTGTGAATGAAGCTGTTGAGGTATTTGCAAACATGATGGATCTTGGGGTGGACCCGGATGAAGTCACACTTACCAGTGTGGTTAGTGCTTGTGCAACATTAACGTTAACTAGAAAAGGTAGGGAAATTCATGCTTTGGTTGTAAAAAGAGACAAGTACAGAAATGACTTAATTTTAAGTAATGCGTTGGTTGATATGTATGCAAAATGTGGTCGAATCAATGAAGCTCAATTCGTCTTTCACGGTATGCCATCAAGAAATGTGATTTCTGAAACAACTATGGTGAGTGGTTATGCGAAAGCAGCAAGTGTGGAGACTGCCAACTTGTTGTTTATGAAGATGACGGACAGGACCATAGTATCCTGGAATGCGCTTATGGCAGGTTATGCGCAAAATGGAGAAAATGAAAAGGCTCTGAGCTTATTTCGGCAATTAAAAAGAGAGTCTGTTTTGCCCACTCATTATACATTTGGGAATCTCCTCAGTGCTTGTGCAAATCTTGCAGATCTGAATCTTGGCATGCAGGCTCACGCACATTTATTGAAACATGGAATTTGCTTTCGTTTAAGACCGGAGTCTGACATCTTTGTGGGGAATGCTCTAATAGACTTGTACCTGAAATGTGGGTCGGTTGAAGATGCACTGCAAGTCTTCCACTACATGGTTGAAAGAGATCACGTTTCATGGAATGCAATGATTGTAGGTTTTGCTCAAAATGGATACGAGATTGAAGCTCTCGAGATGTTCAAGAGAATGATATTATCTGGTGAGAAACCTGATCAAGTAACAATGATTGGAGTTCTTTGTGCTTGTAGTCATGCTGGTTTGGTGGAAGAGGGTCGTCACTATTTCTACTCAATGTTCAAGCTGTACGGTTTGGAACCATGGAAGGACCATTACACTTGTATGGTTGATCTGCTTGGTCGAGCTGGTTGCTTCGAGGAAGCAAAAGAATTGATTGAGACTATGCCAATCCAGCCTGATAATGTTGTATGGGCTTCTCTGCTTTCTGCTTGCAAGGTTCATCGAAATGTCGACATGGGGAAGTACGTGGCAGAGAGACTAATGGAAATTGATCCTACTAATTCTGGTCCTTATGTTCTTCTCTCAAATATGTATGCAGAGCTTGGGAGGTGGACAGATGTTACTAGGGTTCGGAAACGTATGATGCAGGAGGGAGTTGTTAAGCAGCCTGGCTGTAGCTGGATTGAGATACAGAGCCATGTACATGTGTTTATGGTTAAAGACAAAAGCCACCCGCAGCAAAAAGACATTTACGTAGTTTTGAAAAACCTTACCAAACAAATCAAACTAGCTGGATATATCGACATCCATACTGATACAGAGATCGATGAGCAAGAGATCGATTATGAAGCAGCTTCATGTCATTGATGGGAAATATTACTTGTTCCTGCCTTGGGTGAGCATCTTGTAATTTGCTTTCATTTAAAATAGGATATTTTGTCAATGAAACTACTTTAACATTTTTTTGGCAAGCAACTACCTTTCGAGAATTTTATTTATCAAAGTAGCACTACCTCTAAATTTAGAATGATATAAATTGACCCTCAATTGTTCATTTACAGCTGAAATTTGGCTACTAAGGGTAGTAATAATCATCATTTTTCTGTTGGACGAAATGATGATTGGTGCCACAATGAGGGTCAAATACCTTAATATTATAGCCTAGGTAGTGTCACTTCAAAGAAAATGGCTTAAGGTAGTTGTTTCAGAAAACGATGTAATAAGGTACGTCCATATGCTTTTCCTTTCTATGAATGGTGTATTTTTGCAAAATAAATCTAATGCTTTTCGCCTCAAGTATTGGGAGCCTAAGACACGTTCTTCCTAGTTAAATCTTTTATATTTACTTCACATCTTTGTCTTACGAACAATCACCAAATGGTTGAACCTACCTGTATCTGAGCTCTTAGTTCTAGCCTTTTTCCTTTCTTTTTATTCTTTTTGTTGAATCGAAAAACACAAATTGCTAATAACAATTTATAAGGAAGTGGAAAATGAGAATAGAACTCTGTAAAGAATTTATTTTTAGAAATTAGCGAGCATTTGCTATACTTTTCGGAGATATTAGAGACTCTATAGTTTGGTCAACCCCCCCCCCCCCAAATAAAATAAAATTGCAGTTTCTTTTAGTAAATTTAATGGCAAAATAAAATTGCAGTTTCTTTTAGTAATTTTAATGGCAAAATTGCAGTTGAAACAGAATTTTGTAAAAGAAGAGCTAGGCTAAGCTTGCATGTGAGCTTCAAGCTGTCCTATCTTCAAAGTGTAGTTTAGAGTTCGTATTGTCTAGAGGACAAAATTCCTCTAACAGCTGGTTGTGACCTTCGGAGGATACTGTCTAAGGAGGATCTTGGATATAGAATTTGTGCACCCTTTTGCGCAAGATCAGCATGTATTACATCGTTCTAGCTACTAGTAATCTAATACTTGATGGTTGAGATTGTAAAAAATTGCTGAGCCAATAGAGCCAATGTGCACTAATATTGGTTGTTCACCCATAATTGTACGAATATGAGCTATTCAGGGATGTCGACAAATCAATTTTACAATGCAGTTCATATGCCTTATCAATGGGCTATGTTATGTAAAATCAGTAGTCTCTCTCTGTTTGTAGTAATCTCTCTCTCGAAAAAAAGTATGTGTTAGCAAAGGATGAAATTTGAATGTGATTATGACGTTGCCACAAGTTCAAATGTGGGCATTATGTTTTTGTATCGTTTGTCTGAAATCCGTGCATCTGCTGCTTTGCCTTCTATTTTTTTTTTTTGGTAGTCTTATTACGAAGGATGGAAATCCTGAAAGTGAATATTATGTGCTATGAGGCAATATAACCCTGCAAATTCTATTCAGCTACATGGAATCGTCTGATTGGAGATAACTCACTTTGTGGATGTTGCTTGCTCAACATGTAGCGTGGAGTTCTTTTGTACCATGGTAAATGTCTATATTTTCTTAGAATGGAATCTGGGTTAAGAACATGCCATTCAATTTTCCGTCTCGAGCATTAAATGTCGAAATATTTTTCTTCATTACTGTGTACTTGACTGAAACAAATTCATTGATCTCAATTTTCAGGTGAGAGAAAAGGTAGAGGTGGATTGAAGTGAGCCTGACATGTAAGTAGAAGAAACAAGTTCGAATGAAGAATGATTCTAGGGCAATTAGTCAACGGTCAGTCTCCTTCTGTTGTACTTTTAATTTAGTCAGCAATTATGAAGATAATTTTGGCCCTTGAACCTTTGTGACATAGAAGTACCATTCTAACTTGACATGAACTATGTGCTAAGGCTTAGGGGTCAAGGACTGGGATTATAGAATTGTTTTTCGGAAATCATCGGTCGCAATTTCCATTATTATTGCCTTATATAAATAGCTAGAGTCACTATGAAACTTAAATAGCAACTGATGCAGTTTCCATTATTGTTGTCTTGTGTTCAGTTCACAGTTCACAGACACACCTAAGACATGGAGGGAGGCCAAGCACAATCCTTCCAGAAACAATGAGATCAAGCAGCACAAAAAGATGACTGTGCAGCCATCTTATCCCAACAATAAAAAGGTTAATGTCTTCCCTGAAATGGATTTAATTTTTGGTTTGCTGAATATACTCCTTTCATTTTGGCTCCAGTTGTATATGGGCATGCAATATAAGAGTAAACAATTTGGCATATGCTTAACCATAAAGTGCCTAATGTAAGCTTTTGTTTTAACGTAAGAGAGAGCAAATATTTCTAAAATAGGGATAGTACTCATGGCAGGGCTACATAAATTTAATGGAGATAGGATAGTCATTGTGGGATAATAAGTTACCATTTAAGATAAGTGGAGCATCTGTTTGATAAGCTTCTCAAAAAAGAAAAGCGGAGCAACTTCAAAAAAAATGGAGGAGGTATCTATTTGCACATAATCACTGGAGTCTACTTCTTACCTGATGGATATGAGTCTTTGAATGATTATGTGGTTATGATGTACTAAGATTGACAGCGCGTATTAGTGTTCTTCATTACTAAAAGTTATTTAGTATACCACTTCTTTTATTCTGAGTTTAGTTTTTTGTGTGTTATGGACTGGGTTTCCTCTATCAATCAATAAGAACAAGGCAGTAAATGAGCAGGAGAATATGTAAGCTAAAGGCACAAGATGAGGGGGAAGGTTGGATCTTTGTTGTATTGCAAATAATAGTACAAGTCGGCTTCTCGAGTAGCTTAAACTCCCACTAAAATTACAATACACTAAAACCTAATTGCGGGCCACCAACCTCTCCCGCGATGACCAGGGATACTAGAATAGAAGAGTCCGGGCTAGCAAAGGCTTTTCTCTGCTTTCAGAGCCAAAGATTCCGGTTAAAAAAAGCTTGCCCGAAGCCTTTTTCATCTTCATTCATCAACATATATGACTCGCCTCCCTAATTCAGCTAATAGAACTAGCTAACTACTTGTTATCCAAGCTAATCCTAGTACCTCCTGATGAAATACTAACTACCCTTCCTACATAAGGTTGATTCCTATAATACCCTTCCCACATAAGGTTGATTCATTACAATATGCAGAGTGCTTAGCTTTTGAAGCGAAAGTGATCTTCTTACAAGTTTCCCTCGTCAGATGGCAATGACCTTAATAGCTCAAAAGCCAATATCTAAATAGCTTTTGAAGTGAGAGACTTCAATAGTTTGCGGGACATACACTTTTTAGTGATTTCCCATAACCGGTCTTTTCTATGACGAGGTCATACCTCTAACTTCGAAAGTTCTGTAAAGCAAAGAAATCTATGCCTCCTTATCTGTTGTAAATTCCTAATCACGACTTTCCACCTCATAACCAGAAAGTTTGGGGAATCTAAGTGTCACATTTGTGAAGTATGATGTTCGTTATAGTTTCAAGGCTCTTCCAAGTTCCACATACTTAGCGATGTCAAAGAGCACAGGTAAGTGTTCCTTCTCCGGTTAAGGATTTTGCGGTTTCCGTGGATCCCCAACCGTGGACTGATGTCATCTACGGAGCATTTAGTGACATAGACACTTTGGAGCACCGTAAACACATATACCTTTACCTTGCACTCGTGTTGGCTTTGTGCTAGAATATAGTTCACATTCGCCCAAGTGTCTTCAAGCCAACTCTATATGCCTTCTTGTTAAGGCAAAATCTCGTTGTTTGAGTGGAGATAGATGTCGATTGCTGCTTTTTGTTTGATGTTTCCGTGTAAAGTCATCAATATCCGACTAACTACCTTGCATTCCCAATATCAACATACCGGTTCCAGTTTGTGATGAAAACTGAGTTTCTGAAGGATAACTTGTGAGTTGTGATGGTGTGTGCGTTTTGTATGTTAAGCTTCTTTATGGATAATGACTTGTTAGTTGTGATAACTTAAGAGAAAAGGTTTTTCTAAACATGCCAATTTTACTACTATGAAATGATGTAGAGTTCCATGGTCTGATTATCCTATTGATTTACTATTATCTACTAAATATTTACATTCACATGCTCAATTTTGCAGGTTTTGTTGATAATTTGTATTTGTATTTATGCCAAAGACGTTCAACCTGAATTAGTTCCTTGAATTTTTATGTTCTTTTAAGTTGGGGAGCTAAGACTTGTTTTAAGTCCAAAAAGGATCTATTTTGTCCTTTCAAGGCTTGTATTGATTTATAAATTCTTTTGTAAGATGTTAGTATTAAACAATTTCCCTTATTTTGGGGTGTCCAAATTACAAGGAGATTTTGTCAAAATTATAAGACCAAAAATAGCTTAAAGTAAGAATTTACTTACTATGAACGGCAATTTTATAGGCTCATATTCATGTTTCTAATATAAAGTATCTTCTAACATTTAACCACCATTAATGAGGACAATGACATGCCATTGAAAAAAATTGAGTCAATGACATGTTTATATCTCTATATGCACGCAAGTCCTAAGACACGACCGTTGTTAAGGAGACATATTTCACACTTTTGTATCTCTTTTAATTGCAACATTGAGGTTGGGCGGGAAAGTCCCAATTCCTATCTGATAGATGTGAACAGTAACATCTATCAGATAGGAATGTACTACATTTCTATAAAAAAATATACTACGATTTTTTATTGTACTACAATTTTCAGAAACTATATTACTCTAAACTGTATATAAATATACTACATTACGCAAAAATATACTACATAGATATATAAGTGTACTACGTTTTTTAAAAAAGAGTTTGATATGTGCCCAGCTCCTATCTATCTGATAGGAACTGGGCAGCCCTCGAGGTTGGGCATGCTATTTAAGTAAGTTAACGAATTATTAATTTCTATAATTATAATCTTGATATCTCATACCTTCCCTCACGGGCTCTCACGTGTCAAAATGGTACAGGGTATTTAGTTTGTAGACCTCTCCCCCTCCTTAAACCGCATGTCCATCTTCAGTTTTACAGCTTACAACTCGTGATGATAACAAGTTGAATGTAGGCGGCTTCCAGTTGGATTCATATATGAATTCTTTGAATACAAAAATATTAGATCTTGAAAGGCCATGGATCTGGATCCTCAAGCTATAGTAAACATGTAATCTCATTACTTAATTAAATTTATGGACTAGTTATGTCATCTTAGCACTCTATAAAATACAATATTAGTCGTTTACACTATTATTACATATGCGCCAAGTACAAAAAAAATCCATGGATCAAATATGGTCTCAAAATCTTGGATCCATTGGAATGGATCCAAAATTTAGAGATTGCTTACAACTACAGAAAAAAGAGTTAGGAAGTGTAACATATCTTAGTAATTAATATATTTTTTTTTAAAGTACAAGAAATACTTAGGAAACCCTTCTCTCAAGGGTGAAGTAATTAATAATATGATTGTTCTGCTTTGAGAATGAGGAAAAACTTTCACATTTAGCTAGACCATCTTTAAAAGGCTTTGTTGGGTCAAGTCTCGTTCTTCATTTGTACCTCTTCATACAATTCAAAAAACCCAAGAATGTATTCAACTATAAATAACTTGAATAGGTAAATAATATACCATGATATACATCTTTTTGTACATCCAAAAAATCTTAAACAAATGAATATCAGTTTAACAAATATGTATAATTTACGCATATAAGTATTACAAAAGTATTAAAAGAGGCGGTAAAAAAAACTTTATATTAAAATTAGAGTAACTTAAACCCATTACCTTTATTCAAAAACTATCACTTTATTCAACAAAGTTCTTCATTCTTTTCTTTTTATTGACTTGGACTCTTGCCTAATTTTAAATTAAAATAAGAAGATCTCTTATAAGACCGAATATTTTTATACTATAGAGAAGGGAACGCCAAAAAAGAAGAGAAATCTACCGTTTAACCAATTAAATTTTTAACCGTTTTCGCACGTACCACGCGCATATACAACTAGTCAATTATGCCCCAGCCCGTTGTGCTCTTTGGGCATGTGCTTGTAAACTTTCATTTCCTCTCCCATCTTCTCTCAAAACGCCATTACAGATAGAGGTTTAACATTTCTTAGGGTTTATCAGCTACATTACCACCATCAACAACAAAAAATGATGCAGAAAAGATGTTCGACGCCATTAATGCGCTCAATTCGAAGCTTCAGTAGCAGTAGTAGCAATGATAAGATTGTCGCTTCAGTTCTCTTCGAGAGGCTTCCTGTTGTCATCCCTAAAATCGATCCTGTTCTTTACGCCTTTCAGGAATTCTCGTAAGCCCTAATTTTCCTTGGTTTTTATCGTTTTTTTTGTTGTTTTTGATGTGGAACTTTTGTTTACAGTAGTTTCTATATCAATTGAGCTGGAAATTTGAATTTGTGTAGCTTTATTGCTCTGATTGAATGATGATTATGATGAATTGATGATTGATAAAGGTAGCATAGATGTGATAGAACACGATGCAATGTGGCGGACCTAGGATTTTAGTATCGAAGTGGCGATTATAGATTTTGAGATTAATCACAAAATTAACACAATGCCATTAGTAGTCCAATGAGAAATAAGAATTAATTGGGGTGTTGCGTGCAAGCGATTTGACTCGATGTAGGTACTCCATTGTGCCGGATGCTTTTAAGATTTTTACAATTATTGAAAAACTACTTATTCAATGTGGCTTAAGTTATGGAATTTTCGACATTGGTATGGTTGGACATTTGGTTGTTTATAGCTCAAAGGAAAATTGGTACTGAAATGTTTTGAGAGAGGGGGATTTTGAAGTGGAAGACAGCCCTTTATTAGTTTTAGAAATCCTTTGGAGAAAAAAATAGATTAGTTTTTTAGATGGTGGAAGTTTGTGTTCTCCTTAAGCGGATAGTTCTAGTCTTCTAGTACTAGTACATCGACTGGCTCAAAACAGCTAATAGATTTTATGATTCTACTTCTCAAGTGAGCTAAAAGCAGTGTCACATAATTCGTAGATCGCTCTAGAACGGGGAACGAATTCGGGAACGGAATTCGCTGCATAGAGCTTTGATTTTAGGCAAATTGGCGAATTGTGAATTGCGAATTGGGAACGAATTCGATCGAACCAATTCGAAATTCGCACACCACCCCAGCGAATTATGTGACAGTGGCTAAAAGTAATGAGTTATCGGTAGAAACAACTGTTTTATAGAACTTTGAGTTGCTTTAAAATGAAAGTGTTCTATCTGTATATCATACTTGCTTGGTCTGTGAGTGACTGCCTAGGATACATCTCATGTTTAACCTAGCGATTATATAACATGTGTTGATTGTTTTTAAACTCTTGATTTTACCTAAAGTGCATGTGATACCGTGTCACAGAGTCAACAACATGTCATGGATATCAACACTTGACGCTTCATTTGGGACGTGAAAGATACAATCTTTTTTGTAAAATAACCGATGCTAAATAGAAATGACCGTGTGCGAGTAAAAGGCATGTAGTTGTTAATGGCAGAGATTGAACAATGAGAAATATGCCATCTTGAGTTTTGAGGGTGGACAGAACCTTTTCGTGTGCTCTCAGCAAGTATATAGGGAAGGGAATTAGTAGAAGTTTCTCTCCAAGTTCCAACCTCATGAACTTTCTTAGTGGTTCACTCATTGTAC
Organism: Patellifolia procumbens; assembly: GCA_947645195.1. NCBI lineage: Eukaryota > Viridiplantae > Streptophyta > Magnoliopsida > Caryophyllales > Amaranthaceae > Patellifolia > Patellifolia procumbens. The sequence goes on from CANSGD010000144.1 coordinate 1,924,430, forward strand.
ATGGAACGTAAACTTTAGTGTGCAACCTCAATGCATTTTCTTTCCAATCTGTGAACAAGTAAATCTAATTTCCGCTGGGCATCTTTAGTTGTTGCAAAATATTTCAGGAAATAATTCTGTTTATTATATGCATATACTTTATTGTAGCAGCTTCTTCTGTGCCCTATCTGATAAGTAATGTGGCTACCTCTTTTGGTGCCTCTTTCTTGTTTGACTATATATAGGTTTCGATGGAAGCAGCAATATCGACGGGTATATCCTGATGAGTTCTATAAGAAATACGAATCTCGGTAATCTTTTAGTTTTTTGATCTTTTTTCATCTCCTTCTCATCTTCTTAATGTCATGAGATTGGATGCTAGTTGCATTTTAGGGATGATGAAAAGTGTTATTTGTATATCATGTTGATACAGTTTATTGCTCCTTCCTCTATTTCATCACAGTTAACAAATTTGGCCGTCATATTACACCATGGCTGGAATCTATTTAATGCTACAGAAAATGATTCCGAAAAAATATATATGTATGTTTATCATTGTGTCATACTCTAATCATTCTCTTGGGGAGTGATAATGCAAGCCTTATCTTGAAATTTAGTTCTCACTCTCTGTGTAGGGGAAATTATTGTGCATAGGTTGTTTGTGATAATATTGTTTCTGTATGCAGATTGGTTTCTCCTGTCTTGATGTTCTCTAATTGCTAGAAAAATCATGAAAGTCAATTATATCCCAAAGAGATCAGATTGAACTACTTTACTAGTATTTTCTAATTGACTTGTTTGCCTAATTTTTGATGCTTGCTCCAGAAGGGTAGAATTGTAGCTTGTAGAAGTTTTCTATGACCTAATATAAGCAATTAATTGTCTGTGATGCAACTACTTACTTGCCATTTATTGTAACCATATGCATAATCGCTTCTTCAGTAAGTTCTTTTCTTGTTGCTCTTGATGTTGACTAGTGTGTATTGTCCCAGAAACCTACTTATGTTCATCCTTTGTTTTCATTTTCTGGCAGGGGGAAAGGTGATTATCAAATTGATTACAAACCAGCTTCACGGATCACTGAAGCTGACAAAACTAATGACAAAAGGTATTAGAAGGTGTTTCTTCTATTTATGGCATTTTCGTACCGCTAATTTCCTGATCTGTAAGGTCCCATCGGATAGGCTGGGCGCTGGCAAAACAAATGTCTTGGATATAGCCTCTTTGTTATTGCAGGGGTTGAGCTATATACAGCCGACCCTGCCCCATCCTGTCATGAGCAAGAACCTTCTCTGGAGGCATTAGGGTCATGTTGTTGTTGACGTGAAATAACCTATTGAGCTAGCAATGACTTCTCAAATTTCCGAAGACGAGTTTAAGTAGTAATCATTTTTTCCTTTTCTGTGGAAGCATTTCTCACTCACGAACTTAGAAGACTATGAGTCACCATTGTATAGTGGTTTTTCCACTGTTGACCTCTACTTTGCAATCATGCTAAACCTCTGGTTTCCAAATAAGACCTCAGTATATTTGTTCGGGAGAGAGAGATTAAGGAGTGGGGAGGGGGAGGAGGCAGTTAATTGGTTTGTGTGCCTCGATTCCTTGAGTAAGCATTAAACCAGTTCTTGTGTTCCTTTAAGGTCATTGCAAAGAGCTCTCGATCGGAGGCTCTATCTTCTCCTTCATGGACCTTCTTATGGCTCTCCTGATGGGAAGCCTGTTTGGCATTTTCCAGAAAAGGTTTACGAGAATGAAGAGACACTGCGGAAGGTAGGTAATCCGAGAAACTGGTTCCTCTCTTGTATCTTTGGACTTCTCTTCTTTCTAATGACCCCTGCTTGTTGCAGTGTGCGGAGTCTGCTCTACAATCCATTCTAGGTGATCTTTCACACACATATTTTGTCGGAAATGCACCCATGGGCCATATGGCTGTACAGACAGCTGACAAACCTGATCCATTGAAGGTATGTATGTCTCAATATGCTGCACAGATACATTTGCATCTGTTTTTCCATGCCTGAAGCACCCAAATGAGATATCCTCATTTTTTCATGTTTTCTTTTGATCAGAGATTCTTCTTTAAATCACAAGTAATTGCGACGAACAAGTTTAACATTGGTGGATGTGATGATCATGTTTGGGTGACCAAGGATGAACTACTGGAGTACTTCCCTGATCAAGCCGAGTACTTGAAGCAGATGATTATTAGTTGAAATGGTGATTACCAAAGATTAAAGGAGTCATTTTGCAGACCCCCTTAAACCTTCAACTGTTAGAGTGTATGTGTGGTGATCACTGTAGTTTGAAGTTCCTGCTTAATTTTGAGGCCACAGAGTAATTAAGCTGCTCTAAATTTTGGAGTGCAATCAGCTTTCAGACTTGCCTTTGAATCTTTTGAGAATAAAATTATCCTTTAATGGCATAGGCTTAATGGAATTTTGTTAGTTGTCTGAGTTTATGTAGCTTGTAACTAATATAACAGTGACAGTTTGATTAATCAAATCTGAATTACTTAGGGCCTATTCGGTATCACCACTAGGTTCCTGTGTTTGGTTTTTAAATATTTTGATATATACTACCTCCGTTCCATATGTATTGCAACATAGGGAGTTTTACGCCTCCCAACGCACTACTTTAGACGCTAATATCTCTAATTTTATTTAAGTAAAAATTATAAAAAGTTGATATTAATTAAGCACATATCGAGACGAATCTAATAAGATCCCACATGGCTATATTTATCCTTGTGTATAAATCACAAAAGAAGGTCAGTGGGTAGTGTATGAATAGTGCAAAATGTCAAATGTTGCGATACACATGGAACGGAGGTAGTATGATATAAGTTGTAAAATAGCTTTTAAATTTGTCATATATATAGTAATCATATTTATTTTGAAAACTGACAACAAAAATTGAAAATTACCTTTTCTTATTTTCATATTTTGGTTTTTGGTTTACAGGAAAAAAAAAAGTGAAAACTGAAAACAAAAGAAAAAAAAACGACAACGAAAACCTTACCATCCAACAATCAATTGCCAATCCCCTTAATTTGAAAATTATATACATAAATTTCCAGTTACACTAAAACAACATCACCCCAATGCCTTAAATGCACCCACCACAAGGCGAGGTAAGGCGGGGTCAGGTGTACGCGACTTTACCTTTGTTTTGAGCGCATAAAGAGGCTGTTTTCAGATGATCCAAAAATGAAAATTGCTCGAAATTGCATTGACTGCCATCGACTTTATAGTATACTCTATTATACAGTATATAGTAACCGTTTTAATTATCCAAATTCGTAAATTTAATGGATAAATTCGGATCGAGATCGGATAACATTTTTTTAAACCTAATTTCGGATATCCGGATTCCATCCGGTTTTCTGTATTTCCTTACTTTATTTCCAAATTCATAACAAACTAACTTACACCGTGTAAGAAGTATACACAATTTCTCTTTGGTATCAAACAAAACAAGTCCTCTGACTTTCGCTCTTAATTGTCTGGGGTGAAAAAACAGTGTGCAAGAACTCATATTTGAGATCGATTACACTATACGCACAAATACCAATACTAAAAAAAACTATCATATTTGTGTCATACGGCATTGCACCTTTAACCGTTACAGATTTATCATCCCTCATACCCTCGCACTAACTCATTTTTTAGATTGATTACACTAAATGCGCAAATACCAACACTATAAAAACCCAATTAATACCCTCTAACCGTTAGAGATTTATCATCTTTATAGTGCAAAAACTCATCTTTAAGATTGATTACAATAACTGAATGCCTGAATTAACACAGCATTTCCTGGGCAAATCTAACTGTATTATCATATGATCTAACTAAGCTAAACCAACATTATCTAATCTCCTCTTTACATGTTGACTAATCCCAAACAATTTGCATCACTCCTTACTCACTGCATTTCAACCAAAGACCTGAAATTTGGGGAAATTCTTCACTCACATTTCATTAAAACTTCCCTAATCATCAACTCCTTCATCTCGAACCGCCTTTCGGAGTTATACTCCGAATGCGGCTTCATAGAAAATGCCCAACATGTTTTTGATGATCTTCCTGAGAAGAATAGTCATTCCTGGAACATAATTGTATCTGGGTACTCTAAAAATGGTTTATTTGATCATGCACACAAACTGCTTGATAAAATGCCTCAACCATATCTTGTCAGTTACAATTCTGTTCTTTCTGGTTTATCCCATCATGGGTTTTATAAAAAGTTTATAGCTTTGTTTAAGAAGATGCAAAATTTGGATAGTGAATATGGGTTGTTTTTGGATGAGTATACAATTGTTAGTGCTGTGAGTTGTAGTGCTGTTGTGGGTGCAGTGAAGTTGTTAAGGCAACTTCATAGCGTGGCGATTGTGCTTGGGTTGGAGTATGATTCTTTTATATGTAATGCTTTGATTGATGCTTATGGAAAATGTGGTTATCCGGATTTATCTTACTTGGTTTTTACTCGAATGCCTGAACGAGATGTTGTGTCGTGGACCTCGATGGTTACTGCCTATGTTAGGTCTTCTAGGATGGAAGATGCTTGCTTGGTTTTTCATCAAATGCCGGTGAAGAATTCAGTATCTTGGACTGCTTTGATAACGGGGTTTTCTCAAAATGGCCGTGGAATGGAAGCTTTGGATCTCTTTGATCAGATGCAGAAGGATGGATTTCCACCGAGTGCGTTTACATATGTTGCTCTGTTAGGTGCTTGTGCTGATTTACCACTGATAGAGAAAGGGAAACAACTTCATGGTCATATCATCAGATTAGACTCCAGAGTTCGTTTGCTGAATTCGTTTATCTATAATGCATTGATTGACATGTATTGCAAGTGTGGAAACATGAGATCAGCAAAGCTTCTGTTTGAGAGGATGCAAGAAAGGAATATTGTTTCTTGGAACTCCATAATAACTGGGTTTGCTCAAAACGGACACAATGAAGAATCACTTGACATGTTTGAAAGGATGATTGTAGCTAATGTCAAGCCTAATGAAGTCACGTTTATCGGAGTGTTATCTGCTTGTTGCCACACAGGTCTTGTGGAGGAAGGCATGAGAATTCTAGACTTGATGAAAAAGCACGGTTTGAAGCCTAGATCCGATCACTACTCAATCATGATTGATTTGCTTGGAAGGAAGAACAGACTCAATGAGGCAGTAGAGTTGATTAAGAGAGCTCCTGGTGCTTCTGATCATGTTGAAATGTGGGGTGCGCTTCTAAGTGCTTGTCGGATCAATGGAAACGTGAATCTTGCTCGTAAGGCTGCAGACATTCTCTTTACTTTGGAGCCAAGTAATGCTGCTAGATATGTGATGCTATCAAATATTTATGCAGCAGGTGAAAGATGGGATGATTCCAATCAAGTGAGAAGGCTTTTGGATGAGAAAGGATTGAAAAAAGGCGCGGGTTTTAGTTGGATTGAAGTGAAGAATATTAGACACGAATTCGTGGCCAAAGACAAGTCACATTGTTGTCGAGAGCATATATATGAAGTAATTCATGGATTGGTAGATCTAATGAGTGAAGTGGAATATCCTCCTTGTGCTGAGTTAGGCCTTGAAAATTATGAATTGTGTGATTATGGTTAGGTTTAATTAGAACTTTTGAAGTTGAAACTACTGTATTTTCCCGAGAAGAGCTCTCAAGTAATGAAGTTTCATTGCTCAGGCTCAGGTACGTTAAATTTTACTCGTATTGTTAAGTTATATACCCATTGAACTTATTGATAAAGCAATAAGTTGTTAATCCAAAATAAAGCAGGGGTCTCATAATTTAAATTTTGTAATTGACTTGGGATTCAAGTGTGTAAAAGGTATATGTGTATTTGGTTTTGGTACTTACCTTCTTTGATTCTCAGACTTTTAGCCTCACAATATCATACTCTATTCGAAGTAGAGTTCCGACAAAGGCTCACATAGTTCAATTATAAATATCAAGCTTATATTCTGAAGTTCTGAACTGCATTAACAGTCACAGATTTTTCTATGAACTTGGTTAATCAGGAGAATGGGCAAACAATAAAGTTTGACAAATCAATAATTTAGTCGATTTCCAATACATGTTACATCGTTAAGGTGCTTCATTTAGCAAAAACTTATTCGGTCATCAGTGTCAAAATTAAGTGGAGTAGAATGTGGAAATGATAGGCATACCCAGGGATTAAGGAATAGTAAGATTTTACTTGAGGATATATTGTTAAGATGTTAGTCAGAAGTGTGATAACTAAAGCGATGCATACAAACTTTGATATAACTATAATCCTTTCTTTTAGTATAATCGTTATTACAGTATGATCATCATTCGGATAAAAGGTCCCTGATGCCAGCAGCTTAGCTAAACTGGTCATAGGAAAAAAGATCAAAAGGAAAAATAAGCTTGCATTGTACATACACAAACTCTAATGTAGAGAAGAAAAGGGAAATCAAAGGAAGCGACATATTTAGCAACCCAAGAAAATCACTGGAACCAAATCAAGCAACTGTAAGCTTCTTCCTTTTTTTCAAAATCAACTTGCAAAAAATAAATAAATGCACTTCATCAATAAGGTAGGGTCTTCATATAAGAAACTGGAACAATAGTTTGCTTTATATTTGTTTACGTGCGTGATTCGGTGGGCCATGGCCCGTATTAGGCTATGTCAACCTCATTTTCTCCTGCCTTTGGCCTCTGTTCAATTTTAAAGCTTCACTCCTTACAGCTAACCTGTTTGTTGAATGAGATGGATAGATAAAGTGGACAAGAATGAGGTTAATATAGATTCACAAGACTTGTTCCAATAGAAACAGTATTGTCTGCAAGTTATCTACTAACTGACAAAATTGTTAATATAGCTACAGAAAAATACTTCATTGTTGTCTTTGTCTTTCTGTTTTGAACTTCAAAACTTCTATCATTCAAATAACCTTAATCCACTTGAATTATTTTAACATCCAGTTGTGAATAGTTGTCAATAATACAAATGCATACGATCTTTATTTTGTGCAAGAGTATTCTCATGACTTTCTGTTAACTTTTTATTTTGGTATATATAACAAGATATCCCATGGAAGAAAACCTATTTAGTGCACCAGAGAGCATATATGGTCCTACGTAACTAAAAGAATGTTCGTTATGGCATTGGTTTTTGAAAGTGACAAATACTAGTACGTTGATATACAAATCGAAAAAATAATATGGGATGGAGGGAGTACAGGCTTGCTAATTGGGATTAGATCCACTAGTCTTAAGTTTAATTTAATATGCGTGTACATCCTATAGGTAAAAAACTTCTTAGTGAAGATTTTCGTTCAGCTTAGATTTTAGGGAAAACTTAGTCGTCTGTGAGTGCTCTCTCATTCACAAATTTAGCCGTCTGCTTCGATGATTCATGGTTGATTTTCTGTTATCAGTGCTGGAGATGCAAGGTTTCATTTGTACTTTGATAATAAAAACCTCAAGAAGTTTGACATAAAGAGCACATACTGGTGGTTGATTCTGATTCTTAAGAAGAGTAGCTTCTGGAAAACTGGAACCTTTTTTTTTCTTTTAATGATATTGTACCTAATTTGCTTCTCATGTTTCACTCTTTCGATCAATTATATATGCTATAGGTTTATCACATTACTATCTTGTATATCTATAAGTGCTCAACTAGTGTTTCTTATGATCATCTGTGTCATACCATTTCTAGGAAGCAGAAACTGTATTAAGAAGGCACACTGTATTACGATACTCTGCATACTTCAAGTTTTCTTTATTTCAGCTAACACATATATTTAAGCTTCTCAAACTCAATCTTAATACTATAAGATACCTTTAGAAACAATAAGATGTATATCAAGAACTTTATAATGTGGAAAGTAATGGAATCATCAAACTCCTAACAATTATGTATTTGTTGTAAGGACTGTGGGTGGAAGAAGAGACATTACCATGTTCAAACAAGGGTACCCTTGATACTCCTTTTGGAGCACCTACATCTGAGAATGACATAAGAAATGAACCTGTACAAAAAAATAAAGCACACAGTAATTAAGACATTCATCCACCTATTCTCCTCTCCCAAGCCTTCCTCTTTCAACACATCCTTTCCAGTCATTGCACACATCCCAAACATGCTCTCTAAACACTCGTTTGACCCTGAAAACTCGTTGATCAGGAACCCTTCATAAGGATACTTAAACAAGGACACATAATGCATCCCAATCCAATATCTTGGGATCTCTTTCTTTGATATAAAGTAGCCTGAGAACAGAAAAAATGATCCCATCACTCCGGAAATTACCGAGTTTCCAACTATGAAATTTGGCACCAGTGCACTGAAACACACCACAACAGAATTAGCAGTGTAGAGGATCAACCATATGAGCAACAAGAAATGTGAGAACGCTGTAAACTCTTGCTTTAGCCCCACTAACCAATACACTGGAATTGTGAACAAGATGGCAAGGATTAGTAAAAATGGGAGGTAAACTATGGCATTCGCGATGACGTAAGATGAGACACGATAGCTCCCCGATGAGGTCTCCTTCATAAGTATCTCTCTTTCTTGCAGGAAAATTGGCAGTGCTTCTGTTGTGCAGGATAACAAAAATGTTAAGATAAATGCAAATAATCCCACCCTTTCAAATGCCCCTTCTAAATTATGCTTGAGATTATAGAATATGGAACCTAATACCAGCCCTGAAACCAACATCTGCAGGGTCCTGCAGGCAAAAAGCTCTTTTGTTCTGAAAACAAGCTTAGAGAACCTGTGAGTAAGGATCATGATTTCCCCCAACCTTGAATTGGAAAAACTGTGAGTTTCAACCTCAATTCCCATATATGCACTCTCTTCATCCATAACCTTGGATTGCTGAAACAGCTGTTGTAGAGTCTTTCTCCTCTGCTGTGAGACAGCTGCAGGAGCTGATTGTTGCAATGAGGAAGCTGAATTTTCTTCCTCTTGCTGTTGTTGTATAGTTTCCAGGTAATCAATTGCGAATTCTATGATGTTGCAATGAGGAGGGAGATCAAGACCCATTTGGCCGAGTTTGGACCCTAGCCGATCAACTGTGCCATGATGTAGAACTGTGCCATTTCCTAATAAGAGGATAGAATTAAAGAGCTTCACAATTCGAAAACCAGGTTGATGGATGCTTAAAATAATGGTTCGGCCCCTTTTTTCTGCCATGTTTTTCAACATGTCAATAATTTGCAGTGCTGAGGTACTGTCTAGACCTGATGTTGGCTCATCCAGGATTAGCACCTTAGGGTCATGGATCACATCAACACCAATGGAGACTCTCCTTCGTTCCCCTCCCGAAATCCCACGTATAGTATCATTTCCCACCCGGGTTTTTGCCACATGATCTATTCCTAGCTCTTGCATTAGTGACTTCACCTTGGAGCTTAATTCAGAAGGTGGGAGTTTCAGCTTTAATTTGGCACTAAACATAAGTGTTTCTTCTACTGTAAGGAGTGGAAAAAGCATATCCTTTTGAGTAACATACCCAGACACCTTGTTAAAATTAGCCTTTTCAATGGCATTGCTGTTAATGAAGATTGACCCAGCTTGTGGAGTGAGCTTGCCTGCTAGAATTTCAAGCAAGGATGATTTCCCGGCACCGCTAGGCCCCACGATAGCGAGAATTTCCCATGGTTTTGCTCTACAATTCACCTGATTTAGTACAGTTCTCATGCCAGAAGAAGATGATGATGTTTGATTACCATGTTCATCACTCCCTCTCTTGAAGATACTAAATGGGTTTTCATTGTTATGACTGTAAATTTTGTAGGTAATGCCTACAGCTTCAATCTCACACCCTTGTTTCTTCATTCAGCTTTATTCTCTACAAGAAGAAGATTTGGTGCTCTCTCTCTCACTCACTGTCCTCTGTAAGTACTACTCTATTTTTCAATGTTCAAGTTGAAATTTTTGAAGCTGAATAATTTTGATGCTAAAACAGAATATGGTTTTATTTTATTGAAAAATGTGGGATTTAATTAGTTTTGGCTGGAATATGAGTGAAAACTGAAAACAGTGAGTGGTCATGTATTGACTACTATGATCTTGTGAGTAATAAGTTATAGGTTCACATGCTCTGTTACAAGTAGTTGTTTTTTTTTTCCAAAATGAAATGTTCACATGTCAAGCTTAAGTTTGGTGATTTGTTGTTTTCTGATATTTGATCTGTACAAGTTTGTAATTTCTTTGCAATTATAATAGGCCAGCATTAGACATTCACGGGATTACAAACTACAGTTACTATTAATGAATATTTTTGTATGCAGCAGTTGATACTTGATAGTAGTGAATATTTTAGCAACACTTATACTATACACATTGGAATACATACAATTATATACTCGCAAGACAAAATCTCTTTATTTTGTCTTCTTTTCCCTTGCGAGGCCCACTACAAATTAATGAATAAACTTATAAGATTGTTTTTTAAGAGTACTTCTTTATGAACTCCCGAGAGTACCTTATAAGTTGCCTTATTTTAGTAATGCGTGATGACTCTAGATCTTTTATGTGCATTGCACGCGTATTGAAATAATCCTCCTAATATTCTCCTTTAAAGTTTAAGCTTGTTGATTTACGCTTTTTATCTCAGCCGTTATAAGGCTTCTTATTACGTACTACTATCACCCAAAACAGTGATACTTACGACCATTTTATTGGCACCAATTGAGAAACCATATACAATCATACTACACAAATTCAACCTTCGTGACTTGGTGCTTCACCAACCCGCATCTTTCTTATGTTTATACAAACATACTAATAGTTATGAACACATTTCATATAGTCTTATGGTGAAGGAGATTACCAAAAAAAATTGATAATTATAAACTAAGGATTCATAAATTTAGTAATTCAACTACCAAAATGTTTACAGAAGCTAAAGACTATCCTTTTGTGTATATACATTCCAACAAAAAAAAAAGCTTTAGAAAAACCTATCTATAATTAACAAGTCTCCCACATTTTAAACTTAATGCATTCATGTAACAAAAAAGTAAAAAAATTTTTGAGTTAGTAAAATTAAAATAATCCTCTAGAATCTAGATCCTCTTGATTGATAAAGTTCAAGCCTACCCTTAGCTTCAGGCAGAAGATCATCAACTTGAATATCTTGCATAATATGCCCTTGTTTGGTAGCCCATTCTAGTACTATGAGCACCTCCTCTTGTGCTAGCGTTTCGCTTTCAGGCACATGAAGCGCGATATAACACAACAATATCAAAGCCGGAATTTGAACCATTTGTTCTCCAAAATACACCAACTGTATCAAATGTTTTACACCACTCCCTTCTATGATCGACTTACAGTGTAAATCATGGAGGTAGTTGTCAGAGCATGCGAATTTGAGTAAGGCAATGACGGCCTCTAGCATGACATCGGTCTCCTTCTCGTCGATGAGCTTCACAAGGGGGTCAATGATCCTAGTTTCTGTGGCTCGAAACGTTCTTGCTAAATTCCCTAAGGATCTTATACAAGGGACTAATAGGTCGGAGTTAGCATCGGTCACCACCTTAAGGAGCTGATCCACCACCGCCTTGGCAGCAGGGGAGGTTGGTTTGAAGGCAGTTCGCCTTAAATCAGTGTTATCTTCTGCTACACCTGTGATTTCCATCAGTGCCATGGCTGAGTTATACTTAACCTCTTCCTGGCCTTTTTCTAACAACACTGCAAAACACAACAAGGCTCTAGACTCTGTGATGCTACGACATATCGATACGTTCCTTTTAGCTAAATGCCAAAGTGCGCGTGCAGCCATTGCTTTCATCTCAGCTTTAATCTCTGGGTGCTCAAACTCTCTTCCCTTTATACTATTCCCCGCCAACACATGTTGTGCTTGCTGAGTCTGGTTCTTAACACTCTTATTACGACTACTGCTGCCAATTGTTGCGCCACCAACATTGTTATTAGAACTCTTCTTCACCATCGTGTTAGACACCACATTCGCCATTTGTTGTTCCACTGGTGATCCTCCTGTTGTCGGCTTCATTTGGTTCGCGACCTGCTTCTCATCCTCATGTACATCCTGCGGTAGTTGCTCTGATCCCTCTTTACTGTTTAATAAAACTGCATGAATAGACATCTTCTTACGCTTAGCAATTGCATACTTGCTATGCTCCTCAATTGTTTCAAAGGCCAAATGACTCACAAGTAACCTGATCACATTATTCTGAGCAAAATGATCTTGACATTTAGGATAATGAGCTGCTAACTCAGACACCGCCCACGCAACCACGGCTTGAACCTTCATCTGACCATCTTTAAGCATCTTAGCAAAAACAGAACAAACCCCTGCATTCACAATAGGCTCAATGCTCTCTTGATCCCTTCCTAATAACCCAATGCAACGAGCTGCATTCTCTTGCCCTTCAGGTTTTCCTTCCTTAGCTAGCTTCAAAAGCGGCCCCACCCCACCTTCCTCGATGATCAGCTTCCCGTATCGTTCATTATCCCTCGCCAACGACACCAACGACGCTGCTGAATCTGCCCTCTCGTCAGAGGTTCCTGACGAAAGGTTAGCTACTTGTTCCCATATCAAACATAGAATAGGCTCATTCGCCGCAATGGGAGGTAACCCAAGGTAACCAATATCAGCATCATCATCGTCATTCTTAGGGGCGGACACACGTAGAAGCCATGTAACGTCACCAATAGAGTTATCAAGCTGAGTGATCATTTTGCGGAAGGCAGCACTTGGGATGATAGTAAAAACACGCTTTAGAAGAGAACGTGTTCGACATTTATCGACAAGAGCGAGGGCCTTTTCGAGGACCTGCTCTGTGTCGTCAATGATGCGGCGCGTAGGCCTCTCGTATAGGTCGTTACTAGCACGCGCCGCCTGGCGAATGAGGTCGGCTAGCTTCTTGGTTTTGCCTTGTAGCTCAAGGCATTCAGGCTTGAATTGTATGGCTTCATCTGCAGCTTTTGTTACGTGGTCTGCTAATTGCACGGGCCGTGTTAAGATCTGTTTCACTATCTCCCCCATTCCATGCAAATGTTGCACGTAAAATTACTTATAGTTTTTCCTGCGAAAATTGTATAATAATTTTCACCAAAATGAAGCAATTTAAGAAATGAAATTAAAGCCCCTCCTTCAATAATAGGAAGGGCCACTACTTTTGCACCTCTCTTTTTTAGATTATATGTGTAATTGTTGAAAATATTTCGAAGAAAAACATGGAATTAACTTGTTTTTAATGCATTTTTGTTGGGTCATGGTAAACTTTTCCCATATAGATTTTGTTTTTCATTTTTGAAAAGGAAAAACATAAATCACCCAAATAATAATATTCGCGAAATGGGTTTATTGTTTACATGAAGATTGGTGGTAAAAGTGGTGGCTATGGTGGATTATGTGGAGGAGGAAATGGAGGAGATAGAAAAAAAGAAGAAAAGAGGATGAAGGTAGAATTGTTGTGCAAAAAAAAAAATTGTGGGATTTTTTGGTTCTTAAATGGCTAAACGTGATTCTCTCACTCTCTCTAAATAAACAAATTGTTACCTTCTATTTTTTTAGCTTTAAATGTAATAGATAAATATATTTCTCTATATTATTATTTACATCAAATTATTTGGGTTCTTGAAAGCTAGATGAATAAAACGGTTATATATAGAAGTTGGAAGTTGGATTGGGAGTATTGTTTGTGAGAGGGGAAAATTGAATTTACACTTTCGCGAATTGGATATGATCGAATCGTAAAATGGTGGCAAGTGTCACTTTTTTTGGGTAGCAATACGTAAAAAGAACCTTCTAACAGGTGCGATGGAAACATAAATTAACACGCTTAAAGGAGTAATAAGAGAAGTTATTCGACCTTATCAGACCTTATACGATGAAACCTTATTAGATCTAATTCGATCCTATTTGACCTTATTCGATCTTAGTAGACGTTGTTGTACCTTATTCGAACTTATTCGACCGTATATTAACTCATTGAATTTATCTAAACTTATAAATGGAAAGAACGAACCCACAATATTCAATATATATCCGGAAGATTATTATATTTTCACTAAATGGATTACTGATTTACTATTCGGGCGGTTTGCATATAACGAGTATTCTCGTTGAATATATATATATATATAGTACAGACTAGAATTTTGTGGAATTTGTATCGAACTATCGATATGTATTTTAAAAATATCCTTTTCCATAATTTGCAATAATGTGCAATTAGAATTTAGAGATAGGCATATAACAATGGTCTAAATGTGCATTTGAGATCGTGAAAAAGCAAATATCATAACTATTTAAAGACTCGAAAGATATATTTCAACCCAATAATGAGTTGGATTTGTATTTTGTTATTGGAAAAGGGGTTTGAAGACAAAAAAAAAAAAGATATATCCACTTCTAGGATCTTTGCCAGCTGCAGTTCTACAAAAAAAAAAACAATCTAAATACACGACGTGGGAATTAGAATTTTAAAGTCCCTATTATATAGTATCAGTTCTCAAGTTACAATAAACAAGGAAGTAAAATCATCAAAACTGGTGGTCGTGGAGCCAACACAAATTTGTTCAAGACATTTTCTTTCCCTTAAACAAGAATCTCAGGGAGGTAGTCTATATGGATGTCGACTAATCTAGTATGTAAGTTCGTATAAAAGCACGTGGTAAACAAGGATTTTATATAAGACGTTTATGATTTAGTTGACGTTGAATCTTACGGATCCACTGTTTGATTGATTTTTGACGGTAACCAATACTCTTGATAGTATAGTCGTTCTTAGGGGGCTTAACTACTTAGGGAAAGTATTTTGGTATGACTATTTGAATGTAATTTTATTCTGAAAACTTTATGTCAATAGGCATGGTAAATTCCGACCACCTTAAATGTTTGTTTTTCCCTATAAAACAATGGTATTGAATGGTAATACAAATTTAAAAATAATGGAAAATTTTCATGACTTAAGATATTGTTACAAAACTTCTCTTTTAAAATTACACTACAAATTCATTATTGTTATTACATTTATTTATTATCGTCTATCAAAATATTTATAGACTTTTTCATAAGAATTAGCATGTTCTTGATAAATATTTAAATTTGTAACAACGTGAAGGAACTAAAAGACAATAGACACATCTTATTTGATTTATCATCCTTCTCATGGATAACTTGGAAGAAAACAACTGCAACCAGCAAAATAGAGAAGGAGAAGGCAACAATAATTCCTCCTTGATCAACACCTTCTTTAATGGCCTCAATGCTATCTCAGGTTCTTTCTTTGATCCCTTCTTTTCCTTAACTTCTTCCTGAGACGTGGTACGGCATCTATAATAAAAGTCAAAACAGTCGTTTCATATGCGACACAAAATCGTTTTACGTGTATCATATTCATGGTACACAGTTACACACAGGTATACATTAGATGTTATGAAGAAATACGTAACAAATTGAATCGAATAAACTTCTTTTCAAAAAAAAAAACTACGATCATTGCATTCGAGATCCACACTATTGTTCAAGGTTGCATTTTCAAAATACTAACATGATGAATATGTTCTTGTCAATATACTATAGGTGTTGGATTGATATCAGCTCCATATGCTCTTGCATCAGGGGGTTGGTTGAGCTTAATCTTGCTATTCGCCATCGCCGTTGCAGCCTACTATGCAGGCATCCTAACAGAACGTTGCATGAATGCAGATCCAAACATCAAGAGTTACCATGACATTGGTTATGTTGCATTTGGTAAAATTGGGAAATTGGTAGCATCAATCATATTATATGTAGACCTATACTTAGTTTTAACAGGTTACTTAATATTAGAAGGTGATCATTTACATAATCTTTTCCCAAGAGTGAAATTTGAAGGAATTGATGGGAAAATTAGCATGAATGGGAAACAAGTTTTTGTTATAATGATAGCACTAATTGTTCTACCAACAACATGGTTAGATGATTTAAGCATACTTTCTTACATTTCTGCAAGTGGAGTAATTGCTAATTATGTGATACTTTTGTCAATAATATGGGTTGGTTGCTTTAATGGTGTTGGATTTCATCACAAGGGTGAGCTTCAAAATTGGAGAGGAATTCCAATGGCAGCTAGTCTCTTTATGTTCTCTTTTAGTGCAAATCCTGTTTTTCCCACCTTGTACAATTCTATGCAAAGGAAACAACATTTCTCTAAGGTAAGGTTTTATTGTATTTGTCAAGTTCATAGAAAATGTCTATTTTCATATATCTTGATTTATCAAATTCCTCATAGTTACCACCTTTTATTATAATTCTAAAACTAAGGGCCTGTTCAATATCACTGTCACTTCCCAGTTTTTGGTTTTTATAATTTTAGAGTCGTATGATATAAGTTGTATAATAAACTTAAAATTGATCATACTAAAACTAATGACGCTTAATTTGAAAACTGACAACAAAAAACATGAAACTACTTTTTCAAGTTTTTATGTTTTAGTTTTTGATTTTCAAAAAAACTGAAAATTGGAAGAAAAAAATGATAACGAACAGGCCCTAATTTATTTGGAAAAATGCACAACAATAATAATAACTAGGAACGGTGTCTCAAAAGATAATATCAATTCTCAACTGTAAGTTATTATAGAATAATACACGAGTATGGGAGTGTACCCGTTTTATTTTGTTGTTTATTCGATTTTATCCCTTCTCTCATCCCCTCATCCAACCAAGCAAGTTAGAGCTTTTACATCATCGATTAACCTTCTAAAGGTGTGTTCTTTCCTCCTAAACTCATTAGACTTGATGGGACCAAATCAGTCTTCATTTCACCTAACATTATACTTGATTGGATCTGATGAACCCTGAAACTTTTAAACTGAAAAGAACACACCTAGAATATTTGTTGAATCGTTTAAAAAAGACACCAACACAGCCGGGATTATTACTGAACAACCAACCATAGTTTAGATTAAGCTAACATTGTGATAATTCCTTGTGAAAAATTTCTATTTCTTCTTTCAAATAACTATTTATGAGCTGAAAAATATTTTTTGAAGAATTTATCACTATTCGATTCTAAATTGACCTCTCAAGATCTTTTTGACAAAAGGGTTATTAAATTAGAGGATTAAAATGCACATTTGCTCAAAGTTGCTGCTTGTTCTTCATCTCGCAGGTTTTGCTCCTGAGTTTTGTTTGTGCCACCTTCTGTTACACTACAATGGCAGTTTCTGGGTACATGATGTTTGGATCAAAGGTGAACTCAGAAATCACATTGGATCTACCAACTCACAAAATAAGCTCTAAAATCGCCATCTACACGACTTGGATAATACCTCTAACAAAATACGCACTCATACTAAATCCTGTCGCTACTGCTACGGAGAGTTGGTTTCCCTCCTGTAGTAAGAAAAGGATCTCGAGAATTCTACTCAGAACTGCTTTGGTTGCTACTCAAGTTATCATCGCGTTAACTCTTCCCTTCTTCGGATATCTAATGACTCTAGTTGGTGCATTATTAAGCGCAACAGCTTCCATTACGCTTCCATGCTTGTGCTATTTGAAGATTTCAAACATCAATTTGGGAGTTCGGAAGATCTATATAATCCTAATTATAGTCTTAAGTTTGTTAATTGTAGGATTTGGTACCTACATCTCTTTGGTACATATAATCAAGGAAATACACGATCAATATTAATCTGCTACCTATTCATAAATCAAAGATGTAAAGTCCCCCAAAAAAACACCACAACCCACTTCTTCAAATCATCGAATTCGTTACACAGCTGAATTTAGTGTAACCAGCAAATATACAAAAGGCAATTGTAGCCTGAACCTACATAATCTAGCGATAATTCTTCAGTTCAATTTCCTATACACCATCCCTATGAGCAGTTAACAGGGAGGCAAGTAATCGTTCTTTGATGAGACTATACTTTCAGTGTCATTAAGCTCCCGAAAGAACCAACTTCTTGTTAATGGCATGTTAATTACTAAAATTTGCTACATACACTACTGATGTATTCTAAAACAGTAAAACCCTAGTAACCAACCTCTCGACGATCAGCTCCCTTCTTCCTCTTCCGTGTCACACAGAACTACTCCTCTGACTTTTGCTCTGCAAGCATATAAGAAACATTTATTAAGATAATTAAAAGGATTCGGCAACGTGAATTAAGCATAAACTAGTGAAAGGTCAAAGCCAACAGCTCTCAATAGCAAGTACAGCATACCGGCGGTGTGCAGGTATAACGCGGTGAGCAACTTTAGCAGATTGGACTTCAGAAGCTGGCTGCTTATCTGGGGTGAAGAAGAGCAGGAGGTCATTTTTGTTGTCATAGCAATGATAAGACTGAAAGAACAAATTACAAGAGCTAACTGCAAATCTGGACCAGTATTAACACATGCTTTCTGTATCTGAATCAAGAACAAGATTTCTTTAACGTAGAAAAGGGGCTAATTAGATTCATTTCCAACGATCCAAATAAGATTAAATGACGTTGTAGCTAAACAAAAACCTCCCTTCAAGACTTAATTTCTTCTTTTCAGAGGAAGGTAAAGAAATTGCTTGAAGACAATCTCACCCAAATGTCCAAGAAAAGGCGAGTCTTAATTAAAAACATTAAATTGCCAAAAGGGGGAAAAGTGTGTTTCACCATATGTGAAGAGTTTCTTGAGTTGGAAAAGAAAGAAACCAAATGAAGGAAATGCTTTTCCTGGGGAGAGAAAAGAATTAAGATGAAGATATAGATAATAAGAGAATCATGCAAATGAAAAACAGAACAAAAAGCACATAGCGCAAATAGCTACAAAAAGATTTCAAGGAAGCTCGACTCAGCAAGAAAAGGCCCGCAAGGACTCTGGAATAGGATGTAACTGTAAATGAAACTTGCTGCAAAGAGAAAGCAAATGTTGGTTAGTTGAAACTACATACCACAAGAATTCAGGGCAGCAGTGACAGATGAAGTGTCGGAATTTAACGAAGAAACTATATTCCCACTCTCTGATGCTCGCTGTAGCCTTTGCTTTTCCAGCTGCATAACATCAAGCTTCCTCTTAACTGCTTGGCTTTTCTCCTAAGGAGACATAAACGAAAAGCTTAGAAGGTGCAAGAAAGAAAAAACATGAGGATCCATGATGATTCCACAAAGTATGAAACCAACCAATGGAAATGGTGGTTAGTGGATCATCCATATTTAACGAGTCGAGCAACTGGCAAATGGTCTGGATTAAAATGCGAAGGCAAATTAGATACAGATATCAACATCCCCCAAAACCTAAGCTTACTATAACAGGGACTAAAGCCTTCAGGGCAGCAGTAGATAATTGCAGAAAACCAGCAATGAACATGGAGACAAGTGAATGCAATGGATTTACCAGGTCAGGAACATCAAAAAAATGTACTGAGATATATAGGTTACGGGTACTAAACATACCTTTTCTGCAGATATCACTTGGGTTAATTGACAGCAGCGCTCTTGCTCTAGAAAAACATTCAAACCAACAGTTCATCGACAATTGCACAAGAATGTAGGCATGCAGTTGACTAACATATCAATGGAAAAAGTCAAAAAAATTATTAGCATCACGCTACATATTTTTTCAACAAAAGCAACAAAAAGAAGGGGTCCAAAAACATTTTTTTCAAACAGACACAAAGGGACAAAGTTTCACTTTTTCACTACAATGGGCTAATGAAACATGTCAGCTTTACAATCTACTTCTTACTAGCAGTTAATTAGTAACTTAGCAGTACATTCGATATGCTCCAACCAGAAGGCTATAAAGAACTACCTATCTCCAACACTGGAGGTAAGGTAGCACAAAGCTATCTCCCAGCTAACCAAATGGCCTTCAGGAAAGGTAATTTTGGAGATCAAAGATCAAACTATTATTCACATGCATTGAAAATTGTTTGATGCAAGAGATAACCTTTCTCACAAATCCAGATCTAATAAATATAGAAGAATGAACACTTTAAATACAGAAATTTACCATTATTGAGATAATTACTAGACACTCTCGCCAAAGCTACTTAAGTTCCTTCAGTATTTTTTCATGAATCAACTTATGTAGGCAGGGTAATATAGGAATTTCACTAAGAGGTACTAGGATTAGCTTGGAGAGAAAGCAAATAGTTAGCTAGTTCTATAAATAAGAGATATTAGGGAGGGGAATTATCATGTTGACAAATGAAGATGAAAATTAGGTTTTAGCGTTTGAAATTTTAGTGGGAGTTTAAGCTACTCAAAAAACTTTCTGGTACTAGTCCATTGCAATACAACAATCATCCAACCTTTCCCTCTCATGTTGTGTAGGTATCTTACATTTCCCTTCTTACTCATTCATTATGTTTTCAATTCATGGATTGAGTGAGAAGCAGTCTTTTGGAGGGGGAGGCTAATCCTATACGGGTGCGCTCTCTTCACCTTTTTTTCCTGAACAGAACGTATATGAACTTATCTAAACTGAACTTAACTTATTGGAACTTATTGTAGTTCATTTTATAAGATACTAACTTATTATAACTTATTGAAATTTATCTTAACTTATCTAAACTAATTAGACCCGAAACATATTTTTTTAAGGTGAGGAGAACGCACCCATTATCCAACAGACAAAAGCCATACTCTATCAGAGTCAGTTTGTAGTTACTTGAACACTCAGCTTCCCCATGTACTGTGTCCAACCCATTATAACAGTCAATCAAACTGCACTTGAGACACATTATTTATCAACTTGGTTTATCGGGAGAAAGGACATAGAAGAAAGTTTGAAAAGCACTGTTGTCAATATCAATGCATGTTACATGGGCAAGGTGCTTCATTCTGCAGACACTTGAATAAAGTCATCAATGTCAAAATTCAGTAGGGAGGTAGACTAACAACTAGTAATTCAAACCAAATCAAACAAGATATCAACCGGTCAAATTACTCATATACACCAGTGAGTGACTCAGTGATATTTTGATTCTCAACTCACTCCATAGATGCTGGGACAACCAATACATCAGTGATCAGTGGCAAGATGCTTAAGCTCAATTATGCCATTCAAAAGCATAATAGCAAGAACTGCAATGATGAAACTCACATACAAAGCCATTCATTCAACTAGATATAACAACTTTTTTTGTCAATGAGAAGTAGAAATGACCTTTTCCAAAGGATTCTTGCAGGACATTATATGCCCTGAAGAGCTCCAGCGACAGATTTGCCACTGCTTCACTTGCAGCAGAAGGTCCAAGCTTAGTGAGTGAAATAGATAATAAGGGCATCCCTTTTGTTTTCCGAGCAACCAACTTTGCAGATGCGACACCTACTTTAAAGTAAATTTTGACAGCATATTAGATATTCGCCACTTGATTCAAGGTCCGATGATGTACAGAGAATTGTACGGATAAGACAGATGAGAAGCATATCCAGTCAAACGTAGATGAACAGCACCATGAGTCATATAACAACAGAAATCAGTCAGTTCTGACCCATAAATTAAACAAGATAAGTACAATGTAAATGCCACTGACATAACAAAGTCATGCAGTGATTCTTGTCAGGACTATATGAGTTCAAACACCAAATTAAAACAAAAAATGAAAGAATAGCTTTTGTGGTAAAGGAAGTAAGGACAAACCTAACAAAAAGAAGAAAAAAAACAAGAGCACGCCTTAACAAAAGTTTACAATGGAGAAAGTATAGCTGGTAAACAAAATAGATGGCAAAAGGAAATATGTTCTGTTCTTTTTTACCAAATGACCGGTAATTCAAACAAAAATGGTGCATCAGCAATCTATCACATGTTTCTTTCAAAAACATAAAGCAGAGATGAGTAAACAAATGCCTAGTGAACCAAAAAGGGAGACAATGCATTACCACTTGATTTAGGCTGCCAATTCATGACAAGCTTCACGTCTTTCGATTGCAAAGAAGAAATTACATAATTCAAGAAGTCAGACCATGAACCACCAATGCCTATGCTATCCCTCTGCACGTAGATAGACCAACATTAGCAGGAAAAACGCTACAGGCAACAACTTACGAAAGGCAGTGAACTTTATTCCATGCAAACTCATGCCAAATCCCGTATCCTTTGGAGGAAGCAAAAACAAGAGTTAATGAAATTACTCAACCTCATACTTGCTATTTACAAATAAAACAAGTTCAGTTTTTCTGCCTAGACAACAGTATAAAAATTAGGTACAGGTGAAGATCTAAGGTTGACCCTATGATATGATATGGCTAAACATTAGAATTATTCCCTATCGTTCGTCTACGTTACATGTCCAGGTGATATATTGAACTACTTCTAATCAAAATTAAACCTGCAAATAAAATTAGAAATAAATGGTAAACTAGTAATTACCTGACTTAGTTCAATGCCAATATTTATCCATGTTTGTAGTTGCAACTTGCAAGTTGTAACAACTTATTCACTATAAGGTAATGCTAGGATTTGAGGTAATCATATAAAGGGAGAGTAAGATAAATTAAAGCGAATGTTAATAAGATAAGGTAGCTAAAGGAAAAGAAGAGGTGTGGAATTATTACGCTCACATTGAGGGTAATATATATTACCTACAGCGGAACTATTAACCTCATTTGGAGGGTGACAATTCACCCACCCCTTCCTCCTTACTCAACCACCACCATCTCTATCCATTTTCCTTCTCTAAATTTTCTTTTGTCGTCCCCTAATTCTTTACCCCCTTGTTCAAGCATATCTTATAGAAAATTGAGTTTCAGGCTTCACCACATTTCTCTGATTTATGCACTTCTCACCAATCAATATATATTCAAATTCCTAATCATTTATACATCTCAGAATTTATTAACACACTTTGGGGGATAACTTATTCACTGAAAGTAATATATCTTGCCACAATAGAGGAGGCCAACACTTTCAGGCCTTCAGCAAAGTACCTGAAGAAGTTGATACTAATAGTGTCCTCATCACTCAAAGTCTCATTCTAACTTAGGCAAAGGCTTAAAATGAGGTTTCATAGGACCATCATTCTACCAAAGCTTCAATCACTTTATGAGCAACCTATAGACGGAAAACTTGCCTGCTTCTTTTGTCGTCCCTATCCTAGCTACACAGACTCTTCACTGTAAGTTATGGCCGTGGAAAAAAAAAACAACGAGAACAATAAAACTAATTAAGGTTCGGTGTTTTAAATAAAGGCCAAATACTTTGTATCAAAAAACCCTTCACTATCAAGTCGAGAAAAAACTTCTTTACACAGCTTGCTAATTATATGAGCAACTACTTTAGCAATCTCTCGACAAGGCACCCTTCAATAATTGGCTATTTCTCACTAAGACTAGCTTAAAAATTTAGTGCCCAATACCCCCTTTATATAGAGATTAGGAGAACTCTTTTCCAAGTTGGAATATTTTGGTCTCCAAATCTAAAATATAATTAGGATAATAAATAAGAAACAATACTTAGGAAACAATATTATCCTAAACTTAGGAAACAAAATATATAATGCTACTAGAACTAAAATAAGGAACTAAGATAAAAAGTAAACACAAGCAAAACTGAGAAAAAAGGAAAGTACATGCCCACCCACGCGCTGGAGTGCACAATGCACAATCTATTTTCTTCGTCTTCTTATCTTTGACTCTTTTCCCTCCATCTACACATCATGCTTCACGCCTACAATGAATTCTTGACCATCCTAAACCATGTTGGACTTGTTGGCCTTGTACAATGTTCTATAAAATGCTTCCTCCATTGCTATTTACTTCTTTCCTTTTTAACACATATTAAGGAGAAACCATACTTCCTCCATAATGAAAAGAATGCAACTATTGGGTATTATTTGTGAGGTATAAAATATTCAATTGTTGCATTCTTTTCGTTACGAAAGAAGTATAAAGAAACGAATGAAGTAGCACGATCCAATATTTGGACATGTATCAGTGTCCAACATGAGTACCCGAATCCGAGCAAAATATAGTTCTATCTTTTTTTTAATCGTACATGCTTCGTGCTTCATCAATGTTTATCTTTTATATGTCTTCACCAAAACGTCCTATAACCACTAATAAGATTTTGAATTATTACCAGAAGATTGTATTGCCACTTTGCCAATCATCAATGTAAAACTTAATCATTTGATGTGAGATGCTTCATCACCAGTAATTGCCAATGTAAGGTAGACCTTATAGGGAATGAGGGTTGGTTTCATGATTCTATAGCTAATTAGACCAACCTGCTACTTCACAATCGTAGAATAGTAACATTTCAACCAAAATACATCAAGTGTCTGAAACACCCCAGAAATACCAAATTCTCACACAAATGTATAACACTTCTGTACTTTTTAAAGTACACGAGCTATGTACACGATATCATTATATTAATTTATTTTTCTTTTGGAACCCACTAAAAAATAATGAGAATGTGTGTGGATGTACTCCTAGGAGCTATGTTACTTTAGATAGTGTCTACTCAGATACGGGTGTCAAAGGGTTGGACTCGGCCATTTTGTGGAAGAAAGTCGAGTTTTTAGTCAAAACTAAGTATCACGACGCGCAATTTTTGTGGTAAATAAGGGTGTCAAAGTAACATAGCTTAGGACGTAGGACGTAGGACTTAGGAGTACTTCATAAAATTCAACAAAAGAATACATTTTTAGACCACAATTCTGAAACCCACCTCATCATTATAAGGTTTAGGGTTTTTACTTCAAAAAAAAACCACATTTTTTATGTACTATTAGGAGCTATGTCACTTAGGGAGTGGCTACTCGGATACGGGTGCCAAAGGATCGGACTCGGCCATTTTGTGGAAGAAAGTCGAGTTTTTAGTCAAAACTAAGTATCACGACGCGCAATTTTTGTGGTAAATAAGGGTGTCAAAGTAACATAGCTTAGGGCCTAGGACTTAGGAATACTTCATAAAATTCGACAAAAGAATACATTTTTAGACCACATTTCTGAAACACACCTCATCATTATAAGGTTTAGGGTTTTTACTTCCACAAAAACCACATTTTTATGTACTCCTAGGAGCTATGTTACTTAGGGAGTGGCTCCTCGGATACGGGTGTCAAAGGATCGGACTCGGCCATTTTGTGGAAGAAAGTCAAGTTTTTAGTCAAAACTAAGTATCAAGACGCACAATTTTTGTGGTAAATAAGGGTGTTAAAGTAACATAGCTTAGGACTTGGGACTTAGGAGTACTTCATAAAATTCGACAAAAGAATACATTTTTAGACCACATTTCTGAAACCCACCTCACCATTACAAGGTTTAGGGTTTTTACTTCCAAAAAAACCACACTTTTTATGATTATTACAAACTGAAGATCATATAATATAAAGACAGAATTTTGCACAAGGGTTTAACTTTATTTTCATAGTTTCCAAACTTCCAACTTCAAGAAACAAAACAAACAGAAATGATAAACAAAAAAAAGCACAATTACAAAGAGAAGAATTATACCATGTCTTCAAGTTGGTGAACAGAACGAACAGCACCCCAAGTGTTTGAACGAAAATCAGTGACATGAAAGGAGAGGTGAGAAGGGTCAGCTGCAAATACCCTGAATAAAATTGGGTCCATTTTTGAAACACCATTATCATCGCCATTAGAGATTGATGAAGCTTCAAACTCTGGTTTTACTTCACCAAAAATGGGTTGAAATTCTTTCAAATCAATACTCATCTTGATGATGATCGTCGAACTCGGGAGATTTAGGAGGTTAGCTGTAAAAGACAAGACTTTTCACTCAAATGTTTATAGTGGGTTTAGTAGGGAGGAGGAAAAAATTAACATTTTTTCATGTTGGTTAAAAAAAATATGAGCGATCTGTATTATACAAGCGAAGAGGTGGAGGTGGACGTCAAAAATAAAATTAAGAAAAAAAAATTTCTGAAAACAGCTGAACTGAACTGAACTGATTGGTGCTGAACTGAACTGAACTGAACTGATTGGTGCTGAACTGAACTGAACTGAACTGAACTGAACTGAACTGAATTGAATTGAATTTAATAAATATATATATAATATTTAAACAATAATAATATGAATATTAAATAATAATTATGATGATGGGTAATAATAATGAATAATTATTAATGAATAATAATTGTATTTTGGACATTTTTAAATGATAATTATAAATAAATAATATTAATAATTATAAATTAATAATAATAATGATTAATGATTATAATTATAATTAATAAAAATTATTTTATAGTCTTTGTATTAATATATTAATACCTGATGATGATTATATAATAACAATAATATCTTAGAATTAAATTAATATTACTATTTTAATTATTAGATTTAATTATATTTTAATATTTAGTAATAAAATAATGATTGGGTTGGACCGTGCAAAATTACATCATAAATCGTTTTAACGTGATTTGATTGGATTATGGGCTGAAAACATTGGTTTATTTGTATTTTTAACCTAAATCATGTTCCTCCATAATGATACTAGTAATAATAATGAATAAAGTTATAATAAAAAACTGTATACAAATAATAATAATAATACTTAATAATAATAATATAAAAATAAAAAATAATAATAATAAAAGCAATTTGTAAAATAAATTCGACCAACATAATAATATTTAACAAAATGGTTATAAAAGAATGGAGCTGAACTGAGCTGAACTGATTGGAGCTGAACTGAACTGATTGGAGCTGAACTGAACTGAACTGAAATTAAGCTAATCTAAACAGACCCTAAAAGTACTAACACCTACTAACAATTATCTTGTGGGAAAATAAAATCAAATTACGTTGAGTGAATACTTAAACAAGATACCCCTAATTCAGAACTGTGACTCTCTTAAGCATTTGAGTCTTTGAGCAAGATCGATTTCCTCTCTTAGGCTCTCTAAAGATTCATGTAACAAGTAAAGAACCCATTTTTCCGATCACGATTCATGTTAGCCGACACTAAATCATTCCACTAACACGACTTTATTGTCTTTGTTTCTGTGCAGGTAAAGAAGCAAGTTCTGGTGCTCATCTCTCTGGTGGGCACTAGAGATGCGGAACAGCAGAGTTTCATCCAAGCTTGGAGTTTCTACAATTAAAATCTCCCATTTAACACGAACCCTGTATATAATTCTTCTATTTGCTCTATCCATCTTCATTTTTCAACTTTATTCCAATGATGTTTTAGAAGATCAACATTACCCACTTCTTCTTGAGCAGGTAAAGTTGATTTCTTTTTTATGGGTTTTCTCCATTAACCTCTAATTTTAGTGTTATATTGTGCTTTCTTGAGTTTTTCTTGCTAATTTAAGTTTTCGGGATTTGCCTTCTGATTTTGAGTATGAATGTTGATTTCCTTAGTTTTTCTTGATATGAAGTGCTTAATCTGCAGATTATGGTGGATGAGAATCTTGTTGAGTTTATGATACTTCATCTGTTTTTATTAGTTGCAACACTTTTTATTGTTACGGCCTCCTAGAAAAACTTTTGGGAGGAAAGAGATAGAGAGGAAGAAAGGAGACACATGTTTTTTTTGGTGTTTGCACCCGGTTCACCCTTCGGGCTACATCCGGATCGAGGCCAAGTTCGGGGTGGTTAGGTTCCATTCCTCTCCCAAGGGTGTTGCGGGGATTCGAATACGAGTCCGTCCTACCAAAGCCAGTCCCTATCACCACTGGACCAACACTTACTTGGTAGAAAGGAGATACATGTGATAGGAGAGAGATTTGCTCAAAAAGAAAGTGTCATGACTAATTTCAAACTTCCTGATATGGAAAGTGTTGCATTTAATTAAAACGGAGGAAATATATAAAGTGTACTTTTTTAGGTATGCCCAAGTAAAAAGATTGAAGTAGGAAGAACTTTTAGGAACATTCTGAAACATGGAGAACTAATAGGAACGGAGGGTGTATCGTGTATAATTGATTTGTTCAGTAATTTTATTGTTTCCCAAGTAATTTGATATTGGTTCTATCTCCAGAGAAGAATTCCTGGACCTGTGCACTTTGTTGATGAGCAATTATGGGGTTCAAGTTCAACATTCGGCCGTGGTCGCCTGCGTCCTTGTGTTAAGCCTACTGCTAAGTACAAAGGTTATTCTTTTTGCTGTCACGAACCTTATAATAATGTAGTCTGTGGTGGATCTTGGTCATAATAATATGAGAAAGCAAAGTTTGAAACTTTAACCTCTTGTTTAATTTAAGTGCACTCCATCTATGTATTACAATATTTGTTTGTATATAGTTTAACTTGTATAATTGAAAATTTTAAAAATAGTTGGGGCTGCCCCCAGACTCGCGCGGTGGAAGATACTCTCCTGATTGTGGTTAAACAAAAGAGAACTAAAATTGTTGCTGAAAAATCATAGGTCTTATGCCGTCCTAGGATCTTTGAATGCCAACAACATGATGTTTCCATGATTACTTATTGAAAGTGATGCTTATTTCAATCATTAACTTGGTTCTGTATTTCCATGAATATGTTCAGCTGCCCAGGAGTCTAACAGATATATAACTGTGAAATGTAATGGAGGGCTAAATCAAATGCGTACTGGTGTAAGTTGCTTCGGCTTTGTTCTATGAAAATTTGTATGGTTCTATATTGTGGATGGATTGAGTCATTGAACTGATTTGATCAAAGTTAGATGCTACTGGATTTTTTTTTGGGTTTTAGACATCATTGCTGCTAGATGGGAAATACTTGTTATACAATCAGTAGATGAAGAATGCATATTATCCAAATGTGTGCTAGACTCCTGGTGCATACATGCTTCGAGCCTGTGTTCTTGTATACATGATTTCTTTTCTTTTTTTGACGGGTTGTCTACATGATTTCGGATTTTGAATGTATAAACTTTGTGCTCCATTTATGCCATGATGCTTATATGTTGTATTCCATCCTGGATATTATAATGTACATGTTGAGATGCTTATACCATGTTGCAGTCCACCCTATATATTATAAGTCTTGTATATTATCCGTACTTTTTATTGTATTGCACAATTACATCCGTACTTTTGCTTGTTTTTGTTAAGTTTTTGATGTAGAATTTTAAAGTATAATGAGGAGTGAAGCTTGTAATGTACTAAAATTTACCTGGTGTTTGCCATACGGTTGGGGCACAACCTTGTAATATCTGTGGAAGAAGTGCTTTCTTTCCCGAGTTTTTTTTAGTCTTTCTTCCTCGTTCTGTTTGTTTTCTTTATTTATAGGGATCTAATAATAAAGTATTCTCGTCCGCTAGATTGCTGATATGGTGGCGGTGGCACGTATTATGAATGCGACCCTAGTGATTCCTCATCTGGATAAACGTTCATTTTGGCAGGATTCAAGGTTCTTTTGACATTCCCTTGTAATAGTTGTGTTTTTTTTTCTTTTTCTGTTGAGTTAACTGACCAATTTTATATTCTTGAACAGTGCCTTTGGCGACATATTTGATGAGATCCATTTTATCAGAAGCTTGCAGCAGGATGTGAGGATCGTGAAGGAACTTCCTAGGGAATTGGACTCCGTTCCACGAGCACGCAAACACTTTGGATCCTGGTCCGGGATGAGCTATTATGAGAATATGACTCATTTGTGGAAGGAACATCAGGTGCACCTTTTTCTGATCCTTTTTAAAGTTTTCGTTGGCCGATGCTTAATCTCTGTTTACAAAGTTTGTATATGTTCTGAACTATGAAACAAAAAGTATAGAGAAATCTTGTGTATAGCCTTATAGAAAACAGTATGTTAATCTTTTGGACAGTTTCTTCCAAATTATAATAGAATTCTGAAATCGCCTATCATTTCCAAAGTTTTTTCGGTCCCTGACTTACCTCAGAAAAGGCCAAAAAACTTGAATTATTCATATTACAAGTTATACGGTACAAAAAGTATTGGTGGAAACAATTCGGTGCAGTATAGAAGTATTGGTGGGAAAGCAGTGGTCTTAGTTTTATGATGCAGGAAATGACCACTGTCGGCACTATGTGGAAAATTATGAATGACTGAAAGTTTGGTCAGCAAGTGGTCTTTTAGTTGATTGTTGGCTCATGAGTTCCATGCTACATTAAAGCTTATGCTGCCTCTAAGAAGTCCAGTCGACTTTGAGATATCGTCAATTGTGGCTACTGGGAGGCTCTAGGGTCAAGAGACTTTTGTTCTTGCATGAACCTCTGTATGTGCAACATGCTGCTATTGACTTTGTCCATGCCCTGAACTATGTTCTTGGACGTACTGGAATTTCGAAAACACACTTGCCAAACAAACGAGATTGACAGAAGTTATCAGTAAACAGCAGTAATTTCAAACACTTCCTGTTGATCAAGTTGGATTATCGAGATAGAATTTCAATATGGTGCTTCACCAGGGTCTTATCTCGTACACTGCAATTTCAAACACTGTGCTCCCAAACTAACAGAAAACTAGACTGGCTTTGACATATTTTTGAACCTGGTGATATTGATTTCCTCACCTCAATTATCTACCATTACTGGCATACAAAAAGCAAGTGGTAAAGACGGCGTTTGACTTATACAAGACTCGTATGTTCTCTACAACCATCCACATTCCAGCCCATATGCGACCTTGACTGCATTTGAATTTCAGAAATAATCTGGGGATTGCCACTCTATATAGTTGTGATCTTAAGAAAAATTCTAAGAATAGCTTGAGACTCAACAATTGGCTCCATCAAACTAGTGTAATCTCAAAAAGACTTGGGAGTTTCGAGATACAGGGGTTGCTTTGAAGATAGGGGGCTTGCCATATTTGAATTTGACTTTTGTGTTGTACGGCCTTTTATTTTATTCAAGTCGTTTATTCATATAATTCTATCTACAGGACAAGTTGCATGTGTTAACTTAGTGGTATGAAGGGTTTTATTGGTAATTGTAACTCCTAAACTTCACTATCTTTGGAAATTGGAACTGCATTAATTCTCAAGCTGAGTCTGTTAATTTTGGCTCTCTTGAACTGCTGAAGCTGGATCCTTTAAGCATGGTGGTGAAAGGCTGAAAGCTACTTAGAACTTGATTATTTTGATATTTGAACAATAAATTTCTTTTGTTCGTCCTAAACTCCTAACTATTAGAGTCATCGAGAAAGAGTTTTGGACTAAATAATTGAAATATCAAATTCTTGTTTAGAGTATTGTTGACTTGTGTAATCATTCCGTTCAGGTGATTCATGTTGCAAAATCAGATTCTCGGCTTGCAAACAATGATCTACCTCTTGACATTCAGAGGCTCAGATGCCGTGCTTTATACCATGCTTTACGTTTCTCTCCTCCTATTGAACTTTTGGGGAAGGTGAACTTCTAAATTTGCTTCACCCATGTTTGGAAAAGAAGGACATTTACGTTTTGTTTGGATGGCAAATAAGGAGGGAAAGGAAGGGGAGGGAGAGAGGGGGAAGGGGAGGGGAGAGAAAGGAGGGGAAATGTGGGGTCCATTTTCCCTCCAAATCTTTCCGTTCTTGGAGGGATTATGCTTATGAAAGGAGGAGGGAAATGGATCCCCTCCCTCTCCCCTCCCCTCCGCCACCCCACCCATTTATCCAAACAAGTGAAATTGTCCCCCGCCCTTTCTCTTCTCTTCCTTTCCTTCCGTTTCCTCCTATCCAAACAATTAAAGAAACCAGTAAACTTCTTAAGAGCTACATGTTTTCTGTGTTTTTTTTAAGAATGGTTCGAGAGGCGCACCACAGGGGTATGTTTTAAACTAGGCTCTGACTTCATGACAGTGCTATCACAGAGGCTAGTGGAGCGGCTTAGATCACAAGGGGGTCAGTACATTGCTCTTCATCTTAGATATGAGAAGGATATGCTTGCTTTTACTGGCTGTACCTATGGTCTCTCTGATGCAGAATCTGAGGAGTTGAGGATTATGAGGTATTGACATTTATTTTCATAACGCCATATGTATTTGTAGCATATGCTTGAAATGTGCGAGGAGATGTTGTTTAGAAGCACTTATGGTTTATGGATAGTGGAGCTTTGGTTGTAAGACGAGGAACGAGGGAACGATACTGTGTCATTTGTCTTCCTAAAAAGCAATTTTAGTTAGATCTTAGGTTATGGACAATGGCTTGACACACTTGTCCATCTACGACGCAATTTTCTAGTAGCTCATTTGGTTTTGAGGTGCAAACTGAATTGAGATGCTTTATGTCTGCAAGTGATGATTTTGTCGATCAACGTGCACAATTATGTTATTCTGTGAATGATCTAGCACGCACACATACCTCAAATACTGTATTTAATTGTTGATGTCGGACCATGTGCCTAACATGTAACTGTAAACTTCTAGTTTATTTGGCAAGAGGGTTTGTAGTTCTACTTGTTGAAAAACTAATGCAGATGGTGATTTGACTATATGGCAAATGGCCTGCAGTTTCTGTTGTGCCTTTCAATAGTATGATTAGGAGCGAGGACCTTCTTGTTTAGGCGTCTATAAGCCTTCTTGGCAGATATAGGGACCACAATTACATGGAAGATTTAGCTTAGCTCTAGTTGTTTTTGTTTAAATTACTAACATATGCTTCTTTGACTAAATTGTTCAGGGAGAATACACACCACTGGAAGATAAAGAAAATAAACTCCACAGAGCAGAGGGATGCAGGCCTTTGTCCACTAACGCCCAGGGAGGTTGGGATATTTATAAAGGCTCTTGGTTATCCTCCGTCAACATTGATATATGTTGCAGCTGGAGAAATTTATGGTGGTGCAAAGCGATTATCAGAGCTGACTATGCGATTCCCTAATGTTGTTTCCAAGGTAGGTATGAAATAATAACAAGGGCTCTTCAAACCAATTAATCACTGTATTGTCCAGGGCATTTGTGGTGCAGCTATCTTGGATTCCATCTCTAACTAGTTCCTTGATCCCAGGAAACACTGGCAACCCAAGCTGAATTAGAAGCTTTTTCCCATCATGCATCGCAAACTGCTGCAATTGATTACATTATTTCTGTGGAGAGTAATGTGTTCATTCCGTCGCATTCGGGTAACATGGCAAGAGCAGTTGAAGGTCACAGGCGGTTCTTGGAGCACAAGAAAACAATTACACCTGACAGGTATGAGGCCCCTAACTTTGCTGTTTTCTACCATTCAGTAGTCAAAGTTTTCTATTTCACTTTTAGTAAATATAATTCTTGAATTTCCATTGTTCTTGTCAAGGCAAGAGTGATCCAGCCTTTTCTTTTCAGTTTGGTGTTTGAACCCTTGAGTTGACCTTTTGCTGTAAGAGGTGATAGGTTGTCTTAAGGATCTGTCCGCAGGTTCAGTTTAAAGAGGGGTTTTAGTAGTATGCAATTGTAAATGCTGCTATTTTTCCCTCTGTACAACTGTCAGAATTTCTGAAGCATACACAATATTTACTGTTTTAAGTGTTGAGGTTTAAACTTAATGATCTTTTCGTAGAAGAGCTAATTACAGTAACTTGAACAGCGGTATCTTCATGATCCAAATAATATGTCACATTTGACATTTCTGGTTAAACCTGAGTAACGTAGACCCCTTTTCATCAAACAATGTGTCATTATGATAGTGTAATGGTAATTTTGTGAAAGTTCTTTGTAGTGATAATATTTTCACCTTGTAATGTAATTCAGTGAAACACTCTGGTTTTGCTAAGTCTTACATGAGAACGGGATCCCTTGGGATTTGCTTTGGATAACAAACAAAAGTCAATTACCCCATGACTCGAACGCTGGAGATTGTTCATATGTATGCATCTGATTTGACGTGTTTGTATTACTGTTCTGTCAACTTGTTTTCTGCAGGAAGGGTCTAATTGAAGTGTTCAATAAGTTGGAGTCTGGACAACTAGAGGAAGGGCCATCCTTAACCAATATTATCAAGAGGATGCATAGGAATAGGTATAAGCTTTAACTCTTTTGGTGAATTTTGATTAGCTTATTAGTGATTTAGCATAACATTACTTTCAGCCCACTTGCATATACAGACTCTTGTGTCACCAAAATTAGTACTTTGGCCATCTAGTTTTGTTGTCGTCTTTGTCCTCATGCCGCTTGGGCAGAACAAAACTCTATCTTCACCACGTTTTTATTGTTGTTAGGCAAGGCGCTCCTAAGAAAAGGATTGGGCCTCCATTGGGAATCAAGGGCAGAGCACGATTCCGATTTGAAGAATCATTCTATCAGAACCCTTACCCAGAATGTATATGTAACTCACAGGATCACCATAACATGCTCTGAACTGCAATTGCTCGTGGCGACATTGACATGAATAATGTTTGTGAAGCGGCTCGCTGTTCTGCTTATTTTGTAGGAATTCCTTCTTGTGCAATTTCCCCTTTTGTTGTATAATTATTTTCCACCTTCTTTCTTACGAATTTTATCAGCTCATTTATTAATTCTTTTGTTTTGTTTAGTACTCTAGAAGGGTTGTTAACCTTGTATATCATGGTTGGAAATTTGATTAAAGTAGTTATTTGATTCTTCTTAAGCACTTTCTGTTGTCAGAATTGTGTAATCTGAGTGGCAATTCTTACAAAAAAAGTCTCTTGATGAAAAAGCCTTTTGGTGCCACTTTATCTCTATTTTCTAACTCTAGAAGTCACAACACTCACAAGTCATAAAAGGTGATTTTTATAAGGCAGCCGCTAAGTGAAAAGTCATAGGGGTGTTTAGCAAATGGTTTTTGGCTGCCTTTTTTATTGTCCTTTTGGCTTTTGTTTCTGGTCAAACAGTCAAAAAAAACTGTTTGGTAACTGGTTTTTGTAGTTCTTTTCAGCCAAAAGCCAGAAGTTTTTACCAGCTTTTTTGTCTGGCTTTTGGCTTTTGCTTCCATTTTATACTAAACAACGTGCAATAAAAGCCATTTTTATCAAACACTTTTTTTAACAGCCAATAATTATACAACCGGTCAAACAAGCCACTAAAAACAGCCGGTCAAACCAGCCAGCATATAAAGCCATCAGCCAATTGCCAAACACTCCCATAATAATAAGGAAAGGCGTTACTAGGTTTATTTTGGAAAAATTGACATTATTACATTTTATAAGAAAAAGTTTATCGAAATAGTTTCACCTTTAAATAATTGATCGTATATACACCTACTCAAAATACTTCAGGTGTTTATTTGATTGTGACCTACCTTTGTAGGATTACCATGCTAATTACATTATTATTAATAATTAAATATGTTAAAGCTAAAGTATTAATTAAACAACTTCATCTAATTATTATTTGTAAATAAAATTTAATGTAAAAAGCCTAAACTAATCCCCCCCCCCCAAAAAAAACAACACCCATCCCCGGCCACCCTATCCCTTCCCCACCCCAGCAACAGCCACCCTCTCCCCTCTTCCACTCCCTGACACCAGTAAAGGTACACCATGCTCTATGCATCTAGGTGCACCAGAAAAGGATTACAAAATAATAGCGTTCGCTATTATACCCATGATATACTCGATGTTAAAAACGAATATTTTTTTAAGTATTTGGGGTTGGCTTAGGTGGTGAATCAACCTGTCTTCCCTAGCCTGGTCTAGGGTTCAATTCCTACCCACACATTTGCTTGAATTTGGCGGGAGAGGAGTTGGGGGTGTTTGGCTTGTGTTGGGCCTTTGGGTAGGGTCTTGTACAAGAACGGCCCAGACAATTTTTCTTCTTACCATAATATAATTTCATATCTATAGATGATGAAATTATAATATTGCATATGCAGTAAAGCCAAGTCACGAAACGAAACAATGGGTAGGTTCTCCATAGTCATTAAAGGTTAGCCTTGTCTCAGCTGTCATAGACATCCCCATTAACGGAAAGTTACTGTATTGCACTCTCGGCTCGAAAAGTTCCATGGCCATAACATCTAGTTCTTCATTTGGCATGGTGGACTAACCGAGTTTCTTCGAGTATTTTGTTGCTAACTCTCTTCTCTGCCAATTACTCCCAGAATTCGAAACTTACAAGTCCAGGGACCAGGGTTTCATTCTCTATGACAAAGCTAACAAAACATAGAATGAAACATTCTTCAAGAGGTTCTCTACCATTGTTTTTATGGTAAAATTCGATAACGGAAGTATGTATGTATCTAACTTATGTTTGATCCTTCTTCCTCTCACCTTGACAAAAAAAATTCAAGAACAAAATGCAACATACAACTTGCTTTACACTTAGCACCTTCAACCCCCTTCCCAGAAAAACATTAATTAAAAACAACATTAAGGTTGCATATAGATGCTAAAAAAATAATTTCACCTGGGAGCCTAAACTTGCCTAGATAAGCAGCTTCTTCACATATAAGCGCCAACTGCATAGGAGGCGCAAAAGCGTCGCTTACATCCCTGTCCAAATGTACTCTACACGAGCAACGATATTGAACTTTGCGGGCATGACGATCTCCATTCAAACCACAGTAACATCAAGCAAGAGATACAAAGATATCAGATGAGTCTAGTGCTCGAGAATATTACAGGAAATGGCTGGCCATCAAAAGTTCTGGCTTCTCTTTTTCATCTTCAACCTCCTCAGCAACTTCATTTCTCAGCTTCTGAACCTTTTTATCCCAAATATCGTCTACTAGCTTCCAGGTTTCATCACTAATAATCTGGGTTTCCATAGGACGAGGAGCCCCAAAGGTTGCGAATCCCACATTACCGGGTGAGAAGGTAACCCTTCCTGGACAACTGATACCATGTATACCCCATCTTCCGGCGTAAATCAAAGCACCATACTCATCAACAGGATTGACAGTTGGCTGAGATACTCGAGGAGACGTGTTATATATCTCCCAGATTTTTGCAGCCTTAATGTCTCCCTTCTCAAGGAGCTCATCTGTAATGTTTTCCACAGCATCAGAGTGTTCTCTCAAAATAGATAAGCACTTCTCGACAGCATAACGCATGTATTCCTCTCTAAGAGCCTCAAGTTTGGGAGCAAGATTTGGGACAAGATCTCGCTGATATCTATAATATGCATTTCCAAAAGCCGTCATCCCTGTTTGCAAAATGAGAAATTCAGCTAATCGTGAGGCTTCAAGAGTAGCTTTGGATGATATCCAGCACATATTATCGATCCCAAACATCTCCTCTTCAATGACCCTGGGAGCACAAGCTCGAACTATGGAGTACACATAATCTGATTTTTTCAAAAACACCCTACCAGAAACTTCAGCATAAGTCATACTAGGCTGACTTTGGACTGACTTAATGTTGGTCTCCACAAAAGGACGATAGGGATCGGGAAAATAACAAGCTAAGACAGCTATAGCTGCTTCCCTGTATGCTAATCTCAACTTCAACTCCTCTGGAATTACTTTTGAATCTTCTATCCCTGTTTCAAATGTGCCCTGTTGCCTTTTCAGCGCCTCTTGTAGTTCTTCTCTGCCAATATAGTCTTGATCTTTCCTAGCAGTCAATATTCCAGCTTCATTCAGGATATTTTGTAACTCGGCCCCAGTAAAATCTTCAGTTGACTCCGCAATTTCCTGCAGCAGAACTTCTTTTTCTTCTTCTGAACGGAAAAACTTGTTCCTTGCATGTACCTTCAATATGGCCAACCTGCCATCTTTAGAGGGCAGACCAACTCTTACAATCTTGTCAAATCTACCCTTTCTCAGCAAGGCAGGATCAAGAATATCTAGTCGATTTGTTGCTCCAATGACCAAAACCTGTGATGTGGAAACTTTAAACCCATCCATTTCAGTTAATATTTGAAGGAGACCTTGTTCTCTCTCGGCCCCACCACCGCCAATATCAGGGCCGCCACGTTTGCTACCAATAGCATCTATCTCATCAATAAAAATGATTGAAGGAGAAAAGGATCTAGCACTAGCGAAGAGATCCTTCACTCGAGATGCTGCTACACCAACAAACATCTCTACAAAATCAGTCCCGTTCGCAGCAAAGAAAGGAAGTCCTGCTTCGCCAGCAATAGCTTTAGCTAATAGTGTTTTACCAGTTCCTGGAGGGCCATGAAGTAACACACCCTTAGGGCAATATATGCCTTTATTTTGAAACTCTTCTTCGTTTTTTAAGATTCTTACGATCTCTTGCAATTCTTGTTTTATATACTCCTGGCCAGCAAAATCATCAAATGTCACTCCTGTTCTTTCTTCTGCAGATATGAATTTCGCCCGACTCTTTCCCATTGATCCTAGTGCACGACGTTTACGGGGCTGCCTCACCTTTGTGCTGGGCTTCCCCAAATCACAGGGGATTAGCTTTGCATAAAACGGCCTTGCAAGACTATCAATCCAAAGATACAACACTATGGAAAGGGCTAGCCTCATAGACCACATGACAGCTGTTGCAACAGAAGAATAAACTTCTGCATGCACAGTGTTCACATTGATCACATCAACATTCACCAATTGATGATGTAATTTATGCCATACATCATTCCAACAGTCAATCGGCATCCGGTCAACT
Source organism: Patellifolia procumbens (assembly GCA_947645195.1). Lineage (NCBI taxonomy): Eukaryota > Viridiplantae > Streptophyta > Magnoliopsida > Caryophyllales > Amaranthaceae > Patellifolia > Patellifolia procumbens. The sequence continues at coordinate 1,962,687 of CANSGD010000144.1, forward strand.
ATGTGGCGCTTGAAGACAACTTCCTTTTTCGAGTTTCCTTTTGATCCTCCTTGTATCATTCCATCTTTGTAGTAAGGCAATATCACTGCATGAAAATCCATGAGAAAAAAAATAAATGATCAAATTTTAGCAACACAGGTGGTGAATGGACTCACGATTTTGAGGAAAGGAGAATGTGCGTCATTTTATATTAATATTAGTCTGCTGCTAGTGCTACAGAGGCAATTCATTTTCCTTGAACACTCAATAACACTCAATTAATACATCTTTCTCACTTACAAAATATCTTATTAAGAACGGATAGCTCATAGGCCATACAAGCTACTCAAGTGATAAATTTCAAAGTACAACAAAGGTAAATACAAAATAAAATTGTTTTACTAACCTGCTATATTCTGACCAAAATTTGAGTATTCCATAAATTTGACATTGTTTGAGTCTAGGAGCCTCAAAAACTCACTAAAGTCAATTTTGTGTGAGTTCTCAGGATCCCACTCAGTTCCTTTCAACTTCCCACGAATGGTCAACAAGTTCCTGCTCCATTCAGAAGCCATTACAAGCTGTCTCTCCAACTGTACATTTGCTTTGTTTTCAAACTCTTCCTGCTTCTTTATTCTTTTGCTTTCTGCATCCCTCAATTTCTGAAATTGCAATCGTTTTACAGGTAGTAGAGAAATTAGCATGGGTACAACTTCCAGTTAAACTTATAAGTGCAACACCAAGCAATCAAGTACGTGTCTTTTCCTTCCAGCCTAAGAGAGACGGACAGAAACTTGAAAGAAAAAAGTCTTGGAAGTGTCGAACATCATTAACAAAGAAACATGGTACCAATCAACAAAATGCTCGCACCAAATAGCCCCAGCCACGAGAACTGAATACAGGAAACTCTCAAAATGTTTAACTATGTCAGTTCTCAGAATAGTAAATATGTTCTCGCCAATTTTTTGCCACAATTTAGGAGTACACAAGTCCTTAGCCATATCAAACAATCTAACAATTCTAATATCTTAAAACAAAACAAGTCGTTCAAGTAAATAGCCTTTTTGATTTAATTCCGCTATAACAAGATCACCTCAACCTTGGGATACACAGCTTGGCTGGCATCAACTAAAATTTGAGAGTCGAGTTTAGAATTTTCATTCTCAGCTTGGCTGGCATCAACTAAAATTTGAGAGTCGAGTTTAGAATTTTCATGCTCAGCTCGTCCAGTAGCTCAACTCAATCTTGAGCCTAAACAACGACCTCAAACTACAAAATATTTTTTCAAGCTATGATATACATATCCTATTTTTTTTTGCTAATACTTTTGATAAACTACATTATTACTCATAAACCATAAACCACAACTCGGCTATATAATCGAGCCTATGCACAAGATTTTCAAGTTTCTCTCAGCTCAGCTTGACTCATTTTAGGTCTCCAGCCCGAGCTTAAGTAGCTTTTGAGCAGGCTACACTTGCTCTCACGCCTTTGCAAATTGCAATTGCTTAATAAGTCTCCATCTTTCTAAGAATACATATGTACTAAAACACTTTTGAAGGACTCCCCTAAGTTTGAATATAGCTAACTATCATGAATATTGCTCGAAAAAACCAAGGGACCTTCACTAAGCCAATAAGCACCCACTTAAATCACTTAAATGCACTAACCAGGCCAATATTCAAGAAAACAAACAATTCTATCAGCTTCCTCTAATGACCAAACTACTAACATATTATTTTCACCATTCTTCCAACAACAAAAGACATTGTACACCCACTAATTCCCACCTCATTAGCACATTTCAACATTCATTTCAACTACATTTCAGCTATTCTCTTGAAATTAACCATAACCCATTTCTTCAAGGACCAATCTCCGTCCGTCCCAAGGAAACCTTTGCACGCCTCCGTTATCGCCACGTTTTATCTCCTCTTCCTCCAAAGAGGAACAATTAGTAAATTGTCAAAACTAAGCATCCACATTATCTCGTCAAGATTCTTCTTTTTCCAAAAAATTCAAAACTTCTCATGACAAAAAGTAAAAAAAAAACACAATCAAATATATATATACCCAAAAAAGAACAATTAGTAAATTAACAAAACTAAGCACCCACATTATCCCATTATCTCATCAAGATTCTATTTTTTCCAAAAATTTCAAAACTTCTCATTACAAAAAGTAAAAAAACACAATCAAATATATATACCCAAATAAGAACAATTAATAAATTAACAAAACTAAGCACCCACATTATCCCATTATCTCATCAAGATTCTATTTTTTCCCAAAAATTTCAGAACTTTTCATTACACAAAGCAAAAAACACAATCAAATATATATACCCAGTTCATAATTAAAGGGAAAAATAGTGATTAAATAAGAAAGTAACCTCAAAAAGCTGAGCTGCTTCAGCATCATCTTCTTCTTCAACTTCATATGATTGTTTCTCTTCTGGTGATGTTAAATTGGAATTAGAAGTGCAAAAGATTGTAAATTTGTGGGTTTTTCTGGGTTTTGAGAGACGAAGGAAGGGATTAACAGAGCAAAAGTTGGAAACTTTATACTTATTGTAGCAAGAAGAAGGGAAAATGGGGTTTTGGGGATTGAATAAAAATTGGGTTTTGTTAAAGGAAGTGAAATCAATTTTTTTATGAAGATTGATGGTTGTTGGTATCATCATCTTCTTCTTGTTCTAATGCATCGGATGAGATTAGAGAGGAACTTTCACAAGAGTAGTATTGTTAATGAGTTAAGACTATCTCATTCTCCTCATTCTCAGGGGTTTTGAGAGTGAGAACTAAGGACTGAGGAGATACCTTTTTCTTTGCAAAGGGTTTTTTGGATTTTCAGGTCGAAATTATTTTGTACTCTGCGGAGCGGGAGGAATTGTGCTAAATAAAACATGTTCGTAAATAAAAAAAGTAAAAATTAAAAGGAACTTATATTATACGGATATTTCCACTAAAAGCACATAAAATGTTATGAGAAGTACATGTACTATTTTGAAAAGCACATTTACAAAGTTAACCTTACATTTAGGTACTAACATTTGGTGTATTTCACCTTTTAAGTACTCACCTATTTTTTCACCGTTTGAGTACGCAGTTACCATATATAGCAATATGTGTTAATTAATTGTTAAAATGTTAGTACCTTGGGTTAAACTATTAATACCTTGAATTAAAAGATTAACTCCTTATTTTAATATATAACGTTATTGAATAAAAATTTTATTTATTGAACTAACAAGTACTAGCACGGGCCTCAACAATGTCGTTCGTAAACTTAACTTATAGCATGGTGGTCATTCATCTATGACTGATTTTGAATAGCTTATTTTTTGAGTTATTTATCTGTGGAGTATAAACTTTATAGATTTCTCTAGGGACCAAAGACAGATAAGGATCTTTATGTCCGAAAAATTATCGTATGTCCAGGAAAAAAATTTCTTTGTTATATTTTAACTTCATTTTGGCATTCAATCTATCACATACAGAGAAATTTTTCTAGGAGGAATCTGTTATTTATGGAGTGAAATTTCTTGGAGGATTTTGGTCCATGTACAAAGTAATTTTTCTTGAAAGATTATGGTCTGTTGAACGGTATTGGAAATATAGCACGATGGGAATAAATTAGCTCAAAAGAAACTAATATGGAGACTGACAAAAGTATGTTTTCTTGTAGCTTAGAGATATGAAAATAATCATATTGATCTTCTTCAACTTCCAAGACCGTGAATTAGCTCAAGGAAATTCCAGTTTTGGAAAAGTTTAATTTATGCAAAAAATTCAAAGAAAACAAAGTGTGGTTAAAGGTGAGTTAAATGTGGTTAACTCACAAAAAATAGTTAACAAGTACCTAAAAGGTGAAAAAAATAAGTGAGTACCTAAAAGGTGAAAAATACCAAATGTTAATACCTAAATGTAAGCTTAACTTCACATTTACATGAAACATAATCTTAATTGTGCTCCATGGTGTATAAAATACGCATTAGTTTTCTCCCTTCTCTTGATTCTTTTTTATAGTTTTTTTTTTATTAAAATGGTAAGGAAAATAATACTTTAAGAGCTCCTAATGTGTTACTTACTTCCTCCGTAACAAAATAAACGCACTTTTTGCACTTTTGACACTATTTACATTTTTTAACTAATCATAATTTGTAACTTATACATAAGGGAAAATATAGTCATGTGGGGTCTTGTTGGATTCGTCTCAACTTGTAGTTTTTTATGATCTAATGTTTATAATATTTACAAATACATAATTAGAGATATTAATCTTTAAAGTTTGATTTTGGCATGTGTGCCCAAACTAAATGGTGCATTCTTTTCGTTACGGAGGAAGTATAAGTTATAACTTTGTAAGGATAGAGTATAAACTAGATGTATTACATGGCTCAATAATCAAGAAAGATTCAACAAGATGATCCCCTTTGCCATCTAATTTGTTGTCGTATCGGCTTCTCTTAAAATATATTTGAATTTTTGCTGTCAAAATTTTTTAACAAAACTTGAAAATCATAAATGATACTCCCTCCGTTTCACAAATAATGTTACATTTGCATATTTGTCAAGGTTGGGGGCAAAGTCCTTGAATAACTTCGATGACTTATAAATGTTGTTGTCTATATGTGGATATATCTTATACTTCCTCCGTTTTTTATTAGTTGACCTGTTTCTTTTATCACGTTTGCCAACGCGTGATTTCAATCACTTTTATCTTGGAAAATTGATGAGTAAAAATTATAAAAATATGATATTTTGAAAATATATAATGAGACGAATCTAACAAGACCCCACATGACTATATTTTCTCTTATGTATAAATCACAAAAGATAGTCAAAGTAGATTATGTGAATAGTGTCAAAAGTCAAAACGTGTCAACTAAAAAAACGGAGGAAATACCTTTTTGGATAACTAGAGGACTTCCACGTGGAAGAGACGACACTTTGGATTTAATAGAGATTAGTCTTCCCAAAGTTGGGTGAGATGTAAGGTTTAACCTGACGAAATTTAATTAGAGGAAGGGCACGGGAGTTGGCTCTCATGCAAGTATGCAACAAGGATATTGTTTGGAGAAACGGAGTGTGGAAGGGAAATACTCTCTCCGCTTCTTTTTGTTTGTCCTACACTCCTACTTTTCGTTTTTGTCCGTTTCTTTTTGTTTGTTCTACTTTTTTATCTTTCTTTATATGGCAAAATTATATTACCCATCTACTCCTACTTTATCACTTTTTGGTCCCATATGTACCTTAAAAGTTTCTCTCACCTAATTTAATCACTACATTTATTATAAAATAAGTGAACTCCTTACTTGTTGTGCCCACTCACATGCATATGACATCATCTTTCTTGACATTTAGAGTTACAGTAAATGGGACAAACAGAAAGAAACGGAGGGAGTATTTTCTACTAATTGTTGATAGTTATACACCTTATAGTAGTAATTAGAGCTTAGATGTCATAATAGTTGTATAAGAGAAATATTTAGGCACACAACTATTTTTCATGTAGTAAAGTAAAAACAAACATAGAAATTTAGAGCTAATTTTTAGCTGCCATAATAGTGTTGTTTTGAACATCTTATTACTCCTGAGTTCTAGTATCATATTTAGTTCAGGTAATAAGATTAAGTATATTGTTTACAAGCTTTTGAGCTAAATTTAAAAGGTGTGATTGGCATAGAATCTACGATTGGACTCCAAAAGCGTAGGCCTCTCTCGAGTCAAGCTTAAAGTCTTGAACTCGAGCCAAACTTACTTCAAGCTCTACTCGAGCCAAACTTACTCTGATTTGCATAATGGTTAATTTCACTACAGAAATTAATTTGCTTTCTGCGAGCCAGCAAGTATCCATAAAAGCAATGATCTAGGGAGATGACAACAACTTCCTTGATCATTCACAATCATGCATAGAGCAAAAGAAATTTATGTACATCAATAAAAAAAAATTCCTTCTGTTTTTCAAGTTCCTTTTACTATTTCAGACACACTGCCAGTAAAACTATCTAAGTGCATTAATTCTAATCTTGCGGCTCTTGTCGGCTAGAACCGTAAAAGCCTTGACAAGTTCTTCCTTGACCATGAAAAGCACAGAGGCAGCAAAAACACTCTGCACTATCTTTGTGCTCATCCCTTTGTAAAATCCCAGCAATCCTTCATATTGGATCATTTTAACTATTGCATCCACTGTACCTGTTTGTCAAGAGAATTCAATCAACATCTTCAGTATGAAAGTTTAAAATTACTGAAAACAATCGCAATACAATATCTTCATGCCGGAAAATGTCTCAGAAGGTTAAGGACCAGTGATATTTCGATATCTTATAGAGTTTTTCCCTTTCTTTACAAGCTAAATTGTGCTATATTGATGCTCTTAGGAGCTATTTATGCTAACTATTTCGATATAGTTGTGGTTTGTGTGTTCTATATCATTTTGCAGGTTTTAGGGAAAAACTCCCTATTTACTTGATGTTTTGAGCACCACGCTATAGCGGGAAGTTATGGGGCATCTTTGAGGTCTCAAGATGGTATTTGGACCCCATTATGAAGAAGTAAGTGTGCAAAGACTTGGCGTCTGAAGCCAAGCAAAGCAAGGCAAGAAGAAGACTCGCCCGATCGGGTCGGGCAACAACTGCCCGATCGGGTACGAGTGAAGAATCTGAAGTCAAGGTTTCCCGCCCGATCGGGCGGCCTTGCCCGATGTGATCGGGCGGATCAATACTTAGCCATTTTGCTGTTTTTTTCTGTGAGCTGAAGAAGACTTCCACCCGATGGAATCGGGTGGACTTGCCCGATCGGGTGCTGAGGTTGCGGCCCCGATCGGGTGGAATCTGCCCGATCCAATCGGGTGAACCCTATTTTGTGCTGCTGAAGACTCCGCCCGATCGGGTGGAAGACACGGGGATGCGATTTTCGTTATTTTTCCCCCTCTATCTTATTGTTTTCCTAAGACTTATAAATACTTTTAGGTTATTTTTATTTTGGATCTGGGATATTCTTAAACACTTAGAGAACTCTTAGCCTAGTTTATCATTGCTTTGGATTATAGAAGAGATTCAAGTACAATTTCAATTCAATTAAAGTTTCCGCTTTCCGTCAATTTGGTAATCGTCTTGCTTATTGCTTTATTTCTTTATCTCAATTACTTTAGTTCAATTGTTTATTTCTCAATTAGTTCATGATGCAATTCTTAGGGTTTTCAATTAGTTTTGTTGTTATCAATTCGATCATGTCTGAGTAGTTCTCTTTCTAGGGTGTTAGATAGGAAAGCCATGTTTATACCATGATTGTGATTTAGATTTCTATCAATTTCTAGGGCTTGATTAGGGTGATTGTGATGTGGTTTGTTCTTATTGAGTAATTAATGTCAGTGTACAATTTCATTGATTGCTTGTGGTTAATAGTTGTTTGCACAGATCCGTCTTACGACTAGAGGCCTAGGACACATCAGTAGTTCTGATTACGTTAGTGAACATGCGGCGTATGTTGAATTATGAGCGTTGAGTCTTAACCATAGCTCAACATAGGCTCTAATCCCCCGACTCTTGACTTAGGTTTTAATAGTAGTTGACCCTATTTGATTGGCATAAGCATGGTGGACCGACCTAATACCCTAGACTTTTATTCCATAGTTTAATCCTCGATTTATTCAGTCTTCCGTAGTCTATTCTTTAGTTTAATTATTTCCTTCCTGATTTCATCTGGAGTAGCTGAATTGGTTAAATTTTGATTTAGAAACTCTGTCTCCCTGTGGATTCGACCCTGCTTCCACTGACTACCTAGTTAGAGGTCCGTAGGTTTATTTTTGATTAGGTGACACGACTAAAACCTATCAAATTTTGGCGCCGTTGCCGGGGAAACGGCTAGTTCTCTAAGTTTTTATTTAATTATTTGGTCTACTTCTCTGTACCTCATTGGAACTTCATTGTTTCAATCGAGGTACGTTTTACTGCTGCTTTTTGTTTCTTTTGTATGCCCAGGTCCCAAAGAAACGGTTCCCCAATTCCAGCGGACCCAGATCTCACTAGGACAATCAGGCGGATCCGAAAGATAAAGCAGAAAGAAAAGCAGTCTGTTCAGCTGAACACCTCCGGAACAGACACCTTGAATTCAGTTATGTTAAAATCACTGAAGTCATATGGGGTGCCCAACCCGGATGGTCTCTCCACTGGACCTACTATGCCCACCATTGCCGCAGCAAATTTCGAAATCAAGCCTGGACTCATCAGCATGGTCCAGCAAAATCAGTTTGGTGGGCACCCTACTGAAGATCCGGCAAATCATCTGCAACGGTTTCAACAACTTTGTCGAACCGTTAAACATGCCGGCGTCACTCCAGATCAACTCAAAGTCATGTTGTTCGAGTTTTCACTGAGAGATAGAGCCCAAAAATGGTTGAACGATGTGAAAGAAACCGAGTGGAGTGAGATTTCTGCTGCATTTCTGAGAGAGTATTACCCACCCACTAAAACAGCAGAAATCAGAAATAAACTGGCCACATTTTCCCAAGAACCTGATGAAACATTAAGGGAAGCGTGGGTTAGGTTTAGAGATTTACAGAGAGAGTGTCCACACCATAATATGGACAAATGGTTCTTGACGCAGACATTCTACAATGGTCTGCAGCCTCAGACGAAGTGTATTGTTGATTCGTCTGCAGGAGGAGTGTTTTTAGACAAGGCAGTTGATGAGGGTTATGAATTCATATCAAATCTTGCAGCCAATGACCATTCATCATCTAGGAGTTTGACTAAGAAGGTACTTGAAGTTGACGCTATTTCATTGCTTACATCTCAGATGGCGCAACTAACTCAGCAGCTAATGAAGTCTTCTAGTCCGACACCTCCACCCATGAGTATCAATGCTATGTCTGCAGTAGCACCCATTACCTCATCTTACTGCGAGGTATGTGGTGTTAAGGGTCACTTTGGGCATGACTGTCAGTTCAGTCAGTTTCAGATGGAGCAGGCCAATGCCTTCCAACAAAGACCACAAACCCTCCCCCCTTCACATAACTACCAAAACCCACAAAACCATCAACCTCCACCTCCACAAAACTACCCTAAACCTTCATACCATCAAACCCCACAAAATTTCCAAAGACCACCACCACAAAACTTCCATCATCTCAATAACTTCCAAACTCCACAAAATTTCCACACCCCACCTCCACAAAACAACCCACAAGAGCCTAGCAATTCTGAACTGATGAAACTGATATTGTCTATGCAAAAGGCAAATGAGGAAACAAGGAGGGCTCAAGAGAAGCACATCCAACTTCTCGAGGCTCAAGTTGCTCAGTTGGCAGAATCTAATGCACAGAGGCAGCAGGGACAATTGCCAGGGCAACCAGTTCAGAGAGAACATGTGAATGCCATCACTCTTCGTAGTGGCATTGCATATGATGCCCCTCCAGTGCCCATTGATGAGGTTACCCCGACTGCAGGGAAGAAGAGGGTGGTAGAGGAAGGAAAAAGAAAGAATTCGACGTCTGAAGTCGATTTGTCTGCAGAAGCTGAACAGACAGGGAAGAAAAAGGAGAAGGTTTCTGAAACGCCTTTTACACCAAGGCTACCTTTTCCTCACAGGATGCAACAGTCCAAGGTCGATCAGCAGTTTGGTAAGTTCTTGTCTATGGTCAAGAACCTTGAGGTAACGATTCCATTCACAGACTTAATTACCCAAGTGCCTGTTTATGCCAAATTTCTGAAAGACATGATTACTAAGAAAAGAGACTTTGGTGGGGTAGAACGTGTCGCTCTTACTGAAGAGTGTAGTGCTTTTATTCAAAATAAAACCCCACCAAAGTTAAAAGATCCTGGTAGTTTTTCTATACCCTGCCATCTTGGACCTATTTTTATTGATAAGGCTTTGTGTGATTTAGGTGCTTCTGTCTCTGTTATGCCATTGTCTGTTTATAAGAAACTGAACATGGGAGCCCTTAAATGCACACAAATCACTTTACAGATGGCGGATCGTTCTATAAAATACCCTCTAGGTGTTTTAGAGGATGTTCCTGTTAGGGTAGGGAAATTCTATATTCCTGTTGATTTTGTGGTGTTAGATATGGATGAGGATGCCCAGATTCCTATTATCTTGGGTAGGCCGTTTTTGTGTACTGCTGGTGCTGTCATTGATGTCAAGTCTGGGTCTTTAACTCTGAGTGTTGGTGATGATAAAGTGATTTTTAAACTAACCAATGCTGTTAAGGCTCCTATGCTTGAACAATCTTTTTGCAGGGATAAGGTTTTAGATGAAGTAGGGGTGGAGAAGGTTCAAATTCCACCTAAGGTTACCTCACCGTCTGGAGGCATTGTCAAGAACATTTGGAGGAGAAAGATGTTTGATGAGGGTGGCACTCATTGCCAAGCCCCTCCTATTTGAGAGAGGGAGGATTATGGTCGTGCGGGACCTTTATAAACCAGCGCTTTGCGGGAGGCAACCCGTATCTCTTAGTTATATCTTCTTTTCTCTTGTTTCGTAGTTTGTAGCATGTGAGAGAGCGTGAGGGTACTAATGTGTTCCTAGATCTTGTATGCTTTGATGTGCAGATATGCTAATTGAAGAGAAACTTGAGCCATACTTGCCCCAAATTTGCAAAAAAAGCGAGCTACTTACTGAACAGTAGCTCGCCCGATCAGATCGGGTGGAAGATGCCCGATCGGGTGAGCGGAAATTAACATAGAGGAAGAAAAGAAAGTACGCCCGATGTAATCGGGCAAAGTGTGCCCGATCGGGTGCGCAACCCCAGCACCCGATCAAAAATACCTCGCCCGATCGGGTGGAAGATCGGGTGGATGCACAAAGTTCAAAGAAAAAATCTGGGAAAAAGGTATTCCGCCCGACTCCATCGGGCAACATTCGCCCGATCGGGCGCGAGACTTTAGCACCCGATGAGAAAATAGGCACCCGATCGGGTGGGGAATCGGGTGAAGTGAAAATTCTGAGAAAAAATTTTTTTTTTTGAATTCCGCCCGATCGGGCGACCAAGTACCCGATCGGGCCTGCGACCATTAAACCTCCTTTTACACGGATTTCCCTCTTTTCTCACCATTCACTCATCATCCTTCCAATCAATTCTCTCTCTCTTCACTCATCTTCAACCCCCAAACCCTTAACCTCCATTAAAACCAAACTCTTCTACCTCAAATCTCCATCCTTTCTCAACCAAACTTCATAAAATCCCCTCCTTTCCTCCTTTCACCCTCCATCTCACAAAATCTCATTCACCAAAATCATCTTCCCTCTCCCATCTCTTCCCACACTCACCTTAAAACCCCATCTTTGTATTACAAGAGGCTACAAGGCTCATTTTCTACCATGACAAGCAAATTCCGAAGGCTTATTCGAGGTGAAAGCTCGCGATCTAGGCGAGAGGCAACACCACAACCACCACCACCACCACAAGTTTCACGGGATCCTCAATACCCGGAAATCATTTTCCGGGATGATGAACATCGCGAGAAATTCTTGCGATTTAAAAAGCGTGAGGTACTTCCTACCCGATTTCTAGATGTTGAGCTTTTGTCTAAACTTGGTTTAACTGATGATTTTAAGGAATTCATGAAAGTTCTAGGCATGGAGGCGCTTTATAATGTACATGTTAACACTTATTCTCCTCTAGTCTATGAATTTTTTAGTAGTTTCAGTTTGACAAAGCCACGGGCCGGTCCGGTCACCCATGTCCACTTTAGACTTCTAAACCAAGAACACTCCCTTAGCCTTAGGGAATTTGCGGGGGTTCTTAGGTTACAAGTACGGGGTGACTACTACCCACCCGACCACTTTAGGATGGCCGATACTTATGTTATGCTGACAGGGGACCCTACGCCCTTTGACATCCAGCACTGTCATTGGGCGAACTTCCATCACCCTATTTTTAGCATTTGGATACGGTTCATGGCCCAGACTCTGTTGGGACGGTTTGAGGGTCACTTGGTCCGGGGGGCCGAGCTAGTTGCTATAGCTAGCTATATTGCTAAAGGCTCTAGGGAGCCATTTCAGTACAACTTGGCTCACCATATCGCTATTCAGTTCGAGCGTATCTCGAACTCGCTCCCTAAGCCAAGGGAAGACGGTAGTTGGACCTCTAGGAGGTTAGTTAACGGGGGGTTGATCACATTGTTTGCCCGGCAAATTGCCGGCTTTGACGAGACTCAGCGTACCCCCGTCCTAGGCCCTACCCTCATTGACCTCACCTATCTCAACACCCTCAAAGTCCTGTACCGCCTGCCTGACCACAGATTTCAGTGGGTGATTAAGTCCAAAAATCCCTCATTCTGCCCGACTCTAGGGCCCGACTACGGCCTCGTCAGGCAAACTACCTACTCCCTATAGAGGGAGTCGACCTAGTTGTCCCTGAGCCAGAGCCCCCTCGCCGTTCTTACCATAGGCGGCATACGCCGATTTTAGACGAGGGCGCCTCCACTTCTGCTCCCTCCCCCTCACACGGACTCATTTGACTTTACCTCTATGATGTCGACCTTAGGTCGCATGGAGACGGGGATGGGTAGAATGGAAGAGCTGATCAACGCGAACACCGCCACCCTCGCGGGCTATGGCACTCGCATCGATCAGCTCTATACCCGTATAGACCAGATGGGGGGAGGATGGACACCTTGGCTAACGACCAGAACTACGCCCTTTATCCTCTCTATGACGACTATTGTAGGCGTGGCATTATTGAGCAGACTGCCCAGCACCCCTCGTGGTACCATTGGAACCCGAGTTATGGCCCGCCTACCGGCCAGAGCGATGACATGGCAGAGGATGAGGAGGATGAGCCTGCTCGTCAGTCAGTCTCTTTAGGAGACTTTGGCCTAGGTCCTAGTGGTTTTGGAGGTGATTTTGATGCAGGTCCTAGTGGCTTTGGTGGTGGGATGAGTGGTCCCTCCGGTGGTGGTTTTACCGATGGTGGTGGTACTTCTAGTGGTGGTTTCTTCAGTGACCCCACTAATGATGATATGGGCGGCTGATGCCCTTGTTCTCTCCTCTCCCTCGTTGCAATGAGGACATTGCCTCGTTCAGCTTGGGGGAGAATCTCTCACTGTGAGTATAGTTTATTGCTTTCTAGTATAGTTTACTGCTTTTTAGAGTAGTTTAAAGCTTTGATAGTTTAGTTTACAGCTTTAAGAAAAATTAAAAAATTTGAAAAAAATATGTTTGATCATGAGTGGTTTGATTGCCTCCCTGTGCCCCTTGTTGTGCTTTATTGAGAATGATTTGACTTTGTTTTCTGGATAGCTGGGCATTTGTGATTATGAGGCTTTGATTTGATATTCGACTACTTTGATTTCGAGCAATTTCTGACTATGATTTACTACTTTGTGCTGCATACCTGATTTGGTTTAGACTGTGAGGCCTTTTTCTAGCCTATTGGATTCATACTTTTATCCAGTCTACATTTTTGGTGTGTTAGTTCCTCTCTAGCGGATCGATCTTGACTTTGACTTCGTACTCATTTGATGTTTGGTGACTTGTTACACTTGCTATGATAGAGGCGTTCTTTTGACTTATTCTTGAGCCCCAGAGTTAGTTTTTGATACATTTTTATCCCCCTTAGCCCCGCTGAGCCTAATGACCTTGTTTCATGTTACTTAAACCCTTATTATAAGCCCATGACCTTTGTTTCGATTTTATTCCCAAGCCTAGCTTGGGGGAGCTTTGTGTATGGGTTGAGAGTGAAGTTGGTTTCATGGTTTGGTTTGATTGTTGAGGAATCAAAAGTGTATTTGTTGTGGCTTGATTATTAGAAAAAGGAATGAAAAGGCAAAATTAGAGTTGCGTGAATGAAGTTCAAAAAAAATAAAAATAAAAATAAAAATGAAAGAAAAGTTCAAAAGAATTCAAAGTTCTTTCATTCACGCACGTTCATAAATAAAGCTTCATGTCATTGCCTAAAACTTGGGTTTGTTGTGCGTATTCATTGAATTTGGAGGATTGGTTTATTTTTCATGGTTTTATGGTGTTGATTGGGAGTTGCTTAGGCCATCTAAGGCCTTGTTTGATTATTCATGCTCCCCCTTTCTTGGTTTTTTCCACCACATTACCCAAAAATATCCCCTACCTCTTACCTAAGCCCCATTACAACCCAGAAAAGTCCTCTTGAGCTTGTGCCTACAATGTCTACTAGATTGATTTTGGTCAGTTTGTCAAAGTTAAAGAGTACGTCTGCTAGTTGAGTCGACTTGATTAGGATGAGCGACATTTTTACCTTCTTAAACACATGAGAGTGTGAGTGGGAAGGGACATTTATGGTCGGGTCGGTGAGTGTTGGGGCACATTCTTTGCCTGCCACAAAATTGAGAGGAGTGACACCCTTTGTGAGCACCTTTTCAGGATTTGTATGCCTAGTAGTCACTTGAACTTGATGAATTGCTTGGATGATTGGTGGTTGGAAGGATTTGATTTGCCGAACTTGAATTATGCCTGCTTGAACGATTCTTAGTTTTGAAAATGCTTTTTTGAGCTTGAATTGTTTTATTTATGGGGTGAGGCAATCTATTCCACGATCATGCTCTATTTGCTTGAGGACAAGCAAAGGTTTAGCTTGGGGGAATTTGATATTTCGATATCTTATAGAGTTTTTCCCTTTCTTTACAAGCTAAATTGTGCTATATTGATGCTCTTAGGAGCTATTTATGCTAACTATTTCGATATAGTTGTGGTTTGTGTGTTCTATATCATTTTGCAGGTTTGAGGGAAAAACTCCCTATTTACTTGATGTTTTGAGCACCACGCTATAGCGGGAAGTTATGGGGCATCTTTGAGGTCTCAAGATGGTATTTGGACCCCATTATGAAGAAGTAAGTGTGCAAAGACTTGGCGTCTGAAGCCAAGCAAAGCAAGGCAAGAAGAAGACTCGCCCGATCGGGTCGGGCAACAACTGCCCGATCGGGTACGAGTGAAGAATCTGAAGTCAAGGTTTCCCGCCCGATCGGGCGGCCTTGCCCGATGTGATCGGGCGGATCAATACTTAGCCATTTTGCTGTTTTTTTCTGTGAGCTGAAGAAGACTTCCACCCGATGGAATCGGGTGGACTTGCCCGATCGGGTGCTGAGGTTGCGGCCCCGATCGGGTGGAATCTGCCCGATCCAATCGGGTGAACCCTATTTTGTGCTGCTGAAGACTCCGCCCGATCGGGTGGAAGACACGGGGATGCGATTTTCGTTATTTTTCCCCCTCTATCTTATTGTTTTCCTAAGACTTATAAATACTTTTAGGTTATTTTTATTTTGGATCTGGGATATTCTTAAACACTTAGAGAACTCTTAGCCTAGTTTATCATTGCTTTGGATTATAGAAGAGATTCAAGTACAATTTCAATTCAATTAAAGTTTCCGCTTTCCGTCAATTTGGTAATCGTCTTGCTTATTGCTTTATTTCTTTATCTCAATTACTTTAGTTCAATTGTTTATTTCTCAATTAGTTCATGATGCAATTCTTAGGGTTTTCAATTAGTTTTGTTGTTATCAATTCGATCATGTCTGAGTAGTTCTCTTTCTAGGGTGTTAGATAGGAAAGCCATGTTTATACCATGATTGTGATTTAGATTTCTATCAATTTCTAGGGCTTGATTAGGGTGATTGTGATGTGGTTTGTTCTTATTGAGTAATTAATGTCAGTGTACAATTTCATTGATTGCTTGTGGTTAATAGTTGTTTGCACAGATCCGTCTTACGACTAGAGGCCTAGGACACATCAGTAGTTCTGATTACGTTAGTGAACATGCGGCGTATGTTGAATTATGAGCGTTGAGTCTTAACCATAGCTCAACATAGGCTCTAATCCCCCGACTCTTGACTTAGGTTTTAATAGTAGTTGACCCTATTTGATTGGCATAAGCATGGTGGACCGACCTAATACCCTAGACTTTTATTCCATAGTTTAATCCTCGATTTATTCAGTCTTCCGTAGTCTATTCTTTAGTTTAATTATTTCCTTCCTGATTTCATCTGGAGTAGCTGAATTGGTTAAATTTTGATTTAGAAACTCTGTCTCCCTGTGGATTCGACCCTGCTTCCACTGACTACCTAGTTAGAGGTCCGTAGGTTTATTTTTGATTAGGTGACACGACTAAAACCTATCAACCAGCTCTATATTACTCTGAATATAGCATCAATCAGAATAAGGAGTGAAGAAAGCAGATAAGATAAAGTGCATAGATTGACTTCAAATGTAGTCTGGAAAGTCGCCGTTAATAAGCAAACATGCGGATTTACAAACAGCAGACAGCAGTTTGAAGAAGTAAAATTTCAGAAATCAAGTTTTCATCAAACAAAGGTAGATAAATGCTGAAGATGGTCCATGAAAGTGTAAAGGCATTCTCTGTATGATTTGATGAACTTCTTGTTGGATATTAAGCTCATATCTTGCACTTATGTCACGCTCGGTAAGGACATGAAAAGGCAAGGGAAGTGGAATATTGTAGAGTTGTTTGGTAGACATAAGCACATGAAGTGCCTCTTCTTGTGAAATCCTAATTTCTTAATGGAGGAAGTAACTTAGCACTTTAAAATCATCCAATTCCTTTAAAAACAAAGAAGAATTTGATCGATGAAATGCTCAACTAACTTGACCACTATTCTCCAGACAAAAGAATATACAGAGGGATAAGCAAGAAGAGCCAACGAAGGCCCCAGAGGTAAGTGGAACCTCCCATGGGAAAGTAAGGTTCCAGTACTAAACCAAACAATCTCTTATAGTTCCTTGGAAATAAAAAAAAATCCTACTCATTGGAACTTCCTACGTGCAACCAAACGACCACTACGTTTCGAATCACTAACCCAGCACAAAGTCTTCTCATATCTTTGCAGTATAGGTTTCTTATAAATCTTGCTGTGTAAATTAATTTGAATAGCTTTCCTACAAAATACTGATTCATGCGATAAGATCGTACAAGATGAAAATAACTAAATGGCACCAGAGCAACTAAAACAGGAAAAGATGTCTTGCAATTATATTTTGGTGCAAAGACATGTCTTGCAATTATGACTGTTACTCGGAATCGTGTCGGACACGGGGACATGTCCAAGTTCTGACTCGACTATTTTCTGAAAAAATCCATAATTTTCGCCCAAAATGAAATGTCAAAGTATCCATACCCATGTCGGAATGTCAAGGATATAACACGGATACTTGAGGTGAAAAACAATTCAAATACAATAGATTATGACAATGACATGCATTTAGATTATATGTGAAGCCACAAAGCCAGTATGCTTATCAAAAGTCAAAACACACCTGAGTATCTCAATGAGACATTATTGCCAATATCTTGTTTTGCCTGCAATCTTGACTGCAAAAGCATTCCGAATTTCACATCAGCATAGCCTTTTGGATATCCAGTGAGAACATCACATATATTTTAGAATCACGATTAAGCAGGTTGATGATGCTCACAAATGACATCGAGCTTAGACCAGGTACATATAATTAATACTTAAAAGCAACATTCATATGTACAGGGGAGAACTTAATAGTAGGTGCCTCTTCTACTCTTTCAATGGTTCCCTGTAAATAGACCTGGTTATTGGACAGGGTAGTCCAATGGCATAAGGGTCAGGGTCAATCTTATAGGGTATCTATTGGACAGGGCTTTATTAAGTAGGGTCCTTATTGGTCAGGGTCATTTATAGGGCCAATAAAGATACTCTATAATTTTAAAAAATAAAATATATTTTGCTAAAAAAAATTACATGTATGTTTTTGTATCCTTATGTACTTACTATTGGCTATCTTTGTTTATTGTTTTTCTTATTCGTTTACCGACCCGCCCAATATTGACCCGCTATCGGCCCATTACCCATTTTGGCCCGACCCGCTATCAACCCGCTAGTAGACGACCTCTTATGACCCGACCCGCTTTTGACCCGCACCGACCCGCCCAATAACCAGGTCTAGCTGTAAAGGAGGGTATCACAAGGTGGTAGCATAACCAGGTCATGATAGCTGCTTCCTTTACCAGAATGGGAAAGATGACACAACACTAAAAGGCAGTGACAAACGAAAGTTTGAAAAGTACATGCTTTAAAAATAAGCTAGTTATTAACCATGAACAGATATAAGGTTGGACTAATAGGCTAAAGATCAGCTGAATGGATTAGAGAAATAGAGAAGTACACATTAATGGTGTTAATAATACTTCCAAAAGTAAGGCATCAAGCAAGATCTTCAAGAAAGATAGCAAATTAGCAACCAAGATACCTTGACTACTAGTAAAGGATATGTTACAACTGTTGCACCAAGTTTAGCCACAGCGCCAAGAAAGAAAACCTATTAAGATGCACAAAAGCGGACTTAGATTCTCGGTATATCAATCAATGGTACATATTTTTAAGGAGATTACATAAAAAGCTTGCTTTGTTGTAATGAGGTACATGTAGTTATATAGTGAAAATAGATAAGAGAACACCAAGAGAAGTATCAAAAGAAAGCAACCAAAAGCTAACAAAAGCAAAAGAAGAACATAAAACTTAAATTAGAATTCAAATCAGGAACTGGTATACACTGCACTTAATCTCACAATGACAGACAAGTTTGGTCAGCCCGAGTCAACTGTATAACTATCTGAGCTGCATTTCGCCCATTTTAGGCCACTTAGGAGGAAATTTCTGTCATCTAGCATCTCAAATAGATGTATAGAAATCCTAACTTGGATGAGGTTCACAAGCATAAATCATTGATTACAAAGACAGTTACTATGTGGGAAGTGATTAGATGAGTAGTAATTTGTCTTTGAATACTATTTTTGGGTAGCTAACGGGACCACCTTTTCCCGTTTAATCAATTCCTGAGCTTGGAGTCGGTAGCAGGCATAATCTTGAATATACAACCTAATGGCAGAAACAAGTGACTGCTCTACCACTAGAGCTGCCCCCTCTTGCCAAGGAAGGTCAAATAATGCTAGATGGTTACATTTTGGCACCACATCTTTGTCTAGGCTAGTTTTTATTTTTATTTTTACCATAGGAGAGAAATCCAGCGTATAATTGTAATTTATGTCGCGTCCCACCATCTGGTCAGCCAGTTGGAGTTTTGGACAATACTATCTTGATCTTCCTGAAACTCACTAGAGGTACATATTTCCCTAGGTGTCATTGTTGTGTTGTGAATCTTTCAATCTCACTGCTAGCTTTACTGAAAAACATTTTATCAAAAAAGAATTATTTTACCTCCAAAGCTGTTATTTGCTTCACTCCATGCTTGTTACTGGCCCGTTTCTCTTTGAGAGACTTTAGGGAAGTCTCATATATCATGAACTGAATTGATGGGTTGCAAACCTGATATTGTTCATTGCTGTTAAACTTCAAAAGTCTGGAAGACCCGTTACATTTTTATTTCTAATGGATCTCAGAGAAACTTACCATTATAAGAGTAGGAATAATGCCCTTCCAAAATCCTCTAATTCCTGCTTCATTGTAAATCTCAGATGCCTGTTGAAGGTTCAACCCCACCCCCCACCCCCCAAAAAGAAATAGAAAGAAAAAAAAGGCAGAGAAGCAGAAGATGCAAGTCGATCAGCTCCTGATGATGCAAGGCAATCAAACGAGCACCCACATATATGAAACAATGCAGGTATTTGTACTGAAATCTTACATAATAAACCTCAAGAGGTATGCTCTTATGTTCTATTTCAGTGATACATCAAAGTAAAGTCAGAACTCAGCCAAGGCTAATCACTGGATTCATGAATGGGATCACATATCTTAAAGTAAATCTACGTCTCTGTATTAGCCAATTTGGTGCTTGTCTATTCAATCATGTTTTTTAAAAAAAACACTAACCTTGTCACCCAGACACGTACTGGTTAGCTTATATTGCCTTCTTTTTCTGTTTCGTGTGGTAGAGAGCAACTGAGGGAAGTGATGTAGATGGGAATCCATCCTAAGTCTTGGGTACTACACCCACCAGACGTTACACCGGAGCTAGGTGACACCCACTTCATATTTGCAAATTAAGTTATATGGTCCTTGACAAACTAATGGCACCCTTCCATCAGCCAATTAGATGCTTATTTGACCCTAATATATGTAAAACATACTTGACAAAGATATGAATATTGTACAAATAAAGCCTAGGCCGATTTGTTTGATGCTTATCACTGACCCTAAAACATGTAAAACAAGGTTGCTAAAAATAAATTAATTAACAAATAAACCTAATCTGACTTGTACAATTAATATAAAATCAAGGATCTCATGGCAAGTGTTTCAACGAAAGTATGGAACTTCATATTATAGCTACCAACATGCCCCAGCCTGACTTTCAAATAGTTCATCCTTTTTACCAAACCTGCATGCTTTGGGTTGCATTCGTGAAATTCTTTAATAAGTTATAAACTTATAACTAGTCCAATATTAACAAATATAAAGCAAACAAGCTTTATTTATAAAAAAAATGCGCGCAGAAGAACTCCAATACAGGACTAGAAAGTGTGTGCAGTGAATGGGAAAGTTCAATTACTTCAGTACGAGTCTAAAAGAAAAAACTATGGCAGGCATAATTATCAAGAGTTTACAAGTACCCTTTTTAATTTAAACAAGAATAAGAACAGGAGACAATATCAGTCACATGAAACCTTGGAAATGGAATTACTTATCAGAAAAAACAATCAAACAAAATACCTACCGCTTGCAGTGTTCCATATGGTTTCGGTTTTGACGCTTCCAGTTCAGCCAACTTGTCTTGTAAGGTGGATGCTATAGCACTGTTTTGTGAAGCTTCACTCAGAAGGGCATTCCTCTTTCTCTCCATTATATTTCTTTCTGCTTGCGTTTGTGTCTATAAAGAAAGACGCTGCGAGACATTAGATTAAATCATGAGCTCTGAAGTACATACTGCACACTCCAATCTGACGTGTGTAGCAGAACCATGCCTCAATTGCAGAAAGAGTCAGTGTGTGTAAGTGGTGTAACACACTACATTTTATCTTTATTACGGAAATTCCCACTTATACAAGCTAAGCGCACATACATGTCAAGTAATTGTATAATTCCTATTTTCCTTACATAAATTCAAAATATAATTTCCTAATCCGATCTTCAAAAGTTCAAGGAATATTGACGCCATTAATCCCAAGTTTCGGATGTCTTCCATTATTGATCACAAGTCTCATACTTATTTATCAAAAATCCCAAATTTATCCCCATCCTTATAGGATTGGTCCCATCTCACATGCAACCTAGTGAAGCGGTTTAATTAGTCTCTGTCATGCACCCACCCAAGCCCCCACTACTGAAAATGTACTACCGTCGCCAGAAGAAGGGTATTTCAGACAAGGAGAAATAGAGGACAGCTGGTCCAATCAAGGAGGGAGAAATAAGGGTACTAGTGATATAAATAGAGTGTGATGTCTTTGTAGAGGGTATCCAGAAGAAAAGTTGAGATTAGTTATCTTGTATTGTATTTTAGTATTAGTGGCAATCCCTAGGTTGTACTAAGTGCTGTTACAATCATTCAATGAAAATCTCCTGCCTTCCTCATATCCCTGTGTAGCCGTTATTCACTCCTGCTCTCACATAAAGCTCCCAACTTTATTTCTGTTTTTGCTTACTGCTGCTTCTGCTTGCTGCTACTGTTATTATTATTATTACTGAGTTTCCAGGAACCAAGCCATAACAGTCTCGTGGGCCCCATTTATAATACATGCTGTGTGCAAGTGATTTTTTTTTAATCACATGTTATAAGTAAATAGGGTCCACTGCACTATTTGAACCACTTCACTAGGTTGCATGTCGAGATGAGAGCAATCCTGGAGGGGTGTTTTTGTTTTTTTAAATGAAACCTCGGATTGATAGTGGAAGACACCCCAAACTTGGGATTAAGGGTTTCAATTTTTCCAAAATTTAATCCAATCTATTCATTAAGCAAAACTTCATTGTGATTGACTCTAACAACATGAACCAGGGATCAACTGGAGACTCGGTTTCCACACTCCCCTCATGTATCAATGTTGCATAAAGGAAAGATCTGAAAGCACCTGCATGCGAGTGACCAGTACCCAGATTGGATTTGTCAGCAAAACATTCAAGGATCTGCATAGTTACATATATAAATAAATTAATCAAAAAATTAGATGCATAATTATTCACGAGAATTAAACTGGCACCTTCTTCTAAGAAATGATCAGTCATTTCTTGAGAAAAGAACAAAATAAGCAGAATGCAGTTTTGGCATATTACATATACTAGATATGATGCGCCAGATAGGTGACAGAATAGTCTGGATAGCTCATCTGGTGGAACAGAGGACTGAATATCCTCGGACCGCCACATAAACAACTAAGACTATAAGTGAGCATAAGTCTTACCCAGCAATAGCTGCAACAGCAAGCCATGAAATCATTCCAACATTTCCATCACCAAGTCCTTTAGCCTTGCGTATTGCTACAATTGACTCCGCCTTGTTCTTGAAAACTTGGTAGAAGTAATAATAAACACCCTGGGGGTGAAGAAGATGATAAATAAATTAAATAAGTTAGCATTAAAGTGTTTCACATCCCAAATACATAAAAAGAGGTTGCCAATTGTATGATTCCAAAGGACACAAGAATGACAATCAAGCACTTAGATAAATAGAAAGGTGGCACACACTTAGGCTCCGTTTGGTAGGGTGTAAAACATTTTCCTTGAAAACTGTTTTCCTATCTTTTCAGTTCTACATTGTTTGGTTGGCTAAGGAGTGTAAAACCATTTTTCCCTTGGTGTAAAATAGCTCTCCTTATGATGGAAAACCATTTTCCCTTCAAAAATGAAGGGAAAAATCTTTTCCTTCTTTTTCTTACCTCCCTTTTACACTCCTCCCACGGTCCCACCATCTCCATACTTTCCCTTTCATTTTCCTTTTTCCCATCATATTTCTTACATGGTACAAAACAATGGAAAACTAATTTTACAATTGTGTTTTCAATGGAAATTGTTTTTCGTGAGAATCATTTAACAATGAAGCTGTTTTACGCCCAACCAAACGGAGCCTTACTTCAAAGAAAGACTTCAATTCATCTATGGAGACTAGAGAGTATCCAGGTGCATCAAAGATATATGTCATATGAACTTCATATACATCTCAAATCTTCAGTTGTAACGTAAGGTAAAAGCTTATGAAAGAAAACAAGAGGCCAGACAGAGAAAAGGAAAGGTCAGCTGAAGAGGAAATCAGGAAACCAGGGGTGATTAGAATGAAAAATCTGGAGTAACAAATAATGATTACCACAAATTTCCAGAGTAAAACAATAAATATTTGTCTATTTGAGAACTTCTATATACAAGCAAAAAAAATCAGCTAAAATAGAAGACAAAAGAATGGAAAATCAAATTGTAATGAAATTCATGGAAAAAGCCCCATTTTAGGATATACTTGTCTCCAGTAGCCTCCATGGAGGATGTCCGCATGAGGTAAAAGGAGCTACTCAAGAAATAAAAAGGGATTCTATCGAGGAGGAACAAGGTTGAACTATGTCTTTCACTCCTTATTGAATATCAGACATCGATTAAAATTACATAATTGTTATTCTCTCGTCTGCATAATAATATCATTCTTGTACTTGGGATGCATAGTTTATAATAATTGATTCCATACAATGATAGTTAGAATTTAAAAGAACATAGACTGACCAGTGAAGCAACAGTTCCAAACAGAGAAGGCTTCAGGCCACTGTAAAGTCCACCCCAACCCTCGGTTTTAATAACCTGAAGAAAAAACAAAAGACATGATACATCCACACAAATTTGAAGCTTTTGGCAGAAGAATATAAAGACAATGAATTTCGAATACAAGCCAACCTAAACAATTATGTTTGTGAGCTTTAACTGAACGAAATATCAAAAAATATATTAGTAGCAAGCAAGTACAGGATTAAAATCTGATTAATTTTCGAACAAGAAACGAATCATAATAACGAAATAACCCAATGTTTTAGAAGAACAGTTTCTGGGTTAAGAGAACTAGCCTGGAGCATTTGAACAATTGTGCCTCCAGGACGCTGGTTTCCAGAGGGTGAGGTTCCATTGAGACCATCAGTCCCTTTCTTGACAACTCTCTCAGTTTGCTGGCGTGTGTTAACCTGCAATCACAGGCACAGACAATTCTACTTGTGCTTTATCAGATTATGTGTAAAATATAAACTTACAAACAAATTCTGTAAGATACACCAGATTTTACACCGTTTGAAGAGGGTATGTTAATATCTGAGCAATTAAACCACCTCCAGCTCCTGCAAGTCCATTTGCTAAAGCGCTTGACATGCCTTCTCCTGATCAATGCATTACCAAGAAGGGCACTGCTTTAACCAAGAAACTAGGTTAGAAAAAAATTACAAATGTGAGTAAGAGTATCTCAGTCACCAGTGTTTGATCCCAAATGCAGCATAGTCTATCTGCCTATACCTCTAAGGCTCTTACTAAGTTTCACTGGATGTTCAACTGTCTTTCAGGTCATATCCTTCCTATAAGATATACTAGCTCCGTTCTTTTTTTAGTTGCAATGGTTTCCTAAAACGGAATTTTCCCAAAGGTTGAAATGTTTCTTTTTCTTTCCTTATTTAGTTAATAAAAACCCTAAAAAATTACAATATTACCCTTACTAAATATAATTAACATTACTTATTAAAATATAATAGTAATAGATTATTACCAATTAATCTTAACTCATTCAACCTAATTACCCCCACTAAATTAACCTAACCTAACCCCCACCCCCACCCCCACCATTTCTCTACCATCTTCACCTCTCCTCCCCTTCTCTTAACCTTCATCTGTAAAAACCACCGGCCGGACTCAACACCACCCACCAAGGCTGAAAACACCACCACCACCTCTGAAATCGTCCGAAAACACCAGCCCCAAGGCCGAAAACAGCCAAAAACACCACTTTAAAGCCCAGAATCGGCCGAAAACACCACCCAAAGAACGAAAACACTACCGCCGAAGCCGGAAATGGCCGAAATTACCACCACCAAGGCCAGATTTGTTGCTCGTGATTGTTACTTCGGCGTGAGGAAGTTTGGATCTGCACATGGATCGCTAAGTGTTGGTGGTGTGGTGTGGTGGTTTTCGCGAAATTTTCATGGGTGCTGTGGTGTGGTGGTTTTCGGGGGGTGCTGTGGTGGTTTGTGGTGGTGGTGGTGTGCGATTTTTTCGGTGGTCCTGGCGCCAAGGTTTGTGGTGGTGTGGTGCTGCAATGGTTGTTTGTGGTGTGCGATTTTTGGGGGGGTGTTGTGGCCAAGGTTTGTGGTGGTGTGGTGGTGGTTTGTGGGTTTGTGGTGGTGTGGTGTGTGGTGGTTTGTAGTGGCAGTGAAGGTGGTGGGTGATGGTATTGTTCATAATTAATTACATAGGAACGGTCCCCACTCCCCTTAATTATATACCCAAACTATCACCTAATACCACACTAAATTTTTTGCATTGGTTTCCGTTTTTTTAGAAACATTGCAACTAAATAAAAACGGAGGTAGTATAAAGCTTCTCTTCTTACACTATCTTTCTCCTGTAGATTTTGAATAAGGCATGTACTTTATTGTGCTCGTCTTAGATTTGCTGATAGTATGTGCTCTTCTATTGGCCTTAAGTTCTTTATTTGATTAATTATATACCTGCACTTCATTTCTCAAAACCCTTTTTAATACTTTGCTGCATCAGTTGATCAAGCCAAGCTACAGAAGGCCTCATCTAACTAGATGGAACTGGATTTTCAGATAAGAACAACCCCCATTAGAAGGCAACTTTTGGTCTCATTAGCTGCTTGTGTCCTCACGATTCAAAAGTTAGCTATTTTTCTTGAGATGCTTAAGAAGATAAGCCTTGTTGCCTGTCATAGCTTGGTAGAAGAAAGAGAAAAGGTGGGGTGGTAAGAAGCGATAAGCAGTTCCTTTTTCAATTATAATGGAACAAAGTGAAATCAAGAACATCCCTGGACAAATAGAAAAAGAAAGTCTAGCAAAAGAAATTCAAATACATGTTTACAGAGTACTTGAAACACTACTATATGGCTAAAAGAGTTTGTCCCTAGCTCACCCGAAGTGCTCAAGCTCATCTGGCACAAACCCTCCTAATTCTGTTATACCATCAAAGTTTGCCTTTATCTACACTCAGAATCAGGCAAGTTTTTTCTGCTCAACCCTCTTACATGCACCTCAATACACACGTAGTTGGGAGCACCATCATCTCTTGACCCTAGCTCACCAAAAGTGTTTCACACCTCATGTCGCATAAACTCTTCTTAAGGCCGTGAAGTTTACATTGATCTATACCCTAAAGCAGGCAAGGTGTGGCACTTGAACCTTTTCTGACACCAATTACTCTGAAATGCAGAGGACTCGAGATAATCAGTTATACCATCAAAGAAAAGTTTGCATTTATCTATACTCCAAGAAAGGCAAGGTTTTCTGCTCAAAACCTCTAACATGCACCTCAACTCCTAAAGTGCCCTTGTAGTATTCTCAACACTCATAAAAGAGCCCAAGTCAAACACTTGAATACATCAAGCGACTAAATACAAAAGCCTATAAGTAGTTAGGAGCATCATCATCTTTATGCGAGCGGCATTTTGTCCCCAGCTCACGAAAAGTGCTTCATACCTCATGCCGCATTAAATCCTCTTAAGGCCGTGGAGTTTACATTGATCTATACTCTAAAGCCTGCAAGGTCTGGCACTCGAACCTTTTCTGACACCAATTACACCGAAATGCAGAATAAATCGGTTATAACCATCAAAGTTTTCATTTATCTATACTCAAAAGGGCAAGGTTTTCAGCTCAAAACCTCTAACATGGACACCTCAACTCCTCAAGTGCCCTTGTAGGATACTCAAAACTCAAAAAATAGCCCAAGTCAAACACATTGAATACATCAAGAGACTAAATACACGCTTACAAAGTAGTTAGGAGCACCATCATCTCTGTGGGTGCCACATTATGTCCCTAGCTCACCAAAAGTGCTTTATATCTCAAGCACCATAAACTCCTCTTAAGGCTGTGGAGTTTACGATTATACCCTAAAGCAGGATGGCCTTGCACTTGAACCTATTGTGACACCGATCACCCCGAAATCCAGCGCACTTTTATGCATCTTGTAAAGGCATTTGAGTCGTTTCTTTCCAAAATCTTATCCGTCCACCAGTCCCACCTATAACTTATATCTAACCCCTCTAGGTTTTAATTTGGTGGGATATGGAGGCTTATTCCTATCCCCATCCCATGCCCAAATTAATATCCCTACAAACAAAAACGGGACAAGGCCAAGTTGAGATTTGTTATCTTTATCTAACTCCTTTATCGGTTTATCACTACAAATAAACATGATACAAGAGTCAATAATCTCCCCACCACCACCACCACCACCACCACCACCGTTGTTCATCATCCCTTCTCTGTTTGTGTCCATAGATCACACTTCACACTAACACACTTTCGGAACATCAATTCTCGTAATCACATCTACGTATTAGCTGATCTTATTCGGGTTCATTATTTCGATTTTAAACTTAATTGAACTTTGTGCTAGTAGACACAACTTGTAATGTAGTTGTATTGACAGAAAGAACAAGCCCCATATATTGCAAAAGTTTCGACTTGAAAGTCAAAATGACCAAGATCGAAACTTCTTTGCTAATCATCAGCTATGAATATTGGAGCAAGATTAGGCAATAAAAATAACCAACTAATAATCAAGGCAAACCAAAAAGCAAACACAAAAAATATATGGGTAACTTGGTACCCTTTCCCATCCATCAAATGCTTCTATATAATTCTACAATTACATTTATACATTATACAAGATTACAAACACTTTTCTAGATCTCTAAATACTCTTAGTGTTTGCTCTTAAACCTCTCAATTTGGGGCACTCACCTAATCTTGTTTCAAGCTCTCTTATGAACTACCGTCAAACCCTCAACAATGGTGTCCCTCCCTTTTATGTTCTCTTACTAAAACTTTCTTGGAGTGCAACATATGTCTCTTTCTCTTCTATTTAGGCTTTTATAGCCCCTCAATTTAACTAGGTTTTCAACAAACCCCAAACAATCATTTCCGTGGAGAAGGAGTGCTAGCCAGAGCACCAAACTCCATAACAAGAAGGAACCTCGAACCATGCTTGCTTGCTCAACTAAGCACTAAAAATGCTTGCACCTCCTCGCTTCTTCCTCTTGAATTTGGTACTTGAGAATAATCTTCCCCCAAAACCAAATTCCTCCTTCTCCCTACACACCACCCTCTAGATGCTCTTCTCACAACATCCACAAATGTCTCTCTCCTTGGTGATCCACCCCCCACATCATCACCACCCGGCTTCCTTTGCGTTGCAACATGTATTCACTGTTGCAGCCACTCATTTATCTCATAAGCACACCGCTCTTTTAGCTACCATCAACACCCCATCACAAGTCTTGTATGTGCATC
Organism: Patellifolia procumbens; assembly: GCA_947645195.1. Classification (NCBI taxonomy): domain Eukaryota; kingdom Viridiplantae; phylum Streptophyta; class Magnoliopsida; order Caryophyllales; family Amaranthaceae; genus Patellifolia; species Patellifolia procumbens. Next base: position 1,991,064 of record CANSGD010000144.1, read on the forward strand.
GTCTCTTTTGTGAGGTTCTTCTTCAACTTTGGGATGTATCTCACCTCACCCAATTTTCTGACCACGCAATGCAGCCTCTCTACTGGCGAGGTCATCCACTCATATTCAGGAGCTTTGAAATTTGTGTTACTCTTCCTATACACAAAAACGTGAAATAAGTGTCTGGGGTCTATTCACCTCCAACATCATCCTCATCCTTGATCATCAACACATGGTCCCCCTCTGAGTTCCTCCCTCGTCTTCACAAGTCTCTCCTTCTCCATACAAGGAGTTTCAACTCTTCTTTCCACATTTGGAGTACACTCCCCCTTCATTTCTAACCCACTTCTTCAATTTCCTCAACTCCTCATTTGGGAATTTCACCTTCCCATTGAGATTCTCCACTACTCCAACTCCCTTGGTTGTATTTCTCATCTCAAAACTCTCCATTTTCTCCAAGAACTTTAACTTTATAGTTCCTCGTTTCTTACAAAAGGATTGGGTATGCCCTTTTTTTGGCAATGATAGCAAATATTCTCACCATAATCAGCACTTGCCTTCACGCTTGCACCGGTTCCTCTCGTCTTCACCTCAAATCCATCGTTACATGGATTCTTTTCAACTTCACTACTGCATTCATTAAGTGGCATCATCCAATTTCTTTTATCCTCGACAACAAAGACCTGATCTATCTCTTGTCTTTCTCTTACACTATTATCCTTAAGTTCTCCTTCTTTCTTCTTTGAGACCTCTTCAACAACTTTTCAATTCTAGTACTTTGACCGAATTTCTCTTATTCAGAGTTTCAACAAACTCACTTGCTTCAACAAGACATCATTGTATTTTGGTACATCAAACATTTTCTCACCCCCTAACATTCTCCATCTTCTACAACTCCAAAGATTTCAACTTTGGCTTCCAAACAACCAAAAATCTTGAGGATTAACTACCTTAAGCTCTTATACCAAATGTTAAAAATAATGGCAAGATTAGGCAAGAAAGATTAACCAACTAAAAATCAATGCAAACCAAAGAACCCACAAAAATATTTGTGAGTTTTAAGCTCATTTCAGTTGTTTTCAGCCAAAGAGAACACGCGTGACTCTACAAGGCATTTACCCACTTGATTAGGAACAAATTTCTCTATTTCACCCTTAGGCCCATAAAAATAAGTTCAGTTCACTAAAAATAAGTTCAGTTCAATAAAAATAAGTAGTGCAAAGAAGAAAAAACAACATGAATCAGTAAAGATAAGTTAAGTTCACACGGCCTTAGTTATCTAACAATAAAGATATCTTTTTAAATATTAACACCTCTCTCAAACACAACGATTAAGGGCTTGTTCTCATCAACTTATTCTAATAAGTTTCAGTAGAAATAACTTTTAGTTCAGTAAAAATAAGTTCATTTCAATACTAATAGTTCAATTCAGTAAAAATATGTTCAGTTCAATAAAAATATGTTCACATCACTAAAAATCAGTAGTGCAAAGAAGAAAAACAACACAAATCACTAAAAATAAGTTCAGTTCACTAAAAATAAGTTCAGTTCAGTAAAAATAAGTTCAGTTCAGTAAAAATAAGTTCATTTTAGTACCAATAAGTTCAGTTCAGTAAAAATAAGTTCAGTAATAATAAGTTCAGACGAGAACAAGGCCTAAGTTTCTCATCCTAAAAACCCAAAATGGAAGCATTTTTAATAACTTCACAAAACACCCTTTCCTTATTGATTGTATTTCTACTCCAATACTAAATTCAGCGACTACCCAGTAGCAATGAGCCAATGAGCATTCGAATTGAGAATTATCCTCTTAACAAAATATTTAGATTGTACTCAAAAATTTACATAAAATCAAAGAAAAAGTCTAATAAAGCAACTGAAAATGGAGAAGGAAATATGAGATAATTAGTAATTACCATGGATCTTGAAGAAGCACAGCGTCACTACTTGGTTTCAATTTCAATTACTCGACAATTTTAAGCCACAGACTGACAGGTGAATAGAAGATAACACTTCTTTGATCACTCCTTACTTCCCCATTAATAATCTCCTTGATGTGAATAGAAACAAAAAAAACATTCTTAGTGACATTTTCGTAATAAACATCAATACTTCCTCCGTTTTTATATTAAATGTGACACTTTTAAATTCACGGACTCCTAGACAATTTTTGGGAAGGAAAGAGATAGAGAGAAAAAAATAAGGGGACCTATGTGAGAGGAGATAGAGAGTGTTTATTGACCAAAAAAGAAAGTGTCACATTTAATTTAAAACTTCCTAAAATAGAAAGTGTCACATTTAAAAAAACGGAGGAAGTATATTATTTCCTCCGTCCCATAACTTTTATTTGTTTCTCGTTTTTCACTAAATTTAAGGTTTGGAAAATGTGGTCCAAATATTCATGATAAAGTTAAAAAATAAAAAATAGTGGTCTAAATTTGGATGTTGTACTTTGATCAATCATTGTAGTTCATATTTGTACCATAAATCAAGGTGGAAATTGGAAAGGTATATATTCGATGAGGATAAATGGGAATAAATGTTGCTAAATGACGGCATGAGGGTCATTGGGAAAAAAAACACTATATAAATGGAAAGTGTTGAAATGAGAAGAACCTTTTAGGACACCCAAAAAGAAATACGGAAAAAAGATTATGGAACGGATGGAGTATTTAATAGCAAGCTTGAAATATTCACTATGAAATTTATTAATTCTCTTTTATTTATTTATTTTTTAAAAGCTTTATTTATTAGATGCGCGCATATGTCAAATAGTATATACTCCCTCCGTTTCTCAAAGACTTTTGAGCGTTTAGATGTACTTGTAAAAATTATAAAAACTAGATATAAATATTCTACATACCAAGAGGAATCTAACAAGATTCCACATGACTATATATTTCTTATGTATAAATCACAAACGATAGTCAAAACGAAATATGTGAATAGTGTAAAATGTCAAAATGTAACAATTTTTTAGAAAAGGAGGGAATACAATCTTTAGGTTTAAATATACAATTGAAACACACAGTCATATAGTTTCGAGATATATTTCACAAACATATCAAGGAGATGTATGAAAATTCTTCCTTCTCCACGGACCTAACTTTTACATGTCTTAGTTCAAGTGTACATTGCTCCACAACTTGAAATCCTATAACGCCGTTGCAGGATTAAAATCCTAGATTGAAACCTAATTCTTTTCATTACTCATTTTCAAAAACTATATATAAACAAAATTATAATAGGGGGACTTTCAAATGAGCAAAAAGAAATTTGAGTATACTCAACCTATATTGCTTATTTGGTACTTGACAACGAAAATTTCGTGATTAGAGAATGGGATTGGAAATGATAACTGAAATTCATAAAAAAAACATTGTCCTCGCTTCATTAAGCATATGATGATGGGATTAAATCGAAAATGGGACAATAGATTAAAAAATTATATTTAAATCCTTACTAATCGGAAAAACATTGTTCTCATCTCTCTTGGCTTTTGAACGAAAAACCTCCTGAAAAGTACTCCTATGTATTAAAATTAATTATTATCAATTAATACAAAATCGGGAAAAAAAAAAGTTTTTGTTCTTCATTAGAACTAAACCCTGAACAATAAGAATTCAGGATTGATATCTTTTGGTATTGGACGTTCATCCGGGCATAATGGTAAACAATGAGCTATATGCATTGCATTTTCCAAGTATGATGCATAATTTTGTTTTAACACTTGTGCTTTCCTTAATCTTGTAACATTAATCTCTTCAACTCCAATATGATCATCCAGAGTTAGGGTATGTACATCAATACCACTTGCATCATGCATTATATCATCAAGATTCCGCTTGCTAAATGTCCATTCTCCTGTTTTCCAATTGAAATTGTATATGGCAAGGAAACGTTGGCCAAATGAAGCAATGAATTCCAAGGCTAACAAGATGAACTCAAATTCTTCATTTGATAGATAGTATGGAAAGTTGATTCTTGCCCAACCAGGTTTCACTCCTTGATAACCCTGATTTCAAAACAACCAATATTTAAAGTCGTCTATATATATGAGATACAATAAAATATAGCCAAACTTTGGTTAGTAGATCTATTTAACCTAGTCTCTTAAAGGATTGGTGTATTTTATTTACCTAAATTTGACTTACGTGATATTCTCAAACAAACATTGCTGAATTACAAACTAAAGTTGAACTCGGATCTTGAATTTTACCGGATCTTCTCTTCTATGAAATAAAATAAACAAACACGTATTACCTGAAGTACAAACTAAATTTGACCTAGTCTCTTGAATTTTATCATATCTTCTCTTTTAAGAAATAAATTAAACAAACACATACTACATGAATTACAAACTAACGAATTAGTTCAATTCGTGTGAATATGTATCTTGCAACGCAACCTAAATATATAACTCAATAACTAGGGTGAGCTTAGTGTAATGACTAATGATAAGATAAAACGTGTATGTTCCAAGTTTAAATTTGCATACTCATTCTTTATAAGTTACAAGTACTCACCTTTGGTGGCATCCATAGATCAACTTTATTCAAAATTATATTATTTGTAGGAGTATGAAACTTAATTCCATGAGTACAACAAATAGAGAAATAAGGATAAATATGTAAGATTGTAAGTATTGTATAGTAATGTTTTTTTTATATCTATATAAGCACCAACTCTCCAAAAAATTGAATATATTCTTCAACTTGTCGAGAGTCGCATCAAAATAATATTGGAAAAAAAAAAGGCAATGACAAGTTGATAAACATACCTTCTTGACATAAGATCTCAAAACAAGTGAATGATTGTGATCAATCTTGAGCAATTGATGAGCATAAGGTCCAGCACAAGCACACCCTCCTCTAGCTTGAATCCCAAACAAGTCATTTAGTAGCTTCACAATAAAAGCCCCATGAAGTGGTTTTCCTCTTTTGTTGCAAATATCATCTCCCCACATATTAAGCCTGTTATTTTCTTGCTCACATTTGTCACCAATTGAAGTAATGGAATAAGAGAAAACTTGGAACGACAAAATTGCTTGTCGTTTCGTCTTTGTGTTACCTAATATACACAACTTAGGATTAGGAAGAAGCCTTTCCATGGCTTTTTCAATATAGTAAGTCTCTTGTTTTTGGATCACTTCACACCCAATATATTCCTTCACCCAAAATGTTAAGGCTGCTTTGATCTTTTGAATGATTGGTGGAGTCCCGGAGTTTTCTCTGTCCTCGATGTCATTAATATATATTGTGTCCTGCATTTTTAGTCTCACTATCATAAACTTATTATAATCAACACATTTCACTATGTACGATGCACATAATACATTCACGAATATAACAAAACTTGTACATCACAATTAATACGAATATATTAAACTCCCTCGATTTGATCAAACCTACCTATTGCAAAATGCATAGTTCATTAATGCAAAAGGAAATACTAACATTAAAAGTCCCAAATTATGGCCAACTTTCTTTAAAATATCCTAACCTTTTGTTTATCTCATATTAATCCCAACTTTGGAAGTCCTTTTCCAAAATAGTCATTCATCTTAGTCTATTTGCGAACTCGGTTAATTAAGACATATTAAAATCTTCCATTGGCGTAATTTCACAAAAAGGGATTTTCAAAGAGTGTCACATGTCATAGATAAACCTACTTTGTATGTAAATAAGGTGAACGCCGGTTTAGAAAAAGGCCTCCTGATATAACCAAAAGTTGTGACATTTTGAAGAAAGTCTTGAGTATGATTTTATTGACCTTTTCCATGTAAAATTATATGGAAAAACAAAAGTCAAACCTTTTCAGAAAAGCAATTAACAAAGTCAACAGTGCCACCACCACAGGTTGAAGGAGGAGAAAATCCTAGGTGATATAAAGTTTTGTTCATCATAAGAATGCCTGGAGACCCTGGTCCTCCAGGAAATTTGTGTGGGCTAAGATAGATTGCATCGTAGCCGTCGATCTCCCCTGATCTCATCTTGATGTCTACATATGGTCCACTACACAAAACAAAGACAATAATAACATTTAATGAATGTCCGAGGTGTTGGAAAAGGTAGCTAAAAGTGAAAATATTAAATTAAAATAATCAATGAGCATACTAAACGACTTTCTCAGTTTTTTTAGATGACCAGTTTCGTTTATCAATATTTCAGTCAATTGTATCTTGGATAGTAGGATTAGCAATAAGTAAACATTATAAATAATAGGGGTATTTGGCAATCGGCTGGTAGCTGTTGACTGGTGGATTGTTGTTGTGGCTGAATTGACCGGCTTTTTTAGTGGCTTGTTTGACTGGCGGTGTAATTATTGGTTGTGTATAAAAGTGTTTGGTAAAAACGGCTGTTAGTGTTGGCTATTAAGTACAAAATTAAAGCAAAAGGCAAAAGTCAATAACAAAAGCTGGTAAAAGCAGCTTTTGGCTTAAAAGCTGACTTTTCAACTACTCCAAAAGCCGTTTACCAAACACTTTTTTGGCTGTTTGACCATATATAAAAGCCAAAAGCCAATGAAAAAGTCACTTAAAACCATTTATCAAACACCCCCAATATGTGGAAAATAAGAGGATCATAGATAACAAAATCCTCGTATGACTATATTTTATGAGAAGTATTAATTATAAACGCTAGTCAAAGTAGAGTTGATAAATAGTACCGAAACCAAACTAGATCATTTAAAAAGAAATAAAGAGAGTAGAATTCACCTGGAGGCAAAATCAAAGCAAGCAAAGGCTCCATATTGATGAAGAAGAGTAGAAACTTTTCTTGTATCCAAACAAATCCCAGTAATATTACTACAAGCTGAGAATGATCCCATCATTTTCCTCTTACTAAACTCATAAAATATAAGTTGTTCCTCTAATTCTTTCAAGTTTAACAAACCATCATCATCCATCCCAATTTCAACCAATTCAACAAGGCTTTGCCTCCAAGAGAGACAATTAGAGTGATGTTCATGAGGCCCCACAAAAACTACCCATCTTTCTTCATTTGTTAGAAGTTGTAACATTTTTTCTCTTAAAATTGATGGTATTGCAACCCCCATAACTTCTTGAAGGCGTTTTATGGCAGCTGTTGAGCCTGAACCACTGAATATAAGGGCATCATTTTTACCTCCACCCAAACAAGACTTTATGTAATCAGTTGCTTGGTATACTATTTTTGTTGTCTCTTGTCCCACATAACTATCGCAAGTGTGAGTATTTCCTGCACCAACATGTTTTTCAGTATTTAAGAAGCGTTAGTCTTATAAGAGACCGTCTAATTTAAAATTAGGTAATAGCCTAAGTTCGATAGAAAGAAGAAAATAAAACACCTTTTTAAATTAAGTTTTGGGCTTTTTGAATAAAGTGATCGACTTAAGTTAGTCTAATTTTAATACTTCCTCCGTTTCGCAATCCTCACAACGTTTTTTATTTTCACACTATCCAATGCAATACTTTGAACCTTAATATCTCTAGTTATTGATAAGTAAAAATTATAAAAAGTTAATATTCAAATAGTATGCATTACGACGAATCAAATAAGACCCCACTTGACTATATTTTTTCTTATACACTTATGAAAAGATATAACATAAGATTGATTGATAATGTTGCGAGTATTGCGAAACAGAGAAATTGAAGAATTAGACTGGCTATTTTAAATACTTTTTGATTTTAAAAAAATGAGGGTTTACATATGAAAATGTAGGCATTTCAAATAACGACAAAAGGATATATATACTCACTCTCTACTTATGTTTCATTTCTTAATTAGTTATAGTTAATATATTATCTTTAACTCCTAATATATCAAAAATACCTATTTCTATTAAATTTATCATCAAAATACTTTTGTAAATCATTTATATGCAAAAAAAATTCTACACGACAGAATGTTCAAATTTTGACCTTTTAAATGGTCATGCAATTCTAACTAGGAAGGATATAAAAATAAGGAGAGTATTTGGTAAACAAGGTTTTTTTTTTTGTGTGTGTAAGAGAAATAGTTATCACTATTTTTGTTCTTCTTAGATTCTTTTTTCACATTTTTATGCTGCTTTTGGTCTTCATTTAATCATCAAAAGGTTGAGATTTTAAATGAGACATTGGAATAAACTAAAAAGGATTATGAAAATATTTTTGTTTTCGATGCTAGAGAGCCACAAGGGCAGGTTATGAGAATTGATCCCATGATCTCTTGAAACCGGGAGGGAAACTCTAACCAATTGAGCTATCCCTCACTCTCAGAATTATGAAAATGTAGACATATAATTTCACTTTTTACCCATATATATGCAAATCACTTGAGCGATTGATGAGCCTAATTTATAACTAGAAATGATCTCAGTAATCGATTGATTTCAATAAAAAATAATAACAAAATATGGATAACCTAAGAAGATTTCTGCAAAGTGTCTAATTAGCACTTACAAAATAAAATTCATCTTAAGATGTAGGAGCGCAAAAGAACATTACCATAGAAAGGGAGAACATTTTGTACGATATAGTCTTCAATATAACGAAGACACCTACCACTCGCAGTACAATCTAGATAAGTAACTTTGCGCTTTCCAAAAGGAGAAACGAATTCCAAATCATCCCCAATAAAATTGCTCCTTAGCCAATCTAGCTTCTTCCTTGTACTAGTGGCTTCATCTACATCATACTTGGGACAATGATAATTTGGATCATTAGAAATATTAGGACAATCTAATGATACACATGATGAATTAAACATACACATCTTGTATCTTAAATTTTGTGTAATTGTGCTGATTCTACCATTATTCGTTGCTTTGTATATATATAGATATGATTAAGGGACAAAGTTTCATGTTATTAGTTTTCGAGTTAGGGGAATTTCCAGTGGGTGAAATCGCGTTGAATAATACAGTTGGAAAATCAATTACCAGTTGCTGCGATTAATAAAACAGGAAAATATTTTCAGTGGGTCATGGCTCATGGGTGGTGAAATCAGGTTAATGGTGTATGGTATTATGTTGCTGGGAAATTTTTTAAAGAAAAAGTAACTAATGTTTATGCATGAACCTTGATGATCCAAATGAACCAATTAGAAATTGTTAATATAAAATCATAAAGTCTGGTTTTGGCCATCAGTATAAAGATATTCATATAGAAGTTGGCTTGTGGTGATGGTAAATATTTGTATCTTAAGAGTCATAACTACGAGGTTATGAGATCGAACGCAACTAAGGTATCTTATAGGCAGAATTCTAGCCTAGTTATTGACCATGTTACTCCATTCTCTTTTGAATATAAAGTAGTTGTTGGCATAATTTAATAAGATAACAAACATGTATAAGTTTGATTTAACCTTTTGTGTCATAATCCTAAGTCATAGTTTAATGGTAAAATCATGACTTTGTGACGCCTAAAAAGTAAGAGATGACAGTTCGAGACTTCTCATGCAACTTTTTTGATATTCTCTAAAGGAATATGACATGTTACAAGTAAAGCAACACCACATTAGCATGGAAGGTGGCGTGATACATAATAGAGATTGAAAAAAGAGAGAAAGAAGCCAAGGGAGAGCAAGAAGGCGGCCAAGATGGTCAGGTACTGGTTGGCGGCGGAGGTGGTGGTGCTAGGTTGGATATGAGAGGTAGTGAGAAGGAGAAACAAAGGGGTTTAGGAGTTGATAGTGGAGTAGAGATAGCGATAGGGCGGAATCTAGACCGAATCCTAATCCATTTTTTTACAGTAGATCCAGAGCTACTTGCACATTATCAAGATGGTATTAGATTCAGATATTTTTCAAAAGTTACTTAAATTTCCTTTTTTAGACTCTTACATAATATTTTAAAGGCTCTATTCATCATTTTCCATTAGTAAACTCGAACCATGAAAAAGATACTCCCTCCGTCCCCCAAAGGATTTCCCAATTTTCCATTTATGTTTGTCCCAATTACATTTCCCATTTCCTTATTTGGACATGACCCACCTACAAAAATATTATTTTCCTTACAAAAAGTATTTGACCCCACACTCTCTATCTTAATAAACAATTCTAAAAAATACTCACTATCTTACTTTTCCATTATAATATGAAAACTAGGCCCCACATCAACATTACTCCTTAAACTTTGTGCCCAAAGGAAATGGGCAATAATTTGGGGGACGGAGGGAGTATAACAAACCACGTACCTAAAACTAAGTTCAATCAGACCTAGCAAAACTGACCCGAAATCGACAACTCGAGACCTGAGCGAACTATGTTGACCCCGAACCGAAACATATCCGATCCGAGATTGACCCGACCATATACTGGCCCGAATAATATTTATCCTATTTTAATTTATAATTTATCTTTTGATTTTCAATATTATTGGTATTTTTATATTGTACTAGACTATTTAGAAAAGTATCCTATCATATACACAATTACAATGAATTTAGGAGGAAGAAGATACTAAATTGTACTACCTTCGTTCCAAATGTATTGCAACCTTTGACATTTTACCCTATTCATACCATCTCTTTTGACTTACTTTTGTGATTTATACATAAAGATAAATATAGTCATGTGAGATCTTGTTAGATTCGTTTCGATATATGTTTAATTAATATCAACTTTTTATAATTTTTACTTAAATAAAATTAGAGATATTAGCGTTTAAAGTAGTACGTTGGGAGGCGTAAAACTCGCTATGTTACAATACATATGAAATGGATTACAGAGGTAGTAATATTTTATTATTTTTATATACCTTTTGTCCAAAATCTACCAACTCAACCCGAACTGACCCGACTCAAACGACCCCATTGTCACTTGGTAGTAGTAGAAATAGATCATCTGAATTCTACTTATCAGGAAACGATACAAACCCGTCTTAGTTAGAGAAGCAGACAACAAAAACCTCTCGAAATTCCCGCCAAAAGAAATTAAGGCGCCAAAACACACACTCATTTCACCTTTCTTCCTCATTCCGATTGAACTGAAGAAATCTGCAATAATCCAATTTCTCAAATTGAAATCAATATCTGTTCATAAATTTTACTTGATTTCTGAAAAATCACAGTAAAGAAATGAAAGGAGGAACAGTTCAGATCAATTGGCACGACACTAAACCAGTTCTAACCCTAGATTTTCACCCCTTTTCTGGTGTTCTTGCTACCGGTGGCGCCGATTTCGATATTAAGGTCTTTCTCTTTCTCGTTACATCGCTTTTTATGTCTTATACATTATTCTAATTTCAGTTTGTTTTTTGTAATTCTATTTTTTAAAGTTCAGATTGTTTCGGTTTTCGCTCGTAATTGTACTGAGATGCTTGATTTATCATAATTTTAGTTGTATTATGTGAATTGTGTACGCCGTTTTACTCACTTCTGAATTTTGGTAGGCTAGGGTTAGGGTTAGGATTAGGGTTAGGGTTTAATGGTTCATGGTTTTCCCACATTGTGGAGGGCAGATATAATTGCAGCCTATGTTACTTAGACACGGAGTAAGTGTCTACTCGGATACGGGTGTCAAATTGTCGGACTCGGCCATTTTGTAGGATAAAGTTTAACAGTGTGTTTGGTAGGGAGGAATAGGATGGAAAGGATGGGAAAGGAAAAAAGAGGTTTTCCTTTGAATGGTTAAAAAAATTGGCAAAGGATTTGGTTGGAAAAGAAAGGAAATGGCGGGAAAGAAATTAAAGAAAAACTCCTCTTTCCTTTCCTCTCAAAATTGGAGGAATGATTTTTTGCCAAAATTTATCCTCTTTCCTTCCCTCTTACGAACCATACATTGGAAACTTTAATTCTCTTCCCTTCCCTTCCTTTCATTTCCTTGACTAAAAAAATACCAAACACAGTGTAAGTTTTTAGTTAAAACACAATTTTTGAGGTAAATGAAGGTGTCGAAGTAAGAGACCGGACCCAATTTCTTGGAGAATAGAAATAGAAAAGTCACGTGATTCTGAATCACAAACTAGTTTGTGTAATTGCCAATTAGGCATGGGGGTGAGATATCTATGAACGAATGGAGCTGAACAATCGTGCAAGTCGTAGTGTAGTGGCAAGGGATATTGTGGTGGTAATATGGTGAGGTAATTAGGTTATTTGTTATGGAATATAAATGATGGCCTATGTTGGTTTATCATGTTTTGAGTAACCAAGTTATCGTGTGATAATGCTGGTTTAACATTTGTGATAATGCAAAATTGTCGTGTTTCCTTTGAATTGTTAAACTTGTGATGAAATTCGTCTTTTTATGTGTTTGTGACTTTGTGTCCAGTTTTAACATTTGTGATGGTATTGACCTATATCTTGGTGTTCTTTGAATTGTTTGATATATTTGATTATTTCAGATTTGGCAAGTAGACTCAGGCGAAGCAGAAAAGAAAATTCCAACAGCTTCGTATCAGTCTAGTCTTTCTTATCACAGTTCTGCAGTGAATGTTCTTCGATTTTCTCCTTCAGGTAAGAAGTCATCTTGCTGACTTGGTCTATGCATTTTCAATTTTTTATTGTAAACTCCTACATGCCTTAAAAAGTTTTGGCACATAATAGCTAAAAATGTAAATTAAAGATGATCTCTCTTTTAGGGCTACTTAATGTGATTTATTTTGTTGTAAAATGTGAGGTTGGATGATTTAATTAAAAATGGCTTTCCCTACTGATGATTAAAGGATAGTATCTCCTGCCAATAACTCAACACGCTTGACTTTGATAATTGCTGAGTCAGCTTGCTTAGTCGTAACTAAATCTCTATAATACTCCTCTGTATAGACGTTCATAATTAAGAATGTCAAATATTCTAATTTATTTATAGTGTCCTTAGAAAAGCTTTTTAAGGAGTTCTTGCAATGTGACCTACAGCTTCTAAAGGGGGGAGGGGATGTCTTGGATAGATATTTCACTGAATGTTGTTCTACAACATTTTGTATGGACTTGACATGGACATGGGAAGAGGACTAAATTCATCGGATGAACGATGTAAGTTTCATGGTCGGTCCAATCTCTTCCAATCTTTTGACCTGTGTATGGTCTCTTTTGTTTCCATGCCTTCATGCATGATTGCTTGGGGCTGTACAGGAGTACAAAGAATTGATGATCTAAAATAGGCGATCTTGATTCTCGAGTGATTGTGATATGGGCTCGAAATTCCTTATGTATTGCATGCATTAATGTAGACAAAAATCTATCTACTAGTGGCACGTGCATACATACCTATGCATAGGGGTGATTATCGAACGAACTGAGACCGAACTCTGCTTAACTCGGCTTTTGTTCTTTTAAGTTTATTCGAACTCGAGCCGAGCTCAAAACTTAACGAATCAAGCCGTTATCGAGCCGAGTTTTGACTAAGCGTTGACCGAGCCGTTGTCGAGCTGTTCACGAACAAGCTTGACTTATTATTATTTGTCTACTTTATTATTTCTTAATGAATATTTTTTCTTATGAATTTATTTTAAACTCTAAAGCTATAAGTTTATTATTGTGTAATATTTAGAACAAATATATTTTTAGATTCATACATAATATAGTATTTCAATATATAAAAGATTAATCTAGCCTATTCACGAGCTTTCTGAGTCGAGCCTAGCATAACTCAGCTCAGCTCGTTAAGGTGTCGAGCCGAACTCCAACTCAAGTCGAGCCACAACGAGCCGAACTTTGACCGAAGACCGAGCCGAGCCCAAACTGTTCGCGAACAGCACAAACTCATCCTCACCCCTACCTATGCATCTACATATTAAAGTTTCTATACACACACTAACACGTTAGTGTATATCTCTACGTGCATGCACAATTTGGCTTTGAGTTTTGATAGTTTTGCTAATTCAAGTTCCTTTATTTTTTTGTGTACAGGAGAGCTCCTCGCTTCAGGTGCAGATGGTATGAAACAAAACACTGATATTCAAACTTTGCTTTGAGTTTTACATTGCTTATAGTTTGCTGAACTGTATTCTTTTGGCTGTAGGAGGTGAGCTTATATTATGGAAGTCTCACTTAACAGATGCCGGTCAAGTTTGGAAAGTCCTCAAGACGTTATCGTATGATTACCTTCTGGACCTACTAATCTGTAGTAATCCTTGTTTTGCCAGTACTATATATTTCTTATTTTGCTTGCAGAATGTTAGCCTTTGTAGAGAAGTGGTGGATGAATGAGTGATGGGAATGAAATCTTTCAGGGATGCATTAACTTGAATCCTTGTATCAAACTCAACAGTCATATTTCAACAGCCTACAGTTTACAGGGGAAATGAAACTAATATTTAACCTGTTTGGATTATTTTTCATTTTGTAGGATTTTTTTGATTTTGACTTGTAGGGGAAACTGGTTAAGCCTACGCCCAGCTGAACCTGTAGAAAGCCCTGGTAGGATTAGTACTGAGTTGTGTCGTTGGTTTTTAATCTGGGATTAACTTTTTTTCAGTATATGGTTGATGGAAGGTGGAATTTCTGTATTGTAGGTTGGAGGATGGGATGATACGAGAATTTTGCTTTAGACATTTATTTATATATCAGTCCTTAATTTAAAGTCTTAGGATTCAGTGTTACGATGTAGATAAATTGCATTTCCAACTTATCTGATGTTCACTTTTCAAGGAGAGGAGTCTGTTGAAATTTCATCAGTATTTGTTACAAATTTGCAACCTACATGTGAAGAGTGAAATAGCCCAGCTCATTACTTCAACCAAATAGCAACCTAGCTAATCCCTAAAATTTATTGCACTCAAATGAACTAATAAGTAATTCAAGTACGGCTGAAGATATAAAGACTCCCTTTAGCTCTAGAACTTACTTAGCAAGTAAACAGAATCAGAAATTGTGAACATTTGCAACCCTATCATATATAGTTGGTGAAACTAGTGTGGATGATAACCAAGTAGGAGAAGACATTCTTCATGTTTGTGAGAATCATAAATCAGTGTTATGGGTGGTTGAATGACAAACTTCTAATGTTTTGATCTTTGATGTATGTTCTATATTTTGTTTCACAGTTTTCATAGAAAGGATGTACTGGATTTGCAGTGGTCCAGGAATGGAGCTTATCTTTTCTCTGGATCTGTGGATAATTCTTGCATCATATGGGATGCTGAGAAAGGTACACACAGATAATGAAGTAGATGTGGTATATCTGATGCAGCTCCAATGTTGTTTAAACCCTTAGATCCTTTTCATATAGGTTCTGTTCATCAGATCTTGGACGCACATCTTCACTATGTTCAGGGAGTGGCGTGGGATCCGTTGTCTAAATATGTTGCATCCCTTAGTTCAGATAGAACTTGCAGAATCTATGTTAATAAGCCTCAAAAGGTAAAGGGAGCAGAGAAGGTGAATTACGCCTGTCAGCATGTGATTGTGAAGGCCGAGCAGCAATCTACAGATGATACCAAGGTTAAAAAGTAGCTTGTTTTGTACATGTGCGATTTTATGCTAGCGGTCAGCTCTGACATAGTCGAAGTTTGAGATGCAGTGCTTGAAGAATCATCTATTTCATGATGAGACTTTGCCATCATTCTTCCGCAGATTAGCCTGGTCACCTGATGGCTCATTTTTACTGGTACCTGCGGGTATGGATCTTATTGTAAACTAAATTCATTTAGCTTTGAAATAATATAATCTACGTTTTTACTCTTTTCTTGTCCTTTTCAGTTTCTTCATTTCTTTTTCTCGTATTTGGGCCTTTGGGGAAGGGGATGGGTGAAGGGTTTTGAATATTGTATTGGTATTTGGAGAGTAGAAGAAGATAGAAAACTTTATAGGATGAAGAAATATGTTTTTTCTAAAGAAGCCTATTTACCACATATAATGAAGCCTATATCACATGTCAGAACTTGGCTTTCAGTTTTAATTCCCTTCTACCTTTCTCTCGCAGGGATATACAAATATTCACCTGAGTCTGAACCTATCAACACTGCTTATATATTCTCCAGAAAAGATCTTTCAAGGCAAGACGTTTTTTCGACTTCAAGATAGGAGTTGTTGCCTGATTTTTTTTTAGATTACTTGATTTCATGCGTCATATTGTTTTTTCTTGATTGAAGTAAGAAAAACACCTTTTTCTGTAGTGGGTTGAACTAATAATTTTCATTGGCATCCAGACCTGCACTACAGCTTCCTGGGGCCAATAAGCCTGTGGTGGCAGTGAATTTCTGCCCTTTGGCATTTAGCCTTCGTGGATCAAACTCAGGTATATTGTTTGTTTAGACGCATAAACTGATTAATTTTACAATCTGATGTAGTAATATGTACCATTATTTTGTCTTCGACAGCTGGGTTCTTCAAGCTTCCATATCGGTTTATTTTTGCTGTGGCGACACTTAATTCATTGTACATTTATGACACAGAAAGTGTTGCCCCTCTGGCAATCTTGGCCGGTCTCCATTATGCAGCCATAACAGATATTGCATGGTACTGTGTCTTTTTTAATACCCTTTCTTCCAGGGAAGGGGGTGAAATTGGTTGTCTCTAATTTCTGCTTTAGTATATGCTGCAACCATGTAACAGTTTGCTTTCAATAGGTCTCCAGATGGCAAGTATTTGGCATTATCATCACAAGATGGATACTGCACATTGGTAGAATTTCAAAGTGATGAACTGGGATCGCCTGTACCTTTTCCAGGTTCATCCTTCACCATTGAGAACTCAAGCCACTTATTCTGCATGTTTTATATGGTATTGATTTTGTATTGGACTTCTTTAGATGGAAAGACAGCCATTGGTCATGTTGGTGAGTCTCCTAGTCAGCAGAAGCCAGAGAAGATGGTGGTCAAAGCATCAGTAAAAGACAGCCCTGTTCTAGAGAATAATCAAACTGAAAACAAACAAGCAGTGCCAACAATCACTCCTGTGTCTATTAAGAATAATGAAACTGATAACAAACAAGCAGTGCCGACAAGCACTCCTGTCTCTAATAAGCCAGCTAAGAGGCGTATTACTCCCATGGCAATTGATCCTTGACCTTCACTGTGCTTTTGTAAAGTTCATGCCAAAATCATCTTTCTGCATCTGGTGCCAGAGGTTTGATTTTCTTCCTCATTTTGTATAAAAGGATCTTGAAGGGATTTACTTGAGGTATAAGCAAGATAGAGTTTTCACATATCAGTCAAGACTACAAATGTATTATGAAATGACGCCGCTCGCTTCTTTTTGGGTGTGAAGCAGAGTCAAACCAAAATACCCAAGGCTAATATATAGTTCAATTCTGACTTTCAATATTCATGACACCAAAGCTTGTCAAAGTTGATCGGAAGTCAAGTCTGATAATATCTATTGTGCCACCGATCTTGCTGGTTATAGTGATTGGTCTTGGACAGTAAGAAATATAAAGTTTATCTCGAACTGCTGATAATGGTATTTTGGTGTTAATGCAGCTGGAATTGTCCTACGACAGTAGTTAAGGACGGAATCCTGGTCTCCCCCACAATTATTCAGGAGTTATATAGAAAATCCATAATGTCAAATGGTGTATTTAGAAGATTATGATGGCACTGAAACACATTTGGCATTTTGTAATGTGTTATTAAAGCTTTTCATTGATGTCATTTTTCTCAAATTTTGTTGCCAGAAGCAGCTGATGAAACAGTAATCATATGAATCTTGAAGAAAATTATAATATCATAGCAAAAGAATGAAAGAAGAATCCTGAACATTATTTGTGGATATATACATTACAATCAATAAAAGAAGCAATATTGGAATAATGAATTGAGTTCAAACTTCATCGTACGATTTTGTGGGTTTTAAGATTAGAAACACACTATGCATACGACATCTTAGTGCATGCACATGTTTCATCTCGTCGAGTTCTGATTGTCAATGCGGTGACTGACCGGAGCTGAAAGAAGGCCCTGCTATTTGGAGAGAATCAGGATGATGTGCAGCCTTAGTATGAAAAGTTCCATGTCCACTCACTATTTCATCTTTTGTTTTTGTCTCATGAGTATGAATATCCTCTTCCATTGTAACAAGCACTGCTTGCTCACCATGTGGACCAGGGACAATAGCTTCATGAACGTGTACCCGTTCATCAAAAGTAATATCATCAGTCTCTTTAATCATTCTCTTTCTTCTCTTCTTGATGAAGCAAAACAATGCTGCCGAGAGGAATGCTAAAAAGAAAAGCCCTCCAAGGGACACGAAAACAATAATGATAGTAGCATGGTGCCCGGGAGCAGGAGGTGGTGGTGATGGAGGAGTGGGCACAACATGAGGAGGTGGTGGAGGCAAAGGATGTGGAGGCGGTCTTGGAGGAGGGTTCGAGGGCTTTGGTGGAGGGAGAGAATGTGGTGGTGGTTTAGGTTTTGGTGATGGAGGAGGTTTTACAGGCTTGGACGGTGATGGAGGTGGTTTAGGTTTTGGTGATGGAGGAGGGTTCACAGGCTTGGCCGGTGATGGAGGTGGTCTAGGTTTTGGTGATGGAGGAGGGTTTACAGGCTTGGCTGGTGATGGAGGTGGTTTAGGTTTCGGTGATGGAGGAGGGTTCACAGGCTTGGCTGGTGATGGAGGAGGGTTCACGGGCTTAGTTGGCGTTGGAGGTGGTTTAGGTTTCGGTGATGGAGGGGGATTCAAGGGCTTTGTCGGTGACGGTGGAGATGAAGATGGGGTTGGTTTTGGTGGGAAAATGGGATGAAAAGGAGGTGGTAGATTTGGTGGAGAAATGGGATGAAAGGGTGGTGGTAGTTTTGGTGGGAATGGGTAAGTATGTGGTGGGCCAGGTGGTGGAAAAGGAAAATATGGATGGTTAAAATTTTGAGGTTGAGCCATGGAAGCTGATAGTGAATTGTGATTTGGAAAAGTGGATAATAGTTGTTAGCACTTAGCAGAGGTTGTTGTGAATTGACTGTTTGCATCATACACACATATATATGTAACCCCCTCATGTTCATAGAGTTGCTTGAATGGTGAATGAACTTGTAAGACATTAGAGACTTGCCCTCCATTTCAAGCTTTTGAGGGCTGTCATGTTTGCATTAGAAAACACTTAATCTCCTCTTGCTGTCATAACTATAATCAACTGTTTTTTCGGCCAAAAAGCTGTTGAAAATGATTAATAAGAAGCCATGAAAAGCCACTAAGTTTTGTGGTTACTGTCTACTAAACAAATAGCATATCATAATTTCAAATGAAAATCTCAGCCTACAACTATTTTATGTTCCTAATTGCTCAACCCATTTACATTTTCATAGTCACTAGGCTATGCGTCTGATCATTTTTATCCATAATTATGATTGAAAATTGTATAATATTGATATTCTGAAAATATATATGGGCGATGGATTTAACTAAAATCCACATAATCAGATTCTTTCTTGCATAAATAGGATCTTATAGTAGAAAAGGGTAAACTTCAACTCTCAAAAAGGAAACGAGACAAACATTTAAGATCCTATTTATGTCTCAGTTTTTTGTATTAGCAATAATATGCATCCTTTTACTAACTCTATCTTTTAATAATTTTTTTAATTCCTATTTTTAGATTATTTATCTTCTTTTCTTTAATTAATAGAGATAGTCTTCTATTTTATGTGGAAAATTACTACGGTGTAAGCAAACTATTTTAAAGGATAAGATATTACAAAGTTTATAAAACAGTCGGGTGTACCATAATTATGGTACATCCATGACTATTTTTTTTACTCATTTGGACGTTTCGAACATATCATAAGAGTACCAAACATTACACGGGAATACAAAATAAAACCATTAATCATAATTGCAAAATTTCGTAACTTCCACTTAATGGACAAAACTCCTAGTCTTATTCTCTATATACATTTTTTTGGTTCGTAAAGAAGTAGTAAAGGCCCGGAGTCTACTACTACCAGGTGCTCATGCTCCCAAGGCCATTCGGAACCCAAACCATTTTCCCCCACCTCACCCACCCGGCCACCCCCCACCACATTCTCCCAAAAGCTGAAATGCTCTTGCCGGGGATCGAGAGCCAAGAGGCCCAAGACCTCCGTCGTAGGAAGGTGGAGTTGATACCAATTGAACATCTTGGTACTCTACATACAACAATTTATCAAATGTGAATAAAAGAATACAACCCTGAACCTCCAAAGGCTTCATCCTTCATAATATACACGAATTGCACAACCAAGAACCTTAAACGAGTCTCTTTAGCAGAAAATATGTATACTGTGTACCGATACATAAATCGCACCTTCTCCAAGGTATATATATCTGTCCTATTAAAAAGAGGACAAGTACTGTATGGAGAATGGAAGTTGAAGAATCCAACTTCAACTGTGTCACTTCAGTTAATCTGCAGACAACAGTGAAATAGAAGTTAACAAAAAGTTGATCTGAATTCTGTCCAAAAGAGGGTTTCTAAAATTCTAAATGGCAATTTTCCCAACTAGATTTTATAAAGAAAGGCTCAAAGAGCAGCTACCTATTTTTTTTTCCACATTTTTGCGCGACAAGCTATAAAGGAGTTGAGAATACAATTCTAGAATTGACGACTCAATACGAGCATGATTTGCAAACATAAATAAACCATATCAGGATATCAAAATATAATATCCAAGCGTCATCTGAGTAGAGTATATGGGTACATCACTACATCAGTAATTTAATGAGCAATGTAACATATCCAATGCTTGGAATTTCTAGTTCAAGCACTTGCTTGATAAAGAGGTTAGTTTTTGTAAAAGACTTCTTGGTGTGTAGATAGTGCCGTCTAGGCACCTACAATACAAATCCCCTATAGTTACGGCCACTACACCTCTAGCGATGATTTACATAGACCAAAATGCTACATAGTACCTGAGTAAAACTGAATTTTAGTTTTTCTTTTAACTGATATTAGCTGATATCAACGTAATACTGGAGCACCTTCCACAATGCCACAAAGGACATGGATTTCTGTCTAAGCACATACATATCTAGAATGTTAATACAAATCCCTTCCTACTTTAAATACAAATCACGTCGTCCTGGATCTAACGCACTATTGGTTACACAGTTATACTAAACACAGTACAATATTTGAAACCCTTTAACCCTATACCTTAAACCTGAACTTCCTCTCGATCAACACTTAAAGTGCAAAATGATAGATAGTTACGGGGAAGCTGGATCTCTTGTGCCAAAATAGCCAAGGGAGGTCAGAAAAATCTGTAACCTATATTCTGAGCACCTAGAAGGACTTTATAGGACGCATCAATATACTACGGCACTACCATTAATTGACAAATTGACAAAGAACGACGTTATGGAGAAAAGGGCAAGAGAGGTCGCATGAAAGATTGAGAAGCAAATTAAACTACCATATTTTTTTTATTGTTATTAAACAAGTACCTTGTAGTAGAAAAGGTAAGATAGCAGAATTTCATTCCAAAAGTCAGGCACTCCTGGCAGACACCAGTGGCTACAGTCAGTCAGAGATTTACGGTCACTCCAGTTGCCTACATGTGCATCACTCCTAGAGGCTGACATGGAAGTGATCTGCAACATAGTAATAGGAATCCTCATTCTCTTCACTGTATCAGTAACAAAATCCGAGAATGGGTTCTGATGGCGATTTCTCATCTCTGATTCTGGAAATTGGGTCACATTGCAATGTGCGTTGGACTGGTTACTGGTGCAAACAAGACGAGACAACATAATTTTAGCCAAACCAATAGAAGCCAATCACACACAAGCTGAACATTAAGGGAAACAATTCGCAATTGCTAACAAGTTTGCTTCACTGAACAAAGCTATTCCAATGAATTAATGATCAAACTTCAACGCAAATATGAAGGAGATGCATTTGTGCCATCGAACCCTTAGAGTTGTGACTGTAAAGAGAAAATTTGATCCAGTACAGAAAAATGAAGATTCTCTTTGAAAACAATCCCTCAGGAAATCCAGAATGTTCTATTACTTAATGGAATTAAAAACAAGACACTGAAGTAACCGTAGTAGAAACTTTCTAAGTTGAAGTTCACGGTTCATATCAATTATCAATGGAAAAGACAGTAAATGTTTGTATAGCACGTTGCGAAATGTAAATAGTTAAATAGATGGAGGGGATGTTCTCCAGCATACCTCCAGTGAGATGGCTCAAAAGTACGAAAGAAAACATTTGTTCTTGTTGAGTTTACTGAAGCCTCCACCCATGAAGCCCAGGTGGACATAGCTACTTTGTAGGCTGAAGCAATTGACATCCCAAGCTTCAGTGAACCACCTAACTGAAAATAGCAACCCCTGTTAGAGAGAAAATATTAAGAGAATTTAGTATCTAAAGAGATAGAAAAACAGCCAGAAGGGAACTCTGCAATGTAGTAAACGATTAGCAAACTCGCATTCAATCACAAACAATATGCAATCTAGCTGTCTCGAGCTATTTTAACTTGTCTAGGATGAGCGTGAGATAGAACTACAATTTCCTTCTACATGATAACTTTTCCAATGTGTTTCCAATATTCATGGATACCTCGATATAAACCACCACCCATTTCAGATTCTACCTTCACAGGGTGTTGGGAAGCGTAAATGTTAGCCTTGCCCTTAACTCCCTTAACTAGTCTAAATCAGTGGGCTACCTGGGAGGAGGGTGATGATGATTGAAATCTATCCTCCATATCCTATGCATACATTAACAAATGAGAATTCAGGTCACTAAGGCCATTTTTTTCAGCTTAAACCATGTCTTTGTAACAAGCCGGGCCTAGCCGGCTAAAAGCTATGTTAACCCGACTCTTCATTTGACCTTGAGTACCAGCATCGGATACTCAAGTACTCAACACTTAGACATGGGTATGTCATTTAGACACTTCGTTTTGGACCAAAATCTTGCAACACATTAGACGGCTGTCAGACACTTGGACACAAGCCCGTGTCTGAGGCTTCTAGCAGAGTCCATGTAACACAGAATAAAAAAATTTGCTCAATGTGTTTCCTCGTCATACACTAGGCTAATAGCACTATGTTCGTTAGTAGTACTCTAACAACTTACATCCATATCTGACATTCTTCAAACTAGCCAAGAGACCACCCTTTTCCTGGTGTTCAAGTTCAACTCATGCTGTCATGCATTACAATTATACGGGACATCAATCATTAATGAAGGAACCGTGGGCAGAAATTTCTGTTTTTTCTTAAAACTACTGCACTAGGGACAGTTTTTGCTCTTTATATAGGCTCAATCTACGTACTACACTATGAATAACTTAAGACAGAAACACCTATAAGACTTGAACACAAGATGCGTGAACATCTCTATCAAAAATCTTCAAAGAGCTCTTTTCTACGGGATCCTAATTTCAACAAACAAACACATTGAAAAATTGAGAACTGTTGGGTTTTCTGAAGCCATTTGTCTGCTTAATATAGCGTAACTGATCCATGTATTTCTTGATCAAGTTTATGTATCTATGGATCTATCGTATCTTTATCTTGACTAGCTTCCTACCTAGCTTTTATCTTATGGTCCTATGAACCCTTATCCATCTGCTTGAGTACTGAACACTGCAGTTCACATGAATAGATACAGCAACTGACGTTATCTTCAGGCCTAGAAAAGAGTCCGAAAGAAGCGCCATGACCATTTTAGGGTTGGATTGATAGATAGCAATACTATATTCCTAAAAGTTTGCACTATGTCTTTATAATAGAAGTTTTTACATTCCATTTGTTCCCAGAGTTTTTATATTTATGTGCACTTCTTCTTTACAACTACAGCTAGCACTAAACATAAGATCTTACTTCCCTCCATGGATTGTTTTCACTTCTTCGATGAATAGGAAGCTGTAAGATCCAGCCCCACAATATTCAAGAATTGTTGTTGCTGTAATTATTTTTCGGAACAACCCGTAAGTGGTAGCTCCTTTGAGAAAGTGGACAAGAGGTGTAAATTTTAGTATGCAAACATACTACTCATTTGTCTTGCTCAATGTTTAACAAAATTGAACCAAGGGCCAAGTTGGGCGGAACAAGGCAGGTCTATGTGACAAGCAGAAATGTGTACAAGCAGACAGCTATATGTCAATTACCAAACTAATATGCACGTATATGTGCCAACATATACACTACATAGAAAAAGTTATGAGATCACAATAGGCAGCATAGAATGGTGGTTTCAATAAAATCAAGCAACAAATGTACTGGTAAAGTCAAGCAACGTTTATGCTTGTAATATCAGCAAACACCAGGTGCTAAGTGCAAGTGCTTCATTTGCAATTTCTAAAGACAAGTCTTAAGAGTGTAAAGCCGCTACCTTCCTTGCATTTAACATCTTTTGTGAAAAGTAAATTTGCATGAAGTGGACAAATGAAATGTAGTTCACATCAAAAGCATCAGAAGACTTACGTTTCATATAATTTCGATGGTATCCACCAATGTCCCGAGTTGAATATTAGAGCATCTGAATCAACCCATTCCTTACTAATGTCATCCATTTTGTCAAGCTTGAGTGTTGATTTCACTCTCTTTGGTGAATGCTTTGATGCCATACCAGGTTGGACTAAGAAAACGGACCGATAGAACTCCACCGATAAGTTAAAGGAACGAAAATGAACAGCCAAGTGTCTCGTGGTTTTTGTTATGTTCCTTCCTTTCACTTCGTAAACATTTGTCTTATCCTCAACTCCTGTCATAAGCAAGCATATAAAAGACTCCCATTGTGTCCTACTCATAGAATCTCCTACAAAAACAATCCTTTTACCATGAAGCCGTTTCAATATATTAGACGCATTGAACTTCGGGATGTCACAATCTTTGGGCTTCCATCTCCATTGAAGGTAATCCTTATCCTTCCTCCCATTACCCAAGCAATTAAAACCTTGTTCAGCAAAAGGACACATAGAAGAGTTGTACAAAGGATAGCTATTGTCCAATACCCAACTCCCATCAAAGAAATCACATATCTTCGACGAAGCAGCATACTCATGAAATGCCTGCCCAAGATTGGGGATAACATGGAGATACCAATAAGATAAACCCAAGCAAAAGATAACCAAAGGTCCAATTGTGATGAGGATATACATAGTCCTAATCCTAGAGGCCCAACTATCTCGACGAAGTCCATTTAAGCTGTCTCTATGAAGAAGCACTTTTGGACTAACAATAGAGGTAGCATTCCTCCTATTAGAAGAAGTACTCCTACTAAAAGATGTACTCCTGCTGAAATCTTTCATGGTCTTATAAGAGCACAAAAACATATCTCAGAGGGATACACAAACAAATCCAAAAATCCTTCATCCCAATCTTCTTTACCTAAGAAATTTTGGCAAGAAATCCGAGCAGAATAATTCTACCATCAATCCATCATGTCAATATTGCTTTCAATACCTCAAACCAATACACTATCTAATTCGCCTTTTGAATTCGCACGTTGCCAAAAATGGCCAATAATCACCTCCAAAATGGTCTAAAATTTGCTAGTCTCGATTGGCAATTCGTAGGGGATTAGGAAACACTGTCTCAAACCCCTACATACCAATTAAACCATAAATCAAGCTGAATCAACAAAGAAACTAATATAGCTGGGATCTCTTTTGGGTGTCAAAGCATCAAAACAAATTACCAAGAACAACTGCAAACACAAAGCAATTAACAACAATACATAAATATGAATTTCAAGAAATCACAAACATTAAACAGAAAAAATTAAGACTTTATGCTATACCCAAATACCCAATATAGAATTCAAATTGAAGAGCAAAAGGGTTACTTTACAATCTCAAGAAAGATATGCATAGAACTGAATCATAATGATAGAAATGTAATAGCTTAAAAAGATGGTGTGCAGAAAATATTACCAGTTAGAAGCTCAAGAAATGATCCCCAAGTATCAAATGATTCAAAAATAATGAAAGATTTAAACTTTCTAGATATGGGAACAAGATACAAGATACTGGAGAGAGTGGAGTGGCATGAGATGAAAGTTCCAGGGAGGAGGGTTGAGACAGCACATGAGACAGACAGTCAGTCAGTCAGACACTCTCCATCAGTGGCGGATACAGGAATGCCATCTTACGGGTTCGAAGTCATTCATAAATAAGATCAAATAAGTGAATAGAAAATTCAATATATTAATTGACATTCCAAATTACAACTGATAACTAGGGAGATTATCCTTTGAATTACAATATAAAAAAATTAACTAATAAACTAAATTACTTAGCCTCTATATGAATATATCTAATTAACTAATTAAATAATTATAAATATTCTTTTATAACCATTTTGTTAAATATTATTATGTTAGTCTAATTTATTTTACTAATTGCTCCTATTATTATTATTATTATTATTATTATTATTTATTTTTATATTATTATTATTAAGTATTATTATTATTAAAAGCATAAATAAACCAGCATTTTCAACCCATAATCCAATCAAATCACGTCAAAATGGTTTATGATGTAATTTTTTTACGGTCCAACCCAATCATTATTTTATTACTAAATATTAATATATAATTAAATCTAATTATCAAAATAGTAATATTAATTTAATTCTTAGATATTATTGTTACTATATAATTATCATCAGGTATTAATATATTAATAAAAAGACTATAGAATAATTGTTATTAATTATCATTATAATTATTAATCATTATTATTATTAATTTAAGATTATTAATATTATTTATTTATATTCCCTCCGTTCCAAAATGTTATACCCATTTTCCGTTTTAGGCCGTTTCAAAAAGATATAGAATCTTTTCTATTTATAAATATTTTTTCTCTCCATTTTACCCTTCAATATCTAAACATTTACCTACCTTTTACTCATTTGTACTTTAATGGTCCCCACATTTGAATCTCTCTCTCTTACTTTCCTAATAAAGACAAAAAAAAGTACATGAAAATTATTAAAATAAACATAAGATTCTCCTATGATTCTATTTGCCTTGGTTTTCCCCCATATTCCAAATGGATATAACATTTTGGAACGGAGGGAGTAATTATCATCTAAAAATATCCAGAATACAATTATTATTATTCATTAATAATTATTCATTATTATTATTTATCATTATAATTATTATTTAATATTCATATTCTTATTGTTTAAATATTATTTATATATTTATTAAATTCAATTTAATTCAATTCAATTTAGTTCAGTTCAGTTTAGTTTAGTTTAGCTCTAATCAGTTCAGTTCAGTTTCGATCAGTTCAGTTGTTTTCAGTAAATCTAAACAGGCCCTGATAGAGACAAATAAGTTGATTACCAACTAAATAAAATGGGGTTGCTAAAGAGCCCATCTCAGATAGTCATAGACCTGATTTTAGACGGCCCAAATGAGGGTGGTAAAGAGGCAAAAGAGAAAATCGATTTAAAATGGGCCGGGCTTGTATATTCTTCCTTTCAGCCTCTAGACAAAATGAGCATGAACTGTCAATATTAAGGCCCAAAGTCTTTCCACTTCATATTTTGCTTTCTCTTGAGATATTTCCCAACACTTGGAACTTCTAAGTAGGGCTACATTATCTTCCCTTTATTTTTAGAAACTTATTGGCTACTCTTGTTAGAATTACATTTATAGTAGATCAAATCAAAATAAAAGTAGATAAGACCAAATCGGACCAGATTGTTTTATTTTGGCTACTTATAACCAAATACGTGTAGTTCCATATATGTAAAAATTGTGTCGATTCGATTTTTTGAATACTACAAGACAAGACGGATCCAACAATATTTTAAGTGCACATACTTTTTTCTCTTATAGATTAGCGTTAATATACAGTCAAAGTTTAGTCAAAACAAGAGATTAAACTAATCTGATTGGACCATATAGATTTAGGACACACCAACTTACTTTAGGTGAAGAGAACATAGCCCTATACATCTTTCTTTTTTCCTTTTCCTTCTTGGAGTATTGGATATGGGGTCAAATGATCTCTATACTGTAAGGGAAGAGGGGAGGGACACCAAACTTAATGTATTGCCTAATTTACCCTTTGTTGTTTAATTAATAATTTACAGAAAAAAAATTATCATAAAAAATTAATGAGAAAAATTGCATAACTAAACCACCTATAATCATCACACAATCTCACTACATCACAAAAAATAACTACCCACTCACCCAACCTCAATAAATAAATAACATAAAAAAAACTGATTCAAAATACCAAAACTACTATGATATAATTTTTGCACACATTGTGTGCATATAAGGCTAGTTATGGAGTATTGCAGCCCTTCGTATAATTGTATGCCCTACTTCAATAATAAATTAAAGATGAAGTGGTTTAAGTAACTTGTGAGAAACTTACATGATCATATACGGTTATTATGATAGGAGAAAACATCTAGAAGTGAAGACATGTTAAACTTCTATATCATATAAGGATAATTTATTACATATATTATTAAAAAATTCCCTCTTATGTAACCAAACATGCCGCCAGAGGCCCTTAGGCCTTAGTATATCACAAATTTTTTATATTAATAAATCCGTTAAAATAATTATACAATTAAAAGATTTTGGTTCACATGAAATTTCGTTAAAAACGCGTTAACCCACCGGGTACCCATTAGAGATAGGGCTTTTAAATAAATTGATTTTGGTGAATTAGTTCCCCCAAAACATAATCTTAATCTCTAATGAGTCATTTGTCCCATGGATTACCTAAGAGTTTTCCTTTAGCACTAGCTCAATTTTTATAACTAATTAATACTCTTAACACATTTAATTATAATTAGTTTATCGTAAGTTAAGAGTTTGCAGGCCAAGTAGAGGGGAAAATATGCATTTATTTACCACAACTTTTTAGTTTCAGCAAGAGAGAAACGCATCTTCCCAATGAGATAGCAAAAGCAGGAAGAGCATTTAGATGGATAAAAAAAGACCCATCAAGGTGAAATTCACTTTTGTAAACCTTTTTATCAAAAAAAGAAAGTTTGGGGAGAGTAATATCTTTATCAAACATGTCACTATAGAGTTCAGACTATGAGGAGAGGAGCCCCTTTTATTTTAGGGTTGAATTTTGATGACCCCCATGGCCCCATGCATACTCTTTTAAATTTTAATGTACTATTTCACAAATTTTTTTATAGAATACAAATAGGTAAAATAGAAAAGAAAAGATAATGTTGGTAAATCGTAAAAATCCTCGTAAATAGGCCATGTTATTTTAGACTGAATTAATGAAAACTCAATTCACTTAGGTTTGGTTCCTTTCAGTTGTATCACTTATATTTATTATTAGTTTCATCTCACATTTTTCCGCTAATAATTTCAGTTATGCTCAGTTTATCAACTTGTTTTATGATAGTTTTACTAGCCTTTTTTTGATTTGGACCCATTGCTATGAATATTGTAGCCTTGTATTCCCCACTTGGTGATTGTAACAAATATTACTGAAAGGTATAAGTTGTTGATCTCGATAATTCGTTTTTGTGGTGCTACAATAAATTGTCGTATTGTGTTATTTCTCTATAAAGTTATACTCAAGTCGCTTTAATTATAGTCATAATATTGTGTTTACAACTTTTATTATATACCCGAGTGAACGCTCATGGTACACCCGGGTGTACGCTCACCGTACACTTAAGACTATTTGCTGCTCATTTGAAAGTCTAGTTTTTGCTGATGTGGTCCGATGTGAATACGTCCAAAAGAACAATGGACAAATAAAATAATATCGAGTGTACCATACTCATCATAATACACCCAGCTATATATATAATAATTTCTGTCGTATTATGTTAGGGATTTCCAACTCTAATTTCTTACAAAGAGTTAGCATAGAGAAGCATAAACCAAAGAAGTGTAGTAGTAGAATTGTTGAAAACAAAAAATGAAACTCTTCCAAGCGACATTGGCAAAACTATGACATGCACCCTCCTCCGTCAACGAATTAAGCATTTCTCGGAACTCTGTCGAAAGTTAAATATTCAGCTCATGCTGGAAAAGCTGATCATTACTAAAAAAAGTTTCTTTAGATAATTACATTATTATTTTTCTTGAAAAAATACTTAAGAAGTATGAAGCATTGTTTTGGAATTTGGATCAATCAAAATCTTATATCCTACCATTTGTGTATTATGCTACCGTTTGTGTATTATGCGTATTACTTTATTTAATTGGTTGTATTAATTACTTACCTATCACTACCTAAATAAAATTTTAAAATGCATTATCGTTATCAAAAAAACCGTAAAAGCAAGTGATACACAATACATATTATCGTCCCACACCCCAGTTTGAGCAAACCGAGGCTCGCGCACAAATTCAAAGCTCAAAAGCATGATGACCAGAAAACTCGTCAACCCCTTATACTAGATACTCGATCAAAGGGAGAAATAAGGGAAGAGTATATATATAGACCAAGGAGATATCCTTCCCACAATCAATATGGGATTTAGACAAACTTTTAAAGCCTTTATTCCATTAAAGTTGATATAATTTTACCGTGAAAAAGAATATCTAAAAGACGTTAAAAAATAGAGGAAGTATAAAAAATGAATCTCTAATAATAATCTTAGGACTAATTATATAAGGAGTCAAGTCGTAGCATAATTGACTAGTTTTAGGTATTCCTACACCTCAATTTTCTTAGCCTTTCAAAATTTTCTACACATAGTATACATTAATATAAACATCAAATCATTTTGCAATTTTTAGGGTGCTAAAATCATTTTTCAATTGGCATTACTAGTAAACAATATGTTAAATATCTAGCTTTAATCAGAAAAAACAACAATGAGACATATAAAGGCCAACAATTTAGAACCATATATTATTGAATTATATCAAAATAAGCTAATTTACTAGTTTTCTTTATAAAAAGGACATATATTGATATATTTCCTAGGAAGATATATACATCAAGCATTGTTGATAAGACTTGAGAGCCATTATTATTGCTGACTTTAGAAAGCATGCATAAATTCATAAGTAGATAACTTCTTAAGTTAAAAATATAATTACTTTTGTAAAATGTGACATGTCCCAACTCACAAACATGCTAATTTTGAGAAACACGTAAATAACACTATATATTTTTCTAGCAATTTCACTGTTATTATACGTGAAGAAGGAGCAAAGATCTCTAAGCATTTTCAATGGTATGAGATCAGCACATTTATGCTTTTCTTTTCCTCCCCTCAACTCCTTACCCACGGTCTAAGGACGCACATTTATTAAGAAATCAATTGGCCTCTTACGCCATGTTTTTTGAACGCAAAAGAACTAAACTGAACTAAATTAAACTGAAAATAAGTCCTTAAAAACAGGGGCTTATTGGACAATCCATATTCTATTAATTCCCCTACCTCCAAAAGCAAAATTATATTCCATTAATTCATATGTTTATTTTTCATGATAAACTTTCAAGATTAAATAATTAAGAACTTTATCTTATATGTACATATGTTTAAGAACACATCCGAATGTTTATGTTGCAAATTAAGGCGTTGTCCTTTGGAATAAATTAATAAATTCAGTTTGGTTCAATGCATAACAAAGCTCGATTCAATTATGTCAAGGGTTCGATCCTCTAGTGTGCGACAGACAAATTAAAGCTGGATCAAGAAACTGTAACGATCATATTACGATTGGTGTAGATTCCTTTTTCCGTTATAAAAAGAAACAAATTGAATGTTTCGGTTAGGGTTTATTCTTTTGTATAAAAGGAAAAGAAATAAGATGGAAATTAGTGAAAATGATTGAATAGTAAGTAGTGAATGATGGTGATGCATCAAACACAGAAAGTAATAAAAATTGATGATTATGTAAACAAATTAAGCTTTCTTGTAAAAACAGACAGCCGTACTTAATAATAAACATGATGATAAGGTGCAGGGTGCTGTAGCGCTTTAATAGAATTCCCATTTCTGCGTAACACTGTGCATATTTGTCCTCTAATCACTTACTGTTCGTTACCACCTTGCTTCACTAATTGCATCTAACAAAATGACCCTTGTGTAAGTTTCGTTTTCTCATATACCTGAGAATTTTTGTCTCTCTTTGAAATTACATACCTTGTATACCTGGAATGAGACTTGTCAAAATTCGACCAGATTCGAAATCATATGGGTTCTAGACAAATCTTTTTAACCCTAGTCCGATTGGATATGTACGGAAAACCTATTTTTACCTGATTGTCTGAAAATCATAATGGTTATATAGGAATAATATGAAACCATGACAAATTTGTTGTAAAAAATACTTTCAACTATTAGAATGGTTGATTTTAATAATGGTTTTTGTTTAATGTAGACGTCATACTGATAGGAGAAAAAACTAGGCTAGCTCCTAACGCAGGATTAGCCTAAAGTATCTGATAGAGTATAAATGTATTCCTAGGCCTTCAACCATCAGTTTAAATTATTTTTGATTGAGTTAGTTTCTTAACATGGTATCAAGAGTTAGTGTGACCATAAGGTCACATGTTAAAATCTCATCCACCCCTCCTTTCTAAGTGGAATATATAGCGCTGCTTGGTTCACCTCCCTAACGCAATGTTTAATACAGACAGTAGCAAATCACTTCAAATTTTCAGTTGCATCCATAATAAAATGTTACTTTTCCAAGGGATCTTCACATGTTCTTAAGCGAGTTAATGATAATTTAAATTTCCGCCCTCAATAATCAGATTATTATGAACGTCTTAGAATATTGCTGATCTAATTCCTTTGCTCAAACCACAATTTTTCCTGCTAAAAAATATTTTTTGGGTGCACCTGATAGGGTTAAAAAGGAAATTTAAAAGTAACCAACAAAGAAACATATACTAGAGAATTGGTTTTTTTTTTTCATTTTTTCATTTTTGAAATACATAAATTCAAGAATTGATTTCATATAATCTTCTCTCATAAACTTATCATGGTATCAAGAGCAAATTAGATTTTCAAATTGTCTACAAAATTTTCCTCTTGCTGATGGGTTGGAACTTGGAATATTAGTCAACAAGTTAGAAAGAAAGTTAATATTAGTCATATAAGTATACAATAAATTTAGTGTAAATTGTTCATGTTTAGTTTCATATCGATTTCCTGTTGTTCATAAATTATGTAAACAATATAAGTGTAAGAATTTTCTTTCTTTATTGACAATTTGATCAAATCAAGTAGGGTACAAGATGACTTGGTATTCATGTTGTGTCTCGTTAGTGTCGGTTCTTGTCGTGTTATTGTGACTTGTCAAAAATTGTCAGCTCTACTATTTTTCATATCGGAAAAATTATCATCTTTCCTAAAATACTACTTATTAGGGTATTTGATTATTATTTAGACTTTTAGTCTGTATTAGTTAAATGCGGTTTTATTCCTCTATATATATACAGTGCCACGCAACCTAAACAGGTTAGTCAATTATTCTCAATACTCTTACATGATATAAGAGCCTAGGTTAATTTAAAAAACGTCAAAAGTAAAATAAAATTGGGGCTAATTGTCAAAAAAAATTGTTGGAATGATGGTAAGATGGTAGAGTTGACGCAACTATAAAAGGAGTCTTTTATTAATGTTATGTCACTCATATCTTTAATTACAAAGGTTGAAATTAAACAATGTGAAAATCAAATCTAGATAGACGAAATACTTATCCTCTCCATATACATTCTTTCAATTTTAAGTTCACATATAATTATGTAAGTGTAGATTGCAAGTCAACTCACATAATAACATTGAGTCGTGCTAACTTCATGGAGATGCTGGATAATTGCAAGTGTTGCTCAGTGATGATATCAGTACATTTTTTTTACTGTGGGTTGAAATTTTAACCTACTTCTCGATTCTCAGTAAAAATCAATTTAGTTTTTTTTTATTTAGAGGAATTTAATTGTTTTTTTTTTGTACAGAGCCCCAATAAATGATAATAGATGAAGTTTGTTATTGAAAGAATATATCATTGACAATTTCCGCAATTACTAAATATGAATAACAATATAATTACAGATAATAAGTTAATTATTTTATACTTGCTATAGAATAAAATATTGATTAGTAGACTAATATGATCGGGTCTACGAGGTCACACTTTGTAACACCGATTAAAAGATAATTAAAAGCCCATTTTGGGCCCTATGGTGGCCGTCTAATTAGTAGGATTATAGTTTCCTCAAGTTTAACCTAATCCGAGGAGAAGTGAGGTTTTCTACTTTGAGTTGGATTAGGAGTGGTTATCCTATATATATGGATATATGAGTAAAAACACAAGGAAACGTTATGAGTAACTTTTACTATACAAATTGGGGAAAAAGAAATCCCTATTCTATACTAGAGTTAAGCGCGGTAAAATTTTATTCATTCCCATTTACGTACTTGTTAAAGTCACGGATCAAAGGATGTTTATCTAAACTCTTATTATTAATGCATGTTAATGCATGCATGCGATCTTGATATAAATGTTAGAATTAGTTTCTGTCTATGAGTTCCTACAACTACCATGAAATTTAATTAGATAGTAAAGTTTACATCTCATACTATAACTAGCTAATTGTTAATAGGCATTAACAATAATCTATTCCAAATAATTGTTTCAAATATTAGTTATATTGGGGAGACACAAGATTTTAGGAGTGCCTATAAAGAGCTATAAGAGAGATAGAGAGAACTCGTGTCCATATATAAATCTTTGTTTTTTTGAATTAAATTGAATTGAATGAAGTGAAACTGAATTTCCATTAATTCAATTTCAAAACAACAACACCTAAGTAATATTATAGCTAGTTTAAAACTTTCATAAAAAGAAAGTGTTCCACTAATAATTCCGTGATAGCAATTTCTAGTACAAACTTATATATTTGAAAATATCCCAATTTAAAACAAAAAACAAAAGGAATATGATGGTGGGAGATTATAGGGAGGAAAGTGTCGAATAGAAAAGACAAATAAAAGAAAATGCTTATCAATGAATAATGTAATGTGTGTGAAAGAACCAATTCAATCAAAAACCTAAATTGATGTTTGAGGTCCAAGAATATGTTATGGTACGAACTATCACACCCCTTCACATGTGAACCCAACGGGCTAGACTTGCATATGCAATACAAATCTCCCTCATACCTAATGATATTATATCTCTATTCTATACGGGAAGAGGTGGGGGACACCAAAAATCAATATTATTCCTTTTTTTTAAATCCCAATTGAAAGGAACAAATCTCTCTTTGTAACTAACTTTTTTCATTTCAAAACACACATCTTAAAGAAATTATAGAATTTTCCTTTATACTTTCTGTTTTATATGCCTTCGCACGCATCACGTGCATTTAATACTAGTTCCACTTGAAAGAAGGGGTGGATGAGATCCGAATTTGTGACATTAATCACGCTGACTCTGATACCATACATGTCAAAGAACCAACTCAACCAAAAACCTAATTTGATGTTTGAGGACCAAGAATATGTTATATATTATATCTTTGAATTTTCAATCATTTAGAGGCCTTCTGCTAATTATAAAATATCTCGAAAAGTAAACTTACTAGGATTAAATAAAAAGATATATATATATATATATATATATATCACAATTTTAATATTAATTCCTATTAAAAATGTACCTAAAGAATGTGAATTTGGATATGTAACACAAACAAACAATAAATATCGAATTTTAGGACCTTCTTATATGAGGGACCTTGCCGTAAATCATTTTGCACGCCCTCATAGACAGTCGTGATTTTAAGTATTGAAAATAACTTTAGGTAATTATGACGAGTAAACTTGTTTTATCAGCAAATATTATAAACGACAAACATGCTAGTGAATGAGTAAATAATGTATGTTTTATCAATGAGGTATATTTAAATATGTAACAAAACAAAACAAAACAAAAAATCATCAATTAAGTGTGTTGTATCTATTACCTAAGAATTTATTTAGAAAAATATTTAACCTATGCATAATATTAGTAATTTTTTCATTGTTTCTTTAATCTATTTTTACTAAGATAAGATGTCCTAATTAAAAGAAAACGAAAAGTCACCTATTTCCTTATTCTCTTAATTAACTTTAATTGTTGCAGAAAGCTACATAATACAACAAAATTCATAATAGTATGTAAAATTTTATTGGTTTAACTCGTGTATTCTTTGCCCTGGAAAAACAACAATCAATGGAAATTAAAAGAAAGAAACTTAAAGGGTCAAAAGAGCTGCTACTACTATATTATGGAGAGTAAATCCTACAATTGATTTCATATAAGAGGAGAAAGGTTTCACACTTCTTACCTAGACAGATACTTGTGACCATAAACGGATTAAAAAGAACAAATTTAACTAGGGTGTAGAGTCGTGAAAACACTTGTTTTCCATATTCCAAACCTTAACTCCACAAATTACTCCATATAAGATCGTATATTTATATGGAGTGACTCATACTATTGTTAATTTCGGATTGGATATCCAAGTCATACTTAGCCCTATTTTTATTACTGTTTTAATATGTTAAGGTGATTTTCTTTTATGCATTTCTAGAGCATATAACTAAGAAATAGAAATTTTCTTATAGCTACCTTTGTCCCTCTTTTGGAGGAAGCCAGTAGGGTGCTAATTAAAAGTTAGTTATATTTAAGGCGAAAGTTCTTCTACCATGCCACTGTAAACTACAAATTTCCCTTTCTATTCTTATTGTACGATTGTTACTAGCCTCTCTTATTACATAGTTCCACTTTCCCAAGCTTAATCATTTCCTTTTAGTACCACTACCTTTATTTCCTTTTACAAATTTATGGCTCTTTCTCTCAAAAAACTAAATTAAAATTTTACATCTAGTGTAGAATAACAGAAAAGGGCATCATTGTCTTTTTGATAGTGCCATATGCTATGTTTGGTTAACTTGGGAGCATGCCTTTGAATCTTAATTACAATAAATGGATTTTCAATGAAGGAAAAAAGGAAAGACTGAATACCTACGATATTCATACATCTTTCAGAATGGAACAAACTAAACGTATTAAAAGATTGACAAATAACTTATCCAAAATGAAAGACGAACATTAGGAATCAGCCAACTACTATCAATCATATTAACATTCGGAATTAAAATTAAAATTAGAGGTTGATGATAATAATCCCTAATTTTTCTTTATGGAGGCTAGGGTTTACTTAGAAAGCGGGGAGGGGAAAAGTGCCCCTATCTTTTAGTTGATGTTGTATTTGGCGAATATTTTAGATCATTCTATCCTACTTTACTTAACTTGTTCGACTCAATTAATTTCATGTTCTTTATTTTATTTTTTCTTACAAAAACCCATACTTTTGCACTTTTTAGCCAAAGCCTTGTCAACACATCCCCTTGGAGTAGCCGCAACAGGCGACCCATATAACAATCAAAAGGAATATATCGATAAACTAATGTGATTTTGTAGCTTCATGATGTGAAGGGCAACCCTCAACTACTAGGGGCCGAGGATGGGGATATTTGTAACGTGATGGCCCTGCTATCGTCTAGGCATAAACACGCCTTTTGGTACCATATGCGATGTGTCGTCCTTGTCTTGAGTTACAATCAAAAATAAAACGAAGAGAATATATCGATTATATAAAAGGAACCATTAGAACGGAAAGAGTATACCGATTACGTGATTTGAACCCATAATACCATCACAACTAAATCCAAACAAGTAAATACACATTTTATTTCCACGTTAGACAGTTAGAAAAATATTACTTATTAAAAACGAAAAAGGTTTGATGACCATAAAAGGGAATTGGAGTATACATACGTCAAACCCTAATCATATGTCCTTGAATAGAAAGATCATAATGGGTTGAAATTTATACATAGTGGTAGTAAGGCCACCTTTTTAAGTACTTCATTAAATAGGGTTTGCATTCTTCCTCTTTTTTTTCTCCTCATTTTTTTTTACAACAAGATCTTCATTTACTCATGTCATGGACATCAACCACATACATAATCACCACCATACTTCTACTAATTCTACTAAGTTTCCATTATTCAATTGGGAGAAACAACAACTTAGCAATAGCATTAACATGAACATGGAAGATCATCATCAACAACAACAACATCATCATCATCAACAACAACATGAACAACATGAACAACAACAACATCATCAACAACAACAACATCAACAACAAAACAACCATGTTCATCATCCTCTTATTCCATTACTTGATCCGGTATGGCAAACCTACCATAACATTCCTACACCACAACAATCTCCACCATCCATTATACAACCTCCTAATAATACTTCATCATCATCATATATTATAAAACCTTCCCTAAATGAGCAACTATTAGAGGAAGATGAACATGAATTAGAGGAAGAAGAAGAGCTAGGAGCAATGAAAGAAATGATGTATCGAATCGCGGTTATGCAACCCGTGGATATTGACCCGGCTACTATCCGTAAGCCTAAGAGAAGGAATGTACGGATCAGTAATGACCCGCAAAGCGTGGCGGCCCGTCATAGGAGGGAAAAAATATCCGAAAAAATTCGGATCCTACAACGTTTAGTACCCGGTGGTACTAAAATGGATACTGCCTCTATGCTTGATGAGGCTATTCGTTATGTTAAGTTTCTTAAGAGGCAAATCCGTCAACTTCAATCCGGATCCTCTAATAACCACCAACCACCACCACCACCACAACCACCTTTACCCGCCTTACCGCCTTCCGATTGGCCGCCTCCACCACCGCCTTCCGCCTCGCTCGTAGGCGGCCCCACCTCTAGTAACACTAAACTTGTGCTTATAAGGGATAATCATCACCAACATGAAGGGATAATGTTTCAACATGGAGGTAATTAATATGTTAATGTAAAAACTAATTGATCATTATATTTATATATATATATATATATATTCCTTAAGATTAATTGTTGTAATTTATAATAGAATGATTAATTAGCATTGTTTGGGAAATACTACTAACTATAATGTTATTATCTATAGCATTGTAGTTAAGGAACTGTTTTATTGACATATGTTTGTGTATATGTGCACTTGCATGTGTAAATATGTATTACTAAGTATGATTAAGCTTGTTTTTTCATTAATTACATTATTTGAAGGTACAATGTAATTAATTACTTTAATATGTTTGTACTATGCATGTGCTAAAAAACGAAGGTTGTTAGGATATGATTGACTAGGGTGCCCATAAAAATAATAATTAGAAAAAATCATAACAGTTAGTTCCAAGTTATGCAGATTGGTCCGTCTACCTTTTTTTATGCCTTTTCTTTGTACTTCCTCCGTTTTTTTGTACTTGCATCATTGAGTATGGACACAAGGATTAAGGAGAGAAGAGAGATAGAGAGAGGGAAAAAAGGGGACCCATGTGATTGGAGAGAGGTAGAGAGAGAAATTTTCCCTAAAAGGAAATGATGCAAGTAATTTGCAACTTCTAAAAATGGGAAATGATGCAAGTAATAAAAAACGGAGGAAGTATTATATTTGTATGATAGACAAAAATAAAATACTTCCTATATCTTTTTGTTACATGACTTAGTGTGATATAGTTTACTGGCCCCACACCGGAAGAAAGTCTGTCCACATACATAAACGCAGATGAATTCCCTCCTAAAACCAATTAATGATAGGTGGAGTAGCCCATTTAGACTTATATGTTAATCATCATTCATCTCCTTCTTCAATGTGGGATGTCAAGTGGGTATTTCTCCATAACATAGTAATGTACCATATTTCATCTATAAACTAGGAGCAAAAGTTATTAGAATGGGCTGTCTAATATAACGTATAATTAGATCAAACTAAGGCTCATATTGTTAAGTCCATATCATCTCACAACTCACAGGCCCAAGTTGATCGAGTTTCCCTTTGAATTTTCGAACTACAGGAAACAATTCTAAAAAGTAACCTAAAGACTCATTGAATGAATCAAACTCAATTGGTGAAAATGTGGTTATTGAAGATTAAACTAGTCATTTTAGAGTGAAAAATGGTTCGTCCTCTTCTTAGTATTGGATTTGGGCCTCTGTTGAACATTTAATGTAAAAGCAAACGGTCTCATACACGTATAAAACTTTTCACTCGGAGATAAAATGAGATATCTCGAGAGGACCTATATATCATAAACTAGTATCAGAAAAA
Source organism: Patellifolia procumbens (assembly GCA_947645195.1). NCBI lineage: Eukaryota > Viridiplantae > Streptophyta > Magnoliopsida > Caryophyllales > Amaranthaceae > Patellifolia > Patellifolia procumbens. Next base: position 2,030,982 of record CANSGD010000144.1, read on the forward strand.
GGTACTAGGAGTAAAAGTGAAGGATACTTTATTATTATCTTACAATATTCAATATAGAGAAAATATTACCTAAAAAGCGGAGGAAGCGTATAAATAAATGATTATGTGTAACAAAATATTTGCAAGTTGCCGGAAAGTTAGTTCTCCGGGAACAAAAATAGTGACGTTAGACTGTTTTTAAAAAATGAATATATAAATCTATTTATGTACAACAGTAGTATAATAATTATTTTTGCATACAAAGATAATAATGATAAATATATATAAATATGATGAGCATGCAAAAACGCACGCTGTGATCTGTGAAATTGAAGAAGGAGGGAGAATGAGATGCATGTAAATGGCTGGTTGTGAAAGATTACGTGTGAGGAAGGTTGTTGTGCACCCATTTGTACATCACCTTGAAATCATTACATAAGCTAAGGGTGATCGCACCTTGTTGTGAGGCCTACTTCTTTCAATACCCTTTTTCAACTGAGCTTATGTTATTTTCGGTACAAAAGAGTTATGAAAGCGGGGTGAGAATCGATCCTAGAACATACTTTAAAACGAGAGGAAGACTAATAAAGGTATTTCTCACTCTTAGGCCCTGTTCAGTTCACCTTAAAATAATAATATTCAGTAAAAATAAGTCCAGTTCAGTAAAAATAAGTTCAGTTCAGCAACAATAAGTTCAGTTCAGTAAAAATCAGTAGTGCAAAGAAGAAAAAACAACATGAATCAGTAAAAATAAGTTCAGTTCAGTAAAAATAAGTTCAGTTCAGCAAAAATAAGTTCAGTTCAGTAAAAAATAAGTTCAGTTCAGTAAAAATAAGTTCAGTTCAACAAAAATAAGTTCAGTTCAGTAAAAATAAGGTGAATTGAACGGGGCCTTAATATGTTTGGTATTAGTGCCGGATCTTGAACATATTTTTATAGGGGTTGATAAAATTTAAACTTATTATTTCTCTATAATTCTATAAAAATCATTCTAAAATCCAATGAGAATTACCAAACAATGTGAAATATTTCTATCCATAAATTACATTAGTTATCTTTATACTAGATATATTATAAATTTTAGAAACCATTTTATTTAATTTTTAAATATTGTTTTTATTTAGGAAAAAACAAAATAAAAACAAGAATTGGTGTTATAAATCGATTCTCAACATCTATCAATTAAAACTCAACAACGTAACGTTATGACTTCTGTAACCGTCCATAGAAGGGGTATCAACTTTACCTACTTATAGTAATAGCATGGTTCTTTCCATTTTACATCTATCAATCCCTTCAAAAAATAATAAAATTACTAATTTTTGTTGGCATTATAATTTGCTAATAACTTATAAGCTATTTTAACTTTATTGTTGTTATACATAAAAACTTCTATAACCTTATTGTAATTCAATAGTCAAGATAAAGAAAATCTTGAATTGACACAGTTTTTCTGTTGGATTTTCTCTTTTGCATAATATTGGCAAGACAAATAAAGTTTCACTTCATGATCTATATAAATATTATATGCTCCATACTCCTTGATCGACTAAAATAAAGTTTTCGTCCTAGATCTATATGGAAAAAAAAATTTTGGTCTTGGTGCATTAGTCACTCATTTTATCCCTTAATTAACCATTGGTCGGAGACTCGGATCATGACATTTGAGATGGCAAGAGATTATTGACCGATCTTTTCGCCTAAAATGAAACGTTAAAAAAGAAGGAAATAACAATCACTACTACTGGCCGTGGATTCCAATGATGTCACCAAAACATTAGTATTTTCTATTTTGAAAAATTTGAAGGGAATCTAATAATGTACTTGTATGTTTGACATTCTTATAATGCAGCCATGTACTCGGATCTACTTGAGTGCACAATACTCAATAGTATAGTTTCTTTTAAAATTCTTTAAAAAGAGTATGGAGTTATTTGGAGTAGAATTTAATGGGATCCAATGCTAAACTTAGCTTAAGATCTTGAAGTCAACCAAGGAGTTCGCTCAGTAAATTAAGTTTCATGATTTTAGTCATTTTTCTTTTTCTCAAAATGATTGGGCATCTTTATAGCTGTAACAGTTCTGTTTTTATTTAAATCAGACATTTTGACTTTCACGCTTATTCGAGCATCAATCACTTAAATTATCAAAGTGTCAAAACATTCATACTTGAAAAAGGTAATTAAAAATTAAGATGCAGTTGCAAGTTTGCATTGTATTTTTTACTAAATTACTTGAGTTCATCAAGTTAGATCTCAAGATTTTGGAGCTTGTGTTTTTGTTGCATTTCATTGACTTGTGTAGTTGTACTTATTAATGTGTATTGTGATGGAATCAACTAAATTAAAACATTAGGTGGTTGTTTGGTTTATGTGGGAAATGAAAATTCCCATGAAATTTTAATTCATAGGAAATCAGTTCCTTAATCAAATTTATGGGAATTTGGCTAAAGTGTTTGGTTGACAATGAGGGAAGTAAATTCCCATGGGAATTTCAACTTACCTAGGGGACCCTAGGTAATTAAATTCCTCCATTTTGTAGGAAGTTGAAATTCCTAGGAATTTCAAATTACTAAATTTTGCCATTTTAGTGTCAACCAAATAACTCACCCACTTTCTAATTCATGGGATTTTCTATTGCCCATGTTTTCTCATGTCAACCAAACAACCCCTAAGAAGTTGATGGTTGAAGGCTCTCGAATAGTTTTAAATATTCCACTTAGAAAGGTAGAGTGGATAAGATTCGAACCTGTGACCTTTTGGTCACACTTGCTCTTGATACCATGTACTGTTAAGGAACCAACTAACTCAACCAAAAGGTTAAGATGATGGTTGAAGGCACGGAAATAGATTTATACTCAATTATGTATCATTTGATTTTGGAGTTTTTTTTTTTTAGAAAGAGAGAAAAATAGGATTAAGAAGTTAACCATAATATATGATGTCGTTCAAACTTTTATTTCTATTATAAAAGAAGGAGGGGTGAACATCAAAAGAGAAAAAAGAAAATAAAAATAAAAAAATAATCCTAACTGCTTTACTAATTTAATAATTAACTATTTCACTAATTAATTTTTAACGTTTTTGCATGCATCTCGTGCATTTGATGCTATAGAAAATTAAGTACAAGCCTAGATACATGATATTTTACAAGATATCGGAGATATATAATAGACATCAATATAATAATTTATAACACTAAGTCAGTAATTTTAAATTTCAATAATTATATTGAACCAACCCATATATTAGCACCCCTCAAAAAAAAAACATATATTAGCATGACCAAGCTCAATTCAAGGCCCACTCCATCTTTCCTTGATTACTTACTAAGGAAGGACACCATAAATAAATGTTATAAATCAAGTGAAATAGAAGTATCTTAAAACTTTCCGTGTGGAACTTATACTAACTCCATCAATTAATCGAATTTTTCCAATTCAAAATATTGGATTAAATCAAATCAACAGTATTAACCGTCCTAACTAATATTCACTTTTTTTTTATGTCAGCTCTACGCATCAATACATCAATGCATGGTAATAGATCCACCATTTCCAAAACGCCATAGGCTACAAATTTCTTAGGTATACCTCGGTGTATATAGGATTACGTATTTTCAAGATTTCATCTCATTATTTTATTCATTTATATTTAGTGGGCTTATAGAAAAAAATAAACTAAATAACAAAATTGCATCTTGGAAGTACATATTTAGAAGTATGTTATAAGTCTTCAACAATATAAATTAAGGCCTTGTTTGGTGGAGAGAACTTAAGAGAAAAGTTAGAGGATTGCACTATATTTAGAGGTTTGACTGTCCAATCCTGTAATATTAGTGTTTGGTGGGAATCGGTTTGTATTAGAGGATTGGACTCAATTCTAATTCTCCAAAAGTTGTTTTCAGGAGCTTTTTCAATTAGAAGATTTTGTATTGAGTCAAAATGAAAATTTATGTCCTTATGTCCTTTTATCAAATAACAGCTATCGAATATCGATTAATTTTTCATACTATCGTTTGATACAATAGTTATTCAAAACACCTAATACTATCAACTAATCAAATCAATTAATACATCAACTACTCACTATCCCCTAAGTATAAACATGGCCTAAATAATGCTAAATTATAGATGAGTCAGTAAAAATCCAAGGAGTTGGTTTTTTCGGGAATGGAAGGCATGTAGTTGTCTCCCTTTAACTAGAAGTTTGTTTCTTGAAGATTGAGCACGTGACGTCATCCATGATAGGCCATTGTAGAATATTAATAAACTACAAAAATTTAAATTTTTGGAAAGTCGTTGTATAATACTGCATTTTGTAGTTTGGATCATATCAATTATCATCTCTTCAATATTTACCATTTCTCTACCCCTCTTCCTCCCATGTAGAGCTACATACCTTTCAATATAAGACAATATTAATATTACAATAAGTGCATGTTCTTTTCGGCTTAAAACAAATAAACTCAATTGAATTAAATTAAGTAGTGATATGTGAGATTAAAAGTATTAAACTAAACTGAACTGAATATAGTATATAAGAGTAAAAGTATTGAACTGAACTGAACTAAATTAAAATGGACTGAACTGAACTGAAAATAAAAGGGGAGAACAGGCGTGTTACATTGACTTCAGGCCTCTTTGGACTATTTGGTAATTGGTTGCTAATTGTTGATTGGTGGCTTGTTTGATCTTTTTTTATACTAACTTGTTTGACCTGTTATCTAATTGTTGGGAATTCATAGAAGTTTTTGGTAAAACAAATTTTATTGTTGGTGGTTTTGGGATAAAACAGAAATAAAAACCAAAAATCAACGGAAACATATCATCACTGGTTAAAGAGAATTATACGAAATGAAAATGGATTATATGGAAGAAATCGCGTGGTATGCCATTACGCTAAATATATGTATGTGTTATGATTCAAAGATAAAGCTTGTAGCAACTTTGGATTTTGGCTTACGAGCCATCTTTTCAGACAAACGCTTTTTTGTTTTTTGACCAGATAAAAAGCCAAAAAAGACTCAATGAAAACGTCATTTATCCAATACCCCTTGTAATTTTAACTGAGATTGCAATGTTGAACAAATGGATTTTAGCTAACCATTTCATTGATTTTTGACTTTGTTTTCTCCGTATGCCTTTTTGTGTAAATATATTTTGTTGTGGATGAAATATCAACTTCCAACCAAATATTACTATTTCCCAGCTTTTTGTGTTATCTTTTAACTTTTGATTCCACATTATACTAAACGTTCAGTACCAACAACTGGTTTTATCACGCTCTTATACAAACAACCAATACTTTGACCGTCAATCAAACAATCCAATACTGCCCATTTCATAAGAGATTAATTTATTCTATTTTTACCGTCTTCAAACTCCAGTGTCCACTTCTTATAAATCAGTATTAACAAGATAATAACATGCTATATACATTATAATAAATCTAGCACGAAGCTACATCGGTTATAAAAGGCAACGCTGATGAATCTAAGCAGATAGTTCCAGCTTAAAGTCTTTGCAAGTCATACTGATAATTATGCGCTCCCAGAATTAAATCGAAACAAACAACTCTCGCGGCCCAGAAATTGGCTACTAATGCTGTAAGATGTAAGTGTTCCATTTTCGTTTGCTACACTACTCGAGTTTCAGAATTTCATCGAATCACAAAACTTCATACGTACATCAGGTATACAGTATACCCAGCTCAAGTTTCAGAGCTTCATCTAACAGAATTGTACATTACCTAAATAATCAGCACCTGGAGTATGCTTTACATCACAATTGCTGATTGTATTGAATCTTACGGTAACCGTACGGGAGCCAAGTTCAGATACAGTCTAGCATTTCAGTGCAATGTACACATACTCCATGATGCAAATTTCAAGCAAACATAACATTCTTGAGCTATGATGCAAATTTCATGCTAACTTAACATTCTTGTAACATTCTTGAGCTCTTCGTGGGTCATAAGCAGTACAAAATAAAATGAATGGTACCTCAAAGAGAATGGCAGGCTAACAAAGTTGAATTCATAGAGCTATCTTATAGATTACAAGCTAGCTAACTTATCTAAGGAGCAAAAATTACATGCAGAAAAGGCTTGACTCTAATGCATAAAATGAATGTACAGTGATCTCAAAATAACCAGCTACACCTAGTATGGTACATGAATATCGGATTCTGGACACGATACGCAACTTCGAAGATTTAGCTCTTTTGATGTTTCCCCACGTATGCCTGCAATTACATAGAAGTAGGTTCAAATTAGTTTCTTTTGTTTTTGGTGCTATACGAGAAATTCTGCCAGTGTCTGCTGAGCAAGAATCTCGTACATGGATAGTTCAAACTCACCACACAAACTTTTAAGGGTGTAACTTTGTATGTTGAAACTCACCTGTACAAGTTTTTCAATTTTTGGCCTTGAAAATGACAGATATAGGTCAATTTTTTCTTTCGTCTGAGGAATCTGAGGCCCTAATGTCTCCGTAACTTTGTCCACCACTTTTTTCACTATTGTCTTGTAGGCCTCTTTGTTTACTTGGCCATCCTTCCATGAAGGTTTCAAAAGCTCCTTAACAAATTCTGCTAATGCAAATTTGAATGGACGGATTCCTTTTATATCTTTAAACTTTTTACTGTCATGATCTCCATCATCTGCAGCCACACCCTGAAAAGCCCCATCTTCTGCTACCTTGATGCTTCCTTCAGCTGTTTTTTTGCCATTATCCTCATCCTTGGATTTTACAAGAGGCTCTTGCTGATTCACAGTGTCACCCTCTTGACAAATTTCATTATTACCACGATGATACAGTTCATTGTTAGAGATTTTTGGCTCAACACTAGGCAACAGAGAGTTACCCGAATTGGGCATCTTTGGCTCAATGCTGTCACATACAGGCTCATACCGCGTTAAAACTTCAGGAGCTTGGTTTGACTGGATCACGGGAACAGATACTGGAGGAACAGGTGTTGCCAAGTTAGGGAGGTCAGACATACCATGGGGAGCAACAGAAGAAGAAAACTGTGAAAGCTGCTGCCTGCTTTCAAGTAACTGGGTCAGAGAGGCAGTAAGATGGGATAGTTGTGCCAGTTGCTCATTGCTTACTGTGCCCTTGGCAGTAACAGGTCCTGGATCAAGTGCCACATGAGACCCATCAGCAACTTTGTCGTTGAGAAAAGATGATGGATTATGTGCTACTTGCATGGTCTCTCCTCTAGAAGAATTTGAAGGGAGTGAAAGCTGACTTTGCCCAAGAGATGAATTTATGTTCGAGATAGGCTGAGCATTGACACTAGGATCAGGCTGGAGAATGCCTTGCCCTAAACTGACCACATGAGAACCATCATCACATTTGTTATCTAGAAAAGATGACAGGTTACGCGATACTTGCATTGTCTCTCCTTGAGAGGGATGCAGAGGGAGTGAAAGCTGCTGATTTTGGCCAGGAGGAAGATAAACGCTTGAGTTAGGGTGAACACTGACACTGAGATCAGACTGGAGAATGCCTTGCCCTGGCCGAACATTTACTGGTTGATTCTGAATGATACATGCACCATCATGATCTCTACTGACATCTCTCCTTTCCCCAGAATATGATATAGGTTTGTTATCCTTAAAATTGGGATTCAACTCAGCGCAAGTATCATGAAATGCTTTCTGTTCCTGCAATCCAGCATGGTAATGCTTCTCAAATAAAGCTTCTCCAGGGGTGTCTAGATGAGCAGCAGGAAAAGAAATGTTGGAAATAGATGGAGTTTGTGATGTTGAAGAATTCATGCCCTGCTGTTTGATATCCCTAGGAGAAATCTCCATATCACCAGAAAGAATTCCTAGACCTCTTGATACATCATCACCCATGCCAGGAACATTATCTTCCATCTTCCACTGAAGTGGTTGCTTTGGTTCCTGGAACTGAGACTTGTCTATAGTAGATAATGTATCGCATGTTTGTTTTATGTCATGCCTATCATGGCTCCAAGAATCATCCCTAGGTCTTGCTCTATTCATGTCTTCAGCCACTTCTGTAAGCTCATTTTTATCCTCACCCCAACCCTCAACTACTGTGACATTTGGCACTGTAAGAGCGTCACTCCAACTTGGACCATCCCAAACTTGGTCATCCTTATATTTATGATCTGGACGTTTCCCATCGATTTGAACCCTCACTGTATTTAGTTCTTTATTCTCTATTATATCTTCACCCCAACCTTGTACTGCTGGAACAGTTGAAACAGTAGTTGCATCACTCCATCTTGGACCATCCCAAATCTGGCCTCCCTCAAATTTATGGTCTTGACCACGCCTATCCTCTCGGGACCTCCTCTCTGGACTAAAAATTTCCTGAACCTGATGAGAGAATCTGCAACGAGTTCCATTCCGGCAATTTCCAGCAGCAAAAAACTTGCATGGCATTTCACCTCTTTTAGGAGGCTCAAATTCAGGATTCCGATCGGGATAAGCATCTCGCCGTCTACGGTCATGATCAGAGAAGGTATCCCTGCTTCTACGATCATGATCAGAGTAGGTATCCCTGCTTCTACGATCATGATCATGATCATGATATGTATCCTTACTTCGGTTGTTCCTGTAGATATCTTCAACAGGTCCTTTCTCAAATACATCACCAGCAGTATCATGATGCATATACCTGCATGAATCACCTCTCCTACACCTGCCCTTTAGAAAATCATTACAGATATGGGCAGATTTCTCAGTCCTTATAGTATCGCCCTTAGTGTCATCGGGAGAATATCTTGAACCTCCACTCCTTCGACGTCTACTTTCCCAATCATCTGGTGGGTCGCCTTCTAGGGTCCGCCTATTGTCATACAGTTGAGCCTCATCATGAAGAAAATGGCAACTATTCCCTCTCCTACATCTGCCAGCAGCAAAATCCCTACATATTTGTGGTGACATTCCAGATCTGCTTCTACTCCTATCATTAACTGTTGGTTCCCTCCTAAAGTTACGAGCTGGGCTTCGACTCCTGCTCCGGCTCCGGCTCCTGCTCCTGCTCCTGCTCCGGCTTTTACTAATCCTAGACATCATTGGGAAAGTTAGAGAGAAAAGGAAATGGAGATATAAACTCTAAAAGTAGCTGGCACAAGCAGCTGAGCATAGTAGTGTCATGAATTAACAATGGTCAGGTTTATACTCATGTCTAGAGTGTATATATTCTACCATGTTTAAATGTTTGACCGCAACTGCCAACCACTCTAGAATAAGTGATAAAAAAACAAAAAGTAGCTGATCAAATAAGTGCATCTATCCTGTATCGATAATGGTTAAGTGCATACTACATGTTTAGACTCTAGCATAATTTGTATACCTTTTCAAATCTGCAAGTGCAACTTTCAACAATTACATTAAAGTAATATTTGGATAGGAGGAATAGTTTCAAATGACACGTTTCGAATTCTACATTCCAAATACTCACTTTCAATTCCAAGTATCCATTTGGGAAAACAAGATTTCTAAAGTCATCATTTCAAATATCTAGAATTTATTGGAAGAGAAAAATAAAGGGGAAATTATATCGAAAATTGTACACAATTAACAAAAAAAGAAAATTAATCTGAAAAACGGAATTTTCAATCTCCAGACTTTTTATGCTAGGTAATAAAGAATCAGATCACAAGACTTAATTATCACCTGAAAATAAAAAACAAATAAGTGAAATAGCCACCAATCACCTACTTCTATCTTCAGCATCATAACTGAGCAGGGCTAATGTCTTTGCAAAAAATATCTAGCAAGCCTTCTTGCGCAAGAGCTATTTCTAGAATCAAGTGTCCTGGTACCAATTAGAAAGGATAACTCCAACAATTCCTTTGTCCTCAACGCCTCCTAATTTCCGGCAAATTGTTACTTTACCTTTATCTGCCATTTTCATTCCCTCTCCTCATTCTCACAGTCCTCTGATCCTCTCTCTTCAGAGTTCAAACAAAAGATAAGTATTCAGTATATCTTACATTACTATGCTGTTACTCTTTCAAACTCACACTAATGGTGGGTGATACTCTTCCAAGCTCAAAATAATGGCGAGAGTTGCTCTTCCTTTATCATCTTCTTTTTCGTAGTTGCAGATGAAGAGGACAGATGAATTGGGGAGAGAGATGTTGAAGGTTTTGTGGGAATTGTGATAGTTGGGGATGGAGAAATTAAGGGAGCAGTGAAGATGTCGTAGCTGGAATTTTATATTGACATATTTATTGTAGTAATTTCAAAATCCTGAATTTTGGCTTGTTTCTAGCAAGTGTACGGAATTTAATCAAATCCGATTCCAAAAGCTTTCTATTCCCAAACAGCTGAATTTAGCCAAATTCTTCTTGAAATGAAATGCTCTGATCCAAACAGAGAATTAAGCACTTCAAAATGAAAAACCAACTCTACAATGGAATAGACTAAAGAAAGATACAACAAGGGAACGAAGTGCCCTTAAGTGCCCTTTTGGATCATAGGACGGGAGTGGGGGTTTCAAGGAACCCTGAAGAAACCAATCAACAATGATGGAAACTCGAGACTAAGGAGACATAAAAATAAAGATATGTCTTTTGACGGGCTGCTGTGCTGCCTCCTAATCAGTCAATTGTTCATTAGCAAGTCCAAAGGAAACATATAAGAAGGCAGGACGAAATGGTACTTATTTTTACAAGTTGTACCTGTGCGACCGGCTCCAACTATTCCTTGGCGATCGACTTGAATGCCGAGGTCTCCATTCATCTAGTCCTGGAGATATTCTTGGGCAGTCTCCTTCTCTATCCCATGTCGTTGTGCTGTCTTTGCTACGACTGTCGTGTCTACGTGAACCTCTTTCAGGTGAAACAGGCTCTCTAGGCTGTCAAGTGGAATCATCATCTATAAAAAGTCAAATTGATAATGCCAAAATATAACCCTCAGACATGACAATACTTCATCAAAAAAAAAGAACTACTACCCTCCGTGGCTGAGCCCTATCATAAAAGCTTTCAGGTAAGGGTTCAGAATCTTTATGATCCCACTTTGAATGCCGTCTCTTGCTACTTCCACTCATTTTCCCACCTAAGAACCTTCAGATATCCACTGTGAGCTCTGCACGAAACATAAAATAATATCAGAGGTATGTTAAAGTACCAAAGAATTCAAACTTTTAAACCCTCTCGTCATCCGATCTGTCAATTTAAGACCCAGACATGATTCGAGCAGCAGAAGATTCCACATAATTCATTTCACCGTCTACAGATGTACGAATCCTGCTCTTGTAGTCAATGTATGCGAAGCAAGCTAATTGGATTATCAAATGATGTAAACGGGAAGAGCTGAACTTCTAAAAAACCGGAATACAAGCCTCTAAGGTGTACTCGCCTCTAAGCTTAGAATATAAATGCAATGAATTTCACACTCATGATAGTCATGAAGCTGTTTGAGCAAGTTAAAGCTGATCAATAGCCCCAGAAACAGATCCGGAGTTCAAGTGTTATCATTTAACATCTGCCTCGTTAAGAAGCAAATTGTTATACAAGTGCAAATCATCCAAAAATATATCTCAAGTTGTAAGCATGTTTTTATCAAGCAACCAGCAGCAGTTTCCAACTGGAAAACCAGTATGCATTTCTGAGCCGCCCTCCCTTCACCCCTTCGCCCCTACTCCCCAGAACAGCTTGCCAGCTTATGAAGGAAATTAGCAGAAATAATCGAGCAAAATGCAAGAAAACCAGACAATTAGCAGATGGTTTTAAAATGGGTTCCATCATGACATTATTATTGCACATCCTGCAGTACGATCAATTGCTCAAAACTATTCAGCCTGCCAATGTCCAAAAGTTACCTTCACTTCTACATGGAGCCCGGCATGGTCCAATACTTTTACTCGGCAGCAAATTTTGGAATGAAATAGTACTGATTATCAATAAAACGTTGCGAGGAGAAACAAAGCGAGTAAAGTTGATGTACATGAAGTAGGTAAACAGGATAGAGAAGATAGAGAACGTAATTTCCTACTGTGAGGTAGACAACTTCAAAGAAACGAACAAAGTCCAGCAGAGTTTTGAAGCACAAAAAATGGTGAATGTCCAAATGAAAAGGAAGAAGACATTAATGCATCTTTCAGCAAATTTACTCTTTAAAACCAAACATTAACAATCGTCTTCGAGATGATGTCACTTAGTCAAAGATTGAGGATTTTCTGGAATTACTATGAGATGACTGTGGTTTCACTGTAAACAGTTATGACAACAGAGGTCTCTTTTAAAAACAATAAAAAAATGTTTTGAACCAGATTTGAGGTATCGAATAGACTCACAGTGTGTTTGGATAACAAAAGGGGAAGGAAAAGAAGGGGAAGGAAGGGAAGGGGAGGGAAGAAGGATAGGTTTTCCTTCCACATCTCTCCAATGTTGGAGGGAGGAATTTCTTATAAATTAATCCTTTCATTTCCCTCCCCTCCAAATCTCTCAACCCCTCACTTGTTATCCAAACAATGGATTTTTGCCATCTCCCTTCCCCTCCCCTCCCCTCTCCTCCCCTCCCCTCCTATTTTGGCTATCCAAACAAGCTGTCAATGTGGCTCCTAGCCTAACAAAGAAGATACAACTATCTGGGAGCGAGTTGCACAGTGATGTGGCTCCTCAAGAGATAGAACACTTGCATGCTAACCAAATACAGCACAGTATTGCCTTATAGCACATAAGCCACAAAGTTTCCCTTGTTCTAAACCCCACAAGAGTGCAACAAAAGCTCGACAAACATTAAGAAGAAAGGCTGCAAGTAAGAAACTTGCTCCAAAAGATATTGTGACACCTTAAAAGGAAGAAAGACATACAACTGAGATCCACTATTGGCACAACAAAGCAAGAAAAAATCAAATAAAACATCCAACGTCCACATGAAAACTCACGTTTCGTGCAACCTTGCCGTTCCAAATGAAACTGTAAGAGGGAAAGCAGAATATCATGCTGGCAAGCAGAGGAACTAAGAAAAACTTGCATGACAACTATCCCAAAGAAACACCCATCTTTACCCTGAAATAGCCTCGAATGAAAGAATTAACCCCCCCGGGACCTTGGGATCATACTATATGATGTGTTTCCCTAAGTAAATTTACTCCCTCTTGAAGCCTATAGGTTTTTACCTTTCACTTGAAAGGGTTTTTCCTATTTTAGACTTAGTTTCATTAAGTTTCTTTATTTTCTTTATTTAGTTTATTTCCTTATGTTAGGCGTGTGATTAGTTGAGATTAGGCGTGTGGTGTTGATAAGATTAGGTTGTTTTTAAAAAATAAGATTAGGATTCTTTAAAGATATGAGTTAGGGGATTGTCCTAACTATATTAGGTTTTCTTATCTTTATCTTGTTAGACTAGGATTATTTTTTATCTTAATTGCTTTGGGATTACGTTTAGGCGTGGCTGATTAGGATTGTTAGGCGCCATTAGTTTCTTCATTTATAGGTTTGTTTTACATCAATAAAAATCAGATTGGAGTTATTAAAATTTCATGAGCCTTGCTTATGATTTAAGGTTGACTACCTTGCTTGTTTACCATTGAAGAAAGACTGAGATCGATCTTCTACCCCTTTGGACCGAGATTCAAAGGTTATTAACCCTACTATTGATTTGTTTCGTTTATTCCATTAAACTACACAACCAAACAACCACTTTTTTTAATAAAAAACTTGACATAAAATCGTCCCCTTAAACCCTAAAACTTTCATCCACCCTCAAGAACCCTAAAGTAGCAATCTTTGGATCGAAATCCATATCACTATGCTATGAAGGTCCCTAGCATTTTCCGCAAGAAATGCAACTTGTAATAGGAAAAGCAAAATATCAGGTTGGCAAGGGTGAGGAACTGCAGAGAAGCGTTGCATGACAGCAACCCCAAAGAATCCCCCATCTACAACCTGCATCACTAGTCCAATATAATTAACCCCCTCCCCCCACCCCCCCCTCCTTAGATCATGCCATGCTAATGACGGTCCCTAGAATCCAACATATAAAGTACGCACGATAGCATCCCCGTCAATTGCACAACCCATTTGTGCTTTCCTGAACACGATCAGAAAAGGTAGGTTCCTCATCAAAAAACCATAGTCATTTACCCCCTAAAGCCACAATCTCGGACACCAACCTTCCAAACACAACACCTCCTGCTTTTGACAAACACACTACACATTAGCTACACTAGACACAAGAAATGTCTTATCAACGCTCCATCTTGTTTGAATCAACAATAATAAGTTCAAGAGAAAATCAATGTCACTGTAACTGTAGTAACATAATCCTGCCATCAAGGGAGATATTGATGTTCTTCCAACCATTTCTTCAAAAACTATGCTATCATCATCTTTGAATAAGACTTTAAACATGATTCACTCCCCAACACCAACCCCAAATAAGAGGAGGTCAACTCAAATAAATGAGTACCAACAAACTTTAGAAACATCTTAGATCATTAAGCTACAATTGGAAAGATTGATCCTCCTCCATGAAAGTTGTAACCACTTCGAAAACCTGCAGGATGGTGATCAGCTGATTAAAGATTCTTCAGATCAGCGCCTAGAGCGGCATAGTACTAAACATACTGCTAATGAAAACATAAACCTCATTCACTCATCTCAGACCCTCAAATGCTCCCACTTGCACACCATTGTTCAGCAAGTTCTGAGAGAAAAGACCACAGAGGGTCTTCTGTCACAATCTCCATACAAAAGCAAACAGCTTCATACCAGCCCCATTTCACAAGACCACGACACAGAGATAATTGTTTAAAAGCCAGCAGTTTACACTGCATAAATGGCCACAAAACCCCTTCTCAAGTTGCACATAAAGAATGGGCTAATGACCCTACTGCACGCCTTGCTAAAAAACAAGATTTAATGTGATCGTCATCCCTGACAAGCCTGGCCTACCGCGTCATTGGTCACAAAAGGCACAGCTAAGATCTCCCGTGCAAGACAAAGCACTAAAATGTCCATTATGAAAGCTTTTCCATCCACCATATGAAACAAAATCTCTGCAAAATGGGTGATGTGAAAGTGATCATCCCTAACCTTAATTAATGAATCCTTCTTAGCAACAACTTCACTGAAGTTGGATTTTGTGGTATTCACAAACAACCCAATTTCCATGAAATTTAAACGTCCTTGCAGCCTATAAAAATTCCTTATAAAAACTATCAGGTCCAAAGCCATATCCAATTATAACATTGAAAATACCTCCTTTGCCTCCTCTTGGTTAGACCAAATAAGAAAGAATACAAACCTCGCTTGTCTAAAGGGTATCACCCGTAAAAAGTTCTCTTAAGAACTACTACTACTCCCCAACACCATTTTTTCTCTTCGGCAGCAAAATAAATTAGTGTCCATATCAGCATCAAATTTAACACACCATGAATGTTAGGAACAACACTTGAAACAAAGGGTGAGAACAACATAAATTTCAATTATGTTCTATAAAAGGAAACTCGGACGCGTTAATGATTAACCATTTGGATGATTGTTTGGGCATGTCATATAAGGGAAAGGCAACTTTTGGATGTTGCGCTAATGAGGTAGTGGTGATTTTAGTAGAAGTGGGCAGTCTAGTATCTTCTTAAGCTTGGCTTTGAGAAAGCATAATTGAGTCTCTCACAACTTTCTCAATAAGGTAATGTATGTAAGGTTTCAGGCCTAAGAGGAGCTGTTCGATTACAAATCGTCCTTTTCCAGTGCTAGTTGATACTTGATAGGCAGCCTAGGAGATGTTATGGGGCTACTACTGGTTTCAGTAGATCATGTATCTCCTTTTTGCTTCAATTCTGTGGTCTTATTTCGAAAAAAAATGCATTGGAGACAGTTTGGGTTCTAAGTTGGCTTTTAGCTTATAAGGGTATGCGGTCTGCCACACAAATCCGGTAAGTTTTCAAGTAGGTCATTTGAGCATCCAGATCTTAAATTTAAGTGTGTTTTACAGCTAACTTATATATACCCGTGTGAAGACAACTCAAACGACTTCAAAAGCTTATTGTCTTTTTTTTGTTTTGTTTTTTGCTTGATTATCATAAAATGTTGCAATTCATGCCTCATTCGTGATCTTCATTTTCAAAACAAAAACCACCCATATCACCCAGTAAAGTTGATCACGGTCATGAAGGGTCAATTTGGCAACACCTTCATTCTCCATTTCTTGTACCTCTTTGAAATAATTAACTCATGACAAAGAATTACTAATTTGTGTCATTAGTTATTCATCATACTCACAATGTATGGACGTACATGACGTGGCCTTGCTTTCAAAACCCTTTCATATATGGCGATATTTTCAATGGAGATGTATTGTGACATTGTGTTAATGTTAAACTAGAGCTTCTTTGGATTGGTTGCTTCTTTCATACCTAATACATCTTTTTATCGTGTTTGAAGATGAGTACAATGCCTCCCAAGCCATTTCATATACTCTCTTGAGTGCCCTTTCTCTCTCGTCTTTTGATTAGTGTTAACCACTATATCTTCAATGTTTTTTTCCTTCCGCCACTTTTCCAAATGTTGCTTCTCAGAGTAAAACTTTATATTGTTACAAACTTGAGCCACGTTTTCAAATGTTATTCACCATACTTTCGATACATGGACGTAGGTGAGTTGCTTATCATAGAACACTTCCATCTTTTGATCCCACAAAAATCTTTGTTGGTGCTTCTTCACAATCTAAGTTCCATCACAACTACTTCACTTTATTGCAACCATGCCTCTCGAACCATTGCGTACAAAACTCTTAGTTTTCTCATCTTTGATTAGTGACGGCCATCTAATCCAATCTATATTCCATTTAACACAAAACTAGGGTTTTGTCCTTTGTCCGACCATGACTTCTTAAGTAACAAGATGCCTGCAAGGATGGTTGGTGATGATGTTATTTAATGGTCTCAGGACATCGTCCACTTCATTTTCAAGTGCATTAGAATATTTCAATTATTGCAAAGATGATCGATGATGTATAGAGACCTTTCATGATAACATTTTGTGAAGACATAAGATAAATCTAATTTTTGAGGGATCGAAAATTTGTGATATAAGATTCTAGTGGGATTAAATTTCAATCATTTGAAAATTTTCCATAGCTTAAACTAATACTTCAAAAATAATAGCACTAACATTTTATATTTGAAGTCACAAGTAAGCTACGGTCAAATAGTATAAATATATTTATTCCTTGAACATTGTAATCTTTAAGATACTAGATTTTTTTTAGAAAATACAATAAGAAATTTTTTAACTACAATTAGTCAAAACACTTTTTTTGTAACAAAACAAGGAAACTTAAGAGCAGGAAATGAAATGCTTCAATTTTCATTTTAGATTGTTATCACCAAATGTAAGTAAGTCCTCAATTACTTCGCTACATTTAAATTTGAAAAAAAAAATATAAGGATATCACCAATATTAAGTTCAAACTTTATGCCATACATTAAATTTAGTTGAGTACCAAATTTAGACTGTCGAACAATTAACGGCAGCAACGACTTAGCTCCCACTCATATAAGGGCAAAACATCTTTTAGCATGCACACTTAAACTCAAACGGGTGCACTACACGAGCTATAAGCCCCCTTAACATAAGGAAGAACATTAAGTGATCATGAAGATGTCACGACATGGCCTCTCCAATTTTAACTAAGATAATTGCTTACTTTGCCAAAAAGACTGTTTTAAGATGACTTATGAAAATCCTACCCCTTTTCAACTAGCTCCCTAACTCTGACACCCGCAATTGCTGGCAGTACATGTGATGGCATGCGCATTGTAACTGCGAATGCAATATACGGTTTATTACAACCACGAGTTCTACCGAGATATTAAAACCATGGATTTGCCTCACCTTCTTAGACCCAATCTTCCGAGTAATTAGATATGCCCAGATTTGAAATTAAACTTTGTAAAGCTTCATATGCCTACTAAAATTCTATGTTTGCAATCTTTTACAACTCTATAGCACTTAGACCACAATCATAACACCAATAAATTTTTGAATGGTTGGTAGAGACATGTACCTATATACAAACCAACTTTACAGAACACCAAAGCTACATGAACCTATACAGAACCTAGAGAAAATAGAAGGTCTTACATTCCCAATAGGTTAATGAGCTCACCTAACTTTGTGTCTTTTTGCTCCTAACAGATGATTTTGTAGAAAATTATCCACCCCACTAACTTTGACTCTCAAAAAAATACATCATTGAGAGTGAAAGATTGCATAGGCATGGAATGCTAAAAAGGATGCATCATCAGTATGACATTTTCCTTGACCATGAGGGAAACAAAAGAGAACGTACCTAAGCACAGACTCGTCTAAGAGCGTACGCAAAGTGGCTTACAGGCCCCAAAAATTTTAACTTTGCTTTGTTTTAGTCACATTATCTTAATCCCTACTTTAGGTGCTTTATTCCGAAGATTATAAAACATTTTCTCTTTTCATAATTAGCACAAAACCCGAATATATTAACGACGACCTTGCGTTGGCTACAACCTCCAAGATATGAAATGAAAAAACTAAACTTATGCAAGCGCATCCATTCAACTGAGTACTAATCACTCAAAGTCTAAAGAAATATACTAGATGAGTTGATGGGGAAGCTCAACAAACACTTCTCTGCCAAACCTTAAACCAAAAGGCTTAAACTAAAAGCCCGCTTAACAAACAAGGCTCGGGATGGGCTGGATGGTTAATTGGTTATGGTGTCTCTTAGATTCTTCATAAACGACACCCTCCCTCATTCCTTACGCCCCCACATACACCACAAGAAAACTTGTAAAAGTAAGCTTCGGCTACTCACAATGCGAGAAACATAAGACAACACTAGCCCGCTAGTTCAGCAAAGCAAGGTTGTTAATCCAAATTTTCAACAAAACCTATCAGGCCACTAAAATGCACAGTTTACATACATGATTGTAACCACACAAAAACCGCGTTAGTCACTATGTATACAGCTAACATCATCGCTTCCGGGCGCCTTAGCATCTCTTTAAACATGGAAATACTCAAATACCAACAAGATTTCACAAAATTTCACAAACTATATTATATCACACACTGACCTCTAAAATCACAAACTATATTATATCACAAACTATATTATAGTATAATTGAAGAGTATTAATCAGTGAAAAAACTGACCTCTAAAATCCAGCACTTTCACAGCCAATTTCAGCAGCGACAGCTCAAAGTCCACATTATGTTAACTGCATCATCCAATACTGCATTCAATGAAAAATCAAAAACAAAAATAAATTCAGAAATTTTGCTCAAATGTGCATATAATATAACATACAGATTCTAAATCTATAAACTTTATATTAAAAATTACTACTAAACAAACCTTCAAATTTCTGGTAAGATCTAAAAATAGCCGCAATTATTCGTATATGCTCTTCGAAATAGGAGAAGTCAATTTGATGGAAATCCGATAGAGATTTGTGAATTGAAATCGAGGGTTAGGGTTTAGAAACTTCTTTCTCTTTTTTTTTTCTTTCTTGCGGATTTTTTCTTTGTTTTTCCCCTAGTTCATTTCTATCGTTGTTATAGGTTTAAGCAAAGGAGTAGAAGAAAATAATTAAAAACAAGGGTAATATAGTATATTGACTAGGGTGACCTTGGCTAATGCTTCAATATTGTTTTGGTAATCTAAGAAATTCCAACTACTATGAAATGTCCATTCTACCGAGTAAGTGTTGGTCCCGTGGTGATGGGGACTGGCTTTGGTAGGACGGTCGTATTCGAATTCCTGCAACATCCTTAGGAGAGGAATAAAACTTAACCACCCCGAACTTGGCCTCAATCCGGATATAGCCCGAAGGGTGAACCGGGTGCAAACACCCAAAAAAAATTGTTCATTCTGTAAAAATGGTACGGAAATTATCGGCTTTATATTTCTTACATAAAGTTTTTTTAGATATCTCGAAGTATTAGCTAATTTATACGCCATATAAATCTTAATAATAGTATACAGATCTTTTTAAACTGGAAGCGAGGACTCTAATGCTTAAAGTTTGTCAAACCATATTGAAATTTATATGCTATATAAACCTTGTTCCGGACCAAGACCTATATACGAACTTTTGGTTTCATATTTGAAATCGACTATGTTGGTTTCAATATATCGGTTACAGAAAAGGGAACTTGTAGTGAAGATTAACTTCGTTCTTGATTTATTATTTTTTGAAGTGGAACCACTCCTGCACTTTATTAAGCGAGTCTAATATTAAAAGTATCATAATTTACTGGTCTCAAAACTTTTGGGTATAGGAGTTTGGTGATTCTAAGACACGGCAATGAGTAATGTAATCGTAGGTTGTCGTAGAGGTTGCGATCTAACATATCCATAGGAAGTGGTTGCGATCGATTAGCATTCATTCGTTCTCTCTCAAACTATTACTTCATTACTTCTATAAATAAATCATACTTCGTATTGTTGACCTATATTATTGTTTGAGTTCTATCCGTGTTGAGCATATCTGTGTTATGTTTGTGTGATGGTTGACTTAATTATTAAGCTTTTTTAAATCCTATATGCATCCGGCTTGGGTTGGGAGAAATGTTAGTTGCTCCCCACTAATTGTAAATTATTGTTTATAACGTTTGTAGATAACAATGAAAAGCAGATTTAGAGCTTGTTTGGTTCACATGGAAAATAATTTCTCATGGGAATTCATATTTCATGGGAAGATTTTTCCTTTCTAAATTTCCTAGGAACTAGGCTAAATTATTTGGTTGACACTATATAGGAAATTCAATTCACCAAGGAGGGCTTGGTAAGTTATTTCCCATGTCTTGTAGGAATTTTCATTTCCTTAGAATTTCTAATTCTCATGCTTTCTTCAATTTCCTCCAACCATACACAAACCCATCTTGCCATTTCCTTGCAATTTGTATTTTTAAGGAAAATAAGCTCCAACCAAACAGCACCTTAGAATTGTTTGGAGTAAAAAAGGGAGGCTAGGGAGAGCCTTCAAGGATGAAGTTCTTGTGATGCCTCTTAAGATATTTTTGATATTGAATATGGTTTGGGATTTCAAAGTCATAAAACCTTATGTCTTTTTTAGCATATTTTGAAATAAATTAAACTCTGAGGTTTTATCTTACGTTTAAGTAGTTTAAAACCCTTAGATTGACATTTTATTATTTGTGTTTCTTCCGCAATATAACATTTCTTTTAATATTTATATGCCCATTTCTTTTAATATTTATATGCCCATTTCTTTTATATTGTTAAAGGACGGAGTGTTATAATGTGTATCAGAGCAAATGATAAAAAAAAAACTCTTTCTCAGTTGCTACACATTCCATGAGAAATGTGCAGTTCTTGTAACTGGGATTACTAGTGACTTAGGCTTTAAAAAATGTATTTAGTGAGAGTTACTTGGGTCGGAAGAAAGCCATGAGAACAATTTTATTTATCTAATGTGTTTAATGTTTTCTATAACCTAACTCCTTTCTTTGTCAAATGACTCCTCGTCACAATTTAGCCGCTCGTAAAGAGGTTACTAGCCACAGACGGCCAACATTGGAAATTGCTATCATCGCTCTTGCTAATCACAATTCTACTCCTTCCAGGCAATTGATGGTAAAAATAAAGCATAACTATACATAGTTGGAGAGATTTGGTGAGAAGATTGTATGGGAGAGGGTTTAAAAGTAAATAGTTGGGTTATAGCGGATGTTTTGAGGAGGAATTTGGTTGGATCGACTGGATTTTGACTAAAAGTCTTGGGTTATAAACATAGTTATTGCTCAAAAAAGTATAATTATTGGTCTGAAAACCGTAAATAATAATCAAAAAAGCATAACCATTTGTCATCAAGCATGACTCTTAATCTAAAAATCATTACTAATGCCACATCACCCGTGAAACCTATATGACATGTCTCGTATTTAAGTTTTTGCAATTTTAATATATATTGTATATTATAATACTATATATACTTTTTTAAAAAAGGTACCTAAACAGGGGGAATTAAGACAATATGGCTAAAATAAAGTATCGATAAATTTTAAAACCCTCTTAATTAAATGAGGGGCTCCATGTCGCAGGTCACTTTGCAGTTTGCACCATTGCATGCCCTTATGGACGACCATCCTACTATTTCACAGCCCAAAAAGTTCCCAAGAAAGGAACATCTACTTTGCAGACCACAAATAACTGCTGTAAAAAGCTAGTTTTATAGCGCTCCCACAATTTTTACACGCTTCCAAACCCCCGTTCCCCCTTGATTACCAGAAATTCACTGTTATAAGTTATGACTGCAATTTGTTTCATGACTGTGATGAGCTCGGTAAAGCTCATAGCTCTTCTACCTGAATTGATACTCCGCAACTACATCGCTTTGTTCGCGTCATACTGTCCTCATCAAAACTCTCATCATCTGTCGAGAAGACATGTTCGTGATCTTGTGTGTGCGTCCTGTCTGAATCGTGAATCTTAGTTCTACTTTCTTGGTGAGGCACGATAATTTGGTTGGCATTTTTGGTACCAGTACATGAAACTTTTCTCTGGAACTTCATGGGCTCGGCTTTAGTTTCTGATTCCAAGTTGTTCATGTAGGTCTCGTTCAATCTTTGCCGTATAACCATAGATGAGAGAAGCTGATACCACCGAGAAAGTGCCTGCCTCTCCTCCCTCTTCCTTTCTTCTTCCTCCCGTTTCTGCTCCTCTTCTAGATATGCCTGACAACCCACATAGTACAAGTGAATGAATTACAATTCTGTGTTAAAAACAACCCATGCTCGAGTATAATAAATTACAATGTGTCAAGAACACCCATGCTCTTTAAGTCTTAACTGTTTATGCAAAACAGATGGCTTAAAAACTAAGAATATTAATGCTGTTTGTTCAAGCCTTCTAGAAATATAAGAAGATATTTCAATTTTCAAGCAATCCAATCCTGTTTCACCAACCTTCATCAAATAATGGAGTAACTCAAAGGACAGTTTTACTTCTAGTAAGCACTAGAAATAAACGTGGAAACCTAAGCACTATTTGCAATGCAAGAAAAGGTACAAACAAAAAAAATTAGTATGGTGACTCTTGAAAAGAAATCTAGTTCCTTTCTTCGCATCTTTGGCTACGGCAAAGACTTCTTTTCTCCATATTTTGTCCCTTTGGGCAAGAAAAGAATGTTTCCTTCATGCTGCAGTGATAAAATAATTGATAATAAACAATTGCTCTTGTGTCGTCATATTCAAAACTGTCCTGGACAGAGCCGACAGACCCCCTTTCACCACATGAAGATTCGGATGTTACTCGCTAATTGCATCAGCAGTTGAACAATCAAAGAAATTTGCAGAGACGTTTTGTATGTAATGCTATACCTTCTAATATAAATTCATCACTTTGACAAAGTAGGGAGCACTACTGAAGTTTAACCATCCAACCATCAAAAATTGTGGGCAGTGTAACTGTTACCTCTAGAATTGCTTCTCTGAATTCAGTGCAGACCACAATGCCTTCATACACAGGAACTGAGCGTCCATTTCGAAATTCAAATCCAACCATAGCAGGGGCGAAATTGATCCCAAGTCTTTTTACAACGGGAACCAATCTTGGGAATCGCAGGTGCACAGTGCCAGGAGGGAGGCACTTGTCAGACCAAACATCCACTTGACCACGCTCATTCTACATGTAAAGTGATAGAGACTAAGTACAAAACATAGCATGTTTGACATTGCGATATCAAACTGAAAACAAGCCAAAGACAAAAAGGGAAGGGAAATCAAGGGACCACAAAAGGAAGAGAATTGCAACAGGGCAACAAACAAAAACCAATCAGGTAAATGCACTATTCCGTCTGGGCCCCATACATAACCCATGCAAGGAAATCCAGGCAACTCGTCCAACTGACTCATTAGATTAAGCAGCGTTACAAACATCAGGAATAGACTGAACAGTTGCAAAACATAGTATCTTGCTCAGCAAAATGTAAAACTAAGCAATCCTACCTTAGGCACAATTCCATCCACAGCAGGAGGCATACACAGTGGTTCAGTTTGCCACTTTCCAAAAAGAGAAACATCTCCATCTGATCCACCCTCACTGACATCATCTACTTCAATAGCCTGTCCTCTATGATTCCTAAAGCTACTCTTTACCACCTTCAAAGAAGGCAAACACAGTTCCACAAAGGAAGTTTAGACATTAATATAGCTTGCAGATATATAGATAATAAAAATATAGAAAAACACAAGATCCTAGCATATACCTTTGAAGGAAGCTCATTTTCCTTGACTTGCAGCCCCTCGCGGAGCCATCTTTCTTTTGTGTGTAGTATTTGCACACAAGTTCGAGGAAAAACTGCATGACCAGAACAGAAACCAAGTATGGGACCTTTTGGATGCAGAATCTGATACTTCGTAAGCCATTTTTCAATAGCATACAGTGGATGACTTCTATATGCCTGCGTTAGCAAACCAAGTTGTCTAAACAGTGAACAATTTGCAAGATGCACTCACAAACACTAGAAAAGCCAACAACATCAATCACAGCCCACATACCTGTTGATTGGTAGGAAGAGGTTCAGTTAAAGCCCTTGTTGCCAACTCCATGTCCTCGAGAATGCTCCTATTATCAATGGACGGACTTTGGGTAGAAAACTTCTGAAGATCCTTACCAACATTTACGCAAATCTCAGAAAAGCTACCCTTTTCCGAAGTACACCCCTGGTTTAGATGGTTAGATCTTCCTTCCTCAAACATATCTGTGGACATATCTTGTTCACGCAAAGGGACCATTCCACCAGTTGCACGTGACTCCAACTCTTTCAACGGAGCTAGCACAGCATCCCACCAGTCTGAAATAATTCTTTTTGGTGATATTTTGTACCACTTTGCACAATACCTGCACTAACAACAATTTGTTTAAGGGATTACAAGTGCACAGAATATATTAAAACTACAAACAGTTTTGAAGAAAAACTTCACTTATACCAGAATTGCATGCCATCATTTTTTTTGGTGCATAAGGAGCCACATAGGTGGGATGAGAATTGATCACAAGACCTCTTGGAACCGGGAGGGATGCTCTACCCACTAAGATATCCCTCATTCTCATTTGCACGCCATCAATAGGTAAGTAGTACCCAATAGTCACTAGTTTTAACGACCCAAAAGTATTGCCTCTTCATTATCACGAAGAAACTAAAGACAACTCCATTTATACCAACTACATGCACTAAAATACTTTAAATATATGAGATAAAAAAGAAAGCAACCAACTATAAGAGACAAGAATGCATTAGTTTCCATGGTTCCATCAGCCATTGGTGCCATACAACATATTACTTTTCATCAACAAGGAGAAAAAGCAAAAAACTGCCCATGCAAATGAAACAAGAACTCGGCACGTGAAAGCGTAGGTAAAATCAATTCAACAAGATCCCAAGGCTTCTCATCCTCTATACTAAATATTCGCTATTCAATATAAGCTTTTTCCAGAAAAAAACTTGTATACGAGTATACGACTGAGTCAAGGGGACAACAATTTATGAAAAATTAAAGACATAAAATTTCCAACTGTGTGTCGCGTATTAGTCAAAACTCAAGACTGAACCAAAAACACTCCAAATAAGTATACAACCTGCGGGTGACATCTTTAACTCCACGTCCAGCAAAGGCAACAACATATCTCAAAGACTTCTTGCATGCAGCAGCTGCAGCCTCTACCTTCATCTCACCATCAACCATAGCATGTATAGCATCTATATGGACCCACTTTCCAGTCATGTTTTCACCACTGCAATAGACCTCTGCCCAGTATAATGGAGCTCCTACTTTTCTTGATCCAATTGCAGTAGACATAACATGGGAGGATGAAGGAGATTCTTCAGTAATTCTCTTGATCTTTTTTAGGGGTGATTGAGTTTTAGACGGACTACTAGGTGAGCAACTTGAAGATGCTTCAGGTTTCCTTTCAGGGGCCTCCAATGCTGTGGCAGACATAGCAATTTGCAGTTGCATCTCAAACTCCAAGTCTCCTTTCCTCCTCTGACGCTTATCATCACCAGAAGCATTATCTGTCTCACCTAATGGTTGCTCAGACTTTTTCAGCTGATTAGAAGTAAGCAAGTCTTTACCTTCATTATTAGTTGGCACAGGTTCCCGCTTAGCTTTGGAAACTGAGGTACCAGAAGTATGATGGATATCCTTTCCACTGGCTGCGGATAATTTTGTAGAGCTTGTCCAACCTCTGCTTACTTTACTAACCATTAGTGTTTTAGAATCAAAGATACCTTTCCTCTCCCTGTGATCCTCACAATATGATAGCTCATCCCCATCAGTTTCTGGTTTCAAGGATGCTACATCCAAGACTGACACAAACCTGAAAGAGTAGAACTGCATTGAGAAAGCATAACATATTCCATGAGGTGCCATCATCCCTATGAACTCATGTGCAAGCTGCATGACATCAAATCTTCTTTTAGCTTCTTTTTTTTCAGTTCAGGGGTTAGGCTCGAGACCAATTACACTGACAACAAAGATATCTAAGGAGGCACAGTCAACAAGAAGCATAAGTGCAGTTGTTTTGTCCTAAACGATCTAAATGTGCGAACAGAAAACATATAAACAGTGCCAAGAGCTCTGAAACTAAGCAATTTCTGATCAACAACATTCCTCGGGGCTCAAGATAAAAACAGTAAGGTCAACATTATCATGAAAAGTGTAAGTAACATTACTTGCAAAGGTTTAATATCTGCATTCAGATTTCAGGCAAATTAAAGTTGCAGATTTGTACATCACCAATTATGAATTCCGCTTCTAAAACTTGAGAGCTCTTCTGTGGGAGATAAGCTTTCAGGGACATGATTATTCATACGGGTAGTGTTCTTGTTATATTTTTAAATTGATCGCACTTTGGGGCACAGTAAGAATTTAGGTTTAAAACTAAAATTGATGCTCACACAGGGTTTCATGTGTCAATGGATCCATGAGTAACACTTTCTTTTATGTTAAAGATGCAGGGACACAC
Source organism: Patellifolia procumbens (assembly GCA_947645195.1). Classification (NCBI taxonomy): domain Eukaryota; kingdom Viridiplantae; phylum Streptophyta; class Magnoliopsida; order Caryophyllales; family Amaranthaceae; genus Patellifolia; species Patellifolia procumbens. The sequence continues at coordinate 2,057,936 of CANSGD010000144.1, forward strand.
TCACTGTGTAGCTGTCCAGAATAAAAATGGGGACACAGATTCAAGAAAATGTACATAATTTTCGGAAGTTCTCGTTTACTAATTATAAACAGTCCTCAAACAGACACAGAAGTAGTTGGCAATGAAGTGAAATAATAGATATATAAAAGGAGAGAAGTCACAGCATTCTAAATATCAAGCACACAAAAGACGAATATATAGCCCCCCTCCTTTTTGACTCATCCACTGGTTCACTAACTCACTTCTATAAAGCTATTGCTCATCAATCACCATCCTCTCACATTTTTCTTTGCCAATAGAAAACTCAATTATTTTCATGCGACGACCCACCAACCATCAGCAAGAATAATACTGCTGGCGCCTGGCGGTTGCATAAGATCGTTCAAAAAAGCGGTAGCGGTCGCGATAACAGTCACGGCATCGTGGTAATGGAGATGGTGCAGTTGTCATACACTCATACCAGCATATATCAGCCGAGACCACGAGATATCGCTTGAATCAGCCTGAAACACAGTTAATTTTTACACCTTCATGATACGGGTTGCATCACTTTGGTAGATTTGAAAACCTTTACAACACGGACGATAAGATACTGCCTTGCTTTAACACCATGTTGCATATTCTATTAAATTATGAGCCCTACAGCCTAAAGGTTTGCCCTTCCTTCTAGGGAATTCAAGAGTTTCAGATCTAGGGTTGTCCTCCAAAACTACCCAGCTCTGCTCTTTGCAGCCACTAGCGAACCACCTACATGAATGATACTGCTACTGGTGTTGCCTCTACTACAGGAATGAAAGCCCTATGGCCTAAAGTTTTTCTCTTTCTTCTTGTCAAGTGGGATTCAGATCTACGATGGTGGAACACAACCCCGAACTAAAAGCTTAGAACTTTTTGGCCCTAGAAAGATGAAAACTACTTGGTTTATTGATAGAGGAGGTAACTCTGATGTCTCTGGTTGAAAACTGATGTGTTTATTGAATATCCCATGAATCTGACATTTGACCCTTGTCATGTATGATGTATCTGAATTGGTCAAGTTCACACGTCTACGGCAGAGGTTTATGGCGAGTTACGAGCATCCAGGTTAATATGCACAAAAGACGTTCCCAGCCACGCTACCTAAACTAGAAATGTATGTCTTTTGTCTCTTTCCTAGTAGATATGATGTAATTAAGGCTTTATGTACATTAAACCGTAGCTAATCATTTCCAATTTCATATTAAAAGTTTGTTCAACAAAAACAGAACTTGTTTTCAAAAGCCAAAAGTGTCAAATATGACAGAACCAATTGTCCATCATCTTCAAGGAGCAAAAGTAAACAAATGGCATGAACATAAAAGTGCAGGTGTAAAATAATGAATATAACATTACAAATAGCTCGTTGAACATCACCTTGCCGTAAAATTTAGAGCTCTGAATAGTGCTACAGATAGCGCAGCAACCTGTGTCCAAAATTCCAATTAAATGATGTGCAACAAATTTTATGACAAGAAGAAATATAATATACTCAGCATTATTCTTTCAACCAGGCCAAATTACTATAGCAAGACAACAAGCACTATCATTACATCATGATAATGTCTACAAATTTCTTCTTACCTACCCAAACAAAAAAGAGAGGAAGTCTACAAATAAGAAGATTAGACATATACTTGTAAATCAAATGGCATGTATAAAACATGCAATGTTGCAGCACATAAGTTTGGATATCTATATGGAAAAGAAGAGGACCTTAAATTATACTAGCGAGCATAACAGCCCCTCCATTCCGATCTTATGCTCACAAAATTTATCGTGCCACAAACTAAAGCAGAAATACAATAAACTAATTTAGTCAACCAAGATGAGTTAAGAACCTCTTCAGGACTCCCGCCTTGCACTTCAAGAGCCGATGCTAGCGCTGAATGAAATGGTTTATCTGCACTGTTAGAGGTTCTCACATGAAAATTCTCATGGAACTGCAAGATGTTACCAGATGAATCAATAGAAGCACTCAACAAGATGAGTAGCAAACATTTTAAAAGCATAAACATAGTATTTACCCAAGTGGCAAAAGGAGACAAATCATTAGCAGTAAGTTTAGTAGCCTCTGATCTCTTCAGTAAGTGTGGTGGTAAAAGTGAGAGTAAGGCAGCCTGCCACAGACAGTCCAATTCAAAAATTAGTACAAAGTCCAAAAGGTTAACAAAGAGATGAACAACACAGACACATCTCAAGACAGTAATTAACAGTCAACTCAAACATATGAAGATTCACGCATAGCAACCATTTTAAAACAAATGGAACAAAAGCAAGCCTATTGCACAAGAGAAACTAGCTTGTTGAGTGGCAGACCCATGATTTTAGGATTGAGATGTCAATCATAGAATTATGAATTACTTTCACGGTCGCAAATTCGAAATTAACACAATATTTGCAGCTATTAGCTAATGTTAGAGCTTATGAAATAGCTGTCGTATTGTACTCAACAACTCATAGGTCATTGTCATGCAACCGAAAATTTTAAAATTCTTTAATTATCCGATGAACACAAAAGCAAAAATAATTTCGACTTGGGTCGTCATTCGACACCCCTTTCCCCCATGTAGGTCCTTCACTTTGGTATCCATTATGGACGTGTTCTACTAACAACGAGTCAACGATTCACCTACATAGTGCTCGTTCTCCCAAACTCATTTTCAGTTCACTCCAGTAATTCTGGTTCAGTCCACTACTTCCACTCACACATTTCACTCTTTTCTATTCAATTCACTCATTTTCACTTCACTACTTTCACTCTCACATTTTACTATTCCTTTCGGTTCGATCAATTCAATTCAGTTTTTTCCCCAGTCCAATTGTTTTCAACCGAACCAGTGATTTTCATCCAGTTCACTACTCTTACACTTTTACTCTCACATCTCACTCCTTTCTCTTCAATTCAGTTACTTTCAGTTCAATACTTTCACTCTCACATTTCACTATTCCTTTCCTTCCGCTTCCATTCAATTCATTTTTTTCAGCCGAAGAAAACAAGCCTACACGGGAAAGTCCCAATTCCTATCCGATAGATGTTATCGATCGGATAGGAATGTACTACATTTCTAAAAGAATATTCTACGAGTTTTTACTGTACTACAATTTTCAGAAACTATACTACTCTAAGTTGTATATAAATATACTCCCTCCGTAACACATTACTTGCAACATTTTCCAAAAGTAGGTGTAACATATTACTTGCAACAATTTATCTACTTTCTTTTTCACATTAAATTACCCATGGTCCCCACCTCTTATATACTTGTTTTTGTTTTTTTTTCTCTCTATCCCTATTTTTTCTCCTAATCAACACTTTTACCAAACAACACTTTCATATATCATTAACAAATTTTGCCTAGGATTTTCCCCTAGTCCATTTGTTGCAAGTATTACGTTACGGAGGGAGTACTACATTACGCGAAAAATATACTACATAAATACTTATATAAGTGTACTACGTTCTTTAAAAAAAGAGTTTGATATGTGCCCAACTCCTATCTATCCGATAGGAACTCGGCATCCCTCAAGCCTACAAACGGATCATCTCACCTGTAAAAGAGGATCATCACAAGCAGCATCAATCAACCGCCCTCTCGCAACCAAACACAACAAATGAACCTTATGCACAACCTCCGCCAATTCCTACACATCCAAAACCATCACTAACCATAAACCTCACCAAACAAACAAAAACAAAACAAAATTCACAAAAAAAACTTCAATTCAGTGAATTCACCTTATCTTGCGCAGTAAATCTCCGAATCCGCTTCTTCTTCGGCGAATCAGGCAAAGCATCAAATTCTACAGTAACTCCATCATTTTTAACACTATCATCAACATTAATGTTCGAAAATGAACATCCTTCTTCCCAATCACCATCATCATCGTCTCCATTTTGAGATTCTTCTTGTTCTTCATCGTTGATGCTAGTTGTTTGGCGGAATTTCAGAGGTTGATTCTCCCTAATGATATCTACACTTTGGAATTTGGATTTGGATTTTCTTTTGTTCTTCATTTTGGTGGTTGAATTTTCCATTTCCCGCCACTATGGTATGGATAAAGTGTAAACCCTAATTTGATATTGTTGTTGTTTGTTTGTGTAAAGTTGTGAACAGACACTTCGACAGTTCAGTGTTCACATACAGTCTCTGGTTGGCAACATTAGCTAAAATATAGCTGAATCTAATAAGTTACTCGAAACTGAAAAGATACTTACTGAAATTAATAAAGAACTTGAAAGTGTCAGTCGCTTGGTAGAATTAACTGAAAAAAGGTAGCTGGAATTCCCCATTAGAGTTCAATTGTAAAAATTTAAGTCACCTTATTTAAAAAAGATAGTCTTTATTTCAGGTAGTTGCCAAACAGTACTAATCATTTAAGCTAGCTTAAATAATATGTTCCTTATCATTTAGGCCACTTTATTTGTGTTGCCAAACACACTCTAGAAAATAGATAAGCAGAAATAAGTTGTAAAGAACATGTTCTAGTTATTTTCAATCTTTATTCGGGAAAATAAGTTTAGATAAAGTCTTGTTTTTTGATCTGTAAATAATTTAAATTAAGTTCAGATTAGTTCAACTTTTGTTGAGTAAGTTGTGGTTATATGCATTTCAGTTATGTTAATTTCACTTTATATGCAGTTCAGTTTAGAATATGGTTTAACTAGTCTCTCTATGACTCTATCCCATAATATAATACTTCTACTCAGATAGTATCCTAAAATGTTCTTCAATTTTCTATTTTCGAAATGCTACTTTATTCTTATTTTGCAGTTATTTTTACATGAAAAGTTATAGCTATATGGTGTACATTTAATATTTGTTTCCGAATTTACATAAAAATTTACACTTATTTTTCAATGCAAGTGCTCCAGATATTTAAGCAAATAATAGTTTCCTTAACTCCTGTGCAAAAACAAACATTATATTATGAGATAATTCATACAAGTAAAAAATAATCTAAAGTTTGACTCTTTCTCATATAAGGTTTGAGCAAGTTCTAATAATTACTAATAAGTTATAAAATCATGTACTTAAAAACAACAATTGAAACTTAAAGTGACGGGAATAAGGTTGCCCATACTCTAACTCATATCTGTCCTATGAAAGTGGGTGTAGGCACTGAAACAACAATTTGACCTTTGACCCATATATTATCCAACGTGGCACTTTAATAAAATTTCAGTGCCTACAATGGGTAAAAGGATTTGGGAGTCCGACTTTCCAAGCAATGTAATTGAACTTTGTGGCGGTGATTTATCTAGCCAGGCCTGTTTTCGGGCCTTCTTTCAGAAAAACACTAACAATTTTTTTACAATTGAAACTTCTACAATTATATGTATATATCAACTTGGGACATTGCACGAGCCACACATTAGTCGCTTGCTAAATACCACAAAAGTTTAATTTGAAACCACAGATAAATGTATAGTGTGCGATAACATTTTTATAATTTAATTGACCGATAATTAGAGGTATCAATTTCCAAAATATTACATTGACAAACGTGAAAAACAAAGTGTTACCTCTAATTGATTAAAGAGTAATATGCAAAAATTAGGGTTAGATGGTCTATCCATAAGCATATGAATATGCCCTATAAAATTTTAAGTTTAAATTGCAAGATTTTAACTTAAAATTTCAGTGTTTTGCATTTTAAACACATTACACTTTAAAGTTAGAACCTCGCTCAATAAGATTTTAAGTTAAATAAGTTAAAACTTTATTTATTTTTACCTATATTTATAGACTATGATGTTTTTATAAATAGGTAAACAAATCGTCTACTATATACTCAAAGACTTACGCATAATAATAACTCATGATACTACCTGAGTAGTTTGAACCAACCCAAAAGCTTCCAACAAACAAAACTCCTATTACTCATCTATATATAGTGTAAGCAAGTATTGCAATCTGACACGTGTCTTTATCTCTTTGTATGACACTCTATCTACTTCATTCTCACATATTATTTTTTTTTGTTAATATAAAGATTCGAACCCGTGACCTTGAGTATGAAATGAAAAGTTTTAACCACTATGACAACATACTATTAGTGCTTATTCTATCAAAATTAATGATATATGAATGGAAAAAAGTGTTAAATTACAACTTTTTTAAATTCGTATTTTAAATGAGAGAAATTTTTTATTTAATAATTTTTACACACTACATAACATCAATTATTTTTAACTATCATATAAAAATTCCGAACCATCACCCAATCTAAGTACTTCCTCCGTTTTTTTTTAAGCGCTACACTTTCCTTTCTAGGAAGTTTAAAATTAATTGTTACACTTTTCCTTTTTTTCCCTTATTAGTAACTTTTTCTCTCTATCTCTCTCCTATCACTTTTTCTTACACACTTTTCCTTACTCACCAAAATTTTGCCTAGGAGTCCGTGAAATGAGAAGTGTAGCGATTAAAAAAAACGGAGGAAGTACTAGTTATCATTATATCCCCTCCCTACTCAAAAATAATTACCTTATGTTTACATCTTTAAAAAAAATTAACCCCTATACATATACTCCAATAACACCTTCCTCACACAAATGTCATTCCCAATCACTCCTATATTTCTTCATCTTCAGTTCTTACTACATGCACTTGAAAGTACCATAATGCCCTCACCACACCACCACCTCCTCCTCTCCCTTTTTCTCTCCACCTTCTTCCTCCACTCTCTCTCCTCCACTCCCACCATTCAAAACATATGCAAAGCCACTCAATTCCCTCAAACATGCCACACTTCCCTCCTCACCTCCAGCCCGAACCCAAGCCCGACCCACTTCATCAAAACCACACTCTCACTCTCCTCCCACCACATCCAAAAAGCCCGATCCATGGCCCAAACCATCCTCCACACATTCCCCAACCATCACAACCGTACAATGGCATCCCTCACGTGCCTTAACTACCTCACACTCTCCTCCTACCGCACACGAATTTCCATAAATGCCCTCCGATCACGTGACACTCTCCACGACGCACGTGCATGGACAAGCGCCGCCTTAACCTACCAATACGACTGCTGGTCCGAACTCTCCTACGTGAACGGCACGCGCGTGGTTGACACTACGATGTCGTTCTTAAACTCTACTCTCATGCAGACTACTAGTAACGCGCTTAGTATGATCCACGCGCTGTTAAACTATGGGGATGATGTCGCGTCGTGGCGACCGCCTTTAACGGAGCGAGACGGGTTTTGGGAGGAGAGTAGAGGGTCCGGTTTGGGGAACCGGTTTGAACCGGGGCGAGTGAAGGTGAAGGGGAGTGTGAATGTGACGGTTTGTAAAGAGGGGAAGGCGCGTGGGTGTTACGCGCGTGTGCAGGAGGCTGTGGATGATGCTCCTGCATGGTTGAAGGTTAAGGGGAGGGAGAAATATGTAATTTATATTAAGGAGGGAGTGTATGAGGAGATTGTGAGTGTGCCTTTAGAAAAGAGGAATTTGGTGTTTTTGGGTGATGGGAAGGGTAAAACAGTCATTACAGGGTCTGTTAATACTGGTGTTATGGGGATCACAACTTATAACACTGCAACCGTCGGTAAGCGTCTATTCTCTCCAGTTTATTTTCAGTTCGCAAAAACAAAATAATATTTAATTCAATTATTTTTAGTTCAGTTTAGTTGTTTTCGACTAGAGAATTATATTTCCCTAACCTTGTTGTTTGGATATTATATGAATCTTAACATGTTTAGAGTGTAACAAAAATATATAGCCATGTGAGATCTTGTTAGATTCGTCTCGATAAATGCTTAATTAATATCAATTTTTTATAATTTTTACTTAAATAAAATTAGAGATATTAGCGTTTAAAGTAGTGCGTTGGGAGGCGTAAAACTCCCTGTGTTGCAATACATATGGAACGGAGGTAGTAGTTAGGTGGGGCCTTGAGCCGTGGTCATATGTAGTTTCATCATGGACTTGTTTGGTTGAAGTTGGAATTATAACTTACCGTGCATTTGTATTGCCCATGAACTTTGATTTCCTAGGAAGCTCATTTTTTTTGTTTGGTTGAACTTAAAAAAATATTTTTTATTTCCCCCATTTTGTATTTCCATGTTTTTGCCGACCAAACAAAAATACGTATATCTACTTCTTAGGAATTTTGATTTTCCATGTATTGAAGGTTAACCAAACAACCTCTGTATCAACCCTTATAAACATTTAGATTAGCATTAGATAGCGTGAAGATTCAAAATATTAATGGTCAAAGGTGTGTCTGGAAATTATAATATGGGCATGTTATTTTCTTACATTATTTGTTTAAGGAAATTCTTGACATGGAAATTTATGTAAGCTAAACTTGGATGAAATGAACAAAAAAGGGACCTAGAAGAGTATCAGAGTCAAAAGAGCTAGAAAAGGAGGTCTAATACATAGGTGGCATATGCACATTTGGGAACATTAACCCTCAACAAAAGCCAAAAGGTAAGGTTAAAATGTTGTAACAAATTATATTACTAATAAGTTATTAATAGACTACTTAGTAAAGATGACAACTTTATTGGATTTGTCTAGTTAAGAAGTTTCAAAAGATTAACATTTTATAAAATTCATTCATGTAGCTTAGTAGTTAGTAGTACGCCCTTGAAGGAACGGTATCCTAAGTTTCCCCTTTGTTCTAGGCTAAAAAAGTTCATTAATAGATCGTAAAGATTTTAGTGGTTGAAGTTATCCATTGACAATCGTGATATTGAAACTAGAACAGCTATTAGAGAACGGAGACACAAGTATTGATCCAAAAATTGTATGCAACGAGTTTCTAGCATGTCCATTGTAAATCATAGTTATGGTTTGAATAATTTAGTGAAATGTTTGAGATATGGTTATTGATTTGAATTTACTTTTAGCTGTTATACTCCATGTTATGCATAATGCACCAAACTTCTCATAATTTACTGGAATATCATCATACTCTTATCTAGGTGTTAAAGGTGATGGATTCATGGCTAGTGGCATAACATTCCAGAACACAGCAGGCCCAAACGCGCACCAGGCAGTAGCCTTCCGATCAGACAGTGACTTCTCCTTTGTCGAAAATTGCGAGTTCTTAAGCAACCAAGATACCCTTTATGCACACTCCTTACGCCAGGCCTACAGATCATGCACCATGGAGGGCAATGTAGACTTTATCTTTGGCAATGCAGCTGCTTTCTTTGAAGACTGTACCATTCTTGTCAGACCTCGTCAAGTGGACCCCACCAAGGGTGAGAATAATGCCATCACAGCCCAAGGGAGGACGGACCCTGCTGAGGCTACAGGGTTCGTCTTCCTAGGATGCCTGATTAACGGAACCAACGAGTACATGAAGCTGTATCGAGGTAATCCTAAGGTGCACAAGAACTACCTTGGAAGACCGTGGAAGATGTACTCAAGAACGATGTTCATAGAGTGTACGATGGAGGATCTTATTGCACCTGAGGGATGGATGCCTTTCCGAGAAAACTTTGCATTGTCTACCCTTTACTATGGGGAGTTTGGAAATAAGGGCCTCGGAGCTGATGTTTCTAAGCGAGTTAAATGGAGTAGCAGGATTCCTCAAGTTCACCTGAGTGCTTATTCTGCTCAAAATTTTATACAGGCTGAGGAGTGGAAATGATATAAACATTTAGTAATTGGTACTCCTAATATGAATTACGTTGTATGAAGTGCATGATGATGCATATGTATGAGATTATGCATGCAATGTACAAATCAATCCGAGTTTATGGATATATGGAATATCAGTGATGATTGGTACTTAGTAAGCTGAGACTTCTTATTCAAGATTTTAGTTAACAATTGCACAAAACAACTAGAGGAGCTGTGTTTCAGTTCATGGCTCCAGCTTCTTTTTAAGGTATGCAAGTTGGATGCATTATTATTTTTCATCTTCGTGGCGTGGTAGAAGATGGTGTAAATCATTACTGTCTAAAATACGACTATGTTTCTAAGGCACTTCGTCACTTTGCTTCAGTGCTATGGTTGTTTCATTCGTCGACGAAGATCTTCTTTCAAAGGTACACCTCATCTTTGATTACTAAATATGAAGCTATTGGAGGGTCCAGACTCCAGAGTATTGATATCTTACTAAATTTGATGTATGGCTACCTAGAATTTAGACTTTGCTAATTGCTATAGGGGATAATCATATTTATGACGAAAAAGAAGACGCCCAAGATTTTGACAGCTTAATTAAACCTGCCTCAATTTCCATGTGGTAGGTGATTCATTTTCCTTGTTGTTATTTCATTATATTTTGGGATACATGTTAGGTCCAAGACATTCTTCACTTTCATCTGCTAACTTGCATTAGGTAGCTTTCTTCAAATCTTTGACAATCATAACATAAGGGACTTTTCTGGATAACCTATGGCATGGAGTGGAGCCTATACCTTGACTCAACATCCAAAATCACAACAACGAACAAATTCCAATTTGGACCTGGAGGTATTCTCATGATGTGGAAGCCTTCCAGGATTCGCGTCAACATCATCAAGGAGAATAAGCAAGGAGTCCATGCTCTTGTTGAGGTACAAAACAAACTCCCTTTTTACTTTTCTTCTGTCTGTGTTAGCCTTTCCAAGCGGCGAAGCTCCAATTTGTGCTAAGAGAGCTTAATGCAATCCCACAGTGTATCGTACAGGAATGTAGGAAGAATGACAGTGAGGCTTATGTAACTAGTTATTTTCCCGAACCCCTAGTTACTATTTGGACTTCTATTTTGTGGACTGTAATAGGCTTAATGCGTCGAACACTAAGTTGTTTCTTTAATTCTATGATTTCACCTAAAAAAATCTAATAGGTGGTCGCATAAATGTTATAGCTTAATCATAGCCAGAAGATGAATTCAAGTATACCAGTAAACAACATAAAGTATTTATCCAAAATCCAAGGAGAAAGATATGAAACTAAACTGCCCAAAATTCTGATTTAATGTAAGGAAGAAAGAGGAGTAACTGTAATAACAGGTGGTGTAAATGCATCAGACTCATCATCAGTCCAGTTTGTTTCACCCCAGTGCTTCAACATACTCTTCCAATTGCACACCTTCTCAATACACTTGTTCATCCTCTTATCCTTAATCGCGATCTTCCAATGTCCGTCACTGTAATTTCCTCTCTCGGCTTGCCTCCGGTCCCACTCAATCTGAGCCTTCTGTTTTGTTCTTAACAGACAGAACCCCTGAAGCTTCTCTGGCATTGCATCATGTACTTTCCACCACCTTGCATGGGCAACATCACTCGCGAACTCCTGTAAGAAGTCTGTGTTCCAATTACAGTCATAGTTCGTATGGCATAACCACGGCTTAATCCCAAGGTAGTGTAGCACATAAAGTATCGGGGGCTCTGCACCAAATAATCTAGTCTTCATTTGCTTCTTTTCTTCCTCATCACCTATCCAAAAATGCTTCAAAAAATTCATCTGCCTAGGAATTCTATGCCACCATGTGAAAATCTCATTAAGGTATCCTTGATCTCCTCCATTATATGATTCTATTTCGTTTATATGATCCATAAGGAGCTGAAAAGTGCAATTTGAGGGCTCTATGACCATGACTCCCGAGTTAAAAAGAGTGGCGTCGTTTCCTGTGGCTGATATCTCCGGCATGCTAAACAGGAAATCCATGTTCCTTAGGATGAGGAGGTCTGCATCGATGAAAATGATCTTGTCGTAGTCTGTTAGTTGCCATAACCGGAACTTACTGTAGTTCCACTCGTTGTAGGCATCTTTTTCGGCTTTCGGATTCCTTATCCTTTGAATGGTTCGTATCTTCCACCCGGCTGCCTCGAGTCCACTCCTGTGGTAGGCACTGATTGACTTGTCAACTAGGATAACTAGATCCCTAGTGGATCCTGCCATTCGGATACTCTGAGCAGCAGCTATGGCTCCACAGACATAGACATGAGCTGAATGTAGGATTGTTGCATATGCTTCCCTCTTTGGATTGCCCCTGTACGATCTCTCTGTATAATATGTATAGCATAGAAAACTCTGTTAGCCAACAAATTATCTTATGCATTCTGAAACCAAGTTTTCTTCCTTTAAGACTTTACTAGTTAAACTAGTTGATGTTTAGGTGCTTTATGTGTTATGTCGATGTTTAAAGGCATACATCACTCCAACTCACATAGAAGACTCAAATTCTATGTGATATGGGGTGACTAAGTCCGTTGTACAGTTGCACCTGCTGTACTGTGCTCGAATCCTGCTGAGAGTTAATTATACTACAAACAAATATATATGATTTTTTTGCTACATGTTAATATGTCTTGAAACAAATGAAACATGATACGATGCAAAATTCTGCAGATCTTACCTTTGTCCTTGAGAGTAAGAGCAAGTTCACAAGAACCAACAGGAAGTTGAACTTTTTCTCTTAACACATTCAAGTTTGGCTTATATAACCATGCATTGCCTTCATGTTTCACTAACTCCTTACAAGTGAACAGGTTTGGTATTGGGAAGCAGTTTGTGATGAAAAGCAAGTGAATCGGGTAATTCCCTTTGGCTGAAGTTGCTAGCTGTGCTGCTGCAAGCTGCAAGTGCAACCGAGCAACATCTCTCGACCAATTCTTCTCATCAACCCGACAAGGCAGCTTTACAACAATTAGATCAAGTCGTTTCTTTGGTGGCTCGAGCTTTGGTAACGAGGGGCAGTGTGGAATATCTTCTTCTTCCTCTTCATCAATCCATTCGGGATACAATGATTCCCATGTAATGAATTCTTCAGCATAGTCTAAGTTAAGGACAGTATGCTCAAGTTCAGGAATTATTTGGGTCCAAGACTTAACTTCATCTTTGTTCAAGTTTAAGAGACCAATTGCATGGTATTCTTTTTCATTGAGTTTGTCAAGAACTTTTGAGATATCATCCCAATTTATTTGTAAATGTGATGTGTATCTAGGATCAGCATTGCCCCATATCCATCTTCTTATCATGGCAGACCTGCATTTGTTCAGGATATTAGTTTTTTCTGATCACATCTTAAATAAGTCAGAAAATTGCAATATCTTTGAATATTTTCATATGCATGTTTCTTTTTTCTTGTTTTGCTTCTTATCTCTTCTCCTTTTGCTGTTCAAGAAGGGGAGAGTGGGCAATTTTCAAATAGTTAATGTAGATAACCTTTTCAAAAAAAAAAAAAACTTAGCCTGAGAAAAACCGGTTTGTTTTTGAGGAAATTAGCGGTTTTGTTTTGGACATTATTCTTTCCTTTACGTGCAGCCGATAATACATGTGTGGTATGGTGAAAGGTAAGTTTCTAGGGCACAAAGTGAGAATTATTTTTAGCGTTATTGAGGAAAAAAATCAAGTGTAACACAACAATACTATAACCTATAAGACCTAGTATCATGCTGGGACTACATAAGCTAAGTAATGTTCTTAATAAAGTGCCATAAGTTTTTTATAAAGTCATCCAAAACAATAAGCAACTTTCTGTATTTAGTAGGTTAAACGTGTAAATTTTTATGAGTCCCTGAAATGATACTAATCATACTATGAATTATGAAATCAAGCTAATTAACTTATGGTTGATATGTAACAATCAAGATGTAAAACATAGCCATGCTTAAGAGAGGGACCAATATTGACAAAAGGAGTATCAGTTAACACCCCAAAGAAATAAAAGTGTTATCCACCTTTCTAATTATTAGGGTCATTAGAAGTAAGAAAAGATAGTTAATTGTTGATTTTTACAAGCCCAAGTTAGGCGTAATTGACACCTCAAAAGTCCGCGACTGATCATGATACTAAACTCGATTTCTTAAAAAAACATGCAGACGAGAAATGAAGGCGGGGTGTACCGAGAAGTAGAGCGTAAGTGGTGATGACTACAGAAGGCTGGGGAGTGCAGAAAGATGGTGATGAAAGTAGCAGAGACAATAATGAGTAAGGCAAGTTTCAAGAGTGGTAACTTGCTCTTCACACTCTTATTGCTGTCTTGAATAGATGTGTTTGATAGTTTCTCTTCATCTTTTGCTTTGCTTCTTTGTGACTTCCTTTTGTATATGTCTTCACTGTTACGCAAAAATTAAAGAAACTTGTTAAGGAGACACTAATATAGCAAAAACGTAACAGGAACACAAAAGAAAATAGGGTTTTATATTTTGATTAAGCACCATCAATGAACTTTGGTTAAGCCTTAGAAAGCAAGTGTGCTAAATGTGGTAAATATACACTTTCTCATTTCATTATCTAACTTATTTTTTTATATGAATATATATACTTCTTGCTAGATTAGGAAGGGGGAATGCGCTATTGGATTGGAATCTCTCACAGGTCAACCTGACCTAACTATATATGTAAGGCGTCTTTGGAGTGTTTGTGATGGTGAAGGAAATTCCCACTCCAAAGTTCCTCTCATACGATACTCAATTACACACCTTATCACTAAACTTGGTGTTATTATGTTATATTACTTGGAATTAGATGTGCCAAAGACTGTTTTTGGATCTATATATATACATGACTAGCTCTAAGCAAAAATTTACACTATGAACCAATAGTCATATAACATTGGGCTTGGGCACACCTTATTCTAGGTATATCTTGGAGACTTGGAACATAATAGACAGATTAGACAATGGACATGGTGCACTTATTGGGTTCCCTACCTAGAACAAAATATAAAAAGCTGCTTATTCAGGATTAACGGTTCGTTTGGTAGACGGTAATAAATGATTGTAATGGTAATAAACAATGCAGTTTGTAATGGTAATAAACAAGGATTGTCAATGCTTGTGCATCCACAAATTTGTGTTCCCCCTTAAAATCTCATTCGATATATTACCACTTTAAAGATGGTATGGAAATGAAAAAATTTAGGAAATTTTGTGAAAAAACACCCTATAAGTTACAATTTTTGCTATTAACTATCAAATTAAACGCCTTATTATCATTCTTAGTGCAAAAATCAACATTTGCGTACATTATTTTGTCCCTTTTTGTATGTGAAAGTCACCATATCAACCCAATTTTTCATACAAAAATTCAATGCACAAAAAGGGAGGGAAAACAAGAGAGTCAATGACCCAAAAGTTCACCTTTTTTTACTAAAATATGACAACAAGGTATGTAATTTGATAGATAATATCTTACAAGGTGTTTTCTCACAAAAAAATTTATAAAAGATGTTTTTTCACAAAATTTGCAACTTATAAGGTCTTTTTTGACAAAATTTTCAAAAATTTATGAACAAAATAACATATTTGTGTACAATATTTTCATTACTATGGCATTGAATAGGTCACTCCAAAATACACATAATTTAATTATCATTATTGTCATTTAGTACCTATACCAAACAAGTTATAAGTTTATTGATCATCATCACCAATTCATCACAATGTATTTCTACTAAGGAAACAAAAAGAGTCATTATAGAACTAGAATTACAAACATGAAAGATTTCTAGCCATCTCTAAATATCTCTATATAAGAGGAATTTTAAATTATATAGGTAGCGCCACATGAACAAGTGAGAGAAAAAATATTCACTGAACATGAATTAATTGTTGTAGTAATTGTAGGTATATAAGAAGAAAATACTATACCTTATTCTCTATGTGCTTTCAATGTACTCCTCAGATTTAATTTGCTATATAAATGTTTTGCTTAGTTTGTACTCTTTAAACACTAATTCCTAATTAGCAGCACCAATCTGTTTAGTATACTAAAGAGCAAGCAATCATTGGTCCACATTACCTAATTACATTAGTATTATTTAACAATAATTTGGAGTAGTCTTTGAAAATTGAAAATGATATCTCCGCTTCTTGACTGATCCATTTTTTCTAGGGGAAAATGGGCCAAATGGTTGATCAAAGTCATCATATGGAGTACTAGTATTAAATATAAATGTGTGGTAACAATAATTTTTCTTGCGGTGCACTCGCAATTTTAGGATAAAAGGGTGTTGTGCGAGGGAACGTGATAGAATATAAAATCAATTATAAAACTCTAAGTATTAACTTGGCCTTTTGTTTGAGAGCATAAAGATGGTATAGACCTATCTAATATGGAGTACAAACTAAACATTTCATTGAAGATTAAAAATGACAAAGTACCGACAACATTACTCATTTCGCTAGTGCTTTTGATTCCATTTCCGGGTCTTTCTTTAGGAGAAATGATAATAATATTGTCCACCTGTTAGCTCACTTGTTACTATCATAACTAGATAGACATATTTGGCTTGATAATTTTCCTTTAGCTATTTTTAAAGTGTTGATTCTTGATTTGAAAATAGATAATCGTTAGTCTCTCTTCAGGGTTCCTCTCTGTAAAAAGAACATATTGTATCTAAAAGTATAGAGTATAAATAATATTTTATACGTTTCTTTTTAACTGCAACTCTTTGAATTTTCATTTTTTCAATGTATAACTTTTAATTTTTAAATTGAATCCACAACATATTTTTTTTATTATTTAATAAAATTACGTTTTAGGCTTATATATACTTCTATACTGAAGTGTTGCACCTAAAATAAAACCAACGAAGTATGAAATGAAAGAAATAGGTCAGATGAGCATACGGTATAACACGATGAAGACAACTACATTGAAAATGTTAGAGACGCTTTGGAATGTATAGACTTCCTTGGTAGCATAGTTTAGCTATATTTTCACATAGCCACTAACTAGTTGCCACTTGCATAGAAGTTGAGTTTTCATGCAGTACTGACTACTGATGTACTCCCTCCGTAACGGATTACTTGCAACGATTAGACATTTTCTACTCACACTTTATGTCAAATCGTTGCAAGTAATGTGTTACGAATGGAGTACTATGTTTTCAATTATTATATAATTAATTATTTCATCAAAAACATAACTAAAACTTTGAAGAATGTTTTGTCTTTCTAGTTGATGATAAATATAGAGAATATAGAAATGTGAAATACTCTTTGAACATTTCTATAATTAATCTCTATAATAAATACATTTCTTATCTTGATTGAATGGTAAGGTTTGTATCTCACAACCACGATCCTTGCCTTCTCAGGATTAAACCCGCTAAAGCACTTTTGTGGTGGACATTCTCTTATATTCTCGCCACTTTCAAAAGACCTTACGTGTATAATTGAGTTGGATTGACGTGCGAAAGGTTCTAGAGCCCTTTTCCTTACCAAGTGTTGAAAAACCTAAAGTACAAACAAGAATGAAGAATGTATATATATGGAGAAAGAAACTCACATTGATACATAAGACCTTTGTCTAGTCTCATTAGGAGTGGAGAAAGAGCCCATTCTTCTATGCCTCTCTTCCTTTTCCTCTTTCAATGCAAATTACAAACTTTCACTCAGTAACCAATATAACATCTTATGATACACACAATTTCATGAAGTTTTTAAAAACTTTACGTACTCTATACTATATGTCTATATTCACTCACATTGGCATATATGATTATGTATGAAATTTAGAGAAGAGAGAGAGAGAGAGAGAGGAACAATTATGGATGTGTTAAAATGAAGAGAAGAGTTGAAAGATATGGTAGAACACATGAAAGAGGGAGACATGGAGTGAATAGAGGGATATTACATATATAGAGTAACGTTTACTTGAATATTACCTCTTTTATACTTCTATATAGTATTTTTGATTTCATTCACAAATCTAATAAATCTATATATGGTTTTTGTATGACATATAGTTTTTTTTAGTTCCCTTTCACCAGTCCCTTTTTTTGGTGGCCTTAGGATTTGTGAGTTATAACTTATAATCCACTCTAGCTAACTTTGAGATCAATTGAGAAACCTACCACAAACTAAATATTGATCGCATGGTATTTCAATCATCAGCATTGTTTCATGTGACACGTTGCACATTTAAATAATGACGATGTGACACAATTACCTTATCTATCTATTATTATTAGTTGTAACTATTCCTGTTTGTGCTTCTTAATTAGTAACTCAATATATAATAATAATCCTACCATAACCTCAGTAATTCTTATCACCAATGGCATAAATGAAATATATATGCGTTCTCTTTACTTTATTTATCCTGAAGTTACTAGAACTTATTATCATTTTATAAGGTGTTAGAACTTATTTGACTTATCAGAAGTTATTCAAACTTATCTAGACTTGTTAGGCTTGAAACTTATTTTTTTAAGGTAAAAAGAATACATCTTTAACGGTAACTCCATTTATACTTATTAGTAATTCATACCTCACCATAAACTAATTGTGTAACATGTCGCATATAAACTTTTGTATTAAATTTTACATGCCATGATAACTATATTTAACTCTAGCTAGAGGCTGCACCTCTGATTCACATGAAAAGGCTGATACGTAAGAACAAAAGTTAATAACGCTTTTGATAGTATTGGAGTATCAAGTTCCCATTGGACATAATAAGCACAAAACCATAATTATCAATATCATATCAACTTTTCTGAACAAAAAAAAAGACTATATTGTTTAATTTTAAACTATCATTGCCATTTTCAGGTGCAAGAATTTAAAAGACCATCAATCGAGTGAAATGCACAACGTACAACCAATGGACAAAACTCTAGCTTCCTCCCTTTCGCTCTCCCTTTATCCCCCAAGTGGTAGGAGTTAATATTATGTGCAACTTGTAGAATGTTCTTTTTCCTCTATACATAAAGGTTATGTGCAACTTGTAGAATGTTCTTTTTCCTCTATACATAAAGGTTATGTGCGACTTGAGATAATTGATTAATCTGTTTAGGTTGTCTGGCACTATTATTATATATATAAAGAGATAATAAACCGTCTTTACAAACTAAGTCTAAAATAACCAAATACCCTAATACCCCCTCAATCTTTACGAGGAGGATTCACAGATAGATTGGTTCGATGGTTACAAAACAATTCAGAAGAAAGACCCTTAGTAAAAATATCTGCAACCTGTAACCGAGTCGGAACGTACTTGACCTGAAATCCACCTTTAGCAACCATCTCACGAACAAAATGATAATCAACATCAATGTGCTTACTACGATCATGGTGAACAGGATTGACAGTAAGATACATAGCAGAAGCATTGTCACAATAGAGAATAGTAGGCCATCGATGAAAATCCCCTAAATCAGCCAACAATTGACGTATCCAAATTGTTTCGGCTGCAGTATAAGCAACAACACGATATTCAGGTTCAGTGGAAGACTTAGAAACAATAGGTTGCTTCTTAGAGCGCCAAGAGATCAAGTTCTTCCGAAGGAAGACAACATAACCAGTAGTAGAACATCGAGTGTTGCTCTGATACCATGTACGAGTATTGAGATAATTGACTAATCTGTTTAGGTTGCCTGACACTATTATATATATATAAAGAGATAATAAACCGTCTTTACAGACTAAGAGTATAAAATAACCAAATACCCTAATAGGTTATATACTGGGGATGATTCCTTGCATATTCAATCATAAAGATTCATATATGCTAAATATCGAATTACATTACATATGAAGATTGTTAAAGTATTGAGTGAGGCAGCCACACCAACAAAGTGATGTAGCGAGTCATATTGAGTCTCAGATTTTGTGTTACATATCAGACTTCGATTTTTCGAGTTCAGATAATGAACTTCCAGTATTTAGATTAGGGGACTATCAGTATCATATTTGGCCGATAAGTTCAAAAATTTGAACTTATAGTCTCGAATTATACTTGATGGTTGTGTAATACATGAAATTGAAGAGAAAGGGGCAGAAAGGCTGATGCGAGATTCAAACTTAAGACCTGATTAACAGAATTAGTTGGTATGACAACCAACTAGGCTAGACTATAAAAGTGTCATAAAAGGCGCGAATTTAATGTTTATGATGTCAATATTGTATGATGGCCCAACCAGGGGCGGAGCTAGGGGGGTGCATGGGGTGCACGTGCCCCCCCATTTTTTTTAAAAAAAAATCGGATGTTTTGGGCCAAAAAAAAATAATAAATAGTGTACTAATATTAAATTCTCCTATTTGAGTCATAAAAAGATGATAGCATAGTTGGTGAGGATGCATTAAAGTTAAAAGTGGTGTAGGGAGGTCATGAGTTCTAGTCTTATTGTCATCAATTTTGTTTCTTTTAATAATATTCTTTCTTTTTTAAATTTCTTTGACTAGTTTCTTTCTTTTAATTGTTCTCTTCTTTCTCTTTCTCATTCTTTTTTTTTGTGACTTTTTTGTTATTAACGTTTGTATTTAGTATTTTCGCATATAATATAATACTTTCTTATTTTAACATTATTTATAATATATTCTTATAGTTCATTATGATAGATTAAAAACGATAAAAAAAGCGAGATTGTTCTAGTAAATTATTCTCTTCTTTCTCTTTCTCTTTCTCATTCTTTTTTTTTGTGACTTTTTTGTTATTAACGTTTGTATTTAGTATTTTCGCATATAATATAATACTTTCTTATTTTAACATTACTTATAATATATTCTTATAGTTCATTATATATAGATTAAAAACGATGGAAAAAGCGAGATTCGTGAATAGCGTCAAACGATAAATATAACAATCTTTGTGAAATGGAGTAGTAAATATACATCCGTTTATTTGGATATATCTCAAGCATGTACCAGTTTAATTGTGCACCCCCGAATTTGAAATCCTGGTTCCGCCACTGGGCCCAACACACACTGACGCACACCTACCTAAGCTCATGTTCTACATGGAGAGTTCCAAATAAACAAATGAGAAAAAACCCGACCTTGAATATAGGCTGAATAAACTACTAGTGTCATGTCTTACTTACCAATTTATAGAGCATACCAACCAAACAATAATCATTTTCTGTTGTGGATGATCCATTACTGCTGGGTCTGTTAAGAAGGAGGAAGAAGGTGTTTAGAAGAAGTATTTTCCTCTATATTGCTTTTTGGAAATATACGGCTACATATACAAAAGCAAACCTACAACTAATCTTTCCTAAAAATCAGCTAGGAAATCTACAACATCTATCCGAAAAGATATTAACAACTAATCAACTTAGGAAAGGATAAACATATACAATATTATCCCTTAATACCCCCCTCAAGTTGGAGCATGAAGATTTCTAATGCCCAACCTGCGCAAGAGGAAACTAAACTGAGGACGTCCGAGTGCCTTTGTAAGAATATCGGCTAGCTGATGACCAGTAGGAACATAACATGTAGACAAATTGTTAGCCAACAACTCATCTCGAACAAAGTGACAATCGACTTCGATATGTTTTGTACGATCATGGAAGACAGGATTTTTGGCAATATGCATAGCCGATTGACTATCACAAAACAAACGCATAGGAGTAGAGTGAAACACACCAAGAGACGTTAACAAAGACTTTAACCACTTCAACTCGCAAGTAGCAACGGCCATGGAGCGATATTCCGCCTCTGCGGAAGAACGAGCAACTGTTGGTTGTTTCTTGGTCTTCCATGATACCAAAGAACACCCAAGGAAGACAAGATAGCCGGACAAAGAACGTCGTGTCATAGGACAAGCGGCCCAATCGCTATCACAATAAGCCGACAGACGAAGATCACTACAGGACCGAAGAAGAATACCTTGCCCTGGACTCCCTTTAATGTAACGAAGAACACGAAGAGCAGCCTCCCAGTGAGGCACCATAGGAGAGCTTAAAAACTGAGCAAGTGTATGAACCGCATAACTGAGTTCAGGTCGTGTCACAGAAAGATAAACAAGACGACCAACCAACCGACGATAACGATCCGGATCAGGCATCGGAGCATCGTTAACCAAAGCCAAGCGATGATTTTGCTCCATTGGCGTGTCAATAGGCTTACAACCTAACATACCAGACTCACTCAAAACATCTAATGCATACTTGCGTTGAGTGAGAAAAATACCCTCGGAACTCCGAGCAACCTCAATACCAAGAAAATATTTGAGAAGACCAAGATCTTTCATATGAAACTGAGAACTAAGGTATTGTTTAAAGCGAGAAACAACATCAGGAGACGAACCAGCAATAATAAGATCAAACATGAAGAGAAACCTTTCCCTTGGTGTAACAAAACAAAGAATAATCAGCATAAGAGCGCGTAAAACCATAAGCAAGCAATGCAGCAGACAACTTAGCAAACCATTGGCGTGGAGCCTGTTTCAGACCATAAAGAGATTTACGCAATCGACAAACTTTATGTGGCGACGAACATTTATAACCAGGGGGAAGAGTCATATATACCTCTTCATCTAAATCACCATGAAGAAAGGCATTATGAACATCCATTTGATGTAATTGCCAGTTTTGAGCAGCAGCAACAGCTAACAACAGACGGACGGTACCCATTTTAGCAACGGGAGCAAACGTCTCATTATAATCGATACCGGCAACCTGCCGATTACCATGAACAACTAAACGACCTTTAAGTCGTTCCACAGTACCATCACTCTTATATTTAATTTTATAAACCCAACCACTACTAATAGCACGTTTACCATTAGGCAAATCAACTAATGTCCACGTGCCATTCCGCTCCAAAGCCCTGATCTCCTCCTGCATAGCTTGACGCCAACCGGGATCTAGAACAGCTTCCCGATAATTCTTAGGCTCAACACCCTTGGTAACAGCTGCAAGAAAACATCGATGTTTCGCAGAAAAATTATCATAATCAACACAACAAGCTATGTCAAATGGCTTACCAGACGAACCAGAAGAAGACGAAAGAGCAGTCATTGTAGGGGGGTCTATATGATCTCGAACAAGAGCTGTATTTGTAACAAAATCCCGAAGCTTGACTGAAGAAGTTTTAACACGGTGTCCACGACCCAACAAATCACTAGACGGAACACAATGTGTATCACACTCGATACTACCAACACGAACTGAAGACGGAGTTGAAACAACATGTGTGGGCTGCCCAGCATTAGTAGGCGTGCTGGCAGCACCATGAGGCGTGCGTGGCCCAACAGCCGTAACAGCACCAGGAGGTGTGCAAGGCTCAGCAGGCCTAGGCGTAGCAGTGGGGCTTGAACCATGCCCAGGGGTACCCGAAACACTAGTAACACCATCTAATAAACCATGTTCACCATCAACGTCATCCCAAACAAACGGCTGATTGAGATAAGCATTCCATTGATCATGTGCAATATCAGACATAGAATCGAAATAGGGAAAAGAATCCTCAAAAAATTGCACATCACGACTAATGAAATAATCACAAGTGTCTAAGTCGTACAACCGCCACCCTTTTTTACCAAAAGGATAACCAACAAAAATACAACGTCTAGATTTTGAATCAAATTTGTCTTTACGAAGTCTATTAGTCGCATATGCTAAACACCCAAAAACTCGAACATCCGTATAAGACGGAACACGACCATAAAGACATTCAAATGGAGTTTTTCCATCGAGAAGGGGAGTAGGAGTCAAATTAATAAGATGAGCAGCCGTCTTCACACATTCCCCCCAAAAAGACTTAAGTAAACGTGCCTGAAATCGAAGAGCACGAGCGACATTAAGAAGATGGCGGTGCTTACGCTCAACTCTACCATTTTGTTGAGCGGTATCTACACAACTAGTTTGATGAAGCATCCCATTATCAGCAAAAAAACGATGCAAACACAAGAATTCTTGCCCATTATCACTACGTAAGACTTTAATTTTCTTACTAAAGTGAGTAGAAACCATAGCATGAAAATCTTTAATGAGTTGAGGAACCTCATGCTTTCCCGTCATAAGATAAATCCAAGTGGCACGAGAAAAATCATCAACAATAGTAAGAAAGTAACGAGCACCACAACTAGCAAGAACTTTATTTGGACCCCAAATATCACAATGAATTAAATCAAACACATCTGCAGCTTTATTATTACTTAATGAAAAGGAGTTTCGGGGTTGTTTTCCCATAAAACAAATCAAACAATCTAACTCACAATTAGATGAGCAAGAACTGGCTAATCCAGGCAAACTAGAAAGGACTTTAATAGAAGGATGACCCAAACGGCGATGCCATAGAAGACTTAAATCATCCAGTTTTACTACTTTATGTGCTGCAGATACCGAACCCCGGATAGGCTTGAAATAATAGACCCCATTAGACCGCACTCCCGCTCCAATCAGGTTCGTCAATGTAAGGTCCTGTATTAAACACAACTTATTAGTGAAGAAAACAATTAATTTTTGTTGATCAAGTAATTGAGTAACGGACAACAAACTACAAGTGAGAGCGGGAACATAGAGAACATTTTGTAAATGAAAACCGTCAGATAGAACCACCGTCCCTTCTTTTGTAGCCATGACACTTTTACCATTAGGCAAACCAACACGAGAAGAGACATTACGCAATTCAACAAAAGAAGCAATATTACCAGTCATGTGGTTAGACGCACCCGAATCAATCAACCAATCAAAAGTACCGTACATACCACTTAGTTTGTCATTAGAAGTCGAAACAGAAGCACTTTGAACAGCGCCCAGAAGTTGTTGCCATTGCGCGTCACTAAGAGTAGGGGTACTGGCACGGTCCGAGTCAGTCACAGTAGTGGATGTGCGCCCAGTAGTCCCAGCATTAGCAGCAAATTGCGAGCCCCCACGAGAGCTATTACGACCACGACCGCCCCTGCCAGTGCGGCCTCCACGTCCACGGCCAGCAGGCCACCCAACCAACTCATAGCAGAAGTCCCTGACATGGCCTTTACGACCACAGTGGCTGCACAACCTCTCTACTCCACTCGGCAGACCTGTAGGGCGAGCAGAGACAGTAGAGGAGGCGCTGAAACCAACAGCATCGACAGGAGAGTGTTCCTGAGATTCTGAGACAAGTTGCTTCCTCTCATCCGAAATAATTTTCGCATAAGCAACGTTGATAGACGGAAGTGGGTCCTGCATTAACAAACTAGAAACCAAAGAACCAAACTTCTTGGCATCCAAGCCCAAACAAAACTGATGTAAATGGTCAGTTTCTTGGATGCGTATATATTCAGAGGAAGCAGAGCACGTGCAAACAGGCATCTTACAATACGACATCAATTCATCTTGCAATTGGCGTAATTCACCAAAAAAAATAGCTACGGGTCGACCCTTCTGCCTACAATCCCGAATTTGGTTTTTTAATTCCAAAATTCGTGGACCATTACCAAGAGAATAACGATCACGCAAATCATCCCACAAAGACTTAACATTGTCAGGAAAACGCATAGTTGAACGAACGGACACATCTAACGTATTAAAAATCCAAGCAACAAGCATAGAATTAACAATACCCCATTGAGAATAATCAGAAGATTTAGATTCTGGTACCGTAATCGTCCCGTCGATGAAGCCCAATTTGTTCTTGGCACGTAAATTGTTTCGGAGGGACCGAGACCAAGCTTCATAGTTGTCGCCTTTCAGAAGAATAGGGCTAATCACTGCACCCGTGCCTTCACTCGGATGCAAGTAGTAGGGGGTGAATGGTTCATAGCGAGGAGTAGGCGCAGAGTCACCATCAACGGCCATCAAGAAACACAGCGGAAGACTATCACAGCAACAAACCACGCACACAGCGAGGAACCAACAACACACAGCAAACAACGCACTCGACAAACTGGACAAAGTGGCGTTTTTGAGAAAAGAAAAAAAATCAGTTTTCAGAACCGGAAGCCTGATACCATGTTAAGAAGGAGGAAGAAGGTGTTTAGAAGAAGTATTTTCCTCTATATTGCTTTTTGGAAATATACGGCTACATATACAAAAGCAAACCTACAACTAATCTTTCCTAAAAATCAGCTAGGAAATCTACAACATCTATCCGAAAAGATATTAACAACTAATCAACTTAGGAAAGGATAAACATATACAATATTATCCCTTAATAGGGTCACATACGCAGCATCGGTCCAACCTTGCAAAAGTTGTTATTGTTGGATGAAAATGAACCATCAAAGAGCATATCAGTGACTTGATTTAATAAGCTGCTTGCTTGGCATTATTATAACTTAATCAACAAAACCTAACTCTACGATTTTGTCATTTAAACTATTTCTGTTGAAGTTCATTTCATCTTTGCATGTGTTCTAGTCGATAGTAGCTCTGATCTCAACAAACTTTTATACAATATAGTCTCATTAATATTTGTTTCTCATGTCTCGTTTTGCGAGCACAAATTCTTATACTTCATCCGTTCGTAAAAGCTTGTAAATGTGTTTAGAGTAAGAAAAAAAACACAACAACAAACAAATCTATCAAATTAAGCAATGACTGTTGTTTAAATGTTGGTAAAAAGAAAGAGAAATGAAGGATAGAGAAAGGTAGCTAAACATTAATTGAGTTAAGCAAGGTTTAAAGAGATAATCCAGCTTACAAATCCGACATTTGGCATTCTTATGAATGATAATTGTGATGGCAACCTTATGCCAATCGCTATGTATATTTCTTCTACTACTTTCACTAATTTCACCACCAAATTTTGGTTGATGTCTTCCTGCATTTTTGTGGTAGATAATACTTCATTATGTTGGACCGCAACCTTACTCCCATAAAAGTATCTTCTTCGTAAAGGGCAAATTACCACCATTTTAGATTATAAATTTATGTTAATGTACCTCCTTTTCTATATTTTATTTTGGTAAAATTGACCACAACCATAGTCCTAGGGTCGTCGAGGGCGGGTTGGGGAATCCCATCCCCAAATAACCTTGTTTGACTTGAATCGGATCTTAAAGTCATCATGAGGTCAAGGTACTGCTGGTATGGATCTTGGTCAAAATAATATGAGAGGTCAAGGTTTGAAATTTCAACCATATGTCACAATATATTTTAACTTGTATAATTGATAATTCTAAAAGTATTTGGAGCCTGCCCTAATCAGCCCCATGGAAAATCTCCTTGACCCGAGGGTTAACCACCTTGACCAAGGCAAGCTTGTTGCTAATTTGCTATGTATAGTTTAAGGTCATTGAGAAATTAGAATTATTATTAGTTTATCACGGTATTTTTAGTTGTATATGTTTTATTCGTTTCTTATAGATCACATATTCCTTCTTTTCATTTGTTGTATGCTCTTTAAATTTCTTCCTCATTAATCTATATTTAATTTTGACGACTTTTTTCTCCCTTACCTTATCACATAGGCGCTAAAAAAAGAGTTATAAACTTCCTTCATTTTTTAAAATGACCTATATATCTTTTTGGAAAATTCCTATTTAGTTGAACTCATTCACATAACTATGTATACACCTTTTCAATCAATTTTTTTCACTCACATAATTTTTCTTCTAAATACATTAAACTAAAAAGAAATGAGTCAAATAAACAGAAATGAAGTAACTTGTTATAATATGCTTTTCGATAAATATACGCAAAGGTCATTGTTATATACTTGTATATATATATGCACTAGGATAGTAGGATGTGCTAGGCATTTTGTAGCAAAAGTAAATAAGAACACAAAGGACATATAAAAATTCTAAAATCTAAAAGTAAAGGTATACTCCATAAGGTATTAGGTTAGGAGAGGAGGACAATACATGAAGACGTGACATCGTATACAAAGTTGTATTGAAAGTAAAGCAAAACCAACCGAAAGGCAACCTCGTCTCATCCCCAAATCCCCAATGCTTAATTCCTTGCATAAGTTGCATGCTCGACATTGGAACTTCCTCCCATTTCTTCTTTTTATCTTCATTTTTATATATTTTATATAAATGTCAAAAATAGGTGATACCACTTGAAGTTCAAAAGTTTTGACTTTATAAATCTCTATTCTATAAGGGAAGAGAAGGTAAACACTAAAAATCAAATTTAATTACTTTAAGATCTTAATGAATTTTTTTTCTATAAATAAATGTTTTGCAATTTTTATTTAAAAAAAAATACAATACACCTTAAATAAAATTGATTCTTTCTCTTTTCCTTTCATAATTTGGCAATTGGCTGGTGGCTGGATTGACCGGCTGTTTTAGTGCCTTGTTTGACTGGCTGTGTAATTATTGGTCGTATATAAAAGTGTTTGGTAAAAACGACTGTTAGTGTTGGCTGTTAAGTACAAAATAGAAGCAAACGCCAAAAGCCAGCATCAAAAGCTGGTATAAACAGCTTTTGGCTTAAAAGCTGGTTTTTCAGCCACTGCAAAAGCCGTTTACCAAACACTTTTTTTGGCTGTTTCACCACATATAAAAGCCAAAAGTCAATGGAAAAGCCACCCAAAATTCATTTACCAAACACCATCATTATATGCTTGTGCACACGTTTGTAATTATGAATAAATAATCAATTTATTAATAAAGATTTTACTTATTTTACACACATCATGTATATATGAGACGGGTAGTAAGTAAGTAAACAATGTCGCCATGTTGAGTTGTGAAAACTGTATTAGAGCAACTACACTCATGATCAATTTGATCATAAGAATAGATCATAAGGCATGAACAAAACACAAATGGCCTACACTCAAACTTCCTGCTTATTTAAACGCCAGGCCTTACTCCAAAGTCCTGACTCAACCATAATCAATCCGAAAGAAGACTATTTGGGCTGTAGGTGTGGCCCAGCTCTGTGCTATGATCTGGGTCCATATATTCGATTAAGGACAAGTAAGATTATCATAGGTGTATTTACTTTTTATCTATCTGAAGAATTGAGCTCATCGGAAATCACTGAAACTTACTACTATAATTTTTTTAGGATCTTGCTAATGAACGGATTCTAGATGTTTATTTGAGAATATATGTCAAAATCACAAATCTGGAGATAAATACATAGAGTTATATACATAATGAAAAACATACTCGTGTGATATCTTGTTTGATTCGACTTAATGTATATTTTCCAAATATATAATTTTTATAAATTTTTTCTATATCTAATTTGAGATATTAACTTTTAAAGTTTTTTTTTAGGTAAGTGATAATTTTTTAAAAAAAGTTATGTGTCAAAAATTGTAAAAAGCAAATTTAGCAAATAAAATGAAACTGTGGGAGTAACAAACAACAATAACAAGACTAGTAATCCATATAACTCAATGAAGTGAATTAAAATGAGTTGAACTGAAAATAAACAGCTCTTATACGTGGTTATCTCTCTACTTTACCCCACGGATCCCATAATAAGCATTGTTCTCATGGATGGAGAGTCGAGCTGAAAAACATTAAGGAACTTTTACATAAATTTTAAGTTTTGGTTGTCCTCCATATTATCATAACTTTAAGAGAAGGTATTGGGTCAGACGCGTCCGACCATAACATTTGGTCGGACGACTTTCAGTTGGTTTCATTTTTGTTTCAGTTGGTTTCATTTTTGTTTCAGTTGGTTTCAATTTTCATACAGTTGGTGTCAATTTTTGTTCAGTTGGTGTCAAATTTTGTTCAGTAGGTTTCAAATTTTGTTCAGTAGGTTTCAAATTTTGTTCAATTGATCTTTTTATTTCAGTTGGATGTCTTTTAAGTTCAGTTACTTATTTTATTGTTTCATTTACGTGTTTTAGTTTAACTGAAAACAAAACTTAAGTAATTGAAACAAGATAAGTTCTAAATGAAAGCAACTTAGTTTTCAGTTACTTATAATTTTCTTTCAGTTGGTTTTATTTTTCTTTCATTTAACAACTAACTAAAGTTACAAAAATAAAAAACACTAACCTCTGCTTTCCTCTCACTTTCTCCTTCTTCTTCATCAATGGCATCAATGGCATCAATGGTAGAAGTTGAAGTATAGTTCATTAATACAGAATATTGCTTAATTTATTGATGTATCCTGATGTAGAAGCTGATGTTGCCTTCTTCTTCTTTCTCTGCGTTTCTTTCTTGCAGTGAAGGCTTTCCCGTTGCGCCGCCATTGTTGCGCAATTATGTTTTGCTTCTGTCTTCCTTCAGGTTGCTTCCCCATTGATGATTTGATCTAGTTCCTTCAGGTTGCTTCAGATTGCGCCGTTCTCGCGCCGCGCCGTTCTCGTCCGACGAAACATATTGGGTCAGACGGTCTGACCCAATAGTTTCACTAACTTTAATTATCTATGAACAATCAATAATTTAATAGTGCATTAGATCATATATATGAATAAAGTAGTACTTGAAATTTTAAAAAAAAAACTACTTTCGCCATACTTTATTAATTGCATTTATTTGACTTTAGCACTATTCACACATCACAATTTAAACTTTGTGATTTGTATTTAAGAAAAAAATATAGTTCTATGAGATCTTGTTTGCTTCATCTCGATATCTATTTTCTAATATCAACAATATATAATTTTGATTTATCGATGATTAGAGATGTTAAGGTATATATAATATTATATCAACAAATGTGAAAGCAAAATGTGTCAATTTAACAGGTACACCTTGAACTTGAAGTACATAAAACTACGTACTAGGTACTACCAACACACAGTCTCTTTATTTATTTATTTATTGTAGGTCTCGTAAAGAAAAAGAAAATGAAATAATGAGATTATTGAATCTTAGGAGTACATAATTCTAATAAGATGTACTTCCTCTGTTTCTTTTTTAAGTGCTACATTTCTTTTTTCACACTTGTCGAGACACATTTTGTATGGTTTTTATCTTTAATTATGCATTTGTAAAAATTATGACAACAAGATATTAAAAATGTATACATCGAGACGAATCAAACAAGATCCAACAAGACTATATTTTTTCTTATGCATAAATTGTAAAAGCCAGTCAAACTATAATGGATGAATAGTAGCAAAGTCAATATGTAGCACTTAAAAAGAAACGGAGGAAGTATATTATAAGTCCTCACAAATTATTACATTGATAAGATGGATGAAGCGTTACATGTTTTTGTAAAGGATAAGGACACGGGCTATACACTTAAAAGTAGAGGAAAAGATACGGAAAATTCTTACTTTCAAATGTACCTAATTGAGATTTAATCCCATGACTCATAGGATTAAATACATTATCACTAGGCCATGTGTTTCTAAGTTGGTGAATTAATATGTTAATTAGGCAATTATTGATCGGTTTGCATAATTGAAGATAAACACTTATTTAAAGGTTTAGTATTTTTTAAAAGATGGGGATTGGATAAAGTACCCCACACGAAAAGAAAGGGGAAGCTGTAGCCTGTAATTGATGTCTGATGATATAAAATGAATTGCATGTTTGTCTATTTGCAAAAGAAAAAGGGCCTACCCCTAGTATTTGTGCCTCTAGTTTTATGAAAGCCTCTTGTTTACCCTACATTTTAAAAAAGTCTTCTTCTTGCCTACCTCAGATATTAGTTAACATATTGTATTATATGAGGACATTTGATAATATTTTTTTTGATCATTTTAACTTTGTTGGATCTCTATTATATAAGGGAAGTGGAGGGGACACTATAAATCAATATTAATCTTTTTTTTAATTCCTCAATAAATAGAACAACTCTCTCACTGTAACTAACTGTTTTTATAGTTTTAAATATTGAAAAAAAATATGAAACACACAAAATAAACTACAATAATAATTTTATATTTTTACACAGAATTATATAGGACTCCG
Organism: Patellifolia procumbens; assembly: GCA_947645195.1. Lineage (NCBI taxonomy): Eukaryota > Viridiplantae > Streptophyta > Magnoliopsida > Caryophyllales > Amaranthaceae > Patellifolia > Patellifolia procumbens. The sequence continues at coordinate 2,089,353 of CANSGD010000144.1, forward strand.
CACGCATCGCGTACATATAATGCTAGTATTATTATATACAAACTCTTGTAATAAGACTATGTTACTTTAACGTTTTGGTGATATAACTTAAAATTTAAAAAGTTACTTTGAAGTTAAATGTGTCACTAGTATGTAGTAAAACTTACTTCTCTTACAGTCCGTGTAATAAGGTGATATTAAATATTAGTGATGATAATAAAACCATTTGTAATTTAGAGAAGCCTTTTAAAATTAGTCTAACACATTGTAGTATAATACTACAATGTGTTATATTGAGGATAATAATAAAATCTTATAATAAGACTAGTTTACTTCTCTCTAAATTACAAATTAGCGGGTGTCAAAAAAAATAATTACAAATTACATATTTGTAGTATAAATTACAAATGATTTTATTGTAGTATAATTTTATCTGAGGACAAAACCAACAACTGACAAATTGGACTTGGAGTAGCCTTTTTAAGTTAGTCTAACACGTTATAGTATAAAACATTCTTACTCTGAATTGACTATTAAACATTTAAAAGAATAAATTATTTTTTTTGTAGTTTCAAATTCCAAATATAAAAAGGCCACAAAAGCATCTTAAAAAGCTTGTACTAATCGTAATATAAATAATTTTAAAAGAGACTAAGTCCTGCAATAGACAATCTATCATATATTTAATTTAAAATCTTAGTGTATAAAATGTTAAAATTTTAAAACTTTAAAATGTTAAATTAAAAGGTAAATAAAGTCTATTCATACACTTATGAATAAACCGTCGGCACAAGTTTTTGTATTAATAAGATACTCCAAACCTAAAATTTAATTCTCAATCAAATGAAAATAATGTTGTCCTATTACTCCTAGTTGCTATACTTGTTTGTCACTCTTACAAACGGAAATCCTTATGGATAAGGTCGGATATCTGAAATCTATGGGTTATATTCATAAATGAAAAAATAATGCGGTATCAAACTATCAATGGGGGTTATGCTGGATCGCTGGGCAATTTGAGGGGAGTTGTCAACTAGTAATTTGATCTAGAATACATATTTTCACCAAAACTGCTAGACCACTCCAACTCTAGCCGTTAAGATATAACTAAAAAATGGAGGAAGTATATGACTAATTTTTAACATATTGTTGATATATTCTCTTTACGGCTTTACCTTTTACAAAAAGGTTTCAGGTTTGATAAAGCTATATAGAGCGTACTAGGTGCGGAAATAAGGTGAGATCATGATTAATCAGGTTCAATCAGGTCTAATAAGTTCATCTCAGGTAAATTTAGATGAAAAGATTACGACCTAAATGAAAGAGGAAAGACGTAATTATTACATAGAATAAATTACAAATTTACAATGATACTCGTACTATATGTACAAGAAAAAAAAAATAACTAGTTTAAATTTAGCCAAATAGCCTCATCCTTTATTTATCTATCTCACTATCTAATGTACATAAGAACCAGTACAATTGTTCTTACAAAAACATGATCAAAATTCATAAGAAGGCCAAAATAGATTGGACATCCACAACAAAATTACTAGCAACAATTGATGCTCAAATTGGAAAAATGATTGGTCAATCCAGACCCCTGCATACCACCCATTTCTCTTCTCCTCTTCTCTAATCTTGATTGAAAATCAACATTATTATTATTATTATTAATATTAATATTATCATTATTATTAGTATTACTGTTATTATTATTATTATGAAATGAAAATTTGTTATTATTGGTGTAATTAGTGAGTTTCCATTTGGATTGCATATAAGTGGGCTTTCTCCAAGGGGGTATGTGTAGGCCCCTCTCTCTGAGAGATTCTTCAGCAGCTGAACAAAGAAGAGAAATTATCCTCTTTAATTTGTCTTCATTTCCTACAAATATCATTGGAAGTTTGCTTGATAAGTCTTTGTAGCTTTGAGTTGGCCTTGCTACTTCAAATTGTGACTTGAAATCAATATCCACTATTAATCTTTGGGATTGGGACCCTCCCTTTGCTTCACCATCCTTTACTATTTCAATGTACTCATAATTTCCTGAAAATTGATTATAATAACTTTGATTAGTAACAAGAGAAATTATATTCAATTAAAAACCATTTCGCTATTGAATTGAAAAAGGATGAAGAGAAAAAAATATCATCTGTCTTTGAACTGATAACCATCTTTCGGCTAATCTATAGTTTCTTCAGTCTCTTGAGACCAACAAAGCGTAGTACTATAATATCCACGTATTGCACGCCCATCGACTATGCCTTTTAACCCTAATCGTAGGCCTCAACTTATCCTACATGGACTAAAAACCTCCTCTCTAGTTTATAGTCTTACTAGATCATATCTCAATCGAAATTAAGGGTACGGGTATTACGTATATTGTCGCCTACACTCATAATGATATTTATGTTAGAGGAGATTTATGTACAAGACACTACTTAAACTGAATAATGAGAATATTAACTTAATCATGTAGTTATTATAGTCTTTGCTAAGCAAGTTCACATTCTAACTTTAATTACTAAATGAATGACACTATTATGTACTAATATCCATAGTCCATACATAAGTGATAGATATAGGCTAATTAAAAAATGAACTTACTAACTGATTACATCTGGAGAAATATAATACTCCATTATGATGTACTATGAGCACATACCAAATCTTAGGCCCCACTTCAAAAAAAATGATAGATCAAATTTTGAGAGTGAATCATTTTTGTCATTTGATAATTAAAAATTCACTAATTCTCTCATTTTAACTCTAAGTAATAAGTAGCACCTACTTAATTAGACAACATGATGCTCTAACAATGTTGTGGTCAATTAGACTAATATTTTGGAGAAACGTAATAGATGAGTTATATCTAAATAAGGAAATGAGAAATGTAATTAGGTTAAAAAATGAAAAAATGGGAAATCATATGGAGGACGGAGGGAGTAGTAATTAGGAAGAGAAGGAAGTAATTACCACAAGGACATGAAGGGGTAGTGAGCCAAGAAGTATGACAAAAAGAAGCAACAAAACCATCCAACTTAAGGCACTTAACAAGCCATTGCTTAAGCCCACTTGTTTTCTCCAAATCCTTCTTGTTTTTCATATGCTTACATATTTTATCAAAGATTTCTTTCTCTTCTCTTGTCTTCTTCCTTAGCATCTCCTGTTTTTTATACAACCAAAAACCATATAAGAAACCACGTAAAGATACTGAAAAAATATACTTCATCCGATCCTTTACAAGAAATATAGTTACTATTTAATTACGCGTATAACCAACTTAAAAACACGGAAAGAATGTATGTCTATTCTATAAGTGAAGAGTAGGGGACACTAAAAATCAACATTAATTTTTTAAAAATTCTCATAACTAATTATTTTCAATATTTTAAATTTTTAAAAAAGATATACAAACTATTTTGAACAAACTAATTGTTAGATTTTTATGCAGAATTTACGTGATTCTGCATGCATCGCGTGCATATAAGGCTAGTATATATATGTTGTAACTAAGATCATAAAGGACTTACTTGAAGAGTGAAGTATCTTGTAGAAGAAAGAACATGTTTTTGGGTAGTAGGAGGATTATAGAAGTTGTGAGATAATAAAGAAGATGATGAAATTTTTGAGTCGGATGATTCAATGAAATCATGAACCATTTGTAAGAGATTATCTTCCTCTAAGCTACCCATTTTCTTTGATTAATTTTTGCTAATCTCTTCAAAGTTCAAAACTCGAAGGATTAATATATGTCTTTGTCTCTCTCAAAATGGAAGGTATTTGTAGGGGAAGATGGGAAATGAGAAGAGCTAGTAATACGGTCAAGTGGTGATAGATGAGGTCATAGTGGGGAATTTTAGGGAGAATATCCCTACTTTTTTAAAAGAAAAACCCAAAACAGTCATTAATCTACGGGGAAATAAAGTAATTTTGTTAGGGATAAACCATTTTTATTCCTTTATAATTGTAATATCCATTCATTATCCATGACCTGCTTTTAGAAACCAAATATGTAAGACATTCTCATTATGATAGGTAATTTATTTTCGGGTTCATTCAGTATTGTCGTTAGTTTTTAGTTTTTGGTTTTCAAGATTTTAGAACTATATGATATAAGTTGTAAAAAAGGTTAAATTAGTCATATAAATATTAAGTGAATTACAAGCCTCTATATTAATCATGTTTATTTTGAAAACTGTCAACCACTTTATCTGTTTTTCATATTTTGATTTTTAAATTTCAAAAAAACTAAAAAGTAAAAAAAAATGATAATGAATAAGTCCTGAATTCTTTAGAAAAAAGGTTTGCTAATTTTTTTTCTTGTATTTTTTTAAAAATGAAAATATTGCAAAATTTGGTTGTAAATTAGGGTTTTTCTCATATCTGTTGACGGACTAGAGTTAAGCACTTGATTCTTGAAAGATGAGTTTCGACACATTTTTTAGCCGCTTTGGAAGTAAGGAGGGGTGGCCGTTTATGTGGAAATTTAGGTATTGCATGTACTCCCTCTGTAACAGTTTAATGACAACAATTGTTTTTGCACGCATTATAAGAAAACTATTTAAAGGCGTAAACAAGCAAATTAATCAAAATGGTTTTAATATAAGCAAGAATGGGATTATAAGTTACTAATATTAAAATTATTATGATTAATATGTTCGTTTACACCTTTAAATAATTTTCTTAAAATGCGTGTAAAAGTAATTGTTTTCATTAAACTGTAACGAAAGGGTACTTTACAATATCCGTAATACCTATTATAAATGTCGTTTGACTAGCAAATCATTCTATTTGTAATCTTCCTGAAGTATGCCTATTGACTAGCAATCCCCTTTCTTCTAATTTAAAATTTTCTAAATTTTGTCTTCAGCCATTGCATTTAGTGATGAAGAAAACTTGATACCCACATGAAGTACCTTTAATTTTTTCCCTTAAAGGATTACACACCAACTCACCAAGCTACATAACATGGATGGAGCCAGAATTTGGTGAGTGCAATGCACAAGAAACATATGCTTTACTGCCTTTACGTATGGTGCCGAGAAATTACGACTTCCCTATTTCAATATTTTTCAGTAAATAATTCCTAATCCTACCATGCAAGTATCAATTATACAACTAAGCTCCATTTGGTTAGGAGGAAAACGTTGAGAAAAAGAATTTTTTGGACCTGATACAGACTACAGTCCTTGCATCTTGCAGGTGAGACTTCAACCCACTTGCACCGTCCTTTTTTCATGTTTTTTTTTTCCCATTTGTTTCGCCATTTTTTATAAAATTCATGATCATGATTAAAGTTGGCATTAGGTAATAGACCCTACTCAGATCCGTGGATTCAAATCCGTTTTTCTAATGGATTTGGCTCCTCGATTTTTGTACTCAATGGATCCAGGGAGGATCTAGATGCTAATTTTTAAAAATGGCAAATTCAACACATTGACGTGATGCATAAAGCATTTCATAAGCAAGAGCATTCGTTGGTTAAGAACCGAAGAATCAGTTTTGCTTCAAGCCTTGTTGGAACCGTACCAATAACCACCACTTTCACTAGCCTTAGAACCACCAAACTAGGCCACCAATGTCAAAGAAGAACTCTTGGTGCAACCTTGCTTTGTTAAATTAGTAACTAATCTACGTTAGTTAGCTAATTAACTCAAAGACTTTAATTAGGACAAACTGTCCAGTTTTGCTCTAAGCGCACAGCTCAAAGAAATGAGTATAACTCTTAATTCATTCAACAAAGTCTAATGAAACTTTTTACATTACAATCCTAACATATAAGGCAGTAACATACCAAAGAATCACGTCATTTGGTGATGTTTTGCTTAGGTAACAAAAGCCATCTTAAACTATTACAAAAATCTGGCCAGTTTTCAGTACCTAGGTGCAATGATTGAGGGATTCTGAGAAACGAAAATGTCCTACTGCAAAAAGGAAGCTAAGGTAATAAAATAGACATTCTAAGGAAAATATCCTCAAAAAATCAGCTCCAAAAGCAAAAAAAAGATGGCTGCGCAGAACTGATGAAGATGGGCCCAGAATGACGCAGGGAGCTGCGGTTTTGGATACTTCTTCATGAAGCTCTCGTTTCCTATTGATTCTTGCCTCCAACTCTTCACATGCTTGTTGGTGATGTATGTAAGCACACAGGTGAGTCATGTATGGTTGCCTTAGCCAAGAATAAAGCTCAAAAACGTGGCCAAAACGTTCCCTAAACAAACCGTATAAAACCTGTTCTTCCAAAACAGTTTCACTAAGCTTACTTTAATGACTTAGAACTAATTAATTAAGCTATTTAATCATAATTCAAGCTTGATTACTAATACTTTATGATGTTAAGATGATCATAAGCATTAATCAACAAGGCTTAAAAAAGATTAAAAAGGTGTTAAGCTTAATTAACAATTCGAAGTACTTGTTTGTTCGAAATTGGATTAAGTAAACTAATGAACTGAATCTCCTTCACCTTAATCTCTTCTTGATGACTCTTTGTTAGGAGACTTGGATTGATCATGGATGCTCCTGCATCATTCTCCCCTGGTTTGGAGAAGTCTTCTTGTAACTCAAAATCTTCTTCCAAATATGGAGCTAAATCACCCACATTGAAGGTGGCCGAAATGTTGCCCATCTCACTTGGTAGTTCTATCTTGTATGCATTGTTATTGATCTTTTCAAGCACTCTAAATGGACCATCACTCCTTGGCATCAGTTTGTTCTTCCTTCTTGATGGAAATCGTTCCTTTCTTAGGTGCAACCATACCAAGTCCCCGGGCTTGTAAATGACCTCCTTTCGATGCTTGTTAGCTCGGACCTTGTAAGCTTCATTAACCTTCTCAATGCGTGCTCTAATCTGTTGGTGAAGCTTTTTCATCTCCTTTGCCTTCTCCTCTGCATCTTTGCTTTGCCTCACTTCAACTGGAATAGGTAGTAAATCAATGGGACTTAAAGGATTAACCCCATAGTTCACTTCGAATGGAGAGCACTTCGTGGCATATGTAGGTGATCTATTATAAGCAAATTCGGCATGTGCTAGCTTTAGATCCCAATCTTTCTGTGACTTGTTAACTAGAGTCCTGAGGAGAGTAGTAAGTGTCCTGTTTGTCACCTCCGTTTGACCATCAGTTTGTGGATGCGCCGTGGTACTAAAGAGGAGCTTAGTACCTAGGAGCTTCCATAAAGTCTTCCAAAAGAAACTGAGGAACTTAACATCCTTATCAGAAACAATAGTCTTCGGTACACCATGTAATCTAATGATCTCCTTGAAGTACAAATCAGCTACATGAATTGCATCATCCGTCTTGTTGCAAGCAATGAAATGAGCCATTTTTGAGAATCGATCCACCACCACCATAATAGCATCTCTTTGCCTTTGAGTCCTAGGCAAAGCTACAATGAAATCCATACTAACATCTTCCCATGGCTGATTAGGAACTGGAAGTGGAGTATAGAGCCCTTGATGAAAAGAACTCTTGGCCTTTTGACATGTAGAACATCGAGCTAGAACTGAGTGAACATCACCTGCCATTTTTGGCCAATAAAAGTGTTCCTGCAAAACATCCACAGTTTTGTTAATACCAAAATGCCCTGCTAGGCCTCCTCCGTGAACCTCCTTGATGAGCAAATCCCTTAGTGAGCACTTAGGGATACAAAGCTTATTATTTCGGAAGAGAAAACCATCTAGAACCGAATAAGTTCCATGAGAACCATCCTTGCACGCTTCTATCAATGGTGAAAAATCTGGATCATCATAATAAAGCTCCTTAATATGAGTGAAGCCAAGAACTCGAGCCTCCATTAGAGAAAGCATAGAATGCCTCCTAGATAATGCATCTGCAACCACATTAGAAACTCCAGTTTTGTACTTTAAAACAAAATCAAAAGATTGAAGGAACTCCACCCATTTAGCATGTCGTGAACTGAGCTTATGTTGTCCATTAATGTACTTCAAAGCTTGGTGATCTGAATGCAACACAAACTGAGCTGGCCTAAGATAATGAGTCCAATAAGTCAAAGCACGAATAATAGCATAGAACTCTTTATCATAGGTGCTGTAGTTGAGCTTGGCATGATTGAGCTTCTCACTGAAATAGGCTATGGGACGCCCTCCTTGTTGTAAAACAGCTCCAATCCCTACGCCACTTGCATCACATTCCACTTCAAACACTTTCTTGAAATCTGGTAAGGCTAGAACAGGCGCCTCACAAAGCTTGCTTTTCAACTGATCAAATGCTTCCTGAGCTGCTGGAGTCCAAGTGAAAGAACCCCCTTTGATACATTCGGTCAGTGGAGCCAAAATAGTACTAAAACCTCTGATGAATCTCCTGTAAAAAGATGCCAATCCATGAAAACTTCGAACTTCTGTGATGGACTTTGGAATTGGCCATGATTTGATTGCCTCCACCTTGGATTCATCCATAGAAATACCCTGAGATGAAATAATGAAACCAAGAAAAGACACACTAGAAGTGAAGAATTCACACTTCTCCATCTTTGCATATAGCTTCTTTTCCCTTAGCTTAAGGAAAACCTTCTTCAGATGAATAAGATGATCCTGTTCACTGTTGCTATACACAAGAATATCATCAAAATAAACCACAACAAACGAACCAATGAAAGGACGAAGTACCTCATGCATGAGCCTCATGAAAGTACTAGGAGCATTAGTTAAACCAAATGGCATAACACGCCACTCATATAACCCACTCTTAGTCTTAAAGGCTGTTTTCCATTCATCCCCTTCCTTGATTCGAATCTGATGATAACCACTACGCAAATCTATCTTGGAGAATATAGTAGCACCATGTAATTCATCGAGCAAATCATCAAGCCTAGGAATAGGATACCTATACTTGATGGTAATGTTGTTTATAGCCCTGCAATCTACACACATACGCATAGTTCCATCCTTCTTTGGAACCAAAATAACAGGAACAGCACATGGACTAAGACTTTCTTGTACAAACCCCTTAGCTAACAATTCAGTAATCTGTTTTTGCAACTCTTTAGCTTCTTCAGGATTACATCTATAAGCTGCCTTGTTAGGTAATGGTGCTCCAGGAACTAAGTCAATTTGATGCTCAATACCCCTACTAGGTGGTAAACCATATGGAAGATCCTCGGGAAAAATATCACTAAAATCGTTCACTAATGGTTTAACCCAATCATGTAATTCACGAGTATTTTCATCATTTGCAGCAAATAACAACAACAAGTACATTTCCTTCCCCTTTTCAATGGCCTTCTCAACTTGATGTTTTTGGAGAATTAAGGATTTTTGATTTTTAGCTTTCGAATTGGAGGTTTCTTTCTTAGGCAAATTCGGACCCTTTTTGCTAGGACTAAGTATAATTTTCTTGTTTTCATGCATGAAAGTGTATGTATTAGTCCTACCATTATGTAAGGTTTCCTTATCAGATTGCCACGGCCTCCCTAAGAGAATATGACATGCATTCATAGGCACCACATCACATAAAACCTTATCATTATACGAATCACCAAAAGAGAAGCTAATTAAAGCTTGTTTTGTTACCTCCACACAGTTACCATCATTAAGCCAATGAAGCTTATATGGTTTAGGATGACTGAAAGTAGGATAATTGAGCTTCTCCACCATAGAACTCGAAGCTACATTAGTGCAACTCCCACCATCAATAATCATGGAACAAATCTTGCCCTTGATTAAGCATTTTGTCTGAAAAATCTGGTCTCGTTGAGATGGTATAGCTTCGGCTTCTTTGGAGTGAAGGACCCTCCTTAGAACCAAGCTAAGATGATCATCTCCTTCCACTTCATCAACAAGAACATCTTCATTGCATTCATCCTCCTTTTCAGATTCTTTTTCGTGCTCATCTTGATCTTTAAGGGCATCTTCTATGTTTTTAATGTCTAATAAGGTCATTACCCTTCTGTTTGGGCATTGTGCTTGATAATGACCATAACCATGACACTTAAAACATTTGATATCATCCTTCTTGGAAGAACTTTCAGCAACTTTCTTCCCTTTATCAAGAAATTTCGAACCAGCTTCACTTTTAGGTGTAAATGGAGATGTCGAAGTAGGCTTTACATACGAACTAGAACCTCCTTTAGCATAAGAAGTTCCTTTGCTAAACACCTTCTTCTTCTTGTCTTTTTGATGCTTTTCCACCTTAAGAGCCAACCTGAAAAGTTCATCTAAAGTAGAATAAGATTGAAGCTCAAGCTTCTTTTGGATGTCACGATCTAGGCCCTTCACAAAACGAGCCATGGTCTGCTCTTCCCTTTCTTGAACATCCAATTTCATCATCAACTTCTCATATTCATGGATGTAGGTCTCGACATTCTTGGTACCTTGGAACAAATCAGAAAGTTGGTTATATAAATCAAGAGTGTAAGTGGAGGGGAGAAACTTAGCTTCCATCTTCTTTTTCAGTTTCTTCCAGCTCTTGATTTTCGGCTTATGCTTCCTTTCTCTAGCAAGAGCAACGTTTTCCCACCAAAGGGATGCATAACCCTTTAGCTTAGTGATAGCCAACTTGAAAGATTTCGAATCATCATACTCCTTTAGCTCGAAAATCCTATTACATCTCGAAACCCATTCCAAATAAGCATCCGGATTAAGGTTTCCATCAAATTCTGGAACATCTAACTTGATGTCTCGAAAATCATCTTGTTTTCGTGGCCTCCTTCTTTGATTAGAAGTTTGTGATTGTACTTCTTCACTAGAGTCATAAACAACCTCATTCTCATCTTCAAAGTGCCTCCTTTCATGAACTTCTCTTCGAACTCCAACACTAGAACTTCGAAAAGCTTCCATGAGATTTGCCATTTGCTCACTAATTGTAGCCATTTGATTCTCAAGGCCAACTAACCTTGCTTCATTCAATGTCATGCCCCTTCTAAACTGATTTGGATCTTCACCACCACTCATTTTAACAACCACTAAGTTGTATCAAAGATTAGAGGTGAAAAGAGAAGAAAAGAGATGTGTTTGGGCTTAGAATTGATTTCAGTTTTGGGGGGAATAAGTGTATGAGTTTAGGAAATGATTATGGGATGATTAGAGGGTTAAAAGAATGCTCTTAAACTAACCAAAGCTCTGATACCAAATGATGCATAAAGCATTTCATAAGCAAGAGCATTCGTTGGTTAAGAACCGAAGAATCAGTTTTGCTTCAAGCCTTGTTGGAACCGTACCAATAACCACCACTTTCACTAGCCTTAGAACCACCAAACTAGGCCACCAATGTCAAAGAAGAACTCTTGGTGCAACCTTGCTTTGTTAAATTAGTAACTAATCTACGTTAGTTAGCTAATTAACTCAAAGACTTTAATTAGGACAAACTGTCCAGTTTTGCTCTAAGCGCACAGCTCAAAGAAATGAGTATAACTCTTAATTCATTCAACAAAGTCTAATGAAACTTTTTACATTACAATCCTAACATATAAGGCAGTAACATACCAAAGAATCACGTCATTTGGTGATGTTTTGCTTAGGTAACAAAAGCCATCTTAAACTATTACAAAAATCTGGCCAGTTTTCAGTACCTAGGTGCAATGATTGAGGGATTCTGAGAAACGAAAATGTCCTACTGCAAAAAGGAAGCTAAGGTAATAAAATAGACATTCTAAGGAAAATATCCTCAAAAAATCAGCTCCAAAAGCAAAAAAAAGATGGCTGCCCAGAACTGATGAAGATGGGCCCAGAATGACGCAGGGAGCTGCGGTTTTGGATACTTCTTCATGAAGCTCTCGTTTCCTATTGATTCTTGCCTCCAACTCTTCACATGCTTGTTGGTGATGTATGTAAGCACACAGGTGAGTCATGTATGGTTGCCTTAGCCAAGAATAAAGCTCAAAAACGTGGCCAAAACGTTCCCTAAACAAACCGTATAAAACCTGTTCTTCCAAAACAGTTTCACTAAGCTTACTTTAATGACTTAGAACTAATTAATTAAGCTATTTAATCATAATTCAAGCTTGATTACTAATACTTTATGATGTTAAGATGATCATAAGCATTAATCAACAAGGCTTAAAAAAGATTAAAAAGGTGTTAAGCTTAATTAACAATTCGAAGTACTTGTTTGTTCGAAATTGGATTAAGTAAACTAATGAACTGAATCTCCTTCACCTTAATCTCTTCTTGATGACTCTTTGTTAGGAGACTTGGATTGATCATGGATGCTCCTGCATCATGACGCAGCAAATTGAATCGCGAATGTGGGAAAGTTTGTACTATCCTCCTAGAGCTTTTTAAGATCTCTCCATTTATCACTCATCACCATTCACCACCCCCATCCTATGTATTGGTAGAACGGAGGCTCTCCTAATATTCTCTTCCTTTCTTTTTCAGACTGTTTAAGAAATAAATAAAAGAAAAAAGTAGTTGGATGGGATACTCCAAGAATCATAAAGACTTAAATTATTTTTCTTTATCTTTTGGTTATAGACTAAATTACTTTTTAATTTTGAGCCTTATTATCGAGGCCTTGAGCGATTGCCCTTATTGCCCATACTCAAGCACATGCCCTAACTTTTTTTTTTTGAGGGGAAAGACAGGAAAACTAGCATAAATCAATTCCCGCCAAAGAAATTAGACTTTGGGGAAACGAGTTCAAAATTACATGCTCCGAAAGATCACTCATATCCCATCTAGCCATGTGATGGGCTACAGTGTTCCCTGACCTCCTAACATGAGAAAAGCTAGCACAATCAAAACCTAACATCAAAGAGCTAATATCCTCATACATCAAGTAAATAGGAGCATTTCCTGATTTTCGACCATTGATCGCTTCTACCACACGCAAGCACATGCCCTAGCTACTAATACTACTAAGTTTTTGCAATGAGTCTATATTGACTGTCTGTTCACCCATTACCATCTATAATTAGAAACTGTTGATCTCAAATATGTCACTAGAAGTGTTGAATATTAATTATATATTGTATCTAATTATATTTTTCCCTTCAAAAATCTGCTAAACTAAAATATATTATCATATACGCCTTATCATAAATGCTCTATATTTTCAACCCACGCCTCTGAATCTCTGATTTTTAAAAAATTGATATTGTATTGTTAAAATACCTAATATTAATGTTGATTTGCGGTGAATGACTCTCAGTCACTCATTGTAGTTTTTTTTTTTTGGTAATGGCCCGGACTACGCTCGGGTCCTAATGAGCCAGACACTTGAGAGTAGGGGGAAAGGGTAAGGGAAATCCCTACCCTCAAAGTGCCACTAGTGGGATTGATCCCCAACCTTGAGGTTGGAAGGATGCTTTCCTTACCACTACACCAAATACTACTTGATATTGTAGAATTTTGTTAAGTTTTGACTTATTTCACCAAAATTGTTGTATACTTGTAAGTTGTATCGTTTTAACTACCTAAAAGGATGACATGGGTTAGAATTTCTTAGGTAGGTCTACTTAGGATATGTGCATACATCTTCTGTTTAGTTGATCAGTTAAAAAGTACTACTATTAGTTATAAGCGCAAATTTTTGTGAAAAAACATCTTTTAGTATAATTTATTGACGAGAAAAACACCTTATATCTATGTGAAGTATATCACATTACACACCTTGGTGTCATATTCCGGTCAAAATTTGGGTCACTCACTCACTTTTTTCTCTCCATTTTTGTGCATTGGAATTTGGTCTAAAAAATTGGGTTGATATGCTTAACTTTGTCGCACAAAAAGGGAGGAAAAATAGACTCAAATGTTGACTTTTTGGTCTAAATATGATAATAAGGTGTGTAATTTGATAACTACTGACATATAAGGTATTTTCTTACAAAAATATTATAAAAAGTGTTTTTTCACAAAAGTTATACTTCCTCCGTTTCTTTTTAATTGCAACAAAGGAATTTTTATGTTTCATGAATAATACCCCTGTGTTGCAATTAAAAAAAACGGAGGAAGTAACATATAAGTTCTTTTTTGACAAAATTTCCAAAAAAGTACTTATATCATAAATTCATAATACTAAAATAAAAAGGGGTATTTTTTTTACTTTTTCCAAAAGCAGCCAATGAAAAAGTATATGACTACATTAAGGTTGTTTTTACGAATGGATTAGTGTTGGACAAGTATTGGAAGAACGTTATTTATTGATTTGATGTCTTTGATCAACATGGTTCATCAAACAATTGAAACAAAAATAAAAAAGAAAACGAAAAGAAAATTTACCTTGTTTTTACAATTTCCTTTGAATTACTTGTATAATGATCTAAATGACTTAACGAATTTTCTTATAGTATCAATTTAAATATTGTTATTATTAGTTCTATCTGGTCGGAAACTTTCTGGTCTAGTATGGTCTGATCCGATGTGGTAATAACGAATTAACGATAGTGAGTAATAAGTTATAAGTTAACGAGAACATAATCTGAACATGTTTAGCCAAATTATGTTTGGTAATAACTTTTTAACCAGCTGCACATAGGCGAAAATGAAGAAGCTACTTTGAGTAGCTTTTCGCCATTGGCGTTTCAGGCCAAAATTTGACTGATTAGCACAACAACTAACAACTTCAAGCATCTAAACTGATGATGCTAACAAAAAAACATGTGGTAGGTTCAGACTCGTTCATGCACCTAGGTCAGTCTCTACCATTCTGGACAAATGGGCGCCTAGGCGTTATTAGCGGACATTACACTTTGACTCGTTTTTATAGTTTACACACTTTTGTGTTGCTCTTAACACTGGCAATTATGTTAATGCACTTTCTAATGATACGGTAACAGAGGATCGGTTTTCAGTTGCCTTGTCAAATAACTACTGTGGCGGTCTGGCGTCTGGCTTGTGGGTATAGGGAGATCATGGAAAGAGATGCCTAAAGCAAAGAAAAGAAACATGAAAAGCATCCAAGAATATGATGATCCATTGCAGATGACAATCTATGATGAAAATTTAGTAATGTTCATTGTTTCCTGTGGTCCAAAATCAGGATGCATGATAATTAACATTGTTCTTCCAGCCAGAGACCCTCTATCATAATAATAATCCTAACAAAAACGTTTTTCGGCTGCTGTATAATTCTCTTGTCCACACTGTGGACCTCTAAAATACCCTAAAATCATGATAGATTCGGCCGGATAAAATTCCTTAACTTGAACAAATAAAAATCGGGGCAGAAATGACTACTAGAGTAGAAGAAAAAATAATGTTGGCTGTGCATCAATGATAACTTGAGAAAAAATTACCCCCAAATTGATGCAGTGAACCCAGATTTACATGGAAGGCACTGCATTCCAAGTTAGATGGTAGCCTCTGTGCAGGACTTCAAATAAAATGATGAGTTGGATACGAGTGCTCGTACCCATTATAATCATAATACAGCCTCTCTCCTTTGGCGATGTCACGAGTAGCAACTAGAAGGACACAGCATTCACCGTTCACATCGTACCTCACACATTTTAGATTCTGTTTCTTCTTACTTTCCCTGCATAGCAAAATGCATTCCAGTTTTAACCGCAATGCAGAAGCAAAATTTCTTTTGTTGAACTTTTCGGACATACCCTTGGCCAAAAAAAAAGAGCAATAAGAATCTATACTGAACAACCAAACCCACTGAAGTTCCCTCCTAAATCTACGAACATTGAAAGCACTTGATAAAAAGAATTGAGCACTGCTCGGGTATTAGCTAATATAAAGTAAAGGGCTTACGGAGTATGGTTGTTGATGCCATTAACAAATCGAGCAATATTTCCCCGTTTGTCAGGACAAATGACCAAACTGTTAGATGGATCTGTTGCAAGAAGAAGAGTCATCAAACTATCACAATCATCGAGCTGCCGGTTTTTTATGAAATCCACATCTCCAGTGTATTCTGCTATGAATGTCAGATCTTTGATCGGGGCATCAGCCTCAACAGTATACCTGTATTAACATACATAATAACAGGCAAAAATCAAGCTTCTAACCAAAAACAAGTAAAGATTGTGTGGCTCAAGATCAAGTACCCTTCACATGAGTCATAAACTACCAATAGGGGTGGGCATTCGCCTCTTCTGCTCATAGCTCGGCACTGTTCCACCGTCTCATAATCCTCTTTTGTCAGCACCTAAAGTGAAACAAACACACTAGGCATGAGCAAAAATGCATCACATATACAGCAAATAATACAATTCCGATGATTTTGGTAAAACAAAAAAAAAACCTGCTCCTGCAGTTGCTCAAGGAATGATAAGTGGCAAAAAAGAAGTCACACCTGCATTCCCCCATCTTCAAATTTTGCCAGATTAGCAGATCTAGGAGCCATCCCAGGCAAGTAGGTCAGTTCATTGCAGAACTCCATCTTTAGTGCAGTCAAAGCTGTAGCAAGGGAACGCATTTGTTCCAACCTTCGAGCTGGATCTTCAGTCGGGACATATGGAAGCAGTCTCCTCTTTTTCTTTTTGTAACAAACCAATGTGCCAACGCGTCTTCGACGTTTCTTGGAATCTGAGACACAACTTGATACTTCAGTCTAGAAGTATATATACTCAGCAGGAAAGCATACATCTAAATTTTATGAAAGTTACAATATCCTATAGTTCAAACAATTCCACCAGAAAACTTATTTGAGATAAATTGCAATCAACGAGCATTCTGGGAATCTCAACAACGGTGAAGTAAAACACACAATTTCCTTGCACAACTTATTCGTCCCAGGGAGAATGAAAGAGGTCCAATATTAGTACAGGAAACACTAAAGCAGAACATTCATTCAGATTAGGAAGGAAAAAAGATGTACAATCACCATTTTACCTCTCTCTATTGTACTCTTTTAAGCACATCCCTAAGGATGAACTGATCAATCCTCTGCTACCTACCTATATAAATAGCAACCAGTGATAAAAAATATTACCACCATCACTAAGAACTGAAATGAAACTTCACCAAAAGGTAGCTTCTAATCCACTAGTTCTAATCTATTGTTTTCATGTTCACGCTTTTATCCTTTTGCATTAAGAACTTAAAATTCTTCAAGCAGCAAAAACATGTTAGCTAATGTCAGGGAACTTAAAAAAACTGATCAACTGACGACCTTTCAAGTTTTCTCCAATAGGAACGGTAAATTAAGGACATCAAGACCAAAGCCCTCAAAAACTCTGCTATAGGCACAACATATCGAGAGTTCAGCAGATTCCTTCTTACTTACAGAACGAATTTGCACATGCTTTTACAGATGTTATCCTAAGGCAAAGGGTTTAAGGGATCATGACAGTCAGGCCTAAGAGAATGTTGTTACTCAAGGAACTTCAGCAACATAGAAGTTTATCATCTACTCAACTTTGCTAGATTTACCTCAAGTCTCATACTGGATTGCCACTGTTCAGAGAAAAGGACGGGTGTAGCCAAAAAAAAGTACACATTTGTAAGCCTCCAATCGAGGTTAGAAAATTACACTTCGTAAACTAGTTTTAGTTACATAACCATACTAGTATACAATCCGTGCAACAGCCACCATAGCAACCTTCTTCCTCCAATCAAGTTCTTGGTAGTATTTCCAGAGGTGTACTGAAAGGTGGGCATGCTGTTGCAGCATAGTAAGCATTATACATAGTGATAACTGCCTCTTAACAGTTGAAGAACCATTTAAGACAAAGAAGTGTACTGATAGGAAATACACATTCTGATTAAACTCCAAACCATCAGCTATATAATTATATTCTTAGTTCCACAAAATGTTTTGTTTCATTTGGCAATTGGCATATCTAGTATAATGCTTGCCTTATTAGATTGGAAAGTATAAAATTATTCTTATATATCTACAATAGATAATTGAGAGGGCCAAGATCCAAGTTACATGTTGACCAGAATGTCTGACACAAATCAAACATTGACAGATGCCAAAAGGGACTAAGTTCCAGAAGGTATGTATGACTACACTCATTGGACGCCATACTGGTTGAAAATCAGCTGCCACACTTTGTTGTACAGTAAACAAAGTCTTAAAAATTATACGCACCGTACCACAATATATCAAGAAGATGCCGCAGCAGCTTATGAATTGTTCTACGAAGTCTCATTGTACAAGCAGCTAACACGATAATTCTAGTAGTTTCATTCTCTAGATAAATAGCCAGTGCATAACTAATTTGCGGGAGAATTACTCTAACTAAACGGAGGCACAGAATTCCCAAAGCATACAAATGTGAGAATGAACTAAAAGCTGTCACGCTAAAGCTATATGTCATGGTGATTACTCCACCCACCAGACAGCATGGAGGCCATATTGTTGCCTGTAGAAAAACCCGAGTAGGCGAGTATGCCCTGTAAAGATTACAGAGCTTAAGTAGATAGCAGGCCTATTCACTAAAAGTATCAGAAGTGCTGGAACATGATGCAAAACTCACAAAATGGGTTAAGGAATTGGGCTGTAGGAAGATTTTAGAAGAAGCTAGAGTGTGGTAAATTGATGAACAGATTCTAGAGAACTCACATCCATCGATTGTAAATATCTCTACCTAGACTAAAAAAAATCTAGGGTGTCAGCCTGTGAGGTAATATATGTATTAAGAATTAAGGTGATATTTGCAAATGTGACTGTCAAAAGTGCCATATAGCAACATTCGCAGCCTCACATCAAGGAGATGGGAATGTTCTAGAATGAGGTGTAGAGCTTATCAATACGCATGAGGAGCCATTGATACATAGTTGAGAAAAGAGTTGGGAAACTAATTCTGCAAAATAAGCTGAGATTCTTTTTATAGGACTAGTTAAATTGATCAGGTAGGCCAAGTTGATCAAAAGTCTAGTATAGTTTTCAATACTTGGTACCTAAAATGTATTTTACACAAAATAGAAGATTTTGCAAGATAAGTTTCAATGTCTTCTATACTATTGACAATCAATAATAGAAGAAGAAAGTATTAATAGAATGCTAGACAATCGAGATTGAGTGAGAGTAGTTCCATTTGCACAACCAATTATAGGCATCCAAATTTCTAAAATTTATCCGAGCTCATGGTCTATACAGACTTTCTGGATTGAACTTCATGACTAGCTAAAAGGTCAAGTTTGAGAATGATATAACGCTCTGGATTACTATGTCATTAGGTAGATTTTAACCCAAGTTATGTTATAACATTTAATCTAAGTTTTTATTAAGCATTAATTTTTAGAAAAAGATAAAACTAAAGCAATATTGTAATTAAGTATGAACAAAACAGTGTTTTTGTTATCCATATATGAACTCTAAGATATCAAGTAGATAATTTTGTGTTCACTCGAACTTCAGTTTTCACAATATTCTCTTATATATGGCTACCTTCTTTGCTCAATATGCCCTTAATGAGCAAATATCTAAATTAGTGTTACAATCATCACCCGATTCGATAAAAAAAATTCTTCTTTTTCTTTCTTTAGCTTTGCGTGTGTCCTAATTAAGTTCATATTGTAAATTGAAATGTGCTTCTATATTTATTCGTGCATAGCTATTAATTGGCTCTTCCTCCTTCACAACCATCCTTTTTGTAATTTTGGTAATAACGTTAATGCCACAATTATTAGTATAACTAGGAATAATCAGAATTCCAAATTGCAGAACATAGATGTGTTCCGTCGCCCCTAATCAAAGAAAATAAAGATACATTTAATCAAGGATTTCCCACGCAAGGTACAACCACTAACATCCCCTTATTTGGATACTTGCACATTGGAAAATCTTACTTGACTACTGGATCATTACATATTAACTAGCTCGATCAGTGACATTATGATACTCGCGCTAACAATGTTTCCGTGAATGGAAGTTCCAAGTACGTATTTCTTCAAAATTTCCCTTACATGCAAGCTAATTCTTAAAAACATATTATGTTAAGGTTCAACCTAAAATCACCAATAATCTTTGATAAAGTTCAATATACAAGCTTTTCTATGGATGCATTATTCTTGCTTTTGTTAATTCATCCAAAGAGACTCTTTAACCAAGCAACATACTTGCCCTTGTAAATACTACTTCTTCCGTTTTTTAATACTCGCACCATTGAACCAGTTTACACAACTCAATGCACAATTTAGATGTAACTTGATATCCCACAACTAAGCTAATGTCAATACTTTTATCTTAACTTGATATCCCACACAACATTCTCCCTAGAGATCATCATTGAAATAAGAAGCTTTCTTTCTTTTACTCTTTTCAATAATGATCATAATACACGAAAATCGAAGTCTTTCTAGCAGGCATTCATCTTTGATATTGCACACAAGACACAACTTAACATCATGGGTGTAATCATGGAAGCCCTTACATAAATGATTGATGATAACATTCCAAACAAAAAATCCTTAAACTTTTTTTCTTTCCGAATCCTAATATCGAAAACGAGAGTTCATCCATCCTACACTAAAGCGTATTTTTTGCTCATTTGCTCATTTAAAACTCTTCTATCGTATAAATTTTGCTCATTAGCGAGCAAGAAAAATAACCTGGGATGTACGATGCTCATTAAAACAACAACAAAAAAACAACCAATGAACTTCCATTACCTTGAGAAGAAGTAAATTTGTAGTTTACACCCTTACACTTCTGAATTCTAAAAAAGTCTATAATCTTCTTCTGCGACAAACCTAACAAAACATTTCAACCACATAAACCAAATTGTTATTAGTATTACTAGTACATGCACGACAAAAAAATTTACAACAACAACATTCAAATAACAGTGTAAGAAGGAGTTGCCCCTACTTCTTACACGTGGATGGCCGGAGCAAGACGGGCAAAGCCAAGATCCGATGGGTACCCGAACAACAACGGGTCGAACACAATTCATATGAAATCCATTATCACACTTATCACATAGTAACAATTCTCCTTCAATTTCTCCTGACCCACATTCTTCACATTTTATATTCGAATAATCTTCTTTTTCTACTACCGCATATTTTGCTTTTGCCATTATCTCATCCATTGTTTTATAATTTTTCTCTCTTAATTTCATCTTTTCCGTCGCCGGAGTATTTTCCGGCGAGAACGCCGCCGTACGATGAACAGATCCTTTGAATGGAAATAATTTCTGGGTTGAGCTAAAAGGTGCCATTTATGAACTGGGTTGGTGTTAGATTTTGATTTTAGGATCTAAATTTATGGTGGGTTGAGAAATTTGGAGCTTCAATTTTGGGTGATTTTTGGGGTTTTAATGGAGGTAGTGGTGGTGTTGATGGTAAAGATGATGATGATGGTGAGTAATTGCATTGTGTTTGTTGTAAATGGTGCACAAAAAATGTTATTGAAAATGGTTAATTTTGTTGTTGTTGGTCATGGTATTGAAGAGGAAATGTTTTTGTCTTCATGAATTTTTGGTATTTTTTTTGGCTTTTTCTAGTAAAGTTTGAATTATATTTTTCACTATTATTTTGTTGAATTTTTTAAAATTATGTTTGGTTGTAACTTGTAAGAGTTAGTAAAGGAGTGAAATAAAATTACTCACACCAATTGTGCATAGTATGTATGGAAGTTCTTGGGAAGGTACTTGGCAAGTGAGTAGCTTTTTTTGTAAAAAAAAAATGAGATTATTTATTTGGCAAGGGGTCATATGGGTGTTTGGAAACCCAAGTATGATATAGAAAATTTTGGATCTTGTTCTATATACATAAATTTCGATCTTCTTTTGATATGTTTTCTTTATTACCTTACGTAATGAAAGATAAGGTTACGACTAGTATGAGAGTAAAAACGAATCGAGCCAGATTTCACTACTAAAGCATTAACGTTGATGATGGCTCAGTATATCGTTATATACGTGAAATGAGACTCATTTTGGCATATAATTGAGAAGTTGTCTTTTTGAAAAAATTACACTTTAAGTTTTATGAAGATATCGTTAAAGATAGGGTCTACGATAAAGGAAGTACGATAAATTCTTATACGGTTATTAATTTTTGTTTAAATGATGAAACATAAATAGCTAAGTTCGTTGCACTTATGAAACACATATTATTAATCCCCATAAAGTATAAGCACATATATATATATGCTCATAGATTTGGCTATCTTGATTAGTAATCAATCAATGAATAATGACTTCATCAAAATTCCAAAAAGTTATGCTCGCTAAATGCGAAATTTTGGAAATTTATTCTCACGACTTATATAAAGTAGTCATTTAAGTTATACCATTACTTCTTTCTTTATCATAATGTGGAGAAAGCCCCAAACGAGAAGAAAGGAACTAATTAACAAATGTGGCAAGAAAATCCTATCATATCTTCATTGATAATATTCCTAGCTTTAGTTGAGGGCTTAGGAGGATTATAATTTTGCAAACTTGTTCAATGTCCCTATTGCCAATCAATTTGCGACTTTATTAGCTCCATAATTCTTAAGCAATTTGGTCAAACTTTAAATGAAAATAAATGTAAGTAAAAGAAGATAAGAGCAAGGGAGGGGAGACAATTTCTCTTGTTTCGAAAAAGATTAGGGTAAGGAAAGGGAGGATGAGGGAGGGATCTATTTTTCCTCCCTTTATACTAAGCACAATCTCTCCAAATTTAGAGAGACTTGAAGGGAAAATGAACCTCTTCTTCCCCCTCCCTTTCTCTACATCCCCTTCCTCTCCCTCCTTTTTACTATCCAAATAAAGCGTAACACTCTAGCCCATGATAGTTTCATAAGCATCTAAGAACAAGACTGAGGCAAAGTCATTGTCTCAAACTATTGGAATTTAGTATAATAGGCATGTAGCTATTTAACCCAAAGCTTATCCCCTTTAAAGAAAAATATGAGTAGATCATTTGCAAACAATAAGTGAGTAACCTACAATCTCTCACACTTACGATGACATTTGAAGTTAAAATCATCCTTCAATTCACCCAAGCATCTAGTGAGGTATTCAATGTTTAAGGCAAAAAGGAAAGGATTGGATAGAGAGGATCCCCTGCTTTAAACCTGTCTTAGCATCAAAAGGGTTAGAAGGAACACCATAGATCAATATAAAGTAAGACACACTCCTAACACAAGCCATCATCTAATTGATAAAACAGAACATGAATCAGTTTCAGACAATATTTTTGCTCCAAGATTTCCTATTCAGCCGAATTATAAGCTTTTCGATGTCTACTCTGATCATGCATCTTGAATACGTCTCAAGCAGATCAGTTGCTAGCAATATATTATTAATAGTTTGTCTTTCAAACCCCCCCCCCCCAACACATACACACTTACACAACCCCAATCACCCATATTGGTGAGAGATTTAGATACACTTTTGTATAGAACAAAAGAGCAAACCATATGACTAAATGTTTCACAGAATTAGCGTTGACCATTTTAGGAATGAGAAACAACTCCAGTATCTTAAGTCTAGCAGCTTGCTCATCTTCTTGAATATTGATATCATTGAGTAGGTTAAGATCATTTTATATAGCATATAGTCTATCGGTCAGCATATCCACCTTTTGAAGAACACCCATAAAATTGTCTTTATGAAGAATCATGAGGCCCCTTTTAACATTTTTCAACGATCTTTTACTACTTAGAAAGTTATGATGATCAACTAAAACATTAAGGAACATAAATGGTCTCCCCCTCCCCCCTCCTAGAAATTGATAATACACCCTTATTAATCCAAGAATAATATAAGCCAAAGCTATTCATTTCAGCATGTTGAGAAGTACTAATATTTAATAATTAATAATAATAATTACTAAATAATGATAATAATATTTTACTCCCTCCTTTAGTGGTAGTATGAGAAAACCTTAATCAACCGTTAAGACTTAAGAGTCCATATTTTTAACCCTAACATATGATGATTAACCAAATAGCCATTTCTAAGGACCAAATAAGCACATTATCAATTCCTATTTTAATACTACCACTAAAAACTTTCTTCATTTTTCAAATCACTAGCCATGTTTTTCTTGTAGGCTGAGTTATAGAAAACCTCCAAATTCTTCTTGGCCTGCCTTCCAAGGCTTCCACTGTGTGAATCTCAACCTCCTTTCATATGAAGTATTCATCATATCATACACTCAGTACATCACGAATATGGTACACCCACAACTATTTCTTTACTTATTAATCATTTCAAATTTTTAACCTCTTCAAATAAGTAAAAATTAGACATCTCAATGGACAACAAACAAAAAAAATAGCTATAAATGCACCATCTTCATGCTCATACTACAACCGGATGTACTACCTCCGTTTTTTTTAATAACTACACTTTCCTTTCTAGGAAGTTTAAAATTAATTCCTACACTCCTCCTTTTAGTAACTTTTTATCTCTATTTCTCTCCAACCACTTTTTCTTACGCAGTTTTACTCACTCTTCAAAATATTGCCTAAGAGTCTGTGAAATGAGAAGTGTAGTACTGTAGCCACTAAAAAATGAAGGAAGTATAATAATAATAAAAATTGTATCTTATGTGTGATATGTGTTGACTATTCCACATATTGACTTCCTTCTTTCCTCAGTCTTTCTCTTTTAAAACCAACTTGCATCACTTATATACAAATCCAAATAAAACAAAAACCATAAACTCACATACTAATACTGAAAAATTTCAACTCAAAAACTCAAAACCAGCATCAATGGAAGCTTAATTTCCTCCACAATTCATCTTTTTAAAATTTTCCGGCGAGATGGACCGGCAACCGGAAAACCCACCAACAATAAGAAGAGAGAATAAAATCCAGATCCAAGGCCCGAGACCAAGCCCGTTAAAAATCAACAAAGAATCCAACAAAATAAAAAAAAAACCACCAATTGCACCAAAACCACCACTTCCACCACCTTCTTTACCGGTAACCGGAAACCAACCCATAATTATTTACTCAATTTCTCCAAAACCCATCGTCGTTGACCCTTCCAATTTCCGGTCAATCGTCCAACATCTGACCGGAAAAGATTCAACTCCGCCGGAAACCACCGTCATCTCCGGCGAAACACCGGTGTCTCCGGCGGCGAGATTTGCAGCGATTGAGAGAACGAGTCCGAAAGAGAGAGAAAGAAGAGATAGAAGAAATGATGATAATGATGATGTTTTTGATATGATGATGATGATTGGTGGTAGTAGTGGTGAGAGATTTGACGAGATGGTTGATCTTGAAATGAGTCAAATTCCGGGGATTTTATCACCGGCACCGGCGAATTTGCCGGTGATTTCATCGGGGATGTTTTCTCCGGCGGCCGCGGCGGAAATTCAATTAGGATTTGGATATTGTGGTGGTGGTGGTGGTGGTGGTGGAAATGGGATGAGTGAATGGTTGATGAGTCCATTTTTGAGTAGTCCTTCTTCTTTGTTTTTGTCTAGTTTTCCTCCTATTGTTTCTCCATCTCCTACCTTTGGTGAGCTCTTTAACTTTGACTTTTGATTTTAGTTTTACATTTTTTACTATTTTTTTTGTGTAATTTTTAGGATTAGGTAAAAAGCTAACTGGCGTCTCGAGGTGTTGGATAAGGTGGTTAAAAGTGAAAAGAATATAACGTAAACAAAAATTATACGTATCTAGCAATCCGTAATTTTCCGAGGCGTTTGTTAGTAATATCCTTTTTTATTATTATTAGTGGTGTTTTTGGTGTTGTGGGGGTTGAAAAATTGGTTTGTAATGTGGGTGGTGTAGATTAGTTGTAGAGGAGGGAAATACTATTGAGTTGGGTAAACAATGGCCCACTAAGTTTATAATGATTTTTTTTTCTTTTTTAGATTTTTTGGAAAGTGTATGTACATCACTACATTGTAATTTGTTCTATTGCTAATTCGTAATTAAAGGGTAGTACTATAGATTACTCACAATTTTCGATTTAAGAGAAATTTTGTAATTTGAAGAATTAGTTTGATTTTTCCATACTCCATGAAGTGAATAAACCTGTTGTTCGTATTTGTTAAAATTTTATATTTCCTTCGTTGTATATTACTTGTAATTATTGGTATTGCACATTTTTAAGAAAGGGGAGACAAAAAAAAATGAAAGAGATATATACTTCCTCCGTTTCAAAATAAGTGAAAGAGATCATGTAATTAAAATAATAACCACACCAAAAGTGTATCACGTGTTCCTAAAATTTTGTAAACTCACGTCAAAACTTAATTGATAAGAAAAAAAATATATCATCGAATTTAAAGCATCTCAAAATAGAAAGTTTATCACTTATTCACTTATTTGCAAAGGAGGAAGCATCATATAAGGCTTCATTATTTAACCAAAACTAATTACACATCCTATAATTCCAAATCATAGTAGTATCACGCCATCACCCTTGAGAGAAGGGTTCCCTAAGTTTCCTCTTTGTATTAGGAAAAAAAATCGTAGTAGCATACCCTTACCAAGTTTATTCATCCAAATTAAAAACTTAGACGGTACCATCTCCAAACATTTTTTTTACAACGATCTCCAAGATAAAACTTCTGCTTGCTTACAAGATTGTAAACTAGTTAGTGACTTGAGCTATGCGGCTATGCCCCGATTTATTACATGTCCAATATTTAGGGAATGATTTACAGTCGTTGCTTTAACTAATAAGTGGTGTCCATTTAAATCCAAAATATATCAATTTCAGGAAGAAAAATAACTCATGATTCTTAACTCTTTCATTAATGCCTATAATATTATCTTTGCTATTTACTCCCTCCGTCCCACAATTATCTTCCCATTTCATTATTTTATACCTCACATATATTCAAGAAATGGGAAGATAATTGTGGGACAGAGGGAGTATTAGGGAAGGAATAAGATTGTAGTAGAGTGGTGGATAAAACTTTTTGCTTCATACTTGATGTCGTGGGTAGGGGTGTGCACCGAACCGGTCCAGACCGGAATTTGGACCGGAATCGGACCGGAATGGACCGGACCGGAATTTTCCGGTCCGGTCTTCGGTCCTTAAAAAATGACAATTCCGGTTTTTCGATCCGGTCCGGTCCAAAACCGGAATTTCCCGATCCGGACCGGAAACCCATAAAACCATACATAAATTTATTTTGGTGTTATAAAACAATAGTTAAATTAACCAAAACTATTATTTTTATGTGTCACTAGTTACTTAAATATATTTTGAATTGAATATAGAATTTAAAATATAGTATAAGTAAATGAATATGTTTAAAAAGTTGAAAAAATATTTCATATAAAATAAATAATCATACAAACCGGTCCAAATCGGTCCGGACCCAAATTTTCCGGTCCGGTCTCCGGTCCGCAAAATAGTTGCGATTCTGGTTCCCGTCCGATTTTGGACCGGTGCACACCCCTAGTCGTGGGCATGAAACTTTATATTGACATGTAAAGAATGTTATTTGAAAAGAGTAAAGTACCATCTGACAAGCTCCAATAATTATCCACACTTTTAATAATACACCTTTTTCTTTTCTTTTTAAGTGAGACATTTTTCGTAAATGAAATAGTCACAATAAGTAAGACGGCTACAAATCTGCCATTACTTAACCAACCTAAATTGTTTTCATTACCTTTTAATTAAATGTCCCACTAACCCACTTTCCATCCTCAAACCATCATCCTCCGAAGAGCCCTCACTCTCCTCCAATGCACCACTCAACCCATCACCCGGAGGAAGCGCGATTACGAGCATAGCCAACTGTTACCGGGGAGAAAAACGGGCGAAAGAGAAGAGGAAGGAGTGTAGAAGCAATAAGGAAGAAGATTTGCTAAGATGGATCTTTGAACAATATTGAGCACAAATTTTAGCTTTTGGGGGTACTGTTTTGCAGAAACAACCCAAAATAGGTTCACAGAGAGTGATTTTACAAAAGATACTAAGTTTAGCTTTTAAGATAGCATTAGTTCGACAGCTGATCGTAGACATAAGTAATAGCTACTAGAACAGCTAGAGTAATAACTAATAACTGAGAACATCTAATTTTGCCAAATAATAGCATAGAATTCCCACTGCAACCAACCCAAGAATCAAACTAAAAAACAGCCAAATTAAATCGGAGAGACGATTCATACTAACTGATGCTATACACCTACTGACCTACATACATATATGTATATTCATCCAAAATTGGGCAAACGGAAAATTTTTTCCATGCCATAAATCCGAACAAGTGGAAGCTGGGAATGATCATGCTACGGATCCTAGACGAGAAACCAGCCAAATTGCTAAAATTTAAAGTTAAAAGATGTTCAGGACTAACAAACAGCAGATCTGTATGAACTACTTGAATAACTTGACTCTTTGTAAGAAGCATCCTTCCACTTTTTCATATGCTTTTCATGCGTTCTTTCATACAATTTTGAGTCTCTTGCATGATTCGAAAATTTAGTGTCTCCGGTACTCTGTGCTCGGGGTTGAGGCGTACAGAATTTCCTGGAAGGTTGATTATCATTTCTCTCTGTCCGACCATCAATGTCACTTGATTCCAGCGGGCTACTGTAATCTTGTTCATTATAAGATGGCATAGGATTCTTCAAGATGATACTCGGCATCAATTCAACTAAGCGTTTCCCCGCTTTATGATGGACATCAGAATTTGATGAATTAGTGACCGAGTAATTATCTACGCTTGAAGGACTCGCAGAACTCCTAGTGCCAGTTCCACCCAAATTCTTATAGTGGTGGATGGTATCACTGGTGTAGATACCGGGTGGCTCACTTGTCAAGGAAGTTTCTTGCCTTGGCTTAAAGACACCCCATAGATAATATTTACTTTGAAGCCCTAGAAAGTAAAATTGTTCAAGATTATGGTAAGTAAATTTTAAACTATTCAATATTAACATTACCAAAACTTCAACATTACCCATAAGTTCTCCCAATGTCTCTTAATAGGTGCCCTTCCCATGCGAGTAAGGGGGTTGAATGTACCTTATACAAAGTCTTTCCCCAAAAAAGGCTATTTTCAATTGACCTTAGATATGATACACAACTATTGTCTCTTACTCCACACTGAATAAGAAGCATGGAGGATTAAGTGAGTCATTTTAAGACGCATTCACTTGAAATAACATGAGCTTTTTAAGACTGTAACTTATTTGAACTGATTAGACCTAATCAACATTAATTGGAACTTACTGATCGTATAGAAACTATTGAATGTGACAGAACTTATAAGACCTGACTCTAATTGAAACTTATTAGTAATAACTATTGCATTTTAACTATTGTTTACGAATAAGGCTATGTTCTTTTCAACTTATTAAGCACTCTAGTGTTTATTTCAGAAATGATTAGATCTCATCAAAAAAATTGAGACCGGATCAGAAAAAAATAAGAAAAAAAACAACTATAATAAGTTCAAATCAAATAAGAAAATTTCAAACCAAATCAGAAAAGTCAACATCAGATCACGAAACCTTATTGTAGCTTATTAAAGGTAGCACCTTTCTCAACTTCTCAACTTCTATAAGCTTAATTATTCTGAAATAAGTCAAAACAAGTTGAAGAGATCACCTTATTGGAACTTATTAGCCGTGATATTATATTTTTAGAGGCCCTATGTGAACTTATATTGTTAGACTAGGCCGAAAAGAACACACCCTAAGTTTTAGTCCATCAAAATCAATTTTGTTTTTCTCTTTGCCCCCATAAGAATGGACATTAGACAAGAAACTATCAAGAATCAACTTACTTCTTTCTTCCCGGGGTAGTATAAGAGAACAAAAAACCAAAAGCTCCAAATTATTGATGTGAGACTTCATCACACGATCATGGTCAATCATCTCATCAATAAGAGACTCGTACCACTTCTCATCTCTGCATCAACTGATTTAGTCAAGAGCCATACAAGGGAAACGGATGAAAGGAAGTGAACATAATATTCATAATAGTGGAGCCTACCTCTCACTGACTGGAAAGAAATAGAGACCGATAGTGTCCCCCGTGGGAGGTGACTTCTGGAAACTCTTAGGCCATGCATACGGCTTTGGCACAAGCTCAAAGCTAAGTGTACTTGGCAATGCACTTGCAGCACCATGAACTTTATCATGAGCTTTGTTTGACAAATGAGCCTCAAGTCGAAATGACATAGGAAGTACATCATCACTGATGCTACAATGTCCCCTGGTAAAGCAACAGAAGTGATTGTCAGCAACAAGCATAGTGGAACTCTTACACCTGACAATGAGGTATCCCTGTATAGGAGTATTAGTTATTGAAGACTAGGAAAAGAAGATACGGGTAACACATGCTCCAACTGTAATGACGTAATATACCTCCATACTGCATCAACTATTGGCTGAGCAGGGACCTGATAATCAACAATTACTGGTGACATCTGAGGGATGATGCGGTTGTCATAGCCTATGGAAGATGTTTGATGCAACATATGATTATCCAACTTTATGAGAGATAGTCGAGTAGCAAAGTGATCATCTGATTGTGTCGGAGATGGTCGAAAAGGGAAGTGCTCATCTGACTGAGATGGTTGAGTAGGAAAGTGATCGTTTGACTTTATCGGAGATGGCTGAGCAGAAATGTAGTGACCGGACTCTGAGGGAGACCGACGAGCAAGGCCATGATTGCCTATCTTCATAACAGGCTCACTGCTTCTATCTCCAGCACCAGGCTCAGGCTTGACATTTTCAGGCTCTTCATCGGAATCGGAACATTCCATTGCAATAACTAACCTCCTCCTCTTCTTAGAAGTTTGAAATTCATAAATATTGAAGTGAGGTTGTTTATCAGCACTTGGATCAGAAGCGGAGACAGCTTTAATTTCCTCAATATTGTCAGAAGTTCTCAATTCTACATCATCTGACTGCTTGGCGGCTTGAAGCTTACTAATTTCTTTTTCTCCTTCTAAGAGAACTGAACGATTTTCACATACAGATTGCCCATATTTACGCAATTCGTCAGCAAAAGAATTATCACTTTTCTCATCAGAGTTAGAAATTCTCTCCGGATTGTGTTCTAGGTCCTCCGTCAGCTGGGGACCAAGATTCTTTTGTTGCTTTATTTGTAGATCTTCACCATCAACATAAAACGAGTTCAAGTCCTTGGACCTTTGGCCTGTTAATGAAGATGGTTTTGAGCTTTTGTTGTGCGTACCATCATTGGAGTTCAACACCTTTTTCTGCTTCCTTATTAGAGGAGCTGGTTCAGAACCTCCCTTCTTCAAAGTAGTTCCCTTTTCTTTCAACTTTCCTTTTTTCATTTTGATATTTTCATTTGTCTTGTCATCCAAGTTATAGGCGTCATCTGCCAACTTATTAGCTCCTTTTGCCGCACAATTTGATTTTTCGACGTCTGAGGGAGCCAAATCGATTGTCCAGTTTCGCCGAGCTTTCCTGCGTAGCCCCTCTCGATCTACTCTTGAACATATACGTTCGCTCTTCCTAGACACTAGAGCAGGCTCCAGAATTCTGGGAACACACTCCTCACAGGACCACATAACCTGGTCATCATCAATAGTGGAAGGACCATCTACACAGTACCTGCCAAGTGTCCATGAATAAAAAAATTGAAGAGCATGAAAGAAGATGATCATACATAAACTAAACCCTCTCTCAATAGAAGGTAAAATTAAAAAGTCCGAAACAACACGGCTAGTATTATGCCTCGTGGTGCCATCGGAACAATGGCACAAATGATAAAAATATGAAAATTTAATATCTCCGCTGCAGATTATGACCACACATTACAAGTTCTTCAGCATAATCCTCTTAGATCAAGATAACCAGAAACTTCGGCTCCCACAAATAGGGAAGAATGAAATAGTAGTTCCATTCGCATTTTCCCTAACAACAGCAGCTCATTAGCCAGCTAATAATGAAAAACAAAAGTAAGCAGCAAAACAGATCATGATGTCTATATTCCACGAGTTCTAAAAGACACTATTGGTTAACTTCCAACTGATGCTCATTGACTTTTGATTAAAATTACAAACAAATTATCTTAAGCCTTCCAAATCAAAGATACAAAAAACAATGTCTTTGCAAATGCGAGGAATCAAGGACTTATAAGTTATATTAGACATCACAAGCCTCTCTACAACACGATAGAAGGGAATTGGTCAAAGGCACTGTTTATCTCCGCTTAGAGCAAGTATGTTCCAAGCAAGAAGCAACCAAAAAAATAGTAGAGTAAAAGAAACTCAATGTCCTGGTAAAAAGGTCGTACAATCAATCAGGATGCCGACAACCATAAATCATAGGATTGAATATGAGAAAAGAAAATACACAAGAAACCACGAAAAGGCTAACTTATCTGTGAGACCCTCGTACTGACGGCATCAATAAAGAAAATGGATCCCCTTGTTTCTTTAGCCAACGAAGCTGCCATTGCTAGAAGGGGTGTGAAAAAAGTATACAGTTGAGTCCAAACTTGATGGACTGGACTACATAGTGGGTTGGATTTAAATCTCTCAACCAGTTCAAACCGGAATATACTCGACCATTTAGAAATTAAAGTAGAGCGTACGTGTGTGTGTGTGTGTGCGTGCGTGTGTGTGTGTGCGTGTATGTGTTTCAGTGTGTGTATACTCCAAATTTCCAGCAAAGAAAACACAACCAGATTTATGTCTCTATATAATTCATGAATGTCATCATTATTTGTTTTAGGAAAAGTGTTTTGAATTCTTAAAAATTGGACTGAAAAATTGTTTGGATGGGACTATCAAGACCGGATTGGTGGAAAGGTTGGATCACAGTGAGACTCGAAAACTTTTGGGATAGTCTCCGATTTTGTTTATCCAATTTACACCCCTAATTGATGCTGGAGAATGCACAAATCTTATGCCTTTGAATCATGGAGAAGATTCAAGACGCGGTAATGAGATTAACGCCACAACTCTCCCATCATACATGTGAACTACATAGCTATAGATACTTTGTTTTCAACTAAAAACTTAAATTCTTTTTCGACAACATGGCGGAGTCCGACACTGTGACACCCGTAACCAAATGAACAATTAATCTGTGTCTAAGTAACATAGCTATAGCAAATGCAATTTCCTCTTCAATGGAAACAGCTTAAGTGGGGACCAAACTCAAACTTTAGTATTCCTGATATATTTTTCTAGCAATCTTCATTGTTATTCATGAAATTCGAGAACTTACCAATAATTTATCCACTCCTACCTAGAGGTGGCCATTGGGCGGGTTAGCCCTGACCCAGTCCTGAACCGATCCGGCGAAAAACCGGTCCGGCCCTAAACCAGAAAAAATCAATCCTGAACCGGCCCGGCCCGGTCAAGGAACTGGTTCGGTTCAGATTCATGTTTTCAAATTTCAGAACCGGTCATGAACCGATCCTAACCCTGAACCGACCCTGACCCGGCCTGTAAACCAGCCCGCTCTTGAACCGGTCCTTGAACCGGCCCATTCTTAAATTTTTCCTTGAATTGCCTCTAAACCGTCACTAAAACCCTATACCATAATTTTAAATCTTAAACCATAACCTTATACCATGTACCCTAAGCCCTATACCCTAATTAAAATCTTAAAAATTATGATTATTCTTATGAATGACTAGTGGACTGGTGAAGTATAAATTATGATTAAGATTTTGATAAATGAATTATGATTATGATTTATGATCTATGAAATTGAAGTATGGTTATGAACTTATGATTAATAAACTTTAAATTATAATTATGATTAATAAACTATAAACTATATTTATGATTATGATTAATAAACTATAATATACGATTATGATTATGATTAATGAATATTTGTTATTAGGAGTTGCGATTGGTGAAATTTCTATATGAAATTAGTATTTGATTTACTCTATGACTTATTAATTATCCTTTTTACATAATAATAAAATGATTTTTACTTAAGCTGCATTTCCAATATGAAAAAAATCGTATTAAAAAAAGTTGTATTAAAAAAATGAAATAACCCTGAATCGACACTGAACCAGCCCTAAACCGACACTAAATCTAGTCATGAACCGACCCGGACCCTGGCACTGACCGGCTCTGAACCGGCACTGAACCGTTCCTGAACCGCCCCCGAATCGGTTCGAGTTCTGAAAAATATAACCCTGATCCAGCCCTGAACCGGCCCGGGGTGGTCTTAGGGCTGGGTCAGGGCCAACTTTTTGTGAACCAGCCCGTATATAACCCAACACTGAACCGGCACAACCCGGCCCGTGGCCACCTCTCCTACCTCACCAAATCCCCCTTCCTAAAAAAAATTGGTGTTTGGCAAATGGCTTTTGGTGGCTTTTTCATTAGTTTTTGGCTTTTTATTTTTGGTCAAACAGCCAAAAAATAGGTTAAGTAAATGGCTTTTGTAATGACTGAAAAGTCGGCTTTTCAGCCAAAAGCCAGCAAAAGCATTTTGTACTAAACAAGCCACTAAATACAGCCGGTCAAACCAGAGCACATAAAGCCACCGGCCAATTGCCAAACACCCCAAAGTTTACATAGAACCATACTACCGCACAACAACACATGACCTACATTGCGACAAGGGGTTTCAATAGACACCCCCGCAATTAAAATTATTTTCACTTTTCTTTCCACCGGACCACTAAAAAATTATTGTGTTAGTTTTTTATCATACAACCCCAAATAACCAATTCCGAAACCTATCATCCACATTCTAATACTCCCTCCGTAACACATTACTTGCAACGATTTGACATAAAATGTGAGTAGAAAATGTCTAATCGTTGCAAGTAATTCGTTACGGAGGGAGTATTAAAATCCTAGATCCGCCACTGCACAAATATCTCACAATGCACACAAATACTTCCAATTAACACAGTAAGGAACTAATAGACATACAAATAAACTTACAGAAAGTAACAATTTTGGGTATAAGAAATCAAAAATGGAGAAATATACGTCACATACCGATGCACAGCAACAATCTCACATTGAAGGCAGTGAATTAAAAGATTAGAGTAACCTTCGCTACCACATGTCTGACAAACATTCATCTGAAACACATAAAATAAAATTTAAAAAATACATTACCTTCTTGCATTCAAATAATCAAGAACTCAAATAAACATGAATTTTCCGACGAAAAAAAACCTAACTTACGGGAAGTTGATGCATGGAGGAGGAAAGCAATAGATATAGTAAAGAAAACTGGTGTGAGATGGTAAGGAAACAGAAAGAATTTGAGTTTACTCCATTAAAACTGAAATGCAGATTACAATGGCGGATTACAGAGATAGAAGTTTCTGGAAGAAGAAGAAGTAGAATAGCCGGAAATCGTGGATGGTGGGGGGAGGAAAAACCGGAAAAGTATTGATTTTAATGCATGCGGTATAAGGCAAGGGCCGCGTTCGGCAAGTAGTGGTAAAGGTAGAGGTAAAGTAGAGGTTAAATTTTTAATATAAATTTAAGTCTTTGTTAAGATAGTAGTTAAGGTAGTCCGTAGTTGTTAGTAGGTAGAGTTTAGATGGTTGTGGAAAGTAAAAAGAAAAGTAGTGGTTGGAGGTAGAGGTTGAAAAATATATAATAAAGTTTTTAATAAATAATAAAGGAAATATTTATTAACAACTACTTCAAAAACGCTACTTTTATCGGACACTAATATTTTACCCAATTACTTTAACAGCTAACAATGTCCAACTATTACTACAGCTAACAGCTACCCCTACGACTGACATCTACCTCCACAGCTATTGTTATCAAACAGACCTTAAGTATGTATATGGACGCGAGAGGATTCATCATACACCCGGACCCGGTCGCCGAACAGGGTATACTATGCAGAGCATGGTATAATTATTCATCATAAATTAGATGGGGTATGGAGTCCTTACCTTTTAGTAGAGCTCGTAAACGTGTGGTGTCATGTCATTTTTGTGTCAATCCGCTTATATAAATGGGTTAAACTCCCTCAACCCTAATCAGAATCGTTTAATAAACAAGAGGTGTCGTGTCGTGTCGTGTCGACCTGTTTGTTTACAAGTGTGAAAACTTTGACTCAAACCCGTTTTATTTGGGGTCGTGTTGGCGTGTTATGTCACTTTTTTTACTTAGTAGAGTTGAGAATTCAGTGGAATTGTGTCGTAACGTGTCAACCAACTTACTTAGACTGGTTGAACCCCTCCAACATTAAACCGACCTGGTTAGTAAATATGTTCTGTCGTGTCAACGTGTGTACTTAAATGGGTCAAGACCTCAAGTCAAACCCATTTATAACGGGTTAATTCGTGTTGAGTTATCGTGTCGTGTGAGTTTTTACCATCTCTACCTTTTTGGGTTCTCCCACTTTTTAAAGGTGTTGTGAGGTAACGAGAGTCGAGTTTATTTCTATGACAAGTTTAAAAAGACTCTATATTTTAAGATTATAAATGGAAAATGCATATGCTCAATCGAGTATAATTACTTCCCTAAAAGTATTATTTTGACCGTTTTTTCTATGGTATCTTTGTCGTTTTCGTACCATGATTGTAATCATTTATATGTTCAATTAGCAATAAGAAAAAAAATTGTGAAAAATTTATATATTTGAAAATACATAAAGCGATGAATCTAATAACGTCTTGCATGAAAATAATTTTACCATATACACATCACATGAGCATATGAGATTATCAAAGTGGAATATGTAAATAGTGGCAAACGTCCAAACAAGAGAGTTAATAAACAGAATTATTGCGGAAAGTTAACACACGCCACCAAGGCGTTTTATAAGGTATCTAAAAGTAGAAATATTAAAAAATAAAACTAAAATTAATTATATATCGATCGACGCATGATTTTTGCATGCATCATAACGTTAATATCATTTTGGAAAATATATTAAAAATGTTAAGACTTTTTGGCAAGATCCTTCATATTACCTATTTTCTAATCATTTTTTTTCCTTTTTCGAAAGAGAATATAATTGTTACCATATAAGTTTTGAATTTACAAGATGTGGAGATATATCCCAATTATATACCGATCAAGAGATGAGTTTAGCAAGTATCACAAAGTTTTTTGGAAAATATATTGAGTGTTAAGACCTTTTTTTGGCAAGATCCAAGAGAATATAGTTATTAACTTATTATAATATGGGTATTTTAATTTTACGAGATGTCAAGATATATCCGAAGTATTTCAAAAAATGATTGTCAAAAACTAGTCCACCCTTAACAGATGGCCATATTCTAATTTTTCCAACATGAACATTGGTGATGACCTCACGTCTGAATAACAAAGCTCAAAGTAACTTCCGTTAACTCTTGCTGTTAAGGGTACTAAACTTTGGTGAAAGGCTACATTAAATGTTTGGAATAATGAGCTGCAGTTAATATATCATAATAGAAATCTAACCAACAATCCAAACCCAAATTTCAATTTTTTCCAAGGGTCAAAAATATAGAAAGCATGGTATATAAAACAACAACAAATTAAGGTCTTGAGGATGCCAACAGAAGTTCATCTCCTTCAAAAATATTATTGGTTTGTAAAGATTTCGGTGGAAAAAGAATATGATACATGAAGCATATCGTTGGGCCATATGTATACAAATCATATCCTAAGTATTTAAAAAAGGATTTTAAAAAACTAGTCCATTCTTGACAAATGGCTATATGTTAACTT
The DNA here is from genome assembly GCA_947645195.1 of Patellifolia procumbens. NCBI lineage: Eukaryota > Viridiplantae > Streptophyta > Magnoliopsida > Caryophyllales > Amaranthaceae > Patellifolia > Patellifolia procumbens. The sequence continues at coordinate 2,126,716 of CANSGD010000144.1, forward strand.
TTGTAAGCTGAACATTGGAGGTAATTTCTGTTTGAAGAGCTACCCACCTATTGTAGATGGGTGAGCACTTGTAGCAATAGATTATATATGAAGCTGTTGATTGGAAAGAATAACTACGATGTGGGACGTTGGTTGTGAATTTGGATAAAAGAGACTTATCATATATTCTCTTTGATCAGAGATTGAAAACTAACAAAACTGAGGTAAAGGTAAGGATGGTAATATATACTTACTGTTGGAATGATTGGGAGTTATAAAATCATATTACAGTTTCTTCTAAATCTTCTTGTTAAATAATAAGTATTTTAAAAGTTTTCCTAATGTTGAATGCAATAGCTCATATACTCATAAGTCATTACGATGTACATAAGTCCGTAGAGGACAAGGAATGTCAGCCGATACTCCCAAATTAATTTCTAACATAACAAATTAACAATGAGAAGCCAAAAAAAACCACGTTCAAAAAACTCTCGTGTTATATCTTTGGTATACAATTTCCATATACAAAATTGAACAACTATACACAACCGAAGAGCAGATGAAGTAATATACAACCACTGCACTCTTCTACAATCTACAACAAAAATGAAGATGCAAAAAGTGATCATGCTATATGAAGTATGAAACAAAATTATGCACTTTACATAAGGATACAATACACTCATGCACATATAAACTACTACAGTATGGTTTTATACACCTTAAAAGTATCTCTAAACTTTAATGGGAAGACCATAATTGTGGAATGTTTTGATCATTCCATCCCAGCTAGCTGTAACAATCACAAGCCCCCATGTTGGATAATCAGCAACGTTGTTGCGCCCTTGATGATCGTCCTCAGGTTGAGTCAAGACAGGAAGCATATCCTCAGGCCATATTGCAGAGCTCTTAGATGAAAACAAGTTACTTAAAGAGAAATGAGAGGGATCTCGGGCTGTGCAGGCAGCTTCATGCTCGGTACTCCAGCTACCGGGAACCTGTGGCCATGTTTCAGTACCGCACCAAGGTACTGCAACAGACACACCTTCAGAGTAAAAGTGCTCGTAAGAACGAATAGACTTTGTGTGTCTCGATGATGATTGAAGTGGTTTTTCATGATTCCACAAATATATATGTGAATCCTGTCCAACTGATATTATATGTTTCCCATTTGATGTAAATGAAGCTGACATTTGACTTCCTGATTTGGGAACACCTGTTAGAGAAACAAGGAACAAAGATCAGGAGGACTGTCATGTATATAATTAAACACATAGTACTGACAGTTTGTTGATTACAATTGATGTTAACTGATTACTAGACTTTACAGAATAAAACTGAAAGTTACTGATTCAACTGAGTTTTACTAATCAAAACTGATGTTTTTTTCCTCATTAAAACTGATTTTTAGTGATCAAATGATCTTTACCTAAAACACAAGCAATACAATTGTTCCAAGAAATAGCGAAATAGTTCCTTTTTTTCATTTACAGCACCCTTTATATTGTCAAATGAGCTTCTGTTGTGAATTGTGATAGTAGCTTCAAGAAACTGTCAGATCCCTACCTCGGAATTTACAGAGAACATCCGTCTTATCAACTATCCGGAGTTTAGAATCTTCGGACATGATCATAACTCTCTGAGGGTCTTCCGGGCAAAACTGCAAGTATAACAGCAATCTTCTTAGAACAGTTCTAATAGAATCACTTAAGTTTTAAGATAAAACAAATCATTTGCAGGGCCCAACCTGTATTCCTGTAATCCTATTGGTTGATGATCTTTTGCTGCTTTGTAGTAAAATATGTGCACTGAGCTCAAATAAATCCCCTAAAACATTAACAAACAGAATCTCAGAATTGTATGGATAATTAGGAATAAAGTCGTAGTCGATTAAAAGCAACTAAAATCAATCATCAATGGGAGAATATATACCTTTTGCCTCATAGAACTGGCAGCTTCCACTTAGAGATCCCACTACAAACCCCTGCACAAAAGATAAGATCGTCAAGATGGCGAAATCAAAGAATTGATACTGTCTCTAAAGAAATAGAAATGTTAGCTAACATTCCAAGGAAACATACTTGTTCATCAGGCTGGTAACATACAGCTGTGACTGCATCTCTGATATCCGCCCAATCAAGAACACGCCTTTTTTCAACTCCCCATATACGAACTTTCCCATCGATTGAACCACTGATGAAGTAACGATTGTCAACGGGGTTGAATTGGACACATGTCACTGATACAAGACAACATTAACTTTAGGATAACTCATTTTGTTTCTACAAAGTTCAATCCATGATAATATTCCAATATGAAGTTATATGACAATATTAACATGACATCCTAGCTCAAAAGATTGTATATATACTCACCATAATCTGTATGGTGGAAAGTATTGAGACACGTATCGGATCCAAGTTGCCATAAGCGAACAGTTTTATCCATGGATGATGAAAGAATTAACTGAAACACAAAAAAGTTGCACTCATTAAGGCTCATACATGTTATGATGTTAAGCTAAGGTAGATATGACACTCTGCCTGTTCAACGTAGTTGCTTTATTAGCGGTTAGCTATTTTAGTAACGTTTAACTGTTGTACGAGCTGTTTATGTTGCTAATTGAGCTTTCTTAAGAAAAGAAGTATTCTGCAAGAGGGAAAACAAACTTACATTAGAGTTAGACCAAGCAAGGTCTAAGACATCCGCGGCATGACCATAAAATTCGAGTACAGGCGTCTCTTCGATATTGAACATTTTATCAGGAATGACAGTAACTGGTGTTTTCATTGTCTTTTGTGTTAGAAACCCAGTGTTTTCTTCACTACTAGATTCATCTGCAAAACTCTCACGGCATGAATCCACAGACTTAACTAGCCAAACACGAACAACTCCATCTTCGCCACCAGTTGCAAGATACTGACCATCAGGACTAAATTTCATAGTCCATATAATGCCTTTGTGAGCTTGAATTTCCTGTGCTGCAAACATCGCGCTAAGTTCCTTAAACTTCTTTTTATTCACTCGAACTTTCGTTCTATTCATCTCGAATTTACTATTATCCTCGTTACATATACACTCACCAATATTTCCTTTCTTCCTCTTCATCATTTCCTTCCACCAATGCCTAATCTTTTTATTTACTGATTTGTACATCTTGGAGGTTGATGGCTTATCATGCTCACAAACATCCACATTTTGCCTACTAGAATGATCGTCCTCAGATTCGTTATCACGATACACTTCATTTCCGTCTTCATATTCAATGGAAGACGAAGAACATGAACTCGAAACATCTGCACTTGTATTTCCCATTTCCGCCAACCCTCTATCTAAAACATCATCATCATCCACAGGACCATCATCTTTGTCAGATGAAGAGCAAGAATGATCAACAAAACCCATTTCGTGTAAGAAAGTTTCGCGCCTTTCTTTGATACTTCTAGGTTCATTCCTCCAGAAATCATACCCTAACACTCCATTAACAACAGAATCATGTTCAGCTGACAAGTGATCCACTGAATCAAAGAACACATCTTCTGTCTCAATACACTTCACCATGTCTTGCATTGCCATAATTCACCAATATATAGCATCAAATTTCACTAACTCTTTTGTTTATAGGTGTCAAAATATTATAAACTTTACCCAGCAAATCCCAAACACTAAGCCTGAAATCTCCACTAATATCAAGGAAGAAAACTGTTTTATACAACAAATGCAGAGTGCTTAACAGACTTAGTAGTGTTTATAAAGTGCTAATAGTTTTGGTTAGGACGAGGTTGGTTTAGTACTTCAATGTAAGATCCCAATGAAGTACTAAACAAACAAAGATTAAATATGGACATATATTCTAAAAAATTTGGCACCTCGGAATTCAAGAATTAGTTATAGGAAAAAAACACCGACCCTCCTATGATTGAGGTATCCTGCTGAAAATGCAAGAACCAAATACCAACAAAATACGAATTTATTAAGAGAATCCACCAAGATGTTTGGAAGTGCTATGCATTGAGCCACTAACTAGAGTAATGGGCAGTGAGGAGGATGAAGATAGGAAGGAGAAGATGGCGGAGGAAGTAAAGGGTGATCATAGAGTAAGGGGGGATGTACTGTTGTTTATATTATTAACAAGTAACAACCGTGTACAGACTATTCTGTTTAATACTCTCCACCTCGACGCAGGAAACTATAGAGCCGCGAAAACTTTACCAACTAAGCTAGCTTTTTCTCGATTGGGACGAGGTCTTCCAGTTTTTATAAGTTGTTATAATCTCTATTTTCATTTCCCTACATACCAACAAGGGAACTTTTTTGTCCTTCTTCTATCACCTTTACTTGCACCTGCAAAGATTGAAAAGAAAGGGAAAAAAATAAACAAAAGTATACTACAAAAGGAAGAACGAAAAGAATAGAGTAAGCACAGAAAATTGACAATAGAAAGATACAAAATGCAGGAGTACATAAGGTAACAAGTATGTCAAAAGATTACTACTTCGTCTTTACGATTTTTACCATCTTTGATCATTAATGTTAAAGGAGAATAACTTGTGATCCCACATCGGTGAAGTAGATGGAGCATGACGTAATATAGGTCTAATGAACTATTGCACTCAAGTCTCAACACCAATTGATTTTAAGACGAGACTTAAGGGCCTGTTCTCTTCGGCTAATTCTAGCTGAACTGAACTGAACTGAACTTATTAGAGCTGAACTGAACTGAACTGAACTTATTGGAGCTGAACTGAACTGAACTGAACTTATTGGAGCTGAACTGAATTGAATTGAATTGAATTAAATTATAATAAGTAAATAATAATTATTATGAATATTAAATAATCAGTAATAATAATTCTAAGTAATAATAATTATTATGAATATTAAATAATCAGTAATAATAATTAAATTAATAATTTAGAATAATATCAAATGAATAATGAAAATATTATTTTGATGTTATTATGATAGTTATAAATAAATAAATAATAATAATAAATTAATTTTCAAAATAATAATTACTGATAATAATAATAATAATTTATAATAATGAGTAATTACAATTATTAGTATTAATATATTAATACTTGATGATGATGATATAATATAATGCCTAAAAAGTAAATTAAAGTATTACCATTATAATAATAATTAGCTTAAAACATGGGTTGATGTGTGCTTCTAACCGAACCACGATTTGTGGTGGGTTGGTCTATGATAGAAATACACCAAACCGCCAAAGTATATTTAATATACAACGTAACGACAATGTTGTATTTTAAATAGTACTGCAGTATTATTAGCAACTTTGTAATTTTTTCATATCTTCTAGCTTTTTGTAGCTTATTTGTATGATGTAATAGTGAATTTTATTCAGTAAAATAAAGCAACAATTGCAAATTAGAATACTCGTATTGACATGAAATTTGGTTAAACCGTGCATCAACCCAAACTTTGCTGAGCCATAATAATAATAATAATAGTAATAATAATGAGTAAAGATATAATAAAAAATAATATATATAAATAATACTAATAATTATTATTATATAATAACAATAATAATAAGTAAAATAAATTAGAACAACAATAATAATATTAAACAAATTGGTTAAATTATGAATGGAGCTGAACTGAACTGAACTGAATTTATTGGAGCTGAACTGAACTGAATTGAACTTATTGGAGCTGAACTGAACTGAACTTATTAGAGCTGAACTGAACTGAACTGAACTTATTAGAGCTGAACCTAACTGAACTGAAAATAAGCTGAACAGAACAGGCCCTTATATATGGTCAAATTCTCCTCTGATGATTCCCCTGTGTCAGAATTACCTAAAATACTACTAAGTTGAGAACTTATGTCAAAATCACGCGAGAATTTTGTATTTATTATTTTCCTTATTTAAATTAATGTGTTGTCTAACCTTAATTTTTACAAATAATTTAAACAAGTTCTATATTATGGGACAGCCAAATTATTATTTTTCGATTTATCTTGTATACTGACAAAAAAAAAGTTTATTTTTTGATGATTGGGAAAGTGACAAAAATGGTTGGGTATCAATCACTCTGTAAAAGCTATTAAATTAATGGAAGGAAGGAGCTGCCAAAAAAACAAAAAAAAATAAAAAATGGAAGGAAGGAGACGATGGAATTAATGATTTCACCGACTACAACATAATAAAGACATCCAAGCTCTTTTTGTTTTTGGTACCGTACGAAAATTCTGAGCATCTGGCAATTAGGACAACAAGGAAATTAGTCCTCTCATCAAAATTTTAAAAAAGTTAAAGAAAATATGTACTTCTTCCGTTTTAATATAAGTGATATACTTTATTTTTCACGCTTATTAAGAAAGCGATTTAAGGGTGTAAATGATTAAATTTTTCGATGAAATTTTAGCGCAAATAACATAGAGTCTCATTCTTGCTTGTATTAAAATTTCATCGAAAAATTTACTTGTTTACACCCTTAAATCTCTTTCTTGATAAGCGTGAAAAAAAAATATATCACTTATATAAAAGTATGTTGTAAGAAGATGTATATATTATGCAAACGTTAGTACTATCTGGGCATATTTTGACATAGCTATTACAATATTACTTGAATAATGCTCGATTTTCTAATTAATATACTTGAAAAGGTAATACAACACTTTAAAACCAAAATCAAACAATCAAAATGTGGTTTTAGTAATATAACTTTTATCCTATACCCATATCTAGGATAATTATCTTATATATATGTAGAGGATAATCATCCTATATTCAAGACTTCTCCCTCTGTTTCTTTTTGTTTATCCTACTTTGACTTTTTGGTCAAAGTATGGTTAAAGTAGGACAAACAAAAAGAAACGAAGGGAGTATTTTAATTCTCATTACTCATTTGAAAACTTTGAATCATAAAATTCACATTATCAGGAGTTTCAAATTACTAAGAAATTAGTTTTGAATGTATGATGTTCATCTTATTTTGCTACACTCGGTTTCAGGAAGAATAACTTCACTAAGTAAATATAATTTGAGCCTGAGGATTTAAATCAATTGAATATTTAAAAATAAGAAGAGTTCAAATCAACATGCTTTTACTAACTTGTAAAAAATGTTATTATCTATTAAGATTTTTTCCAATTATATCAATATAATAGTTGTATGCATTATATGCTTTGAAATTTAAAAAATGATTAATATAGGAAAGAACATTACTAAATGTATATTCCAAAAAAATTAATAAATTACATTATGAACCGGAGAGAGTACATTATACTAAGACAAAAATCAACGATATGTCACTCTTGCAATAAGAAAATCCCCCTCTAAAAACAGTTTTTATTATTTTGATTTTGTTATAAATCTTTAGAAAAGACTACTTACCAAGTTACCATATCTAATTGTTACAATATTTCATATTTTTGAAATATTCCTTAAAAGGCAAAAAAAAAAAAATTGAAGATTTTTTAAAACATCTTTACCTTTTTCACAACTATAAACCTACTTATGTTATGTTGTTTAGAGAAGTTATCTAAAATTCTATATAAATGTTTTTTTTCAACTATACACCGAGCATAATTCGAGCAAAATGTTAGTGTGTTACTATAATTTTAAAACCTTAAATTTTCAAATTAAAACATACAGTCTATCCAATGCTTATGAATCGACCGTCTGAATACAAGTTTTTATATGAAATCAAAGTGTTTTTGATATTAAAAAACTTTGTCACCTAAATACCTAATCTACCTATCCATATTCATTTCATGAGTAACATCCTTCGATTTCATTTAGCAAAAGTGAGTTGGACAGCCATTAATTGTGTTCGAATTTAGACAAGCTGGCAAATGCATATATTCCATAAACCTTGAATTGGGTTGGATACTCCAATGAATCATGGTGTTGACTTTTCCCATGTGGCTGGTAGACTGGTGGGTGTGTGTGGTTGTCCAAAATGGCAAGTTCAAGGTCGAATACTGTCATTATGGGCTTATAATCTATGACCCTATGGGCATATGGTTGGTTTTGTGCGTATAAATAAATTCAGTGTATATATTTAAAAAAAGGAAAAAATTGGTTAGAATAATGCAATCTTTTGCTGATTCGCAAATAATAATGCAATCTAAAGATTATTCTGGAATAATGCAATCTTAATACCTCATTTATTTTAAATGGGACAAATGACCGGTTACCTTAACAATTGATAATTTTTATTCAAAACTTTAAATTTTAATTAATATATTAACAAAAACTTAAAAAATAAACATAAACTCCCCCCACCCCCCACCCTGCTGCTCTCAGGGTGGGGTGGCTCGTCGTCAGCGACTTCTGGTTGGTTGTGTGGCTGGGGGAAGGGAGGAGGGGTGGCTCCGGTGGCCGTGAAGAGGGAGGGGGCATTTTTTGTTTTTTGTTTTTAATCTTTTTGTTTATAATTTTTTTTAAAAGAATATATTACTAATAACCAATAACTAAATGACACGTGTCTCATTTAACCTCTTCATTAGGTTAAAGCCAATTTTACCCCATTTAACATAAATGGGGTATAAAGGTTGCATTATTCCAGAATAATCTTTAGGTTGCATTATTATTTGCAAATCGCCAAAAGATTGCATTATTCTAGGCAATTTTTCCTTAAAAAAAGTTATGATACACTTTGTCTTAAAGGACTATGGGCTCGTTCTTTACGTCTAATAGTGGTGTTTCACAAGATTTAGAAAATTTATATTGGTTAAAATAAAATAAAAAAAGTATTTGGTGGTTATTTTCAAAAAATGCAAAGTTTATGGTGGTTTTTTTACAAATTTTCCTAAGATAAAATAAAAGAGAGTTAATTATTGTTATTAATGTTTAAAATTTACTTAAATTTCTTCTTTTAGCTTCTTAAATAAAACCCTTATTATTTTCCTATAAAAAATGAAAGCTTATAAAAAAAAATCTGTATTTAATTTCTCGAATTATTAGATATGGATATCCATATAAAGAGTAAATCGTAGGAGAATATATGTTTTTATAAGCAAGTAAGCGTATGTTATTTTCAACTTATTATAACTTCTTTTAACTTAGCCGAATTTTTTTGCCCTATTTCAACTTTCCTTTTTTCCTCTCTTTATTTCTCTTATCTCCTTAAACTTGTACGTTAAAGATGCAAGTATAAGAAACCGAGGTAGTATATTGATTATTATTAAATGCATAAGTTTTGACTTGAATTAGAGAATCTAAAGTTCAAAACAATGCTCTAGTCCAAAATGTAGGCCCACTTTAGCCCTTGGGCTCTCAAAAAAGATTGTCTCAAGTGTTAGAGTGGCGCCCCCAATGGCCAATGCTACCGGGGCATTGACTTAAGAGCCTTCAAACGATCAAATTACATTAACTTGAGTGGAGTACATTGTAATTTTTTAGACTCACTATTTGCTTAGTGTGTGCAATTTTACAAGCGATTAAACCCTTTTTTTGCAAAAGTAGTGCTAGAAAATTTAAGGGAGTGTTTGGTTGAAAGAGGATAAAGGAGAACAAAGCACAAAAATGGTTAATACTCAATAAGGAAAGAAATCATACATCCTCCAATTTTTGGGTTATCTTTTCTGTTTTTTACTTATATTATCGAATTCTAAAAGGGAAGAAAAATAATCATAGAACATTTTTACGAAGATGTAAAGGGACATAGATTACAACCAAGCTACTTATAATTATGTAACTCATAGGCGATGGGATGGAAAGAAAAAGTTAATTATGCATGTTTGATTGTATGAGTGCATAAATCTAAATGGTGCATATAGCTTAGCATTCGAGAGTGTTTTTTTAATTGTGCATTTCTAGTGAGTATACTATCATTTGGACACGACATTTTCGTACGTAAATCACTTACCGTGTGACCGTGTTATACTATGTAAAATTTTAACTGATAGAATAGTACATCCATTCAAAACAGAATTCTAAGAAGGACATCACTAAACTGCACCATATTACTACTGTAGTACAATTTTTATTATACATCCGGGTGTATCATCAGCATGGTACACTCAAGGCATTTTTTTTGCTCAGATAGTTTTAGGTGTACTATACTCATGTTACACACAGATATATGATGCATAATCTCCTAATAATAGATACAAACCTAACGAGTTAAACGATGAGGTACGCTATCACATATGAGCACACAAGCTTGTTGTAGAAGATGATATTTTCCATACTGAGAAAGGCTCAAATCTACCCACTTACAGGTTCTAAAAGTGAGATTTACTTCCCCTTATCCTTTCCCTCAAGATAAGAAATCTTAGAGGTTGAAATTCAATCAAGTCCAATCACCCAAAAACAACCATGTCATTACATTTATAAAAATGAAAGAAGCAAAATGCTCAAAATAGCTAATAAGATCAAGATATATAGTCTTTCATAAACAAAGTTTAGCTTAGCTAAATGAGCTATATAAAATATATTTCATAAAGAGAACACTATATGAGAGTAGAACATTGGAGTTAAAAACATACCTTGTATAGTTGTATGTAAGTTGTAATCCTTAGTGACTTTTGCCCCCTTGAAGCCAAAAAGAATTTGCACCAAAAATGGGGAATACTTGGTAGAATGAGATGAGATAGAGAAGCTCAAGGAGACAAGTTTTTTGATAGTATATCTTATATGGGGGTGTTTCATAAGTAAATGCAAGTAATTAATAATTATGTAAAGCCAAATAATTGGTAAGCCACCTAAGTATCTTGGCCTCCCATGCTGTAAAGAATTTATTTGGTAGCGTATCTCGGTTCCTTGTGATCTTACTATTTTATTATAGTATTTTCATAACATTTAAAGCCAAAAGTTCCTCCTTGTTTTTAGTTGTTTCTTCCTATTCCTTTTCCATACCTAGATAAAAGTTGTAAAAGCGGTATGAAAATCGATCTAAATCTTGAAAAATTAGAATAGGAGCTCTAACAAACAGAGTAATCCTCACTTTCGATTCTCATTTATATTGTGAAATATTGTATTGATCGATTTTGTTCTTTCCAAATGAAATATTTTATTAGTCATGACTCATGACTTATCCTAGGTTGGCAACTTTGTAAAAAGTGCATTTTATGCTTAAGATTGCATGTGAGATTCAAAGTTGAAAAGGTAATGATAACTCGATTTAATGATCACATATTTTGTAGTTTTTATTCTATTACATAGATATATTAAGAGGTTGTTCGGTTCAAGTTATAGTTAAATGTCTGGATATACAGAAGTTGTCTAATTGAAGTCATAACTTGAGTGAGGGAATGAAATCAAAATTATAATTTAACCCTTTTTATTGTCTAGTTCTAACTTTGGGCCTATCTTTTTCAACTTATTAGCATTTATATGAACTTAATGGAACTTATTAGAGCTTCTTATAACTTATCTGGACTTATCTGAACCTATTAGAACTTATTAGAACCTATTGAAACCTTATTTGTGATAAAGTCAAATCTAATTAGAACTTATTTGAACTTATTCATTTGAACTTATCAAAACTTATGCGAATGCACCTAAACTTATTTTTTCTAATAAGGATTTAAAAAAAATTGAAAAGGAAGGGGCCTTAACGTACTTTGAGAAACTCATATAGATTTGGTTTCATGAGCCAAACTCGAAATTTTTCAAGGGATACCCCCACTCCCTCTATACTAAAAAAGTTAAGCGGGTAGTTCGGTTAAACATCAACATATGAAGTAATATTTCTTAAAAGGCATTCTTTCTTGTCTATTTACAATTCCTAGGCATTGTAAAAATTTGTTTGCATTGGTTGGAAGTTCCACTTATCTAGAGCCCTAGGTAAATAACTTACTCCATTTTTGAGAAGTAGAACTCCCTTTACAACTTTTGGCATACACCCGAATACATAATCACGGTATACTCATAGATTTTCTTGCTCGTAACTCCTTTGTAAGCTTCTGAAATGAGCAAGATTCACACAATTAGAATATAGAAGTGAGTCTCGCTGTACTCATATTCATGTTAGAATCGGATGTATAATGAAGATGCTCACTTACCTAATGCGGTCTTCCATAATATATTTTTTTCAACCAAATTATAAATAAGAAATGTCAAACATATTGGAAGATCAGGATCATAATCATGAATCAAGATTTTGTGGCTGGTGAACCAAAGTCTTGGTTACATGATGTGGTTGAGTCTCAAATTTTAATTTCTTATTAAATGTAGTGCATAACTCAATGAGGATATTCTTAATCAGCAGAATCTCATATTTGTTTTGTAATTAGTTGTTAATTAAGCAAAGTATCAAGTTTAACAGAAAACCTCCAAAAGAGAAGATTTTAAAAACTAATTAACATGGAATGGTTAGGCAATGGGCACGTCGATGGAAATTGTCAGTCTTAAATGAAAATAAAGGAGTTGGTAGTTTAAGGCTTAGAAGAATGTGCAATCCAGGTCAAACTATGCAAAATAAAGCATGTGAGTGGGCTCCAAATCTTCAAGATTATCCAATAAAAAAGAAGATATAAGGATTGATCTTCTAATACATACGAAAATTATAGATTTGATAAGAGCATGAAAGAAATGATTAACATCCTATTTTCAAGGTGTCAATTATGGACTTGGATTTGGTGAGCGTGCATAGACACTTCATTTATCTATATTTCCTATTTGTTGTTGTTATTAGCCACATTTTTTCAGGGTAGTCTCGTAGAAATTAAAGTCCCTATGCAAAATCAAAGATTACACTGATTTCGATAGTTATTTTGTAATATCTTTTTGAAAAATTCATTTATCATTTTCTCTTAAATGTAACTAAACTTATCGAATTTGGGTATTGTATGTGCTCTGATTGATGAAATAGTGTTATTTATAAAGCTTTCTATATCAAAATTTATAAGCGCGCCTTTCTTGATTTCTTGAATAATCTGAGTTTTTCTTTTCAACTTCGTTTTTTTATGAACTTATTTGAATTTGAATTTGCTTATCAGAACTTATTAGACATTATCGGAACTTATTAGACCTTATCAGAACTTATTCAAACCTTATTTTTGCTGAACTGGACTTTTTTAAACTTAATTGAATTTATTTTTCTGATAAGGATTGAAGATAAGTTGAAAAAAATGGTGTACATGAACAACGTAGCAGTAGTAGCAATATCAATAGTAGGGCAGCAATAGCAATAGTAGGATATATTCATCGCATGTAGACGATTCTCCATTGTGACAATGTTACAATTATATCTTACTGCCAATTCTGTCCATCATGATTATAGTGTTAGAAACTGACTGTTTATAATGACTGAACAAAGACTAAATTCAAGGCTGCTTCGCGGTAGAAGACCACTGACTTGAAAGCAATTACGGCCCGACTATGGTGGTAATCGCAACTGGCCGGAAAGCTCCCCAAGGTTAACACAGCGACCTTTCTAAGTCACTACTAACAGAGAAAGATCTTGGAAACTGATTAAGCATGTACCCAGTGTTTAGAAGAGAGAAAGAAGAAGAGAAGAGAAGTGAATTTCGGATGCAAAACTGAGGTAGCAGTGGACTGATTTTATAGTAAAAGAATCAGGCCAAATAAAGAAGGTAATAAACAGAGGGAGGAAATCAAGGGCGACAATAAAGGCCATTAACACTGTAACGTTTAACAACGTTTCAGTTTTACATGTTACCGTTACACACAGTTGGGCTCGGGTCCAAAAAGATAAGCTCCAGCTCAGCTCTTCTCAGGTCCGGTCCGGTCCGGGCGGGCGGCGCGCGCGCGTGTGTGTGATAGCAAGCCCAAACCCAAGTTTGATCTCCAACCACAAAAACCAACCAAGTACTCAACTCAATAAACATGAAGAGGAAGGGAGTTAATAAACAAAGGCAAGCTCCCTTCCATAGGAGATGTGAGATGTTTGGGAAAAACACAAGTAGGCTTTGCAAGCCTTAACTCCAACATATAGTAAGTACATTAGTGTTGCTTATCATTTTGTTCGTGATATGGTAGCTAAAGGTGGACTCCAGGTTAAACATGTTTCAACACATTTACAAGTTGTTGATATTTTAAATAAATGTCTTTAATCTGAGTTGTTTCGTAAATAATAGTGTCATGTCAGCACATGTAGGGGTGTTCACGGTCGGTTAACTGTCCCATTTAGGTTAACGGGACGGTTAATCGTTATAACGATTACGATATTTCAGTAACCATAATAATTATAATAATACTAGATAGATTGATATCACCTGCAATTAGAGGTGGTAAAAGTTGACCCGACACGAAATTAGCGGTTTGGTCCAACACTTTCGACACGTTTAAGTAAATGGGTTGACTCGACACGACACATTTATTAAACGTGTTGGTCTAGGCTTGAACTATTTAACGCGAAAACGACACGACAACCCGTTCATCTACACGAATCGCCATATTTTAAAGTTCTTATTCTATTTGATGTTCATTCGTTTATTTTTAAATTTAGTTTAATTGATATTAATTTTATACAATATTACATAATAATTTAACTACCACGTGAACTTAATAAATTCCAAATCAAAATAGATGAATCGTGAATATCAAATATATATGATTAAAAGATAAACAGGTCAACCCGAAGCCAACACGTTTAATAACATGGTCGGGTTAGGGTCAATAATCCTGACACGTGTAATGTGTAAATAAAAGAGTCGAGTTAGGGTTAATAGAATACATCCTGCCAACTTGTAAACTCGTCACGAATCTAACACGACCAGCCTCGTTTAACACCTTTTATTTTGCAAGGTTGCAAGTTGCAACCGACGTGGATTGTTGTTGCACATGGATGTTTATAACTCGCAACAATATGTTGCTTGATATGCTAGGTCCATTCGTTGTTAGGTCCATATTTCTACCAAAATGGCTTTGCATAGTCTCTTATTAAGCCCATATTTGTATCAATGGCTACCATTTCGAAAAACCCTAAACTACACAAACCTTTGCCGCAACTTCTTCCGTCCACTCTCTCTACTAGGTTTTTATTTTCTCTCTCATCTTCTTCCCTTAAATCCTTCTTAGTTTTATTTTTCACCATTTCCTAATTTTGATTTTTCTTATTGAATCTAGGGTTTATCAATGGCTCCTCCTGCTAAAGGTATTCATTCCTCCATTTCTCTAATCTTCATTTTCTTTTGTACTTTGTTTGAGTTTAATTCTGATTGTGTTGAATGTGTGAATCGAAGTTTTATATCATCATTATATGCAGAATCGATTGACGTTTTTTCTATAACTTTATTATGTTTGATTTTGTATTCTATCTGAAATTATATGTTACAGTTACGTTAAATTGTTCGTTGAAACCCTATATAATGTTCTGATTTTTCAATGTTTTATGTAGAACATGGTGGAGAATATATTTAGGTTAAATACAATTGTAGATTGATAATAAAAAGAAAATTGGAAGCGGAGGGGAGGGGAGATGAGAAGGCGAGAAATAGGGAGGAAATGTTGCGTTATCTCATTTCATTAGAAATATTCACTAATTATTGAGAGAGGCGGTCTAGTCACTTAACGGATTAAGCTAGTCGCTAAAAGAAATAAAAATTTGGATTATTGAATAGGCTAAAATGGTCGCAAAATGGAATAAGCAAGTCGTGCTGTTCTTTTGAACTGGATTAATTTAAAAACATTTATGTTTAGTTCCATTAATTTCAGTTTCATTGATTTCAGTTCAGTTTAACTCCTCTGCTTTTGTGTCACAATTAGTTTAGTTCAAAACATTTGAGAACATTTCAGTTCAGCTCCTCTACTTTTGTCTCACAATTACAGTTGAGTTTAGTTCAGAACATTTTAGTTCAGTTCATTCTAAACTAGTCATTGTTGCCTTGTGGATTAGTTTCCATTACATATTGAATTTGTTGTTGCCTATCTATAATTTAAAAGTAGACAATCTCTTACTAGATAAGTTGAGAAATATTTATGTTTTGATATTAGGATGATCAATTTTCTGCTTTACGAAAGCAAATTTTCATCCTCCTCAAACCAAATGCGACAACCACACGATTTTTTTCACAATTGGATTGCGTTTTTTTGTGCTCATAGTGTTCTAGTGGCTGGTCTTGTCTGGTTTATTTCATTCTATGTGACGCATCCAGCTCTTGGTGCTGGTTGGGCCGGTTTGATTATGCGAGTGATTAAGTATTTGGGTGACCTAAAACCTTTGTGTTTTGTTATTGTTTTTGTAACTTAGCTGCCAAAACCTTATTATTCTTGATTTTGCTTTTTTCATCTCTGAAATATATAAAAGAAAATGCCTGTTTCATCGCAAAGCCTTCTATGTTCAATTTTTGCCATTAGTATAGAATCTTTGTTATTTGCATATCTTCCAATACTCATATCTTCATATGGTTAGAAATGCACTTTCTATAATCCTTTTTGTTGCAAGTCAAGTTTCTTTCTTCCATTCTGTTTTTAAAATGTAACTTGACATTTTGTTCAAGTCGGTAGGTTTTTATATACTACCCTTTCATAAATCCCTTACACAATTCTTCTAGAGATCATTAAAGTTTGTCTGGGAAAATTTAAAAGTTTAACTTGTCTATCCAGTATGGCCCTGTTCTTTATTTGGACTGTATTAATTCCATTAATTTCAGTTCAGCTCTAGACTAGTCTTTCTGTCTCGCAACTTCAGTTTTGTCCAGTTCAGTTTAGCTCCATTCAATTCAGTCCAAAAGAACGTTACTAAATGACCTTTCTTTGGGACGCCTTAGAAATATGTTGTAATATTTTGGAAGGGATAGTTTCGAATTTTTGTACATAAGTTTGTTATATTCTGCTTTTTCTTCAATCATTTGTAGTTTGCTTTCCTCATTCTGCATCTTGTTTCCAATTTGTCAAGGCGCCCAATTCGTCTTTTGAGCATTGACTTGGTCATATTATTGAAGTGAACTCAAGAGAATGACTTGACAATCTGTAGTTTAAAGTTCTGATAAGAGACAACTTCGGATATGGCTATGATTGGATTGAATACAAGATATTTATTGTATCAGCGACCATGTTCTAATTGCATTGAGTTCACCATGTTCTAGTTGATATTAATTGTGTTGATTGTCGCCCATGAATACAGACGTATTTCTTGAACCACCATGAAAATCCTATGTTGCTTTTCTGTATAATTGCCTTTTCAATTATACTGATATTGTCCGATATTATGTTACAGATGTTAAGAAGGCTGATCCCAAGGCTCAGGCCTTGAAAGCTGCCAAGGCTGTTAAATCAGGTGCATCAACCTTGAAGAAGAAAGCAAAGAAGATTAGGACCAAGGTCACCTTCCACCGCCCAAAAACATTGAAGAAGGACAGAAACCCCAAGTATCCTCGTATCAGTGCTGCTCCAAGGAATAAGTTGGACCACTACCAAATCCTTAAATTTCCATTGACCACTGAGTCGGCAATGAAGAAGATTGAGGACAACAATACCTTGGTCTTTATTGTTGATCTTCGAGCAGATAAGAAGAAGATTAAGGATGCTGTCAAGAAGATGTATGATATCAAGGCCAAGAAAGTGAACACCTTGATTAGGTAATTCTTTTCAAGGCAATTTTATATACTGCATTGTAATATTTTGGCTTTAAATTCCGACTGACAGCTTGAAATTTCAAAGTCCATGATCTTTTCTGCCCTTAAAATAATTTACAAGTGTGACTTGACCTACCTAGTACTTGGGTCTAGACAATCTTGTGGTACTTTTTCTACAATTTTTATTATACTTTTCCTACCCAAGGCTGTTTTTTGCTCAAATTCATGGTACACCCAAGGCTATTTTGTGCAAACAGCCTTGGGTGTACCATGCTCATGGTACACCCGGGTGTACGATGCATACTCTCTGATTTTCCTATCCCACGATCTTGAGGTTGTGGGATCGCACCGTAAGGGGTCCTTCGAGGTTGTAGATTCCTAACCCTCCCACACTCCTACTGGCTGTTGCTCCCTAATTTGCACGAGGTTTTGGTAGTAGTGCCCACCTCCATACCAAGTGTAACTTGACCTCTCATGTTTGGTTTTCCAGTTTACATATCGTTGGCTATTGGGAATTTCTCTGCTTGTAATGTGTAAATCAACTTGAAGGATTAAGAACTGAAATTATGTATATAATGTAATCCTGTTCTGATTATGCTTTTCTGCAGGCCTGATGGTACCAAGAAGGCATACGTCCGCCTGACACCAGACTATGATGCATTAGATGTGGCAAACAAGATCGGAATCATATAAACTTTTAACTTTTTACGTCTCAAGCGGACTCATCACAAGTGACAATTTTGTTAGGGACATCAATTTCAGTTTAATGCTCAGATTTTGTGATATCTTAAACTCAATCGCATTTAGTTGCTGTATGCTCTGTGGTCGTAGTAATCAATGATGTGTTAATTATCTTAATGAGTTGCAACTTTTGATCTACGCACGAGTTTGCATTTTTCTAGCAGCGCTCATGCTATGTCTTCCCGTGCAACACCTAAATTTATCACATTCAGGTCAGCTGCTGAATCAAACATGTGTATTAGATTTTCGCTCACGCAGCTTCTCGGGGCACCCTTTTTGCCCAAAGTGTTGGATTTCACTATATCCAATCAAATTTTCACCAACTAATTCAAAATAAAATCTACAAACCATATCTTCAACCCTAATTCTTTCGACGTTCTATATACTCTTAAAACATCCCTCATACTTCCAACACATTTTTCCAACTTGATAGAATCATTTAAATCATTTTTTGATTACATGCTTTAGTTAAAAATCGAAGCTTCTGTCATAAATTTGAGTTGTTAGATGTAATTCAATAACATTCGTCCTTCTAGTTTTTCTTCTTTGACTCCAATCTATCTGATCAGTATTTCTAACACGTTTAGGCCATGATTTAATTATTCATCTTTCAATTTCTTGTATCCACTCTTTGCAGCTTCTTGTGAGTACATAGAATTTTTGCTTATATGTGGAGCACTCGTATGAGAGTAGGAGGGCTACATTTTTAAAAAAAATTATATTATCTCATTTTATAAGTATGAGATTATAGAAAGTTTAGAAGAAGAGAACGTATTGTGTCAGACGCGTTTGACAGTAAACACTGGTCAGACTACTTCAGTTTGTTTCAGTTTTTTTCGGTTGGATGTATTTTGAATTTAGTTGACAACCAACTAAAAGAATAAAAGAACCAATTGAAAGAAAAATGGAACTAAATGAAAGAACAAAGTGACCAACTGAAAAGATAAATCAACCAACTGAAAAAATAGACCAATGAACTGAAACAATCTCTCTACTTCTTCTTCTTCTCTTTCTTTTTATTCTGTTTTTGCTTCTGGTTCTCCTTCATTGATGGCGTTAAACTAACCACCATCATCCAACACCCACCTATCACCAAACTAACTTTCACCTGACCCCACCGAACCAAACCCCACACCACCCACCACTACCTTAAAAAGTACACCCAAAAGCTTTGAAAGACGAGTTGCTTAAGTGCCTTTACCAACGCCAGGACAACCCAGAAACACTCAATGGACATTTCTGCCCTTAGGTTCAGTTCTCAGTACAATGGAAGTGTCATTTCAGAAAGGAGGAGAAGGAAGGCTAGTTTCGGAAGTCAGAGAAGCAAATCTACGAGAAATTAGGTTGATTGTGGTTGGAATTAGGATTGAATTTGGCGATAATCTCATAAGGCGGCTTATCACCGCCATGATTGTACAATCAAGCAGGTTGAGAGGATGACGGAGGTTCAGTTTTCGGTTACTTTTACTGGAAATGTTTTGTTAAAGGAAGTTTGTTTTTCCAAATCGCGAGATCCGTTCAATGTAAACTGGGCTCAACTCGTCTGACCATAAACATTTGGTCAGACGGTCTGACCCAATAGTTTCACTTAGAAGAATAATCCTCTGGACTTCCGTAGCAAAAAATTTCGATTCTATCAAGTTTAGTTCAATTTACTCCATTTTCTTTTGTCTCATAAGTTCAGTTCAGTCCAATGCTGTCCATTTTAGCTCAATTCAACTCCGTTCGCTCCAAAAGAACATAGTTTAAGTCTACTAAATCTTACGCTTATCCTCATCTAGGTTTATTTTATGTTTTTTTAGGGAGATTGATGATTCTTATGGGTTACCCTTACGCATGTTGGATGGACTTAAACACTCTCACGTGACCAATCATATTTTGAGGGTTGTGATCGTGAACTTGATTGATGGAATGGTAGCAAATTAAGGAAAGGTCAGAGATTTGATCAGCTGAAATATAGTACACGTTGTATGTGACCATGGACATTAAAGATCAACGATCTATGGATTCTATTTCTGGATTGATAAGCAGTACTTATTCACTCCATTGACAACTCATTGTAGCTGTTGATGCTTTAGCAATGTTTTCAATTATGACTTTTTGTGTCACTTTAATTAGCCTTCGTTCTTTTAGACTGGATTAATTGACAAATATTTCAGTTCAGTTTATTTCGTCTTTAATAATTTCAGTTCGGTTCAGTTCACCTCATCTGCTTTTGTCTTACAATTACAGTTCAGTTTAAATCAGAATATTTCAGTTAATTTCAATTTAGTCCAGTTCAAAAGAACAGAGCGGTTTACAATATTCTTTTAAAAAGTGGTTGATTTAGGGTCTATTAGCCTTATATGCACATAATGTGTGCAAAAATTATATCATAGTAGTTTTGGTATTTTGAATAAGTTTTTTTTTATGTTATTTATTTATTGAGGTTGGGTGAGTGGGTAGTTATTTTTTGTGATGTAGTGGGATTGTGGGATGATTATAGGTGGTTTATTTATGCAATTTTTCTCATTAATTTTTTATTTATTTTTTATGATAAATTATTTTTTTCTGTAAATTATTAATTAAACAACAAAGGGTAGATTAGGCAATATATTAAGTTTGGTGTCCCTCCCCTCTTTCCTTATAGTATTTTCAATTCTTTTGAACGTATTTTCAATTCTTTTAAAGTCCAATAATGTCAGATAAGACCCTGTTCTCATCAGCCTATTTTAATAAGTTTCAATTATAATAAGCTCAGTTCAATAAAAATATATTCAATTCAGTATCAATAAGTTAAGTTCAGATCAATACTTTATAATTTCAGTTCAGTTCAGTACCAATAAAATTCAGTTCAATAAAGCAAATTTAGTTAAGCAAAAATCAATTAACGAGAACAACGCCTAAGTACCCTAATATATCGACATCTCTCGAATATAAACCTTACCCAACTTCAATAAAGAGTCCCTTAAAATTGGGGAAAAGCCCCTACCTACCTTCAAAATGCATCTAACAAATTTTGATCTCACAACTGTATACTTGTAATTTGTAAAATACAAACTCTTACCACTAAATTAACCTCTAAACAATGCTCAGTATCTATGTACAGTTGAAAGAAAGTACTTAATATAAAACCATGCTCCTAAAGGGAAAAAAATTCGAGCAATAATGAATAATGATTAAAAAGTCTACTACAGACAAGAGACAATTTGCAAAGGTGACTAATTTGTCAAACCCCACCCACACACATACCCAACTTACCTTGTGAAATAATTCTCTATCATTATTTCACCACTTTGCCACATTCATAGGATCCAATGAACACCACAATAGTTCACATGAACGGCAACATATCTTAATAGCATAAACTTTTAATTAAGTCATTTAGGCAATATTCTTTTAAACAGATCTGAACTAAACTGAATTGGATTGAAATGAAATTTTGAAACAAAAGGAGTTAAATTGAACTGAAATAAATGAAGCTGAACTAAAGCGAGTGCCAATGGAAGTATCCCTATCAACCCACTTGTTAAATTTCTTATACTTCCTCCGTTTCTAAAATAATGTTACACTTTGACTTTTACGCTTGCCAATGCAATACTTTAACCATTAATAACTTTCATTGTGTATAAGTAAAAAATATGACAAGTTAATATTATGAAAGTATATAATGAGACGAATTTAACAAGACGTCATATGGTAACAATTGATTTTATTTGCCACTAAATAATTCATGGTCAAACGTAGCGGATGAATAGTATAAAAGTCAAAGTACAATACTCTTTTAAAAACGGAGGAAGTATTATATTTTAAATATCGAATTTTGTCAAATAAGGGTTTTTAAAGTTACATATTGTTTAACCTTTTTTTCCTCATTTTTTGGGTGTCCAAGTCATAATACTAAATCAAGAAATAAATTATATAAATGTGATATGGGAATTTCTATTTACCATTAAATAGAAATAGGATTATTAATTACCATAGGAAAGAAAAAAAAAATGGCAAAACAAAAAAAGTTAACAATAGTGGGGACCTTCCTAGTGCTCTAAGGAACCCATGCTACTTTCACAAATTCAGGCGAATCCTTAGCCTTTTGGTTACAATTTTTATGCTCTAAGAGCAACTACACTCATGATCTATTTGATCATAAGAATAGATCATAAGGCATGAACAAAGATGACCATATATATTACAGTTTCTTTTATACAAAATTCGTCAACTTTGAACTCTTGAAAAATGCTTTGACTCACAATATCCAACATGAGTTTCTCTTTGTGTTGATGGATTCCATATCGGCATATAGTTTTTCAATGAGCCTCTTACGAAATGTAAACTTTTTTACGACACTTAAATCACATTTTTTACGATTAATTAATTTAAGGAGGAGTACTACAATAAGTTTAGATACTAATAAAATTATATTATATCAACCCCAATATTAAACTTTGGGGGTAATCATAATTTTATATTAATTGGCGTTCACCCTTTAAGTTTTCATCTAAGTGGATGAGCTCAATATATCAATTTTACATATCATATTGACATTAAACAAGATTATAATATATGGTTGATATAGATGTGAGACATCAGATAAAGTATAAATCAAAATCACGAAGATATTTGAAAATTTTGAACACATATTCTTGCCAAAGTCCTACTAAGCTACCCTATAATACTAATCCTTTCTATAAAAAAAGTGATTTATTTTTAAGGTCAATAGACGCTCACAAATTGTGCAGTTGATAGTATAATATGCGAAACCACGATGTAGGACATAATGAGAAAAAACAGTTAAAAAACGCAAGATATAACAAGGAAACCCGAGATAGAGGCACAAAACCACTAACTATACACTATGCTTTACATCAGTATGAGATGACAATAAACAAGAAATTCTTAATCTCTCTAGTCACTATAATCTCTCTCAGGTTTTATTGGCCTATCAAGAAATTCCTCCCAAAGGATTTTTTAAACTCAATTTTGATGGAACTCGCACATCTACTGGCATTGTTCTCTACAATGATAACACCATCGTCATAGCAGCCAAATCCTTCAAACCAGGCTATGCAAACTCATTAATTGCTGAAGCAACATCCCTCAGAAATGGAATGCTCCAAGCCACATCACTTCAGAATTCGACGTCTCATTATTGAAGGAGACAATCTCGTCATCATCAAGATCATTTGATAGCAATTTGTACCCCTGGGAGTATGCAAACGCTCATTGATGACATGTTCCAACTTCTATCTTCTTTCCGAAAAATATCAATTGTTCATAGAGAAGCCAACCGTGTGGCTGATTACCTTTTAAAGATTGGACATCATCTTTAAAATCAATCACAATCATCCGATAATTATTTATATTATTTAGTTACTTTATATAGTTTAGAGTTTAAAAGCTAAAGAAAGTTCCTTAAACTATCCTTATATCTTAGTTTTAAAAAAACGAATTGAAAGAGTTCCAAAATTATTAAGGTGTACCATGTGTCCGTGTATGCTAACTACTAACGTGTATCGATCGGATTATGGACTTGTGGACCCTTATAAACATGGAGTAATATTTGTAACTTGCAACTGTATAGACTATAGTATAAGTATTTTATTTTGTGGCGACAAAAAAATGGCAGTTTTAGCAAAGAATGCTTAATGTTTAATCTATATGCATGTATTAATGTATGTTCCTAACTTTCCAGCTTACATGTGTTTTGTTTTGTGTGTATCGTAGGAAAGAAATGGCTTAGTCAAACTATCAACCTATCTATCTCCTTAATTCATTTCTTTATCAATCTAGATTCTAGTCTCTTTCTTCTTTCTCCTTTTTCTTTTCTATTTTTTTCTTTTAAATTTTTAATATAATTTAAATAGGAAACAGCCAAGCTTTTAGTCAGCAAAGCAACAATTTAGAGGAATTTCGGACCCTTGTTTTGGGATGCCTTCTTTCCTTTATTCACTTTTGGTTGCTTTGTCTCTAATTAATCCAAAGAAGTACAACCAACACCCCCCACCCAAATTATATGAAAAATGAAGAAAATTGGTGT
Organism: Patellifolia procumbens; assembly: GCA_947645195.1. Classification (NCBI taxonomy): domain Eukaryota; kingdom Viridiplantae; phylum Streptophyta; class Magnoliopsida; order Caryophyllales; family Amaranthaceae; genus Patellifolia; species Patellifolia procumbens. The sequence continues at coordinate 2,150,922 of CANSGD010000144.1, forward strand.
ATTATAATGTTAGTTATTAAAGTTGATTAACATTAGCCCCTATATCCTTATCTTTTTTGGGTTTGTTTGGGAGTGATGTAGATTTAAAAACGGTTTCCAATTATATTTCTCTTTGGGATGGCAGGTGAATATAATTTGGTTGATCTATGCAATGTACAGTTGGAGAGCGGAATGGACGAGTGTAGATGATAAAAAGTTATACTTGTGATTACTTTGAATTTACTTTTTAAAACTAAAATCATTGAAGTGTAACAAACTATCAATATTACCAATTTACCATGTAGATTTGAAATGAGATTTTTCTTGCAAAGATGTATGTTTATTTATTATTGTTAACCTCTAGTTTTGGCATATTTTATAATATATATAATTAAATAAATAAAAAGAACACTTATAAAATCTAAAAACAAACAAAAGCATCAAGTAGACCTTATTCCTCTCCTTGCTTTGCAAAAATCAAAACATTAATATGAACTGCAACACTATGAGTCTGTTCTTTTTAAGTTATTTTTGTTTATCTGAACTTATTTTTTCTTAACTTTATTTGACCTTATTAGACACTATTCGAGTTTATTTCACCTCATTTAAACTTATTTGAACTTATTTTTTATAAGAACTGAAATTAAGTTAAAAAGAGGAGACTTTACATCTAAACTATTATTAAAACCTTTTGACTTGATACAAAAATTGTTAAATTATATTATCGCTGAGCCAACACAAAAATGAACACTTTAGTGAGAAATGAAACATAGGTTTATACATGGATTTTCCTCGTCAATCTTGAATTGAAATGAAAGCTTATGAAAGATGATTCGAGTAAATGGATGAATGATGATACCACAAAAAAATCAAAGATGTGCCAACCTCACTCTCCCCCATAGTATCATGTAAAAAAAAAAAGCAAAAAGAAGGGTGGAGAAGAGCATCTTAGTGCTTATTGCATAACTTATATGCCTAAATTCTTGTCTTGGTATATTTGGAAAATAAAACGCTTATGCTACAAGATCCAAATATGTGGTAAAAGTAAAACTCATTGGGCATATACCTTTAGTATATGAGCTATTGAGCTATTCCTAATTAATCACAATGTTTAAACGTCTAACCTATTCTTTACCCATCTAAATCACCCCAAAAGTGTTTCATCCAACAAATTATAATAATAACAATGAATAAATAATTTAAAGTACACTAGTGACAAAACCCTTGAGTTTTTTTTAAATCTCTGATCTTCGATTGTGAAAGATTATATTGTTAAGCAATTTGATATCAAGTCTTAAATATGATCCGCTAAAAGACAAAATTTTGTTCACTAAACTATATTCTCTTACAATTTGCAGCAGCATACGCCCGGTATATGGTGCATCTTTTCACATTCTCTATCCATGTGCTCGTACGAAAATGTGAGAAGATGCGACATTTAGATAGTCGGATATTTGATGAACGCTCTCATGTTCTCTAAATGTCCGATTATACATTACATGTAATATCTTAAAAGACACAAAATACAATTATAAAAATCGATTTACTTGACTGGATTGCACACCATAACTCAATTATTTCCACACGAACTATTTAGAAACGAAGCAACTTGGACAAAGAAAAGTTCAAAAAACATGATTAACATAACAAAATTCAAAATATTAAATGTAGGAATGAATTTCCTTTCTATAATTCACCAAAAAATTCCTTTTTTTTCTTCTTATCATTTACAAATTTTTTGTGTATTAATCTCTCTTCATTCACCCCCCTCTTCATGTATCTCTTCACCCAAATTTAACCCCCCAAAAAGAAAAAAAACATGACTAACATGGCATAATATGTGTAGTTTTAGTATCATAACTAGATAGACAAGACTTAGAATTAACCCTAAAAATTCTAAGTAAATCACAACACATCTTCTTAACAGCAGGAGAACAATCACTCTGCATCAACAACAATATCTTTGTTAACCCACCATTACTTCTCATCACAGCTTCTTTTGCTCTCTGATCTCTAAACAAGTAACACAAACTCCATAGTAGTGTTATACCATGCTCATTCGCCGCCTTCGAAACCTTCATCAACTTATGTATAATAATTGACACACAATTTGGATCATCACTTATAGCATTACGCCCTTCCGTGCATCCTGCAACTAGTTCTAACAACGTTAATAGTTGTTCAATATCCGCAACTTCATCATCCGACTTTGACATTACATCTCCTATAACTCTTACCACTCCAGCTCGGACCAACTTCTGTTTGTTGCGCCGAGCTGAAGCTATAGAAATCAGACAGGATAATACTGTCTGTTTCTGAACAGTTTCTTGTTTTAGTATTTGCAGTAGCTCGAATACGAGCTCTTGGTGGTCGGCTATCAATTTCTTCGTATCCGGGTCTTGAGACAATGTCTCAACGATCCCAGCAGCTGCGGCCTTAGAGCCTACTGGCCCGGTTTTAATAATCCGGGCCAGAGCTGAAACAAGGCCGCAGCTGCTGCCTTTTAAACTACTTGACGAGACAATGAGTTGAAGTATCTTTAATACAGCCTCGAGAAGGTCCGGTTTCAGATCCGGACCTTCCGATGCTACAATCCGGACCAAGTAATCAACGAAATTTCGACTAGAACCCAAAAATCTCCTGTTCTCAGCTGACTCCGATGCAAAGCACAGGATCTTAACAAAACTCTCAAACATCCCCTCATTAGTTACCTTTTCCTTATCAATTTCCATCAAATGTTTGATCAAATCATTGATAAAAACAGATGAGAGAGAGTGAAATTGAGGAGGTTTATTCGAGTGAGGAACAACAACACGGTTGTTAGACCAGATCTGAATAAGGCGTTCAAGAGTATGGTTAGGAACAAAATCCTTAGTATCTAACACTTGCATCGTAGCCGGACACGTGTTATTGCCGTTCTCTAACCACCGTTGGATGCTACTGCGGTCGTAGGTAACTCCAGTACACAGACTCACAGGAGATTTCATCACGTCAAGTGAGATTGGACAACGGAAAAAAGTGGGTACAGTAATGTATAAATCATCCTTTTTACCCATAATGACAATAATAATAATAATAATAATAATAATGTTATACTATACTATAGTATGAATTTATGTGAATAAAAATGGAGATGAGAGAGAAAGAAGGGTGTGTTTGGTTTGGAAAAATAAAAAGAAGAAGAGGAGGAGGAAGAAAGAAGGGGAAAGGGGAGAGAGAGTGGAATAAGAAGAAAATGAAGGGGGAGTCAAATGTGAAAGGTATGTGAGAGATGGGAGGTGACGTAGAAAGAGAGCTTTTTTTTCTATAAATATTCGATTCAATGTTGGTGATGTGATATAGTCTATGGTCAAAAAAATTATATAGAGAAGAAAAAAGGAAGGTTTTTTTAATTCATATTTGTGGTGGGTCTTTAATTTTTAGTGGGTGGGAAAAAGTAATTGTACGATATGGTGTAAGTCTACTTGATCTTTTCTGTTTTCACAACAAATCTAAATTTTTTTAGGTTGTTGTTACTTCCTCCGTTTTTTTAAAATGTGGCACTTTCTATTGTAGGAAGTTTTAAATTAAATGTGATATTTTCTTTTTTGGTCAATAAACTCTCTCTATCTCTCTCCTCTCACATGGGTCCCCTTATTTTTTTATCTCTATCTCTTTCTTTCCCAAAAATTGCCTAGGAGTCCGTGAATTTAAAAGTGTCACATTTAAATAAAAACGGAGGAAGTATATAAGTTTAGCAGTTTTTTTTGGGTGTTATGTAGGCTTCAATAAATAGAGGTAGTAATTGAGTTGTTTGGGTTGGTTGGATTTGTTTGGATCGATTGGGATGAGGGGTTGAGGCAATTCAGGTTAGTCGGATTTTCGGGTTGAGTTTTCGTCGTGTCGGATTTATTTTGGGTTTGTTGATTTCAAATTGAATTTAATTTTGAGCCGGCTTTAAATCGGGTCTATTCTTCTCCCAACTTAATCCCAGTTTCTGCTTTTTTTGATGGAAACTTAAGTAACTTTTAAACATTAGTAACACTGATTCGTGCGTGTTTTTGGCATAAATGACCAACTTAATATCATTTTAGACAATATATTTATGCTTATATACAACCCTTAATACTGTATATATCATTTCCCATATTTTACAAATATCTTAATTTTTTTGTTTTTGCATGGGAACATCTAACCCATGTATTACATGAATGCAAAAGCTAGTATATAACTATAACTAGCATTAAATGCACGTGATGGATGTAAGAGCAACTTCTAATTTAGTTTGTAAAACAGTTAGTTATCAAAATAGTAAAGCAATTGTGAAATTTTTTCTTTTTTTTCCTTTTCAGTGTCCACCCCTTTTCCCTTATGTAACAAAGATGATAACAAATTTTAATGGATAAAGAATTATGAAAATTGTTTCACTAGTGATAGAAGCTGTAAATGCCCTCTTTGTTTTTTCTTTCATTTTTCACTCAACATAACGTTTGGGAAAGAGACATCTAGACCTTGCACAATTGCTTGCATCACATCCATAATTGATAAGTCTAACATTAGTTTATGGTCAAAATTTTCTGCTTGGGAAAGCAACAATCCAATTGAATTAAACGTTTTTTCAAACTATGCATCCCATAACAATTTATTAATACCTAGGATTATCTATCTCTAAAAGAAAGACAAGTTTTCAAGTTTAGTTCATCCTATAATATTGATCCTTTACCTATTACTACCACTAATCACACTCTAATTGGAATTATGGTGTAAACAATTATCAATTGAGAAACAAAGGTCAGCTCTTTATCACCGAACTAAAGGAATTCAATTTAATTCAGTTCAAGTCCATTCAGTTAAGACCACTTTATTCAACTCGGTTCAATTCAGTTCAACATTATAATTTACTTTATTATTATACTTAGTTTTTTATTATTATTATAATATTATAATTATGAATAAGTATTATTATAATTACCGTATTATTAATTATTATTATTAGTTTTAGTATCAATTGTTAATAATTATTACTATCAATACTGATATTATAATAATATTTAAAAATAATAATATTAATTATTATTTATCATTATTTATTGTTAATATTATCATTAAATGTTATTATTATTTAATAGTATTGTTAATTATTACTTATATATTATTATAATTATGTTAGATAAGTGTTAGGAAAATATCAAGGGTTGCATACAAGAAGCTAAAATGAAAGGAATGATCATTAATTAATTATTTATTACATTGATCGATGTGTGGTGATTTTGATATAAATTCATTACTTAATTCCATTTCAGTATTGTAATTGTAATGTATGTATTATTACTTTTATTTATTTATAGCTATTAATCAATAATAGCAAAATTATTATTTGTTGATTATCATTACTCGTCATTATAAGTACATATTATTATAATTATTAATATTTTTTGTATTATTAGTATTTTTAATTTCTTATTATTAGGATTTTATTTATTATTATTGACATTTGATACTACATTTGTTTCACAAAGATTTTTAAAAGTCTTATTTTCATGCATGTCAATGTAGAACTTTGAGCATTAATATCTTAAGTTGTGCACGTCAAAAAAAAATCTTAAGTTGTGTATTTGTAAAAATTATAAGTAATAGATACTTGCATTAATTAAATACGAAGCCAACAAGATCTCACATGACTATATATTTTTTTTACATATAATCAAACACAATGGTCAAATTGAACTTTGTGAATAGTGTTTAATATGCAATTGCAAATGTAACCATCTTTTTGAAATGAGTGAGTACTAATTAGTATAATCCAATTAATTCATTTCAATTATGTCCAATTTAAGTCCATTTAGTTTAATATGCAATTGCAAATGGACAACATACCCGTAGACAATATCGTTGAATTAAATAAGAGAAGCTTCAATGGTTTGTAAATAGTGATCACTTTAGCCCGCAAAGTTATGCTTTCTTCTTCCTCCCCTTCTCCCTCAAATTCTAGTTTTTTTTTCCCGTCGTTCTAAAAGCTACCTTTTTTAATTCTCTCGCAATAGTAAGTTCATATTTTCTTTTAGTATTAGTTTTTAATTTGGTACTCACAAGACATTTTCTTCCTTCTTTACTGAAAAATTAAATATCCTACTAAACTATTTGGTTGTATCTCTCTTCTTAAAAGAACTGGGATTTTTTTATATTATTTTATCATTATACTACAATTAGTTTGTTCAATGAGAGTATTATTTTATATGAGATGTTGGTTCTTCTACATATAGTTGAATCAAATCAAAACTAACGTTAAAAACATAACAAATTGATTAATCCCTTTATGATCATAATAAAACGACGATATAAGAGAATTTATGCTAGGTATCATCTTCTACAAAGAACATTGTTGGTGGAAATTTGTATTTGTTCATTAATTGTGACTTTTTTGATAGATGTAACACCAAATTACTAATGTTTTAAAAAGTTAACACAAACCTCAAAACAATACACCAAAATCTACATTCGAAAGGTATTATTCTCTACAAATAACAAAAAAAATGAATTGATACATTTTTATCAATCATCAATTCATCACTACTCGTCTACTTCACAAGATTCTAAGGAATCATTTTCTTTGGAGGGACTGCCAAATGGCAATAGACTTGGGCCTTACTGCAGATTGATGTTGCATCAGGGATGGGCTTGGGCTTGGGCTCTTAGGGCTATTCTCAGCTCCATCTGGATATTGGGTGGGTTGAGGAAAGTTGGAGCGGGCCATTAGCGGGTTGGGTTAAATGGGTCTCAACTCATCATATTGCAAATTAACAGTAGTACTAATGTTCTAAAAACCTATAGGGTATTTGATCAAAAAAAAAAAAATTAGGGTATAGGAGAGAGAGAAATGGACTCATGTAAAACATTAATCATAATTAGTTTTTTAATTGTATCCTTCTCTTGCTTAAAATATTTGGCCTCAATCATGTTCACGTATTGAGAATGTCCTACAAAGACCCAATCTATGTGAAGTTCCTCATAAAAAGACCTTTTAACTGAGTTAACCCCTTAAATTTTGGGTATGTTGTCCATCTTATATCCAGTTTAGTACAGTTCAATTCCATTTTGTTTAACTCTAATTAGTTTGTTCGACTCCATTAAATACAATTCAGCCAGTTTAACTTTATTCATTGTTTTATCATTTTTGTTGGTATTATTATTATTATTATTAATCCCATTTATTTTTACTAACTAATTATTAATATTATTATATTTCTAAATATTATTTTCTAAATATATATTTACTCATTATTATTATTATTATTATTATTATTATAAATAATACTGCTAATTATTATTTATTATCATTATTGTGTTTATTATTTATCAAATATAATAATATTAAATTATTTTAAATTTTAATTTATTATTATTATTAATAATAAGTAACTACTTATATTTTTTATAATATTACTGGTATATGATATTAATTTAATATTATTAAAAATTTTTTTTATTTATAATTATAATTAATAATAATTATATAATTTTTCACTAATTATTATTATTAATGAATATTATTATTTTTTACTTATTATAATAATTATATATATTTATTATTTAATAATATATCATTATTACTTAAGAATTTATTATTATTATGAATTTATTATTTTTTTATCTATTATTATAAATAACTAATCTACAATTCAATTTACTTTCCATTTTGCTTAGTTTAGTTTGGCTCAGACCGAGGATAACAAATTAAAGGAATATCTGAGGGGTGGAGTTCTTAGAAAATAGGATATTGAAATTTATTTTGCAAAATAGAATAATTGACCTATTTATAAAATTTATTTTGACCCCACTAGCCAATAACTCTAGATCCGCAAAGGCATCACCTATAGGTCTCTATCTATTCTCAATCCCCTAAAAGAATTATAATTATTATATATAAAATTGAGTTAGATGAATTCAACTTTAGCTTACTTTTAAACATCATGCCGATATTTCATTATCTAGGACTAATCTTCAAAAAAATATAATTACTATAGTATTGATAGTTTAGAACGACACTCTAGATTATTTTTTTTACACACAAGATATTTAAAATCAAGCAAATTAGTATAAATTTTATTTTTTTAATGAGTTGTTTTTTGCGTTAATAAAAATTACGAAACAATCAATACTATAAATTTAGTAGAAATTAATCAATTATAGGTACTATGGCCCAAAAATAAGTCAAGTGGAACCAAACTTCATTTATTGGCTACTTTGAACTTTTCTCCTTGGCTCTTACCAATTCTAAGCATGAGCCATTTACATCAAAGAAAAGCTGAATTTAAATAGATGATAACACAGAAAACACCAAAGTATATTAAACGTGTAGAAAAGATTGAAGCAATTAATAAAAGCTTAACGTATGAAAATAGAAGTAGAAGTACGAGTAAAAGTAGACAAGAAGTATAAGATGGGTCCATAAAATATTGAAGGGAGTGTCAATTGTCAAATCAATGAGGGTCCAATTTTGGAAGAAATTCAGGGACATCTATTTTTTATTATTATCTAAAATTCATTAAAATCTCAATAAAATGGCGTTCAATCAAGAAACTGTTCCTGGGATTGGAGTTTTGTAAGTTCATTAAATGTTTATTCTGCAAGGTTTGACGTACTATGCCTTCTCAGTCTCCCTCCCATCATTCACCAACTTCATTGCATTTTTATGGAAAACACATTTATTGCATGACCCAGGACATTTAATTTGGGATAATTTGACCAGTTATAAGTTTATTGGGGTAATGAGGTTTTCTAATTATAAGGGATAATTTGACCACTTATTACATGTTCCAATTTAGCTCAATAATCGAGATAACATAAGTTTAGTTCCGTATAATTCTGTTCAGTTCAATTAAGAAATAAAATCAATTTTTGTTTATTTCAATTCGTTCAATTGAAGGCCTAAGTTTTAAGATTTTTTTGTCTTTTGATAAATAAAAATGTAAATTATACTCCATCCGTTTCTTTTTGTTTGTCCTACTTTCCGTTTTTGTCCGTTTCTTTTTGTTTGTCCTACTTTTTCATCTTTCCTTATATGGAAAAATTATATTACCCATTTACCCCTACTTTATCACTTTTTGGTCTCATATGTATCTTATAATCTTCTCTCACCTACTTTAATCACCAATTTACTATAAAATAAGTGAACTTTTTAATTGTTGTCCTCACCCACATGCCTATGACATCAAACTCCTTGGCATTTGTAGCTACAGTAAATGGGACAAACAAAAAAAAACGGAGGGAGTACTAGCTAAACGAGTCCATAATTTTCACTTCACATGAAATAGGTATAATATCTAGAGTTTGCTTGTTGTACAAGTCATACTCATCTAAAAAGGTAAGAAGATATTTAGTTTATTATTTAATGTAACTTTTTAAAAATATAATCTCATCTAATAAGTATGAGGTTATAGTATGATAAGAAGATTTTTTAATGTAACTTGATAAAGCATATTATTTTCATACAAAGGACTTGTTCGGTTGTTCTCTTAACTTATATTTAATTCAGTTCGGTTAGAGTTTTTAGTATAATTTAGCTCTACACAATACTTTTACTATCAGATTTCGCTATTCCTTTTAGCTCAATTCAATCTAGTTCAGTTTTTTAGTTCAATTAAGTTCAATTTAGTTCAACTGTTTTCAGACAAAGAGAACATCTTCAAACTTGCATTAGACAGTCTATCCATGTGCAACAGTAGACCGTATGAAGCTTTAATCTAAAACTGTAAGGTAAATTCAAGATTTTTTTTAATTTTAACAACTTACACTTTTAAGCTATGTTACTCTGACTCGAGAACTAGTATCAAACAAGGGTACGTGAACAAGTGTCCAACTCGCTTGAATTGTGAATTTTTTTCATGATTTTAGCCTAGAATGAAGTATCAAGTGTCCATCCCATGTCTGAGTGCCGATGATCAGACATGGATACTTGACGTAAAATGAAGAGTCCTAATAACATAACTTTTAAGTTAAAACCTTATACGGTAAGAACCTAAAATAATATCTTATGGTTTGTATCATGAGAGAAACATCTATCTTATGGTTTAAATACTCTTAGTGTAAGTCGTTCTTTATATATAATTTATGCAATTAATAATTTCATTCTGGGATTTTATTAAGTGATAGTTCATACAATCAATAATGGTATAAATGTGGCTTAGAAAGGGTTTTAGGATATTTTTGTGAAGCTTGTTCAGACAAGCCATGAAATTTTTTCCGCTTGGGGATCTCAGAAGATGTGTTAAAAAAACACTTCTAAAGTATACAACTCGTACAATGCTTTTTTAGTTTTATATTTTATCTCTTTCGTTATTGGTTGCAATTTCGGAACTTGAATGAACAAACTTATGAAAATTGTTCGATCGATTTTTTTCAAATGACTTTGAAGTTTGAACCGACGATCAACGTGAGTGAGTGTATTCTTGGATCCGCCGGTGCTCATTATTGTAGTTCGTCTCTCAAACAAGAGTAAACAGAACATTCTTTACTCCTCTTTACCCCACTCTTTTATTTAAGCTAGTACTAATATTACTATATTTGAATAGGGTCACTGTTTGGAGCCTTTGGGCGAAACCTCTTTTGCACCAAAAGACAGTCGTACATCAAATCTTAACCCCTCTCCGGCAAAAGGGGAACTGCACAACTTTGCAAATTGCAACAATCCAAATACATCACCTTAGAGAGGGACAATATCCCTTTGTTCGTGTTCTCAGCCTAGCTGGTGAATTTCATGCCTTACAATTATACATTACCAAATCTTCTATCCGATTCTAAAGCTTCTTTTTCCCTCTTAAATTATTAGCTCCTACCCTTTATAACTTGCTATAGTTGGCTATAGTTAGATGTAATCACAATAATGTTGGATTTTTAATAATTTTTCTTGTATGCAAACAATCAATTAACAAAAACACAATGGGGTGTTTTGCAATTGGCTGGTGACTGCTGGCTGGTGGTTTTATATGCTGGTTGATTTGATCGATTGTTTTTAGTGGCTTATTTGACCGGCTGTATAATTATTGGCTGCTAAAAAAGTGCTTGGTAAAATTGGTTGTTTAGTACAAAATGGAAGCAAAAGCCAAAAGCCAACCATAAAAGCTGGTAAAAGCAGCTTAAGTCAGTTACCAAACACTTTTTTTGGCTGTTTGACCAGAAATAAAAGTCAAAAGCCAGAAGCCAATGAAAAAGTCAGCCAAAAGTCATTTGTCAAACACCCCCGATATAAGGAGTTTATCCAAAAGCATTGGCCAGGCCGGACTATCAGGCCTACCCGCAACTTGCTTGTGCAGGATGGTGGGGTAGGCTGAGTTGCGGCTTGGATTGGGGGAGTGGGCTCGGCAAATGTTAGTCATATAGATCAAAACGAGTTTTGGTAAAAGGCCCTGTTCATTAATTCAGTTCATTTGTGTTTGTTTTAGCTTTGTAATGTTAGCTTCCTCTTGGAAAGCCGAACCTAATTTAATTCATTCAGTCCATATATCTAATTAGTTGGTTTCACTACCAAAATCATATTGCAGTAAAAAAAACTATGTCCGTTTTGCCAATAGTGATTTCAATCTAAAAACTTCTATTTAGAGAAATTTCCAATTTGAAATTTTGACATAAACCCTAATTGTTCAAGTGCTCTAAATCCAAAAATCAAAGCTTCGAAATTAAATATGGAATTAAACCTTACCTGATGCCTAGGAAATCATTGAGATTAGTAAGATGAATATGAAGCCTGAAAATTTCCATTGAAATCACACTGAAATCAAGCTATATAATTGCCTAGAACGTTGAGATCATTGTGTTTTCAGTTTTCAGTTTTCAGTTTTTTTTTTGAAAACTAAAACTAAAAAACAGGAAACCACAAAAAGTAGTTTTCACTTTTTAGCCGTCAGTTTTCAAAATCATCATGTTTTCAATAAATTTGACTAAATTTTGATCTATTAAATGACATATATCATATAACTTTCAAATACAAAAAATCAAAAAACTAAAATCACAGTGATGCCGAACGGGCCAACTATCCATAAAATTTGATTTTTGGTGCAAATGAGCCACAAAGACAATGTATATTACATTTGAGAAAGGGGATTCGAACCTGTAAAGCTGTAACCTATCGTATACAAACTCTCAATTTTAACCACTAGACCAACACCTCATTACTTTAGAATAAAAAAAAGATGTGGGGGTCATCAAAGCTCAAATTACCTAACCACCATACCACCTCATCTAGTCATCTTCTCCCCTAAAAGAAGAAAAAAAAAAGGTGGAATTAGAAATAAGAGCTTGACCTTTTCTTTCACCTCTCTTCCTACTCCTCCTTTTACCTCATTGTGCTACCTAAGCTCTCTTTACACATTCTTCTCCGTCTCACTTTCTCTTCCTTTCTTTCTTCCTTTCTCTCTCTCCCTCTTTCTCTTAGCTTTTGTCACCTACTTGACTATTTCAAATTAAGAACTACCATTACCATTGTCATTCATACCTTTTTGCTCTTTTCTATTTCCCAAAATTAGCAATACCCATTTGTCACAACAACATTCTTAAAGAATACAACATATAAAGTATACTTCTTCTCAAAACACACTTTTTTTTTTGCATGAAGATCAAGATATAATAAAGTTATGATGATGATGATTATGATGATGAAGAGAAGACCTAGAAGAAGATTTTCAGTAATTAACAAGTTATGTGCAAATATTATGTTGCTAATATTCTTGTTAATACACATTAACATGGTTGGTAAATGTGAAGGTTTAAGAAGCACACATGAGTTCAGATTCAGCTCAAGACCAAGATATGCAAATTCTGGTCACTTTTTAGGGTTCTTCCCCAAGAGATTTCCAGTTCCTTCTTCTGCTCCTTCAAGAAAACACAATGATCTTGGTTTACAGAATTGGAGATCTCCTTAATTTTTTTTTTCCCTTTTTAAAATCATCAAGCAGGATCATATCTTATGAAGCTGACATGCATTCTCAATTTCTCAACTTGTGAGACTAATTTCATATATTTTTCTCTTTTTTTGGGAGGTTTTCTTTAATTTACTCAAAATAGATGACAAGCTTTTGGTGGGTACATTGCTGAATTTTCTACTTGTACATTTTTGAACTCATGGTTTTACATGAGCAATTTAGTATGATGAAGTATATAATATATGTTTTTTGCTTGGTCTTTTTCTATATTTTCCTGATTTTTTTTTCTCTTATAACAACACAACAACACAACAACAATGCTAAATACATAATACTTTTGTTAGTAACATACTTTTTTTTTGTGATAAATGGGAAAAAATGTAGATTTTTTTTCAATTCAATAGTTTTTTTTTCATGCTATTTACATTGTTGTAATTTTAAAATAAAAGTTAAATTTGAGAAATAAAGGGAAACAAATTGCATGTACTTTTATTAAGAATGGCCATGCAATGCAAATAAAGAAAAATAAAATAAAAAAGGGTTTGTGAAAGTGATGTTATTGAAGGAAACTACTGTTGATTGCTTGTACAAGTAGAGAAAAGAAAGGAAGGTAGGGAAGAGAGTAATATGATATGCCCCCCAATTGATGGAAATTAGTGAGGTGAAATATTTTTCATGGGTCATGTGTGTCCTTCCTTTTGTCTGCCATTTTCTTTTATGATTAGGTGTACGCCATTTTTTTATTATAATATTATAGTTGTGAAATTAATAAGTTCAATAGTAGTACAAGTTAATGAATAATATATGTGATCATATATTATACGACTACACGAGCAAAGAAAATGAATACTTGCATTATCGGAATATACGAGTGCCAAATAATAGTATTAGACTAATTAGGTAGGCAATGATTTCTTTCTCACACATGCATCTTGATGTGGAATTGTGGATAAGTTTAGGATGATACATTTGCAAGACTCTTTGCCCTAATAAATAACTTTCAATTATTATATGTTTTAGTAGTAAGATGAAGAATCTGATTAGTTTTTCAACTATCTTGTTTTCTTTGGCCGATGTTTGGGACCTGACACTTGGGATTTAGGGAAAATGATACGAGAATCGACATCTTAGCACCCTTATTTAGTAAAATTCAAATGAATACTCTTACTGATTGAGTCAAGTCTTGTCTGATTATTAAATTATGGAAAAAGTTTCCGACAACTTCATTTTCTTTATTTGATAGAAAATTTTGGAAGAGAACGAAGGTGAGAATCATAATTCATTTTCTTACATTTGGTTTCTTCTTGATGAAAAAGAATAATAATAATTAAAAAAAAAGTAAATACATACATATGCCAACAATTACAAATTAGCAATGAATATGGATTCCACTATTGGTTGAGTCTTTACTCTTAAGAACCTATCCCTAATCGTAGAAGTAGAACCATATGATTATTCCACTATTAGATTTATCTTCACGGGAAGTATAAGTTTTATATTTACGAATTTAATATCTTCAAGTAGTTATATTTGATTCATAAATCAACTAAATTTTACCCTGTGTGATAAGATATATTTTGCTTAATAAATACCCCCTATTTCAAAAAATTTCCTCCATTGCATACTTGTATGTAAGTATATTAGTGGTTATTAACACTTAAAGTTAATAACTTTGATTTTTCAAAAGCAAAGGAAGCACAAATTCTTATAAGAAGGTAGTATAACGGAGGAATACACATGCGTTCTCACATCGGAAAAGGTGAAGGAGAGAAAGGATGACGCACATATAAATCTGATGGGATTTTTCACCTATTACTAATTGATTTTTAGGATACACAGTGTGATAAGATATCTTGGCTTATATATGGTTAAACTCTCCTCCATTACAGACCCGTGTTTACGGGCCTAGTCAAGTTCATCCTAATGTCAGAGCAGACAATCCTAATTTATTACCACACACAAATAATGAGTATTAATTAGTCAAATGAGTATGAGTGTGTCCTAATTATTCGTTGCAATTACATAAAATGTTATTGGAAGTATTTTTTGCCAACTTTCTACTACCAAGTGGAGAAGGAAGTTTACGTTTATTAAAAACAAACAAAATGTAGAGAAAGGGCTTGTTTGGTTGCCGGCTATTATACAATAATAGATTATTATATTACTCCCTCTCCGTTTCTTTTTAATGGTGACACTTTAACATTTGACATTTTGATGTATAGCTAGAAAAATATAGTCATGTGAGATGTTATTTGATTCGTCTTGGTATGTACACTTCAATATATATATATATATATATATATTTGTAATTTAATAAATACACAACTAAAGATATTAACGTTTAAACATCTCCATATAGGTAAGTGTATAGGTAAGTGTATAAAGGTATAAAATTTAATCATTAATTAGGAACGGAGGGAGTAACATCTTAAATATTAATGTATACTTCTAGTAGTTTCCCTAAAAATAGATTTTTAGGAAAATGATAAATACAACCCTTAGGGCTATATATAAAACTCTTAAAAACGAAATTCAACTAACCTTCAAACATTAATAATACCGACTCACCCGTGATTTTGACATAAATTTCCAACTTAATTCCATTCTAAAAAATATATTTAATCCTTACAATGGTGTGATTACCCTCTTATAAAATACACAAGAAAATTGTTAACTTTTTAACAACATATGACATTGTGACTCAAACATTAATATTAAAATCATAAAGTAGGAATTAATTTCTATTGTTAGTGAAATCAAGGCTATAAGAAACTACTAGCTCCATGTTTTATGGGAAAAAAGTAAAATTATTAAATAGAAGCTTTAATAATTATTATATGTTTAGCTGGAGAAGTAATGATGATAAATATGTGACAATGAGAATATAGAAGGCCCATTAAATGTTTAATCAATACTTGATTGTTTTGAGATGAGGCCATGAGCCATGTTTTTCTCTTTAATTATATTCCATCCAAAAAGTTTGTGATTGTAAAAAAAAAGTAAGTCTACTTATTACAATTTCAAAGTATGATTGTAAGTAATTTTAAGGCCATAATACTAGGGATTATGCTAGTACTGGTCATAATCACATAATGTTTATGCGTATATTTTGAAAAATCATAGAAAATCATGAATTATCCATTCCAATTATGATTTTGGATTTCGCTCATTTAATGCGCAAATGAAGGACATGCTCAACTGTCAAATGGTAAAAGTTACTTTAGTTTTGCCATAATGGAAATGAAATAACCAGCATGATTAGGGTAAATCATAGTATTTTCCCTCCTTTCATGTGATATAATATAATCTTTTTTATGATCTATAGGTAAAGAGGTTTGACTTTCGTATTTGTCCATCAACATACAACTTTGCTCGGATTTACTTTCTTTTACAGTGATGGCAGTTGGGCCGGGTCAGCCCAACCCACCCAGCCCAACCCGTCTCGTGGGCCGTGCGAGCCCAACCCGTATTCAACCCGACCCAACCCGCTAAATATTGAAACCCGCACCGGGCTAAATTTTTTCAGCCCAACCCACAAAACCGCCCAGCCCACACGTTAACCCACCCACAAACCCGCCCAGCCCACCCTAACCCACCCACGAACCCACCCAAACTCGCCCAACCCGCCAATTTTGTTAAGTTAAACGAGTTAGTAACTAAACATAAATTACGGTTATACGAAAATTAATCATTATTCATAATTATTACTATAAGGAAAATTTTTAAACCAAATATTTCATATTTTCCATCAACATATTTCACATTTACATCTTAATTGAATTATACAAAATTACAAATGCAGATATAAATCATAAACACATAATTCATATTCCATCAAACTTATTAACTCATTCAACCCACCCAACCCAATAACTAACCCACCCACCCAGCCCGCCCAATCCATCAATCAGCCCAGCCCAGTCCACCGAGCCCACACAACCCATTAACCAGTCCAGCCCGCTTCATAAGCCCACCCAGCCCACCCTATTAACCGCTAAAAGCCCACCCAAACTCGCAGTGGGTCCACCCTCCAACCCAGCCCACCAACCCACCCAGCCCGCTAGTTTCCCAGGCCCGCACCGGTTAAAATTTGTCCAACCCAGCCCACTGCCAACCCGGCCCAGTCCAGCCCGGCCCACCCAATTGCCACCACTACTTTTACTCTTGATTACTAAGTTTTAGGATTCATGATATAGTGATCCATCAAAAATATTACATTGAAACAAATTCAAAATTATTTTATAAAATTTCATATGTAGTTATGAATTAGTAATTAAGCAATATAGCCAAAGTACATGGATAATCAAATGTCAAAGTGGAGCAAAAAATACAACATATGGTGTTTTTTGTACACTTACTTTCACACGAGCATATTCATCATATACCCGAGTATAGAATACACATCTGCATTCAAAACTATTTTTGATTATTTACTCATTTAGAACTTTCTCTATGGTGTGAATTTTGCTTCTTTGAAGTTTTTCAATTAGCAATGAGTTAGAGAATATCTTAAGCATGAGTTGTCCATCCTACACTCGGGGTGTAAGGTAAAACATTGTACTTTTACATAACTATTGATGTATATCTTTGACAACTATATCAATAAATAGATATTAGTAAAAGTTCTAATAAGCTAATAAGTCCACAAATATAAATTGATAATCTAACAAGGTCGCAAATAATTTTCCCAATACGGTTCGAAATTGCGAATTCTTGACTAGAAGA
The DNA here is from genome assembly GCA_947645195.1 of Patellifolia procumbens. Classification (NCBI taxonomy): domain Eukaryota; kingdom Viridiplantae; phylum Streptophyta; class Magnoliopsida; order Caryophyllales; family Amaranthaceae; genus Patellifolia; species Patellifolia procumbens. The sequence goes on from CANSGD010000144.1 coordinate 2,168,522, forward strand.
TTCTAACAAGAACCAAAAAAGTGTACCTAGAAAGAATTATACCAAAATAAAAATAAAAATGCATGAATCATTTTTTGATCCACAACTATAAAAAGTTATTTTGCGACCAACTCTCGTGCAATAATAAATGACCTCGAATCACAACAAATATTTGAAGATCTTTTTACGAGTGAAACAGAAGATGAGAAGAGTAACAAAAACTACGACTCTACTATGTATAGTCATAGTCATAGTCATTAAGGCCTTGTTCAGTTCACCTTAAAATAATAATATTCGGTAAAAATAAGTTCAATTTAGCACAAATAAGTTCAGTTCCGTAAAAATCAGTAGTGCAAAGTAGAAAACACAACATGAATCGGTAAAAATAAGTTTAGTTCAGTAAAAATAAGTTCAGTTCAGCAAAAATAAGTTCAGTTCAGCAAAACTAAGTTCTGTTCAGTAAAAATACGGTGAACTGAACAGGGAATAAGATAGTCATAGTCACCAAATGACATATATTAATATTCCAATGCCTCTTTGGCAATCCTCCACCTTCAAGGACAATTCCTTATCCATGATTGTGATGAATTAAATCTTTAGTCTCTTTATGAGTAATAAATTTGTTCCTTTTTTAAATATAACTAGTGTGTGTCCCCGACGATGTCCGGAATTCATTTTTTAATTGAGTTAGAATACTATTTCTCATAGATTTAATTTTAAAATTTTGATGGTATAATTTAAGAATCAAATAAACAAATTAAAAGGAACATGAAAAATTGTAATGAATGAGGTCTTTTTACTTTTTCCCATAACTTAATCAAGGTAAAAGAAATTCTTAACTATAAGATGACAACAAAAAGAAAAGTGGCTTGGTGGTAGAGCATATGACATTACAACTAATAGGTCGCGTGTTCAAAACCTATAACATTGAGCTATTCATTTTATGATTTGATTAGAAATTTATCGATTGGATTTTCTACATGGTTAAGATACAAAACAAATAAAAAAATGAAAGAAAAAGAAGGTTGAACGGTGGTCTCAATACCTTTAAACGATAAATTTGATATAAATAAACAAAAATGGCGGGTCTCATGTTTTCAAAGGAAAAAACTATAAGAAAAATAAAATGGTAGATCTTGAGTTAAAAGAGCAATTTGCGCTGAAAATGTGAATAAACTTTATATAAAATTCGAACATATGGGAAACTCTTTTTTTCTTTTCCGGTTCACTATGGACTTAAAATTTCACAAATCACAATTACTCTATACATACGTTATAATATTGAGGTTACATTGGGTAGACCGTAGGAGCAAAACTAATCTTGGTGGAAGGCAAGTAACTATTAGTCTATTACATTAATTGAACAATTCCAAGCTAAAGCTATCTTAAATTCATAATTGAGGAAGCGGTATAATACCACCCAACTCCGAATTCTAGGTTCTAGACCCGCATTTGGGCCCTAAGATACAACTAGCTCACGTAGTTCCTTGTACCGGTTTACTTTAAAAAAATAACTAGTATTAAATGTACACGATACGTGCGGAAACATATAAATCAGAATGTAGAAAAGAAAATTCGATAAATTTGTTTAAGATATGTTTTTCATTTCAAAATGAAAAAAGTTAGTTATATTGTTTCAATAAATTAGGATTAAAAAAAAAAGAATAATATTGATTTTTGGTGTCCCCCACCTCTTCCCTTATAGAATAGAGATCATCAATTCATAAATGCTCATACAATGATACGATCTAATTTGTACGAGTTGAACAACTAGCATATACTTCTATAATGGAAATCAATACTGACATAATAGTAAGTTCAATACTAGAATTGAAATAACTATAACTTGGCCAACCAAAATCATCTAATTTTTGATTTGCAACATAAGTAACATATTACGATATTAATAGTTAATACTACTCAAAAAAGGGACTGAATATGAAGCCAAGTTTTGGCCTCTTGATGATAAGGCTTAGGACCTTACTTACACTAAGGGAGCGCCTGTTTAAGCGGGCCTTTGTATATTTTATTCATGTCAATCACATAATACAAACATTATCAATATGAAAAGATTCGGACTCATAACCTTAAATATGGAAGAAAAACAATCTAACCATCAACTCACCAATATATATAAATAAAGGAAGCTCAGAGTACATGCTTTACTAGACCAGTTTTCCAATTTTCTCTGGGAATATTTACAGTATTGCAAAAGGAAGCTAAAGAATGTCAGTCTCAGCAAACTAAACTTATACAAGATGTAGCAATAAATAATATACACAATCTAAAAGACACATTTCAGGTGCCATAGATTCAGTTTTTTCTGCAGCAGGGTTTGATTCCACAACAAACCTTGTCGTGTGTCGATAAATGAAGTAACTGGCCATTAACATGTTTACGAGGTATACCTGCTCTTGTACATGAACTCCATGCAGTGTAGAACACATCTGCAATTGGAATTGAAAAGCCGTTGTCACTGAGGTCTAGTAACTGTAGATATTTTGAATTGCTGATAGCAGCTGCGAGTTCCTTAATGCATCGATCGTCTGATTGAAAAGCGTGTCTTTGGCCATGACTATTGCAGGTATCATCAAGTCGTGATTCTGAACCCTCAATCCTTGAATCATCGTAACTATCAGCTACTACTAGTTGATTGACGCCATCATCTCCTAGCTCATTACCAGGATCTTGAAGTTTATTTGCAGAGTCTAATGCTTCCGAATTCGTTTTTGAAGTTGTTTCATTTTCAACATATCGATACTGTTCTTGCTGCTCAATGTTACCAGCGAGATTGAGTTCCTCTAGGGATTCATTCTCTTCAAACATCAAACAATCATTAAGCAGTTAGATTGTGAATGGATTAAAAACTTGAAATTGATGCTTGTAAATTTCACGATTCTAACCAGCGAGTGATTTGATGATTTGGGTGACCCCAGAGAGACCAAGGTGGGACTTGTTAAGCACCAAAAGTTTCACACTACATTCTGGATTAGCAAGTAAAGATGCCAATGCATTTCCACCCTGTGTTCATTAAGAAAAAAATATCAATGAGGTTTATAAGAACTACGACACTGACAGGATAAAAGAGTTTGTGTAAAACAAGCATGATTTGTATGAACCTTTATTTGGACGATCGTATGAAACTCTTTGCGATGGTTATGGAATATTTTAACCATAAAAAACAATCATTAGTTTATTAGATATACTAGTCTCCAATGCATTTGAAACTCAGGTGTAAAACAAGCACGACAAATTCACCGCATTCATTAACATACCCCCAAATAATAGTCTCTAATGAACCTTACTTAACTAAGAATCATGCTGCATGTATTTGAAACTCTGATCCTGCCTCAGCAAGATTTATACTAGGTAGTTGCTGACTTGCTGTTGCCTACTTACGTCCAGTAAAAATCGTCTGATATTCTTTCCTAAAGTTGGACAATTTTTTCCTCGACAAATCGGCTATAATTAACAGATATAAGCACTATATTAAATTGATTATGGAGCAGCAGCAAACCTCTAGCGTAATTGGATTTCCAGCAAGGTTCAACTCCACAATATTCAAGGCTGCAGGAAATGTCTTTAATCTCTCAACGTAATTTGCCCTAAGTCCACAATATGATAGGTTCAGCCTTGCCAACTCTTGGGTCTCATGGAACAAAGATTCAGTTAACTTTAATGCTCCATCCTGCATATAGGGAAGATGACAATGATGTAAGGAGAACAACAACAATACCAGATTACCAATATAACATGATCAAGTTTGTAGTGATAAAACCAACTCACAGAACCAATATTTGTTGCACCAAGCATGAGACCTGATAGACATGAAGATCGGACTAGTTGACAAACACTGTCAAGTGCATGCTTGTTTAGCTTTAACCCATCCAGACTCAGTTCTGAAAACCTACAAAGCAAACAAATCTCTACAATACATGAGTATATAGTATGATTCTGATTTGAGATTGAGATTATGGAGGACAGTTGGGTATAAAAATGAAATTGCACCTTTCAAGCTTTCCAAGTTTCCCTAATAGGTTAGCTAAAGAACTACCGGATATAGGATTGTTATGTCCTGCCACGACAAAAAATTAGAATAAGTGGAAAAATCAAGGAGTGATAAGCATCAACCTGCATATAGTGACCAGGTCATTTACCCACACAGAGCTGCGATAGTACAGAACCAGAATCCAATGCATCGGCAACTGCTTGAATTGTTCTGGATGTAATAGAGCACCGTTCAATATTCAGACTGTAAAGACCTGCATAGGAAGACCTGAGATAAAATATTGGAGCAATGGATGAAGAGAGTAGTCTCCATGTCTTAATCACGACTGCATAGTGACTATGGCTGACAGGATAAAAGGCCAGATTCTAAGCCCAATCAACTGTATTACGATGATAGTTCACGTGGTTATTAAAGCAAGTTTAGAATCGTTTAGTTCTACCTTTACAGTTACTCAATATGGTGGACAGGTAACTTCCACAGGCATCAGTCAGACGGTTTCCTGATATGTTAAGAACTTCTAATCTACTAAAGAGCACAGGGCACTCGCAAATCTGCAAATGCAAAAGAGGAAATACAACAAATAAATGGGGGGAGAAAATGAAAAGGAAAGAAGAGAGCACTGAGCAAAGTGATGCAATATTGCTTAGCAGGCTACCTGATCCTCTATACTCACATCAAAAGTATCTTAAAGTATGTAGTAGTTTGCAAACTTCCATAAAATGTGAATCACCGGGCCATGACTACCAGAACAAACTACTATAAACATATATATATATATATATATGCATATTTCTTTTAAAGGTTACCTGGAATAAAGCAGTAGGTCCAAACAGATTGCAGTGCAAATCTAACACCAACGCACCGTATTTCTGACCTGATAACATCAATGCTTGCTTGAGTCTCTCCATTGTTGCATTCCCTGAAGATAAGGAACTGATAAATGCTAAAAACACTACAACAGTTTGATACTGGACCAGCAAGTTTTGAGAAATCGAATTTCAAGATGTAATTTATTAACTTCATATCTGTGATTCACAATATTGTTAGTTACCATCTGTCAATCTCATGTCAGTTAAATATTGTAGTGACCCATGTCAGTGAAATAAAACACTTTGGGATGTAATACAACTTTAACCGTGTTATCAATGCGGTTACCTAACATATTATGAGAAAGATTCAACATGGAAATAGTTCTGTGGGCACTCAAAGCATCCAGTAGAGGAACTACTGACATATCTTGCAGCTCACAATCAGAAACAATGACTTCATCCTCAGAAATCTGCAGTGAAGCAAGTAGACAAAGTGTAAAAAAAAAAAGGAAAAATCATGTTTTCACCTGTGGAATATACAGAAAGCAAAAGAAAAGGAAATTTTAACAGTTGAGTATGCTTCTTTACCTCTAGATTGTACAACTTCATTAGCAACTTCATATTAGGTGGCTCAGATAGTTTGTGACAGCAGTCAACATACATTTTTATCAATCTTTTCAGCACCCATCCTGCCAAAGTTTAGTAGAAAAGGTATAAAAGTTCAAATGTTGGTTAGCAGCAAGTTACCATAGTATCATGATAGTATCTAAGATATTCATTAGAAATAATGTACACATTTTTCCTACTGTACTTGGTTATGCGTCCACATAAATTACAAATATCATTTTATAACCAAAAAAACAGAAGAAAAGCAAGCACAAGAAGCAAGAATGATCAGCGAGTATCTACAAAGCCAAAATAAGTTTCCCGCGAAATTATCCTATCCAAATTTCCGCTGAGTAGCAGAACATTTATATACTAAGAGAAAAATTGGAAAAGCAATAAAGAAGACAGATAGTATGACAGAAATACAATGTGCTATTTTTCCAACTGTATATACTCACCAATCTTTTAATAATGATGATGGTTCAACTATACTGTCACTCATATTTTCGAATATTTTTCCAATGTGCGATATTAAAAGTTTCAGCAAAAAAGAAGTTAATTTCAGCAAATACAAGTTTCAGTAAAAGTAAGTTAAGCAAAATTAGGTTCAAGAATCAGTTCACATCTCTCATCCCTATCTCGTTCACTTTGGGAAAAGACCCAAATGAATGTTTCACCTTTCATAGTGATGGTTCCTTATGACAGTTTATTTGATTGATTAAAATGAGATCTACATAGAGTTTTCTGCAAATAATCTTCATAGGATTATTATAATTCTTCTTATACCGATTTATACAATAATATGAAAATTGTGTAACTCGTCAGAACTGACCACCTACAACAAATATACTACATAGTTTGCACTTATGCACTATTCAAATACTCACAATGACCATTATTTGTAATTAATACTTAAGAAACATATAGTCATGTAGGATTCTTGTTTGCTTCGTCTCAAAATATATTTTCAAAATACTCCCTTCATTCAACATAGTTCTTCCTACTTCTCATTTACATTCGTTCATCAAAGTTCCTCCTACTTATACTTTATTACTTAAAATGGAAAATGTTTGACCCAGGTAATTCTTCATACTCTCACAATCATCTTCTTTCTCCTTTTAAATAAACAAAATGCCCCACTTCCACAATCTCTCTCCTCTTTCCCTTAGTCTTTGTATCTAGATGGAGTATCAAGTTTCTGTAACTTTCAGTATTTAAATATTTAATAATTAAAAAAGATATCCATTGGCAAGCATGAAAGTCAAACTGTGCATATTAAAAGACTAGTTGATATTCGATTGGAAATAGAAACAATGGCGTGGGAGGAAGACCATTTATTGTCAATGCTTGCCCTAGATTTCCAATTCATTAATACACATAAATAAAAGATTTGTACCCTGCAAAAATATGCTATTCAAAGAAAATTTGTGGCGTAGTTTTTCTTTTAGTAATTAATAGAACTAGTATAGTTGACTATGGACTTAAAATGATAAAGGACATAGACTTGGATGTAAAATAATAAACTAGTACTTTCATGCCTGATTGCTTTGAATTGCTAAACTTATGCTTGATTAAACTTGACTTATTTTTGAATTGAGGAGAACAAACCCTAAGACATATAGTACATCATTTGTATACTATGATTCATTTTTGCAAATTTGCCATTGTTTCCGATCTAAAAGGAGGGGAAAAGGCAAAGTCAAGTAGTAAAACACTCTATTATCATGGAGCTTTGTGCACGTCAAGCTTGTAAAACAAATGCCACGTCATAAGCAGAGCGTAAAATCAACTATATCAAGGTAAGTTGGCATGCCAAGTAATAATTTAGGAGCAATATGAGCAACAAGAATAGCATGCATGAGATCATCTATAAGTACATACCACTGATGGAAGCTTGTAATGAACCTCCTGCTTGAGCGTCAACCAAGATAGTTTCCACTGTGTAGTGAGTATCCAAGATCTGCTCCCCAATTTTCAAATCATCAATGATTGGCAACAAACCTGTTTGGACACCATCGATGTGTTAATGCAACAACCCATCTGCGGCATATTGAGAAGAAACCATGGATCACTGCAACACCTAATAGATGTCTTAACTCATGGAAAAGGGATATGAAATGTGTGTCTCACTACAATTTTTGAAATCCCTGTATCCTCCACTACACCAAACAAATAGTCCTTTAATTCATGTAAGAATAAATTTTATACGAAGTTGCACGTCCAGAAAATTTAACTCCATATATACTTCCGGGGGAATGACCTTCACTTGTTTAGTTGACACTGGAAAATTTGGATTTCCCAAGAATTTATGTAATAGTGCGATGGACCCTGGAAATTTCACATGTTTGATAAGATCTACTTCCTAAATATCTCCCTATCCACATTTTACCAAATCATGGTCAAACAAACAACTCCTTAAAATGAAAACCTTCGAACCTCCAATGTAAATTTATCAACCAAACAAGAATGAAGAGTTGTTGTATAGGAAAAAAAAATTTACAGAGTGTGCATGGTTAAACTACTTTCAACTAATAAACGTGCAAACTACAACTTAGACCTAGGTCTCGTTATCAGAACACAAGGAAGCTCCACCAACCCCAAAGACCCAAAGTTCGGAAATGAGCATGAGGAAGTACAGAGAAACTTTCAAAGACAGATTCTTTTGCCTAAAAAAGACTCTATAGACTCATAGATTTTAAAATTCCAATTTCATGGTTCTTACAGTCATCATGGTACAGCAAGAATAAAGTTGCATGTCTGCATAATATTTTTTACCACTGGACCTCCTCTGCGAAGATAGCTGCAAGTAGTATGAGCAGGCTGCTTGAACCTTCAAGGCGGTAATATCAAGTTCACTGGCAAACACACTTGACTCTGCTTCAATGCAAACTGAGATGTCTTCAACTTTCATTCTTATGCCGCACTGCAACAAAGAAAAAGGTTAGAGAAAAGTTGATCATGTTGCTTCTGCATAAATGAAATTACACAATTCCATTATAACTTATGCAAGGATATTTCATGATCTTTTATCTAATTACTACAGCATGCATGCTCAATGTGAAACCACGTTGAATGAGTTAATGATCTGTAATGTTCTTGGACAGTGTCTTTCAAATTTTGACTATTTTTAAAAGAAGCATTGATATTTTTGTTAATGGTATCAAGCTAAACCAATATGCGACCCGTTTGCCAGATGACTATGCAATCTTGCTGAAGGATTTGGGCCTACAAAGATGGCAAATTGAATTTTTAGATGACCTTATATAGAGTCACTTAAAAGCTGAAATTTCACATAACATCAGTGATGTGTTGTACATTTAAAACGAGTCCAATGAATACCTTCTTGTCAGCTAGAGATTTGATATTCCCATGAGCAGCTTCTGAAGGATGGCTAGATTTATGTGAACATGAACTTTCTTCATGATTAACTAGACTGCAAGAACTGGTGTCATGCTTATAACCATCTGGTGCAAGATCCTGCAAAGGAAAATAGATAAACAGAGCATAGAGCATTACAATTAATGTGGGGTTTGTTTGACACAAAAAAAAGGATGCATGATCAGAAGTAATCACTACCCGTAAGTCATGGTCTCGATTAAGATGATCACTCCCGCTCTTTACTGTAAGTATTTAAGAAACAGCGTTTAGTGCTCAGTAATTTCAAAGTAAAGAAAGCTCAAGGCGATCGTTTACCCACATTCATTTGAAGTAGCGATATCCTCTAATGGAGTAGTATCCATCCTTCTGTTTGAGCACTGTGCATCATCTTCATCATCAGAGAGTATTAGACGATTTCGTTTTCTGGCAACAGCTGTCAAAGGACTTCCTAATGAATCAGACAAGCTTTTGGGAGACGTTTCAGTTGTCCTGGAATTTTTTTTAATCTTTTTATTACTGTCTGTTTCAAGTTTCTGCAACCTTTTACAACGAGAAAGTGAACTCAAAGCTTCATCATCTTCAATGTGTTCAATGCTTGAAACCAGTTTACCAACAGGAAGGGAATCCCTACTGTGAGATGATACACAGTCAGCAAACATGTTCTCGGAGAAACTGTCATTCTCCTCAGTTTCTGTTTCAGAGCAACTATCCCCCAATGTCATATGAGGTTCCTGCTCATTGTTTATTAAGCTCTGCAAGTTCTCTATCTGAACCTTCAGCTTCCTACAAAACACATCAATTATAAGCAATAATTTGCCTTCATGCATAATCCAAAGATTCAATCAAAATGGAAGAGGGGGCGCAGTATATCTGCCAACAAAATCTGTTCCATTCATTATCCTACGGTGTCTCCACGGCTCCACACAAATTGTGGATAACATTTTAGAAAGTAAGCTCAGGCATAAATATCTCTATCTTGTCGATTGCCGTTATAGTCCCTCAACGGTCTGTTAGTATACCCTCATAGATTGAAATTTGATTCTATACTTTCTGTCCCCCTCCCTCCCTCAATTTCATAAGACTTCAATAGCTCACGTTCAACTCGATCGTTGTAAAAATGAGGAAGGGAAAGAAGGAAATTACTAATGTAAAGTCATATTCCTTTGCCAATTGCCATCTGTTTCATTTTATGATTTGACTCAAAACTATCCTAGTTAGAATATTCGAGTTGTAACAGAGACACAGCAATTGACGGGGATGTTGCCATTGCTTTCTTTTTCTTTCCTTTCCTCAGCGAGTCCTGATCCTTTGGTTCGAAACTTCTTCATTCGTACCAAACCACTAATGTATAGTAATTTTCCTTTGCCTTGTTGGACTGGAAGGAGGGAAGTATGTGAAACAGCGAAAGTGATAAATTGCCCTTGATAAGAAACTAGAGTAGGCATTATGCTATCTTCTGTTGGATATTAGTCTAGAAAACTCATGTCAGTCTAGAAAATGTATGTCATGGATTATCTTTAATTAGGAAAGGCCTGGAAAAATCTACCATAAAAGATAGAAGAAGATAGGTCTAGAAAGATCAAGCGTAGCTAGTACGTGAAGGAGTGAATAAGCACCAACATGCTACATAATATATAGGGGGTGTGGAGTCAACCTTGTACTTCCCACCAAATATAAACACTTAACTCCTCCATTTTACATTCAAATGACCCATGTTATTTACAATCTATAAAAAATCACATTTTATATAAATAGGTCCATCATACTTCGAATCCTATAAAATTTATCATCTTCTCTAACTTGCTGTAGTGACATTATCCTTTTCTTTTCCTTACATACAGTCATCAACAGAATTAGAGAAAAAGTTAGAAGTTGCAGGGTTAAAAAACTGCAAATACTGAATAGATATAATGACAACCTAACACATCTTTTGCAGAAACCACAATAACATATAAGTCCCAAAGGGCTACAAGAGTATGCTCCATAAGACATCATGCCAAGATGTAAGTTCCATATTCCTTCAAAAAGAGGCAGATAACCATGTTTCTAGATTAGATTCCTCTACCAAATCTAGGATGAAAAGATCGTTCTCAGACACTGTAGGTCTGACACTGAGATAGCATAGAGATCATTTTCTATAAAACTGAAGAAAAATACAGTTTGATCATACACAACAAGCCAGCACTGATGATTTTCTAAAGGTACTATCAATAAAGAAAAAAGGTAACAGATAGCATCAGACACCAATACAAGGACAAAAGAAACAAAAGAAACTTGCTCGTATTGATGGTCATGCATAGTGAATAATAGTACCTAGCTTCTTCAACGTTATCAAATCTTATCATGTGGCTGTAATGCATATTCTCCAGTGCAGAAATTTGCATAGGGACTTTATTTGCCTCAACTGCAATCCTGCAACAATATTAAGATAATGAACAAATCAGCTAAAATGGCATTGAATTTGTAATTGATAAACCTGCGCATAGTATCACAAATGACCACCCTATCAGGCTATCAGGGCCTCAGGCAGAAAGCTTCAGCACGATCCTAAGTTTTCTGTAGCAAACTAGCAACTTATACAACTAAAAAGTCACTTTCATTTAATAATGTATTCATCTACGTATTTTGAATGGAATTTTCGGAAAGAGCATGCTAGGTATACAAAGTTAAGTCTGAACCCCCAACTTAAACTTAATTGAACTTGCAAGAAAAAACATAGAGGCTTCAAAAAGGTATCATCTAACACAAAAGGCCAGCATCTCTCATATAAGGCATAGCAAACCAGGTATATTTGGTAACGAGTAACGCATGTATTCCTCATTATATTCTCTATATACAAACCACAGAACTAGAAGTTAGTCCTCCACTCCTTCTAAATCAAATACCAAGGATAGCCAAGTCTGACGGCAAAAGACTAGCCTAGAGGGAAGAGATAAAATTATCAACCTTAAAATCAATTATCAAACTCTTCCTCAAATTACTTCTCCTCCATGTCTGTATTCTGAATTTCGGATCCATTTCACTAACACCCTTTACATGCATCATCCTTCTACTAAAATTATCATTTCGACATACATCAACCTTTTCTGAAAGAGATAAAGTGTTATACCTGTATCCTTCTTCAAATGTCCTTAAGGCACCCTTCCAATCACCTTCAGAATCCAATATATCTCCCATATTGATTTTCACTATTGCTTGGCCCTGAAATCACCATTTATCAGTACACTAGACCACCAACAAAGATTTCAAGATTCTTTTGAGTAATAGCAAAAAGAAGAAAAAGAAACTCAAAAAGACCCAGAAACAAAGATCCTTCATTTTCAATACCCCCTAGCCCACAAGCAAATTAAAAGAATATCAAAAGGGCAAGATACAAATAAAAAGTAGAGAGAAGGTTAGTCAGATCACACTTACAACTTATGGTCTTACACATAGATAAATATCCTATTTTGAGCACAGCAATAATAGCTTACCACAAAAAGAAAGATTAATCTCACCTCCAGATTACCAATCACTTCATAAATCTCCCAACTTTTAGTATACCATTTACGAGCTTTCTGGAAATTCCTAAGCTTTTGGTATGATTCTCCAACAACCAGAAATGAATCGGCCAGCTTTTCTTTGTCACAAAGTTCGCTTGCAATTTTCTTCTTCATTTTTGCAAACTCCCGATGCTAAAGGACAATATGACAAAGTAAGATAACAGAAACATATCAAATTAAAAAGAAATATTGATTATATATTCTATTGTGTGAGAGCATTATTGGCTTTAAGTTTATGTGCCTCTGTAATCTGGAATCTTTAAATGAATGTCCAAATATGTAATAAACAAGAATTTCTGGTTGGACCCTGGCATATGTTAAACATGAATGCTAACTGATCACCGCCGGAAGAAAATGAGAAGCCACAGAGCATTAGAATTCCTCTTGCAACCAGAGAAATTGAGACTCTTCATCTGAGATGGAGACAAACAAAAGCCTAACCTACTTAGAGCTCCAGCTGCATAAAGAGAAAGGCATAGCAGCTAGCAGAAAGACGCAATTAATTATCTTCTCATTTAGAAACTAATTTAGAGCTCCCATCACTTTTAGTAACAACCATCTAGGGAAACCAGCAATAAACTCAAGACCAAATAGAGGAAGGGAAAAAAGCGGGATAGCTTACTAGAATTTCTACATTATCCCCGAGTTGACTGCATGATCTTAGCCTATATGTGTTTCTTATGATGCATCTGTTCCTCACACCTCAGTTGACATATGCTCAAGTCTCAAGCATCAAGTCCAGACTTATTAGGTTGTACTATATCATTGTACAGTTAAAATCCATATTATCTTCTCATATAGAAAGTAAGATCACTAGTTTTCCATTATAACTTCACCACGATTACCATAGCAGCATACTAGATAGTGGAATCTTGCACAAATTCTGATTTAAAAGGTAAGAATTGGGAAAAACATGGGTATAATATTAGGAAGTGGCAAGCTCAATTTTGAAATAAAGAATCAAAGCTTATTCTAAGGTATGGACACCAAAAATGATTTTCAGGAAATTTCATGTCAGGCAGAGCTCATCAAAACACAGCCTGGGGGGGGGGGGTTCAGGTTGTGTGTACCGGCTTAGCATTTTAACTACATAGAAACAGCAAAGAATTGGCAAAAGAAAATCCAGAATACACTTAGCTCATACTTTGGCTCTCTGGTCTATAGCTAATATGTCGTAATAAGGGTTTCGATTTCTAGGGGAAAATACATTTACACCCTTCTTACTTCAAGCAATCAACTAATCAAATTTCATTAACAAAAATAAGCACCTGAAGTAAAGATGTATCATCAGGACAGGTATAGAAAGCTAAGCTAAGCTAAAGAAACAAGGAAGATGATATAGATGTGAATTTATCTCTACGAATTTAAGCAATAGACAAACAGGGGCATGTTTTTCCATTTGGAAACTGAAAGCACTACTACAAACTCCACAAGAGGGGAGGAGTTACCAAGCTTGCATATTGGCTTGCATTACAGCTCAAAGGGCTTCCTTGGAGTCTACCTTATGGAATTGAGGACCCTACAAGATGACATATTTCTGTTTTTCTTGCTTTCCTAAAAGCTTTTTTATTCGGGGCCATCCCTTTCTTTGAATTAATATGGTATCATTTAAATTGAAAATTTAATTCGAGTAATTCAAAGGAAACTACATAATGAATCAACAACACGAAAGGACAGGAGCTTGAGACACTTCATACTTCTTCTGTGACCCTCTTGGCAAATATGAATGGGATCATAGCACTCACTTTTCCAACAGTTGTAAACCAAAAAGTGATGTCCAAGAAGAAGAAAGTATATCTTCATACACATACACTAGAATTTCCAGGTTATGTGCCATTGTGGTTTTCATCAATTTTGCAATACGCACAGCATGGGTTAAACACAATGATAGAAATTTTACACTAGGCACTTACTTTTGGCCAAGCAGAAACAATGGTTGTTTTCTCAATTAGATGATCAAGAGATTTCATTAGCTGCCTCAAACATTTCCTTTCACTTGAAGTGCCTTTGGCCGTGGTCATGCTACGTCTTAGCTTTTTAAACTTCTGCTCTTCCGCCTTTATTTCCTCCATCACTTTTACATATTCCTTCACAACGCGGATATTGTCTTCAATTTGACGGGCCAAAGCATACTCATCTTCCAAGGATTTTGCCAGTTCAAAGGCCTTTTGGTAACTTAACAGGGCCTGATCAAACTTCTGAACCTTGCCATATAATTCCCCAAGATTAATGTAACCTTTAGCCTCCCCTTGCCGATGACCTATATTCTTACAAATCATTACATCCTTCCTGATATGCTCTCGGGCCTTATCCCACATTCTTAGCTGTGTATATACAAATCCAAGGTTGTGATGTAACCTGCTGCGCCCATCATCATTTTCGTTCACCTCCTCCTCATCACAAATCTCCAATCCTTTAGTAAGAATTTTTTCAGCCTCTTTCAAGTTTTCCAGGTCCATTTCAAGCATTCCAACGTTATTATATGCATCAATATATTCCTTAAGAAAAGAAGATGTAGAATCAGGTGGATTATCCTTAAGAGCTCGAGCAAGACTCATAGCAGACTTAAAATTCTTTTTAGCCTTATGGAGAGCAGAATGATCCTCTGTTTTGAAGAATATTTCATGGTATGTACGTCCAAGTTGTGTGGCGGCTCTTTGCTGCTCAACCAGATCACCTGCATCCTTAGCTAGCTGCAGATGCTCTTTCTACAGTAATGACAGAAGAAACTCGATTTAGCAAGTGTTAGCAAATAAAATGAAAGAAAGAAAATAACTTAATAGATTAAGGACAGCGATCCCACATATTAACGAGTTGTGGAAGAGAAAAAATGCACTCAACCATTATTACAGCACAATTATTGAGCTACCATATAGACCATAATCTTTATGCAAAGGAAAGATAAACAACTGTTTAAGTTATTCCAGAAAATATAAAAAGAAGTTCCTTCCTCATCTACAGCTTCCGCTATCTATCAACTAAATTTGTACAAAATGGATCAAGAAATGTCATTCTTAACCAAACAACTATTTAGCTCCAGGATTCGGTTGCAAAACCAAAAACATTTTCTGATTCCACAAAAGCATACCAATGTATTGGACACAATGACAGTCATGTGCTAGGCTTCATCTAGCATCCAAGTTGTGCAAAAGAGAAAAATTATTTAAATGGGGAAACTTTCCATTGATCAAAACCATGAAACCAATAACAATAAGACCACAACGTTGTATAATCATAGTATGACACATCACCATTTGACAAAAAAAAACACATAAAAGCAACAATGATAAGGGGAAGACGAATGGTATTCCGGCATAAGGTACAAACTTGTACCTTAATTCTAAGGTGTTTCCTTATTCCATGTAATCATGTAGTATTGAAATATGCCTTGCATTATCTAGGTGGTTTCGAATAACCAAGCACAAGGGTCTCGCTGGGCGCCTTCTGTTTTGGGTTTGTCTATGCGCATTCTTATTACATTAACTGCAAGGGTATTATTTAAACTCTTAGAGCTAACTTCTGCCCTATCATGTTGATATACACGACCTGTAATCCGTACACTCTCTCCATAATAAAACTATTATCTCTTTGTCTAGTGGACGTAGCTAGCACATTGCTAGTGAGCCACGTTAAATCCGTGTGTTCTTTATCGCTTTCGTTCTTAATTCTTTGTTGTCGTTTCAATCTTCTCTCTTAAATTCCTAACTCATCTTGATGGAAGTTCAATCAACAATAACAGAACGAATTGAATCCAACATTTACCTACCTTCTTTCGAAAACCTCACAAAAAAGTTTCAGTAAGAGACATTCTCTTTAGCAAAAATAAGTTCAATTCCGCAATAACAACTTCTTAACTACATAGCCTACATCTTCTACTTGTGCTAATAAAAATCCAATTCCCCTGTTCAATCAGCATAACCTCTTCTTCCACATTACCTAACTAGCGTAACCAAACAGTTAACATAATCAAATACCTTATCAGTTTCAGCACCTTCACAATTTCAGCTACTACCTTATCAGTTTCAGCACCTTATCAATTTCAGCTACTACCTTATCAGTTTCAACACCTAATCAATTTTAGCTACTACCTTGTCAGTTTCAGCACCTTATCAATTTCAGCTATTACCTTATTAGTTTCAGCACCTTATCAATTTCAGATACTACCTTGTCAGTTTCAGCACCTTATCAATTTCAGCTACTATCTTATCAGTTTCAACACCTAATTAATTTCAGCTACTACCTTATCAGTTTCAACACCTTAACAACCTTATCAGTTTCAACACCTTAACAATTTCAGCTACTACTTTATCAGTTTCAGCGCCTTATCAACTTCAGCTACTACCTTAGCACTTTCAGCACCTAATCAATTTTAGTTACTACCTTATCACTTTGAGCACCTTATCAATTTCAACTACTACCTTATCAGTTTCAGCTACTACCTTATCAATTTCAGCACCTTATCAATTTCAGCTACTACCTTGTTAGTTTCAGCACTTTATCAATTTCAGCTACTACCTTGTCAGTTTCAACACCTTATCAATTTCAGCTACTACCTTATCAGTTTCAGCACCTTAATTTTAGTTATCAATTTCAGCGCCTTATCAATTTCAGCGCCTTATCAATTTCAGCTACTACTTGTAACAATTTAAGTTAACTTATCAATTCCAGTTCCTTTTTCAGCTAATATTGCCAAACCTAGCCACAAACAGCAAGTATTACACAACAAAATGCAACGAAATAACATCCAATAATCCATAATTAACTAGTTACAAATATCCCCGAACAAAATATTATACCGAACCTACACCGAAACCTATAAATTCACAATCAAAAGATTCAAAACCAAAAAAATCAACAAAAATTACCTGAAAATAGAGTGCGTTTTCGAAATCATGGAGGCGCAAATAGAGTTCACCCATGGTTTGACAAGCAGGAAGACGATCCTTTTGAAGCAAATGAACAGAAGAAATCTTATAATCAATTCGTAACCATTTAAGTGCTTCACAATATTCACCTTTATTTTTTAGAATATCACCAATTACATTTGCCCATCTTGCTTCTTCTTTTCGATTTCCTACCTCTTTTGCACTGTTATACGCTCTCTTCGCTGCTGTTAGCTCTGCGTCGTTCCTCCCCATTGGAATTCGATTTTTTAGGGTTTTGGAGTTTGATGGGAGATTTTCTGGGTTTTGATCGAAATTTTCTCTGTTTTTTTTCAGTGGTTTTGAGTTGGGAAATGAATAGTAAAGAGGGAAACGAGTGTGTGTGGATGTGAAAATATTCAAATTCGCGCCAATATTTTGGAGTGAATATTTTAGTTTCATTTTGGTCTAGTCTAGTCCAGTCCAGTCTAATTCAACTTCCGTTGAATTAGAGATCTTAGTTCAGTTCGTTTTATTTCTTTTCGTTTATATTGAGTTCGAGTCATTTCAGTATAGTTCAATTCAGTCAAAAGAATAATGCCTTAGAATTTATGAATTCCTCTCTCTCTTTCAATTTAAATGAACTAATTGGTCAACTTTAAGTTTAGTTCATAACAAAGACTTCAGTTAGAGGGTATATGATATCCACGTGCTTATGGATAGACCTTATGGAAAGGTTTTTGAATTTTAACACTTTTATGTCGTTAACGTAAAACTTTATGCAGCGTGATTTTAAGTTAAAAACTTATTATACTAAGTTGAAATGTTTTGGTTTATCATGGTCTATCCGTAAGCACATGGATAAACCTTCTACCACAACATATACTCTTAGATTGTAGCAATATTTCGTTACAATTATTATTGGTACATACTTTATTATTAACCTCTCGAGAGACGAGTGTCTTAATCTTTTCTTAAAACGTCCACCATTAGTCAAAGACTTATCTAAAGTTATTAAGGGTTAAAGACGAGAAAGGCTACACATACATTGGATGTATGTGGGTCACACATACACTGTGATGTGGCAATGTATGATTGGTCCTCAATTTGGGCCCCAAATATTATATTTCCAGAATTTTCATTCAAATTCAAATTCAAATTTCATTTCAAATTTGATTTGTATTTTCAAGACACAATTAATGCTCTCAATTTCCCAACCATCTCATTAAGGAAAAAATATGGCACTAATGATAAGCATAGGATTCGAACTCTGGACCTAGTAGCCACAAAGACGCCTTCATTGCTGCTGTTGTAACCAAGTGGGCATGATTTCACTATGATAACAAGTGGATACATTAAATACTTATAGTATACATAACCGTTATTTGCATACTATAATATAGGTTTTGCTTACTAATTAAATATTCGTTGTTACTAAAAAAATTACAAATTCAAAATCGTCTGAACCTGTTATGCTACTAGCATAATTGAATGTTAAATATATATATATATATATATATATATATATATATATATATAATCTGTTTTAATTTCAATTTTAATTAGCATATATATATTTCATATGTTTCCTCGATTGGAAAGTTTGATGTTTGGTTTTGAACCGGAAGCTTAATGCTCCATAATACTATTATTAGATGACTATTTGTTATAAGACACTATAATTATTAATCTTGTACTATACAAATACTAAACATCGATCTGTTTCACCTAAAATTGATATTACGCATAGAGAAATTCTTACAAATTAAGGAGTAACCCTTGAAATACTTTATGCTACTACAACCACTCAATAATAAAGACAAAACTTAAGTTGGATGGTTAAAATTAAACATTCAAGGGTTAAAATCAAAAGGCGGAGGGTTATAAAGAATAACGCTTAAAATTCACATAATAGTTATTGGTTATTAATAAATATCGCGTTCTATGACAACAAAATACAAATGAAGCAAAACGTTCAAATAACCAGTTTTGCATGCTACTAAATATAATTGATGTTTTATACAAAATAAAAAGACTAAAGTTCTACTGCAAAATAATAAATAAAAAATAAATAGGAGGGAAAAATGGGCCACCAAGCTAATGAAAAGCATGGGATTCGAACTTGAGACCTAGTAGTCAGGCAAGCGCTTTTAGTGTTGTTGTTGTAACCAAGTGGGCGGGAGATTCACCATGCTAACAAGTGGAATACATCAAATAGATATTGTACACACAACCTTTATTTGCAAACTATGACACTGATTTTGATTACCAATTAAATGTATCTTGTTACTAGAAAATTTATAAACTTAATATCGTTTGAACCTATTTTACCACTAATATAATTGATATTTTTATTTATATAATCTATTTTTCTTTCAATTTTAATTATATAATGAATGTCAAACCGTTTCCTGAATTGGAAATCTTGATGTTTGGTTATAAACCGGAAGCTTAATTTGTTACTGTGATGATCAAGGAGTTTAAGGTGTTGTCATTGTTAATACAATGGAAACATTTGAAATCCATTATATGATAATTAAAATTGAAAGTAAAATAGATTATATAAATTAAAAAATATTCAATTATATTAATAACAAAGTAGGTTCAAACGATTTTAAGTTTGTAATTTTTCTAATTACAACATAGATTTACTTAGTAATCAAAACCTATATCACAATTTATAACTTTATAATAAAAGATCAATTGGATAACTCTAAATTAGAATATAATGAAAAGCATTTATAACTTTATAATAAAAGATCAATTGGAGTTTCTAATAATAATATGTTGTCTGATATTAATATTAAGAAATAAGATCACATATATTAATAATGTTAACAAGTAGTAAATGAATATAGTTAGTAATGTCGTTAATTACATGAATTGATAAAAGGATAATGGAACGAAGAATAGTTATAGATCTTCTTACAAGAAGTAACACAACATCGAAAATATAAGCTTTATTATAAATATGCTATCTTAACCTTTTACTTTATTTGTATTTGTTTTCACGAAAAACGATATTTATTAGTAACCAATAGCTATTTTGTGAATTTCAATCGTTATTCTTTTTAACCCTCCGCCTTTTTATTTTAACCCTTTAATGTTTGAAGCAACAAGTTGTAATAACATGTTTGTAGCTTTTACTTAGGAGATAAAGTTTTTTTTTTTACAAATGGATATTTTGTTAACCATCCACTATTTGTTTGAAACCTTAAGACGTTACGATTTGAAATGAATATGTTATAGACAAAATGGAAGAATATATAGTTCCAAACGATAGAATGGTTGAGTACATACAATTATGTGATATAATGATAAATATTTTAAAACTCTATATTAGAATATAATGAAAAACATTTACAACTTTATAATAAAAGATCAATTGAAGTACTAATAATAATCTATTGTCTAATATTATTATTAAGGAGCATAACTTTAATTTTAAAGGCTAACAATTAATCTAATACACGTATTTAACTACTTATCTTAAATGTATTAATGACTGATCTACTACACAGCTCTTAACTATCGCATACATTGATCTAATACATTTATGATTGATCTAATACACTACTCCTCACTATCGTATACATTGATCTATCTTATAACAAATCTTAACTATCCTATAGGTTGATCTATTGCATCGATAATTGATATACTACATTGATCAATCTTCACTTTCTGATTAGATTGATCTAATATATTGATGATCGACCTATTACATTAATCTTAACTATTTTATTCATTGATCTAATAATTTATCGGTAATTGATGCATTAATGTTTGATATAATATATAGATGTTAATTATTATTTGATCTAATACATTGACTTAGTATATCGATAATTGATGTACACTAATATGTTTAAGTATTTCATGTTAGAATATAATGAAAAATATTTATAACGTTATAATAAATGATCAATTAAAGTGTCTGATAGTTACCTATCGTCTAATATTAATATTAGATAATAAGATCACATGTATTAGTAATGCTCACGAGTAGTGAATGAATTGTTCACTGAAACAATTTACTAATCTCCTTCCATGATTGGAGATTATTTTCATATTAGAATATAATGAAAAATATTTATAACGTTAAAATAAATGATCAATTAAAGTGTCTTATAGGTACCTATCATTAATATTAAAGAATAAGATCACATGTATTAGTAATGTTAACGAGTAGTGAATGAATTGTTCAATGAAACAGTATTGAAAATCTAAGTTTTATTATTTTGAATATTTTATTTGAACCTTTAGATTCATTTGAATTTATTAAAATACTCCATGCTACTACAACCACTCAATAATAACAATAAAACTTAAGTTTGATGATTAAACTTTAACATTGAAGGGTTAAAATCAAATAGCGGAGGGTCATAAAGAATAATGCTTCAAATTCACATAATAGTTATTGGTTACTAATAAATATCATGTTCTGCGAAAACAAATACAAATGAAGCAAAACGTTCAAATAACGTATTTATAAACTTAAATAATTGTTTAACCTGTTTTGCGTGCTACTAATATAATTAATTTTTGTATATACAGAAAATAAAAATTCATTATACAAAAGAAAAAGACTAAAGTTCTACTGCAAAATAAAAAAGGGGTGAAATGGGGCACTAAGCTAATAACAAAGCAGGTTCAAACGATTGTAATTTATCAATTTTTAGTAACAATATACGTTAAAGCAGTAAACAAAACGTATATTATAGTTTTAAAATTATGACCACATATGCTTCTCAATATATATGAAAAATGTAGTCATTTGGGATCTTGTTAGATTCGTCTCGATGTATATTTTCATGATATATAATTTTTATAATTTTTAATTAAACGTAATTAGAGATATATTGGTTTTAATGCACATCTTGGATACCGCGTCCAGTCAAAAGATGTATAGAAAAGGGGACGGATGGAGTAATTATAAAAAACCCGCATTTATAGTAAAAACCAACATTTGTTACAAGTTTGTATTTTTTCTAGTAACAAAATATATTTAATTAGTAACCAAAACCTATATTATAGTTAGCAAATAACGGCTGAGAGTAATATGCATTAAATGCCTGTTTGGCGCCTACAATAAAGAGTCCCGTCACACCATGGTTTGTGGCGCCATCAACCAAATTATTTCCCCCCATTTTTCCCTCTCTTTTCTTTTGGCTAACAATGATGTGGCAAGTTTTCATTGGAAGTGTATATAAGACCCACATACATCAAGTGTATGTATATCACCTCTCGTTAAAGACATGCATTAGGGACAGTAAAAAGTAAGTGTAAAGTTAGAAAAGAAACATAAAATACTGAATAATCAATGTTCACTAATTAATTTCAACCACCATTATTAGATTGTTTGGTATTATATTATTACTGAGTTTCATAATTCTTACAGCACTTAAAAATTCATGGTCTCGAATACACTACTTTGAGCATTTTATAATTAGCCTATTATAATTCTAAGAGTTATGTATTAGAGAGCGTAAAAATTGAATATTAAAGAGCGTAAAAATTAGCGTAACATATATATCAGGCCATTAGGCAAAACAATAAGTATAGAACACTACTCCTAGATGTGATTAGGAAATCCCTTTTGAAAAAAAAAATTGATTCATAAACAAACCCTTTTTTTAAGTACTGTTATTCTAGTAATGTTAGTCTTACTTTTATGTTTGATCAAACCTCTATGACTATGAGACTATTACAACCTCTTTAATAGATGTTGATCGAGTTGGTAAGATAATGTACATCATCATCTTTAGAGTGAATTTGTAAGTATTATTGTGTAAATTATGTCACGATAATTCTTTTCCAATCTAAAAAAAAAACATATTTTCTTCTTGAAATTTCATTACTATATATTACCACACACTTTAAAAAGTGCTATTATAATGCAAAGTTAAAAATACATATTTAATATGAAGTTATAACATGAGGTTTTTATCACACATTAGAATTCGTTAACATTACCATCATATATCACCGCCTACCAAATAGTCCAACAATACTTTTTCCATGTCCAAGAACTTCAATTCCAACACAGCGAGAACAGAAAAGGAGTATCACATAGGAAGGATCAAGCCATGAGTTTAGCAATATGAATTATCAGTTTATTTCACTTGGAAAGATTGATATAGAAATTTTTCTTGAAGCTTGCAACAAGTAGCTTCAATCATACAACACATAAAAATTTCTTGAACAATTTAAAGTTGATCATAAATTACAAGAACCAACAAAACATATTAAAAACAGAATAAAATACAGGGGATTTTAGTAGGTATTAATCCTTCTACAATTCTGCCTGATCTCACCGTTTGTCCCAGTCAATGGAGAAATATTACCCATCTTAATAATAGATTTGGCAAAATGATCAAAGAAAAGTTCCATGTTTTCAGCATACTGCTTCACTAATTGCATTGATTCATGATTTTTGGTTAACAAAACTTGGTCAGAGTTCAATAGTCCCTTGTAACACAAGATGTTTCTGTAGTAGCTGTTATCAAAGTTCAAGGGGGATACATAGTCCAAGAAGAACAAGTTTTGATCACCACCAGACTGCGGACACTGGTTGCGCAATAGATCAGCATATAATCGATCCAGCGTGAGGTCAGGTTGCCCGTTTCCATTCTGGTTGTAGAGCCTTTCCCTGAAGCTCACACACCTTGCATCACCTATTGTATGAGCACCTGCACCAACACTTATTCGTGTCATTTTAAACCCAAAATAATGAGAAAAGAGAGTTGTGACGGTTATTGAATCATGGAAAAGTCTAGATGTATGCAGTCTTACCCTTAACTTGTAAACGTGGTTTCTAGTACTATGTTTTCTTCTAGTAAATATTACAAGAACAATATTTAGTGTATGTGTAATATTAATATACAATCTAAACGAAAGTTTTGGAATGGATCTCGGTGTTCAAGTGATTCGAATTCTTCTTTATTAAGTAGTGCGGCTTAAACATATGTAACGATGGAAGAAGTTTTATAGTGATGGTGTTGAAAAGAACCTGAGAGCGCAACAAGGTCGACAAGGTCAAGGCCTTGGCGTTTAAATTTGGTAAGAATGGTGTTAAATGTGTTGTTAGGAGCAGGAATGTCGTTGTTAGATCCACTCAAACTTGCTCCTAGAGAATCCCTTCTTCCTAAGGGTACTTCCCAATTTGGTCCACCAGCCTGCAATGTATAAACATTAGTTTTCTAAATGTGATACCATGTACAATTCGATCTGCTTGCCAAAATCAATAGCATTACGAAAAATTGATGCTTACGATGACAGTTGAATCTCTAGCAGCCAAAGCTAGGATATCAGCACAAGAGACTGTATGAGGGCATGCATTCTCTATCGCCATCTTAATCTCATCGATGACCTCAAATCCTCGAGCTGAGTTCCTGTTAGTGTTGGACCCTTTCTCTGAGACTATGCTTCCACTGTTGTCTAGCAACAATGAGGCATCGCATCCCTACAATTTTTTTAGACAAATGCACCTAAGTTTCAATGCATAATATAAATTGTTACACTCTCTAACAGTACTTATTATGTACCAGTACTATTTATAAACTAACATAGACCACCTTTTTTTTGCTAACCATGTATACTGTTATTTGTTAGTCTCAGCATACAAAATATCAATGGTTTATGGTTTTTGCCAATGTATATTAGTAGCCAAAGTTGTGTTTTGAAAAGCGTAAAAGTCAAACTGTTGGGTATATCTCTTAAAATACGTATATTTGATGTAATTAGTACCTTAACAAAGCAGTCGTGAAAGTGGAGCCTAAGCAAGGAAGCAGCCATTCTACGATCCCTTGCAACGGCCTGAGCAACGACAGACTTGACTATCTGTTGCACTTGTGGGCAAGAATGGTCGTAAAACTCGGGGTAAAGATACCCACCTTGTGTGTTCTGAGAAAAGCATAGAGGTGGTGCAAGTACTAGGAGAGCAAGAACAATTATGTAGTTCATGGACTTGGCCATGTTTGTTTGGGTTTTTGAAAAATATGCTTGTGTTTTCAGCACTAATGAGTGTGAGTTTGAATGCTTTCTTAACTTCTGTTGTGGTAGGGTGAAATGGGTGTGTAGGGATCTTATAGAAGAGGTCTCTCAATATGTCAAAGAAAAAAAAGTGGGAAAACTAGGGAGGTGAAGTTGGTGAGCTAGATATTCCTCAAAACTTCTAACTGCTCAAATTGTCGTACAATAGAAATTATAGGTACCAACTCTTAAACATCCAAGTGAAAATGTTCCAATGTACTACACGAAGTAGTATGTGGACAGCTTAATCTAGTGGTAAGATTTGTATCTCGTAAATTTGAGATTGTAAGACCACATTTTACTAGAGGCACTTTAGGATAGAGATTTCCTTACTCTTCCCTTCACTTCTAAGGACCTTGTGTGATGAGTTAGAAAAAATTGACTTGTGCGAGATTTCATTTGTATATGACATTTTTCATAAACAATTACTTCCTCCGTTTCAAAAAATAGCTACATTTCTTTTTTTGCGGACTCCTAGGCACTTTTTGTTTGTGTGAGAGATTGTGGGGTAAGATATGTGGTAGGAGAGAGATAGAGAGAAAAAGTTACCAAAAAAAGGAAAAAGGAGAAGTGTAGCTATTTTTTTGAAACTTCTTTAAATGAAAAGTGTGACTATTTTTTTGAAACGGAGGAAGTAAAAAAGATTGAAAGTGTACTAACAAGAGTTTTTATACTCCATGTACCATGACTTAGCTTGGCACAAAATGACAAAAGAGAGAAAACATGATATTGACCTTTTGCTATAAAAATCAGTAATATTTACTCATTATTATTTGAGATTAGCATTGCGAAATTTTGAGTTTTTGTGTGTTACAACTTATTTGTTAGAATTTATTTGTTAAAAGTTAAAAGTAATTAATGTCATTTGGTAAAAAAAAAAAGTTGACAATAAAAAGAAGAAAATAAGTCATCTCATTCATAATTGTTATTTAATTATTAAGTAGAATTTTATTCCATCCAATTCGATTCGATTCAATTCAGTTCATTTCATTTCAGTTGCGTTCAGTTCATTTCATTTCAGTTGCGTTCAGTTCATTTTATTTTCTGAAGAAGAGAACATGCTCTTGATTAATGAAAAGGGAATTTTTTTCAGAGAACAACCTTATTTGTTACAATTTTTTGTGAAAGAATACTTTTTTAAATATTTTGTAACAAAACACACACATTATTACTCATCAAATTATATACCTTATTATTATACTTAAGCCAAAAAGGTCAAATTTTGGGTCTATTTTTTCTTTCTTATTCTGTGCGAAAATCGCACATTTTTAAACCTAATTTTAGACCAAAATCCAATAGACAAAAGAAAGGAGAAAAGAGAGAGTTAATAGCCTAAAATTTGATCTTTTTGACCAAAGTATGACAATAAGGTGTGTAATTTGAGAGTATAAGGCGTTTTTTCAGTAAACTCGTAAAATCTAAAGTTTTTACCATTTCCTAATAAAAATGAAATTTAGTTCATTTTATATCGGGAATCATAGTCAACGGTATAGTTTGGGTTATTTAGATCAAGTCATTCGGGTTGGAACAAGTTTAGATCAATCTAACTCGGATCGGTTTGGGTCATTTCGGGACTCGAATCAAGTTCATGTCTTCCTGATTCAGTTCACCTTCGGGTCAGATTAGGTCATTTAGATTTCAAAGTAATTTCGAGTTTTCGTTTTTTGATATGATTCGGGTCTCGAATCATTTTTTTTTTCCATATATGTATAACACAGATAATTGGCAAGTAGCTTGAGGATTGATTGGTTGGAGTTGGTACACTTGTAGGATTTCTTATAGGAATCTTATATGTACTTCAGGTTCAGAATAATAATCAAAACATCAAGTACAATTTTCTCAAGGCGAATTTACCCAATTATAATGAAGAAAATTAGAAGTGCAATTCTTTGGGTCAATAAGCTAGTTTTGGCTGGACATTGCTACACATCTATTTAATGGATAGTTTGTTATTACCCATTACTAATATAATATTGAAATATATATATATATATATATATATATATATATATATATATATATTGAGTTGGATTTCAGTATCACTATGATTCCGAATATATTAAGTTGGCTTCCAGTATCACTATGGTCCGGTCTCCATTTTCATTTAAATTTCGTTTAATGATATTTTAATATTTACCCTTAACTTGTCTGGTCTCCATTTTCATCTATTTAGTGGGTAGTTTAATTCGGTCCAGGCTATTTTTCTAGTCTAGACCTAAAGTTGAACACCTCTAATTTTAAGTTATAGAAGATGGTCTTAGGGTCATTAATTATTTCAAGCTATTAGAAACACTCCTTGTAATCCTTTTATTTTTTCTCCATTGAATATTGGAAAAGTTCATGAATCTCACACCTGTGGATTAGGTCACATTGACCGTATTACGTAAATCTTTGTGTCGTTTTCTTCTTCTTCTTTATCTCTATATATTATATTTTTAACTATTGTTTCACGCTATTAAACTCATACACCGCCCATGTGATAATCGATTTAGTTAAGGACAATGTAACAATGGTGAAAGAGTGACCAGCCAACAAATGTGAAGATATTTAAAAATAGGGCAGTAAAATTCTTACAG
The DNA here is from genome assembly GCA_947645195.1 of Patellifolia procumbens. Taxonomy (NCBI): domain Eukaryota; kingdom Viridiplantae; phylum Streptophyta; class Magnoliopsida; order Caryophyllales; family Amaranthaceae; genus Patellifolia; species Patellifolia procumbens. Next base: position 2,196,317 of record CANSGD010000144.1, read on the forward strand.
AATTATCTCTATTATACAAGTGAAGAGGTGAGATGGACACCAAAAAGAAAAAAAGAAAAATAATTGAAATAAATCAATGAATTTATTAAGTAATTAAGTTTTATTTCCAAATTTAGCCATCAGATTTTTAATAAAAGATGTTCATAACTTCTAACTAAAATATCTAAAAACCTACAAAGTAAAACAATTAAAAAAATATCAACGATTATATTTTCTTGAGATCTATAAATAGACACCCACTTTGCTATACTTTTATATACTTTTGAATTTTTTTATTTTGAAATACATGAGTAATTGATTGTTCATGAATGAAGGCACATTTGATCAAATTGATCCTCATAAAGTATGTTAGCATGAGTGAGAAATATGATAAAGTACTTTTAAGTACTTTTGAATTTTTTCTCATTTGGACAATGAGCAAAAAATACCTTACCGGGTAATACATAACAAAAGTTGTAGTTGATGGTGGGGAGTAAGGAATGTTTTCAAAGAAAAATGAGCCAAAATGACTTTAGCTTGAAAATAAAATAAAATATGTTGTGTACCTTCATATTTTATCATGTTACAGTAGCCAAAACACACATCGTATGCAAATAAAATTAGGATTTTTTTGTTCAAAACCACCTAAAATTTTCATGTTTTTAGAAACTCCCACCTTAATGTATTTTTCTTTTAAATTTCCACCTATCATTCCCAATTTTATTAGAAAATCCCACCACTTAATGATTTTTGTTAAATTGCGTTAACAAAACCGTGAAATGGGCCTCACATATGTATTGTATCATTAGTTTACGATGAAATTAAAGTCAATTTCATTAATTTAAGGGCAAATCCTCAACAAATTTAGAGCTAATTTGGAACGAATTACAACTATTTGGAAAGAATTGCAACTATTTTAAGTTCCATTTTGTTAACAAAATGTATATGTGGGACCCACTTAACAGTTTTTTGTTAATGAAATTTGACAAAAACCGTTAAGTGGTGGGAGTTTTTAATAAAATTGTAAATGGTAGGTGGAATCTAAAAACAATCATTAAGGTAGGAGTTTCTAAAAACATGAAGAGTTTAAGTGGTAAGATGCGACTATCCAAAAAATTATCTACTGTAGATTATAAAATTTCATAAGAAAATTATTGTCGCACGCATCGCATACATAGAAATCTACTCTTCATCTACGGGGGAGTATTCATGGAATAGTTATACAATCATAAGATTCATAAGAATCATAACCCAAAGTCTCAAAAACTAGTAAAGACAATTTATTAGTTGAGGCTACCGCGTGATGTGTAATTAACACCTAAAGAGTCAAGACTCATTCCCTCCCAACCAAAAAACAAAAGGAAGAATACACTATACAAGTAAGAGAACTGGTCAAACATTTTTCTAATTAATCTGAGCATATGAAAATGTATGTGTATAAATTAAACTATACCTCATGACCCGAGTTTAATTTCATGCCTCATTGTAATTTAATATTAATTTTTGTTAGAACAGAATAATTGCAATGAAAAAAAAGTACAAATTTTAAGGTTGTACTGTGGTAGAAGACCACTGAGTGGAAAGCAATTACGACCCGACAATGGTAGTAATCGTAAGTGGACGGAACGCTCTCCAAGGTGAATACCGCAAGGCTAAAATGTTACCACTGACATAGTAGCTAGGCTATGGAGAATTGCAATAATCGAAGAAGATGAAGAAAAGAAGAAGATAGGAGTTGAGATTTTCAGATGATCAATTAAAGCAAAATGCATCTGTTTTTATAGCAAACAGACCTAAAACGGAAAGCAAATATTAGGAGCAAATCAGGGCTGCCTAAACATTGTAACGGTGCTAAAGCGTTTTGGATTCAAAAGTTACAACCCGTTATTGACATCCGGCCCAGGTCTAAGCCCAATCACAAGATATCCCACCATCAAAGGATCACATACTAACAATTCAATAACAAGAAAAAGAGAGGAATATATTAACAAAGGGAAAACCAATAGTTGACTTCTACAAGCCTTATTTCTAACATTTTTAAGTAAATTATTAGTTTGTTCAATAGTTTGAGATTAGATACTGTTACATGTGGTTTGAAATTAAACTTTAATGTAATTTCAATCAAAATTAAGCACAAAAGGGTAACCAACAATCAAAAAAACTTGTTTTAAAAGTACTACTATTAGGCTAAAACTGGATTTAATTTATAAGTAGCATCAAATGTACGCGATGTGTTCAAAAACAGTTAAAAAATTAATTAGAGAAACGCTTAATTATCAAATTAGTAAAGCTCATATATACTTTTTTTTTTGGTAGTGTCCGCCCTTTTTCCCTTGTATTGTAGAGATTTTGCGCATTGTTTCATGAGGAGGAAAGTAGTGGTAGAAAATGGGAAAGATCAACTCATAAGATGAGAACAGCAAATAATTAAATCATTTCTTCTTGAATCACAGATATACAAATTTCTCTGAGAGGTAACACAAGTAGCAAAAACACATTAAAGCAGAATAAATTGCATAAATTTTTCAACTGAAATATTAAAACAGAGAAAATACAGAGGATCTTAATATGAATTAACCCTTCTGCAATTCTGCCTGATCTCACCGTTTGCCCCTGTCAGTGGAGAAATGTTACCCATCTTAACCATAGACTTAGCAAAATGATCAAAGAAAAGCTCCATATTTTCAGCATATTGCTTCACTAGATTCATTGAAGCACGATTTTTGGTTAACAAGACTTGATCAGAATTCAACAATCCCTTGCTAGCCAAGATGTTCTTGTAGTAGCTGTTATCAAAGTTTAAGGGGGATACATAGTCTAAGAAGAATAGGTTTTGGTCACCACCAGATCGCGGGCATTGGTTGCGCAACTGTGAAGCATAGACTCGGTCCAATGTGGTGTCCGGTTGCCCGTTGTTGTTCTGGTTGTAGAGCCTTTGCCTGAAGCTCACACATCTTGCATTACCTATTGTGTGAGCACCTGCACCAGCACTTCTTTTTGTCAATTCTAACCCCTATAAAGAAAAAATCGCTCTATGTATTCTAAATGTACGCAATCTTACTCTTGTGTTAGAACTTAAAACGCTTTTGGCCTTTTCTAATATCGACCATATATTTATTAGAAGAAATGTTATTACTTCGTATGAAGTGTAGTTTTGGATAAGTTGGATATGTCTTGATAGAATTATCAACTTCATATGATTTGTATTAATATGTCTTCCAATATACTAATAGTCTAAGCTGTCTGTTGCAGAGCGTAAAAGTCAACATGTTGTATTTTAAAATATATGGACGTATTGCATATAGGAACGAACCTGAGAGGGCAACAAGATCAATAAGGTCGAGGCCTTGGCGTTTAAACTTGGTAAGAATGGTGTTAAATGTGTTGTTAGGAGCAGGAATTTCATTATTTGATCCACTTAAACTTGCTCCTCTAGAATCCTTTCTCCCTAAGGGAACTTCCCAATATGGTCCACCAGCCTGCAGTATAATAACATTAGTATATTACAAAAATTTTCTATTCTAGTTTGTATACTGTATATATTTTCAAATGCAGGGCAAAACTACTACTCCATCAGCAAAGACTAGTGCTTACAATGACAGTTGAATCTCTGGCAGCTAAAGCAAGGATATCGGCACAAGAGACTGTATGAGGGCAGGCTTTCTCTACCGCGGCCTTGATCTCATCAATAACTTCGAACCCTCGAGCCGAGTTTCTGTTAGGGTTGGATCCCTTCTCTGAGACTATGCTTCCACTGTTGTCTAGCAACAATGATGCATCACATCCCTGCAATTTTTACAAAGATGCACATATAACGCTTAGTAAAAGTTCATGCAAACTTTCACAAGATGAGAATTACTCTCTTCTATCGTCTTATAAATTACAGCACTTTAACTTTTGCACCATTCACATAGACACATACCCTGCTTTGTTCATTTTGTCCATACTAATACTGTGTATAAAATCAAATGTTATCATGCAAAATAGTTCTCGAATTGGTCTAATTGTATACTTACAAAATTTAAAATTTCTATAATTTCTATATAGAAATAGTTAAGATATCATCAGTCAAAGTTGTATGCTGACTAGTGTAAGAGTCAATATATTGCAGATCTTAAAAAACGGAGGACAAATGTATACTCGAGGAGTATACTTGATGTAAGTGATACCTTAACGAAACAGTCATGGAAGTGGAGCCTAAGCACGGAAGCAGCCATTCTACGTTCCCTAGCAACCGCCTTGGCAACAACAGACTTAACTATTTGTTGCACTTGTGGGCACGAGTGGTCGTAAAATCGAGGGTAAAGATGACCACCTTGTATTTTGTGGGAGAAGCATAGAGGGGTAAGTGCTAAGAGAGCAAGAACAATGAAGTAGCTCATATACTTAGCCATATTTGTGATTGACTTATGTCTGATTTTTGCTGTGATGTATATTGAGATGGATTTGTATTTTGTAGGGTATTTATAAAAGAGGTATGTTCTATAAAGTCAAAGGAAATAATAAAGAAAAACAAAAGAGGTGGAGTTGGTCAACAAGATGTTTTCCTCTTGAGGAGCTAACTGCTCTAATTATTTGGCTCTCCTATGCGATGAGTCATGTAACAAGTTCCTAACTATACTATATACTATGTACCAAGTCATATTCATGTAGCTAGCTCAAATGGAACCCAGAGGGAAAGCAATATGTTGACTTTGTGCTCATATGATCATTTTATCTATTCTCTATTGGATCAAGGACCTACTTCAATATTACAACTGTAAATGATCCTAAATTCCTAATGTTTGATTTGAAGTTTTGAAAATTTTGCAACTTCGTTTTATAAAAACATATCGATTTGAATAGTCTAAGCTATTAGATATTTATACGCTTTTTTTCTTAATTCAGTAATTTTATATACGTGTAATACTCTTTGTGTTCTTAAAAAATTCGGTTTATATTTTGACTTATTTTGTAAAGAACTGTTCATTTTGCTTCATTTTTTTCCACATTTTACTCTAATTTAGCATGTATAGTATTCTATTTATTTAGGCTCACTCTTTTCTTAGGTAAAATGGCAAACTCATTATGCTACTCTTTCTCTATAGCTCCAATACACTCTTGCTATTTTAGATATGAGTAATCGTAAAGAAAGGACGCGAACTTAATATTCTACCTTCCTTTTCATCTTGCAAAAAGTGATAAAACCGTGTTTATATAGTAAGCAGCTTTTTATGGAGAAAAAGGAATTTTTTTGCGCATTTCTATCGGGCTTTGTCTAATCGTCATAATGATAATTTTAGCAGCTTCTTATAATGTAATTGATTATGACCAGTTACTATACATTTTATTTTTTTTTGCATACAAATATAGTAGATCATAAAGCAACAATAAAAAAAACTCATGAATTCAAACTAAACACTATACTTTTGTGTAAATAATGAAAGTTAGAAACGCAAAATGTACTCTTCTACATGAAAAAAAAAGGTCAGGAGTTGCATCGATATTGATTATTTGGGGTTGCCTTGTTGGACTAGTTGTAATTTGTTGTTGTTTGTGTAAAATAGATTATCAATTCTATTTTTCTTAAAAAAATAATTATCAGTCAAAGATTATCCAAATAAAAAACAAAAACTAAAATTACTTTCTTTGGAGTTACATCAACATAAACCATCTTTCAAAGTATCATGCGTGACTAACTTCAAACTGCTCTATTGACCAATCAATATGAAGATACATATAATTGGAAAAATATTTGCACTCTACTGAACCTGATCTTCAAGGAAAAGACAATTCATTAGTTGGAAACTGGGATTTGGGGGCTCGGCCTGGTGTATAATAAACACCTCGAGACCCATTCCCTTACCAAAGAATAGTAAATAACTTGAGGTATAAATTTTAGAAATAAAAGGTTAAGGACTTGTTTTTGGCCGAAAACAGTTGAACTGAACTTTACTGAATTGAATAGGATGGAGCTAAACTAAATTAAACTGAACCTAATTAATTAAAGTGTAATAAAAAATAAATAGTAATAGCATCAATGATATTATATTAATAAATCATAATAATAAATAATAAGATAATAATTAATATTAGCAAAACAAATAATTTTACAAAAATATATGTAGACACCAAAAATTTATAATTAATGGTGTCAAATTTATTGTAATTAGTTTAGTGATAAGTTTAGAGATTCGGGAGATAATCTCATTATATGGGATAAAATTTAGATTTTTAAGGATATTAATTATCTGTATCTTTTTCTCTAAGTCAAGTCTCCTCTATATAAAGGAGATTATCCCAACTGTTTCATTAGGTCTTCAGATGAACCAAGTTATAAAAGAAACCATTACCTCCCTACTACCAAACATTGTAGGTATATATTCCCTAACCTCGGAGAGAGAAATCAAGAGATTTACGAGATTTGTAATCTCATGAATATTGGGTAAATTACATTGTTCTATATTTCTTGCCTCTTTCTAAATAACTCGCAGGTTTGTTTTTTTTTTTTTTTTGACAGAAGCTGAGCAAACAAACATACAAACTGTTAGACTACAACAGGTAAAGTAACAATACTACTACGAGCCTTTTTAGCTCTTACAATAACAAACGGAGGATGAAAGAGGCGAGAAGATAACTTTCGTTTTCCTTTGACAACACCAAGAAAAGGATACCGAAATATTTGATGATTCTTCTTTCTGCGTAGTTGCATAGCCGGAGTCAGTGTGGTTGGTTGTGTGAAGGTAGTAGAGTTGCGTCTCCAGCGCCGAGAGTTGGTTAAGGGCACCAGATGATGAGAGGGTGAGGAGAATGGCATCGGTTTAGGCCTTGACGTAAGATGCTTTGCACGTTCACTGTAATCGACTTCCATGTCATGTTTGTCCTCTTCATTAGAGGGGGTTAAGACATTGATGTCCTTAGTGACGGGCATTGGTTCTTCACTGATGGGGCTGATGCTGACATCGGGAGGGTGAAAAGGGCTTTTTCCAGGGCTTGGGGTTAAAGGTTTCTCTGGGTGCTGACTTCGTCGGGGAGCAGTGCGAACATAATTCCAAGAGTTGCTATGAGGTTGATAAACCTGGCATTCCTGTCCTTTAATCAAACTAGCATAAGTCTCACGGGAGAGGTGTATAGTAGAGGTAGGCGTGTTTTTGCTGGAGAAAGAAATCTTCGTCTTTGCTTGAGATGTAGAAACACTATTAAGATTTGTTTTTTCCAAATCCTTGGGGAACTTTCCAAGGCTGCTGAGGCCGACCAAGTTGCATTAACGGAGGAGGGGTTACGGGTTCGACTGGTGCTTGTCTTCCTTCCCCTTAATGGTATAGGAGGACAATGAGGGGCGGTGAACAGACCTTCTTACTGTTCCAAAACGTAGCTATCGAGTAATCGTTATCACTAGATCGTTTCCCATTCAAAGGAAGGACCTTGGGGGAGCACATAGGGGGATGAAGAGTCCCTGTTGGATGACTCTCGGAAGTCAAAGAAACTGAGATGTGGACGCATAATTGGGAGCGTCTAAGTGGAGACCTTCTTTCCATGAAGGTTTCCTGGGTTTTGATGAAGGTTTTGAAGTTCTAAAGTGATAGCTTTGTCTAGCGGTGCCAATGCAGCAGCTCTTTCTAGTTCGGAAATAGCCGCCTGGAGATTACCTAAACGGGCATAAGCATTCCTCTTCTGAATAATCCTTTGACATTATTCAGATCCAAATCAAATACAACAGAACACCAATTAATGAAAGCAGCGAAATTCCCCAGTTTCAACTCACAGGCTGAAAGATTAGCAAAGCAGTAGAACGGGGGTGAGACCAATATTGCTAGTTTCTGGTATGGATGAGTCATAAAATAGAAAGTCAATCTTAGTTCTATAGACCATAGCTGTCGATTTGAAGACTTTGTTTTTGAAGAAACCATTATCCATCTCCGTCCGTAGCCCAGTTAACAAACTCCGCAACCGAGTTGGTATTAAGGTCACCCATTTCAGAATATGGTCCTCAAACTTGGGTCCAAGTCGGTTAAGAAAGATGTCGCAATAATCAAAAGTATTTGGGTTAGACTCCATTGGTTAGGCAAAGGGAAGAAAGGTGTCAGACAGACAAGCGGAAACGGCGAGAGAGGTTGCACTAAAAGTAAACCAAACAGAAACAGAGGATCTATTGAAAACTTAAATAAACGAAAGAAACTAAATCGTAATTAAGCCCAAACCAGCACCTGCCGAAAGTAGTCCTGGAAAATAATCGCAAAGTTGTGCAGATTCAGTGAAGTAATCGGATCCGTTGGCGGCGATAAGAGCAGACGGTCGTTCCCCTTTGACAGAGCACCGTGGACACAGGAAATTCGTGTCGTCGCCGGAGAGGAGGAATGACGAGCTTTAAGGAGCGAAAAAATCCCCATAACCTCCCCACCGGAAATCATTACAACCTCATCAGCCTCAAAACTAATTTTCAAAACAGTTTCGTTTAACAAGGCACCATGCATAAGAGAAATATACAATACATTTGAAAGGGAGAGAGTTTTTCCAAAGTTAGGTTTTAGAGTGCCCTTTCTCGATCAACCACTCCAACTGTAGCAGCGTTGCCCATGTAGACACACTCGCCTTTAGTAGCATCTTCGAAGTCATGGAGGAGCTCTTGTTTGCACATAAATGCCTTGAATCCCCAGTATCCACAATCCGGTCTGAGTTAATCAATCAGATTTGCTTCAATGATCACAACAACAATGCCATCAGTTTCAACAAGGTTGGCTTGACCTACTTCTTTTTTGTCTGATTCTTTTTGTTTGTCATACTTAGCATGTTTACTTTTTTTATCCATTTAAACTTTACTTTTCCTCCAACATTTTTCTATCATTCCTTATACTTCAACCCTACAAAATAATTACATCATTTTTTCATCATTCTCTTTAATAATTGGAGCTATAATAAACGACAAACAAAAGAGACGGAGGGAGTATTCATTATGTTACTTTTTTTAAAAAAAAACCCTATGTTTTGTTTTATTTAAGAAAATGGCAAGCATCCCCATGTTTGGTTTTTTTATATAAAACCAAAATCCTATGTTTTGCTTTTAGAAAATAATTATTTCTAAAATTAAACATATAACATAGATAAAATAGGAATAAAAGAAACTATAATATAGTTTCAATAATGTCAATAAAAACATAATGTTGATTAGTCGTGTGACCTTTTTCAATAATTCCAATTACTAAACAAAATTCCAAGGGTGTCGACTACTTGCTTGATGCTTACCGTTCCAAACGATTTAAATTTTTTTTAAAAAAAACTATCTCATTAATGATTGTGGTAAAAAGAGGAAAATTACTTATCAAATATCAATGCCATTGCTCAAAATAAATATACTGCTCCCGTTCTCTTTTAGATACAACCCTTTCCTAAAACGAAAATTTTTCAAATATTACAACCCTTTTTTTATTCCTTATATAGTTGTGGTCTCTCATACTCTCTCTTATACTTAACATAATTAAAATATTTTTTGTTATGGTCCCCTTTTTGCACAATTAGAACACTCAATGGTCCTCATTCTCCTTAATTATGCCTAAACATTCACCTAATACCTCATTAAAAAAATTTCATTGGTTTTCATTATTTGCAAAAGGGTTACAACTAAAAGAGAATGGAGGTCGTATAATATTTAGATATGAAAATCACAGACTCACAGTGCTTTAACTCGAGTACAATCTAATAGTGATTATTTGAAAGTTTTTCAAATGAGAAATCATCTCAAGGCTGGAAGTCAGCTTCACTGCCAAAAAAAGCAGCATTTGCATGTGATAAATTGCTGATAATTGAACACTTCACGCCGTAAATCGAAGGAGCGTGATTGATTGAGATTTGTATAATTTAACAATGAATGTTACAGATGGAAAGTAGATGGAATATTAGGTTATATCTAAAAAATGATTTAAGTAAAACACACCTACACACTCACATTAGGATTGGGGTTAGCAGACTTTTTTCAATTGTCATATTAGTGATTATTGACTTTTTTTGGCAGATAGTGATTATTGACTTACTTGGAGTATTTGGATATCTTCATTTTCTAAGAAAAATGAGTGATCCATCTCTTCTTCTTTTTTTGATTGGAAAAGGCGAGGATTAGTTATTATTAGCAAATAAACAATTGTCAATAGGAATTACATCCTCAATGAGCGCAAACTTCCTACCCAAACTCTAGTAGAGTAATCAAGCGGGTTTAAATGTGCTAAAGCATGAGCCGCTTCATTAGCCTCCCTAAAAATATGAGAAAAAAATAAATTATCTAAGAAAAATGAGTGATCCATCTCTTGAGTACTGTATCTGAGAATGTATGAACAGGAAAGTAGTGATATTTTTTCAGAAATTATGTTTTGAGAAGCTTAAAGATCAGCATTTAATAGGACAAAATGAGACTATTGTTTCATCAATGATTGACTAACTAAGTATCAATAACAAGTTTATATTGCATTTCCAAAAAAAAAAAAGCATTGATAACAAGTTGAATGTTAGGGTTTATAGAACTTGAATATTTAGACTCACCTTAAGATCGAACATGTGCTGCAAGCAAAGTTAATCAACCCTAAGTTCAAGCTTGAAATATCAACTCGACTTGTTTACACTCCGCCATAGACTAGTCTACAGGGAAAGGGCACTTTTGGTAATAAAGATTAGTTTGTTATAATTAGCTTGGAGAGGAAGCCGTCTAAATGTCTAATTAGTTCGAGGTTTGAAAAGAAAATAAATTAGTGCTATATATATATTGAACATCAGTAGAGGGGGGTATTAAAAAAAAATGGACGAGTAAATTTCATTTTGCTTTAGCTTGTAGGGAGTGTCCAACATTATAAGCTTCATTTGATGATTTAAATGCATCACATTACAATCAAATTACATTTTCTTCTTCGAATTATTCTCTTCTCCGATTCTATAATTCTGAATTTTCTTGATCGATTTTTTTTTTTGGAAGGTAATGTGGTAGACCCCTAGCCAGATCTCAACTAGCACAGTTTCTTAATCTGGTGTTTGCGGGGCCTAACATTTGAGAGTAGGGGGAATGGTAAGGGAATCCCCATCTCCAAATGCCCCTAGTGGGATTTGATCCCAGACCTTAATGTCATGAGAACAAACCCTTAACCACTAGGCCAAGCCAAGCTTGGTGAGTTTTCTTGATCGATTACACACGTATTCATATCACTAAAATCCGAGGGTCTCGTACAATATTTTTGTACCTGTAACAGACACACAATTCTAAGCAAGATGACAGTGTGTATACAAAGTTAGGTCGACATAATTTCTCTACTATATGAAATGAGAATATAGAGTTCCTGTTTATCAATCTAATCTTTTGCTAAAATAGGAAATCAAAAGAGAGTAGTTTCTCATAAATTGTACAAAATTGGAAAACGAGTAGATTTTTTAAAAACGGATGGTGTACATAACATGAACTGATGAATGGGGGTACCATAGAATATTAAGGAATTGAAATATTGAAGTTTGATATTACACCTAAGCTACAAAAATTGAAGGAAGTTAGATAGTTAATAGCCCAGTGAAAAACACTATACTGTGATGCTTCGAGCCAATGACCATCATCAGAGGCCTTGCTATAAGCTCGGCCGAGACCATCAACAATTCAACAGAGCCTTCATAACAATAAGCTAAGGAGAGTCTATGTCAGAATAAACCTTTGGTAATGAAGTAGCCGCTCACTTTTCAGCACACAAGCATCAGTTCCCTGTAGCAAACATGAATGACTATAACTAGCTCATGACAGAAGACCAAAGTGGAGGCTGCAAGTTTGAAATTTATTTTAGTTGTGTTCACCCCCATTCCCCTTATGATTTCTCGTCTTTTTCCATTTTTTTGAGGCGGTGGGGTGGTGGGAGCAGAACAAGGTTGTATGTCTAGCTCGTACCTGGACTAAATAGATCATCTTTCATCATGTTTGCTTCAATGCAGGCCCGAGCACATTTATACTCAAATGGAACCATATCTGACCTCAGTCGGTCTTCCAGTTCCTTGAGAGGCAGGGATGAAAGGATTGTTACTTTCGTCTGCTCTTTGGTAACCCTGAGCTCCTCTAGTTACCTAACATCAAGCAGAACTTCAAGTTAACAAATTGAAAACAAAATGCAAAAAAGTTTCAAAGCAATGGTTTATTAAAATAGTGAACAATTTCACAACATAAGAATTATGTCAGATCAGAATAGACAACAGGTATAACAGTACTGAACGCTATACATCTCAAACCAATCAGAATAACTCATAGATAGCACTAACTATGATCCTTGGACATGCATCAACACTCGACACTCCAACAGATAACCAAACTAAAGAATATGAAGAATTAGAACTTACAGTTTGCAAAAGAGCTGATAAATAGGTCATCCCAGGCAATGCATCAAGCCCATGCTGCAAAGAATGTTCCATAATCAGAATAATTCATAATTTTTATTTCTTTTTTCTCATTTCTTCCATACGAGAGGTTAGAGACTAAGATAATTCAGATTACATGTGATAAGCCAAAGGGGAGATCATACCTGGTTTTGCACCCGTGATTTATATATGAATCCACCACAGCAGAATAGGGTAAGTGAAACACCAAATCTGCTCAAGAGAGAGCCCACAAAAGCCAATTGTCAGATAGGAGTAAGGTTATGATTTCAAGTTCAAGAACTAAAAAGGTGTATAACTTATATTTGCATAGATAGAAAATTCGAAATTGGCCGTAAAAAATTTCCTTATTCTTTTTGCCAGGATTTAATTTTCTTTTGCAAGCTATAGATTTTAAACTGCGAGGTGTAAATTCTAAATAACATAGGAATGTAGTACATTATGAGATCAAGGTAGAATCTTATACTCCCTCCGTTTGTTTTTAATTGTTACACTTTCCTTTTTTGAACGTTTCTTTTTAATTGTTACACTTTCACTTTTACTAATTTTGGTAAACTTCACATCTTTATATTCCAATTTCCAACACTTTTGGGACCCACATATCATCATCTTTTCACATTAAACACCCAATAACCCCACACTTTTTACTTTTACAACATTATCTCTCCTACTTTATCTATTCCCCAAACAATCATTGCATAGATTTCATCAATTTTTCTTGGTTATCCCCCAAAGCAAAGTGTAACAGTTAAAAACAAACGGAGGGAGTATTTGTTTTGATGTCTTGGAAATTGGGCTTGTGAGATTGTGAAGGTAGAAGTAAGTGGTAGTGCAAAGTGTTTGGATATGGACTGGAAGCTAAATTACAGTCAATAAGTATACAAAATTGCTACATACTGGCAGCTTCTAAAGAAACCACTACAAAATGAAAGAGCTATTAAAAATTAGAAACGTTAGATTGCACACATGCAGGATATGATTCCAAATATAGCCCAGCCTTTTCTGGCCTCCTTCGCACCATCTTGTCTATGATCTGCAAAATTTCATAAATGGACAACGAAGTTTGTCGTTTTAAATGAATTGGAGACTGCTCGTTACAAAACTATACCACTACTGAATAAATAATCTTACCGCACATTTTCGTGAGAGTAAACTTCACTGGCTCATAATTTTCCACAGGAATAGTAATTTCCACTTCATAAGGTGTATTTTGTGCCTTTTTACCTATAGATTCAAAAGTTAAGATACTAATAGATGTCAACAAATTAAACGTTTGGTTCAAGCGTTGGAATGGAAACAAAAATAAGAATGGAATGAACAAGAATCATTAATTATTAAACTTGTTTGGTCCAACAATCAAAGGAATGGAATCACTTGTTTGGTGGAGGTGTGGTCTGGTGGTGATGCAGCGCTGGACAACAAGGCAAGCCAGGGCAAGGCTGTGTGGTGTATGGGTTGAGGAGAGAAGACTGTTAGAGGAGGGAATCAAATGTGTTACCACAAGTTAGAGAAGGGTTTCAAATGGGGGGATTGGGTTTACCTAAAGTAAGGGAGTGAAAAAAATTTATCTAACCAAACATATGGAAAGGACTCCATCCATTCCCTTCCATTTCCAAACACTATAAAGCCTCCAACCAAACATGCTCTAAAACCCGTAAACTGCAGCCGTACATGTCCAGTCTATAGTCAAAACAGTTGGTGATAAAGTTGTTGGTGAATTTCCAGCAGCTGCAGAGCCAGATAGTTGAACTTCTAGGCCATTTTGCGGGAGTACCTGAAGGAAAAAGGAGAATGAGCCGAATCAAGAATAATTTTTTTGACATGATTATTCCAACACTAGAGGAGTCTTAGTAGCACAAGTCACAGTACAAAAAGTAATCATGCAAAGTTGATTTTAAGAGGGACAAAATCACCTTTACAGTTGGTTTTTGCACCAAATTCGAGAGAGAAGCAATTGCAGTCATATAAAGTGTCAACCGAGTCTGTTCAGTACTAAAGCTGCACAGCAGAAAAATCAAACGTATCAGCAAGAACATCGAAATATCAGTAACCAGAGTTTCAGACCAGTCCAAAAATAGCAAAAAGTTTAAGAGTAAAGCCTAAAGCAGTACAGCTCACTTATATAATTCCTTCAGCAAGTACAGTGTGTGGGCTGCATATAAAGTTTCATAAAATGCCTTAGTCCTTACCTGAATTCATTGTGAGACTTCTCAAAGCCAAGTTGCGTCATGCCATTGTATACCTAATATTCCACAAAGTTCATTAATCAGACCACTTAGATTATCAGCATGTGGATTTGACATTATAATCAATAGATTCTTACAATTTCCCATGACCGCGGATGAAATCCAATAGTGAAACCTTCAAATACCCGTGGGCCACGTTGCTCGCACGGAATAGCAAGTTCTACAAGCACTCTTTTGCAAATTGCAAACAGTATAGATATTAGCAAAAAGCTAAAAATTCAATTCTCACACAATAGTTAGAGTAGAAACAACAATCTCAAGGTACACAGCGAAGCAAACCACAAATCAGGGCCCTATTCTTTTAATATAATGACCTACATCACCTATAAACAGTAATATATCTCAATGTAGCTATAGGTAAGAAAACTATATAAGAAATAGATTCCATATTAAAAGAAGGTGGAAGCAACAAGAGAACTGAAGGCTAGAGTAACGGGCAACTTCTTGAGAAGAGAAAATGCTGGTTGGACAACACAACCAGAAAGCAAAATATCAATTACATTTAATGCAAGGGTTTCCATCAGGGAATGAATTAATCGGGAAAAAGTTAAAGGCAGCTGTGTATCTGCCCTTCCTCAACCCCAACCCCCACTCTCTTTCAATTATATGTGAGGATTAAGGGTGTGTGCTCTTCACCTAAAATGAGCAAGGACACATCTTGGTTGTTAAGTAGTGAAAAACTTCAAAAATTTCTTATCTTTAGTTGTTAAGTAACACCAAAAAAAGTTACGGGTTGATCTTAAGAAATGGCAGTTTCTTCTGAATTAAATGACAATGAAACGGGTCAGCCCGTTTCGGCTATTGGGTTTGAAGGGTATGAGAAACGGCTTGAGATAACCTTCTCTAATCCACCCTTGTTTACTGATTTATCCGGGTCGGGTCTCCGATCCTTGACCCGTGCTCAACTCGACTCGTTTCTTGATGCAGCAGCGTGTACTATTGTAGCTGAGCTATCCAACTCGGAGTTTGACTCGTATGTTCTTTCTGAGTCGAGTTTATTTGTGTACCCACATAAGATCATTTTAAAAACATGTGGGACTACAAAGTTGCTCCTAAAGGAAGTTAGTATAAAGGAAGTGGCGATAAAGATCCTTGGAGAATCTAAAGGAACTGTACCATCGAGTAAGGACACATCTTGGTGGAACGAGGAGGTGAGACAAGCGATAAAAAACAAACGAGAAGGTTATAAACTTTTGAGAAAAGATAGAAGCGATGTGAACTATGAGAAGTACAAAGAGGCTCGAAGAGAAGCCAAGAAGGCAGTACGGGAAGCTAAAACAAAGGTAAACCAAGAGCTTTATGCAAGATTGGATACGAAAGAAGGGGAAAAAGACATCTATAGAATTGCGCGTATGAGGGACAAGAAGACAAGAGACATAAGAAAGGTGAAATGCGTGAAGAGTGTGGACCCAAGAGTGCTTGTGGAGGATGAGGAGATATAGGATAGATGGAGGACGTACTTTGATACCTTGTTTAATGGTGATAACGCACAAGACATCGGGGATGTACACATCCCGCCAAGTATGTTAAATCGAGAGTTTATGCGGAGGATTCAAAAGGGAGAAGTCGTTGCAGCATTAAAAAAGATGGGATTGAAGAAAGCTACGGGCCAGATGGCATACCTATCGAAGTTTGGAGGTGTTTAGGGGGGAGAGGAATCGAATGGCTGACAACATTCTTCAACATGATTTGGAGACACAACAAAATGCCATTAGAGTGGAGGAAGAGTACTTTGATTCCTTTGTATAAGAACAAAGGCGATGTACAAGATTGTACCAACTACCGAGGAATCAAACTAATGAGTCATACGATGAAACTTTGGGAACGAGTAATTGAGCAAAGACTTAGGAAACATGTGAAGATATCGGAGAACCAATTTGGATTTATGCCAGGAAGATCGACTATAGAGGCCATCCACCTTATGAGACAGACAATGGAACACTACCGTGATAGGAAAAATGATCTACATATGGTTTTCATTGATTTGGAGAAGGCATATGATAGAGTACCAAGAGAAATACTTTGGTGGGCGTTGGCAAAGAAAAGTGTTCCACAAAAATATATAGATATCATCAAAGATATGTATGAGGGGGCAACTACGAGTGTGCGGACTACGGTGGGGAGGACAGCAGAGTTCCCTATTACGACCGGAGTGCACCAAGGTTCTACACTTAGCCCCTTTCTCTTTGCTTTAGTAATGGACGAACTAACGAGATCAATTCAAGATGATATATCGTGGTGTATGATGTTTGCGGATGATATTGTGTTGATTGATGAGACAAAGGAAGGTGTTGAGAGTAAGTTGGAATTGTGGAGGGATACATTAGAAGCTCGTGGTTTTAGATTGAGCAGAAGTAAGACGGAGTATATGGAGTGCAAGTTCAGTGGGGTTACAAGCAACGAGGCAGGGGCGGTCACTTTGGATAGCAAAGTGGTTCAAGGATCGAATGTCTTCCGTTACCTTGGATCCATTCTCCAAAAGGATGGAGAACTGGATGGAGACGTGGCTCATAGAATTAACGCGGGTTGGTTAAAGTAGAAAAGCGCCACCAGTTTCCTTTGTGATTCTAGCATTCCTCAAAGATTGAAGGGAAAGTTCTACCGTACGGCAATTAGGCCTGCTTTGTTATATGGCACCGAATGTTGGGCGGTGAAACAATGCCACGTTCATAAGATGAACGTGGCGGAGATGCGTATGTTGCGGTGGATGTGTGGCCACACAAGGAAGGACCGTTTAAGAAATGAAGTGATTCGGGAAAAAGTTGGAGTTACATCAATTGAAGAAAAGATGAGGGAGAATCGGTTAAGAGGTTTGGTCATGTGAAAAGGAGATCTAGTGATGCACCGGTGAGAAGAATTGAAGAGTGGAGGAGTAATCAAATTGTAAGGGGTAGGGGAAGACCTAAGATGACTTGGATGAAGGTAATTGAAAGTGATATGAGACTACTTGGGATTGAGGAGAGCATGACGTTGGATAGAAGTGGGTGGAGGGGCAGTATCCATGTGGAGGAAGGGGTGTGATTACTGCATTTATTTGTTTTTCTCAATTATGTTGTTATTTAAAACCTTTTGAAAACCTCTTTTTAAAAACTTTTTGGTGTAAACCTTGTTTTCAAAAACTTTTTAAAAAATTCTTAAAACTACCATTTTAAAAAACTTTTTATCACTCTTGTCGATGCCATCTCCTTTGGCAACGGTTTTCAGTTGACGATTCATGTTAGCCGACCCCAAATCACTTTGGAAATAAGGCTTAGTTGTTGTTGTTGTCGTCGTCTTACTTTATGTTGATGGAATCCACAAAAAATTGATCGACATTATCGTTCATAAACAAAATGAAACTGTTGCGGAAATTTGATTTATATGGGAAGTTAAAGTTCCCATGAAATTTCAATTCATAGGAAGTAAGTTCCTTAATCAAATTCATGTAGATTTGGTACAAGTGTTTGGTTGACAATTAGGGAAATAAATTCCCATGGGAATTTCTACTTACCTAAGGGGACATAGGTAAGTACTTCCTCCATTTTGTGGGAAGTGGAAATTCCTAGAAATTTCTATTTCCCATGTTTTCTCATGTCAACCAAACCTAAAAACATATAGCAAAAGACTACTAAATAATAATGTTGCTATAGACAATATGATACTATAATCCCAAAATTCCATAAAAATGAAATTCCCATGTAAGCTCGTGATGTCACGTACTAATCATGCAGACAAGGCATACATCATCACAAAATAATATCACAATGGAAATATGCAAATCATTACAAACGGATTAGAATGGTGTTAATATTACAATCAGAAATAATTTCTGGAGCATTACCTGCAAGATGATTCATATGTAACGCTGCATATACATCCAAGTTCACCTGCGACACGATAATGCAGAAAAGGATGTCATCAGACTATCTAAGATGCCAGAGATGAAATGAAAGCTTATCCAGTACAACCTTTACATTGTCTGCTCAAACAATTTCCGCAAATAATGTTTACCTAACGAGAAAAAAACATAAAGCATATCAAACATTAACAAGATAAAAACCAAGAAAATGCTGTGTGCCCCACTTGGATGAAGAATTCCTGAACGGCTAACCTGAGCTGTGCGCCCCAATTTGTCATAGCTTTGCTCACAGTTCATAAGATCACCCTCATAAAATCCCTAGATATATTAAAGGTAATCAATTGAAGTAGCTAAATCAAGGAGCATAGAGGAGGGATTGGGGAAGATATAAATTGACCCAGAAAGTTGTTAGTAAAGCAATCTGCAGTTCACTTTCTTTCTTTCAACTGCTTTCCTCTTCTCCTCGGTCACTGCCTTTTTTTGATTCTCGATTTCACCCTAGTACTAGAAATAGTAGAAATGAAAGTCTCTTTCTGATGATCAGCTTAAAACAACTACAAAATGCTGAATTTTTTTTTAACCTATATTCTAATTCAGAATATGGAGCAAACAGTTTGTCTCGAGAATTTGCACAGCTACTAGTGTAATTCAGCTCAAACATAAGAGTTTTCCCGATTGAGGAAATCAGCAATAGACAAACTAATTCCAATGATAAAGGTGATCTATCAATGAACCATGTAAGGACAATAATACAATTAACACCAGAAAGCTAAGAGCTTCACTAAACCAAATAATGTAAGCCACAATTGCACTTAAATGAAATTGAGAATTACTTGAATGAAGTTGATGCGTCCAGAGCCAGCCACAAAATGGTTTAATGTATTAAAGCGACCAAAATCAACATATCCCTGCACTCCGTATAAGGGGGATTACACACAGGAAGATAATCAGCAGCCATGTAATATTGTAAGGACTAAACACAAAGCAAGTTCAATGCAAATGGCTTAAAAGCTCAGCAACGTATGTATTTAAACAGGATAGGACCACCGCAGCGAAGTAGGTCTTTCTTTACTTTTTCAAGGTACTTCAATAGATAAATGAATAAGATAAAATATCAAGAAAGAAAGCACACAAGATACGCAAAAAATATAAGCTCGTTAATATAAAAACTCAAATGAGATATTACGAATCTAAAAACTAGATAGATTAAAAAGCAAACAATGCTTCAATTCATAAAATAATTAAGGCATGTGATCCAACTATGTGACCTTTATGATCATGGAAAACAAAGAAAGCCCCAAAATAGACTAGTAAATTGGAAACTGAAACGGAATTCAATTAGTTATGCAGCAAAGAAATTGCCTTAAACATGTAAGAAGAATCTGAGACAGAATCTTCACAAGAATCACCAATTGAATAGTATAAAAATAAAGGGAATGTTCCAGTAGTAACAGAGCCTATAACTCAAGGAGTCTTCCCGAAACTTCCAGATGACCTAACAATGAAATAGCAATAATGCTTAAGTTTTATTTATAAGTAATAAAATTTTTATAGCAAAGTAGATTACTGTTTGTGATCTGCTCTCCACGTCCTTGCAAAATCGTACAACCAGGTCTGAATCCTACATGGAGATAGAGAAAAAAGAAATAGAAGCATTAAGACTTAAGAGCTAAACTGTAAACTTATATTGACATAAATAAGATGACCAAATAAACTGACCTTTCCCTCATACTCAAAGAGATGCCCTTTCCAGCTTGTCTGAGAAACAGTTAAGGAATATATAGTATCAAAGGAGTGATAGTGAAATCACAGCAAAAACAATCATTATCAAGATTGTAATGCAAGAATTTAATCCACTTTTCCGACCCAATCTCCAAAGAAGGCCATGTTGAGAAAAGAACACACCATTAGCGAGGTCAAAAGGTTATGACGCGTGCAACCTTGGTATCACTAATACTTTCATATTAGTAATATTAGAAAACTAAAGGAAAACCAATAAACAAAATTAGGTACAACCTAGAAGTGCAGCAGGATGCAAAATCCAAAAGAAAGGGAAAGTTGAGGTCATTAGTCCATGAATACTCAAAGAAACAAAGCTATAAGGAACCTCCTGTCAGTTCATTTTGAGCTAAAATCACAGAATTTTTCATCAGATAGTCGGTTTGGATGACTGGATGCAAGTACTGTAGTCCAAGTTACATAGCTTTTATCTATTTCAAGGGAAGGATAAAGGAATAACACAAGGAACAGCAAAAAAGGAAACAAACTAGCACAAGAGATCAGGATTAGGAACCTCTACGATGAGTACAAAAACCGCCACAAATATAGGCCAAAAGAACCATTTTGAGAAACCCAAATTCACGTGTAAAGGGAGTGACAAATGATAGTGGCCAAGGAGTTAGCCATGGAATTTTCTCAAGTCAAACACTCGGATATTAAAGGACACTTGCCATATGCATCAGTTGCATATCTTGCCGCTTTTCTTTTCTTTTCCTTTTTTCATATCACCACCCTACTGAGTAGCCTAAGAGAGATTTGAATTTTCATTATTAAGTGCTAAGCATCAGCTAACTTCCAGTGTACCAGACGGAAAACTCCACAAATATACATGTCAGACATTACAGATAATTTCAGTGTAAGATAATGACAGTTCCATATAATCCCTAGAAAAAAACATTGCAAAAAATACACACAACTCAAGATCTGAAAGCATGCCAACTTATGTATCAAACTATGATATACATTACAAAGTATGTCAAATTTCTAACACCCTATGCAGAAGGATACAAAATCAACAATATAGCTGGAATTATCAAGAGCGTAGCAATTCGACCTCGGCATTGCCACTGAGGAAACTCCAAACACCCATGAGAGTCCAGCTGATCCATCAATAGAAATGAAGTAATATTCAATAATTAAACCAGAAAATAACTTTAACAGCAGATTATCCCTGAAAAAAGAGGAACTGAAGCGATCGACCGCCCTAGAAGCTAATTATCGAAAATCAAAATATAAACAAAAACCGAGAAAACTCATACCTAGAATTCCCATAATAAAGAATCTATGCCATGAGCTTAACATCTGTAAAAATAAAAATATAAAAAATCACAACTTTCCAATGTGATCATTATTACACTAACACAATAAATTGAAATGTCATATAGGAATCATATATAAGAATCATATAAATCAAACAAAACCCTCAAAAAAACAAACTTTTTTTTGAGATTGTCAACAAATGGGGAGCTGGGTTTTTCAAATTAATCTAATATTGCATTTTCGAGCTGGGTTTTTCAAATTAATCTAATATTGCATTTTCGAGCTGGGTTTTTCAAATTAATCTAATATTGCATTCTACAACTAAAATTGAATCTAATAGAGTAAAATCTGTTCTATTTCGTGATGAATTATATTACATGATAACATTTTGATTGAAGTAACAAATCGAACAAGATGAGGAATGATGTACAAAAAATGGGAGATTACTAATAAAGTATGTCAAAAAGACAGTGATAGGTTGATTAGAGGTTAAAGTACCTTGTAGTTGAAGAATCAAGAAGCAATTGAGTAGTACTACAGTTTGAATTCGCGAGATGGCTGATTGAAGCCTCGAATTTCACCTCGAATCCACGTTAACTCACGAACCTCTACTCTTGAAAAATAACATACTCATGAAGTCATGATATTGGCCCGCAAAGAACTGAAACGAACTGAACTGAACGAATTGCACAAAATTGAAATGAAATTAATAGGATTAACCTGAACTGAATTGAACTGAGTTGAACTCAAGTTAACTTAATATAACTTATTTTTTTGTAAATTGAATTATATAGAATTAGAAATGATATAATGATAAAAATAATAATTGAAAAAATACTTATTATTATTATTACTTCTCCTGTTTCAAAAAATAGCTACACTTTCTATTTAAAGAAGTTTCAAATTAATGACTACACTTCTCCTTTTTCCTGTTTTTTGTAACTTTTTCTCTCTATCTCTCTCCTACCACATATCTTACCCCACAATCTCTCACACAAACAAAAAGTGTCTAGGAGTCCGCACAAAAAGAAGTGTAACTTTTTGAAACGGAGGAAGTATTAGTGATAATAATAATACTAATAATACTTAGGAAATTTTGTCAAAAAATACCTTATAAGTTGCAAATTTTGTGAAAAAACACCTTTTATAATTTTTTTTGTGAGAAAACACCTTATAAGATGTTATCTATCAAATTACACACCTTGTTGTCATATTTTGGTAAAAAAAAGGTATTCTTTGGGTCATTGACTCTCTTATTTTCCCTCCCTTTTTGTGCATTAGATTTTTGTATGAAAATTTGGGTTGATATGGTCACTTCCACACACAAAAGGGACAAAAAATGTACCCAAGTATTTGACTTTTTGGCCTAAGAATGATAATAAGGTGTTTAATTTGATAGATAATAACATATAAGGTGTTTTCTCACAAAAAATATTTTAAAAGGTGTTTTCTCACAAAATTAGTAACTTATAAGGTGTTTTTTCACAAAAAATCCTAATACTTAATAATAATTATTATATTTATTATAATAATAATATCAATAATACTAATAATAATTAGTATTAATAAAAAATTAATATTAATTTTAATAATAATGATAATAATAATAATAATAATAATAATACTTGATAATGATACTACTTATAACGATAAAATAATTTGAAGTAGTAGTTATAATAATAATAATAATTGTAATAATAATATTAATAATTAATATAAAATAATAATAACAATAATAATGATAATAATAATTATAGCGATAATAATAATATTTAATAATGATAATAATTATAAGAGTTTTTTGTCAGAAACAACCTTTTATAATCACTTTTTTGCGAAAAAAACCTTTTAATTTTTTTTTTGCAACTTACAACCTAAAACCAATTTTTTTTCCGAAATGAAACCTTTTTCGAATTTCCGTCATTGACCGTTAACTATAGACCATTGACCGTCACTTACCACCCCAAAACCACCCCACCCCACCCGAAAGCACCCCGACACCACCACTACCCCACCCGAAACCACCCCTAAACCACCACCCCCACCCTAAACCACCCCAAAACCATCCTACCCCACCCGAAACCACCCCAGAACCAGCCCACCCCATCCGAAACCACCCTAGAACCACTCACCATACCTGAAACCACCACTACCCCACCCGAAACCACGCCCAAAATCAGCCCAACCCACCCGAAACCACCACCTCGAAACCACCACCCCAAAACCACCACCTCGAAACCACCACCCCAAAACCACCCCCACCCGAAACCACCCCAAAACCAGTCCAACCCAACACTTTGATAACGGTCAATGACGGAAATTAGAAAAAAGGTTTCATTTCGCAAAAAAAATTTGGTTTTAGGTTGTAAGTTGCAAAAAAAAAAATTTAAATGTTGTTTTTCGCAAAAAGGTGATTATAAAAGGTTGTTTCTGACAAAAAACTCTAATTATAACAATAGTAATAAAAGTGTTTATAATAAGTTGAAACAAAACAAAATTGAATTGAACTGAAATTAAGATTTTTGCAGGCCAAAAGAACAGGGCATTTGACTAAAATGAGCTAAACTAGACTGCATTGAACTAAACTCAACGGAACTAGATCGAGCTGGACACTGAATTGAACGGTAATAAACTGTAATGGTAAGACAAAAAGATACGAGTTGAACTAAATTGAAATTAATAAAGCTCAATTAAATTAAACTAATATGGTTTATTAATCCAATCCAAAATAATAGAGCTTTACTCCTCCGTTTCTTTTTAAATGCTACAAGTACCGTGGCACGCAATTCCAAAGTTGTGATAGATAAACACGTCTGGAGTATAAAAAATTAACAACATCGAAAACAACGATTGACTTACCACATGTAAATATATTTTAAACTTGACATTTCACTTTTTAATGCACCCAAGCCCTACTTTAGCTTAGGCATTGATGCACCCAAGCCCCCTTTCCCACTTTTATGCGTAAATATAGTTTTCCTCTTTCTTTCATTACCTTTTGATCAATATCACTTTGTTTTCTCCATCATCACTATATTCTCTTTATCATCACCTTTAAATACCTTAATTTTTCTATATTTGACTTTCATTACCCCTTAATACATTATCCTTATTTCAATCATGTCCTAAAATGTACTTATTAAACTGTGATCTAATGTGAAAATCTTAAACCAAGAATCCAACCTAACGAGAAAGTCTCCAAAATTTAAAATTCATTCCCCTCCCTTTTTCTAACACCAAAACACAGCAAAAGGCGCCCTTTTTCTTCCATCACCACCACACCACACCATTTTCGGAAGTATAAATGTGGTGTTGGATAGTTTCACATAGTGTTTATAACTTTAATTTGTAGTTTTCTTTGTATTATTTTTACATTTCAGTATATATATTAGAAAACTAGGTGATGTCAAGGGTAATGCCATAAGTGATATTATAAGCGATGTCATAAGTATTGTAAATATGACTATACATGATCAATTTGGAGATAGAAAGTGTTTTTTTTCGAAAGAGATTGTAAGCTTTGAGCTTATCATTGAATCGTTAACTCTAAACGACTAAATCCCATATGATTAGAAGGTGTTTTTTTCCGAAAGAGAATGTAAGCTTTGAGTTTATCATCGAATCGTTAACTCTAAACGACTAAACCGCATGTGATTACGATCTCGTGTGAAAATCTTGAATCGAGACTCCAACATTTTAAAATCCATATCCCTCTCTTTTTTTCTAACACCAAAACACAACAAAAGGCGCCATTTTTCTTCCATCACCAGTTCACCACAACACACCACAAAACAAAACCAAAATCACAAACGATATGTAATGCGATTTCCAACAACACAATCTCTTTCATCTAACACACTCCGCAAAATCTGTATTCAACAACAAACTCGTCCTACTAAACTCAACCCATCTTCAATTCCACCTCCATCACCAAACCACCATGCACAAAAACTCATAGAATCACGCATAATCTCTCTCTTAGACATCTGCAAACACCATAACCATGTCAAAGAACTTCATGCTCATCTTTACCAATCTGGGTTGGATAAAAACAGTTATATTCTCACCAAATTCATTCGAATTCTCACAAAGCTCAACTCTCCAATGGCGGATTACCCTCGCTCCATTTTCAACCAAGTTCACGACCCGGATCCGTTTCTTTACACCGCTCTTATTCGTGGGTATGTCTTTAATGGGTCGGTTTATGAATCAATTGTTTTATATGGGTGTATGAGGAAAAATGGTGTTATACCTAATTCGTTTACTTTTTGTACTCTTTTTAAGGGTTGTACTTATATTGGGTATGTGGGTTTGGGTCGTCAAGTACATGGGCAAATGGTGAAATTTGGTGGGTCGGGTTTGTTTTTGCATGGTGGTAATTCATTGATTGATTTGTATGTTAAATGTGGGTTTTTGGAAAATGCACGTAAAGTGTTTGATGAAATGTCTGAAAGAGATGTTATTTCTGGGACTTCATTGATTGTTGCTTATGCTAAAGGAGGTGAGATGGAGGCGGCGACGGAGTTGTTTGATGAGCTTGATGTGAAGGATGTTGTTGTATGGACTGCTATGATTACGTCGAATGCACAAAATGCTCGGCCTAAGGAGGCTTTGGAGATGTTTGAGAGGATGCAATGTTGTGGGATTAAGGCGGATGAGTTTACATTGGCAGGGGTTATTTCGTCGTGTGCTCAGCTTGGGACGATTAAGTATGCTAGTTGTATTAGGGATATTGCTGAAAGATCGGGCCATGGGCCGGATAGGAACGTTGTTATTGGGTCGGCGTTGGTGGATATGTATGCTAAATGTGGGAGAGTGGATGATGCATATGGGGTTTTTGAGATGATGAGAGAAAGGAATGTGTATAGTTATAGTTCGATGATTTTAGGGTTTGCGGTTCATGGTCGTGCTAGTGAAGCAATGAGATTGTTTTATGAGATGGAGAGGGGAGATGTAAGAGTAAGACCGAATGGTGTTACTTTTCTTGGGGTGCTTACGGCGTGTAGTCATGTTGGAATGGTGGAAGAAGGTCGTCGTTTGTTTGGAAGTATGGAGGAAAAGTATGGTGTTTCTCCTACAAGTGATCATTATACTTGTATGGTTGATCTTCTTGGTCGATCTGGTCACTTGGAAGAAGCCCTTGCACTTGCTAGATCAATGCCGCTAAAACCTCATGGAAGTGTGTGGGGTGCGTTACTTGGAGCTTGTAGTATTTATAATAATCCTGACATTGCTGAGATTGCTGCCAGTCATTTATTTGAACTTGAGCCCCATAGTATAGGAAATTATGTCGTGCTTGCAAACATACTTTCATCGGCTGGAAGATGGGATCGTGTTTCGATAGTGAGAAACATGATGAGGAGGAAGGGTTTGAAAAAGTATCCTGCACGTAGCTGGGTGGAAGGAAAGAAAGGAAGTGTTCATGAGTTCTTTGCTGGAGACCAGACCCATCCAATGTATAGGGAGATGAAGCAGGTGTTGGAGGATCTTCTATATAGGTTGAAGCTTCATGGATACGAGCCAAATTTGCGGTCAGTGAGTTATGACATTAGTGATGATGACAAGAGGCAGATACTAATGGCTCACAGTGAGAAGTTAGCCCTTGCTTTTGAATTGCTGACTACTGAGTCTACTCATACAATCAGGATTATGAAAAACCTTAGAATTTGTGAGGACTGCCACATTTTTATGTGTGGTGCTTCGAAGATTACCGGGAGGGAGATTGTAATTAGAGACAACATGAGATTTCACCATTTCCATGATGGAGCATGCTCTTGTGGAAATTTCTGGTGATATAGCAGTTACGAGACGATGGTTACAGAATGGTTTCATTCAATAGATATCATCCAAGTGATAGGATGGTGATAGTGGACCAGGTGATCTGGTGCTCAGAGTTAGGTCAAACACAAACCCTTCACTATAATAGTATATGGCAGGCTGATTTATCTGCTTCTTCTGGGTGCATTTTCCCACAATTTTGGAGTGCATATATGGCTTGTAAGAGTTCGTTATGTGGTTCAACTGCATGATATAAGCTTCGGTGATCTGGTGCGAGTATGACTTGTGGACGTGATCATTGTGATGTTCTGATGTTTATTTTCCATTTAATTGGTATTCTTCCTTTCCATAAGCTGCCTTAGTTTATTGAGCCCTTAAACATTGACTTCGAAACATGTATCAGTAACTTTCATGAAATGCAAGTGAAATAACTTTGAACCGAATAAGATCATTTCCCCCCCCTGTATCAGTCTTGTGTGCTCATTTCCCTAACCCATGACTAATAGTCATATTGCTGTTGGGCATTGCATTCTGGAAAATTGCGTAATGAGGAGAAAGTATTGATGAGTTTTCGTTCCCGTTGTCAATTTTTAGCAAAACTATAGCTTGAGTGACAAGGGACTTTTCTATACTTTTTTGCTCAGCCCTATGCATCTCTACTCATGTATGAAAGTCTCCTAACAAATTTGTAAGTTGTATAAAGAGAAGTCCTCTGAGATGCATTTTTCTTACTGCTTTGTATGTGGTTCACTTGTGCTCCTTTCCTTTTATGTGGGTTCTTTGTAATCTTTATTGATCTCAATTGATCCATTCTAAAGAGGTTGTCGTCATGATGGTTTCAACTTTTTGGGTTATAAATTCTTCTATTGATAATATATGGATTATTAGTTTGGGGGCAAATCAACCATCTTCCCCTTTTTCTATCATTACTGTGAATTTTATTAATTAGTCATTCTAGATCCTCTCTTTGGAGCGACGGGTTTTCTCATCAGTTGTGTTGGGAGGCCTTGAATCTGGTGCTTCGATTGGCCCAACGTGGAGGCATTGCTAGCTGCTCACCAAGAATCAATGGCTCCGTGATGGTCACACTTTTGTTGTTCCTGCAACCTTTTTCTAGCTATTTCAATGATGGCCTATTGTAGTAGCATCCAGCGTAAGTCTCTGAATTCTGCTTGTCTAATTTTGGCCATTATGTTTTTATGCCAAAAATCTCAATATTAAGAGCTGATAAATTTTGGTATGATTGTTGTAATTAGTTTTATTTTGTCTCTATCCATTTAGCTGTAAGTTTGTTTATGTTTGGTTTGTGTTGAACTGGTTTCCGTACTTGGTAATAGTTTGGGTTTCTCGAGGATGATGTCGGTTTTGGCCTATACCAGCCAACCATCTTTGAGAAGGGCTATTTTCCGCCTTAAAGGGGTTTCTTATGCCTGCGAGTCTCAGTCATCAAAGTAGTAATGTTATAGATTAAGCCCTTGATATTGAAATTTGGTTGTCTGCTATTATTCAGTCAGCTAAGCAGTTAGACAATACAATATAGGCAATGTTTCTCCAAGCATTAATTAATGTACAGTAATTCTTCATCTATATGCATCATGTTTCAGGTCTGTGTCCTGCCCAACCAAATGACGATTCTATGATATGCCACATGCGTAATATCGATTGTAATTACTGTGATCCGTACTATGTCATACATATCAGCTTGCTTTCTTTTGTGTTCTCTAAGCTGATTGTACTCTTGTGTATCTTATACTGTCATCAGCTTCTCTAATTTTTTGGTATATTCTTTTGCAGTTTGTAAGAGGTGGTGTGCAGAAAAATTGATCAGATGTTGTAGAGAATTATGAGGTGAGATAAGCTTTTTCTTTTGCATGTTCAGAAATGAAGTTAGGAAATATCTAGAGAGATAGGTGAAAGCTTGGTAATATGGCCTAGAAGAACCAAGATACAACATACTGAAGATAAATTGATTTTCTCGTTTTTAAACTAATTGTTCCATGTCATCATTGTCATCTAAATTTCTCATAATATGCGATGTTGTCTAATTTCCTGAAAACGCTTTATGTGTGCCTCATAAGCTGATCAATGTTACCGTCTCTTCTCACATTCTGTTCTGTTAACTTCTGTTTTTCTGTTTCAACACAAATAGAACGTTAACTGAAAGTTTAACTATGAATGAACTGCTGGTAGATAAAAATAGTGTTCAGACAATGGTAGCATAATTATGTTGTTGTTTATGCTGAGGTTGGTCTTTGAGTAAAATGTCAGCGGACAAACCATTTTTTTCGCAAAAGGCAAAAGCATTAGGAGAAATACTACAATAACCCATGTTTTGTAGTTGTGTTACATTTACTATACCTGTTTTAAACCTGCATGACCTGAAAGCCAATTGTTAAAATTGCACAAAGACTTTGTAATTCTAATCCTCTTTTAGCTTCTAAAGTTGCTGGCTGATAATAATATCATCTATACTTATTTAGTTGAGTTTCCTTTCATTTATCCTTTTATTCAATTAGGCTTTCTTTTTATTTCATGCTAGCAGCGCCCTAGAGTAGGAACCCAAACTGTCAATAGAGCTTCAAATATGTGGGTTCCGTTATCTTGCTTTTCATTCGGATTATGTGATTACGGAGCTCCCCTCATCTATGCTCAGCTTCCAGCTAGTCTCATTGGTGTTTACTGGTTGATAAATATCATTGCAGGAGATCCATCATCATCCATTCATGGGAGCACTAGCATATGATATAGTTAGATGTTTCATCATCATCTATTCTTGTTTACTTGCCTTCTAATAGAAAGATGTGGAAAACCGTCAAATTTATACGCGTTGCCGTGCTGCATCTAAATCGAGATGGAGGGAGTACTATCTTCTTAAAGTAAGTGAGCCTTTATATGATTTATCAATGTTGAAGTTCTTAGGTGTGTTCCCTGAAACACTACTCTCCTCTGACATAGAATATACTCGATATATTGTGTTTCTTGTTATATCAAGTAGACTTAGATCCCCCACTACAAATTAACCCGACCAGAAAGCGGTGATTTGAAATTGACCCGAGACTCGAACCTAAACCGATTCGAATAAGATGGTCCCGAATTAACCCAACCTGAATCAACTCGAATTGTAACGTCTACTAAAATCCTTCACTACAAAATTAACCAAAACTTTTACTGTTCCGATACTTTATTATTTAATTTTACATTATCTCGTTTCTATATTGTGTAACCTTGACTTATAAGAGATTATTCTTCTATTTTTTCATATATTTTAAATCTAAATATCGACTCGACATGAAACAAATCTGACCGAACTTGAAAATAAGCAGATCTTAAATGGGCTGATGTGAAGTGATCCGACTTGTTCTCCAACCCGAATAACCCCATTACCAACCTTATTTTAAGAGTTCATCAAAAATTTAAAACCATAGTCTAGCTTTTCATATCTTTTCAGCCTGATCTTTTGCATATCTTTAAGAATTAAGATAATAACTAGCTTTCAAGATTCAAGTACCAACATCATACTAGGATATTTATTTAGCTTGTGACTCTTGACGGTGTGCCCCAGATTTTGGGAATTACAAACAATGGTAGAGTTCTCATACTCAGATAAAATCCTACCCACAAGCTTAAATTGTATCAGTATCACATCCTAATATGTGGCAACTTATAGTCTCTAGCCAAAAATTGTTGCAAGTTACTTGTATAATCAACTTCAACTATAAAAGGTGTCCTTAGCTTCCTACTTGGATCCTTAGTTCTCCTTGAGTTGATACGATGAGTCAATATCCTGATCTCCAAGCTGATCCAAAACTCGACCAAACTCGAGGCCAAGGGACAACTCCTTCTCGAGAAGGAGATGTCCCCGGATCATTACAACAAGGAATAAAACCAAGCACCCAGGATGATCCTCCTGGGTGCGAGCGTGGTTTATCCGCTGCTGTACAAGGAAACCAGAAGGAAGAACAAGAGTATTGGGATCCTAATACAGCGGCGTTTAGTTCTCCTTTTTATGATCCGTTTGGCAACGGTGAAGAGGAAGTGAAGGTTGGTGTTGGTCAGAAAGATTCTCAAGGTGTTGCCACCATTGCGGCGTATCATTCTAATGGTACCCGCCGTTAGAATGCTTTTAGCTCTTAACTTGTTTTCTTCTCTGTTTGCTTGTATGTAACCTTAATAAGCTCATTGCCTTGTATTTTGCCTGGTGTTAACATAAATGCAATCTTTTTCCTTCTTCTTCTGAAGTACTACTCATATCACTCAGTAGTGGATACTGGGTACATGAGGATTCATCATAGCAATTCTAAAGGATAAACATATGACCTTTCTCTAGAACATGATTCATACAAAAGTTTACTCATATATGGAATTTTTAGGAAGAAAGCTCATATACTCCCTTGTCCCTTCAATCTCTTTGTTCGAAAAATGTCTTCTCTAATGTCTTCAATAGAACATGTTCTCCCTAGCTTATTTTCAGTTCGTTTCACTTAAATTCAGTTCAATTATTTTAAGTTTTTCAGCACAATATATGTACTCTTACATTTTAGAATTCTTTTCAGTTTAGTCCACTTTTTTCAATTTATTTTAGTTGTTTTCAACCGAAAAAAATATGCCTTATTCATCATTCCCATAATAAACACAAATCATTTTCTTTTACATTGTTATATACCCATCTTTGACTAAATTTTTCTGAATGCATATTTTAAAAGATCAAGTTTTATGATCTTTACTGCTAATATACAAGTAAAGATATTTATAATTAAAATTAAGGTAAGATACAAACTATGGTACTTCTTATATATTGTGGGGAGAGGAATTATATTTTAAATATTAAAAGGGATTTTGTGTATTATACTCTTAAACTTTTCATCTTTTTCTAAATTTGCACATTTACGTCTTTTAAAAATTACACCTATGATTTTCGTTTTACTCTGTTAAGGTAAAAACGAGGGATAAAAATAAACATCACTTCACAAACAAATGAACGATTGGTATTATCACAAGATTCACAACCGTGAGTGCATACTACTTAGTGCAGAGACGTTGACAAAGAGAGTATCCACACTAGACCCGACATAGCTGACCTCATTTGAATGACTCAAATTGAATCATGGACCTGAGACTGAAAGTTGGACCTTGACTCGTTAAAATTGAATTCCCAAAATTAACTTGACCCAATATTGATCTCTGAAATAACATAAGTTGATTTTCACTCAAAAAAGTAACACGAACACGTAAACTCTAATATTTGACCAAACTTGAAGTTGACAAAACAAAATTCAATCTTTCCCAATCACATAGTCGAATCGACTTGAACTTTATTTAATTTTTTAACATAAAAAATATTTTAAATCCTTGAATTATGTTACATCAATAGTTTTAATCTTTTTTCGAAGTCAGTTTACCACTTACCTAAGCAATTTTCATCCCAAACTAAGAGCAACACTAACCGAGTCAACTCAATTATATTCGAAATGACCCGCTAAAGCGTTGAGATACAATTCTCCTCGATGACCCGATAAAAACTCGAGATTCATCAATCTCTTGTTCAAAATGTTCCAATGTAAAAATCACGAAAAACCTTGAAGATATATATGTTGATTCGATCTAATATGAAATGACCTATAATTTAGCCCTAACTAACAAAATGTAGAAACTTCACTCAATTAGATAATCGATTAATTAATATATACGCAATTCATAACCATCTCAATCTGGTAATTGACTGATAATAAGAATCCATACATGACCCTGTACGAGATCTAACCTACTCTTATGACCATGATAAATTTTCAGTAGCCTATACAAGCGGCTAATGAGTTTTCAATTTGACATTATAGGTCTTTAATGAACCTGCTCAAAGGTCATTGAAGGGAGATTTGACCAAAATAAGATTGTGATAGTGTTATAGTCATAGTTAGAGGTATAAATAACACTATACACATTTTAATTCTTTAGCCTTATAATGTTAAAATAATCCGTGCATGAGCACAGACATGAACTAGTATGAATTAATTGTAAGTTGAGTAGACTTCGCACTCTTTTTAGGCCTTATTATTGAGTTTCATCTTAAGTCATTCCCTTACATTACATGTGAAGTTGTCGTTTCAATGCATGCAAACCTACTCGTCTTTAAATTGTATTCCTAGACTACATAACAACCTCTACTACACTACTACCAACATTGATTATTTTTTGATCTGATCGTAACACTAGTACACTACGTACTCGTCATTGCACTACACGTTTATTCTGGCATTATTTCTGACTTATGTATGCGATTCTATCCACATTATTATTGTCAGGACAAACGTTGTGTCATCCTATTATCATCGAACTTCACACAAAAATCAGCCACGCAACAACCGCACAACTACGTGTCTAACACAACTCATTTTTTCACTCCTCTTCGCCGACTATGTGCATGCGCCACCATAACACCACTTATATATATAAACATTCACATAACCATCGTCACATAAACTTATTACCAAACTTACTTATTACTACATTCAAAGCTTTAATACACATAAAATCCGATCTATTTCCTTAAGAAAAAAAGATGACAAGTCGTCAAACTGATCGAAAAACAGGATCCACTGGCCAAGGTGGTGGATTAGGAGCTCCTGGAACCACAGGAGCGGTGGGTGCCCACGACCCGTTAGGAGCACCCGGGTCAACTGGAGCATCCAGGACCAACATGGGTGCTCCTGGGTATGACCCAACTGAATACAGCGCCATGGGCGGAGGGCAGGAACAGGTCCACCGCCCTGGCGCTGGTGTTGGTACAGGAGAAGGTTATACTTACCCTTATGGTACAGCTGGGAGTATGGGCTCAGCTGCTACTGGGTATGATACTGGGGTCCATGTCCCTCTGACAACCGGGGTGACGGGTACGTACCCGACCGGTGGTGGTTTTGATGCTGTGGATGTTACAAGTGTTCGTGTCGAAGGTGGTGGCCATGGCGGATATGATACCGGAAAGATGCATGGGAGTGGTGGCGGTCACGATATCGCGAAACTTGGTGGTGGTGGCCATGGCGGATATGATACCGGAAAGATGCATGGGACCGGTGTTGGTGGCGGTGTTGGTGCTGGTGCTGGTGGTTATGATACTGGAGGGATTGGGGAGGGGGGCCAAGGAGTTGGAAGAGAGAGAGGTGGACATGTTGGTGGGTATGATACTGGAGGTGTAAAAGAAAGAGAAGGACAGCGTAGAGGATAAAAAGCTCATGGAAAATGGAAGGAAAGAAAAGCTGTTTTGAGTTTTTTTAACATTCAGCTTTTAAGTAGTTTTAAAGATTCAGCCAATGTTTTGTTATTAGTAGTTTGTTTGTGTTGATGTTGTATCTTTTCAGCTTTGATGAACAATAATAAAGAGTGTGGGAGTGATATCACTTATGTATGAGCTCTTGGTTTCTTTGAATGAAGTTGGTGTAAATTTTCTCAAAGTGATCATCATGTTCATAATAAAATTTACTTGTGCCAAGTGTGTGGATAGAATCAAGTAGTTAGTGGTTTGAAGTTTGAACTGCCAAAAAAGAAAAAAAAAAACCCTCTTGAATAGTTGCAAACCAGGAACTCGAAAGGATGATAATGCCTATTGGACATAACTTATTTTACTAATATTTAGATAATATTACTATTCTAATGGATATGAGATTTATACTATTAGTTAGTTAGCAATGAGCTAGTTAGTTTGTCCCAGTTGTATACAAGCTACAATAGCCAGTTTTATACGGAAGAGTAAAGATTCTGCAACTTTTCTATACCAATTGCTGAGTTTGGTGTCTTGAGATGGAGTAACATAGAAGAAGAGAAACGATGAAGAAACGGAGAAAGTGGAAGCATCAAACGGCTGACTTGCGGGCGTGGGTGGGCTAGTGTTGAGCGCCAAAATCCGCCGGCGGGGGTGGTGGCCTGCGGGTTACGATCATAGAAGAGTACTTCAGACCTCGTGGGCACGGGTCTTTGCATACCAAAGCCCGCGACCCTTTTCTTTATTAATCCATGTTTATTTGGATTTTTATCTTTTCTCCCTTATAAATGAATATATGTAAAGCTCTTTTTATCGTTTAGAATGGCAGAAAAGAGAGATTTGAAGAGGTCTAACTTTTTATAGAGAGGTTAGTGAGCTTAGATAAATTGAAGATTCTACTGTAAAATTGTAAAGTTTTAGTGCGAAGCTAGTATTTTTTGGCCGAATTTCTTGCTAATCTTTTGAGTATCGTTTTCCGCATGTAATATTAATTACATAATTATGTAATTACATCTTTGCGCCAACAGGATTACAAGTACTACCTGTCACCAAAAGATTGTTGAGCGATGCCACCAGGTGCAGGGAATGAAATAGAGGCCACCTTCCCTCTTAACAACATTTTTGCTACAAGGTCTTGAAATAAACATGAACTTCAGTAAATGTCACACTTGCAACAAATTGATCTACCATTTAAAACGCGTTACAAGTAAGACATCAACTTATTTGAAAGTCCCATCAGGCAAAACCCAACTTTGATAGGTTCAACAAGTAAATTCTCATTAAATATCATATGCTTACAAGTACCAGAATCAATAATCCACACATCATCCTTATAGCCAATTTAGGAGGGTGAGATGAACCACCAGACCGTTAGAAGCCTTGATAACGTTATACGCTTTCAGGATTACAGTTTGCACCATGTCTTCCGAGTGTATGGTATACCTTCTCATACCTTCTCACATTCTCTATCTATATGTTCACGCGCAGAGCACGTAGTGGAACAAGATATGAGAAGGTACACCATACATCCGAGTGTATAGTAAACGATCTCTTTAAAAATAACATATAAGCTAGAAACAGTAATCCTAAAAACCTTTACAACGGTCAGACTTTATCTTTTTCTACTTAATAGTCCCTTTCTTTGTAATCAACCCCAATGCACTCGTAACTTTTGAAAAATCCAATTTTACTTTGATGTTAACGTTGCTCAATCACATGCTTCAAGCCAATAAGTATGACTTTGATCAAGCTTGGGGTCAAAGACAGATCAGACAAAAAATGCTCTGGGTCAAAGGAATTTCATACGTGTCAGCTTCTCATGAAGCCAGAAAACACTTAACTAGCCACGCGTCAGCATCACAGATGATCAATGATGCCCATGCCATGCACGTGAAGGATAATTCTTTGCTAACATATCCAAATCTCATGTAGTATATAAATGCATGGATCAGCACAAGTAAATATATCACAAGGTAATTACAAATCTAAGCTTGTTACAAATATAATTACATTATAAAAAACAAATAGTATTTGGAGTAGAAAATGGAGCACTTGAGGGATGAATACGGTAACCCGGTTCGACAAACCGACGAATATGGTAACCCTGTTCAATATTCGGGCACCATGGGTTCATATGACACAGGAGCGGGTAGGTATGGAGATCCAGTTACTGGTGCTGGTGGTTATAATTCTAACATGGGTGGATATGGAGGAGATCCTGTTTCCGGTACCGGGTACGGAGCTCCGGGTGTGGATATAGGTGGTGGACATGGCCATGGTCAACAATTACAACATGAGAAACCCTATGATAGTGGTCTCACTGGTATGGTCCACCGTTCGGGGAGCTCTAGTTCTAGCTCTGTAAGATTCTCTTATCACATGTACTCAGTTTAGTTTAATATTAACTTTTAAGGATGTTGTTTTCCTCAATTTGGAATAGGTTCTAATAAGTTTATAATAAGCTTTGATCGTGTCGAACTTTTTCGAGGCCCTTAATGAAAATGGTACCATGGGCATTCTAAACAACAATATAGGTAAAGAAAGAAAATAATTAAGAAAGATTAAAAGTTATAAAGAAATTATTCATGTTGTTAAGGCATGAAAAACCTTCGGTTTTTCCCAAAGGTCCTATATTACCTAGGGAAGGAAGTTTTCCCTTATTCATTAACTTCTTTCATCTCCTTATTGTTTGAGTTGGTTACGCTTTTGTGGTTGGAGGTCATGCTTGGGCTTGGGCTTGGGCTTGCTACCACGCATGTGCCGCCCGCCCGAGCTGGGCCGGGCTTGATGAATTTGTAATGTTTTTGGACCAGGGCTGATTGTCTTCATCCAAAAGATACTCTTCTCTTCCTCTCTTCTTCATTTCTTATTTTTTTGGATACATGCTTTGTCTCCAACTTTAACTGTTAGTGGTGATTTAGAGAGGTTGCTTTGTTAACCTTGGGGAGCTTTTCGGCCAGTTGCGATTATCACCATAGTCGGGCCGTAATTGCTTTCAAGTCAACATACACAACTTTAAAATCAATTCTTTTCCACCATGTAATTGTTAGTTTCTAATAATTTATCTAGATTTGTGTAGGGTAAGTAAAAGATTAGTATTATTTCTTTTTTTACGTAATTTTTTATACATGGGCTTTTAAAATTGGGTCCTGAGCGATTGCTCAAGCTGATCCCCATCGAAACCCCTCTAGTTTTTGATTTGTTTTTATTTTGGATTTGGAAAATGTACCAAAATCTTTGGAGTATATTTTGGTAGTTAGAGATGCTAAAGGTCATTAGGTGTGAAAAAATATTAATAAAAGAAAAAAAAAGTCATTTAATGAATCATAGCTTAATTCTTGAATTTAAATATTTTTTCAGCATGTGGTGGGTACTCCTCCCGTTTCTTTTTTATTTGTCTTATATATTTTGACCAGTTATATGAGAGTTTTTTTTGATCCAAGTAGAACAAACAAAAAAAACAGTGAAAATATATTATATTTGGGAGGGTTATTTAAGTGTTGAGTAGAATGAATTTAGTCATGTATGAAGAAGAATTATCCGCGTTCAATAAAGCTTTTGGTTAACGAAAATCGTTAATTAGTGGTGGGAGTATAAAAAAACATGAAGATGCGAGTTTATAGACTTGTGATATTGTATAAAAATTCCCAAGTTAAATGAACATTTTTTTTGGTAATTTTGTCATAATAGACTTTATAAATTACGATTTTTTTAAGAAAACATCTTATATAATTTTATTTGCGAGAAAACACCTTATATGATATTATATAATAAATAATACACCTTGTTGTCATATTTCAGTCAAAAATGTCAACTGGTCATTGAGTATCTATTTCCTGCTCCAGCATTTGGCCTAAAAATCATGATTGATATACGTGACTCCTGCGCCTAAAATAGGAGGAAAAGTAGACATAAATGTTAATTTTTTAGCCTAAATATGATAATGAGGTGTTTAATTTGATAATTAATGACATATATAAGCGGTTTTCTCACGAGAAATATTATAAAAGATGTTTTTGCACGGATGATTTTACAATGGCTATCATAAAATTGTAACTACTATAAATATTTAAATATAAACCCTTCAGTTGTAGGCTCATCCTGATCATTAATCTAAACAATTTAATAAAAAAAGATAGTTAATTGTAGAAGTTAATTATATTTAACTACAAAATTTAAGGATTGAGATTGAAACTTTTACAACGGCTACAATTCTATTTTAGCTATTGAATAACCTTCCGTTTTTCACAAAACTTGTAACTTGGTTTTTTTTTTTTATGATTCTTTTTTTTTACCAAAATGCTTATTTTGACCAAGAAACCTACTGACTGATACATCAATTTAGTACTAATTATCATATTCTTTTGATGAGATTATATGAGTTGAGGTGAAAGTGTAACTATGGTGTATACATTGCTATGTGCAAGTACGATGTTGTCTTCTACATATACTAACAAAAATGATGAAATTTGCAGTCCGAAGATGATGGACAAGGGGGAAGGAGGAAGAAGAAGAAGAGCTTGAAGGAGAAGATAAAGGAAAAGCTACCCGGTGGCGGTAGGCGCCCGAAAGAGGAGTATGGCTCGACTACGACTCCCGGGTTTGATCCCCATGGTCGTTACAGTGGCTATGAAGATAACCACCAAAAGAAAGGTATCATGGACAAGATTAAGGACAAGCTACCTGGTGGAGGTGGTGGCGGCGGTCACCACTAAAAGAAAATGTGCACTTTTTAAGTTTTCTCTGGACTATTTTCCTTGTTAAGTTTTTTTTTTTTCCTTTGTAGTACTCCTTGGCAAAAATAAAGTTTAAACTGGTATACGAAGTGCTTTGATACAAAAAATCAAGTAGTAAAAAAACTCATAAAAAGACAAATAAGAGTGGTTTATAATTGATGATACTTATGCATGTACCTGTTCAAAAAAAATTGTTAATTATATTATATGTTGGATATGTAAATTACTCAGTTAGGGTTGTTGTCAAAGTCTCTAATTAGCTACTAGAATAATAAGTAGCTAAAATTGTCAAAAATTTATTACTTCTTGCCCTTTTATCCGGAAATTCCTGGCTTCGTCATTGATTGCGGGCTAATAATTTGAAGGATGATGATGAAGATATACACGATTTGTTTGAAAAGAGAGGCTTGTTTACAGTAGCTTTCATTAGCTAACTATGTAATTATTGGTTTTTACTAAAGTGTTCGGTAAAAGCATCTGTGAGTGTTGACTGTTTAGTACAAAAATGGTAACAAAAATTAAAATCCAACAGAAAAAACTGATAAGAGCAATTTTTGACTTTTAGCTGGAAGGCTGTTGGCTTTTCCACCACTGTAAGAGTTATCAATCAAATATAATTTTTTAATTGTTTGCTCACATATAAAATATAAAAGTCAAAAGTCAATATAAAAGTCAAAAGTCAATGAAAAAGTCATACATAAGCCATTTGTTAAATATCCGAAGTGGTCATTTGGTTCGCTATTTAAGTGCTCCTAAAAAATGGAATCGATGAGTAATTCCCTTTCTTGTTTGGTTGGACCTTTCATCAACCCATTATTGTTACTTGGTGGTAATGGATTCCATTATTTTGTTACCCCCTCCGATCCCCACCCCTCCCCCTCAAATAACAAAATCCCTTATTTGTTAGTAATGGTTACCATCCAATTCTGCTATATGACTTGAATAAAACACCTAATAAAGGTAGCCGTTATTAATACTATTCTTTTCCTTTCTTTATTTCTATTCTCTTTCCCGGTGAAAACTATTTTCACCGTGAATACCAAGTAAAAGGATATGCATGCACTCATTAATGATGTTTTGTAAATACGGACAACTTTAATGTTAACAATACAACTTTTATGTTAGAAGCAAGCATACCCTCTCATCGTATAAATCTTATGTGTACCCCTTTTTTTAATCAAAACTGTTAGTTTTTCAGTTTTCAGCAAAATATAGGTATTCAGCAAAACCAGACTCTCTCTATATATAGATAAGCAATTAATCATTTTTTTTAATGAGAACCACGTCTATAAAAAGAATTAATGATCATTTACTCAAAATGAGTTATCGTGAAATCGTTTCTTATAAAGTTTCATGCACCTTTCATTGTTAGTTATATAATTTTTCCCACGATGATGATCACTCTCCAGTAGTGGAAAGAAGCGTGATGAAATATATTTCCAATAATCTGATTGGCATTTTTAGGCAACCAATTAATGGAGATATATATATGATCAAAGAGACAAAGACTGATCTCATCGACATTATACTATAAATTATGGTTTTAATTTGGACCTTTATTTTGGTAGCTCAATGCGGCTCCTCAAACACCTCATGATGCATAGTATAAGACCAAACAATTTGGCACCTCACACACCTAAGCTACTATGCCATTGGTCAAGTGTTGCTCTAACTTTTATTTATTTAATTTTGTTTTGATAAGATGCTATAAGTATTTTGGTGGTACCGTGTTGTGACGTTATGAAAACCCAAACTCGTCAAACACTTTAGTGTATCATGCTTGTTGATATTATTATTATTATTTTTGTCCTCTTTTCAACCTTTATATTATTAGAAAAAATAGTTATGTTCGATGATTTATCTCTATATCATTTTTTAATCGTTAAAATATTTAAAATAATATTAAGTATATCATATAATATGAATATTAAAACTCATAAAAATTTAACATGTACACCATAGTCCATATGAGTGTTTAGTAATTTGAAATGAATATTATAGTACAAAATACCTTCCTAACTAGGTTTATTGCAAACTTTCACGATTTTGATTGCATGGCCAGCATTAAAAAACTATTTGTTACTTGCACTAGATGATTTTGCATCTTTTACATAGGTATATGCGTAAACTTATTTTACTCTCTCCGTAACGGATTACTTGCAATGATTAGACATTTTCTATTCACACTTTATATCAAATCGTTGCAAGTAATGCGTTACGGATGGAGTATATGAAAAGTAAACAAAAATTAAAAAGTCAAATTAACTACTTGGAATTTTATTTACCTTGTACCCATACTTCCAAATTGGCTATATATCTTTAGTTGCTAGTCACCTCAGCTCAAAAAAGAAGTTCAGTTCTTGGCTTAGCTTGAAAGTAATTGTCTTAAATTAATAAAAGCATTTCGGGAAAAGTTGTGTAAGGTCTTGCTTAGAAAGAAAGACCAGGAAATTTTTGTTTCTATTTCGTAGTTTATCATATCTTAAATTTACTATATTCAAGGTCTTGCTTGTTATACTTTTGTAAATATCTAACCAATTGCAATTAGTTTATACTTACATATTAAGGTGTACTCATGTATTTTCATATTGGTTAAATAAACTTAAGCCTATGCGCTTTTACCAGATAAATCCATAATAAAGACACTTAATGGACTTTATTAAAAACTTACGTAAATTTAATTACTTAATTTTTATTATTATTCGTAGTAGCTTTTCTTTTACTAAAATAACTTCATAAGAAAAAAAACTTAAATCTCTATAACTTGAATTTACATAGAATATTCTTCTAGGACGATGGGGATAGGCCGCTTAAATCGATGATTTGTGACTTAATTAGGTTTGTGTTAATTTTTGATGATGCTGATAGTAACTAAAATAAGGCGGGTAAATGTCCAATTCAACTGCGTCATGCACGCATAATACTCCTCTCAATAACAATTTGTTAAAAAGCAAATCCCTTACTACATTCCTAAACCACGACCCAATATTTTTATACCAATAACACTTTTGTGGGTGTCACGGTTTTGCACTGATTGCCCAATCCAATGATTAATAGTAGCCAGAAAAGCTACAATTATTTTATCATCAATAATTTCCAACCAATCAATTCTGATAAAAATACTTGGAAAGCTACACAATAAGAGGGCCCCTTAAATCATAAACAATATTAAATTATAAAGACCAAAGTATCCGCATAATATGGTGCATACAAGTATACAACCATTAAGTACTTTAAGTAGCGTTTGATCTAGCCTAAAAGATGTTTTTCAATTCTAATCTAGGGGTGGGGTTATTATCATAACATATTATTGAAACAAGATAATTCGTATATTTCTATACCTTTAAGTTATAATAGATATTTAAAATAGTTGAAGAGACCGTAACATCGCCAACTCGCTCTTACTTATGCCACAACAATCTATATGGGGCCATAACAGTCGAAGTATATGATTTAGATTCATATACGAGGTGTACGTCCAGTAACATCCTCTACGAACGATATGAATCCAATTCGATTTACTAGACTCAATAGACAACACCCCTCTAAAAAATACTTCAAAAAGATAAAATGAAAATATTTAGTCCATCAATATAACAATTTCCATTTCTAAAGATAGATTTTACAATGTAACACCTTATACTATAACATTACATTACATATATATATTATCCTTTATTAAATAGACAAGTACTCTATTAATGATAAGATTAATACCAATTTGTTGTTAACATTCAATTAACACATGAAAGGATCTAAGGTGGACACAATAGGATAATTAGCAAAAGAAAACCCCCATGGATTCATTGAAAATCCATCATCAAACTCAAGATCAAAGCTACCAAAGCTCTCTTCATCATCACAACCAATACTATCATTATTGCTATTATTGGTTGTGGTGGTGGTGGTCGCAGTGGCGGTTGTAGTGAGGCAGCTAATGATATCATTAAGAGACTGAAGGCGGTTGCCGAGCTCAGCTAGCTGAGCCCTAAGGATAGAATTCTCAGCCTCCACGTCGAGGTAGTGTTGCGCGGTGGCGGTGGTGGTGGTCAAGATCTTATTGTTTTGCGCTTTGAGTTCACTCATTTGAGCCGTGAGATCGTCCATATGCTTCTGTTTACGTAGCCTAGACCGCCTCGCGGATTCCCGGTTGGATTGCATACGTTTCCTCTTCCTTAGATCCATCATTTGTTGAGGATCTGCCTCGGATCCTGACGATGAATTGTTTTGAACTTGTTGACATGAAGAACTTGAACTAGACATATCTTAATTTTTAAGTATATACTTTAGTCTTGTATACGATATGTGAGAATATTAATTTAGGGCGACGAATAACAACCCCTTTATAATAAATATAATTTGAATCTTAGACAAGAAAAAAAATATGTGGAGGGAGGGAGGGAAAAAGATCAAGAGAAGACGTAGAACCAGTAAAGGAAGACGACGGAGAAGGAGGAGACAAGGTGGGTACGACGGCGAAGGGCGGAGTTTATGGTGAACCCTGAGA
The DNA here is from genome assembly GCA_947645195.1 of Patellifolia procumbens. NCBI lineage: Eukaryota > Viridiplantae > Streptophyta > Magnoliopsida > Caryophyllales > Amaranthaceae > Patellifolia > Patellifolia procumbens. Next base: position 2,240,055 of record CANSGD010000144.1, read on the forward strand.
GGAGAACTTCACTGATTATAGGCGACATGGAAGAATAGTATTAGGTTTTAGTCTTGTTCCATGAATTTATGTTGATGTTTGGTGTGTGTAATATGGAGATGAGTATAGGAAAAGAGAGGAAATTTTGGTTGGACTAATTTTATGAGAGGAAGCAAGATTAAGCACAAAGAAAAAATGGGAGGTGAAGAAAAAAAGGGAAAGAAAGAAAGAGCTTGAAGTAAGAGAGATGATAAGGGAAGATGAGAAAGAGGTTTTGGTGATGGGAAATGGGTGTATTTTATAAGGAGTGATTGATCATTGTTTACTCTTAATTAATTAAGAAGATTCTCTTTAAATTAGTTTAATAGTCTAACCTAATTAAGTATTAGTATTATAATGGATTAATGGGAAGGTCTACTTTTCTCCATTGAGACAAGTAATGAAGATGTATATTGTACTTCATTTTTTTTAAATTAGCAAAGATAATCGGTTTAAGATGAACTCTTACTAGGTTATTAGGCGCACCAACTCAAAGGTTGCATCTGCAATAGGATCAAAGGCCCACTATCACATCAAAAGAGAAACTCCCCATTGAATGAGGATTCGAACTTTGAACAAGACCTTAGATTTTGAGATGATGCTCTGACTGAGCTACACCTCTTCCTCACACTTCTTTTCCTTTTAAATTTGTCAATTATAATAATTTAATTCCTAAAATTTGTTTCAATATATTTATCCAAATTGTGAACTAAATAATGTTGTAAACTTAAATGCCAATTTAACCATATACTTATTTTTACTATTCTTATTGCAGGGTACATTAGTCAACTAACTTTCATTTAGTAATTAATCTCAAATCATTAACGTTATCATGAGCCGATAGTACTCAAAGTTCTCCGAAAAATTATGTTAAAGAAAAGTCTTAAAAAGAGGTAAATTGGAGAATATAATGCTATATACTCAAACAGGTAAACCAATACAAGAATTCTTGATTAATTTAAACGAATCAGGTTGTTTCAATAATTATGGTTTCCCCATTTTTTTTTATCTTTCTTTTATTTATTTTATGACAATTGTTGGTTGTTTATAGGAATGAGTTAATGGATTTTTGAGATTCTTTTAGGCATCTTATATGATGATATTAAGTTTAAGATCCCTTTTATATTTATATTGTGATCATGAGCCACATAAGTTCTTGTAATATTTTTGTATCTTTCTTGCTTTCTCATTTCATAGTTATTAATTAATTTTAATTTACTCTGCGTAAATTACAAATGTCACAACAAATTACCCAAGCATCATTCACAGCCACCAATAGATAGATTTAATACTCTCTCTCAATATATTTAATTATACATGATTACATGAGTAAAAAGTATAAAAAATTGATATCATGGAAATACATTAAAACAAATCAAATAAGATCTCACATGTATGTATTTTTCCTCACATATTGATAACACGAGATGGCCAAAGAGTAGTATATGAGTAGAGTCAAAATATCCCTTTAAAAAAAATAAAGGGAGCATTAGGGACACTAATCAATCTTTCATTTACCCCAACATAAAGTTGTTATCTTCTTCACCTTAAAACCTTATAAACTTATCATAACTATAAGAAAAACTTCAATTGAATTACGCCTTATGTTCAATCACATCTATTCAAACCAGATTTTGTTCAACTAGATTTAATTAGGCTTAAAACTTATTTCCTAAGATATAACAACACTTCTTTTGAAATGCTTGGGTGCTTAATGTCCATTATGAATTTATGATACTTTATTTAATTAGTGAAGGATGGAGTATTATTAAAGAAAAGGGCATTGGGCAATGTTGCAAATCGTTTCTAAAAATAGTATGGTGGCCGTGGCGGTAGATAGAGCCATAGAGGTAACTCCTCGCATTGGGAATTTGGGATAATTTGTTCTAGTGCAAGCTGTCACACGGCATTAGCACCGATGATTCCTTATCGCATGGAGTACGAAATTTCTCACCTTTTTTTTAATAATAAAACTAATTTCATTTCTTTAATAATAAAACCAATTTCATTTTTTTTTGTGTTAGAGAGTTATAAGGACGGGTGATTAGAATTATAATCTCCTGGAAACCGAGGGAAGCTCTACACCTAGCAAAGCTGACTGTATTCGAGGCCAAAAATCAACAACTTGAAATTAACACGAGAGTGGCCTGATGCAAACCTGACCCTAAACATACTGACCCGAGATTGATCAATCAGATACTGACCCGAATAATATTATCATATACTTATATTTTAATTAATAATTTTATAGTTAAACTCTTTAAATTTTAATATTACTGTTTTTTTTATAGTAAATCATTAATGTATGTTAAACTCTTTGTGTTCAAGAAGACTCATAACTTCCTATTCTATCTCTCCCAAGAAAAACAAAAATATATTTAAAATTTTGACAAGACCCAAATCATATGATATACGAAGAAAATAAAATATTTAGGAAATAATTAACTCGTAAATATATAGAGTTCCATCAAAGAAAAGAAACACAATTGGAACGAACTTGAGAGGTAGAACAAATTGAATTATAACATATTTTATTTTTATATACCTTCGTCCCAAATGTATTGACCCAATCAGGACTAACCAGAAACATATCTGACCCGAAATAAGCCTGACTTGACTGATTCGACCCGACTAAACGACTCTATTGCCACCTCTAGGTAGCACTAACCAAATAAGTTATCCCCCTTTCTCACAGGGTAACGATTTTTCAAAGACAATTTTCACTATTGCCAAGGTATTTACACTTGTATGAAGATATTTTTTATTCATATTTGCCTCGAAAGTATCAAAAGTTACCATGGAAAAATCTTCACCTTTCTCATAATAATACTAAATTCTCCCTGGTTTAATATTATCTCTGGTCCTAATTAATCTTTCAACTAGTTCTTGAGCAAGTAATTGGTACAAGTCGTACAACTTGATGAACATACCTTTATACACACCCAAAAAAATCTTAGTTAAATGAGTATGAGTTGCCAAATTAATAGGTTTATCCTTATTGTTTACTACTAAATACAAACATGCAATTACCAAGAGTACGATATAATTTACTCTAGTTGCTGATCCGAGCGATGTCCCGAATCATATCATGTAATATAATAATAATTTTTAGTTGAATTAAGCAAGATATTTATAGGTTGGGATTAGATTAAGTTACATGCTAAACTTTTTTTTTTATTTGAATCAAAATTAACCGCAAAATTGGTGAACCAACAATTAGATAAACTAACAAGAGTTAACTTGACCAGATTGCTAACTATATAATTTTACGCAATTTTTTAACCATTAAATCTTTTAACCATTAAATCGTACACGCGTGGATTAGAATTTGATATTAAGTTTTGTGAAAGGAAGAATGTATTGGTTTGTAATAAAGAAAAGGTATCATCTATCTTTCTGTGTTTACTTTTCTTGGAAATCTCAATGTAAAGTAAAAAAAAACAAATCAAGTTTAATGCTACAAAATATTAAACCATAAAAAGTTAAATAATAAAGTGTTATAATTTATCATAAATATTTTTAAGGTTAGGCCCATTACAACCCGACCCATTAAAAAAACGATTTGATCATAGGATTATTTGGGTGTCCGACTGGTTGAACAAGTTTGGTATTTGGCTGCCTTATGCTATTGGCATTGTCATTTTGTTAGAATGGGCTGGAATTTGGGCTACAACCCAACACACATGTTAGTATAAGTGGTGCTAAAGGTCCACAAATTCTAACTCGAAAAACTGATCGTTAGTGTTGGACAAGGTTATAGCTAGTGTTTTGACTTAGGTTATAAAATTGATGCTAATGGTCCATAAGATATACCTTATTTAAAATTTTGAACTAGAAAAGCATAAATTGTAGTGCTAGAAGGTGAGAATAGTTCAGCTAGTTAAAGTATCGTTTCCGATTTCAAGAGTGTCGGGATTGATTCATCTTTGTAGCCTTATGCACTTTAAAAAAATTATTGCACTACTAAGTACGAAGTACTAATTACTAACTCACAAAAGAAAAGATAATTGCAGCAATACTATGCACACAAATTGGCCCAACAAATAAATCGATGTTAATGACCTAATAGATATACGAGCTACTAATTGGAAGCAAGTTTATATTATATTTCTTTTTACGCCTGCTAATGAACCCAAACAACTAGCCCAAGAAACCACCCTTAGGCCCGTTTAATGAAGTTCGCTTTCTAACGGCGTAACAACTCGACTATATAAGCTGATACATTGATAGTTTGATCGAGAGCATTATACTACAGGCTAATTTACAGAACAAGAAACCACTGACCGATCATTATGATATCTACACACAGTGCATATTAAAGTAGGAGTATCATTTTTATGAGTAACGGGAAAAGCGGGGTCAACTTTCCCATAACATCCTTATTTTTATAGGGAGTTCCCATAATACACATAATTTTATAAAATGACACAAAATGCCTCCAGAATATGCTACTATTTCAAATAGCTCTGATAATCTACAACAAACTCATGCTAGAAAAAGTTTCATACTACAATGCGGATTTACAAGTAATGATTCTAACACATTCTTACCCTACATTCAATAAGATTAACTGATTGATGAGGTTTATAAGAACCATGGCAGGATAAATGAGTTTGATTAATTGTGTAAAACAAGCATGATATTTTGAAATTTACTAGTTTCTAATGCATTTGAGACTCAAGTGTAAAACAAGCAACATAAACTTACTGCATTCTTAAACATACAATTAATAGTCTCTAAAGAGTATTTCTAGCAGGATTTACAGTAGGTAGTTGCTGATGCGTACTACTTGAGTCCAGTAAAATTGTACAAATCGTTCGATATTTTTTTCCTAAAATTGGACAGAAATAAACACTACACTAAAGCAATCATGGAGCTGATTTAAAGCTCTGCATAATCGGATTTCTATTTTCTAGCAAGGTTCAACTCCACTATATTCAATGTTGCAGAAACTGTCTTAAGTCTTTGGAAGTAATTTTGTCTAAGTCTACTGTCCACGATACGATAGGTTCAAGTTCAAGTTGTTCAACCTCGCTAACTCTTAGGTCTCATGGGAAAAAAATTCAGTTAAAACTAATGCTCTGCATATCAGGAATAGCATAGTGTAAGGAGAACAACATCAGTAACAAATTACCAAAACAACATGATCAAGTTTGATGTGATAAAACCAAACTCACAGAACTAATATTTGTTGCACCAAGCATGAGACCTGATATACATGCTGGTCAGACCAGTTCTGAAAACCTACAAAACAACCAAATGTATATAATACATGATGAACCTGCACCTTGCAAGCGTTGCAAGTTTCCCTAATAGATTAGCCAAAGTGCTATCGGATACAGGATTGTTATGTTCTGCCAGAATCCGATGCATCACCAGCTACTACTTGAATTGTTCTGAATGTTATAGACTATAGAGCACAATTCATCCAGATTGTAAAGACCCCAACAGAAAATATTGGGGCATTGGACGAAGGGAGTAGTCTCCACGCCTTAATAAGTACCGTATATTCTGAGATATCTTAGGCGTATGATACATCTTCTACTGAAATTAAGACTTGAAAGTGTGGTGTATGTACATGTATATTTCATGTCATCAATGATAAGTCTTTGAGATGCTAAATCTAATGAGATTAGGAGTGTTGTCTACTAAAAAAATTGAAACAGATTCAGAAATTCATTCAAGAATATCAAAGACAAAATGTAATACCATTCATACTCCGAATAACTAAATGCTTTCCATGTTTACATCTTCAACAACACTTTTCATCAAAGATAAAGATCAAAGCTTTTAAATTAATAAGCTAATGCGACACAAATTTGGTCACAGGTTACAAAATATGATCAAATCAGTCATATTCACATGTGCACAGCCTTAGCTTCTGTCAACGGTTGGATCGACGCAGCTTCAGGATTAAAATGCAACATCACTCTCCACATAAAGTGTCTTAGATTCATCTCCCCAAGCTTCGAAGTAAGAATACCGAGATTCAACTGCTTCTTAGAAGGAAGACATATAGAAGGATTGAACCACGACGAAATATAAGGATGTTGAAGTGCATCAGAGACTGTAATCCTCTTTTTTGGGTTAAAAACAAGCATCTTCCTAAGCAAGTCTAAGGCCAATGTATCAGCATGAGGATACAACATCGCAAAGTCAAATCCATGTGAAAGAAGTCTTGTTTTTATGTAATTGATTGTTCGTGGATCAGCAATGAAGTCAAGATCGGAATCAGAAGGAGTGCCAAGAATGTTGCAGATGAGCTCAAGTTGGTTGAGACTGTTGGTACCAGGGAAGATTGGTTTGCGCCCGAGTAATTCAGCAAAGATACATCCAACACTCCACATATCAATGGAGGCATCGTACATGTCCTTGCAAAGGAGTAACTCTGGCGCTCGGTACCAACGAGTCACTACGTATTCAGTCAAGGATGCACTAAAACTACCGTCTCTAACGGTTCTTGCTAGGCCAAAATCCGCTATCTTTAGTTCCTGCCTTGCATTGATCAGGATATTTGCTGGTTTGAGATCCCGGTGGAGGATTTTTGCCGAGTGAAGATAGTGTAAGCCTCGAAGCAACTACAAGAAATACAAAAGTACATATTATTTCCATGACAAAAAGTACAATATGTAACAAAACTATATGAAACTGTTACGTAGACTGATAAATTAGTACCTATGTCACAATATAATATTATTTTAGAAAGTAAGAAAAATACCTGGAACATAAAAAACCTGCAGTCATCATTAGTGATAGGGCGAGGAGAACGAATATATTTATCAAGATCATAATCCATATATTCGTAAACAACATAAACATCCTTGAAAGACTGTTTAGGAGAAGTGATGAAAACATCTTTAAGTCCAATAACATTCTCATGACGAATGTTTCGGAGGATTACAACTTCTCTAAGCGCCTTCACAGCTTCATCGGTATCATCGAACGCGTTGATTATCTTCTTGATCGCGACATGCTCTCCAGATTCGACATTACTAGCGTGTATCACGACGCCATAGGCTCCCCTACCTAAAGGTCTTATTGGAACGTATTTTTTAGGAAGGTCGAACTCTGTTTGCGATATTGTGAAGCTACGGTTAGACATCGTATTTTTAACAATGGAACTATGGAAGAGAGAAAGATATTGAAGGAGGAGAGTAATTGATGCAAATATTTTGGATTGTTCACGTAGTACTACTATTATTTATACAAAAAGTATCCGAATCCTAGACTCCTATTCTTAATGTTAATCCTAATCTATAACAGATTCCTAATCCTACTCCTACTAGGATGTGTCATCATGCTGTACGGTTAACGGACTTGTGCTTTTTAATGGGCTTTGATGATTTATTATTATGTGGGCTTGTGCTAGAATGGGTTATGATGATCGATTTATTGTTCTATGTGTTTGGGTTAAAAAAAGTGAAGTATTATAGTACTGGTTAAAAAAAATACTAAACTGTGGCTGCTGGGATTCGAGCCCAGGTCTCCACGGCCACAACGTGGAATTCTAACCACTAAACTACAGCCACTTTGTTGATGTTTATTCTGGCAATAATTTTATTATTAACTTGAACTATCGACATACTATACATAATTATCTTTTTCACTAATATATGAAATTAATATTATTCTGTATGATGTCGTTAACTTTAGGTTAAGTTATATTTTTTAAAAAATATCAAATTATTATTAATAACAAAAAAAATTTCAAGATATTAATAATAAAAATTATACAATGATGACGTAAAATCAAAGTGTCACCAACAATTGCCAGATTTCACCCCTTCATTTTCATCCATGTGTTCATGTTTTCGAATGCAACTTGTTTTTGTTTCCTTAAGTTTCCTTCTTATTATCAATGCTTGACTTCTTTTTTGTAGTCTTCCTATTTTCAATTTTCTTCTTTTCATCCTCTTAAAAAACAATCATTTCTCAATAAATTTATTTCCAAGTCTAATAATTTATTTATTTTATTATTTTGGGACATAATTATCATAATGGGTCTGTTATGTTCAGCTTATTTTCAGTTCAGCTCTAATAAGTTCAGTTCGGTTCAGTTCAGCTCCAATAAGTTCAGTTCAGTTCAATTCAGCTCCATTCATTATTTAACCATTTTATTTATTTATTATTATTATTATTGATCTAATTTATTTTACTCATTATTATTGTTATTATTATCATTATTATTATAATAATAATTACTCCCTCTGTCACATAATACTTGATACGGTTTGACCGGCACAGAGTTTTAGGAGTGTTATTTGATTTATCTATTTTATTGTGATTGGTTAGTTGTTGCTATTATTTAAGTCCATAAAGTACAATGTGGGACAAATGGGGGCCATGCGTGTATTGCAAAAATAAAATAAAAAGCTGAAGAGAGAGAATGCAATAGGACAAATGTGGACTCATCCCATAGTAAAAAGAAGTATATTTTTAGTGTAGGACCATGCTATTTTTAAAAGTGTATCAAGTAATATGGGACGGACGAATATGAGAAGTGTATCGAGTAATATGAGACGAAGGGAGTATTAATTATTATTTTTATTTTTATATATTTTTTGTTATCATATCCTTACTCATTATTATTACTATTATTATTTTGGCTGAGCATGGTTTAAATTGGTGAGCGGTTTAACCAACTTTCATGTTAATACTAGTATACCATCATTAGTATTAATATATATTAATACTAATAATAGTAATTACTCATTATTAATTATTATTATTATTATTAATTATTATTTTTAAAATTAATTTATCATTATTACTATTATTTATAACTATCATTTAGTAATATCAAAAATAATATTATCATCATTCATTTAATATTATTCTAAATTATTATTTATTTATTATTATTACTTAGAATTATAAGTACTTTTTATTTACTTATTATTTATATATTCATTTACAATTTAATTCAATTCAGTTTAGTTTAGTTCATTTCAGCTTCAATCAGTTCAGTTCAGTTCAGCTTCAATAAGTTCAGTTCAGTTCAGCTCCAATAAGTTGAGTTTGATTGAGTTCAATTCAGCTCCAATAAGTTCAGTTCAGTTGACTTCAGTTTAGCTCCAATAAGTTCAGTTCAGTTCAACTCTAATAAATTCAGTTCAGTTCAGTTAAAATTAGACAATAAGAACATGTCCATATCTTAAAAAATTAAATTTAGTTAAGATATAGTAGTATCAAGAATGTACTGTAAGTAATGATTTTAGAAATGAAAATTATGAGTATTGAGTTTGTCAATTTATCATGATTAATTCATGTCATGAAAGTGTGAAACTATTGGTCTACTTTTTATGTGTTGTGTTTATTAAGCACTTAGGCAGTTTTTTCCAACTTATTTTAACCTACTTAGGCCCTGTCTAGTTCACTTTAAAATAATAATATTCAGTAAAAATAAGTTCAATTCAGCAAAAATAAGCTCAGTTCAGTAAAAATCAGTAGTGCAAAAAAGAAAAAACAACATGAATCAGTAAAAATAAGTTCAGTTCAATAAAAATAAGTTCAGTTCAGCAGAAATAAGTTCAGTTCAGTAAAAATAAGTTCAGTTCAGTAAAAATAAGTTAAGTTCAGTAAAAATAAGTTGAATTGAACAGGGCCTTAAACAATTAATTTAAATGCTTAGATAAATTTAGATGGTTAGATAAGTTTAAAAAAGTTGTAATAAGTTCAGATATAGATAGTTTTAACATACGTTTTAATAAGTTATAATAAGTTACAATAAGTTCAGATAGTATAGGAAAAATGCAGATAAGTTCAAATAAATTAAAACAAGTTCAAATAAGTCAAAATAACTTGAAGTTTAGTTGATTTCTTTGTTGTTTTATTATATTAGTTAGACACGATAAATTTAAAATCGTGAATCCCCCCCTCCCAAATATAATATATTACTCCATCTGTCTTCTTCAATTCTACCCACTTACTATAACTCTAATAAGTAAAACCAAGCGGATTATGAAAAGATGATCGCCACTCATGTTTTTTTGTTACTCTTGAGGACAAAGACAAGATGCAAATCTCATTATATAAGATATTATAGGAAAAAGTTTGTTAAATAAGAAAGGGAAATTCTACATGGTGACCTTCTACTACTGATTTTTCTACATGGTGGAAACCAAAAAAACTAGGTCTATAAAGTGACCTTATGGTTTAATTTATCTAATTATAGTGCTCTAATTATATTTTAAACAATTAATTATAACCTAAAAGATTAATTTGACTAACCTCTTCTAAAGATGAATAGGGCTTAAAGAAAGGACATAAATATAAATCGAATATGAGTTTTGAAAATGTAGAGGGGTGTCTATAAATTTTGCTTTTAGAGCTTAAGTTTGTCACAGCCAGGGCAATGGAACTCCGAGGAATGCCTAATCAATATCGGATATATGCATATATCCATCGGCTCACTTTTTTGGCAGTACATTCCATGAGAATGGTTGTACATTCCATGAAAATGGCAGTACATTTATTGAGTAGTATATAACAATCGATATTTTCATAGCTATATAACTATATAATTTATATTTGGCATATAATCATTCATTAAAAAATGTACTACCATATATATTAGAATATACTACCATACATATAAAATGTACTGCCATTTTCATGGAATGTACTGCCAAAAAAGTGAGGCGATGGATATATACATATATCCGATATTGATTAGGCAACCCTCATGGAACTCCTGCTTGAAAATCCAATTAAATAGCTAAGAAAATGTAATGACATCAAAAAAACTATGGATACATTAGGTCTTATCAAATAAAAATAGAAAATTGTTGCAGGTCCATTTTTGGCCATAGAAAGTGGACTAAAAGTTTGCATTCGCGTGCCCAAAATAATACTATGATACATTTTGCGTCAGGTCAGGGCCCAGCCGTCCAGGGGGGAAAGAAAGCCTGTTTCTTTTTCTTTTCTTTTTCGTTATTTTTATGCAAGGGGGCCAAACTACATAACCAAGTGTTAAAATAATCAGCCACCAAAAAAAAAAAAAATCATAAAATCTGTTTGGGTTAATTCCGGTCAAAATGACTGAATTATCTCTATTAACACCAAGATAAGTCCATTACTCTTAATAAGACTCGTAATACTCCTTATTACGGAATTACCCTTGATTAAATTAATAATAAAGGTTCTGTCATCACAGTTGGCTATAAATACCTGATTTGCACCATATTTCAGGTAACTTTTTCTAATTACTCTGAATTCCTTTTTCTTATTTTCTCTCTATAAAAAAAAATCTGACTTAAGCATCGGGGCGTTTCCGAAAGCACCCGGGGTAGTCTATCTTCGTTATTTTGTAGGTTCTCGAATCTCCTATTGCAGGCAAGCGGTTAAGACAATTCTCAAAATACCCTCATACAGCGCCGTTCCTGACATTTTCAAGGCCCGGGGCGAAGTCAAAAAATGGCCCCCTAATATATTCTTGATATATAAATGTCTACCACATATAATAAGGTTGTTCCTGACATTTTGGTGACATATAAAGTTCTCAAAAGTTAAGCGATATACAAATAAATTGTAAATGAGAAATACTTTTATTACATAAAACAAATCTTCGTATTAGTATCGTGACTAAGCAACTTCATCATAGAAAGTCATAAATTGCTTCTTAGATATATTATGTCATTATGATCACTGAGCTGCCAATTGATAATTGTTTTTCATATAAGATACTAGTTGAAAAATGTGTTATTGATGGTTTTACCCTTTTGGATTATTTCTCTAGTATTATTTGTTTCAAATTGGGTAAGAAAAGTAAAGTCATTATTTGGTGGTTTTAATTTGACTTTGTCGATTAACGTGTACCCTCAAACAGGTTTAACCTTTGGCATCTTTATGTTAAATTCCAAAGAATACTATATTTTGAAATTGTTAATGGACAACACAAGAAAGTAATAACATTTTTACCTTAGAAAGATTAGCAAAAAATAACATTGGGTGAATTGGTGGATGAGCCGGGAGAAATTTTTAGTTAGTTAGTAAAAGAAATAAAAATTCTCTATCTAATGGTATTGTTATATAGCCAATTGGAGGAAGCCACTGAAGTTATGGAATTAGAGAAAGAAAAAGAAAAAGTAACATTGAGATTGAAAAGGATCGAACACTAATGGAAATTGTGCATTGGATATGTTCCTCGCCGCTACGCTAACTCCTTGTTCGACAGCAAATTGGGCACTAATTGGATCTAGTTGTTATTTCTAAACCCAGTAAATTGATGCTTTCATCCTTGGGCCCTGGGCGGGTGCCCTGCCTGCCCTGGCCCAGGGCCGGGACTGCCCTCATATACAAACAAATATTTTTGTTGAGGAAACAAAATGAATTCATGTTTCTGGGTCGGCTGTGAAGAGTGAAGACTGAAAACCCACGAGGGATTATTAAAATTTGAAGCACTTGCTGGTTAATTAATAAACAGTTGTCTTTCCCACGCATAGAGTTTAGAGTGTTTTGAGGTTCTTAATTCTTGGACCATAATATAAGTTATTTAACTAATATATGAGCAATTTTTTTGATAAGATTGTCAAAGAAAAGGCAAAAATTGACACAAATAGCACAAACAATGCGTTTGGTACACAAAACATTACCAACTAAAAAAGGTGTATAAAATAACATAATCTTTTTCTCATCAAGGCAAAAGACGACATAAGTGCGATTTTGGCCTGAGATTCTCATTTTCCGGTGAATCTTAAATATTTTAATTTTTTTTTACATTTTGGAATCTTTTTCCCTCTCCTTCAAATAAACTACTGCATATAACTTATCTCACCTTATTTCCTCTTTCAAACCCTAAATTTTCTCAAACCCTAGAATAAATTGCAAAATGGGAAGCTGAGAAAAGTTATACAGCTTGCAGGGTAAGCTTGGTGAGCTTCTTCAATGGTGGATTAATGGATATTAGTGATTTTTTGGGGGAAAACATTTTCTTTGTGGAAGATGAAGTTGAATGGTTAAATAGCATGAAAGTGAAGTGATAAAGGCAATGTGTAATATGGAGGGAAAGAGATTCTAAAATGTAAAGAAAATTAAATTAAGATTCATCGGAAAATGAAAATCTCCTACCAAAATCACTCTTATATCGTTTTTTTGCATCCATGTGAAATATTTGTGTTATTTTGTACATCTTTTTTAGTTGGTGTTGTTTTGTACACCAAACACATACTTCCTCCCTTTTTTTTAAAATGTGACACTTTTCAAATGAGGAAGTTTGAAATTAATTGTGACACTTCCTTTTTGGGAAAATTTTTCACTCTATCTCTCTCCTATCACATGGGTCCCCTTATTTCTTCTCTCAATCTCTTTCTTCTCCAAAAATCGCCTAGGAGTCCGTGAAATCAAAAGTGTCACAACTAATAAAAAACGGAGGAAGTATGAAGTGTTATATAATATTCATAGAGATCGAAGATTAGTTAATCCTTGTGGAAAAAACCGTTCACTAACATTTTCGCTTGAAAAGGATTGTATTATTTGTATTCTCCATATTCGGGACACTTGGGGTCAATGTCATGGTGTGATTGCCTCGGCACTTCTTCGAATTAAATAAGTTTATTGGGATTTAAGGCATAAGTAACACTTGATTAGTTGATTACACATGTAGAAACTTATCTACTAGTGGATACTAAAATGAGTTAGAGAAATTTTGACAAATTAAATCATAAGGAACAACTCATAATTGATGCAAACACCTTAATTAATATAGATGTTGGTTTAGTTTAGAAAAATGGGAAAAAGTAGTAGGACCATGGTCCCTGAAAGCTGGATGCATGCCCTAAATTTAATTGAATAGGGAAAAGGATGTAGAGATTCTATGCTTGCAAAGCCTTGTCTTCTTCTGAAACAGCTACTTTAATCCGCCTAGCTCATTCCAATTAACTTTAAAGCCCCTCCTTTCCAGCCCTCTTTATCTCATTAAGCTCCTGTTTTTTAACTCTCAAAAGACAAGATGGAAGAGGGATAATGCTATGTAACAACTTGTTATTAACAACACAAAATCATACGACATAAGAAAGACATCATTAAAGAAACTGTACGCGAGTACGCCTGAATAATGAACAAAGTTGATAACATTTCCGATTTATTGAACTTGAGTCCTCACTCCTGAGTCCTGAGTAGTTACATGGTTATAAACTTATCTTAAAAAACGTGTTGTCTTTCATAAAATCTTCTTGGGAAAAGGATGACTCGTCGCGGTATGTACTGAACAATTTACATTAATTTAATTTTGCTCCGCTTCATCAAAAAAGAAAAAACTTAATGACCTCAAAAACTCATATACTATCTCCGTCCTATATTAGTTGTAATAGTTTGACTGACACATTTGCCAATGCACAACTTTGACCATTAACATAGCTAATTATTAATTAGTAAAATTATGAAAAATTGATATGTCAAATTTATACATTGAGACAAATCTAACAACATTTTATTTACTAACATTTGATTTTATATGTTAATTAAAATCATGGTAAAAAATAAGATATAGTGTAAAAGTCAAACTATTGCAATTAATATAGGATAGAGAAATAAGATGTAATTGCTAAATAAAAATTACTAAGATTATACTGAAGTTATTAATATGTCAATGGGGCGGGTCGGGGCGGATGTTGGCATTCCTATGCCCATCCCCACCTAAAAAACTCATCCCCATCCCTGCCCCAATGGGATCAAGATAAAATCTATCCCTGCCCCATCCCCGCGCAAATCCCCGCACCCGTCCCATCCCCGCCCCAATCTATTATGGTTAAGGGAGAGGGAAGACAAAAGTTTAAAAGTAATTTTGGATTTTAGCCTTTGGGTCTTTGGAAAATAAAAGTATCAAATGAAAGCAGTAAACAACTAATAACATTTAGGATTTTAGACCTTTTGAGAATACCTATGGCTCAAACGGGGCGGGCGGGGTGGGGCGGGGCGGGCGGGGATGAGGCGGATATGGACTAAAATCCACCCCCGCCCCATTACCCATGGCGGGGATGGTTTTCATCCCCATCCCCGCCCCATCCCCCGCGAAACCTTCCCCATCCTCACCTAACTGGGGCGGATGCGGGGCGGGTCTCCACAAAACCCGCCCAACTGACATCCCTACTTATTATCTGTTGGGACACTTTGTCCATGTGTATTTTGATGATGACAAACACATGTATGTTATTAACATGTTTTGAGTATGTGTTAGTGAAATAATTATGATCGAGCAACAAAGTCATTGGAGTTTTTGACTGTTGGATATTTAAACAAAGTATGAAAATAATTTTAGCATAATTACTTATTCTCTTAGAGTTAAGAAATGAAGTAATCATGTTAATATTATTTTTCATAAAAATCTGTTTCTTGAAATAAAGATTTTGTATATAAATAAAGATAGTTTTCTAAAACTGATTATGTGATTAATTTTGGAAAATATTATCTTTTTTTATGTCAAAGATAAAATGATTTATTCTAAAAAGATTTTATCCTCTAGCAAAATCTCCAATGATACATGAAGATCAGGTTTGAAAAAGATATAAGACGAGTTTGGAAAAGATAGAAGATCAAAGATTATGGCCCGGATTTTTCGGAAGAGATATTTGTCTTCAGTGGCACTGAGCAAGGCACTGAGCATGGCACTGAGCAAGTGAGCATGGCTCTAAGCTGTTATATAGCTGGAAACAATTTTGATTAGATCGTAACTTTCCTCATTAGCTTATCAATAAGCACGATTTTAGAGGACTAAAATCTTTCTGTAATTCTCTTATTATAGAGAGTGTTGGGTTGGTTTGAGTATAAATCTAATTCAATTAGCAACACTTAGGGTTAAGTGTTGGGGGGCACTACTAAGGTTAGTAGTGAGGGAATCAAGTTGTATCAAGAGTTTGGTATTTTGTGATTCAATTAATAAAAGAAAAGGTAGGGTGGACGTAGATCTCAGAGGTGAGATTGAGCCACGGTAAAATTGCTTGTCTCGTCTCTTTATTACTGCCTTTCTATTTACTATTTCAGAAATTCTTATCGAATTAACAATATTCATATACGCAACTCAAAAGCTCAGAGAAGGTCTCTGAGATCTCGAAAGAAAGTTCGATAGAATTTAGAAAATACCACACTCAATTCAACCCCCCATCTTGAATGTCTCCTTGTGATCCAACATTATCAATGAATGAGTTGTAATGTTATTAGAAGTACTTAATGTCGTACCATTATTTGAACACGACATAGTGAATTTAGTGATAGGTCACCCACGAAAGACGGACTACTATCTTCTTGGACTTCGTATAATAAGAGTAAGGGCCTAAGAGGGCTGCACAAATTGTATGTGGCACAAAAGCACAACTTTGAATAAAAAAGAATTCCAGTGTCAATATATATGTAGTGATCAGGTAGTTAGTGATCTCTAGACCTAGGGCTGATAGTCTATATTAGCTACTATAAGAAAGATAACAGAAGGTTTATTATAATTACATGAACGCAAGAAGGATCGTAATACAAACAGAATCTGGGAATCCCTATGCTTGGATTATAAGCGGATAATTATCATTGATATTGCTACACAAACTGTTAAGAGATGATTATTACAAATTACTATACTAATTTACTGCTTATATAATTGACTTAAAAGTTCTGCAGAGTCCACCTGCCACTTAATTAATTACATACTAATACACTTCTTGTTTTTTCATTTTTTAAAAGTGTAACAAAAGTAGCTTTACAATTAAACTGTCCTTGGCCTCTATATCTATGTAGATAATAGGGAGCAGGGTCCTAATCATCAAAGTTTGATTTAAAGCAAATTAAAGAAGGAAAAGAAAAGTTTGATTTTACTTTTTTTTTTTTCTGAGTATGAGAGAGAAAGTAGATTGATCTAACTACGTCAAGGGCCAATCTAAAACATTTAGATAGAAAAGGAGAGAGATTTCACTTCATGTTATTAGCTAGGTAGTAAGCTTGATGGTAGTATATTGACAAAACAACCCTTTCATGAAATACTATACAATGTTGTAAGGTAAATTTTAACTTAAGACTTGGTTAGACGTAATTTAAATTTTGTGTCTGTGTATCCGACCTTATGTGATCCAAATATGGAAGAAGTAGAGGGAGGATAACTAGCATATTCTTTTGGCGGGCTACCGAACCTACTAGCAATTGGTCTTAAGATGAAACCGAGTTGAAGGTATGTGTAGTGCGCTCTTGACAAAGCTTGTGTGAGCGGATCCATTGAATGTCTTTGATGGTATCAAAGGGGACGATCTTGGTCAATTATCAACCAGATGTAGGGATGAAGCAAGTGTTTGAAAAATATAGATGAAGAGGATTTGAAGGATTGTTTTGAACACGTAGTCCAACCATATCGCGATTGCCTTAAATAGGGGCTTTTGACCTCATGCTATAAGTCCTAAATTAGGAGGACCAACAAGGATTTTATTGACCACTCCAAAGTGTCAAACAGATATAACCCGAATTTGATCCCATATCTAAAAAAGTGGAGAGGAATTAATGGACTATTTTAAATATGTAGCCTAATAATAGTGTGATTGCTCTAAGTAAGGGTTTTTTGACCTTTTCTTAGAAGTGTAAGATTAAAAGGAACATCGAGGATTTTGTTGACCATCTAGAGTTTTTTTTTTGGTAAGAAGAAGTGGCTCGGAGCCGGCTCGAGTCCTATTAGGTCAGACACTTGAGAATAGGGGGAAGGGTAAGGAAAATCCCCATCCTCAAAGTGCCCCTAGTGGGGATTGAACCCCCAATCTTGAGGTTGGAAGGGTACTCTCCTTTCCACTAGACCAAGTAATACTTGGTGTTGACCATCTAAAGTGTAAAGCAAATAACCAGCATGCGATCCCATGTCAAAAAAAAGAAAAGGGAGGATGACGAAGCATATAAGCCCTTTGAGCTACTTCAGTACTTCACCCACCAGGCCCACCACTAATTCATTTTAGACTGGTCTTGTATATAGTCAGACTCCCCTCTTGCAAAAGCTTGTGTGTCGAGGGCCATTATATTGAGTTTGAATTTAAGGCCTGTTTAGATTTACTGAAAACAGTTGAATTGAACTGAACTGAACTGAACTGAACTGATTGGAACTGAACTGAACTGATTGGTGCTGAACTGAACTGAACTGAATTGAATTGAATTGAATAAATATATAAATCATATTTAAACAATAATAATAGGAATATTAAAAAATAATTACGATGATAAGTAATAATAATGAATAATTATTGATGAATAATAATAATTTTATTTTGGATATTTTTAAATGATAATTATAAATAAATAATATTAATAATCATAAATTAATAATAATAATGATTAATGATTATAATGATAATTAATAACAATTATTTTATAGTCTGTGTATTAATATATTAATGCCCGATGATGATTATATAATAACAATAATATCTAAGAATTAAATTCATATTAATATTTTAATAATAGATTTAATTATATATTAATATTTAGTAATAAAATAATGATTGGGTCGGACAGTGCAAAATTACATCATAAATCGTTTTGACGTGATTTGATTGGATTATGGGCTGAAAACGTGGGTTTATTTGTGCCTTTAACCTAAACCATGTTCCTCCCTAATGATAATAATGAATAAAGCTATAATAAATAAAATAATATACTGAAAATAATAATACTTAATAATAATGATATAAAAATAAATAATAATATAATAATATAATAATAACAATAATAATAAGAAGAACAATTAGTAAAATAAATTAGACCAACATAATAATATTTAACAAAATGGTTATAAAAGAATGGAGCTGAACTGAATTGAACTGAACTGAACTGATTGGAGCTGAACTGATTGGAGCTGAACTGAACTGAACTGAAATTAAGCTGAAATGAACAGGCCCTTAGTGGCAAGAGCTTACAAAACAGTCAAATTTTAATACTTCCTCTGTCCCCATAATATAAGTCTCCTTTCCTTTTTCAGAATCAAACTTTAAAATCTTTGACCAAATATACTTATTAATATATGAAAGAAACACATACCCATGTCACCATGTGAGATGTTGTTAGAAATCGCCTTAATAGATAATATCAACTTTTTTTTATTCTGTTACTAATACGGAAATGAAGCTATAGAATGTCCAAGGTGTGTCTTGAAGACTGTGAAATGAAAACAAAACTTGTATTTTGAAACGGGGGAGTAGCTTACAACTTTATGGTGTTAGATTTTCATCAGGGTAATGCAAAAGGTTCCAACTTCCAATGTTTAATTAATAAAAGCTCTGTATACTTTGTATTAAATCATTGGAGTACAACAAATGAAGTAATTAGCAACAACTTATCCTAATCAATTCGTTTATTTGAACAATTTTTACTCTTCCTAATAACAAAGTTCTAATTTAAAGAAAAATATCTTTAGTCCAGTTCTTGGTGAGAGATCTCAGTATCATCTAAAATGATCTTAGTTTTTATTTCCGGGAATGATTTTACTTAGTTCTATTTAATATGTAGGTAAGAAATTTATCTCATATCTATTGTCTAAAAAGTCCATTGACAAGTGTGTTATATCAAATGAGGATGGAGGAACAAAAAGAAACGAAAGGAGTAATATATTATACTTTCTACGTTTTTTAATACTCGCACCATTTCTATCTTTCACACTATTCACACATGTCCACTTAAATTAATATTGTGACTTATATGTAAGAAAAAATATAATCTTGTGGGATCTTATTAGATTCGTCTCAATGTATAGATTATTAAAATCTAATTTGCATAATTTTTTATTGTGTATAATTAAAGATATTTAACATCTATGTGCATTGGGTTGCGTAAACTGGTTCAATGGTGCGAGTATTAAAAAACGGAGGAAGTATATATACACTCAAACTTCCAATTTATAAATGACTTGTTTCTAATATAAAAATTATGCAAGGAATTAAATATGATTATAGCAAAGTTATTCGATCTACTTTTCTAGGCAAAGTTGTACTCCCTCCGTCCCAAAATAAGTGCTACACTTTTGACTTACAATGTGAGAGCTTTTTGGTCAAAATGTAGCACTTATTTTGGGACGGAAGGAGTATAAAATTTGGAGCAACCTCTTTTTTACTTCAAGAAGTGTGCTAAAATAATTAAAACTGTAGTTGTTTGCAATTCCTGTACTTTTTGCTGATTATCATCGCACTTATGGAATAAAAATAATTGGTAAACGTGATTTAAATATTGGCAAATGTTGATTTGAAAATGGATCAACTGTTTGGTGGATGGAATAGCCAGAACATATAAAAAGGGTTGCTCAAAAAGGAAGTTAATTAGATAATAGGGGGGGGGGGGCAGATAGTGACATGTAACTTATAAGGTACTAAAAAACCAATTACTTTACTTTCTAGAATTTGATTTAATGCTTAATAATTGGCCTTTTATTGAGTATATACATTTTTATTGGCATTCTTAATTATATGTTACATTACAATAATAATTACTTATGTTTTGATATATTATCAAAAGACCAATTGTCTAAAAAGTGAGAGGATTACAATAGAGAAAGGAAACAATTAGGTAAATGTATCATTCATCAGTTTGTACATCAAAAAATTATGGAGAATTTTGTGATAAACACTTTTATTGCATACTTCTATTACCTTCTTATTTTCAATGACCTATATAATAGAAAATTGGTATAATTTGTCTTATGTAGGACCGTCTATAAAAGTATACAGAGAGACCTACACTAGAAAATTTTCATTTAATAGGGGCCCTCAAAATATTGAAATTTATTGTTTTACTTGAATTACGTTAAGGTCCAATTCTTTTCAACTTATTTTGTGATAAACAATTTTACTTACACACTTCTATCTCCCTCTTATTTTCAATGACTTATATATTAGGGTAATTTGGTAATTAGACTCTTAGTAGGGTTTTGTAAAGATATTTTATATCCCTATATATATAACATGTAGGGATGTCAGTGGGGCGGGTTTCGTGGAGACCCGCCCCGCATCCGCCCCAGTTAGGTGGGGATGGGGGAAGGTTTGGCGGGGGATGGGGCGGGGATGGGGATGAAAACCATCCCCGCCACGGGTGATGGGGCGGGGGTGGATGTTAGTCCATACCCGCCCCATCCCCGCCCGCCCCGTTTGAGCCTCATTAAATATTATTAGCTGTTTATATTTAGTTTAGTGCTTTCATTTTTTTAATACTTTTATTTTTTTCTAAAGGCCCAAATCTAAAATAACTTAAAAAATTTTTCCCTATCCCAGACCCAGTTAACAACTTAACCCTATTCCCTAACATTGTCTCTCTGTCTGCGCCTTCACAATTCACATCCCTAGCCTCACCCTTCCCACTTCCCATACTCGCTGAACTGAAGGCTTCGACGGCAGTCACGGCCAGCTGAACTGAAGGCTTCGACGGCAGTCACGGCCAGCTGAACTGAAGGCTTCGACGGCAGTCACGGTCAGCATGATGGCAAGTTGATGGCAGATGGAAGCAGGGTTTTTTTTATATCTGCATGTTTTTTTTTGGGCGGGGATTGTGGCGGGGATGGGGATTCGCGCGGGGGATGGGGCGGGGATAGGGATAAGATTTTCCCCCGCCATGGGGGATGGGGCGGGGATGGGGATGAGTTTTTTAGGCGGGGATGGGGATAGGAATGCCAACATCCGCCCCGCCCCGCCCCATTGACATCCCTAATAACATGCCAGGCAACCTAAACAAGTAGCCATTCATTCTCAATACTCGCACATGGTAGCCATTCATTCACAGTCACCACAATCAAATCTTGGGCTACCCTCTACCGCCTTCGTGGCCAGCCCTCCTCTGTTGCGCCAGTCACGACCCTTTCTTGACTATCCTCCGGGTTTCGGCCCGTCAACGGGTCATGGCAACATCCAACCTCTCTCGGTTCCTGCGCCCTATCCTCTGTCTCCTCTTCCATCTGCGACTTCCTTTGCACATCAGGACATTACACGTTTTGTTACCATCAAACTAGCATCACCCGAAGATTATCTCATGTGGAAAACGCAGGTGACATGTTTTCTTTCCACGCATCAGTTATTAGGTATTGTAGAAGGTTCAATTCCTGTTCCTTCTCCTACTTATGTTGATAATTTAGGTCAATCGTTGCCTAATCCACAGTTTTATGAGTATATGAGACTTGATCAACAAATTAAACTATGGTTATATGCATCGATTTCTCGTGATATTATGATGGATGTGCATGAGTTACGTACTGCTGTTGAGATTTGGAATAGGTTACAGACACGTTTTCTGCATGCTAGTATGGCCCGTTCTATGGAGTTAAAAGGTCGACTTAGTCATATGAAAAAATCCGATCAGCAGTCTATGGAAGTGTTTTTGCGTGATATTAAAATAATTGTTGATTCCTTAGCTGCTATTCAGTGTCCTGTCTCTCAGTATGATTTGGTTCAGTATACCTTGACTGCTCTGGATCAGGATCGTGATTATGATGCTCTTGTTACTATTTTGTCTCAATTTCAAACGTCTTTGTCGTTTGATGATCTTCGCCCTAAGCTTCTTCAGCATGAGCAACACATTAAAGCTATGCGTGCTTATGCCGAGGCGCCTACAGCTCATCAGGCATTAGTTGCTGTTCAGTCTGGCTCTTCGGGTTCACAATCGTCCTCTTCGGGTGGTTCGAATTCTAAAGGGCAAGGGGGTGGTAAGAACAAAAACAGGAACAACAATCTTAACAAGGGTGGTCGTGGTAACAATGGAGGACGCGGCAATGGAGGACAGGGTGGTCGTGGCAATGCAGGCCGCACTAATGGTATGGGTAATTTTCATGATGTTTCGTATGTTAATTATTCTTGTGCCAATTATGTTGCTAATGATTTGTCTTCAGCAGGAAGTAATCCATCTAACGGCAATTTAGCCAATACTCCTTCTTCCGATACTTGTGGTCTTTGTTGGTATCCAGGTCATCAAGCAGCCTATTGCCCTCAACGATTTAATCATAGCTTTGTACCTTCTTCTCCTGATGGTGTCACACGTGCCCTAGCTGCACTGTCTGTTGGTGGTGAAACAAATGACTCCGTTTGGTATCCAGATTCTGGAGCCGCCTCTCACATGACCTCACAGGATGGTAAGCTATCGAACACTCTTCCTTACACTGGTTCGAGTTCTATTGTTGTTGGTGATGGCACACGACTTCCCATTAATAAACTTGGTAATTTGCTTCTGTCTTCCCCTAGTCGCCCCCTTCGCCTCACGAAGGTGTGTCATGTTCCCCAGTTAAAACATAATCTGATGTCTGTTTAAAAGTTATGTCAGGATAATTCTTGCATAGTTTGTTTTGACGAGTCTTCTGTTTGTGTTAAGGACAAGACCACGGGGGCAGTTCTATTGCGGGGAATCACTAGGAATGGTGTCTACCCTCTTCAGCCTTCGTTCCTAGAGTCAGAGTCGTCTTCCCGAGTTTGTTCAGAGTCTTCCCGAGCCTGTCCAGAGTCGTCTGTCCCTGCCCTCCTAGCCACCAAGGAGTCTGGAGATGTTTGGCATTCTCGCCTTGGTCATCCTTCTGCTAGAGTTTTAGGAAGTTTACGTTCACAAAACTTGATTTTATGTAATTCTAAGTTTCATGACGATTGTGTTCATTGCAAAGTAGGAAAGATATATCGTTTGCTAAACTTTTTCATCGTCCCCCCTCCTATGAGTTTTTGAAATGTTTTGGTTGTGCCTGTTTTCCGTTGTTTTTAGATCCTAAATTCAATAAATTACAGGCTAAGTCGATTCAATGTGTTTTTATTGGCTATGCATCGAATTATAAGGGTTATCGATGTCTTGATCCTGTTTCTGGCAAAGTGTATACAAGTCGTCATGTGTTGTTCAGTGAACGTAAATTTCCTTATCGTTCCCTCGTGTCTAGCACACCTCATTGGTTCGTCTATGGATGAGTCTCTTGACCCCTTCGTCTGGTTTCCGAGTCTTCTTGCGTCTAGTGAGCCACAACTCACGTCACATGGTCCTGTGTCTCGATTCCCCGAGCCCGCAGCATCACGGGGGCACCAGCAGCAACCCGCTGCCTGTCCACAGGATGCGTGCGTGCCCGAGGAACATGCGCCTCGCATCAGCCCGCGGAAACACTCTCCCGCGCCCGTAGACCACACTCCCCCCCTCACTATAACTGCTGCCTACCCGCACGCACGACCTGCGCCCGCAGGCCAACCCGCAGCCCCCAGTTGCTCCACGCAGCTACCTGCTGCCTACCCGCACGCCATATGCGCGCCCGCAGGCCAGCCAGCCCTCTTGTCTCCCACTCCTACGTTGAGTCCCAACGTATGTAGTGTCTCCCCCCCTCTTAGCCCATTACCTCCTAGTCCGGCCTTACGTGAGTCATCCTCTTTGTCATCCCCGACTCCCGTCCCCCCTCCCACTCGTCGTTCTCGCAAGTCATCTAAATGTGTCGATCCTACTAATGTTCATACCATGACCACGCGTCTAAAAGACGGAATCATTTCAACTAGGAATTTATTGGATTTAAAAACCGATGTTGTTGAGTCTGAACCGTCTAATTTTAAGCAAGCGTCTAAAGATTCACGTTGGCAACAAGCCATGCGTGATGAGTAGGAAGCGTTACTTAAGAATGATACATGGGAACTTGTGCCTCGCAACAACAATAGAAACGCTCTTGGTTGTAAGTGGGTGTATAAGATTAAATATAATTCTGACGGTTCTGTGGAGCGGTTTAAGGCCAGGCTTGTTGTTTTTGGTAATCATCAACAGGCAGGTATTGACTACTTTGAAACCTTTAGTCCTGTAATTAAGCCTACTACTGTTCGCTTAGTTCTTACTCTTGCTGCTACTTTTAAATGGCCTATTCGTCAACTCGATGTTAAAAATGCTTTCCTTCATGGTTTCCTCAATGAGGAAGTCTATATGCGTCAGCCTCCTGGTTTAAAACACCCTTCTCAACCACATCATGTTTGTCGGTTACGAAAATCCATTTATGGTTTGAAGCAAGCTCCTCGAGCTTGGTTCTCTCGTTTCAGCAACTTTCTTCTATCTATTGGTTTCAAGTGCAGCAGTTGTGACACCTCTATGTTCACTCTCAAACACAGTAGTCATATTATCATTCTCTTGCTCTGTGTTGATGATATTGTGCTTACAGGTAGTAGTTCCTCTTTGCTTCAGAAATTTATCAATGTTCTCTCTGCTCAGTTTGCTATGAAGGATTTGGGTGATTTGCATTATTTCTTAGGCATTCAGGTTTTACGTACTCCTCAGGGTTTGCTTTTGTCTCAAAACAAATATGTAGTTGATCTTCTTCAGAAATTTTATCTTCATACTGTCAAACCCGTACGTACTCCTGTTGTCTCTCGTGTCACTCTTTCTCTATTAGATGGTGAACTTCTTGCTGATCCCACATATTATCGTAGTATGGTGGGTGCATTGCAATATTTGACTATGACTCGTCCTGATATTGCCTATGCTGTTAATTCGGTTTCTCAATTTATGCATGCGCCTCGTACTACTCACCTTCATGCTGTGAAAAGAATTTTCAGGTATCTGCAGGGAACTTCTGATTATGGGCTATTTCTTCATAGTACTGGCTCTTCTACTGTGACTGTTGCCTATTCTGATGCTGATTGGGCTGGGTGTCCTGACACTCGGCGTTCTACTACTGGTTATGCTGTCTTCCTAGGGAAGAATTTGATCTCCTGGCGTTCTAAGAAGCAACCTACTGTTTCGAAGTCTTCTACTGAAGCTGAGTATCGTGCTGTTGCCTACACTGCAGCCGAAACAATTTGGATTCGTCAATTGTTGGCTGATTTAGGATATTTTTATCATCGGCCTACCATTCTCTATTGTGACAATGTTTCTGCTATGTATCTTACTGCCAATCCTGTCCATCATGATCGTAGTAAGTATATTGATGTTAAATATCATTTTGTTCGTGAGATGGTTGCTAAAGGTGGTCTTAAGGTCAAGCACGTTCCGACACAGTTGCAGGTTGCTGATATTTTTACTAAGGGTCTTTCTTCTGAGTTGTTTTGTAAACGTCGTTCCAATCTATCCGTGATTCCTCCCCGTAAAGATTGAGGGGGTGTATTAGGGTAATTTGGTAATTAGACTCTTAGTAGGGTTTTGTAAAGATATTTTATATCCCTATATATATAACATGCCAGGCAACCTAAACAGGTAGCCATTCATTCTCAATACTCGCACATTATATAATAGACAATTGGTATAGTTTGTCTCCTCCAAGACCGCCTATAAGGCTTGCAAAGAGACCTACACTTAGAAAACTCCTCATTTAATAAGGCCCCCCAAAATTTAATATTCATTGTTTTGTTTGAATTATGTTAAAGTCTCGTTCTTTTAAACTTATATTCGGTTCTTATGAGAAAAAATAAGTTTAGATAAGTTCAGATGATAACAAAAAGAAGTTGAATAGAACATATACAGCTAAGTGGTATTCTAATGACAGAATATAAGAGAGTTTATCTATTTATGTACATAAGTCTTTCTTTATTTTTGGATGGTAAAAAGAGAATGATCTTTCCTAGACCTCAACCCGCACACCCTCTTGGTCCAACATTTGCAACTCAATTAGTACTTGAATATGGGGGGAATGTTAAAGAGAAACCCTACCTCCAAACACCTCAACTGGGAGGATTCTAGGCCACCTTGTGACCTTAAAAACTAAAAAGGGCTAACAAATCGTTGTAACAAATTTAAAAAAGTATATACAAGTTTACAAAGGCATATGCGCACAAGTACAAGAAGCGTAGGGTATTCTATACATGAGAAAACATGAGAAATACAAATTCCTAAGAATTGAAAAATGGGTGTGTGGTTTAGTTGACAACAAAAGGACAAAATGGAGGAATAAGAAATTCCGAGAAATTTTTATTTCCCACAAAATAGAGTAAGTTACTTACCTAAGTCTCCGAGGTAAGTAGAAATTTCTATGTGAATTTACTTTCCCTATTATCAACCAAATTAAACACTTTGACCAAATTAAAATGGATTTTATCAAGAGAAAAACTAACTTACTATAAATTGAAATTTCATGGAATTTTAACTTTTCACGTAAAAGTGACCACTATAATTTGCATAAATTGAATCAAATCTATACTACTTCTCCATGGCCATAGCAAATTTGGCATATTTGGCAATAGATTCTCCTTGCAAGAGACCTAATGAAATGTAGTTAGTTACTCTATTGTATTAGTGTTATGTTGTACGAAAACTTCATTAAAATTGTGTGCCTATTTTGAAAACAACACGATTGCACATTTCATACATGTCAAAAGGGAACTTCTTGATAAACATAATATAGTTATAAACCTCGTCTCAATTTTTCTTATTTGTTTCATATCCATTTCTTATTTTCATGTAAGCTCTGTTATACCAAATTATTGTAAGTTTTTTGCTTGAAGTTAATTCAGTTCATCTATGATACTTTCACGGCAAATTGAAAAAGTTGGGCCACAAGTATATTCTACCATTTTTCTTATCCAAAAGTTAGAAAATTATAGAAAAAAAGAAAAGAAAAGAAAAGAAAAGGAGAAGACTTGATTGTAATTTTGTCAGCTTGTTCCAGAGAGACCATGCATGTATGTAGAAGAAGTGCAAAACGCTCTTAATTCTATACTTCTTCACCAAACTTTTTGAAGTTTATTATTCAAATATTCATTTTGTCAGCCAAATTTTATGGGCAATGTGGAAGAATGTGGTGTATCTGCGGCTGTTGTCTCTCCCATCCCGGAATGTCTTGGATGCACCGTTACTGTTGAGCCTCACAGTATTTTTTTTTTCTCCAACTAAGATGAGATTAAAATAAGGTAAGAAAAATTAATACTTAATTTTTTGGGTTGTTTTTATATAGGATTTTATCTAGAGGCTCATTATAAGTCATAAACCCCTAAGATATGAACCCTGATCTTAACTGAATCCAACTTATTTTTACTGAATCGAATTTATTTTTGCTGAACTAAACTTAATTTTACTGAATATCCATACTAGATAATAAAGTCCTATCGAGTTTAGGTAGAATAAATGTACTAGCATGTTCGAGTTTAAATTATGATACACATTAAATTCGATTGAGTTTGATCTCTTTTTGAATAATTCGAGTTAGTTGAAAATATTGTATAAAAATAATACTCCCTCAGTTTGTTTTTAATTGTTATACTTTGCTTTGGGGGATAACCAAGAAAATTGATGAAATCTATGCAATGATTGCTTGGGGATTTGATAAAGTTGTTTGGGGAATAGATAAAGTAGGAGAGATAAAATTGTAAAAGTAAAAAGTGTGGGGTGATTGGGTATTTAATGGGAAAAGATGATGACATGTGGGTCCCAAAAGTGTTGGAAATTGGAATGTGAAGATGTGAAGTTTAACAAAATTAGTAAAAGTGAAAGTGTAACAATTAAAAAGAAACGTTCAAAAAAGGAAAGTGTAACAATTAAAAACAAACGGAGGGAGTAAGACATATCCCGGACATTGCCCAGGTAACAAGTTAGTTATTATAATAAGGCGAATTGAACACGGTCGAAGACTCGAAGTAGTAAACATCTTGGCCTTACCCCACAAAGGAAACTAACCAACTACAAAAATTCCAGATTACAATTATGACGAGTTGAATCAAACCCAAAAAAAAAGGGTTTGAAGTTTTGAACTAGCACGATTTCTTCATTGCTGGCATGGCGGCATTACATAACCTAGAAACTGAAACCCTACATTTATTTTTTCTAATTAATGATCTTATTATCTGCAACCACAGCATTTGATTCCATTAAACCCTAAATTTCGAATTTGACAAGTAATTTGATCAACCATTTATTTGTAGTCCATGAGAACATGATATTCAATTTCGAAGAATAATCAATTCTTCAATTTCTTGTACTATAAAGAATAATCTTTCGATGTAATTACATATAAGGAAAATAAAATTATTTCGATGTGAATATTCGAAAGTGCAATTATAAACATGAATATCCACATGATTTTAATGCATAATAAGAGATTATGCATCATACATCAGGTTGTACCGTGTTCATGCTACGCCCAATGCTATTTGAGCAAAAAATAGCGAGCATGGTACACCCAAGACCAAATAAGTGTATTATAAAAATTGTATCCAGAATAGCTAAAGTTAAATAAGCTAAAGAAAAATAAATCTAGATTAGTATTTTAATGTGTCATTACTAATTTACTACTAGTATTACACGGATGTTGATCTATGCCACAGTAACACAGCTTAGGTAACTAACTGTTTTTTAATGGCGACATCGACATCAAACCAGATTTTGAGGTAGAGGTCGGGTACAAGAAGTTCCATTCGTGATTGATTTGATTTCAACGATGAACTTTACGAATTTCTACCAATTGTTAGTTTACTCTGTTGATAGTGATGCTTTGATCTATTTTGTGTTCTGTGCTATGAGTCTATGATAGTGAAACTAGATTACTATTGTTAATTAGGAGAAAATTTATCTAATACAACGAGCTTCTAACCTTTTCACAATTACCTTACTTTCGCGGATTTACTATTATTAGTAAACAATAATGGAATAAATTCTGAGCTACGGAGATTCTACTGAAAGGGACCGAGCTAGTTTGCTTCGAGTTCTATATTTGACCAACTAGAGCTGTCAGTCTCTGACACGACACGACAACACGAACGAAATCGACACGACACGAATACAAAGTTACCGAGAGAAAACACGAACACGACCCGAAACCAATACGAACACGACCCATTTATATCAATTTGTCATATTATTCAATTATCCTATGTTTTACATAATTTTTGATAAATTTTCTTAGCAACATGATATAAACACGAGACCAAACATAAACATAACACGTTTGACACCTCTAAGACCAATCCTTTGTCACTTATTGACTTATTACAAGCAACACACCCTCCACTTCAAGAGCACCTTTGTATCGACTGAATCACCGATTTCGGTTGTTTTTCTGTGTCTCTGCTCCTTTTTCTCCCTACTCTGGCAAAACATTGTAGTGTCATCCTTGAAGACTTAATTCCATGCTACGTTTTTCAACTACATCGCAATGGCACATAAACAATGGATCCACTGCACGTAAAAACTCTAGTTCTATGACATGCCTAATACCAAAAGCACACAAATCGGGGCTAGGAGTAGCCATGGTGAGCTGAAGGCGAACTATTCAAAATGGATAAGTTTAGCCGTTATATAAATGTAACCAAGCCGATCTACGAGCGCATTTAATGTTTAATGTACTCACTTTGTACTTGTATAAATTCTAAAAAGTTGGTAATTATCTCCCACACACCCCTCTATTTCAACATGACTTGAAAGGGCATGACGTAGCCATCAAGTTTAATTTCATTAAGGTAGTATTTGACTATCTATCCTCATTTTTACTGAAAATTCGAATGTGGACATAAATAATTATGAATATACTAATGACCTACCATGAGTCCATGACGTTCAATACTAATATGCGAATTAAGAATCAATTTAATGCAATCTATACTCTTAATTTTTATGAAAATATGTTTCTAAGTTAACTATGTGCATCAATGTGGCATGTGTACTGTAATAGACATGCCACACGCCATGAAGTAATTTTAAGCATTCTCAATTGTATGATATAATTTATATTGGATGTTGCATGCTTAAACTCGATGAATTAAGGTTTTCATTGCTTACATAGCTTATCTTTGGGAAAAACTCACTGAGATAAAACTTCGATCATAAGATAGAAAATAAAAGTTGCCTAGACGGTTCGAACCCATATAGAATATTATCAGACGTATGACAAGGTTTTGAGGCCAGTAGATAAGTGTTAGAAGGACTTTCGATCATGCCACCTTTAGAATTTTATTGTCATCATAATCTTTTTAAATATTTTGGAACTAAGATGATGAGCAATGTCAGATATTTAAGAATTGAACCCTAATTTCTGTTTGTAGATGAGCAAATGTCTCTTCATTCTAATTATTGGAAAAAACCTCGTACATACAAACACATAACTTTAAAACAACAGAAACACTTTTGCTACTAATTTTGTACGAACGACGCCAATCTCTCTATAAACATTATCTCTAGTTTTCTACAATTAAGCGTACTTAGGAACAATTGCTATGCTTTTGCGAGTAATTTTGTATGTCGCTAATTAATCAGCCTAATCTTGCTATAAACGATGTCTCTTGTTTTCTACACTTAAGAGTAGTTAGGAACAATTACCATTTTTCCCGAAATAGTATGTAATACTCTACCTTCATCATTGATAAAGAGAGAGGGTGTGCGAGGTAAACAACTATTGCAAAAAATATGCTAGTCAAATCAGGATTCCGATGCAATCAGTTTTCTTTTACCGTTCTTATAGGTTGATATATATTTACTTATTTGTAGCTCGCCCCACTTGGTTTGAAATCACAATTCACAAGTCTTTGTTAAAGTTATAAATGTAACAATATAAAACATACTTTTAAACAACACATAGCAGGTTACACGCACATAATTTTTTTTCTTATACTTTAAAGAGATTATATGGTCTACATTTATGAACTTCAAATCAACACTGAAAAACAAATGTTGCAACTAATATGAAAAAGGCGAAGTAATACAAGAAGGCAACAATAATTTGATGAACAAAAACAATAGATGCATAGTGAAAAGTAAGAGGGCTATGATGAACAAAGTTTAAATACTAGTATAAAGCATTGATGAACAAAAAGAAAGGGGGGAAGAGAAGAGGGGGGGCATCTCAATCCATGTAAGTATCTTTATTTATTAATAAGACTACTTTAGAGGGAGACGACCCATGAAAGAGTAAAGAACAAAACCTAGAAGAAAAAGGAGGTACACTAGCTTAAAAAGCAAATGGTTTTATGGGTATGTTTTCTGAGTTGTTTCCTTGAATAGAGAGAAAGTTTTAAAGAAGGTAAGCTTATAGCCATATAGTTTTATCAACTATAATTACACCATCTTGGGATCTAAAAAGGATCCCATTTAATACCCCCCAATTATTATTATTATTATTATGGACTCCACCAATTTTCAGCACCACGAGCAGCAACAACAACAACAAGAGCACCATCTTCAAGACCACTTTGTTGGATGCTCTCCTTTAAACATTCCTTCTTCTAGCTATGGTGTTTCCACCTCTCTTCAATGGAACTCCACCATCTTGCCAACGTAAGTCTTGTATTTAGGAGTTTATACTACTTGTTCTTTTGGGGTTATAGTCGATAGTTATCATGTACTCTCGGTCATCTCTGTTACAGAACCATGCGTGAGAGTTTCTTTTCATCCGACTGACCAGCTCCTCGCAAAGAAGAAAAATTGATATTTCATAACCTAACTTATTATTTTCTCTTTGTTTTCCATATATATTATATTATAAAATGAAATTTGAAAATATTCGCGTTTTTTATTTGTATACAGTCTTCAATATCGTATATTATTTCATTTATGTACTATTAATTTCCTCAAATTTTGGATTTAGCTCTTTTTTATTATCTTATATAGGTTGCATGTTTCGAGTAAGAGGAAAAGGAAAATTTAAGGATACCAAAAATCTAGAGTTCTTATAGAGTAAGGTTTTAATTAAAATTTGATACATGTTTTTGCAATTGTGCAAGTACTAGATTTTGTTGGGATTTTGTGATTGATTCTATCATTTTGTGAGTTCCATCTTTTGATCTCTACTCAACCATAATTTATACAATATATTGTTGTTAATTTTCGCAAGACTTCTTAAACGTCCATAACAAATTATAAAAGTTGTCAATAAAGAAAGCAATACAATATTTTCATGAAAAATGAAGAAAATCATTAGGTAAAAAATAATAACATATATGAAGCTTGTTTTTTCACTATAAATTATTTGTTATATATCATAAATTATTTGTTATAAATTATTTTCAATAAAGCTTGTTTTTTCACTATAAATAATTTATGTAATAATGTAACAGTTTCATCTTAAGCTCAATGACTAGCATTCCAAACTCTTAACTATATATGTGCAAATAATACAAGTAATGAAGCAAAATTATTGTGATGTATGACCTCAAAGCTACTTTTACTTTGAGCTACCTTTTCCCTTAGCTTTTCATTTCGTTTGGTTAATCAATCATTGAATTACAAATTTGATTAATATTTTGTAATGAAAATGAAACATATTGCAGGAATGCAACATCAACCACCACTAACACATTCAACAAGCAGCCATACGAGAACGAATTTTTGAGCACAACAACAAGCACACTCTCGTCCATCCCTAAGCTTGAAGACGACATGCTAAGCTCATTCCCTAGCTTTGGTGGTCTAATTCATAATCCTACAACTACTAATACTTTCGAAAGTATTAATCCGTGGTTTAATGGCTTAATCTCTTCTACTTCCGCGATGCCCTACAACACTAGGCCGGAGTTAATGCAACTTCCCGGCCTAGAGGTTAACAACTGGAGAAATAATAGTCAAGATTTTCCAAGCACAACTATCCTTAATCAGCTTGGATTAGTGTCTTCGCCGAATAATTCCACAGCATCTACACTATCAAGTAGTAGTCCTCGTTTGGGCTTAAACTTGCAAGCTATGGATTTCCTAGGCAATAATTCGAGTTTTAGGACTCAAACTCGCCCTATGACATATGATGTTGTTGTTGGAGAAGAAGGTATTAGCCCAAATAACGGATCAATCATGTCTAACAAGGTAAGTATATATGCTTGTGCTGGTTATGTATGTTCATAAATTAATCATGAAAGATTGGCTATAATATAAACTTTCACTAATTAATGCAAAGTAAACAAACTGAACTATTTGTTATGAACATTAATGAGCTTTACTCTTAGTTATGCACAATAATATAAATGTGATGGAATGTTATAGTAATATATTGCCGTACAACTGTAAAAAAAACAAAACTATTACTCCCTTCGTACAAAATATAAGTACTATTTTCTTTTGCACAATCTACAAGTTGCACCTTTGACCTTTAATATCTTCAATTTTGTATTAGTAAAAAAAAAATTATGAAAAATACATATTAAGCCGATTCTAACAAGATCTCCCACATCGATCGGTATGTTTTTTTTATACGGAGTATATATTAATAAGAAGATTTGGTCAAAAAATTTAAAGTTTAATTCCAAAAAAATAGGACTTATATTATGGGACAGAGGGAGCAATAATTTTGAACATTATAATTATAATCATATAAATATGATGTCGTGTATACTTTTCTCTTTTAAAAAAATTATATTTTCAGCATGATATTCTTGAAATAAATTGTCGTTGGCGAGCCTCATATCATTTTGCACAATTAGTATTTAAGTTGGTATGATTAAGAGCAAATAATTAAATTTGTGAAAAGTCATATGTTTTACCCAATTTTTCATTAATTTATTGCTAGTATAATCGTTGGTAAATGTTCTTTAAATCCATTGAGTTCAGATAATTTTTCGTGTGACACTAATTAGTTTTGGTAGAGCAAAAGTTTATAGACTTATGGCTACGGACTAAAGTAAAGATACTCTTACTAATATAGTAAGTCACCCATAAGCCATAACTAACAAATATCACCGAAGTGTTACATATATGGTGAGACCAATTTCATACAACTTTAGTGAAATATAGTAGTTATGAGCCTATAATTACTCATAACAGCTAAAATTGGCATGTTATAGCTTCTTTCTTCAACAATTTCAAGCTTCCTTAAAAACTTTTGTAGTCTCTACACTCTAGCAATATTGCGTGTAAGGGTGCAGTGGCAGGGTTGTGGATCCATAAGTATAGATTATAGTTCTCTTTTTTTGAAAGTTACACATACGATCGGACCAGGTCAGCTCAACCTATATATAGGGCTATAACAACACCCTTATTCCCATCCCCATGAGAATCGAACCCCGACAAAAGGAGATGAGAGGAGCTAGGGCCCCTCCATCGCTCCTATATTCATGAATTATTGACATAGTAGTGCTCAAATGATTGTTGATCTACTTGTAACTTGTACTTGAGGTATATTTTCTCAACAAACTCTCTACTATTAAGCACCTCACTAATTTCACCTTCTCCTTGGTTCGTGCATGATACCGGCCTTTATCATGACTCTAGGCTCATCATATCTTAATATATATGTTGATCTTTAACAGGCCAATTAGTCTACTGAATTTAAAGTCTTATACAGTGAATGGTAGTTCAATGTAATGATTTATTAGTAACAAATTTAGCTCATCAAAATTATCAAGTAGGTTGATTATTTTAGTATACGATTACACTTCCCTTTTCTTTCTATAGTTAGACTTGCATTTCACGGCTTCCAGTATACACCCTTCAATCCTTCATCATTGAGGTACATAACTACATTTTAGTAGATACATATCATAAAATAGTAGTTGATACTTTGAAAAGTTTACATTGAAACAAATTTAACGGTACATAATAACATTTTTGATGATTATATTAGTGACAATTATTTATCGTCCAAATTTCAACTTTAACCATAAAAAGAAATTGTGTAGCCATAAACAAGGAAAGAGAGGTGATACTTTTTGAGTTTTTAGGAGGAGGCACGTTCTCACCAAGACCAATCAAGCCCATGCACAAGCCCCTTACTTCCCTTTTTTTCTCCCCTTTTTTGATCAATGAGTTTATCAGGATACTCGTTGTAAATTTGTGGTGTAACAATCATGTTACATGACAATAATGGAATATAAAGCTAGTATTTGTTGAAAATCTACATATTAGGTTGATACATTAATCGATCACTCTTAACTCATGTCATTGACGTAAAAAAAACTAAAATGTACATGTGGTAATTGCCTAATTGCTATGTCTAATACATAATTTTGTGGTTAGCATGCATGAACACAAAAGAGCCAAACATTTTATTTTTTTTTGGTTGGAAGGAACGATATATTAACTATTAAAAACTATTACATAATTAAGGGTCTAGTAGCATAAACTAAACTACATCGTCTAACTCCTTGAGCCCTTAAGATAACATCCCATTGAGGGTAGGTCTGCAATGCTGGAGCTAAAGAGCCAAACATTTCAATTCCATTTTCGTCAGGGGTGGATTAGCTATGGTTCACTAGGTTCAAAATTCGCAAATTTTAAAAAAATATATATATATATTTACAAATTTATATTTGGTTTTCAGCGTATCCTCCTCATATATATATATTCACAAAATACAAAGAGAGAGAGCTGTTGTTTCTTCAAAGATTGCATGCATGCATGCATGCACGGTCATGAGATTTAAGATCATGGTTTTCCTTTCCAGCTTTATACAGTGCATGCTAAAAAAATAAAATAAGAAAGATGATTAACAAAGTCTTTTTTACGCCCTTTTCTTAACTGTTTTTGAATTTAACCTTTTGAAGCCTTCAAGCTTGATGAATGGATCACTAACGGGAACAAAAAGAGCAGCTGGAAGTTGCAGCAGTGATCAGTCAAAGGCATCTTCAACATCCAACAATTCAGTTACTACTAAGAAATCCCCACTCAAGGTTTCTAGCCCTCCTTTTAAGGTATATCATATCATCAGTTCATCACCCTTTTTATATATTTTATACCTCGAGCTTAGTTGGTAAAGTCTGTAGATAATGTATATTCTGAATTCTCATTAATAAGAAGTTTTGCAACTAATGGTGTCAACTTTTTCTTGAAAAAAAAAACAATTGTTTGTAATAGGAGCAATTTTCGGGTAGATGATCTATCCACATGCTTATTGATACACCATGGTAAAATTATAATAAGGTGTTTTAACTTAAAATCTTACAGTAAAGTTTTAATTTAAAAGTGTAATAAGGTGTTTAAATTATAGAACTTTGAAACTTTAATTTGAAGCAAAAATCTCAAAATTTATAACTTAAATTCATGTGGATAGACCATCTAGCATAAGTCTTTTTTTGACATGGTCCTTTTTAAAATGAACTGTCGTGAAGAGTAAAAATAATACAATTATTAGATTACCTTGATTTTTTAGAAAATTTGTGATATGTTTATTTATGATGCTTAATGTAGAAAGGTAGGATAACTAAATAAATCATTTCAAGCAACCAAATCATATACATGAAATAAAGTTGAAAATGTCGATGTATATATATTATTTTTATGGAAAATACTCATATGATGAAACTCTAGACAACATATCAATCTTTCTTTGCTAGGGATTGAATACTTGATATGCCATGCAGATAATTAGAAACAATTGATCAGATTGTAATCAATAAAATCTCTTTTCATTATTTCCTTTGATAAAATAGGGCAAAGTTTTAAACATCTACTTCTAACAATTAACATGAAAAACATTTCACCCAACTTGTAAATTACATCTACATTAGTTAGTAACGTGTTATTGAGGTAAGTAGTATTTAATTCTCGAGATCGAATTTCATCTATATCACTCTGTTTTGTCGCTCTTTCTAAAAAAACTTCATCCAACTTGTGTATAATATTTAGGTTAGAAAGGAGAAACTGGGAGAGAGGATAGCATCACTCCACCAATTGGTTTCACCTTTCGGCAAGGTACAGCTTCCCACTTATGCTTTCCCCTCCAAAACGAACAAGCCACGTACACCTTTAATTTTGTTATTTACTTTAATTAGTTTAATGTAATAATCATGTTTATGTAATACACTAATGATTTGCCCATACTTTGGTACTACGTATAACGAATATTATTGTTATTTAATTATATTTGACATTCTTCCTTTTTAGACGGATACAGCTTCTGTACTGACAGAGGCAATTGGATATATCCAATTTCTTCAAGATCAGATCCATGTGAGTTTTCTTTTAATTACACATGCATCATAGTACTGTAATGTAAATTATGTAATATACTCCTTTTGTTTTGTGTCAAACTATAATATAGTACTGTAATGAAGTATATTTCACTGATATTCAGCTGTGTGTTCTGTGCAGACACTATGTATGCCTCATGCTAAGCCTCCCCGTAGCAAGCCTTGTAGACCCTTCCAAATGGTAATTTCACGTACAATATATCCATTTTTAGTTCATTGGTTCACCTGTTACTGATTCGCTATCTAGCTCGCAACCCGCTTGACCTAACCGATTTGGCCCATAAGGCCATAACAAGACGATCTTCTAATAGTCCGATCCGCTATTGACTAGCATTGATTTGCCTCCAACCCGCCCAATAACCAAGGATAGTACGTTATGACATATGAGGCGGATCAATATTTCTTATACGGGGATTTAATTAAGTAATTTAACTCAATAAGATATACTCCTTGTTGCCTTAACTCCTTCCTACTTTTTGTTTTCTAGTATGTTCTATTAAGTTTAAGTGTTTAACTCACTTTACTTTGACTTCATTCATTGCTAAATGATCATTTTTTCCATTTTATTATTCATATCCCCTTTTGTTGGAGTCACTAAAATCCATGTGCTCTAACATCACGTTTGATTAGTACTCAGTATTGAATAGTGGTAATAGTAATAAAATCATGTGTAATTAGGAAAATCTCGAACATGTGATTTTTCATTTTCCACTCAATACCAGATTTAAAGTGAAAACGAGTGGAAAATGGATTGTAAAGAATTTTTATTAAGAAAATCAAAATTTTGTTGGATAAAAAACATCATCATGTATGGATAATGGCATAATACTTCCAATACAAAACAAAAACAAAACCTAAATTTATTACCATTACCATCATTTATTACTATCTACCAAACTGTCATTCATGAACTCTAGTCTAGACCATGTTTTTCCTCCTATAAAAAGAAACTGAAAAAGATTCACTGTCACTATCTTTAACCCACTTCCTTGATTTATATTGCTGTAATTACTAGCAATGTCTCATAAAAAATCACCAAAAAAATAAACGAATGGACTAGCGACTTATCAATTAATCAATCATCATATAGAAAATTATTTAATGAAACAAATTGACTTAATATGTTCCTTGTGTTTATTCAATATATGCAGGGAATAGGGAGTGAAGATGAAGGAAAAGAAGAAGAAAGAATAGAACTTGGAAGAAGAGGGTTGTGCCTTGTGCCTTACTCCTGGACATCATATATTACGCCAAACCATATGGATGCATCTAATCATCCTCCTTATTTTTAGGGTTTTATTTCACCTTGAAACGGTTTCTTTTTGGTGTTGCTTGAAACAAAATAATACCTATTTTAGTTTTTGCAAACTCTTATTATACGTTGGAATACCTTTAGCTAGGTGTATTTAAGATTGCTTTCTTGCTCATTCGGATAACTCTAAATAAGCAAAATAATAGCCCAAATGAGTAACAAAATAATCTTAGATGCACCTAGTTTTAGAATCTATCCATGGTACAATCTACATCAATACGAAAAGTGTGGGACACATTTTCTGGTCCGACATAAAACCCAGACATCATTAGTGGTTCTATACTTCTATATACATTTGAGTCTACTAATAAAATTAGTAATATTTATATAATATATTAAATAGTGTGAGTGCATTGCGCATTGTCATGTGTAACTCCATGTCACCCGCCGGCATGTTGCCACTTTTTGTATTATATGAGAGTTCTTTTCACATTGTTATCTAAGAAACATGTAATAAGGATTTGAATTCTTGACCTAGCTAGAGCTTTGCATTTCCTCCATTCCTTTTTAATCTACATACTTT
This sequence comes from Patellifolia procumbens, assembly GCA_947645195.1. Taxonomy (NCBI): domain Eukaryota; kingdom Viridiplantae; phylum Streptophyta; class Magnoliopsida; order Caryophyllales; family Amaranthaceae; genus Patellifolia; species Patellifolia procumbens. The sequence continues at coordinate 2,279,629 of CANSGD010000144.1, forward strand.
GTACTCCAACATTATTCAACATATATTTTCCAAATATTAATTTTTTAATATTCTTATTGTTCGTAATTGAAGATGTTAACGGTCAAAATTATGCGTTAATAATAATTGTAAAAGACAAACAGTGTAGATTAAAAAGGAACAGTACAACATACTATATTTGTAATTCCAAATAATATAACTTGTCCTCTTAATAAAGTAGAGCATTAAACACCACCTGGCCCAATGGCATTACTAATATTAACAAAATAAACAAAACAAGAAAAAACACAAAATTAAGTCACATTCAAAAATTAATTCAGTTCAGTTCAGCATTCAACTTTTTATAAATAGTTTAATATTTATTACACTAAATGTACCACAACTCTCTTTACTTACTATACATAGTTTTTCAAGAAAGATAAAAATAATAGAAAATTTACATAGCTTTTTTTTTTTGATAAATTGACTTATATTTCCTTTCACAAAACTAATCAACAAAATTACCAAATTTAATTCTACGCTTGTACAATTTTAAATTCAAAGAATTAAGTAAAAACATAGAATTCCGAATCTTGTTTTAGCCTAATCTTGTTTGAAATTAGATTATTTGATTGCAGGCTCACCAATTTTGGTACTTCTTGATTGAAATTAAATAAAATGTAACTTCAAATTAAATCACAAGTAACTTATAATTCTAATCTCAAACTATAAAATATATTGATATTTCCTCTAATTTAACTAAAACTTAATATTTAATTACATTATCAAATAACCCCAAGCATTGCCCGAGCCAATAAATAGTGGTAGGATAATAAACAGCTAATATCAATAGCACTTTCAGACTCTTTCATGTGAAAAAGTAATAATTTTACGGAGTATTGAGGTACTTAATTAAGAGTGTAATGACTAACCTTATTAGTGATGATTCCACTCTATCTAAACCAGACTAAAAATAGTCACACCTAAGTCAGTCTTAAATTGACGATTTCATGAGAATGCTTTGAAAAATCAGTGCAAATAGGTACTTTCTCCGTCTTTAAAACACGTTTCATTTAATTTTTTACAATATCTATGATACATCTTCAAAACACTAACAAGTAGATACTATGCAAATCTCTATACTGTAAGGGAAGAGGGGTGGGACACCAAACTTAATGTATTGCCTAATTTACCCTTTGTTGTTTAATTAATAATTTACAGAAAAAATAATTTATCATAAAAAATAAATAAAAAATTAATGAGAACAATTGCATAAATAAACCACCTATAATCATCCCACAATTCCACTACATCAGTCTTCTGTTTTTAGTTTTCTTAGTTTAGTTTTGTTTTTATTCTCTTTTGTTGGGTAATCCCTTCTCAGTTGAATCAAAAAAAAAAAAAAACAATCCCGCTACATCACAAAAAATAACGACTCACCACCCACTCACCCAACCTCAATAAATAAATAACATAAAAAAAACTGATTCAAAATACCAAAACTACTATGATATAATTTTTGCACACATTGTGTGCATATAACGCTAGTATATATTGAAATGAACCTTTACACCAAAAAAAAATTACTTCGAAGTTATATATTATAATAAACCTAACAAAATTACTTATAACTGTATTTTTTTCTAGAGTTGGTTTACTATAAGACGGTCTTAGGTTAAGCTTAACCTCAGACCAGCCCAATAAGCCTTAGAGAGGCCCATAACGCGCGCCACATGCTAAGCAGCCCAACCAAGTTGATTTTTTTAACTTTTCGACCCAAAACCTTAACTTTTGCGTTTTTTTAACTTTTTGCCCTAAAACCTTAACTTTTGCATAAAAATTCATAACTAATATCATATGTGGAATCGATGCCCTACACTCCATTAGCCCTATTAGTTATGGATTTTTATACAAAAGTAAAAGTTTTAGGTTGAAAAGTTAAAATAACGTAAAAGTTAAGGTTTTAGGTTGAAAAGTTAAAAAATCAATTTTTCTGGGCTCCTTAGCGCTGTCACGCGAAATTGGGATTTTTATAAGGCAAAGTCTTATAAAAGACGGTCTTACATTAAGCTTAATGTAAGACCAGCCCAATAAGCCAATAAAAGGCCCAATTTCGCGTGACACGCGCTAAGGAGCCCAGAAAAATTGATTTTTTAACTTTTCAACCTAAAACCTTAACTTTTACGTTTTTTTAACTTTTCAACCTAAAACTTTAACTTTTGAAAAAAAATCCATAACTAATAGGGCTAATGGAGTGTAGGGTATCGATTCCACATATGATATTAGTTATGGATTTCTATGCAAAAGTTAAGGTTTTAGGGCAAAAAGTTAAAAAAAACGCAAAAGTTAAGGTTTTGGGTCGAAAAGTTAAAAAAATCAACTTGGCTGGACTGCTTAGCATGTGGCGCGCGTCATGGGCCTCTCTAAGGTTTATTAGGCTGGTCTGAGGTTAGTAAACCACTGTATTTTTTTCTATATATATTGGATAGAATATACGATCCTAAAAAGAAAATGATGATGCATACGTTTAGAGAAAAGGAGTATCTGGAAAAACGTTCTCTAACTTGTTAGGCACGTATCCATTAATAAATATAAGGCGACACTAGCAAACTAAAGAATGCAAAGTAGCGGTGTAGCACCAAAAAATTAATGAATGTAAGGTGCGAAAGAGTGTAATGTACTTCTACTAGAACATAATAAAACAATGTTCTTTAATTTCTTGTTTGAGCCAATTAGGTCCACCCGATTAAAGGAAAATTAGTTATCACGAAAAGGAACTAACCAAGTATATCTTTTGACCTAACTAGCTATGAATATGATAATGCATGCCTTCTTGTGATTTGTGACTTTTATGTTCCCGTGCTCTCTTCTTGTTTTCCCTTGTGTCTTTTTACTTGTGAGTTGTGAATGAATAGGGCAATGATTTAAAAGTATTTCCATAATAATAGTGGTTTGTAGGTGATAACTTAAAAATATATCCGTCTCATTTTGATGAAATTATTTTTTCGTTTTAGGCCGTTTTAAAAAGATGTTCTCATATATAATATTTTCTTTTTATATACATTTTTTCTTTTCATTTTTACCCTTCAATATCTAAATATTTACCTACCTTTTACTCATTTGTATTTTAATAGTCCCCACCTTTGAGTAAACATAAAGCAATAAGGACAAAAAAAGTACATGAAAATTATTAAAATAAACATAAGATTCCCCTATGATTCTATTGGTTTGGTTTCCCCCCATATTTCAAATGGGTACATCAAAATGAGACGGAGGAAATACTAATAAAATTGTGGATCTATTAATTTGGTGGGAAGAGATTGTGCATGATATAGGTTCTCTTAGAAAGGACTAACTAACTAACATTAGTATATAGTTAAATTGCTTTTGGTATTGTAATTGCAAGAAGTCATGAATAACTAAGGTGCATCAATGATTTCGGAGGCATTTAGCACTTGTTTAGTAGGACTTGTTTAAGATTGAGAGCGGATTCGATTAAATGATTCTGTTATTATTTGATTGTTTCGGAGAGTGGATATTGTTGGAGTAATTTTAGAAAAAAGTATATTTATGTTGTAATTGAATAAAGAAAAATGCACCACTATGTAGGAGGGAAATAGCAAAAAGAAAATTTCAGAAGGAGTATATATGGCAACATAAGATGTGGAGAATCACCTAGAAAATACAAATGGTTAGATAATATGTATTTGAATGATGAAGAACTATTCAAAATGTCGGTGAAGATTACTAGCTTCTTGGGAGGCAAACTGATATTATCAAATAGCAGTTGTTGGGAGAAGAAGCAATGACGGTATCCGGGGAATAAGCATCGGCTAACTCTGTGCCAGCAGCCGCGGTTAAATGTTCCTGCCATTCTAGATTTTCTTGAAAAAGGTGCAGATATGAGCTCTCACTATGTATAAGAGGAGAACTCTTGTATCCATCTTCGGAAAAACAAGAGAAGAATGGTAGAGCCAAGTGCTCTAATCAAGAGACCGTATAGAGCCATGAACTTGAATTATGAAAGAGTTCCATAACAAATAGATAGATTAGTGAAGCTAAGGTGAGACATGAGTTTACCATAGTAAAAGAGAGTGAGAGTTGTGAGACACGAGCTCAAAATATTGAGTGCCAATTATAAAGGTGCGGATTAAGTACCCCACCAAAAATATTGTGTCCAAACTTGTAATAATGTAAAACAACTCTTTGTAAACTATGAAATTATAAAGTTATATTTCTGAGCCCACTATTATATTTGCGTCTGCGCCGCAAAATTCTATCATAGTATCAAAGTAAAGGGTATCCTAAACCCCTAAAACATCCTCCCGCTAACAACAAGAATAATCGTTGGGCCTTCAATTGCACCTGCAACTCCGTCATTAAAATGATATTGTCCACTTTAAATCAACTCCACAGTATTTGATTTGGGGCTTTTCAAAGTGTCTCATATTAGTAGAGTAAGGGAAACCTTTATAAACTAGACAGCTCGATCCTCCTTATTTTTGTAACATGAGACTTGGTATGCACACCCAAACAATCCTCCCCCCAAACCAAAAACCATAAGACTCACATTCTCCCGTGCAACAGTGCCCCATCTAAACATCTTGTACCATGGATAACTCATGGAACACACCGCCAGACTACCACAACATTTGGAAGACTTTTAACAAAAGGCACAACACCACCCTTGATTCACACCAATCTCCACCTCTCTGCTTAAGCAAATCGCCATGGGGGTCCATAGTATGCATGTTCTTGCCAGCCGAATTGTGGTTTTGATACTCGATTTCATTACTGCTATGAGCTTGACTTTGTCCACATTGGTCCAACTCTGCATAGATTTGTTTTTGGACTCCTTTCCAAACAGGGTCATTCTTAATTTGCTCTTTGATAAGAAGAAGTGGCCTGGACTCGCTCGGGTTCTAATAGACCAAGCACTTGAGAATAGGGGGAAGAATAAGGGGAATCCCTACCCTCAAAGTGACCCTAGTGGGGATTGAACCCCCAACCTTAAGGTAGAAATAGTGTTCTCCGTACCACTAGACCAAATACTACTTGGTATAGCCTCATTCTAATGGAGTTAGGTAAATCTCTATAAAAATAATGCGACTCCTTATTGATACGATGTGGTTAGACAACTTATTTATTCGATGTGGGACTTAGGATGTACATCCAATTGTCAATTCCATTATCTTTCTGATTGAAATATTCACTATGTTCTTACTTATTACCATAGTTGACGTGTTTGGTATATATGGTACTTCATTCGTTATTTTATTGTCACGCTTTCATCTTTCGTCTGTTTTTTTTTAATTGACACTCTGATAAAATGTCATATCCTTTTATTCCTCCTTTTCCACATCTTTGACACGCACTTGTCATCACATTTCCCATTTAATCACCCAACTACAATCTAAACACTTTTTTACTTCTTTTTTTTTTTCCTTTTACAACTTTCTCTAATCCCCAAAACAATCACATCATATTTTTCACCAACTTCTTTCGTTACCCCCCCAAAGTAAAGTTTAACAATTAAAAATAAACAGAGGTAGTAATAAAGATTCGCAACAATAAGAAATTATATATAGTTTATATTGATATTATTATGTCAATATCTATGGTAATGCTTATGCAAACCCCAGCTTTGTGATTGATATTGACTATTAAAAGCTTGTTCACTTTGGCTGAAAACAAAAAACTAAACTGAATTTTAAAAAAGGAATTAAACAAAAATAAAAGATTTAGTTAAATTTGAGAGTAACGAGGTGTGTTCGAGGAAAAAGGGGAAGGAAAAAAGGGGAGAGAAGAAGAACAAATTTTCCTTCCAAATCTCTCCATTGTTGGAGGGAAGAATTTCTTACAAATTAATACTTCTAATCCCTCCCCTCCAAATCCCTCATCCCCTCACTTGATATCCAATGGATTTTTGTCATCTTCCTCTCCCCTCCCCTTCTCCGCCGCTATGACACTATCCAAGCAAGTCGTAAAAGTGTCCAAAACTAAATTTACCCGAAAATGACAGACCTGACTTGAAAATAACTGCGTGACCTGAACTGAACGGAACTGGATACATCGCCCGCATGGGCGGATCCAAGGAGGTACATTGGGGTACAAGCGTACCCCGATTCCAGAATATGAAAAAACAAGCAAAAAACGGAAGGCCCAACGCATATTATATGTATAGATAACTCTTTTTAAGGTGAATATACGCCAAAAGGACCTCAGAAACACATCTTTTGGAGCAAAACAAACTTGACCCAATCAAGACTTGCACGTTCTCTCTCTTTCAGACTTTCAGTTTCATGCCACTCACCTCACATGCTCGTACCTCACTTCTCCTAATGATTATATAATTGTAGGGTTGGAAGATGAAAAATAAAAAGGTGGAGTTCTTTTCAAAGGGAGGTGGAGGGAAGTCACAAAAATCCTCTACGTCACCTTATCCGTCTAGACCTTTTCTTGAAAGTTAGTGATGTTTCCAAAATATGAAAACTCGTAGGATATAATTTACAAAAATCCACTATTTGCATAATGATAAATTTTATGTTTACATTGATTTTTACAATATTTAATTGTTTATTTTAAAAAAATTGCCGGATGATTGAATTATTTTGTAACCGTACTCCAATTTTCAAATCCTGAATCCGCTACTGATCGCCCGAGTCACCAATTGCCGCCGGCGAGCTGTAGGCTGTAGCCTGTAGCTAGCGAAGATGGATAAAATTCTGGTGCATTCGTATATAGCAACTGTTTCCAAGTTATTCATTCTTTATTTCTTTCTTTCTTTCCAAAATGTTCTGTTACTCTCCTCCGGTTTTCCTCCCCTCTTTTCTTCGCTTCAAAGTCTCTTCCTCCTCTTCTACCATTTCTTTCTGACATTTTCCTCTTCCATTTCCCTCTCCTACAAGTCTCTCTCTCTCTCTATATCTTCTTTCTCTTCCATCCTTATCAACTTCTCTCAACCGCACCGATCAATCTCTCTCTTCACTGATCACTCTCATCTCTGTAAAAATGGCGATTCTACAACCGCCAATCACCTCCAGAATCTTTGGCGATCGTCAACCTGGATTCTTCACCACTTTCATGGCGAAACAACTTTGCGCTAATGCGATGTTCATCAACACTCAATTTCCGACGCTTTTTAGCGGCAATAGCAGCAGTAATTGTGGCGGTGCTTTTGCTAGGGTTCGTAATTGTCGAAATTCTACCAAAATTCGGTGTCGTTATAGCTCGCCTAATGACGGTGATAGCATTACTGGCAATTTTGAAGGCGGTGATGGTGATTATGTTAATTCTACTGTCATCGAAGCTGGTATTATTCACTTATATATTTCAGTTTTGTCTTCCTTTTCATTTTTTTTGTTATTGTGAGTTGATGATCTTGTTCGTAGCTGTATCTTCGTGTGATTTGATCTTTGGTTGACTGTGGATGGAAATTTTTGGCGGTTAGCTATTTTATCGGATTTCAACTGCTATGAACTTGATGATTTTCGTCCTAAACTGTTGTGTATTGATATCGTGTTGTTTTGAGTTTGTGTAATTTGAAGTGATGAAGTTGAAATTGCCGATTCTTGTTCTTATTTTGAATTTTGTTTGTACTCTTATTATATTATTTGCAATTTATATAGTCAAAATTTGTGTTTATATAGAAGCGAGGAATGCTCATCTTGTTGCTTGTTTAGGTTGTTTTGGTTAGTGTTTTTCCTTTTCTGTTACGCTTGATTTCTTGAGTTATCTACTCAAGATGATTGAAAACAATCTCAAAATTTTGTATCTATTCATCGATAGATATAACCTTGTTCCAATAGACACGTTGTCTCGATAAGTTGTTCTCATAAGCTCGAAATACTTGGAAGAAATTTAAATAAGTTCTAATAAGTTCAGATTATGTTCAAAGAAGTTCGGAGAAGTTCACATTAGTTCGGTTTATATTAGTTCAACAAAAATAAGATGGACTGAATGCACAGTAAGAGTTAAACTAGCCAAAGCCATGAGATGAACATACAAGATTAGCTCTATTATACTTGAATGTGTAGATGTATATGTAAGCATGTGCTTATGCACTTATAGTTGGAGGAAATCTTGAAATGTCGAGTTATATTACTTACGCTAACATGAGCGTACATTGAGCTTCATAAAAGACTTTCATGTTGTAGTCTTGTAGATGACATAAGGGATGGTTGAAGGAATATGTTAGGAGTATATATGAGCATAATTGTTGTTTGCAAAGGATTTTGGACCTCTAATGAATTGAATGCTGACTATAAGTTTTAGTTGTACGTGAGCTACTGGTATTGGAAACCACACATAGCATGGCCAGAAGTTCAGCTTGTGAAATCCCAAATGCTTGATCACCAAACAGAAACTGTATCTTGCATGCTGTGAGAATCGCTGGAATGATAGTTTGTATTGATTTTTCATCTTTTTCTCTGTGTTACAGACGAAAGATACCTTTTGACTAAGATTGAGTTACACTTCCGCGTGATCTACTGTCACTTTTCTGCCTTCATGTAAGTTAGGATACTAGGGACTATGGAGAAGAGAGTGGGCCCATGTGCACCATCATGGATGCATCACGTAAGGAAGCTCATGGCTCCCATATCGCAGCTTCATTTTCTTTTCAGGTTTAGTTCCACGTAGAGTATCTAGACCATTTCCATTTTGAACTCTGTTAGCCTACTTGTTGATTGAGCAACAAGAAATGCAGTCACATTTTTCGCTGCTCAATAAATCTCATGCAGTCACCAATTGAAAAATAACTATTTTCTAATGTCCCGCCCTTTCCAAAAATTTGTTTACATTTAGTTCTGCAGAATGCGATTTCTGAATGGTGCTTAGAAGGGCAACTCAAATATGTAATGTGAAATGTGAACTACCTTGTCCTATGTTAAGAAATTAAGTGAATAAGGGAAAACATATTGCATTGCCGCCTTCTACAGGGAAAGACAGTAGCCAGTAGGTGGATATTTTGGTTATATCAAGCTGACTCTAGTTCAAGTACTTGTCTTCTTAACTACAACGCAAACTGACATGCTGCATCGCAGCCCCCTGCTGGACAAAGTTCCAGTACATGTCTTCTTAAGTCACTGTCCAACTTGTCTTGGCATGAGTGGAGCTCTAGTGACTAGTCAACGTTACAACAAGCTGATCTGGGATAGACTTAGATTATTTGTCACCGTAGTATGGCCTTGTATTTGCAATCTTATAATGTCTCAGTACTCTCTTTTTTTGTATTGAAAAATTGCTGATCTGAACTTTATTCAAGTACTCTTCAGTACTCATAAACACATATAGATACATGTTTTATACTTGATGTATTCTTTTTTTTTTGGGGGGTAATTCCAGTTTCGTCAAGCATGTCACTGAGTGCGCCAAGTTGTTGATAGAGTTGTCTTGAGAAGAACTCTACTCCTATTAGTTGATGCTTTTAATAAAGATTACGACTCTGTTCTTTTGGACTGGATTAACCGAAAAAGGACTGGATTAACTGAAAAACAGCACAACACAGCTCAGCTCCATTGTTTCACCTTAGTTCAGCTCTTTTTGTCTCCCAATTTCAGCTGCATTCGGTCCAAAAGAACAGAGCCTACATGTAGTAACATTATCCGGCTTCACTAGTTATAATGGAATCTTGCCATTATGCCTAACCTTATGTTGGTGTCGTTTGTGTTCTGTAAGTTGGTTCTCATGATGTTGTTGCTTCCGTCAAGTATTTTTTGTTGATGGGCCTTGAACGTTATGAAGTTATCATGCTCTAGGTTGCCTTTAGTTTGATATCTCTTAAGCTTGTGATACACCCTTAAATGTCGCTACTCATTTAGTTGCAACTGGTTCTAAAGCCTAGCTTAGCTTGTACATGTCAAACTGATATGCTATTTTTGTGCATAGTTGAGGTGAAGAATGGATCAGAGGGCTTTATGATTAAAATGCGGGATGGAAGGTACTTGAGATGTGTATATAATCATCCCAAAGGGGGTTATCCACCTGATTATATTTCACATCCTGCTATTGTGCTGAAGTTGGAAGACGGAAGCGATATTCTGCTCCCTATTATTGTTTGTAAGTAAAATTGGTTTAAGCTATATTAAAGAATATACTATGCTTTTGGATGAGTCTTGTGACTTTGAACCTGCTAATTTTTATTTTCAGTGGAGATGCCAAGTGCTTTGTTGATGGCTGCACTTCGCAATGTTGAAATGGTACCTTGTTCCTCTTTGTTTCATAAGTTTGGTGTCCATTACTGTTTTTTCTTTACATTGGATATGAAATGTTGGTTTTGCAAATGTTATACTAGTTATTAACTTTTGTGTCAATCTTTTCCGGTGGTGGATTAACTTGCTAGGCCAGGCCAACTGTGTATCAAATCGTGAAGGAAATGATTGAAAGAATGGGATATGTGGTAATATGTTCTTCTTACCCTATGTATTCTGAGCAGGGTCACATTATTCAATATACAATTTGATATTAGAATTCGAAATTCGCTCAAAACGGGTAAAAAATAACCAAAACAGACCATAATTCGATGTTTGCAGGCTGAAATTTGTAAGGGGTTTAGCGAATAATGTGACCCTGATTCTGAGATTTCCTGGGAGTACTTCTGTTGGTTTATTGGTATTTGGTTTTCACAATTCTTCTCTTTATCTATTGAAGGTGAAATATGTTAGAGTCACCAAGAGGATGCAAGAAGCTTATTTTGCAGAACTTTGTGTCATGAAAGTAATTAAGTTTGAGCCTGCCTCTTCATTTGGCTGACTTTAATGTCTTCAATTCTTAAGCTGATTAACTTTTTTAATTGCTTCGTAGACGGATTGTAATACAGAGTTTCTTTGTTTTGACCTTCGGCCGTCTGATGCAATTAACATTGCTGTGAGATGCAAGGTATTTTCTTGCATTGCCTTTTTGATTTATTGTGTGAAATGGCGCAGTTTGGTTGCTAGGTGTTTTCTGTTAGTATAACAGTATATTTTTCTGGAACTTGCACATGTGGTGCAGTGGTGGTGTAATACTAGCCAGTTACTGGATTCTCTATCTATTGCCTTCTTAATGGAGAGTATGCTATTTTTGGGCCTTTTGTTTGTAGATGGCAATTCATATAAGCTATAGATGTTATAGTTGATACATTTTTCCTGGCACCCTTTTTGCGGGATTAATTTAAGTCATGTAATATGTATGACTGGGTGGTAACTTGATGTCTGCTTTATTCTAGCTACTCTTTGGTGCCAATTTTCGCCGTTTAATATCTGAAGTACACTTTTTTCTTTTTTGTTAGGCCCCTGTACAAGTCAACAAGTCCTTGGCACTAAAAGATGGACTCAAAATTATTGAACCTACACATCCGGCTTTCAGACCTCCCCACTCTGATGGATCTTTGCTGTCGGAAATGGATAGGTAAATAGAGAAGTTTTTGCATTACCTTTCTAGTCTATATTTTTACCCTACTGCTCCGCTTTTTTGTAACCGAGAATATCTAAGATCTGACGGAGGTTGACCTATTTGTAAAAGGTGAGATGCTTTTTATTTTGCTATTTCGTGCGAATGTGTATTGAAGGTTTTGTCAGTGTGAAGGAATCCCCCCCCTCCTTCTCTTGGGTTTGGGGCTAGAGTATTCCATGTTCCCTAGAGTGGGGCAAAAACACTGGATTGGCTCACAAACAAAGGTCTAAAAGGAACAATATCAGATTGCTACTTGGCACTTGCTTAACCAATATAAGCAGGGACGATCATAGTACCATTACTGTTGAGGACCTCGTATTCTGTTTCTTAATCTCATAATCTTGCACAGGTAATATTAGAGGTGCCTAAGTATGGTAAAAATAGACTATCACCTTACTGCGTTATACTTTTCATTTCAGTTATTCGGCTAGAAATGTCCTGTTGTTGGCATTGGTTGCTGGAGCACTCATGAATTTGTGTCCTAAGCTATGTTACTCAGACACGTATTGAGTGTCTACTCGGATACGGGTGTCCAAGTGTCCGACTCGGCTATTTTGTAGAAAAAAGTCAAGTTTTTAGTTTAAAATGAAGTATCCAAGTGAGGTGTCGTGTCGGACACGACACGACACGACACCCGATTTTTGAGGTAAATGAAGGTGTCGGAGTAACATAGGTCCTAAGAATTCTGTTTGTTGTAGAATTGTCTGTTTTCTGATTGCAAAAATATCTGATGCAGACCAAATGGGCAACCCTGTCCTGAGAGTGAAGAATTCGTCCTTCTACGTAACATGTTGATTGCTGCTATTGAGGAACGTTATCATGATGCAGGTAGGTTGTCTATCTAATAATTTTTATGATTTTCCCCAGGTCTTATTCTTTAAATAAGCTCGGTATCATGATTCATGGCAGCAGGGAATTTTTGTTGTGCATAAATATATGAGTAATAGTTTTCTAGTGAACACAGTTGTAGAGTTTGCAAAAACCCATTGACTTGTTTGATCAGGTTCAACTGGTAGTGTTGGCTATTTTAGTCACAGCTTTTAACCAACTTTCTGGTATAACAACCAATAACCTGTGTGGAAGTGCTGTTTCATATAGGCTCTGACACTGCCACATAAAAGTCAGATGACGGATGTCATTTAACAAACAAGGCCAAAAGAGTTTTGAATGGAAATATTCTTATTATCGTTTGTGAATGGAGTTTGAAGCAACTAGTAGGTTGCGCGAGTGATAGTGGCCGTGTTTAGAACCTTGATTATTTTTGTAACTTTCTGCTCTTGATCCTAGCAATACTTCTTTTGGCATTTTTATAGTTAACATACTTGTTAGTCGTTACACACCAATATATGGATAAATTATGATTTATTATCCCAAAATGTCAGATCATCGGTTTAAAAAACCGGCAATCTATATTCTTGAATTAGGATAGCAAGAACCTGTCGTATAAAGGGCAACTGCATTTAGGCACGGAGCCGACAGTATCTTGCTTGATTCTGAGCATTGTATTTCGGCGTCCACTCTGATTGCTTTAGTAGTTACAAGTTATATTGTATGTACCAGTGGAATCGATGGACTATCCTTTGAAATATTTGTTCTGGTACATTTGCCTTCACATTCCTCTTTCTTTTTTTAGGGGGGGGTGTGGTGCAATCCATTTCCCTCCCTCTGTTTATATTTTGAACTTTCTGCCATTTACGGTACATTTTTTTTGTTAATGCAGCTCAATGGAAGGATATGCTTAAGCAGTTCAGGTCCAGACAACAAAAGTGGACGTGACAACTTCAGTCTCACAATGTTAGTCTCCTTTTTTTCTTTTAGATACTAGCTAAAAATATGCAATAGTCAATCTGCGGTTCTAAACTTTGCATATTCATGGATGTTGATGGTAGCTCAGTTGGTTACGTTACCGCTTGTTCCATAACATAGGTCATAAGATGAAACCTCCTCTTACGTGCATTAGTGAAATTCATCTTACCTTTTTTTTCCAAAAGCTATTCATCCGTCTTCTTTCAAATTAAAATTGACTTCGGGTAATACATGTGCATTCTCTGCAGATAGTATGTAGCTGAACCGCGGCTGGCTCAAACTGTCTGGTTCGTAAGATGTTGTATCTATGGTGTTTGGAGACTGTTCTATCAATTTGTTATAAAATAATGTGAATAATTGTAAATTACTAAATATATGTACGCAGCAAAAAAAATAGAATGTATAACTGGATACATGTACAGACATCCAGATAACTGTATCATGTAATCTACAGGAAAAAAAACGATTGTAAAGGTTTCTAGCTTGGTGATGGTAATAGTCTTTATTGACTTTGCTAGATGCTTGTATATCTATCATCTGCTTTATGGCTAATTGCTAAATAGAGTGTCGACTATTTTCTATCGGACACGAAACAAAAACGATACACAAGGTATACATTTTGTGAAGTGAACCGAACCAATTTGGGGCAATACACTTTACTCTCCTCAATTTAAAAGGGGGTGGAGGAATCCCCAGTAATAGTTTACCATCATTTACAGTGTTCCAGACGGCAGAAAATATGAGCAGAAATAATTTTCTGGTAATCTGATTAATTTACTCGTACAATCTAATTTTCATGTGTGCTAGATATAGAAAGGACCCGACAGAAGCAAGCCGGTAATATGTTGGAAAAGGAGGTAATTACTTGTTAACTAATCTCTCTAAATAGAAAAATTACCAAGGGAAGCCTTTGTGACTTCATTTCCAGTCACAATCCAACAGAAAAATACAAGGCTCCTACTCTTTTTACAACATATACTTTCTCCTGAGAATTCCACCAAGATATGCTTTTCAGAGATGGGATGCAAAAGAAATAAAAATGATAAATATATGGGGGTTAAGTAATACTATTAACATTTTCTAAGAAATCTGGGTGCCTGAGTACGAATCACAAGACACCGATCTTTTTTTAGCATCTTTCTCTCGTCTTTTGAAGTCTTTGTTCACCACCCGAAGAGCTTCTTTTTCTTCTTTTTCTTCTCCATGAAGGCCAAGAGTTCCTCTTGCTTTGACAAGGCATCTTCCAGAGCCTAAAGAGTACATAAAAGAACGGCAGAGTTATGGACGAGGAATTCCAAATTCATCGCTCTAATAGGCAAATGAAGCATATTACAATGGCATTTTGTGTAATATTGGGGTAACGTGGTGTGAAGTTTTCTATAATCTTGTAAAGATACCATATGCTTTCCCCAAAAATCCGTAAAAATGCCCGTCACTTTTCCCAGAACTACAAAAAATGTTAAAGATACATGTAATTCTATGCTTCAAAGGAATTTAAGTCACCTTTTTAGTTGCCGTAAGCTCATGCTCGAGGGCATCAACCCGATGGGAGGCAACTTGGAGCATCTCCTCTTTCTCGGTAATAGCATCGGGTTTCACGGCCATTGCCATGAGTTTCTCTTCCATGGCTGCCATGCGTTTCATTACAGTCATGAATTCAGCATTAGAGATCCCTGGGGCCAATTCTTGGCCCTGATCTTTAGCAATTGGGTCAAAACAGAACATAGGGTTAGAATAGATATTAGCATCAGTCATCTTCTTCGGCATTGTGCGACTTAATCTGACCATCGTGACTATACCCATAATAAAGGCCATCAAACCGGCCACTATCTGATTGCTAATTCCTTCTGGTGCCTTGAAACCACTGTTTATGTTGTAGCAGTCAGCTGCTGTCCGGTGCAGAAAAAAAAAGGTGACATTTAGACCTAAAAAGTTAGAAGAAAAAAGATGCAACAGCCTTCTTTAATATAATTTCTGTTCTTGATTCCTACTATTGTGCTATGACGTGACACTATCTCTTTGTCAATTCAAAGTTAAAATTTGTATGGGGCAGAAAGATTATGGGAGGAGAAAATATAAAAAAAAAGTTGGGTGGGTACTATGATGGTCCAAACAAGAAAAATACCCAAGGTTGGATGTTAATTTCAAACTTGGACAACCCTACAAATGTTAACTTCTAGTTGGGACAGAGGGAGTACTAAGAAAAATACAGAAGCCTACAACAAAACATCGTCCAAACCCTTAAATCAACAGACATTAAATTATTTCTAGGTAAAACTTGACTGAAGAACAATATAAAAAGCAGCATGCTCAGAAGAAGCTTTGATCTCTCCATCATGCTATAAGTTCATCGTTTGCATTGACAATCAATAATGCCTTGTTAAACTGTTTTTTTCCACTTCTTTTTACACCATGGACTAATACGTCAATTAGTTGCTTTCCAAATGAGGGTATAAACTGTATAATGGAAACAACTTGCACGGGCAAGGCTAAAAAGGGGCAAGTTCGAATTTCTTGGCTTTTCCTTTTTCTATTTAAATGATTTACTTTTCTTTTTCTTACAGGAATGGTGTGAAAAAGAGGGGTCCTGGTACAAAAGATGGAATTCTCGCGTCAAATCCATTGTTTTTTGTGGCTTTTGTTTTTTCTCAAAAAACTTTTACATTAAGAATGTCTTCAGAACACAAGGGTTAGGGAATCTGCTATGAACTAGATTAGCTTAGACAAAATTTAATAGATGAACAGCAAAGAATGAAAGATGACGATGATGGTTTAGTATAAATTGACTGAAAATGCAGAAATATAAAAAATATACAAGCTTTCGAGAGGCATTTTTCTCTCCCAAAATGAAACCACTAACTTTCCAATATTTTTAAGAGGCTTTTCTATCTCCCTACTCCCATATATTTATAGAATTCAGATCCTCTTTCATCTAGATCTCCTCTAACTATCTCTGGCCTCCACAAGCTACTAGTGACCAAATGAATTCCAATGCATTTTCCTACATGCGCCCCTAGCTAGTGCATTACAGTATCCTAATTACCCTATATTAGGCGAGAATTTCATTTGAGGCATCTGGTGGCCTAAAGGATCAGAGAGAAATTACACTCGTCAAGTCTCATCATCCTATGGTGTGTGATACATAATTTTCTCTCCTTATATATGTAACTAAACGATTATTTCTTCACTCACGGAAACACGTTCACTACCTTACAGTTCTGCACCCGCTTTGAGACAATTTACATGTTTCTGAGAAATTTCAAGTTATGTGCTAAGACAGAAAAAATTGGGAAAACTGGGAGCTAGCATCATCATGTACCTTTAACGAGGGCATATTTGTCGTTGTTCACCATCTTATTCCAAGAGTTATCTTGCTGCTTAGCAGCCACAGCCACTAAGCTGTTAGTGCTTACTACCTTGCTACTCTCCTGCAAGTTTCATTACAAACAAGATGAATAAGCATTGTGTAATGTCAATACCAAAATTTCCAAAAAAATATATCTGGTCACTTTTGCGCTTCTGAGCATATGTTACTCGGATTCTTCATTTTACCCCAAGTACCCATGCCAGAATCTTAATTTCGAAATGGATATGAATGATTTGGCACTTCATTTTGAGCCAAACTCATCTACACGTTTCATAGATGAGCCGAGTTGGACACAAGAATACACATAAGATTCTGACATGATTACTTGAATTCAAAGTGACATAGTGCTCAATACAAGGCACTGATACTTTTTTAAAAAATACACATATCAAAATCTGGTGTTTATTTTAATCTAATGGAAACAACTGATACCCACTTCTTCACTGATGGGATGAAGTTGTTTATGCTCAACATTGGTTTTGGGGACCTGCTCATCATTCTGAACCTATCACACAACACGCACAAGTACTTAGGTCAAAACGAATCTTGTGACCAAAGAGGGTAGACAAATAAAGATTTGCTTAACAACTAAATCTGACCCTCTTGGACGCCTCATCCTCAGGTATTGTCTTCTCATCACACTGATGGTTGCTTCCTAGTTGCTTACATGTCGCTCCACCATTCTGTACCTTCTGCAAATTATTAAGCCTTAAGCTTAGCGGTATCTATGAATTGCTTAAGGTCAAAGAAACAAAATCCATATAGGTAAGTTGTGGAACCTTCAATATTTCTGGGTCCTTCCACGGCCCCTTGTCAGATCGCATACAGCCTCCTTTGTCAGCACATGTGCAGGTGCCTCCGAAAAATTCAGGCAACTCACTGGTTGAGGACCAAGTGAAAGCAACATAGGAATGCAATGAGAACCATGTTAGAAACAGAAAAGGTGGTTTTGCTAATAATTTAATCAAAAAAATTGGTAACTATCAAAGACTTGCCTCGCTTCTATTATTTCAAGTAACTTGCTCTGATACTTGTTACCAAGAACTGTTATTTTTGCTGTGGTCTTTGGATCAAGAAAACTCTTGACAGTATTCCACAGAAGTCTAAATCCAGAACCAGCATTTATGATGAACATACGGTTTAGGGTCTGCAAAGGAAAGACCAATCTGCTTAGAGCATTATACAAAACATTTGAATATTTGGCCATAGTTAATACTTGATGAAAAATCTAAGGCAATTGACTAACAGGCTTGATTTTTCTCAAATCATTAAAATAAGTTTCAACAAAAAAAAAGTGGAGTTCAGCAAAAACCAGCCAAATTCAGCAAAATGATAAATTAAAAATTAGTTCAAGTCACACAAAAACACATGTTAACTTAAGCAAATATAAGTTATATCCACCAAATATAAATTAAGTTGAGCAATTATAAGTTGAGGAGAAAAGAGCCTAGAAGGCATAATGACTGTCTGTACCTCGGGATAATTGTCACCGTCAATTTTCTGGAGGCGCCCGATCAAGTCCCTGGCAGCTTTGTTGAATTGTTTCAGTCCCTATGACAACGTATCAAATCAAACAAAATTATAGACTTTGTATAATTAAACAAGGGCAACACAGCCCCAGAACCAGAAGTAAAATCCTCAGTAAATCAAGATTGGAGATTTCTCTCTCCCAAAAGAAATAGTTAACGTACCACTCCAGATACATCCAATATGGTTGTACTTTGATCTATGTGCTTCTTGGAAGCAATCGAACAAGCTGGAAACTTAACTGCAAAGGTCCTCTCAAATTCCATTACGTGATAACTAACATATCTATCTATGGTTGTGGCTTGCATCAACTTGGTAGCATCTACTTTGCCAAGAAGCTCTATGTAAACAGGTTGGCCATCTTTATCTACTCCATGATGTCCTTGGGGATAATACTCCAAGACTTCATTGACCTCTTTGAAGTCAAATTCCTTAAGCAAAGTAACAAAAAAAATGATGTTTTTAACACTTGTAGATTTCACAATGGTGTCAGAAGATAGAAGATTTTATCATCACTACTCAAGTAGTCTAGTTTATAGAATGCACCTCCATGATAGTGTCAGCACCAAATTCCTTCCTCCACTGCAGCATATCACTCCACATTTGCTTTGTCTTCTCAGGATCAAATTTCCTCGCCCTTAGAAATCTGTACGAACGATTTCAGATCATGCTAAAATTATATCCAATTTCATGCGTACAAGATATTCTATCAAGTGGAGCAACAGGGGTAAAAATATCCCCCGACTATGCAAGAAAAGGATCGAATGCAATGAGAAAATATATTTTTACCATGAGAATTTAGCTTCAAACAATAAAAAGTGACTAAGTTCCCAAATCCCAACATGTTGTTGAGTTAAGGGGGAAGAAATGACTTAAGCATGTAGTTTAATATGGCTATAGTCAGAGGTTCCATCTAGGTAGTCTCACTGGTGAATTTGTTTTAACCGGCAGAAATTGTGTACGGTGCATCGGAAATCATTAAAAAGTTTATAAAACATATAAAATAAGCATCACATAGCGCCTAACATTTGCACAGGGATGTAATGATTATAACACACTCTAATACCATAACATAAATAAATTTCTACTGATTCTCACCTATGATGCGAAACTTTAGTGGTTGTGAAAAATGTAATTTAGTGTCATAGTAACATATAACTGGCATGTAACTACTATTGAAGAGGAAACAAATGTACCTAAGCATTACATGATAATCATCAAACTTTGGAGGCAACAGATCTTCAGACATAAGAGTTTGGCGGAGAGTATCAACAGCCTGGGCCTCCTCAGCATCATGAATATCTACAAAATCGACAGACATGACCTTACTGCTCCTCCTCCTTCTTGAAAATGAGCTCTTGAACTTGTTAGAAGCACTCATCGCCTTCTTTTTGAAAGACCCCACACCGTTTTTCTTGTCATCATCTAAGTTGTCCATGTCAACAGCTTCATAATCATGAAAGACAATTTCAGTGAGACATTCATTCAGCTCTGATTTGCATTGCATCACTTTCTTAATCTGCCACCAATAATTAACCACTCTCTTCATGTGAAAAATGCAATTCAATTGAACATCAATGGATTTTTTCTAACACTAAGAGTTGGTTACATTAAATACTTGACAGTATTCAACTGCTAAGAAGTCTAATTACTGATAAGATCATCCATAATCCCATTCCCATGACCAGCCTGAACCCAGAGGAGCTATACGTTTTGCCACATTGTTGAAGAGGAGTCCTCAAAACTTGTGTTTGCGACAATTTTTGTGTGTGCGTATTTGAGAGCCAAAGAGGTAGTAACGTAGATAAGATTCGATCACTGCGTACCAGTACCAGTACCACTCCTATAACAGTGCTTGATAGTATGACCTTCTTACCTAGACAGGATTCCAATTCTGATACTCGAAAACAAAAATGTTCAAAACTTACTAGAATTAACCTTCATAAACCAAGACTCAGACCTTAGTAACAATGACACTCAACAACACATTATGTCAATATTTTTGTATGTCAATTTATACAAGGTCTTGGTTCATATCGGTTATCGGAATGAGCAACAAATTGCATATAAGGGAGGCATTTTGGGAACCGAGAGGAAAATATGGAACTAAAGAGTTAGTAAAAAATGTAATTAAGTGATAAACAATCATTTTTCATGATCAATATGATTATATGAACCACAACTTTCTCCAATTGATAAAATCTCATATCTAAAACATATAGAACATATTTCAATAAACTCGACTGAAAAGCAATCAGCTATCAAACATTCTTGTACAAACAGCTAATATAATCTATTGATCAAACTTAGCAATTAGTCAATTATTGATAAAACTACACAATAGTAATCAACAAATCTCCAACAAACATATTGCACTTAAAATCAACATGAAATCAAAGAGCAAAATGTCTAAACATGATCTCAGCTACATTTTTCAAACATCATAAACCAGAAAAACAAAATACCTCGGTCGACAGCCGGAGCATCAGCCATGGTGTTTAAGAAGGTGAATGATCCAGGAGGAACAGTAGAAGAGGAGGATAATCCAGAGGTGCTAAGAAATATAGGTAGATTTAGAAGCCGCTACAATATTCCTTAATCATACACACAATTAAACAAACATACATTAACAATTATACAACAATTTCATAATTGAGCCATCAATAACTCTCAAAATCACATAAATCAAACAAACGCATCAAATTAAGCAAAACGAACAAATTTAATTCAATAATTGAAGGAGATATGGAATAATTACTAGCTAGATGTACAAAAATTGAACGGCTTCTGAGAATCTAGGTCATATTTTAAAGAAATTTGGGGAAAATGATGAGAGGAAGGAACAATAATAGAGTAAAAAGGAGAGAGAAAGTGAATCACCTCTGGCAAAGAAATCAAAATTGCAAAAAATTGGGAGAAAAGGGAGAGAGAAGACTATAAATGTGCGCAAATGGCGATGAGAGAGAAAGTTTGACGAAATGTTTGCTCTCCCTCTCTTCACCATTGTTACAGCTATTGAGAGAGAGAGAGAAATGTGGATTTTTTTGGGGGGAAGTGAACAACTACCTAAAGATTATACCGCGCGAAGCCAACTTCTTATAGTGGCAAACTAAATAGTAGGAGTAGTTCCTTGTTTTTCATTTTTGTAGGAGTTTAAACCAATAAGGTCTTGGTCGAGTAGTTAAGCGTTAAGACTAGGATGAGAATGAGTCTCTGTTGTTCGTGAATAGTTTGGGTTTGGTTTGGTTAAAACTCGACTTGTGGAGGTTTGATTTGAGTTTCAGTTCGGTTCGAGACTTTAACGAGCCGAGCTGAGTTATTCTAAGATCAGTTCGAAAAGCTCGTGAACAAGTTTAATTATTATTTTATGTATTGAAATACTATATTATATATGAATCTAAAGATATATTTGTTCTAGATATTACACAATAATAAGCTAATAGCTTTAGTATTTAAAACTAAAATCAAAAGCAAAAAATATTCATTAATAAAATAAAAAGTAGACAAATAAACTAAGAGTAATAACCGTTTAGCTTGTTCGTGAGCATCTCGACAACGGCTCAGTCAACGTTTAATCAACTCGATTCAAGTTTGAATAAATTAAAACGAACATAAGCTAAACTAAGTAGAATTCGGATTCGACCTGTGTATAATAAGTCACAGACTCACAATACTCGGAAGTTTGGATTTCTGTCCTCTCCGTGTAATATATACTAATTTTGTGACTGTCCTCTCCGTGTAATATAGTGATTTTGTGACTCGTTTGTCCCAAAAAAATATTTTGTAGGAGTTTAAGTTTCTTACTTTAGTCTTTAGCTAGATTGGTTGCTGGAGTTCCACTTTTATTGGGCTACAAGCCTACTAGCGATTTTGAATTTTGTGAGTTACCCAAAGCTTGTGGGCACAATGTTTATGTGCCATGTGACTATGTGAGCATCTTTCATGTTTGTTAAGCAAAACTTGCTTGGCTTATTAAGCGTCTGTTCATTATCGTTTTTTGTATTTAGTTATTAGATTTTTTAAAAACTAAAAACAAAAATAGGAAACCACAAAAAGTAATTATTAAATTTTAGTTGTCAGTTTTCAAAATCATCATGTTTCTAATAAGTTTGACCAACCTTTGACTTATTATAGGATATATATCATACAACTTCCAAATACAAAAAACCAAAACACTGAAACCCACATTGATATCCAACGGGCCCTAAAATGTTGAGACTTATATATGGGTATTTTTAGGGTTCATAAGTGGTGACGAATATTAAATTTTGCGTATGTATTTTGAGTATCACTATCACCGTGATAAAATATGGGGTGTCATAAATGATTTTTAACTAGTATTTTGTGGGATTTTCGCTTTTGGATTTTTAATACGATCAGACAATCAAAATACATGATTGGTAAATGACTGTTAAGCTAGATGAAAAAGCAACTTTTATGATTAAGGGTGCTTTCTCTTCACTTATATGAACTTGATTAATATGAACTTATTGGAACTTATTGAAAGTCATTTTATGATGTGTTAATACTTATTGTAATGTATATGAACTTATTGAAACTTAACATAACTTATAAGATGCGAAACTTACTTTTTTAAGGTGAAAAGAATGCACCATAAGTGTGGAAAGATACGTAGGAGGTAAAATCTCTAACTTACCCTAATCATAACCTTTTTATAACAAAAACTAAAACTCCTAAAACACACTTCATTTACGATATTTAGGAAACTACATAGTTTTCTGAATATCTAAAAACCCTAGCTAACCCAAAATTCCTAATACTTCTCGAGTTTGAGCAAGTAAATCACAATGCCCAACTTGTGCGACAAATAATTGAACTTTGAACGTCTTATCGCGTTAGTTAAAACATCAACCAATAGTTGACCAATACGAACATATACAATAGAAATATTTTCTATTTGCAACTTATCAAGCACAAAATGACCGTTTCACTTAATATATATGTTTAGTACCCTCATGAAACACATGATTCTTGAAAATGAGGAGTGTAGACTGACTACCATAGAACAATCGTGTAAGACTAGAGTGAAGACCAAAGATCAAAACAAAAATTTCATCCACTTAAGTTCACTAGTATTCTCAACCTTAGCACAATATTTGACCTCTGTAGAAGAACGAACAACGCTAGGTTGTTTCTTGGTTTTCAAGGTTATAGGAGCACGATCCGACAACATAATATAGTCAGACAAAGAGCGATGAGTCAAAGAACATGCTGCATATTCACTATCACATACTGTAGTTAGGCACAACTCAAGTAACAAATTACCATGCCCAAGAGTCCCCTTAATATAGAAACATCCAAAATTGCGACATGAGGATCAGATCACTTAAGAAACTGTGATTGCATAACTCAGCTTAGCACGTGTAGAAGACATATACACAAGGCGATCAACTAACTGTTCGAATTGATCAGTGTGCCCATATGGCCCCCTTCTGGACAAATGAAAACAATGAGTTTGCTCCATGGGAGTTTCAATAGGCTTACAGCTTAAGTGCCAACATTTGTCAAAACATCCGACACATAAAACAACCCTTTCGAACTTTGAGCATCTCGATGTCCAAAATATATTTGAGGACACCTAAATCTTCCATATGAAAACAGGAACACAAATATTCCTAGAACCTCAAAATAGCATCATTAAATAGACTTGCTATGATCAGGGCATCTACATAAACCAGAATATGGAGAATAATATCGCTCGCAAGGCATCAGTTCCCAAACTACCCGGCTCGAAATTGAATATATTGGTTCAAGGTCGATCAAGGGCTTGTTAAATGACCCTAATCTAACCGAAACCCAAAACCCAACTATCGATCTAATGGTTGATATTATCTCGTGTGTTAAATCTCATTATCTCCCCCACTTTATAGGGTTCTACCATATATAATCGGTTAACCACCAAATATAAAAAAAATACTAAATTTTGATGATTAACATGTGTTTTTGTCATAAGCAATTATTGACATTATAGTGATTGAAATACTGAATTTAACATATAAAACAAGTTAAACGATTTTCATAAATCGCAATAAACATGGCATCGGCTATCTTTGATACTCCTTGTTAGTTGTTCCTTCAGATTGACATTTTCGCATATTTCAAGAAATAATTGACATCATCTCATTTTCATCGCCAATTTTGGCTACATCGCTAGTTGCTACTACTGGAGATGTTCTGCAACTTGACAACCCAACACTACAAACGAGTATAGTTCTGTTCTTATCCAATTGTCCTTGACAGAAGTTGATTCCTTGTCTATCCACCTACACTAGAGCGAACATATTTTTACGGTTAAAATCGTCTTAATATATACTTTCATAATATCAACTTATATATTTTTTACTAATACGAAATTGAAGATATAAAAAGTCAAAAGTGCGTCTTAAAGACTGTGCAAAAGAAAGTGTTACTAAACATAGCCCGTATTTACCACCTCACAGCCCGTATTTATAGTAAATTGTCTAAAATACCCTTACTAAACATAAAATTGAATTTTTACGGAACCGGATAGATTTTCCGGTGAACCGGATGGACTTTCCAGTACACGGTACCGGAAACTCCGCCCGATTCCGTGAATTATCTGTTTTTCACGGAATCGGGTAGAGTTTCTGGTACGGTACCGGAAAATCCATCCGGTTCCGCGAAAATTCAATTTTAAAAAAGAAAAGAAAAATTTTGAATTTTTTTTAAAAGGAAGTGAGTAAAGGAAGAGGGGGTAATATAGACTTTTCTACCACGTATTCATACGTATACGGACTATGAGCTAGTAAATACGGACTGTGTTTAACCGCAAACAAAAGAAAACATGACTTATATTTTAGGACAGAGGAAGTACTAATTTATGTGATAAACTAATTTTGATTGCTCCAAACTTTTTTTTAGAACCATTATTTGATCTTTGGTTCTTCCCTTGTATCCTTTTGCGTATGTGATTAATTATTTTTACGGATTAAAACTAATTTTCGATTATATCTTATGATCTTCACTATGTAAATAGTTTCTTTCTGTATTACTGTATATGACCCTTTCTGCACGGAACAGCGTATGCAAGTAAATCTGCTTCTTATGTCCGACTGTTGCTAAGCAGTTTTTGGATATCAAACGTACTTATAAGTCAAAATTAACAAAATTTAATATGATCAAATAACAACTCAAGCAAACAAATGCACCAGCTTCTTGACATCTATTGCAGATGCTAAATCTACTGCCAGCTTTGAGCAGAACAATGAATTGAATCTTACAGATGAACAACTCAACACCAAATGGAAAGACAAGGAAATTTCGCCATTATTTCGTGGATGAACAACAAAACGATACGATTTCTTGTCAGAAATTACTAGAATGTATTCTAAGCTTCATCACTGGAAATTTCATCTGATAAATGATTAACAGTACCATTGGTAAAGTCTCCATTTATCCACTTTGGAAAATTGATTTTCTTCTTCTCAATATGCTCTAAGTTTTGTTGTTTAAGCATTTTAACAAGACTAGAAAGGGCAATATCAGCATCATCACTTCTAATAAGCTCCTCTGCAACTTGAGCTGGGCTAACTTTTGTAACCTGAATGAGTTGTTCGATCTCCTTAAAAAGGTTATGATCCCCGGAAATATTAAGGTAATTGAGCGCGAGGATCCTAAAGGCCGGCATGGTTAAGTAAGACATATGAATGTGCATATCCATCCGTCCTGGCCTTAATAACGCTGGATCAAGCTTCTCCTTGTGGTTCGTCGTGAATATGAATATTCGTTCATCCCCACAACTAGACCATAGACCATCAATGAAGTTCAGCAAACCTGACAATGATATCTGTATTAATGTGTACATTAGTCTTAAGCAATATGTGACTTAAAAAAACGCTGGAAATAAAAAAACTGACGACAAAAAACTGGAAACTACAAACCTGTCCTTGTGAATCCACCTCAATATTATCATTCCCGTGTCTGTCCTTGGCTTCACCAGCATGTTGCAATTGTCGATCTGCAAGCCCCAAGCTACAATCGATGTCTTCGATGACAAGTATGGATTTGTTCGATGTTGAAAGCAACAATCTTCTCAAAACCGAGTCATTAAGCACAGACGAAAGCTGAAGATCATATATATCAAAATTGAGGAAATTAGCCATAGCTGCTATCAAGCTAGACTTCCCTGTTCCAGGAGGACCATATAACAAATACCCTCTTTTCCAAGCTCTCCCAACCTTTTTATAAAATTCTCTCCTTCCTAAAAACCGGTCTAAATCATCGATTACAATCTTCTTTACCTCGGGTTCCATAGCAAGTGCATCAAATGTGAAGGGGTGTTTGAACTTGACTGATCTCCAACCACCCGGTTTTCCACCCCCGCAATCAAGAGTGTATAATTTCAACTCCTTTTTTTTCTCCACCATTTCATCATAAAAACTTAGTATGTAACTTATGTATGAATCAAAAACTTTATCCTTATGTTCAGGATCAAAGCAAAGTTCGAAGTAATGCTTGTTCCCTAAGCGCGATTTATATGACCTACTACTATCATCAGTATCCTGGCTTGTCTCATAGTTGGATGCATTATTGTTGCAAATGAAATTCCATTCGAGTTGAATCCCCTCGAACACTTCAACATACTTTTCACCCTGTGCTAACTTAAATGCTACTTGATCTTTCTTGCTTGGTCTACTAACTTTGAGACGAGTTGAAGATGATCTTAGTTTGCTAGCTAGATACGCTTCACAAGCATAATAAACTTGGTTGAACGAGTCGTAATCTCCATCTTCGTATTGTTCAACTACTAGAGTGAATAAATTGGTGGAAGAGCTTGATCTGGTGCACCATTCTTCTAGTTTTAGACTAATGTAAAGGCGTACTTGTTTTGGTATCAATTGATGGTAGAATTGCTGGATTAGTGTGATTAATGCTGTTAATGAGGCGTATGTAGAGAATAATGATGAGGCAGAAAACATAGACATTCCTCCTAGAGATATTCCTCCTCCTGTTAAAGTCTTCATCATCACTGGGAAATGTTTGGATCAGAAATCAGATTTCACTGCCAATTGATCGAACAACAATACATCTGTATAAAGTTCGTTAGAAAAAAATTTATATCTTTGTTGTAGCAGTTAGATATCTAACAAGACCGCCGAAATTTGTGGGGTCCGGCAACAACTTAAGTTATGGAAAAACCTTTTTATGTGTTAGATACTTTTGCCTAAATGGTTATCCAAAAATAGGCAAAAAAAAAGATACTTTAAAAACTCTCTATCTTAAAGCCTAGCCTTCACTTTTTTGAATAAATTCTCTATTCCCTCTTTTTGTTCTTCATAAAGAAAAACCTAAATCCGATTTATAACATAGGTCCAATCTCAACTCACTCTTCTTTAGTGATTTTAATTAGTAGACATCAAATATTCTAGTTTTTTTAGGTGTATAAGAAGTCACGAATGCAAGATGAGAATCAAGTTCAAGATCTCTTAAAACTAGCAAGAATGTTTTAACCGACTCAACTATCCTTCACTCTCAACTATTATTTACAATTAGTCACATATTCACATGTATACTAGACCAACTAGTGGCGTGTCTATTCGACTAAAAACAGTTACACCGAATTGTACTGAATGCAAAATAAATACTGAAATGTGAACGTAAAAAGTATAGTACAACTAAGCTGAACTGAGAATAAGCTGGGAACCGGGAAGATATTTAGGCCCATAACATTGGCACAACTTACCTTGCAGATGATAGAAGATAAATGCAGATTACTAACATCAAACCAAACGAGAAGTAAAAACTCACTCTTGTTTAGAGATTTTAATAATACTCAAATGCACATAACTAACATCATAGGAAAAAAATTCACCAAAAAAGAAACTAACATCATAGAAAATAGCAATATTTTTCCTGGTATATGTCTGGAAACATGATTACATTGTCATTATGCTGTTCATAAGAGAAAAACTATATAATAAAATTATAAGATAAGATTCATGTAATAGTTACTAATTAGAATTCAAAAAAAAGCTCATAATTCAAGTTAGAAAGAAAAGAAAACTTACCTCTTCAATTGAGAAGTGTATGGCTTCACCTCAGCAGCGTATGTAAAAATGTTGATGTGCTATCTAGTTTGGGAAAGCCAGAGACAAAAGAGTTTGGTTATTTAAAAGTAGAAAAAGGAAGAAAATATTGGAAATATTGTTAATTTAGTGATTGTTTTTTGGGGGGTGTCTTTTTATATTTTGGACCAGGGCTTGGCTACATCTACCCACTGGGTAATCCACCTACTACTAATAGAGATAATAAAATAATATTATTAAGGTGAGGGTTTCACCATTATAACTACTTTTTACACTAACAATTGAAAGTGGGTAGTTTACCCACGGGTAAACAAAGTTTTTCCCTTTGGACCACTGCTTTTAAACTTGACTACATCAAATGAAGAGATGACAAGTATTTATGTGTTTAGATTTGATTTTTTTTTTTTTTGAAAAGGTGTTTAGATTTGATTAATTAGGTGGGGGATGTGAATTTTCTTGTCAGATACAAAAAGATTCGCAGAAAATTAATAATAGGACTGACAACTACTTCACTAAAGTTAAAGTTAGATGACTAATAAAAGGCTCTATGTTAACATCAACGTGGCAAGCAAAACCCAACTCAAGCTCTCATTATGTCCCATGCCAAATTTCAAATTGCCAAGCTCTCATTAGGGTGTTCACAAATATCCGATCCGATTGATCCGAAATATAGTGTTTTGGATAATTCGGATCGGATATCCGAAATTTTTCGGATCGGATTCGGATCACCCTTTTGGCTTTTTCGGATATCCGAATTATCAGAAAAATGTTTAAAAAATCGGATATTTTTCGGATAATTATCCGATCCGAAATATCCGTAAAATTTTTCATTAAATAAATTTGATTTTAAACTTTTTTCCCCCATAAAAATCGGATCGGATAATCCGAGTATCCGATCCGAAATTTCGGATATCCGAAAAAATGGGTATCCGAAATTTTCAGATCGCACTTCTCCCGATCCGAATATTTCGGATCGGATAATCCGAAATGAACACCCCTAGCTCTCACTATGGCTCATGCCAATATTTGATAGTTATTAGCTGATAGTTGATAACTGATATTTTGGCGAGTTGGTTAGGTGATGTAAGGTATTAGCGGAAACAAAATACTCACAATAACACGAGAATTAAGGAAATAAAAATACTTTCTCCATTTCTTTTTAATTGCAACTTTTGCCAAAAATGGAAATATCAAATTAATTGCAACAAATGTTTTCTTTTCTTTTTTACATCTCATTTCTCTCTATCTCTCTCCTTATCACATGTCCCACTTTCTCTCTTCATCCCATTCATACTCACACCAAAATTTTGCATAGGAGTCCACCCACTTGAGTTTGTTGCAATTAAAAAGAAACGGAGGAAGTACAAACTTTGAGAATTAGGGCTCCGTTTGTTTCAATAGAAAATCATTTTCGTGGAAAAACACTTTTCAACGAAAACAATATTCAATGAAAAATATGATTTTTTTTATAAAAAAAATTTGTTTGTTTAACTCGAGGAAAACACAGGGAGGGAAGGTAAATGAAGCAAAGAAGGAAAGATGGGAGGAGAAGAGAATCAAGAGAAGTAAGGAGTGAAGAGGAAAATGTGGCAATACCTTCTTTACACAATGAAATTGGTTTTCCTCTTCTAATAGCAATTTTCACCTTTAAGAAAATTGTTTTCCACCTTTTACCAAAACAAACTTTTCCTTCAAAACAAACGGAGTCTAAAAGGCAAAAACTTTGTACTATAAAATCATAATTCAAATGGACTTATTTCTCCACCGAGACTATTTTCTCTTTACATTGAATTTGAGATCATATCCCTCTTTATGTAAAGGTTAGAAAAATCATATTCCCAGTAGAAAACTAATACTAAAAGATAATATAAGATCATATTTAACAAATAATATCTTATTTCTTCTGTTAGAAAACAAATGATATCATTATCCTGACCTAATTAAAATTAAGAAAACAAGATCTAATATATCATTTCGCCATAAACATTTTTTGGAATGCACATTCTTTGCTTTTAAGCCATTGAATTTATTTTAAAAGTTACTCATGTAAGAGTAGAGTTGAGCCCTAATTAGAAATTAGGGACGAAATCATGAACAGAAATTTGATTACAAGTAAAAAGAACGTGAAGATATGGGATGACTTAGTGGTTTGAGGATCCTTTTATTTCTTATGACGTTTGAGACTTGCGCAAGAGAATCTGTCTACTTAGTATAGTCGCATACTTATAAATGAGATTATATCTTTAAAAAAAAATTAAAAGAAATGAAGAAAGTATAAGTATCTACTAGCAAGTAGTACAACAGAACGGAAGGAGTAATACTCCATCCGCTATATTAGATGATACAGTTTGACTAGCACAGAGTTTTGGAAAATGTTATTTGACTAACTAATTTTATTGAGAGTAGTTAATTATTAGTATTTATTTTAGTACATAAAATATATGTTGGTAGGGCATATCATAGGGGTTTGTGGTATTTGGGGTTATTAAATTAATTATATGTGGGACCCGATAATAATAAAAAATAATATTTCTATTGTACTCCAATACCATGTATAGAAGTGTACAAACTAATAAAGGACAAACAAATAAAAAAAAGTGTATCATGTGAAACGGCGGAAGTATATACTACCTCCGTTTTTTATTAGATGCATCACTTTTTTTTTACGGTTCCCAAGTCAAAATTTTGGAGGTAGTATTAGGAGATAGTAAGTGTATAATTAAAGGGGAGTGGGGACCATATTGTTATGTAATTAAATGTGAACAACCACCACTACCCACCTTCACTACCTCCACCAACCTGTCAACCCACAACCTCCACCTCTACGCCACCTCTTCCAATCCCACCCAAATCCACCAAGCTAACCCCACCGTCACCACCAAACAACTACCACATCCACCATAAAACCACCACCAAAAACCCTAAAACCACCGCAACCTCTTCCAACCCCACCCAAATCCACCAAGCCAACCCCACCGTCACCACCAAACAACTACCACAACCACCATAAAACCACCACCAATAACCCTAAAACCACCGCAACCACCCATTCGAACCCAACACCACCACAATCAAACCCAGCAGATCCACCACAACCAAACCCAACACAACCACCCCTTCAAACCCAACGAACCCACAACCACCCATTCGAACCCAGATCCACCACAACCAAACCCTACAAAACCACCACAACCACCCCTTCAAACCAAACAAACTCACCCCATTCTTTTGGTTTTCTCTCGTCGAGCAGATCTCGTCGGCGGTGAATGGCGGTGAATCTCGCCCAAAGAACCCAACAAACCCACCCCATTCTCTTGGTTTTCTGAACCTTGGAGGTGAATCACGCGAGTGGTGATGGTGGAGTTGGGCAGTGGCGGCGGGGGCGATAGGTGGTGCTAATAGGTTGTGGAGAAGGTGGAGATAATGGGGTGTGTGGTGGAGATGAAGATGAAGGGAAGGGAATGGAGGAGATGAAGTGTCTGGGTTCGGTGGTGGAGATGAAGATGAAGGGAAGGGAATGGAGGAGATGAAGATGAAGGGTTGCGTGGTGGTGTGGGGTTGGGGTGTGTGGTGGAGATGAAGATGAAGGGTTGGGTGGTGGTGTGGGGTTGGGGTGGGTTGGGGTAATTGAGGTGAAATAATTAAGTTTAATAAGTTTTAGATTAGTAGTTAATAATACTTTATTAATTTTATTAAGTATTGTTAATAAAGATAAGTAAGGGTATATAAGTCATTTAATGCACTAAAACTTACTACTTTAGGAAAGAAAAAAAAAGTGATGCAACTAAATGAGATCATCCGTTTTAAAAAAGTGATGCATCTAAAAAAAACGGAGGTAGTAATAATCTTATCGAACAATGATAAACGTACAACGTGCTACCAAAAAGGAACGAGCTCATAAAAACATGCCATTGCTAAATACGAAATTAAGTGTATATGAAACAACTAATTAGCAGGAAAAGTATGACAACTGATAGGAGCCACTGGGTCCCAGAATTCCCGAATTTGTTCAAAATGACATTAATATCCCGATTTGTATTTGGATTTCTCTTTAATCCAACAAAAGGGCTTTGATTAACCATTTGTAGAAGCTCCCATACTAATTAATCTCGACCTTTTTGCTTTAGGATACATTTATTGTCAATTGATTATTGATTTACCTATTTGCGTGTAAATTAATCAATATATCTTGTGAATGAACTATTGTTAGATTAGAATTGATCAAAGCGATTAACTGTGGACTCAATCTGACATGTTTTTTTTCAATATAATCCGTATATATTTTGGGTTAAAAGACCGGTTGGCTCATATTTTGGGTTTTTCTAACGTTGTAGCTTGTGAGCGCAAAATTCCGTTTTTATATCTACGACCCAAATCACCTATATTATAAAACAAGTGGACCTTTTAGTGCTCTATGAATGATGGAAAGCTGGTATATTAACTAGTTTGACTAGCTGATAAAATTAGTTGATTTGATCAACTGTTTGTATTAACTGTTTTTATAAAAGTGTTTAGTAAGATAAACTGACAATTGTTACCCGATAGCGGTTTTTAGTAAAATGTCATATAAGCACATGAGTTATAAGGACAAATTATGCGTAGGATAATAATCTGAGGATATAATTCATTTTTATAATTTGCAGCACCAAAACTAAAGTAGTTTAGAGTTTTGGTATTAATCCTTTCTTTCAATCCGTTTAGTATCAAACAATCTTAGTAGATAATTGTAAAGTCAAAACTCTAATTTAGATCAATTTTTAACTTTACCTCAAAGCTCTTACTATAGTTCAACTAAACGTTACCAACCCATCCCACCCTTTCAATGTTAGGCCTCTAGAAAATCTTAATACTAATTAAAGTTCCCTTAGAAGAAAGAAAAACAAAAAAACCAAGAAATTTTATGTAAAAGCCCTTTTGTTGAATTTGTGCATCCACATTGCATGTAAAAGACCAAGAAAGTTCAGGAAAAATTCATGGAAGCACACTGGACAGTAGTGTCTAAGGCCGCCATAGTTGACTTGTATTTCATTCTATGTTAACTGAACTTGGCGGATAAGTAAGTTGAGTTACAGTAACATTTTCAACAACTTGCTATACAAATATGGGTTGTGCTGTAAAGTAGGCCTACGTTAACATAATTACACTTTGGGCCTGTTCTCTTCGACTAATTCTAGCTGAACTGAACTGAACTTATTGGAGCTGAACTGAACTGAACTGAACTTATTGGAGCTGAACTGAACTGAACTTATTGGAGCTGAACTGAACTGAACTTATTGGAGCTGAACTGAACTGAACTTATTGGAGCTGAACTGAATTAAATTATAATAAGTATATGAATAATAAGTAAATAATAATTATTATGAATATAATAATAAGTAATAATAATTCTAAGTAATAATAATTAAATTAATAATTTAGAATAATATCAAATGAATAATGATAATATTATTTTGATGTTATTATGATAAATTTAAATAAATAAATAATAATAATAATAAATTAATTTTAAAAATAATAATTACTGATAATAATAATAATTTATAATAATGAGTAATTAAAATTATTAGTATTAATATATTAATACTTGATGATGATATAATATAATGCCTAAGAAGTAAATTAAAGTATTACCATTATAATAATAATTAGCTTAAAACATGGGTTGATGTGTGCTTCTAACCAAACCACGATTTGTGGTGGGTTGGTCTATGATAGAAATACACCAAACCGCCAAAGTATATTTAATATACAACGTAACGACAATGTTGTATTTTAAATAGTACTGCAGTATTATTAGCAACTTTGTAATTTTGTTCATATCTTTTAGCTTTTTGTAGCTTATTTGTATGATGTAATAGTGAATTTTATTCAGTAAAATAAAGCAACAATTGCAAATTAGAATACTCGTATTGACATGAAATTTGGTTAAACCGTGCACCAACCCAAACTTTGCTGAGCCATAATAATAATAATAGTAATAATAATGAGTAAAGATATAATAAAAAAAAATATAAATAATACTAATAATTATTATTATATAATAACAATAATAATAAGTAAAATAAATTAGACCAACAATAATAATATTAAACAAATTGGTTATATAATGAATGGAGCTGAACTGAACTGAACTAAACTGAATTTATTGGAGCTGAACTGAACTGAACTGAACTGAACTTATTAGAGCTGAACTGAACTGAACTTATTGGAGCTGAACTGAACTGAACTGAACTTATTAGAGCTGAACTGAACTGAACTGAACTTATTAGAGCTGAACTGAACTGAACTGAAAATAAGCTGAACAGAACAGGCCCTTCAGCTAATCAGCATACTTAAACGTCCAAAACGAAAGAAATTCATATGATGTGATACTTTCTTTATTTGTTTGTTTTTAGGGTTGATGTGGTATGGTACTTTTTTAAACACTAGGTATAATAAAATTAGGTTAACGACACTATCTAACATATTATAATCAAATAATGTTTGGTCTAGTGGAAAGGGGGTACTCATACCACTAACAATCATAATAACTTTAAAATAAAACATTCAATTCCCAGATCTGCTTTGGTTCAGTCGGGGTGGTGCGCAGACATGTGGTAGTAAAGCCCCATAACAAAAGTACAAAATAGGGCGAAACAAATTTTTAGATTCAGAAGTGCGATTAAAACTTGAATTCAGAGGGACCCATGATGGACCCTGACCCGTAGACACACTAGAGTACTAGACCTAAAAGGCTTGTGATTAGACTCGACCCATTCCCATCTTTACTCTTGACCAAACTTTTGTAAGCCTTCTTTCCAACACTCCCCTTAATCAAATCTTTCAACCTGTCTCCTATCCTACCTCCCAAGTGTCGCACTTGCACCACTAATATTCCTAGTACAATTTTAACCATTAATATGTTTAATTACATATGAAAACATATATACATCAAAAAGAGTCTAAATAAAAGTTGAACAAAGTATAAAGAAATTGGAATTTGATTTCTAGTAACTAAAGACATATGAATGTAAGTCAAAAGGAAAGCAGCAAATCACTTACAGATCATATACGCAAGTTGTGTTTCTCAATTAGTTGCTCTTACAAATTACGATCAAGTAAAGTTTCGCGATCCGACTCATCGACAACATTCACTTGTTTGCCATGAATCATGAATGGCACAAATGTACTATTATCTTACGAGAGTTATATCAAGATATTGGAATTGACATTGGAAGGTCTTTTGTATCATAACTTATAGCTAGTAAGATTCACGATAATATTAGGAGTATATCTTAGACAAAATATTATCTTAAAATAATAAGGAAGTATATCTTAAAGATATAAATAATATTTTTAGGAAAATTTGCGAAAAAATATCTTATTTGTTATATTTTTGTAAAAAAAACACTTATATAATTATTTTTGTGAGAATACAACTTATATGTTTACTCCCTCCGTTTTTTTTAATATGCACTTATTTTCATTGTAGGTTGTTTTTTTTAATTGATACCATTTTATTTTTTCCCATAAATGGAAGGGTGGCCCACCTAATTATTACACTTCTCTCTTACTTTTTCTTTCCTTCTCTCTACCTTTTTTCACTTTTTCCTTACTTTTACTAACCTTCTCTCTTACTTTTCCACTTTTACCTTGGTCCGCGCGCAAAAGCAAACATGCATATTAAAAAAACGGATGGAGTAGTTTTTATCAAAACACACACCTTTTTGTTAGATTTTGGCTAAAAAGTCAAATTTTTAGACATTGATCCTCCAACTTTTCATTTATATTTGCGTGTCCGATTTTGACCAAATTTTTTTTGTGAATGTGTGTCTCCCGCACACAAAGGATAGCGGAAAAATTTAAGAGGCTCAATGATCGAATATTTGACTTTTTAGCTAAAATTCGACAACAAGGTGTCCATTTTGATTAAAAAAAGACATATAAGGAGTTTTCTCACAAAAAAATTATATAAGGTGTATTTTCACAAAAATTAGAACAAAAAAGATATTTTTTCGCAAATTTTCCTTTTCTCTCACAGTATTATACTCCCTCCATTTTTTAATAAAACCAATTTTCTATTTAGGGGTGTTTTAAAATTAGAACACTCCTACCTTTTCCAATAAATGATAGGTTTGTCCACTTAATTAATATACTTCTCTCATACTTTTTCTCTCATTCTGATAAATTTGTGTGGGAGAGAGAATAATAGGAATTATAATATTGATGTGTGGGATTAATTACAATTGCATTACTTATATAGAGAGCATAACATTAACTTAACCTAATAAATTTAACCTAATGGGCCTTGCCCATAGATATAGACCTACGATCCAATATCCTCTAACACCCCTCCGCAATCGTAACGGCAGTAAGACGAACGTTACGATTGGACAAATAACAATAAAAAACACCAATAAAAAAACCAAACTCAAATTCTTCAATTCTTCAAATCTTCAATGCTTCAATTCTTCAATGAACAAACCTCGTCTCAAGGAACAAGGAGAACCCAAAAATCCATGTATCACGACACACGGAGAGCCGAAACATGTCTCACAATCTGTTTTGAACAGATCTGAAATTGAGACCAAAGAAACAATTTTTTGTGAAAGTTGTGATGGAATGAACATCATCACAGAAACCAAGAAACAAATTTTCGATGGAATGAACATCATCGACAATTTGAGAGAAACTAATCTGTTTTGAAACAGATCTGAACAGAATACCAAAGAAAAAAAACCAAATTTTTGAAGAAAAGAAGAATAATAACACCAAGATCACATAAACTTTAGTCTCCCAACACAATAAAACCACGCAGCAGAAATAAAAAAAAACTTCATGAATCCCGCCGGTAGGTTTAATTTTCTAACCTACCGGCAGGGAGAAATTTTTTGTAGACAATACCAAGATCTAACCTGCTCTTGATACCATGATAAATTTGTGTGGGAGAGAGAATAATACGAATTATAATATTGATGTGTGGGATTAATTACAATTGCATTACTTATATAGAGAGCATAACATAAACTTAACCTAATAAATTTAACCTAATGGGCCTTGCCCATAGATATAGACCTACGATCCAACATCCTCTAACACATTCCCTCTACCTTCTCCATTTTTCCTTACTTTTACCATCCTTCTCTCATACTTTTGCATTTTTTCATGAGTCCGTGTGCAAAACCAAACGTCCCTATTAAGAAAACGGGAGGAGTATTTAAGAAGAAACCCCACAAAGGCTATAAGGCATCTACCATAACCCCAAAGTTAAGTCTTTGCGAGTTTGTGAACAAACAAATATCTAATACCGGTGGTTAAGAGTTTAATCTTACTTTCTAAATTTGTGAGATGACTCCTAAAAATGAACACTACAATTGTATATTTGTATTGTCATCATAATAATTCACTCTTATTCCTACTAAAATCATATTTCTTATAATGAATACTCCCTCTATAAAAAAATATTTCTTAGAATAATTTGTCAAAAACTACCTTATATAATGCACATTATTGGTTAACCACCTTTTTTATTTTTTTTAAAATAACTACCTTATATATATAACCAGATGGTTTCACTACCAAAACTATTTTCCGACCAAAAAAATTTCTGACCGTTTTACCCCAAGATTCTTCGTCTTCCTCAATACACCATTCTTCTCAATTCAACACTAATTCTGCGTTTAGGGTTTTCAATTGGGTTTTTTCCCTTCTCTTTCACTTGCATCTCTCTTCTTCACTCCATGAACACCTTCATTTTCATCCGTTTTTTCTGGGCAGTCTCACATTTGAGGATTTTGAGCTTTTATTGGATATTAGAATCTTAGTAGAGTTTAAACCTTTTCATACGTGACCAAATTTAATAAATCGTCACATAGATCTTGATTTTACTTACCTCCACCATCATCAACTTCAATTTTCTGGGTAATTGAGCTTGTTTTTGGAGCGATTTTGGTGGGAATTTGCAGGCTTTATATTCATTTTGAGGCTTAATTCCATGTTTAATTTCGAATTTACACTTTAATTTTTAAATTTAGGGCATTTGAGTAATTAGAGTTCATGTCAAAATTTGAATTGGGGATTTTTCTATCTAGAGGTTTTTAGATTTGAAATTTGGTTGGGTAATTAAGATTGATGATTTTTAGTGATTTAAAATTGACTGAAGATGATAGAAGGAAGGTGGAAAGTGAGTTTTTCGAATGAATTTAAGGTAAAATCAATGAAATTGGACTGAAAACCACTTAGGGGCAAAACAGTCATATAATTTTTTGACCGGAAAATGGTTTTGGTAGTGAAACCAATTGGTTATATATGTATAAGGTAGTTATTCTAAAAAGAAATTATAAAAGATGGTTAAACCAATAATGTCCATTATATTAGGTGTTTTTGACAAAAAAAATCCTACTACCTCCTTTTTTTTTTAATACTTTCTCCGTTTTGATATAAGTGATACATTGTCACTTTTACGATTTTTGAGGCAAAATTTGTTAAACTTGATTAAAAAATTGAAAGTGGGGAGTGGGGCATTTAATTAATAAGATAATCAGCCACCCATCCACCACCACAAAACCACCACCCACCCTCAAAACCAGCCCCATTTCCTTAGCCCCATTTCTCTCGTCGTCGATATCATCCACCCATCCACCCTCGAAATCAACCTACCACCCTCACCGGCGAAATCAGTCCTCCTTCTTACTCGATTTCTCGAAGCCTTCTTCTCGTCATCTTTGCTCGATTTCTCATCGTCGTCCTCCTTTTTCTCGTCGTCGTCCTCCTTTTTTCTCGAAGCGTCGAAGCCTTCTTCTTGTAGTCCTTGCTCGATTTCGGCTCGAAGTTTCGAAGCCTCGAAGCCTTTTTCATGTCGTCCTTGCTCGATTTCTGCTCGAATTTTGGCTGGGTGGTGCTTCGTAATTTTGGTCGATGGCTAGGGTTTTGATTTGGTAGTAGGTTGAAGGGAGGGTGGCTAGGGTTTCGATTTGGTGGTAGGTTGAGGGGAGGGTGGCTAGGGTTTCGATTTGGTGGTAGGTTGAGGGGAGGATGGCTAGGGTTTCGTTTTGGTGGGTGGCTGGTGGTCAGGTGGTGGAGAGAGATGGAGAGGGTGGTAGGTTGAGGAGAGAGAATAATTAAGTTAGTAATAATTAATTTTTATTAAGATTATATAAACATGGTTTTGTAGGTTAAATAAGGGTAAAATTGTGAAATAATTACACTAAAACTTAACAAAGAAGGAAAAAACCCAAAGTGTATCACTTATTTCTAAACACACATTTTTAGAAACTGTATCACTTAAATCAAAACGGAGGAAGTATGTACATTTGCTTTTGCGCGCCGACCAAAAAAAAGTTCAAAAGTAAGAGAGAAGGATAGTAAAAATAAGAAAAAAGTGAAAAAGGTAGAGAGAAGGGAAGATAAAGTAGGAGAAAAATGTTATAATTAGGTGGGCCAACCTTCCATTTATGGAAAAAGGTAGAAGTGTACCGATTTAAAAAAACTCCAAAATGAAAAAATATACTTATTATTAAAGTAAAAACGGAGGAAATATTTCTTATAATAATATCGTTATGTCTTTATCATATTTTCTTGATTGTTATAATATTCTATGCTCTTATTCACAAGTGAAAAAAAATAAAATTGTTCATCTAGTTGGAACTTGGAAGGCTCACTGATCAACATAAGTATGATATTCATAACCTCATAGGTAACTAATAAATGTCAACTTTGTCATTTCCTATATCTATGGACTCTCCTTGGTTTCTGTGCAATATGTTGGGTAGCGAGTATTGCGAAACGGAGGAAGTATCAGTATAAGAGAGTGAGACGTAACTTAATTAGTTAGAACTTCTCTTTCAATTTCAGGAGAGATGTTCAGCACCTGCTTTTATAGCTCTATAAAGCACCACAATAAAAATACGAGTACATATTATCACCATATATATAAGCAAAACAATACAGTGGTTTATATAACTTGATTTTGATTATGTAATACAAATACAAATTATTTCCCTACTGTCCATTAATAAATCTTCATGAGTTGTTAATTTCTTCAATTTCACTAACACATACAAATTTAATCAAATCCTTC
The DNA here is from genome assembly GCA_947645195.1 of Patellifolia procumbens. NCBI lineage: Eukaryota > Viridiplantae > Streptophyta > Magnoliopsida > Caryophyllales > Amaranthaceae > Patellifolia > Patellifolia procumbens. The sequence goes on from CANSGD010000144.1 coordinate 2,319,845, forward strand.
CCCATTATCAACTAAGCCATAATCTTTGTTATTCACTATCTCATTCTTCTTAGTCCTAAGAAGCTTAAGAACTCCTTGAAGAGCTTCCTCAACATTATCTTCTGATCTCATTAACTCTTCCGCTACTTGAGCCGGAGTGACATCGACTACGTCGATCATCCTTTCGATCTCCTCGAAAAGCCAATGTTCGCCTTCGAATTCGAGGTAATTGGAAGCTAAGATCTTAAAACTTGGAAACGTTAAATATGACATGTGAATATGCATATCCATTCTTCCTGGACGTAGTAATGCAGGATCAAGCTTTTCCTTGTGGTTTGTTGTGAACACTATGATTCTTTCATCCCCGCAGCTTGACCATAAGCCATCTATGAAATTAAGTAACCCAGATAGTGTCAACTGCAACCATCCCACACCAAATATTAATACATGTGGGGATATTATATGAAAATTAATATAATCTAAACATTTTTTTAATTTGATTTTTGTAGCCCTTTATTTTCACTTATTTTTGGAGTTTAAAAGCCAAACAAAAAATATTTGCTATTAGAAAATCGTTATAAAGATAATCTCCTATATTTTAACAATTTTATTTGTGGGAAGAAGAATCTAAGTGATTAATCATATGCACCTAGTGCATAGGCTAGAAAACCGTTAGAAAATAACCTCAACTACATATACCGTATGATGTAACAGTAACATGGCACACGCAAATCCGCCATGTAGCTAATTTGTAGTTAAGAGAAGATTGATAAGAAGGAAGCATATATTCAACTTTTACTAAAGCATATTTGTCGTCCTAGCTTTATTTGGTGAGTACAACTGTGTTTTACACTTATTTTAGAAGAAAAAAATAATCCAATAAGTTCTAATAATAATAATAAGTTCCGTTAAATTATTACAAAATCTAGAATTATTATTGTTGTTAAGTATGGGTCTGGGCCACACCCATACGGAGGAGAGAGAGTCCACTTCACAAGACCAAGGAGGTTCCACCTTAAAACCATATGGCAATAAGGGGAGTAGCCCCTTAGCCTAATTAGGTGAACATCTCTCTCCAAGTTAATCAATATGAGACTCTCACATGTGATGTTGCATGGGCCAAGAGGTTCAACACTCCCCCTCACATGTGAGGTCCCTTTTTAATTGGCCCATAGTATATTAAAGGACCCAATCGTGGGCCTGGCTCTGATACCATGTTACTATGACAACAAATTTCCAAGTTAAATCTAAAATCAGAAGTTGTACCAATATAACAACAATATATATAATACTAACAATAATTCTAAAATGATATTAGCAATAGTGATGTAATAATAATTGTAGTTATAAGTATTAAATTTATAAATGTATTATAAGACTGACAACATCATCTATTATATTTATGAGCTAATACTAACACAACAGTTTCAAGATGTTTCAATAATTAAATTCCAATAATAGATTCAAACAATTGAGATCCGAGTGAAGAGAACGCACCATCCATCGAGTTAATAATTGATCTATAGTATGTCTCGTCTGCTTAATATAAGCACAAAGAAGAACATCATCATAAAAGATAATAAAACTTAGAATTAGACTGAACTTTGGACCAACTTTAACATAAATAAGGAAAAATATATGAGCAATGCGAACAAATAGAATAAGTGATGTAAAAAATAAAAATCTAGGCATCCAAATCACTATATCACTAATATAATACAAAGACTTGTATTAGACAGCCTATTTACAAGCTTGTATGTAGATTGTATGAAGCTCTAGGTTAGAACTGTAAGGTTTTAACTTGAAAGTTAAAGGTTCTAAAAATTTAACATCTAACACTTCTAAATTAATATCTTACATGATACGATTTTAAGTTGAAACATTATTCTTCAAGTTAAAATCTTTTGGTTTTACAATGAGAAATCCATAATAAATATGTTCGTCATCTATCCCAACACTTATTCGTAATATAGATAATGATGCCAAAAAGGTTAATTCAAGAATGATAATTTTCTATCCCTTATACTGAAATCGGTCTCTAAAGTTCCAACCTCGAGTCCTCAACATCATTGTTTAAGCCTATTTTTGTTAGCAAGGCTCAAAACCTAGTCTTTTTATGCTTTTTCTTAGTTCAATCAATCATTTGCGCACATAAAATGTCTATCACTCCCTCTTTTCCTTAAATTGGTCACACTTGGGATCCTCCTCACACCATTTAGAATGAGTGGAAAATTTTAATTTTTATCAATCTAAGAAAAATACAGTGACGTGGGACTTGATGTGCAATTATCTTTTAAGAACAAATGATTTTTTTTAAATTTTTTCCCTAAAATAATTAACCAAATTCGGCCCTTACCGCTCAAATATAGGTTGTTAAAGTTTGTCGGATGGGTCAGGTGGTGGGTCGGATTGAGGTTGCTCCTACCATCCACCAAATTTATAAAGATATATATATTTTTTCCAAGTGATATATAATTGAAACTTTTAGACTAGTTATACTCATGCAACTTATGCCTATGCTTATGCTTTAATGGTTGCTCCATACTTTTTTAGTGTGTTTGAGAGTCACAACTTATAAGAAAAATATTTTTTACATATGAGTATTTGCACAATGTTTATTCTTGTGGCAAAATTTATACATTGTTTTAATGTTTTTATTTATTTATTAATCACCCAAATCACCCATAGATGATGAATGGTCGGATCTTAAGGTGGAATTTAGGGATGATCGATTGACTAAAGAGTATTAGCGGCATTGGCGGATCCAGAAAAATTATTTAGAGGGGTTAGAACGTAATTTTTAAATTTTATCGGGGTCAAAAGGTCAAATTTTCAGAATAATTTTTAAAAAATTCAAATTTTTCAAAGAAATTTTTTATAATTTTATCAATTTAAGTGGGGTCAAGTGATCCTATTTCTCCCAATATAAATCCGCCACTGATTAGCGGTAGAGGCAGGTTGGGCCCGACTCCAACCCACATCCTACCAATTTCCAACCCTACGCATGAGCGCTTGATTATGAATTTTTAAAAATTTGCCTAGCAAACTACTCTTACATCACTAAAAGTCTAAAAGCCAAAAGGTCAAAGCACATGGCGCATACCCAAATTGTGGTACAATTATTTGTCCATAGAAATGAAGAAACAAACAAAAAATTTGTGATCCGACTCATAACCTTTTTTGGTTTGCCATGAAGCATACATATTTTTATTTAAAAATAGTAAAAAGAAAGAAAGGTGCTTTCAACATAGCACTTAATTAGATCAATGATAGTGTAAGTTGAGGTACAATATGATGGAGTCATCGTCAAATCCATCAACCCAATAGTGGAAACTCATTGTGGAAAATACCACAAAATAATTATTATATTGAAAGTCCTTCGTACCATGAATAATGTACACCATTTCATGATTCTTTTTCTTATTTTCTCCCCTGCAGTCTCTATTTTCCTTAAAGTAACGCTAAAAAACCAAAGACTTATAATAAAGTTTTTAAATATGTTTCACAACAACAATCATTCACATTTATATATCAAACTTAAACGAAGGCAAAAAAAAAAAAAAAAGCATAGATTATACAAATTACTTCTAACTCCATAAACAATAATGAATTAATGATGATACGTAAAATAGACATGTTGCATATTAGAAATACGAGTATTAATCTTTCATACACACAAACAACTTTTTTAGTAAAAGGAAACTTCAATAACCTTATGAATAAACTTGTAATCCCAATTAAAACAATGCCGACCAATAGCCTTGATTGTGTGGAATCTAGTTGTCTAGTGGGATCTCCCCCATTTCCTTGAGGGAAGATCCACATTCTAATTAAGGGAGAAGGGAGAAGGGAGAAGGGAGAAGGGAGGTGTAAAGGGGGTGTCCAATGGTGGTGTTAGGTGGATAACTTAGTATTGTTTGGTTGACATGAGAAAATATGTGTTAGAGCATAAATCTATTCCTGGGCCCTCAACCATCAGCTTAAATTTTTGGTTGAGTTGGTTCCATGACATGGTATCAAGAGCTAGTGTGACTACAAGGTCACGAGTTCGAATCTCATCCACCCCTCATTTCTAAGTGGAATATATAGCGCCAGGTATGAGGGAGGCTTGTGTTGCATCCACACTTCAAGCCCAGTGGGCTCTTGCGTGAGGGGGCGTTTTAGAGTATTAATCTATTCATGGGCCTTCAACCATCACCTTAAGCTTTTGGTTGAGTTGGTTCCTTGACATAGTTGACAATATGGGAAATAGAAATTCCTATTAGGGATGTCAATAGGGCGGGGCGGGGCGGATGTTGGAATTCCTATCCCTATCCCCGCCCCATCACCCATGGCAGGGGAAAAATCTTATCCCCATCCCCGCCCCAACAGAGACACACTAAAAACTATTCCTGCCCCATCATCCGCGTGGATCCCCACACCCACTTCACCCCCACTACCTGCCCCTCCCCCGCCCCATCCTCCCCCCCATTGTCAGTTTACTAAAAATTTTGGGCCTAGATAAACAAATTGTAATTTTTTTTAAAGAAGATAAATTATATGAAAACATAAATTTATTCAATGCACGAGGATAAAGCGGGGCGGGCGGGGATGGGGCGGGGGCGGGTACAATCTAACATCCACACCGCCCCATCACCCATGGCCAGTACCATTTTCATCCCCATTCCCGCCCCATCAGTCGCGAAACCTGCTAACTAGGGTGGATGCGGGGCGGGTCTCCACGAAACCCGCCCCACTGACATCCCTAATTCCTAGGAATTGGGTGAGTTGTTTCCTTGACAACAAAATAACAAAAGGGATGAATTAGAAATTTTGTGTTCTCACAAATTGGAGGAATTTACTTACATTTCCATGGGAATTTTCTTCCCACATTCTTAACCAAAAAATTTAACCAAATTTTCACAAATTTAATCAAGGAATTTATTTCCTATGAATTGCAATTTCATGGAAAATTTGACTTCCCACGTAAAGCAAACAACCACTTAGTTGGATTTGGGTTAGGCCTTCACTCAACACAGGTGACTTGACCCAAACTTATCCTGTCAAAAAATTAAACATACTGCTATATTTCCTAAATTTTGAAATATTATCCCCTCTGTTTCACATGATATTTTATAAAAATTACATATAGTTTTAGAACATACGTGATTGTTTGACTAGGAATCTTAATTTTGTTAAAAAAGGTAATACAACTCCCTCTTTTTGTGTTATTCTTCCTTCTTTGATTTTTGCTGTCAGACTTGGAAAAATCTTGACCATTATATCAAATAAGCTATAATATAAATTATTATTATTCAAGGCGATTTAAGCAAAAATTAAACTTGGGTGTATCATGCTCATGATACATCCTCAAATTATCTTAAGTGTACCTTACTTATGGAACACCCAAATGTATAATAAAAAAATTGTAACTAAACTCCTTTCATACACAGTTTTGGAAGATGGTAGTTAAGACCAACTTGAGGTGATCAAGTGGCTCTACCCAAAAAGGCCAAATGTTGGCCCAGAGTCCAACCTAGTTTGGCCCAAAATGCCCAAAACTTGGTCTTATATTCCTATTATTCTATTTCTGCGGCCTAAATCGGCTAAATGTCCCGTATATATGATTACCCCTAAGGTAAACAAACGAATAAGGAAAATAAAATAAGGAAAATGATAAATACATCCTAAATAAGAATTTAAATAAGGAAATTTAAGTAATTTATAAACATTAATAACACCGATTCACGTGAGATCATGGTATAAATTTTCAGCTTAATACTCCCTCCATTTCTCAATAATTGTTACGCTTTCCTTTTTAATACGTTTCACAAAAATTGTTACACTTCATTTTTACCATTTTGGATATATGGCCCCACCAATTTTGTATTCTTTTATACTCTCCTAAAGTTAATTTTTTATTCTTTATTCTCTCTCCTAAGTTACTTTTTCCTATCATTGTCATGCTTTTATACCCACTTCCTTGGTTCTTGTGTTTTTGTAAGTGTAGCGATTTTTAGAAAACGGAGGGAGTACTATTTTAGGCAATAAATTTAATGCTTATATACAACTCTTAAGATTGTATATATCACAGCCATAAAATAAACATCGATAAGAAAAGTAATGCCGTTATAACATGTTCAAATTGTTATAGCTAATACACATGTCTATTTACCTTGTGTATCTTTACAACGGCGTGTTAATTAAGAAGACTGGTTGTAGGTATTTTTGTGAAGATGAAGTTACTTTTTCCTTTTGGGTAGGTAAGGTCGTAAGGACAAAGTATCTTACTGAACTGACACATCTAAGGCGAGTTAATTTTTCTTAACTAACTTATTAGGAGTAGGGTTGTTCAAAAATCGGTTTGAACCTGAAAATTGATATTACACCAAACCTAAGCTAATCGATTTGGTCTCCGGTTCTCAATTTCTATTTTTCGGTTTTTGATTCAGGGTTCACTTGCCGAGTTTGAACCGGACTGAACCTATTTTGGCTTTTACATTTATATCTTTTGCCACAAAAGATATTTTATTTCCTAATGTTCCTATAAGTACTAATGATAAAGCAAAATGATCAATAATTAATGTGGTAGGGTAGAAGACGATTTTTTTTCCTTAAAAATTTTATGCCCCATAACTCATAACCTATTATATTTCGCATATATTTATTTTACTTTACCAGTTCAATCGGAATGTCAGGGCTTTGTACCGGTTTTGTTAACCCGATCCCATTACAATCTATAACCCCGGTTACATTCCAAACTGTAACCGGTCCTCCGTTTATCATATTTTAATTTTTCGGGTTCATGTCCGATTATGGATATGTGAGGAGAAATGGCTAGGGTAACCTCATCCAAAAAGAGCCTTTATAGAGGTTTGAATCTCATCATGTATGTCATGATCTTGAAGTTCTTAAGCCAAATAATTAACATTAAGCCAAACCTTGTGTGTGGTTTGAAAGATGAAGTACCGTTAAGTCTAGTTACTCTAGTATATCATGTTTCAATAATCCAACTAGGCTAAAAAAAAAAGCATCCAATTCACGTCGATATATATACAAGATATAAAAGAATATGCACTTTAAAAAAATTTATAAAAAAGGAAAAGAAGAGTAAAGGTATGAACTAACCTGAGATTCAGGTGGCTTCTGAGAGGAATTTCCACCAGTGTCATTAAAACTCTTATTACATCGGTTTTTAATGTCGATAGTACAATCAATATCTTCAATTACCAAAATAGAACGATTAGCCGTAGCAAGTAATAACCTTCTTAAATCAGAATCCTTAATCAAATTTCCCAGTTGTAAATCATAAATATCAAACCTTAAGTAATTAGCCATGGCAGCTATTAAACTCGATTTTCCTGTTCCTGGTGGTCCATACAACAAATACCCTCTTTTCCATGCACGTCCTACTTTCCTATAGTACTCCCTTCGTCTCAAAAATCGATCCAAATCCGACATGATCGACGCTTTCGAACCCGGATCCATCGCCAAAGTATCGAATGTCGATGGATGTTCCAAGTTTATTGTATCCCAATACACGTTTACACCATTAAATCTACTCGCAAGTGTACATAACTTTAACGTTCTTTCTTTATCAATCATGGATTTAGACTTCGCTAACACGTAGGGTAAGTACGAGTTTATAACTTTCTCCTTGAATTTTTTGTCGAAAGAAAGCTCGAAAAATCGAGTTTCGGGTGCTAAAGAAGGGAGGCTATCGTCCTCGGGCAGTCTACTGCCCGAGGACGAACGTAGGGTTTCCACTTGCATGGAGTGGAAACACCAATGAAGGTGGATGTGGTCGAAGAAGTCGTTAATTTCCTCCCCTTTTTCGAACCGAATGTTGAGGGACTTGTCATTAGGGGATTTACTAATTTTAAGGCGGTCCGTGGAGGGAGTGGTGACTTTGGCGGAGAGGTAGACTTCGGCCGCGTCGTACACTTGGTTGCGGCCGATGCCGGTGGCGTTAACCTCTTCGATTACTAGGGTGAGGTGGTTGTTGCGGCGGTTGAAGAGGTGTTGGAGAAGTGTATAAATGTAAATGCGTAAGGGATGTGGGATGAAGTCATGAAAAATTGAACGTAAGAGCATTAGTAACGCAGAAAGTGAGGCATAAGCTGAGAATAGAGAGGTTGCGGTTGGGATGTGGGATTGAGAAAAATACATGGTTAATTAGTTGATGATAGTCAATTTGGGTTGAACTTTGTTTTTAAGGGAAACTTTTGATCTTATGAGAGTTTGGGAATAAGTTTTTGGGTTTATTTTTGTGGCTCAAAGATGACATAGATTGTAGGGTATTGGTACTATTTATGGTGGAGAATTTGTTTGAGAGTTCTCATTTATTGTCTCATTTCGTGTTTTTTCTTTAACTAAAATGCTATTAATTTGTAATTTTTTATTAAGACTAGATTATTAGTTTTAAGTTGATTGGATAAAGTCGCATCTTTATTCCCAATTAATATTTTAATTATTAAACTTACTTTAGAACTTTTTTCGATTAGAGCTTCTTTTCAGTGGCGCGAGGGTAACAATGTACATACAAATATCAAAAGTTAGCTCATTTTTAGGATTGTGTTTCATAATCTTCATTGAGATAGTCATATAATTGATTGAAGCATCAACAAAAAAAATCCACTTTGGGTAGTTTAAGACAATAACAATAAATTGAGAAATGACACCCTTTGTTTGAGATAGCACAAGCTTTTTAAAAAAATTGTCCAATAGCTACCGATATAATTCCAGGGTAATGAGAAGGTTAAAAGAACTCAATTTATCCCTTTGAAATGAAAAAGGATTTCAAAATTTTAGCTATATTTCGAAATTTCTATTTTATCCCCAAATTAAATTATTACATATATACTTTTTGACAAATTTAAAAGGCTAATCACCAACATCAAATATAAAGCATTGTCATACCACGTCATTCAAGGCGTATCATCTACCCTTTATGATTTTGTTAGTTGAATGACATTTGACAAAACTTACTTGGAGGACAAGGAGTAAACACTTAACAATAATTTCTTGTAAATAAAATAGGCTATAAAAATACTTTTAAAGTGTTTAACTATGTCACGCAAAAAAGTCAACCAAGCTTGCTTGATATTTTTTGATTGTTTTTAATAATATATATTTTTGTATAGTATTGTTTAATTAATAAGTAATTATAAATATTTGTGGTCAAATACATAGTTAAAAACTCTAATAAACAAGCGTTGTTGTACTAATTTAATTAAGGGCGAATCTATTATCGTAGTTCGGCAACCTAAAGGATTTTTTTTCTTAATTATGAAATAAATTAAACTCAGGAGAATTGGTAAGAAAACACTTGATGATTGTCTTTAGTTTTATGAAAAATACATACTGTGCTTAATTGAGACCATGGTGGACAACAACACATAATGGAAATTAGACCACCACTCCTACAACTTTTCATGGACTTTTTGGAAAAGAAACATTAAAGGAAAGCTAGGAATTGAAGTTTTAGAGTACAATATTCAGTTTTCTACCTAATTACTTTTGTTAGTTAGTAGTAACATGCTTTTAAGCTTCCGAGAAATTGCCCACATTATTGATACTTTATGAATCGAGAGAAAGTGTGGAGTTTTGAGGAGGATAAAGGAGTAACTTTTTAAAAGGAGGGAATGGCGTGGTGTAGTGAACTAGTGATACACCGGCCTATATTAGGCTATTACGATCAGTAATAATTGGTCCACTTTCAAGTATATAAAATTGATTTAACATAATTTAATTGCAAAACTGATTTTACATGAAATCACTGTACGTATATCCCTTTATGATAGTCGGTTAAGTATATAAAGTAAGGATTAAAAGTTGATCTAGTGGTTTGAAATCCTTCCTTTTCTTTCTGTGAAAGGGGTCCGATTCTCACCCATTATAAAGGTGAGATCTCCATTCCCCCACACTTGTGCAATGGTTTTTTCTTAACTAATATAGTCTCATACTTATAACTGAGATTATATGTTTTTCAAAAATATATAAAAACAATTCAATCGAAAGAAGCATGTGCGCTACCTCTGATGGAAAAGGTAAGATATAAATGCTTTAAGAAATGGAAATAGACGGGGTTAATTCGTGTAGAAAGGAAATCACCTTTCGCCTTACTACAACTCCAAAAAGTAAAAGAAGGCAGAAGAACCCAAACGCAACAAAATCTCATCCAGGTATGAAGAGAAAAAGTACAGTGTTATATCCCCCTTGTCAGATCTTACTAGCTATTTGAGGATGAAGGTGGCGAGTTTTATATTTTAATGTTTTGGTAATTGTGTCTGTCAATGCTTAAACTATAATAAGAGGCCCAAAAACTAGCTTGTATAACTAGAGAAGGGGGCCGAGGTTGTAACTATCTATTACATCTATAATATATTGATATTTTAATACTACACATTGAGCTGAATCTAACAAAATTCTACATAAATAGTATTTTTATTCTACTCTTATATTAAGTGTGGGTTTGGGTCGCACCCACAAAGAGGAGAGAGAGTCCACTTCACAAGATCAGAGGAGGTTCCACCTTAACACCATATGGCAATAAGGGGAGTAGCCCCTCCCCTTAGCCTTATTAGGTGAACACCTCTCTCCAACATTATCAATGTGGGACTCTCACATGTGATGTTTCATGGGGTCAAACTCCAACACTCCTCCTCACATGTGAGATCCCTCTTTTTTAAAAAAATTGGCCCATATTATAATAACGGACCAGGATCCTAGCGGTAGGTCTGACTCTGATACCATGTTAAGTGTGGGTCCGGACCACACCCACAAACAGGAGAGAGAGTCCACTTCACAAGATCAAAGGAGGTTCCACCTTGAAACCACATGACAATAAGGGGAGCAGCCCTTTAACCTTATTAGATGAACACCTCTCTCCAATATTATCAATAAAGGACTCTCATATGTGATGTTTCATGGGGTCAAAGCTCCAACATCTTATATAATGAAATTTCGTAGATAAAGTTTTTGAAATTGAGCCGTGAATTAGCAAATATTGCGAGAATTATAAAACAAAGGAAGTATTATTGTGCTACAGAACTATTCTTTGATCGAACAAGTCTATCTTAATTGATATGTAACAATCATATGGCAGACTCTGTTCATGAGATCTTGTGCAACCCAAGATGCCCGGCCCATCAATCGCAACATCCACCCAATAGTGCAAGCAACCCAATAAGCTAATTAGTCCTATCCTAGTCTGATCATTTAGCTATTTTCTGTTACAAGTTGTTAACTTATTTTGTCCTAATCTACTCTGAATAATATGTTTACTGTAATCCCTAACTAATGTAGACATCTCAAAGTTTCAATATCATGATTTTCTCTCTCCCTTTCTTACTCTAGAACTTTGTTGCACTTATGTAGATACAAGTAGTAATTGAAAAATGTGTAAGAATTGAAGATTATCAGATGGAATTTGAGCAAAGACGGACGTATAACGGAAGATTGACAATAGTTGTCTCACGCTCATTTCCTATACTACTGCTACTACATTGCTATAGATAACATATTGTTGACGTGTACAAATTCGTGGCCTACTATAAAGCATTATGGTAGCCTTTTTGTTAAGAAAGCCATCGTAAAATTTTCATACATTGCTATGATTTATTTGTTCTCGAGTAAGAATACATCAATACATGAAATCTTATTTTTCTTTCAATATCGATTCTCAACACATGATATCTTAGTAATCGAGATTAGGCATTGTCGCAACTCACAATAACTTAAGCTAACCCCAAATTAGTTATTTATCATCCAAAATGCTTCACCCCTTGGGAATCTACATGGGCCATCAGTGTCCGCGTGAAAACTTAGCATGCTGCACGCATTGCTCTTATCTTGTGTAAACCATTCTGATGATCCGACCACTTGATCTCATTCTGCATCGCAAAGGTCTAGTTACACTTCTCATGGGTCCGACCGTTTGGTTACCTGACCGACCAACAAGTCCATTTCATAACATTATTAGTCTAGATGGATACGAAAATTACAAGGAACTTCATCTCTACAAAGTTCCTTAAAAAAGATGTTGCACCATGATCCCTCCACTCTCGAATAAATTTCTTAATGTACTTGACTTTCTTTATCTCTACTAAATTATTTTGACTATTAATACATTTAATTATGTATAAGTTAGAACAATCATAGTTAGAATTATTCTTGTCAATTTTTTCTACATATATTGAGATTTGATATGAAACTAGTAAAATCCTTACTGATATCGATATAGATGAAAATTTACCATAAAAATCTAGAAGTTTAACCAAAATAAATTCAAACAATTGACTATTATTTGAGAATGGAAGGATCATATGGTTCACTTGACATTGTTGTGTACAAAAAAAAATCTCTTTATCATTCAAACTAGCACTACATTTCAGTTTTTAACATCTTGTTTTTCGACTAACTCCTTTCCATTACTCGCATCTTCGCCATTATTATTATTATTCTTACCATCATTATTGTTCTCAGCATTGGATTTAGACTCGTCCTCAGATTTCTTAGCCTTGGCTATAGCATTGTCTTCTATCTTCAACTTAAGAAACTCAACGAAACCTTTAAGTGCAGGATCAGCCTCGTCGTGCTTCATCAATTGCTCGGCTACTTCTGCCGGAGTGACTTCGGCTTTTTCGATTAGGCTATCAGCGTCGGAGAAGAGTTCATGATGGTCTATGCCAAGGTAATTCTTAGCAAGGAGTTTGAAGCCAGAAGGAGTGCAGTAAGACATGTGAATGTGGACGTCCATACGTCCTGGACGTAGCAATGCAGGATCTAATTTGTCTTTGTGGTTTGTAGTAAATATTATGATTCTTTCGTCCCCACAACTTGACCATAATCCATCAATGAAATTCAGTAATCCTGACAATGTTACCTAATCATAAAGAATAACAATAACATTGATCAAAATCAAGTCAGTATGACATAATGTGTCATTGTAAATACTAAATACTTATGTACGTCTTTCTTTTAGTTTTTCCACTTTTTTGACTTATAAAGTTTTCAATGTACATATCTAACTATTGAGTATCTTAGTTGTACGCAAGTTAACATTGTGAAATAAAATTACATTTTTGAAATGCAAATCAAAACGAAAGTAACACGATTTCATAGGATAATGTTTGACATAGTCAACATTTATTCTTATAGTTAGTATATAGTTTTAATTACAATTTCGAGAAAATTATAAAAAGTCAAACCTTTGAACAACCCACAGCTAAGAAATTAAACAGTAACTCCATTATAAATTTCTAATTCGCTGGTACTTGGCCTATAGGCAGCGATGTTTCTCATGTCCTTAATCAAACCTCAATAGTTTTTCCTTAGGGTTGGAATTCCCAATATGTGTAAAGCGGTAATTTATCTATATTATCATTATTATCACCATGCTCCATCATTTTTATTTTTAAGAATTTTGAAACTTTACCGTTATTCAATAAGAAAAAGTGTCATGCATTATCTGATAAAGTCTTACCTACCACGAAAATTAAACCAAAGGAAAATGTACTTACTTAGAAGTGACAATTGGGTTATGCAAGAAGAATCGCTTCGGGTCCATTTATTTTCGTCTTGAGTTTGGATTTAGCCTAGGTATGTTTTGGGTCTATGCGATTGGGTAGGGTCAGGTTAATTAGGGTCAAGTTTATTTCGTATCAAATCAATATTTGAAGTATTACAAATAAATTAATAATCAAGTATCAATTGTGACACATAACAAATAAGAGATAGTATTAAAGTAACTAATAAAGTATCATAAAAAAGAAAATTAAATTTGATCAATTTGTGGCGGGTATCATAGTGATGGTATACTTCAAGTTTCATTTCGAGTTGGGTCAAGTTTAGATCTGTTTGTTTCTGATTGGGTGATTTTGAATCTTGTGTCAATTTCGAGTCATCATTTTTCGGAATTGGTCGTTCAAATGTTCAAATGCGATAAGTTTTGATAGCTCTAGACCTACTACGCTCGATAAGGCCTTCTTCTTATAAACTGAATGAAGTTGAATGGAGTTGACGACCTAGGAGGAGCTGTTTGAACTAAACTGAAACTCAGCAAGAGCTAAACCAACTTGAACTAGATTGAACTGTCAACGACACTGAAATTGATTTACTTTAATCCAGTCCAAACGAAGAGGGAATAGATGACAACAAACATTACTTGAAAAAAAAAGCTCTTTTAAGAACGGGGCGTTTGGTATGTGGGAATTATGGGAGTTTGGGGATTAGAGGGTAGGAGTGGGATGGGGAATTGGTAGGTGGGATAAAGATAAAATAGCCTCTATCCCTTGTTTGGTATGAGTTGGGGATAATGTGAGATTAAATGATAATTTTACGTATATACCCTTACTAACTCTTCACCCCTTTCTTTTCGTTAAGGGTAAAAGGGTCATTTCCTTACAAAATTTAATCTCCCTCCCTAATACTTGTCCCCTTTAGGTATTATTTTGGTGGGATAAAGACCGGGGAGTTTAATCTCATTCTCAATCCCATAAGAATTTTGCCATCCCCCAAACAAACATAAAAATAGTACCCATCCATGGGAATATAAATTCTCAATTCCACCCAGCCTTAATCCCCCTAAACAAACAAGCTCGAAATACTATATTAAAAGACCAAGGGAGTCAACTTTGGTCTTCTAACTCTTTTTAAGTCAAATTTGGCGGGAGGAAAAGGGTGAGCACGCATAAAATACAAAACCAACTAATTAAGCACAACAAAACTAACCTTCTCTTCTTGGTACCCTACCGGAACACCACCACCACCACCATTATTATCCCTCTCATTCAACTGAATTGAACAATCAATATCTTCCACCACCACTATCGACTTATTCGCCGTCCCCACCAACGCTTTCCGGAGCTCGGAATCAACCCTCAAACCACTCAACTCCAAATCATATATGTCAAAATTCAAGTAATTCGCCATTGCTGCAATCAAGCTAGATTTACCTGTCCCTGGAGGTCCATATAGCAAGTAACCCCTCTTCCATGCTTTCCCAACGCGACGATAATAGTCCCTCCTCCTTACAAACCTATCTAGATCCTCCATGATCATGTTCTTTGTCCATGAATCCATGGCCACCGTGTCGAAGGTGGCCGGATGGTTAAGACTAATGGAGCTCCACGCGTTCGTGGGGCCGGCATACAAGTTGTTATGATCAAGTGTGTATAGCTTGATTGTTTTTATCTCTTGTTTGAGAAACTCCATCTCTTTTAAAAGATGTGGGAGATAGTTTTCTATTACAATGTGTTTATATTTCTTGTGAAATGTTAGATGGAAGGATCGAACCTCGGACCTCAAGGTTGAGTTCATGTCTCTAGGGTTGTAAAAGTTTTTGGACTCAATGTTGTGGCAGTGTAACATCCAACGTAATTTTATCCCTTGGAATTCATCCATAATTTCTTCGTTTTTGTCAACGTTGACTAGGATTTTTTTCTCGGATTCGGGTTTCCGGACCTTGAGCCGGGTGGCTGAGGTGGTGGTGGATGAGGAGGTGGTGGTGGTTTTGGTGCGGCCACCAATGTAGAGCTCGGCGGCCTCGAAGATTTGGTTGGTTTCGAGGCCGTCGAACTCTTCAATGATCATGGTGATTTCTGAAGCGAATCTACGGTTGAAGATGGAGTGAAGGGAGGAGAAGAGATAGTCTCGGATTTCATAGGGGAGGAAGTCGTTGACGATTGATCGCGCCACCACGGCTGCTGCCGCCACGGAGCCTACTGTTGAAAGGAATGATTTTGCTGCCACCATATTGTTGGACTGCATGGCTGTTAAGCGAGCGTTTTTAAATTGAGAGAAATGCTCTAACCAACTGAGTTATCTCTCACGCTCTGAATAGAAGTACTAGAGAGTGAGCTCGAATAGAAGAGTGATTATTAGAGTTAATTGTACATATGTATGTTTGTGATAGTGTGTTTGATTGTATGAGTTTGAGCACTATATATAGGACTAATCCTGTGTATTTTAAATATTTATGAAGAAGATTCTATGAACGTGAGATTGAAATAACAATAATCACCGCCAATTTGTGAGATGTCAAAAAGTAGTCGTTGTTCTCATTAATTAGTGCTCAAGCTTAAGTCTTGGTCTCCTATGCAAATTCTTTCTTTGGTGATCTTGGAAATTACTAGAGATATGAATATTATTTTCATAATACAGTATATACATGAAGAATATTACTCATTTTCCGTTAAATGCAACACTTTGATTATAACACTATTTGTATGCTATACTTTTTTTTTTTATCATTGATTAAAATTTGTACGTAAAAGAAACATAATGATTTGGTATCCTCGTTTGTCTATTTTTAAAATGCGGTTTTTATATATCTATGTAAGATTAGCTAATTGGTATCCGCTTCTCATAACAATCTTATTAAACCAAGATACCAAATCATTATAATCGTTATAATTATAATTTCACATATTAGCTTTTTTTTTCTTACAATTTTGTTGTAGTAGGAAATAAGTAATTAGTCATATGCATCCTGTGCATAGGATAGAAAAATCGTTTAAAACATAACCTTTTATAATATTTACTTATCAATAACTCAAGAAATATAAGCTCAAAATATTGCACTGAGTCAAAGTCATGCATTCATTAGAGAATAGAGAAAATATTATTTTGGCGCAAATTAGATCCTACACTCGAGTGTACAATGCGCATAGTACTCTCGAATGTACATTAGGAGCATTTAAATGTACATCAATTCAAATTCAAAAAACAATTGTCCCCAGTACTATTTTTTTTTGGTGAAAAAGGGAAATTGCATTAGAAACAAAATACAGGCTATTGCCAATACAAACCAAGTTCAAAGTTTATGCATAAAACTTAATACAAATCCGTAGTAATAGTACTTGTGATACAACTAGGTGGGTGATGCAAAATTCTAGTTGTATCTAAATATTCTTCCAGCCTTCTTCCATGTTTCGCCAACTTGTCTGCCTCCAAGTTCTTGCTTCTGCTAATATGAGATATTTTCGGATCCTGGAAAAAGAGCAGCTGCTCCCTGCATTCAAGAACAATATCACTGAGCCAATCTCTTCCATTAGTGTTAGCGTTGATAAGCCTCGCTGCAGTTAGTAAATCTGTAAGCAAAATGAAGTTATGGATTCCTTCGTTTTTTGCCAAGGAAACTCCTTCTTTGATGGCTAGTAGTTCCGCATGAAGTGCACTTGTCCCCAGTATTTAAGATGCTCATTTATTTGATGTAATTGTTCATTCACAAACTTAATATGTTCATTTACGGATATCAAATGTACATTACAAAACCAACTTATTTTTTTTCAAAAATCACTTGTACTCATCATCATCATTCAAAATTTCAAATTCAAAATTTTGACAAAAGGTGGGAATGTACATTAGAAGCATTTAAATGTACATCAGTTCAAAAATCAATTTTTGAATTTGAAGTGATTTTTGAATTTGAACTGATGTACATTTAAATGCTTCCAATGTACATTCCCGCTCAAAAATCACTTATACTCACCATTTTCATTCAAAATTTTTCAAATTCAAAATTTTGACAAAAGGCGGGAATTTACATTGAAAGCATTTAAATGTACATCAGTTTATCCCCGCCCAAAAATCATTTATAATCACCATCTACATTCAAAATTCAAATTGTTGCCAAAAGGCGGGAATGTACATCAAAAGCATTTAAATGTACATCAGTATTTGAATTGATGTACATTTAAATGCTTTTGATGTACATTCGCGCCTTTTTGACAAAAATTTGAATTTAAAAAGTTGTTTTTTGAATTTGAATTGATGTACATTTAAATGTTCATAATGTACATTCGAGAGTACCATGCTCATCATACACTCGAGTGTAAGGTCGAGTGTAAGGTCTACCTATTGTTGTTTTGGAGGTTGTTTCTAAGATTTGAATCCTTGTCTATACTTGGAAGCCAAGGCATAAACTCGTTGACCTTGTCCATCAAGTAACATCATTAACCTTATTTATCAATAATTAGCTTTGGCCGGGTGAGAATGAGCTAACTAAATTCGAATCCGAACTCTATTCATACCGAATACTCCAAGCTTGAATAGAAACCGGATTGGAAACTCAGAAGCAAGAGTTTGTATGAATCACCATATAATTCAATGAGAAACTAAGGGATGATATTCGTTTGGTAGAGCATAAAACATTTTACTTTCCCTTTCGTTTTCCTATTTTCCATCATCTTTCTTACATGATACCAAATAATGGAAAACTAATTAATAAAAAACTAATTTTACAATTGTACTATTTTTTATTAAAATTATTATCCGTAAAAATGAAAATGTTTTACGCTCAACTATACATCAATTTCATTTCATGAAAACTGACTCATGAGTTAACAGGTCCACGATGACCCTTTCAACATTTATAAACTTATTAATAATTAATATCAGGGCACTCAAAAAGCCCAAAACGTCAACATTTATGACTTAATGAGTTAACAGGTACAGGTCCACGATGACCTTCAACCACGCCTAAAGCAGTAAAGCCCCAAAATGTAAGCCAAGAAAAGTTCAATTGACATAAGAGTTTTAGTCAACCAAAATCCGAAAACCTCATCTTAAAAACTTGTACAAAACATGAAATTTCTATGGCATTTCTTTATTGATTTGTAACCCCCAAGTATATTCATACATTAACAAACATTTGTTTTCCCATTCCCAACACCCGTTCATCTGGCAGCAATCATCGACATTTTTCGGCATCAGGCGATATTGTTGGTAGAAAGTGTTGCGCTCGTTAAGTAGTGTGTATAGAAGGACACAATTATATGATCCGAGTAAATTTCAGTTGAGTGAAATTACTTTATACTGTTGAACTGTGCTTGTTATAGCCTGCTCAACTGGTAGTCTTTCCATGCTAGAAGCCCCATAAAACCCGTGAACTCCCTTGGTTTTCTTCAGTATGAATTCTGCTTCTTTGGGGCCAGATATAGGACCTGCGACGTTTAAAAAGTCTAGTTAGCTTGGTCTGCTCATTGCCTCAGGCCCTCATAAGAAAGCACAAGTCTTTCTTTCAAGATGATAAACTCTTAAGAGCTACAATGTCACTCAGGCACGAGTAATCGTATCGAACAAGGATATTAGCATCAAATACAGCTACATGTCCAAGTGCCTGACTCTGCGATTTTGTGAATAAAAGTAAGGATATCCTGAAAGTAATATTTTTGGCCCAAATGAAGTCTACATACTCCATATCCATGGACAGTCGGAGTGAGAATTCGACACGGGTCCTTGAGATAAAATATTCCAAGTAACAGCTTACAAGACTAAAAGCATAAAGTCCTTTTCAGAGGAACTTAGAAGTTGACATTTGCGATCAATTCTGCAGAACACTACAGAATATTATAAGGAGAAAACTTAGTTTACTCACCACTATAGACAAGAGAGATGGTGGATTCCAACTCAGCTGCAGAAATTAATTGTTTAATTGTCTATGAGTAGTGGGTCATCGACTGGGTTATCCTGTTAATGTCCGTATTATAAGCCTAGAGCAACAAGAGTATAGCGGGTTGTTTGGACGTCACAAATTTTAATTAAATGCACTTCGCCTTGTCCTATAAATATATCAACTTCCAGAGAATAACTTCTGGAATATTGCCTAAAGAATAGTACAACAATGTATTGGCTAAAGAATAGTAAACCGAAGTAGTATCAACTTTCACAGAATAACTTCGAGTAGAGTATAAACAGATTTCACAACTTAATGCAGGGCTTCTACTATCTTTGGCCTTTTCCTTTTCCTTTGGAAGGAAGGAAGGGGTGGCTGAAATTTTGGGCAATCAAAATCTAATTAAGAGTATGAATGTCTGCTCACTTTTTTAGTAAAGTCGTATGTGGTTCGAGGAAGGGACCTCAGGCCTAGGTTCTAATCACGTCTAGTGCTACAATATTGTCTCATGGGGCTTGCTCATTACAGACCAAAAATATGCAATCCAGTATAGTACACTATGACCAGGATTAAATGCATCAAATAGATAGATAAGCATCAACCTCATTCAGATAGCAACTTGATAAATCAAAATTGCACTTGTTCAATTTCCTCTTTAGAATAAGCTATTCACACTAAGAAATCAGTCTTTTCACCTACTATTATGGTTAACAATTAGCAGAAAAGCTGAGGGACAAAGTAATTATAGAAAAATAAATTGTGTACCTCCATGACAGAGCACGATAACATCTGGCCTGATCTTGTGTGCAGCATCTGCGATAGCTTGGACGCGTATCACACTTTCATCCAGCGAAACAGCAGTTGTTGCACCGATTGATCCAGAAGTCGTAAGTCCCATATGCGCCACTATAATATCAGCACCAGCTTTTGCCATTCCCACAGCTTCATCTTCATTAAAAGCATATGGAGTTGTCAAAAGTCCCATTCTGTGCGCCTTCCCTATCATCTCGATTTCCAAGCTGACCATAGTATGATAAGAGGAAAAAAGAGCACCTGTAATTAAAGGGCACAAAAATACATGCACAAGGAGGGGTCATATGGATTACGCTACTCCGACTTGGGTACTTGTGTCAAACACGAGTATGTGTCCAAAGGTCCAAGTATCTGACTCTTGCCCATACACATGTCGGAGTTTCGAGGATCCGACACAGGCAGTCAAGGCGAAATGAAGAGTCTAGGTATCATAGCATAAGAGAAGAATGAGAGGTTACCCATATCCCATTCCTGTTTCCTCCAGATTCTTCCTGAAATTACCATCAAAAAGACCCACAGTGGGAAAATTTTGCACCCCGTCGAATCCAATTGCCTCTAACTGCTTCAGAAAATAGTCCATTCTGCGGAAAGGGTCAGTGCCACATACTCCAGCAAGAACTGGTACATTTTTCACCACCTGCATAACATGTACTTACAGCTTTCTTTAAGGATATTTGCAGGTAGTCCAAGTTTAGAATCAGACGCCAAGATTATACAGCAGTATCACTTTAAAAGACGACTATAGATATCTTAACCTCTAATCGATCTCATTTATCCTAGGGTAGTCCTATATTGAAGTTATCCACGAAATATTACACACGTCTAGAGAAAACTCCAAGACGAACAACCATCTAAGGGTCCGTTCTCTTCGCATCAAAAGAGCAAGTTTCAAAAAATATAAGTTCAAATGAGGTCAATAAGTTATACATATAAGTTCAAAATGCTCCACTAAGTTCCAAAAAGTTACAATAAGTTCATATAAGGTCGGTTCCCCTAACTTCGGCAAAATTCAGGTCAAGAGAACATAACCAAAGTCTAGTGGGAGGGGGAGATTTCCATCTAAAAGATGTCTGAGACTTACCGGTAAAACTTCATTGGCCATTTCAAGAACTACTGCATTTGCATCAGCAAAAGGCAACAGCCCAGCTAGAGAGCCCCTTCCAGCCATCCGAAATCTTCCTGAGTTGTATATGACAATCAAATCAACACCGCCTATTTCCTCAAACTTAGCTGATATCCCTGTCCCAGCACCAGCCCCAATTACCGGGATTCCTTTACTTATTTGATCATTGAGCTTCTGCAGAGTAGTCTTCCTTCTTTGCAAAGTTTCTAGCAACAAACATAGCAGTTAATACCAAATGCATTATTCTATGTGTAAATCTATTGGCTTACAGAAAAATAAGTCCTCTTTTCTGAGGGAGAAAAGTCAAGTGAATCATGAAACATTCCTATACATAAGAAAGGAATAGATGCTTAAGAATTTAAGATCCAAGATCCATGATTTCTGCCTTGATTCAATTTCTCATTGCAGTAATAAGCTGGATTCAGATGAAGAAAGAAAGTAAATGACATGCATCATCAAATCAAAAGCTGCTTTCCCCAGCTGTGTGTATCTCAGCAGAAACCGAAAAAACTCTCGTGTGTGAATCTGTGGTACTGGTACCCATAGGCATTAGAATGATATAATGAGTTAAAGCAGTATTAAATGTGTAAAGCAATAAAGTGGACATGCTTATAAGTCATAACCCAAATTTCAGAAATTGCAAGACAGATAGCTTTATAATCATGTTAATTATTTGCTAGCTTCATTTCCGCCAAAACTTATCGGAAAACTCTGTCCTAAGATAATGAGAAAACAAGTAAAAGGAATTGCACACATTTGCAGGTTGCCTCACATATTGAAATTTCAATAGCTCGATAAAAAAGGATACTAAAATCGGCGAGAAAAAACTGACTTTTCCTAACTAATGGTTCATTTTCCACCTCAACTTTGTTCATCAGAATACAATTCTGTAAGGAACCTAAAAAGAACTTGAAGGGGTAGCTTCAAAATCAAACAATATTACAAGCCTATGATATCTTCTTTACCAAGTACGAGACAAGGAGAAAATATACTGCAAATTTGCAATCCTTAACAATTAATCAATTAGGAACAAGCACTAGAATCTCCGCACTCAGATTCACTCTAAAACCTGAACAGTTCATAGTCAATACTATACACAAAGAAGTTAAGAAGAGAATAATCAAATTTTTACTGTTGCTTTCCGTTCAATGACGCCCTACCAGCAGGCAGCAATTAATAATGGTTTGGTACATTCATGCAACAATGATGATGACGGGATGCATCCAGCACAGGTACCGTAACTTTGGATTCCAGTATTTATCGGCACACAAACACCTGAAATGTCCCTAAGACTTCATGAACAGGACTTACAGTGGAAAGATTTTTAGTACCTCAAAAACCAAATATGTAACTTCTTCAAATTGTTATAAGTAAAAAATTAGTTAAGCCTACTTGAACTCAACATATCATACTATCTAATTAGGTAAAGATTGAATGAATAAAACCTTTGTTTGCATCAGGGAATTCGCTCAAGCTATAATGTATCAATGGATAGTTAAATGACTTTGCTTCAGATTTGAAATCTTCATGAATATCTTGACTGTGTCCATTAGCCGAAAGTTTCTCAACACTTGGAGCTGGTACACTCTTGCTACTGATCTCCAGAAATGCGTCGACTAATGCTTTTGCAAACTCAGGATCATTGATATGATGAGGATAAACTTCTACCTAATAATATTGGAGAAAGAGTCCATTAAAAGGTATTCTAGCTACTGTTTATAGTTTGTGCGTAGTCAAAAGCCACAACAAATAAGAACTATGAGATAAGTTGTTCAACCACTGAACCTTCCGATCTTCATTTGTCTGAATCAACCTCTGAAGTTCACTTAGTAGGGTTCCAGTTGCTTCAGGGTCACAAAAAGGCTTATCAGGTGCATCCAGAGCAGAAATACCTTTTTCTGGCAAGCAGACGCGGATTTTTGATGATGCCTTGTTCAGTTTGTGTGCAATGAACTCGGCAAACTTCTTGTTTTCATCCGGTGTGGTCCGCATAAGTGACACCTGTACATGATCATGATATAATGCTATTAGTGCTTAAGCCCCAAATACCCTATAAAAAACCATCAAATGGTAATGAATTCAGCTTCCAGACAAACAAGTTGATATGAGTAGTAAGAGTGCACAGCTGCAGAAACTTACAAGAGTTACAACTACCACAACAAAAAACCAATATCAGTCCCCAGCGACTGGGAGGTATATCACCTTACACTTAAATATTAAAAGTTGATCCGGACTTCCAATATAGAGCATAGTAAAGTAAGATCACGAAAGTGCTACATGTTGCAAAAAATCTCCTTCATTTTTGTCATATTGGTTTTTGACTATGGAGGCACGTCATTGCTAGTAATAAAATAAAAGGGTCATATGATGGGACCTTCTGGTATTATTTGATCAATATTTCACATAACTGAAAATTTTTGAGGATCACCTGCTCGTTGTGCACATGAATCTTTCTATCCTGATACTTGGAGGGTATGCTGTCCTTTGCCCCAAAGTTTACCATATCAAGGGCTCCAACACTTAAGACAAAGGGTATCTTCTTCTCTATGCAAGCATCAAAGCGAGAACTGTCACAAGCCATGACACCTCCAACCACATAATCAGCAACTTCTGTTGTAGTGATATCCAACACGCCCTACTTAACATTTGAAAAACAATAAAGGTGAGTAAAAAGCCAAATTAGCAGTTTCTCCAGGTATAAAATAAATTGAAAATGGTTGTAATTAATTGATCCTGCAATCAAAAATAAATAAAAGGGGTAAACGGATAAAAGGACAGGAATGGATAAGCAAATGCCTTGTCAACAAACGTCCTACAACGGAAGCAATCAACAACAAAGAAATAACAATAGAAAAGGAATAACACAAATTTTATTGTGATTCCCTAACAATGTGTTAGCTACATCAACAGGCGGGAAGAGGCAAGGGGAGAAACTAATTTACTATCTTTTGAAGAGAGAAAGTACATATTACACAATATGGAGGCAAAAGGTAATTAGAGGGTACATATAATGCCCTTCTAATAACCTAAACGGAATGGCCCACGAAAACCGAACAGTAACCCTATGTATCGTTTAAAACAGGGAGACCTCGAAGTGCCATATAGTCAGATTCCAGGAAATCCAACAAAAAGAATGTACTGGTAGCTAATCCAATGCAAATTGGTTACTAATATCTAAGATTTTGACCAGAGTCTGCATCAAATGAACAAAGATTATAGCCAAGAATAGGAATCCTTGCAACAAAGATATTGTTCTAAGATTGTACAGTAGATAATTTATAATGAAATAGCATATACCTGTATTAGACCACCCTTCACAAGATCCTCCATCGCCCGGCCCCCCACCCCAGTGGCATGAAACACCAAAGATTCATAACCTTGCTCAAGCAACCTGTTTTTAACATCATCCACACATTGGGTTGTGACACCAAACATGGTAATGCCAATAGTAGGTTTTTCTTCTACACTAGCAGAGTTCAAAGATCGCTCTAGGCTTCCAAGAACCATTCCGGCGAATGCAGCTCCAGCATTTGATAAAATGACACTGCTCACGCGATTGATTCCACATATATCAACGACCGATGGAATCAATACCAAATCTGACGTACCAACATAAGGCTGAGTTTGACCGCTAGCCACAGTAGAAACAATGAATTTTGGCACCCCAACCGGAAGACTTCTAAAAGCAGAGGACAATAAAGAGGTCCCTCCACTGCCTCCAAGACCAATAGCTCCAACAACTACATGATCATCATACGCTTTCTTTATATAATGTTCAAGGGCTTTACTCATTATAGAAACCGCTCTACCTCTATCATCGGGCAGCAAATAATCTTGGTTTCCATGACCAAGATAGGAAGATAAGACATCCTTTCTAGGAACAAAGTGAAAGTCCTCCAAAGTCTGGATCACATTCAGACCAGTAGAGACATCGACTAGAGTGACCTGAACCTGAATAGAAGTTTACATGAACTTAGTGAATTAGTATTAAGAAATGACTATGCAGCCCATTTTAAACAGATTTTATATTCTTCTGGCGAATCATATCGGCAAATTTTGTGGATCAACCAGACCTCTCTAGCCCATTTATAGCATGAAAACCTGATTGGTATAAAATGAAGGGAGTCGAAAATTATGTTTTGGACAGCAAACCAACAAGGATAAGACAATTTGAGAAACATTTCACCGCAAGGTCAAAATTCTACAAATAGTACATCAGTGAGCTCAGTTTTAGAAGAGGAATGATCACTGAAAACATGTCTCACAACCCATTTTATAACGAGTTTTAGCTCCAATTACTACCAAAAGATACTTGCATTCGATTGACTTGTTACAACTTACAAGTGACCGAGGCCATACCTATATTATATATATAATGACTTAGAATGTTCTTTCCACCTTAAAAACTAGGTTAATGTTTCTTGCCCAAAAACCCTTAAGTTCAAATAAGTACATATTGAGAGTACCAAGTTTAATTTGCAACTAAAACTACAATGACATAAGTCCAAACAAGGGCCATCAAGTGAAAAAATGAAGTCTGATAGTGATTAGCATGCTGTTACTTGTTACAGACAGAAGGATCTGACAGAGTGCTGCAAAAATTCAATCAACAAAAATGAACTTTTCTTTGGGGTGGAAAGAGAGCCACAAAGGATAGTTAAGAAATCCGAATTAAGGTCTTGGGTATTATCTGCACAAGACTTTATCGACTAAGCTAGCCGGCATCAACTCATTAAACCGAGATAATGAGCCAATTGCCCTAGCTTATACTATAAATTGTAATTTGCAACGGGCCCAAAGGATCTGACAGAGTGCTGCAAAAATTCAATCAACTGAAATGAACTTTTGTTTGGAGTGGAAAGAGAGCCACAAAGGATAGTTAAGAAATCCGTATTAAGGTCTTGGGTACTATCTGCACAAGACTTTATCGACTAAGCTAGCCAGCATCAGCTCATTAAACTGAGATAATGAGCCAATTGCACTAGCTCATACTATAAATTGCAACTAACTGAAATGCTAGTACTTCTTGAGCTTTCTCTGACACAAAGTCTTTCGATGTCAGAACATAGTTTTCAACTTGTTCAACCTGGCTTTTACCAAACATGTTTAAGGGTCTGGTCTCTTCGGCTTTTTTCAGTTTAGTTCCTCGCAATACTTTTACCGTTACTTTCAGTTCAGTTCAGTTTTTTTCCAGTTCAGTTAATTTATTTCCAACCTAAGAGAATAGACCCTAATGCTCTATAATTTATCATGGATAAAATTCCCCACCCAATAAAGATTACAAATTTACAACCTAGCAACTTAAAAAATCAAATGCCAATCTACCCCCAGAAAATTGATCAATCAAGCTAAACTGCAACCACTATCATTGCAAATTAACGAAAATCTAACATAATATTATCAATATGGTCACATTTGGAAAACAACATGGGTACAATGTACAAAGAATGATATATCTAGCCCTTAAAAAATAAAGTTGAATATCTAGCATTCAACTAACATTTATAACCTCGGTTGATGCATGATTTTGACGTAAATTCTCAACTTAATACTATTTTAGGAAATGTAATTAATGCGTATATGATACCTGAGATTGCAATGAATTGGGAGAAAAAGAATTGAAATGGGAGCGAATAGATTCACATAAAAAGCGGAGTTCTTGGAACTTGGTATCAGCAGTGCCTACACAGAAGACTTGATATTTATGTTTCGCCATTTCTGGGTTTTCTCTAATTCTATCTTTAGAATTCAATTTCTGCGGATTTGGAATTGGGATTCAATTTTAGGAATATTTGTATTTGGATTTGAAGATCATCTCATTTCCAAGTTCCCAGGTTGTATTCAGTAGGTAAGAATCCAGGATGACGAGCCACGTACCACTTATTCACACGATCACACGTCACTTTGTTTAAGGAAAAAAAAATGTATACTGTACAAGATTGAACCGTAGGTTATACCAGTACTACTGTACTAGTACTAGGTTTTTGTCCTGTACATTTTTTTTTATATATTTATATTATACTTTAATGAATAATAGTTGTGTTCGAAGTCAAAACAAATGAAGACGTAGGACCTGTTTTGTTCAGCTTATTATTAGTTCAGTTCAGCTCTAATAAGTTTGGTTTGGTTCAGTTCAGTTCAGCTCTAATAAGTTCAGTTCAATTCAGCTCCAATAAGTTCAGTTCAGTTCAGCTCTAATAAGTTCAGTTCAGCTCCAATAAGTTGAGTTCAATTCAGCTCCAATAAGTTCAGTTCAGTTCAGCTCCATTCATTATTTAACCATTTTGTTTAATATATTATTATTGGTCTAATTTATTTTACTCATTATTATTGTTATTATATTATTATTGTTATTATTATTATTATTATTATTATTTGTATATGTTATTTTTGTTATCATATATTTACTCATTATTATTACTATTATTATTATGGCTAAGCAAGGTTTGGGTTGGTGCGCGGTTTAACCAAATTTCATGTCAATACGAGTATTGTAATTTACATTTATTGTTTTATTTTACCGACTAAATATTGACTATTACATTATACAAGTAAGCTACAAAAAGCTAGAAGATATGAAAAAATTATAAAGTTGCTAATAATATTGCAGTACTATTTAAGGTACAACATTGTCGTTACATTGCATATTAAAGATACTTTGCTGGTTTGTGGTTGGGTTTGGTCTCTATCATAGACTAACCCACCACAAATCGTGTTAGAAACACACATCAACCCATGTTTTAAGCTAATTATTATTATAATGGTGATATTAATTTACTTCTTAGACATTATTGTTACTATATCATCATCATCAAGTATTAATATATTAATACTAATAATAGTAATTACTTATTATTAATTAATTATTATTATTATTATCATTAATTATTATTTTTAAAATTAATTTATCATTATTATTAGTATTATTTATTTATTTATAAGTATCATTTAATAACATCAAAAATAATATTATCATTATTCATTTGATATTATTCTAAATTATTAGTTTAACTATTATTACTTACAATTATTACTACTTATTATTTAATATTCATAACAATTATTATTTACTTATTATTTATATATTTATACAATTTAATTCAGTTCAGTTCACAATAAGTTCAGTTTAGTTCAGCTCTAATAAATTCAGTTCAGTTCAGCTCTAATAAGTCCAGTTTAGTTCAGCTAGAATTAGCCGAAGAGAACAGACCCTTTGTCTAAAAGAAAATATTCCTCTTAGATGAATTTTAAGATCGTTCATTATTGTCGTTTCCAAAAAAATATAAGAGTTGTTCCTTCTTATAAGCTTCTTTTAAGGGAAATACGTTTGTTATTGAGTTGTCCATGTGTTTTTTTTACAGATAGTAGTCTATTTTTTTAAGTAAAAATAGATATTCTTTCAAAAGATATTGTAGCATCCGATTTTAGCCTAATATATAAGATAATTTACCGACTTTAATTTCCTTAAAATGATAAGTTCATTATTTTAATATTGTTTTGAAATCATTTTAATTTTAGATAGTAATGTGATTATTGGGATTTTGCAGATTTTATGACAATAATCTTTGCTTTGATTGTATTTTCCAGATTTTATTGCGTTAATATTTGCTCTGATTTTATTTGAAAAGTTTTTTTTCCAATATTTCTTAACCATAAATGACTGATTAAGAAATGTGGATTGATTATTTGCTCTAATTTTATAGCTCTAATTTTATTATTTAACATAATAGTTACAAAATATTTTCCATAAAATATATTATGATATCATTTTATTTTTGAGATCAATTTAAAATGTCAAAATTCTGTGAACTTGACATGTCGTCAAATTCTACGTGCATTTGACATGTCGTCCAAATGCATATACGACTGACATGCAAGCTTTCTTTTCTTGTTTAATATATAGATTTTCGGGATCAATTTAAAATGTCAAAATTCCGTGAACTTGAGATGTCGTCAAATTCTACGTGCATTTGACATGTCGTCCAAATGTATATATGACTGACTCGTAAGCTTATTTTTCTTGTTGTATATTTATATAGATAAGTATTTTTATTTTCCATTTTTTTTGTAAGAAAAAGGTGTCCAAACCCGTCCGGTTCCTAATATGCCGAACACTTTGAGAGAGGGGAGAATGATAAAGGAAATCCTACTCTCAAACCTACTCTCAAAGTACCCCTAGTGAGGAATTGAGGATTCACAGCCTCAAAGTTGGAAGACTTTCTCCTTTCCACTACTTCAAGCCTTGCTTGGTAGGTTATATAGTAGTATATAAACCTACACAAATTTTTATATGACAATACCAAAGACCCTTGGGTCCAATGATACAATATCACAGCAAGAGATTGTAGGCGGTTCGACTTATCAAATTGTCACTAGAATAGGATCCACAAAAATAAAATTGTCACAAAAATGGCCAAAATAAATTACATAAAAAATACAAAAACCAAATTGTACAACTAAAATAAGACGCAGGGAGTATAAACATTTGCTAAAAGATCATTAAAACTAATGATATAGAGCAAAGTACTATGACAATTTTAATTGAAGTCACATAATAGAACAAACTGGAGGTGGATCTTGATAATCCATAGCCATCACAGCTATGGGCCTACCACCATAACAGCCGTATGGATATGAGCATGGATATGGGCATGGGCATTTGCACTCGGGGTTCTTCTCATCTGGCGTCTTTTCACCAGGCTTTGGAGGAGGCCCAACACTTACAAACTGGGCTGATTTACCTGCTTTTCTTATACGTGTAATTATAGCATATGGGTCTGCATCTCCTATCACTGCTAATGTACTTTTCTCTGAATCAGCTTCAATTTTATTCACTCCTATCACACAATAAAAACCATGAGTTATAATTAAATTATTTCAAAAATGATTCCAAAGGTAAATTTAGCATGTAGAAGTTGGATCCTAGCAACAATTGGATATGGAAGGTACAAGTTTTGATGATGAAAAGTTTATCAATTATTACATCAGATGAAATGTCCGTTAATGTTTAGAACCTTTAGTATTCCAAACTTGAGTTCATTTCGACAAAATTAGTTGTTATAATAGTTATTAGTTGTATACATAATATAACCATTAGGAGCAATCGTTAACTAAAAGTTAGTACTTTGAGCTTTTGTGAAACACAATCCTAAAAGTTCAAGGATATAATCTACCACTATTTTGTCAAAAAATACTATTTGAATTTAGTAGTGTTTTGACTTGTTCAAAATACTAATACTACTCAAAAAGTTACCTTGATATTAAACACACCTGTTGATATAAATAAGGTAAAAATGATGATGCTAATTTGCTACATCATAGTTGTTCCTAATGAAATTGAAAAACAAACAAACAATACATATACATAGATAGATAAACAATATATTTTTTTGGATGGTAAGCCGAAAGATCCTCTTCAAACCTCAACCCGATGTCTTATTCAGCACGCAGGTCAGAGACTTGAAAATATGAGGAAATGGTATGAAAATACCTACTTTCAAGCACCGTTGTTAGAAGGAGTCAACCTTGTAACCTTGAAGTTACACGGCGAATTCCCAACCAACTACACCAAGCAAACTTAATAGATAAACAATACATAGACAACATATACTCCTATAGTAATTTCATCTTTACTTATGTTTCTCAATCTAAACAAGATAATTGGAGAAAGTGAAAAAAGAAATACACAAGCTTATTTGTTTCTCTTTGGACATGGAAGCCAAATAGAAGGATCCCAAGCTTCCATCTTCTAAAGAATTGTAGGAAAATAGTTCTAGAGAATAGAGGAAAAGAAGCTATATGGAAGAAATTAAAACTTTTGAAGAATTATTGGTTGATCAAAATAAATTAAAAAAAAGGATATTGGATCAAACTAATTCCTCTTCTTTTTTAAAGAAAGATAAAAGAAAACTGTTTTCGTACCTTCTATCTGAGATACAATTTCAAAGAGCTCTTGCTTGCATCTGTCACAAGATACGTCCACCTTCAACACTGTTTTTTGGACCATTTTTGGGACACACTTTGATTTCTTTCAATTTGTAATTAATCGATGTATCCAAATGCTAAAAACCACAATCTCACTTTGCTCAAAAGCAATTGTCATCTTATATAATAGACAACCATATATCAACGTCCCAACAACCAACTTCCAAGGTATAATTTATTTGTAAGTCTTCCTCTTTCTTTCTTTTATTTATTTTTGTAAGGGGATTTTTTCTTTGTCATCTCTTCTAATCCTAACACAATCCTCATCTAAAGATTTGGAGTTTTTTTTTAATTAGTCTAGTTTTCTGACTACTATACGATAGTGATTTATAGGAGGCATTCAAGATTTTAAATTTAGGGTACAGTGTTCATATTATTATAATTATTCCATAATTTACGAAATAATATGTTTAGATATAGCCTTTTTTAAAAGAGTGAAGTGTTATAATTGTTTTCGTTGAACTTTTGCTTCTTATAAAAGATTATAGTATCCTCATCGATATCATTTATAAAATTAGAAATTTCTATTTTTATATATAAATAAAAATGTTACCAAAGATTTGGGACGGCAATTGGATTAACTAATTATGATTACAATAATTTATTTAG
This sequence comes from Patellifolia procumbens, assembly GCA_947645195.1. Taxonomy (NCBI): domain Eukaryota; kingdom Viridiplantae; phylum Streptophyta; class Magnoliopsida; order Caryophyllales; family Amaranthaceae; genus Patellifolia; species Patellifolia procumbens. Next base: position 2,351,731 of record CANSGD010000144.1, read on the forward strand.
ATTTTCTTTCATTATGAGGACTAAACTATTGCAATTATGTTCATTGTTTATGTAATTTAAAATCTGGTCAATTGCAATGGCTTACCAAACCGATGAGAAAAATAATAGATATGCATACCATAATAGTGATTAATACAAATAAGAATATAGATGTATTTAATTGAAGGATGAGTTTAAGTAATTTGCAAGAAATCCGATGAAAACTTTCATATTCTATTGTATTTATCTACTAGGAATATAGTATGTGGTCAAGTAGGTATGTTCCATAGGTATGATCTAGTTGTTTACTTGTTTATTGGCTTTGCAGTTGAGACGTAGGACTCAAGTTTTATATCTATATGCATGCATGATGTAGACTTACGTACGTAATTTGACATTACCGACGAGGCGACGACTACGGCTGTACTATTGACAAGTCTTTGGCATACGGACAGCCACAGGATGGAGGTTTCAAGTCATCAAGTGTATACAAAAAAATTCAGCCAAGTTTGACATCTTTGGTGTTAAGACTTAATAGGGTATTCGTTCAAAATATCGAGAATTAGGGTCGTATTCAGTCATAATTCACAAATCAGTTCTTAAAATTTGAAATCGGAATTGGTTGAATCGAGTCCTCATTTCTAGAGTTGGTCTTGAAATCAGTGGGGACCAATTCCAATACCAAGAACTCACTTCTTTGATAGAGTGATGCCTTTTTTATTTCAACCAAGTTTGACTTTCTATATTTGCAACTGGAACGGGTTCCAGTACTAGCTACCCGGTACCCAAAGGCAATTAAAAAGCTATATTTATTCATTGTTAAGCTAAAACGAGACTAAAACAAGAACTGTTACATATTTGTATTATCATCATTTGGTATAAATTCCCCTAAACATTCATTGACAAGGTCTAATGTATTAAAACTCTTAATTATTCATCAGATCCACAAAAAAGAACCACGTACCTAGTCGCATACTTGATTCCATCACGTACCCGTTCTTGAAACCATATTTACCGAGTACGCCATTGGGTATGGGTCCAAAATTTTACTATGCGCAATTGGATCCAGTAACAACCGGATCCTTAGTATGGACCCAGACCCGATCCCAATAAGATCAATTGTGGTTCCGAATCCGTCAGACCCAACCAATTCATGAGTTTGAATCGGATATCCAATTTTTCTACTCACCTCTAAGTAAGTGGTAACACTTGCTCCTCATGAATCATAATTGTAAGGTCATGTTTGTGGATTAACAGGTCCTATTAGCGATATTTGGGGATGAAGTATATAATTAGGTAATTTGCTTGCATTCAACAATGGCAGCCCTGATTTGCTGCACACGAGGTCCATTCGCCACGCAAAAGCGGCGTTCTAGGTAATCCCACAAGTCCTTCGCATTGTCATGTAGTGGAATAGTCCCTGCAATCCGAGAGTCCATACTCTTCAGCAACCACGACACGATCATGGAGTGTACAGTTTCCCAATCAAGTACACCCTCTGGTTAAGTGGGTCGTGAAAGTGACCCATCAATAAATCCGTATTTCCGGCGAGCACGCAACAAATAGTCATGGCTCGTGCCCACGACACATAATTATCCCCATTGAAGATTATGTGCGTAATCAAGGTCCCGGGCTGATCGCCGGAACCCAGGTGATAGGGCGATGACGTGGTGACGTTCCACACATCTTTCCCCCCTACGATCTCTTTCCTCTCATCTCCTCCCATGGCTCCTTTCGATCTCTTGCAATCCACGCGGGTGGCGCTGAGATATCCTTGGCGGCAGATGAGTGTTTTCAGTCAAGCGGCCGACGGCGTCAATTACCGTGGCTCTGATACCATGTCACGGCAGTGAGAGTAATTAGGTTTTAATGATTGTATCTATTGTGTTCTCATTGAGTCAATTAGCATTAAATACAACCTAAGAGGTTAATGGGCCTGCTAACCTAATACGTACAAGTGAGTACAAACTAATTAAACCATCATTAGCCCAAACTAATTATACATAAATATATATACATGGTCTAACAAACACTTTGATTATAACACTATTTGTATGCTATACTTTTTATTTATCATTGATTAAAATTTGTAAGTAAAAGAAACATAATGATTTGGTATTTTGGTTTGTCTATTTTTAAAATACGGTTTTCCATATCTATGTAGGATTAGCTAATTGGTATCCGCTTCTCATAACAATCTTACTAAACAAATGTCTTTGCAATTGTTACTTTTTTTTCCTCAATCTCCTTCCTTAATATAATCGTTATAATTATAATTTCACATATTAGCTTTTTTTTATTTTACAATTTTGCTATAGTAGGAGGAATCTAAGTAATTAGTCATATGCATCCGATGCATAGGATATAAAAATCGTTTAAAACATAACCTTTTATAATGTTTAGTTATCAATAACTCAGAGAAATATAAGCTCAAAATATTGCACTGAGTCAAAGTCATGCATTCATTGAGAGAAAGTATAGTTTTGGAGGTTGTTTCTAAGATTTGAAGCCTTGTCTATACTTGGAAGCCAAGTCATAAATTCGTTGACCTCGTCCATCAAGTAACATCACTAACCTTGTTTATCAAATAATTAGCTTTGGCCGGTTGAGAATGAGCGAACTAAATTCGAATCCAAACTCTACTCAGACCAAATACTCCAAGCTTGAATCGAAACAAGATCGGAAACTCAGAAGCAAGAGTTTGTATGAATCACCATATAATTCAATGAGAAACTAGAATTCATTTGGTAGAGTGTAAAACATTTTTCTAAAAAATTATTTTCACACTATTTTCAGTTTTACATTGTTTCGATGATAAAGAAGGAGCGTAAAAACCATTTTTCCTTGTTGTAAAATAGCTCTCTTAATTATGAAAAACCATTTTTCCTTCAGAATGGAAAAATGTTTGTCCTTTTTTACTTACCTCTGTTATACACCCTTCCAACACCTCATTACTTTCCCTTTCATTTTCCTTTTTTCCATCATCTTTCGTACATAATACCATACAATGGAAAACTAATTAGTTTTGAAGGGAATGAAAAACTAACTAGTTTGTGGCCCCGGCAATGCCTCGAGTCTATTTTTTATATTAATTGAGTTAAAATAATATCTTCATTGATGATAATTTTTGTATATTTAAAAAATAAAAATTTAAGGGCATAATTTTATAACCAATTAAAAAGGATCATGAAAGATTGTAATGAAAGAAATTTCTTTACTTTTTCCCAAAGTTAGATTAAGGTAAAAGGAAATGAAGACTAAAATTCATCTCATCTATATTATGCATTTGATTGTAGTTTAATTCTTGATTGTCATTTAAACCCCATAATAATATTTTTATTGGTGATAAGAAAAAGTATTAAGAGTGTCGTAGAGTAGTGATTAAAACTCTTTATTTCACGTGTGGAGGTCATGGGTTCGAAACTCCATATTGATAAGATATATAATTTAGTCTTTCTTGATTGTCATTAAAACCCCCATAATAATATATTTTTTGTGGAAAGAGAGCATTAAGAGTGTGGTAGTGCAATGATTAAAGTTTTGAGTTTCATATGCGGAGGTCATGGGTTCGAAACTCTATATAGACAACATTTATATTATATTTTTTCTTTCTTGTTGTCATTTAAACCACATAATAATATTCTTATTTGTGATAAGAGAAGCATGAACAGTGTGGTAGCACAATGGTTAAAACTCTTTGTTTAAAGGTCATGGGTTCGGCCTGCGCTTGCTTATGCTTTTTAATATATATATATAGTTTTTACAATTTCGTTTTTCATTAAAATTGTTATCAGTAAAAATGAAAATGTTTTACACTCAACTGTACATTAACTTCGTTTCATGAAAGCTGACTCATGAGTCATGAGTTAACAGGTCCACGATGACCCGTTCAATGTTTATAACTTAAATTTTGGTTAATAATTAATATCAGGGCACTAAAAAAGCCCAAAACGTCAACATTTATGACTTATGAGTTAACAGGTACAGGTCCACGATGACCTTCAACCACGCCTAAAGCAGTAACTCCCCAATATGTAACTATGTAAGCCAAGAAAAGTTCAATTGACATAAGAGTTTTAGTCAACCAAAATCCGAAAACCTCATCTTAAATATTCAAACTTGTATAGAACATGAAATTTCTATGGCATTTCTTTATTGATTTGTATCCCCCAAGTATATTCATACATTGACAAACATTTGTTTTCCCATTCCCAATACCCCGTTCATCTGGAAGCAATCATCGACATTATTCGGCATCAGGCGATATTGTTGGTAGAAAGTGTTGCGCTCGTTAAGGAGTGTGTATAGAAGGACACAATTATATGATCCGAGTAAAATTCAGTTGAGTGAAATTACTTTATACTGTTGAACTGTGCTTGTTATAGCCTGCTCAATTGGTAGTCTTTCCATGCTAGAAGCCCCATAAAACCCGTGAACTCCCTTGGTTTTCTTCAGTATGAATTCTGCTTCTTTGGGGCCAGATATAGGACCTGCGACGTTTAAAAAGTCTAGTTAGCTTGGTCTGCTCATTGCCTCAGGCCCTCATAAGAAAGCACAAGTCTTTCTTTCAAGATGATAAACTCTTAAGAGCTACAATGTCACTCAGGCACGAGTAATCGTATCGAACAAGGATATTAGCATCAAATACAGCTACATGTTCAAGTGCCTGACTCTGCGATTTTGTGAATAAAAGTAAGGATATCCTGAAAGTAATATTTTTGGCCCAAATGAAGTCTACATACTCCATATCCATGGACAGTCGGAGTGAGAATTCGACACGGGTCCTTGAGATAAAATATTCCAAGTAACAGCTTACAAGACTAAAAGCATAAAGTCCTTTTCAGAGGAACTTAGAATTTGACATTTGCGATCAATTCTGCAGAACACTACATAATATTATAAGGAGAAAACTTAGTTTACTCACCACTATAGACAAGAGAGATGGTGGATTCAAACTCAGCTGCAGAAAGTAATTGTTTAATTGTCTATGAGTAGTGGGTCATCGACTGGGTTGTCCTGTTAATGTCCATATTATAAGCCTAGAGCAACAAGAGTATAGCGGGTTTTTTGGAAGTCACAAATTTTAATTAAATGCACTTCGCCCTGTCCTATAGATATATACAACTTCCAGAGAATAACTTCTGGAATATTGCCTAAAGAATAGTACAACAATGTATTGGCTAAAGAATAGTAAACCGATGTAGTATCAACTTTCACAGAATAACTTCGAGTAGAGTATAAGCAGATTTCACAACTTAATGCAGGGCTTCTACTATCTTTGGCCTTTTCCGTTTCCTTTGGAAGGAAGGAAGGGGTGGCTGAAATTTTGGGGAATCAAAATGTAATTAAGAGTATGAATGTCTGCTCACTTTTTTAGTAAAGTTGTACGTGGTTCGAGGGAGGGACCCAAGGCCTAGGTTCTAATCACGTCTATGCTACAATATTGTCTCATGGGGCTTGCTCACTACGAGTGCCCAGCATTATTGGCACGCAAGTGCCGCCTAGCACGACCCTTGTACTATCTGAGTTCCTTCGTAAAGCAACCGGGCTCACGGGCTGGCCCTGGAACCCATTATTGAGTTACTGTAATTATGGTGTTCACTAGAAAGATACGGCATCTCACAAATAAGCCTTTTTAGGGGGTAGGTGCTGCTCAAAGCTTGGGGGCCAAGACTTGGGTGCTTTAGGCCATGGGGCTACGAGGCATGAGCTTAGGCATGGCGTGGGCTATGTAAGGCCATGGCACTATGTGGGTGATCTTTCGGTGGGCATACTTGGTTGCGGGATCTTGATGCGTGGTTGGTTGCGTTGCGTGGCCCAAGGCATGTCACAAGCATCAGTGGGTGCTTGGTGGCTTGACTTGGCCAAGTTGGTGCTTGGTTGGCTTAGTGGTGCATGGTTGGCTAAGGCATCGGTTTGATAGATGGGCAGTAGCATGCATGGCTGCATGCACACGTGAGTGTCACGTGATTGACGGTTAAGAGTGTTAACATGTGCAGGTAATAATAAGCCACGGCATGTGCGTGGCATGCTTGGTGAACGGATGCGTCGGTTGGCGAAGTGACATGGCTGTTGGGCGCACCCCAGTGGATGGTTATGCTGAGTAGGCCATATGAAGAGGCACCTTGCATGGAATAAGGTGGCACAGCAGTTAATAGGCTATAGAGAGTAACTGTTGCATGGCAGTTATTCGTAGGCATGGTGCATGTGGTGCCACTTGTCGGCATTTGTTTGCCCAGGCAGTTGGGGCTTGTCTCTACCATCAACCCCTATATATAGATGACCTTGGAGGACTTTGTACCATCCATTCCAGTGTGGTTGAATTCTCTTCAACAGCCCAAGGACTTGGAGCACATCTTTTGTTCTTTCCACTGCTTAAAGTGATTGTTACGATTGGGGATTGTCCAAGGCATCCAGATATTGACTATGAATAAACATGGCTGCGTGAATATTATACATTCGTATGTGCATCTGTGCTTAGTGTTTGCCTTATACGTTATTGTGTTGTGAACGAGTGGCTGGTTAGAGTGTCTAACGCCATCACGGCTTAGCGGCAAAAAAAATAGGCTGTGACACCAAAAATATGCAATCCAATATAGTAAACTATGACCAGGATTAAATGCATCAAGTAGATAGATAATCATCAACCTCATTAAGATAGCAACTTGATAAATCAAAATTGCACTTGTTCAATTTCCTCTTTAGAATAAGCTATTCACACTAAGAAATCAGTCTCTTCACCTACTATTATGGTTAGCAATTAGCAGAAAAAAGTAATCATATAAAAATAAATTGTGTACCTCCATGACAGAGCACGATAACATCTAGCCTGATCTTTTGTGCAGCGTCTGCAATAGCTTGGACGCGTATCACACTTTCATCCAGCGAAACAGCAGTTGTTGCACCGATTGATCCAGAAGTCGTAAGTCCCATATGCGCCACTATAATATCAGCACCAGCTTTTGCCATTCCCACGGCTTCATCTTCATTAAAAGCATATGGAGTTGTCAGAAGTCCCATTCTGTGCGCCTTCCCTATCATCTCGATTTCCAAGCTGACCATAGTATGATAAGAGGAAAAAAGAGCACCTGTAATTAAAGGGCACAAAAATACATGCACAAGGAGGGGTCATATGGATTACGCTACTCCGACTTGGGTACTTGTGTCAAACACGAGTATGTGTCCAAAGGGCCAAGTATCCGACTCTTACCCATACACATGTCGGAGTTTCGAGGATCCGACACGGGCACTCAAGGCGAACTGAAGAGTCTAGGTATCATAGCATAAGAAAAAGAAGAATAAGAGGTTACCCATATCCCATTCCTGTTTCCTCCAGATTCTTCCTGAAATTACCATCAAAAAGACCCACAGTGGGAAAATTTTGCACCCCGTCGAATCCAATTTCCTCTAACTGCTTCAGAAAATAGTCCATTCTGCGGAAAGGGTCAGTGCCACATACTCCAGCAAGAACTGGTACATTTTTCACCACCTGCATAACATGTACTTACAGCTTTCTTTAAGGATATTTGCAGGTAGTCCAAGTTTAGAATCAGACGCCAAGATTATACAGCAGGATCCTGTTATAGACTAGATTTGATGGACAAGGTAGATGATAATGTGGGAAAAGGATTAGTGATAACAATGGTGATTTAAGAACTTGAAATGGAACTTGGATTGATAGGATGGATATATTACATAAACCCTAAGAATAATACAAGCTAAGCACTACCTACAAAAGATTCATTCTCTCATTAATTTTCATGATGTCTACACTCTCTCTACTTAGCTCTATTTATAGATAAGTTAACCCTAAAACTTTTAAACCCTAAATTATTATAAACTACCTAAAATACCCATAGCCTAGTAATATCGATTCATTACACTACCGGCCCCATAAATTTCCACCTTGTCCTCAAGGTGGGAAGTAATTGGCACTTGATGCTCGGCTGTTGCAACATTGCTTGATACCCCAATTGTTGTCACCATTGAAAACCTGATTTTGCTGCAACTTTTGCTTTAGCGTTTCAGTGGTGAATGATGGTGTGGCCTCCATGGATTGTCGTTGGAAGGGATGGCTAGTGAGTACTGGTTTGCTGTGGAAAAGAAATGTCTTCAAATTAAGAAGATTCAAACGAACGTAAAAAGAAGCTGGTTGGGAAGATGGAATGGGTATCATAAGTGATGGGTTGGGTTGGATCATTTTAAACTGGTTAGAAAAATTGGGTTTTACTATTTGAAAATTGAAAATGGGCTTTGCAATAATGAGCCCAAGTGTAGCTTGGATCTTTTTAAATGCTTCACTGAGTCCATGAAGAAGAAGGTAATCGGTCAAAATGAAAACAAGGGTATCAGAAACAAAAGGTTTGATCTCATTGCTTATGTCACCTACAAAGGCATTTACCATAGTACCCTTACTAACCCCCTGTAGAATAATCTTCCTCAGCAAGCTAAGAAGGGACTCAGTCAAACATTCCTCATTACATTCATCTTCCAAAAATTTCTTGCCTTCACAACCATAGTTGCTGCCAGCCACCAAGTCCGGTGCACCACCCTCAAGCTCGACATCAACAACGAGGCCTGGGCCTCCACCGGAGCCGCACCCAGTAACTTTGCCTTCGGCATCTCTTCCATCGCCGCCGCACTCATCACCTTCACATCCTTCTCTCACCAAGCAATCGCTCGAACGACCGGGACCTCCACCAGAACCACTACCATCAGCACCGCCTCTCTCAAACCTGCCTCCCTTAGATTCACCTTCCCCACAACTAATCCGATCAACTGATTTTATGGCAGCACTGCCTTCTTCAAGCAAGCCACTAGGATTGTCGGAACAACCACCCTTACAACCTCCACCGGTCCTGTCCTTGTTCAGATCTACTCTTGCCGGAAACACACTCATCTGTAAACTCATCTCAGATCTGGTAGAAACATCAAAATCACTCCTCTCCCGTTCTGATATTTCCCCCACTTTCATTTTTCTTTTAGGTGGCACAACCTTCCTTCCACCCCCTGAAACATCAGCGACCACTAACTTAGTGACGTCACTGCCTTGATTTTCTTCTTCCCGAACATCGTCTCGGCCCCCATTTTTGTTAATATTGCCACTGTAACCACCCGTTATGCCACCCAATTAGCCACCATTAGTGACAGATTGGTCTCTAGATTTACTTGTTGTCATACCTTGTTGCCGAACCTCACAGGAGTTTGGTGAGCGTGCTGGCATTGGTGAAGATCCAAACTGCAGTACCAACAAAAACTTCAACTCTTCCCACCTAAGGAAGGGTTGTCGCCAGTGTTCCCTAATAAACCACCACCACGCTTCGCCGTCGAGCGCGACACAAGCAGCCCTAAACTCCTCCTCTTCACTGAGCCCGAAGATCTGAAAATGGTCTTCAATGTCCATAATCCATTCCTCTGGGTTTTTTCCATCGAACAAGGGAAGTTGAAGTTCATACCGGATGTTTTGTAACTTTCTCCGGTCCGGAAACCACCTAGTTATCTCTTAAAAAATCCTTCGTGAACCATGCTTCGAAGCTCCTCCATTCCAAAAAAAAGAAAAAAAATTCCTTTTTTTTTGAAACTGAGAATCAGCAGCAAACTCCGGCCACCACGGATCGTACGGCTTTGATACCAAGTTGTTATAGACTGGTAGAGCCGACCAAGGTGTGGACTGGTTGTAGCCTGCCATAATCGACTTGGTTGGTGTGAAAGTAACAGAAGTAGAATAGGATTGGTGTAAAGACAATAATGTAATGAAAATGGAGTTTTGATTGATAAAATGGAAAATACAAGATAGATTGCCAAGTATTCGAGTGACTTGGTCACACTCCCATAATCTAAATGAAACTAAATAAAACTAAGAGAAACTTGATCAATATTTTTCATGCCCACTCTCTCTCTATTTAGCTCTATTTATAATAAACTAACTTGTTAACTTATTCCTCAAGCCACTACTTTAATGCATTTCCTAAAGTACCCCTCTCTTCTAAATCGATTCATTACATTACCGGCCGCCCAAACTTCCACCTTGTCCTCAAGGTGGATAGTAATGGACACCCCTTTTTCGGAGTTGACCATGAGGTTGAGTGTCCCTCTTGCTGTCACATTTACGGCAATGTCCCTGGCCCATATTAAGGTGCAGTTCGATTTCTGTCAATCTTATGGCGATGGAACTGTAACTCTGAAACTGGTCCAATAATGGTGATGATGGAGTGGATTGGATGGTGTTGGGTGTGATATGGTAAGTATGTAGATTACAAGAAGGTGAAGAAGAGTTTGTTGAGATGACTTGGATGGGTTTAGTGAATGTTAGAACGGGTTGGGTTTTGTGTGGAAAGGGGGAGAAATGAAAACTAATGAACTGGGTCATGGGACTAAGGCTAGGATCAACTGGAAAAAGCTCGGTTCTTCTTACTTTGGGCTTGGGTAGGCTATATGAATCTGGAGGTTTATATTTAATTGGGTGGGTGGGGTCATGCCAACTTGGGTTGGATGAATTAAATGAGCTGGAAAGGGGTTGAAAAAGAGTACAGCAGTGAGGCTTAAGATTTTGAGGGGAATAGAAAAAAGAATGAGTTAAGTAGTTGGGCTTAGTGTTAATAAGCCCATATAAGGAGACTTTAGCATTAAGTATTAAATTTGGTCCAAACTTGACAAGCCCAATTTTATGGCTCACCTCACCAAGATTAAATGAGCTAGTTTGTACCCTTTTACTTCCACGTGGTCCCAACAAAAAACTCCTCTGCATATGTCACTCAATAGGCATTTTACCACATTGCCCTTACTAACAATATCAGAATATTCTAGAGCTTCTACAGGTGGCTTTCTTCCACAGCCATAACAAATTTCCCTTCCTGCAAATGTGGGGCAGTTGCATTTGATGCTCCATCTCAACTCAAGACAAGCTCCACCAAAATTCATATCTATTCCACGACATCCCCCTTTTACCAAACTACCTGGGCCACCACCTGACCCGCTCGCTCCAGCAGCGCCCTTCACAATTCCTCCTCCTCTCCTGGTCCGACTTACAACCTCATCGGCACCATCAAAAGGTCCTCGATTAGCTTCCTTTTCGACCCCAACTTCACCCCGAAAGGAAGCACCAGCCCCGAGGCCTAAATCAATGACAGAACCTGCCCGCCACCGGAGCCGCAACCCATAACCTGTCCTTCGCCGTCTCTTCCACCAACAGCAGTTCGACTTCCTCCGGCGCAGCCGTCCACAGTAACTCGACCACCCAACCTGATCTCCTTTCGCTCTCCTCCACCGTCGACAACATCTGGTCCACTTGCCTCACCCCCTTGACTAACCTCATTGCTTTTCTGGTCTTCTTCTCCGTCATCAAGATCTTCACTTTCTTCCCCTTTTTCAGGTTCTTGAGTTTGCCGCTCTGGGTTCGGCTTCAACTCAGAGATGGCTTGCTCAAAAGCCCTGCCATTGGTACTACACCCCCTGTCGCTGATCTTTTCCATTTTTTTATCAAATGTCAGTGATGTAGTTGGAGTCTTGGTGACGCCACCACTTGCAAGAGCCTGTATTGCTTGACTGATTGCAGCCTCATACGCCAAAGATCGGGCCTCAAAAGCCTGCATCCACTGTAACAGTGCAGCGTCCCGGTCACCAGGCCACCGAGGACCGTACCGCTCTGATACCAAGTTGTTATAGACTAGATTTGATGGACAAGGTAGATGATAATGTGGGAAAAGGATTAGTGATAATAATGGTGATTTAAGAACTTGAAATGGAACTTGGATTGATAGGATGGATATATTACATAAACCCTAAGAATAATACAAGCTAAGCACTACCTACAAAAGATTCATTCTCTCATTAATTTTCATGATGTCTACACTCTCTCTACTTTGCTATATTTATAGATAAGTTAACCCTAAAACTTTTAAACCCTAAATTATTATAAACTACCTAAAATACCCATAGCCTAGTAATATCGATTCATTACAGATCCTAGGGTAGTCCTATATTGAAGTTATCCACGAAATATTACACAAGTCTAGAGAAAACTCCAAGACGAACAACCATCTAAGGGTCCGTTCTCTTTGCATCAAAAGAACAAGTTTCAGAAAAAATAAGTTCAAATGAGGTCAATAAGTTATACATATAAGTTCAAAATGGTCCACTAAGTTCCAAGAAGTTACAATAAGTTCATATAAGGTCGTTCCCCTAACTTCGCAAAAATTCAGGTCAAGAGAACATAACCAAAGTCTAGTCGGAGGGGGAGATTTCCATCTAAAAGATGTCTGAGACTTACCGGTAAAACTTCATTGGCCATTTCAAGAACTACTGCATTTGCATCAGCAAAAGGCAACAGCCCAGCTAGAGAGCCCCTTCCAGCCATCCGAAATCTTCCTGAGTTGTATATGACAATCAAATCAACACCGCCTACTTCCTCAAACTTAGCTGATATCCCTGTCCCAGCACCAGCCCCAATTACCGGGATTCCTTTACTTATTTGATCATTGAGCTTCTGCAGAGTAGTCTTCCTTCTTTGCAATGTTTCTAGCAACAAACGTAGCTGTTAATACCAAATGCATTATTCTATGTGTAAATCTATTGGCTTACAGAAAAATAAGTCCTCTTTTCTGAGGGAGAAAAGTCAAGTGAATCATGAAACATTCCTATACATAAGAAAGGAATAGATGCTTAAGAATTTAAGATCTACAAGATCCATGATTTCTGCCTTGATTCAATTTCTCATTGCAGTAATAAGCTGGATTCAGATGAAGAAAGAAAGTAAATGACTGTAATGGATGGATATTACTAGGATAAGGGTATTTTAGGTAGTTCATAATAATTTAGGGATTAGAAGTTTTAGGGTTAACTTATCTATAAATAGAGCTAAGTAGAGAGAGAGTAGGCATCATGAAAATTAATGAGAGAATGAATCTTTTGTAGGTAGTGCTTAGCTTGTATTATTCTTAGGGTTTATGTAATATATCCATCCTATCAATCCAAGTTCCATTTCAAGTTCTTAAATCACCATTATTATCACTAATCCTTTTCCCACATTATCATCTACCTTGTCCATCAAATCTAGTCTATAACAACTTGGTATCAGAGCGGTACGGTCAGTGGTGGCCGGAAAACGCTGCTGGTAAAAATAAAGTTTTAATGCAGTTTTCTGGAAGTTTTGTTTCTGGGCATGAATGTCTTTGCCTGTTGAATATCACAGCTTGGTATACCTGGTAAAACGTGACTGATTTCTGTTTCAAAACAAAAAGAAAAAAAAATGGAGTTTGGAAGAAGGTCCAGTACAGTTTATGTACGTTGGATAGAAGAAGAGTTTGCCTACATCTCCTTCAAAAGATGTTACGGAGTCTCCAACCCCGAGGAAGAGCAACGAATCCGGAGAGAGCTTCAAATTCCTGAGTTCGATGGAAGAAATTGTTACAGTTGGATCCGGGAAATGGAAGACATCTTTCATTTCTTCCAGTTGAACGAAATGGAGAAGATGAAGGTTGTCAAACTGTCTTTGGTGGGGGAGGCATTGTGGTGGTTTGAAGAGGAACAACAGCAACGACACTTCTATGAGTGGCCGGAATCGAAGATTATAATGCTGCTCCGCTTTGGTTATTCATCAACCAGATGGCAGCCACAACAAATTCCAGTAGGGTTTCGCGGCAAGTGGGAACACCATGAGGAAATCGGACCCATGGAAGAAGAATGTGAGATGGTGGCTGATGTGGTGGGAAAAGGGAGTCCACCTGCGAATTTCTCGGGTGTAATCGTTGGTGGTTCTGAGGGTGGTAATGATGGTGGTGAAAAATATCAGGGTGCCTTTGTGAGCAGTGGTAGTGGAGGAGGAATATGGCAGAGCCAAGTGGAGTTGGAGATAGTGGAGAGCAGATTCCCAGATGAAGGAAGCTTGGAAAAGAATCCAAAAGAAGATAACAAGGGCAGTTTTGTTGATGGAGGTGGTAGATCTAGTGGAGAAAGAGATGGACATCGAGAATGTTGTGGAGGTGGTTTTAAAGGCGAAACCGACGATGGCGACCTGAACTCGAGAAGGAAGGGACAAGTAAAGACACTAACTCGAGCAATTTTTGAGCGAGGCGGCGCCGGGAACACTGGTTCTGGTGGTGGACCAGGCCGCGCTTACGGTGGGATGAACACAGAAAGAGAGGGCTTCATGAAGGGAGGTTCTGATGCAAGTGGGTCAGGAGGAGGACCAGGATGTTCTCCCGGTAATTGCAACGGCGGTGCTTCGTGCTTCTTCTCCGGCTGCAATTTGGATTGAGAAACATGGCAAGGTTTTGAAGATGTTGAGTATGAGAGAAGCTTTCAGGGACAATCTGTTGTTATCTTGGTGAAGAATTTTGAAAATGGTGATGAGGGTAATAAAGTAATTGCCATAAAGGATGACAATAGCATTGTAGTCAGAGGTCGGCCACGTTCTGTGATTATAGGAAAAGTGATGCAGGCCAATCCAATTAGGCTATCCAATACTAAAACCCCTTTTTCTTTAAAGGAGGAAGGGTGTTTATTTGGGTTCATTAAGTCTGGGCCCACATGCTCCTACCTAACCCAACAATCAAATTATTTTAATTTGCAACTAGCATGTGCACCCTACACAAGTCCAATTAATCCCTCCCATTTCATTGATCCCCCCTTTTTAACCTTTGAGCCCACAACTCTACCAACTTATAAACCCATTTCTGCATTCTATAGCTCTCATCCAAACCCACTCCTACCATATTCCCAGCTCTCATCCAACATCACCTCCCTCACCCAAACTCCATACTTACACAACAAATCCCCCGATTTTCGTTTCTTACCAATGGGACCCTGTGATGTGACTAACAAGAAGCAGCATATAAGAATGAAACACTGCCGTGACTTTCACCGTGGTAGCCAATGGAATGTCACACATGGTTACCCAAGCCGAGTATCGTGTGCTAATAACTACCCACCTTGAGGACAAGGTGGAATTTTATGGAGCCGGTAGTGTAATGGATGGATATTACTAGGATAAGGGTATTTTAGGTAGTTCATAATAATTTAGGGATTAGAAGTTTTAGGGTTAACTTATCTATAAATAGAGCTAAGTAGAGAGAGAGTAGTCATCATGAAAATTAATGAGAGAATGAATCTTTTGTAGGTAGTGCTTAGCTTGTATTATTCTTAGGGTTTATGTAATATATCCATCCTATCAATCCAAGTTCCATTTCAAGTTCTTAAATCACCATTATTATCACTAATCCTTTTCCCACATTATAATCTACCTTGTCCATCAAATCTAGTCTATAACAATGACATGCATCATCAAACCAAAAGCCGCTTTCCCCAGCTGTGTTTATCTCAGCAGAAACCGAAAAAACTCTCGTGTGTGTGAATCTGTGGTACTGGTACCCATAGGCATTAGAATGATATAATGAGTGAAAGCATTATCAAATGTGTAAAGCAATATAGTGGACATGCTTATAAGTAATAACCCAAATTTCAGACATTGCAAGACAGATAGCTATATAAACATGTTAATTATTTGCTAGCTTCCTTTCCGCCAAACTTATCGGAAACCTCTGTCTTAAGATAATGAGAAAACAAGTAAAAGGTATTGCACACATTGCAGGTTGCCTCACATATTGAAATTTCAATAGCTCGACAAAAAAGGATACTAACATCGGCGAGAATAAACTGACTTTTCCTAACTAATGGTTCATTTTCCACCTCAACTTTGTTCATCAGAATACAATTCTATAAGGAACCTAAAAAGAATTTGAAGGGGGTAGCTTCAAAATCAAACAATATTACAAGCCTATGATATCTTCTTTACCAAGTACGAGACAAGAAGAAAATATACTGCAAATTTGCAATCCTTAACAATTCTGATTAGGAACAAGCACTAGAATCTCCACACTTTGATACACTCTAAGAACAGTTCATAGTCAATACTATACACAAAGAAGTTAAGAAGAGAATAATCAATTTTTTACTGTTGCTTTCCGTTTAATCATGCCCTACCAGAAGGCAGCAATTAATAATGGTTTGGTACATTCACGCAACAATGATGATGACGGGATGCATGCAGTACAGGTACCGTAACTTAATATAAGCTTTAAATCATATAACTCAAAATTTGGATTCCAATATTTATCGGCACACAAACACCTGAAATGTCCCTAAAGCTTCATCCACAGAACTTACAGTGGAAAGATTTTAGTACCTCAATAACCAAGTATGTAACTTCTTCAAATTGTTATAAGCAAAAAATTAGTTAAGCCTACTTGAACTCAACATATCATACTATCTAATTAGGTAAAGATTGAATGAATAAAACCTTTGTTTGCATCAGGGAATTCGCTCAAGCTATAATGTATCAATGGATAGTTAGATGACTTTGCTTCAGATTTGAAATCTTCATGAATATCTTGACTGTGTCCATTAGCCGAAAGTTTCTCAACACTTGGAGCTGGTACACTCTTGCTACTGATCTCCAGAAATGCGTCGACTAATGCTTTTGCAAACTCAGGATCATTGATATGATGAGGATAAACTTCTACCTAAGAATTTTGGAGAAAGAGTCCATAAAAAGGTATTCTAGCTACTGTTTATAGTTTGCGCGTAGTCAAAAGCCACAACAAATAAGAACTAGGAGATAAGTTGTTCAACCACTGAACCTTCTGATCTTCATTTGTCTGAATCAACCTCTGAAGTTCACTTAGTAGGGTTCCAGTTGCTTCAGGGTCACAAAAAGGCTTATCAGGTGCATCCAGAGCAGAAATACCTTTTTCTGGCAAGCAGACGCGGATTTTTGATGAGGCCTTGTTCAGTTTGTGTGCAATGAACTCGGCAAACTTCTTGTTTTCATCCGGTGTGGTCCGTATAAGTGACACCTGTACATGATCATGATATAATGCTATTAGTGCTTAAGCCCCAAATACCCTATAAAAAACCATCAAATGGTAATGAATTCAGCTTCCAGACAAAACAAGTTGATATGAGTAGTAAGAGTGCACAGCTGCAGAAACTTACAAGAGTTACAACTACCACAACAAAAAACCAATATCAGTCCCCAGCGACTGGGAGGTATATCACCTTACACTTAAATATTAAAAGTTGATCCGGACTTCCAATATAGAGCATAGTAAAGTAAGATCACGAAAGTGCTACATGTTGCAAAAAATTTCCTTCATTTTTGTCATATTGGTTTTTGACTATGGAGGCACGTCATTGCTAGTAATAAAATAAAAGGGTCATATGATGGGACCTTCTGGTATTATTTGATCAATATTTCACATAACTGAAAATTTTTGAGGATCACCTGCTCGTTGTGCACATGAATCTTTCTATCCTGATACTTGGAGGGTATGCTGTCCTTTGCCCCAAAGTTTACCATATCAAGGGCTCCAACACTTAAGACAAAGGGTATCTTCTTCTCTATGCAAGCATCAAAGCGAGAACTGTCACAAGCCATGACACCTCCAACCACATAATCAGCAACTTCTGTTGTAGTGATATCCAACACGCCCTACTTAACATTTGAAAAACAATAAAGGTGAGTAAAAAGCCAAATTAGCAGTTTCTCCAGGTATTAAAAAAATTGAAAATGGTTGTAATTAATTGATCCTGCAATCAAAAATAAATAAAAGGGGTAAACGGATAAAAGGACAGGAATGGATAAGCAAATGACCTTGTCAACAAACGTCCTACAACGGAAGCAATCAACAACAAAGAAATAACAATAGAAAAGGAATAACACAAATTTTATTGTGATTCCCTAACAATGTGTTAGTTACATCAACAGGCAGGACGAGGCAAGGCGAGAAACTAATTTATTAGCTTTTGAAGAGAGAAAGTACATATTACACAATATGGAGGCAAAAGGTAATTAGAGGGTACATATAATGCCCTTCTAATAACCTAAACGGAATGGACCACAAAAACGAACAGTAAACCCTATGTATCGTTTAAAACATGGAGACCTCGAAGTGCCATATAGTCAGATTCAAGGAAATCCAACAAAAAGAATATACTGGTAGCTAATCCAATGCAAATTGGTTACTAATATCTAAGATCTCGACCAGAGTCTGCATCAAATGAACAAAGATTCTAGCAAAACAGACAAGAATAGGAATCCTTGCAACAAAGATATTGTTCTAAGATTGTACAGTAGATAATTTATAATGAAATAGCATATACCTGTATTAGACCACCCTTCACAAGATCCTCCATCGCCCGGCCCCCCACCCCAGTGGCATGAAACACCAAAGATTCATAACCTTGCTCAAGCAACCTGTTTTTAACATCATCCACACATTGGGTTGTGACACCAAACATGGTAATGCCAATAGTAGGTTTTTCTTCTACACTAGCAGAGTTCAAAGATCGCTCTAGGCTTCCAAGAACCATTCCGGCGAATGCAGCTCCAGTATTTGATAAAATGACACTGCTCACGCGGTTGATTCCACATATATCAACGACCGATGGAATCAATACCAAATCTGACGTACCAACATAAGGCTGAGTTTGACCGCTAGCCACAGTAGAAACAATGAATTTTGGCACCCCAACCGGAAGACTTCTAAAAGCAGAGGACAATAAAGAGGTCCCTCCACTGCCTCCAAGACCAATAGCTCCAACAACTACATGATCATCATATGCTTTCTTTATATAATGTTCAAGAGCTTTACTCATTATAGAAACCGCTCTACCTCTATCATCGGGCAGCAAATAATCTTGGTTTCCATGACCAAGATAGGAAGACAAGACATCCTTTCTAGGAACAAAGTGAAAGTCCTCCAAAGTCTGGATCACATTCTGACCAGTAGAGACATCAACTAGAGTGACCTGAACCTGAATAGAAGTTTACATGAACTTATTGAACTAGTATTAAGAAATGACTATGTAACCCATTTGAAACGGATTTTATATTCTTCTAGCGAATCAAATCTGCAAATTTGTGGATCAACCAGACCTCTCTAGCCCATTCATCGCATTAAAACCTGATTGGTATAAACTGAAGGGAGTGGAAAATTATGTTTTGGATAGCGAAACAACAAGGATAAGACAATTTGAGAAACATTTCACTGCAAGGTCAAAATTCCACAAATAGTACATCAGTGAGCTCAGTTTTAGAAGAGGAATGATCACTGAAAACATGTCTCACAACCCATTTTATAACGAGTTTTAGCTCCAATTACTACCAAAAGATACTTGCATTCGATTGACTTGTTACAAGTGACCGAGGCCATACCTATATATATGATGACTTAGAATGTTCTTTCCACCTTAAAAACTCGGTTAATGTTTCTTGCCCAAAAACCCTTAAGTATAAGTTCAAATAAGTACATATTGAGAGTACCAAGTTTAATTTGCAGCTAAAACTACATTGACAAAAGTCCAAACAAGGGCCATCAAGTGAAAAAATCAAGTCTTATAGTGATTAGCATGCTGTTACTTGTTACAGACAGAAGGATCTGACAGAGTGCTGCAAAAATTCAATCAACTGAAATGAACTTTTGTTTGGAGTGGAAAGAGAGCCACAAAGGATAGTTAAGAAATCCGTATTAAGGTCTTGGGTACTATCTGCACAAGACTTTATCGACTAAGCTAGCCAGCATCAACTCATTAAACTGAGATAATGAGCCAATTGCACTAGCTCATACTATAAATTGCAACTAACTGAAATGCTAGTACTTCTTGAGCTTTATCTGACACAAAGTCTTTCGATGTCAGAACATAGTTTTCAACTTGTTCAACCTGGCTTTTACCAAACATGTTTAAGGGTCTAGTCTCTTCGGCTTATTTTCAGTTTAGTTCCTCGCAATACTTTTACCGTTACTTTCAGTTCAGTTTAGTTCAGTTTAGTTCAGTTTTTCTCCAGTTCAGTTAACCTATTTCCAACCTAAGAGAATAGACCCTAATGCTCTATAATTTATCATGGATAAAATTCCCCACCCAATAAAGATTACAAATTTACAACCTAGCAACTTAAAAAATCAAATGCCAATCTACCCCCAGAAAATTGATCAATCAAGCTAAACTGCAACCACTATCATTGCAAATTAACGAAAATCTAACATAATATTATCAATATGGTCACATTTGGAAAACAACATGGGTACAATGTACAAAGAATGATATATCTAGCCCTTAAAAAATAAAGTTGAATATCTAGCATTCAACTAACATTTATAACCTCGGTTGATGCATGATTTTGACGTAAATTCTCAACTTAATACTATTTTAGGAAATGTAATTAATGCGTATATGATACCTGAGATTGCAATGAATTGGGAGAAAAAGAATTGAAATGGGATCGAATAGATTCACATAAAAAACGGAGTTCTTGGAACTTGGTATCAGCAGTGCCTACACAGAAGACTTGATATTTATGTTTCGCCATTTCTGGGTTTTCTCTAATTCTATCTTTAGAATTCAATTTCTGCGGATTTGGAATTGGGATTCAATTTTAGGAATATTTGTATTTGGATTTGAAGATCATCTCATTTCCAAGTTCCCAGGTTGTATTCAGTAGGTAAGAATCCAGGATGACGAGCCACGTACCACTTATTCACACGATCACACGTCACTTTGTTTAAGGAAAAAAAAATGTATACTGTACAAGATTGAACCGTAGTCCGTAGGTTATACCAGGGCCGGTTTTGAGGGTAGGTCTCGAGTGCGATCGCCTAGGGCCCAACTCTTTAAGGGGCCCAAATTAGAAAATATGTCATATAGTAAAAAAAATTGCTTCTGTGCGGAGATACTCCGAGAATATCGAAGAAGAAAAGAAGAATGAGAAATTTAGGGACCTTTATTACTTTCTTTTTCCTAACCTTTCACTTCCTAATTCTAATATTTCCAATAATCCCACCTTTAGTTCATATGAAAAACATTATTTTTCCCAAAAGGTTCAACAATTAATAGCAAATTTTTGTCCAGTATTCCCATTGAATAGTGATAAAGAATTATCGTCTATAATTGTACCACACTCCAATTCACACGTGTTTCAATCATCTAAAACAATTTTACTAAAAAAAATATTCTCATCAAGGAGCTTCGAAATAAAGTGAAAAACTATTATCTTACCGAGTAAGTCTTGGGATAGACCATTAAGACCAAAAGCTTTTAATTTAAAGTAAAAAGGTTTTAGCTCATAATCTTATAATCATTGAGGTTTTTACTTAAAAGCACAAGTGTTAAAATATTAAAACTTTGAACCTTTGAGTTCAAACCTTACCCTTTTAACTTAAACATAACCATGTACTCATGGATAAAATGTCAAACATAAGTCTCTGTATTAATTTTGATATTTGATTTCTTCTTGATTTTATTTTTAAGTGTCGTTGTTTCGTTATATCATTACACATTCTATTAATTTTTTTCCAATATTTTATTTTTTTGAATAATTTTTTTCCTTTCCAAATTCTTATTTTTCATATGGGTATTTGGATATATATAGTTTTCACTTTTTGGTGATAAATAATGATCTTACCATGGGGAAAGACTTTTAGATTATCGGCAATAATGTGGAGTTCAATACTTACGCAATTCTTATAAGAAAAAGAAGTTATTGAATAAATGAACTAAAGCGTACTAATACTACTATATTTCTAAAAGACAAATGCTATATTTTTTGCATAGTTTCGAGTTACAACTTCAAAAATTAGATATATGAAGAAAAAAAATCTACATTTTTGGGGCCCATTTTTGATTTTGCGCCTAGGGCCCCAAAAATGTCAGGAACGGCACTGGTTATACCAGTACTAGTACTAGTAGACCTGTCAAACAGGTCGGTCGGGTCGGTCAAAATAAAATATTTTCGGGTTCGGGTCGAATAAACCGTGTTCAAGACCCATTGTGTTCGGTTTCAGGTCGACCCAACGGGTTAAGGGATTTGTATTTGCTCTTTTTTTCATTTGGTTTTTTAGTCATATATGTAACAAAATATACACAATATACGTTGGAAATAGTAAGTTATATAAAATATAGTCATTTATAGTTGAATTCAATCATTAAAATTACATCCACATTTAACAAAATTCATTTTTGGAACCAAATACTCTAGTTGAAGCTATTTTTAGAAGTAAAATTCCCATAATTTCATATTATTTCTAAAAAAATAATGATTTTTCGATCGGTCGGGTAAAAAACGATTTTCCCGGGTTCGGACACAATCGGGTTCGGGTCCAAAAGTTGTGTTCAAAACCCACTATTTCCGGGTCGGGTTTCGGGTCGGGTCGAATTTTGACAGGTCTAAGTACTAGGTTTTTGTCCTGTACATTTTTTTTATATATTTATATTATACTTTAATGAATAATAGTTGTGTTCGAAGTCAAAACAAATGAAGATAAACGTAGGACCTATTTTGTTCAGCTTATTTTTAGTTCAGTTCAGCTCTAATAAGTTTGGTTTGGTTCAGTTCAGCTCTAATAAGTTCAGTTCAATTCAGCTCCAATAAGTTCAGTTCAGTTCAGCTCCAATAAGTTCAGTTCAATTCAGCTCCAATAAGTTCAGTTCAGTTCAGCTCCATTCATTATTTAACCATTTTGTTTAATATATTATTATTGGTCTAATTTATTTTACTCATTATTATTGTTATTATTATTATTATTATTATTATTATTTGTATATGTTATTTTTGTTATCATATATTTATTCATTATTATTACTATTATTATTATGGCTAAGCAAGGTTTGGGTTGGTGCGCGGTTTAACCAAATTTCATGTCAATACGAGTATTGTAATTTACATTTGTTGTTTTATTTTACCGACTAAATATCCACTATTACATTATACAAGTAACCTACAAAAAGCTAGAAGATATGAAAAAATTACAAAGTTGCTAATAATATTGCAGTGCTATTTAAGGTACAACATTGTCGTTGCGTTGCATATTAAAGATACTTTGCTAATTTGTGGTGGGGTTTGGTCTCTATCATAGACTAACCCACCACAAATCGTGTTAGAAACACACATCAACCCATGTTTTAAGCTAATTATTATTATAATGGTGATATTAATTTACTTCTTAGACATTATTGTTATTATATCATCATCATCAAGTATTAATATATTAATACTAATAATAGTAATTACTCATTATTAATTAATTATTATTATTATTATCAGTAATTATTATTTTTAAAATTAATTTATCATTATTATTAGTATTATTTATTTATTTATAAGTATCATTTAATAACATCAAAAATAATATTATCATTATTCATTTGACATTATTCTAAATTATTAGTTTAACTATTATTACTTACAATTATTACTACTTATTATTTAATATTCATAACAATTATTATTTACTTATTATTTATATATTTATACAATTTAATTCAGTTCAGTTTACAATAAGTTCAGTTCAGTTCAGCTCTAATAAATTCAGTTCAGTTCAGCTCTAATAAGTCCAGTTTAGTTCAGCTAGAATTAGCCGAAAAGAACAGGCCCTTTGTCTAAAAGAAAATATTCCTCTTAGATGAATTTTAAGATCGTTCATTATTGTCGTTTCCAAAAAAATATAAGAGTTGTTCCTTCTTATAAGCTTCTTTTAAGGGAAATACGTTTGTTATTGAGTTGTCCATGTGTTTTTTTTTACAGATAGTTGTCTATTTTTTTTAGTAAAAATAGATATTCTTTCAAAAGATATTGTAGCACCAGATTTTAGCCTAATATATAAGATAATTTACCGACTTTAATTTCCTTAAAATGATAAGTTCATTATTTTAATATTGTTTTGAAATCATTTTAATTTTAGATAGTAATGTGATTATTGGGATTTTGCAGATTTTATGACAATAATCTTTGCTTTGATTGTATTTTCCAGATTTTATTGCGTTAATATTTGCTCTGATTTTATTTGAAAAGTTTTTTTCCAATATTTCTTAACCATAAATGACTGATTAAGAAATATGGATTGATTATTTGCTCTGATTTTATAGCTCTAATTTTATTATTTAACATAATAGTTACAAAATATTTTCCATAAAATATATTATGATATCATTTTAGTTTTGAGATCAATATAAAATGTCAAAATTCTGTGAACTTGATATGTCGTCAAATTCTACGTGCATTTGACATGTCGTCCAAATGCATATACGACTGACATGCAAGCTTTCTTTTCTTGTTTAATATATAGATTTTCGGGATCAATTTAAAATGTCAAAATTCCATGAACTTGAGATGTCGTCAAATTCTACGTGCATTTGACATGTCGTCCAAATGTATATATGACTGACTCGTAAGCTTATTTTTCTTGTTGTATATTTATATAGATAAGTATTTTATTTTCCATTTTTTTTGTAAGAAAAAGGTGTCCAAACCAGTCCGGTTCCTAATATGCCGAACACTTTGAGAGAGGGGAGAATGATAAAGGAAATCCTACTCTCAAAGTACCCCTAGTGAGGAATTGAGGATTCCCAGCCTCAAAGTTGGAAGACTTTCTCCTTTCCACTACTTCAAGCCTTGCTTGGTAGGTTATATAGTAGTATATGAACCTACACAAATTTTTATATGACAATACCAAAGACCCTTGGGTCCAATGATACAATATCACATCAAGAGATTGTAGGCGGTTCGACTTATCAAATTGTCACTAGAATAGGATCCACAAAAATAAAATTGTTACAAAAATGGCCAAAATAAATTACATAAAAAATACAAAAACCAAATTGTACTACTAAAATAAGACGCAGGGAGTATAAACATTTGCTAAAAGATCATAAAAAACTAATGATATAGAGCAAAGTACTATGACAATTTTAATTGAAGTCACATAATAGAACAAAGTGGAGGTGGATCTTGATAATCCATAGTCATCACAGCTATGGGCCTACCACCATAACAGCCGTATGGATATGAGCATGGATATGGGCATGGGCATTTGCACTCGGGTTTCTTCTCATCTGGCTTCTTTTCAACGGGCTTTGGAGGAGGCCCAACACTTACAAACTGGGCTGATTTACCTGCTTTTCTTATACGTGTGATTATAGCATATGGGTCTGCATCTCCTATTACTGCTAATGTACTTTTCTCTGAATCAGCATCAATTTTATTCACTCCTATCACACAATAAAAACCATGAGTTATAATTATTTATTTAAAATATGATTCCAAAGGTAAATTTACATGGAGAAGTTGGATCCTAGCAACAAAAGGATATGGAAGGTACAGGTTTTGATGATGAAAAGTTTATCAATTATTACATCAAATGAAATGTCCGTTAATGCTTAGAACCTTTAGTATTCCAAACTTGAGTTCATTTCGACAAAATTAGTCATTGTAATAGTTATTAGTTGTACTTCCTCCGTTTTTATTTAAATGTGACACTTTTAGATTCACGGACTCCTAGGCAATTTTTGGGAAGGAAAGAGATAGAGAGAAAAAAAATAAGGGGACCCATGTGAGAAGAGAGAGATAGAGAGAGTTTATTGACCAAAAAAGAAAGTGTCACATTTAATTTAAAACTTCCTAAAATAGAAAGTGTCACATTTTAAAAAAACGGAGAAAGTATACATAATATAATCATTAAAAGCAGTCGTTAACTTAAATGTTTGAGATAGGTGTTAAGTATAAACTAGATCTTGAAATAATAGATAAATAGAAAAGTTATACTACTACATAAAGTTGGATCTGGTAGCTTTTCTTAACTTCTACTCCAAAAGTTAGTACTTTGAGCTTTTGTGAAACACAATCCTAAAAATTAAAGGATATAATCTACCACTATTTTGTCAAAAAATACTATTTGAATTTAGTAGTGTTTTGACTTGTTCAAAATACTAATACTACTCAAAAAGTTACCTTGATATTAAACACACCTGTTGATATAAATAAGGTAAAGAATGATGATGCTAATTTGCAACATCGTAGTTGTTCCTGATGAAATTACAAAAATAAATAGAACAACGGTTTTTCAAACCTATGCACCAGGTGCATATGATTAGGTATTTAGATTTCCTTTTTCTAATAAATTTGCTGAACAAGTAGTATAAGTTAATATATGAAATTATCTTTGTAATGATTATGTTAGGTAGGAAAATTGGTCAAAAAATAATAATTGCAAAGATAATTTCCTATATTGGCTTATATTTATATAACAAATTTGTTGGGGGAAGGGGATCTAAATAGATAATCATATTCACCTGGTGCATAGGTTAGAAAAACCGATAAAACAATACATATACATAGATAGATAAACAATATATTTTTTTGGATGGTAAGGAGAAAAATCCTCTTCAGACCTCAACCCGTTCAGTATCTTACTTAGCATTTGCAGGTCAGACACTTGAAAGATGGGGAAATGGTATGGGAATCTCTACTTCTAAGCACCGCAGTTGGAAGGAGTCGACCTTGTAACCTTGAGGTTACACAACGAATCCCCAACCAACTACACCAAATAAACTTAATAGATAAACAATCCATAGACAACATATTCCTATAGTAATTTCATCTTTACTTATGTTTCTCAATCTAGTCAAGATAATTGGAGAAAGTGAAAAAAGAAATACACAAGCTTATTTGTTTCTCTTTGGACATGGAAGCGAAATAGAAGGATTCAAAGCTTCCCTCTTCTAAAGAATTGTAGGAAATTAAAATAGTTCTAGAGAATAGAGGAAAAGAAGCTATATTGAAGAAATTAAAACTTTTGAAGAAATATTGATTGATCAAAATAAATTAAAAAAAGGATATTGGTACCTTCTATCTGAGATACAATTTCAAAGAGCTCTTGCTTGCATCTGTCACAAGATACATCCACCTTCAACACTGTTTTTTGCACCATTTTTGGGACACACTTTGATTTCTTTCAATTTGTAATTAATCGATGTATCCAAATGCAAAAAACCACAATCTCACTTTGCTCAAAAGCAATTGTCATCTTATATAATAGACAACCATATATCAAAGTCGCAACAACCAACTTCCAAGGTATAATTTATTTGTAAGTCTTCCTCTTACTTGTTTTCTTGGTCATCTTTTATTTATTTTTTAAAGGGGATTTTTTCTTTGTCATCTCTTCTAATCCTAACACAATCCTCATCTAAAGATTTGGAGTTTTTTTTATATTTAGTCTAGTTTTCTGACTACTATACGATAGTGATTTATAGGAAGCATTCAAGACTTTAAATTTAGGGTACAGTGTTCATATTATTATAACTAGATTATTATGCATGCGATGCGTGCGAAAACAATTTTATTATGAAATTTTATAATATGCAGTAGATAATTTTATGAATCGTCGCATTTTACCACTTAAACTTTTCATGTTTTTAGAAACTCGTACTTTAATGATTTTTTTTAAATTCCACCTACCAATTACAATTTTATTAAAAACTTCCACTACTTAACGATTTTTGTCAAATTTCATTAACAAAAAAACCGTTAAATGGTCTCACATATACATTTTGCTAACAAAATGGAACTTGAAATAGTTGCAATTCTTTCCAAATAGTTGTAATTCGTTCCAAATTTGCTCTAAATTTGTTGAGGATTTGCCCTTTAATTGATGAAATTGACTTTAATTTCAGCGTAAACTAATAATAAAATACATATGTGGGACCCACTTCACGGTTTTGTTAACGAAATTTAACAAAAACCATTAAGTGGTGGGAGTTTCTAATAAAATTGGAAATGATAGGTGAAAATTTAAAAGAAAAATTTATTAAGGTGGGAGTTTCTAAAAACGTGAAAATTTTAGGTGGTTTGAACAAAAAAAAATCCTAATTTTATTTGCATACGATGTGTGTTTTGGCTACTGTAACATGATAAAATATGAAGGTACACAACATATTTTATTTTCAAGCTAAATTCATTTTGCCTCATTTTTCTTTGAAAACATCCCTTACTCCCCACTATCAACTACAACTTTTGTTATATAGTACACGGTAAGATATTTTTTGCTCATTGTCTAAATGAGAAAAAATTCAAAAGTACTTGAAAATACTTTATCATATTTCTCACTCATGCTAAAATACTCTATCAGGATCAATTTAATCAAATATGCCTTCACTCATGAACAATCAATTACTCATGTATCTCAAAATAAAAAATTTCAAAAGTATATAAAAGTATAGCAAAGTGGGTATCTATCTATAGATCTCAAGAAAATATAATCGTTGATATTTTTTTTAATTGTTTTTACTTTGTAGGTTTTTTAGATATTTTAGTTAGAAGTTTTGAATATCTTTTATTACAAATCTAATGGCTAAATTTGGAAATAAAACTTAATTACTTAATAAACTCTTTGATTTATTTTTTTATTTTTCCTTTATTTTTTTTTGGTGTCCACCCCCACCTCTTCACTTATATAATAGAGATTATTCCATAATTTACGAAATAATGAAGTGTTATAATTGTTTTCGTCAAACTTATATATATAAAAGTTAGAAATTAGAAATTAGAAGTTGTTTTCGATATCATTTATAAAATTAGAAAGTTCTATTTTTATATATAAAAATGCTACAAAAGATTTGGGACTGCAATTGGATTAACTAATTATGATTACAATAATTTATTTAGATTTTCTTTCATTATGAGGACTAAACTATTGCAATTATGTTCATTGTTTATGTAATTTAAAATCTGGTCAATTGCAATGGCTTACCAAACCGATGAGAAAAATAATAGATATGCATACCATGATAGTGATTAATACAAATAAGAATATAGATGTATTTAATTGAAGGATGAGTTTAAGTAATTTGCAAGAAATCCGATGAAAACTTTCATATTCTATTGTATTTATCTACTAGGAATATAGTATGTGGTCAAGTAGGTATGTTCCATAGGTATGATCTAGTTGTTTACTTGTTTATTGGCTTTGCAGTTGAGACGTAGGACTCAAGTTCTATATCTATATGCAGCATGATGTAGACTTACGTACGTAATTTGACGAGGCGACGACTACGGCTGTACTATTGACAAGTCTTTGGCATATGGACAGCCACAGGATGGCAATAAGTGGAAGGTGCACCCTGGAGCACAATGACCACTGTGCTCCAACACATGTCATTATGTACGTTATTATGGTGATCCGATGTACATTTGAAGAGTTCTAATGTAAACAAATAAAATTCAAAAAAATCAAAAAATTAATTGGCGCCACTAAACTTAAAATTTGTTCACTATCCTTAAGCTAATGTTCATTCTCGATATTGAACATGTTCAATTAGAAATACCATATGTACATCATAAAATAACTCAATTTTTTTTTTAAAAAAATGTTCACAGTAACTTGACATATGTTCATTTATATAACTTTATTGTTCATTATATTTATTCAAGATGTTCATTTATTTATATCAAATGTTCATTGTAAAATACGTTCAATTTCAAAAAAGTTTTTGTTCAATTTAACTTTGACATTTGTTCTTTTATATAACTTTTTGTTCATTATGGTTATTTAATATGTTTATTTATTGATTTCAAATGTTCATTGTAAATTTTCTACTTAACTTTGACATGTTTTTTTTTACATAAATCTAATATTTATTTACAATGAACATTTGATATCAATATATGAACATATTAAATAACCAAAATGAACATTTGTATAATGTAAAAGTATATGTCAAAGTTATTTGGAATTAAAACTTTTTTGAAATTAATTGTGATTTTACAATGAACATTTGATATCAATAAATGAATATCTTTAATAAACATCAACAATAAGGTTATATAAGAGAACATATGTCAAAGTTAATTGGAACAAAAACTTTTTTGAAATTGAGTAAGATTATACAATGAACATTTGAAACAAATAAATGAGCATATTTAATAATCATAGTGAACAATAAAATTATATAAAAGAACATATGCCAAAGTTAATTGGAACATTTGGAGGGAATTTTTTTTGTCAAATCAATTCAAAATGTCAAATAATTGAGGAGAGAGAAGAAACTAGCCCCATATGTTCATTGAAGATGAACTAATGTTCATTCCGTACTTTATTTATTAAAATGTCTGACATTTGTTTTTGGGTACATTGAAAAAAAGCTAATGTACACCGGGAGCAGGATCCGCATCCTGCTCCCGGGTGTAGGATCTTATTTGCTACAGGATGGAGGTTTCAAGTCATCAAGTGTATACAAAAAAATTCAACCAAGTTTGACATCTTTGGTGTTAAGACTTAATAGGGTATTCGTTCAAAATATCGAGAATTAGGGTCGTATTCAGTCATAATTCACAAATCAGTTCTTAAAATTTGAAATCGGAATTGGTTGAATTGAGTCCTCATTTCTAGAGTTGGTCTCGAAATCAGTGGGGACCAATTCCAATACCAAGAACTCACTTCTTTGAGAGAGTGATGCCTTTTTTATTTCAACCAAGTTTGACTTTCTATATTTGCAACTGGAACGGGTTCCAGTACTAGCTACCCGGTACCCAAAGGCAATTAAAAAGCTATATTTATTCATTGTTAAGCTAAAACGAGACTAAAACAAGAACTGTTACATATTTGTATTATCATCATTTGGTATAAATTCCCCTAAACTTTCATTGACAAGGTCTAATGTATTAAAATCTTAATTATTCATCAGATCCACAAAAAAGAACCACGTACCTAGTCGCGTACTTGATTCCATCACGTACCCGTTCTTGAAACCATATTTACCGAGTACGCCATTGGGTATGGGTCCAAAATTTTACTATGCGCAATTGGATCCAGTAACAACCGGATCCTTAGTATGGACCCAGACCCGATCCCAATAAGATCAATTGTGGTTCCGAATCCGTCAGACCCAACCAATTCATGAGTTTGAATCGGATATCCAATTTTTCTGCTCACCTCTAAGTAAGTGGTAACACTTGCTCCTCATGAATCATAATTGTAAGGTCATGTTTGTGGATTAACAGGTCCTATTAGCGATATTTGGGGATGAAGTATATAATTAGGTAATTTCTCCTACAGTGAAGGTATTTTTACAATTAATTAGTCTTTTTTATTACTCGTCAACAATAAGTAAACATTTAATCTTCAATTGTCAAAGTACAAATCATTCTAAGCGTTGGAAAAGTAAAAGTAGATATACCTATTATATATTTATTCCATAAGTAAATACTTGATAAGTCACCTTTCACCAAAATACACATTTTATTGATGGAGTCCATTCAGAAGTCAAACTTTTGGGCATTGATCTTATTTGTGACCTCTTTGGAGGTCGGGTTTTGGCCAAAACAAAAATATGTAAACATGTGTGACTTCTACACACAAGGACAGAGAAGTTGAAAAGGAGGGTCAATTTCTGGAACAATATCTTTGAGCAATGATATCTAAAAGAATCAGATACCTAGTCGTGCACCTGATTCTTCCATCACGTACCCGTCAAGAAGGGCTATTAATTATACTATTATAGGGGAAGAATCCTAAACCAGAGGTAGTTGTTGAGAGAATATTGCTGAATAAAAACACCTATACAGAGTTTGAATTGGTATCGTATTGTTTTCCTCTATTTGAGGCTTACAATTTTTATCATATACCGGGTGTATCATGAACATGTTACATCTAAGGCTATTCTAATGTCTTTAGGCTTATGAATCTTGCAGGAGGTTGGATCATGTCTAGCGGAGGCCACATTCATATCGAAACATGAGGAAAATTTCTATAAAGAGATCAATTAAGTTGTCATTTGGGGTTCAATTAAGTGACAGAAGGAGATCAGCCCAATTAAAGGAGTTCGTAAATGGACGAGCTAATTCAAGTGTGTCAAGGTCCAGTCGTCCATCATCAAATGATTCAAATCTCATCAAATCCAAGCGACTCAAAACCAAGCCCAAACCCAAGGAATTTTTCATGATTTTACTAAATATAAGTGTCATTTTGTTTGGTGCAAATAGCCACAATGGTCCTTCTAATGTGATGATGACTATCTTATGTGATAATGTGAGTTTTATCCGAGGCTAAAAAATTTAGATAGGCTAAAAATAGGATTATGGTCGAGTTGATTCCTTCAAATAAATATAAATGAAATAAAATCACATATGTGAAAATCAAGCAAATAAAACGCCTTTTTTTGTTCGACGGATTGGAAAACAAAACACTACTCTAATCTTTATACAATGGATAATACCTTTTATCATTATGTATTAATTAGAGTTTCACTCAAAGAAAAAATAATAATTACCTTTAGCTAAATTTTGTTGAATTCATTTGAACTTATTAATTTTAATATCTGAACTTGCTGAAACTTATTGTCTGCAAAATTACATTTTTCAATTTTATTCG
Organism: Patellifolia procumbens; assembly: GCA_947645195.1. NCBI lineage: Eukaryota > Viridiplantae > Streptophyta > Magnoliopsida > Caryophyllales > Amaranthaceae > Patellifolia > Patellifolia procumbens. The sequence goes on from CANSGD010000144.1 coordinate 2,383,902, forward strand.
ACCAATAATCAATCTCCTTAGCACACATTTTAAGGAGGATGAATCGACAAGGTAAAATAACAAATTATATCCAATAATTATATCCTTAATAGCCTATATAATTGTCATAACACCGTTTAAATTATATTTTAAGTCGTATGTCTATTTATCCTGTCTGTACACTTCAGAAAAGTCCCTATTAAGAAGTTTGATAACAAGTTATTTAAAACAAATGAAAGTAGTCTTTGTTTTAGTAAAACTTCATTTACCCGTGGCTAAAAGATTCATTTTGATAAAGAAGAGAAATAATAAATTCTAATTCACTTGCGAAATTTTATATTTTAGTTGTTTCTTGATAATAAACCATCCATTTATAAATATCTTTCTTTTAGGATGGGTCGATCGCCCCTTAGTTTTAAATTACTTTTTTCATTGTAAGGATCTCCGCAATATGATGTGTTTGTCACCCACCTACGTAGCACGAATGCACTATGCTTTTTCAAAGTGAAATAAAGGCATTTACTCATTACCAGACTACCACTATGGGGTCTGCCAAGCCTGTAGAGCCACTAATGTAGTCAACAGTTCAACACAAATGCCGACTGAAGTGGCCAGCTTAAAGGGCCTAGAATTAGAAAATACATAGAAATTTAGCTATTCATTATCTCTATACACTTCTCTAAACTTTTAGCAACTTTTCGCACCTAGGATGGGCCTATCTAGCCCGTTTGTCCGACTCACTGAACATAAAAATTAAACTATAAATAAACTTTAAAACTTTATTTTTTGTTATATAAGGAGGTATGAAAGTAGGATGAAAATTTGAAAATAATGCTCTAATCAACTAAATTAAATTGTTCTTCATCCTCTACTTCGAAACTTTTGTTACAAACACAAAACATGAAATCAGTGTAATCTTACTAGCCTGTCCAACTACCTTTATATACTATAGTTTTAATTTGTGTACAACATAAGTCCGCCAAATTAAAATTGCATCCAATTGCGTAAATAGGTTGATATACTTCTTAACATTCCCGATTTTGTGGTCAAATGTTTACGATTTAGCTAGGCGAAAACTTGGAAACAGGATCGACAGAACGATAATAAAATCCCTGGCTACACCCAAACATAATCTTCACTTTATAAGAATTTCACTAAGCGAGAGAATTCTATCTCACATGGTATTATTTCATGAAGTTATATGGCTTATATCATATATTAGCATCAATCTTGGTTTGTTCATGACTAGCTAGTCAAGATGTACTATGATGGCAAAGCACTAAGTGAGAAAATATCCAGAATTTACAGAAGAGAAGTACTTATCAAATAGTACGTCGATGTTGATCGATCAATTTTCAGTTTTCAACCAAAAAAACAAAAAATAGAAATAGTAGTATAATCAAAAGGGTCAACTGTGGTTTGGCCATTGCTGAAAAGAGTAGAGAGCACACAATGATTAATTATCACCATAATAAAGATAATCTAACTTTTAATCCTCTTTGCGCGGTAATCATATGTGTAACACTGCTGCTTATGGATATTGACAAACTCGAATAATATTATAACCCTAATCTTACCTCCTGGCTTCCTGCAGGCCACTACTTTTTCCTCCCTCTACATTTGACAGTAATCTGTCATTCTTCTTACTAGACCTAATCGGTGAGACTTACATTGAGATAAAAGGTGTTCATTCACATCTCGAAAATATCCTTTCTTCATTTTGCAATATTTGCAAGTCGTAATATTTTTTGTAACACATGTACGTTATCCAATGCATTATTCTGAGTCTTATATCTCTAATTACTGATGAGTAAAAATTATAAAAAGTTGATATATTAAAAGTATGCGTTAAGACTTTTTTTCTTATACATTTTTGAAATATTATGACATAAGATTGGTAGGTAAATGGTAGTAGATTTGCTAATGTTGTAAGTATTGAAAAACGGATGAAGTATATGTTTGCATTAAGCCATTCCAAATTTGAAAAACCGTGTTAATTTCCGATTCTGAGACATTACTGTTTCCAAAACCTAGAATTGAATCTTAAGATTCAAATTAAGGAGTGTCATTGGACTTAAATTAAGAAAAAAATTACTCGTTATTTATGAGAGTATTCATCATGTATGCACCAGCGGATGCAGCATAGGTCTCCCCAAACCTTAGGCTAAATATTATGGTAAAAAAGGAAGGGTTGATGAAATTTGAACCAATGATCTTATGGTCACATTATCTGTTAGATATGCCTTGAATATCTGAGTAAGCTCTTTGTCTCACAAAAGGGCTACATTGAGAAGATATTGTCAAGGTTTGGCATGTCATCAGCTAAACCTATAGATACTCCTGGCGCTGCAAATGTGCGTCTGTCTGTTGTGTTTGCACCTCAGTCTGAAGCTGAGAAGGAGTTCATGTCTTGAGTCCCGTATGCTAGTGAAGTAGGAAGGTTGATGTATGCTATGTCTGCACTAGGCCTGATCTTGCACATGTTGTGAGTGTTGCCAGCAGGTTTATGGGTCAACCTGGAAAGGAGCACTGGCAGGCCATGAAGAGGATATTTAGGTACCTTAGAGGTACATCTGATGTGGGTCTTGTTTATGGGAATGAAGCACAATGTTTAATCACTGGCTATTCTGATTATGATTATGCTGGAGATGTGGATAGCAGGAGAACTATGACTGGCTATGTGTTCACTCTTGAAGGTTCAGTGGTTAGTTGGAAGGCAACTCTACAGGCTACAGTGACTCTGTCTACTACTGAGGCAGAGTACATGGCATTAACTGAAGCTGCTAAGAAGGGAATCTAGGTGAAGGGGATAGTTGGTGATTTTGGTTTACATTATGATCAGGTTGTGGTTTATATTGTGGCAGTCGTAGTGCAATATGCTTAGCCAAGGATCAAGTCCATCATGAGAGGACTAAGCACATTGATGTGAGGTATCATTTCCTGAGGAACGAGAAGAGGATCAAGGTGAAAAAGGTTGGCACTGTTGATAATCCAGCAGACATGTTCACTAAGCCTGTTCCACATGGCAAGTTTCAACATTGCTTGGACTTGCTAAATGTTCTAAGTCATTAGAGTCTGTTCCCTTGAGTGGGAGTCTGGGTTCCTTATGGAACAATCTGGGCCCTTGGGGGCAATCTCAGAGTTTGGGGTTTCTAATGAAGCGTTTCTGAGAGTTTGGGCCTCTTATGGGGGCAATTTGGGAATCTGAACTCTTAAAAAGGAATCTGGTACAGAATCTAGCAACTTGGCTGTTGCATCTGGTACATCTATGGTCTGGTGGTTTTGGGAGAATTCAAGTCAAGGTGGAGATTTGTTAGATATGTCTTGAATATCTGTTGGTTCGAAAAACTAAGAACGGGGGTCTCGCTTAGGTTAAACCTATAGCCGTATGAATGAACTGAATGCCTATTCACTCATCTGATTATTAGTGTTGCCTAACACTATTCTGTACCCTGTTTCTCTACTAAATAAACTATTCTCCCTCTGGTCTGGTGGACGTAGCTAGCACATTGCTAGTGAACCACGTTAAACTCTATGTGTGCTTTTATCTTTACGTTCTATTTTATTCTTTAGCACCTCCTCTATTCATACACTATCTCTTGATTGACACCATGTCAATGAACCAATTAAACTAAAAGCCTAATCTAATAGTTGAAATCCTTGGATTGATTTTATACTCAGTCTAATAAGATTAAGGGCTTGTTTGGTTGCCACTTAAATTTCTAGGAAGTGAAATTTCTTAGGAAGTGTAAAAATAAAAGTTGTTTGGTTGCTCCAAATGTGGAAAGTAGAACTTCCTAGGAAGTTCTAATTCCTACAAAATGGAGGAAGTTGCTTACCTAGGGGAACCTAGGTAAGTGGGACTTCCCATGGAAAATGGAACTTCTCATATTCAACCAAACAAAAAAATTTACTTCGCATGATTTCAATATTCCTAGGAAATATTAATTAATGGAAACTTTAACTTCCCATGTATAACCAAACAAGCCCTAAGTAGTTGTATACAAATATGATATAGGATATTATTAGTGATGTAAATAGCATATGACGATTCTTCTGAATGCCAACTAGATTAGTTAGAAGCAAGATGTCGTGATCCCTGTACTGAGTCATGCGAAATAAAACTGCCTTGTGTGCTCTCAAATCTCCATATGTTTCTTTCACAATTGTCTTTTCAGCTTTAAACGTGCATGCGGCCTTCCTTATCCATGGACTACCACAACCTTCCTTATCCACTGACCACTATTACACTATGTGCTGTATTTTGATAGCGCATGTATCATACATATGAACGTTGATGGAAAAGTCTTCTTGATAATCTCATTATTTTACATTGTATACCACGATAAGTCCAATCAACGTAATTCTATTTCTGGTAGTATAAAAGATCTAGACTGTTAGTAAAAAACGTAATTCTAACATACATACTTGTTATCCTTAATGTCAACTCTAGATTTACTAGCATTTAGTGGCGAGGTTCACTTGATTGAGGGAGAGAGCCAATCATACACTTCACTAGAATATATACCTAACTTATTTATGCCTATCTTTTTTTTTGTCTTTTATAATAGGTATGATTGAGCTATGTACATGGTATCATGCTTTTATTTTTATTTCCATTTCTCTTTACTCTAGTTAATGGATTAGTTAGTTTCTCTTATCGGTTCAAATTACCTATTAGAGTAATTTGGTAATTAGACTCTTAGTCTTATAAAGACGGTTTTTATCTCTTTATATATATAATAGTGTCAGGCAACCTAAAGAGGTTAGCCAATTATTCCAATACTCGTACATTACTTATAATCAATATATTGATAGTAACTATGTAAAAGAAAATTTTGAGTTGCTTGATCTAATAACCATCTATTGTGAATAGTATAATCTACTTATTATGAAATATTAAAATATACTGAATAAGGGGAGGCTATATATAGTAGGGGTGTTCATGAGCGGGTACCCGAAAATGCGGGTACCCGGAAAAGCGGGTAGTTCGTAAGACGGCCCATGTCCCGACCCGGAAAAGCCGGGTCGGGTCACCCGGGTACCCGAAATATACAACAATGAACGCTTTCTTTGAAAAGTACTGCTCATTTGCAACTTAAAAAACTACTGTTCACTGCTTCCACTAAAAATAAATCAGAACCTGCTTCCAAGTTTAAACTGGTGTATTGATGTTCCAAGTCCCTGCTTGCTGCTTTCAACCAAAAAAAAATTATTCATAACCATCATCATTTATCAATTAATCAAAAAGGCACAAAAATGTTTCATACATCAACTTTAGCGCAACTCATATCAATTGCAAACATTTATACATACAAATTGCAATTGCATAATTATAAGTACTGTGAAAGAGATTAATCCATAGCAAAGACAACACCATAGCAGGCTGCAATTTCTATTTTTTGTATTAAAAAAAAAATTACGGGTCAAACGGGTACCCGGGTATTCGATTTAAACAGCCCATTACCCAACCCGGTAACTCATAATTTAGCGAGTCGGGTACCCGGCCCAATAAAATTTTGAAATTGACAAAATTACCCGGTGGATATTACCCGGGTTGGCGAGTCAGACGGGTTGGGTTTTTTTGAACACTCCTAATATATAGGTGGACAATTATGGATGAGTTACTTGATCAATTCCTTGTGGACATGTGTACATAGTATATCATATAGAATAATGGAAGCATAGTCAGATATCACAACAAATATTCAATTTATGGTAGGGGCCTAACAAATAATATTTGGGAAATTCATTAGATATTATGTGCACTTTCATTAATGCCTTGAGAGGCCATGGCCCTGTGCGCAGTTGCCCACTCGATCTAGCGACTATGTTTCGAATGTGTTATATGATCCTTCTATCGTCTCTATCTGCCAAATTGGCTTCTAAATTTCCATTTTTTGGTTCATGTGCAGATGTACTTCTTTTTCAAATTGTAATTCTTGCAATATCAATAAAATGCATAAGCTTTCTTTTGCTACTTCAACTCTCACCTCTACTACTGCTCCCCTTGACTTAGTTGTTCCAAATGTGTGGACTTCACCCACCCTCTCTTATGATGAGAAAAGATACTATGTCATTTTGGGATCACTATACCAAATACATGGTTCTTTCTTTTAAAAAGAAAGTTTGACCCCTATGTTGTCTTCATTTGTTACGAGGAAATTGTTGAATAATTTTAACCCCCCATACTAAAATATATTAAGACAATGGCGTCGAATAACTCAAACTCACGCTTCTCCTCCCCCAAAATGACATCTCTTATCAAAATTCACCAACACATACAACGGAACACGTACAACCGTTTCGCTGAATGTCGTTGTCGCCACCTAGTTAAAATATGCAAATACTCGCCTCTGGCCTTCTATACTGCTACTTATGTAATAAGATCACCTCCCTCTTACAACTCTTAACTATTAAGATTCCTCACATCTCAGACTATTCAAAACTCCTCCTAATTACACTAGATTATGAGTTTTAGGTGCTTGTGCTACTGTTCTCTTCAACCTTACACATATCATAAAATTGAACTTCGCTCTAAACCATGTATATTTATTGGATACTCTATAAGTGCCTACCATATCCTAGACGTCACATTTACAAAATATATACATCTCGTCTTTTCAAATTTGTTGAAAATGAGTATCAATTCTTGCTTGATTTACAATCACCTACCTACGCCCTTTCTAATCTCTTTCCGTCCTCCAGCCATCCCATAATAATTTCCTTGATCTCCTAATCCTTCACCAGGCCACCACACACCTTTCTCTCCTACTCTCAATCCCCTCTACCCTAAGAGTTCCTCAACACTTAGGGCTCTCTCTCTTTCCCTCATCCAACCATCCCATAATTATTTCCTTGAATCGCCTAATCTGTCATCGGCCCACTACACACTTTTCTCCACTACTCCCAATCCCCTCTTCTCAACTTTTACCGACTCTAAGAGTGCATCCTCCTCCTCTCCCACTTTCACTCCCGCGCTACATGCCTATAGTTAATCCTAGAATCATGCCTAAGAATAAAGTACATAATTGACTAACAATTCCATTCTAAATGAGAACAATCACAAAAATTGTATAACCACAATTACAAAAGAATATAAATATAAATCAAATATGAAAATATCTATTCATTCTTTAACAGAGAAAAGCTGGCAAACATCGACTTTGTACATATAGACTACTAAAATTCACAATAATCCTTAACTAACCTAAGTCCTTAGTATAACATATTGCCCTTGTACACACTTATCACAACATAAGAACTCTTATCTTAATCTTATTTACGTTTTGATGGCCACAAGAGCTCTTATCTAAACTTACCTAAAACAGATCTTGTACCATCTATCATTATCCTTACTAGCTACGCTATTCTTAACTCAGTAGAATTACCTACCACAAAATTAGAAGTAAGAAATTAATAGAAAGAGTCATTGTTGATTTCTCTACAAATTATTGTAGGGGGTGTTTTTCTAAACTCTAGCTATTGTAAGATTTGATAAAAAGATAGGTACACCTCTATCTCTATCAGTTGGGATACTTCAAAGCTGTGTTGGAATTGAAATCAAAGTACAAATGCATTTCAAACACTTTATTCTCAAATTATTCGATGCATAGTGTAAAGCTACTGAATGAATTGACCACACAAACCATAGCATAATGGATCATCTGTTCATTGCCAGATAAAAGTATAGTAGCTGATAACTATGTTTTCGTCTTGTATGAAGTCGTAATTAGGAAAGTTTGTACTTGCTATAAAAACCAATCTGATCTTATTAGAGGTGTGCACGTACCAGCACAGCTAATAATCACCCATTTAGTCCCTAATAATGAGGTAATTCTACAGTGCATCCAAGTTATTGATCACGAGATCCACAACTAGTTTGTAAACCCGGACGATAGCCTGTGTCGTTTCATAATCATAATAGTATATTTCATTGGCCTAGAACAATATTCTGCATAAACTAAAATAAATCGATAGGCAAATTTTTTAGTTTTATAAAATCAAAATTTTAAAGACATATCATAACAACAAAGTACACAAATTAAATTTAGAAGAAAATTGAGATGATGTAATCTATGAGATTTACGGAATATTCTCTTCGGCTAAAAACAGCTGAAGTAACCTGAACTGTAATGAATGCAGCTGAACTGAACTAAACTGGATGCAGCTGAGTTGAACTGAACCGAACTGAATAAAGTTGAAATGAACTGAACATAATTGAATTGTAATTAATAATAAATAGTAAATTATTAGGTTTAAATATTACTCATGATAGTCATGTATATTGCTTCCCTTTTGAGAAGTTAGTGGTGTTAGCATTAACAAAAATCAGGTACTTAAGAACCTGGATCGTATTTCATCTATACCATCGCGTTATATAGCTTCCTACGCAAAAAAAATCAACAAAAAGAAAAGAAATTATTGGTATAATTGAGATGTTTCAAGTAAAAGGAACTTTTAATTTACTTCTACTCTTCTTGCATTGGCTTCTTACTAAACATCAAACTCATCAAGCCGTGGTACCCTTTGATAGTGGGGGTCTCTCCATAACAACAATAATTGGGGATTTGAAAGAAGAAATGATTTTAGAAAGTGAAATTTTTATTAATGATAATTTGAAATTTGTTTAGAATAAGGTGGGAAATACATGGTTGAGAAATCTTTGATTTTAGTGGCTTTGGGAATTGCCGAAAGCAGTTGTTTGCTTGTTTCACCTTTTTACCATTTTTGTACTTAACGTTCCCTGTTCTCCATTGCAAATTTGCAAATGTTTACGCACCATATTGCGTGGAATAGCGAAATCAACTTTATGCTAAAAGACACTTACGCTTCATTTGGTTGGTTCTACGAAAACACACTTTTCAATTGTGGTTTTTAACGCTATTCTCATAAAAATCTAGATTGTAACTTCATCTTTTTCAAAGTCGTCATGGGCAGTAAGCTTGTGGTTTCATTAATATTCTACGGATGCCTCTTATTGTTATTTTTCGTCCAAATGTTCAATTGGGGAAAGTGTTTCTATGCATTCTATATTCATTTAGGATTCGAAACAAATTTAATTTGTTCCCATCTTGCTATATATAGTGGCAGCAAATTGATTATTTGACTAAGTTGATTTTTCACCACTAAAATAAAAAACTTAGGCATGTTCGGTATCACTATAGTTTTCTTTTTTTGGTTTTTTATTTTTCAAAGTCATAAGATATATGTCATATAATAAATCAAAAATTAATCAAACCTATTAAAATCATGATAATTTTGAAACTGACAACAAAAAAGTGAAAACCACTTTTTGTGGTTTCTTGTTTTTGTTTTTTGTTTTCAAAAGAACAGAAAATTGAAAACAAAAAACGATCACGAACAGACCCTTAGCTAATCAAATTAGTATAAAAACCCTAAAATGACTTAAAAGTGAATTAAACATCTTATTAAACAAATTTAAAGCTGAGGTTTAATAATGTAAAAATTAGGCTATTATTGATACTCTGTTGTATCCAAACGCAACCTTAATTGACATTTTTGGCCATCCTCCCTTACACTTTACTACCACCACCCTCACTCTCCCAAGTCCCACCTTTGATTGAAGTCACTATCTTGCTTCCAACATTTTCAATACTGAAAGTTCACCTGATAATGGTAGTTGAAAATTGATCACAATATGGACGACAATGAGATTCAATGTTAGAAATTAATTGTCGAAAATAATTCTTGGGGCTTGCGGAAAACACTCATATACTTAGGCATGAGACTGCAGAAAATACGTCCTCACGTAGGGTTGGGCATGTTTCCACAAACTTCACCTAGGCAGAAGCGTGTTTTTTCACACGCCTACATCTATGTCAAATTGTGTGAAAACATGCCCCTTGCTAAGGTTGGACATGTTCATATGTTGTGCTGATGGATGCCATCGACCGAGCGTAACTTCCTTATTGGTTTTTCATATGTTGTTCATATGTCAAATTGTGAATGCGATGGTGAATGGTTGCAGATGGGTTTGCATAAGTTGCGACTATTTTGGGTGTCTAGGTCTCCCCTCAAAAAATTGTAACTAGGAGAAGGCCCGCCTCACGGTATCCAAGTTGAGAGAGATAAATTGAACAAGTATGGTCGTCCCCTATTAGGATGCACTATTAAACCTAAATTGGGGTTATCCGCTAAAAACTATGGTCGAGAAGTTTCTGAATGTCTTCGCGGTGGACTTGATTTTACCAAAGATGATGAAAACGTGAACTCCCAACCGTTTATGCGTTGGAGAGACCGTTTCCTATTTTGTGCCGAAGCTATTTATAAAGCACAAGCCGAAACAAGTGAAATCAAGGGGCATTACTTGAATGCTACCGCGGGTACATGCGAAGAAATGATAAAAAGGGCTGTATTTGCCAGAGAATTGGGAGCTCCTATCGTAATGCATGACTACTTAATAGGGGGATTCACTGCAAATACTAGCTTGGCTCATTATTGCCGAGATAATGGTCTACTTCTTCACATCCACCGTGCAATGCATGCAGTTATTGATAGACAGAAGAATCATGGTATGCACTTCCGTGTACTAGCTAAAGCGTTACGTCTATCTGGTGGAGATCATATTCATTCTGGTACTGTAGTAGGTAAGCTTGAAGGGGAAAGAGATATTGCTTTAGACTTTGTTGATTTACTACGTGATGATTATACTGAAAAAGACCGAAGTTGGGGTATTTATTTCACTCAATCTTGGGTTTCCACACCAGGTGTTCTGCCCGTTGCTTCGGGTGGTATTCACGTTTGGCATATGCCTGCCCTAACCGAGATCTTTGGAGATGATTCTGTACTACAGTTTGGTGGAGGAACTTTAGGACACCCTTGGGGAAATGCACCGGGTGCTGTAGCGAATCGAGTAGCTCTAGAAGCATGTGTACAAGCTCGTAATGAGGGACGTGATCTTGCTCGCGAGGGTAATACAATTATTCGCGAGGCTAGCAAATGGAGTCCTGAACTAGCTGCTGCTTGTGAGATATGGAAGGAAATCAAATTTGAATTCCCAGCAATTGATACAGTCTAGGGTAAGTAATTAATGTTCGGTTGAATTGTAATTAAACTCGGCCCAATCTTTTACTAAAAGGATTGAGCCGAATACAATTTACAATTATTGTATATATTGTATCTCTCTAGTTATAGAGACTTCATTTAGGGCAAGATCTTAAAAACAAAAGTGGGGTCTTATTTGATTCGTCTCAATGCATACTTTCATAATATCAACTTTTTATAATTTTTACTTATCACTAGTTGGAGATATTAAGGTTCAAAGTATTGCATTGGATAGTGTGTAAACAAGAAACGTTGCAAGTATTGCGAAACAGAGGAAGTACTAAACAACTCAAACTTTCTATTATTGTCTTGGATCCACGATTAATCCTACGGATCCCTAGGATTGGTAGAATTGGTAGATTCTTATACATATTCCGTGGGTTCGGACTATGACTGTGGATATCAAGTCAAGTATACGAACTCCTTCTACCCATCTTGTATATTGTCCTTTTCATTCCGTATTAGAATATAAACTTATTCATTCTTATATTCAACGAGATTCTACGGAAAAAAAATTCGTCATTTCATAGAATAGACGATATATTCTTTCTTTCTTTCTTTTTTTTGATGTAAATTTGACCCAACATGGGAAATTCTGCCCTTTTTATTTAGAATTTCAAATTATTTAAAATTGAAAAAAGTTCTATCATATTCATATACAACAAAGTTATACGATGGATTTTTACAAAAAAAATTATTTCTTTCAATCGAATAATTATCTCATTTTCCATTTTTAGTGAATAATCTGAGTGATTGGATCTAGATGCTTATTCTGACAGGAAATGTTCAAATTGATTTTCATCGAATGACTATTCATCTATTTTATTTTCATGCGAATAGGGGACAAGCAAGCTCTATGAAAAAAAGGTGGTTCAATTCGATGTTGTCTAAGAAAGAGTTAATCCACAGGTGTGCATTAAGTAAATCAATGGACAGCCTTGGTCCTATTGAAAATACCAGTAGAAAGGAAGATCCGAATCGAAATGATACAGAAAAAAACATTGATAGTTGGAGAAATAGTGACAGTTCTAGTTATAGTAATGTTGATCATTTATTTGGTGTCATGGACATTAGGAATTTTATGTCTGATGATACTCTTTTACTTATAGATAGTAAGGGGGACAGTTATTCCATATATTTTGATATTGAGAATCAAATTTTTGAGATTGACAACGATCATTCTTTTCTAGTGAACTGCAAAATTCTTTTTTGAATTATTAGAATTCAAGTTATCTGAATTCTAGATCTAAGAGTGGCCATACTTATAACGACGGTTTGCTTGCACCTTTTAGGGATTATCTTCTGTAATTGACACACTTGCTTTGTACATGACATTGAACAACATGTGTATAAGCTCGTCGGTAAGAACACACAAATTGCAGCTAAGTTCAAGAACTAGAGGTGGCTCACAGGCTGAGGCTTATGGAAGCTTTGATGGAAGATGAGTTCGTTGTAGCTATGTTATCTATGGGTGATGCATTGTTCAGCTTCCAAAGATCCTCAATTACATTCATAACACTTAGCTAGTTACGAAGAAAAGTTTGTTAGGGCATGTAGCGATAAGATATGTTATCAAGGAAATTCGACTACTTGTAGGGTTAAGAGAAAATATAATACACTAACTTTCAAAAAAATATATATATAAGACACTAAAAACCTGGTTTAATTTGAGATGTCCACTTTGTCCTTAGATAGTGTTTAGAAGCGTTCACATGCCTCTGTCGAGCGGTACGTGAAGAACTGCAGCGTCATATACTCATATGGAAGACTCTGGTCGTCACCATGGGAGGTTGTACTTTGGAGAATTATATGACTTGTATTAGCGGTTGATGGGTTGAGTATCCATATTAGGCTCACGTGTATGTGGAAGAGCGTTGTCATCTACTTTTTCCTCACTCTTCTATTTTTAAGACATGTTGGCCATGACCCTCCTTCTCCTTGGTCTCTAGGGTAACAATAACTTAGTAGAGTAAATAGAAAATAGATGGAGTATGTACATTATTTCTGATTAATATATAAAATTGTAAACAATTAATTTTAGTTGACAATGAAGAACATGTTTTTTTATAAATGGTTTCATGAATGTACATATTGTAAAAACATAAAATTAATAATCATTTATTTTAGCTACTTAACCACTTCTAGTTACAAATTATACATAAAAATTTCCTAATTAACCTATTGAATTTTTGTTAACATATTTTTAGGTTTATTTTGTTAAACTTTTGAATGCAATAGTTTATGAAATTTTCTTTCATATTCCATATTAACGATATTAACATAATATTATGGAATCATTGATTAAATTCTAAATGTTTCACTATTAGTGGCTCTTATATGACAAAATCAATGAAAAAGAGACAAACGATCATTATTCATTATGATCTATAAGCAATAAAACCATAACTAGATGAATGATAAGTGCACAAAATAGTATGTTATCCTTTATTGAAGCCAGTAGACTAATAGTGCTACACTACTAAGTAACAATTTGTCCCTCCTTTTAGTTTCGAAAGAAAAATGTCATCAATATCCACTATATAATGGGGATGGATTCCCTAATCTACAAAATATTATGTCGTTTAAAGTTAGGCCTTACCTTGTAAGTTCTTTTTTAAAAAAGAAAAAGCATGATATAAGAGCTAAGAAGTACTCACTTCAAAAAAAAAAAAAAAAACTTATGTCCCACCGTGAGGCTAATAAAGTAAAATAATTTTACAAATAAATATACTTCCTACATTTTAAAATATAGAAAACACCAACCGTACATTTTTACAAGTATGACGAATAGAGTATCATGTAAAAATATAATTGAATTAGTACTTCATAGGGAGGAAAATGAGTCGATACGTTCATGAAATACTTGCAAACAAGTTCGGTCAAAGCATGCCGTTTAAGTTGGTGAATGAATCCTGACAACTATGTGTTCAACTCGTTTATAACCGTGAACCAGAATAGCTCATCAAATAACGTTTTAGGCTTTTATTTTGATATAATTAATTAAAAAATCTACAATGTATCATTAAGTATGTTGTTGGTGGATGTATTGTTGCTCTCCTCTTGAACTATTAGTTTCTATTAACGTTTTAGGCTTTTTCTTTTGATAATTATTGCAATATTAGCTTATACACCCTCCATTCTCTAATGTTTTTATCCACTTACTACTCCTACATATATCAAGATAAAGATCGAGGAGAGAGTATGAAAATCGGTCCTTTTTGTTTATTTAAATAAAAGAGATAATATAATATTGAGATAGTTTAAAATTATGTAGGATCAAGAGTAGATAAAATAGTGTGGAAAGGGAACAAACATTTGCCATTTTATAAATAAAATAAAAGTTTGTAAAACTTTAAAGCATAGACATAAACGGGATGTGGGTATAACTTTGCCAAATGGATAGAGTATATAAAATATGAAACTACTATATTTGTTTTTAGAATAGTGTGAGTTTCAAATCTCGTTTATTAGATAAAGCACTATTTGAGCTCAAGTTTGAAACACAAACGAGCAAGCTCAGATACAAAGTACAAATGAGCAAGCTCGAGTCGAGCTCCAAAAAAGCTTATCTCTATTATATAAGGCAACAGGTGGGGGACACCAAAAATAGAAAAAGAAAAAAAAGGAAAAAATTCTCAATCCATGTCAATACACACGTTCTACTACTCCAAGTTGGTTATGATTTGAAATTTGTATCTCCTTTGCAAAAAAAAAGGAAAAATAGATAAAAGAGAAGTGCTAATAACTGCTCCTATAATTAAGGTAACAAAGAGAAGATTTTTCACGGTAAAACCATCATTTATGAGGTTATGAGATTTTTTTTTGTATTTCTCCCACAAAAGCCACTATTCTTAACTCCCACCTCTGCAAAACTACTCCAAAACTTCCCTGTTGATTATGTCCCACAACCGTTGCAAAATGGTAGGTAGCTTTTAGCGATTGGACTAAGTCAAAACACTAGCTTATAAAAATATGAGTGTTTGGCACACTAGCTTTTGTAGTAGCTTTTAGTGATGGGAGGAGCTTTTATGTAAAGCTAACAATGTTAGCTTTTGAACTAGCTTTAGCGTCTAAATCTATTATTTTTCTTTTTTTCTTTTTTGTTTTAGATCTACATCTACTTTTGAAAGCTAGTTTTGCCAAACACTCATACTTTCAACAGCTACTTTCACAGCTAAATTCTAAAAGTTGCACTTGACAGCTACAGCTAACATCCACAGCCAACATCTACTCAAAAGCTACAGCCATCAGCTACATCTAGTTTTGCCGAACAGACCACTATTTTACGCTAATTCTTTATGCACCAATCTTAAGTTTATTAGAGATTAACTTTTGGTTGTAATTTTGTTTTTCATATATCCAAGCCATTTGAAAAATATTGTGAAGAAAGCATTTTTACAACAATAAACTACAGGTGAATCCTCCGTCATTTTGTATTATTTCTTCTAGAATTCATTGTTTGTAGATTCTGCTTTTTTAGAGTATTTATTTTCTTCAATTCATGCAATAATACATCTACATCACAAGCAATAATGATTTCCATCTTACCTTCGATCTTATGGTATCAAAAGGACATATAGTTGAAGCAGTTGAGAAGAGAAGTTGCTCAATTTCTTGAGTATGGACAGGATCAATCTGCTATAATTCAAGTATGTTTATTCTTTACTTCATACTATTTAGTTTCATTATTAATTTTGTCAATTTAGGATTTATTGGTCATGTAAATTTGATGTAGATAACTCCCAAAAATAAAAAAGAAGTTGGGTAGGTGAAATTTAATTAACTTTATCGATTGAGTAGTTTCTTATGTTAGCTGTATCTAACATCAAAAAATATAAGTATATTTTTTTTGTATCTAACGATATTCTATCTTTTTTCATGATGGGGTTTGATAGGCCATTTGGAATTTTATTTTTTCTAAATTGATTTCAAGATTTTATATGAACATATATAGGTGGCCCATCTCACTGAAATATTTTGACTTTAACTAGGATAAGGAAAAAAAAGCACTTCTCTGAATATTTCTGTGCTGTAATGTCTTCTCCACAGTTTTGATTTTCTTTAATTCATGTAATTACATAAACTATGCAAATTAAACAACCTACTTTGTTCTCAAAATGTTTAAGAAAAAGGTCTCATGTAATTAGAAACTAAGGGGATATTGGTTAATGATTTTTTAATTGCAATATGATTATTTAGAAATGAACTTTTACCACCCCCAATCTACAAAGTCCAGCAATTGCCTTATCTTCTATTAACACGCAAAATGGTTCAAAATTATATGTGCTTTCGCACGCATTGCGTGCATATAAAACTAGTTTTAAATGAGCCAAGTGCCAACGGAAAATATTAAAACTCGTTCAAGCTCGAATCATGGTTGACTCAAACAGATAGAAACTTCATTCGCCTTGTTTGCGGCCGTGTTGATTAGCAGCAGACAATATTTTTAGAAGTACAAAACTTGAAGCTTCCATGTAATAGGTAACTAAAGATACAAGTCGACAAAATTCACTTTCAAATATTAGAAAAAGAATATTGCAATTATCTTAAAATAGGTGTATAAGAATGTTGTCTATCAAAAATTGATATTTTGGTAATTTTTACCTAGGTTGGCCTCACCCTCTTCTATTTCTCTCGTTCATATAACAAATGGAAATAATCCGACCTTTGATCTGCTTAGAATGGTCTCATTTTGTAAAATTTTGGCTATAATCCCACTTCTGGAATATGTATATCCAAAATGGGTCATTTTAATCGATAACATATTTGATAGGTTAAAAATTCTAGGAAAAATTGTATCTTACCACCTTTTGTGTATCACTTTTTGTAAATTACCACCTTGAGTTTTTCTTTTTTTATAAATTACCACCTTTTGTCTCACTTTTTTCATAATCTCCCACCAACTAACGTTTTCTGTCAAGAAATCCGTTAGTGTGGGCCCACTTCAACATAACTTTACCAATCTCTCATTTCCCCCATGCAATTAACAATCAAGCTCAACCAAATTAATCAGATTTGCTTCACTTTCTGCAAATCAAGAAGTAGAGAGTAGGAGATATTGAAGAGTGAAGAGATTTCGATCCACTTGGGAGAAAAGAAGTTGAAAAAGGTAACTGCATTTGTCTAACTAAGAATGATATGAAAATTAGGGTTTTTTGACGAAAATTAGGGGGTTTTTTGACAAAAATTAGGGGGTTTTTTGACGAAAATTAGGGGTTTTTTTATGAATTGAATTACGGTTTTTGTTGTTAAATTGAATTAGGGGTTATCCTTGTTTAATTGAGTTAGGGTTTATTTTGTCAGTTGAATTAGGGTTTTGGTTGTTAAAATCAGTTTAGGGGTTTTTGTTTGTTCAATTGAATTAGGGGTTTTGATAGTTCCATTGAATTAGGTTTTTCTTGTTCAATTGAATTATGATTTTGCTTGTTTAATTCATTTAGGGTTTTTAGTTGTTCGATTGATTTGGGATTTTGCTTGGATGATTAAATTAGGGGCTTTAATTGTTTAATTGAATTAGGGTTATTGGTTGTTTAGGTAAATAATCCCTAATTAGTTGATGATTCAAAGGTAAAATGAGTAATTTGTCAAGTTAGTAAGAAGTGGACCCACACTAACGTATTTCTTGACAGATTCCGTTAGTTGGTGGGAGTTTATGAGAAAATGGAGACAAAAGGTGGTAATTTTAAAAAAAAAACTCAAGGTGGTAATTTACAAAAAGTGATACACAAAAGGTGGTAAGATACAATTTTTCCAAAATTCTATTAACCTTCTTTCCCTCCAAAACAATGTCAAACCCTCCTTGAAGCCTCCACCCTGCCCCCTGCCATCAGCCCCCACCCCTGCCACCGCCACCCACTTCTACCCACCACTTTATTTAATATCACTCTTAGGATGTTGTTAAAATGAGAAGGATAAAATGATCTCTTTTATACTACCTCCGTTGCATGTGTATTGCAACATAGGGAGTTTTACGCCTCCCAACGCACTACTTTAGACGCTAATATCTCTAATTTTATTTAAGTAAAAATTATAAAAAATAAATTTTAATTAAGCATATATCGAGACGAATCTAACAAGATCCCACATGGCTATATTTATCCTTATGTATAAATCACAAAAGAGGGTCAAAGGGTAGTGTATGAATAGTGCAAAATGTCAAAGGTTGCAATACCTATGGAATGGAGGTAGTATATTTTTGGAATTAAATGCATATATTTTGAGCTAGAAATACAATTTTTTTATCATTTTTTTAATTGGATGTGCATCTTATTTTTCAAGAGCATAAATTTACATGTCTAACAGTAAAATATGCATATCGATTGCAAAAAAAATATGCACATCCAATCCAAAAAATATGGATATTGATCTTTCACACTTTTTATTTTAATATCCTTCTCATTACTACCTGCATGGGCTGCATCCCAAGTGATTTGCTACATTCACTTTTTCACACTCTAGAAGATACGATTTCAAAAACTAATATATCAAATTTGGTATAGGAAAAATTACAAAAATTATATATTAGAAATGCACATTGAGACGAATCAAACAAAATCTCACATAAATATTTTTTTCATTACGTATATAAAATTAAAGACAGTCAAAGTGGCAAAGTAAATATTGTTCAAAGTCAATATGTAGCAACTAATTTGGGACAGATGCCGTAGATATGAGCTCTATATAATAAGTATATAAAAATTTCATTATAAAACAAACTAAAGTATTTACTATTTAGTTATATCCAAAAAAAACACTCATGAGATGGCAACTAGCAAGTGTCCACCCCAATCCAATTTCCTATATAATAGGCACACATATATGAAGTGGCTACTCATAGAGACACATACACCGTCCAACCAAAAAAGAAAAAAACATGGATGTTGAGAAAATCTTTCACATGAAAGGTGGACATAATGAGACCAGCTACTCCAAAAATTCCTCCCTTCAGGTACACACTCTCTTTCTCTCTCTAATTTCTTTAATAAACCATTTTTTTTCCTTGTGTATGTTTGTTATATTTTATATATTTGGTGTATTATGTATATTCACATAATATGTTTTGCTTATTTGAAACTTTCGGCATGTTAATTTAGCTGATACAGCCAGATGTATAATAAAAGTTGTATTTTTTCGTGTTTATTATGACGAAAAGTTGAAGATCATTACATTAATAGTATTCTCAATTTAATTTACAGAAGAAGGCCTCAGATATGGTGAAACACATAACAATGGACACAATTCAAGAAGTATACTTAAACACAACTCCAGAAGTACTTGTTATAGCAGACATGGGTTGTTCTTCTGGTACAAACTCACTATCCATAATCAGAGATTTGTATCATGCAGTGGAGGATGCTTATCAAAAAACACTAATCAATAGTCCAAAATCATCACCACCGTCGCCGTCGCCGCCACCAAAGAAGCTCTCTTCAGTTTCAGTATACTTGAATGATCTCCCAACTAATGACTTTAACTCCATATTCAGGGCTTTACCAGATTTTTTGAAAAATGAAGTTGTTATTAAAGAAGGGGATGGTATTAAAAGTTGCGGTTTTGTTCACCAAGAGGAGTATTTTCGTCCATCTTTGTTCGTTTCAGCTTCTCCTGGCTCATTCTACACTTCTATTTTTCCTCCCGATTTCTTGCACTTCATTTACTCTTCCTACAGTTTACACTGGCTTTCCAAGGTAGGTAAACTTATTCAGTCATTTAAAACCTTATTATTATTCGATTTTCTTGTGCTTCAATTACTTATTATAAGATGCTTACTTGTTTATAGAGAATGACATGTGTAGACTCATATTTATAAGATATTAAAAGGGAAAACTTTAATCATTTAAGCATTATACACATCGATTATTGATCAGGTATAAATTCGCAACTTAATATCATTTTAGAAAAAATATAAGCCCGGTTCGGTTGTAAGCTTGTTCATGAGCTTTTAGTAGGTTATAAGTTTTTTGAGGTTTGACCATCCAAAAGCTAATTTTAGTTTTTGGGTAATTAGCGAGTTTCATTAGCGGTTTGAAGAGAATAAGCTAACTATGAAAAGCTCCTAATATAGTAACATTTTCAAAGGGAGGATTGAAAATGAATCTATGGTGTCATTTTTTAGTTTAAAAAAGCAATTAGCTATTAATCACCAAACACTTTATTACAATCAACTAGTGCTGGAGCCCGGGCGATGCCCCGAGTTTTGTTTATTGTGTTTTGTTTATTTAGTTGATGACATTATCGGTGGATGAACTAAGGTCATGTACTTCCTCCGTAACGAATTAATTGCACCATTGAGGGTCGGTTCGGACTCCTAGGCAAAATTTCCAAATGAGAAATTAAGGGAGTAACTTAGGTTTTAATTATAGACAAAGTGAAATTAATGACTTTCAACTCCAACCACCATCTTCAACACTAACCACCATCTTCAACACTAACCACCACCTTCAACTCCAACCACCACGCTAACCACCACCTTCAACTCCAACCACCACGCAAACCACCGCCTTCAACACCAACCACCATAACACCCACCACCTTCAACTCCGACAACCACGCCTGCCACCACCTTCATCACCGACACCGAAATTTTCGAACCCAGAAATATGAACAACAACAATTTTTGAACCCAGAATTCGAACAACAATAACTAATCCCCAAAATTTCGAACCCCCAAACCCAGAAAACGCAAACCCAAACCCGAAAATTCGAACCCCCAAACCCAGAAACTTTGAACCATAAAACCCTTAAATTCGAACTCAAAACCCAGAAATTCGAAACCAAACCCCATAAATTCGAACCCAAAAACCCAACAAATGAATCCCAAACCCAGATTTTTCAAACCCTAAACTAGAAAATAGAACCCCAAACCCCAATTTCGAACCCAAAACACATGAATTTGTTACCAAAACCCAGATTTTCGAACCTAAAAACCATAAAACGAACCCAAAAATCGAGCCCCAAAAACCCCAAATTTTGAACCCATAAAAACGCACCCAAAACCCCCAAAATTTTGACCCAAAACCTATAAAATCGAACACAAAAACCCAAAATCGAAGACAAAACCCCAAAATTTGAA
This sequence comes from Patellifolia procumbens, assembly GCA_947645195.1. Classification (NCBI taxonomy): domain Eukaryota; kingdom Viridiplantae; phylum Streptophyta; class Magnoliopsida; order Caryophyllales; family Amaranthaceae; genus Patellifolia; species Patellifolia procumbens. Next base: position 2,405,020 of record CANSGD010000144.1, read on the forward strand.
CCCAAAACCCATAAAATCGAACATGAAACTCAAAACATTAGACCCAACCCCATAAAATCGAACCTCAAATTGGTGGTTTGATGTTAGAGAGGCGGAGAAGGATCGTACAATTTGCGGTGGCTTCCTCTGCAGTGGAGAAGACGAGGGTGGAGGAGAGAGAAGGATTGGTGGATTTTGGTGATGGATTTGGGAAAATTTGGTGTTTTTGGTGGTGGAGAAAGGGTTGACAATTTTATGGTAGTGGTGAAGGTGGTAGTTGATATTAGATTAGGGTGGAAATCATTAATGGGGTTGATTCTTAGTTAGTAATGTAATGTATTGTTGGTTAATTTTAAACAGTTTTTAAGTTTATAAATTAAGGGTATTATCGTAATTTTACAATAAAAACTTAACTAAATAAGGAAAGTTTATAAAATGGTGCAATCTTTTTGTTACATCCATATATGGCAAAAGGTGCAATTAATTCGTTACGGAGGAAGTACATCAAATAAGAAATCTCACCTGCGCAATTTAAACGTCCTACAAGAGTTGTTCCAAATTTGGTAAATGGAAGTATAGCTTTATATATTTGCGTTTGCATAAACCCTGTAACATCCTCATTTTGTAGCAATAAGAAAATTACGTAATGATAGGTTTGTGAAACTTAGTTTTGTATCTAATAAACCTTTGAGTGAACATCCTTAATTGACCTAGTTTTAAATATGAAGTTTATTTAGTTACGAAAATATCCTTGTTTGTGTTCTGATCCTTCTTTTCATCGTTTCAGCTTCCTCCTTTGTGTCGGTCTTTTGTCGTTTCTTCCCTTCCCTGCATAATTTATAATAGGTTGTTAGGTGAAATCATGTATACACCTTGTGTTACTCACCAAAATATAACATACCATTTTTCTTTTTCTGTTATGTTTTCGTGGTCTCTTTGTTCCATTGGTTTTGATTTTGAAGTTTGTCCTTCGTTGCTGCTTTCCCCTTGTTCCTGCAATTTATTTTTCTTTAATTATAGGGGATGCACAATAGCCTTAGTAAATATATTTTCCTACGTTATTTTCTATTGGTTTGATTTTGTGCATCATATAGGATTTGATAGGAAAAGAAAGGAAATGGTCGGAAAGAAAAGTTAAAAAATCTCTTCTTTCGTTTCCTCCCAAAATTGGGGGAATTTGGAAGGAAAGAGAAAAATCTCCTCTTTTTTTAAACTTGTTGTAGATTTTATTTTCCTTTCTTTTCCCTTCCTTCCTATCAACCAAACATTGGAAAGAGTTCTAACATCAATATTAGGCCCAAGGACAAAGGATAGGATTATAGGAATACGGGAGATTATCATGCTATCCAGTATTCTATTGCTGTGTCTTGATTCTGTTTTAATCCACACTATATCCTTTTCTTTTTAAGAGAATGGTAAAAAGTTCACATAAGTGCAACCCCAGGCTCCATTTATTAAAATTGTAACCAAAGTAGATACAGGATCCAAGGAGAACTCCTAGACATAGTGCCTAGGAGTTGGCTAAGTCATCTGAGTATTCTAAATGAAAATCAATGTCAAGTCAAAGGAAGGATAGTAGTGGTGATTATGGTGCTTCACAATGTTTTATTCTTTTTCATGTCTCTGTTTACTCTCATACCGGATGTTGTATGCTTCTTTTTTTAGAGGATGGTAAAAATCCACATAAGTTCAATCCCACAAGTTTTCATCCTTTATCAAAATTCAGAACAAAACTGAACACAAATCCAATTAACAGAACATTCATGCCCCATTAAACAATGATTTGCCTTAAACTCCAAAATTAAAGAGAATCACTTACAACAGTGCCGATTGCTATCTCCTTTCAGGCTATCCGGTTCTCCTTTCTTTTATCTTGATGCCCTTGGAAAAAAAATACCCAAATCTATAAACATTAGGCATTGGAAAGCAGATTGCAAGAAGAAACAATGTGAACAATGAAATGAAAGATTGGTAGAAGAATTAATGTGAACATTGAAATGATAAAGATATGGCCACGAAGACTAATTTTTCTTCTCTGTATTTTCCATTATAGTACATTCTTAGTAAAACCCTACAAAATCTACAATTTGATAGTAATCAGTAAATGAAAACCAAGCCTAACAAAACCAAATCATGACTGACAAATTACGCTAGTATTAGAATCAATGAATCCAATAACTACGTCAACTTTTGAATAATAGCAACCTAACGCAGTCCTCTAAAAGAAGTGTCAATACACAAAGCACTATGAAGCACAGTGATCAAACACAAAAACATCCAAAAGAACAAACACAAATCTTTAATCCAAACAAAGGGATTACACTTCTTCTAAAAGAAACTAAGAATTCAAATGTAGGCAAAAGAGATCTTTATCACTTAGATAAAAGAAAATATTGTTCTTTATAGTTCCTTATTAGTAAGAAGAACATCGAACCCCAAGATCCCAAAAGGATGAATCTTTTGGTGGAGAACAATTATGGAGTTCATTAACAGTAAAAATGTATCAAGAAATAAAATTAAACCATAAGAATTCCTAGTGTTAATTCAATTCCACTGTGAACAATGAAATGAAAGATTGGAAGAAGAAACAATGTGAACATTGAAATGCCAAACAAACCTCTGTTTTTTGGTGAACGGCGGAGAATGTAAATTAACAAATCCCTATTTATAATGGTGTAATCTAGAGGGACATATCATAGGGTTAATTCAATTCCCTGGTAAGTCTACCTAATGAGTGCATCAATTGCTTCTTAATTGCATCAGTTACCTGTTAATATCGGAAACCAAATCCGCGACGGACTCTTGAACGGTACAACTTCTCCTTCACACAGCGCCCAATGTGCAGCCGGTAGACCTGCCATCACCATTAATGAGGTGGTCATGGAGCTTTAATGGATGTATATAGCTGAAGCATTAATCTCGCAGGCTGGGGAATGATTTGCAGGAAAACAAAGTTGTTCCTTTTGGTTTAAGGGTTTATCCCCTAAACGTTATCAAATAAAAAAAGTAAGGTTGGTCACCAGAGGAGTGGTAGAGCAGTGGTTCATTGTGTTTGATGTACGCTGATGGTTGCGGGATCGAATCAAGGCATCTGCATTTTTAAAAAATAAATTTAAGATGCAAGGGGGTGGAGGACAATGCGTGATTTGGAGAGACACGTGGCGGCCTGCAATCTTTGATAACGCTTTTTAATATATATATAGATTAATGGACAAAACAGCTAATACAAATCAATTAGTCAAATTAGTTGATATAATCATCTATCTACTCGCAACTATCCGCTAAACACCAAACAAGACCTATTGATATTTATATATAAGGTTACCCTTCGATAAGTATGTATTTTAGCATGTACATGATTTCATTATATAGTCACAAAGTCACATGTAAGTATATTTTTCGTACACCAAGTAGTACTTGGTCTAGTGGTAAGGAGAGCACCCTTTCAACCTCAAGGTTGCATCCCTTTTGAGCTTTATGATCTTCTTGAATCCCCTTACTCTTCCCCTACTCTCAAGTGTAGGACCCATGAGTATCCGAGCGGAGTTCGGGCCACTTCTTCTTACCAATATATATATATATATATGTTCGAGTCTATCTACCTATAAATCTAGATGGTAGATTTCAAGTACCCTTGGAATATTTTCATCATTCACCATTCACTCGTATTTTGTCCTACTTCTTGAAATCCAAAGAGCATGTAAAGTGTTATGTAAAAATGCACTTACTCGGTTAAAATAATCTCTATTCTATAAGGGAAGATAACGAAAACACCTAAAATCCTTATATTGTCCCCTCAGGGTCCTCACGTAAAACGCTTCCCCTTGGGTAGCCGGAGGCGCTTTGGCGTGCACCATGCCTTAGGTGCGCTTTTTTAAACTAAGCATACAACGACAAAATTCCGTGTAAATCAGGAAGATCATAAAGCTCAAAAGGGATGCAACAACTATGTCTATGACCTCCAACCTGGTATAACTCAGACCCCGTCTCCTCTAATTCTAACAAATCAAAATCATCTGATCCTGTGCCAGAATCAACACCATCAAATTCAACCTCGTCTCAAAATCCCTAGAGTTTCTCCTACGAACGTCGTTCTCGGATTCAGAAATACGGTGAATATCAATGCAACACAAAATTCCAGCAACTTGTTTTTGATTAACCATTACCATCATATCATCATGAATTGAACAAATTAACAAAGCCCTAACTAATATTAAAATGAAGCAGTTGCACAATGTTGTAATCTAATTTCGATTATAACATACGGAATTTATGAGACCTAAACTAATCTAATTTCGATCAAACGTAAATTTGGAATTGATAATATACGAAAGTAAGAATTGACAAAAAAAAAAAGAACAAGGAAGTATACCTGAAAGTCGGTGGTCTGCAACGCTATCGCCTTGCCGGAGGATCGACCGCAGTGGTGAGCGCTTGAGGGGACTGTGCGATTGTGAGTCTGATTAATAAATCTCATAGAGCTGGTGTTTGCTCACAATATCACTAGCATATATGTATCGCAACCTTTGACATTTTACATTATTCATACTTGTTATGTTCGTCTCGATATATGTTTAATTAATATGTACTTTTTATAATTTTTACTTAAATGAATTTAGAGATATTAGCGTCGAAAGTAGTGCATTAGGAAACGTAAAACTCCCTATGTTGCAATATATATGGAACGGAGATAGTAAATGGAAAGTAGAGAGAACAATTTGATAATAATCTGTTTTAGATGTTTTTTCCAAAATGAAAAAATTAGTTTTTTTTTATTAAGAATTCATTCATTGTTTTAAAGTCATACGACATTTATAATAGAAGCCAAAACTAGCAAATACATATTAAACTGAATTAAATAAAGATTGTTGAGGAGATCTAACACTTCTAAAACCCTCGTCTCTCATATAGTCATATCTTTGTCTGTTACAACCTTCTGTTAGGGGGTCTACCGATCTGTTGTAGTTTTGAAGTAGAACCGAATTCAAATCAAGTGATTGTAAAAGAACTAAATGAAAAAGTTAGTTATAGAGAGAGATTTGTTCTATTAATTAGGAATTTGAAAATTATATTGATTTTTGGTGTCCCCACCTCAGTTTTGTTTTCGAAAAAAATACAAAATACCTCACAATTGGTTCTTCTTTTCCTCCTTTGCATAAGCAAGCTTTATATGACTTTACACGCATCACGATTCACGTGCATTTAAGGCGAGTACCTCTATTAAATAGATTACCTAAAATAGAATTGAGTTTGAATTTTATGCCAAAATTCATAAGTAGATCGGTGTTATTAATGTTTAAAAGTTATTTAAAGTTTTCTTTTTAGATTTTTATATACAACCTAAGGGCTATATTTATCATTTTCCTTTAAAAAAATACATTTTAGTCATATTATTCATAAACTTTTCTTATAAATAGCATCACGGATGATATGTATAGGGTATAGCTTTGTCGCCGATTGCATTATTGTATGCAATTGATAAAATCATTATATTAGGCACTTAAAATTTAACACAAAATTGTCAAATAACGAACTCAACTAAAAGACTAAATTGATGATTGAATCAGAACTCCATGACTAGTTTTATATTTTATAATGCCTTCTCGCATGAAAGCGCTTTGGGCTTAGTCAGATGTCTTCATATATGACGCTAAATATTACACTTTGAAAAGAATGAATTAATGAGATCGATTTTAACCCATGAATTTATAACCTTATGATCATATATATTTATTATGATACCATATCGAAGGACCAACTACACTAAAAGTGTAGGCCGATGACGGGAGCCTCATAAATGGTTTAAAAATGATTTTGAAAGATTGAGAGATAATAGTGTTTTGTTCGCCTTCATGACTCTTGAATATTGATACACTCAAAGGCAACAATAGTTTCGTCATTGTGATAAATAAGGTGATAAGAACATGAATGTTAGGCAATAAGCATATTTGCGTTACCGTTTTGTAAAACAATAAGAACAAAAAATATATATAATCATGGATAGATGGGAACATTATCAAATCATACATCCAATTTAGCCCTTTTGACCTTTATGATAGTGACTAATAAAAACTTATTTCGTTTTTTTCCTTCACTATATGGAGTAGTAGGGTCTTAGGGAATGCTCCAACATCTACATGTGTCTTTTTATTTTCCCACTAATTCCCGCACTTGCGTGGCTTGCTTCATCATTAGAATTTAGTTTACTACTCAATTTGTTGTTTTAATCTTTTGCTAGCATCCTTCTTTTGAGTATACAATTCATTTCTCTAAATTCAATACAATATCAAATTTTGTGGTATTACATTTGTAAAAGAACGTATTGTGATGTACTTGAGGATGGGGTGATAGCTCCGTGAAGCTTACCTCAAATTTTGGATATTGTTTAGATTGATTTCTCATGACAACATCCCTCAAAAAAAGAATTCTCATGACAATATTTGGGGATGATAACGGTTAATTGGGAAAAGGGGTAGAATGAATGGATTAGTTGGATTTTGATCTTTCGGTCTAACGTTTATTAGAGAGAGTATGCTAAAGCCTTTTTTGTATCAATTATATATTCGTCCAATTATATTTCACCTAATAGTACACCTAATATACGAGATAGTTTGACATACACATACTTAATATAGAGATCAATTCAAATTCACAAAAGTTAATTTCAATAATGATTTTAACCAACAAGTTTGCGTAGCTAAATGAAATATACAATACATGCATGAGAGAACAACATTAGACAATCAAGAGAAATATTTTTCTAATTATTAAGAGTGACTTTTTATTAATAGAACTCGATTGAACTAATTTGCAAAATTTTAAGAAAAAAATTAAGCAAATTGACATTGACCTTAATTGGTAAAGGCTTAGATGTAATGTCCAAATTTTAAAATAAATAAGATCTCATTTGCAATATTCTTTGGGTTCTACACGAACAAAAAACGTGTATAGTTAGACTCAATTTTTAATTATAGTAACTCTTTTCTTCTTCTTCTCGATTTAAAAAATAGAAAATAGGTATGTCAACATCGAATCTACTTTTTTAGGATTTGACGATTTCAAAGGGAGGCTTAATTGCGTCATCCTGTCCAAACTTTCGACCCTTGGGTCCACGAGGGTCTGAAAGAAAGAAAAGGGCGGCTATCTGGCGGGAGTCATTTGCTCTCACTCACACCATCTACGAGAAAGCGAGGAATGCAGCTGTGTTATTGAGGTTGAAAGCATTTGCCTTTGGGACAGGCGAGGGCTAAAAACCGTAACTCTTGTAAGGTTTTGGAACATCACAAAGGACATGCCACGTGAAGATTTTTCTATAAAAAAAAAGTTCCATCTATTATATTCTTCATTTCTTTTTAACTAAAACGTCTTGATTTTTGCACTAGTTATAATTATATATTAATATTCATCTTGCCTTTTTTTTTTCCTTATTAATGTAAGCAACTATTGTTAGATATGTGGCCTCAATGTGAAATCATTAGAGGTATTAATACTTAAAGTTGTGAATGATTAGAGTTATTCATCATACTTAAAGACTAAAGTTGTGAATTAGAGAACATAAGATTAAAGTATGTCAATCAAAAAGAAACCCTAAAAGTTGTAAACTACATGATCATGTTTTTGAAGGTAACGTTCAAATTATATTGTATTGCCAGATACCAACAGGGATTTATGATGAAGACGGAAAATCCATGAACAAAGGTTGCATCTACATTTGTGAAAATAGTCCTCCAACAATAATCGTAGCATATGCTCAACAATTTAGAGAGGATTTTTCACGATTTTTGCGACTTCGAAATCAAGAACTTACCCATGGAGGGAAAATGGTATTAGTGTTTCTAGGAAGAGAGAGTTGTGATCATATTGATAGAGGCAACTCATTTCTTTGGCAGCTTCTTGCTCGATCTTTCGCCATTATGGTCTCCAAGGTATACATATTATACTTTCTTCGTTTTTTAATTTAGTTTAATATATCTACTCCCTCTATCTTTAAATAACCTTTAAAAATATATATATTTCCTAGCATTGTCATAAATAGAATTTGTGCACTCAAATGAACAAAAAGATTTTGCTCGAGTTTTGACTAATTACTCATCACAAAAGATATAAAAAGTTCACTATTGTTTGAAAACATTATCTACAAAGTGGTACAACCGATAGATTATGAAATTGTTAAAGGTAAAGTGGCCCGTTTCAACTCTAGAAGTCACTACATTTGAGCCTAATCAAACTTCTTGGCAAATAACGGGCTGGATTACAATCAAAGAGAGTCAGTTCTGGTTGCAATTATTTGATTTTCACACTTGTCAATACAAGAGTTAGACCATTAGTAACTTTAATTTTTAATTATTAAGAAGTGAAAAAAAAAGTTCTTGTGACTATTTCTCTTACATACAAGGATTAACATGTTATACCATAAGTTATGGTGCAACAAGGATTAACTGTATTCATTATTCGAAAGATTTTCATTAATTTCGTATGCATCGTTTTCACACATTTCTTTATTATTGTAAGACAATCCTTTCTCATTTAATAAATATACATAACAAAACTTATATCATTTATAACAAAAATATTACCATCATGTGGTTGACTTTTGCATCTTTTTTCATCAACTTACTATCAATATTTTCTCATTTTTATATTATGTGTCAGCTCTATATAAACTTTGACTTTTAATTGTTGCGTCAGTCTTATAAACAAAATGCGTCTTAATATAGGGACAAGCTGACGAGGAAAAGCTCAATTCATATGATGTTCACTTTTATGCCCCATCCAAAGAAGAAATAGAAGAGGGAGTGAAAAAAGAAGGGTCTTTCAAATTGGTTCGTTTGGAAATGTTTCAAATAGAGAGAGAGGATAAAGATGATGGTATTAGTTATGGAAAAGCCGTGGCCAGTACAGTTAGAGCTATCCAAGAATCTATGATCACTCATCATTTTGGTGAACACATTCTTGACTCCTTGTTTAATACGTATGCCAATTTGGTGGATGAAGAAATGTCAAAGCAAGATATTAGGCCTATTACTTTTCTTCTTGTTCTAAGCAAAATATGATAGTTTGACCTTATATAGTAGTATCTTACACACAAATTATGACTATTGTATATATTGTCTCTTCTTTTCAATTTAATTTTGCTTATATTGTCAAGGTTTATCACCTATTCTTGCTCGTTATTGACAAATGACTAAACACCAAAATTGATCCATCATCATCGCAGTTTTATCTCGGTTTCAGCAATCGACCCGAAAATATCATAACTTATGTGATTCTTAAGGGCGAAAATCACGTTGCTTGGTCTTGGGTAATTACTTTGTCCTTAAAAGCTCGCCGGAAGTTTGGGCTTTGATGGCACCCTCACCAAACCCACTGAGGCCGACTCTTGAATTTTACGCAATGGATCCATTGGCTACCTTAGACATACTAATTCACTATTCACTTGTGTTTTGACTACCTGACAGTAGGGCCAAGGGCCCAACCCACCATCAGTTTCGGAAAACCCAACTAAAGTCATACAGCCCATACAAATTGTGCACTCAGCGAAGTGGACCTACAGGAAAATTCTGAAGGAAGCCCAATATGAAGTAACGAAGTCTATACGCCAGATTCAAATAGCCTAAAATAACCCACGTTACATCAAGGCTTATGGGCCTGCCTCTTTGTAGACATTTCGAAGTAAATACATGAAAGCAGACTTCTAATTCTTGCACACTTCGGCTCCGTTTGTTTTGGTGGAAAACTATTTTCTTGGAAAATGATTTTCCTCCATCTTTAATTTTCCTTTGTTTGTTTTGGTAAGGGGTGGAAAACAATTTTCTTAAAGGTAGAAAATGGTGGAGGAAAACCAATTTCATTTTGTAAACAAGGTATGCCACATTTTTCCTCTCCACTCCTTACTCCTCTTGATTCTCTCTCCTTCTCATCTTTCCTTCTCTTTTGCTTCATTTACCTTTTCTCCCTAAGTTTTCCTCTATTCAAACAAACAAAGGAAAACTTTTTCTAAAATCATATTTTCCATTGAATATTGCTTTCCTTGAAAAGTGATTTTCCATGAAAATTGTTTTCCATTAAAACAAACAGACCCTTCATATAAGTATATTATAGCAAAAAACCGTAATGTACTAATGTGGATACTTTTAAAAAATATAATCTCATTTATAAGTATGAAACTATAAAAGGTGAGAAGAAACCCTTGTACAAGTGGTGGGGGAAATGGGGATCCCACCTTTATATGTGGTGACAATGGATCCCCTGTCACAAGGAGAAAAGAGAGGGCCTCAAACCGGTAGGCCAACCTATGATCTTCACTAATTTGGATACTTGACATTGATATACTTACATGTTATGGAATGTAATGTGTCGAAATTCACGATGAACAACTTGCTGAAACTCAATTTAAAACTCATTTTTATTAGTTCATTTAATAAATGAATCTCGAACAAATTTGGATATCAATGTGAATTTTGGACATCAGTTGATGTTTAATTATCAAATATTATTCAACTAAGGTAAGTAAATGTGATAGGAGTTGATACAATATTTATTATCGAATAAGAGAGAGTGTAAGATCTAAAGATAATTGATAATGAAGAATTATTTCCTTCAATCAAGTGTAATAATCTACATATAGTTGGACATATTATGAAGATAAAATATTCAATTACATTAGATGGTCGTAATGCTTTGTTAGAAGCTAATTACTGTCTTTTGAGCTAACATGATTGCACTGACTACGAATTAGTAGTTAAACCAGGTCCTATGAGGTTACACATGAATATAATTTGGATCAAAGCACATCAATGCCCGGCCATTAAGGGCAAGGAGGTCAATTATGGGAGTTGTAGAGGAGTATTGATTTGTGTTCATTAATCTCATAATGTATGATATTATGAGTCTAAAACATCCTTCTTTATACCTATATATATATAAGAGCAAACGATGCTTGACGTGCTAATGATCTCCACCAGAAGGCTAGTAGCAAGTTGGAAATCAATCATCAAAGGCAGAACATTATATTTTTGTGATTCATATTTATATATGCATATTTTTTTGTGTTAGATGTTAAAAATATAATTATTGCAATTCCTCTTAAAGCATCTAAGTTCGTTCAGATAATGATGTAAAGGTATCACAAAAGATCTTTAGCTTATGCGAAATACAAGATTATTTAACTGCCTTTAGGTCAAAGGTTCAATTCCTTATAAAGGCGCTTTAAGCGCTTTTTTCACCTTCTCTTAACTTGTTCGATTTCAATTCCTTGTTTACGCTAAATTATTGCCTGTTAGTCACCCCATCTGTGAAAATCTTGGTACTTACTGCTTTTAAAAAACACATGCATAAAAATCAGTTTGAAAGTACAGCCTACACTGTGGAAGATATTGATAAACATGAAGCAACATAGTTATGTTGTTCTTCTGGAAGAAAATTGAGAGCCTATAAAATCAACATGCTCTCTTTTGCTAGCTTACATGTCTACTCACCTAAATGAGCCGGGGAGCAAGATCATAAAGTGAAAAACTTTGGCACTGAGAATTGAGATAATGTCTCATTATTGACAACTTTCGGTAAAAATTTGTGTAAAAGGCAGAGAAAGTAATGTCACATTATCTTCACCTTTATAGGATTAAGTATTGATTAATTATTCCTTGAGATAAGCTTTGTAATTTTAGCTGTTTGAAATTTGATTGTTTTATAATCGGTTTAGCATAATATGTAGCACTAATAAGAAGGAAAAAGAGTTCAATTCATAAGATCAAGGTTTCACTTTATAATCATATGGCATAAGTGAACACCTTTCTCTAATATTATTAATGTGAGACTCTCACGTACATGTGATTTTTCATGGAGTCAGAGAGTTTCAACATGTTTCTTAGTTACCATGAGCTTATTTTTCTCAATTTCATACATTTATGGTTTGCATAATCAAGGGCTTATATTGCAATGGGTCAACATCGAATACTAAATTCATGGTTTTTATCTCTAAGCAACTCGGTTTTTACCTCTAAGCAACTCGGTTTTTATCTCTAAGCAACTCATCAATCATCCTCGTTTTCAGAGTCACTACTTGGTTAAATATATGGAGAAGTGAAAATTCCTAAAAAGTGTGAAGTCAGGGAGCTGTTTATTTCAAAGAAAAATAGTGAAACAAGAACTTCATTAGAAAAAATCATTTGGTATGTAAAATTTTTTGTTTGAATGTTATTTTCTATGCATTTGATTTGTTATCATTTGGTTATATCTTATACTTCCTCCGTAACAAAATAAACGCACTTTTTGCACTTTTGACACTATTCACAGTTTTAAATTTAATCGCAATTTGTGACTTATACATAAGGGAAAATATAGTCATGTGGGGTCTTGTAGGTTTCGTCTCAACTTGTAGTTTTATATGATCTAATGTTTATAATTTTTACAAATACATAATTAGAGATATTAATCTTTAAAGTTTTATCTTGGCATGCGTGGCCAAGCTAAAGGTGCATTCTTTTCGTTACGGAGGAAGTATATAAGAAATCATACTTAACAAAGAATTTGTTTTTCCAATGTAATTGAAAATCTAGAGAATGGGAATTCTTACTTACCTACTAACTTCCTTCATATTGAGACAAGTAAAACATCTTAAAAAGTACAAAATTCCTTTTCATTCTAGCTGCATACATGCATGCATTCTACTTTATCTTTTTTGTTCCTCAACATTCTTTTCTTTTCAGTTATGCAAGAACAAAAATCATTTTCTTTGATCAACATGATTGAGTTTACCATAACATTATTTTTCATGTTCAAAAATCCTAAAATTATAGTGCGACGCTGCGGTTATTAAATGTGATGAGACATAGGAGGTAACTTGTCAATCAAGACAATTATTGATCTGAGTTTGACCAGCATTTCTATTCAACACCTACAACAAACCATTGCATTATTCTACACAATAATCTGTGAGACAACATTCTTATAAGAAAGAAAGAAAGGCCGGGATGATAAGAAGTATTGTCATAATGTCATTGTTAGTTTAAGTTTACATGGAAATTAAGTTTTGATAAGGTTAATGATGAATTCCAATAAAAAAAATTCCTAAGTAGGAAAAATGAAGCCTAAAAGAGAAGAAACAAGTATAATTCTACTACAATTTAGCATGTAAGTACTTAAGTAGACAATATTTCACCAACATGTTTATATTTTGCGAGAAGACTTCATCTGTGTTCTACACAAAGTTAACATATTTTAGGTAGGTTAGATATATACTACATGCATACGAGATACGACTATATTTTTTTTTTATAAAGGTAAGGAAAAAGAAAGGATGGTTAGGAGACCCTCCGCTCGAGGGGAATTCCTAACACATCATTACAAAGTATTTTAGCCAATTGGGAACCATGCCAATCCGTAATACAAATAGAATCTACAGTTAGATGTCCCGCGTTAACAATCCAGTCAGCTGCTTGGTTTGCTTCTCTGTAGACATGCTCTATCTTGAACTCTTCAAAAGCTCCTAGATTGAGCTTAGTATCCTCAATGATGTTGTCTATCTTCCATGGGGTGATACATTTGCCATTTGTTGCGTTGATAACTAGGAGGTTGTCAACCTCTACAATTAACTTAGAACATGGGTGTTTTGTTGCTTGAAAAACACCCCTATGAAGTGTTGTTGCTTCTGCAATTACAACGGAAGATACTCCTAAGTTGAAAGCCTCGGCTGCTATAACTTTTCCCTCATGATCTCTAATGATGTAATGTGAAATTAATGTACCAACTACATGTTTAGCCATAATGTTTGTTTTAGTGTTGCATACTTTTGATAGTTAGTGGTATCTTAATCTTAAAAAGAATAAGTTGATAGGTGTTAAACCAAAACTATTAGTTGAAGGTAGAAAACATAAGGTTAAAATGCCTTGTGCTCAGCTAAACTTATATGAGAGATAATGACCTTTAAGATGGAAGATTTTCTTAGTGTATATATATATATATATATATATATATATAACTCCATTACATAGATAAAAGAAATGAAAAAAACAAGATCACAAATTGACAAAATAGGTGGATATGTAATTTGTACTTTCAAGATTTTGTTGACACATCAAGGTGTAAGAGACTTATTTTAGATAATTAATGGCATCAATTCCATCTTAAAAGGCTTGAAATGATGATTTATATTTTGTAATATGTATATGCATTGTAGTGGTGATCATGTGAAGCTACCGCATTTTGGGACCCAAGAAGAGAAAGACTATGTGTGGCTTTTTATAAAATTGACACTAATAAATCATTAATTATGAAATTGGTGCTTTCTTTTGGAACTTTCTCACTAATGGAGTTATAAGAAATTGATAAGGATGGCTCCATCAAAGAGAATCAAGTACCTTCTTACATACATATGCGGCCAATTTTATTGTAATAGTAAACACAATAAAATAAACATGGGATACCAAGACAAATATTATCCATTAGATTTTATTTTTCACACTTTAAGACAAAAAGTTTAGAAAGAATAATAAGGCTTTAATCTGTTTATAAACCTTGCACTTTGTAGTTGCACTCACCACTAATACTATATTATAGTTTGATTAAAGAACTTTTCCAAGCAAGTGGGACCTCGATATTGCTAAAATGTGGACTGTGGAGTACTCTTAAACACAAGTCTATAGGACAAATTTTAAAACTGAAGAAATTTGTATTCTAGGCTGCTTTTGATATTTAGCTTTTTTCCTTTTATGATTAATTAAGTTTGTTTTTAGTTAAATGTGGGTTGTATGAAGTAAGTGATTATGACTAACAAGTTAGTGGCAGTAACTAGTAATTAGATAATTCAACCATTAGGCCAATAATTCTATAATAGGTAATATATTTTAATCTAAATGAGGGTATGTTATTCTTAATTTATTAAAGAAAATAAAAGGTAAGTTAAATTTGCAAAATGCAAAGTTACAATTAAGTAAAAAAAGCTTAAAAAAACAATTTCAATAAAAAATAAGAAGAACGTACTCTAAGTTCAAAGAAAACGACTATCCTCAATTATGTAGTTATTTATAAAAAAAACATTATATCATGGAGATCTTTCTTTGGAAAAAAGATGTTATATTTAACTGTCGTAGTATATTTCACATTTATAATAGAAAATATAACTTGTTAGCAACTTGAAATATTATTAATTGATGATTTTTTGGATTTATGATTTGCACAAAATTCGTTTGATATTATCACGCAGTGAAATGTTGGAAATAAGTCATAAGTTTTAGTGCATTGTCGGGGCCTCGGGGGAGTAAAAGTCATACTCCTACATGATATATATAACTATACAATGTTCTTCCGTTGTTTAAATAGTAACCCTTACCCTCATTCTTTACACGCTTGGCTGGGCCGGGGTTATAGTGTGGGTCTATGGGCCTCTTTAATTCCTCACATTTAATCGTTTCATAATTATGTTTCTTCCAAACTCAAGATACACAACACATATTCGGGTTTTATCTGTCACTCCATCCAATCTCTAATAAGTGCACAGAAAAAGGTTATCAATGTGCTAATCATAAAGATTGATCGCTCGTTGGACTCTTGAACTTGTGTTACCGCAAATCACCTTCTAGCTAACCATGTCATAGCTATTCTTGTTCACCCTTCTCAATCCAAATAAGAATTTTCATCTGTGTGCTCTACCTCCATAGTTTAATTCTGACATAAACTCCATAACCTTGTTCAAGGCTTCAGCAACGATAGATAAGGGTATGCAAGGGGGCTCAACAGTACAGCACAAAACCCCAAAATTATACGCCCCCCAAAAATATTATTTTAAGATTTTTACTTCATGTTTGAGGAAATCACTCTTGTTTTTCACCTTTTATAAAAATTCTAAATAATCCATCCTTAAAATTCCAACTTTGTATCTTTATCTAACATTTTATCTTTAATTTTTTTTATATAAATTTAATGACCTCAATTTTCATATTAAAAACAGGTTCCGAAAATCTTAAAGACGGCCCCAAACTTCAAATAAAGGAATAAAAATTTCAGAAAATCATCGCGGCAACTGTTTAAAATAGAAACTTGGCATTGGATGATAGGGGTCAAGGTAGCTAACTAGCTATGCGGCTATGCCTATTATGCACATGAGGTCCTACCTTTCTATAACATTTTTGATCATTACGTAGCTAGCCAAAGTGTAATAAGATTTGGTATCAGGGTGGCTAGCCGAGTACATATTTGTTTACTCCTTTGAATTTTGACAATAATAGGCAGTTGCTTCATATAAAAGGATATACTAGTTTAAAAATTTTATTGTCAACTGGTTTTGGTTAGAACTGATGGGCGTGCCAGTAAGTCAAACAATAGTCTTTTGATGGATTTTGTACAACCTAGATTCATTTGAAGATTTACTAATTTAAGTTGGGTATTAAAGTTAGCTAGACTATATTAAGAGGTGTCAAAGATTTAGGATTAAGATTTTGCAATTCACATATGAAAGAGAGTGTTAATTAAGATTCTGTGGTTTGAACTTAAATCATATGGTTGACAAGCGTATATGAGACGAGTAAGGGAATAACCATCTAATGGTAGAATTTATTTTAGGTGAACCATATAGAAGTAAAATAAAAATAGACATTTTACAAGAACCATATAAAAGTATAACAAGAAGGAGTAGGTGATAGTAAGGTGGTAAACTTCACCCTTTCCCCAGCAATAAGTTGGGTTCGACAATGGGCCCCTACTAGTACCTTAAAATAAATAAATAAATATATATATGTATACTATAAGATTTATGCTTCACTTGGTAATATGTTTTTTAATTAAATTCTTACACGAATAATAGGTGAGAAAAGGAAGAACATTATGAAAATAAAACGATGATATATGAAACTATGGGAGAAAAGAAAGGTACCAAAAGAGGGAGGATGATGTGTAGTTTCCCTTCAGATTTATGAGGGAAAATATTTTCCACTCTAAACTAATTTCTACCATTAGAAACCTAATTTTCGTCCTAATACAAGAAATTATTTTTTCAGAAAAGCAATTTTCTCCAACTAAAGACTACCTTAAAGCAATTATACCATCTATAGACGTTGATTATACAATACTCTCTTAAATCCATTGGTTCAAAAGGCTATAGTGTTTCAATTGGATTAACTTATGATTTTTGGATGATATAAAATACTCTATTGACCCGTTTCAAAAGGCTATCCTATCTTATGAAGTATATAGTGTATGTGTATCCATTCATTGAATGTTAGATGGGATAACGCAAATCAAAATCTTTACCAAGCTAGCTACTTGTTTTAAATTGGATTTTTTTAACCTAAAGTTGTGTGTTGCCAATCTCTAAGATAGATTTCTCTAGCAAAAGTCATAGATAATTTTGAAACGAAGGTCTATTTAGCTTCTTTTTTTGTTAGCCAACTTTTTGCCTCATGTAGCGAAAATACTCTTCATAACTTAACAAGACTCATAATCTCTATATCTTTGAAAGTGCAGTTGATTAAGCGTTTTTTTCGATTTCAGAAGTTCGTGACATTAATTCTCACCCTTGCCTATGTGACTCTCTTTCACTAAAAAAAACACTATATAATCTCTACCTTTTGTCAATCAACATACTCTTATTATTGTTTTAACATGAAATAAACCCACTTGCAAACAACTACGATTGTAAATCTATATATGACTTGTTCTTTTCAATTTATTTTCAGTTCAGTTTAACTCTTGACAATACTACTCTCACATATCAACATTTCTTTGAATTCAGTTCAATTTTTTCCAGTTTAATTCAATTATTTTACGCCGACGAGAACAGACCTATATTTTATTATTATTATTTTTTAAAAAGTGCAAGTGAAAAAATCACGATTGAAGGGATATTAACCTCTCTAGTCTCTATCAATAATTGACTGAATTGGGTGTTACTTCATGTAGTGGGGTAGCTGATTTCCGATAGGGAACTTTGTGCGGCAGATTAGACAACTAAAAGTAGTTCTTCGCAGTCCAATACAACATAAATTCTCCTTCATATGGTGCTTATATAATCATCATCTTTTTATATCAACAATCAATCTTTTGTACATTTTATTAATTTTCTAATTATATCTTTGTCCATTATCCCTGCATGACTCTTTTTTCTTCTTTTTTGTCTCCCCTGACCTCTTTCCTTGTTTTTCTTGACAAAATTTTGTGTCCGGCTATTTTCTGTATGTCACTGTATCTGTTAAAATTCTTTTTTTTTTACCGTTGGCAAACCCATTATTCATATTCACCAATATCAAATACGTGATGAGTCGAAAATAGGTTAACAAGTAACATCTTATGGAATGGACGTCAAAAGAGTGTGATATTAGAGGTGAAGGGTGGACGTACCATCTCGATACCATCTCGATACCATCTCGATTCTCAAATCTCAATCAGCATGATATACGTGTGGAATGCGCACCTTTTGTCGGATATGTGCATGACAGTTGACAGACAAGCTATAAGCACCACTACAGTCGACACGTACATGCACGCTATTCTTAATACTCCAAATTAATATAAAAAATTTACGATGATTTAGTATTTGAAAGATGATTAGTCAAACCTTCTCAACCTAAATCACCATTTATTATACTTTAGGTAACACATATGAATATTACAAAACTACTAAATTCTATCTGATTTGTTCACATAAAGCAAACATCAATTATATTCATGAATTTATGGATAACCCTAATATTTTGTGGTTTATCATAATTCACACATAATCCAATACTTCAAATGGAGTAAATGTCCCCATAATTGGCGTCCTCCCACGGTTGCTTGACAAGCAATGTAAGGGAACCTAGGCTTGATCTCTTTATTCACCCATGTGAAAAGGGTCAAATTTGAAACAAACATATTCATTATAACATATGAAAGTGTCAAGTGCTTGATTCTTACATTTGGAGTAAGGTGTCTTCAATATCAATCTAATATTCATATTGACCTTTTATCCCCTAAATCAATAGCTTAAATAAAATTCTGACTATTGTACCTGTGAACCGATTAAACACTCAACTAAAGGGGTGAAACCAAGCATTATAAAAAAAAGAAATCATAAGTTATTATTTCTTTTAGATGTATATACTTTTCTAAAACTCTATAATTATGTGAAATTGCAACCCCTAAACCAACCTTATTACTTGAATGAAAGTTAATGTTATGAATAAAGATCCACATGCAACCCCGCATCGATGAAGGAAAGGGAGGACAACACACAATAAGTTCGATAGGCTACTCTACTTATCATCAATTAGTTTTAGGATGAAACCTCAGCTCGATATAGGCTTAGGTGTTGGGAATCCTAGAGGTTTTATACATTACATACTCCATCCAAACACACACTCACACTTTTGTTGTATCAATAATTTACAGTTGATACTTTATAAGAGTAGGAGTACATCTTCATCTCCTTAGCAACTTAGGTATGTTGATTTCTTCAGCTTGTTTTCAGTTTAGTCCAGTTATTTTCTGTTTAATTCAGCTGTTGACAATAAGCTTACTCTCACATTACTAAACCTTTTATTTCAGTTTTTTTTCAGTTCGATTCAGTTATAACAAGAATAAGATGATTGGTGGTCTTGCCAAAATGGAACTTTTACGCATATGGCAGTGTGATGAATTGGTGATTTGGTGTAATTTATTTGCTTGAAAGCATTGTAATTTGTTTACTTTTCATCTTTGTGTACCTTTGGAAGCTTCTTGTTTTTGCTTCCATAGGTGGCTTCTTATTAATAAAATCTCAAACTTCTTATTTGAAAAAAGTGGAGATTGTATACTTCATTAATACAATGACCTGAAAGGAAAAATGTCCAATAGATCAAGGCTTAATAGCCTCTATAATTATGATAGTATTACAAAAGACAAGGGACTAATTCCAAAAAGTAGCTTTGAATTGATTCTTCTTCTGCTCCACTTCTATTGAGGACTTGGTGACAACTGGGTTTTCAACTTCAAATGGACACTTAATTTTATCACAAATCAAACCATATCTCCTTTCTGACATGTTGAATGTGGAATCTTTATCACTAAACTTCCATATTTTCTCTTGATTTTCTATATAGTGTATATTAGGAGTACTTGTTTAAATAACTATTGGAGAGCTTGAAACTAAGTTTGGATAATTTAGTTGTTTAATCCACTTAAAAAGCTCTTCAGAGTCATAATGTAAAGAGCTTGACAAAAGAGCTTAAATTTGAAACATATCAACACAAATATAGGCTCTGTTTTTTTAAATTAAAATGAACTATAATTGTGAGATAAAGAGAGAGAAGCTAAAAGAACCGAACTGAAATTAATACAGCTAAACTATACTAAACTAAAATATTTTTCAAATAATCATGTCCAAACGCACAGGGCCATAATCGTATACTTGTATCAAGTCCGCTTCTGATAACATCCAACACTTCTACAATTACTAAAGGGTTGTTATCTTTAGCATAAAATAGCTTAATTGAACGGAAATAAATAGTACTCCATGTGAGAGTAAAAATATTGCCAAGAGCTTAGCTAAACTAAATTAAAAATAACTGAACTGCGCTGAACTGAAAAGATACTGAAGAGAACAGACCCTAAATAATATCGTATACAATCAATCACTTAAATCAACTAATACAACTAGTTAGTCAACTAAATACAATCACATGGTCAAATAAGCTCGTACTTACACTAATATCGATTAAGCCAAACAAGGCGAGAACAAAATTACAACAACTCCAATGTTACTACTACTAAGATATATGAAAAAATTTCTCCCTCAGATTTCAATTAGGCAAATGAATTGTTCACCTTATTGAACTCCTAACTCAATTCCCTAAAATCCTAAAATATTTATTCAAAACAAAAAAAGTTACTACCAAAGAGCTAATAACAACACTCTTAAGATCAAAGATGTAGCACAGACAGCACTGTACATAGTCCAAATAGTACATTTAGTACCACTACACTCTACACTACCATATCACTGACAATAATGACAAGCGAAAAGCAGCAGAAATTAGCTGAAAATTTTCCCCCTAAAAACAGGAAAAAAATTTAGATTATTTTAGTAAATCTCAATTTTTTCTTCATTTGTCTTTTTCCTTTTTTTTTGTTTTTTTTTGGGGAAAATAACTCTCTGCTATATCTTCCTTCAAACACTATACGACAGGACTCGTTTACCACCTCTATGCTTTGCCATGGAGAACGACAGAAAGCCGCTCTTCACGATGAAAACTCACCTGTTTCGCAATAAACGCTTCAATCGTTCGTCGGAATTCATCGCTACTCATTCCATCTTCTGCTAAATCATCCGCCATTGTTGATTCTTCACTACAACCAACACTTCTCCAAAAAATCTCCGTCTCTGATCGTCGTAACTTCTCCTTAACCTCATCGATTTCACTCATCTTCTCCGATTGAGTCCTTCTATATCTCGATTTCACAGTTTTCACTTCAGTTTCCTTTTCATCAACATCATGAGTGATTTCATTCTCATTAACAACAACCGATTTAATGTTTTCCTCACAGATAATCTCCTTATCTTGATAAACAATCTCTTCTTCAAGTAAAACAGGAATTTCATCACAATCTTCAGATCGGAACTCATTATAGAGTTCAGAAACAGCATTATCAATCAATACTGAAGATTCTCCAGAAAACAGACCTGATTTAGCTAAAAGTGTAACAACAATGGCGTTTCCAAGGAGAAAAATAGAGATAGGACTCAAAATAAGAGAAATAAGTTTCCGAAAATATTCGCCGGAGATTCTAACAGCGAAAGGAAGATGAGATGATAACCATGAGAGAAAAGCGAGTAAAATACAAAGCTCAACGAAACGGAATACCTTCGCTAAACTCTGTAATTGTCTGCATAACTTCATTACTGAAGAATCCATGAAAATGGAGAGAAAAAAGTGAAGGAAATTTGAGAGAGAGAAAATGGTGTGAGAGGAGAGTGGGAAATTTACTAGAATGAGAGTTTCAAACAAAACTTGAGCCCTTAAATTGGACAGCATTTCTCTCCTTTTATAGACTACTTCAATTTTCAAATATTTACTGTTAAGGGGGGAAGGTGTTTAAGGGTATAGTTACTATTGTGTAACAGTATATTCCCTTAGGCCCTGTTCAGTTCACCTTAAAATAATAATATTCAGTAAAAATAAGTTTAGTTCAGTAAAAATAAGTTCAGTTCAGCAAAAATAAGTTCAGTTCAGTAAAAATAAGTTCAGTTCAGTAAAAATAATTTCAGATCAGTAAAAATCAGTAGAGCAAGGAAGAAAAAACAACATGAATCAGTAAAAATAAGTTCAGTTCAGCAAAAATAAGTTCAGTTCAGTAAAAATAAGTTCAGTTCAGCAAAAATAAGTTCAGTTCAGTAAAAATAAGTTCAGTTCAGTAAAAATAAGTTGAACTGAACATGGCCTTAATCTCTTTACTAACTTCTTTTTTTTTTTTGGAACTATTGATCTCTTGTGAAGTTGTGCACTTTAAGAGGTTGTTTGGTTAATCTTATAATGCATGGGAAAGTAGAATTTGTAAGAAGTAAATATATGCTCTGTTGTTTAGTTGGCAAAAACATGAGAAATGGAACTTTTTAAGGGAAGTTCTATTTCCTATAAAATGGAGGAAATAACTTACCTAGACCCCTTATTTAAGTGGAAATTCCCATGGGAAATAGATTTTTTCATGTTCAACTAAACAAAAAAAAGTGCTTTTTAGGCATTAAAATTTCCTGGATAATGCAAATTCATATGAACTTTTTTTTTGAAAGGTAATGTGGTGGACCCCTGACCAGATCTCAACTAGCCCAGTTTCTTGATCTGGTGTTTGCGGGGCCCGACATTTGGCAATAGGGGGAATGGTAAGGGAATCCCCACCCCCAAATGTCCCTAGTGGGATTTGATCCCATGACCTTGAAGTCATGAGATCAAACCCTTAACCAATAGGTCAAGCCAAACTTGGTGCAAGCAAGTACATTATGAGAGTGGGTTCACAACACTAACCCAATGTTAGTTTAATCACACATAATGCCCAAACGGTGAGTTCTCAAACTTCAATACCCAAAAAGTGAAAAAACCCAAACATTAATACCCAAACATACTCTTAACTCTCTAAATTTGTTACTCCGATCCCTTCATAAAATTTTACATGAGTTTTCATTGCCATTATTATGAGTCGGGAAATTTTCCTCGAACTTAGACGTGATTCTACTACCACTAACATTAGTTGATATCACTTAGCAAACATATTGTAGGAACGCAAGGGAACACTCAAGAAGGGGAGGGGTTGAATTGAGTGGTTATTTAAAAACGAAATATCGCAAAAACGATCTTTATGGCACTGTGCCAAACACTGTGCCACGAATGGTAAATCTCGTTTTTCACTCGTAAACTCAATCAAATACTTTGAGACAATTAAGCAGCGGAAATAATAAGTGAGATACACAGATTTACCGTGGTTCGATCCCAACTCTGAGATCTACGTCCACCCTACCTATTCTCTTATTAATATTCAACTCAAAATATTAATCGTTTGAAACAAACTAGTTTCCCCCACTACTAACCCTAGTAGTGCTCCCCAACACTTAACTCTAAATGTTGCTAATGAAATTACAGAAGTATTAAAAGGCCTCGTTAACAAGTGCTTCTTAGATAAGCATATACAAGCATCAATACAAACAACTTAACTAGCTATAGCACTGTGCTGTACTCTGTGGTATGAGCGGATTTGTTTTTCAATTTGAGAACTCACAAGGCAGAATTGGTCTTTTTCCGTGAAAAGCACGCCTCAGCAGTAGGCATATGGTGTTTATATATAATACAAAACTACCTCTGCTTGTTCTCCAAGGATAAGACTTACCTTTTTAATAAAACTTATTTTATTCCAAAAAGAACAATATCTTATTAAAAAGATAAGATCTATATTTTAAAAACTGATTTCCAAATCTTTAAGTTATCTTTTGAAATCAAATCAGAATTCTTTTATTTAAAGAAAAAATTCGAAAATCTTTTTTTTTATAGAATCTTTTATAGTGAAAAAATATTCTTGTTACTTAAAGATGAAAGATTTTATCTTCCATCTTTATCTACCAAAAATACTTTTTCACAATAACGTTTTACACAACTTTTGTTTTCTTTAAGCGTTTTTCAAAATACCCAAAAAGTATATATTTTGTAAAACGTTTTCTGGCTTCTTTTTCAAAAAACAATAAAATCAAATCCCCTACAAATGTGAATTTAATATGACTCATTATTTCTTAAGTCTTAAGAAAATACTTCGTCACCTTATATTCACATTTCATAAATGGCACGTATATATAGTTAGTTAATTACAACAAAAGAAGTATATAACTAATCTTAAGCTACACTTTTCATTCACTTGAGCTTCCATGAAGTCCGTGCTATCACTTTGCTTAGAATTCTGTTACACACATCAAACTGTTATAATAAAATGTGTTTATCATCATCAAAATAAACGGACTCACAGTCCCAAGCAACACATATCGTAAAAATCTGCTATATATTGAAGGAAGGCACTATCCATAGAACCAAAGTGAACAGAAGACTGCATCAAAGGAGTATGTCTAGTGCAAATCGACGAAGATGGGATATTAATATATAGGCCCAGCTGTAAGGAATGCATATGAGTTAGTCTTTTTCATAGAGGTTATTGCTGTTTATAGTTTGTGATGGGTTTTGACGGCCCCCCCTATTTCCCTCTCGCTCATGTCTCACTCGTCACTGCTGATTGATACTTCTTAGTTTGGATTCTTTGCAAATATCTGGATATAAGAGTAATAGCCCTGGGATGTTTATAACTTTATAGACTATAGTTTTATACCCTCCATTCACATGCCTCATCAACTAATGGACTATATAGCTTTTGAATTAGCTAGTTTCACTAGTTATTGTTGTTTGTATATAGAAAAGCGTTTGGTAATAGCTTTTTTCGGTTATAAACTACTAGACCGGGATGAGAATCGATCTCAGAACTCTCTGGAAAGACTGGAATAGGGAGAGATGTTTTAAACAACTGAGTTATTATTACTCACTCTCTTGGTAATATATAGTAAATCATTATATTTGAAGTAAGTACCATTTCACCTCAATACGTACAACCCTTTAGGGACCGTTGGTTCGGTTAGAGAGATAAAGTTATAATTGTTTGCCAATTAGTAGAATGAGGATTAGGTCCGTTTTTTCACCTTAATAGCACTTATCTGAACTTATCGAGACTAATTAGTACTTATTGGAACTTATCAAAAGTTACTAGTAATTATTGGAACTTGTCAGAATTTATTCAAACCTTATTTGTGAGATGGTCAAACCTTATTAGCATTTGTAAGAATATAATTAGTAAAATTTATCAGAATATATTACAACTTATTCGTACTTTGTTTAACTTATTATATCTAATAAGGGTAGAAGATAGGTTGAAAAGAACAAGGTCTTATTATTGTGGGAAATGTTATAGTGGGTGTTGACGGTTCGACCGGGGGAGAATGTGCGCATACAATGATAGACCCATGAATGACTTGGTGGTTGAACATGCAAGTGCAATGCAGTGTAGCTCAAGCGTGTGGCAACCCTTTGGTGGCATCGTATGGTTCTCACAAAGATGGGTGACTCGATTGGTTGATGTACGAACATGCAGTTGTTGAATCAGAACATGTCAGAGTGCAACAATGAGTATGTAACAATGGAGCGGAAACATGTTGATTGCAGACATGGCTCCAAAGCATGGTGCAATAGATGGGAGGCCCTTAGTGTGACCTCGCGTTTGGAGATCTATGTTTGGTGTCTTGTGTGCGAAAGACCTCCTGATAATGTGACTGTCAAATATGAGACGTGGGATGACACTCAACGAGGAGTTGCTTACTATATATGAGTCCACCTAACTCGATTAGTATGAAGCCTTTAGGGCAAGAGTGTAAAAACAAATTCGTGCGGGTTTTGATATCATACTAGAGATGGTATTACAGCCCTATAGGTGCTACTAGAGGCCCAACGGCGAATTTTAAGCTTTATTCGTTTTGGTTAATTTGTTGGATCCAACTTGGCAAAATGTTTGTGAAACTCTCATGTAATATATTTTGCATATGTGAGTTATCTCTACTTTATAAAAGATGAAAATATTACGAATTAACTATTTGAAATGATACTTCATTCATTGTCGAAGTACTTTAATTTTTAGAATAAAGTCTCATCTGAACTTGTAAATGGTTTAAACTCTTCTCATTTCCGGGTAATTTTATAGAAGGTGACAAATTAAACTAATTGCCAAAAGATATTGGTACATATTATTAGGGGATATATTATTATTGTTTTTGTATGTTATAATTTTATCCAAAAAGTGAGGATGGGGTGTATTCACGTGAGTAGAGTAGCAGTAACAGAGGCACTACTGGTCCGTAGTCCGTACGGTGTTAGGGTAGAAGGGCACCACTGTACCCTGTTTGGCTTGCCCTCTAATTCCATTTGTTGCAACTTGATATTTTTAACCAATTGTTTTTGTTTTAATAAACTTGCGTAGCTGCTTCGCGTGGTCCAAACATTCTTTTAGCATCCCTCCCCCAGCTTCCATTGCCTGGCTGCCCCCCTAGTAGTTTATTTTGTTGGGTTTTGTGATTTTTTATTTTAATATTTAAAAATTTAACACCAATTTTATTTCTTTTCTTGAGTCTTGACCATGCTAAATTCATTTTTCAAGGGTGTGAATCACTCGAGGTAAGTAGAGTAAAAATTTGATGTAGAGTTGATGAAACTTGGTTTATAGCAGGTTTTGGACAATATTTTTTGGTGATATGGCTTAAACTTTGGACAAAATAATGGACTTTGGGCGTTTTTTCTACTTGTCTAATAAAAGGTTCAAAAAACTCGAAATTCCAACTTGACTAAAAGGAATTTGGGAACAAAATTTTGGCCCTAAGACGGACTTGGTTCAAGACTTAGGCCCATTTTTTGGCTCGCCCGACCTTTTGATCACCTCTAATTTAACGAAATTATTTAATAAGTATTTATTGGTGTTTATAAAAATAATATTTATTATAATAAATTAGACCAAGTAAAGTCCACAATTCATTAATAAGCCCATATACATAATGTTGGGCTATATCTAAAAAGATGTTTTTTTTTCTCTTTATAATGTTGGGCTTGGATCATTGTCTAAAATTAAGTTAAAATTAGACGATTTCTCACAAGACCAACTCTTACAATAATTGATAGGTTCAAATGAGCTTTTAGGTGTGTTCTTTTCATATTTTTTGAAGTTTCTGTATAATAAGGTCCAATCAAAATTGATCGGGTCCAACTAGGTGTAAAAATTAGGTGCAAAATCAAGGGTAATTAGGTCCACTCAAGTCAAATAAGTTCAGTTTAAGCTCAGATGAAGAGAATAACCTCATATTTCTTGTTGGAGTTTGGCTTATCAAATACTCCCTCAGTTATTTTAATATGTATGTTTTACTATTTTGGTAGGTTTTTTTTAATATGTACCTTTCTACCTTTTTTCATAAATGGAAGGTCGGCCCACCTAATTATTACACTTCTCTCCTACTTTTTCTTTCCTTCTCTCTATCTTTTTCACTTTTTCCTTGGTCTGCGCGCAAAAGCAAACATACATATTAGAAAAACGGAGGTAGTACTTAGCAAGCTAATGAGGTAGAGGTGTAGAGCCATCAAATATTCAGCTAGCTCAGTATCGAGTCTCAACTATAATTTGCTCGCTCGTAGCCATTGTACGTTTAGTTCGAATCTGAGCGTGTTGACGAATTTTAAACAACCTTGCATTGATGATATTATACATATATAACTTTTGAGCAAGCTGCAAGAAAAGTTTTATCGCCTGTATTTAGTAGGTGGTACTAAATGGTGGTAGACTGATAGAGGTAGTAAAATCATGTGTAATTTAAAGGGGAAATCTATCACTCATTGCCATGATAATGAAACACATCACTAAACATGCGATTTTCTTTATAAAACATCATTTCTACGGATTACCACTTGAAATGTGGTATTAAGAGGAAATAAATAATTTGTGAAAAAACTAACATTTTAAAAAATCGGAAAAGTTCAAATAAAACATACCCTAGCAAGTAGCAACAATACAATGAAATTCAAATTTGACTAATTTTTGTCTAGCTCTTAAATATTATGTCCTTTGGTATTAAGAACGTTAATTGTTTAAAATTTTATTAAGATAAAAGTTAAGATAAGATTCAACAAATTCAATAATGTCAATTTAAATTGATTATAACATACGTCTTAACGAGTCGAATAAAAATATGTTCAAGTTTATGTTTCAGATCTTCCACACTCGTTGTTACCTACTGTTGATTCCGTTAATGGATAATACGTAGTACTCCCTCCGTTTCTCAAAGATTGTTACTCTTTGACATTTTGCACTATTCACATATTTTACTTTGACCATCATTTGTCACTTATACATAAGAAAAAATATAGTCATGCGGGATCTTGTTAGATTCCTCTTAATGAGTAGTATATTAATATTTAATTTTTATAGTTTTTTACAAATACATAATAAGAGATATAAACACTTAAAGTTCTACATTGACATGCGTGAAAAGTACAAGTGTAACAATCTTTAAGAAACGAAGATAGTATATCATAATCATGTTTAGCAACTTAGCTAAAAATGTGAAGGAAACCCAAGTGCAAAGAAGGATAGATAAGGAAGGCCAAATGGAGAGAGTAGAGATTAGAGACATAAATCAATCAGAAATGCTGTCCAGCTGATCAAAAGAGTTCACCCTCCAACCTTTTTACGTCCAATCATGCATGAATTGAAGACTGAAGAGAGAGCTAGTAATAGCATAGACTCAACAGTACCATTCTTTCTTTTTCTTTTTTTCCTCTTTTGGTAGATTTTAGCTCTTAGCCTACTTATAGACCCGAACCCAAGCCCATAAAAGATGTAACAACAAACGCATCTTTTGCTTGTAGTTTCACATACCAACCTAGTAAAAAGGTAAATTTCTACCTCAAATTGAAAAGATAAATTAAACTTTAGGTGTAACAATGTACTCCGTCCATTTTGTATTCCCCAATGTTTGTTTAGCATGTCCCTAAAAATTACCATATACTACTAAATATAATCAATATCATCATAATATATGTTCTTTCAACTTATATTTCCTCCGGAATAAAATAAGTGACACATTTGCATAATATTTACTATTTACAATTTAGACTTTGATTAGCTTTGTTGATTTATATTTTAGGAAAAATATAATCCTTTTAATAATTTTTACTTATTGATAATTATAGATATTAATGTTTAAAAGGATTATGTCACTTATTTTGTCACCTATTTCATAAACATATACTTCCTATTTTTTTTGGCCTAGTCCTTTTAGGTTATTAGAAGAGTACGCTATAAACCCTCTAATCTGTTTTTGCCTTTGTTATTCTGTAATTTGTACTCTATTTATTACAATTATTAAATTAGTTTCTACTCCAACCCCGTCTTTGGACGTAACTCTATTTATTACAATTATCAAATTTGTACTCTATTTATTATACATTATTAGTGAACCACGTTAAATCTCGGTGTTTCCTCTTTTGTGTTTTTAATATTTGCTTGTCAATTAATCTAATTTAATACCTTGCAATAATAAGCTAATGAGAAATACGATATACACTAATACAAGTTACCGTAATAAATAATTAACGATCCACTATCTGAACTTGCCCGTAATTATGAAAAGAATAAATTCGAAGATCTAAACATTGAGAACAAAATTAGATAGAACATATATGCTCTTGTTGTGTTTGAAAACTTACCCTTAGAATAAAAATCTGATCAGGTTAGATTCGATTCTCACCCTCAAACCCAACACACAAAATTTGGTTCAGATTCTTATTTTATTCACAAAAGGTTTAAAGGCCATGCTAGGGCAATGGGCAGAAGCAAGAACAAAAAGTTTGAGGGAAGGTTATGATGAAATCACATGCACACAGCACATATAGTGTATTGGTAAATATGAGGCATTTATGCTTTGCTTGAAATTTATATTGCAGAGATAAATGTAGGTATTCCTTCCTAGCATTCATGACTCTGATGACTTCAACATTCAATCACTAAAAAGGCAATACAACATCATTTTGCCAGACTCATTAAACAAATACTCCGTTTGAGAGAAAAAAATATGTTATGTACAGGTAAAATGTACTACTTCCTCCGTTTTTATTTAAATGTGACACTTTTAAATTTACGGACTCCTATGTAATTTTTGGGAAGGAAAGAGATAGAGAGAAAAAAATAAGGGGACCCATGTGAGAGGAGAGAGATAGAGAGAGTTTATTGACCAAAAAAGAAAGTGTCACATTTAATTTAAAACTTCCTAAACTAGAAAGTGTCACATTTAAAAAGAACGGAGGAAGTACCTTCTTTGTCATTTTAATTGTAACGAATTCATTCGCACATTCGCCAAAATATAAATTTGATTATTGATAATAATTCTCGTTCATTACTAAAAAATATATTTATACTTTTATAAGTCATCCATTGAGATAAAATCCAAAAGATAATAAACTTTGTTGCTATGAAGTGTACTATTAGCTAAAAAGTCGCGGTAGAAGATACCATAGTATTTAGATAAGGAAAATGTCACAGTCCCTAAGATGTTTAAGCAAAGGAAATACTAAGGGTCTGTTCTCTTCGGCATCAGCTGAGCTGAACTGAATTGAACTGAACTGAATTGAACTGAACTAAACTAAACTGAGATGAATAGTGATATGTGATCGAGAGTAAAAGTATTGTCGAGAGCTGAACTGAACTGAACTAAATTGATTGAACTGAACTGAACTAAACTAAACTGAAAATAAGCTGGAGAGAACAGACCCTAAGCATTAATAACATAAATTTACACGTGATATGGTGATAAATAACAAAATTACTACCAGTTTGAGTAACATATTAAAGGCTTATGTATATTATAACATCTATAAATAATTAAAAAAACGATCACCGCAAATCTCTCTCTCTAGGTTTCCTCTTGCTGACGGTTTCCACTCCCCTTTAAACCGCCTCCCTGCTCCTGTTCGTGTGAAGCTCGCCGGCAACCAAGGCAGCCATGACAAACACCTTCGGTGGTCGGCGAGCTTCCCTCCTTTCCCTGGTAATGTTTTCTTTTTTTTATTGTTAGATAGATCGGAGTTCTTAGTTTATGGCAAAGATCGGTGGACCGATCTTCTTATCGCTTAGCGGCAGGTCATGCTTTCTAAATAGGTGGGTGTTTTTAGTTGGGTGTAATTTCCCCTTGTAAGGTTAGTGGTGCTTGTTGAATTTTGTTTTGATTTTATCAGTTTGTGTCTCTGCTTGTGGTTTTCCTTGAGTGTATGCTTGTTTTTTAGTTCTGTAAGTATGGAAGGGCAATCTAGTCTTGCTTCCATAGTGCTTCACCAATTAAATCGATTAGATGAGAATGATAGGGATATTGAGGAGTTGTTTCAGAAACTTGACGGTCCGGAGGAAGTTGTTCCTTATGTGGTTTCCCTGAAGAAAGTAGGGAATTCACTCTATAAGCAAAATGATTTTCGTAAAACCTTTGTCCAGTATGGGACGGCTGACAAAAGTTTGTGTTTCGCCATTCCTGTAGTTTGTGGTGATATGCAAGATTGTGATGTTAATCCTCTGTTTCGGGAGTTAATTATTTCTCTTCATTTGAATCTTGCTGCGTGCGCAATAAAATTAAACAAATTGATCATCATGTTGTGTTCGTTGGTCCTGGGGGTTGATCCAAAGAATGTTAAGGCTCATTTTCGTAAAGGTTTAGCTTTGAAGCATTCCGGAAGGTGGGAGGAGGCATATGTGGACTTGACTAAAGCTAGGGCGTTAGAACCGAAGAATCAGAAGATTGTTCGGGAGATTTTGAGTTTGAACAATAGCTTATCCCCAGCACCAATAGTGGCTGCTGGTGCTCCTCTGGTGCCTGAGACTCTAGGGGTGCATGACCAAATTCCAATGGAAGTCCATCCACCAAGCTTTGCTTGTGATAAGGTTAGGGGTGATTGCAACATTGTGTGTGGTTCTCAAGCCCACAAGGAAGTTGTTGATGTTAGTGATCATACACTGGAGAGGAATTTGAAGGATTTCTCCAATTCTCCCCCTGCCAAGCATGTGTGTCCTATTCCCAAGGTTACTTTCACCAACAAACGCCGTCCATCAATGAGCCTTAGGTTGTCTCGGGTGGATGTAGATAGGTTGCAACAAGGGAAAGAGTTGCAATTTTTTCAACCCTACTTAATGTCTGTGGTAAAGGTTCGTACCTTTACTCCAAAAATATCAATCTTGAAGGAGGCCCCCCGCAATGTTGTTAACTTGAGGGAAGCAGTGGTCTCCAGTCAACTTAATTCCAACGAAGCAGAGGTCACTCGGGAAGTGCAAAAGTCGTCTACTGGACAGGATGATCTTCAGGTGAAAACCATGGACTATACTTTCGGTTTTCAGGAAAAGGTTGTTACAAGGAATGGTGGAAATGTCAGTGGTACTGCGGGCTCAGAGTTACAGGTCGAAGTTCGGTCACGCGCTGATTGTGAGCGACAATATGTACGCACAGGTAATGTAGCATTTACTCCGATATCCCAAGGATGTCTTGCAGGTATGAGGGCTCACACGCACCATAAAACCAGCCGAAGGCCTTTCATTGGACTTAGATATCATGCAGGTATGAAGCGCAAAAACGTTGGCCCTCCCTCTTGGGATATCTCCTATCATTCTAGTAAGAAGTTGGTGGGTGAGGCTTGTGTAAGTTTTCCTAATTCTGTTTGTCAGTATAGTGTCAAGGACCCCTATCGTGTTACAGCTTTGCCAGCTGGGTAGGGTTCCTTGTTTAGTTTCGTTAGGTTGTATTTTGTTCATTGTTTTAATATATCTGCTTGAGTTCCTGTCAAAAAAAAAACACCTATAAATAAAAGTTAGAAGTCAAAATATTACTACAAACTAACGGAGGGAATATAAAAAGAAAAAATAATCTTCTATATTTTTTTGACCAGTGTCGACTCTTGATTCTTAAGGATATCTTTTAAGAGCTTAGTTAACCCAAAATCGATTTTTACTTAAATTAAAAAGGGTGCACAACTAATTTATTTTTCGCAAGAAAGAATTAATTAGGGATGAAAGTACGTGAGAATGGTTGATCAATGGACAACAATCCATAGATCATTTCTTAAACTTAATTTCCTCTATTTATTTTAGTTGTGTGATTGCCTACTGAGTGTTTAAACTTTTTATATTTCCTCCGTAACAAAATAAACGCACCTTTTACACTTTTAACACAAAATCTAAAGTATTCCAATTAAGGGCTATTTTTAAGCTAATCATCTCGTTACTTAGATTTGTCTAAGTATTATTATTAAGATAATACAAAATCTAAAGTATTCCAACTAATGGCTATTTTTAATTTACTGTAAATAGCGTCTGCCAATAATTTTGGTGTATATAGGCTCTAGGAATATATATAAATATAAATAGTATAAAAAGGGGAAAATGCATGAGAATTAAGAGCTTGCATGTGATGTTGCGTAGTCTTGGAGATAGATGTGATTTTTCGCAGTGGGGACGGAGGAGCTGCTATTTCTTTTAGTACTCTCACTGTTCTACTAGCTAGTAGAATTGATATAGTACTTATAATAAAGTATATTATAATCTTTATATTCAGATTATACAGTACAAAACTTCATGAACATGAGTTTTATGAGAGACAACACACTACCAAAGTCCTACTGGCCATTGAATGCTAATTCTATGAAGAAAAAAATGCTTCATGGTTATATTTTATTTATTAATTCAGTACTATATCTACTTGCTCAGATATTTATTAATTCAGTATAAGTTATATGAGTGATCTTATATTGATAGTCAAGTTTTTGTATATGAAGTATAATACTTCATAAGTTATAGTAGAAAAGTAGATGTTAGAAATATAAGTAGTATTAGAGATATGAAAAAAACATATTAGCAATGTGATCTGTGATGATATAAATTCCAAAATCTCATATCACATATGTATCTCTAGCAGTAGATTAGGTTAATCTTGTAATTTTCCAATTCAGATAGACCGACCTTTTTCACTAATTTCTTTTACAATTAGGAAACACAATTTGATTTTTTTGTGAAATTTTTTCTCACGTTTTATGTCTCCAAGTATTCACCAACTAAATAGAGCTGATAAATATGTATGTTAATTCTGGTTAAGTTAGTTCAGAGATGAGTTGATACAACATAATTCTGATAAGAGAATTTTAATGCTGCTTTGTAGTCTACAGTGGTACGTACGATCTCTACCATCCACATTTAAACAAGTGCCCTTTTGAAAGAATAAATAAACTGAGGAAGACAATGAATAGAACAACATTAGAATAAATGCAAATGTAGCCATATGTATGCCTAAATATTCAGTTAAGAAGTTTGGAGATTAGCCAGTATATTGGTCCTTAAGTTTATAATTAGAAAAAATCTCCTATAAATCAGATCCATAATTTATTATTGTAAAGTTAGTAAAATTTTCCTTTTTATGAGACGACGTCTAATCTTTTTTAAGTAGATCTTTTATAATTAATATCTCACAATAACTTATTATAAAATCTTTTACTGTGGGTATTACCGTGACCTAATAAAGAGAAAATAATTATAGATGTGTCCCAAAATGATAGCGCACGGAGAGAGAAGGACTATTAAATTAGAGGATTGATTATGTAAGAAAACAAATATGGAGAGACAAAAGATGAAAAAGGGAGGGGTATAATGGTAACTTAAGTAGCTTAGAGGTATAGTCATATTTTTAACTCATCTATAGATTGTCAAATCTTAAGACAGTGCTCCATTTCCAGATCACACGAGTTCAAATGACCTCAAACATTGCTAGTACGTACTAGATCTACTACACACCAAAGACCTATGATTTTGATTTGACCTTGTTAAGTTAAGGACTAATTTAGTAATCCCTCTTTTACCTCTTTATGTTTTGGAAGTGAGGCGTAATTTGGGAGTAGACAGAGAACCATTCTCGATGGACGCTTATTAAAGTGCAGCATGAAATAAACGTTAGTTCAGTTACTAGTTCAATTTCGATGAACAAATGTATATAAGTTGTTCAATTATGTTCTTTTTGGACAACAATGAATGAACTGAATTTGAAAGTATATACTAACTAAAATTGAAGTGATGCATTAGAAAAGAAAATTAGTTTTAAAAGAACATGGTCTAAGTGACTTTATCGATAATCGATGAGTAGTTATTGATGGAGGAACCATAAGGTTTCAAATTCCTTGCATAAGGAACTAGAGTTTTTCCAAAAACTGAAGAGAGGAGCACTCGTGAAGGAATTTCGATCATGCCACCACATGATTCGCTTGGAGTTCGACGTTGTCACTAAATGTGGTTATTGGGGAACATCGTACTTTTACAATTAATAAAGTCTAGAGACTTTACAAAGCACCTTCTATGGAGCTTTCCAAGATAACATAATAATTTTTCGTTCTCCGATTTTTCTTCTTTGAAAAGTTGTATGTTCTTTTCTAACGGCATTGCCTATTTGCCTAATAATAATTCTACTTATCGAAAAAATAATGGAGCTTCCAAAGATTGCACTGAGTCCATGGTGGACATCTTTGTTGCATATTTTGAAGATGAAAGAGCGGAGAAGCTAAGGAACAAAGAAGGTTGGCTGGTAACAAGTCACACAGGCGTGTGAATCAGTGCACGATCGAGCATTGTAAAACAAAAGTCCAAAATTGGTAGGTCATGGTTGCGTACAATCGTGCACCCTATTAGTTTTTTGTTTTTTGTTTTCCCACAATTTTCCTTTTTCCACTCGAATTAGGTCCTCTTTCCCTATATATAAGATGACCCTCCTCATAATAATATGTAAATTAGAATAAAAAGAAATTTCTTGAGAGGCTAAATTAATCCTATAGAGAGATTAGAGAGTGTAATTTAATGTTTATCGTTAGAGGATAAATTAATACTATAAAGAGATTAGAGAGTCTAGGAAGATTATTCTTACACAATATTTATTTCAATTGTCACACGTATAATATAGTGTTCTTATTGCAATTTAGCTACTTTTTCTTAACCAATAAAACTCTTAAGGAATCCACTATGTAAATTTATATAATCTTCGGTACTAAGGTCAATACCAATGCTTCTTTAACTTAATCAACAGTTTTATGATCAAATTAAAAGTTCTATTTCCTTGAAGATATCAAGCGTATCACGTCATTTATACTTATATTCCATCATTTACGAGTTCTCATCATGGCTTTACATTTTTCTCATAATTTTGGGAGAGATCTTGAAAGTTGATGTGTAAGTAACTGTTGTCATACACATAATTGAGAGTTCTAGCATATTGTTTGATGGTTTTTCTCCTCATCTTCACGTTTCGAAGTCGAAAATTCAGACATGTTTCTTTGTTATAGTATCTTGGTAGTATGTTCATTTTGTTTTTGTTCGGCAACACATAATCTAATAGGCCTACAATTCTTATAAAACATTGAGAAACTCTTAGGTGAATCTGATCCACTCAAAAATAGTGTAGACCACCAAAATTTTGATTGCTAAATGTTAACTTTTAATTACAAAATCTTAACTTTTGAAATAAACCTTAACTTTTCATTTATAACACGTAATTTTTTTATTACAAAACCTTAACTTTTGTTTGTTAAACTTTAACTTTTAATTACAAAATCTTAACTTTTGAATAGGGTGTACAATAAATTTAGTGTAGACCCGATCTATATTCGACTTGGATTAAAACATTGTGCTCCATGCCTTGCAATTAGTCTTAGTATTCCCTTTAGCTATTTAAGTGCTCCAGAGTTTATATTTGTCATAAAATGTTGAGAATCTATTTCCTAAAAATGCTTTTATTTACTTTTAATATAGTCGGCTACTCTTTTCTTGTTTGAAAGTAAGTAGCTATGAGCCTTTCCCTACTCTTAAAAGTAATTTTGAGTGGCTTAGTGATGCTAGTACTTTTCTCTAAAGTCTTTTGAGTGGTTTAATGATGCTATAACTTTATAGTAATATTTAAGTTATGTATGATATTTTTTGACTAATGCAAATGAAAATATTGGATATTTAAAAATTAGAAGTCTAATGTTTGATATAGTTATCTTAATACTTTCTATAGGTTAACTAATTTAATCTTAAAACAAATAGAGTGTTTGTTTAATAATACTCCGATCCTACTACCCTACTTCCTCCATTTCAAAGTAGTTGCACTACTTTGAAAATCACATCTTTTTGCACAACTTTAACCATTAATATATTTAATCATATATTAGTAAAAAATAGAAAATACTGATATTTTGAAACCACTCATTGAGGAAAATCCAATACGAAATTACATAATAACTATATATTTTGTATATCGGTCAAAAATTATGATTAAAGTAGGATATGAGAATAGTAAAAAAACAACGGAGGGGATTGATGATAGGGTTATCAAAAACACATTAAATACACATAAAAAAGGATAGAACAAATAATGCATCCAAAAAAGGAATGAAAATTGGGTAAAAAAGAAGAAGAAGAGAGGGACTTGTAAAGCAAAGTAACATCACATTTTTTTGCTCAGAATTGCCTCATAAAGACAAACACTAATATGAACCATTGTTATAGTTTTCAAAACTTGAAATAAAAAGAAGAGTAGGATAAGATGTTATTGTATCATTGTAGTATGCAGAGTGATTCTCCGTATATGTTCCTACAAGTTCCAAAACAGGATGACTGTCAAATGGGCCATATTGGACATTTTCGACACTTTTTCTAAATGTCTGATTAATGGGCCTAAAGGACAACCGACGATTTCTCATTTGTTCCCTTGACCCTTAATGTCTCACTCATAACAACCTGGTGAATGAGAATCTAGCCGGGGCTCCACGTAGCGGTTAAAGATTTGACCATTTTAAAACTTTATTATAAGTCGAGATATTAACGAGAAATATTCACATGCGATCTTACATCACAGGGAAGTTGGGGAAGAATGATATACATATAAGTCTAATGAGCTACTCTACTTACGATTATTTGGTTTTAAGATATAACAATCTAGGCTTATGTGCGGTTAGATTCTCCTCCAGGCAGACCTAGGTGTACAGGTTCAATAGAATTTATAATACCTTCAGATCCTGACCCATTATCACAAATTGAAGTTTGTCACAAAAAAAATTGCATTCGATAAAGGAGCGTCTAAGTTTTATTCGGTGAAGAATGTTTTGTAAAAACTAAAATAATTACTTTAGCCTTCATGAGATATTAATAGTGATTGAAATAGTTTTTGAAGAACAATTTAATTCTTTTTATTACGAATCTAACTAGTTTCACCTTCACCAACTAGTAATTTTTTTAATAGCCGAGCAATTACTTTCACCATCAACAATTGCTTAACGAGATAATAGCTTAAACAACAACTAATTGCTATCGCAACAATTACTTTTGCCGAACGAATTAACTTTCACAAAAATGAAAATGGAGTTTATTTCTCAACACTTTTAAGTTAGAGCAATTGTGGTGATTTCTCATGAACTCTCAATTATAATCCTCTAATTTTTCCACTTTATAAGAGTTGTGCTATTCTAGACCAATTCATATCCAAAATTATGAAAATGATCACAGCTGTGCAATCAAAGAGATGATAGATCGTGTTATGCGAATCCACGACAAGGTAATTTTTAAGAAACTTTATGCCAATTGAGGGAACTTTTTGGGGAAAAAATTAACTGTGCATGGTTTAACTCTTTCAGTGTGAACCATTCAACATTTTAGCATATGAGAGGAAAAGGAAAGAAAATTGCCAATTATATACACACTTTACAAAAAAACAAATGGGTACAAGCTAAAAGAAGCTCCTATGTTGGAAAAGGTACTTTGAATTTAGATTACAGAAGAATTGCTGAATTGGCCATAACTAGTCTATATATCAACGATCAATCTGAAACCAGTTGAGTACAACGTATACGAGAAACGTGGTGCAACACAAGGCAGAAGCGAGCACAATCGAAACCTGAACCCACACGTAGGAATTGAATGCCTCTGAGACAGCCGCACTCCAGGACCAGAACCACGCAGCTGAAAAACAGGAACCTAAAACTGCACCTACAACCACCTGATCAACCGTGTGAAGTTTTTGTGCGACTCGTAGCCATGACTGCACAGTCAAACACGGATAGAAAACTTAGATGAATGACAAAAGAGTCTAGCTAGTTTTCTATCCAACACTCAGGTTGGGTTAGATACATAGGAGCAATACTGTCGATAGTCAATAGAGATGATGTTACATACAACCTCAAAAAAAAAAAAAAAAACTGTATTACATGCAGAAGTTCTTTTTAGCAAAGAAAAACCCATGTTTATCAAG
This sequence comes from Patellifolia procumbens, assembly GCA_947645195.1. NCBI lineage: Eukaryota > Viridiplantae > Streptophyta > Magnoliopsida > Caryophyllales > Amaranthaceae > Patellifolia > Patellifolia procumbens. The sequence continues at coordinate 2,444,345 of CANSGD010000144.1, forward strand.
TAGGAAAGAAGTATGCCATTTACATATGGAAATAAGTATATTAGTGTTTATCTGGTTGGATGTAGAAATACTTGTGAAATTCTAATGGCAATTAAGTGATGCTAAGAAGTAGAGTTTTTAGGTTCAGTATGAGAAGAAGATTTCACATGGAAAATTCCACTTAAATAACGGGGGTCAAGTAAGTTATTACTCGATTTTGAAGGAAGTAGAGATAGGAATTGCCATCGCTTCCTGTGTTTATGTCAACCAAAACTACTACATTGTTTTCCATTTCCCAGGAACTTCGATGAGATACTCCTTCTTTGTCCCAAAATCTTCTCTTACAATAGTTATGTATCAATATATCAATACAATTAAGGATATATGATGAACCGAAGACCAACGAGAGGACATATGGAGGAAGGACGCATGACTTTCCTATTACGGTTTTCGGTTGGGCAGCACCAGGGATGCTCAAGCCCCTTCCTTTTTCTCAGTATTCTTGATCAATTAACACGATTTGTTCAAGCTCGTCCGGCAAGACTGAAAGACCTGTTGCTCGCCTAGGCTCCCTTCGGGCTCACTGCCATTACGCGTTTTTTAGTTTAATCTCTGTTTTAGTGAAACTTTTCATGGAGATTATAAATAGCTTGTTAGCCCCATTTTCGAAGAGAGAGATTAGAATCCTAAAAACTTTGAAAGGAGAGAACTTAATTTGAAATTGTGATTGGAAAGCTTGATTTTGGATGAAAAGGTGACAATTCCCTCCGTTTTTAGCTTTCTTGGGTAATTTAATTATCATCTTCTTTCGTTGCTTTCTCAATGTTGCTTACTTTTGCCTTAGATTATTTAGTTTGCTCACTTTATGCTTGTCTACTACTACTCAATAGTTTAATCTTAGTTTTAGTCATCTATTAATTAGTTTAATCTTAGTTTTGATCATCTATTGCTTAGATTTACAATCTTTCTCTTTCATTTTCATGAAGAACCTTGAATGGCTCGTCAATGTCTAATGATACCCAAGGGCCCAGTGTTTTAAATTTTTATCCCCTTCTTAGTTAATGTGACCTTAGATTTGCTAACATGAGAAACAATTTTGCTTTATCTTAATCCTACTCCTATTTGGTTGATTGAAGAATTTTGATGCAAATATATATGTTAGTTACGATATCATATTTACCTTTAGAAAGTCTTCAGAGTAGCCGAATCAGTTGGTTCATGATGTTGTGTTAAGGGAATTAAGGGTTTTAAGATGCTTCGGTATGCTTCATGTGTGATCATCTTATAGTTGGTATGTCTTTTGAGTTTGGGTGAGCTCCACATTTCTCTCTGATGTAAATCATGTTTACCGTCCTAGATTGTACGGCCTTCAATTTGGTTTGCAAATTCTATGTGTGTTAAGTTGAGATAGGGTTGATCATTGTTCTTACTCCTAATTAAGAATAGGACAACACGAAATATGGGCTTCCGAGTCCTAACTACGATGGCTTCTAAACCCCCTAAATAAGGTTTAGAGGGGACTTAGAATCAAATCCCCCCCTTCCCCCCCCCTGCGCAGTAATTGCTCCTCCCTTGCATGTAACCTGTCCTTTTCCCCCTTGGCTAGTCGAATTGTCAATTGTAGTGAGCAGTAGCCCCTCCTAGTGTCTTTCTTCATATGTATCTAAATCCCCTATTCAATCTTCGTTTAGCTTAATTGGTAATTTTTCTCTCATTTGAAAATACTTCGAAAAATCAAAAACTTTTTTCACCATCTTGGCCTTAGCTGCACTAAAGTCTAAGGGTGTCTTCTCTTTGCCTCAAAAAAATAAGTTTGAGGTTTAATAAGTTCAGGAAAGTTCCAATAAAATTCAATAACTTCTAATAAATTCAAAAAAGTTCAGATAAGTTCAAGTAAGTTTTAACGCCTTATAAAATTACCTTCAATCAGTTCAGATAAGTTTAGGAAAATCAGGTGAAGAGAATGCTCCCTAAATAGGGCGATTAGTAGCAATTTAATTCAATCCTTGTGGAAGTATGACCTTGATTAGTATTAGTCTATTTTGCAAAAGCCTGAGCGTTCGTCTTTGAAAGACCAAATTCCCTCTATCAGCGATGTCTAACGTTGATTTGTTTTGGTTCATGTAGCCCAGCCCATATTTTGTAAATTCCGAGCCTCACATCCATTCAACCATTCAATCACATGCTCACATTTCGTCTCTCCCAAACCTTTATGTCATTTGATATCAGGAACTAAAATTTGAGCCAGTAAGCAATGCACGTATTGAGTTTCAAAACAAATGATCAAAAGATGCTAAGGTTCTTACAAGATATGAGCCAAATGCCAGTGAAACAGCAGCAAAGACAGCGGTGATTTCGTTCACCCCCAGCCATTCCACCACTGCAGCATATATCAAAGTGATCATAAGTATAAACAGGGCATTTATTGCCAGAAAAGAAAATTAAAAGAATAGAAGAATGATAAAAGGAATCGAGCAGAGTCAAGCATGGCAATAAGGTACAGGAACATACAGCATATTTACAAAGCATATTATAAGGAAAAAAGTAACAAAATTGTGCTACTATATAGCATAATATTCCAGCTTTTGGCAACCAAAATCAAACAGGACAGGATGTTCCACATTTATTGAGTATAATAACATTCGCCTTCACCAATAAATCAAGCTCCAACAAAATGAAGAAAGAACATATGCCAAGAGAACCAGCAGACTGCTGATTTAACTGAACAATAGCTGATCCTTGCAGCTGTGAGCAAGATTCATTCCATACTTAATTTGCATCCAGACTTAAGTTTAGCAGCTAATCTTTCCGTCATTAACAGATATCTTCATTCACTTTCAGCCATAACAGGTATCTGTTAAGGCTTCAACGATCATTTATCTTTTGCAACAAGAAAAAAATTAAATCTTCCTCCAAGGTGTCGTCATGGTTCCTAGGTCATCAATGTACCCTCTTCCCTACAAAATTCCACAGAATATTCCTGTTGTTTTACTCCCTCCATTTCTTTTTACTTGCTCCATTTTCTCGGGCACAAGAATAAAGGAGGTGCACGAGGAAAGCGTTGATGAGTGATTGAGACCACTACTGTATCGGTAGATGGCAAAGAAAAGGGTAGAATGGACAGAATTACTATAGGTAAATGACAAAAGAAGGACATGATAGGTAGAATTAATATGGGGACCACATGTCAAAAAGGTAATGGAGCGAATAAAATAAACCATATAAGGTAAATAAGGCTAGTAAAAAGAAACGGAGGGAGTAATTTGATAGGCAACTCTACATAATTAATAAATACTCATCATCTACTGGGAGGCAGATATTTGACACTTTGAATCACTTGAATCAAGCATTAACTGCGCAAAGTATTCCAATATATGGCGATATCCAAATCTCGTCTTCCCTTTTGCAGCAAACCATCAGAATCAATCCGGCTCAATGTTACAGCTTAGCATTCTAAATGAGGCGAACTGGAAGGATGAATTACACTCAAATGACTTACATAATCACCAGCTCATTAGGATTAATCTTGCAATCCATAATTCCATATGGTAAGAAACCAGAACCTCGAACATGGAAGTAAGCAACTCTACCTCATTGGCATAGGGAAAGAAACCTACATAAATGAAGATACCGACTTCCAAACATTGCCAACACCATCATGAAGTGTAAAGATGCGGAATAATCTGCTGCGGACGGACACACAAAGACTGATCTCCTTTTCCATACATTAGATATATCTTAACGTAAACCTGAACAGATTTAAGAACACCAGCCACAAATGGTAGATAAACTTCGAAAAACTAAGCAAGATCACCCACCTGTTGTATCGGATTACATGATCCCAAACAATAATAACGCGGAACATCCACAAAAACAAGAATGAAGAAAACAAAGGAAAAATTTAATGTGGAAACCCGAGAACCGGAGAAAACCACCAAACAATGCATTAGGACTTTTGATGATCTGGACTCATAATGTAGTGACTTACAAGGCTTTTAAGATCTCTGGATCTAATCGAATCACACTAAAACTTGGATCCCTTTAGATCACACAAGAGCACTTTGACCCGAGCCCTAACCCATGTCTAACCCAACTTACATCTGCACCTATTATTGCCATTCCATGACAAAAATGTATAGTTTAACTAGGAATAACAGAATCCTGCTAGGAATATCGAAATTGCTCCCTAAGATAGAAACTCTTCAATGGCAACTAATCTCCCAAGAATACTCATACCTCTTTCCCTGTGTATCACAAATTCACCCCATACTACAATCACCCCTGGTAGTCCATGTTGGAGAACATATGATTCACTTGTTCCCAACAGATAACCCCTTTTTAACAACGACAAAGGCCAATACAGCCCAGTGATCCACCAAAGTGCCTCACTCCAAATACCCTAACAAATCAAGCCAGAAAAAGTTCAGAAAATAACTTCCATGGTTCCACAGAGAAATATCTAGTGTCCTTCTCAATGTAAACAACCACTAGAAGCACCCACAAAAGGTAGGGAGGCCCAATCCCAAACCTTATTCTCCCAAAAGTTCCTAAAAAAAGATTACCATCAACCGCTTCAATCTTTGGGATAACCACCACATCCACACTCTAGATATTATCTACGGTTCTACCATACTTTCTATCTCGCTAAGCCACAAGATTTCCTGATGGAGTCCTTGCCACATTCATATATAGTTCCTTTTTCTACCATTTTGAGCATTTTATTAGAGAAGCTAAAACATGTATCCTCTTTCTTCACCTATTAGACATACATCTTCTTAATGTCAACTCAAACTCTACCTCACGATCACCCCTTCCAAATCATTTTTAAACCCTTAATTTCTACACGCCAAATCGCCAAATCTCCTTCTTGAGCCCAATATATAGTAACTCTGCATCAGGTAGATGTCATACACCAGCCTAAACCCATTGTCCATTTCACATACTCACGTAGAGACAAAGCAAGGCTCAGGGGCAGTCAAAGAAATCAAGAAAAATCAGTGTGTGAGAATGATGTGCTGGCTTGATTTGTGGACCAATCATGAGGTGGACAATAAGGTGACCTAGGCTATAAAAGGAGAGTTACTGTTACAACAGTTGATCATCCAAAAAGCGAGAATATTTTCCTTAGTATTGATAGTTAGTGGGAGTGAGCAGCCACTCGAAAGCTGTCAGTGTATCTTCTTACATTCAAATATTCAATACAACATTCTCCAACCTTTTCCCCTCTATTTCTGCTGTCCTCTGTGTTCATTCTCCACTGATTCTGGTTATTGCTTGCTGCTGCTATTACTGTATATTTCAGGGAACCCAGGCTATTACAGTAGATGGCACTTTCCCAAGCCTGTTTATATTGTGTTCTCCCCTTCTCTCCCATCTTTAGTTGTGATTTAGACTTCATAGCAGCATCCAAAGGTCCGATTGTACGATAAATTATTGGCTTCAGTTCTACTCATATCCTTGCGAAATGCCTTATCAACATGGTTGGCAGGGCCAGTGCCATATCTGACTGGCATAGTTCATAATTTTACATGTGACAATGAGAACTCGGGGGGTGGGGGCCTTGGAAAAATGGGAAAGTTGAAAGTGGTAAGTGTTATCAACTAGGAGCTAAGGGGTCGTTTAGTTCGCAATTTTGGAACTCCAAGAAACGGAATCAATTTGGTTAACCTCCTCCTTAATCCATTACCATTACTTGGTGGTAATGCATTCCCCCAATTCGTTAACTTCCCCTCCCCCTCAAGTAACAAAAGCCATTACTTAGTGGTAATGGTTAACACTCCCTTTATATTTCATGACTTGAACCAAACACTTTATAAAGGTAACCTTATTTGTTACCACTCTCCTCCTCTATTCCCTTTTCATTCCCTTTCCATTCCATAACTTGAACGAAACAAACCCTAATGTTGTACACCAGTATCCATGTTTGATATTCATGATATTCTAGCAGGCCTTTTTGAAACTATTCAAATTTGTCATGAAACCCTCCTTCTTTCTTGGTTATTAACTGGAATTATCCAAACTCATTAGTTGCAGATGAAGGTAAGGTTGTATTAAAATTCCTTTGTAGAAAAATATGCAGAGATGAAGGACGAGATACTTATTTCTGGAAATTAACACACGGCACACGCCCCTTCTAACAAATAAGAAAGGGAGTACTTATATCACTTACCTACCAGGAACAAACAGATTTAGTAATAATAAACAGATATATTCATACATTTCCTAACGTCAAGGCAAAAGGAAGGTTGATAGAATTACCAGTCAGAATGACAAACACAACAGCAAAAAAGATGGACTGCGCATGGGATGATGGCATGCCAGGATCGGATCTCAGGTTTGCAACTGGACGCTCTTGATTTAATATCTTCTTCAAAATAACAGAGAGTGCAGAATTAAAAATAGAACCCATGGCAGCCCACACAGCTTCAGCATCATGTCTCCAGAGGAGGACGACACCAAATAGAACAGCAATGAGCCACTTGCTCTGCATATTAGTGATACAATAACAAAAATTAATGATTTTGCATCCATTTTTGGTATTAACCAATGCATTTGTGATTTGATGTTTTACCCTTTCGGGCAAAGTCAATTACGTAAAGCTCGGTTTGGTTGTGTGAAAAAAAACAATCCCGGAAAGTCTTTTCCATTTTTTCCTTTGTTTGCTTTGTAAGGGAAGGGAAAATATTTTCCTCAAGGTGGAATACCGGAAAACATTTTCCTTCGGAAATAAAGGTAAACACATTTTCCTCACTATTCCTCATCTTCAACTTTTCTTCCTCCCATCCATCTATCTCTTTCTTTTCCATTCTTCTTTATCCCTCTAACACTTTTTATGTAAAAGACAAACAAAGTGAGACCAATGTACAATTGATTTTTTCCTTGGAAGATAGTTTTTCACGGAGAATCATTTCCTATTGAAAGAATTTTCCGTCCAACCAAATGGAGCCCAAAAGCTAAACAACATGACTCCACTTCTCCACTCTTGGTTCAAACAGCCCATTGAATCCTTTAGGATAAAGACTTTAATATTGTTGCTGTCGTACTAATTTTGTTAATATTACCACAAGTGTAAGTTAAAGGGTCTAGACTCACATTTGAGCAAACTTAAGGGGTGATTTCACCACTTACGCGGATAAAAACGAAACAAATATAAAGGTAAGTATATTCTTGCACACTCTAATGTCTAATCTAGCAATTTGAGATGATGAGACATTATTCAAAGTCATAAGTTAAACCCTCATTTAATCCATTTTCTTTAATAATAATTAGGTACAAAACTCAAGCATACTAGAACCTAAATTCATTAACTTCACAATCCAATATTTTCCTCAATTTTATTTGTTTAATTCTTGCAATAAATTCTTCTACTTTCCTCAAAGCTAAACCTAGAACAAAAGTTGGATTAAACATACAATAATAAGCACATATATACATAGAAATTAAATGAGATTTAGAGAAAAGAATTACCAATTTATTAACAGCAGCTCCAAAATCAAGAGAAACAACATTAGACCCAAATTTAGAAGACCCACTAATTAAACCCTCTTGCTCAAGAACACTAAGGTTTTCTTCACCATCTTCTGACCCTAAAGCACCAATCTTTATTACCCTTTCACCCATTAATCTTGTTTTTCTTCTAATTCTGATTTTAATTCTGGGTAATGGGTATTTCCCAGAAAGAAAATCACAGGAAAATGGAGTTTTTGAAGAGGAACAACAATGGCGGAATGATAAAGGAGGAGAAGGGGAGATTTTTAAAGGGTTAAATTTGGTGGGAAAAGTTATAATTGGGAAATTGGTGAAGCATTTTGTTGTTGACATGGAGGTTTAAGCTAGAAGAAATGGAGGTGAAATTTGTTTATAAAAAAGGAAGGAATAGTAGGTATGAATGTACACGAAACCCATTTAAAATGTTGTTGATTTCATGAATGAACATGATGTTTTTGTTTCTTTTTTTTTTTCTTGGGTGAAGAACATGGTGTCTATTGATTGAGTGTTGTGTTAAAACATTGGAGACCTTGTGTTTCTCTATCAAAAATGGTTATGTGGGCTCCTCTAGGTCTAAATTTTCCATTATTTATTTTACATTTATCTAGTCATCTACTCAAATAGAATATATATATATATATATACAACATAATTTAAACAAATCCTGAATATAGTTCGTGTTATTAAATTATACTAAATAATAGGAGAAATTACGTATTTGTAATAGAGAAATATATAATCAGCAATTGAAGAATCTAAATATATGATCGTGATTTTTCATTTTTTATTTATAAAATTTGTTTTCAGTGTTACAAAATCGCAAAATTTCAAATTACCCTAGTTATTATATATCTAATAGAAGGTTTGGCCGTTTGAGGTAATTATTTGGAGACATCTTGAAGATACACTAGATAAATCTTTAATATTCGTTGATGCTTGTTTTTTTCTGGCTAATTTTAGAAGGAAACTTCAACTAAATATCGAGAGAACTTATGTGTACATTATATTATTAGAAGGTACAAGGAAAAGACAACGGTCTCCCTATCTTATGATTTGACCGAAGTCTGAAGAGAATTTATGTGTACATTAACATAGGATTTATCACGATCAATATGGAAGTAGCACATTGTTAGCGGATATTGTATTATATGGGCTACATATATGTATTAGTTGTAATTAGTTGGGCCTTTATGTTTAATAGAGCCCTTAGCTTGTATATTAAATGCTCTAAGCGTGATTAATGAAGACACAAAAAACAAAACATTGAAAACCTAAAAACCTGTCATGGTATCAGAGCCGTGCGCTTAGCAAACCGCCGGACTGACCTAATCCTCACCTGTTGCTTCCGGTAACAGCCACGGACCTCGCCAGCGTGAAGTAGTTCGTGTTCTGCCATGGATGCAGGCGAAGAGACAAAAATAGACCCAACCTCGCCATACTTTCTTGGCGCCGGCGACCAGCCGGGGACCCTTATCACCCATGTCGTCCTCAAAGGGGACAACTATGTTGCGTGGGTGAGAGCCATGGCGCTCTCATTAAAAGCCAGACGAAAGTACGTCTTTGTCGACGGAACAATACGTAAACCGACGGAGGCAAGAAAGTTGTTGAATTGGGAGACCGTGAATTCGATGTTGGTCTCATGGATCCTACGTAGCATGGAGTTCAAACTTGCTGCATCTATTCCCCACCATGACGAGGCGAAACCTCTGTGGGACTATCTTGAAAAGCGATTCTGCGTGGCCAACGGACCAAGATTACAGCAGCTTCGAAGTGATATTATCGGCTGCAAACAAGCGAAGACCATGAGTGTGGATGACTATTTCAATAAACTCATGGGACTCTATGATGAGCTTTATAGCCTAAAACCACTTCGCACTTGTGGGTGCAATCAATGTCATTGTGATATTGCCGCAAAGCTCGTCGAAGACCGTGATGAAGAACGTCTCCACCAGTTCTTGATAGGGCTGGATGATGATGCTTTTGGACTTGTAAGATCGAACCTGCTTTCTCAAACACCTGCCGTGACGCTGGATAGGGCGTATCAAACCTTGGTTCAAGAAGAGAAGTCTCGTGCTATTGCGCGTGGTAAAGTAGTTCATGAAGATACAAGTATCTTTGCCTTGCAAGCGGACCGCTTTCGTGGCCGTGTCGACAAAAGCAAACTCTTTTGCCATCATTGTAAACAACGTGGTCATGATAACACCACGTGCTTCAAGCTACATGGATATCCGGAGTGGTGGGAGGAACGCAATCGTGCTCGAGCTCGTCCCTCTTCCACCACTGCCGCTACTGCCGCTCCTGCTGGGAATGCTGGGCGTGGACGTGAGCATGCACGAGCCCATGCCGTGACTGATGTGCCCAATGCGAACCATGCTGCTGCTGCCCTTGCGGAACTCAACGCTGACCAAGTCCAGACCCTTCTCAATATGATTAAGAGTGAGTCTTCGGTTTCCGGAGAACGTATGATGGGTGAGTCTCTCTCTTTGGGTTGGATAATAGACACGGGTGCATCACATCACGTAACGGGGAATGAACAATGTTTGGTAGAGACTCGTATACTTGCACATTGGCCCGTTGGATTGCCAGACGGGAAGAATGTGTTAGCCACGTTGATGGGCCGCGTGAGATTGTCACGAGATTTGGTTCTTGAGAATGTTCTATATGTGCCAAAACTACAATGCAACTTGATTTCTGTAACTCAATTAATTGATGACTCTAAATGTGTTGTGCGTTTTACTGACTCTTTATGTGCTATACAGGACCAACGTACCAGGAATCTGATTGGAGCAGGTGAACGGAGGGACGGACTCTATTTCTTCCGGAGCATTCCTACAGTTCATGTCGTCACAGCAACGGGGATTTCCGAGTTTGAGTTGTGGCATCGTCGATTGGGACATCCTTCGGACAGAGTTCTCAAGTTAGTTCCTGCCATTAGTATTAGTACCTCTAAGAAAAGTTTGAATAAAGCATGTGTTACTTGTCCGTTGGCAAAGAAAACACGTGATAGTTTTCCTGTTAGTAGTAATAAAGCAAGTCGTGTTTTCGAACTTGTTCATTGTGATTTATGGGGCCCTCATAGTTTACCTTCCTCATGTGATGCTGTGTATTTTTTGACTTTAGTTGATGATTATTCACGTGCCGTTTGGGTGTATTTGTTGAGAAATAAGACAGAAGTGTATAAATATTTCTGTTCTTTTTTGGCCATGGTAGAACGACAATTTGAGATAAAAGTCAAAACCATTCGCAGTGATAATGGGACAGAATTCAATTGCATGAATGCCTACTTTGCTACTAATGGGATCCTTTTTCAAACTTCTTGTGTTGGGACTCCTCAACAGAATGGGCGTGTTGAACGTAAACACCAACATCTCTTGAATGTAGGTCGTGCCCTTATGTTTCAATCTGACCTACCTGAATCTTTTTGGGGAGAGTGTGTGCTTGGTGCTGTCTATTTAATAAACCGAACTCCTTCTGGTTTGTTGAACAATAAAACCCCCTATGAGATGCTTTTTGGCAAGGCCCCGGACTTTGATTCCTTGCGTGTCTTTGGTTGTTTATGCTTTGCCCACAACCAACGTGCCAAAGGGAATAAGTTCGCTCCCCGTGGGCGTCGGTGTGTGTTTGTTGGTTACCCTAACGGGAAGAAGGGGTGGAAATTGTATGATCTTGATAGAAAGGAGTTCTTTGTGTCACGAGATGTCTTGTTTCACGAAAGTGAATTTCCATTTGCTCATGTTAATGTTGATGGGGTCGTTGGGGATCATAATGGATTTTTGGACACTTATGACGTTACTGCCGCTTACTTGGAAGATGATTATGATGTTGATCATGTGGTTACCTTAGGCGCTCATCCAACCCCCACCCAACAAATTGAACCCCCTCCCTCTCCCCCTTACACGCCCATTCCAGCTATCTTTACGCCCCATCCTGAGCCCACTCCACAAAATGAGCCCGCTCCAGCCTCGCCAAGCCCTTCTACTGGGCCGCCATCTCCACATGACACCCCTATTGTTGTCACTGCCCCGTTGCATGAAGAGTTGGGTCGTGGTTTTCGAGAAAAACGCACCTCGGTTCTTTTGAAGGATTTTGTCACTCATGCTCCCCGGTCCTCGAGTTCCGTCTCCCGTTCTTCCTCCACAGATCCCTCAGGTACTCCTTATCCTTTAGCACATTTTGTCAGTAGTGATAAATTTTCTGCACGACATTGTACTTTTCTTGCAGCTATTATTGAGGGTGTCGAGCCTCGTTCTTTTAAGGAGGCTATGACAGATGATGGTTGGCAAGCTGCAATGAAAAAGGAGATACAGGCTCTTGAGGATAATGGCACGTGGGTCATGGAGTCTCTCCCCCCCGGGAAAAAGGCTCTTGGTTGCAAATGGGTTTACAAGATCAAGTATAATTCAGATGGCAGTGTTGAACGTCTTAAAGCTCGATTGGTCATCCTTGGCAATCATCAGATCGAGGGCATTGATTATCATGAGACCTTTGCTCCCGTTGCCAAGATGGTCACTGTACGGGCTTTTCTTGCTGTTGCGGCTGCTAAGAATTGGGGTTTGCATCAGATGGATGTTCACAACGCTTTCTTACACGGTGATCTTTCTGAGGAGGTCTATATGAAGTTACCTCCAGGTTTTACTCCTGCTACTCCAGGTCAGGTGTGCCGCTTGAAGAAATCTCTTTACGGTTTGCGTCAGGCTCCTCGGTGTTGGTTTGCTAAGTTAGCTGCCTCTTTGACATCCTATGGTTTCCGCCGGTCCTACTCTGATTACTCCCTCTTTACCTACTCTCAGGGTTCCATTCAGCTCCATGTTCTTGTTTATGTGGATGATCTAATAATCTCTGGCAACGATTCTTCTGCTTTGTCCTCTTTCAAGGATTACTTGGGTGCTTGCTTTCATATGAAAGATTTAGGGGTCCTGAAATACTTTCTTGGCATCGAGGTTGCTCGGAGTGCTGAAGGCCTTTTTCTTTGCCAACGAAAGTATGCCCTTGATATTATTGCTGAAGCTGGTCTTCTCGGGGCCAAGCCTGCTGCTTTTCCGATTGAACGGAATCACACCCTGGCTCTCGCCACTGGTCCCCTTCTTCCTGATCCTGAGTCTTATCGTCGTCTGGTCTGTCGTCTCATCTACTTGTCATTCACTCGTCCAGATCTTGCTTACACTGTTCATATTTTGGCTCAGTTCATGCAGTCCCCTTGTCATGAGCACTGGGAAGCCGCACTCCGTGTGGTACGGTATCTAAAGGGTTGTCCTGGTCAGGGTATTCTCCTCTCTTCCTTATGTGATCTTTCTCTTTCTGGTTGGTGTGACTCAGATTGGGCTAGTTGCCCTTTGACACGACGATCCATCTCTGGTTGGTTGGTGTTTCTTGGTGATTCTCCTATCTCGTGGAAAACCAAGAAACAACATACCGTCTCTAGGTCGTCTGCCGAGGCCGAGTATCGCTCCATGGCTGCTATTACTTGTGAGCTAAAATGGCTTAAGGCTCTTTTGGAAAGCCTCGGAGTTAGTCAGGTGCGTCCTATGCCCCTATATTGTGATAGCAAGTCGGCCTTACATATTGCTCAAAATCCGGTTTTTCATGAACGCACCAAACATATAGAGGTTGATTGTCACTATGTTCGTGATGCTGTTCAAGATGGCCTTATTCTTCCATCCCATGTATCTACCACCGACCAACTCGCGGACATCTTCACCAAAGCTCTTGGCAAGCGCCAGTTCTTATATCTATTGCGCAAGTTGGGCATTCTAGACCCCCATGCTCCAACTTGAGGGGGGGTGTTAGCGGATATTGTATTATATGGGCTACATATATGTATTAGTTGTAATTAGTTGGGCCTTTATGTTTAATAGAGCCCTTAGCTTGTATATTAAATGCTCTAAGCGTGATTAATGAAGACACAAAAAACAAAACATTGAAAACCTAAAAACCTGTCACACATTCACAACAAATGCACATCAAAGAGAATTTTCAGTCATTGGATATTGTAAGAATTTGCACATTTTAGATTTTGACATTAGGCAAATAAGCTATCAACGATTGAGCACAATAACAACCTGCTCTTTGTTTAACAAGATCAACAACCAAACAAAAAACTGCAAATGTGTGATATATATCACAGATAGTGCATTATCACGGAGACACTTTTTTGCGATATTAAGGAGGAAAATCAAGCTAATCCCCATGTAATATGTTGCGATTTCATATCATTGTGCTAGTTTAGGACAGACGAGAAACTATATAGTTTTCGAGGAATTACTCCCTTGGACGAACGATATATATTCATCTCTAAGAGGAGAGGAATCCTTTCAGACAGAATCATCTTTCTCTTATGCAAGCATTTTTCAATGTGACAATGTCATTGCCTTAGGTGAAACATCCCATATCACAGGCCAACAGAGTTTTCTCTGTTTCTTATCTCCCTCGCCTTTTTCCACAGCGCAACGTTCCTCATTCTTGCAAAAATCTTGCTGATAAGAAACAGCTTGCGAGCTTGTTGTGCAATCACGTTAGCAGTCGAAGGATTCTTGCTTAGAACAATGGTGTAACCATCGCCATACGACTCTATTCCTTCTGTTAGGAGCTGCCAGAACAATCCACCAGCAGCTGCACCACCTCTCTTAGCTGATGAGTAAATCTTGTTGTAAACACTTGCGAATAGCTCGTCTCTTTGGTAAGTATTGAATCCGGGATCTTTCTCTGATTTTCCAAACTCTGCTAACAGTATTGGCTTATGGAGGATGTTTTGAGCATCTTCAATGTGAGATGTTAGCCAGTTGTTTGCAAAGGTGAGCTCTGATTGAGCATCTATGTTAGACAACCTGTTATATATTATGAAATCATACGTTAGGATTTTGAAAGTAGCAATGAAAACGAACGATTACCATAAATATTGCTCAAACCAAAAGAAACTACCCCATTTTGCACATGAAGTTCCCATGATACAGTTCGTGTAAGATCGGACACAAGGTTTAATTTTTTTGTCACGGTATGACACTAGCTGTTTTATTCTAAAACGTTTCACAGGACTAGGCTATTAGCTTTTATGATTCTCAAAATCTTTTTATCCTAACTTTTATGGTTCTTTCCTTCAACCGTACGTGGACTGTATCATGAGAATTACTTTTATACTGATGTAAAATTGGAATTTTGAATTCCTGAGCAATATTGAAATAAATTGGTCAATGAAAAGAAAAAGGATACCATTGATCGGGATATGCGTGGACAGTTGCAAAATCAATCCCGGGGATTTGGTTGTTGGCAATGAAATCTGTACCGATGTTGAAATTTGGATTGATATGCAGCTTCTCAGGATGGGATGATCCATAGAATCCTTCTAAACCAGCTTCAAGCAAGTGCTTTTTGTCTATTGACTTAACATGAGCAGCCATCTCGGTAATCCATGCCTATACTCAACAACTCATATTAGTCTCCATAATATGCATATCTCTTGCATATACACAATTGAGCAACTCGGCTCATAAACTCCTATGGATGTACACAAATGTAATATTCATTCCTATCAGCATAAACAAAAACCAGCAATAGTTGTCACTTGTCACCAAAAACTGTTTAAGAAGTTGTTTTATCTTAACTTTGAGTTATCGGGTTCAATCAAGTCCTAATAACGCGGCAGCACTTGTTGGGGGTAGCTCAATAGTTCCCCCAATCAAAGTTTGTCTTGGTTCATATCAGGATCAGTCAGAGTTTAGTTGATTTTGAGCTATGTTACTCCGACACTTCACTTGGATACTTCATTAACTACAAACTTGACTTTTTTCTAAAAAATAGCCGAGTCGGACACTTGGACACCAGTATCCGAGTAGACACTCAATACGTGTCTGAGCAACATAGATTTTGGGTTATCATTTTCTTAAGTTTGTATGTAAAAATCCGAAAAATGAATCATTACGCGTAGATAGGAGTATGAAGAGCATGATCAAAAGAGTGATGTTAAAGATAAATAGTGGGACTACTACAGTACTATTAGAGTGAACTTTAGATTTTGGTGGAGCATGTTGTAAATTTGGACCTCCCCTTTTTCACAAGAAAGTACTGGCATACTCAGTGTCGGCAGGCAAGATTGAAATTGAATGACTTGTTGCAATATTCCCCCTCCCCCCTCTTTTTTGTTAAAATCCAACCAATTAGCATGTCTAAATGTATTAATCTGCTGAAATTCTAGCTAATTACGGACCGGAGCAGTAAATAAAATGTAACCCTTTGGAGAGGAAGTAAACAAATTATAACTGATATCATCTTAATTTTTTGTCATTGTATGATCTAAAATACTCCCTTCAACATGAAACTATTGTCATACTCATATAGTCCTCACAACTAAATGAGAAATAAATTTCAGGAAATGATAGTTCCGAGTTGTAAATCTTACATGATACAAACGATTATCCATTAAGGGTCTGTTCTTTTCAACTTATTTATGCTTATCTTAACTTATCTGACCTTATTCGACCTTATTTGAACTTATAAGGGCTGAAAATAAGTTGAAAAGAACGTGCTCTAAGTATAGCAATTCATTCAATTCCCAACTTCCCCTAGCCACGATGAGAAGATTGTTTTGTCACGTAACATAACCATCGATTAGGAAAACATCCGGAGGACAGTGATGGAACAAGATTCATTTTTAAACCTTAATTACAAGTCTACAAGGCTAGCTTGATCACATATACATACTTGTTATAAATGGAACTGGACAAAAATCAAAACATTGAAAGAGATTGGCAACAAAAACTGAACAATTGGACTGAGACAGTTTATAATTCTATGTCAAAAAGGTAAAAAAAAAACAGTAGAAAATAACAGAGAGAGGATGAAAAAGTGTAAAACCTGAATGGTTTTTCCAGAAGGATCTGATGTACATCTTGGTTCATTCATAAGCTCCCAAGCCATAATTGTTGGGTCATTCTTGTATACCACTCCATTTATGGTGTTACGCCTGTTTAGCACAGTCTGCAAAACAGCAAATTTCAAAGATTAATCAATATAAAACCCCAAATAAGGTAAACAAATTAGTAAAATATTCCATAGCAGAAAGCAATAACAACAGTTAAGAACGCAAAACAACATCGATATTTAACGTGGTTCACTAACAATCTGTTAGCTATGTCACAAAGTCCTATACAGGTCCAAAACAGAAAATGGGTATGTTAAACAAACACCCGGACTAAGCGAAAATAGACAGTTCACTAATAATGTGTTCGCTATGTTACAAAGTCCTATACAGGTCCAAAACAGAAAATGGTTATGTAAACAAACATCCAAACTAAGTGAAAATAGACAGATTCAAGACATTCCAACTGAACAGACGAAAAACAGTAATTAAGTTGATCAATTTACTAACCTGAATATGGTTCTTGTAGAAACCTTTAACAACAGGGTTGGTAAAGAAATCATCATCAGAAGAAAGATATTGGCCTTGATTCTTAGCCCAGTTTACATATTGCTTCTTTCCTCCCATGCTTTCATAGTTATTTGCAAAGCTTAATATCAGCTTTATTCCATATTTCCTTGCCTCAGCTACCACAAAATCCAGCCCCTATTAAAAAAAATACATATGATGGAGTACATTTTAATACGCACACGAGTAACCACGTTAAAAATCTCGTTGTCTCATTTTATATTTGCTTTAAATTATCTTTCCACGCAACTAAATGAGAAAAACACAAAAACTATAAGTTTATTTTTGCGAAAATTGATAAAGAATTGTCACTCAATCAATCTTTTTTTTAGTGTCACCTTGTACTCTAACAAAAGATACGAACTTTCTGCCTAGGCACAAATCCACAGCACGGGCAGTATCATAGACCGTGCTGTGAATTGGCCTAGGCTTAGGATTTTCCTAACTCGTGCATGAGGCCATATAACATATGGCCTAGACTTCAGCACGGCCGTGCCCAACATGAGCACGGCCGTGCAGTCCAATGCTATAATGAAAGACGTAAGGAACAACCTGAAAAACATGCTCATCATAGGAGCCAGGGGAGAGCTGGAGGGCGCGATCGCCGCCATCGTTAAAAGCCCAAGTTCTAGCAACAGAGAGGGAATGAGAGGAAGCTTCATGGAAGACATTAGAGACTAAGTAACGTTGAGAAGGATTAGAAGCCATGTACATGAGCCAATAAGCATTGAACCCATTTGCATAGTAAGGACTTCCATTTAATAAAAAACGAGTTCCTCTTACTCTTATGAACCCATCTCCTAATCTTCTTCCATTTGCTTCAACTTTGAGGAATGATTGACATTGTTGGATTACTAGTAGAATTGTGAGCAACAATTTCAGGTGTTTCATTTTCTTGTTTTTTCTAGAGAATGAAGAGGAGGGAAATGGGAAAGAAAAGGAAAAGGAAGTTGGGTTTATTGTTAAGAAGTGGGTGGGAAAAGTGGAGGGACAATTAAGCCTTTTTATGAATGGTATAAAGGGATAACTTACTTCTTGGTTTTTTACTTTGTACTTTAGATTTTATTTGTGGGTTTTAAAGGAAAAGGTACTTAGAAATATTTAAGGGTTGTTCTTTCCAGTTTATTTTAACGATTTAATTTAACACAATAATTTTACATTTCACTGTTTCATTCTCGGTTATGCTTAGGTTAGTTTGGTAACTTTTGCAGTTTATTTCAGTTCAATTGTTTTCAATTTAAGAGAATAAGTCATCCGTCATTTGTACTAAAAAGAGTTGAAGTAACTTCCTGCAAAAATTGCAATTTAAGTTATTTGCTCTTACATAAGCCAAAATTCCAATCAATCCAAGAACCTAAGTATCAATGTCAATGATAGTGTTTCAATAAATAACATTTGAATTTTTTTATAAAATTGTTCTACGAGTCATGACCCCATTTACCAAAGTCTCAGATGGTTGATTATAGTCATCCTTTAATATTTCACACAATTTTCTACGATTTAGGTCATGTTCTTCCTACTTGAATCGAACTAAATTAAACTGAAAATTATAAGAGGAAACTAACGTAATTGAATTGAAATGAAGTAAACTACATTGAATTTCCATTATTTCAACGATCGTTCACTCTTTTGATACTTAGGCAACATATATAATCATCCATAGTTGCAATGTCCCACCCGTGTATATCAATTGACACCCTATAAATAAAAAGAAGTTTTATTAAATTTCTTAAGATTATTAAAATATTTTTTGACTATTGATTCCACCCTATATTATCTTTTTCGAAATTTATAATTGACAACCCAATTTTAAATTTAAAGATTTCATCAATACTTCAATCAATAAGGAAAAAACTATGTAGAAAATGCCGACGTGCACCACGCGGCATCAAAAGAAGAAGCATTTGAGTTAGAGATATGCGAAATTGGTGTGTCCATGTGCATGGACGCATCCTAGCACCCCACCTCATGTTAGTAATTTGGGGCCAGAACAATTTGAAGCCCCATATTCTTGAGGAGCAATAATAAATGATCCAATGTAGAGTCCCTAGTTCAAAGTTAACAACACTATCCTAAAAAATTTGTAGCATTATCCTAAGAAAATGTTGTCAATCTCCAAAAATAACTCAAAATTAAAAAATAGATATTATAAAGAAAAATTAGATTGTTAATATCTTAGATTAAGTGAGATAGAGGTATTCACTTTGTATAAGGTTACGAGATTTATTTTCTTTTTACGCTATTGCTTAAATATGGAACTTTCTTATACTCCCTCCGTTCCTAAATGTTGTATACATTTGGAATCTTGACACTATTCACAACATGAGAGAATCTTTTAAATATCTCTTAATATATAAGTCCAAATATAGTCATGTGGGGTCTCATTTGATTCGTCTCGATGAGCATGATATATCGATATCTTATAGAGTTTTTCCCTTTCTTTACAAGCTAAATTGTGCTATATTGATGCTCTTAGGAGCTATTTATGCTAACTATTTCGATATAGTTGTGGTTTGTGTGTTCTATATCATTTTGCAGGTTTTAGGGAAAAACTCCCTATTTACTTGATGTTTTGAGCACCACGCTATAGCGGGAAGTTATGAGGCATCTTTGAGGTCTCAAGATGGTATTTGGACCCCATTATGAAGAAGTAAGTGTGCAAAGACTTGGCGTCTGAAGCCAAGCAAAGCAAGGCAAGAAGAAGACTCGCCCGATCGGGTCGGGCAACAACTGCCCGATCGGGTACGAGTGAAGAATCTGAAGTCAAGGTTTCCCGCCCGATCGGGCGGACTTGCCCGATGTGATCGGGCGGATCAATACTTAGCAATTTTTGCTGTTTTCCTGTGAGCTGAAGAAGACTTCCACCCGATGGCATCGGGTGGACTTGCCCGATCGGGTGCTGAGGTTGCGGCCCCGATCGGGTGGAATCTGCCCGATCCAATCGGGTGAATCCTATTTTGTTGCTGCTGAAGACTTGTTCTCAGGCCCGATCGGGTGGAAGACACGGGGATGCGATTTTCGTTATTTTTCCCCCTCTATCTTATTGTTTTCCTAAGACTTATAAATACTTTTAGGTTATTTTTATTTGGTATCTTTCATATTCTTAAACACTTAGAGAGCTCTTAGGCTAGTTCATCATTGCTTTGGATTGTAGAAGAGATTCAAGTACAATTTCAATTCAATTAAAGTTTCCGCTTTCCGTCAATTTGGTAATCGTCTTGCTTATTGCTTTATTCCTTTATCTCAATTACTTTAGTTCAATTGCTTATTTCTCAATTAGTTCATGATGCAATTCTTAGGGTTTTCAATTAGTTTTGTTGTTGTCAATTCGATCATGTCTGAGTAGTTCTCTTTCTAGGGTGTTAGATAGGGAAGCCATGTTTATACCATGATTGATATTTAGACTCCTATTGATTTCTAGGGCTTGATTAGAGTGATTGTGGTGTGGTTTGTTCTTAATTAGTGATTAATGTTAGTGGCCAATTTCATTGATTGCTTGTGGTTAATAGTTGTTTGCACAGATCCGTCTTACGACTAGAGGCCTAGGACACATCGGTAGTTCTGATTACGTTAGTGAACATGCGGCGTATGTTGAACTATGAGCGTTGAGTCTTAACCATAGCTCAACACAGGCTCTAATCCCCCGACTCTTGACTTAGGTTTTAATAGTAGTTGACCCTACTTGATTGGTATAAGCACGGTGGACCGACCTAATACCCTAGGCTTTTATTCCATAGTTAAATCCTCGACTTAATTCGTATTATTTAGCTTACTCATTAGCTCAGTTAATTCTCCATATTTCCATCTGAAGTAGTTAGTTAATTGGATATTAATATAGAAACTCTGTCTCCCTGCGGATTCGACCCTGCTACCACTGACTACCTTAGTTAGAGGACCGTAGGTTTATCTTTGAATAGGTGATACGACTTTAACCTATCAAATTTTGGCGCCGTTGCCGGGGAGACGGCTAGTTTTCTAGTTTTTATTCGATTAATTAGCGTACTTCTCTTTGCCTCATTGGAACCTCCCGTTCCAATCGAGGCCGTTCTTACGGTTATCTTGTCGTTTTCTCTTATATGTCCAGGTATCGAAAGAAAACTCACATTATTCCTGGAGATCCTGACACAGAAGCAATACTTCGGGATCTTAGAGCAGAATTTGACCAAGAGAAGCCAGTTTCAGAGATTTCTACATTACCAATGGCGAAGTCACTGAATTCTTATGGGGTGCCTAATCCTGAAGGCATACCCACAGGTCCACCGATGCCCACTATTGCTGCGAACAATTTTGAAATCAAACCTGCACTAATTAATATGGTGCAGCAGAATCAGTTTAGTGGGCATCCTTCTGAAGATCCGGCCAACCATCTGCAGAGATTCCAACAGCTCTGCAGGACTGTTAAACATCAAGGAGTCACACCTGAGCAGCTGAAGGTTATGTTATTTGAGTTCTCACTTAGAGACAAGGCTCAGAGGTGGTTCAGCGATATCACTGAGACAGAATGGTCGGCGATTTCTGCTGCATTTCTACATGAGTATTACCCTCCCACAAAAACAGCAGAAATCAGGAACAAGTTGGCTACGTTTTCCCAAGAGCCAGATGAGACATTAAGGGAAGCGTGGACTAGATTCAGAGACCTACAGAGGGAATGTCCACATCATAATATGGACAAGTGGTTTCTGACGCAGACTTTTTATAATGGTCTGCAGCCTCAGACGAAGAGTACTGTTGATTCGTCTGCAGGAGGAGTCTTTTTAGACAAGGCAGTTGATGAGGGTTATGACTTCCTAGCAAATCTTGCAGCCAATGACCATTCATCATCTAGGAGTGTGACTAAGAAGGTACTTGAAGTTGATGCTATTTCAATGCTTATATCTCAGATGGCGCAACTCACTCAGCAGCTAATGAAGTCCTCTAGTTCAACACCTCCGCCTATGAGCATCAACGCTATGTCAGCAGTTGCACCCATCACCTCATCTTACTGCGAGGTGTGTGGTATTCAGGGCCACTTCGGCCATGATTGTCAGTTCAGTCAGAATCAGATGGAGCAGGCTAATGCTTTTCAGCAAAGACAACCCAATAACCCCTACTCCAACACATATAATCCTGGTTGGAAAGACAACCCACTTCTTTCCTACAGAAGCAATAATGTTCAAAACCCACAGCCACAAAATTCCTATCACCCCCCACAAAATTCCTATCAACCTCCACATCACAACCCAAAACCCAACTACTACCAAAATCCAGGAAATTCTCATAATCCCCCTGGTTTCCAAAGACCTACTCATCAGAACTATCAGCCAGCACCACAAAATGCGCCCTCACAAGAGCCTAGCAATTCTGAACTGATGAAACTCATATTGTCTATGCAAAAGACAAATGAGGAAGCAAAAAGGGCCCATGAGGAAACACAAAAGGCGCAGGAGAAGCACATCAAACTTCTCGAGACTCAGATTGCTCAGTTGGCAGAAACTAATGCTCAGAGGCAGCAGGGACAGTTGCCGGGGCAACCTACACATAGGGAGCAAGCAAATGCCGTTACTCTTCGTAGTGGCACTGCTTATGCTGCTCCTCCTATGCCCGTCGATGATGATATTGCCCCTAGCAAGGAGAATGAGGTAGTAGAGAAGGAATTGGAGAAGAATTCGACGTCTGATGTCGAAGTGTCTGAAACAGCTGAACAGGCAGAAAAGAAGAAGGAGAAGGAGAAGGTTGCTGATACACCTTTTACACCAAGGTTGCCTTTTCCTCATCGAATGCAAAAGTCCAAGGTGGATCAACAACTTGGTAAGTTCTTGGCTATGGTCAAGAACCTTGAGGTAACAATTCCTTTCACTGAACTTATTTCTCAAGTGCCTGTCTATGCTAAGTTTTTGAAGGAGATGATCACAAAAAAGAGAGATTTTGGTGGGGTAGATAGAGTCGCACTCACTGAAGAGTGTAGTGCCATTTTGCAAAATAAATCTCCACCTAAATTGAAAGATCCGGGTAGCTTTTCCATCCCTTGTCATGTAGGTGCACTTTTTATTGATAAAGCTTTATGTGATTTAGGTGCATCTGTGTCTGTCATGCCTTTGTCTGTCTGTAATAAACTGAATATGGGTTACTTTGCAGATGGCTGACCGTTCTATAAAATACCCTCTAGGTGTTTTAGAAGACGTCCCTGTAAGGGTGGGAAAGTTTTACATTCCTGTGGATTTTGTTGTACTGGATATGGAGGAGGATGCCCAAATTCCTATTATTTTGGGCAGACCATTTTTGTGCACTGCAGGTGCTGTTATTGATGTCAAGTCAGGATCTTTGACTTTAAGTGTTGGCGATGATACTGTCACTTTTAAACTAACCAATGCTATAAAGTCTCCTATGCTTGAAGAATCGTGTTGCAGGATAGATGTGGTAGACAAAGCTGTGATGTCTGCATTTCAGCAGATACGTGATGCTGACCCATTGGAGGTAGTATTGACTGAGAGTGACTCCTTAGGCATTGATACTGATGTTGATGCCTGTCTTGCTGATTTAGAGGGTCATGGAGCTGAACAGAAACAGCCAACTGTGATACTTGAAAGTGTATGCTCCAGTTCTACTCCTCAGGTAACTAAGGTAGAACTCAAACCACTTCCCTCTCATTTGAAGTATGCGTTTTTAGATGATAAGGAAGAATGTCCTGTGATTGTCAGTACTAAACTCACAGATAGCCAATTGCAAAGCTTGCTTGCTGTGCTTCGTATCCATAAGAAGGCTATTGGGTATAGTATTGATGATCTAAAGGGCATTAGTCCTGATTTTTGTATGCATCGTATTAATCTTGAAGAGGATCACCGCCCTTGCATTCAACCTCAGAGACGTTTGAATCCTAACATGCAAGAGGTGGTGAAGAAAGAGATCATGAAACTGTTAGATGCAGGGATCATTTATCCCATTGCTGATTCGAAATGGGTCAGTCCTGTGCAAGTGGTTCCCAAGAAGGGGGGGACCACTGTTGTTGAAAATGAGAAAGGTAATTTAATTCCCACTAGGACTGTGACAGGGTGGCGTATGTGCATTGATTATCGTAGACTTAATAATGCCACCCTGAAGGACCATTTCCCCTCCCTTTTATTGATCAGATGTTGGAAAGGCTAGCCAAACATAGCTATTTCTGTTATCTAGATGGATATTCTGGTTTTTTCCAAATTCCCATCCATCCAGATGATCAGGAAAAGACTACGTTTACATGTCCTTATGGCACCTTCGCATATCGTAGGATGCCATTTGGATTGTGTAACGCTCCCGCTACTTTCCAACGCTGCATGATGGCCATATTCTCTGATTTTATTGAAAATATCATGGAAGTGTTTATGGATGATTTCAGTGTTTATGGTTCTGACTTTGATGTTTGCCTGCATAATTTGTCCAAAGTGCTTAAAAGATGTGTTGAGGCAAACCTCGTGCTTAATTGGGAAAAATGTCACTTCATGGTGAATGAAGGTGTCGTTTTAGGTCACTTGATTTCTGAGCGTGGCATCCAAGTGGATAGAGCAAAGATTGAGGTGATTGAGAAACTTCCCCCTCCAATGAATGTCAAAGGAGTGAGGAGTTTTCTTGGTCATGCGGGATTTTATCGCAGATTTATCAAAGACTTTTCAAAAATTGCGAAACCCCTCACTCAATTGTTGCTAAAGGGTGCCACATTCGATTTTACTGATGAGTGTTTGGAGTCTTTTGACAGGATAAAGACAGCTTTGATCACTGCCCCTATTATACAACCTCCAGATTGGGATCTCCCTTTCGAGATCATGTGTGATGCTAGTGATTATGCGATAGGGGCAGTACTTGGTCAGCGGAAGGATAAGCTACTCCATGTGATTCACTATGCTAGCAAAACCTTGGATCCAGCCCAGGTTAATTATGCTACGACAGAGAAGGAGTTGCTAGCCATAGTCTATGCATTGGATAAGTTTCGAACCTATCTTATAGGTTCGAAGGTTATAGTACACACTGATCATGCTGCTTTGAAGTACTTAATGGCTAAGAAGGAGGCCAAACCTAGGCTCATCAGGTGGATTCTTTTGCTGCAAGAATTCGACTTGGAAATCAAAGATAAGAAGGGCGCTGAGAATGTGGTCGCCGACCACCTTTCTAGGTTGAGGTTTGGATCCCCTTCTGACCCTCCTATAGATGACTCTTTTCCTGATGATCATTTGTTTTCTGTGTCCTCTAAAACTCCTTGGTATGCTGATTTTGCTAACTTCTGTGTTAGTGGTTCTCATCCTCCCAATCTTACATATCAGCAGCGCAAAAAGTTTTATCATGATGCTAGAATGTATTTTTGGGAGGATCCCTTCCTATATAAGAAGTGCTCCGACGGGATGTTTCGTCGTTGCATTCCTGATTGGGAAATAGAGGGGGTTTTGCTACATTGTCATAGTATGCCTTCTAGTGGTCATCTCGGTTCCCAAGCTACTGGTTTTAGAGTCTTACATAGTGGTTTCTATTGGCCTTCGATTTTCAAAGATGCCCGTGCCTTTTGTTTGTCTTGTGATGCTTGTCAAAGGACGGGTAATATTTCAAAAAGGCAAGAGATGCCACAGAGTGGGATTTTAGAGGTCGAACCTTTTGATGTTTGGGGGATTGATTTTATGGGACCCTTTCCTACCTCTTGTGGGAATAGGTATATTCTAGTGGCCGTCGACTATGTGACTAAATGGGTAGAAGCTATAGCATCACCAACCAATGATTCTAAGGTTGTGATGAAGATGTTTAAAAAGATAATCTTTCCCCGTTTTGGTGTCCCCCGTGTTGTAATTAGTGATGGTGGCTCTCACTTTCATAAGAGCACCTTCAAGACCCTATTGACAAAACATGGAGTCACCCACAAAGTCGGACTTGCCTATCACCCTCAAACCAGTGGCCAAGTAGAAGTATCTAATAGGCAAATTAAGAGAATCCTTGAAAAAGTGGTCACTAAAGCTAGAAAGGATTGGTCATTGAAACTTGATGATACTCTTTGGGCGCTCCGCACTGCTTTTAAGACTCCTTTGGGTACCACACCCTATCGACTGGTTTATGGCAAGGCTTGTCACTTACCAGTTGAGATGGAGTATCTTTCTGCATGGGCGGTCAAAGAGATTAACCTTGATTTGACAGCTGCAGGTGAAGCACGACTTCTTCAACTCAATGAGTTGGATGAGCTCCGTTTGGATGCTTATGAAAATCACAGGCTCTATAAAGAGCAAACGAAGAAGTTGCATGATAAGATGATAGGAAAGAGAGAATTCAAGGTTGGCGACAAGGTCCTATTGTTCAATTCCAGGTTGAGACTGTTTCCTGGAAAGCTCAAATCTCGATGGTCTGGACCATTCGAGGTGACAGAAGTGAAGGCACATGCTGCCATCGAGGTTGCCAACCACAAAGGAGAGAAGTTTAAGGCAAATGGACAGCGTCTGAAGCTGTACCATGAAGGTGCCTTTGTTGGTTGTGTGGAGGAAATCCGCTTTGATTCCTCCCCACTTGATTCATCTACCTAGAGAGGTAATATGGTCGTGTGGGACCTTCATAAACCAGCGCTTTGCGGGAGGCAACCCGTATCTCTTAGTTAGATCTTCTTTTCTCTTGTTTCGTAGTTTGTAGCATGTGAGAGAGCGTGAGGGTACTAATGTGTTCCTAGATCTTGTGTGCTTTGATGTGCAGATATGCTAATTGAAGAGAAACTTGAGCCATACTTGCCCCAAATTTGCAAAAAAGCGAGCTACTTACTGAACAGTAGCTCGCCCGATCAGATCGGGTGGAAGATGCCCGATCGGGTGAGCGGAAATTAACATAGAGGAAGAAAAGAAAGTACGCCCGATGTCATCGGGCAAAGTGTGCCCGATCGGGTGCGCAACCCCAGCACCCGATCAAAAATACCTCGCCCGATCGGGTGGCAAGTCGGGTGGATGCACAAAGTTCAAAGAAAAAAATCTGGGAAAAAGGTATTCCGCCCGACTACATCGGGCAACAATCGACCGATCGGGCGCGAGACTTTAGCACCCGATGAGAAAATAGGCACCCGATCGGGTGGTAGATCGGGCGAAGTGAAAATTCTGAGAAAAAATTTTTTTGAATTCCGCCCGATCGGGCCTGCGACCATCAAACCTCCTTTTACACGGATTTCCCCACTTTTCTCACCATTCACTCATCATCCTTCCAATCAATTCTCTCTCTCTCTTCACTCATCTTCAACCCCCAAACCCCTAACCTCCATTAAAACCGAACTCTTCTACCTCAAATTTCCATCCTTTCACAACCAAACTTCATAAAACCCCCTCCTTTCCTCCTTTCACCCTCCATCTCACAAAATCTCATTCACCAAAATCATCTTCCCTCTCCCATCTCTTCCCACACTCACCTTAAAACCCCATCTTTGTGTTACAAGAGGCTACAAGGCTCATTTTCTACCATGGCAAGCAAATTCCGAAGGCTTATTCGAGGGGAAAGCTCGCGATCTAGGCGAGAGGCAACACCACAACCACCACCACCACCACAAGTTCTACGGGATCCTCAATACCCGGAAATCATTTTCCGGGATGATGAACATCGTGAGAAATTCTTGCGATTTAAAAAGCGTGAGGTACTTCCTACCCGATTTCTAGATGTTGAGCTTTTGTCTAAACTTGGTTTAACTGATGATTTTAAGGACTTCATGAAAGTTCTAGGCATGGAGGCGCTTTATAATGTACATGTTAACACTTATTCTCCTCTAGTCTATGAATTTTTTAGTAGTTTCAGTTTGACAAAGCCCCGGGCCGGCCCGGTCACCCATGTCCACTTTAGACTTCTAAACCAAGAACACTCCCTTAGCCTTAGGGAATTTGCGGGGGTTCTTAGGTTACAGGTACGGGGTGACTACTACCCACCCGACCACTTTAGGATGGCCGATACTTATGTTATGCTGACAGGGGACCCTACGCCCTTTGACATCCAGCACTGTCATTGGGCGAACTTCCATCACCCTATTTTTAGTATTTGGATACGGTTCATGGCCCAGACTCTGTTGGGACGGTTTGAGGGTCACTTGGTCCGGGGGGCCGAGCTAGTTGCTATAGCTAGCTATATTGCTAAAGGCTCTAGGGAGCCATTTCAGTACAACTTGGCTCACCATATCGCTATTCAGTTCGAGCGTATCTCGAACTCGCTCCCTAAGCCAAGGGAAGACGGTAGTTGGACCTCTAGGAGGTTAGTTAACGGGGGGTTGATCACATTGTTTGCCCGGCAAATTGCCGGCTTTGACGAGACTCAGCGTACCCCCGTCCTAGGCCCTACCCTCATTGACCTCACCTATCTCAACACCCTCAAAGTCCTGTACCGCCTGCCTGACCATAGATTTCAGTGGGTGATTAAGTCCAAAAAATCCCTCATTCTGCCCGACTCTAGGGCCCGACTACGGCCTCGTCAGGCAAACTACCTACTCCCTATAGAGGGAGTCGACCTAGTTGTCCCTGAGCCAGAGCCCCCTCGCCGTTCTTACCATAGGCGGCATACGCCGATTTTAGACGAGGGCGCCTCCACTTCTGCTCCCCCTCCCCCTCACACGGACTCATTTGACTTTACCTCTATGATGTCGACCCTAGGTCGCATGGAGACGGGGATGGGTAGAATGGAAGGGCTGATCAACGCGAACACTGCCACCCTCGCGGGCTATGGCACTTGCATCGATCAGCTCTATACCCGTATAGACCAGATGGGGGGGAGGATGGACACCTTGGCTAACGACCAGAACTACGCCCTTTATCCTCTCTATGACAACTATTGTAGGCGTGGCATTATTGAGCAGACTGCCCAGCACCCCTCGTGGTACCACTGGAACCCGAGTTATGGCCCGCCTACCGGCCAGAGCGATGACATGGCAGAGGATGAGGAGGATGAGCCGGCTCGTCAGTCAGTCTCTTTAGGAGACTTTGGCCTAGGTCCTAGTGGTTTTGGAGGTGATTTTGATGCAGGTCCTAGTGGATTTGGTGGTGGGATGAGTGGTCCCTCCGGTGGTGGTTTTACCGATGGTGGTGGTACTTCTAGTGGTGGTTTCTTCAGTGACCCCACTAATGATGATATGGGCGGCTGATGCCCTTGTTCTCTCCTCTCCCTCGTTGCAATGAGGATATTGCCTCGTTCAGCTTGGGGGAGAATCTCTCACTGTGAGTATAGTTTATTGCTTTCTAGTATAGTTTACTGCTTTTTAGAGTAGTTTGAAGCTTTGATAGTTTAGTTTACAGCTTTAAGAAAAATTGAAAAATTTGAAAAAAAAAAAATATGTCTGATCATGAGTGGTTTGATTGCCTCCCTGTGCCCCTTGTTGTGCTTTATTGAGAATGATTTGACTTTGTTTTCTGGATAGCTGGGCATTTGTGATTATGAAGCTTTGATTTGATTTTCGACTACTTTGATTTCGAGCAATTTCTGACTATGATTTACTACTTTGTGCTGCATACCTGATTTGGTTTAGACTGTGAGGCCTTTTTCTAGCCTATTGGATTCATACTTTTATCCAGTCTATATTTTTGGTGTGTTAGTTCCTCTCTAGCGGATCGATCTTGACTTTGACTTCGTACTCATTTGATGTTTGGTGACTTGTTACACTTGCTATGATAGAGGCGTTCTTTTGACTTATTCTTGAGCCCCAGAGTTAGTTTTTGATACATTTTTATCCTCCTTAGCCCCGCTGAGCCTAATGACCTTATTTCATGTTACTTAAACCCTTATTATAAGCCCATGGCCTTTGTTTCGATTTTATTCCCAAGCCTAGCTTGGGGGAGCTTTGTGTATGGGTTGAGAGTGAAGTTGGTTTCATGGTTTGGTTTGATTGTTGAGGAATCAAAAGTGTATTTGTTGTGGCTTGATTATTAGAAAAAGAAAAGAAAAGGCAAAATTAGAGTTGCGTGAATGAAGTTCAAAAAAATAAAAATGAAATAAAAGTTCAAAAGAATTCAAAGTTCTTTCATTCACGCACGTTCATAAATAAAGTTTCATGTCATTGCCTAAAACTTGGGTTTGTTGTGCGTATTCATTGAATTTGGAGGATTGGTTTATTTTTCATGGTTTTATGGTGTTGATTGGGAGTTGCTTAGGCCATCTAAGGCCTTGTTTGAGTATTCATGCTCCCCCTTTCTTGGTTTTTTCCACCACATTACCCAAAAATATCCCCTACCTCTTACCTAAGCCCCATTACAACCCGGAAAAGTCCTCTTGAGCTTGTGCCTACAATGTCTACTAGATTGATTTTGGTCAGTTTGTCAAAGTTAAAGAGTACGTCTGCTAGTTGAGTCGACTTGATTAGGATGAGCGATATTTTTACCTTCTTAAACACATGAGAGTGTGAGTGGGAAGGGACATTTATGGTCGGGTCGGTGAGTGTTCGGGCACATTCTTTGCCTGCCACAAAATTGAGAGGAGTGACACCCTTTGTGAGCACCTTTTCAGGATTTGTATGCCTAGTAGTCACTTGAACTTGATGAATTGCTTGGATAATTGGTGGTTGGAAGTATTTGATTTGCCGAACTTGAATTATGCCTGCTTGAACGATTCTTAGTTTTGAAAATGTTTTTTTTGAGCTTGAATTGTTTTATTTATGGGGTGAGGCAATCTATTCCACGATCATGCTCTATTTGCTTGAGGACAAGCAAAGGTTTAGCTTGGGGGAATTTGATATATCGATATCTTATAGAGTTTTTCCCTTTCTTTACAAGCTAAATTGTGCTATATTGATGCTCTTAGGAGCTATTTATGCTAACTATTTCGATATAGTTGTGGTTTGTGTGTTCTATATCATTTTGCAGGTTTTAGGGAAAAACTCCCTATTTACTTGATGTTTTGAGCACCACGCTATAGCGGGAAGTTATGAGGCATCTTTGAGGTCTCAAGATGGTATTTGGACCCCATTATGAAGAAGTAAGTGTGCAAAGACTTGGCGTCTGAAGCCAAGCAAAGCAAGGCAAGAAGAAGACTCGCCCGATCGGGTCGGGCAACAACTGCCCGATCGGGTACGAGTGAAGAATCTGAAGTCAAGGTTTCCCGCCCGATCGGGCGGACTTGCCCGATGTGATCGGGCGGATCAATACTTAGCAATTTTTGCTGTTTTCCTGTGAGCTGAAGAAGACTTCCACCCGATGGCATCGGGTGGACTTGCCCGATCGGGTGCTGAGGTTGCGGCCCCGATCGGGTGGAATCTGCCCGATCCAATCGGGTGAATCCTATTTTGTTGCTGCTGAAGACTTGTTCTCAGGCCCGATCGGGTGGAAGACACGGGGATGCGATTTTCGTTATTTTTCCCCCTCTATCTTATTGTTTTCCTAAGACTTATAAATACTTTTAGGTTATTTTTATTTGGTATCTTTCATATTCTTAAACACTTAGAGAGCTCTTAGGCTAGTTCATCATTGCTTTGGATTGTAGAAGAGATTCAAGTACAATTTCAATTCAATTAAAGTTTCCGCTTTCCGTCAATTTGGTAATCGTCTTGCTTATTGCTTTATTCCTTTATCTCAATTACTTTAGTTCAATTGCTTATTTCTCAATTAGTTCATGATGCAATTCTTAGGGTTTTCAATTAGTTTTGTTGTTGTCAATTCGATCATGTCTGAGTAGTTCTCTTTCTAGGGTGTTAGATAGGGAAGCCATGTTTATACCATGATTGATATTTAGACTCCTATTGATTTCTAGGGCTTGATTAGAGTGATTGTGGTGTGGTTTGTTCTTAATTAGTGATTAATGTTAGTGGCCAATTTCATTGATTGCTTGTGGTTAATAGTTGTTTGCACAGATCCGTCTTACGACTAGAGGCCTAGGACACATCGGTAGTTCTGATTACGTTAGTGAACATGCGGCGTATGTTGAACTATGAGCGTTGAGTCTTAACCATAGCTCAACACAGGCTCTAATCCCCCGACTCTTGACTTAGGTTTTAATAGTAGTTGACCCTACTTGATTGGTATAAGCATGGTGGACCGACCTAATACCCTAGGCTTTTATTCCATAGTTAAATCCTCGACTTAATTCGTATTATTTAGCTTACTCATTAGCTCAGTTAATTCTCCATATTTCCATCTGAAGTAGTTAGTTAATTGGATATTAATATAGAAACTCTGTCTCCCTGCGGATTCGATCCTGCTACCACTGACTACCTTAGTTAGAGGACCGTAGGTTTATCTTTGAATAGGTGATACGACTTTAACCTATCAGAGCACTACAAGAATATCTAATTTTTATAATTTTTGCTAATGTATAATTAAATATATGATCAAAATTAAACGTGCGCTGGCATGCGTGCAAAACTGAAATGGGTAGAACATTTAGGAACGGAGGGAGTATTTCTTTATGATGGAGTAGTTTTTGGTTTGTTTTTCAAATTTTAGCACAAGCTCTAGATTAGGGTGTCCAGTTTTTCTTGTCTTGATTTAAACACATCGATTTGGTTAAAATTGGATAAATAAAATCTACATTAGTATAGTATATTGGACTAATAATAAATTAGCTTAACTGAAAAAGTTTAATGATGAAACCTAGATAGTACACTTGTGGACTAATAATCCCGTTTATATTGCCAGCAAGCTTGTAATAATAAGTTATTTTTTAAATAAAAAAAGTAAGACCATAATCCGCTTTATATAAGATTTTGTTAGAATGACTTAATTCTACTTATGCGAGCGAGGACAACTCGAATAAATAAACACCCCTCCCGATTTCAGGACGTTTTAAATTGATTCCCACCTTTGCTTTTGCGGGTTTTTTACACCAAAAGAAAGTAAGACCGATTCATCCACTTTAACTTTCTTCTTCCATTCTTCCCTATAGCCCTACTTTAAATCGAGAAAGAGGAGGTATTCAATGCGGCAGTTGCGGTGCCAACTTCCAAAATTAAGGAGTGGGTTCATCCCAACATTTTCTTTAAAGAAAATTGTCTCAAACTTTTATAGTTCAAGTAAAAAGCAATTTAATGGCGTAATCAGCGGATCCCATCACCATACTTTTCCATACAAACATCTCTTATGACGTTGTCTAACCTAAATTGTGGATCATGAAGCTTCCACCTCTTTTTCTTCTCTTTGCTTTATGGAAAATATCCAACAATCTAAAACCTACAAGACTCTAACGGATCCAAATTCAAGTCGAGACCGACCCAATTTAGGAGCAAAACTCTCCCAATTAGCCTTATTGCATTTTTAGGTTAGAATGCAATAAGTGATTGTTTAGTTGATATAAGAAAAATGAAAGTAAAATTTTCTAAAAAATACTTCAAAATATGGCCATTGTTTTATGGACAAAATAAAGAAAGTACTTGAGCTCCGTTCTTTTAAACTGAACTGAATTCATCTAAATGGAATTTGACTGATATTATTTTCATTAAAACTATAAGGAAACCAACACAATTAAAATAAAATGAATTGATTAAAACTTGATTGAATTGGACAGAATTTTCAATAAGTCCGTCAAAAAAAGATATACTTTCTCCGTTTCGCAATACTCGCAACATTAACATAGTAACCACTATTCATCTATCAATCTTATGTTACATTTTTTTACAAGTGTATAAGAAATAATATAGTCAAGTGGGGTCTTATTTGATTCGTCTTAATGCATACTATCATAATATCAACTTTTTATAATTTTTACTTGTCAATAATTAGAGATATTAAGGTTCAAAGTATTGCATTGGATAGTATGCAAACAAGAAACGTTGCGAGAATTGCGAAACGGAGGAAGTACTTTCTAAGTTTGGAAAAATATGCCGTACAACATTTTAAAATAAAATCACCAGATTTTGTCAATGTAGGGCCACTTGCTACTAAACTACTTATGGCTCTTAGCAGTTAGCATGCATGACTCCACCATGTGAAATGTGAAAGCTTTAGATAATGTGGCATAAGAACCCATGTTTGGGGGTCTATGCAATAAAGGTTTCGTAGCACCGACTCTACCTTGAGATACTATGAGAGTCTGAGTGTCTACAAAATTAAAGCTGGGTACTGATTTCTTCTTACCTACCGATCATACAACTACTACTCTACTAGTACGTGTACGTGTACAAGCATCGATTACGCTTGGCCTCTTGGGTTGGGGGCCGATAATCTATTAGGTGATGAATATTGGATACTACTACTGTACAAGATAGTCAAGGTTAAGTATATGAATAGTGCAAAATCAAACTACAGTAATAATTTCATAGCGAAAGTATTATATTGAAACTCGCTTTGTTAAGACACTAGTATGTTCAAATCAAACTCATTTTAATTCATCAATCGTAAACAAGCTTCCAACTTTAATAGAATTCTTCAAATGAAGTAAGAAGTTGAGCTATTTAAAGAATCATTCCCAACCATACATGAGGAAGTAATAGCTTGGCAAATCCACTTGATGTAAACTCCATACAATTACTCTTCTTCATTTGCTTTAGACTTTTTTCTTTTACATGCAAGTTCAAAAGAGCTAGGTTCTTTATAGCTCTTTTGGTTCTAGGTATAATTACACAAGTCACATGTTTTTTATTTTGTATGCAGCATGCTAGTAACAGCTCAATAATTGAAATTTTGATTAAGAAAACTTCAAAAACATTCTAAAATTGAGCTGAAAGGAGATCTGTATAATATTTTGAAACGAAATGCCGACATAAAAAGATGAAATTTCAAGACCATAAATAGACATATGTATAAACAAGCATTACTAAATTTGTGTACAAACACGTTCATCAAACAAGCCGTATAATCTCAGTTCATTCACAATAAAACAAAGAATACCAAGGTTTAGCCAAGCTGAGTTACTAAGAATTTTAGGCCATTAACACCCCAAGGGCATTGGGGCAACTTTTACTTGATCACATCCACTATGAGCCTACTCTCTTTCTATGCAGATGCAAAAAAAGGCCTTTAAGAAGAAACTGAGTAATTTGCATCATTGTATGACTAGATGACACAAATGTGAGGAATAGCGTAAAGCTGCATTGCCTGCATACTTCCAGCTACATGGCATGCGAAAAATTGTGTTTTATGTACGATTAAAGATGAGACATGAGTGAAAAGAAAAATTCAGGACATTAATCATATGATCACCCTAAAAAAAAGGAAATAGAATAAATTACATATCAAGCCAGCTTTAGTTTCCCCTACAAAGTGCGTACGAGTGAAGGAAAATAGAAAAGTGAGTGAGAAGGAAACAAATGGAATAAATAGATGATAGAACAGAGAAGATGTAGAAGCAACTTCATGATTATAAGACAAAAAATTGCTGCATATCTACAATCTAAATAAGAAACAGATACAAGGATCTCCACCTGGTCTTTGATGAAGAGTTATACAGGCATACAGCTACTGTAGATGGATCCTGGTGCTACAAAACTTGTATTTTACCGCCATAACCATAATGCTTAAGAAGCCCTTCATCTTGCCTCCAGTTTTCTTTCACTTTGACTTCCACCTGTTCATAGAATTGTTAAGAGTCGCAATTTATTCCAGCCCAAACTGACTTTATAATTAGAAATCTACCATGGTCGACTCTTCATTTTTACCTCAAGTACCAATGTCGGATCATCAAAATTCCGACATGGAGACTATGCACAGC
This sequence comes from Patellifolia procumbens, assembly GCA_947645195.1. NCBI lineage: Eukaryota > Viridiplantae > Streptophyta > Magnoliopsida > Caryophyllales > Amaranthaceae > Patellifolia > Patellifolia procumbens. The sequence continues at coordinate 2,479,791 of CANSGD010000144.1, forward strand.
TCAAACGTTCATTTGGGCCAAAATTTGAGAATATTTTCATAAAATAGCCAATTTAGACATTTGCACTCGTATCCATATCCGATATGATTACCCAAATCCAAATATCATAACAATGTGATAATGAGATTATGGTACACCAAAATCCAATTTGCCAGAAAGCTATCTGAACAAAATATTTAATTTTATTTTAAGGTGGAAGGCACACCACCTCCTGTGATCAACGAACAAATACAAAAAGATTTGAGGCTGCATGTACATACAAACAAATTGAAAAGTCGTTCATTATCCGCCAGTTTACAAAATGAGGTAGAGAACAAAGTACGCAGATATTTGCTTAAATTAGGTTTTGTTTTTAATAATCTAAAGCTAAGGGGGTTTCGACTTCAATGCATTGGAAATGTTGATTACTGTACTGTGTACTGTCCATCATGTGGGTATAGCTGGTGTGCGTGTTTGTGCGTTTTGGAGAGGGGAAGATAAGAGAGGGATATATGCTAAAAGAATCACATCTAGAAATGTTGATTAGTGTACTGTGTACTGTCCATCATGTGGGTGTACCTGGTGTGCGCGTTTGTGCGTTTTGGAGAGGGGAAGATAAGACAGGGATATATGCTAAAAGAATCACCTCTAGAAATACTTTCTTCTGCAAAAAATCTTCAATGTCAAGGCGTGCAGCAGTTGCAAGTAATTTCAGAGCTCTTCCCTCCTACAAAGATCCAGAATTTCGATAAAATTCATGACGAGGGGAAAAAACAGCCTCCTAAACAGCATAAAATACAAAAGCAGATAGCTGGACGTTAAAAAGGAACACCAAATATATCAGCACCTACGAGTATCTAGGCAAATTGGAACAATGCAACCAGAAATCTAAGCTTGTTCAACAAGATTGCTAACAGAATTCGTGGCTCAATAGCTTTAAAATCCAGCTCACTGAGACACCCAATGGCTAACACAAGTGTGACCAAGTTGCAGCAGCTTAGGTGGCAAGTACAGCTCAGGATATAAGTAGGATCAAGTAACTCTCATAAAGACTCTAGATTGCATGTAAAACAATAATTGCCGAAAGAAGTCCATTCCACACGTGTTAACAGAAACTGTCATAAAGAATCTAGATTGCATGGAAGAGTCATTATGGTAAGCAACTATCAGGTAGATTCTAAGCTGACCCTTGGTGTCGCTGCTTGCATATTAGGGTCAATATGAAAACGCAACAATTTGGAATAAGTACTGATGATACCCTAATTTCTCACCTTGCCGATAAGGATGATCTTTTGTGAATTCTTCTCAACAACAATCTCCACCTGAATAAAATCTTTTGCTGCTGGCCTTGTTTTGTAACTTACCACATTAACCTGCAGAATTTGAAATTAAAAAAAGGACTGCATATAACCAATTGCCTCAGGTTTGAAATTCGACAATTACCTGGCATGCATATGGAACTTCATTCTTGTATTGCAAAAAGATCTTCTCTCTTACAATTTCAGCCACGAAAAATCTTTCAGGATGTTCACTAGCAATGTCCTGAATAAGTAAAAAAAAAACATAGATTAAGAATAGCTAAGAAGGCGATTTGACCATTTCCATTAATGGATTAAAATTATTTTTTAGTACATTGCAGTAACTGAAAATAAGTGACTCGTCATCCATAACGACAAATTACAGTGCACTTGAGAGCAGATGACAAACACTATAGGGTTAGAAAAATATCATCTCACAAGAAACAAAAGGTTTGGATTGAACTAATACTTTTGGATAATATGGTGGACCCAGCGGAAGTTTTGACAGGATCCAATCTTTGACATCGTCAACTCCATGGCCACGTTTAGCACTCACAGGTATAACCTCATCAACATCTGTGAACTTTTCGTACCACTGCAACGAGCAGAACTCAGGTGTCAAACAAGCACCAAGTTATACTACAAATTCAAGGCATAGCTATTAAGTAAGAAAGATTACATACAACAATACATCCAGAAAACAGATCACAATTCACAAATGCTTTCTCAATTATGATGACAATGATTTCCACATGAGCTAAGCAAATTACAAAGTAACATCACCCAAGGCAGAAGCATGGTTGGTATATTTCAATTACCAATATGATAAAATGTACAGCATGTGCTCTTTTAACTTGCATGACATCTTCTAACATCCTACAACTATGGCCCCAATTAAAAGTTATTAGAACTACAGGACACCGTGTGCCTACCATTGGTGTTTGTTCGTCCAACATAATAAACTACATCCTGTTATCCAATTATCAACATTTGCTTTTGGAGCACAGCAAACAAGATCCTGTTATAACCTTCTGCTTGTTATCAGGGTCAAAAGTCCAGGACACAGACGCAAGATCTAAGTTATTTTCATGTATGCCACGCAACAATTTATCCACAATTAATTACGTGCAATGGAAAAAATCACTATAATAAAAGCAATTGACATTTCCTCTTGTGGCATCACTGTTCATAAGCTACTCCTTCAATCTCTAAATAACCTTTCTACACTGTCATAAATTTTACAAATTTCCCCCTCCGGTATAAGAGCTTGCTTACAGGGCATCCACCGAGCTTAGAAGTATTTTAAATAGATAAAGCAAAGGGGCATAATATTGTATAGACTAGTATGTTTTTAGAACAAACACCATTACTACAATGTTTGTACTTCGCCATTTTTTAAAATTTTGACATGTATCACCAAGAATAGATTGTAGTTAACGCAGCGCAATTTATTTTTTTTAAATCACATTATTGGATTTTTAACCTCACATTTGCATTTTCCAAGTTTAATACTCCCTCCGTCCCAAAATATAAATCCTGTTTTCTTTTGCACAGTCTTCAAGACGCACCTTTGACCTTCTATATCTTCAATTTCGTATTAGTAAATAATATATAATTGATATTGTGAAAGTATATATTAAGGCGATTCTAACAAGATCCCACATGAGTATGTTTTTATGTATATATTAATAAGTATATTTGGTCAAAGAGTTTAAAGTTTGACTCCCAAAACTAAAAGGAGACTTATATTGTGGGACGGAGGGAGTAAGTATTATTATAGCTTAATACTTCCTCTATTTATTCCTATTGGATCATAACACATTTATAGAAGTTCCATATTAATGGCATCATAACCATTTTTGGAAGTTTTCCTTCTCGGTATGAAGTAGTAGTTGTGGTCTCCATCTCTCCTCTATATTAATGGCAGAGTTCTAAATTCCATATGACCGTGTAGAAAAAAGTATCATAATATCATAGGAGGTGCTATGAAACAAATGCCAATTGATCCATATAAAGATTGTTACAAAGAAACAACTCGTACTCTAAGTGGCCAGCAAGTTATACTAAACCAGAAATGTAGGCTCAGTTTCGAACTTCAGTAAAACCAAACCAAGCTCATAGGTAATACTCTTTCGTTCAAGAGCAGGGAGCACAATTTCATAGAGAAATAAGACAATATAAGCAAAATGATAATTCATTAGACATAAACAAACCTGTAGTTTTTTAGCAATTTCACCAGGTTTGATGAGATCCTTTTTATTCAGAACAAGTAAGGTCGGTAATTTGTCCTTCAGATCCCCTACACCCTCAAGCACTTCATCTAACTGAAAATAGAGTGGACAACTATGTCAGTCAATGCAAGATTTTGGGACGTGGAGAAATGGTAAGAGCCCGGGAGCTAACATTTTCAGGCATTTTACACGCATCAACCACCACAACTACACAATCGGCATTGACGGCAGCACTTCGTACATTCTTCATCATCATAGAGTCCAGTTTGTGCATTTTCTTCTCAATAACTCCAGGTGTATCATAAAGTATCATCTGCAAGCTATTAACAGATGGACTCAACAATTTGACACAGCACAAATGTAGTCATTGTACCGTATCTCATATCCTCATTAGTCTATTGTATAAAAGGAAAAGTGGAAAACACAAACATCCAAGAGATTTCTCGAAATACAGAAACAACTTAAGGCGGAGTATTAGTATTGCTAAAGGTTGTTGTACTCATTTTACTGTATCACAAGGCTGCTATATAGAAGTAGATGATACAATTCTGTATTCCACAACAGTTTTCTTGACTCTCGTCACTGACAAAAAGAAACATGTGACAAAGTACCTAAGACACCTTAGAGAATGGGCAATCCCATAGAGGAGTTAGAAGTAATTATATCAAGAATAATAGAAAATATTACACGCAGTATAGGTTAATTATGTCCAGAAGAGAAAAAATCACAGTAAATAACGTTACTGACCATAGTTTTACACATAAAACATGAAAAGCTTTTATTGACCATAGTTTTACACTCAACACATGCTTCAAGGCATTATATAATGATGTTATAGAAGATTCTACGCATAATGTGTAGCTCTATTGACTATCTATACAAATAATACTCGACTGACAAGGCCATCGTTTACAGGAAAATCCAAACCTGATAATCTGGGCCAGAACATATACCAAGGATTCGATGTCTGGTAGTCTGAGGTTTATCTGTGACAATTGACAGCTTTTGACCAATCATTTGGTTCGAAAGAGTGCTTTTCCCAACATTTGGCTTGCCCACCACAGCCACATATCCTAAATATTCAATTAAAATGTAATGTCAAGACCAAGCTTCATTCTTTTCAGAATATCCTGCTATAAAATTTTTGACAATATACTCATACAGAATGCTCAACAGATTGGCAGTGATTCATACATACGCCACAATCAGACTTTTGTAATTTCTGAATATCAACTAGGCAAAGCCAAGGATAACATCAAGATTTTATCCTGGTAATAGACTTAGTAGAGGTTTGGATGCATGCCAGAAAATTCCTCTAAAAATTGCAATTCAAACGATATTGGGAAGTGCGCAAAGAGGCTTGGTGAGTACATGTAGTAACATTTCTCTTCTAATTCAAAGTAATTGTGTTTTCCCTCCATTTAGAGTGGAAAATGTTATCCATTCTACAGAAACCTATCTTCCACCCCTTCCAAACCAAACAAAGGAAAGTAGGGAGACTAGTTTTCCGGAAAAAAACGTTTTCCTTCTGATCAAACGGAGCCTTAATCTACAATTGATATTTCACTTGGAAAAAAGTTTTCATTGAAAATCGTTTCTTGTCCAACTAAACAGAGTCTAAATGTCGGACCATTATGCATCAATCACTCTATTCTATTCCACCACTAAGAAATAACAAGTTTTAACAAAATTGTGTTACCGTTACACAATTACTACCTCAACCACATCCAACGGAACAAGACAATCAAGTGAAATCCAAATAATATGAACAATATTGTTCCCATTAAGTTCATAACACCAAAGTAATCACTACTATAAAACAATCACCTCAAAAGAAAAAACTAAAAAAAGCAACTCTTCATTGACCATACACAACAGAAACAGAGAACCAAGCACACAACATGACAATATTGCGGTTTACTCCACCAAATCCCACATACACCTACAATTTTTCCTTCTCAATTCTCAATTAGTATCCTCTAAGAGACTAACGGGTCGTTTGGTTCGAGCTTTAGAATGGAAATGGAATGGAAACAAATAAAGGAGGGGAACAGTAACAACAACAGTTACCTTTATTAGATGTTATGATTAAGTCATGTAATGGAAATAAAATGGAAAACATTACCAACAAGTAAGGGATTTTCTTACTTGACGGGGAGGGGAAGGTAACAAAATTACAGGAGGCCATTACGTATTTTTTTTTTACTTTTTCCTAGAGGAACGTGCGTGTTACTTCCGTTACGATAGCAGGAGATATGATAATAATCTTTAGTCTACCATAATATATCTCTAAAGAGAAAGTCTTATAGTAGACACTAGACAGTCTATCCACATGCATACCATGTTAAAACCAACAAGTTTTTAACTTAAAACAACGAGATTCCTACAATCTTGCAAGAGCATGTATGGTGTACCCTCCCACTTTTTCTTACATCGTGTGCAGATTGCACATGAGCACATGAATGGAAAATGTGAGAGCGTGCACCATACACCCACATGTATGGTGCAAATTGTACAAATCTTACGCACACACGGTGTATCCCTATTCTCTATCCTTATTGATAAACCTTCTAATCCATGGGGAAAAGCTTAGTTCATATCTGATAGATGTGAACTAAACATCTATCACATACAAATATACTATGATTTTCTATAAGTATACTACATTTTCTATATAGATACTACAAGTTTAGTAAGTTCTAAATTTATTAAGAAAATATACTACCTTAAACTTTTGTTAAATATCCTACATTATCTATAAAATATACTACATGTACCCTACGTTGCTTGGACTCTTCATTTTTCTCAAGTACCCGTGTCGGACCCTGGACACTCGGACATGGGTACGGACACTGGACACTTCATTTTAGTTGAAAAACATCACTTCCTTCGGTAAAATAGCCGAGTTCGACACTCGGACACATACCCATGTCGGATACTTGTAGCCGAGTCTGAGCAACATAGCATGTACCTATAAATATACTATGAATAAATTGATAGATGCCAAATTCCCTATCATAGATAGGAATTGGGCAGCCCTCCTAATCCATGTCTTTGCAATCTTTCTACAATACATAAATGGCTATTAAAAACAAAACAGCATAAAAATCAAATCAAGCACAAAATTTCCAGAGTTATTCAAATTAAAAATCGAAACAAACACATAAATCAAACTGAGCAAACATTCCCCTCAAATTTAAGAACAGGTAGCTCCTGTAACACATAATCATCACTAATATAAATGACAATCAAACCCTAAATCAAAAAAAAAGTATAAAAAGAGAACAAACCACTACGATGATTCGAATCAAAATCATTCTCCTCCATTTCATACTCATCAAGCAAAATTAAATTCCTATCCGGTTTCTCACTCAGAGATAGAAACGACGACGACGCCGAAAACAAATCCTCATCAAACTCTCCTTCTTCTTCATTTTCTACTTTTTCTTCTTCATTTTCGTCTTCAATTAATGGAATTTTCTCCTGTAAGCTAATATTGGTACTGTAATTTCGCAATTTACTGTTTCTGAACTTGAATTGAATGGAAGAGAATGGGGTGAATTGTGAAGAAGATGAAGAAAGTGAAATTAGGGTTAAGGAATGAGAGTTAGAGATGAATCTATATCTTAATGGAGGTATGCGAATTGCTAAGAAGGATACCTCCATTGTTGTTGGAGTGAGTGAGCACTGTATGAATGAATACTATATTTCTGTAATGTTATCCACTTTTGTAGCTTCTTTTCTTTTTCTTTTCGCATATATAGTACTTGGGCTAATAGAGTAATGGGTCATTCAAAATGTGTACTAAAGTGGCAAGTGCATAAATATAAGCCAGCCCATTGTAAAAAGGTACTTCTCGTTGTAATATTGGAAACTTTCACGTCTCTCAAAATATAACTTTAAATATTTATATGTTTAATTTCATTTAAGAAAAAATTATAAAAAGTAAATGTTAAATGTATATCGAGATAAATCTAACAAAATTCCACATGACTATTTTTGTTCTTATGTATTAATTATAATAGAATGTTAGCCGAGACTTTGTGATTAGTGTAAAAGTTTCAAGTGTTGCAATTATAATAGAACGGATGTAGTATGACATTAACCGAGTTTCCTTTTTCTTTTATGTGTTATGTGTCCTTTTGGTCTGGTTTTGGCCTTTTGGGTTTGTTCTCTTCGGCTGAAAGTAGTTTAACTAAACTGAAAATAAGGCGCAAAGAACAAACATTTAATATGCTTAGAGGAAAAATAAGTTTAGAAAAGGTCAAAATATAAATATGGGACAAACCTATAAAATAGAATATTCATTTATGTTTAAGTAAGTGTAATTAAGGACAATAAAACACTTCTAAGTGAATAATGATCAAATAGTTACTTACCTCTTATTCTCATTGCCACGAAATCTTGGATTATTATTAATACTGTATAGTATTAAATAAAGGTAAGATGAGTAACATTTCAAGAATAATATGCTAAAAATGAAGGAAAATTCTTCACTAAAGGAGAGATTGTGTTATAAAATACTATCAATGTACTTACAAGCATTTCGAGATCTTAAATTGTGATAGTTACTTTTGAAAAAATGGTTGTAAATTGAAAATTCTCAACATGTCCATTCAATTCAGATCTTACTAAGTCACGGATCCAGTTCAATGCAGATTCATTCAATTAAATTTAAGCCCATTGCATCTTTTAAGAACAAGGCCTTAGTCCCAACTCCCAAGTCCGATAAACGGTTAGTCTAGTCCAGTCATATTATGAATGGCAAGCAAAACACCCGGAGAAACACATCAACATATCTTTTTAGCATTTCCTAACGATGTAGTAATTTCAGCAAAGCACAGTCGCCCAAAACTAACACAGAAATTGCACAGCAATAATTCATATTAATGAATCCATATAGATAACTCAGTATGAATGTTATATATTCCAAAATTTTGGCCCTCTTTATGTTCTTCCTCAAAATTGCATCACAAATATTACACTCAAACTTCCCAGTGTTTTCAGAAAATCCTTGACGCTGAAAAAGAGAGAATAACTCATCTTCTTGGCGCAAGGAATTCACCTTCATCTTCCGCCTTCTAACAACGCATTCCAGCGTTGCCCAAAAAGAGGTCGGTTTTCAAAACTTAGGTACATTATTTTCCCGAACTATACATTCTGCATTACTGCATAGCACAAAAATATGCAACCTGGAGATGTGAAAAAAAGGCTGTTATGCACATTGCACAAATGCATCAGACTATGTCAAATTATTTCTTCCTAGAGTATAACACTAGTATTGGCTGAGGAAGCTAATCAATTATTATGGCTGTCTGGTTGAGACGCTTCATGATTTTGGCTTGAAGATGATCCTTTTCCACTTGGAAGGTAAGACCATGCCAAACCTGCAACCCCGAGTGTAATGGCTGGAACAAGTAGCGAGCCCCAAACCCAGTTTTGTCTTCTCCTCCTCTTCTGTCTTTCATGCCGTGCAATCTCTGTGAATAAATAGAACATTATTTATTGTAAAAGAAAAAAACTTGGCATAAGATTGCCATTTCTTGATAATACTGTATTATGCTAAACATGTGTGAATACAAGCAAATGCAGAAAACCTCTAATACCGTTACAAACCCTCGTGCATTACAGAATCCCATAAACCGAATAATCAGGTGGCCAATGAATTCAGAATATAAAAACAAGTAGTGAAAATGCCTCAACTACACAAGTTTAACATAAAAATGTAAAACTTAATTTCTCCAGATTAAGAATTGTGAAACCTCCTAACTTAATATAAACCTAATTTCTCCAGATTAAGGCCTTGGACTGCATTAATGTAGAATAATTTCTGTTAAGTCCGGTCAAGTGCAGTCTAGTCTAGTCCACCTCAGTTCCATTCAGTCCAAAAGAACATGGCCTAAGAATGCCTAGAATGGTAAAAACCTCCTTGCCGAATTAAACATACATTGGACTAGATATCATCGTTCAGCAAGCACAAAGCTTATACTTTTGCTTCTCAGCCATGATCTCTATCAAGGTACACACTGTCGCTTTTCAAATAGTTCATAAGACACAATTCCTGACTTCACAGTAATTAGACTTTGAAGGTGGATAATAGTACTATTGAAAAAGGTTCGGGCCTAAAGGAGAACAATAAGAAACAGAAGAAAATATGAGAACTGAGACTCACCAATGGCTTCTTGGTTCCTCTGAGACATTTCCCGATTCATAGTCTCGTAATAGTGCAATCTATCAGTCAAACGAGCAATCTCAAAGTTCTTCATTTCCATCTGAGATTCCATCTCAGCCTCAGCTTCAGCCTTTGCAATTCCTCTCCCAATAGATTCTGACACAAAACGTGCCATTTGGATTTGTCGACAAATTTCATCGATAGGACCAGCTTCTGCTTGGCTATCCTCCGCTGAAGCTACAAGATCTGCAGGAAGTATCAATCCAACCTCCCCTACCTTCTCTCGCAGAATTCTCCATTGTTGTTGCATGCTCTGTAGAACTTCTTCTGCCAGCTTCCTTTTTTCAATCTCCATCAACAAGGTCAGCCTCATCTCTCGAAGCTCAGTCTCAACATCACTAAGAGAGCGCTGTGCCTGTGCTTGTAGCCCACTATCACAGGAGAGTTCTGTATCCAAAAGAGAAAAAACCGTGTCAATACCATGATGCCAACTGTAAATAATCAAGTGACCAAACATCTACAAGAATGTGATCATGTAGCAAGAACAACACCACTGATCTGTAACCTCACTAACAAGCTGCGCTGACAAAATGGGTTAGAATGCCGAGTATCACTATCCTACATAAAGATGGGAAGATAAATATTGATGTAAACAGAGTACGTGCAATCTGATATTTTTATCTCATAGAACTCGTAGTGGCACTCATTCTATCTACAATCAGCTCCAACTCACAGCAATATGATAATCGCTAATAAAAAATTCATGCGGCATATCAAGCAATCAAACTAAACAATACGATGACTACCTTGCCACTCCTGTAAATCCCAGTATACCAAGGCAATCTTGTAACATAACAATGTAACTAATGCTTAAACAATCCATGTGATAACACACTAGAGGTTCCATGTTAAGGAAGCAGCAATCTCTAGAGGTGCTGTCATTCCTTCTACATGCACGTATTTCCTTCTACAGTCATCACGTATTCTTTATTACCTAAGTTCTTCCAAAAATCAAGAGGAAAAATAAACCAAACTATGATGGTCTTGCTATTTTTTAGTTGAGGGATAGACATCACGGCCCACCACAACAAGCTTTCGGAAACAGCATCCAATCAATCGCCCACAGTTTGAGCCCGTAACTTCTGCGATCTTATCTATAGCTATGTAATACACTAAAACAGAAGTCATTGAAGCATCCTTTCTAAAGTCTAAACTAACAGAGAACTAATAAATGACTACGCTAGATAATTAAGCAAGGGTCTTTCTTAATCGCTATGACGCATCTTAAAATTTGGCTAACTACACCCAATTTGATTCATTTAGGCAGACAAACTATAACTGAGACCTTCAATAACCTCTCCTAATAGATTAGCCAAGGAAATACCTTTTCACTAATCTAATCTATTCAACTTATTTTCAGGGCTTATCAGAAATAATAAGTTTACATACTCAAGGTAAGTTCATCTAAGTACTAATAAAGTTCGACCCTCTCACAAATAAAGACAGACAAGTTCAGATAACCTATGTACTAGAAAATATTTCATATTTGTAAAATTATAGAGCTTACTGTGAGCAAGAGCCAGCATTTCACAGCAAAAAAAGAGATCTCAACGCACATATACAAACCAGTGGGACCAATTTCAACAGTTAACAAATTCAAATCAATTCATTTGCCCCTACTTTACCTTAACAATAACATAAATTAGCAAAGTTTGGCAACACTCCTCCAACAACCTCTCCTAATAGATTAGCCAAGTAAAACCTGTTCACTAAGTACTAGAAAGTAAGATCTTAATGCAAAAATACAAACCAATGGGACCAATTTCAACAGTTAAAACTTCAATTCAATTCAATTCATTTCCCCCTCCTTCACCTCAATAATCCTTACCAAAGTTTGACCACAAATTCCAATGCAAATCATACTCCCCCGTCTCATTTTATTTGCTACATATTGACTTTAACCACTATTCACATTGCAACTGCTTTGACGGTCTTGGAGTTTATATACGTAAAAAAAACATACTCGTTTGATATCTATGATTCGTCTCAACGTGTACTTTCCAACTAAATAATTTTTGCAATTTTTTCCTATACCTAATTTGAGAAACTGTGAAAAAGCAAATGTAACAAATAAATTGAGACGCAAGGAGAGTACACAGTATGAACAAACAACAAGCTATACTCAACAAAACATACTCGTGTGAAATCTGGTTTGATTCGTGTACTTTCCAAGCATATAACTTATGTAATTTTCTCCTATACCTAATTCGAGAAACTGTAAAAAAAGCGAACGTAGCAAATAAATTGAGACAAACGGACTATACTGTACAAACTTCAAACAACAAGCTCAAAAATAACACAATCACACAATATACCTTTTGTAATTTTTTTCCTATACCTAATTTGAGAAACTGTGAAAAAACAAATGAAACAAATAAATTGAGACGCAGGTAGAGTACACAGTACTTCAAACAACAAGCTCAAAATTAGAGAATTAATTTGAGTTTATATACGTAACAAAAACATACTTATGTAGAATTTTTTCCTATACCTGATTCGAGAAACTGTGAAAAAGCAAATGTAACAAATAAGTTGAAACGGTACATCAAACAACAAGCTCAAAACATAAACAGAATCATACAAGAAAAAGAACATCAAAACTAGAGAATTAAGAGTATATACCATCCCAAGCATCATAAAACTCTCCCATAGGAGTATTATAAGCTCTAGCAGACCTCTCACCACCACAATCCTCGCTATCGCCGGTCCCGGAAAAGCTCATAGTTTCCTGCGGATCATAAAAATCTTCACTCTCACCACCATTCTCTCTCACGTTCTCTTCCACCTTCACCACCAAACCTCCATTAACAACCAATTCCTCCTCTATCCGCTCAATCAAAACGCTCTCCTCCGAAACGCTCCTTACATGACCTCCATCAGAAACATCACCGACTACCGCCGCAGCAACATTCTGGTCGGAAAAGCTCTTATTAAGGCGCGGTCCCCGCCGTTTGTGGTTGATGATGAACGGAGACGAAGGAGGATACGATGAAGTCGGTGAGTCAGGTAGAGGCGTCGGTTCTGGTGTTGTGTATAGCGACGGATGTATCTGCGGTCGTATTGTCGCCGGTGATGACGTGGAATTCCGGCGACGGAGCTGCGGATGCGGTGGCGGAATATCTTGATTCCGTGATGTTGTTGATGATGATGATTTTAGATCGTTGAACTGAAACGACGTTGAATTGCGTCGTTGGAGGTTTGGAGATGGTGAAACATCTGGAATTTTGTTGTGGTTTTTTGTTGAGGATGTCGTTTTGGATGATCCTGGTTCTAGATAGCGATCGAATTGTATAGCTGAGAAAGTTGGCATATCTGTGTGGATTCAGAAACACAATCAAATTTCAGATTTTAAGCATGAATTTTCATGGAAGTTGCAGAAATGGATGAATCTGAGTTACCTTCTTGGAGGAGAAGAGAGAGAGAGGAGAGAGAAATGGAGGGATTTGAAATGAGAACCCTAAAGAGAGAGGAAAAGGCGGTGGTAAGAAGAGGAGGGAAAAAAGGATGAAAACGACGGTGTCTTTTGGGGTATTCTAAATTTAATGGTGTGTAATATTTATACACCATGTATCATTTTTGTAGGATGGTAAGAAGAATTTGTGTTATTACGCGGGGAGAATCTTGCACGGGTTCACTTGATTTGGTTAAGCAGGTTAATTAGACATTTTAGAGTCGGAAGAAAGAATAAGGATATTAAGGAGAATATGTAACCTGAAAATGTCCTCGGTCTAGATGAGTAGAATAATTAGGTGCTTTGAAGTCGAAAGAAAGAATAATCTCTAACCTGAAAATGTCTTTGTAGGGATTGAATAGTTAACCTCAAGAGGTCATATACTTCGTATAAATGCGTTTTTCAAAATAATATACTTTCTCTGTTTTTTTTAATGTGACACTTTCTATTTTAGGAAGTTTTAAATTAAATGTGACACTTTCTTTTTTGGTCAATAAACTCTTTCTATCTCTCTCCTCTCACATGGGTCCCCTTATTTTTTCTCTCTAGCTCTTTCCTTCCCAAAAATTGCCTAGAAGTCCGTGAATTTAAAAGTGTCACATTTAAATAAAAACGGAGGAAGTAAGTATTTTTTTCATAAAATATAATGTTCTTTTGGAGGAAATATAATGCTCTTTTTGAAGGAAGTATATGTATATGACGGATTACAATTCTGGTCAAATTATTATGTAAATATGTGGTGTACAAAATAATTTGCAATTTGAATATCTCCTTAACCTTTGGAGAGAAGGGGGACGTGGGGCGTTTTGTTTCCTGATGTTGGTGTGGCTTTTCAATGTGAAGAAGTTGTCAAAGATGAAAAGTCAATATTACCTATGTTGCTATGTGAAAAGAAAGAGAAAGGAAGGAATTAGAAGGTTAAAATAGGTATTTTGATGGAGGAAAGGGAGGGGTTTGATGGGGAAATGAAAAAAGTGTGGAGAATAAATAAATAGAAAGAGTTAAGAAGGGAAGAAGACTTGGAGAAAAAGACAACAAGGATAACGTGACTTATTAAAACGGTGTCGTTACGATTAGATATTATATTTTGTATTTTAATGATATGGATGGGTTCGAGAATCTTTCTTAGAGGTGAAGGGAGAAAGAGAGTGTGGTGATGGAATCTTGAGACTTGAGGAAAAAGGTAATGTAAAAGAGACGAGTCATGAGAATTGAAAGGTGAGGAGGAATTGAATCGTAAGGCCCAACTATAAAAAGGTGTTTGTTAGGTGATTAGGTCCAACATATTAGGCGTTGCTTTTCTTCCTTGGATTTTTTTATAATATTTTTTTTTATGTGAAATTTTTTATAATATATTTATATGACTTTTGCAAGTTTGCCACGTTTTGAGCTTCTTTTGACCAATTTTTTTTTTTAAAAATAAATAGAAAAAGTCTTATTTGGACTATGGAGGGAAGGAGTATGAAAATCTAAAGCCATATGTGAGTTTTGACTTTACTTTTTAGAGTATTCTACTATAAGACGGTATTAGGTTAAACTATAATATCAAACCAGTTCAAATAAACTCAATTACGTGCGTTACATATTGAGCAGTTTCAAACAAATTATTTTTTTAACTTTCGACGTAAATTGCGTTTTTTTTTTACTTTTCAATCTAAAACCTTAACTTTTGCATAACTAATATCATATGTAATGGAGTGAAGAGAATGGCAGTGGTGGGAAGAAGACTGAGGGAAAGATGCCTATTGGGCCTATTGGACTGATCTTACATTAAACTTAATTTACCGTCTTTTATAAGACATTTTATGTTTGCTTTTCTGAGTTCCTTCGCCTAGCTGGACCCCTGTTTTTCGATTTTGTTGAATTAATAATATTTCATGAGGCTTTGAGAGCATGCACCATACACTTTGGTGTAGGTTGCGTCCTCTCACGTTCTCCTCTATCATATGCTTTGCGTATGAGTACACGAATGAAGAATGTAAGAGGGTGCACCGTACACTCAGGTATATGGTGCAAATTGTACGAGTTTTTACTTTTATAGAGTACTTTTATTGGGGGATAATACTCTTGAATTGTGTTCGAATTTTTATATTCAAAATATTATCCGATCATGAAAATGAATTTATTAAAGAATGTGTATTTTGAGGTTTAATATCCCAGGATCCGTTTTTACAACTTATTTAAAGTTTTTATTAGAAAATTTAAGTTCAGATAAGGTTTAATAGAGTCGAATAAGATTTCATCAATAATGACAAATAAGGTCTAATAAGAAAAAATAAATTCAGATAAGTTTAGATAAACAAAAACAAGTTAAAAAGAATCAACCCTAACATAGCAGTAGTAATGTGATCATAATTGGCAATTCACTCGATAGTCTGATTGATGTACTTAAATTTATATACATTATTATACTCTTGTATTAACAAAAAATTTAGGGTGTTCGAAATAATTACTCGAAAAATCCAATTTTTAGGTCAATCTATTATATGGGCAAACTCGAAATCAACCCAATTCATTATCTAATGTGATCTAAAATCGATATACCTAAAATCAATTATTTTTTTCCCAAAATAGTGCTCCCCGATAATTCTTTCTTTGCCGCTCATATGAAATCGCTTCCCTGTCTATCATCCACGTTGTTGTAACATAAAAAAAAGTCTTTTAAGAGGTGCCAAGTGTTGTGCTGGGAAAGTGACATGTGTCCTCCAATGAAGAGGAGTGTTGAACCCCATATATGTATAGCACATGTAAGTTGTCCCACATTGGAGAAAAATGAGAGAATTTATCACCTATAAACTTGAGGAGTCATTCCACCTGCCATTACCAATTGAATTTGGGATAGACCCATTATTAGGCTTATGAGTAATCCAATCCAAACTCTCATTCCCCTTATTTTGGGCAGCCCATACCCAATTTTAGTTTTGTATCAAATTTATCATGGTATCAAAGTAAGACCTACAGTTAGGATCATGGTTCGTTAATATACCCTAAGGGACCACATGCCAAGGGGGTGTTAAGGACTTAGCCCATGGAATATCACATGTGAGAGTCCCAAATATAAAATGAGAGAAATGCAATAATATCTTATAAAATGACATTTAATTTTTTATATTAGTATAGAAATATGGTTAAAATTACATATGTGAATAGTAAAAAAGTCAAATTGTTACATATAATCTGAAATAGAGGAAGTATTATTTAGGTTTTTCTAGATAATAGTCATTAAATTTGTTTTTTGTGAGAAAACACCTCATATGTCACTTTATATCAAAACGCAAACCTTGTAGACGATTTTTTTGTCAAAAAGTCAAACTTTCGGTCATTGAACCTCTTAATTTTACGGTCTTTTTAGTGTGCGTGAGTCGCACACATTTACAAAAAAAAAAGTGGTCAAAATCTAACACGCAAATATGAACAATAAGTTGGAGTGTCAACGTCTAAAAGTTTGACTTTTTACCAAAATCTAACAAAAAGGTGTATATTTTGATAAAAAGTTACATATAAAGTTTTTACTTAAAAAAAATATATGTATAAGGTGTTTTTTCACAAAAAATATACTCCCTCTCTATAATAAGGTCTTTTTCGCAAATTTTTCCTACTAATTTATAGGCATAACTCCCTCTCTATAATTAGTTGTTTTTACAGATTAATTTTTTTTAAAAAGAAACTTAACAAACTATTGGTTCTTCATGTTCTCAATTCAATAATCTTCTTTCTCTTCTCGCTACCAATAACTGTTATAATTGATGCAAAACTTTATGTGTTGTTGTACAAATGCGTGCATTAAACTAGTACTTCACAAGCGGAAGCTTGAGAAGGAAAATGTGAATTAAGGATATATATATAACTAATTGAATTAGCGAGAATTTCATGTTTCCTGCTAATATAATGAGTGGTAAATAGGGATGGCAACAAGTTAAATCTGGACAAGGTCTAGTGAGATCCAAACTCATAATTTTGAAGTGGACCCAAATCCGCCTTTGACCCGGACTAAACTTCCAGACCAATCTAGCGGGTTTCGGGTGCGATATGGGTCTAAAACGGGTCCTGATCCGCATAGGCTAGCGATGATTTTAGTATATATAATATATGTCGCCCTTTTTAGCGTATTTAGCGAAATTTGCAAAACATGACTGCCAATTATGAATTGAATTACAAAGCAATAAACTATAGCTCAAGAAAAACCTTGTATCCTAATTTAATCAAAAAGTTTACTTAGATGTACTCCCTCCGTAACTGTTTAATGGCAACAATTGGTTTTGCATGTATTTTAAGGAAGCGATTTAAGGGCGTAAATGAACAAATTAATCAAAATGGTTTTAACACAATCAAGAATGAGATTAGAGGTTACTAATCTTGAAAATATTATTGATTAATTTATTCACTTACACCGTTAAATCTCTTCCTTTAAATGCATGCAAAACTAATCGTTTCCATTAAACCGTTATAGAGGGAGTATACGAAATCCATCATGTCAAAGATGCCTATTTAAGTTTCAAATAGGTTAGTGTATAACAATATCAGATCACTCATTTGTACGCAATAGTTTTGTCGTTGCCACTATGAGGTAGAACGTATAATAGTGTGTAACTTGTAATTATGTGATTTGAAGTTTTAAATTTGAGAAAAATTATAAACAGGTCCATAGTTCAGATATGGTGGGGTCTAGATCTGAAATCATTAGACCTGAACGGTTGGATCCGTATCCTAACCAGATTCGTTAGGTCTAAAAAGCGTAGACTCGAACCTTAAAAGTAGATCAGATCCGAGATCCATTATAATTCCTATCCGGTGCTCCCACTACACTAGTGACTGCCCCACTTCAATCTGAAGTTGGCTAAGGGAAAAAAATGTCAAGGCCGAAGCGGAGGGGAAACATTATAGTGGAAGGCCCAAAGATATCATATAGCTGGGAGCCACCACAAAGTCATCACAACCCAAATTTGCATCTATGGATCTTTGGCACATATACTTCATTTTTCCATATCTTTCATTGCTGCCTTCAACTAAAAGGAACATAATCATAACTTCGAGTACTTAACCATATTACACACCTTGGTTGGAAGACATTACATATTTACATTACACGATTTCTCTTTTAGTTTTTTTGGTCCAGGCGATACACCGAGTGCATTGTAAGATTAATAAAATATTGAAATTAATAATATTTTCTAAATTATTAATGTTGGACAATTTCGTTGGTAAAAACTTGTGGTATCATTTTTAAGATTTGGGAACGAATCCTGTCTAAATCATTGTGCTTTACGCTTTTTATGCAATAAAAAAGATCCAAAACTTTATGACCTGCAATTAACCATGATAGAAAACTTTTTGAGCAATTTATGTTTAAGATCCATGTTAAATTTACTTGGTTACTTAGTTTGGTGGATGGTTGGATCAGTTTTTTGATATAAAAATAATCTTAAATTTGATGACCCTCAACCTAAACTTTGAAACTTATAGATGACCTTGAGTGAATGAATATTATATGCTAGGTAAATTTGAATTTTTTGTCTCATGAGATTTTCTAGTTCTTGGAATTAAAAATTCTCTCAAGTTTCATTCATTCCATTTCTCTTTTTCTTTATACTCCTTACAAGACTTTATCATATTAAAATTAAGAAGAAAAAAATTAACACACCACCCAAAAAAATTCCATCCTTTAATTCTTCTTTATCTATAATCTAAGCTAAAACTCTTAAAAGGCGACACAAAATAGACTTCAAATGCACCATAATAAATAAAGAAAAGTTATATTGTTTGCTTTAATTTTGAGCTAAATCAACATGTGAAACAATATCTGTATAAAAGAGAATTACTTAAACGAAATTTTTAAATAGAGAACACTAAAATAAAAAATAAAAAATAAAATTAAAACTTATGGCACCAAATGAAATTAATGAAAACACGGACACCATACTTGGATTTCACAAATAATTAAAAGAGGTGTTCTAATCTTAACTTAAAATTAGACCAATCTAAGCCCACATTCTATTAACAACTCATTCTCTTTAACTCCATCCCAACACTATTCTTTTCTCTTTAAAGTATTGGCTTGAGCTTAAGCTATTGTCTAATTTCAATTTGAAAGTAGGCGCTCTATTACAAGACAACCTCAATTACTTTACATACTAAATTAAATTTCCAGCATACTTCCTTGATCAATAACTTAATCCTTTGATCCACTACAAAAACTGGCCTTGTCATAACAAGTTGAATAAAGTAAAAGGCAAATCTAGAGAAAATCCACAACATGTATCATGTATTATGTATGGTTGCTCTTCATTTTCAACCACTACAAGCACTTATTACTTTTCAATCATTTCCTCATCAAAATCATAACTACTAAACATATGTACAAATTAAACCAAAAAATAAAATAACATCTCTATTTAACGGAAACAATATTATTTCTGGTACCATTATTTCTACTTCGGCACCTATTAATATAAAATCCATATAACAATTTGTTTATTTGTAGTAGATAATAGGTGAATTTGTATCTTTGTTCCACATCCCTCCTTCTTTCAAATACTCCACATACCTTGAAAAATCAGGGTTAGCAGTCATCTTTTTCTTCTTCCATTTTCCTTCAAACAAACTAAATAATGGATGAACACTTTTCCCACTTTTTTTACCTTTTACCTTTTGTTGTGGTTGTGGTTGTGGTTGTGGTTGTTGTTTTGGAACACCGGTTTCGAACCCGGGTTTGTTCCAAGAGGACCCGAATAACATGCTAGCAGGAACACTTGTAATTCTCTTCAAAACTACATGATCTTGATCAGAAGGACCATTATTATCATGCATAACACTCTCATCTAATAGTCTATCATACCCATCACCTCGATTGCTTCTTCTTGTGCTTAAAGCCCTAAACATAGCCATTAATTAATTAATCTCTAGTTATTTGTTTCAAAATTGAACTTTTTTAAGGTATAGGGAGAATTTTGAAAGATGTTTATGTTGTAGGTGGAGAAATGATGAGAAGTATAGAGATAAGAAGATAAATCATATAAATATGTGGTTTGATAAAGTTGACTTTAATGCTTATAAACTTTGGGTCGTATTTGGTATGCTAGCTACCATTATGCAATTTAATACAACTCAGTTTGGGTCCTTCTATTATATGGTCCATCTTTGACTTATTTCTCAGTTTGGGTCCTTCTATTATATGGTCCATCTTTGACTTATTGTAATCCTTCCCCATCACTTTTAAGTCTTTGACTTTATATGCTTTCTAATTTGTAGTCTTAACAAGGGGTGAGCAGGACCGATTATTTAGTTAAATTCTTAGGACTCTGTTTGAATCTGATTAGAACCAACACCTGGAAGCAATGATATTTTACTCGGTAAACTTTAAGTCATCGATTAAATTAGTTACTTTTATTAATTAAATAAAAGGTTAATCATTGAATATTTTCGACTTTTGCATTATATTAGTCCAATCTTATAGGTTAGATCTCTAACATAGGAAAAAGTTAACGATAAAATTTGAATTCCAAACTTTACTCGAGACACGAGATGGGAATCGGCTTACTTGATAATGTACATCTTTGACTTATTATAATCTCATGGACAACTACTACTAAAATAGCATGGGAAAATCATGCATAATGGACCACTAGGAAGTATGTATGCGATTTATTATGTTAGCAATTTGTCAAAAGAAAAAAAAAGTTTCAAAAGAAAGAAGCTAATTGTAGTGGAGTTGTTGGTGGGAGGATTAGTAGTCTATAGTCGGTAAATTGGAAAAATATTTGGTTTTTTTTTTGTAGTAGACTTATCCATAATCTTTTTTTTCATAGAAGACTTTTTCATAAAGAAAGGTGCTTAATAAAACAGAGTTTACTCATTTTTGTAAAAGACAACTTCTAATGTAGACAGGTGCTTGCTGTTTTATTCAAATTAACGATAAAAAATTAATATGAATTATATAAAAATATACTATGATTAGAGTAGGTTGGACTATATAGAGACGTAAGAGAAATGTCGACAGAACAGTTTAGGATCAAAGAAAGCAACTATAATAAGTTGTGTACACTATCATCTAACAATAGGACATTTCTTAATAACATGAAACATAGTGGTTTATCATTTCTTCAAATTTGGAGATATGAACTTTATCAATAAAAAAAGATAACTTAGTTGGTTAGAACATTTCTCTCTATTTCAATAGGTTTTGGGATCAATTATCAATTATCATCCTGATTTAGGGGCTTATATGCAACATTTTTTCATAGCAATAGTTATGAACTTCAATCCAAATAATATTACCCTTGCATCTAAGATAAATGTGAATATAACTTTTATCTTACACCTAAGTGTAGGATGACACGCTTACATTTTTGTTGCTCATATTCATTAAAAAGCTCCTAATAATGAGTAAACTACACACCATATGGAGAGTTTCAAATGAGCAAAAAATGGCCTTGGATGTAGGATGTCCATTTTAATATGGTGACAAAAGCACAAGCTTCCAATTTCCCGCGATTTTATCGTACATCAATATTAAACAAGATGAGCAATCATGCATGCACCAGACTTTACAAAAAATTATTAGATAGTTTATACAAAACAATTCACCACTATAAAAAGATTTGTATGGGATAAATACCCTCTCCCGAATATACGGCCCAAGGCCCAAACGACACAAGGCCCACGCTCACTTGTCTATATAAGCCCCTCATAGGGCTAAGGTAAAGGGATCCACGATCCATTCTCTCTCCCTACACCACACTCTCTCTATCTAAAATGAGTACTGACTTGAGCGTCGGAGAGCCCGTCCTCGGGACACCCCCGGGGGTTTGGGTTTCATGTGCAGGTTCTTGGCCGAAGCTCGGACTCGGACCGCTCATCTCCGCCGGAAAAAGGTACGACACTTTTGGACAGAAACAATTTGGCGCTAGAAGGAGGGGAAGAGAAAAAGCGCCCATGGAAACCCATCACTTCCATGGCTACATTGCTCAAATAGCTATTCTATGGTTTGAAATACTCCAATTCAGACCAAAATTTGCAAGATCTACAAATTACACATCGCCATCTGAAGGATATACACACGCAAAAAAGAAAATATGCTATTTCTTTGCTACTTTCTTCCTCCTACCATCACTATCATAGCAGATCCTCGCTTCAGACAGAGGATCATGCTCCTTATTATAGCAGATCCTCGCTTCAGACAGAGGATCATGCTCCTTATTATGGCAGATCCTCGCTTCAGATAGAGGATCATGCCCCTGATCATTAGCAGACCCCGTCTCAGACAGAGGGTTCTGCCATTATTTTCATTAGCAGATCCTCGCTTCAGACAGAGGATCATGCTCTTTATTATAGCAGATCCTCGCTTCAGACAGAGGATCATGCCCCTGATCATAGCAGATCCTCGCTTCAGACAGAGGATCATGCCCCTGATCATAGCAGATCCTCGCTTCAGACAGAGGATCCTGCTCCTTATTACTGTTGCAGACCCCATCTTAGACAGAGGGCTCTGCCATTATTATCATAGCAGATCCTCGCTTCAGACAGAGGATCATGCTCCTTATTATTATCGCAGACCCCACTCAGACAGAAGGCTCTGCCATCACTATCATAGCAGATCCTCGCTTCAGACAGAGGATCCTGCTCCTTATTACTGTTGCAGACCCCATCTTAGACAGAGGATCATGCCCCTGATCATAGCAGATCCTCGCTTCAGACAGAGGATCATGCTCCTTATTATTATCGCAGACCCCGTCTCAGGCAGAGGGCTCTGCCATCAATATCATTAGCAGATCCTCGTCTCAGACAGAGGATCATGCTCCTTATCATTAGCAGATCCTCGTCTCAGACAGAGGATCATGCTCCATATTATAGCAGACCCCGTCTCAGACAGAGGGTTCTGCCATTATTTTCATTAGCAGATCCTCGCTTCAGACAGAGGATCATGCTCTTTATTATAGCAGATCCTCGCTTCAGATAGAGGATCATGCTCCTTATTATTATCGCAGACCCCACTCAGGCAGAGGGCTCTGCCATCACTATCATAGCAGATCCTCACTTCAGACAGAGGATCATGCTCATCAGCATTACATATCCACGCATCATCGCTATTACGGACTTGTCTATAGCATTCTAATCTCAGTCTGCCTCCTCTGCCGCAAGCAAAGCAGACAGACTGGGGGGCAAGGATACGTATGGTAGGAGGAAGAAAGTAGCAAAGAAATAGCATATTTTCTTTCAAAAACTACTCAAAAGAACGCAAAAAATACAAAACTAGCAGAGGCTATAGGCAATGCTACATTCTTGCTCATCAGAATCTCAGATTGGTGAAGCAACATCAAAGACTACGTGAGCAGACCTTCACTAGAGGATGCTACACGGCAGATTATCGGAGCAGACTCCTAAGCAAAGGAAGCCTCGTCTCTTATTACTTGAGAAGATCCTCACCTAGAGGATGATACACCTTAGCTCATTGAAGCAAGCTCTCTGGCTGAAGAGGCTACATCTCACAGCAGAGACTCGATCACGCACAAAGTTCATCATGAAGACATACATGTCCAATATCATGAGGAACCAAGTGAATAAGCCCAATATAGTTCAAGTTCAATCAACGATTATCACTCGAACTAGGGGGGCAAATTGTATGGGATAAATACCCTCTCCCGAATATACGGCCCAAGGCCCAAACGACACAAGGCCCATGCTCACTTGTCTATATAAGCCCCTCATAGGGCTAAGGTAAAGGGATCCACGATCCATTCTCTCTCCCTACACCACACTCTCTCTATCTAAAATGAGTACTGACTTGAGCGTCGGAGAGCCCGTCCTCGGGACACCCCCGGGGGTTTGGGTTTCATGTGCAGGTTCTTGGCCGAAGCTCGGACTCGGACCGCTCATCTCCGCCGGAAAAAGGTACGACACTTTTGGACAGAAATAATTTGGCGCTAGAAGGAGGGGAAGAGAAAAAGCGCCCATGGAAACCCATCACTTCCATGGCTACATTGCTCAAATAGCTATTCTATGGTTTGAAATACTCCAATTCAGACCAAAATTTGCAAGATCTACAAATTACACATCGCCATCTGAAGGATATACACACGCAAAAAAGAAAATTCCAGTGAAGAAAAATAAAAAGAACGGCAGTAGAGGAGACAAGATGATTTCTCTTCGAAGCTTAGAACAAGGGCCATAAGCTTATCATGCTTAGCAGCTAGCAATCCAGGAAGAAAACCACGAAGGTATTTTAAAAGTGGAACAAAGCTCCACCCCACATCCTTGAAATTCAGCTCCACTCCCACGAAGGTATGAATACTCCCTCAGTGGAAGCACTAAAAATTTGGCATGATCCTCTGTGGCCTAAATGCTCCACTTCAATCCAATGTTAGAAAAGTCATCATCATCATTGATGAGATATGCCTCCATTCCCATTAAAGTGCTACATTCTCAAGCTCCACCCATTCTTTTTTCCCTTCTGTAACTGCTAAAATTGCTACACGCACACTCCGTGTTTGATAAAATGCCTCTTAGAAGCAAATTTAAACTATCCCAAGCAGACCTGAGTAATGCAGATAGCTATCAGACCGAATGGCGAAGAGCCAACGGAATAAAGACTGCACTATCAGAATAGACTAAGACTATCCAGCTTGCAGACCCAAACTGCATACCAGAACTCATAGCTCTGCCAGATTAAGCAAATCTGCGGAGTCAAATAATGAGCAGCGTAAATATGCGAAACTAGCTTGGGAACAACTTCATTTGACCAAATGGGTCAGAAGATAAGGTCAGCAATAGCGCAGACCGAATGATGAGGAATTGACGGAATAGGATCTGCAACATAGCAGAACACAATATTCTGCAGGCAGAGCTCACTCAATCAGTCTGCAATATTCATCTGCGATTCCGACCCACAACCGACATGGGTCTAGGAAAAATGGCAGCATGTATTTTAAGCTCAGAATGCCAAAAGGCAGAGTGAAATGGAGGTGTGAGCTGATATGAGCAGACTCAAACGAATCAACCAGACTACTTGGGGTCGATTGCAGACTCGCTTAGCAAGCTCCAAAGGGACGAATGCAGACTGCAGATCCTAAATACTGGCAGAGAGCAGACTCCACAACTCAGCTCTGCGTACATTGCATTTATCGGGAAATGGCTCGTAACTGACAAGTCCACACTCTTGATTGACAGAGGGCAGACTAAGTTGCAGACCCACCCGGATAAGGATGGCTATGTGTGTGAACGAGCAACGTGAACCAGGCTCCGTCATACTTGTTACAAGCAAACCAATTCAGACGAGCAGGTTAACAAACCAAATGTTCAGAGCTATGATCTCCCTTAAAATGTGGCAGCCTGCACTTTGAGACCAAAAATTCAAGATGGCTCAGACTAGAATTAGTTTAGCCTTACCGACAGAACCAATCTGCATACAAAGCAGACGTGGTACAACTGAAGGAAGTAGAAAGCATACCAGGAAAGCCAGACCCGATTTGCAGACTAAGTCTGACATATGACAACCATGATCTGCAGACTACAGAAAGAATTTACACCGAACATTTTTCTGTAGCAGAGCAGACTGAACAGCAAACTAGAAGATCAGATGACGACTAGCAGAACACTATATTAGCTCGCTAAGCAATCTGCATATTCTTGTCACTCTGCAATCTGCATATTTTCTTTGCCAACCTGTCAGGCCAATGACTACAATCTGCAACCAG
Source organism: Patellifolia procumbens (assembly GCA_947645195.1). Classification (NCBI taxonomy): domain Eukaryota; kingdom Viridiplantae; phylum Streptophyta; class Magnoliopsida; order Caryophyllales; family Amaranthaceae; genus Patellifolia; species Patellifolia procumbens. The sequence continues at coordinate 2,505,671 of CANSGD010000144.1, forward strand.
ACTCGTGTGGCAGACTTTGTGGTCTGCACTAGTTCAGTTCCAAGGATTTATTCTTCAAATATTATTACTCAGACTTCTTCCGGAGGGAGCATCAAGCTAAGTACCCTGCTTCTATTATTATTGATATCAATTTTGCTTACCTTAAATGCAAGATAAGATTGAATATCATGATGAATATTGTGCTTAGTACATATTACAAGATTCAAACATTGTTTATCTGTCAATGATTATGTGAAGAGTCGCACTGACATTCATTGTATTTAATTTTATGACATGATCAAATTATGTATTTGGACCTTTATGTATGTCTGGTTGGGAATATACTACTCTCAAATTGACCCAAATCGCAATATTCATTGTAGTGCTTGATTATGAAAGCACCTATTTTTTTTTGAGTCTGCACATATTATTGAAGGCTTCAACAAGCTATTAAGCCGTTGAAAAGATATATGCTGTTATTATTATTGCAGACACATCTTATCGAAGACTCTAGCAGGCTTAAACATGCTAGAGAGGTATTCTGTTATTATTATTGCAGACCCCATCTCAGACAGAGGGCTCTGCCATTATCATTATTGCAGATTCTCACTTCAGACAGAGGATCCTGCCTCTTATTTTTTGAAGACTCCAGCGAGCTACTAAGCCGTTGGAAATACTTAAGCGAAGAGCTAAGTATAGTTACAAATCGAACTCTGCTGAAGAAGCAGAGAGCTTTGCTGAAGAAGCAGAGCGAAGGACTTAAGCGAAGCGCTAAGTTCTTTACCGTCATTATTAGCAGATCCTCACCACGGATAGAGGATCCCGCTCCTCATTATTATCGCAGAGCACCATCTCAGAGGGCTCTGCCATTATTTTTACAGCAGATCCTCGCTTCAGGCAGAGGATCGTGCTCATTATCATTACAGCGGATCCTCGCTTCAGATATAGGATCCTGGCAGATCCTCACTTCAGACAGAGGATCCTGCCCCTTGTTATTATTGCAGATTCCATCTCAGACAGAGGGCTCTGCCATTATTTTTATAAGAAGATCCCCGCTTCAGACAGAGGATCCTGCTCCTTTTATTATTGCAGAGCACCATCTCAGAGAGCTCTGCCATCATCATTAGCAGATCCTCACCTCAGATGGAGGATCCTGCCTATTATTATTTCAGCAGATCCTCACCTCAGATAGAGGATCATGCTCATTATCATAGCAGATCCCCGCTCGCTTCACAGAGAGGATCATGCTCTCCATTATCATAGCACCAAAAATATTAGCCACTTGCAGACTAGGAGGGGAAAAAACCCACAGTCTGGCAAAAGAAAACAGGGTCTGAGTCAGACTGAAGGCTGAAGAGGCTCTTCAGACACAAAAGTAAACTATATAATGAAGAAAGGGAGTCGGCCAAAAGGTTAACTCTGTCCAAGAGCCCCCTGAGGCCCGCAGAGTGATCGGATGCCGACTCGACTTACCGATGTCATAGACCTCTACCTCTAAACCTACGGGGCCGAAGGCCCAAAAAGCAGCAAGGATAAGTCATAGACACCTAAGGCTAATGGGGACGCGAGAGTTCCTAAGAACCAAAGCGTACCCCGACACGAAAAAGATGGCAGAAGGAGCTAAAGGGCGAACCCCAAAACTCCCAGAATCATCATGACTTAGGGCGTCAAAATACCTCCTCTGCTCTGCTGTTGTTGAATCTTTGTCATACATAAGGCAGAACAGGAGAGTAAAGGGCCCCTAAAGTCCCAGCTCTGAGCAAATCTCACCGGCCACCAAGCCAAGTAAACGAAAACACTCAGATATACGCTTGATATATCTCCTTATTATAGCAGATCCTCGCTTCAGACAGAGGATCATGCTCATTATAGCAGATCCTCGCTTCAGACAGAGGATCATGCCCCTTATTATAGCAGATCCTCGCTTCAGACAGAGGATCATGCTCATTATAGCAGATCCTCGCTTCAGACAGAGGATCATGCCCCTTATTATAGCAGATCCTCGCTTCAGACAGAGGATCATGCTCATTATAGCAGATCCTCGCTTCAGACAGAGGATCATGCCCCTTATTATAGCAGATCCTCGCTTCAGACAGAGGATCATGCTCATTATAGCAGATCCTCGCTTCAGACAGAGGATCATGCCCCTTATTATAGCAGATCCTCGCTTCAGACAGAGGATCATGCTCATTATAGCAGATCCTCGCTTCAGGCAGAGGATCATGCCCCTTATTATAGCAGATCCTCGCTTCAGACAGAGGATCATGCTCATTATAGCAGATCCTCGCTTCAGACAGAGGATCATCCCCCTTATCATTAGCAGATCCTCGTCTCAGATAGAGGATCATGCTCCTTATTATTATCGCAGACCCCACTCAGGCAGAGGGCTCTGCCATCATTATCATTAGCAGATCCTCGCTTCAGACAGAGGATCATGCTCCTTATCATAGCAGATCCTCGCTTCAGACAGAGGATCATGCTCCTTATAATAGCAGATCCTCTCTTCAGACAGAGGATCATGCTCTTTATTATAGCAGATCCTCGCTTCAGATAGAGGATCATGCTCCTTATTATTATCGCAGACCCCACTCAGGCAGAGGGCTCTGCCATCACTATCATAGCAGATCCTCGCTTCAGACAGAGGATCATGCTCCTTATTATAGCAGATCCTCGCTTCAGACAGAGGATCATGCTCCTTATTATGGCAGATCCTCGCTTCAGATAGAGGATCATGCCCCTGATCATTAGCAGACCCCGTCTCAGACAGAGGGTTCTGCCATTATTTTCATTAGCAGATCCTCGCTTCAGACAGAGGATCATTCTCTTTATTATAGCAGATCCTCGCTTCAGACAGAGGATCATGCCCCTGATCATAGCAGATCCTCGCTTCAGACAGAGGATCCTGCTCCTTATTACTGTTGCAGACCCCATCTTAGACAGAGGGCTCTGCCATTATTATCATAGCAGATCCTCGCTTCAGACAGAGGATCATGCTCCTTATTATTATCGCAGACCCCACTCAGACAGAAGGCTCTGCCATCACTATCATAGCAGATCCTCGCTTCAGACAGAGGATCCTGCTCCTTATTACTGTTGCAGACCCCATCTTAGACAGAGGGCTCTGCCATTATTATCATAGCAGATCCTCGCTTCAGACAGAGGATCATGCTCCTTATTATTATCGCAGACCCCACTGAGACAGAGGGCTCTGCCATCACTATCATAGCAGATCCTCGCTTCAGACAGAGGATCCTGCTCCTTATTACTGTTGCAGACCCCATCTTAGACAGAGGGCTCTGCCATTATTATCATAGCAGATCCTCACCTCAGATGGAGGATCCTGCCTATTATTATTTCAGCAGATCCTCACCTCAGATAGAGGATCATGCTCATTATCATAGCAGATCCCCGCTCGCTTCACAGAGAGGATCATGCTCTCCATTATCATAGCACCAAAAATATTAGCCACTTGCAGACTAGGAGGGGAAAAAACCCACAGTCTGGCAAAAGAAAACAAGGTCTGAGTCAGACTGAAGGCTGAAGAGGCTCTTCAGACACAAAAGTAAACTATATAATGAAGAAAGGGAGTCGGCCAAAAGGTTAACTCTGTCCAAGAGCCCCCTGAGGCCCGCAGAGTGATCGGATGCCGACTCGACTTACCGATGTCATAGACCTCTACCTCTAAACCTGCGGGGCCGAAGGCCCAAAAAGCAGCAAGGATACGTATGGTAGGAGGAAGAAAGTAGCAAAGAAATAGCATATTTTCTTTCAAAAACTACTCAAAAGAACGCAAAAAATACAAAACTAGCAGAGGCTATAGGCAATGCTACATTCTTGCTCATCAGAATCTCAGATTTGTGAAGCAACATCAAAGACTACGTGAGCAGACCTTCACTAGAGGATGCTACACGGCAGATTATCGGAGCAGACTCCTAAGCAAAGGAAGCCTCGTCTCTTATTACTTGAGAAGATCCTCACCTAGAGGATGATACACCTTAGCTCATTGAAGGAAGCTCTCTGGCTGAAGAGGCTACATCTCACAGCAGAGACTCGATCACGCACAAAGTTCATCATGAAGACATACATGTCCAATATCATGAGGAACCAAGTGAATAAGCCCAATATAGTTCAAGTTCAATCAACGATTATCACTCGAACTAGGGGGGCAAATTGTATGGGATAAATACCCTCTCCCGAATATACGGCCCAAGGCCCAAACGACACAAGGCCCACGCTCACTTGTCTATATAAGCCCCTCATAGGGCTAAGGTAAAGGGATCCACGATCCATTCTCTCTCCCTACACCACACTCTCTCTATCTAAAATGAGTACTGACTTGAGCGTCGGAGAGCCCGTCCTCGGGACACCCCCGGAGGTTTGGGTTTCATGTGCAGGTTCTTGGCCGAAGCTCGGACTCGGACCGCTCATCTCCGCCGGAAAGAGGTACGACACTTTTGGACAGAAACAAGATTAAATGACACCTTTCATTTTTAAGAAAAAGATTCATCTATTTAAAAGATGAGAGAGAATAAAGTACGGGAATCTGATAGAATATTAGAATCACTTGCAAATCATTTTTCCTCTTTCCATTTATACCAAAAGCCTCATCCATATTAAGGTCCTCAGGTTTGATCCCATGTGGTAACTTCCAATCAAAGTGATAAAGCAACGTAGCTAGAACAAGCTCAATGGTAGCTATACTTAGGCTCTGTTCAGTTCACCTTAAAATAATAATATTCAGTAAAAATAAGTTCAGTTCAGCAAAAATAAGTTCAGTTCAGTAAAAATAAGTTCAGTTCAGTAAAAATAAGTTCAGTTCAGTAAAAATAAGTTCAGATCAGTAAAAATCAGTAGAACAAAGAAGAAAAAACAACATGAATCAGTAAAAATAAGTTCAGTTCAGTAAAAATATTCAGTTCAGCAAAAATAAGTTCAGTTCAGTAAAAATAAGTTCAGTTCAGCAAAAATAAGTTCAGTTCAGTAAAAATAAGTTCAGTTCAGTAAAAATAAGTTGAACTGAACAGGGCCTTAGTCCCATTCCGGAGCACATCCTCCTTCCTGCTCCAAATGGAATCAGCTCAAAATAGGTACCTTTATAATCTATTGAAGAATCCTCAAATCTTTCCGGATTAAATATTTCAGGATCTTTCCAATATTGAGGATCCCGTCCTATAGCCCATGCATTGATGAGAACCCTAGTTTTTTGAGGTATTTCATAAGCATTAATTTTGCATATCTCCATAGATTCTCTTGGGATCAAACAAGGGAAAGCAGGGTGAAGCCTCAATATCTCTTTAATCACAAGCTTCAAATACTTAAGCTTTTCTAGACTGGCCTCATCAACCATAATATCTTTCCCTTGAAATAATACTTGTCTCACCTCATCTTGTGCCTTTTGCATAACTTTAGGGTTTTGTAATAGCTCTGCCATAGCCCAATCTAAGATTGTTGAAGATGTATCACCTCCAGCACCAAACAACTCCTACACATGTTTACAAGGAAATTCTAGTTAAAATAACTATTCCTTCCGTTCTTTCTTGTTCTTTCTATTTGAAATTTTGTAAGAGGCCAAAAAAAAAAACAAAGTAGGAAGAACAAAAGAGAATGGAGGGAGTATTATTTTAGGTTTTATATTAGAAATATATATATTGATTAAAGTTTGCCAATGAAAACCGTTCAAAACAGAGTAGGAAGCACATATATAAAGGAAACTAATATTTAGCCCCGGCGATGCTCCAGAATTTTTGTATATTAAATTTAATGATAGTAATTAAAATAATTAATGTCATGTAGTGTGAAAAATTATCAAAAAAAAAAGAAAAGTCATCTCATTTACAATATGCATTTAAAAAGTTTACAACTTAACTCTTGGTTTTTATTCCTACATCATTGATTTTGATAGAAGAAACACTAATAACATGTTGGAGTAGTGGTTGAAACTCCTTATTGCATATTCAAGGTCACGGGTTCTATTCTTCACATAGACATTTTTTTATTATATGAGAATGAAGTGGATAGAATGTCATTCAAAGAGGGATGATGACACGTGGCGGATGGCAATGCTTGTTTACGCTTTTTAATATATATATAGATAGATGAGAGATCAATAATATCTCTAATATATAAGAAAAGACATGGTAAAACCAAAAATCAACATTAATTTTTTTAAATTTCCAATTAGATGACATTTTCCAAACTCTATTACAATTGTTTTTAAAAAAATTAATTTTTTGACTAAACAAACTATTGATTTTTCTACTCCCATTTTAATATTATGCAAAACTTTATAGGTACTTGCACGCGATATATACATAGTCAAGATCAAGTGAGAAGGTCTCTTGTGGTGAGAAGTGAGAAAAACTTAGAGTTATAGCACTATTTACTTAGAGTATAACTCTTTTCACTTAGAGTTATATCAAAAAAATTCGAGTAACAATTTTCTATGCTATTCTTGCAAGAGTTTGCCTACTTTTAAATTAAAATTAGGCAATGTCCCAATATATTAAGAAGAGAACAAACCGTCTTTATGAAAGTAGTGACTTGTTTATTCCATTATGTGAATTGTTTAATCCATTTCTTGACTTTTTAATCTAGTTAACTATTTTCATAAACTACTTTCATAAACCATCTTTGTGAAATATTGTCACTACTTTCATAAACTTGTTTAAACTAATCCATTTCTTGACCTTTTTAATCTACTTTTATAAACTACTTTCATAAGCTCTGGATCGGGGCACACCCTTTTTTTTGAAAACCAACGGATCTGGATATACCTCTGTCAACCGGATTTGGATCCAATAAGATTCGATCCAAATATGCCGCATTATCATGTCTAGTTATACCGCTTCTCACTTCTCACACGGAAAATCACATGAAATCATATAATTTTCTCCCTATATATATATATGTACATCTTTGAGATGGTTAATGAGAGACTCAATCATTATAAAACTAGTCTATGATGAGGTAAAGTTGAAGAATGAACTTACAAAAGCAATTGCTTTAATATTATCAATGGAGAGGGAAAATTGAGTGTCATGATGTGAATGATCATCTTTATGAAATTTGAGAAGAATATCAACCAAGTCATCCTCTTCTTTGCCTTCTCTTTTGTTACATACATGTTCCTCTATAATAGGATCCATCATCTTGTTGAGACGTTTCACTATCTCTTGGAGTTTCCTTTTTGTACCAGATATGACACTTAAGAATTCAATTGAGGGATAGAGAGGTCACCAATTGAAAATCCCGAGGCAATTGTTGTTATATCTCTTACTAGTTTTCTAAACTCTTCTCCATCTTTGCCTTTCTTATTCATAGTTAACCTGTTTTTTTTTTTGGTACTACTACGAGGAGTTTCCCACCGCCTTAGGCGAGTGGACTAATCTCCCGCGGGAGTTTGCATGGGTACCTCGATGGGCAGCATCCCTCCCAGCTAAGATTTTTTCCATTCCCAAGGCTCGATCCCGAGACCTTGGTTAAGGAGCAAGAGGCCCTTAACCACTCATGCTAACCTCAGTTGGTATTCATAGTTAACCTGTCATGGTGTCATAATAAGCAAAATAAGAATATGTTCATAACAAGATAGGTAAGGATACTCCACCTAAACATTTGAGGATGCATGTTTAGCAATTGATTGGTTGTTTGTATTGATTGTTTTGACCGTTAATTAATTACTGGCGGTTTACAAGGGTGTTTGGTAAAATCAATTTTTTTGGGTTGGCCGTTTGGTATCAAATATAAGTAAAAGTCAAAAGTCAACACAAAAATTTGGCTACTACAACTTTTGATAGAAAAGCTGTCTTATCAACTACTACAAAGCTATTTACCAACCCTTTTTTTTTATCTGGGTAACCTCCTCAAAAGCAAATGAAAAAACCACCCAAAAATCATTTACCCAACACCCCAGTTTTAGAATGATAATCTTTAATTTGCGTAATTTACAATCATAGTTAGTGCGTATTCAACAAACGCTTTATCTTTAGAGGTAGCTAGAGGTATGACAAGGTTTAGACTCTAACATTGATAAAACATATTATTTGGTCAGTCTTGATGAGACGGATTTTACTTCAACGAACATATGAAATACTTCCTCCATTTCTAAATAAGTGACACATTTGAATAGTGTTTACTATTCACAGTTTAGACTTTGATTAGCTTTTGTGATTTACATTGTAAGAAAAACATAGTCATGTGGGATCTTGTTAGATTCGTCTCAATGTGAATTTTTTTAATATCAACTTTTTATAATTTTTACTTATTGGTAATTGTAGATATTAATGGTTTAAATAATGCACTAGTATTTAGGCCCCGACGATGCTCGGGAATTTTTGTACATTGAATTTAATGATAGTTAACATAATTGATATCATGTAGTGTGAAAAATTATCAGAAAAAAATAAATCATCTCATTTACAATATATAATTTAAAAATTTACAACTTAAGTCTTGGTTTCTATTCATACATCATTATTGATTTTGATAGAAGAAACATTAATAACATCTTGGAGTGATGGTTGAAACTCCTTATTGCATACTCAAGGTCACGGGTTCAAGACTTCAAGTTGACATTTTTTTTATTATATGATAATGAAGTGGATAGAGTGTCATTCAAAAAGGGATGGTGACACGTGGCGGATTGCAATCCTTGTTTACGATTTTTAATATATATATAGATTGGCAAGCGTGTAAACAAGAAGTGTGTCACTTATTTAGAAACGGAGGAAGTATGAGACATTCAGAAAAACATTAATATACCCTAATAATTCATTGATGCATCAATATTTTATTATATACTTCACTCATTTTGAAAAATATTACTCCCCTACTTCATTAACTTCCTAAAACTAACACATCACTCTCTATCACATCAACAATAAATTAATAAAACCTGTACCGGCCTACTCTATTAACTTCCTAAAACTATATTTGCAAATTAGTGTCGCGATTAATATGAGACGGAGAGAGCATATCTTTTTGAACAAGAGATTGAATCAGACATTCAAAACCAATCATCAGAAAAAAAAAAAAAGATACATGCTAGAGAATTGAAGCGATCCTGATTAACTAATGTAATAGTAATAATACCTTAAAATGATGTCGAAGTTAAGGTTAAAAATTATGCTGCTAAGGTTGATCACAGACCCAGCTTCCGCAACCGGAAGTAAAGACTTAATAACATTCATGACCTCCTCTTCTCTAATGGGCCGAAACTCCTGTATACGCCGAGCAGTAAAGAGCTCGAGCGTAATGATTTTACGGACTTGCCGCCAGTACTCGCCGTAGGCGGCAAGTCCAATATCAGTACTATTATAGAACAAAACTTCAGGTAACATCATTTTAGGAGTATTAAGCTGATGAGATTATGTTTGATAAAGTTTTCTTATGTTAATTTCAGGAGTTATTGGCTTAGGGATTATTCTTTTAGAGTTGTTTGTTCTTTTGGATCATCTCATCTGAATGGAACTTATTACTTGAAATAGTCCTTCTATTATAAAACAAAAATTGCATTATTAATATCATGCAAAATTTAAGTATAATATGAAGATATGATTTTAAAGAATATTCTTTATACAGATTGAACGGTATAATTTTGTAGTTTTAACATGATAAATATTGTCAATTTGAAAGTCAACCGTTGCCTTATAATGTGAGAATGCCGGTTATTTAAAGATAGAGAGAATATAAACTAAATCTAATAAATGTATTGTTTACCGAATCTAAATTTTTTATTTTATTAAAAGAGTTGGTATTGTAAGAAATAATATAATTTTAATTTAAAATTAGGCAAACGCGCAAGCTCAATTTTGTAAGAGATAGTATAATTTTAATTTCATAATCGCAATTTTTAACTCATTCACTAACTAGTTTAGTCTATTTAGTAACTAGTTTATTTCATTCGGAACGTCATAGACTTGTTAATAAAAAGTGGACTTTATTAGACCGTCTCTTTCAATAATTTTTATTATTAAAGATTTATATGAAATCATATCAATTTGAAAAAGTATAAAACGAAATCCATATAGCCAAAAGAGAGAGACTGATAACTTTGGCATAGATGGCAAGTTCAACGATTATAATATATGGGCTTGCTTATCTGCCCACCTATGTCTTTGCTGGAGTGAAAATTGCAGCTTGCGGGGATAACATGATATTACATGTAATGATTAACGACTTGTTCTCGTAAACTTATTTAAATAAGTTTCAGTTATAAAAAGTTCAGCTCAATAAAAATAGTTTAATTCAAGTCAGTTCACTAAATTCAGTTTTGGTAAAAATAAGTTCACTTCTGTTGCAATAATAAGTTCAGATCAGTAAATATCAGCTTCAATCCTCAACAAATTGTTAAGAAATTCAATTAGAATGAGGTCAGTTCACTAAAAATAAGTTCAGTTCATTAAAAATAAGTCCAGTTCAGTAACAATAAGTTCAATTCATCAGTAAAAATAATTCAGTACCAATAAGCTCAGTGAAAATTAGTTCAGTTCAGTAAAAATAAGTTCAGTTTAGCAAAATTCAGTTGACGAGAATAAGGCCTTATATTTTTAATGAGTTGAACTTATTGGTAATGAACTGAACTTATTTTCAGTATATACCTCTCCATCACTCAAAACATTGCAGAGAACAATAATAAAGGAAACTTCAATTTGAACTGAACTCTAGAGTATAAAAAATAACTGTGTGTTGATAACGGCACACATAGGGGTGTAACTGAGCCGAGCCGGCTCGTAGAGCCCTCGAGCTCGGCTCGGTCAAAGCTCGGCTCGAGCTCGGTCAACTTCGAGCTCGAGCCGAGCCCGAGCTATACTTTAGTCATTCGAGCTCGAGCCCGAGCCCAGCAAAGCTCGGCTCGTTTGAGCTCGGCTCGGGCTCGTTTTGGAGTTATTTAGTGGACTACTTTGTTATTCCTATATTTTGAACCTTAACTAGTCTATTGTATTAAGTTGTTTGTTATCTTATGAAAGACCTTGATTGCATTAAATTTGTGTATGGTGAAATATTGCATATTTTACTTTATTTAAGGAAGAGTCGTAACCATTAGACGGGTAAAAAGAAAAACGAGCCGAGCTCGAGCTCGAACATTTGGAAAAGAGCCGAGCACGAGCCTCATGTAGGAGAGCTCGTCGAGTTTCGAGCCGAGCTCGAGCTCGATCAAAGTGAGTTCGAGCCGAGCCGAGCTTGGTCGAGCTCGAGCTCAGCTCGGCTCGTTTACACCCCTAGCCCGCACACATATGAAGAGTGCAATGAAGGAAGGAGTTAGGAGTACCTCAATTTCTCTTTCCTTTCTGTCACTTTTTCTTTTTCTGAAATCAAATAATTAATATTTACAATAAAAATCAAAACTAGCATATACAACATAATTTGGATTAAATAAATTTTTACTTCGGCAAAAATCAAACCATGATCATTGTGAATGAGATATGTTGACGAAAGTCCCATTCACAATTTCACATCACTATGAGTGTGTTTTGGTAATTTTTTAGTAAAGGAAAGGAAAAGAAAGGAAGAGAAGGGAGGGAAAGGAAGGGAAGAGGAGGGAACCAATCTTTCCAATGTTTGGTTGATAGGAAGGAAGGGAAAAGAAATGAAAATAAAATCTACAACTTGTTTAAGAAAAGAAGAGATTTTTCTCTTTCCTCCCAAATTCCCCCAATTTTGGGAGGAAAGGAAAGAAGAGATTTTTTAAGTTTTCTTTCCAGCCATTTCCTTTCTTTTGCTATCAAATCCTTTATAATTTATTTTACCAAATAAGAGAAAACCTCTTTTTTCCTTTCCCTTCCTTTTTTTTCCATCCAATTCCTCCCTACCAAACACGCTGTATATGATGGAACTTCTATGAGGGGATATTTCAATCTTTAGTAGCTATGAAGCTGAACCCAATCTATTGTAATTAATCGTAGAGGTAACGTATGTTGAGATTTCATCCACAATTAATATTTACTATAGATTTAAAGAAAGTCAGCCGAGTTTTCATAAAGAGAGAGATTTAATCAATATGTGGGTAGATATAATATAAGCATATATTCTATACTTGGGTAGAAAACTCTAGGTAGAAAATGAAGTTTTATCAAATTTCAGTTCAAGTTAGGTTCTTTTAATTCAGTTCAGTTCAATCCAATTCAAAGTCATTCAATAATCCAAGTCAGGTTATGCCGAGTAAATGATTTTAGTTAAGCTTAGTTCAAATACATTCATTTTACTTTAGTTCAGTTTGAATCCATTAAATTCAAAAGAATAGGGTCAAACAATATATAAGAGAACGACGAGGTAAAAGATAACAGGTGAAACAATAACGACAATAAGCATACGTTTTATTGACAATACAAAGTGCATATATACAAAGTGCATATATAACATACAAACTCCTAATTAACAAAACACTCCACTATGATCACAATTTTTATTACCATGTACTTTCACAAAGATAAATAAATAATCTCACAAAGCATATCTAAATATATACTTCCTCCGTTTCTAAATAAGTGGAACATAGAGAAAGTGGGGGGAAACCAAGGAGGTTAGAGAGAGAAAGTTGGGGACCACAATTAAAAAGAGAAAGGGTACTTTAACTAAATAAACAATTGGATATATAATGTTTGATTAAGGATAATCATGTAATTTAATCATTTAAAATGTTCTATTTTGAGCTTGGTGTCACTTATTGTGACATTTCCATATTAGGAAAGTGTGTCACTTATTTAGAAACGGAGGAAGTATATCGTTACACTTTCATCTAGAAAAAATCTTGTTATTTAAAATCCGAGAAAGGAGAAAGTACAGGAATCACTTCCAAATCATTTTTACTTCATGCTTCTCGATGCTTCTCGATGCACAACGAACAATTACTAGCTACTACTTTTTTTAGAAGTTTATATTCAAAACAAAAAGAACCTACATCAAGATAAATACATTAGTAAACCATATATTATTGTATAATCGTAAAAAATTGCGATCAAACTTAATAATTAAGGCCCTGTTCTCATCAACTGAATTTTACTTAACTGAACTGAACTTATTAATACTAAATTGAACTTATTTTTATTGAGTTCCTTAACAATTTATTAAGGATATAAATTGGTTTTTACTGAACTAAGCTTATGATTACTCAACTGAAATAATTAGTACCAAACTGAACTTATTTATACTGAACTAAACTTATTAATATTGAACTGGACTTTCTTATACTGAACTTATTATTACTGAAACTTATTAGAATAAGTTGACGACAATAAGCCTTAAGTAGTGCATTAAAATCGAAATATAATACTTTTTAAAAAATGGTAAAAAAGTAGATTATACTTACAAAAATAATTGCCTTGATGTTATTAGTGGTAAGAAAAAATTCATTCCCATGATTTGAGTCATCCTTGTGGAACTTTAGAAGAATATCCACCAAGACTCCCTCATCAATTCCTTGTCTTTTGTTTAACATATGCTTCTCAATTATGGGATCAATTATCTTGTCAAGCCTATCGACTAGCCTTTGGAGTTTCCTTTTCATACCAGAAACGATGCTTATGAACTCAATCGATGGATACAGGTCACCTATTGAAAACCCAGAGACGGCTGCTGACATATCTGCTATTAGTTGCCTAAATTCTTCTCCATCATTCCCCTTTATGTTTATCGCTAATCTGGTATTATTATAAACTATTTAGTAGACATGCGAGATTAAAGAATCAGTATAAAGACATGGTTTACAACAGGTGTATGGTGCACCATCTCACATTAATTCTTCATCTATTTGCTCATATGCACAACATATGATGTAAGAAAATGTGAGAGCGTACACCATACACCCGAGTGTAAGGTAAATAGTTAGAATGCTCACGAGTCACGACATATATAGTTGGATTGAGGATAATATTCTGATGAAATTAAAGAGATAAGGAAGTAAATCTACCTCATTTGGTGGGTTATATTTTATCATAGCGAGGTGGATGGCTATAAGGGTAACATTCTCCCTCTTTACTCGATCAACATCTCATCTTATTTAGAATTCTTATTTAGGCTCTGTTCAGTTCACCTTAACTTAAGTTCAGATCAGTAAAAATAAGTTCAGTTCAGCAAAAATAAGTTCAATTCGGTAAAAATAAGTTCAGTTCGGTAAAAATAAGTTCAGTTCGGTAAAAATAAGTTCAGTTCAGTAAAAATAAGTTCATTTCAGTAAAAATCAGTAGTGCAAAGAAGAAAAAACAACATGAATCAGTAAAAATAAGTTCAGTTCAGTAAAAATAAGTTCATCAAAAATAAGTTCAGTTCAGTAAAAATAAGTTCAGTTCAGTAAAAATAAGTTGAACTGAACGGGGCCTTAGTTATTTCTTTAAGGACTTAAGTTAATAAGTACTATCAATGCAATTGTAAATAATTAATTAAGCCTGTACAATGTAATAAAGATTTCATCTAATTATTATAAAATTTTATATAGTTTTTGTGAAATTTTATTGTTTGTGAAACACTTTTATTGTTAGGAATTTAGGATTTGCGATGAAATTTACTACTATTTGATTCAGAAATTATTATCTATAACGTATCCCTTTTTAATAATAAAGAATGAATTATAGTTAAGGTGCTAGCATTTCCAATATCACAAACAAAATTTCTTTAGAAAAAGACTAGTCCTGAACCGGGCTCTGAACGGGTCTTGATACAATCATTGAACCGACCCTTGATCGACAATAATTTATTTCCTGAGCGGCCGATGGTATTGATTGAGCCGGTTCAGAGCCAAGTTTTGATGCACATGCCCATGACCAGCTCTTACAATTCAAGATCCTTAATTGTAGTTACCTGGAAAATCACCTTAACAAAAAAAAGTCTTTCCTCTTTTACCAAAAAAAAAAGTTTTAGAAATTTATGTCACAAAAAGATTCATATATAAGTAACATTTGGAGAGGGCTGCCCAATTTCTATCAGATAGATAGGAAATATGGCATCTATCAATTTATTTGTAGTATATTTATAGGTATATGTAGTATATTTTATAAATAATGTAGTATATTTTATAAATAATGTAGTATAATTAACAAAAGTTTAAGATAGTATATTTTCTTAATAAATTTAGAACTTACTGAACTTGTAGTATATATATAGAAAATGTAGTATACTTATAGAAAATCGTAGTATATTTGTATTTGATAGATGTTTAGTTCACATCTATCAGATATGAACTAAGCTTTTCCCAACATTTGGATTCTAAATGACTTAAATAAAGTAATACCTTAAAGTGATATCAAAGGTGAGGGCAAAAATTTTGCTAGTAAGGTTGATCACAGACCCAGCCTCCGCCTGAGGAAGTAGAGACTTGATGAGATCCAAGACTCCCTCTTCCCTGCAAGGTCGAAACGCCTGAACACGGCGGTTCGTAAAGAGCTCAACGGTGGCGATCTTGCGAACTTGCCGCCAATATTCGCCGTAGGGGGCTAGTGCAATGTCACTACTATTGTAGTACACTACTTGTGGCATTAGCATGTTAGGCCGATCACAAAGCACTGCATCATGAGTTTTCATCATCTCTTTCGCCATCTCCGGCGATGATATCACAATTGTGGAAACTTCTCCTAGCTGAAGGTGCATAATAGGGCCGTACTCCGTCGCTAGCTCCGCCAGACGGTGGTGGGGGAGGGTGTTTTTTGATGCTAGTTGGTGGATGTTTCCTATTAAGGGTAACTTTGGAGGACCAGGAGGTAATTTTGTTGGTGTTTTTTTCTTGCATAACTTGAAAATTATGGTCAAGGGAAGAATAAATAGTAGTAATAGAAGTAGCAAAGAAATCTCCATAAGTTTTTGAGCTTACCTTATTTAGATATGTTTTATGTTAATGGCTTGATTGATGGATGAATGTTTCACTTTAGTCTTTAGCTATATTTTGTTGTTGTTCTTGTGTGTATTTATTGGCTTGTTGATGATTATTTGGATTTACGGTAAGGTGATATTTTTCTCTATCATTAGTTGGTATAAAATATGTGGGATCGTGATTTTAGAAAAGGACATTATTAGATACTTTAATCGAATGCCAAGTCCTATATGATCCCCAACTTTAGAAGAGCTCAA
This sequence comes from Patellifolia procumbens, assembly GCA_947645195.1. NCBI lineage: Eukaryota > Viridiplantae > Streptophyta > Magnoliopsida > Caryophyllales > Amaranthaceae > Patellifolia > Patellifolia procumbens. The sequence goes on from CANSGD010000144.1 coordinate 2,521,703, forward strand.
AAGCAAACTAACACCATCAATAATTTTTCTTTAAATAATATACTCACATATAATTGTGTTTGGGCCCATCTAGTAGTCATACCCAGTCCTCTATGAAAAAGACAAAACTACCCTTTATATTTAAGCACAGGGGCTGCAATCTCCAAGATCCTACATCATCTGATTCTTACCTAGAGAATCGTGCCTATAAAAACAGCAACCATCATATCAGTAAAGCGTAACCAATTTTCTACCTACTCACTGCATTTGCTTACATAAGCTTACAACATCACTCCCATCACAACTCCACATCGTTGACTTAATTAGCATCAGAGGAAACCCCATTGGGCTAGTCTTCCGTCTGTTTTGCAGGTTCCTTCACCTGGCATGTAACTCGAGCCAAGACTGTACGTGATCATCCCGAAATCCTTCATCATTTCATACAAAGTTTCTTGGCAGAAACAAATTGTGTTGTTATTATTGATTAATCAAACGAAATAAGTACTAGAACAAGTGATATATCTAAGAACATCATACACCCAGGTCTACTATGAGCATGCTCAAGACTATTTTTTTTTGCTAATTTTCTTATTTGGACATCTCTAAATGAGCAAAAAATGTACATTGAATAAGTAATAAGCGAAAAATAATCTTAGATATATCATGGTCATCATGGGAAACCCGCATGTATAATAAAGTTGTATGTACTTAGCCTTAGTACAAATAATATTAATAAGAGTTCACTAAATTGATAACCCCAAAAATAATTGGAGGTTGACTTAGCTTAGTACAAATATATAAAATTACAACAAGTGTGCGTGGCTTGTCACGCAATTAACAAACCATGTGACACACACACATTGATTATTTTAGAGGGGGTTACCAACTATTCTAGTGGGTTATCAAGTGTTTTGGGGTTATTGACTATTTAAGGGGATAACTAACTATTTTAAAGGGCTATTAATTGTTTTAAGGGGGTTACTAATTGTTTGGGGTGTTACTTATGGTTTTAGGGGTTACTAACTATTTAGGGAGGGGGTACCGACTTTTTAGACGGGGTTAGTAACTATTTTGGACGAAGGGTTACCGACTATTAAATGAAGGGGTTACTGGCTGATTTGAGTGAGTTTGGAGAGTGAAAAAGTAATGACTGTGGCGGGCTGTATATAAGACTCTATGGTAAAATTAATAATTGTTCACGAAATTAAGATAACATGAAAAGGAATATTGGCCCTCCAAGTAGCCGAGCTGCCCAAATTGACCTTAGCGGGGCCCGGAGAAGTAGCTCTTAACACGAAAAGGAATAATATTGGCTTTTCTAAGACTATGTTTATTATTTTCGTCTCCGACGCGTTCGATAAAGTAACTAAAAGTGGAAATAATAAATTAACATAAACAATAATTATACTGATCCACCTGTGATTTTGGCATATATTCCAATATTTATGCTATATTAAGAAATATATTGAATGTTTATTAACGCTCCGAGGGCGTCGGATAGCAAGATCCTTATAATTTTACTTTATTAGAGGCGGAGCATGATTGTATATATTATAGTATTCGTTTTATATTTGTTGGATGACTATATATTTTTTTAGATTGATTTGACATTTTAATTGGCTTACATGCCATGCCAAGTCGCCCATGGAAGTCCACCATTGTATGCGTGTGCTCCCGTCGAACCGTGGTTTTAATACCAATTGTTGGGCTCACAAGTCGTACATCGACTCCACCATAAACTATGATATTTTCCACTTTGGGCCAAGCTCGTACAAATTTGTTTTCTGGGTTTCTTTCTAAAAGACCTCATACTTATAGATTAGGTGGACACTTATATATTGAGTAACTCCTTCATTCTCCGACGTAGGACTTGGCATGTACTCCTAACACCTTGTTGCTTGGATTGTTATGGAATAGGATCAAAGTTGAAGAGTGTGAAGATGTGAATTTGTAATTCACTAAACTGATAGCCCATGATTACGTTTCGATATATTTCTATATAATCAATAAGGTAAGTTTTTAAAATACTAACTTGTGTTTCTAACCTGATAATGCAAGTTTTTAAACAGGCACTTTATGTTTTTGGATTGTAGCTTATTCTTATAAATTGACCAAAAAAAATTTATAAACTAATAGCTTATATTATAAAATGATAACCTATTGTTCTAAACTAATACTTCCTCCGTAACAAAATGATCGCAACAAGTCACTTTACACGCATTTTAAGGAAGCGATTCAATGGTGTAAACAAGCAAATTAGCCAAACCTATTTTAAGAATAGTAATCTATAATCTCATTCTTACTTGTGTTAAAATTATTTTGCCTAATTAGCTAGTTTATACCATTAAATCTCTTCCTTAAAAAGCGTGCAAAATGACTTGTTGCAAACATTATGTTACGGAGGAAGTAATAAAAATCCTTAAAATGATAACATATGTACAAAGTTGATAACAAGGTGTCATAAACTCAATGGAATCCCAAGCAAACATAATCTCGATATCTAAAACAATACATCACATTATCCTAAACATAGTTGATATATAAACATGTACTTCCCCAATTATAGTGTAGATATCTAACTCATAGGGCCTGTTCTGTTCAGCTTATTTTCAGTTCAGTTCAGTTCAGTTCAGCTCTAATAAGTTCAGTTCAGTTCAGTTCAGCTCTAATAAGTTCAGTTCAGTTCAGTTCAGCTCCAATAAGTTCAGTTCAGTTCAGTTCAGCTCTAATAAGTTCAGTTCAGTTCAGTTCAGCTCCAATAAGTTCAGTTCAGTTCAGCTCCAATAAATTCAGTTCAGCTCCATTCATTATATAACCAATTTGTTTAATATTATTATTGTTGGTCTAATTTATTTTACTTATTATTATTGTTATTATATAATAATAATTATTAGTATTATTTATATATATTATTTTTTTTATTATATCTTTACTCATTATTATTACTATTATTATTATTATGGCTCAACAAAGTTTGGGTTGGTGCACGGTTTAACCAAATTTCATGTCAATACGAGTATTCTAATTTGCAATTGTTGCTTTATTTTACTGAATAAAATTCACTATTACATCATACAAATAAGCTACAAAAAGCTAGAAGATATGAAAAAATTACAAAGTTGCTAATAATACTGCAGTCTTATTTAAAATACAACATTGTCGTTACGTTGTATATTAAATATACTTTGGCGGTTTGGTGTATTTCTATCATAGACCAACCCACCACAAATCGTGGTTTGGTTAGAAGCACACATCAACCCATGTTTTAAGCTAATTATTATTATAATGGTAATACTTTAATTTACTTCTTAGGCATTATATTATATCATCATCAAGTATTAATATATTAATACTAATAATTGTAATTACTCATTATTATAAATTATTATTATTATCATCAGTAATTATTTTTTAAAAAATTAATTTATTATTATTATTTATTTATTTAAATTTATCATAATAAAATCAAAATAATATTATCATCATTCATTTGATATTATTCTAAATTATTAATTTAATTATTATTACTTAGAATTATTATTACTTATTATTATATTCATAATAATTATTATTTACTTATTATTCATATACTTATTATAATTTAATTCAATTCAATTCAGTTCAGTTCAGTTCAGCTCCAATAAGTTCAGTTCAGTTCAGTTCAGCTCCAATAAGTTCAGTTCAGTTCAGTTCAGCTCCAATAAGTTCAGTTCAGTTCAGCTAGAATTAGCCGAAGAGAACAGGCCCATAGTTTCTTGAACACAATAATATTTTCATTAATATATTAGAAAACCATTCAAATTTACTAATACATAGCACATGTTCCAATAACAACACAAACCGCATAGTTACACAAGCCCAAAAGATAATATGAGATTGATTCCTAAAACTATACCAACTTTTATGGCAGAAAATATTCCTCCATGATTACAATTTACCACCACTAAAAATAAGTAAATAATCTAACAAAGCATATCATATTATATAATATACTACCTTCGTTCCATAGGTATTGCAACCTTTGACATTTTGCACTATTCATACACTACCATTTGGCCCTCTTTTGTGATTTATACACAAGGATAAATATAGCCATGTGGGATCTTGTTAGATTCGTCTCGATATATGCTTAATTAATATCTATTTTTTATAATTTTTACTTAAATAAAATTAGAGATATTAGCGTCTAAAGTAGTGCGTTGGGAGGCGTAAAACTCCCTATGTTACAATACATATGGAATGGAGGTAGTATTATATGTTCAAAACTATTGTTATTTAATTGAAACCTGAAAAAGAATAAAGCACAGGGACCACTTCCAAATCACATTTTCTCCTCCCCACTATGCCAAAGGTCTCATCCATGTTGAGATATTGAGGTTCACTCCCATTTGGTAGCTTCCAATCAAAGTGGTATAGCAACATGGCAAGAGTAAGCTCAATTGTGGCAATACCTAATCCCATTCCAGGGCACATCCTCCTCCCCGCACCAAAGGGAAGTAGCTCGAAATAGGTACCTTTATAATCTATTGAAGATCCTTGAAATCTTTCAGGAATGAACATTTCAGGCTCTTTCCAATATTTGGGATCCCTTCCAATAGTCCATGCATTGATTATAATCCTAGTTTTAGGAGGTATTTCGTACCCATTAATTTCACATCTCTCCATAGATTCCCTTGGGACCAAACAAGGAATAGGAGGGTGAAGCCTTAATGTTTCTTTGATTACAAGTTTCAAGTACTCGAGTTTGTCTAGACTTGCCTCGTTGATCATTTTTACTTTTCCTTGTAAAACTTGTCTCACCTCATTTTGTGCCTTTTCCATTACTCTTGGGTTCTTTATCAATTCAGAGATTGCCCAATCTATTGCTGTCGAAGAAGTATCACCTCCAGCAGAAAACACCTCCTGCACATATTCAGTTTAAATACTTTCTTCTTATACTCAAAAATAAACATTTGCATGTCTCTTGTAGCTAAATCTAAAAGAGATTGATTTGAGTCATACAAATTTACTTTCACTCTTTTAACACAACTAAACCATTCATATTCTTTTATTTCACATTTTTATATTCTATAAAAACATAAACATATATCAAACAGATACACATTAATTAAGGGTTTGTTCGTGATCGTTTTTTGTTTTCAGTTTTCTGTATTTTTGGAAACAAAAACAAGAAACCAGAAAAAAATGGAAAGCCAAAAACCAAAAAAATGAAAACTACTTTTTTGTTATCAGTTTTTAAAATTATCATGATTTTAATAGCTTGACCAAATTTATTTATTATATGACATATATCATACTCCCTCCGTTCCCTAATGTTGTTCCCATTTGGAATCGGGGAGAGGATTAAGAAAAAAGAATCTTTGATGAAATGAAATTTAATGAATACATATTGATAGGTTTATTATTGAAATTTATCTTACCAAAGCATAGTAAAAGTGAAAAAAAGTCATCAATGCAAAGAAATTACAACTTACCATGCAAAACATAAAGACCATCCTTTTATTTCAACCAATGAAATTGTAAAGTGATTTGACTTTAGGTGGGTTAAATTTAGAAAAATTTTAAATGGGAACAACTTAAAGGAACACCAAATCGGGAAATGGGAACAACATTTGAGAACGGAGGGAGTACAACTTTGAAAAACAAAAAACCAGAAAACTACAATAATACTGAACCGGCCCTAACAAATCAAACCAATGCATTTGTTTAGAAAAGGAAATAGTAAGGATGAAACTTACAACAATAATTGCCTTGATGTTATTGGTAGTGAGAGCAAATTCATCGCCACGTTTTAAGCCATTCTTGTGGAATTTTAGAAGAATATCAACCAAGTCTCCTTCATCAATTCCTTGTCTTTTGTTCAGCATATGCTCCTCAATTATGGGATCAATCATCCTGTCAAGTCTTTTTACTAGCCTTTGGAGTTTTGATTTCATACCAAAACTTAGGAATTTAATCGATGGATATAGGTCACCAATTGAAAAGCCGGAGAGGGCCGCTGACATATCTGCTATCATTTTTCTAAATTCTTCGTTGTCTTTGCCCTTTTGGTTTATAGCTAACCTGGGATTGATAGAAATTTAGAACCATTTTAATTCCTTTGCATTATTAGAGGGGTCTCAGTGAGGGAACGAGTTGAGCGATTGCTCAAAATCTCCATTTTGAGGGGGCCCTCACACATAAAAAAAGTTATTTTAAACAAAAAGTAACACTATATGCTTTTGATTAACCCTATACGAATTCTAATGACTAATATTTTCATAACTCTTTATTTTCCTCAATCGTTCTCTTTTTAATACATAATTTTTGTACATAGAGTCCACAGTTAAAGGTTTACTCAAGGCCTAAAAAAAGTTCAAGACGACTCTGTACAACATAGTCTATAGATGAGAAACTTTAGGTGGGGAAAAACATTTTGCAGAATCTCATATGGACTCGGCAAGTTACGGGTTTAATTCAACATAAATTATCTTATTTAATGCTAAAGTTATATTTACTTCAGCCAAAAAGAACTTAAAAAGTTATGTCCTTTGTTCCTGTACACTTTTCTTTTCTGTCTCTAATAGTTTGAACACTACTTTCGGAAGTTATCCTACTAATATTTTAAAATTCCTGTCCTACCCACATTTGGCCCACCATATACAAATAACACATAGTATCTTTTAATCTTTTTTCATAAGAAAGCTATGCGAACTATCTGGACAATCCTATCGGGAGGATACGTGACTTTGATACAATAGACTCCGAAATAATGAAAGAGAAAGTACAAAATAGGTACAAAGAAATGCACACTCTAGCCTGAGACCACCCAAGCGCGGGTTCCAAGAAAACTTGGTGAATAGACTTCTAAGAAATCAGACTAGCCGAAAGTATATGAAAAGAGCCCCATAATCCAACCTAAAACGTGAACTCTAAGGCAACACAATCAGATCCACCAACACACAATCATTGGCTACTTTAACCTAAACATATATATAATTTGAAGATTAATAGTGTGGAACTTCTATCCTCATGAAACATAACATGTAAGAATCTCACATTAATAAAATAGGAGAGAAGTGTTCATATTAAGTCTAAGGGGATATTATCCTTAATTCCATATGCCGAGAGTAGGATGTAATTTGTTAAAATTGGTCATAAGTCAATATTAATTAAGTTTTTGGGATGAATTAGAAACTTATAGAAAGAGGAGAGCAATAACGTTTTTTTTACAAAGAGACGTGAGCGATAGATAATACTCTTGGACTTTCACAAAGTTTTGGGAAATAATTCCAATAATCTACGCCGCAAATACATGTTATTGGTTGACCAAAAACACCACCTTAAAAAAAATATTTCATCCCCCTATGTTTTTGTGTTTTTGGTGTAGATGAGCCACAAAGGTGGTATTTGCAAAACGAGAGAGGAGGGATTCAAACTTGTGACTTATTGTATACATGCCCTCAATCTTAACCACTTGGTGAAGATATCATTGGTTCCTCGATCTCCTTCCTATCTATTAGACCATTACCATCTTGTATAATTGTATTGGCTGATATTAATCCGTTAGTAAAAAGTTGTGACGAACATTTCTCAAATGTCTGCCCTAAAGTTTTAGAAAAAAATTGCACTATTCCATATAATATGACTCAAACAAAATAGTACCTTAAAGTGACATCAAAGGTGAGGGCGAATATTTTGCTCGTAAGGTTGATCAACGATCCATCCTTCGCCGGAGGAAGAAGAGACATAATAAGATCCAAGACTCCCTCTTCTCTTAAAGGTCGAAACGCTTGCACACGGCGGTTCGTAAAGAGCTCAACGGTGGCGATCTTGCGAACTTGGCGCCAGTATTCACTGTAGGGTGCTAGGGCAATGTCACTACTATTGTAAAACACCACTTGTGGCATTAGCATCTTAGGCCGACCACAAAGCACTGCATCATGAGTTTTCATCACCTCTTTCGCCATCTCCGGCGACGATATCACAACGGTGGAAACTTCTCCTAGCTGAAGGTGCATAATAGGGCCATACTCCGTCGCTAGTGCCGCTAGACGGTGGTGTGGGAGGCCGTTTTTTGATGCTAGCTGGTGTAGGTTTCCTATCAAGGGTAACTTTGGAGGACCTGGTGGTAATTTTGTTGGTGTATTTTTCATGCAAAACTTGAAAAATATAGTGAGGGGAAGAATTAATAGTAGTAATGAAAGTAGCCAAGAAATCTCCATTTATTTTTGAGCTTACCTTATTTAGGTAGTTTTATTATGTTATGGCTTGATTGATGAATTAATGTTTCACTTCATGTTGTTATTGTATTGTGTATTTATTGGCTTGCTGATGATTGCTTGTGTTTACTTTTTCTACGTGCGTGTGTGAAATGAGATTAGTTAATTAATTACAGTTCAGCACTTAATTTGGATTTACAATTTCTTGAGACTTCTTCTAATAATTTAAGTTTGTATAAAATATGAGGTTGGTCTTGCTTGTGCCACGTCTAAAATGATTGAGTGTGGAGAGATTCATCATACATTCGGCTGTAGCATGATGAGTATGGTACATTCAAAATTATTATTTTGCTCATTTGAATGTCTTTAACTGAAGAAAAGTTACACGTTTAAATGAACAATGAGCAGAAAAAAGAAAAAGCTTTGAGTGTATAATAAAAGTTGTATTAATTAAGTGTGTAACACTCTACTAAATAATGTAATAATTTAATAATTCTCGTGTCGGGTTAAAATAGGAAAAATAAAAATCAAAGTGACTAAGTTTAAAACCCACAAGCGACCCTTAACTTGCTAGTATTAGATTTATCCATTTTTCAATTTGAATTTATCTCTATTTTACAACATTGTGACCCATGTATAACTATAAACTTACCCATTTTAACTTGCAGCGACTTCTCGACATTGTAAGGAGTTGGTACATGTGAATACTTTAGTATTGTTTACACAACTATTTTGCATCCAATTTATTTCAAACTTACATCAAAGCCAGTGGGATGGTGATTTTTTAAAACAAAAGCATTTTATACTCATATCAAACCTATTAGTTACGTGTAGTAGTTCTAAAGAGAAATATCTTAAATAGTTAGAATAAAAAACTAGATAATCAAAGGATAATTTTATTAAGAGGTACTTTTAAAACATCAACCCATTATCTTGACATACATTCACAACTTAATAGTATTTTAAAATATATTTATACTTTTTGTCCATATACCCTTAATCTTAAGAGATCATTATACCATGAATTTATAACCCTAAAAACAATTTAAAGGTTGACTTAGTAAAAAAAAGGTAATACATTATAAAAGTTCTAAATTGAGATTAACATGAAAAGTAACTGGACGAAGTTAACCTTTGTGGGGCCATAGTTGTTACTTGTTAGCATGATATAGAATATAATGGCCGCCCAAATGCACAATTACACGATGACCTCGTGTACTATTTAAATCTATCCTTTCCCCAAGTTTTGTATTCTTATACATGTGTGAAGGAATATGTCCTTAGACAATTTCCGCAATTACTAAATATAAATGGGATTGTATTTATGGAGATAATATAGTTAATTATTTTAGTAACCGTATTTGCTTGCTAGAGAATAAATTACGGTTTGTAGACAAATTGGTTTGGGCCTACAACTAAGTTAATTAATCCTATGAGGTCACACAGAGTAACACTGATTAATAAATAAATTATAAGCCCATAAAGGCTTATAAGGGCCGGCCACTATTAGGGTGATTAGGGTTTTAGTTTTTTCCTTTCCTCTTAACCTAATCTCTATTTATTATATATAGATATAATAAGAAGAGAGATGGAACAATTCAGTTAGTCAGTAACTTGACACAAAAGAGAGAAAAAGAAAAACCCTTCTCCCTCTTTAGTCTAGGCGCCTATCCCATCAAAAGTAAGAGAGTGAATAGTTCATACTCTTCCGTTGTAGCAGACGTGGGTATTAATCGGTGTTCGTGGACTAAATAGAGGAATTACAAGTGTAGTTCTTTATCTCTAAAGTATTAGATCTGTGATAATACTTTGCAGTATTCAAACCTTACATACCTGTTCAAGTCGTGAATAAAAAGGTTTGTGTATTCTCTATTCTATGTATCGATTCATATATTGTTATGCATGCGATTCTGTTATAGATGTTAGGAAATTGTTTCCTGAAATTCCGCTATTCGCATCTATGAATTCCTACAGTGGTATCAGTTTTAGCCTCTTGCATAATTTTATATGATCAAGTTCATAATTCCAATTCAATTCAAGGAGGAATTTTAATATGTGTTAATTTGCAAGATTAATATGTTGATATTAATAAATTGAAAAGCATAAAATTTATGAATTTTATGTTAAAAATTGCCCAAAAATAAATTGTTTTTGATTTAATTTACAGAAATTTAAATCGAAATTTTTTGGTTTTGTTCGACCTAGTTTGGTCGAAATTCTTGCTCCCAAATTCAGCAATTCAATGTGTTTATTTTGTAAAATTGAATTAGGGCTTTGATTTGTTTTGATTTGAATTGAAAATTGATGTATTTAATTGTGATTTTCGTTTCGAAATCAAATAGTTTGATTCGAAACAATCAAAAACCCTAATTTTTCCCCCAATTCGTTTTATGGTTAAATTTCTGCAATTGAGTTGTACTTTGTTAACCAAATTGTGTTTATAAGCTTATTGTAAGTTTAAATCACAAAACAAAAACCAAAAATTAGTTGTTTTAGCCGAAAATCTCTCGGTTTTTGGTTTGAAAACAACCCAGAATTTTCGAAAATTGTTTCGAAAATTCTGGGCTACTCCTCGCTTTTTCCGGCGAGATTGGCGGCAAATGGTTGGCGTCTGATGGTCGGTGTTTGCCGGCGGTGGAAGGCCGGTGTTTTCCCCACGGAGCGCTGCGTGGTGCTGCCGTTTACTTGGCAGGCTGCGAGGAAGAGAGCAGCATCTGTGCTGTTCTTTCGCGGGCCAACAAATGGGCTGGGCTGGGCTGCGAGCCTCGGCCCGGGCCTAGCTCATTCCATTTTTTTTTTTTTTGTTTTGTTTTGTTTTGTTTTGTTTTGTTTTTGGTTAATGGTGATTTAAATTTTGATTTACTGATTTTCTTTGGGCAAAGTTATATATTGACAATTATGCAAATTAATATTAATGGAGATTAATATCATGTTAAAGGTGTAATTGAATTAAAAGAATGAAAGGTTCCTTATTAGTTATATTCTTAAATTTGTTAAGATGGCTAATTTTAGGAAAATTATTAATTCGATTAATGTTTCCTAAATATTTTTTTTTTAACTTAAAGTTGTTAAGTTTTAAAAATTATAATGAAAATTTTTATTTGCTCATTAATCGTTAATAGAGTAAATAAATTTTGTATTTATATAATTGTGTTATTTTTACTTGCATTTTATTTTCTAAATAAATGCGTGAATGTTTTATATATTTTTGGAAATATTTGTTATTTAACCATTAAACGTTAATGGAGTAAATAAGTAATGATTTATAATATGATGATATTATATTTCTTTCATGAATGCATATAATATGTCTGATATTATATTGCGTCGATATCTTTTATAATATGTTGATATTATAATTTTGCTTAGATGTATATTATAATATGTTTGATATTATATTTGCACAATCGTGACTGGTATGGCCCAAATTAGGATAGAAAATACGATCTGTGCATCGTTATGTATTTTTGTAATTAAAATACGATCTGCGTGTCGTTTGTATTTTTGTAATTTAAATTCTTTGCTTAGAATAATTTAAATGAAGATCAAGATTGAAGTTCCATGGAGAATCAAGGATGGAGATCCAAGAAAGTCCCAAGGGAGGATTCATGAAGATTAGATCTTCAAGATTTAGGGGCCATACTAGGATCGCATTTTAAGTTCATCTTTGATTGCTTATGCATTTAATTTCATTTAAATGTCCGCTCAAGTTTATGTGTGGTTATTTATGTAATGTGTTCACCTTTTTATATAACCAACATAATAAACTTGAGTCCCCAAGGGTGATATTGAGTTTAAATGCTTTTCCAAACAACACCTATAAAGCCTTAGATCATGAGTAATAGGTTCTGCCAAAGCAGGGTGTTGCTCATAATTCCGAGGATAGTAGGGTAGGTTTTTTTTTTTTTTTATGAAACTTACATGTTAATGTTTGGTTTGACTCAACAAAATCATCAAAAGATAAAGTTTTGGGTTTTGAAGCAGTGAGATAGGAGTTTATAAAGAGTTATTAACCTATCTACCAAGAATTATAAATTGTTATAATTAGTAAAGTGGTTTACTTTCCTCTATCACTATCTTTAAAGGCAGGGCCAAAGTCCGTTTAATTTTAGTGGGAGGGGATTTTGGTTATTTCTTTATTCAATATGGGGTTTTATATTTTGAATAAAGTATTAATAGTTGTTTAAATTTGTTTAAATAACCATCATTGATAAACTTTTTGATTGAATGCTTGTTTACTATTTTTTGTAGTCATGTCTAACAACAACAACAACAATCACTCTGGCTATAATTTGCGCTTTATTCTTGCAAAAGAAAAACTCAACCAAGAGAACTTCCTAGACTGGGAGAGAAATCTGAGAATAGTTCTCAGAAATGAAAGGAGAGAAATTGTTCTTGAAACTCCTATTCCTGCACTTCCCGAGAATTCTCGCCAAGCTGATAGGATAGCTAGGCAAATACTCATAAACAAATCTGTGCCTGTCACATGTTTGATGCTTGCATGTATGGAACCTGACTTTCAAAAACGTTTTGAAGGAATGGATGCCTATACAATAATCCAACAGTTGCGAACCTTTTTTCAAAAGCATCTTAGGTTGGAGAGGTTCGAAGTGAACCGCAAGCTTGTTGAGTGTAATATGGAGAAAGGAAAATCAGTTGGTCCCCACGTGTTCAAAATGATTAGTCATTTTGAGCAAATGACCAAGTTGGGATTTTCCTATCCCAAAGAGATAGCAATTGATATGATCATCAATTCACTCACTGACGCATATAAGAACTTTAGTTTGAACTTCTATATGCAAGGAGGGGAAAAGACCATACAAGAGTTGCATGGTATACTGATTCAGGCTGAAAGGAGCTTGCCTACTGAGCCCATAAAGGAGCATAAGGATGTTTTGATGGTGCAAAAGGGCAAGGGGCTCAAGAAGCACGGAGTTCCGTCTAAGAAGGGTAAGGGCAAAGGCAAACAAGTTGCTGAGCCCAACACTTCTGAGGAGCCAAAGGCAACACCTAAAGCCATAGTAGCAATACATGAGTGCTACTATTGTCACAAGGTGGGTCATAGGAAGAGGAACTGCCCTAAGTATCTGGAGTACAAGAAGACTAGAGCTTCTTCTTCAGGTATTTATGTTATAGAGATAACTTAAACTATTTTTGCATCATGTGTATTTGATACTAGATGTAGTTCTCACATTATCTGTAATGTGCAAGATCTAAAAAGAAGTAGGAGACACGCTTAATGGAGAGGTAGAATTGCAAGTTGGCAATGGAGCTCGAGTTGCCGCCTAGGCAGTGGGAGTTTTCAGTCTATCTTTACATTATGGATTTATTTTGAGACTTAATAATTGTTGTTATGTTTTAAAATATTGCTGAACACTATTTCAGTTTCTGTTTTGGATTCTGAAGTTTTCTCATTCACAATAAAGAAGAATTGGTTTTCTTCTTATTTGAATGATATGTTCTGTATCTCTACTAAGTTATCAAATGGTTTGTATGTTCCACAAACACATATCTATAAAAATAGCGAGAAACATAAGTCAAATGAATTAAACCCAATACACCTATGACATTGTCGATTAGACTACATAAGTACAAAACGAATTGAGAAATTACATAAAGATGGAGTTCTCAAAATCATTTGATTTTGAATCATCTGATGTGTGAGTTTTGCTTAATGGGAAAAATGACAAAGTCTCTTTTCACTAGTTCGAGTGAAAGGGCCAATGACCTCTTCGTCCTCATACATACGGATGTGTATGGACCTAAGAATACATTGGCTAGGGGAGGGTAAGTTACTTAATTACTTTTACTGATGATGTAAGCACATATTGATATGTTTACCTCACGCGGCATAAGTTGGAGGCCTTTGAAAAATTCAAAGAATTCCAAAATGAAGAACAAAACTGACTTGGCAAGAAGATTAAATCTTTATGATCTGGTCGTGGAGGGGATATCTGAGTCAAAAGTTCGGTGATCATTTGAAAGATTGTGGAATATTTTCACAGATCAACTTCAATAGGAAATTCCACAATTCAGTGGTGTTTCCGAGAGAAGGAATCGCACCCTATTAGATATGGTACGATCCATGATGAGTCTTGCTGATCTCTCTATATTTCTTTTGGGATTTTCTCTTGATACAATTGCGCTTACACTCAATAGGACTCCATCCAAAGCAGTAGATTAGACTCCATATGAGATATGGTCAGAACCGTTCCTAAAATGTCTTTTCTAAGGGTTTAGGGTGTGAAGTTTATGTAAAACGTTTACTATCTGATAAATTAGCACCCAAATCTAAAAAGTGTTTCTTTGTGGGATATCCCAAAGAGACCTAGGGATATTATTTTTACCACCGTAGCGAAAACAAAGTGTTTGTTGCTCGCTATAGTGTCTTCCTTGAAAATAAGTTTATTTCCAAAGAAGACAAGTGGGAGAAATGTATATATATCTCGAAGAAATTCGAGATGAGCAACAAATGGGTGAGGTTAACACCTCATTAGAGGCGGACCGGCATGAAAATGTTGGGGGGGGGGTAGTAAATCCTATCCACGAACCTCCTACCGTCCCACTTGGATCGAATCCATGCGAAGCTTCTAAGTCTAACGACCGAGATTCTTCTTCTGTTGTTCCCCTACGTAGATCTCATAGGATCACCATTCCATCAGAAAATATGTTGATTTTCTTTCGACGGAAAGTTCTAAAATAACGATTTTAGTAAGTTGTGAGCCTATCAGCTACAAAGATGCTTTGGAGGGCCAGGACTCCTAGAAATGGCGTGAAGCCATGAGATCCGAAATGGAATCTATGTCTGAAAATCAAGTATGGGACTTGGTTAATTTGCCTGATGGAGTAAAACCCATTGGATGCAAATGGATTTTCAAGTTGAAAACAGACAAAGACGGAAACATTAGTGTTTTCAAAGCTAGGTTAGTGGCAAAAGGTTTCAGACAAGTTCATGGTATAGACTATGACGAAACCTTCTCCCCAGTAGCCATGCTAAAATCCATTAGGATAATCCTTGCGATTGCTGCATTTCATGACTATGAAATATGGCAAATGGATGTCAAAACCGCCTTCTTGAATGGTTTCTTGAAAGAGGATGTGTATATGACGCAACCTCAAGGTTTTGAAGATCCAGAAAATCCAGGGATGGTATGCAAGCTTAAGAAGTCCATTTATGGACTAAAGCAAGCATCCAGGAGTTAGAACCTCAGATTTGATTAGGCAATCAAAAAGTTTGTTTTCCTCATAAATGAAGAGAAATCTTGTGTATACAAGAAATTGAGTGGGAGTAATATAACAATTTTAGTCTTGTATGTGGAAGACATACTTCTCATAGGAAATGATAAGTCGTGCTTGAGTCAGTCAAAGGATGGCTTAAAAATCGTTTATCTATGAAAGACTTAGGAGAGGCAGAGTATATTTTGGGAATAAAGATCTATAGAGATAGATCTAAAAAGGCTGATTGAACTTAGTCAAGGAACTAATATAGATAAGGTTCTTGCTAGCTTCAAGCTGGAAAACTCTAAGAGAGATTTCAATTCCATGAAACATGGCATATCACTTGGCAAGACTCCGTGTCCTTCGACACCTGATGAAGTCAAGAGATTGAGTAATGTTCCCTATGCTTCTGCATTAGGTTCCATTATGTATGCATGCTATGCTTTGCACTCAACCAGATGTTGCCTATACTACGAGTAAATGCAACATATACCAGTCTTATCCAAGTTACACGCACTAGATGAGTGCAAAGAATATCCTTATGTACTTACGAAGAACTGAGGATCATTGATTGGTATATGGTGGAGAAATTGAGTTTGTTGTTAATGATAGGCATATACGAATTACCAAAGTGACAAAGATGATTTCCGATCTCCATCTGGTTTCATTCTTTGTCCCAATGGAGAAGTTATGAGCTGTAAGAGTTCTATACTGAATAAGCAAGATTCATATTGATGAGAATGTGGGAAATCCGCAAACTAAACCTGTTGCTCGACCTAAGCATGAAGGTCATACTAGGTCTATGGGCTTAAGCATATAAAAGAATGGCTTTATAATGCTTACTTTATGTTTGCATTTGTAAAGACATTGATTATGCTTGGAATTGTTTATCAATAAAAATCTACATTCTTATTTAATTTGTTTAGTATTAAATAAGATGTCCAAATAAATTGTGTTTTGAAATAGGATCATCATAAACGTTGTGATGAATGGAACCCTATATAGTGAACAAAAACCACAGTTTATAATATGTCCCTAGTCTAAGGCACTGAATTGGACATAAGTGACTTGTTAAAAGACTAGCATAATGTTAATTGATAGCGCAGTTCCTTGGGCTATAGAGACATAGGGATGTCAAATTAACAAATATGGATGTATGATTGATACATTGAGACTTGACCTAATTAGATTCTAATAGTAGAATCGGAATGTCTATATTTAATAGATTCCTTGGACATGAGTATGTCCTAATAACCATGATATGATTAGTTTAGCTTTGACATTGTTAAACACCGTGCCGTAAAAGGAGGTTATAAAGGCAATGCTCAGGTTGGCTAAGAATTGAGTGGGAGTTATGGTCATACAAGATTGAATAAGTCCTCCTATTTGATAGGAATGGTGTCTGGGCCTCTTGATGAGGGAGAATTGTAAAAACGCATGGCCATGCTAAAATGAGATTAAAGAGTTGATCTTCAGTTGAACAATTCAACCTCGGTGATCAAGAAACATATTTGAGTATATAACATCGTGTTATCAAATTTGGCATTAAGAGACTTAAGGAATTTAATATTGCGTATTTGTCTTACGGACAAGTGGGAGATTGAAGGAATATGTCCTTAGACAATTTCCGCAATTACTAAATATAAATGGGATTGTATTTATGGAGATAATATAGTTAATTATTTTAGTAACCGTATTTGCTTGCTAGAGAATAAATTACGGTTTGTAGACAAATTGGTTTGGGCCTACAACTAAGTTAATTAATCCTATGAGGTCACACAGAGTAACACTGATTAATAAATAAATTATAAGCCCATAAAGGCTTATAAGGGCCGGCCACTATTAGGGTGATTAGGGTTTTAGTTTTTTCCTTTCCTCTTAACCTAATCTCTATTTATTATATATAGATATAATAAGAAGAGAGATGGAACAATTCAGTTAGTCAGTAACTTGACACAAAAGAGAGAAAAAGAAAAACCCTTCTCCCTCTTTAGTCTAGGCGCCTATCCCATCAAAAGTAAGAGAGTGAATAGTTCATACTCTTCCGTTGTAGCAGACGTGGGTATTAATCGGTGTTCGTGGACTAAATAGAGGAATTACAAGTGTAGTTCTTTATCTCTAAAGTATTAGATCTGTGATAATACTTTGCAGTATTCAAACCTTACATACCTGTTCAAGTCGTGAATAAAAAGGTTTGTGTATTCTCTATTCTATGTATCGATTCATATATTGTTATGCATGCGATTCTGTTATAGATGTTAGGAAATTGTTTCCTGAAATTCCGCTATTCGCATCTATGAATTCCTACAATGTGTAATTGTAGACTTTTCCAAGATTATGTGTATCATCGTGCTTTATTAGAGGGGGAACATGACTACACATCATATCATTTTTTAAAAACCGAACGGTTTGAAGTGATAATTCATACTTTCACATTTTATATACCTCCATTTTATTTTACTCGCATTATTTCCATCTTTTACATTATTCACACATGTCCACTTAAATCAATATTATGACTTATATGTAAAAAAAAAAATAGTCATATAGGATCTTGTTAGATTCGTCTCGATGTATAGATTATTAAAATCTAATTTGCATAATTTTTTATTGTGTATAATTAAGGATATTTAACATTTAAATTGTGCATTGAGTTGCGTAAACTGGTTCAATGATGCAAGTAAAAAACGGAGGAAGTAATTAAAAGATAGCGTCTAATTTTAACATAAAATTATATCAATTAAAATCCACATGCTATTAGAAGATACATTCCATTTTACTCTAACTCAACATTGTTCTTTGGCATTTGACTCTACTCTAATCATCCCTTCTTTTCTCCTTTCCTTATTTCAGGTTTAGTTTTGAACTATAACACCCAATTTTTTTAAAAAATATAAGATAGGGATGTCAGTGGGGCGGGTTTTGTGGAGACCCACCCCGCACCCGCCCCAGTTAGGTGGGGATGGGGCGGGGATGGGGATGAAAACCATCCCCGCCATGGGTAATGGGGCGGGGGTGGATGTTAGTCCATACCCGCCCCATCCCCGCCCGCCCCGCCCGCCCCGTTTGAGCCCCGCCATAGGCATTCTCCAAAGGCCTAAAATCCTAAATGTTATTAGTTGTTTATTGCTTTCATTCAATATTTTTATTTTTCAAAGGCTAAAATCCAAAATTACTTTTAAACTTTTGTTTTCCCTCTCCCTTAACCCTAATAGATTGAGGCGGGGATGGGGTGGGTGCGGGGATTCGCGCGGGGATGGGGCGGGTGCGGGGATTCACGCAGGGATGCGGCGGGGATGGATTTTAACTTGTCCCCGTTGGGGCGGGGATGGGGACAAGATTTTCCCCCGCCATGGGTGATGGGGCGGGGATGGGGATATGAATGCCAACATCCGCCCCGCCCCGCCCCGCCCCATTGACAAGACTTACCGAATAAATTAAACTAATTACTAAATGAATTTAACTAGTTAGTGAATGATTTATACATTGTGAGTATTGAATAAACTGAACACATCACAAAATGGATTAAATAAGTGATGAAGTGGATTAAATTGGTCACTAGTTTTAGAAAGACAATATACTTTCTTCTTAATATTGGGCTTGGGCCTTCGCCTAATTTAAATTTAAAAGTAGACGGTCTCTTACAAAACTAGGTGTTTGAAATGTGTAATCAAAGAAACTTTACGCCTTCATCCTCCTTTCCCTTGTTTAGTCCCTAGAGAATCTCTAGATCGATGCGACATTAGTGGTTATGTAATACCTCCAAAAACTCGAATTTTCATCAATGCATGGGCTATTGGAAGAGATTCTCAATATTGGAAAGATCCTAAAATGTTCAAACCCGAAAGGTTTGAAGACTCTTCAATAGATTACAAAGGAACTCACTTTGAATTAATTCCATTTGAGGCGGGAAGGAGGATATGTCCGGGAATGGGACTAGGCATGTCGACAATCAAGCTTGTGCTAGCAATGTTACTTTACCACTTTGATTGGAAGTTACCATATGGGAGTAAACCTGAAGATTTGGACATGGATGAAACTTTTGGCATAGTAGGAAGGAAAAAAGTTGAATTGCAAGTGATCCCCTTACTCTATTCACTCTCAAGTTTCAAATGATGACCTTTTCTCAAGGCATTGCTTGATTTTTGTTGAATGCTACAACCTACATTGAAGGATTGGTTTTGTACTATGCAGTATGCACTTTATTTAGGGTGTCAAGCATCTGACTATGGAGCTCAAGTATATTGGAAATATATTTTTCATCGTATGTAAATATCTTGTTTGAGATTACATTGTTATTCGAGCTTTTTTTCTTTTGAGATAAATGTTATTTGAACTTATTTTTGTTTTAAAATGTTGAGCAAAAAGTACTAAGTTCAATGAAATGTATTGTTTTTGTTTCTAAAGAATGAGGGGCAAGTCCCGAGAAAAACAAAAAAAAAAAAAATATCTCCAATATGAAGATATGATATTTCTATTAAAGAGAAACAAATAAAAAATTCTTCAGTCAAGTGAATGAAGATCATATATTAAAAATCTTTAATAGATCTACATACAAACCCGCTTTGAATAATACGTCCAGCCTAAGTAAAAACCAAAAGTAATGAATACTAAAGTGTCTAAAGTCCTAACAATTTTTCATGCATCATCTTACTATATTTTAAGCTATTGAAAAGCATAGCGTTAAAAAAATGAATTGCAATTACTAGTTTCACTTTTGTTTCTCCTCCATCTACTTGATTTCTCCATTTTACAAGATTATGGTATCTCTCTTTGTATTTCATATGCTCTCACAAATATGAAAAAAAAAAACTTTGAATATCTAGGTTGAGTTGGTATTTTAGTTCGAATTTGGTGACATCTTGTGAGTGGGTCTTGCTAATGTGGGTGACTGACTTGATATAAAAACTCAACACTCTAGCCCCATAATTCCCATGCCAGGCGATTGTCCACAAACTTCAAATCCACAAACTCGATTTATTGTCACAAGGTCATTGTGATACTATTTGTAACATTCCGACCATTGCAAAGATGTCGCGAATGAAGTTTTACCAACAACTAGCCTTACAGACCAATATGCGTCCTTCTAGTACATTATAAATTGATGTGCGCCATAGGAAACTTCTGAATAGGTCATTAATCCCACAAACATGTTTGATTATTGAGTATCTTGACATATGAACTCTCTAAAAAGAGAGATTCACCTTGCTCGTTTGAATGCTACCATCAAATCTTATAAAGCATAGACCATAGAGTATTACAAATCTATACCATAAAGATATGTCCCCACCTCTAGAAGCAAAGAAACCTAAAGCAGCTGACAAACAGAAACATTACCTCTTATCAACAAAAGTTTTCCTTTAATGTCAACGATGTGAAAACAACGGCAGATTTCAAATATATTAGAGAAATCCACTGTAGTGTCAACTTAGGCCCATTGTACCCTATTTGCCAACCCCACAAATTGGACATTATACCAAGGTTTTTTCTCACTATGTGGCACCTATTTCTGAAGTGAAGGATGATAAATCCATCTCAAAGATGTTAAATATCCAACTTCCTTACATACATAGGACCATATAGATTTTCGTGACTATATTGAGGTATATTACCCAAGAGATTGGATGATATTCAAAGTTGAGCAATTACTACTACTAGTGATAAACATATAGGGTACGAAATAAATTAATTAAGGGTGAAGCTTTTTCTCCAGTTAATAAGTGAATAATGGTTACAAAACTCATCAACTTTTACCATCATGCCCAGAAGTTTACAGCCTCAGAGTCAGCCTTGTTCAAAAGAGGGCAAACCTAAATCATACGAAATTGGTGTATTCCAGGCTTATCTAAGACGTGGATCTGTAGGATACATAGCGTGTTACCTTTCCATGCTTTCTTAAATGCGCAAGACGGGTATCATTAGTAGACTATAGGAACAGGAAGATCCTTGATCTGCATCTGCTTGTACATCCATTGAAGGTTTTCTGAAGTTACATCACCCCCGAGTGAACGAATAACAGACCCGCCACTACATGAGCCCACTTTACAGCAATCCTCTAAGGATAAACCTTTTATCAAGCCGTATATGAACCCGCTTGCAAAGAGGTCCCCGGCTCCAGTGGCATCACACGGTTGTGCTTCCCCTATGGCCGAGAGCTTCACCGTCTGCAAGGGAGAACCACCATAAATTAGTTAACTGAGTTTGAATAATTGGTTGCTATGGGAGGAAGTTGATGCCATGAAAGTGAGGTATCGTGATTAGAAACAAGGTATAAAACATGATGCACCATTTTATCTGAGTAGACCCAACAAACCTCCTTCCTGTGCTTAGCGATGCAACCCTTGGAGCCAAGCGTTACGACAGCCCATTGGCAATGTGTGGCTAGATAATCAAGAGCAGCTTCAGGACTTGTGTCTTGTTTTCCCCTACCCAATGGAAAGAATATGGTGTTAAGAGTGTATCTGCTAGCAAATTTTTAGACAAGATTAGAAGTAATCGTGGAAAATAGCTAACAAACCAAACTAACAAAGCCTTACTACACTGAGCTCCAGCTGACCATCACTAAGAATCTATGATCCACGCAATGGAGAATCTTACCAGTGATGGACAATCCTTGCATAACCTACCCTTAAGCTTGGGTTTGAGACTCACAAATTAGTCAAAAGCGTAACTTATTGAAGGCTTTTTTTGGTTGAAGGGAAAACATTTTCAATTGAGAATCTTTTTACAACCATTTTCCAAGTGAAAACACAATCATAAATTAGTTTTTCTTGTTTGGTTCCTTACAAAACAAGTTCGACAGAAAATGAAAAATGAAAATGATGGAGAGAGGATGGACCGGACAAGAGAAAGAGAAAGCTAAGAAACATGTGACATTCGTTCCTTCAGAAATGAAAGTGTTTTTCATCATTGAGAGTTGTTTTCCACCTTATATAACCCAAACAAAGGAAAAAAGGAACTATTATTACTAAGGACATGTTTGCCTCCAAACCAAACACTCTTTCAATTTAAGATTCTCAGTTCCACTACTACTAATCTTGAAAGGAGAATCACTACACCGACATTAAGCATAATCAACCTAGCTCCTAGATGGTTCATCACAGTTATTGAGTTTTCAGTCGTAAACTAAATGCCTTGTTGAATATGATCTTGTGCATAACGCTTGAATTCAGGGGATATTATAGGGAAGAAATTCTGTCAAATACCTCCATGGAGGATGACATTTACACTTCTAATTGTAGTCAAATTGTAGTCAAAAGATTTAATTATATCACTCAACTCAATCGACTACTGGTTCATAAGTAGTACCATGCCATATAGTTATTAATTACCTCACAACCTCCATTGCTTCATCTTCATTGGCAAAACAAAGATCAATATCTCCAGATTCAAGCAGTTCTACCAAAGCGGACTTATGGCTTCGTACCATCTGCCGAAATTAGAGGATTTTACTGAATCATCAGCAGGGAGGGGTTTGAGGAATGCTGTGAAGATGGGCAGGGGAAGATAAATATAAGGGACGGAAATTTAAGAATATACCTCAAAACTAGCCAAGTCCAGGGACACAAGCAGTCCATCCCGTTTGGCTATCTTAACAGCAGCATGTATGAGTTCAAAATTGATGGCTGCAAACCTCATTACCAACCACTGAGTACAAAAAACAGAACAAGTGAATATCTCAATCTACTGCCACATGCCTACATTAGCCATCTGCTGAATTGGGAGTCAGATTAACTATTTACACAGTCGAGTCTCTTGAGGTTTTGCGTAGATGAGAGTAAGATATTTAGTCAGCATTCGAGATTTGGCTTATAAGCACATGTAAAAAATAAATAAGAAACAACTGTTTGGTAAACTTGGCAACAGATTTACGACCTTGGAGCCCCTGAAGTTATCTTCAATCAGTTCATCAGCCTGAAAGAGATAGGAGATGAGTAGAGACACCAAGTTAGCTCATTTAATACAAGTCAGGAACATACAACTTCTTGTCTGTCAACACGAATAACACGAGCACGGGAAAAGCATGCACCTTAAGTCTAACAGCCTGTGAAAGGCATGGCCGCATCGTACGATTTCCAACTGCATCAACCAGGCAGACACACTGCATAGCACATCATACCAATTGAGATTCACACTATCAAAGATATAAGGAGGTTCCATAGTGTTAATATTTCTAAAGATGCTCACTTGGGCAGTGGCTCCCTTCTTCGTTCTCAATCTTGACAGATCCACATCTTTAGAGCTCATGTTATGTATAAACAACTGCCCTTGCTCATCATCACCACATGCACCAACAAGTCCAGAACTTATGCCAAAACATGCAGACAAACCTCGAATTGTATTTGCTACACTACCTCCACCAAGAGTCTTTATGGGAGACGGGTCATCTTGGGATGGGGTGATATGGGTATTGACCTCCTTAAGTATGTGATCCACATCCGTCCATGCGACCTAATGCAATTAACATACAATTTGAGGAAAATTCAAGAAGACAACGTATGAATGTCACATTGCATTTCAGCAAACCAAACATTGTAACCAACCATGAAAAAGTACAAAGGCTGTTGTCCACTTGGACAACCACAAATGAAACAAAGTCCTCCTGTTTTTCGACAACCTCATATTATTCATGATCTAATTGAATGGCTATCACTCAATTGAAGTTCCCAAAACATCAAGTAGGCATTGCTCAAATTCTCGCTTAGGAACTACATGACGAGCCCATTGAATCAACTTAAATTTTCAAGCAATTATCTTGAGAAATTGAAGAACATGGTTCACTAATTTACACCACTGCTCAAACTAATTCCCATATGCTATTGACTTTGGCAAAAACACAAAGCATTACTACTAAACTTCAGGGAACAATGATAAACATGACTAATTATACTAATAACCCACTAGTATACCTAAATTTGAAGGATAATAAAAACATCTTCCAAAACAAGAAAGCAAGAATAACATCTGACTTCACATCACCACCAAAGTGAGACATCCATTCCCAGCTTTCTAAACCAAACACATGAATCCCATTTTCTTTAATTCTGTAAATTGCTATACTTTAAGATTGATAAAATTGCAATGCTACTCATGATCCCTACCCTATCCTCTCAAAACCCATACAAATTCCCAATACCAAGTTGCTCCTAACTAGGAATTCGAGGGTGATTGGCTTGTAATGGGCCCCTGGATGGAGACCTGGAGCGAGGCCACCCAGAAGATTCTCTTATTACACATAAAAAGTTATTCTTTACTGATAAATCACTCTCCATCAGAGTAATTTTTGGTAGCAACAAAAAGTCATAAACAGTGAACTAATAAATCCCTAGAAAAAAATAGTAGATAATATTAGAATATTGTTAAGCACGAGGGAGATTCCACTTTATAAGACCCATTTCCACCCTGAAACGATATGACAACAGGTTTCAACGTGGGATTCTAACATGTTTCAAGGTCCGATTGAAAAAAGTAGATAATAAAAGGATAATGTTAAGTAGGACGGGAGAGTCCACTTTATAAGACCACCTTTCACCCTGAAACTATATGGCAATGGGCGAATAGTCCTTATGACACCACTCTTCAATTTTATCAATGTGGGATTCTAATATGTGATGTTTCAAAGGGATAAGTTGCAACAATAATCATGGGTAGCAAAATAATTTGAAAAAGTAATCAAATAACTATAAAAGATTAGATCTTTGAAAGTAATTACCGGAATAGAGCCACCCCTTTCACCAGGAATTTGATTAAGCAAAGACCAATCAACTCTAGCCACATAATCAACAAGTGCAGAGGGTTGTAGACCCAATACAATTGGAGCTTTATCTTCATTCACATTACCAATCACAACACCAATTTCATTCCCATTCTCATTAAAATTTGGATCAGCCCCCATTTATCTTATAACAAATTGATACACTCGACAAGTTTGCCTACGAACGCGTCCTCGAACTTATGGGGGAGTACGTGCCACTTTAAAACAACACGAGAAAAACAGTTAAAAATAGATAGGTAGAGTAGTGAGGAGTGGCGGAGAAGTTGAAGAAACTAAACTCCACGCACTCAACACACCCACCACACACACACACACAGTGTGAGGGAGTTAGTACTGAGTGAGAAGTGATGAAGTGAGTGATGAGTGAATGATGAGAGAGAGAAATTTGTTGGTTACTTGATTAGATCTTTATAGTAGCAGGCTCACTTTTCTATATGAGTATACAGGTACAGTAGCCGCAACTGAGGCCCACTTAGATTTACCTACGCTTTTTGGTTTTCTTGGGATCTCTTTTTTCTGGACTTTTTTCCTCCTCCCTAAACAAGAAAATTTTTCATGAGGGTGAATTGGATCCGGTAAAACGGTTGGTCGGATTGATTTTAAGTCGGATAAATTCGGATTTGGGTTAATTTTTGAGGCGGATTAGTTTTGGTATCCTGGCTTTTCTAGGTATCAACATCGGTATAAAAACTAAGGGAAGTATTACAAGTGTGAAGTAAGCTATTCTAACCTATTAACCGTCATTTCTGAAGTACTTCCTCCGTTCTTTAATAAGTGACACACTTGTATAGTGTTTACTATTCACAGTTTAGACTTTAATTAGATTTGGTGATTTATCTTTTAGGAAAAACATAGTCATGTGGGATCTTGTTAGATTCGTCTCAACGTGCATAAATTTAATATCAACTTTTTATAATTTTTACTCTTTGATAATTATAGATATTAATGTATAAAATAATGCATTGGCAAGTGTGAAAACATGAAGTGTGTCACTTATTAAGGAATGGAGGAAGTATTAAGCAATACCCTACATAGTTTAAATTCACTTCTGTTTATTGTACTTCCTCACTGGAAAAGTACTCGTTGTCTCACTTAAGTATCGGAGTGGCTTCTTCCGGAATATCCCAAGGTAGTTTTTCCCTATTTTGCATGTACAGTCGTACATCTAGGAGGGTCTAAGATTCGATCAACGAAATATGATCGAATCAATCATCCATTTCATATTTTAAGTTTCTCGTGTAGAACTAGTATTGATTTTTATCCCTCCTTCATAGTTTTCTTATACATCCGCAAATTAAGTTACTAGTGATAGAGAAACCTTGGAGAACTATATGGAAAATAGGGGCATTTTGAAAGTAGTGTAAAATACATGAGGTCATTTTAGGTATCATAATCAAAGTTTTATTAGAAGATTTTATTTATAGATGTTTATAACCATTAAGAATTATGAGCACTTCCTTCGAACCTAACTATCAGATGAAGTATTAACCAGTTTAGTTGGTAAAGCTACGCTCAATATAAATAATATGTTATGATCGATATTTCTACTCTAAATTTTTATAAACAAAGCGCATATTTATTTTAATGAGATGTTGGATGATCCAATTGTGCAAAGGTTTGTCTTTTAAACTCTAGATAGCATGGGGTCAAGTGATTTGAATCCAATTTCTTGTTGATAAGTGGGTTGCAATTGGGTCTAACACATATTTCTATTAAGGCAAACCAAACCAACAAATACCTGACCTTGCCAACAACTGCTTATATATGTTGGTAGGGAGTTGTTCCAACTTAATCAAAAGTTTCGAATTAAAAGGCAACAACACTTGCTTAAAGTAGTTTACGTCTTTCCACCTCTAATCTGTATTAGTTTAAGTTTTTAAATCCGAATTAGTTGAAGTCTAGTAGCGGATTTAAACAAAAACACCCCGCTCGAAAAAACAAGCCACCAACACCACGATGTCAAGATTAGCTCATAGTTTCTCTTCCCTCTCAAGAACAGCCAAAGGACTTCCATTATTCATGCTCTAATAAGGCGCCATTCCGTTATTTATGCCTGCAGCATGCCTTTAAATGTTTACCAAATCAGAAAGGACAATTCCATTATTGCATTCTTATATAGTAAAAGATGCCTCGTGACTCATCCTCTAAGAGCAATTAAGAAGAGAATCTTTGAAAATTATGACTAATAGGGACCTTGCCTGATGCTTCCAGTGTGAGGTACATGTGAAGATATGGAATTTGGTGCGCCCCTACGGACCACGGTAGGACAAACCATCTCTAGGGCTATAAATTTATCCATTTTTGGCCGAGAATAGATAAATTGAGATCCTTAGTGTATTATAGGTCTGTTCTATTCGGCTCAAAATAGCTGAATTGAACTGGAAAGAAAAAAACTGAACTGAAGAGATAATGAATGTGAAAGTAAACGTATTGTAAAGAGCTGAAATGAACTGAAAATAAGGTGGAAAAATCGGGCTCTAATTTCTTATCTACAAAAGTCACAAAGAAGTTGTATGACCCGTACAAAGCATTACACAGTCAAATGTTCAACTTGCTGCACATAGCCTCAAACCCATGTGCATAGGAGATAGAAAGACAACAATAAATTGAGATAAGAATATGGCCTACAAAGCTACAATCTTTACACTGCTGATTTCCAGTATAATATTACAAAGCATTATGAGAAATGCATTACAAGCCGAAAGGCGAAAGCTACCACTGGAAACAAAAATATTATGCAGATACACAAAAAACCAAATCCACCATAGCACAAAAGGTGGCTTTATCACAATAATGAAGATAGGAGAGTCATACACTTCAATCTCAAAGATGGGCAAAATCATCAAAAATTTCAAGAGTTTTTCTTCAAAAGATATTCTCAATTGAGCTAGGAAAACACTGAAATGTCCGTATGATTGTCGAAAGTCTCAAAAATTGTCACCGAGATATATGAGGATGAACGGAAAAGAGAGAAAAAGGAGCAAATCATCATTTGAGCAAATGCCCTACAGCCTAGTACATTACCCGGCCGTCCGTTCCTTTTTTTCTTGCTCCATTTGCTTGAGAACAAGATTTTAGAAGGTGCATATTAGCTTGTTAGGCGTATTGAAAAGTGTTAAAAGTAGTAATGTGACAAACAAATTTAATTTTTCCTCCGTTTTTTTGTTGTAACAATTGAATATTTTACCTCTCACAAATATTCCCAATTGTTGCAACTAAATAAAACGGAGGAAGTAGATGACAAAATGAAGAATATAATAGGTATAATTATAAGGGGACGAAATGTCAAAGAAGGAAATGGAACAAGTAGAAATAAACAACCATATACGAAAAATGGGACAAGCAAAAGCAAACGGAGGAAGTATCTTATTCTATCCATTCTGGGAGATTCACATCTGGTAAGCATAAGAAATTAGAATTAAACTTTCTCCATACTAGACATTTGAAACTTTCTTCTACCTCTCCGTTGAAGAGGGCTAAGATAAATGCAATGTGTATGATGGAAAGTCAACCAAAACAAACATTACATAAGCTTTGCCCAACTTATTACCAATTCCTGCAATGGGATGAAACACATGTAACTCAAAAAGATCCTGCATGGATGTATTAACATCCAAACTGAATTGTCTTAACATTAGAGTTACAGAGCACAAGGAATCAAATTTCTAATACAACCAAAAACCGATGGACGACGTCAAATCCAAAATTGTCAGGCAACAATTGTTTGAATTATTGGAACTGAGGCAGCCATCCTGAGTAATTAATATCTGAGTATAGCTGATCGAAATAACATTAACAAACCCCAGCATCGTGACAGCAAGTGTTGCTAGAGAAATGACTTATGAAGACTTTTGTGCGGCTTTCTCTGGCAGAATGTTATCGGGAAGGATGAGCTCAGGGGGTGTTTCTCGGACAATACCGATCATTGAGTCATATTCCTCGTCTTTGCGGGCGTATTTCTTTCGCAGGACCTTCTCAAATTCAATCTCTTCAAAGCCTTTGTCGTTCTCAGCTGCATGAACCCGTGCTAGGTTTGAATAATTAGTGGCTGATTCAGCAATGAAAGCTATCTCTTCCTCTGTGAGATTTCTGAGAAACTTGGCTGGATTTCCACCCCACACCTGTAGATGGATAGCAATTAGAAATCAATAATCTAATATTACACTAATTACGTAAGCATTGTGCCCTTTGAGGACAGTTAACAATAGTTAAACACTGCTTCTAAAGGCCATAGGACAGGAGACATTGCAATGCCCACCCATTTCTCAGACAACGTCAACTTATTTGCTGTCTAATGTTAAAAGAATGCTATGGGATTGGTGAGAAAATGCATCGTTACTCAAAACCTACAAAAGAAACAAAATGGGTGGGAAAATTTCTAAAACAAAAGGGACAATAGTTAAGCATTGCTCCCAGAGGACCGTAGAGGTCCAGCCATTTCTCAGATGGCATCAACTAATTTGGTCACAGTATATTTACAAATGCCATGGGACAGGTGAGAAAATGCATCAACTTATCGTACGAGTGCTTGCATTCAGGTAAGGCCCAAGTCCTTATGCTTAAACTTCAATTGATCCAAGGGGACAAATGCAATTTCTAAACAAACGGAGCAAACACAGACATTAGATTTCTAAATTGAGCACACAAACACACAAGACATACTTGCTGCTTAATGGTGCCTTTAACTTCAGGAAGAAAGGCCCAAAACGCTAACACAAAGAAATGCATCAGCATGCAGTTTAAATTATATAGGGTATGACAAAGATGCACGTGATACTATAACGATGACTAGGCACAGGAGTTTCTCGACTCGCTCAACAATCACAACTGTACTGGATGGTAACAAAAGGTCCTCCTTTGGGTAGTGTTGCTAAATCAAGGAACGAATAGTCGAATACACAGTCAACATGAAAGATTCACAAAAAGAGATCAAACAGAAAAAATATACTACTTCCTCCGTTCCAAATTAAATGCAACAGTCAATATATTGCACTATCCACAGTATGTACTTTGACTTAAAATTGAGCTTTACACATAATGAAAAACATAGTCAAGTGGGATCTTGTTAGATTCGTCTCGTTAAATACTTTCGTAATATCAACTTTTTATAATTTTTACTTATATATTATAGTAGATATTAACCGTTAAAGTTATGTCTCCACAAGCGTAAAAGGTGAATTGTTGCATTTAATTTGGAACAGAGGAAGTACTTCCTTCCTCATTAAAGAATGCTCCCCCCAAAAAAAAAAAAAAAAAACCCTGGCAGAAAAAAAAAAGAGAAAAGGAAAATGCTCCTCCCAATCTACAACGTCTATACCTCTAACTTCTTATAATGTATAAGGCCAAGGATCTATTTTCTTTAAAACCAAGCACTTCAGTTATCCAAGCCATGCTTCAGCTTTGCATCTTGATTCTTGAATATATATAATAAGTCACAGAAACTCCAATTTTTACAACCAGTACCTACTTTCTTCTAGGCATTTATTCCTCTACATTTCTCATATACTTAAACATCAAACATAGAGTTTCACAACAATCCCTGTTTGAACATCTCTGAACGAGCATTAAATCGCTCAGTCATCAATAATTGAATATCTCAAACATGAAATTCTAAGAAGCAATAGCCAAGTAGCAGAAAGGGAGCAAGTCTCAACCTGCCCAGATAGGATTCTAGTATTCTGTCTTACAAGGGCTCCAGCAGCAACCATAGCATGCTTTTCAACAACAACTCCATCGAGTAAAGTGGCACCCATGCCCACAAATGCCTCATCGTCAACAGTACAGCCATGTAAAATAGCACTATGACCTGCGCAATGCATATAAATGGTCACACAACTTCGTTACATACTAGGAAACAAGTATAATAGATTAGCTTTAGTCACTCACCTACAGTAACGTTATCTCCGATAATGGTTGGCAATACCTTCCCAGCTAAGTTCGATTTTGCCACGTGAACAAGAGAATTGTCTTGAATGTTGGTCCCAGAACCAATACTAATGTTGTTCACATCACCTGGTTAAAGGGGGTACAAAGCCACAACTAAGCAACATAATAAAATTGAAGGAGCATTAGCCTGGAGCAAAGAAAAGCATGCAGGATGTATCTAAAGCCAAAACAGAAGCTTACAACAGAAATAGGTGAAAAATAAATACAACTTCCAACCAATCATAACATCATCTTGGTGCCTCTCGCAAAGCTACCTTCTACATCGACATAGTGGTTAGATAGCTAGCATTATGCAGCAATAATAAAGAGGCATTTTCTGCTAAAAGTGCTATGAGGTATCAGCCGTGAAGCCAAATGGATCCTTCAAGGACTGAACCCTAAGCATGAGTTGAGCGGCAAAGACAGTGCCGAGGCAAAATGAGGCGCAAATTTCCAAATTGATCAATAGTCATTCATATAAATAAAATAAACCTATAATCACGTTTCAAGAAAATAGGTCATGAAAATCACCCTCTTGTTCACAACCTTACAACATTTAAAGAATATAGTATACAAATAAAAGGAGATTCATAACTTCTTTCTTGATAGAAGAAAGATTTTAAAATAAACTTCATTAGCCACCCAACGCAAAGCAACTTATGCATCATAGGTTTAGAGTGTCTTAAGGCACCTCAAATGTACTAAATTCTAATAGATAGAAAAAACAAGAACATGCATGTAGACTAACAACAGACACAAACAAACTAGTACGCATTTAGTATAGTACGCATCGACATGATACACGAACGACATACTTCTCGCTTTGGCTAAGATCAAAAAAAAAAAGAATATTATGATATTGATCATATGCTGACAGATTCTCAAAACAAGATAAGGATGCAGTAAACCAAGGCCCATAAGAAGTTTCAAGCACAATCATGTATTAACAAAAGTCAAGCATGCACACGGGGAACCTGGGCACACATGCACAAACGATCATAGATATTATGTGCTGTAATTGTGTTGGATGCTAAGACTCCTTGTTCATGTGCGTCTACAGAAAAAAGCAAGCTTTTCAAACTAAGTAGTAAAGGCAAGAGGTTTTCTTTTTAGCTGGTGATTTGAAACACCTTACCTCTTAAGACACATCCATACCAGATGGAGGAACCACATCCAATCTGCACATCACCAATAACAGATGCACTAGGTGCCACGAACGATCCCTTGTCAACGATGGGCTTCTTATCAAAAACATTCATGAGGGTTCGATGCCGAGACACTTTAAAAAAAAAAGAGAAAGTGATATTAGATAACATTCAGATATGTGACAAAAAAAAATGGAACATACTCCCTCCATCTTGTTCTTGTAATTAAGTTAACATCACAAAACCAAGTTTCCATCCAGTTTTGGTAATTTTCTCTAAGTATTCTCTAATAAGAAAAAAACATGTAGTAACAACAATGAAAGAAGTAACAAGACTTCTAAGGGTAAATAATGCACCCGATATAATATGTGTATGCAAATACAAATTGAGAGGAGGATGAAGAAAGTCCGAAATGAAGAAGAACCCACAACTTTATTAGCCCAAGTAAGCTACACCAAAAAAGAGCCACTATTTAGTTCTCCCTACATCTAGTAGCCATATTTGCCATGTGAAAAATCTTGATCCCTTCTAAAGCATCGTAGAAGTTTCTCCCTAACAACACACATAAAATATAAAGGTAAAAACATTCTATGGTAGACTTAGTTTTATGGATGATAATATCCTCTGTAGGACATCTTGAAATTCTGGGATTTTATTTTTAAAAAAACATACACTTTCTAAATGCTAGCAATCTAGTTATCACTTCAGCCAAAAGTCAGTGATCCTTCCTTGATGACAATACAGGCCACTTACCTGCACACAATACCATATTGTTGACAACTAAAGACATTTTCTTGAAAGTTAAAACGCAGGGTGCGAGCCTAAGGCCCCAAAGAGAGCACATGAGCAAAACTTGCTCAAAGCCCCAACATTTCTCCCTTCGTTTATATTTTCATAACAAGCCAAACATTGACCTCCCAAATAAGATAACCTACACGCATTCCTTGGTTTCTAAAGAGAGAGTAGCTCCAACACATAAGGGTTCTAAAGACGAGGTGCATAGTACAAGGCTGCAAGCCCAAGGCGTACACATCACACCCATATTCTATAATTTCTATTACAAAATGCTTTTCAAAGTACAACAGTGTTTTTCCGATTCTTTATGGATTATGTATTAAGGTATAATGCCAAAAGACGTTAAAGAAGAATCAAAGACAGAAGAAAATGAAAACATGGGTGCATAAAGCATACAGCTTGCTACACTTTCGGGTGTCCGAAGTAATGTGGCTCACACTTTGTTGTGCCTCAAAGACAGGCATGCCTAAAGGATACTTTTTGAAACCAAGAAAAAAACTGACACAAAGCGGTATCATTTTTTCCTTTCAATTGAGAGTGGAAACGGGGAAATGGATGTCAACCAAAGACATAGGACAACACACACACTCGAGGAGTGAAAGAAAAGGACCTATAAAGAGAAAGCAAGGCAAGGCAAGGAATGTATTGAGCTCACAGAAAGGCGGGCAAATGAAAATGGAGGGAGAAGCAAAAGAGATTAAATATCTTTCCAACAACAGAAATAAAATAAATAAGAACCTTTCCTTCAAAAAAAAAAAAAAAACATCCATTATGTTCTATCAGAAATCGAAGAGATACACAACAAAAGACCGAGGAATCCCCTCTCCATTATTCCCATGAATCATCAACAGATATAAGGTAAGCCTTTCCAGTGACATAACAATTAACTTGGTCAGCCCAATGTTCTTCGATGACAATCACTGACTTGTTTGAAATATAATGGATGTTTTTGGAGTAGAAATGAGCATCATTTGAGCTAAATCTCTAGATTTAGCAAAATCTAATGAATCACTTGTTAACACAATTTCGGAGCCATGGAATGTCCATCAAAAACGTGTATAACACCATAAGACATATGATCCTACTCAGTCAACCTCTTCAATAATAACTTCCTGCAGCTACAGCATTATATCCCCCAGCCTTGCTTTTTTCTACCCACAAAAGTAAGCAAGAAATTCACTCTTTCTACACAACACAAGCCTTCACTCAATTTCCTGTTAGACAAGCAATATTTACAAATCCGTGTCAAAAAATATGTTATCTAATGAAAAGTAGCTCTCTTTACTAAGATTTAGACGCTAGTCAGGCGCTGCATTCAAAAGGACCATTGTACTTGGCTAGGACACAACATCAAGAAAAATCAGGAAGATACTCTACCAAACTGTCATTGGAATAACAGCAATACTATATCTAAGGAAATTTCAATTTCAATCCCAATCCGACATATCTCCCACAAGGCCACAACTTGTCATGCCCCTTGGAAACAGACCATTAAACAACACACCACACACATTCACACAATATAATTGTACTGCATTCAAACTTTTCATTAGATTCACTTGTGAGATTCAACAAATACATCCCTCGAGATCCTTAAGGCACTGGCCCAACCATAAATCCGTCCAGATAAAAACATGACACCAACAATTCCACCTTCAATAAAACCAATCAAACAAAGGTAGATCTGTGCATCATCCAACCATCCCTTATTCCACCTCGAAGAAACAAAGTCACATATTACTTAATCCGTTCACCCCTCACTTAATCAAGCTGTTGTTTTAAACATTGAGCATCTTAATCCGTTCACCTCTCACTTAATCAAGCTGTTGTTTTAAACATTGAGCATATTAATCATAGTTCACACCTCACTTAATGGAGCTGTTGTTTTACACATTGAGTTTCTCTTCAGATGCAATGACAGTTTTACAAGGTCCAATTCAACAGTGATAAACCTACAAAAACAAACTAAGTTCAGTTCCTAAATGGATATTGATGGAGTAAATTAAGATCCCATCAAGGGCCTATTACCCCCCCCCCGTTATTTTCAGTTCAATTTAGCTCTGCACAATACTTTTACTCCCACACTTCACTATTCTTTTAAGGTTTAGCTGTTTTTCGCTGAAGAGGCCAAAGAGAACAGACCCTAAGTAAGCCGACAAAGTGACAAATTACATCTTCAGTCCTGTAGGTAAACATTCTATTCATTATTCAACACAGCACAATTAACAACAGCTATCAAATCAGCTCTACACAATAGTTTTACTCTCACATTTTCACTATTCTTTTAAAATTTTAGCTGTTTTCAGCTAAAGAGGCCGAAGTGAACAGACACTAAATAAGCCGACAAAGTGACGAACTACATCTTCAGTCCTCTAAGTAAACATCCTATTCATTGTTCTCCACAACACAATTGACAACCGCTAATACATAACTTCTCGAAATGATCGATAACACTAACAAATTAAAGCATTTCCATCACAAACCTCCATTGACTCTTTAATCCATCAAAAAAACATCCAATAAAATGATCCATTCCAATAACTCACAAGTCACAAAAACAAACAAACAATCCACCTACCTAGCACATACAACACTAGTTCCAAAATCCGAACAACTTCATTCATCATTTCGATGGTAAAATCAATACGATCCACGAAAACTCTAACAAATAATGCATAAAATTTGAAAATGGCGATAGATCTAAGCAACAATAACCTAAAAATGAAGAAAAACTTACATTGCTCCTGGAAGTAATAGTTGCCTTGAAGACGACAACCGAGACGATCAATGGCTTGACCAGTTTCTCTGATCCAAAATCCAACAGTGTAAATTGCTCTTCCTAGCGTCCCCATTTTCGTCGAGTTTTTTTACTCAGATTTGATTCGATTGTAGATTGAGGATGTGATGAAAAAAGGGGGGGGAATTAGGGTTTATCAGTGGAGAGGGTGGGGAAGACGGAGGAGAGAAGGTGGAGGGGGAAGGAAAGTGACTGAAGAGTGAGAGAGAAATGGAAAAGAGGGGCACACGCCGTTGAGGGCAATGGAACGGTTCGGAGCTCCGCGGGTTCGTTTAAGGCATCACTAGTCTTATACGTACACGGCACGTGAAATCATGTAAATTTCTGTATAAAAATATGGTGTCTTATACTTAAAAGTTTGAAATTTTGAATGCCGTTAATTATAAAGAGGAAATTATATCATCTCATTAGAAATTTTCAAAACAACTTATTAGTGAGCAGAATAGAGATTTTGTTGTTGCTCTTTTTTTAGTGTGTATGCTTATGGGTTGTGTAGATAGACACTGAGATCGAGACATAGTTTTTTTTTCAGACAATGCATCAAGTAAGAAAAGGTCAAGAAGAACAACGAGTCAACATAGCCAGCTCGTGGGCTTTCTTTGACCTGAGAACGAGGAACTTTACAACAAACAAGAGAATGGAAACAAGTAACTAAGGAAAGGATATTGTGAAGTAACGTGAGGGAGCCTGCTTCACACTTCGATGCATCAAGAAGACTAGATACCACGAGCTGAGAGTCGGTGAAGATACAGATGTCCGAGCAAACACAACGAGCATAGTGGAGCTCATGATAAACAGCAAGGAGTTCTGCTTGAAATGAGACATAGCTGTGCATGGGGTATGTATTGGGCCAGAGCCCATTGGGCATGGTGCCATGTGGAGCCGAGCTTTGAATGGGCCGACGAAAAGTCATATGTGGATGGGACAAAAGATACAGATGTCCGAGCAAACACAACGAGCATACTGGAGCTCATGATAAACAGCAAGGAGTTCTACTTGAAATGAGACATAGCTGTGCATGGGGTATGTATTGGCCCAGAGCCCATTGGGCATGGTGCCATGTGGAGCCAAGCTTTGAATGGGCAGACGAAAAGTCATATGTGGATGGGACAAATTTTCTAATGGCGGACTAAAATGCAACCCTACTCATGTATTGCTGATAACGATAGGATTCCCTATGGAATTTTTCATTTTTTACCTTTTTGGTTTGAAATGAGCAGGGTGAGAGACGAGTAGTAGTATTGCGTTGTGTTGGTAGCAGAAATTGAAATGTGACAATTGAACAGTCGACCATCGGGCCTTTGCGACATGTTGTGTTGGTTCGTCTCGAGCTAAGCCAACACGAATTGCCATCGTTGGACGTGATTTCATCTCACATCATGATTCGTGAGTAGCCCTACTTGTATGGTTAAAGAGAATCCAAATCCATATCTGAATTGCTTTCAAATGAGCATAGACATCTTTTGTTTGGAATTAAGAAAGACAAACTAAAGGAAAGGAATCCAATATTCCCTAATTTCCTAACGTGTTTAGGTAGGGATGGAAAGAAAACGAACATTCTAACTCAACACAAGGGTAAGACGGCATACATCCGATCTCCTCTTAGCCCTCACCTCGCCTTATGGTAAGAGCCTTTTAGGCACTGGAGTAATACCATTGTAGTTTTCATCTTACTCTCTTTTTTGGTTTCTCTCTGTTTTATCAACTCTCTGCAGCACCCATTAAAAATCTAGTCCATTTTCTGTGTACCCAGGTACACGGAGCACCGAATCAACGTTTGACTTAACATCATCACCGATATACAGACCGGATGCACATGTAACGTAGTTGGTTGGGTGGTAATAGTAGGTTTCCGATCTTGTGGTTGATTATCAAGCAACATAGGGACAATTCACTCCCACTCATTTACCCCTAGATCTGAAATTTTCTTACTTTGATCAATCAGGAAACAAGTTTGATACAAAATTTCCCTAATTGTGATTACTTTCCTTTCCGTTGACAACATAAAAGAAACTAACAAGTAGGTCAATTACGTATACAATCAGAAGCAATAGGCAAGAACTGCATATTGCATTTCATTTTCAAAGCCTGCACCATGTTTTCCGTAGTTTCGTGCGCGGATACAATCTTGTGAGTGATCTCAAGAACCGAATTTTGTCTATACCACTACGCTTTGCCGATCTACACACACCCCCAAAAAATAAGTAAAAGAGCACATAGTACAACAGATGAACAGATCAAGAACTGCATATTACATTTCATTTAAACCTGCACCATGCATTCCAAATAAGTTTCATGCCTGCCTTAACCATGAAGGCAACTGGCAATCTCTTTTTCATCATTATCAAATAAAGAGGGCGTGGGAGGCATTTAACTACTGGCTAACAAGCCGAGAGCAAAACGAGATAGTCCATCAATAATTTGCCTCTTATCATGAAGCTCTAATACTGTTCATAAGCACCCCATTGTGCACCTTACTGCCTCAAGCCCTCGACAATGTATGAAGCATAGAGATCCCTGTGTCATAACAAAGAGAAGAGAAGTTAGCTGATATCTTACAGGGGTATAAATGACCTATTTGTTCTTATTAAGGGACGACCTGGAGCAATGGCGGATCTTGAACATATTTTTAGTGAAACGGGCTATCAATTTATAAACTTATTAATTTGCTATAATTTTTTTACATTATTTAAAAATTCAATGAGAAGTATCTGACAATGTGAAAAAGTTGTTATAAACTTATAATTGCATTAATAAATTACATTAATTTTTTCACTTTTTTTGGATTTCATGGGGGGCCAAGCCCCTAATGGCCCCCATCGACTCGTACATCCACCAGTGACCTGGAGGAAAAGGTTAGGGTATTGCAGTCGTTTCACATGGTATTAATCTTATGAATCTTAGATATCTAGCTTAGCCTAACTCTTTCCAGAGTGGTGAGGTTAAAAACCTACACAGGATGTTTGGTTAGAGCCTTAGAGGGTTAAGAGATCTGAATAACTGAGTAATCTCAATACAAGCAAGTCATAGTTTATATAGGGTAATAGATTTCTATTTTTATTCTCTTTTGGGGGTGTATAGATGGGGATTAACCACCTTTAAAAGGAGGAGAGGGATAGTAAGGGCACTTAAGTATGATACAGTTTACCTGCAACTTATTGCCAACAAACGACATAAGTGCCTATTTTATCTTCATCCAACCCACCAAATTCCTATCCCCATCCCATCCTCTAATCGCCATAATCCTTATCCAAAGTAATAGAGATGTTAGGACCGTTTTTCACATCAAAATCTCACATTGAATATTGGACGGCGGCGATAGCATCTGCAGCTGGCAGAAAGTCATTTACTGCAACGCTCTTGTTCTCGTTCTTCTTGTCTAGGTTCTTAGTAAAGGCAAACTTGTAAGAGAGTGGATGGGAATATAAATGATGTAAGTGAGAAGCATACAATCAAGGTAACAGGAAATAAAATAAAGAAGCGGAGGATACAGTCTTCAAAGAAACGGCGTATTTCAGCAAGGCGATGAGGAGGAAGTTCTTTCAGTTCTGTGTAGTGACGGAACTCTGGATCATCGGCACACACAGCAATAATCTTGTCATCTTTCTCACCCTGCAAATTTATTAGGTTGAACAAAAAACAGTTCTTCAAAAAGAAAAGATTCCGAATCTTTCAAGCTATAGGTGACCAAACTGTCAGGTACAGTCTCATATTAGCAGTTGTCTTACTTGGACCCCAGTACTTGTGTCTGACTCGAGTAAGTTATGAAAAAATCCACGATTAGGCCCAAAATTAAGAGTCAAAGTGACTATGTCCATGTCAAAGTATCGAGGGTCCAACACATGTACTTGAGGTAAACCGAGGTCCGAGACTCCAAGTAACATAGAAATTTAGCATATTCGCCACTCCTATCTATTAAACTGTAAGACTTAATAAAGTTAGAGGTGAGGTAGGGGGGAAATTAATCACCTGATCGATCATAGGCATGAGACCAATAGCCCGAGCTCGAAGGAAAGAACCTGGAAGTATAGGCTCCTGAAAATTGCAGAAAAGTAATTTCATCCATGAGCAGAAGTTTCTGGAGGTAATATTGCACAGTTGCCACAGAACATAGTATAACGATTCACGGCTGCATATTCTGATACCTGCATCAGAACTAGCACGTCCATAGGATCACTGTCCTCGCAGAGGGTACGTGGGATGAAACCATAATTATGCGGGTAAACAACTGATGAGTACAGAACCCGGTCAACCTATAAGTAAAAATCAACATCAGTAACACAACTAGTACCTGCTTAATGGTTAATTAGACATTTAGATTCAAGTATACAACCATATAAAGATGTATCAATTTAACTTCTTACCAATATCCCAAGGGATATTATGTAAATGAAAATGCTTTACACTTGCTCGATGTTCTACTACTTGTGTCCTTAAAGAAGCATGACATGGTGATACGTTGCTCTAGTAAAATTGTGGCTTGGGGAAGGGGGGTTAAAAGGAAAAGGAAATCGCTGCCATCTGAAACTGACCTGATACCAGTCACAAATTACAAATAATAGCCAAAAAAGAAGTAGTAACCCAATTATGACATAAAGAAGACTGTTAGCAATTGGAAAATCAATTTATCATAAAGCAATTGACCAAATGATTAAAGGAATTAAGATTAGCATTACTTTAATCAGTCCAGTTGTCTTGTCCAACTCGTACTTAACTTTGCTCCCTTTGCTTATCTCCACAACCTGTAGTGTATGTTAATAGTAGAAAGTGAGCAAGGAAGGATAAGAAATTATCAGTACTCTTCAGAAAGACAACAAAGACCCTTGTGGAAGCACAATTTGGTCACCATACTTCGTAGCACCACATACTCAACCCAACAATCCAAAGATCGGAAAAATTGTGCAGAATTATTGACATCACAAGAGTACATTCTATCTTATACCCATCAGTAAAAAGAAGTACCATCCTATATAAATACAACATTTTTCATCTGCAAGGACCTAGTGTGATACTGAATATGAATGAGCCCCAAGGGACCCAACCATGAATCTTGGACGCTTCATAAAGGCTTTGAGTTTACCGCGGCCCAGATAATAGGCCGCTAAAAACCGCAAACCATCCATAGTGCCCACGAAAGTGGTTTGACCACGATCGCAGCCGTATCTGGGATAATTAAAACCACGGCCCCAACGCACACTACAAAGTTGATTGTGTGATCTAATAAGTCAGCAATACATAACAGCCACAAGGCCCACAACCTACTCCGGTCTAATATATCATAGTCAAATATTAACATAAGTTGAACATTAGCAGTGTACTTACACAGTTAAATACGGATGGAGCGCCAGGTCCTACAAAATCATGCAGAGAACAGTAAGCAACTTAACACAAATAGTTGATCAAATAGCTCTGCAGTTGATACAGAGATGATGACAGTACTTGCTAAGGATCAACATGTAGCACCTTCATTAATCATTACAGAACCAACAAAATAAGATACACGATCGGTAACACAAAATTTCACCACTTAGAGTGTTTGGGCAGAAAACATTTTCCTGGAAAGGTAGATTTCCCATTCCTTTGTTTGGTTCGTAAAGGTTGGAAAGTAGTTACGGAAAAGGTGGAAACCTATTCTTCATTTATCACTTTCCTTCCTCCAGTCCATTCTACCCCTTTCATTTCAATCCTTCCTTATCTCTCTAAATTTTCATGCAATGAACCAAACAAAAGAAAACCAATATACAATTATGTTTCCCCACCGTTTTCTGATTGTCAAATGCTTAAATGCGATTCCAGCTCTCACAAGAAAAGGTGTTACCATTGTTAGATATGCCTTGAATATCTGTTGGTTCGAATAACCAAGTACGGGGGTTGCCTATAGCCGTATTGAATTTAGTTTTCATTCATCTGATTATCTTAGTGTTGCCTAACACTATTTTGTATCTCTCCTAATAAAACTATTCACCCTCTGGTCTGGTGGACGGAGCTAGCACATTGCTAGTGAACCACATTAAACTCTGTGTGTGCTTTTATCTTTCACGTTCTTCATTATTCTTTATCGTCTCCTCCGTCACAACAAACATTAATCAATACGAATTATAACACGCACCTGGACTACAACATAATCAGTCACATTGGAGCTATGTGAGTAATCAGAATACAACAAGGTTTAAAACAATGAGAACAATAATAGCTGAAAAAACCAACAAGGTATGATAAACACTACCAATTTCTAGATCATGCCAGGGGTGAGCAGCAACAGATCGGTGAGTCATGGAGGAAAGGATTCTCTCATTGAGGGCGACACGAGGAAAACCCGATTGAAGTTGATGACCTTCATATATGCTCTCTTTTCCTTCAGTTTTCGACGTAATCTCTTTCGACATTTCCAACACAATACCCTAAATAATTTGAACAGATATAATGATCAACAAACTTACAAATCCACTACCATGATTCAACTCCAAGCTCCTAAAAACACAACACACTTACGGCCCGTTTGTCGGGCTTTAACAAATTGTAGTAACGACAATGATTGTAGGTAAATACTGTCAATATACCAACTCAACCAAAAGCCGAAACTAATGGTTGAAGACTCGGGAATAGTTTTATACTCTATCGTATCTATTATCCCCGTGCGGTCTTCATAAATTTTCATTTCTAGCTATTACCACTTTAGATGGAATTAATCCAAGTAGCTCAAAGTCACACTCACATTTTTGACTAATAATCAATCATATAAAACGTTGATTACGAGCTGAAAACTATATAATAAAAAAAAAAATAACAGCAGAACGAACTAAAACAGGGTATTTGATTATTATTGTTATGAAACAATGATCAAAAGCAACAACAAAAATGGCAAAAAAAATCACAAAAAAAAATACATAGAATATATTACAGTAATAGAAAAGATACAGTGATTTGCAATTTTGAAGAGAGAGATTGGAAGAACTTACAGAGTGAATCAATGAAACGAAAGGAGGATTTTGGGGAGAGTCTCTCTCTTCTTTTGTTAAACTGCTTGCGTTGCTTTGCTTTGCTTTGCTACCCACACTTTGTTGGTTCATGTGCTGTGATGTAAGAAAGGACACCTTTTCAATTTAAGAGTTTATAATACGAGTAGTAGTTGGTCTAGTGGTAACTCGTGAAGAGGGATCTTCTATTTTTAAAATTGGGAGTTCATTTTCGAATACACGTATTATAAAGATAGGGATTTTCTTTACTCTTTTCCCTCTACTTTAAGTGTCTGACGCGCTTATTCAGGCGGAGTAGATAAGCAGCACGGTGATATCTTCTTACCTACTCAAAAACAAGTTTCTAACGATTAATCCTGGTTAAAAGGATTTGTGTTGGATTCCGGTCTAATTGGGCAATTTTTTTACCAAAGAATGTATCTATACACTTTTTTTGGTAGACTATATTTACAATGTTAATAATATATTAATATGTATATGTAATGGTGGTAAGAATTGTAAATAATTGAACAAAAAAAATTCGTACATATTACTAAGGAGAGTCTTGTACTCTTTGTAGCTCTAATTATCAAAAAGGCTAAAAGGGTGATGAAAAGATGGAGTGATTGTGACGTAGAGGTCAAAAAGAAAAAATGTTGGAGAAATATATAGGACCAATGAATGAAAAATATGAAAAAGGGTTAAATTACTTTATTTATTACATATTGTATTACCTCCGTTTCTGAAAAATTGTTACACATTGACATGTTTTACTTTGACTATCGTTTGTAACTTATACATAAGAAAAAATATACTCACGTGAAATTTTGTCAGATTCCTCTTAATTTATATTAATACTCCCTCCGTTCCAAAATATAAGTCTTCTTTCCCTTTCTTAGAGTCAAATTTTTAAATATTTTACCAAATATTCTTATTAATATATAAGAAAAGCAAACTCGTGTGGCATATTTACGATTCGCTTTAATATGTACTTTTATAATATCAACTTTTTATATTTTTACCAATACGAAATTAAAGATATATGAGGTTAAAAGTGCGTTTTGGAGATTGTGCAAAAGACTTATATTATGGGACGAATGAAGTATCTAATTTTTATAGTATTTACAAATATATAATTAGTGATACTAATGCTTATAATTTTACATTAATATGCATAAAAAATACAACTATGATAATCTTTTAGAAATCGATGGAGTATATGATTATACTTTTATCTATACCACTTTACTCTCGGTACTTCATTAATATCGAGTGAGCTAAAAGCGGAGGTGTAAAGTTTAATCGGGTCAAGTTCAAGATTCAACCATGAGTCATCAAATGGTCGTCATCCGTCGGATTAAAATGTGAGGAGAATTTAAGGGTTGATAATATTCCTTATTCCTCGTAACATTTACGTTAGCTTTATGGAAAACTGAACTATGGTCTATATAACTCTATAATATGTTATATGGGTGGAGTAAGAAATAGGCCGCGCACCGTACCTAGCTCATGTTCATCTTTATGCTATTTTATCTCGTTATCAATGCAATTTCACGCATAACGTTGGATTATTTTGTTACTTAATTTTAAATTTTCTATTTACTTATTACATCTGCCTTTATAGAAGTTCTTAGAAGATGGATTAGTTGGCAATACTTGGCATTGTTAGAAAGTATGATGGAATAGATAGTGACTCCTACTTTATTGGTTAATGACCAAAAAGAAGGATAGAAAAGGTAGAAAAATATATAAAAAAAACTCTTAAATAATGTTCAATTAACAAATAATTTATCTTTTATTTCAAATTAATTATAATATTTTTTGAGAGAAAAGTGGAAACCTATTAGAATAGATGTGTAAAATGAGTCATATCTACTGTTTTAATCATGACTCTTGATATGCTTGTGGTATTGATGTTAGGCCAGAGGAAACTCGTGGTTAAAGATTTATGGCTTTTTCAAGCTCGCCTTGTTTTCGTTGAAATCTGGTTGGGCCTATCACGTCCAACTTACACAAAATTGAATTT
Source organism: Patellifolia procumbens (assembly GCA_947645195.1). Classification (NCBI taxonomy): domain Eukaryota; kingdom Viridiplantae; phylum Streptophyta; class Magnoliopsida; order Caryophyllales; family Amaranthaceae; genus Patellifolia; species Patellifolia procumbens. The sequence continues at coordinate 2,566,520 of CANSGD010000144.1, forward strand.
TTAGCCCGATTGAAGGGATGATCTACATTCTTAATTATTGTAAATCATTCTCTTACTACTTAGAATAGGACATATTAAGAGATTAGATTCATAAGGATGAAAGCACTTTCCATCGTCATTAATTGAATTAAATATTCATTATTATTTTTTTAGTTCAGAACTTCTTAATTCCTTTTATATTATTATAATTATTATATCTTTCTATTGTTTTGTTACTTCAACTACTAGTGAGTAGGCTTCTAATAGGGTCAGGTTCACTTGTAGCCATAATTAATGTATAATTTTCTCTCAAAATCCCCTGGTTAATTAGTTTATATATGTTTGCTTAGTGAATTGTATTTATAATTATCATAAGATTAAATGTAATTTAATATTGGTTGAACCTAACATCTATGTTATGAACAACATTTTATTTTAGATAGTTATGTAGAATTCATTTGAATTCCCCATATGAACAGGTGGATTGCATTGGTAGGAATCGTAGGACGGATAACATGCTTAAAGTCTCTGACTTTGGAAAACCAATACTAATACTCGAGAAAGATTATTGGTAATGGAATGGCACACATTTACTCTTCGCTTTTATTAGTCGATTAATTAGGAAAAGAGATTTTAGAAATTGCATCGATAAAGCTACCGGTGATACCTAATCCAAGAGGTGTTTAGTTTCTTGATTTCAACTTGTTTATTAAAGTAGTGTAGTTTTCACTGTAATTTAATTGAATATATAAGCAAGTTGTTGATGAGCATAAATATAAGTACTACTATGTTAATATTCAAGCCCTATTATGAACCAAACTCCAAAAGTTGTTCAAACTCGGTTCAATATATAAGCTAGTTGTTGATGAGCATAAATATGAGTAGTACTATGTTCATATTCAAGCTCTAATATGAACCGAACTCCAAAAACTGTTCAAACTCGGTTCATTTATTAAATAAACAAACAAAAAAAAAGCTTTAATTAAGCTTAAGCCCGAGCGATTCGCTGAAAATCTTGACTCGTTTACACCCCTAAGCATCCTACGTCCAATATCACCACCAATTTTACAATTAGATACAGTTAGATTCTCATCGTATGACTACATACAAATTATACAATATAAAAACGGTTACTAAATTACATTTTTACATGCTTTCCACTTTAACACCAAGCTTGGCTTGACCTAGTGATTAAGGGTTTGTTCTCATGACATCAAGGTCATGGGATCAAACCCCACTAGGGGCATTTGGGGGTGGGATACCCTTACCATCCCCTACTCTCAAATGTCAGGCCCCGCAAACACCAGATCAAAAAATTGTGCTAGTTGAGATCTGACTAGAAATCCACCACATTACCTTTTCCAAAAAAAATTTGCTTTCCACTTTAACCTTGTTCCCGAAAATTCACCACTAATTTTATTTCCAAGAAGGAAAGTTAACCTCTAACTGTTAACCTCCGTCCCCACTAACCGTTAGCGATTTATCATTCCTCGTATTTGATTCGGTATTCAACACTTTCTCTCTCTTTTGGAGCTTCGAACTCTCATCTTCATCTAAGCTCAGCGTAATTCTTCAATCGCAGGAAAACAAAAGGTTTGATAGATTCTATCAATTTCAATCTGAATGTTCTAATGTCCTTAATTTAAGTAATTGTTAAAGATTGCCGTTCTTCAATTTCAATCTTTCTATATTGTTTCACTTGATTACAGTTTGTTTTTGTCATTTTAATCGATCTTCTTTAATTGTGCTTCAATTTTCCGCTATTGTCTATGTGTTCATCATTTTCTTCAGGTATTAGATTATAATTCTATAAGTTCAGTTTTTATATATGTCTGTGAATTAATTGCATATGATTTATAATCTCGTTCCATTTTTACCACACGCCAGGGGCGTTTGGTTGAGTAATTGATTCGAAAATAATCGTAATAATTAGTATTATTTTGCTAATGATTCAATTTTTGCTTTTAAGAGGAATTAATTTATGTAATTCCACACATTTAATAGTAGGATGGCAGGATTTCATAGTTGAAATTCATTAAGCAGCAAAGAAAATCTGTAGAAACACTGTTTGCATGGATGCTGGTAATGAATTTGAAGTTATATTGATTAAGGAGTAATATACGGATATAGATGATCTGAATAAGAATAACTAAAACGAAGGATTTTTGTGTTTGGATACGGATTTACTTGAATTGTGTATGGAACAATAGATTTTAAGTGTTTGTAGGGTTTAGTGTCACTTTTGCATTTGACTCTAATTCACTTCATAGAATCTGCTTCTAAAAGAACTTAAGCAAAGCTTAGCTCACAAAATTCAATAAAAATCAGCGCCCTCTCAACTTGAAATAGGAAACAAATCCTACTCGTAAACAATCAAGTAACAACAAGCAAAATGTGCGGGCTTTACGTTACCCCTTGTGGCAAGTGATCCACGTCCAAGTAAGCTAAGCAAGTCAAATTAGTTTCAAGTTAGCATCAGTCCAAATTGCCGCTAGCTTAGCTAGTGCAACTAATCATCTCACTAACTAACTAAGTTGTCTAAGTACAATATGGAACCCATGGGAACGCCTTTAACGACTAAATTAAAAAAAAGCCATGTGTAAACCTCGTGCTCTAAAGCCATTTTCAGAGTCGGGCCTCTACGGGTTGTCCGCACTCCTTCTACTATGCATTCCGTTGTCCAATGGATCTGTGTCTCGCACTCAGTGCTGCGGGTAGTGTGTCTTTAAAACCAGACAGGTCCCAGAAAAAAGCTACTCCCTCCGTTTCCTAAAGAGCGTTACACTTGCAAAAACACAAGAATCAAGGAAGTGGGTATAAAAGCATGACAATGATAGGAAAAAGTAACTTTAGGAGAGAGTAACTTTAGGAGAGTATAAAGAATAAAAATTGGTGGGGCCATATATCCCAAAATGGTAAAAGTAAAGTGTAACAATTTTTGTGAAACGTATTAAAAAGGAAAGCGTAACAATTATTGAGAAACGGAGGGAGTATAAGGATAGCTAATAAGAAAGGTGAAATAGATTTACATCAAGGAATGTTGACGACAAATATTATTAACTAGGCATGGTAAATAAGATTACCTTCTATATCTGGATCTTGTTACAAATATGATGATAGGTTCTTAGTCAAGATTTTGTTAGTTACATTTCTGTTATTGTTGTTTTAACTATTGTATATATATATACAATTATACATTTGAAGACGGCCTTCACGCTTTTAAATAACTAATTTTTACATTATTGTTTGCTTAAGTCAGGAATTTGAAATTACTATTTAGCCTTCATGAGCGGAGAAAATGGGGAGATTGGCAATAGTGGAGAGCCCATGCCTCTTCCCACTTGGCGAAGCAATCTACATAACAAATTTCAAAACTACTTGGATAGATCAGTGCCTCATTTGTTGCGGAGATGGCTTGTGACGATGGGGGTGGCAATGATCTATACGCTGAGGCTTTATTGGGTCAAGGGGTTCCACGTTATATCCTATGGTTTGGCCACTTACGTACTGAATTTGTTGATTGGGTTTCTGTCACCAAATGTTGATCCAGAGCTGGAAGGACTTGAGGGAGTTTCCTCTCCACGCAAAGATGGTGATGAATATAAGCCTTTTGAGAGACGTGTGCCTGAGTTTCGATTTTGGTAATTCATTTCTCTAATTTTGTAAGATCATGTTTAAGTTCATTAAAACAATTATCTTCATTGAGGTACCATCTTAATTGCATAATTGTCATATTAATTTTGTCTTCTCCTCAGTCATCTTGATTCCCAGTCGTGATCAGGGGTGTCCACATACTTATAGATGGGCATTATGGAAAATCAATTACATGTTCCACATCTGAAAAAATACTTCCTCCGTTCTCGGATAAATGCAACGTTTTGACTTTCACGTTTGCGAGTGCAACCTTTAGAGCCTTTATCTCTAATAATCGATAAGTAAAAATATAAAAATTTGGTAACTTGAATACATATATAGAGACGAATCAACAAGTTCCCACATCACCATATTTTCTTTTCCGTACAATCACAACCAATGATCAAAGTGATGCATGTGATAGTTTTTATCACAATATTGGAACTTTGTGTAGATTGGCATGGCTTTGACATATTTACAACTTTTATCTCAGGTACGCTATCACCAAGGCCTTTATAGTTTCATTCATATTGACCTTCATATCTGTGTTGGATGTACCGGTGTTCTGGCCAATATTGTCAAGCTACTGGGTCTTTCTCTTCGTGCTTACAACGAAGCGTCAGATCGTACATATGATCAAATACAAGTACAATCCCTTCAGGACTGCAAAACCGGTGAGAATTTTTTGCTTCTTGCTATAAGTTTGGGTCAATGAATTCTTCATTGTATGAGCCATACAGTTGTTCAGCTCTTCAGCTTCTCTATTTGTTTGCCGTTTAGCTTGTGTTCTACACCTTTTTGTTGCATATACTTGTGTTTCTAAACTGGGTCTTTTTTCTTTTGTAATTGCCTACAGAAGTATAAGGGGAAGAAGTCAGCAACTAGCAGTGGCGACATAGCTAAAGATGAATAAGCACGTGTGAGTGACCCGAGGTTGAAGAAAGTAGATAATTGTTTATTTTTCATGCTCACATTGACTTGTGATGTACTTGCAGAAGAATTGGCATGCTAATTGTAAAGACGTGTTTGTACATATATATGTTTTTTGACTCTTTAAACCTCTATCTATCATCTTTTGTCTTGTGTCTATAATACCTTGCAAAGCGTTATCACTAGATAATCATGCTACATTTTGGACCAAAACCCACAAAACAGTTGTGGGCACTGCACAGTAATAATTTCACATTAGATGCAGCACCCTGACTCTCCTTTGCATGTTCTAATCAATTGAGGCAAGCTTGGATATTGGCTTCATAATTTCCTGTAAATTCTCAGTAAAGGAATCGACTTTGATTACTAAGTCATGTAATTGGGGGAGGTTTGACTCTCATCACCTGGAGAAGAGGCTTCATAATCTAGTATTTTACTCTCATCAGGGACTCCATTGGTTTTACCTTACTGTTAAAGTAGGGGTTTTGCAAGTGGGCATTTTATTATTAACTTTATTGGGCTTCTTCATAATACTTCATATGATCTAGGGTTTTATGTTTCTTTTTTCACTCAATATTTAAAAAGGTCATGGTAATATTGTTATTCTGAGTTAAGCTTGTTTTTTTTATTTACTTTAGTCTTGCATGAATACAAACCCTTTCCGAGTGTTCTTGAAATATCACTTAACCTTTTTACTAATTTCTTGCATGCGTCAGCACTTATCCCTTTTATTTTAACACGGGTCTTTAGATTCATATCAGTTGCAGGACTTCCTCTCATCTTAGTTCACAGTTAGTGCGTTTGTTCAATTGGACTATCAAATGATGGTATGTTTGTTTAACTCCATGCTTTTTTTTTTTAATATTTTATTTTGTGAAAATAACCAGGGACAGAAAAATGTTGCTCATGACATAGTCATTTTGCTGCAACACACTAGCAATGTAGGCTTTTGCATTTTTGAGATGATAAAGAGAAACATGGCAAGAATTTCATGCCATGATCTTCTTTTTTATATATTACTGGAAGGGAGGTCCTTTTTATATTGCTGCAGTTTGGGGAGTATAACCTTTTGCATCTCTGATTAATTGACCTTCTGCAAGATGTCTGAGTTCGTGAATCTTAGCAGACAGCAGTGCTTGAAGAATCTGATTTTGGCGGCGGTCTTCAGCTATAGCCTGCAATGCACTCAGGAAAACCAAAATTTTCAGCATAAGAAGAAATTAGGGTAATTGGCTGTTCATCTGATTTCATTGAATACTCAAAGTTCCGGAAGGCAACACCAACATTCCAATCTGGTATCATTGTATCAACCCTCCTGGTGGTTTATGGCAGGAGGAGGATGAAGGACGTATTGCCAGGACTTCTGTTATGGGCTCTCGTGACTTTGTATCGCATATCTTGTTAGTTGCTTGTATTTCCATTGCCTTTTTTGTCTTTCTCTACATGATTGATGAATTAACAAGCAAGTTTTTCCGACAAACTGAGCTTCAATTGTGTCTCTTTGCTTTGTACTTGACCTACAACATCGCAGTGCTTGGTACTTCGCCACGCAGTACAGTAGTTTTCACACTTGTGTTTACGACAATCTTGCTTGCTGCAGTGCCACTGGTCATGCCACTTGCTACATAAATTAAGGTGTAAAAAGAATGAGAGGAGGAATATCTATCTTTTGTTATCTCATCATGCATGTTTGCGAATCTAGCTGATTTTGGTGTCACCAAATATGCTGAAGGGGCCGTTTGTTTGGGTAATGAAGTAAGAAAGAAAGATATGTTTCGGAGAAACAAGAAATAAACTTCTTGGCTGACGATTTTCTTAAAAGCTAGTCTGTATATTTTTATGTTTGCAGCCTTGCAGGTGCTTTTTTAAGATATAATGTGACAATTCATTGCCTGCTAATGTTGTCTAATAGATGACATGTAATAGCTTACTGTAACAGTCAAAAGTTCGATACTTCGAATTTGAAATGTCATCTGAGCGTGACTGTTCAAAACAGAACAAGTATGTTGGATTTTCTAGTGAATGTGCATTGAAAAGTTTGGGCCGAGTTGAATGTTGTTTGCTCTTTGAAGAATTGAAGCTAAAATACTTGGAAGTATTTGAAATTACTTAGTTTCACTTTTGTTCATTTACTTGTTAGAACTTAGAAGACAGAACCTACTTGTCAGTAGTCAATGCATGCAGCTCTTGCTGAGAGGAAAATGCGTTCCGGCGTTTTAGTGCAGCTCATTTGTCAGGGCAAAATGCAGGGTTCCTGCCCTGCCTAGTTCTTACCTGGCCCTAACCTGCATTTTGTCCGTTCACACTCTTGCTGCTTCCATCTTCACTTCAAACAAAATAGTCATATGCTTAAATTATATCATGCTAGTATTGTTCAGGCTCCAAGGTAGGGGGCTAAAAAAATTGTAGAGCAAAAGTAAATCCTGTTTTTTAATATGGTATAATTGTTGAGTAAGAAACTTTCGCTTCGCTTTCAACTTATAACTGTTCGAATCTACTGCTTAATCAAGTACTTCTATTATGCTACCTTCACATAGATTTTGATCATCTCATGCTTGAAATCCTGTTAGCTCACAAAACCTATCATCTGACCTAGCTATTTTGTCTATGTATCACTGCATGCTTATGGAAATATAACTTATAGACATCTGGTGTTGATTGGGACCCTAATGGTATAAATTATTGACAAAAATTTTGAAGAGAACAATATTAAATTCTTGTGCAAAGTTTGAAAGTAAGTTGCACCAGCTAAGTTTATTCACATATTCACATTGTATTCAATCTTCTGTCATCAGTTTTTGACTCTTCATTTTTTCTCTTGTGCACATTCCACCGTTCTTTTGTACCCTTTTTTACATCAATTGCAAAAGCACCATCCATGGCGGTGCTGATTCTTTTGGTGCTATGATAGAGGACCATTCTTTTCTAGATATGGATAGACTGTTCCAGATTGCTCAGAGAGGGGATGTTGAGGAATGATACCAACTGCTATCAAAGTATCCCCTTCTCCTCCACCAAGTACCGCTGATAAGTGCCCATAATCCTCTTCATCTCGCTTCTGCAGCTGGGCACTTGGATTTTGCAAAGAAAATACTGGAGTTGAAGCCCGAATTTGCTAGACAGTTGAATGCAGAAGGATGTACTCCTTTGCACTTAGCATCTGCAAGTGGGTACATAGACATAGTGAGGGAGATCATTAGAGTTGACTCAAATATCTGCCGTCTTGAAGGAAGAGAAGGGAGAACACCTCTACATCTTGCAGTGTTTGGAGGATAGGTTGGCGTGATAAGTGAAATGCTAGCAAATTGTGAATGATGCATTGAGAATTCGACAGTGCAGAAAGAGACGGCTTTGCATCTTGCTGTTAAGAACTTCCAATTTGAGAGTTTGCAGTTTTTGTTGGATTGGACAAGTCAAATGAACAAAGGAAATTCTGAATAGAAAGGATGATCAAGGCAATACAATCCTGCATCTTGCTGTCTGGAAGAAGCAAAGACAGGCAAGTCTTGTCGTATTCTTTGCATCTGATTTTTTTTTTGTTGGATTTGATGATTATCATCCATCAAAGTTGGTTTAACAAAGATTATAACGAATTTGTTGAAATTGATTTCTTTTTATTAGAGCAGATTTACTTAAGTTAATTTGCATAAGTTGAAGAGAACAAGGTCTCCCTCTTCATATTTAAAGAAAAAAGAAACTTTAATCTTATGTGCTGGATCGTGTTTCTTGGCTTGTGTTTCAAATTCATTTTTCTGTAAATGAGTAGTTTTGATTACTTGAGGAATTCTCTACTGTTTGAGATTGATTGCATATGTGGTCATATATATGATGCTACTTAATGTGAAACAATGAACTTCAATTCGTGAATATTTCCTTAATCAATTAACCAAAACAAGTGAATGTAGGTTGTGGTCTGTGGAAATGCTTTTAAGAGACAATTGTAGGATTCTGGAAGTAAATGCTATAAACCAGAGTGGTTTGACGGCTTTGGATTTGCTGTTAATTTTTCCAAGTGAAGCCGGTGATATAGAAATTCAGGATTTACTTCATATTGCTGGAGCTTTAAAAGCTCGAGATATCACCCTCCACAATATGACCTCTTCCTCTCGGAATCACAATCCACCTCCAGTAAACAACAACCGTTCTGAGGATCTCATCGAATACTTCAGATTTCACGATGGTAGAGATTCTCCTAGTGATGTTCGAACTACACTTTTGGTTATAGCCGTTTTAGTAACAACAGCAACATATCAAGTTGGTATTAACCCTCCTGGTAGTGTATGGCAGGAAGATGATGAAGGGCATAAGGCCGGGACTTCAATCATGGCTACTCGAAGCTTAGTGTCATTCATCTTATTAGTTACTTGCAACCCAATAGGATTCAATGTTTCTCTTTACATGATATATACAACTCAATGTTTCCCTTACAAACAGAGCTTCAAGTTTGCATTGCTGCATTGTATATGACATTCAACGTTTCTGTAACGACTACATCGCCCAAAAGCATCGTTGTCTTCACAAATGTGTTCACGTCAGTGTTACCTGGTGCGGTACCACTAGCCTGCGGTTTACTGAGAAAATACGGAGATTTTGAATGTTTGGGAGGCATAATTGCCACTATCAAGAGAAAGTTTAGCCTGAGGTGCTGAAGATTTATATAACCTGTGACCATCTGAGGGATCATAATCTTATTGGCTCATGGTAGATATCTGAAACTCACCCTGTTGGGTGTTGTGTATTGTAATGATGGTATATCCTAGAAATTCTAGGTATCATCTCTGTAGTAAAAATTAGGGAAAGAGATTTATGGTTTTTCATGATTAACTAGTTAATGACTCATATTCTGAGTATGTATGACTTGTGATTAGTTAACTGTCAATTTGCGAGTGTTTTGTATTATTTAAGTCTAAACTTGTTTTCTATTACTTTTGTATTTTTTCTTTTGTTGCCTAGAAATGCTTGTGATATACTATTTATCTATGAAGTTTTCTTAGATAAGCAGCTTTTTAAGCTAGGCTACCAAGTGAGCTTTAGCTCAATGGTATGTGCTTTATCTTCCATACAGAAGACCAAAGTTTCGATCGTTGGTGTGAGCAATCTCATGGGGGCTTGGCGCCGAGTTTAATTTTGTTTGTCCTCCGAAGAATTGAAGCCTAGAATACTTCGAAGAATTTTAAACTTACATAGCATCGATTTTGTATATTTACATGTTAGAACTTAGTAGACAGAAACTAATTGTCCTTAGCCAACATATGCAGCTCTTGCAGAGAGGAAATGCAAGGTCAGCGTTCCGGCGTTCAGTGCAGCTCATTTGTCTAGACAAAATGCAGGGTTCTTGCCCTGCCTAGCTCTTACATGGCTCTAACCCATATATTTGGTCAGTTTGCACCTTACTGCTTCCATCTTCACTTCAAACAAAAGAATCATATGCTTGAATTGCATCGTGTTATTATTGTTCAAGCTCCATGATACAGAGCTGAAAAAGTTTGTAAGGGAAAATTAGGAGGCGTTTTTTTACATGTTATAATTCTTGTGCACGATCTGCTGGAAATTACGGCTTAACCGATTACTTCTATTATGCTGTTTTAATATAGATTTCACCATGTCATGCTTAAATCCCGCAAGCTGAAATGCTGAATACACCTATCATTTGACCTAGCTATCTTGACTAAATATTGCTACATGCTTACGTAAATATAAGTTTTAGACATCTGGTATTGATTAGGACCCTGATAATATAAATTACTAACAAGATTTTGAAGAGAACAATATTATATTCTGCAAAGTTTGAAGGTAAGCTGCACCAGCTAAAGCTTATTCACATATTCACATTGTATTCAATCTTCTGTCGTCAGTTTTTGAGACTTTTCTTTTTCCTCTTTTGCACATTTCGCCATTCTTTTTGTACTCCTTTATACATCAATTGCAAAACCACCATCCATGTCAGAACTGATATTTTTTGGTGCTATGATAAAGGAACCCTTCTTTTGCAGATATGGATAGACTCTTCCAGATTGCTGAGAAAGGGGATGTTGAGGAATTACACCAGCTGCTGTCAATATATCCCCTTCTCCTACACCAAGTGCCGCTTGTAAGTAGTCAAAATCCTCTTCATCTAGTCTCTGCAGCTGGGCACTTAGATTTTGCAAAGAAAATACTGGAGTTGAAGCCCGAATTTGCTAGACAGTTGAATGCAGAAGGATATACTCCTTTGCACTTAGCATCTGCAAATGGGTACACAGACATAGTGAGGGAGATCATCAGAGTTGACTCAAATATTTGCCGTCTTGAAGGAAGAGAAGGGAGTACACCTCTACATCTTGCAGTGCTTGGAGGATGGGTTGACGTGATAAGTGAAATGCTAGCAAATTGTGAAGGATGCATGGAGAATTTGACAGTACAGAAAGAGACGGCTTTGCATCTTGCTGTTAAGAGCTTCCAACTTGAGAGTTTGCAGTTTTTGTTGGATTGGACAAGTCAAATGAACAAAGAGGAGATTCTGAATAGAAAGGATGATCATGGCAATACCATCCTGCATCTTGCTGTCTGGAAGAAGCAAAGACAGGCAAGTCTTATCGTGTTCTTTGCAACTGATTTTTTTTGTTGAATTTATTGATTATTCATTATGACTGATTTTACAGATTAATGCCAATTTACTGAAATTGATTTCTGTTAATTAAATCAGTTTTACACTTTTACTGGAGTTGGTTTGCATAAGTTGAAGGGCCTTCCTCTTCATGGTTAAACCGTTAAAGAAAAAAAATTCTTTCTTGTATGGGTTGGAACGTAATACTTGTCTTATGTTTCCAATTCATTTTTTCTGTTTGATGTTTCAACTTCATTTTTCTCTACATGAGCAATTTTGATAACTTGAGGAACTCGCTATAATTTGAGATTGATTGCATATGTGCTCATATATATATGATGGTACTCACGATGTGAAAAAATAGTTGGTTGAATGTGGGGTTATGAACTTCAATTCATTGTGAATATTTCTTCATCAATTAACCAAAACAAATGAATGTAGGTTGTGGAAATGCTTCTAAGAGACAGTTGTAGGATTCTGGAGGTAAATGCAATAAACAATAGTGGTTTGACCGCACTAGATTTGCTGTTAATTTTTCCAAGTGAAGCAGGTGATGTAGAAATCCAGGAAATGCTTCAGAGTGCTGGAGCATTAAAAGCTCAAGATATTACCCTCCACAATACGACCTCTTCCTCTCGAAATTACGACCCACCTCCAATAAATAACAACCGTTCTAAGGATCTCATTGAGTACTTCAGATTTCATGATGGAAGAGATTCTCCAAGTGATGTTCGAAGTACACTTCTGGTTATAGCTGTTTTAGTAACAACAGCAACATATCAAGCTGGTATTAATCCTCCTGGTGGTGTATGGCAGGAGGATGATGAAGGGCATATGGCCGGGACTTCAATCATGGCTACTCGAGACTTAGTGTCATTCATCTTATTAGTTACTTGCAATTCAATTGGATTCAATGTTTCTCTTTACATGATATATACATTAACGAAGGAATTTCCCTTGCAAGCAGAGCTTCAAGTTTGTGTCTTTGCATTATATATGACATTCAACGCTGCTGTAACTGTTACTTCCCCCAAAAGCACTAGAGTCTTCACAAATGTGTTCACGTCAGTGTTGCCGACTGCAGTACCACTAGCCTGCCGTTTACTCAGAAAATTCAGAGTTTTTGAACGTTTGGGAAGCATCATTGCCGTAATTAAAAGAAAATTGAGCCTGAGATGCTGAAGAATTATATAACTTGTGACTATATGAGCCATGAGGGGTCATAAACTTATTTATTACTCGTTGTAGATATCTGAAATTCGCCCTGTTGGGTGTTGTGTATTTATTGCATCGTGCTAGTATTGTTCAGGCCCCATGGTACGGGGCTGAAAAAGTTTGTAGGGGAAAATTAGGAGCTGTTTTTATACATGGTATCATTGTTGTGCAAGAAACCTTCGCTTTCACGGTTATAACTGCTGGAAAGTATTATTCAATCAAGTACATCTATTATGCTATCTTAGTAGTTAATATAGATTTGACCATCTCATGCTTAAATTCTGCTAGCTTTATACACCTATCATTTGACCTTGCTATCTTGACTGTGTATCACTACATGCGTACGGCAATAAGTTTTAGACATCTGGTGTTGATTAGGACCCTGATAATATAAATTATTAACAAGAATTTTGAAGAGAACAGTATTATATTCTTGTGCAAAGTTTGAAAGTTAGAGGATCTAGCTAAATGTATTCACATTTTATGCAATCTTCTGACCATTATCTTTTGACTTTCTTTTTCCCTTTTGTGCCTTTCACCAATTCTTTTTGTACCCTATTCTGAATCAATAGCAAAACCACATTCCATGTCAGAACTAGTTTATTTGGTGCAATGATCAAGGAATCTTCTTTTGCAGGAATGGATAGACTGTTCCAGATTGCTCAGATAGGGGATATTGAGGGATTATACCAACTGCTATCAAACTATCCCCTTCTTCTCCACCAAATGTCGCTTGTAAGTACTCAGAATCCTCTTCATTTCGCTTCTGCAGCTGGGCACTTGGATTTTGTAAAGAAGATACTGGAGTTGAAGCCCGTATTTGCTAGACAGTTGAATGCAGAAGGATATACTCCTTTGCACTTAGCATCTGCAAATGGGTATGTAGACGTAGTGAGGGAGATCATCAGAGTTGACTCGAATATTTGCCGTCTTGAAGGAAGAGAAGGGAGAACACCTCTACACCTTGCAGTACTTGGAGGATGGGTTGACGTGATAAGTGAATTTTTAGCAAATTGTGAAGGATGCATTGAGAATCTGACACTGCAGAAAGAAACGGCTTTGCATCTTTCTGTTAAGAATTTCCAACTTGAAAGTTTGCAGCTTTTGTTGGATTGGATTAGTCAAATGAATAAAGAGGACATTCTGAATAGAAAGGATGATCATGGCAATACCATCCTGCATCTTGCTGTCTGGAAGAGGCAAAGACAGGCAAGTCTTATCGTGTTCTTTGCAACTGATTTCTTTTTGTTGAGTTTGTCGGTTATTATTGATTAGAATGATTTTACAGATTAAAATAAATTACTGAATATTGACTTCTGTTAATCAAGTTGATTTGCATAAAGAGAACAGGGCCTTCCTCTTCATGTTTAAAGTAAAGAATAACTTAAATCATATTTGCTGGAACGTGATTCTTGGAATATGTTTGACATTCATTTTTCTGTACATTAGCATTTTTGATAACTTGAGAAATTCTGTACTGTTTGAGATTAATCAGACGTGTTCATTTATATGGAAATCTGATGCTACTTAGATGTAAGAACCAGAAGTTGGTTGTTTATGGGGTGATGAACTTCAATTCGTTGTGAATATCTCCTTCACCAATTAACCAAAACAAATGAATGTAGGTTGTGGAAATGCTTTTAAGAGACAATTGTAGGATTCTGGAGGTAAATGCGATAAACACGAGTGGTTTGACCGCATTAGATTTGTTGTTAGTTTTTCCAAGTGAAGCCGGTGATATAGAAATTCTGGATCTACTTCAGAATGCTGGAGCATTAAAAGCTCGAGATATCGCCCTCCACGACACTACCTCTCCCACTCAAATTCGTGATCCCCGTCCAATAAACAACCACTGTTCTAAGGATCTCATCGAGTACTTCAGATTTCATGATGGAAGAGATTCTCCGAGTGATGTTCGAACTACACTTCTGGTTATAGCTGTGTTAGTTACAACAGCAACATATCAAGTTGGTATTAACCCTCCTGGTAGCGTATGGCAGGAAGATGACGAAAGGCATATGGCCGGGACTTCAATCATGGCTTCTCAAGACTTAGTGTCGTACATCATATTAGTTACTTGCAATTCAATTGGATTCAACGTTTCTTTATACATGATATGTATGTTAACAAGTAAGTTTCCCTTACAAACAGAGCTTCAAATTTGTGTCTTTGCATTGTACGTGACATTCAACGTTGCTGTAAATATTACTTCCCCAAAAAGCACCAGAGTCTTCACAAATGTGTTCACATCAGTGTTGCCTACAGCAGTACCACTAGCCTGCCGTCTGCTCCGAATATTCAGAGTTTTTGAACGTTTGGGAGGCGTAATTGTCATTGTTAAAAGAAAATTGAGGTGCTGATGAACTACATGATCTGAGGTGTTCATAATCTTATCCATTACTCATTGTAGATATATCTGAAACTCACCCTGTTGGGTATTTGGATGTTGAGTATTGTAATGTTGGTATCTCCTAGAAATTCTAGATATCCTTTCTTTTGTACAGATTCAGGGAAAGAGAACTAGTTAACGACTCAGTTGAGCTCCTGAGTATGAGACTTGTGCGTAGTTATTTGTCAATCTGCGCGTGTTTTGTATATTGAAGTCTAATCTTGATGTTGTGTTCTATATTCTTTTTTCCCTTTCTTTCCTTTTGTAGTCTAGATAATGCTTGCGTTAAATTCATTTGTAAATTTTCCTTCGATAAACGTAAGTGAGGTTTAGCTCAATGCCAATGGTATGTGCTTTGATCCTTGGTGAGGGGAATGTCATTGGTAACTCGTAATCCTATCTTTTCAGAACAAGATTGTGGCTTTAAATCTTGTTGCAAAGAATAACTTATTAATAAAACTTATGAAAAAAGAGCATGATATTGTATATATACTCAATTGTATAGATATATTGTTTCTAGTTAAGCTATCAGCATTCAGCTGATATTGAAAAACGCAACAATGATTCAGGCAAACCTTTTTCTTTGGCAAACACATCTATAACTTTTTAACTAGTATTTTGATATTTTATACAATTTGCTCTAATTGCATCATTGTAAATTACATCTGCCTTCATCTTTCCACCTTCATAATTTTACAGTATAAATGTATATTAACAACTCAGGACAAATGTACATAATTGACCTCGAGATTTCATGAAACATTTACAGTGGTTGACAAAGGTGATCTTTCAAGGTTTAAACTCGACAACCAATCCAATAAAGCTGTATTGACAAGCTCAGGGACTTCATCATGAGGGCAATGTCCAGCTTGGAGATTTACAACAGATGTATTGGGATAAAATTCTTTGATCTTCACGGCCTTGGTAGGACCCACCCACGGGTCGAGATCACCCCAGAGCAGTAATAATGGGCAAGACAGTTTGCTTAAGAGACTGTCAAGTGTGTATTTCCTCTGGTTTGACATGAAGCGCGACATCAATCTATCATACAAAGGATTAGAAAAAGAAGAGATTATACCTTCAGATTCTTAACTAGAATATTCTTCTCGATAAGCTTAACACTCTAAAATGGATGTTCCACAATAACCTTGACGCTTTCATTTAACTTATTTGAGGTTGTTTTTATGCCAAGTAAAATGTTAAGCTTATTGTGGAACGAAGGGACTTATTTTGAAGAATTACAATAGAACGAAAATGAGGATGCATCAAAGTGGACATACCTGTAATAAACCTCTCCAGCTTTGGGGTCTGATGCTGGATAAGTTATGGATTCCACAAGGTAGTCATCCACGTTGGCGCTATTTATGTACACCTACACAGTAGAGAACCAATATCGACTAAAAAATGTCAGCAACAGCAGTCTTTCAGCTTAAGAATGATTGTATACATTCAATAGCATTAAGCGTGCAATGCGAGATCTTGCGCACAGCTTTGGGTTTTACCCTATTCTTTTCACCTGATTTTTTTATTGTATTGAACTGATCAAAACTGATTTTTGGTGATTGAAGCGAATTCAACTACCCAGAAGTCAAACCTCATTAGATTTTTTCACTAATCAAATCTGCGTTCTGCCGGTAGATACTTAATTCACCAAAAGCTTTTTTTGTAAATTGAAGAGAACAGGGTTTTAAACATGATTTAAAAGACAGTAAGGGCTTAGAAGGTCAGCAACCTACACTTTTGAGAACTGATGCTACACGAGCTGGCTGCTTTGCCTGCCAGAACAAGAAACCAAGGAAAACACGCTGAAAAATGTCTTTGAATGGCTTTATAATAAACTTCTCCAAGATGTTCGCTTCAGTTTCATTGGGTTCGGCTTTGGCATTTGGATCCCCGAACTGTCCAGCAGAGTTTAGTAGTACAACTCCAACCACTTTCTCAGGCAGACTTGCTGCTGATGCCAGTGCAGTAAAGCCTCCAAGACTGCATAATGATCGCGTGTCATAAGACTACAATATCTATGGTGTACTAAAAGAAGAGTAAGACTATTTAGAAACCTACTCTTCACTGAACATGTGAGGAGAGGACATTTTGGTAAATCGACTTGGTGCCCCCCAGACTGGTGAAAATTCTCCATCTAACCCTTTTAGTTAGAGAAAAAAAAACTTGAATACAGAGCCATGTTACATCTCCAACATGACAAAACAGAAGAAACCAGAAGCCAGAAGCACTTCACGTTGCATACAAGTCCAGGCAGAGCTCTTCATTAAGGATTAAAAAGGATAAACTTGATTACCTGTTCCCGACTACAACAGCAGGCTCCTTGACTATCTCTTTGAGAAAATCAACCACCTGGTCTCTCCAGATTATAGCATCATAGTCGACGATTGCCTTCTCACTCAATCCAAATCCAAGCAAGTCAATTGCATACACCTTGTAACTTTTAGCCAACTCAGGTATGTTGTACCTGCCTCGTAAAAGATAGAGATCTTATACACATCTACAAAGGAGAGTCCAGGATTCCAAACTTAAGGTCCTAACAAAACCAACCAAATACGCAATGTGCATTATTGACTTTTAAGCTCGTGACAAACAACTTAAATCATTAATTTCTTAATTACTTATCGACTTAAAAGTACAAGTTGATATTTAGAGAAGCGTATATAGACAAATTTATATCTTATGAAGTATATACTTCCTCCGTTTCGCAATACTCGCAACATTAGCATAGTAACCACTATTCATATATCCATCTTATATTATATTTTTCTCCAAATGTGTAAGACAAAATATAGCCTTGTGGGGTCTTATTTGATTCGTCTTAATGCATACTATTATAATAACAACCTTTTACAATTTTTACTTATCAATAATTAGAGATATTAAAGCTCAAGATATTGCATGGGATTGTGTGCAAACAAGAAACGTTGCGAGTATTGCGAAACGGAGGAAGTATTTCTTTCTATATACTTAAATTAATAGAACAAATTTGGACAAAATTAATAAAAGTGTAAATAGTCAAATTGGTCCATTTATTTGAAAACAAAGAAAACAATTGTTAGAGACATACTATAAGGAAAATAAATAGTTGGACATATTTAGTTAATATTTTTAAATTAGAGAGAAATGAACGAAAAAGAGATAAGAAGAAAGGAAAGAGAACAATGAAAAGAGAAAGAGGAAAAAAACAAAAAGAATATAGATAAAGAACGACATTGGTGCATTAGATTTTAATTTGATGGAAGAATCGAACCCTGCTCGCGGAGCTTTCCCGTACGCGCGTCTGCCTACCTGGCTTAGCGCATTAACCATTAACCACTGAAGCAAGTTTAATATATTGAAATTCTGGGGCAGAAAACCTTTCCATTGGGAGTTTGACGTAAACAAACAAAATCTTTTTTGTGTGTTTTGGTGGCGCACATGCCACCCAGGACCCTTATACATACCTATGGGTCATGGAAGAAAGAACTTGAAGAAATGTGTTCCATACTTGACTATTGATATACGCTAGCCCCAAATGAACAAAATTCTCCTATCACGATCTGTTACTCGGAGAATTCATTTTACCTCAAGTACTCGTGTCACATGCTTGACAGAGTTGACACTAATATGTTACGAGCCCCAAACACTTCAAGTGTGGACAAATAGACATGGAAGTCTTTTATATAACAGTCAAGAATGAAAATTAGTCACATTGCAATGTTTGAGACCTATACCGAGTCTGAGTATCATCCCAAGAGCTATATAGTAAGAGTTTAATATGGCAGTCACATAAGCACTAAGATAAAACATAGAAGAAAACCTCCAATGAAATGCCGAAGCACCAAAACCATGTACAAGAACAATAGGAGGTCCTTCTCCTTCTTCTACATAGTGTATTCTGTGACCTCTCCACGTCCAAAAATTATATCCTTCAGTCTTGAATGGCAATCTTTCCAACCCTATTAAAACAATGAATCTTTATCACACAATTTTCACTTCCATAACGCTGACTACCGGAATATTGAAGTTTAAGCTAAAAATAATTCAACAAAGATGAATGTAAATGCAAGCATTGCACAAGTCAACTGTGTAAAGAGCTGTCATATTTAGCATGAAAAGAAAATGCCAAATAGCGGGCGAAAAGACAGTCTATAAACAAAATGAGCAACACACTTGTTAAGTGTAATCTATCACTCACCAGTCACCATGGGAACCTATAGCAAACTAACCAATATCATAGTAGTACAGTTGACCACTGGCCCTTAAGTAGGCTTCAACATAAGACAGATTCTTGCCATTTGTGACAGAGGCTGATTCCATTGGAGACTCAATAAAGGTGGAATTATTGACTCACTTTTACTGTTCTACACAACTTATAGGATGTAAATAAAACAAAAGTCCCAAACTAAACGGGCCCCAACATGTAAATAAGAGGCTTTAGCAACCAACTGAGGGAAGTTACATCCGTCCCATAGCAGCTCCAGGAATAGTCGGAGCCATACCCAAGCGACTGCCACAAAACCTGCACTGAATCTAGTTATGTTGCTACTTTGAAAGACTGAAGTGAACACATCTTTGTTTGACATAAAAACGTCGAGAATAAAACATTGCAATTTGTTTGATGTTCTACTCCTCACAAACTCAAGGATTTAACTAACTTAGCACCCTAGCTAAATGAAACTACTCATGGGATTTGAACTTCCCATACTCAACCAAACAACTTTCTTATAATGTAAGATGATACTTCTTTCCAAACATCCTAAAATAGATAAGCAAACAACGAGCTTTGCCAGGTTGCTAACCGTTATATGCACCATTCAATGAAGCCTATATATAACTGTGGCAAAAATCATAAATAATTGAACAAATTCACTTACATTCATTGAACCATATAAATAATAGTTATGCATTTCCCAGCAAACAACCCAATAATTTATATTACAGACCAAAGTATAATTACCTTGAGCAGGTTTAGTACTAAGAGAAGCTGACTCCATAGCTGTAACTCCAGCAGCTACAATTCCAGTCAAAGCAATATTTCTCCTACTAATTTGGTATTTACCAACTTCATAAAAAAGCCATCCACATAAATACAATCAAAAATTAAATTGACCCACAAAAAATGAAGAATTACCCAGTAATTGTAATGTTCAGCAGAGATAAAATTGAATTAGGAAGTTTACCTGGGTGGCACAATCTTGATGGAGAAGAAAACCCCTTAGAATGAATAAAGAACAGGCTTTTATTGAAATTGAATGCAGGAGTTGATGATGTAAGGCATGATGAAGATGACAACATTGAAAAACCCAGAATTTAAAACCCAAATTCTCCTGTTCTGTAATGAAGGCAGTCCTAGGGGATTCCAGTTCAGTTTCCTCTGTGTTCGAGTTCGTTCATTATATACCCGGGTGTATCACGAGTATTTATTCTCAATCGTTGGATAAAAATTGTGTTTTTAGTAGAATTTATTTGTTTGAACTTTTTATTTATGTGGCTACAACCTGGAGGGAAAATTTGAGGCGTGGCTTAATGTAAGCCGAATCTTGCCAATATTATCACCTCGAATCTTGGCTCTAGTTACTTTGTTAGTTGTTTTGTTATGCAAAATGAAAATGTGTGTAGTGATTAGTGAACTAGGAAGTAACTACTTCTTTTATTATATAATACTCGCATTGTTTTTTGCCTATCCGCTATTAATATAATACTTTAGATTTTAATATTTTTGATTATTGATAAATAAAAAGTATAAAAAGTTGATAGTATGAAAGTATGAATTGAAACGAATCAAATAAGATCCCACTTGGGTATATATTTTCTTAACACTTGCGATAAAATATCGCATAAGATTAGTAGATGAATAATGGATTCATAGTTACTATGCTAATGTTGCAAGTATTGAGAAATAGTGGAAGTATGATTTAGGGACTACTTTAATTTAAGTCTTCAAGGTTAAATTTATGGACCTTATAAATAAGGATAAAATATAATTTTGTTGTAATTGGATTGAGTTAATATAAGGGGTAAGAGTCTAATGCTTTCACACTTTTACGCTTATTCATTACCTTAATAAGAGCGTGTTCGGCAAGTAGAGTTAGATATTAGAGTTTTGACTAGGTTAAGTTTTTATTTTATAAATTTAAGTGTTTGGCAAGACAGTGTTTATGGTAGTTGTTAGAGGTAGATGTAATTTTTTAGGTTGTGTGCATTTAAGATATCAATTTTTTTACGATACTCGGGTGTATGATGCATAATCTCGTATGAAAGGTTT
This sequence comes from Patellifolia procumbens, assembly GCA_947645195.1. Taxonomy (NCBI): domain Eukaryota; kingdom Viridiplantae; phylum Streptophyta; class Magnoliopsida; order Caryophyllales; family Amaranthaceae; genus Patellifolia; species Patellifolia procumbens. The sequence goes on from CANSGD010000144.1 coordinate 2,587,502, forward strand.
CCATTTAAGATAACAACTTTTTCAGCAAGTCTTGTGTGTGCCTTGTCGCACGATCGACAAACTGTGTGCCTCAAACACAATGACTATCTTAAATGGGGTTACCAACTATTATAGTGGGTTACCAAGTGTTTTTGGGGTTATTGACTATTTAGGGGTTACTAACTGATTTACGGTGGGTTGCTAATTGTTTTAAGGGGTTACTAATTGTTTGGCGGTTACTAATTCTTTGGGGAGGGTTACTGACTTTTTGGAATGGTTACTGACTATTACGGGGAAGGGTTACCGACAATTTAGGTGAGTTTGGAGAGTAAAAAAGTATTGTATGAGTTAATAAATAGAGCCGCTATAAGACTTTGTGCAAATTTTTATTATTTTGATTAATAAATAAAAATATTAACAATCAAAGTTGTATATTAGAAATCATGAAAAACAAAGATAAGTCTACTTCCTCCGTAACAGTTCAATGACAATGATTGATTTTACACGCATTTTAAGCAAGCGATTTAAAAATGTAAATGAACAAATTAATTAAAATAATTTTAAGAATAAAGTTAGAGATTACTACTAGTTGCTATTAAACCATTACGGAGGGAGTATTTGAAAACGGAGGGAACACTTAAACAAAAAGAAAAAGAAAAAGAAAAAAGTGGGGGGCAAACTTAGCTACCACAAGCAAACACTATCGCATCATCGTGCTCCACTTTCTTACCAGCAAAACCACCATAACCATGGCAGAATTCTCCCTTTTGAATTCAAAATCTGTAAGTTTTAAAGTTCTATCTAATTTCTTTTCAATTTTTTCTTCAATTTATATATCTCTGAATGTTGTTTAATAGCGAATAAACTTCAATTCATTCTTTTTTGTTTGTTTGTTTAGGAGAAATCGAAGCTCTTTATTTCATTAGCTTTCTTGCGATTTCATTCTCTTTTTTAACTGAATTTTTCCTTTATTGACGTTTCTTGTTATTTCGAAACGTTTCGGAGAGCTTTTATTCAGTCTTTTGTTCGTTTCAAAAATCTGGAAAAACTTTGAAGTTGACGATGATGTTGTTGTCGGAAACATTTTGGAGTTAGAAATGCTGAAATTGATATGCTTATATTATTTGATCACTAAGCTAATCTTTTTAATTAATAGAAGATTACTCAACTATTCTTTCACAATTATATTTTGATGCACGGATTAATGCATTGAATTTTGTTTCTATAGTGCACATTACTTATCCATGTTTTATTAATCAAAGTTTACGAGATTTTGGATAGAAGAGTAAAGTATAGGTATGGATGACAATTTAATTCGAGTCCGATTCAATGCAAAGCAAAATTTCCAATCCAAGTCCGAAAACATAGAAAACGGTTGAAATTTGATAGGAGTTGGACCTTAGGTAAAATCTGTTTTGAATCCGACTATCATTTGATAATTACTTGTTACCTTATCAATTAATAAATTGAAAGTACATTATATTAGGATAAATAAATTTAGGCTATTAGAAATTAAGTTCTTGTACTAATATTTATACTAGACTATGATGTCATTATCTAAAATGTTAATTTAATCTGAGATCGGATATGAGAAAATATAATTCGAATCCGAATAGGAGTATAGTCGGAGTCCGATTGAGGTGGAGCAGATTTGGAGTTTCGTAAGTCCGATCCATTGCATTCCTATGTATAGATAGATCATTTTAGTCCGTATACAATTAACTTAGAGCTCATGGACTTCTAATATGAAAGTCCCAAGATTCTAGCTTAGAGGAGATTTGTCAATTACTTAGGGATTTGGTCATGACTCATGAGATGGAAGGGGATCAAAGAATATTAAACAAATGAGGGAGTGTGATGGCATAAGAGTAGAAGCATGCCTTTAGGAAAACATGGGCATGGATTTGGGGTTTAAGAGTGGGAACGGACATGGGGGGGGGATTCCTGGGTATGTTGGGGCCAATTGGTCATACAACTTGCACTTGAAATGGCCTTGGCCCTTTGAGTAATGACGTTGGATGAGCGATGATGGTTACTTGCAAAATGCACAATATCTCTCTAATGCCTAAGTAAGTTGTGAAACACGAAGGCTTTTGATTGGTTCTATAGTAACCAGGCCCTATAAGCACTGTCACCCTGAAAATGTCAAGTGTGGCAGCCAGATATCATCTAACATGGATATGCTCGGTTAATCTTAATTACACATATTGGAAAATATTACATCAGTGGTTGAATTTTATATGCACAAGAAATAAAATGCTTTGTTTAACATCCTCAATATGGCCGTCTTGTGTGGATGCTAGTGTTGTTGGTAAAGTTTTGCTGTGTGGTACCCTATATGTGGGAGAACCCATCCTCACCACTGCCCTTTGTCGCTCTCTATGCATTAAAAGAAAAAGTGTGTGTGATGACCAAAAAGTTTTGGTCATTGATTAACCGTACCTTCTGGCAATGCATTGGTCATGATTTTGCTGTTGAGGAGAAGGAGGAACAGAAAATATATTATAAACAATTGCATAACCAAACTTTGTTTTTGGTGATTAATAAAACTCCTTAGAGTATCCATCTTGACAAATTGGACCTTTTCTACCTTAATAATTTAACAATTCAAAGGTTATAAAACCCAGCTTAACCATGTCCTTATGAGCTCTGTTTAATGCTTCAAAGAGTCAGCAATCTTTGCCAGCTCTTTCACCATTTCCTTTAATATGCTAAGATTATCCACGAACTTGTCAATTTATTTGCTGGGTTTATTGGATTATTAGGAAGTATGAAATTCTGCAAGATCTATGAAAATTACATGAAGCAATTGGGGACGACGCTTCCTGGCATTGGATACAGAAGGCTAAAGAAAATTATTAACAAGTGTAGGAGTCATATTCAGTCCCAAAATGACGCTCTTAGTCCTATCGATTGTTCTGGTAAGTAAAAGGGGATAAAGGGTGTTAATATTTCACCCAAATTATAAGACATTTAAAGTTACCCAAGTTTTCATGAGAAGTCATTCTAGAAGTCTTTTCATGTCTTGCAAATACTCACCTTGTCTTACTATACATCCGTCTTATTGTTGAAGTAGTATAATATTATCCAAAAAATAAATTTTATTTGAAATAATTTCTTAACGAAACACAACTTAAACTAAATGCGGTAATAAGTCATGTTGCTCTGACTTTGGTCTTGCTATACTGAATTGCAGGATTATTCTCATTTTAATTACCTCAATCTTCGTTTTCTGGGCAGTGTGTGATGGCAGTTTTTTCCCCTCCCTCTTTGATGAAATGTTAGCTGTTGTTGATTGCTTTGGTAAAGAGGCTCAGAAGTTGCTTGACCCGCCAATTTCATGCTTATGGGGCATTTGGAAATACTTATGCTTTGACTGCTCAAGGAATGGAATAATATATCAGAATGATATGTTGATTAAAGAGGGTCAAGAGCTGCTTATCTATGCATTGGTTAATGCAATTGCATTTAGGAAAATCCTCAAAAAGTATGACAAGGTATGTTATATTCCAATTGCATTTAGGTAGTCTTAAGGTGAGTCTTAAGATAAGATTGTTATAGAACAATAGGAACGCACTTCCCAAAAGCTAGCTCAAGGGGAGGAGAGCCCATTGTTCTATTTAAACCCCACACCAACCTCCCATACGATCGATGTGGGATCCTTTCCCTGGAATCAGTCCATAACATTCGCCCCCCCATAAGGACCAACGTCCTCGTTGGTCACGGCCACGTTGGTCACGGCTGGCTGGTTCCAGGCCACCACTCTGTGGGCCACCACTCCGAGGTTTGGCTCTGATACCATTTGTTATAGAACAATAGGAATGCACTTCCCAAAAGCTAGATCAAGGGGAGGAGAGCCCATTGTTCTATTTAAACCCCACACCAACCTCCCATACGATCGATGTGGGATACTTTCCATGGAATCAGTCCATAACAAAGATTTGGAGAGTCTTATCAAACACTACCAATAAACTCCCATGAAGACTTGAGGAGTCTTAAGGTGAGTCTTAGAAATCCAAGACTCACCTTAAGACTCACTTTAACAATAATGACCGATGGTGTGGTGCCAAGTGTCAATATTTTTTTGTGAAAGAGTCTGAAATGCACTCTGATGGATAAAGATTAAAACTGGAATGAGTATTATGTAAGTCTGAAATATTAAAGAGTAGATAAAGTTAGTGGAAAGCTGATGTGGCATAGTCTGAAATATGGGAAATAGTCTTATGGATAAACTCACCCTTAGTCTTTCTATTAACATATTAGTCATTTTTGAGTTGATTTGAAATTTTTTTCACACTCTTAATGAGCAAACAGTAGTTAGACTTGGGAGGACACTGCTGATATTTCACCCCATGTTAGTTCCGTAACTGTTAGGCAATTAACTGGACTCTTGGGAGTTTTCATCATGGAGTAGTACTTTGTTGTAGGTATGAGTTTGTTTCCTTAACTAACTAGTGGGTTCTCAATTATAAGGTTCATAAATGTGATAAAGCGCGAGAGTTCAAATCAAGCGCACAGGTTAAGCACATTGAGATCCTTCCATCTCCATGGTTTTATGAGCTCATATCGTCTCAGATCAACTTGCGGGACAAAAAATTAAAAGCAGCTGATGGGGATGTATCATTGTTTGAAGGGTTGGTCCTCAAGTTTAATAACGACACACCTTCTATGAGTTGTGCGTTCGTTGATACTTTTGAGATTGATGTTGATTTAATCTGCCCTATATGCTTGGTATGTCTCTTGTAGGTTGTAGACTTTTTTTTTTTTTTTTTTAATGAATGCATGCTTATCTGAGTCACTAGGCCGTATCTGAACTTATGTTAGTTGTGAATTGAATTCGGATAGCTCTTATTTGAACACATCGATCTTCTTTTAATATTATTTATCCTCAAATTCATTTTTGTTTTGTTTAAAGAGTAAAACCTTAGAAAATTATGCATGCTTTCTTTCATCAGCTTATAGTATTAGGCTCTTACAAAAAGAAATCTCTAAAGCATTTGAAATGACAATGTAGATGCCTTATGTGCTTCTCAATTTCAGAGATGCTGCATTCGATGATGTAACGTCATCAAAGTCATGCTAGTAGTTACTCTTATCTAGTTCAATGAACTAAGTTAGACTTCCCAGCAAGTTAAACTTCAATTTGCAAACTTATGTTGCTTGTGCTAGCTCAAAAATTGAAAGAGTTGTTTGGCTAGATATGACTAGTGAAATTAACACTTCCTGGCAGGCTTCAATTTGCAAACTTATGTTGCTTGTGCTAGCTCAAAAATTGAAAGAGTTGTTTGGCTAGATATGACTAGTGAAATTAACACTTCCTGGCAGGCTTCAATTTGCAAACTTATGTTGCTTGTGCTAGCTCAAAAATTGAAAGAGTTGTTTGGCTAGATATGACTAGTGAAATTAACACTTCCTGGCAGGCTCACTGCATCCAAAGACATGAAGTACACTAGCACTATTATGACTTTTCAATGGGACGAGGCAAATTATATCTTATATTACACGATGTACCCAAAATTGTTTAACATCTAATAGGATAACTTGCTTTAACGACCCCTTTGGTTGGTGGTAATAAATGGTTCTAATGGTAATTATTGATTTATTGTATAAGCACTTTAGGGAAAAATATTCATGTCAATGCCCATGGTATTGGTAATTGAACATCATCCACCAACATGCATTTTTCATCATATAATTTTATTACTCATTCCCACCTCTAAAGGGGTAAATGTTCATGTGAATTTGTGAAGAATAAAAGTTATATGGGATTGACAAGTTATCACAAACATTAGCACGGGACTTTCTTCACAAAATTACCTATCAATTCATTACCAATACTACCATATGTTACCGCATACCAAATAGACTGGAAGGGGTAAGAGGGCGTATCTTTTAGAAAGCAATATGTGGAATATTCCTATATTATTGTCAACCAAGGAACTCATTAAGTTTAATGCACGTCAGAGTGTATATTTTCTTCTAATTACTTGTATTTGAATTTCAATATGCTGTTCGATGTTTTTGACATTTCAAATCTTAAATAGGATATAGTTTTTGACGCGGTGGCTCTAAGATGTGGGCATATCTTATGCTATATGTGTGCTTGCTCTAGTGCTTCCGTGACTATAGTTGATGGATTGAAGGCAGCTGCTCCAAGGCAGAAGTGTCCTCTATGTCGACAGGTAACCTGTGCAAAATTACACCTAGTGTTTACAACTAAGCTAGTTACATTAAATACATGATGGTACATACAAGTTTGCAGGGAATCGACTTAGAATAGAATTTGTGAGTATCACTTACCTGATAGATTCAACATAAAATTGAAGGAAAAGTTTTACCCACTTCTTCACCCCTAATTAAGTAGGTATAGTGAGGATTACTTTTAAAAAACTTAAGTAGGTCACATATTAGCGGGATTCAATTTTAAGAAACGGATTTAAGATACATAAGTATCCTTCGCTATTCACCATACCGATGTAGTATTTCTTAAGGGTATTATAGGATAATAAAGTTCAAAGTTTAATGTTCTTATTTTTAGAGAGTTAAGTGGCCTAGTGTTCTGGACAAACTAAAATCGATCGATGTGCATCCTATTTTATAGGGATGAAGGTTGTACTTGTACATCATAATAGTAAGTGTTAGTAGACTTGACAAACTGACCCAACTTGAGACCCAAACCAGTCCCGAAAATGGGCAACTGAAATTAACCCGAATAAGGCAGACTTGAACAATACCCAAAACGACCGACCCGGACCTAACCTTAATCAGGATGACACAAAGCAGATTCCGCCCAAACCGAATGTATAGACCCGAAAATATGCAAAAGATCGACCCGAAGTGACGCGACCCAAATAACCCAATTGCCACCTAAGTGTTAGTGACGGCAAGGTTAGATGAAGTATCATTTTGCTCGTTTTCTTCTAACTTGTCGGGTGTCTGTAAAATGGTTCCACCTCTAGAAAACAAGAGAAGGTTAGCTTGCTTTTGAGATACAATTTTTTTTTTTTAAAGGGAAATCAAAGCTTTACTGTTATCTAATCACTTCCTTTATACAGGTTATGGTATATAACAATGCTATCCGTCTGGAAGAACTTAACATTCTGTTAAGCAAAAGGTATATCTTAACCTATCATTCCTCTTCTTTCTCACATCACATCTACAATCCCCCATAAAAAGCAAACTTGTGAACCTCTTAAGCCAACAACACTACTCCGTGCGGGCAAATCTTATGGTTGTGTGATTAGTTTGTTTCAATAGTTGCCATTAGTATTTGCACGCTATTGAAGTGTTGGCAAAGCTTATAGTCGTAGTGAAGATATTATTGGTCAAAGTTATACATTACCAAGCGTAAAAATCAAAGTGTTGCAAACATTTTGGAATGGAGAATGTACTATTATTCCATGTTTGTTGGACAGTTAATATCTTTTAAACACGCAGGTGTCCAGAGTACTGGGAAAAGCGGCTTGAAACAGAGAGAGTAGAGAGGCTTCGGCTAGTGAAGGAACATTGGCAGTCTCAAGTGCATGGTCTGGTCTCATGACAGTTTGAGCTTTGTTGTTAGAATTGCTCACCTTACTGTTTTAGTATGTAACATTAGGAAAAATTTAGAGTATATACTACACAGTCTTCTTGTCTGTAACTCTTGTAATCTAATCTAGGTCATCATGGGTGGTGTAGTCGTTTCAGATAACATGACATAAGTATCTTACTATATTCTTATTATCTGTAATTTTGTGTTACCAAACAATAATGAATTTAGGTTGTCTTAGATTGTAAGTTGGGATATTGTTCTTGTAAATTGATTTGAGCTACTAACAAAGCTGAGCGTCTATTTATGTTTCCATCTGCATGACTGCATGCACTGGCAATCTAGCATATTAAGGCATCGTTTTATTTGGGACCTTGTTTCTTAGTATATCTGTTTTCTTACCCTGTAATGATCCTTGTAACGGGCCTCTGTGTAGGGCCCTGTGGAAGGGAAGTCCAGATGATTATTCTCTTTATCTTAATATAATTTCATACTTATAAATGAGATTATGGATATAAATTTTAAAAGTAAAGCTTAGGAGACTCTTCTTTGAAAAATAAATCCTAAACAGTTTAAATTAACTAGATAACTAAAAATACAAATCAGACTTGATATTGATTTGATCAAGTTTAAATTGAAAATAATGTCCAAGCTTTGTTTACTTAGTTGGCCTCACGATACATGTATAGATATAGGTATTATAATAGACATAAATTAGTAAATATCGTCCATCAAGGTTTTTAGTACTCTGTCTTTGATGCACAACAAATTCTTAGCACTTCCCAGCAATGGCAAATTCACCACGTTTTCCGATAATCAAATAAAGCGGCAAATTGGATGACAAATGTTTGCCACCTAATTTCATATTCTCACCACATTACTTTACAATTACATCCTACTTCAAAACTTCATTCTATTCTCATAACAGATGCATCGGGAGATACCCTCGTACGAAAATCTCATGTTATCTTCTCCTTTTCTTTATCTACCCACAAATATTTCGCACACATCACGTACAAGCAAAAGAGAAACCATAATTCACGATAAACATTTGATTTCCAGAAATCAATGGATTCAGCAATGCGAGTTCTAAACCCTAGGTTCAATCTAACCTTCAATCTCTATCTCAATCGTCAAATCAACACCATTATCATCCCCAAATCACACTCACTTTCTCTCACTCCCACTCTCAAACATTCTAATTACAAATCCCTCTCTTCAATTCCCTTCAAAAATCCAATTTTTCGTCCCACTTCATTCCCCAATTCCTCCCAATTAGGGTTCTTCCTTTCTCTCTCTCAATCCCACCCTAACAATGGCAGATTCCACCATTGGCACAAAGCTTCATCGCCGCCACTCGGAGCTCCCATTAGAGGTAATCGCGAGGTTGCGGCGGTGATCTTAGGGTGGTTAGGAGCGACGCCGAAGCATTTGAGGAGGTACGCCGATATTTATAATTCGAAAGGGATTGATGCAATTACGTTTGTTGTTCCTGTTAGGGATGTGGTTTGGTTTGATTTGGGGAAGAAGGTTGAGAATCGGATACTCGAGTTGGCGGATGAGCTCGTTTCGTGGTTGTCGAAGGCGGAGGGCCGAGAACGGTGCTTGATCTTTCATACGTTTAGTAATACTGGTTGGCTTGTGTAGGTGAATTCTACTTCTTACTAATTTCATCAATTTTGTTTCGATAATGCTTTTACTCTCACGTATCACTATTCAGTTTAGTTCAGTTCGGTTATTTTATGCTAAAGAGAACAGGCCCGTAGTAGTAGTTAAAATTAGGTTGTTTTGTATTTGTCATTGTAGTTATGAATGTGTTATCACTTGTCAATGCTAATACAATATTACAATGTACTTCCTCCGTTCAAGTTTAGTTCAATTCAGCTATTTTATGCCGAAGAGAACAGGCCCGTAGTAGTAGTTAAACTTAGGTTGTTTTGTATTTGTCATTGTAGTTATGAATGTGCTATCACTTTTCAATGCTAATACAATATTACAATGTACTTCCTCCGTTTCATTTTGATTGCAATATCGGGAACTGGGAACTTTCGTGCCTTTCAGTGCAAAACTAAACGTTTATATCTTTTGTTGTGTTTATGAAAAAAGTATAAAAATTGAGTATTATTTAATTGAGTATATAGTAAGACGAATCTGACAAGATTCCGTGTGACGATTTTTGTCGTAATGTATAAATCATAATAGAAAGTCAAAATAGTGTGAAAGTTTCTAGTGTTGCAATTATAGTGGAGCGGAAGTAGTATGACTTTGGAAGACAATTGCTTTGGCTTGGAGCATAATGTTTTAAGGGATGTAGTTTGTTTAGGTTTAAGGGAATGCCATTTGTTGCTTATTATGGGCAGCCTGAAAACGTTGAAATATGAATTATTGGGTGTTCCCAAAGGGTTATGAGTGCTTTAATGGCGTTAACTAGTTCTTCATAACTTAATTTATCGATGGGGTAATGTTAATCACTTTGCCTCAAGCGCATTTCTGAAGTCTGACAACCCGTTGGCTAAATGATTGTGCTTAACGGCCCGTTTGGTTGGCAGCAATAGTTGGTAGTAATTGTGATGAATGTAACTTTGTGAAGAAAGTATCGTGGTAGTATCCGTGGTGATGCTTGTCCATCAATGATATAATGACCTCTTTTTCTTCACAATTTTTCAATATTATGTATTACTACTTTAGAGGTGGCATTTAGTGGGGTTGAAATTTATGAAGAAAAACACATGTTTGGGGTTGAAATTTAATTACCATGAACACTGACATGAGACTTTCTGTAAAGAATTACATACAATTTATTAATCTTACAATTTTACCACCATTAATTATTCTGGCTATCAAATGGGCCGTAAGATTGGGTGGGCTGCTGAATCAATGATATCGAAGAGGAGCTCTTTCTTTGCGCGGTCTAATTTAAGGTGTGGCTGGTATTGGAGTCCCCACACGTAATTGTTTAGGTCACCATTGTCCTGTATGTAAGAAAGTAACTAATAGTGCTTTGTACGTTTTGCTGTACTTGCAGATATGGTGCTATTCTTGCTCATCTGCAGCAGAGGCCAGATCTCATAGAAAGCGTAAAAGGATGTGTTGTTGACTCTGGTGGGGACCCGGAGTTGAACCCTAAGGTAGTTTTGCTTGCCTCTTAGCTTAGCGTATCTTTGGTGATTGTTCCATGGCTTCTTTGTGTTTGCATTACCCGAAGGTAGTTGTATTTGCTTGTAAAACTTGGCGTATCTTTCATGACTGTTTCATGGCCTATTAGTGTTCGCTTTGAAAATGCCCCATGTTTATGGATGGCTTTGACCTACGCATTATTCATGAGATATGCATGATAATGTTTATCAACATCATTGCGTCAAGAGGCAAGTAAATGTTGTTTTTCTGGGCAAGCTTTATCTACAAAAATGGGGTGTAACCCTGTCTTGGCTTCTGCTATCGATAGTGGGTTATTATGGTGTACATATAGGGATGAAAAAAAGTTCTCCCGGATCACTCTCACGTGTGACAAACTTTTGCATCCAGGATTGGTCCAGGCCAATATTTCAATTAGTGTTACCACGAGGATTGAGGGTTTACTGTTTGGCAACAACTTTTTGAGCACCTTTAGAACTTGATTGGTTGGGCTTTTTTTTGGGTTCGAATGGGTTTGAATAATTTCCATTGTTGCTTGATTGGTTTAGATAGTGGGGACCGTGATGTATCTATTATTCTTGCTTGTTGATGCTTTAACCCCCATTCATACCCTTCTCAAATCTCAAATCAACGATAATAATTCTATGATCCCCCCATTCAACCTTTCCATTCCACTATTGAACCTAACACTCAATAAAGGTAACAATTGTTGTTGCCATTGCTCCCCTCTATTAGGTTTCATTCCATAACTTGAATTAAGCAAGCGTAAGTCCATTGATTTGGCAGGTGACAAAGGTTAGAATTTATCTGTTTGTATCATGGGTGATTTTCACCTGTCTATCAAGACTTTGAGGGCTTAAATCAACTGCACTTTATGATGCCTCTTCTTGAAGTATATAGACCAATTGACTAAGATGGATCGATGTTTCTAGCAGAGACTCTGATATCCCCTTTTCCCTACATTCACCTAAGGATGATCTGACCAGTTTATGGGTTGCTCATTGGCTTACAAGTGGCGAGCTGCCTGCATTTTATATTCTATTCGTTATTAGTTGCCAAGAATTTGTCGTAGCTAAGCTGTTTTGCGTAACGTGCCGAGGCAGCTATGTTAGAGCTCAAGTCGAACTTGGACCTGATTGATCCTGGGTGATTATAAGTTGGCTTGGTTCATTTTCAAACCTTCAAGACACCTTTTACCATAAACATGGCGTAATCCGAGTCTGTCTGTGCTATGTAGTATAGACTTCCTTACGATCTCTAAAATACTTATACATGATGCTGTCTATTGACTTATTGTGCCCTGACGACTGGAGGGCTTGTTTATATCTCAAATAAAGGGTTGTGCTGTAGTGGCGGTGGAAGGGTGGTGATGGGTGTAGTTAGAGAAGGTGGCTTAAGTCTGGTGGTAAAAGGGAGTTAGGCAGATGATGGGGGCTGATCATTTGTACTCTTTGAAAAGAATAGTCCACCTTCCCCTATATAGAAGTCAAGTAACCGTAATTCTGTGGGACTTCATATAGCCTATGCTTTACTTGTCATGTACATCAATCTAATCTGTCATTTTAATTGCCAACCAAGAATTGAACACAAACATGCAAGCAAAGAGTATTGTCTTCCGAGTTTAAGGTTTGCTAACAAGTGGCCAGCTGGAGGAATTTACCTTTTCTTTTCTTAGATTGCCAAGTATTTTTCTAAGCTAAGCTACTTTGTTGAAGTGGTAGAGACGGCCATGCCGATAGCTCAAGTCGAACTTGGAGCTAATTGATCCTGGATGAGTTTTAAGCTGGCTTTGTTCATATGTTAATTTTACCCTTGGCCTACAAGAAACCTTTTACTGCAAGCAACGGCATGATACCACTCTAATCTAGACTTCTTTGTCATCCTTAAAGTACTTGTACACAAGGTTTCTGAATGGATATCCCACTTTCCATGAAGGTATCTGCATCCCCTTAAATGACTTCTTCTCTTGCTTTTGCACCTCATCAGATGGCTCACCTTGTCATTAACATCTAATTTTGTACTCTTAAATTGCGTGCCAAAACAATGTGGAACATCTATTTACAAACAGAGCTCTTATTAGTAAAATCCACAAGAGTATAATGCCTGGGAAGTACCTAAAAGCTCTTTAGTAGATAGATGTTAACAGATGCCCTTCAGGAAAGTTGAGGGCCTCTCAAAGTTTCCCCTTCGCTTGCTAGGAAGTTGAAAGGTAAATGTTCATGGGTTAGGCTCTCTTCACCTCACCTTATTTCACTTATACTAGGAAAAATAAGTTCAAATAAGGGCTTTTAAGAGCCCAAGGAGTTTGTTTGATTAAGGCTAAGGAGTTCAGGTTAGAGCTAATGAGCTGATAAATTCAGATTAGGGCTCAAATAAGTCTGAATAAGTAAAGGTAAGTTTGGATAAATGTAATGCATTTAGTTAATAGAGGGTTCACTTATTGAGTTATTTTACTTTTTTCATTAAAATACATCTTGAAAAGGTTGTTTAAGGACTCTCATGTTCTTTCGAATTCCTTTCAGGTCTGGGCAGCTGGTTTTGCTGCTGCCTTGCTGAAGAAACGAAATACTGTGAAACCTCCATCGTCTGAGGATATAGAACCAATTACTGATAGAAACAAGTTAAATTTGCAGGACGAAGATTCTGTCATAATCAAGGCTGTAATATTTGCAATTTTGGAGAAAATGTTTTCCTTCCTTTTTAAGTTGCCTGATGTGAAACAGTGAGTATTCCGCATATAAAATTGGCTTCGTTGTTAAAAAAGGCTATACAGAGAACTTCTTCTCCCCTAAACAGTGAGGAGTAATTTGTATGGGATCCATACCATATGGTTTAACAAAATGTCCTCTCCTCACATGTTTGGTGGAGTTCCGCTTTTCTAATAGCCTGACTTGCTTAATTCATGTTACACATTATGACTGCATCCTAAATGAAAATTTGTTTCTTTAATAGGAGGTTGTCAAAGATCATCTCTCTTCTTACAGAAAACCAGCCGGCCTGTCCTCAGCTTTATCTGTACAGCACTGCAGACTCGGTTATTCCATACCGGTCTGTAGAATCTTTTATTGAACACCAAAAGATGAAGGGAAGAAGAGTGTGGTCCTTTAACTTTGGATCTTCACCTCATGTAGACCATTACAGGACATTTCCTGATGTATATACTTCACAGATTAACAGTTTTTTAAATCACATTTCATTCAAACAGATATAATCCGCGTTGGCTGATTCTTGTGTCATGAGATCGTAGATGTTTATCCAACAGCGGATGCACCGAAGTTATGAGGACATAACTGAAACACGGAGGCCTCTTAATTGTGTAGTGAAGCCCGGTGTAGTGATAGAACTTGAAATTCTTATGTCGGTGATTAATTTAAGGTTCGTGTTGGAAATTTGTAACTGGGGTTCTATGGCTATATCTGTTACTTGCAAGTCAACTCAACAAATTTGTGTTGTTCATAGAATGAGCTCTATTTTGTGCATATTGTGTCTGGCTGTATACCTTGTCACTAACTCGAGAAGGCGTGACCTAACGTCTGGGGTATCCCGTATTGTCATTGTGTGCGCGCTTATGGTCCTGTATACTTTCGTGGTTATGAAATAATTGCAATACTTTCGTGGTTAATGGTTTGCTTCATGGTGTATTTTCTAAATACTTAATTTGTAATAAAACATGGTATGTAGGGTTTCATGTTGATGCTAATTGCCAAATAGGCCATTACTCGTTAATGTAAAATTTTGTTAATTTAGTCTTAATATTTATTTTCATAATAACAAATTTTCAATAAATCTTGATATTACAACAATAGATATATTAATGATACTTATATGTTTGATTCAAATTATTTCTTAAAAAAATGTTTGCTTCAAATCATAAATTTACGAAGACTGAAGTAATACAAAAAGGCAACATGGAAAAAAGAAAAATGAAAGAAACATACTACTCAGGGCTTCACTAAGTTATCTAATAAACGAAGAATAAGGTCTTGTTCTTTCAACTTCTTTTTAGTCTTTATAAGAGAAAATAAGTTTACATAGGGTAAGATAAGTTCATATAAGTAAAAAGAAGCAACAATAAAGTTTGACCTTTCACAAAGGTTTAAACAAGTTCCTATAAATTTAAATAAAATAAGTCCAGATAAGTTTGACAAAGCAAAAATAAGTTAAAAACAATAGACCTAAAGTAATATCTCCCTTTGCGTTTTTTTAATAGGGACATTTTGCTATTTAGATGTATTTTTTTAAAATCGAGACACTTCTATCTTTTACAGAATAGTGGTAGGTTGACCAACTAATATTGTACTTTCCTCTTACTTTTTCTCACTTTCTCTCTATTCTTTTTACTTTTTCCTTACTTGTATCATCATTCTCTCTTACTTTTGCACCTTTTCCTTACTCAGGGCAAAAAAACAAATTCGTCCCTATTAAAAAGAACGAATGAAGTACTAATCTTATCGTTATTATGAACAAATAGACTTGACATGAAGAAGAAGAGTAAAGCTATCACTATACACCTTCTATGGAGAATAATTAGCTATTGAGATTTTTACAATTTTTATTAAGCTTGTGTTTGTTAGAATGTCACTGTTATGCATTGCAGTGCCCCCAACGATATTCAAAGACCAAAGTTGCGGTCATGCATGTTTGTACATGTTGGTTGTTTATTGATTGATTAAGATATGTTATGACATTGACTCATGCCTAATTATTCATATACTTCCATTAGAGTTAAGCAGCTAACTAACGATAAAGATTCCCTAATTATTTTTATCTATTATATGTATCATTTGCTAATTGCTATAGTCTATAACCGCCAATTTTGCATATTAGTATACTCTTTTACTAGATAGTTGTCGGAGACAATATTCGGTGAATTATTTGGAAAAAAAATCTAAATTCTTGTTAAATAATTTTAATAATTTGTCACTAATTAAACATAATATTATAAAATCTATTATAAGCATTTATTGATCAATATCTAGCAAAGCCCCTATTTATTGTCTCAATAAGTTTCACAAAATTATAAGGGACTTTAGGAAAAAACAATTTTCATTTAGGAAGAAAAAAATTGTTTTGGCGACTTTTGTTTTTTACTATAGTTTTTCGCTAAAAAGTATATTGATGGTTTGATCTAATTCGATGTTACGAGGATGTTGTCCAACGAAAGCTTTAATTGGAGTCAGGATCCTCTCCATTGCAATGGATGTCCATTACTTTTATTTACACTATGGGAAAAGGAATTATCTCCATTACAATGGATGTCCATTACTTTTATTTACACTATGGGAAAAGGATAAATTTGGGATGAAATCTCTAAATTGTCCCCAACTCTTGGTGTAATTACTTTTATTTCCGAATCAATGGAGACACTTTTGGTGCAATGCATATTACATGCATGCATCTATGTACATGTTTGATACTATGTTCTATTGGTACAACTTTATCTTTTTAATCATCATTTAAAATTAATTTAATCATATTGTAGGTTCAGATGTCACAAGATCACCTTCGAATATGATGAGTATATATAAGTTTTTATTCTATTTCTATGACACAAAATTTATCAAACTAAGAGGTCACCATGTATCACAAATAATATTTATTCACACTGTATATCCCGAAATCTCTGTTCCTATTTATACTGCATTATTTCAGCTAACTTTTTCTTCCTTAATCTTTTTACTTCAGTACACATGAATACACTCTTTTTTTCCGCTCGTACCTTTTAACTCTACTTAAAATAAGTATAAAAAAAGAAATTGAGACAGGGGGAGTAATAAAGACTTCAAAGTTAATTATTCTCTCTATGTTCATTGCTAATGTATCAATATATAGTTATATAGTACTACATAATAAGTTAAAAACACCATTTTTAGTAGTAGAAAGAATAGTCCACGTTAGTTCCCGGGTATATGTCAAGCAGACATATTAAGCACGTAACATATATAGCTTATGTATGACTTGTCTAAGTTGTCAATTGTCAAGTAAGTTCATCTAATCCAATTATTATAAGCACCAACCAACCAAAAGGTAAATATCTAGCTGCCACAAACATGCAAACAAACTTTAAGTTTTGGATGCATGCAAATGTGGAATAGCAGCCTCTTATCAAGACCTAAGTTAGCCATTATTGACATGCATGCTTAAACAAACATGCCACAAGAAGATGTAGCTATAAAAGGGCAGCTATCTTACACAATCTGTAGCAACTCTAATTAAGCTAATCACATTCATTTTGAAGCTAATTAAGAGATAATAATGGCGGCGAATTATCCTAAAACACAATCCTTCTACTTTGCTCTTCTTGTGCTTCTAATCTTGAATTCTGCTAATCATGGTGAAGCCCTAAATGTAGGGTTTTATGGGAAGTCATGTCCTCTAGCTGAGACAATAACAAGAAATGTTGTCAAACAAACACTTTCTGTTGCACCTTCTCTTTCTGGCCCTTTGTTGAGAATGTTTTTTCATGATTGTTTTGTTCGGGTGAGTATAATTAAGTTCATTAACTTGCATTGATTATCCTGTTTTTCTTCTTCATGTTATGCTATGTTATTGTCTACTCATTTTTCCTAATGTGCTAATTTTGTTGGTGTATGCACCCGGTTCACCTTTTGGGCTAATTTAGATTCGGGGATCAGTTCTAGGTGGTTAGGTTCCAGACCCCTCCCAATTATTGTTGTTGCTAATTTGGTGTTGAAAGTCTAGGTTATTTACTCGCTATGTTTCTTTTTGTTATTCATGGTTGAATAATGTCTTGATGAAGGGGCAATTAGTCAAATTTCGACTTTATATCCTCACTATACTACATGAGTAAAAACATCATCAAGTAGGATGTTGATAAATATGTCTCGATATGTACTTTTAAGATGTTATTGTTGGCCATTTCTTTAGTTTTACTAATATGTTACTATTAAAGATATTAATGTTTAAATTACAAAAAATAGCTAATAGTGTTGATGATGCTGATGTATTTCTCATTAAGAACATAAATTCTAATGGCTGCTATAAAAAGACGAGTATTTTTACTTCATATTTGTAATCCACTAGTCCTGTACATTTTAGATGTCTAAGGAAATATATGGGAGTCATTATTATACATTATATATGTATGTAACGTAACATTAATCGTTCTAGTCATCTTAATTGATTATTTGCAGGGTTGTGATGCTTCCGTCTTGCTAGATTCACCTACAAATCAAGCAGAGAAAGATGCAATTCCAAATCAAACTCTTAGAGGATATGAAATTATAGATAGAGTCAAGAGCGCATTGGAAATGCATTGCCCTGGTGTTGTCTCATGTGCTGATATAATAGCCTTGGTTTCTCGAGACGTTGTGGTTGAGGTAATAATTCATTAAAAGAAATCTATTAAGAGAAATACTTCCTCCGTTTTTTTATACTTGCATAATTTCCCATTTTTGGAACTTGCAAATTACTTGCATCATTTCCTTTTATGGAAATACTTTATCTCTACCTCTCTCCAATCACATGGGTCCCATTTTTTTCCCTCTCTCATCTCCTTAATTCATGTGCACATGCTCAATGATGCGAGTATAAAAAAACGGAGGAAGTATAACAGTTTTCTTACTCTAAACTGTAATGGCTGTATTATATTATAAGTATTAAAATGTTTCAAAAGTGACAAATTATGTGTTGTTCAATGCTAATAAACATATACTAATAACACTTTGGGATTAATACTATAGATATCTTCCTTACATTATTGACAATTGTTCTATATACTATGTACATAACCATTTTGTGAATATTTATATTTTCACTAAAATGTGTATTGTTGCCTTTGTAGACTATGGGAGCCTCATGGGAGGTAGAAACAGGAAGGCGAGATGGTGTTGTTTCATTGTTGAATGATGCCTTGAATAATTTGCCACCTCCTTCTTTTAATATAACCTCCTTGAAATCACTTTTCCAGCAAAAAGGACTCAGCATAAAAGATCTTGTTGTGTTATCAGGTACTCCCCCGTTTTTTTAATATGTATGTTTTACCATTTTGGATTTTTTTTTTAATATGTACTTTCTACCTTTTCTCATAAATAGAAGGTTGACCCACCTAATTATTGCATTTCTCTCCTACTTTTTCTTTCCTTCTATCTACCTTTTTCAATGTTTCATTACTTTTACTAACCTTCTCTCTTACTTTTGCACTTTTTCCTTGATCCACGCGCAAAAGCAAATATACATATTAAAAAAAACGGAGGTGGTATATAACTTGTGTATTAATACAAAAGGCAAGCATTAATACTCTTAAAAGCGTTGTAGCACATGTAGTCTGTTACGTGTCATTCCCTCTCAGATAATCGTACCATCTTCATTCTCTTACGATAATTAGTTTAATTAGCTTTGACATTAACTAAAACTATACTTGTGCAGGTGCACACACAATAGGCATATCTCAATGTGCATCATTTACCAACCGTCTTTACAACTTCACCGGAAGAGGTGACAATTCTTTTGACCCAACTATGGATCCTAACTATGTTGCTGCATTAAGGAAGAAATGCCCTAAAAATGGTCCAAATATATTTGTGGAAATGGATCCTGGTAGTTCTAAGGTATTCGATGAACATTACTACGAACTTGTGTCTAAGAGACGAGGGTTATTTCAATCCGATGCTGCTTTACTTGATAATTCTGAGACTAAAGTTTATGTTGAAACTCACAAGAGTGGTAATCAAGCAAGCTTCTTTAAAGACTTTGGAGTTTCCATGGTACATATGGGTAGAATTGGTGTTCTTACTGGTAATGCCGGACAAATAAGGAAAGTATGCTCAAAAATTAATTGAAGTGCATCAGGTTCCATCTTGAAATCAAGTGGATAGGTTGTTGCTCGGACATTTCTTTTATTTTTGTTTGTCTAAATAGACAATCTCCCATCGTATCGTATATATTTTAAGTTTTTAATGAAGTGGTGTGAATTATCGATTACTTCATTTCTTTCTTTGCTTTTGTATCGTAGAATTGTAGATTATGTTATTTGTACGTAATAGCGTCATAGTGATGCAGAGTTGCAAATGACAAATAATTGGAAATAATTCTAGCTAGAGTAGTAGAGTGTGTAATCTTCGAGTGAAGCCTCTCACTGAAATTGTGTGATAGAGAAGGCCCAAGTTGAATGAAGAAAAGTAATGAGAGCAATCGTTAATTTGTCAAGTTAGTTTATGGTTTTGGAAATTTGTAATAATAGTTGAACAAGTGTATTTTGTTGCTTGTGATGCTATAAAAACAAAATTGTTTATCCTCATTACTAGAATTTAAAAGAAGTATGGAAAAGTCATGACGAGTTTTATTTAGATCTCGATTCCTTAGACTAAAGCCACGATGTACTAGATTAAACTAAATTAACGTAAACGAACTGAAATTATTTACACTAAAGTGTAAAAGAACTAACACTAACAATTTGAATTGAACATGATTTTCATTACTTCAGTCGAAAATCACAGAGCTTAAGTTATTATAAATTACAATTTACAATTACCAAAAACTCGAAATGGATTATGAAACGAGATTGACTATGGAGTGAACGTTAAAATATCTTATGACATTTGAATTATACAAAAGGTTAATATACGATACGGACGAAGTGTGTTAGTGACATCCCTTACAAAATGACAACAACCACCTTAGCTTAGCTAAGTTTGAGTTTCCTTATTCTTCGTGAACTTCTGAGTACTTTGATTATTCATTTCTTTTTAAAAAGTTATACTGAACAATGAAATTACTTCATTATAAATTTTGCAATTATGAACTTTCAGTAAGTCTATCTCATATAATTTAATAACGTTTCAAATTCATTTACATAGTCGAGTAATAGATTATAGTTACAATTTATATATATTTGATTTTATTTGAAGGTACACTCGCATGGATTGTTATCTAGAAGGACATTATGCTGAAATATTATATAACTATATGGTTAATAGGCATCCATTGAACGACCTCTATATAATTCTCCAAGGTTGCAAAATTTCTTACAACCACAAAGGTAAGTGAATGTACTTTTGAAAGTAGTTTTAATTCAATTCGACTGGAAATAAAATCAACTATAAAGGACTAATTGACAATAAATGAGGAAATATTTGAAATATAAATTTTTTATTTAGCATACCACATTTTTTATTTAGTTTTTATTTATGAAAGCATAGTCTTGAACAGTTATTTCTTGCACGCATGTTTAATTTAAACTGCTAATTTTAAATAACAAACAACTTGAAAGCATAGTCTTGAACAGTTATAACACATAAATATAACATTAAATTTTCTTTGATAATTGATAAAATTTAGATTTTTTGTGACTACGAATAAAAGACACTTATTTTTTAAAAACAACAAACGCAAGGATATCATATCACTTGAAAGCATTCTTTCCGTTATTGATATTAAATTTGGTATGTTAAGACCTTTCATTTTATTTAATAAACGGCAAGATCATCTTTATAGTCAACTAATATTTACAGTTTTGCATTTGTAAATGGAAGTTTTTATTTATGATTTATTAATAGAAATATCTAACAATAAAAGGGGCCAAAATCGGAATATATCCCTGTAATGTGGAAGATTGAATTTAAATTATACTAATACCTAAAGTAACGTTCCCTTATAGTTGATAATTAAGGTAACGTTTTAATCATCTTATTCAATAAAACTATATAATATTCAAGTATAAATGTCTTCTAAATTAAATCGTCATTTTAAATAGATGTGAAGTTAAAATAGATTCTTTCTTCTTTCTGTGAATTTTAATTAAATAATTAATTATAATTAACTATTTCCACTAATTTAGAACCGTGTTATTTTATTGTAACTCTTAGAAGAATATTGTTTAAAAGATGATCTTGCCTAATTTAAAAAAGATTCATTCCAACACCAATTTGACACGTATATACTAAATATAATATAGACTTGAAGTTCATATATTATACACGTAAAAAGTAGTTTATTGAAATTTTGATATTTGATGTACTTTACTTTATTAATTTTTTCATATGACTAAATGGAATTTATTAGTACGAAAATGATATATATAATTATCAGTGGGATTGGGAAATATTATAGAGTGTGATATAATTATTTTATACAATTTAATTTTCATACGGTCTTATTTTTATGAGTATGACCCAAATACTTTTTTGATGGAATCATATTTCTTGCCTACCTTTGTCAACTACTTTTTACGGATATAAATCAAGTTATATTATTTTATCTAATACTTTGTTTGTTATATGTAGGTGCAAAGTATGTGACAAATGTTAGATTTGCAACTCGATTGCTCATTGACTGTCAAATCAATGAGTTCCACTCACAAGAAGGAAGAAATGATTTTATTGCCCGTCCAGTGGGTATTAAAAGTGTTTCCAAAATAGATCGTTCAGAAATCTGTTGTCTACGCGAAGCTATTGAAATGCACAAGGTTATTTTGTGAGATTTATTATGTTTTATACCATAGTTCTTACAATGATTTATATTATTTATTTATTTTTGCCCTCTTGGATGATATTAATGACACCAAATTTTTCGTGTTTTTAAATGTAGGATGTAGAAGTTATTTGTTTGGTGAACATAGATGACATTGATGAGAATTTCGGCTATTACTAGGATGGGTGCATTAGGTGTGGTGTTAAGGTGGTTAAAGAGGGCGAAAATATGGTTTGTCCGATAGACAGATATGGTCTGAAGAAAACTCAACCTAAGTAAGTGTCGTCACGTGTTACCTGTTATTAGATGGACAATATCATTCTTCTTATAACTGAATAATTTATTATTTGGTCAAACAATAGATTTAGGGTGAAGATAAACGTATCTGATGATACAGACAAAGCAATTTTCGTTCTTTATGATAAGGCTGTTCAAGGATTGCTTAAGAAGACTGCTCAGGATTACCTTGATGCGCAAGAACAGGTATGACACGTATAATTATGCTATAGATATATTTTGTCTTATACATATATTTTTTTATAGTTGATATATATGAGATGCCTAAAGACTTGACTTATTATATTTCTTTCTTAGGAAGGTGATATTTATGAGATGCCTAAAGAGTTGACTTTGTTGAGGAACAAGTTGTTTCTTTTTAAGGCGGAATTCTTAGCAATGAATAAATTGACAAATAAATCTGAATTTATGGTTTCAAGTTTGACCAATGATGAAGTATCTATTGATTTATGGATGCGACATTACAAAACCATTTTGGTAAGTTTCAAAGTTATGTTTTATAAATTCATAATGGTTGTGTATTAATAAGTGTTCTATTAGTATTAGCTGAAATATAGTGTAGCTTACTTTTAATAAATTATTTTCACTTACGTTTTGTAAATGTGTTATAAATATGTGTAGGATGCTAAACAAGCAAAGGTAGATATCATGGACAATCTTCGTGTTAATTCAGTACGGAAACGTGTTCTTGAAGAACAATCTGAAAAGGAAGATGCAACTGGAATGAAGGATGAGAAGGCGGCCAAAAAAAACTGCATTGATGAATAACCAGTTTTAAGTGGTGTTATATTAAATATTTCATTTCTAATAAGATGGATTTTATATTTTGTATTTTTCCGGAAATTTGAGATACTTTTGGTGCATTTGAATGTTTTTTTAGATACAATATTAGTTATCACTCTATAAATCATCGTATTGAGTATTTTTTATTTTATATCTTAATTATGTGAGTCATTATAATATTGGATTTATTTTTATTTGAGTCTAAGTAATAAAAAGTCGAGGTAGTGATGTTATTGAACTATGAAAATTCGTAAGAATAGCATTTTATAATTTAATATATTTGGCAAGCTTCAATCAGATGTGAAATATATTAATCAAGTAGTAAATTTTAAATATAAATTAAGATAGGTTGATAATAATCTATATAATTAAAGTTGGTTAATAAAAATGGAAGTAGTAGAATTTGATTTGATCATCTTGCGTGTCGATTAAAGGTATTTATTTCATATAACAACCATTTTTATAAATATGAAATTGATTGTACCTTAAAATTTGGGTGCATTTTTGGGGAAACCATTATTTTCAAATGGTTTTTACAAAGCAAAATGGTTTTTTCCATAAAACGTGTATCCTTTCACAGTTGATATTCCGTGTATCAATTTACAGTTACCCTAAGATTATGTTTAAAAATTAAAACCAAGAATTATATTATTTTCGGAAAATAATGCCAAAATTAAGGGATTCTTTTTCATGAAATCAAATTGATTGATTTGAAGTCTTCAAATGTTCCATAAATATAGAGAATATTTTTTTAAAATCTATATTATAAATATACTATCACTTTTAAAGATATTACTAAGATCAAATCTACATAAATTTAGGGAATGTGTTGGCTAATTATGTAAAGTGGCACTGGTATCCAAATCATATTGTTATGATATTTTTTCCAATTAATAGAAATACACCCTATTTAGCAATACAATCAAAGATAGGTGAATCTTAATAGAAATCACGTAAATGATATATATTTGATGACCATATTTATAGTTATTACCTAATACGAAGTATATATGTTTTAGCAATACTATCGGATGTGATTTATATTATTTTCGGAAATATAACTTAAATTAAGGGATTCGTACTCCTGATGATTAAAAATAATATTTTAAGGTTCCATATATGGTGGAATCTAAATTATAGGAAATCTTTTTCCATTCTCCTTAATTTTCGATTAAAAGTATCCTTGAATAGTCTATACACGTTTTTACTATATAAATTAATATCCTGTAATTATTCTGAACAACATCATAAACATTTTAATTTTGACAACTCATTATTTATAATATTTGGTAGCCTTTAAAAAGAGATTTTTGATAAGCCATAAACATTCGATCCTACATTTTAGGAAATCTTTTTACATTCTCCTTGAAATTCGATTATGTAAGTTTAAATTAAGCGTATCTTAATTCTCAATAAATGTTAATGCAAAAATGAGTTATCAAAATTATATATAACATATCAAATGTTCCATACCGTTTTAGAGATTGTACTCCTTAAATAATTATATATAACATATCAAATGTTCCATAAATGTAGGGATCATAATTTTTTTAAGAAGTGAAATTAAATATACTATCACGTTTTAGAGATTGTACTAGAATCAAATCTTCTTAAATTTAGGGAATGTGTTGGCTAATTATGTAAATTTTTAGATTTGCCCAAATCATATTGATATGAATTTGTTAACAAATAAACGACTACCCTATTTGATTTTAGAATTAGTGTGCATAACATCAAATGTTCCATAAATTTAGCTTCTAAAAATGTTTTTAAGAAGTGAAATCAAATAAACTATCACGTTTTAGAGATTGTACTAGAATCAAATCTTCTTAAATTTAGGGAATGTGTTGGCTAATTATGTAAATTTTTAGATTTGCCCAAATCATATTGATATGAATTTGTTCCCAATTATACGACTACCCTATTTAGCAATGAAATCGATTACTGACCATATCTGATAGTATTGATATTTTTTAAAACCAATACCTTCATCATTGCCTAAATTAATGTTGATATTATTGCTATTTTGTTTATTCTTACTAGGGTATATTGTATAAATAGGACAATTCAATGTCACTTCTAGCAACAGTATAATAAATTTACCTTTTCTCTATTCCAAGTTATATCAAAATACCTAGCAATGGATCGTCAATGCCAAATGATCAATGTCAGTGACATTACGAAAGGGAAGAAATTTTGCAGCATTAGGGTTCGAAAAAGTACGATTATGGGAAAGGACTGACAAAACAACCCCTTCTGAAGTAAATTCTGTTGAAATGGTGTTAGCTGACAAAAATGTAAGTACAATTTCGGAATAATACATTAAATTATACTTATTTAATTTTAAATTGTTTTTCTAAACGTTTTTTAAATTTATTTTAGGGTGACAGGATTCAAGCTTATTGTCGTAAGAATTTAATTAATGCATTCAAGGACATGATTGTTGAGGGAGAAGTTCGAGAAATATCCAAATTTCTTATTCTCGAAAGCACTGGACTAGAGCAAGTAACAAGACATAGTTGCAAGATTTCGTTTAACTATTCAACTACCATAAAGAAGTTTGAAGATAATTCCATTCCGCTCTATGGGTTCGATTTTATTCCCTTTGAAGACATCCTATCCAAGAAAATTTCTGATGTTTATTGTATAGGTAATTGATTAATTAATTAATACCAATTATGTTATAGAATGCACCGGTAATAATCTAATTGGATTAGTAATGTTAAATAATGCTATTTTTCATTCCTATTATTGCAGATATAATTGGTGAATTAACGGGGTATAGTGCTATCGTGCCAACAAAAGCATCAAAGTGTATAATTATGTTTAATTGGGGCTATTTTGGTCATTTTGCACAAAAAAAATACTATAATAGGAAAGTTTGCAAATGTTGCATTTTTTTTGTTACAGCCTAAAATGGCAAATGTTGCATTTTTTTTTGTTACGGAGGGAATAATAATTTTTGTAAAAAAAATTATGACAAAAAAAGAAAGTGAAGCCCAAATTCAGACTCTCTTCCCGGATTTCGTATTTCCCCTCTTCCCTCTTTCGCTCACGCCGTCGCACTCGCCACCATCACCACCACCATAGCCGCAATTCCACCACCGCAATTAACCGCCGGAATTCGCCGAGCTAAGTCTAACCACCGTTACTCCGCCTCCAAACACCGTCACACCGTTAATTTTTCTGTTCCACCTCATCATTACGCCGTTATCGTTACCATCGCCGTCACTCAGTTGCAGGTTTCACCCCTTTTTTTCCTTTTTTTTTATGAAATTGCATCTTAAATTTAGTTTTTATCAAAACCCTAATTCTGTTATTTAACTTTTTTCCTTTTTCGTAAGTCTTATGGTAGACGGTATACCGATAAATTAATGATTGGACGTGAAACAAATCTACAATAAGGTTTTAATTTAAAATCTTACGGTATAAGGTTTTAGCGTAAAGTTGTATTCACTCATTCGATATGTTTGTAACAGACTGTCTAATACAAGTTTTTGTATCGCAACTTACCAATTTAGGTTATCAAAATGGCTCCAGTCAAATTGCATCTTAATTTTAGTTTTTATCAAAACCCTAATTCTGTTATTTAACCTTTTCCTTTTAACTTGCGTAAGTCTTGTGGTAGACGGTATACCGATAGATTAATGATCAGACGTGAAACTAATCAACGATAAGGTTTTAATTTAAAATTTTACCGCATAAGGTTTTAGCTTAAAATTGTATTCACTCATTCGATATGTTTATAACTGACCGTCTAATACAAGTTTTTGTACCGCAACTTACCAATTTAGGTTATCAAAATGGCTCCAGTAAATGTAATTGGTGAAGAAAATGAAGTTCATGTTTTGAATTCTGAGCTATCTCCTCCAAATTCATATGGGAGTGTTGTTCTTGGTGGCACTTTCGATCGCTTGCACGACGGTCACCGCCTTTTCCTCAAGGTTTTTCTGATCTTCCTGTAAATTTCTGTTATTTGTTTTTCAATCAAAATGTTTATGAATATTGGAAAGAGTTATGTATATATATGTTGCATTGATTGTTTCAATTGGGTTTTTTTGGGAGGTGGGGTTAGGATTACAAATTTGATATAATGCTATAAATGGGTTTTGCAGTGAAAAAAGATGTCTAATTTGACATTGGTTAGGTTGAGGCATTTGATCAAACAATTTGCGGGCCCTTGTATAGTTTTGGCCATGTTTCAGTTAGGATTCACTTAGTAATCAAGAATTTCTTGAGAAATTCACATTTTTAGGATCAAACAGTTTTAAAGGCGGAATTACAGAATATGGATGATTCGCAATGTCAAATTAATGGATGGCATTGAATCTCATTGATGCACACGAAGAAAGATTTGGAACCGGTGCTAGTAAAGATAAATTATTTGTATTAGCATGTATGAGTGACACGTTTGTGAGAACTTGAAAAGAGATGCTTGACTAGGAAAAGAGGGAAGTGAATCAGCCACTGGAAGTGCATGAAGGCTCAAGCACGACATTGACTAAGAAAGTAAAGATGACAATGTTTTTGTTAGAAGCCTAGAATCTTCTTGAATTTGTTTTATGGATTAGAATTTGTCACGAAAAGCTCTGCTTCTAGGCCGTTTTGTATGAGAATTTAGCTCACTACACTCGGATTATCTTTTTGGGTTGATTCAATGGATAGTCTATGACGCGAGCTTAAAGATACTAATTATATTGTAACCTTCTTATCCTGTGATTCTAAGCTGCGTTGCACATTAATGTGGAGGTATTAAGTTGCAAATTGCAATCAAGGGACTAAAATGGTAGTGGTGATGGTGGTGTAAATTTGAGTGTATAATTACGGAAGTGGCACATATTGTACTCTTGTGGCTAAACTAAAATTCTGTGTTTTCTTTGTACTTAGAATTCTTTTGCAATATTTCAATGGCAAAAACCAGTTATTATCTATGGAGTTATGAAATTTAGGGGAAAATGTATGCGCTTTAATGTTATGAAATTTGATAAAGAGTAGGGAATTGGGAACTGCATATAAAAGTTAGTTTTCAGACAACACTTGTCTTTCTCTGTGTTTGTTGTTAACCTTTATGATGCTTAAGTCAATAGATTTCAACCTTACAAATGGATCAACTGTTCACTTAGGCTGCAGCTGATCTTGCTCAAGATCGGGTCGTAGTTGGAGTTTGTGATGGCCCTATGTTAGCTAAAAAACAGGTGAACCCTCCCTTCTCAAAGTCCTTTTAGGACTTTGATTCTTTCTGCTACTATGTATACAATGTAAGGACTGTAATCAGTTCCTAATTTCTGCTGATTGATTATGTATTGCAATCATATACTTTATAAGTTTATATGCTTTTCCATCTTTGTTGTTTTCACTTTGCCTTACATTAATTAGCCATGATGAGGAAGTATGATGCTGTTTGCGAAAATAGAAGCCGACATCATCAGATCCATGATAGCTTGTTCCGAGACCTAAATATTTGTGTGAAGCTAATTTTAATCTTTAGCCGTAAAGTATGTAGCCGCTTGCAAAACATATGAAAGATTGTTTATTAAGTGTAGCTCTTAAGAGTAGTTGACCAGCTGCATTTCCATCTCTCAACTGGTTGTGGGGTTATCCACCATGATTGCACGTGTTAATGACATGAGAATTAGTTTACCGAGCTTAGGGAAGTTTCAGAATTGTGCTCATACATGCTACTATCTGTGTGGCATGATTGACAACTTGAGTCTACAAGTGTAGGAGACTAGAAGGTAATACAGCATACTATCATGCAAGACTGGCTTGTCGCAGTTTTTGCAAAGCTGAACTTATGAAGTCACTTCAAACAATCAACTGCTTGATAACAATCTGAGGAATGCTCTCTAATAATTCTTCTTCCATTGGCTAGTGTTTATTTTTTAATTCTTCAAACTCTTTGCAGTATGCAGAATTGATAGAACCTATTGAGAAAAGGATGCAAGATGTGCAACATTATATCAAGGTGCGTACTTCATTGCTGAACTTAATTTGCTAAGCCGATTTGACTTATTTCTAACTGCAGTTTTTCTTTTTCTTTTTTTGCATATGTGATTATAGCTCACCATTTATCACCTTGTTAATTCGAAATATCTGTCTATTTTCATGTTACTATTTCTGCAGTCCATCAAACCAGAGCTCATGGTACAAGTGGAGCCCATTGTAGACCCTTACGGTCCTTCTATTGTTGATGAAACTTTGGAGGCCATTGTAGTCAGGTATATTTTCCTCTCTTTGAAAGAAAAAATGAGTATTGTAATCCATTTTTCCCATGTATGCCCTTGCTATGACAATTCAGAAAAATTTTGGTCTCTTTTCATTAATGTGGTGCTTATTTTCTCTGGCACAAGGTACTTGAAGAGAAGCATCTTTGTGGATGCAATTGTAGGAGTTAGTGCACATAGTTTTATTTTCTCAAATATATTGTTATTATATCTGTAGTTTACTTATTCTTACATGAGTGATGAGAGAGAAGAGCACATGCTGTAGAGAAACCTTCCCTTCTTCATACCAGAAATTTGTAAATATTCTGACTTTGAGTCGTGGGAAGTTGGACTTTGCACTGAAGCTGAAGAACAACTTGTTTCTTGCTGAATCCTACTAAAAGTATCCTGCACCCGTAGTTTCGAACTTGATAGAATATTTTACTGTCATGTATAGTTGCTACACTTGAATAAAGCATGACATTTGCAAACTCAACACGCAAGCTACAACTGACTGAGTGATCTATGTTTCTGCTTTTCTGATAGTAAGGAGACGTTTCCAGGAGGACTGTCAGTTAACCGAAAGAGAGCTGAGAAGGGGTTGTCCGAACTAAAGGTGTTATCTCAGACTTGTGAACACATGTTTGATACCCTTTTTTTTTAATGTTGTAATCAGTGCCTTGTGCTGTTGTACCCTTATCTTAATGCTCGCATTGTATCTATTATAATCGCAGATTGAAGTTGTGGATTTAGTATCTGAAGAAACAAGTGGCGATAAGCTCAGTTCGACTTCCTTAAGAAAGCTCGAGGCAGACAAGTTAGGAAATCAGCAAGAAGCCTGAAACTTCTATCATTGGATGCTGACTCGCCATAGTGGAAAACCCAGAAATGAATCTGTACCTTCTCATGAAACTGATATACCCCATATACACATGTAACATTTGCTTCCGAGTTCTGAGTAGGGCTATTCAGCAAACAGTTCAGTGGTGAACAAGAAAGAATGGGACAAAAAGGTAGTGTTGCTTGTAGTAGTCCCCAATCTCTTTCCTGTTCGTCGTCGATTTTGTTCAGTGAATAGCCTTCTTGTCTTTCCCCTTGGAACAATGATCTGTACAAGTACAACAATTTTGTATACATGATACCTCAAAGTTACCTCTTAGGCTCTTGCTCACAATCTGCACCGTCAGGTTTTTCGTTGTTCCGATATGAGTTTTGCCAGACATGACAATTTCAATCTTATAATTCTGTTGTAGAGTTGTTTACTCGTAATCTAGACATGCAAATAGTTGTACATGCTCCTTTGCCAATATAGGTCTTTTATTGACTCAAATGGTGGTGATTGTTGATGGAGTGGGGAGTAAAAAAAATAAGATAGATATAGTTGAAAATCATTTTAGTCACACATTTTCAAAATTTGACATTGTTATAAGTTCATTAAAAGTTACGACTTTTGAGTACCTATGGGAGTAAGCGAGAAGGAAGCCGAGCAAAGTACTACCTTTCCAAGTTCAAACTTGTTTAAGTTATTCGAGCTCGACCTATTTATTGAGCTTAAAAATGTTTAAACTCGGTTCATACATAATTATCATGTTCGGGCTTAACTCGTATATTAATCGAGATGATCTCATAAACAAGTTTTTGTTCATAAACTTATAAACAACTTTTGTTCATAACAAGTGTTCTTTCATGAAAGTCGAGCTTTTGTTCATAAACGACTATCTTTTCGTATAAATATTAATAATAAAGAAAAAGGAATTGACAAAAAAAACTATAAACTACTTCCTCCGTTTTTATTTAAATGTGACACTTTTAAATTTACAGACTCCTAGGCAATTTTTGGAAAGGAAAGAGATAGAGAGAAAAAAATAAGGGGACCCATGTGAGAGGTGAGAGATAGAGAGAGTTTATTGACCAAAAAATAAAGTGTCACATTTAATTTAAAACTTCCTAAAATAGAAAATGTCACATTTAAAAAAAAACGGAGGAAGTACATGAGTTTTTAAATGAAAATTGACGAGCTTTTAATGTGGTAAACCAAGTTGTTTGCGAATATAAATACACGAGCTTTTTCATGAACATATACAAGTTTTTTCATGAACATATGTAAACGAGTTGTTCATAAGCATAAAAAAAACGATTATTTCGATGTTCATGTTCAACCTCGTTTATGAATCGAGCTCCAAAATAATTCAAGCTTAGATCATTTTTCGAATAAACGAACAAATACAACTTTCGGGTAAGCTCGACCTCGAGATCTTTACAGAGTGTTTGACTTGATTACGAGCTATTTTAATTTTTCAAAACAAAAAAAGAGCTTCGTATATATTTTGTAACTGCCCTTTGCCCTTGGGATTAAGAATCGAG
This sequence comes from Patellifolia procumbens, assembly GCA_947645195.1. NCBI lineage: Eukaryota > Viridiplantae > Streptophyta > Magnoliopsida > Caryophyllales > Amaranthaceae > Patellifolia > Patellifolia procumbens. Next base: position 2,619,221 of record CANSGD010000144.1, read on the forward strand.
ACACAAACACAATATATCATGTAGGATGTTGCAATGACATCGTTTCGTATATAAGAGTAAGGAAAGCTAAGTTGGCTAAGCATCGATCCTACCTTTGCGGCTATCTTTTGCACCAAAAAAATCATTTCACATTAAGAGATGGTAATGGATCAGACTTACTAGACTCCAAGCCCACTCCACCTCAATCAGACTCAAACTTTTTCTCTTCCATTTGGACTCGGACTTCTTCCTTCGGATTTCACTATTGAAGATAATGAACAGTATAGTTGTATTATGAAAAATATAATGTTATACTTAATAACAAGTAATAATCAGATTTTGGTCGAATTCGGTTCGAATCTCGTCCAACTTTTAGGTTTTTCGAATTGGACTAGACTTTTCCCGACGAATAAAATCAGACTCGGGTCGGAGCCAGATTGAATTGCTATCTTATTCATGTCTAGTACCATGAGTCTTCGTCTCACCATTTTACGTAGGCGGTTACTAAGTATCAACGGCTCATTACTATTTAAAATTCAAAATCACCCCCCAAAACACAAACAACTACAACTAACTTCCCTCATTAACAGCTTCATTCTCCCTCTCTCCGTTACTCTAAATCCCTTTTCTTTCTCCTTCCATTCATTCATATTCAAAGATTAAACCCCTCATTTTCATTTCACACAAAAAAGAATTGATTCAGAGATAGAAAATTCCCCATTTTTTCTACCTTCTTGCAAAACAGAGTGTTCAAGAACAAACGTTCTTCTTCAATCTTCACTAATAACCAAGGTAATCACAATTGATCATTATCTTCTTTTCAAATTCTGTGTTAAACCCATGTTTTTTTCTTTCAAATTACAACTGGGTTTTGATTTAATTCTTGAAATTCCATTCATTTAGTAGAATTCAGAAAAAAGAAAAGTTGTTCAATCAGTATGTAAACCCCATTAATTATCTCAGTTTGTAACAATTTCTTGTGAAAATCCTTTATTTTTTAATTAAGTTCTTAAAAATCAAGAATTTCGACTGAATTTAGTTACCCCATTTGGATTTATCATCGATTAAATACATCATAAATCATGCTCTGTTTTTTCTTTTCAAATTCTGTGTTAAACCCATGTTTTTTTCTTGTAAATTACAACTGGGTTTTGATTTAATTCTCGAAATTCCATTCATTTAATAGTAATTCAAAAAAAAAGAAAAGTTGTAAAATCAGTATGTAAACCCCATTAATTATCTCAGTTTTTCATAATCTTGTTAATAATTTCTTGTGAAAATCCTTTATTTTTTAATTAAGTTCTTAAAAATCAAGAATTTCGACTGAATTTAGTTACCCCATTTGGATTTATCATCGATTAAATGTGTCATAAATCATGCTCTGTTTTTTTCATTCATTTTTTTTTGTCATTATAAGTTGTTAAATTCTTGAAATTCTGTGTGTTTGGTAGGTGTAATTTCAGTAACTGTTGCAAAGATGAATGATTTGATGACAAAATCGTTCTTAAATTATGTGGATTTAAAGAAGCAAATCCAATTAGACCATGAAGCAGAGCTTTCTGATTCAGAATCATGGCAACAATTAAACCCAATTGATCAAGATAATCTCACTTCTTTCTTCAAAGAAATCGATTCGATTAAATCCCAAATGGAAGAAATCAGTAACCTTTTACATGACCTTCAGACCCTTCATCAAGAATCAAAAACAACCCACAGCACGAAACTCCTTCGAGGTTTACGAGATCGAATGGATTCCGACACCATTGCTATTCTTCGGAAGGTCAAGTCTTTGAAGTCTCGGTTGGAGTCCCTCGAAAAATCGAATGTCACGAATCGAAGACTGTCGAATTCGTTTTGTGAAGGAAGTACTGTGGATAGAACTAGGGTGGCTGTTACTAATGGATTAAGGATCAGATTCAAGGATATGATAAGTGACTTTACAGGATTAAGGGAAACAATCAGGGTTGATAATAAAGATGACTTAAGAAGGAAGTTTTTCAATGCTACAGGAGAAGTACCTAGTGAAGAAATTGTGGAGAAACTGTTGTCAGGGAGCATGAAAATCGAGGTTTTCGAGGGGAAAATGGGAGGTGCCGATATGGAGGAGAAAGAGAGGTATGAAGTCGTAAAGGATATCGAAAGGAGCTTGAATAAGCTTCATCAAGTTTTTCTTGATATGGCTGTTTTGATTGAACAACAAGGGGAACAAATTAATGATATTGAACAGAATGTGGTGAATGCAGGGGATTATATTAGTGGAGGAACTAATAATCTTTACTATGCTAAGCAAATGAAGAAGAAAAATGGAGCATGGTTTTTTTGGGTTTGGGGTGTTGTAGTAATCATCTTGTTGGTGTGTCTCATCTCTATAATCACACTGAAATGAGAGTGAAAGATGGAGAAGTTGTAGTTTAGGTTAATTCAGATTTCGATTTCATTATGATTGTGCATTTATATGGGATTTTTTTAGCTCTTCTGAGCTCATTTTAGTATCAGTTCTACTAGTTCACTAATCTAATATGACGATTCTTTTTGGCTTGCCATGGGCGTGAAGAAGCTCGTTTGATGTCGAAACATTTTCATGATTACACGAATGGAATATATTTGCTTGCTTTTGTTCTTCATCTTTTTCTGATTTGTGAAACTTACTAATATACCATAGATTGCATTCGGTGTCAGATACTCACCCCCCACCCCTCGGAATCCTTATATCTGGCTACGTAGATGAAGATAGTTAATAAGTATGGTATTGCTCGTGTGCCTTGTATCAGAAATAATCAGTCAGAGATATGGAGAAACTGTTGATCTCTTGCTCTCTTTATGGTGGTGTAGTACTGATGGTAAGGGATTTATATGTAGATCAGTGAAGTTTAATGAAAATTAACGAAGAGAAACATGTTTGTCGATAATTACATCACTTTATTACTGATGCCACCATTATCTACCAGATGAGGCGTGATATAGTTCGTTGCAGACAAGTTGTGCTGGAATCAGAGAAGGTTTTCATCACACTATTATTGTCAATTAAACCACTAGATACAAAATGTACTGTGGAAGAATTATGAGCATTATACAAAAATGATTACAAAGATTCAAGAGACTAGCTGCCTAGGGAGGATCTCTAAGATGAAAAAAGAAAGGAGATCCTCCCACCCAAAGCCAACAAACTGCTAATGCATGAACCATCTTAGGCAATAGTAAGCTGCTGTGTTGCTGTCCACGATTGCTCAGGCTGTAGTTGGACTTCTTGAATCTGTATTACAAAAGAAATTTGTAGATCAGGATGTATAAAAACAGGTTATAGTACGATAACGGTGCAAATTTGCTCACAGATATATCTGCAACAGGGTATATCTTCTTGACAAGAGACTGGCTCAACAAACAATTCTAGAGCATTTAGTTCTGATGCATCATCCTGATGTTAACAATCAAATTAACTAAGTAATTACCTTGGCATTCTCAGCACAAACAAAATCCTTGTAACAAGCCTCCATTTGTAGATGAGGGTTCCACAAGACTGCATCTGACCAACTGCATAGGTTACATAGGTTAAAGAAACGTGTGAGGAATGCCGAAACCATCGCAAGGAGTGTTTAAACAGATATTTAAGAAGTAGTACTTGGTATTCTTGATTGAAATTTTGTCACCCAAGCCATTTTCTAGGAGTAACTCATTTGGTGCACCGAGATATACACAGTCCAAGAATCCAGGAAATGTGACCACCTCCCTGAAATTTCAAGATAAGTGTCAATTGACCAAGTTCCAAACCACAACCTTTATGTTCTACAGCTTTTTGGAGGCACGTTCTCTATCTCTCTATGCCAAAAAAAAAAGAAAATTTGTCAGAGCACTCAGTTGGAGTAGAACCTGCATCTTATGTATCGTATTTTAACATATCTCTTGTTTCTCCTGGTCAGAACTCAGAAGATTGTCGAGCAGAATGATATTTTCAATGGAAGTCATACCATATAGTAATTTCAGTGAGAACTACGAACTGTCAGAGGAAGAATTAAAGAATTTATACCCTCTGCTCTAAACTGTGATACAAGATAATGTATATGTATGTACCTCGCTAGTTGACCAGCTCTGTCAATGGATTTTAAAGTTTTAACGGTATTGCCCCTTTTCTTCAATGTGAAAACTTTACTATTCCCTCCGTCCTAAATTCCATTTTGGGATGTCTTAAATTATTTACTCCATCCGTGTTTATGGATCTATTTCTCTCTCTAGTCTTTCTCTAAAGTTTGGATACACAATCTCCTACCAACTTTCTTCACAACTCTTTCACTTTAATAAGTTTGTGCCAATTATTTTGGAGTAATAATCCAGTAAGAAATTTGAATGATGAATTATATAAATACCTCTCCTCTATACCCTCTAGAGGATTTTGAGGATCTGGATCTTTGTTCAGTGTTTTGCAACCTTTCAGACCTGTAACTGATGTTCCCGTGATGGAAGCCTGGAAAAGCAAGCAAAGTAGTTCCAATAAAGCTTTTTACATATCAATAATATGTACATGACGATAAAAGATTCCTAAGCCAAAGGATCTCTTCTATTTAAGTCACTTAGAGAAGAAGCCATAAGGCATTTGATTGTCCTTTCTTATGGAATATTCTTCTCCTGAGCATATTACTGATTTCAGAGATTCAGAATGTTATCTAAATCACTCTGACAGCTGAGCCAGTCTCAGGCTTCCACAAAGAATGCATTATAATTCAATTTGCAAAGGTTACAATTTATCTCATCCAAAATGTAAGCAGAATGCTCACCCGAAAGTACGTATGCAAGGCAGTGTTAAAAGAAAAGGCTTTTTTGTCGGTATTTTTTATAATTAGTTCTGTTGAAAGGCTAGTGGAATCCAAGACAACCTGAAACAAGGTAAAGACAAACACAAACATCAGTTTTGTTGAAAGTCTAGTAAAAAAGCACAATAGCATCTCAGTTTGCAGTGCCATATGGAAAGCCTTTCCCATGATTCGATATAACTAGACCGAAGCACAGGAACAAAGACTATGTTTTAGTTTAAAACTAGAAACAAGCATTATTCAATTGTAACTCTAAACAAACAGGATACAACAAAGATAAATATAAGCAATTATCTTATACAGGAAACTAGCGATCTCTAATTTCTTCGAGAAATTTGGTTGACCATTCTCACCCAATGCTAGGCAGAGCAGAGCAATTACCTTGTACAAAGCTTGGAAGCTGAAATCCCACATTGAACGGCTGTAAGGGGTATCCTTCAGTTCTAAAGTCACAACTGGTTTCCCTTCTACACTTTCAGAATCAACAAGTGACCAGTTCATATTCCTTGCAAAACCATGCTGCAAAATGAAAGATGATAGTGGCATTAGAAATCAAAAACTAGATGGTTGCAGTTCCATTTCTTAATACATATAAAATCAAGCTAGCGAATGCCGAAATAACAACATACTGTAATGACTCGACCTAAGGTAAGGAAAAAGAAGGGTAAAATGGAAAATTAGTTAAGTGTGTGTTGTTCCAATTAAAAGGAAGAAATGAGAGTGAGGTGGGCTATATATAGGAGGTCACCATTTTGTGGGGAATCATCCAAAAAGTGAGAATCATTTTAGAGTATCGTAGTGTAGTATGGGAGTGTGGCAGCCACTCAAATGCTGACCTACTGTACTGATTCCTTTGAGCAATACAAAGAACTTACCTTCTTCCCTCTATTTTCCTTCTAAGCTAATCGCTTTCATTTCCTTTTACTGTTGCATTGGTTTCACTGATTTGAGGTGGTGAAGCCCAGGCCATAACACATAAACGGAATAATATTTTGAAGGAAATAATGAAAACTTTGAGGTTCAAATCTAAGCTGCTGCAAACAGAATGATGAAAAACATGATAGAAGTATTAATGATCATACCTGCTGTATTTTCCCAGGTCCAAACTGAGGAAAACAATGTGGGATTCCTCCACTACCATCACATAGATAACATCAGATCTTATATGAAAATCCACAAAAGGACCCAAAAGGATAGGGAGGGTGGAGAAAAGCAGAATAACCTGATTGGTTTCTGGCCATTGAACACAGCATCAGGCCTGACAAAAAGAAGGTCTTTGCCATTTGGAATTCTCCATGAAGTCACACAGCCTCCAAACAGATATACCTCAGCCTCACTGCATACAACCCATTAATCTACCAATCATAATACTGCTATACACTCAAGAAAATAATCAAACGGCGAGGTTTTTCTCACTCTAGACCTCATGCCAATAACTTTATGCTCTTCCACTTATTTTCAGTTATGTTCAACTCCATTCAGTTCGGTTCAGTTCTTGACATACTTTTCCTCTCACATATTACTATTATTTTCAGTTCAGTTCAAATATTTCAACTGAAGAGAATAGATCCTTACTTGATATTTCACTTTACATTTGCCAAACAATGTGTTGGAGATACTACTTACTAGAGTAACATGGTCACTATCATGTTTTTCATAACTCTAACAACAACCCAGTATGCTATGTTACTCAACTCATCTAGAAGTGTCCACTTAACAATGGTGTCCTGGTGTCAAACTTGGCCATTCCATAAAAATATGTCAAGTTTTGTTGTAAAATGAATATCCAAGTGGTCCGGCACGGGTAAGTAAGAAAACAATAGGAACCGAAGTAACCAAGCCCGCATGCATCGCTATATTTCTAGTGTTAGGAGGTCCAGACTCCAGATACATACACTACTCTGTACTCTCTATTTCATCACATAACAGGATCACAAAATACATAAAGGGGGTGTTTCGCAATTGGCTGGTGACTGGTTTGACGGCTGTTTTAGTTGCTTGTTTGACCGGCTGTGTAATTATTGGTTGTAAAAATAAGTGTTTGGTCAAAATGTTTGTAAGTGTTGGTTGTTTATTACATAAGGATTCAAAAGTCAATCAAGGTTTTTGGCTCACTGCAAAAGCCATTTACCAAATACTTAATCCAAGATATGGGGTCGGCTACATGAACCAAAACAAATCAACACAAGAGACCGTCAATAATAAATGCCTTTTACCCTTTCTCATTCATTCCTATCCAACACTATAACTTGCCAACGCCTTACTCACAAGATATAGGGTCGGCTACATGAACCAAAACGGATAAACGTAAGAGACTGTTGCTAACAATTCGCCTTTTTATCCTTTTCCGTTCATACCTATCCAATGCTATAGCTCACCAAAGCCTTAACCCCAATATATATGGAGTCGGTTACATGAACCAAAACAAATCAACGATAACAGACCATTGGTAACAATTCGCCTTTTACCCTTTCCCATTCATTCCTATCCAACACAATTTACAACTAGAAAACAGGAATACCTTTAAACCCATAAAAGATTATAAGGGGAGAAGTGCTTTAACTAGAAAAGAATCAACTTTTGTTCCTTGTTCACCCAAAAATCAAAAAAACAAAAACAAAAACAAGAATAATCAGTAAAGAAGAGTAATACTAACCTACCATGAGGAGAAGTAAGAACAACCTTAGAAAGATTGCCAATTCCTTCACTCAATTTCACTCCTTCACTGATAGTTGTAGCTCCATTTATACTAGCTGATACCCTCCTCATATTCACTCTTGACCACCTTTTTCACCAAAATGTTATTGCAAAACAATTAATCAGAAAAACATAATATTTCAATTGTAACTAAAAATATGAGATACCCATCTTATTAATTAGCAGGGTCTTAGTCGGGGAGCAGTTTGAGCGCCCGCTCAGGGCCCACTTTAAGGGTAATAGTAATACTAACTCAATTCAAATTCTTATGACTAATTCGTTCGTAACTATTAATATTTGTTGTACACGGGGTTATAGTATAATTTTCGCTCAGGACCCCGAAAAAGTTCGATAGAAATTTAAAAGAAGGAGAAAGTGAATTACCGATTGTGATTGGAGGAATGGAGTTTGAGAGAGGTGAATGTGGGTAGAGAAGCTGACATTGATGCTGCTGACATTGTCAATAGGAGAGCTTTAGGAAGTGCAGCGTAGATCAGATCAATTTGTGAAGGAGTGAGTGGGAGCTGCTTGTTTGTTGTAGTCCGTCAGTTTTCAGATATGGAGATGTTAATTGTTAATGTTTTTGGTTTGGTGCAACTTGCAAGCGAGTCACGAAGGCGTGGTGAGAAATTGAGAATCATTCGCATGATTTTTGGAAACGGGGAGGGATGCTTATTCAATTGAGTTAACCGTTTGTGTTAATGTTGTCTATTAAAAGTCAAAAGTTGTTAATGATTGATGAATGGGGGATTGATAAACCATTTTAAGGCGGTAAGGCACGGAAGTTATGTTTTTCTATTAGTTTAATTTTGTTTATTTAGAGTTATTGTGTTTACACGAAATAACTAATGAAATACGATGAAGAGAGCAATTTACTTTGATGATCTCCAAAGCAAATAAAGCAAGAACTTATATGTTTAATCACTTTAACGCTTATGAATACTTAAGAAAATGACTGAAATCTTATCTCAAGAGTGCAAGTTAAGGATTAGAGAGAAAATCTAATTTTTTTATCTTCCTTCAATATGGATAGAAATTGTTTACGCAAAAACATCACGCAGCAAACAGGAACTCACTGTGGCCAACGATCAAAGTCGCGACTCGCAAGAAAGCTGGTGCCCGCGAGTTGCACCTGTCGCAGCTCGCGACCTGACACGCGACCCGCGATGAATTCCTATTCCATGGCCTTTGAAATTATGAAATACTAGACCTCCTTCTCTTTTAGTATTACCACATATGAAAACTAAACTCATTATACGATAGATGTGTGTAGGGATGGCAATGGGTCTTGGACCCAACCCAGACCCATAGACCCATTTATAAGGGTTTGGGTCTAACTTTTTTAGACCAAATGGGTCTGGGTCGGGTCTGGGTCTAGAGGTTATCAGGAGGGTCTGGGTCTGGGTCCAACTATATCAGACCCAGACCCTACCCACAATTCCATTTACATTAAAAAATTCAAAAATAAAATAAATTTGTAATTTGTTGCTCTATTTTAAGACATGTAATAATGTAAGTTTAAACATTTTTATGATTTCATGAGCTATATTATGTTAATTGTTTCGATATAAGCATTAACCATGGTCATACAAACCTATAAAATACGCAAAATAAATTTATTTAGATTAAAAAATACTATTAAAATTGAAATTCAAAAGGACCCACGAAGGACCCCTGTAAGGACCCTAGACCCATCAGACCCAAAGGATCTGGGTTTGGCCCTGAAAATTCCAGACCCAATGGATCTGGGTCGGGTCTGGGTCTGGTCAGACCTGACCCAGACCCTACCCATTGCCATTCCTAGATGTGTGTGCCAACAAAAGTTAACTAGTCTCTCCGATCGATTAGTGGGGATAATTTTGACATACATACACATAATTTAACCATTAATAAAATCGGAGTTTTTCGATGATATATTTTGCTCATGATTTTATAACTTCTCCATTATACTCTTGGAATTTTATGTTTTAATCAATGATACACAAAATCAGTTTGATAAGATTCTGTTTTTTGGCAATCAATGACATTTCATATTCGGAATGCAATATAAAGGGTTTCAAGGGTGTTTGACATGCTTAACTACTGTTGAAAAATCGTGTATTTACTTTATTTTTACATGTTGGTTATTTTGGATTTGACTGCAATTAATGAAGAAAAGTAAGTCCAAGGGTAAGACGTAGAGATTGGAAAATCAATGGATACAAGTGCAACGTAGAAAACGCAAAAGCACAAAAATATATATCATAAGAAATCCAATAAAATCTTATAGGAAAAATCCCTATTTAGCTCAATTCAGCTCAGTTCGAAAGAAGAAAATACTGCCGTTGTTAACTGCGATACGATGCCCTCTTCTAAAATTGCTAGCACGTGAAACATGAGCTTAGCTTCAAGATGTGGCTTGTTATACAAGGTCTTTTGAGTTACTCCACTCTAATGCCCATTTGTGCCTCTTTCTAAATCATTCCACGAATATTCTTTAATGTCAATTACCAATAAACACCACCTGGTTATAATAACAACCAAAGGGAGCCACACAATTGTTATTGTTATACGAATTTGTTTGCGTTTTAACTTCATGTTACGACTTACGATCGTCTGATTTTTGGACAACTTCCTGTCCATTCAGGCCACGAAACTGGACAAAACAACTTATGTCCAATTGCAATATATTCGGATATGCCGTTCTTTGTAGAAGAATATCAATTACTACATCATATTTACATTCCTTTTTTGAGTTAAGGTACGGAGAAAAACTTTTGTTTGGGAGGAAATTAGAGGTATTCTAAGAAGGAGTGTCGTAAGAATCGAACACATGTCGTATGCCTAGTTTTTAACACCTTTGGCCAACTATTGTCGCACACCCGACTCTTGTTTAGTGAGATTGTGAGAGGACTAAGTTTTCGAGTTTGGTCATACTAACATCGCCTAGGTCATTCAGAGAATCTATATATATATATATATTAAAAAGCATAAGCAATAGTTGTTATCTGCCACGTGTCACCATCCCTCTTTGCACCGCGTAGGTCATTCTGAGAATGTTTTTCAAAAACAAGGGAGAGAATTGGGCTTTATTGTCCAACCTAGACTTTTAAGATCAAACTATTGTGCCAACTTTATCACTTGAAAATTTTATTACACTTGAAAGCATGTAATTACAAATTATTCTAGTAAATTATGCACAATTTGCAACAATTTTTCCTTGGAAAATCAAATCTCAATCATCCCCTGCAACTTTTTACAGCTAGGGAAGAAGAAAAAAAGGGAGAAAAATGATGAAAAGCCATAATACAAAGTTTAAAGTTAGCAAGGTGGAAGATCCTTCGGTGGAGGCAATATAGAATACTCAGGTCCAGGCCCATTTTCAACCTCAAAGGCCACCTTCAATCCCCAACCTGTATGAAGCTCCAAATGACAATGCATGAACCATACTCCTGCACCCAATATAGAAATTCACAAAGTAGTATTAAAAATCGTGCAACAACTCGTATGTTATGTAGCACGAAAACTGTTGGGATTTAAAAGCAGTTTCTTTTAGAAAACGGGGAATAATCCCCAATTCGGCTCTTTATGAGCTTCTTTATCCATAATAATAAGTTTTCACGTGTTTCATAATATGTGTACGTAAAGATAGTAGCATGACTTTTAGTTTGTGTAAAAAAAATTACCTGGATTATCGGCTCTGAATCTGATAGCGGTCCAACCTCCAGTAGGAACTCCGACAGTATTACGTTCAGGAGGATCAATTAAGTTAAACTTAGTAGGGTCTTTAATAGGATCAAAGTTACCAACTCCAGTACCAACCACAAAAAAGTTGTATCCATGAAGATGAAAAGGATGTGACTCTACCGAAAGCAAATTTGTATCTTGCAAAACTAGCTCAACCGTGGAGTTGAAAGCAATCTTGCTAAGCCTCGGCCTTGTCGATTGAACCGTCCTAAGGTTAGCCGTCAATGGGGCTCCGGTGTAGTTGAATGGTTTAGGAGGCTTGTCCGGAAAGTCGGCTCTAAACACCCCAGAAATGTTGAAGTAATGTGCTTGTAAGAGCGCAGTTGTTGGCATAACAAAGGTAATGTTGTTCAACGAGGCGGTGAGACGAGTCCCATTGAGGCATGTAGGGCAAGGATTTGAACCTAATCCAATTGTAAAGAAGAGTTTTCGGTCTACTTTCAAAGGTACATTGGCAGGAAATTGAGGGGTGTTTAAACTTCTAAGTTTTTTGTTGTAGGATAACGCAAATGTAGTGTCATTTGGTGCGGGAAGTTGAGGGAAGGAAGGGATGATTGTGTTAGGGACGCCTTTGTATTGGAATATTGCTGTCGCGGTCTTGTTATCGACTGGGATAGGTACGTCCATGAAGGTTCTTGTGGCTATGAAGTAACGACTAGGAGGTTGATCTGCTCGGACGAGCACGTTTGTGGTTTGGCCCGGGGCTATAAGGATGGTTTTAGTTGCGAATGGTTTAACATAGACCGCATCTATTTCTACCACGGTCATGGTGTGGCCTGCAATTCCAATGAATAGCTCGTCGTTGAGGGCAGCATTGATGATTCGAAGTAGGTAGGTCTTTCCTTGTTCAACCTCCAAAGCGTACGTGTCTACACAAAGAACGAAATGAAGAGAAAAATTAATGTTTATCATACAACAGTAATATATAACTTTTCATGTGTGTCAATATGGCTATATAATATGTAATAGTTACATGCTGATAAAATATTATCTCCTTACTATTTACCAAACTTCCTAAGAATTGCATCATCGATGTTTACATGATACGAAACTTACGCTTTTCAGAACAAGGGAACAAGGGCCCTGGCTTTCCATTGATTGTATGAGCATCCGACATGTTTGGTGGTAAGCCCAAACGATCGCCTTGTGCACGTAGCGTCTCAACATCACCGTTCCACCACTCTCCTGCACAATCACTCGCCAAATCAAACCTAAGCACACCCTTTGTCTTAGGAACTTAATTCTAATCTTATAATAAAGTTACGTTAATTATAATGAAGTTATATGATCTAATGTACTGTGAGACTGAGAGTTTAATCTACCTAAGACTAGGTTGGCTTCCATATGAGGTTGAGGAAATGGATATGGAGTCCCTTCTTTTGGCATGATGACAATTGCACCATAAACAGTCGCTCTTAGCCAGAAAATATGTGCATGCCACCATAATGTTCCTCGTTGTCCTGTTACGTTGAAGTCGTAAGTGTAACTGTTTCCCGTCTGAATTGGACATTGTGTTATGTATGCTGGTCCGTCAGCCCAACCATTTCGATATTGTTTTAGTCCGTGCCTACAATTATATCGAGATGAAATTATTCAAATGATGTAGAGCTAAGAAAATAAACATGCGATTGATACAATCATTTCACAATCTTTATTAGAAAACAATGTTAAGGTTTTCCTGATTGTTTTGTTCATGGCTAAAAATCAGTGCAACCTACACAATACTCGTCATGAGAAATATTAGATGGAAACTGTTGAAGGTTAAAGGTTTAGATAGCAAAACTAAATTGTTTAAAATTGATTTTGTACGTAATCCATCTTTCTCGATCACTAAAGTTAACTCGTGTCCTATTATTTTTTGTTTATAGGATACTGCTATTTTTTTAATAATAGCAATAAATCATAGAGAAGCGTAAATTTTCTACATTATTGTTATATACATCCTTCGTTTTTAGTTGTAACTAAAGGTCTTGGCACGTTTTCCTATACACAACTTCAAACGCTTATATATCTAGAATTGTGTTACGTAAAAACTATAAAAACTTGATACATGAAATCTATATAATGTACCAAGACGAATCGATCTAACAAGACTCAACCTAACTATATTTGACTAACACTAAAGAATAGAAGGGGGTCAAAATGAAGAAGCTGAATAGTGTCAAAAGTCAATATGATACAGCTAAAAAAAACGAAGCTAGTATATACTACTATTAGGATTGTAGTGTATTATCTTACCAATGGATAGACATGTTATATTGTGCATGGTTAGTAACGTTAATCACAACTCTATCCCCTTCTCTAGCATAAATTGTTGGTCCAGGATACATTCCATTCACGGTAACCATAGGCTTTGCATGGCATAGTCTGCTCACATTCTTCACTTGAATCTGAAAATACAATCACAATAATCTAAATAATGCTAATCTTAATAATTCTAACGAATATTTGTGTATAATGCAAGTAATTTCCAAGTGATAAGTGCAACTCACGTCAAATTGATAGTTCTTCACAGCTGCCTCTGATGGAAGAAAAAATGTAGCTACAAACACGAAAATGACACACTTATAAGCAAGGTGATCATAGCTCGAGCTCGATGCCGCCATTTTTGTTAGCTGGGGAGCTCCTTAATCAAGCAGTAAAAATGTGTATGGCTGAGAGAGATATGGATGAATAGGGTGTGGAAAATTGGTAGATATATATGGGTTTTAGGGTGGTAGAACAAACCAATCAGTTTGTTGTATTCCATAGGAAAAGTGACTTGGCAGCAGGTTAATTGACTGACTTAGAGGCTGAGGAAAACATGAAGCCTAATTGAAGTTTTTCCTTCAATGGATACCAATTCATGGCTTTAAGTTTAGGATTAAACTCACACCATAAATTTCAAGCTTATAATGTATTCTACATTAATCTAAATTTGATTTCTTTTGTTTTTTTTTTTCTTATGGCTTCCTACTTTTGAATTGCAACGTCTTACTTTTACATTGTATATGTTAAAAACTTTGATCATGTTATTTTGCTAATACGTATTTTGTTCTTTTAAAATTGCAACATTTTGACTTTTATACTATTCGTATATAGCGCAGTATATCATTTTGCTAATATGCATAAAACTAATGTTATTATGTGATATTCTGTTGTAGTAGTTCAATTTATAATTTCAAAAAATAACTTTTTATAGAATTTATTTTGTATAAAATAAACCTTAGATAAAGAGGAAAAAGCTAAGAAAAGGAAGAAGTTAGCACTTAGCTGCAATGAGAGAAACTAAGGGCCAACCCACCCTCTTTTTTTGGTCCACTTTACCGTATGTACTGAACTTTGCCGTCAACCTTAAGGGGAAGGAATAATTAGCTTGTTACTTTAGTGGTACAAGAAGTAATTTACAGTTACTATTAGCCTGTACTGAAAGCTCCTCTTGACCAAGTATGTTGAACTTCTTAAGAATTTTTTTCAATTCTCACTCTATGGTTCTAGACTTCTAGTAATATTCAATGCAAAATTACTAATTGAATTAGCGATATTTAAGTTATCTTCTTTTAAATTAAATGGAGCTCAATTGAACTGGAGTGAATTGAAACGAATCAAATTCTCGATATAGCTTAAATAATTTGAACTAAACTAATGAAGTGCAGTAAAATTGATTTATATTTTTCCAGTCAAGAACAGAATCCTAAATCTTAATCGTGGCCACTAATATAGTAAGCGAATTGAAAAACTGCTAATTCAATTAGCGATTTTATTTGTATACAGTAAGCAACCTTCATTAAAAACTTAGGAAAAGATTCCATTTTTTTACGGGTCTCTTTTTTGCATCCATAGGCGGTAGAATGCGAATTATTTTTCAGTATAGTGATAGAGTTGAAATTATTTTTGGATTAGTCATTATTAGAGTTTTTTTTAGGTAAATGAAAGATATATATAGATCACCAAACACAAATACACTTACTCAAAGGTGATGACAACCCTTCTAGGAAGGCTCCCCAACACCTAAGAGTAAACAATTACATTTTGAGCTCATCTAGCCAAGATTGTATCTTAGTAAAGGCCTTTGAATTGTAGACTAAATTAATCCTAGTCCTAATTACAAATTTGATGGAAGAAACAAAGCTAGCAACACTAGGAACACAATTGCACCAAAGAGCTCTATTTCTAGCTATTCAGATACTGTAGATCACAGCAAAAACCACTCTTCTTCTTGCTTGAGACAAGCCACCCCTCCTGCTGATCCAGACCAAGCAGTCAGTAATTCCAGTCCACCTCTTCCTGATCATAATCCAGTCTAGGCAGCATCCCCATACCAACCTGCTGAACTCACATTGAAATAACAGGTGATCCATACTCTCAGTGTGAGAGCCACAGATTGCACAGGTATCATCTGTACACACACCATACCTCCTAAGCCTAGCTCTTGTCATAAGTCTTTGCTGAGCTGCTAACCACAACATGAAGCTGTGTTTGGGGGTGTTAAGTCTATTCCAGACCACCCTATCCCAAATAACCCTATTATCCATATCCTGAGCTTGTTTATAGCATTTTCCAGTTAAAAAAACTTGGCCAGTCTGAGGTAACCAAGCTGCTTGTATAATCTGCTCCTTTACTCTACAAAAATACTTCCAAACCCAGCTAGCAGTAGATCCAGGGTGGTATTGCCACCAGTTTGCATCATGGATATATACTGAGTTAACCCATCTCACCCAAAGAGTGTCTTTCGTTTCAGCAATAGCCCGCACTTGTTTACTAACTGCCAGAAGATTCCAGAGTTTTATGTCCCTCACTCCCAATCCTCCATATTTCTTCTTGCTGCACACTTTCTCCCAGTTGACATAGCCAGGCTTCAAGTACTTGTCATTTCCTTGCCAAAGGTAATTTCTGCATACTTGATTAATCCTCTTGATAACTGCCTATGACAGTATAAAGATTTGCATCCAATAGTTGCAGATACTCATCAACACAGAATTGATCAAGGTATTAGAGTTGTCATTATTAGAGTTTATTCATCCTACATCAAGGTATTTTTAATCATTTGCTCATTTAGGCCCTGCTCTTTTGACTATATGGACCGGAGCTAAACTGCACATAACTATATTTAACGTACTTGAACTGAACTAGAATTAATGGAGAGCTGCACTAAAATCAATGAATTGACATGTCATTGGTAATGAATTAATAATAGATAAATAATAATAATAATACCAAAAACTTATTAATAAAAGTAATAATAAAAAGTAATTAATGAAAAATATTATTTTTATTAGTCAATAATTATAAATAAACATATAATAGTAATAATAGTAATTAATGATAAAAATTAATGATTAAATATATAAGTAAAAAATATATAAAAATTAGTGCTCACTAATAATAGTATATTAATAATTAATGATGATAAAAACTATACAATAATATATTTAATAATACTATTATTATTATTATTATTTTATAATATCATAATACTGCATTAATATAAGTCTTGATAATATTAATAATGATAACTCAGATACTGCATTAATCCAAGTCTTGATAATATTAAGAGAGTATTATTAACATAAGAACATTACTAACTTAAGTTGTAAAGTTGAATGGGACTGAATTGAACTAGACTGAAATTAATGGAATTGAACTAAATTAAAACTAACTTCCACTAATGTTGTCCGGAAAACAAGCTTTAGCACTCTTCCTACATTATATTTTGCTCATTTAAAGTGTTTTCAATGATAAATAAATGAGAAAATAGTATTGGATGTAGGAGATTCATCCTACACAAATGTCGGATAAAAGTTGTAGTATTATTATGCGAAAAAAATCAATTTTTAAAATTATACTTGGCAAAACACTGTGCAGGTTTTAAATGCATAAAATTAGGAAGGAATATACTGGTGTGGCCCAAAAGACCCCAGAAAATCCACAAGCTCGCGTATGTATAATGTATGGTAATTTTAGCCCACGCATAAGTATTCAGAAATCAGTAGGCCCAGAAACATTGCTTTGCTTGGTTAAGAATTGCAGATTTCTTAGCCCATGTCGTCCACATTAGCATGTCCCACGAAGATGTGGTGAACTTGTAGCCTTGTTGGAGACTCTTGGAGTATTGTCTAATGATTTATCTTCTTATTTTTTGAATGAAGTTGCACTACTATGTAATGAATAATTGGATATTGATATTTTGACTTTTTTTAACAGATATTTTGCGCGTGAACCAAGAAAAAAGTGCAAAAGTAAGAGAGAAGATTAGTAAAAGTAAGGAAAAAGTGAAAAAGGTAGAGAGAAGTGTAATAATTAGGTGGGTCAACCTTCCATTTATGGTAAAAAGGTATAAATGTACATATTAAAAAAAACATCCCAAAATGGTAAAACATACATATTTAAAAAAATGGAGGGCGTATCTCTATTATATAAGTGAAGAGGTGGGGTGGACACCAAAATTAAGAAAAGAAAAAAAGAAATAAAATAATCAAGAAAGTTATTAAGGAATTAAGTTTTATTTCCTATCTTAGGCATCATATTTTTAGCAACATATGTTTAAAATTTCAAACTAAAATATCTAAAAATCTACAAAATAAAAATAATTTTAAAAAATGTCAATGGTTATATTTTCTTGAGATCTACAAATAGATACCCACTTTGTTATATTTTTATATAATTAAGATTTTTTTAATACATGAATAATTGATTGATTGCTCATGAGTGGGGGTGCATTTGATCAAATTGATCATGAAACATGATAAAGCATTTTAGGATGATTTAGAAAGTGGTAGTGGGAGATGGATGATTTATTTTTTTTAACTCATGAGTGATGATGCTGATGACATCTTCTATGAATATTTTGTAAGATTATTCTCTTCTTTGGCGTTTTGTTTTTTAAATCACTATTGTTGTTCTATTCTTTAATATTAGACTTATATGCACGCGATGCGTGCGGAATTAAGTGAAATTCTACATAAAAGTATAATATTTATTTTATTTAGGGTGTTTTGTATTCTTTATTCAAAATTTAAAAATGTGAAGAGTTAGTTATGGATAAAATTGTTCCATCAAATTAGGAATTAAAAAAAAAGATAAATGTGATTTTTCGTGTCCCCCTCCTCTTCACTTATAGAATAGAGATTTATTATATTTTTTTTATCTATTTAAACTATTTCACTATTTAAAATCTATTGAGATTACAATTACACCATCTAAAAAAACAAAATAATTAAAACTTAATAATTATTTTTAATAGTATGAAAATTATATATGTATACACTTAATTCACCGGAGAAATTACAATGTAGTTTCTTCCAAATCTTTACATATTACTCTTTCACACGAGGCACGCATCGCTTATTCATGTACTCCGTATAAATTAATGAGTTTATTAAGTAATTAAGTTTTATTTCCAAATTTAGCCATCAGATTTCTAATAAAATATGTTCAAAACTTCCAACTAAAATATCTAAACACCTACAAAGTAAAAACAATTTTAAAAAATATCAACAATTATATTTTCTTGAGATCTATAGATAGATACCCATTTTGCTATACTTTTATATACTTTTGAATTTTTTATTTTGGAATACATGAGTAATTCATGAGTGAAAGCACATTTGATCAAATTGAACCTGATAAAGTATTTTAGAATGAGTGAGAAATATGATAAAATATTTTCAAGTACTTTTGAATTTTTTTTCATTTGGACAATGAGCAAAAAATACCTTATCAGGTACTATATAACAAAAGTTGTAGTTGATGGTGAGGAGTAAGGGATATTTTCAAAGAAAAATGAGCCAAAATGAATTTAGTTGAAAATATGTTGTGTACCTTCATATTTTATCATGTTACAGTAGCCAAAACACACATCGTATGCAAATAAAATTAGGATTTTTTGTTCAAAACCACCTAAATTTTTCACGTTTTTAGAAACTCCCACCTTAATGAATTTTCCTTTTAAATTTCCACCTATCATTCCCAATTTTATTAGAAACTCACACCACTTAATGATTTTTTTGTTAAATTCCGTTTACAAAACCGTGAAGTGGGCCCCACATATGCATTTTATTATTAGTTTACGCTAAAATTGAAATCAATTTTCATCAATTTAAGGGCAAATCCTCAACAAATTTAGAGCAAATTTGGAACGAATTACAACTATTTGGAAAGAATTGCAACTATTTCAAGTTTCATTTTGTTAACAAAATGTATATATGGGACCCACTTAACAGTTTTTTGTTAATGAAATTTGACAAAAACCGTTAAGTGGTGGGAGTTTTAATAAAATTGTAAATGGTAAGTGGAATTTAAAAAAAAATTCATTAAGGTGAGAGTTTCTACAAACATGAAAAGTTTTAAGTGGTAAGATGCGACTATCCATAAAATTATCTATTGTAGATTATAAATTTTCATAATAAAATTGTTGTCGCACGCATCGCGTGCATAGAAATCTAGCCAAACTATCCTCTCCCTATTCTCTCCCACCTACAAAGCTTAAACCTTATACTTCAATTAGTGTTGTCATCCACCACTTTTTATGACCCGATCCAACAAACTGAATTGAACGTAATTCGAATTAAGTCAGTTAGTACTGAAATTTCTAATCCGAAATTGCCTATTTTGATCGAAAGTGTTGATTAAGTTGAGTTATTACTTGCGAACAACTAGTACTCGATTCAATCAAAAGTAGGCCAGAGTTCAACTCGAGTAAGCTCAACTCATATATTCATCAAAGCATATAGATTAATTTTCGAAAAATATTTAAATGAGTATTTTGAATATATACAATTAAATAAATTTGATAAAATCTCATATGGCTATACTTTTTTATCTACACATATAACCAAATAAGGTATCTAATAACATTGTCCCAATATCCCATAAATATGGCATGCTCGAAGTTATTTTGTGCTTATTTGAAGCTTTTCCAGTCATGCAAATTTCACTCGTTTGAATTCATTTGATTGAGTGATGACTAACAGTCTAATAGTCATATTATATTCGGATATATCTTGAAGTTGTAATTAATATCCGTTGTGATTATTGACATAGTTGGTACTTTTTTCTTCAAAAGATTACTAAAAAAGGTGAGTCCTTTCTTCTATTAAGAGTAATTAGAGAGCTACGGCCCTTCTTTCTTGTTGCCATTTTGATTCAAGTAGTGAATGAAACCTTTCACGTTAGAGACTAAAGATGGGAAAGACATGATTAACTTAACCACCTACTTGGCTACTAATACATCTGTATGACTTTACGTAGGAATTAGTCGGATTTGGGGCTATATATCCTGTTTTTATGTAAGCTAGTATTAGGAGACATAATAACAACATAACATTGCATGTGGTCATCATTCCCATCGCAGTCCACCCTTGCCCCCCCTTTTTGTTGTATCTAAGCACACATGCGGATCTATTTTATGAATTCTATCTCAACTAATGCTTCAAATTATTAAAAAAAATATTACTCCCTCCGTCTCAACGCAATTTATTAAAAAATGCTGTCTAATTTTATCATAAAATTAGATCAAATAAAGCCCACATTTCATTAACAAGCCCATAACATAACGTTGGGCTATATCTAAAAATATGGTTTTTTTTTCTCTTCATAACGTTGAGCTTGAATCATTGCTTAATTTTAAGTTAAAATTAGGCGATCTCTCACAAGACCAACTCCCGTCTCAATTCATTTGCTATATATTGACTTTGAGTTAGTACTATTCACTTTGACATAATGATTGATTGTCTTTGACTTATATACGTAAGGGAAAACATATTCATGTGAGATCTAGTTTGATTCGTCTCATTATGTATTTTTCAAATATATATTTTTTGTAATTTTTTCCTATTTAAAGAATTGTATCTTGAAAGCTGTGAAAAAGTGAATATATGTAGCAATAAATTGGGAAGTAGGAAGTAATAAATAAAAATTCTAAGTACTCAATACTTCCTATCTTTGAAGTTGTTACGTATTGACTTTTTGGCTATGAAAACTTCACTTTAACCTTTTTGTTATATTAGAAATTATACATATGAAAAAAAAACATATTTGATATCTTATAAATTCGTCCCAATATATAAGTTACAACTATCTATAATTTTTAGTTATATATAATTAAATATACTACTCCCTCCGTCCCAAAATAAGTACTACATTTTGACTAAAAAACTCTCACATTATTGGTCAAAATGTAGCACTTATTTTGGGACGGAGGGAGTACTTATCTACTGGTGAACGTGTCCAGTCAAAACGTACCAACTAAAAAACGGAAATGTTTCTTTTTATAAAAATGTTATATTATCAAACACCCTTTGTAATTATTCATAGTCGCACGTAGTTTTTAATAAAAAAATCTATGGGCCTGTTCTCCCCAGCTTATTTTCAGTTCAGTTCAGCTCCAATCAGTTCAGTTTAGTTCAGCTCCAATCAGTTCAGTTCAGTTCAATTCAATTCAGTTCAGTTCACTATAATTATTTATTTTATATCATTATTATTAAGTATTATCATTATTATATCTATATATTATTTTATTTATTATAGCTTTACTCATTATTATTACTATTATCATTAGGGAGGAACATGGTTTAGGTCAAAAGTATAAACCAATCAAATCACGTCAAAACGGTTTATGATGCAATTTTGCACTGTCCGACCCAATCATTATTTTATTACTAAATATTATTAGATTATAAATCTAATTATTAAAATAGTAATATTAATTTACTTCTTAGATATTATTGTTATTATATAATGATCATCAAGTATTAATATATTAATACAAAGACTATAAACTAATTGTTATTAATTATCATTATAATCATTAATCATTATTATTATTATTAATATTAATTTTTATTATTAATATTATTTATGTATAACTATCATTTAAAAATATCCAAAATACTATTATTATTATTCATTATTATTACTTATCATTATAATTTTTATTTAATATTCATATTATTATTGTTTAAATATTATTATATATTTATTTAATTCAGTTCAGTTCAATTCAGTTCAGCTCCAATCAGTTCAGTTCAGTTTAGTTCAGCTCCAATCAGTTCAGTTCAGTTCAGCTGAATTATGACGAAGAGAACATGTCCTATATTACGATATTACCCCTCACTTGCCATATCCCCCTTTTCGTCAACCTATGACTCTTCTAACTCACAACCACACCATCGACCTTTGTACCACAACACGGGGGCTTGCACAACATCACTGCTCCCAACCACCGGACCAACAAGATCATAAGCTCCCCGCTCACAAAATCACTTGGAAATTTCGATGAGGACATGGTGGAGTAGCTTTACGGATTCCAGTTCCGCCAAGGTCAAATTAACCCAGCGGACAGTTCCTGCCGTGGAATAATCGTAATTTCTAGGTGAATAGGTGCATGGGTGGCAATTTTTTCCAAAGAAAAAAAGTTCTAATAGTATCATCTATTTTGAAAAAATTATATTGGTACTAGTAAGTGTTTACATAGTATCAGAACTTATTTGTTAGATTTAAAAAAGTATTTATTTGGTTCCAAAAATTGTTCTAATGGTGTCATTTTCTTAAACAAAATGTATTAGCAGCAGAAACTATTTCCTATACCTATATAAAAAAGGAGGAAATGGTCAACTAAGTCAATTTTTTGTAGTAATTTTTGTTATTCTAATTTTGCCCTCCATATAACAATTAGAAGGTGGTTAAGTATCAACTAATATTGTAGTGATTTTAACTATTTTCAATTTACCCCCTAATAAAAATTATCCTATATCCATATAGAAAAAGAAGGAGGTGGTTAAATGTTAAGTAATAACATTTTGTAGTGATTTTTATAAATCCTATATTACTCCTTCTTACAATATTAATCTAGAGTGTTGGCGTTTTTCGTATTAGTAATTTTTATAAGAGAAATCATATAAGGTAACCTGTGTTTTAGATATACCCTTACGTTTGCAGGTGTATCTCCACTCTCAAGTAACACTCAACTTTGTAAAAATTTAAAAAACTTAACGAATTTAGAGATAACTTTATAGAGATTTGTGTAACCCACATTTTCTTTTCAAAATTTCATGTACATAAAAAGACTTTTCATCTATGACAATTCTTTCGAGAAATTTCTAATTTTAATACAAGGTCATACAATTGCAAATTTTGAAAGGAAATATGGGGGACGGATTTTTACCTATGTAACATCATCTCCACGTTCTTTGATTTTTAAAGTTCTATAAGTTAGAGGTTACTTGAGATAGACATACAAACGTGATGGTTACATTAGAAATATGACTGAAACATCGGGCGACCTCATATAATTCGCTTTTTATAATTCCCATATTATTCCTTGTAGTAATATTAGTTCGGAATACTGGCCTTATATACATTGTTTGCTTTTATTTGTATTGTTGTTTCATTGAGTTGCTAACTTAACTTTATCAGAGAGAGGGAATTTTTTGTTAACAACTTATATCAATTAGGCTACGTTTACGGAAGCTTATGATTCAATAAATTGTGATTGATGGTGTTATAACGTTATTGTCCTCTTTTTCCTTTCCCTATATGTACATAGAATCATAGGCTTCTATCTCATAGAATTCTCTTTTTTCTTTGCTTGTATATACATAGATTGAATGTCAATAACGTCTATATTTTTTCTAGTTCTTATGTCATATTTCCAATACCTTTTTTAAAGCATAAGTGTATTAAACTCATTTTATGATATTGAACTACATAGAAACCACGTGCAACGCACGTGCCATTTACACCATTTACTAGTAGTTGATAAAAGTCATTATATATTTGGTACAATGATACATCTGGTAACAATATAAAGCACTGGAATAGAACTAAATTTTTTACGAAAAATACTGAAATATCACTATTAGATTAAAGTTAGCAATTAGACACCAACGATCAAAGGCTAATCCCTTCTCATAAAAGTTAAGTAGGAAAAAATAAAGAAGCATAAATTTTGGAAAAAATAGTTATTATTGAATACACAAAGTCCTATATACAGGATACAGCCCGCCACACCATAATTAATGGTGTAGCGGATATATTTATTCTTATACATTACTTTTTCACTCTCCAAATTAAATTCACCAAAAACTGTCGGTAGCCCTTCCCTTAATTGTGAGTAACCCCCTCCCTCCGAAATAGTCAGTAACCCCGTCCAAAAAGTCAGCAACCCCCCTAAACAGTTAGTAACCCCCTTAATAGTCAATAACCCCAAAACATTTGGTAACCTACTATAATAGCTGATAACCCTTGTAAAATAATTATTGTGTGTGCGCCACACAGTTTGTTAATCGCGTGGCAAACCACACAAGAGTTGTATCGAATAAAGAAATGATTTTCCAAAGCAACAATTATTTTGAGAAGGAATATGTGCTTTTTAAAAGAGATGGCAACCTTTTCTAACTTTACATACAATACTCACTCTTTTGGCCATACTTTATTGATATAATATACTCAATATATCTATTTATAGTGGGCCCAATAAAGAAGGTGGTCAATCTAATAAATCAATAAATCAAGGACTTTTCACCAGAAAAACTATTCTTATCTACCAAGAGAATCTGTTGAATACAACTGAACTAAGTTGAACTAAAATAAACTAAATTAAGCTAAACTGAATCACATGCACTATAATGAACTAACCTAAACTAAATTAAATTGTAAATGATATATAATAGAAAGTTAATAAGTTTCTAATATAATAAATTAATAATTAATAATTATAATAATGAGTAACTATTATTAAAATTATGTTGATATTTAATGATAATGATAATATTATTAATATTTATGAATTAACAAAGTCCTTTAATTTGGGTATGTCCCTTTCCAATGAAAACAACCAAACTGAACTAAATTGAATTGGATTGAAATCAACTGGATTGAACATAAAGTAATAGTGAAGTGTGAGAGTCAAAGTATTGTGTTAGCTGAACTAAACTAAAAGTAATTGAACTGAATTAAACGGAATAGGACTGAGCTAAACTATGTAGAAGTGAAAATAAATTGCGGAGAATCGACCCTTAACTTTTTTCACATTTTTTATAGAAAAATGCAAAATAGCCTGACACATACTATGATTTGTTTCCTATATTGTCTTTCTCTTCTCCTCTCTGATAACCGATTTTTCCGCTTCGCACCCCATTTAAGACTAGTACTAATAAGAAAAAGATGAGCATGAAAATTATTTGGTATTTGAGATCAAATGAAGACAATAGAAAATTCAGAATAGATATATTTGTAATTAGATCAATGTTTTAAGACTTTCTCCAATAATATTTCAAATAGCTTATTACATTTTCATTATAGAAAAGGTATTGGGTCAGACGCGTCTGACCATAACATTTGGTCAGACTTTCAGTTGGTTTCAATTTTTTTTCAGTTGGTTTCAATCTTTTTTCAGTTGGTTTCAATTTTGTTTCAGTTGGTTTCAATTTTTTTCCAGTTGGATGTATTTTGATTTTAGTTGTTTAGTGGATCCTTCTATTCTTTCAGTTGCTTGTGTTTTAAGTTCAGTTAGGCCTTCTATTCATTCAGTTGGATGCTTTTCAGTTGCTATACTAAATAAGTGAGTCTCTACACTAATAACTGAAAGGTTATATCAATCAACTGAAAATTCTTATAGAATAGCTGAAATGTCGAACGAAATAGACCTGAAAAGCAATATGATATAACTGAAGGTTCCTAAAGAATAACTGAGATGTCATACCAAATAACTGAAAGTCCCTGACCAAAATATGGAAGCCACAAGTCAATAATTGTTAGAGGTTTTTGTGTGTTTAATAAAGTAATTAAAACTTAAAGAAAGTAATTCACATGTTTGACAAATTTTCAGAATTCACGTTCAAATCATTGCAGTCTAACCATCAGTAGCTTCTTTTCAGTTTTGATTGCGAAGCTTCCGACTACGGGAAGAAGAGAGAGAAAGGCTGAAAGAGGGATTAATTCTGACCTTGATGTGCTTCGGTGGAAAGATTATTTCCGCTGGAGTTTTTGACGGAAATGAAGGAAATGGTGAGTTGCAGACCAAAGGCTACATACCCCGTGAGTAGCATTTCCGACACTTCACGGCTCGCCATTAATGTACCTTAGTCTTTCTTCTTCAACGAACTGGCAAGAGAGAAAGTGCGTGAATAGGCTCAGCCCGTCTGACCATAAACATTGGGTCAGACGGTCTGACCCAATACTTTCACTTCATTATATGTACGATAACATTCATACTTTGAATTTCAAAAATATTGAAAATAAGGCGTAGATTTAAAAAATCTTTTTAGTGTTTGTCGTGCGTTGTTAAAAATGTGATTCTACCGTAGAATCCTACGATTTTCGATTTAAATATGATTATACAATTCAACTTACGATCTTATACGATTCTAATTCTCTTCTCTAGGAGAATTTTAAAATTTTGGATCAACATAAATCATGCTGACAAAAAACTATTATCAGATACTATCTCTGTTTCACAAAAATTGTTACTAATCTGGTTTTCACGCATGCCATTGTAAAACTTTGAGGATCAATATCTCGATATTGCATTTGTAAAAATTATAAAAACTAGATATCACTTCAATGCATATTAAGATTAATCCAATAAGATCCAACATGACTATATTTTTCCTTACATATAAATCACAAAAAACGGCCAATGTGAACTTTGTGAATAATATTTACTATATGCAAATTTAACATCTTTGTGAAACGGATGAAGTATGTAATGTCAATTATTATCTTTAATAGATAAACAACCATTTTGTATAGGTATTAGCCTATTAAACTCATAATATGGGTATAGCTTGAATTCTTGACTATGCATGTCAATAGAATGTCACGATTCTACAATTCGATTTAATAATCCTATTCTAAAAGGCCCTTTCGATTCAAATAAAATCTTGAGTCTTCCAACCTTTATCGCCCCTCCAATTTAATATGTAAAAAAGCAGTATCTTAATAATGTGACTAATAATAAATCTTATTTAACATTATTCTTGGAATGATTATAGTATTAGAATGTATTTATTCCATTTATACTAATATTTTTAGCAGAATTTATTATTTACTTATTTTTCAATATAGCTAATTATTACTCTGTCGGAAAGGACTAAACTTAAGAGAAAGTCAAAATTTAAAAAGTACCCCTCATAAAAACAAAAAATCGGAATTCAGAGCTTTGTCAGACTGGATATTTTTAAGAAAACAAAAGGGAATATCCAATTTACAAAATAAAATTCTGGATAAGGAAAAAAGCAGGGGATATTTGATACAGTGCGCTCCTACCCCATGGTATAGTGTATAGTCTACTTAAAACACAAAATTCAACTCTTCACAAGCAAATCTCACCATCAATCATAAGGATCCACCCAAGTAGATTTAGACACGTGTACTTGAAGTCTCATAAGATGTAGTAAAATTATTTTAATTTCAGGTCAATTCAATTCTATTAAGTTGATTTATGTTAAAAATAACATTCCTTGAGTTATTTGCAAATTAATCTTAACTATGTATTTAGAATAATACAAGTTTTAGAGATTCTTCTCTAACTGATACAACAAATTAAAATAGCTAGTTTGTTTATCAAATAATGACGTCTCTAGCTTGAGTAAGCAAAATTATGAATGCGGAAAGAGAATAAAAAAAGCAAAATACGTAAGATTCAAAACAAAAGTTAAAGGTCCGAAAAAGTTTTCTCTTACCTAAAGTGAGATTATTCTATAATATTTCATAGTTGAGATTATTTTGGAGATACGAATTGTAATTGGGATTAACTTTGACAATTTTTAAATTTTATTATAAGAAAAGATGGATCTCTATTTCGTAAGTGACAATTTTTTTTTATTTCGCTAATCAGATTAGTGAACATTATATACCATTTCTCTACTTGAAATACAAAATACTTTCACACGTATCACATCCACATAAAACTAGTTTTTAACATGCACCCTGTAAAAGCATCCAATAATTAAAAGAAGCAAAAACTATTTTCTCTGTCTCAAATTATTTGCTACATACTGACTTTAGACACTATTTGCTTTGTCACTTTGACTGTCTTTGAGTTTACATACATAACAGAAAACATACATACTCATTTAAGATCTTTTTTGATTCATCTCAACGCGTACTTTTCAAATATATAATTTTTCCTATACCAAACTCGAAATATTAATTTTAAAAATCGCATCTTAGAAACTATGAGAAAGCAAACGTAGCACATAAATTAGGATAGAGATATTAATAAGACGAGTATATATATATATTTTTTTGGTTATTCAGAAGTGGTCTGAACCCCGCTCAGGTACTATTGGGCCAGACACTTGAGAGTAGGGGGAAGGGTAAGGGAAATCCCTACCCTCAAAGTGCCCCTATTGGAGATTGAACCCCCAACTTTGAATTTGGAAGGGTACAATCCTTTCGACTAGATAAAATACTACTTGGTTAAGACGAGTATATATATATAATAAAAAATGGATAAGTTCTTATACAAAACCATTTATGGTTGTTGAATTGAAGTTTTCGTTGTTTGTTGTTGTTATTTTTTCTTCCAACGGCGCAAAAATAGAGGAGAGAGAAAAAAACGACATGAAAAGAGAGCCTCCTCTTTTCTCCAAATTTTAGAAAAAGAGAGAGAGAAAAATGAGGATCTAATCTTTTTTCACAGCAACGGTCAGTTTCCGGGCAGCAACGGTCAGTTTTCCGGTCATCGCCGGAGCTTCCGATTCTGTTCGCCGGAATTCCGACGTCGACGACGGCGGCGGAGATCTGACGGCGTAAAGCTCTGAACTTTTGCCAGAAACACCTCTTTCTCTCTCCTCTCTTTCTCTCTCTATATACCTTTTTTTCAATCAGGTAGTTTTTCTTTTTTGATTTTGAATTGTTGTTGATTTGAAAAAAAATGCTATATTTAGGGTTTAATTATTAATGAGATAAAGATTTTCTTTTTATTTTTGTAAATTTACATTTTTAGTGGTTAGATTGTTTAAATGTGGTAGTTATCTGATTTTTAACTGTTTTAGATTCATGAATTTAGGAATTAATGATGTTTTTATGTTCATCAGATCTTTAAATATCATAGATCCTGCTTTCTCCATTTTTATGACAAAGTTTTGATTTTTTGGTGTTAGGGTTTAAATCTGAACTACATTTGTCGTTTGTTATAGATCATAGAATTAGAAAAATCAAATTTTTACAATTGATCATTTTATTTAAGGGGATTTAGGGTTTGGGATATTGATGAAGGGTGATAGTATTGTAGATCTGTTCACTAGGGATCGCCTTTCGGTACCAAGCGGTCTTGAGATCGATTCCTATCTCGCGTTAAAATTATTTGGGGTTGGGTAACATGAATCGTCATCTGGAACCCTTTGAAAAAAGCTTGGTGGTTCCTTAGCCACAAAAAAAACTAGTATTATGTAGCCTATTTTACAGGTTGGCTATGGCTAGGATATAGATTTGGGTGATGTTAATGGCTTTTATTCTATATAGTAAGATGAATTTTGATGATCTTGTTGCTATTATTAGAGTTTGGATAATAATGGTATGTGTTGCTTGTACTTAGCTGGCTTTGGTGTCTGCTGTCACCATTTCGTCGTAGTCGAAGTCAGCTTCTTATCTGAATTTTAGTTTCTTTGGTTCAATGTCATTATCAAAGTGTAAAACTCTACTGTATAATGTCAACTCTTTTTATTTGATGTATCTTAAAATCATTAGGTAGATGCCTTAAAAGTCTATACTATAACACAAGATGACAATTAATTAATTACAAGTTTCTTAGAGTCATTAGGCGGATGCGTTGAAAGATTGTTAGTAATCTAAATCAAGATGGAAACAGTTTATTTTCATGTTTTCTTGAACACATTAGGTGGATGACTTAATAAAGCATACTTATCTAAAACGAGATGTCAACGTTTGTTTGCAGATTTTTCTTAAACTTATTAGGTGGATGTATTGAAAGACCGTACTAAACTAGAACAAGATGTCCTTCAAGGGCATTGTAAGGGAACTGAAAGAGATGAGAGAAGGCATTGGAAACCGGTCAAGGAGAGGAGGGGAAGGGGGGAGGCATTGGCGAGGGAGAACAAGGTCACATATTGCACCTGATCAAGCAACTCCCAACACCGAGGAAGTTGAGCAAGGTCGATGGGCGAATTTGCCTCCTGAATTGCTTCTGGATATAATTAAGAGAGTTGAAGCTAGCGAGACAGCATGGCCTGCAAGGAGTGTTGTAGTATTTTGTGCTGCTGTTTGTAGATCGTGGAGAGATGTTACCAAGGAAATTGTTCAGACTCCAGAACAATGTGGAAAGCTTACCTTTCCAATCTCTTTGAAGCAGGTAAAAATGGGTGTTCGTTTTGGTTCTTTACTGGTAAAGTTCTGCAAAATAATTACAATTTTTTAATGCGCTTATCTGGGTTAATTGTAGCCTGGACCGCGTGATCAGCCTATTCAATGTTTTATTAAAAGGGATAGAGCAACTTCTACTTTCCGCCTTTTCTATGGGCTGACACCATGTAAGTTTATCCTATACTCGCCTGTTGATTTTTTTGCATTTGGTGTCATTTTGCTGCGTGAATTGCACATTTAAAGACCATGGAGCTACTGCTGAACCTACAAAAAAACACACAAATTCTTTTGGAAGTGAACGAATGACTTAAGCTCTGTTCTCGTCGGTTTATCTTTAGTAAATTTTTTTTTTGCGGAAGTAAACTTGTTTTTGCTGTGAGTTAATTCTATATTCTTGTTGATCAGTAGACTTCTGATGGTTTGTAGATGTCTAGCTTTCTGGTTTTACCCAGACATTTGCTTGGAGATTAGTGTCATATTTTTACCATAGAGCTATTTTTCTGAAATTACTGTTCTCATTTGCAGCTGAAGACGAGAGTGATAAGTTATTATTGGCTGCTAGGAAGATCAGAAGAGCAACAAGCACAGATTTTGTGGTATCTTTAGTTGCAGATGACTTTTCAAGAGCTAGCAACGCATATGTCGGAAAGCTCAGGTAACCTATTACATTAGTGATGCTCTTCATAAGATCCATTGCCATTTTAGAGTTTGTATTGGGTGAGAATGACAATTTGTTGGGGGATGGTATTCCGTTACATGAGAAGTGTATTGTTTTTTGCGAATTGCCTTTAAGTTTATTACTACTAACATTTGTTTTGCCTACCACGGCCAGTAAATGGTTCAAAAACTAACATTTGACAAAATTTGTTTATAACAGGTCAAATTTTCTGGGTACCAAGTTCACCGTGTATGACAGCCAACCCCCACAAGATGCAACTGTCAAATTAAGCAGCCGATCAAGCCGCAGATTTCATTCAAAACAGGTCTCTCCTAGAGTGCCTGCTTATAATTACAGCATAGCAACCATCTCCTATGAGCTTAGTGTTCTCCGCACCCGTGGGCCCCGAAGACTACATTGTATCATACACTCAATTCCTTTAGCTTCCATTCAAGTTGGAGGCTCAGCACCAACACCTCAAACGTTACCTCAATCATTTGATGAGCAATATCCACCCTCACCAAGCTTACATGGAAAGGACCAAGCTATCAGTTTCAGCTCCACCAGTCTTTCGGAGCCACCACCCACTTTCTCAGATGACCGGCTTATACTTAAAAATAAAGCTCCTAGATGGCACGAGCAGCTTCAGTGTTGGTGTTTAAACTTCAGAGGCCGAGTAACCGTTGCCTCGGTCAAAAATTTCCAGCTCGTGGCAGCTGTTGAGCCACACCACAATATCTCTACTGCCGAGCAAGAAAAGGTAATACTACAATTTGGAAAGATTGGAAAAGATATTTTCACCATGGATTATTGCTACCCACTTTCTGCTTTCCAAGCCTTTGCAATCTGTCTAAGCAGTTTCGACACAAAGCCAGCATGCGAGTGATATCCGGGTTAGTTGTAATGAGTTTTCTCATCCCTCTACAAGTTGTCGCGAGTGATCTTAACTGTGCAATCATGAATTTCTATTGCAAAACATGGATGGATGTATATTTATGGTGTCAAAGGGAAGTAGGGTATGTTTGTATTTTGTTTTCCTTAACTCAGTTATATTTACATGTACTCAGCCTCAAGAGAGAGTACTGGTGGTTCATGCAACAACTTCTTTTGGTTAGTTTGATCTTAACAATTTTGCACAGGAATATGGTTTGATGCTGCTCTTGGTTACCTTCGTCGATCCTGCAATATTGCTACTGAGATTAATATTTAATGAGACAATATGTACGATCTGAGTAGTTTGTAACTTAATGGATGCCAATTGTATGTACCAAATTAATGAATGTTTCAGATCATCACCTCATAATACAAGGAAAAAGTATGCATATTCATAATCTCCATTCAACTTGTTACTTCTTTGCTGGACACAAGCAGTCAAAGGGAGAGAGAAGGAAAGGAATGAAACTGCATACGCTTCATATTTAAGATTGTGAAGAGGCCGATATTTAAGATTCTGAAGAGGCCGGTTTTGTGTTTGGATCAGTAATCAACGGTTGAAACATGTTCGATGTATTTGGAAAAAAAAATGAACAATACAATTGGAAAAAAGGGTCTTAAAACTATGAAAAGTTGATATTTGGAAAGTATGGTTTGGGATGAATTTAACCAAGATTTTTCATGTTATGTCCCTTACTTGAAGTACATTTTATTGTTTTTATTTTTAGATCTGCTAATTGGCTCTAGGGTCAACTCCTGTAGGCTGCTAGCCAGCATCGCACGCCACCTTAGAGAGGGATATCACCACCACAAGAGGGTAACACAATTCGGTGTGGTATTGACTGAGCTAACATATCTTCCCCTTCCTGTACAACAAAGTCAATGACTACTCACAAAGTTAACAGGTACAACTAAGAAAGTACGGAGGAAGTATTATGTTTGACTAATTTTTATTACTTACAAAAAAAAAATTAACCCATGGTAGGTAGGTAGGACTGATAATGTTGTATATAGGGGTTTCAATGTTTCATTAAGAATAAGGGTAAATTTTTTTCCCTATTGTATAGAGGTAAGATGAGATGAAAACTTTGCAAATTGAAAAATAAATGGCAAATACTACCTCCGTTTTTTTTATATGCACATTTTACCATTTTTAGATGTTTTTTTTAATATGTATCTTTCTACCTTTTTCCATATATGGAAGGTTGGTCCACTTAATTATTACACTTTTCTCCTATTTTTTTTCCTTCTCTCTACCTTTTTCACTTTTTCCTTACTTTAACTAACATTCTCTCTTATTTTTGCATTCTTTTCTTATTCCACGCCAAAAACAAACATACATATTAAAAGAACGGAGATAGTAGTAGTTAGAAGAAACAAAGAACGTCTAAGGAATAGTGGGTGAAAAAAGAATGGAAAATTGGAGTTATGATTAATTGGAATACACATGCAATACACTTAAATGAATTGGCCGATTTTAGTAGAGTTTGGGTAAAAACTAAATTTTATGACAATTAATTCTAAAAGGTGTAGTTTATAAAATTGGAATAACAACACATAGATTAATAGTCTGCTTTGCTTGATCAGCATATTATAAACAAAGTTTTTTCATATGCAAAATGATTTTACATTACCTTAACATTACATTTATCCGAAAAAAACTTAGTAAAAAATAAATAATACATTATATCCTCTACTATAGAGGCTCTATACAAGTTCCTACTTCCTATTCAAATCAAAGACTAAAACTATTATACATTAATCTAAATGAAGACAATGAAGGACCAAAACATAACCCTAACGGCCTAGCTGATAAAAGGTAATGAACGGAGACAATGAATTTATTCATGCGTAATTTCGCGAGGAAAGGCTCGTGCCTTACCTCCTATTTACCTGGTATCAACTAGGCCACAAAATTCTCACATTGCCAACCCAAAAATAGTGAATGCTATATACATTCTTACAGTCTTACCAACTATTATGAACAGGGAAGACTTCTACATACGAAGATACTACAGCCTACGGGAAAAATGAATCAGCTAGCAACTAGAAAGAAGTTAGTGAGCAGCAATTTACCGAATTGACTCTCCACGAGTGCGTTTTCTTCACCTTTAAATAGTTGATCAGTTTCGATCGAGTGATTAGTCCAATCACGTGTAATAAATTCAGTTCAGACAAGTTCAGGTGAGGAGTAAGCACCCCAAATTTATACCTTCAGGAGAAATGCAACAGGAGTTATAGTTATACCGTCTGAAATAGAACATCACTTCTTCCTAAACAACCTCTTCAGAAAATTAGGTCTTTTAGAAGATTTTGGTTCAGACTTTCCCACAAGATGACCCTTGGATCCATCAACTTTTGACAATTTAGGGCGCTCTTGCTCATGTTCTTCATATTTAATCTCCCTCAACTGCCGGAGCAATTCCAAAGCAACGACCTTCCCTTTATCGCTTCCGTTGACCGATGCATCGACAACAGCAGGTATACAGCCCTCACGCAAAACCAAGTGACAATAATGTTCGTGTTGAGAACAAAGATCAAGAAGAATGCGAACTGCATGTTCTTGGTCCTTGCGGCTGCAATTCTCGAGTAGCTTAACGACTGATGCAATGCAGCCTCGGGTCTCAGCAATAGATAGCCGAGCTGCTTCAAATCTACACAAATTCTCCAGGATGCCTAAACAAGTTCCAGCAACTGAGCTATCCTCTTTCAAAAAAGGAACAAGTATAGGTATCCAATCTGAAGCTAATTTTTGTGGTAATATGTCAATACTTAATGAAAAATTATACAGTACTTTTAGAGCCGGTTCTTGAAACTCTCTTTTGCGGGTTTCCAGAATTTGGAAGATTGAAGTAAGAATACCAGATGTTGCGAAATTGGGAAAAGCAACTTTAGTAGATAACACTTCCATTATGGCAAGTGTTTCTGCAGCAGCTTCTGTTGAAAGAAAAGAAGCCAAGAGAGTATATATATCCTTGCTTATATGAACTTCTTCCTTACTGCAAAATATCAATTGAAGTTAGAAACTTACATACAAGTGAAAATTTAATATTGATACTGGAAGCCTTGAAAATAATGCATAGCCAAAACATGACTAAATCAGTAAACAAAGACCCTGATCTCATATTACTGGAGAAATAAAAGCGACCACGATTAAATCAATATGGAGAAATCACCTCTTTGCTCGGAGAAAAGTTACAAACAAATGACTTCCAGATTTTTGAGCTTCTCTATCATGCTTCTCAAGAGCATCTTGCAAGAACCAAGTTAATGGTTCCAGAACAGATTCAGAGGAGATAAAAGCACAGGACGGGTTGTAGTAGTTTATATATGTATTAACATCTTTGATAGCTGAACACTGATCTTCCCAAGGAAGTCCCCTGACATTAGACAAGGCCTGTGTTCTGATGTCATCTATGCTAGGGTAGAACTGAAATTTATGAGATTCAACCTCAAATGACTCCTCAATGGAACCAAAGCTGTTCTCAAGTTTAGTTTGCGAGATATTAGTGTAACTGCTATCAAGAGATCCAAGGGATAAGTTGCTGGTATCAATTTGAACATCTATGTCTTTCATAGAACTTGCGATGCTCCGAAGAGAATGCGAAGAAGTTTCCAGGGAGCCATATATGGAAGCGATTATGCTAGGGTCAGAAATTTCAATCCCGTGCTCCATAGACCATTTTGAGATCAAGCCCCTTAAGGAAGTATTGGGTGTAAGAGACAGATCAGACAGCTTCATCCTTGTTGTTGGACATGTATCATGACCATCATCAAACCATTTTTGTATGTATGTCCTTTCAAAAGTTTGTCCAGAAGAAATGATAACAGGGTCATACATCAATCTCAACGATAAGGGGCATTTGAATTCCTCAACAGGGACAAGCCTGAGGATGAAACCAGCATGACCTGTGCGAGAACCAATAGCAGGAGACTTGTTTGTTATAGATTCACTTTCAGGCTTCCTGGAGATGCGAGCTTCAAAATGTTGAATTGAAGGATGTCTTGTTTGCCCTTGCACAATAAGCTTATCATACTTCCTCAGATTATGTAAGAGGTATTTCAGAGTCTTTGATTTTTTTGAGTTCACCTCGTTCAAGTCATTGAGAAGCTTTCTTATGCGTCTAATCTCTGTCACGATTTCCTTATGTGACGTAAGGTGAAGCATTGATGCTGCAAGCTGAAGCAACTCTACCTCAGAATTTCCAACTGACTCTACAGGAGACGCATCTTGCTGCAGCATTGCTCGTAATGCCTTGCCAGCCAAATCTTCACATGAGTCAACGAAGAAACGTGTAGCTCTAAGATCAACGAGTATCTCTGATATCTGCCAAAAACACCATAGCTACTAAATACATCGCTATTGTCACTAGAAAAGAATATGTAAGCATGTATCAAGACCCATCCAGAAAATTTTTAGGGAGAGCTGAAGATATTAGGTCAGTTTGGCAGCGTTAGGAAAATCCATCATAGACATGTTCTTCAAAGCAGTGTAAGGAAAGTTATGGGGATAAAGGATGAAGAAAGAAACAAGGATTGACTGAAGAAACTAGGACATTATAACAAACCTCCGATGCCAGTGCCCCCGGGACCATACTTTCAAGTTGGCTCAAACTTTGGTCCAACTGCTTCTTTGATTTCTCAAATCTTGACATTACTGTCTCCCCTGTTAGTGCCTGAATTATACACAGTAAAATAACATATGAGTCAATATAAGTCCCAGGTATTATCTTATAATCAGCTAAAATTTCTGGCAAAAGAAAAAAATAAATCAATCTGAAAAAGAGCATAAGTGAGAAAAAAGATAAAGACATAAATAAATAAATAAAAACTAAAAGGCATACTTTCAATCTCAAAGGATATATGAAATTGAACGTATTATTATCATGTATATCCCAGAGTAACATAATTCGCTAATCCCCCTACGAATTTTGACCTGAAAACATCGAATTAGGGTCTGTTTTGGGTTTTCTTTTACACATTTTGAGCAAATTTTGAATTCCAAGATCGAATTGTATATCGAATTACGTGACCCTGGTATATCCAGATCAATCCACTAGATGCTTTTATATACTAACAACACTTTTGTTAGAGTAGCTTATAGAATTCTGCTTTATATTAATTTACATACCATGTAAAGCTTACTAGAACTGCGGCAATTTTCGACAAGTTCCCTGGCTCTCTCAATTGCACTGTGCAACTGGCAAAGTGCATCTATTCCTAGTGAGCACCGAGGCTGAGCTGCTTCAATATCCGGAATTATACTTGAGATTCTATCAACAAGTCCCAGGATTTGTGTACACACATATATATGCACCTGCATCATCAATGATACATGTGATATTTCTAAATTTTAGCCTGTTACCAACAGTTAATATTCCATTTTTGGGGATGAAACATCAACCTTATCTTTCAACCTCAATATTCATGTTTTTCTAAAATGATAAGAGACATGGGTATAAGAATTTCATATTCCCATGAGATATTAATGTAACAAAATCCAATCACAGTGACAATAAATCTTATTTCACATTAGTTTGAGTTTTACTAATGAGAAATCGAGTATAGGTGAACATTGCAAATGAAAGACTCAACATAATGAAGTAGAAGCATAAAGATTGTAAGTCGAATAAAAGAAATTCTACATAATAATCACCTTTATACCAAGAGCACGAGTCGGAGTTTTCTGCACTTCTGAGTTGTCAGACCCCATTCAAAAGGATAATATCCTGACCAAAAAACAGTAGAGATTATGAAAGATATTTTGATTGGAAAATGACATTTCAAACAAAAGAACTAGTGGCACAATTGAATCTGAAGACCAATTTCGAATGTAAAGACACGGGACAGGAAAAGCAAGGACCCAATTTCTGAAATCAGGAATTTAGCTCCATGTTAGAACACCGAAGTACACTAAGTGAAATGACATGTGATGTGCATTACACTAGGTAAATGTAGGACGAACGTATACGTTTCAGAGATAGACACTCATGACATGAGCCATAACTATCAATCGTAGCCAGTGAATTCCTTATGAAATTTGTTGGAAATTGAAAGAAAAGAATTATCGAATGCAGCTCATTGACCCTCAAGTTTATACATGAGCCAGCATCGAAATTCTAGCTTAACAGCTAAATAGAGATCAAAGTGTTAATGTTCTAAATAGACAGCAAGTCAGCAAGTGAGTAGCATCACTGCATCAGCAATCAGCATACACAACATAAACTATGGCACCAGGCCACACCGGACGATTCCGGCCAGCATGCTCTTTAAACAAACAAAACAAGGCCTTCCTAAAGAATCCCCTCCCAATTAAGCCAAGATTGATCTCTACTTCTCTAGTAGAACATGAAAAGTGACACAATTCAACTATATTTTCTAGGTCACTACATTCTTCATTTTAAGCATATCACAAAGACAGCAAACAAAAAACACAATCAAGTTGGTCTTGGTAGTTGGTACAGTGATTGTTCACTTTGTCCCTTAACCAATTGGTCACGGGTTTCAAATTCCGACCTTTGGGAATAAAAGAGATCCTTGCCAACTCTTTACCCTTAAGTGGAGCGCCTTGGACGAAGGGAATAGTGGCAGTGGAACCCTTGCTTTCACCAAAAAAAAAAAGGACACAAGCACACAGCATGACAGCACTAAACACTTTTGCTTGACAAAATATAATTGCAAAGTACTGTAACAATAATTTTACAGAGAGAAGAGTACCAGATAAATCCCAAGAGCAGAACACACCAACCCAGATAAAGATTAATACTTTTGATTTATGTTCTTCTTTTATCAACCTAAAAAGTAAAACCCTACTTCCAAAACCCCAAAAAAAATAAAACCCACTTGAATTTCTCCATAAACACACAATTAAGAGCTACCCAATTCACTCCTACTCTTACCCACCTCAAATTAACACTTTTACAAAACAAAAGAATAAGAATTAGAGAGAATTAAGAATTTAATTGTTGGTAGGAAGAAAGAAAAGATATTGTACTATTACAAGAAAAGGATATTTTGAGTTGAATTAATGAAGTATTATGACTTTGGTGTATGTAAAGATTATAAGATCAAGGTTATGGAAGATGGGTGAGAGAAAGACAAAGTCTTTACTAAAAAAAATTGATTCTTGGTAGCCCGGAGAAAAGAAAACAATTGATTATTTCCAAAAATTACTTAAAAGAACTAAGAAGGCCGCCACACAACGTTGATCGCTTTCTAAGTTTCTAGTGTTTTTTTTTTAGGGGGAGATGAGGGAAGACGTCGTCAATTCATAGCTTTCGAGTACAATTGGTCAATTGGTGTACTAGTCAATTCAATTTGAAAACTCTCCTTGCCCCTCTTCTCCTCCGCTTATTTTCGATTTAGTTTAGTTTTCACAGTTTTCTTTTCTTTTCGATATTGTTTAATTTAGTTCATTTCGATTTAGTTCATAGTAGTTTATTTATATTTTAAAATTTTGATTAAATTTGGTCAATTCAATGACAAATATTTATAAACTAAAGATGTCCACTACTCCCTCTCGCTCTTTTTTGTACACCACTTGACTTTTTATGTTTTTTAAAACGTCTTCGAACTATGGAGTATATATCTCTCATTACTTATCGGTTAAAAAATATGCAAAGTAGGTATTCTAAGAATATGCAAAGTAAATTATTGTAAAAACATGCGAAATAGATTTTGTAATGCAAAGTAGACGTATCAAGCCAGATTTCAAATGACTATGTTAATTTTTATTCATCAGGTAGTATATATGAGAAAATGATACATTGCTCAATTTTTAACTACAATAATGATGCATATATTTAAGAAGGGGAAAGTACCTTTGAATTAATTTTGCAAATATAGTAACATTGACCTATTACTTATTTGGCATAAATTCATACCGTGCTCAATTTTTATCCCAACCCAAATTAACATAATCCCACCAAATATTGATAAAGTAATAAAAAAAATGGATATTTTATGAGGCACTTTGAGGTTTGGTATAATGCACGGTACCCTTAATCTTTTGAAAATGCACCGAGTACCCTCGAAGTTTTGGAAAATGTACCAGCTACCCTTAATAACTAACGGTTGTCAACTCCGTTAGTCATTAAGCGGCCTAACTTTTCCTTCCTCTTCTCTTCTCGAGGGTTGCCTAATCAATATCGGATATATGCATATATCTATCGCCTCACTTTTTTGGCAGTACATTTCTTACGTATGGTAGTATATTGTAATATGTATGGTAGTATATTTTTTAATGAAAAATTATATGACAAATACAAACTATATAGTTATATAGCTGTGAAAATAGCGATTGTTATATACTACGTTTCTCAATAAATGTACTGCCATTTTCATGGAATGTACTGCCATTTTCATGGAATGTACTACTAAAAAAGTAAGCTGAATGATATATGCATATATCCGATATTGATTAGGCATTCCTCCTCTTCTCAACTTCAACTTCATCTTCATCTTCATCTATTTTATCTCTCCTCTTTCAACCTTCATCAATGGCATCCACTTTACCCCCTCTTCTTTCTCTCTCCTCCCACTACCACCCTTCCCTCTTCTTTCTCTCTCCTCCCACTACCACTACCTTTTCATCTCTAAATTATTGATTTGTGACCAAACACATAATTTAATTTCCAAAAACACCAAATTTATTTAATTTCCAAAAGCACCAAAATTTTTAACATGAAAAGAACCTTAGAAGCTCAAAACACCTTGTCTCAAATCATTGGCCTCTACTTCTTGAAGAGGGAAGAAGTTTGAATAGAGAATTTTTAGGCATATTCTCCAAAGCTTGCAATAAACCTACCTCACAGCAAACTTGAGCAAAATCTTCTACTAGTTCCTCATGAAGAGCTTCAATTGAAATGGGAAAAGAACCCTGATAAATGGCAATTGGGGGTTTCTTATTGTAAAGATTCTTAATCATTCTCTCTCCTTCCTTGTCCTATTTTTAGGTTTTGGTTTATGGTGGTTCAATTGCAATGGGGAGTGTTGAATTGGGAAGAAACTGCTTGCCTTCCATTCCCATTAGCTTGATTTTAATTCTCATTTAAAGTTAAGATCTTTTGAATTTTTTGGTTAATGTTGTTGGGTTGAAATCAAAATTTGAAAAGACAAAGGTTGAGGTGGGGGAGGCCATGGTGGCCCATGGATGAGAGGAAGATGAAGGAGAGGGGATGGAGGGAGGAAGAAGATCATAGGTTAGGTAACTAACTAGGGTTAGTTAGGTTTTATTAGAGTTAATTAAGTTTTTAATTACAATTAAATGAGTTAATTAGAGATTATATGGGTTAATTAGTTTCTGGGGGCCTCATAACTAACGGAGTTGACGATAGAGGGCAACT
Source organism: Patellifolia procumbens (assembly GCA_947645195.1). NCBI lineage: Eukaryota > Viridiplantae > Streptophyta > Magnoliopsida > Caryophyllales > Amaranthaceae > Patellifolia > Patellifolia procumbens. The sequence goes on from CANSGD010000144.1 coordinate 2,660,668, forward strand.
AATACATTTTGCACAATCTAGGGGCTACACAGTGCATTTTCAGAAGATTGATGGTAAGCTCGTGTATCACGCCAAACTTTAGGGGTACCTCATGAAACATCCGGGGAATAATTGGGTATGGGTCAACTAAGTTGGTCTCATGCAGCAATGGCTTTCGTATGGAATGAGTCGAAGCAAAGTCACGTCGATTACGGTAGTGCTAAATTTCTAAAATGGGCCTATGGCTTACCTGGCCCACGTGCTTAGCCAAATCTTTCATACGTGCCAACAGACCCCTCATCCTTTTAGAATCTTTTCCTTATCCTGGTTGAAAAGGAATTATATGATATACTTGCACTATGTTTGGATAGAAATATTTGGAAGGAAAGGTAAGGGAGGTGAAGCGACGGATTAACTATCCCTTATTTGGATAGCAATATAGGGGAGGGTAGGAGAGAGAATTGGAAGGATCCATTTTCCTTCTTCCTTAGAAAACCAAATCTTTCCAATGTTGGAAAGATTTGGAAGGAAAATAGAAGTTCAACTTCTCCCTCCGCTTCCCTTTCTCTCATCTTCCCTCTCATCCCTTTCTCATAGATGTTATCCAAACATATTGTTAATGCTTGATATTGCTATACCATTATCCTCATAATTTCCCTATTCTTTATTTAAAATCGCATATTTAAATATACTGAGTTTTATATCAGTTGCAACATTACGCTATTTGGCGACAAAAATGATAAAAATGAACTAAAATGGACTTACAAAAGATACATTACTCTCTCCTGTAAAATTTGATTGCTTGAGTTTTTTTTGTTTACTTTCACAACCTTTTCACTTTATTGAAAAGTTTGCTCATGTCAATAGCCCTCATGCTACAACTTAGAATAGATAAAGCAAACGTTATTAAAAAAGCGGTCTAATTGTAACACATGCTCTTGATAGGTCTATTCAAACTATTCGTAAACATCTTGCATCAACCTAGTTGTTCTTTCTCTTCCCTTTCTTTGAATCTCTAACTATAACATATAAATTATAAAAATTAACGTTGCAAACTTATTACTTATTGAATGTATTGAAATGGTCAACTAGTGAATAAAAAAAGCCAATGAATAGATTAAAAATATAATTGAATAAATTAAAGTAGTTACTAAATAAATTAAACTAGTCACTAAACTGAATTGAGCTAATCAGTATATTCATAATGGTAATTCACTCTATTCTTAATTTCGTTTATTTTTACTTATGCAGTTGACGATTTCTTCTAAGACCAATTCATAAAAAAACCGTAGAAAGCATCTCTTTGTTATTTAATTCCATAAAAAAAAGATTTTTAATGATCACAAAATAAAATCATGATAAGACTACCTTTTTTTAATTTCTTTTTGGGAGGCATGTAGGCCCAACCTGAAAGCAAATAAAAGAAAATCAAAATTCCAATAAGGCAAAGAAGTAAGAAAAAGCCATTGACTTCACTTGTTTGTTGTCATGCCATGCGTATCCTTTCTTTTTCTTTTTTCTTATTTTGTGACGGGATTTATCACACGGTGGATGACACGGTTAAGAAACTACGAAAGCTTTGTGTAATTAGAAGAAACATCCATATTTGCTAGCTGTATTGTTGTCGTAACTTGCTTGTAGCTTTTACTATTCTATTTTTTGGTTCATAGTGTGCACTACTCCACCATACAAGTACAAGTCTATGCATCATGTTTCATTAATTTTTTTGACACAATTAGACACTACACGTTACCAAGGAATACTTGGTATAGTAGTAAAAAAAGAGTCGTTTTAACTTCAAAATTGTGAGTTCAAATCTTCATTGGGACGATCTAAGGGTAAGGATTCCTCCTTATTCCCCCCTTACTTTTAAGCGAACGTATTATGTAAGACGCGTCTGATAGTAACCATTGGTCAAACCACTTCAGTAGGGACAAAGAGCATAATCCCACCACCAGCTTCATCTTGTTCAAATTCCTTAACTACCCCTGACGCCATTAACATAAAAGCAGCAACGTTGATATCGTATCCATCCATTAACGCACGATGATGTTGAGTCCAGGAGGTGGTGGTCGTGTTTTCGAGGCAGTTAGATCGAAGCCGTAGGGTTGGAGAAGAGAGTCAACAGTGAAGATGGTGCCATGGTGGTGTTGGTGGAGAGGAAGGAGGAAGGAGCAGAGTCGGTGGCAGGACTCCGTCTGACAGTAAAATTGGGTCAGACGGTCTGACCCAATACTTTGACTACTTTAAAAGTGTCTATAACACACTTATTCGGACCGGGTGGACCCATTCGGCATCCTAACCTGGTAGGACTAACTCTTCTTACTATTCTAAAAACAAAGTAGACGTTAAAGTGAACAAAAATCTACAATATATACATATTCAAGAGTCATATCCAGGATATAACCTGGAGATCATCAAAATTTTACAAGTAAAATATGTCACCCTTGGAGTATCCATGTGTTAATTATAGACATTATACGACTCATATCACCACCGAAAGACAAACTAAGTAGAAGACTACCAGTCCAAAATTAGGCATCACGTTCAAAATCAATTCATTTTTGTTGATGGCCAAATAGACCCTTGCCTTCATCATCTTTCTTAATTAGATATTCAGGTCACCCTTAACCCTTAAAATATGGACCCTCTAAACTTTATTTGTATCCTCCAAAAAATATATATATCTTCCATAATCAACCTTATGAATTTGATTTTCAAGTTACTACCTAAATATTCAAGAAAAAATTGATAAGAATGGTATAACTTCTATAAAAGGTTTGTACTATTGATAATCCATAAAAGGGCTGAACTATTACCCCAATTTGACAAAAACAATCTCATTGACAAATTTACCTATTATAACAAGGCTGAACTATTACCCTAAACCGGTCAATGGGATTGTTTTTGTCAAATTGGGGTAATAGTTCAGCCCTGTTAGCTCGTTAAGGGAAGATGAATAATGCATGTTTCATAATTTATCAACAAATTATTTACCTCCATGGCCCAAGTTGTCAATTGATTAACAAGTATAAAAGATTTTTAATACAATTTTACGTAAATTGAATATTATAACAGTAGCGAGTGCCAATAAAATTAATATGACTTTCAATTAGTGCTTGAAATACTCTATCAATTCAAGCTCGACTTTGGCTCGAGTTCGGCTCGAACTCGGCATTTTCTTATCAAGCTAAGCTCGATAAGGAATTAAAGAGTTTAAAGCGAGTTGGCTCGAGTTCGAACTCAGTAAATGTAATCAAATCAAGTTCAAGAATCTTAGAGTTCGGCTCGTGGCCACCCCTAAATACGGCCAAATACTAGATATATTATTTTCAAAGTATATATGAGCTTTAAATTTTCTTCTTATCAATTTCTAGGTAGTTCATTGAAAATAGAATTTCTCAAGTTTAGATCAAACAAGTAGATAAAAGATTAAAGTAAAGTGTCTTAATATAGATGGTGAACTTACTCATCTTAATAGTGTAGACGTTCAACACCTGAAAAACGAAGTCGTTGCTCACTTCAAGTCACTCTCAAAGTGACTACATTAATGTGAATGAACGATTCTGGTTGACCTGTACAAGATTGGGTCAACTTCGGGCCCCCTTCCACGGGTATCGAGAGCAGGTCGTTTGCCACAAAAATGGGCTAAGGATTATGTCATTAATAATAACAATTATAATAGTAATTAAAAAAAGTATAGATAAAAGTTTGAGTCACACAAGTTATTTAACTACAAGGACGGATAACCTAAACCAAAGAAACGAAAGCCATGAGCAATTTTAAATTGTGTTCTAATTAAAAATTACTCCGGAATTTTCATACATTGCAATTTAATAATAGTTAAAAAATTAATGTCATGTAGTGAGAAAATTATTAAAAAAGTTTATAATATAGATTTTGAAAAGTTACAACTTGGGGGCCGTTCATTATCGTTTTTTGTTTTCAGTTTTTTTTTTTGAAAACTAAAAACAGGAAAACACTAAGTGGTTTTAACTAATTAGTTGTCAGTTTTCAAAATGATCATGTTTCCAAAAAGTTTGACCAATTTTTTATTTATTATAGGACATATATCATATAACTTTCAAATACAAAAAACCAAAAAACTGTAACTCTTGGTTTCCATTCATACATAATTATTGATTTTGATAGAAGCACTAATAACATTTTGGAGTGGTGGCTGAAAATCCCTGTTTCATACTCAAGGTTACGGGTTCGAATCTTCATGTTAACATATTTCAGTATGTGAGAATGAAGTGGATACAGAGTCATTCAAGGAGGGATGATGAAACGTGGCGCATTGCAATGCTTGCATACGCTTTTTAATATATATATATATATAGATAGATAGATAGATTTAACAATATTATAAAATCAAAAGATTTGATACTACAAACTAGTTTTGGACTATGTCCAACTATATGGACTATAAGTAGCATTAACTTGAAGAAAAAGAGAAATAGAGAAAGAAGACTCGTAATAATATATACTCTTTTTTTTAGTTTCATCCACAATAAGAGCGAATGAAAGTTCAGTTGTTGGTTAGAATAGTTCTCCCGAATTTAAGAGGTAAACAAGGATCATAATAAGACTTTTATAGCATGGAATTAACTCTTAATTATTAACATGCTTATATATTTAAATTTGTGTTTAAATTGTGTTTTAATTAAAAAATTTAGGATATTATAAAATCAAAATATTTGATACTACAAACTAGTTTTGGACCATGTCCAACTATATGGACTATAAGTCACACTAACTTGAAGAAAAAGAGAAATAGAGAAAGAAGACTCGTAATAATATACTCTTTTATTAAATTTTATACATGATAAGAACGAGTAAAAGCTTGATTGTTATTTAGAAAAGTTCTCCCGATTTTAAGAGGTAAACAAGGATTATAATAAGACTTTTATATCATGAAATTAACTCTTTTTGAGCTTTAGCATTATTCAAAATTATACTTTAATTTTACAAAACTGGAGTATACTTCAAGCTTATTACTTCTTTCATTTTCCAAAAACTATTCTATTTAAGCTTTTCACACTTCACCGTCTTTGATGTACTCTTTTCACACTTCACAGTCTTTGATGTACATATTTCACTACATATGTCGTAAATTATGTAACTTGCCTTCTTAAACTATAAGATTTTGATGGTTTACAACTACAAACTAAGTTTAAAATATCTAATGCCATTTAGCATAAAAATTTATCGAATCAGAAAATATAAGTCATCTCATTTATAATATTGATTTTGAAAAATTAAAACCTAACTCTTGGTTTTCATTCGTATATCATCATCGATTTTAATAGAAGAAGCAATAATAGTGTGTTGGAATATTGTTTGGAACCTGGAGATTTGAGTTCCATATGTTGGAACTAGTAACAAAAAATCAGAACAAACTTACACCACAAATTAAGACGTCGTGATATAATCACTGCCTTAAGTCGATAGACCTCCACAACGAGTGCAATTGGATAGCAGACACCGACTTGAGGGTTAACGTCTCCTCCACGAACCGGCGCACTCCGGAAAATGGAGTTGGAACTAAACTAGGTTTTTTGTAACAGAGAAGAATGAAAAAGGAGAGGAAAATGTGGAAGAGACTTTCAGTGTGTTTGAAACTGTAGATGGCCAGAGGTTTTATATGAGCAAAAATGAAAACAATAAAGCCAGAGCTTAATGACAGAATAATAGAAACGACAGGAAATTAAATCACAATCAAGAGGCAGTTACGTTCACAAAACGAAACTGACGAGAAGACCAACAACGGATACTAAAAAGTTAATCACATCACACGCACGTGTGCCATGCCCTGTCATCCGGCAGCGCGCGCGAGGGGAGGTCTCTTTCTCTTTCTATAACTTGTACAAGCCATAGAAGAGAAGCCCCATAAATAAACAAAGGTAAACTAAAGTATTCTTTCCATGTAGGACTCCCACTAAAAATGAATACCACAAATGTAGTACTTCATACTTGATACTTAACCAAGTTCGGACCAACTATCCTAAAATTTGATTTCAACCCATAAATCCAACACCATACTGTCATAAACAAATTCAACTCGTTTTGATTCTATTTTCTCATATTTAATTAGGAATCAGTTCTTGCTCACTCCTACAATTATGACTGGCATGGTGGGAAAAAGGGATAAATGGGGAAATAATTTTCTTATATAAGTTTGTCTGTTATTGTTTCCACAAGAAGTATGCAAGCTAAGTTCATTCAAGAAACGCTAGTGAACAATGATAATAAACTGTTATTTTCAGAAAACTGACTTTTCTTTGATGTCTTCCATATAGAATTTAGAAACCACAGTGCTGCAATTCACACTATAGAATTTCCCCTCTGCAATGCCAACGAGAATCTATGTATCTACGGACTACAGTCATGAGTCAGACTTTTAGCTCCGGTTAGCAAAGGACCGGAGAAACTATGCGTGTCCAAACAGTCACCACTTTCAGTCAGAGTACTCAAGCGATTGTTAAATTATACACCAAAGAGAACGATGTGCAATACGTTTTCGTGAATTTTCTTTCCGTCATATCCGCAAGGTTTCAATCCTAATGTGTTCTTTTCTGGCTGCAGGAGATGAGGAGATTTGTTCTGAGGAGCATTGTGCTCTACTCATAGTACTAGGATCTAATCTGCGGTACTTAAGCCTTCTTGTTCACACACTAAGGCCACTAACCCTGTATAAGCAAAGAGGAGCACCTCCCTAACATCGCATGACTGTAATTCATAAGTCTAAAATGGGCTTATCTTCAGCTAGTTTGAATTTGGAATCACCTTTGAATTGATCCACTGCTGAACCCAGGTCACTGTTTGAGACCCGAACAACTTTATAATGTATTCAGCCGATGAACGATTCGAGTCTCCTAGTATATAATGTATTGGGCAACAAGACCATCGTCGATAGGGCGTTGTAGACCCTTTTACCAGTGCCGGAATTAGATATGGTAGTGAGGCTTCAAACTAATATATACTTCATCCTTGAAGTAACTATTTTTCATTTTCCGAAATATTATTTTCCACTCATTACAAACCAAAAAAAGGAAAACGAGAAACTAACCACCTATCACAACCCACATAGAGGAAAATGAGTGATAAAACAAAGGTAAAGCTTGAAATCTTCTACTATTTTTTCATTTTTCTATTTTTTTATCGGAAAATCTTCTATTGATCATATGACGTATTTATACAAAATAATGTTTCCGTAAGCAACTTGCAAACCATTAAGCAAAAAGATGAAAAATATCAGGAACTAATATCCTAAAGAAATAATAAAGATATTCTAATATTCAATAAGATAATACTTAGTAAGATAGAAGTATATCTTGAGAACTAAGGAAGCTATCCTTAAGAACTAGAAATAATTTTTGCTGCAAAAGAATTTTCTCCCAACCAAACACTCTCAAAATGTCTTTTTCAAGGAACAAACGATTGTAAATTAGTTTTTGATTTCTTACAAGAAAACTTTGTGACAAGAGAAAAATGGAATGGAGGGGAACTAGGGAAGGATGGACGAGAGGAAAAATAAAGGTAAGGAATAGGGAAGAGATTGACCTTCGGATATCTGATTCTCCTTTAGAAAAATTGTTTTCCATCCTAACAAACCAATTAAAGGAAAATGAAAAATGTTCGGGTAACCTGGGTCCTAGGTATTGCCATATAGGAATGATCTATGTTTATACCTGTATAACTAGCAATTTGTAAAACAAATGAAGATCATATACCAGAAGTTCCTGAATGATACTGCATACGATATTGGCTACAAAGTTGCAGTATCAGTACTTCTACTCACCAGACATTTCTGACGTCTCTACCTGCTTTATGCTTATCGACCTCCGTAAATTATCTGAAAGAACCAAGAAAAACTATATTATCAGAAGGTGTTACACAAGAGTTTCATTTTATGTAATAATTGGTCCTCCATTTGAATTTGGGGGATTGGACTTCAGTTTTGTTTCCAATTTATGATATCACTCCAAATATTAAAAAAGAGTATTCATCCTTTTAGTGCAATACACATTAACACCATGCTGTCAGAGCAGGCAAAGATGAACTCCACATAGAAATCCATGGACAGAGGATCTAAATCCAATATCTTTACAGTTCCTATTATACACCGGTCCAAATGAGCAAAAAACAGTCTTGGCTGCACCATGCGCACTATACACCCGAGTGTGCAACGAATGCATGTGAAATCTTACAAAAACATCAAACTATTGAACCTTGAGGCCAAGCCAGATGGTTAGGCACACATCTCCTATTTTTAGGTCACTCATTCGAGCACTTCTAGGATTGCGGGGTCTTAGGGGTCACACAAGCCAAGTGTTCTAGGCTTGTAAGAAGCACCCACCATAGGCCCAAGTTTATCATCAAAAAGAAGGGAGTACCAAAGTATGCGTTGATAAGATTCGTCCGCCTGTGTGTTTTGGTATTCACGAATGACAAAGGGAAAGCAAAACAGAGGTCTATTCTATCTTTTAATCCTTGGCGTCAAAAGAAAGAATAATCTACATTTACACAAAAGTATTTGAGCATATTGATACTCTGTGCTTCAAGATGGAGACATAATTTGATTCGAAACAAAATATTTTTCACGCCTTTCTAACAAGTAAAAGACTACAAGAGTAAGACACCCTATCAATATTCTCTCTCTTTGGCAGGCAAATATCAGTATATCACTAATCCATGGCATCCATGCACATCAACACATCCATCAGACATCATTGGTACTGTATAAAACACTGGAAAAGATGCATCCTTTTGTAGAAGTAAGAAGTACTAGTGCAGGGATCAAAACTAGTGATCATAAAATGTGCCCGAGTAAAGACTGATAAGATAAAGAGATTCGAGATATTAGCATCATAATCTACCTTAAGGACCATTGTGGGTGGATATCTCTTTCATATTTTCGGATCCCCTTTCTTCCAATGGTACACTGGTACAAGCTCCAGCCACCTAATCAACCCATTTTCCTCTTTGCAACATCAACCAATCAAAGGGTCTTTCCCGTGTAAATATCTATTCACTAGCTAGGCCACCGAAATAACCTAATTATGCCTTAATTATATTAAAGAAGGCAGCATTCCTCATATTTCAATTTTGTAATTAACAGACGTTCACGTATAGAATAGACCCTATTATTGAAGGAGGTACTAAAGATGTTCGATATATTATTTAGACACTTAAAACATCAAAATAAAACTAACGGGGGGCAGGGGAGGAAAGCACACAAGTAACTGCTATAGTTATATTTCTAATTCTTCCCTATGAACTGTACTTTTGAGTTTGCAGGAAAACTACAATACATTTATAAATTAACAAAAGTATATCTTATGTAATGAATCTCTGCCATTAGCATCGTACACCCGTAGTTAATTTGTACTCTTCAAATTTTCCATTATAGTTGCCTCAAGTGATGCCTCTAACCATAGTTTATAACTGGACCCGGAGGAGGAGGGGGGGGGGTTAAATGTCGGCAACTATATAGCATCCCTGCACAGCTTATACCCTATAGTTTAACAACGAGCAATTATAATCACGTACACAGGAACTTAAGTATCTAGAGGCATAAAGCAGTAAATGTCAACATGAATTTAATATTTGTATATGGGTAAGTATATCGGTATATGATATTCACATTATTGCATATTACTCCAAAAGTACTTCAAGAATCCACTAGCACATACTATTTTACTAACTGCAAAGCAACCACCATGAAAATGTCAAGATTAAAGGTATAATCCATGCTTTATTCCATATTAACAAACTCAAACAAGCACAAAATTGAAATACCTCAGCATTTCAAGAAAAATTTACATTTTTCTGTGCCTGAAAAATCAAAAGGAATGGACAGTAGTAGTTCCACTTATGAAAAGGGTTAGATGCTACAAGCAACTTGCTCAATGAGCAAAAGAATTGCAAAAAATCATCCCATTTTGTTTGAAAGTATATGCCAAATGTTCCAAGCAGAAATAATCTTGTCACTCACTGAATAAAATGCAAGCCATATCTTCATTGAATAAAGCAAGTGGAAGAATCACAATCCGCACAGATATAAGAATCACCTGCTACAAGATCTTCCAAGATGTGACGGGAGTCCAGTTGAAGTGTATAAGTTCCTATATATGGTATCCGTATATGATATTGCCTAAAGGAATAATGTAGCTAGGTAGGTATAAAAGTAGGTTTGATCCGTACAAAGTAGTGAGCAAAACCTTTTTGAAGCTTTCTTCCACATCCACTAAAACCACCAATATACAAAGAAAGTGGAGTGATTTCACTGATTCTCCAGTGTAGAGCAGCAAATAACCAGTACACATGATTATGTCAGCCAAAGTCAGGTATTGATGCTTGGTTTCTAAGAAAAGATACTGATGCTCACTCAAGCATTTCATAGATATTCAAATAATGATCTCTGATTAGCTTTGCTTTACCTTGGTACTCTGCAAGATTTGGCTCTCTGGCCAAACACAAGAAGAACTAGGGAGGTTAAGTCTGAAGCTGAATGTCTATTCGGACTCCTTTGCCACAGGTCATCACCCTGCTTCATTAGGAGAATCTTAAAAAGGTCAATTCAGATACAAGTTGCAAAACAATTGTCCTTCAATAAGCAAATCAATACTACAGTATTATATATTTTAAGAAAAAAAGGTGCTATTTTAGTTGCATATTCTTTATTAGACTGCATCTAGGATAATGCCAATTGTAGTATTGTACAATGCCACATCTAAGTTATGGGCAAGTTGATTCAGGCAACATATGTATAAAAAAAAAAAAACAACCTCACAAATATTAACGTTGGCTGCTTGGGCACGGTTTTGGTATTTCTACAGAAAAAAAGAGAAGAAATTAAAAGTCAGGCACATTTAAGTTGGGTATCACTCTGGGGAACATACCAAAAAAGGAACAACAACGGAATAAATGACGAGGGCTAATGAAGCATACACTAGTGGGGATTAATTTATCCTCTGGAAACATAAATCACATAGGAATCTTAGCAACTAATGACTATTGCGAAGAGAATTAGTCTGCTAGCAATATGATAAACAAGATAATCTCCTTGTGGGAAGAGCATGTCCTTCGATACTGATTCTCTTCCTTGGCCAAACCAATTTGTGGTTTGAAAAGGGGGAAGGGTCACTGATTGGGATACCTTTTGCAGGATTCTCCCAGCTGGGACTAACCCCACAAACAACTTTTCCTCCAGTTTATAAGGAGGTACCTCTGTTAATCTCAACCATATCAGCCCTCAATTCAAGGAGTCTTCCCTAACGTAGGTGACCAGTCCCTTTCTCTGGTCACATTTCTTTTACTCACTAACTTCTTTGCTCGACCTTTTTAATTATCGACAGAAAGAAGTCCCTGTCCTCTTCATCCTATACGCTTCAAGAACATATTAATTAATCTCTCGAGTACTTTTTAGTCGTTTTAACTATCACATATGGCATCTTCCTCATGCAGTTCTAACACCTCATGGACACCCCAGCAAAACAAATTATTCGAACAGGCCTTGGCTGAATTTGACAAGGACACCCAAGACCGTTGGCAAAAGATTGGCAAGAAAGTTGGAAAATCTGCAGCGGATGTAAAAAGGCACTATGATATCCTTGTTAAGGATGTTGAACGCATCGAGAACGGTCAAGTCCCATATCCTTACAGAGCAACTGGACGCAATGGATAAGATATCAACTCTAACAAATGAAGGTAATCTAAATCTTGCTCTTGGTAGATCAACAAGTACAGAACATTCTTGCCACCGTAGCTTGCATACATCATTCACATGCAGTCATTAACATGTTCCAAATCTTGCTCTTAGTAGATCAACAAGTACAGCATTTACTTGCCACCATAGACTGCATACATCATTCTCGTACAGTCATTACCACGTTCCCTAGGCAAAACCTTTAACCCCAGTTCATAATACATATAGCGCGTTTCTTCTTGATAGGTGATACTCTTGCCTCTCCGCAAACTAACAAGCATGACATTCAATCAACTGTTTACACTAGAACAAACCATTCAATGCACACCGACTGTTGAATTCACATATGAAGATCGAACAATATTGAGTTGCACAGGCTTGTTGTGCGACACATGACCTAAATATTCACTAAAATAGTTTTTCGGATCCAAGTGACTATGATGCCAGAGGTTGAGAACTGTAGGGGTGTCAACTGTCAAACCCATGTTTTATAGTAAAACTTCTACAATAATTAGCAAACATGAATCATCATCTAATTATAGGGTAAATGTACTATTGCATATCACAATACATCCAGCTCCTTATCCTGTCCCCAACACCTCCATCCCTCGCCATCCAAAAAAACATGAAAAACAAAAAAGAACCCATTTGACATTCATTGAGATTGTGGATAATATATCCTGTGTTTCTTATGCTTGCAAGTCCAACCAACTTATCTTTAAAGATTCCAAATACTTCGATCGACTAGATTGGATAATATACTCCAATAACACATATCCTCCTCTTTTCGCTTTCTAGTTACTAATCTTTCTATAAAGTCACTTCAAAAGTAAACCTTTTGTCCTCAACTCAACTCAACTTTGTAGCATACACAACATATCAACTCTAAAACCCACTTAATTTGGCCCTTCATATGCCCACCAGTTAAACTTACTAATCACCCATAATTAGTAAATAAAACCCATTAGCAAGATTTACATGATTGTTTCTTGTACCCATCTCGCACCCGAGTCCAAGCATCACAAGATGAATCTCATTACTAAAAATTCTTTGTTTTTTGTGTTGCAGGCAATTAGCCCAAGTGCATATGAAGCACTAATGAAGCTGAAGTAACTTAATTATTCTACCATGTGTAAAAAGAAGATGAAAGCATAATCTGGGTACATTCATCTTAATTAGTAATTACTCCCAAAAAAAATCTCTTGGGCATTTTATCAAACAACTTAGGTACATTCCGAGTGCAATTAGCCAGGAATTATGTAATTGTGTTTTTTTTGTTTCTCATTTTGGGAAGTAAAAGTCTATGTAACGTTGTGATTCAGTATTAATCAACAATTTGGAGTTTGATAATTTTAATAGCATGTTACAAATACAAATAATCAGATCAATTTATAAAGTTTATAACCATTTTATTCGATGTAACAAACAAAAGGTAGCCATTGATGGTATGATTTCAAACAATTGAATGGATGTGGAGAATTTTACCTTTGTGGTTAAAAAATTAAGGTTCCGCCATGAAAACCCGCTCATTTTGGGAAGAAGAAGCAATTTGAAATCATCGTCAATGGTGATGGTAAGAGTATCCATCATACACTCGTAGTATGGTACACCCGAGTCTATCTCAGTAAAAAAAAGTCTTAGTATACTCATTGTACATCCAAATTTATTTGAGTAAAAAATAGCGTTGTAATAGAATTATACCAAAATCAAGCTTGGCTTGGTCTAGTGGTAAAGGTTTGATCTCATGACTTGAAGGTCATGGGATCAAATCCCACTAGGGGCATTTGGGGGTGGGGATCCCCTTACCATTCCCCCTGCTTTCTCGGGCCCCGCAAACATCAAATCAAGAAACTGTGCTAGTTGTGATTTGGCCAGAGGTCCACCACATTACCTTCCAAAAAAAAGTGTACCAAAATTCTAGTTTTCCTCTTAAAACAGGTATCAAATGTACGCGATATGAGTAAAGATGGTTAAAAAATTAACTAGTGAAATAATTAATAATTGAATTAGTAAAATAGTTAGAAAACTTTTTCTTCCTTTTTTCACGTTTACCCCATCTTTCCTTGTAGTATAATAAAGCTTCATTATTTCATTGTGATATTGAGTTGTAACTAAAAATAGGTGAAAAAATCACATAATAATCATTAGTTTTTAATACCAGGATAATGAATAGAAGTTTCTTCTCTGAATTCGCGTATAATTGCATGATCATTAGTTCAATATCCTTTGTTTAGTATTGGCTACCAAACAGATTGTGACCGAGAGAAAAGCCACATATGACATAACACTATTCATATAGGTTACTCGAACAAAAATGGCAATTATTTAGTTCACGAGTCAAAGCGTGATCATAATGGGTACGTGTGTATAAGACTAACGCGTAATAGAACATTTAATTTCATCAAAAAATTATAATCTTTTATATTGGGATTGTTTCGGGCACGAAACTTATAAGAGATCAAATGATGATTTGGGGAGACTTTGTGTTGTGTGAGCAAAGTCACCTGTAACACATAGGAAAAAAAACTACCCAAGGGTTTGACCCCTCCGACGCTTATAAGTATAAAAAAGCGAATGCTGATATAAGAGAGAAAAATATGTGTGTTATCAATTGATTACCTTATCACTAATGTGATTCTTGCAGCATTAATAGTGGGAATAGAATGATGTATTCCAACACTACAACCCCCATTTGAGTTATTATGCAAAAAGGGAATTTTTGACTTTTCCATAAGTAATTGGGCTGGGTCTTTGGTGGACCCAAACAAAGATCTCAAATATACTATGTTTTTCTTAAAACATTTCTGTATTTTTTACAATTCTCGAAGTTTCAAAATCTAAGTTATTCAAATTGCTTATCTCTATACTGTAAGAGAAGAGAGGTGGGACACCAAATTTAATGTATTGCCTAATTTACCCTTTGTTGTTTAATTAATAATTTACAGGAAAAAAATAATTTATCATAAAAAATAAATAAAAAATTAATGAATACAATTGCAAAAATAAACCACCTATAATCATCCCACAATCCCACTACATCACAAAAAATAACTACCCACCACTCACCCACTCACCCAACCTCAATAAATAAATAACATAAAAAAAACTGATTCAAAATACCAAAACTACTATAATATAATTTTTGCACACATTGTGTGCATATAAGGCTAGTTACTCATGATTGTAACTCAATATGGCTAGACTTGAATGAAATTTCTTGACATTGATAATTTAATACTAATTACAAAATGATTACGAGTAACAATAACATATTTCCTAGAGATAAAATAAATAATAAGTAAGTATTTGTATTAGCTACACCTCGTACATATTATTAATTAGTCTTCAATAAAAACTCTCTTGATTGTATTAGTTTTACCTGTAAAATAATATAGTAGTTATTGATTATTATTATTATTTAAAAAATTAAACTAACTAAGTACTTTTAATTACATATACTATTAACTTCTAATTACTATTCCCTCTATACTTTGACTTTATTTGTCTCTTAAAATGTTTTTGTATAGAAAAAACACACTAAACAGATGGAGTAACCATTGCGATTAATTATTAACTATGATAAGTTTAAACAATAATTTATAACATAATAATAATACGAAGTATAACTATAATAACTAGTATTAGAAATCTTAATTAAACATTATTATATATTAATTTTAATTAACATACTATTTTTAAAATATTGAAGTAAATATTAACGCTAATTACTATTTGCACTAAATTTCTTCTCTTAAGTATTTGTAACTATTTATTAATTACTGCCTTCATTATTTTTTAATCCATACAATTTGACTTTTACATTTGCTAACACATGACTTTGGTTATTAGTATCTATTATCAATATATAAAATTCTAAAAAGTTCATATATTGAAAATTTATTTAAATTTATTTAGTGAGATGCTCCAAACAAGACCACACATGCATATTTCTTTCTTTACGAATATATCACAAAAAATGGTCAAAGTATAGTGCATAAATTGTGTAAAAGTATAACGTGTGTAGATTAAAAAATAACGAAGGGAGTAGAATCCAATTACTGATAATATGTTGTAATTTATCTCTATACTGTAAGGGAAGAGGGGTGGGACACCAAACTTAATGTATTGCCTAATTTACCCTTTGTTGTTTAATTAATAATTTACAGAAAAAAAATAATTTATCATAAAAAATTAAAGAGAAAAATTGCATAAATAAACCACCTACAATCTTCACACAATCCCACTATATCACAAAAAATAACTACCTACCACTCACTCACCCACTCACCCAACCTCAATAAATAAATAACATAAAAAAACTGATTCAAAATACCAAAACTGCTATGATATAATTTTTGCACACATTATGTGCATATAAGGCTAGTTAAAACTTATGGGAGGTTATTAGATCTCATTAGAATTAATTATTATTGGATCTCTATTATATAAGGCAACGGGTGAGGGACACCAAAAATAGAAAAAAAGAAAAGAAAATAAAACTACATATAAAGCACTATCTAATCAAAGAAACGGTTACTCTCTTCAGAAAACAAATAAAAAAACCACCTTCCTTTTCACGTAGTTATGGACATCAAACTCAAACCTCTCCTTCCAAACTCCAACCACATCAATTAACCGCCTCCTCCTCTCTCTCTCCATTTCAATGGAAGTTCTTCATCGATTTCATTTCAAAATCCTAACATTTGATCACAATAAACACTACTTTTGACCAGATTTTAGTTATTCGACATGTTTTCTTTGTTCTTCCGGTGAAATTGATGATTACATCAAACATCCATTAACATAATGAAGAAAGTGATGAAAGTATAAATGTATAACGTGTGTTGCTGCAGAGAGATAAAAATGAGTTCTTTCTCTCTTTTTTTTTTGAATCTTTTTCCTGCGTTTATATGGTAAATATCTGATAGTTTTGGTTTTCTTTTGAGATTTTGATTTATTGTGTTGTTGATTAGTTTTGTTGTGGTTGATGTTTTCTTTAATTCGATTATTGGAGTTTCACAAGGAAATGGAGTCCAGTTGATTTAATTTCCAACAGACACATGTAATGGCCAAGTAATGGGTGGTTGAGAATGACTTTTTTTAATCTTTATTCTCTAAAACAAAGTCAGTGACTCAGTGTTTCATCTCTTAGCTCCAGCATTTTAATTGCATCACAAGCACAGATACATCATTACGCCTTCCATTAGCACGAGAGCATTCACCGTACACCTGGTGCACCCTCTTACAGTCTCTCTCCTCATGTACTCTGCACTTGAGAATAAGGGGAGAGGATGTGAGAGGGTGTACAGCACACCCGGGTGTATAAAAAAAGTGTACATTACCACACATATATTGCAATCTCAATGGAAATCCTATTTTATTATTATGCTTGAGTGACTTTCCGCCGACCATGAAATCAAAGAAAATATTCAAAGACAAATGGGTAAAATGAAGAAATAAGTTAACGTAATTGGGATTAGAAACAAGTCGTTAACGGAAATGGATAGTTTGTTGAAAATTAAACGTGTCTAACTTTTGATCTACTCTCTATATAATATTGAATCAAATTTATGCGTGCGAAAGACGCTAGATTATGTATAGATGTTATTAGAATTTAGCACTTTATATATGTTATTATTGTTATTTAGGCAAATATGAAATGTTTTTAATCGAACGCACGCATCGCGTGCAAATAAAACTAGTCTCATTTGAGCTATCAGTATGAAATTATAAGACCTTAATATATTTAAAACCTATTTCTTTTATAAGTGTACAAACACACATGATATACACAATACACCCTCCATTTTTTTTGGGGCATGTGCTTTTGCAAATGGCCTTGGGAAAAGTGAAGAGGACAAGGTAAATACCGAGTAAGAGCAACTGTAGTGGTAAACTGATATCAATTTAGCTTAGCCCTCGTTTGGCTGTGTGTAGGAACTCATACTTCATAGTTATTCTTCCCATGTAATTGAAGTTCCTATAAAGTGCGGTTGATGGATAAGCTACTGATGGTGTCGGTACATAAGCAAAAAATGTGTTTGGTTGATCACGAGCAGTAAGAGGCACTATCAGTAGCTTATCCATAACATAGGTAAGCAACTTCTTCCATTTTGTGAGAAATATAACTTGAAGCAAGTTCTCATATTTATGTAAACCAAATAACTCCATATTATCTTATTTCCTAGAAATTTATACTTTCCATAAGCACACGACTTATTAATGTTCACCAAAAAAATTCTTGGTAGTGAATTTTGCACAAAACTAGACTACATTTTTTGTGCCAAAATTGAGTCAGGTTAAATCGATACGACTCTATAATTTAGCCAACTTCAATCACCTCTTCTCGAGAGCAATAAAAAGAACAAGCAATTCAACAATCACCACGATACCCTACAACTTTTATCCTTGAAGAGTTCCAAATGAGCAAATGAAAAAAAATAATACTCTATCATATACTCGGGTGCGCAAATTAGATCCTACACTCGAGAGTATGATGCGCATCGTACTCTCGAATGTACATTATAAGTATTTTAATGTACATCAGTTCAAATTTAAAAAGCAATTTTCCCTACCAATATTTAAGATGTACATTTATTTGACGTTATTGTTCATTCATAAACTTAATATGTTTATTTACGGATATCAAATGTACATTACAAAACCAACTTAATTTTTCTCAAAATCACTTGTACTCATCTTTTTTATTCAAAATTTTTCAAATTCAAATTTTTGTCAAAAGGCGGGAATGTACATTGGAAGCATTTTAATGTATATCAGTTCAAAAATCTCTTTGAATTTGAACTAATGTACATTTAAATGTTTCAATGTACATTTCCGTTCAAAAATCACTTGTACTCACCATTTCATTCAAAAATTTTCAAATTCAGATTTTTGCCAAAAAGGCGGGAATATACATTGGAAACATTTAAATGTACATCCGTTCAAAAACACTTTTTTATTTGACATGATTTTTGAATTTGAACTGATGTACATTTAAATACTGTCAATGTACATTCCCGCCTTTTTAACAAAAATTTGAATGAAAATGGTGAGTACAAGTGATTTTGAGAAAAATTAAGTTAGTTTTGTAATGTACATTTGATATCCGTAAATGAACATATTAAGTTTATGAATGAACAATAACGTCAAATAAATGTACATCTTAAATATTGGTGGAGGCAGTTGTTTTTTAAATTTGAACTAATGTACATTAAAATAATTCTAATGTACATTCTAATGTACATTCAAGAGTACGATGCGCATCGTACTTTCGAGTGTAGGATCTACCCTTTGCTCGGGTGTACCATGAATAAACTCGCCGCATTGCGGGCCCCCAAGTTTCTTTTCCTCCAAGTCCCCCCACGTCCTCGTCTTCACCATCTCCTCCCCCCATTGCTTAAACCCTAAACCCTTAACAAACCAACACTCTTCCCATTACACCCAAAAATGGCATCTCTTCCTTAATTTCTTCCAATTTCACAACAATTTCTACCAAATTCTCCCTCTATATCTAAAATGTCAGCTCTAAAGCTATCTTCCTGCGCAACAATGGCAGCAGCAGCAGCAGCATCATCATTTTCATCGACATCAAATCACTCTTACGCCGATGGTTCGTCATGGTACAATCCTTTCTCTTACTCTCGCTCTTCACCTGGAAATGACTCAAAATCCGATGATAAATCTTCATCGGCGCCGGCGCCGACGAATAAGTCTTCCGATGAAGAATCGAGTGATCGTTCTTCGGGATTCGATCCCGAGGCGTTGGAACGAGCCGCTAAAGCTCTCCGTGAAATTAACAATTCTCCTTATTCTAAAGATGTTGGTACTTCGTTTACTGTGATTGATTTACTGTTGTTTTTTTTTGGTGATTTTTTGTGGTTTGATTTGATTGTGTTTGATGATGATGATGTTTGAATTAGGTATATCGTGTAATGAGGGAGCAAGAGAAAACGAGGAAGGCGGAATTGGAGGTTGATAGTGCAAGAAATGAGGTCGTTCAGATTAACCGTGACATGGTGAGCTTCATAGTCAAATCCTTTTTATAGCTCAAAAAGTTTGGATATTGGAATTAATTTGATTCGAGCATTTGATGATTGGCGATTTAAGGAGATGTTAGTATGTATGATGCATTTTGGTCCATTTTTGAAAATGATGTAAGTGTAGTAATTATAAGCTAGTAGAGTCCTTATGGTTAGAGATGCATCTTCATTCTCTTAGGGCCTGTTCTCTTCGGCTGAAAATAGCTGAGCTAAACTGAATGTAATAGTAATATGTGAGGGTAAAAGTATTGTGCTGAGGTGAACTGAAAATAACTGAAGCTATGGTGAACTGAAAATAACTGAAACTAAACTAAAGCTATGGTGAACTGAAAATAAGCTGAAGAGAACAGACCCTTAATCTTGCGAGCCGGATCTTTCCAATCAAAATGAAGGATTGGTAATACAGGATTTAATCTTATATTCATATGTAATGAAAATTCTTGATATTATATAAAATGTCAAGATATTATGAAGGGTCAATGAATTTTGCCTTTAGCAAATTGTGCTAGTGAGGCGTTTTTGGAAAATAAGAAAAAAGATAAGGAAGCTGAAGTAGGACCCTCAACTAGATTGCTGTTTTGAGTGGTGGTTGGGAGTAAGCATGTTTTGTAATTCCATACCGTTGCTTCTTTCATTCGTATGTTTTCTGCGCAAAGGTTAGCACTAAAAAGGGAAAGAAGGTACCTGATCTTGAATCACAAATATTGTGGATCTCTAGAATCGTTTGTGTAATGGTTTTCTTCTTCTCTCGAATCATAACCTTTAACCTCAGATTCCTCCTTCTATCTCAGTGGATTCCTTTAAGGAGGTATATAGGAGCCTGGAGGTGGTTAAGCTGATTCTAAGAAGAATTTATTTGGCTAATCTTCTTGTATAACTTATTTTGCTGCTGTCTCATTGTATGTCTAATCTTTGTTTAATTAGTTCCTCTTCTTTCGTAAGGTTCCAAATGGGGAAATTAGATCAGCAACTCAAACTTTCATGTGAGAATGAGCTTCACTCTAACTCATGACTGTTGCTTCAATCTGTGTAAACATTATAGGCTGGCTAACATCTCTACCATCTTCAAGCTGGGCAAAGTGAGATTTTATGCATACAACGATGATGTATTGTTCTTTTCAAGTTGTTTAACCAATAAGCTCTTGTTTGGCAGGAGGGGCAACGGAATATGGCTGAAGAACACAGACAATTATATCAACAACAGTCCCAGGTGAAGGCCCAAGTGATGCGACAAGAAGATGAATTGGCCAGAAAAAGAATGCAGGTGGCTTAAGCAATCTCATTTTTCACACAAACACATAGCTGTAGAATGTCATAATATAATATTGTCTGTTACATCTTTGTTCTTTGGCTGCCCTTCTTTTGGTGGTTGCTTACTTTTTCCTGGATGGAATCTTGATACATGCTATTTAGGTTGTATCACGATGACTAAAACTGAACTTTTTAATAGTATTAACTTTTGCGTTGAGCGACTCTAAAAAACCTTTCTTTATATGGGAGAAACCTAGTTTAATAGGCACTGGTAAAAATTGCAGCAAGACCATGAAACTCAGAGGCGAAATCTTGCTGAACTGGTAAATATGCAAGAGTTATCTTCCTTGCGTCAAGAACAAGCGAGGCAGGCCACTGAGGAGCAGATACAGGCTCAACAACGCCAAACTGAAAAAGAGAGAGCTAAAATTGAACAGGAGACTCTACGGGTGAAGGCCATGGCAGAAGCTGAAGCCCGGGCTCATGAAGCAAAACTGACTGAGGATCACAATAGGAGAATGCTCGTAGAAAGGATGAATGGGGAAAAAGAAAAGTGGCTTGCAGCAATCAATACAACTTTTAGTCATATTGAAGGTAATTATCACTGCTAATAGAAAGCTTGTTTGATGTCCTGTTGGCTAAACACTTCACTACTATCCCTTTTCTTTGTGGGAGGGGTTGGGTGGGGCTTGGTCTACTTAATTCAGTGAGATGTATACTCCTCATGAAGTTCCTCAAGAAATATAGTTTATTTGGCAGCTTGGGTATTTGCTTTCCCATTCTGAGATCATTTTGAGTTACGTGGGGGCTGTAAACCTGGTTGAGCTTTATGGATCCCTTAATTGAGCCCATTGCTTTAGGAAGTAATATCATGTGTAAAAAACGAGTTAAACTTTTATTTGTTGTAGATTCAAAATGAAGTTCATTTGATCTATCATAGCCTCATAGCACATAGGCATAATCTTTAAACCTGTTGGCCGTATTTGTCTGCCACATTGCCAGTTTACACAACTCCAACTGATTTTTTTTCTTAAATTCAGTTTTCTATTTTTTTAAAACCAAAATATGCAAACTAGTAGAAGTAGTTATAAGTTTTTTCATTCAATTTACTAAACATAATTACCATCAGTATGCCTAATGTGAAGTTGATTATATAACTTATGTCATACGACTTCAAAATTATAAAAACTGAAACAGGCCGTGATACTTAGATTCTAGCATTTGCTTAGAGCTAAATAATCAACACATGATTGACCTCACTTGTCTGTCTTGGACAGAGAGGTTAATGTATTGAAATCTTGATGCATGCAAATACAAATGGTTCAATGGGAGCAAGAATTTCTGGAACATTTGGAACAATTGGTTTCTAAGCATAAGAGGTGTTTTCAAGTAGTGTCTGACCAATAACTATTGGCATGTCCCATGATGGTGTTCACTTTGTGCTGAAAGAATATTTAGCATGGGCGGATGTGAGTGTAATTTGTCTACCCAAATTTTTATCTAAGTATGTTTTGCTGTAAAGCTCAGCATGAAAAGTTCTATTGCTCAATGGGGAAAGCAAGATTACTCTAATTAGTTGGTTGTGAGTTCGAATCTTGTGCCTGCCATTTTTCTACTTTCTTTTGTCTCTTACTAATATTCAAGTTAGTCTCTATGAGGAACTTTTGGAGTATTGTAGAAAATTTTGAATTATAGATTTTCGAAATTGTGCATAACCAACTTATGAATCCTGGATCTGCCACTGATTTTTGGCACTAGAACTTGTCCTTTTATTGGTGATTAGTACCTTCCCCTGTTCTTGGGAATAAGTGAACTTGTTAAACTCTAATTTACATTTAGAGTGCGAGGTGTTCTTGCCTTTGTTATCGATAGACTAACGTCTTCAATAGTGGTTTAAAAATTAGACCTCTGATAATACAAGGATATTAATTAAGGATCTGTCTTATAGTGTGGAACATGGTGCAAAAACACGGCCGTATCGGAACGGTTTGCTCGAGTTGGAACGACTTTCAACTTTGGTGAACCGAATGTGACCGGTTCAACAAGGTGGATTTAAAAAGCCCGATATTTTGGCCGTTTCGGCCGTATGACCCGTGTCTAGGGGTGTAACTGAGCCGAGCCGGCTCGTAGAGCCCTCGAGCTCGGCTCGGTCAAAGCTCGGCTCGAGCTCGGTCAACTTCGAGCTCGAGCCGAGCCCAAGCTATACTTTAGTCATTCGAGCTCGAGCCCGAGCCCAGCAAAGCTCGGCTCGTTTGAGCTCGGCTCGGGCTCGTTTTGGAGTTATTTAGTGGACTACTTTGTTATTCCTATATTTTGAACCTTAACTAGTCTATTGTATTAAGTTGTTTGTTATCTTATGAAAGACCTTGATAGCATTAAATTTGTGTCTGGTGAAATTTTGCATATTTTACTTTATTTAAGGAAGAGTCGTAACCATTAGACGGGTAAAAAGAAAAACGAGCCCGAGCCGAGCTCGAGCTCGAACATTTGGAAAAGAGCCGAGCTCGAGCCTCATGTAGGCGAGCTCGTCGAGCTTCGAGCCGAGCTCGAGCTCGATCAAAGTGAGTTCGAGCCGAGCCGAGCTTGGTCGAGCTCGAGCTCAGCTCGGCTCGTTTACACCCCTACCCGTGTCAACAAGGTTTCCGCTATAAAACGTCACTTTGCAAGTTTTTTGCAAATCAGTTTAGACATTTCTTATCTTTACTTATATAGTAGCACCATTCTACCTCCAATGATGACTCAAAGGCAAGAGAAAAGAAAGATAAGAGGCACCACCACACTACTAAACCCTACATAACTCCACTAAGATCTAAGATTAATTGAGCAAAAAGACCAAAAAAATAACAGCCTAAAACTAAAATCCTGCCGCGACAACCGCAACGCGGTCCGCGAGCAATGTATCCGTTCCGTTACCCCATCACCGCGACCGATCCCGTTTTCGAAACCTAAACCGTATTTTCGAACCGTGGTGTGGAATGAAGGGAAATATAGAAAGGCACATATTAATTCAACAACCCAGGGGGTTCTCTTAGCTGCTGCGTGTTTATTCTGTTAGTTACTGCTGTGAATTGGCCTCTTCTTGTTTTGATGATGTTCCTATATTCCTCCTCACTTGATGGTTTGTCATGGGCCTCATGGCTACCCTCTTGTATTTTGTTGCTAGAATAGATTAAATTTAGTTGTAGGCTCTTTAGAATAATTGGTGTACTTACAATAGTATTCTTACATATTTAACTATTTCTGCAGGGGGTCTTAGGGAATTGTTGACTGATAGAAATAAGTTATTTATGACTGTTGGTGGTGTCACAGCTCTTGCTGCAGGAGTCTATACAACTAGGTATCTGCCTCTACTCTTTCCAATAACTCATGTTAATTGTTAGGACAGTCAGTTATTTAATTTCCAATACTCCCTTCTTTTCATGCTTAAGATTTGTTGCAAAAGTGTCTTAGGTTGCTTTAGCAATTTATGAAGGATTAACAGTTCTGGACACTCCAGAGTAAAATGTATGAGGTATCCCTGACAAGGAAGTAGTAGCCAGTGGTCCTCTAGGCATATTTTTGCACTTGGTATATTGTTTGCTTAGGATATAATGGAGATTCTGCCATAGAACTTCAACTTGGACTACCATACGCGAAAACCATAATATTGAGCATGGCCTTGTGCAACGACTACACAGCTTCTGAAGGGCTGAAAGCTGCTGGCAGTATACGATATAATGAAGTGGCGCTGATTAGTAAAATAGATTTGTGGTTTTATGCTGCTGCTTGCTTCTTTATTAACTTACCACGGTGGCTACTTATGTGGTAACATCCGATCCTCTTTCTGAACTGCTAATTAAACACACTTAACAATCACAATTCACAAATAAGCTTATAAGTTACAACACAAGGGTCGAGCCCACAACACAATGGTCCTCAATAAGCCTTTTTCATATGCATAATGGACTCAACTCCACTCCCAAAAGAATATAATCGATGTTAGAACTTTAGAAGACATACACTTTACTAAAGATATAATTACATTTCCACTGACAGCTAAAGCATGCCTTGAACAAAACAAATCTGAATTCACGTTGGCTTTGATCTAAGGAAACCTGAAGTACACTCCACCCACCATGTTACATGTCATATAATTGACAAAACAAAACAAGCTTCACATCGAGGACTGAGCACCATACCCATAACACATTAGTAAAACATACTTCGGTTTTAAAATTGAATAGGTCATGCATGTTCTATTCTGGTGGTGATTGGCTTCCAGAAATCACTATCAAGTAGCAACTCTAATATAGAACATGCACTATACTATCCATTATGAAATACCTCGTGACTCAAGTGGAAGGCTCTCTGGAGTCTGGAAGAATGGTCATTTACTCTCATAAAGTTATAAGAGTATCGGGTATAGGGCCTAATGCATTCATTTAAATATATTTCAACTCACAAATTGAGATCTCTTGTATCTCAAGAAACTATGATTGCCAAAATTCAAATTCAATAGTGAAACATATATTCCAAGCATGCGTCGCATAAGTACACCATATATCACTACTGTTTAATCCTGATGGCATTGTAAATCTGAAGAGAGCAAAGATGGAGGGCGTTATTATAACAAAAACGGAGTCAGTTGGCATTGACCTGGGAGGGCTCATGTTTTAAGGTAGCTTAGCCTGTGTGGCTGATATCATCTCAGTGGAGTTGAAGTGGGGCTGGGGGCTGGGGAGTTTGCCGGTGAAGGTGACCTTCAAATGGGTTTCATTGTTGTTTTTGCTGGTAGGAGGTAGGCTTTTCCTAATCTTCTTTATTGTCTCGGAAGAATGGGATATTATACGAGTTAAGATATATTCAGAGACAAAGGTATTGAACAGGATTAGCTTCATTATATAAAAACTGGTCAGTAAGTAGGTTTTAAGTCACATGTTGCTTTTGGTTTAATTCTGCTATGTCGCCTATCTTTTTATACTATTATGGCATAGGTTGCCTCTCTGAGACCTATCTATCTAATAGGACATGCCTTTTCTATCAATTGTCAAATATGGAGTAAATTCATGAGATATTGCCCATGCAATCTACCATAGGAACTTTTGGAAGTGCAAACAATTGCCATTCGTTTTATAATTTGGATAACATTTTGGGACACCATGGGAAGGAGTAAAATGGAATATAGAGTGACTCGGACACTCTTGCTCTCCAGGTAACTAGTGATGGATATGGACCGAGGAGTTCAGAATTTCACCACTTAACTATCCTTAGTTAGGTTAAGGTTTAAACTGGAGATTCTGGTTACTCACTCACCTAGCTGATCTACCAAGCCAAGCACCTAAAATTTTTAGTGATACAAAGATTTGAATAGGAGAAATTGTGTACGATAATATTCACTATAGTTTTTGAAATTAGGCAAGTCAAATTCGAGCTCTTTAAAGGAACTTTTTTTCGAAAAGGGGGGAAAGATTCACAACTGCAGGCCAGGAGATGATAGTCTTTAAACATATATGGCTCTGATTTTGAAATATTGGTAAAGCTTTTTTCCTGTCTGCTGCTGCTGCTGCGCCTTCCATCTAATGATGTCAATCTTGCAGGGAAGGGGCCAGAGTTACTTGGGGTTACATCAATCGCATACTCGGCCAACCATCTTTGATTCGAGAGTCATCAATGTCCAAGTTCCCTTGGTCAACACTTGCTTCAGGAGGGAAGCCAAAAATTTTCAGTTACGCCACAGCAGCCGAAGCTGCCAAAGGGTCGACAATTAAATCTGGATTTGAAAATGTTGTTCTTCATCCATCGTTACAGCGGAGAATAGAGCAACTTGCACGAGCTACAAGTAACACCAAAGCTCACCAGGCACCCTTCCGTAATATGCTTTTCTATGGGCCTCCAGGCACGGGCAAAACACTGGTTGCAAGAGAAATTGCAAGGAAG
The DNA here is from genome assembly GCA_947645195.1 of Patellifolia procumbens. NCBI lineage: Eukaryota > Viridiplantae > Streptophyta > Magnoliopsida > Caryophyllales > Amaranthaceae > Patellifolia > Patellifolia procumbens. The sequence continues at coordinate 2,687,569 of CANSGD010000144.1, forward strand.
TCGGTAAGTTCTGTCTTGTACATGCAGGATCCTATTAGGTATTTCTTGTATCAATGTATTTTTTATTTATCTGTACCTGTCTGTGAGTTTTGTAGCTTGTGCCTCCCTCTGTAGCGTATACTTCCTTCGCTCCATAACTTTTGCAACGCTGTGTCATTTCGCGGTCTCCAATGCACTACTTAGACCATTGATATCTTTGATTATGTGCTAGTAAAGATTGTGAAATATTGATACAAAACAACTACACATAGAGATTAATCTAACACGATCCCATCGGACTATCTTGGTCCTATATAATGGTGAGGATTCATGGTCTTAGTTTATAAAATTTGACCTTAAAAGTACACATGTTGAAAGATTTATGGATTGGAGGAGGTATGAATTATGGTGACAGGTGGACGACTGCACTATGTATATATAGATTTTTTTTGGTGGAATGGTTGTCTCAGAAAAGGGATCTGATTCAGACCCTGGTCTACCTTAAGAATCTTCTCTCACTCAGTCACTCCCCTTTTCCATCCCCATTATCTGTGTATTTTGCCTGGGTGCGCGTGTGCATGCTCACTTATGTGAGATCATGCTGTTGTTCAGTGCAATTCTGAGCTGATGGAACTTTGTTTGATGATTATTTGATTTATTTCTGTCACTTGGATAATTCCTAATTGCTAAGGTTGTTGATTGTTTGCTTGAATCCCGGAAGCTCTGCATCAGAAGATGACAGGAACATAATATGTTTGTGGTTTTTTTGTTTTTGTTTTGGGTAGGAAATAATTACCTTCATTGAAGTTGATTATAAGGTTTAAGAAAGACTTGATCGTTGCGGTAACTTTTGTTTAATATGTGTATGCTGGTCTCGGGGGTGGTTCCTGAGGATACCTTAAGTGTGCAAGTTACTTTAAGAGAGAAAAAGAGAAACGGTCAATCTTGAAACTGTGTACAGGGTGGGAGAACTTGATCGTTGCAGTGACTTGTGTTTAATAATCTTCGCAGAATAAATTTATGCTGGTCTCGGTTGTGGTTTCCGAGGATACCTTCAATGTGTAAGTTAGCTTATAGAGAAAAGGAGAAATGATCAATCTTAAAAAGAGTGTGTACAGGATAGGAGAATGGAAATATGTTTGGATTCTCTTTTGGTGGCGATTTAAATGAAAGCATTTGGCATTCAATTGTGGATTAGTGCTGTGGATGGGCCTTAGGCCATTCTTGGTCATTTTATATCTCATGATGAAAATGGGACCAATCCTTCTTGCACTATTCATGACTTTCTAAGCCTTCATGCGCTGTGTAAGTGAGGCGCCAAATGCTAAGCCATTTGCGCATGCAAACATTTATTAACATGCTTAAGTCGTCTTTTATCTTTGCTGAGCGATTAGGGGAGCTAAAGTCAGTGGGTATGGATGCTTTTGATGTGTATCGAGGTTGTTAATATGAATTCTTCCTTCTACACCATGATGCTTGCTTTTCTGATATATGCCTGACTTATCCATTATCCTAACTCTGAAATGTTGGACAGGGGTTAGATTATGCCATGATGACTGGAGGAGATGTTGCACCCTTGGGTCCACAAGCTGTTACCAAGATTCACGAAATTTTTGACTGGGCCAAAAATTCAAAGAAAGGCTTGTTGCTTTTCATTGACGAGGCTGATGCGTTCCTTTGCGAGTAAGTGAATCCTGGACTCTGAAAAAAATGTATGTAGATATCCCCTTGAGTATTCCCAGTGGCAGATCAACTCCATTGAACTCATATAATATGGTGCTTGTGGCGGAGAGTGAAGGACACTTGAAATAGTCATTTAACAAGATATAGCCGAAGATAGAAGGGGGATTTTTTTTGACAAAATAGATTGAACAATTGACTTTCCAGCATAAATAGTGTGAAATAAAAAATTATACTGTATAAATAATTTACATGTTTCCTATTGATCCCTTTACAATTTACATGTTTTTTGTTAATAATTTTCTCCTGATCTATTGTAGGCGAAACAGCACTTACATGAGTGAAGCTCAGCGAAGTGCTCTCAATGCGTTGCTTTTTCGGACAGGAGACCAGTCAAGAGACATAGTTCTTGTGCTTGCCACCAACAGGCCAGGCGATCTCGACAGTGCCGTCACTGATCGAATTGATGATGTGATTGAATTTCCACTTCCCGGGGAAGAGGAGCGATACAAGTTGTTGAAACTCTATTTAAACAAATACCTCTCTAACGAAAACCAGGGTGGCAGTGAGTCTAAGTGGGGCCCGATTTTTAAAATCCGAAAGAAGCCTCAAAGTATCACAGTCAAAGATCTCCCAGAGGATGTTATCCGTGAGGCTGCGAGGAAAACAGAAGGATTTTCAGGGCGTGAGATAGCAAAGCTCATGGCCAGTGTTCAAGCAGCTGTTTATGGGCGGCCAGATTGTGCACTGGACTCGCAACTATTTAAGGAAATTGTCGATTACAAGGTCTCAGAGCATCATCAGCGAATAATGCTGGCCACTGAAGCTGTGCAGCCTGCTTAAATAATTTTTCTTGTGTCTACTAGTATTGGGTATCCTTCAGCTTTTCATAGTTCTAAAATTTTGAAGTACTATTGAATGTATTCTTATAGCTGTAAATTTATTGATTCACCAGGGAAAAACAGATCTTTTGGTATGTGACTAGATTAGGCAATGTAGAACATGGAGAGGATTCTCATATTTCTATTGGCAAGAGAATTGAGGCATACAGAGTACACACAGAGAATTAGTGTTAATTATGGAATGATGCTCCCTTTTGTATGAAATCGTTAAATGTGGAATGAAGCTCCCTTTTGTACCCGTACATAGATCAGATGCGGTTATCTGTACTCGAGTGCATGACAGATTAATCTGCATGCTTTGCGAGGGGCAACATATGGGTGCACGATAGATTGATTTAGGAAACACTAACGCATACCTAGCTAAGTGTTTGTGATAAGAGGTGATTGATAGCGTATTCCATTGTTGTTGTATGCATTCGAGCTAGCGTTTTCGACTGAATATGATAAAGCCTATAAAACAACGAGCTACTATCATTTCTTCATTATAGATTGAGATCTTCTTCAAACTTGACATCTACTCCATTTTTCAAGCTCTTTAACATGGCTAAGCTTATACATTATGTTTCTGCTATGAAGATATAAGGAAAATATTAGGACATGGTTCTTTCAAGGGTATATTTTAAAATATCTAAACTAACTATAATTGGATTATTAACGCCTCCATCAAAGAGTCAACAGGTTGGTGAGTGTGTTTGAGATGATGACTAAGCTTGAAGAGGTTGTTGGCAACACGATTGGCTTCTCATAAGAAAATATGAGTAATTTGGTGTTGTTAGAACACCCACATGCCAAGGCATAATGGTGATAAATTGATTTATATAAACAATAAATTCCCGAATGTATCAGATGTCCTTGCTCATACGATTCATTCTACAAAATTTCAAATTTCTTCTGTGCAACTTATCAAATATTTTCCAATATATTTGTCACCATATCTTATGGTTTAAATCCTAAAATTGATGGCATTTTAAGGAGTTCTTGACTTATTGATCAAGAGTCGTTGAGTATTAAAAAGTTATTTTCATTTCGAGTGCCATCTAGTTACTCCCTTTCTTATTGATCTTATATCCCTATAATTGAATTTTATTTGATTCGTTATTTATCACACTATAAAACTTGTAGGTAAAAGTAACTTGTCTTTTTAACATTTTTTTTGCAAACAAGGAACAAATTTTAGATTTTGAATGCCACTAGACACAGGGATCGAAATTCAACTTGTTCTTACCGATTTCAGAACCGGTTCTAGTAAGTCAAAAGTTCAAAAATTAATATTACATTACTCTCATAGGAAAATCGGATATCCGACATTGAAAACAGATCCGAAATGAATCTGGAACCATTTCCAAAAAAACGAGGACTCAGTTCAACCAAAGGTATCCCCAATTCGAAATTTGACCAGAGATTGATTGTGCTCACACTTACAGAAGGTTATTCAATTGCTATAATTGCAATAGTTTCAATCTCGTCCCTTAATTTTTGAAGAAATCATCTTGGCCATCAAATACAATTAACTTCTATAAAAATTAACTTTTTAAAATTAAATTATTTGAATTAATGGTCAAAATGAGCCTACAACAAATAAAAAATTTAAATAGTTATAGTAATTACAATTTTACTGTAGGCATCATAGAATTATTCCGCACTTAAACTTCAAAAAGTTGATTCAAGGAAACAAAAAACCCTAGCATTATTTTCAAATATTAACCTTTGGGTTGCATTTTAGTATTTTACCACAACTCTAAAATTTATTACTCCATTTTTTCTTACATAACATCACTTTTACAGTTTTACCCAATTGTCACTCTCTATTTAGGTGGAGAAAAAATGGGGTTACGATGTATTGACGGCGGTGGTGTCTTTAGGTAAGTTCCCTTTTCATCATAGTTGATTTCTTGCTACAATTTTTGAATTGTCAAAGAAATTTGCAATCAAAATTTCTAGGGTTTGTAAAATGAAACGCACTAAAAATGAAGAATGCCCAATTATGTGTTTAACAGATGATCTTCTTCTTGAAATATTTCTTCGATTACCATTAAAATCACTAGGAATATGTAATACTGTTTGTAAATCATGGGATTCTCTAATCTCTGATCCTAATTTCGCCATTTCTCGTATTGAATTCTCAAATTTAATTAATCCACCCTTAACCCTAGTTTCACAAAAGCATAATTACATATCCACGCTTAATTTTGAAGATTATTATGATATAACTAAGGGTGTATGCTTAATCCTGTCGGATGATCAGTTTCCGGCGAACGAATGCGAAGATTATTTCTGTTTTCTGATTGGATCATGTGATGGACTTATATGTATTTACCTTAAGCCGACATCGAAACGCCTTGAAGATTTGTTGTTTATTTGGAATCCTGTGACGGGTGAACGTAACGAAATCGTATTGCCGGAGGAAAATGGGAAGACTTATATTTATGAGAATTCTAGTTGGTTTGGCTATGTTACATCTGAAGATGATTACAAGATTTTCTTAGTGTATGGGGTGGGTCCGCCGGTGTTAACGACTCGTTTGTGTGTATACTCGTTGAAGAAGAAACCTCGGTGGAGAGGAGTTCATGGCGGTGATGGTGTTCTTGGGGCGTTTGGTTCTTGGTCTCGTGCAGTTTTCTTGAATGAAGCATTGCATTAGCTTAATCGTCGCCAGTGGATTATTAAATTTGATTTGGTTAAAGAAACATTTGAGAGGGTGCCGATTTGTATTGAGTCTGATATATTCGAGAAGTCCCGTGGTAGGTTGCTTGGTGTCATTGGAGAGGAGGATTGTCTATGTGTTATGTTTGTACAGTACCCTTTGGAGCGAGTGCCCAACACGGACTCCGAGGAAGACTCTGAGGAAGAGGAGGAGGAAGAGGATCAGGAACAAGTGTTTGAGCTGTGGAAGCTGGAGGAATATGGCAAATGGGATTCTTGGACAAAGTCTTATAGAATTGAGTTGCAGAAGGGAATTTTCCGAAATCCTATTAAAGTTTTAGGGTTTACATACACTAGCATTGTCTGCATTCGAGTAGATTATGGACTTTGGCTATATGATCCGAGCGACGATCCTCCTTCATACACCATAGTCAGGGATCCTAATTTTGCTAAGGTCTATAAGGTGACCGATTATGTGGAGAGTCTTGTTTCTCCCTTTGATCTTCCTTGAACAAATGTGAGATCCAAGACTACCTCTTTTTCTTCTTTTAGTGGTGTTGTTCTAATATAGGTATTGTAAAGGTGCATAGCACATTAAAGATTATCTATTGGTATATCTGGTTGTCAATGTAGTAGGCCTAGTGGCTGATGGTTGGTTGTCTAGGAAAGATCTTCACTCAAAGGTTGTTTTTGGTTTTGGTTTGGTGTGCAAAGTACCAATTTTCTGATACAATAGGTGCTTGCAAAATCCTGGTCTTTTCTCGGGGGTTGTATTTTGGGTTTTAGGTTTTGTGTAAGCTCTGATATGCATAAGCATGGTGTTGACAATTATTACATTTTGGCTGTATTTCCTTTGGTTGTGAAGAATTTTAAGGCGTCGTGTTCCAATCAAGCTTGTTATTACTTAAGCGGTATCTAGTTTAAATAAACTTATATTTACTTCCTCCGTAATAGAATTATTGCAACAATTGAATATCTTATACGGACTCACTCCGTTCTCTTTTATTCTTCCTATTTGGTGCGGTACTCCTCTTTTTCTTCTTTTTGGTTCAGTACTGATGTTCTAATATGAGGTATTGCAGTAGAAGCAAAAGTTGGAAAACGGGGTAAGGTGTGTAGCACATAAAGATGATCTATTGGTATTTTGCTAAGGTTTACAAGGTGACCGATTACATGGAAAGCGTGGTTTCTCCTTTGATCTTCCTTGAACTAATATGAGATCTAAGACTACCTTTTGTTCTTCTTTTAGTATGGTACTAATGTATTAATATTAGGTATATCAGTAACAGCAAAACTTGAAAAACAGAGTAAGGTGCATAGATTCAGACATGAAATACTTGTCCATGAAAGACCTTCACTCAATAGTTGTTTTTGGTAGGTTTAGGTTTGGTTTGCGAGTAACAACATTATGATACAACGGGTACTTGCTGAATACTGGTTTCGCTTCAGGGATTGCGTTTAGGATTTTAGGTTTTGATTTGGCTGTGTTATGCTTATGTCTGGTGTTGACAAGAACTTCATTTTGGCTTGTGTTTCTCTCCTCCCCAACTCTTTCAAGGTGGTGAAGAGGTGGTTTTCATATCTTGGCTTTCTCTGGTGTAATCCAACAGCTTATCATGGTAACTGACTCTTTTTACCCCCTGAATTCTTTCTTATTAATGTCATTAGTGTAATTGATCAATGTGGTAAAGATTAATACCTTTCTTTTTGTTGGTTGCCAATTCTGTTTTGGGATCTCTAATTTCTTTAACTGGTGAATCTTTAAAAACATATTTTATGAGGGATATTTATAAACCAAGATACGGTGGATGCGAAAGCTTTTCTTCAATTATTGTTGGTGTATAAAATGAATTCATACTTCTTTCCTACTTTCCTACTTAATGCCACCAAGTAATACTTAGGTCCGTTCTTTACAACTTATTTTCAGTTCTTATAAGTTTAGACAAGTTCAGATAAGTTAAGATAAATTCAGATAAGGTCAAATAAGGTTTCATGAATGTTCTATTCCAGAAATCACTATCAAGTCTAATTTAGAACACACATCATACTATTCATTATAAAATACTCTTGTGACTCGGATGGAAGGCCCTCTCGAGGAATGGCCATTTACTTTTATATAAGTTATTAGAGTATCGGGTGTACGACCTAATACATTCACTTAAATATATTTTAACTTGCAAATTGAGACATACTCTAAGACTGAGATCTCTTGCATGGGGTGTACGACCTAATACATTCACTTAGATCTCAAGAAACTCTGACTGCCAAAATTCAAATTCAGTAGTAAAACATATGTTCAAAGCATGCGTCCATAGGAACACCTTATAATAAAGCGAAAGTGATATTCATGTTTAGATTTATTATATGGTTTTGTTGTTCCGTGATGAATTGCAGGATTAAGGGAGTTTTCTTCTTTTTCCGAGCCATATTGAGGAAACCACGACTTAACGAGTTATTAGGAGGCACTATGGATATCCCGAGGCCTCTAGGCTCGAAGACCAAGCTCGAAAAGCCAAAGAACGGAGAGAATTAACCATTGCCCAAAGGCATTGGGCGGAATTTAGACCTGGTAAACGTGTCGTGTCGTGTCATATTTGTGCCACCCGCTTACATAAACGGGTTAAACCCCCTCAACCCTAACCCGACCCGTTTAATAAACGTGTCGTGTCGTGTTAACCCGTTTACTTAAACGTGTCAAAGTGCTTTGACCGAAACCCGTTTATTCCGTGTCAAGTTCGGGTCGTGTTGGCGTGTCATATTGTTTTTACATACAAAAATTGAAAAATGAGTAATTTGTGTTATGTCGTGTCAACCCGTTTAGTTAAACGGGTCAAACCCCTCCAACCCTAACCCGACCCGTTTATTAAGCGTGTCGTGTCGTGTCAACCCGTGTACTTAAACGAGTCAACACCTTCGACCCAAACCCGCTAATAACGGGTCGATTTCGTGTCGAGTTGGCGGGTCGTATCAGTTTTTAACACCTCTAGCGGAATTGCCCGATCGAGCTAGATATTACGTCCTTTTGGCTGTTGGAGACACCCGATCGGGCCGAATTTAATGCTCAAGGGAAGATTGTTCTCGGGCTCGATCAAAGTTTCCTTTGCGTCTAGATATATTAAATCAAATATCGTGTTTAAACACAAACCGTCATCACCCAGTTAACCACGTAAATCATGCGAGAATTAAGTAGCTTGTTCCTGGCAGCAAGGGGGTAAGGTTATCCGACTAAATTAAAAATTAAAAATTTTTGGAGATAGGATTTGAACATCTAATTGGATTAGTAAGTCTATTTGCACGATCACTAGAGTGAGGATTCGTAGTAAAAAGACTTGAGAAGTTTTTTTTTTGGTGCAAACGGGAACTACTCAAATATCACTAAAAGTTGTCAAAAGTAACCATATTAGCCTTATGGTTATTACAATCCGCAATGTAAAAGTCTAAAATGTAACCATGGGGGTGGGGGAAAAACTTTGTTACATTCATACAACCATCATAGGTCCTGCCTTGTCTTGCTAGGGCGTCTGCGACTTTGTTGTTCTCTCGTCTAATATGCACCAGCTCCAAGTTTCTGAACTTCTTCAGCAGAATTCTGCAATTGGTTATCACATTCATATAAATGTTAGTAACACAAGTTTCCTGATTAATGAGGACTATAGCGTTGATGCAATCGGTGTAGAGCACGATCCTCTCGCAATTCCTGTTATTTGCATGGAGTAGACCTTCTTGGATACTCAGAAGTTTCGCATGGGTGGGGTCTAGAGCATAGGTTTTCCTGGAGAAGCCACTAATCCACTCGTAGTCATTGTCTCTAAGCACACCCCCAAACCACAAGGTTCACTAATTGATGAGAAAGAGGCATCCACACTTAAGGAGGTGCAGTTTAGGTACTGTAAATAGTCAATGTGTAAGTCAAGGATGTTCTTTGGTGATGTTTTTAGAGAGGAAGTGTACGCCATAGCAAATTCCCGATTGAGGGCCTTGGCTTTTCTAAGAGTAAGGTCTGGCCCAGCCAGGTGGGACGAAGGGTTGAAGACCCGATGATTTCTGTCTTTCCAAATTTCATGGCAGATGAAGGAGTATTCACTTACTTTGTATGAGTTAGAAAGATTAGATTTCAACCAGCTACGGAAGTCCCTGGAAAAAAAAGGAAGTTTTGGGGAAGTTAATTCCCAAACCTTTTTTGCATAGGGGCATAACCGCAAGGCATGGTTTGAGTCTTCAAGGGGGCTTGGCACCTAGGGCATTCTGGGCTGGGGGTGATGGATCTTTTGAACAAGAGTCCTTTATGCGGGATTCTATCTAGGAAGGCTAGCCACAAGAAGAAATTCGTTTTGGGGGGGCAGCTTGGGGTCCAAAGCCAGTGGAGGTTCTCATCAAGGGCTAAGTCTTGCTCGGGGGTGTACAACTCCCGGTACGCTAAGCTGAGGGAGAAACCCTTAGCGTTCACGCATCTCAGGGATGGGGAGTCTAAGCCTAGGTTCTCGTTAGGAGGGTTGAAGCTCAGGATACGGTCTCTGATGGCCCTAGGGAGGTCCATAGAGGAATTTTGAAGGTCCCACTCACCATCGGGGGCTAGGTCACACACTCTTGCTTCATCCTCATTCGGCCCTAGAGGTCCTTCCACTAAATCACGAAGTCTTCCGATTCCCAACCAGTTGTCCTGCCATAACCTTATACTCCGACCGTTCCCCACAGACCAAAGACAACTGTTGCCAAGGAGGTTCCATCCCTTGCCCAAATCCCTCCACAAATGGGATCCCTTTTTAAAAGGAGTATTTTGTCCATCCTTTAGGTATTTCGCTTGGATACAGGTCTTAGCTAAGGACTTTGGGCCTTGCAACAACTTCCAGCCCAACTTAGCTAGGTAAGCTCTGTTCATATGAATTTGGCTTCTAATACCCACAAATGTTTAGTGTTACTTTTGTACCTTTGAACATTTACATTTTCTTATGGAAAATAAAAAATTGAAATTGGAATAGCTTGTCTTTCAAGTTTTTTCGTCTCAGGGTAAATTGCATACATGCTTATTAGCTTCTTTCACGTGTTACAGGTCTTGTAAGCTTGCCTTTTTAGGGGTTCGAATTAATTTGTTGTGCAACTATGAGAATGTTTTTTTTGGCAACGTATTACAAACAAGCATCTAAACGAAAATGCCCTTCCTAGCCCTAGTGGCCAGATCATGGGCCATTGCTACACCAGATCTAGGTACTTTAGAACAAATAAAAAGATTACAGCTCACTAATTCTAGCTTACAGTCGTCAATAATTGGTCTGATTTCTCTCGGCATCTGATTAGGACATAGAAATGCATTGACTAAAGTCATGCAGTCCGTCTTTATGTGTAGGTTTTTGGAGATAGGAAGGCCCCCACGAATGGCCTTAAGTAAAGCTTGTGCTTCAGCTTGGATTGGTGAGGAAGCATAAACCCTTTCCGCGCCCCAGCAAAGTCGATCTCTATCTTCACTAGCCCAACCTGTAGCTGCTTTCCATTCCTTTGGATTAGCTTTCCCCTGTGATTTCCACGATCCATCTATTTGTATTGTGAAACAATCCGCTGAGCTACCTGAGCCAACTTCGTATTTACTCCCTCTATCTATGGATGATAGCCGAACTCTAAGGTCCCGTTTATGAGCGAGAGTTTGGTAATTGTTACGTTTCCATCTCATCAAGGACTCTCTCTGAATTTCCATGATTCTTGTTGGATCTGGTTTTGCTTTCCTGAAGATGATATCATTCCTGTGAATCCAAATTGCCCATAGTGTGGAAGAGAATTTGAATAAGGAAGATGCTGTATATCCCTCACTAGGCAGGGATTTTTTAGCATTTCTTTTATCAACTCTTTTAGCTTATAGTAGTAGAAAACAAAACAAAGTTGTGCTAAGATGAAGAGCTTATTTGTTAAGTGTGTTAACTCTAATTCAGTTTAGTGTTGTTTTATTCTGTTTAGTCTAGTTCAGTGATAGGGTAAAGTCGTATCGCCATAATTCCTAAAGTGAAATACATTTAGTTCTGATAAGTTTAACAAAATTAAATAAAGGTGAAATTGAGCAGATTGAACAACCAAAAGAAAATAACAGGAAACATACTTTTTCTGTAGTTTTTGCCTACTTGAAAAGCAAAAAAAATTATTCTTCTTTTTTATTTATATATGTATATATTTTGAACACAAATAGTCTCGAGTTGAAAATCTCAAAAGAAAAAAAAAAGTCTCGAGTTGAAGACTTGAAGGGCCCTCTTGTGGATGTTCTTCGGCCGCGTAGTATGTTTGGATAATCAGTCCATAAGGCCATAACTAACCACAAAGATATTAGTCAATTACGTCAAATTAATTTAATAATTGGATTCCTCTTTAATCGTTACGATGTAGGACAGTCGGACTAGACCTAATCTTTCACGACCAAAAAAATATTTTATTGCACTTGGGTTTTAACAAAAGATTGGGCACTTTACAATTTACATCACTTCATATTTGATTACCTCTTTCGTCATACTATTACTTCTCCCTCCATCTTTTGTCTTTTTTTATTTTGGGAAAACTTGCCACATAGGAGTACAACATTATGAAGTACCTACTTTGCCAATCATACTATTTAAAATATGGGTAATTATATACTTCCTCCGTTTCTTTTTAATTGTAACAAAAGGGTATTATTTAGAAGAAATAAAAAATTTCTTTATTGTAATTAAAAAGAAATGGAGAAAGTATACAATACTAAGATTTGTATATTAGAAGGTAAAAAAAGAAATTTAAGTAATGTTCAAATATTAATAACAATGTTCCACGTGTAATTTTGGCATAAATTCCTAATTTAATACTATTTTAGGAAATATATTTGATATTTATATACAACTCTTAAGCTTGTATATATCATCGCCCTTAGAAAAAAAATTGTTAGTTACAACCTAATAAATATTATAACCTCGTTACTTGATCCAATGTTATTTTTAGAATTACGTCAAGCTTTAAAATGATCTATAATGTATTTCTCATGTAGTTCTTTTTAAATATTCATTTCTATCACGAACTCGTTTGAATCATAGCATATTTTTCAGTGATTTGATTGGAAATTGGTCTCTAGTAATTAAGTTTTTGATACTTTTTAGATTACAATTAATGATTTTCTATCAAAAAATGCATATAGTAATTTGGTACTACTTCAAAAGATTGTTTATCTGTCCTTATTTTATTTGTTTGTTATTAAAGTAATCCATGCAACTTAAAAAATCCAACACTTCTACTCACGTTTCTTAATTTGTGTATGAAAGTGAGATAAACAAAAGAATATACTTCATCGATCTGTTTCTTTTTTCTTACATCACTTTGACTTTCACACTTGCTGATACGATACTTTGACCATTAATACTTTCTCCATTTTTATTAGTTGTGACGCTTTTGCTTTCACAGACACTAGGGCGTTTTTGGAAAAAGAGAAATAAAAAAGGTTACTCATGTGATAGAAAAGAGATAGAGAGAAACATTGCCCAAGAAGGAGGTGTCACAACTACTTTTAAACTTTCTAATATGAAAAATATCACAAATAATTGTGTATTAAAATAAAATATAAAAGTTGTTATTTTAAAATATACACTCAAACTTATTTAACAATATATTATTATAACATTTGATTTTATCTATAATTATAGTATTACATGGTTTATGAGTAGCAGTGGCGGATGCAGCTTTGGAGAACTCAATTGGGTAAAATTGTAAAATTTCCCTTTAAAAATTTCGATTTTTTGAAAATTACGTTTTGACCCCACTAAATAATTTTCCTGGATCTGTAACTGATGAGTAATAGATTTGTCAAAGTGATATAAGTAAAAAGAAACGAAGAGTGTAGACAAAGTACTAATTTTGTAATAATAAAGTTGTAATCAATAAACCTTTTGTCTCCTCAATTGATCTTACAATAAAAAATGTACTCCCTCCGTCCCCCAAAGGATTTTCCATTTTTTCATTTATGTTTGTGCCAATTACATTTCCCATTTCCTTATTTGGATATCGCCCACTTACTATAATATTATTTTTCTTACAAAAAGTATTTGACCCCACACTCTCTCTCTTAATAAACAATTCTAAAATACCCACTACCTTACTTTTCCATTATAATATAAAAACTAGACCCTGCATCAAAATCACTCCTTAAACTTTGTGCCCAAAGAAAATGGAAAATCCTTTGAAGGACGGAGGGAGTACAAAAATATACACCGTTGAATTTAATTCTTAAAATTAAAGAATCTACATATCCCCGACCCCAACACTTTATTTCCAAATTTGACATATAAGAAGAAAATAATGTGGACAATTAAGGAAAGGTACATTGAATTTGAGTCTTTTTGAATAGTAAACTTGTCAGAAGGGCGGTGAGCTTATCTTTTGCAGGGGTGTTGGATACAACAAATTTATTTGTAAACCCTTTTTATATTAAGCTTAATTATTACGTTTTAATTGCCAAATTAACACTTACAAAAAGCTAAGAAGGGTACGGAAGTAGTAGCTTTAATTCCGACCACACTGCGATATTATCTGTTTCTTCTAAATTTTGCATTTGGAACAGTTAAACGACAAGTAGCACTGTATAAATTTAGGAGATTAGGAGTTGACTACTGAGAGATTATTTAATTGGCTTAAAAAATAAACATGAAAATACAATATTTTAAAAAGTATGACTGTAAGAGATTGTTTTGCGGTAGAAAGTTAATCCTTTGAATCAAGCAAGGCCTGATCTAGTGGTTAAGGATTTGGCCTTATGACTTCAAGGTAATGGGATCTAATCCCACTAGGGGCATTTGGGGTGGATTCCCTTACCATTCCCCCCTACTTCATATTGTGCCCGCAAATACGAGATCAAATAACTATGCTAGTTGAGATATGTTTAGGGTCCTCCATATTACATTCCCCCCAAAAAAGAAGTTAATCCTTTGAACTACTGTCGCAAAGGACCCCCACCCAAATGTGTACTACAACTTACAAGTTGTACGACCCCTCAACCCCCTCCTCCCAGGTCCAAGCAAATGGTTGGGGGTAAAGAAGATGGAAAAGTTCACCCTGAACCAACTGAAATAAACATGAATTATTGATTTTTTAAAAAATAAAGATATAATTAAAATTCTCTATCGTATCCAATATACTCATTTAAAAATATAAGATTATATAATGATAATAAAAAATTCCTCTAAATTGTTCTAAGACTATCCTCGTATAAGGCCAACAATGCAAAGGCTTGTTACAAGGCATACTCCGTCTAACCCTAATTTTTGGGTAGAAACTAAATCCTACTCCAAAATGGAGAAGATGGAAAATTCACTGGAACCAACTTCAATTCATGTATTACAACTTTATTACATGCTATAAATTCTCCTTGAAGTTTTATGTACTACTTTTACCGAATAGTAAAAAGAACTTGTCTTATTGGGCCGGAATTTCCTACGGGTCCACCCGATCCGCATAAGCTAAGCGAGTTAAATACTTGTCAAAAAACCCTCAAAATGCCTCTAATGGGGTCAAACCTTCAAGTTTTCCAACTCTCCACAATTACAGCAATATCCTTTTATACATAAGAAGACAGGCAAAATCCTGTGGTCACAACTAAAAACAATCAATAATCCGGTAGAAGTCGACGCAGTGAATGCCCAGTCCTAGAGATGGCAATATCCAATGGATGATCCATCACCCGCTCCACCCGAAAAAAATAAAAGGGTGAAAAATCGAGTTAAATGGATGATAGACGGGTGACGGGTGAATGTGTAACGGGTGATGGATGGATTAGGGTGAGAAAGTTTCATCCATCACCCGACCCATCACCCGTTTATCACCCGCTCCATCACCCATTTCTTACATTTTCTTAAAAATCTATCATTTTATTAACATTAGTATAATAATTTTCCCTTTTGATTACTATCGACATGTTTCCATAGACTAAATTTATCTTAATTTGACATGAAGTTAATATATAAATTGTAATTTTGCAAGTTTGATTTAACTTTTCTCGTTCAATTATCTTAAATGGATGATCACCCTGTCCACCCGCGGGTGGTGGATGGATGGATGCGGGTGATGGTCTAATCGGGTGACGGATGGATGGATGAGAGTTGATTTAACCGGGTGATGAATGCGGGTGATGCTTCACCCGATCCAAATCCCACCCGTTGCCATCCCTACCCAGTCCCCTTCCCAAGTCCCCACACTCCCTAAGAATGTTCCATTTTCAAACAATTCCAGATCTGCTATGACCTATGAGATCAACAAAAATGCCATTGTTAACTGACCTTCAACACTCATTTCAAACAATTGTCATTTTTGTATCAAAGCAATTGTGTGCTAATGTACAATTAGGTTTTTGATTTTAATGCATTGATGCTAAAAATACCTAATCTTGTCCTGCCGTCGAGTCGGTTTGGCAAGAGACGTTAGGGAAATCAAAAAGGAAAAAATTAACTTGGAACATATGTGGTAGCCGTAGATTAGGATGGTGGTCGATGAGTATGGGAGTCGTTAGGAGAGAGAGGATGGGATGGGACATTTTTTTTTAGGAAAAATTGTATATTACCACATTTTGTGTATCATTTTTCGTAAATTACCACATTGACTTTTTATTTATTTAAATTACCACCTTTTGGTTCCATTTTTTCATAAAATCCCACCAACTAACGGATTCCGTCAAGAAATCCGTTAATGTGGGCCCACTTCTTAATTACATTACAAATTACTCGTTTTCTGTCGAATTGAATAGGGTTTTGCTTGTTAAAGTCAATTAGGGTTTTTGGCAGTTCATGATTTAGGGTTTTTCCTCGTTGAATTGAATTAGGGGCTTTGATTGTTTAATTAAATTGGGATTTTTCTTGTCCAATTGAATTAGGGTTTTGTTTGTTAAACTCAATTAGGGTTCTTGGTTATTCAATTGATTTAGGTTTTTTTGCTTGTTGAAGTACATTAGGGGTTTTGATTATTCAATTGAACCACCAATAACCCTAAATCTATTTAACAACCAATTAAACAGGGTAACCCTAAATCAATTCGACAACCTAAACCCTAAATCAATTCAATAATGAAAACCCTATTTTCTCAAAAAAAAAACTCTAATTTTCGAATCATTCAAACATAAACAATTGCACTTACCTTCTTCAACTCGTTTTGCTCCAAAGTGGATCGAATTCTAGTTGTCTCTTACTCTCTATTTGTTGATTTAAAGAAAGAGAACCAAATCTGATTATTTTAGCTCTCATTCATTGGGGAAATTAGGTTAAGAAGAGGAAAGATGAAAGGGGGAAATGAGGAAATTGGTAAAGTAAATATGAAGTGGGCCCCACAAACGATTTAATTGACCGAATCCGTTAAATGGTGGGAGATTGTGAAGAAAACGAAACAAAAGGTGGTAGCTCAAAAAAAAAGTCAAGGTGGTAATATACAAAATCTGTAAACTAAAAGGTGGTAATATACAATTTTTCCTTTTTATAACAAATAAAGATTAATTTTAAATTTAGTGATACATAACGTTATATGACATGTTTACATATACAGTAGACTCTTTCTAATGTTTTCCATCTTATTTTTCTCGTAAACTAAGTTAAGAAAACTTTTGGTAAGTTTAACAAATTATAAATGTATATTCTAGCAAGTTGAAACCACTGGTTATATAGAACACACATACATATAAACTCCGCTAAACATTAATCTATACATCCTGTTAAAATGTGTTCGATTTGTCTAATTTTTTCACTTATCTGAAATTTATTTGACTTACCTAAACTTATTAAAGCTAATTTAAATTTATTTATTCACTTAAATAAATCAAAATATAATCAGTGAACACTACCTTTAAATAAATTCTACCGCTACTATTCTTATTTTAAAAATTCCACCTATGTTCAAGGGACATAGTATAATGTACCTTAGTTTTTTGAGGAGGGCATAGTATAATCTGCCTTAATAGTGTAGAAAGTTATAAACACAACCTTGTACATAATAACCTAAAAGGGAAAATTTGACAAATATTCCAACATCAGTAAATCTTAATTGATGCGTGATTGTGCATATAATATTATGATTTTATATAGAGTTCTCCCTTTTATTTACAAGCTAAATCGTGAGTAATTGGTGCTCTTATGAACTATTTTGTGCTAACTTCTCTATATAGTTGTGGTTTTGTTGTTTTGTGCTGAATTGCAGGTTTTAGGGGAGTTTAATCCCTATTATATGCTATATAAAAGCAACCGCAACTATTACGAGTAAGCAAGGAGGCCCCAAGGCCACGTAGACGTTTAAACGTGCCAAGAAAAGCTCAAATAGCTGAGGAAAGAGGAAACAAGCCCTTAGACCGCTCGGGTGGTCCTACTTGACAGGATCACACTGCTATTACGTATTCTGGCTGCTAGAAACTTGATCGAGTGGTTATAATTAAACCCGCAAACATTTGATGTCTCGGGCCCAATCGGGCGATCCTTCCCAACCCGCTCGGGCGGGCGTCCTTTTCATTGCTGCCATCATTTCGCGAGATTTGGAGAGGAGCTTAACGTGGCTTGCATTCGGCCCAATCAGGCGGGCTAGGACCCGGTCGCGCGAGCGACGTGGCCGAGTGATTTTTAGTTATTTTCCGGATTGTTTTGATTAGTTTTATTAGGCTATTATAAATAGTTAGACTTTACTATTTGTCATTTATCTTATTTTTCCACCATATTGAGTTTAAATTAAACGTTTTTGTAGAAATAAACACATTAGTTTTATTTCTATAGGCGATTGAAACTTGAATTTGCTTCAATTAAGTTCTTTAATTTCCGTCAACTGGTATTGTTTTTCATTCCTTTTTTTCTCTTTAATCTTTGATTGCTTAGTTTATTTATTTGATCAATCATGAAGCAAAATTGTGGTTTTTATAATACATTTATTGTCATTAGTTCAATTATGAGTAAATAGTCATCTTTCTAGAGTGTAATTAGGGAGGAAAGCCATGTTCATACCATAATTACTATTTAAATTGCTATTAGCTCCAGGCTGTGATTAGGGCAAATAGAGTGATTTGTTCTAGAATTCGTAGTTTATGTTATTGCACAATTTCATGATCTAGGTCTGACAACTTGAGTATAACCGATCATATACTTACTTTTAGAGGCTTAGAACACACTATCAATTCTGATTATATAAGAGATCATACCACATATGTTGAATTAAGACCGTTATAACCTGATCGTAGGCGTAAAATTGACTCTGTTTGCTTCACTATAGACCTAGGTTTTATTAGTTTTCGACCCTTTTGATTGGTATAAGCATACGAACAAATACCCTAGCCTCTTAATTCATAGTTAAATCATCGATTCTTCTTTCATTAGTTTAATTAGTAGTTCAGTCTTTCTTCTCTGATTTCTTGTCTCCTTATGGATTCGACCCGTATTTGCAACACTCTGCTATCAACAGACATTGTGCACTTGCGGTATTACAATTAAAACACATCAACATACATTCACAACCTAAATTTATGCCTAAATAAAGCCCTAAAATTGTACTTCCTCCGTTTCTTTTTAATGGCAACAAAGGGGTATTATTTGTGAGACATAAAAAATTCCTTTGTTGCTATTAAAAAGAAACAGAGGAAGTATATATCATTATCCTAACAGGATACTTCCTTTAAATTTTGTTAAGATTGTTTCTTTTCTACTTTGCACAGAGTTTTAAGATGGTAGTCTAATTATTGTAGTATAACATATAATTTTCAAACAAAAAAAGCGAGAAAATAGCTTAATATTAACAATCAAATGAACAATAATCAAAAGTCCAAAAATTTTCATTACAGAGTATTGAAACAACTTCCAAATATTTGGACAGAGAAAAATGGAACAAAGAAAAATACCAAATAACAATAATTAATGGAAGTTAATACAGACTTATTATCTTCGGCCAAGAATAAATGAACTGAATCGAAAAGTTCATTTAAATAGTCCGAGCTGAACTGGATTAGAAAAAATAAATTGTAATCAACTTAAAAACATAAATTGATTAAACTAAAATGAACGGAAATCAAACCATATTGAAAATAAGGTAAGAAGAACAAACCTTACTTCGTAACTCATGACTATCAAGAAAAAAGGACCACATATTATCATATCAATTTTCTTTAACCATTGATCCTGCTAACCAAAAGTGTAGCAAATTTACGTAGCCATAGATTTAAATTATCCCCTCAACAGTCAACAGTGTACAGCATGCCTCTTCTTTCCTACTCTCTACATGAGAATCATGTTTACTATCATCATAATCATTCATTCACATCCCCAAAAGCATATCATTCTGTAGAGAGAATCAAATCACAGGGTTAAACTTGTAATTTCAGTCAAAGTTCAAATTCTTTGAGTGGAACTGCAGGCAATCAATAGGACTATTCCAATCCAGTCCAGGCGCACCATTCAGAACCAACAAATGAGGTTAGACAACAAACAACTGAGTCCATTTAAGAGAGAGAATTCTGACAATCTATTACTACTGTGTGGACCAACCAATATCCTTCTTTCTCTTTATTCACCTTTTATTCAACCCGTAATCGTCGCATTAAAAAAATAAGTTTTAAGTCTGATCGGAATAGGTCTAATACAACAGATATAGTTCAGATAAGTTCAGATAAAGAGGAGTTTTAAAGCGCACTCTTAACTCTTAAGTACCTACTTCTTCTCCTCTCCAAACCTCTTATCTCATCACTTGATCTTAATGTTATTAGTGTAGCTAATCAGATGATTAATTAAACCTTAATTAATCATCTTGATAATCTTTATATCTCTTTGGAGCTGAAATCTTTCTTCTTTTTCTCTCTCTTGAATGTTGGTAGAATTGAGGAAATGTTTTTAGGGTTTTCATAAACACAGAAAACCTCGAAAAAAAAGTTTTGATTTGGGTCGAGTTTGGGTCCGGGTTTAGAGTGTATATGTGGGGAGCAATAATTAGGAAATTGGACCATATTGCAGGCCGTGGGGAAGAAGAACATGCTACTGTCGGTTGTTCTGTGCTACACCATCTTCTTGTACTAGTGCTCCCCTCCCTCCATATTATTCTTTCTTACAATCAAATCTTAGCTTTGTTTAGTACATGTACTTATTATTTTCAAACCTTTTTAAAACGCTTTTTATCTATTTATGAAGATTTAGCTAAAAATACATATTTTCTCCCCTTATATCTCTTGTTAATTATGTTTTTTTGAAGCTTATTGATTATTCCCATCAAATCTACTCCTAACCCACTAACCAATGCCCTTTGAAATTAGCTAGGGCATATTGGTTAGTGGATTAAGCACCCACTTATATGTCAAAATCAATTTTTGTTTCCTCATTTATTGTCCATAATTAGTGACTAGATATACCCCAAAATTGCATTTTCACCATTAAATCTCCCTTCATTATTGTGGTTTGTCTTATTGCATGATTTAGATTGAAACCCATTAATATTTTCTCTCTAGAAAAGATTTTAGACACATTCTTTTAGGAGTCAATTAAGTATTGGTTTTGAGTTTGAATGGAAGTTAACAACCTTGAAAAAGAGATTCCAATTCATTCTAATTCTTCCATCTACAATAATAATCCTTCATCTTCACCACCACCACCACCACTAGAAGGAGAAAAAACTTCAACTCCAACCCTAGATTCCACTCATCAACACATATATAAGCTCAACAACAACAACTCTCATACAAGAGATCCCGAACCGGAAATGATCCGGTATCGGGAATGTCAAAGAAACCACGCGGCTCATTTAGGAAGCCGCGTGGTTGATGGGTGTGGGGAGTTTATGCCCTCAGGCGAGGAGGGAACTCCCCTCGCCCTAAAGTGTGCGGCTTGCGATTGTCATCGCAATTTCCACAGACGAGAAGTAGAAGGCGCGACAATCACCAATACCGTTACTGGCTCAGGTAATGCTAATGCACAACCTTTATCATTACCACCTACTGCATTGAAAACAACAAACTGTTATATATCCTTTAGCAAATACCACAAAAACCTTGTACCAATGCGGTCAGATGGTAATAATAACATCTCAATAAATACGCCCGTACAACACCAGTACGGGCAACACTCACACCCCCGAGCGCCAATAATGATGGCGTTCGGGGGTAGTGGGGTTGCCGCAGAATCCTCTAGTGATGACCTCAACGGGTATCGCGCTGGGGAGTTGGATTGCGGAGGGCAAATCATTGAGCAATATGGACTCTCCAAGAAGAGGTTTAGAACAAAGTTCACTCAAGACCAAAAAGATAAGATGATGGAATTTGCGGAGAAGCTTGGATGGAAGATGCAGAAGCAAAATGATGTAGAAGTGCAGCGTTTTTGTAGTGATGTGGGTGTTAAAAGGCAAGTTTTCAAGGTTTGGATGCATAATAACAAGCAAGCTATGAAAAAGAAACAATCCTAGCTAATATGATGTATTTAGTAGATGAACTTGTGAATAATTCAGCTTAATCTTAGTGTAATTTTTTTTTTTAGGATGAAATGATAGATGAGTATATCCCATAACTATTTTTTAGAAAAAAAATTAGATGATTTGATTTATGATAATAGTTTTTTTATTTTTGTTTTTGGGTCATTGTATATATATGTAGAATTTGGCAATCAGATTCAGCATATTTCTACAATTTGGAGTATAGTACTATTATTAAGATTTTTTTTTTGGTGTTTGCACCCGGTTCACCCTTCGGGCTACATCCGGAGTTGTGGGGCTTCGAACACGAGTCCGTCATACCAAAGCCAATCCCCATCACCACTGGGCCAACCCTTACTCGGTAGTACCACTGATAAGATAACTGTTGGCAAAGCATGGTTATCAGCAATTTCAGCATTAATCAAGAGTCAAAAGCTTACCAAAAGACAGACTGGCTGTGCTTAGATGCCGACATCCATTGCTAATTATCAAAGGTATGTTTAAGTTTGTACTCTTCTCACTCTTGTTATGTTGAATTACTCTTATGAGTGTGAAAACATTTGTTAACCTAACAAAATCAAACTAACTAGCTCATTGAAATTTTTGCACTTTTCTATACTAATAAGTTTGAACACATTTCCTTAAAAATGAATATTAGGTTTTTTATATGATATCAACCTGTACCATATCATGGTCTAGTATTTATGTGCTTACATAAGTATCCCTACCTTGAGTAATTCCGAAAGGTGAATTTTCAACCAATTATAGTATTAAGCAAGTTTGGTTAATAAATATTATGATGTTATATGTGAATTTTCAAATAATCATTTTGTATGATTTTTATATATCAAAACTTTAAATGTAAATGTTAAATATAGAATTGACAAAGTGTGAAAGCCAAAAAATGTTGCATACATTGTAAAATGAATGTGGTATATTCCATATTACACCATAGTCTAGGCTCATAGCCTCATAGGACATGTTTTCAGATTCCACATGCTCCTGAGAGTCACATTTAATGGGCAAATAGTTTGTGTTTTTATATGGAAAGTAAGAGAAAAATAGACAGGGATTGTGAAGACCACATTATCTAAAAAGGTGACTACGAAATATTTTTACCAAAATAAATAATAGTGTCTTTTAACAGTTACTGAACTTGTTTGGTTACATTTAACAGGTTATAGTTCTGGGGAAACTTAGTTTTTCATAGTGGTACGTTTTCTAAGAAGTGCAAGTTTTTGTTCATCGAATTAAGTAATACGTAAGTACTTCTCATGAGAAAGCCCAATTACCTTGAGACATTTAGGTAGGACATAGCTGAATTTGAACCGAACTGCACCAAACTACAATAACTCAAATTATTTTTGCGCAGTTAAGACGATTTATAAGCTCAAAAAGGTGCATCAATTTGTCCTTTTAACGATCCGCGATTATCGAGTTAGGGCTGGTTTATAGTAATTATAAATTAAGCTTCACCAGAAACGGCCAAAGTGCCTTTAGTATTCGACTTAACAACAATTCTACATCTTTTTCTTTTTGATAAGATAACAAAAAAGCTCAAGGAGGCTTTCTTTTAAGGTGAACCCTAAGCTGTCAATAAAGAAAAACAATATAAGTTCAAGTCTTCAAAGACATCAGACGACTGACTTCTTGTGCGAATATGCTGTCCTTGCTTGGAGAGAAATCTGCTACCCTATTTGCTTCTCAGAAGACATGAACGATAGAAGTAGATCGATTTCCGTACCTTTAATATTTTTAGCAACTTTGAAAGTTTTTTCTAGCATATATTTTTTTTTGTAGCTTACTTATATGTTTTTAACAGCAAATGTCTAGTCGATAAAATTAGTCAACAATTGAAAATCAGAAAACTCGTAATGAAAATGAATAAATCGTAATCACCTAAATCGCACTGCACCAAACTGTTTTATGTAATGATGTTTGGATTGTTCGAAAAAAATTGTATATGTTTATTCGACTTATATCACTGCACCAACCCGACCAGTGCTCTGTGGTCAGCCTTACATTTAGGTATGTAACTTCTTTCATGTGCGAGAAACACATTCTCGAATTAAAAAGTGCAATTTCTTATGTTTTTTTGCTGTCAAACTCTATACTATCCAACATTAAGGTGTAGGATGGACTGATGATCACATCCAAAACTACTTTTTTTTACTCAATAGTGGCCAAGTCTTTCTTTGTTTGCGTAGAAACCAATTTCTCTAGTCATCCATGAGATAATGTTATTGACCTATTGTTGGATTAAGGACGATATAGGAGTCTATTTGTGTTCTTCATTTCAAGAGGCTACAAACACATACTTGGATCAGCTAGCTGGTAAGAGGATCACTTTAGCTTAATTATTGGTCTAGGGTTCGAACCCAAGGACACAACAAAAATGTTGGGAGAACCTTCTCCCCCAATTGGAACTTCCCGGCTCTAATCCGACACGAAAGTAAATCTGTAAGAGGATAAAAAAAAACCACTTTACTTGGACTAATGGCACACCAACAATACGATTGTATGTAGATGTTATATTGATGCCAAAACCGGAAGATATAGATGCTCCTCCATTGCTTCATACAAAAAACAAGATACTAAAAGATGCTTCAAGGTTGACATATGTTAATGACAAAGGTAGCTTAGTAGCGCATTTCAGCACCAACCTCACCTGCGGCATCGGAAGCTTTCTCTTTGGCAGCCTCATAGTTCGCCTTGGCTGCTTCACTAAAATCGTTTTCGGCCACCAAATCACAAGCTTCCCTGGCCTTATGTTTCACTTCATCGTAGAATTCTGCTCCCTTGTCTCTATGGGATGGCATAACGTCTGAAATTGTACCCGCTTTCTCACATGCATATTTATTCTTTTCATCTGAGAAAATCTTAAAAATTAGGAGAAAATCAACTTCTTTAGAGTTTGTTCTATTCGGCATAAAACAACTGAACTGAACTGAATAATGATATGTGAGAGAGTAAAAGTATTGTCCAGAGCTGAAATGAACTGAAAATAAGCTGGAGAGAACAAACCCTAAGATCATGAAAAGTAGATATTGAAATTGATAGCTCTAACTCTAGTTTAAGAAAGTCCCGTCGACAAATAGAGTCCAGATTGCTTCTTTGCTAAAACTGTTGATGGCTTTGACTTCTTCATCTGCTGGCTGAGTAGCCTGAGGATTTTATCAACGAATGGAAGAAGCAGTAAGACTCACTAGGAGAAAAGAAATCCAATACCAGATGCAATAACGTCCTTGGCTTTCTCCAACGAGTTTCCCACGCCTTCAGGTGTTGACTCCTGCTTGTCTACCCATTGCCTGCCATAGAATAATATACTAAACCAAGTTAGATTCAAAGATTTTTTTTCGGTAATAGAAATGTTTGTAACATATTTTACTTCGAAAAAAAACAAACTTGGTTGTTTTTTATCGTCAGAAATTTGTAAAACGTTTTGTCTGTAAAAATAAAAATTAATTTTTATTTTTTACATGTTATCTTCTTCTAAAGATAATTTGTTCATCTTGAAACTATACATTCTAGGAAATAAGTTACAATATTATTTTGAAACTTTAATATTAAATAGATTTCACAGTTCGGGTGAAATGCAAGCCCATAGGTAGTTAGATAGTGCAGGGCAGTGACGGATACAAGATTTGAAAGATTGGGACACAAGTTACAAAATAAATCAACCATCCTTCAAAAAACTAAATAAACAATTAAATATTACAAAAACCAATACAAACATAAACCAAATGTACGAAATGTAAATAGTTCAAAAAAATGCAATTGATGTAGAGAATTTTTGGGAGCTTCACCTCCCTTTCAAAAGAACTCCAAACTTTCATTTTTCATCTTCCAATTCTAAAATATAACCATTAATCAATTAAATAACATCTCCAATTTTATCATTCTACCAAAATTATTAACAAACTCATTGCCTCTTGAATATTTAAAAAATTATTCTTCAATTTGTAAATCCACAAGCAAAACAAGAAAAAATTGAGTTTGTAGTTCTTAATCCAAAATCCTTTTTACTATATACATGATCGCCCTACATTTAGACTTTGTTCTCCTACCGAATAAAATTGAGCTAAACTGAAATAGATTGGGATGAACTGTAATTGTGAGACAAAAAGAGAGGAGTTGAACTGCATTAAACTGAAATGTTTTTCAATTAATCCACTTCAAAAGAAAGCCTTAATATTACTTCTCATCTATAGATGCATTTCATATAAGTAATGTATAAGAATAGATTTGAAAACGTCTGTGTTAAGATCATATCATGGCATGTACAACTTATCATAGCTCAAATAGCAACACAAATTGAAATGGTTTCTCTATCAGCAATGAATTGTCAGATAATAAAAATGTCAAAAGAAATCTAAAATGTCATAATATCTAACCAAAGAAGAATGATTTAAGCATCACATGCTAAAACTAATAAAGTGCGTGAAGAAAGGAGCGGTCTGGATCTGACTCTCGACGAACGTAGTGCGTGAAGTTCGAACTTAGAGAACTATGAGGAAGGAAAGAAAGAGACATTCACTTAACGTGCAAGACCAAGTTTGTTTTGCTTTCAAAAGATGGGCTTGTAAGCTCGTTTTAGCTCATATTTGCTTTAAAAAAACCTATCTATACATATGATGAGTTGGAAGTCTTAAGACTTCAATTTTTTGCTTCTTTTTTAGAGTTGGGATACGCCTGTAGTATATCCTTGGATCTGCCCCTAATATAGGATAACATAAAATAAAATAAAGAGCTTATTAGTTACCATTGTCCATTTTGGTTTTAAGATCTTACACTTGTTCTCCTCGACCTATCTTCACTTTGGTTTAGTTAAGCCTTGTACAATACATTGATTCTTACATTTCACTATTCTTTTCAGTTTAGTTTAACCCAATTCAATTATTTTCAATTTAATTCAAATGTTTTCAGCTAAAAAGAACAAATTCTTGATAGTCAAAATATATTGTACAATGGAATAAACTTATTCTTTTAATAGTTCTCCTACTTTGGTTTTTTCTTTGGCAAAAGCTAACGGACTCCGAAGCATTGGATAAGGTAACTAAAAGTGAAAATATTAAATAAATATATAAACAATAATTAAACTCACTTATCCGTGATTATGACATATATTCCAAAATAATACCATTTTAGAAAATATATTAAATGTTAAATAACGTCCGAGACCTTCGTTAGCAAGATCCTTTTTCTTTTCATAAAACATTGATTAAGAAAAAGATATAGAAACCAGCCGGAAGAAACTACCCGGACATTTGGTCAGCCCAAGAATGAGCGGTCTCCTTGACCTCTTCAGCCCTATTGTCTTTCACGCCCTGCATGTCCAACGCCAAACACATCCTTTCATTTTGTGCAACTACTATCACCACCACCACCACCGTCACCGCCACAGCCACCACCAACTTCATCTGTGCAAATTTTCTATTGTGCATCAAACATCACCGTTTCTCTTAGACTTTTTCTGTTTATGCTTGGGAATAAAAATTGCTAGTGATTGAACCAAAAAGTAATTTACATTGAGAAATCTAAGTTTCGTAAGAAAAGTTTTGAAATCGTGGCAACTAGATTTTTCTTCCACGTGTCAGATTTGTGTGCTATTAAGTGTTGCTGTGTTTGCCACGTTTCTAAAGATCATGATCTTTCAATTGCTCCCTTTTTATTTCGACAAAACCTTTCATACTTCATGTTTTTATCCAGGACACTTACAGCGAGTGTGATCGTGTGTACTTGGTGGAATGTGGCTTTTAAAGTTTCTTCGTGGTGGCGGTTACCTGCAAAATAAGGTGGACCTCGGAGGTTGTTTCCGAGGATCGCCCCTCCAACGCCTAAGTCAGTTCAAGTCGAACACAAGGTCTCTCGTAGTATTTTGTGAGTGTTTGATAGTACATACCTTACTCCTGCATGGGCATGAGTATTTATATGAGATGTGGGCTTATGACTGACCTAGTAAAGTAAGTGAGCTTCCTTTGGAAATGGGCTAAGGTGGTGAGGCCTTTTATTAATTCACTGTCCAGAGTTTTGGTCCAGAGAGGTCTGCTCTGCTCCGGATGCTCTGACGCAGATTCGCAGAACGTGGCGGTCTGCTAGGCAGGCCCCATACACTTCACAATTTAAAACTTTAACCATTACTATCTTTCGTTATGCGCTAAATATCATAAGCCTTCTCATTTTTCCTAATAATATAATTTAAGGTTCAATTCTTATCGTAAGCATATATTTGAAAAGTTGGCTAGGAGGGGAGTTTGGCTTATAATAGACCATAAATGAGGATCCTGAATGCAGTCTAAAAAATTTATTTGGACTTACAATAATATAATCTAAAAGTTTGACTCTTTCAAACTTCTTTAATCCCTTGTGACTATATCCGTTCTTACATATAAATTACAAACCGATGGTTAAAAGGGTATAAACAAATTGTGTTAGACTATAAAGTGTAACAATCTTTGTAAATGGAGGTATAAGTTTTGCAAAGAGATACAACCTAAGTGATACAATCAGCTAGATTACAAACTGCACAGAGAACTTCAACTACAACCCAGATAGTACTACAGCAACAAGAATCAAGAACACAAAGACAAAATTTACAATTTGCTTTTCAAGCGTTGAAACCAAATAAAACAAACTTGCTGAACTTGTCTACACAAAGTACTAAAAATAAATGAAGTATAGTGAATCATATGTATAAACCTTGTTTTTAGGGGTAGAATGAAATCCTGTAATCTTGATTGCACTAAGCACACACGATCATGAGGTTATTATACATGTATTCCTAAGAATATCGGCTCCAGTTACATACTTTAATAACAAAGCATTTAAAATAATTGTTCATCAGTTATTAATATGAAACCTATACATAATAAACACTAATAAAATGGATTGGAAAGTGATGAAAGGGGAATGCTAAGTAGTGCTTGTTAGCACCAACCTCACCCAACCTCTAACTTAATCCTCATGGACTTTTTTAAATTTCATAGTATCGTAGGCTGCCCCAACATCGTGTTTTGCCTCTTCATAAAATTTTTCACTATCATCTTTAGACGGGATTGTTGAGTGCGAAACTGCATGCAATTTTCCTGATACGAACTCTCCCGAATCTGTTGGGATCAATATTAGATTTGAGTTAGAAGTATCGAGGATCTAACACGTGGATCTTATTAAGGAAAGAAGAGTCTGAGTGACATTAGTTGTAGTGGTTTTGCGACATAGACCATGCAATTTGCAAATAATTAGTCAAGATTCATTTAATCATGCCATATCGGATTTGTAGTAGTAAAATTACATTTTTGGAACAAAAAAAATTATGGAGGTTAAGGAGAAATGAAAACAAAAGTACCAGATGAACTGGCTTTATGCATCATGTCTTCAGCGCCTTGTTTCATGTCTTGGGGGTTGACACTCAATTTCCTGTCACAAAATACACAAGCATTAGATATTACAGATTGCCTTCATATGATTTTGAAAAAAATTAAAGTAGAAAGTGCCTATGGAACTCATATATTTATTAATCATCTCGAAGATAATTTATTGGTCGAGAACCTATTGACGTCAATTTGGTTGAGTCTAAAAGACTCTAACAACTAATAAAAAAATCTCGAAATAATATAGACCCAAAATAGAAATAAAAGGAAACAAAAGAAAAGTGTGAAGTTTGTGATGGTGGGTGTCACTTGTCAACCATCGTTTGCTCATTTAAATGGAGAAAGATGTCCACTTTCTAATAGAGGAGAGAGAAATTCAACTGACGCTATTCGTAATTAAGTTGGTACCATTCTGAATTCATGTTGTTGTACCATTTTAAGGAAATGGTCAATGCACATTGTTATGTTTTGTATTTCGACACTATTCTTATACCGCACTTCGACCATTGTTTTCAAATTATGCATAAAGAAAAATAAAATAATGTGAATTCTTATAAGAATTCTCTTGATATGTGTTTTCATATATCAACCTTTTATAATTTTATGAATACATAATTGACTATATTAATGTTCAAACTTTTATTTAGGTATGCGTAAATGTACAACCTTTGTGAAACAGTATGAGTAATTGCTTGTGTGGAGTGTTCCCTTTTCCCAAAAATTCTTCTTGTAGGTAATAAAAACTTTTTAACAGTTTGGAAAAACTTTTTTCAAATAAAAAATAATTTGAGTAAGATATTGTTTCAATAAAAAATTACTTATCATCCAGTTATAGAAAAGTGTTCAATCTATATCTATATTTATATACTAAAAACAGAAGTCAGTACATTATTCTCAATTAATAAAGTTCCCTCTCAAATTGATCAGACTTTTAAATTTAAGGCATTGAAAGAGCACAATTATTTGTATTTGTAATCGAGTCAATTCATAATAAATAATACTCCTAGCATTTTTTAAAAATTAGTATCTTCATATCAACTATTTTCATCTTTAAATAATACTCCATCCTTACCCATAAAGTGTTTCTACCTTCAATTATTTGATTCTATTTTAAAAGTAATGTATCAAAGATATTAACTAGAAAAAACAAGCATTGCGGTATTAGCTAGTCAACAAGATTGTCCTGGTGTAAGATCAAGCAATGCCCATGCAACGTAGAAAAATAATTTGTACTCCGTATCACAAAGATTGCAACGATTTCACACTTTCTACTCACACTTTACGTCAAATCGTTGCAATCTTTACGATAAGGAGGAAGTATAATAAGATCAAAAAATAAGAACAAAGTACCCAGAAATTTTGGAGTAGGCCCAATTAGCCCAAGACTTGCCGGTCTCCTTAGCCTCTTCAGCCTTGTTCATCATGGTGTCCTTTGTTTCTCCCATGTCGAATGTTGCCAAACACACCTTCCCATTCTGCGCCACCATTATCGCCGCCACGGCCACCACCATCATCCATACTAAAGGCTTTACGGTTCTACACGCCATTTTCTCTCTGCCC
The DNA here is from genome assembly GCA_947645195.1 of Patellifolia procumbens. Taxonomy (NCBI): domain Eukaryota; kingdom Viridiplantae; phylum Streptophyta; class Magnoliopsida; order Caryophyllales; family Amaranthaceae; genus Patellifolia; species Patellifolia procumbens. The sequence continues at coordinate 2,718,095 of CANSGD010000144.1, forward strand.
TTTTCCTGTATAATTATTATTTTGTCTCTTAAAGATAAAATATATAGATTTTGATGTTCAGGTTAATTAACAAGTTAAGTCCCTTTTTAAGTATGGTTATTGAGAAGAAAAAAATAGAGGAACAGAGAAATTATCTCCGTGGAAATCGTTTTTGGAATGGTATTGCTTTTATTTGTCATAGATTATGGTGTATTATCCAGTTTTAAGACCACCAATAAATAATTTTTCATGTTGTTATTTATTTATTTTTTGTAGTTTCTCCACAATTCTCTCCTCTTTTCTTTCGCGTCTTTAGCATTTTGTAACATGTCTTCCTCAATCATTTCATTTAATTCCTCTTTTTTTTAGTTACTTATTTATAACTTTTAATCATTATTTGTGACAAAGTTGACACAATCCCATTTTTTTAATAAGAAATTATCTCCGTGCAAAAGAGTCGAGTCGCAGTGCCTTATTTATGTTCAAGCTCATTTAAAATAGTCGAGCTTAACAAGTTGTTCAAGTTCGCGGTTCGCCCTTGTTTAGGAGTTATCATGTTCAACTCGTTCATTAATCGAGCAATTGAGTTCATAAATGAGTTTTTTTTCTTCTTTTCATAGATAAGCGGATTTTGTGATTTTATAAGTTATGTAGTTAATTAATCTAAAAATAAGCTTAAATTTCAAATCCGGCCGAGTGCATACAATTATTTAGTGTCAAAAAATCCATTAGAAAAATATAATTCCTCATAGTAAAATATACAAGCTATTTCAATGAACGACCAAGCTTGTTCATGAACCTAAATAAAATGAGTATTATCGTGTTCAAGTTCAAGCTCATATAATAGCTGATTTCCAAGTATGTTCTTTCTCAATTCTATTATTAGATAACCGAACAAAATTGTGCTGTGATTGAGCTTAGGTCCATCACTACAATTCTATCCTAAACCAACTTTATCTTTTTGCTTGTTCTTATTTGAAAAACACCAAATTAAATGAGATTTCACATTATATGAAGAGTTCCGAATGAGCAAATGAGTATAAATGAGTCTTGGATATAGAATGCTCATACTAAATCTGGATATAGAATGAATAAGCTCATCCATTGATGTGAGTCTCATCTCACTCTCTTGCAATTATAGTATAAATGCATGTATGGATCAAAGCAATGAAACGATGATTATGATGATGTATTGGTAAAATCATTATTACCGCATTTGTTCTATCCTAGCTACAATAATACTACCTTCGTTTTTTTTAATATGCATGTTTGCTTTTGCGCACGGACTAAGGAAAAAGTGCAAAAGTAAGAGAGAAGGTTAGTAAAAGTAAGGAAAAAGTGAAAAAGGTAGAGAGAGGGAAAGAAAAAGTATGAGAGAAGTGTAATAATTAGGTGGGCCAACCTTCCATTTATGGGAAAAGGTAGAAAGGTACCAATTAAAAAAACACCCCAAAATGGAAAAATGTGCATATTAAAAAAAACGGAGGGAGTAATGTACTCTGAAACCAAAAAAAGAACTTCTTTAATAGGTATAAGAAAGGTTTAAGAGACATCCTTCTCTCATAGATGAATCCATAATATAAATCCATAATAAAGAAGTATATATTCCACACCAAAAAATAATTTAAAAATATAGTTATTGTAAAACTTTCAATAAAAAATCTATATAATAACGTAAATTTCTTGGAGTAACATTAAATTTAGGGTTATGATATATGTAGCCTAAGGGATATATATGAACGGTAAATATGTTTCTAATAGGATATTAAGTTGGAAATTTATACTAAATCATGTGTCAATTTGTGTTAGCAGTATTTATTATTCAATGCACAATATTTCCTTTTTTGATTTCTTACATATATCCCCAAGGGGTACATATATCATTTATGTAAGTTAACAATCGATCTGTTTCTTTTGTTTATCCTACTTTTACCAAAAAAAATGTCACATATTTGATCAAATTAAAGTAGGACAAACAAAAAGAAACGAAGGGAATACATTTTCTTTTATTTTTATTAGTAAAAAACGTTAATTTTAACCAGACTTATGAACAATTGTTACCGTTAATATCTTTATTTATAGCCTATTTGTAAGAATTGCAAAAAAAAAAAATATACTCATTTGATGAGTCATTTCAGTTCAAATGTTTGGAAGGAAAAATCCCAACTCATTACAATATAATAATGGTAGTGCAATCTTATCTCCAAAATAATATTTGATTGTATTCAATACCGCATCTAAAGTGAGATAGGATAGTAATGCAAAATTATAAAGTAAAAAAGAAAGCACATGATTGGGGCGAAAGATTTCGTCTGTTCACAAGGATTTTGAAGAATGACCCTTGTGAAGATGCAAAAAAGAATATTTGGTGGGTTTGAAAAGAATGGTGTTTTTGTTCGTTTAATAGATGACTCTACATTAATTATTTCAAAAAAAAGATGACACATATGTAAGGGAGAGTGTCACGGAGATAAATTCACAATGATCTGACATTGAAAGAAGAGTGAGAGAGTTAGACAAATATATAACTATATAAGTTTATTAGACTACTCTGATTCACTCATTGCCAATTACTAGTAGTCTTTAAGATGGAACTCATTTGAACTTATTGCTTATATATACCGTCAAATTCTATTAGACTAATATATAAGTTTATTAGACTACTCCGATTCACTCATTGCCAATTAATATTTAAGATGGAACTCATTTGAACTTATTGCTTATGTATACCGTCAAATCCTATTTCACCACACCTTGAAAAAGGAGGAGGATGTACGTATCAAATGCTACATTATTAGATAACACAAATAGTTTACACATTTAGGAGATTTTTGACTTGCAAGATCGTTAGATGATACTCAAAGAAACTAACGTTGAGCATATAATTTAGGGGGGTTTGGTATGTTATGGAATAAGGATAGGGATAAATGTTGAAATAAGGATATAAGGAATTGGTAAATGGAATAAAGATAAGATAAGAGTTATTCGATGTTCGGTATGGATTGAGATAAATAATAAAGTTACTTAACTACTTTTATTAATTTTCTCCTCCTTCATTCATTATCATTAATGGTATGTTTGTCTTTTTTACCCTTATCCCTATCTACGATCCATCCCCTGATACCACCCCATTCCCATATATTATTTTTGAAGGATAAGAGCTAGTACTTTTATGTTTTATTCCTATCCATCTCTTTCATAATCTCTAACCCTTCAACCAAGCACAAGAATTCTCAAATCTTTCCCTCCTTATCGCTATCCCTCCTCTATTATCCCCTTAAACAAACACGTTAGACTTTTCAGTTGAAAAAATTAAACATGAAGAGAATATGACGAATAATGGGTGACCTTCCATATATATCCTACTACCTCCGTCCCATATTAGTTGCAACTGTTTGACCCGCACACTTATCAATACACAATTTTGACCATTAATATATCTAAATTTTCTATTAATAAAAATTATGAAAAATTGATAAGTCAAAATTATACATTAAGTCAAATCAAAGAACATCTTATCTACTAATATTTGGCTTTATATTTTAGTTAAAAATCATAGTCAAAGTAAGTTATAAGAATAGTATAAAAGTCAAATTGTTGCAACTAATATGGGACAGAGGGAGTATTACTCTAGTTGCATTGTTAACTGAATTGTTAGACAATTAACCAGACGACTCGATATTAACTGATCAATATGTTTTCGGCAGAAGGAGAAGCACCTTTTAATGTATTGAAAATATATAGGAGAGGAAGCCTGACATGAAAGAAAAGAGCTTATCAGCAAGCCATAGATGACTTGCTTGATGACATGCATTTAGAGTATATTAGACTCAGGCAAGTCATCCTTGGCTACCAAACAAGACTCTTTTCTTCATGTAAGACCCCTTTCCCTCTTTGAAACATACCTTCTTCTTCCTCCTTCCTCTTTCTCTCATCATATTGTATGTAATTTGTTGGAGATGTGAATGTTAGGTTCTCAAAAACAAAAATATTTAAATAGAAAAAGAGTTGAATGAAGAATAATGATTTTGTAGATTGATAGGATCGGATTCTTTAGTCCACTTCTTGGATAATATATGCGTTACGTTATCCATATTTTGAATTTATATTAGTTTAACTCTATAGAGGGGGAGTCAATAGGGGCTGGTGGGGACCATGGCCCCCTCTTTGACTGAAGTTAAATAAATATTAATTATGTATTTTTATTTTTGGAATTGTTTGTAGTTCAAATGGTGAATTGCTTGTTGTTGAAAAATATGTTGATGGTCAAGTGTTCAACTCCTTGGACATATATATTTGCAATTTTTTATATCTCTAACTTTTGTGATATTGGACCATACAACTAAATAAGTGTAATGCTGTCCATCTACGATAAGTGTAACCTATTTGTTTTAAGTTCAGTATGAAGAAGTACTGTACTGGACATTTGGGTTTAAATCTCGTATAGTCAGCTGAGTCATATTTAACACACAAGATATTTTGAAGTAGGAAAGGATAAAGAAAATCTCCACCTCTAAAAGTATTTCTAGCAACAGTGATTCCAAATTATCAAAATTGTATAATATAAATTTCAGGATTTTTGTACAACACCACGTAAAGTTTACAAGTTTCTGCCCACCACTTAACAATTTCTATTAACCAAAAAGTTAAGTGGACCCAACATATGCAATTCAATTAATTACTTAGTATAAAAATCCAATTGCAATTTTTTAGCTACAATTGAGGAATTCAATTATAATGAGGAATTTTGCAAATTTTTCCAACAATTGTATATTAGAAACCCTAGAATTCATAATTGAAATTAACCAAAAAATCCCAAAATTCATAATGGGAAATAGAAAACCTAGTTTAATGAAAAAACGCATGTGTGAATCCACTTAACATTTAGGTTAACCTAAATCGTGAAGTGGGCTGGTAAGAGAGTTTTAAGAAAATATGAAAATTTACGTGGTAATTTATCGATAAAAGATTTTTTTGGGATGTTATTATAAGTTGGACAGTTGGACACTAAACATCAATTTGACTCTGCAAAGCTTCAAGTATATTGAAGAGATTCTATTCTCCAACAGTGTTACAAAGATGTGATAGGATAAAATTCAATGTGTTTTGACTTTATACGTGTGTGTTGAATCCAGCAAAGCTTTTAGCAGTTGAATGTTGCGACTAAAATGGCTGTATTAGAATCAAGGTGGCCAATGGACCACTTGCTTGAGTATTATCATTTGACTTACTATAAAGAGATCAAGAATCAAGAATCAAGATCAATGGGTTCTTCAACTTGTGTGATCAAACAAGTTGCAACGCAGCAAATTTTTATCAACCAAATGAATCTTCACTTTTATATATTGTGATTGTAGGGTACTATAAGGCTTCTTGGAGCGCACACATTAACATCTCCATTATTCTCTCTTTGTCTCATTCACCCGCATTCCTTTTCACTAATTTTTCCATTTGTTTTTTTCATTCCACAATTACATACTTCAACTGATGGAATTTTCATGTACATTCTCTCCTACTTTCCCTCATTCCACCACTTTCTATACATCACTTTCTCTATGCTACAAGTCAACCAATTATTGCATCTTCATTGGGAGGGCTCCATCTACAAAGGGCTCCTTTTGATGGAAAATCTTCCACATGTAAGTTATAGTGGGCGCAAACCACTAACAATGAACAAGAACAATAACGATTGTTAAGTATGGGCCTGAGCCACACCCATAAGGAAGAGGGAGAGAGTTCATGTCACAAACCGAATGAGTTTCCACATTGAAACTATATGGCAATAAGGGGACTATCTCCTTAATCTTATTAAGTGAACACCTCTCTCCAATCTTATCATTGTGAGACACTCACATGTGATGTTTCATGGGATCTTTAATGCTCACCCTTACATGTGAGGTATGTTAAAGGACCAAGACCATAGTTGTAGGTTTGCTGATACCATGTTAAGTATGAGTCTGAACCGCATCTATAAGGAGGAGAGAAATAGTTCACTTCATAAGATCAAGGAGGCTTCACAAATCAAAGATGCAAAATTAAGAACAAAAGACTAATACTTTGTATTAGAAAAACCCCTCACTTATGAAGTAGTGTAATATAAAAACCTCTTTACACAATATGTTGAGTTTATGAGCAACAACTCTTAATGATCTCCCAACAAAGTACTCTTCAATACTTGACTCTTTTGCTTGTGAGACGTTTTTAAAATTGGTATCCCAACCCCTCGTTATATATAAGTTATGCAAACCCTGTTCCGAGTTGATATATTCTAGACTTGTAAACAATATCTGTAATACAACTAAGCTTAGGAAATAAAATCATCGTAAACTTAACAAACAAATTATTAGAATCCTACTTGAACAAAAAATAAGGAATTAAGATCAGAACAAGATTCTAAAAATAAGTTACAAATCGCGATTGTCCCAGCAAACCGATAAAATTTTAAGAATGGAAGAGTAAGGTAAGTAAGAGGGAGGAAAAACGTTCAGGAAGCAATGATTAATCAATGTAATAGATTATTAGGGGGCTAAAAAGCATAGAAGTATTCTTGCAATCAAATTTTGATTCTAATGATAGTTATATTAATTTTGTCCCAAAATATACACCATAATATATAAATAGAGAATATAAGGGGGTTGAAGTTTGAGTTTTGAGTGCTCTCCACGTTTGAGAAGGGAGGGTTTAAAGTTCTCGTGCAGGAAACCCCTAATAATCCATTATATATATTGATCAATGATGTTGACCCAATATGGTTTTGATGATGACAAACTAACGTAATAACTAACAAGATTTATAAGTTTTATGTGTGCAAGGTTCAAGATTTAATAATGGTGCATTCTGAAGATAATAAGTGATATTCCTGAGTTGGAACTCCAAAAGAAGAATGAAGTTCCTGAATGAGAACTCCAAGAGAAAAGGAGCTTAGTTATAAAAAGTTGTAATTAGATTTCTTATGTAAGAAACAATTATCAAAATATGGCAAGGAATTAGAGTTATTCCTTTAGTCAAGGAATTGGAACTATGGAGCTATTCCATGAGTAAAGGAACTGCTCGTATGGAACTTTATGAGTAGAATTGATATATGGAAGGTGTCTAAAAAGAAAAACTGACAAAATATTGTAAGGAACTTAAAGTGAATAGGAGTTGTTCCTTCGAGCACGTTGTTCCTTTGACCGAAGTTGTTCCTTTGAGAAGAAGACGTTTAAGGAACAGAGAAGCTACGTAGGAACAAGTCAATTGTAATAAGAAAAAAATTTGGATCAAACAACACAAACCATACGTTTGTTGCTCAAAACAGCACCAACAAAAAAAGTGCACAAAACAACACGAACTTTTTCTAATCGGTGCAGAAAACAACATAAGTTGGCTTTTTTGCCCGAGATTCCCTATTTTCGGCGAATCTTTAATATTTTAGCTTTTTTTTAATTTGCTATCTTTTCTCCTCCACTTTAAATAAACTACTAGATCTAAAGATCACCTTATTCCCTCTTTGAGACACTAAAAATTTCCCCAAATTGATTTTGTCTATCAAACCTTATAATTGGACAATGAGTGGCAATTGTTCAAGGAAAAAATCAAAAGGGATGTCTAAGATGTATGGGTAATAGAAATCGAAAAGCTAAGATACTAAAGATTCACTGGAAATAGGGAATCTCAGGCGAAAAATCCACTTATTAACTATACCTTATTAACAAAAATCGTGTTGTTTTGTGCACCTTTTTTTGTTGGTGCTGTTTTATGCAACAAAACGTATAGTTTGTGCTGTTTGATCCAATTTTTCCTTGTAATAACAATTAACTTTGTGAAAATTTTAGTTAATTCAATTGAACGTGTACCTTAAATTTAGGAGTTAAAGATGCATAGGAACTAGGCCTCGTCGTTGGGTGTTGCTTCGAAGATGTGATGTTCGCTACTAACAAGCGTGCAAAACAGCCCAACGCAAGCATTCAACCCATTACAGCTTTACTTATTCCTTGCATCAAACTCATGAAGACCAATTGCACAACTTCGATAAACAATGGATCAAGTCACAAAATTCCTCACAGGCCTCATGTTAATTAAATCTAAGTTGTGGGAAGGTTTTGGGTCTATATGGACAATGACATGCAAGCCCAACGCGAGAGCTATTGGGATAAGCCCAACCAAACAAATTGATGTTCCTTTTGAATGTCCCCACTATCATACTTTGACAGAATCCATAAACCACTTAGACCTTGTTCAATTTACCTTAAAATAATAATATTCAGTAAAAATAAGTTTAGTCCAGTTAAAATAAGTTTAGTTCAGCAAAAATAAGTTCAATCAGTAAAAATAAGTTCAGTTCAGTAAAAATGAGTTCGGTTCAGTAAAATAAGTAGTGCAAAGAGGAAAAAACAACATGAATCAGTAAAAATAAGTTGAGTTCAGTAAAAATAAAAATAAGTTTAGTTCAGCTCAGTAAAAATAAGTTCAGTTCAGCAAAAATAAGTTCAGTTCAGCAAAAATAAGTTCAGTTCAATAAAAATAAGGTGAACTGAACGAGGCCTGATTCATTTCTTGTTCCAAGACCCGCGTACTCTATGGAATCGTGCTGGGAACAAAGATCTTTGATGCCCATCTCAACACCGTTTTAAATTCGATTAACGATTTTAACAAACAGATCTTGTCTAAATTCTCTTTGCTATTGTGGAGTATTTGGAATGAAAGAAACTCAATCATCTTCCTTAATGAGATTTACCAAATGAATCAAATTCTGTATAGAGCGAAATACACCATGTCTCAATGGAATTTACGTAATTATATCTTTTCACACTTCTACCCCCTTGCAGGTCAAAAAATACATTTGAGTGTGTTGGAGGCCTCCGCCCCCCAACTTCATTAAACTTAATTTTTGACGGCTCCTCTAATCAAATCTCGGTTGCTACTGCCATTGTACTTCGTACATCTATGAGGCAGATCCTCAAAGCTATAGCTTACAACCTTTTGGAAAATCTTCAACTATGATCGTTGAAGCTATAGCTTACAACCTTTTGGAAAATCTCCACCTCTAATCGTTGAAGCTATAGCCCTCCGCAACAGGCTTATTCAAGCCAAACATATGAAATTCAAAGATCTTACTATAGAATGAGATAATCTCATTGCCATCGGTGTGTTTAAAGGGAATTCTGAGACTCCTCACCTACTTCTGTTTGACTTCATTGCATCATATTCTTAGAGAAACATATTCAGCAACAAACTACCTTTCTAAGCAAGACATCACAAAACTACAAAATGTTGCACATTCAACGTCCTTAACAATCCCAAACTTGATCGTTTTTCTTTATTAGATATCGTAATATTCACCCTTACCAAAAACGTCCCATAAAATCTTCTTATACCTCATAAAAAAAACTCCCTTTGCCAACAAAATCAAGTAAACAAACACAAAAGAAAGATTCAAGACAGGGTGGATCATTAGGCGCACAAAAAAACAACAATTAACCAAATTAGAAAAATCACATTAAATAAACAAAAACCATGATTAGAGAAAAAGTACCTCCATTTTATATTAAACTACTACCATTTCATACTAATAAATTCTAAACAAAACAACAAACATTGGCGCCAAACAACAAGAGTTGTACCACACAACACCATCTAACAAGAAGAGATCTACCCTGATTTCTCTTTGTATCTGATTTTTCAACTCCTTTTTGTTTTGCGCAAACTTGAAAAATGAGCGGCGGCGATGCGGAGGATGCTAGGGCGGAGCTCAGAAAACCGTTCCTTCATACAGGCAGTTGGTATCGGATGAGTTCCGGCGCCACCGCCGGAAAAGATCCGATCAGTAGTGGTAGTATGATGATGATGGGTTCAAGACAATCTAGTATTTTTGGGTCTATTGCTAATATGCGTGAATCCGCTATTTCTATTGTTTTTTGTGTTCTTGTTGTTGCTCTTGGACCCATTCAATTTGGTTTCACCGTAATTGATTTCTTCCTAATCTTTTAGATTTGAAATTCATATTGGGTTTTTGGGTTTTTTTTTTTTTTTTGATTTTTTTGATTTTTTTGTTGGTTTTGCAGTGTGGGTATTCATCTCCAACTCAATCCGCTATCATTAAGGATCTTGGCCTTAAAGTGTCTGAGGTGCGAATGTTTGACTTCTGAATTTTAGCTTTTTGGGTTCATGGTGTTTTAGCTAGATCCTTAATGGGTTGTTGTTGTTATTGTTATTCTTGATGATGATGATGATTGGAGTTTGCAAAATATGATTTTTCACGCTTGTCAATACATAACTTTAACTATTGATATATTAAATTATTTTTTAGTAAAAATTATATAAAATTGATTTGGGGGGATGGGGTTTGCAAACCCAAGTTGGTGGTTAGGCCGAGAGCAAGCAAATGTTCGGCAACTGATAGTATATATTGACACTTGCAAATGTACAACTTTAACGATTGATATATTTAATTACATTTTAGAAAAAATTATGAAAAGTTGATATTTTGGATGGATGGGGCTTCTAAACCCAGGTTAGAGATTAGGCCGAGAGCAACAAAACAGATGGTTCGACAACTGATAATATATATTGAGATGAATCTAACAATATCCCCAAGACTATATTTTTCTTAGGTAAATATCACAAAAGATGGTAAGAGCATTATGTGTGAATACTTGTAAAAAATCTATATGTTGCAATAGAAAAAGAACGGAGGAAGTTTATCTTTCAATTGTGAAGGGAGAATTTTACACCTAACATGTGATGATTTCTTGCTGTTAGAGATTCTTACGTTTTGGATACCAATTCCATAGTTGTAGACTTCTTATTGTATGATTGGTTTTGGAGTGATTAAGGAATTGCGGATGAGTCTAACATTGTATTGATGGAACTGACAGTTCTCTTTGTTTGGATCATTGGCCAATGTGGGAGCAATGGTGGGGGCAATTGCAAGTGGCCAGATTTCTGAATACATTGGAAGAAAAGGGGTATGAGATTTCTTTAGCCTCGTTTGATATCTGGGTGTTGAAGAGTTTTTATTGGATGATTTTTAATCATGGTATTTGTGTCATTGTCACCAATTACTAAGGTTTTTAAAAGGGTCCTACATAATAACAATATTTTCAAATCATGTGCATGTTTGTTATGTTGCATGTTCTTTATTATGTTTTCTTGCTTTCTATTGCAGTCATTGATGATTGCTTCAATCCCTAACATAATAGGATGGCTGCTCGTATCAGTTTCGAGAGTAAGTGGAATTTAAATTAGTATTATGCTGTATGACTGTATGTTTTATCTTCTCGGTTACTCATAAGCTTATTGCATTTCTGGATGTTACGGTTGCTGTTTCTATAGGATGTCTCATTTCTTTACATGGGACGTCTACTGGAAGGTTTTGGTGTTGGCATTATCTCCTACACGGTAAGAGTCGTCGAGTTTGACTTCTAATTGTTGTGCTTAGCAGTTTTAATGGTTTTCAATGAAATTAGGTGCCTGTTTACATAGCCGAAATAGCACCTCAAAACATGAGGGGAATGCTTGGATCAGTGAACCAGGTGATTTTCTAGTTTTGTTAGGATTTTAGCTGTTCATATGTGTCATTGCAAATCCAAGGCTTAAATTTCTGAAGACTGACTAGTGAAAAAATCTATTTCTTTTTCAGCTTGCTGTTACCATTGGCATAATGCTCGTTTACCTCTTAGGAATTTTCATTGAGTGGAGAGCACTTGCAGTTATCGGTATGCCATCGTTATGTGTACTTATGTTAATTACTCAAGGTGATTGATGCAGCATAGTGTTTACATACCTAGAATAAATATGAACATATAAGGATAATACTGAGGTTACAAATGAAGACTGCCATTATTGAACTTCCCGATGGAGTAAGTCTTCTATATAGACTTGTAGCTTGTGGATTTAGCTCGTTGGAGCCCTTAGAAAAATCTAAATCAACTTGTTTTAGCTTAGAAGCACAGGACTCAAAAATCTTGGATGTGGAAAAGGATCTAGTCTTGCTTAGTTCTAAATGGCGTAGAGATCTTAGTTTTGAGAGGGCATAATAAAAGCCTTTCTGGTGAACTTTTTACCTGTTGCTGATTGTAGTAGCTAGAAGAAGGCTAAACGGGGAACTTATTTTCCACCAGCACAGAGGAGCTTGTTGGTGGGGGAGCCAATATCAAGTGGATTCCTTGCATTTCTGGGGGAGAACAGTTCTCCATAAAGCCGCGCTCAGCTAGCTATGGCATTGAGGGTGGACGTAACATTATTTTATCATTTATTCAGGATCAAAATTTTCTACCGAGTCCTTGAGAATTGAGATGGATGAGGTTATAGCCTATAGGGCCTATACAGCGAAAAACAAATACCATATTAGATGCAAGTTTGAACTAATGACAAGTAAGAACTCGTAACTTGGCAATTGTCACTTCACTATAGCAAGTAATGTGGCTGTGTGCTTCTATATTAAACAGGGGACTGGACTCAAGCAGCTTTGATCCGTTAAATCCTTAAAGCTGAACCAAATACATTTCTGATGATTGCCAACTGAGAAACGTAGAAAATGTTACTATATCCTTGCCTATTCTGCAAGACTGCACTATCTTTCTTCACAGTGGAACTTTTGAACTATTGCTGTATCATGAGATGATAGGGGATCTCAATCTCACAGAACAGGTCTTGGGCTGTGTTTGGTTGGACGGAAAACTTTCCAATGGAAAAACTAGTTTATTGATGAAAAACAATTTCCAAGGAAAAATGCAGCTGCAGAATTAGCTCTACTTTGTCTGGTTCCTTGCAATAAAATTTAAGAGACAAAAGGAGAAGATATAGAAATGGAGTGTAGAGGATGGATGAGCGAAGAGAAAGAATAAGGTAAGATTTAGGAAGGAAGGACTATGTCCATATGGCATTCCTTCCTTCAGAAAGGAAAATGTGGTATTCTCTCCTTTGGAAAGGAAAATGTGATCCACCCTTGGTAGAACTAATTTCAACCTATAGAGAAACTACTTTGCATCTCACAAACCAAGCAAATAAAGATAGGAAAACTGTTTCCCGTAAAAATGTTTTTCCTTTCAACTTACCTTTCTCTAAAGGAGAGATATCGGTCTGAAAAACCGTACTCCACCTAGATGGAGCACTACGAATCTGTGACCTCTGGGTCACAATGTGAGTGTGTGACCACTATCTTAATGTGAACCCTCCATGATTTTTTATGTTGAATGATTTTCCTATTTCTTGCATCATTTTCCTTTCCGAAGGACCTAACCTAACTAATTTTCTCATCAGATGACACATTCTGAATTTTCTTCTCATGTGTTGCAGGAGTCCTGCCTTGCACTGCATTGATACCTGGATTATTTTTCATACCAGAATCTCCTCGCTGGCTGGTATTAACATGGATGTTTATTAAGCCTTTCATTGTTGTAATATATCACATACTGACTTTTGTTTTGGCATTAGGCAAAAATGGGCATGATGGAAGAATGTGAAGCGTCTTTGCAAGTTCTGAGAGGATTTGATACAGATATCTCTATTGAAATTAATGAAATCAAAGTATTCAGTTGAACTTTTCCATAGTTGGTAAACTATTTAATTTTCAAAAATATCTTATTTGGCTGTCATGAGTTCTTAACTGAAGTTTTGCACTGCAGAAATCTGTGGCATCATCCAGCAAAAGAACAACAATTAGCATTTCACACCTTAAGAGAAAAAGATATTGGTTCCCATTGATGGTAGAACGGTTTGTTTAAGACTATGATTTTGTATTACCATTATTGACCTCCAAACCAATTTGAATCTCCCCTCTAATGCTCACTCAATTGACATGCTGCAGTTAGGAATCGGTTTACTTTTGCTTCAGCAGCTCTGTGGTATTAACGGAATTTTATTTTACTCCCGTACCATATTTGAAAAGGCAGGTTAGAATCGTTCGATAACTGATTCTGGACTTAAAAGCTGAAATCCTAAGGGGGAAAAAATCCACCATGCTTCTTTTTTATGATTCAGAAATAAACAATGGCACAATCCCGGTAAGGAGGGTTAGATAAGGGTATCCCGACCCACAAAGACACTTCATTTGTTTAGTTTAGTAACTTAGTATTGCCATGAAGAAAACCACCTCAATACCCCAACTTAGGATGACGAGATCCAACCTCATGATTGGGATGTGAAGCATGTCCTTAGACTTGTGTCAAATGCTTCATCTAGTTAGTATGACCTTCTCTAATTTACCTCAACTGGACAGGAATATCTGAAGGTGCTGTTGCCACATTTGGTCTTGGAAGCATTCAGGTAACAAGATTTAAATTCCTTTACTTATTTTCTCTGACTAATAGTAAACTCATGCCATTTCTGGGAAATTGAACAGGTGGTTGCTACTGGAGTTGCTACTTGGCTGATGGACAGGGCTGGCCGAAGGGTTCTTCTTATAGTATGTCTCAAATGTGATTGCATATAATGTGGGTGTATTTATGTGAGAATAGTAGATGAGTCCCAATTCTTTGCAGGTATCCTCAGCTGGAATGACTGCTAGCCTTCTCGTCGTTGCAGTTGCATTTTATCTGGAGGTCAGTCTGGCATATTTCATTTTGCGTATGCACACTCTAACCATGTAAGGTGTTATCATGTTTACACTCACAAGCAAAATGGACCAAAACCTAGATGAGTGGGAAACTGGGAATTAGAGCTGGCACTTTTGGTCAACATGTGAGGGTTCAGGTTATGTTTCAGGTCTTCGGGTAGTCGAGCTGGGTCAAAGATTGCCAACGTCCATAAGAAGTGATAAATCACATGCATAATGCAGCATGGGATCATGTCCCAACTCGTGCCTATTTTGTGCCCCAGCTTATTCTTCTCACCAACTTATAAGCAGTTATCTAGTGTGGTTGATAAGTGGTGAATGCTGAGAGGCGTAAATCCATAATCATGGAAGATTTGATAATACAAAATGTGAACACAAATACACAATGAAATAGATATCTTCTACTGTGAAAAAGACCCTTCTTCCAGGGCAGAATTTTTGCTGTCAGTGACACCGTTTAGCAATTACTGTGCAGGAATTCCTCTGCTTTCTAAAATAGAATCCGTTTTGAAAGGCAGAAGAAACCACATCTGTCGATCTTATGGTTTGAAAAAACTTCCTAATTTCCCCCCAAATGTTTTATGCCTTCTCCTCTCTCATTGTTGACAGGGTATCATACCAAAAGACTCGGTATTCCACAGCACGTTGGGCATACTCTCTGTCGTAGGCCTCGTGGTATTGCTTCTAGCTCTAATCCTATCCCCACTCCTAATAAATAAAAACTGGAAAGCAGATCTAAGACCTTTGATTCTTCTATTTGTGGCAGGCCATGGTGGTTTCATTTTCTTTGGGAATGGGACCCATTCCTTGGTTAATCATGTCCGAGGTATGCTAATTACTTCGTTTTAACCATTTTATTTTGTGACTTCTGTTTTTCAAAATATTTTCATGATTTGTGCTTCACTTTCAATTCTTTCAACCCGTCCTTACCTGTTTCCTGTTGTAACAATTGAAAAAAAAAATACCATGATTCAATTTGCAGATGCATTTTGCAATTTATAACATGTCTAGTGTTCTTATTTTAGTGCAGTAATCTTCTTTTTCTTTCTTATCTCCTTCTTCCTTTGGACTTCACCAGATACTTCCAGCTAGTATAAAAGGCCTTGCTGGTAGTGTAGCAACAATGGCAAACTTCCTAACTTCCTGGGGTATCACTATGACTGCAAACTTGCTGCTCGCTTGGAGTAGCGGAGGTGAATCTTTTCCTCCATCTTCTTGCTCTCTTATCGTATTTTTACTGATGTTACTCGGCAAAACTTATCTTTACTCGTCAAAATTGATCTTTCTGAAACTCATTTTATTTAGCTTCTTTCTTCCCCTTTACAAATATCAAAAGCATCTTGCATTTTTATCGCTTGACTAATACTGATTCTCCAATTTGTTGTAGGAACCTTTACAATCTACACATTTTTTGCGGCTTTTACTGTAATATTCGTGGCAGCATGGCTTCCAGAGACAAAAGGAAAGACGCTTGAGGAAATTCAAGCATACTTTAGATGAAAGCACAAGTTTGTGTATTTATCTCTATTTCACATGCCATTTCATGAGCATTTGTAATGTGCAGCATATAGAGAAGACTGGGGGGTTTACATATTTTCGTATGTATACTAAAAAACTGCTGTGAGAAATTCAATTCTTGTATCCGGGCACCAATGCTTACTCGTTCCTTTATTCAGTTTCTGAAACAATGCAAAAATATGGAATTCCATTCTTTGTAATCTAATACACAACTATTTCTACCAATTGAGAGAAAGGTGTAATGTAGTCCCTCTGTCTTGTTGACCATACAATTTGCCGGTAATATGATGACTAAATCTGGACAACGGTAGTGAAATGGCTCACTTTAGATCAGCTCCATCATCGTAAACAGAAGCTAAGAAGCGTTTGAGACATCTATTGTAGACACACGGCCTCTCGAGGTGAACTAGATGTCCTGCTTTCGTTATGCCTTCATATGTTGCTTTTCCTCCAAGTTTCCTGCAAAGTTTATCAGATAAATACATGTCCTTTATTTCAGAATGGCTTTCCTTGCTATGTGTTAACCACCAGCTTCGTTTCTTTTTCTTTAGAGGCAAGCAAAATTTCAATTCTTTTACTCTAACCACCAATATCTCTTATACAGATTGTAAAGGGTTGTGTTTAGATTAACAATGAAAGTTCAAGTATGAAAATTGTGCAATTCTTATAAAAGAAACAGCGGAAGTAACTCTTATTAGATTTATTTCATTGTATACTTTGATAATCATTAACATTTTTATAACCATGACGAATAGATTGTTAAATCTGTTAATGATCAAAAGTATATTGCTAAGGTTTGACCACAAAAGTTAATATCATGTGCTATTTTAGTAGGGAGAATTGTATAGAGTTGTAATTGTTAAGAAGTAGAACATACTCTTTCATTTGCTGCGCAATCTCCATCGGGAAAAATTGATCATTTTCTCCCCATAAAAGATGAATTTTCTGTGCATCAGACAGGGAAAATCATAGTGTATGTCAAAAGGTGATATTGTGAGGAGAAAGTAGGGAAGAATTATAGGACATCCACTGAATTATTTGCATACTTTTCCAGGATATTTTCGACAACTATATACTACATCCGTTTCTTTTCTGTCTTTCTCTCTTCTTATTCAAACTTTATATGACATAAGCTCAAATCTTATTTTTGCTTATTTTTACTTATAAGAACTTATATGAACCATTTTTTTTTATAAGGACTGAAAATAAGTTGAAGAACGGGGCCTAAAGAAACAAGGCAAACTTTTTAGAGAAGAGTACCTGGGTAAAGTCTGGGATATCAGGGTCTTGGTTGGCAATAACCAAAGCCTCTAGGAGTTCACTTCTCTCCTTTCTATTGGTAAACATCACCTGTCATATTCAGCTGTTCATAATTAGATGCTGCAGTAGTTAAGTGAACCACATAAATGCAGTTTAACATGTCTTTTGGTGCAAATAGGGCATTGATTTAGCCACTCCAAAGATTTATTTAGGCAAAACTACTTGTGAGTAAGGCATGAATAATTGTGCTCTCAAAAGAAAGGCCAAAATCACTATCCTGCAAAGACCCTTAACTTTGGAGGAATATTCAATCAACTTTCAGAATTAAAAGACTTGTCGATCTTTCTATCATATTCAAACTCCAACCATCCAAGCCCTTAATTTAGTACATGAAAATTTGTCATAAACAAAATAAACAATCTTATAAATGTCACTTTTTTGTCAACAATAACTTCATAAGAAAAACTTGTCAAAAATCACCTTCTATTAAGTTTTTTTTTGTGAGATGAAGCATTTGGTCGGATTTCTATTTTCTACCATTGATTTTTATTTGCAAGCGTTGACTCCAAGTTCTCAATCTTTATGCAACAGAGGTAGTACGCAATTGATATAAATGGAAAATTATGCGAAAGGAAAAAAAAACATAAAAAGCATTGTGAGCTACTTTTACTCCATCTGTCTCAAGTTATTTGCTACATTACTTTTTCACAATTTTCAAGATATGATTTTGAAAAATAATATCTCAAATTTGGTATATGAAAATATTATGTAAATCAAATATTTGAAAAGTACATCTTGAGACGAATCAAATAAGATTCCGTATAAGTATCTTTTTTAGTATGTAAATAAACTTAAAGATAAATAATGTTACAATGTGAATAATGCTCAAATTCTATGTGTACACAAAACCACCACAACCTTCCACCTTGGGACTTGAGAATGATGAGAATGTAGATCAAAACCACCACAACCTTCCACCTTGGCAATGATGAAAATCTAGATCATGATGTCAGAGCTCAATATTCTAATCCCCCACGCATACCCTTGATAGATTGCAAAAAATGGCTTCTTTCTAGTGTAGAAAAGAGTTGTTTGGGCCTTGGGGCTAGAATATTAGTAGAGAAAATAACTTGAAAGTTAGAATTAACAATATAGACCGTGCAATTTATTTCTGTCTATATATTAGGGTACACTGGGACGAGAAGCCTTATATGCCACTAGGTCAAATTATTTTGGACTGGATTAATTAAATAATATTTTAGTTTAGCTCAATTCTACTAATTTTAGTTCAATTCAAGCTAATCCAGTTTAGATTCATTCAGTTGAAAACACATAGCCTTAAACGACAACCTAGGCTATACCCCCCCGAAAGTCTCAACTCTCAAGCGGTATGGGATACCAGCTACTTTGTCTAACCTTTTAAACTATGTAAAATACTTAATTGCAAGAACATGTAATTAGTTATGTTTCCTATATTATATTTATTTATCTAAAAAGAAAAGTTATTTCTATTATTTATTTTTCTTCCTAACTTAGCTTTGGAATAATGTTAAAAATGAAACTAATCACACCTATTATCTCATCAAAAAATTATATAAAAAAAAAGTCTATATAAAATTAGACTTATTCAAGCCCACATTTTATTAACGAATACATTACATCTCACTTTAATTCAACGTTATTCACAGTGGCGATCCACTTAAGAGCAATGACCTCTTTTGAATTGGTAAAATTGCAAAAATTTCCTTAAAAATTTTCAATGTTTTGATAACTATCTTGAAAAATTGGCCATTTAACCCCGATAAAATTTAATAATTACGCTTGGACTCCATTAAATAATTTCTGCTAGATCCGCCACTGATTATGCATGGTCATCTCGCACCAACCTTGTCGTCCCTCCTCTTTTCTTTTATTTGTTTCCCTTTTATCTCAAACTAAAACAAATAATTTTAAAAAATAACCAAACAAATTTATCGAAAAGATGAAACTAATCACTAAATGAACTTTAAAAATTAATCACGAAATTGATTAAACTAGTCATCATACTGAAAGTACAGTTTACTTTCCATGTAATGTATATAGTTAGATTTTTCGAGGGTCTAAGACGGCCGCCTAACTGTCCTACAAGGCTCCGGCCCGGACCAAAACGATTCTTAAATTATTTGATTGATTAATGAGATTGATCGAGTCGGTAGGACTAGGATATGCAACTGTTCTACCAATTCAAACCCTTAATTAGTACTTCCTCCGTTTCGCAATACTCGCAACATAAGAATAGTAGCCACTATTCATGAACCAATCTTATGTTATATTTTTTTACAAGTGTATAAGAAAAAATATAGTCAAGTGGGGTCTTATTTCATTCGTCTTAATGCATACTATCATAATATCAACTTTTTATAATTTTTACTTATCAATAATTAGAGATATTAAGGTTCAAAGTATTGCATTGGATAGTGTGCAAACAAGAAACGTTGCAAGTATTGCGAAACGGAGGAAGTATTTCTTTTATGTAAAAATTTCTCTTTCGATAACTTACATAACCTCTATTACAGTGTACTTTAGTGTTCTTAATCATTACACATAAAATTTAGTGGATTTCTACCTAGCACAATAAGGTAAAATAGTAGCTGTAAAGTTACCTCAAGGTAGTCTTTGTGCAAGCGATTAGGAAACCACAACTTCTTATACGTAGCAATCTTAAGCAAGCTTTTCAACCCATCAACCGACGTTGGCAACAACAATTCCGACGACGATTTAAACCCCATCCTATTCAACTCCGCCTCGCTGATCGACTCCGTCATTGCTAATATCGAACCCGACACGACTAACACCTCCACGAGGTCCGGCCGTAGCTCGGCTAGCTTAAACCCCACCATCGCACCGTAACTGAACCCCACCAACGTGCACTTGGTGACGCCCAACTTTGACAATGCCGCTGCCAGACACTCCGCTTGAAATGTTGGAGATCTGTCAGCGGCATCCGTGCAGGACCCCCCAAAAAATAGGAGGTCCGGCACGTAGACCGAGTATTTTTTAGTAAGTGCACCTATTTGAAATTGCCACGTTACAATCCCCTCGGCTGCAAACCCGTGGATTAGGACTACCACGGGTTTTAGCTTAAGGGGTTGTTTATTACTAGCCTTTTTTTTGTTAGGCTTTGCCAGTGTCTCGGCGGGAACCCAAAATGTCATTGAGGTTCCCGCCGAGACTTCCACGGTCGTGGGACGAATGCCGGCCATTTTGAGTAGGCCGTGGAGGAGGGGCTTTTGGGCTTCAACTAGGTTCACCATTTTATTTTATTTTTAGGTAGGAGGAGTAACAAACTAACAACTACTCTACAAAAACTAAGAAAATGAAAGGGGGGAATTTGGGGTTATAAAGTAGCACTCATCATACTTGCTACTTTGTTAGTGGTAGAATTTTTTTAAAATTAAGGAAGATGGGTTTGGTGAGGGGTAGTTGAATCCTTGCAATTAAAATTGCGTGTTGTGAGAATTCATTAGTTACTGGTTTGTAATGGAAAAAGGAAGAGGGTGGGGTTACAACATAGGAGTCATAATCTGTGAGTTGTATTTAGTTGTATGTAATTAAGCAAAGTATTAATGTAAGTGAAACTTATTGATTTGAGAGACATAAATCTTGGAGAATGACTATATATGGTTAATGGTTATGTTTAATTTAGCTGTTAGTTGGTCAAGTGCAGGTAGTGTAGGTATAGCTACAAGTTTGGTTTTTCTCCGTAAACCTTGTGGGTTTGTTTAACAACTTGGATATGGGTTTTCCATATGGCCAAATAGTCTAATTATTCTCATATTAGATTGTTATTTGGTTGTTAAGCTAGCGGCCAAAGATGTCTTTTAAGACGAAATGGGGAAAAAAAGTTACGCCCGGTCGATTGTGCCGTGACCATTGGCATTTTGTTTGATGTCTTCTAGCCTATGAGCTCCATAACCGTTCATAAACTCGTATCCAAAAAGGTAAACATTTGTACAAATGGTAAATGCGAACAATTACCAAGTAGTACTTGGTCTAGTGCAAAAATAGTGTACCCTTACAACCTCAAGGTTAGGGGTTCAAATCCCCACTAGGGGCACTTTGAAGGTAGGGATTTCCCTTATCCTCCCCCCTACTCTAAAGTATCTGGCCCAATAGGACCCGAGCGGGGTCTGGACCACTTCTCCTTACAAAAAAAAACAGCGAACAATTGAATCAAGGAGTCAAATCAGTCAATACTAGTATACTACCAATTGGCCTAACAAATCACGTGATCACAAATTAATAGCCAACAACTAGTTGGGCCTGTTGGCTCATTACGAGTTTTGAGATTCTAGCATTTTTTGTAAGAAAAGCTAATATATTTAGGCCATATTTGGTTCAGTAGTTCTAGCGTTGCGGTAACGGAATGAAACCTGTAATTAAATTATCATTTGTTTGGTTCCCCACTTTTTCGTTTGACTCTGTTACTCCCCTCAATATCAATCCCCCCAATTGAAACCTACCCTCTCCCAGCAGTTTCAAAGACTGTTTCTCAACGGAAACAAACTCATGGTCTCAATCACCGCCATAGCCAGCCCATACCCCACTGCCATCCTATTCCTACCACTGTTCCCCAATTGCCAGGTCACCATCACCACTTTTTCACCCAATCCCACGTCATCAGCACCAATTACACCCCTTTGCCACGTTAGACAGTTTAGGACAGAGATTAGAGAAGCTAGTAGGTGAGAGGCACACATTCTTCATGAAAGGAGGCAGGGGAGATGGGAAGAGAGAAAACGTATAAGGAGAGGATTGAATTAGTAGAATAAATTTTGCAGCAACCAAACGGCTTTGAAAATGTAATGGAATCAATTAAGAGTGGTTCTATTCCTCCATACCAACTCATTCCTTTCCGTTTCTTTTTCTAGTCCTAAACCAAACAGGCTCTTAAGGTGATGATTAAGTTATTTCCAATTTCTTTTTGTAAGCAATATAGATTTTGAGACTTTATATGATTTGTAGTAGTGTGGTTAGTTTTATCCCCTACTCATACACTTTCCTTTGTCTTTAAGTCTATTATGATCGATGTACATATAAAATATGAATATCGAATAGTCATATGAGGTTTTATTAGATTCGTCTTGATATTAACTTTTTATAAGTTTTGCGTTGGAAGACTTTAAATCGTTCCCATCCTAGTTGATCTTGATTCGGCATTAGAAGACAATTAATATGGAACGAAAGAGGTGTATATGATAATATGAAACAATACTATTAGAGACGTGGAAACACTTGATGATTCGTATCCAAAGCTAACCAAATCCGAATATAGTCTGAGTATCTGAACTATCAAAGTTTAATAAGATGTCAATAACAAAAATCAACTTTCCCTTCAGTAATACCATGATTCAACCACATACACGTGATGTGATCAGTGGTGATGCCCAGTGGCGGATCTATGTATATATTTGACTTGGTAAAATTGTTCAAAAATATATTTAAAAAAAAATTATCTTACAAAATCGACTATTTTATCCTAATAAAATTTTACAATTACGCTATGACCTCACCCAATAATTTTTCTGGATCCGCCACTGATGGTGCCATCAACGTCGTCCCAATATGTGATTGCTAAAATTTACACATTGTTTGCATGTCAAGTTTTGCCATAGTAAGGTGTCATCATCTTATATCTTAATTTCTTGTACGAAATACGATCTTATCGTGACCCAACTTCGGCTTATTAAGATGAATGCTTATTTATCACTATTTATCATGCACAGGCTTCTTTTATCAGTCATTAGTTATGAGCCAAAAAGTAGGTCGTCTTTAATCAAGGGTTATTGGTACAAGAAACTGAGCTCAAATACATAAATGGCCTTTATCATTTGATTATTTTCTCACATTAGTCATTTCAATGTTTTTCTCCATTAAAGACGAAAGTCGTTTAATATGGATTGGCGTGACGTCCATATATAGAAAACAAAAGAAAGTTGTTTCTATACTGAATCTGCACTTCCTAATCCGCTACGCCTCTGAGCTTGCCTAACTTGCGGTCGCACGAGAAAGCTAGGAGATGGGTGTATATTGTATCCGTGTATGTAGCCAATGTAGGTCACATATATATTAGGTGTATGTGTTGCTAAAAAATATATATAATTTGTATATGTGTTACTACTAAAATTATACTTATAATTGTTTGAACCTATTTTATTATTAACGATATTTGAATTTAAATAATACATAGACCATTGAAATACTATGTTTCGAATAGAATTTTATTTCATTGTAGGGGTTGAAAATATAACATTATTTTTCTATAAACAAATTAAATAATTCAAAAGACAGAAAAATTTACTAGAAATCAATAGTAGAAAAATGGTGAAGATGAAGCTAATATATGAATAATTTGGAAAAAAAATTCAATTCTTTTTTTTTAGTTTTAAATAAAGGATTCATACAAATCTAAACAAAGAAAAGTTCATAAAACATATCTTTTAAACAAAGATAAAGAACAAATTAAAAACAAAATTATATGTCGAAACATTGTAAGTTTGTAATTTTTTTAATAATAATATATTTTAATAGAAACACATATACAGTATATTACCATTTTTATTATACACACAGGTATACCATGAATCTATACTCATGATAAACACAAATGTATGAATATTCACAAAATATACATTTTATTAATAATACATATATCCAATATCTCTATTCTATAAGTGAAGAGTAGGGGACACCAAAAATCAATATTTATCTTTTTTTTACTTCCTAATTAAATGGAACAACTTTCTCTATAAATAACAGTTTTCACATTTTTAAATTCTGAAAAAAAAAACATCTTAAACAAACTTATATATTTATGCAAAATTTTATATGATTTTGTACGCATCGCGTGTATATATGAGTAGTATGTAATATGTGTAGCCTTTGCGATATACAAATTATCTAAAGAGGCTGCCTAATTTTAATGTTAAAATTAGGCAGCCCAGGCCCAATTAAATTGATAAGGCCTACTCACCTAGACTCCCCTTTCCCCTGCCTCTTTCTTCTTGGGCTTCAATATCAGGCGGAGGCAACGACGATTTCACAACGGATTGGAAAACAAGACAGGGCCATGAAATCTACCTGACCCAGTACAGGGCCATGTTTGTTATCAATTGTGAAATTACTGACAAAAAGGTATTCCCTCATGGAAGCAAGAAACGGAGAAAGAATGGGCAAGAGAGGCTGAGCAAACTGAAGAACAAAGTTCAGCGAGTGTTGAATCATTTAGGCAAGTTTGCTGCTTGATAGGATTTAGTCGTATCACCTATTCAAAGATAAACCTACAGTCCTCTAACTAAGGTAGTCAATGGAAGCAGGGTCGAATCCGCAGGGAGACAGAGTTTCTAAATTAATATTCAATCAACTAACTACTTCAGATGAAATCAGGGAAGATTAACTGAACTAATGATTAAGCTAAGGAAGACGAATTAAACCGAGGATTTAACTATGGAATAAAAGTCTAGGGTATTAGGTCGGTCCACCATGCTTATACCAATCAAACAAGGTCAACTACTATCAAAACCTAAGTCAAGAGTCGAGGGATTAGAGCATGTGTTGAGCTATGGTTAAGACCCAACGCTCATAGTTCAACATACGCCGCACGTTCACTATTGTAATCAGAACTACTGATGTGTCCTAGGCCTCTAGTCGTAAGACGGATCTGTGCAAACAACTATTAACCACAAGCAATCAATGAAATTGGCCACTAACATTAATCACTAATTAAGAACCACACCACAATCACTCTAATCAAGCCCTAGGAATCAATAGGAGTCTAAATAACAATCATGGTATAAACATGGCTTCCCTATCTAACACCCTAGAAAGAGAACTACTCACTCATAATTGAATTGACAATAACAAAACTGATTGAAAACCCTAAGAATTGCATCATGAACTAATTGAATAATAAACAATTAAACTAAAGCAAATGAGAGATAAGAATAAAGCAATAAGAATGATGATTACCAAATTGACGAAAAGCGGGAACTTTAATTGAATTGAAATAGTATTCGAATCTCTTCTACAATGGAAAACTATGAAGAACTAGACTAAGAGCTCTCTAAATGTTCAATAGAATAAAAGATACCAATAAAAATAACCTCTAAAGTATTTATAGTTTCTAAGAAAGCAATAAGATAGAGTGGGAAAAAACGCAAAATCGCGTCCCCGTGTCGTCCGCCCGATCGGGCGGCCAGCAATCAGCAAATACATGAGCGCCCGATGAGATCGGGCAACGTTCACCCGATCGAGGCCGCAACACCAGTACCCGATCGGGCAAGACCACCCGATGTCATCGGGTGTGTGTTTCTTCTTCATTCCAGCAATCTCAGCAAAAGAGGCTAAGTATAACTCTGCCCGACGGGATCGGGCAAGGCCACCCGATCGGGCGGAAAATCTCAAGTTTTTGGCCAAATTACTCATACCCGATCAGGCGGTGGTTGCCCGACCCGATCGGGCGAAGCTTCTTTCTTTCTAGCTTCTGGCTTGGCTTCAGACTCCAAGTCCTTGATAATTCTTCTTCACAACGGGGTCCGAACACCATCTCGAGACCGCCAATATGCCTTATAACCTTCCGCTATAGCGTGGTGATCAAAACGCCAAGTAAATAGGGAGTTTTTCCCTAAAGACCTGCAAAACGATATGGAACACACAAACCACAACTATATCGAAATAGTTAGCATAAATAGCTCCTAAGAGCGTCAATATCGCACAATTTAGCTTGTAAAGAAAGGGAAAAACTCTATAAGAAATCAATATATCACTGCTTAGTTTGCTCTACAGAGGTTGGCGCTATCGACAAGGATGAGGTTTATCAATTTTAATTGTAATTAGAAATTAAATGGAGGAAGAGATTTGATGATGGATGATGATGGTGGTGAAATAAAATACAGGGGAGGAAGACAAAGGATAAACCAAGGAAGCAACAACATAAGGGAAAAAAGAATTTATTAGTTAAATTTATTTATATAATTTTTAATTTGTTAAATAGTCAATAATGAGATTAAAGTAGGTACTAAATAAGTTAAAGTAGTCAATTATTGAAATATATTAGTATATTGAATAAGCTTTGCCATTTTCTTTTATTTTGGAATGTTCTGTGTAAAATTAATTTGGTGTTTAATTTAAAGTACTCCCATAATAGATGAAAATATTCTCTTAAATTGATTAAAACTAATTCAAGAAATTGGGTGTTCAAGGTATTATGTTTACTATAATATTAACTTGTTATATATAATTTTTAATTTGTTATTAAGTTAAAGTACTCTAAAAGTTGATTAAAGTGGTGCTGAAATAGATTATATTAGGAACTATTCATAATTTATTAGTTGTTGAGCAATATGTTTTTATTATGAAGTTGAATTTTATATGATCTGAATTTAAATTGGGCTCTAAATAGATTAACTTAGTGACTTAATTGATTAAAGTAGTCCCTTATTGACGTATGTTAATATAGTCTATAATGTTTCAATGGGAGACAAATTAAAGTACTAAATGGATAGATCAGTCCCTTATTGACGTATGTTGAATTTTATATGATCTGCTAGAGTGCTGGATGATACAAGCAACTTTCGGCACTTTTTCAAAGGAATTAACTTGTTTTCTTTTAGAAATTCCTATGTACTACAAACATGTAATAAATGAGCCTGACCCACAAACCTGACTCGGTCCAATCCTAAAAAGCCCAACTGTGGGCTCTAAGCCCGACCCATATGACTTATGAGAACTTATGGCTTCATGGCCTTGGCCCCTTGTACTATTATTCGGGTTGTGTTGAACGTTGGCCTCGGGCTATGCATGGGCTTGTGGCTCACAAACTTAAAAAACATAAGAGACTCAATTTTTTTTATAATACGAAAACTATATTAATCTTATACGACGCTGATCAAAATTACTCATTACCAAAAAAAAAAAAAAAAGAGTCTCAGTCTCTCTCCTTAACGACACTCTCTCTTCCCAATTACTTCCTCATTTTTCTCTCTCCTCTAATTGGGTTTTTCTCTCTCCTCTAATTTGGTTTTTCTCTACTCTATTAATAATCTCCTAAAACGCAGAGAGGTTACTAGAGGTGAGCACAACCGGGTACCCGGTCGTATTGCACGGAACCGGTTGGACCGGGTACCCAGAAACTGGAACCGGAACCGGTTGGACCGGTTTCTTAATTTTGAAATTGGAACCGGAACCAACCGGGATCGGTTCCTTGACCGGGTACCCAGTCCGGCAAAAGTTATTGTTATTTGGTCTATTTGGCCGTTGATGTGAATCCGGGACGGATCCAAGCTTAAGTCCTCACAACCTTCACTCAGTTATGATTCTTCAAGGGTTCTAAAACAAATTTAGGGTTTCACTCACCTTAAACTCGATTTAGGGGGATAGTATTGAGATTAAACAAATTAGCTTCACTCACTAATTGTATTAACCTCGCTTAGAATTAGGTTTCACTTGCCTAATTACTAAGGGTCTTGTAATTAGATTCACTCTCTAAAAATAATAAAAACTTGGAAAGATGTACATCCAAATTCACAAAGACAAATAGTGCGAAATTTCAATTCAAAAAGTGTTTGTACTTCTCATTAAAATATGAACGCCTATTTATACTAGACTACTCCTAGTATAATCAAGAAAACCAAATTCTATCTAGAAAGCATTTAAAAACTAATCCCTAAAATCTAGGAAAAGATAAAGATAATGAAGATAATCTAATAAGATTAGGATAGGGATTTCGGCCCTTCCGATCTTATTTACATGCCTATCTCTTCCCTTATCCCTTAACTAATCAAATCTTATCTAAAAGGGATTACAACTCAACTAGGACTCTATATAACAGAAAAATACAATTATTTTCGGTCCTATTATTGACATAAATCAAAATGCTGAATTAAATACTAAATAAAATTAACTGAGACTCTTAATGACTTAATTGACTCTAATGGACGTTTGCTTCATCATTCTTGGACAGGACCTTCAATCTTTCTTAACATGGACGAAAAGGTTGCATTGAGCTTAAACTCATAACTCCCATGGCCTTGTTTCGAAGAATTAACCATACCCAAAAATTGCGAAGGTTATAGATATTGATATCTTGGAGTAGCCTCTTCGCTCTTGTATCAGCCGGTTTCAATACCAGGTACCCGCTACCCAGTTGCATTCAAAAGTTATATTTATCTAGTTTAACTAAATATAAGCATCATACATAACATAATTTGATACTTTCATTGACAAGTTAGTCATAAAAACCTTCAAGTCTTAAGCATACATTACATATGCATTCATCTCAAAAAAAATCGGTCTTGGAAACGGTTGAACCGGATACCCAGTGGGTACCGGGTCTATAATTTCACTACCCGGAATTGGACCCACTTCTAACCGGTTCCTAATATTTGATAACCAGACCCAGTCCGGCAGTTCCAGTTCCGGAACCACCGGTTCCAACCGGTTCTGGGTCTACAACCGGGTACCCAAATTTTTGCTCACCCCTAAAGGTTACGACTTTGCGAGGCTTCCATCAAAGGTTAAATCTTTGATTCGATTCAAACCCCGTTTTTACGGTCTGCAATGAATTTTGAATTAAGCTCAATTCAGTTCAGTCTCATTAATTTAAGTTCAGTTCAGTTGAGTTCCAGTTTAACTTAATTTTAACACTTTTATTATTTTTTTCTATTATTATTGTCGTTATAATTTGAACCAAACCTATACTACACTAGGGTTTTTTTCGGACAACAGTAAAACTTTTTGCTCAAGTAAAAGTCTGTACTAGCAATTAGTACTCCTTTTTCGTTTTTAATTGCTTTTCAGAATGCTTCTTTTCAATTGTAACACTTTCACTATCTTTGGTAAACTTTCGCATCTTTATATTCGAGTTCTTCACATTTATGGGCCCCACTTGTCCTTTTGTTTTTCCATCAAACACCCAACCACTTCTCATCAAAATTTTTTTTGCTTTTACAACATTCTCTGTCATACTTTATCTATTCTCCAAATAATTATATACTTGAATTAAAGGTTGATCAACGATAAAAATCATTATGATAACAATCAACATTTATGAAAATAATAATAGCTTTTGCTCACTCTTTATTTAATAAAATATTAAAAATTCTAAATATCTTATGAGGTGTGTTGTATGCTCACAAAATTATATATATATATGATTCTTTCACCTTTTTACTTTTTTTTGTTAATTTTGCAACTCTTATGTTCGTATAAACAATAAGGTATATTTCGTTTAGAAAAATCAAGAAAGGCACTTTTATATACTCCGGGCCTGTTCTGTTCAGCTTATTTTCAGTTCAATTTAGTTCAGTTCATCTCCAATAAGTTCAGTTCAGCTCTAATAAGTTCAGTTCAGTTCAATTTAGTTTAGCTCTAATAAGTTCAGTTCAGTTCAGCTCCATTCATTATTTAACCATTTTGTTTATTATTATTATTATTATTGGTCTAATTTATTTTACTCATTATTATTGTTATTATCAATTATTATTATTATTATTATTATTATTATTATTATTATTATTATTATTATTTATTTATTTATTGTTATCATATCTTTACTCATTATTATTACTATTATTATTATGGTTGAGCATGGTTTGGGTTGGTGCACGGTTCAACCAAATTTCATGTCAATACGAGTACTCTAATTTGCAATTGTTGCTTTATTTTACCGACTAGATATTCATTATTACATCACACAAATAAGTTAACAAAAGGCTACAAGATATTAAAAAATTACAAAGTTGCTAATAATACTGGAGTACTAATTAAGGTACAACATCGTCATTACGTTGAATATTAAAGATACTTTGACGGTTTGTGGTGGGGTTTGGTTTATAAATATTATAGACCAACCAACCACAAATCATGGTTTGGTTAGAAGCACACACCGATCCATATTTTAAGTTAATTATTATTATAATTACTAATTATTCTTATTATACCATCATCATCAAGTATTAATATATTAATAATAATAATAGTAATTATTTATTATTAATTATTATTATTATTATCAGTATTTATTATTTTTAAATTAATTTATCATTATTACTATTATTTATAACTATCATTTAATAATATCAAAAATAATTTTAATCATTATTCATTTAATATTATTCTAAATTATTTATTTTTAATTATTATTACTTAGAATTATAATTACTTATTATTTAATATTCATCATAATAATTACTACCTCCTTTTTTTTAATATGCATGTTTGTTTCTGCGCGTGGACCAATGAAAAAGTGCAAAAGTAAGAGAGAATGTTAGTAAAAGTAAGGAAAAAGTGAAAAAGGTAGAGAGAAGGAAAGAAAAAGTAAGAGAGAACTGTAATAATTAGGTGGACCAACCTTTCATTTATGGGAAAAGGTAGAAAATTACCAATTAAATAAACACCCCAAAATGGAAAAAAAGATCATATTAAAAAAACGGAGGGAGTATTACTTATTATTTATATATTTATTACAATTCAATTCAAATCAGTTCAGTTCAGTTCAATTCAGCTCCAATAAGTTCAGTTCAATTCAGCTCCAATAAGTTCAGTTCAATTCAGTTCAGCTCTAGTAAGTTCAGTTCAGTTCAGCTCCATTAAGTTCAGTTCAGTTCAGCTCTAGTAAGTTCAGTTCAGCTAGAATTAGACGAAGAGAACAGACCCTCCCTCCGCTTTTTTAGATGTAATATGTTGACTTTGGACACTATTTATCTAATACTCTTTGACTATTAATTGCTATTTATATATAAGGAAAAATATAGTCATATGAGATCTTGTTTGATTCATCTCGGTATACACTTTCCAAATATATATTATTTATAATATTTACAATCATACAATTAGAAGTATTGTTGGTCAAAGTAGTGCCTCGTCAAATGTGAAAAGTTCAATGTTATATAAAAAAATGGAGGAAGTATATTCGTATGTAAAATGTCCTAAAAATAGTACCATATTATTCTATAGCAACGAATATTGTACCCGCAATGATATATATATTTGATTATGTTAAAGGGAAAATATCGATGAATGTTTTTAAAATAAAATGAATTTTTGAAATTAATACATTATTCTACTAATGTAGATTGTAGGAGCCTAATTTCTATGTTGAATACGACCTTCGCTTTCTATAAGACGACCTTGCAAGCACAAACATCAAACTATTGCAATTTTCAAAGAACGGGAGAAATATGGTCATATGGAGCAACTAACCCTAATGTTTCCACGACAATTGAATGTTGTTTAATTCTATCCCCTCTAGTTCCCATAGTCGAATACTCAACATTTGCAACAATATACATAGTTAAGCTGTCATTAAAGGGGTATTTGGCAATTGGCGGGTGGCTATTAGCTGGTGGCTTTTTGTTGTGGTTGGATTGACCGACTGTTTTTAGTAGTTTGTTTGATCGGATGTATAATTATTGGTTGTATATAAAAGTGTTTGTTAAAAAAAGCTGTTAGTGTTGGTTGTTAAGTATAAAACAGAAGCAAAAGTCAAACACCGGCAATAAAAGATGGTAAAAGCAGCTTTTGGCTTAAAAGCCGGCTTTTTGCCACTCTAAAAGCCGTTTATCAAACTTTTTTTTGTTATTTGACCACATATAAAAGCCAAAAGCCAACGAAAAAATTAGCCAAAAGTCATTTACCAAACACTCCAAAGTTGAAATGGAACAATTATGGTGTTTAGACTTTTCCTGGCAAGAAGGACAAGCATATATAGGGAGTGCTTGGATGTTGGCTGGTGAATGTTGACTGGTGGCTATATAAGGTTCATGTGGTTCCCCTCAGAAGATTTATAGGGTTTCAATATGATCTTATTTTCTGCTGTCAATTGCTAGATCTGCAGTTTCGATGGATCATCATCACACTACGTAGGAAGACAGTCACCAATTGCAACCACAAAAACCTCTTGAAAATTAAAAACTAAAATATAGTACTATGTATCTCAGAAGGACTAGCTAACACATATTTTTTATTGAATGTTGCCTTATTAATTAATGTTTCTCTGCTTCAAATTTTTTTTTAATGTGGTTCTCTATTAATTCAGCTGGAGTAGGGACTATGAATGTGATTCACCTGTATTGCATTGAAATGAAGGATAACTAGTGTTGACGCCCGGGCGATGCCCCGGGTTAGTTTTATTGTTATGTTTATTTAGGATTTGATTGACTATTTGTTCATTTGTCATAAATTTCTGTTGTTGTTTGTAGATTTTCCTTTTTTTTGATGGTCATTCTTGACACACTGCATTTCCCTTATGTTTTAAAAGTTTGCATGCAGATCTATACTGACCATTATTATCACATTTGTGTGATTATTTTTTAGATTATCGTTTATCGTTTGTGAATCTATATGATGTTTTCTATTCCTGCTTTTTTGTTTTCCCACCATGTCGAGTGCCTTTTTTACGGTCTATACTTTCTATTTGCATAAATGGAAGTTTCTCATTGTATAGTAGTGTTAGCAGCAACCCCTGTAACATCCTCATTTTGTAGGTTTTAAAATAGAACGTAATGATAGTTTTATCAAACTTAGTTTTGTATCTAATAAACGTTTGTGCGAAAATCCTTAATCGACATATTTCAATCTCAAGTATATTTAGTTATTGAAATATCGTTGTTCCTTCTTTTCATTGTTTCCGCTTCCTTCCTTGTGTTCGTTTATTCCCCTCATTTTGTATTGTAGGTCTTTTGTCGTTTTTTCCTTCCCTGCATAATATAGTATATGTTGTTAGTTGAAATCATATATACACACCTTGTGTTACTGGCTAAAACATAACATACCATTTGTCTTTTTCTCTTTTGTTTTCTTTGTCTTCTGGTTCCATTGTTTTTGAGTTGAATTTTGTTTTTCATTTTTGGTCAATAATCCTAGTAACTCTTGAAAAACTTTTAAAATTATTCGAGTTATTCCAATTAATTAATTGTTACATCCTTTAGGATATATTAATCCTTTTCAAAGAACAACTATTTAGTTTTTTTTTTGGAATTTACTTTTCTCTACTTAATTACTTTGAAGTTTCCAGAACATACTATTAGTCCTCCCTGTTTGGGTAGGTCAGTGTAGCCCACATGGTTAAAGAAGAAGTTTGAAGTCAATCAGACATGTAGGAATAGAAATTAGAAGAGCTGAAGTAATGCCTTACTTTGTTGAAGGAAAAAGTTCCTCGAGAGCTAGTTGAGGTCAACCTGTAGTAAGACAAATTTTGAGATAAGCAATGTTGTTATGTAAGAAGATTGGTTTAGGGAAGAGACATTTGGGAGAAAAATAATTGAACGTCTAAGATCCATGCTCTACTAAGTGAGAGCTGAACCTCACCCTTTGAGGTTGTGAGATCCCAATTCTCACACACCAAACATGTTAACAAACAACTTATTATAATTATTGAACTACCAAGTTTTAATTTGAGGATGGAAATAGTATTCATTAGAAGAGAGAAAATGTACACAACTCTAGAATATCAAAGAATTACAAAGAAACCAATTCCCTCTAGATGGAAAAGAAGGCAAAGAGCAGCCATTTATTTGTAATCAGTCCATGGATATGATCGAAAACATACCATTATCTGAACTTTTTTACAAACATCTTCTGGTCTAGGCACATACATTTTCCAAACAACCATATTCCTGGCTTTTTAGATTAAGGTGTCAGCATAGTTACATCATGCCTATCTTGCAGACGAAAGGAAACAGTATTCTGCGAGATGGATCAAATGCTAAGAATTAGAGTTTTCAAAAGATTCGTATTTTTGGGGGTAGCCGCTACCGGAAAGA
Organism: Patellifolia procumbens; assembly: GCA_947645195.1. Lineage (NCBI taxonomy): Eukaryota > Viridiplantae > Streptophyta > Magnoliopsida > Caryophyllales > Amaranthaceae > Patellifolia > Patellifolia procumbens. The sequence goes on from CANSGD010000144.1 coordinate 2,752,187, forward strand.
GTGATGATGTTAAAGAGACTTTTTAAACCTTAACTTCTCCTTCAACAATAACTGAAGGGAAATTAACCTCATATTTATAGTAATACTGTAGGTTGTTAAGTTTCAACTACAAGGGAGTCAAACGGCATTGTAACTGCACATCCAGGGTCCATACTTCACACAATTCTAACAACTAAGCAGGTTGGAAATCTGAATTATGATGTCAAGGCTATTCCAGAGACCACTAACTAAAATAGAAAGCCATTTTTGCACAAGAGGCTCTCTTCAAAGATTAGCTTAGAAAGATATAAAACTACAAAGCAACCTTAAAGACAAAATGGGTTGGCTTAACTCATGAATACCAGCAAAAATAACTCAAATGTGCTATGGAACTATGAAAACTGTAGTAAGACAACAGGTTCTCAAGATCTCCAATGCCATCAAAAGAATAGCTACAGACATTATGGGCAATTAGGCAGCACTACCTTAGCTCAAGTATAATGTCGACTAATTCATACGTACCTGCTTATGTCCCAGAATAGATTGGAGCAGATCCTAGATAGAGTATTTATCTCCCCAAACTCTTTTCCAACTAAAATCATATGAGGATCTTAGTTTCTTAACAAATTTTGATAACCTCCAAATGGAGTTGTATTTAAACTCAGAATTACTGACTAAGTGGCAAGTGGAATCGAAATCAAGATATTTAAACATTGTCTGAACTATATGTTTTATTATTGTAAATGTTATGGCATACTCTGCCATTTTGGAGAAAGGCATTGAATATAAATGAAATTAGATCAGTAAAGATGACTGCACTTTGATTAGTTGAGCCTACATTTTGTTGCACCTGCGAAAAGACGTTCATTCTATATCCCTATTCTTTTTGTTGTCTACCTATCAGCTAATAAGCATAAGCTTATTGTGCTTTAAAGACCGTAGCTTGAAATCTTTCTAATGTATGTTTTCTGCCATATTGTCTTTTCTCATTTGTAGTATTGCTTTTTATCTGACGGCACTAAGTAAAGAACTACAAACTGATTAATTACGTTCATATGAGAATTGTTTTTTTACTTAATAAATTTGAAACCATCAAACTGGAGTCGTATTTAAACTCGGAATTACTAACGGAGTAAGAGCCAAGCAGAATTGGAAACTAAGCATCAACATATCAATTAAAAAATCACATCTTTCATTATCCATCTTCAAACCCACAATCCACAGAATCCTACAAAGCTCTAAAAAAAACCAGATTACAACAACACTTTCAGCACATTATCACAAGTTCATGCTCATAGAAAAAGCCCGAATTCAAGAATCACACAAAAGTTAAAATTAATAATGAAGTCGAACGATATCAAAAAAGTTAGAGAGTCACTTACAACAGCTTGTCATCTCTATTATTTAGTCTGTAATATCCTGTCAGTGCTACTCAGGTCTGCTATCTCCTATCTCGATGCTCCTGCAAAAAGAGTAACCCAAAACTATAAGAATGAGTCGTTAGAGTGAGACGTTTTCACTACAATCTGCAGTATCGTATTGCTAGAATTCCTACTGGATTTCATGCAATCCACAAATTTCGAGTAGAAATCGACAAAACCAAAACTCCCCTTCTTTGACGCACATTTAGTAAGAGAAAAAAAAACCTTCTTAACAAAGCAAAAAGTCCAGTACTATCACGCACATACGAAAACCACAAAGCTCAATTAGAAGAACTAAAAGCCTAGGCTACACAAACCAAATGTGGAACATGGATAATTTCAGATCATAACCACAACAACCCATACAAAGTTTTGACATACTTCTATCATAAAACTCAAAATTAAGCATTCATAGAAGCAAAGTAAGATTGTAGAAATCAAAATAAGCAAAGCGGGGAGAAGTAGTAAAGTACCATTCAGTGTAATCAGCTTGAAGAAGGTCAAGGTAAGTGTCCCATTTATTTACGATCACCTAAAAACGTATAATAATCACCACATTTAATTAAAAGTTGAATCAATAGGGGTTTAGTAAAAAAAAACAAGGCAGTTAGTGATCAACGAATAAAACCCTAAAGAAAAAAATTGAACCTATTGCTTAGTTACTTTCTGCAAAATGTCTAAAAGAAATGAAAACTCTTCAATTCCAATTTATAATGGAATATAACAAATGCATCAATTACCTGTTAATTTCGGTTACAATGGGGTATTTCAACGGTTGATCTTCTCCTTCATACCACGACCAACGTCCATAAGCATCGTCGGCCAACCAGTCGTCACCATTAATGGAGCTTTAATGGAGGAGCATTGATGGGTGAGCTTTATGGAGGAACTTTGATGGATTGCCGTTAATCGTGAAGGCTGAAGTTCTTTGATGCTCAGGAAAACAAAGATATATGAAATAAAAAAGCTCAAATTGATCAACAAAGAAATTGTAGCGCAGTGGTTCAGTGTTAGACTTTCATGTTAGAGGTCGTGATGTTAGAGGTCGTGAGTTCGATCTCGTGTGTATTTTAAAAATATTTTTAAAAGGTATCACGCCTCAGCTATGCAAGGAGTTAATGCCAACATGTGAATTGGAGAGACACGTGGCGGCCTCCATTTCTTGATAACGCTTTTTAATATATATATAGATTTATCAACTTGCAAATAGGTATGCTACTAATTTACTAGCCTTTAGATGCACGCAATGTGTACAGAATCATATAAAATTTTGTATAAAATTATAATGGTTATCGGAAAGGAGAAAAAAAGGAAGATTATTAGGAAGGATGGAGAATTTGGATTAGAGTGTTTTGTAGTCCCTCACTCCCTCCATTCCATAATATAAGTCCCCTTTCATTTTTGGGAGTCAGACTTTAAATTTTTTGACTACTTAAAAATATTTAAAAAAAAAACGTAGTCATGTGGTTAGAATCGCCTTAATATGTATTTTCGTAATGACAACTTTTAAATTTTTTTACTAATGCAAAAGTTAAAGACATAGAAAGTCAAAAGGTGCGTCTTGAAGATTGTGCAAAAGAAAACAAGAGTATATTTTGGGACGAAGGCGGTATTTTTTTCACAAAAACTATAGAAACATAGAGAGAATTGTGCCATTTAATTAGGAATTAATAAAGAAGAATGTTGATATATCATCCTCCTCTTCTCTTACACTCCCTTTGTTTTATAATGATCTATCCATTTACTATTATTACAAAAAGCAAGGCAAAGAGGAGAGATAGTGTGAAAGTGAATCCCTTTTGTTTATTTAAATAGGAGAGATGATGTGGTTGTGAGAGACAGTAGATTTATAAGGGCTCAAGTAATAGGTAAAATGGTGTGAAAAGGAAATAAACCTTTGCCATTTTAGAAAAGAAGTAGAAGTGGTAGAACTTAAAAAAAGAATGAAACCGGAAAGTGAATAGATCATTAAAAAAAGGAGGGAGTATAATGGAGATTAATTAATATTACATTATTATCATTAGATTATGTTTAACTTTTTACTACATGCATGAGGCAAAACCAATTGGTGATATTATAATTAATTGGTTGTCCGGAAATGGCTGTTAGGAGGATTCCTTGCCCTTGGTTGCATGTCGGTTAATCGGTTATACCATCAGCCTTTATTTTGAGTAATAATCTTTCCAACTTTTGAGCTCACATTTTTTTCCTTACACCTAAAATAAATCTTTAAGACAATTGGACAAAACATAGGATAAGAAGGCCCTTTAGCTTTTCATTTCGAAAATGAAATTGAAGAGGCGAATTCACTAATATCCTAGGCCATATATATATATTGTATCACCTATGTGTAGTTCTTTTCATTAGTTGTTAGTATCACCATAATGGACCATGTGATAATTTAGAATTTTAAACACATGGATAATATACAACCATACAAAAAATTAACTCGCAAGTGACGCATAACTAGCTGTACGTGGGACATTTATTTTTTAGACTAAGTCCACACTTCCTACCTCACAGCCTTGCCTATAAATAGCCTGCTTCACTAATCACTGGTAGTAGTACCATCCATTTCTTCACACACATATAAAGATATACTTCCTACTTTGCTACTCGTAGTCTCATACTAGTACAAACATACAAACTAATCCAGCTACTGCTAGAATAGCAAATAAAAATGCTCTCCCTTTCCATTCCAATTTTTGTACTCCTCTTTGGCCTATTGGTTTCATAGAGATCACTTAAGCAACTGCTTAAACAACAAATTCCATCCTCAAAAACATTGAATATACTACACACTCCAAAATTACCTCCTAGCCCACCAAAATGGCCTATTATAGGACATCTTCACTTAGTAGGAAACCTTCCTCATCGTAGCTTCCAAGACTTAGCCAAGAAATATGGACCTATTATGTACTTAAACCTCGGCTCCATGCCCGTTGTTGTGGTCTCATCACCACAAATGGCGGAACGCCTCCTTAGAAACCACGATGTTCTTTGTGCAAAGAGACCTATGTCCGAGGTTTCTCATGATCTTTCATATGGTTCTAAGGGAATTATTTTTACACCATATAGTCCATATTGGAAAAATGTGAGGAAATTATGCGTCATGGAGCTTTTAAGTGCTTCGAAAATAAAGTCATTTGCATGGTTGAGGGAAGAGGAATTGAGTGAACTTATAAGTTCGTTAAAGGACGCTTCAACGGCTAATCAAGTTGTAGATGTTGGCGCTAGCGTTGGTGGTGTCCTAGAGGAGTTAATATATAGAATGTTATATGGTGCACCTACAGGGAATTTGGCTCTTAGAGCCGTTGTCCTTGAGGCTTTAAGACTATCAGGAACACTGAATATTGCTGATTATTTGCCTTTTCTTGCACCATTTGATCCTCAGGTTCGTTTAGCATGCATTGTCTTTATACAATATCACTCGACGCCAAAAGATGCTTAACTAGTTAGAAAATTGTCTCTTAATTCCAAAACTAAGGCCCCGTTCAGTAATATTGTTGTTTTCTGTTTTTTGGTTTTTTGATTTTCAAAGTCATATCATATATGTTCTATAATAAATTGAAATTGAGACAAATTTATTGAGATCATGATGATTTTGAAAACTGACAACTTGTTTCGTATTTTTCGTTTTTAGTTTTCAAAAAAAAAAATTAAAACTGAGAACAAAAAACGATAACAAACAGCGAGATTAGATTTTGATTTGTCAATTGTCATATAACATATACTACCTCCGTTCCATATGCATTGCAAACTTTGACAATTTACACTATTCATACACTACCGTTTGATCTTCTTTTGTGATTTGTACACAAGGATAAATATAGCCATGTGAGATCTTGTTAGATTCGTCTCGATATATGCTTAATTAATATCAACTTTTTATAATTTTTACTTAAATAAAATTAGAGATATTAGCGTTTAAAGTAGTGCGTTGGGAGGCGTAAAACTCCTTGTGTTGCAATACATATGGAACGGAGGTAGTATATAGATAGATATAGATAGATATGGGATCTGGTTAAAACAGTTTTTACCAGTGAAAACAGTGTAAAAGGGGTACATATAAGGCATATGGGGCTACGCTTATTTCATTAATGGCATTTGTCATAAATGGAGTACTAATTACTTTGATGTTAAAACATACGTACCCCTTTAATGGTAAAATGTTACCCCTGTAGATCTTATATGTACCCCTGTTTTTAAGTTTTCATGGTTTTCAACAAACTTGTGGTTTTTAGGAATAAGATCTGGTGAAAACAGTTTTCACCATGAAAACAGTGTAAAAGGGATACATATAAGGCATATAGGGGTACGCGTATTTCATTAATGGCATTTTCGTGAATACTGACAATTTTAATGTTAAAAACATGCGTATCCCTTTAACCTCATATGTACCTTGTACACCTTATATGTACCCCATTTTACGTTTTTTTACGATTTTTACCAAATTAGTTGTTTTTAGTGGATCTTGGATTATATATATGAAGAGAGAGATAATCAACATCCACTGAGAAGGTCCTCTGGTGAGAAGTGAGAACAACTTAAATCATAAATAAAATGACTTACTTTTTTCTATTTAATGACAACTTTTTCACCAATTAATATTAGTTATCTTTACTACTAAATTATAACATCACAAAAACCCTAGGACATCACTCAGGCTTAACTACAATCTTTTCTAGCTAATATCATGCAAAGCATAATTGTTTTTGTAGAAAAGTTTTGAAAGGATGTGCAAGTAACCGTTGACGCATGCATGGGAAGCACTGATACAATTTTGATACATTATCTTTTACATTTTCATACGAAGGTTTCACTTTCCATTTCTTTTTCCTATATAACACATCGATGCTTCTATGGTTTTTCCTCAGAAATCTGTTTTGATTTTTATTTGAGGTCTCGTAATTTATTTTTAGATGTTTATCTTTTCTCAATAGACATCCGGTTCCTACAATAAGTGTAAATCCATGACCAAACATATTAGTAGAAGGTTTCTCTTTTAACTTTTCAGAAGTAAATTAATAATATAAATCATATGTAATTACAGGGTCTTAAAAGGCGCATCAAAAAGCTAATGGAGATGGTAGATGATGTCTTAGAGAAAATTATCACTAGCCATGAAGATGAGACACGAAGGGACCTCCGAACTCATAGAGATTTGGTTGATGTGATGTTATCATTGTTGTTTCTGTCCAAAACAGCAACAGTGAATGTGGTGGTGGGTACTTGGTGGAATTGTGGCTCCCAAACGTCCTTCGTGGTGGTGGTTACCTGCAAAACAAGGAGAAACCTCGGGGGTGGTTCCGAGGATCGCCTCTCCGATGCCTAAGTCAGTCCAAATTGAGCACAAGATCTCTAGTCGAGAGAAAACGAGTATCAAGTGCAAGTATTTTGTGAGTGTTTGATTATACGTACCTTACCCATGCATGGGCATGGGTATTTATATGAGACATGGATTTGTAACTGACCTAGTAAAGTGAGTGGGCCTCTTTGAAAGTGGGCCAAGGTGGAACGAGGCCTTCATTAAACTCCAGCCTAAAGGCTATGTCCGGAGCGGTCTGCCTGAGGAGGTCTGCTCTGCTCTAGGCGCTCTGACGTGGAGTGGCAGGCTGCTTCCAGCTGGAGGTCTGTTAGGTAGACCCCATACAATTTGCCCCCCGGACCCAGTATTTGCAGATTGCAATATGCTGGGTGCATTTGTTTTTGTTCTGGCGTTCTGCTCTTCGCGGAATGATACGTGGCTGTCTGTGAATTGCTCTTCACAAACTCCAGAATGCTTCCATTTTTCCCGCCCATTTGGTTGGGGTGTTGAGTAAGGGTCATTAATTCATTTTGAATTGAATTGAATTGATGTGACTCTTTGGGTTCCCAAGGAATGTAATGATGATAAGTTGGTGCTGAGTGGACGAATTATGCTTATTTAAAGGTTGAATCGACCTTTTGTGGAACTTTTCAGTTTCCTTTCCTTCGAACTCTTTGCTTTTCAAACTTTCTTGTTGTTCTTCGACAATTTCTTTTCGCCCTAGCCATTTTCGAGTGATTTCTCTTGATTATCCTGGGAGATATCTGTCTGCGTTTGGAGATTAATTGATACTGTTGCGTTCGTGGCTTTCGTCTTCTCTTCCTTGGCGTCTTCTGCTCTCCATTTAGGTAAACTCCTTTTCCCAGATCTACTTTTGGTTTTTTCCTTCTTGGATGGTTTTGATGTAATCTTTTCTGTGTTTATGGATTTCCCCCCTTTTTCCTTCTGTACGCATTTATTTGCCTGTGTTTTTGGGGTTAGGGTTTCTTTCCTTTGGTTTTCAGGTGCGATTGTTTACTTCTTTGCTTCATAGATCTGTTTGGTGTTGTCTCGTTTCCGTTCTGCCGCTCTGAATGCTAGGCTCTGTCCTGCTTCTTCAGCAGGACTCTGCTCTGGTTGGTAGGCTCTGCTCTGCTTCTTCAGCTGAGTTCTGCTCTACTGTTGACATTTAAGATTTTTAGGGTTTGCTTTGTTTACCCTGTTATCCTCTTTACTTGCTGGGTTGTAAGCCTGCGATGTGTCTTCATTGTTTGTACTGCGTTATTTGCAAGAAAATATCCTATTTCTTGGCTATTTCTGATCTTTACATACCATACACATCCTTGCCCCCCAGTCTGGTAGCTCAGTCTGTAGGTCTGAGGTGCCAGACTGTCTTGTGTGGTGACTGCAAGTCTGATGTGCTGTCGTCTGCTTCTTGTGTTGTGTAGGATGTCTACTTCTCACTCTGCTGCTTCCCGTGGGAAGGATGTGGTATCTACCTCTTCGTCCGAGCCGGATGAGCCTTATCCGGCGGACACTCAGTCCCCGTTTTTAAAGTTGGATTTGCCTCGGTGTAAGGACGAGGTGGTTCCGGAGGAATGGGAGATCTTTGACCCCTGGGACAGTCTTCGTAAGGAGGTGTTGGGTCCTGAAACCAACAGATTTCCTCCCAACTACAAGTTTAAGCCCACTCTGCCCGCAGTCAAATGGAAGTACAGCGACCATGAGATGCGGAGTCTTGCCCTTTACGACAGCAAGGGTAAGCCTTATTTGGCGAAGAGATCTGTAGAAGCGTTCAAACGGGCGCATGCTGCATACTACCTGGAGATTGCTGCCGAGATCAAGCCGCTTCGCGGGTCTTGGGTAGTGCTTCCCCAAGAGGGTCAGAGCCTGGCAGATGTACCAGAGGGGTACACTGCTGTTTATATGAAGCAGCTGGAGTTCGGGCTTAGATTCCCCATCCACTGGTTCTTGGAGTGGGTTCTCTGCCGGTATCGTATGGCTCTCTGCCAAGTCAATCCCCAGTCTCTGAAGAAGATTCTGGGGTTTATTTGGGTTTGTGAAGCTCTGGGCTTCCCCCTCACCATGAAACTCTTTCAATGCCTGTTTTACTTTAAGAGGCAGGGGGGGGAGTATAGCTTTTTCACCGGCTCGGTGCGGGCCAATCATCTGACGGTCTATCCCGTCGATCTCAGTCTGAAAGATTGGCGGGATAGTTTTGTCTTTGTTAGGGTACCGACGGAGGAAGGGCACCCTTATCAATTTAGGGCCCCTCTGCGCCCTGTGGAGCCTAACTTCCAGAGGCAGTTGGACCCGAATGTGCTGAACTGGGACGAGAGGGTAGCTTACTACTACTTCAAGTCCAGATCCAAGGTTACTGCAGGGAAGCAGTTTCTTCCCAAGTACTGGTTACCGCATCACTATGTGATGTGTCAAAATGCCTTCCTGAGGATAGGCCATCTGTCCCCTGATTATACTACGGGTAAGCGCTCTGCAAACTCTTAGCTCTGCTTCTCATTTTCCATTCTGCTGTGATTCATTGTTTGTACTGTGCTGCAGCTCCGTGCAGACAGTTTGTTCGCCAAGTGATTAAGGGTGGGTTTTGAGCTGGCGGGCGTGTTCTCCCCCTTTCCATTATTTTCCTTCTGCATTCTGACTTGCTGTAGCTAATGAGTATTCTAATGCTGCAGAGACTCTGGGGTCTGCCATTCCTTGGGAGCTGGGTTTGAGTCAGTCTTCAGTATGTCGCAGGTACCGTCCGGTACCTGACCCGGGGACCTACACCGTCCCTGACTTCATCAGGGAGATTAACGCTACCCCCTTGGACCATCCTTCCCTCCGGACCAAGCGCCCGGAGCTTGTGGATAGGTTTACTGGGGCGTCCCGGCCGCAAGGGGGCCCCTCTGCCACTGTCACAGAGATTCAATCTGATGACGAGGAGGAGGCGGCGGCTGTTCCTCTGCAGACTCATCGTTCCCGGCGTGCTGTACATCTGCCGGGCGATGATGATGTTGGTGGATCTGCAGAGGGGGCCAGCACTCTGCAAGGGACTGTTCTGATTGTTGAGCCCCTGCAACAGTTTCCTCCTGCGCAACCAGGTATTACTTATGATGAACCCCAAGGTATTCTTTCTGCTTGTGTGCATTCTGACCAGCTTCTCATTTTTTATATATATATTTTTTTTTTACTTTCAGAACCGCCTGTGGTGGAGGATGTGCTCAGTGGGGGGGCCTGACCAAACGGCGACAGAGTTTGACAGGACGGAGAAAGAACCTACTCCAGTGGGTGGTTCTGCTCAGCCTGATGAAGCTGGTCAGGAGTCCCATCGAGCCATGACAGAGTTTGACAGGACGGGGGCGGAGGCTGCTAAGACTGTCTCGACTCAGTCTGCTGAGGGTCAGAGTGAGGACCAGTCAGGTAGCTGTCTTCTTCAGACCCAAACTGCTCTTTGTTATCGGTTTCTTTTTACCTGCACCTTCTTGATTTCCCTGTTTTTATATCAATATGATAGGCTCTGCTGGGAAAACCGTCCCTACGCCCGTCCCGACTAATCGGGAGACGGTGGAGCCTCTCCAGCATGAGAGGGTGGAGCAGCAGAGCTTGGCTTCCGTCTCAGTGGTGGAGACTGTCTTGTCTCCTCCTGCTCAGAAGGCTACTCCTCCTAGTAGGAAGGCTGCCCCCTCCTCCTCCCAGAGGCTTTAAGCAGGTCCTTGCCCCTACTCCTGAGGATCTGGCGCGTGTGGTCAGTGTTTCCTTTTCCTCTCTTCCCTCTTGTAGAGTCAATTCGTTCTGTGCTTTGCTTTGTTGACGACATTTTCTTCCTTTTATTTTCTTCAGCAGCAGTTGAGGGCTAGGAAGGTGCAGTCTGCTGCGGCTCTTCAGACCTCTGCTCCTGTTGCAGGCCAGCTTAAGCCCCTTGCCGAGGGTATTCATCAGACTACGGCTGAGCCTGAGGTCTCTTCTCGTTCCCAGAAGAGGTCAGCAGAGAGGCAGAGTGAGGAAGGAGCTCCTCCTCAGAAGAAGACTCGCCTCCCTGCTGACTCCCCTCGGATCGTTGTTGTCGAGGACGACGTCGCCACTAAAGGTGTGTATCCTTTACCTGGTCTTAGCTCCGGCCTTTTCCCTTCTGTGGAACTGACTGGACTTTCTTTTGGCTCAGGTTCTCAGCAGAGGGAATCGGCGGACGACCAGCACGAGGCTCAGGGGCGGGAGCAGATGTCCGTGGCCTTCCCTGATCCCAGTGAGTGGTTGAAGCTTCTGGCAAGTCGCTTCTCACCGGACTATGTTGTTCAAGATGCCCCCCTGGTGAGTTATCTGTTCTTCTTATAGTCATCTGTTTATGACATTAAGATTTCTTTCTGATCTGCTTTTTCCTTGATTACAGGCTGCACGGGCCGGCGCCTTCATTGGAGAGTTCTGCCATGCTGTGGGGCTGGGTATACATGAGGCAGATCTCCCTGAACTGCAGCAGCTTAAGGCTCAGGTAGCGCAGCAGAGAGCAGAGTATGCCAAGCTGAAATCCCAGAACTCTCTGATTGTGTCCACCTGCCGTGAAACTGAGGAGGAGAGGGATGCTCTGATTGTGGAGCGCGACACCTTGCGGACCGTCAACCAACGCATGGAGGGTCAGGCGGCGCAAGCAGAGGCTATCGCGGCTGAGCATTCACGCCTCTCTTCTCAGCTTAGTGAGGCGTTGTCTCGTGCTTCGACGGTGGAGACTAAGCTGAAGACCTCCGAGGCTCGGCTGCAGGCGGCGTTGAAGGAGCAGGAGCAGCTCAGGGGTCAGCTCTCTGCTATACGGGCTGATCATGAAGCCTGCCCTGCTAAATTGGCTCTGCAAGCCAAGGAGGCTGAGGCAGCTCTAAGACAGAAGGAGGAGGAGCTAGGGGCAGAGTTCTCCAAGTTGCTTTCTGAGAGGGAGGCTCAGCAGGCTAGGGAGGCTGAGGTGGCCCTAAAGCAGAAAGAGACTCAGCTGCTGGCGGAGGAGGCTGCCCGGGTTGCGCAGATGGAGGAGGCGTTCGGGAACAAGTACTGGGAGGACTGCAAAGTTGCGGTCCGCAGGGTTCTCTGGCATTTGCAGCCCTCTTTTAACTGGGATGCCTTTGAGGACGCCTATGCCAGTCAAGTGCATATGCGACCTCCGGTGACTCAGGAGCTCAGAGATCTGGAGTTGCTCTACTCTCTGCCTTCAGAGGGAGAATCTTCAGAGCAGCAAGTTGATGGGAGCTCTGCAAAGGATGGCAGCTCCGTTCCTAAGCAATAGGAACTCGGGCGGCTATCTCATGCTTCGCCTCAGTCTTCTTGTGACTCCTGTCTGAGCTGCTGAGGTAGGTGAGCTGGGAGCCTGTGCTGAACTGATTGCAGTCCTCCGTTTTTGCCCTCCGATGATATCCTAATTGACTTATCTTGTAATATTTTTAACTAAATAGTCAAACATTTCCTTTCCATCTGTATTTGCTCCCTTCTTTTGATTAGGTAGCCGCCGTTGTTGTAGTGCTATGTAGTACTCTGATTTGGTTCATAGCCAGATCCTCTTATGTAATATTCAATTAGTCAGCAATTATGCTTCCTGTAATGCAAGTTGCGGTCCTCTGTTGACTTTTGTGCTTTCTATTCGATGCATACCATGTTTTGTTGTTTCTGCTGAGTACCTGTGTTCTGCTCTGATGATGAGTCTGCCGTGCCATCAAGCAAATGCATTCAGGCGTTTTTGTTTACTTGGCTTGGTGGCTGGTGAGATTTGCTCAGAGCTGGGACTTTAGGGGCCCTTTACTCTTCTGCTCTGCCTTATGTATGACAAAGATTCAACAACAGCAGAGCAGAGGAGGTATTTTGACGCCCTAAGTCATGATGATTCTGGGAGTTTTGGGGTTCGCCCTTTAGCTCCTTCTGCCATCTTTTTCGTGTCGGGGTACGCTTTGGTTCTTAGGAACTCTCGCGTCCCCATTAACCTTAGGTGTCTATGACTTATCCTTGCTGCTTTTTGGGCCTTCGGCCCTGCAGGTTTAGAGGTAGAGGTCTATGACATCGGTAAGTCGAGTCGGCATCCGATCACTCTGCGGGCCTCAGGGGCTCTTGGACAGAGTTAACCTTTTGGCCGACTCCCTTTCTTCATTATGCAGTTTACTTTTGTGTCTGAAGAGCCTCTTCAGCCTTCAGCCTGACCCAGACCCTGTTTTCTTTTGCCAGACTGTGGTATTTTTTCTCAGTCTGCTAAGGGTCTATCTGATTTTGTCGTTTTGTTTTTCATAAAGAATTGATAAGGGAACGGGGGTTTAATGCGAAAATGGAGAATGGTGGACAAAGGGTGGCTCAAAGGCCTTTCATTCATGGGCGTTTTGATACAATCTGGGTTATACGAAGTATTTTTTCAATATTCGGGCGTTCCAGTTGCTTTTTAGTTCACTTCCATCCATTCTTCTCAGTCTGTAGGTCCCGGGGTGTAGCTCTTCACTAACCTGGTAGGGTCCCTCCCACTTAGCCGACAGCTTTCCGTGTATTTTGTCTTTTTGCACAGCTGCTGCATTTCTGAGTACCAGATCCCCTACCTCCAGAGGCCTGGCCCTCACTTTCCGTTCTGCCGCTCTGAATGCTAGGCTCTGTCCTGCTTCTTCAGCAGGACTCTGGCCACTTTCCGGTTATAGTATCTGCTGACTCTGGCTTAAACAGTTTACTTTTGTGTCTGAAGAGCCTCTTCTGCCGCTCTGATTGTGGTTCTTATCGACCACAGAGTGTTAGGCAGCTCCTCTAGCCACTTGCTTTTTTGCTCCTCCAGCTTCTTCTGTAGGCCTATCAGGATCTGCTTGTTAGCGGCTTCGGCCTGACCGTTGCACTGAGGGTTGCAGACTGAAGATAGGGCATATTTGATCCCAAATTGCTCCAACCACCCTGATAGGGGTATGTTGTCAAACTGTCTCCCGTGGTCGAAGACGAGAGCCTTCGGAATTCCGTATCTGGTGATGATGTTCTGCCACAAAAATTTTCTGACGGCTGCTTCTGTGATGGTGGATAGGGCTTCTGCCTCTATCCACTTAGTGAAGTAATCTACCCCCACAATTAACCATCTCTTCTGATATTGGGCCGTTGTGAAGGGTCCCAGGATGTCTAGCCCCCATTGGGCGAATGGGATAGGGTTATAGATTGGCATGAGGTCGTTTGCGGGTAGCTTGATGTTCGGTGCAAACCTCTGGCAGCTGTCGCATTCTTTCACCAGAGCTTCAGAGTCAGCTTTCATTGTGGGCCAATAATAACCGGCTCTGAGAGCTTTATGGGCCAGAGCTCTTGGTCCGATATGGTGTCCGCAGAGTCCCTCATGAATCTCCCTCAATATGTAGTCTGCATCTCTCTGCCCTACGCATTTGAGTAGGGGCAGAGAGAAAGACTTCCTGTATAGCTCGTCCCCGATCAGGCAGTATCTGCATGCTGTCAGCTTGAGTTTTCTTGCTTTCATTTTTCCTTCTGGTAATTTGCCAGTCTGTTTATACTCAGCGATCTCCTTGATCCACTTTGGCATATCTTCCAGTTCCAAAACTCGCTCTGCATCCTCGCAGATTGCACTGGTGGGTCTGACTTCCACCAGAACAGACCTATTCAGCTCTTGCAGACTGCTGCTTCCCAATTTGGACAGGGCATCTGCTTGTGCGTTCTGTGCTCTAGGCACTTGTTCAATTCTAAAAGTTTCAAAATTTGAAATCAGAGACCTCATTCTGGCTAGGTAGCTCTGCATCGTCGGCTCCTTGGCCTCATATTCCCCCTTGACTTGGTTGGTTACCAACTGAGAGTCAATTTTTAGGTGGACGTGCTTGGCTTCCAGGGTCTGGCAGAGCTGCAATCCAGCGATGGCCGCTTCGTACTCTGATTCATTATTGGTTGCCGAAAACATGAACTTCAGGGCATATTCAATGATTTTCCCCTCTGGGGTTCTGATGACCACGCCTGCCCCAGAGCCGTTGATGGTTGCAGACCCGTCTGTAAAGACTTCCCAGGCTCTGGGCTCTCCTACTGATTCCTGATAGGCACACTCTGCTAGGAAGTCAGCTAGAGCTTGTGCTTTTATGGCGGTTCGCGGGGCGAATTTGATACCGAACCCTGTCAGCTCCAGGGCCCAGTTCATGATTCTCCCTGACTTGTCTACCTTCTCCATTGCCTTTTCCAGAGGTATATTTGTCAGCACAGTGACGGGATGTGCGTCAAAATATGGCCTCAGCTTTCTGGTGGCCAGCACTACTGCGTAGGCTGCCCTTTCTATCAATGGGTAGCGTGTTTCTGCACCCGTGAGGGTGTGGCTTACAAAATATACCGGCTGCTGCTTCTTGTTCTCTTCCTTCAGCAGGACTGCACTCACAGTTGCAGTTGTAACGGCAATGTATAGGGAGAGAGCTTCCCCTGTCTTGGGTCTGGCCAGTGTTGGCAGGCCAGAGAGGTGTGACTTCAACTTCTGGAATGCCTCCTTCTGCTCTGCTTCCCACCTGAACTCTTTGTTCCCTTTCAATATTTTGAAGAATGGGAGAGCTTTCTCTGCGCACTGAGCTATGAATCTGGACAGGGCTGTCATTCTGCCTGTCAGCCTCTGGATGTCTCTGATGCTTTTAGGCTCTGGCAGATCCATAGCTGCTTTTACTTTGTCAGGATTCGCATCGATCCCCCTTTCGCTGACCAGATAACCCAGGAATTTCCCTGACCGTACTCCAAACACGCATTTCTTAGGATTCAACTTCATGCTGTGTTTGCGGAGGTTGGCGAAGGTCTCCTTTAAGTCTGCTATGTGGTCAATCTCAGTTTTACTCTTGGTGATGACGTCATCTACGTACACCTCCAAATTCCTTCCCCTTTGACCGGCAAAGACCTGATCCATCAGCCTTTGATAGGTGGCGCCTGCGTTCTTCAGCCCGAAGGGCATCATGACATAGCAGAATACCCCGATAGGGGTGATGAATGCCGTCTTCTCCTTGTCTGCGGGGTCCATGAAGATCTGATGGTATCCGCTGAACGCGTCCATGAAGCTGAGCAGAGCGTGCCCACTGGTAGAGTCTACCAGCTGGTCGATTCTTGGCAAGGGATAGCAGTCTTTGGGGCAGGCTTTGTTGAGGTCTGTGAAGTCAACGCACATCCTCCAGCTCCCGTTCGTCTTTTTAACCATTACCACATTGGCCAACCATTCTGGATATTTGCAGGGCTCTATGAACCCTGCCTCAAGCAGCTTCTGAACTTCTTCCTCGATGGCTTTATTTTTCTCCGCAGAGTAGTTCCTCCTCTTCTGCTTCACAGGTCTGTACCCTGCGGCGGCGTTTAACTTGTGGTTGATGGCGGCTGGGTCCACCCCAGGCATCTCGGCTGCCGAGAAAGCGAACACATCTGCGTTCTCTTTCAGCAGACTGATTAGGTTGACTCTGGTTTCAGGATCCAGGTCTTTGCCTATCCTGACTGCCCTGCCTTCTTCCGGTCCCAAGAGTACCTCTTCGGTCTCTTCCCCCGGTTCAGGCTTATTTGCCTCCTGCTCTGCTTCTGGCCGAGCATCGGCCTCACTGATAGCAGCACACTCTTCCTCTCTTTGCTTGGCCTCTTTGGCCTTTCCTCCATCACTTTCTTTCCCGGCTTCTTCAGCCTGGTCCTTCTTGGCTTCTTCGGCCTCTTTCCTCTTTCCTTCTTTCTTTTCCTTTCTCCTCTTTCTCCTGGACCCAGAGTGGTCAGGAGGGGGAGGTCTTTTATCCTTCTTTAGGGCGGTCAGATTGCATGACCTAGCTGCTCTCTGATCTCCCTTCAGTCTGCCCACTTCTCCAATACTGCTTAGGAAAAGCATGGTCTGATGATGGGTTGACGGGATTCCCTGTATTGCCTCGATGAACTTCCTTCCCATCAGAGCGTTGTATGGTGACGGGAGGTCTACCACCAGAAACTCTTGTACTACTGTTCTCTTCACTCCGTTCTGCCCCTCTGTGGTCACTGTCAGATGTATCTTCCCCTCTGGGATGATGGAATTCCCCGTGAATCCAACGATTGGAGTTCCTCCTGGCTTCAGCATTGAACGATCTAGCTCCATTTTATCGAAGGTATCCTTATAAAGGATATTCACGGCGCTCCCGCCATCTACCAGTATTCTTCGTACATCTATCCTGCTAACCTCCAGAGTGACCACAAGAGGGTCAGAGTGCGGGAAGCTGATGCCTTTGCAGTCTTCTGCTGTGAAGGTCATGTTTGGTAGATCTGGGCTCAGCTCTGCCTGGTTGATGGAGTAGAGGTTGGGGTGGGTGAGTTGCCTTAGGTGAGCCCTCTCTCCCCCTATCGAGCTAGAGCTGCCAAATATGACGTATACCGTCTTCTTTTTCCCTTCCTTGATCTCTGCTCGCTTGTCCTGCAGTGTCTGCCCCTCGCTCTGTTGTTCCTTCTCCTTGATCCCCTGATTCCAGGCGAGGTACTCTTTGAAGTAGCCTCGTCTGATCAGGCTTTCCAGATCATTTTTCAAGCTTATGCAGTCTTCCGTACTGTGGCCTGGCGTCTCATGGAAAGCGCAGAACTCTGCCATGTTTGAGCCTAGGCTTCTCTTCTTGGTGGGTGGTGGTCTGTGCCACCTGCTATCATCTCTGTGGGTCAGAAAGATCTCAGCCCTTGGCGCGCTGAGGTTGCTATAGTTGTTATATTTCTCTTGGGCCTTCAGCCGGTCTGCTTCTCTCTCTGCTTCTTTTTGCTTTTCTCTCCCTCTGGTCTGATGGGGCCTGGGGCCTCCAAAATTCAGTCTGCCTCCCATGAACTGGTGCTCATTCCGCCTGGTACCCTGTATAGCAGGTCTGCCTGTTTCTGCTCCGTGCGTCGATGCTTTATTGAAATCTTCGACGGCTATGTATTTTTCTGCCAGGGCCAGGGCCTCGCTGAGTTCTTTCATGGTGACCCATTTGAGATCGTCTCTGAATTTACTGGTGTGGGGTAGGGCGTTCCTCAGAGCGTGCAGAGCGAGCTTCTGCTCCAGCTCTGGGATATGCACCAGCTCCTTGTTGAACCTCCCTATGAAATCCCGCAAGCTTTCATTCTGAGTCTGCTTCAGCAATAGCAGCTCGTGTGTGGATTTGTTCCTCCTGCTTCCGCTAACGAAATGCTCTTTGAACCTCTTCTTCAGTTCATCAAAGTTAGCAATCGTTCCTTGGGGAATAGTCCTGAACCAGGTTTGTGCTATCCCTGTCAGAGTGGCAGGGAAGTGTCTGCACCATGTGGCCTCATTGTAATTTCCTAGTTCCATGTGGGTCTCAAAGGCTGCCACATGCTCCTTTGGGTCTCCCTCCCCTTCGAACTTGAGATTGGACGGGAGCTTCGCTTTTGACACCCTGGCCGCAATGATTTCAGGTGTGAAGGGAGACTTGGAAGGAGATCTAATCTCCTCTGCAGGTGAGACCACAATGGGTCTGGAGTTGACTCTATGGGCTATGAGTCCTCTGAGGTCTGTGGGGGTTCCATTATCGCCGGAGCCCTCCTCTGGTATTGTTCCTAACCTCAGGCTGACATGCCTTCTGACCGTTCCGCCACCAGGCGCAGACAGGGCCTCTTCAGCTCCTGAGTTGTGCCTGGTTCTGGGTCGCGGCTGGACGTTCTGGGCCACGCCCCTTGGACTTCCTCTGTGGACAGATCTCCGACTTGAGCCTGCCGTGTACCCTGTGGGTGTCTGTTCTTTGAACATACTGGGATGATCTTGCTGCATTATTTCAGTATCCCACTCTGCTTCCTGCCAGCCCCTCCTGATGTACCCGGGTCCAGAGCGGCTAGATAGGCCATACTCCGACGTCGGGGTGGGTGTAATGTTCGTCATATTGTACCCACATAGGGGGTCTGCCGTGGCTGCCTCCTCTTCAGATGACAGCCGCAGGTGCCTTCGAACCGAATCGTGTGTTCCGGTTCTTTTTCTCTTTCGAGCAGGTTGGCTTCCAACAGTTTGCATAAACTGTTGAGCAGACTGCAGTACTTGAAAAGCTGCTTGAAGTTGCTCCGGTGTGGGCATGACCACTAAGCTGCTTGGCTGTGGGGTCTGCCTGGTTTCACGGTGAGGGGCGATGGTGTTTTCCCTCCTGCCTGATCTGGTGGTAGCAGCACTACCCCTTCTTGTTGATCTCGTGCTTGTTTCTCTCAGTGGAGAGTTGCTTTCTCCTCCTGAACTGTCGGAACCGAGCGTTTCTGAGGTTGGAACCACCATTGCGAAGTTGTAGATTGGGCTTTTCTACTCTTCCCCTCCTTCTAGCGCCAAATTGTTTCTGTCCAAAACAGCAACAGTGAATGTGGTGGTGGGTACTTGGTGGAATTGTGGCTCCCAAACGTCCTTCGTGGTGGTGGTTACCTGCAAAACAAGGAGAAACCTCGGGGGTGGTTCCGAGGATCGCCTCTCCGATGCCTAAGTCAGTCCAAATTGAGCACAAGATCTCTAGTCGAGAGAAAACGAGTATCAAGTGCAAGTATTTTGTGAGTGTTTGATTATACGTACCTTACCCATGCATGGGCATGGGTATTTATATGAGACATGGATTTGTAACTGACCTAGTAAAGTGAGTGGGCCTCTTTGAAAGTGGGCCAAGGTGGAACGAGGCCTTCATTAAACTCCAGCCTAAAGGCTATGTCCGGAGCGGTCTGCCTGAGGAGGTCTGCTCTGCTCTAGGCGCTCTGACGTGGAGTGGCAGGCTGCTTCCAGCTGGAGGTCTGTTAGGTAGACCCCATACAATTGTCATTGATGAGGAACAATGACACCTCTAACAATAGCAAATCATCATATGCCATTGAGAGAGATGGTATCAAAGCAATTTTAATAGACCTAGTTGTGCCAGCAATTGATAGTGCTACTAACATAGTAAAGTGGGCACTTGCATCTCTTTTGAAGCATCCAGAGAAGATGAGGAAATTACAAGAGGAGATAGAAAGCATTGTAGGTAAAAATAGAATGGTGGAGGAGAAAGATTTGTCAAAGTTTAAATACCTAGACTTAGTTATCAAAGAAATCTTTAGGCTATATCCAATCATCTTTGCTCCTCATGAAGCCATGCAAGAATTTACATTTGATGGGTATTATATACCAAAAGGATCACAAATTTTCTTAAACTCGTGGGCAATTGGTAGAGACCCGAGTATATGGTCAAATGATTGTGAAGAATTTTATCCAGAAAGATTTTTGGTTAACGATGTTGATATAATTAGCGGACAAGACTTCCGCCTTGCCCCGTTTGGATTTGGCCGGAGGAGATGTCCTGGGACGCAACTTGGTCTACTAAATGTTAAGCTCTTGTTGTCTCAATTGGTGCATTCATTTGACTGGAAAATGCCTGATAACACTTCTCCCAGCGTTTTGGTCATGCAAGAAAAGTTTGGCCTTGTTATGTCCATGGCACATAACTTGGTACTTATTCCTAAATACCGCCTGGATGTTTTAAAAATAAGTTTCTTAGTCTCAGCACTTTTAATATAGACTTAGAAAAATAAATGTTGTGCGATGTAAAAATGTTATTTGCCCTAAGCTTTCTCCTCCTATATATTGTACAATATTGGCCATGTTTGGCAAACAGAGGTTAGAGCTTAGTTGTTAGAGTTTAGAGTTTGCTATTAGAGTTTTACCTTTTTGGTTTAATGGATTTGACTGCTGTTTGTATAATTGTGTTTGGTAACATTTAACTGTTTTATAAAAGCTGATGAGTATTTTATAGTGTAAAATGACAAAATAGACATTATTATTATTATTATTATTTGTTAGCCATAAACACCCACCGAAATCACTTGCCCTCATTTACTTTCATCCACTGCCCACATCCAATGACCCAACCATTCTCTCTCTAATCTCATCAGCTCTCAATACAACCACCACCATAACTTCCTCTCTCCTACCCACTATAAACCACCATGCATCCACCAAAATCAACCACCACCTTCCATTTATCTACAACCACATAAATCAACCACCAACCACCAAACAAACACTACCCAAGTACCCATTGTTGCAAACAACCACCATCACAATCTTTTCCCTCTACCTCAATCACAATCACAGTCTCCTATCTCAGATTTTTGTCAATCTTTATTTGGATATTTGGTTGAATCTCTTGCTGCTTTTAGCATTTTTGGTGGTGGATTCTGATGTTGCTTTTTACCTTTTTTTTGGTACGATTTTTGGTGGTTTTCTAGGTGGTAGTTCAGTCGGTGGTGGTGGCTCTGGTAGTTGGTGGTGGACGTGTTGGTGGTTTTAACAGCCAAGTATTGGTGGTTTTGCATTAGATTACAATGATAATTAACTATGGGTAAGATGGTCATCAAATTTTTTGTTTTGGGAAACTCTAAAGGAAACGCTGGGTTATGCAGCGTTTTGGTTTTAGAGTTTTGACCCCCAAAACTCTTTGCAAAACTCTTTCTCACCAAACACCAATATTAGAGTTTTGACTGGTCAAAACTCTTAAATAGGTTCAAAACCTCTAAAAGCTCATGTAAATGCTTGATACCAAACAGGGCCAATATTATATGTGTTGGTTATGGAGTTTGATCCTAGGTTTCCGTCATAATTTGTAAAGCCTAAGGCTATGTAGTATAGTCTATATTATGGTCAACATAATTGTTAGTATGTTATCTTGTCAAATAAAATGTAAAATGTGCCATTATTACATCTGATGACTAGCTTCCATCTGTATATATAGTAAAAAGGTAAGCAAGAGTTGATATCTGTCACGTGTCATCATCCTTCTTTTAATATCATTTTATCCAACATCATTCTCATATTAAAAAAATTGTTAATGTGAAGATTCGAACCCCGAATCTCAAGTGTAGAACGAAGAGCTCCAACCACCATGCCACGATACTATTATTTATGCTTCTATAAAAAATAATGATAATAACTAAATGAAAACCAAGGGTTTTAAGTACTTAAGTAGTCTAATGAAAAAAGTATTGATGACTTATTATATTTCTTTTTTTGTTGATATTTTTCACGTTAGATTACATTTGTTATCCGTAACTAAAAATCCCGTACATCACCGGGGAATAATACTAGTTTTATAGTAAAATCAAGTAAAATTCCACGAAATCCCTATAATTAGCATTTAATTTATTTTGTGCAAATTACATTACTATCCTTGATTTTCCCACCCATATCACATACTTTTAACAATATCAAACTATCAGACTTTCCTGCATTAACTTTGACATCAACAAAAACGCGCGTAGTAAGATTTGATCCCACGTTTGTCTCTGTTAACCCCCCTTGCATTGGCCAATATTATTAGTTGATGTCCTTTTACACCGATAAGACTTTGAAATAAAACAAACAAGTCCATGGTCTAGCCTGGGTCATGGTTCAGACATGGCCCAGCCTGGTTCAAGGTGGGCCGGCACATCTACTGTAGGATCCGTTGGGTATTACAACTTTTTTCGATCTACATGTTGGCCCGTGGAATATGGGCATAGGGTTGTAGCATGGAAAGATACAAAATACCTCAGCCCATAGTTCATTTGGCCATCCTTCATGACAAAATTGGCCCAGCTACAAATATCTCACCCATAGGCCATAACACAGATTGATATTTGGGGCCCATGGCTGATGTGATCCAAACGCTTTTTATCGATGAGATCCAGGTATATGTAGTTATTAATCTTATGCCTTATGCCTTATGCGTTCAAGATAGTTGAAAACTTAATATCTAATCAGTGAAGCAATTAGACTATTCTTTATTTATTTATCATTTTTGGTTTCACCGCCTTGTCTCTTATATAATAGAGATTGACGAAATTTACTTGATATAAGATTTTATATTGCGCCTAAAAACATTAAGTGCGTCTCAATTTTTTATTTTTTATCAAGAAAGAAAACTAAGTGGTCAATCCAAATCATCCTTTCAGGCAAGATACAAACAGTCGAGGTTTTAAAATAGCATAAGAGGACACGATAAATCCTTGCTCTAGCATGGGCCAAACCCCAGACCATTTTGAAGAAAGCTTTTGGAACAGATTACTAAGGGGTAGTATATACATGTGTTAAAATATATGAAAAGTATTGGGTCAGACCATCTAATCATAACTTATGATCAGACCAGCCCAACTCGATTTTCAAACAACAATAACAACTAAACCGACCTCTCACTCTCTCTTTGTGTCTCTATCTATCACGCACTGTCGTTCAAAACAAAATTTGAGACCAAGATAGTATTCATTGAAACCTTAGATCTGTAAATATGAAGTAATGATTAAGAGGGAAGGGGAAATGGGAATGAAATAATAAAAATGAGGGATCAGTTGAAGTTGGAGAGCCGAGTGGCATGGTGGATTGTGTGTGTCATGGTGGCCAATTATGGCAAGAGGGCGAGACAATCAATGCGCTCAATTCAATTCAGTTCAGTTCATCTCTCTTCTTTATTTAATCATTTGTTAAATATTATTATTATTGTTGGTCTTACTCTTACTATTATTATTATTATTATTATTATAATTATTATTATAAACAAATATCATACAACCTACAAGAAGTTAGTGGGCAACCGAGATACAATCTGGGCACCCACTCCTCTAGCTATAGCAAACCCTATCCTAGTGAAAATATGGGCAGCAGCACGTGCCCCTATATCCTGTGTCTTCGAGAAAGTCTGCACCCGCTTCAGCAACGCAATAGCCACCTTATCCAATTCCCCAAGAGAAGAAAAGGAAAAGGGAAGGAAGCCATACCCAATAGCTCGACAACGAGCTTCATACTTGACCCGCTTCCGATGAGCCGCATCAGCAACAACACGTCCAGGAACAAAGTCAGACAACCCAGAGTAGGTCAAGGGAGAAGAACCTGTCAAGTCGATACACACATCACGACCACCATCCCAAGAATAAAGAAGCACATCGGCCGGCCTGAGGGCCCCGTCGTTCCCCCTAGACAATCCAATGTCAACCTCCTTTCTTGCCGAAATCCCAGAACGAAAGCAGATATCAACAAGAGTATCTCGAACGACATTATGTCGATGTTTAATGCCCACAATACCAGCACAAGACACCGCATGATCACCAAAAACATCCCCAGCAAAAACCCTGGAGCAAGCAGAGCACGGCATCGAAGTAGAGAACAAAGGAACACCCAACCGGTAACACAACACACTACGATAAGTCTTAGGGTTTATCGTCTGACCCAACCCTGAAATAGGAACTGCCCGAAGCCAGTCTGAGGTGTGATCCCCCTGCTGTGACTGCCACAAAGCTAACCGTCGAGGAGATAAGGTACGACAAGTTATTATTATTATTATTATTATTATTTCTATATTATTTTGTTTATTCTATCTTTACTCATTATTATTACTATTCGGGGGCATGGCTTACTTTCGTGCCATTTGCGGTTTAACCATATTTTATCTCAATACAAGGTTTCTAATTTGCAATTGTTGTTCTATTTTACCGACTAGATATTTAGTAATACATCATAGAAATAAGGTACGACAAGTTAGAAGATATTAAAAAATTATAAAGTTGTTAATAATATTACTATTTAAGGTACAAAATCATTGTTAAGTTGAATATTAAAGATACTATGGCGATTTGATGGTGCAGTTAGGTTTAAAAATACTATAAACTAACTCAAAACCGCAAATTGTGGTTTGGTCAAACGTACAAATCAACACATGTTTTTAGCCTATAAACCAATTAAATCGCGTCAAAATGGTTTATGTTGCAATTTGTGCAGTCAGACCCAATTATTATTTTTACTAACTATTATTATATTATTAAATATAATTATTAAAATAGTAATATTAACTTACTTCTCAGATATTATTGTTATTATATAATCATCATCAAGTATTAATATATCAATAAAAATAATAGAAATTAGTTATTATTAATTATTTTTATTTTTATTAATTATTTTTATTATTAATAATTTATTATTATTACTATTATCATTTATTTATAACTATTTTTTAATCATATCCGAAATACTATTATCACTATTCAAAATTATTAATCATTATTACTCCTACTTATCAATATAACTATTATTAATATTCGTATTATTATTTTTAAATAATATTTATATATTTATTACATTCAATTCAGTTCAGTTCAGTTCGAATAGCTCCAATCATATCAGTTCAGTTCAGTTCATTTAGATTTAGGCAAAGAGAATGAACCCTTAATCTAAAAAAAGGAAAGTGGTTTGTTATCTTCAAGTGATTAGCACTCATATGAACTTATCAGAAATAATATGAATTTATTAGCACTTAATTGAACAAATCTTTTTCTATGGAAAGGTCAAACCCTATTAATACTTATCTAAACTTATTACTTCCGTTTCTTTTCAAATGAAACACTTTAATTTTTTGGATATTTCAATTTAGATGTCACACTTTCTTTTTTAAGCAATTCATTCTCTCTATCTCTCTCCTATCACACGGATTCCCACTTCTTTTCTCTCTATCTCTCTCCTCTCCAAAATTTGTCCAGGAATCTGCAATATCAAAAATGTAGTATAACGAATGAAATATTAGTTGTTAATAATAATCTGGAATTATTTTTACTTAGAGGAGATGCTCTCTTCAATTTATTTTTAGTTCAGTTTAGTTTAATTTAATTATTTTCAGACGAACAAAAGATAACCTAATATTTTTTAATTTATTTATTTTGGTAAGAAGAAGTGGCCCTGACCTCGCACGGGTCATATTAAGCCAGACACTTTGGAAGAGGGAGAATAATAAGGAAACTTCTACTCTCAAAGTGATTATAGTGGAGATTAAACGTCCGGTCTCAATGTTGGAAGATTCACTCATTTCTACTAGACCAGACTTTGCTTGGTGAAAAGATAATCTAATAACGATTGAATTTGTTGAGGAGAACATATATTCTTGTGTACTCTAGTAATGTTTAAAACCAAAACGAGGGAGTAGTTGAATATAGAAGGAAGCTAGGAAAGAGCAACAGAGACAATGATTGTGCTATGCGGCAGTGGTCCTAAGATGTTAAAAGCCGGCACCTAAACCCCATTAGGCATTAGCTAATAGGGGAATGAGCGAAGATACGGAAGTTTGTAGCACTACTCGCGAGGTGCCGTCGCCTTGACCAAAACAAATCAACTTAGACCAACATTTTTATTTATTTCGTTTTAGTTTTTGTGGCTTTATATTGCCATCCAAAACGAAGTGTTGTGGAAAAGGGAGACCTAAACTATTTTGAGGATAAAATTTTGGGGAATGTCTTTCATAGGAGACAATTCGAGGGGTTTGCTCATTCTCTCTTTATCCTCTTTCCTATCATTGCCCTCCTTTTCATGTTAAAGTATGTTACCAAGTTCATGTTTCTTTGCATGCTAGAGTGAATTACCCAATAAACTAAAGTATAGAAAAAGATTATGATATTAATTATTAAAAGAAAGTGGTAAAACCCAAAATTATGGATTTTAATATATAGCCGCACTAGAATAATGTTATTAACGTTGTATTTATTTGATTTATTAGTCAGTTTTATTAGATTTGAATCAGTAAAATAAGTTTTTATGTGATTATGTTTCATTATAATTTGATGGTAGTATTTGGTCGAATTGTTGTTGCTCGATGTTATCTAGATGGTTTTTATGCTTTCAGATGACTCATGTTCTATACAAAAACTATTCTTCAACTATCTAAGTTACGTTAAACAGATTAGAAATCTAAACTTAAACATATATATA
This sequence comes from Patellifolia procumbens, assembly GCA_947645195.1. Taxonomy (NCBI): domain Eukaryota; kingdom Viridiplantae; phylum Streptophyta; class Magnoliopsida; order Caryophyllales; family Amaranthaceae; genus Patellifolia; species Patellifolia procumbens. The sequence continues at coordinate 2,778,510 of CANSGD010000144.1, forward strand.
ACTACGTTATCGACAATTATATTATGAAGGCTTTGTTCTCTTCGGTTGAAAATAGTTGAATTGGATTGAACTAGATAAATTAAAGTTGACGAATTGAACGGAAAGGAATAGTTAATTGTAAAAAATATTGTGCAAAGATAAATTGAACTGAAAACAAGTTAGGGAGAATCGACCTTAAGTCCAATAATCGTGTAGAGATTTTCCATGTATTAATTTCAATCTTATATATATGGTTCAATCGAAAGTAGCTTCAAGCAAAAATCATGTTTTAGAATAAAATTCCATTAGTTAAAAGAAAATTATAAGGTACACATACATTGTATTTTACTCATATTTTCACATTTACGTATTGAATTTCAATAATAGATTTTGAAACCTTCTCTTCTACTTGATAAAAGCAGTTAAGAATTTAAAAACTTGGATGAGATTGTCTCAAAATTGTAAAATCAAACAATTTATTATGTAATGTGATGTTTCACTTTATCTTAAACAAAGAACAAGCTAGTTAAATATTGTTACTTTAAGAGTATATATAGGTGGCCAAGGAAGATCCTTCAACACCAAGAACAATACCTAGTAGACCAAACCCTCCAACACCCTTTTTAGCAAGAAAGAGAAAAGTAAGAGTGTGAGAAGAAGAGAAGATTCAATTTACAGTTGTATATCTTAACTTGTTTCTTTTTAGGAATGTTAATGTATAACATCATCATCGTCACTAACCAATTCTCTAGACGTTAACCATTTCGAGCCAAAATCTTGCATGCATGCATGAATATGCATGCAAGTTAATCCCTATGCATGCATATCCCACGTGTCTCGTGGTTTAGTGTTATAACCAGTTTTAAAATTGTAATCACTTCATTGTTCAGAAAATCTCGGCTAACCCCCTTGTTTGGGTCCCACCATATCTAATGTACCACATAACATCAAGTCATCACTGCATATCTGCATTATCATCTAAATTTATTCCTTCTTGCCAATAACAACTTGGATAATCAAATTAATTAATGCATAATTGATTACAACTTTTATTGTTTAGTTAAATTATGGAGTTTTTAAAATCATTTACATGATATGCATATAGTTTTTTAAACACTTTGGATAATAAATTTCTCGAAACTATTAAGTCAAGTCTTTAATTTCAATACTTATGTTCGTTTATGTTCAATTAAAAAAACTCGTCTACCTTAATTAAAAGCTCGTTTATTTGAAAGCTCTTATAGGTATATATAGAAGCTCGTTTGAATGTTTATGAGCAAATGCTCAATCAGACGATATTTACGAATAAAAGTTGATTTAGATGTTTACGAACAAAAATCCATGCACTAAAGTTCATTATTATGAACACAACTCGTTTACGAGCTCGGCTCATTTATTCTTAAGAACACTGACCTTGAATAATATTTTGAACTCGGTGAAAAGCTAGAACTCGATCTTGATGAACATGAATAGGGTAGTAATCACTTAAACTCACCTCATTTACATCCCTATTATCTAGCTAGTAACGATACAACTGTATTAACACTATAGAGTAGTATACATTCCCTGATTAATTGTTGATGCTTAAATGTATGTTATGATGAACACTCTCTTTAACACTCTTAATAGTAAACATACCAAAAGAAGTAAAGAACTGGTACAAATTGATTTCATCTACATGCATGTGAATGATGCATGAGAAATCAAACTTCGAGTAATGAACATGTAACACTGGCACTCATTAAATTTCGATATGGTTATATTGGTCACATGATTAGGCAAATCTCAGGATTTTATTAAAAGGAATAGAAACAAAGATCCTCCACCTTTATGATATAATTATCAAGATATTCATTGGCGGTAGAGAAAGAATGGGAAGACATCATGAAGAGGCTCTCCTATACGAATTGTCACGCCGTTTGATGAATTCTGTCCAACGAAATTTTATCGCGTTTGATATAAAACACACATATATATCCTCCCTTTTAGTTGTTTGCTAAATTAATGTATTTGCAGTTTTGCACTTCATACTTCGCGTGTTCTAGAACGCGCTACATACTTTTATTTAAATCTCTGTGCGAGATTACTCTTTATTTTTTGGACATGATCCACTAATATTTTATTATATCTCCTTTTATTAATAGAACCTAGCACTATATTATTTTAATTACCAAATTAACCCCACCTACCTTTTCACTCATTATTTTAATACATAAACCCAACCCAACCAAACATTTTGGGACTCACTTTATCTCTCTTCTAAATAAAATAATACTCCACTAACTCTTATCACACCTACCTTTTTAATAAAATACAATTGATGATCAAACAACAACTTATCGTCATAAAAGTATGTACCAGATCAAGTGTATAAAGTTTTTTGGGACGAAAGGAGTAATTATTTTTTACCATTAATATTTTTCTCCATATATGACTAAAATATAATTGGATACTGATATATATAATTCATAGGACACTACAAATAATTAAATATTGTACATTTTTAAAAAGGGTATTAAGTTGAAAATTTGTGTCAAAATCAATACTTCCTCCGTTTTTATTTAAATGTGACACTTTTAGATTCACGGACTCCTAGGCAATTTTTGAAAAGGAAAGAGATAGAGAAAAAAAAATAAGGGGACCCATGTGAGAGGAGAGAGCTAGAGAGAGTTTATTGACCAAAAAAGAAAGTGTCACATTTAATTTAAAACTTCCTAAAATAGAAAGTGTCACATTTAAAAAAACGGAGGAAGTATTATTAATTGTTTCAATGTTGCTTAAGTTTTCGCTTTCATATTCATAAATTAATCCCTAAGGTTGTGCTACACATTTTACAAAATAATTATGAGGTTTGATATTGTAGAAGTAAATCTACTACAATAATCCTTACAACATTATAGAAAAGTTAATATAAACTAAGGAAAACGGAGAAAACAATTATTGTAGAAGTAAATCTATTACAATAATCCTAACATAATTATGAAAAAGTTAATATATATAAAAACTAAGGAAAATGGAGCAAGTAACTAGAATTAAAAGGAGTATTAAGTTTTCTTTGCTATAATATCATGACAATGTTGGCCACTTGCTTCAATCTGGGAAAAAGATCCATTTTTAAAAAAAAATTGTTATGAAGGAACCAACTCAACTAAAAGTTTAGGTTAGTTAATAGTCGAAGGTGTAGGAAATAAGAATAGTTTTATACTCTATCACGCCTTTTCATACAAAAGTCCTTTGCGCTTGAATGTGGATGCAACACAAAACTCCTCATGCATGATGCGTATGTGTTCAATTTTCACTTCTAGGTCCCATCCAGTGACCATCTCAATCAATAATGATATTAGTTTTTAGTTAAAAAAATAATTTTGTATTCGGTTGTTTTTTTATGAATCAATTTATATCAAAATTTTGAGTTATCTAGCTATAACACGGCCTACCACCTGAGGTACACAAAAAACTTAATTATTGAAGTGATGTGTATCGTTTTTGAGTTTGGTCCATCCTGTCGTCACTAACTTGTAAATTGTAATGGTATTAAGTCATTTCAAATAAGAATTTGGTGAAACAACCACTTAATATATATCAATTCAGTTCAAACATATAGCGTAAAAAATCATATGTTACAAAAGAAAAAGAACTAAATATAAAAGTATGAAAATTGTAGGACATAAAAAGGCATACATGTTGATTTTGAATAAAAAGTGAAGAGCAAGCAAGCAAGGATTCGAGTAGAATGGTTTCTTTATAGTAATTTGGTAGCATGTGGAGTAATGGTGACAAAGATTGTGTAATGCGGTTGTATAAATGCTAACAAAAGCCAATTAACTCACTAACAAATGTTTTCTTGGGCTAAATGAAGTTAATAAGGATTAGTAGTAAAAAAAAGGAGTAGTACTATTTGGGTGGTTAATTATAGTAATTAAGAATGAGAATAATAATAAGAGGACTATATAGGAGCATCTTTTGGAAAGCGGTGGTGGTCGTCCCGTTTGTCGAGCTAATTTTAAGCAACACCAATCTCAAGATGATCCGATTCTCTTCCCTGTCTTTACATTTCTTTGTTTCTCTCTCTATATCCGATCCTTTCTTCTTAAACTTGCCTTAGCTAAAGCTTGCATCTGTATTTGCACTTTGAATCTTCCTTATCAAAAGCATTGGTATTCCAAAGGACATTGTTTGGGCAATAGGGGTTGATGATGGAGCATTGTGTGGGTCCTTTTTGGTTTGTTGGTGGAGACTATATTTTGTTGTTTAAGGTTTTACTTAATTGCTAGAACTACTTTTTAATAACTTGTTGGTGAGGACATTATTCTTTTGTACATATTTGTTGCAATAATTTGTTATTTGGAGTGGGTATATTTTACACCTTATATTTATACCTCCACATATACCCAACATACTTAATCTCTAATCAGTATGAGTCAGTAAAATGAGTATGAGTTAATAAATTGACTACAAGTCAGTTAAAAATGAGTATGAGTTAGGTAAATGTATAAATGAACATACGTTAGGCAAATGAATATAAGTTTGTTCTTATTGTTTACTACTTCTATATTATTGCACAAGTCACTTCGAGTACGTAACTCTATGTAATCTAATGTGTACTTAATAAATTATCCGTCTTTAGTGTTTGTCGGTGCAACAAATTGAGTCTTAAATCTCTAATTATCAATAATTAAAAATTGTAAAAAAGTTGATATCTTTTAAATATATATATAAAAAAGTAGATCAAACAAGATCTCATGCAATCACATTGTTGCATTGTTACATATAAATCACAAAACATCGATCAAAGAGAAATTTTGTGAATAGTGATCAAATCAAATTTGTTGTAATTAGTAAAGAACAGAGTGACTATACAAATTTAAGAATATAGTATTATTATTGGAGATTTATGCTACTCGAGTCAAATAAGAGTGAGAGAGTTGAGATTTAACAATCTGGCGAGTACACTTACTTTGTGGCATTTTTGGTGATTGTTGACACCTCGAATAAAAATAATAATGTATCCTTTGCAACTCCAAATTACTCATTCTAAATGTCAAAAAAAACATACTCATTCTAATCTTGTAAGAGATACTTAAACCTAGAACTTTAGATCCGTCACTATCGAGGCCAATTAGAGGATAAATCTCTTAGTACCCAAGTAAAAAAAAGGTCGATGTTTATGTGATTCATTTAAGTAAGTGTTGAGAATTTTAGCTAACATTAACTCATTTTCACCAAGCTAGTACAAAAAATTCGAATCCAATGGTTTTCCACGAGACGAGAGGACTAAATTTGAACATGGTATGGACTTGAAATTATACAATCCAAATCCAAGTTTTCTAAGACCAAAAATATGAAAGAAGTGGTTCGAGTATAAATTATATAACACAACTTGATCAAAACTATATTTGGTTAGAAAAACTTGAAACGATTTGATCCGAACATAAGCCAAATTCAACCCGAATTTTAAAAACTGAAATGATACGATATAATAACGCTATCATGTTTAAACCCAATCTTAACCGTCGAAGTGACAACTCATAATAAGTGAAATCTTAATATAGAAGAAACCTTATCCACTAGTGAAGTGTGTGGGATTACTTGGCTGAAAGAGTACGTATTGTAATTTCATAAACAAAATTGGAAAGAAGATAGTAGCATGCATAGTGGGTCCATTTTCTTTTCCAAATCGTTGGCAGAGATATGATCTAATTCACTATCCTTTTTATTCCTTTTATCTAATCTAGAGCTATGTAACTTTGACTCAACCATCAATCTTACTACAGAAAAGGGGATCATCGAAGAGAGAGTACTACTAAGAGAGGGCACAAAACAAACCAGATGTTGCTTTGGTGATAATGATTGCAACGAATCCTATTTTTCTTTTCTTCATTTCTTTGATTTTACTTTTGTAATACCTCCTCCGTAACACATTATCTACAACTTATAAGTAGAAAATGTCCAATTATTATAAGTAATCCGTTACAAATGGAGTAATAGATAATAATACATACAATTCTTAAAGTTGTATATGATTATGTATATAAGTATTAAGAATACGTTCTTTTCGATTTATTTTTACTTATCTGAACTTATCTTAATTTATTTGAACTTATTCGACCTTATTAAATCTTATTAGACCTTATATGAATTTATAAGGACGGTAACTAAGTTAAAAAGAATGGACCTTAAATATACTCTTATTTCCTAATATTATTGTATATTCTCTTGAGAAGCTACGACTACTTTACACGTCAATCAATTATTTTAAGATTTAAATATTGCTAAATTTTCTTATTTGGGTTCTTATATACCGTATCCAAAGATATATGTCTAGTTTTTCTTTTTAAAATTGGTTTTCTCTCTCCTCACTATGTTGTTGCTCAGATCAAAATCGATCTAAGGGATCTTCTATTGCTTGCTTCTAAATTCTAATACCCCATCAAAACCTCTCCACTTTTTAAAAAGCTACGAAAACTCATACAGGTAACTTAGATTCTTTCAAGGATTTGAGGTGAATATATATGAATATGATGATGACGAGAAGACCATATTCCATGCAAAAAGAAACTTATTTAGAGGGAGCTTGTTTTCACGTGACATGCAACAGGGTACGGTCACTGCTTAGCTAACTGTCTATGTTGAATATGAATAGTAAGATGGACTCATTTTTAGGGTTCATTCATTAGTTATAGAGCTAGGTATGGGCCGGTTTGGCAACTTGGCATGAGGGTCGATACGAATTAAGCCCGATCTGGCAAGAGTCCGTTACTAGCCCTCAAACGAACTCATTTGTCGATGAGGGACATAGGCGTCTCATGGACATTATTTTTAAATTTTGGCTTGAGTACGTGAGACGAACACGATGGTCAGCCCGCTTCTTAACCTGCAATATTAAGTCAATAAATAAAAATATATAGAATTTCAAATGGCAACCCTCTGGCACGACACTTGGAACATGTTGTTCTTGGACCACTCTTTTGAAAATTTGTCGGGGGCCCAACACGACACAAATTATCCTTGTTCCATTTTAGGCACGGTCTGTTTAAGGCATGAGGCCCTTTGGTTTTGCACGTCGATCAGTGTGGCTTGTCTTGGGCCCCATTCTAATTAGCAATATTTAATTTGATATTTATGTACTTTTCATATTTGTATATAATTAAATAACGAGTACAATATATAAGTATTTCCTCCGTTTCTAAATAAGTGACACATGCATTTGCATAATGTTTATTATTTACAGTTTAGACTTTAATTAGATTTGGTGATTTACAATTTAGGAAAAACATTGTCATGTGTGATCTTGTTAAATTTGTCTCAATGTGGATTATTTTAATATCAACTTTTTATAATTTTTACTTATTGAATTGTAGATATTAATGGTTAAAATAATGCATTGGCACACGTGAAAACATGAAGTGTGTCAATTATTTAGAAGCACATAAAGTATTTTTTTCCAGACAATACTTAAACCTTGTTTTTTTTGAAGCGTGTATCAGTCACCTTCCTCCCCCAACAATGTTATTTTGCTTACATTTTTTATTACTTCCCCCCATAATTCTTGTAATACTTGTCATTTCGCGATCTCTAATACATTACTTCGACCATTATGATTTTCGAATATGTACCAATAAAATTTCTGAAAAAAATGATAATTACAACTAAAAATTGAGCCAAATCTAACAGGATCTAGCATTATTCCTTTTCCTAAATAATATTGTAAGAGTGCATGTTGAAAATTTATAAAATTCGATCTTATAAAAATACAAATATGGTAAGGACGATGAAGCAAATAAAGGAAGTATGATTTTCTGCTTCTATAGCTCTTTCTTAATTTAAGTTGTTTGATGGAGTATCTCATAGACTCATACTAATGGAAAAAATTTAAGAAAGAAGTGTTGTTTTCATCAAATTATTATAACATTTTCTTATAGGAATACTAGTGTGTTACATCTAACTAAATCTATATACAGTATATGTTTAAAAGCATGGGTAAAAGTTGCAATTCTCTAAGTGTCATCATCCCCTTTTTCAGTAAGATTATATTCACATGATTTTCATATATTAAAATAATACTAAAGTTGTCAATGTGTAGATTCGAATTCACAACCTCAAGTATAAAAGAAAGAGATTTGATCATCATTTCGCCGGTCAAACATTGTTTCTTTCGTCGCAAAAGTAATGGTGATATATGGATTTTAAATGAAAATTTGAAACGATAAATTTAAAAAATATTTATTAATTTCGATTATTGTTTCTTTGTTGAAGATTGTATTACTATTCTCTTACACATAACAAGCTCATTCTCTCCCTTTTTTTTAATTAGATACAAGAAAAACTTAGGAGACCTTTCTCTCAAGGGTGTATTCTAAACGATCTAGAGGAAAAAGAATGTACAACTGCTGATCGTCAAAGACATCATACGAGCGAGATTTCGTTGTAAGATGATGTCCTTACTTAGATAGGTAATCGGCAACCCGATTACCTTCTCGGAATATATGGTAGATAGAGGTAGTCCGGAATTGTGAGAGAAGATCACGAATATCATCGATGAGTGTTTGGATGCACCACGGGGTGCTAAATATGCCTTTAAGAATGTTGATGACGAGCAGGTTATCTCCTTCAATCATAATCTCTGAGAATCCCATCTGCAAGGCTTGTAAGAGTCCATTACGTAGAGTTGTTGCTTCAGCAATGAGTGGCGAGGCTTGTCCCAATTTGTAGGCCATGACTTTTATGATATGACCCTTATTATCCCGTAAAACTATGCCAGCTGCTGCAGGAGAAGTTGTAGATGCCCCGTCAAAATTGAGTTTGATGAGGTGTGGTGGTGGGGGTTTCCATCCGACGTGTATGGTGTGAGGTTGTTTGCAAGGTTTTGGGGTGTAGCTAGCGGCTTGAGCGTCAGTGGCATTATTGCCATTCTGAATATGTGTGCTTTGCTCTATGAAAAACTCGTAGTAGGTTGAAAGTTTCATTTTGGAAGATTATGTTGTTTCTCTCCTTCCATAAACTCCATTGAAGGATAAAAAAAATTGCTTGAGTATTTCCCGACCCTGCATGTATTTGGCCATGAATAGAGGTTGAAATTTGGTTTGGGGGTATTGTGGCTCTAAGAAACCTGGATACCTCATGGTTTGTCCAGAAGTTTTGTGCTACAGGGCAGGACAGAAAGAGGTGATCAATATTCTAGGGATAATGATGACAAAGAGGTCAATTTGTAGACACTGGAATGTTTCTGATAATTAGGTTATCCCTGGTAGGTAGACCATTTTGTAAAACTTGTCAGACGAAGACTTTTATCTTAGGTTGAATGTCAAATTTCCAAATCCATGAGAAAGGCCATCTTGGATTTTCAAAAGAATCAAAATTATGCGCGAGCCATGTGGCGGATTTGACAAAGAATTGACCAGAAGACGTCAATCCCCAACATGCCTGGGGTATCATTCTCTCCCTTTTTATTTCATGCACCATTGTCAAAATTAGATATTTTCTTAACTCGATGTACCTAATGTTTACTAATGGCTCTTTGTAAACTTATGTCTGAGGCATAGGTTTGTTTAAACCGTATTAGAAATAAGATATACATCATTTTCTTTTTTTTAATGACTTTCCACAACAGATACTATTAATTATATTTGACTACTAAATAACATTAGTTATTTTTAACAACTGAATTATAACACAGAATCCGGACCTGGATACTAGTTTGGTTTATCATAACTTATGGAATTAGTGTCTGAGCATAGTATCTCTTGATAACTTTAACCTAACTGAGCATTTCTCACACCTTGCTATTTAGTACTCCATACTATAAAATTATGGGGTTTGATTGGAGTGCCTACAATTCTATAAATATTCTACATACAACTAGTCTAAGAGGAGTACTACATTAATAGAGTGGTGCATTTGATTTGAGGGGACTTTGATTATGCAGATAGGACTGATCATTTACTCCTTATCGTTCAATGTTCATGTGTTTTTCAATTATATTAATCTTCACTGAGCTAGCAAATTGTTCAATGTTCATGTGTTCGTCACTGCACAAGCAAATGTACCATCTTTTTTCGATGCATCAATGAAGCCGTAGTTCAAGCGATCAAGAACGTCATCGAGTTAACAACGCAAGAAGAGTGGCTCAATCACTCTATATCATTATTGAGTCAAATTCTCTAAACATTTTCGAATGGTGTAATAACAAATTAAGTAAAGAGGTTTGTGGAGTTGAACTCTACCATCGATAAGGGACAAGTTGCATTATAGAATAACTCGAAATGGAAAATCTAACGTAAAAAGGTGTGATATTGTAGCGGACTCCTTTGCAAAATAAAGACTACGAATAAATATGAAGTTTTTAGCATAGGTTATAAACACGGTTAGGCCGTTAGGAGTTTAGTTTATCACTTCTCTTCTGCATTGTGTTCAATTAGTTATACTCTTCCTACTTTTTTGAAGCTCTTAGCGAAAATGGTATTGTGGGCCTTGTAAACAATAATATATGTATTTAGAAAGAGAACAGTTAAGGAAAACTAAGAGCTATGAAGGAAACATACATATGAATTTGTATAGGGTTATTTTTATATTTAGTATTAATTACTTCTTTTCTTAAGTTATTTTTGTGTTTGATGGCCCCTAAAAAACGCAAGTCTTAAGTAATCGCTCAAACTGCTTCTTCACCAAGGCTCTACTTCCTAAAAGGTGTGAATCGTTTTAAGATCAAAGTTATCTGTTTTCTCCTTATTTTTCATATATAATTGCAGGCGAAATTTTTTTACTTTCTTATCGATACATTTTTCAAAAAATTAGAAGTTTTATAATCTATAGCTAGTGCTACTAGTTTACAATTTACAAATAAGAAACTAGAGGAAAAGGGTGTGGCCATGTCGGGGAAGAGATTGAAAAGATAAGAGTTATGGTAGGGTGGAAGACTGGAAGGGAGAGGTGGAATCATTTCATTGCATTGGAAATTAAAACTTTGGGGGTGGGGTGGGGTGGGGTGGGGGTCACTTATTATTATCATCAATTTTGGAGAACTGAAAAAAGCACACTACTCAATTACATAGATGACAAAAAAAAGATGGATGTGTATATCAAGCTAGTGCTCCGAATTACTATTAGTTCAACAAATTTAATTAAGTGATAATTTGGCCCAAAAGAAAACAACTTAACAATTCTTCTGAATATTGTATTTCTAAAATGGTTCATTTTATAGTAGTTTTTATATAAGCATAAACTCGTGTTTGAGAAGGAATATGTTTTTCACAAAGTGAACCTATGGTGCAAGCTTCTTTTATGTCTAATGGAAACTCGTTGATTTTAATTTTTGACTGGCCATTGCAAGCTTCCGCCCTCCCTCAACCATACAATCATTGCCCTAATACCTAAAAATGAGATCCCGGAGACAACAAATCACTATCGTCCAATTAGTTTAGTTAATTCAATTTACAAAGCAATAGCCAGAATTTTAATTACAAGATATCGCCTGTTTAAACAACATCATAAGGCCATTGCAAAATGCTTTCACCCAAGGATACATGACAATATCCTTATCATACAAGAAGTCTTTAACACCTTCCAAAATAAAAATAAAAACAGTATGGTGTTCCACAAATTAGACATGGAAAAAGCTTATGAACTAAATAGAATGAGATTTCCTATTGGCCTGCGTCAATGTCTTTGGATTTTTGCAAAAAATGGAAACAGTGTGTCACAAAGGTGACATACTCCATCAAACTCAAATGGGATACAACATAATGGTTCAAACCTACCTACTCTTCGGCAAACATATGGTGATCCACTATCTCCGCATCTCTTCAATTTACGTAAGGAAGTTTTCATCAGAATGTTCTCCCTCCAATAAAGTGCCAAATGTAACTTGGATTAGGGTTCAAATTATGCCCCACTCTTTCCAAATTCTTTGTCTGCTATTCGCCGGTAACAATCTTGTGTTTTGCAGATCCACTAAAATAGCATGCTTAAGGCTTTAAACAATTCATATACCAATTATGTGACCTCTCATGTCAACTTATCATCTTTCACTAATCGGCCCTCTTCTTCTCTAAACAAGTTCCAAATACACAAAAAGCACAACTTTGCAAGTCAATTCAACATAACACCTAATGGATGCTTAGAACGCTATCTAGGCCTCCATTTCAGCTCATTTAAACCAACTAAAGCAGACTCAAAAAGGATCTTCTTGAGCACGAAGGAGACAGTAGCACTGAAGATAGCTTCCTTTCAAAAGTAGGGTGTTTTACTCTAATTCAATCCAACCTTGGTGCATAACCAAGTTACACTATACTTGCTCCTCCATGATTCTTCCTGTAAACGTAGGAAAATCCTTGGATATCTTGCATCGGAAATTCTGATGGAAACAAGACAAACAGAAAATTATAATCCCTCTTATTTCTTGGGACAAGATATGCACCTTTTACTCTAATTCAATCCAACCTTGGTGCAAAGTTATACTATACTTGCTCCTCCATGATTCTTCCTGTAAACGTAGGAAAATCCTTGGATATCTTGCATCGAAAATTCTGATGGAAACAAGACAAACAGAAAATTATAACCCCTCTTATTTCTTGGGACAAAATATGCACCCAAATCCTTGGGGACCCTGGATTACGAAAACCATGCCACTAGATCAAACATGGAAAATTTTAATGGGCCTAATGGCTCAAATTATATAAAAACAAAAGCTTTTTCGAGTGTACCCAAAGAAAAAAATGACTCCACCATCTGCCGCAAAATCTTGGCCAAAAGAGAAATCTTTAGAAAGGAGTCCGATGGAAGATAGATAATGAAAAAATATCTACTTCTGGTTAAACAATTGGGCTGATGCCACCAGCCTAATAGAAAATTCAAAGCTTCAGGTTATGACAATGAATATAGACCTAAAGTTCGTTGACTTTATCAACCCTGATCGTTCTTCAAACCAACATAAATTATAAGCAATTCTGCAAGATGATATCTACCTTCTCATCAAATGAATTCTCATGGAAATGGAAGACACTCCGTGTGCAGGGCTTAACATCCCAAGGATCATTCTCTGTCGAATCCACAACTTGTCTCTGAACTTTTTTTCTCTTGTTTAACCTTATTCGACCTTATATTACTTTATTAGCTGAAATCTTATTCGACCTTATTCTATATTATCAAATCTTATCTGAATTTATTTGGATAAGGATTGAAAATAAGTTATATAGAACGGACCCTAAGAAGTAGGAAATCATTACTTAGAAAAGCCTTTGCCAATTTAAATGTAAAATAAAAAAAGATGAAAATAATAACAGTAAAAAGAAAAATCTATAATCTGCAAACTCTGGCAATAATCAAGGATATTGCTCTCAATAGCCCAGTCAGCATTTACAGTGGCACATGCTCACTCAGCAGATAATTGAATATACCCAATATCGTCAGTACCTTTGAGGTTTTCAGCAGATGTGGCGCGTGGAATATATGCCCAACATTTGGCGCGTGGAATCTTGGTCCCAACATCCCCTACTCCATTTTCCTTGGGAGGCTTGCAGAGGCCAGAGATACAATATACGGACAGAAGTTTTGGGTGTACATGTCTGCGTTTGTTTATTTTACTCTATCTTAGGAGTATTTTTAAGGAAAATTATTCCTATTTGTAAATGTTCATTTTTCAAGGAATTTTTTAAAATATTATTGAGGTATACGTCATAAGTGAGAAATGTATTGACGTGATAAATATTTGAACAAAAAAATTTTAGAGCAAATAAAAGTTAAGTTCGTTACTTAAAAAATTGTTTTTACTGTGAAAAATGCATCCACTAAATGTTTGAACTGATAGTTAAGGGTATGTTCGTTATCAATTTTTATTTTCAGTTTTTTTTTAAAAAATTAAAACCAAGAATACGAAACCAGAAAAGTGGTTTTCACTTTTTAGTTGTCAACTTTCAAAATTATCATGTTTTCAATAAATTCGACTGATTTTTTTCCATTATAAGACATATATCATATGACTTTTAAAATCAAAAAACCAAAAAACAGAAAACCATAGTGATACCCAACAGGCCCTAAGATATCGATATTGATTTTATACTCTATTATGGTCCTCCCATTAAAACTTATTGATTTGAAGTGTAGATGTAACGCAAAGTTCTCATAGCTAATCCTTACATATTTCATTTTAACAGAGGGTCAAATGAGATATGAATTCGTTACATTATACGAATTCAACCAAATAACAAGTTGATGGTTGAGAAATCCAATATTGGTTTTATACTCTATCTGAAACGTTTGTGCGTGTTTTATCATGTGATGGACAAATAACCTTTTTTTTAGAGGACAAAGCCGAAAATAACATTGCCTAAACTATATAAGTTATTAGCATAGTTAAGGTGATAAGCAACAACATCTCATCCCCGCGCACATGAGATCATCTATAATATACTCGAGCTACATATTACGAGTCAAAGCATCTTCTAAAATTTTGTTACCAAGGTCAAAGAAATAAATAAAAGCATTAGGAAGCCTTTGAGTAATACATAGGCAATCAATCTCCATGACCCTATTCTTGAACCCATGGTGACGTGCGTTCAATCTTCATTCAAAGTTAAATCGACAAATTTACCTTCTACCATAACTACAGGCCACAAACCATAACCTTTCCCTTCATCGTCCCTGCACACAACACCCTATACACGACTTGTGATAGGGTTGCATAACTCACATTTAACATAGCTAGATTATAAATTCATTGGTTTCATCTTGAAATTATGATAATTGTTTAGTATAATAGCTTTATACAAATTTTACGAAATGCTCTGGTTATATTTGGCTTCCCATGAGTTTGATGAATTTTAATTTACTACTCCCTCCGTTCCCTTTTGTTTGTCTTGTTTGGAATCGGGGTGAGAATTAAGAAAAATGAATCTTTCATTAAGAGAATGTGTTAACTAAATAAGATTCTTAGAGAGTTATTGACTTTTTTATTTAGTATAATGGGAAAATGTAATAAATGTGTGTTGGAAAGTGAATTTTTTGGAGTAATTTAGATAGTGGTTTGACTTTTATTAAATATGATGGAAGAAAAATAATAAATATGGTTCATTAATCTATATAAAAGGTGGATAAAGTTGATGTTAAAAGTGGAAAAGATTCTAAACAAGACAAACATTTAGGAATTCCTTTTCGGGAAACAGGACAAACAAAAGAGAACGGAGGGAGTAGTTGTTAATTCCAATATTGTTTACGAATTACCAAAACGACATAAATCGTCAGTACCATTTCAAAATAAATCTCAATTTACGACACATTTCTAATCAATTCCAAATCCTTAAAAAATTGAACCAAGGTTTCCACTTTCCAATTCTTCCTCATCCCTAATACTTATGCACATTACTATATTTTGGGGGGGGGGGAATATTATACATGTTACAAATTCTGTCCTGAATTTAAATTCCTAAAAAAGAATTTTAATTTTGAAGTGTCACAACCGGGCACTCTTCCTCTCCTCTGTATATACTTTGAGACTGAAGACTGTATTCCTCGTGATCGGAGAAGGCAGATCCCTGGAAGACTGTTCCCGTTAGTCACGTGGGCTCTTTTGACTACCCCCTTCTCTCTCTCTCCTCCCCTTCATCAAAATCACTCTCATCTCTAACTATAAATACTCCTCCCCTCCCCCCAACCTTCTCAAACCCAAACAACCCCTTACCCTTTACCCCTCTCTCATTCCTCTCTTTGGTATTTCCAGTTTCGACTAAAACAGATCACCATTCAAATCACAAACGGAACAAACAAACAAACATGGTGGGTCCATGTTCGTCTTGTGGTCCATTTAATCAGTACTGCGGCCACCATTCGGCCGCAGCATACTGGCCTTCCCAACCACAACAACAACAACAATACCCTCAACACCACTATAACTCTCCCCCCTCTTACGACGACGATGAGCCTGATTACATGTACTCGTCGTCTTCGTCATCGTCGTCGTATTCTTCTGTTGATTGTACTCTATCTCTTGGTACTCCTTCCACTCGTTTAACTAATGATAATAGTACTAATAATAATAAGCCTACTCCTCATCGTAACAGTGTGTCTTCTTTTTGCTGGGATTTGCTTCATCCTAAGCAATCTTCTAGCTCTACTCCTAAGCCTAGAAGTAGTAACAATCATGCTGCTGCTAATAGTAGTGGTGATCCTTTATTTGTCCGCCGCTGTGCTAACTGTGACACTACCTCTACTCCTCTCTGGCGAAATGGTCCTCGTGGCCCTAAGGTAATTACAATTGTTAATTGTTTATATCATAATGTGCTTCGATGAATCGACAAGGTCTTGGCTTAGTAGTTAAAATCGAGGGCCTGTGTACAATACGGCACAAATTTACCCACAATGGTGGTAAAAAATGTCATTAGAACTAAAAAATGTCCAAACACATCATTGTAATTTTACGTATGTACAAAATTACCATTCTTCAAAATTTCCGGATTTTAAAATGAATCATTTGGGAATAGTTCGTTTCATCTTTTATTAGAGGACATTACTCATTTTGTTAGTGATAAACGAAATAAAGTAGTCCATGAGCTAGCTCATATGCGACATGGTGTGTTGGGTTTGTGAATTTTCCTTGTAGTAATTGTAATTTGGTGGCAAACCATATTGAAAAGAATAAAACACTAATGTCTCTCCTATAGGATCAGTCCGTCCCTATTTGACTACTTTTGAAACATAATGTGACATTGTCAAATTTCTTTATCCAAACACGCTATTGATTAAAATTGATTGATTGTTTTTGCAGTCACTATGTAACGCATGTGGAATAAGGTTCAAGAAGGAGGAGAGAAGAGCGGCGGCAGCAACGACAACGGCGACAGCCAACAATGCATCGGCGTCAACAATGATGGACCCACATCATGGTTACTACAACGGATCATGGGGCCACCAATATGCACCAGCGGCTCCACAGAAGATGCAATGCTACGGAACTCCAAGTGAGTTCCGGTTCATTGAAGATGACCGTGGGTCTGACGCTGGTATTCAGTTCTTATCATGGCTAACCCATGACAGACCTAGTGGTCTAGTTCATGACTTCACCAGGTGAAATAAGAAGTGTGTTACAAATTACAATCATCCAAAATCAGAAAAATATTGGGAACAAATGTTACAGTAAAGTAGTTATTGAAGTAGTATGTATTGATGTTGCCAATGATCTCGGAAAAGGGAAGAGGCCATGCAATGACGACGACGTTTCATGGAACACAAGAGTTTTGGGTTGGTGATCAATGATGGTGATGGTTATGATTCTCTATGGTCAAGGTCTCCAATAACTCCCTTTTCCTTTATTATTTTTAATTTTTTAATTTTTCAGGAAAAAAAAAGAAAAATTAATGTGGATGGATTACCCTTTAAAATTCCACTTTTTATTTTATTTTTATTTTAATTTCTTTAGACTAGGTAGAGTGCAAATGGGATAATTCTAAGTTGGTAGCTTAGCTAGATCTTCTTCACTTAACTTTATTTTCTTCTTTTTGGTTTTCCTCTTTTGTCAGTAGTTTTATATATAAATATATATATATATAACCCTCTTACTACCTTTTGTTAGTCTCAATATTGTCTAAGCTTAGTAGTAGTAATTACTGTATGAAAATGATATATGATGATTATATGAACTTCTTTTGTTACTTCTTTGACTTCACTTTTCTTTCTTTTTGAGTTCAAATCTTGCACTACTACAACTAGTTGTAGTTTACGAGATGCATGAGGGTACAAGATAGTCCCACAATATATTGTTTTTTTTTAACTATTTAGTCAAAATCTATGCACAATTTTCGAAAATTCATGTTTTGCTATCATTAAAGGTTCCGTCATGCATTACCTTCGTGTCTAGATTATTTAGTGCGTGTATGTTGAGTTCGGTCGTAATTCTACTCAAAATCAAAACCATCTTATGATGATTGCACAATGTATTATTTAGATAGAGTTGTTCAAAAAGTGTGAGGCAGTCTGGCTTGCAGGCGAAGAATCGACCATTTGGGCTATAGAGATCTTCTTAGAGGTCGAATCGAACCATCTAAGTCGATAATTCACCACATAAATTGATAGGCTCTATGCAAGTTTTTTTTTTCATCTTTCATGTTTTCCATATTCTTCCTCACCACAAGTCCCTAACACCCCCACATCCCAAGTAAATGCCTGGGGTAAGAATTGAATTCTAGACATGCTATTAAAGTTCGGAAAACTCGATCAGCACGTGAGCCAACATCAATCCTTATGTTAGAATTGTGTTGGTGTATTCAATATGTTCTACACCTGTATGTATGCTATGACTTGAGAATTATACTGCTACAATTGTTTATTTAATTATTTTAAGTCAATTTATATAAGGGGGTACATGTAACAATCACCACTAGCTACTATACTGATGAGTTCATGGGCTCGTGCGGCACAATTACCGTGAAGCAGGAACAGTTGCACTTGTACATTGAGATCCCAAATCAATGTCGGATTACAAGTAATACTGATTATTCTTAGACTTGGCTGCAGTCCAAGTTTTTTGTAAGTTCAGTTCGTGAATGCTTATATCATATGTTATGTGACTGACTGTTGTTTTTTTATTGGTGCAAATACCATGACGGTTCCAAATGCTGGCACAAATCACAATTTTATGTTTTAGTTACTTTCATAGTTCGTGTTAGAATCGTACACCCTCCATTTTGTTTACTAATTAGTAGTACTATATATGAAGAAGATTAAAAATCATACTATTTGGCTAAAATGGCAAGAAAATGTCTTACATTTGAAGAGGTTCAAAGATTGACCATATATTCACACATTTTAGTTTAAATTTATCGAGTTTTCATTAAAAAAAATTATTTTAACAACATACTAATTTCACCTTATTTTATTAGCTAGTATGACCAAACACATCATAATTTTCATATCTAATTTCAAAAATATCTACTTTTATATTTTACTATTTTTTTTTGGGTGCAATTATATTTTACTATTATGAGTATGTAACTACGTTATTAAATATATTGTTAGTTAGACTTTTGCTTGAAACCATGCAAATTGAATTTCAAGTGATATAATAATTTAAAATCAATCTCGGGCCTCCAACTAATAGCTTAACCTTTTCATTGATTTGATCATTAGACTGATATCAAGAACTAGTGTGACCTTCAATTCACCCCCTCTTTACAATGGAACTTTAGCGCCAGCGCCGCCAGGTATCTACACCTCAAGGCCAAAGGACTCTCATCAGAATCGTGATAGAAAATACTATATAATAAAGTCAATCTTGGAATCAGACCATTAGACTAATCTTTTAGTTGAATTAGTCCATTGATTATATCAAGCAACTGCCAAGTAACATTTAAGTAGATATAACTCCTCTATTAGGTTTTCTTTTTATAGTCTCCAAGACAATGGAACAATAACATTTGAATTATATGAGTGTAGGGACTGGTTAATAATGTACTATAGTGTACTATTTGCTAAATTGTCAATATTGATCATTGATGTCCTTGAACATTTGATTAAACATAAAACGACACCTATGCAAGCGTCAATACAGTAAACTACTCAGTCCAAAGGTCAAGACTCAACAAGTATTAGCAAAGTAAGATGAATAAAACAGATAAGAGAGCCTTGAAATGGTTATTATATACAATTCAGGAACATGTTGTTCATATTTTGTTTGATCCATTAGGCTTCATTTGGTTGGATAGTAAACTTTCGAAGATTTTTCATGAAATAATATTTAAAGGGAGAAATTGCTATTATGAATGCAGGAAGAAAGATGACAATAGAAGAAGATTTGAAATACAAGGGATGTGATGGATCTAGGATGAGGAAGCAAAATAAGCAGTAGGGAAGAGAATGCGGGATTCCTTCTTTTAAGCATATCAAAAAACGCTTGTCCAACTTTTACAAGTCAAACAAAGAAAAATGGTAAAATAAAGTTTTCAAAAAAAAATGATTTACATAATAAAACACTCTTACCGATCATGTCATAATCCAAGTGACATTCAAGTGAAAACTTAATGGTACATTGTCCTCAATTAATGTATTTGATATGAATTGTGATGACATTCTTTCTTAGTAAAAATCTCGGCCCGTGTATGAATTTTAACTTATGAGTTGTGTATTTTTTATCTCCTTTTTTTTGAAATTTGCGTCATATATATGACCAGTTAATTTATAAATTCGAAAGATCTTAAAATCCAGGTACGTTATTATTACTATCATCCATGGACAGTTGGACACAAGTACCTCTTATTATTACATTCACATTCCTTGTTCCTTAACATAAACTTTTTTTTTTGATAAGAAGATGTGACCTGGACCTCGCTCGGGTCCTAATGGGCCACGCAATTAAAAGTAAAGGAGAATGATAAGGGGAATTCCTATCTTCAAGATGTCTCTAGTGGGGATTAATTATTTGATCCCCCAATCTTAAGATTAGAAGGATGTTGTTCTTATTATTAGATCAACTACTATTTAGTCCTTAACATAAACTTTAGTTTAACATCACAATACCTTGTAACATGAATAAGATGCTAAACAAAAATCTTAAAGCAAATAGAGTAAAACAATGATGTGGATGTGATGTGGTCTTGAGACGCCGCGTAGAAGAATGAAGGTCGGTCAAAGTATATGGCCTTGTTTGGTTGACAATTAAGTACATGGGAATTTTATTTTCCTAGGAAGAATATTAATATGCACTTGTTTGGTTGACACTAGTGTGGGAAGTGAAACTTCCTAGGAAGTTCTACTTCCCACAAAATGTAGGAACTCACTTACCTAGTTCCCCCTAGGTAAGTGGAACTTCCCATGGGAAGTAGAAGTTCCTACATCCATCCAAACAATTTTTGGGATTTCCTAGGAATAGATATTTCATGGGCATTGAAACTTCATTGGAATTACAACTTCCTACATGCAACCAAACAATACCATAGTATAAGTGTCGTCCCCCCTTATGCAAAAGCTGAAGTTTTTAAGAAAAAAAGGGAGATTCAGTATGTTCTGATATTTTCATTTCATTTCTTTTTTATATTCCCTTAAACTATGTGATCAGAACGTTGGCAAAGAGAATAGATAGTAGGGACGAAGAGAAGAGAACAAAGTTCTAACTTTTAAGTTGCAGAACTTTATTTATTTTTTATTATTAAATCTATTAATCAGAAGAAATCAGAACCTGATGAAAGAATTATTTAATTATTTATATTAATCTCTTATTTAATTAATAAAAACATTAATAGTACTAATGTGTAATATGACCTACGGTGTTAACAGATTCCATGCCCACAGAAGAGGTAAAGGCATTTAAACAATTTGGTCGGGGTTATAAAAAATTAGGCTATGGGAAATTGGGACTGCTGCTTTGGCCACTATTACCAACTTCCTTATTAAGTTTACTTATAATATTACTTCTAATTCAAGGTATTTAATCTTGGGTTTGGATTCTTCCTGTTTCTTTTGTCCTATTGTTTTGACACTTTTGTAAAGGGTCGAATTAGAGTATGATGGCATCAAGAGAACATACTTCTGGATCAATATTAATATATTAGGTTAAAATCTGAGCATACTATATTCAAATTGATGTTTTTGTGTTACGACGGTGTAACGTATAATTAGGTTTTTGGCTCAGGCAATGCTTTGAATTAGGTTACATCAGATCAATTCTAATGTTTCTCTTTTTCATTGGATTAACTGTTATGGTCATGATTTTGTTGTTGTGCTTCTTGACCAAGCTTCATTGTTTTGCCTTTATGTACCCTGAAGATTTTCTATAAATTAAAGGTACATAATTTTAACATTGGGGTGGAGCCGTGGAGGTGGTGATAGCGGGCGACAATCATTGAGTAAAGGAGTTGTTCCTATGAAGCTATATTAGTGGAGCTATATTCAAATTTGATGTTTTTGTGTTACGGCGGGTGTAACGTGTAATTAGGTTTTTGGCTCGGGCGATGCTCTGAATTGGGTTACATCAGATCAATTTTAATGTTTCTCTTTTTCATTGGATTAACTGTTATGGTCATGATTGTGTGTTGTTGTGCTTCTTGACCAGTCTTCATTGTATTGCGTTTATGTACCCTGTAGACTTTCTATAAAATGAAGGTACATAATTTTAACATTGGGGTGGAGGTGGTGATAGCGGGCGGCAATCATTGAGTAAAGGAATTGTTCCTATGAAGCTATGTTAGTGGAGCTATATTCAAATTTGATGTTTTTCTGTTACGGCGGTGTAACGTGTAATTAGGTTTTTGGCTCGGGCGATGCTCTGAATTGGGTTACATCAGATCAATTTTAATGTTTCTCTTTTTCATTGGATTAACTGTTATGGTCATGATTGTGTGTTGTTGTGCTTCTTAACCAGTCTTCATTGTATTGCGTTTATGTACCCTGAAAACTTTCTATAAAATGAAGGTACATAATTTTAACATTGGGGTGGAGGTGGTGATAGCGGGCGGCAATCATTGAGTAAAGGAATTGTTCCTATGAAGCTATGTTAGTGGAGCTATATTCAAATTTGATGTTTTTCTGTTACTGCGGTGTAACGTGTAATAAGGTTTTTGGCTCGAGCAATGCTCTGAACTGGGTTACATTATATCAATTTTAATGTTTCTCTTTTTTATTGGATTAACTGTTATGGTCATGATTGTGTGTTGTTGTGCTTCTTGACCAGTCTTCAATGTATTGCGTTTATGTACACTGAAGACTTTCTATAAAATGAAGGTACATAATTTTAACATTGGGGTGGAGGTGGTGATAGCGGGCGGCAATCATTGAGTAAAGGAATTGTTCCTATGAAGCTATGTTAGTGGAGCTATATTCAAATTTGATGTTTTTATGTTACGGCGGTGTAACATGTAATAAGGTTTTTGGCTCGGGCAATGCTCTGAATTGGGTTACATCAGATCAATTTTAATGTTTCTCTTTTTCATTGGATTAACTGTTATGGTCATGATTGTGTGTTGTTGTGCTTCTTGACCAGTCTTCATTGTATTGCATTTATGTACCATCAAGACTTCTATAAAATTAAGGTACATAATTTTAACATTGTGGTGGAGGTGGTGATAGTGGGCGGCCATCTTTGAGTAAAGGAATTGTTCCTATGGAGTTATATTAGTGGAACTGGTCAAGAGGACCTAACAAAATTCCATAAAGACCTTAAAATGAACAAGAGTTCTTCCTTCGAGCATAGTTGTCCTTTGCATAGAGTTGTTCCTTCGAGAGGGAAACGTCTAAGGAACATACCATTCATGAAGGAACAAGTAAAATATATAAGGACTTTTGGTAAATATTTAATCAAGGATAACGTGTAAAATATTTTTAGGAAGTCAAAGATTATGTAATTAGTGGCCAGACAAATGTTAATTTAAGAATCTTAATTAGGATTTTAATTTAATTAATCAAATACTTTTGATGATTATCTTTTAGTACTTTATTTAAACTAAAGTGTCTTCTATGTTTATCGTTGAGGGTATTTTAGGAATATAGTTTTAATTCAATTAGGACTCTTAGTTAATTATATAAGGACAAAATAAAAATTATGCACGTAATCTTTATCACGTGTGCACTTTTCACACGTTTATTGAGTTACTGGATGTAGTGAGTCATGTGTTCCTTTAGTAGTGTCTTGTTTCTAAAGGAAAATATTGTTAAATGTGGTATAGATCCTAATTTATAAGAGGTTGTGGCCAGTATTTAGGAAAGGTAAATTTTGAGCAACTTGACACTGTAAAAGGACTTTTAAATCACAAGCACAGTTTAATTTGGTTTGACTCTAGTGAAAAAAGATTAACAATATGATATATTATGTTCCACGTATAAGTGTTCCAAATTTCAAGTTCCTATCATGTTCCAAGTTCCTGTTTCCTAGAGCATGTTTATGAACTATCTGTACTTGGGAATTTTATTAAGGATTAAGGGAACTCTTGTACAAGGGTATTGGTTGAGGGTTTGAGGGAACTCTATAACCGTGATAAAGATTTGAGTATTTTATATTTTTTCATTAGGCAAAAAATAACTAGGCATGAACCAAATAGTTGAACCTGCCCAAAACATCATTTCAAATAATTGGGGGCAGACCAGCCGAACACGTTCATCTATCAAATCCGATGGAGAGCAAGTACATTGGAGAGCCTTGTGAACAATGAGGTCTACAACTTAATTGGCCTCCCTGAAGCAGTGGGATATGATCTTCAAATTTTAACGGGTCCTTCCCTGCATTTGAAATAAACGAGTCATTTCCTATATATGGAGTAGAACAAATATTTCTTACCGGGTTGATAATCACAAGGTTACCTCCTCCAATGTATATCTTACAAATATGCAAGGAATAGAATTATAGTTGCTTTGATGCCCTCATGTAGACCCAGGCCTTTACCACAAGATGTTGTAGGCAGCGCATAAAGCCTTTGAACTTAGCATAAAAAGATTCCCATCGTGGTCTCTGATAATGAAACAAAAAGTCGCTTGTCCATTACAGATAGAGTTTGGAGTCGTCGAAATCTATCTTGAAGGCTCTCTACCTGGAGGGGGCCATTTTGACATTGCATAGGCCCTTTCCCGTAAGGGGGTGAAAGGGGGAGAAATGTTTGCAGGGGAGAATTAGAGTTGTAAATCTATATATATTAAGTTTAAAACGAACAAACCACGCTTAAAGTAGAAGAATATATTAGTTTGATACACGAGTGAACCGGATTAAGCCAACCATTTTTTTTTGCTTTGCCCACCATAGGCGCCAATGCGCCATATATGCACATAAAATGATAAAACCATTTGACATTAATTACGTGATGGGACACTAAAGTAATTGACTTACCAAAATTAGATAGGTTATTAAATGAACAAATTCATGCTAAAAATTACACGATTGAGTTTCGATCCCTAAAATTATACGAGGGGGTATGTATTGCTTACCTTAAACCAAAGTAGTCCAAAACAAGAAAGGACAACTTTGTTCCTACGTAGTAATATGTGATTCACGGGCATACGACGTTGTCTCTTGCCTGGTGAAAGTGATCTTGACATTCATCTGGAATTCTGGATCAAAATTCAGAAGATACTATTTTTACTATAATCTTAATGTTTCCATTCAATAACCAGTATATTAATTGGGTATTAATTTCATCATGTTAAGTGCATTCAATATGTGATCCAAGAGAGAAGCTATGCAAGCTTTGATATTCACATGGATACAACAGTAGTTTTTAATGGCATGCTGTTGTAAAACATGTGCGGGGTAGTAACTTTTCTTCTTTCAAATTTTGATTAATCATAAATGACAAGAAAATAAAACTTGTTCTTGTATGGAAGAAGAATTTTAGTCTTTAAGTCTATAAGTAACAAATGGGAGAATTTTAGTCTTTAAGTCTATAAGGAATAAATGGGAGAATTTTAGCCATTAATAACAGTAATTGACGCGTGATTTTGACATGAAATCCCAAATATGTATAAATTGTACTTAATATTTAGGAAAATTTGCACAAAACCACATTAAATTTTCGCTTATTCAGAACCTCCCACCTTCATGTTTGTTTTTTATAAATTACCACCTTAAATTTACCAAACCTTTATAAACTCCCACTTTTTGACGGAATTTGCCTAACACCGTTAACTATGGGCCCCCACATAAGTTTAATCTTTTGATTTTCCTTCTAAACTCCTCATTTCCCTCCAAACTCATCCCCCCCTCATTATTTCCAACTCTCTGCTTTAATGAAAGCAGAAAAGAAAAGAGAGACCAGAGGAGGCCGAGCAGGGAGGCGTATTTTGGTGGCGGTGGTGGTGCCGGCGGCCTGCGGTGCCGCGACTGGTGGTCTGAAACAAAAAGGAGTTAGGGACGGAGGTGGTTTCCGGCGAGTGGTCTGCAACAACCAAGAGAAGAATAGTGGAGGTAGTACAATTTTGGCTTGAGATTTCACGTAGATTTCACGAGTCCACAATACAACACAAAGACATTTTGGCTTGAGATTTCACGTAGATTTTATGTTATTTTATACACCTATCACATAGAGTTGTGTTGTGTACCCGTCACTCTAGATTTTATGTTGTTAGTGAATAGTCTCAAAACCAATATGTTACAAATAACTTGAGGCGACGGACTAGGAAGCACTCTCTCCGTTTTTTTAATATGTATGTTTTACCATTTGAGATATTTTTTAAATATGTACCTTTTTATCTTTTCCCAGAAATAAAGGTTGGTCCACCTAATTATTACACTTCTCTCTTACTTTTTCTTTCCTTCTCTCTACTTTTTTTTACTTTTTCCTTACTTTTACTAACCTTCTCTCATACTTTTGAACTTTTTTCTTGGTTCGCATGCAAAAGCAAATATATACTTCTTAGAACATGGACCTAAATGATTCTTAGAACATTATGTTAGCTCAATGGGCCAAAACCTAAAAAAGGCAAAACCAATATACTCACAAACTCACAAGCCTTAATTTATTATAGCCCAAAGTTTTATATACATGCCATAAACCTTTTTAGGCCTACCTCTTGTAACACCATTCAATTTCAATATTTTCCGAACTTCATTCTTGCCCTTCCTTTAAACCTCAACAAAAAACACAGCACAAAACTCACTCCTCCCCCTTCCCGCCACCGCCGTCGCCGGAGAAATTTCGCCGGAAAAAATTCGCCGGAAAAGTATCGCAAACATGGCGGTTGAACCACTAGGTCATAGAGTGAGTGAGCTCATAAAAGAAGTTAATATGGAGCTTTCACCTTCATTTACTAAACTCATTGATAAAACTATTTCTTCCATTAAAGATATCATATTCAATATTCCTGAAGATTTTCAGGTTTGTATTGTATTTCTCTCTTTTATTTCAGTAATATCATTATAAATTTCTTAAACCCTAAACCCTAGATAATTTCTTATGTGATTGCAGGTGAATGCGGATGTGGCACAGGGATTTGTGAGAGATGTAGGTGCTGATAAGGTGGATTTTAGATTCAAGAAGCCGAAAGTTATCGAAATCGGTGGGAGTTATTCGATTGGTTGTGTTGTGAAACCGGATGTTAATGTTGATCTTCTTATGCGGTTGCCTAAGGTATGGATGAATTCAGGAGTTGTGATTAGGTGATTGTGATTATATGAACCTCGGTTTTATGCATTATTTGGATGTTTTAACCATGTGGAGGCGGTGGCGGACCTAGGAATTTAGTTGTAGTTAGCTGATTGTGATTATATGAACCTCGATTTTATGCATTATTTGAATGTTTTAACCATGTGGAGGCGATGGTGGACCTAGGACTTTAGTTGTAGTTAGCTGATTGTGGTTATATGAACCTCGATTTTATGCATTATCTGAATGTTTTAAGTATGTGGAGGCGGTGGCGGACCTAGGAATTTAGTTGTTAGGTGTTATGTATAAGTTTAGAGACCGGAATTTGAGGTTGCGTAATAGAAGGTGAATAAAGGGTTGTTTAACTTCGTTTGGGGTGTCAATTGTTTCTCGTTGTATCAATGTAGGTCCACCGGTGTATGGAGGGTTGAAATATTGAGCTTATAGTGGAGGTTGCTTAAGTGTATTAATTTATGGACGTGGTTAGCTGATAATGATTATATTAACACCCTCTTTTGTTGTATGTAGGATTGAAATGTTGTAAGGTTGATAGTGTTTAAATGAATTTTTGATTGGTCGAACTCAATTTGTGAAAGGTTGTGGGAAAATTATGAGTATCTCACTTATGGGAATGGAAATGATAATTGTACTTAGAAGATAAATGAATTGATGTTTAGTGAAGAGCTTAGCTTGTTTAAGGGGTTAGCTCCAAACCAATCAAATAGCTTGTTTGGCAGCTTAAAACTTATTGCAGAAGAGCTTATCGTAGTATTATACCAGGAAGTTAAATGGGTTATTGGGTTATTACACAACTTTTACGCTTTCAGACAGTGATGAACCGAATAAATTTGCCAAACACCTAACAAGCTGCCAACTAATTCAATTGTCTGGTCAGATGTAATTTTATGCAATTAGCTTCACTTGATGGCTTTATTTGACAAAAAATAAGTTTGTTAGAGCATATAATACTTGATAGAAGATAGTTGAGGCAAAGGATCTAGTGAAATGTGGACAACCACAGGACTACAGGAGATAAAGTCTCATGCAACAGACTTCATCTTATTGGGATCGAAGCTTAGGCTAGTAGAGCATAATTGCTTGAAAAGCTTTGTTGAAATATGTTGGTAAAATCTAGCCGATTGCATAAATTGACATATAAGGATGTTTAATGAGTTATTGTTCCGATGGATCGACTAGTGATGCACCTTATAATACTCGCAAGAGGTACTAAAACCTCCAAATTCTATGTAGCTAAAACCCTCCTATACAAAACTGGCCCTAGCTAAGTGCAATTTGCGAAAGGAACAGAGAATTTTTGCTCTTTACTGAGTGAGAATGTTTTAGATAGTTGATCTAAGTATAGCAATTAGCAAGCGATTCTTAGTTATACCTCCTCCCTTTCAAATTAGTTGCAAGCTTGCAACATGGGGCAGACACAAGTTTGAAAAAGGGCACGTCAAGAAGAGAGAAATGGAGATAAATAAAAACAGGGAACATATTATGATAAAGATATAGATAGAATCCATAACTAAATAAAGTAACTATAAAATCTGTTGTTTATTTAGGAACACTACAAGAGGGGGGGTGAATTGTATGTGTGGGAAATGAACGTACTTTTTGCGGAATTAAAAAAACAATGAAAGGAACAAGAGAAAGACACAAGAGATTTTTACGAGGAAAAACTTCTTGGGCCCAACAGGAAGAAACGACTTCGACCACAAGGGATTTTAAACTCAACTCTTTCACTATAATAGGCCAAACACCTTTGTTACATACCTATTAACTCTCGGGCCACTACTTGAGTTCCTCTACAAACTCAAGTCCCAACAACAATTCCCTCTAACTGTTGTTCCTCTCGAACTTCAATCGAAGTTCCCTTCTCTTTCTCTTGCTTCACTCAAAGCCTCACACTTTACAGGAGTTCACTCAAACCCCTTACCCAAACTCAAACTACAAGAGTTCCTCTCAACTCTTTTCTCAACTCGAAATACAGAATAATAGAAATGTATTAAACACTAATGGAACAATGAACTCATATGGTAATGGAATTTGGAACTTTGGCGGTACTGACTCAATAAACGTGATACTCAAATTAATACCTTTGTAGATTAATTATCACTTAGTCAGACACACTTATGATTATGACTTTGTTGGAACAACCCTTTTATAGCAATCATTTAGAATAAACATGATTTCAATCATGGGTTAGTGGAGTAGTGGAGTGAAGCCATGTTTGTTCCTTTGCTTGAGGAACAAACAACACTATCCCACTACATGCACGTAATAATTAAACGTTGGATTACCATGTGATAATGTAGTAGTAGAGTCAAGCCATGTATGTTCCTATGCTTGAGGAACAAGTAGCACTAAGCCACTAAGTACACGTTCAACTGAACGTTATTTTAGTGCCTACTTGTTTTCCTTAAATCAAGCAATTAGTTAAGTTAATTTTGACTAAAAAACCGGTTATTTTATTTATTAAAAACTGATTAAAATCTTTTACT
The DNA here is from genome assembly GCA_947645195.1 of Patellifolia procumbens. Classification (NCBI taxonomy): domain Eukaryota; kingdom Viridiplantae; phylum Streptophyta; class Magnoliopsida; order Caryophyllales; family Amaranthaceae; genus Patellifolia; species Patellifolia procumbens. The sequence continues at coordinate 2,808,034 of CANSGD010000144.1, forward strand.
AATAAATACTCCTTTCGTTTTTTTTAATATGCACCTAAGACTTTGCACTAGAACCAAGGAAAAAGTGTAAAAGTATGAGAGAAGGGATGTAAAAGTAAGGAAAAAGTGAAAAAGGTAGAGAGAAGGAAAGAAAAAGTAGGAGAGAAGTGTAATAATTATGTGGGCCAACATTCCATTTATGGCAAAAGGTAGAAAGGTACCAATTAAAAAAAACACCCAAAATGGAGAAATGTGCATATTAAAAAAAATCGGAGGTAGTAATATCTTAAAAAGATTTTATTTAAATAAAAGATTTATTTTTAAAACAATTAAAATCCTTTTAAAAGTAACCGGAAATCTTTTTCTAATCTCTTAAAAACTGAAAATCCTTCTTTAAATCTTTTGAATAATCATAATTAATTTAGTCAATTCTCTCATAAATATTTCTCCATAGAAAACGTAACTGATTTGTTTTAGGTGTATAAAATTGTTTGTTCCTTTATTGACATTACTTGTTCCTTACAAGTCTGTACCTGTCATAGGAACAAACAAATATTTTGGCAGTATCTCTTTTTAGACACATGTTTCTTATATCAGTTCCACTAACATAGTTCCATAGGAACAGTGCTAATTCCTTACCATTTGACGATCTTTGTACCTTACATAAGAAACCTAATTACACCCTTATGTAACTAAGCTCCTTTTTTCTTGGAGTTCCCACTCAGGAACTTCATTCTTCTCTTAGAGTTCCAACTCAAGAACTTCACTTATTACCTTCATAAAGCACCATTATTTATTCATAAACCTTGCACACATAAAACTTATAAACCTTGTTAGTTATTACTTTAGTTTGTCATCATCAAAACCATATAGGGTCAACAAAATCCATAGCGGAAAGGGAAGTGTCCCAAGTAATTTGGAGCTGCTGTAGTATTCTAAAAAGTCACTTGCTGTTATATGATAGGTTTGCAACTCTTGGTACTTTGACGCATATGCTCGGTGGTATGTTTAAAGTGGGCGCTCCACAAGGTTATATTTTTTGTTTCATTGGTCACAGCTTTTACATTATTTGTGAATCGGTTTCCTCAAGATGATGGAGTTTGTGTAAACTGAAAGTTGTCTAATTTGACTGTGTTGTTATGTAAAATTTGGTTTGCCAGAAGCTAGTGTTTGAGGCTTAATTTTGAATTTCTGTGTTCAGCTTCTTTTTTTTGCTTAGCTTCGAATTTATTGATGGTTTCTGAAGTCAAATTTTACCTTAATGAACTGCACTAAGCACCATGGATTCCCATCAATTTTTATGTTACTGGAAGGAAAATTGGAATCAATAAATAAAATACTGTTTCTCTTGGTAGGAATGTTTTCATGAGAAAGACTACTTAAATCATCGGTATCATGCCAAAAGGTTCCTCTATCTCTGTATTATTAAGAAGTACCTGGAGTCTTCTCCACTGGTATGCAAGATTGAATGGTCCTGTCTACAAAACGAGGCTCGCAAACCCATATTGGCCATATATCCAGGTCTGTTAGTCTTTAATGTCACTCGCCTTCACTCATTTTGATTCTTAAAAAACATTTTCTATTGAATACGGTGTAATTTTTATTGACTTATTTTCTGACTCTCTAGTTCTTTTGGCCACCTAGCTCTGGAAGATGCCAATCTTCCTGGATTTTCTGTTAGAATAATCCCTACTGCTACTTCCTTATTCAGCATCCCTAAGCTGAATGCAACACGAAATAATGTGCGCGCTCTGAACCAAGGTCACAAGAAATTTCCGTCCCTTACTTTGACTTTTCTGGGTACATTTCCCTGTTTTCCACGCCATAGGAAGTAACTTTGTTTCTTATTCATCAGAAGGTGTTCCATTACCCACACCCAAATATAATAGCAGCATTTTGGAGGACATGTTCATTGAAGAGTTTGCAGAATTAATCAAAGAAAGTTTTCATGACTGGGATGAACTAGGGAAAGCTTTGGTTTTGATGAAGGTAAGACTGAAATATCCTCTACTTTTGCTTCTAATGGCTTATAACTCTGGTGTTGAAGAATCTGACTTGTTGGTGCAGGTTTGGGCACGGCAAAGAAGTTCAATTTACAGTTATGATTGCTTGAATGGTTACCTGTTGGCTATCATACTTTCCTATCTTGCTGCGAATAGGGTTGGTGGATTCTTCAACAAGTCTATGAACGCCATGCAAATTTTTCGCGTCACTTTAGACTTCATTGGTATGCTACTCCTCCTATGTAAGAAGTAAAGTGGAAAGTGGTTCCCTTCAACTCATTTTATTTTTTATATATGGGTCATTACCTATCTTTTCTCTTTGTCCCTTACCCCTTTTCTAATTCTCTGTGCGTGCATGCAAGTCCCAGACCAAATGTACTTATGTACCGGTATCTGGGATTGGAAATTTGATTAATCCTGCATCTTTTTCGTATTTTAGTATTGTCTTTGTAAGTGTGCGATATGAAAGTTGAGTTGATCATATTGGCTGGCTCAAGCTGCCAAGTTCAACACTTGAAATCCTTAGGTAGCACGGTAAAGGGAGACTTCTACTACTGTGTCTTGTTTCAAAATTAGACAGATCTGTTTAAATTTATCTGACAAGTTTCACATAGCAAGGTTCAATTTTGCTTAGACCATGACATCTCTATCCTGTTTTCGGACCAAATCTGATACACGATGATGAAAAAAGGAATCTTTAATAGGATATATTTCTGAATGTATATGAACATTTACAATCGGTTATTCAATGATTTAGGAGTTATGAGATACGCTAGCTTGGCTTTTGTCCAAGTCTTTTTTGCTACATCTTTTCTATTTATTTCCTGTGTCATTCTGCTAGATGACTCTAACATGCATGCCTTGTTTGCAGCTAATTCTAAATCATGGGCGAAAGGCTTAGTTTTTAAGCCCCCGGTGAACCGCCAGGTTTCGAAAGAGGTGATACTTCTAATATTAGATTTATTTCCACAACTTTTAGTTATAATTTTTCACGGAGGTGAGGGAATGTCTTTCGTTTTAAACGCCCAAAGTATACGTATGTGATGTGCCTTTTCAAACCATATGGAATTCCAAAAGTTTGTGCTTGATTGCTATCCATTCAAATTTCAGTCAGAATTGATTTATTATATACTACCTCCGTTCCAAATGTATTGCAACCTTTGACATTTTGCACTATTCATACACTACCCTTTGACCTTCTTTTGTGATTTATACACAAGGATAAATATAGTCATGTGGGATCTTGTTAGATTCGTCTCGATATATGCTTAATTAATATCAACTTTTAATAATTTTTACTTAAATAAAATTAGAGATATTAGTGTCTAAAATAGTGCGTTGGGAGGCGTAAAACTCCCCATGTTGCAATACATATGGAACGGAGGTAGTAAATAGTATATGTAATACAATGGATCAAGATTTTAAAATGTCTTATAGAAACGGTGTAATTAATGGCATTTTTCAAAGTTAGGTAAACATATTGCTGCTTGTGACAGTGTTTCTTGAGTTTTACTAAACTTTGAGCTTCAAGATTTACTTAACCAATAATTAGACTCTTACAATGAATTAGCACCTGTAATGATTTGAATCTTTTAAATTTGATTTGTTTCCGTGTAACATTTTGAGGATTGTAGATGTTGATATTTTACTGGTTATTGGCTTGCAGAGATTATATACCAATGTGAATCTTTTTAATTTTGAACCTTGTATTTTGATTTAGGAGTTGAAGGAAAGAAAGCAGATTTTGCTGTCATTTCCAGTTGTCATATGTGACCATTCTGCAAATTTCGATTTGGCATTCCGGTTATCAAAGAGTGGCTTTGTTGAGGTATTCTATTTATCTTCGTCCGTATTAATATTTGATTGAAAATTTCTGTCGGTTATTATTCTTTGACAATAGATTTTGCTTTGGTATGTCAGCTTCAAGCAGAGGCTGCTTTGACACTTGACTGCATTAGAAAATGTCAAGATAATGGATTCGAAGAAGTTTTTCTGACTAAATCTGATTTTGCTGCCAAATATGACTATTGTGTCAGGTAAATTCAAAATTATAATCTACAGAAGCTATACTTACATGAGGTTTAGGTGCTTGCTGTTGAGCGGATAATATTTCACTGCTCTTAGTTTGTCTTCCAAATGATTTTTCTGGATTACTGTTCTGTTTTCCTTTGCTGAGGGCCAAAACTGTTCTACTCAGTAGTTTCCCAGCTCATTCTATTTCTGACATGATAGTAGGTGCATTTTTAGTCATTTGAAGTTAAGTTCATGTGCAAAGATTCATAGAAGGAGTTTAGCATTCAGAGCGCATATCAACTTGTGGATGTAAACAGCTTTTTTGAAGTGCTTGGAGCTGGTAAACAAGTTCATTTGGCAGCCTCATCTCACAGGACATGACAACCTTTGCTTATATGACTACAAAATCACACATATGAAGCACATTTCTTTCCCTTTTTTTTCCACTAAGGGGGATGGGCGGTTGAGTGGGGCCGAAGGGTCTTACCGTCTTATCCAGTTTCATGAAATGCTTTGGATCAGGGCAACAGAGTTTGCTATTTGGGAGAGCCCGGGTGCTGGGTGTTTGTTTGGTCCTAATTAGGTGGGGGGGGGTGGTTGTTTGGTTCGGATAATGGGAGCATAATTTGCATCGCCTAAAGAAATAATTTATGATTGTATACTGATAAAATTTTTGTAGGGTTTAAAGTTGATGGAACACTTTTTATTTGCCGCTGAGATCTTTTAAATAATGTTTCACAAAGTTGAAAATTTAATTTAGAAAATCAGAAGTAAAAAATCAGATAAAAGAAAAAGATTGCCAAATTGTGAGTTAAATAAAGGAAAAAACTTGCTCACACCACAAAAAAAAATTCATTGAGATAAATCTTAGAAGATCTTATTTACTAACAATTGTTTATATATATTTAGTTGAAAATTGTGGTCAAGATGAGGCATGTGAATAGGATAGAGTCCGACTCTTGTATCTAATTTGGGATAGAGGGAGTAATAGATGAATCGATCCATCTACTTAAAGTATGAATAGACCAACACATTTCCATCCTACCCGTATAATGATTCGTAATTATCATTTATTGGTCTATCAAGACTCTCTAGGTTTAAACGGCTCATTGTCGCACTAAATTAGAAAGCGAGGAAAATGTTAACCAGAAAGAATACTCATGCCAATTTGAAACTGCTTTTGGGACTATAGAGAGAGAAATAGTGAGCTTAAGATACCATAAGATCATCAAGTTTCTTTGTGCTATCGTCATTGCTTTTAATGTATTGAGAAGTTGATAACTCCCTAATGGCTGGAAATAGTGCATGCAATTGACAACGAACATAAGGGCTACAAGTCACCTTTGTTAAAGAAGGCAAGAACAATCCTTCTAAATGAATGTAAGAGTAGTGTAGAGAAGGAATTGGCTCCTGTGAAGGATGAAGGATGAAGGATGAAGGATGAAGGATGAAGGATGAAGGATGAAGGATGAATGGTGGTGGATGTCGGATGGTGGACGACCTAATTGTAGACAAATATAATTGCTATGAATGGAAGTGACTGTTGATTTTTGCTCTTGGCCATCGAATGAGAAGTTTCTTGGATAATGAAGATCCTTATTTGTGTTTAGGATTGAAATGTGTTGGTTTACCCACATTTTAGGTCGCTTTTTAAATTGATCGATCATTAATCTATTAGTTTTTAGTTATGTAGAATTATAGATGAATTATTTCATAATATTTGTCATTATAGCAGTTTAGCAAAGAAGGTTTCAACACAACCAATTAGTAGCTCTTCAGCAAAGAGAGCTTGGAGCACTTCTGGGAACATTCACTTAACTTTTGTCTAAGCTATAGATTTAGTGATAGCTACAAAACCGGTCCGTAAAGAAATATTGATCGTGAAAATTGTTGTTTGGATGATTTGCCGTTAGAATTAGGAGGCATGAGATGGGTTGAACTTGATTTTGATGGTGAACATGATTATGAGAGAGAAGGTAACAAAGAGGGAATGAGTGGAAGAAGATTGAGTAAGAGGAAGGAGAAAGAGAAAGGGTGGTAAAAGGGAATAGGTGTCACATGATAGCCCAAATTTTTATCCTTTTTAATTTTTTTTTTTTTTGTAGTGAGGTTTATGTTATTTTTTGTTTGTTTTCTAGATGAATTTTTTATATGAAAGGGAATAAGTTATTTTCAATGGTTGTCTCCTTTTATTTACTCACATTTTGTATATCGTTAGGCTTTTATACATTATTCACTTCTAATTTTTCTTAATTTAGTTATTTACTTTGTGAAACTTCATAAAAATTGGTTTAAACTAAACATAATGTTCCAAATTTCTATAGCGGTACAAATTATATCTTAAGAGTAGTGAACTTTGTTTGTTAAATTCCAAAAACTTTATAATGCTCCAAAAATTTATACATGTACTCCCAACTCTGTCCCATTTTTTTATTAATTAATTTTAATGGACCCAGCTTGGGAAAAAGAATACAGTAGTGAGATTGTTTGTTGAGTTCAGAGTTAGATATTCCAAGGGGGACCGTATACATTCTGAAATTAAAAATAAAGAAGAGAGTATGGTTAAACAATTTTTTCCTGGATTTCTGCCTATCTACTAAAATCATAACTATATTGTTTAGATATTCAATATAATCGAAAAGTAGGAACTCCCTTGGCTAGAAACACTTTCAAACCAAAAATTGCTAAAATTCTATTAGAAAACCTTTTTTTATTAAATTAAAATCTTTCATAGTATAGTTATTAATTACTAAAATCACGGAATACTACACGTCTACACCTGTTAAAATCATATCTTATCCTTACTTTTTACACCATATCTCTATTCTATAAGTGAAGAGGTGGGGGACACCAAAAATCATTATTAATCTTTTTTTTTAATTTCTATCTTAGTGGAACAACTCTCTCTCCATAACTCACTATTCACATTCGTTATTTTGAAATTTTTTTTTGCAAAACACACTAAACAAACAAAATTTTATATATTTTTATACAAAGTTTACATAACTCTGCACGCATCGCGTGTATATAGGGCTAGTAACAAATAAGCCTACACTTCCCTACTATTTACTCTTAATGTGCGTGCCCAAGACGAACATGACAAATAATTGAGGGCAAAGGGAGTTTTTTTTTAATACAAGTGGTTTCATGAACTTTGTGAGTGTGAGAAAGAAGGAGAAGGAAATTGAGCTTAATGATGCTTTGTTTGGTTATGAGAAAGTACATCACACTAATGCTTTGACATCATTATAGTGTAATGATGAAAGCATATAGTGTTATTAGCCTTTTATCTTAAGATGCCTCGTTATGAACTTTTTATTACTTATCGACCTTTCCTTTTCTTAGAAACATATTAATGCTTTTTTTTATGATATCATTAGGGAAAGAGTTTGATATGGTTACATATCGTCTGTCCTTTAGCTCTTGTGTGGGAATTTTTTTTGCTGTTAAGGTCTAAAAGTTTGTAATTGTCTCGGTTGTTATGGTATATTAGGTTGAACTTGAAGGGAAATAGTGGCGTGTCTGCATCGGGGTATTGTGTAGACGATGAATGTTGGAGATTGTATGAGGAGAAGGTGCATTCTCTCTTGTGCCAGGGTTTGAATGACAGAGCAAAGTTTATCCGTGTCATCTGGCGAAACTCACCCAGCAGTTGTCGTGTTGAAGATGTAAGGAATCCAAACCTTTGATTTGGTTATTCTTTTCCGCACTTACACTATTTGGTTATCCTTTTCCTGTTTTATCTATTGAACCCCCCCCTGTATCGTCTCTTACAGGGGTTCTCATCTCTTGATGAAGAACCATTACTCATTGGTGTTGCTATCAGTAGCCTGGAAATAGCTCTTAGGCTGGTTGATAAGGGTCCTAATCCAGAGCATAAAGAGGAGGTAAATAATCTGCCACTGTGATCTCAAATTTCAGTTTTTGTTTTTGAGCTTCTATGATAACTGATTTACTTCCAATTAGGTTGCCAAGTTTCGGAAGTTTTGGGGTGAAAAGTCGGAGTTCAGGAGATTTAATGATGGTACCATTGGAGAATGCGTTGGTGAGTTGTGATGCACTTTGTTGGTTGTTGGTATTGACTATTGAGTTTAAATATGTCAAGCTTATTTAATCAGTCTTATGCTAATCCTTTTGAACAGTGTGGAAATACAAGCAGTGGGAGAAACATCTTATTGTAAAAAGCATTATTGAGCATGTATTATCACGTCATGTTTCTCTGTCGGTAGAAAGTGTAGTTGTTAGTGCAGATCAGCTGGATTTTTCACTCTGCCATGGTGGAGCAGGTATCTGACTTCACCTCAGGCTTTTAACTTCAACTTTTTTTATTCATATCCTTACAAATGGTCCCTTTCAAATTCTGCAGATCCTATATCATCCACCGGAGGTTTGCTTGAAGCATATGAAGCTTTAGCTAAGCACTTGCGCCTTTTGGAAGACATTCCCTTGAAAGTATCCAGCGTTCAACCATTAGACTCAGGTTTCATTTCCTTTTACACTACTTCCTTTTGTTTGTATATCTCAACTTTGACCGCTAATAGTATGGAATAGATAACATCAGGTCTCTTGGAATATTGAGGTCGTTTTTTTTTCTCCTCTCTAAACTCATTGTGCTATAGTTTGTTGTATCAAATATCTAATAGAATGAAAGGATTTGAAAGTCTAACAGCACGCAAATCAGTTGTTAATCCACAAAATGCTGAAGTTTCCTCCTCAAGGAGCTCTAATTTGCTAATTCTATGTAAATTTCCTCTTATTTGGACATAGTATGGCCCGATTAATTACATCCTTTTAAGTGCTTGTTATTTAAAACTTTATGCTGCCACTTGACATTATTATGTGAGCCTGGGACTTTTGTTGCTTTGTTGGAAGTTGTATGTTGATCGACTCTATGTTTCATGCAGGAGTTCTATTAAGAGTAATAAATGTAGCTATATGTCTTCTTTGGTCTGGTTATTTATAAATTTTAAGAATGCCTCGTATTCTTGAAAATGTAATGTCGTAATTTTTATGCCGAGGAAGATATGAACATACAAGGATAGGATATCTTTTTTGCTCAGTTTGGTACTTTAGATGCTCTTTTCACATTTTTTGAATTTTGTTTTCATGTTGCTCCCTTATCTTTTGATGGGGGTCACTTTGGTTGTTCATCCTGCATCTGAGTTACATTATGGGCAGGCATTTAACCAGAGGTTTCTATTGTATCAATCTCCCCTTATGTAGATTATAGTCCTTGGGGTTGTTTGTGGTTGTGGTTGAGTATATAATGTTTTTTTTTATTATGATTAATTACAGCTTTCCGGTTTACTTCTGTCTTCCCTCCTGAGCCTCACCCTCTGGCTGGAGAAAAAGGCTTTAAATCAAGATCAGTGAAGGCTGTGTCAACCTGTGTCCAACCAGTGGAAGTTTTAATTCAGGTAATATGTCTAAAGATTAGCCTTTGACTTATAATTGCACTATTAACTATGCTGTCTGCTCAATGATCTTCCAATAATTGTTTTTTATGTGTTTTTTGTTCTTTTGATTTATTTATCTTGTTTAATGTTTTGTTAGTTGGAGGGATCAGGAAATTGGCCAATGGATGAAGTGGCCACTGAAAAGACTAAATCTGCTTTCCTTCTCAAGATCGGAGAAAGGTAATAATGCTTGTGAATATTGCACTGCTGTATGATGCTTAAATTATTTTATTGATAATCTTCTTTTCTGGCAGTCTTCAAAGTAAGTGGGGTGTAAGCTGCATTGCTACTGAAGATGATGTTGATGTATTGTTTTCTGGGTATGCGTTTCGGCTTAAAATTTTACATGAGAGAGGTCTGAGTTTGGTGAAAGGGCAGGGTAAGTGTCAAGGATCTACTCTCTATTTTTTTTTTTAATGATTATGGGATTTTCTAAAAAGGATGGCAATTGATGTTCGTAGGGATTCAAGTCAAGCGAGTGTCTTCAATTGACAAGAAACTTTTCATGCGAAGTCAGCATTCAAGCATGATCAATGGCTTGCAAGGGCGGTATCCCTTCTATGGTCCAGTGGTCAGGTATAATTGTAACTTGCATAATTGTTGTTTGATCTTGAAGTGAGAATCTAATATGCACTGCTTTGTGAAGGCTTGCAAAACGATGGGCTGCTTCACACCTCTTTTCAGCTTGCTTAGGAAGTGAGACTATCGAGCTCTTGGTAGCTCAATTATTTCTGAATCCCTCACCGTTTTTTGCTCCTAACTCGAGAATTACAGGCTTTTTGAGGTTTGTTTCTCTTATTCTTTGAAGGCTCCTTTTTTAAATCTTTTAAGTCAACGTCTTGGTTTATTGGTAGTACGTTTTGGTTATGTAGTTATAACAAAGGTGTGCCTGATTCGTGTTGGTTTATTTGGTTGATATTTGATCATGTCACTTTGCATTATCTTTAAAATACAATACACTAAAGAGTGGCATGAACAGTGTAAATACATGAATATGCCAGACAGCCAGAGAAAAGGTTTAAATTTGAAAATGCTGTGCTCTTTGTGTACTGAAGTTCAAACATCTGCTTCTATAAGTTTCTTCTGATGTGTTTTTTTGTTTGGTTATTTTCATTGAGCTTTGTCCTTATGGTTTGTCTATCTTCCCCCACGCCCTCCTTCAAAAACGTTATGTTTTTCGCGTCTGGTTTTCTCATTTTTTGAAAAAGGAAGGACAGGAAAACGTTCTGGCGAGCTTCTTGTCATGGGTTGTTAGCAACTCATAGATCTTCAATTTTTTAAAGGGCCTAAGTGTCCACTTATTTGGCTCTTTTGTAGTGGCACTTGTTGCAAGTAAGTCACTTGTTCCTTTCCCTTTACTTTTGGTGTGGGTGCTGAAGACTAAATGACTTGAGCAAGTAACCACAATGCTTACAAGGTCACAAGTTTTCCAATGATCTGAATTTCACCTCTCAAAACTTAGCCCATGTTAGGATCTGATATGGTACGTAACCACTTCCTCTTTCTATTTCTACCCATCTAAGCCTCCCATATTCCCGTAATATTATTTCATTGAAGTCAGTTTTAGTTGAAGTAAATAGCAGAATCGTGGATAGGGAACTATACCAGCAACCTACCTCATATTGTCTCCTTGATTTTGCTTGTCTTCATAGTCGATTGACATTATTTTCTGCATCACTGTGCTCAAACGAGGCATTTGGCAAGTGGGAATAAGAATCGAATAGTGACTAATGGAAAGGGTTGCTGAATAAAAAGTTGTAGAGGAATAACAAATCAACTAAAATAACCTAGCTAGTGTCATCCCTCTCTTTCCGCTAAAACAAATATGTCTCTATTGTTGGTAGATGTTTCATGGACTCAGGTATGGCCTATGAATGTTGAATATGGGTATGTGTGAAATGGTCAAGGGTCAAAATTTAGGACAGGTGGTTATTGTCCTAAACTTGGGCACGGGCTTAATACTCATTAATAATCTAAATGTTCGATGAGGATGAACTTTTATTGAATAAGAAATCAGGTCTGTAGCTGCCAAATACGTTGTGTCCTTTTAAATTTGTGCTCGTCTCAGAAAATTAAAGGGTTAAAAACCTTTGACCTAATCCGATCCATCTAATTGAACGAGTCAAAAGTCTTGAAACGCTTGACCCTAATCCGACTTATTTTATCTGTATAAGCTAATATAACAGAAGTAAATAACTTTTTAACTTTCTACAGCCTGACCTTGTACCATTGCGTTGATTCATGATTAGCTAACATCTAATTCGTTGCTATATTGTATATTTGGAGAAGAAATTTAGATTATGCTAATTTTTACCTTTACATTGTTTTAGTTTTTTTTGTATGAATAAGTTAAACAAGTAGAGTGCGTCAATTTTGGGTTGGAAACCCAACACTGAACTAGTTAAAGAGTTTAAGTTGTGCTGACCCCTTTAGAATGAATAGGTCAAAAGATCTAATGCCTAGCCAGGTGTGGTTAGTGTCGTGTAGTCATATTGGCTTATTGGGTCAAATTTTGCTCACCCTACAGAAAACTTGTAAATAATTTGCTTCAATTTCAAGCCTTCTGTGACCATCCATATAAATTCCCACTTGCAAGTACCTTTACCTTGCTCCTCAAACAACGTATCTGTTGCCACTCTCCTAAGCCTCTCATCTTTGTCCTCCTCATTTTACTAGTGGTTTGTCACGGCATCAAAGGGTCTATTGTCAAATGTCTAGTCAAGTATCTTATATTCATTCCAATTCCGAACCCTTATTCTATTCGCGTCTCGTTGATACAGGTGTGAGCTTAAAAGGCCAAGTCGATGTAACACTGGGACTTGGGCCTTCCCTTAGGAAGAGAAGGTTTTTATTCCGAATCCTATCTTTTAATGTATAAATCGTCATTCTGAACCTTAACTTTCCGCAAAACAGCCTGCAAGTTTTAAGGGTTGGCTTAATAAAGATCCATCTTTAATGATAGCTTTTGTTGATCTAGCATATTTGCCAATACATTTTCTGTGGCATGATACATATCAGCGGATTGTTGATGTTTAGGCCATGTCATATGGACTGTGGACACTGGACACTAGTGTTCGTCATTTTGCAGATCTCATGCATGCTTGAGGCCTTGAGCTTTGAAGCCTTCGTATATCACGTCAAACTTGTTATATTTCATAATTTAACTTCCTTCACCTTTTTGATCAGCTATCCTATTCTTCTCTTTTACGCATTTGTGACATTGGATATATTTTCAGGTTCTTGAGATTGTTATCTGAGTACGATTGGAAATTCTCTCCTTTGATCGTTGACATAAATGGTGACATGACTGCTGATAACATGACAGAGATCAATGTACTGGTTGGAGATTATTCATATTAGTTGATGTGTCAGAACTAAAATTCTTCACCTGTAACCATGGATTTGTTATTCTATGTTGTTTGCAGGAGAACTTTATGTCAACTAGAAAAACTCATGAAGAAAATGCTAGTGAAGTAAGCCCTTCAATATTCTTGGCTACAACTTATGACAAGTCTTCTGAAGCATGGACAGCCTCTACACCAAGTCCCATGGTGAGTAACTCAGTTAATGTGCTCTACAAGCATGAGTATATATCTAAGTTCATTTGCCTCAACAAATGGTCTATCTCCTTCAATTCAACCACCAATCTCCCTCCACCCCCCTAAATATTGAGGGAACTACTCTCAATTGGATTTAGTTGGAGGCTTGGAGCATTTATTGAAAATGGTTGTCCTAAAATTAATTGACAATTCTTAATCCTCCATGTATATCTATTGATGCTGTTAGTTTTAATGTATAAGGAGCTTAAAAGGTTGGTTGCCTATGCTCGGAGCAGTGCTAATCTGTTGACGAGGCTCATCGAGCAAAATCAAAACGATTCCCTTGGTTGGGAGGTAAGAAAGTAATTAGCATGTCTTGATGATTCATTCATCCTCAATATACGTGGATTATCCACATTCTTTGTTGTATCACAGCGTCTTTTCCGGACTCCTTTAAACAACTATGATGCGGTTGTTATTCTGCACCAAGACAGATTGGCGTATCCACAACGTGTCCTTTTTCCATCCGAGCCTAATCAAGGTACTTAATCATATGTAGGGCATAAACCAACTTTTCTGTTAACTCTTTCTTCTTGTTGCAACCTATGCTTCATTCTATCTGCTCTTTGTGCCACTCTAATGATTAGCAAATTCGTAGGCACTTTTGTGGCCCGTGGAAATTCTAGCAAGGATTTCTCACCCATCTTGAGGCCCAAGGATGTAAAGGGAAGTTTGGATGTACTAAAAACGAAGTTGATGGTGGACTTTGATCCTCTGCAATGTTACCTTTTGGATTTGCAGGTAAGTGTGCCAGTACCTTTCTATAAAAACTCGATAAAGGTAAAGTTTAGTGATCTTAACAAGAGATAAGATAGTTGTGGGCCCGACATGTAGCATTTACAAAATCGTCCGATCAGACTCATAGGACAAAGATATAGCTAATGAAATGTAGTTAAACAACCCATACTCCTCTCTTGTTCTTTTAACTTCTTTTTTGCCTTTTTCTCATCATGTCTCTATCTATCTGTACAGGGAGGATTCCCTAACACGTTCAATCTATGGTATGATGCTCTTGGTGGTGATGCTATTGGAGTAACATGGAACAAACTAGCCTCAAAGGTGTGGTTCAAGTACATTAGTGGTAATGCTGCAATATGTATACAACTACTGCTCATTTCTTGACGCCGTTATAATGTCTCTGATTGCAGAAACGAGATCGAGAGGAAGATAACAATGATGTCACCGAAATCTTGAAAGCTGTCGGTGAAGCAGGTAGAGGGTTTGTTAAGAGCATTCATCTTCTTAAGGCTCCTAGGCTTTGTAACTAGGGAATATCCCTATTATGACTGATTTATATATTACTCCAATGTTATTAATATACGACAGTAGTTTAGCACTAAATATTACGGCCTAATCTTTAAGGTTATGGCGTGCAATTTTGTACTATCCCAAAGAATGATATAGTACTAGTTTTAAGGTCTCATAAATTACTGAGATGTATTAGCAGTAAGTGTAACTGTGTAATCCATTTAAGTTGAGATATATACATCTTTTTTTGGTTAAAGTTTGAGATGTAATTTGGTATCGAGTTTATTTTGTGCAAACAGCATTTTAGCTGACGATCTAATCTACAGCCGTGTACTTCCTATTAGTATTGTCATCTGGACTTGACAGTTTTAATTTTTTGTTTCCCTGCAACTTGGGAGTAGTTATTATGTTCAATTGAACTGCAAAATGAAGTAATTACTTATTGCCTCTCTATTTTTCACATTATTTTTACTTATTTTACAAATAAGTTCAGATTAGACACAGAGAAGTTCAATGTCAATAAGCCTTCTTAATTGTATATCAGGTGGAAATGCATGTGATACATATAAAAGCAGTTTAAAATGTACATGGTAAAACAATTATAATAATTAATTTATTCTTTTTCAAGTTTGTGTCTTTGTCTTCTTCCCTTATATTATAGATGCAATAACAAAACTTAATAATTTTTGTGTTCCTATAAGTTGTAAAGGACAAAATAGACAAGATTGTATTTTAGGATTTACCAACCAAATCTAGATGACATTAACTAGATTATTTTTCTCTGAGAATATTTCACATCTTCACAAGTCAAAAGTGAAACGTTGTAAAACAAAAAAAACCTTACTTTACATAAGTATATTTTTTGGTATCTAGATATTTTCTATTTGAATTAGTCTACATAAAAACCGTTATATTTAGGGTCTGTTTGACAATAATAGTTGTGGAGGTAGGCAGGTAGCTGTGAGTTGTAGGGGTAGTTTGTGTCTGGGAAGTTGTTAGCTGTAGTAATAGCTGTGAGTTGTTAGCTGTCAAAGTAACGGCGTAAAATATTAGTGTTCGGTAAAAATAGCGGTTGGAGTAGCTGTTAATAGATATTTCTTTTATTTTTTATTAAAAACTTTATTATATAGTATTTTCTAACCTCTCCTCTATCTTCAACCACTACTTTTTTTAGATTCCACAACCACTACATAAACTCTACCTCTACCTCTAGCAGCTACCTTAACCACTACCTTGTCAAACACTTAAATTTGTAAATTAAAATTTTGATTTCTACTTTAACTACTACCTCTACCACTACTTGCCGAACACGGCCTTAGGGACATATAAAAATATTACAAGTGAAACTAAAAAATTATTATAGAGGTAATCAAAATTTTAAATGTATTTTAAGGGGGGTTGAGTAAAAAATTTAGGCCCTATTTGATTGTGAGCTTTTAACAGATGTGGAGCATATAAGAGGTTTGACTATCTAAAAAGCTAATTTTATTATTTATTAATTAGCGGATTCGACAGAATAAGCTTATTCTTAAAAAGCTCCTAACATGGGCATTTTTAAAGAGAGAACTAGATAAAACAATACTCGTTTTTTAGTTGACAAAATCAGTTAATTTATCAAATACTTGAATGTCATCGATAAATATTCAAAATAATTAATATAACAAACTAGTCATATAATAATCCATCATCCGCTAAGCACGAAACGAGACCGTAATATTTCAGTGCTCATTCGAAATCACTGTGGTTTTCAGTTCTTTGGTTTTTTGTATTTGAAAGTCATATGAAATATGTCTTTTAATAAAACAAAAATTAGTCAAACTTATTGAAAACATGATGATTTTGAAAATTGACAACTAAAATATAAAAATCACTTTTTATAATTTCTTATTTTTTGTTTTCAAAAAAACTGAAAATAAAAAACGATAACGAAGGAGCTATATGTTGAATTCAGATTGTTCACCCAAGAGGGGAAAACCAAACAAACTCTTCAGTCTTCACTCATATTCAAGCAGAACATGAAATTTTAAGAGGAAATTTTAAGAGAGAAGTGCTGTACATAACCCGAAAAATCCCATTTCTCTTTCAAACCTCAGAAATCCATTCTTCTGAAAATTAAATCGATCAGGAGATTCACAAAATTTCATCAACATCATTGAAAAGATTAACAAAAAATGGGGCTTCTCAGCATCATTCGCAAAATCAAGAGGAAAGAGAAAGAGATGCGAATTCTCATGGTGTATGCTCTCTCTCATATTTATATATATTTCTGAATTGAATTTGAAATGTTGGAAATATGATTGGAATTAATTAACAGGGGGCTCGATAATTCTGGTAAAACAACCATCGTTCTCAAAATCAATGGTGAAGACACTAGCGTTATTAGTCCTACTTTGGGTTTCAATATCAAGACTATCGCTTACCAAAAGTATGTTTCTTTTCTTTGTTTTTGTGTTAAATCATATTATCCTATGTTATTGTTGTTGATTCTTCTGTTTTAATTTTACTTTAAGTAGTGAAGTGATCATCGTTTTGTGCCCTATGTTACTCGGACTCGGATACTTGTGTCGAACATGGGTACGTGCCCTTTCTTTAGGTAAGCGAGAAGAGGATATACTATCTCGGTTCTTTAATAACCACTACATTTCTCATTTTACACTATTCATACATCTCCCTTTAACCAACTATATGCACCGGGATTAACATAGGCATGTGGATCGTGTTGGATTCGTCTCGGTATATACTTAATTAAAATCAATTTTTTTTGAATTTTTACTTCCGGGATTAACATAGGCATGTGGATCGTGTTGATTAATGCACCGGGATTAACATAGGCATGTGGAATTGCGGATCCTGTTAGATTCGTCTCGGTATATACTTAGTTAAAATCAACTTTTTTGAATTGTTACTTGAGCAAAATTAGAGTTATCAACGTTGAAAGTAGTGCGATGGGGGGCGTGAAACTCTATATGTAGTGGTTATTAAAGAACGGAGGAAATATTAATGTAAATTAATCTCCAGCAAAGTAAGAATACATTAGGGGAAATCACGAGTTAATACAATGTCATCCACATCGGGGGTAACCCCTCTAGAAATCATATGGGCTAAAGCATTCCCTCCCTGTTTAACATGAGAAACATAAAATGAAGTAACGTTGTCCATGATATTGGCCTAAAATGAAGTTTTGAAATGTCCTTTACCCATTTTGGAGTGTCGGGGGATTTAACATGGGTACTTAAGGTGGAGCGAAGTTTCTGATTAACATAGCTAGTGTGGTGCCTGGATTATGTAAGACCCAACACTTTGATTTAGGGTAGGGACGTATCAAACTCAAATTACAGCAATGTCATATCTTAACTTCTAATGATCTTTGTTCTATAGTTGGGATTTGAGGATTACATTGCTGCTGGTATGAACCTTTGTTTGCATTGTGGCTTGGGTGCTAGGGAGATCAGGTCTTTTTGAAGCCTTGAAGGTTATGACTTGTACCTGAGATTGCTACTCACCCTTTAAAGTTTCTTTGGTAAAATTTTGTAGGTATGCTCTGAATATATGGGATGTGGGTGGTCAGAAAACAATAAGGGCGTACTGGAGAAATTACTTTGAGCAGACCGATGGTTTGATTTGGGTGGTCGATAGCTCAGATCTTAGACGATTGGATGATTGCAGGGATGAGCTGCATAATCTGCTGAAAGAAGAGGTATTGCTCATATGTCTTAATCCTTTTTCCTTATGATGCTTGCGTAATATTGCTAAGAATTAAGTAACTAGTATGAATGAACTAATACAGATGCTCAACATCCGAGAATGAGCTCTCTCCCTTCTTATAATTCTCTTTATGAAATTTCTGGATGCCCTCTTTTGATTCCTTACTCCACTAACAGGCTTTGCTCAGAAAGACTTGCCCACCCTTAGCTTGAGGGTGGTAGGCCGTGTTGTGATGAGGCGGAGTTGTTTCTCTCGCAACTTGAAGAATTTCTTCCAAAATAGGCTTAGGGACACTGTATATCTGTCTGTACTACTTCTCAACTTCCTTGAGAAAGACCAATTCCAGCTGAAGTTGTGAAGGGAATGAAGCGATGCTTATGAAATTAGCACATTTGGTGAGTCTGTGTACAGCCACCGACTCTATATCTTGGCCTTTTGACTTTGGAAAACCCTCCATGAAGTCCATAGCTATGTCCTCCCACACCTGAGAAGGATTGGGAGTACTTGTGACAGGTTGAGAGTGGTGTGCTTTTTGTTTTTGACAAGTAGGGAAAGCTTGGGAGTACCTAGTAACAACCTTTCTCCCTGTACTATTTAACAGCCTTTCCCATCCCAGGCCGATACCACTCTTGAGCTAATCTCTAATTTGTCCTAAAATCTCCTCACCCCTTATTGGGAATTCATGGTTCTCCTTGAGTTAGGTGCTCACTAAATTAGGAAATAACTAATCGGCCTTTGTATCTAAGAATTCCATGATCTAGACTGTTCCCACCACTTTTTTGCTTGACGAAGAGCTCTTATTAGAGCTATTTTACCCCCACTAGGGGTAATTATGGTCCCACACTCTACGAAACTGGCAGCTTGCCTAGAGTTTAGACAAAACATCAGCCACCCTCTTCGATGCTCCTGGCTTGTACAGGTTTTCAAAGTGAAACCCCATGACTTTTCTAAGCCTTTTTTTATTATCAGACCCCACCTCTCTTTGTTTCATTTGAAACTTAATACTCGGTTTATGAGTCTTAATCAAAGAACCTCATGCCTAGCAACTAAATGCTTCCATTTAAGCACAACAAGGACTGTTGCATTAACTCATTTTCATTGACGGATCTCTGTCTAGCCTAAGGATCAAGGAGTTATGCAATTGGATGGCCAACCTAGAACTGCACTACATCTAACCTAAATCCAGATTCATCGGTTTGGTTATATTCTATGCTTTCTAGTTTCTAGTACTTTATGTATAGATTTTTGTTTCATTATCGAGTTATTGCAATTTCAATGTTCACCGGGCAAATGTAGGGTATTGATGATGAACTTAAACCTTGCATCTAGCTTTGATACTTGAGTTGTTGTTGTGGCTAACCTTAAACTGCTAGTGCACTGACTTTGAAGCACCTCCACTTGAGAATTCTGCTCTTTATTCCTGGACCCGCTTGTCCCTGCTGTGCCCATACAAGCCCTGGTCGCACCCGACTCGTCTTCCTGTCACCAATAGGCAAGAGCATTATTTTGTTTATAGAAGCTTGCCTGCTGTGGTCACACAAGCTCCCTTCCACATAGGCTTGCATAGCACCCTTGTTGCCAGTAAGGCCAGCTGCGCCGCACCTCCGAGTCTCAACTCTTACTGTGACTTGATATTCATGATCTCATTGAGCTTCTATATTTGATTTTTTTTATTTATTTTGCTGCCTCACTAGCTCATCTGAAGTGGTTGAGGACTCCATGCTGAAGTTTCCTATTATAGTGACATTTTCGGTAACCATAATTCATATTCTAATACCTATGTAGCAGCTAGATGCGTGGATCCAAAATCCCCTATACATTTTTTTTTCCAAAATATAATCTCATTTATAAGTATGAGATTATATTATGGTAAGAAAAATAATCCTCTCCCACCCACAGGTCCATTACAAGCCATACCCCCCCCAACCCCCCCTCCCCACAACCATATTGAAATTTTGCTTCCACCAAGATTTGAACCTTGGTCTCCCATGTGGGAGAAAGGAAGCTATACCATTGGACCCAAGGGTCTTTCATCGCTATACATCTTATTAACTTCACTTTCTGAGAGCTTTAGATGTTTTCTTTTACTCTCAAGTATCAAGCACATTAGCAAGATTGGGAGTTTATGGTAAATTAGCCATTTATGGTTCCTAGATTTACAGGGTTAAACTGTGTGTTGTTGTGCAGAGGCTATCAGGAGCATCTTTGTTGATATTTGCTAATAAGCAGGATATACAAGGCGCTCTTTCTCCTGCTGAAGTTGCCAAAGTAAGGTTCCCTTTATTTAACCAAGTGAAACTGATTTTTTTTTCTTTTGTTTCTTCAATTCGGGCTGTCTCCTGTGGCATTACATGGATCTGCCGGTTTGTGTCCACTAAGTTTGAATTCTTCAATGCTATGGGACTCGTGAAATATCAATTTCAGTGATGTTGTTGTCAATTTGTCCTCAAGAGTTTTAGAGTTGCTGATAAATTGTCGTTGAGGCATTTGACAAAAAACAGCTTTATAATCACGAGGGCATAGATGATGGTAATGGTAAAGAATTGCAAGGGAAATGCCCTTGTCATCACCTTGGTAATGGAATCCTATCTTCAAACACGTGATTTTCTTTATAAATTTTCATCACATGTACCACCTAGTTTGAGGGTTAGTAGCAGTACCATGGACATTGACATGAGACTTCCCTTGGTCAAATCTGCATATGATTTTTGTTTTAATATTTCAACAAGTTCTGTTGGAAGCAACCATATGGGCCGAAAGGATTGAAAATGTACTAAAGGATTGATCTTTTATGACCATTGACCAGGATGAGAGATCAATAACTTTGAAGCACAGAAACTTAGGTTTCTCTAGTTTTTGAAACTTTTCCATTCTGAAACCGACCATTTTCATGCTAATAAAGCCTGGAAACACCTTGAAACTTAGAATCCCTATTGTCAAAACGTTTCTATCTTCAAAACCCCAGTTGTTAGTTGTTTCCGTGCTACGTACTACCTATATTCTTATATCTCTTCAATAGGCTGTAAGATTTTATTACTCTTTAACGAATTTACGAGAATTGTGGTTATAATTACTCCCCGCCCTGCCCCAAATCAATAGTCTCATGATCATATATTGCCTTTGTATTCCTGCCTGTTGAAATTACAGAAGCAGAGGGGTTAAGAATTGTAGATGACATGTTCTCTCATATTTTTGTTAAGCTATAAAGAGAACCCTTCTCTTCTTGTTAGGTGCTCAACTTGGATGCCATGGATAAGACACGGCATTGGAAAATTGTGGGTTGCAGTGCATACACTGGAGAAGGGCTACTCGAGGGATTTGATTGGCTGGTTCAGGATATTGCTTCTCGGATTTATGTGCTTGACTGATGCAAGTCTTTCTTGAGTTGATCATTCGTATATTCCTGACAAATCCGAAGTGTTGGTGAAGACATGTTTTCTTGTTCATTTGCTCCCATGTTCTTGTATTATGGCTTGTTGATTAATGTTGTATACATGATCACTTTGCCTTTTGTACTTCACATCTCAACTTCAACTTCTCAATTGCATCATTGCATTTTGGTAATGTGCTTGAGAAAACTAAACAATGTTGTAAATCAAGCATATCAGGGTAGCATTGACATTTATTCCTTTATCTTACGCTAATGTTTATTCAGAATATATTAAATGTAGCTTATCAAATCAATTCAATTTCAAAAAAGTTTTTGTTCCGACTAACTTCGACATATGTACTTGTACATGACGCTAACATTCAATTGGGTTTTTTTAAGGTGTTTATGTTTTGATAATTATGTACATTACAAAATCAACCTAATATCATAATAGTTTTTGTTCAAACCAACTTTTTATATTTTCATTTAAATAATGTTAATGTTCATCTAAGTTATTCTAGAGGTATGTTCAATTATTGATATCAAATGTACAATATAAACTTAAATCAAAATTTTAAAAAATCAACAAACTTTTGATATATGTTCTGTTATACGATGCTAATGTTCTTTTGAAAAGTGTAATATAACCATGTAGGAGATCTCTTGACTTTTTTTTTTTCCAAAGCTTTATTAATCAAAAGAAATTTGTATTTGCAATGTGACAACGAAAATAATGTGGCTTGGTGATAAAACTTATGTTGTTCCAATTAATAGGTCGCGGGCTCAATGACATCAATTTTTTTGTCCGTGTTCATTAATGAAGAGAGAGAAAATGAAAATTTTCAGTTCTTTCGTGTTGATTTAAACTTAACTAATGTTCATTCCGTGTTAGTTTTACTCGTTTTTTAGTGCTTTGCTATTACTTAACTGCGTCTTGATGCGTGCTCAGGTTCCTGTACATAAGTCCATGTCTATCATTAACTTACACATTGTTTGGACAACAAAGAAGGAGGGGAAGGGAGGGGAGGGAGAGAGGGGGAAGGGGAGGGAAGAGAAAGGGAGGGAAAACGTATGATCCATTTTTCCTCTATTTTTTATTTTATTCTGGAGGGATTGTGCTAATTAAAGAAGGAGCAAATGGATCCCTTTGCCTTCCCTTCCCTTTTTCCTCTCCTAATCATCTATCCAAACAAGTGAAACCGTTCCCTCCCTTTCTTTTATCTTCCTTTCCTTCCATTTCCTTCTATGTTCTATCCAAACAATGTCTTACAACTCGGAAATGAAGGAAGTCTACCGGAAGCCCTTGGTACTTGTCTAATCAATCACACTGATAGCTTCAATAGTTTACTGAATTCTCTCTTTTTTTTGGGTTTGGTCAGGATGGACAAAAGATAGATCCTTTCCATCAGTCAAAAGCGTATACCGTCCCCCATGCTCTTACGGACAAAGCAAAATGAAACTTCCTTTCAAAAGCTTCACTTAAGCGACTCGCTCCGCCCCTGTCTTCTTCTCTTTAACTAAAAATAATGAAAGTGAACTAATAGTAATAATACGTGACAATAAAAATATTGTCTAGAATTTAGCTGAAATGAAAATAACGTGCAAAAGTTGGACCCTTACTCTTATACTTATAATATTAGGACAAGTTCAGCAAAACCAAACTAATTAAAAAAAAAGGAAGATTCTATATTTCTATTAATGATCCCCTGCTCACCGCCAGCTCCGGAATCCAAGAACCGTCAATCGTCCTCTTATCTAAAGTAGTTACCCCTGTCACTAAGATCAACACTCCACTCAAAAAAAAAAAAAAAACTAAAAACCAAATGCTGTTACTTCTTTTTATCAAATCGAGCTTCTGTAATTAGCGAATTCCATTAATTAAAAGTGCAGCAAATAAAAACACTAGTATAAATATGGATGTAATAACATTCGGTATCATAATAGGAATCATAATTCTCTTTTTCGCCATAGTTTGCTGCATCACCATTGAAGCCACATGCAAGCGCGGATCTTCTTAATCCTCTCTCTTCTCTTTCTCTCTCTACAATTTTCTCTCTCTCTCTACTGTAATGTGGCGAAGAAAGTTCAGTAGTAGCGCGAGTGCGATCAACGCGCTAAAGGACAAAAAATGGGACGCGTTAGTGATCGGAGGAGGACATAACGGTTTAACGGCGGCGGCGTACTTAGCGCGCGGCGGAATATCCGTCGCCGTCCTTGAGCGCCGCCATATTGTCGGCGGCGCCGCCGTTACGGAGGAGTTAATTCCTGGTTTTAAGTTTTCGCGGTGTAGTTATCTTCAGAGCCTTCTTCGTCCTTCTGTTATCAAGTAATTCAAGTTTTTTTTTGATTGATTTCATTTTTTGTTTGTTAGATTTTTTGATGTATGTGATGTATGTGATTGTGGTGATTGTGTGAAGTTTTTTGATGTATGTGATGTATGTGGTGATTGTGGTGAATGTGTGAAGTTTTTTGATGTATGCGGTGATTGTGGTGAATTTGTGAAGTTTTTTGATGTATGTGATGAATGTGGTGATTGTGATGATTGTGTGAAGTTTTTTGATGTATGTGGTGATTGTGGTGATTTTGATGAATGTGTGAATGGTAGGGAATTGGAATTGGAGAGGCATGGATTGAAGTTGCTGAAGAGGAATCCGTCGTTGTTTACGCCGTGTGTGGATGGGAGGTATCTTTTGTTAGGGACTGATAAAGAGCTTAATCATTCTGAGATCTCTAAGTTTTCGAAAAGTGATGCTGATGCTTATCCTAGGTATACTGTTTTATTGAGTTTTTTGTTGAAATTACTTTTGTTTTTGATTGGTGTGAACTGTGAAGTGATTGCGAATGATACATGATTAAACGATGTGATCATTTGTAGCTTGTAAATTGATTTTTGTTGAAGAGAAAGGATGAGCTGCTTTATGATCATACGTTGATTGCAAATTAGCGTGTGTTCGAAAGATAGAAATCAGTTGTCATATTATCACTTTTAGCGAATTGATATTTGTTTGAAAGATAGGGATAATGTATTGTATGACTATATATGGCTTGGAAATTGAATGATATAGGAGTACTATCACTACTATGTACTATGTATGATTCACTGGTGGAGTATTATTGAGTCTGATGTGGCTATGGTCAATTACAGGCTGATCAGCAGCAAATTTAGCTGCATATTAATATTTTCCTAAATTGTGCTTCATGCCAGTTGTTGATGATTAAATATATTTCCCGATCTTTGTGTGCATTTCACTATTTTGAACGAGAAATGGTTTGTAAAGGCCTGGTATTAGATGTTTGTTCTTGTTGGCTGCAACGCGATGCAAAAGGCTAGTTCTATTGTCTAGTTATTTGGAGTCGGTTTTAAGTAATCTGGCTTTTCTTGATGGTTTTATGCATGAGTAACATGCGGTGATGAATAAGTGTAAATAGATGTTTAGTATTGATATTTCATACTTGACTGATTACCTTGTAGCAGTGGATATTTTTGTGCATACATTCAGCTTAAAAGTTTGTAACTGAAAGTTATGAGGATGACGTATAAGAATTCATGCTTGTCCAATGTACACCCTGACTCTCAATCATTCTAGGTTTAGCGTCTATTTGTATATCTCGAGCTATCTTCTTGAGCTATCTTAATGCAGATATGAGAGTCAGCTTGAGGGTTTCTGTAAATTCTTGGATCCTATTCTGGATTCATCAACTCCTGAAAGTTTGGAAGGTGCCTCCTCTTTTGGGGACAAGATGAAGAATAAGCTTTACAAATCAAGTTTTTGGTCTGGCTGCCTTCATCGCGCCGTCTCCCTTGGGCAAAAAGAGATGGTGTAAGATTTCAATCCATGGATTTGCAATACAGTATACTTGCTTCTATCTTATGCCTTATTGCTTTTATGCTATGTTGGTGTACTACTGTACTCTTTCAACTTTGCCTTCATATCTTATTATGTTGGAATTGTAATTTGAAAAGTTTGAAATTTTGGAGCTGCAAGTCATCTTATTGCAATTTACTATCCTGCTGGATGGCAGGGATTTTATGGACCTTATTCTGTCCCCCGCCTCAAAGGTTTTGAATAACTGGTTTGAGGTAATGACTTCTTCGATTGCTTCAGTCTGATTTTTTAACTTATATTTTCATCTAGTTAGCACCTGTCCCCAGACACAGCGTTAAAAGTTAATTTAACGACCTGCTTTTCTTTTTTAAAAGACTTCATGATGCCAGTCAATGATTCTAGTTAGAGTTGTATCTTGTTTTGCTATTGGAAACATCCTTCAACCAGAATATGCACATTGCTATTTGCTACTTGTGTTGCTGATGGGATCTAATGGGAATTTCAGTTCCTTATCTTATTTTAAAAATTATTTATGTATGTCCTTGATCTTTTTCAGTCTGATGTTCTAAAGGCAACACTTGCAACAGATGCTGTAATAGGAAGCATGGTACGTTTTCTGTTTGAGTTAGTGGTGGTGGTAAGCAACTTTAATAAAAGTTAGATACGAGCTGTTTTTCTATGTATGAACCAGCTTCTTTGCCCCGTACAGCCGTGTTATCTGCTTCTGCAAATTGTTTCATGTCGTTCGAACTTCCCCCCCTAGATACATATATCTGCTTTACCTTGTGTTGCTTGGTGGTGAATTGGTGGTTGTACCCGAAGTTACTCATGTTATGTTGTTTAAATTAAATTGAATACTATCTATTGTTTACTCTAATAGGCAAGTGTACACACGCCAGGTAGTGGGTATGTTTTGCTACATCATGTGATGGGAGAAACAAATGGAGATCGTGGCGTATGGTCGTAAGTATTCAGAAGTTTTGAATTTCATCTCGTCTTTTGGATTAATGCTGCCTGTAAGTTATATCTTCTCTAGAGGATATGACAAAATGATGTTAAGTGGCTCATCTAGTGTTGATAGGCGTGCAGCAATAAAGGAAGTATTTTACAATAGTACTTCGCTTTGAATATGCATTTTTCTTTTGATTGGCAACGTATATTGAGGCGGATTTCAGTTCAATCATCAATGTCATGTGTTTATATTCTAATCTTAGAAAGCTTATTAAGAGCCACGGACCTTCCCCCTTTTACTTTTTTCCCTTTCTCTTTTTGACACTTTCCGTTAGTTTGATGAAGCCGCCTCTCTACACGAGTCATGGCTCTGTAAGAGCCTGTGTTGAGTCTCGTTATGCTATTAAAAACCACTGGCAACTCAAGGACGCATTCTTTGATCACTGTTTGGATCTGTCGTTGACACCAATAAGATCTTGAGCGTGCTTGCCTGCAGAATGGTTTCTTGGGGAGATTCTGGCTTTGTTATTCTATTTTGCTTTTGAGTGGATCCCTTAATTTGTTTAATTGATTAGACGGGGTAAACCAATGGTCTTTCTGGTATCATCTATGCTGTTGGAGGCCTTTGGTGAGCCCTCTAGTTCCTTCCTATTTTACCATTATGTCTTTCTTGTATGACTTTTGCCTTAAAAAAATGCTTCTGAGCCTCTAATGGATGATTTTGTGTTGGAATTCTTTCCAACATAATGATTATTATGCATTGCCCCACATTGAAAGGTTAAGAAGATGATGTAGTGTTTATATAGTTAGCACTTGTACATAGAAAGTGAATTTGACATAGGCCTATTTATGGATCTTGTTTGTATGAGCTAAGTGGACCTATGATCTATTCTATAAGACTAGTATATTTCTAATTGATGACTTCATAATCAGCACTAAGGTACAAGGTTCAATGCTTTGTATTTATAACTAAAATGGTCCTTGATATAATCCATGCCAACGACACGTCTACTTGTGGATTGAGTCATATTATGCTCAAGTGCTGATATCTATTCTAACGTGTCGAGCTTCAAATCGCAAAGGTCTCAAGCTTCCTAGGCGATAGTTGCAATGTTCGTCTTCCTATAAGTGAGTTCCTTGCAATTATATTCAAAACGCGATATTTTCTAAAGGAGATATGACGCCCCTGTTTATGCTTCATTGGAAATGAAGCAACTTGACGGGCATCGATGCTCCAGTCATTTCTTACTTCTCAAGGTCATTTTGGAAAGTTACACTATAGAGTCAAGTTAATGACATCACTTTTTGTTCATGTCTGGTTGAAATCAAGGAATTGAAAAGGGAATAAAATCTAATAACGTAGAGGAACCCAGGTAACTAAGAGCAACCCTTATGCATTATGCTAGGAATATAATTATGTGATTGTGGATGATTATCCTTATGCATTATGCTAGGAATCAGGTAACTAAGAGCAACCCAGTTACTAACAAGGTTAAGACGGCTGATAATCCGAGAGAAGAAACATCAGTGCAATCCTCAATATTCGAGAGATGAGGACTCTCCCAGTGTTTCTTTCACTTCAAATGTTTTCGTACCCTTCTCTTATTAGATTCTTTGCCTACAAATTCTCAGCTAAGGCCACCCAAACGTTCCTCTAACAAACAACTCCCATTTCCCGATTTCCCCCCTTTTCTTCCTTCTTTAGAGGTCTCTTTTATAGGTGTCCTGGAATGATTTTCTGCACAATACAATAGGGTTGAGGTGGATGATTAAGTGGTGGACATAGTTACCCTTGTGAAACATAAATCATTGCGCCTACCCTCAACCAAACAACATGTGATGGAAATATTATCTTGTTCCCTTTTCGAACACATAAAATTCTCATACGAAACATGCTCTTCAAGTGTTGATTTTGCAATGCGATTTCTTTGACCGTGGTTTCATCGGATCTATGTTAATCGGACTCTTCATTTTACCTCAAGTACTCGTGTCGGATCCTCAACACTCCGACATGGGTATGGACACTTCATTTTGGGCTAAAATCATGAAAAAATTTCACAATTTAGCCGAGTCTGACTCGGGTACGTGTCCACCCGAGTCAGAGTAACATAGCATCGGATAATGGATACTCGGAATTTCTAATATATTTATGTGCATCACTGATAATATGACCATGCTTTCAGCTGTCTTAAAAGACGCATAGGGTCTCCCATCTTTTTACCTGGTTGAATTTTTTAGCTATGATATCTAGAGAACTTGTGTGAGCATCTGTCAAAGCGAGGTTCCTTTGAAGTAGTTGCAATGCTCAAACGAAGCCGATACTCATAGATATATTTGCATGGAGTCTGTTATAGACCGGATTTGATGGACAAGGTAGATGATAATGTAAAGGAAGAATTAGTGATTTTAATGGTGATTTGAGAATTTGAAATGGAACTTGGATTGATAGGATGGATATATTACATAAACCCTAAGAATAATACAAGCTAAGTACTACACTACAAAAGATTCATTCTCTCATTAATTTTCATGATGCCTACACTCTCTCTACTTAGCTCTATTTATAGATAAGTTAACCCTAAAACTTCTAAACCCTAAATTATTATAAACTACCTAAAATACCCTTAGCCTTTTAATATCCAGTCATTACAGAGTCACACCATAGAATCTGTTTTTTATAATGTTTTATGAAACAACCAATGATTCATAAGGGCAGCGGAAGTTTATTTTGTGTGAACCTTTGTCTTTTTGCTATAGGACATGAAGCAAAAATGATCATGTTGACCATAGTAAGACATACTTCCTCCGTTTCTAAATAAGTGACACATTTGAATAGTGTTTACTATTCACAGTTTAGACTTTGATTAGCTTTTATGATTTACATTTTAGGAAAAACATAGTCATGTGGGATCTTGTTAGATTCGTCTCAATGCGAATTTTTTTAACATCAACTTTTTATAATTTTTACTTATTGATGATTGTAGATATTAATGGTTTAAATAATGCATTGGCAAGCGTGTAAACAAGAAGTGTGTCACTTATTTAGAAACGGAGGAAGTATTTTTTTTTTTGAAAGAATAGTAAGACATATTTCTGCCTATCATGTTCCGACTGTATTTTGCAGGTATGTAGAAGGAGGAATGGGCTCTGTCTCCTTATCCATCAACCATGCTGCAAAGGAAGCTGGAGCTCATATAGTTACCAGTGCTGAAGTAAGCGACAAAACTGACCAATGCTTACTGTCATG
The DNA here is from genome assembly GCA_947645195.1 of Patellifolia procumbens. Taxonomy (NCBI): domain Eukaryota; kingdom Viridiplantae; phylum Streptophyta; class Magnoliopsida; order Caryophyllales; family Amaranthaceae; genus Patellifolia; species Patellifolia procumbens. The sequence continues at coordinate 2,837,432 of CANSGD010000144.1, forward strand.
TGCCCCATATTGCTCATATAAAATATTGTTGTTTCTTTCAGTTAGGTCTTGTCATTATGTCACGGTTTCAGTCTTTCCTTTTTTTCCTACCTTGTTGGTATTGAGAGCTGGTGTCATAAACTCATACTCTGTTATCTATTTTGGGTGCTGGGGCTGCTCAATTTTAAGCTTGAAATAACCCTTATCCATTTTAAAAGTTTGGCCGCTAATTGAAGCTAGTGGAGAGGTTCTCTATGAAATCTGCAGTGCAAACCTTTTCATTAATGATTAAAGGATTAACAATTGAACAAGCCATTTTTTGTACTCCCTCCGTAACAAAAAAAACGCAACGATTGGCCTTGGTACACTCTCCTAGGCAAAAGATCCTAATGACAAATTAAAGAGATGATTAAGTGAGTTAGTGACCTTCAAACTCCAACCACCACCTACCAAGCCAACCACCAACTTCAACCCCGACCACCCCGCCAACCACCACCTTCAACACCGGCCACCCCGAACACCACCGCCAAACCATTGAACCCACCCTAGAAACCGTCGCCCAACCCAGATTTCGTCGCCGAACACCATTGAGCCCAGCCACCACCCTAAACCACGAACCCTAACCACCCTAGAAATCGTTGAACACCACGAGCCCAGCCCAGATTCCGTCGCCAAACACCAACGAGCCCACCCTATAAACCGTCGCCCAGAACTCGCACCCCAAACACCACGAGCCCAGCCCAGATTCCGTCGCCAAACACCAACAAGCCCACCCTAGAAACCGTCGCCCAGAACTCGCACCCCAAACACCACGAGCTCAGCTCAGATTTTGTCGCCAAACACCAACAAGCCCACCCTAGAAACCGTCGCCCCCAGAATTCGCACCCCAAACACCATCGAGCCCAGCCACCACCCTAAACCACGAACCCTAATCACCCTAGAAATCGCCGAACACCACAAGCCCAGCCACCACCCTAAACCACAAACCCTAATCACCCTAGAAATCGCCAAACACCACGAGCCTAGCCCAGATTCCGTCGCCAAACACCAACGAGCCCACCCTATAAATCGTCGCCCAGAAGCAGTGGTGGTTAGGGTTTTGTGGTGGTGGATAGGGTGAAATTGGGTTGAATGTGGTGTTGGGTGGTGGTGTTGGGTGGTGATGGGTGAGTTTAGGTTGAATTTGAGTAATTGGATTAAGAGTTATTAACTTTAATTAATTTATAGTTAAATTATAATGATAATTTAGGATGTTTTAATCATGATTAAGTAATGGCATTTTTGTAATAAAAGCAAAAAAAATTTACCTAAAATGGAAAGTTTGCAAATGTTGCATTTTTTTTGTTACGTCCAAAAATGGCAAATGTTGCGTTTTTTTTGTTACGGAGGGAGTAGTAGAATTAGTTTCTCTTGGTCAAATTCATATATGACTCATATATCTGAATTGATTAAAAATGCTGCATTTAAATGATACATGTTTATTATTCGTTTCTACATAACTATGCAATGGTCAACAACGATGTGCTCTCTAATTTAATTTGGTATGGGTCCCTTTGCTGTTTGGATGTAAAAATTGTTCTAAAATGAGTAGTTTTTTTTGTTGTATTCTACATTTAAGAGGCACTTGCACGTAACTCTTGTATCGCATGAATGGACGTGTTATTGCCAATGCGAGTTACCCGTGTTTATAGTTATCCTTGCAAATGTATTTTTTATATGTAGTTACAAATTAGATTGGCCCTTTTCTGTCCAACTTCCTATTTGGCGTGTAAGTTCTTGCTAGAGCCTTCCTGGAGCTCGTAGTCCAATATGGCAGTTGAGAAACTTTCTGTTAGCAATTGTGCTGTTTGCATTTCCAGTTTTTACAAGTTGAAAAGTTTCTTGTAGGCAAATTTTCAATCACGGATTATAATGGACTAAACCAAAGGTCTCCCTCGATTATCTTTTTTACTTTTTACTTATGGTCTAATTAAGAGCCCTTAATAAGCACGAAGATACTCTTGTCAATATATTATGAGAATGGTTCTTTCTTATAATCAGAAAGAAGGGAATAGCATTGTTACTCTTGGAAAGCAAGCACTTACAAAATTGATTTAAGATAACTAAGCTAAACATAATCACTCACAGGAAAGAAGTGATTAAAGTCCAACATCTATTGTGGAATTGTGAAATGATAGTCATAGCAGTTGTTGTTCGGATCAAGGGTCTTCTAGAAAGAAGAAACACCTCCTTATAGTAGTGATGTTGTTTGGCCAAAGAGGAAACAAAGGACAGTGGATGCCATCATAAGTTTTGATCAGTAATATGTAAATGTTCACTATCTTATGTACTCCTGGCTTTGTACAAGTAACTAAGAATTAAATTGTCTTTTCTAGGTTTCGCAGCTGATGATTGGGGATTCTGGAGCTGTGGAAGGGGTTGGCTATGCAACTTTGGACATGCAAACTTCCTTTAACTGCGCTGTTTAACTAAACTGACATATCTTTCTTGCTCTAGGTATTGCTTTCTGATGGGACGGAGATTCACTCTTCCATTGTGTTATCAAATGCAACCCCATATAGAACTTTTGTGGTAAACTTCCTCCTCTTGGAGGCCTTGGTCCTTTTTGTGAATTGCAGAAAAGAAATAGTTCCATCTAATCTCCATTGAGGAGAAAAAAAGAAAGGGCTAATTTTGATATTGATAGTTTGGGACTTTCTTCTAAATATTTGTCTTGTTGAATGCAGGAATTAGTTCCTGATCATAAACTTCCTGATCACTTTCTTCGTGCCATCAAGAATTGTGACTATAGCTCTGTAAGACTGATTTACCTTATCTAAGTATTAACTAAAATATTTTCAAACATCACCATGTTCTTCTTTAATATTTTTCTTTTTCTTGTTGGTGAATGGACTTCATATACTTCCTCCGTAACAAAATAAACGCACCTTTTGCCATTTTAGGCCGTAACACAATAAACGCAACAAACTTGAAGTTTTCTTATTTTAGTACTCTTTTTAGGGTGAAATTACTAAAATACCCTAAATTACACAATTTAAAAACTGATTATTATTTTCTAAAAACAATTAACCCATTTAATGGATTTCCACCCAGCTAAATCAAATCAATCTAATTAAATCTCAATTATCTAGCCTAGGTTTAAAAACTCAAACACATTCAACCCATCTCCATCTTGCTCAACCTTCCATCTTCTTTTCAACCTTCCATCTTCTTCTCTCACTAAAAATGGACGAAACCCGACATCTGCACAAGTGTTCTTCAGCCATTTTTTTTCTTCAATTCTTCTCTAAATTACCCCACTTGTTCTTCTTCACCTTCTGGTCCGGATCTCTAGTTTTGTAAGTGATCATCTTCTCTATCTCTTCTTGTTCAATGCTCTCTATCGCCATTTCGAAGACCGTGTAGCCTAAATCTCCTTATCTCTCCTTTGACTCCCCACTATAGTACATTTTGCTCAAGTAAGAGTATAATTTCGCTCAAACAACTCGCTGACCCTAACTCTCTGGGTCCTTTTCTTGCTGCAAAACGACTCTTATAGGCTCAATAACAACCACCATTGTGAATTTCGAACGAAGAACAACAAAGGGGAAAATATTTCGAGTTCAACAAATGCAGATCTAGGGTTTTCTCGGTTTTCGGGGTTTGGGGGAACTTTCGAGAAGGTAAAGAAGAACAGGAGGTGGTAATTTAGAGAAGAATTGAAGAAAAGAAATGAGTGAAGAACACTTGTGCAAGTAATAATCAGTTTTTTTTTTAAAAAAAAGTTAGTCAACCTAGATATTTATATATAATTGTGCCTAACGTAGGTATTTATTTCCTCATTTGTATCCAACCAAGAGAAAATGAGTCCCTCCCCATCCCCTCTCTCTAACTTCCTATCGTGGGATTGTAAGACTGGCCATGGAGTCCATAAGCCTGATGGAAAGTTTCTTTTGATGGATATTGACCTTTTAGCCGACAATTGTTGGCCACTTCTCTTTTGCTCGCTGCTCGTACTATGAATAATTGTTAATGCTTTCTGACGTTGGAGAATAATATCCATGAAGTTATAGTGCAACTTGCAAGTATCTCATTTTTTCATCTTAAAGGCCATGAGCACTACCAGATGTTCATTGTTCACTACTTGGTCCACAAATATGAGAATTTTGGGCATTGAAGAGGGGGAGTTCGGATAGGGTGAGATTAGCAGATAAGATAAAAAACGCGAGGAATGGAAGAGCGGATGCCATCTGTTCAGGGACCAAGGATGACAATTAAATGGTTAGCGTCTGATTTGAGGGTGATGGTTAGCAATGAAATGGAGTTAGAAGAGGCTGTTGATTGCAATTGGCAACCAATAAGGAGGCTTGTGCATAGCATTAGAAGTCTTCAATCTGGAACTAGAGGGACACAGAGGAACTTTGAAATCTACGGAATTTGAAATCCTGGGAGATTTTCCTCGCTATTTGCCTAAGTTATCAGCTGGACCCATGGTGTCTTACGCGTGAGTATAACCTTCAAGATGGGCCTTGTGTCGTGCAGCGACTTTGAGGTCTGCATAGTCCCATTTACCTACGTGAATCCTGGGCAACCTTGTGATTCCTTTTAGAGTTTGGGACTTCCCTCAGCAATATTTTTTTCGAAGATCTTTCACCTGAATCAATTAAGGTTGAGCATGGCAAGTTGTTATCTTTGAAATGATTTTGCCATGGCAAGAGAGATGATATTTTAGGAATTTAGCATACCTTAAAAGTTTATATCTTTGATGCAATAACTTTAGACTCAAAATATGCATTTTGATTTGCAGAGTTGGAAATACTTGTTACTTTGCTTTTGGCGTAGTTTCTACTTCTAATTCTCAAATTAACTCAAGATTATTGTGGATCATACTTGAGCAGGGGACCACAAAAATTAATTTGGCAGTAGATAAATTGCCCCAGTTTGACTGTTGCAGTAGCAAGATGAGCCATTTGGGTGCTGGCCCTGAGCATGCTGGTACCATTCACATTGGTTCCGAGAGGTATGTCACCAGTTCAGTGTTGTGCATTGTTTGCTGCTTTTCATGGTTGGACATTAGCATCTCTATTATATAAGTGAAGAGGTGGGGGTGGACACTAGGGGTGTGCAAAACCGGATATCGGATCGGATCCGATCCGGAAATCCGGATATCCGAATTTTCAGATAACGAAAAAATGCTATCCGAATCCGGTCCGAATAATCCGGATATCCGGATTTTCGGATCGGATAACCGGATAATCCGGTTTTAGGAAGTTCCTTATATTTTTATTGAGTTCACAGTTTCTCACGCCTTTGCATTTGTATTTGATTTATCTAAATCATGATACACGAGACTCCTTTCCAACCAGGCGTGGCCGCGTGGTTGTTCACTTGTTTGTAAGATTATATTTATAGGGGCAATAAAACTTATATACCATATACTCAGTTTAGTTTTATTGACATAGTGGTAGTTGGCAATTTGGATGCATCATTCATCTATTAGTTGCGGTGCAGCTTTACTTTATTAAGTGTATGATTTCAACAAATTGGAGTTTATATAAAATTCAGAGCACTAGAAATTTTGACAAAGTTGTTGATGGTTTAAACCTTTACATAAGATCATTTTTGGAAAACAGTGGTGCGAGGCCGCGAGCATAATCCATCAAACTGGGCTAATTATTTCATCCTTAAAAAGACCAATAAACATGTTTCTTTTACCTGAGATAATTCTCAGAAGTCTGTCAAACTGCATACAGGCTCAATCAATCGAAACGCAATCAACTAGGCAGAGGAGAGGAGAAGGCGCCTCGAACTGGGGTGGCCGTCGCCGGTGGAATTGGGCTTGAGCAAGCAGAGGTGAAAGCCAGTGATTAAGGAGGAGGCGTGCTTCTCTGAGCGTAGTGAGCTTAGGTCAAAAATTGGGTTGGAGTTTGAGAAATGGATGGGCCAAAGCATGAGGGGAAAGGCAGTAATTTTCTTTTTTTTAAAAAAAATTCGGATTTTCGGATTATCCGAATTTTCAAAATCACTATCCGTATCCGATCCGGGAATCCGGTTTTAAAACCGGATATCCGATCTCAATTATCCGAATTTCAAAAATCGGATCGGATATCCGGAATTCTTGATCGGATATCGGTTATTTCGGATCGGATATATCGGATCGGATATTTTTGCACACCCCTAGTGGACACCAAAAAGAAATAAAGGAAAAATAAATAAAATAAATCAATGAGTTTATTAAGTAATTAAGTTTTATTTCCAAATTTAGTCATCAAATTTTTAATAAAAGATGTTCAAAACTTCTAACTAAAATATCTAAAAATCTATAAAGTAAAAACAATTAAAAAAAATATCAACGATTATATTTTCTTGAGATCTATAAACAGACACCCACTTTGCTATATTTCTATATACTTTTGAATTTTTTTTATTTTGAAATACATGAGTAATTGATTGTTCATTAGTGAAGGCACATGGAGCAAATTGATCATGATAAAGTATTTTAGCACGAGTGAGAAACATGATAAAGTATTTTCAAGTACTTTTGAATTTTTTCTCATTTGGACAATGAGCAAAAAATACCTTACCGGGTATGATATAACAAAAATTGTAGTTGGTGGGGAGTAAGGGATGTTTTCAAAGAAATAAGCCAAAATGAATTTAGCTTGAAAATAAAATATGTTGTGTACCTTCACATTTTATCATGTTACAAACTTACAGTAGCCAAAACACACATCGTATGCAAATAAAGTTAGGATCTTTTGTTCAAAACCATCTAAATTTTATACGTTATTAGAAACTCCCACCTTAATGAATTTTTCTCTAAATTTTCACTTATCATTCCCAATTTTATTAGAAACTCCCACCAATTAATGATTTTTGTTAAAATTCGTTAACAAAATCGTTAAGTGGGCCCCATATATGCATTTTATTATTAGTTGACGCTGAAATTGAAGTCAATTTCATCAATTTAAGGGCAAATCCTCAACAAACTTAGAGCAAAATTGGAACGAATTACAACTATTTGGAAAAAAATTGCAACTATTTCAAGTCCCAGTTTGTTAACAAAATGTATATGTGGGACCTACTTAACGATTTTGTTAATGAAATTTGGCAAAAAACGTTAAGTGGTGGGAGTTTTTAATAAAATTGTAAATGGTAAGTGAAATTTTTTTAAAAAAAATCATTAAGGTGGGAGTTTCTAAAAACATAAAAAGTTTAGGTGGTAAGATGCGACTATCCATAAAATTATCTATTGTAAATTATGAAATTTCATAATAAAATTGTTGTCGCACGCATCGCGTGCATAAAAATCTAGTAGTAATAATACTAAGATGTGTAGTAAACTGCCTTTTGTCCATGCAACATGAGCTGGTTAAGATATCAGCCTCATACTAATCACGGCTTCATGTGAAAGCAAAAGCTGATGGATAGAAAAAAGGAACACTAGTATTGGGATAACATAATTTGCCATATAAATGATTGTGTAGACACCTTTCAATCGGGCTTACCTGCTAAAATGGCACTTACTTAAGAGAGATGTGCACCAACAATTACTTGTTTACTAAGCACTTGAAATTAGCTTCTGACACTCATGACTCGCTGTCGAAAAGATATGAGGTCAAAAGGCTAAATATGACATGAGAGATGGTAGTGTATTACCAATGTTTGAGACATTGCTAATTCAATTAGTGATTGTGGAATTATTTTTGGTTGGCAAGTAAGTAGAACCTTTGGCCCCTAGAATTTAAATATATAAAATAATTGTGAGACTTCTTTCAATCAGGCTTACCTAATAAAATGGCACGCACTTAAAAGAGATGTGCACCAACAATTAATTGCTTATTAAACACTTGAAATTAGCTTTTGACACTTATGACTCGTCGAAAAGATATGAGGTCATAAGGCTAAATATGACATGAGAGATAGTGGTGTATTATGTTGTAGACCGGAAATGATGGACAAGGTAGATGATAATGTAAGGGAAGGATTAGTGATTTTAATGGTGATTTGAGAACTAGAAATGGAACTTGGATTGATAGGATGGATATATTACATAAACCCTAAGAATAATACAAGGTAAGTATTACACTACAAAAGATTCATTCTCTCATTAATTTTCATGATGACTATACTCTCTCTACTTAGCTCTATTTATAGATAAGTTAACCCTAAAAACCTTTAATCCTTAAATTATTATAAACTACCTAAAACCCTTATCCTAGTAATATCCATTCATTACACTACCGGCCCCTTAGAAGTAATTAGCACTTAATTCCAGACCTAGCGAGCAATGAAAAGTGATGTTGATGTTGTTAAAGTTGATGTCTGGCTTCCATTGTCGTTCCAATTCCTCATTGGTCATGCCTCTGTCTGTTTCCTGTAGTAATAGCTTGTGGTTTAGCTCCTCGTGAGATAGGTGTCTTCCAAACTTGGGTAGCACAACCATGAATGAAGGGTTCTGGAATCCTGCTTTAAACTTTTGAGTTGCGTGGTGTGGTGTTTCAATGTTGTGGGATGAGGGTTGTTGGGTTTTGAATGCTGTAGATGTAATATGGAGGCAAGAAATGAAACTTGGATCTGAATTTTTTTTGGGCAGAATCAATTAGGATATGGTTAGAAATTTTAGTTTTTGTAATTTGAATGGGTTGGGTCATGAGTTGGGTAGGATTAGTGGGCATTAAAATATGGGCTGCATGTGTGGGCCTAATACTAATGAGTTCAGGATAAGGCTTGACCCCTTTTCTGATGTAACTAGAGGGCTCTACAGTGGCTAGGAAAAAGAAATGCCCGAAATATGGCATGTGTCCCACCTCTTTTATGCCTTTCCTCTTGAAGTAATTTACGTGGATGCCTTTAATGCTTTCCCCTAGGCCTGGCTTTTTCCCAAAGAATAAGAAACCTAGTTCCAGAACATTTTGCCAGTTGTATGCTACATCACTCCTCTCACAAACAACATTCCTACTCTCACCTGCTTCTCCATCTCCCTGTGCTCCATTATCCACCCAACCTTGACCATGGCCGACGTTACCACCTGGACCACCACCAGACCCACTTGCTCTGGCGCTGCCACGTTCAATTAGTCTTGGTCTTTCTCCGTCTCCCCTATAAACGGAACAGCAGCACCACCTTGGAGGCGACCATGCTCAAACATTCTCCCATTCTTCCCCTTCGCATATCCTTTTTCGCGATTGAGGCAGCCGTCAACAACACATCCGACCACCGGCGTCAACAACAACCCAGTGACTGAAATTTCCTCCACGGAAACCACCGGTCCTTTCCCTGTTCAAATCTGGCCTTGCCGAAAACACAATCGCCGTTAAACTCTTCTTTTCTACCCGGATTTCTTTCTCTTCGAAATCTCGAGAGTTAGTGGTGCTTGTTGTCACCGCCTCTTTCATCACCGGTTCACCTTTTTCCTTGAATCCACCAGCATCGATCTCCTCACCTCTTGCAAAATCAGTTAGGTCACCATGTTGATGCAAGTCTAAGATCTGGTGTTCTACTTTGTTGGTGAAAAGCGCTGGTGAAGACCCAAAACGCAGCACCAACAGAACCCTTAACTCCTCCCACCGAGAGAAAGGTCGTCGGCGGTGCTCCCGTTCAAACCACCACCATGCCTCGCCGTCAAGACCGACGCAGCCAGCCTTGAACTCCTCCTCTTTGCTGAACTAGAAGAGCTGAAAGTATTCTTCAATGTCCAAAATCCATTCATTTGGATTTTTTCCATCAAACAAGGGAAGTTGAAGCTCATACCGGATTTTCTGCAACCTCTTCCGGTCCGGGAACCACCGAGTAACCTCTGCAAATCCCTGGTGAACCATATTTCTAAGCTCCTCCATTTAATCTTCTTTTTTTTCCCAATAAAAAAACTGAAAAAGAAATCAGCAGTAGCTCCGACCACCACCACGGACCGGATGGCTCTGATACCAAGTTGTTATAGACCGGAAATGATGGACAAGGTAGATGATAACGTAAGGGAAGGATTAGTGATTTTAATGGTGATTTGAGAACTAGAAATGGAATTTGGATTGATAGGATGGATATATTACATAAACCCTAAGAATAATACAAGCTAAGTACTACACTACAAAAGATTCATTCTCTCATTAATATTCATGATGACTACACTCTCTCTACTTAGCTCTATTTATAGATAAGTTAACCCTAAAAACCTTTAATCCTTAAATTATTATAAACTACCTAAAATACCCTTATCCTAATAATATCCATTCATTACACTATGGAATTCTGGGCCATGAGAATGAATTTAGTAAAGATAATCATAGGCTCCAACTTCTTGAGTTTGGGTGGGCTGTGAAATTCGGGTGGATTATGTTTAATTAGATTAATGGGAGTAATTGAACTTGGGTATGGTTTACAAGAAGGCTGGATACTAGAGCTATTGGATATCGGGGCAAGGAAGAAGCAATTGGGCTTAATTGAAATAGGCCCACAAAGTGATTTATCCTTATGGCAAGAATAATTGGCAGAACTAGCAGGCTCAATTGCACGTGGTCCCCATTGCTTATTCTCCTTTACTTTCTCAGCTGACTCAACCTTGGCAATTTACAGGTCTGCCCTTACTAGTATCTTCTATTGTTGGCTTCCCTTGCAAGCCAACCCAAGACTCAATCAAACTGGCCTTCAACCTCCCATCCTCCAGAATTTTTTTTCCTTCATCATCATCATCACCATTTTTGCTGCCAGACACCAAGTCCGGTGCACCACCTTCAAGCTCGACTTTAACCCCGCCGAAGCCGCATGTTACCACCTTTCCTTTGCCATCTCTTCTGCCACGAGCAGATTCGCTTGCATTTCCTTTGCTGCCGACATACCCGCCACCACCATACTCATCACCATAATCTTCACCTCCAGTTGTCAAAACACCAGGCCCACCGCCTGACCCACAACCCGTTCCAGCTTCTGTGCCGAAATGAGGGTCCAGCAAACCATACCTACCGCCACCATCCACACATTCACTTGCTAGGTTTCCACCACATTCGCCACCATCACATTCGCTACAACCAGTGAACTCTTCAACCACTTACCCGGATTTCTACCAGCGAGGTTTTCTTTGTGTGCACCTATGTTATTCCTATATCCACCACCAGCTAAGACACCTTCTAATCTCTTCAATCCACAACTTTCTGTTTCCTTCACCATTTTGCTAGTGAGTAAACCACCAGCTCTATCGCCGCACAAACCGCCACTAGCGACATAGCAATATTTGGGCTTTGTTTCCCATTTTTTTCCTCAGCCTTACCAACTGAAAGTTCAGCGGTGACTGACTGTACCTCATCAAACTTCTGGCCTTCTTCCTGTTTGTCAAGTTCTTCAAGTTCTTGGGTTCGCGGCTCTCGATTCGGCTTCAACGCAGAAATTGCTTTATCAAAAACCCTGTCAATGTTCTGGCACGTTCTCTCAGTTATCTTTTTTATTTTCTCTTCAAACGCCAAGGACCGGGCCTGCAACGCTTGAAACAGGGCAGCGTCTCGGTCATGGTCACCGAAGACCGGCCTGATCTGATACCATTTGTAATAGACCGGAAATGTTGGACAAGGTAAATGATAATGTAAGGGAAGGATTAGTGATTTTAATGGTGATTTGAGAACTAGAAATGGAACTTGGATTGATAGGATGGATATATTACATAAACCCTAAGAATAATACAAGCTAAGTACTACACTACAAAAGATTCATTCTCATTAATTTTCATGATGACTACACTCTCTCTACTTAGCTCTATTTATAGATAAGTTAACCCTAAAAACCTCTAATCCTTAAACTATTATAAACTACCTAAAATACCTTTATCCTAGTAATATCCATTCATTACATATTACCAGTGTTTGAGGCATTGCTAAATCAATTCAATTAGGGATTGAATTATTTTTGGTTGGTAAAGAGAACCTTTGGCCCCTGGAATCTAAAAATGTAAACTAATTAAAGGCAGGGAACTGTTGCCTCATTTGAAACCCGTCACCAAAAGGAGCAACAGAAAATTCCACCTATGCTGCCAATGTATGAAAACTAATCCTTGAAATCCTAGAGAACATGGTCTGAATGTATTGAACTGTGTATTTGATCAAACTTGTGGTACAAACATGCTACTACGCTAGTCCCCCATTTTTTGTCCCCCATTTCTTTGTGCTGCTATGACATGTTAATTTCCCCCATTTGTTTGTGCTGCTATATTACAGCATGGAGGAGATTCACTCAGCCTGTCAAGACGCTTTGAATGGCTTACCATCACAAAGACCAGTTATAGAAATGACAATCCCTTCTGTATTAGACAAAACAATATCCCCTCAAGGTAATCGTTATTCTGATGTTGCTTTTCTGGTATTTTTTTGTAATAGATGATTTTATTCAAGTTCTCCATCCGCACTGCAGTAACAAAGACGAGATTTTATCGTTTCTTAAGAAGTTGATTTTTAAGAAACAGTTTAATGGGACGGAGGTTAAAAAAAAATTTTTAGTATGTTACATTGGATCAGATTTTACAGCCTTGCTTAGAAAATTCTTGCAATAACATACCCCATGAGATGATGGGAAAGTTATGGTTCGTGATTGTTTTGAGAACTGAAAATGTAGGTGCAGTATTAGATTTGTTTTAAACTGCTAGATTTCTATACAAACTTCACCCTTTCAAGTTTCATCCAGTTTATTGTGGCGTGCTTTGTATATACTTTCTGTTAATGTGAGCAAAGATCTTTTCTTCTTTGTAATTCAACACCTTTCTTTGTTGCAATGGTGACAATGCTATTTTTTTATAGGAAAACATGTTATCAACTTATTTATTCAATATACACCTTATCAACCATCAGATGGCAGCTGGCAAGACACTGCATACAGGGTGAGTTCAGCGTGGTTTGAGTATGCTATAGCCACCGTATCTTGTATCATTTTCGTGCTTGTTTGTGTGATTTATCATGAGGTGTCCATACGCAAATCTCTTGAAGATAATTCGCTTCAGTCCTGACAGTAATATTGGCATGTTGTTATACAAGTTGGTCTTTGTTTTCGGTGTCCGTATCGATACAGGCTGACCTGATGTCCCTTTGCTTTGACTTAATTTGCTTGTCCCAGCAACTACTTGCACTTCTGAGACTAAATTTACATGATATATGCGCAGGAATCATTTGCAAAAAGGTGTTTCTCCTTGATTGATGAGTATGCACCTGGCTTCAGCTCATCAGTTCTTGGATATGACATGCTTACTCCTCCAGACCTGGAGAGAGAGATTGGCTTAACAGGTGCTTGTGCTAAATTCTAAGCTCATCTTCTTGTTCATTACTATTTATCATGCCCTAAACTAAGCTGCAGCTGCCCCAGAGATACTATAAAATGCCCCTCAAATGCTTTTTCAGGAGGAAATATCTTCCATGGAGCTATGGGATTAGACTCTCTTTTTCTTATGAGACCTGCAAAAGGATGGTAAATTCTGCCAGAAGACATTTATTTGTCAATTAAGTATATGGTTGCATGCTGATCATTTCTTTACCCTTTCAAATTATTTGTTTAACAGGTCGAATTATAAGACACCACTACAAGGGCTATATCTGTGTGGAAGCGGAGCCCATCCAGGTGGCGGGGTTATGGGAGCACCTGGGCGCAATGCTGCACATGTGGTTCTAAATGATATTAAGAAGCATTAGGGCGGGGGTGTTGTAAAATTACATTAGCACGGTTCGTGCTGAACTATGTACAATACAGAATATTTTCTTGCTATATATCAGTTCACTTTACAAGTAAAAACAGGTTATGAGTCTTGTGACAAACAACATCAAGCGCTTAATAAACCCTATAGAAAAATAACAATCTACTGGTGAAAGAGTTTCATGTATTGGGATGTTAGCAGACCTAAAAGGAAATCGGAGCCTGCCTGAAAATTACTCCCGAAAACAATTGGTTCTCTTGAAATCCATGTTTGATCAAATCTGAAATTACCTCATTCAGAACCGATCAATTTCACAAGTCTACTACGGTTGCAGGGCATCTACAAACTACTGGTGAATCAGTCAATTTCTTGCTATGTTCAAGTACCTAGGCATTCGCAATCTTCAACAGTTTTCATACACTCACCTCCGCCAGCTGGAAACTGATTTTGGGACTAGACTGATGGTGGCAGAAGCTGTTTCTAACCTGCAATTGAAACAGAAAGTTACTAGGGGCTTGCACAGCAGGCAAATTGATCATATTTTCCTGAGTTTTATTTCAAAGGAGGTCTGGTGAAGAGAATAGTGCTGGGGTATGTGAAATCTTACTTTGATATTTCTTCAACAGCCCTGATAACTTCTGCAGAGTTAGTTTCTAATACTTGGCCTCCAAAAATGATCTCATCAAGAATAGCATGCAACTGCAAAATCAAAGTAAAAACATGAGTTGGGCCTTTTGAGCATTAGGGTGCTATAAGTGTCCATGGGACATCTTTTGCTTGGCTAATGCCAAGGCAAATAATTCAGGAAGATGAAACTCGATCAACAGAAGCATTGACAGATAACTGTGAAAATTTTCCACAGTAGGCTGAAAACTTAAATCATAATTTACTTGATTTCTAAACAAGTTATATGCTACTAATAATATTTTCAAGAATTCAATGACAGGACAAGGCTTACCAGCGATAACAATAGGAATTATATTAACAATAACCTCCATATAATATCATCTACTTGTATGACTAATGCAAATTAAGCAGCAGTAAGGACTGTGACTTACTACCTCTTATTTTATTTTTTTGAAAACAGCCTTTTTGGGAGATAAAAAGCAACTTTTAACACATTATTGCATATATGTGGGGAAAAAAATTGAAAATTATATGATACGTATTTGAAGTGAGGGTGATGGTTAGAAATAAAATGCATTTAGAAGAGGCCAGGGTTGTTGCAAAGATGTACTTGTTGGCTTATACCGATAGAAATCTAATCAGGCACTCACAAGAAGTTTAGTTTCGAAACCCTGGAGGATTTTCCTCAACTAGTTGCCAGAGTTTTCTGTTGGACTCGAATAGCATCTTAAATGTACAATCTTCACGATGGACCTCGTCGGGCTCAGCAATTTTCAGGTCTACATGCTCAAGACTCTGACCTCATGTTTGTTCCATTTACAGATGTGGATCCTGGGCAACCTTCTAATTCCCTTGACATACACAGTTTCCTCATAGCTTTAAAAAGATTTTCCACCGAGATTAAATTTCTTTTAACATGCCAAGTTGTAAGCTTCAATATTTTTCCATAGGAAATTTCGAGTTTGATACCATTTGTGATATCAGTGACAACAGGTGTACTCTAGGAAAATTCCACCAGGTCATCTTCTCCAGGCAAGGCAAAGATTTCTAGACAAGCCAAGGCAAAGCAAGTCCAAGCTAGGGAAAACTAAGAATTGTAGGCTATGAAAGCTAGACCAGGAGAAGGTTGTAAAAGCTGAAATTAAGCTATGTAAGCTTTCAAGCGGAAACATGGTTAATCCAGTCAAAGCTATGAAAGCTGAAGTCACGTTAATCAAAGGCCAAAAACATGAAAGGCTATGAAGCTGGAGTCAAGATATGCAAAGGCTCTCCATACTTAGAAGCTATGAAATCATAAAAGCTATGAAAGCTAAAGTTCATATAGAAAAATGGCTATGAAAGTTTTAAAGCTACGAAACCTGAAGTCAAACGTGACAAAGGCTATGAAAGCTGAAACCAAGCTCAGCAAAGGCTATGAAAGCTTAGTCAATCTAGGCAAAGGATATGATATTAATATTCAAACTCGGTAATGTGTATGAAGCTTAATTTATTAGGCAAAGGTTATGAAACCCAAGCTAGGTAAAGTCAAGCTCAAGCCAAGTTAGGCAAAGTCTATATGAAAGCCAAGCTTAGTAGGCGAAGTCTATATGAAAGCCAACATAGTTAGGCCAAATCTATAAGACACAAGCTCAGATAGGAAGAGTCTATAAAAGGCAAGCTTAGATAGGCAAAGTGTATTGCCAAGCTCACACAGGCAAACTCCATGAAAGCCAAGTCAAAATATGAAAGGTAAACAAGCTTAAGCATTCAAACTAGAAAAAAAAGGCATAAGGCAATGTAAGAGGCCGCAACCACTTTTAAGAAACATCCCATGGTATTCCTACAGGCCTAAAACCCTTGAAACAAGGGCCTCAAAAAACAACTTTGGGTCCGAAACAACCCCAAATTTGCCAAATTTGAAGGCTATATAATATGCGCTTGAACAACAAACATCAAGGGATTCGTTCAGGATCAGAAAAATATCATTTGAAAATATACCCTTAGAGGCTCCAAAAGAGGGTCACTATTACAGTAGGATTTTGCAAGAAGGGACGGTCTTATGGGTAGTCAATGAGTTCGAAATGTTACTCTCGTTGCATGCGTGAATACTGATTTTGTTTACCTTCATGCAACTATGGGGGGTTCCCTAACATTTCCCCAATCACTCGCCTCAAAGACAATAGGCCTTAAGTAAGCCCTTTTTCCGCCTTTTGAATCTTTAAACCTAAACTTGAACCTTGTGAAATGCAAAACATGCATAAAAAAATCAATCACACTCTGAACCTTAGATATCCTTTAAAATATCACCTTCACATGCAATTCCTCAAAATGCCCCCCATATTTGGAGAAATGCAGAAAATTCCCTCTTTCTCGGCAACAGTTCTCACCGGATGCTTAAGAATAAGGTGAGCTTCTCAATAAACCACACAAGTCTACTCGTCTTAATTTGACAAAACCCTTATGTTCTTTTTCTACAAAAACGCTATCCTATTTTCTTAGAATCCTCAAATTAGGGATCTCAAGAGCTTAAAAGCTCAGATGCTCAATAACTGTCATTGCTCTCCTGAAGAAGATTTATATTCCATTAGTCAGAAAATCCCGCATCCAACTAAAAGGAAATTGCCTTCTGACGCTTAATTCTTTGTCCACAGGAAAAGACTATGCTTTTCTTGTACTGGTGAGGATCTATAATGGATTCCCTGAGTAAACTATGTTAACAATTTGCAACTCGGATTAAATCATAAGGCAAATTGATATTCATCAGGCTATTTGTTATGGAGGAACAGAAAACAATTGAGCATGAGATAAAAGTTAACCTTGTAATAACAGGAAGAGAGAGAAAACAACTAGGGGTTAGATGGAACAAAAGTGTGTGATTAAATTTTACTTGTAATTTATTAGGCTAAATTTGGCTTAGTAATTGAAAGAGGAAGGTGTATACTATCACTCAGAAGAATGATTAGTCATTTTGTTTACTTGAATCCAGCAAAACGAAGTGTTATAGATATAAATTTGTGTCAAAAAAAGTAATTTTGTAAAGAAGTGAACAACAACAACAACAACATTACCCCAGTGCCTCAAAGGCTCCCGCCATAAGGCGAGGTAAGGGGGGGTCGGATGTACGCAGCCTTACCCTTGTGTTGAATACACAAAGAGGCTGTTTCCGGATGACCCAAAATGAAAATTGCGTCGAAAATGCATTGACCACCCGTAACTTCATATTATAAGAAGCGCAGGTAGTTTAGGAGCCATTTTGCTTTACTCCATCATATTCCAAAACCAAAGAATAAAGAGTCTTTGGCTCCATTGGAAAATGGAAATTTTGTAAAGAAGTGAACAATATTCAAAAAATTGTAAGGGGACAAATGTGAGTATACAAAAGCAAGTTGCTAGCAATATATGACAGAGATCAGGTTACCTTGCCATAGTTGAACACTATGTCAAGCTCACAAACGTTCTTGAAGCATTTGTCCAAAGTTTCTACAAAAACTGCAAGGCCATGTAAGTATGAAGGGTCAACGTAGTAAGATTAGCATAAGAACAAAGTTCTCTAGATAAATTCACAAGTTGAAGCCAGGAAAGTAAAAGTAGAAACACGCTACAATGCAGCAAACATGCATAAACGTCTAATACAAGCCAGTCATGTTCAAAATTTCCTAGAACTCCAAGGAAAGAAAAACTGACATTAGTGGAGCATGCTATGGGGTTTACATTTAAGGGTCCCAACTTTGGAGGGCTCTCTTTTCAAAATTGTCTTTTATCTCAAGTAACTTGCTCGATTTGACACATGAAACTATTCTATTGGCTTACGTTCATTGAAATAGGGCTAATGAAGAGTGTCATGGCCGCATGGGTCATAATTAGCACACAAGTTAAGTTAAAAGATCATTTGGAAAGGGAACCCCCAAGGCCCCAACGTTTGGTCCGCCCTAAGATAATTAAAAGCTGGAATCTTCTAAGTAAACCAGCCATAGGACTAGAGTCAATTTTCCTAAATCTGGAAATGAAAAACGAATGAAGTGGCATAGAGGGGTTTTAAGTTCGTACCTTGTATTAAATCAAGCATCGCTAGCTCATTTTCAGCATTGTCATACACAAATACAAAGTAAAGGGTTGCATAATGCTTGTATACAAGTCGAGAATCCTGCAAATGAGAAAAGATAAATCAGGAGAAAACTAAAGTTGGGTTACATTTATGCATCAAGATATCATTAAAGTAGACCAAAAATATACAACCCCTCCCCCACCACCACCACCACCACCAAACGCCAAAAAAAGAAAAGGAAAAAATGACAAAACCACATATTAAACCTCATGCAAGTAAAGGCATGCATATCACATTACATAGGAAGGGAGTTGAAAACACATATAATTGGTTAACTTGCAGGAGTTTCCAGTCTGTACATTATCATCAACAGCTTAAGCAGAAGTAGTTTGCAGCATATCGCCACCTGAATAACTACAAAGGCAATCCAGGGTCTGGAGTTGAGGAATTCAGGAAAAGTGAACTGCAAGGTTCACCAAAACCTCATTCTAAGAACTCTTCCGTTTATGCCCCCCCCCCCCCCCCCACCACCACCACCCACCCACCCACACACACCGCGCAAACACACCACCAAACAGCTGAAAAGCTTATGAAACAGTTATTAGAACCCGTACTGTTAAGATAAACCTCATTTAAGTAGGCAGAAATGATCAATAAAATTAGGAGTGCTCAGCCAGTCTCCTGAAGTTAATATCCAGGTAATCTCCTCGAAACTCCGAAAATGAAGGTGAAATTAAGGCAGACACACCTTCATATCCCTAATTCCTTTGCTCAATCATCAATTTACGATCGATACCAAGGGCATGTATAGCTATCAACTTAAGATCATTACACATACACAAATAATTTATTCAATCTTCTCTACACATAAAATACAAAATACAACTGATGATCACTATGACACGCGAATTCATCACGAAAAGGAACCTCTTATTACAACAAAAACACAAAATTAGAAAAGGATGAGAAATTTGGGCTAGATATAACACAAGTTCAGCTACATGGAATCATCAGTCTCGTCTTTACGTTAACTCATCAACATAGAACTTGATAATAGGTATATGACAGAAATATAAAGAATTGGCGTCAAATTAAAGCAAATGTGACATAAAAATCGATCAGCAGATAATCAAACATCACGATTATAGCATATGAAACTAATGCATAAAATGCGCGTAAGTTTAACATTCGGAGATAAAATTACGCACCGCACCGAATATCGAATCGAAATCGACGAAATTGCTGACATTTTCAGGCCTGCTGCATAATACTACATCAAAATTTACCAGAAAATCAGAAAATTACTATTCAGATAATCAATATCATTGAAAAAAATTGATAAAAAAGAGAGAGAAGAGAAAACCGGAGTAAATAGTATGAATTAGCTCCTGTTGCTTCTCCGGAGGCTGTAATTTCATCAAGAAATTGTATCAGAAAAATAAATTTGAAGCGGAAAAATGATGAAATAGCAATTTTCATTGAAAATTGTGATTATAAAAGGTAATGGATGGAAGAAATGAAGGAGAAAAGTACCTGAAAATCGTAGAATTTAGTGAGACGAGGTTTTCCCTGAGTATTCATCACTATCACTGCTTTTATCATGTTTATATTTTTGACCCCTCTCTCTCTCTCTCTCTCTCTCTCTCTCTCTCTCTCTCTCTCAAGTTTGATTTGATATTTTGATCTAGTGCTTTTCTCGATCTACCGGGACTTTTCAGTTTTTTTGCAAATGTGTTTGGCTAACCTCTCGAGTCTCTCGAGTCTTGACCAATCTATAAGATTTGAGTATTGTTGAGTCAAGTGTCAAATTCTGGAAGAGGTGGTAGCCCCGGTAGGGGCTAGGGCGAGCTAGGAAGTGTTCGGACAAGCACCATAGGCGGAAGTAAGAAGATCATATCACATTGTGCGATAAATGGAGCTGAATCTCATAGAGTTACGTAAAATTGGAAGGCACCTACTGAAATTGACGAGGTGTTGAAACTAACAAAAATACCTTAAAGTTTGAGTCGTTCGGTAGAATTAATTGAAAAAGGTAGCTGAAATTTGACATTAGAGTTTAAAAGTGAAAATTTAAGTTACTATATTTTCGAACGATAATATTTTAATGTTTCAATTTAAGTCACCTTATTTAGAAAAGTTGTTACAGATAGTTGGAAAACAGTGCTAATCATTAAGTATGCTCTTTATCATTTAAGTCCCCTTATTTTGGATTGCCAAACACACTCTCGGCATCTTTAGGCGATTTAAGTTGGAGATAAAGACAGTCTTCTAAGCTTTTCCAAGTACTAGTAATAAGCCTAATTCCAATAAAAGAAACAAGAGAGTTATGTCCATTTGAAGTAAGAGCTTGTTCGGTGTCACTAAGTGTTTCAACTTTTGATTTTTATGATTTTATATGCATATGCTATAAGTAGTATTATAAACTTAAACTAAAAACTCAAAACTACTTTTCTGATTTTGAAATTTTGGTTTTTGATTTTCAAGAAAAATTAAAAACTGAAAACAAAAGATGATAACGAAGGAGAGTTATTATCAATGTAACTCGTCTTTTGGTCCAGGAAATACTCGCATAATTTTATATTTTGGCATTTCATTGGGTTAGAACAAAATAGCAAATTAATCTAGAAGGGTAATGAAATAATATAATTTGGAGACTTATTCACTTCTTTTTTTAAAAAAAAAACTTTATTAAGATAGCATACAAGAGAAAAGGTAGAAGTATACAAATTTTAAAAAAAAAACACCTTAAATAGCAAAAAATCACTATTAAAAAAGCAGAAGTGGTACAAATAATTAATCATACTAGAATTGACAATTAAAATAAATAACTCATCTTGTGATAGTTATGTTTGGTTTCATACCAATTCCAGGTTGTTCTCAAAATATATCAATTAAGATAGCATAATAAAGAAATGGGAAATTGATATTGTGTTATTTCATGTTTCATGAAATCTCTATTTCGTTTCCTTTTAGTAATTTGTGTTAATGACATGTTGATTTTGGTCCATGTCAGGAATAGCCAAATTCTAGATAATGCTATAGCCTATAAGCATGTACCACATGAACATTAGTTATGTGGTCACACAAAACAATAGAAGAGGGTAAGGATTGAAATTGGCTCAAAGTGGTGAGTCTTTCTATCTTCCCTAGCTTAGGTCTAGGTCTAATTCTTACCTCCCTAAGTATTTGCTTGGAATTTGGGGAAAGAGGGATTGGGGATGAATGGCTTGTAAATTGTAATGAGTCTTTGGGTGGCGACGCTGTGCAAGGACAGCCCAAAAAAATTATTCTTCTTATCTTTAATATATTCTTATATTTATAAATGCAATTATATTTATTAAAAAAAACAATAGAAAAGAGTGCGACTAGACTGTACACCAAAAAGCAGATTGCAGCCTGCACACTATGATATACATAAAGTCATAAACATGATGTACATTACAACAAATCAGCTTGTAAGCAAAAGCAAAAATCATGGATGTACCCCTAAACAATTACTTGTAGCACAAAACTCGACACCTATAAATGTATATAACAAGCAAAACATATATGCACACACCGAAGCAATAACTCCTTAAGCATCTCTTGCTACTTATGATACAGCACATTTCGAAAGATGGTTTCTTTGATACTGCAATTTTGAGCTCAAATGAGTCGGGACCTTGTCTCTCCTTGCACTATGTTATAGCTCAAATGCTACTGAATCAACAGCACGAGATACACCGCACAAAAAATCAGGTATTTGATGGAATACAGCTAAATATTTCGAACCTATTGTGGTCTCTTTCTTGATTGAGAGCCTCTCACAGCCTTCATGCTTTGCGAGTCTCTGAAGCAAACAAAGTGGACTAAAGTTCTGCCATTCGGATAGACTGCAAACACGCTTGTTCCAATCTTCTTGTTGCAAAGAGAACACATGCTATCACCAGTAACCTTAACAACATCTTTCCTCTTATCGTAAAGTTCAACTTTAACCTGCTCGAGAAAAAACATATGAACAATCCCCATACTACAACTAAACTATAGCAGATTCATTGGGATGAAAACGTTTTCATGAGAAACTAGCTTCCCATTTTTCTTTGTTTAATTTGTCAATTGTGAAAAAAGGTTGGAGATGGATCTCCCAATATTGAAAACACTCTCATTTCTAAAGGAAGAAATGACTAATTCCTCCCTTTCCTTACCTTTCCCTTTCCCTTTCCCTTCTCCCATCCATCCTCTCCAGATTCCCTTTTTCCTTTCACTCACTAATCTAGTAAGGATCTAAACAAAGGAAAACTAACTTTTAATTGTGTAATTCCTTAGAAAATGAATTTTATCAAAAAGAACATTGTTACTCTAAGGCACACTCTTTCCACCAAAAAAACACAATTGCATAAAAACTTAAAGGAGCGTTCTTTTCACCTTAAAGTTTCTGGTTAAATAAGTTCACAAAGATCCAATTAATTTTTAGTCGTTAAAAGATAAGCTCAAATAAGTTAAGGTAAGATAAGTTCAGCCACATATAGGTGAAGACAACGCACTCATAATGGATGATTGGAAGTTACCCAATGAATTATCTAAGCTTACCACAAGTTTCATTAGCTGTAAACTCAACTCGAGTAAGCTTGTAACAAAACTAAATTTATTTATCTTAAATTTTTTTGATGAAAAGAACAAAGCCTAAGTGTCACTATTAGAGCTAAGTGCATACCTGGAGATTCTCGCTCTCTCTTAGTCTCTTGATTACTGAGAAATTCCTATGTGCTTCGCTGGATTTTCTCAAGAGTGGCCCAAGAAAAGAAAGTAGATTCTGAACAAAAGTAATGACAAACATTAGGAGATAGAAAAATGAAGTTGACAATGCAAAGTAAGCACGTTTTTTTAACAAAAACTCATTTTAGGCCTGGGCAATGCCCCGGAATTTTGTGCATCACAATTTAGTAGTAGTTAAAAATAATTACTTCATTTTCTTTTATTGACTACACTTTCCTTTCTAGGAATTTTAAACTTAATGGCTACACTTCTCCTTTTTCCCTTATTAGTAACTTTTTCTTTCTATCTCTCTCCTACCATTTTTTCTTACACACTTTTACTCACTCACCAAAGTTTTGCCTAGGATTAGGGGGTAAAAAATATCATTGATTTTGATAAAAGATGCAATAATAGTATGGTGTTGGGATGGTTAGAACTCTTTGTTGCATACTAGGTTGCGGGTTCAAATCTTCACATTGACAAGTAACACGTGGAGGATTGCAATTCTTGCCTACGCTTTGAACTTAAAGATTCAGCAATAGAAGTATAGAACACTCCAAAATAGCATAAATGACAGCTATGGCCAATTCTCCTCACTATTTTAGGGAAAATAAGCTCATACTTCCTCCGTCCCCCAAAGGATTTCCCATTTCCTTTGGGCACAAAGTTTAAGGAATGATGTTGATATGGAGCCTAGTTTTCATATTATAATGGAAAAGTAAGGTAGTGGGTATTTTTTAGAATTGTTTATTAAGAGAGAGAGTGTGGGGTCAAATACTTTTTGTAATGAAAATAATATTATAGTAGGTGGGCCATATCCAAATAAGGAAATGGGAAATGTAATTGGAACAAACATAAATGGAAAAATGGGAAATTCTTTAGGGGATGGAGGGAGTATAATATAAGCTAAGGTTTTGAGTTGAAGGCCAGTAAGTTCAGATGTGTTCAGGGCCAATAAGTTTAGGTAAGTTCAGATAAGTTTAAGGTTAACCAGTTGAGATCAGATAAGTGAAGTTTAGTTAATGCACCCCAACTCAAAATGTGATAAAAACGACAAAAAGTCCTAGTCAAAGTAACGAGACATATGAGCAGTAAGCATCAAGGGAATCGTGGTGTACAGATTATACTTCATGAGATAAATCAATAAAGTCTTGAACATAAGTCTCTGATGTTTCAATTGAATCATGCAACTGTCATTTCCAATCATGTGTGCTTTAGATTATCCAGCCAGGCTGTCACAAGAACAGCCTTTAGCATGGGTCATGATATTTCTACTTCACCTCATAGTAACACATTGTGTGGCTACATAACAGAGATAAAGCAACCAACACGAGATTGTCAAAAACACCTTATTTTCAATATCCCTTGATCTCAAAGTCTCATTTTGCAAACTCTTTAAGGCAATTCACATACCTTTAATTCAGTTTCTTTAGGTAGCAGTTTCAGGGCCTGTGCTCCATTGATTCTTTCCCATCTTCTGCTCAGCAGATCAAGGGCCTCATCGAGCATTATATTGGACCCTCCTTCATAGCCGGCTTCATCTGCATCACCATCACTCTTCCCACTGTCAGTGTTGCTAGAGCTTAACCGCACGTCCTCTGCACCCTCTATTTCAGCAATTTTCCTAGTTGAACGAACTCCTTTGCTCCTAATTGAGGCAGAGGAACTAACCCTTTTAATTTCAGCATTTGGAGTCGAGACAAGATTGTTGATTCGTCTCTCAAAGTTTCTTGTAGTCCTTCGAGGATTTAAATAGATTTGTAGGAGAGTAAGATATATATTGCTGTGTGACTTTCCAGAAGGCTGAGACTCGTAAACTCGATCGCAGTAAGAAAGAGCCAGTTCAGGAACATGAAGCTACCGAACAGTCGAGAAGAGAAATGAAAAGATCGTCAATATGGAAGAAACTTAGATGAACAAACAGACAAGCAAGAGATAATAGAATTACTAATGGGTAATTATTAGCACTGGATTATAAAAAAAAACTCAGATGAACAAACAGGCCAGTGACTAATAGGGCTACAGATGAGTAACACTTTAAGATTTAACACTGCATAATGTGCTGAAGTATAAAGTCAAAACACAGCAATTCATTTGCACCGGCTAATTTTCACAGGATGAGCAGATGGGTGCCAATTAGCACTAGAGAATATAGAAAGCACTTAGAAGAACAAACAGCCAAGTGAGATAATAGGGCGATAGGTAAAAATTAAACTATAGAATGTGTGAAGTAATCACCCCGTTTAGGTTTTCAAATAGCACAAACTGAAGTTTATGGTCAAAACGCAGCAAAATAACTGCACCAGTAAATTTCTCAAGATATCAAGCACTCATTCCATTTACCAATGGAGCCAAAGACTCTCTATTCTTTGTTTTTGGAATACGATGGAACAAAGCAAAATGGCTTCCTAAACTAGTTATGCTTGTTATACTATGAAGTCGCAGAGAGTCAACACATTTTCGATGAAATTTTCATTTTGGGTCATTGGGAAACAGCCTTTTTGTATTCAACACAAGGGTAAGGTTGCGTATGTCCGACCCCCCTTACCTCACCTTATGGCGGGAGCCTTTAAGACATTGGGGAATGTTGTTGTTGTTGTTTATTAAGCATAAAGCACTAGACTAAGCTTTGGATTTGTCGTTAACAATCTGATTTGTGCTGGTAACTTTGATTTTCATTTACTTATTGATACATCACTAGTAACCAGCTTTGGATGCAATTTCAATTTATAGACAAGATTCAAAAAAGATCATTGAATGATTAGAACAATTTACTCATATGACAGACAGTTGTTCAAGCTTCAAAACCAAAAATTCTCATTATCTTTGCATTGAAATTGATCTCTAGGGCATAATAGTACACAAGATGGAGAGTTAGTAATGCAGCACCAAAGTGGTTTTAATGCTTTCCTGTCATTTATAACAAAACCAGCCCCATATAGCTGTTGGAAAAATGAAAGGCAAACATGTTCATCCACATTCCTCCCCCATGTCATCTCAAAGAGAGAGAGAAAGAGAGAGAGAGAGAGAGAGAGAGAGAGAGAGCGCAAGCACCTGTCATTACCTTATGTACATAGAGAGAAAGAGCAAGTTCATGCTGGTTCAGTTTTCCCAACAACATTGCCCTTTCTTCATACAAGGCGTCAGCTGGGAGACGCTTCAAAAGACCTTCTGGATTGTACCCTGAGATGTTCTCCAATGCAGCCAATAACTTTTTCCTTGTGGGAGAGTAAGTCGTCTCATCCCATTGCTGTTGTGGACTCAGCTCCCTGTACCCTTCAAGTACCTCGGAGAGATAGATTTGTAACTGTACTTGCAACGAGTCGATAAAGTTCAAGCATCAATACCATCCAAAAGTTAATTTTAGAAGAAAAAAAACAACAATGATTACGCAAGGTAAAACACAAAAATCTTTACACCAAAACCAACAAATTGCAAAATGAAATCTCACCATTTCGTTCTGTAGATTACCAGAGATCCCATCTTCATTCATGGAAAGCATGAGTTCCAAATAAGTAGCCTGCATATTTGGAGCGTGCTTTTTTAAATAGGAATTAACCAAGTCTGCCGGAATGTTTCCTGATAGAAAGAGCTCAATAGTCTGTGTCGGGCAGCTTTCAAGAACAAGCATTGCATATTCCAGCACAAGCATGGAGTCTGTCCCACAAAGAGGCTGCACCAAAAAAATATCTACAACAAATTTAATAACTGTTTTTTTAAAGTTGTACAGGCATTAACATATAAAAATGCATATTAGCCTCCCCTAAGCAAGTAGAACCGGGATATTGCAAAAATTAACTCAGCATAGAAGTATCACCTTCAGATAATCAATGATCATTTCAGGTGTAAACTTCTGGGTGAGGTCAGCTCGCGGGTGACCTGACTTTGACTCTTCCATTAGTTGAAGCAAAAGCTTCAAAGCTTCGCGGTGCATATCATTGCACTTGTACAGTTCGAGCAACGCAGTATATTGATTTATTTTGAGTAAGAACTCCTCTGATATCTTCAGATCACAGTAGTTCACACCTCTCAATAGTTCCACCGCAGCAGAAGACTGACCCGTGAGAGTAAGAGCCTGAAGAAGTGCAGTATCCAGGATAGCAGCCCTCTCACGACCAGCTGAACTGATGGTAATGTTGCCACGACTCTAAATTACACAGATCAAGTATAAGTGTAAATTTTACTGATTTAACAAATAAAATAATGCCCAAAATAACAATTACATGACTCCAGCAAATTCAAAATTCAGACGGTTCAACGAAATGATTTTAAATCAAGAGACATTACAAAATAAAGAGCTACAGAAACCCATGAACAGTTCCCTCTTTCCATGTACTCACATAACAGTAGAACAAGTTTCAAATAAGTGGTAGGCTGATAGACCGCCCTCAAATTAGATTCAAACCGACAGTAATAAATCACTAATATGTTTGTCAAGGAACAACTACACTTAAACCAATTGCTTTTGTGTATAGTTTATTATGACAACCACCTTGTAGTAGACAAAACAATAAGGAATTTAGGATTCTGGTAGAAGGCAATGATTGCCATAAAATGAGATTTAACTTATTTAAGGCTATAACATAATTAGCCTGCTTGAAGTCTGACATTTTGAACAAACGATAGTGCATAGTAAACAAAGTGAGTCACCTTATTTGACTTTTTTGGCCTGTTGGAGTCAAAAGATTTGAAATTGGCACCAAAAGCGTCAGATACGGCCTCATCTGTTCCCTCTGCTGCGGCCTTTTCGATAATATTGAACCTTTTCTTCTGTAAGAACTTGATAAGAGCCATAAGAGTATTATGACTAACTATTTTGGACTCTGTGGAAACATCTTCCTCCAAATCAATATGTGCTCTGGGTGAAGCTTCCGTATCATCTGATAAACCCGACGAACACCTAGAGAGATCTGAAGCATCCAAAGCAAAATCTATCACCTTCTCTGGCTCAGGAAGCACAGTTGACCTTGGAACAATAATGGATGGGTACAATGAAAGCACGTAAGTGATATCGACTTGAGAGGCCAAGAAGTGCTCCATCGCCTCCTCGTAGCTCCCATTTTCAAATAAATAATGTGCATATCTGCATCAACAGGAAAAAATACCATTGGAATTTAGAAAATGGAGAGCGGAATCAAAATCATGTAGTTTTGGCATAAGTACAATAAAGGCCGGTTGGATATTGTTCATGTTCTTTATTAGGAGCATACAATCAAAAGTAAGTGTGGCATCATCTTAACAGGCAGAGAACTCTGCAAAAAAATCACAATGCGGACAAGAAAATCAAAAAATAGAATTGATTTGACAATCAGCAAAGTCAAACAAATAAAGGCAAAGTGACTGATTCCTTAAAAAGCCCCCGAATATAAGAGTGATGATGATATCATAGAACTGCGACACATGTTGAGTTATATTCTTTTTCTCTAAAACTTTTCCGAAGTAATATCTTCTGCAACAAATGAATCCTAAACCTGACCCAGTTGTCGGGCAATAAGTTGCAAGTCTAGTTCAAGATGTTCATATAAGGTCTTCTACAAGATATCCTTCAATGGGTAAAATTGCCAAGCAACAAGTTATAAATCTGGTTCAAGATCTTCAAATAAGCCAAAAGGCAATATTCAGCACTGGTAGTAAAACCTGGACCCCTCCTTGAGCATAGGTAATAGATAATGCATGTTGGCATAGCAACCAGCTCCACAGAACACCAGTAATCTTTCCCATGACCGCTAAACTGATGTGTATTTTTCTCATTGATATCATCCTAGGAACTTAAAAAAGGCTGTCTATCTCATTACAACTACAAGCCAAGCATACTTAAATGCGGAAGAGTCTAATGTATCAGACGTCAACAAAACGTGACCCTGATGATATAGGTCATACCATCAAATCCTATAAGTTCCCTTTACAGAGAAATTGATGTTAAACACATCATCCCAAGTGAACATTAAAGGTTCCATCGAAGCTCAGCATTACAAGTTCACAAAGAAAGTTGGCCCCTAGCATATACCATACTAATTATATACCCACTCAGCGTATGACTTCTTCAATTGTCATCAGGCAAAATTCCTAGAAAGTCAGACATGCCAGGCATGAAAGACAAAACACAGGATCGGCCAAATATGTTACAAAAGTTTTGGCATGAAGGCGTGTTCAATTTGCAGGACTTACCAATTCTTAAGTACTAGGTGTCAAGTATTTTCAATTAAATCCCATTCAGGGCCACTTTCTTCATTGCAGGAAAGAACAACAAATACATAAAAAAATCATGCATTTCAAAACTTTCAGAATTCATATATGTATAAATCAACGAGAAGAGGCATAATTTATATTTTGTATTGATTTCCTCCACATAAAGGGATATGACATCGCTATCATCAATATCAACCTAAGTCCAAATATTTTCCACGAGCCACCATATAGAATTCCCCATTAAAAAGCTTATCCAATATATGGAGCTAAGTAGAAGAAACTTGGATTATCTAGATCTGTAAATGCTTTATGATATACCATATACGGAAAGTTATTTTGACCCGGAAAATCACAAATAGTTGGTCAATAGAACAATTTTGTGCTGCACACACCAAGCCCCCACCCATCAGATTCTCAAGCAATGCTAATTATGATGTGCCCCAGGTGATGTGGAGAAAGCTAATTATGGTGAGAGAAGGAGAATCTCAAATTCAATATTTAAAGGTAGTAAAAGAGATAAAGTTGTGAGAGTTCTGTTCCACTTCTTCTACTACTTCTTCTTCTTCCTTCTGTTAATCTCTGCAAAATTGTGATTTTTCCCTCTAAACCGCCAGTCTGCTACAAAATCATATAAATGAGATCAATCTTAAACATTTTTAACCCATTTGTTTTGTCCAAAAAACAAATTTTCTTTATTAATAGGTACAAGGATTTCCCAGGTGAATCCTCTCTCAGGGACTAAGCCTAGGCCCAACATGCTGCCCCCACCCCAAACGCCAAACCACACAGATTATTGACAGAAGGAGAATTTTGATGGTAACTAGGAGAGAAAAACACGCAATTTGGTAATGAGAGATAGTTGAACAAACGGCAGGCCCAACTTTGCAGCGATAGCCGGAACCAGGGCATTAAACAAACAAAGCAAACTGGTATGTGAAGCAAAAATATGGCAATTTGGTAATATGAGATGACGAGGTTCGGGGGGCAAATAGAGAAGTCCCTGGAAGAAAATTACAGTATATTGAAGTTTCAAAGAGGATTTCTCGGGCTAAGGACACCTCTCGGGCTAAGGACTCAGAAGAATCTCTAATAGAGATCTATAGCCTTCAAGACAGGGTCCACCAGGGTCTATCTAGATAGTTGCGGGCCACCAAGGTCTAAAGAGCTTCAAATCACAAACATCACAATTGAATGTGACATTTTAGTTCGCATAAGTTCTTAAAGGCGCATTTTAATCATCGTGGAACATCCAGAGTGTCATAATGAATGTTACTCATCTACTTAGTTCATTCTCTTTCATCACCCTAGTCCATATCTTCAGTGAGTCTAACACAACAAGAAGACTGGTTCCTTTTGTATTTTGGGAGAAAATAAACCTCTTAGAAAGCTTGTACCTAACTTTATTTACTGATCTTTTTCAAGAAATCACTCACAAACATCTACATCATCTTCTGGCCAGCTACAGCATTATGCTTAATTATAATCTATATACTGAATGGTGAAACCAGTTGCACAAAAGATCATGCAGAAATGTTTTACCTAATGTGGATAGAACTCTCCTTTGCAGCTCTAAGGCTCGAATCTTCCGGTGGAAGGAGTTTACACAAAGATAAAGCCTCCTCAAAATTCCCAGATGCGGTCAGTTGCACTATCTGCATATAAAAAGTTATTCTCATAGTCATCCAGTTGCTCATTCAAACAACAGTTATGTACATAATAAGATTAGCACCTAAGAGGAATCATATAAAATGCAGAAAAGGCAATCCCTTTTTCCTGATCCAACTATCCAAGACAAATGAACTTCAAATTATTGAAGCATCCTATTATAAAATAATTGGTTCTTTCCAAATCACTCATTCCCACATTTTTCCAAGAAAAACCATATTACAGCCTATAAGGCTATAAGGCGACAAGTAAATCCGAAGTAGCATAACTAGCGTTGGGTCCACAGGAAACCTACACATACAGTGATGGAGCAAGCCAGCAAGGTATACAACTAGTGAAAGCATGATGAAGGATTTTAGTCATGGAAGGGATCCGGCATTATGGGGCATTCGTAGAAGTGATATAAGAATAAGTTTCATGATATCCATAGCGCTATAATATTTCAAACAAACAAGCGCAGATACTCTAATTCGACGAATTTCTCTAGAAAATGTTTTTTTTTTATTTAAATACATCTGCGATTGTAAAGCCCTAAGAAACAAACAAGCAAAAAGAACAGAAAAGCATAGAATTAAACCCAGAGATACAAAGGGCACGTCAAAACTAAACCAGTATAAAAACTATAAACCATTGATCTGCTTCTGGTTCTTTTCCGTGCTACATGTCAGATTGCATAACCTGCCAGGGCTTCCAGATGAGATCAGAACCTATTCAATTGATGAATTGAAAAAATTCCCACATTTGCCAAAAACCTAATTACTTATTCGAAACAAGCGATTTGTTATAAAAACTACCTCTGAGATTAATTCACTGATTTTTGCACTCAAAATTTTGCTTAGTTATATATTTATCTTAGCATTTAAAACTTCAGTCACCGATTTCCCAAACGTGTTCAGTCACCAATTTCCCAAACTTGTTCATACGTGCTTCATTAGTGTAATAACATGTCTGACTTTATGAGCACCGTTTTGTGAGCTTACGGTACAATGACAGCTTTGTGGTTTGCTTTCACCTTCATTCAAGTTGTGCCAGCGCTAAGCCGCTAACCTTCTTTTGAATGCTCCAAGTTTTGGAGTTAGTTAATTGACTTCAATTCACCATAACATATAAACCTATCAGCAATTCATCAGTTCATCACTCAAGCTGTTACTTACAAATAGAGCTAAAAGAAGCTAACCTGTGCACCAAGAGGAACAGGGAAGAGGCCATAAACAGATTTTTCTAATGAAACAAGCATCGCATCGTTGCTCCGTATGAGATGCTGAACAGTTCGCAAGCCAACGGTTTGTATCAAGGGATATGGTTGTTGAAGAGACCGTATCTGCATTAGCAATAGATTATAAATGACTGGATGATATGATACTTTAAGTTCATAGGAAAATAAACAAAAATGTTATTTTCTTGAGCTTCAATTTCATTTTGGTTTTGGTTAGCTCACCTCAACATGTCTAGGTAACAGACCTATAGCATAAGGCTCGTGAATAACAATATGACTAGGAGCCTCAGACCAACAAATCCTGCCTTCTTGTCCAAGCTTCCCATGTTGGTCCACAAAAACACCAATATTATCCTGCACGATGCAAGCAACATATGTAAAAGCCTTCTAAGTACCCAGTAATTATTCTTAAGCCAAATAATCAACCCCTAGAAGATCATCCTTCTCAATTTCATCAATAAAAAAGAGTAATCCTCTTTTAGCAAATACTGTTACCAAGAGGATTGTTTACCATTTTAACTTCCAGGTAACTAAATCAAACTATTCATGCTTTTAAGCTCACTGGCGGTGGTCAAAAAGCATGGTTGAACATAATCAAGATACCAGAACAAACGATCCTTATTCACTCCGAAAGAAAAGCTCTTTACCTTGCCAAGAAGCAAGCCTCCAGAGGGAAGAGACACTACCAAAGGTGGTGAGATTCTTCCAGAAGAAAACACTTCAGACAATGCTCCAGTGCTGGTGTTGAGTATCATGTATTCCTTTCGAACTCCAATGCATATATTTTCACCACACCAAGCCATTGACTTCACAGTATCTGGAACATTATACTCTTTCACCTCGACAAAGCCCCGTCCCCCTACACAAATAAAAAGAGAACTTAGCACCATGATAGCACCAAAAAAAATAAGGAAGAAAAAAACCTCCAAATTGTTATAAGGTAACCATACGAGATAGGAATACAAGCTTTGTATGTAAATCACTTGGAGTTGAATGGATAAAATCACTGTACCAAAACACTAATGCGTATTTGGTACACCATGGAGCACACTAAAGATTATGTTTGTGTAGTGTGCTTTCCAAAAAAAGTTTTTGCATAATTTATGTACCCGTGAAAATGCCAAATGTGCTTTTCATTATCAATATATGTGCCTAACGGAATAAAAAATTTCCCCATGCTCCGCTGTTAGAGAATAATTTGCACCAAAACACTTAGTCCAAAGACTTCATTCCATAGTTTTGGTCAATATAATGCGGAAAGTTGTACATTAAAACTACCTTGTACAGGGAAACAAACTTCACTCTGTATATTATAAGAACATGAGTACATTAATGAAACAACAACAATAACATTAAAAGGATGTTTTACCATCATGTCGGAAAATGCAGACCCTTCTCTGCCGGGAAAAGCACAAAAAAGCCCTAGAATCATCCCAAGAATATGCATTTGCACCTTTGGCTTTGGCAATTACGGCAACAGTTTCAAAAGAGGGCAGCTTATGAAATGAAATAGATTCCGAGAGAGACAATAGGAGGTCTTTGGACATTAAAACCTCCATTGCAATGATTGGCCTTCGCGAGAACCCTTTTATGGTTCTTTCATGAAAGTAGGGTTCTTTAATAAGCTCTACTTGGAAGGTGCGATAATCAGACGGCGGAGATGCTTCAGAGCCAGAGGATTCAGAAGCGTAAATTCGAAGTGATCCATCATTGCAACCAAGGAGAAGCTTCGAGCCGTATGATTCAACGGAATCGATCTTTGTAGGGCAATCACTGAATAGCTCAAAGGAGTCATATGCACTATGTACCATCTCTATCTGCTAATATCAAATTCAGAAATTTGCGCACGAGTGTAAATTAAGGAGATCAATAACATAACACAAAGTCCAATATCATAGAGTTTAGAGTGATTAATACTAATTCAAATTACAACCATTACATACGGAGCAAAATTACAAAATACTATTCAACAACAATTGAAAAACGCAAAAATCTTGATATAATCTAAATTTGCAAACTAATCGGCATTTTCGATGAGGAACTAAGTGAAAAATGTCTGTATCAAAATTATGCACACTTGAATCCAATCCTCTCAAAAATTGACTCTATTCAATAATTATTAGCTCTTAAAGAGTCATATGCACTATGTAGTATGTACCATCTCTATCTGCTAATAACAAATCCAGAAATTTGCGCATGAGTGTAAATTAACGAGATCAATTACTTAACACAAAGTCCAATATCATAGAGTTTAAAGTGATTAATACTAATTCAAATTACAATCATTATACACGGAGCAAGATTACAAAATACTCAACAACAGTAGAAAAACGCAAAAGATCTTAGTAAAATCCAAATTTGCAACATAATCCGCATTTTCAATGAGGAACTAAGTGAAAATTGTCTGTATCAAAATAATGCACACTTGAATCCAATCCTCTCAAAAATCCAATCCAATACTAATTCACATTGCAACCATTATATACGGCACAAGATCACAAAATATCAATAATTGGAAAAACTCGAAAACCGTAATAAAATTCAAATTCCAGAAATGAGGCATTGAGATTGAGTGACAATTGTATGTATCAAAGTAATGCCCACTTGAATTCATCAAAAATTGACTCTATATTCAATGATTATAAACACCTACCTTCGTAAATTCTCAAGTGATCAAAGCGGAATGACACTTAAGCTATCATCTCAAGAACAAAAGCAAAAACAAAACCTCAAAAAAAAATGTAAATCATTCATTTCATGTGATTGAGAAAGAAAATGTAAATCGTTGGCAGTAATGTAGGGATGGCGATTGGAGATGTTGTGAGAATACCTGTATAGTTGACGATGATTGACAGAAATCGCTGAAAAAGACGAAACTAATATAATTTGCATCTCAAACCCAAAATTGAAAGAATTTCATGCTACCATGAATGAATCAAAGAAATTGAACGAGATTCAATTTTTATAATAGGTTAATTGATTGGTTGATCTAAGGTTGAAGTGAGGGGTTTGTTTCACCTGAAGAACTGCCGGAAGAAGGAGATAGCGATGAAGGAACATTAAATTTTCTCTTTTTTTGTCCCTCAAACTGTTATGTTATGGTAATTGGAAAATGCCACGTGTCATAAAAGTGATTTTTATTTATTTTTCCTTTTTTTGTAGATGATTCAAAAAAAAAGAAAAATTTGACAAGAAAAATCTCTTTTTTGACCGGTCTTGCACCACTTTCAATTAATCCAGTAATAATCCCACCTTTGAACCTCATATTCTCTAATTGGTATGGGATGATGGCATCCTATTTGACCATCCTAAATTACCATTGACTTTTAAAAACACAAAACTTAAAAAAATAATAAAAACCTTCCCCCAGCCAACCCCACCCCCCTCCCCTCCTCTTCCCCTGCCACCCTCCCCTCCCTCGTCACCAGCTGCCCCACCCCCTAAAACCATCCCCAACCCCGTCCCCTTCCCCTACCACCCTCCCCCCGCCACCAACTCCCCCACCCTCAAAAACCCTCCACCGCCCCTTCCCCCGCCACTCAATCTTTCACCCCTTAAACCCCCTTCCTAACCCCAAACCATTCCATTCTCTCGCTCAATCTCCCTTCCCCGCCTGCTGTTGTATATCTCAGGCCACCATTGTCGACTTTCTCGTCGTCGTTCGTTCCCCGGCCACCCTCCCCCTTCCCTACCCCGTCCCCTTCCCCCGCCGTTCGCTCAATCTCCCTTCTTGCGGCTGTTGTTGCTTTGTTGTTGTTGTTCGTTGTTGATGTGCAATGACGGCAACGTGTTGGTATTCGTTGTTGCGGCGTTGCTGTGTACCAGCGGATGTTGAACGGTGGGGAGGGGGAAGCACCGCAAATGTGGGGGAATGGATGGGGTTGACTGGGTTTTCCATTTTTTTGAAAAAATATTTTTTCTTAATAAATTTGATTTGAAATTTTAATTATTAATTTAAGTTTAAAACATACTTAATTAGTTATTAATCACGTAATTAGGAAGATTGCCCATGATTGTAAGTCACCAACAGGTCAGAGACCAATGAGAGAATATGGGGGTCAAATGTGGGATTATTGCTGGATTAATTGAATGTGGTACCTGATAAGATTTAGTCGTATCACCTATTCAAAGATAAACCTACAGTCTTCTAACTATGGTAGTCAAGGGAATCAGGGTCGAATCCACAGAGAGACAGAGTTTCTAAATTAATATTCAATCAATTCAGCTTCTTCAGATGAAATCAGAGAAGAATTAACTGAACTAAAGATTAAGCTAAGGAAGACAGATTAAATCAAGGAATTGACTATGGACTAAAAATCTAGGGTATTAGGTCGGTCCACCATGCTTATACCAATCAAATAGGGTCAACTACTATCAAAACCTAAGTCAAGAGTCGGGGGATTAGAGCATGTGTTGAGCTATGGTTAAGACTCAACGCTCATAGTTCAACATACGCCGCATGTTCACTAACGTAATCAGAACTACTGACGTGTCCTAGGCCTCTAGTCGTAAGACGGATTTGTGCAAACAACTATTAACCACAAACAATCAATGAAATTGTACACTGACATTAATTACTCAATAAGAACAAGCCACATCACAATCACCCTAATCAAGCCCTAGAAATTGATAGAAATCTAAATCACAATCACGGTATAAACATGGCTTTCCTATCTAATACCCTAGAAAGAAAACTACTCACTCATAATCGAATTAACAACAACAAAACTAATATGAAACCCTAATAATTGCATCATGCATAATTAAATAAATAAACTAAGTAATTAAGAACAATGAAAGAGATTAGAGTAAAGAAGAATCCCAATTGACAGAAAGCAAGAACTTTTATTGAAATCGAATAGGTTCAATAACCTTTAATCTAATCTAAAGTGTTTAAACTAAGCTAAGAACTATGAGAAATAAACTAGAAAAGTAAAAAAGATCATTCTAAAATAATGAGGAAAAGGTATTTATAATACCCCTCAAGTCTAATTAAAATCGGAAACAAAAGGCGAAATTCGCGAATAAGTGCATGGGACCCGATCGGGCCCGAGGCCTCCACCCGATCGGGCCCATAGTGACAAGTCCTCGCCTCTTCGTTTCACGTCCCAGCAACAGCACAGCAAGCACCTATACGAGTATTGCGGCCCACCCGATCGAGCCCGAGGCATCCACCCGATCGGGCCTGGGAGCAAAATGGCCCAGCAACATCGCCTCTCAAGGAGCTTCAAAATAAGACCCATGAGCATCCGACCCGATCGGGTCGGGCAGGATACACCCGATCGGGTCTGGGCACTTGTCTTCTCCCCCGATCCGGTCGGGCAATGCTTGCCCGATCGGGTCCGCAACTTCAATATCCGATCATAATTCCTTCGCCCGATCGGGCCATTTTTGCCCGATCAGAGTACGAAAACCTCCTTTTTGACTCTTTTGCTCTCTAATCTTCACGTTTAGGGGTCTTGGGACCTCCTAAATTATCCATAAAGCTCGTGAGTCATCCTACGTGCCCCGTAACATCTCGTAAAGCCGTGGTTGCTTCCAAATGGCTCGGGAATAAGGAGAAAACTCCCTAAAACCTGCAATTCAACACTAAAACACAAAACCACAACTATATACGAAAGATAGCACCATATAGCTCCCAAGAGCACCAATGACGCACAAATTAGCTTGCAAATAAGGGAGAAAACTCTATATAAATACGTGATATCAGTACCAGTGGTGGAAGACCGGCCAAAGGTGAGATTATTCTTAACAATTTTCCCAAAAAAAATCTCAAACGAAGATAATTTTCTAACTTGTTTTAGACAGTTTTGTTGGAATGAATAGAAGTAAGCTGAATTCAAATGAATTGAACTAAAATCAAGAGAATCGAACGGAAATGAACTTAAGTTATATTTTACAAAATGAATAATGTTAATACTAATATTTATAATATAAATTATATAATTAATCCGAATAATAATAATATAATTTATAAAATTAATATAAATAATAATAGGATTATCATTACAATTTTTTTAATCATTATATTATTGTTTTTCTAATAATATTGCGGTTGTAGTAATAACTTTAATATTACTAGATACTCCATCCTTTTCAATTTGATATTCACATTTGGAATATGAGGAAAATACAATGCAAATTGAGGTGGATGAGAATCTTTTTAATTTATATTATATAAAGTATACTTTAGTACCTTTTTGCTTTTGAAAAAGTAAGAGAGAGAAAGAAAAGTGGGTGATTGAGAAATAAAATATTCTAAAG
This sequence comes from Patellifolia procumbens, assembly GCA_947645195.1. Classification (NCBI taxonomy): domain Eukaryota; kingdom Viridiplantae; phylum Streptophyta; class Magnoliopsida; order Caryophyllales; family Amaranthaceae; genus Patellifolia; species Patellifolia procumbens. The sequence goes on from CANSGD010000144.1 coordinate 2,875,769, forward strand.
TGAGCCACGTGTAAGAAAAAAAAGTAAAAAAAAGTAGTAAATAATTGGTTGTTAAATAATAAGATGGAAAAATAAATATTATTAAAATTGAAAAGATTCAAAATGGGAAGAACTTTTTGAAACATCCCAAAAAGGAAAATGGGAACATCAAATTGAGACGGAGGGAGTAATATTTATACTAAATAAAAAAAATATTTTTAAGAGGAAAATAAAAATAATTCTTGTTATTCTTTTATATTGGTTGTTGCTTTTGCGTCGGTGTAAGGTGCTTCATAATATGCAGCAGATGTCCGAAAACTATCAAATATCTATTATCGTTGCAATTCATACTTGATAATTTATAGGAATATACAAGTTTAGAATACCAATTGTATGAAATGAAGCAAATGTCTTCATTTTCGAAGTTAATTAAGCTAAAAAAAACTATCTTCACTGCCAAATTGGAAAGTCTTCATCCAAAGACCTTCTTCTCAAGCTCTCGAAGGATTCCATTTCCCCCACTCCCCCTTTTTCTCTTACTACTCATCTTTTTAGCTCAATCGATTCAGAATTTGAACAGATTAAAGAGAAGAGTTGACATAATAGAAGAATTCAGAATTTCAAGGGATAAAAGAGGAAGAGTTGAGAGAATTTTGGGAGATTGAAAAATTAGAGTTAGAAAGAGAGCGGAAATCAGGCTTGTTGGGTACACATAGGCAAAATAGTGGGTCAATGTTGGAATTGGGATGGCTAACACCGGAAAATGGCACGGGTTAATGTTGTGATTTTTTATTTCCAAAAAAAATTAACACTTTTTTTTGCAAAATATTAAACAGAAGTCTTTTATGGCAAATTTTGCTAAAATATATGAACCACAATAAACTTAAAAATTAGTCCCGGCGGGGCTCGAACCCGCGACCTTCGGCTCATAAGACCAACGCTCTAACCAACTGAGCTACGGGACTTTGCTGATGAACGTCTTTCTTCAATCAATTTTAACATAAATTATTTCCCCCTCTTACAGTATGCAAACACAGCGCCGAAACACGTGTTAACACCTGATTTGATGAACTCCCTAACTCCCCAAACTTCCCTTTTGTCCCATTATCCGCCCGCAGAATTTTCTCTTTCCTCCTCAAATTCACACACAGTTTTAACTCCCACTCTCTTTACTTCCCTTTTTTCTTTTTCTTTTAAATAAATAAATTAATTTCATTAATTTCTCTCCCAAAAACATCTATCAAAAGTATCAATCACATGATCTGTCCATGAACTCTGAACCCGGTGGTCAAATACAATCAAAATGACGGTAGGATTATGCAACGCTAATCCGGTTGTCCACGCTAAGAAACAAAGACTCCCCCGCACTGAAGTTCACCCTCACTTTCCTGACTCCTCCTCCGCCGTTGATCCTCTCGACGTCTATGATATCCTTTTTTTTTCTAACATAATGTTTTCTTTCACCTTAAATTAATGAAATTATTTCATTATTTGATGTATATTCTTTAACTTGATTATAAATCATGTGAGGGATATAAGAGATCCGGAGCACCCGTATTCGCTTGAGCAGCTCAGTGTTCTTTCTGAAGAATCTATTACTGTTGATGACAACCTTGGTCGTATTTTGTCAGTCTTTCTTCTCTCTATTTTCCCTTCTTTTTTTTTTTTTATTATTTGATTATAGTATAATAGTGTGAATTTATTCTTTATCTGATTGATTTATGTGTTCAGTTTTTTTTGTGTGTGTGTTGTTGTGTGTTCACACAAAATTATAAGCCAACCTTTGGTTTTAATGGTAAAAAATATACCAACTTTTACTTTGTATCATAAATTTAGTCTAACGACCTCTAGGTGTAATGTAAGTACACACGTGAGTATTGTGCACTAAACTAAAATGAACTGAACTGAAGTAAAATGTTTTGAACTGAACTAAAATGCTGTAGAGTGAACTAAGCTGAAATGTTTTGAAGTGTGATTGTGAGACAAAAAGTAGAGGAGCAGGATTGAATGGAATTGGAATATTATAAAGTAAACTGAAATTAATGGAGCTGAACTGGACTGAACTGAGGTGAAATATTTTTCATCCAGCCCAAAAGAAGAGAGGCTAAGACTATTTTTTGCTCATTTGGAGATTGCTCGTTTGGTGTATTTGTTCGTTGGGAGCACTTCGAATAGGCAAGACAATAGTAATGACTAATAAGTAATACCCATTTGGACTTGAAATAAAAATTGTAGAAATTGGCTAAAACTTTAAAGACTTTGTTTTAGATTATAGGAGTAATAAATGTGCTTATCATTTATACTATGATACAATACTGATCGAGGAAAGCTGACGACAAATACAACTTTTATTATACAACTGGTGTACCATTATTGAGCGTCTAATTTTTGCTCAATGCTCAATGCTCATTACTTATTGCTCATTTAGGTGTCTTTTTTTTGCTCATTTGGATCATTTGGAGACGTCCAAATGAGCACTTAGCAGAAAGGGTATACTATGCTCATGGTATATGATGAATACTCTCAATGACAAAGTTGTTGTAGTTTGATTGTAGAAGTTATATGTGGCCTATATTTTGGGAAAAGAGGGATTGTTAGTTGAAGTTTAAGTTTACACTTGTGTTCTCTCTTTTTTTTCCCCTTGAATACTCTCCCTTGTTTGAAGTTTGGTTTGAGTCTTTAGGAGTTCATGAATAATGCTGAGTTTATAGTGGAGTCTAGGAAACAAATGATGGACTTAGACAGTAATTTTACCGGTGGAAAGCTGAGTGAATCAATATTTTCTGTGGGGAAATTTGCGAATTAGGTATTTTAGATGGTGTAGGAGTTGATATATACCTTATACTCTTTCCATCCCATGTTATGTGAACTTTACTTTATGGAGGAAGGAAAGTGGAGAAGAAACAATGAGAAAAAACGGAAAATGGCTACGATCCCTGGGTTCAAGCTCAATTTCATTTCAAAAGTGAAATTGACGGGGCTCGAACACATACCAGCATGCATTACGCCAACAGGTCCTGTCGCTCCCTTTCTCTCCTCACTAACAGGGAGAGAAAGGGAGCAAGGCGGTTGGACCTTTGATTTATAATTTATTTTTTTGTGAGTAGTATATCTCATGTTAGTAGTGTTTTTTTGACTTATTTCAGAAAAATAGATTTCATATAAATTCAGATAAGTTCTAATAAGTTGTAAAACTAAGCTTCAATATGATCAAATTAGTCAAGATTAGTCAACATGAGCTAAATCAAACACACTCTTAACCTTAATTCTGGGATAAAGGATGCATCACTCATGCAGTGTCAGGCAACTTCACCTATGTAGGCATTCAGGTCATATCTCTGCTTTCAAGACGCTACAGGCATTTCCGGTCAAAAATGGCATAATAGGTGGTTGATGGCAAATTTCTTCATTCCTTGGTTACACAAATTCTCCTTGCAGTCTTTGCAACAATCTCGTTTGTTTGCTTCCTCACTATTTGAAGATAAATTCCATTCTCAGTTTTTACTGGACTAGTGGACTGTAGTTATAGCCTGCTATTTAGAGCTTTGCTGCTGCTTTTTCAGAAACTAGTTCAAAGATTGTTTTGGAGGAAATTCTACATTATTTCATACTACTATTAGATTAACCTATTTTTTGGCCCCCTGATCACGTGCATGATGGTCTTCTTCAACAGGATAACTTTCACCCCAACCATCCAGCATTGTAGTATGGCAACTGTTATTGGTTTGTGCCTAAGAGTCAAGCTAAAACATTGTTTTCCGCCACATTATAAGGTGAGTTGTTCTGCTGTTTCCATTTGCTTGAACTTGTTATCATGCTATGTTTTCCTGGCTACTCCCATCCCCCCTGTAGTAGTCATCACCCCTTGGTTTGCTTAAGCATGACGTCTACTGCTAGAGTGCCTATGGCTGAAATTAATTCGTCTCTAATCTATCAAACTCGAAGAAAGATGTCTTGTGTACTTCACCTGTAGTCATCTTATGATTAAGAGGAAACACTCCGTAAGAATAAAGTGCTCTTTTCTCGTCTTATTTTCATTTATTTCAGGAAATGGGTTCATATAAGTTAGCTTCAGAGCTAATAGGTTCAGATATGTGAAAATCAGTTGCAAAAACTGCACCCTATATAAGAGGAGTTCTATCAGTCGAAGGCGTCATGATGCAAATTGAGTTTGTTGACAATTATAAATCATATTTTGATCAATTTGTGCATTTGTACTCAGAAATTATATAATATTATTTCATATATGTGAACCATTGACATGATACCTCGACCGGTGTTCATACTATACGACAAATTTAGAAGTTGTCAATCCTTGTACTACCAACACCTTTTCTGCTGGTGAAATGATAATTTCCTTTCCTATTTACTGTTTATATTAAGCTACTAATACTATCATCATTTCCCAGATTGACATCAAGGTATCCCCGGGTTCTCATGCCAATGAAGAATCAGGTGAAGCTTGCAGCTATCTAGAAGTCCTCGATGTCCTAACGGATCTTTAATATTTTGCATAACTCGCTCTTGAATCTCCTTAATGAAAACTGAAGTATACTCTAAAGATATCTTCCTGACATGCTGTTCATATGCTTCGTTTTTCTTTCTGTTCGCAGTGAATAAACAATTAAACGACAAAGAGAGAGTTGCAGCAGCCCTAGAGAATCCAAACCTTCGCCAGCTTGTGGACGAGTGCTTGGCTTCAGATGAATTTTGATTAGTTTCACTGCATGTCTTCTCTGTTCAGTTATCCAATGTACAGTAATAGCCTTTGTAACTTGGTATCAAAAGTGAGACTTTTGGTATGTAAGTAATGTCGGTTTAGAAATGCTGTCTGTAAGCTAGAAGTGTATGTCTTTTGCTGTCTAATGTAAAATGTCTGTTATTGTGTCAGTTAGGTCATGAAATGGGTTCTTAATGGTCCCTATGTTAAGCCGGACTTTTTTTTGTTCAGTTACTGCTACCTTGTGCATTACCTCGTACTCCTTGCATCATGCGATTACTGTCCAAGTTCCCCTTTCTTCTGTCGTGTCTTTTGGGGCCTAGCCGTTGCTCGTTCTCGTTTGACACCTTATACTGGCAAAATTGGGCTCCCAAAAGACGAAAAGTAGGAGAACCATATTCATGTGTGCGTGTGTTAGGGGGGTGGTGATCAAATTAGTTTTGGAAGACTATATTAAGCACCTTAAAAGCTTGTCAGCATAGTGAAGGGAAAAGGACAACCTGTTGCATTCTATAATAAATTTAGAAAGTCGCTCCTCCCTAGAATGAGGGAAGGACCGTTGATTAGTCTACTGTCTACTCACTACTCACTACCTACGCAATAACCGATCCTCGGACGGACCTGGTAGGGTTTTTAGAAACCGAAGCGCCTTAGGTTTTTGCCGTTTTTAATCTACTCGGGAACGGAAACGAGGAATCCTCAGGTTAGGGTTTTCCTGCTTCATACTGGGAATTGTGCGTAGATGATAATGAATGTTTAAGTTGTAGAGTATACATTTGAGAGATGGGTAATCATTACCACATCTAGTGGCATTAGACTTTCTTCAAAGAATTATCAATAAGACTATAATCAATACTACTCCCACAATTTACTTCCACCTACCAACCGGGTAAAAGTGCTGTGAAAACTGAAAAGAGTTCAAAGGAAATTTCCCGATAAGACGTGACACGTGAGAGAGTACATCTTCTATTTGTAAACTGCGCAATGATCACAGCCATGCTACCTTGCTTACAAGCATAATACAAGTATACAACTTAGGCACAACAGAATAAGTCGTGTTTTCTCATTGTTCTAAGCAAAGTACAGGAACTTATTTGAAATATTTGTGCGACACAGGATCGCTGCTGGTCGATTTCTGCACAAAATTTCACCATCTATCAGAAACTTTGCTAATGCTACTTAAAATGGCTCTGGAGCTACTTCAGCTTTTGAATGTCCGTTGGTAAGAATAGGCTGCACCTGTACAGGTATTTCTCGACCTGCATGTCCTTGAGCAGCATGACATGGCTTGTCGTCAAATCCCCAGTATCTAGAAGCCCTTACATCATCCTCGGCCATCATTCTTGAAAATTCTTCATGGTCATATTCTAAGGTGGCATTCCCACCAAACTCCTTTGGAAGGTTTTCCACATCAAAGCGAGACCTCATCAGCTCTGCACTATCCTTATTCTTAGGGTAAACAAACTTCACCTTCTGGAAAGTCTTAGGATCCAGGAAATATTTTACAGCCTGAGATAAGTCACAAACAACTGTTGTCAGATAGTTGCTCTAAGAAATTTAATGGAAGAAAGTGCTAAGCCTTGTGACTTCCATACTGGAGCATATGCCAAGAAGTCGGTTCATCGAATAGCAAGAAGACAGAGAATCTCTCACCCATTTTATACATCTTTACTTGTTTAGAAAGAGAAAAATTTAGGCAGGAGATCAAAAGATAAAGCTTGAAATTTTGATCAAACTACGAGAAAAACCAAGCTCTGGGTTGAGCTTAAGAATATATGTCTGAGGTACTTGGTCAATTAAATAGACACTAGAATGAGGGATACTTAGATCAGACATCTAGGAAGAGGATACTTATGTTAGGCACAGGGAGCCGGCAATCTCTTATTCATCACCCAATAATCCAACATGAATTGACGTGACTTTCCCTAGTGAAAGCCAAACCCCTATTAACTACTCCAAATGACCTAAAGATTTGACCCACTTCTTGTATATGGTAATCACATCAACTCTATATAATTGTGGTATATTTAAGGTACAAATCCAATGGGATGTTGTTGCAGTAAGAAGAGTTCTGGTGGAAATAGTTGTTGTAACAACTTTTTAGTATGGTCGCAGATCTTTTTAGTTCTGTTATTCTCTGATTTCTGGATAATTGTAGCTGGATTTGTTTAGCCAGAGTTCTATAAATAGGCTAATAATGCTTTCTCGTCCCAATCTTCTATTCTCTCATCCCGTTTTTACCAATTGTCCCACTCGGACAAATTAGGATATACAGTAGTAGTCTGCATCAGATGTGCAATCTCCTATAAGCCGGTTATTAGGTTAAACCTGATTCATTGCTGATTTTTTTAGCCGCGGGGGGCGGGGGAAGGTTATTATTGTTTATAGAGATAATAAACAGCAGTTAAAGTGCGTTTAAAGTTTTACTAACCCTCCAAGATGCCTGAAAGATCCTTGGTGGATTATAAAGAACTGCTATACCAAGCCTTTCAGGATAATGGTTCTGCAAAATATTAATGGTCTCTCGGGTTGTTCTGACTGATACACTGGTGCTCATCGAAAAGCCTGTATAATCTATCAGCCACACCATCTGCTCTTGGCCCTCGGGCAGGTTAAGGATGGCGTTCTCTAACAAATAGACCAAGTGGCGGATATTACCTTCTCCTGATGTGGTGTTCTGTAACATAGACAGAGAAGGTTAGCATCACAAATCTATTCAAAATTACTGTCCAGAGGGGAAGACTGAAATCCAACCTGCTTTGCTGGCCTCAGTATAAGGACAGTTCTTCCTTCACGATCATGAAAGTTTGCTCGGGAGACCTTTCCTGTCTCACCTTCATGTGCGACTTCATGCTGGCCACAATAGGAAAAAGAGAACTAACTCAAATAGTGATAGTGCAAGCAATTTCATAAAAACTTCTACGATTTTTGAAGCGCTCATTATGTACATGCTGCAAGAACATTATGAAAAACATGATGGTGCTTCTCCCATGAGAAGTTCCAAGTGGTGCCAAAATGTAAGACTACACTGACTTCCATTTAAAATGATGCTTAAACTTTTTTTTACGAAGGGTTTTGCCATAAGGTAAGTGTGTAAAGAGAGGCTTCAACTTTGCTAAGGAAAAACATGGATAGCAACTACGCACCCACTGGATTTGTCCATGTCCAAGTTCCTAAAATATTAATTTGTCCTTGTCCAAGTTCTCAAATGTAAAGCCAAGAAGCAAAGCCTGCTGGGGAGTCAAATGACCAAGTAAGCTATACATATCTATTTACCAATATTTAAAGGTCCACAAATATGTCCATTTCAATTAAAACGAGAGATTTTCTATTCTATTGCTTTGGATTGTAATATACTATTTCGAAACAGTTTGGTTGTGCTTCTTAGGCACTGTTCTTTTCCACTGGATTAATTGCAATTAATTTCAAGTTCAGTTCCATTAATTTCAGTTACTTCAACTCCATTAATTTCAGTTCAGTTTAGTTAGCTCTATTAATTTCAGTCCAGTTTAGTTCAGCTCCATTGTCTCACATATTTAATTTTGTTCAACTACATTCAGTCCAAAAGAACAGAGCCTTAGTGTGGAGTAGCAAAGGGTCTTTGTATTTTAGGTCAAGTTTGAACAGAAAACAACAAGGTTATTACAGGATTAGGCTGCATACATCCAATTCCAACTCCTCTCTGCCCATCCTGCTAACAATAGCCTCTTCAGAGGGCTTTGAGTAATATTGATGTCAATAAAAAATTTATGAAATAAAAGACCCTCGTAGTGATAAAAGTTGCTAAGCATGCATTGCACAATAATGACTAGTTACATGACACAAAATCTGGAGACTAACATGACATACTTTCAACCTATTTTCACCTTTTAGAATTGAAATTAATGCTCAGGAACTTGAAACCAAAATCCAAGCCAGTTAGCCAGATAAGATGTTAGATCAGTGTTAACTGATAAGCACTCAATAAATCCATTTCAGCTGGGATTTGTTTGATATAATCAGATAATACTTTGTGTTAACAAGTTAAGTCAGTCGTACCCAACGAATTTCCTCGGGTTTGTATGTGTCCCTCCATTTCAGTGTCTCTTCTAACATTTTCTTGGCTTTGTCAACATTCCAATTCCTTGCTTCCAAATATCTCCTTAAACAAGCATCAGTACAGAACTTTGAACTGCGTCCAGACAGTGCTCCAAGAGCCACCCTAAGTTCTTTGACCTGGTTGGGGAACAATATGTCAGTTGGCAGTGACAAGTTCTATTTGACTCTTTGACTCTAGGAGTCGAAAATGCTAACATCTGTGCATTTTTCATCTAATATCACTACGGTTAGATCTTAGATGGATAATTTTGGTTATCTACAAAAACATTCTCAGCTATAAAGAAGTGTTTTGGCATACTGGTATCTTCAATGGTGCTTTTTTTTTTCCCCGACAAGATACATATAATCATTAACCAATTGAAAAATTTCATGGATTATTCAATTTACTTAATAATGTTAGAGAAATTTTGTGGGTACTGCGTATTAATGTTAAGCGAAATTCCACAGAATGGAAGGACAGTTACCTTTGCATCTCGATGTAGGAGATCATTTTCGTCATGGTTCTGAGAACTCTTGAACAGAAACATTATTGATCTACAAGAATTTCAACCTACCAGCAGAAAATGCATAATTACACGTTAGAATTATCAGAAATCAATATGGAAGGGCAGGTTGGAGAAGCTACTACCTTAAATCACAATTTGCAGATACAACTACAAAACTCCTCAAGAGTCAAGATACCTTTAATGTTTGACTCAAATGGTCAATCTCGTTAGCTTTGACCATAAATATGTCAAAAGTTGTACAGAGTTAAAATGTAATTTCGCTCAATTTAAATTCATCTTAGATAAACTCCAAAATTTTACATTTTACTGTATATTAGTTGGTAGTTGATGCTGAAACTCCTATGAAGTAATCAACACTGTTGACAAGAATTAACCTCAAAAATCAAAGGCAGCCGCCTACTTTTTGGACTTTAGGATAAACCAAAAGTCTAAAAGCCACAACTATCAAATTCCACAGCAAAAAAGTACAGCAAATTCTTGTGATAATTTCATAGAGCTTTATATCACAATGCCTCAAAAGGGGTGCCTCTAATCTCTTAAAACATCTAAACCCTTAGTTGGTCTTATAAAAGATAGCCTACTTTTAATTTTAAAATTAGACAACGGCCGAAGCCTAATATTAAGAAGATAACCAACCACCTTTCAGAATATACCGACTACCTTTCTTCTAATAATGATCAGTTTAATCTATATAATGGCCAATTTAATCCATTTAATAATGACATTCTGTAATCAATTTTAAAACTACTTCCACCGTTTTCAAAAGCTTGCAACAAACCAATTTTTTATGTCTCTCAAAAAATCCCCCTTTGTTGCAAGCTTTTGAAAACGGAGGAAGTACTTTAATCCACTCAATAACTAGTTTAATTCGTTCGCTAGGACTAACGGTTTTTTAAATTGTTTGATTTAAACGGAAACGAAGGACGGAGAAGAAAATAGACGACTAGGTTCGTACGAGATGTCTGAGATGGACTTGTTAGTAGATTGTAGGTTTAGGTTAGTATAATTTTATGTTAAAATTACACTGCCTAGTCTAATAACTTTTTTTCTTGAGAAAGATCCTGCAGCTCAACCAGTGGCAGACTTTAAGAGGTCGTTCGTTATCGTTTTTTGTTTTCATTTTTCAGTTATTTTGAAAACTAAAAAAAGGAAACCACAAAAAGTGGTTTTTACATTTTAGTAGTCAGTTTTCAAAATCATCATATTTCCAATGAGTTTGACTAATTTTTGTTTTATTACAGGACATATATCATATACAGAGTAACTTTCAAATAAAAAAACCAAAAAACTGAAAACCACAATGCTGCAGATTTTAGAATCATTGTCTCAATTATAGGTTTCGAATTGGTAACTTGGGTTGCAAAATATAAAATTAACACAATATTTCAATATTTTAGTAGTCAAAATAAAACAAAATTAGAGTCGAGTGTCTTCCTCAACGTAGGTCCTCCACTAATCTCAACTAATCTTGGAGAAATCTACAGAAATGTTTTTTTCCATTTCTAAGTACGCCGTCATGATCGCCAAAATGAGCTCCTATTACAAACCCCACCAATAATTGAACTAATAATAGCAATAAGTATGAATTAATTAATTAATTAATAAACGAAAAACAGTAATTTGACAGTGATGTAGAACATTATGGTCACCATAAAAAAAAGGAGTCCAACACTAAAAGTCCAAAAAGCTTAGAATCACACACGTACGCCCAATAATAATAATAATAATAAATAAATTTAAAAAATAAAATTCAGCAAATTCAGTCATCTCCAGTTCTCAATTGAGATTTAAATTAAGACGATGATCAACAGAAATCAAGCAAAAAAAGGAAGAAAAAGGAATTCATGCATCATTCCAAATTGACAAACTCGATTAAACAATACGCAAAATGAAAAGTGCAGATCTAATTTGAACTGGTACGTAATGAGAAATGAATTGAAATTGAGTTAGAGTAAAGTGGTACCTGGAATTGTGTAAGCGTTACAAAATGGAGTACGTTGTACTCACGCAGAGGTAGTGTTCATTTACTAGTTTGGCTGCCTAATTTGTAAGGAGAGAGAGAAAGTGAGGGAAGAAGAGGAACAACGTGAAAGTGGCGAAGTCACAAGTGGGGGGTAGGAAGAGAATGAGAAATTAATTTGAAAGGTGAGATTCCAAATTGATGTGATTCAGGCGACTCACACGGTGCACGTAGCCGACGTAGGTGGCAAGGGTTGAGCCGAATTAAACTGAATAGGTCCGATTTTTTTAAAGTTTTTTATAGACGGAAACTTTTCCTTTTAAGGATTATTTATAAGGCGTCAATTGATGTTATTAATGTTTGTTTAATGCTTAATATTCTATCTTTTAGTTTGTTATGTATAGCCTTAGGGATATATATATCTACAAATAGTTGAAATGTTGATATGTTTACAACACTTGAAAAATCGAGCCATGCTCGGATATTATTTAGTATCCATATAATTTCTTTGTCTTTTTAGAGCTTGTTTTGAAAAAGACTGCTTACTTTTAAATTAACACTAAACAGCGGTCTGAAGCCAATATTAAGAAGAGAACAAGTCGTTTTTTGTCGACAGTGACTAGTTTAATTAAGTCGTGACCTGTTTAATCTATTTAACAATCACATTGTTTAATTTATTCTGTGACTTTTTTAATTAATTTAGTGACAAGTTTAATTCATTCGATAGATCGTTTTTTAAAAAAAATATTGTTTGTTGTAGTACGAGTCTAAAAGTAAAATAAAAAAAGAGAGAAGAAGGGACGACTAGATTGGTGCTAAATGACTAGAAATAGTTCTGGATTATAGTGGGATTGAATAACCTTCTTATAAAATTTAGGCTTAAAATTTAATCTAATTTTATATTAGAGTTAGAGCGCCTCTTTTAATAAGTCATGGTCTTATAATTAACGATGTTTTGACTTATACTCCTATTTATACTAACTTTGTTGATATGACCGACTTTGTTAATTAAAACTTTCTTTTTATCATAATCTTGCAACATTTGTATTGTTGGAACTTGATAACATTAGTTAGGCCAAATTATGACAAATCGACAATCCATGTATCACAAATTCACACGTCCATCCCAAAGAATATTCACGGGTTTCATGCAAAAAGCCCATCTGCATTATGCTTCACACGGATACTACCTTTCAACTGGGCCAATATCATCAAATGAAGAAGCCCATATCAGTTCATATTGACCCAATGAGTTTTGCAGACAATCCAAAGTACAAGAGTGTCGAAGCTTAAAAAAAAAGAAAAAGAGTCAAAGATAATTTCTCAGAGTAAAAGAAAGGAAAAATTGCTTTTAATAAGTCAAATTTTATGCCATCTTCTAAAATTAAGTTTACCTTTGTGCTATGTTTGGCAACAAGGATTTCATTTAGAAATCTGGAATTGGGCCAATTCACTTGTTTGGGAATAGGTTAGAATTGGAATTGAAATTGGCCCAAATTCCAGCCACTTTCTAAATAGCCCAATACTTGTCATGTGGAAATTCCATCTCAGAGCACGTCATTTCTAATTCCACAACTCAAGTCAGACGTTTCTCCCTCCTCAACACCTCTCTTCTGGATCAGCCTAATTTTATCTCTTCGCCATTGATGAAGCTTCGTCTATCGCATCAAGCTCGAGCCCTAGTTTTCTCTCTCACCATTGATAAAGCTTATCTGATTCGTACGCTTATCGCGTTGGGTTTAAAACTAGTTTGATTCACTTTTCGTTTTGCTTTCTTTTAGATCACCATCGTCGTTAATGGCGGTGCCGCATCTTTCTCTCTCCTCGATTCGTTTGTTTCTTGCTGTACTAATCTCCTCTCTGTTTTCGCCAATCAGTGATATACATAAGCTCCTGCTTTAAAACTCTAGATTTCTCCTCGTTGATAAATTGAGGTATTTTTTGATTCGTTTTCAATATATTTGTAGTTTCAGAAGTGATTTTTCTTCTATCCAATTTGATTTTTGATTTAGGTTTAGACTTTTCCGATATTTTTGTTCGTCATTTCAATGCGCTATATTCTACAAATTGTGGCATCTCAGCTTTGTATTATGTAATACTTGACGATTTTGCGGCCCACTTATCTATTGCGTTATGTTGTCGCACTAATCACTATCTTTCATAGCAATTGAACTATTTTAGTATGAAATTCAGGATATCATTTGTCTGGCGAACAGTTTTAGAATTTGAAGTTCAGGATTTAGAATTGCAATGTTTACCAAACAATTATTGGAATTTGAAATTCCAGAATTGGAAATTCCAATATTTGCCAAACAAAAAAATTTGATTTAAAATGAAAAATTTAGAATTCCATATTTGAATTCCATAATTTGAAATGAAAAACATGTTCCCAAACACTACCTTGGATTATTTTGGAATAAGTTAAGCTTGTATGAGTATTTCAATGAGTTCAAGTGATCGTTTACATTAACAACAGGTAATAATTTTCCCCTCTTTTCTTTCCCTTTACCAACCCTCTACACCTATAATCACAATCACCACCACCACTCAATCCCAAACACCACCCCAAGACCTGATCTAACTCATTGAAAGTTAATACTCATACAAGGTTAACTTATTCCAGAATAATCCAATAGTGAACTTAATTTTAGAAGATCGCATAAAGGTTGACTTATTAAAAACATTTTTTCCTAAAAGAAAAGCGTTCTAACCAAGTAATCCCCCTATTTCGCTATTGTGACACTTTGAATTTCGGTACTATTTATGTATTCAACTTTAATATATCCGGGAAAAAATAAAACCTAGTTATCCTTTTCCTTTTTATCCTGCTAAGTTCTCTCTTTCTTTGTCCCTATTAGGTTGGATAAATTATTCAATTTATAATCCTTTTCTTAGTTTCAATTTGGTTTTGGTAATTGCAGTCAATAAATTACCCATGTAATTCTAGTTCATCGTTCATTCGGTTCCCTATGGAGTATGGAGTGTCGTTCGTTAGTTTTCGTAATTCTTCCTGTAGTAGAGTCATTGGTTGTGTGTTTTCTCTTGTTCGGTTACTTCTATTTCTAGGCCAGCTGTATGAAGGGAAAAATCTCTTAGAAGTAATCCCTTAAAGTAGTCGATTAGGTATTCTTCAATTCAACCCTAAAAAGTTTTCTCCTATCATGACATTAATTTGTGATGATAAGCAAAATTACAACAAAATTTCCCTTTTAAATACAGAATAATCAGATAGAAATTATCCTCTAGTCGTGACTACAATAAATTGTTAAGACGTCTCTCTAGAAAAGCGATATGTTCCAGGCATTTAAACGAGAGATATTCCATCACATGATATCTACTCAAACACGATAGTTTTGATGAAGGAAACTTTTGTTTGGTTCAATATGTTATGTATTTGCAGGCCCGTAGATGAGCAAGTGCAAGATGCTATATAGCACAGGGCCCCATTTTTCTGAAGGGCCCCATTTTTTTTCTTCCCTCTTGTTGAAATCACCCTTCTCAATTAACTTCTTGTTTCCCCACCTTCTCATTTGCAATATACGGATCCCGCAAGCTTTCATTTTCCTTTTTCACATTAACTTCATTTTCTCACATCATAAATTTACATTGACTTTCTTTCACTATTAACCCATTAATTGATTCTCCAATATTCAATGGAAATGGCATCCTTTTCTTATCACTGAAACTGATGGTATACCAAGGTGAAAAATATTTAATATCCCCAACTTAAGATTATTGCTCATCAACAATGGCAATGAACAATTGATTTTGATTTCTCTTATTTTGCATCGACTTGTTGTTCGTTTGGGCCCTTAGGATTAATTTCCAAGTTCTTCAATCATCCAATTCCCAAATCATCATTCAATATTTATTAGTAAGTCATTATTCTAATTTTCTCAACCTTACTACTTACTAGGCGTTATATCTTACGTGGAAATAAAATACATAATACACCATATAATTTTGTTTATATACCGCTATAAGAGTCAGAATTTGTTATATTTTATGGGTGAAAGATGAAATTTAGTTTTTTGTATGATATTTGAGTGTTACTGTATGCTTGTTGGGTGAACTTAAATGTTTTGCCTACTTCTCAGTTTTTTTGTGACTGGTAGCCGATGATTCTTAATTCAGGTTAATTGTTACTTTTTTTGGTTTTTTTGTTGATGAAAAGGGTGAACCTATATTTTACCGTAATAGTGCATATGACTCTTATTTTGAATGAATTGGTATTTATGCTTGTTATATCAAGTGAAGGCTTCATGCGATCATGCCTGTTGGACCAAAAAATAATTTTAGTGCATAAGTTATAGAGGGCCCAATTTTCATTTTTGAACAGGGCCCCAAATACCTCTAAGACGGCCCTGTGTATTTGTCTGTCTATTTAATATCTTTAGATTTTCTCTTGTAGATTATTTTGGTAGGTAATTAAGAAGAATTTGTCCTACCATTTGGGAACTCCGCACGGGTCCATCTCGAATAAGCAGACCATGCACTTGAAAGTAGGAGGGAGGGTAAGGGAATCCTGCACTCAAATGGGAGGTTAGAACTTAGAAGGGTCCTTCCTTATTACTAGACCAAACATTGCTTGGTAGACTTCTCTTGTAGATGTCGTATTACTTTAATTAATGAATTATCTTATCATCAAACAATGTATTTTACAAACTATCATTTATAATTCAAAAAATACAGTAATATGCAATCTTATTATATTTATTTCAGTAAGCATTTTCATAATGCTTTGTTGCTAATGTTATACTGCGCTGGACCACTGGTGATTAAGCTAAGCTTATAGCTTAAGTTCATGATGGCAAAGATTATTGCTTTGGAATGGGAGATTTATAATTAAAATGAGTAATCTTTTCTAACAGGAATTAGCTTTTAAAAGGGGTAGTCAATTAAAGTTGTCATCCAACAACCTAACATTTAAACTGAGCAATTCTACGAGTTCATTATGTTATGCCACCATGCATAATAGTCATAATACTGTAGTTAGTTGGCTAAATCTAAATACTAATTTGACAAACTAATGATTGGTTTTTTCCCCTTTACTCAACGAACTCACAGTAATTAGTAATGCCAAATAATTAATAAGACTACACGTCTGTGTTCTGTAGTATTTTAGGACAAAAGAAGACCAGACAAAGGCCGGAATAAGGGAGTCATGGCACGGTTACTCAACGAACTCACAGTAATTAGTAATGCCAAATAATTAATAAGACTACACGTCTGTGTTCTGTAGTATTTTAGGACAAAAGAAGACCAGACAAAGGCCGGAATAAGGGAGTCATGGCACGGTATCGGTATCTTATGGTCTTGGTTTGCAACACCAGTGATTTCAAGAGCAAACATTTATCAAAATGGTATGTTTATAACTTGAGGGCTTGAGGGGGAAGCCTATTGAATTATTGTCTAAGGATGTCTCTACAAACACGTAAACACATAGCCTAACACCGGGGACGGAACACCGAGTCTCCGTCTTTCCGAACAAACTTGCTTTGACGTTTAAGTTAGCAATATAAGGAGAAAATAAAATTAATGTAGAGAGTCATAAGTGGAATAAAATGAGATATATTTGTCCCTCCCGCTTCTTAGCTATTTAGGCTAGTGGCGCTAGCCCTTTTGAAAGGTCCCATGGGCCATGGGTGTGTAGCTCTATTAGACTCAACATGCACTTTGCCTATGGCCCCCACTTATGTTATTGGTTAATTTCATGTCGAAATTAGATTAGACTACCCTTTAGACACCCAAACAGTTAGAACTATTAATTAGTAACCTTAATTGATGCATTTGGTGAAGTAAAACAAGGGAAGACACTATTGTTATTCTTAATATTTTTCGAATATGAAATGATCATGACATAATCCCTCTTATCCAGTAAATCGAAGGATAAAATATCATTGGTTGATCTTGAAAATAGCCCCCCTTACCTTGTACACAAACTTTTGAGATGACAATCACTTATTCAACACTATATGCTTAATCACATGAATCAAGATAATACAAGATCTCTGTTATTAGATAGCACATGCACAAGGTTGAACTACCATAACAAATCCAAAAAAATCCAAAAGAAAAAATTTGTATAGCTGATCAAGTAATGAATTACTTCTTAGGGGCAAGCCTAGCCTTGATCTTCTGGATTTGCTTAGTACCAACTTGGAATGTCATTGTTAGGACATTATCTGGGACCTCCGGTGTCGCGGCGAACAACGTGGCAGCTAATGATTGGGTGCCAGGTAATTGACTGTTGAAAGCAGTCACAATAGCAGCAGGTTTATCTCCATTGTTTTTCTGAAAGTGGACTAACCCTCTTGGAAAAACAAAGGTTTCACCAGTTTTAATATGCTTAGAAATGAGCTTATTTGAAGTAGTTAGGAAACCAACGTCCAATTCTCCATACAACACGAAGACCATTTCGGTGGCTCGTGGGTGGACGTGGGGCGGGTTAAGTCCACCTGGGGCAAAGTCAATACGACCCATCGATACTCCGAGTGTGTTTAGACCCGGTATCTTTTCGACATTGGCTCCGGTCACTAGAGATTTCATTGTGTTGTTTGTCATTCCGGGTTTGGCAATTCCAGCAAAGAAGAAGTCTTCTGCTGTTATGTTTGCTACATTTTTGCATGCAAATCCATTCAACTTCACTCCTGAAAGTTGGAACTCGGTTTATTATCCCTTTGTTTGTATTCCGATCCAAATAAGCTTCGATAAATTATAATAGCAAGTTCTCAAAATTTGGTGTACTTTTAGTTAGGTTCAATCCAAATAACAAAAATAAAGGTAACAGAATATATACATGCTGCATGCAGCAAATTTTCAAAGAGTAACGTGCATAGTGTTTTTTAGGCAATATTACAAGGAAGGAAGTTAGGAGACTTTTTGAGCCGTAATTGCAACTTTGTTTTGATATCATGGTTAAAAGAGGTTCTATTTTAAAACCATACGGTAATAAAAGGGAGTAGCTTCTTAGTCTTATCAGATGAACATTTCTCTCCAAATTTATCAATGCGAGACTCTCACATGTGATAATTCATAAGACAACTCAGTAACAACTTTGACTAGATGGGAAGAAGACCAAAAAAAGAGTTGAGTTCCTCCTTCTCTCGCACATACTTCATAAAAGTATGGACTTATTTAAACTCTTTAATTAATGGAGTATGTCCCCTCCCCAGCATATGAGTAATATGACAGATATTCCTAAAGCGTTGTATTGGCACATAAGCTATATTGTATGCTAAAAGGAAAAGGTTGAATAGTAAACGTGATCTTATCTCCAACCAAAGAGGGACAAAATATCCAAAGCGGAAGTTATTCATTATCTTTGGACTGTTGGATTGGTTGGTGAATCATGAATACTCTAGTTTGGTTGTTCGGTGATTGGTGAATGACACTCATGAATATGAGTTATTGATTGGAATAATAATGTAGAGTGCTAATGTACTATGCTCAAAATTGAAATATTAGAATAAGTACAATTGTTTTGTGTTGTGAAGCTGGAGTATTAAGTTATTTAATTTGAGTAGTTTAATTTGAAAAGTTATGTAAGGAAATACATATGACATGTAAGTAAAACTCCACTATATCGTCACTTATAAAATTTCCAATATAATTTATCAATAAGATACTAGCTAGTAAGAAATCATTGTGACTTCAAAAGAAAAAAAATATATCATCATAATTCTGATGAAAGATTAAAAAATGGATTTAGTTGAGTTTTAAAATCATAATTTAGTTAAAGTTCAGAATATAATAAGTAGATTTGGCAATCTTCTATTAAATGTGACTAAATACAAGAAGTATAATCAATCTCCTGAACTTAAGAACATATACTGAGGTCTAATCTAAGCGTTCATTCTCTATCTAAGTCCGAATTCCTTTCAAGCTACATCACAATTTTTTTTGACGATCTTAACCATGATAATGCCATAGACGACGTTATATTACTAATTAAAGCAATTAGATCTAGGAACAGCAAATCCTAGATGAAGTGGTATTCATTTAGATCTTTTTCAAAAGAAAACAAAAAAAAACAAAGGATATCACTGATATCACAATGTTGCTTAGGAAGTGGCGTTTCGTCATGAGCTTTTGCCATTTTAATATGTTGCTTTAACCCCTTTTTGTCTGTTTTGATATAAATGAATTATTGGTAAGACGTCAATATTAAAAAGAATAATTTTGATTTAACTAACCAAAAAGTCATACACTAATAAAAAAATTAGTTGTTTGACCACATGAAAAAACCGAAAAACGAACATTTAAGATCACATTGCGCTACAAAATATGCAAGCGCAATGAAGAATGAAAACGAGAGAGAAAGAGAGGTAGGAAGTACCGGAGCTGGAATCAGCGACACAAACATCTTGGAGCATATCAGGATCATTAGCGAAGGCAGGGGCGATCACAGCGAATAACACTGCCAGAAATGAAGCACCAATTACCCCCATCTATAAACTATAATGTGTGCTAGTTTAGTTTGGATCTGGTTGATTACTTAATAATCTCACAATTAATGGTTTTTTTGTGAAGTGAAAATAGAAGTGTTAGCTAGCTTGTTTTGTTGGAATGCCAAATTCAGATTGATCTTATATAGTAGTACAAATCTTGAGGTAAAAAATACGAAGAGGGGGCATACGCATAGAGGGTGGGTGGGAGATTGATTAATGATGTATTAACCGCAAGATGGGGCGAAATGAGGCGTGGGATAGGCCACATGACTGTGTGTGACTTGCCTACTTGTATTCTTTCTTGTCTTAATTTTTAATTGTTTCAACGCAAAGCAAAGGGAGAAAAGGAAACAACATGATAATTTGTCAAACTATTTTATATGTATGCACAATCAATATTACCTTTTAAAGTAATATTTTCAAAAAGAGTACATTTTATTCTCATGAGAATGCATTGTGATTTAATATTTAAAATTCAATTTTTTTGAAGATATAATCAATCCTTTTTAAATCAATGAAAAGAATCAAATCTAATTGTACAAGAAAGTGTTATTAGAGATTATATGATGATTTGCCTAATATCTTGTTTTGTGTCTTTCTCCCTCTTGTTGCGATTTCCTTTTCTTTGAAAATCAAGACTATTATAATTTAGCTTCTTGAAGAAGGTCGTATTGAATTGGAAATACATCTTTCTTTTTTGATGTTAGCCAGGAGTATCCCACATCGATAGTCGGGGCAATCTGATATGTCTCGAGAGAGAGATGCGTTACATAAAAATTGTCATAATCATACTCATGTTGACCATTTTCTCGTGCTTTTTTCCCTTAAGAATAATTTCTCGAACCAATTCATTTCAATGCAACTGATATGACATCCATCATTAATAAGAGATTAGAAATAAAAAGTAATAACTTCAAAATTATTAATAAAATAGAATTATCCACTAACATATATAAAAATCACATTAGAATTTGCATTATATAAGGAAAGAAGAGGTAAAAAATTTGTTTGATTTCTAATTTAATAGCACAATTCCTTTTCTAAAAATAACTACCTTTACAATTCTTCAAAACACAGAACTTTCAACTCATCTTCTTCACCTTTTCATAATTAAACTATATAAAATTTCGCAGGGATTAGGGATGTCATTTCAGTCCGACTTCGACCCGAATCCGACTCGATTCAAAGGAAAAAGTCCGATCCGAATCCGAAAACATAAAAGTTGAAATCCGATAGGTAAGATCCGATCCGAATCCGACTAGAGTCCGATTATTACTTGTTACCTCGTCAACTAATAGATTGAAAGTACATTTTAATAGAAATAATAGATTAACACTATGGGCCTGTTCTGTTCAGCTTATTTTCAGTTCAGTTCAGTTCAGTTCAGCTCTAATAAGTTCAGTTCAGTTCAGTTCAGCTCTAATAAGTTCAGTTCAGTTCAGTTCAGCTCCAATAAGTTCAGTTCAGTTCAGTTCAGCTCCAATAAGTTCAGTTCAGTTCAGTTCAGCTCCAATAAGTTCAGTTCAGCTCCAATAAGTTCAGTTCAGTTCAGTTCAGCTCCAATAAGTTCAGTTCAGTTCAGCTCCAATAAATTCAGTTCAGTTCAGCTCCATTCATTATTTAACCATTTTATTTAATATTATTATTGTTGGTCTAATTTATTTTACTTATTATTATTGTTATTAAATAATAATTATTATTATTATTTATATATATTAGTTTTTTATTATATCTTTACTCATTATTATTACTATTATTATTATTATGGCTGAGCAAAGTTTGTGTTGGTGTACGATTTAACCAAATTTGATGTCAATACGAGTGTTCTAATTTGCAATTATTGCTTTATTTTACTGAATAAAATTCACTATTACATCATACAACTAAGCTACAAAAAGCTAGAAGATATGAAAAAATTACAAAGTTGCTAATAATACTGCAGTACTATTTTAAAATACAACATTATCGTTACGTTGTATATTAAATATACTTTGGCGGTTTGGTGTATTTCTATCATAGACCAACCCACCACAAATCGTGGTTTGGTTAGAAGCACACATCAACCCATGTTTTAAGCTAATTATTATTATAATGGTAATAGTATTAATTTGCTTCTTAGACATTATATTATATCATCATCATCAAGTATTAATATATTAATACTAATAATTGTAATTAGTCATTATTATTATTATTATTATCAATAATTATTATTTTTAAAATTAATTTATTATTATTATTTATTTATTTATAACTATCATAATAACATCAAAAATAATATTATCATTTTTCATTTGATATTATTCTATATTATTAATTTAATTATTATTACTTAGAATTATTATTACTTATTATTTAATATTTATAATAATTATTATTTACTTATTATTCATATACTTATTATAATTTAATTTAATTCAGTTCAGTTCAGTTCAGTTCAGTTCAGCTCCAGTAAGTTCAGTTCAGTTCAGTTCAGCTCCAGTAAGTTCAGTTCAGTTCAGTTCAGCTCCAATAAGTTCAGTTCAGTTCAGTTCAGCTCCAATAAGTTCAGTTCAGTTCAGTTCAGTTCAGTTCAGCTCCAATAAGTTCAGTTCAGTTCAGTTCAGTTCAGCTCCAATAAGTTCAGTTCAGTTCAGTTCAGCTAGAATTAGCCGAAGAGAACAGGCCCTATAAGAAATTAAGTAAAACATTAAAAATTTTATATTAAAGATGTGTTTTGGTTATTTAATATGAGAATTTAATCCGAATCCGATCCGAGTCCGAAACAATCCGGAGGAAAAAGTTCGAGTCCGAATCCGAGAATATATAGTCCAAATCCTAATAAAAATGTAAAAATCATAGTCTGATTG
Source organism: Patellifolia procumbens (assembly GCA_947645195.1). Lineage (NCBI taxonomy): Eukaryota > Viridiplantae > Streptophyta > Magnoliopsida > Caryophyllales > Amaranthaceae > Patellifolia > Patellifolia procumbens. The sequence continues at coordinate 2,898,331 of CANSGD010000144.1, forward strand.
AAATGGAGCGGACTTTAAAGTTTAGTAAGTCTGATCCGAGTATCTTCCATTGCCATTCCTAATAGGGATGCTCCCATTTAAATTCAGTAATTACTTTGATAAAATAAATATAAAAATCCATTAATTACTTAAAGGCAGGGCGGAGAAGGCGCCACGGTTCATGCGTGCATGTGCATTGTGCACACAAGGTTCAAGATATCAAGTCAACAAGAAGCTAGATCCCTTGTACTTCATGATTTGTTCTTTTTAATTTTCTATGAATTGGATAAGGATTGCCGCTCTATGTGTGCTTTGATCAAAGCATTCTTCATGATTTGTTCTATTTAATTTTACAAGTTTTGATTTCGGAATTGATTAACTACTATTGGTCAACTTCTCTAACATCTATCCCTATACAACGAGAAAGATACATGGGATTTCATCACGAGACTCTCTGCTCAAAGGAACTTCTAGCGCATTAGTACCAAAAATGGAATATAAACTAGATTGGTTACAACAGGATATGTAAAACGTGTTGTTGTTGATGAGATAATCGAAATTCACAATAAAAAAAACTTGTCGATTGTCCGGTCCGTCTCCAATAATTATGTTGGATGACGTATTCTTCCACTGTGAAATATTGTTTGTATGTTTTCTGATAGAGTATATATTTATTCATGGGCCTTAAACCCATAAACTTAGACTTTTGATTGAGATGATTCTTTGACATGGTATCAAAAGTTAGTGTGGCGTAAAGATCACGGATTTCGAATTTCATCTACCTTTCCTTTCTGATTGAAGTATTTAGAACTAGGTATGACAGATGCCTTTGGCGCGTTCACAGTTCAAGCCCAAAGGCTCTTATATGAGGGGATGTTATAAAGTATAAAACTGTTACTAGGCTTCAATCATCAGCTTGGACTTTTGAGTTGACTCTTTGACATCTTCAATGACGTTTGTAATCTAATGACATGAGCAATATGTTTTTATCGCTAAAAGGTTGTCGCTCACAATGATAATTTTGTTGTTTAGTTGGCCAATTGCGTGGAGAATTCCTTTGTGTAGTGCTGAAGCTTCTGCGGCCAAGGAGTTGGTCTTCCCTAGATTTCGTGCCACAACCAGCTGCAGCTAAAGATTGCCAAATCATCAAAATTGAGTTTGATGAAACTTTCTAAGGAGGTTGCTAATGGATGAAGATAGTGTTAGCGTTTGGAATTAACGGTGGAAAGGGGGAAGAGGAGTCTTTCATAAATTAGAAAGAGATTTTGTATACAGTGTCGTCTAATTCGTTACATATAATCCATTCATAATTCGAAAAAAACGCCTTGTATGACTCTTTATATAACAATTATCTTGTTAATGAAAAATCTTGCTATATAGTTCTTTCCTTTCATAGACTCTACAAGAGAAAACATAGCTAACCCATTTTGTTAGTCTTGAAATTGTTAAATATTTCTTTAAGAGTAATGTGAGCCTGTAAGGGTCGCTCACTTTTGACCACAATTTTACATGGGAATACCACAGAGTATGTGTCATTGTTTCTTCTTCTATCTCGCATAATAGGGGTGAGTAGAAAAGTTGGGTATCCGATTTCAGACCCAGAACTGATTGGAACCGATGTATTCCGAAACTGAAACTGTCGGGACTGGATCTGGGTATCAAATATTAGAAACCGGATAAAAGTGAATTCAATTCCGGGTAGTTAAATTATAAACCCGATACCCACTGGGTATCCGGTGCAACCGTTTTCAAGACCGATTTTTTTTCGATCAATGCGTATGTAATATATGCTTAAGACCTGAAGGTTTATAAGGCTAACTTGTCAATGAAAATATCAAATTATGTTATGTATAATGCTTATATTTAGCTAAACAAGAAAAATATAGCTTATGAATGCAACTGGATAGCGAGCACCCAGTATTGAAACCGGCCAAATAGACCAAATAACAATCACTTTTACGGGACTGGGTGCCCGATCAAGAAATCGGTTCCGATTAGTTCCAGTTCCAATTCCAAAAATTAAGGAACCTTTCCGGTTCCAAGTACTCGGTCCAACCGATTTCGATACCGTTTCGAGCAATATAACCGAGTACTTGATTGTATTAGCCCCTATCGCATAGGGCATATTTAATATTGTTGACGATATTTCTTTTGATTTTATTGTCTTTGCTGATATATATGTTGGAAAATAATATAAAGAAATTAAAGACCCACAAATATCGGTTCATTCTCTTATGCGACGTATTCCAAAGAGATGTATAAAAGTCAAGATCATTCATGCCAACTTTTCCTTTTTTTTCAGCTCATTGGAAAGTAACTTGAAACAAGGATGGAACTAATGCTGCAACCGCTAGAGGTGGCAAACAACTAATATGTGCTTACAAAAAATCTTGTCTTGTTAATTTTAGGGTGTTATTAAACATAGCCCGTATTTACCATCTCACAGCCCGTATTTTATAGCAAATTGTCCAAAATACCCTTATTAAATATAATTATGTCCGGTTTTTTAAAAAAAAAATCCAAAAAAAAAATTATTTTTTAAAAAGTTAAAAAAAAAATTTTTTAAAAAAAATTGAATTTTCACGGAACCGGATGGAGTTTCCGGTACCGTGTACCGAAAAGTCAATCCGGTACCGTGAAAATCCATTTTATTTAAAAAAATTCAAAAAAAAAAAAATTTTTAAAAAATTTAAATAAAAATTTGAATTTTCACGGAACCGGATTGACTTTCCGGTACCGTGTACCGGAAATTCCATCCGGTTCCGTCAAAACTGATAATTTCACGGAACCGGATGGAATTTCCGGTACACGGTACCGGAAAGTCAATCCGGTTCCGTGAAGATTCAATTTTTTTTTAATTTTTTTTTTTTAAAATTTTTTAAAAGGAAGATGGGCAATTTAGACTTTTATACCACGTATTTATATGTATACGGGCTGTGAGCTAGTAACTACGGGCTGTGTTTAGCCGCACACTAATTTTAACCTTCCACAATCCATTCATACAGTAGCTCGGCACATTCTTTAAAGTATATTTATTATAAAATATTATTTATCCATCTAGGAAAAAAGTCGTTCATCGTTCCATACTGTTTATAAAAAGGAAAATCTAAAAAAAAAAGAGGAAGAAATACGAAGCACATCAGATGGTTAACAAGCAAAAGATTATGTATCACTATAACTAGAATTTAGGAACATAGGACATTTAGCTATATAGAGCATAAAATAATAACAACGTACAACATCTTCCTCCATTGCAAAAGTCTATTTTGCTTCAGTTTGGTTACGTGCTTTTTCTTTCTCCTTTACTTCACTCCCTTGGCTGCTATCATGGTGAGCTGAATACAAGTTTACATAATCACACACAATTAGTCAAATAGTCTCCAATTTCCATCATATATCTACAAAAAGTTACTAAAGGGTTCTACCAAGCCGAACATGAAAGTTACCAAAGTAACATCAATATGTCATGCTATATGAAGTATGTTGTTTCCTAGAGAAAATATCATAATAAACATGTAATTAACTTGTTTCTCTAAAAGAAATGCTGAAGTACATCTATACTTGCTAATACATTACTTTGACCATTAATACCAAACTATATTTTGACAAAAAAAAATTGTTAGACCTCACTATGCATAGCCACCCTTTATGGGCTTCATTACTTTCTTTGAAATTAATTTGGCTAATTACTTGAAGCCTATCAATACTTAGCTTTAGGGTTGTATATATTCTTTCTTCATCTATAAATCTGAACACCAAATCATTGAATATGTCATGGTATTGGAGCAAACATGGATTCTTCCCAAAAGGGCTTCCTTCCTTAGCGTCATTCTTCTTGCCGCAGCACAATCTAGCGCAAGGTCAGCCATGCCGTCTGATGAGAAAATTGGCCCAACTTCACCTTACTACATACGCTCCGGAAATCATCACGTGGCTAAAATTGATTACAACGAGACCTCCCTTTTGGCCCAAATGTTCACTGAGTGTGCTTTTATTGAATTGTCGCAGAAAGTTGGAAACTCCACCAAATGAACGTTCATAATGCCTTCCTTCACGGCAAGCATAATGAAGTCTATATGAAACTTCCACCAGAATTCACCCCTAGTTCTCATAGTCTTATATGTTGCTTGAAAATGTCATTTCAAAATTGTAACCTTCCCACGGCATATAAGCTACTGATTTTCCTGAAGCTAGTTCACCACCAACTGTAGCGGCACAATACAAAAAGCTCCACGTTGTTGGCTTGCTAAGCTCATAGCCTCTTTCTAAGAAATCTAGCGTCTCTCGTTCCTATTCCAATCTCTTCATGCTCCACAATCGAGATGTCCAACTTAGCGTCACTCGTTCCTATTCCAATCTCTTCATGCTCCACAATAGAGATGTCCAACTTAATTACTCATCTATGTCAGCTACCTCATCATTTCTGTTAATGATTTGAGTGCTCTTATTTCCTTCAAGAAATACTCGAGAGAATGCTTTCAAATGAAGGTTAGAGACTGATAAAGTAATTTCTTGGGATTGAGTTGGCTTGGAGTTCGAAAGGGCTCTTTGTGCCCAACGCAAATATTGTCTTATACTGATATCGTTCTTCTAGGTGCTCATCGGGTTTTTTCTAATGAGCAAAACCATATATTTACTTTTGCTCGGGTTCTAGTTCCCGCCCCCGCAACACTCCCTAACTTTAGGAAGGGAGTGGTCTAAGGGGCGTGTTGATCGCCTTATCTACTAAACCTCCATCTAAGGGGCACAACCTTGTCTAATAAACCTCCACCAAGCCTGATCTTGTCTATAAGTAAAGTTGTTAGTATCTGACACGACATAATAACACGACCAAAACCAACACGAATCGTATACTACACATAAAATCTACACTATTTACATATTCAAATCATATCTCATTCAGACCATAGTCTTGAATTCATACATAAAATTCTATGTAAGAATGTAATAGGTTATTTGATGTATCCTAATATACTTCCTCCGTTTTTTTTATACTCGCATCATTTCTCATTGTGACACTATTCACACATGTCTCTTATAATCAAAGTTGTGACTTATATGTAAGGAAAATTATAGTCATGTGGGATCTAGTTCGATTAGTTTCGATGTGTTGATTATTAATATTCAATTTGTTTAATTTTTTCTTATGTATAACAAAATATATTTAACGTTTAAATTGTGCATTGGAAAGCGTAAAACCTCTCAATGAGGTCAGTATTAAAAAGCGGAGGAAGTATATTCTAAACCGGTTTAATGATTTTGGGTGTTTGGATTTACAGCCAAAGAGAAAAGACGTACAACCCTGAAGCTAAGTATTATTAAGAAGCCTGAAGTGATTTGCAAGCCCAAAACTACGGCTAAAGTGAGATACGTAAATAGTGCAAAAATCCAACTATTAAAATTTTTTACAATCGGTAAAACATATGAAATATGTTGCAATTACGAGAAGTAGAACTAACAATGTGAAAATTTAGATAGAGGAAGATAATAGAATTACTAACCAGGATCTTGGATGATTTTCATCTCGGTATTGCATTCATCGTTACCCCCATAAATGCCACCGAACCCTTCTTCATCACTCCTTGTAGCGTACGCTGCTCCAAATGATTCCTCCATCACGTTCCTACTCCAAATCAAACATTTATTTTTACATATATACAAAAGCTTAGTTTGGTTAGACTAAATAGCATTTCCAAGAAAATGATTTTCCATAAAAACTATTTTCTGTAGAAAATTCCTATTTTCCCTTTTACTAGTTGTTTACATTAAAAAGGTTAGTAAAAAGGTAGAAATGAAAAAGAAATTGTGATGGTACATAGGCGAAAAGAAAGAGAAAGGTAAGAAACAGGAATGAAAACGAGCTTTTACTCCAAAATGTGAGGGTAGATGAAAGAAAAGAAAGAAAAAGGTAGGAATTATGGATGAGTCTTTACTCCATTTTGGAAAGAAATTATTTTCCATCACCTGTAAAACTAATTTTTTGCCCATGTAAAAAGTTTTTGGAAAAAATGTTTTCCTCTTAACTAAATGGAGGCTAAATCCAAAGAATCCAAATACCCAACATTATCAAGAAACTAGTACAACTTTATGAAAAAGGAAGATACAAGGAGCCTCATCCGATAAGCTAAATACACAACACAAGAAACTATGGCCTTATTTGGTTACTAGCTTAGCTTTTAGCTTGAGGCTAGTAAAGTTGGTCAAACAGCCGAAAAAAATTTGTTTAGTTAGTGGTTTTGAGCTAGTTTAAATACAAACTACTTGGAGTAGCTTATCGCTGCTCAAGGCCAAAATTACATTATTGCCTTTTTATAAGTTCTTATTATTAAAATAAATTATGCAAAAAAAAAATGTCAAAAATAGTCATTTTGCACCTAACCGCCAACAACCATGGGAAAGGACGATATTATTGACTTGTCAAACGAAATATGGAGCCCGATTGATTTGAGTTTTCACTTTGTCATTGCATTACAACTTACTACCTCCTTATTCAATTAGTTGCAACTCTTTTTTTTTTCCAGGAACTCCTAGGCAATTTTTGTGTATGAAAAACGTAGAGAGAAAAAATAAGTTGGAACCATTTAATTGAAAATAGATAGAAAAAAACTTTTTATTAAAAAAGAAAGTGTTGAATTTATTTCGAAATTTCCTATAGTAGAAAGTTGTGCAACTAATTGAACACGGAGATAGTACTTGATTTGAATATGAGATATCCATATAAGAGCACCTGGTGTTTTTTCACCTCCCCAAATACACTCTCTCTCCTCAATTGAAGCTCCCCATGAGTGGAGGAACCTCCTCTTTATTTGAGGTGCCCCTTCCCATGGGAACCCTCCCAAATGTAATAATCCAATAAAAAATAGTGGATAGGTGAGGAAGTAGGAGTGAGAAAAGGTGATGGGGTATGGAAAAGTAGGAGAGATAAGGTAAATGGGAAACCTCATGGAGGTATGTGATTGTAAAATGTGTTGGGTAGATGAAAATTTCAGTGGAAAGTGATGTGGAAAAATGAGGTGAGGAGAGATAAATTATGAGGAGGCCCATGAGTGCATTTGCTCTAAGGGACTCAAACCTAAAAAATTAGTTATTTGGAGTAATAATGATGTTCCTAGGCGTAACATGGCATTAGTTTGTTCTGCATCATTAATTATTCTCTAGGGTTATATTAGTTATTATCCGGAGCTTTTCCATTTCATGAATGTTGCTCATTTGAATATATAATAAAAGTTGTAATTTTATTGCCTTCGAGACACAGCCCATCATAGTAACTAATAAGTTTTATCCCCGCATTTAATCTCTAATTAGTTCCATTCACCATTCCCATTCTGAAGGAGAGGGAGGAGACATACATAGAAGTCAAATGGGCTACTCCTTCTATCATCAATTGATTTTAGACAAAACTGGCTTATATATGGGCATTCCTAGGTATACAGGGCCAGTTTATCATGATACCAGAACGGAAGATCTTGGCTCATTATTAGTAGGGAGGGCGCCCACTTGTGTTTGAAGAATACAACTAGAAAGGATTTGACGAAATGTATGGCACATGTAGTTGAACATTGCCCCAAATAGGGGTTGTTTGACCTCAAATTATAAGTCCAGAGTAAAGGCGCAACGAGGATTTTTGTAACCAATCTAATTTGCAAAGTTGAAAATGGATGGGCTCGCACGTGAGGAAAAGTGCTAAGGAAAATACACTCATGTGATCCCTCATTGGTGAAGGGGAAGGAGGATAACACACAAGTCTGGTGCGCTATTCCACTTATCACCAATTAATTTTAAAACAAAACTTCATTAGACTTATATTTGTTTAGACTCTCCTCTCGTACAGGCTAGGTATACAGGTCCAATATAATTATCGCTTTTCATTGCAAAAATTAAACCAAACAAGAAGCAACTGAAATCTTTATACTAGATCTATTATCTTCAACTTATTAAAACTTACCTGAAATTAGAACTTATTAGAACTTTATTTGCGAGAGAATCAAACCTTATCTAACAAATTATGACATGGTTAGTAACTTGAATTTTTGCCAACTTTTACATTATGGCGCTTGGTGGGTTGTTAAACATACCATCTCTAACCACACAAAGAATAACATAATTATGCAAGAAAAACAGCAATGGATAAAAATACTAACATATGCTTATCTTGATGATCAGTATTTTTGACGTTTTTGTCCATGTTGTGAAGATTTTGTTTAGGATCAGAACCGCTATTAGCTTGCACCAGCCTTACACTACCAGCTCCTTTTCTACTTGTTAACCCAGATGATGATGGAAAACTTGGTAATTGTGTGCTAAATCGACTCAGTTTTATTGCTTGATTCATTTTTTGGTATAATAAACTTATCGATCAGGTTTTATAAAGTTTCTAAACGAAGCAACAAATTTAAGAAAGGGTACAAAAGTTGGCAAAAATAGCTGAATACTAGAATGCTTAAGATCATGCCACGTTTTCTGTTTCGACACGTGCCCAGAACATCTAACATGTGGCAAGTAAAATCAGTGGGAGGTGGGACCCAGGAACACAACCACAAAGAGTCAGCTGTAAAAAAGAAATAGGGCGGTTATGTTGCTTGGGCCTTTAGATTTGGTTAGGGCCTGGCTTGTAGGGCCTTTACTAGCCAATCTTCGTGTTTGCTAAATAAAGATAATAGTAGTTCATTTCTCATTTAAGTTTAGCAAAATAAAATATGAAAAGGAAGTACACATTGTGCAAAAATATCATATTCCAAATTTCGGATATCCGATCCATTTTTTAATTTTTGGATCAGATAAGGATTATAGCTTTTTAACTTCGGAAATCCAAAATTCAAAAAAGACTTTAAAAAAAAAACAATTACAAAAGTATTGTTAAGGGTTGTAAAATACTTTTAGATCGTTGTTTATCAATAAGAAAATTTTGGATATTCGTATTTTTTGAAATGGATTTGGATCACAATTTTCCGATCCAATATCCGAAAATGCACACCCTTACATGAAACCCAAGATTTCCTAGTCCATTTTATGAGAGACTGATTTAATATTCATCTCATTATCAAAAAATTTACTCTTACTTGCTTTTATTAAGAGTAAATAGTAACTAATGAAAGTTTCTTGGTTATTTAAGGAACTAGAGTCGACAATATAAACACATAATGTCCCTAGTCTCTAGTATACCGTTGCATGCAGTGGCGAATCCAGAAAAATTATTTAGTGGGATCAAATCTTAATTATCAAATGTTATCAATATCAAATAGTCAATTTTGTAAGATAATTTTCAAAAAAAATAAAATTTTAAAGATTCAAGTGGGTCAATTTGACCTCACTTATTATACTATAGACCTGCCATTGGTTGCGCGTACCATCATTGGTAACCTAATCAGGCCCGGTGATTGGGGTGTGCAACCTGTGCATTTGCGCAGGGCCCCTAAAGAGTTAAAGCATATATTTACTTTTTGTCATAGACTAGCAGCATATTGCTGTTTGCTCCAGTGGTGCAAAGAATGACATTGCGGGGCTTGAGGTCGTAAGGTCGAGGACTCCTGGGTGTTAAATGCCTTTTTGCCTCATGCTTCTGTTTCTTGCGTTTAGGAATGTTGTTATTATTTAATTTTTTTATATAAATTACTTCATTTCCTTATAAATCTTGCAACCCATTACTCCTAGCTCATAGGTCTTACCTTATGTTTTCTTGTATTGGCTCTTGCCTTTTAGAAATGGGTAGGTTGGATTTTATTTAACAGATGACTTTGAAATACTTTTTTAAATGTGTTATTGATAACCATTGGAATACGTTAAATTGGCAAAATACCTACAGTGTTTTGAAAAAAAAAATATTATCAAAAAGTTTCCAAAAGTATTGGCTAAAGCATTATCTTAGACGTTGTCAAAATTTGAGAATTATAATTCTATGTTTTGACAATTATTTCTAGTTATGAAGGCCCCAAATAATTGTTTTTGCACGGGGCCTCTAAAATGTATGGGACGGCCCTGAACCTAATGATCTCCACAAGTGTATGTCACTAGGTCCCCAAGTATAATGAAGATAAAATGTATCTAATATAATAAAAACGTCACTAAGTTCACTATATATTAGGACAATATATTTTTATCTATAAATATTCAAATTTATAGGCTTTGTTGCCTTTTAAATATTATGCTTTAGATTATATGTATTTTAAGAATAATTCTAATTTTTTGACTTAAAAAAAGGTCATCGTTTTTTTTGCGGTATTTTTTTAAATCTTTTAAATATATTTTGAAAATGTCCTTTGAAAACTTGGGGCTACTTTAATAATTAAAACATTGGGAATTATTTTAAGTGTACCAAGTACAAAAAAGTAACCAAGCTGTAGTGGAACGTTATAGGGTAAAGTTTACTAGTACGTGAAAATGAAAGAGATATCGACTCATTTAGGGCCGGGAAAGTGTGCAACAGGGCCAAATGACAGTTTAATTTCTTTAGATGGTCGGTTCATTTTATGTTCAATTGTTGTTGGACTCAGATTTCGTTGCACTCAAAACAGCCATAAGTGCCAAAAAGAATCTGACGAAGTTTTGTAGCATTAGATTTATATAAGAGATGGCATCAACGTTTCTTAAGTAGGATTTTGACTAGGAAAAAGAAAAGAATAGGAAAGGAAAGGTACTTAGAGCTACTTCTACATTGTACATTCTTTCTAATTCACCTCTTTCCTCTTTTTGTTTTGTCCAATTCCAGTCTGTCAGCAACAATTGCCATGCAACCCAAGTGTATAAAATTGAAGTTTTTGTGTTTTATTACATGTGGGTATGTCATGTGATGTAAACATCCACGCAAACTTGCAACATGGGGGGCAAGCTGCAAATCCTATATTTAATGTTTTATTTTGTTTCATTTATTCATTTGAAACTCTCTCTGAACATTTGTACTTTACGTATTTAGAGTTTTTTAAATAAGAAATGAGTAAGAACAATAATATGGAACGTCTCATTCTACGCTACACTTAGATGTGTAAGATAAAAGTTGTACAACTACTATAACATATTGTGAATTGTTAATATACAAATAGAGAAGCTTGTTAATGGATTAAGGTAGACTTGTTAAAAGCAAAAAAGTGTACATGCAAAAGTTGTTAATGAAATAAATTAAGGTAGACTTGTTAAAAGTAAAAAGGTGTACAAGCAAAAGTTGTTGAAAGCGGTCTACTTGTTAATAGAATAAATTAAGGTAGACTTGTTGAAAGCAAAAGTTGTTTCAATCGAAGTCTTTGGTAAGTTGTTTCTTAAGAAAGATTTGTTTAGATTGGAGATAGAGAAAGATGACGACTTGAGAGTTCACCTTAACAAGTTCAATAGCTTGATCAACCGCTTAACAAAGTTTGGGGAAACTTTCAAGAGTGAAGACAAAGCAACTTAGTTTTTGGTATTGGTACCACGAAGGGTACAATGACGCTAATACTTCTTTGTTAGTATGAAAGACAAAAATGAGTTTCAATGAGCTCGTGGTATATCTCTTAGAAGCTGATTATTAATGAAACAAGAAGAAGGATTTACATACCACAATCTATGGTAGAGCCTTAATTGTGTCAGTACAGGACTTTCTTGATGCTTTATCAATTGAAAGTGAGGTAGAATTATTAGCGTATGGGTTTAGGATCTTGGGATCCTTAGTTCATATTTTCCACAAGGAACAAGATTTCGTGTCTTTGAAAAAGTGCGAAGGAACAACGATCAATTTACCTAGATGAGATAGGGTGAAGGTTGAGTGCATCCGTAAGGTCATGCTTGTTGAATATTTAGAGTATTTGGTAGGATGAATTCATGTAACGTTTAACTTAAGCTACTTGGTTATGGTGTCGTTGCTTAAGTTACGTTAAAGTGCATGCTTATTGTTTATGGTATAGTAAACAAGTATAACTTCATAAGTCTTGAAGTTGAACCAAAGTGAAGAGCCAAGCAAACGAAGACGAAGAAGGGAGCAGGGGCGGGGGCGTGTCGCACCTCGCGACAGTTGTCACGACTCGCGACCAAGCACTGCTTTGCTTGTGCTCCAAAGTTCGTCAAGGTCGCGACTCGCGACCGGTTTCGCGACTCGCGACAAGGCCGTTTTACGGGTGTCTTAAATGACGGTTTCATGCCGTTTGAGAAGTAAAAGGACGGTTGTTTGGCTTTGGTTACGTGCATATAAGTGGGAATACCACTGATGAATGTTGAATGTGTTATTATCACTCTCTCAAAAAGCACTCAAGTTTCTCTCTACTTTTTATTGATCATCAAAGCAAAAATTACAAACACGTTTGTTCTCATTTGGTGATTCTCATACGAGTGTGATAATCACTGTTTCTTCTTTGTATCTCGGAGGTGAATTACGTGCAACCCGTGCTTCGTATAGGGTCGGAATATCGCTTTTGGGAAAGTGTTCCCATACACGCCTAGAAGATCATTGTTCGTTGTTGTTTTTCAATTGTGATTTCATCTTGTTTTTCCCGGTTACTAGCACTAACAATCCAAAAGCGATATTATCTTTAAGATGGCTACACTTCGTGAGATGACAACGAATTTCCACAAACTTGATAAGTTTGAAGGTGTGGGTTTCCGTAGATGGCAAAAGAAGATGCACTTTCTTCTTACCTCTTTGGCGGTGGTGTACGTTCTCACATCCCCGAAGCCTATTGAAGTGGATGATGAGACGATTGAGGCTACGAGGAAGAGGAAGAAGTGGGAGAACGATGACTACATATGCCGTGGTCACATTCTTAATGGTATGTCCGATGATTTATTTGATGTTTATCAATACTATGAATCCGCTAAAGTTCTTTGGGATGATTTAGAGTCTAAATACATGGCCGAAGATGCTTCTAGTAAGAAATTTCTAGTTAGCAATTTCAATAACTTTAAAATGGTTGAGTCTAGGCCAATTATGGAGCAATTCCATGAAATCCAAATAATTTTAGGAAGCTTTAAACAACATGATATTAGTATGGATGAAACATTTGCCGTTTCTTCAATAATCGATAAATTACCCTCCTCTTGGAAAGATGTTCGAAATAGTTTGAAACATAGAAAAGATGAAATGACTATAGAACAATTGGGTGCTCATCTTCGGATTGAAGAGGGCATTCGGGTTCAAGATGGTCAAAAGGAGGTAAATCCTAGTTCTTCCACTATTAACATGGTGGAGGATGGAAAGTCTCATGACTCTAATCCTAAGAAGAGGGTACATAACTTCACCAAGGGAAACTATGGTAAGAAACCAAAGTTTGGTGGAGGAGGACAACAACGAGCTTGTTGGGAATGTGGAATGCCCGGTCACTTCAAGAAGGATTGCACCATTTGGAAGAAAAAGATGAACAAGAATGGGCATGGTGGTGGGAAAGGCGAGTCAAGCCATACCCAACCCAAGCAAGGTATTTGTGCACAAGTTTCACTTAATTCGGTTTTGAATTATGTGTGTACGATTTTTGAAATCTTTTGTGTACAGGATGATTGTTCATGGTATATCGATTCGAGAGCTTCAAGACATGTATGCAAGGAACGATCTCTTTTCAAGACCTTCAAGGAGGCGGATGAAGGAGAAGTTCTTTACATGGGGAACGACTCTACTGCTAAAGTCTTAGGAGTAGGTCAAGTTGAGCTAGTTTTTAGTTCCGGAAAGTGATATCATGTATTTATATAGGGTTTTCTCCCTTATTTACAAGCTAATTTGTGCGTCATTGGAGCTCTTGGGAGCTATTTTGTGCCAACTATCGTATGTAGTTGTGGTTTCGTGTTTTAGTATTGAATTACAGGTTTTATGGAGTTTTCTCCTTATTCCCGAGCCTTTTGGAAGCAACCACGGCTTTACGAGATGTTATGGGGCACGTAGGAAGGCTCACGAGTTTTATGGGTAGTTTAGGAGATCCCAATACCCCTAAACGTGAAGTTCAGAGAGCCAAAGAGTCAAAAAGGAGGTTTCCGTACTCTGATCGGGCAAAAATGGCCCGATCGGGCGAAGTATTTATGATCGGGTACAGAAGTCGCGGACCCGATCGGGCAAGATGTGCCCGATCAGATCGGGCGAGAAGACATGCACAAGACCCGATCGGGCATCGTCTGCCCGACCCGATCGGGCTGGGTGCTCGTGGCTCTTATTCTATTGCTGCTTGCGAGAAGAATGTGTTGGCCAAAAATGCACCAGGCCCGATCGGGTGGAAGCCTCGAGCCCGATCGGGTGGGCCACAATATTCGTATTTGTGCTGTGCGGCTGTGCGTATCATAAAAGGTGTTGCTGGGCCTTGTTCGCTGCCAACCCGATCACAGACCCGATCGGGTGCTGGATCGGGTTGGCCCAGATTTCCACTCCAATATTGCTGCTGAAGCTGCGCTGACCCAGGAACGGATTGACGATGTTTTGCACTCGGCCTGATCGGGTACTGTGCTCGGGCCCGATCGGGTCTGGTGCCATTTGTCGCGAATTTCGTCTTTTGCTTCCTATTTTTAATTAGACTTGAGGGGTATTATAAATACCGTTTTCCTCATTATTTAGGGACATCTTTTATTCATCTTTCATTAGGTTTTAGACTAGTTTTATTCTTCATTGTTCTTAGTTTAATTCAAACACTTTAGATTAATTTAGAGGTGATCAAACCTATTTCGATTTCAATAAAAGTTCCTGCTTTCCGTCAATTGGTACTCTTCTCTACTCTTTATCTCTTTAATTACTTTGATTGCTTAGTTTATTTATTTAATCGTTCATGATGCAATTGTTAGGGTTTCATATTAGTTTTGTCGTTGTTAATTCGATCATGTCTGAGTAGTCTCTTTCTAGGGTGTTAGATAGGAAAGCCATGTTTATACCATGATTGCGATGTAGATTTCTATCAATTTCTAGGGCTTGATTAGGGTGATTGTGATGTGGTTTGTTCTTTATTGAGTAATTAACGTTAATGCGCAGTTTCGTTGGTTGCTTGTGGTTAATAGTTGTTTGCACAGATCCGTCTTACGACTAGAGGCCTAGGACACGTCAGTAGTTCTGATTACGTTAGTGAATATGCGGCGTATGTTGAACTATGAGCGTTGAGTCTTAACCATAGCTCAACATAGGCTCTAATCACCCGACTCTTGACTTAGGTTTTGGTAGTAGTTGACCCTATTTGATTGGTATAAGCATGGTGGACCGACCTAATACCCTAGATTTTTATTCCATAGTTTAATCCTCAATTTATTCCGTCTTCTATAGTCTATTCTTTAGTTTAATTAATTCCTTCCTGATTTCATCTGGAGTAGCTGAATTGGTTGAATATTGATTTAGAAACTCTGTCTCCCTGTGGATTCGACCCTGCTTCCACTGACTACCTAGTTAGAGGTCCGTAGGTTTATTTTTGATTAGGTGTTACGACTAAAACCTATCAGAAAGTCTCTTGTTTTAAGAGATGTTGTATTTGCTCCGGACCTTAGAAAGAATCTAGTCTCGGGAGCTATCTTGAATCGAATAGGTTTTAAAATGGTATTTGAGTCGGACAAATTTATTTTATCTAAGGGAGGGTCCTTTGTTGGTTTGGGTTATTTGTGTAATGGTATGTTCAAATTAAGTATTTCGAATACTTTGTTAAACAATGTTTGTGTTGTTATGATAGTTCTTCTCTATGGCATTACCGGCTTGGTCAAGTTAATTATAGAAAGCTTTATTCTATGTCAAAGGATGATTTGATTCCTAGTTTTGATCCAAGCATAGAGAAGTGTAGAACATGCATGCTTACAAAGATAACCAGAAATTCTTTCCCGAATAATGTGGAAAGCGATACTAATCTGCTTGATTTGGTGCATAGTGATCTATGTGATTTCCATAGCACTCCTTCTATAGGTAATAAGAAGTATATCATAACATTTATAGATGATCATTCTAGGTATTGTTATGTTTATCTTCTATTCACTAAAGATGAAGCTCTAGATAAGTTTAAGATCTATAAAAACGAAGTTGAATTGCAACTAAATGACAAAATAAAACGGCTTAGAACCGATAGGGGTGGTGAATACCATGATCCTAATTATTTCCAATCATTAGGAATCATACATGAAAGAACCGCGGGTTATACACCACAACAAAACGGTATAGCGGAAAGAAAAAATAGAACTTTACAAGAAATGGTAAATTTCTATGTTATCCTATTCGGGTTTAAGTGATGGATTTTGGGGTGAAGCGGTTTTAACGGCTTGTTACTTATTAAACCTCGTTCCTATGAAAAAGAACAAAGTTACACCCTATGAATTATGGTAAAAAAGAAAACCAAATCTAAGTTATCTTAGAGTTTGGGGTTGTAGGGCAATTGTAAAAGTGCCGGAACCTAAACGTAAAAAGTTAGGTGAAAGGGGAGTTGAATGCATCTTTATAGGGTATGCTATTCATAGCAAGGCCTATAGGTTCTATTTTATAGAACAAAATGACGTTTGGTCAATTCACACTATTGTGGAGTCAAGAGATGCAATATTTGATGAAAATCGATATTCATCAATTCCTAGACCAAAGGATGTAACTCCAAGTACCATAATACAAGATGATGATCGGTCTTTAAATGATCATGAATTAGATGAACAAACTCTAGAAGAGAATGTAGCATCAACTTCATCACAACCTAGGAGAAGTAAAAGGGCAAGAAAGGAGAAATCCTTTGGCCCGGATTTTCATGTATATTTGGTTGAAGGATCTAGAAGTTCTATATTGACTAAATTTCCATATGTGTTTAATGTGGAAGGTGATCCTTTGACTTATGGTGATGCCATGAGATCTCAAGATGCTCCTTTTTGGAAGGAAGCTATTGATGATGAGATGGATTCCATCATGGAGAATAACACATGGGTTTTGGCGGATTTGCCTCCCAAGTGTAAACCTATTGGGTGTAAATGGATTTTCAAGAAGAAAATGAAAATCGATGGAACTATTGATAAGTTCAAAGCCCGGTTAGTGGCTCAAGGCTTTTCCCAAAAGCCGGGTATCGATTATTTCGATACATATGCACCCGTTGCTAGAATCTCTAGTATAAGGTTGTTGATTGCTCTTGCGACTATACACAATCTTGTGATCCATCAAATGGATGTTAAGACAGCGTTCTTAAATGGAGAGCTAGATGAAGAGGTTTACATGAAACAACCTGAAGGGTTTGTTGTAAAAGGTCAAGAAGGTAAAGTTTGCAAACTCGTTAGATCTTTGTATGGGCTAAAACAAGCACCTAAGCAATGGCATCAAAAATTTGATGAGGTAGTGTTGTCTAACGGATTTAAATTGAATAATTCGGACAAGTGCGTATATAGCAAATTTGATGACTTAGGTCATGGTGTAATGATTTGTCTATATGTAGATGACATGTTGATTTTTGGGACTGATTTGTCACAAGTTGAGTGGGCAAAGGCTTTCCTATCATCAATGTTCTCCATGAAAGATTTAGGAGAAGCGGATGTCATTCTAGGCATAAGAATTAAAAGAAGCAATGGAAAATTGAGTTTATCTCAAACACACTACATTGAAAAAGTACTTAAGAAGTTCAATGTTAGTGATTGCTCTTTTGTATCAACTCCTATGGATCCAAGTGAAAAATTAATGCCAAATGATGGTAGTGCGGTATCTCAACTTGAGTATGCACGCTTCATAAGATGTTTGATGTATGCTATGACGAGTACTAGGCCGGATATCGCATTTGCGGTAGGAAAGCTTAGTAGGTATACTAGTAACCCTAGTATGAAGCATTAGCATGCTATTCGTCGTGTCTTAAGGTATTTGGGGAAAACCAAAGATTATGGTTTATCCTACAGTGGATATCCTTCGGTTATAGAAGGTTATTCGGATGCAAGTTGGATCTCTAATAGAGAGGATCACTCTTCCACAAGTGGATTCGTTTTTCTACTTGGGGGAGGTGCTATCTCTTGGGCTTCTAAGAAGCAAACTTGCATTGCGGACTCCTCCATGACTTCGGAGTTCATAGCTTTGTCCTCGGGTAGTAAAGAGGCGGAGTGGTTAAAGAATCTCATGATTGAGATTCCTTTGTTGCCAAAACCAATATCGCCCATAGCGATACATTGTGATAACGATGCAGCTTTGGCAAGGGCATATAATCAAGTTTATAATGGTAAGTCAAGGCACATTGGTGTGCGGCATTCCTATATTCAAGGACTTATCAAGGATAGTGTTATCACTGTTGACTATGTGCGGACTACGTATAATCTAGCGGATTGTTTTACTAAGGCCTTGGCTAGAGATACGGTGAAGAGGATGGCAATCGGTCTTGGATTGGAGCCCTTAGTTAATCACGAGTGAGGGAATCTTAACTTAACGCCCAATAAGACGTTGGGTCTTAAGTTCAATAAGATTAATTCCTTCATTTGATGATTGAAGAACATTTGTAAATATCCTCTAAGTATTGTTCTTATATTGACTATGATGTTGATAAGAGGTTTTATATCTTAATAGTTCTCTTGTTATGCCTTGTCATAGTGGCATGTTTCTTTAAGAGTTCTACCTATGTAAGTGTGAAGTTTAGCCGCTTCAAGTAGCTATAGGGGCATAGCTATGATACACTTATGAATGATACGGACACAAGGCTTAACGTGTCAAGTTTAATGAGTTCAAATAGTTAATCTTGTGTGTATGGTATCTTCAAGCTTTCCACTATGTATTGAGATTGGTTCAATCGCTTGCGACACCTTTCGGATACGGATTCTTGGAATGTATATTATACTAGGTGGAAGTTCAAGTCTTAGTACACTTTCATTGATGCATGAGGTTGTTTGTTTTGATGATGTGTTTTGTGCTTAGTTCCTTTTAGAATACTCTAAATGGGGGAGGATTGTTGAATATTTAGAGTATTTGGTAGGATGAATTCATGTAACGTTTAACTTAAGCTACTTGGTTATGGTGTCGTTGCTTAAGTTACGTTAAAGTGCATGCTTATTGTTTATGGTATAGTAAACAAGTATAACTTCATAAGTCTTGAAGTTGAACCAAAGTGAAGAGCCAAGCAAACGAAGACGAAGAAGGGAGCAGAGGCGGGTCGCGGCCCGCGACCTGCGTGTCGCACCTCGCGACCAAGCACTGCTTTGCTTGTGCTCCAAAGTTCGTCAAGGTCGCGACTCGCGACAAGGCCGTTTTACGGGTGTCTTAAATGACGGTTTCATGCCGTTTGAGAAGTAAAAGGACGGTTGTTTGGCTTTGGTTACGTGCATATAAGTGGGAATACCACTGATGAATGTTGAATGTGTTATTATCACTCTCTCAAAAAGCACTCAAGTTTCTCTCTACTTTTTATTGATCATCAAAGCAAAAATTACAAACACGTTTATTCTCATTTGGTGATTCTCATACGAGCGTGATAATCACTGTTTCTTCTTTGTATCTCGGAGGTGAATTCCGTGCAACCCGTGCTTCGTATAGGGTCGGAATATCGCTTTTGGGAAAGTGTTCCCATACACGCCTAGAATATCATTATTCGTTGTTGTTTTTCAATTGTGTGTTCATCTTGTTTTTCCCGGTTACTAGCACTAACAATGCTTGCGTCTCATGGTGGTTGTAGGTGTACCACGGAAGTGAAGTACATTCCACATCTAATAAAAACATTCTCTCTATGGTGGAAGCTTGTTGAAAATGGATGCAATATTGAGATATATCAAGGAACGATCTCGGTTGTAGAATGTGGTGGGGCAATCATGATTATTATACAAAGAGGTTATTTGCCATTCTTGATTATGTAAAAAAAGAACAAATTTAAACAAAGGCAATAAAAATTATAAAAAAAACAATTCAACAATTTCTAAATCGAAGTATATATTACAAAGTGTAGGCAATAGTTGCAATCTGCCACTTATCACATCCCTCTTTTGATTCTCGTATTTTTAAAAATTTTGTCAACATAAAACTTGGAACACGCAACTTCAAGTATGGAAGAAAAAGTTCCAACCACCACTTCAAGTACTCTTGAGTAGTATTATTCTTGCTTCTTTTATCAAAATCAATGATGATATACGAATAGAAACCAAATATTAAATTGTAAATTTTCAAAATCTATATTGTAAATTAGATGACTTATTTTCTATCTTTTTATGATAATTTTTCACCCTAAATGCCTATTATTTTTAACTATTACTAAATTATAACGTATAAAAACCCTGGAATATTGCTCAGATCTAAATACTAGTTTGCTATTTATAATGAGAAAACACCTCGTACAATCCTACATAAGCAAGCAATGCATACTTCATCCAATATCCATGCATTAAAAGTGAAGATATTTACACCTACACAAAAGCTCACTTATTTCACATCACCACACCTCAGAAATTCTTTGAGCCCACAACATTGTTCTTGTTTCCTTCCTAGTTGCTAAAATGGGTCTAATCCATAGACACACTATTGTATTGTCGTTCAAAAGCCTCTTTGACAAATTGCACTTGAACACACACGTCACACAGTACCAGTCAAAGATTAACGGTAGTAAAAATAAAAGCATAAGATCACACATATCATGTCACCAAATTTAACATAAAGAACTAGACCAATACCACATTTAAATGATCCATCGATAAATTTCCTTTGAAAATTCATCTATGTGGATGTCAAAGAAAGAAAGCATCAATTATACGACTCTAGCCTAAAGGATAGGATAAGTGGGACAGTATTGACAAAATTTGTATGATAGACAAAGACTACCACTTAACTCATGACCAAAGTTTTCGAAGCAATCACTAAATGTATGTATTTACATCAGTCACTTAAATTCATTTATTAAGAGCTCGTTCGATATTGTCTAATCTTTCTAGTTTTTTTAAAATTCAAAATCCAAAATATTAAATTCAGAAAAAATAGTTATCAATTTTAATTTGCAGTTTTGAGAATAAGCATAATTACTATAAATATAACCAAATTAAAATTTATGTTATTACTTATATTATATGACTCTAAAATTATAAACCTAACCAAAAACCGGTTTTATGATGAAATATGGTCATTTTCCTACAAAAAAGATAAGAAATTTTGAAAATGATAGACTATAGATTACACATCACCGGCTCTAATGAGTGCACTAAATAACACAAGCGATTATTGTAATGGATGCACAACACGAACTCTACGTGATGGATGCACAAAACAACATAAAATCTATGAAAAATTCTTAGGTCAAAATATCATTGTGTTGTTTTGTTCTTTCATCACATAGAGTTTATACCACCTTCTTTAGTTTGGGTTGTTTTGTGCACTAAACGAATAATTGGTGTCGTTGGCAATATTTTTTCCTTAAATGATAATATTTTATCAATTACTTCTATTTAAATACAGTAACTAGTATTTAGGCCCAGACGATGCTCTGCGATATATATGTATTATACTTTACTACTTTAATACAATTAAAATTTAGTGTAGAAAGATTTTAGAAAAAAGTCATAGATTAATAGTTTTATTCATAAATACAATTAACATATTGTACCTTAATTATTGTTTTTCATTGAAAACATGTAACATCATTATTAGTATTGATAAAAGAACCAACAAAAATGCAGTGCCACAATGGTTAGAGCATTGATCTTCCACACTCGAGGTCAAGGGTTCGAAGCTTCTCATGGAGAATTTTTTATGAGAGAAACGTTGATAAAATATTGTTGTAAAGAAGGGAGAGTGACATGTGACGGATTGCAACGTGTGCTTACGCTTTTTAATATATATATAGATTACATTACGGGGCGTTTGGTTAGAGGGTTACAAGAAAGGGAAAGGGAATTATCTTCTTCCATTCCCTTAAAACTTGTTTGTTTTGGGGGTTTCCTCCCCTCCATTACCCCAAAATCCTCTAATTTGATTTCCCATTACCCCCTCCACTTAGAAATGAGGAATGGAAAGCCCTTAACCATCATCTTAAACCACCCAACCCGTTTACAAACAACCACCTCCCCCACCTCATCTCTGCCAATCCAATCCACCACCATCACCCTACCTTCGCCACTGCCACAACCCCACCTCTGCCACCACTGAAGCGCTGACCCCCTTAAAACCACCGGCACACTACCGCACCCACCCCTACCCCATCGAAACCACCCCCAGACCACCCACCCCACTGGAACCACCCCCATAGCCCATTCAAATCCACCGAACAATCTCCCTACTCCTTCCCGAAAAGCCAACACCACCTCAAAAAACAACATCTATAAACCTTGAAAACTACTCTGCCCAGTCAGAAACCCACCCCCACCGCACGGAAAACCAATCCCGGCCCCGAAGACCACCCTAACACCACGAAAAGCCGTTTAACCTAGCCCGAATTTGCAGAAGGTCGCTCGCAAAGACTTGAAGCATCGGAGAGAATCCCGTGGTAGAGCCGTAGAGATATAGGGCGCGGCACCAGAGAGAAATGAAAGCCGCCGAAGAAGTGTCTGCCCAAACTTGCCAGAAGAAGAAGAGGGGGGGGGGTCATACCCTTTTCCTTATTTTCAGTACCAAACATATGTTTTAATTGGGGGGTTTTTAACTCCTTTCCTCCCCTACCCTTACTTAATTCCTTTCCCTTTCCTCCCTTCCAACCAAACGCCCCCTAAAGTTTACTCTCTATAACTGCCCAAACGAGCTCATACAAATAACAAAAAGAAAATGCTGAGATATTACTCAATTCCATACAAAAAACTATCAGAAATTTTACAAAAAGTTGGGCGGCTGAGACTGAGAGCTTGAGATTTCTTTATCAGTATTGATTGTCATAAGCTTTAGAAGATCATTAATACGAATGCATCTAAAAAGTGTATTGGGTTTGGGTCACCTTCTGAAAACCCCATTTATAGGACCTTGACACTTGAAAGGACAATGACTTGGTTTTCTTCATTTATGAACCTTTCGTTGCCATTTTGAGTTCTACTGTCTAGCCTTGTATGAAAGCATACAAGGACCCCCCCCCTTTTCCATGCTTCCTTTGTTTATTGCCTCATCCTAATCTTAGTAACTGGAAAGTGATATTCCAACCTCCTTATATGAAAATCATACACCATAGTACTACAACATGAACCTCTTTCACCTGCTAAAACAAACTACCACCCCAACTACTATGGAGTACTTTCTAACTTGCAAGTTGCAATCTACATCTTCACGGTGTTTATCGCTAACCCGACACTACAATCGGACTCAAAATTAAAACATGAACATGACAAAGCTCGAAACAACCCAAACTTGAAATCAACCTGAACTTAACCTGATTTGATCAATTTGGTATAAATACAATCAGTTATATAGCCCGAGATAGACAAGTACGGTACAACTCGTGAACCTGAATTGTCAACCATAGATACACTTGGACGGCACGTAAATTGGCACCGTCTAAGCACGCCAATATATGTTAGAAGATGTAGACTTGCAATTCACTATAAAAGCCAAATCAAAACATCATGAACATGAAAAAGCTCGAAACAACCCAAACTTGAAATCAACCTGAACTTAACCTGATTTGATCAATTTGGTATAAATACAATCAGTTATATAACCCGAGATAGACAAGTACGGGTACAACTCGTTAACCTGAATTGCCAACCATAGATACACTTAGACGGCACGTAAATTGTCACAGTCTACAGCAAGCCAATATATGTTAGAAGATGTAGACTTTCAATTCACTATAAAAGCCAAATCATACAACATACACAAATGAAGCCAACTTGTAACTATCTTCATTTATGTAACCCAAGGACGGACTGTTTTGGCTAGACCCTTCAAATCTGATTGGGAAATGATGATGTTATATAGTATCACATCATCAATTCATCACCAATACCATCAAAATATTGGTAGAGATATACATACAACAACACCAAAGAAAAGAAACATTTGCATTTGAAACCCATTCCATTCTTCCATATTCTTTTTACACTTTTGTATATAATTGGACAATTTCTACTCTAAAAAAGAAGCTCCCAAAAACCACCAAACAAAACAAAATAACCCCATCCCAATTACATTGCTATATAACAAAACCAAATTACTAATCAAATTGAAATTAAAACCCTAATTTATAATCTAAATAAAAACTAACTAATGCCAAGAAGAAACAGTGAGAAGAGGGACATCATTCCAAGTAAGAGAAAGAAACCCAGGTGGAGAATCCACCAACTTATAAGATGAACTATAATTATAATTCCATAACAATATCTTCGCTTGACTATTTGCATAATTGCTAAGGGTTACCGGTTCGAAACCGGATTTTTCCATCAACCCTTTCCATTCCTCTTTGCATTCCATCCTCTCCCTTCGAGTACCCGGTAACTCGGGTCCAACACAGCTCATTATCCTTCTCCCGAATATCAACCTTTCGACTTGAACCCGGTCTAACGAGTCCCGAACCAAATTTGGTTCGAGGGACTCGAACACGGCCGAGTAATACTTAACCGCGGTTTTAAACCGGGTTAGATAACCAACCCGGTTTAAACCCACTTCGTATTCACCCAATGTAACAATCTTCGGGTTGAGTGATTTAGCTAGCTTAAGAGCAGCTTCAACTTCATCAGTTGTCTCATCTAAGAGGTTATACAATTGGAGCATGAAATTAACCGCGATGACCTCATCCGGGTCGGGTCGGAAACTTGATTCGGTTAATTTATCAATTGGAGTGAGAATCGGTTCGAACTCGAAGTTAAGTTCTAGAACTTTCGCGAACTCACGAAGACGG
The DNA here is from genome assembly GCA_947645195.1 of Patellifolia procumbens. Taxonomy (NCBI): domain Eukaryota; kingdom Viridiplantae; phylum Streptophyta; class Magnoliopsida; order Caryophyllales; family Amaranthaceae; genus Patellifolia; species Patellifolia procumbens. The sequence continues at coordinate 2,922,936 of CANSGD010000144.1, forward strand.
TTACCAGTAGCAAAAAGAGTATTAGTTAGATTCTCCCCTAAAGCTGGGGCAGGAATACCCGAGATCCGAATCTTAGTGGGCTTTCCAGTGGGCCGGGTTGCTAAAGCCTGAAGAAGAGCGGCCCATTGAATACCTTGTACAATCCCGAAATCAACAAGATGAATCTTTTCCGCACCTTCAGTAGCTTCTAATATCGCTTGGTTTGCTGTTAAGTGCGCAAATTTAGAATACGGGCACGCGTCGTTTAATGCTTTGTATGAGAGTGTACACTCCTCAGACGCCGTCGTTTCGATGGTAGGAGAAGAAAGGGGAGGAGATAAACGGGAGGATAAGGCTTCAGTGAAGTAGTAAGCAACTCGCTGAATTGGATCACCGTGTTGAGATACCGAGTCTCTGAGTCGAACTAGCGAGTTAACAGCGCGATCGGAGTCTGACTCAGCGAGTCTAGCACACTCGAGTAACGCCGTGATTAACGGCGGCCATGATTGCTCTTGCTCCTTAGGAGAAGAACACGACGCAACGGTAACAGAAACGGGAAGGGAAACGGAAACAGCATCGTTTCGATTTTGTGGTGGGCCCTGGTGATTTGGTGATGAAGGTGGGACCCACGGTTGAGTAGTAACAGTCTTATTATTATGATTTGCGTCAGAGAAAAGATCCGACGGTGGAGATATCGTGACGTTGATCCGAGTAGGACACGTGGCGAATGGATCAGCATTATAAAGACTAAAATCAGCGGATTGCCACGCGTCAGCAGCACCGGAATCAGCGGCACCACCAGAAGTCATTAAACTCTCCATCCACTCGTCCGAGTCAAACTCACCAGTGGGCCCACCACCAAAATCGGCAAATCGGAAGGTAGTAGAGTGGTGGTCTAATTGCGACCATGGTTCGGTGGAGTCAGGTGGTGGGCCACCCACTTGAAACGGGTCATGAAAAGCCCCATTATTAAAGCCCAAAGGAGGTGGGCTTGTGGACAAGGGAGGAGGAACAGAAGCAGCCCATGGGCTTAAAAAGAAGGTATTATTTGGGCCGAGGAATGGTGGTTGATGGTGGTGGTGAGTTTGTTGTTGTTGATGATCTTGTTGTTGTTGTTGTTGCTGTTGTTTAATAACTTGTTGAGCAACTGCCATTAGATTTCCGCTGTCAGCGCACATGTAAGCCATTGATGTGAATAAAATGGCCTAATATAAGGCCGTTATAAATCAAATTAGCATATAATAAAGTTGGATTTGAAGGTTTAATGGCGAAAATGAGAGTGAGTGAGAAATGAGGGGTTTGTGTGGGTTTTGGGAGAGAGAAGGAAAGGAAAGGAAAGAAGAAGGGGGTGAAGAGAGGGGAGTGAGGTTAGATTTAAAGAAGAAAAAAAGGGGAAAGATATTATGAGAGGAAAAAGAGAAGGGGGAAGAGGGTGGAGCAGTGAACGAGGCTAAAAACACTGATTAAACAACCCCCAAATCGATGTGTCAGTGGGCCACGGCTTCTGCGTTTAGCGGTAGTTGTGGTCTAGATTTTTTGTTTTTCTTTATTTTGGTTTCTATTTATAAATTGAATCTAATACTGTAATACACACTCTACAAGGACCTTACCTTAAAATAGAGGAGGAAAAAAAGAGCTTTGAATTTCTTATGTCATTTATGACTTTAACTCTATAAGTATTAAAGAAATTGTGAGAGGTGATGATATACGGGAAAAGCCAAATACCTATCTGATAGATGTGAATAGTAATATCTATTAGATTGGTCTGTACAACAGCTTTATAAAAATATACTACAATTTTTTAGTGTACTACAATTTTCAGAAACTATACTACTCTAAGTTGTATATAAATATACTATATTACGCGAAAAATATACTACAAAAATATATAAGTGTACTACGATTTTAAAAACAAAAGCTTGATATGTGCCCAACTCTTACCTATCTGATAGGTACTGGGCAGCCCTCGATGATATACACTACCAATGTGAAGCTGCCACATTACTGCTACTAAAAAAAAGAAGAGGGAAAAATGGGGGGGAAAAGTTTTGGAGGGTTGGCGCCCAATGTATACTCTTGGCGGGACAAAATCTTGGCGCCCAACCTATATTAATTACTTCTCACTCCTCATTTCCTCCTCAGTTTCTATTATCTATTGGCGCCCATGAAGCTTGTTCATTGCCTACATGGCTACATATAATCGGCCGGAGAAGACAACCAGAAACTGGAATCCATTATTACTGTCATGTTTTCCGGCGAAGTTTTGGATATTTTTAAATTTTTTTGTTTTGTTAATAAAATACGCTAAACATGAAAAGCCTTATGAGTAATTAATTTACATACTCGAATTTTACTTCAGTACTAGTTTAATTTGCAGGCTTGTTTTAATGTTGTAAATTTTTGTTGTAATTTGCATCTCTGTAAAAGGGATAAACTTAATTTTTTAAAATTGTCTTTTCAAATTTTTGGCTATGTAGATCTAGCAGCTTATTTGCTAGCACAATACATACTCGAATTTTTATTCAGCTCCATAGTTCGTCTGTACTCCATTTTCAGTCCCCCTGGTTCATTTGTAAAGAAGACATTCAAACTGTAATACAGGTTCAGATAACAAATTAAATTATTATGGTTACTAAACAATTTATCAACTTTTAAAACCCTTTTAACCTATTTCGATACTTATACAATATAAATAAGATAATGAAGCGCAATATATTATATCGAAATGGAATTTACTAGATCTATCAACAAAGAATTCAATAATAATCATTAATATGTTAAATAAAAACAAAATATGTACATATATTAGTAATCAATTATCATTATAAGTTTTTAACATATGAATTTGGAATCATTTTAGGTTTGTTAGTTTTTTGGTAACAGGAGCGATTTTAATTGTATCCTAATCCTATAATATAGTTTTCAGATTTCGCTTCTAATTATCATATGTACCAAAGGAACGCCCTTTATACCACGGTTGAATATCCTGTCCACTTGGTTACACCTGCATGCCCTAAAAGCGTCTCTCTTGCTCTGAGGTCTCGAGTTCGAATTTCACGCTTGCCTGCTGTGTTTGCTTATTACTTTAAACATGCCTCCCCCACAACCCTTTTGTTTTTTTTTCCTTTTTTTTAGTAGCACTTTACATTAAATTAGTAAACAAAACCCCAACCCAAAAAGTATGTTTTTATTTCGTTTTTTTGTTCAGTTACTGTGATAAATCAAATAGTGAATGTGTTGTCATTATAACTAGTCCAATGACCATATTCAGTTACTAATCAATCATATATTTTAATTTTAGAAAATGATGAAGATTATGGAAGATTAAGAACACAGTTCCTCATAGTTAAGATTTTTATGAAGAACCCAGAAATTTGTTTCAAAAATGGTGCAGATGAATAAGAGAGAAAAAAACCCAATAAAATTTTATCATATGTTAAAACAAAAAATCGGTTCGAAAAACAAACCCAGAAAATTATATAATTTTTTTTCAAATGAAGAACATCAAGAACATTAGGAGAGAGAATAGAGAAAAAAAAACCCAGAAAAAATTTTGTCAAAAATTTACAAAATAAAAAGGTCCGTTATTCTTCAACTTCGAAGTAACAATAATACAATAAAAAAAATTTGTGAAAAAAAAATGAAGAACATGAAATAAAAAGAGAGAGAAGAGAGTAAACGAAACCGGGAAAAAATCTGTCAAAAAAAAATGAGAGGAGAGAGAAAGTGAAAGTTGCAAATTTTGGTGCATTAATTGTGGTGCATTGAAAATACAAATCTGATTTGAAATTTGAATTGAAATTTCATTTGAAATTCAAATGAAATATCAAAAACCCTAAAAATGGGCACCTAAACTAATAACTAATCACAAGGCTACACATCATCAATGTATGTCTGGCCCACATACACTGGATGTATGTGTAGCCTTTTGCAGAAATTGTAGTTGATGTTTGTTCTTTTAATAAAATTAATGGAGTTGGGTTGAATTGAAATGAATTGAAATTTCTAAAATAAAGGGATCTGAAGTGAATCAAACCGAACTAATATTAATAGTGGTAAGATGAACTAAATTAAAATTATTTGTAACTAATTCAATTTAAAAGAACGGTGCCTAAAATAACCATGAATCAAATCTGAAGTGTATTGTACTCTACATTTATTTTCATGGTAAAAGCTAACGTACGCCTGCGGACTTATTATGAGGTAGCTAAAAAATAAATATATTACAATAATATAAAAGACTTTTACACTTGCTTATATGTGATTTTGGCATATATTTTAAAATTAATAACATTTCGGAAAACATATTGGATGTTAGCTAGCAAGATTCTATATTCATATACCATTATATGAGAGCATTTATCATTGTGACCTAGAGGACGAATTTGTTTATTTGACCATGTAAACTTGTTTTGGATAAAAAGCTACAAAAGAGAGACGACTTATAAGGTGTAAAATTATAGCTGAAATTTGTGCAATTCAAAGTTCAAAGCTATAAGAAACAAATATGCAACAGAGATTTTCGAGAGAAACAACTTCCTAATCTCAATAACAAGAAATGCCCTCCATAACAAGAGATTTTGAATTTAAATTCTTTACTATGATAAGACAAAATTTTGCGTTAAAAATATATTACCTTTCGGGCCACTTCTACTCCTTGAGTTCCTCTACTCAAACTCAAGTTCCAGCAACACATTATCATTGATTGTTGTTCCTCTCTTGACTTGCCTTGAAATCTTCGGTTAATTCTAGGCTTAACTTTAAAACCTTACGCTCTTTTAATAAAACTCACTCAAATATATTCCCTATTTAAAGTACATGAAAGTAATAATCTTACTTTTCTTCAACTTATTGGCAAAGTAATTAAGAAGTCATAGTCCTTGCATAGTGGCATTGCTTGCATGTTGTGATAAGATGTGAAATTTCAGTTCAGAAATGAAGCCCACCTTCTTTTTCACGATTGGTTATTTCGTTTTATCCAGTTAGACAAACCACTAGTGTTGAATATCGATCAAACAAAGGTATGCCCTGAATCTGTCCCGATCTCCCTTCCCACACTGTGTTCCTTGCAATAATGTTTCCGCTAGCAGCATGGCAATTTGGCATGGCAGCATCTAACTCAATAGTTCATCCCAATATTTGCCTTTGCTTAGATTTGTCTTAGCCTCTTAGGCTCACTTTGATTGAGAGAAAATATTTTTCCGAAATTGATTTTCTCATTTTCTAATGTTTGGATTATAAGTTATAACTTATGACTTATAAGGGCCTAAAGTGGTGTAAAATCTAAGAACTTTTGGATTCAATGGTATGACTTCCTATCTTCCACATGGGAGATCATTGTCAAATCTTGGTGGAAGCAAAATTTCGATATTGTTAGGGGGGAGGGTTGGGACCTTGGAGGTGTATGGCTTGTAATGGGCCTCTGGGTGGGGGTCATGTGCGAGGAAAGTCCAAAAGATTATTCTTCTTACTATAATATAATCTCATACTTATAAATGAGATTATATTTATAAAAGAAAAGTGGTTTAAAAAAGTTTGGGAAAACACAATTTTCTCCCTATACTTTTACCTTTTAATTTCCTATACACAAGTTTGGGATCTAGTACAGCGCTCTCTCCACTTCATGTGGAGCCTCATAAATTTGGAGCACTCACTCCGCTTCGAGCAAACAACTCAACTAACAATCATAACCTTTCGTTTTTATTAAAATTAAACCGGCCTTATGACCACTCTTTGGGAAGCTCTTGAGACAATCTTTCATCTCCAACTTGAATCGCTTAGAAATATTAAGTAAGCTGGAAATATTTTCATTTGAAGTTCACCGTTGTGCAAAAAGATTTTCAAAAGGTGTTATATTTCTCTAATGAACTCTTCTATGTATGCTCAGTGTGCGGGATAACAACATTCGAGGTCAATTTAAAAACATAATTTGCAAATGAATCAATATCAGACCATAGAAAAATAACCAAAATCACTAATTTTAACAAATGAATTACAATTTACTCAATTATTCTAAAGTGAACAAAATTAACTAGAAAATGCTACAAAAGAAGGAGAGACAAGTATAAACAAGGAAAACTGGAAAAGGGTTTAGGTTGATATATATATCACTCAGCAGCTATTTAGGAACGCAAAAGGTTGAACATTAAATAAGCAGTATAAACGTCCATTGAAGTGTGATTCCTGCATGATTTGCCAACTCAATACCAGTTTAAAAAATGTATTTGATATTTATAAATATTTATATCTACATAACAATCCTTAAAATATGAGTTGTGGTATATTGTTATGTGAAGTATTATGAAGAAAGTGCTACATATTAAGGGCGAGCCTTTTCATTTTCCCTAGCATGGTCTAAGATTCATTCCTTATCCCAAACATTTGTTTGAGAGGTTGAAGGCTAGGATGGGAAAGTTTGACTTATAATGAGTCTTTAAATAGGGGTCTTGTCCAAGAGCAATCTAAAGAATTTTCTTAATCCCATGATATAATTTTATAATTTAAGATAATCTCTATTGTTTCAAAAAATAAAGGGAATACTTCAAAAGAACTACTACATAATACTAGATAAAAACTAGTTTTGTGGGACAAATTAACGTATAAGTTATGATCACATCTCTTTTTTTCGTTTTGGGAGGATGATAATATCTCATCTAAACTAAAGTACAAGATGATGTGTCGTAAACATTTTTAAATCAATAGAGAAAATCACTTTGGGAAGGCTAGTAGTATAACTGTATAACTGTAAAAGAAAAAGAAAAGACATGTTAAGTCCTCTAAGCAGCATTATTTGTTCAAACATGTCACTTTCTAGAACACTCCTAGCCGAAAGAGACACCAAGTTGATCAAGCTACTAGAGAAAGATAAAGAAAGGAGAGAAAATGAAAGAACCATTTTTTAATGGAAGCTTGGAGATGAAAATGCTTAACCTACTTTTTTCATGTAAGATAAACTTCTTTAATTTGTTTCCTTCGTATTTTTTGTTATTTAGAAGGAGAAGAGCTCTAGCTAAATCTCAAGCTTTAGGATTTCTTGATTTGGATAAAGATAAGAAAATTCCAACTTTCTTACTAAAAACATTTCTATCAAGCAAGATTTCGAGTTCTCAATCTTGAAGATTTGAATTGAGAGTCTTACCAAATAAGTGAAACATTATCTAATATGTTTCTTTCATTGTTTTTATTTGATTTTTTTTTCATTTTAAGTAACATTTCCCATATATTTAGAAAAGCAATTAGACCATAAATATATAGGAATGGACTTGTGTCCCTTTATTTTAAAAACAATAGCTAGGGTTGACAAATAGGTTAGGTTAGATAACTTAGTTTTGATTTATATTCGAGCCAATACTAAACATGTTAGAAATATTCAACCCAAACCTAATTCATTTATTAAACACGTTGAAAAACTCAACTCTAACTCAATTCATTTATTAAACAGGTAAGCCACTTAACCCGTTTAACATTTAACACTAATTATTATTGACAAAATTATCTAAATAGATACAATTTAATAATAATAAAATAAATCACCGTGAAATGAATGCAGTTTGATTTCTTTTTCTTCTAAAATATAATCTATCTTTAGACTTTCTTATGTTCACTGACCAATTTAACATTTATTAAAATAGAGTTTTTGGATATATATGTATAATATGGGTCGAAACAGGAAGTATTCAGGCTGAATCTAACTCATTTAACTAACAGATTGAATCATGTAAACCCATTTAGTGAATTGGATCAGAAAAGTCAATCGAAACTGTTCTCTTCAGGTCGAACCAATTTTTACCAGCCCTGACAATAGCCGATAACGGATGTTACTAATTCATGTTTGATAGCAATAAACTTTTAAGCAAGGAATAAATATATCGCATACTCAATAAATAAAATTTTTCGAAGGAACTTAAATAGTTAATTTCCAATAATATCAAATTAGGACGGGGACATAATAATTAAAGAGAGGAATAGAGAAACTATAAAAAAATTGGGTTGAAAGTAATGCCTTCTCTAGTTCTCTATGATGGGAGGGTTGGGCCTAGGTAATGGTTAATGTTAGTACTGATGTGTGCTTATAAATTTATTTAATTGTGAATTAGAGTAGACCTTTTATTTAAGTGGGCTTGATTGAGCTTATATTAAGTTTTGTACTGAAATTATTAGCATTAACTGATGATAAAATTTAGTTAACCTTGAAGTTAAGAATCCAGTTAATCTTAGGTGTTCAAGCTCAACTAGTTTAAAATTAAGCAAAATAGGATCTTGAATATCTGACCAAGTGTATTATACTATAAATAATGCGTGGCCTAGGTTTTTGGGTAAGTTTGGTAAGAGACGTTGAATAAGTTTCTTAACTATCTAGACTTACATTGGTTGGGAATAAACTTTTTTTCAGAAAATTAATTTCCCTATTTTCTATTGTTTGGTCTATAAGAAAGTGAAAAATAGTTTTTTATGGAGTTGAAAACTTTTTTTCTCTCCGAACGAGGGAAAACACATTTCCTTTATATTCTTGGCCTAGCCTTCATCTTTCCTTTATCCATCTATTCTCCTAATTCTTTTTTACTTTTCTTTTTTCCTCTAACTTTTTCATGTAAGAAACCAAGCAAAGGTAAATCAATCTAGAATTCAATTTTCCCTTGAAAAATGATTTCCAAACGAAGCTTACTATTAAGATTACTGAAGAAAAAAGATTTTTATGAGTAACTCACAAGAGAGGGAGATTTTAGTTTTGGATTTATATTATTAAAGGAGGTGACAAATTTGCACGTATGAAAATGTTTTTGGTAGTGGTATAATCAAGAAATTATAAAATTAGCTCTGTCCAGGGCAAATAAAACTACAATGATCACACTGTTTAGAAGCAACATAAGATCTTGCTCTATACTTAATTAATGTCTGGTCCCTAATTAAAAAAATATATTACTAATGTCTTGCGCTTTCATTATTAGTTTGATGACAAGCAACTATTTTTCGATATAAAAGTAATACTAATTCATCACCTCCATCATCAGTATAAAATAAGAATAACAGCAATCATTTGCTTATATGATATAGTCAAAGGCATAATAACACCCACTACTAATTGCCAATGCTAACGTCTTTCTCTAGTTGTTTCATTGTTTATATACTAAATTAAAAGTTAAAACCCACCCCTTTCTTTTGCACTTGTGTTACAATTTTCAGTTTAGTAAGGCATAACTTAATTGGTTAGAGATTTGTAGTTCCTCTCTCGATTCTAGACCCACCCTAAAATTATACCTAAATGAATTTTACATTTTTTGTCCCCTCTAGTGCAAAACATTTGACCTTCAACCATGACCCTATATAACATATTGACCATGAGCCTATTCTTCCAACTTATTTTCAGTTTATTTCAGCTCAGTTCAATTAAATCTAGTTAAGTTCAGTTTAGCTTTGATCAATATATTTTAGAGGTGGTAAATATTGACACGACACGACAACTCGACTCGAATCCGACTCGAAATTAGCGGATTTTGGTGAAGACTTTTGACACGTTTAAGTAAATGGGTTGACTCGACACGACTCGTTTATTAAACGGGTTGGGTTAGGGTCGAACTATATGACACGAAAACGACACGAACAACTCGTTTATCTACACATATTTTAAAATTTTCCTTATTACATCTTACCTTCATTCATTTATTTTTGATTTTATTTTATTTAGTGTTACTTTTATACTTTATTAGATGTTATTTTAACTACTGCATGAAATTTAATAAGTTGCAAACCAAAAATATATGAATCGCAAACATAAAATATATATGGAAAGGTAAACGGGTCAACCCAAATTCGACACGTTTAATTAACGTGCCGGGTTAGAGTCAAGGATCTTGACACGTTTAAGTAAACGGGCCGGGTTAGGGTTAGGGGAAGATAACCAACCAACTCGTGAACCTGACACGAACTTGACACGACACGACTCGTTTACCACCTCTAATATATTTACCTGCATATTTCACTATTCAGTTAAGTTGTTTTATATTTTCCAGTTAGTTTAGTTTAGTTAAGTTTCTACTCATTTATGCCAAAGGGAACATACCATATATATAACCAATCACCAATACAAGTTCAACCTTGTTTCAACTTATTTTCCAGTCTTTATCAGAATAAATAAATTTCAATGAGTTCTAATAAATAATGATAAGTTTTAATAAATTTATGTAAATTCAGATAAATAAGAATAAGTAAAAGGAACAGTTGTCAAAAGTTAGCTACGTTATGAAAGTAAGTCATTCCTTTTATTATTCCTGAATAAGTCTAATTTTAATACCGATCTATTTTAAACTAGTCAAAACTCGTTATAACCTTTTTGTTAACCTTTTTAATAAGTCCAAGCGACAAATGCATAGTTATTAGAGTCGCGATCCTAGTGTAAAATTGTACGATTCTACGATTTAAGTATTACCATACGATTTTACTTACGATTCCACACGATTCTATACCTTTCTTTTAACTAGCGAATATTTTACAAATTTATAGTAAATTTAGTTATACCAACAAAGATACTAATAACATATATTATTAATTATCATTAATTTAATGGTTAAACAATTATAATTTTTAGTTTTGGCCTTTTAAACATAAAATATAAGTATAGTATCTGGATTATGCATGTTCGTACATTGTAGAATCACACAATTCGACAATTCGATTTTACGATCCAGTACTCATAGGCCCTTTCCATCCAAAGTAGAATCTCAATTCTAAAAACTTAGGAACATGTCAATCTTTCATTAGCTGCTTTAAATTTTAACTTCATTTTTAAAAAAAAAAACTTCTAACCTCCTCCTCAGTCCCCCTTCAAATTTTACTAGCCTTATATGCACACAATGTGAGCAAAAATTATATCATAATAGTTTTGGTATTTTGAATCAGTTTTTTTTTATGTTACTTATTTATTGAGGTTAGGTGAGTGAGTAATGGGTAGTTTTTTTTTGTGATTTAGTGGAATTGTGGGATGATTATAGTAGGTAGTTTATTTATACAAATTTTCTCATTAATTTTTTATTTATTTTTTATGATAAATTATTTTTTTCTGTAAATTATTAATTAAACAACAAAGGGCAAAATTAGGCAATACATCAAGTTTGGTGTCCCATCCCTCTTCTTTTACAGTATAGAGATCCTTGACAAGAGAGTTGATTGAAGCTTATGAATATAAGCTCTAAACGGACTAGTGTTTTTACACAAGAGCATAAAATAGTTTTTCATCAAGGAAAATAAACTCCAAAATGAACAACGTTTATGATACACCAAAATAATAGCTTCTCCCCAATTCTTTTTCGAATTCACACTGTCGAGAGTCACGTGTATATAACTAAAACCTAATCAAAGGCAGAGAACAAATTTAGCTTTTTATTACCTTAATGCTGATTACAAAAAAGGCAGACATTTATGATTCACAAATTATTAATACAATTTCAATTTTGCAACCCTTTCATCAAAATATCAAATTGACAAAATCTCTCAAAACCATTATTGCAGGAAACGTTTAGAAATTCAATTCATCAAGGGCAACACCCTTCTAACTGCAATTGAAGAATGAAATTTCACCCAAGCACCTCCTGTGTTCCTCTATCATTCATTATTTCTATTGTTAATTTCTTTACCCTACTTAACGCAGGAAGCAGTCTTCAGGCGGGAGAACATTAATATACACGAGCTTTAGGAGGGAAAGACTCCACCTCGTCATCCAATGTGTTCATGTGCACTGGCCGATAATCTAGTCTAACCTTCTCGTTCTCCCAATATCTGCATAATTGAAAGAATTGCCTTAGAAGTGCTGTTAGAAACGTCCACAATTTAGTGGAGCTACTGATAAGATTACTAATTGCATGCGGGAATTAATGATTCTAAGGGCATGCTTGGAATGGGGGTAATATATTAAGGGGGTAATAAAAGTCAAACATAGAAAACTAAGGTATTTAAAGGTGATGATAGAGGAGATAAAGTGGTGGTGGAGAAGATAATGTGGTGTTTGTAGGAGGGAAATGGAAGAAGGAAGAGAACTATTACCCTCATTATGGGGGTAATAATTACCCACCACCACCCCTATGTAACTATTACCCTCATTTGAAGGGTAATAGTTCCCCTTCTTCTTCCATTTCTTTCCTACCAACACCACATTATCCTCTCCATAACCACTCTATCCCTCTATCATTACCTTTAAATACCTTAGTTTTCCTATGTTTGACTTTTATTACCCCCTTAATATATTACCCCCATTCCAAGCATGCCCTAAATGGAAGTCGTTCAGAAATTAGGTATTCTGTCCCAAAAAAGAATGGGTTGAAATAATAGTCTGAGTAACATTATGGAGTAGTTATATTTTTTTTAAGGAATTATGTAGTAGTTATTAGCAACCGTTGTAGTTAGAATAACAGCATAGAATGTAATTCACATACCCTAGTGTGTGTTTCATCCAGTTCTCATCATCTCTTGTCTGCAAAAACAAGCGAGCAAGTCCAGTGATTAAACAACGAACGCATTAAAAAAAATCAGAGAGAATAAAGGACAGCAGCTGAGCAAACCGTGAAATCTTCACGAGCATGAGCTCCTCTGCTCTCTTTCCTAGCCTCAGCAGAGTGCATAGTGATGCATGCATTAATCAACAAATTTTCCAACTCAAGGGTTTCCATCAAGTCAGTGTTCCTGAGAAGCCATGGAATAAAATTCAGAAGAATGAAAGTGATACATAATAATATGAGGAAATTGTATCAGCAAGCAAAAACTGCATATATCAAGCATACCATATTAAACCCCGGTCTTGAACTTTGACATCATAAAAACTCTCCCATGTTTTATCAATCAATTGACAACCTGCAGAAGATAGATACGAAAAAAAATGTCAGGAATGGACTATGGAATCTCGCAATAACATGGGAAGTCTCAGTTAGGGATCCATCATAAGAATCTCAACCATCGACCTTGCTCCAAGTATTGAACTCCTAAGGCTAAGCAGAATGCCTCTCGCCTGCATGAACAAGCTTTTGCTACTTTTTTTACCAAACTTTGCTTGTCTCAAAAGGAAAAAGAGTTTTTTCCTATCCACTTTGATGACACGGGACTAGGGAATCTTAAATAGGCAAGAGCGGGTATCAAAACTGCACTGGATGTGTGAACATTCAATGGTTATCATCTGGCCTTCAGAAGCTATGTGGAGCTTGAGAAATATGAAGCCGAGTCCACATGTAGGAGGGAAAACTTGGTTCAATTTGGTAGTCAAGAGGGAAAATAAAACACACTGGATAGTTTTTTTTAAGTAGCACACAACCCTTGTTCCTTTCTGTCAAATAAAATCTCATGTTTTCCATAAATTGTCTGTTTTCTATGTGGACCAAAAAGTTGCACTACCCAAAAAAGATATTAGTGAGCAAGTTTAGTCACAGAAAAACCATCAACACCTCTGGAGGATAGATCCCCGTATGCCAGAAAATTACAACCAGGTTCATTCCAGCTTCAACGACTAAGACCACACAGAATTTCGTAATTCAAGCATCTCAGGTTAACTAAGATTTTGGTGGGTAGCATTTAGCAAGGATGTCAACAATAGAGAACAGCTCCACGGCAACATTGGCGACAAAGACCCGAACTCCCAATTATTGATGAAGTAGAGAACAAATGATAACTACCTAATACATGAACCATAAAGATATCATACCTTCCTCCAATGTACTCTGTGTGCGGAAGACAGCAGCATTATTCTGCATTACTCGTTGCATGTTCAGGCGGATTTGAGAAGTTGGAAGAGAACCATTTGAATTTCTCAATCTATCTAACCACTGGATAGTCTTCTCCCCAGCACCATTTGCCAAAGGTCTCTGCTTCTCCCCTGCAGGATGCCAAATTATAAGTAGATGATACTAAAAGGTTCAAGCAGCTACTGGGCATCCTGTACAAAGAAGCCATCTAATGCAGTTTCTCCATAACTCCTACCTGGTTTACTGATCTCCGCAACTCGGTTAGCACAAGCTCTACCAAAAACAACAATGTCAAGAAGAGAGTTTGCACCAAGCCGGTTAGCGCCATGAACTGACGCACAAGCAGCCTCTCCAGCAGCCAATAATCCAGGAACCAGTGCATCTGGATCATTACCTTTTATGGTGACAACCTGTGCAGAGAACAGTTAGTAGACTCTAAGAGGCTTAAAAACCCAAGTCTAAAACTATCAAATCTTTGTTTATATTACCTCTCCATGGTGGTTCGTGGGGATCCCACCCATGTTATAATGAACAGTTGGCAAGACAGGGATGGGTTCCTTTGTAACATCGACCCCGGCAAAGATAGCAGCTGTCTCAGAGATACCAGGAAGTCTTTCCTTCAGTACTTCTGGAGGCAAGTGATTCAAGTGGAGGTAGATATGATCCTTTAATGGTCCTGTTACGAGCATGTTTATTATAGTTTCAGAACTCAGATTATGACAGCATATCAAATAACAAGCACGGTTGACTTGAACACAGGATAACTACTAAAAATATTCACTTGCAGGGCACCAATTGATTGCCTGTTAAGGCTGAGGAGAACTATCAGAATATCCAAATATCCGATCCAGATACGATTAACTGGTCCCAAAAGAAAAAGTTTCGGATAGGACACCAATTCAGGTATCACATGGATTTCCAGAAATCCATTATCCAACATTATAACTTATTATATTTAATGTATTTGCATCAAGTTTGTTCTGGAAATTGGATATCCGATCCGCAAAAAAACGAAAATAAATATTTTGAAATAGGCATTGGCAATTTCGGAAGAGTAATGTCATTAAATAATCAAATATCCAAATAGTTGCCTGCAAAGAAATCAGGAAGACAGCCAAGTTTCTACTCCACGTTGAAGTTTGAGTAAATCAAATTGTTCAGAGATTATCTCTCTTAAACCAAAAAGGTAACAGCCACAAAATCCAGAAGATTAATTACATCAATAACATAAAAACAAATTGAAAGGTCCAATTGTTTCTCACCTACACCACGGCCTTCTCGAATTTCCATTGTCATAGATCTAGAAACAACATCCCTGGATGCAAGATCTTTGGCAGTTGGAGCATATCTTTCCATGAACCGCTCACCCTCACTATTTCTTAGAATACCACCTTCACCACGGGACCCTGGTTGCAACGATAAAAGTTGTCAGATCATAGGGACATAATCATCTACACATTTTCTTTGACTATATGCTAGATGAGAAGGAAAGATCCCTTCTCAAGCAAAATATGCATAAAAAGAGCAGCCGTAGAAGCAAAAGGATAAAGAGAATTCATGTAGGATAAGAAGTAAAAAGACCAAAAAAAATAAAAAGTAACAATCAAGCTAAGAACCAACCTTCAGTGATTAGGCATCCAGCACCATAGATACCAGTCGGATGGAACTGCACAAATTCAAGATCCTGCAAGAGAATAAGACACAGAGAAGGTGCACTAATCATGTTAGAGTTGCCTCCAATTGGTACCATCTACTAACCAACCAGACACAAGAACAGGACACAAGCAAGGAATGAACCTCCAATGGGAGGCCAGCACGTGCAACCATAGCATTGCCATCACCGGTACATGTATGTGCAGAAGTTGCAGAAAAATATGTTCGACCATAGCCCTAATAAGGGAGAAAGAAAAACAAATATATTATTAGCATGTTGTCATGCCAGAAGTGGAAAGTTTCTAATGGAAAAAGTAACAAGACAATATACCCCGGTAGCCAAAATTGTTGACTTAGAACGAAATCTATGCAACGTCCCATCTTCCATGTTTAAAGCAATTACACCTTGACAACAACCTGGGCATTAGAAACAATCATCAGGAAAGTTTAGCATAAACAAGAAATCCTGCTAGCCCATATCAGGTATAAAAATTCTACGGAAAAAAAAGAAGATCATCTTAAAAAATACTCAAGTAATAGGAATGCAAACTGGACTAGAAGCAAGAAGGTCATCTCAAAAAGGCTACGTGCTATTATTTTATTTCGATGCAAATTCATAGTAGTGGAAACAAGAGAACTCTCATTTATTCAATAACTATACTTCAAAAAGGCAAAACTAACTTGTAGCAGGGCTTATTTTTATTTTTATAGGCAGCAATTTCACAGATAATAATAGAATTTGACACAAAAATTTAGTAATTGTTATGATGTGGAATAAAACTAGCTTGCCTTCATCATCCATAAGAAGGTCCAATGCAAAATATTCCACAAAAAACTGTGTATTATGCCTCATCGCTTGTCCATATAGTGTGTGCAACAAAGCATGTCCCGTTCGATCAGCAGCACACGCACAGCGATATGCTTGGCCCCCTGTAGTACGATGAAAGGCAATGCACAAGTATCAGACAATCGTTGCACTATCAAAATTCAGCAATTTATAGTAGAAGATGAGACTTATCCACACACCTTTTCCAAAGTTCAAGCTTTGACCACCAAATGCACGTTGATATATTTTCCCATCTTCTGTACGGGAAAATGGTAAACCATAATTTTCAAGCTCAATGACAGCTTTCGGTGCCTCTCTGCACATGTACTGTATGGCATCCTGGTCACCTGCAATCACAATTGTTCATGTATCATGCAACAAATAAGAGACTACATATCGAGAAATCCACAAATTTCAATTGTTGTATAAAAAGCAGATGCCCTTCAGAATGGACATACTTGGATCTAATTAATAGAAATCCAACTTCCACTTTATTTTAGAATCTAGGAAGAGGTTCTGGGGCAGAAGGTGGGTGGGGGTGTTAGGCAATTTAGGGAAGAGGAAAACCTTCACCTTATTGGATAGCACTAGCAAGGAAAAGGAAAGGTATTCCTTTCCGTGTTGCTTATACGGCCTAAATATGACATTAACATTGATATACCTAATTTCCCACTGGCATTGAGATAAAGAAAGAAGAAGTTCTATCGATTTAACTTAATTTGTGATCAAAAACAAAAATTCACAGCTTGGCAAGAAAAGAGGAACTCTTTTTCCTTCCAATCCTCTAAAACTAGATCGAAAGGTTTGAGGTGTCTCTAACACCCAATACAAGGCAAGAAAAGTCAGTAAAACTTCATAATCCATTATAATAATGCTTTGTGATCACACAATTCATAATTAGATTACTTCCTCCGTTTTTTTTTTAGCTGCAACAATTGAATTTTTTATCTCTCACAAAAATTCCCAATTGTTGGAGCTAAAAAAAAAACGGAGGAAGTATTTATTTGTATAATACTGTACCATTAGACAGAGAAAATTCAAAAAAGAATGTTACACGCACGCACCTAACCAGTCGCTTCCTTTCACTGTGTCATACATGTGCCATCTCCAATCATCTTCAGTCATATTACCCAAGGCAGCATTAATTCCACCCTGCACCAAATCCCGATTTCAACTTACACGACCAATCAATAAGTAGTATTTTAACTTCATGCATAGATAAAACGTAATAGGCAGCTCAGATCCTAACAGGTTATACAGTTTCTTGTATAAAGTTGACACTGGACTAGGGTTGATCATGAGCATGATCACCTAAAGCCCGACCTGTTCAGCCTGTTTATCAGAGCAGTCATGGGTAAGAAAAATTAAAGAAAACCCATCGAGGCTTGGCCTGATCTATGAATTTACCGACTGGGTGCATGAACGTATAACTAATCCCAGCTTTGTCCATTTAAGCTGTTTCGAATTTCCAATGACAAAAAGAAAAGGAAGGAACTAATATTGTAGTTTAAAATCTTGCGGTTATCAGATGTAATACATCACAGTCTATTAGGTACACCTATAGCTAGCAATTGCAACGTAAAATGGTATAACCTATCACATTAACCTCACACCAATCTGCAACTTTTTCTAATTCAATCAACTCCATCACAGTCCAATATTAGAAGATTGCAAAGTCAATTTATTTTGTGCACCACGGAGCACAACTCACCAACGTATATTAAGTGATTTCAAAAGTACATGTGTTTTTAATTACAAAGTGTAAGCAACATACGTGCTATTGACAGTCACATTTACTTTTGAAACACCTAATGTGCCTTGATGGAACAGTGCGAAACACAAATAAAAACTACAAGTACATAACAGTATATTATGTACACCTTGTACTAACATGCACGCTTAGATAATACAAAAACTTGTGTTAGACAGCCTATTTACTATCATTTGGATAGACTCTATGGAACTTTTAGTTAAAACTTGTAAAATTTTCAGTTTAAGGTTTTTAAATTTTAACACAGGGTTAGATTCTAAAGTTAAAACCTTACAATTTTAAGTAAAAACCTGATAATTTTACAACGGTCCATCCATAAACATGCTGATAGACTAGCTAATGTAACACCAATCTGAAGAGCATCCCTTGATAAAATATTCCTCATATGTAAACCTAACAGAAACTAGTAAATTAAATTGCCTACTATTGAGTACAAAAATCAGGTAATGAAAAATCATCAAAACCAAATAAATCACAAGGAAACACATACATATATCAGAAATTGACAACGGCTCTACCCAACCTTTTTGTTTCACTCCAACATTCCCCACTTGAAGTCGAAAAAGACGAAATGTCGAAAAAAAGAAACAAAAAACAAAGTGTGGTTGGGAAGGTTATAGTATACATTGGAAAAATCTGTTTTGTTAGCAAAAAGGAAAAGCAAACTCATCCAGTGACAGAGGAGATATTCATATACTTCCTCCGTTTTTTTTTAAATGTGACACTTTCCATATTAGGAAGTTTGGAATTAGTTGTCATACTTTTATTTTGGGCAAATTTTTCTCACTATCTCTCTCCTAGCACATGGGTCCACTTCTTTTTTTACTCTATCTCTTTCCTCTCCAAATATTGCCTAGGAGTTTGTGAAATCAAAAGTGTCACAACTAATAAAAAACGGAGGAAGTATATTTGATTCCCTGGTAATACAAAAAGTATTGCACATTTTATCAACCGTCTTCAAGATATATATAATTTTATTACAACCTACATGCACAAGAACTGATTTATTGACAGGTACGATGAAACTATAAATAATCCCAGCTCTGTCCATTTAAGTGGTTTCGAATTTCCCAATAACAAAAGGAAAAGGAAGGAACTAATATTGTGGTTTACAATCTTGCTGCTACTAATGTTGTATCACATTGAGTACATACGTAAAACATCACATTATATTAGGTACACCTATCCCTAGCAATTGCAAACCTTGCATAAGATAGTGCAACCTATCCAATTACTTCACAACAATAGATATTAAACAACTATGCAACTTTTTCTAATTCAATCATCTCCATTAGAATCCAACATCAAAAGATTTCAAAGTACATTCACAAATTATTTTGTGCACCAAAGAGCACTACTCCACCAAGGCATATCAAGTGCTTTCAAATGTACACGTGTTTTCCAGTTACAAAATGAAAACACCTACGTGCTTTTAAAAATAACATATACACACGTGTTTTTAGAAGTACATACGTGTTTTTCAAAGACCAAGTGAAAACACCTATGGGGATTTTAGGTGGGATTGGGAATGGGATTAAAATCCCTCTTATCCCACCAAAATAATACCTAGGGAGGGCAGGTATTATGGGTGGGATAAGGAACAAGGAGCAAAGTTACACATTTGCCCTTAATGAAAAGGAAAGAGAGAAGAGGTTAGTAAGGGTATTCAAGTAAAATCATAGTTTAATCCCAACGAATTCCCAACCCATACCAAACAAGGAATAGACATTATTTTATCCTTATCTCACCCATTAATTCTCAATCCCCATCCCACCTTCTAATCCTCAAACTCCCATTCCCACATACCAAACGCCCCGTATGTACTTTTAGATGTCATTGCAACACACTTACGTGCTTTAAAAAATCACATACGTACTTTCGAAAATACCTAATATTTATCGACGGAGCACTAAGTGCCCCGCGGACCACAAAATAATTACTAAAATACATCACTTCATATTATGTCCACCTTGCACTAACATGCACTCCTAGCTAATGTAACACCAATCAAAAGTGCATCCCTCCCTTGATGAACTATCCTCATATGTAAACCTAACAAAAACTAGTAAGTAAATCAAATTGCCTCCATTTAAGTACAAAAATCAGGTAATGAAAAATCATCAAAAACAAAGAAATCAGAAGCAAACACACACATATAATCAGGAATTAATGCAGAAAATTTATAGAGAGTAAACCTGAGCAGCAACGGTGTGAGAACGGGTAGGAAAAAGCTTAGTAATGCAAGCGGTGTTAAATCCGTGTTCGGATAAACCGATAGCGGCTCGTAAACCAGCACCACCTGCTCCAACAACAACCGCATCGTAGGTATGGTCTACAATCGTATAACTCGCACCACCTACCTTACTCTGCAACACAAAAACACAATCAAAAAATCAAAATTAGACATTCAATTATTTGATCGATTGTTTTTGGTTTTGAGAAATGAAAAAAAAATGGAATCGATTTGTGATCTTACGGATTCGGAGGAGAAGAATCTGGAAAAAGGAGATTGAGAAGAGATCGAAGATGTGTTTGAAGGTTTCCATGAATGAGAACGGAAACCTCGAGTGACGCAGCGCCACATCTTCTTGTTGTTGTTGTTGTTGGATGTTGCTCAGTGTGGAGAATGGAGTTTGTGGAAAATGGTGTGGTTTGTTGTTGTTGTTGTTGTTGTTGTTGTTGTTGTTGTTGGTTTTTCTCTCTTGTTTCAGGCAGGTTTAGCTGATAGGAGGAGGGGGAGGCGAAAATGCAGAAAATTAGTTCCAAGGTTTAATGGTAAATTTTTATAAAATCATTTTGTTAAGGAATAATGATGATGGATTGATGATGTAAATGAGTTTGTGATATATTGGTGGAGGTTCGTTTAAGGGGCCATTTGAGTTTACAACTTTTGTTTTATAAATAGAGGCTATATGACTATATTCGAGTGTAAAATGAATATTCTGAATTATTCTATTTTTTTTGTTTATTGTTCTTTTGAAATTTTTTAAATGAGGAAAAAATTTTATATCTTTAGATGTATGATGTTCATTCTGCTCCTAACACCTCGGTCTATGATGAATGATGTAGAATGAATAAACTATTCACATATTCTAGTGTGTTGTCTTGAGAACTCAAGGTAGTTTTTTTGCTCGTTGCTCATTTAGACATTATTTTTTTTGCTCATTATAACACCCTAATGTATGATAAAAATTGTATATTTTCTTCGCATAATTTTTCTATAATCTACTCCCTTTGTAACGGGTTTAAAGGTAACAATTGATTTTACACGCATTTTAATGAAGCGATTCAAAGGTATAAATGAACAAATTAATCAAAATGGTTTTAACACAATCAAGAATAAGATTAGAGGTTACTAATCTCGGAAATATTTGAAATTAATTTATTCATTTATATCCTTAAATTTCTTCCTTAAAATGCGTGCAAAACCAATTGTTGTCATTAAGTCGTTACGGGTGGAGTAAATTAAACTTATTTTAATTTATTGAAACTTATTTCACCTTAATTAATGAAGTTTATTCTTATGAACTATCTTAATTTATTAGATTTGAAGTTTGTTTTGGAATTAAGGTACAATGAATATATCCTCTATCTACGGGTAGTGATCCAGACACTTCAAAATTGATTAAAGCACTCTTAGAGTTTTACTTATGAGTAAGTCATGAAAAATCGTGAATTTGCAGAAGGAGTGCCTAAATTAATTTTTGGACTGCCAACACTACCCTCTACCTACCAAGTCCTCCTTCTATACTTCCTTCGTTTTTTTTACGCATTGCTGCTTTTACGGTTTTTGAGGCAAAAAATTATAAGTGTGTTTAGGTAGTTTTTAATTGTATAGTTAGTGGGTATGGTCCCCACCCCCATTTTAATTGTGAATTTAAAGTGTGGTTAATATTAAAGCAAGAGTATATATGTCATTTTACAAGCAAAATTTTACCAAACATAGAAACTTTGTAAAGTGTATTACTTATTTTCAAACACCCTCTTTTAGAAACTGTATCACTTATTTTAAAACGGAGAAATATTATTTTCAACCTTATCCAAGTGCAATATAACACTCTTTTACATTCTCCATCATACTTATGTGCTAAAAGTGTAAGGTATCATATGGGTTTAGGTTCATTTGTGAGAGACGGTTACTCAATTTAACTCGCACCTTTCCCCAAAAAAAAACTTGTAAAGTATCAATAAGAAGGATATAATGAAGGAATATGTCCTTGACTCCTTGACAATTAAAAGCAATTCCTATATATAAATAAGATTAAATTATGGATTATTTTAGTGACCGTGTTTACTTGCTAGAGAATAATTAACGGTTAATAGACAAATATGTTTGGACTACAGCTAAAGTAATTAATCCTATATGAGATCCCACTAAGTAACGCTGATTAGAGAAGAAATTAAAAGCCCATATTACATATTTAGGTGGTCGGACTCGATCATATGTTAAATTAAAATAAGTTCATATAAGTCAAAAAATAGAACGAAATTTTGAAGGGAGAGCGAAAGTTGGAGCTTCTAACGCTAAAGTAAAAGGGTTTTTCTTTTTGAACTAAATGTTGGAGTTTGATTAGGTAAGCAGCAATTCTTTTGATATTTTTAAAATGGAGGATATGAATTGGGCAGGGGGTCATAAGTTAGCTTTTAAATGATATTTTATGTTTATGAACTGCTAGTTTTTGTTTATAAATTGATAGTAGTGTGTCAGAAACTCAGAATTGAAATTGATCGTCTCAATAAATTAAATGTTTTCTTAATTATATCCTTCACATCAAAAAAATATAAAATTTATATCCTCAATTTCTATATTTTACCACTATATCTTTATGAAAATTATAATTTGTTTATGAATTGTGATTACCACATAAACCTTATACTACATTATTCTTCAGTTTTGTTCTAGCTTTATCTGAGTATTTTTAAGCTCAAAAGTCAAAACTATCAGCAAAATAAATCACAGGCAAAAAGCTTGATACCATCTTGATTCATTAATTATGGAATGCTGGTAGTTGTATTGGATTTGGTGTAATTTGATATGCCACCGCCTTTGTGACTTGGGAGAGTGGAATGAATTCACTAATTAGTGGTGATGAATAAGAGGAGTTCCCATGGAAGTAACCAGATACAAAAGAGAGGACTCGCTGTCCAATTTCTGGCCACAACGCCGTCAGATGCAAATTTCAAACTTGCGTGTATGTTGTCATAACCAATAGGCAATAGCAAACCTAAAGTGAAGGAACGACCAAACATATCAACATAGCACAACATTCTTTCCTTTTTTACGCAACCAAATTTAAAGAGATTGTGGATTGGCCGGGGTCTTCTTCAGCCAATGAGATATTGATCTCGAAGCCTTTGAAAAGTCCGGTTTGAAGAGGCTCATATTACAGGGTCACTTTGATATATTCAATCTCTACTTACAAGATAAACATAAAGAAAACAATGAAAATGCCAAATTACCAAGGGTCTGAAAATAAATCTTTATCCGTAATATAATAGCTGCAATAATTGAACTAGGGGGAATTCCTAGGTAGAATATGTTAAGGGCCTGTTCTGTTCAGCTTATTTTCAGTTCAGTTCAATTCAGTTCAGTTCAGTTCAGCTCTAATAAGTTCAGTTCAGCTCTAATCAGTTCAGTTCAGTTCAGCTCTAATAAGTTAAGTTCAGCTCAGTTCAGCTCCAATAAGTTCAGTTCAGTTCAGTTCAGCTCTAATAAATTCAGTTCAATTCAGCTCCATTCATTATTTAACCATTTTGTTTAATATTATTATTGTTGGTCTAATTTATTTTACTTATTATTATTGTTATTATATCTTTACTCATTATTATTACTATTATTATTATTATGGCTCAGCAAAGTTTGGGTTGGTGCACGGTTTAACCAAATTTCATGTCAATACGAGTATTCTAATTTGCAATTGTTGCTTTATTTTACTGAATAAAATTCACTATTACATCATACAAATAAGCTAAAAAAAGCTAGAAGATATGAAAAAATTACAAAGTTGTTAATAATACTGCAGTACTATTTAAAATATAACATTGTCGTTACGTTGTATATTAAATATACTTTTGGCAGTTTGGTGTAATTCTATCATAGACCAATCCCCCACAAATCGTGGTTTGGTTAGAAGCACACATCAACCCATGTTTTAAGCTAACTATTATTATAATGGTAATACTATTAATTTACTTCTTAGACATTATATTATATCATCATCAATAAGTATTAATATATTAATACTAATAATTTTAATTACTCATTATTAATTATTATTATTATCAGTAATTATTATTTTTAAAATTAATTTATTATTATTATTTATTTATTTATAACTATCATAATAACATCAAAATAATTTTATCATTATTCATTTGATATTATTCTAAATTATTAATTTAATTATTATTACTTATTATTTAATATTCATAATAATTATTATTTACTTATTATTCATATACTTATTATAATTTAATTCAATTTAATTCAATTCAGTTCAGCTCCAATAAGTTCAGTTCAGTTCAGTTCAGCTCCAATAAGTTCAGTTCAGTTCAGTTCAGTTCAGCTCTAATAAGTTCAGTTCAGTTCAGCTCCAATAAGTTCAGTTCAGTTCAGTTCAGCTAGAATTAGCCGAAGAGAACAGGCCCTAAGTATGGAAAGGGGGTTGATTAATTAAAGTAAGAGAGAAATCATATGAGTTAAAAAGAGAAAAGGAGGGAAGAAAGAAAACAACAAAAAAAGAGTACAAAAGTGGATGGGGACTAAAAAACACATCATCATTTCATGTGATAAAATTTACTAAAATAAGAAAGATGGAAAATTGTTGCAAGTAATTTGTTACACCCATTTTAGGAAATTGTTGCAACTATTATTTTACGGAGGGAGTACATTTTTTGGAAACAATGCTTTTTAATTTTGGAAAAATAAAACTTTAAATTAAGAAATAAATGGTTTGATACTTTGATTGTTGGAATTGGGGAAATATTAATGGGAGCTGGTGAATGAATATGGTAAATGAATATGAACATAAGAAGTAGAGAGGTGATACACATACATTGAGTGTATGTGGGGTAGACATACACTACCAATGTAATGCTGCCACATCACTGCTACCAAAAAAATAAGAGGGGAAAATGGGGGGAAACGTTTTGGCATATTGGCGCCCAAGCTACACTCTTGGCGGGACAAAATTCTTGGCGCCCAAGCATTAATTGCTTCTCACTCTTATTTCCTCCTCAGTTTCTATTGGCGCCCAAGAAGCTTGTTCATTGCTTCTCACTCCTTATTATCTAAACGGCCGGAGAAGACAACCAGAAACTGGAATCCATTAATACCGTCATGTTTTCCGGCGAAGTTTTGGATTTTTTTAATTTTTTTTGTTTTGTTAATAAAATACGCTAAACATGAAAAGCCTAATGAGTAATTAATTTACATACTCGAATTTTACTTCAGTACTAGTTTAATTTGCAGGCTTGAATTTTTTTAATGTTGTAAATTTTTGTTGTAATTTGCATCTCTGTAAAAGGGATAAACTTAATTTTTTTTAATTATCTCTTGAAATTTTTGGCTATGTACATCTAGCAGCTTATTTGCTAACACAGTACATACTCGAATTTTTATTCGGCTCCATAGTTCGTCTGTACTCCATTTTCAGTCCCCCTGGTTCATTTGTAAACAAGACATTCAAACTGTAATACAGGTTCAGATAACAATCTAAAGGTATTATGGTTACTAAACAATTTATCAACTTTTAAAACCCTTTCAACCTGTTTCGATACTTATACAATATAAATAAGATAATTAAGCGCAATATATTATATCGAAATGGAATTTACTAGATCGATCAACAAAGAATTCAATAATAATCATTAATATGTTAAATAAAAACAAAATATGTACATATATTAGTAATCAAAGGAACGCCCTTTATACCACGGTTGAATATCCTGTCCACTTGGTTACACCTGCATGCCCTGAAAGCGTCTCTCTTGCTCTGAGGTCTCGAGTTCGAATTTCACGCTTGCCTGCTGTGTTTGCTTATTACTTTAAACATGCCTCCCCCACAACCCTTTTGTTTTTTTTCCTTTTTTTTAGTAGCACTTTACATTAAATTAGTAAACAAAACCCCAACCCAGAAAGTATGTTTTCATTTCGTTTTTTTTTGTTCTGTTACTGTGATAAATCAAATAGTGAATGTGTTGTCATTATAACTAGTCCAATGTCCATATTCAGTTACGAATCAATCATAGATTTAATTTTAGAAAATGTTGAAGATTATGGAAGATTAAGAACACAGTTCCTCATAGTTAAGATTTTTATGAAGAACCCAGAAATTTGTTTCAAAAATGGTGCAGATGAATAAGAGAAAAACAAACCCAATAAAATTGTCTCATATGTTAAAACAAAAAATCGGTTCGAAAAACAAACCCAGAAAATTATATAATTTTTTTTCAAATGAAGAACATGAAGAACATTAGGAGAGAGAATAGAGAAAAAAAAACCCAGAAAAAATTTTGTCAAAAATTTACAAAATAAAAACGTCTGTTATTCTTCAACTTCGAAGTAACAATAATACAGTAAAAAAAATTTGTGAAAAAAATTTGTAAATTTTTTAAAATGAAGAACATATGAAGACACATGAAATAAAAAGAGAGAGAATAGAGTAAACGAAACCGGGAAAAAATCTGTCAAAAAAAATGAGAGGAGAGAGAAAGTGAAAGTTGCAATTTTTGGTGCATTAATTGTGGTGCATTGAAAATACAAATCTGATTTGAAATTTGAATTGAAATTTCATTTGAAATTCAAATGAAATATCAAAAACCCTAAAAATGGGCCCCTAAACTAATAACTAATCACAAGGCTACACATCATCAATGTATGTCTGGCCCACATACACTGGATGTATATGTAGCCTTTTGCTAAGAAGTATGATATTTTGAGAAGTTGAAGAGGCAAATTGCTGCCGGCAATTAAGTTGTGTAATTAATGCATACTACGACTGGATAAGGAAAAAAATCATTTTCAAAAAGTTGCCTAAAAAGATTTGAACCTGGAACTTCAAACATATGAGGCCCGTTTCCTTACCACTAGTCTATTCATATTTCTTTTGTTTATATTGAAAACAATATTATTTGAGATCCTTTGGTTTGGAGGCCCCGTGCCATCGCTCACCCCGCACGGGCCTAGAACCTAGGTATACAAAAACAAAAACAAAAACAAAAACATCGATTGATCTTACGAATTGACTTTGACAAAAAAAAATTGTCTTCCGAAACTACCAAAGATTTTTCGGAAAGCAAATTACAACTCATACTTTGATGTGATATCAAAGATGAACTCCTAATTTCCTAGAAAAGTTCTTGGTCGAGACGCTATATAACACCCTGTGAATTTCCGCTCCGTGAGAAAAGCGGCTGGATAAACGCAAAACCGGTGTGTTACCAAAAATAACAATAATTCATAGTAAGGTAAATATGATCACAACAAATAGATATAGTTTTGTTAACAATAATTTATAACAATAGACACTTCTAAAAATACGTGTACTAGTTGAAACCTATTATGCGAATCACATCTTACAAGCATTGTCCACAAAGAAATGTGATGATGCGATAAAAATACTAGTTGAAAGTCAGATATTACAATACAAGAGGAAGGGTAAACGTTAATGTGGAACTTATAAACATGTTTTCGATTGTAAGGAACTTAAAGTAAAGAGAAGCATGCAAAGGGAAATTGCACGAGGAACATTTTTTGGGACTTAATAGAAGATCGACCACTTGGGATTTTGAGTCGCTCTCCAATAGTATACTAGGCACGAGAACTCTATTACAGCCTACTAAGAATCAAGAGCAAAACTTTGAGTTCCCCTGTGAACTCAAGCTCTCGATCAATGATCCCCTCAAACTATTAATACTCTCTAACTTTCACGAATCTTGTATCAGTTTCTTATGCAAAAGCACAACTGCCCAACTAATACTTCGACCTTACACAAAAAATGAGATTTTATTTTGAATAAGAAGGAGCTCACATAACCGGATCATAAAATTAAACCGTAAAATCCTAATATTCTATAAATTTTACTAAATTTAAAATATGATGGTGCAATACATTTCGGTCACTATGAAAGAAAAGAATTCTAAATTTTTGAATATTTAGTTATTTATGATTTCTATATGAAATGATTGATATTATACCTATATATTGCTCTATTTTTATAACAAAAAGCAATCTTATATATACATTATTATAAGTCATACCTCAAAAAAAGGTATGCTTCGCCTACTTAAACATACAAAAAGCCGAAATGGGAAAATGTTGCAATTAAAAAGGCCGAAGAAGCAAACATTTTTATCCATAACTTTTACTGTATTTCATCCCATCAATTTCTCCATGTAGTTGAAGTGTTGAAGTGTTGAAGTGTTGAACCATTGAACCATTTGTCTATTAATACTACCTAGAGTCTTTTGGAGCCGAGCCCATAAGATTATTGCTTCACGCCTTCACCCATCTCACTGGGCCCAAAGTTGGGCTTATGCTTCACAGTGCTGTAAGTAATACCATCTTTCAACTCATTTTCTCTCCACAGTAATATTGAAGGCCAAACCCAGATTGCCTTCAATCAATGCTGCTTGAGTATACAGCCTAATATGATACATGGACTTGCTATACATATACATATAATAATAGCCCAAACAATACAAAATACACGAGAGCCCATACTAAGATACATATACCATCCAACAGATTGCAAAGTTGACGTTATCCTCCTCCTTCACCACATAATAGTTGGGATTAGGAGAGCCATCAAAATTGAGTTTGATGAGATTTTGAAGAGGCATTGTGCCTTAAACCCTGATGTGTGTGTGTGTTTTTTTAAAAATATATATATATAGTTTTGCAAGGGATAAGAGGAAGGGCATGCTTGGAATGAGGGTAAAGTATTAATAAGGTAATAAAAGTCAAACATAGAAAAACTAAGGTATTTAGAGGGGATAGAGTGGTGGTGGAGACTGGAGAGGATAAAGTGGTATGTTAGTAGAAAGGAAATGAAAGAAAGAGGGGAACTATTACCCTTCAAATGAGGGTAATAGTTACCTAGGGGTGGTGGTGGGTAATTATTACCCCCATAATGAGGGTAATAGTTCCCCTCTTTCTTCCATTTCTTTTCTACCAACACCACCTTATCCTCTCCACCACCACTCTATTCCCTTTATCATCCCCTCTAAATCCCTTAATTTTCTATGTTTGACTTTTATTACCCCCTTAATACTTTACCCTTATTTCAAGCATGCCCGAAATTGTAATGACGTGGTTATCATGTAGATTGAGCATTTTCCATTGAAGGTAGTTCATTTTTGTGCGTACGAATAATGATGAGATTGGAAGTATCAGTTTTGACAACAATTAGGTTTCAGTCATAGCATATGCTCCAAAGCATAAGTAGAAATTTGAAAGCCAAGGATGAGCAATTTTGATGAAGGTCCACTAGTCTAGTAGAAATTTGTATGTTATTTTTAAATTTTTTTATATGAGCTCGGACTGCCAAAGATCTTTGATGCAAGAACAATTAAGAAATGCGTGATCAATGTTTTTCGATAAGTTATTCAGTGGGCAAGTGAAGGGGTAGGAGCGGGAATTGGATGGAGATTTAGATTGTCTCAGATGGCAAGACCATTTTGTAATAGATGTCATGTAAAGCTTTTGATTTTGTGGACATATACTTGGTTTCTATAACCAGAGAGATGACCAATTTTACGTTTGAAAAGGATTTTGGCTGTGAGCTAACCATGTGGCCGTTTTAACATACTAATTCCCTAAAGAGGTTACAACAAGGTGTATGTGTGATTGTGCAGTGGATGAGAGTGTAATAACTTGAACTATGTTGCAGACTAATAGTAGTTGTATGTGATTCCATTTTATTTGTGGAAGAATGAAATCGCTTACTTTAAGATTAATATTCGTAATTCGGTCAGTTTTGAAGTATAGATGTTCAATAAGGCTTGCATTCTCGTACAACAATTATCTAGCCAAATCTAAAGGTGAGATCTTAAAATGATAAGCATAAAAGGCCCAGTATCAAGACTACAATATCTAAAATGATCAGAAGCTGTTTTCCTTTCTTAAAGAGTAGACGTTAGCAATAGATTATTAGTCTAATTGTCAAATTAGCTGAAATATACTATAGAAAAATGGAACAATTACAACTTACAAGGTGACAAAAATCAATGAGCGAGCAAATTGTGGAACACAAATAAAGTTAGACAGCGAGTTGGGATATTTAAATTGGGATTTAGTGGAAAATCCAAGTGAAATTACTGTTGAACAAATAATTAATTAAAACAACAATAATGCCTTGATAATCCAGGGACTTTTGGGAAAGTGTATTGTAGTTTGACACATTAAAGTTTTGGCCTCAAGAATCAAAAAAAGCAGTGAGGAAGGGAACCGCGTTAGCTGACTTTGCTTTTTGAGGAGTAGAAAATTATTTGATATTTGGCTGAACTTTCAACCCCCTCCCTTTTTCTTCAATCACACAACTCCTTTTTGGGACAAGTTAACTCTGTGGAAGTAACGGCAAATTAGCTAAGCTCGACGTCACCTGCCTAATTAAATTTAATACTCCCTCTGTCCCAAAATAAGTGCTACATTTTGACCAACAATGTGAGAGCTTTTTGGTCAAAATGTAGCACTTATTTTGGGACGGAGGGAGTACTTTCTTCGTTTTATGATAAGGTCTATTTGTTTTATATTATTTTTATTTCAATAAAACTTATTTTTATTGAATTGAACATGCATATAAACTGAATTTATTACTCCTTCGCCTTAAAATATAAGTCATGTTTTTGTCACACAATATTCAAGACGTACCTTTAACTTTCTATATCTCTAATTTCGTATTAGTAAAACGTATAATAAGTTGATTTATAAAAGTACATATTAAGGAGATTCTAACAATATCACACGAGTATGTTTTCTTGTATATGTTAATAAGTATATTTGGTCAAAGATTTTAAAGTTTGACTCACAAAAAGGAAAAGGAACGTATATTCTGAGACAGAGGAGTAGTATTGAATTTAGGAAAAATTGACAAGAACAGTCCAAACTATTGGCCATCTTCTATAAACAGGCCAAACTATTAATTATCCATGAATAGTCCAAACTATGACCTCCATCTTCTGAAAACAGTCCCGTTGACTGTTTACCTGTTATAACAGGTAAAACTTAATTATTCTTATTTTTTTCGATTTTAATAACTTTTTAATTAACTTAAAAAAAACAAGTCACCCCACCCCACTCCTTACCAGCCACCCCCACACCCACCCACCTCCATAACCACCACACCTAACCCACTCACCTCCACGCCCATAACACCACTACAACCACCCAGAATATCATCGAAACCACCTAGAACACAACTGGAACCACCCAGACACCAGCGAAACCACCTTAAACACCACCGCAATCATCCAAAACACCATCGCAACCACTTAGAAAAACACCCTCACTCCATCGCGAACCCCTGCCCAGAAAAAACACCCTCACTACAACCACTGTGTCGCCTGAAGTTTTTCAAACATCTTACTGGAGTCTTCTTTCTTCTCTTCAAAATTTTAATACGATAGCAAGAGGCTTCTTCTTCCTAGTAGCATCATCAACAGTACTATCATATTCATGGCTGCTTCTCTTCAAAACTTTAAACAACGACTGAATTAATGAACTTGACCTCCATTATCGAATCAGGGCCTTTCAACAGATGGATAGAACTCCTATCCGTCTCCAATATCAGTATCAGCAAATGGATAAATCTCCTATTCTAAGCAATGCCTACCACTCTCTTTATCCCTATCGATGACAACATCCTTCAACCTTTAATGGCGGCTCCTGCTCCTTTAATGTTCCATTACCACATCGTTTCGAAGCGTTTGTCTTTCTCTAACCTTCGTCTCTTACCCACTGGCGCTCAACTCCATACCTTTCTCCCTGGAAATACCCTCTTCATCACCAACAATTCGCCACCAATTTCAGCATAATGGCGCATTACTCACGCTCCTCGATCTCTTCCAAAGTGAGCTTATTTCTGTTCATGGGGTTGAGGGTGTTCTTCACTTGGATTATGAACTAGATTAAGCAAGGAAAGGATTGAGAACGGCGGATTTGTGCCAAGCAGGTGCTTGTCGTGTTTGTTAACTGGATGTGGTGGATGTGGTGGTTGCTAGGGAGGGGGGAGGTGAAAAGAGAATGAAGGATGAGCTGCTGGGGTTTCATGGAGGGAGGACTCTGGAGAGAGAGTGGAGATGGGTGAGTGCTAGTGAAACAGCAGAAAAAAGGGAAAAAAATTAAAACTCATTAAACGGTCACGTGCTAGTCACGTGACTTAAGTTTACCTGTTATAACAAGTAAAGAGGTCACTGGGACTGTTTATGGAAGATTAAGGTAATAGTTTGGACTGTTCCTGGATTATCAATAGTTCAGCCCTTTTATAGAAGATGGGCAATAGTTTGGCCTGTTGGCGTCAAATTTTCCTTGAATTTAACTTGTTTTAATTGTTTCTTTATTGTTTTCCTTCTTTGTAGAAACCGAATTTTTTTCACAACATTAAACCTTTTTCTCATGAAATGAACTTATCTTTAAATATCATTTTCTTATGATACACTTATCATCACTGTAAACCCCGTATTTTTATATATTATTGGTAAATATTTATATTGGAAGTCGCGGAATTTCAGGGGTGTTACAAGCACCTTAGTCCAATTTTTTTTTTCTATTTTACAAAATTTTAAAATAAATAAATTTATTTTTACTAAACTAAACCTAGTCTTAGATTAGTAGATTCTTTTATGTCTCTTCACATCACATGACATGAATCCCCTTTTAGCTCATCTATCTCTCTCTTAATCACATATGAAAATAAAACATTGTGTCCCCCTCTCATTATAGAGCAGAGAAAGCATATAACATAAATTAATACACAAAAGATGGTCACAACTTACAATATCTAGTTTATAAGGTCATATGGCTCACATCTAGAAATGACAATGGGTAGGATCTGGGTCGGTTCTGACCAGACCCAGACCTATTAGTTTCTTCCAGATCCAGATTCGACCCATACTCATTGTGTCTGAAATTTTCAAATCCAGACCCTTTGGGTCTGATGGATCTAGAGTCCTTACAGGATCCTTAGTGGGTCCTTTTGAATTTGAAGTTTAATAGCATTTTTTAATCTAATAAATTTATTTTGCCTATTTCATAGGTTCGCGTGATCATGGTTAAGGTTTGTTTCGAAACAATTAACAAAATATAGCTCATAAAATCTTAAAAATGTTTCAACTTACATCATTACATGTCTTAAAATATAGTCACAACTACTCATAAAGTCGTAATTTACAACTTAATTTTTTTTTATGTAAATGGGCCTCTGGTAGGGTATGGGTCTGATATATTTGGACTCGGACCCAGACCCGCCTGATAACCTCTAAACCCAGACCCATAGGTCTAAAAACATTGGACCCAGCGGATCCAAGACCTATTACCATCCCTACTCACATCAAACAAGGGTATGGAGTAATGGCAAGCAAGACTAACAGCTTTGTTAGGAGGGGGGGTGTAGGAAACAAATAGAAACCTGAGTAATGAGTAGGGGTGATCATCGCACGAACCGATACCGAACACCCATAGGGCTTGGCTCGGCTCGTTTAGTTTTTAAATTGTGTTTTTTAAGGAAAAACTAGTTAGTCGAGCCTGTTCACGAGCTTTCGAGCCGAGCCTAGCCAAGCTCGGCTCGTTAAGATTTCGAGCCGATCCCGAGTTTGAGCCGAGCTTGTACGAGCCGAGTTTTGACCGAGCCGAATCCGAACTGTCCGCTAACAGAACAAGCTCATTCTCACCCCTAGTAACGAGGATTAAGGTACAAAATGTAAGTGTCAAACTGACATGCTGAGGATTAAGGTCGTACAAAATGCCGCATAAAATTTTTGGGCCTATACTTGATTGAAGAGAACTGGTTATGTCACTATGTGTGTATGTCCATGAATCTTAGCAATTGTCAAAATTATGATAAGTTGACATATGCAGGTCAACAGTTAGAGATATGCAATTATGCACCATATGAAGTATGAATCATTAAGACAATGTGCAATGTGTCCAATTGATAATTGGAACTTAGGAGTCAAATCAATCACCTTATTATCATAGTCTCATAGATTTGCTTTTCAATATGTAAAATAAGTGTATGCCATATATCACATTCTCATTACTATTTGAAAGAGTTTTTCATGTTTTAAGTGGGACTACACGATCACAAAAGACACGTTCAAATGGTGAACAGAGAGAAAAATAATAAAAAAAAATTGTTTTTATCGAATTATGAGACCATGTAAAAATTGAAAACTTTTTGACAAAAAAATCTACAACATTTGGTAAAACTCGTAATAGTGAAAGAGAGACTAATAGAAAATTATGATCCAAGGACAAAAAAAGAAGGGAGTATTATTTAGTTTAATTGGCATAATTTCTACAAACTGTTATTGCTTCTTTATCCATTTTCTAATTCTTGCAACACTTGCATTTCACAATCTCTTATGCTCTATTTTAAACATTAATATCTCCAATTATATATTAGCAATAATCATAAACATTTGATATTTAAAAACTACATATTAGATGAATCAAACAAGAAAGATTATAGAATTTAACCACAAATAATCTCATGAACTCAGTTAGCTGAGCTAAACTTATTTTTTTATGAACATAACTTATTCTTATTAAATGTCATTGTTTCAAGGTGAGGACAAAGCTTGATCAGAATTTGTTTGAACGTATTTGAACTATTTAGACCTAAAACTTATTTTTTAGGTGGAGAGAATATAGTTAAAGGCCAGGAATTCGAGGCAGGGTGTATTTAGTTAAGGCATTGAAAAAGGACATGAATGAAATTGATCTAATTTTTAAGGCACGATGCATACAAGTTTTTCTAAGATGGAATTATTACAATAGGCGATAATACTATAAAAATAGACAATAATTCCCAATTTCCCACACAATAATGCATCAAGCTAATCTTAAGCCAGATAAAAAGTATGATGACTTAGACGAGGCAACATTACCCCAGTGAGGTGACCAACCGAGATGACTAATTCTCCTTTCATGCATTCTAGCTTTATTGCGTTGAAAAAACTTGCACTTGTTTGAAAACTTTTTACCCCCACAGATAAATTAATTGCACAGGAAATTTCTATCTAGGCAATTTTCCTAACATGAATGAATATAGCGAAAAGAAGATCAAACTTCAGCGAAGTACAACAAAGGCAGGCAGAAATGAGTAATTTTGACCAAGCCACTTGATGTTCGAGAACACAAAAGTCATGCTCTATGATCTTCTATTCTTCTTATTGTATTCATACCTCAAAATAACTTATCCTTCTCCAGGCTTTATATGACTGACATCCAGTACAACACTTTGAGGGAAAAGAATTTGTTATGCTTTTACTAAAAACAATGTCAAAAAGCAATGGGAATGAATATACCGGTCACTCACATTCACATATACTCCATTTTGGCAGTTTCTATGTAAAAATCACAATGGTCTAAAAAGCTAACATATTATACTACGAGCTAGACACAACATGATAAGAAATCGTAAGAACTATATGTGAGCACTATCTAAGATGGATTATAAATAAAAAAAAAACATGGCAAGAGACACAAACTTAGTACAAAAAATAACAAAATTACGACTTTCGCATGTTACAACTAGCTAGTGGGACATGCCGTGCCTAAGGGCTAAGGCTAGGTTTAAGATTAGGGCGACATGAGCACGAGACAACAAGCAACGCCTAGGTCGCGCGATCGTGCCATGGCCATGCCTCCATCTAGCATGACCAAATATTATCCCTTTGCCCTTTCCGTAGTTTGAGTTTTATGGACTATATTTCGAATTAGTTATATCATTCTAGAATTTTAATTGATTTTATCTTGAAGATTTATTGTTGACCTTTTTTGAAAAACATTTTTTAAATATTAAATTCAAATTGTAAATGTTATGCGGTCGAATATGTTGAAGTTTGGTACAAGGGTACACATACGATTAAATGCATTCGAAATAAATGTTTGCACTACTACCTTCGCATTCAAATGGTATAAACTATTTACGAGGTATGATCAACATCTATAATACGTAGATATTAGTAGCATCTAAGAAAAATGTTTAGAAAGATAGTGTTTGTGGATTCATATATTGTTCATGCCGGTAAGATTGAGTGTCTCTGTTTTATAGTAAGAAAATAAAATATGATAACCCACAAACAACTATTAAAAGCATATACAATATCTTATCAACGTGAACTATACAAACACAATAATTCACTATACTTCCTTGTATTAGATGTTTTGTGAACATCTATTTGTTATATGTTTGTCAGATGGGCTTTTCCACCTATTATGTGTGGTTAGACTCTACTCCGGTAAATACTTGTGTGTGCAAGCCCAATGAAGTTTATCATGGTATCAGAGCAATGGCCCATTATCAATCCCAAGTAGAAGGGTCCAATTGTCCGAATAAATTTATAAAGCTATTCCGCCTATCACCAAATGGTTTTAGGATGAAACTTCATTTGAGCTTATGTTTCATTAGACTCACTTCCCCTGAAGGCTCGTCTGTACAAGTCCAATAAAGTTGATCAAATTCTAGTTATTTTATAGAAGTGAAAAATCAAATCTAATAGTAGGCAATAATATTGGAAGTATCAGCGAATTTAAGACCCTGTTTGTCAACTGGCTAGTAGCTGTTAGCTGTTAGGCTTGACTGACTATTAGCTGTTGGCTGGTTATCTAAAAACATGTTTGGTAAATTCAGCTATTGGTTGTTGGCTGTTAGACTAAAAAATGACCATTTGGGATATGTCAGATAGAATTATGGAAATGTTGAAGACAATGGAGTAAAGAAATCTAAGTTGGTAAAGGAGTAATATTGTCATTTTAGCCTTGAAAAGCTACCAGCTAATGGGAACAAGCTACTCCAAGTAGCTTGTAACTTTTGGCTTAAAAGCTAGCTTGTAAGCCAATAATCAAACAAGGTTTTTTTGGGTGTTTGGCCAATTTTACCAGCCACAAGCCAAAAGCTAACCGTTAAGCTAGTAATCAAACAGGCCCAAAATCTAAGCTTTTACAAATTATAAGAGCAAAACAGGGCGTGTCCAAATTGGTTTACTAGGAACCAAAATTTGCATTATGACAAACAAAAAAGTTGAAGGAAATGAAAATGTCATTTAAACGCGGACAACATCGTTACAAGTCGTAAGTTACAGAGACACTTTAAGGTTTTTAAGATAAACCAATTTCTACCTTCTTTTTCTCTTAAGGTTTTATTTTGGGTGTCAATATGTCATTTTAAAGGGTGCAACTGTTTCAGGATATAAGTAGGTGATTGAAGGGGACGAAATTGTAAGGAATTGCAGGTCCAACTTTCAGGGGAGCCCACTTATGAAAACCATAAACCAAAAACAAAAACAGATCCATGAAAGGTCAAATTGAGTGATGTAATTGGAAAGTGATAGTGGGTTTCCTCAATAGTTATTCCTTGTATTTTATCTCCAATGGTTTGGGTCATTATCGTGACTAGAAGTACTCTCACCCCATAATAGTCAAAATAAAACCTTATTATCCCTCTTCCTCTACAAGTGTCTCACTCATCTTCAATAAGTTGATCACGTTGATGATTTTTGTTTTACGAAATGCATCCCACTCAAGATCAATGAAAAAGTTGTTCATCATCTCTCTCTAATTTTTTTTATTATACCACATTATTCTCTGTCTCTCTTATCTTCCATACATTTATTATATAATAATAGATTTATATTATGAGCATGCAATGTTTATACTAAAAGTTTATTTCGAATATTGCAAATTTCATCCTATATTGTTACTTAATTTTTTTCATTTTTAACAAATAAAATCATTTTAGTTTTTTAAATTTCATCTAATATTGATTATTAATTTCGTTTATAAATAATTAATTATTGAAAATTATTGAAACTACATAATTTAAGTATCACCCTAATTGTGCCTTCAATATTAGATTTCTGTAAGAAAATACTCCCAAATTACTCGAAACACTCTACAAACGAACTTGAGAGAAATTAATTTATTTTTCAAGTGTATCAAAAATAGGAAAATTGATGTCTATATATAGCTCTCGCAACATATAACTGTTGGTAATTTATTTTCTTAGTTTGTAGATTTTGAGATATTACCATTCTTAGTTTTAAATTAGAATTTGTTATCATTCTAACTCAATGCCACGTGTCACGTTTTGATAGGACCATGCAACCTGAGACGAAAATACTTTTCCAGCCTTTTTTTTGCCTTGCATTTTGGTAAATGTATTGTCTGAGATGGTTTGTTTGGCAAATAGGAACAAAGCTGTATTTTAGCTGAGATGGTTTGTTTGGCAAATAGTTCATGAGATGATCTATCTTTTTTCAACCATTCCATGGTTTTTGACCATTGCCCATTATTCAGTTTCATGCTCTAAACTAACGTCTAACTTACAATTATAGTTTTTTTTACTACTTTTCCCGTTTCTTTTAATTTGCTTCATTTGATTGG
The DNA here is from genome assembly GCA_947645195.1 of Patellifolia procumbens. Taxonomy (NCBI): domain Eukaryota; kingdom Viridiplantae; phylum Streptophyta; class Magnoliopsida; order Caryophyllales; family Amaranthaceae; genus Patellifolia; species Patellifolia procumbens. Next base: position 2,961,491 of record CANSGD010000144.1, read on the forward strand.
GCACAAGAATTCAGGAGGTGAATGTGAGAAGTTTGATAAGTGATAGGAACAATTACTTTATTGGTAAGTAGATGACAAAAAGGTAGAATTGATTAGGGTGGATGAGACCTTCACGAGTTGAATAAAATATCTACCATATAGAGTTTCCTCAAAATACTAGATAATATTCATAATTTTTATTATTGTGAATTTAGGATAGCATTCCTATTTTATTATGTTACCTTATTTAGTAAACCCTTCAACTCTATGAAAATGTAACTCTAGAGGATCCTAACCGATGGGACAAGTAAAAAAAAAGGAACAAGTTCACTTTGGAGAACTAAGTTTCAATTTGGTTAAGTTATATTGAATAACTACAAATATTAAAATAGGTTCTATTCTTATAAAGTTCAAAAACATTTAGATAAACAGTTTTCGCCATATTAGGAGTGCTTATTAGATATTAGGGTCTCATGGATGATGATGAGTCTAGTCGGCTCGCAAACTACTTGAATCGGCTTAAAATTTTTATGCATCAATCAAGGCCGAGTCACTAAACTTGGTTTTCAGAGGATCAAGAACAAGGCTGAATATTTTTAACTATTTATTTAGATTTTTAACATACAATAATAATAAAATTTTCTTGTAATAACTACTTATGAGGAATTTTCATTGTTGGTGCAAAAAATATAATAGAAGTGTTATAACATTAATTACTTGGTTACAATTTACGAACCGAAGTTAGATCGGAGCTAAATTAAGCTTCAATTTTGCGTTTGACGAAGCTCAAGTAGACTTAGATTGTGCTCTAATGCAAGTGTAACCAAGACAAGCAACTCTAAGTTCAAGATCAACTCAATTCATCTTTACCCCTACTAGATTAGCATTAACGATATATGATAAGATAAAGTTTTGAATGCAGTAAGTTTAAGTTAATAATATCGATTTAAATGAGTAAAAATTAGTGCAATTTAGTACCAAGTTGGGTGAAAAATTACACCCAAAAGGTGGTCAAAATACAATGGTGAGAAAGTAAAGATTATAGAACAATCAAACCTTTTGAATAGACGTCCGTACAATAACTTATACGCCCGTTTATTTTCAAAAGATTCAAAGGTTTATCTCTAGGTAGTTATTTTTCTTTAGGCGGTGATTACCAGTAAGAACTGTCAAGAACTTTGAATTATTACCTCTAAGAAACTTCAATGTAGTTGTGACTATATGAGGAGTAAGAAGTTGAAATCAACGTAAAATGTAACATATTAGGAGTACTTTCACAAAACAAATATTACCTTCATCCCAAAATGATTTGAACACTTTCCTTTTTCATTTGTACAAGAATCGTTTGAACCTTTCTTTTTGGAAATGATTATCCCAATAATACTCTAATATTTCTCTCCTATCCTCTTTTGGCCCGTCACACAAAAATTACGCTCCCTTTTAAATTTGTCAAAAATCACCTAATATAATGGACATTATTTGTTTAACCATGTTCTCTGATTTTTTTCATTTTAACTACCTTATATATGAAATTGGTGGTTTTTGGCCAGAAAACTGCAAATTTTAGCCTAAAAACCACTCAATTGGGCCAGAAAACCGCTCATGAATTCATAGTGGCATTACATATATAAGTAAGTTAAATTAACAAAAAAGTTAGAAAAGGTGGTTAAACCAATATAGTGTCAATTATATTAGGTGGTTTTAAATAAAAATCCATAAAATAAAATTCCACTTTCTCTCTAATCTATAAAAAAAATGGGAAAACTTGTTTTAAATAAGCAACCTTTATCCTGATTCTATAATAAGTCAATCTTGTATGTCATTTGAATTGAACAAGTCAACTTACCAATTACTCGTTTGACTCGTAAATTAAAAAAACCGACCCACTCCAAAAACCCTTCGGGCCAACTTTGCCGCTGAAGAACGCTATTGAAAAACAACGAAACTGAACCGGAGGGGAAAGAAAAGAGAAGATGGTCGTGACTAGTGGCTAGTGAGGAGTAGGGGTACGACACGATGGTCGAAAAATGAAGGTGAAAGGGGAGCAACTGGTAAGGGGCGGGTGCTGTTGGCGTGAGTTTGGGGGGGGGGGGGATTGGTTGGTGTTTGTGGTGGGTGCCTCGAGCAATGGAAGGCGAGGTGGGGGTGGTTCATAGGTGGTTTCGATGGCTTGGGGTGGTTGATTAGATGATTTTGATAGATGGGACATGGGAGTGGCTCATTAAGTGGTTTCGGTGGTTGCTTAAGTGATTTTGGTGGTCGGACTTGGGCAATAAGGTTGTTTCGGTGGTTCCAAAAATAACCGACTACTACAAGCAAGTTAAAAATTTTCGACCCGTTTAAATCCAAGTGACATACAAATTGGCTTATTTTTGAATTACACATATGTTGGTATAATATTAGAAGACGAGTTAACGATTGAATTATTTAAATTAATTTTTCCTTAATAATACACCACAATCTAAAGTAATACTATAATAACAATTGATAACTACTCAACAACTTTATCCCCAACAAGTCAAAAAAAAAAAAAACATTATCCCCAAACCCTGCATTGGAAGGAACCAATTTTTGTTTTTCTATTTCATCATTTTTTCTACCCATTAACAAATTTAACTACTTCAATTACCATACTAGTTTAATCATAAAGATCATGCAACTTTCAGCTATGAATTTACTGGACGCAATTGGCGCATTCAGTTGATAACTCATCGATATCTACTTTTTTTTCCGACCGGTGTTGCCAATTATGCTAAACATAATCTTAATTCATCCCTTTTATTAAGGAACTTGCAAAATCATTTCAAAATATAAGTGACCTTAGTCCAGAAAAGGCTCAAAATTTGAGTAGCTAGATTTTGTCTTTACAGCTATTCACTAAAAAAGATTATCTACATCCTGTTTTGACCATAGTTTCAGGCTGTTCAAGGTCTGATTGGAGCTCAAAACCTTTACGAATTGTTCAACTTGTCCTCCTTAGCTAAATAATAATTCAAAAAGCTAATAAAATCTTGCCAATTCACCAAGAAACAAGAACAATATGAGTATTAACTTTGTCTCAGAAAATTTTACAGCTCGATCCCAGTTTTTACGTTGAACAAATAAATTCAACGCACTAAAGATATGCTTTTCTTATAAAATTTGATTGCGTTCACTCGCGGTTACTAGGCTAATATTAAATCAGAGAAGATTAGTAAAGTTAATTCATTCTTTTTGACTTGGGTAACAAATGAGAAGGGAGATGGGAGAAGGTTCCATACTTCGACGCATGTCTACCTCTGTCCTTTTAGCTTTATTTGTGTGGTCCATTAATTATAGCGAAACTTCTGCTAGCAAGTTACGAAGTAGTGAAGTTTTATGTTCATATAACTTTTCAGTCAGCCAATGTGTTGCTCAAAGAAGCATGTAACTTTCATGTCGTTAGCCATTTGGTCACCCACCATGAAATGAAAGTTCTATCAAATTTCCACCCTATAGTGATTAAGTCCAAGTATCGTAGGAGTTACTACTATTTATCCATGAATTATTCTTGTGTGAGACGGTCGTATTGTGAAATCAAAATAACTTTTAAGAGAGCAAAATTTATTATAAGAGTGGGTTTTACGACAATTTGTTATATTATTGGGGGTGACTATTTGAAAATCGGATAATGTTATCTAGGAAAAATTGACTGGAATAATCTCAACAATAATCGTTTCGCTCAAAATAATCCCAACTAGAAATTATTCTAGAATAAGCCCACCTATTAGATGTACCTTCTGAAAATAATCCAAACTCTTAATTCTACTATGTATAGTAGTCCCAAAATGGATCTTTCAAGGCAAGAAAAATAAAGTCTGGATTATTTTGGGAAGTTACCTCTAATAGTTTGGATTATTCTAGAATAATCCATAGTTGGGATTATTTTGATCGGATCAGACATAGTTAGAATTATTCTAGTCAATTTTTCCTATTCTCTATATGAATATGCCTATTTCCTTTTATTAAAGAGTTATCTTTTCAAGAATTTCTGCTTAAAGGAATATTAAAATAGGAATTTTATTACTTTGGAGTCTTTATTTCCTCATTTATGAAATTTCTCTATGAAAGAATGTTTTAGGTTGGCTCATTATCGATTTATAGGAATGCAATTTGGATTTTTCTAGAAATAATCAAAGAAAACATAGAGGCTATCATAAAGTTGCATTGTTTTTCTAGATCATGGAAAACTATACACGAATTAACAGGAAAAAAATCGAAACATTAAGAGTTGTGGTTTCTGAATCTCTCTCAGTCTCTCCCTAATTTGAATAATGGATGAATTAGAATAAGCAAGGGTTGACTATAAGCCAATCAGGTAGTTATGATGGGACCTTCCCTAGTGAAAAGACCATCAAAAAGGAGTAACGACTAATGATGGTTCAATCATGAAAAAATGCATTAGCTTTACAGCACGTATACTCCTACAAAATGATGTGCATTGTACTTGGTCTTTACAGGAAATCAGTAAAGTAGATTGTTGGAACTAATTTTAGGCTAGCATTGAACGTTTATAATCTGAGTTATGTTTTGAGTAGTTTCACCTACAAAATAACTTGAAAAAAGTAGGGGGGTGGATTCATCAAAATGTCAAAGTTTCAAGGAGTTTCTTCAACGTACCATAAAGAAGACAAGTACTTGGTGTCTTATTGCTCAGTCATGGTCTGGGGAAAATACGTGGGCTACACTTTGTTCGACTTATTTTCAGTTCTTATCAGAAAAGATAAGTCAAGATAATTAAAAAAAAGCAAAAATAAAGTTTGACTATCACACAAATAAAGTTTGAATAAGTTCTAATAAAAATTATTAAATTAAGATAAGTTAAGTTAATATAAGCATAGTTAAGTTGAAAAGAACATAAGCTTTATCCATTTGAAATTTAGGATATCTAAAAAAAATTATTCAATTTTCAAAGAATACTTATACATATTACTTGCACTCAAAATCTCAAATGAAGTGGTGAAAACATGATAGAGGACACCTATTATTAACGAATATTTTTAGTAAATTTATAATGAGTTCTTAATAATGGATAGCTAGTACAATAACTTAATGGAAGGTCATATATAGGATACCATGAAATCTAAGGATCAAAATGATTTTGGACCAACATGTTAAAACTTAAAATTGTTCCGACCATTAGGTTTTCATAGCCATATTTATTTATAACCACTATAGAATTTTCAGTATGGTACTATCGCTTCTTTGTACAATGAGTAAATATCCACCACTTGCTTAGTTCTAATAGCTAATAGATACTAAGGTATAATGTTTTTTTTGTTGTATAAGGAGTCACAAACACAACATGAGAATCAATCACAAAATTCATTGAAATCGAGAGAGATGATCCTACCAACTGAGCTATCCTCACACTTATACTAGGGTATATTGTGAGAAAGCTATCATGATCATATGAATTAATGTTTGATTGTAGAGGCCAATGTAAGTTGTAACTATTGATAATTAAACCGGCCTATTGTAATTAAAGGTGATTAAATTAATTAAAAATCTCAACAAGGCTTTCATGGGATATATTATACCTATCAAAAAAACTATGTAGATATAACAATGTCCCTTGGCAAATTGCAAGTGAAGTGATGCATCCAAAATATAGACAGCCATGATGTACTGTAAAATAATACTATAAACATTGAACAATATAAATTTTTTAGTTACTATATTACCTCCTTTGTTAATCAATGGTAGTTGCTAATTCGTTTTTTGCACGATTTCTAAACTAATTTTGACTTATAAATGGAAACAAAAATACAAGATTGCTATTAGTAAAATAATAATTGGATTAGTCACAATCTATGTTTTCAAATATTAACTTTTCAATACTTAATACTAATAGATGGCTAGCAATATTATAGATAAAATTGTACATTGGCAAACATGATAAATAAAATATTACAACTATTGGGATCCAGACGATTAGATTATATTTTCCGGTCTCTTTATTTATCAAACATCGCCCTACTCTTTGTTTACATCTTTTTTTTTTTTTTGAGTTCTTCCTACTTTTGCTTCACTCTTAAATTGACCTATATACACGTTTTTCTTTTGTCAGGCTATGTCCTACATATCGACCCCATATTATCCAAGACTCTCACGCAACCATATTCTTTCTTCTATTTAGAAACAAAATGAAAAGAATCCACTCATACATTCTCTTTCCTCCTTGACTTGATCTCTTGATAAATCCTAACCTTATTTATGATGTTATAGTAGATAGGAAGATTTTTAAGGAGCAAATTAATTGAATCATACATACACTCCTTATGCCTTATTATATAAAGCTTCTTAACTTTTCGAGGCTCATATATTAAGTGTTTTGATTATTTAATTTTAAAATATATTGGTAAAAGGTACTACGAAAAAAATGTAGAAAAATTATTTAATACAAATTTAATTAAAGATAATCCCAAATTAAAATCTCAAGAGGGAAACTTTTTTAACCTCAAAAATACATGTATGCCTTATATCTTGACATAGAGAGGATATTCTTTACTTTACACACCAACACCATAGTTAAAATAGAAAAATAAACTTCATTTGACCTTTTCTTGTAAAATTAACTTTTAGAGAAAAAAGGTAGTAGAATGGTTCATGAGCATATCTTAAGGTCTATTTGTCTTTTCTGAATTCACATTGTTTCTAGTAGATAGGCCCTCTTAATTGTATTATTATGAGCATAAATTATTAGTACCATAATGTGGATGAGAGGTAAAGAAAAAGGAGGGAAAGAAGAAAGAAGCAATAAATATGATATATTAGATTCTAGACTAGGAAAGACAATATGGAAAACTCTAATCTACTTTACAGGCATTTGGAAATTATCCATTATTTTATTTAAAGTTAGATCCTTTTTTTCCAATCCTCCTTTTTGAAATCCAATGACTTGTTCCATATCTCTCTCTTTCTCCAGCTATTATTGTATTCCCTCACTTCACCATTATATAAAGACATAAACACATAATTGTACGACTCAACTATCATCAAATCTTTTGGCAAAACAAAAGACCCTAACACAAACTTCTACACTAAAACAAAAACACACAAGAAAAGAAGAAGGAAAAAGAGCTTACAACATGGGAAGAGCTCCTTGCTGTGACAAGGCCAACGTAAAGAAAGGCCCTTGGTCACCTGAGGAAGATGCAACACTTAAGGCTTATATTGAGACAAAGGGAACCGGAGGCAATTGGATCGCGCTACCACAGAAAATAGGTAATGAAAACAGTTCAGGTTACAATCAAATACAGTCAAATTTCGAGTTATAGTAAAGTACACAAGTTTTTTTTTTCTTGATCAGTACTAACCTGAGTTTTCCAACTGATAATTGCTTGGTTTAGGCCTTAAGAGATGCGGCAAGAGTTGCCGCCTTCGTTGGCTGAATTATCTCCGACCAAATATTAAACATGGAGGGTTCACTGAAGAGGAAGAAAACATCATTTGCAGTTTGTATGTCAGTATTGGAAGCAGGTAACTGATCAAGCCCATTTCAATGTTGAAAATAAGTATTGGAAGTAGCAAAAATATAGAAATACTAGTACGAATAATCCTACTATAGCAAGCTCTATAGAGGGGATCGGGATTCTCTACAATAACTAGATCGGCATTTTTTAGGTGCATTTTTCCTTTTCATTCTTCCTTCCAGATGAAAGTCTTTTTTTTTTTTTCTATAAAAGAAAGATACACAAATATTTAGGGTAGTTTTCTGTGAAGACTATATTTTATGGAAGCTTAGATGTTCTCCATGTTACCACTAGACAATAGACACTAGTCACTCTAAAATTTTGAGACACTGTATATCAGCAAAAAAAATTAACATTGCATTTAGCTGAGTGGATGATATTCTACTAATACACGCTTCATTATTTTATGCAACACAGATGGTCTATCATTGCTGCACAATTACCTGGAAGGACTGACAATGATATAAAGAATTACTGGAACACAAGGCTGAAGAAGAAGCTGATGGCTAAGCAACGGAAAGAACAGGCAGCTTGCCGTCTTCTTGAGCAAGAGATAAAGAGGGAGAGCGAGAAGTATCTGGTTAATCAAACCATGAACCAAGTACCTTACTGGGCAGGACAGGATCAATCATTATCCACCCCAATGATATATCCAAATCACGATGTTCATCATCAACTAGGAAATCAAGAGCACTACGCAAGACTAATGATGAAAATCGAGGGACACTTATATGATGATTCTCAACTCAACAATTTCCAGTATCCTTCACAGGACCAGCTTTATGTTGTGGACAAGTCTGAAGTTCAAGCATTAGCCATAAATTCTACGACGAATGTGAATTTTACACAATGGTTGAACATAGATCAATATGATGTTCAGGGTATGAGCATGCACAATCAAGGACAAGACAATTTTGCTGGGGAGATTGATGTATACTTGAACAACCAGCAAAGAATTGATGGAAATGAGAGCTACTCAGGTGCTGATGTAGGCAATAGTAGCACCACTAGCAATTCTGCAGGAAGTAGCAGCTGGGGAGACATGAACTCTCTAGTCAACACTGCTGTATCTAGTTTCGATGTATATCAGAATGGGATGTTGCAGGCTCTGTAGAGTCGCTTATTCTTAGGATAGCAATAATGAGTAAGCATAATTTGGTGTAAATTACTATATTTGTACCTGAGGAATATTTTGGTGCCTTAATTTGGATAAAATTTATTAATATATCATGCATTTTTTTTTGTCATGTATCCTATATATTTGCTGCTTCATCCTTTCCTCTAGTCTCCAGCACTATGTAATTTGATCTTTCATTTCAGCTGGTACTCTTATTGTATCTTTGACACTCTTAAATGGGTAGATTATAGATAAAAAAAACACGGAAAATTTACATATTTAGTCGAATCCGAACACTACGAACATACCCGTTTCCAACACGAGTACCTAGAACATAGCTCAGGCATTAATCAGTGCACAAGTTTTGCAGCATTCGAGAAACATTTCTTAGATGTCCAACAAAATATCAGATAACGTACTTCGGTATAAGATCTCTGGGTTACTTGGTAACAAATGGCTTAAATGTACTTGCATCAAACTTTCTGGGCACTCCTGCAAGCAAAAGCAGTAGAAAAGTTGGAAAGGTGCTTTGTTTTGGACGCACCTTGCTCAACTCTTGCAATTTGGGCATCAAAAAATGGCTGCATTCTTTTATTGTTATCTTCCTGTCTCTAACTCTTCCAGCAGCCACGGCAGCTATTCAGCGCAATATTTTGATTCATTCCTGCAATCATTTTCCACTAGTTTAATGAACATATAATATTTTATCAGTCACAGTGATATAAGCATGGTTGGATAATCAAAGATTATATTAATGCTTGATAAAACAAATCTGGCAGGAAAGGAATAATGCCAGATTGTATATGAAGTATAATGCATATTCTTACAGGAATGCCGTTATCATCATCATCAATTACATGTCTTATCTTAAAACTCATTTTTGTGAGATTCATCGGCTGCTACAAAAATTTATATATAGCATGAAAATAGTCTTTTCGAGAACGAAAGTAACTCCAAAATGATAAAACCTCGAATTTCAGGAATGAGGAAACATAAGGTCCTTGAGGTTTCTGTTCTTTCATACGGTAAAATTACCGAAAAACAAGTATAATTTGAAGCAATTCCTGCTCCTGATCAAATAGTGAAAGACTAGCATTCACAAAACCCTAATACTAAAGTTGAAACAGACAACAAACATGCAATTGGTACTGCTTCAGTGTCAGTCTTTTGATTTCTTTTCTAAAATGCTATTTTGGCTTGCTTGTTGCTTAAACCAAGGAGCTAAGAATGATAATATAAATCATTAATCGATACAATACAAAAGGAATTTCCCAGTTTGGATAATACCAAGTTCCTTCCTATTGAGGTTTGACTCTAGCAAAATAGTACTCTCTTCGTCCGGAATGACTTATGCCTTGAGTATGCAATTTGACATAGTAGCGTGAATGCGTGACAGTTAAAATCATGATTAGTATACTCAACTGTATCACCACATCGTGAGTGACAATAAAATTATACCACAACAATTATAAAGCATCCTAATCGTCTGTAATGGCGGTTTATCATGATTGTGACTACATCTGAGATTCAAAACGCAAGTTGGATGAACGTCGTGATACTCACTTCATTAGTATTACCATTATTTTTTTACCTGAAACCAATCAAATTGTGCAAATAAAACATTTCATGGTAGCAAAAGAGACAAACTGTATGTGCTGATAATGATACTTCTTCCGTTCTATAAGATGCCTTTTTCGGTTAACTTTACAAGTCTTTTGAAAACGTAATTAAAGATATTAATGTATGAAGCATTTGCTAGACACAAGAGCACATATATATCTTCAGTTTTTTTTTTTGCTGCATTCTTGGTATGTTCACCCTTCGTCCGTTTTAGAAGATTAGTGTTTTATTATTATTAAACTTCACAAACTTTGACCATTATAACCAATATATAACATATATAAACGATATATAAGAAAAACAAATCCTCACCAATATAGGAGTATCTTATTAATCTCAATGTAAATAGAGTTACTAGGGGCCCAAGGGTGTCTTGCAGACAGTACAAATTTCATCAGTCAGTATTACATATGATTGGTCTAGAGGTACTCTATATAACTGACTGTCCATGGCAATATGGCATGCCTGCACATTAATCAGTCAGAATTCAGCCTTTTGATTCCAAAACTTTGCCCTATAAGGCCATAGCTCATCAAGATTCTCTACCTAATGCTGAAAACTCTCTCTTAGAAAGAGATTCCTTAAGTTTCTTAATCAATTTCACAATCAACTCCAAAACCTTCTAATCTTTTTCAGAAAAGTACCAAAAGTAAAGATTACAGCTGACAAGCATAAGGTGTATTTGCAGAAATCTAACAAATAATTGCATGTTACTCACACTAATAGATTAGCATCAAAACTTTAATTTCCTAAGTTATAGGATCAGATTGAATGAAAAATTTTCGTATAAAACTTGCTATAACCTTTTATGATTCGACGAATACACTGGTTAAAAAGCATTTTTCTCCATGGGGTTCATAATAATAGTTGTCACTGATCATTGGGTCTTTTAGGTTTTTCATATAGAACAACAGTCATTTTGAGTTGATAATAATAATAAAGTGATCATGTATTACAGAGAGTTCAGGCCATAAGTGGATTTACATAGAGTAGGTAGCTAAGCAACGGCTAGTGCAAGGATGTTAATCCTATCTAATGCATAGTTCTTTCAATATATATTATATCCTCTATTTAGTTGAAGAAATGTCAAAACTTGCCCTTACCTAGCTAAGAAAACCCTAGAATAGTCTCACTTCTCAGAATTGGTGTTCCACCCTCTCGAGTCTTGTTAAGGTCCTCCTCCTTATCATTAGAAGAGAAAAATAAACTTAACGAGTGGCATGTATATAACAAGTTTCTGGTAAACAAAAACAAAACCTACATAATTTGGCTTTTATGTCATTTGAGATGACCAAGCATATTGTACTTCAATATAAACCTGATATACATACTACCTACTGGGAGAGACATGCATGAGTTTGACTCTCATCCCCGGAGGGTGCGGCTAAGGGCAGAGTTTGTAAGTATTACAATCTCTATTATTAAGTGTAAGTAACACAAGTCAAAAAGACACGAGACAAATGAAGCACTGAGGTACAAATAATTGAATACGTCTCTTAATTAGTTGCCCTGCGAAATCTAAGGGTGTCCTCAGTCAACTAAAGTAATTGTAACTCCTCTTGTTAAGTCCTCGGAAAGAGAGACTAAAACAACATTAGCCACTAAGACTTCTTCCAGCATCAGTACGTAGTTCAAAGTACATTATAATACGCCTAAAATATATGATACATATGTATACCTAACTGTTCCAAACTTACATCCGGTGCCTTTTTTGTCCTGATTGCTTGTTTTGCAAGAAGTAAGAACCATCATAATCTAATGACTCGTCAAGTCTATGTTTTTGGCGGTGGCTAAAACCAGAAAAACTTGATCATGAAAAGTCTGCATTCCTTGGGTTCTTGTTCCTTATCTATACCAAAGAGAGGACTAAAAAACTGAATATGCCTAGAATTTCAAGGTCTTCAGTCTACAAAAAGAAGTCAGAATTGCTTGGTGTTCAACGTTGTGCTTATCATTGGTTGATGCTAACAAAACAAAGCATCCAAACAGTTAAAGATGGCACTGGGCTGGGCTATGTTTGTGCCTAGCCGGCCACACTGAAAAGTCGAAAACCAAGGCCCAAGGACGCCATAATCCACGCCTCATCATGATGGGATGTGCAATTAGTACCTAGGCATAATCGGGATATTATGCCAAAGCACACATGGTACCATATTATGCCTGGCTTGTAGCCGTGGCAGTGGCGTGTTGAGTTCTTTGGGCCGACCTAATGGCAATGTCATGTTTTGAGCAAGTATAAACCTAGTATAATACGGACTCGAGTTTAAGGACACTGTGGTTAGCGTATCATTCCACTCATGTACAGTTTCATACACCAAGTAGTACTTGGTCTAGTGGAAATGATTGTACCCTTCCAACCTCAAGGTTGGGGGTTCAATTCCCACTAGGGGCACTTTGAGGGTAGGGATTTCCTTTACCCTTTCCCCTACTCTCAAGTGTCTGGCCCAATAGGACCCGAACGGGGTTCGGGCCACTTCTCCTTACCCAAAAAAAAAGTACAGTTTCACAATTATTTTTTTTGACTTGAAAAAAAAAAAAAAGTGTGAAATTGTACCTTTTTTTTTTCACTATTCATAAATGTATAGAAAGAAAAATAAGGAAGCCTCTGATTTGTTGCAGCCTACAGGTGGCAGCCCCACACCTATACAACGTCACCCCCACATCACTCACCAAAACCCTGTTAGGTCATCAGTAAATGATGCAGTATTACAGATAATTGCCTAATTTTGGGGAGTAATGTAAGGGTAAAGCTCAAGGATTTATGACCAGCAAACCATCTTAATTTACTGATGTCAATTATGAGATTAAGTGAATCAACCAGACAATCTCAATCTTTATTTCAAAGCAATATACATGTGCCATTTTAAATAGACTTGCCAAACGGGTCGGTCGGGTCGGTCAAAATAAAATATTTTCGGGTTCGGGTCGAATAAACCTTGTTCAAGACCCATTGTGTTCGGTTTCGGGTCGACCCAACGGGTTAAGGGATTTATATTTGCTCTTTCTTTCATTTGGTTTTTTAGTCATATATGTAACAAAATATACTCAATATACGTTGGAAATAGTAAGTTATATAAAATATAGTCATTTATAGTTGAATTCAACCATTAAAATTACATCCACATTTAACAAAATTCATTTTTGGAACCAAATACTCTAGTTGAAGCTATTTTTAGCAATAAAATTCCCATAATTTCATATTATTTCTAAAAATATAATGATTTTTCGGTCGGTCGGGTAAAAAACGATTTTCTCGGGTTCGGACACAATCGGGTTCGGGTCAAAAAGTTGTGTTCAAAACCCACTATTTCCGGGTCGATTTTGGATCGGGTTTCGGGTCAGGTCGAATTTTGACAGGTCTAATTTTAACTGAATATTTCAAGGATTTTCAGTGTTTTTTAACTTTTATTTCTGAATTTTCATAGACAATTTCAAAGCAGATTTATTTTTTATTAGTCCACGATTGGGCGGATTTAGTTGTAAATTAGATCAGCTTGATAGTTATTTCTTGACTTTCATACCCATATAGTTTCTGTAGGGGAGCCAAAAACAATGAACTTAAAATATGTGCACAGTTGACATACTTTGAAAACACTGGTTAAATTTTGTCAATTATGTGAAAAGTACGGCTCAAAAGACAAGGCCAATTCTCTAATCAACTTGTCATATCTAGGCAGGCTCTACTGATTATTATTAATATGTTTTCAATCAATATCACTCATTTTCACTTCATTGACATTCTAACATTTTGGATCCATCTACCAAGCACACAATTATTTGCATTAGCTTGTAAGATTTTTTTTCCTAAGCGGAGGAAAGTGAGATGTTCAGCACTTGCGTAGTCTACGAAAAAAATACTACATTTGTTTGTTTTTAATTGTTACATTTTTTTTGAATAATTTTTTTTATTGTTAAACTTTCACTTTTTCTATTTTTGGTAAACTTTTACAACTTTATATTCCAATTTTCCACACTTTTGGGACCCACTTGTCATTTTCTTTTCTCATTAAACATCCAATCACCCAACACTTTTTTACTTTTACAATACCTTATCTATTTTCCAAATAATCATTGCATAAGTTTCATAAATTTTCTTGGTTATCCCCCTAAGCAAACCGTAACAAATAAAAACAAACTGAGGGAATACATGGAAGAACACAGGAAAATAAAAGACAGAGAACAAAATAGGAGTATTGTCTTTGCTTAACCACGGTTAATTAGGTACTACTTTATAATTCTCCTTCAACAGAGAGTGAAGAAAAAGAAAATCGGAGGGCCAAAGTAGTTTCTTTCGAAACTACCCCTACTAACTTTGGAATCCTAAAACGTTGTAACATATGCTAAGAGTACAAAGAAACACAATTTATAAACTAATTGTGGCATATCAAAATCAGTAATGATAACAGTTACAAGTCTTTCTAGAACGCCTCTATATATGATAACATTACACCCAAAACAAAACCATTTTATGAGCTAATATTCAAAGCGCCTCTATATAAGAGCATTACACGCACACAATTTATGAGCAATATTGAAACGAGTCGTGATAACAAACTCGGAAGTTTGCTTCCAGATCAACCCTTGATAAAAAGCCTAGATAGTATATGCAAACAAATCAACAATATATTGCCTATTTCTGAAACAGAATGCTTCGTCTCTACGATCATATGAAGTATATGTCTCTAGAAAAGAAAACAGTTGAATAAGTCGCAATGAAGTAAAATAAACCAAGTAGGCATATGCAAGTGTTAAATTATTACCGTCGATTAAAGCCTTGAACAGGAGAAGCTCCTTCCCTGGATCTTATTATATCATCCGCGTTTGCTTCAAGATGAAGCCAGTACTTCTCATAAAACTTCATCTTATAGTATTTGTCAAAGCAAGCCTCTTGATTCTCTTATAAGCTAATGAATCCATCCTAAAAGAAAAAAACACTTACCGCAATAACAAATCAAAAAATAGCACTTAAAGGTTACCTAAAATGCATGATAATTTAGATTCAAATAAAAACAAGGGAAAATAAGTAAATTAATGGAGATGGAAATTAAAAAATGATAGGAAAATTAAAGTATATCCTTCAAACAAAAAGCTACAGCTGCAACCCACCAAGCCCCATGATAAACTACCTATATGTTCAATAAAGCACTGAATTATTGGATAATTTATGGATCAAACACTATCAAATGTATGAAGTAATTGCTAGCCTGTGAATTAACTGGGTAAGTGACTAAGTGTCCCTTCGAAATTAAAGCACATATGACTACATGAGCATCTAAACTTTGCCGGGGCAGAAATCAAATATCACACAAACCATATGAACATTGAAGGAGATGAACTAAACTCACACACGACTATTTTCAAACAAGACCAAAACTCTAATTTATTATCCTAATTATGCGGAGGAAATCAACAACAATTTCTAGCTAGTTTTTTTTTTTTTTTTTGAGAGAATTTCTAGCTAGTTTTAAGTAAAACCATGAAGAAAAATTATACTCCCTCTCTTGGACGCTAAAAATATCACGTTAGTTTAAACTAGTATTGTACGAGTAATAGCTAAATTCGGGACAAAGGTTGTATAAAAAGTTTCATGACTGATTACCATTTTCTTGTCATAATTAACATGATCATTTTGCCAACCCTCACCTGCAGCTTCCCAAAATGAGTAGTTTATTTCTTATCTTTACACTTAAATCAAGAAACAAAAAGGAGAAGTAGATGGTTCTAGTCACAACTCCCATATATAGTCACAACTATAGAAATACATCACATATATATGAAACAACCTGGGTTTTGCAAATCCCTCTGAATTGTATCCATCATTAACTATCTTTTCCACCATGCTGGTTGGTTCTTCACTAGAGAAATTGTTATTGATCACATCATTCTATAATTTTCTCTTTTTTTCCAAAAAAGTTGAAGTTCAAACATATTAATAAGATAATAGTATAATTGGCGATTACTGAAGGCTATACCTGTACTGTAGTGCATGGTTAAATTTCCTGAGTGATAAACTCTCTACAATACCTAGTTGTCTAGGGAAAAAAAGGTTCATGATCATTATCTTCCTCTTTGCTTCCAGAAGGTAAGCTACAGTAAGACCGAGATTCAAGGAAAGTAACCTAGCCCTAAAAATAGTGAAGTACCAAAAGAAAACTCCAGAAGGAGAACTAAAACAAGGTGGATCTAAAGACATTATCTGTCCGAGCAAAGAGATTGATCAAAAAGAAAAGCAGATGTGCAGGACCGCGGGGATTTCCATTAACAAAGCCATTGCTCAAAGAATAGTTTAAATGCTAAACATCACTTGACGGAAAACAAAATAATGTATGATTGATTAGGTCCACTAATATAATTATTCCAGGTCCCAAAAAGAAAATCCAAATGCTATCATGGTGTATGTTTTGAGTTTTGACAGGATAAGGACATGGGGTTCCCAATTCCTAGTTGTCAGGCACAAAATTTGTTCCAAACGAAGGAGATTTTTGGCACCAAAGGGGTAGATAGAGGAAGAATGATAAGCCAATAACAGTTAGCCAAAAACACAAAAAATGCAAACATTTATAGCATTTATAAAGCCATATTATAGTATGTTTTATAATTCTTATCACATTTGTCTCTTATTATGGTGACAATAACTCTTGTATGGACCCGGTCCACACTAAAAATAGTGTAGACCCACTCTCTCTCCTCACTCCTTCTCCTCACTGCTCTCCTTCTTCCTCTTTGAAACCACCATCACCACCACGCCAATCTGCACAGTTGCACTCCCCTTCCCCTAAACCACCACCACCCACAACCTTCCCTCACTCTCTTCACTCCCCTCAACCATGCGGCTCTACGGCGGGACTACGACACACCCGTTTTCCGGCGGCTTCTCCGACGCAACATCTTCCACCTCTGCCTTCTCTCTTAATCTATGATTCGAGATCTGCAGTTGGGGGAGAGAAATCGAAGAAGGGTGAGCAAAAATTAGGTACATTTAAGCATAAAATCCCCTTCTTTTAGGTTTTAATTTCATGAATTCAAATGTTTTTTACGAATTGGAATGTTAAATCCCCATTTAACACCCAATCAAATCGAATTGGGGAAAAATTTAGGGTTTTATTTTGATAATAAAACCTTAACTTTTCCTTCCTAACATTTAACTTTTGATTACAAAACCTTAACTTTTGATTGTTAAACCTTAACTTTTAATTACAAAATATTAACTTTTGCTTAAAAAACCTTAACTTTTCATTCATAACACTTAACTTTTGATTATAAAACCTTAACTTTTAATTAAAATTTCTTAACTTTTGATAAAGAAACCTTAACTTTTGGTGAGCAAAAATTTAACTTTTGATAAAAAAACCTTAACTTTTGGGACCTAGCCCTGGTCTACAATAAGTTTAGTGTAGACCGGGTTCATACTAGACTTAACCCAAATTGTGAAATGGCACCAACAACTTATTGGCCTTCCTAAACACTACAAGTGTTATCATTTTTTGTGGTATTAGTCAGGCTACCTAAAAATTGTTATTAATATCATTTCTCTTAAATAGAAAGGTTTTGGGAGACTACAAAAAATATGAGAGTCTCGTAAAAGAACAAATTTTGTTTCTTGAATGCTTATCAAACCGGAGACTAACAATTAATACAAACTTGTTACTAAAAACAATATGGGGGGCAATGCCTCATGCCTAAGCCCGAAAACTTCTTAATTCCTGTAATTGGAGTTTGAGGATAATAAGTTTTTTTTTCTTTGATGACGAGGACCTACCCGCTTAATGGGGTAAACCCCAGGCTACATGGGTGAAACCCACACCATGCAAGAAATCAATATGTTACAAAGCAATTAATAAACCAAAGCAGCAACTTCTAGGGTAGAATATTCAAAAGGCTAAATTGCTAGTTCACATTTTTTTGTCCTAACTCCTTAAGTCCTAAGACCCTGAGTACCTTTTGCTGATCAGCTTTTGCGTTCAATAATACTTCTATGTCCAAAATAAATAGCCTTAATCATGTTTTAAGGCGAAATGTGCTGCCACCAAAGGTGAGCATCTTGGCCTCCCTATTTGGTTTCACATTCCTAGGGTATAGTATATTAGAAGTTTAGGGTACCACAATTCAACAATAAAAAACACATGGATAAAGCTTTCACGCAAATCAGGCAATCGATAATTTAAAATATGCATGTTCAAAAGTTTAATCAACTGCATATTAATATAAGTTCAATAATATTAGAGTGAGAAAACGGAGGACAGAAATCAGCAAATCTCAGAGAAAGTAGGATGCATATGAGAATATGATATTATAAGGCTTTTCTAATTCCCAACTGTTTTTCGTTTTATAAGCAGTTAGAAATAAGTTCTCTGAAGAAAATTAGGGAGTGTTAAAAACTGCAAAAAGTACTCATTTACATAGTTTGATCATAAAGTTTAATAAGATAGGTCCATTCATAACAGTTTATAACAGTTGGAAACAAGTTCTTGTGAGTTAGGATGGACGGGTTTATATCCCAAACTAGCTTTGTGTTAACAAGAATATACAACCAGTTATTGATTGTGGTTTTTCATGTCAGAGTTCTTAGGTATTAAATTTTCCATCACCATAAAAAATCTAAAGATCAATATGATAATGGACCCATTTTTATGTTCTAAAATTATGTTAGACCACTAGACTTTTCATGATCATCTTTAATATGACCACCTAAGAATAGAGTATAAACCCAAGTGATATTTGGTCGTGGTCATGCAAGTGGTCGTGGACTCGTGGTAGTCAAGGTGAAGAGCGCCCGTTTAGAAGAAGAATTTAGTGCTATTGTTGCAAGAGGTATGGTTATGTTGAAGCTTGATGGGATCAGCAGCGAGATGAGCTAGAGATATAGCAAACCAATTTTGCTCAAAAAGGTCTATCCACTAAGTAGTCCACTACTAATAGAGGTACTAAAAATTTATTAATCATACTTAGTTGAATCTTACTATCACTACTTATTACCCTCTCTATTCGTAGTTGGCAGTCTATTCGATGATTAGACAAAAAAAATCTTGTGACATTCTATTAGCATACTTTTTCAATATATCATTTTCCAAATTATTAATGAATATCATATTAATTGTTATTGGAAATGTCGACACTCACTAACATGAGATACATCTTTGAATTGTACTTCTACAAAGTATTAAACAAAATATCTCATGAAAATGAACCTTTTTTTGCAAGAACTCAACAGTGTTACGCTTCCTGCAGGAAAGTTAACTAGTAAAACTTTTTAAAAGCGCAATGAAGAACGAAACAATGTCAGCAGGATCAGCTGAATGACATGTTTGATTTGGAATTAGTGATTGTTTACACTTGGTAGGCTTGTTCTAATTAGCCACTATCTTAATTCTTTAACTTGACTGGATACCATTTTTTATCCCCCATTTCTTATCCAGAATAGATTAGGCAAAATTAATGAGCTGATGTTTTTTTTATGTGTGGGAAAGTCTGACTGATTTATAGAATACCGTAGGC
This sequence comes from Patellifolia procumbens, assembly GCA_947645195.1. NCBI lineage: Eukaryota > Viridiplantae > Streptophyta > Magnoliopsida > Caryophyllales > Amaranthaceae > Patellifolia > Patellifolia procumbens. The sequence goes on from CANSGD010000144.1 coordinate 2,981,195, forward strand.
TTTATGGATTCTCAGCCCACTAAATTATGGGCCTTAGTTTATTACAAGGGAAATGGGTAGAACAAATGTACCACATAATTGATAGGGCTTCACAATTTTCAAAGAAGTTTCCTACACCATGAACATGTAACCAAACCCGCAAACAATACCCGTCTGTTCATGGCTGGAGGAGACAAAAGAAGTGTTATACGACTACAATTCCCCCCTCCTCTAAAGACACAAAATGTATAATTTTCAAGTTTCTACAGAGATAACATCAATTTATATAGAAGGTTTAGACTTTAGAGTTTGGACAGTGTTTCCTAGAATGGAATACATTTGGTAATTGGTACAATGACGTGAAACGGAAATACAATTTGGGAAAAAATGTAGTTGTAGTTTTTGTAAAACTACTCCAATAACGTGCCAAGTTGGGTACCAACTTACACATTTCTAATCATGGTTCAAGTTAATAACAGAACACCAAATTTAGACGTTAACATTACCACTTGAGTAAATTGATCTTTGACTAAAGACAAAAGTACTATCTACCAAGTACGGAACGTTTGTTTTTAATTGTTGGGATTTTTTAAGATAAATCTTCATCCATTGTTTGGTATATATGGGAATACAATGGGGAATTGGGGAATTACATGAGTTTTTTAACTAGAGAAAGTATCCCAGTGATCCCCTCCAAGTATCATTTTGGTGGGATTAAGAGGGTTTTAATCCCCATCCTCATAAAAAATCCTATGACTTGTAAACAAACAAGGAAATTGCTTATTTGAGGAAAAATAATCCCTATCCCCTCCCCTTCTCCTTCTAAATAAACGCCTCGAAAGTACTAAGTATATGAAATCAGTTATAAGTGAGGTTGCATGTGAGAGAACAATATTAATTGTAAGCCTCTAGATAAGACAGTACCTGAAGTTTCACAATCAGCAGTTAAGTTCCATAGGGGTGTCTTTGATCCAATGGTACCCGCTACTCAAATCTCATTACTCATGTCTCAAGTCAGACATAATTAGAATGAACTAGTCTTTCTTGATCAGTAATCAATTACAAAAATATAAATGATTTTAGTCTGGCCCAGCTCTGGCCTGTTGCAACTTCCAACAACACGAGGCAATTCATCTGTCAAAATTTTCTGAATCATAGATTACTAAGCCTAAATTTAACTGGCGTTGCATATATTAACTACTACCAAATAGCCACAGGATGATAAGCAAATTGCAGCCTAGATAAGCTATTCTGCATAAATGAATGAAATTGCCTCTGAAATTCAGATATCAAATAGGAAAATAACCAATTTTTCAGTAGCATCATGATCGTTCTCAATCTGAGGACTAAGGAGTTTGATGAGACGGGAAAATACGCCAAGTAATTATTGTGGAACTGGATTGATTCTCTTCTGGACCAGAAAATCTCTGCAGTTGCTTATAACAAGCTAAATGAGTGGGCTTTGTCTACATCCTATGGGCAGTTAAGCTATACGAGAATTCTAGGTAAGACTATGCCAGAGAAATTTACTGGACTGATAGAAAGATCTCTATAAGCTGTTACTTAAATACACTTTCTAGTCTTCTTGTCTCACAGCCCCAGGGTCTAATGAACTTCTTAGGAAGTCGTAACAAACAGATGAATTTGATTTGTCCTTTAGATACACAGTCAGTGACATTGAAAAAAACACAGCATTGGTTTGGTTACAAGAAAGTCCTACTCATATAAAATGTCAAGAATCAATCCTTGCACTTCAGAGCCTTCGAAAGATGCTGTTGAAGCTAAAAAGAACTATGTGTTCGACTCCCTATTGCTTAGCTAACCTGGATGACTTTCCGATAGATAGTGTGTAATGCCACTGGTTCTGATAACAACATCAGACCTAGGAATTATTATTGAGGTGCTACCAGCTGGGTGCAATTCATCAAAACTTGATTTTATTAGAAATGAACGTTGGAGTAGAGGCCAAGCACGCATCAAAGATAACAAAAACTAGGAAATTACTCTATAGACAATTGTAAAAGATTCAGTCAATACCTACTTCAACTTCATAGTTTCATAACTGAGAAAAGACATCAGCAGAAGGAAAGGAAATTATGCAATGACCATCCATGGCAAAAAGGATCAATCAGTAAAAATTACAACACATTTAGGGACTATGCAAAAATAATGGATAAGATACTTAAAACTATTTCCATAATTTTAGCAAGTGTCTAAGGCAATGAATAATGGGAAAAGAAAACAGCAAGTAGTACCTTGGGATCCAACTATGTTCGGCAAAATTGTATCATCTGGAATGGCATGCTTGCAATCTAATAGGTGGCACTTAAACATCTAGTGCAAACAAGAGTCACACAGACTTCAAACATACTCTGCCCACACTTTTAGCTTCAGGAAGAAATTGACCTCCCAACACATGATAATGAGTTATTCCTGTATGAGAAGAAGACAATTTTTTTTCATAAAGATAAAATGGATTCATGATGTTTGGAATTTACTATTAAGTTAGCCACAACTACTATATGCAGGTTAACTAAAGTACATATTAAAGATCAAATATCCAAACAATATCTCTTTGAAGTGTTGGGCCTCGAACAGTTTCAGAAAGAAAATTATCTAAAAATGACAGAATACTCCTAAGACTCATATCCAATTATTCTAGTAAATCCTAAGTTTCACGAAACTCAACAACATTTACTAGTTCTGACCAATCAAACTCTGTTGCTTGGTTACAATTATAAATATCAATTGCATGGCCATCTTTCTTCAACTGAATTGAACTGAATATAACCGAATTGAACTGAAAGGAATCGTGAAATGTGAGTGTAAAAGTATTGGAAACAGCTGAATTGAACTGAAAATAACTTAACTGAACTAAAAATAAGCTAGAGAACAAGCCCTAAACCAGATATTTGATAATTTGTAGCATACCTATATACCAAAGATAGGAAAGTCGATCTTGTAATCATCCCACAACATGTTTTCTGGTTGATAAATGATAATAAGTCTCCTTTACACAACTTCAAATCAACCTTATCAAATTATGCATTCATTAGTTGGAGAAGTTTTAGGATGAATTGCACAACTATGTTGGCAATCAAGATTCCCTTATATTGTTCACCAATTGAAAATTTAAGTATAATGAATGTTAATTTAATTGTTGGATGACATACATTACCTAAAAGATGTCAAGCTTTTCTGTTGACATGTTCAATCAAAAGAAACATAACCTCTTCTCAAGGAATTTTTATTTTGAAGTATTTATAACAAATTAAAGAACAATTTTACTTTGTTATTTGAACTATGCACAAACATGAACAACGCTCACAATGTTTCCAACGAGTTTCACCCTAAATGCTAAAGCATGTAGAATAACAAGGTACGAACAAAATGATATCTGTTACTTCATCATAAATAAAAAGCACGAACAATTTAAGTGTTGTTTAATTTGATTACATTACAATCCAAAGCCAAATACTAATTATTAGTGAATCTTTGAGCTCGACAAGCAATGAATAAGCATAATACATTGGACAATGTAGCGATTAATCAGTCTCTGATCGAATCCTAAGATAAAAACATGCTGATACGGCTCAAAATCAAAATGAAGTCCAACGAACATCCAAATTTGCAAAATTAAGAACACATTCTCATAATTCCTGATAATTTCATGAATCATTCGATGTTTTCACATATTCTGCATGATCATCAACCAAAATTTGAAATCAATCATGTTTTCTAGACGTCAAATTAGGTCATATTGTATCATTATCAATTGAATGCTTGATGATCGTCAACATTTCACAACGCATTTCATCAAATTTAAACAAATTATACGAAAAATGTACAGAAATTTTAACAACAGTACTAATTACGTGTACGATAAAGACGATCAAAATTGCAGATACGATGCAGAAATCGACGAAATTGAAAGACGGAAATGAACGTGAGGAGTGAAAGGGAGAATACCTGGTTTTTTACGTCTGACAGAGAAGTGCGAACCGCCATTTTTGAAAATAAGAGCGATACTGTTGTCATTAAGCTACGAAGTTGATTTTATAGTAGCACTTCGGAGGAGATCAGAGTTAAAATTGGGTTTTCAGAATGAACTGATAGCAAAGGCCCAATATGTTGTGGTTATTAATGGTATGAGTTTTGCGAAGTAGTACTGTTTTCTTTATGGGCTAAATGTTTGTTGATGATAGGCTTTAACTAGACACCTAGTGGGCCTTAGTGGCTCTATCTTCTTTTTGATGTATAGAATGCTGCAAAGTCAAAATAAAATTTCATCCGACGATCTTCAGGAGAGATGCTCTAACTAAGTGAGCGATTTCTCATTTATTTATAAGTGGTTTTATGTTGGTAATTTCTTTTTTATTTAATACTCTCTTTGTTTCATAATAAACTTTTCATTTTTCTAATGCACATAAATTTAAAAAATAGTTGATGGCATAATAAATTATCAATGTTGTTGATTTTTAAGAGTATTATTTTTGTAAAATAATACAACTCAAAAATCACAATTTTTGATGATAGGCTCTAATGCACAATTTTTCCCCATGTCGGATTACTTATTTGATAGTATTTTTCAAAATTATTAAAATAGATAATGAGGCTTTGGATAAATGAGAAATAGAATTTTATTTTGAGTGAGCTACTAGGTTAATTGTAGCTTTAGTTATACAACTCAAAAAAAGTATAATTATTACACCATTATTTACTTAGAATATACTTTAACATGAGACTTATTTATATTTACTTATTTTGGTCATCATGTACGCTTTTTACACTTTGGCAGTTAGTGGAACATGATGGTAACTTCTTTGCAATCTTTTAAAAAGTCTATTAATATCATCAATTATTAAGCTTAAGCTTCATGTTAAAACAAGCACTAATATAAAATCAGACTGGACATTTTGGAAAGATGGGGAACACTAAGATCAACAAACTTAACTTGTTAGTAAGAGCCTCTGTTTAAAGGCAAGGTAAATGCGAAAACAAGAGAGAGGTTCAAAAGTTATCAAAAATTTAACCTCACAAGTCCTCAAACCCCAACCATGGACTGAACTTCGAAGCTACTGTCACAATCGTTAGTCTACTTTTAATAACCTACGAATTTAGAATTTAATATAATGAACAAAAATCTGATTGAGCCTTTTTAAGTTTGGGACCTACCGGCCGCCCCATGGTCGGATTGGCCGATCAAACACACTAAGTCGTAATACATATGAGGCCTTGTTTCCTAAAAAGATATTTCGTAATTATTATAATATTCATCCAAATGTTGAATCTTATGTCACAATACTATTTAAGAACAAAACCCTTATTGAAAATATTGTTGGCATGTTGCTCATACAATTTTTATTTTTGGTCAAAATTGGTTATGTGCCAAATAAATACATATAGCATTTTATTGTAAAAAAAGTACTAGCTTTCGAAATGCTTGGTACATACCAGGCAAAACTCTCTTGTTATTCAAAGTATACCAAAAGTATGACAGGGCCACAGGATACATAAGCAGAAAATTAAGGGTTATTTAGCTCAACTTTTTGGAGCAGACGTTTGAAAGGTAACAAAAAGTGATAGAAAGGGTTTTGCATGCATTTGTAAAGTCATCCATTAGTATCCTGCAAAGCGTTTTTTAGATGACAAACGATGCTTCCTTTTCGATATGTTAGGTAGGAATTAGGATCCCCCTTCTCGCCTTATTTCTTTCTCTATTTTTGCATGTATTTTCGTAGAAGATTAGAGCTAGCAAATCTAGCTAGTTCTAACGTCTCGTTTGGTAATGTGTATTAAATATGGATAGTGCCATAGTGGTAATGAAATTATATATAATTTTTAGAAAACTCCTTATCTATTACTACGGTAAATGTTGTATCAGATTGAATCGACGAATAAGAATAATAAACGTAAACAATAAGTAAAAACAGAAGTAACGTGATTCACTAATAATGTGTTAGTCACGTCCAGCAGACAGATAGAGATACAATTTTATTATGAGAGAGAGTACATATTACAGATTGTGTTAAGGCAAATTTTAACATTAAAGAGTTTAGATAATACCCTAACCGTTAAACTAAACAGAATGTGCCTAAAACTCAAAAACGGAAAAGTGCCTACTGAGCAATTTGACACCAAAATGGGCCTAAAACCCATTGTTTGTCATGTTTCCTTCTTATTTTAATCTTGTAGGGCAATTATTCGTCATATTTCTACTTCGCCCATCGTGTATGTTCTGTTTTGTTATTGTAGGAAATGACTTAAGTTGATTGCACATACCGAGTTCTTACAACATTGCTTTATTCGTAGGTGAGCAAGGAAGTTGCATGCCTCATATCAACATGTAGAAAGGGGCAATGAAAGGAACTAGCCTACACGACACCCAAGTTGTGGCATATGAGTCCATTCCAGACCACACCGTGGCGATATGCTTACACTATTTTTTGAAAAAAAAATGAAAAGATAAATTAATTAACCCCTTTTTCAGGATAAACTATGTTAACAACACAACTTACTTATATCCCTCACCTCATTTAACAAAGTTCGATCCCGCAACCTAAGTCGTTATGGTATAGCTCTAATTGAGTTGCCTTTAATCTTCATGTAATTACTCACTAATAACATTAATGACGTAGGCCCTGTTCAGTTCACCTTAAAATAATAATATTCAGTTAAAATAAGTTCAGTTCAGTAAAAATAAGTTCAGTTCAGTAAAAATAATTTCAGTTCAGTAAAGATAAGTTCAGATCAGTAAAAATCAGTAGAGCAAAGAAGAAAAAACAACGTGAATCAGTAAAAATAAGTTCAGTTCAGTAAAAATAAGTTCAGTTCAGCAAAAATAAGTTCAGTCAGTAAAAATAAGTTCAGTTAAGTAAAAATAAGTTCAGTTAAGTAAAAATAAGTTGAACTGAACAGGGCCTTAGAAAACTGAACTGGGCCTTAGAAAAATGAAACTTGCCTATGTGGCACATACGTATAGTAGGATTCGTATCCAATGAGAGATGGCGTTTTGGAACCATCTATAGTTTGTTGTAATATTATTGTTGCTGATCTGATATTGGTGGGAAGATTTATTTCGATCATAAAAATACTCTTAAGAGGTATTTTGCAGTAGGTATGATATGTTTGCAATCATTTATATACATTTAATATATATCAAACTCATTTGTTTATATATCCGCAAATAGGAGAAGTAATATATGGAGTATATATATATATATGTTGAAACTTAGTGATATACTTATTATATTGTAACAATTAATAGATGTAGACAGCCGGAGGTGAAGTAAGGAAGAATATTATGCCGCCCCCAATAATAATGCCTTCATTCGTTCTATAATGTAGTATGTTATTTAATGTAGTTGGTGCTCATGTAATAATTGTTATGTAGTTATGTAGACATCAGGAGAGCTAGTTACCATTATAGATTGATAGTCATACACTCACTGACTTGTTATGTTGGAGTGCAATTAGATGCTAAAAAGGTTGGAGCGCAATTAGAATGAGATAATAGATGACTACAATTTGGTTTACAGGGGTGAGAGGATCCACTAAATATTACAAGTTTGTTGAAAATGTGTGAAAAATGGGATACATATAAAATTTACAGGTCCCAAGTAGTATTTGGTCTAGTGGAAAGGATTGTACCCTTCCAACCTCAAGGTTGGGGGTTCAATCCCCACTAGGGGCACTTTGAGGATAGGGATTTCCCTTACCTTTCCCCCCTACTCTCAAGTGCCTGACCCAATAGGACCCGAGCGGGGTCCGAGCCACTTCTCCTTACCAAAAAAAAAAAAAGAGAATTTTTTTTTTACAGGTGTACATATTATGATTAAAGGGATAATTGTGTTTTAACATTAACATTGCGGTATTTACAAAAATGTCATTAGTGAAATACGCCCCCTTTATGCCTCAAATGTACTACGTAAACTTGATTTTCACGGTAAAAACAATTTTCGCCAGATCCTATTCTTATATATATACTTCCTCCGTTTCTTTTTAATTGCAACAAAGGGGTATTATTTGTGAGACATAAAAAATTCCTTTGTTGCAATTAAAAAGAAACGGAGGAAGTATATAGGAATAAGATCAAGTGAAAACTGTTTTACCATGAAAACCAAGTAAAGGGGGTACATAGGAGCATAAAGGGGTATGCATGCATTCATTAGTAACATTTTTGTAAATACTGACAACTTTGATGTTAACAGTACAACTTTGATGTTAACAGTACAACTTTGATTTAGAAGCACGCGTACCCTTTTATCGTAATATATACCCTTTTAAATTTTATATGTACCCCTTTTTCAGTCAGAACTGTTAGTTTTCAGCAAAGCATAAGTTTTTAGCAGATCCGAAATCTCTCTCTCTCTCTATATATATATATATAAATATAGTTAGGATCCGGTGAGAAGGATCTTAAATTGAGAAGAGCGAGAAGGATTGATATGCATATTTTGTGAACTGGATGTACACATTATTTCAACTGAATATGCATATTTCAGTTTTTGAGGTGTAAGTATATGTTGTTGAACGATAAAATGCACGTTTAGTTCAAAAAAATGCACATCACAAAAAAGTTGCACATTTAGTTTTTAATATATATATATATATATATATATATATATATATATATATATATATAATAGATCTAAAAGAAAAAAGGAAAGAGCGAGGAGGTGGACATCGAAAAAAGAAGAAAAAAATGAATTGTTCTATTGATTCGACAATTAACCGTCTCAAGAATTAAATAGATCTTTACCTGCTTTCACACGTTTCACTGCATTTGAGGCTAGTATATATACACATTAAAACACGTGAGTACGCCATTCCAAAAGAAAGAAAAAATCTAGGGATATTTTAGAATAATTGTAATTGAGATTATTACTAGTTAACCGACTATAGTTAACCATAAAAATTATTCTTATGTCAAAAAAAACTAGGGATTTTTAGAAAAACCTTATAAAATTAAGATTTTTACGCGAAAATCGACTACACTTAACCATTAATTAACGGTATTCTTGTAAAAAAAATTTATAGGATAATTACACTTTGGCTAATGTGTTTGAATTTGAATTTACAGGTAAGGTATTAAGAATCAAGATTATAATTTTGACTGTGGAGACATAGATATGGAGCCGGTGCAATGAGGATGGATGTCAAGATGCACATCACAAGTAAAACAAAACAAAATGTCAACTTATAGATGTTTGCTAATTACTCTTATAAAACTATAGTCTGTATGTCGGAATTTGCGTTTGAAACTTTGAGCCCATTTGAAATATGAATATTTATCAAATTTTATATAAAAAAAGTGCTACAAAAATTTATTAGGATCATTGCATTAACCTACATTATTTACCCATTGTTTTTTTAAAATTTATGTGAAAAAAATGTTCAACTAGTAAAAGATGGAGGAATTCTACAAATTTTGAAAAAATAAAAATGTGAAAATTAATATGGGAGAAATGAAGAACGCGTTGTTCATACCTTTATTCAAGTTGGCACACCTTTGCCACATCATTTCCACCTAGAAATGAGGTATAAAACATATATAGAAAAAAGAAACCAATATCCCATTGTATTAAATTGCAACTTGATAGAAGGGACATTGACACGAGATGAATCCCATATCAATATATCATTCCAACAAGAGTTGTAAATGAGACAAAAAAAAGGATGAGGTAAATTGTCTTTGGTCATAAAAAATATACAGCTCAATCATTTCATCATGTCAATATAATTACAAAGTATAAAATAAATAAATAACAGAACCATATAACACCAACTAGCTATAAGACAATTTTAGGGGTCCCCCAAAATTTTTGATGATCCATAAATAAATTTTTTGTTACTATATATTCACAGAAGATAAATTTTGTAATATGTTGAATTTTTTTTCCTCAAACCTGAAAGAGTTTTATCTTCACTAACAAATGTTAGATATTGAGTTACAAAGGTTATTGTACATAAAAATATAAAATGTCGTATAAGTATTAAATATTTATTAGATATATAAGACAACGTATGTCATGTATTATATAACATTTACAATCATATTATACAACATAAACATATTTGCGGACCAAGACTTTTCTTAGCACAATGCTAAAGTAGACAACCCTCATAGTGCATATATTTGTAGGCTCGCCCTACAATTCGTCATAGGGATGGTGGTATATAGCATTATCAAGGAGGCTAAAGACCATAATGGGATGGTCCCTTGATGTTGTTATAAGAGAAGCATGGGAAGATGGAAGGCATACCAGGTTGCCCCTTGAATTTGGGCAAGAGGGATACGCCCTTCTATTATGCAGGTGCTCTATAAGTATTTTCTTAAGGCATGTGCCTTGCCTATACCCATCATACTTCATGTGATTTCCCACATGACATCCCCCCCCATACTTGGTTTTTGGGGAGTCCTTGCACTTAATTTCTCATAGGTAAAAACCAGTATATTTTAGTGTCAAGTAACCAACTCAATCAAGTCTAAGTTGATTTTTTTTTTACGTGTAGTTGATGGTTAAATGTATAGGAATAGTTATATACTCGCTCTATCAAGCTGCATCAAACAAGAGCTCGTTGAGGTTTAAGTGTGGATGTAACACCGTTCTCCTGACTCTCCTCATATCGAGCGCTAATATTATTTCACTTAGCAAGGAGGGGCGATGGAGATTTGAATTCGTGAACTTTCGATCGCACTATCTCTATCATGCCCCCTCACACAAGAGCTCATTGAGCTTGTAGTGTGGATGCAACACTCCCAACACTTAGAAAGGAGGGATGATAGAAATTTGAACTCATGACCTTTCGATCGCACTAACTCTTGATACCAAGTCAAGGAACTAACTCAGGGAGCGGAAACATGGGAGGGGGTTTTAGGGTTCCTCCTTTCGATCGCACTAGCTCTTGATACAAAGCTCTTGATACCAAGTTAAGAAACTTTTAAGGTTCCTCCTCTAATTTGTGTTGATTCCCCTCTAGTTAATGATTTTCTTTTATTAATATTAGTTTTCCCAACCAAATTATTACTATGGGGGTGTTTGTTTAGTGGGAATAAAGGGTGGGAAGGAGATTATATATATCCCCCTTTTTTTAAAATCCATTGACTCTTTAGTGGGATTGGGAGTTTTGAAGGAAAATGGGAGTGAGATTATATGAGGTCTATTCCCATCAAAATAAGACATGGGAGGGGGCATGTCTTATTGGTGGGAATAAAAATAGGGGGTAAAAAGACTTATTTTCCATTAATGAAGAGGAAGGGATGAGCAAATAATAGGAGATGGGTAAGAGCTTTTAAGTACGTAATTTCAAATTTTATTTCTCTTTCTATTCCTACCACTTGCCAAATAAGGTAATGTGAATATTTTCGTGAATTACCGCTAATATATTCTCACTCCCCATCCCATCTCCTAAACCCCAGACTCCCATTTCCACATACCAAACGGCAAATGCCCCGTATGTGTAAATTTTTCGATATGAGTAAGAAGTGTGTAGTTTTTTCGGTGGAGAAGGGGTGAGTTAGACCCTTGTATTGTATGTTAATCTAGTTACTAAACTACTAACTTAAGATAATTCTGAAGCACTAATAATGCCTAAATATGTAGTTTGAGTAGGTCTTGGAGGCGGTTTTTCCATATGTTTATAAATAGACCATGGTAAAATCATAAGGTTTAAACTGAAAACTATAAAGGTTTTAACTTAAAATCTTAATGTGTAAAGTGTTAAAATATAAAATATTGAACCAGAACTACATTTTTTAGTTTTAACTTAAAGTTTTAAACGACCTATTAATATGATCATAAATAGTGTAAAACAAGGTTTTGTAATGTAGTTTATATGTTGAAATTAGGATGATAACGAGTGAAACAAACTCACGAGCTACTTGAACCCGACATGGTCAAACCTCCATACGGTCCAAGTGAACTTGACTCGAGATCGATCTCGACGAAAACCTTTATAAGTCAAGCTTATTATACTGCTTGAGTTGATTTATTAAATTTCTGACAACTATATAACTATATAACTTTTTAACGTATATATGCTGTTAAAACTTAGTGCATGTTTGTAGCTATTAAACTATTCTTTTGAATTTTTGAAACTTGATTTTAAAATTTACTAATACTTATCTATAATTAATCTAAGCTCGTCTAAACCTTTTTATACTGATTTGACGAGTCAAAATATATTTAAATAATGAATAAACATGAGTAGTAAAAGTTCATACATATGTCCAATGATAAAAGAGCGTTGTAGGTTGAAACCTATTCGTACACGCAATTAATCTTTCACTAACCCTTACAAACTTACTCTCCATCCAAGTTAACTATTGTTCACACTAGATAACAACAAATCAAGTAATTAACCATGAAATTACAACTTCTTAATTAGTCAAAATCCTTTTATGTCCGTAAAGGTCTTGTCCTTAAGAAGGACAAATTGGTGTCAAAATAGTGATGTTTGGTGTCTATGTGTTTGTCGAGAAACAGCTCCTAAAATCAATGGCATATCTGTCCGCAATTTAGCTAATTTGCCTTGACATAATGACAATTAGCCAAGTTTATTGACCTTCAATGTTGCTTTAGTGAACTGTCATGCCCCCTTCTTTTTGATCTAGGTTAAATAGTAACACTTTTTGTTGGTCATTGGGAGGGACAATATTAATTAAATCACATCATATTATTGGATAATCCTTCATTATTTTATTTAGGTCATTTCCTATAGTTAGGCAACCACCGTGATCATGTTTGAATAATTAGAGGAAGAACCCGTTTTTGATTGGTTGGTTAAATAAAAAATTGTAGGACTATCATTGATTCAATCTGCCGTCCAGTTTAATCGCGGCACTTTAATAGTTGATCCATGATCTTATGCATTAAATTTTTATATATATGGACATGTTATATACTTGTATATAGGATAATATCATATTGTTTTATACAACTACATAAAAAAAAAGTGACATTTTTAGTTGATTTTGAATTATCATGTTTTCAAATCATTCACTCAGATGAAGTTAATTTAGATATCAAGTGGTACATAGGTCACACACCTCTGCATCGCGCGACAAGTGCTCTTATACTGCACAAACATATATGCTCCTAAATATACAATAAATTAGTAAAAGAAAATATGTCCTCCCTTCGTAATGGTTTAATGGTAACAATTGATTTTGCATACATTTTAAGGAAGCGATTTCAGGGTGTAAGTGAACAAATTAATCAAAATGGTTTTAGCACACTCAAGAATGAGATTAGAGGTTACTTCTCTTGAATATATTTTAAATTAATTTACTCATTTACATTGTTAAGTCTCTTCCTTAAAATGTGCACAAAATCAATTGTTGTCATTGAACCGTTACGTGAGAAGTATTAGATATTATTTATTGAAATTATATATTATATAATGGTGTTGGATCACAAAATAACTACTAGGATATGAAGAATCTAAGATTTGGGCTTACGCATATGCTTAGTCGTTATTATCTACTTACTATTCATGCGTTAAGAGTATAAGCTTATGATTGAATCAATAATCTATAAGTATATACCATTTTAATATTATAATTAAAAAAGTGTCACGAGTATTAGCAGTTTGAGTGCATAAGCAAGGAAAAATTCTAGGCACATGGTATATCTAGTCAAACTAGAACATGGAAGATCGACCAAAATTCCCACTTCTATGTTTGTTCAAGTATTTCAATTACAAATTGCCTTTATTAGGCGGTCCATCACAAATTAAATATATTGATGACCTTTTTTTTGAAGTTATGTATGTATTTGATGAATATTATTTCCTCCCAATCTTATTATTGTGTAATAGTGTATGGACCCAACTAAACTAACTACCACTAGTCACATGCAAGTATCATGGGATCATCATAATCGTATGCGAATAGCCGCGTTTCAAGGAACTTCTTAATTTGTGATACAAAATCCAATTAGAAAAATAATGATAATATATTGGTATATAGTAAGTTTTTTGAAAAGAAATCCAATAAGTTAATTACATTATAAAATTGTGAAGAATGCATAATGAGCTTGAAGACCATAGCCGAGTAATAAGATAATATGGGGTGGAAGATTTCTGCCGTCACCTTTGAATCTTCATCAACTTTGATCACAAAAAAGAATCTTCATCAACTAAATCTTGTCCACAGACCACAAGTATTGAGTCACAGAGTCAGGTGTAACAACATTAAAACATTTACTATAACATTGTCATAGAACTCAAACTACAATTGTAACTAACTAATACCATAAAAAAATGATTTTTGTTATCATAATTTCCCAATTACCCCTCTATTTTAGGTGTAATGAGAAAGTTATATCAATATATAATATTGTGACGTAAGCAAACTTTAAAAAGACAAATGAGTTGACAAACAAAATAACGCATTTTACCGCGATCCGCTAACAATGCATTAGCTACTTTCACCAAACAGGAAAGAGGTTGTTCTACTGATCTCGAGGAGTTTGAAATACAAAGATAGATTGGATCAATGTTAGATTTCTAGCATCCCAACATATAATAGTTATGTCACCGGAGTATCACATCGGTACTCATAGTTGATTCTTGATTGGCAATGTACTAATTGAATACGGAGGTAGTACATATTTTCAAAAATAACAATCGGTTTTATCCATTGTTAATTAAGATGTGTTCAATTAACTTGCAAATGCCAATGGGATGGGTGTAGCCGTGTAGGTGATGGGTAATGAGGGGTTCATCGAATAATAATACTTCCTCCGTTTCTTTTCAAATGCAACAAATGCACTTTTTTCACTATTCACACTTCTCACTTTCACTAAGATTTGTGATTTGTAGATAATGAAAAATATAGTCAAGTGGGATATGTTAGATTCATCTCATGGCATATATTCATAATATGTAATTTTTATAATTTTATATATAACTATAGATATTTATGGTTAAAATAATATCTTCGGATACGTAAAGATACCATAGATAGATTGGAGCGTTGTTTACAGAAGACAAATCCTAAAAATATCAACAACTTGCAACTTTGTCGGAACATGTTTAACCAAGACCACCTTTAGCGGCCATCTCACAATCAAAATGATAATAAACACTAACTAATATGCTTACTGTGATCATGATGCATGCACAGGATTGACAGTAAGATAGAGACCTAAAACATCATCACAATAGAGGGATTGTCACCGAATTGATATGTTTCTTAAAACTGGCGTTCCATAAAGGTGCGATGTTTGTTTTTCTAGAAACCGTCGTTTTTCATGTTAAGAACGTATTTATCGCAATAGTGTCATTAATGTCACATTTGTCAATTAAGTTAATTTTCAGGGCAGTATACTTAAAAAAAATTGGTCACCAATGAGCATTTTGAAAAGTTATCGAATATCGATTATCAATGCGAACTTCCCTAGTTTTTTTTTTTTTTTACTTAAATTTTCTTTTCACTTAGAACTTAAAAATTATAAAATTCCCCATTAGTGGCATTTCCATAAAAATAAAAATAATTGATGAACTTTTTAAATATATTTTAAATTACATCGAATAAAGGGCCAAATTTTAAAATATTTATTTTTCTTTAAGCATATTTTTAAAGGGATGAATTTTCTATTTATAAAAGATATTACAAACTATTTAAAACATTAAATGTGTATATGTACCTGTTCCATAGGTTATAATCTGGGCAAGATTTGTTAATGGAAGATACTTCGCAAAGCGAGGTTGGGATATTGAGATATTACTCAAAGGTGTGATTTTTACAAGCGGAACAACAAAAATGGCTTATTAGAATTAAAAAAAAAATTATTATGAAACTCTGGTTCTAAAAAGGCGGGGAATGTTCCCTAGATTGTACAACTAAAATAATTCCCCACTTTACATCATTCTCAAAACCGTATCCTTATTTATTGTCCAAATCTGCATTTAGTTGCATATGGTTTGAAAAAAATATACCATTGAAAACCGCTAAGTGAAACAACACTCTCGAGCTAAACCACTACTTGAAGTAGAGATTGAAATAGGTTGAAATGTGTTATGAACATGAAGAATTATAAATTGCTACTCTAACTAGTGTCGACTTTGGGATTTTTCTTTTTTGAAATGTGTTAAAACTTAGAAGGGCATATGATGGGCTAATTGGTAAAAAAAAACACAATGGTTAGGAAATTAGTATCGAAAATGATGTAAAATGAGAAATACTTTTCTTATGAGCATTTTTTAGTAAAAAAATTCGACAAAATGAGTTTTGCTCCCCACGTTTTTTTAATGAGTAATTAAGAGTTTTGAAAATGACCTAGCAAGTTTTTTTTGCGTACTTGGCTTGTCAAGACTAAAGATTTTCCAATAAGTTATACTTCCTCTGTTCCTTCTTAAGTGCAACATTTTACTTTTCACACTTGTCGATGTATATTTTGTATCGTTTTTATCTTTAATTGTGCATTTGTAAAAATTATGACAACAAGATATTAAAAATGTATTTATCAAGACGAATCAAACAAGATCCAACAAGACTATATATTTTTTATTATGCATAAATCGTAAAAGCCGGTCAAATTATAATAAAATAAATAGTACCAAAGTCTATATATGACCCTTAAAAGAAACTGTGGGAATTTATAATTTGGTTAGCTTAGCATTTAGCTAAGACTTTTGTGAGAGAAGAAGTCGAGAAAGAAGACATCCAACACTACTACAATAAATATCATTCTAATAAAATAACCTTTTGAGGTGCACGACTATTGCTGTTATACTCAACTTCCACAAAGCATATTTTCTCCTTCGTCAGCGCTAAACAAAAATTAATTAATAACCCCGTCATGTAGGAGTTTATTAACTCCAAGGGTAGAAAGCTTAGAGCCTTACTAGTGACTCCCCTTCAACTACGCCTACGAAATAGTTACTCACTAATCGTATACAGCTTAGAGCACTAAAATTTTACCAACTATGCTATTTTAGAATACTAAATTTTACTTTAGGATTGGTCTAGCTACCATTTAATTACATTAGGTAACTAAACATACACCGGATCACCGAATTACTAGTACTTAGTTAGTGGTAGATTTTGTATCTCACAATCTTAAAATTATAGGATGAAAGTCCCCACTAATGGCATTTTGAAAATAGAGATTCTCTTAACCACCAATCACTTTCAAGATCCCAAGAATTTTATTACGAAGTTAAATCAAATTAACTTTTACAAAGTAGGGCACGTCTGTCATATGACTTCAAATCAATGAAAGAATTCTTATTTCAAAAAAAAGAAAGAAAGTATGGCACGTCTTACGAACCTAAAAAAATAAACATACACCAAAGTACCAAACTCCTTATAGCTATCAGATATGGTAAAACAAGTCCATTAATCAATCACAAACTCCATGTCACAATAACCCCATTTACCCAAGATGGTTGTTAAAATAGAAGTAATCGACCAACAAATAATTAAATTAAGAATGTAAGATAAAAATACCAAGATTTAACATGGTTAACTAACAATTGTTAGCTACATTTAGAAGCAGGGGATAAAATTAATTTATTATCTTTGGAATAGAGAGTACAATTCAAACCATATGGAGAGAGGATTTATATAGTACCCTACCCTCCTAATAGCTTGAACATACTAGGCCAAGAAAGAAAACGGATAGGAGATTCATGTACAACCTAAGTTTCAATATGGGCCATTTGTGCCCCTGAACCCTAAACCAACGAGAGCTCGTGCTTGTTCGTTAGAGCACTAGATAGACAGATTCAAGATATTTCAACATAACAAAATGGGCATACAATCTCATACAAGCTTGGACCTCCCAAACTAGATTACCTTAGTCCCCAGTCCCCACCCAAGCCATATAACATGCCCGTTCGAGCCCATGGGCAGCAGTACCCGGCTATGCTATCATTGCGGTCTTAGCTTATTATGATATCTTCAACTTTTAAGTATCATTCTCTTGTTAAGTTTTAGCTAGAAGAAATCGTGGGCTATGCATCGACATAATTTTGGAAATTTGACGTGAATACAACAGTTATTTTGCCTATGATCGACTCATTTTCAACTAAAAAAAAGTAAAGTTCTTGACTGCTGACAAGGCTCCCGGGCAAAGCAAAATACGGCCAAGTTTTTTATTAGGAAAGTTAGCACGAGCTAACACGAATTTTATATAGAACCTATTTGGTGCTCAGCGGATAATGGATATATTAATTGGTTTGACTAACTGGTAAAATTAGTTGATTTGATCAACTGTTTGTATTAACTGTTTTATCAAAGTGTTTGGTAAGATAAACTGATACCCCATAGCTGATAGCTGATTTTCTGTAAAATGACATATAGGAACATGAGCCATAAAGATAAAATAGGGTGGATACACATATTCACCGAGTATAATAGTCTTTTACAATATGGACACTAAAACTCTGAACAATTTTGAAAATTAGAGTTTGGGTTTAATCCTCTATTCCAATCCGCTTAGTACCAAAAACTCCTAACAGAAGATTGAAAAGTAAAAACTCTAATATTAGTCAAATCCTCTAATTTTTTATCTCAAAACTATCAAACAGGGCCATATAAACCGTTGTTGGCCTGACCCAGCTCAGCCGTTGCCCAATTCTACCGGCTAGCAGATGCTCTAAGTTACTAACCGTGTTCTAATCCATGGGTTGATTTTCCAACACAGTAAACGAATAAGAAATTGAATATTAATAAAAATTCAACTATCAATTTTTTAAAAAATAAAAGTCACCGCAATCGTCAGTGTTAGAACAGTTACTCCAGTTGGTTGACTTGGGGTTCCTGTATTTTATACTTAAATTTGTTGATTGAAATTACTTGTCATCTCAGCGTCTTCTCCTGTTTTCCACCCCTCCCCTCAAATTATAATGGAGTACTTATTTTATACAGTACAGACAGTAATAGATTTTTCATTGTAGGTTTTATTTGGTTGGATTAAAATATTTTTAATGTAAAATTATTTTTATGAAAATAACTTAAAATAGAAAAAACAATTATAAAATTAGTTTTTTATAATTTGGTAAAAGTTTGTGTTATATTGAGATTAATTGAGATTAATTGAGAAATTTAAAGCAAAAAATTCTCCATATTTCGTTTATTCTCCTCCCTTCTATAAACTATCACGTACCATTAACAATGAGTACGAAATTCTTCCACCAAAAAAAATAGTCTTTAAGAATTATTAAATCTTGTTTAGTTCACCTTAATTTTAATGAACTTATTTTTGCTAAATTGAATTTATATTTAATGGCTTAAACTTATTTGTACTAATTCATGCTCTTTTTTCTTCTTTTCGCTACTGATTTTTACTGGACTGAAGTTAATTTTGCTACACTATGCTTATTTTTACAGAACTGGACTTATTTTTATTGAATAATTTTATTTTGAGATGCGCTGAATAAGGTCTAAGTCGTTGAAATTGATGGTTTGATCGCTTTCTATCTAACTCTATCATTCCGTTCGAGTTTTAGTGGTTTGTAAATTAACTTCGAGGATTTCTGTGTTATTTTAGTTACACTAACTAAAAACAGAGTAAAATATTGCTGTCATAATTTCCTGAGCCGGAAGAAATGAAAATGAAACGTAAACATATCAAACACTATTTATCCATTAAAAGTGTTTTGACTTAGTTAAATCTGTAAACACTATCTGAAAAGAGGTCACCTAACAGACCCTTGTAGTTACAATTATATAACAAGACATACACATAATACATCACACTATTCCATGCATTCAAATACAATGCACTATATGGATAGTTTCAATTCATCATGAAGTTAGCTTATGCAAAGATTTTATCTTACCACTAGGAGATTCTCCTCTTCAATTCTTCAAAGATCCAATGAACACTACTAACTCTTCATTAATTCCTAACAATAGGGATCATCAAGAACTCATCATTATTTCCTTCCAAATATGCTAACGTACCCCCAAACATTTATTATAATTATCATGCAAGTAAATACTATATAATAAAGTTTATCAAAGCAATTAAAAGCCCACACTTTATTTTATACTCCTTATTTTGCTTTTGACAACCCAATTTTAGCAGCCTATTATAGCGGCTCAAATGACGTTTATCCACCAAATAGGAGTTAAAAGAGACATACTCCATGAAAAATAGTGGTGGTCGGTTAAGAGTAAGGGGTAGTAAAACCGGCCAAGCTCGCCGTTTATCTCGCCGATAGTAGTAACGACCATTTACTTCATGTTTGTGTTCTTAACAAGCAACATAATCTGAACTATAGATGTATCTCCACGTGGCATTATTTGGTGGTTGTTTATTTTATTCATCATTTATTATTTATTATTATTATTATCTATTATAGTATTAGTCGTCCCACCCTCCCAAAAATAAAATAAAAGGCAAAAAAAATACTCTTCTAGACCACCAAACCAATTATGGGATTTCATTATGCATGTGAAGCTGTTATCAATAGCTTCAATACTTGCTTTTTTTTTCCAACGGGATCTTAACTAACAAACTAGAATATCAACGGTAGAATCTCTGCCTCTCTAATTTATAACGATTTGAGAATTGCCAAGTAGTACATAGTTTAAATTCATTTCCCCCAAGAAAATTTAAAATATCATTCAAGTAAGCTCATCTACCCCTATCATCTTCTAGTCTATCTACGAAAAAATTTGGCACATAAAATACTTCCTCCGTTTCTTTTTAATTGCAACAAATGGGTATTATTTGTAAGACATAAAATATTACTTTGTTGCAATTAAAAAAACGGAGGAAATACTAGTTTAGTATAAGACCACTAAAGAAAGTCATTCAAATTACTTTTTATATGTTAGCTGATTCGTTAAATTTAAAAGTGAATTTTTAAGGCCATTTACCAAGACAGTAAGATAGTGAGGTTGTAAACTTTGTAACTATCCTCTCACATTTTCCTCAGACGTAAGAGGTGAAAAATATCGTACATCCGATTGGTTAAAAAAATTTTGGTTTAGATGAATTATTTGAAAATATTAATAGGTTCAAAGTATTACCTACAAATTTTTTGTTTTGCTAAGTTGTAGGGATCTATTGCAAGCAATCTATAGAGAACGGTTATAAAATAGAATATATTAAAAAAAAGATGATCTTGGAGCTCACAAGTCTCAAGTAATATCAAGATTTAAGGTGAGAACAGACCACTCTTGTTATTGGATATGACTCCCTCCGTTTTTCTAATATGCACATTTTTCTATTTTGGGTTTTTTTTTAATTGGTACTTTTTTTACCTTTTTCCATAAATGGAAGGTTACCCACCTAATTATTACACTTCTCTCCTACTTTTTCTTTACTCATACTTTCCTTCTCTCTTACTTTTGCACTTTTTTCTTGGTTTGCACGCAAAAGCAAATGTACATATTAAAAAACGGAGGTAGTACAAAAGAGTAAAAAATAAGAAAATACAAATACATAAAAATATATCGAATAGAACTTAAAGAAAATGATTAGAACAATTTGAATTATTTCCAATAAAAAATAATGTAAACATTGAAATTAAATATATCAAAGCCACTTCGTGTCCACATGGACCGAGTGCTGATGACTCTACAAGACTACAATAACTTTACTTATCAATATTTTTTTCTTTATCTCTCTTCTAAAAAGGAATTGAATTTCTAATCAATCAATTCCTTCAAAAACAAGGCCGACCCTTCTAAAAACAGAAACTTTGTACCCTGCCTATCAAGCAACTAAAAACAGCAGCGGCGGGAAAAAAAAAATTACACGGACACATGCTTAGTGTTCACACTAATTAATCCTTATGGTAAAAAAAATAGTAATTATTTTTTTTACTGAGATTCACACAGGTTTATGGGTGGTCAAATTATTATGACTGACAAACTATCGTTCTTCTGGTTCTTTGTCACCATCAAACGATAGCCTAAAAACCCACTTACTGAGTGACCTTATTCTTCGTGAATTTCTCCTTGCATGATGACTATTTTTGTTGGTTTTTTCATCAACGTAATCCTTGATGCGTTGCATGGCAATGTCTAATGTATCATCAGACATGTTAGCAAAGCATACTCGAAACCACCCTGGTTCGACACAATGGCATGACGAACCTGGAGAGATATTTAGCTTGACATTGTAAACAATTTCTTTCCAAAGCTCGATTTCGGCTTCGAATGTTGGTGTCTTAAGTAAATGTCTTAAGTCTACCCAACAGAACAAGCCGCTATTACTGTCTAAGCAGTTAATACCGGCTTTCTTAAAACCCGACACTGACATTGAGTGTCGGGTTTTAAGACGACGTTGGTTCTGTGCAATGTAGTAATCCATGAATTTGATGTCGGATAAGAGTCCTGCTAGAAGGTACTGTGTTTGGGCTGAGATTAGCCCAAAGCTGGACATCTTTGTCGCGGCTGAGACTACTAACGGGTCGTTGGAGTAAATGGCTCCAACCCGGAACCCAGGAAGGCCCAAATCTTTGGATAAACTTGTTACTATGTGAACACGTTGAAATAACTCTTTGTTGCTGGCCCATTTCTTGTCTTTGAGTGCTTCCATGACGCTGATGAATCCGGGACCGTCAAAGACGGTTCCGGCGTAGATTTCGTCACTGATGAGATGAATAGCTTTGGTGGATACAAAGCTAAGAAGAAGGGTGATCTCGTCTTTTGACAAGTATGTGCCTAAAGGGTTTGATGGGTTAGTCACTAACACACCCTTCACTTTAAGTCCTTGCTTCTTAGCTGAGCTGTAGGCTTCTTCCAAAGCTGACTTTGTGATCTTAAACCCGTTTGAGCTAGTACATTTGATTGGCACTATTTCCGCCCCAGTTCTCCATTTAAGATCTCTATCAAACCTGAAATCATGTAACCAACATTAGTTAACTTTCGCCGTCAACTTTGACTTTCAAAAAGTCAAAACGTTGCATGTATTAAGAAACAGAGGAAATATATATATATATCAGATATAATTGCTTACCCTGGGTAGTACGGGGTAGGTAAAAGGAGAGCCTCGCCAGGGTTAGCCAAACAAAAGATAAGAGTCTCATTGGCTGAGGTTGCACCAGCAGTGAGAACAAGGTTGTTAGGGTCAAATGTAACTTTATTTCCTCGTAACATCGACATGTAGTTTACGAAAGCCTGTTACAAGCAAAGGTAATAAGCATTATTATCAATAACTTGTCCTAATACAATAAAAATGTAACCAAAAATAGTAAAAATTAAAGCAGACGAACTTACTTTTTTGAATTCGGGTAGGCCATGATAATCTTGAAAGAGAGCAAGGTTTCTAAAAACAGATGGACCCTTTTGAGTACCCTTTTGGGTAAACGAAGCGGGTTCGGGGTTATTAGCTAACCAAGATTCAAGAAGATCAAAACAAAGCTGATTTTCAGCTAAACCCATTTGGATCATACCATCCGGGTTATCGGATTCATGGTAAGGGTTTTTCTCATATTCTTCCCAACCTAGGAAGTATGATGAATCTTGACCATGTGTATTGGTGGATGCTAATCTTGACAGCATCGTCATTTCAGTTTTGTTTTGTTTTGATGTTATTAATAATTCGCTGTAAGCGAGTGAGCTTTTTTTGTTGGAAAAAATGGTAGTGTGGAAATGAAGGAAAGTGGGAGATTGTTTATGTTTAACGCGGGGAGAATAAAATGTAGAGAGAGAGAATAAGAAGGAGTGGGGATGAGTTGTTTGAGTGATGGGGGGAAATGGTTTGATGCAACACAAGTAGCTGACTGGGAAGGTATATATAGGAAACTACGAGATGCCATGTCAGCTTCACTGACTAAATGATACTTTGACTTAGACAGATAAAGAGAATGAGATAAAATTATAATCTTTATTTTTTTTAGTAGTAATTGTTTTCACCTCTCCTTCCAAAAATCCAAACAGCCACTCACCTAGGAGAAAAAACCCATCTAATATTTTGTGTGTTTATAAGTTCGGATCATCTGTTCTATAATATGTCATATTTTATTTAAGTTATGGGATAAAATAATAATAAACTCATAACTTAAATAAAATAATTTTTTAACTTAATTTCTACGTATTCTCTATTAATGAATACTCCCCAAAAACAAAAATAAGAAACTAAACTTCACTTAGTAAAATAAAGAGCGAAAAGGAAATAAATCATTTTCATACTTTATTTTACTAAGTGAAGTAATTTTTTAATTTTTAGGAGGATTTACTAATAGGGAGCTTTTAGAATCACTGCAAAAAATTCTTTTATTTAAGTTACGGGATAAAATAATAGCAAATGGGACACCTTGTGGGAACGATGATTCGGACTCTGTTTTTATTGCTTCATTAGATAAAAGATAATTAAGAAGTACTATTTTTTACGAGCTAGACTTACAGTATTTTATAGTAAGATATTGAGTAACTTTTTTTTGGTTTTAATTAGAGTTGTCAATAGTTTACATGACACGACAATACGACACGAACTAGATACGAAATAAGTAGGTTAGTGTTGAGCATTCTTGACATGTTTACTTAAACGGGCGAACACGAGTTTAAACGTTTAATAAATAGGTTGGGACATGGGTTAGTGTTGAGATTTTCAACACGAAACTGACACGATTTTTATCCATGTAATTTATATATATATTATAAAATTATAGTGCGATATGAAGGTAACAAACAAATAATTTTTACTTCATTCTTTAAAGTTCAATATGAGAATAGGTTATTGGTTAGCCAAACATGAATTTGTACAATGACAGAACAAAATTATGCATATAAAATTGATTTATCATCATAATTTTCTAAATCGTATGTCTTAATTAAATGGGCTAAATGAGTTGACACGGCTAACCGTTTTCTTAAACAGGTCGGATTAGTGTCAAGGGATTTTGATACGATTGATTAAATAGGTCCGATTCGTGTAAAGTGTTTTAATTTTGACACGTTTATTTTCAACACGAACACGAAGTTGACACAACACAACTTATTTAACAGGTCTAGTTTTAATCGATTATTCCTTACCATTTGTAGAAATTTTCCAACATATATAGTACTTTTCAGATTATGGTTTCAGTTTCTAGTATGAACATACATGAAAAAGTAAAAAAGCAAAGTAAAACCAAGAAATTAATAAGTATTAGATCACTTTTTACTACTATTATACATTGGTTGCAATGATATATAGATGTACATAGGTTCTGTTATTTTAACTTATTTTTACTTATCTGAACTTGCTTTTTCTTATTCGACATTATTAGTTGCATTGAAATCTCATTTGACCTTATCTGAACTTATTAGTTCTGAGAAGGACTGAAAATAAGTTGTAAAAAGGGTCATAATACTTATCTATGTCATAATTATCTATGTCAGTTCTTCGAGCTTCTTTAATTTCATCTTTACATTTTAGATGGAAGATCATCAATTTATGGTAGAAAGAATAAAATGAATATTTATTTTGTTCCATATTGATTGCAACATTGGGAACTTTTATACTATATGCACAACGTAGCTTCTTTGACGTTCTATTGTGATTATAACAAAGTGGGATCATGTTAGATTCGTCTCAATATGCACCTAATTAATAAGTATATACTTATTATAATTTTTCTTAAACAGGATTAAAAAAAGTGGTTTTGAGAGGCGTGAAAGTTCATTATATTGCAATTAGTATGAAAGAGAGAAATTATTAAATACTTAATTTACCTAGTACTCCTAGTAGATTCTTTTTGAGTGATATTGTATGCATATACTATATCTTTTGTCTCATAAATCATATGCCATTAAATCATTTGAACAAAATAACCATTATTTTTCATTAAAAAAATAGGATCTTCCAACAGAAAATGTATGCATATATATTTTTGGGATTGCCATCTTAATAATGGCACTTTAAAATTTAGATATGTAGCATTATTTTCGAATGATAACTATTAATATAATTGGCGTTGCTCAAATATTTCCCCCAAAATGGCAAACAAGTAAATGTGAACCAAATCCATTCATAGTTATAGCATCAGATAGAACGTGCTCGAACTGAAGAGCCGGCCATAATATGGTAGGAAAGCTACGCACCTTATGATCCATCAGTCGCTTGTCAAGAAAATAGATTATGATATTTGTGTTCTTTTTATGAAAAAATTGGGAACTATGTTTATTTACAGAAACTAATGTTAAATAGTCATATATATGAATAAGCGGTATGAAATTTTAGGTTTATAATGCAAGACATTAACTCAAATGAACTTATTAAATTCAACATCTTATGTTTATAAGTTCAAAACCTATTGTTCAAAGTTAACATTTTTTGGAGCATCATAATTTACTCGTAATTGAAATAATATTGGTCAAATCTCAATATTATCTCAAATTTGTATGACTTCACTATGTGTAGTATGGTTCTGATATAGTTTTACTATATGTCATACTCCATATGCGTAGAAATGAACTATGAAGTGTACGTGTTGCAAAAACAAAATTGATTCTCTCCTTATAAGTCGGTGGAATTTGCAAAAACGTAGTAGGTCAAAAGCTAAATAGAGGATACACAAAAGAATCGAACAAAAAGGAAATTTTTTTTGCTATTTGGAAATAACTTTCTGTTCTTTTCTAAGTTCATACTAAAACAGTATTTGTAGGAATTTATCATTAGATAACGTATATTTTTTTTTAGCGAATTAGATAATATATATATAAAATAATCACGAAAGATGGCGAACCTTCCCTATTTTCCGAATCCCTATTCCTTTCTCTTAATTGATAATGAAATTTTATTATCGTTGTTTCCTTTCCTATATGTTTAAAAAATATCCAATTTAGTTCAAAAGAAATGCTAGCAATATGCTTAATGCATGGTGAAAGCGTAGTAGAGTTCTTCTGCATAAATCATATCAGATGGGTATTTAATTAAATTACATTTACTAATGTCAAAGATCCTTGTTTCTACTAGAACATCCGTAGAATAAACCTTGCTATAGATATGTAGATTGTTATTTTGCCTTTTAACATCTTTGTGTTTATTTTAGGTTGGTAAAAAGACGTATCATAATGGGCTAAACTCTTACACAAATCAGCTCAGTCTAACCTGTATACAATACAACTAAGGCCCCTATGGGTAGGGGATGAGTAAAAGAATCCTCACCTTCCAAGGAAATCTCATAATTAGGAGATTAAAAACCATTTCCAGCATATTGAATCATATTAAGCTCTTATGGTTCGACGACAACCATTTTCAAAGGAAATTGATGCTTCAAGAAGATTATATTCTAAGAAAAAACTCAGTTATGTACGGATTAGTTTTCCTATATTTGTTCCTTATATGAAAAGTAGGATGGAAAAGAGAAAAATGAAAAGGAGATGAATGAGAGGAGGAAGGAAAATGGTAAGCTATACGAAGGGAAACAGTATGGAATACAAAAAAAAAATGTTTATCCTCCGAAGAGGAAAATAGTTTCCACAATATAAAGACGTTTTTTACTTAACTAAACACTGCTTTAATATTAATCTCATAGGTAGAGGACATATAATGTATGAAGTTGTAGTTAGATACACTTATTGATAATTATATTATTCTTACAAAAATTACTAGTTTTATAATGAAATTATCCTACATCTATCAAGTCCTTAATTGTTTCATCTTCTAATCAAGGACCACAATATTGTTTAAACTTGTCTCCTAGTGAAACATATTTAATTCAAAATTGAAGCCTTCCTAAAAATCATAACAATTTAATACAGTGCAATTTTAATATCATCAAAATTATTTATAAATCTTAAATTTTTTTGAATTACAAATCATTCTTCCTCTCATCACAATTAGAACAATGTATGCGTAACTCGATTTTTTAACAGTCACCAAGTAGGACATTATGTAAAATGATTTGGTGTAGATAAAACAACAAAGTTATTATAATTCATTAAAAAACACACATTCTTATAAAAATATTACTTACCTTGGTACATTGGCTCAATCACGTACAATAAAAAATTTACATTCAGGCCATACATCCATCTTGAACCAAACCTATTTCTTCACAAATTTGAGTCGAACCTTTTACTCATCTTTCAAAATAGACAATCAATATCTTCTACAATATAGTAAAATTTACTACTTCCTCCGTTTTTTTTAAATGTGACACTTTCTATTTTAGGAAGTTTTAAATTAAATGTGACACTTTCTTTTTGGTCAATAAACTCTCTCTATCTCTCTCCTCTCACATGGGTCCCCTTATTTTTTTTCTCTCTATCTCTTTCCTTCCCAAAAATTGCCTAGGAGTCCGTGAATTTTAAAGTGTCACATTTAAATAAAAACGAAGGAAGTATAAAAACTTGATTTCTATAAGTTACAAGTCACAAGAATTTAACAAGATTTTATATAATAATATTTTTTATGTATTAGTGTAAATTTACAATTAAAATTATAAAAATTTATCCCTAAATAAGAAAAGGAAGCTAACAATAAAACAAATTAGAGGGATTAGCTTTTTTTTAAAATATAAATCAAAGTAAATAAAAGTTTTAGACAAAAAGATTTAGGGGAGTAACATTTTTGAGAAAGCCCTACCGACAGCATATCTGAGCGACAAGGTTAAAAACTTGACCCACAAGGCCCATACAAAGTTGGACCCAAAATAGTGACTTTGTCCATCTGCCGGGTTGCCCCACTTTCCAAGCTTTGTCGGCCACTTTCTCTTAAAAAAATAAAACCTTTCCATTAACTTCTGTTTTTCTCTCTTTTTTTGTTTCTTGACCCATCTTAAGCAAGCAACCTTAAAAAATTAAAATAATATTCAAAGTCAACGTTAATAACAACATTTAATTCCATGCATAATTATTCTTTCGAAGTTTCCTTTTTTTTTACTTGCTTCGAATTAGGTGTAAGCTAATTGCTTGGCTAAATTTTGAATAAAAGAAATAAATAGATGGTCTTTAATGAGACCGTGTAACCGGTACGTGTACGTTACACTATTCAGTACGTTATTTCATGTATAAAACACAATGGTTATATATTACTATTTGATAGAATTTCAAAAAGATGATTATTTGCACAAAAATAAGTAATGACTATTGATATAACAATAACTAATGATTATGAGACCATAAATATTATAATTAAGTGTACAAACCATGACTAATATCTACCATACCTAATGGCTAAATTTTAACATGGATGCATTTTTAGGAGATTTTCCGATGATAGATTTATTCAAAAAATAGTAAAAGTTTTCTCTAACTAATTTATGCACTTGTTGATTTTAAAGGGAAATTTTGAAAGGGATCAAGGGTTTGAGGGGGTTTTGGAGCGCTGGAGTTGATTAGAGGGGTTGGAAGGTCTTTGTTTTAGTTAAAATCATAATATAACTAATGGCATGAAAATCATAATTATACATGGTTGGGGGATGGGGTGATTTGGAGGATGGGGTCGGGTTTAGAAGCCACTTAGAGTGCAGATATAGATCGAAAGTATTTTTAAGGGATTTTGGAGGGTCGGTTCGATTTTGAGGGGCTCTTTGTTGGAGTTAGCTTATTGATTTAAAAAAAGCATAACTATTGGTTACAAAAACCATGACTAATAATGGTCACAAGAGCGTAACTATTATTTGAAAATCTGGTTAAAAAGGCACAATTATTGGTATGAGAACGATAACTAATATTACAACAACCTAAAACCTATAAGACCGCATCATTTATGTGATATTATTTCAAATATTCGTAATTAAATTTAGCTACTTATTATGATATGAGCATACTTTATTTTTTTATTTTTCTTGATTTAGAATCTTACATGATGGAGTAACTAAAACCAAAGGTTTGAAACAGTATGTCTAGATAACATATGTGATTTGTGAACCATTGTTTGTAGGCCTTCATAATTTAGTTGGTATACAGAAAGATTGTCATAATTTACTATTTGATGTCAACGGTAGCGTTAACAAATGTATCTCCTTGAAAATAAATTATGATACAACCTACCGTTAAGACTGTCTGATAAGAAAATTTGCCTCTATATTTGAGCTATTGGTCAAAAACATTTTAGCTTTTGTTTTGTTTTTTTGATAATATAAGCAAGCAAAAGATTATACTATAACATCAAGAGCACGCACGAATTTAGAACATAGGAAATAAGGTAGGACAAACCTTATAGAAAGGACCCCTACCAAAATCCTATACAAGCAACTTTTTGTTTTGTTTGTTATACTCCATGATAAGGTATATGATGAAATCAAACAGATCTATAATTTATAAGCAAATTTCACTAATAACCAATACGTAATTCGTTGGTCAAATTAGCCAAGTAAAATAGTCAACAATCAATTATCAAATATCCAATTATGTAATAACTACGGTATACTAATCACTAACTTCGTTGAAGAGACCCTTGAAAGGTTTGTAACCTACATTCTAAATTTACATTACGAGTACTATGAAAGTACCTCATCCCAATTCATTGAAGTAGGTAAGTGTTGAAATTTGACACAAGAATTTTTTTTTGTACTTTGACAACATTAAATTTTTGCTTCTCTTTCAGTAAAATAATAAGGCAATAATAATTCCTTTTCACATGTAGTCAGAAAAGGACGGAGAATAATTTATAAACATGTCACTTTGCTGGTTTATGTTAAAATGGATAAATAATGATGCATTAAGTGCCATTTAAATGTAAAAAGATTTAAATTAATTATGTCACTTAGTCGGCATAGTTTCAGAGATTCCATCTTCTATAAAGTTAGCAAAAACTCTCATACACTCATAAAACAAACGTTGGCAAATGATTGAGTCCAATTTAATCTACTCTTTATTTACTCGGTAAAGAGTTGAATTAACTCCAACGGCCCAAAAAAAATTCACCATAATGAAACACACCGCCTACTCTTTTACATTTGATACAAGTTTGCCTTAATTAGGTAAAGGTAACATGAAATGTCTAAAATTATATCAATATTTGATATGAATTAAGTCTACATTATGGGTATAGTACTACAAGTCTACTGTCAAAATTACCGCGTATTCTAGTAGTCATGTTAAGGAAAGAAATTTTTTATCTCCCGCTTGAATTTTAAGCCTTTTTTAACACTATGACATTTATAAGTTAGGGTTAGATTTGGAGTAGGCAAACTAGATTTTTATATTATGATTACTTCAGGTCAATTCAAATAGAGTCATGTACAAGTCATTCAAGTTGGTATAATTGATCCAATTAGGTGATTGATTTGATAAATTTAAGTAGTTGTAGTTTAAAAACTAGGTCAATTTGCGATTTATAGTTGTAGTTTAAAGACTAGGTCAATTTGCGATTTATGCAAGGTCATACAGTTTATGGAATTGCTAATTATAGGTATGTATGAATTGAGAATTGAGTCTATATAGAACAATTGTGTGTTGTTTGTTAGTTCCGTCATATTTAATGGTAATGATCAATAGCTTTTAGTAGCAATAGCCCCTCTAATTAGCAATTAGGCCTCTAATTAACGGTTGTTTTGTGTGAACTAATCTTACTTAATTCGATTAGGATTTTCTTATTAATTAACCTTAAATAATTACTTACTCAACAGCTACAAGCTAAGAGTTGCAAACCGATCAAACGGTCCGTTGGTTTTGTGGCTACCTGAATGGTGAGGGACCCATTTATATACCAAAAGAAGGATCATTGACCAACCTTCACTAAGATTATAAATGATGATGGAAATAATTAGTAATAAATAAATAACTATTAATCAAACAAAGGATATCATGAACTAACTAGATTTTGTGGTTGTTAGAAGTAATTATATGATACTCACTTTTTGTTTTGAATGATTAAGTTTTAAGCTGTGAGGAAATGTAACATTATGCGCCCCTAGATTTCAACTCATCGTAATTACCAATTGGAGAGGGATTTGCTAAAATGAGATTGGGAAATAAAGAAGGAAGCATAAGTTGACACGATTTAATCTGAAAATAGCCGGGATTTTAAAATATAAATAATTGTAATTCATTTTCACATTTCTCACTCTTTCTTATAGTAGTATTCACACAATTAGTTATTCCCTTCGTCTCACACTATAGTTTCCAATCCCGTTTCATTTTTAGGTTCTCAAACAAATGCTCATTTCAATCTTTGCATTTAATTTTTTCCAAAAGTTTGTGCTCGTATTCAATTCTAATTCACCATAAACCAAAGATTCGTACCCATATTAAGTTTGATTCTCGTTATCGTTTATTTTAAGCATTGTTATTGTACTTAACATAACATTTTAAGCATCAACAACTGTTTTTGGCCTTTTGTTATTTAGAAAATTAACAAAAAAAACCAGTACACTTTCATGCTAATTGCACATCAATATAACCAACTCTACTTTCATAATAAAAAACTATATTTTGAGACAGAAGCGAGTATTCTATGGTGCTACACTTGTCCACGGCTATAAGTCCGTAAGTTTCTTAACTAATTAGATGATCTCTTGTCTACTTTTTCCTTTTATATTCTCGAAACTCCTCTAATGTTTTTCATAGCTATGAGATCGTTGCAATGCTATATAGTGATGAATTAATCGATCACAACTTTCCTAGGCAAAGTTAATAATGAGAATACCCTATCATCACCTGCAACATTATGATTTTGAATCTTCTGTTTCATATTTTCTACACCACTAGCTTGTACGTCACTTCATTTTATCGGTAGATATTACGTTTATATACACCAATAAAAAAAAAGTGTCACACAAGTTGCATCTCTTGTAAAAAAAAATGAGCAACGCTAATTAAATCCTTCTAGAGCCCAAACCTCCATTTCTCCTATCCGCTATCCTCATTGCTTGGCTCTTCCTCGAAGGGGTTGTTGTGTATGTAACAAGTCCATAATGTCCACACAAAATTTGTGTAAGAAAATTGGGACTCCAATATTAACAAATTTGTGCCCTAGAATTCCAAAAACATCCGCTCAACACGCAAACAAAGATTTACTGAGATACCAAACTCCTTTTTTCCGCTCTTTATCTTTGACGTCTAAGTGATTTGCATGCGAAGAACGTAGACTACGTGCTAATTTATTTTGACTGCTTACTAAACGCTTCTTAAACAATAAACATGCATTGATCATCTGAAAACATATCTATGATGTCAATTTTAGATCTATGTTTCCTGTTCCAGATATTCTCTGACAAATGGGTTAGGCAAAAGAGAGATTAGAGATCTCCTAAAACTTGATTTATGTTTCGTCATTTTTCGACATTCATCCACTTTGAAAAACACAAAAGTAAGATTTTATGAAGTTATATTATTATTATTTTTGATTGAGCAAATCTCCTAAATACCTGGTTCACTGACTTACTAGTGAGGAACAGCTGGTAATCTGATACTACTACACTAGCTTTATGTTCGATGATTCTCTTCTTCTTTAATTTCAGGAAACTGCATGGAAGTATCCCTCACGACCCATCATGTTGGAAATTAGACCGTCAACCTAGAAAGTGGACTCGATGCTATATCATAGTACAAATCTAGCTACTCAAATATGATACATTGATACGTACTTGAAAAGTTTTCCAAATTTCAAAGAATATGCATATACTCCAATCCATAAAATGTGGTCATGTTAATTTTTTCAATTTTTTTTTGTTTAAATGTGGTCCATAAGTCTCGTGTTAATCAAAAGAGAAGTTGTATTCACCATAGAAAAACAAGTAGCTATTCTTTTTTTTTATCTGGTTTTAAGGTGAAACCTTTCTTTAATAGTGTAAGCGGACTCTCTATCCTCATAATAAAGAGAAGTTGTATTCATCATATAATGACAAGGAGTTATTCTTTTTATTTTCATCTGGTTTTAAGGTGTACCTTCTTTTAATATTGTAAGTGGACTCTCTATCCTCATAATGAGCATGGTCCAGACCCAATTTCATTGTATTCACGATGAAGTACAATATATACTAGGCATAGAAAAACTTAGAGCGTGTTTGAATGTGTGAAAGAACTACTCAACCACAAGTTTAAGTTGATGGTTGGACACCCAAAAATAGTTATATATTCTATCATGTCCCTTCACAAAAGAGCCCGTTGGGTTTGTAGTGTGGATGCGACACATGTCTCCTCATATATGATTACATGGCACTAAAGATTTCCACTTAAATTAAAGGGGTGGATGAGATGTGAACATGTGACTGGCCTTCTGGTCATATGAGTTCTAATACCATGTCAAGGATAACAAACTCAATCTTGTCGTTAGATATATATATAATACGAACTAGGTATATATATATATATATATATTCACAATTAAGTTTAATATTCACAATTTTCTCCTTCTATTACAATTTACATGTATATCATTCCACTCTATGTATACCATATAAAACAAATTATGGACAATCTAAATATATATTTTTAAAAAAATTGTGCAAGAGTGGAGCAATATGTCACGTGTCACCATATTTCTTTCAATAACATGCTATCCATGTCATTCTCATATATTTTAAAAAATTTGCCAATATAAAGATTCGAACACGTAACCTCAAGTGTGGAAGAAAAGATCTTCGGTCACCCCTCCAAAATGCAATAGTTGATGGGTGGGGGGTTCGTCGTGGTGGCGCGTTTATCGGTGGTGGTGATGTGTTTCTAGGGGTGGTGGCTGGTGAGGGGTGGGGAGCGGTTGAGATGGTGTGGGGTTGGGCTGGGGTGAATGGGTGGGGGGTGGCTGGCAACAGAGAGTGGGTGGGGAGGGAGTTTTTTTAAAAAAATTTAATTCATAATTTAAAGGTTATTAAAACTGAAAAGAAAAAGAGAAATAAAAAAAATAAGTTTTACCTGTTGTAGCAGGTTAACAGGTCACTTGGCCTGTTTATGGAAGATGGTGGTGATAGTTTGGAGTGTTCATGAATTATCCATAGTATGGACTGTTTATAGAAGATGGCCAATAGTTTGGCATGTTCTTGTCAATTTTTCCTACTATATAAGATGTTTCTTTCAACAAAATTATTAATAATGATATATGATAAATACCAAGAGTTGAGTTGTAAGTTTTGAAATCTATATTATAAACTCTCTTTTCATGACTTATTTTCAAACTAATTGTCCTTAGTCATCTTAATCTATTTAATTGAGCTCGCTTTTCCCCTCAAAAAAGAAAAAACTACTACTAAATAGTAACATAAAAAACCACAATGCATGTATCGGGCCAATACTAGTCAATTATCAATAAAGGTCACGATAAGAAGAAGGAAATGAGCGGAAAAAAATTATTGAGTGTAGAATACTAATTCTATACCCGAATATGGATTAGAGTTGTAGGACAGGTTAGATATGCTTTGGTTAATCAATCAATTTATTGACAACGTATATATGGTGAATTTTCAAAGGGAAGGGGAAATGGAGGAAGATATAAACATTCGACGCAAAAATTAAAGGAAGTATAGTCTGGAGAATAATTGAAAGGACCGCATGGAATGTGCTACAAGAGTTTGGTTAAGACATGTGGAATACAGTAGTCAATGTGGTGTCCCCATGCCATTTCCAACAATACCTTCCAACTTACAAGCATAAATATGTAATAAATGAAGATGATAATTAGCTGAATTTGATAAATACTTATGTAAGTAGTATTTGAAATTTGAGATTTAAATTTTGTTTACCTTACCGTCTTCCATATTTCTCTACACACTAGGATAGATTGTACTATATAGGATATTTTATAAAAATATAAGATAAAAATTGTACCTACAATCTGGTAACAAAATCATAGTAGTACCTTTTTTTGAGTTGTTATATTTTGAGATGCATACATATAAGTCTCGGACATTAACCAATTGGCACAAGATCCTCCTACCATAAATCTATCAGAAAATCCATCAATCATTTAATAAGTAATATCACTTGAATGTTTAAAATCTATAATTTACAACTAAGTGTTATGACATATTGAATCGGCAAACAAGAATACAGATCGTAAACAATAAAGAACATATAAATATAACGTGGTTGACTAACAATGTGTTAGCTACAACTACCGGGTAGAAGGAGAAACAATTTGATTGTAAGAGAGAGTACATATTATAGACTGTATAGAAGTTAACAATAAGGATTTATATATATTATATTAGTTAACCTAAATAGAATGTGTCCAAAACAACCCAAAACAGAAACAAGGATTACTAAATCGTATACACTAAGAATACATATAAACAAATAAATCTCATTCCATGTGAATGATGCATCTTACAAATGAAAACCAAAAAAATCTAAAACGAACTTCACAATTAGATGATAAATGAGGTTTACTAAAGTTTGAAAAATGGAGCATGACTTAAGAAAAGCACGATAGTAATAACACATTTTACAACTGAAAATGTTTTCAAAGCTTACTTTGTATTCAAAAAGTGAGCAGAATAAATAAAATACATTGTATACATCAAAGAATCATGATAGAATATAAATATGCCTGAGCCTTCAAATATTAGCTTAGTTTTTTGGTTAACTTAGTTCCTTGACATGGTATTAAGATCTGGTGTAACCAGAAGGTCACGGGTTCATATCTATTTACCCCTCCTTTTTAAGTGGAATATTTAGCGTCGGGTGTGAAGAAACCTATGTTGCATCCACACTTTAAGCACACAGGGTTCTTGTGTCAGGCAGTGTGGTAAAAGGACCTCAACCAGTTGTTTACGCTATTGGTTAAGTTGGTTTCCTTGATAGCAAAGACTAAGTTATATGGTAATGCTAATGCCCCATTGTAGCTTTAAAGGATTCGATTGTACTTCCCTTACCAACAAGATGCATCTTTCTTTTTGGGAGCTTATTTGCTAAGATACTCCTTATTTAAGCCTTAAGCGTGCTTGTTTATTAGGAGCAGTCTTACGATGGGTACCTCTTCTGAAGATTCACAAGGTAAATAAAGGTGAGGACAAAATGTATTGGAAAGACTTGTATTGATCTATGGGGACATTAATTGATCCCAAAAGTGCATTTGGTGACAATCGACTCCAATCAGGGGGTGGGATGTTATAAATGATATCAGAGAACATTTGCTATGATCATGTGTAGTGAGTTTATGGATCGGGATCCTATGTCATTTGCTGAACATAGGAAGAGGGATAGATCATAGGTGATATCAATAAGTCATCAAGCAGAACGAGGTCGTTGCGGTCCTTCAACAGGGGTTTGTGATACCCCTTTCCTTGCTTTTTAAATGGTTTGATTGTACTAACCTTACCAACAAAACACATCTTCGTTTTAGAGAATTTATTTGTTGAGGTATTATCGGTTCCGCATACTTGGCTGGGAGTTGTCTTAACATAAACCGATGCATGTACTTGTAGACCACAAAGATCAAATCTCATTGCTTAAAGAGGTAAAATTATACCATTCTACAGTCAAACTTAAAGAGTTCCGCATTCTTCTCATTGAATCCCGACTCTATATATATGTTAAATCTATCCTTATAACTTTCTTATTGAAAAATAAACATGCTAAAGTATATTATTGGGTAAAAAAAAAGATAGTAAATCTCTCCTCAAATATTGGTCGGGTGGATTTAGGTATTTGATCCATCTCCACCTTCTCGTAAAGATAATTGAAGAAAAATGTGAAGGACTTGTTGACTTGACTTGAATTACATTTTTAAAAAAATTGAGACGGAATGAATTAAGTAACCTGATCTGGAAGTGACTAAAACAACTATAATTTGGTAAGTTTAGAAGTGACAATTTGAGTGTTAGTTTTGTAAGATTATAGAGTAAAGACACACTTATTAACCAAACAGTACGAGACCATGAAACATCTCGACGTCTAAGATGCTATCCTCTAATATTCTTAGAAGGGGACATGACCATGCCTAAGTATTGTTCATCTTCAATGAAGTAGGACCTTTAATTCCCTTTCATCCTAGCTTAGCTTCAATTTTAGATACTTAAACTCTCTCTTCTATGAAATCTCTCTTTCTCCTAACTCCTAAGCCAAACATGTGGGGGCGGCATGCCAATTTAACAATTACTATTTGATTAAGACCAAACATGTGGGGAATGATTAATAAGAAGCAACCAACCTTATACTATATTAAGAGAGGCAGCTTATCATGATGAGTACCTTATTTTCCAAACAGTATCGCAATTCCATGCCATATCTTTTGGGAGAATTATTTTCAACGGAATCAAGAAATATTTATACGTCCTTTTGTTGATTTGACTAGGGTTTTGATCATATGATAACGTTATAAATTATTGCTAATAAATTAAATACTATCAATTATGTTATGCCATGTTGATAAATTCTTGCATAATTATCTATGTCTAAAATTCTTATATTATATACCATTCTTTTCGAATAATTAAGCATGAAACGGATCACATAAAATCTTGAAAGCTTTGATAATACTAAACTAACGTAAATTTTGTTCTCATGATATGATCATGTGAGTGACTCTAATTTGTTTCATTTAATTACGTGTTTCAACTACATATCAAGATTTAGATTACTATGGTTGTTTGGTGATCATCGAGTCATTAGTTATGTAGTTCTCATTATTCAAATCTTGCAGTTGGTCTCTATAACCCTCAATAATATCTTGCTGGTCCTATTTACATGTTGACCAATCTACACAACATGACATGTAACTACTCTAGATTCCATATATGGTCCTAGAACTTGAAAACATTATTTTACTTACTGATCCATGATCTATTTTGTAGATGGTAATATACATCCCAAATCTTAATTTGAGTTCATCCTCCACATTATTAGCATTTCATGAACCTATAAACAAACTAACTTCTTCTATCTCTTTTTTATTGCAACAATCGGAAAAAACGGAAATATCAAATTAATTGCAACAATTGTCTTCTTTCCTTTTTTACAAGTCAATTCTTTATATCTCTCTCCTTAAATTATCACATGATCCACTTTCACTCTCAATCCCTTTCACACTTACATAAAAATTATGCCTAAGGGTTCACCCACTTGGGTTTGTTGCAATTAAAAAGAAATAGAGGAAGTATATCAAAGCAGATCACATATAAACTTAGGGTCTGTTTAATACTGAAAACAACTAAACTGAACTGAACTGATTGGAGCTGAACTGAACTGAACTGAACTGAATTGAACTGAACTGAACTGAACTGAATTAAACTGAATTGAATTAAATTTAATTTAATAAATATATAAATAATATTTAAACAATAATAATATGAATATTAAATAATAATTATAATGATAAGTAATAATAATGAATAATTATTAATGAATAATAATAACTGTATTTTGGATATTTTTAAATGA
The DNA here is from genome assembly GCA_947645195.1 of Patellifolia procumbens. Classification (NCBI taxonomy): domain Eukaryota; kingdom Viridiplantae; phylum Streptophyta; class Magnoliopsida; order Caryophyllales; family Amaranthaceae; genus Patellifolia; species Patellifolia procumbens. The sequence continues at coordinate 3,020,334 of CANSGD010000144.1, forward strand.
TAATTATAAATAAATAATATTAATAATCATAAATTAATAATAATAATAATGATTAATGATTATAATGATAATTAATAACAATTATTTTATAGTCTTTGTATTAATATATTAATACCTGATGATGATTATATAATAACAATAATATCTAAGAATTAAGTTAATATTACTATTTTAATAATTAGATTTAATTATATATTAATATTTAATAATAAAATAATAATTGGGTCAGACCGTGCAAAATTAAATCATAAACCGTTTTGACGTGATTTGATTGGATTATGGGCTGAAAACGCAGGTTTATTTGTGCTTTTAACCTAAATCATGTTCCTCCCTAATGATAATAGTAATAATAATGAATAAAGCTATAATAAAAAAAATAATATACAGATAATAATAATATAAAATAAATAATAAAAATAAAAAAAATAATAATAAGAGCAATTAGTAAAATAAATTAGACCAACATAATAATATTTAACAAAATGGTTATAAAAGAATGGAGCTGAACTGAACTGAACTGAACTAAATTGATTGGAGCTCAACTGAACTGAACTGAATTGAACTGAACTGATTAGAGCTGAACTGAACTGAAATGAACTGAAATGAACTGAACTGAACTGAACTGAACTGAAGTAAAGTAAACTGAAATTAAGCTGAAATGAACAGGCCCTTAGTTGAGGATTCCATCCTAATAGATTCATGAGCTATGCATTTTTCTCTTTATGAACTCGTGTACCATTCAATATCAGCTTTAAAGTTGTATTAATCGCACTAGCGAGGACTTTTATTTCTAAAATGTCGGGTCCAAACTCCAAGTGAGAAAATAGACGAAGAAAAAAAAAATCAACTCTTTGATCTCTTGGCTAAGATAAAATGAAAGAGTCCCAATCAAGCAAGGCTGTAAGAGTGTTGGCTAACTTAGCAAATATAATTAGTACATGCCGAATTAAGCTGACTGGTACGTGAAAATGGTTCATGCCAACTGTGACGGTATGATAATATTAGTAGCATTTGGTTATCTCAGGACAAAATGCAACTGTTCTGAAAGAAACACTTGGTTCTTGGACTTCTTCTAATGACCTAATATAGCTGTATTACAAGGACTTATATATGGGATATATCATATATGTTGTCATGCCCATGAGGTGAGGCCATGAAGTGGTTTTAATTTGTATCCCAATTTTGGGGGCTCAACTAGATCAAATCAACAGCCATGAATGCTGTCATCTATATATTAGTTTGTTTAGGATAAGATAGATTGTTTTACAGGAATTTAGTGTAAGACCATTTTAAAAGCATTATCCAAAATTTATTGTTTGTACTTCCTCCGTTTTTTTTAAGCGATACACTTCTTTTTTTCACTCTTATCAAGGAAGCGATTTAAGGTTGTAAACGATTGAATTTTTCGATGAAATATTAACACAAATAATATAGAGTCTCATTCTTGCTTGTATTAAAATTTCGTCGAAAAATTTACTTGTTTATACCCTTAAATCGCTTCCTTGATAAGCGTGAAAAAAAGTGTATCATTTAAAAAAAACGAAGGAAGTATATTAGGTGACTCTTTTTTTTCAACAGAAACTGAAACCAATTAGAAGACAATAAAAAACGGTACAATGTCGCGCGACATTGTGCACCTTCTGAACTCTAGCTCGGTTGACCTTAGGATGCGGCACACTTGTAGTTGCTGGTTTGCTTGATTTTCTTGATTGTACAGGATGTGTTGATGTCGAGCATTAAGTAGATTGATCAGATTTGGAAAGTTCGTGAAGATGAGAAAGTTACGGGGTGGTGAATGGATTGCACAATGGATAGCTGCAAGACTGGCTACTGCTTCAGCATGAGCGGAACTAGTAGCTGTTCCAAATAAACGGCCTTCAGAGGGTGGTTGTTTGAATTTTCAAGATACCAACTCAAATCCATAATGTTGTTTGTTGTATTCCGTGTTGCGTCGCATTGGATATTTGGATGGTATATAGTGGTTGGGCTCTTTCAACACAAAAGAAATCCTTTTAACTTCTATTCCCCTTTAAATATGTTCTAACCAAAACATTAAGGTGAAGCATCTTGTTATGTAGGAGACATTCTATTAATTTATTGTAAAACAACTATTTTCAGGATAATTAATATGAGGGGGAAATTCATTATTTTTACGCACCCAATTTCAAAAGAAAAAAAGTGCCACAAAATGACACTGCTTAAATGTTACCATGCATCTTCCACTTATTAGAAATACTCCTATCTTCTTATTTTATACGTACCATATATTAGCTCTGTCACTCACTTATTGAAATTTGGGATGATATATATTTTAGATTTAATGTGGGCATGGGACTATCACAAGTCTTTGGTCACTTGCCTAACAGTTTGTCACTTATGAACACTAAAAGTAAGTTATTAAGAATTATAGAGATTAAAATCAACATCAAAAGTTTCGTTTTCATATCATTAGCTTAATGTTTGCTATTTATGAGAAAGGTGACTTAACCCTTAATTACAGTAACTTGGTAGTGTATGATATCTACTGAAGAATAAGTGTCCTCCCTTTAGAAAAAATTAAGTTTGTTTATTGACCCTTAATAATAGTCTTATTACTTTAACTGTTAATCCTAAATATAAAATTACTACTATATTGATAATTAACTTAATCCTTGAAAAATGTATCATCGTACATTTTTATTCATACGCATAAGAATTGCTAGAGTCGAGTCATCTATTCTAGTTTTGAAAATACTACATATACACGTGATTAATAAAATTGTAAAAAATGTCGCTTTATTTGAAATTGAAAGGATATGGTTTTCTTAAAGATAATGTGGGCTACTATATGGAGGGGGAAATGGGAGTAAAGGAGAATTCTTCTATTCCAGGACCAATAAACATTGATCCTAGTAGTTGTATGCCATTATAATCCCACCTGATTTGCTTGTGGTCTTGTGGGCTCTTCAGTAAGGAGGAAAATTTATTTGCACTTGGAATGAAGCATGCCTTTTAACCTCCAAATTTTTACAGAGTTAAAATCTAATAACAACAATATTTACTATGCTCAATTATTTTCTACACTTGAGAGTATTTAAAACCTCACGCATCACTCAACCATATATGCAACTAAACATGTTTAAATGTTCAGGTATTGGATAAAATTAAAGCATTATTTTTGTACTTCCTTAAACCCTAGTCGGTCACATAATTCGCTAATCTCTTTACGAATTTCGACATGAAAACATCGAATTCTGGTCAATTTTGGTCTATTTTTGACCCATTTTGAGCGAATATTGAATTATGTGACTCTGGACCCTAGTGCATCATACGAGCTTTTTGACGAAGAGACTATTTATATATACCTCTAATGATTTTTGTATAATTTTTCAACCTAACAGAAGAAAATAATGAAACCAACACGATTCTCACTTTTATATCTTAGATAATTGCTGTATTTACCTAAGAAAAGAAATTGAAGTAATGAAACCAATACGATTTTTTCAATCATTTACTGAAAGAGAGAGAGAAATCAAAGAACATAATACTATGCAAGATACGCTACAGAAGGTGCTCAATAATATTAAGACCTAGACGGAGACAATTAAGAGAGGTAGATGGTATAACCATTAATACACTTCCTGGTAGGGAAAGAGTGTATGTGTTAGTATTTTTGCACTCAATCATTGCCTGATGTGAAGTGTATGAAGCAGTGAATTCTAGAAATTCCATAATTTTACACTTATTGCAATGTGAGATATGTGTTTCATTTGTCCAACATTGATAGGCCCACTTCAGTTTTACATGTCCAATTTGATTTTAGAGCAGAATATATTTATTTGGAGGATAAATTTATTAAGTTGATGAAAAAATATTCTAATCCTTGACGAAATTATGCACAATGTATTACTTGGATCTTCGATCACTAAGTTACTATGTATCAGAATTATAATTTATTAACTTATAATTCTGATACTATGTCTCTTCTTTATCTTCTAGCTAAAGAGGTAAAGAGAACGCAACATATAGAGAGGTAAAGAGAACGCAACTTATAGCATATAGTAACTTCGATATTTGTTAAGACATTACAAGTCTTTGCTATCTTCAATATTTTCAGGTAAAGAGAACGCAACTTATAGAGAGGTAACATCACATGTGTTGCTTTAATATGAGACTAAAAAAGTGGTCAAATTTATCTATCACGGGCCTTTCTCCACCGGATCTTGTAAGAGGCATCCGCAACAGTAGTACTAAAAAAGCACCGGGCCTGTCTGGCCCAAATGAACAAGCCAGGTTAATGGTAGTGGGACAGTGTAGTATCTGCCCTTGGATAGTTGGTCTTGCAATTTTGTTTGAATTGAAAAGGTTAGGTTCAACCAAATTATTTTCTCCAAACATACCCAAATAATGAAGAAAGATTAGGATAATAAGACCATATTATGGCTAGGACCCATAGCTCTATCCTGTTAATCCAAAGTTCAGCCCCATTTATAACCCACGTTATTGCATATAATGACCCTTAAAAATGTCTGATAAAGAATATCCAAAATAACCAAAGATTTATGTAAGTGATAAAAAAGACATGCTATTCAAGTTGAAATGAAGCACTTCACTATCAAACTTACTGGCCAAACTGGATGCGGGTTCATTAAGCCCAATCATGCTTGTAAAAACTACACACAGAGAGGGGACAAAGAAATTTTGGACAAAAATAAAAGGGCTTTTGGCCATTGGATGTTGTTTGTATATATTGGCTAGAGTTGACCAGTTGTTTTTACCAGATGTTTGTATTGGTTGCTTAATCATTGGTGGTTTATGAAGCTGTTTGGTAAAGCAGTTGTTAGTGTTGACTTTTGTACTGCAAAAAGAAAGCAAATGCCAAAAGTCATTCGAAAGAGTTAGTAAAAACAGTTTTTTGTTGGCTGAAAAATGAAAAACTCTACATCCCCAAAAGTCATTGACCAAATTATTGTTTGCTATTTGATCACGTGAGAAAAGCTACCCAAAAGTCGTTTATCAAACATGCCAAAAATCTATAGTCTGAACTTTGTCATACAGACATTGTCTTCGACTTTCATCTTACATCCGGAATGTATGTTTACATCTCGCATTCTCCACCCCAAATACTCAAGTAATTACACTCGGATATTAAACATCCGGCTCGTTATTAGGTTTCGTCAATGGCCCTTGTTATTATTCGTTTTCACTACATGCTCAATGGCCCAGTTTCTCTCAACCTAGCTTTATTTTGGTATGGTGCAATTGGGAATGAAAGCTTAAACTGTAAGTTTCCAATTTGCCTAAGTTCCCATAAACATTGGAAGTAGCATACCCATAAGGCCATAATGGGATATATGAAGTTCAAGGAGGCTGATAGCTATAAGAAACTTAGTTGATCCCAATAACCATAAACCTCTAATGTACATAATATACACCAAAAATACAAGATTGGACTTCTTTATTGATTCTCCACTGCTCCCTTTTGCTCTAATTCCTAAATTGCTCCATACTAAACATACAAACTAACTCTTCACTATTGCATTTCATTTTTGTCTTTCATCAACTCCACTCGATAAATTGAATACACAAGAAAACTGAGAGAGTACTCGAAATTAACTAGTAGCTCATATAAGACAGACCTTCCATGCTTCTAAGGATACAAGTACGTTCTTTCCCTATATATAGGGAAAAGCTATTTAGAAAACCGATCAATGATGAAGAAAAAATGCGAGGTGTTCGTAATTCCATCTCGTCCCACTTCATCTTTCTTAATTCACCAACAAACAGTTCTCCTAATAGTCTCCTGTAAACTCATTTTCTCTACACTCATTTTTTCTCGAGTTCGTTTTATGAGTAACACAAAAGAAAATATATTAAAATTTTAACTGTCAACATACCAGCAAGTTAATATTACTGAACCTAAAAAGGACTTGGATGAATCTTCCACTTCCAGACTTCCAGTATTAGCACTTCAGAAAAATCTAGCAAATAGTTACGGTAGCATCCAAATGCCAACTATTGGGGGTTCCACCCCTATTTCTACGCCTTTTGGTCCTTAATCTGCAGTGGAACTATTCAAATGTGGACCAACACCTATCCGAATAAAATGGTTCTATATGACCTACTAATCTAACAGTGTGATATTATATTAAGAAGAGGGCCAAAAAAGGTCTAATATTTACAAATACAAATTTATGTTTTCATTTTTCTGAGAATGACCAAGAATCAGATGACACAAAACATGTTCATCATGAGACAATTTTAGTAGGGTTTATATATTAATACCAATTGTCTCCTACTAAAATCAAAGACTCAAAATTGTCTCCAATTTGCAGATCAATGACAAAACACAGTGGCCAGCTCGGTGGAGTCACTGCATTTAGCTCCATTTAACTCATCCTGACGAAGGACTTCTTCAAAAAGTTGGTTGATGCTACTTTCTTTAACCTATCGAAAATGCCACAGATTAGTTTGTAACTGGTAAATAAAAGGAATGGTAAAGTATGATCACTTCTTACCTTAATTCCAAGAGCAATGACGGTTTTCACCTTAACGATTTCACCTAATCTCAGAGAACCTTCTTTATTGTCTTTAACATAGATAAGTGGTACGTTTCTGGAACTGGCTAAGCTTGGTAGATGTTTAATTAGCCATCCTGAATTGCAGTCCGAAGCTACCAGCACAGCCTGGATTTGTACTTAGATAAATCATGAATGGATCCAGATTCAGGTATTGTAAATGTAGGAAGAGGTAAACATGAATGGAAAGAACACATGCTATCTTGAATATGACATGCTAAATTATCCAAATTCATGCCAAAAGCAATATGGTCATAATGAAGATAAATATATAATGGAATGCTAAACCGCCAATCATATCCTACACACAAAAGCACGATGCCCGTTGCATGTTCTTTTATTGGACCTAGATCTTCTTATCATATTTCTATGAGCTCGCATGTTTTCTTCATTCAAACTATAGGTGTAGGAAAAAGAACTGTAATAAAAGAGCCTGCGACTAGGAGCATGAGGCTCCCAAGTGTAGGGTCTAAGCATCGCTGTTAAACATGATCACAAAAGTAATTCTTGGCAGTCGGCAGTAAGTGCTATACTGCTGCTGCTTTTCTTGAAAATTCATCATGATAATAATGTGAAATTGTAGGTGCACCGAAGCTGTAGTGTACACTCTGAACCATCAAACATATTTCTCTTTCTTAAGCAGATTTTGCCAGAAATTTCAGAAACCCTATTTGGTTGCTGTAGAAAGGGTAATATTATCATATAGTAATACAAATAGGCATGTCAAGTATTGGGTACACTCGACGCTGGTTCAGAAACAATATTTGGTTGCTGTAGCAAGGGTACTAGTATCACATAGTACTGTGAATAAGCATGTCATGTATTGGGTAAACTCGACACTGGTTAAGCATTAGAGTATAGGTCAAGCACAGACTACTTTCTAACATGTCTGCTTCTACTTTCAGTAATGATCAAATTCGTACTCCATTTACGTACGATCAACATGCAGTCTGTCACCAGCATCAGACAATCATTACCATCATTATGTAATCTCAAAAGTTGATAAGACTTAAGAGGCTAAAATACCCAATACCTTGCTACACCTTTCAACCTTAGGCAAGGCCCATTGGACATGGTAACTTGAGACCTCGAGATAATGGTTTTGCTAAGAATTAGCTATCAGAGTAAGATTAAGAGAGAAGAAAAAGAAGACGGGAGAAAATCCGTGAAGAGATAAGAGAGGGAAAATTGTAGAAGAAGAAGAAAGATGGACCAGCTACCAAGTAAGGATGCATGCTCTTCACCTTATTACTGCTGATCTTATCAAGTTCAAAACTGAAATTATATGACCTTATCAGAACTTTTTAGACCTAGGCTTCGGGCCTTGTAAGGAAACTTAGGAGTCGTTTGGTTCAAGGATATGGAGGGAACGGAAAGGAATCAAGAAACAGAATAGAAAGGAAAGAAATAAAAACCCTTTAATTACCCATTGTGTTTTGTTTAAACAAGGAAAGGATTTTCTCAACTTCAACTGCTACTTCTCTGCCTTCCTTACCCACCGTTATTACCACCTTCTCTACTATTAACTACTTGCTAAACAATTAGAACCGCCTATAGCGGTGTTACAACCTTTGCTTGGTTTTTGATCTGCTGATATACTTAGGGGTGTAAATGGACTTAAACTAAGCCTGATGTATTTTAGTCCAAAACTAGATTAACAGTTTCAAAACTAACCTGGAGTCTGGACTAGACCCAAAAAGAGTTTCAAAACCTAATCAAAGAACACTATAAAAAGTTTGAACTTGATATAAAACAAAATTTCAGGAGTTCAAATTTTGGATTCCAATATATTTTAGGCTAGATTTGGACTCAACCTCCTGGTGCCTTAAGTTCAAACCTCAATCGCTCTGTTTTTATTATCAAACAAGATCTTGTTAGATTTGTTTCAGCCTATAAAGGAAATGGAACAAGTAATAAAATGTTTATATATATATATATGAATAAATTTTACAATCTCTTAGGTGTGTATGATATTTTATTTTATAGTGTTTGCAGTCATATGTTTAATCAGTTGTTGGAATACTGGATGAGCATCCATGCCATCAAAATATTTTTGGAATTCCGGTCTCATACAAGCAAGCACGAGACATGTGACAGGCACAAAATTGTCCAAGATTGGATTCTTGAAGAGAGTTTGTGCTAGGAAATGAAGTGAAAGCGCTAAGTAACTCTCTACCACTAATTGTATTCAAAGATCATCTAAATCAATCAAATACAATCCTAGCTTTTGAGATGTTAGGTCTCTCCACTCCAATACTGAACTCACTATATTTTTAATGCCTTCTCGTAGACTCTCGCTATTCTTCCCCTATTTATTACAAAGCATTCCTTCTCACCTTTCTGTAACTAACTTACTTAGCTGTATTACATAATTGCCCTTCCCATTAGCTGGCATATAACTAATCCCTGTTCTAATGATTTCTCCACTACCTTTGGCATCTTTTGCTTCTTTCTCCTTGCGTAAGTGTAGAGGATGGGAGGAAGGAGTTGATTCCTAGCACTTTGGATTCAACATATAGAGTACAAGATATTTTAAATTGGATTTGGATGTGACTAAGTCTAATCAGTCCATCCAATTTAACTCGTTCTTCAGCAAGAAGACGATCTTTAGGAATAATAGTGTTTCTCAAATCCCTCACGTGGCATGAGCTAGAAAGTTTGATCCGATATTTTTGAGAGGATTGGTACAACCTATTACGAAAAGAAACTGAAACATTTGGCGTAGAACTCTAATACATCTAATCCCGGTTTGGCACCTTACGTGTTTCATAGCATAAGTTTCAGGAACACACCTCATCACTTGTACAACCTTAAGTTAGGAATTACAGGAATTCTACATCCAATGGTCTCCAAACCTTAGAATTTTTGCTGTATGACCTATAGTGTGTGACAGCCTTTTGTTTTAACCTTCCTAACCTGTCTAGTTTTTACATGGCTGAAGATCAACACTGTGACACAAACTAAGTGTCTACATTCCTAGGTTCCACAGTAGGCAGTCGCTGAACGTGTTCTCCTCATGCACTTCAATCTAAGATCATGACTTGATTCTTAAACCCTTAAATGCTTTACTTAACAGAATTCTACTGGATCGAGTCAAGCAACAATTTGGCAATCATGATTAAAGCATAAAACCATGTTCAAAAATCAGATATGTGGATCTAACTCTTCTAAACAAACCAACTTACCCAAAAATTGCATGCCACTTTGCCTACCAATATGATTTTCTAGGTGGCTCTTAATTCTTCTAAATAGTATAAGCCTTTGCTCTGGAAACTATTGATTAATCTTTATTATTCTTCCAAAATTTCCCTTTACCCCCTCAAATCCTAAGTTGTATAGAATCACAGATAACGATACACAAACCTTTTGGGAAAGGAACTCAACTTCTTTGCGGGCTCTATAAAGCATTAGAACAATAACATGAAGTTTTTTAGGAGAAACCCATGTTCCAAAGCAAGACTGAAAATTCTTACTCATTATCCTTTAAAGCCCACTGCGTTCTCACAAAGTCCCTTCAAAGTGAGTTCAAAATAGAATAACAGGTTTTCAAACAGGTTTTGAACTATGAAGCTCAAGTTTTTTCCCCAATAGGGCAATAAATCTTCCTGCTTCCCATATAGAAGAAGAAAGAGTGCTAGATTACTAATTAGATCAATTACTTGCAGGCTAGCAGCCAACTAGCAAACCAATATACATATAGAGCAATGATCGGAAAAACACAGGCAAACAAAATTTTGGGGTCTAATTATCCAACTAGTTCACCAGATGGCAACGGCATTCATTTTGTATATGGTGATAAATGGCGATAATGGTGATAGCTTCATATGTAGTTTAGTAAATGGCATAGAAAGTATCATGCCTATGTACATGGTAGTGTTTGTCCACCCCAATATTGTGATCGTCTCCATAAAGTTCCAAACTTCCATTATCATCAATTACCATTTTAGAGGTGGCATTTGGTGGGTTCAACATTTTGAAGGAAATCACGTTTGGGGATAGAAAGCACTGCATGGTAATTAATAGGTCCTTGCAAATTACAGGTGATCTAATCACCAAGAACATCGTTTATTACCGCCTACCAAACTGGCTGTCAACAACAACATGGTATGCACTACAACTAACAAGAAAGCTAAACCTGAAGTTTGGTGACAAAAGAGCGCGGAGGGCAGCCCCGGCCCTGTTTAGCAACAGAGAGTGAGGATCCTCCCTGGTCAACAGCAAAGGTACTCTCACCCAATGGGGTCATCCGTTCAAGCATCCGTGTTACTTCATTAATCCCGACAGCAAAGTGTTGCTGCATTAATCCACACAACAAATCACAGAACTAATAAATTCATATTGACTTAAGCAACGTTTTTCTTTTATATACTCAAGTCTATTTCAAAGAGTGGGTGAAGATGAAGTAAAGATGACACCTTGAGCCATAACTTCTCAGGCAAGATTTTATTGGATTGTAATTCTGATTCAATTTTCCTGCTCCGTAATCACACCCAGAAACAATATCAACATTTTTTCTATAAAATTCAATTGAAGATCTTGCCATCAAAACCAAGACATGAGTGTCTTTAAGTCACCAAATTATTTAATTGTCTTGATTATTGCAGCAAAACACAACTTCATCTGGGTTTCATCCTCCTATATAAGACCCATAATTTAAGCAAACACACAGATACAGCCCTTAGGGCGGTACATAAGAACCTAGAAGAAATATAAGTAATTTTTGAAACATTAATTTCACAATTTTTTTCTTTAATAATGCTAAAAGTTTCATAAATTCCCACTATCAGTTGCATTGAAACTTATTTACTACTATACACCATTCAAATAAGGTTGGGCAAAAATAGACCTACTTTCTTTTTAGCTTTAGCACAAACTCGCTACTTGAAATAGTGAGTTTATAGTCAAAACCGCTATCCAAGTAGCGAGTCATCGTCAAACTTGCTACTTGGAGTAGTGGTTTTGGCCATGAACTCGCTACTTCAAGGGCGTTTTTTCCACGGAATTTCGAATGTCACTGTGAAGGAGGAAGGACGGTATGTCAAGACAAAACCGCTACTCCAAGTAGCAAGTTTAGTTTGTAAATCGCTGCTTCAAGTAGCGATATTATCCTGATTCCGTGAAGAAAAAAACGAACGTGTTGTCGAGCCTAAGTGGACGGTATAGTGGTAAATAAGTTTCAATACTACGCATAGTGGGAATTAATGAAACTTTTAGCATTATTGAAGAATAAAATTCTTAATATCAGCGATTCACACATGTTTTTGGCATAAATTCCAACTCAATCCATTTTAGCTTACATATTTAATGGTTATATACCGATCTAAGGTTGTATATATCACTACCCATAATTTATTGATGAAACATTTTTGCCCAACCCTATACATATATGGACCAATATCACTTGAGTTTTCGAATTTTCAGGAATGAATGATATGAGATGGAAGGCAAGAAATTAGAAGAAAGCAACGAAAATATAGAAAATAAATACATTAATAAACATGAAATAAAGTAATGAGTTTACCTTTGGAAAGAATGGATGAGACGGAAAAGACGGTCGCCCTCAAAATAGCAATCACTGGATTATAAGTAGAAAGAGAAGGCAAATTTAAGCATGAAATATAAAAAAAGGATAATAACATTCAAAATGATAAAGCAAGTAGTCATTAAATTGTAGGAATTAGAAAATAAATTACTTGTTGGTAAGATGGGGTCGTTGATTTTGCACTTTCTTGGCATCAGAAATTTGAGTATCATTCTGATTTGAGGTTTTTCTTCTCTTTTTCGACGCCATTTTTCTCTGTCTCTCACTCCCTCTCCCTTCCTCCTCGTAGCAAAAGCAGTAGCTTCAGAGTTGATTTCGGTGGGTCGGGTCGGGCTTAAACTGGATATTTGGGCAGTTTAATGTATGTTCAACCCTCCCTGTTAAGTTGTTAAAATTCTAAAATTCTAATCAAACATAAAATTACCAATAGGTCCATGGTGGACGCGCACCTACGTAGAGGAAGGTGCGCCCACCTTAAACGCAGCCCAAAAACAACAAAACGCAGACAAACTCTCTAATCTGTGACACGGAATGAACAATGGTTCATTTCCAATGAACAATCGTTTATTTCCAATGAACAATCAAAATCGAAAATTTTACCCCTTTTCTCTCTCCTCTGAGAGAATTTTCCCTCTCCTTTATTATCTCTTTCTTTCATTTTGATTCAAAATTCAAATTCATTTGCCAAAAACTTTCCCTCTCTTCCATTTCTCTCTCCTTCATTTTCTCTCTAAAATTTCTCCATCTTCTTCCCAAAAACTCATTCAATTCACCATTTTCATCCAAATTTCAAGCCAAATTCAACTCAAATTCAATACATCCAACTTATATTTATAAAAAAAACACACATATTCGTCATTTTCACTCAAAATTTCGAATTTTAACCCTAAAAATCATTTCAAAGTTCAAACTAAACCCATGAAAGTGTAAACTCATACAACAACAAAGCAATTTCGAATGGTGACACTTTGTGTGTGAATGATAATGTAGTTTTTGAGTTTTTTTTTCATAGATCTAAATTTTGTTTGAATTACTATAACATTACATTCTTTGGAATTGCATATTTGGTAAGTTCATTTTGTTTGAAGAATGTTTATTTTATTTCAATAATGTTCATTTTGTTTAAATGAATGTACTATAAATGTTTGAATGTATGTATGGATTCTGCTGCAACAAGGAAATGTATGTGCAACAAAGTTTATTAATTTATTTTAATGGTTCACTAGTTTTTCCCTATTATTCACTAGTTTTTTCCCTATTGTTCACTAGTTATATTTTGTAGTTCAATAATTTCTTTTCATTGTTGATCAATTGTTCACCCTTTTTATTCACTTGTACATTCGTGTTATTCAATTGTTCATTTGATCATATCGTACTATTCAATTGTTTGATCCCATTATTCATTAAATTCACTCGATTATTCATTTGGTCATATCATTTTATTTTACCCAATTGTTTATTCATTTAATTATCATTTTCATTGTTCACTTGTTCTTAATTGTTCTTTATTGTTCACTAGTTATTGTATATTTTTCAATAATTATAATCTTTTGTTTGTTCAATTACCTATATTGTTCATTTATTTTATTCAATTGTTTACTTTATTTAGTTATTCATTCCATTCAATTGTTTCTTTATTTCATTTAATTGTTCATTCATTTTGTTCAATAGTTCATTCTTATTTATTCAATTGTACACTCATGTTATTTAACTATTTATTTGTTCATTTCAATTATTCAATTGTTCATTAAATTCACTCAATTGTTCATTTGATCATTTCATTTAATTCAGTTGTTCATTCCTATTATCACTAGGACTTCCCTATTGTTCATTGTTCATTAGTTTTTATCTGTTATTCATTGTTAACTATTTCTTTTAATTTCTACCGTTCAATATTTTTCATCATTTATTCATTGTTTATACTATTGTTCACCTACCTATATTATTCAATTGTTCATTTTTTATTCAATTGTAGACTCATGTTATTTAATTGTTCATTTAATCATATCATATTATTCAATTGTTCATTAAATTCACTTAGTTATTCATTTGATCATTTCATTTAATTCAATTATTCATTCATTTAATTCAATTGTTGTTCATTTCTATTGTTCACTAGGACTTTTCAGTTGTTCATTGTTCACTATTTCTTACGTGTTATTCATTGTTAACTAGTTATTTTCTACTGTTTAATATTATTCATTATTTGTTCAATTGGTTACTCTATTGTTCATCTACCTATATTGTTCATTAATTTTGTTTAGTTGTTCATTATTTGTAACAATGTTCATTCATTTTATTTAATATTTTACTAGTACTTCACTGTTGTTCATTACTGCTTTCTCGTTGTTCATTTTCAGTAGCTCATTTTTATTGATCATTCATTTTATTCAATTGTACATTAATTTTTGAACTAATATTCATTCTTTGTCATATAATATTCATTGTCCACTTCGTGAATGTGCAGAAGTAATAAAATAAATATACCACCTGCTACAACCAAACCCCACACACCAACCAATACCGCTACTGATGGCAAAATCGAACCACGGAGATCAAAACCCTAAAACCTGTTGTGAAGAGCAACCCCCTAACTCAAAAGACCAAACCCTACTGTGAATTCACATACTGTTGGATGTGGAGATAGAGAAAGCGCGGTACAGCGTGAGGATAGGAGGTGATCAAGACAAATCCCATAATACAAGGGAGACGTTAAGACTTCTTAGCGGCCGTTTCTTTAGTTAGTTAGATAGTATAAATATTGTAAAGACGTCATTTGTATATTTTACAGCATTTTATGCTAAGCATGTACTCGTTCTTCGGAATCAATAAGAATATTTGGTTTTTATTTATTTTCGTATTGTTCTTAAATCATTTCTCACCGTTTTTATTCAATTCATCCTAATTGACGTTATTGAATCGTCAGGTCAAAAAGGAATAACAATTATAGATAAATGAACAAATGATTATTACATGTCAAATCAACAAATACTAATCTAGATATATACTTATAGATAAATAAACATCAAATCAGGAATTATGAACAGTGATATTCATCTAATGAACATTTAAGCAAACACAATGAACTTTTTTACTAGCTATATGAATAATTGAGCAATCATCATGAACACCGATAATAAGTACTTAAAATATTATCAATATCAAAGTTAATTGATAATAATAATACATGAAAATTAGAGCAGACATAATGAACATGTATACTAATAAGATGAACATTAGATAGCAATTGACAACACAAAATAAAGGTCGCAATTCTGAACATTAGATCAAACACAATGAACTTGTGTACCAAGTAGATGAACCATTAAACAAACATAGTGAACATTGACAATAAGTACTTGAAAGTTATCAATACCAAAGTTAATTAATAACAATTCATGAACATTAGAGCAGCTACAATGAAAGTGTGTGCTTATAAGATGACCAATGCATCATACATAATGAACTTTGATAATAAGTATTTAAACATTAACAATATAAAATTTCATTGATAGTAATTGACAATACAAAATTTCATTGATGACAATCCATATCAAACAAAATGAACTTTTGTACCAAGTAGATGAACTTTTGAACAATCATAATAAACATTGATGATAAGTAGTTAAACATTATCAATACAAAAGTTCATTGATAACAATACATCAACAGTAGAGCAGACACAATGAACATGTGTACTAATAAGATAAATAATAGATCATACATAATGAATTTTAACAATAACTACGTAAACATTAACAACAGAGAATTTCATTGATAACAATACATCTCATTTGTCATTTTCATAAATTAAGTAAAGAATAGTCACCTATTCATTTTTTGGTTCTTTACAAATATTGTAAATTTTCTTTTTTTATTCTTACAAAATGATGTAAAAATTCTCACTCATATGTTCATTTTAAATTAACTTGTTTATTTATCTACTTATTGTGGAACTCTGTTCCTCATTTATACATAAAATTATATAAGAATAATAGCCTGTTCGTTTAATATATCCATAGGTTCATCGTATGATAATTGATGTTCATTGGTTATTTGTATAAATGGGCAAAACGAAATTTCAGTTGTTTCTCATTCATGTACATTAGTCATAGGCAAAACAATTTCCTAGCAATACTAAATGTAGTTTGTCTTTTTTCCATGTATATTTATTTTCAAATTCCGTGTCAAATATAAGGAGAATGTTGATTTGTGCTTTGTTTTTGTTTTTTTCTTCTCTAATGTTCATTTATTCAGGCCTGATGTTCATTCCGTGTCAGACACAATTTGGGCTGTTTTTTCTTGCTGCGTTTTGTTCTGTTGTTGTTGCGTTTTACTTGGGCGCACCTACCTCTCTGTAGGTGCGCGTCCAAGATGGAAATATTTTATTACAGCAACCAAATATTGAAAAAAAGGTCAAATATTGCCTATATTGGACTAAAAGACATTGACTTTTATAATATAGATACGTACACATACGTGTTTAAAACGGCTTCAATTTGAAAAACTCGGCCATAAATTCGGCACTTATTTTTGCTTTTTACTCTTATTATTATTTGAAAGATATAAACTTATATATCTATGCAATTAATTGAAAGATATAAATTTATATGCTTACACAATAACTCCAATGTATTAAACAAGTCCAACAACAAAACAATTTAAGGTTCCGTTTGTTTTAATGGAAAATAACTTTTCAAGGAAAACAATATTCAATGAAAAACATAATTTTAGAAAAAGTTTTTCTTTGTTTGTTTGATTTGAGGAAAAGTTAGGGGGAAAAGGTAAATGGAGTAAAAGAAAAGGAAGGATGGGAGGAGAGAATAAAGAGATAAGGAGTGAAGAGGAAAAGGTGGCATTTCTTCTTTATAAAAGTAAATTGGTTTTCCTTTTCTATGAGCATTTTCCCACCTTCAAGAAAAATTTTTCCCCCCTTACCAAAACAAACAAAGGACAATGAAAGGAGGAGAAAATCCATTTTCCAAGAAAATGGTTTTCTACCAAAACAAACGGAGCCTAAATGACCATACATAACTAAGATAAAAATGCATGTCCAACAAACATAAACAACAATGTTTAGACCAACAAAACACAGTCATAATTTAAGAACTCATACATTCAATAGCACACAAGATGATACTCAAACTCATCATTATCAAAATGTTGCTGCTCTGTTGTTGGAGATTAACATCAAAAATATCATAGCTCATAAGAGACTGAGTGTGTTGTAACCGAATTCTAGCTTGATACTTTGCAGCCACTATTCGAGTGATTGGAAAACTAAGTTACTAACACGAAATCAGTGAATTAACAACTAACACTCAAATTTACAATTCAAAAATTAATCATCCAATATGCTAAATAAAGTTGGTAAGATCAATTGAGAGTTGAAACAATAACCTAAATCAGTGAAGTTAACAACTAATTAACAAGTTAACATCTATAAAATTAAGTAATCTAACAAGTTAATAACCTAAATTAGTGGAAGAAATTTAACTTTGAAGAGGGAGAGAAAGAGTCGAGTGGGGACATACCTTAACGCAGCAGCGGAAGAAAAACGCGGGGTGATCGAAACACGCAGCAGCAGCAGGCCAAGTGAAGTGAAGTTAATTTGGGTCTGATTGAAAAAACGCGCATCACCCGACTAATTAGCTTGGGCCCGTTCGGTATTACAATCAGTTTTAAAGGTTTTGGTTTCTAATATACGGGGTTGTTTGATAATTAGAGTTTTAGGGTAAAAAGAGAGGTTTGAACCTTTTTAGCATTTTGACTAGTCAAAATTTTAATGTAGGTGTTTGGTGAAAAGAAGTTTAATGGAGAGTTTTGGAGTTAAAACTCTTAGAATGAAAAAGCTCCTATTTAAAGCTTTTTCTTAAGAGGATTAGGTAAGAGAATATATGAATTACTTTTTTGCCATAATTATAATACTAAAATGTCAATTAATATGTGCATACATGTCATTGTACAAAAACAAAAGGCAATCAGCTTAGCTTTACCAAATTCATTTATGTGAAAACTTAGTCAAACCTTCTGTCAAATCTGCTGAACCAAAAGGTAAAACTCCAAATTCTAACTCTAAACTCTATGTAAAGTCTATTTGCCAAACAGGGCCATAATCTGAATTAATCTGGAACTTTTATGTTCTGGTTTGAATTTTTCTTATTTGATCTAATTTGAATTTTTCTCAACTGATCTGGTTCGATCTTATTATAGTTGTTTATTGTTAATAATACTTTCTGATCCGATCTGAACTTTTCTAATGAAATCTGATATTCTTTTCAGATCTGACTCGATCATTTATGAAACAAGCACTAGAATGCGTAAATAAGTTGAAAAGACATATTTTCTAGGGGTGAGCAGAAAAGTCGGGTACCCGGTTTCAGACCCAGAACCGGTTGGAATCGACGATTTCGGAACTGGAACTGAAATTGCTGGGATTGTATCCAAATATTAGGAACCAGTTGAAAGTGGATCCAATTCTAAATAGTGAAATTATACTCACTGGGTACCCAGTTCATCCAGTTCCAAGACCCCCTATTATATGAACTTTGAAAACTTTGTTGGTTGTGAATTTTTGTGTGCTATGAATGCGTATGTACAACACTTTAAGGTTTTCAAGACGAACTTATCCATGGAAATTCCAAATTACGTTATGCATGATGCTTATTTTTAGCTAAACAAGAAAAATATAGTTTTTAAATGCAACTGATTAGCGGGTACACGATTTTGGAACCGGTCAAATACTCGAAATAACAATCAATTTTTTGAAACTGGGAACCCGGTCAAGGAATCGGTCCCAATTCCAATTCCAAAAATTAAAGAACCGATCCTACTTATTCCGATTCTAATTTCAGATTCCAGCTACCCGATTCAGTCAATTCCAATACCGATTCCAAACAATATAACCGGATACATGATTGTGCCCACCCCTTAAATTATTCTCTGCCCAAGATCCCTACTCCCAAAAGTTCGTTCTTTAAACTTTGTCACAGCAAGAGCCAAGAGGTCCCCAAGTGAGAAAAAGTTGATTCCTTTTCTAAAGAATTTACAAGTTCTCCTATCATCTGAATTCTGTTATGGTATACTTTTCCGGCTCTTCTTGCTCACATTCATATAGTAATTGGGTTTCCTTTGTACATGTAACATGAAAGTTTTGATTTTTTTACTGCCCTTCTATCTATTTTCTTTCACTGATTTTGATTGAATTAGCTTATTAAGAAAAGATTCGAAATTGTTTCTAGGGTTTACACTTTGCAATTAATGTGATTTTTATTTGAAGAAAGTAGTTGAAGCTTATGATCTGCCTAGCATTGCTGTTTGAACAATTTTGGTTTTTACTAAGAATATTTTTTAGGCATTATGACAACATATTTGCATGTATAGTAACTATGTCACAATTGTCGACTGTAATTGTAAGTGTTTTTTCACCTCAAATCAGTTGATTAATAGTAGGAATGTAGGATGATAATGGAGGGTGGGAGAATTAGGCTCCGTTTGATCGGATGGAAAATCATTTTCCATTGAAAACGGTTTTCAATGGTAACCGTTTAGGGAAACTCAATTGTAGATTAGTTTTCCTTTGTTTAGTTATTTACATGAAAAGTGAGAGAAAAAGTGAATAATGGAAATGAAATGGTTGGATACATGTGAGAAAGGAAAAAGAAAGGTGAGGAATAGGGAGGAAATGTGTTTTTCTTCCATTAGCGGAGGAAAATATTTTCCACTCCGTGGATAACTATTTTTATTTCTTACGAAAATTTATTTTCCATCCCTCACAAAGCAAACAAAGCAAAATGGGTAAATTAGTTTTCAGGGAAAATGTCTTCAACCCAACCAAACGGAGCCTTAGTACACTTTCTCAATCCCTTAGCACTTATGATTGTTAATGGATAATAACTGGTTAATCTTCATGTTTGAAAGTAAAAACAACGCGAAATAAAATCGGACAAACAAGGTTTTAGCTAGTCGAAGCAATGGATAACGGTGTGGAATTTAGTTTGTTTGGATGCAGAATAGTGAAGAATTTTTGTCGGGGAAGGATATCGTGTGAGATTATTCAAGACTTTCAATTTAACTTTGTTAAAGAAGTAATGAGGATGCTTCATGAGATTAACTACTATTCTTTCAGAAATGGGCTATGAAACAGTAGAAATCAGGCTATGAGAGTTTAGAGTAGAGTTCACCAGATGAACCGTAAGGTCAAGCAATGGAAAGAGGATTGTTTCCCACACGGATGACTTAATGAATTGGCCAAATGATTTTGGTCGCCCACATATCATCTTGTGCATTTGAATGTCCGAGAAACTATGGGCTTTGACTTCTTCTTACTGGTTCATCTTAGGATTCATCTTGAGTTTTATAAAATATGTAGCCCTTAGGCAGTTAGGCTCACTCGTTCTTTACTTGTGTTTCATATTAACCTTAACCTAGTTGGTGCACCTTATTGTTCCTATAAATGTTCTTTTTGTCAATTTCCCAACCTTCAGCCTAGTATTAGCATAAAGTTAGACCAAAGTTGTCTCTGGTACTCCGTGCGTGTGTTTAGAATTCTACCCACTTAATCTAGCTCAATTAACCAAGGAGAATAGGAAAATGGGACCACCTCATGTGTCTTTTAGTTTCTTTTGAGAACAAAGAGAAAATGAGTCTCATATTTGGGATGTTGGAGGATAAAAGGGGAAACTGAATATACACAGAAAGGGGGTAAACTTAAGAAAACAAAGGAGTAGATTATAGGAAAAGTTTACCTACCAGGCATCCATAATGCTACAGAGTATCGAAGTACTTAGTAATTTATTCTTACACCTGATAAAATTATCTTAATATTCAACAGGTACTTCCTCTTGTAGCAGGAGTTGTCGTTGCTGCAACCGCGCTTGCTGGTAAATATGGTATTCAAGCTTGGCAGACTTACAAAGCTAGACCTCCTGTACCCAAAATTCGGAGATTCTATGAAGGTGGTTTTCAGCAGAAGATGACAAGACGGGAGGCCGCTTTGATTCTCGGAGTCCGGTATATCCATGTTTGAATCATTTTTATTCTAAGATATTGAAATAATGTGAATGTCTGTGTTTTCTTCCAAGGCTACTAGACTTTGTCTCTGTGTGATGCCATAATATATTGTTCTTTAGATTGCCACTTCGTATTTGGTGGCAGTTAAAAGATTTAGCTAAAGTTGAAGAAAGGTATCTTTGGAGCTTTCTGGTAGAGTGAGTCTAGAACCAGAAGTTTATATCTGTCAGTGATTGAACTTAACCCCACCTAATAATTTGAGTCACTAAAGCTGTCAAAGTGTTAAAAATAGACCATCGTTCTACCGGTTTAAGCCTTAAGCTGATTAGGGTAAAAATGTGTATTTTTGCACCTCCCCCACTACTCAATGCAGGATCTTTTTTTGTGGTGATTTTTATTATTCTTGTATTGTCGCAGTATAGGCTGTCACTGGATCCTCTTAAGATTTGCTAACATGTTTTATTGTTGTTGCAAATCAATTATCCTATTTAGTTGAACCCATACTCTTAGTATCAACATATGTACTTAGAGCTAGCAATCTCTGACCTTACACAGGTAACGTAACCCAACATAACAAACACGAAGCAACCCGACCCAACAGTCTGGAGATATATTGTGAACAAACTGATTATGACACTGAAGGAAACACAAACACAACCTATGTACCCTGAGTCCCTATTGCCATATCCACGCTATGTGGACTAAGATGGAGAAGTAGCTCTTCTAATTCCAACTAACTAATGTATTCATGATTGTAGCCACTGTGTTTCACACCTTACTTTCACAAAGTGTGTGGGACGGTTTTGGCTGATTTGTTAAAATACTAGGTCCTGCAAATTAGGCATGACTCTCTCAACTCTAAGATTTAGGATACGGTGCCAACCGTGAGACTGGCCGTTTGCTAGATTACCAGTAGTATATCAGTACATGCTTGAATTCAATTATCAAAAAATAAAAAAGGAGATTCATTGACATCCTTGACTAGTCTGCATTTGTTGAATTGCATCAAATGGAAGTAGTCCAATTTTGCAGAGGGTCTATAACCTTCTGTTACTAGCTTTAGATTAGGCTGAATAATCTCTTAGGCCGGCCTAATGTATACAGTATAGAAAGCTTCACCCAACCCTTTTTTTTCTTTTCTTATGAGGCTTAGCTGTCCAACTCACTGCTCCAGTGCTCCTAATGTTAAAGTACTACTTATCGCTGCTACTGTAATGTTATTTACCCAATGCCTAACTGAGATTGGTTTCTGAACTTACAGTCTGCACTCTTACTTCAAGAGGAATATACATACCCTAAAAATCTCGATAGTTTGATTGCGTCAGATGGACAATTATATGATTAAATTTCAACTTTTGTTGTAGCATTGTATTTAGATGGACAATACTGGTAAAATTTCAAGTTTCTTGTAGCATTGTAGTTCTTAGTCTCAAAAATTCTTGCTTGACCTAGGCAGGTCTCTTCATGCTATTGAGCATTGCCCTATTTGCACTAGTTGCAGCTACATTTATAACGTGGGTGCCAGTGTGACTGTTTTCTAAATGATCTTTTCCCTCTCCTCCTTGGTTACTTTGCTGCTTGTGTGAGTGAAAATTGATATGGCCCTGGCTTGAAAAAATCTAGCTTTTGAAATCATCCTCTTCATTCAGAAATAATAGTCATTTATACTAATTTGTAACGTATGGGAAGAAAAGAAGTATACATCTCTCAAAATAGAAATAGGTTATTTAGTGAGATTTCCGATGCCCCCACTAAAAATGTTGTGAGAAAAGATGGGAAGAGGACAACTATTGTAAAGGTCAGTGACAAATCGATTCTTGACGGAAGAGAGTATGATGTAGCATGTGTGCCACTGCCAGGTGAAGTCATAGTACTTCACTGCTTCGTGATGACTTTTGTGCCATTTTATCTTTGATGAGCTTGATTTATCTTCCTGATGTTGAAAGAGATCGTTATTCCCTTGTATCTTTACTTATGTTGCCTCTTTCTTTTTGAGTATATTGGCTGAAACAATATTGCAACAGAGAAAGGGAAGCTACTGAGAAGATAAAAGAAGCACACAGAAAGGTTATGATTGCAAACCACCCTGATGCGGGCGGTAGCCATTATCTTGCTTCAAAGGTTAATGAAGCTAAAGAGATGATGTTGGGAAAGGCTAAGAACACCGACTCCGCTTTCTAAAGGTCTTGTGCCTTCCTTCGCCATATGCTTTCACAATGATGATAGATGGTTCACTACGACATTTTTTTTCCTTTGATATCAGGCAGGGCAAGAGGGTGGGTTGATTGCTTGTAAATTGTCAGTTTAATGGCTGAGGAGGATTTTGATGAAAATTTTTATTTGGAAATTGCCGTTGATTATTATTGTCATATCTTTTGGCTGAATTAAGGGAAAAAATTGTCTCCAACCAGACTCAGTGCCCCTTCCACCTCACAATTAAGTAACAGTTCAATTTTAGAGCTCCGGGTTCTTTTGCTTTCACTTGTCGGATGAAAATATATCCTTCCAGTTACCCCTCCCAAAGAAGGCCTTGTTCTTTTGGACTGGATTGATTGCAATTAGTTTTAGTTTCAGTTCAGTATAGTTCCATTGATTTCAATTCAACTTAGCTCCATTAATCTCAGTTACTTTAGTTCGGTTCAGCTCCATTTCATTTCGGTTCAGTTAAGCTCCATTCAGTCCAAAGGAACACCTTCTATATTGATATTCAAGAATTAAGTAAACTCTTTGAATGCTTTCATCATAGTTATGACAGGAGAGCAGGACACGGTTATGCATTTTGCATATTTGTATCAGGTTGGGAAGTTCGAGTTGATAGCAAACTTGTAAGTACTGACGTTCTCTCCCCCCCCCCCCCCCCTCCCCGTATGAATGCTTTGGTGGACCTTGATCTTGCTTAATAAAATTCCCGCTTTTACTTTTCAAAAACAAAAGTAAAAGTCACTGTGGCTTGGTTTTTGCTCCTAAATTTTCCTTCTAAACATGATTGCATTGAAAACGAAATCAGGAATTTAACGAGCGTTATTTAATAGATTACTGCATTGAAAGTCAATATGAAATTCATCATATATATATTAGTGTATCACCGTACCGATGAGGTATTAACCTTAAAAGTCAGTACATTGGTGCCAATGAGCCACATATACACCTTTTCATGACATATACACTTATGCTAAAATGTTGTGCCAAAGTCCAAACCACAATGTATTACGGAATATAAGATGGAGGGAGGAGCAATGCCTAGTTCATAAATCATAACTGTTACATACGTTTTGAGTTATGATGTAGAGAACACCGGTTACATTGAATATAGAAGACGTAACAATGTTGAACATTTGCCTTTATATGATATTGTCGGTTGTTACAATTGATGTGATTCACTATTACTTGTTACTGTTTTCTGCCTCAGAAATTGCTTGGAAAGTGTTTTGATGTCGTGTTCTGTGATTGTGGATAATTTTGTGTTGCATGTCTCCGCTTGTGAACTAAGGTGGAAATATGAATTAAGGTGGAAATATTGATCAATTGGTTAGTGTTATCTCCGCTTGTGAACTTCAGGAGGCCTTGGATAGTTCGTTTTGAGTGTGTATAATTGGGGTCATCAGTGCATTATACTGAGCATTTTCAAGTCTATGCTCTTGACATGAATAAAAGTTTTTGCAGTGCCGTCTGGAGGTCCAAAGCCAGCAACCAAGGCCAATAGAAATGTCAATATTGTAATGTTATGATAATCAGGCATGTTCTCTTCACCTCATTCGAGGAACTTATAAGTTAGTATTACTTAATCTAGTTAGAATCAAACCAGACCAGATGGAAAATAGTCTAGATTAGACTTAGACCAGACCATACTTTTATTTCTGTTTACTTATTACAAAATCTATCTAATCTCCTATCACTAAAATTTTAAAAAATTAGATTTGACGAATCTAGCGAGACTGCACACGTATTATTTTTTCTTACAGAAAGTAGACGTGTTCTTTATAAAATTCGGAATAAATGGAGATTTAAGTTGGTGATTGACTGATATCTGCATCACTGCTACATAAACTGAAACCCCAAAGTAGATATCTAAAAGTTGAGGATTTTCCTCCTTCGGCTGCAACATGTTCACTTGGCTTGTTCTAAGTCAGGATATCAAGAAGTTGATGTTTTTCTCTCTTTGATTGCTACATGTTCACTTGGCTTGCTATGGTGTCAGATGACGATTCATGTTAGCCGACCCCAAATCATTTTGGGAATAAGGCTTAGTTGGTGTTGTTATTGCTACATGCTCACCGGCTTGTTGAGAATCATCATTTGGAGAAGTAGATGTTTCTCCCTGAAACAGGAAATATACTCCTCTCAGGTAAATAAGTCACCAAGCTTTAACAAGTAAGTAAACTTATGATTATATGTGTTTTTTTCTTTTCGTTTGTTTACTATACTTGATAAGAAAGTGTAAAAATGAAACAACCTAGCGTCTGTGTACCTTCTATTAATCATAAAATGTAGAGTATATAAGGTTGACTCCAGAGTGATTTTATTTCACCTCTTTAAGCAATGGGATTTGATCTTTGTGGTCTGTATGTGCATCGTTGTATGTTCCCTCGACTTTATGGGAGTCAATATTTCCAGAAGTAGATGCTTTGCCCTGGAGCAGGAATTCAGTCATTCTTAGTGGACGAGCTGAACATCAACAAGAAGTTTGATCTTATATAGAACGTACCATAAAAATTAGTTCTAGCTAGAACGGATTTTACCTCCTCAAGCAATTGAATTATGTCTTTCTGGTGATGGTTTGCCACAGGGATTAGCTTGGCAAGTACGTTATGCAAAATGGTCCTATTTGCTGAAATCCCAATGAAAGAGCACATGATGAAGATAATTATGGCTGCCCACAGGGAGCTACGACCTATTGCAGTATATATACCGGTCATAAAAGCCACCATTGTTCCATATAGGGATTGCATAAGTATCAGCACACTGCGATCAACCAATAAATATGACATATCGCGGTCAGAAACCATGGACCATATCAAGCAAAACAAGACGAGCATGGATGTACACATGGCATATGCATCTGATAGTAAGAACACTAAAAAAGATGCTCTCTTCCCCAGTATGGCATAGCCGGTTTCACTGTTTAGGCCACCAGGGAGTGTGAACCCAGCTGCGAATGTAATTGTTGCCAACAGAGCTGCAACCACAGATAGTGTGTTTCGCATTTGATCCAGATTCGTCCCAGGTTGAATATATGTTGTTTTCAGGTATGGATTTACTTTGATTTGTTTGCACATCTTCGCCTGCAGGTAATTATCTTTAATATTAGTTCTGTTATGTGGTAAAGCGATCCACAACACAACGTGAAAGGGAAGGCCACGACATGAGTAATTTATTTTAATTTTGTCCCCATTTGACACGGTTTGTTTAGTGTTTATTAAACATTTAAATTGAGAAAACTAGCATGAGTTCTACTACAGACCCTACATACTACTTGAAATTGTTATCTCTCGTTTTGTAGGTCCACTTGTCAACATTATTAGAAGGCCACCAACTTTTTTGACACACTCTCGTTTGTTCCATCATTAATGATGTCGATCCGTCAAGCTCTAAACAACATGATTACTAAATTTCGAAGAGCAATGCGTGTCAGCCAAACGACCATCAAAATATACCTGACAACCAGGAAAAAAGATCAAAAAAGTAGTTTGTAGAATTTCGTAACATACCCAATGGTCATTTTCTTTGCAAAGCTTCGCAAGCAAATCCATGGAAGTTGCACCATTATAGTCCTCTATGTTTCGCTCAACCCCATTATCAATGAGTAGTGTTTTTGCTAGAAGCATGTCCTTCCTCTCTAGTGCTCGGTGCAAAGGCGTCGCACCCTCATAATCAGTTGTATTTTTAAGCTCCGCAATGGACGGAATTTTGAGGAAATTGAAGTAATCTTTGTAAGTTCGTAATTTGATGTGGTGCAGAGGAGTGTCATTTTGTTCACGGCAAGTGAACTGAAGATCTTGACAACTATCAATGAAGGCGAGTACAGGCCATGTCTCATCTGTTTTCTCGCATGCTGTAATCCAATCGAAAGGTTCTTTTTGGATTAAAGAAGGGTTCAACAGCAAATTTACAAGCCAGGGAACATTTGCTTCTTTAGCTTCGTCAAGGGCAGTTCTTCCCTTGTCATCAGGCAAGTTGATGATCCACCAAAATTTCCCAAGCAACCGCCTGCCAGTTTCCTCTTCGTTCAAAGTCAAGTGATCAATCGTCAGTACTCGAGGCATGTCATTACTCAACTCTTTTGATTTCATTAATTATTTTTCAACTTTTTTTAAAGTTCAATCTTTTATTAGACTATTACCTCAATTTTTTTTTATTTACTCATACATAAAGATTAGTTATATGAAATACTAAATCTCAGTCTTCATCCTACCCTCTAATCACCAAAATCTCACTTTTTACTTATCCCTCAATCTAAACCACCCAAACAAAATCTTATGCTATTGAAGCAAAGTACTCTCCCCTCTTTCAATGTCCATGTCAATTGTCAATCTCTTACAAAGGAAAATAATAATCGGCACTACTTATTGTTGGTTACGGCTCACTCGTGAGTCGTGAAATATAGGACATGCAACAATGCACGACATGCTTCGAACAAATGAATAGTTAAAAAGGTAAACAATACAAAAAAGTTAAGTTACCTGGACAGAATGGTAACCGGTGAAGCAGAGTGACTCCGTCATTGCGACGCAGCATGGAGAAACGAGGATCACTAGTTTTCAAAATCTCAGCTACAACCTTTCCAAAGCCTGAAGCAACAGCAAGAAGGAGGGGGCTCTCTCCCTTATTGTTACGAATCTGACACAATGTTGTGTCAAGCGACAAGAAATACAAAGAAAGCTCTTCATGTTTTGAAGACAAAGCTATGTGCAAAGGCGTATCCCCGTTCTTATTCTTTGTTTTCCAAGGAGAACTTGAGCCATCAACTGACGTAGGCGTTTCCAATGCACTTATTTCTTGTTGGTATTGTTGGTAACCACTTACGAGCGTCTTGCTAACATCAGGGTTTTTACTCTTTGCTGCAATATGTAACGGACTATTGCCCTCATTTTTATCTGTCGTAGAATAGATTAGTATGCTATAAACTTTGGTCCTGGCCGCAGGAAAGTCCTTTAAAAGCATGTTTAATGGCCAAACTTCCTCCATTTCTGCCCATTGGTGAAGTACATTATATCCCTCATCATCAACTGCGTCGATGAGGTCGGGATTCTTCTCCAACAGCAGTCTAACAACATTTTCTGCACGGTTGTTTAGAGAGTTTGCAGTTAGCATTCATCAGGAGAAGTTCCGAACTACGCCGAATCATTTCTTTTGTTCAGTCTAATAATATTCTTTAGTGAGTGATAAAGTTTATAAAAGAATCACAGATATAATACTCCATCCGTCCTCCAGTAACATTTCCTTTTTTAGATCCAAAGTTATTTTATGAAAATCATTTTCCATATATTTCTTCAAAACAACAATACACCTGTAATAAACGGTCTATCTATGAACATATCGATAGACCGTATGCAACTTTAAGTTAAAAGTTTAAGGTTATGATGTTAAAGTACGAGATTTTGAAACTTTAACAACTTACATGTGTGGAACTAAATGTGAAAAACAAAACCCATTTTCACTCATATGTACCTAGCTTTTAGTTTTCAACTGAAACTTGGTTTTCAATGGATACGTCCCCTATATGTGGAATATTATGACATTTAATATTGGAACATTATGATTTATGACAAGTTCACACCATGCGAAAGTCCTACTAACAAATGAGCAAGAAAAAACTAACTTTGGATGTAGGATGTTCAATCGTTTATCATACACTTTGATGTAAGGTAATAAATGAGCACGGCTAAAAGTTGGAATTTACAAAAATATTAAAAATAAACCCTTGCCAACAAAATTAAGATGATCATGAATAATGAAAAGTAAACAAAACAAAAGTGGATGACAAACCTGAAGATTTTGATGCAAAATGAAGGGGAGTAGAGCCATTTTCACCACTAAAACTATATGAAAAGGAGGACATTAAGATCTTCTCAGCAACAGATTTCAACCCTTGTTGAAGTGCAAGAAAAAGTGGACTATTCTTTTCATCATCAACCATGGCACAAAGCAATTCTAAATCCATTGACAATATTTCCAAGGCAGATTCCTCATTAGACCTTGTAAGAGCAACGTGCAATGGTGTTTTTTTCGATTTCGAAAGGCCTAACCAAGGTTTGGCTGTAAGATCATCTGAATTTGATATTGAATTTGATTTGTAGTAACCAAGAATTAGTTGCACAATTTTAAGATTGTTAACCCATGTTGCTACAAGAAGAGGATTCCAACTGTTGTTATTTTTTTCTGAAAAAAGAACTTGTTGATGCTCCATTGGTAATCTTTCCATAGCTTCTCTGAAGAACTCTACCTTTTGCATAAATGCTGCAAGGTGAAAGATATTACCTGCAATATAACTACTTTCATCTGATGGGTTGTATTGACAAAGAAAGTAATTTGTTGGTTTTGATTCAACAGCTTTTCTTAAGAATGTTACATCTCCTGAGCATGCCGCATCTTTTAGCTCTTGTTCCATTGATAATCAATTCTTCTTCACTTATGTTTGTACACAGGAACCCACGTTTCAAACTATATTACTATATATTAGTTGTGAAGCATGGGGTGCAATGGTCACTTGTGGGGATAGAATTTATACTAAGATCATTTTTTGAAAATATACTAAAGGGTGTGTTCTTCACAAAGGTGGTAAATAGACATGTCAACAAGCGACCCAACCCGAAAATAATAGGTTTGCACACGAATTAGCAAGTTGCTTTCCCCTAACCCGACCCATTTACTTAAACGTGTTAGCAATCTTTGATCGGACCGGACACGTTCAAGTCGAGTTCGGAATGACTGGTTTATGTTTTTATCATTTTTGTTTGATATTTTCAGTTCATATATTTTTATTTTGGAACTTATTAAACGCTATTTTGAGCAGATCATTTCTAAAGTTGCGATTATTATTGAATTATCAAAAACTGAGACGATTTTAGAATGGTAAGACAAAGGTAAGATGTTTCCTAAAACTTTCTTATTAAATCTGTGTAGACATGTGGCAAAAGTTTTGACAGTCAAACAATATATGTCTGTAATAGAAAAAATAATGGAGATATTAAGTTTTTTTAGTATTAATTGTATTATTTTCTAAATAAAGAAACATAGAAGTAGGTCAAAGTTCATTAGTTTTTTTTATATGGTAGTAGGTTATAATAGTTGTTAGAGTATTTTAACACCTAATTAATTTCCCCTTCTTTTCTTTACATGACTATAACATCTACTGTATTTAATACTTTTTTTTGTCTTCTTAATTTAATTTCTACTCGCTTTCCATTTATACTTGTTTTTAAAGTTCTATCCCGTCTATTCTTTTGAAAGAAAGTTATAATTTTGTTTTTGTTATTTATTTGATAAACTTTTCCTCTTCTATCCTCCAACACTCTATAACAACGGAATTCATTTATTCTCTTTCTTTAAATTTTTTTAAAAGATACTTAGAATAAACCTCTTTTTCTATTATTTTTTTATTACTATGGGAGTTATAGCAAATGGTTAGAACTTAGAAATTAAGATGAAATACTTTTTAGTTTAGATATTTTTTAAAGTAATTAGAAACATGGGGTGCTTTACCAACCATTAGCCATCTTTTTAATTTTAATAGAGCTACAAGAACTTCAAAAGAGATTTGATCGTCAATTCTAATTTGCACCATTAATTAGTGCTGCCAAAAGTGCCAATTGCCCGATATAAATTATACAATTGGTAGCAGGCTAGCAGCCTAGCATAGCAGGTAGCAATTGCGTTACGCGTTAGATTCCCCTCTTATAAAAATGAAAGAAAGAAGACACTTGCTTTATTAGTTTATTTCAATTGTTCGTTGTCAGACCGACTAGGAACCGGTATACTATTATTACGTCCTCATACCCCTCAATATAAGAACTTACGTAGGCTTGAATTGAGGCAATCAAAATTAAACTATTGAATAAATTAAATTAAATTTACAAAAGTCGAATTTTTCATGTCAATTTTTCCAATAACACAATGAGTATTTGAAAATTAAAATTATAAATATTACATTGAAAAGCATGCATTGACATGTATTAAAGTCACACCGAAACAATCATATTTTTCCATAAAAAAAAATGTAGGCCCTTTGAAAATTATTTCAAGGAGCCATTACAACTATGGTATTGTCCAAGATTTTTTCAAATAAATAGAAACAATATAAAATGAGGTTTTCACATAAAAATTGAGATTTTTGCCAAAAGAATTAGATTTAAAAGGTAAAGGCTGATGTTTGGTAACTTCTTATTTTTACTCGTAGGTTAGTAAATTTTCTACAACCACGGCACTGCCTAGGCTTTTGTGATTTCGGTGTGGGGAGAGTTGTTGCTACATGGCTCCGCCAATTACTACTGGAACCTCCAGATCAATCCATAACCCCAGATTTTTTTTTACTTGGCTAACATTGTGCATTTGACATGAAGCTGCAACATGGTGACGAGTTGATGACTAAAACATAAGTCTCTTAACATTTGCACAAATTTATAGTCTCCTTAGCTAAGACCACTTAATATTGTTACATAGTAAGATGTCTAAAACATACACTTACCAACTCAACATCAAACAGCTGATTTGAGATAAACATGAATGAAAATAATCATGAATGAAAATTGTTCAGTACAATTTGATATTATATACTTGTACAGTTGTATGCGCTAGAATGCTAGAAATAGACAAGGAAAAAAAACCTTTTTTGCTCCTGGTAGCAGCAATAAGCATAAGCCTCATCAACATTGTAAATACTGGAGTATTCAGCAGCAGCACACTAGTTCACAATGTTGGACGTCATGACTAGTATTCTTGGTTGTTTCCAAGCATCACTTTACATGAAGACGCCTATAATATGCTGGAACAGTTGCAGGGAATAACATTTGCCTCAGTCCCTCTGCCTTCATTATTGGGAAGATGATCCCAGCTGCACCCTGCAAGAGTTTGACAAACTCGTTAATATTGGTCATTAGGTAATATACGAGCTACCAGTAATTCTAATACATGCATATGACGATGTCAGTGTATTAGTTGATTACCCTTTAATTCTTTATGTAAATATTCAAATAATTGGTATTAATCAACTAAAACTTAGTTTGCAATGCAAACATTAAACATATGATGCATGCATTATGGCCTCTATTTTAGAGTTCCAAAGAAATCTCGAAGTATTGGTATGTTTTACTGGCTTATGCTTGTAAAGATATGTTGCCCACAGGATAGAGAAGGGAGCAAACTGAGAGTTCTCACAAGAAGTGAGTTAAAACAGGTTTCGGCATGCAATTGCAGCTAAGCTTGAATGAACAACTAGTTCAAATTTCTGACTAATAGAGCCTCTCATTTATGAAGTTCAGCTTTAATTTCCGAATCTGTCATTGTCCAAAACTAGCTATCTGATATCGACTATACTAGAATGTTTCAAGATGTCTAGCTATCTGATATCGACTATACTAGAATGTTTCAAGATGTTACTTTACAGTTCTCACAAGATGTGAGTTAAAACAGGTTTTAGCATGCAATTGCAGCTAAAGCTTGAATAAGCAACCAGTTAGATTTTTTTACAAAGAACCTCTCAACATTTATAAAATTCAGCTTTAATTTCCAAATTTGTCATCATCCAAAACTAGCTATCTGATATTGCTTATACTAGAATATTTCACGATGTCACTTTACAGTTTTCATCCAATTCAATATCTGGTTTTACCAAACATTTTTAATCCATGCTTGCTATCAAATATAACTTTTTTTATCAACCAATTTCAAAAAAAGCCTAAGTCAACATATACTCCCAAAGAACAAGTTTTGTGTTCTCCCTTTCAAGGAACAATACTACTATAAATAACAACTAGCATTTATCCCTTGCAACACACATAATTTAATTGGATATCTTATTGTGCTTATATCTTTTGTTGTGATTTCAATGTTATATTTTTGTAGTGATTATCAATGTTGTTATTATTTGAAAGAGTGTTGTCAATTTGAAAGCCAAGGTTGATTAAATGGATGTTGCTCTTGAATAAAAGAAAAGGGAGAAAGCTTATGTAACCATTTTTAACTACTACTAGAATTTGATTAGCTAGGGAAGACATGCGAATAAACTTGAATAACAAGTGGGGACAAGAGATGGTATACCGATAATAATCGTATGCCAAGCCACAGCCGTTTCACTGAAGGAAAAGGTAGCAACAGGCGGCCAACACCATATACAGCCACAGCAAAAAAGTGAGCAACTAAACTCATTGGCCGAGGATTCAGACCAGAGAGTAAAGCAATTGGGCCATTTGAAAAAGCCCCTCCAAGACTTAAATAGTCAAAGCATGCCTCACGCATTTCATTACGAGCCTCATCAGGTGAAGCACAAAACACCTTATAGAGAGCGCCTGCCAATGTGTTGATTGTTGATGCCACAGGCTGCAACAATCAGAAAAACAAGGTTGATACAGTATAACTATGTATTATCAACTATGACAAGATCTTTCGGTTTAAAACCAAAGATATCTGAATCTCAAGCCCCAATTTACCTGGATCCATTACATCTATTACGATTACGAGCTTTTAGTGACGTGAGACTATGGAGACTGTAATGAATCGATATTACTAGGCTAAGGGTATTTTAGGGAGTTTACAATAATTTAGGGTTTAGAGGTTTTAGGGATAACTTATCTATAAATAGAGCTAAGTAGAGAGAGAGTAGGCATCATGAAAATTAATGAGAGAATGAATCTTTTGTAGTGTAGTACTTAGCTTGTATTATTCTTAGGGTTTATGTAATATATCCATCCTATCAATCCAAGTTCCATTTCTAGTTTTAAATCACCATTAAAATCACTAATTTTTTCCTTACTTTATCATCTACCTTGTCCATCATTTCCGGTCTATAACAGAGACATGCTGCGTGCAAAGAATATGACTATTGCTCAGACTACAGATGCGTTGACTGCATATTATTCACCTGAATTTCCCTTATTTAAAATTATTAGCCCTGAACTTATACTATCTTATTGGAACCTAAGTTACTCAAACTGAACTTATTAGTCTGGAATTTAACTTGCTTCAACTTATTGGAACTTGACTTCCCCTTATCTGAGCTTATTAACTCTGAACTTCACTTACTTAAACTTATTGGAGCTTAAAATCCCTTTATTTGAACTTATTGGTCGTGAACTTAACCTAGTAAAGCTTATTTGAACCTAATGTTAGCCCTGAACGCAACTTACCTAAACTTGCTTGAACCTAAATTCATCTTATTCTAACTTATCTGAGCTAATATGAACTTATAGCTTTGAAGTTTGAACTTCAATTATTTGGCCACAAGCTTAACTTATCTAAGTTTATTAGTCCTGCCTCTTAGTTATCTTAACTTATCAAGACTTATTGTAGTCGATAATTGAACTTAGATAGCCCTTATTGTCCCTTATCTGAACTAATTGTCCCTTCTGAAATCAGTGGAAATAAGGTATGGAGAACAAAGCCTTAGGGTGTTACATGAATGTAAAATTCAAAGATCGCTATTCTTACAACTGAGATAAAGCGGTGATTTTCACATGATGTAGATTTACCTTGCGCAAGGTGTAAAAACACTCTAAATATCTGCATAACAAAGAAGCATCCTTTAGGTCTTTCAAAGGCCTCAGAAGATCTCGGAGCACAACAATATCTGACAATGCCACGGTCATCCCACCTCCAGTTAAAGGATGCCGCATGTTGAACGCATCACCCATCAGTAAGGCACCGGGAGTAGGCTGGGGATTAGCTGGCATGCTTCTATTAGGCATTGTTCTTATGTGCCCCTTGTCAACTGCTGCTACAAATGCATCCCTAATTTCAGGAGGAACCTGAAGCAGTAATATGACTTGTTAAATCAGAACACTCGAAGGTTTTACATCACAATCAAGAGTCGGGAGTTACAAGACCTGAGGAGCCACCACTGTCTTCAGATACTTGGCCATTTCACCGTTGGCTATAGAAGGCAACTTTTCCCCAGCTGGTACATCAACCAAACAACGGACTTCTGTACTACTTATAGGGTAAAATAATACAGGTGAGGGATCTGCTAATATAACATGCCCATGATTTGCTAATGGCAAATGGCAGTTCTCAAGCACCAATCCCACAAAATGTGAGGGCACATCAACCTATAAAACGAGAGAGAAAACACCGTAAGCAATAAATTATAATATACTACTCCAACAAAGCAAAGCAAAAACAAGACAATTGATTGGACGAAATTTGAGTAGAGCTCTAAAAGTTCTAAGATATTTCAAAGACAGAGAAAGAAGAAAATTAGATAAATGGCGTTGTTGAGAAGAAACAATATTACCTTTGGGGAGCAAAGAGAGCGTCGCAGATTGGAGAAGCAACCGTCACAGACGATGGTGAGAGGTGCATAGGCCTTCAACTCCTCACCATTCTTAGTCTTGTAGTTAACCCCCTTAACTGTTCCATTTTCCTCAAGCAACGATGTAACTGTCCCTTGTTCCAACCGCACACTAAATCAAATCACATGGACTCCAATCAATTACTTGTACAAGAAAAAATGTTACAGAAAACCATTTCAAGTGCAAGCCTCCAAATTTTGACGAAACAAAGTAACAACAAAAACAGAGAAAAGAAAAGCAAAAATACTTGGGAAGGGAAGCAGCTTTCTCTCTCATTCTCTGTATGAAACGTCCATTGTGGAAGCTCCTCCCAGCCACATCTGAATGAAACTGCTCCAAGGGATAAGACAGTCTTATGTGCTTCCCCTCTTTAAAAATACCATAGCCGATCACCCTCTGAGCATCGATATTTCCAACACAGTCTGCAACTCAGTGAAGATTAATAGTTACAATGAGAGTACCAAACAATTGCGGCAAACAAATAAACATAAAAACACTCTGGAAAACTTTAATGCGGAACCTCTGCAATAAAATCAAAGACCAGATTCCAGGCTTACCCTCAAGTCCCAATTCGATCAACTTCAAGTATCCTCCTGGCTGTAGAAGCTCACCAACAATTCTGTCAGGTTCACTTAGATCTCTTTCAATTACATGAACACGTCGACCATCCTGCAGTCACTGCAAAAGTCCAGATCAAGAAGGGGAAGAAGCAAATGTTACAAGTAATCCCCTCATTCTCTGCAGATAGTCCTCATTTTGACAGTAAAGTTTGCTAATTTAATTGTTAAAAAAGTCATTTTGTAGATCACTACTTGCTTTATTTGACAGCGAGAATCAAATACTTCCTCCACTTTTGATCTATCACAACATCTACCCTTGGCACACATATTAAGGAGGTCATGAGAAGATGAAAGAGAAAGAAAGAGATAAAAAGGGGCCTATATGATTGGAGAGAGATAGAGAGAACTTTTACTTAAATTTGGTGATGTTGCAATGAATATTGAACTTCCATATATGAGAAACGTTGCAATAGATATATGAAACAAAATTTTGAATCTTTGCCTTCAAAAAAGAAACCGAGAACTATCTGAGAGGAAAGGAGAAAAA
Organism: Patellifolia procumbens; assembly: GCA_947645195.1. Classification (NCBI taxonomy): domain Eukaryota; kingdom Viridiplantae; phylum Streptophyta; class Magnoliopsida; order Caryophyllales; family Amaranthaceae; genus Patellifolia; species Patellifolia procumbens. The sequence continues at coordinate 3,057,053 of CANSGD010000144.1, forward strand.
AGTTGACATATCGAACCAAGTAATAACATATTCTACCCAAGGATATGAACCAAGAATATTGCAGTATCTAACCCTAACTATCGGTCCATGACTTCTAGAGTCTTCAAAAACCATTAACCAACACGTTTTGAACATAAGCAAGTCGGCTAGTCTTGAACATAAAGAAGTGGGCTTGAGACTGTAAAAATACTTAATTTGTTATGGGCACAAAGAGAATCATAAGGTTGCTGAACAAAATGGTATAAAAGAAGTCAAACACTTCGTTCTCTTATACATCCTGCATTTGCCTTTTCACGGTCTCCAAAATGCACAATTGACAATTGATATATTTATTATATGTATAACTAAATTGCAAAAAGTGGATATAAAAAAATATACGTGCGGCCAAAACTAAAGAGAGCCACATACTAGTTAGAAAAGGAGCAGAAACTGCTGCGGTTAAGAAATTGCAGCCTTCCAAATAAAAACTGGCCAATCCATAGGGTAAAAATTTATGAACTTCAAACTCTAAAAGCAGGTGTAGGGAGTAAAGAAAGGTTACAACTTTTATTATATACCTGGGACAGCTAGGTGTACCATGAGCATGGTACCCTCCACGCTATTTTTTGCTCATTTTTCATTTGGAAATCTGATTTTTGCTCATTTGAATAAGTCCAAGTTAGCTATGAGCAAAAAAATACTTTTAGGTGTACCATGTGCATGGTACACCACGATGTATGATGAATACTCTTAAGAAAGGTGGAGATGCAATAAGTTTTATTAGCTCATTGTGATATGAAGAGAAAATGGTGAGCACATATCAATGTTTTCAACTCTATGGTATCTTATAATGATATTGTAATATAAAACATTAGCAAGAACATATGCATTTGAGATTTTTACCCTCCACAATCCACATTAGACAATTCTCTGTTTTTGCACATGAGTGTCTTGTTTTGGCTTAGCAATCTTAGTACAAGTGTCTTCAAACAAGTTTTAGAGCAATAGATTCAAACCCAAAAAAAAAAGTTGTATGGAAGAAAGAAGAGTGGATCTTTGCAGCCTATAAGCGAGCATTATGGCGATAAAGTAAGTTTGTGAAAGAGGCTACAAATACCATTCAATGTTTTCTTACAAGTAAAAGTTGTAGCACAAGAAATGATAACCTACTATCTTTACTTTTTACCCCACACTTGACATAGTATGTACCATTATTTAAGCAACCTCATGATTAGCCTCTTGCCTATACAGATCAAGGTTTAATTACAATCTTAAGCCAACGAGAACTACATACCATATCAAGCAACTGGAGATGAGATGTCCAAATATATTAAAAACCACTACAGCACCTTTGATGAGTATCTCAAATCACTCCCATATGACAATAGAACCAAAGGCAATGCACTATCTAATCAAGTGGGCATCAAATAAACTGGAATCGTACTTGGCTAAACCCCGGTGAAATACGATCCCAAATAACGATTTATACATGTAAATTGTATAAGTCCGCAGCAAGTTTACATGCTTCCTCCGTTTTTTTATTGTGACACTTTCTAAATTAGTAAGTTTGATATTAATTCACACAATTTCTTTTGGCCAAACTCTTTCTCTCTATCTCTCCTGTCACATGGGTCTGCTTCTTTCTTTCTCTCCGTCTCTTTTCTCTCCAAGCATTGTCCAGAAGTCCGTGCTATCAAAAGTGTCACAACTAATAAAAAACGAAGGAACCAGAGGGAGTAATAGTTCTATTTTCGGTACGGAAGGAGCTACAAAGACAGGACGAGAATCGACACCAACCAAACGAGCTATCCCTCACGCCCGCGGCGTCCTATAATAGTAAATTAATACTTCTAAGTTCTAACAATAAAAGAGTGTACAAAACAAATCACATGTTAGATGAGAACCTCTCTGTCTATCAAAATCAGAATATAATAATCCGAAAAATCTTAACCAGACAACTCAAACTGCAACTTCGCAAATTGCACGCAAACAAACAACCAAAACACACATTAATCTCAAAAAACAAAAACAAAAAACAATTTTAAAAGCAATAAAAAAAATGTAGCATAACTCATAAGCATCACCTTAGCAAGTGTATAAGCAAGAGCAGCACCAGCAACACCGGCACCGACAATGATGACGTCAGGTTCATCGGAAAGATGACGTCCGTCGTCCGATTTCTGAACAGATTCCGGCTGATTTCCGACGAAACTCCGGCGATCCTCTTTCTTATTGGTCTTAGATTTGAAATCACGGAAGAATGAAAAGAGGAGAGTAAACCCTAGGAGAGAGACTACAAAGATTCCAACAATGTGTTGATCAATTATCACCATCTTTGAATTGATACTTTCAAATAATGAAAATGGAGAATTGAAGGATGAATCTCTCTCCTTTTTGTGAATTTTTTCTGCAGAAAATGGAATTGTAATTGTTGTGGATGATTTGAAATTGGGGTTAGGGTATTAAATTGGGGGGGATTTGGATTTGTGGAGGAGATGAAAGAAGACGACGTTATAGGGGTGTATACAGTACAGGTGGATTTATTTATATTAATATCGGTGGAAAATGGACACTTTCATTTATTTTTTCATCTAGATTTTTGGTTAAGCCTTGTTTTGTAGGTCGAGTGGTAGTACAAGTACAACACGACGGCTTTTTATTTATGTGGTTGTCCTCACTTTCGCGGGTTATTTAACTTCCTTTTTTTAACTTTTAAACTACTCTCTCTGTTTATTTTAATACTAGTCAAATATGCACGTGATGCGTGCTTCGTGTTAAGGATATGGGAGAAATTACATTGTAAATTCTACGGTAAAGTGTATACATATTTTTCATGCTTTTAAAAATAATCGTTTACTTTAAAAAGAGTAATAAATATTAAAGAGTATATTAGGAAAAAGTGTTTTAAAAATAAAACGCCTAAAAAAACAAAAAACTTACAAAAGATTAATGGAAAATGTCATTAGCATCATCACTTATGAGTAAAAAAACAATACATCATCCCTCTCCCTCTACCACTTTCACCCTCATCCTAAAATATTGTATCATGTTTCATGATTAATTTGATCAAATGCACCTTCATGCATGAGCAATCAATTACTTATGTATGTGAAAATAAATAAAAAAAAATCAAAAGAATATAAAATATAGCAAAGTGGGTGTCTATTTATAGATTTCAAGAAAATATAACCATTGATATTTTTTAAAATTATTTTTACTTTGTAGATTTTTACATATCTTAGTTTGAAGTTTAATCATTTTTGGTTAAAAATATGATGGCTAAGTTTGGATATAAAATTTAATTCCTTAATAACTTCATTGATTTATTAAACATTTTTTCTTTTCTTAATTTTGGTGTCCACCCCCCTCTTCCCTTATAGTATAGAGATGTATGTTTTACTATTATGTGATGTTTTATAATATGTACCTTTCTACCTTTTTTCCTAAGTAGAAAGTTAGTCCACCTAGTTATCACACTTCTCTCCTACTTTTTCTTTCCTTCTCACTACCTTATCTACTTTTTTCTTACTTTTGCTAACCTTCTCTCTTACTTTTGCACTTTTTCCTTGGTTCCGCGCAAAATCAAACATACACTATTAAAAAAAACGAAGGTAGTACTACATAGTAGGGATGACCGGTGAGTATGAGTATGTTCTGTTCGTGAACAATTCGGGCTTGTTGTGGCTAGGCTTGAGTTCGAGTGCGGCTCGAGACTTTAACTAGTCGAGCTGACTTATGCTAAACTCGGCTTGAAAAGCTCGTGAACAAGCTCGATTTATTCTTTTATATATAGAAATACTATATTATGTATGAATAGGAAAATATAAATTTTTCTAGATTTTACTCAATAATAAGCTAATAGCAAAATCATAAGAAAAAATATTCATTAATAAATAATAGAGTAGACAAGTAAACTAAGAATAATAATAGGTCAAGCTTATTCGTGAACAGCTCGATAACGGCTTTGTCAACGCTTAGTTAAAACTTGGCTCGGTTCGTGAAGTTTTGAGCTCGGCTCGAGTTCGAATAAACTCAAACAAACACGAGTCGTGCTAAGTAGAGTTCCGTCTCGGTTCGTTCGACAATCACCCCTACTACACAGAGTACACATTAGTCTATGGCTAATGGTTGTGTTAATTCATGTAGTTGGTTTTTTTGTGAATCCAGGTGCACGGAGCATTGTGTATTGTGTTGATGTCATTGTCTTCGGCCTGACTTCATTACTGATTTACCGGCACATAGGCAAAGAGCATAGAAAATGGATTTTGAAAAAAAGAAGCCTTAAAACATTGGAGAATAGAAAGAACATACAATAGAAATGGAAGAATGTTTACTTGAGATAAAAAGAATAAATAAATGAATAAAGTAACGCTAAATAATAAACATGTGTAATTTAAAAACGAAAAAATTATTTACGGAATAGATTATTAAAATATAGAAGGTATTATAATTAAATGGATAAAAAATAAGCAGATTAAAAAAAAAATAATGATAATTAAAAAAAAAACCTTAGATGTAAAAGAATAAAATAGACTATTTCATAGATCATGCAGAAGTAAAAACAAATTGAAAAGTTTAAAAGAGCATAAAGTACTATAGATGAAAATATTTTCCTTACCTATAAATCACATATGATAGTCGAGGTAAAATTTGTAGATACTACCCAAAGTCGAAGTGTAACCATTACAAAAGCGATGGTAGTAGAAATGTTGAATAGTTTAAGTGCACACTTTACATTCTTGTATTACATGTGCGAGACTAATTAGTTTTGTTAATAGATGTCTTTAGTGTTGGCTTTTGTTTTTTTAGTCTATTTTGTACTAAATAACCAACACTAAAAGTTGTTACCAACTTGCAAGACACTTTATAAACAACGTCAATAATTAAATAATGATCAAACCAATTATTACAAATAGTAGCACATACCAACAGTCCAACACTATAAACATTAACTACCTAACCATCAATTGCCAAGCACCGTTAATAACAAGAATGACAAGCATTGTAGCTCTTACGAGAGACACATTTATCAAGGAAAAAACAAGTAATTCCCCATTCTAATATAAATGATACATTTCATGTTTTCACGCTTGCAAATGCATTATTTAAAACATTAATTTCTATAACTGTCAATAAATTAAAATTATAAAAAATTGATATTAAATAATACATATTACGACGAATCTAACAAGATCCCATAATGCTATGTTTTTTTCTAAAATGTATATCACCAAAGTTAATTAAAGTGTAAACTGAATAGTAAACACTATTCAAATGTATCATCTACTTTGAAATGAAAGAAATATATTTAATGAAATAGACATTGACAGTAGGCAGGGAAATCCATAAATACAACCATGTTCTATTATATCATTGGACCAAAAGATTCTACGAACAAAAGAAAACAGGGAGAATATGTAATTAAAAAGCATTAGCAAACATCGTACCCCACTGTACCATGGGTTATCATGTGCAATCGATAACATGGTGTCACTTCATTACTTACATATCATGCGTTTATCAAGCCTTAATGACATTCACGTATTCCGCGAGGAGCAAAGTAGAATTTGTCACGTTCCTCAAGGTAGACAGAATCGCAATCCCACACCAAGTAGCTACTAGATTTTTCCATGCAAGGAGTAAACCAATGTATTATTCGCATAATAAAGTTTAGAAGCCAAAATTTCTTGTATAATATGGTGAATTCAAACACCAATTATCCCATCAAAAATAAACATCAATTACACATTTCGTTTCACACTAATCTTAAGATTACACATAAATAGTACTTCCTCATGAGTTAAGTTGTCATTTTATTAGTTCGAATTTGCATAACTAGTGACAGTTACTTCCACTGCTGATCCCTCCACTTGAATGCCTAAAGCCTCAGCAAATTCAAAATTGGCCTAGTCTGGATTTTCTCATCAGCAGCTCATGCCAAAGTAAGATTTCTGTATTCCAAACCATATCTTTTACTCATACGATATGAGTTCTTGTATGAAGCCAGCCAAATTTGGAACCTTTTCTTCACTTTACGACTTCATGGTCAATTTGGTTTGTTCTTCTTCATCCTGTTACGTTGTTTTGGTCCCTATACCATATTAAAGCCAATTTCTAAGAGTTGTTGATGTCTTTTCAATCAAACAAACATTTATACAGAACAAAAAACAGCCAATGCAAGAATCTCCTCAATTAAGCAACACATTTGGCTTTAATTTTGTTATCCGAAAAATTGGCAAACAGATGGAAAAAGGTACCTCAGCTGATAATGTCTTGAGGGGGTCTCGTTTTCTTCTGGATTTTCTCTTAGGACCAGGATTTCTATGACCCATTGCAGCTCGAGCAAGTTTGACAATCTTCCTTGCTTCTTGTGTGGTGGGGTCCAGTAGATATTCAGGAACCTCCCGTAGATGAGCAGGAGGCTCCTTTTTGCTGAGGACTTTGTCATGCTTCAAAAGATCTGAAGATGATTTCGCTTTAATGTCCAATTAATATACACAAAACTAAATTGCAAATTTGCAAGTGCATAAAACGAGTTGTTACCTAAGTCTCTAGGATTAGCTTCGAAATGGGCTTTCAACCTGAACAATTAGCGGATAGAGACAACATGGTCAGTGGAATAAAACATACTAGAAAAGTAGTATTCCGTCCATAGCCGGGAAAGAACATCTTAAACGTCAATATAATAGTCTACTAGTGTACAAACAGATTATATTAGATAAAATTATAGAAAAGAGTACGGTGCAGGCCAAAACTCAAATCCAATTACAAGTTGTCTTGACATCGCATAAGGAGCCATTGAACTTGGATTTAGGGAAATCGGTACTTTTTTTTTATTTTACCCTCACCATTCCAAAATAAGTTTTCTATGATATTATGCACACAAATCAGGATCCTTTAGCTATTGCATTGGTATTCAAAGATAGCCAGTAACGCTACAACTAACCAGTAACCCTGCATTACAATTACGTCAGCGCACACTTGTTTCCCACTAAGGAGTAATTCGATATTTGGTTCTTTTTTCCCACAAAGGACTCCTTTATCTTCTGTTTGTACTAGTGTCACCTGTTTTACACATCGTACATCAGTTTGTGCTTTTATTATTACATATAAACAAATTGTTACTACTCTTCTCTCAAGGTTTTGCCTTTTTGGCATAAGTAGACCTCTGGATTATAAAGTGCAGATGCTAGGATGGGTCCTTGGAGTTGTAAAACAGCGTCCAAGTGTCCTCACTCTTCAGGTACCAAATCAAAGCAACAAGATCTTCCGTTCTGATCTTCAGAGACCTCTTTACGAACACTGTTTCCTACCATAGCAAGGAAAAATACCACCCGTGTAGGCTAGTCAGCTGTGGGAAAGGGTAGTGGCTGGGTAGGGTTGTGGTAGTCACTGTCAGCGATGGGGATGGGTACAAGGGTGAGGAAGGGACGGGAGGTAGATGAAGCAGGGACGACGGTGGGGAAGGGCTATGGTGATCTAAGGTTTGCAAAAATAATATCAACCAAACATCATGCAAGGGTAACTTAAGTATCCATTGTATTCTCTTCCTCACAAAAAACCCTATCCTTATCCAAACACCTGCTAAGTTCCATTGTGTAGGACTTAGCCAAGTCCTTCAATTATAGAAAATAATGAAATCCAGCCATATAAATAATTCACATTACATGGATTTTTCTATTAGGAGTCATCTTATAAACACTGGAAAAAAAAAATTGGTTGAAACACTGAAAATTTTTTCAGGAACCAAGTTTTAACTTTTTATGCTGCAAAGTAAGAAGTTTTTCAAGAGGAGGAAAAACAGCGAAAGCAATGCAAGCAAGTACCTACTCCTTTGCCTACCTCCTACAATCATCTAAATCTAGCAGTAGATTTTTGTATACTAATGCAAAGAATAATATATACGAATCTGTATAAGCTCTGTTGCAGAATATATTTTTAACCTTGTCTTGAAGAAAAAAGCAGATTTATTGCATGCTAAGTACAAATAGTGCCTTCCCATAACCATTCCCATTCGTTCTACAAGTAAGAAAATACACTGAGTAATGACAATGGGTTTTCCAAGAAGGGAGCTTACTTTTCAGAGTTGAGCATTTCATTTCTTAGATCCTGTGCTCGTGATTCTCGTACAGCAAAACTAGTCACACTCCTGAACACATCCTGTAACATTGAAATCAGCGCTCTCAATAAGGTTTTCTTTGCAATTTAAGTAACTAATTAAGAATAATCTATTCATATCTTTTTCTTATATAAATGACAAAGAGAAAAGCGAGTTCTTGCTATCATTGAGAAAGCAAGAGGATGGATTAGCAATGGCCCTGTCAAGGTATTCTACTGCATTGAAAAGTAAGCTGGATTAGCGGCTACGCTTTCATTGGACAAGGAATAAATCATCAATCTATAAAACTTCGGAGTTTCCCTTCCCTCCTTAGTCCAGAGAGAGTACGGCATCCTTTGACCAAGCGTTGATAAAGAGGGATAAAGGAAGTAGTCAGATAAGGTAGTTACTCAAACCTAAGAACCGAACCTTGAGTGAAACTAGAAAAACATGAAATGGTGCAATGGTGTTCTGCTGGTTCTTGTTTTTATATGATATAACTTCTGCTAACCGTACAAGAAGCTGATGCAGATAAAACTAAAATGAAAAGATAAACAGGGACTCCCAAAACAAACACAAACCCATGCCTTGGAGGTTAATACCTCAACTTATGACCATCAAAACTCACCTATGCAACCTTTGCAGCATAAAATCCTGTCAATTCCGAAAACTCCTAAGGAACAACATTATCTCATGCTTTTAGCAAAAAGTACCTCTAATAACTCCTACCACCATAACTCTCGGAGACTACATACATTTGAAGAACAGAATAGAAGCCAACACTCAAACACCACTACACCAGTTGTCATCAGATCATCCGTGGGTGTCAATCTACCCAGTACAGCAAACCCGTCAAAGCTCATCCCCCCCCCCCCCACCGCTCCAATTTGAATCTCCACCCTCATTTTCTCTAAGATATCTAATCACGAGTCTCAGAGTCATACTTAAATCTTGCAGCTAAGCCCTTTGAAAACTCCCCACTTTTAAACAAAGCCAATCATCACAATCAGTAATTGCCTCGGGATCAAGGAGCAAAACTACTGACCAATTCAAGAGCGGAACTAATATAATCAATTATGGCTTTTCCTTTTCATATAAGCTTGCTACTTCCACCAATCAATCCCATCTACCAAAGGCTGCAAGCTATGGGCAAATTGGTATCACCATAATTAAAGGTCATGTACAATAAAATAAGCCATAAAATTGAACAAGGTCCCACCAAGCTACCACATATGCAGTATTATCAATTTGAAACCTATACCATCGATATGGTATATAAATATTTCAACAATTCCCAGACCTAAATACTTCTCCAGAAGGTTCACATTTATCTTGCTCAACCATACTCCATGACTGTGAGACAGTATAAGAGGCGCAGTGAGTCGCTTAAGTGACTACATGCCTGTGATGTTATTATTTGCATTACACAATGATGTAAGTGGAATCAATCGCCTACCTGGGGAAATCTTTCCTAGGCTCTCAGAAACCCCAGGGCTTTTATTCGACAAAATTCAAAGCAAAAAACCTTTTCCCGAGGCAAGAGAAACAACTAAACTGCTGTATTGTTAAGCATGGAAACATCAACATCACTGAGGAATCAGATATCCAGTTATCCACATTCTGAGCAATATGCAGATACTCTATAAAGCTTCACAAATACCTCCTCAACACCCATGGGATCAGTCAGTATCCTTCCATCAGCATAGATCCATTCAAGATCGCAATCTAGCCCTACTTTTACATTACACTGCCATTCCATAGAAATAAGTAGTATTGCAGTACTTTATCACCTTTCTAATATCATGCATAGCTATATTGCTAAACCCTGCATCAACTACAATCCCAGAGAAGTCAAATCAGTACATGTACGTGGTTCTGATCTCAAATGTACAAAACTAGACAGTGACTTATTGTTACCCTACCCAATCGTACCACGGATAAGACAACCCTACAGTTGTACACCTAACCCCATTAAAACAACTTAATCCAGCCGAATAACTCCTCATTACAGAACAACAACAACGTCAAATGACTCAAATCCTTAACCCCAAGATATTAGGTCAGCTACATGAACCAAAACAAATCAAAGTGAAAGACCGTCGGTAGCAAATAAACAAATTGTCTTTTCCCGTCATTCCTAAGTAACAAATTAACAATTCATCTTTCCCATTGATTCCTATCTAACGCTATACGATCTTGCAGACTCTATTCCGCCATATCTTCATTTACCCACGCCCTCCTAGTCATCTTTGGTCTCCGTGGCCCTCTTATGTAGTCGTCACTTGTGTCAATTTTGTATTGGATTTTGTCCTTACCATCTTCTAGTCGTCGTGAATGAAGTCGATTCTCCTTCATCTTATCATCTTATTAACATGTCCCACCTAACATCACTATAGAACTTCATTCTGATTTCTATTTCTTAGCATATGCCCACAGCCCACTTATCTAAATTAACATATGCATCTCTGCTACTCATTTTTTTGCCATGCTCCTTATAAGCCGGAGTGCCGGACCCACGTAGTAAAGCAAGCTTGATGGATGTCTCACAAAATGTCCCCTTCAATTTTTCAGCTACATTACGCTCACAAGGATCCCCGTAGCTCTTCTCCATTTTTCTCCAATTGAACCACTTACATAGATCCTAAAATTTACATCTTGGTCATTCTTATTCCTCGGGAAAGTCAAGCCAAGGTACTTAAAACGTTCTCTCGATGATGATTTTTTATCCTGTAATATCACTGATTTGTTTGGCACCCTTTGGTTGTTAAAATACATATACTCAGTCTTACTTCGGATGAGAAATCAATGGTCCCTTTTGGCCACCTTCCTGAACCAAAAGCTATTAAAAGCTAGGTTCCGTTTGATGCATTCACTTTCAGCCTATAGATCTAACGCATTCACTTGCACCCTATAAAGATAGATAAAACATGTTTGCTACCTCTCATCAGAGATTGCCAAACTTGTCCGGCACTATGTAAAAAGTCCCCGTATACAAACCAACCAGCAGTTAAGGAATTAAAACATTCATATTGTATTCTTACATGCTTGTGTATAACCCTATCAAGCAATTTCGTGATCAAATTTCCAGTCATTAAAAGACCCTAATCAAACTCCTCCTATTCATCAAACCTACACATGTAATCAAGGCCCAAGAGCATCGATACATGCTACAAATTCATCAAATCACAAATTTTAATATACCTAATTACCTATCTTACTAACTTTTCCTTCCTCTATACGTATCACTAAGATCTCTCTAAGTAGTGTTGCTAATCTTCACCAGAGAACCACATAAGGACAACCATGTAAAAGCACTACTACCAGCATACTGAAAAAGAAGCCATAACACCATCTCCACTATTCACACACTTAACCTACCATAACACAGCCTAACAGTATTTTTCCACAAGACTAATTTCCACAATCAACCTACTCTAAAGAATCAAATTCTTCCGGTAGCATAGAACCAAAAGTAATGAAGTTATCACATAATCTTTAATCAATATATCAAAAAGTGACTGTCCACATGACCTTCTGGTGGGGGAATGGACAGAAAGGAAAATGAAGCGAGGGAATGAATGAAAAGGAGAAATTTAGGGATGATTTGTTTATTATTCACCTTATACAAATTCAACAGTAGTGATTGAAAGCAACGGCAAGATTTTTTTAATAAAAACTAATGATTCCAGTTCAGAGAGCAAAGGATCATGAATACTGTTATCAGTCCTAGGCTTGAGCTGCTTTCCATGTGAATGAAGCCAAGGGGCAAATAAGAAATGCTGGCATAAAATCCAGTACCAAAATACAATTTTGAAATCAACGACATGTATTATGTCAGTCTATAAAGCCACATATCCTCCTTAACATCCAGTATAGCTACTACGCTTTAAGTCAAACCTAATCGGTCAAAACAGCAATCCTGACACTATTATCTAATAAGGCCCTGTATCTTGGAACTGAACTGAAATTCGTGAGCAGCAACTGACCTTTACCTAAAATTAATGGAGCTGAGCTGAAGTAAAATGAAAATAATTTGCGTTAATTCAGTCGAAAAGAACAGACCTAAATGTGTTATTGTTGCAATGCAATAGACATACCTCCGCTCGGTATCTTAATGATTCCACTGCATCCTTCGTAGGAAAAGGAAATGGAGCAATAAAGTTTGCTTCGCTTTCTTTCTCTGCTAAAGTTGACTTCAGTTCTTCAAAAGCTTCCATCTCATCTGGAGAGACCTACCAATCAATGAACATAAGAACACCATTAAGACAGCATTCATACTTTTGCAAAGAAAAGCTTGTTCGGCATCAAGTACTCAAATAAAAGTAGATTTTCAAGTATAAGGTAGAACTCATTTATTTAACCACATCCCTAAGTTGCGATTTTTCTTGCACGTATCCATTCAACGTTGCATCGTTGAACCAGAAAAGCTATAGGTACGGAAGGGCCATAAATAAATAATCACATGAAGCTCATAAAGGACATACATTCACCTACCATCATGCAATAATCCTTGTCCTAAAACCAATGTGGCCATACAGAGTAAATATGATGTACAAGTTTCCACCACATGTGTATCAGGCATCAACACACTCCAGAACCGGAGTTCACAGATCAAAACAAACGATATCTTCACTATTATATAACTTAATTTGTTAAGCAATCATTGGAAAACCTTCTGAAAGCTAATACTTTCTCCGTTTCAAAATAGATGCAACAATGTGATTAAAACGGATTCCTAGGCAAAATTTCTAAAGCATATTTAAGTTGTATAAAGTGAAGTAGATTATGTATAGTGGTCCCCATGTGAAAAAGGAATAAAGCAAAAGTTTGTTGGGACCACTATACTAAGTGTACTTAAAACAAGTTAATATGGGTGAAATGGTAAAAGCACAAGGCAAAAGTTACTGAAGAAGGGAAAAAAAAAACATTGTTGCATCTATTTTGAAACACCCCATTTTGGAAAGTGTTGCATCTATTCTGAAACGGAGGAAGTATAACACATGGTAATTGCTAATTACTCTTCCAAATATCAAAATGCGGCTAATTATGATAGTTAAATTGAATAATCTTGCTTCTAGACTATATTTAAAATCATACCATGTCCCATAAGCTTGGCGAATCAGAAAATCCATGCTAAAACAAGGCATGGTAAAAAATAATACTTTCTCGTTTCTTTTTAAGTGCACAACTATGCATTTATGGATATGTCTACCAAACTCAAAATGGGAGGTTCAAATCTGCCAAATTACAAAATTATCCCTATTTGCCTAACATTAATACAAGTATCTTATTTCCCCCCAAACTCAAACTAATTAGCCCAACTAGCCCCTCATGATACCCTCCCCTCTTATCTCCTCAACCAAACCCTTACCCCATAGTTAACCACCACCACCTCAACTACGCCACCGCCCAACCCACGGAAACACCAGAAACCCAACTAAACCACCACCCAGTCCATTGAGAAACGAGAATTACCACCCACTTCACTGAGCCAATACCTAACCCACCAAGGATTGCATCTCTTCCAGCTAAGATACCACCCAATACACCAAAAACCACCCCTAAGGGCCCTAAGCAACCACCCTTTCCACCAAAACCACCAAAGGCGAAAGAAACCATCGGAGAAGAAGCCTGCTGAAGAGAGTAAGAGACTACGCTTGCTGTCGGAAAAGAAATCCAGGAGAGAATTTCGACAGAAAATTTCAAAACCAAAAGTTCACCACCACAGCCGAAGTATATCAGACACTGGTGCAGGGAGTATAAGGTTGGCAAATCTCATTTTTTTCAGAGACAAGAATTTCCACCCACCAAAAGTTTCTTCCACGTGTTTTAGAAATCTACTTACGCTGGAAAATCTTAAATTTTTGGCCCAAATTGTTGAATTCCTTCTTTTATTTTCTCCATTTTTTTCCTCCTCTTCTAGATTGAACCTCAGGGTCTGTTTCCCTCACTTTTTCTCTCTGCCGACCCCTCTCTATCTTCTTTGATGCTTCTCCCTCAATTTTTCTCCCCAATAAAGCTTTGTGGTGGTGGTGGTGTTGGGTAGTGATGGATGGCAGGTGGTAGACGGGTTTATGTGATTAGTGGTGACTGTTTCTTTTATCAAAGTTTTTCTAAATTAGATTATGTGATTAGTGGTGACTGTTTCTTTTATCAAAGTTTTTCTAAATTAGATTACCTTTAATTCTCTTTAATGTGGTGCCCAACTTACGCTTTAAACTCCTTGCATTGTGAACAATAGGAAGTATTATTAACTCAATGCTATGAATTACCAGCATGCACTCAATGTGGATGAGTGATGCAGAAAAGATTTGTAGAAAGTTATACACTTCTCTGGCATTTGAAATTCTTAAACTAAAATACACAAGTGTAGTTGCAGTTTAAAAAGTTACACATCCGGAAACATTTAAAACTCCCAAAAAACAAGATAAACGCTTCTACGCGAGACTTACAAGAGAAACAGATGCACCGGTATTAAAAGCTCTTCCAGTACGTCCGATTCGATGCACATACCCGGCAACACTTTGAGGCATCTCAAAATTTATAACCTGCAGGCAAAAAGTGCCGGTGTGATTAAACTCAGGCATTTCACAACAGATGATGACTTTTCTCCAAGTCAAGTATTCACAACCTTTTTTGATGTGATAGCAGCATTTGATGTAAGTAAATAAGTAATCCAGCATGATGCATAATTAAGTTAGTTCAAGACATTAACAATTTAGAATGGAGCAAATTATTTAGGATCAATAACATCAAGGATAAGCATAAATAAATAACTAAAGCCCCCGAGAATTTACTAGATAGGATGCCGTGGATCACAAAAAACCTGTAAAGTACATAAAATAGTCTGAAGTCGGAATTAAAGATGAAGTCCACTAACTTAAACACCCCAAGAGTAATTTGCTGGCACATACTGTTGGTTTAATTAAAATGACAAACAGAGCTACACAAGATACTGACTGGAAACCTTTCACATATGCTCTCACATAATCATATACTTTTAAAAGAATGCATTTGGTACCCATGTCTTTCAAAATGTATTGTGAACCCATATAGTATCAATGGAATGAAAGAAGTTGAGATTCTACAATACATGCTAAGACTAGGTTAAAGTTAACTAAGCAAAAACTATGCTAAGAGCTAAGATTATGGGATAAGTCATAAGTGTTATATCGAGTTGTGCGCTTCCTTTGAATGGTTGAATCTCCTCCTATAGATGCTCTTGAAGACGGTTTTGTGGATAGCTAAAAATTCAACAAAACTGAAGCTCCAAGACACAGGGTAGATGATGGTGGAAGATGGCTTGCTATCCACAAACCGTCAAGAACATCTATAAAAGGAGATTAGACCGTTCAAGGGAAACACACAATCAACAACACTTATCTCAAAATCTTAGCTCTTAGCATATTTTTCTGCTTAATTAGCTCTAGCCTAAAAGAAAATTCTAAAGACCTCAACAACAACTATCTGTTAAGGTCAACTAGCAAGTGCAAGGTTCAGTTTCCTTGAGTTGACATTTAGCCTTGCCATTATATAATTTCATCTTAAATAAACCTTCTATCTTAGAACTCAGAAATTTATGCAAGTAGAATTTAACCAAACCTTTGACACAAATATCACATTCCATCAGTCTCCCTAAATGATTTTCCATTTTCTTTTCCAAAGTCAAAGTTCATCAACTTGACCATATTGTTCCACTACTATATAAGAATAAACGTCATGTAGGAACTTCTTAGATTCATTGTCAAAATATGACCTTTCCAGTGTTAATATCAATACATAACTATTAATCTTAATGGTCAAACGTGTGTCTTGAAAAAGAACCTTTCAGGAGTGGAGGGATTAAGATTACCTACCGTGTGTACATTTTTGAAGTCTATGCCTCTCACTACCCCAAATTCAGCATCCAACTTTGGTTTCCTGCGTTTTTTGGACTTTCTTCCCTCTGAATTGTTCTCATTATCTTCCTGATCCTTTACATTCGCTTGGTTGTCATCAGTTGCAATTAAGTAATCAAAAAGTCCCGCATTGAATGCCTGGCAAACAAAAAGTCATTGAGGTAAGCACCTGAGATCCCAAAGTTCCGATTAACAGTTATAAAACGTCAAATAGAAGACAAGGGCTTAATCACACAAATCATATCAAGTTCATAATGATGAAAAAACGACATAGACAACAGAATACCTCAAGCATATGAAGCCTCGAATTCTGTGGCAATTCTGCATTCAGAACAGCTGATTTAATTGAAAACTGCCATCAACAAAAAAGATACTTAGAAACATGTTTAATATAGAGTTCATACATGACATTAACTACTCCAACCACTTTATACTCTCTAAGCATAAAAGGAACTAAGGAAGTCCTTCGTATCTTCGGTCAAATTTTGACAAGGTTCATGGACCTTCGGCAAAGATCAAATCTGATCAATACAATAAATAAAACCAAAAGAGTTTCCATCGACATAGTGCGGAACATCCCATAAAAGAGCATTTTCCAAGGTTTCATTGCAGAATTATCATAAAAGTCAGCAATACCTTTTCAAGAAAAAGTTTTAACTTATATCCCATGTCGATAGTATTTGTAAAGATGAGCGCTTTCTTCTGAACCAGCTCCAACTTTAAAAGAGCAAGGATGTAGATGTACTTATCGCGAGAACTGCAAGAGATCTAGACAAATTGGGGAAAAACAGAAATTAATTTGCATAAAACACATAAAATGTACAGCAGTATATGCCTGAGAACAATTCCATCTATGGATTAAAAAAAAAGTGTACAGTATATGGGAACACATGGTTCTCAAACCTCATAAATTACAGAAACCCATGAGGAGGAAGGGGAATGAAGATGCTCAAGTGTTCCTAACTTGATCATAAACACGATAAAGCACGCACGAACTTCACTCACATAGTAACAGAATGCAAAGCGGCTTATACTTTTTAATGGAGAAAGATTCACTCAGAATTCATATCATCTACAGTCATGACAATATCAGGCAAAGCAAAACTTATAAGTCAAAACACATGGAATAACAGCACCAAAGAGAAGTTATTTCCGTCAATGGCTTATAGCATTTTCCAGCAAACATGGTTATTTCCTCCTAAAACCAATAAAGTAATAGAGGCATTTTGCACATCTTTGAGATCAACTCCCTGCCCTCATATTTTGGGAGGGTAAGTCATTGTTGCACGCAAAATTCAATCATATTGAAACTTCCTGTGTAATTTGCAGTTCCCTAACTTACCCTATTTTATTATAGAAGCCAGATACAGATCCTAGGGGTTTCTTCATGATTCTGATATCTTAGTACAGTTGCGACTTCTTAACCAGCCTACCATGAGGCTAATGCAAGTAAGAGGTGCTTTACCATAATACAAACTATGATAAAAAAAAGTACGGAGAAATAATAATTGGAGAAGATATCTAGAATGATTCTTACCCAAAATTGTTGCACATTTTTTGGAATAATTTCATCCTTGCTACCACCAACCTCAGGCAAAGTCAAGATATAGGGATTGTGTAGCATAAGCTTCTTCAGCTTCTCGACATCAGCACTATATACATAATAAAAAAATGTTAATTTGCTAAGTATGTGAAAAAGAGTAAAATGGGTCACTCCCAAAAATATCATTTATTAACCAAAACACGAAACAATATACAATACTTCTGGGCAAGAGAAAGATAAACAGGAATTCAAAATACAAGAATAGAAGAAGAGAATATATAGATGGAAAAAGAAAAGAAACAAAAAGAAATAGAAAACAAACCTCGATGTAGCAGACATCAAGAGGCACTGACAACGTCTAGAGACATGGACTGTAAGAGCTTTGAGGTCATCTTCATAACCATATGATAAAAGAAGATCTGCCTGAACATAAACCCGAGTTTATTACCATTGAAAACAGACACTACCACTAACAATCACTTGACATAGCTTTCAGCTAGGATAAGGAATTTATATTAACCTCATCAAGTACAAGCATGGAAAGCGAGTCCTGAATAGCTTTTGGTTGAAGAATACCAGAAGACAAACAAGTATGCACACAAGCAGGTGTTGATACTAGAATATCTGGAGGCCCGGACAACGCCTGTTTCTGAGAAGTAAGGGGAGAAAATGAAATAAATCCAGACCACAACTTTATAAATCTTATTAGCTTTCTCTAAGGAAAAGAAAAGAACCCTTGAGTGAAGAAAGATTATTATAAGAAACGGAACTCAGTGTACAACAATGGCCCAAAAAAGTATGTCTCTAGAAATTCAGTGATCCAAATAACAACTGGTACATTGTTGTTACTTGTTAGAACTGCGATCCTACTACGATGCAAATATGGCCATACGATTCTACTTATGATTCTATACGATTCTACTTATGATTTTATACGATTCTATAAAAAAAAATCAATTAGCGAAAACTCTACACATTTATATTAGATTTAACCATACCAACAAAGCTACTAGTAACATATATTATAAATACAAATTATCATTAATTTAATGGTTCAATAATTATAATTTGTATTTTTGGCATTTTCAACCTATAATACGAGTTTAATATCTGGATTATGCGTGTTCTACGATCCGATTCTCAGAGGCCCTTCCGATCCAAAGGAGAATCCCGATTCTGACAACCTTGCTAGTACTGGTATTCAACATAATAATACTGGCATGAACTATGAGAGTGCAAGTAAATGAAGTATGCAATTCCCTTTATGTGCTACATAACCAAACAAATACTCAACTGAAATCATTTGTGTCTTTCCATTGATTTCCTTTCCTTCCTTAGTTTCTTTTTTTAGTCAATACCAACGGTATCCACGGCTGGTAGCTGTGACCATTCCCTTCACTTAGCGCATTGATCTCTTTCCATTCCCAAAGGCCGGACAAAGTGAACAACTACTACGCCAAGACCAACTTGATTTCCTTGTTTAGTTTTGATGCAATCACAATAAATACATAGAAAAATGAGGAGAAAACTAACCATCTCAGAAGCTGACATGGAGCTAGTGAGCTGAACAACTTTCAATTGAGCTCTACACAACTCTACAATAGACACAACTTCCGAATAAACCTGCAATAAAAACACAAATTACTATCAAATTAACACAACAACAACTCAAAATCCCTATGAAAAACAACTTCAATTTCGATCATAACCTGATGACATAGCTCGCGAGTCGGAACAAGAACGAATGAAGACGGAGCGAGGCAGTTTTTGATATCCGACATCGAAAGCAGTTTCTGAAGCAATGGAAGAAGATACGCAAATGTCTTTCCTGAACCAGTTTTAGCTCTGGCAACAACATCTTTACCTTCCTGAATAATTTCATAAATTTATGGAACGAATTTAAACAAAATGTACGAAATTGAAGTGAAATTCGAAGAAAATTGACGGAAAAAAAGAGCTTACGAGAATCAATGGAATAGCAACTTGCTGAATAGGAGTTGGTTTTTGAATTTCTTTCTTAATAAGTGCTCGAAGAAGACGAGGATCGAGTCCTAGATCCTCGAATGTTTTGTTTTCATCTAATTCAATTTCTTCTCTCTGATTCTCGATTGATGATGTTTCCGCCATTGATGTTTCCGCCATTGATGATAGTGTTGAGAGTTGCAGAGAGACGAAGGGAAGATAAAACGGAGGTTTAGGGTTTTAGAATTTAGGGGAAAGGGAGAAGGTATAGTCTTCAAAACATGGGCCTTTATTTGTGAATTTGCCCGCAAACAAATCCAAACACAATCGATAATGAAGATGGGTTTGCTATTCCAAACCAAGTTTAAGGCACCTTGAAAGTGTTATAACCCAATAACGAAAGTTTCGTCAGGGACTGGAACAGGCTACCATGAGACAAAAGATTTTCTTTCTAAAGAGATATAATTCGGAATTATTATATGTCTAAGGTCTAATATTGAAATAATTTTAGAGGTTTTTTTTTTACTTTGTTCGTGTCAATAAACAATTCGAAAATACTATATCGGGACAACAGTTGATCGGCTCCCGCCACATGATTACGATATGTTCATGTCTCATAGTTCAACATCACAATTTGAATTTTTCACTATTCACAAACTATATTTTGACAATAAAAATTGTGATTTATACTTAAATGACAAAATATAGTCATGTAAGGTTTTGTTAGAATCATCCCACTATATATTTTAAAAAACATATGGCCTATACAGGGCTCGAACCTGTGACCTTGGCGTTATTAGCACCACGCTCTAACCAACTGAGCTAATAGGCCACTTGTTACTCCAAACTGAACAAATCCTTTAAATAAAAACAAGATACCAACTTTTGGACTCTAGAGCTAGGGTACGAGCGATGGTACTACCAACTCATTAACCTTTCGGGCATCTTTGGGATGAGGGTAATATATTAAAAGGTAATAGAAGTCAAATATAGAAAAATTAAGGTATTTAGAAGTGATGATAAAGGGCATAAAGTGGTGGTAGATAGGATAAGGTGGTGTTGATTGGAAAAAAAAATAGAAAAAGGAACGAAACTATTACCCTCATTATGGGAGTGATAATTACCCACCACCACCCTTAGGTAACTATTATCCTTCAAAAGAAAGAATAAATGCTCTACTGAATTGGAAACTCGCTCAGGTTAATTCGGACTGCGAAAAAGGTTAAGGGCATTTTCACTCTCAATGACTGTAGTTGGTAGAAAACGAAGTTGTGAGTTGTGACCCTAATATCATAAGGTAAAACCTTACCAACTACACCAAGTGCTACTTGGTACTCAGCAACCTTTAATTGGTGCACATGAATGTAACGTGTACGCTTTAACATGATTCCAATCCAACCTTTTGTGTATATTGTATGGGATTCTTTTCGGTTGGTCCTTACTTCTTAGTACCACAATCGTCGAATTATTACCAATTAAGATTTTTAAATGGGTTATAATCAATCTATTGAAAAGAGCGACACACGAATAGTACAAGAAAATGAAAAGGGTGGGACATAATAAAAACAAGATTCTTTTAACGAAGTAACCATTCTCAATGCTTTTAAGGCGGTGTATAGTTTTAGAATAGAACATAATGTATGTGACATTATTAATAATAAAAAATAGTTGCTCGATTGGATTAACTTGAGTATGTGAATTAAGTCATCGAGCTTTATCTAGTAAATGCTCTTTCAACTCGACCTGATTCTTATACTTATTGAGCTACCTTATCTGCTAATAAGTTATATTTTATACCCTCAATGCATCGGTATATCTACACCTTCTCACTTATATATGTTCCATAATAGAATAGGAAAAAAAATATTTAATTAATGTTAAATTCTTCTGTTTATGATTCACAGGCTCGTGCCTGTTTTGAAAGGAGTCAATAAAAAATCAAGATATATAATAGTAACTTAAATCGATTTTTTCCATTTTTCATTTTCCTATATCAAATGTTCATATTGATGTTGAGCATTTTTTAAAATATTCAAATCACGAAGTTATAATTGGTCTTCAAACCCATGCTTTTAAAGAGCCAAACCAATATAAAAAGTGATGAATTTGCAACTGGTATCCATCAGGTTTCTTCTCTCCACTCTTAAGCATCCAGTACTCACCTGAAGGTTCATAGTAGACCTTTTTTGTTTTTTCATAAGATAAACGATGATTCAGTTTTGTTATTGCCGGAAAGTGAAGAGTAATAATTGTTTACCAACTTATACGGGAGTCTGAGTTCTATGATTCATTGGTTCTCACTTTGATTTGTTGAAATATATATTATTAGAGTGATTATATATTATCTCGAGACCCAAGTAAGGTAAGGTTGAAGTGTGGTCTTCCAATCCAACTCATAAACCTGCGTACATGAATCTATTCTCGTAGGATTCGTTAAGATAGGGGTGATTATGTGATTATTTCATTTTACGGGTCGGGGGTGTATCATGCGATAGAGTTGGCCTAGCTTAAAAAATTTTAGTTTCTTGAAAAAATATCGATGTTATTAGTTCAAAATTATCAATATCAATAAAAAATTTCATGATTAATTATACGTTTACAAATTATGAGGTGAGTTACAATGAAAGACGTTTTTTTGTCAAAGTATAATGTACGGAAAATAAAATTTAAAATGTATGGAAAATAAAATTTAAAAATACACAATGTGATGCTTATAATAAAATAACCAAATAGAGTCAGATATGACAATAAATAATTTTTTAAAGAATTGTGTAAAGTTCAATCATAACTTACTCAGACCACGAGATAAACCTATCAAACCAAATCACCTCGTCCGTAGCTCCCATTTAAAACCCACTTCTAGCCCCCTAAACAACCCACCTCCCCCTAAAACCACCCTCATAGCCCCTGAAACCGCAGAGTTTTTCAAACAACCCTACTTCTCGTGAAACCACCGTAAATCACACTCACATTCTCGAAAAGCCCATTGTCCCCACTAAAATCTCATCACCCGACCATCCACCAACCAACGCAGAAGTATATGTGGGAAAGGTGCAAATGTGCAATAGTGCAATAAGAGCGGGGGAGGGAAAGAAATAAAATTTTAAACCAATCAAAAAACATTTCTATTCAATAAGTTTTTCATATTTTCCCCCTCAACCACCTTATTGATTCCATTAGAAAATGAAAATGTTCAATTAATATCTCTATTAGTCAGAAGAAGAGGGGTTGGACAATAAAAAAAAGGAAAAATAAAAATAAATCCTAACTCTTTTACTAATTCGATAATTAATTGTTTCACTAATTAATTTTTTAACTGTTTCGGACACATCGCATGCATATAACCATCGAATATGAAATACTTTCTCTGTTTCTAAATAAGTGACACACTTCATGTTTTCACGTTTGTCAATGCATTATTTTAAACATTAATATCTACAATTATCAATACATAAAAATAATAAAAAGTTGATATTTAAAAAATTCACATTGAGACGAATCTAACAAAATCTCGCATGACTATGTTTTCCCTAAAATGTAAATCAAGTCTAAATTGTGAATAGTAAATACTATGCAAATGTGTCACGTATTATGAAACGAAGTAAGTATATAATATAGTACTCCCTCCGTTAGTACGTACATTTTTTCATTTTGGGATGTTTTTTTAATTGGTACACTTCTACCTTTTTCCATAAATGGAATGTTGCCCCCACTTAATTATTAAACTTCTTTCCTATTTTTCTTTCCTTCTCTCTGCCTTTTTCACTTT
Organism: Patellifolia procumbens; assembly: GCA_947645195.1. Lineage (NCBI taxonomy): Eukaryota > Viridiplantae > Streptophyta > Magnoliopsida > Caryophyllales > Amaranthaceae > Patellifolia > Patellifolia procumbens. The sequence goes on from CANSGD010000144.1 coordinate 3,080,302, forward strand.
TTCCTTACTTTTATTATTCTTCTCTCTTACTTTTACACTTTTTCCTTGATACGCGCGCAAAAATAAATGTACATATTAAAAAAACGGAGGAAGTAGTTACTAAGATCGATATTTTTTCTTGTACTACCACGTGAGGCAAAATTACACAATCTTGACAGTTTTCCATGCACTTCCATGTGTGAATTTGGGATTAAACCCAACATACAGCAGTTAGATCATGTTCATGTTCGGGAAAGAGGGGAAAGAGGGAGCATTTAAATGGACATTGCAAATAAATTGATTTTAAATTTTAGAAAGTACAATGAGAAAACAAAAAAAATGTAAAATAAACACGTGGACATCATATTCGGCAAACTACTACAGCAGAGTATTGTAATACCTATGCTCTTTAAGAATGTTTCTGGCCCCTTTTACTCCCCAATTGAGAGGGTCTTGGTCGCCTACTCCCCTTATCATACAAAGAGGGATGGACGCTAAAGAATAATAAAAAATATACTGTATATTTTAACTACCTTATCGATTTGATAATTAACTGTTTTACGAATTGATTCTTAAACCATTTTTCGTATGCATCAAATGCATATGACGATGTTATTATATTTCAACTGGACAGTGGGATGTACATGTATACTAAACAAGAAAACAAATCCTAACTTCTGTAATATTTTAATAATTAATTGTTCACTAACTAGCATTGCTTGAATTTGATGCAAGTTTTCGTATTAACCAAAGACTACTAACTACAACTATAGCTGATAAACATATCGGGTCATTTCGTGCCAAGTTCGTGTTGAATTAATTAGCTAGTTGCCCTCTGATCTTAACAAGACTTGCTTATCCGTTTATTAAAAGTGACATATTCAAGTTGACTTATTTATTACTTTATCTCATATATATGATATTAATTATCAAATAAAGTAAATTTAAAAATAAAAAACGAAGGTCAAATAGAATAAGGAACAAATAGAAAATGCATCGCAATTCATTTAGATAAACATGTTATCATGTCAGAATCGAGTCAAAGAGTGCAACTTTAATCCACAATAAGCGGAAGGTGCACCCTGGAGCACAATGAGCATTGTGCTCCAACACATGTCATCATGTACATCATTATGGTGATCTGATGTACATTTGAAGAATTCAAATTCAAATTCAAATGTATACAAATAAAATTTTTGAAATTAAAAAAATTAATTGGCGCCACTAAACTTAAAATTTGTTCACTATCCTTAAGCTAATGTTCATTCTCGATATTGAACATATTCAATTAGAAATACCATATGTACATCATAAAATAAACTCAATTTTTTAAAAAAAAATGTTCACAGTAACTTGACATATGTTCATTTATATAACTTTATTGTTCATTATAGTTATTCAAGATGTTCATTTATTTATATCAAATGTTCATTGTAAAATACGTTTAATTTCAAAAAAGTTTTTGTTCCAATTAACTTTGACATTTGTTCTTTTATATAACTTTTTGTTCATTATGGTTATTAAATATGTTCATTTATTGATTTCAAATGTTTATTGTAAATTTTCCAATTAACTTGACATGTTTTTTTTTACATAAATCTAATATTTACTTACAATGAACATTTGATATCAATATATGAACATATTAAATAACCAAAATGAACATTTGTATAATGTAAAAGTATATGTCAAAGTTATTTGGAATTAAAACTTTTTTGAAATTGAGTGTGATTTTACAATAAACATTTGATATCAATAAATGAATATCTTTAATAAACATAATGAACAATAAGGTTATATAAAAGAACATATGTCAAAGTTAATTGGAACAAAAACTTTTTTGAAATTGAGTAAGATTATACAATGAACATTTGAAACAAATAAATGAGCATATTTAATAATCACAGTGAACAAAAAAATTATATAAAAGAACATATGCCAAAGTTAATTGGAACATTTGGAGGGAATTTTTTTTGTCAAATCAATTCAAAATGTAAAATAATGGAGGAGAGAGAAGAAACTGGCCCCATATGTTCATTGAAGATGAACTAATGTTCATTCCGTACTTTATTTATTAAGATGTTTGACATTTGTTTTTGGGTACATTGAAAAAAAGCTAATGTACACCGGGAGCAGGATCCGCATCCTGCTCCCGGGTGTAGGATCTTATTTGCGCCGGATCCTTCTCCCGGGTGTAGGATCTTATTTGCGTTTAATCCAACCTATTTAGGTCATCCGATCTACTTAACCGTGGCCAATGTCTAGACCCAAGCTGCTATTTCCGTATTAGATTTGTATTGGATTGTCAGATCGTGTCAACTTTTATCATCACCGGTCAAAAAACTAAAAAATACACCATATAATTAGGGCCTCTAATCTTTGCAATGCTCTTTTTTTTTTTTAAAAAAAATAATGTTTATAAAGTCATAAATAGTCTATTTTTTACTGTTTTAGGAGGCATGTTATGTTATCACTACAGCACTACTTAAGCAAACCTTTCCGTCGCTTTCTCCATAGCCGTTAATTCCCAGTATAATTGGAGAAAATGACAAGATGTGGGAGAACTATAGAGTATAGACTATAGAGTGGTCCTTTTCCTCTTAGTGCAAGTCTGCAGCTACACCTAACTCAAAATATTTATGTCTCTCATCAAAGTTACATGAACAAGTTCTATATCTCAAATTTCGACCGAATCTAATAGTATAATATATCTACCTTAAAAGAAAAAATAATTTGAGTTAAGTGGAAGTTCATATAAGATGATATAAGAGATAATCCTATTCAATTAAATCCTCTAAAAGTTTAGTTTATAATAGTTCAAGTGGAAAAAAAACTACTTTCTCTGTTTTTGAAGTTGTACCCAAAGTTTGGTACGTATGACAACGCACAACTTCAAACAACTCTATCTACAATTGTGTATATGCAAAAATTATTAAAAGTGATATAAGGTATATACAACTTACAGGTTTTACGACATCATAACCAATTTCTATTTTTATATAGCATGGTACAAGAACATATAATCACAAAGTCAACATGTTAAAAAGGCTCTGTTCTTTTTTACTTATTTTCTATTTTTATATCAATTAGTATACACTCATAAATTTAGTCCAATATGGATCAATTCACTCTCAAGAGAACACAACTTAATACGTGACTGAATATGATTTTTTTGTTGGGGGGACCGATTGGTAATAATACGTTTTAGCATTTTACATTATGATGACCCTATGCTTTTTGATATCACTCTAAATGATGTACTCATGTTATTTCCTAAAAGTAACCATAATTATGTTTTATAGTCAAAATTGATTCATACTCTCACTTTTGTCCAATCTTTCTAAAATAGTCTCAATTTTGATAATTTTAGAATAATCCCACCTTCAAGATAAGTCTGCTCAAAATAAACCTTTACATGCTGGTGACCTATAAATACACGTAAACTATCCTAATTATGTAATTAATAATAAATTAAATATATTTTTAATCTAAATTATTAATTAGATTCTTAATTCTAATTAGAAATTGTTGATTACCTTTAAAAAACAAAAAAAACTAAACCCCTTCTCCCACCCCGTCCCCTGCAAGCGACCCATGCTCCACCCCAGTCCCATCACCTCCACCACCCCTCCCCCGCAAACACCACCGCCCCAGCCCTTCCCACCCCCGAAACTAGCCCCCTCCAAATTTCATCTACCTTTGCTGCTACGGAAAAGGAATAAGGAGAGAAGCAAAGGCGTCTGGAATACAAGGAAGAGAAATCATCACCGAAAGGAGATCGCGACGTCGAAGAGGCAAAGAGAGGAGAGTTATGGGTTAGAGTTTTGGGAGTGGGAGAATTGAAGGTGTAACCAACTGTGGAGACGTTTTCGAATAGATTCAACAAAGGAATATTTTATATCTCTCAAAAATTGTCATTTGTTGCATCTATAAAAAACGGAGGAAGTAGTTTATTTATATGGTAACAGGTTGCAGGTTCAAAAGGACCATTTTGAACACCTCGATCCCAAAGATGGAATTATTCTATTATATCAAAAGTTGAGACCATTTTAAAAAGATTGAACAAAGGTTGAATTATTCCTACATATTTTCCATCTCTCCTTGGACTTAGGAGGTTATATACTAGACATAATCTCTATAATTCTCATACACAACCAAATTTATCATTCATTTTCCTATTATGTCTCCATTAAGCCCAATACTTATTATCGACAGTGGGAATACTGAATACTTCCTCCGTTTCGCAATACTCGCAACGCTTCTTGTTTACACATTATCCAATGTAATACTTTGAACCTTAATATCTCTAATTATTGATAAGTAAAAATTATAAAAAGTTGATATTATGATAGCATGCATTAAGACGAATCAAATAAGACCCCACTTGACTATATTTTTTTCTTATACATTTGTGAAAAAATATAACATAAAATTGATAAATGAATAGTGGTTACTATTCTAATGTTGCGAGTATTGCGAAACGGAGAAAGTATTAGCTTCTATTTTTTTTTTAGTGCATGAAAAGCCATGAAGTCGCAATAAAAATCGATCTCATTATCTCAACACCCTTTAAAATCAAACAAACACTCTAACCAACTGAATTACTAAAGCATCCCTCACACTCTATTACTCTTCAATCTAATTAAGCCAAAACATTAATATGAACAAAAATCAAAAGATATTTATCTTTAAAAAAAAGTAGAGCACTAAACATAAATTCGTATATACTTCACCCATGTTGAATTCTTTTCTTTGTACATTATCAATTTCCGGACCCAAAAAAAACAAAAATTCCTCCAAAAAAAAAGTCAAAACACTCACAACATATTCCCCCCCTCCCTCTCAAATCAAGATCACTACCAAAACATCAAATTACAAAAAAAAAAATACAAGGATATGACATAGAGGGTAAAGTGGGTAGAAAATGTCTAGTCGTTGCAATTATAAAAGCGAGGAGGAGTTAATAATCAGGCATGAGATGATTAATCTTGCCTTCTTGAGCAGCAGCCAATCTCTGTTCAGAAACCTTTAACCAAATACAAACAACAGTAAAACTAATAACCAAACTCAAAACCCCACTACCAAGTCCAATCCCAACAATAGCCCTAACAGATAACCCTCTATTCTTAAACCCTTGAAGAGGGTACCCATACAAATCCTTATTCCCTTGAAACGACGTGGCATTAAACTTATTCAAATTCCCACTCCGATTCCCAATCGAAGACGGAATTACCCCTGACAATCTATTAAACGAAACATCAAAAACACTCAACCTTACAAGCAAACTCAACTGCTGCGGAATAGGCCCCACAAGGAGATTCCGATGGAGATCAATGACGTTAAGGTAAGCGCAGAGGTAGAGAGAAGGTGGGATCTGACCGGAGAGACGATTACCGGAGAGATTTAAAACGGCGAGGTTAGAAAGGTCTTTTAACTGAGAAGGGATTTCGCCGGTGAGGGAATTGGAGGAGAGGTCTAGGGTTTGGAGGTTGGTGCATTTGGAGAGGAAAGGGGAGATTGTGCCGTGGAGAGAGAGGGAAGAGAGAGAGAGACGGAAGATGCGGTTGTTGTTGCAGGTTGTGCCGCGGAGGTGGGAATCGAAACCGTTGCATGGGTTTGTGAAGTTGAGTGGGGCCCAGTTTGAGAGGGCGTGGGTTGGGTCGGTGAGGGATGTGTAGAAGGAGGTTAAGCATGCTTCGTCGTTTGGATCTGAGAAAGTTAGGTGGAATTGCAGGAGGAAGATGATTAAGGTGGTTGATAGGGTGGTGGAGTGGTGGTGGGTTTTCATGGAGGTGGTGCCAGGGTGGAAATTGGAAATTGGAAATTGGGTTTTTTTTTTGTTATGATTTTTGTGGAATTTTGAGAGTTGTGGAGTGGGAAGGATTGTTTGATAAGGTAGAGAGACTAGAGAGTAGAAAGATGAAGGTTTGAGTGAGAGAATAGAAATATGGGGGAATGGAATGAAATGAAAGGGATGGAATGAAGGGAGATGAGAGGGTAATTGTGTCAAACATGCTTTCTACTCTTTTTTTTTTTTTTTGGGTAAGTAGAAATGGTTCGAATCTGTACGGGTCCTATTGAGCTAGTTGCTAGTTACTTTGAGAGTGGGGAAATGAGAAGGAAATCCTACTTTTAAAGTGCTCATAGTGGGGATTGAACCCCCAATCTCAAAGTTGGAAGACTCATTTCTTTTCATTAAACTTTCTACCTATCAGGCTAAATATAATTCGTTTCTTTTTAATTGTTACATATACGTTGGAATAGACAAAGACGTGGGTGAAAAGTATGGTAGAATAGTTTGGGGGAATAGAAGTAGTGATTATGTATCATACAACTGGGTGTGCGGCTTATGGTGCACCCAACATTATTTTTTTGGTCAAATAGTCTTGGGTGTACCATGCTCATAGTACACCAGGGTGTATAATAAAATTGTAGTAGAAATGGTATGAGAAAAAAAAAGTTACAAAAAGAAAAGTGATTGAGTGGTTGGGTCTTGGGTGGGTAGATGTGTAGTCAGGTAATTAAATAAAAAAAGAAACTGATATGTGGATCTCAAAGATGTGGAAAAAGAAGAATAAAAAGTTGTGATATTTTACCAAAGATTGAAAAAATCAGAGTGCAACAATTAAAAGGAACAAATTAAAAAGAAAAACGTAACGATTAATTTTTTTTTGGAGAGACTAGTACTCTAATTAATTCGCCTTGTTTTTCTTATTTTCGAGTTTAAGTACTATTGTAGTCTTGGTATAATAGCACATGCGGGTGACCAAAAATCACCTTCCCTTTTACCTCTACTCCTCAAATGATGAAGCCCATGAGTGGAGGACCCTCCCCTTAGTTTGAGGTGTCCCTTTTCATATTAACATTCAACCAGCCTGTGACACGTGAATGAAAAGTAAGAAAGAGAAAAAGGTGGTGGGTTATAGGAAAACAGCACAGAGAAAGTAAAAGAGGCAACCACATGAGTGGTGTGTGTAATTGTGAAATGAGAATGGTGGATGAAAAAATTAGTGGAAAGTGATGTGAATGAATGAAATGAGAACAAGAGAAATTATGGGAAATCATGTGAATGATGAAAAATTGTAGGTATGGAGATTTGAACTCCGATTTTATGAGTTGTTTACTCTAATAATGATTAAGGTTTTTTTTTCAACTTATTTTCAATTCTTATAAGTTCAAAAAAATTTAGATAAGTTCGTAAAAGTTTAGACAAGTTCAAAAAATTACGAAAATTTAGATAAGTCGAATAAAATTTAATAAATTCAGATAAGTTAAGATGATTTAAAATAAGTTCAGATAAGCAATTTTTTTTTGAAAAGAACGGACCCTAAAAACCAACAAAGCCAACTTTATTTAGTGCTATTATACTACAGTAGATTCTATATTAACATTATAATTTTCTGACCTTGTGGGAGCGACAACGCCCATTTACTCTATCCCTTTGCTGCTAACTAATAATTATGTTAGATCTCTTGATAATACTCTTGATAGTCTTGACAAAAGGCACGCATAGAGCAAATGAATTATTTATGAAATTTCTAATTTTATGTTGTCTTTATTATTTAAGGCCCAACTTTCAATTTTGCCTATAGTCCATCAAAATGGTAGAAATGGACGTGCTACTTAGCTAGCTAAAATTTAATCTTTGTGTGCATTTTGCACCATGCATCTGTGTGAGAGGTGCACCATACATCCGTATGTATGATGAATGCTCTCACCTTTGTACGATTCATAAGATCAAACAGTTGGCCTTTCATTTTGGATTTCGTATTTTTTGCTTTTTGCAAAAGAAGCCACACTACAATCCTTTTTTGTGCAAGAATTACATAATTATATGCTAAAGCATGTGCACATAGGCGTGATTAAGGAGCAGATTTCCCCTCCCCCTTTTCAGCAATTGCCACCCGCAAGTTAGGTCAGTAAATAAGCATTCTTAATGAATTTCTTATGCTTTTTGACCAATGGAATAAGGAAATGAGAACACAAATCCTACTTTATATTATTGGTGTGCGGCTTATTCTTGTCATATTTGCCACTGTTTGAGTTGGATTCAAATTCATGTTTAATTTATGAAAATAAAATTATATGGGTAACCTTTGTGTGTTATGTTATATATTTTTTTTAACATTTGATCTATATATAAATCTTTTCTCTAAGATACACATGCAAATATGATTATGCGTGGGTCATTATTGTAGAAAACGACCTAAAACAAAGAGAAACCTCATACGATTTTCCATTTATTAGTTGGCTCCACAATAAAGCATCAAAAAAAGGAAATTAAAAACAAAGAAAATGGGTTATCCTGAATAGAGATGACAATCTCCAACAGATGATCAATCAAATGCTCCACCCAAATGAGTGATAACTTCCTAACGGGTGATAGATGGAATCATGGTGAAAAAGTTTGACCCATCATATGATATCCATCTTCACCCATTTTTTACGCCTTCTTAAATATCCATCTTTTTTGACACTAGTAAGATTTAGAGAGAGAATCTTTGAGAGGGAAGTAGAAACCCTATTTTAAACATTTTTGTGATTTTGTAGATCTACACTTGATATTTATACAAAGTTTCTAATTTCTTCTAATTTTTGTTCTTCTTTGGTAATTTCTCATCTCAATCTTTCCTTCTTTATAGTTAAATTGATTTTCATAGTTGTTGATTATTTTTTCTTCATTGTGGGTTTGAATCTTAATTTTCCTTCTATTTTCTTGAAATCTCTTGCTTAGACATTCAATGGAAGATGAAAGTCATGCTTATAGGTTGTTGGTTGCTTATTTAAGGGCCGTTCATTATCGTTTTTTATTTTCAGTTTTTTTTGGAAACAAAAAAAGGAAACCACCAAAAAGTGATTTTCGCTTATAATTGTCAGTTTTCAAAATCATCATGTTTCCAATAAGTTTGACTAATTTTAGATTTATTATAGGACATATATCATATGACTTTCAAGAACAAAAAACAAAAAACTGAAAACCACGGTAATACCGAACAGGCCCTTGGTTAATGGTTGTAAATTTGGTGATATGAGACCTTATTTTACCTAGCTTGACACTATTTTCTCATTTAGTATTAGCCTAAGTAGTGATTTCCATGCCAACATCCATGTTAAAGTAAACATTTTATACAACCTCGCCATGACTCTAGAGTAGTTTCCGAACTAGGATTGGAATAGACCATTTTAGGTGATTCTCCATGTTTAGTGTGGTGTTCAAGGGTTTAAGCATGTTGGGTTGTAAAGTTCATTCGTGTGTGAACCGCTTGTTGATTAAATATTTGGATTTGTATGAACCCCACATCTCCTTGTAGTTATAATTTATGTGTATCTTTCGTTGATTCCATGAGCCGACCTCGTTGTGATTTTACAATTCCAATGCTAGTGTTTTGAATAAGAGATTGATCGGGTCATTGTTCTTAATCTTAATTGAGGTAAGGACACACCAAAATATGGACTTCCTAATCTTGTTTTGGAATCACCTCTAAACCCTCTAATCAAGGTTTTAGAATGGCTTACAACCATTGTCTCCCTTGTTTTTTTGTCCCGTGCATGTTCATCCCCTTGCTCCTTGTTGCATTTTGTGAGTCCCTATTTTTGGTTCGCCCCTAGTCACGAAATATAGTGATAGAGATTGGGTCCGACATATTAGATACGACTCCTTAACATTATACCAACTTATGCCCTATTCAATTCACATTATTTTTGTTGAACTTCACTTACTTATATTTAAATGAACTTATTTTTACTGAATTTAACTTATCGTTGAATTTACCTTAAAACAATAATATTCGGTAAACATGAGTGCAGTTCATTGAAAACATGTTCAATCAAGCAAAAAAAATTAGTTCAACCATAATAAGTCCAATTCAATCAAATTCAGTAGCCGCAAAGACGAAAAAGCAAAGAAAACCTGTAAAATAAGTTAAAGAAACAAGTATCATTGAGGCCCTATCTACTACATCTTGTAACAATAATTCAGTATAAGTAGGTTTATTTCGGTAAAATCAAGTTCAGGTTAGTACAAACAATTCCACTCTCTTATCCGTTTTCATTCCACTAACTATACCAAACAAGAACTTAATTAGACTGAACGTGGTTAAATTTGTGGAAAAAGGAGTGAGAAAGCGGAAAAAAACCACGAGTTATAAGCAAAAACAATGTATCAGATATGAGGGCTTAGGCTAGTGGCTAGACGATTAACAAAATGGAAGATCTTGTTATTTTCTTTTTTTACCTTTCTGACAACAAATTTCTTTATATATATAATTTCAGTATGTTTTGCCACTCTTCCGAAATTTTGCTTGTTCTCGCAATCTTAACAAAAAAGGTAAATTTCATTACTTGAAACTTTGAAAGTAACACTACAACTATAATAGATTTGCTTATAAAAATGATACTATTATTTATGTTAAAATTTCTTTTTGTTGGTAAGTAAGTAATTATGTTAATATTGGAGATTTTGGTGAGGAGATATATGTAGAATTTTCAAATGTATGGTGATGTATGCATAAAATACACAAGAAGAGAACCTAGTTGGATGTGACAACTCCCAGCTTAGAAGAAGTGAATTGTTGCATTGACCTTGCTTCCCAAGCGGCACAGTGCCAGTGGAGCTGCCACGCCGAAGTTGTGCATTATTATATGCATTCAGTTGGTTATGTGCGCACAATTATAAAGCCACATGCCTAATTTTCTTTGGTTGATTTTGATGCAGACTACTTTCATATATTTGAGGATCGGCCGCCATAATATAAAAAGTAGGGTAATTTCAAATGGTATCCTTAAAGAATTGGAAATTTTATTTGGTATTCAAAAAATAAGTTTGTTCTAAATGGTACCACTAAACTTTTATATAAGTCTAAACCATAACATTTTGTTAACTTTTCCCTTAATAAAGTTTCTTAACCTTCATATAATTTGTTGTTAATTATATAATTAGTTTGCTAATTATGATTAATTATAAAAAATACCCAAAAAATACCAAAAAAAATTCAAAAAATTTTTTTAAAAAATACCCAGCCCCCCTGCCCAGCAACCCAAACCACCCCCAAGCTGCCCAGCCACCCAAACCACCCCCAACCCTGCCCAGCCACCCACCCCGAACCTGCCCAGCCACCCAAACCACCTCCCAACCAACCCTCCACCTACACCCTACCCCACCTACCCCCGAAACCCCTTTCCCCGACCCCACCCACCCCGGAAACCGCCCCCTACCACCCCACGAATTCCACCACCCACGATTTCCCCCACCCACGACGCCCCAACCCCAACCCCATCCCCACCACAGCCGCCCCCCCCCACAACCATTCCAGATTTTTTTTAAATTTTTTTTGTATTTTTTTGTGGGTGGTTTTTTGGGTAGTTTTTTGGTTTTTTTGGTATTTTAATTAAGGTTTAGATAAGGTTTAATGGTTTAATTAAGGTTTATTAAGGGAAAAGTTAACAAAATGTTATGGTTTAGACTTATACAAAAGTTTAGTGGTACCATTTGGAACAAACTTATTTTTTGGGTACCAAATGGAATTTCCAATTCTTCAAGGGTACCATTTGGAATTTCCCTAAAAAGTATCATTAATCAAGGAAGTATTAAGCTAATTGCAATAATTATTAATAAGTACTACCTCCGTTCCATATGTATTGCAACATAAGGAGTTTTACGCCTCCCAACGCACTACTTTGGATGCTAATATCTCTAATTTTATTTGAGTAAAAATTATAAAAAGTTAAAATTAATTAAGCATATATCGAGGCGAATCTAACAAGATCACACATGACTATAATGAGAGTGTATGAATAGTGTAAAATGTCAAAGGTTGCAATGCATATGGAACGGAGGTAGTATATCTTTGCTCCTAGCTGTAAGAAAATGGTAAATGGGCCATAGAGCTTTCTCTATAAATTCACTGATTCTGTTCCAAAACTATAAACAGATTGTGTTAATGTTGTTACTCGTCTATACATAAAATACCCCCTTGGACATCAAACAAAATTCATGTGATGAATTTTCAAGGGGCTCGGAAAGTCTTACCACATATAAGTTTAGTAGGGTTCATCTAAAATCAATTGGTTATTGGTGGAATGATCCACTGGACTTAGGGTGTGTTCTTAATCCTGAAAAAAAATCCAGATGTGACCAGATCCATTTAGGCCCAATTAGATGTGATTGTGTGAACAAGAAAAATTAGTAGTGATTAGGTCTAATAAGTTTAGTTTCACGTAAAGAGTACATACGTTTATATATATGCATTCTTTCCTTTATATCATCAATATGAAAAACATACATATAGATTAACTTCTTAACAAACTCGAATATCATCTATGAAATGCTATTACCCCATGCATTGACACAAGACTTTGTTTTCAAAAATTATACTTACTCCGTTCTTTAATACTCGCACCATTGAAACAGTTTACGCAACCCAATGCACAATTTAGATGTTAAATATCTTTAATTATACACAATAAAAAATTATGCAAATTAGATTTTAATAATCTATACATTGAGACGAATCTAACAAGATCCCACATGACTATATTTTTTCTTACATATAAGACACAATATTAATTTAAGTGGACATGTGGGAATAGTGTGAAAGATAGAAATGGTGCGAGTATTAAAGAACGGAGGAAGTATATAGTCATTTTTTTGGAAAGGTAATGTGGTGCCCCTTGGCTAGATCTCAACTAGCAGGGTTTCTTGATCTGATTTTTTGCAGGGCCCGACATTTGGGAGTAGGGGGGTGATAAGGGAATCCCTATCCCCAAATGCCCCTAGCGGGATTTAATCCCATAACCTTCAAGTCATGATGTCAAACCCTTAACCACTAGGCCAAGCCAAGTTTTGTGAATGTTTCGTCAATTTGTCTTATATAGCACATGCTAGAATCTTGAGTAGATGTTCATTTTAGCTAACACTTCAATTAGATAAACTTTGGACTCATATCTCCTGTAGTCCTGTACATGTTACCCAGAATGATAGGCCATCATACATGTTTAACAATTAGATTTTAAAGAGCAAGCTAGTTTTAATATTGACATTGTATTGAGTTTTGGGGTACAAAATATTTGTATTGTATCTCTCGGGATGTTGATTTGTTGATGGAATTAATGGACGTGTTTCGGTGTTTGTCAAAGTTTTTGAATGATTGGGGATTATCCATGAGTCAATTCTTGTCCCACAAATTTGTTTCTACATTCAAAGATATGGACCAGGTTGGACAGGTTGGGCTTCAGTCCTTCCCAAGTCTCTATCTCATATCTACTCCATGAATGCACAATAACGCGTATTTGCAATGTCTTTTATGTTGGATGATTTTATGATGGTCTTTTTTCAAAATGACCTAATTAGATTTTGTCCATTAACAGGATATGACATTGCCTTTGTTGATTTTTTAATTGGTTATATCCTTAAACAGAATAGGAGATTACCATTATTTATTTTTGTTAAATGTTTATTGATGTAATGTCCTATTTTGTTAAAGGAGATAACCAAAAAAATAATAATTTTTATTTAAAAGACATCCATAAAATTTTAACTTTATGTTGGAAGTTTAAAGGACTTCATCGAAAAATCAATGAGTTCCACTTCCACATAAGAAGAATACCAAGTTTTCGTTATGTAGACAGTAAAAGCGAGAAAAAGCAAAAAGCATGTGAAAAGTCCTTGTTCTACATATAAAGATTCAAGAGTATTTTCATCTCATTATTAGTAAGGATCTATTAATTTACATTTTATTTTGGAAAAGAGCTAGAAGAATGCTTAGGTACCACACACGCATGTTGGGCTTGGGTTTGGGCTCGTGGCGAGCATGACGCAAATGTGGGTTCAACGACTCTTTTAATGTTTCAGCCGTAACCGTTCCGGTCTCCATTTGTTGGTTGTGAGTGTATATAACCATTGAAACTTTGTGAATCCGGGAAGGCGATCGCGGTTGTTCGACTGCAACGGGATAATATGAAATCCTCTTTAAGGACAATTATACATCGCACATCGTGACAATCTTCTTTAACTCGTGTTTCGTTGCTTCAGTTAAGTATTATTTTAGATTTATTTATAACACTTTATTCTTAAAATCTTCATATGTCCCTAAAAACTATCTATATTGGCCTTTGGACATAAATTTTTAACAAGAGTTCAGAAGTATGGAAAAAAAGCTGAGTAGGTTTAAGACCCAACTTTAGATAGATAAGTGAGATAACTTACTAAAAAAAGCTTTCCCATATTGACTATTTGCACTTATATTATGTCGAAACAGAAAAGGTATCGTTGTGTAGGGTAAACTAAACAAAAAGGTTTTGGCAAAATAATACAAAGTGAGCTATTCAATATGAATTATATTCTTAATTGTACAAAATAATATTTAGCAGATTGTATTGTATATTGTTTATGTGTATCGTCCAAACGTCCACTACCACACTACTTAGAAAGGTTGAAGAAGAAATTCAAATATTTTAATTCTTTTTGTAAATGGTGGTAAGCAATGTCCAACCTTACAAGACTAGTTTCATGGAAAATAATGCATATTGTGGTTACATAATACTCGAAGCACTTTAAACATATTCAAACAATGTTATCTTAAATACAAATTGTGCTAGATAGTATGGCAATGGGACGCACCAATGAAGGCACGGGCACAATATTTCAAGTGTGTATGAAAATAATTTTGGGTGAAAAAGGATATATAGAAAAAAAAAATAAAAAATTCTTGGGTGGAATGTATCAGCTAGCTGGCTGATCCTGAAGGCCCGAAATACATATCGCTCATAGTGAGAATGGGCCGTGCCCTTGCACAGTTATACTTAGGCTTCAATAGTACCGCAAAATAAAAGAAACACTTAGGCCCAAAAATTCGCATAAATTGGAGCACTTGGACCTTCTGGCAAGATATGGCCATAAAGGGCTCTGCTATGTTATTTTAGTAATTGAGTGTTTTGGGAACTTCTTTGCCCTTCTAGAAAAAATTGATAAGCACTAGGATTTGCAAGTTTGCAACTAGAGACTTTGTAATATTAGGAAGTCACTTTTATCTACGTGATACACTTAAGGGGTATTTAGTAAATGGATTTTGGTTGATTTTTTTTTATTGACTTTTGTCTTTGTCTTTTTTACGTGGTCAAATAATTTAAAAAGTGTTCAATTAGTGGTTTTTGTAGTAGCTGAAAACCCGACTTTTCAACCAAAAATTGTTATTACTAGCTGTTGGCTTTTGATCTGTGCTTTCATTTTGGACTCTTCTTCAAGAAGAGAGGTTGTAGTCCGTGACGCAAGCCACATGGCGCATTACGAAATTTTTCAGCAATCGTAAGATACAATTGATGTTATATCGCCTTTCTCAAGAACCGGTTCCCACTCTTGATAGATTCATCTAATGCTCTATTATCCTTTCTCAAGATCCATTCCCACTGTTGATAGATCCTATCAATTCTTCCGTAAAAAGATAGGTTGCAGTCCTCGACGCGAGCCACGTGGCGTTTGATGAAGGTTTTCAACAATCGTACTTTGATTAATTTGTTGTTCTTATCTACATTGATGATTAGGTTATTTATGGGAATGATTCCACTGATTTTTCTACCTTCAACCAATATTTGAGCACTTATGCTCATATGAATAGGTGTTTTGAATTAATTTCTTGGTATTAAGGTGACACATAATATCAGTACACAATGAGTTTAGCTGTTTTAGCATAAGTATACTCTTGATATTATATCTGAAGCAGATAGGCTTGCTGGTTTCCCAATGGAGCAAAAACATCAACTTGATCTCTCCACGAGTCCCTTGCTGACTAGTGTCATGCAAAGAATCACAGGTTAGTTGGTCTACTCAACTACGTAACCTTCTTTCAACCAGACTTGGTCTATTTTATGGACAACTTAGCCCAACTCCTTCATGCGCCTAACATGCTCATTGGGGGTTGCTGCTATTTGTGTGATTTTGTTAGTTACAAGGGTGTCCAAGTCAAGGGGTCCTTTTTCGTTCCTCTTCTGATTTGTGTTTGTCTGGTTGATGTGACTCAGACCGGGCTAGTTGTCCCTCACTAGGTTTTCTTAGTCAAGTTGGTTGGTGTTTCTTTGTCGATCTGCAATTTATTGGAAAGCTAAGAAACAAGTGAACCAAAGTGGTTGAAGGGGTTTTTGTGTAGTCTCAGAATCAATCACCCTAAAGCCATAAGTTTGAATTGTGATAGCTAATCAGCTTTATATCTTATGCAAAAGCCGACTTTTTATTAGCATACTAAACACTTTGCAGTCGACTATTTTTTTTGCGTGATGCCATCTAGGATCGTCCCATTAGTCCTTCACACCTCTATATCGCGCTTTCAGCTAATGTTGACAACATATCCTCCAATTAGTTATAGAAGTCTCATAAGTTCAAGGACTTTTAGGTCAAAAAAACCTATACTTATATGGTACCTCTGTCATAAACTCATAATATAGTTGTTCCAAAATCCAATTCGAGATGTCCCGTTCTACTCTCATCAACATATTTTTTTCTCTCTACTTTTCTCGAGTGCTTAATAAAAACTTGTGACAAAACAAAATTACTCTCACAATTACAATAACAAATTACCAATGCAATTATAATCCGAGCATTTACTCCTATCTTGGAATGTAGTGAGTAGTACTAATATGAATCTAGTAGAGATTATTATATTATGTCACGCTTATACAAAGTTAAAAATGGTGTCGTTTTCTTGATTGAAAACTGAAATGAGAAATTCCTGTAAATAGCATAAAATGTTAGTTCCCAAGATTACTAAGATGAAAGTAAAAATGACAGGGTCTGGCAGATGATGCAGAACATCTAATCACAAAATTGGTCATCTGGGAATCTTATTTTTGAATCATAGGGAATGACATGTCTGTTACCTTTGAAGAAAGCAAAGTGCTCAAAAGATAAAGAAGATGAAGAGTAATGATGATGTCCATGGAAGGGGAGAAATAAAGGAAGCCTTTTTTTTCAATAAATTTTTTTTTTTTTGGTTGGAATCAAATTTGCTGGTTAGTCAAAAAGGTTACACACATAAAAAATCAGTCAAAAAAACAAATTTTTGTGCATAATTTTGGTCATGTACTTAGGTAAATTGAAACCTAAATCATGCAATGTCATGATGAATAATGTCCCCATTCTCAAAAATCATTTCATGGAATTTAAATGATCACTCTGTAAAGGCTAATAAAAGCATTTTTCTTTCTTCACTGTTACTTTCAGATTTGATCAAAAGATCTATAGATAAGATTAAGCTTACACCCCACAATAATTAACTATGAAAAAAACATTAAATAATCAACCCTCCGTCGCCTTAATTACTTACTAACAATACTACCCCAAATCTAACACCCAAAACAAGATTACCTAGCTAGGTACGAGTACGAGTAAGGGAACGTGTGATACTACCAATTGTACCATATCGCGTGTTTGAAGCTGTAGCGAAATAGGTAACATGGTTAAACGGAAAGAACTCAATGCAAATCGGCCCAAGCAGCAAAAACCGGCATTTGAGGGAGTGAAATAGAAGGTGTCCTAATCTCAACAGGTTGGTTAATCCAAGTACCAATATTTGCTGAAGGATTAGCAAACAGTTTGGTTGCTGAAGGTGGCATTGTGAAAGCTAAAGGTAAGCTGCTATTGGTGTTGTTCTTCTCAGGGCTGTCCTCTCTTGAGCTGCTCAAGCTAGTTACCAAAGATGATGTGTTTGAGAAATGGGCCCCACCCATATCTTGCTGGGCTGGTGACCCTAGCATTGGGTCATGGTTTTGGGTTGAGCCCATTCCCAATGAGGCCTGATCAATCTCTTGCTGCTGAGACGAGTGGTAGAGGACGATTTTCCAATCGGGTTTTTGACCTTCCTCCTCGTTCTTTGCCTGTGGCGGTGGTGGTGGAGGCAGTGCTGGTAGCTCCTTGGTTCGCCTAGCTAGCTCACTGGCTAGCAGGGTGCTACTAGCCATGATACGGTCCACATCGTATCTTACTATGTCGAAATTAGTTACTGCATTAACACCCCTGAATTTTATTGCTGCAATGTCATACGCCTCAGCTGCTTCCTCTTGAGTACCTAAAAACAATAGCCTTGATCAATCGAGTTGGGCTAAACACCTAAATGTTAAACGCGTAACAATAACTAAAAAGAAGAAAGTAGTCTAAACTCATCATATATGCTAAGGGCATTCATATTAAAATGACTGCAAAGGTTTCAAAATAATCGTGGACTGGACTAAACTGGAATGAATTGTAATTGTGAGACAAAAGGAAAGGAGAGGAGCTGAGCTGAGCTGAACCGTCCAGAATTATTTTTCAATTAATCTAGTCCAAAAGAACATGGTCGTTCTTTATCTAGATCGGTTTATAAATAACAATTAGCTAGAAAGATATATATAATAAGATTCATCCATCTTAGGGGAAAAAGGGGAAATTTAAGTAGTAGTGCTAAAGAAAACAAGAGTATCTTTTAAAAAGAAAGTAAAAGGATCATCAACTAACTAAAATTCTTCTATGATGATCTTTGCTTTTTAAGAAAGGAAATTAAAGTGAAAGAATGTTGAGAAGGCAACAGAAAAAAGGGTTTTTGTTAAAGATATTCTCTAAAAAGAACAGCCTTATCAAAAGACTGTTTGTCTACTTGCTTACTACTCCTACTCAGTAGTAGTAGGAGTATTATTGTGATCACTTCACCAGTGTCCAAAAAGATGATATACTTGAAGATTTAAAGGATGACTTTTTTTTCTAGATCATAAAGATTAAAGAACTCCTTTAAATATTATGATTATCGTTACTTGTTCATCAAAGATTCTATATGATCAAACACGTGAAAATAAAGCTGGATTTCATGCCTTATCTCAGTTTAACTACTATATTCCACTTCACATTTGGTGTTTATTTTGAACTATAGAAACTTACTGAATGTGCCCAGATATAGATCTTTGTTCCCTGCTACTCGCCCGATTCGAGCTTGCCATCTCCCATGTTGATGGTGCCTGTAAATATACACTTCAAGGGTTATGCCATTTTCAAACTAATAGATGCATGTTCTACTAATTATTGTGATAATTCAATTAGTAAATCACTATCAATAATAATAATGAATGATAAAAATAATTCACCTTGTAACACCTCTATAGATTGATGCACCTCTTGAAAAACCACTACTTTTCCTGCACCAAAAATATAATATTACCACAATATCAGTAGCGGACCCATAATTTTAGAAATAAGAGTACGTTTGTACCCCATGTAACTACATTGGCTTCCCGAGTGTAATATACTATCGGTATGTGAATTGAGACGAACAATACTTAATTTTCAAAACAATAATGAATACCTTCTTAGGTGAGCAACAAATTCTTGCCTAGTCATATTCTTCATATCTTCAAGTTGTTGTTGGTAGTTTTCCAACTGATTTCAAGAATTATAGAATCAGATATTGCAAAAATTGGAAAATTTTGCTCTATTTTAAGAAATATAGAAACAACAACAAATAAATGAGGGCTAAATCATTACTGGAAAATTGATATGAGTAGAGGGGCCCCAATACTTGAGTGCAGCCATATCATATGCTCTTGCTGCCTTCTCTTCTGTATCATATCCTCCTACAAAAATCCATTTTTTTAGAAATTTTGTTTTCAACATTGACAAAAAAGAAGCAAACAAATACTATGTATATATGGCAAAATTCTGCAAGACTCACCTAGATAAACTGCAAATTTGATAAGTCAAGTATATAAATCCAAGCCACCCAAAAACAAAAATGAAAAATTATCAAAGTTAGTTGAAAAGGGCAAAAAATACTGTTGAATGAAACATCATAGAATATAAATATTCAAAATATATAAGTAGTAGGTGGATTTAGATTAACCTTGTCTTCCTTTTCTACTTTGGCCTTCTTTTTTGCAACTATTGTCCCACAAGTGTGCTTCATATCTCCCTGTCCATCTATGCCTGTTCATCCATTATATTTCGTTAGTCTAAACACAACATGTTTATATACATCGTCGATACTACTTGAAAATCAACTTACAACAAACGGAAACCGGTTCCGAAAAAAGAAAGAAACAAACCTAGTGACACCTCTATATTGAGAAGTTCTTTGTCCAAAAGTATCCAAAGATTTCCTATGAACAATTTGTTTAGTATTTTGATCACCTCCTCTTTTCCTACTAGTTTCCATAACCAAAGACTCAGTTCCTATTGTAGTAGGAGAGGGTGTAATCTGGTGTGAAGCAGTCACACAGCTAGACTGGGACCCAGGGCTCATTGACAAACTTAAAGATTGCAAATCAGCATATCCAATTGCATTCATGGCCCCACTTACTGTAACACCTGATTGATCTCCACCGTTGATTTGATCACCATTACCATCAACTCCAATGCACCCTAGATAGCTCCTTTGTACCCAATTCCTTAACCCTGCAGAAATATCAGTTTCACTCATTGTTTGTGAGAGTTGTTCCCCTACTACTTGGTCCTCCTTACCTTGCAGTGCTCCTGCAGTTGTTCCATATAATTGAGGGTAAAATGGGTATTGTTGTACATGCACAACTTCTTGTTGTTGTGATTGATGATGATGATGATGATCATAGTGATGGTGGGACCCATTCCCTCCCATTGTTTGATGATGATGATGGTGATTATCATCTCCAAAGAAGTCCTCTAACTTTGGTGTAGTGGTAGTGCTTGTTGTAGTAGAACAATTCCCAATTGTTTGCACCATTCCTTTTCACATTCAAAGTCAATAAATAAATAATTAGCTAGGCCGAATCTATATAACATTTCACTTACGGAAATGTACTTATATGTTTTAATCCAAAATGATCCGAACTTCGGCCACTTATAATAGTTAAAAGTAGGTTGAAGAGTGAGAGAGTAGAGGGAATACCTTGAGGAATGCAGAGAGAGCCATCAGATTTGAGAGGCATGAGAGAGAAAGGATGAGAGTATAAAAAGCTGGCATTATTATTATTAGTGTTATGATTATGAGTCTCATTATGAACTTCAGTTCCAACTGAAGATGTTGCTGACCCTCCATAATAATTATGATAAATATTGTTGTTGTTGTTGTTGTTGTTGTTGTGTTGTTGAAAGTGATGATGAGAAGGGAAGAAACTGTTTAAGGTTGCTAATGAAGTAGAAACTGAAGAAGTTGTTGTAGGAGTTTGATGATGTTGTTGATGTTGTTGTTGTTGGTTCAAGTTGTTCATTTGAGGTGAAAGTGAAAAACCTAGCAACCAACCATTGTTGTTGTTGTTGTTATTGTTGTTGTTGTTGCTATCATCATTGTTCATTGACTTCATGGTTTTTAAAGCTTAGAAATGGTAGAATATCAAATACTTCTCAAGTAAGAAAACACACTCAATCATTGACCAAATATAAACTAATGATTTTTTTTGGGTTTGTAAGTATGTAGTTGTTGGAAATCGACTAGAACCCAAAAAACAAAAGAAAAACAACAATATATTTGGATAATCCCTAGAGAAAGAAGCTAAGGAAGAAGAGAAAAGAAAAGGACTTATATATAAAAGTTTATAAAATGAAATGAGCAAAAAGAATGAGGAGATGAAGAAAACAAATGAAGAAGTATATGTGCTGGAGAAGAGGGGAAACCTTCTTGCTGCTACAAACAACCTAATTTAGGGATCTGTGTATGAGAAAGACATTTCTCTATCTCTCTCTTCTCTCTTCTCTCTTTTCTTTTTCCTTCTTTCTTTCAACTTTGGCTTTATCCCCCTTCTCTTACCCCGCTCCCTTCAATTACTTATTCACAAACAAAATTTCCTTTTCTTTTTTCTTTTTTCTTTTTTCTTTTTAGATTGTTTTTATATTCAGCTAGTATCCAATCTCTATCAAATACTTTATAAGGTGTGTTCTTTTCGCCTTAAATTGTCTAAAGTATACTTATTAGACTTGATTAGAACTGATCACTTTTGATTTCATTTTATGTTTACTCTTTATTCAACCATATTAGTCTTACACTTTTCTTTTACGGTGAATAGAGCACTTCCTCAAACAGAATACTAAAAGTCCAGTCTTTTTAAGTTATTTTCAGTTCAGGTCAGCTAAGTTGTTTTCAGTTCAGCTAATTTATTTTCAGTTCAGCTATTGACAATACTTTTAGTGCTCTCACATATTACTATACAGCTTAGTTTAGTTTAGTTCATCTATTTTACGGTGAAGAAAATAAGCCCTAACTTCATATGTGTTTCCTCCTTAAATAGTATTTAATGAAAAGGAATTTCTGTATTTTGTTTTTATAATTTCAATTGGTTTCTGTTTAGTCAAAAGTTATTCATAATAGGGTTATGCGGCGTGGCAATGTAGTTTTTCATAAATCTATAAAAGAAAGAGGTTTAAAAAATTAAACGACATAGTTTTTTTATAGAATTATTTGATTGGTTGTTGAGGTACTTCGACCCCGCTCTGTTTTAACTTACCGGTTTTTCAATTTTTTAGTTTAGAGTAGTTTATTACAACTTGTCTTGGAAGAGACTGCATAATTATAATGTTAAAATTATGCAGACTCAAGCCCAATAAAATCAGGTAGGCCCAACATCCCACCTATTCTCTCCTTTCCAGGAGACGCTTCTATTATTGTTGCGTTAGTTTACTTTCTTTTGGCACCAATTTAATTTCTTTTGACAGCAGTTTACCCTCTTTTGGCACCAGTTTAATTTCTTTCGGCACCAACTTAATTTATTTTATGGCCATTTAATCTATTTCGGCACCAGTTTAATTTCTTTTGGCATCAGTTTAACTGAAAATGAGGAAGATGATGTGTTGGGGGATAATAGGAGATGACAGTTGGGTTAAAATTCTTTGCGTCTTGTATATTTATTTGGGTCTGGCTGCTTAATTTTAATATTAAAATTAGGCAGTCTTTTTGGAAAATTTGTGAGTTTATTATAATCACAAGTTCAGTTCCGTTCAATTAAACTCAATTAACTCAACCGAAAAGAACTAGATTTTAGTTGCATCAAGTCGTCTATAGAGCAGTTGCATATAGAATTTTCTATATATTAACTGATAATGATAATTACAATTTCAGTACAAGTCCATTCAATTTAGAAAATAGGGGCCTAAGTTGACAAGAATTATTTGTGCTTTAATTTTAATTGGGTGGTTTTTACTACTTTCATTTTTAAGAGACCTGCTAGCTTTGCCTGCAACTTTTACTAAAAATGAACAAATGGATTGAAGAGAATATTAAGTGCTATAAATAGTATGGTATAGTAGTACTTATCTACTCTTCTCAATAGAGTATAGGCTTTTACCATAACCTAATAATCATCAATTTTTCTTCCTTCTTCATTGGATTTTCTTTATTCAATTTATTCTTACTGAAAATGACCTCGTTTAACCCTTAGATCTCCTTTTTGTTTCTTCTTTCCCTGTTGCTGTTGTCATCAAATTTATTGATGCAAGGACGGTGTTTCTCAGGCATTTTTTCAGTTTAAGTTTGACATATTTTGGTTATATGTAGTCCATCTTGCATTTATGTGTTTATGTTATACAATTACAAACCATGCTTGCCTATTTTTGGAACCTTTTTCACTTGGAAAATTTATAATCCAACTCTTGGTTTGAACTATATGGTTGAATAAGGTAGCTTTCGAATTGAGCTAGTTTTTCAATCAAAATCAAGTACAAAATAAAGGAATGGATGTCTTCTTTTCAAAGATCACAAAGTTCGTAGTTTTGATGCATGCTAGGGATTAAGATTCTACATACCAATGATACCATAAATTTAGAGTGTTACTAAACATAACCTGTATTTACTATCGCACAACCCGTAATTTATAGTAAATTGTCTAAAATACCCTTATTAAACATAACTTGTGTCCGGTTTTTATTTTTCAAAAAAAAAATACCGGAAACTCCATCCAGTTCCGTGAAAAACGGATAATTCACGGAACCAGATGGATACCGGATGGACTTCCTGGTTCCGTGAAGATTCAATTTTTTAAAAAAGAATTCAAAAAAAAATTTAAAAGATTTTTCACAGAACCGGATGAAAATTCCGGTACTGGAAACTCCATCCGGTTCCGTCAAAAGTCAATTTTTTAAAAGGAAGTGAGTAAAGGAAGAGGGGGTAATATAGACTTTTCTACCACGTATTCATAAGTATACGGGCTGTGAGCTAGTTAATACAGGCTGTGTTTAACCGCACACTAAATTTAAAGTACACTTCCTTCTCATAAAAGGGTAAGTTTCAGGATCAATGAACATTATATTATGTATTTATAAACAATATAATAACGTAGATCATATTTAAACTAAAAATAGTAAGGAGTATAGAGGAAGATTTAACATGAAAGCTCGAAAAAGGTGAAAAGTCACTTAATAAAGCAATGGGACTTCTAATGTACGATATCCTAACTAAGTAACTTACAAGACTTGTAAGATCTCTCTGATCTAATCGTTAATTCTTGAAGTCAGATTGCTCTTGATGACAAAATAATTTATTGACCCCAAAACTAACCTAAATTTCCCCAATCAATGGGATCGTGGTATTTCATATTATATCCCTAGTATTCTAATCCCATGATATATGTTTACTTTAAATTTAACCAGGGTTATCATAATATTACTAGGCAAGAATATTATACCAGTAGCTTCAATAATAACTTTCGAATAGAATTAAATACATGCATGCAAAACTATATCTACTTTCTGAATTACATTGTACTCGTATTCGAAAATTAAAAATCCTTGATATACTATTAGGTACCTGCCATATTCATATACATCCCAACTATCTCTCATCTCAACATCATTCCTTCAATGTGTTGGCCTTCTAAGAGACCGCCTACTTTATATAGAAATTAGGCAACATTTCAACTATCTTTCATCTCAAGATCATTCTTTGAAGAACATCCAATCACAGAAACAAACCATGACCATCATCACACATCCATGATCCATGCACCTAGCCATCGTCCTTCATCCTAGTCTCCATCTCCAAGAAGGATACAACTTTACCACAACTCAATACCACGCATACGAACAAGTGACTTTTTGTGTGAGTCAAGTGACTTAACATCGCACTCAATTACTGCCCTTCTCCCTCTCACAAGAATAGCTATTATATATAAGAAGTAAGGGCGTTCACACAACATATATACAATTGCGACTATTATTATAAACAATAACATAGTAGAAGGAATGATAAAATTTTGATTTTTACAATTGAAATTGAGATAAGTATAATAATATTCCATACAACCATACTTTAATAATTATATAATCGTGAAAAATTATCATCAAAATTTACAAAGTTTGCTCGTAAATAGTATTACAAGGATTACAAAAATTATGGAAGTAATAGTATAATAGGGTAAGAAAAAAAATCCAAGTTCCAATCAATATATGGTGACGGTTAAGTTGCTAGCCAGCTTTCAGCAGGTCATTTCTGAGCTTTAGCATTAGCCTTATTCAACTGTACGTACTGGTTTTATCAGTCCTACATATTAGTGGCATATTAGCTGGGCACTCTTGTTAAATCACGGGCAACCCCAAGTCATAACTGTCTATCCTCCCGACCGTCATTTTATCTCGTCATTTCATACCAGCTACTAGGCGCCTTTGCTCTACATTTTTCATTTTTAGCTGCACTTTTTTCTTTGAAGTTTTGACCTATTATGTAGTAGAGTGAGTAGCACTTTTATAGGAGCTATTAGCTTGTTATTTTTTTTTTAAAGACTCAATATTTTTTTGATCGATAAACTATCTAAGTTGGTCATTATGTGTTGCACAATTTATTCTCAAAATTTAGTTGACCCATAATTTCTGGAAAAAAAGACATGACATGACCTATTATAAGTCAATATTTTTCGGTGTTTTTCTCAGTTAGACCCTTGGTTGCCTTTCTAGCTAGTTAGAAAATCCATGTCAGGTTTTTATTTTCAGTAGACTCGACGACAGCTTATCAACGCCTAAAATAAGACTCAGAATCGTTAGAGTTTAGGGCATAAGCCTGATGAGTTTTCTAATTACTTTACCCCACTTCTTTCCCTATCTAACTTGCCTCTGTTAAAATCTAAGAGTCTTACGGCCCTTAAAGCCTCTTACTCACTCTATTGTCTAATCCTAATGTCCCTAACACTCTTTAGTCTTTAGTCTTCACTCTCCGGTCTTTAGTCTTGAACTTTTAATACTATGCTTGGATTTATTGTACTACCTCCGTTTTTTAATTGTACCCAAAGGCCTTGACACGTTAGCCAGCGCATGGCTTCAATTATGGTATATATCTACAATTGTATAAACGTAAAATGTTAAAAAATTGATTTATGGAATCTACATATCGAAACGAATCAATTAATATCCCACTTGATTACTTTTTTTCTAATGCATAAAGATTAGAATAAGGTCAAAGTGGAAAGTATGAATAATGTCAAAAGTCATTATGCCACAACTAAAAAAGAAGGAAGTATTGAACTTGAATGTTTGATTGTTTAAACTCCAATAAATAAAGATGTAAAATGACTTTGTTTCATTGTTTTAAAATCTTTAATAGCCAATTATCCGTTGTGGATCCATTTAGGACCCACATGGATAAACGAATCCGGATGTGAATTTTCCTTTTTATTTCTCGATGGATTCAGGTAGGATCTGGACCCTTATATGAACCTAGAGGACCGTGTTCAGATACGACTTGTTACCAATGCACTGATCTATCCCCTTCTATATTTACAAGTATTACAACCCTCTCTCTTGTTGATACGATAATAGCACCAATAAAAAAAGTTTTAAGAGATACTATTAGACCATGTATTAAAGAAGGCAAGAAGAACATATTGATCGAGGGTTATCAATGGAGAATTATTTGGAGTTGATTTACTATAACAAGATTATGGTATAGTCTGGTACTCGTGTAGAGTACCTGGAGAGCACTTTGTTCACTCTCTCTCAGGAACGGTTCTTGATATGCATGATATAGATTACCACATAAGGACAAGACCTCAATAATTAGGAGCCCTACATTAAGTTTATTTATATTTTTTGAAATATAAATAAAATAAATTCCTATCGACCGACCAATGATAAGCATTGTTCAACGTGGACATTGAGGTTGCTAGTTCAAAATTCAATTTTTCCTCTACAAAAAAATTCCTTCCCAAGAGAAATGGAACAACTGAATAAAAAATCGTATATATGTTTTGAACTATGAATTAAAGGCCAATTTCAAGAAAGTGCAAAAAGTCTTCATCTTTCTTCCCCCACCCTGATTCCTCCGAACAAAAATACATTAAATGTAATCATTTGCGTTTATTCCCTTTATATATGTACCCTACCTTTTCTAAGAGGAGCACAACTCTTTCAATCGATATGTAACATATTTTGTACTTCCTCCGTTTTGATATAAATGATAGAATGTTGCTTTTACGCATTTTGATACAATTTTTTTAAAGTGTAATTAAACAATGAAAAGTGAGGGATGGGACATATAATTAAATTAATAATCACCACCCACCTACCACCACTGCCCCCACCCTCTCTCCCCCAACTTCACCACCAGACCTGTCCCGACTGCCACTCAACGTCACCATAAACCACCCTCACCCAGCGACAACACTTAATTAACTACCCCCACCCACCGAAACCACCTTCTTAACCAATCTTAGCCACCAAAACCAGCTTTCCAGCCACCCTTAGCCACCAAAGCAACCATCTTCCAAATGATAAACATCTACAGAAAAAGAAAATCAACCTAATTATAAGAGCAATCAGAAATAACCCTAGCATTTCATCAGCAATTGATAAGCATATATCGAGCAAAAATCAACAAGCAAAAATCAGATTGGAAGCTAATCAACCATGGAAAACACTACGATTCACTAAAACAAGGAATTTAACATCAACAAACCACGATTTTTCGACTTACAACAACAAATTGAAGCTCAATAAGATAAAAAAAAATCCAAAAATAAAACTGCTAAATCTAAAACAAACAAAAAACGTGGGTCTTGTACACGAATTTTCGACTTACAACTTGAGGTTGCGCGAGGAGAGAGTATGAACAGATGGAAAGAGAGAAGAGTGGGTCTTGTAAACGCCCAACCTCACTAAAATCACCGAATCCAGCACTAACCACCACAAACAATACTATCTCCAACAATGGCGTATCAAAAACGAACTAGATCCAAACGAAAACGATGAAGAAGAATGTCGGACTCAAAATCAAACCAGAATTACAAGAAGATGAACTAAACCGCCATTGAAGCTCAAGATTAAATCGTAATTTGCTCAAGAACGGAGGTTGGATTCACTGTTGGTGTTGGTGTTAGCGGTTGAGGAGTCGTGGTGGTAAAACTGTGTGTTTTGGTGAGTGGTTGTGGACGCGGTGGTTAAGTGGTTTCAAGAGAGGAGGGAGAATAGGTGGACGGTAGAGAAAGTGGTTTTGTGTTGAGGTGAGTCTGAGGGTGGGTGGATACGGTGGTGGTAGGTTGGCTGGGATTTGAGGAGAGAGGTGGGTAAAATTAGGAGAGTGAGGTTGGGTTTATTAGGATAATAAACATGATTAAGTGTTTTTAGTAAGGGTAGGATTGTCATTTCACTTACCAAAAGTTACCAAATGAAGTAAATCACCAAGGGGGTGTTTGTTTAAAGGGAATTGGAGGTGGGATTGGGATTTATAATCCCATTTGTAAGAAATCCCATGTTTGTTATGTGGGAATGGGATTATGAGGGGGGTTTGGGAGTGGGATTAAAATGCCTCTATTCCCATCAAAATAATACCTAAGGGGGCAGGTATTATGGATGAGAATTGGGAATAGGGGTAAAATGACCTCTTTGCCATTAATGAAAAGGAAGGAAGGGTTTAGTAAGGGTGTTTTTGTAACTTTCTTTTTTTTTCTTTTATTCCCAACCTATTCCCATCCTCTAACAAACATGAGCATGGGATTATTTTCATGAATTCTCACTCTACAATTCCCACTCCCAATCTCATCTCCTAATCCCCAATCTCCCATTCCCACATACCAAACGCCCCGCAAAGTGTATCATGTTATACCATGAAATTTACATAGCTATTGATGCAGGTTGAAAGTCATTGCAGCTATGGTCTTCCAGCTAGAAACCTCCAGCTAAGGAAATTCAGCTTGGATTAAACCAGCTAAAGAAGAATCAGCTAAATATCGTCCAGCTTGAGAAATACAGCTTCACTTCAAAGAGCGTTACAAGTCAAAAACATCAGAGCCTGAAGATCCGTATAATGATTAAAGCCATAAAAGCAAAGGCAATAAACGAGCAAGAATCATGGTGATTAGCATTAATGGAAGACATAAATGAAAGATTTGGAGCTGCTTAAAGAACGTTGCTGGGACAAACGGGCAGAATCATCTTAGCTATATATAGATATGATCACAATGATTGTAGAGACAAGTTCATACAACTAGAACAATTTCATACAAAATCACAAGCATTGTTTCATTAGTTTACAAACTACGAATTACATAGTTGCAAGAATACTAGGGCTGTAATCAAGATCATAGTGGATTGGTGGACTCAAAGCCACCCGCGATTTTTCCCTTATTCCACGGGTTTCCGCGTAACCATCTCTGTGTCTTGTCTCTATTTCTTTTTACTTCTCTTTTACTTAAACGTGCTAGCTGCTCCAGCTAGCTTCCAGCAACTTGGTAGACCCCTAGCTGTAGCTCCCAGCTAAATTTTGCCCTTGCAGAATTTGGCATAAACAGTTTGGCGCCCACCGTGGGGCCTACAACTAGATTTCATATCTAAACTTCAAAAAATCAATCCCTTCCCAGAAGGAAAAACACCTAACTACCAAATGGCCGAATTAACTCCCGAGCAGATGAGAGAAGCTCTAGCATCTTTGCAAGAGGCTCAAACGAGATCCAATGAAATCATCGAAAACTTACAAAAAGAGCTTGAATCAGTAAAGAGCAACGCTAAAAGGTCTTCGCGACGACCTCCTGGTATGACAACTCGAGTTCTGGAGCTGGATGACGCAGAAGCCAGTCCTGAGGAAGATGCTGAGGATATACCAGAACAACCTTACCACGAGGACTTGGATCCCACAGCTTCGAAGCTGGCTCTCCTTGAGTCCCAGAATCGGAAAATGATGCTAATGTTAGCAAAGATGCCAGGGGCACCAACACCTGTAGCTGAGGAGACGCTTGATGGTTACACCAAGTCACCTTTCATAGAAGAGATAACTAGAGCTATGATCCCACAAAAGCTGCATCTAGCCCCATTTGGTAAGTTGTATGATGGGACCACGGATCCATACGATCATGTGAACCAGTACAAGCAGAAGATGTGGACTATCCCCATCCTAGAGGACCTCCTCGAAGCTACAATGTGCAAATCCTTTGGAGCCACCTTAGGTGGACCTGCCCTACAATGGCTTATCACCCTCAGGGCTGGTACTATCCCTAATTTCTCTGTTCTTATTAACAAATTTTATCAACAGTTTGCTAGCAGCAGGATGCTAGAGAAGCATACAGGCGACCTGTACCGCATTATTCAGAAAACAGGTGAAGCTGTTCGTCAGTATCTAGACAGGTTTAACAGGGAGATGATTTCTGTTAAGAACCTGGACATTCCCACAGCTATCGAAGCATTCCGGAGAGGTTTGATACCTAAATCCCGCTTGTATTATGAACTAACTAGATACCCTTGTAGTACCTTTGAGGAAGTCAGAGCTAGAGCTATGGCTGAGATTCGCGTAGAAGAAGATGATGCATCCAGATATGGAGGAGAATCTAGCTACGAGAGGAAGACTCAGAACAGCAACAACAATAACAAAAGGAACGATTGGCGTCACCAGCCGTACCAGAAGCGTGACCAAGCTAGCAGCGTAGCTAGGGAAGCTCCCCGCAAGACTAACAATGCGGATTTCCCTCCTATATCCTCCTACTGTTTTAATGTTGATGCAGGTGG
Source organism: Patellifolia procumbens (assembly GCA_947645195.1). Lineage (NCBI taxonomy): Eukaryota > Viridiplantae > Streptophyta > Magnoliopsida > Caryophyllales > Amaranthaceae > Patellifolia > Patellifolia procumbens. Next base: position 3,111,170 of record CANSGD010000144.1, read on the forward strand.
TGTGGTGAACGCATTGGAAAAGTTGGGTTCAGCAGCTAGGTGGCCTAGGAAAACTGACAAACCTGATGGGCGAAAAGATACTTCCCAATGGTGCAGCTACCATGGAGACCATGGCCATCTGACTGAAGATTGCAAAGCTCTCAGGAAAGAGGTAGCTTGGCTGCTGAAGAAAGGCTACCTAGAGCATCTGATGGGGAAGAAGGGTCAGAAAGATGAATCTAGCAAGGATTGCAGCAGCAAACCAGCTGGACCACCACCTGATCCAACACATGATAAGGTAGTCAACTTCATTTCAGGGGGCTCAGAAATTTGTGGACTAACTTATTCTGCAGCTAAGTGATTCGCTAGGGAAGGTTCCAAATCCGCACCTATCCAGCACAGAAGCAAGGAGGAACAAGAGCTACGTAGCATGATCATCAGCTTCGAAGAAGAAGAGGAAGCCGAAGAAGCTGACCATCATGATGGACTAGTTATTTCACTTACCATCAGCAACTGTCTAATCAAGAGAGTATTGGTAGATAATGGAAGTTCAGCTAATATCATCTTCAAAAATGCCATACAAAGCATGGGGCTACGTGACGAAGACATCATTAGAAAGTCAACAGTCATGTACGGCTTCAACGGAGAACCAGCTGTCACCATTGGTGAAATCACCCTGCCCACCTATGCCAAAGGAGTCAATCTGCAAACCAGGTTTAGTGTCGTTGACTGTCCTTCAGCTTACAATGTTATTATGGGTACACCTTGGATTCACAGGATGAAAGCTGTGCCGTCCACCTACCATCAAACCTTCAAATTCCCTACCCAGTGGGGAGTACAAGAAATCAAGGGGGACAGGAAGGTAGCTAGGGAGTGTTACAGCATCTCTCTCAAACCCAAAAAGGAAGACATCTAGCAATTACAACAGCATCCAGCATCCAACAAAGAGCAAGCTGTAGAAGAAGTGATGCTGGACGCTGCAAAACCTGAACAGACAGTACAGATTGGGGCATCCCTACCACCAGAGGAGAAAGCTAGGATCATTGAGTTCCTCAAGAACAACATCACCTGCTTCGCATGGACGCATGAAGACATGGTTGGGATCGATCCTTCTATTTGCACTCACAAGCTGAACGTGGACCCCCATCACAAACCAATCAAACAAAAAAGAAGGAAATTCGCACCTGAACGTAACCTCATCATCAACGAGGAAGTAGAAAAGTTGCTACAAGCAGGTAAAATTAGAGAAGTTAAATACCCTGATTGGCTAGCTAACGTGGTTGTGGTAGGTAAAAAGAATGGCAAGTGGCGAGTATGCATCGATTTCACCGATCTAAATAAAGCTTGCCCAAAAGATCCTTTCCCTCTACCTCACATTGACGCCATGGTAGATGCCACAGCTGGGCATGAGAGGCTCACCTTCCTGGATGCTTACTCAGGTTACAACCAGATTCTGATGGACCCAGAAGATCAAGAGAAAACAGTTTTCATGACCGAAAGAGGCATATATTGCTATAAAGTTATGCCGTTTGGTCTAAAAAACGCAGGCGCTACCTATCAACGCTTGGTGAACAAGATGTTCGAGAAGCATCTTGGGGACACGATGGAAGTCTACATCGATGATATGCTGGTCAAGTCCAAACAAGCTGAGGATCATGTATCACACCTGCAGGACACATTTGACGTCTTGAAGAAGTACAACATGAAGCTGAATCCAACGAAATGTTCCTTCGGGGTACCAGCTGGCAAGTTCCTAGGTTACGTAGTAACCCAAAGAGGGATCGAAGCTAGCCCAGATCAAATCAAAGCACTCATCAATATCCAGTCTCCCAAGAATCTGAAAAAGGTTCAGAAGCTGACAGGAAGAGTAGCAGCGCTCAATCGTTTCATTTCCAGGTCATCAGATAAGTGTCACCTATTCTATCATGTGCTTAAGAAAAATAAAGGTTTTGATTGGACTACAGAACACGAAGAAGCTTTACAAAAGCTAAAAGAGTACCTAGCTACGCCTCCCGTCCTATCTAAACCTAAGTCAGGAGAGACTTTGCAGCTTTATCTAGTTGTAAGTAACACAGCTGTTAGTGCGGTACTAGCTAGGGAAGCTGATAACTAGCAGCTACCTGTGTACTATATCAGCAAATCTTTACTAGATGCAGAAACCAGGTACACCTCTTTGGAAAAGCTAGTGTTGTCTCTGTATACAGCTTCAAGGAAACTCCGACACTATTTCGAAGCTTATCCTATTTGTGTTTTAACTAATTATCCTATAAAAGTTGTGTTACGCAAACCTGAATATACTGGCAGGATGAGTAAGTGGTCCATATCGCTTAGTGCCTATGACATCAGGTATCAACCACGAACAGCTATAAAGTCACAAGCTCTAGCTGATTTTGTGGCAGATTTCAGTCCTAATCTAGCTACTTCAGCAGATGAGGAGGTGCGACATATTAATCAGGTAAGCCCTGCAGGTAGTTGGAAGCTATTTGTGGATGGTTCTTCTAACTTTAGAGGAGCTGGGCTAGGTATAGTCCTAAAATCGCCACAAGGGGACATAATAGTACGATCTATTTGTTGTGACTTTAAAGCTACTAACAATGAGGCCGAGTATGAGGCCCTGCTTGCAGGTATGGCTGTTGCCCAAGATCTGGGGGCAACCAGGTTACAAGTGTATAGCGACTCTTTGCTTATTGTTAGCCAGGTAAAAGGAGAGTATGCAGCTAAAGATTCGAAGATGTCCCTGTACCTGGAGCTGGTCAAATCAAAGATATTGCTCTTCCAGGAGTTCACAATACAACAGGTGCCAAGGGATCAGAATACGAAAGCTGATGCACTAGCTAACCTGGGCTCCGCACTCAGGAAATGTAACTTCGATAACGTCCCAATCGCCCACCTAGCTGCGCCAGCCATTGACAAAGAGGCGAGTCACATACTTAGCATTGGTAATGAGACAGGAGCTGATAGTTGGACAAAGCCACTATTGGATTACCAAGAAAGGGATGTACTACCAAGTGACAAGCTGGAGTCAAGAAAGATACGCATGAAAGCCAGCAGGTACCAGGTAATAGCTGGAGTCTTGTTTAAATGCGCAGCTAAGTATGACATTTTGCAGAGATGCTTGGAGAAAGAACAATGGGAAGCCACCCTCAAAGAATTTCATGAGGGGGAATGCGGCTCACATGCAGCAGGAAGGAGTTTGTCTAACAAGATACTATCCTATGGTTATTATTGGCCAACTATGCGTAGGGATGCCAAGAGGTACGTAGCTAAGTGTGAGAGTTGCCAAAAACACGCAGGTATGGTACACAAACCTTCCGAGCCATGGCACCCCACGTTGACACCTTGGCCATTCATGAGGTGGGGCATGGACATAGTAGGTAAGCTGCCAGCTGCGCCAGGACAAAAAGTATATATGCTGGCCCTAACTGATTATTTTTCTAAGTGGATTGAAGCTGGTGCATTCCAGCAGGTAAGAGATAAGGAGGTGATTGCTTTTATACATACTAACATCATCTGCAGGTTTGGAGTACCTAGTGAGATTGTTTGCGACAATGGATCATAGTTTATAAGTGATAAAACACGGCAATTCTGTCACGAATGGAACATCAACCTGATAACATCGACACCCAGGTACCCTCAAGCTAACGGACATGCTGAGTCCAGCAGCAAGGTAATCATCAACGGTATCAAAAGGAGGTTAAAAGCTAAAAAAGGAAAATGGGTGGAGGAGCTGCCCAGAGTCCTCTGGGCCAACAGGACAACACCTAGAGGAGCAACAGGGCGAACCCCTTTCTCATTAGTTTATGGTTCTGAAGCTGTGTTACCAGCAGAAGTAGCCGTGCCTACTGCCAGGTATGGACTTTTAACCCCTGAGCTAAATGACTCTGAATTGTCTTATGATTTAGATACCATAGAGGAGCTGCAAGACAACGCACTGGTCAGGATGGCTGTCCAGCAACAGATCGTGGCCCGTAGCTTCAACAAAAACGTGAGAGCAAAAGTCTTCAAGCAAGGAGACTGGGTGTTAAGGAAAGTCTTCCAAAATTAATACCCAGGAGTTGAATGCAGGAAAGTTGGGTGCTAGCTGGGAAGGTCCCTACCTGATCGAACAGGTGGTAGGCAAAGGAGCGTATCGTCTAGCTACGGTAAAGGAAAAGCTGTACCTAGAAGCTGGAATGCTTCACACCTTAAATTGTACCATTTCTAAAAAGCTGAGTAATCAGCTTGAAAACAAAAGACATCAAGTACAGAACAGTCACACCAGGTAAGGACAGACTACTAAGCAAAGCCAAGGAACATCAGGTTAGACCTTCCTCCTTGCATTTTTTACCTATGAAGGTTTTCGCTAGAATTTACATTGACTTAGGCATCGGAGAGTCATTGGCTATACCAACGACTATCTTGGCCTAGCCACATGCCAACGACTATCTTGGCCTAGCCACATACGCAGGTACCGCAAGGCTAGCTACAAGTGGAGCATTACTTAGCTTCCTAAGCTATCTAAAGGCGCAAGAACACCTAGGCACCTTGGAAAACAGCTACTAAGGAAAACTAAGCTACCAAGGTTGCATCAGCTAAGGGCTACACGCCTAGGTAACAGGGCCCATCACACAAGACATTGGCATCATAAAACGCCAGGTAAAAATCTAAAGCAGCTAGCTCTTTGTACTAAGAATATGCATATATATCAAAGTCAAAGTATTCAAAATACATACCAGCCCCTTGGTTGGCGGTAAAATTATCCAAAGCACAAAGAAATTAAAATTATCCGACAAAGCAAAGCAACGAAATTAGAAAAAGCTGAAACTAAGCTGCATCCTCAGCTGGGGCTCCCTCAGCTACAGGCATGGGCTTGGACATTTCAGCTACTGGGGCAGAACCGCTAGGAGGCTCAGCTACGGTGTCAGCTGCGTCCTTAGCCGGAGTTTCAGCTAAGTCCTTAGCTGACGAGTCAGCAGTAGAAGCCTCTTGCCCAGAAGGAAGCAAACCCAAGGCTAGGGCTTCGAGATCCGCAATACTCCCCATAGTAGCTAGGAAAGCGTCAGTATACTTGTGCAGTTCCTTAGTACCTAGGTTCTTGAAGAGCATCAGGTCCGCAAGCTTGGCAGGCTCGACAATTTAGACCTCAGCCATCTTGTCCAGATGGATGTCCTTCTGATGAGCCAGCTGAGCATCCACATCTTCCTTTTCCTTCTTCACCTCCGCCAGCTTGAAGCTAGCCACCTTAGCCTCCTCCCTAGCCGCAGCAATTTCAGCTTCAGCTGAAGCTGCGAAGAATTTCTTCGCATCCCTCTCTTTCTCCAAGAGCAACGTCTCAACCTTGCGTTGCTCCTCAGCTATAGCTTGCCCCCTCTTGGCCTTCTCTACCTCTTCCTTTAGGGCTGCCACCTCAGCTTGAGAAGCCTTAAGCTGGGATGACATCGTGGCAACCGTTCTCAAGCTGGAGCGGGCTGCAAGACAGTTCTGTAGGGCCTAGGGTGAAATTTTTGAAAAAACGTATAAGAGAGGGAACAGCTAAGAGTAAAAAGTTTAAAGGACAAGGGAAAGAGTGGAAAGACATACCTGCAGAGAGTATTGAACCGCATGGTTCACAATCACCTCAGGATCCTCAGACCAAAGGCGCTTAGCTGCTGCAGGAAAGAACAACCTTTCAGCGTGCGGCCATATGCCGTTGTTTAACCCTTCTTCAGATAGGAAGTTCGCTGGCAGGGCTAGGTTGACCGTCGAGGTACTAGGAGGAGGGGGAGGATCCAAGTCCAATTTGATTATGGGAGGCTGCATGCTGGGAGTAGGAGCAGCCACCTTGGCAGGGGTAGCTGCCTTAGGTTGGCTCGAACTAGCAGGGACCCAGATCTCTTTCTTTTCAACCGAGCTACAGCATCAGCTTGGGATAGCGTACTACCTTTAACTGTACAGAAACAATAAAAACATGTTTAGCGTTTTTTCCACCTAGGAAACCCTAAAAATGAGAAACAGTAAGACTACCTTACCCGAAGTCATAGAATCTGTTCCGGAGGTGGTAGGAGTCAAAGAGGAAACAGGAATCGCCTTGAAAGGAGGAGTGTAAGACCTTTTCTCCAAAGAAATCCTAAGAAACACCTTGGCTCTTTCGTCCCGTATCTCTAAAGTCTCGACAGCTTCAGACGAACCTGAGTAAAAGCAGGGTTAAAGTCATAGTTAATAGAACATTCTAAAAAAAGGAAAGAGGAAAGCGGTAAAATACCTCCAGCAGGCCAGCCAGAGGGAAGAAACTCCCCAGCTTCACCAAGAGAGTCCTTGGCAACGTAGAAAAAACGAGTCTTCCAGAAAGACTCAGAGGCACCAGTCCCTTCTACAGGGCTGGGATACTTAGGTTTTTGCCTTAGGGTAACCTTGTTAGGGTTAATAATTTTTAAGCTGTAGAGAGTGAGTAGATCTTTTAAGGTGAAAGGAGGGCTCCAATCCCTAGTAGCAGATTCTATAGTGAAACAGATCTTCCAGAAACCTGGCATCAATTGGCCAGGGGAAAAGTTTAGAACTTCCACAAAGGAACGCACTAAAGGAGTGAAACTAAAGCTGTAACCTAGGAGGAAGGGATACTCATAAAAACAAATCAGATCCTCAGGAGTATTGTCTGGCCGGTCGAATTCCTCAGGTACCACAAACTCGGTACTTTCAGGAAAACCACCTCTAAACCTAATATTTTCAATGTCTTCCCAAGTGATAGAAGAAGCTACGTCGTCTTTGGCCTTCCCCATTGATTTAGGTTTAGGAATGAAAACCTTTTTCCAAGCAGATTGCTTAAAAGGCATGCAAAAAGTCGAGAAGAGGCAAGAGAGAGAGAGAGAGATAAGACTTACCAAAGGAGAGAAACAATAAACGGAAATGAGGATCTTCACGCAATCTTCAGATTTTTAAACCAACTCTGACACATAAACGGCTAGTATTTAAGACTTAGAATAAATGTACTTAAGTGTGTAATTACGCCTAGTTCAGTAAAAGCTACAGTGTGTTCTATTTAATATCTGCGCCTTTTGGAAGTCCAACCTTCATAGCAACCGTTACGCTGACATTAACTTGCAGCTTAGCTACGCCAGGTCAGCGGCATAAGCTACAAGTTAGGGGCAATTGTTATACCATGAAATTTACATAGCTATTGATGCAGGTTGAAAGTCATTGCAGCTATGGTCTTCCAGTTAGAAACCTCCAGCTAAGGAAATTCAGCTTGGATTAAACCAGCTAAAGAAGAATCAGCTAAATATCGTCCAGCTTGAGAAATACAGCTTCACTTCAAAGAGCATTACAAGTCAAAAACATCAAAGCCTGAAGATCTGCATAATGATTAAAGCCATAAAAGCAAAGGCAATAATCGAGCAAGAATCATGGTGATTAGCATTAATGGCAGACATAAATGAAAGATTTGGAGCTGCTTAAAGAACGTTGCTGGGACAAACGGGCAGAATCATCTTAGCTATATATAGATATGATCACAATGATTGTAGAGACAAGTTCATACAACTAGAACAATTTCATACAAAAGCACAAGCATTGTTTCATTAGTTTACAAACTACGAATTACATAGCTGCAAGAATACTAGGGCTGTAATCAAGATCATAGTGGATTGGTGGACTCAAAGCCACCCGCGGTTTTTCCCTTATTCCACGGGTTTTCGCGTCACCACCTCTTTGTCTTGTCTCTATTTCTTTTTACTTCTCTTTTACTTAAACGTGCTAGCTGCTCCAGCTAGCTTCCAGCAACCTGGTAGACCCCTAGCTGTAGCTCCCAGCTAAATTTTGCCCTTGCAGAATTTGGCATAAACATATCACTTATTTGCAAATATCCATATTTAGAAACTGTATCTTTTATATCAAAACGGAGGAAGTATAAAAAAAACATACACATAAGCAATTGCTACCCAACTTAAGTTACACTAATGTCTATAATTCATGAAATACTAGGTAATAGTAAACCTTGTTCTTCATTCATTGAACGGCCACGGCTTCAGAAAGAGCGAAGACAAAAGCCTAGTTATTTCTGCCAAAAAAAAAGAAAAAGAAAAAAAGCCTAGTTATGTTAGTAATTGCTCTACATTCCAAAGTCAAAAAACAACTTTTTTTTTTGGATGAAATTGAGTACCTATACTTTATACACAGTTTCAGATCACTTTATTGCAATTGCTACTCATAGTCATAAATAATCTAAAGCTTCCATAAATGTTAAACAATCCTGAAGAAAATTAAAGAGTAGAGGGTGTAGAGCAACATATGTCCCCCACCCTCAGTAAGCTAAGACAATAACTTCCTTTTTGTTAGAATAATGTATTAACCTTTTTGGGGAGCTTCTATCTCAAAATTCCTCATCAGTCGAAGTTTAGGACTATTATTAGATTAGATAGTAGTGTGGTAAAATGGTTGGTTAGGTTGGTTTTTTTAGGATATACGAATATGGAGCTTCATTTTAGAAGGTTTTTAATCTTAAACAATTTGGTTTCAATTAGAAATGGATAATGTACGAGTATTGGAATAATTAGCTAACATGTTTAGGTTGTCTGGCACCATTATATACATAGAGGTATGAAAAACCGTCTTTACAAGACTAAGAGTCTAATTACCAAATTACCCTAATACACCCCCTCAATCTTTACGAGGAGGAATCACGGATAGATTGGAACGATGTTTACAAAACAACTCAGAAGAAAGGCCATTAGTAAAAATATCAGCAACCTGCAACTATGTCGGAACGTGCTTGACCTGAAGTCCACCTTTAGCAACCATCTCACGAACAAAATGATAATCAACATCAATGTGCTTACTACGATCATGATGAACAGGATTGGCAGTAAGATACATAGCAGAAACATTGTCACAATAGAGAATGGTAGGCCGTCGATGAAAATACCCTAAATCAGCCAACAATTGACGTATCCAAATTGTTTCTTAGAGCGCTAGAAGATCAAATTCTTCCCTAGGAAGACAACATAACCAGTAGTAGAATGCCTAGTGTCATGACACCCGACCCAATCAGCATCAGAATAGGCTACAGTCACAGTATGGGAGCCAGTACTATGAAGAAACAACCCATAATCAGAAGTTCCCTGCAGATACCTGAAAATTCTTTTCACAGCATGAAGGTGAGTAGTACAATACGCATGCATAAATTGAGAAACCGAATTAACAACATAGGCAATATCAGGACGAGTCATAGTCAAATATTGTAATGCACCAACCATACTACGATAATCTGTGGGATCAGCAAGAAGTTCACCATCTAAGAGAGAAAGAGTGACACGAGAGACAATAGGAGTACGTACGGGTTTGACAGTATGAAGAAGAAATTTCTGAAGAAGATCAACTACATATTTGTTTTGAGACAATGGCAAACCCTGAGGAGTATGTAAAACCTGAATGACTAAGAAATAATGCAAATCACCCAAATCTTTCATAGCAAACCGGGCAGAGAGAACACTGATAAATTTCTGAAGCAAAGAGGAACTACTACCTGTAAGCACAATATCATCAACATAGAGCAATAGAATGATAATATGACCACTGTGTTTGAGAGTGAAAATGGAGGTGTCACAACTGCTGCACTTGAAACCAATAGGGAGTAGAAAGTTGCTGAAACGAGAGAACTAAGCTCGAGTAGCTTGCTTCAAACCATAAATGGATTTTCGTAACCGACAAACATGATGTGGTTGAGAAGGATGTTCAAAACCAGGAGGCTGACGCATATAGACTTCCTCATTGAGGAAACCATGAAGGAAAGCATTATTAACATCGAGTTGACGAAGAGGCCATTTAAAATTAGCAGCAAGGGTTAAAACTAAGCGAACAATAGTAGGCTTAATGACAGGACCAAAGGTTTCAAAGTAGTCAATACCTGCCTGCTGATGATTACCAAAAACAACAAGTCTGGCCTTAAACCGCTCCACCGAACCGTCAGAATTATATTTAATCTTATACACCCACTTACAACCAAGAGCGTTTCTATTGTTGTTGTGAGGCACAAGTTCCCATGTATCATTCTTAATTAATGCTTCATACTCATCACGCATGGCTTGTTGCCAACGTGAATCTTTAGACGCTTGTTTAAAATTAGACGGTTCAGACTTAACAATGTCGGTTTTTAAATTCATTAAATTCTTAGTTGAAATGATTCCGTCTTTTAAACGAGTGGTCATGGTATGGACATTAGTAGGATCGACACACTTAGACAACTTTCTAGGACGCCTAGAGGGAGGGACGATAGGAGACGGGGACGACTCAAGAATAGAAGGGGACGGGGTGGAAACATCACACGCATCATGTGAGATGGCGTGTGAGGGGGAAGAGGGCAGCAGTACTCCCGCGGGCGCAGGAGGGTGCTGCGGGATGGCAGCGTCATGTGGCGTAGGCGCACAAGACCCCGCGGGCGCGGGCATACGAGGCTGCGGGCTGCTGCTGCTCAGCAGCGAACCTACGGGCGAGGGACAATGCTGCGGGCTGGCAGTCGCGTGGCTGTGAGACAGCACGTCGACTGCGGGCGCGGGGTGACTCGAGGACAACACAGGCATAGACCCATTAGGTGAGCTAGGAGGGGGACCATACGACTCACAAGAAGACACACTAGACGGAATGAGACTCGGAAACACGACTAAGGGGTCAAGAAACTCGTCGGGGGACGTCTCAAGAGACTTAAGAGACACAAGAGTACGATAGGGAAATTTCCGTTCACTAAATAGGACATGACGACTTGTGTAAACCTTGCCAGAAAGAGGATCAAGACATCGATAACCCTTATAATTTGACGCATAGCCAATGAAAACACATTAAATCGACTTAGCTTGTAATTTATTGATTTTAGGATCTAAAAACAACGGAAAACAAGCACAACCAAAATCAAAAACTCATATGAAAGAGGACGATGAAAAAGTTTGGCAAACGGGGTGCAGAGCCGAACTCGGAATACGATTAATCGTATAAACAGTCGTATAACACGCATCGACCCAATATCGAGTTGGCAACTCAGATTGAATAAGCATAGTACGTGCCATCTCGATAATGGTTCGATGTTTCCTTTTCGCAGCACCATTCTACGCTTGAGTCCGAGCACAAGACTTCCGAAAATAAATTCCCAAATCACAGAAATGTTGTAGTAAGGGAGTGTTATCAAACTCACGTCCACCATCACTTTGGAAAAATTTAAATTTTGAATAAACAGATTGTCAACAAGTTTCTGAAAAGCTAAGCAAGTCGAATAAACATCAGATTTCAGTTTTAGTGGATATAGCATTGAAAAACGCGAATAATCATCAACAAAAACCACATAATACTGAAAAAATTGATTCGATTTAACTGGCGATTGCCAAAGATCACTATGTATCAAATATAAGGGATATGGAGCACGATAAGTCACAGACTCAAAGGGAAAATGATGTATCTTTCCTACTTTGCAATGAACACAATCGTCATGAAACTTAGAATTACATGAAATCAAGTTTTTTGAACGTAAACTTCCTAAAACTCTAGCAGAAGTATGACCAAGGCGAGTATGCCAAACATCTCCAGACTCCTTGGTGGCTATGAGAGCAGGGACAAACGACTCTGGGCAGACTCTGAAGAAACTCGGGAAGACGACTCTGACTCTAGAATGTGAGACTGAAGAGGGTAGACACCATTCCTACTGATTCCCCGCAACAGAACTGCCCGTGGTCTTGTCCTTAACACAAACAGAAGACTCGTCAAAACAGACTATGCAAGAAATTATCCTGACATAACTTTTGAACAGACATCAGATTATGTTTTAACTGGGGAACATGACACACTTTCGTGAGGCGAAGGGGGAGACTAGGGGAAGACAAAGTTAAATTTCCAAGTTTATTAATGGGAAGTTTTGTGCCATCACCAACAACAATAGAACTCGAACCAGTGTACGGAAGAGCATTAGATTACATACCATCCTGTGAGGTAATATGAGATGCGGCTCCAGAATCTGGATACTAAATGGAGTCATTCGTTTCACTCCCAACAGACAGTGCAACTAGGGCACGTGTGACACCATCAGGGGAGGAAGGCACAAAGCTGTGATTGAAACGCTGAGGACAATATGCTGCTTCGTGACCTGGATACCAACAAAACCACAAGTATCTGAAGAAGGAGTGTTGGCTAAATTGCCTTTAGATGGATTACTTCCTGCTGAAGAGCCGTTAGATGGATTACTTCCTGCCGTTAGACGGCCTGAAAGGATGCGCCGGACTGAGGTAGCTCTGCTGTTGTGGCGACAGAGAACGCGCTGGCGTCTGGAAAGAAGGCGTCGGGCTGGTGCTGCGGAGCAACGACGGAAATCAGCGCTGGGTTGGGACGGAAATCAGCGCTAGGCGTCTGGTGGCGGGGCTGGTGCACCGGAGTAGACGGTTCTGGGCGAACGGACTGACCGGCGGTGGGCACATGGGCGGCCATAGGAGGTGGCTGCCGGAATTAGAGTTTGTTTTGTTAAAAAAAACAACCGAAAATTGAAAGAGAAAAAGGGGAAAAAAAAATTAACCTAGGCTCTTGATACCATATACGAGTATTGGAATAATTGACTAACATTTTTAGGTTGCCTGACACTATTATATATATAGAGGTATGAAAAACCTTCTTTATAAGACTAAGAGTCTAATTACCAAATTACCCTAATAGATAAGTAATAGAATTAATGCAACAAATTGAAGTCTTTATCCATGTTAGTCAATAGATGACCGACATAGGGATAAGTTTTTTCGAAGTCAAGTCATTTGCTAAATGCTAAGCACCCCTTTGTATTCGACTACTTCTGTATAACTTCTTGATCATATGCTATGATACAATTTAATAGATGGTCAAATTCATTTGAATCTTGCCAGAAAAAATTTATAAAATAGAATCCCTTTCTAACTTTTAGAGAAAGTAATTGTACTTATTAGAAACAAATTCGGTCAAGTATTCCTCGATAACTAGTTAATTTGTCAATTTTCATAATTTTTTCGTTTTTTCAATGAATTAGGATAGAGATACTTTTAAATGAAATCCTTTCTAAATGAATTAAAAATTTTAAGTAAATGCTAAGCATACCCTATGATAGGTAGTAAAATCACTAAAATGTACTCCCTCCGTCCCAAAATAACTGCTACATTTGACCAAAAAGTAAAGTACATTTTGGTCAAATATAACAGTTATCTTGGGATGGAGGGAGTATTAGGTAATGTCTGTATATATAGTCTTAATGTGAGTTCTTTGAATGAGCACACTAAGCAAAGTTGTAGCGTAACCAGCAACCGAAACACGAAGCATCTTCATTAGGAGAGTAATGTTTATCTAATCCAATATTATTTCTAAGCCATCTAATCACAGTTTTCTTTCCTAAGGCCCTGTTCAGTTCACCTTAAAATAATAATATTCAGTAAAAATATGTTCAATTTAGGAAAAATAAGTTCAGTTCAGCAAAAATAAGTTCAGTTCAGTAAAAATAAGTTTAGTTCAGTAAAAATCAGTAGTGCAAAGAAGAAAAAACAATATGAATCAGTAAAAATAAGTTCAGTTCAGTAAAAATAAGTTCAGTTCAACAAAAATAAGTTCAGTTCAGTAAAAATAAGTTGAACTGAACAGGGCCTAAATCGAGTCATGAGGACTTTGGTTATAATCTTTAGAAATTCCAGATATTTCTAGCTCTAGACTTATTGGATGGGATAAAACTTGTTGCTCTAAATGCATGAAGATGTACTTGGTCTTAAAAAATGCAAAAACATGTAATAAAGCCATGCGAAGAAGTTACTTTAGCAATCTAAAAAAAAGTTAGTTTACGTCATTAATAGAGAGTGTAATAAGCAGCGATAATTGTATCCAACCCGACATAATTACTAATTTTTAAAAACCTCTATAGTAATGTGTTAACTATCTAGTAGGCAGATGTAATAATGAGATGCATGGTTAAAACTACCTTCCAATAACACTAGCTTGGTCAAAAAACTTTGCTACTCTGTCTATAATATGGCTTGGTTAAACGACACATAAGAACTCAACGTCTCTAGAATATTTTTTCTGAAAAGATCATGCATTTTAGATGGATATGGCGTTTAACGGTTCTGTTTGATGCAAAATAGAGTTCTAAATGTCATTTTTTGAGCTTAAATACTCAATCCAACGGAAAAACCCGTGATAATGTGATTTTGATCCTTTTTTTTTTTGGTCCAAGCTTTCTCTAAAAAAAACGCTTTTTTGGGTTTTTTAGAATATAGAATTTTCAGTTTCAGATCATAACATCATATTTAAATTCCAAATCTATTGGACGGTTTTTACATTTTACCAAAAAGGAATATTCATGTGCTACATATTCCCCCTGCTTTTTATTTTTCCTATTGCGACATTTGGCTTTTTATACTTATTACGGACTTATATTTGATCAAATTATGTGATTTAACATAAAGTAAAATATAGTGAAATTGGATCTTATTGAATTCAAATCTTTAAATACATTCAAAATATAAATTTTTCGATAGCAACATTTGAAACTTTACACTATTCACACATTTACCTTTGACCAACTTTTGTGATTCAACCATAAAGGATAGTATGGTCAGGTAAAATCTTGTTAGATTTATCTCGATAAGTACTTCCAAAATATCAAATTTCTATAAATATTAACCAAATTATAATTTTAAAAAACTAATGATTAAGTTCGTGTATTGACAAGCGTGAAACTTTAGTTGTTGCAATAGATAAAAAATAGAGGAAGTATATACTATAGGTGTTAACTACACAAACAAATGAACAATGATCCCCTTCAAAACAAAAACCAAAAAGAAACTCTACAAACATTGATCGGATCTTTAGTGCTGGAATTTGCTTTAGTTTTGGCATTAATTGTTGTCCACAACTATTTCCACACCTAAAAGGTGAGAAGTAGGTCCTCAAAGATTAACAGATTAAGATTGAGGAAGATAGCGTATTTGGAGATTATATCCTCATTTTATAATTTCATTTTATATTAGTCTGGCAACTCGTCTCATAAGTAGTACTAAACTGTGGTAACTGGTAAGTTTGGTAACAACTATAAAATTATGTGTAATTTGAAAGGAAAATCCTCCTTCATTATTAAGTTGATGAAAACACATCTTTAAAGATGTGATTTTTCTACACAATAATCATTTTGTTAGAGATATTATCGGAAAATATATGTGTGATATATTTTCCGTAGATATATTTAGAAGAATAATATAATTTAGGTTTATTTATGTTAGATATTATATAGTTTATGGTAGTATATATCTTTTAGGGTTTGGTAGTATATCTTTTAGGAATATTGTTTCCTATCTTATGTTACCTAGGTTTTGTATAAATACTCAACCTATTGATAAATAATAATCAAGCCACTTTATTAAGTCATATTATTAAATTTGTCTTGGTATCAAGAGCAGGTTAGATCTTGGTATTGTCTACAAAAAAAAAAAATCTCCCTGCCGGTAGGTTAGAAAATTAAACCTACAGGCAGGATTCATGAAGTTTTTTTTTTATTTCCGCTGTGTAGTTTTATTGGGTTGGGAGACTAAAGTTTATGTTACAATTGCATTACTTATATAGAGAGCATAATATAAACTTAACCTAATAAATTTAACCTAATGGGCCTTGCCCGTAGATATAGACCCGCGGTCCAATATCCTCTAACACATTTCCACTCAATAGTACATCTTAAGCGGTGATTTACAAGCATTACTATAGATATTGATATGATATTTCTAATATAAAATTAGATACGAATGTATTATCAATTCATTAACATCATACTTCCTCCGTTTTTATTTAGTTGACACGTTTTGACTTTTGACACTATTCACATAAGCTACTTTGACTATCTTTTGTGATTTATACGTAAGAGAAAATATAGTCATGTGGGTGGGGTCTTGTTAGATTCGTCTCATTATATATTTGCAAAATATCATATTTTTATAATTTTTATTTATCAATTTTCCAAGATAAAAGTGATTGAAATTACGCGTTGGTAAACGTGATAAAAGAAACAGGTCAACTAATAAAAAACAGAGGAAGTATATAAAATAGGTAGGAGAGTAAGGAAGCGTAAGGCTGCAAATCTCCCCCATCCCCACCGCTATAACAGGAAGGGGGCGGTCGTGGGGAAGAGGCAGTGGCACAGTGAAAGGAACGAAGAAAAGAAGTTGTATATGTTATTGAAGAGAGGTGGATAATTCAAACTCTATTTGAATAACAGTTTGCTTTAAATAGTATTGCTTTCTTTTCCCCCTCTTCCATTTTCTTGATTCCGTTCTCTTTTACTCTATGAAAACTTGAGAACTAGATGTGCCCTTAGCTTAAACTCGTAGGCGAAAGTAGTTAATAAATGTGTACCTATTCTTTTATGATTTTTGTTAATAAAGGAAAATCCCTTCATTTTAAGTTTGTTAAAATTTAATCCCTACACCAAGGGAATATGAGGAGGGAGCAATATGCCATTGCTTCACAACCTCATCTCAAATGGTGGACTATATATGTTAATTTCTTTGTAATTGCGTTATTTTGTCTGTTTACATTTATACAGTGTTTAGGATATGTGTTTTTTGTCTGAAAAAGACTGAATTGAACTAAATTAAATTGAGTTAGACTGAACTAAACTGAATTAAATTGTATTGTACTGAATACTCCCTCTTTTTTTTTAATAGAGACATTTGGGTTTGCACATGGACCAAGAAAAAATTACAAAAGTAGGATAGAGAAATAAAAAAAAAAGTACTAAAAGGTAGAGAGAATAAAAGTAAAAGCAAGATAAGGTGGCCGAACCTACCAAATAAGGCAAAATTGTCTAATGTCCCTATTAAAAAAAAATACCCAAATAACAAAATGTCCCTATTAGAAAGAATAGGGGGAGTAAAAAACAATATTTAAACAATAATAAATTAGTAGATAATTATTATGAAAAATAAATAATTATTATATAATTAATAACTAATAATTAATAATTATAATGACTAAATCATGATAATATAGTATTTAGCTGTTATTAATTGATAATTATGAATAAATAATAATTATAAATTTACAAAAATAATAATTAATAATAATAAGTAATTACTATCATCATTAATAGTAATATATTAATACTAAAGTAACAATAATAGTTGAACTAACTAGGACTTACTAATCTTATAAGGTGTTGATATTTATCGAAACTTATTGGGAGTTCAATGCATGATTTTCACTGATGTAATTTTACTGATTCTCTATTATTCTATTAATGTACTCGTACTATACCAATATTATTGAATTGAACATGAATTTACTAAATTGAACTTATCTAAATTTCCTTGAAATTGTCAAAATTCATTGGACCTAAAACTTTTTTTAAATTTGAGGAGACTGAGGACAATGCACTATAAGTAGGAATCATTTCTAAAAACTTTGTCCAACATATTTTAAATGAGCAAGATTAAAAACTAAAGAGGAAGTCATTTGTAAATTGCACAAATTAACACTTTCAACTTTTAAGTTTGAGGAAAAAGATAAGTGGGAGACAATCCACAACTAAGACAATCCTTATCTTTTTTAAAGGGTTAAAAGATCAATTGATTTGTAACTATACATCACCATGTTTTATAGTAGTGCTTAAGACATGTCGGAAATAACTTTCCTTTTCCCCCATTTTTAGGCAAAATCTGATCTAGAAGTGACTAGAATTGTCTCACAGTATATCACTATATCATGGTGGAATTACAGTGACTATTTTTTACATTTTATTTCAAGGCTTACTTGTTGCTTTTTCAAGAGTAACTTTTTAGTATTTTTTTAAAATAACTTTGTAATGTAAAACGCTAAAAATGAGACTCTTTTCCCTTTGATACTTAGAGATTGAAGAAACATTCACTGATTTCAGCTAACCTGTCTTAAAAGGTATAAAAGCAGAAGAGTAGAAATGATATTAGGATTCTCTCCATTTCTAAAAAAAAAGTGATGTCAAATTCTTAGATCAATGGTTGAGAAATGAGAATACATATATTGTCCTAATATGCTCTTTTTTTTTCGGTAACCAAGATATTACATGTCGTTATGCTAAGATAAGAAAATGGATGAAAATATCTGAAGAGGATCCGATTACGAGCGAGGATCCTCTCCAGTGCTAGTACTCACTTTAACTTAGAGTTGGGGCTTTGGGGTGATTTGGAGATTTCATCTCAAATTTATCCTTTTTTCATAGTGTAAGTAGAAGTACTGGACATCCAGTGTACTAAATGTGATTCTAATTGTCCGATTACCGAGTATTTGGACGTGTTCGTTGATTTTGTTTTGGAATACAAGCAGATGAAGCACTAATTATGTCAAAATCAACTATGCTTGTCTGAACCTTTTCAGCTACTAATTGGAAGAACGTGAACTTCTCCACGAATTTAACTAGTTCCTTAGAATCTTCTCGTGACGAGGTATGTTTGAGTTGTTTGACAAATAGTGGCATAATGCAAAAAATACTCGTGCAAATCTCCAAATTAAATCTGTATCAATATACCAGTCAAAATATATACGAACCAAGCAGGCTTAAGACACTAGATTAATTTATTCTTTTTTTGGCAGCAAGAATAAATCAATTAGTTGTAATATTATCTACGAGCATACATAAGTTACGTTGTGTAATATACTGTACCGATCAAGATTTAAGATATAGGAACCATGCAATCTTTATATATCCAACAACTATGAAGAATATGTAAGGTGCATATTGCTCGCTAGATCTTTTTAATCATAACTTATATAAATATATTGAAACTTATTATAAACTATCTGAACTTATCTTATGAGATGCTAGAACTTATACGAATATAACTTTAATTATTTAAATTTATTAGAACTTGATGACTTTATTGGACCTGAAACTTAATTATTTAAAGTCGTACAAAACTAATAGTATAAGCTTTGGTAAGTGGGGCTCACAAATAATTGGTAACCTTGTGCAATTTTCTATATTGACCATATGGCACATATCGAATACAATCCAAATTTCAGTTCTTAAAATTATTTTTTAAGCATATATCATTAAATATTGACACATGTCTTAGTTCATTAACATATTTTTGTACTCATTGCTTTTTGTATAAGATAAGCTTGATTTGGCTAAGATTGAATTAGCTAAACAAGAGGTAAAAAAGATTTGAACCTTTCATATAACATAGTTACGAGCTTGTCCTTAATAAATTTCTTAGATAAAATATAATTAACTAAATTGATCGGCAAGTTCTAATATTTTTAGGGATGTAGAAAGTTCTGCAATATTTGATCTTGTTATAGTTTTAACAAAAATGTGAAAATAAGGGATGTATAGTTGTATACCCTTGTTAGGAGTATTTTGCATGCGAATGTAGATAAGGGAGGGGATTGCATGGAGACAGATTTTCTCATGGCAATCATTTACTTTGAAAAAGGAGAAGAGAAATAGTTAAGGGAAGTAGAAATAATGAGCAAAAACTCTCTTATTGATGGAATGATGGGGGCCAAAAGTGATATTGGAGGAGACCACTTTTGATTGTGGTAATCATAAGCTAGCACCAAGACAGGGCCAAAGGCATTACAACAAAGGTCGAATGCACATATTGTCTAGTCATTCTTTTTTTATAGGGGGAGGTGGGGTAGAGTGGAAATTAAAGGGAGCCATATTTTCTTGATTGGAATTTTCAAAAATTAAAGAAATTATGTTTAATTTTTTAGCCTTTGATTTTTTTTAATTTATTTTTGCTTATTTTAACTTATATTAACTTATTTGAATTTACTTTTCTTATTCAATCTTATTGGACCTTATTAGATATAACTTTTTTCGACCTTATATGACCTTATTTGACTTTGTTCTATCATAATTATCTTAACTTATTTTTTCTGATAATGACTGAAAATAAGTTGAAAAAAACGGATCCTAGATATTAAAAGGCTTGTTAAATAAATAAAATTCAAACATGTCAGCCAGTCACGACGCACAGAGTCGTGTCCATAAAAGATCTCAAGTTTCTACAATCTTTTGGGCTCTAAGTATTTTTTATCATCCCTAACGAGATGGTCAAATGAGGATGGTAATTATAGTATTTGCTTACTTGAACAAGTAAGGTACGTTCTTCCTATTGTTGTGGGTGGTGCTCATATGCGCGTGCGTGAACCAACGGGTTCCACAAAGGGTGTTTGGAATGTGGAATTAGGGATGAGATAAGGAATTTTAGGTTTTATCAACATAGGGTTACTTCAAGTGGTAAGCGACTTGATAATACTTAATGAGGGTCTCGTGTTAGAGCCTATGGTATGTAGAAGCCCTCATTGGGATACTCACCCACCACAGTCAATGTTGCAACCCGGGTCAAATCTGGATATAATCAGAGCTAAGTTCCGGTCAACAATAAAAAGAAATATTTGGCTTTTGTTATGTGGGTTTGAGAGCATGAGATGAGCTTGAGATTGGAAATAAAAAATCCTTTTTTCCTATATAAATACCGAAGGGTGGCAGGTATTATGGGATGTTAACCTGCTAGATGTACGACTCACTCAGCTCGGAAAAGTGGAAGAGAATCCGCTCAAACATGGATTCTTATCGGTTGATAGATGAGTCAAATCGCAGGTGGGTTGCTCCAACACATCACCCGATCAACCATCCAACCCATCCCACCCAGCCATCAATTTTAAGCAAAATACAATTTTTTTCTAGTGATATATTACATCGAAACCTTTAGACTAGTAATACTCATGTAACTTAAGCCACATTGTATGCTTAAATGGTTGTTTTAGTGCTTTCGGTATCAATATGATAGACATGTGAATATGTGCATCATGTTGATTCTTGTTGCAAGATTAATATGTTGTTTTGATGTAATCTTTAATCCATTAGTTACCGAATTACCCGTGGATGATATGTGAGTCGATTTTCTTGCAGTGGTGGATTAAGTGACTAATGTAGTACTAGCGGGTGGAGGCGGGTTGGCTCAACTCAGACCTACCTTTGATCCATTGTGGCCTTGTGGGTGAGAAAATGGGAATAATAAGAGTAAAGCCATTAATGGAAAATAGGAGGGAAGGGTTTAATAAGGGTGTTTTGTACCTTTCTATTTATTCAAGTTATTCAATCATCTAGCAAACATGGTATGAGACTGTTTATATAAATTCTCACTCGACAAAACCCACCAAAGTAAACAATCCACATATGATATAAATATTATAAAGTGCCCTATGGATATAAAAGCATAACCATTCATGTAAGTGTCAGTCATGAGAAATTAGTCATGGGCCAAAAAAAAAGAAAAATTCCTCGGTCGTATTATATAGTATTTGTATTTCATTTTTTAGGTCTCAATTGTTGTTTTTGTTTTTTCATTATTTCATCTATAAAATAGTACCAAATTTCTAAAATACCCTCACCAATTACTTGAAAACGGGTTCATATGATATTTTATTCCAAAATATCTCTCCCCAATGTACTTGCTATTATTACATTTGTCTTTTTCTACAATTATTATCATGCACCCGGGTGCACCGTGCGCATGGTGCACCCGGTGGCATTATTGTAATTAATGCGAAAATCTGGGCAATAATATAAGTATTAAAAGCTTGCCCCATTACCATGTAGATAGTTTAGCTCAGTTGGTCTTAAGGTTTATGTGCTTGGCAGTTGATTACGGGTTCGACTCCCATACCAATCATTTATAATTTTTTATTACGTTTGTCTTTTCCTCCTCTTTTGGCTTTGAATCTCATTGTTTAATTTTTTTTTTCATGTTTCTTCCATAGTCTTAGTTCTTATTTTAGCTTCTTTTTTATTTTATCTTTTTCAATTATTTTGCATATTGTTGTACTATTATTATTTTTTTGGAGGGATGTTGTATTATAATTGTTATTTTTAAATTTCTATAAAATTTATTTTACGGGTAGAATATATAATTATTATAACACGTTTTCTTTTTAATATTTTTCATATTCTGTTACAATATATTTTAAAAAAAATTTTAAATAAAAAACTTATTTTATTCTTCTTTTCTTCTCCACTCACTAACTTTTTCCATTTCTTAAAATACATTTTACTCATTTGATCAAAATGAGCAATCGTTTTTGTGCAGCAAGATCAGTAAACATTCTGATCACAATCGATCGATTTTATTTTACTCATTTGATCAAATGAGCAATCATTTTTGTGCAGCAAGATCAGTAAACATTCTGATCACAATTGAGCGGTTTATTTTACTCATTTGATCAAATGAACAATCTATTTGCAAAGGAAGATCGGTAAAGATTTTTAAAATAAATCTACTCATTTTGTAACAATTAAAAACAAACAGTGAGAATAAAAAAATAAGGAAATGAGCAACATGATTTTCAAAGGAAAACATGAAAAAATATGTTTGATATAGTTCACATTATGATTTGATATTGAGTGAGTTAAATTTACTCTACTCATTTACAAAATGAACAATTTTATTTTACTCATTTTGATCAAATGAGCAGTTTATTTTGTCTTGGAGATAAATCAATCTGCTCATTTTGACAAATGAGCATGTTTGTTTTGATAAGTAAACATTCTAATCTCAAGTGAGGTAGAGCAGTTTTATTTTACTCATTTGATCGAATGAGCAGTTTTATTTAACTCATTTGAACAAATGAGAAATCTTTTTTACAAAGGAAGATTAGTAAACATTTTGATCTTGAGTGAGGTAATAAATTTGCTCATTCACAAAATGAGATGTTTACTATGACTTAATTTTTTCTTATTATATTCTTTGTTTCTTTTCCACTCTCTAACTTTTTCCAATTCTTTTTTGAATGTGGAGAAATAAAAACTAAACAAACAATAAGATACCTATTGAAAAATTAATGAAATAAGAAATATAGCTTTGAAATGAGTTAATATATTACTTAGTGTAAAAAGGTCCTAAAATGAGCAAAAAACTCTTAGAAAATTGCTCAATTAATGAAATTATTAACAATACTACTGAATATTTATGGAGCAAAAAATAATATAAATGAGTAAAACATCCTTATAATGAGCAAACATTGTCTTATTTTACGGTGTAGAATATATAATTATTTTAAATTCACTTTAATTTTTAAGCTTCCAATATATCACTAGAATGAACAATACATAGTTCGAATGAGTGATGTATCTTAAATGAGCAAATTAAATGTCTATTTCTAATGTATTAAAATAAAACTAAATAGTCATAAAAAAGAAGAAAATAAACAATATTATTTTCTAATTTGTAGTAGCTTAACACTGGTACGTGGAAAATAAATAAATGAGTAATATATCTTTTAAATGAGAAATTATATAATTCTTTATTGATTAGTAAACATGTATATACTGTTTCACATTGACAAATATATTACTAAAATGAGCATTATATATTTCAAATGAGAAATATATCTTAAAATGATAAAATATATTTTCTAATGTGTTAAAATAAATACCAAATAGAGTAATCGGTTATAATATAAGTAAATGAGCAATATTGTTTTCGAATGAGCAAATAGATTATACTTGAACTTGAAAAATAACTAAATGAGCATCGTAACTTTCAAATGAGCAATAATATATTTCTTTTAAAAAAATAGGAATAAAAAGAAGATTAATAAAAAATGAGTTGAAGGAGGAAAAAACAACAACAACGAGTGGTAGAGGGGGGATTCGAACCCGCGACCCTCTAACGCGGAGAGAGCATAGAGGCCCAACCACTGAGGTAGCTTTCACTTAGTGATGTAAAATGGAAGGAAATAGTATTAGAACTGTTTTGTTGAAGTTCGCGAAAATCACCAAAATGCCACCAGGTGCACCGTGCGCACGGTGCACCCGGGTGTACGGTGCATGGTCTCGTCTTTTTTTGCTTACTTCAGATTTTTCAAAGTTGTTGTTTTGTTGTCACGTCAAAAATACTCCAACCATTGTTTTAATTAATGTGTTTGTCTAACCTTAATTCTTATGAACAAAAGAAACAAGCATTATATTATGGGAGGGAGGAAGGGAGTATAAGTTTCTCACTCATGACAAATTTAACAACAAAAAATTTTATTCCGTTTATTTTGTGTCTATCAACTAAGAAAAAATTCATTCCATGTATTCTTCCATGTTAAATCATTTGCCAAATCATTTTTGTGTTAGTCTACAATACTTTGTAAAAATTTATTTTGTGTCCAACGAAAGAACGGACAGACTGACACAAAATAAAATTATACCTCACTAACTTATTTATAAAAATCATTGGTAGACTAATAAGTTAGTTTGTGTTGTAGTTCCTAACCACTTTTTTAACAAATTATAAAGTAAAAAAATATTACCAAAATCCATAATTTTATGATTTATAAATAGACATTTACTTCGATATATTTTTAGAAAATTCTGGATTTCTTATTTTCTCTGTGTAAATAGGCGTTCACTTTTTAGTCATGAGTGGGGTATAGTTTTTAAATAGATGGAAAACTACGCTGTTCTTCAGCTTTCTTTTAGAAAAAATAAGCTAAGATAATTTAGATTAGTTAAAATAATTTAAGAAAGTTTCATATAAGTAAAAATAAGCAAATATAAGATTATTAATTTATTTTAGTGCGAAAAATACACCGTCCTTTTACTTTCGATTCCTTATACAATATATTCCACCCCTATGTATTATGAATTTGTTTTAGTGAGATAAATGAGGTTTTTACATTCTCAATCTCCTCTAATAAGGCTATGGCCATTAAAAACATGAGATTATTTAGCTTCATTGAAGTATTTTATATGAAAGGAAAAGAAAATTAGTGTACCTTGTCTGCCTTTGATAATGACATATTTCATCAATGAAAATCCTTCAATGGGTAAAAAAGGGTCAGCGCACACGTCTTTACATTACTAGCAACACTTTACCACCTCCTTGCTCCTTCTCCCTTTTTTTTTTCTTTCATTTCTTTTAATTCATTTTGTGGTACAAATAAATAAAGCTGGACATAATTCATCAAACATGCACAGATTGACGGCCCCACGTCATGAAATTAAAACGTAGTTCTGCAATTCTATCCTGCAAATTAGACGTCGCATAGCTTGCTTCAAAGTAGGACAGGTTTTCTTTTCAACAGATACATCAAACAAATAAGATAGATGACTATTATCTTGATCATCTAGATTTGAATTTAACTTCCCGTGTAGATTAGTCAAATTTAGGCGATATTGGTCTATTTATAATCTAAGGAAGTTTTTATCCCAAAACCATATAATGATAGGAAGAGTAAGGATCCGATATTTTCAACTCATTTTCAGTTTTATTGAAAGTCCAATAAAATCGAATAAGATCAACACAAATTATTAAAAGAGACGGTCTAATTTTATGTTAAAATTAGACCAATTAAAACACACATTCTATTAACAAGTCCATTCTATTTTACTCTAGTCCAATACTATTACTAGACACACACTCTACTTGTTCATTCTCTTCTCCTATCCCTATTTCAATTTTAGTCTCGAAATATAACAAACGATTCATAAAAGAAAAACATATGACTTACCGAATAAATTAAACTAGTCACTAAATGGATTAAATTAGTCACTAAATAAATTTAACACTGAATATTGAATGAACTAAACATATCACGAAATGAATTAAATAGGTCACAAAATGGATTAAACTGGTCCCTATTTTCAGAGGACGGATTGTTGATTTTCTCTTCTTATTATTGGGCCTATTGAGCCGATGCCTAATTTTATTTTAAAAGTATGCGGTCTCTTACAAGACCAGTTGTAAGATCAAATACGAAAAAATAAATTCAAATAAGTTCAGATAAACAAAAATAATTAAGTTAGAAAGAACAAAGCCTAATTCTTAGGCTTATGAAGTAGGATTTTCTTTTCTTTCTATCCAATGTGGGACACTCGGGTGTTCTCAACAATGAGTTCATTGTATGAGAGTATACGTCATACACACGAATGTACCATGAACATGGTCCACCCAAAACTATTTTTTGCTCATTGCTCATTTGAACATCTTTAGATGAGCAAAAATTAAACTTCCAAATGAGCAACGAGTAAAAAAAAAGTTGATACGCAATGCTCTTGGGACACCCGAGCGTATAATAAAAGTTGTATCATTGTACCCCTACACATGCGAGTATCCTTAGAATTAAGAGTTGATAAGAAAGATAATAAAAAATAATCCTCTTCGGGTCTAGACAACTGACGAGGCTGGCCCTTTCTAGCTGCTTAATGAAACTCTCTTTAGAAGAGACTCACAACTTGGGCCTCTAACACCATGATAATATTTCAGATTAGTCACAAATTGAGTCAGGACAACCCAATAGGAGGATGAGAGTTTGATCCACTTACAAGGCTAAAGAGGTTCCACCCCCAAAACCATATGGTGAAAGGAGAAGTAACTCTAGGCTTATGAAGTGAATTGGTCTATGAGACTGTATTTTTCAACTTATTTTTACTTATCTAAACAAATTCAAACCTTATTTGTGAAAATCGAATTTTATTTTTACATTTTTGCTGAACTGAACTTATTTATTATGATAAAGAAAGAAAATAAGTTGAAAAGAATGGAACTTTTCCTCTTTCTCCAATTTCGAGCACCCATAAGAGCTCAATAATGGGGTTCAACACCTAATTACAACACCTTTTATGTTATATTTTATGTTTCATAATTTTTTACAACACTTGTACTCAAGGCCCTATTTTTTTGAACTATAATAGACTAAACTGATTTGAAATATTCTGAAATGAACTAAACTGAAATGTTCTAAGTTGAACTGAACTGTAATTGTGAGACAAAAGTATAAGCGTTGAACTGAACTAGATTGGAATGTTATGGACTGAAGTGAAATTAATGCAGCTGAACTGAACTGAAATGTTTTTCAATTGATCAAATCTAGAAGAACGGGCCTTAATGTCAAATTTCATAAAATATGATGACAGATTCTCAATACTAGATAGAGCAATAAATGTTGAATTTTACCATATAGAGTGAAAAATTCGTTATATGTAGGTAATGGAGTATTGTTAGATTCATTTCAATGTGTAACTTTTAAATGTCACTTTTCATCAATGACGTGTCACCGGGAGCAAAATGTTGATTATAAACAACTTATGAGTATTCTTGAATTAGGGCCTGTTCATTTCAGCTTAATTTCAATTCAGTTCAGTTCAGTTCAGCTCTAATCAGTTCAGTTCAGTTCAGCTCCAATCAGTTCAGTTCGGTTCAGTCCAGCTTCATTCTTTTATAACCATTTTGTTAAATATTATTATGTTGGTCTAATTCATTTTACTAATTGCTCTTATTATTATTATTATATTATTATTATTAATGTTATTATTATTATATTATTATTCTTCTTAT
Source organism: Patellifolia procumbens (assembly GCA_947645195.1). NCBI lineage: Eukaryota > Viridiplantae > Streptophyta > Magnoliopsida > Caryophyllales > Amaranthaceae > Patellifolia > Patellifolia procumbens. The sequence goes on from CANSGD010000144.1 coordinate 3,138,439, forward strand.
TATTATTATTATTATTATTTTATATCATTATTATTAAGTATTGTTATTATTATTATCTGTATATTATTTTGTTTATTATAGCTTTATTCATCATTATTACTATTATCATTAGGCAGGAACATGGTTTAGGTTGAAAGCACAAATAAACCCGCGTTTTCAGCCCATAATCCAATCAAATTACGTCAAAACGGTTTATGATGTAATTTTACACGGTCCGACCCAATTATTATTTTATTACTAAATATTAATATATAATTAAATCTAATTATTAAAATAGTAATATTAATTTAATTTTTAGATATTATTGTTACTATATAATCATCATCATGTATCAATATATTAATACAAAGACTATAAAATAATTGTTATTAATTATTATTATAATCATTAATCATTATTATTATTAATTTATGATTATCAATATTATTTATTTATAATTATCATTTAAAAATATCCAAAATACAATTAATATTATTCATTAATTATTATTGATTATTAGTTATCATTATAATTATTATTTAATATTCATATTATTATTGTTTAAATTTTATTTATATATTTATTAAATTCAATTTAATTCAATTCAATTTAGTTCAGTACGGCTCCAATCAGTTCAGTTCAGTTCAGCTACAATCAGTTCAGTTCAGTTCAGTAAATCTAAACAGACCCTTAGTTTATTGATGAGGAAACTTCTACTTAGAAAACTAGAGTTCGTAGATAGCCCTTTTATCAGAGAATGCACCCTTAGAAGTATTCCTTCACTATCTAAAATGTTCTTACACTTGTTGTAGTTCATGCAATTAACAAATTAAATCTTAGAGTGCTTAATTTTAATATTGTTACCCTAAAAATAGAAATAAAACATTTAGCATACATCTAAAGTTTTGTTTTTAAAAGTTCATAGTAATTATCAATCAATTTGTATTTTACATAATTTACCAAAAATTAATAAAATTAAAAATTCATGCTATACAAAGGTTGTGGTTTGCTATTTTATACTGTATTGCCTTTTACATTTTAGAAATATGTTATTTAGACAAATGAAAAGAGATCAACAAACGAATGATGAAACAAAGAAACTTTTATAACGATATTTGATTCTTCCTCCGTTTTTATTTAGTTGACACGTTTTGACTTTTGACACTATTCACATAATCTACTTTGACTATCTTTTGTGATTTATACGTAAGAGAAAATATAGTCATGTGGGGTCTTGTTAGATTCGTCTCATTACATATTTTCAAAATATCATATTTTTATAATTTTTACTCATCAATTTTCCAAGATAAAAGTGATTGAAATCACGCGTTGGCAAACGTGATAAAAGAAACAGGTCAACTAATAAAAAACGGAGGAAGTACATAAGAAGAAGAGAGACATATAGGGAAAAGCTCGTGAAAAGACATACTTTATTCCATACATGAATGAGAATGGTGCGCCATTTGCATAGATACAGTTCGTTGAATTTTGTTAAGCTTGTATAAGAGCTCGTATATATGATCAATTAGTAGTAGATGTAGCTTGTATCTATTATTATACAATTGACTATCTAATTTATACTCTCTCTGTCCATAAGTATTTAATTTTGCACAGTTTTCAAGATGTACTTTTGACTTTTAATATCTTTAATTTCGTATTAATAAAAATTATAAAAAGTTAATATTATAAAAATACATATAAAGAAGAATCTAACTAGATCTCCATGAATATGTTTTTTTTGGTATATATTAATAAGAATATTTGGTCAAAGATTTAAAAATTTGACTCCCAAAATAAAAACAAGACTTATATTATGAGACGGAGGGAGTAATATTTTGATGATGTTCAAATCTTTATGTTTGCTTATTTAACCTACACAAATTCACTCAGGCACAAAATAAAATTTGATAATACTTAGGGCTTTAATGGACGTACGCAAAATTGGCGTGGTGGAATTTAATCACCCATTCACAATCTTACCCTATCTTTACGTGTGGCAGAAGCCTCATTCTTCTGGCCGTGCTATATGATGCACCAATAGAATAAAACTTGAGTTTTACTAATTCTTTCAATAAATACATGAATTAAAGTTTCTTACCCCCAAGGCTCGACTTTCTTCAAATCCATATCTCGTTCATTCAATACATTCCATGTGAAAGCATGCATATAAAAATTCTTATTAATCATCAATGCATCATTTAAACCTTTCCCTGCACGGCTGCATCTAGAGTGAGAAACATTTGAACCTTGGGTAGTTTTTTACTTCTATTTCGTTAGATGGAACGTCTTGATGCATAAATAATCAAGATCACGTTTTTTTGGTCTGCAAAAAACCGAATCGAACTAAGTGAACTGAAATGAAATACAACTTTTGACTGAACTAAACTGAACTGAACGTAATCTAAGCTCATTGTTGACCAAAACTAAAACTAATTCAATCATGATAATTCTTTCTAGAAGGTGGGTCTTCGAAAATACTGATGCAAAATTAAGAGTCAAGTTATTCTTGTTGAGTTAAGTTGTAATAGGGGTCTGTTCATTTCAACTTATTTTCACTCATCAAAAAAATTAAGTTCAGATAAGGTCGAATATGTTTCATCTAATAAAAGTAAAATAAGGTCGAATAAGTTCGAATAAGATAAATAACGTTTAGATAAGCAAAGATAAGTTAAAAAGAATGGAGCTCTAGGTTGCTATCTTTTTTTGGTGACTAATAAAATTTCTAAATACTTCATCCGTTTCTAAATAAGTGACACATTTGAATATTGTTTACTATTCACAGTTTAGATTTTGATTAGCTTTTGTGATTTACATTTTAAGAAAAATGTAGTCATATGAGATCTTGTTAGATTCGTCTCAATGTGAATTTTTTTAATATCAACTTTTTATAATTTTTACTTATTGATAATTGTAGATATTAATGGTTTAAATAATGCATTGGCAAGCGTGTAAACAAGAAGTGTGTCACTTATTTAGAAACGGAGGAAGTATGTTTTATTGCTTCTTTGTTCTTCGATACGTACCAACAATAACGTTCTAGATCAACCTAAAAAGGTTAGGATGGGCATTGGACATTGCATTTATCCATCTATATTATACTTTATCCATTTAAAAATAAGTGACATATTTGCATAGCGTTTACTATTCACATTTTAGACTTTAATTATCTTTTGTGATTTACACTTCAGGAAAATATAGTCATGTAGGATCTTGTTAGATTCATATCAATTTGAATTTTTTTAATATCAACTTTTTATAATTTTACTTATTGATGATTTTAGATATTAATGTTTAAAATAATGCAATGACAAACGTGAAAACATTAAGTGTGTCACTTATTAAGAAATGAAGGAAGTAGATAATAAAAGACTTCTTAACTAGCCTAAACTTATCTGAACTTATTGAAAGTCATATTATAAGGAATTAGTACTTATTAATACATTTTCAAACTTATTTGAAATTATAGGACTTGAAACTGTTTTGAAAAGGTTGAAAAACAAACCCTAAACCAAACATCTTATAAAATGGCAATTATATATTTATATGTGCAGAACAAAGAAAGTTAGGGGTTGTTCTCCCAATTTCAGTTTTTTTTAGTTCCATCTAGTTCAATTCAACTCTATACAATACTTTTACTCTAACATTTCACCATTCATTTTAATTAGTTCAATTCACTAAAATATATTTTCAGTTTTCCCACTATAGTTCAGTTCAATTTAACTGTTTTCACTTAAAGAGAACATGTCGTGAGAGTCATAAGAGAATTCGTTTTTGGCAGTTAAGTATTTTTCTTTTTATTGTAAGGAGAAGGACTATGGTCATATCTCAACTAGCCCAATTTCTTGATCTGGTATTTGCGGGCTAGACATTTGGGAGTAGGGGGAATGGTAACAGAAAATCCTCATCCTAAATACACATACTGAAATTTAATCTTATGACATTTAAGTTATGAGACTAAATCCTTAACTACTAGGCCGAACCTAGTTTAGTTTTTGGTAGTTGAGTATAGAAGGTGCAAGAAAAGGGAATAGAAAAGAGGAGTGAAGGGGGAATAGGGGCAGAAGATCCAAGACAAAATCTAAAAGAAGATATGGGAAGGGAATAGGGAGTGAGAGAAAGAGTCAAAAAGCACACAAATCAGAAATAAAGACATAAGAAAGTCAAGCAAAAAACAAACAAAAATAGAGAGTGAGAGCGACTAAAGAGCCAGACAGACAAGAGGAGGGGAAAACAGCCAGGAAGAGAAGAGCATGCAGATATATACACATAATAATACTCTCTCTTACTATACATTATACAACTATTGATTATTATTGAATTTTTTGTTGTTGTTGTTGGTAATAATCCAGCCAGTTGGGTTTCAAGCATGCAGCTTTATTAATTGGGTGCAGATCTGAAGGAAGAAGAGATAAGAAGAGAAGATAAATCCTTTTATCTTTCTTTTGGTTTCACACAAATACACTCTCTCTCTTTCTGATATTTCTTCATTTCTCTGATACGTCATGATCTGAGGCTTCAAGGCAAAACCCGAGTCATGTCATATTCACCCCTTATATTAGATTCTTTCTCTCTCTCTCTCTTTACAATTTACAGACACAAGTTGGTCTCTCCATTTCTCTGCATTCTCAATTACACTCCCGTACAACGTTTTCACTTGCTTTTCTCCTTTGTTTTGCCCTTATTAGCTCCCCCTGAGACATGCATGGAGATAATGACCTCGTTTGATTGTAAGCTTTTTGATATGATTTTGTTAGAGATATATTAGTAGTCAGGATATAATATTATCTTAGAGTGAATATTATCTTATGATTTATTTCCAATAAGTATTAACAATAATATATCTTTTAGATATTGTTTCCGAATAGGAGTTCCTATGTACTCATATATATTGTAGTCAAGGTTCATTAAAAGTCAATTAGAGGTTTGACAATTTAAAAAGATTAATTTAGTATTTGGTAACTAAATAAACTGATTGGAGCATTTTTAAAGAGTGGATCGGAATCAATCTATAGCGTCATATTATTAGTTCGAAATAGTTAATAATTACTAACTACTAGTTGATTAACCAGACACTTTAATACACCCCATTAATAGTTAAATCAACTAATACATCAAGTTAGTCAAATTAGTTTATGCAATTAACTATCCGTTAAATTCCAAATAGAGCCAACAAATATCTACTTCCCTCCTTTCATGTTTAATTTCTATACTCCATAAGAGTTCGCACGATTTTTAATAGTATCTCGGCCTGTTCTTTTGGATTGGATTGAGCTGAACTGAATTTGTCTGAATTAAAGTTGAATTATTAACGGAAAACAGTAAAAGGAAACTCACACAATTGAACTGAATTTGTATGAACCGAACTAAACGATAGTTAATTTTCATAAATTCAATTCACGATCTTTAGTTATGTATTGTTGATAAATAGTAAAGTAGTGCGAACATATATAATTGAGAGGCGACAACCTCTAATGGACTAATACTAATCCAAATTAGATTAAGTAGGACGTATTAATAGTATATAAGCCAAAATAAAACATCTACATACAGTATTTAGAAACGGTAGGGCAGTGACTAACTTCATAGATAAAGAGTGGAACACAACAACATTACACAGATTGGTAGTGCAATCTTATTCTAAATTCAAATTGTGTCATCTGTTTTGGCTTATCTTGTAGCTTATTGGGTCAGACTTAAACAAGAAATAGGTGGTAGGTAGTAGTAATAGAGTATATACTATATACTCGTTAGATTTGGTTTTCACTAATTAAGAAACTGCATGCCTTCAATTCCAGTCCTATATCTGTAAAGTATAAAGCTTTTTGCCATAACCCATTTCTTTTTCTAGCACGCTATTCTTCTTAGACTTCTGCTCATCTTAATCTATTTATAGGGACTGCTCCTGCACCCCCACTTCTACATTTGTAAAAATTAAATGATAAATAAACCAACATCAAAAATATCTTTTCGTTACCTGTGCCTGATTAATTACTATATTAATCCTTAATTAGTGACATAATCTCCTAAGGTACTGTACGACATAAAACATAAGTATCTTCTTAGAAATTGGCTATCAAAAAAAAAAATCTTCTTAGAAATTGAGTTATATGTGTGTTTTTGTCTATCTAATCTAACAATCATCATGAGGAATATGGTATCAATTATCAAAGTTAGTGAATGCCTTTTGTTTTTGAGAAGAAGTTAGTGAATGCCTCGTGGAGGGAAACGATGAAATTCTTGGAGATCACCCAAAGACTCATTCATACAAAACTTTATTAAGTGGATATCTAACATTTAATACAAATTAGGTATTATGCTAAGATCGCCATACGAAAGTCTAAAGTAGGCATCGGTTAATTTATATTGGTAAGGTTATTTATATAACATGCTATTTTTCGTTCACAACAAAGAATTCCATTTCTGGTTGGATTCTGCTGTCAACCTATTCTCACACGTTACATTGCATCGTTAGAAGTTAAAAATACAAAATATAAATGATTGTTGTAACTCAAATATGTGCCTATAATTACGTATTTATCAACTTGTATACATAACTTTAATAATTTTTCATTTACATGAATGATTTTATACTATTTATTTGCAATTTTTAGCCTCTTATAACAAATTTCATATGTATTCATCACTTAAGATTCGTTGTTTTACGTATTACTTTCGAGTTTCGACCGTTTTCCTGCATTAGGATGCATAACCAAAGGGTCCACACTTACAATATGTGATATAGATCTTTAAACTTGATCAAATGAAAGGGGAAGAAAAGCGAGAAGGAATTGTTGAGCCATCCAAGGCCATCGCAGAAACACCCATACTCCTAGGAAACTGTATGTTTCTTTTCCTAAAACAGCATGAAGGGAAAATTCTACTAGAGTAAAATAGTAAAATGAGCAAAATTAGTAATAGGTTATTAAATAACAAGAAATTGATTTCGCCATCTGCGAAAGTGGTTGGTTGGTGGGGTTACTTTCAACAAGAACAACACCAATTACTAGCAGTAACAACAACAAATAAGTGCCTTTCATACACTTATATCATGTCTACTTCTAATTTTCTTTCCAGGAGAATTTTTTTGGTAATTCCACATACACTTCATACTCTTTCTGCTTCTATTTCATACAAACAATTAGACAAAGGATACAACTAAGAAGAGATATCTATTTATGGCATTTTCCTTTCACAAGACAATGTTTTTGACACGTGAATTTGTTGAAAATGACTTCCACAATCCAACCCTATTATAGTTGATTTATACTATATTCTTGTGGGTAACACCAATCACCTATGGTCTCTTTTTTGACCTACTAGAAATTCTTTGTTTTTTCATGTAAACAACTAGGAAAAACAATTAAAGTTTTTATAGAATCCCAAATTATTATACGGGCAATGTAATTTGAACTAATCATATATAGCTACATTCAAACATACTTCGTTGTCATACTTTATTTAGTCATATTGGTAATTAGATCTCTTCTCCTACTCAAAAATTAACCCAACATTATATTGAGGAATTACATGTGTACTTTTGGTGTAAATAATTCTTAACATTATACTGTAGGAGGAAAACTTTTTTATAGGTGTATTTTTACTGTTTTACGATGAATTTTACCACTATTGTAATATTTCAACTCAGAGTGTGTATGTTGATTTTCAAAACTAAACCGCTCTTTTAACTCGACACGCATTACATGCCCTCATTTTAAGGAGACTATTTAATGAGTGTGTTACAAGGATAAAATGGCCTATATGGCTACATTCGCAATCCAATCCACTTGACGATTTGCTTCTCTAGATATGTGCTAAATTTGGCATTTTTCAAATTGTTCTAAATAAGGATGCATTAGGGAAACCAAATTCTTATTCCGAGATTGAAAATCCTAAGTATACAAATGATATTGTTATGACTTACATAGGTGTTGGATTTTTTAGATGATGAGTTACGTAGACAGACCAGAGCTATGTTACTTTGACACCCTCATTTGCCTCAAAATTGAGTTTCGTGTCGTGTCGTGTCTTTTTTAACTAAAAACTTGACTTTTTCTACAAAATGACCGAGTCGGATACTTGGACATTCGTATATGAATAGACACTTAATCCGTATCTTAGTAACATCGGACCAGACACATATCTACATTCACATAATAAAATTAGATATTTAAATATGGGCTATGCTATAGCCTATAGGGATACATAAATACATGACTTAAAATGAAAAATAAGTTGTGAATTTATTGCAAAAACATGTTATAGCCTATAGGGCTACACAAATACATGACTTAAATGCATATTTTTTCCATTTTTAGCATATAGAATAGAATTTCCCTTAATTTTTAGCATATAAACGTTTATATCTTCAATTGTGTGTAATAAAAGAAAATACAAAGCGTGAATGTTAATTAAGTATATAATGAGAGAATCTAACAAGTTCCCCCAAGATTATTTTTGTCGCTATGTATAAATCATTAAGATCAAAGGAAAATTTGTAAATAGTGTAAAAGTTTCCAATGTTGCAATTAATATGAAACGAAAAAAGTACTAATACAAGCTTGTCTTATAGTAACAGTAAAAGCCCAAAGGGAACACTTATTAGCTCATATCTGAAATATATGGGGCCTGGTTAGAAATATCACAATCATGGTGCATCCCACAGGCTAAGCTTTACCTACAATTTCAAAAGCCTTGGGCCTAAGCCTAATATGCGCGCCCCACATATTAGATGCTTGTAAGAATTAAGATGCATCATTTACTTGGGCCGAATTACCAGATTGAAATTAGATACTAGGCACATTGTCCAAATTGGTAAAGAAAAAAAAAACCATATTAATATAGGAATTAGGTTAAAAATTAGATAAGCCTATAATCTGTTAAAATTGGTTGATAGAAATCATAGAATTGACATCTTATTAATTTCTGATCTTACTTTTGTTTGTAAGTGTTACTCCACCTTTTTTTTCCATGCTTACTACTTTCATTTGATCAAAATTTCAAACTTTGATCATTAATATCTTGAAAACTCTTATCATTTATATCATAAGACTAATATTTTTTATGAACTAGATCTTAAAAGTTCGGGTATGGACATTCCGACACTTCATCAGTTAGATACTTGGAGTCTTACACACATACGGACATACCCAAGTCTGCACACACACAAAGTGTATTAGCTAACACGGAACCTTAAGATGATTAGAGAACCAAGCACGCTACAGCAGCAGGTTCAAGGGGAACATCCGAACATGTACTGTATTTTTACTTTTTTTTTTTTTTTTTTGAGAGAGAATGTAATGTATTGTTACTAAACTTCAGTATTCACTTACAGATTACACCAGGGAACCTCATGGTTTGAAGATATACAATATGGAATTATTAGCTACCCATGGTTTCATATTTCAAATACACTATTACACCACATGTTATTTTTACAATGATGTACTTATATACCCTGCAATTACCTTCTGTTCTAATTAAATGCAGGCCATTGCACTATATGTCCATATCTGCAAAGTAAGCAAAGTGTTTTCACGTACCAGCTTATGCAGCAACTGATGTGGGCAGCAACTTTTCGAGCAGAGCCAGTCGGCTAGATATTAAAACGTGTTAGCTGCATGAATAATGAGCTTGCCATATTAGAGATATTTGAGATATTATGAAAATTATAGATTTACTTTGAGAAAAATAAATAGCCTTGCTACTCGCTCTTTAATTTGATAGGATGGACATACTATTTATACAATTCAATATCTTGGAGACCAAGATCAGCTACAAGCCTACAACTAGAATCCCTAACAAAGAATTCTCATTGACTTATAAACTCCTATATACACCACAATAGTATTCTCAATAACATATTACGAAATTTATATCCGTCTAATATTTCTATTACCCTGCTTTCTGTTCAGCTAGCCTAACACAGAAGTGTTTCCCGTAGCTTGGGCAGTTCCTGAAGTTGAAAACACTTATATGTGGAGTTGATTTTTGGATTTGTTGGCTACTGATTTGGACATACCTGATGCAGTGGCTAGATTTGGCCTAAGGCTGAGGCTTGGTGTTGCGCTAAACATATTTATTGTAACTTTCGGAACGTTTTTGGCGGGGGTCAAGACTAAAGGCGTAAGTTTTGGAAAATAGCAAGAAGCACGACCCGAAAATAAATCCCAAACATGTATGAGGTATTTTCAAGCATATCTACAGATGCCGCCACTGACTTGCTCCAAAGGAATTACAAAAAATGGGCGAGAGCTTCCCGCACGTGCCATTTACATGCGACAGCCAACACTGTTGAGAATAATATGAGGGAAGTCTTCAATGCTAAGATCAAGACACAAGGCAGTAATAACCATGCTCAAGGATATTAGGGGGAGTCTTACGGAGAGAATGTACAAGAAAAGAGATTTCATAGGGAAAAAAATATCTTCATTTGTCATGTGATGCAAAGTAGGTTGGGAAAGTCTAAAGTTGATGCAAGGGGTTGGTCAGCTTATTGGTATAGAAGGTACTCATACGGAGTACGGGAAGGAGCCACTCAAGTTAGATACGTGGAGTTGCAATTCATGGCAATTGAGTGGTAAACCTTATAATCATGCAGTTGCGCCAATCTGGAGTTACAAAGAAAACCCATAACTACCTACAAGCATACGAGTAGATGATGGAGCCTTGGAATGGACCTCAATAGTAAAACTAATGCACCCATCAACTCCCCTCCATTAAAGAAACTAAGGTACTACTAAAAGGAGGAAGAGGAAGATGGGTAGTGTTGCCAAGTACTCTACCAGCAGACATATAGGTCACGAGGACATGTACTATGGTATTGGTACACAGAATCCTACATCTACTAAAATGCCAAAAACTCGAGCAAAGCAAAAAACAAGGAGAACAAAAGAGACTCAACAAGTGAGTGCACCATCTGCAGTTGCATCCACAATGCATGGTAGGGGTTTTGGCTTGTATACTTATCCAAATGGGTTTCACCTAACTGCAACTAAAGTACTCATTCTCATTTTATTTATTAGTTTTTCAAATCAGATGCTAAAACAATGCAGGATATTGATAAAGAAAATTTGAAAACCAACTAATCAACTCATTGAGTGCTAGTTGTAGCGTGTGTGGTAGTTAAGACTTCGCACCATTTAATTTCATGAAAGCCAACCTACCTAAGCTTTATGCAACTGGAACATTACAGCAGACATTGAAAACATCGTCTAATGGGGCATGGTCACCCGTCCCTTCATCTTTCCGAGCATACAACAGTTGCTTCCCTTTGAAGACGAACATTCCTCCCTAGAAAGATACAAAAGAAAGAGTTCAGATACATTTATTTATAGAAAAACGGTGGACTTGTACCTAAAAATTCGGAATCAACCTGTTGTAAAACACCACTCCTGTCATCAGGTGTCGCTTGAAGCGTATAATTTTCCATAGCCTTTTTCAGGGATTCAAGCCTTGAGAAAACCTTTGTCTGCCAAATTACATGAAAATATTATTGGATGAAACAATGATTTAGCTTGGGGAAGAACCAATTAATGTACAGATGCTTGAAAGATTACACTGGCAGGATTGAAGAATGTCCGGCCAAGACCATAGTATAAGCCTAATACATCATATGCCTGTAATAACAAGATTTTAAATCAGTATTATAATAGTAATATAACACAACAAACAACATTAGCTGGTGAAAAAGCAGAATTACCTTGCGGTCAGGATCAGCATAAAGGCACTCCATGGGGAAGGGTAACTGGATAAAGACATAATAGAGTATAAGTCTAACTGAAATAAAGCATTGAAACACAAAAGGATCCCAAACTTGGCGGTCGAAATGTAAGCAAGCAACAAAAAGGATGACAGAAAATGGAGAAGGCAAAACACAAAATCTATCTTAACTGATCAGTATAGTGACCAGCAAAAAAATGATTGAGCATCCTTATGCAAGAGTAAGATCTATTGCTCAACTAGTAGATATGATGATCCAACATGTACATAACACTCTATTCTACTTGAACGCACAACTTTGACCATTGATATCTTTAACGATCTACAATATTAGTTAAAATTACAAGTTGATATTCATAAGGATATACAATGAGAAATATCGTATTATAGTACTACAATTTACTATATATACTCCTTAGTTAAAAAAAGTAATCAAAATAGAGTATGACAATTGTACAAACATAAAAGTGGAGCAGTTAACAACAGAAGGAGAAAAATTAATTACTAGTAATTATGACGAAATTGTACATTTCTGGTCTGGATCATGCAACAAAGAGAGTTTAGTTTGAGATTGGCATTCTGCAAGTCACATACATTGAGATGAAACATTTACCACTATCTAACAATTGTCTTCCTAATCTATGGAAAGGCACTTTAAGGAAAACCCACTTGGAAGTGTTTTGGCATTAGGGTGAGAAGCCGAGAAGGAACAGTGACAATTTATCCTATAACTAGAATTGAATAATTATTATCTCAGACAGGCTAAAATGAAGACTGAGGTGGGGTGCAATGAGGTTGAGGGCCTTGTGGCCAGAAAAAAAAATTACCCTAATTGATGACATTTTTCAACTTATGGCAACTTCTACAACTGTTTCAATCACTCACGTCTATCAGGAATGCATGGTGGATCAACTACCCAAACTTGTGTATCACATTCAAAATCCAACTCAATAGTTTGATATCTTAAGTACCTAGTTAATTTAGATAGTCTATAGTTCACTCTTGAGAGAAGAGAAGAGTTCCCTAATTTGTATCTTTAAACAAAACAAATAACTTCTATGCAAATTCACATCTAAGGAAGATATATAGATCTACATATAAGCATTCTTAACCCTGAAGCCTTATTATTCGGACTCTTAATTTTACTTAAAAGTATTTTTGTTGGATGCTCGACCGTTGTGACATGTGTATGCACACTTCATCTTGAGCAAAAAATCGAGGGATTTTTCATAAAATAGTAAAATCAAACACTTGAACACATATCCATGCATCGTGTCTAACACGGGTACCCAAGTCCGAGATACATAGATTGAACATGTAGAAGGCTATTTCCTAGACAGCCAGAGATGCTGAATACTCCAAATATCACGTTGCTTTAACCCTTTAGGAGGATGGCTCTACATGACTTTTATGCCGTTTGTATCAAAACAAAATGAGGTGCGTGGCAGATTTTCCTATACAGAGCATCAAAGCATCCGAGAATTCAACATTGCCAAGGTTATAAATACACGCATCTTCGGGAAGAGTAACGTCCTCAACCAGAAAGTTAATTTTAGAAGCAAGTAGAGTGACTAGCATTTGTTTAAATTTACAAGTTTCAGCAGAGATGTTGAGCTTAAAACAGAGATTACACAAGTTAATAAAAAAATCTAATAAAGATAAGCAGGAATTATGATATTATATGAATTATTTAAGCCCTCAAACAACAACCTGACTCTGCCAAAGTTTATTCTAATGGTACACTTTTTATAGCCTATGTAATTCTTAGTGATTAAAGTTGGCTTTTCATAAGTCACCTCACAATTATTTACCACAAATATCCAGAAATTAGGACAGTCATTTGATAATCACTTTGATGTAAGGTGTAACTTCATAGTTTTTATTTCCTTGGAGTTTGTTTGATATAGTATTGACTGCTTCATAATTTGTTTGAAAGGGGATTTGGAGGGAAAGGGATGAAGATTTTCCCTTGTTTGGATTCAATAATGGGGAATTGGAAAAGAGAGGGTATTGAAGGATTCATAGTCCCTCCCCTCTTAAGAATCTAAATCTTTCAATATTGGAGAAAATCAGAAGTAACATGCAACACTCGAACCTCCCCTTCCTTTTCTCCCCCTCCTGTCTCCTTCCTTCCACTTCATGTGGAAAATCAGATGCCGGATTTCGAATACAATTGAGAACAAGAACCAAGTCATGTAGAAAATAAACTGAACCCATTTTTTTTGAAAGTCGAACTCACTAATTAAAACCACAAGTTGTGCACAGAGTAGTCCAATAATTTCTTAGTTGAAAAACCACAGCTTAGTTCGAATGAACCTTTTGTTTCTAATTCATCCTAAAGTCATAGGCCACTTTCTGAATTGCATGTGTTAAATTTGAGCTTTCTCATATTACCCTTACTGATGCCCCTACAATTTATGTAAAAAGAAAAGAAGAGTGCATAAAAGGATTATGGTATTTTAGCTAAATTCCTAAAAATTTGCGGAAATGAGTACCCGTTCTCCTAGCATCTGGGCTTTGCTTGCACTTCCGACACCGACTGCAATGAGTTTAACACCAGCAGCATCAAATCTCTCCTTCGCTACTTTCAACTCTGATGCAAACTCCCAGCTTCACATGACAAAGCATCCCACATCAGAATGCCACAAAACAATTCAAAAAAAAAAAGTCCACAACAGAATAGGTTGAGGCGTAGTTTTACCAGCAAAAACATCCAAAGTGTCTCAGCAGCGCGACAACTGCCATTCCCTGGAACAACAAGACACTAGTCAGTTTAAAACAACCTGTTGGGTTATGTCAATTTTATTAACCGAGTCTAGATCATCTTGTTGCTAAAGAGGAATGCATGATCTCTCTAGGAAGTTCTTATTTTGCAATTGACTTATGAGCTCATGGAATTTCTACAAAATTAATGCCAGCGAATTCAAATACTAGCAAATTAAGCTATGGGAAGAGTACTCTGGAATTGGATTATGTGGCATCATCTCTACATAATTCTCTTGCCATAGTTAACAGAAATCATAGTTACCAAGTATTTTAATGCATCATCATGTTATAAATAGGAAGTTGGGCACAATTTGGGAGCATGAACAATACTCCAGCACAAGATAAAAGAACCTACCTATTCACATTTAACAATCCCTCATTGTATACAATCTCTCTACTGATCCACTATTCCATTTAATTCACTCTAATAACTTAGGGTTTCATTTCTACTACTCACCCTAATAACTTAGGGTTTCATTTCTACTACTCACCCTAATAACTTAGGGTTTCATGTACTCTCCTATTTACATATAGTGGAATTTCCTCTACTCATCGCCCGTGGATTGTTTACCTCTACCAATAATGTATGCCCAATTTACTACTCTTCTTGCCATGTTTCTAGCTCATTTCTATTTTCCTCAATCTCCACATCTTTAATTTGCTTCCGCTCGCACTCTGACATGTTTTCGCTTCACAGAAATCAACACAATATAGCATCATGTGCTCTTGTATACTTCATTATTAAGATAATGCAGATTGTTCATAATAAGAAGTCTTGGATGCTCATTCAAACAATTTTCAAGATTACATCTTTAACTCTTCCATAATGATAGGAGAAACTTTCAAGATTGCCCAACTAACAAACAACAATAACAACAACAAAGTCTAATTTTTTTTTGGGGCCGGCTAACATGAATCGTCAACAATTTAAAAAAGTAAAAACAACAAAGATGATAATAAGACTAAAAACCCAAAAAAGAAAATGGTGTAATGAACCTCATTTTGATCCCAAAGATGTTTGAACATGACAGATTCACCAGTAGACTTAAAAATGGTGACATCACCCAGAACTTCTCCAATATTTTCTGACATATCAACAGAAGATGATGCTCTAGGAACGAGTTTAGAACTGAGTGAACTCGTTCTGGTTAGATGAAATGGTGATGAGAGAGAGGAAATAGAGGTAGAAAGAGAAGTGGGTAAATGTGGAAATGATGCAATTTGAATGATATGATGCGGATTATGAAGATAATGGCTTGTTGCCGTTATTGCTGTTACTGATGTTAGTGATACGCCCATTTTTGCAGCTTAGTTTTTGGGGGTGGCTTTTTCTGGTTTTCTGCTTTGAAAATCACCGGGAACCAAACACGCCCTTTGTTGTTGCTTTGGACTAACAGATGCCACGACTATATTTTAACAAATTGCACCCAAAAGTAGAAATACAAATGATTTGTGACCCTTTGCTCAAAATATTGCAAATTTCTAATCCATGTGTTTTTGTGTAAGTACTTGTACAGGTTTCACTCTCGTATTTATCAATACAACTTAATTATTCATCATATATTTGGTGTAACATAAGTATAACCAAGGGTGTTCATTTCGAATTCGGAGAAGTGTAATCCGAATCCAATCGGATCGGATATTTATGTGATTCGAATCCGGTCAGATATTTATACAGTATAAGACATGCTTCAAAAAAAAAGTATAAGACTAATTTTTTTTCATTGTTCATTTTGATGCTTGCAACTAGGGGCTTGCTTGTCTCGGACATGGGGCGTGGGGCGCACCTCCTCAAGCACGTTAAAAACTCATCGTAAGAATCGCTCCGCTGACTGGAACTCTTAAAGGAGCTCCTACATCAATAACTTTTAGTCCTCGCATTAGACCATTTGTAGCACTCATGGCGAGGATCGTTCACAGGTTACAACATGTACTTGTACTTGCTAGACCAAAATGGAAAATGAAAGATCTTGATGATTTATTGACCGTTTTAGACTTTCAAATCACCTTGTTTGATCTATTTGTTATGACAGATTAATGGGCGTAATCTTCTCCTTTCGTTTTTTGGACCAAGATTTTCGATTGTTGTTTTTGGGCTGATTTTGAGCCTTTTAAAGGTTGTTTTCTTGTTCGTGAAAAACTTCGAAACATACATCCTAACACAATATGCTTTGAGGCCTGGGGTTTTGGATTTATTTCTTTTGCCTCATGTGATTGGAGGTGAGAAATTTTGGGCTAGAAATCAATATCTAAGATTAGATAAATAAGATGATCGAATGTGTAGGACATATCATTTGATGTTGGAGGAATGTGAGCGAGACTTTCGAATGCGGAAATCTTGCAATAGTTGCTTCAATCAAATCAGTAAAATTCGCTCGAGGGCCTTTAAGACAATATTTTAAGTGTTCTCATGCCTTATTCATTTCGACTTATTTTCAGTCCTTATCAGAAAAAATAATATCATATAAGTTCTAATAAGTTCATATAAAGCAAAAATAAGGTTTGATCCTTTTACAAATAAGGTTTGAGACTTTGAATAAGTTTATATAAGTTCAGATAAACAAAAATTAAGTTGAAAAGAACATACCTTTACAACTTGTTTGGATAGCCAAAATAGGAGGGAAATGGAGGGGAGGGGAAGGGAGATGGCAAAAATCCATTGTTTGGATAACAAGTGAGGGGGTGAGGGATTTGGAGGGGAGGGAAATGGAAGGATCAATTTATAAGAAATCTCTTCCTCCAGCATTGGAGAGATTTGGAAGGAAAACTCATCTTTTTTTTCCTCACCTCCCTTTCTCTTCCCTTCCCTTCCCTTCCTTTCCCTTCCCTCCCTTTCCTTTCACTTCCCATTTTTTATCCAATCACATTGTTAATGTTTTTCTTTGTACTATGCAATTGAAAGGATCTTGTTAATAGACGCCTCTGGGGCGTTAATCGACATTCAATATAATCCCTAATATGGCATTAATATTGCAATGGAAAATTTGTATCTTACCACATTTTGTGTATCACTTTTTGTAAATTACCATCTTGATTTTTTTTAAAATTACCACCTTTTGTTTCACTTTTTTCATAATCTCCCACCAACTAACGTTTTCTGTCAAGAAATTCGTTCGTGTGGGGCCCACTTCAACATAACTTTACCAATTTCTCATTTCCCCTTTGAACACTCATCGTATTAAATGCAATTGACAATCAAGCTTAGCCAAATTAATCAAATTTGCTTCTCTTTCTGCAAATCAAGAAGTAGAGAGTAAAAGATATTAAAGAGTGACCAGATTTCGATCCATTTGGGAGTAGAAGGAGTTGAAGAAGGTAAGTGCAATTGTTTAACTAAGAATGATACGAAAATTAGGGTTTTTTTGACGAAAATTAGGGGGTTTTTTGACGAAAAGTAGGGGGTTTTTTGACGAAAAGTAGGGTTTTGATTATGCAATTGAATTAGGGTTTTGATTATGCAATTGAATTAGGGGTTATCCTTATTTAATTGAGTTAAGGTTTATGTTGTCAATTGAATTAGGGGTTTTGATAGTTTCATTAAATTAGGGTTTTCTTATTCAATTGAATTATGATTTAGCTTATTTAATTCATTTAGGGTTTTTAGTTGTTTAATTGATTTAGGGTTTTTGCTTGGATGATTAAATTAGGGGTTTTAATTGTTTAATTGAATTAGGGTTATTGGTTGTTTAGGCAAATATTCCCTAATTAGTTGATAATTCAAAGCTAAAATAAAAAATTAGTTAAGTTAGTAAGAAGTGGGACCACACTAACGGATTTCTTGACAGAAATTGTTAGTTGGTGGGAATTTATGAGAAAATGGAGACAAAAGGTGGTAATTTTTTTAAATAAAATTCAAGGTGGTAATTTACAAAAAGTGAAACACAAAAGGTGGTAAGATACAATTTTTCCATTGGAATATATGTCAAAATCACATATAGATCAATGTAATTAAGGTTTAGGTTAGTTTATTATCTCCAGTTTTAGCTACCTTATCCAACGCCTCTGGGACGTTCGTTGGCTTTTGCCCAATTAAAACAGATGTGTGTATTTTGGAGATTGTGTGCTAATACAATGTTACAACACAAAGTTACTATTCTCACTAACCACGATTTGTCGCCTTTGTTCACTTAAGTATCTTTTATTTGCTAAACCATACTGAAAATTTTGTTGCCGGTTCATGATATTTTGTGTAAAAAAACCACCAAAAAGAACACCAAAAAAAACAAAAACTACGATGATACTAAACCGGCCCTAATGTTGATATTTTAGATTATCTTTTGCTCGAACTTGATCGAGGAATCTAAACAAAATCATGGCTAAGATGAAGAATATATGTATGATCAACGATGAAGAATATATGTATGATCAAAAACAAAATCACGCATCCGGGATTCTATTTTCCCCCCAATTCATGCACCTCCCTCTACAATCTCAAACTCAGAAATGTAGAAGCCAGCGCCTTCAATGCCATGGAAATGGTGAAGCAGCAATCTAACCTTGATCACAAATCAGAGCCAATCGCGCCCTATTGCATGGAAGTATCATTTCCACTCAATTTCTAAGATCATGTTCTGTACTTTCTAATTAGCTAGGTACAAATTTAGACGTTGATTTTGCATGATTACTCTCAAATTAGTCAATCAAATTGAATCTTGCATCATATACACATTATAAATTCAGAATTGAGTTTCTGTTCATGGATGTAAAAATACTTTCAAATGCAAAAAAAGTCCGTGCCCACTGTTAATATTAAACTCCTGAATCGTGGGTATTTGAATTATAGTGCGCTCCAACTCCAACGTTCAAGTTGGAATTTTTTTACCCATTCCCGTGAATTTTTATTCTAATCAAACGGTCACTTGACAAATGTTCATAATTCATGTGAACTAAATTAAAACTCCCCCTTTTTTTCATTTCAAAAAAGTTTCAAACTTTTTTCAACTTCACCAAATGATTTGATTACTACCTTTTTCTTCACCATTTATAAATACCCTACCAAAATTCACTTATAATTTCACTTGTCTCATTCTTTTCATATTCTAATACTACAAATCTTCTTCTATTTTTTCATCATTATATCTTATAGTCTAAGTGAAGACTTATATGTTTATGTATCAAGAATTACAACCCATGTTCTTTGCTTTACAGCCTTTCATTCTCCTTTCCTTTTCTTACTAGTCACAAACAAAATTATTTGAATTTTTTTTTTTGCACTGATATAGCATCAAAAGTTTCAAACTTTGTGTTTTGTCTTTGCTTATTTTCATAATCTGATTAAAACCCACTTCTTAAAATGCAGAATCTGAGATGGGTTTTGATGTGTTTGATGATTCTTTCATTTTTGTCGAAATCGGAAACTCGTGATATGACAAGTTTGGGTTGTTATGGAGCTGATAGGGATGCTCTTTTGAGGTTTAAAGCTAAGATTATGAAAGATACAACGGGTATTCTCGAGTCGTGGGTGGGTAGAGATTGCTGTGGAGGAAGTTGGGAAGGTGTTCAATGTAATTTAGCTACTGGAAGAGTTACTGGTTTGGAGCTGCAAAAGCCTTCTGATAGTGATAGTGGAATTGCTGATGATGTTTTTATGGATGGCACTTTGTCACCTGCTTTAGGTAATTTGCAATTTCTTGAAGTGTTGGTGATTAGTGGGATGAAGCATATTAGAGGAAACATTCCTGATACTCTATCCAAGTTAACACACCTATCTCAGCTTGTCCTTGATGGCAATTCACTTGTAGGACTTATCCCTTCTGGCATTGGCCGTTTGTCTTCTCTTAGAACCCTCATGTTAGGCGGCAACCGCCTCAGGGGACAGTTGCCCCCTAGCTTAGGAAATCTTAAAGGCCTCCTCCAGCTGAATATAGGAAAAAACTATTTTGCTGGTCCTATTCCACCTGCTTTCAAAAACCTTCAAAGCTTGCAATTTCTTGATCTTAGCAACAATTTATTATCTGGGGTAGTGCCTGATTTTATTGGGCAGTTTCGTAATCTGACTTTCGTCGATCTTTCTCATAATCAGCTCTCTGGTCCAATACCCTTGTCACTTTGTAGTCTTACCGCGCTTTCAGATGTTTCTCTGAGTGACAACCAGCTCACAGGAAGGATTCCTGAGAGAATTGGTGGCCTTAAATCTGTCACTAGTCTTTCCCTTAGTAATAATCATCTTACAGGTCAAATCCCTGAATCTCTTGGTGGATTAGAGAATTTATGGTACCTGAATTTATCAAGAAATGCACTCTCAAACCCTTTGCCAAGTACCCTTGCCAAAGGTTTGCCTTCTTTGTTGTCAATTGACCTGTCCTACAACAGTTTCAGCTTCGGAAAAGTTCCTGATTGGATCAGAAGCAGAGAACTTACTGCTGTCCATTTAGCTGGTTGTAACCTTAGAGGGGCTCTTCCAACCTTCACAAGACCTGCCTCTTTAACCTCTATAGATTTTTCCAATAACCATTTCGTAGATGGCATCTCTACTTTCTTAACAAGAATGTCCAACTTGCAATTTCTCAAGTTATCCGACAATCAACTCAAGTTTGATGTTTCTAGCATTGTCCTGCCAAAAGGGATATCTTCTATCGATCTCAGCATGAACCAGCTCTTTGGTCCTCTTTCGGCGATCCTCAACAACCACACCACCAGCTTCCTAGAGGCTATTGATGTCTCAAGGAACATGATCTCGGGCACTATTCCTGAATTTAGAGAAGGGTTAAACTTGAAAGTACTTAACATTGGGAGTAACAAGATTACAGGACATATACCAAAGTCAATCTCAAACTTGGTTGAGTTACAAAGGTTTGATATATGTCGGAACCAAATTTCCGGGGTTGTTCCATCAAGTTTAGGCCTGCTGGTGAAGCTGCAATGGCTGGACTTGTCTATAAATAGCCTCACAGGGAACATTCCAAACAGCTTGCTTGGAATAAAAAACCTTAGGCATGCAAGTTTTAGAGCAAACATATTGTGTGGAGAGATCCCACAGGGCAGACCTTTCAATATCTTTCCTGCAGCAGCTTATGCCCACAATCAGTGCTTGTGTGGCAAACCCCTGCATCCTTGCAAGGGTAAAAGCCCACCGCAAATGGGCCAGTAACCAGCTGACTCTTAATAAACAAACCCGTCATCATTTCCGCCCTCACTAATGCCAACATGATGCTTTTCATGTGGCAGGGTAGCAGATAGGCTTTCTTCTTTTTTACAATTTCACCCATATTCCTTGATGCTTGCCTCACAAGCATCCTACATTGTACTTTCATTTAAGTGTAGAGCTATCGATTTCGAGTTCAATACGTTGTAATGCGCAGAAACTGCCACTGTAAGGCTAACAGTCACTATACAAGCCATATACTTTCTTGCCTTCTTGGCACTATCGTCACTTAATTAAGTAATTCATAGAACACTTCAAGTCTTCGTGTATGAGCTAGTTAAAAAATTTCTCACATCCTGAAGGTCTACTCTTATTGGGAATAGTTTATGGAATTTAGAACTACAGAAGAATACTCTTATGACTAAATGATGCATTTCTTTTGTTGCTACACTATGCTCCGAAAAACAAAACCATGTATGATGTTTCTGTACATCCATTGTGCTGTTAACTTGCCTCGAGAAGTTTGAGCTTTGGTAGTATTATTAATAAATCTTTGCACTAAGAGAAGAGTTCCAACAAAGCTTTCTTCAAGAACTAAATCGTAGAATTGATATGTTCTCGTCGTAGGTTAAAACAAGTCTCTTTTTTCTCGTTGGAGACCTTTGTTTGAGATGATAACAGTGAAAGATATGGACTTCAACTAAGTTGCGGGCATCAATTACTCTGAAGGAATGTTGCTTTGCAGTTATTGGTGCTTCATGCTTGTGATTGAGCAATCATATAGCTATTGTTATCTTGGTGTGCTCCTTGTTAGGAAAAGATGGATTTATAATCTATTTAGTAGTTAAAGGCTGATGTTTTTGGCATCCTCCCCTGACTCCATGTCATGTCGCCAATACAATGGATGGACGGGGAACATGTTTTGGTGCACCTATATGAATTTGGTGACAGTTCACGGCTCCTGTAGTCCCGACGAGGCTGCAATAGAAGTATCTACTTCGTATTTTTTACTATTTAGGACGGAGTTGTAGGAGTGAAGTTTTTCTGCACCAGGAAACAGACTAACAGAGGCTCAGCTTCCCAAAAGAGTTTCTCTTGTCAATGGAAGTATATACTACTACCTCCGTAACATAAAAAATGCAACGATTAGACATTTTCTACCTACACTTTATGTCAAATCGTTGCATTTTTTGTGTTACGGAGGTAATACAAAAAATTGCTGAAGAGAAAGCCATTTCACTGTTTTTTTCAATTATACATACAACATAGGATTGCATTGTCCAAAGTAATGCTAGCACTAGTTTATTGCTTCTATCTTTGGAATGTCAGAAAATTATGCTGTTCATGTTACCTCTAGCTCTATCAGTTTTAGCCTTTTTTTGGTTTATGTTATATACTCTTGTTTGAACGTAAAGCTTATATGCACTTACTTGTTAAAACTATAAATTTAAGAACAAAAGGACAAAGATGCTAGACATAAACAAATTACGCCAAGATATAATTGTCTAATAAGTGAATATCGTTACCACGAGTAAAGTTTAACATGGTGACGCCCCTAAGATGTTAAACACTGTATCACAAATTCGTTCACTCGAACATGAAGAATGGAACAACGACTCCAGAACTGCTCATAGAGTATTTTCCGTATTTATATCAAAGAAGAAAAGAATCTGAAAGAGGCGTAAAAAGTTGACAGAAATCGCTGTTGGTGCCTTCCGCCAGGTCAAGCGACCGTGATCATAAATCTTCTTGCCCAGACGATAGGGAGACTAGTGAACATACATTTTGCCCAGACTTTTGCACTTTGAACAAGGATTCCGCCCACCCGACCGGGCAAGCCTACCGTAATAGGCAGGACCCTTTTTGCAATACTCCTCATGATTGCTTTAAAGGATTTAGTTGTACTACTCATACCAATAAGGTGTATCTTCTTTTCAAGGAGCTCATATTGCTAAGATATTCTCGGTTAAGCGTGCTTTGCTAAGGGTAGTTCTGGGAAGTTACTCGGGGTGCACATGAGTGAGGATAAATAATGCGCCGAATTTGGTTTGTGGGCCAGTTATTGGTCCAAGATGCTTATTTGGTGACTCCCATCAACCCTTAGGGGTTGGGGTGTTACACTTTTTGAATTACAACTCCATCCCACTCTTTGCAAATTTCGAGCAAATATTTCTTAATTTTTGTCAAATAAATACAATTCATTTCTACTTTCCTCTTCAGATAAATATTGTGAGATGTATATAAGCTTTATAATCTCCATGCCTAAAGGCCCATATCCTATATTCCAACTTCATTCATCTTCATCAAATTATGGTTTACAGCAGGTTGTAAAGATAGATTTTCATGTACATGCTTATTGCTTCCTGTCTATCATATCCTGGGATTGGTACTGCCATCACTATTTATCTCTGTTTTGATCCTGCAGCTGCTCAGTGTTGTTGCTGCTTTCCTCCTACAGTCGATCAGGTTTTGCTTTACGCTGGTTGCATAATGCTTCATAATCTATTTGTCATGCATTTTCTTTCCCCTCATCTTTTTTGCCTTCTCAAATTATACGATTGTCATGATAATTTTAATATAAGGACAACACAACTTGTCATTTATTGGAGCATTTCCTTTACTACTATACGTTGTTGTATAGTTTATACAAAATTCATGGTTGAAGATTATATGAATGGTTCTCACGCTATATATAATACTCCCCAATCCCCATCCCCATCCCCGGTCCATATGTTCTCTACTTGGCTTAACTTTCACGTTTATCAATGAATAACTTTGAGCAATAATATTTTAACTAACAGTCTAACAATTAGTAAGATAGTTAAAAAGATGGTTTTCTTAAGAAATATACCGAAACAAATCCAAGGACATTTTACATGATTTTATATAGGAAATTTTGTTCACAAATACCACACTATAGACAGTTTTTTGAAATAAATATCTAGATTAGCCAAACTAGTATATAAATAACTAGGTGGACTCGTTTTTTCGGAATCACTACCATTTAACGGAATCTCGCAAAACTGTTATTTGTTATGTTAGTTGCACGTGAATTTACAATTTTGCCACTCCCCCACCACCACTACCCATCCCTACCACATGTGAAAACCATAATTGCCACCATCGTCGCCACCACCACCCAACTAACTATGAGACCACCACTTCCTACAACCAACTACGAAAGAACGAAACCACTATGTGGTGGTGTGGTGGTGTTGTTTCCGTGATGGTGGAGGTGAATGAGGAGGTAATGGGTAAGATCACGTGCTACCAACGGAACAAAAAAATAGTCTTTGCAAAATCTCATTAAGTGGTAGTGTTTCCAATATAATTGGCAAAGTAGGTCTTTATATATAATTTTAGCTAATCTAAGTATGTATTTAGTGCCCGAATTTTGGTATATATTAACGAATTTTCCTTTTATATATTACAAAAAAAATTTGTGGTTGAATTTGTAACTAGTACAAAAGTCATATTAAAATAAAATTTTATTTTATTAAAAAGTGGAGGGGGTGTATCATCTGTCATGTATTCTTCTCTTTGGCATAATGAAATGAGTCGAATTGAACTGAACTGAAAAGACCTAAACGAAAGTGAACATAACTGAACTGAAAGGAATAGTAAAATGACATAGTAAAAGTATTGTCGAGAGTTAAACAAACTGAAAATAATTATACCGAATTGAAAATAAGTTGGGGAAAAAATGCCCTAATATTATAAGATAAGTTAATTCAAACATAAAATAGTTAAATTTAAAGGATATAAAAAGAGTTAAGTTCAACATAGCAAATAAAGTTGATTAAAATGGATCCTAAAAAAGAGACTTTATTTAACTTAAAAAGTATATTGCTGGACAGTATGGCAACAGCCCACATTATAAATTAGGCTTGGGCCATATTGTTGTTTGTCTCCTTTTTTGGTGCATGTTTGCCAATTGCCGCTACGCGTTTTGGCTTTAACCACCCCATCATGAGATGGGCCCGATTGAACTGTCAATCAAGTCACATAAACTGGGTTACCCAAATTACAATTTTGTAGCTGTCGGAGGTACTTTATTAAGTAACGAATACTATTCTCTTTGTAACGGTTTAATGGCAAAAGTTGGTTTGCACGCATTTTGATGAAGTGATTTAAGGGTGTAAATGAATAAATTAATCAAAATGGTTTTAACACAATTGAGAATGAGATTAGAGGTTACTAATCTTGAAAATATTTTGATAAATTTTGTGCATTTACATCCTTAAATCTTTTCCTTGAAATGCGTGCGAAACCAATTGTTGCCATTAGACCATTACGGAGGTATTCTCCATCCGTTCCTAAATAAGTGACACATTTGCATAATATTTACTATTTACAGTATGGACTTTAATTAGTTTTGGTGATTTGCATTTTAGCAAAAACCTAGCTATACTTGTTAAATTTGTCTAAATGTGAATTTTTTTACATCAACTTATAATAAATTTTACTTATTGATAATTATTGATATTAATGATTAAAATAATGCATTGGCAAACGTGATAGCAAAAAATGAGTCACTTATTTAGAAAAGGAAGAAGTAGTTTACAATTATATTATGTGGTTTTTTTCTTTACTTTTTAAATTTTGATTTTGCAAACTATTTACGATTTCTCTTTTAAAAGTATTTTTTTAATATCAAATTTATTGGGTAAAATGTTATTGGATTTGTCTATCTACAAATATCTCAAAATTTAGAATTTTTTACTAATAGAGAATGTAAGATATTGGAGGTCCAATGCGCATTAACATATGTGAAGCTTAAAATTGGAACAAATAAGTGAAGGGACTCAGGGAGGTATTAGATGCAACGCATAAGCGATAACTTAACGGGTTTATGTACTAAACTACTAAGAGCATCAACACTCATGTTTCATGAGTGTTGATGCTCTTAGTAGTTTAGTACATAAACCCGTTAAGTTATCGCTTATGCGTTGCATCTAATACCTCCCTGAGTCCCTTCACTTATTTGTTAGTGACTTATTTCCTTACTTTGGCTTGTCCTCACTGATAGGACAGCTAGCCGTGCACGGTGCACCGCAAGTAAACTACCACTAGGAGAGGTCCTTTGACCAAGTGTAGCACCCCGCTTGCACATCTCCTATGAAAAGACCGCATGCCCCTTTCCTTTAGTAAAGCAAGCATGACCCTCGTGGCCAATTTCGGCTTTGAGTAACTATAGACATATTTTCATCTCTCTTTTTTTTTATCAATATCATAGCATATGAGACTTCTAAAATATCGAGTATTTATGAGGGAACGACCTTTAACTTAAAGGAGATACTAAGTTGTCAAATTTATTTGAAACTCCACCTTCAACCCAAATTATATCCCTTCCTATCTACCCATATCACAGCCTAACAATAGCACGAGGAACCAAACTGAAGCCCAGTGCTTGAAATTCGAGGTGGAAAGCCAATGCACTCGCACTTTATCCTTTCACGTAACTATTATTTTAGTGCATTTACGTCAATAGGACGGGATAAGAATCGATCCTAAGATCTTATCTAAATTAATTGTAATTGGCTAGCAATTGATTTTTTGTATCACCAACAAATTTTTAAGATATTATAGAGATACAAAAATATGCATAACTTTTATAATCTTTATAAATACATAATTAATTATAAGAGTATTCATGCATGAAATTCAAAGACAACGAAAATTAATTTAAATATTAGCACTAGATTGCGATGATGGAAGTAATACAAACATGTGGCCCAGTGATGAGTTCATACTTTGAACAATATTGAAATTGGAAGTAGTCTATGTTAGTAAGATAAGTATGAGAGTCACGTGGGGTGTGCATCTTTCATTGTATTGTATGTTACACATTTACCAAACAAGGCTTGGTCTAGTGGTAAAGGTTTGATCTCATGACTTAAAGGTCATGGGATCAAATCTCTCTGGCCAGGGATCCACCACATTACCTTCCAAAAAAAAAAATATATATCTTACACATTTTATACACACGCTTCTTTAGTTCTTCCCTCTTCCATTTCTACCCTTTCATCAAATCAACCATACTGACTATTGACAAATTGGCAATGGAAGACAGTTTGGGATATTTAAAGGCAAAAGGCAAAGTGTTGTAAAAGTTTTTTTACCTATCCAAATGACGTAAATACCCTTTGGCCTTTTGGTTTCTTGTAGAATTTTGACCCTTGATCTTCGAGAAAGTTCACATTTTGTTTTCTTACAATATTTTGGATTAGCTTGAGGGCAAGTTTCTCTCAATCTCATTTGTCACATGGTCAATTGGACACTCGATGCTAGTTTGGGTTGATCTAAATAGTTTGACCTCCTATTCTAGGTTTTACTATGAATGTTATCATGTTTTGGTTTAATTCGCGTAATGATTTACTTTCTTGCGCCATTTGTAAGGATATACTAAGAGAATTTATCGATCCTTTTAGTAAAAATCTGACCAATTTTTATTTTCTTTAGACGAACTAATCTTGTCGTAAGAAATTTATTTGAAAAATATTGAGAATATTATGTAGCATATTGTACGAAATTTGACGGGCCAAAGAATGGACTAGTGAGTCGAATCGAGCAACAAGATTCGACACGATCGTGTCACATCTGACACGTTTAGCCTAATAGCACATTGAGGTTCTTTCTAGCACATCGAGGATTTGACACATGCCACACCTGACACGTTTAGTGAAGCAATTTGGATCTTTTAGGGTGGAGGGAGTAGTCATTATTATCCTCTTATCATGCTCAATTCAAAATTCAGGATTTGAAATATTAGAAGTTTGAATTGTTATTAAAGGTGTATAATTGTGATAAAAAGTGCCCACTTGTAAACGAGAGGATCTTAGCTTAGTACTACCAAGTTCATGTTCAAGGTCTTTTGAAATTGTGCTCAAGCTTTTGCTCGAGTTTAAACCTATGTATTCAAATTAACTTGGCTCATTTATTAATCGACCCGAGCTCATACATTAGTTTTAGTTTATAAATGAGCTTTATAAACAAGCTTTTGTTCATAAACATATCAACGAGCTTTTATTCATAAATGTTTAAAAGTGCTTTTATTTTACATGTCCAAACAAGATTTTGTTCTTAAAAATTTAATGAGTTTTTGCTCATAAACGTCTAAACGAGCTTATTTTCATAAATATCTAAACGAGTTTCTTCTCATAAACGTTTAAACGAGGTTTTGTCCATAAACATCTTAACGAACTTTAACCTACACGGCTTTCAAATGAAAATAGACCAGCTTTTTATCAAACATCAAACAAGCATGTTCATGAACATTAATAAACGATCTCTTTAATGAACATATACGAGCTTGTTCATGAATGTGTAAACAAGTTAGTCATGAGTCATGACCATTAATATGTCATGATCAAGCTTGTTTATAAACCAAACTCCGAATTTTGTTCAAACGCGCTTCATTTAGTAAATATCAAACAACAACGAAGTCTAATAATCGAATTCAAGCCTGAACTGTTCATCGACAATTTCGACTTGTATGCACTAGTTGGAATTCTGTAATATTCTTTAAGTTGAGAGTTTGAAGCACCCTAAAGTAAAGGCATATGGGCATATGTTATACTTTCTCGGAGGGGTTTGGGATATCTTCTTAAGAGTTCTACCGCACTTCCCAAGTGTATAAAAATGATGTTTGCGGAGTACGGATTGTCGTATTAAAAAAGCATCTAATAGACTAATATGAAGGACTTCCAAAATATAGTGATAAATAATTACAAGTTTACCTATTAGTATTATGAATGCTAGTGATAATAATTACAATACTGTTCGAATCCCTTATCAAATTGCTAAAGTATATACTCCCTCATCTCATTTTTGACTGCTATACATGGAATTTCATTACTATTCACATTGTAAATTTGACCGTCTTTGGATTTATATACGTAACAAAATACACACTCATGTGTGATCTAGTTTAATTCCAATAATTTTTGTAATTTTTTTTAGCCCTAATTTGACATACTAGTTTTTGAAATTATATCTCGAAAACTGTGCAAAACTGAATGTAGCAAAAATAATTGAGCCGAAGGGAGAATTAATTTCACAACTGAACAAAAGAAAAAGTTTATGAGAATAAACGTAACTCAAACTGATTTTATTATAATAATAATAATTGTTAATTATGAATTATTCTAATATAATTTCAATTACGGAGTTGTCCGCTCATTACTCAATTAATCCGCTAACTCAAAAAGTTCTTTCCATTAATAATGTATCAATCTTTTTTTTTTTGACAGGATAACGTATCAATCTTTAATTGGCTAGATAAAAGGAAGAATATGTGATGGAAGATGGGAAATTTATATTAAAAAAATACAATCAATAAGCAAATATACAAGTTAACACTTGACGTAATTTGAAGAAGACGCTCTCGTAATATTGCTAAATAATTCATATTTGAATTATGGTATGAGAAGGTAGCTAATATCTATAAATTTTCTTGTAATGTTTCATGAGAAATCAAACAATTAGCATAAACGGGAATCTTTTTTCCTTAAATAATGTTCCCCAATAAACTATTTTTCATTTTACACTATTTTGAAAACTACTTTCTAATCAATAGTCTACGTCAACAACAATGTTTATTTTATTTTAAAAAAAGAACCGCAAGTTGACCGCTATTACCGATCACGACTGGGATTTAAGGCAGACTGTTATTGGCAATAACCGCTGAAGGACCCATACCGCTTTTGGCAATAACGATTGGAAACGGGAAACCGCTAATGCCGTTAGCGGTTCGAATGGTGTTTTTATAAAAAGATTATGTTTGTTTTAGGTAAAGCCATTAATGGTATTAACGGCTTAGGTCTAATATTTTTTTTAAAAATGGTTTATAAAAAGGAGGCTATGCCATAATCTCTATGCATTTAACTTGTAGAGAAAAACATATGCTCCAAAACCAACACCAATTTAGCATACATTCATACAATCCATCATTTCTTGTATTCCAAACAAACCTCCAACCAAAACCAATTCACAAACCTCAAAGCAAAACCAAATTCTCATACATCAAATCCAAAACCAATTCACAAACCTCCAACCATAATGAATTCACAAACATCCAATCCAAACACCAAATCATGTAAAAAAAAGCAACGATTTACATCTTAACGTAAATGAAGAGGTTTAAAGTTTACAATCACAACACAAAACATCAATTAAAGTTGTGATGTACAAGATAATCAACTAAACTCGCTCCTATCTCGCCTCCTTCGTTGTCTGGAAGGCTGTGTAGCCTGTGTAGATCCAACAGCTGAGTCATCGAACTCTGGAATGGAATTGAGTAATAAACTAGAAGGCAGATAACGCTGACATCATGGTCGTCGAAGTGGGGGGGTGAGATGACCATATTAGACGAGGTAGCTGGACCTGGAGATCGAGAAGGCTATCAAGAGCCAGATCTTGAATGGACCGTCACAATGGGTCGTACGTTGAAGGGAGGATCAACCGAATGAAATCCTCAATAAGGTCAGCAACAAAGTCTGAATAAATAAGAGGATGGGTCGAATGAACCAATTTCACTAACATAGTTCCTTCCATGTGGGCCTCCATATTTGATTATCTTGAATGTGTGTGCTTCACTTCTAATCGAATGCATCCGCCAATGGCATGAGCATTGTTCATTTCTCACACACTCAATGACATATTTATCAGGTTCAGACTATACACAAAAGTTCTGATTTCTTTTGATCGAGTAAAATATAACATATCCTTTCAATTATTCCACTAAAGCGAACTCTTAACCAACCCTCAAATTCAGAGATCTGTGTGTAAATGTTGTTCCTCTGTCAAGTCTCCCATGCATTAATTAATCTTTCATCAGCTTCATCAATTTTACGCCAATCTTATGAAGGAGCACCCTCTTCAATGGACTTATCATCCGCTTCTCTAACCTCATTATCCTCATCCCCATCACAGTCCACACGAGGAATCTCATCAGTCTCAATCATATCCACATCACTATCATTCAAATTAGAGAAAGTATGAATGATGGAGGATTGAGCATGTGAGGTTGATGCCTGAATGAAAGCTTGCTCGAGTTATATTTCCATAGAGGTAGTGGAGTTTTGTGTCACTGAAAGCCACGACACTCAATGAATTGTCATCTTTTAGTGGAATAGGAACATACCCCCTTGCATTGGATTTTCATTGAAGGATTCAAACTCATAAACCTTGTGTCTATCCCAGACTCGTATACATAGTATTCAACACCTCAGAAAACCCATATCCGCATTTATGAAAATAAATTTCTTCTTCCCTCATTTATACACGATATCTGATCAACTTGAGATAGTTCCCCATCCCAAGTATTTAAAATAGAGTGTTTAAATATATTCATATTTTAAGGATCATAACACAAGAACAACAACATAAGTAAGTTCATAAATTGTCCATAACTACCTTCATTTAATTTACTAAATTTTTGTTTAAAACTACCTTCATCATTTACATTCAACAACATCAAATATACTCCAAAAATACATTTATATGGATACATTTAAAAGCATATATTCATTGCATTTTTGCATTTCTGGGACATAAATTTCGCCCACAATAAACAATCATTATCATTAGCGGCTCTGTTTAATGAACTGTTATTGGCAGTGACGGATCACTAAAATAGTGGTTCGTTATTGTCATTAACGACCCATTAGGCAAAGTTGCTAACTGGAACGATGTTTTCTATGGCCGATTGAAAAATCTTCAGCGAGTCTATGCCGAGGTGGACGGTAGATAGGGAAATAGTTTTTAAAATAGTGTAAAGTGAGAATTAGTTTTTTTTGGAGAGCATTATTTAGGTATTGATATAAGTTTGGGATTCTTCACTTCCAATTTTATTTTTATAAGTGTTGTTTTTAAGTCCTTTTATTAATGAGTAAGTCTTGGATTATTCACACCCACTTTTTTTTTATAATAGTATTATTTCAAGTCCTTTTATTAATGAGTAAGTCTTGGAGATGATTTACATCCATTTTTTTTAGTAACAGTATATTTTAAGTGTTTTTATATTAATAAGTAAATCTTGGGGGTACATGGTGTATCCTTGTACTTATGGATAAACCATGATAAGACTAAAACTTCTTACCTTAAATAAAAAATTGACTGGTAAGGTTTTAAGCTTAGCTTAAAAGTGTGAAGTGTTTAATTTTTAAAAAGTTAAACTTTTAAGTCAAAGCCTTACAACTCTAACGTAAAGTTTCATATGGTCTATACGCATGTTCATGGATCAACTTTCTAACCTATCTTTGTATTTATTAATATTACCTTCTATCAATAATCTCACTCTATATTATTTCGTGAACAATAAATCTTCAACAATTGTTTTCACACTACATTTTAATATTATAATTAAAATAACGCCAAATGCAGGATTTGCTTCCTTTCTAATACACGACACATTTAAAAGACATTCTTTATGAGATTTCATCGCGTGATCGCTCCACCTTACATATTAGATGTTGATGATATGACATCTGACTTTGACACCTATTTGGTTTTGAACCCTAAAAACCACTTGATTAACCGACAAACCGTAATTACTCTATTTTTTCTAACTTATTTTCAATCTACTTCAGTTATGTTCAACACAATTTTTATACAATTATATTCTTACATTTTACAATTTCTTTCCGTTCAGTTCGAAAAGGACATATATTAGAGACCAACTTGGTTTATTTTATTTTAAAAAAAAAACTTCAATTTCTCCATATTTTGAGAGAGGGAGAAATTAGATAAGGTTTTAATATCACTGCAAGTGCCATGTCCAAGACTTGGAATTGTGTTTGCCTCTTTGGGTACTACATTGTCCAATTTCCTCAGTTTCAACACTCTCTTCTTCTCTCCTCTCTCTTCCTCTCTACTAATTTTGCCTTCTTCCTCAAACTAATTCACTCCTTTTTTTTAAACAAAAATCTCTTATCAAAGCACATCTCTTCCTCAACTCCCCTTAAGATGCGCCTCCCATTCTCTCTCCTCTTCATCTTCCTTTCTCCCACTTAAAAATCTAATCTTTTTTCTTTTTCCCCTTTTCTCATGAACTCAACCTCTGTTTCTTTCTGTAAAAAATGGATTTTGGGTTGGTGGGTGTAGACAGTTTAATGGTGGGTCAAAATGCTTCTTCTTCAGAGCAACAAGTTCTAGAAGGAAAACCCAAGTGTAATGGATCTGGGTTTATTAAACAAGAAAGATCCGACCCATTTGAAGATGAACAACATAGAGCTTCTAAAATGGTTAAAAGGGTTGATGATTCTGGTTTGAGATCTGATAATGCTGTTCCTAAACAACAAATGTTGAGCTTTTCTTCTTCAAATAAACCTCAAGTTAGCTTTCTTTGTGCTAAAGATGTTGGATTAATTGCTGATAAAAATGCACAAAATCTTGTCTTGTCTTATTTTCAACAACAACCTCCTTCTCCTGCTACTTACTCCAGAACTCCAGCTGGTATGTTTTTTAAGTACTTGCGCTTTCAGATGACGATTCATGTTAGCAAACTCGAAGTTGTTGTATTGTCTAATCAACCCTAAAAATTAGAGCTTTTTATCCAGATTTAATGTGGGTTTTGTTTGATCTTGAATTTATGAGATGGGTTTCTTTAATTAGAAATATGTCGGTATAAAGATTGTATTTTTATTGCAGTTTTGATAGGTAAAAAAAAATACAGGTTGTAAGTGGTCATTTCAATCTAATGGTGGGTCTTGTCAAGATACAGTTTTTCAACGAATCTTATTTACTTTTTTTTATTAAGCTCCCTGATAAACCGGGTATTTGGGTCTATTTTGGTAAAAGTTTGGGTACTATTATGT
The DNA here is from genome assembly GCA_947645195.1 of Patellifolia procumbens. Taxonomy (NCBI): domain Eukaryota; kingdom Viridiplantae; phylum Streptophyta; class Magnoliopsida; order Caryophyllales; family Amaranthaceae; genus Patellifolia; species Patellifolia procumbens. The sequence goes on from CANSGD010000144.1 coordinate 3,172,804, forward strand.
TCAATTGGTTGTAGTTGAGGCAAAATAGTTGGATTAGTTCATCTTGTCTTTCCCATCTTTCATTCACTTCTTTATGTATTGTCTCCTCCTTTCTGGCAAAAAATATTGCAAATTTTGATGTAAATTGCTGCTGCCAACCTTTAAGGATAGATTTTATGAAAATGGTGATGCATTTATCTTTGATTATGGTCCCCATATGATTTTGTCTTGTTTTATTTTTTATTTTTTTGTGTAAATTTTTTAGATTTTGGGGTGTGATTTCAGCAGTTATATGATATGATTTACTTTGTGAACTCAGGCTTTAATACTGGAAACTTGAATGGAAACATGCATGGATCATTTACAGGGATAAGAGGACCATTTACACCAGCTCAATGGATTGAGTTGGAACATCAGGCTATGATATATAAGTATCTTACTGCAAATGTACCTGTTCCTGCTAATTTGCTCATTCCAATTAGAAAAGCCCTTAGTTCGTCCGGCTTTCCTGGCTTCTCTATTGGATCTTATCCTTCCCATTCATGTAAGCTTCTTCATTTTCCTGCAAGTATTCATCGATAATGTCGTTTTTTCCGAGTTTGGTGCCTTGGATTAGTTTAAGCTTATGTATAGTTTAGCATAGTATTAGGATGAATGAATATGGAATATGAAATTTGTGAAGAGCAATGTTGAAGTTACAAAATGTGTATCTTTACTTCCATTCTAATTTTGCTTTATGTTTGATCTGATGGAAAAATAATGTATGTATTGTAACTTGCTTCCTATATTTTAGATGGATGGGGCGCTTTCCATCTAGGATTTTCGGGCAGCACTGATCCTGAACCCGGGAGGTGTCGCCGAACTGATGGAAAGAAATGGCGGTGCTCGAGGGACGCAGTTCCCGACCAGAAGTATTGTGAAAGACATATAAACAGAGGTCGCCATCGTTCAAGAAAGCCTGTGGAAGGCCACACTGGCCAAGCTGCCTCTGGACCCACTAACACGAAGGGGGTTCCAGCGATGTCTTCTTCCATGTCATCGCTGGTAACGCCCAGTGGAGGAGGTGCCTCCAACAGTGTCACTATTGCACATCAGCATCAGATCAAAGGCTTGCAGCCTACTGGTGCCACCAATGCTTCTACTGACTCAATTGCTAACCGGTGAGATATTTCGACTTTCATGATTATGATGATCTGGATTTGGTAGTGCATGTACTCATATCTTTAATTGCTTCCTTTTACTTTCACTTATATAAGGTAGACCCCGATATCACAACGTTTCTTTCTAGGAAAGTGACTACAGTCTTAGTGAAATAGCCCTTAAGATTCCCCTCTAAGAAAGATTTTTGAGATGGATGTGATTTTTCTTCCTTTAATGCTTTGTAGTGGACAATGCTATTGCTCATTATCTGTTAACTTTTTAGCATAGTTTTTAGCAGAGAATTTGATATATACTGACTATTTGTGCGCATACAGCTACCATGATGAGCCGGGCCTCTCTGTGATGCCTTCAACCATCAATTTGAAAACCAATGACAGCCCGTTTTCCATTGCAAAACAACATGTTTCATTGGACGAGTCCTTACAATCAGAATTTGGACTTGTTTCTACTGATTCTCTCCTCAACCCTACACAGAAAAGCGCCTATATGGGCTGCAAAAGCTACAATCCTTCTATCTTGGAGTTCAATGCTCAGCAAACCCAAGCCCAATATCCACTTCGACATTTCATGGACGCCTGGCCCAAGGACAATGCTAATCGTTCAGCCATCCCCTGGCCTGAAGACATGAAATCAGATTGGACCCAACTTTCAATGTCAATCCCCATGTCAACAACTGACTTCTCATCCTCTTCCTCACCTAATCAAGAGAAAAGCAGTGTTTCACCATTGAGGTTGTCTCGTGAGCTTGACCCGTCTCAAATGGGTTTCGGTGTGGGGACCATTGTGGGTGAGACGGGCACGAAGCAAAATGCCTGGATACCAATTACATGGGGAAATTCAATGGGGGGTCCTTTGGGGGAGGTCCTGAACAATACAAGTAACGTCACCCCGGCCCTAAATCTCAAGGGTGAAGAATGTGACGGGAGCCCTCAGCTTGGGTCGTCCCCTACAGGCGTCCTGCAGAAGTCTACCTTTGTTTCTCTTTCTAACAGTAGCTCTGCTGGCAGTCCGAGGGGTGAAAGTAAGAAAACCCTAGAGGGAGTTAGTCTCTGCGACGATATACTTGGCTTAGCTGCTCATGCTAGTTCTGCATTTATTCCTTCCATGTAAACTGCTGGAACCGCTTGTCAGCCAAGGTAAGAGAGTGTGTGTGACAACAATTTGTTCCGGAAGAAGTCTTCTTTGAGGCTTGTTTGACATCCTAAAATATGTTTATCTGTTTCTTGTATTGAGATTGAGTTTGCTGGGAGGTTCAAAACTAACAGGTGGGTTATAGCACAACCTCTTTTATGGTTTGTGAGGTGTAACAATCTGTTCATCGACTGATCGCAGATGCATGTATCATGTTTGTTGTTATTGTATCTATCAATGATCGCTTTGCATCTCCTCCTCCATTTGGAGAATTTATCCAAACTTTCAAGAATTTTAGTTGAGGGAGAGTTGGATTTGAAATGAAGCATATGCATCTTGAAATGCACTTTTTTGTTGGAAATTCGGAATAATTAAACAAGAGTTTCTTACGTTGTGACTAATGATATAATCTTGCAGTGTGCTTAAGGCACCAGTTTATGTGCCGTAGCTTGTAGTGAAAACTATATATCTCTAAGCTGTATACCCTTCCCCTGGCAATGACCACCCTGTGTTAGAGACGAGCAATCAATGCAGCGGGTTTTTCTTTTTACAAAATCGTTAATGTTCGTATGGTTTATACGGAGACTGAATCTGTAATTTCTATAAATATAAGTTCTAATTTCTAACACCTTATGAAATGAAGTGTAGTAAATTCAGATAAGTTTCTAGGTTCAATTTAAACAAGTTTGGAAAATATAAGATTATGACAATGCACCCTAAGATGCTGGCAAAAGAAAGATAGATAAATGAAAATAAATGTCGATTTATTTTATGTAAGAGCACTAATAAGATAATTAAACATTTTTGTATGTCATTTTTTTTACAGTTTAACCTTTATCTTTTAGTAATGTTTTTTTTAAATTTGTAAGAGCACTAAGATATTTAAGCATTTAATTGATTACATTACACTATTACAGTTAGGTAAATATTGGTAATTTCATAAAAAGGCCATGACAGTAATATTACTCCTTCAGTTTCTAAAAGATTGTTATACTTGTACTTTGCACATATGTTAATGCGAAATTTTAAGCGTTTATATCTCTAAATATGTATTTGTAAAAATTATAAAAACTAGATATCAATATACTATATATTAAGAAGAATTCAAGAAGACTCGACAAGATTATATTTTTTCTTATGTATAAGTCACAAATAATGATTTAAGTCAAATATATAAATAGTATGAAACGTCAAAGTGTAACATTTTTTTCCAAATGAGGTTTAGTATTTGATAAAAGTTTTATTGCTGAGAAAAAGCAGACCAACTATTCCAAACTATTCCGCATTTTCCATGTCATATGCGTCATTTGTTGTCACTGCAAATTTGTATGCTAATAATTCACCACACACCCAATTCCTAAGGCTGATTCACGTGACTCTCCTATTCTTTCATCTTTGACTACAGTTAGGCTTGGCTTACAGAAAATATGGTACAACCCCACTCTTTTCAACTAATTAAAATATCCTAAATCCAACTTTTTTTCCATGAATACAAAAACTTGATGGTCGATCCACGAGATCATGAGTATATAGATAGATTGTACATGTAATATTTAAATTAAAATTTTAGGTTAAATATATGAATAGATTGTCTATTCCAAGTCTTACTTATTCGTGAATTCATCGAGACCCCCCTACACTTTGTTTCAACTATTATCATTTTAACTTTGACACCATCGGTTGATGAGGACTTTTAGTCTTACTCATATCATATTCTTCTTTTATTCAATTTTTTTTGGGTGAATATTCTTCTTTCATTACATTAATCAATATATCTTTAATTGTTTATGTCCCGTTTGTTTGCTTTCTAGTCGTGTTTTCTTATAAGGGAGACATTGTATACAATGACCAACATAATATTTTTCCTAATGATCGTAACTACTTTACCTTATAGTAGAAAACATTTTCATCCCTAGCTAGAGTAAAACCGCAATTTCTCCGTATTTCTTACCTACTTTTTTCCTTTCTTCCATCTATTCTTCCGGTCCTTTTCCATCTAATCAAACGGAGCCTAAACATAAAGGAGGATGCAATTGTGGAAATATACAATATAGCATGTCATTGGCATTAGATGTGACAAGGTCCATGACTCAACATGGAGAATAAGATGAAAGGGGGGAAGTAACTCAAACAAGTGATGAGACAATCAAAGGAGTAAGTGGATAAGTTCAAAAAGAATATGTAAAGAGAAAAAAAGGTAGTAGGGCACATAAAAAAGAGAGTTAGTAAAAAGAAGAGAGAATGGGAATGGGGGGAGCTAAGGAATGGGCCCATGCATCAGATGCATGGGGGTATATAATCTTTACTACTACAACTAACAAATAATACATATATATATAAGCATAAAAATGGAGTAGAGATATAAAGGGGTTTGTCGGAAGAGAGGTTTCATTGGTGCATCTTGTCTCGGATCAGGAAACTCCTTCCATCCCTCGGACCGTAACTACCCCATGCTCACTTCACATTCACCTTTGTCGTTTCTCATTACATTTACACATTCATGGACTATTAAGTAATCACATGTCATATTAATAGCCCATTTATTACTTTGTGTTTTCTAAGTTTTCACACCATATATTTTTAATGGAAGATGCATGTTTATTAGATGGGTAATTACTATATCTGTTAGAGATAGACCCCAAGGAGTATTCTTTTTATGGCGGGTGGTTCTAACATGTTAAAGCGTTGACAATCCTCATAAGAGAGAAAGATAGATTAAAACCATGTAATTTCGACATTGGATTTTATTATAGGTTTACGTTGTTGTACTAATTGTTGACAATTTATATTTTTAATTTGAGCTAAATGGTTAACATAGTTGTTAATTACTATTAGAAGTTGGTCGTGAAAGTAACTTTTGAAATAAAATTAGTTGTTGGATCATGTAAAAGAAAATTTTGAATAATGCTCTACCTCCAAAATCTACTATAGTCACTATAACGAATAGCTATCTTTTCTTAAGCTTTTTACAAGGATTTAATTCAAGTATTAAAAGTTACCTCAACACTACTATTTTCCTTTATTGAAGTTTAACATAACGATTCACTAATTACTACTTAAAAAGCTATTACCAAATACATTGTTTTAATGTATATCGTAATCCACTGACTGTACAACGACTAAAGTCGTTCATTGTAAGTATTGTAGACATGCAGAGGGCAAAAAATCTTTGCAGTGTGTTTGGATAGAAAAAGGGGAAGGAAAAAAAGGGGAGGTAAGGGAAGGGGAGGGAAGAGAAAGGGAGGAGAGGGAGTAAAATTGAGTTTTCCTTCCAAATCTCTCCAATGTTGGAGGGAGGAATTTCTCACAAATTAGTCCTTCCATTTCCCTCCCCTCCAACTCCCTCACCCTCTCACTTGGTATCCAAACAATGGATTTTTGCCATCTCCCTTCCCCTCCCCTCCCCTTCCCTCCTATTTTGACTATCCAAACAAGCTGTTAGTGAAGTAATGTCTTAAAAACGTGGAAATGGTTGGTGAATAGTGAGATAGCAAAGTTATGATTCATGAAGCAACTATCACATACAATTTCAACATTAACATTAATGAATTGTCTTAAAAGAACATTTGTCCTAAGTGACTAAGTGAGGGAAAGGAGATATCTGTACGCAACATTCTTAACAATTACTCCTAACACTAAGAATTGAATACTGCTAAAGTGTTAATAGTTGATATTAATTACTAAAGATATGGATTTATCTATAAAGTCACGCATAAGGTTATAGCGGTATTCAAATTGAAAGAACAAAAAATGTAAATCCTTTGTTTTTTCAGTATTTCACTTGAATATGCTAATAAACAAATTTAATCCAAATTTAATTTCTCATCCACCCCTTACATAGCAGTGGCCCTAGCGGGTCACGTCTGACATTTTATGGTAAATAATGTGGAGCTTTGATCAACTGTCTTCATTCTATTATTATTCCAACCCTTTCAAATTTTGTTCAAACTTCACAAACTTTGACTACATTTTCTTATTATTATACTACTATGTTAAAAAAAATAATCAAGCAAGACCTTTAGTAGATTAATCACAATGAGGATTAAATATAATTATATGGTTTTTAAATATAACAATATGGTTTCTAAATATAAAGTTCTATAACTTTTGCTATATAATATGAGACATTTTTTTAGGGGATATAATATGAGACATAAGTGATCAATATAGAGCGCAAAGACTGCAAAATGCAAGTATCACAATAATAAGGAAACAAATAAATGCAGTTTACTTTGTCGTAACTGTGACGGACTAATGTTAAAAATACCTATAATCTATGGGAAGGTTTTTCAGTGGCTACAATAAATTTGTAGCTATTATAGTTGTTTCAATCTTAGCCCTCTATTTTGATAGATAAATCTTATCCGTCGATTATAATAAGTTCTAAAAGAACTAATATTTTCTTAAAAAATAAAAACCAGGTTCATCTCCTTCCTTTGCTTTCTCCGTTTGCTATGATCCTTCTTCTCCCCTTCCTTTTTTTTCTTTTTGCGTCCGATATCTTGATAAAATATCCTATTTTTCTTCATTTATTGAATTATTATCTTGTTTCTCAAAACTTGAAAATATTTCAATTCATGGTGACCAAAATGGAGGATTAGAAAAATAAAACATACCTTACATAGTTATATTACTCTAAAGTTGCACGAAATTACCAATACAAGTGATAAAGGAATTTTTTTTCATTGCAAATTAGAGAAACCCATCTAAGGGATTCAACAATCAAAGAAGATCTGATGAAAAAAATGGAGTATACGAAGAAGATGATAATGGCAGTGCACTTACAGTAGTAGTTTCATTTTATTTCCTTTTTTTGTTTAAAAACTTTTTTTGGAGGTTATTAACTATACTAAACGAACGGACAACATAAGCCCAACAAAATAAAAGGCCAAGATTTAACTAATTATGGTGGCTTCAATTTTATTGTAGCCATTGTAGAATTGTCCATAATCTATGTCACAATTTTACTTTTGATAGAATTGATCACGTTGAAGAAAAACAATGCAAAACTATTAAAAGAAACAGTCTAATTTTAACATAAATTAGACCCTAAAGACACATTCTACTAACAAGCTTATTTCATGTCAATCTAGCCCAAAGCTATTAGTAGATATCTCGCACCAACCTAGTCATCCTTACTCTTCTCCCTTCTTTGTTTTCTCTTTTAATCTCGAATTAAATACAATTTTAAAAAATAATCTGATAGACTTACTGAATAGATTCAACTAGTTACTTAATGAATTAAAAATTACAATTAACGAATGGATTAATTGACCACGAAATGAATTAAACTATTCATTATTTTCAGAAAGAAGGTTCATTTTCATCTTAATAATAGGCTTCGATCGTTGCATGATTTTATTTAAAAATAGTCAGTCTCTTACAAGAGTGACTAGCAAAAGAAGCCTTAAAATTATTAATCCTTCCGTTCTTAAATAATCTATACACTTCACTTTGAGGAAAAGCCAGAGAGGAAGTACACAAGCGAGGGAGAGAAAGTAAAAAGTTGGAGTGAGAAATGGAAAAGTGAGAGAGAGGAAATTCAAAGTGATTATTATATAAATAGCGTAGCATATAAGAGGAAAAATATAAAAGAGTAGATGAAACATGTTATCAAAAAATAAAAGACAACAAAGTGTAAATCAAAAGGAAATGGATCAAAAAGAACATATAGATTATTTAAGAACAAAGGAAATAACTTACTAATTATTATAGTAAGAGTTCATTTTTTCTTCAAGGGGCATTTTCTTATGGAACGAAACCCAAAAGGCCATTTTTTTTGTTCCAATATTAGGTTTCTCCGAGAAAAAAAGTTCGCACTTACCATTCTTCCTATACTCACAATTTTTAACATCATCCCTAAAAACCGGTGCAAGCAAAACGCTTAAAAATAATATTTTTATATTTAAACGAAAAATAAATAAAATCTTTTGAATTGTACATACGAGTCTAAAAGGGAAATTTATTTGACATATAAATATTAATGACACTAATTGACGCGTAATTGTGGTATAAGTTTACAAATGCATCATTACCCTATTTAATAAGAAAGAAAACATTCAAACGTGAAAGGTAGCTCAGCTGACACGCACGACATATAATTAGTGCATCATTTAACAATTTGTCAATCTATCAGATGAGAAATTGTGTTTTTGCATCATTGCTACCCTAGTACCTCATTTGGTTTTTCTTTTGTATGAAAAAAAGAGTTTAATAAAAAAAATTGCTAGGAGTTTTTTGGTCGCACATAAAACATTTTCCAAGACAACTCAATATTAGATTAGGGAGAAAAAAGAAAAAATGAGAAGGAAAGAGGAGGATAATAGGGAGGAAGGAGATATGGAGGTAAATAATAAGTAGGAAAACATTTATATCCTTCATTTAGGATGGGAGGAAAATGCTTCTACAATTCCATTCCTCTGAAGATTAGATGAGAAAACTATTTTTTTTCTAAAAATGTTTTCTGCTCGACCAAACACCCCCTAAAATTCCACGACCAAGCTTCAAAGAAAGAATAGACTCAATAAAAAAAATCATGAATCCTCTTCAAGGGTTCCTTCAAGAATATTGAGTTGAACCTCTTTAGACATAGAAGAAACATTTGGCTCAAGTTGCGCCAATGATGACCATTTGTGGCATTCTTGCTTTTCTCTTTGATTGAGAAAATACCAAATAGTCTCTTCGCATCCGATTTGAATTTTTCTAATAAACTTCCCTGACTCGGGTGAATCAAAGGTACCGAAATCCTGATCATGATCCGGTTTGCGTTCGTTGTTGATTTATACAAAAGCAAACAAAGAACGAGGAAACCTTTTGGGATTTTAGAGCAAGAAAGGCATTAACCCCGACATGGCCCACGACTCCAAGATGCCCTTCTTCTTGGGAGACCTCGAATTACTCACAGTCCAACTAGCCGCTGCGATCATTGCCAACGGCTAGAGACCTTCAAACCTCTATGTATACACATATTATTAGTTGAGGCCTTGAGGGCGGTCGAAGTGGGAACATATGACATAGGTCAGGAATTAAACCTAAAAGCACGATAACCTTGATATGCAATGGCAATCGTTTTGGTTACAATATTGATGAAGAACATGCAGCAGGCTCATTACGAGTGTACTATTATAGATCTAGCAAAGGCCTACAATGAGGCCTACACTGATTATTCTTTATACTTTCCAGCATTTAGATTTATTAAGAGTAAGGAGTACGAGTAGTTTTAGGCTTAAATTTTTGAACATGTAGTCTAATTTTGGACTAAAACTCAACTACAGTATTGACCTATTGGGCTACACATATTCATCAGCTTAGAAACTCTTAAAAAATAGATAATTTGGGACCTATAGTCAAGCCATAAAACAGGCCTGAGCAACACAACTACACAAGTCACAACCACAAAGTGAGATCATGAAGCGCTTAAGAACATTCCTTGTCTTTGACCCAGATCCCAGGTATAGTGTGAGTGCCAGGAACAATTTCGGTCTCTATCTTCTACTACCTCCGTTTTTTTTTACTCGCATCATTTGGCAATATTACACTATTCATTCATGTTGCTTTGAACCAAATTTGTGACTTATATATAACGAAAAACATAGTCATGTGGGATCTTGTTTGATTCGTCTCAATGTGTAGATAATTAATATTAACTTTGTATAATTTTTTTCCCATATAGAACTCAAGATATTTAATTTATAGAATGTGCATTGGGTTGCGTAATATGGTTCAATGATGCAAGTAAAAAAAAGCGGAGGAAGTAATTTACTTACTGTTTTTCAGAGAAAGGATTCGACCTCTTTCTATCTAAAATACTTTCGGTTTTCCTTTTAGAAATCGTTTGGTCTGTATGCCTATACGGCTATATTCTCATGTCCGTTGGTACCACTTTTATCTCCCACGGAAGAGACTCAGCCAGGATCCTGGAGGCAGGAAATCAAGGAAGGGTGTAGGGTGTTTAGCTTTGGGTCTTGGGATGGGACCTAAAATAATTAGCTTTCTTGTGCATGACGAAATTTTGCTTAAAAGAGAAAAACTTTTTCGCATGTTCTTAAAAAAACAGTAGTTAAAAATAATCTAAATGAACAAAGGATCATTTAAACTAATCATCATTGCATTACTAAACAATTAACATAAAAGAGATCGTTAGACATCCTAAACATAAACAAGAAGCATCGTTGAACCGTTTTTCTGTAATCCCATTTACATTTTCAGCACAAACTAAAAAATCCAGGGTTCCATCTTTGAAAATGCTGATACTAATTTTGTGCTTCGGCGTTCACAAAAATCACAACACAGCAAGATTTATAAATCAAGAGAAGCTTGCGTTACTCGAGCCTACAATAATCAGGAGAGTGCACTGCCCCTGTTGAGATGACCAAACAAGAAATACTGGCTACCATCGTTATTGTGGTTTTTCATTGCTCTCTTTCGCTGCTGCTTCCTCTTGAAGCCTTTTGTTCCAATACTCTTCCAATGGGGGTCCAAATATTGCCTTACCGGAAATGACGCCAATCCTACAAATTTCGCTTTGATTAAGTCTTCTTTTTTATTGAAAAATACTTTATTCGTTGATCACATACTCAACCGAGAAATCCTACAAGTGCTTGTAATATTTAAAAGCTATCTACTAGCTTCTGAAAGCTAATTATGGTACTAGAATTAATGCAGCTTGTGGCTCTTCTAGCCCATCAAAACTCTTGATGCACGCAAAGATGCTATTACTGCAAGGTAGTCGGAGACCTACTTTGAGGCAACTAACATCCTAAATTACAAAATAAGCAATATCAACCTCGAAATTGGACCTTACAAAAAGGTACTGATTGTCCATTCCGCAATCACAAATTACTCGTCCCTAAACCTTTGGCTGACATTTAGAAACTAAAAATCCTGGCGACAAGGACATAGTACAAAAAGAAATGTCCCATTGAGAAGGCTTAAAGAAGGAACCAACGAAAGTTGATGATCATTTGATTGTTTATGTTCATGGTCACACTGTCACAGTGTGTCAGGTGAAGGAATATATTCAAAGATTTGGCATACCCAATAGCTTGCGGAAAGAAGACCAAAATGTGGATAGAACAGTTGAAAGAATTTGAACTAATTGTGCCACAGTTGAACGTTTCCTGTCCAACCGCTACATAGACATGCCACTAGGCATTTGATTAAGACATTGCATAATGATCCGAACACTTTGTCGCATCTCTTCGCTCTGATATGATAGTTGTCCTCTCACACACCCTTGAAGTCTGACTTTCATAGATCACCTTGACTCTACAGCCTGAAAATCTTGGTAGGGGCTACTATTTCTTCATCATAAGAAGGAAACCAAAGAACAATGGCCTCAAGTCTTTGGGACTAACATTGTGTTTGGATGAGGGAACACACCGCAAAATTCTATCCAGGGTTGTCATTCCTTACACTCTTAGATGCTACACGTATATATTTACTACAGCTATAATAACAGCAACAAACACCCATTCAATCCAACGAAGAATAAAATTGACACCAAGAATCATCAGCGGTAAGGAGCTGAAAAGGGAGAGGAAAACTTGAATTCTCCCGTGAACAATTGTTCTTCGATTTCAACATTTTCCCCCTTAGCAACCCAACTAGTAGCTACTCAATCACTGCTAATGGAGTAATAGGTATGCAGTAATGACGATGGATGTATCAGGCCATTAGTTATAGGGAGCTAGGGGCGATCAATTTACAATTAGTTAGTCCTTCGATTGTGCCTTGATGACCTACATACAAAACCAAATGGACTAGTTCCTACTTGAGAAACCAATTGAAATGCTATTGATTCTAAAAGAGCTATAGTAAAGAGGAGACACATACTCACAATCTACCAAGGGCGTGTTCTCTTCGGCCAAAATTAGCTGAACTGAGAAAATCAAATTTGAACTTAACTGAATTGAATTGAAATGAAAGCCATAGTAAAATGTGAGAGTAAAAGTATTGTCAAGAGCTGAACTTAACTTAACTGAATTGAACTTAACTGAATTGACTTGAAAATAAGCTAAAGAGAATCGACCTAATTACCGAAGTATGAAACATTCTTGAGGAAATGAAAGAGGGAAGAATTCCATCTATCCTATATAATCGAAATACGAAACAAGCAAAATTCCCTCGAAAACACGAACTTGTCCGGTTGTCCCTTAAGCTTTCCAACTTTGGACAAACTTGGTTTATTAAATTAGAAGGAGCTCGAATCATCAATCGCCTATCGTGTCTCTTCCCTCAATCCATATCCAAACAAATAAATATAAATCAATTACTCTCCCTTCTCTTCAAAACCTCTCATTCAAACACATCCTAAATCCTGATCAAGCAAAACTTAACACTAAACAGCTATCAAACGAATCGAAAATGCATCCGAAACTACAATGTCGAAACCAAGGCAGAATAATCAATTTCTTTAAATTAAGATAAGTTTTAATTTCTCAAACAATTCCAGAGTAATCAACACTAATCATCTAAATCAGTTAAAACATAAAATTTCAATCAAATGCGAAACAATAAGCTTATTAATCGATTAACTAACACACAATTATAGCAATCAACTTATTAATCGATCATAATCGTAATAATCACAAGTGAAATATAAAACTTCAATAAAGTAGCAAAAAATAAAGGAGAGAGAGAGGAAGGAGACTAACAGGACAGCACCAACAACCATTGGAAGCGACGGGAACATGCGTCGATTAAACATGTTGATCTCTTCTTCGTTGCTTTTCGACGTTCTGAATTAGTTAGGGTTTATTCTTTCTACCGCCATTAATTAACACTGGAACTTCATTTTCGAGATATTTTTCCATCTTCGATAACATTTTATTTTAACCAGTGTGGCAAAAATTGGTCGCACAGATTTCTCCTACGTTGGCCCAATATTGATGTGTGTCTTGTCTCTTGTTAGCCCAAAACAGCTACTTCAGAAAGTCTTGTGTGCGACTTGTCGTACGATTAACAAATTATATAGTGTCGGATACCTAATGACTCTTTTAGGAGAGGTTGCGGGTTTTTCTATAGGGTTTATCAAATGTTTTAGGGCTTACTGACTATTTAGATAGATATCGGGTTTGTATCCTTAAAATTCAAAAATATTTATTGTAAAAAATAGCCATGGAAATGTCATGATCATGGACTTCATGGTACGCCCGTGTATATTATGAATATTCTCTTCTCATGATTGGATTTGATGTGATTCGAGTCCAATTTAGAGTGTAGTATGCTTTAAATTAAAGGGTTATTTTACTAAAAGACCTTTGGATAAAAATAAGATGTTTGAAAAGTTATAGGAAGTAATTTTGTTTTCTCTTTGTGGCAGCTGATATATGAAGCAGCCAGTCCTTACAATTTAATAGAATAATTATTGAAAATTCTTGTTTAAAAGTTTCTGTTGATTACAAACTGTTTCTGTCCAAGACAGCAACAATGTATGTGGTGGTGGGTACTTGGTGGAATCGTGGCTCCCAAACGTCCTTCGTGGTGGTGGTTACCTGCAAAACAAGGAGAAACCTCGGGGGTGGTTTTATGGATCGCCTCTCCGATGCCTAAGTCAGTCCAAGTTGAGTACAAGATCTTTAATAGAGAGAAAACGAGTATCAAGTGCAAGTATTTTGTGAGTGTTTTATTGAACGTACCTTACCCATGCATGGGCATGGGTATTTATATGAGACATGGACTTGTAACTGACCTAGTAAAGTGAGTGGGCCTCTTTGGAAGTGGGCCAAGGTGGAACGAGGCCTTCATTAAACTCCAGCCTAGAGGTTATATCCGGAGCGGTCTGCCTGAGGAGGTCTGCTCTGTTCCAGGCGCTCTGACGTGGAGTGGCAGGACCATTAGTCTGTTGCCAGCTGGAGGTCTGCTGGGCAGACCCCATACAATTTGCCCCCCGGACCCAGTATTTGCGGACTGCAATATGCTGGGTACGTTTGTTTTTGATCTGGCGTTCTGCTCTTCGCAGACTGGTACGTGACTGTCTGGGAGTTGTTCTTCACAAACTCCAGAATGCTTCCATTTTTCGCGCCTATTTGGTTGGGGTGTTGAGCAAGGGTCATTAATTCATTTTGAATTGGATTGAATTGATGTGACTCTTTGGGTTCCCAAGGAATGTAATGATGACAAGTTGGTGCTGAGTGGACGAATTATGCCTATTTAAGGGCTGAATCGACCTTTTGTGGGACTTTTCAGTTTCTTCCCCTTCGAACTCTTTGCTTTCAAACTTCCCTGTTGTTCTTCAAGAATTTCTTTTCTCCCTAGCCATTTGCAAGTGATTCCTCTCGATTTTCCTGGGATTTGTTTGCGTTTGGAGCTTAATTTGGAGTGTTGATACTGTTGCGTTTGTGGCTTTCGTCTTCTCTTTTCTCGGCGTTTTCAGTTCTCTATCCAAGTAAACTCTTTTTTCCAGATCTACTTTTGATTTTTTCCTTCTTGGATGGTTTGGATGTGATCTCCTCTGTGTTTATGGATTTCTCCCTTTTGTCCTTCTGTACGCACTTATTTGCCAGTGTATTTGAGGTTAGGGTTTCTTTCCTTTGGTCTTCAGATGCGGTTGCTTATTTCTTTGTTTCATAGATCTGTTTGGTGTTGTTTCATTTCCGTTCTGCTGCTCTGGATGATAGGCTCTGCTCTGCTTCTTCAGCTGAGCTCTGCTCTACTGTTGTTTGTGGGATTTTTAGGGTTTGCTTTGTTTACCCTGTTATCCTCTTTATTTGCTGGGTGGTAGGCCTGTGATGTGCCTTCATTGTTTTGTTTGCGTCATTTGCAAGAAAATATCCTATTTCTTGGCTATCTCTGGCCTTCACATACCATACATATCCTTGCCCCCCAGTCTGGTAGCTCAGTCTGTAGGTCTGAGGTGCCAGGCTACTTTTGCATGTATCTTTTTGTAAGAAAAGCAAGAAAATATCCTATTTCTTGGCTATCTCTGGCCTTCACATACCATACATATCCTTGCCCCCCAGTCTGGTAGCTCAGTCTGTAGGTCTGAGGTGCCAGACTGTCTTGTGTTGTGACTGCAAGTCTGATGTGCTGTCGTCTGTTTCTTGTGTTGTGTAGAATGTCTACTTCTCAGTCTGCTGCTTCCCGTGGGAAGGGTGTGGTATCTACCTCTTCGTCCGAGCAGGATGAGCCTTACCCGATGGACACTCAGTCCCCGTTTTTAAAGTTGGATCTGCCTCGGTGTAAGGACGAGGTGGTTCCAGAGGAATGGGAGATCTTTGACCCCTGGAACGGTTCGCGTAAGGAGTTGTTGGGTCCTGAAACCAACAGATTCCCTCCCAACTACAAGTTTAAGCCTACTCTGCCCACAGTCAAATGGAAGTACAGCGACCATGAGATGCGGCTTACTGCCCTTTACGACAGCAAGGGTAAGCCTTATTTGGCGAAGAAATCTGCAGATGCGTTCAAACGGGCGCATGCTGCATACTGCCTTGAGATTGCTGTGGAGATCAAGCCGCTTCGCGGGTCTTGGGTAGTGCTTCCCCAAGAGGGTCAGAGCATGGCAGATGTACCAGAGGGGTACACTGCTGTTTATATGAAGCAGCTGGAGTTTGGGCTTAGATTCCCCATCCACTGGTTTTTGGAGTGGGTTCTCTGCCGGTACCGCATGGCTCTCTGCCAAGTCAATCCCCAGTCTCTGAAGAATATTCTGGGGTTTATTTGGGTCTGTGAAGCTCTGGGCTTCCCCCTCACCATGAAACTTTTTCAGTGCCTGTTTCACTTTAAGAGGCAGAGGGGAGTACAGCTACTTCACCGGTTCGGTGCGGGCCAATCATCTGACGGTCTATCCCTTTGATCTCATTCTAAAAGATTGGCGGGATAGTTTTGTCTTCGTTAGGGTACCGACGGAGGAGGGGCACCCTTATCAATTTAAGGCCCCTCTGCGCCCTGTGGAGCCTAACTTCCAGAAGCAGTTGGACCCTCATGTGCTGAACTGGGACGAGAGGGTAGCCTACTACTACTTCAAGTCCAGATCCAAGGTTACTGCCGGGAAGCAGTTTCTTCCCAAGTACTGGCTACCGTATCACTATGTGATGTGTCAGAATGCCTTCCTGAGGATAGGCCATCTGTCCCCCGACTATACTACTGGTAAGCGCTCAGCCAGCTCTTAACTCTGCTTTTCATTTTCCATTCTGCTGCGCCCCATGGCATTCATTGTTTGTGCTGTGCTGCAGCTCCGTGCAGACAGTTTGTTCGCCAAGTGATTAAGGGTGGGTCTTGAGCTGGCGGGCATGCTTTGCCCCTTTCCATTATTTTCCGTCTGCATTCTGACTTGTTGTAACTAACGAATATTCTGATATTGCAGAGACTCTGGGGTCTGCCATTCCTTGGGAGCTGGGTCTGAGTCAGTCTTCAGTGTGTCGGAGGTATCGTCCGGTACCTGACCCAGGGACCTACACCGTCCCTGATTTCATTAGGGAGATTAACACTACTTCCTTGGACCATCCTTCCCTCCGGACCAAGCGCCCGGAACTTGTGGATAGGTTTACTGGGACGTCCCGGCCGCAAGGGGGCCCCTCTGCCACTGTCACCAAGATTCAATTTGATGACGAGGAGGAGGCGGCGGCTGTTCCTCTGCAGATCCATCGTTCCCGGCGTGCTGTGCATCTGCCGGAAGACGACGACGATGATGATAGTGCAGAGGGGGCCAGCACTCTGCAAGGGACTGTTCTGGTTGTTGAACCCCTGCAACAGCTTCCTCCTATGCAACCAGGTACTACTTACGATGAACCACAAGGTACTCTTCCTGCTTGTGTGCATTCTGCTGATCACTTCTCACTTTCTCTGCTTATTTTCAGAACCACCTGTGGTGGAAGATGTGCCCATGGGAGTGCCTGACCAAGCGGCGACCGAGTTTGACAGGACGGAGAAAGAACCTATTCAAGTGGATGGTTCTGCTCAGCCTGGTGAAGCTGGTCAGGAGTCCCACCAATCCATGACCGAGTTTGACAGGACGGAGGCAGAGGCTGCTCAATCTGATGAAGCTGGTCCGGAGTCTCATCAAGCCATGACCGAGTTTGACAGGACGGGAGCGGAGGCTGCTAAGACTGTCACAACTCAGTCTGCAGAGGGCCAGAGTGAAGGCCAGATTCCGTCAGGTGGGTGTCTTCTTCAGACCCAGACTGCTCTTTCTTACAGGTTTCTTTTTACCTGCACCTTCTTGATTTTCCTGTTTTTATTTTGATGTGATAGGTTCCGCTGGGCAGGCCGTCCCTACGCCTGTTCAGACTAACCAAGAGGTGGTGGAGCCTCTCCAGCATGAGAGGGTGGAGCAGCAGAGCTCAACTTTCGTCCCAGTGGTGGATACTGTCGTGTCTCCCCCTGTTCAGAAGTCTACTCCTCCTGTCCAGAGGCCTACTCCTCCTGGTAGGAAGGCCGCTCCTGCTCCTCCCAGAGGCTTCAAGCAGGTCCTTGCCCCTACTCCTGAGGATCTGGCGCGTGTGGTTAGTGTTTTCTTTTTCTCTCTTTTGTCTTGCAGAACCAATTCGTTCTGCGCATTATTTTGCTGACGACATTGTTACCTTTTGTTTTCTTCAGCAGGAATTGAGGGCTAAGAAGGTGCAGTCTGCTATGGCTCTTCAGACCTCTGCTCCAACTGCGGGCCAGCTTAAATCCCCCGCAGAGGGTGCTCAGAAGACTATAGCTGAGCCTGAGGTCTCTTCTCATTCCCAGAAGAGACCAGCAGAAAGGCAGAGTGAGGAAGGAGCTCCCCCTCAGAAGAAGACTCGCCTCCCTGCTGACTCCCCTCGGATCATTGTTGTCGAGGACGACGTCGTCACCAAAGGTGTGTACCCCTTACCTGGTCTTAGTTCCGACCTTTTCCCTTCTGTGGAACTGACTGGACTTTCTTTTGGCTCAGGTTCTCGGTAGAGGGAATCGGCGGATGACCAGCATGAGGCTCAGGGGCAGGAGCAGATGTCCGTGGCCTTCCCTGACCCCGGTGAGTGGTTGAAGCTTCTGGCAAGTCGTTTCTCACCGGACTACGCTGTTCAGGATGTCTCTTTGGTGAGTTGTCTGTCCTTTTTATTGTCATCTTTTTCTGACATTTTGATTTTCTTCTGATCTGCTTTTTCATTGATTACAGGCTGCGCGTGCCGGCGCCTTCATTGGGGAGTTCTGCCATGCTGTAGGGCTGGGTAGACATGAGGCAGATCTCCCTGAACTGCACCAGCTTAAGGCTCAGGTAGCACAACAGAGAGCAGAATATGCCAAGCTGAAGGCTCAGAACTCTCTGATTGTGTCTACCTGCCGCGAAACTGAGGAGGAGAGGGATGCTATTGTGGAGCGCGACACCTTGCAGACCGCTGATAAGCTAAAGTCGTGTCACCTAATCAAAAATAAACCTACGGACCTCTAACTAGGTAGTCAGTGGAAGCAGGGTCGAATCCACAGGGAGACAGAGTTTCTAAATCAATAATCAATCAATTCAGCTACTCCAGATGAAATCAGAAAGGAGTTAATTAAACTAAGGAATAGACTACGGAAGACTGAATAAATCGAGGATTAAACTATGGAATAAAAGTCTAGGGTATTAAGTCGGTCCACCATGCTTATACCAATCAAATAGGGTCAACTACTATTAAAACCTAAGTCAAGAGTCGGGGGATTAGAGCCTATGTTGAGCTATGGCTAAGACTCAACGCTCATAGTTCAACATACGCCGCATGTTCACTAACGTAATCAGAACTACTGATGTGTCCTAGGCCTCTAGTCGTAAGACGGATCTGTGCAAACAACTATTAACCACAAGCAATCAATGAAATTGTACACTGACATTAATTACTCAATAAGAACAAACCACATCACAATCACCCTAATCAAGCCCTAGAAATTGATAGAAATCTAAATTACAATCATGGTATAAACATGGCTTTCCTATCTAACACCCTAGAAAGGGAACTACTCACTCATAATCGAATCGGCAACAACAAAACTAATATGAAACCCTAAGAATTGCATCATGAACAATTAAATAATTAAACTAAGCAATCAAAGTAATTAAAGAGATAAAGAGTAGAGAAGAGTACCAATTAACGGAAAGCAGGAACTTTTATTGAAATCGAAATAGGTTTGATCACCTCTAAACTAATCTAAAGTGTTTGAATTGAACTAAGAACAATGAAGAATAAAACTAGTCTAAAGCTAATGAAAGATGAATAAAAGATGACTCAAAGATAATGAGGAAAAAGGTATTTATAATACCCCTCAAGTTCACTAAAAACGGGAACAAAAAGTGAAAAAGCGCGACACATGACCCCAGACCCGATCGGGCCCGAGCACAGTACCCGATCGGGTCAAATACCAAAAGCTCCCCTTTTGCTTCTCGTGGTCCACGCAGCAGCAGCGCGCTATGCAGACGAAGATTAAGGTCCGCCCGATCGGGCCTTGGGCAGCCACCCGATCGGGCCTGGGAGCATTACAGCCCAGCACAAGCGCCTCGCAAGCAGCAACAATATAAGACCTAGCAGCACCTGGCCCGATCGGGTCGGGCACACTATGCCCGATCGGGTCTGGTGCATTGATGCTCGCCCGATGCGATCGGGCGTGACTCGCCCGATCGGGTCCGCAACTTCTATACCCGATCAGTGTATTTTCGCCCGATCGGGCCATTTTCGCCCGATCAGTATACGGAGACCTCCTTTTTGACTCTTTGGCTCTTTAATCTTCATGTTTAGGGGTCTTGGGACCTCCTAAACTACCCATAAAACTCGTGAGCCATCCTACGTGCCTCATAACATCTCGTAAAGCCGTGGTTGCTTCCAAATGGCTCGGGAATAAGGAGAAAACTCCATAAAAACTGCAATTCAATACTACAACACGAAACCACAACTGCATACGAAAGTTAGCACAAAATAGCTCCCAAGAGCTCCAATGACGCACAAATTAGCTTGTAAATAAGGGAGAAAACTCTATATAAATACGTGATATCAAACTCCCCCAAGCTAAACCTTTGCTTGTCCTCAAGCAAACAGCACATGAACATGGAATAGATTACCTCACCCCAAAGATAGAAACAAATCAAAGCTCAAAACATTTTCAAGACTAAGAATCGTTCAAGCAGGCATAATTCAAGTTTGGCTAATCAAATCCATCCAACCACCAATCATTCAAGCAATTTATCAAATTCAAGCATCCACAAAGCATACAAGTCCTGAAAAGGCACTCACAAGGGTGTCACTCCTCTCAATTTTGTGGCAGGCAAAGAATGTGCCCGAACACTCACCAACCCGACCATAAGTACCCTTCCCACTCACACTCTCATGTGTTTAAGAAGGTTCAATGACGCTCATCCTAGTCAAGTCGACTCAATTAGCAGAAATACTCTTTAACTTTGACAAACTGACTCGAAATCAATCAAATGAACAATGCAGACATAAGCTCAAGAGGACTTTATAGGGTTTTAATGGGGCTTAGGCGAGAGGTAGGGGATACTTTTGGGTAATGTGGTGGAAAAACCAAGAAAGGGGGAGCATAAATCATTCAAACAAGGCCTAAGATGGTCTACACAACTCCCAACAATCACCATAAAACCATGTAAAGTAACCCAACTCTCATAAATCAATGAAAAGCTCATAACAAACCCAATTTTCTAGCAATGGAGCGAATATTCTATTATGAACGTACGTGAATGAAAGAACTAGAATTCTTTTGAATTTTCATTTCATTTTTCTTTCATTTTTCTGAATTTCATTCACGCAACTCTAAACTTGCTTTCTTTCTTTTCTCTTTCTCACTCTCAAACCACAGCAAATACACTTTTAAATTCCTCAAAAACCAAACTAAACCAACAAACCAATCTCAAACTCAACCCATACAAAAGCTCCCCCAAGCTAGGCCTGGAATAATATCAAGTGAAGGCTTTTGGCTCATAATAGGGGTTTAAGTAACACGAAACAAGTCATTAGGCTCAGCGGGGCTAAGGAGGATAAAAGTATATCAAAAACTCACTCTGAAGCTCAAGAATAAGACAAAAGAATGCCTCTATCACAGCACATGCTACAAGTCATCTAAAATCAGACAAGTACGAAGTCAAAGTCAAGATCAATCTACTAAAGAGGAACTAACACACAAGAATAGACTGGATAATAATATGAATCCAATAGGCTACAAAGAGGCCTCACAGTCTAACCAATTCAGGTATGCAGCACAAAGTGGTCTAATATAATCCAGAAATGCTCGAAATCATAGCAATCAAACATCAAATCATAGCCTCAAGATCACAAATGCCCAGCTATCCAGAAAACAAAGTCAAATCAATTTCAAATAGAGCACAACAAGGGGCACAGGGAGGCAACTAAACCAGTCATGGGAACCATATTTTTTTTTCATTTTTTCAGTATTTTCCGAAAGCAGTAAAACTATTCTAGAAAGCAGTAAAAGAGATAGGGAATACAAACAGAACTCCTCCCCCAAGCTAAACTTGGCAGTGTCCTCAATGCCAAAAGGTGATAAGGACTATGCTAAGAGGAAAAACAATGTTAGTACCCTCACTCTCGCTCACAAAAGGAAGAAAAAATAAAAAAAGAAAAGAAAAAGGGAAAGAAAAGAAAATACGAGTTGCCTCTCGCACAGCGCTGGTTTATAAAGGTCCCGCACGACCATAATCCTCCCTCTCTCAAATAGGAGGGGCTTGGCAATGAGTGCCACCCTCATCAAACATCTTTCTCCTCCAAATGTTCTTGACAATGCCTCCAGACGGTGAGGCAATCTTAGGTGGAATTTGAACCTTCTCCACCCCTACTTCATCTAAAACCTTATCCCTGCAAAAAGATTGTTCAAGCATAGGAGCCTTAACAGCATTGGTTAGTTTAAAAATCACTTTATCATCACCAACACTCAGAGTTAAAGACCCAGACTTGACATCAATGACAGCACCAGCAGTACACAAAAACGGCCTACCCAAGATAATAGGAATCTGGGCATCCTCATCCATATCTAACACCACAAAATCAACAGGAATATAGAATTTCCCTACCCTAACAGGAACATCCTCTAAAACACCTAGAGGGTATTTTATAGAACGATCTGCCATTTGTAAAGTGATTTGTGTGCATTTAAGGGCTCCCATGTTCAGTTTCTTATAAACAGACAATGGCATAACAGAAACAGAAGCACCTAAATCACACAAAGCCTTATCAATAAAAATAGGTCCAAGATGGCATGGTATAGAAAAACTACCAGGATCTTTTAACTTTGGTGGGGTTTTATTTTGAATAAAAGCACTACACTCTTCAGTAAGAGCGACACGTTCTACCCCACCAAAGTCTCTTTTCTTAGTAATCATGTCTTTCAGAAATTTGGCATAAACAGGCACTTGGGTAATTAAGTCTGTGAATGGAATCGTTACCTCAAGGTTCTTGACCATAGACAAGAACTTACCAAACTGCTGATCGACCTTGGACTGTTGCAACCTGTGAGGGAAAGGTAGCCTTGGTGTAAAAGGCGTTTCAGAAACCTTCTCCTTTTTCTTCCCTGTCTGTTCAGCTTCTGCAGACAAATCGACTTCAGACGTCGAATTCTTTCTTTTTCCTTCCTCTACCACCCTCTTCTTCCCTGCAGTCGGGGTAACCTCATCAATGGGCACTGGAGGGGCATCAAATGCAATGCCACTACGAAGAGTGATGGCATTCACATGTTCTCTCTGAACTGGTTGCCCTGGCAATTGTCCCTGCTGCCTCTGTGCATTAGATTCTGCCAACTGAGCAACTTGAGCCTCGAGAAGTTGGATGTGCTTCTCTTGAGCCCTCCTTGTTTCCTCATTTGCCTTTTGCATAGACAATATCAGTTTCATCAGTTCAGAATTGCTAGGCTCTTGTGGGTTGTTTTGTGGAGGTGGGGTGTGGAAATTTTGTGGTGGTGGTCTTTGGAAATTTTGTGGGGTTTGATGGTATGAAGGTTTAGGGTACTTTTGTGGAGGTGGAGGTTGATGGTTTTGTGGGTTTTGGTAGTTATGTGAAGGGGGGAGGGTTTGTGGTCTTTGTTGGAAGGCATTGGCCTGCTCCATCTGAAATTGACTGAACTGACAGTCATGCCCAAAGTGACCCTGAACACCACATACCTCGCAGTAAGATGAGGTAATGGGTGCTACTGCAGACATAGCATTGATACTCAGAGGGGGTGCTGCTGAGGAAGAGGAACTGAAGGTGTTAATCTGCTGACTCAGCTTCGCCATCTGCGAAGTCAATAATGCAATGGCATCTACCTCCAGTACCTTCCTCGTAATGCTTCGGGAAGTGGAATGATCATTGGCTGCGAGGTTTGATAGAAACTCGTAGCCTACATCCACTTCCTTATCCATAAAAACTCCTCCTGCAGACGAATCAACAATACTCTTCGTCTGAGGCTGCAGACCATTGTAAAATGTCTGCGTCAAGAACCATTTGTCCATGTTGTGGTGTGGACACTCTCTCTGTAAATCTCTAAACTTAGCCCACGCTTCCCTTAATGTTTCATCAGGCTCTTGGGAAAATGTGGCCAGTTTATTTCTGATTTCTGCTGTTTTAGTGGGTGGGTAATACTCTCTCAGAAATGCAGCAGAAATCTCACTCCACTCAGTTTCTTTCACATCGTTCAACCATTTTTGGGCTCTATCTCTCAGTGAAAACTCGAACAACATGACTTTGAGTTGATCTGGAGTGACGCCGGCATGTTTAACGGTTCGACAAAGTTGTTGAAACCGTTGCAGATGATTTGCCGGATCTTCAGTAGGATGCCCACCAAACTGATTTTGCTGGACCATGCTGATGAGTCCAGGTTTAATCTCAAAGTTGTTAGCGGCGATGGTGGGCATTGGTGGTCCAGTAGAAAGACCATCCGGGTTGGGCACCCCATATGACTTCAGTGATTTTGACATAACTGAATTCAAGGTGTCTGTTCCAGAGGTGTTCAGCTGAACAGACTGCTTTTCTTTCTGCTTTATCTTTCGGATCCGCCTGATTGTCCTAGTAAGATCGGGGTCCGCTGGAATTGGGGAACCGTTTCTTTGGGACCTGGGCATACAAAAGAAACAAAAAGCAGCAGTAAAGGGTACCCCGATTGAAACAACGAAGTTCCAATGAGGTACAGAGAAGTAGACCAAATAATTAAATAAAAACTTAGAGAACTAGCCGTCTCCCCGGCAACGGCGCCAAAATTTGATAAGCTAAAGTCGTGTCACCTAATCAAAAATAAACCTACGGACCTCTAACTAGGTAGTCAGTGGAAGCAGGGTCGAATCCACAGGGAGACAGAGTTTCTAAATCAATAATCAATCAATTCAGCTACTCCAGATGAAATCAGAAAGGAGTTAATTAAACTAAGGAATAGACTACGGAAGACTGAATAAATCGAGGATTAAACTATGGAATAAAAGTCTAGGGTATTAAGTCGGTCCACCATGCTTATACCAATCAAATAGGGTCAACTACTATTAAAACCTAAGTCAAGAGTCGGGGGATTAGAGCCTATGTTGAGCTATGGCTAAGACTCAACGCTCATAGTTCAACATACGCCGCATGTTCACTAACGTAATCAGAACTACTGATGTGTCCTAGGCCTCTAGTCGTAAGACGGATCTGTGCAAACAACTATTAACCACAAGCAATCAATGAAATTGTACACTGACATTAATTACTCAATAAGAACAAACCACATCACAATCACCCTAATCAAGCCCTAGAAATTGATAGAAATCTAAATTACAATCATGGTATAAACATGGCTTTCCTATCTAACACCCTAGAAAGGGAACTACTCACTCATAATCGAATCGGCAACAACAAAACTAATATGAAACCCTAAGAATTGCATCATGAACAATTAAATAATTAAACTAAGCAATCAAAGTAATTAAAGAGATAAAGAGTAGAGAAGAGTACCAATTAACGGAAAGCAGGAACTTTTATTGAAATCGAAATAGGTTTGATCACCTCTAAACTAATCTAAAGTGTTTGAATTGAACTAAGAACAATGAAGAATAAAACTAGTCTAAAGCTAATGAAAGATGAATAAAAGATGACTCAAAGATAATGAGGAAAAAGGTATTTATAATACCCCTCAAGTTCACTAAAAACGGGAACAAAAAGTGAAAAAGCGCGACACATGACCCCAGACCCGATCGGGCCCGAGCACAGTACCCGATCGGGTCAAATACCAAAAGCTCCCCTTTTGCTTCTCGTGGTCCACGCAGCAGCAGCGCGCTATGCAGACGAAGATTAAGGTCCGCCCGATCGGGCCTTGGGCAGCCACCCGATCGGGCCTGGGAGCATTACAGCCCAGCACAAGCGCCTCGCAAGCAGCAACAATATAAGACCTAGCAGCACCTGGCCCGATCGGGTCGGGCACACTATGCCCGATCGGGTCTGGTGCATTGATGCTCGCCCGATGCGATCGGGCGTGACTCGCCCGATCGGGTCCGCAACTTCTATACCCGATCAGTGTATTTTCGCCCGATCGGGCCATTTTCGCCCGATCAGTATACGGAGACCTCCTTTTTGACTCTTTGGCTCTTTAATCTTCATGTTTAGGGGTCTTGGGACCTCCTAAACTACCCATAAAACTCGTGAGCCATCCTACGTGCCTCATAACATCTCGTAAAGCCGTGGTTGCTTCCAAATGGCTCGGGAATAAGGAGAAAACTCCATAAAAACTGCAATTCAATACTACAACACAAAACCACAACTGCATACGAAAGTTAGCACAAAATAGCTCCCAAGAGCTCCAATGACGCACAAATTAGCTTGTAAATAAGGGAGAAAACTCTATATAAATACGTGATATCAACCGCCAACCAACGCATGGAGGGTCAGGCGGCGCAAGCAGAGGCTATCGCGGCTGAGCACTCCCGGCTTTCTTCCCAGCTTAGTGAGGCGTTGTCTCGTGCTACAATGACGGAGACTAAGCTGAAGACCTCCGAGGCCCGACTGCAGGCAGCGTTGAAGGAGCAAGAGCAGCTCAGGGGTCAGCTCTCTGCTATACAGGCTGAACATGAAGGCTGCTCTGCTAAATTAGCTCTGCAAGCCAAGGAGGCTTAGGAGGCTCTGAAACAAAGGGAGGAGGATCTAGGGGCAGAGTTCTCCAAGTTACTTTCTGATAGGGAGGCTCAGCAGGTTAAGGAGGCTGAGGCAGCCCTGAAGGAGAAAGAGGCCCAGCTGCTTGCTGAGGAGGTAGCCCGGGCTGCGCAGATGGAGGAGGCGTTCGGGAACAAGTACTGGGAGGATTGCAAAGTTGCGGTCCGCAGGGTCCTCTGGCATCTGCCGCCCTCTTTCAACTGGGATGCCTTTGAGGATGCCTATGCCAGTCAGGTGCACATGCGACCTCCGGCGACCCAGGAGCTCAGAGACTTGGAGTTGCTTTACTCTCTGCCTTCAGAGGGAGAGTCTTCAGAGCAGCAAGCTGATGGGAGCTCCGCGAAGGGTGGCAGCTCTGTTCCTAAGCAATAGGAACTCGGGCGGCTATCTCACGCTTCGCCTCAGTCTTCCTGTGACTCCTGTCTGAGCTGCTGAGGTAGATGAGCTGGGAGCCTGTGTTGAACTGATTGCAGTCCTCCGTTTTTGCCCTCCGATGATATCCTAATTGACTTATCTTGTAATATTTGTAATTAAATAGTCAAACAATTCCTTTTCATATGTATTTGCTCCCTTCTTTTGGTTAGGTAGCCGCCGTTGTTGTAGTATTCTGTATCACTCTGATCTGGCTTATAGCTAGATCTTTTATGTAAGATACAAGTATTTTTCCGGTAATGCAAGTTGTGTTTTTCTGTTGTCTTTTGTGCTTTCTGTTTGGTGCATGCCAAGTTTTGTTATTTCTGCTAAGTGTTTGCGCTCTGCTCTGATGCTGAATCTGCCGTGCTATCACACAATATATCTGAGTGTTTTCGTTTACTTGGCTTGGTGGCCGGTGAGATTTGCTCAGAGCTGGGACTTTAGGGGCCCTTTACTCTTCTGCTATGCCTTATGCGTGACAAAAATTCAACGATAGCAGAGCAAAGGAGGTATTTTGACGCCCTAAGTCATGATGATTCTGGGAGTTTTGGGGTTCGCCCTTTAGCTCCTTCTGCCATCTTTTTCGTGTCGGGGTACGTTTTGGTTCTTAGGAAATTTCGCGTCCCCATTAGCCTTAGGTGTCTATGACTTATCCTTGCTGCTTTTTGGGCCTTCGGCCCCGCAGGTTTAGAGGTAGAGGTCTATGACATCGCTAAGTCGAGCCGGCATCCGATCACTCTGCGGGCCTCATGGGCTTTGGACAGAGTTAACCTTTCAGCCGACTCCCTTTCTTCACTATATAGTTCACTTTCTGTCTGAAGAGCCTCTTCAGCCTTCAGTCTGACTCAGACCCTGTTTTCTTTTGCCAGACTGTGGTATTTTTTCTCAGTCTGCTAAGGGTCTATCTGATTTTGACATTTTGTTTTTCATAAAGAATAGATAAGGGGATGGGGGTGTAATGCGAAATGGAGAGTGGTGGATAAAGGGTGGCTCAAAGGCCTTTCATTCATGGGAGTTTTTTGATACAATCTGGGTTACACCAAGTATTTTTTCAATATTCGGGCGTTCCCGTTGCTTTTCAGTTCGCTTCCATCCATTCTTTTCAATCTGTAGGTTCCAAGGTATAGCTCTACACTAACCTGGTAGGGTCCCTCCCACTTAGCTGACAGCTTTCCGTGTATTTTGTCTTTTTGCACAGCTGCTGCATTTCTGAGTACCAGATCCCCTACCTCCAGAGGCCTAGCCCTCACTTTCCGGTTATAGTATCTGCTGATTCTGGCTTTGTAGGCTTCCATTCTGAACCTAGCTTCGTTTCTGTACTCATCCAGCAGATCTAGATTTGTCTTCAGGGCTTCGTCGTTCAGACCTGGCTCAAATAGGCTGATCCTCAGACTCTCGGACCCGATCTCAACAGGCATGACAGCTTCAGAACCATATACCAGGTGGAAGGGGGTCTGGCAAGTTGATTCTTTGACTGTGGTTCTGATCGACCACAGAGTGTTAGGCAGCTCCTCTAGCCACTTACTTTTTTGCTCCTCCAGCTTCTTTTGCAGACCTATCAGGATCTGCTTGTTAGCGGCTTCGGCCTGACCATTGCACTGAGGGTTGCAGACTGAAGATAGGGCATATTTGATCCCAAACTTCTCCAACCACCCTGACAGGGGCATGTTGTCAAACTGTCTCCCGTGGTCGAAGACGAAAGCCTTCGGAATCCCGTATCTGGTGATGATGCTCTGCCACAAGAACTTTCTGACGGCTGCTTCTGTGATGGTGGATAGGGCTTCTGCCTCTATCCACTTAGTGAAGTAGTCTACCTCCACAATTAGCCATCTCTTCTGATATTGGGCCGTTGTGAAGGGTCCCAGAATGTCTAGCCCCCATTGGGCGAATGGGATAGGGTTGTAGATTGGCATGAGGTCGTTTGCGGGCAGCTTGATGTTCGGCGCAAACCTCTGGCAGCTGTCGCATTTTTTCACCAGAGCCTCAGAGTCAGCTTTCATTGTGGGCCAATAATAACCGGCTCTGAGAGCCTTATGGGCCAGAGCTCTTGGTCCGATATGGTCTCAAAATGTAGTCTGCATCTCTCTGCCCTACACATTTGAGTAGGGGCAGAGAGAAAGACTTCCTGTATAGCTCGTCCCCAATCAGGCAGTATCTACATGCTGTCAGCTTGAGCTTTCTTGTTTTCATCTTCCCTTCTGGTAATTTACCAGTCTGCTTATACTCAGCGATCTCCTTGATCCACTCTGGCATGTCTTCCAGCTCCAAAACTCGCTATGCATCCTCGCAGATTGCACTGGTGGGTCTGACTTCCACCAGAACAGACCTATTCAGCTCTTGCAGACTGGTGCTTCCCAATTTGGACAGAGCATCTGCTTGTGCGTTCTGTGCTCTAGGCACTTATTCAATTCTAAAAGTTTAAAAATTTGAAATCAGAGACCTCATCCTGGCTAGGTAGCTCTGTATCGTCGGCTCCTTGGCCTCATACTCCCCCTTGATTTGGTTGGTTACCAACT
Source organism: Patellifolia procumbens (assembly GCA_947645195.1). Lineage (NCBI taxonomy): Eukaryota > Viridiplantae > Streptophyta > Magnoliopsida > Caryophyllales > Amaranthaceae > Patellifolia > Patellifolia procumbens. The sequence goes on from CANSGD010000144.1 coordinate 3,202,052, forward strand.
GAGAGTCAATTTTGAGGTGGACGTGCTTGGCTTCCAGGGTCTGGCAGAGCTGCAATCCAGCGATGGCCGCTTCGTACTCTGATTCATTATTGGTTGCCGAAAACATGAACTTCAAGGCGTATTCAACGATTTTCCCTTCTGGGGTTCTGATGACCACGCCTGCACCACAGCCGTTGATGGTTGCAGACCCATCTGTAAAGACTTCCCAGGCTCTGGGCTCTCCTACTGCTTCCTGATAGGCACACTCTGCTAGGAAATCAGCCAGAGCTTGTGCTTTTATGGCGGTTCGTGGGGCGAACTTGATACCGAACCATGTCAGCTCCAGGGCCCAGTTCATGATTCTCCCCGATTTGTCTACCTTCTCCATCGCCTTTTCCAGAGGCATATTTGTCAGCACATTGACGGGATGTGCGTCGAAATATGGCCTCAGCTTTCTGGTGGCCAGCATTACTGCGTAGGCTGCCTTCTCTATCAATGGGTAGCGTGTTTCTGCACCCGTGAGGGTGTGGCTCACAAAATATACCGACTGCTTCTTCTTGTTCTCTTCCTTCAGCAGGACTGCACTCACAGTAGCAGCAGTAACGGCAATGTATAGGAAGAGAACTTCCCCTGTCTTGGGTCTGGCCAGTGTTGGCAGACCAGAGAGGTGTGACTTCAACTTCTGGAATGCTTCCCTCTGCTCTGCTTCCCACCTGAACTCTTTGTTCCCCTTCAATATTTTGAAGAATGGGAGAGCTTTCTCCGCAGACTGAGCTATGAATCTGGACAGGGCTGTCATTCTGCCTGTCAGCCTCTGGATGTCTCTGATGCTTTTAGGCTCTGTCAGATCCATAGCTGCCTTCACTTTGTCGGGATTCACGTCGATCCCCCTTTCACTGACCAGATAGCCCAGAAATTTCCCTGACCGTACTCCGAACACGCATTTTTTTGGGTTTAGTTTCATGCTGTGTTTGCGGAGGTTGGCGAAGGTCTCTTTGAGGTCTGCTATATGGTCAGTCTCAGTTCTTCTCTTGGTGATGACATCATCCACGTACACCTCCAGATTCCTTCCCCTCTGACCTGCAAAGACCTGATCCATCAGCCTTTGATAGGTGGCGCCTGCATTCTTCAGCCCGAAAGGCATCATGACATAGCAAAATACCCCGATAGGGGTGATGAATGCCGTCTTCTCTTTGTCTGCAGGGTCCATGAAGATCTGATGGTATCCGCTGAACGCGTCCATGAAGCTGAGCAGAGCATGCCCACTGGTAGAGTCTACCAGCTGGTCGATTCTTGGCAAGGGATAGCAGTCCTTGGGGCAGGCTTTATTGAGGTCTGTGAAGTCAACACACATCCTCCAGCTCCCGTTCGCCTTCTTAACCATCACCACATTGGCCAGCCATTCTGGGTACTTGCAGGGCTCTATGAACCCTGCCTCAAGCAGCTTCTGAACTTCTTCCTCGATGGCTTTATTTTTCTCCGCAGAGTAGTTCCTCCTCTTCTGCTTCACAGGTCAGTATCCTGCAGCGGTGTTTAACTTGTGGTTGATGGTGGCGGGGTCCACCTCAGGCATCTCAGCTGCTGAGAAAGCGAACACATCTGCATTCTCCTTCAGCAGACTGATTAGGTTGACTCTGGTTTCAGGATCCAGGTCTTTGCCTATTCTGATTGCCCTGCCTTCCTCCGGTCCCAAGAGTACCTCTTCGGTCTCTTCCCCCGGTTCAGGCTTATTTGCTTCCTGCTCTGCTTCTGGCCGAGCATCGGCCTCACTGATAGCAGCACACTCTTCCTCTCTTTGCTTGGCCTCTTCGGCCTTTCCTTCCTTTCTTTCCTTCCCGGCTTCTTCAGCCTGGTCCTTCTTGGCTTCTTCAGCCTCTTTCTTGTTTCCTTCTTTCTTGTCTTTTCTCCTCTTTCTCCTGGACCCAGAGTGGTCAGGAGGAGGAGGTCTTTTATCCTTCTTTAGAGCGGTCAGATTGCATGACCTAGCTGCTCTCTGGTCTCCCTTCAGTCTGCCCACCTCTCCAGTGCTGCTTAAGAAAAGCATGGTCTGATGATGGGTTGACGGGATTCCCTGTACCGCCTCGATGAACTTCCTTCCCATCAGAGCGTTGTACGGTGACGGGAGGTCTACTACCAGAAACTCTTGTACTACCGTTCTCTTCACTCCGTTCTGCCCCTCTGTGGTCACTGTCAGATGTATTTTCCCCTCTGGGACGATGGAGTTCCCCGTGAATCCGACGATTGGAGTTCCTCCTTGCTTCAGCATTGAACGATCCAGCTCCATTTTATCGAAGGTGTCCTTATAAAGGATATTCACGGCGCTCCCGCCATCTACCAGTATTCTTCGCACATCTACTCTGCTAATCTCCAGAGTGTCCACAAGAGGGTCAGAGTGCGGGAAACTGATGCCTTTGCAGTCTTCTGCCGTGAAGGTCATGTTTGGCAGGTCTGGGCTCAGCTCTGCCTTTTTGATGGAGTAGAGGTTGGGGTGGGTGAGCTGCCTCAGATGAGCCCTCTCTCCCCCCATCGAGCTAGAACTGCCAAATATGACGTATACCGTCTTCTTTTTCCCTTCCTTGATCTCTGCTCTCTTGTCCTGCAATGTCTGCCCTTCGCTCTGTTGCTCCTTCTCCTTGATCCCCTGATTCCAGGCGAGGTACTCTTTGAAGTAACCTCGTCTGATCAGGCTTTCCAGATCGTTTTTCAGGCTAATGCAGTCTTCTGTGTTGTGGCATGGCGCCTCATGGAAAGCGCAGAACTCTGCTATGTTTGAGCCTAGGCTTCTCTTCTTGGTGGGTGGTGGTCTGTGCCACCTGTTGTCATCTCTGTTGGTCAGAAAGATCTCAGCCCTTGGCGCGCTGAGGTTGCTATAGTTGTTATATTTCTCCTGGGCCTTCAGCCGGTCCACTTATCTCTCTGCTTCTTTTTGTTTTTCTCTCCCTCTGCTCTGATGGGGCCTGGGGCCTCCAAAATTCAATCTGCCTCCCATGAACTTGTGCTCATTCTGCCTGGTATCCTGTCTAGCAGGTCTGCCTGTTTCTGCTCCGTGTGTCGATGCTTTGTTGAAGTCTTCGACAGCTATGTATTTTTCTGCCAGGGCAGGGCCTCGCTGAGCTTCTTCATGGTGACCCATTTAAGGTCATCCCTGAATTTACTGGTGTGGGGTAGGGCGTTCCTCAGAGCGTGCAGAGCGAGCTTCTGCTCCAGCTCTGGGATGTGCACCAGCTCTTTGTTGAACCTCCCTATGAAATCCCGCAAGCTTTCATTCTGAGTCTGCTTCAGCAATAGCAGCTCATGTGTGGATTTGTTCCTCCTGCTCCCGCTAACGAAATGCTCTTTGAATCTCTTCTTCAGTTCATCAAAGTTAGCAATCGTCCCCTGGGGAATAGTCCTGAACCAGGTCTGAGCTATCCCTGTCAGAGTGGCAGGGAAATGTCTGCACCATGTGGCCTCATTGTAGTTTCCTAGCTCCATGTGGGTGTCAAAGGCTGCCACATGCTCCTTTGGGTCTCCCTCCCCTTCAAACTTGAGATTGGATGGGAGCTTCGCTTTCGACACTCTGACCGCAATGATTTCAGGTGTGAAGGGGGACTTAGAAGGAGATCTGATCTCCTCTGCTGGTGATACCACAATGGTTTGGAGTTGACTCTGTGGGTTATGAGTCCTCTGAGGTCTGTGGGGGCTCCATTATCGCCAGAGCCCTCCTCTGATATTGTTCCTAATCTCAGGCTGACATGCCTTCTGACCGTTCCGCCACCAGGCGCAGACAGGGCCTCTTCAGCTCCTGAGTTGTGCCTGGTTCTGGGTCGCGGCTGGACATTCTGGGCCACGCCCCTTGGATTTCCTCTGTGGACAGATCTCCTGCTTGAGCCTGCCGTATACCCTGTGGGTGTCAGTTCCTCGAACATGCTGGGATGATCTTGCTGCATTATTTCAGTATCCCACTCTGCTTCCTGCCAACCCCTCTTGATGTACCCGGGTCCAGAGCGGCTGGATAGGCCATACTCCGACGTCGGGGTGGGTGTGATGTTCGTCATGTTGTACCCGCATAAGGGGTCTGCTGTGGCTGTCTCCTCTTCAGATGACAGCTGCAGGTGCCTTCGAACTGAATCGTGTGTTCTAGTTCTCCTTCTCTTTCGAGCAGGTAGGCTTCCAACAGTTTGCATAAACCGTTGGGCAGACTGCAGCACTTGAAAGGCTGCTTGAAGTTTCTCCGGTGTGGGCATGACCACTAAGCTGCTTGGCTGTAGGGTCTGCCTGGTTTCATGGCGGGGGGTGATAGTGTTATCCTTCCTGCCTGATCTGGTGGTAGCAGCACTACCCCTTCTTGTTGATCTCGTGTTTGTTTCTCTCAGTGGAGAGTTGATTTCTCCTCCTGAACTGTCGGAACCGAGCGTTTCTGAGGTTGGAACCACCATTGCGAAGTTGTAGATTGGGCTTTTCTACTCTTCCCCTCCTTCTAGCGCCAAATTGTTTCTGTCCAAGACATCAACACTGTATGTGGTGGTGGGTACTTGGTGGAATCGTGGCTCCCAAACGTCCTTCGTGGTGGTGGTTACCTGCAAAACAAGGAGAAACCTCGGGGGTGGTTTCGAGGATCGCCTCTCCGATGCCTAAGTCAGTCCAAGTTGAGCACAAGATCTCTAATAGAGAGAAAACGAGTATCAAGTGCAAGTATTTTGTGAGTGTTTTATTGAACGTACCTTACCCATGCATGGGCATGGGTATTTATATGAGACATGGACTTGTAACTGACCTAGTAAAGTGAGTGGGCCTCTTTGGAAGTGGGCCAAGGTGGAACGAGGCCTTCATTAAACTCCAGCCTAGAGGTTATATCCGGAGCGGTCTGCCTGAAGAGGTCTGCTCTGTTCAAGGCGCTCCGACGTGGAGTGGCAGGACCATTAGTCTGCTGTCAGTTGGAGGTCTGCTGGGCAGACCCCATACACAAACGAGTATTGGGTTTATAACTAGAATCACCACATGTTTGTTTTTTTGTCTTTACAAGGGATCCTAACATCGTAAATTAAACCTCATGAAAACTTTATTTTTGCTGAGTAATAATGTACCATCCAAATATCCTTCTAAGTTTTTAGCCTCGATTCATACTCTAGATGTAACTACGAGCTTTTTAAATTGTAGCACCAATCAAATAATGTTTCTAATTTCATATCATTTGTCACCAAGCAAAGCTTGGCCTAGAGATTAGGGGTGTTCATAATGATCCAATTTGAAAAATGGGTACCAGATCCGAAAATTTTTGTTTTAGATATTTCGGATCGGATTCGAATCACACTTTTAGCATTTCAGTTATCCAAAATATCCAATTATCAGGTTTGTTTCATGAAATCAAATTGTTTTTAAAGATTTTCCCAAAAAAACGGTGATCTGATCCGATTTTTTTTTTCAAATCGGATTCGGATCGCCAATCTCTTGATCCGAAATTTTCGGGTATCTAAAATTTTGGATCGGATAATCCGAAATGAACACCCCTACTAAGAACATTGGGAGATGGAGATTCCCCTTATCTTTCCCCCTACTATTAAGTATTTGGGCCGTAAATACTAAATCAAGAAACGTGATACAATTGACAAATCTTCAATATATATACATGAACTTTAAAGGACACATATATAGGATTAGGAGTAACAATTAAGGGATTAGTTATTGCGACCCGTTATTAGCCACTTTTCAGTGGCTTATTGGTTATGGGCCTCTTAGGTTTTGTCCTCATCAATAAACATGAAGGTGGTGTTCACCCGATTGTGATTGGGAGGAAGAAAATATGAAAGTGTTGGTCTAATCAACAATTTTCTACCTCCCACTCACAATCTAGGGGCAACATAAGACCAGCCCATGAAGGGGATGGGCTTTCCCTATTATTGAGACCCCACTTTTACATTTCAAAAATAATGGTAGGTGTGAAAAAAGATGTGCTACTAGATACGTCGTAGCTAGTATGTGCGAATAATACACGTTCTTGTACCTTTACTAGTATTAGGCTTAGATGATGTCTCGAGGTTTTGTACGCTACAATTTAGTAGTAGACAAAAGTAATCGATATCATTTAGAGGTGAAAAGTCTTATATAATATGGATTTTAAAGTTAATTACACTTCAACTCTTGAATTCCATACATATAAACAATAATATTGATAAAAGAAGCAATAATAGTATGGTGGATGAATTGTTGAAGGTCTTTATTTCGTACTTGAGGTTGCGGGTTTAAATTATCAAATTGACAATTTTTTTTATTATACGAGAATGACGTTGATAAAAAGATATTAAAAGAGAGATAGAACACGTGGTGGATTCCAACTATTGCTTACGCTTTTTGATATATATAGATATGGACAAAATATAAATAAAAATTATTTGGTGAGAATATTTTTATAAATAAAATATCATTTTAAAAACAGAAATAAGAAGAACATTTGAGACACGTAAAACAAAATAAAAGCAAAATATTTTGAGAACGGAGAAAGTATAAGTTCTTTGTTGTGGGAATGCAATAATGAAAATCTAAACATTGGTCCAAATGTTAATTAATGCCAAAGTGGTGCTTCAATGAGATTGCAAAGTAAAAAACGGCCATGTTTACTCAGGCCCATGCAAAAAGATTAATTAGATTTAGTCAGCTAGAGTTCCAATATTCAAAAATCCAGAATATCATACTCCAACGCACTTTTACGTATGTGCGCCTACAAATATAAGCATCAAATATCAACTCAAATTAATATACTAGGGCTACTTGAGTTGTTTTCTCCTTCAACGTACAGTCTGCCATGCATGACAAATCTTAATCTCATGGACCTCATATGTCCCTAATTTATGGTATATTTTTTCAAGCTTTTTCATAACAATGTTTGTGTGAAGGTCAAATAGTTTGAATGTGTACCAATTTACTAGTTCTAGATATAGTTTATTGGCCTAATTTGTTTAGAATTACTTCGGTTGCGGTTCAGTTGTAAATGCACTTAGTTAATGGACAAAAAGAAGAAAATAAGAAGGTTCAATATAGACCTAAAAGGAGATGACTATTTTCTTCACCTGAAAAAGGTTTTCATATCCAATACGTTCAACTAGGTTTAGGCCAAGGCTAAAAAGTATAAATTACAATATTCTCTTTAACTTAATTTATTTGACTTATTTCTGGGAAAATAAGTTCTGATAAGTTTCAGTATTTTAAAGTCTAATGCCTCATGAAATAAATTTCAATAAGTTCCAATAAGTTCAAGTTAGTTCCGATAGATTCATATTAGTTATAATAAATTCATATAAGTCATTGTACAAAGAAAAAGTTCAGATGAGTCAAATTAAGTTAAAGAGAACACACTTTTTTAATCTAAAGTTTATAGTTAACGGGGATTCAATCTTTAACGTTAAGTTCCTTTGCTTGTTTTTTTGTATAAGTTTATGTTACCGTTAAAAAAATTCAATTTTCGACGAAAATATAAGTTAACATGACCTCATGAGTTTAAATTATTTTTAATAAATTCAATTTTTAATGAAAAACTAGTGGGTGAATGTTGTGTGTAATACAAAACTTTAGGTTAACTGAAAACCTGTAGATTTTTTTTTAAATGTGAAAGAAGGTTCATGTAATACGAACCACTGTGACATATCAGCGGGTAACAAGAGATGATATGTGCCGACTCGTAGTACATGCTTACACTTTTAATATATTATATTGATAAGATCACATTGATTTTTCACGAGGTTAGGTTACTGTTACTCTAAAAACATAGTTTTAATAAAGAATAAGTTCACATGGATTATTTCATGCATACGACGAGAATAATTATTGTATTGTTGTTGAGCTTCACATCCAAGGCAAGGATGATATATAACTCCTTTATTTCTTTTTAGTTGAACATTAAAATTGTATATACGATTCAAGGAATAGATTAGAAAAGGTGAATGTACAAATTAACTTCTATGATTTTACAACCGCTTAGAGGGAAGGTTTGGGATATCAAGAAGAAAATATTATAGTAAATGCACATATTAACTTCTTTAGACCGCGCTTTCAACTTCGATGTTGAGAGGAAGTATATATACTATGTTAAAGTGTAACATCAAAGGTTCATTAACATACTAGTAGCGAGCTAGAAATTAATTGAATTCATCAATTATCGAGATATTGGCTATAATACGTAAAGTAACAATCAGCGTGAGCAGCGACAATAGACTAATTGAAGGGAACAAAGAAGTGTCGATAATCATGTTACTGGAAGACGATCTACATCAAAAGGGTTTTTTAATTTGAAAGGAAAAAAATAGAGTTTGATAGACATACCATATGCATATGTTGAGAATAATTGTAACTGACTTAAACTAGGTGACTCTTAGTAATGAACAAGTCTAGTGGTACTCTCCGTAGTTGTTATATTGCCCTAACTCTAGGAGTCTAGAATATGGGTTAACCACTCAACATTTTTATATGGGTTGATACTATTATGTGCTAGCTAGTTGTCCTTCAACTCATGTAAGATGGAGTGTCATCTTCTACTTCAAATGCCGGCTTCGCATTTATGCTTAACCAACAACTACCCAAGTTGTTTCATTGTTTTGAGAGATTTTATGACAAAATTATAAAAACAACTATAAAAGATTTGATATAGATATCAGTATATTCGTAGGAGGTAGCATACTAGCATGCAATTGTGATATGTGAGCTACACACAGTACGTGCAATAAAAGCTTACGAGAGGCTGGTCCTGTTCCATGCATCGTGGAAGTTTTGTCAAGTTTGGCCCCATCCCATGCTACCAACCTTTAAACTAAGGCATTTAGAGCAAAGAAATGCACTCATCTTTGAAGGACCATTACTGATTTACACATATAACACATGCATACGCCTTTCTAAATTAAAGATAAGCTAGTTGGACTTGGACCATTTGATTAGGGAATTTAAGGAGGGTTTCTTCAAGGGTAAAAAGCCAAATAGATTACCACATATCGCGGTTGGAAGGTAGTACAACTCGACTTGTATGTTTCTTCTTAGTCATGGCAATTTTCTAGTCTTGTCATTACACAATACTTATATTTGTAGTTGTATGTTCTTACTAGTATATTATCACGAGTGATCCAGTTAAATTTGTTGTAACATGTATTTTCAGAAGAACAGAATTTCCCTATTTGTTCTAAATTTGACTGGATATATAATCAGTTAGATTATACGATGTCGTAGGCCTTATATATAGTATCGTGTGTAGTCTAACTGATTATATTTATTATTATTATGAGAATATGTATAGCAAATTATACTTCTAATACTCTCTTTGCTTGTTAATTGTTCCATTATTTTCATAGTCAAAATTTGAAAACTTTAACCACTTTGTGTACTAATATGTATAGAAGATAACTATTATGCATGTCAAATTTTGTTAATTTTCTTCAATATATAGTTTCAATATAATAACTTTTGAATTTTGATACTTATTTTTAAATACATAAAGATATCATTGATCAAAAATATATATTTAAGATCGTGAAAAAATAGATCAGATTAAAGCAAATAATGATAGGATGACCATTCTTATGTATCATCATTTGCAACAACTGAAAAGCAAGATTATCAACTTTTCGGCTAGTTCACATGTTGTAGAGTACAAGTTCTAAATGGTAAGGAGAAATAGCCACATGCCATCCAACTTGATCTAGCAAAGGGAGATGACAAACATATATTAGTTTGGTGGACTACTCTATCTATCACTAATTGGTTTTAATATAAGAATTCTATTTAGGCTTATATATGTGTGATCAGACTCCTCCATATATGCATATGAGTGTCGGACTAGTGAACTTTATCATGGTATTAAAGCAGACAATCTTGGCCCATTATTAGTCCCAAGTAGGAAAGACCCAATTATCTGGAAAATGCAGATCTAGATGGAGAGAATTTAAAGAACTGTTTGGAGCAGACAGTCTTATTGCTCCAAGTAAGGTTATTATTTGACCTTATGTTGGAAGTCTATAAAGAAGGCTCAACGATAATTTGTAAGTAATCCAGATTGCAAAGTTGAAGATGAGTTCGCACGTGAGGCGGAGTGTTAAAGAGAAATATCCACATGCAATTTCACATCGATGAAATAGAGGGAGAATGACAAACATATTAATCTGGTGGCCGTAGCAATTGGTAGTATAGGAGAAACTTCATCTAGGCTTATTTGTGGTCATTAACATGATTTAATCCTAATTGACTCATTGTTCAAGAGTTTGTTACAAGCTATATCTGCCTCAGTGTCATGCAAGGAAACAATGGTCAATACTAATGACCATTATAGAGGGTGAGGTTCAGGAACTTTCTAGACTTTTGAGAGGCACCTCCTAAACCTTCGGTGCGACATGAAGAGGATGCAACAAGACTTAGGATGCAACAATCTCTTTTGTGTAACAACTTATTCTTATTTTTTCATTATATAAACGAATGTTGGATGAGAATTGGAGTCAAAAGGCTATTAATTTTAGAACACTAAGAAAGAAAGTAATCCTAATCCTAAAGAATGTGTTGATTGACGTGAATGTTTGTTTTTTTAAGCATGTTATATTTATACTCCTCTTTTCTTCTTTGTTTTGACGGGTCTTATACTCCTCTCCCTATATTTATCCATTTATTCTTTTTTTAGAGTAAAAGTTTAAAACTTTAACCTCGTATTCTCCTAATATGTAAGGAAAAATAACGTTATGTGAAATCTTTTTTAATTCATACTTCCTCTGTTTTTTAATGCTTGTACCATTGAGTTGATGCACAAAGTTTAAGGAGAGGAGAGAGATAGAGAGAAAGAAAAAAGTGGACCCATGTGATAGGAAAGAGATAGAGAGAATTGGTTGCCAAAAAGGGAAATGGTGCAAGTATTTTGTAACTTCCAAAAATGGGAAATGGTGCAATTATTAAAAAACAGAGGAAGTATATGTATATTTTACAAATTCTATTTTTAAATTTCTATATATTCATATTAAGAGATAAAATGGTTTGGAGAAACCTCTTGGAGACTATAACAAAGTCAAGCGGAGCATACATCAAAGAACGTAAGACACATGTATTATAAAAGTGGGTAATTATTAGAAAAACTTATTTTGTATTACTCACGAGAAGTAAACGTTAATATAGAGTGAAAAATCAACTCATCAAGTTCCTTTTATACGGAAAAATCACCTTTATTTGTCTTAATTTGATTTAAAATGTCTCAACTTTTGATTATTATTTAAAAGCGGGTCCAACTTTAATGTGTGATCACTTTCCAAAGCGGTCGTTCACCTCAAGTAACCAACTATATCGGTTAGTTATATCACATGATACTCTTTTAGAAGCAATTTTCTAATTTTGGTAAGTTCATGGAAGAGTTTAATTTACTAAATTAACCAATTTAGCAATTTAATTAACGCGAAGACTCGTTTTGAGAAAAGATTTGCAAAGTTAAAGTTTGCATAGACACAATTGGAAATCGAGACCTTATGAAACAAATCATCTTTAATGAGAATTTCTCGTAATCAATTTTTTCCTTTGTATAAACTATAGTCTTTTATGTATAAAAACATAAAATAAACTAGGTTTTGGGAATGAATGGCTTTTGAAATAATGCTACAGTAGTTGACAAAGTGAATTCGAGACATCTTGTGTATGTACCAAAAATTCCTTGTAATAGTCAGGAGTCACGACCGCGTGTGGAGAATGTGATTAAGTACAGAAGTGGTCAAATTTGTACCTAAGATGATTCAACATAAGTCGTGAATACATTAATGTAAGTTATGTAATTGCACATAATAGAAAAAGATAATCCCTATGTTTCCCAATAGGTTTTCTATTTGCATTTCATGAAATCAAACTTTGTAAACTTTGATCGTACATTATCATAATATATAATATACTAAATAATAGTCACATGAGATCTTGTTAGATTTGTCTTAATATGCACATTCAAATTATCAATATTTTATAATTTTTATAAGCGGTCAAAGATATGCATTGGAGACCGTGCAAAGAGCAAATGAGAAATTTAATAGGAGACGTAGAGAGTATAAAATATCATGGTTGTTAGAATCGCGATCCTATTGTAGAATCGTACGATTCTACGATCCAAATATGACCATACGATTGTACTTATGATTCCACACGATTCTATTGCTTTCTTTCAACTATCGAAAAATTTACAAATTTATATTAGATTTAATCATACCAACAAAGATACTAACAACATATATTATTAATTATATTATTTTAATAGTTAAACAATTACAATTTTTATTTTAAGCCTTTTAAACTAATAATATAAGTATAATATCTGGATTATGTGTGTTTGTAGAATCGCACGATTCTACGATTCGATTTTACGATCCGATTCTGAGAGCCCCGTCCGATCCAAAGTAGAATCCCGATTCTGACAACCTTGTAAAATATGGTAACCAAACTAACCATCATCTTAATTATATTAAAATATTAAAAATCCCACACGAGAAACGACTAATAACAATGTATTGTTAAGCCAGAAAAAAGAGGTGGACACACTCCAAAATCGTAACACGCTTTAATTTGTACTTATATATGACTAAACTCATAAATGTAAAACTAATTAATTTCAAGGATTTTGATGCTGAGTATAGATGTAATCAGTATGAGCCACAAGTGTCCTCCTCATCAAACACTCTTCTTCATTTACTCCTTCACAGCTCTCATTATCGTCCACCTTCAAATTTTCAGAATTCATTTCCTGCTTTACAAAAAAGAACAAACATAATTAGCTACTTAACAATATAATTAGTCTGAAATTAAACATGCAAGATAACTAGATAACAATCAAGAAATTCCACCTTCTATAATTTGCACTACTCATTCCACTAACCAGACGTGCTTCTTGGACTCAAAATTTGTTGAATAGAAATATTTCCACGGTTCAAATTGTCACAGTGACAATACCAATCATGACACCAACATAACAATCAGTTCCATATATGAAGGGAGCATTTGTAATAGAGCATGATTAATTTCCTATCTTTGTTAGTAGCTTCTATCAGGGTATTTGATTATTTATTATTTAGACTTTTAGTCCGTAATTATAGGAGATGTTTATTCCTCTCTATATATATAGTGGTCGTTTGGTTTACGTAAAAAGTCGAAATCCCATGATATTATAATTCATAGGAATTTATTTGACTAATTAAATTCATGGAAATTTGGCTTAAGTGTTTGGTTGACAATGGGGGAAGTAAATTCCCATGGGAATTTCAACTTACCTAGGGATCCTAGGTTATCATCAAATTCCTCCATTTTGTGGGAAGTTGAAATTCGTAGGAATTTTGAGCTCTCTCATTTTTATTACTTCCTGCTAACCAAACAACTGGCTACTTTATAAATTCATGGGAATTTCCCTTGCCTATGTTTCTTCTTATATACCAAACAACTACATAATATTATTGGGCAACTTAAACATATTAGCCAATTATTCTAAATACTCGTACAACTTCTTCACTTTCCCGTCTGTCAACATACTTTTATTTGTAAAATTTTCTAATATGATACTTAATAAAAGGTTTTGCTATTCATATCCGTAAGGACTATGTTTAAGTATTAACTTTTAAGTAGTAGAGTATTATACTTGATAAGAATATAAGTGTATTCAAAATATGTATGCAATTATGCAAAAGTTAAAGCGGAATAACGACTAACAAAGAGAGAATGGAAGTGGATATAATCTCGATTATAGAAGTGAAGAGGGATGGACGTAAAAATAAGAAAATATAATATATAAAATTAAATACATTAAGTGTAAATGGGGATAACTAATTTGTAATAAAATACCCTACATTTAAGGAAGTTAAGAATATAATTTAATAATTCAGTTTAATGTTTTTCATGTTTTTATCCGCATTACGTGCATACAAGCCTAGTTATAGAAAACCAAAGTAGTAACCATCAAAAATGTCATACCTGATGATGAAAGACCGGTGTAGGACGAGCTGCATAAGTTAGAGTGGTAAAACAAACAAGAAGAGCTATGATAAAAAGGGTGCTGAATTTGGCCATTGTAATTGATACTCACAACTTGATTGTTTTCTTGCAAGAATATAAAGAGAGTTGGTTGTATGAAAATTCTAGAGGAAAAGAGAAAGAGAAAGAACGAGGAATGATGTTGGAGTGATAAACTTAAAAGCAAAGGAGATATGGAGAGTTATTATATAGGGGGTCACGAGAAGACTATATGGTTAGTTGGTGTGAACTTATTTGAGAGGACAAAATTCTAGAGAATCTATTTTAAGAACTCACCAAATTAATAATAAGCGAATAGTGGGAGTATAACAGCGGCGGTAATTATTTTAATTGTTGATTTTTTCACACTAGAAGACTTTATACTACAAAATATAATCTAATCTACATCTTTTTAATGCAATTGTGCTAAGTTTTTTTTAGTGTATAACTAATAAAAGGAAGAAATATAAGTATACAAAACGTGTTCATGAATCCTCCTCCGAAAAGTAAAAGTGAGAATTGTATGTTTTGGAGTACATTTTATGAAAACATTAGATAAATGGACAATGAAAACGTGCATAATGAATGAAATATTGTTGTTTTAGGATCAAAAACTGAAAGGAAAGGATTCAAATCCAATGTTCCATTCACCTTTTTTTTATACAACAAAATGTACATTCTCAAAAGATTGAAGGATTAAAATTGTTTGTGTAACATATGTCTAGTTACTAGGAGCTTATATTGTACACCTTATACTTTGCAATTAAATGTGTTTAGTCAGGGAGCAATTTGAGAAGGGTAACCTTCTGAGAAGTATTTCAGGGTATACATGAGTAAGTACATAATACGTCAGAAAGACTTGTATAGATTTATGGGGACAATTGTTGGTCAGAAATGTGTATTATAACGGTGACTACTCTTGGCTCGTAAAGGGTCAAGGTATCACATAATTTTGGTGATTATGATTTGTTATATGTTACAATAAGTTTCTACTGTTAGTGCTAGTTTGGTTGACATGAGAAGTTAATTCCAACACGAATTTATATTTCATGGAAGTTATTTCCTATAAGAAATACCTATGAATTTCACAAACTTATTTGATTGATATCGAAGGAATTTGAAACTCCCATAATTTTGATTAACCGGGGGAGGACTTGGTAATTTATTTTCATGTTCAGCGGGAAGTGGTATTAGCACTTATTATCTTTCATGAATTTTCACTTCCCCCAATTTTTTTTGTTTTGTTTTTTTTTTTTTTTGACAAGGAAACAATCAGAACAAACTAAAGGGTGCAACGTGCTTGACAAGCTAGCATGTGTGCATCCTTAACAACTAGACGAGAAACTTTAACGCAAACAAAGGAAGTGAAAGTAGAACTAAGAGCAAGGATGTTGTGGATGAGTTGATGGAGCAAGGCTTCAGTAGACGTTGGTTGGGCAAGAGCCTGAATAACGTTGGTAGAGTCTACCCCAACCCAGACAGTAGAACACCTTCCCTGGGACGCCTGGATGCCGCCAAGAAAAGCAAGTAGTTCCGCATGTAGAGGTGATAACGCAAAACCCCTTTGAGACCCTTGTAGGTATCCGCTCGGATGAAGTAGCTTCCAGCCAATCGCAGCGGAGTTAGTACCATCGCGATGCAACTTCCATGCACCATCAACCAGTAGTCTGTTGACCGGAGAAGACATAGGAAGGCCAGCGGCAAAACATTCAGTAGTTGGTTTCCTAGTACGGACCATTTGCTGACTATGCGTTTGTGGCAGATACCCCGTAGATAAGAGTGAGTGATGATGCTGGAGAACCGCAGTAGGAGAAGGAGTGGATTGTCGGAAAATGATGGAGTTGCGGTGACACCAAATAGCCCAGAGGAGAGATACAAATGCATACAAAGGAGGGCTGTTGAACATGCGGAGGCTTTGTAAAGTATAAAATGAAGTCTTTCACCAATTTTTTTTTGTTGTCAACCAAACAACCACTAATAGTGAAATTTTATTTTTTAGATTGTTGGAATTCTTCCGCCTAATACTAATATTTTAACAATTATTTTGACGACTATCCACTAATGCTCTAACAACTAACGAGATTAGAAATAATTAGTGCGATATGGAGTATTTTAATTTTTTAAAATCCTTTATCTAACTCTATCCAAATATGGAGTATATTTTATATACTAAACCTCAAGAAATATGGAGTATATACTAAGAGTGACATTATAGTATAGATTTGATTTTATTGCAATTGGTAAAAAATCTTATACAATTAAATACTATATATATGTGACCATAGACCTTATTCTTTTTGAATTAATTTTAGAATTTAGAATACAGATCGAAATTTTTATGCTGATATTTAAAACCACTATTAGAAGACAATTAGTTTGTGGCTCAGACGATGCATCGAGTCCTTTTGTATGTTTTAATGGGTTATGAAAATATTTCTCATCAAAACAATAATTAATGTATGATTTTTTATTTTAAAATTAAATTTTAAAGGTGTAATTTAAAAAATCAATAAAATAGTTTTAAAAGGTTCATGAAATAGTATAATGTAGGAGATACCTTGACTTTTTCCCAATGTGAAAGGCATTGTTAATTGCAATATGACAACCAGAAGGATGTAACTTGGTGGTAAAACTTATTATGTTCCAATTAACTAATATGTCACGAGTTTAAAACCTATTACATATATTTCAGAAACATTGAAAAGAAAACAATTATGACATAAGGTGACACGAAGCAAACTTGTCTACACGTTTTATTTACTTCCTCCGTTTTTTTTAATGTGACACTTTTTTTTCTACGTATTTCAAGAGAGCGATTTAGGGGGTTGTAAACGAGCAAATTAATCAACGAAATTTTAAGACAAGTAGTATAGAATGTCCAACTTGCTTGTGTTAAAATTTCGTCGAAAAATATAGTACTTACACCTTTAAATCACTCTTTTAAAATGCGTGAAAAAAGTGTCATATTTAAAAAACAGAAGAAGTATATGAATTTCTAGAGAACCTATCATTCTTCCATTTCATGCTTTCAATCAGTGATGGTCACCAATTGCCTTATCCTTGATAAGATGGTTTGACTTAATATCCTCGCATTTGCATGAAGACAATTAATATTGTACACATAACATAAACAGAGTGTAGTCGTGGAAGGTTCAAAGCATATGTAACATTTCTTTTTCTAAAATTCTCTAGATAACCTCTCTTTTTTCCTCATTCTCAATCTCTATATTATTTATTTTATTTTTTTTAGAAGAATTTGTTTCAATAATCTAGAATGTTTGCATGACATAATTAGATACGTTGTGCATGCATAACAATTGTACAACAAGAGAACTATGCAACCAGGCCGAAGACCTAATCGGCTACTCCATATTTCAGAAACCTTACCTATTTGTACTTTTGTAGCTAGCCCATATATATGTTTTTATGATGGCGTTTGATTTGTAAATAAACAAACAGAAAATGCTTGAAATTAGGGTTGGTTGATAGGTCGATTTGGGTTGGGTTCTTATTTGAGTCGACAACAATAAACGGATTAAGAATTTTTTTGACCAAACATGAGACACACATCTTAATTAACCCATGTAATCATAATTATTGATTGTACATAATCTATAATACTTAAAACAAGAGGTAACTATCAGGCTATTCGCTGAACTACAAACAATAAGAATAACTGACAGCTCTTCCAATACAATTTAAATTGGTTGGTGGCTGGTGGCTGGTGGCTGGTGGCTGTTGGCTTTATTTCCTGTCTGCTTTGACCGGTTATTTTTAGTGGTTTGTTTTGTATAATTATTGGCTGTTAAAAAAGTGTTTGACAAAAATGGCTATTATTGTTGGCTGTTTAATACAAAATGAAAGCAAAAGCCGAAAGCCAACCAATAGCCATCTTTTTGGCAATTTGACAACAAACAAAAGACAAATAAAAGCCAAAAACAAATAGGAAAAATCGATAAGAATAATCCGACATTTGGCCGGTCTTCCATAATTGGTACCACCTTCAATTAATCCAAGTACAATCCGACCTTTGACACCCATATTCTCTCATTGGTATGGAATGATGGCAACCTGTTTGACCAGCTAAAATGACCGTTGACTTTTTTTAAAAAAAATTTAAAAAAGGAAACCCCCCCCCCAGCCCAGCCCCACCCCCATTCCCTTCCCCTGCCCCCTACTGCCACCCCACCCCCAACCCCCATTTCCTCCCCCTACCCCTACTGTTGTCACGTGCCACCACAGCCCCTCCCTTCCCCTGCCACCCTCCTCTTCACGGCGGCCGGCGATGATTCACGGTAACCTCGCCAACAACCACAAAAACCTCGCGAGGGGGGGGGGGAGGTGGCTGCGGGGGAGGGGGAGGTTGCTGCGGGGGGGGGGGGGTGGCAGGGGAAGTATAGGGTGGCTGCGGGGGAGGGGGAGGTGGCTGCGAGGGAGGGGGAAGTTGCTGCGGGGGAGGAGGAGGGTGGTAGGGGAAGTATAGGGTGGCTGCGGGGGAGGGGGAGGTTGCTGTGGGGGAGGAGGAGGGTGGCAGGGGAAGTATAGGGTGGCTGCGGGGGAGGGGGAGGGTGGCAGGGGAAGAGGGAGGGGAGGGAGTGAGTTTCTTTTAATTTTAATTTTTTATTAAATCTAATTTAAAACTTTAATTAAGAATTTAGGTTTAAATTATAGTTAATTCGCTATTAATTACGTAATTAGGAGACTTTACCTGAAATTGTAGGTCACCAACAGGTGAAGGACCATTGAGAGAATATGGGTGTCAAAGGTCGGATTATACCTGGATTAATTGAAGGTGGTACCATTGATGGAAGACCGGTCAAAGGTCGGATTATTCTTATCAATTTTTCCAAACAAATAAAGAAATCACACAAAAGCCATTTGCCAAACACCACATTAACAATAATGCATATATATATATATATATATATATATAAATATAAAGTTAGTTATTACGCACACCCTTTACAAACGAGAGGACATCAACTTTAACACAAAACCGTTGGTAGAGTAGAATCATATGAGAAATGAAACTTTGATTGAGGCTCTTCGAATTCGGTTTGACCACTACTTTTTAAACTTTTGAATGCATGCAATGAATCCCACTCCTATTTTAGGAAGAAAAAAGTTAACCCTCACCAAAAATTCTTTCGGCGATGTAAAACATTAGCCGTATGCGCGTGTGAGAATTAAGTCGTGCCTATGTAAATGGGATCTAGTGCATAACCCTTTACAACCTAAAAGTTCTCTAGCTATAACCTAATTCAATCTTTTTTTTAACTACGTAAAAATATAGATAGTGATACTAATTTCTCTCTTTTCCCACTTAATTTGGACATTTGGTAATCAATAGTCCTTATTTATAGAAAAACATGGATTAATTTTGAGATCACTAGAAGCTTGCTTACATGCTTGTAATCATTACTTAAAAAAATTTGTCAAGAGTAGTATTTTTTCGGTGCAAAGATGTCAAATAATTATTTAAGGTGCAAAGATGTCAAATAATAGGTGGACTAGATAAATTATTTATTGAGGTTCTAAGAAACCAACCCTAAAAAATTTTAAAAAATCTCTTGGAATCGAAGTTTATTTTGGGTGAAATAATTTATCTGTTTTTGTTGTTGTTTATACTCCAGTTTTGATAATCAAACTTCAAAAATTTTAACCTTAGATTTTTAAAGTTTTTAATAATAATAAAAAAATAATAGCCTGATTTATTAGTTATATTTTGAGAGCTACTTGTTATTTGTTGATTGACCTTATCATAATAAATCAGAAAATTTGATTGTTAATTGTGAACATTACCTTAGTTAAGCCAGAAAATTATTAACATTATTATAATATTATTATTCTTCTTATTTTATTATTCTTCTTATTTTTTTTTATTATTATTATTTATTATTATTTTATTATTATTATTATATATAAAACAAACTCAAATTTTTTTTACAAAATATTGGTGGAAAGCCGAGATACTATCTGAAAGTCAGATTTCTCCCAAGAGCTACCGATCCTTGTAATAAGCTAGGAATCCTAACTAACATACGAGCATGGTGAAACTTCAAAAATAATAAGGTATAGCGAATATGAATTGCAATAAGTATGAAACAACTTCAATGAAAAATGATTATTTGGTTAATGATTTGAATATAAAATTTACGTAATAAATACATAATCAAATTAAATTGAGAGGGAATGAGAAGATAAATACCTTTATCATTCTTACTCAATTAGATAAAAGAACTAAGATACTTTGAAGACTGTCATCTTAGATAGTTGACAACGTTCACTATCCACTTCATGCTTTTGAACTACTATCGATGTAGGATGCCTTGATGGTGGACTAATTCCCACTTGCATGAAAGGTTGCCGAGACTCCGACCCAATTCTCCTACGTTCTCCACCTCTTTCTTAGACCTCACGTTTGTTATGCTAGATTCTGAGATCTTGTGGTCTTTTAACTTGATGGACACGGACCTTAGACTTATTGTTAGAGGTGTCAATTCGGGTGGCTGGGTCGGGTTCGGGTCGGTCCACGTCGGGTCGGTCCATGTCTGGCCGGGTTGTGCCGGTCCACTTTGTTTTTTCGATCCGGGTCGGGTCGGTCCGGGTCTGTAATGTTCGGGTATTGTCGGGTAAATGAACATGTCGGGTTCGGGTCGGGTCATTATCGGGCCGGGGCTTACAGGGTTCGGGTAGCCTTTGGGTCGGGTTGCTTTCGAATTCGGGTGACTTCGGGTCGGGTTAATTTCGGGTTCGGACAACTTTGGGTCGGTCGATTTTGAGTTCGCCTGCCTATGGCCTGCGACTCTAGTTGATTTCAAGTTCGGTCAACTTCATCTCGGGTTATTTCCGTGACAGTCGATTCGGATTCAAGTTGAATTAATTTCGTTTCATACTCAACGATGGGTATGTTTGTGATTGAAACTTAACAAATGAGCTTATTCTTGAAGTTGAACTGTTATCACGTGTTTAGAAAATCATCGTCGTTTTTGTAATCACTTTATTTAATTGTATTTTAGAACAAAAACATTCTTTATAACGTGTTATTAATTTTAATTAGAGTATTCGAATCAAAAGTATTGTACCCCGTTGAATTTTGTAAATGACTTAGTTATTGAAAGTATAAAATTAATGTATAAATCAAAAGTATTGTACTTTGATGGCACCTTGTTTTTTTCTATTCCTGCAAAGTGAAATAAGCTAATTAAATTAATTGATTTTGTAATAATTTAATTGTCAATAACATAAAATTTGAAAACTTGTTACGATAATCAGTATTAGTGTATTAGATCATCATCGATATACTAGATCACTGTATACGTAGTTACGATTAGTGTATCTAGATATTAGACCAATCAATCAATCATCAATACATTTAAGATAGTTAAGATTAGTGTATCAGATCAATATATATATATATATATATATATAATCAATATGTAATATAGTTTAGAGTTATATGTTAAGATCTATGCATTAGAACAATCCTCAATACATTAGATCATTGTATACGATTTAAGATTAGTGTCTTATATATCAATCATCGACATCTTAGATCAATATATAAGATATTTAAGATCAATATATTAGATCAACTGTCAATAATAGATCAACGTATAAGATAGTTAAGATTAATGTGTTAGAAGAACGGGCATCAATATAGTTAGAATTAGTGTATTAGAACAATCATCTATATATTAGATCAATGTAAAACGTTAAGAGGAAAATGTATTAGATTAATCATCAATATATTAGATCAATTTAATAAGAAATCTAAGATCAACATAGTAGATAAACTATCAATGTACTAGATTAACCATCAATACATTAGATCATTGTTTACGACAATCAATATTAGTGTATTAGATCAATCATTTGGCGTATTAGATCAATATATAAGATGCTTAAGATCAAGATATTAGATCAACCGTCAATATATTAGATCAACGTATAAGATAGTATAGTTAAGATTAATGTATTTGACTAACTATCAATTTAATTACTTTAATAAGAAAGCCAAGATCAATATATTAGATCAATTGCAAGTACCAATATTAATAATAATAGTAGTAATAATATTAATACTAATACATTAGATCGACGTTTAAGATGATTAAGATCAATGTATTAGATCAATCATCAACACATTAGATTGATGTATAAGATAGTTAATACCAATGTATTAGATCAATCAATTTATTAGATCAATGTATATCTTATAAGATACTTAAGATCAATGTATTAGATCCATCATCAATATATTTGATAAATGTACAACTTCTAAGATATTTAAGATCAATATATTATATAAATTTAGTGTAATAGATCAACCATCAATATACTAGGTCAGTATATATGATAAACTGATCAAAAGTTACAGACTAAGATTAGTAATCAATAGTAATAACAACTATAATTATCTAAACGAGGAAAGATTGATTAGTATTAAATATAATATGTTGCATCTATTTCCATTTTACTCGGTATAAATGTACATCTTTGATTATAAATATTTTCATTTACATATTATCAACCATGAATAGGATAGTTACATTCTATATATTAAATCAACCATCAATATATTACATTGCTGAATTAGATATTTAAGAGTTATGTATTATATTAATCATCATTAGATTATTGAATATGATAGTTAAAATCTATGTATAAGATCAATTATCAATATATTAGACCACTAAGTTCGATACTTTGAGGCAACATATTATATTAATCATGAAATTACTAGATCAATGAATAAGATGATTACGATCATGAATATACTAGACCAACGTATTATATTAACTATAAGATGATTACGATCTATATTCAAGATAGTTAAGTTGAATGTACCAGTTCAAACATCAATAGATTAGATCAATGTATAAGATAATTAAAATTAATAAATTATATCAATATACAATATAGTTAAGATCAATGTATTCGGTCAATCTATAAAATAGTTAAAACTTATCTTGAAAACTTATCTTGAAAACTGTAAAAAAGTGAATGTAGCAAATAAATTAGAGCGGAACAAGTAATTATCATGAATATTAATATAATCTTATTATTGAAAACCCAAATTTGTTAAAAGTGATAATTTTAGTAAAAAGAGCATAACTAAAAAACATTGATAATTCAAAAAATTTAAAATCAAAACCCAAAAACCTTGTTTTATTTCAAATTTGAAAATTTTAAATTCTAAACCTAAAAAATTCACCCAAAAATTTTTCCCTCTCCTTAGTTATACTCCCACAACCAAAATTTCTAAAATCACCCCACTATATAAATCCAAAACCCTAGCCCCCAACCTAATTCACCTCAATCACTAATCAAACCCTCTCCCCCTTCTTGCCTCCCTGCCTCTTCTCATCCGTCCACCCCCTCCCCCCTAATTCCACTTACACTTTTAATTCATCTTCAACTCAATATTTCTCCCTTCCCCCTAATTCAACTTGTGAATATTCTAGTTCAAGTTTACAATTTTTTTTTTGTAAAAATAAAGTCTGCGTTATTTGGAGTGTTAACTTTTTTTTTTTGTCGAATTTCTGTTTTTGGGGCGTTTTAATTATGGGTTGTTCTATCGTTTTTGCATGTTCTACTTAAATAGTTATTTTAGGGGGATTTTCTTTGTTTTTTGGTTGAATTTATGGGTTTTATTGGGTGCGAGTTGTTTGTTTTTTGGTTGAATTTCTGTTTTTTTTTAATCTCGCTTCTTGTATGTTGTACTAGAATATAGTTTGTGTTTATTCTACTTTAATTTAATTTTTCTGAAATGTGAGGTATAATCTGAATTGTTGGGTTCAAAGATTGGCTATGGGAATACTTGAATTTGTCTTTCCCCCCCTCAAATTCTGCTCAATTTTTTTTTCGAAGATCTTTTTTTAGCTCAACATTTTTTTGATTAGTTTTGTTGTTATTGATGTTTTTCTTAATCCGGATCTGCAGTATAACAAGAAAATGAAGATTCTAGTCGATTTAATTTCCAACAGACACATGAAATGACCAAGTAATTGAGAATTACTTAAAATTTGTAATCTTTATGCTGTAAAATTAAACAAAGGGGTCAAAGACTCTGTTTCATCTCCTACCTCCAACATTTCAATTACATCACAAGCATAAATACACCTTTACTCCATTACTCCGCCTATTACCACTCATATATTCCAACGTCAATAGTGATCCTATTTTATCGCATGGTACAATGTTTGTTCCACGACCAGGAAATTGAAGAAAAAATTCAAAGACAAATTGGCGGAAATAGGACATAACTTAATGGAATTAGGATTCAGTGAAAGAACCATGGTTGAAACGAAAAATCTTAATCGGTAGGATACTTATTAAAAATTATGTTATATTTTAAACTCATAAGATGATATGGAGATAACCCATAAATTAGAAATTTAGATAATAATATGTAATAAAAGGGGAGGACTAAAATAATTAAGAAGGGAAAATATATTTAAAAGAAGATAGATTCACCTGGATTAGCAATGTACTATTTACGAAGTATATAGACAAAATTGTATTGGGTTAAAATAGATTTTCATTAAGGTTGAATTTAAACACTTTGATTATGAATATCACTAGTTATAATTTATATAGACAAGCAACTAGTGTATATTTAATGATTTTTCAGTTATTTTCGGTTAATATTCGGTTAGGTTCGATATAGTTTATAACAGCTCTACTAAGGTGTTGTCGGTTGATCTAGGTTTATATGCCAAAGCATGAATTTATGAATTTATCGGCAGAACTAGAGGTGTCAAAAGCTGACTCGACCTGTCCCGACTTGGACCCGAACTAGAGGTGTCAAAAGCATGAATTTATTAATAATAATAAATGTTGGATTTAAATTAAGGAATTAGAATGTATATCGGGTCCAAATAGGTTGGGTGGATGGATTGTATTGGGTCGGGTCAAACACGGCTCGGGTTGAATTGGGTCGGGTTTATTACGGGTCTGGCTTTTTCGGGTATTCTTCGGGTTGAAGCGGGTTTCGGGTAGGTTTCGGGTCTGGTACATGTCGGGTACGGGTTACTGATTATCGGGGCTGATCGGGTCCGGGTTGACTACAGGTCGGTCCGGGTCGGGTTTCGAGTCGGGTCATACCAGGTCATATTAGTGTCGGGTTCATTTCGGGTCGGGACCAGGTCGGGTTTCGGGTATGCAATTCTCGGATCGAATCGGGTTCGGTTCCGAGTCGGGACGGGTCGGGTCAGCTTTTGACACCTTTACTTATTGTATCATTGAGAGTGAACCTTACCAGTATTGGGCCTAGACTTGAACACACTCCCTTATTATCCGAAATTATAAAACAGTAGTGACAAGATTGTATCTCTTTTTGCGGCGGACTCAAAATTCTAAGATTGGAGTGTCAGTAATAAAAATGACGTACGGGGTGCTACTCAACATATACTTAATAATCTATATATATTAATATATAATTAACTGGTATCATGCCACATATCATACCTGCTTTCAAAATGACATGACATCAGGTCGTTATATTCACGAAATTATCTATTATTTATTTATTAAAAATATTGTAAGCAAGTGTAATATTAAGACTCTAACCCGCAACCTAATGTTCAATAAAGCATAATATCTACCACTATTCTCTTGACTTAACTAATGTTGACAAAATAACCAGAAAACTCACAAAAATCATAGTCATAATTACTTCTTCTATTTTCTTAAAATTGCAATACTTTGACTTTTACGCTTGTGCATGTACAACTTTGACCATTAATAATTTTAATAAACATTGATAAAAATTATAAAAGGTAATATTTTGAAAATATACATTGAGACAAATTCAATAACATATTACGTGCTAACAATCTATTTTACATATTAGTCAAAAGTATCGTCAAAGTAAACAAACTACATGCGAAATTGCAAAAGTCAAAATATTGCAAATTTTACAGAGGAAGTATTTCATTTTTCAACTTATTCTAGTATAATCTTTTATAACACTAATCATACTTGATACCTCAATTCTCTTTATTTACTTATACATAGAGATTTTCAAAGAATATAGATTAATAGAGGAAGATTAGATTAGTACATTCTTTTTAATTATGAAATGACTTATTTTTTCCTTGAACGAAATTGAATCAACAAAAAAATCAAAATTTATTCCACGCATGTACAACTATTATAATTTAAAGACTTGTGTAAAATTTTAGGATAAACAATTCGGTGTTAGCCCAGCCAAGTAATATACTTTTAAAATTAGTTTACTTGATGGTTGTCTAACCAATATTTATGCTTGATTTGATTGAAATTGTAATAATTTTTTAATGCATTCTTGTAAATAAAATTTTTATTTCAAACCACAAATAACAAAATTTGATCTCAAATATTAAATAAATTTATAATTCACTCAATTAAACTAAAATTTGATATCAAATTATATGAAATGACTCTGGTATACTAGGGTGGCAATAGGTAAAAAGGTTTTAATTCAGTCTTCCATCGTTTTTTCTTTTTCTATACACTAATAAATCACTGAATTAAACATTTTTGTCACAATTGAACGTCCATGATGAATAATTTATGATTATGACTATACAATCACCAAGGCTGGTGGGAAGTCACTTGATAAGTGAAGAATGAAGATACGGTATATGTATATCATGTCAGTTTTCACATAGTACAGTAATATTGGAACATTTTGTCAACGGTTTCACTCGTATCACCCAATAATACTTATCATTTTGTGTCTCTGACCCTACTGAGGAGTTTGGCGTGAGTAACGTTTCTACACTTATTCTGTTGTTTTTTTTTCTTCATAATTTGAGCTTTGTTGGGAAAATTATGAGTTAAAGTTCCAATAACTAGCGATATACTTAGGTTGATGATGGTAATAGCTTTGTACAAGATTAATAATAATCTATCACTAATCTCATATGTCATATTGTACGAGAATTATGAATGAATGGCTACCTGTTTAGGTTGCCTGGCATGTTATATATAGAGAGATAACAAAGTAGCTTTACAAAACCCTACTAAGAGTCTAATTACCAAATTACCCTAATACACCCCCTCAATCTTTACGGGGAGGAATCACGGATAGATTGGAACGATGTTTACAAAACAATTCAGAAGAAAGACCCTTAGTAAAAATATCAGCAACCTGCAACTGTGTCGGAACGTGCTTGACCTGAAGTCCACATTTAGCAACCATCTCACGAACAAAATGATAATCAACATCAATATGCTTACTACGATCATGATGAACATGATTGGCAGTAAGATACATAGCAGAAACATTGTCACAATAGAGAATGGTAGGCCGTCGATGAAAATACCCTAAATCAGCCAACAATTGACGTACCCAAATTGTTTCGGCTGCAGTGTAGGCAACAGCACGATACTCAGCTTCAGTAGAAGACTTCGAAACAGTAGGTTGCTTCTTAGAGCGCCAGGAGATCAAATTCTTCCCTAGGAAGACAGCATAGCCAGTAGTAGAACGCCGAGTGTCAGGACACCCAGCCCAATCAGCATCAGAGTAGGCAACAGTCATAGTAGGAGAGCCAGTACTATAAAGAAATAGCCCATAATCAGAAGTTCCCTGCAGATAACTGAAATTTCTTTTCACAGCATGAAAGTGAGTAGTCCGAGGCGCATGCATAAATTGAGAAACCGAATTAACAGCATAGGCAATATCAGGACGAGTCATAGTCAAATATTGCAATGCACCAACCATACTACGATAATCTGTGGGATCAGCAAGAAGTTCACCATCTAAGAGAGAAAGAGTGACACGAGAGACAACAGGAGTACGTACGGGTTTGACAGTATGAAGATGAAATTTCTGAAGAAGATCAACTACATATTTGTTTTGGGACAAAAGCAAACCCTGAGGAGTACGTAAAACCTGAATGCCTAAGAAATAATGCAAATCACCCAAATCCTTCATAGCAAACTGGGCAGAGAGAACACTGATAAATTTCTGAAGCAAAGAGGAACTACTACCTGTAAGCACAATATCATCAACATATAGCAAGAGAATGATAATATGACTATTGTGTTTGAGAGTGAACATGGAGGTTTCACAACTGCTGCACTTGAAACCAATAGAGAGAAGAAAATTGCTGAAACGAGAGAACCAAGCTCGAGGAGCTTGCTTCAAACCATAAATGGATTTTCGTAACCGACAAACATGATGTGGTTGAGAAGGGTGTTCAAAACCAGGAGGCTGACGCATATAGACTTCCTCATTGAGGAAACCATGTAGGAAAGCATTTTTAACATCGAGTTGACGAATAGGCCATTTAAAAGTAGCAGCAAGAGTAAGAACTAAGCGAACAGTAGTAGGCTTAATGACAGGACTAAAGGTTTCAAAGTAGTCAATACCTGCCTGCTGATGATTACAAAAAACAACAAGTCTGGCCTTAAACCGCTCCACAGAACCGTCAGAATTATATTTAATCTTATACACCCACTTACAACCAAGAGCGTTTCTATTGTTGTTACGAGGCACAAGTTCCCATGTGTCATTCTTAATTAATGCTTCATACTCATCACGCATGGCTTGTTGCCAACGTGAATCTTTAGACGCTTGCTTAAAATTAGACGGTTCAGACTCAACAACATCGGTTTTTAAATCCAATAAATTCCTAGTTGAAATGATTCCGTCTTTTAGACGCGTGGTCATGGTATGAACATTAGTAGGATTGACACACTTAGACGACTTTCTAGGACGCCTAGGGGGAGGGACGATAGGAGACGGGGACGACTCAAGACTAGACGGGGAGGGTACGTCACACCCATGAGGAGAGATGACGTGTGACGGGGAAGGGGGCAGCAGACCTCCCGCGGACACAGGGAGCTGCTGCGGACTAATAGTAGTGGGGGGGAGGGCTGCGGGCGCGGGGGAGGAGTGCGCACAAGAGCTGGCAGCAGCTCGGTACCCCGCAGGCCCGTGCTGTCCCGGCGGGCTGGCAGCAAGCTGATGGGAATCAGCGAGTGCTGCTGCTGGCGCTGGGGGGCACGGCAGCGGGCTGTGTGGGGGATGACAACCCTCAGGCACGCGTGCATCCAGCGGGCAGGCAGCGGGTTGCTGCATGTGCCCCCGTGATGCGGCGAGCTCGGAGGATGACGACATAGGACCCATGGGTGCACTAGACGAGGGAAGACTCGGACACCAAACCAAGGGGTCAAGGGACTCGTCCAAAGACGAACCAATGGGTGTGCTAGACACGAGGGAACGATAAGGAAACTTGCGTTCACTAAACAACACATGACGACTTGTATAAACTTTGCCAGAAACAGGATCAAGACATCGATAACCCTTATAATTTGATGCATAGCCAATGAAAACACATTGAATCGACTTAGCCTGTAGTTTATTGATTTTAGGGTCTAAAAACAACGGAAAACAGGCACAACCAAAACATTTCAAAAACTCATAGGAGGGGGGACGATGAAAAAGTGTAGCAAATGGGGATGAACCCTGCAATGCCGAACTAGGAAGACGGTTTATCGTATAAACCGCCGTATAACACGCATCAACCCAATATCGAGGTGGCAATTCAGATTGAAGAAGCATAGTGCGGGCCATCTCGATAATGGTTCTATGTTTCCTTTCTGCAACACCATTCTGCGCTTGTGTCCGAGCACAAGACTTTCCAAAAAAAATTCCCGAATCACAGAAATGTTGTAGTAAAGGAGTGTTATCAAATTCACGTCCACCATCAGTTTGAAAAAATTTAATTTTGGAATTAAACAAGTTCTCAACAAGTTTTTGAAAAGCTAAGAAGGTCGAATAGACATCAGATTTCAGTTTAAGTGGATATAGCCAAGAAAAACGTGAATAATCAGCAACAAAAACCACATAATACCGAAACAACTGATTAGATTTAACGGGCGATTGCCAAAGATCACTATGTATCAAATATAAGGGATAGGGGGCACGATGAGTCACAGACTCAAAAGGCAAACGATGTATCTTTCCTAATTTGCAATGAACACAATCGTCATGAAACTTAGAATTACATGAAATTAAGTTCTGTGAACTTAAACTTCCTAAAACTCAAGCAGAAGGATGACCAAGGCGAGTATGCCAAACATCTCCAGACTCCTTTGTGGCTAAGAGGGCAGGAACAGACGACTCTAAGCAGACTCTAGAAGACTCTGAACGAACTCTGGAAGACGACTCTGACTCTAGGATATGAGGCTGAATAGGGTAGACACCATTCCTACTGATTCCCCGCAACAGAACTGCCCCCGTGGTCTTGTCCTTAACACAAACAGAAGACTCGTCAAAACAGACTATGCAAGAATTATCCTGACATAACTTTTGAACAGACAACAGATTATGTTTCAACTGGGGAACATGACACACCTTCGTGAGGCGAAGGGGGCGGCTAGGGGAAGACAGAATCAAATTACCAAGTTTATTAATGGGAAGTCGTGTGCCATCACCAACAACAACAGAACTCGAACCAGTGTAAGGAAGAGCATTAGAGAGCTTACCATCCTGTGAGGTCATGTGGGAGGCGGCTCCAGAATCTGGATACCAAACGGAGTCATTTGTTTCACCACCAACAGACAGTGCAGCTAGGGCACGTGTGACACCATCAGGAGAGGAAGGCACAAAGCTATGATTGAAGCGTTGAGGACAATAGGCTGTTTGGTGACCTGGATACCAACAAAGACCACAAGTATCTGAAGAAGGAGTGGTGGCTAAATTGCCGTTAGATGTATTACTTCCTGCTGAAGACAAATCATTAGCAATATAATTGGCACAAGAATAATTAACATATGAAACATCATGAAAATTACCCATACCATTAGCGCGGCCTGCATTGCCACGACCACCTTTGTTGCGATTGTTCCTGTTCTTATTCTTACCACCCCCTTGACCCTTAGGGTTCGAACCACCCGAAGAAGATGATTGAGAACCTGAAGAGCCAGACTGAACTGCAACCAAGGCTTGATGCGCAGTGGGTGTCTCATCATAAGCACGTATAGCCTTAATACGTTGCTCATGTTGTAAAAGTTTGGGGCGAAGATCATCAAAGGTCAAGGAAGATTGAATTTGCAACAAAGTGGTAACAAGAGGATCATAATCACGATCCCTATCCAAAGAAGTCAAGGTATACTGATCAAGATCATATTGAGAAACAGGACACTGAATAGCAGCTAAAGAATCAACAATAACTTTAATCTCACGAAGAAAGGACTCCATAGATTGCTGTTCAGGTTTCTTTATATGACTCAAACGACCTTTGAGTTCCATAGACCTAGCCATACTAGCCTGTAAGAAACGTGACTGTAACCTATTCCAAATTTCCACAGCAGTATGCAATTCATGAACATCCATCATAACATCACGGGAAATAGATGCATATAACCACAATTTAATTTGCTGATCAAGTCTCATATACTCATAAAATTGTGGATTAGGCAAAGAACGACCATGATTATCAAGTAAAGTAGACGGAGGAATCGGAATAGTACCTTCGACAATACCAAGAAGTTGATGTGTCGAAAGAAAACACGTAACCTGAGTCTTCCACATAAGATAATCTTCGGGAGTGGCTAACTTAATAGACACAACCCGAGTGATGTCATGGTGGGTGAGTGATGCGGCGGTGGGCATAGGCGGTTGAGTGTACGCCGGAAACACCGTCGAGGGCGGTTCAAAACCGGGGGGAAAACGCGTGGGACTCCGGGAGCGGCTAGGGCTTGCGTGGAAGCCAAGCAAAGTCGCGTCTTAGTGCGGTGGTGAAGACCACAAAGCAGCGCTGGTCAAACCACCACTAAAGGGTGGCGGAGCACCGACGAAAGGAGCTGTGGTGGCGGTGGTGTATGAAAACCCGCCATGGCCAGCGAACAAACCACCATTGGACGACCCTGCAACGTCTAAGGGTCGTGTCTGCGCCGCTAGGGGAAGGCGAGACTGGAGGGGGCTGCTGCCGGCGCCGGAGGAAACTGGCGGAGCAGCAGTGGTGGCCGGAGAAGATGCCATGCCGGAGCGTTTGTGCGTGAGGCGTGTGTAATTAGGGTTAGCAAAACGAAACCCTAAAAAATTATTAAGCGGAAGAGAGAGAGAAAAAAAATTAGCCTAGGCTCGTGATACCATGTACGAGAATTATGAATGAATGGCTACCTGTTTAGGTTGCCTGGCATGTTATATATATAGAGATAACAAAGTAGCTTTACAAAACCCTACTAAGAGTCTAATTACCAAATTACCCTAATACATATGATAAGATAATTTATTTTATTTAACAACATGTATTTCTATTACTACAAGCATTCGTATGGTGGTGATGAAAAATATATAAAGACACATAGATGTTTGTCTATGGACGAGCGTTATTATCGGCCATCAATATTGAGATGATTTTTTAAAAAAAAAACTTATCTTATCATATTACCATCATAGACATTTATCACCCTCACGGAATTTTTAAGAGAATTTAATTTGTTTAAGAA
Organism: Patellifolia procumbens; assembly: GCA_947645195.1. NCBI lineage: Eukaryota > Viridiplantae > Streptophyta > Magnoliopsida > Caryophyllales > Amaranthaceae > Patellifolia > Patellifolia procumbens. The sequence continues at coordinate 3,234,446 of CANSGD010000144.1, forward strand.
AAAAGAGATAAAAATAATCCCTTGTGTTCCTTTTCTTCTTCTTTCCTAACTCAAGATCCAAAGGGAAATACCTCATTACATTATCGCTTTACTCTTTTTTTTTTTTCCGAACTCTGCCTCATTTTGATAATTGTTAATTGACATGGCTTTTAATGTAGGTTACTAAAGTCCACTAATAGTATAAGCATTTATTCTTCACAATGACCTCTGGTTGAAAATAGCTGAAAATACTAAAGATCTAATTGAAGGAGATGATTTACTTATTGTTAAAGTTATATCAATTATATACTTCATAAAGAAAGTTTCACGTTTATTGAAAGATCATTGATGATATTGACATCTGATGTAATTTTGTGACATCAACAACATTTGATATAGAAGTATATTACAAGAATCCATTCAAGTTACGAAATTTGTGAGCCCCTTGGTCATGGTCATCGCATGGTAAGGATTATTGAAGATAACATTAGAGTTAGACAAGGACATTTTATTGCATTTGGCCATCTATTGTAATCTTAGATAAGCCAAATTATTGCCTTCACATAAAGCATTTCGATTATTTTTTTTTTCCTTACCAACTAATTTTTTTTAAAAATAATCTAATGATAATATGCGATATTAATAATGCAGCTAGCAGATGAACCTATTCATTACATATATGCAAATTGATAAATTCTTAGTACTTCCTCCGTTTTTATTTAAATGTGACACTTTTAGATTCACGAACTCCTAGACAATTTTTGGGAAGGAAAGAGATAGAGAAAAAAATAAGGGGACCCATGTGAGAGGAGAGAGATAGAGAGAGTTTATTGACCAAAAAAGAAAGTGTCACATTTAATTTAAAACTTCCTAAAATAGAAAGTGTCACATTTTAAAAAAAAACGGAGGAATTACTAGATTTTGTTTATCCTTCATTTGGATCATTGGATGCAATACATGCGAATCATATTCATAGTCCCTACTCCAATTGAATTAATGTATAACCACATTAATTAATATGACAACACAACATTCAATAGAAAATATGTGTTAGCTAGTACTTGTAAGATACGTAGTATATTGTTGTTTTAATTTTGATGAAGTTTTGTGGTTGCAATTGGTGACTGTCCAAACTTTCCTACGTAGTGTGGTGATCCATCCAAATCTAGCAATTGACAGCAGAAAAATAAGATCATATTGTAACCTTATAAATCTTCTGAGGGGAACCACATGTACTTAATTGTCTATATATGCTTGCCCTTCTTGCTAGGAAAAGTCTAACCACCATAATTGTTCCATTTCGATCTTATCTAATGATAGCTTAATTATGTACTTATATTGTTGCAAAAGTTGAGTGTTTGACTATGGGAACTAGAGTGATAGAAATAAACAACATTCAATTGCCATGAAAACATAGTTAGTTGCTCCATATGAACATATTTCTTCGGTTTTTTGAAAATTGCAATAGTTTGACTTCTGTGCTTGTTGATATGCAACTTTGACAATACACAACTATATAATGATAAAATATTAAAAAAGATTTGCAAAATATACTTTGTGACAAATCCAATAAGGTAATTGCATATAAACGTGTGTCTTATATATTAGTTAAAAATTATAGTAAAAAATTATGCATTTTAAAAGAACGAAAGAAGTATTACTTGCTCAATGGTTTCCATAACCTACGTAGGTTGGCCGGGTCCAAAGCATTTCATGACCAATTTGTCTCAAGAATTTCCGTGTTGTTTTGGGTTTAGATATTATTGATCCGGGTCACAATCTTTTGATTGAAACCTACTTTTCTTCAAATCAGGTCGTTTTTGATAAGTTTAATAATTAATTGGAGCTACTCTAATTTAGAACCTAAATATTTTGGGTCGCAACTCACGATTACTGTGCAACTTGTATTTATTGATTGATCATATATTCATATCATGTTGTAAAATTTTGCTTAAGAAGTGGTGGCCTTTGTAGTAATAAATAATAGTGAAAGTATTGGGTGAGACTGTCTGACCCAATTATACTGTCAGACGGAGTCCGCCGCCGACGCCGATTTTCTAACCCCTTATGTCAATATATTGAGGGAAGCCTTTCTTGTCAACCCAGTAACAACTCCGCCACCTCCTGTTGTTGAAATTTCAGCAACATTTGTTGAAGAAGAAATAACAATGTCTGTCATTCTAACATCAAGAAAACAGGAACATCAGGAAGAAGAAGATGGCGGCGCACGAAATATAATCTCTTTGAGAGCTTTAAACCTTCCTCTACCGCCTCCGTGAAAGCTTCATCTGTCCTCGTCATTGCTGTGATTTACTGCATCAGGAAGATGAAACATTGTTGTGAATTTGTTGTGGAGAGAGAAAGAGATGGAGGAAGGTGAAAGGTGAGTTAAGATAAAAACATGTAAAATGAAACAATAACAAAACCAACTGAAAGAGTAAAACACGTAAAATGAAAAAATAAGATAATTAACTAAACTTAAAAGACATCCAATTGAAAGAGAAAAAGATCAACTGAGCTTAAAAGGGGTCCAACTGAATGAACAGAAGGTCCAACTAAACTTAAAACACGTCAAACTGAAAGAACAAAAGGATCAACTGAACTTAAAAGATATCTAACTGAATGAGTAGAACGTACAACTGAAAGAAGAAAAAGGATCAACTGAACTTAAAATGCATCTAACTGAATAAACAAAATGTCCAACTGAACTACAAAACATCTAACTGAACATAAAACATATACAACTGAACTTATCTACTGAACAACTAATCAAAATACATCCAACTGAAAAAGAATTGAAACCAACTGAAGTCCGTTGACCATAACTTATGATCAGACGCGTCTGACAAGATACCTTCTCTAAGTAATAACGTCCCATCTAAAAGATGGCGCACATGTGAGTATATAAATTGTGGGAATCAAGCTCTGAGCTCATTATTTTAGGCCCATATACATCGGTGGGTAATTAACTTGGGCCAACTTTACGAATTTAACAACAGTATAGTAAGGCCTGTCAAGGTTTTCTAACGGTGATGTTGCTCAGTTTTCTCATTCCTCTTTATTGCTTATGCATTGTCTTTAGAAAAAAGAAACTAGTTGTAAGTTGTAACAATCCAAATTATGGCATATTATTATGCGTTAGGCAAATTCTTATAAAATACGGTCTTATATTAAGTTTAATGTAAGATCAGTCCAATAGACCCATTTAGCACGAATCCAGGAATGCGCGTTTATCCTCCCCTCGTTACACGTGCGTCTTGCAGTTTCAGAATTCGACGTTTTAGGTTCAAAAGTTAAGGTATTTTACCCATTTGTTAATATCATAACCGTTTCCAATTTCTAATTAAAGTTAATGTTTTTGGTGAAAAGTTAATACATTTTGCTTATATGTTAAGGTTTTTGGTCGACTAGTTAAGATATACTGTATTCTTTTATATACTTATATTACAAAGTTGATGTATGGATTTAAAAGTTAACTTTCAAGGTTTAAAATTAAGCAAAATAACTTATGTCAATATATAAAAGTTAACGGTTTTTGGTTCAAAAGTTAAGTTTTTATGCTTAAAAGTTAACATTTTTAGCCTATTTGTTAATAAAAAAACGAAAAAATTACGGTTTTAGATTGAAATGTTAAAATTTCAATTTGTATGGACTGCTTAGCGTGTGGCACACGTAATTGGGCTTTTAGTTAGCTTATTAAGCTGCTTTGACGTTAAAGTTTAGCCTAAGAGCGTCTTATAGGAAACCAACTCTATGCGTTATTACTAAAAATTGAATCAAAATCATCCAAGAAACTGATGGAAGACAAAGTGACTAAGTGTCCGTTCTTTTCGTCTGATCTAAACTGAACTCTTTCTGATATGATCTGATCTAAACTTATTACAATTGTTTTTTGTTCTTATTACTTTCTGATCTGATCTGAACTTTTCTAGTCTTATTACTTTCTTATCTGATCTGAACATTTCTAAAATAAGCATTAAAGTGCTTAAATAACGGAGCTTAAATTGTTCAGCCACGCAAAATGATAAGCTAGGTAGAGTGCTTATCGATAGATCGAATACAAATACTTCCTCCGTAAAGAAATAAACGCAACAATTTGTTTGGACACGCATGCCAAGACAAAACTTTAAAGATTGATATCTCTAATCATATATTTATAAAAACTATAAACATTAGATCATAAAAAACTACAAGTTGAGACGAATCCAACGAGATCCCACATGACTATATTTTTCCTTATGTATAAGTCACAAATTACGGTCAAAGGTAAAACTGTGAATAGTATCAAAAGTGAAATTGTTGCGTTTATTTCGTTACGGAGGAAGTATATGATAAGTAAGCTCAAATCGACAGTTAGCAGAAAGGCTGAAACCTTAAATTAGTCGTACGTAAGACAATTCATAAATGTAATACTTGTGTGGTGTATAGCCTCTATACGCTATAGTTTATAATTCGAGCAAAGCCTGTGAAAAAGCACCAAGAATATAAATGGTAAAACTGAATTAACGCCAATTAGAGGCAGCTTTATAGGGCTACTTTGAATCGCCATCACAGATGGAGGCATCTATCATTCACATGGAGTGTTTTGCTTTGCCTTGCCTTCTTAATGATAGTATATTTTGTATGTAAAGCTATTATCTCTATCAAGTATGAATCATGCTCCCAAAAAGGAGAAAAGGAGACACATATAAAGTGGTATTCAAGGTTTTAAAAAAGGAGATATATGCTAATCAATTCTATTTCTAGATAAATCATTAAGCTTCTTATTAAGAAGAATTAAGCAATTAGGCTTTTTTCTGTCAACTTTTTTTTAATGAGCCTTTTTCAGAATATCTTCATTATTAAGTGTAGTTTAAGTTTGCCAAATTAGGAAAACTTAAACCTGAGTAGTTATTTTTTTGTAGAAGGGAAGAAAGCAGAGAATGTATACTCTAGTTATTTGTAGAATAGAGGGAATCGTTTAGATCATGCTATAAGAGTTCCTAATAAGGTTTCCATTGATAACATCGTTCCACTAGAGTAAATTTGTTGGGTGGACTGTGGAGGACCGGAGGTAGGACCGTAGGAGTGAGAGAGAAAAGAGAACGATCAAATGCATGTTTTGACTTTTATTCGCAACCTATTGAAATTTATATACGTATAAGAGATACTTTTATAATATTCGTACGTAATAATATAAAATCTTGTTAGATTTGTCTCGATATATACTTTTATAATATCGGTTTGTTATAACTTTTACTTATAAGTAGTTATATATGTTAGTGGTCAAAAAATGTGTAGTGGAAAGCTAAACTCCTACCTTTTCATTAATCTCATAAGCCTATATTGTACAACATAAGTATTTAAAGCATGTTCCTAAAACAAAACTCTAGCAACAAACTGTTAATATTACTCAACTACACTAAAGATAATTATCTTTAATTACCTTTACATATATTTAATTATCTCGACATCTCCCAAGTTGGGGCGTAAAAGTCTAGAGCACAATTGTTGAAAAGAAATTCAAATCGAGTTTATCTAATAAATATGTGAAAAAAAAGCAGCCGTCTGAACCTTATCGATACATAGGTAGGACAAATGATACCTTCCTTAATCACATCTCTCACGAAATAACAATCTACCTTAATATGCTTTTCTCGCTCATGAAACACTAGATTGTTAGAGATATAAAGGAACAACTGAATGACTGATCCAAGAAACTGGAGATTACCTAAGAAGATATCATTCGAACAACGAACGACGATTAATGGGAGAATTCGCCCAATCGAAATCACACCAACCTTCTAACCTCAAGTCATTGTCAGCTAGGAACAATATTTCTTGTCTCAACTTGCTCTTCAAATATATTTCTCACAACCCTTAGTATCGCTTCCCAATTATCCACACATGGAGCCTGCATGTACTGCGACAAGATAGGTACGCAATATGACAAATCTAGTTCTCTTATGACCAAGTAGATTAGACGCCCGACTAGCTTCGGGTACTCATCATCCAAATCCTTAAATAAGCAATTGTTTCCTAGACATCGACAAGCGATGATTCTGGTCGATCTCAATCACGAACCCACATGCTTACTTCATTCACAATTTATTAGACTCGTACATGATCTCAAGTAGCTAGGTCTTGAAAGTGCTACCTATAGCCCTAAGAAATACTTCAAAGCACCCAAATTCTACACAAAAAAGTGAACTGAACTCAACTGAATAAAACTAAATTGAACAGAACTAAACTGAATGAAATAGCGAAATACAAGAGTAAAACTATTTGTTGTATATATGCTATCCATCCTTCCAAATTTTGGCTCCACCTAGGACCATTTTCTTGTCTGGTCTAATAAAACAAAACAATTACCAAATACTTTATATGTTCATTCAAGAAGTAGCTACTATACCTACCCTCTACAAAGTTGGAGCTAAGTAAAGAATGGCAGCAGTCAATAGAAAAGCTAAGGGGAGATGCATTTGCATATGCATACAGATATGTTTATTATCCTTTACTTTCAGACCATGTGTTACTATATAACTATATACTTTTTCTTTACAATCTCTTTTTAGTTAAAAACATTTGTGCATGTCGGCCTCATGCTGACCATTATCTTCCCGTTCATGCAACTGTCCATCTTTCTTCAACCCTTAACCTCTTTAGGTTTTAATTTGTTTCTTTGTTGGCTCGTTCAATTCAACTAAATCTAACCCATTTACCTAAGCTAGGCTAGTATCATCGTGATATTAGTTGCTCAATTTGAAGTATTTTGTAAGAACTTCGGGTTAGAGTCAATTCTAGTACTTGAGTCAAAGTTGACGCACTCTAGTCGTTTGAGAGTATTATATGATATTGTTAAACATTAATGCTACTAATTGACATGTACTTAGGGCATTAATTCACAATTTAATTATGTATTATCTTAGAAAATATATTTAATATCGATTTAAATACGATTATATGAGTTGTATATATTATTACCCTTATTTTAAAGTTTAGTTAGTTGGTCGAATTAATGATTAGTATGATTAATGTCTGCCATTAAACAATTAAGATATCGTTTGGTATATGATTTATGATTATGTTTTTGATCGACTTTTGAATTTTAGTAAGCTCACTATAGCTACTTCGAGTATACAATATCAGATTTATATCAACATACTATAAATTATTAAAGTTTGAAAATAATTACACAAGTAGAATCACTCTATTCGTTTATTGTTGTCTTCTTATTGTATCCGTCAAAAAAATCAAAATTTGAAAATGCGTTCATGTTGATATCCATGATTTGACAATTTTTTTTTTGAAAAAACAACATTAACTAGCAATCTTCTGACAAAAGCTGAAACAGAGAAAGTACTACCTCTAAACTATAGTGTATCAACTTTATGGTATAGTAATAAAGTAATTTTGTGAATTTATGGTACTGCATACTCCATCTTTGAGAAGATACTAATTGGTATTCAACTACTATGCAGCTACATTACGTATAAGAGTAAGGAAAAATTGTGCTTTACCACCTTTCATTTACACGTTTTTGGAAATTACCACTTTAAACATTTTTTTTAAAATAAATTACCACATTTTTTGTGCCAAAGTTTCATAACTCCCACCACTTAACGTTTTCCGTCAAAAATAACGTTAAATGGGGCCCACACCTTACCATCTTCTTTAATTCCCTCCATTTCTCTTTCCCCTTTCCCTTTCTCACTCCTCTCAACTATTCTCTCTTCCTCACCACCACCTCCGCACCACCACCACCACCACAACCACCACTAATGGAGTATATAACTATATACTCCTCTCTGATATTCTCTCTTCCTCACCACCACCATCGCACCACAACCACCGCACCACCACCATCACCACAACTACCACAACAATCTCAGTCGTCTCCTCCACCTCCTCTCCACCCACAATGTCTTCACCAAACGCCCATCTCTTTTCAGTGACACTTTTCAGTGGTACTCATTAACCTAAGTTTGTCGAACTTTGGTTTCGGTGATGGGTTGTGTTCGCACGGGGAGTATGTGTTGCAGCAACACCAAGAGGAACTTATCAAGGTGTGGTTGTGGGTGGATCGTGCGGTGATTGGACTGACGGAGAAGACGCCGTTTGAGGTGGCGAATGGGGAACTGGCATATTATTAATATGGGATGAGTGATGAGATGAATGAGTAGATGCAACGAGCTATGGTTGGAGTGTCGGTGCCGTTTATGAAGCAATGATTGTGGTGGTGAGGTGGGTTTAACAGACTGGAGTGAGAATGGAGAAGAGGACAGAGAAATGGAGAGAATTAAAGAAAATGGTAAGGTGTGGGCCCCACTTAACATTTTTTTGACGGAAAACGTTTAGTGGTGCGAGTTTTAAAATTTTGGCACAAAAAAGGTGGTACTTTATAAAAAAAATCTTTAAGGTGGTAATTTAAAAAAAGTTGTACATAAAAGGTGGTAAAACGCAATTTTTCCTAAGAATTATTATGCCCCTTAAAGTGACTTACCATTTTCTCTTCGTAATCATCTCTATGTCAAATTTTAATCGCAAGCATTCGTAAAGGCATTAAAGACCTTTATGTGCAAGGATTGTCCATAGAAATCACCTTGATCAACGCTCGAAAACTAGAATCAATGTCGAAAAATAGCCTTGAGGTTTGATCTCGCAAAAAGAAATTTGTTCAAGGTTGTTAAATCCCAAAAAAAAATAAAAGGTTGTTTCTCGCAAAATTTTTCTTTGAAATTTTAAATGTTACTCCCTCCGTTCCCATCTGATGTTCCCATTTTTCTTTTTGGGATGTTTTTAAAAATTCCTCCCATTTTGAATTTATTCCATTTTAAGAACATTTATTTCCCCATCTTACCCTTCAACAACCAAATATTTACAACACTTTTTACTTTTTGTCTTACACATGAGTCCACTTTAGAATAAGTTGTTTCTTAATCACCCACTTTTCTTTCTCTCTCTTATTTTTTCAAAAGCAAAAAGTACCAAAGTACACTTGATATAATATAAAATTCCAAAGATTCTCATCCACATCAATTTGCATTGATTTTCTCCTATAATCCAAATGGAAACATCAAATGGAAACGGATGGAGTATCATATAAGCATGATTTTCTTTTTTTATAATTTAAAAAATTATATAATAATAGAAATCATCACATTAAAATACTTTATCATGCATAATTTATAATCAATGATGATATATGATCTAGGTTTCGAGAATAATTTATAATTACTTTTTATATATCTCCGATGTGATGGTGAGATTGTTAACTACTTCCAACATAATCTAGACGTACATGCTTAGTGTTAAGACTTGTATAATAGTTGTTTCTATATATTGTTACATAAATCATAATGTTATTATATTAGATTAGAAAATTCAAATTAGCTATAATGTTTTTGGTAAAAAAAATTATTATTTAATATGCGTAATATATTGCTTATTTATTTTGCTCATATTTTAACCATGATTCAATTTTACGCCCCATGATTTCACCCCCCCTAGACCATTTAGAGCACTTTAGTCCTGGGGTTTGTTTTGTTCAGCTTATTTTCAGTTCAATTCAGCTCTAATAAGTTCAGTTCACTTCACTTCAGCTCTAATAAGTTAAGTTCAGTTCAGTTCAGCTCTAATCAGTTCTGTTCACTTCAGCTCCGATAAGTTCAGTTCAGTTCAGTTCAGCTCCATTCATTATTTAACCATTTTGTTGAATATTGTTATTATTGTTATTGGTCTAATTTATTTTACTTATTATTATTAATAATAATTATTTTATTTTTATATATTTTTTGTTATCATATCTTTACTCATTATTACTACTATGGTTTGGATTGGTGCGCGGTTTAACCAAATTTCATGTCAATACGAAAGAATATTCTAATTTGCAATTGTCGTTTTATTTTACCGACTAGATATTTATTATTACATCATATAAATAAGTTACAAAATCCTACAAGATATTAAAAAATTACAAAGTTACTAATAATACTGGAGTACTATTTAAGGTACAACATCGTCGTTACGTTGAATATTAAAGATACTTTGGCGGTTTGTGGTGGGGTTTGGTTTGGTTTATAAATATTATAGACGAATCCACCACAAAATCATGGTTTGGTTAGAAGCACACACCAACCCATCTTTTAAGTTAATTATTACTATTATAATTACTAATTATTATTAGGAAAATGGTATTATTAATTTGCTTCTTAGATATTATTGTTATTATACCATCATCATCAATTATTGATATATCAATACTAATAATAGTAATTACTCATAATTAAATTTCATTATTGTTAGTGATTATTATTTTTAAAATTAATGTATCATTATTACTATTATTTATAACTATCATTTAATGGTATCAAAAATAATTTTATCATTATTCATTTAATACTATTCTAAATCATTTATTATTAATTATTATTACTTAGAATTATTATTACTTGTTATTTAGTATTCATAATAATTATTATTTACTTATATTTATATATTTATTACAATGCAATTCAGTTTAGTTCAGTTTAGTTCAGCTAGAATTAAACGAAGAGAACAGACACCTGGTAGAGATATACGAAAACTCGATAGCTAGGGGTACACATAGTCTTAAAACTCTCAACATGTTAGATGTTTTATGAAGTAAAACAGGTGTCTCATATCCATTTCTAACTTACTCTTTTAGCAATTTATGAAAAGACCTTATTTTCACACTTTTTCTATTTTCCTTTTCGTTATGCCATTTTGTTTCTCTCTTTTACATCATTATATGATAATTCTAAAGTTTTTTTTTCATACATCAGAATAATTATCATGAAAGATAAATTCTCAAAAAGTCTTGAAAGATAACTTCAACATATGCATTGACAGATTTGACAAGAATATAATTTTTTTAAAAGATCTCAATGTAATTTCTTAAATTTAAAATATCGCGTGCATTGGCATGGGTACTATCTACTAGCTACCAGCTCATTTAAGAGTTTTCAAATGTCTGCCTCTGCTTAATTGCTTCTCCTGTTCTAATCCATTATTCCCTCTGACATATAAAAAATACTTCTAAGTTAACTGTCTATGTAATTTCTTACGAAAACAAACCTTCATCTTTTCCTTTTTTTTGACATAGGCTGAGCAGGAAAATACAAACTATTAAGACGATAAAAGATTAGTGGCACAAAATTTAGTTACGTTATGAGCTTTGGCCACTTGTTGTCGATGGACTTTTAGGATCCTGCAAACTTGTAATTGTAAGGTTGTATGTTTGATTTGTTGCAATGTCCAGGTCTCTTCCCTGCAGTAGATGGATAAATTTTGTTGAAGCAGAGAGTAAGGAACTGAATTTCATAAAACTCGTTTTAAATTTTGTGAAGGATATAATTCTTTGTGTTTGGATTCTTTAACGTCTTTATAGGCTAGGCTAGTTTTCCTTGTATAAAAAAAACATTAACTATTCTTGGAGTACCTTTTATAAAAAAAACATTAACTATTCTTGGAGTAGATGGAGGTAAAGTGTTAGAAGTGTAAATCCTTCAAAGAATCGTTCTTATTCCTCACATTTTATTCATTATGTACCCTCATCACAGTTCACAGCATCACTATTTTAGATTCCTTGCTGAACTTTTCCAAGAGCCAAAATATTTATATTCATTTAGGCGTTTGTTAAAAGTTTTCTTTACGGCAATTAGTTGTGACATAAAGACTATCATAATTATTATTAGATGACATATATTTGGTAATTGATTAAAACATCACGAGTTAGCCTTATACAAGATATGGTCTACTTTTAGTTTAATTTTAGGCAATGACCCAAGTCTAATATTTAGAAGATAACAAACCACATTTCTGAATATTGTTAAAGAGAAAGACCTACATGCGATCCCACATCGATGAAGGAGTAGGCGAATGACACACATATAAATCTGGTGCGCCACTCCAACTATCACCAATTGATTTTAAGATGAAACCTTATATGGGCTTATGTGTGATGAGACTCTCCATATAAAGTCTAATAAGTTCGAATACATCTCTCTTGTATCTCTATTATATAAGTGAAGACTGAAGAGGAAATAAAAATAAATAAAATAAATCAATGACTTTATTAAGTAATTAAGTTTTATTTTCAAACTTAGCAATCAGATTTTTAATTAAAGATGTTCAAAACTTCAAACTAAAATATCTAAAAATCTACAAAGTAAAAACAATTAAAATAAATACCAACGATTATATTTTCTTGAGATCTATAGATAGACACTCACTTTGCTATACTTTTATATACTTTTTAAATTTTTTATTTTCAAATGCATGAGTAATTGATTGCTCATGGGTGAAGGTGCATTTGATCAAATTGATCATGAAACATGATAAAGTATTTTAGGATGGGTGAGAAAATGGTAGAGGGAGAGGGATGATGTATTTTTTTTTACTCATGAGTGATGATGCTAATGACATCTTCCATTAATTTTTGTAAGATTTTTTTTTGGCTTTAAATTACTATTGATAATCTACTCTCTAACATTTTATTACTTTTTTTTATGTATTTAAATTGTTCACTATTTAAATTCTTTTGAGATTACAACTACACCCTTTAAAAATAGCTAAACTTAACAATTATTTTTAAAAGTCTGAAAAATATGTACACATTTCACCGGGAGAATTTACAATGCATATTCTCCCGAATCCTTACATATTAATCTTTGCACAAGGCACGCATCGCGTGCATATAAGGCTAGTTGTATATATGTACGCAACATAAGTCACTCAAAAGAAGATTTTCTTTTCATTTTTTTATTTGCTTATTTGGACTTATTTGCTTATATATTAACTTATTTGGATTTATACAAATTTATTAGAACTTATTCAAGCTTATTTGTGAATTGTAAATTGTGAGAGGATTAAACCTTATTTTTGCTGATTTTTGTTGAATTAAATTTATCTAAATATATTTTTGTTATATGGACTAAAACAAGTTGAAAAGAACGGGGCCTTAATATTTCAGTTTAGTTTAGTTCACTTCACTTCAGTTCAACTCTAATAAGTTCAATTCAGCTCCAATAAGTTTAGTTCATTTCATTTCACCTCTAATAAGTTCAGTTCAGTTCCAATTTCAGCTTCATTCATTATTTAACCATTTTTTTTAATATTATAGTAATAATTATTGGTCTAATTTATTTTACTTATTATTATTGTTATAAAAATTATTTTTATTATTATTGTAATTATTTTTATTTTTATATATATTATTTTGCTATCATATCTTTACTCATTATTATTATTACTATTATGACTGAGCATGGTTTGGATTGATGCGCGGTTTAACGAACCAAATTTCTTATCAATACGAGTATTCTTATTTGCAATTGTTGTTTTATTCTACCAACTAGATATTCACTATTATATCATTAAAATAAGCTACAAAAAGCTAAAAGATATTAATTTTTTTTTAAAATGCTAATAATATTGGAGTACTATTCAAGGTACAACATCATCGTTACGTTGAATATTAAAGATAATTTGGCGGTTTGTGGTGGGGTTTAATTTATAAATATTATAGACCAACCCACCACAAATCGTGGTTTGATTAGAAGCACACACCAACCCATGTTTTAATCTAATAATTATTATAATTTCTAATTAATATTATAATGGTATATTACTTAACTTATTAGACATTATTGTTATTATACCATCATCATCAAGTATTAATATATTAATAATAATAATAGTAATTACTCATTATTAATTATTATTATTATTATTAGTAATTATTTTTTCTAAAATTATCTTATCATTATTACTATTATTTATTTATAACTATCATTTAATAACATCAAAAATAATTTTATCATCATTCATTTAATATTATTCTAAGTTATTAATTATTATTACTTAGAAATATAATTAATTTATATTTAAAATTCATAATTATTATTATTTAATTATTATTTATATATTTATTACAATTCAGTTCATTTCATTTCAGTTCAGTTCAGTTCAGCTTCAATAAGTTCAGTTCAGTTCAGATCCAATCAGCTCGGTTTAGTTCAGTTCAGCTGCAATAAGTTCAACTCAGCTCAGTTCCAATACATCCTGTTCAGTTCAGTTAAGCTAGAATTAGACGAAGAAAACAAGCCCTTAATATGGATATATTACGTATAAGATTGAAAGATTCAAACCTTCCTCTTCAAAGCGGAACGAAACATGGCCAAAACACATTCAATTGTCCAACAACCTCACACCTAACAAAGGTTGTTCTGCCTCTATCGATAAAGATGGGACATATATTAAACTAGTTTTAACCCTATGCCTTACACATTTATTTGAGAACTTTATTAAATATTATTATTTATTTTTCTTGAATGATTTTTTTGATTTGATTTAACATATTTATTTTGTTCTATTAAATGTATTAATTTATCAGCCATGTATATTTGCACCTCCCTTTGATATTTAAAATGAAGACTAATTTAGGGGATGTTTGAAGTTCTCTAAGTATCAGATTAGCCTAAATTGATTAAATAAGTAGTGAGATCATAATACATATCATCCAATCAAATGAAAGCAAGTAAAATTAACTAAAAGCCTTAAACGAGGGAATAATATCTTGTATCTACCACTATAAAGCACAAGGTAATAAAGTTAAAAATAAATAAAAAAAAGCACAAAAGTTCAAGATATAACAAGGAAAAATAACAACTTCAAGCCAAATGATTGATGATAATTAGCTCAAAGATTAGCCATAGCCAAAAGAGGTTTTAGCTAAAAATTCCTAAATCCAGCCCAAAGCCAAGCCATTAAGTCATTAAGCCACCAAGTTAATATAGTAGTTTTTATCCATGTAATATAAACTCTTATACTATTTGGCCTCTTATTTCTTACACGAGTAACTTATCATTGGAGGACACGTGTCCAAACATTGCACCCACTTCACTCGTTCCTTAATGACTAAGCTAATTAACCCAAAATCTCAATTTATGAAAAGCGGAGCAATTGTGATTTATCACCGGACCCACTTTTACCGTCATTAGTGCCACTTGACTCAAAAGCAATTTACTTGTATCCAAATTTGGACCAAAATACCCTTTTACTTCCTCACATTGTGGAACCCACGACCAAACCTTTAGCTTTTTTGGCTCCTTAGGTTTGTCCATAAATATTGCTCACTTACAATTCCTTTCTCCCCTTTTCCTCTTCTTCCCTTCCAACCCCTACCTATAAGCTCTTCTCCGCCATGATGTCCACCGTCTTCCCCTCTGAGTCACTACCTAGCTATGGCAACAACAACCCTTTGTTCGCCTTTAGCGGCGATTTTACTCCGTGGGAGAATCTCGAGTCTTTTTTTACTTCCATTGATCATAAACATAATGATCAAAACAATCCAAAGTCTAAACCAAACCTAGGTTGTTACCATGCCGAATTTGGTTTAGGTTCGGAAGTTGCTAACCTAAGCCGTTACCATGACGGTTTTGGCTTAGACTTTGAAAGTCAAAATAAAGAATCACCTTGTTTTGATGAATCAAATTTAAGTTGTTACCATGCCTTTTCGAAAACTGATAAAGCCCAAAAATTACTTAGTCCTAATGGACCTATCCTAGATCATTACCATACCGGTTCTGATTTAAGTTCCGATAGTCCAAACCAAAAATCACCTCCTACTGACGAAATGAGCCCCGATGATAGCCACCCAAACTCAAAACCCACCTTTTCGAGTTCTAGTTCTGGTTCTGATGACTCAAGCCAAATTCAAATCGGATCAAATTCAAATTCGTGTCACGACGAAAAGATTATCACAGAAGAGCGTAAGCGTAAGCGGAAGATATCAAACCGGGAATCAGCCAAACGGTCTCGCATGCGCAAACAAAGACACCTAGAAACTTTAAGGAACAGTGCAAACGAACTTAAAATCCAAACTCGGGAGCGGTCGAACAATTTGCGGCTTATTACTCATCAAATACAACTTAAAACGAAAGAAAACAACCAACTCAAAGTCGAGTCAATTATCCTTCAAAGGAGATTAATTCAACTTAGCCAAATTTGGCAATTACAGCAAGTTCAACAACAATGCTCATATCGTAGTCATCAACATTCATCACCATCTCAAGCACCTTCATGCGTTCCCATGCAAATAATAAATAGACTTGATAATGAACATATATAACTAGTGATATGATTCCATGTTGGATTGATAATTAGATTCAAAAAATTACATCCAACCTAAATCAATATCCATTATATGATGCGAATAATAAATATATAGATATTCAACGACCGTACGTGCTAATAAATAAGACGGAAGATGCGATTGATTATATGAAGGATTTATTAGATCTAGGATCTATCTATTCTCTTTCTTTATATGTAGATTCTAAGAGATTAGAGTAGTTATTCGGATGTTTTTTTTATTGTTATTCCATGGATGGGAAATTTTTTTCCAATTTCCCGTCAACATATGGAAATTACTCTTTTGTAAAGAAATAAAGCTGGTGAGTGGTGTTTGGTTGATTATTAGTAAAAAGAACTTTGAGTCTCGCGTGTTATTTTTTTTCCAGTAGCTATTCTTATTAACTTTATACAGAGTATCTATCCACTTGTTATATAGTAATCTCAAGTTAAGAATAACCCTAACAAAATGTGGGGGGTTTATATAAGAATGGAGAAAGTAATATATTGATGTTTAGGGTCAAATCTAATGCATTTAAAATTAATTAGAACGTGGTAAAGGACTTGATACTCCTTCATTGATGTGAGGGGCTATAAGTATTTAGCATAGAAAAGAGATTAATAAGGACAAATCATACAATTAATAAAGTAGTAAAGTATGTCTAGGTGCCCACCATTGATATGGTCGGTCACAAAGCAAAGTATCTAAGGCCCAATGATTGGTTCACTACTGTCCCACTAAACACGATTGCTTACCTACTGGTTAGTCTTAGATACATCTACTTTTGTGTTTTTCCTTTTTTATAAGGTATACCTATTCTAGGTTGGATACCTATTTCAGTCAGTCTCCGACCTAGTCGCATGGCGGATCCTGAAATTTAGAGTTGGGATGTTAGTTATACAAGTATCAAGTATGTAATAGAACTATAGATGCATGTTACTGGAATAATTGAGACTCTTTGGGACACACTTTTAGGAGAAATTAGTTTCCTTACTTTATTCTTTAATGTTGTGAAACAAGGGTGGTGTTGATTAGTGCGGAACAATCAGTGGCGGATCCAGGATTTTTCAGATGGTGGTTCACCACCAATTATCGATCACATATTGAAATTTAATTTTTTTTAAATCAAAAGACTATGTTGATTTTGACGGGAAGTTTGAGTTAAATAGTGAGATGAAAAAGAATTTTGTTGACTTGCTTGATGTGGAGGCGAAATTTGTTCATTTGTATTGGATGTGGAGGAGAATTTGAATTGATTTTTTTAGTGAAAAAACTAGCAATATTCTACATTTTGTTTGAAGTACATTTTCTCTTCATTATGAAATATGAATATCATGTAAGAATTCAACTAAATAAAGCAATCATATCAAAATTTCACAAATATTCGAAATCTAAATTAAAAACATCAACCATCTTAAATCAAACATGGATTCAAGGATTTAACATATACAACAATCTAAAACTAAACACAAATTCAATAATTTCATATAACAATATGAATCCTCAAACATGCTAACAACGTTGAAAAATCCATATGAAATTCAACCATTTCAAGGTCAAGAACAAATTATCATTTAGAACAATCTCAATTGTAAAATCCGAAAATAAACAATAATCGCTTTCTAATTTGTATGACTAGGAAAAAAATTATGGAATAAGTACATAATAAACAAAACCATACCCATTTAAACACATTTGCTAGTAAGATTCTGCCATTTTGCTTTGTCACCAACTCCAAGTGGAATTCCAATGACTAAAATTGGTAGCCAGCGAAATAAACACAAGTTTTTCTAGACACTCAAGAACATATACTATAATAAATTTGAAAGTTTGCATAAAACTAAAAATATGTAATAGAAATTATATACACACTCAACAAGACGACGACAGTTGACAACACCATGCTTGTTAGCGAGGAAGATATGTGGGGCGGCACGATGGCAGGCCGACAACCTATTGGTGGTCGTTGTGAAGAAGTCTACAAGGGATTCAACTAGGAGATTGAAGGCAGAAGAAAGTGAGGGGGAAGTGACTGATAAAGTTCACTAATTCAAGTATTTTGGTCCAATTCACTAATTCCCTCCTCTCCTCAGTCTCAACTCTCAGTTCTCCATTCTTGTTATGCTTTAGACACCTGTTTAACTCCACCGGCGGCGAGAATGAGGATAGAAGAGGTGCAGTCTACTTCTAAGAAGCGGCGTGTTTTTTAAGATTCTTAATTTTTTTAAAGCTTCGCTGGTGCACGTGCACCAGGGTGGTTAATGCCAGCTCCGCCACTGGGAACAATAGTTGATATAGAGGCAAATCAATAAAAAGAAGCAAAAACACAAGGTTGTCACGTGGTTTGGTGGATGCGACATAGTCCACCGGTGGAGGCTCGGGAGCTTTTCATAATTAATAACCCTTGGACTCTCTTTTACAATTCACGAAAGGCTTTACAAAATCCTAAAAATATATGATTAGTAGTGGTCACAAACATTTTTTAGATCCTAATGAAATCACGAAAAACATGAAAAGAACATTATAATGCAAACTGGACGAAAATATACAGTGCCTGTCCGGGAAATAATGTCAGTTTGTTATTATTCTTTCCTACTTTGTTGTTTGTCCGACAAACGATTCCTCATGTGAGCACAAATCTAAACCACATATTTCAAGGCACATATAATTAACAATCTCCACCTTGACTTGAAATATACGAAACAAAGCATCACGAAACAATACTCACCCCAAAACTTATAAATGTGAATCCTCCACCTTAAACAAGGTATCATATACCTGTTAACTTTAGGCAATCAAAACAAAAATTTCTCTAACTTGCGAACCTATACGTTGTTGAACACAAAATTTCGACACTTGAACCTTCACATCGCCTAGATTGAGAGAACATAGCCACAACGTTTGAGCATGCATTACCCAAATTGACTCAACTCTCTTCAAATTATTTCTTCATCTCAATATTGAACCAAATCCAATAAGCAATTCTAGCAATTTAAATTACATCAAAAAATTCCAAATTGCAAATGTACTTACTAATCATAACGAAAATCAAACAGTCTCTAAAAATCAAATCCTAGAATCTCAACTTAAACTCTTGATACCATTTTTTATGAAATAAGAGTAGTGTTTGTGTTTGATTAATGAGGTCAACAGTAAAATATAGAGAAAAAACAATAAAGAAGAAGAAGCAAAGACACAAGGATATATGTGGTTCTATCAATGTAACCTAGTCCACCAACAGGCGTTCCGGGGATTTACTAATATTCAATGGAGGAAACAAGATGATTATTAGAGGAGTCTTTTGAATGTCTTGACATAATATGAACCTAGGGCTCTGTTTTACAACTTAAGAGAGCCTTTACAAAACCCTAGAAAAATATGTTGAGTAGTCGCCACAATTTTTTTTGAGAGCCTATTAAAATCAAGAAAAAAGGGAAACAAAATTAAATTGCGAATTAACTTAACGAAAATATACATTGTCCGTCCACACAATAGTGCCAGAACGTTATTGTTCGTTTCATGCTTTCTTGTTTGTCTGGGCAAACGGGTGCTCGTCCGAACATAACACCGATATTTCAAGGCATAGGTAATACATACGTTTCAAGGCCTATAAAACATTTTCCTTCCTACGTGGAGGGGAGACACTTTTCCTCCATATTCATCACCTTTCTTTTTTTCTCCCCTCTACTTCCCATTTACTTTTC
Source organism: Patellifolia procumbens (assembly GCA_947645195.1). NCBI lineage: Eukaryota > Viridiplantae > Streptophyta > Magnoliopsida > Caryophyllales > Amaranthaceae > Patellifolia > Patellifolia procumbens. The sequence goes on from CANSGD010000144.1 coordinate 3,254,264, forward strand.
ATTCTTTTTTCCTCCCTTTTTTTCACCTTTTGGTCTAAATATGATACTAAGATGCGTAATTTCATAATTTTATAATTAATAACATATTAGGTGTTTTCTAACAAAATAATATTTTAAAAGGTGTTTTTTTAACACCACTCATAATAAATAAGGTCTATTTTAAAAAAAAATTCTTTTTAAAATTTACAATAAATATATTAATGATCAAAATACTATCGTAATAAATATAAACGTATGTTGTAATTAAAAAAGAACGGAAAAAGTATATGTTTTTAAATTGAAACACTAATTAGACTTGCAAGTGGTCCTACTTCATTTGAGAATTATTGTGCGTATGCGATTTAAATAAATAAAGGTGATGAAACTCTTGGTCTATAGTGAATCTCAATTCCCAAGAAGATGGAATACCTATCATTTTGAAAGATGCATCCAAAAAAATTTTAAAACCTCCTGACCTTATTTGTTGGCAACTATGTTAATTAGTGTCTAATAATACAAATGTAATAAATTAAAGGGAAATTTATCAAAAAGGACCTTAAAAAAAACATTTTGTGAGAAGGGACCTTTAAAAAAAAATTTGGCTTTTAAAGGCCAAAAACAAAAAAAGTTTGTGAGGAGGGACCTTATTTGCTAATTAACACCTAATTAAACACTAATTATATATTAAATATAATTAAACAAAAATAATGTCTAATCAATATCAGATATATGCATGTATCCATCGGCTCACTTTTTTGACAGTACATTCCATGAAAATGGTTGTACATTATATGAAAATAGCAGTACATTTATTGAGAAACGTAGTATATAAAAATCGATATTTTCACACCTATATAACTATATAGTTTGTATTTGGCATTTTCATTAAAAAATGTACTACCATATATATTAGAATATACTACCATACATAAGAAATGTACTGCCATTTTCATGGAATGTACTGCCAAAAAAGTGAGGCGATGGATATATGCATATATCCGATATTGATTTGGCAACCTTGATAGTGGAAAGAGGAGAGAGATGGGGGTGATGGTCTGCTGGTGGTGGGTATGGCAGAGGAGAGAGGGGGGAAATTTTATTAGGTATAATTTTGTTTAATTATATTTAATATATAATTAGTGTTTAATTAGATGTTAATTAGCGGATAAGGTCCCTCCTCACAAACTTTTTTTTGTTTTTGGCTTTTAAAAGCCAAATTTTTTTTTAAGGTCCCTTCTCACAAAATAATTTTTTTTAAAGGTCCTTTTTGGCAAATTTCTCTAAATTAAAACATGGTTTAAAATAATTATATTTTGAGAAGTAGAAAATTTTATTGTCATGAATTAAAGGTATAGAAAAAATGTTAGTTGCTTTAAAAATAAAATGCTTTTTGGAAAATGAAAAAGTCAGTTGTCCCACATGAAAGAGATATAAAAGTTTTAATTTACTTAAATTAAAGTTGTTTTACATTATGGTTGAAGAGTTTTCTCTATGGATTGCACTAAGAATGGGCAAATACTACGCGCCCTCAGTCGTCAACCCCCAATTCAATTCGTGGCACATGCATGGTGTGGACGTGTGGTGTGCCTTTTGGGCCTTTACTTTACCAATTGACCAATATTTCTGAATCATGTCAATTAATTAAGTTTTTAGCAGAATCAACACCACCTCGGTTAATGAGCACATTTGGTGCTAGCTTACAAAACCTCCTCCAAGCTTTCTTCTAGGCTTGTGTTTATATGCATTCATTCAAAGCGTTTTCTATACAACCAAGCTTACAAGTAGAGTGCGCCTTAAAGAGAGTAGTATTACATATCATCTTAGTCTTTATATCTTGGCTTCTCTTTACATGGACTGATATCATTTTTCTACCCCTAAACGTTTTAATGATATAACCAAACTTGAGAACTAACGATTTAAGTTTGTGTAAAGGTTACAACTTACAAGTTCTAAAGTTGAAATGAAGTCAAGAGGAAAAGTTTGCATTATGAGTTCCTATGCGAGTAACATGTGTCTAAGGTTGAAAATATGGAACGAATCTTGAAGTAAACACAAGTCCAAGGCCTAGAGTTGATAAAGAAGAATCAGTTTGAATATTAATTTGCAAATCAAGTTCCTACGAGAATTTACTACTTTCCTACACAAATCTATTAAGTACTTAAATGGAACTGAAGATGAAACATCAATGTTGAAGCTTCTAAGTGTAAGGACATAGAGACTAAAAATATAGTTTTGTTTTATGACCTATGTAAGTGTTTACAAATGTTTTAATTTTGTACTATATAGATTTAGAGATTATGAGTAAAATACCATTCATTTTTAGTTAGCTATTCTTTTTTAGAGTTTGTTTTTTCGAGATATGTTGGCTGTCTTTATAAGAGGTAGAGTTTGTTACGGAAGCAAGGTTCTTATACAATGCTAGAGGCCAAATCTCCGGCGGCTATTGATGAGTATGGTCTTTGCATGAATCATGATAGATAATAAAGTTTTTGTATCCCTCCAAACAGTTCCTATCAGTAAGATTAGTAATTGGGTTTAGCACTTTAGCCAGTAATTGATGCACCACTTTGCTATTATCCATACCTAGAAGTATCTATAAAGAGATACCCCAAATTTTACATGTCAAACATTTCTCATACAAAACAAAGAAAAGCACAAAAAAAACTTTCAGTTACATTGTTGTTATTTTTTCTACTAATTGCAGTCAATAAATTTATACAAGTCCAGTTACAGTAGTTTTCCCTATTATATACACCCCTTATAGAAGAGTCATATTTCCTCATTCACTATTTTATCTTTCGTGTTAGAAAATTGATCACGGAAAAGCAATATCGATAATTTTACCTCTGCAGGGAGATTACTAGTCTCGTTAGGCTATTAAAGAAAGCATTCTCATAACCATATATCATGATTCCATGAGCATGGTACAACCAATACTATTTTTTATTCGTTGCTTATTTGGACGTCTTTAAATGAACGAAGAAAGACATTCAAATTTACAATGAATAAAATTAGCCTTGAGTGTATCATGCTCATGTATACCCGAGTGTATAATAAAAGTCGTAATCTAAGAATCATTAATGTCTCTTAAACCTCAAAATATCAAAAACAACCATGATGGCTCCTAAAATAATAATTCATCCTCAGCATATGTAATATTTACTATGTAGATACCATAATGAATATTGTGTTGCAGCTTGCAATTTAAACCTTCGCAATAGTCATTCCCTAATTGTTGAAGCTACAACTTTCCATGATGTTTTTCTATCATCTACTGAAAAAGTTTAAGGCACATTTTGTTGAAGGAAACAATCAAATCTATAAACATAATGGGAGGAAAGTTCCACTGCTAGAGTAAAATTCAACTTTAATTTTCAGGACGATATCATGCATATGTTCCTCCCTTTATACTCAATCGGTTTGCTCATATTAAGAGAGAAACAAATCATGCTGCTATATGCTCACCATGATATTGACTCTATCCTAGTTTAGCTTGCAAATTTTCTTATCTTACCCGAGATCAATTAGGGTTTAGTGTTAAAGAGAAGACTGAGGGACACCAAAATACTGAACCATGTTTCTACAGACACCACAATATCGAACCATGTTTCTATAGAAGGCTATTAACAAGTACTCCCTGTGTCCCGACATGGAAATGGGGAGAATTGGTTCGGACTAACGGAGAACACCAATTGAATTAATGGATAAGCTTTCAGTTAATTTTAATTAAACTAAGGTTAGCTTTTCCGAATAAGTTAGAAAAGAGAGGAAGAACGTAAAGGCGGTGAGAAACTTTTTCTTCCTATTAACGGCATAATGCTAGGGCGATTAGCTTGATTGAGTTTCTATGTTCTTAATTTGGTGCAATCCCGATACTACTAATGTGCCATTTCCTCATTTTCCCTTTGATCGATGTTTTATTTTGCACATAAAGAGCCAAAAAGAACAAGACGATAATTCCTATCAATTCAACACTGATAAAAAGTTGCTGCACACAGCACAAGTGCAAGATGCCTAAGATATCACCTTAACACTATCGCACTACAAAGTGCTTGAAAGAGCTAAAAGTTGATGCTGCTTCCATTAGATAGTAACCTGTACCAAACAATAGAAAGCTACATGATATTTGCCATGAAGAAACTGATACTACAAGAAGGGTGGTGAACTGGTGTTGGACGTATGCAACAACACAGCCCTGTAGCCACCTATTACTACTTTTTATACTTCCTCCGTAACGAAAAGAATGCACCGTTTGCACTTTTGACACTATTCACAGGTTTAAATTTAATCGCAATTTGTAACTTATACATAAGGGAAAATATAGTCGTGTGAGGTCTTGTTGGATTCGTCTCAACTTTTAGTTTTTTATGATCTAATGTTTATAATTTTTACAAATACATAATTTAAAGATATTAATCTTTAAAGTTTTATCATGGCATGCGTGTCAAGCTAAATGGTGCATTTATTTTGTTACGGAGGAAGTAGTTGTATTGTAGATTAGTTATGTATCGTAGAATGAATGAGCCACCATGCACTATCCACTCGCCCTTCGAGAGAAATCAGTTTGCTGCCAACAAGTGGCATCGAAAGAAGGCATGCCGCCTATGTAACTCAGAACTCTACTACACTCAAAATCGACGGTAACCAAGTGTCGGGTTCGGCTGGGGGGGGGGGGGTTGTTCTTTTCAAACTAGTTTCATTTCAAGAGAGCCGGCATTCTTGTTTCTTCAGTTTTATTGAAATCAAGAACATGTTTTAGAACATTTGGAAAGCTAGAAATGAGGCTTGTGGAATGGAAAAGTGCTCAGATATGAATCTGCTTTTTAGAAATTTGCAATTTGAGGTAATAAGTAGAGTTAATTCTTGTATACCTAAAAATGTTTCTAGTTCAGATAGAGAGTGGTTGGGTATATTATGTACCGCGAACTAGTGTTGGTTAGAGGTTTTCTTAAAATGAAGGGTCCATCCTAGATGGTTCGTTCTATCAAGGAAATATTTTGGTTGTACTCCTTTTGTTGAGCAATACAAGTTTCTTACCTGTTCAAAAAATAAACTCAATAACATATGCTTTCAAAAGCTAGTTCCTTAGCAAATGAAGGGGGGATTCGCCTTCAGTATTTTGTCGTACTGTAGTACAGCATTCCTGTAGAACAAACTGAGTTTATACTGTAGTGCTAGTAAATATAACCTGAAGACTATAGGTAGATCTTCTATCAAAGCAGACTCCTTTCATCTGGCAAATAGAAGGTCTAGTTTGGAATGTGAAGGCGATCTGCACAGAATAAAATATCCACAGAATAGAAAATCTTATTCGAAATATTTTCCTACAACCTAAAGCAGTGCTAACTGCTATGGCCTAAGACTAGTTGCCATCATTATACGAGAATGACAGCCAATCATACTCCACAGCAAGAAGAGAGAACGAATTCAGAGCAGAAACAGTCCTGAGTTCTCCTGTTCTTTCATAGGTTCGTTTTGTGTTTGGGAGGGGGAGCAGACTTTAACACATTGTTTGCATCGAAGGAAATGGAACAAAAGGAAGAAAAGGGAAAGGGACATTTCAGTTGTTTGGATAAATGATTTGGGGGGGGCTATTAATAAGCATAATCCCCCGACAATTGAAAAGATATGGAGGGAAAATGGACCATACCTTTCCCCCCTCTCTACCTCCCCTTCCTTTCCCTCTATCTTTGCAATCCAAACAAAGCGTAAAATTTTATCTTATGAAGAGGAAAACACATACATGACCAGCAGCCCAAGCTCTAAGGTAAATAGAAAGGATGAGTTCAAGAGATTTAAACACGTTTACCCAGCATCTACAACTCACAGCTTTATCAAGGTTTCGAATAAGTTGCAAGGCTAATTTTGGCAATTGACCACTGTGTATATGGAGCATAGTGGAATAGAGAAGAAAGAAACAATTTCAAAGGGATGTTATACTAACTAGGTTTTTTTTACTTTAACTAGGGTTTTTTGGTTGACAAGAATGAATGACACTCGTGAATTTTGGCTCATATATGGAAGTAACGGATCCAAATCAAAAGTTTACCAAGCACTCCAGTGGCTATGCCAAGCGAAGTCTGGTTTAAACTGATGAGGAAGAGTCTTACTGACGCCAGGTGCATTGTGGTCAGCTTAGGTAAGTTCAAATAAGTTATAAAATTAAGTTCCAATAATATTACAAGTACAATAAAATTAAGGTGAAGAGAACGCACTCTCAAGCATGCCTCAACCTCAAGGCACAAATGTGAAGTTTGACCATTTCCCAGGTATAGGCGTGATCATATCTACTCAATCTTGACAAGATGCAACATCTCAAAATCACAAACGATAGGAAAAACCCATGTTACTCAGACTCTTTCTTTACTTTACCTTATATAACCGTGGTGTTGGATTCTCGATTCTGCGAAATGATAAAGACACCTCCACACTTCATTTTGGTCCAAAATCACAGAATTTTTTTCGTCAAAAGACAGAGCCATGTAGTTGGATGAATACTCGTGTCTGATACTTGTACCGAGTCCAAGTTATACAGCGTACACCTCATATCCAGCACAAGGCTAAATCTAGAGGCAATAAAAGACGATGTCCAGCACAAGAGAAAATGAGATTCAGGACTTCGTTTTTTTTAGTGTGTATGTGTTCTTTCAGATCTAGTACCAATTTAGCACACAATAGTCGAGAATTCATAGCTTTTGTATTCGTCAAGATTTCCAACAAGTTACACCGCCATAAATATCTACTGCTAGTTCCAATATGGTGCACAATAGTCAATAAGGGATGAAAATATACAAATTCAAAACAGCAGTATATATATATACCCGGGGTATGTTTGTTTGATATGAGAAATTTACATTGAACATGGGTACTTCGGCTAATTTAAGGAATCAAATAGAAAATTTACAACATACTAAGCTTATGCTAATGATGATGAGTTTAAGCTACATAGGAAGAGACTTACCAACTCAAGCAGGCATCAATTCCCAAGGGCCGCCTAGTACATGTAAGCACAGCGAGAGACATATACTTGCAACAACATAAGATTTTGCCGTAACATATCTTACAACTTGTAGACCAGTATCGGTGATAGCATCATTCACAGCACGTACACTTCTTTTCACGCTGGCAAACAATCTCCCAAGCAAAAACTCCAGGAATGATCTCACTGTCTCAAATGTCACTCTACCAGTGACATCAAGGACAAGTTTTCTGTTACTTGGAACAGCCAAGGTAGAGGACATCGTTGACATCCAACTTCCACTAGATGAAGTTTGACCTTCCCCCAAATCAAACACCTTTGCTCGTCCATTCCCATTCTGTTTAACAGTTATAACATTATGCACATCATCAATCACCGGACGTAAAGTCCTAGACACCACATCTGACTTGGAACGTGTCACAACAAAGTGAGATACATCAGAAGAATCAGACCCCACCTTATCACCAGCATTTGAACTTGTAAGAACTAGGTGAGATGTCTTAACCAAAGATTCAATGGAGCCATTGCATAAGGAAACCAATAAATCTCTCACTTGCTTATCATGCTTCGGATTAGTCAATCCAGCAAACAACTCATCATAAGTGTTAATGTTCATAGTTTTGTCAAGATAAACAGAGACAGCAGTGGTAACAAATTTCTGAATGCAATCACCAATAAGATCTCTACAACGCTCACTACACATCGCATCAACCCATCCAGGCAACGGAGCCCCATTTCCCAAACCACCAACATTCATCTGAGCATTCGAATTCAATCCCTCATTCGAATAGAATGCGAACACCAAATTTCTAGCAAAACTACCAATAACCACGGAAGCAAAACCGGACCCAGATTCCGACAACAACTTATCCATAAACCGATCATAAAAAACCGAATTCGAATCACCATCCTTCAAATTTTCAGCCTGATAACCCTTAAACACTCCCCTAGTCAAAGCGGCCGTAATTCTAACAGTAGAATCAGAAAATTCTTTTGATTGAGCTAGTTTAGAAATCTGCTTCAAACTATTAGGAATTTCATCAGAATCAGATTGTATAAATTCCCTTAAATCCTTAGAAAGAATCCCAACAGTTACAGCTGAATCAGAAACCGCCTCGATAATCGAAACTAGGGCACTGAATAATCTATAAAGCTTCTTCCTTTTAGAAGCAACAGATGGTAAATTATAAACCCTATAAGCACCATACCCAGTTACCCCAAAAGCTGCTAAAAGAACAACCCATTTCTTCTTTTTACGTGTAAATTCCAAACCTTTATTCACCAATTGCAAATCCATTCAAACAAATCACAATTCTAAAACTAGGGTTTTGTAATTATTAACAGTTGCACAATCAACATAATCTTGAAATAGTCAAACAAAGAAAAGCTAAACAAATCCAAGGAAGAGAGAATAAGAAATAGAACCTGATACGAAATACGAAGGCGAGATGAGAATCGATCCCAAGATCTCTCGAAACTCGAAAAGGGGTGTGATGGGAAGAAGGGAGGAAGCTCTCTTAAAGACTCAGTTTACCAAAACTGCGGGAAATAACAAAGAAATGATGTTATGATGATAATAATATAAATAAAGAAAATTATACAAATATTTTATTTCTGGATGGATAATGTCAGAAGCAAATTGTGGCTTGCGTCTGATAATATGCAAAATTTTGAAATTTGCAATTTATAAGGGTGCTAAAATCTGCAAATAAATTGATGATGGTGAAAATGATAGAGGATGATCAATCGAATCTTTGAATTAAGTTTATAGGACGTTTTTCTTGTTTCATTTTATTTTATACTAGTAGGTAGCAAAGTGGTGTTGAGATTGAGAAGGGTTGTTGTAATAAAGTATAGTTGTATAAATAATAAAACATTATGTGATCATATAATATGGTTTGGACGTTAAGGTTGTTGGGTTTTGAGTTATTTGTTTTGGGCTTTGGCCTAATATGGATTTGAGGTTATATCACTCAAGCTAGTTAGTTGTGGATCACATGAACGTAAACTGCTCAAAAAGTTGCAAAAGTTTTTTGGCTTCAATGATTCCTTGTAGACAACCCATGTGAACAACTGCTCGTTGGCTTAAAGTTTACGAGTGTTGCCCATTTTTAACAAGTTAGCTTGTGGTCTCTTTTACGGATGTGTAATATTTGGTCTAGACTAGAATAAGACTAGATAGGACCGGATTACTCGGTCTTTCTCCGGTCTACCCATGTTGGGGTAGATTTGATTTTCTGTTCCGTATCGGATTTCTATATTTCACGTGTAATTGGCACTCCTATTCTATATTCCCTTTCTCTTTTTCTTTGTATTTTCTCAGTCTCTTATTTGAATTATTATTAAAACGTGTAAGCACGCGTTGTATTCTGTTATTTGGCAACCCATGTCACACGCTGACTTGGCACTATTGTGTCTCAATGTCACGTATTGGCCAATATTTTAATTCACATATGCTATGTTTCGGTCGAAATGGATTTAGATTAGATGGAAATATATGTTTTATGATTCGACCCAGTTTATGAAATATGATCCTAATAGGTCTTGTGCGGGTCCATAATCCTAGTATGTTCCCAATCCTCTCTTGACCTCTCTTTCCACAATATTCAATCACTTACACCAAGGCTTTCTGAAATTCTTCACCAGAAAGCAAGCACTAAGGGCGCACCAAAATCCGTAATTATTTTTTCAAGGTTGCTGTGAGCAATACGAATATTGCAACTGTTGCTACGCAAGGGTGTGTGGGTTTTTCACCTGCGTTTTGGAGACCAGGATAGGTAACTAAAGAAAGAGCGAACTAACTAACCTAGTGCAAAAAGTGGAGAACGGTTGCAAAATGTGTGGGAATCTGCCCATTCCTTTTCCTCTTCCAACCCCATTCAAGGTTTCGGCCTCAAGCGCTTACTTTTAGGCCTATGCCATCTTACTTAGGTAGTAGAAAATGTAGCAATATAATACCAATGAATGCAGGACCCAAGGAGGCCACGAAGGTCGTTGACCAATATCAAAGTTGACATGAAGGGAAGTGAGATAGACAAGGTTAGAATATTGGTCTATGTTGCTTGCTAACTCTTAGCCAGTTGTTAGAAGGAAGTGTAGCTTGATTGCCGAGGAGAAAAATAGAAGGCAATCAGGACGTTGGTGGGCTCATCATAAGAACTAAACCCAATTTATTGACAAGATCTACTGCAATTCCTAAAATTGGAACCTGAACTCTTCCAAAGTTTGGCTTCCATGCGAACGTCTTTTATGAGATCTTGATAGAGGCCCTAATGTAAATCAAAGACGATCACACTGAGGACCCCTTTTTAGCCTGAGACACTTGAATATCAAACCATAAACTAAAAAAGGCATATATTACAGCTGAGTAGAATCAGAGAACACGGAGGAAAAGGAATCATTCGATTAGGCAAAACTAAAGCGAAAGAGAGCTATTCTCGATAAAGGTAGTAAAGTTAAGAGCTAGAAAGTAGCAACCCGTAAAAAATAGTTAAAAGGCATAGGAGGGAGGGGTTTGCTCGGCTCGAGAAGTGAATAGCTTAAATCACTTAAAACTCTTACTCCAAACCCCTTATTTTTATTTATCTAAGATATAGCACCGTCGCTGACTCTAAGGTGCAATCCGCATAGCCTTTTGAACAAAGTCGTAACAAAGTTTGACTTGTATTAAAGTGTCAAAGTTGAAAAAGATCATGTTTTCCCCATTTTATTTTCAGTTTAATTTTTTTCAATTTAGTTCAGCTTAATTCATTTCAGCTCAATACTGTTCAGTTCCATTGTTTTAAGTCGAAGAGAACAGGATAAGATTGGAAATGCACATAACCAAAGTCAAGGAACTCTTATGGGAAATGTACATATTATTCATGAAAGGAAAGGAACCGATATAAATAATTTATTTTTGCCATTCTGAAGAAAAATTCAATCTCGAAATTGTCGTTAATTAATTCATGTGAATAGTGTTTTTAACCAATCAATTATGAGTCGGTTGAGGGACAAAATTCTTTTGAATCTCTTTTTAGAAGTTCTAGTTGTTAGAAGGGCATCATTTATACTAGTCGAATAAGGGATGCTTATCTTTTATAGCCAATCAGTAAACATTGCACCAACAATTGAACCAACGCCGTAATGATGTTGTTCGGTCAACAAATCAAAAGTTTTTTTGTTATTCATCATGATGCAAAAAAAAAGAAAGATTTTTGTCCACAGCTAGACATACAAGTTTTAATTCACTGAACAAGCAAAACCCTAAGAGAAAAAAGAACAATTGGTACGACGAGCAACAAAAAAAGGAAAATATAGACTTTACACGAATATGTGGTCTAGAAATATCCAAGCATCAGAATTATATGTTCTCAAATTTTATTTTTGAGCTACAAGTAAAATTTAAGGATCACGTTCTCTCAAAATAAGTCTTAAACTACCAAAAGAATATAGTCGCTCCATCAAATTATCGCAGTGAACATCAATGTCTTGTGTTTGTTGTTGAAGATGATGTCCAATCTTGAAAAGGCAGTTAGTAACATATTTTATCATCTTACGAAGAAAGCAAAAAATAGGGATCTTAAAAGACGTTAACAGGCTTCAGTTGTCTTTTAATAGAAAATTAATAGTCTAAAAAAAAGCCCTAAACTATATATCAAAACGAAAAACTAGTAGAGTAGATAATTTTTTCTCATACTTACTTCGAAATATGTAGGGAATTATTAGTTGCAGTCACTAATCACTAGTCACTACCATGCCCAAAACGTTTGAATTACCATCCCAATTAAGTAACAGAAGAAGCAACGGGTCTCTAAACTAAATGTGACCATACACACACATTGAGCATACAAGTCAATTTGTTGAAAAAGCTTCCCTACCTTCCCCCTCTTTCAATTGTCTCATTTCTATTCTTGTTAAAATAATTAAATTTGTCAACATGCTTATCATTAAGTTGAGCATATCATTATATAAAATTAACAAGTTAGTTATCATTATCACGAGCATAAGAAAGAAGGTCGTAATCCTAGATGTCAACCTTTTGACCAATATAATATTGGTAACGCAAACTAGAAAGTTTACACGGTTATTAATGTAAAGAAGGTTGTGATTTTTCATTGGGTTTGTTCTTAAGAGTCTGCATGGCAGTAGAGTTTAACTGCATATAAGCTCACATGTGATTTCTTCATAAATCAATTGGTGATAGGTGGAGTAGCTAATAAATTTCATGCTTTTCTTCACATGAATTTTTGAATATGATCACATAAAATCATGAATATAAGCAAAGCTTAGCATATCTAGTGATCAGAACTCTTATAGAGTTTCTGATTAAATGAAAGAATAGAGAGAGAGGAGAGAATCTAGAGAGTGTTTTTTATTATTGAATTGATCAAATACAATGATCTCAGCTAAGAGGTATTTATACCTCAGCTGATTACCTCACTAACAGATTCAGTTATGAGAATCTGTTAGGAGAGGACAGAAGACAGCTAGCATTCTAACCTGTTAGAAACTGACTGTTTACAATGACTGAACAAAGACTAAATTCAAGGCTGTGTCGCGGTAGAAGACCACTGACTTGAAAGCAATTACGGCCCGACTATGGTGGTAATCGCAACTGGCCGGAAAGCTCCCCAAGGTTAACACAGCGACCTTTCTAAGTCACCACTAACAGAGAAAGATCTTGGAGACTGTTTATGCACGTACCCAGTGTTTAGAAGAGAGAAAGAAGAAGAGAAGAGAAATGATTTTCGGATGCCCAACTGAGTAAGCAGTGGACTGATTTTATAGTAAAAGAATCAGGCCAAATAAAGAAGGTAATAAACAGAGGGAGGAAATCAAGGGCGACAATAAAGGCCATTAACACTGTAACGTTTAACAACGTTTCAGTTTTACATGTTACCGTTACACACAGTTGGGCTCGGGTCCAAAAAGATAAGCTCCAGCTCAGCTCTTCCCAGAACCCAGAACCCAGGCCCAGGCCGGTCCGGGCGGGCGGCGCGCGCGCGTGTGTGTGATAGCAAGCCCAAACCCAAGTTTGATCTCCAACCACAAAAACCAACCAAGTACTCAACTCAATAAACATGAAGAGGAAGGGAGTTAATAAACAAAGGCAAGCTCCCTTCCATAGGAGATGTGGGATGTTTGGGAAAAACACAAGTAGGCTTTGCAAGCCTTAACTCCAACATAACCAACTAGCTCTAACTAACTAGATATTGTGATTACAAAACAAACTAGAGTAAAACATAAAATAACTAAGCTTAAGCTAGCTATTACAAGATAATAGAGAGGCTGCTTCTTTGATGCTGAACAGAACTACTTGTTGATGTTAGTTTGGTTGAGCTGGCAGTTGAGCTTCATCTGTATTAGCTTCATATATATCAACAGTAGCATATCATACTTCTATATGTGTCATTCTCTTTACCCTTCATCAATTAACATTCCCACTGGATTGGTCACAAACATTCTCGTTGGTCCTTCAATCCGGACTTAAACATAAGGTTAAATAACTCCTACTTGAAAAATTACAATATTGTTGAGCTTCTTACTCCAAAGAGTCTTCAAACCCTCTCCCGTTACATTCTTGAGGCAATTGGATCCTCCATACTTGAGACTGATAATGGGCCAAAATCGTTCTCTAATACAATGATAAACTTCATTAGGCTTGTATACAAGTTTGCACCGAAGTAGTGTCTGACCACGAGACTTGATGGTTCCACACAATTTTTTTGATGCTTCCACAAATCAAGCACGCACATGCTTACGAGTTACGTGGAGCCATCAAAAATTTTACTTGGAAGAATCAACACTCTCTGACCAAAAATAAGCCCACATGAAATTTCATCCAACACCAGTTGGCGATGATAGACGGAGTGGGCCGAGTAATCCATCATACTTATATGTGTGTCATTTTCTTTATCCTTTATCGAAATGGATCACAAATGAGTATTCTTCTTAACACTCTCTCTTCTCTAAGTTCTTACTCTTCTCAATTTGCACTTATGTTAAACAATTTAATCCGTATATCTGAACAGAACTTATACAAACCTTCTTCTTATTAGAGCTTATCCCAATCGAGATTATGCATCATACACCCGGGTGTACCACTCATGGTACACCCAAGGCTATTAGAGCAAAAAAATAATTTTGGGTGTACTATGAGCATGGTACACCCAAAACCATTTGAGCAAAAGATAGTCTTGGGTGTAGCATGCTCATATTACAGCCGGGTGTATAATAAAAATTGTAATCTTAACCTATTTGAATTTATTGAAGGTTGTCTATTATAAAAACTCATTTTTTATTGGAACTTAATTGAAAATTTCTATTTTTTCTAAAAGGCTATGGGACGAGCGAGAACGAATAAAACAATAAAGCCTTCTTTATTTAAGAAATTAGCTTACTTTAGACATTTAGTTAACCGCAGGAATTAAAATGCCTACATTATGTGAATGGAACACAGAAGATATCATGTTGGCAAAAAATGTTCTAGTTTGGGATGACCAAGTTAATTAATTTGCTTAGCAGCTACGTGTTAACAGCACCATAGGCGAGCTGCCGCATAGAAATACAGGTTGTAAATTTTACAAGTTGCCACCTGGCATTAATAGTATACGTGGCAAATGCACACGTTGACCATCATTTACTTTGACCAACATTCTGGAATCTTATAATGTCTGCAGTCTTCACCTTCACTCATTGGTTTTGCACGCAAACCAGTCGCCTTACACATTTGAGAGTTCAGATGGAGAATGAAAAACCATGCATGGTAAAAAAAAACCCCTTATTTTGCTAACTTGTGTTCTTGTTATGGGAAGTATTAGATTTGATTTATATAATAAGTTAAAGCACTGAAGTTCACCAGATATTTCTTCATAGTGAAAAAAATTTATAGGTATATATATGGTATATATATGAGTATATATAAGACTTCAGTCTATAACTCTATATGCGTATTATGTCATTATTATGAATTAGTAATAGTATTCAAAGCACGAAAATAGTGATTAAACTCTTAAGTTACAAGTTTAATCTTTTATCCCACAATTTTATCTCAAAGTAAAATTAAACTCTAACTTTAAATATATGTATTCAAAGTGAGAGTATTAGTTAATAGTTCTACCTTGATTGGAGAGATAGTCAGCTACTCTGTTAGTTTCTCTGAAGATACATACATTATCCTTGTAGACTTGAAAGTAGTATTCTGTCTAATGTCGTCAAGGAGAGCATGTACCATGTGATGTTTTATTTTTCTTTCAAGATGTTGATGAAAATTATCTTCTTCGATGATAACTAAGTTTGTAACCTTCATGTTCTTGGCCTTCTCCAAGCCATTATGAAGGGCAGTAGTTTCAATTATGAGAGGAGACGATTTCCCAGTTTGTAGGCCTTGGCCTTTAGTATCTTGCCTTACAATGTCGGCTGCTGCCGAGTTTTGGGTAGAGGATTCATCAAAGTTTAATTTGATGAGGAGGAGATAGACATGAATGATGGTTGGAGCAAGTAAAACAAAATATGAAAACCTAACTAAGAAGATAAAAAGATAAGCTAATCTATAAGTATCAAACAAGTAAATAAAGCATAATTAACAATTAACATAATAAAATAGGAGAAGGAGCAAAAAATTCTCATTGATATTACAATAGTTCTCCAGATCTTCTAATTTCCCTCTTACATTCTTCAGAATTCAAGTTTTTAATAAGTTTCACCTACTTCTCTTTAAAAGATGAGAGATTCTATCTCGAAAATCGTAACTCATGACCATTATTTGAATTCGTTTTTTACATGAAATTAGAAATGTAAATAGTACTATCAAACTCATGACCTTTTTTTATAAAAGTCATGACACTATTACCATTGATTTTCAAATGTCATTTCTAATTAATAGATTTATTACCTCATTATTTTCTATACTATTTTACCACCGAGCTATCTTTTTGTTAAAAGATAATTTTAAGTAAAAGATCGTTCCCCTATTAAAAGTTTGGAAAACAATATATCAAACCCAAATGTTATTTGGACATCCCATTACTTGATACATTCGTAAATATTTTTGGTATATTATTTAGCTCATTATAGTAGTCACTACTGCTCAAATATATATTAATTCTCTTTATTTTTCAACTATAAAACTTTTAAAGAAGATAACAAAAACCGAAAAAATTCTAAGTATTACATTATATTTTAGTTATTTTTTTGCTTTCCTTACAAAACTTATTCCACAAAAATATTAACTTCTAAATTGATGTATAATTTATTATTTAAATATTTCAAATTGAACTATACAAATTATAGTTTTGAACTCATGAATTCAATTACTTCGAAACTCAAATTTTTTTTTGAAAGCAGTCCTAAAAACATTAATTTGCAATACAATCTACAATGAACTTTCAAAATAACGAAAGCAAATGTAACAGAAGAAAACAAGAGTCGATCTTTTGTGACAAAACTATAAATTCAAAAGACTAAATTTAAAATTTCGCATTCTCGTACAATCAAAAAATTGAGAAGAATTTCGTTGCCTTGACTTCGAGAATTGCTAACGAGTGACCAGCAATCATTGTAGAAGCATACAACAAACCTTGCTCAAAAGTTTTTTGCATTTTCGAGTAAATTAGAGAGCTGAAAACTTCTACAAGAGAATAGAAAATGAACACATGCATAGATGAGAAAGAGAGAAATAGAAATACTATATTAGTATTTCTAGGGATGTCAGTGGTGCGGATTTTGTTGAGACCCACCCCGTATCCGCCCCAGTTAGGCGGGGATGAGGGAAGGTTTTGCAGGTGATGGGGCGGGGATGGGGATGAAAATAGTACGCACTGTAGGTGATGGGGGCGATGTGGATGTTAGATTGGCCACGCCCCATCTCCGCTCGCCCCGCCCCGCTCCATCCCCGTTTGCACTGTCCTAGCCCCGCCCGCCCCGCTTTATCCCCGTGTATTAAAGAAATTTAATTTTTAATGTAGTCTATCTTTTGTTGAAGTTTGCACCGTTTGTTTCTCTAAATCCAAAAAATTTAGTAAACCGACATTGGGACCGGGATGGAGCGAGGATGAGACGGGGGTTGGGGCGGGTCTAGAGGGGGCGAGGCGGGTATGGGGATCCACGCGGACGCGGGTGATGGGACGGGGATAGTTTTTGGTATGGCCCCATTGGGACGGGGATGGGGATAAGATTTTCCCCCGCCATGTAAGATGGGCAGGGTTGGGGATGATTTTTGTAGGCGGGGACAGGGATAGGAATGCCAACATCTGCGGCACACCGCCCCTCCCCATTAACATCCCTAGGTATTTTTATAAGAAATTGGGGGCCATCATCATAAAAAAAAAGGTGGATGATAGCTCTTAAATTAGGAACAAGGGTGATGTTTCTTCGAAACTATATAATTTAAGGGTTGAGACCATTCAATATCACTATCAGTCTCATATTTTGGTTTTAAAAATGTTTGAAACATTGATATAACTTATATAGATAAGAATTATAGTTACTTTCAAAAACTGACAACAAAAAAACTAAAAATCATTGTTTTTGATTTTTTGAAATAAACTGAGAATCGAGGATAAAAAATGATAACAAAGATTTACTAAAATACTAGAATTTTAATCTCAAACCACACACACGAACATTATAATTTTTATAATACACCCGAGTGTACTATGAGTATGGTACACCCAGATCGATGTTTTCACTCAAAATAGTATCAAGTGTACTATGCCCAATTTTTTTTTCCTCAAATCATGCTCATGATACGTTCGGGTGTATGATACGTAATCTCAACAAAGATGGCTCACACCAACAACCAAATTATAAATTAAAAGAATAGATCATTAGCTAATGATTAAATTACCATAAAAAGGAAAACAATTACAAAACGAAATAACATAAAAAAAAACGTTATTTTCACAAGGGGGGGTTGACTGGACTCTCCTGCTCTTTCGGATATCCCAATCTCTTCCACCCAAATCTCCATCAATCATATATAAACCCCCCTTAGATCTCTCTATCTCTCTCTTCTTCACCTTCATTTTCTCTCTCTTTTTCCTTCATCCCATCTCCCAACATAACTAACTCACTTTCAAATCTTACCTTTTTATTTAATTTGCATCATCAATAAATAACAAACTTCACACTTTTCCTCACTTCTTCACAAATCAACACAACCCACAACAACAAGGTCACTTTTCTCTCTTCTTTGTTCTTTCCATATTACTCTAATTTTCTTCCTTTTTTGTTCATTTTTCAATCCATCAATTCTCACCCATTATAATTTTCATTAATCCCATTTATTATTTCTTCATTTTTTTCAATTGGGTTTATTTACATTGATGATTTGTATTCAAAGAAATGATCTTTTTTTAACCTAAATTCCTCAGGTGAAATAGCTGCTCTGTTCTATAAGAAAAAAAAGAAACAGAGGAGAATTATAAAGATTTTCAAGAAATGGAAGCATTTTGTTATTATAGGCCTTTCTTTCATCCCGAGTTCGAATCTTTAGTCGAACGTATTAATCCTCCAAGGTTTTTATTTAATTCCCAATCTTTATTATAATTTTGTTTCAAAGTTTTCTTCTTCTTAATTTGTGTAACACTACAAATTTTGTGTTTTTCTGGGTTGATTGTGTAGGGTTTGTATTGACAACGATGCTTGTAAAGATTGCACACTAATCAAGGTTAGACATTTTAGAGCCACCATTTATTTTTATTGTTTGTTTTTTTGGAAGTAATTAAGCTTTTGTTTAATTTTAATTATGGGTATTTGTTAAGCTTTCATTTCATGGTTGTATGATTTATGGATTCTATATTCCATCTATTACTAGAGGTGGAAACTCAAAACGACCAAAAAGAGATACCATACATATGAGATTCCTTATTAATTATTGAAAGCTTTTTGATAAATACATAAACATGGTTGTAATTTTCCTTAATAGAAAAATTAATTATTGTTTTGGTAGGGCATTGTAATGGTGGAAGCTACATGGCAACTAAATTAGTGGGTCAAGTGTTCAAGTATCTAGCAAAACTTGTGTTTGAATATACCTTATTTTAAATGGATGTCGATTAATTTAGGACTTAAAGTATTAATATGTATCTTTATTCTTGTTAACATCGATCCCTCTAATGTATATTTGTCAGCTTTTATTTTAGAATTTCTTCGTATCAACGTGAAAAAACAAAAGCGTCTATTTTAAGTTATTAGCCTCGTATAGACAACAAACGAGAACTTGTTCCAACAAAATGTTGTGTGTGCTCCATAGAAAATGTAGTAGACTCTCAAATAATGGGTCATACTTGATTGTGTGAGTCTACATCATGTTTATCCCATAATTGATATTTGAATTGCTATAGTTTCTAGGTTTTGGTTAGAGCGATTATAATGTGATTTGTCCGTTCAATAGTTTCTTAATTCTCAAACAATATATTGATATTATCATACCATGTAAGAGTGTCTTTACCAGATTCATCTCAATTGCTACTTTTAGAAAACTTTGTTTATATATTCTATTTGTAGGTTATCAATATTAGTTTATCTTTTTGGGGTGTTTATTGTTTTAATAATAAAGTGTAGACCGCGACTGCAAGAAGGTTAACAATATTATCAGTATAATTAATTAGTATAACCTCCTCATAAGCTAATCTAACAAGGATTCCATTATAATTAAGTGAGAAACATGTCATAGTAGGAGACGTACCATAGGTACGGATGAATAGTAAAAAGCTTTTTATAAGATTGCTTGGTCGCCAAGAGACATGTCCTCAGAATTGTTTTGCATGAATATACAGTTGAAAAGGTTATTATCTCATTTGACAAAAGTATTTAGGTATTCTCGATTCTCGAAGTCTAGATCTAAATCGGGTGATCTGATTATGGTCAGTTTTGTCAGGTCTAATTTTACTTGGATGTTAAAAGTGGATAAAAGTCACTCTCTGTTAAATTGGATGCTTAGTTAATTATAAACAAAAAGGTCAACCTCGGATGGAATATAGAGAGAAAAGCACCAATGCATGTCGTGATGTGGGTGACTTTTCTATGGCTGACAAGTTTAATTTAGAGGAATTTATGATTTGAAGTTTGTGTTTACTTAATCTTTTATGTGAATAACAGGTTGACAGTGCAAACAAGAATGGGATTCTCCTAGAAGTTGTGCAAATATTGACTGATCTAGACCTTGTTATCTCCAAATCATACATTTGCTCTGATGGTGGATGGTTCATGGACGGTTAGTAATACATTTCACGTCATTATCATAATCTCTTGTACTTAATGACCAAACGAAACCAAACAGACTCGTAGGGGGCGAATCTAGAAATTTTACAAGATTGGATTGCATGGTAAACTTCCAATTTACAAAATAAGGATCAGGGCGTAACATGAGACTATGTAGCACGGAAACAGCTGAGATTTCAGACTAGTAAATCGTAAACGTTTCCTGAACTTGAAAATCACATATATTGGCCATTTCCGAGCACGGAAATGATAGGGATTTCCCTACTTCATAGGTTTGACTTTTGAGACTGGGTAGGTCCGCTTTGAAATCAAGAGTTTCACAAATTTGATAGTTTCCAATAGAACTTGATTATGAGCTAATTGTTTGGTTTGGTTTTCATTGTATTGTTTTGATCAGTCTTCCACGTGACGGACCAATTTGGCAATAAGATCACTGATGGAGCTCTCAGTCAATACATTCAGAAGGAGTTATGCACCAAGAGGAATTCAAAAGAGGCACAAGTATGTCCAGGTAGGGAGGTGAGACCTCGACATGTGGCTATGGAGCATACGGCTCTAGAGATGACCGTGACAGATCAGCCAGGCCTACTGTCTGAAGTGTTAGCTGTGCTTACTGAGCTGGGGTGCCATGTCAGTGCTGCTGTTGCATGGACCCACAACCGCCGTGGTGCATGCATTATCTACGTGGACGATCAGGAGATGGGCAGACCTATCACAGATCAGAAGCGTCTCTCCTACATACAAGGACAGCTACAGACCGTTGTAGAGGCACATCATAAAAACGGTGAGAAGAGAAGCGTGAGATTGACCACTCCTGCCACCGCTCATACCCACACTGAGAGGAGGCTCCACCAACTGATGGTGGCTGACGAGGACTATGCAACTTGCAGTGGTTGCGGTGGCAGTGTAGGTGGTGGCGATGGTGGTGTTGGTGGTGAAAGGATCAAGTATGAGAGGATTCATGGAATGAGTTGTGAATGTACTCATGTGTCAATAGATACATGTAAAGAGAAAGGGTACTCTGTGGTAAATGTAAGGAGTAGAGACCGTCCAAAGCTGCTGTTCGACACCGTATGTGCCCTCACCGACATGCAATACATAGTGTTCCATGCAGCCATTTCTTCAGATTCCTCTATGGCAGCTCAGGTTACTCTCGCTCTTTCTCCGCCCAATTTTAATGCTGTGTACCGCTACTTGGTAATTGTATCAGCATCAGTTTGTTAGCTTCAGGGCTCCTCTAGTAAAATTGTGTTCTTAACCTAAAGAAAAATGAGTTTTTCTAGACTAATTTTCGGATCACAACAAATTACACCAGCCAGTTCTAGATACTAGTTTCACCACTTCCCCTTTTTCGGATTGGGTGATGCAGAAGTATACTTTTGTGTTAAAATTATGTTAAAATTAAATTCTAATCCATGGATTCTAAATTACTTGCAGCATACTCATTTTGAGAGCTTTATATTTTTTCTGTCTTCATTTTCTCTAGAGTAAAGACCTCCAACAGACACCCACTTCTCTCTAGTTTTTCATCTCCCTTAAAATTTGTGGTAGCAGGAATATATAAACGACTCTGGGACAGAGAGAATACTAGGAGGAAGTATATTACATGCACATAGGGTAACAAGATGATATTAAGCTATGTATGATTAAATGCTCTTACCTTCTCATCTCAGGAGTACTATGTACGACGAAAAGACGGGTGTATGTTGGACAGTGAAAACGAAAGGCGAAGAGTAAGACAATGCTTGATTGCTGCAGTCGAAAGAAGAGCTACACAGGTATATATAACTCAAGTAAAGAATCTTTCATTTTGTCAAGTAAGACTACATGAGACCAAGTAGGTATTTGGTGTAGTGGTATGACTGTAGGAGTTTGATCATATGACCTTAAAGGTGATACTAAATGGTGGTGATGGTAATAATACCATGTTTGATTTAGAGGGAAAATTACTCCGTCATTACTATGGTAATGAAAGCACATTTCGAAATAAGTGTTTTTCTTCTCAAATTGTCATTTTACTCGATACCACCTTTTGATAGTAAGTGGTGGAAATAAAATCTTATGAAGAAAATCACATGCTTAGATATATGTTATAATCGGTTAAATTTTTCATCCGGATTACACATGATTTTATTACCGTTACCACCACCATTTAGTACCACGTATCAAACAAGCCGTTTGGCTCAACTTATATCAACTATCTTGGGGGTTTGGGGGGATTGCGGACTTCCCTTATCCTTTTCCTCCATTTTCGAAGGCTTTACTTGCCAAGGTGGATTGCATTTCCTTTGGAAGGTTCCGAGACAAGTACAATTGTTTGTTTTACCATAAATTTCTCTTTTTAAAAAAGTAAGACCTCATGATGTTGATATAATGTTTTAACCCTTTATGTAGGGTTTGAAGTTAGATATCACTGCCAAGGATAGGATAGGACTACTTTCAGATGTAACAAGAGTTTTACGGGAGTATGGGCTATCCGTAACAAGAGCTGAGTTCGGCACCAATGATAAAAAGGCAACTGGGACGTTTTACGTCAGTGATGCTTCAGATCGGAAGATAGACAAAGAAATGGTGGAGGCGATGGAGCATAAGATCAATGGAACTGTTGTTGTGCACGATGACTCACGAAGCAGAAAGCCCAGTAACACAAGTAGTAAGGACGATAAGCCAAGGTTTCAATCCCTAGGTAGCTTGCTATGGTCCCGACTTGAAAGGATCTCAGGCAACTTCGGCCCCATATGGTCGTAAACAAAAAAAAAAGCTTTCACAAGCTACAATCTCATCATGTGTATTTGTAAATACACAAAAAGAAACGGGTGCTTGCTAGGAAGAAGTAATGGGATTTGGAGGATATGCTCACTATAGCTTACACGTACATTCTGTAAATAGATCTTCATAGCTAATCTCTCAAAAAAAAAAAAAAAAAAATCATAGCCTTAATAGCTATACGCAACTGGCTAAAGTAGTTTCGAAAAACGGAAATAAGGGTTCTGGCCACACAAGATCAGGCTGGATGAGTTACTTTCACAACAGAAAGTCTCGTATGGAATAATACAATTTTTATGCTATCGTCCGGCTTACATTTACCTTTTTATTGTTGATTTTTTTTTTATATACTTTCAGTTACCACTTTTTAACATATGGCCACGTAAAGACGGACAAAAACACAAAGGTTAGCTTATGCATGATTAACAAAAGCTTAATATTCTGTGCAAGACGGATTGTTCAAAACACACACACGGCTCAGATGGTGTACAACAAGCATTAATACTGGCAATTTTGTAATAGCTCATAAAATGCGACATTCCATTTGAACTGAAAATACAATATTTACATACGATTGTAGGACAACCATGCGAACCAAATAAACCATAGACAGCAGGAAATAGGGAATAGCACACAGTGCCTGGTTTTTTGGGAAAAAAGAGGAATAGTAACAGATATTTAAGCATCATTGATATCTTCAACATCAAGCCAGTCATTAGATTCCTTATTCTTTAGATTATGGGCGCTTACCATGTTAGACCCGGAACAATCTTTACTTTTTGTATCGAAATCCTTAGAAGAATCTGCTGATCGGCTGCTTAGCTGAATCCAATCACTAGATTCTTTAGAGGAAGAACTGGGGTTCCCAGCCTTCCTATAGCTTGCGGGAACATCATCATCCTCTTCAAGATCACTAAATGATACATCATCGTCGTTTCCTGGTTGATAGGAAGTTCCCCTAATTGAACCTCCTTCAGCAATATCTTCTTTAAGCCAATCATCTACATCATCTTCATCTTTTTGACCTATGATTTTAGAGGTGTCTTGCGTTGGTGGCGTGATGTCTATTTGCTTCTTTGAAACTTCCTCAGCAACTGCCTTACCATTGCCATCACTTTTATTGGCATCAGGTGTTGCACGCTCACGATCTGTCGGCTTTTTAGGAACTTCACTAACAACTGCTTTGTCAATAACTGGAATCTCAGTGGTGGAGACTGGGTGTTTATCTATTTCAAAATCTACCACTGCGGATGGGGTAGGCTCCAGAGCTGATATCTCAACTGGTATGTACTCAGACTGATCAGCTACTGGAACAGATAGATGCTCTTCACATGATAGCTTGGTGGCATCAACAGACTCCTTGACATTTCTGGAGTCAAATGACCTTGATTTGCCTCGGCCATGAAGCTCTTGGGTTAACATTGCCCTGGCTCTCATAATCTGTCGTAACAGAGTGAAACTGTCAGTAAGTAGTAGTACATGTTAATCCATCAAGAGAAGTAGAATGATGTGTGTCAATAAGAATCTCTATTCGTGGAGCCAAAATTATCAATGCTCTTCAAGAAATCAATTCGAACTCTTAATCAATGGTCAAATGCTGTCATGCTGGGGTATAAAACAAAATATTTTGGGAAGTTAAATGCTGTCATGCTGGGATGTAAACACAAAATACTTACTTGGCAAATTAAATGCAGTCATGCTGGGATACAAACACAAAGTACGTTCACAAGTAACATACAAATCACTCAATAGAGTGGTGGTGGGTTATGACAGGAAATACTTGTCTCGAAGATGCATGTTGAAGGTTTATCTTCAGAAGGCCTAAAATTCAACAGAGTCATGACTTCTTCACAATGTTTGGTTTGTATGAGCTTGATTTTCCTGCGCAGTTTGTTCACTGGGTTATGCTTTGAGTTACTTTTTTGTCCTTTAGTGTACTTATCAATGGGCTCCCGGGCCGCCTTCCAATGTTTAAAAACACTATAAGGAGACTCTCTGTCTCCATTTTCTTTGCTTTTGGACATGGAATATCTCATCCAGAGCCTTAAAGACTCTTGCCTCCAGCAATGACTTGAACTTTCATCCAAAAGTGAGAAATTGTAGAAGTTTTCTGCTACCAATCAATTCTCTAAAGTTTCTGGACTGAATGACAACATGGACAAGTGTGATGTTTATCTATGTGGGGTTTGGTTACTGATGATTTAGAAGCTAGTATTTAGGCTAAATTTCATACTGTGAAGCCCACATCCCTTTCAAATATCTAGTGGTTCCCCTTTCTAAAAAATAACTCTCCTATAGCCACAACTCTCCTGTAGCCATTGTAGATCTTTTGTTGATCAGGTTGTTGCTCGTACAAAGAGCTGGACTGCCACGAAATTAACCTATGCTGGACTCAGCAATTTATCCTTCCAAATGAAGTCTTGAAACTTGAAAGAACGTGTAAGCTTTTATCTCTAGACAGGAGATGCTCACGCCATTCGAGGTGGCCCAGCCCAGCATTCCTATGGACCTTCTCGCAACTTCTATTTTATTGGGATGTGTACCTCGCTGGTTGGTCTGAGTTATGCAGTCCAGAAGTCGCTGGTGGAAGAGTTAAAAAAAGAATTTTGCACTTTTGGGACAAAGCTACAGTCACAACTCACAAAGCTTCTTTGGCTTTGACTCATGAAGCTGATAGATTATGGGGAACATGGAATAGCTGCTACTATATTAAGCACAACGACATTCTCTCTCTTGATATTTCAAAAGGCCCTTCTTGGGTTCCCTCACTTGATAGAGATCTCATAGTAAATAGTGGAGGGTGGCAACAATTTAGTCATAAGTCCACGAAAGATGTATAATTGGCTCCTGGGTACATTTGCTAAGGTGACATGCAGAAGGATTATATGCAACAACATAACCTCTCCAAGGAGAATATTTATTGCATAAAAGGCTCTCAAAGTCTCAATAATCACCTTCCTGCCACTGTTGGGCTCTTGCCGTGGTTTCTTGGATTAGCAACCAGTTCTTTTTTGTTTGGTTCTATTCAATACAGTGTCGATCACCTCCTTTTTCTGTTGCCCCTAAGCTCAAGCTGTGTGGTGGCAGGTTCAATCTACAGTTGTTTCTCAGGGGCGTTTGGTAACCTTAGCTCAGAAGTTGACAAGATTCCGAGATGCAGTAAGAAGCGCACAGTTGCACATCAATCATATCTTGTTGTTGCTTTCACTGAGTCTTTGTAGTTTATGGCTAGAAAGAAATTGGAAATTTTTTAATCACAAGTGTAGACCTGCAGCTACTGCAGCTCAAAAGGTGATTTTTCGTATCACTTTGTAGAGTGAGTGTCACAACTAGGAATCATTCAGGCTAGCATATAAGGAATTTTCTTCATAAACCCTTCCTAAAAAGTGGTACGAGGAGAATGCTGATGCTATGAGTCTAGAATTGGAGGAGTGTAATCCACAGTCCAACTCCAACAGCTAGACTGTATCAAAATTAAGAAGAGAATTTTTCAAAGTTGCTGAGTTCAGACATTCCAATTCATCCTCCGTATGGATGGAGATTAAAGACTGCTATAATAAGATGGCAAGATTATTCTTAAAACAGTAAAGGCTACTTGATGATTTACCCAGCCTAGTAAGAAAATATCAGACAAATCTGAAAAAAAAACTTGGGAGGCTTCCCCTCGATTTCAGTTGACCTTAATCGACTGTCGACATTCGACAGGTTCACAAGAGTTTCATGAGTTCATGGCCCCTTTAAATTGAGTAATAAAATCAATTCAGTTTTTGTGCCATTAATGATGACATTGACCTTCGAAATGGCCACAGCAGCATGGTGGTAGCTAAGGAGTCCAGAAACTAGAATCCGATCTCTGCCAACTTCTCTCCACTCCAGCATGGTAGGAACTAAAGGGAAAGGCAAGTAAGGCAGCATGGTAGGAACTAGAAGAGACTTGAGGCACACCAGGTGCAACAAGATGATGAGGAGTGCTTCAATAGCATTTTTTATGAGAACAGTAAGGTCAATGTAATCTGAACCTTCTTTTGAAGGAATACCCCTGGTTATTTACCCACAAATTCCCAAACAAGAAAGGCTTTTTCCGCACAAACCTAAATCTTAACAAGTGCCACCTGAAAGATGGAAGAATACTTGTCAGAGATCAAGCACCTTATTTAAAACTCAGAACTTCTTTATGTAGGGGACAGAACAGAAATAACCAAATTGCAAGTTACTAAAATGTGTCTGGCCCATAATCTGTAATAGACCGGATTTGATGGACAAGGTAGATGATAATGTAAGGGAAGGATTAGTGATTTTAATGGTGATTTGAGAGCTTAGAAATGGAACTTGGATTGATAGGATGAATATATTACATAAACCCTAAGAATAATACAAGCTAAGGACTACACTAGAAAAGATTCATTCTCTCATTAATTTTCATGATGCCTACACTCTCTCTACATAGCTCTATTTATAGATAAGTTAACCCTAAAACCTCTAATCCTTAGATTATTATAAACTACCTAAAATACCCTTAGCCTAGTAATATCGATTCATTAATACGTCGGGGATCCATTTAAGCCCACCCACATGGAACTCACTATGACTCCTTGCATAGTGAGGTCCGATGTGTGGGAGACGGCCTGTGACGGTGTGTTGGAATAACCTTTGTTATAAGGGGAAATGCATATATTGTAACTTCTTCACACCATGTTTTTCCAGACTCTTGCTGGATTCTTCTCCAACCCCTTTCTCTCTCACTACTCTTATGATCTCCAGCGCTGCTTCGAGTAGGAGTTTAGGTTCAGAAGATTAGTGGCCACGTAAGATGAAAAAGGAGTTAATCCCATAGATGCTACTTACTAAATGCAAAAGACAGGTAAGCTGACGCAATTAAATGATGATCTTGTATCATGTCTACTATAGGAAAAGCCCCTTCGTCCTTGTCTCTGATTCACATAACTTGTCCCATTATTAGAAAAAACCGATTATACTAAGTACTCAAAGGTTTATAGAATGCTTAAATTAAGTTTTGCGGTTTTGCCCAACTATGGTACCAAAGATGAGACGACTAGAATAGGCTGCCGAGCTTCTACCTTTGCCTCTCAAGGATCTTATTTAAAAGCATTTGAATACAACATAGACTCGTAAATAGTTAAATGGTAAATTGCTAAACAGCATTTCAACTTTTCAAGTGACAAGAAAAAAGACCTACCTGTGGTGTAGCCAAGATTGCCGCGTCCTGTCTACTAAGTCTAGGATGCACAAGCACAAAATAGATTTTCCAAAAGGAACCCTCATTCATGTAGCCCAGGCAAAGTTCAGTTCTAAGGGCAGCCAATTCAGGTGCAAGACGTTCAACCGCCAGTGCATGTTCTTGCTGAGCATCTGACAAGTCAAAATCTGAAAACAAAAGCAGGAAACTGTATGATGCTCAGGATATGTAGAAGAGCACAAACATCAAAAAAAAAAAACAACTCCTCAAACCCTCTTTAAAACAACAAACTGTGAAACTAGAACTTGAAAGCTAAGCAGAAAACTGCGTACATTTCTTTTGTTTGGTTTGTAAAGGGAGGATAACAATTTTCTAATGGTCAAACCAATTCTCCAATTTCAAGTCCATTTGATAGGGTGTACAAGACTTTCCTCGAAAACTGTCTTCCTTTATTTTAAATTTTATATTGTTTGGTTTGTAAAGGAGTGTAAAACCAATTTCCCGAGGAGTAAAATATCTCTTGCAACGATGAAAAACCAATTTCCCCGCAAAATGAAGGGAAAATTGTTCTCCTTCCTTTCCCTTACCTCTCATGTACACTCTTCTCACTACCTCCTTACTTTCACTTTCATTTTCCTTATCTTCTATCATTTAACATTGAAAATGTTTTACACTCAACCAAACGAAACCTTATATCCACATAGTCCATCTTCTCAAAATCAACGGTTCCACATAGAAACTCCTCTAACAACAATCTCGAATAGAACGAAATGTCAATTGTTCTTCACAATCAAAAATCAAGTCCATTACCACACCATTTCATCTAACAAAACGACAATCGATATCACAACCAGCAAGAGATTCCATCATCTATTACACTAGTATTCCATTCAGACAACAACAGTATGCAAATTTATCTATAAAAAGAACATAACATCACATCTACGCCGAAAACTAAAACGCCATTGCCAATTCATCCGTTCTCTAATCTTACAACACTATAAAAAACCAAAACGAAACTAAAAACGAAATTATACCTTCATCCTCCTCCTCATCATCAGGCAAAGGAAAATCAATCCAAGTCTCAGGATGCAAAGCAACATCACTAGCAAAAGCCACAACATCTTCAGTCACTCCAACAACACCTCGCTGAGCATACTCCTCAATCGACAAATCCTCCTCAGATGCAAACTGAAGTATATTCGAAGCGATCTTCGAAAACTCAGAAACCGCCTTAGTAGTCGATAGCTTCGATATTCCAGATCGAAATTTACCTCCAATCTCCGTCAAATCGTTCCGAATTCCAGTAATTCCAGCAAGATCACCGGAATTTAACTCGGAATCATCGTTTTCCAGATCGCGATCGGAGATCTGAGGAGGAGGAGCGAGAAACGATGCAACGCCCCAGAATTGACGAGTTAGGGTTTTGGAGAACTCGGAGAGATCGTCTTTAACGCCGCGAGGAGTATTGGATTGATGATCGGGTGAGGAGTTGATGTTGTGATTGTGAAATTGTTGATTATCATCGCCATTTTTAGGTTTTTGAGGTTGATTTTGATGTTGTTGATGTTGATCGTCGTCGTCGAGTTTGAGAGAGTTTGCGATGGAGGAGACGAGCCATGACATTGCTGTAGAGAGAGGAGAGAGAAAAGAGGAAAATGTGTGTTGGAGAAGAAGGTGAGGTGAGTGGAGGAGATAGCACCGACGAGACGACGAGATTGGGATGATTAATTCACATATGACTTATGAGACACAATTATCCATTGACAGCTTAAGATTAACTCATTAACTCTTCTTTTACGGAGATAATTAACGAAGACATCCGGGGTGTACAATATTCAATGTTGTCTTATTGAGTTATTTCTCATTTGTTTAGCTATATTTTAAGAATCTTTGATGGTAAGATAGAAAAAGAAGATAACGTTGACGGGGCGTTTGGTATGTAGAATGGGAGTTTGGGGATTAGAACGAGGGATGAGGATTGGGAATTAATGGGTGGGAGAAGGATAAAATAAAGTCTATCCCTTGTTTGGTATGAGTTGGGAATTGATTGAGATTAAATTATGATTTTACTTCAATACCCTTACTAATCCTCCACCTTCTTTTTTTTCCTTAACTTTTCATTAAGGGTAAATGAGTCATTTTAATCTAAAATTTAATCCCACCCCCCTAATACTTCCCCCCCCAAAGTCTTATTTTGGTGGGATTAGGGGGTATTTAATCCCACTCTCAATCCCCCTCAAAACTCCCAATCCCTCCAAACAAACATGGGAATTCTACTCATTGGGATATATAATCTCAATCCCTCCCTCAAATCCCCTTAAACAAACACCCCCTGAGTATGCTTACAAATGAATGTTATAATTCAAAGAGTATGTATTATATATTTAGGGGGTGTTTAATAAGGGGGCGTTTGGTAAGGGGGCTACAAGAAAGAGAAAGGGCATAGATTGATTCCATTCCTTTAAAAGTTGTTTGGACTTGGTTGAGGGGTTTTGTCTTTCCTTTTCCCTCCTCCATTACCCCGAATCCCTGTAACTTGATTCCCCCTCCTCCACTTACAAATGGGGGTTTTGGAATCACTTTGACCACCCAACTCCCTCACTTACCACTACTCTACCACCTCCACCTACCACCTCCACCCACCTTCACCACTGCAAAAATTCACTGCCCCACCGCACCCACCACCACACTCATGTCGCCACCCTCCCAACCACCAACTCTACCCCACCAACCGCCACAGCCACCGGTTCTAACACCACCGAACTCCCACCACCCCGTCCGAAATCAGGCGCACACCACCGAAGCCCATCTTTAACCCTTGAAACTCCCTAATTCCACTCGAAAACCACCCCATTTCCTCCCTCATAACCACCCACAATTCCCAAAAACTGCCTTAATCCAACGAAAATGCACCACCACCAAACCCATAACCCACCCAGCCAGCGAAACCGATATAAAACCACCGTGACTCACACGAACAAAACCCGAATCTGCCGGAGAATGTGACATGAAGAGTCGGTGAGGGGGAGGGGAAGTTTAGAGCGCGAGGAGAGGTATAGTGGTAGAGACGATGGTGAGGGAGGGGAAGGTTGGAGCGCGAGGAGAGGTATAGTGGTAAAGACGATGGTGACGGGGGGATAGATGGTGGTGGGTGGGTGTTTCAGTTTTTGGCTGGTGGTGTTAAAATTGATGGTGGGGGAGAGATGGTGGTGGATGGGTGTTTTAATTTTGGCTGGTGGTGTTAAATTGATGGTGAAGAGATAATGGAAATAAAAGGGTTTCACTTTCCTTTCCCTCTCTAACCCTTTCTTGATTTCATTCCCTTTCCCCGTGCCAACCAAACGCCCCTTAGGTGTATCTCAAGTCTATTTAAGCAAAAATAACATCCGATGTATCTGCTCAGGATACACTCAAATGTATTACAAAAATTGTATTTAATTTACCATGGTCATCCATTTATTTAAATAGCTTAGCATGCTACACTTTATGACTCTAACATATAATTGGGAAAATTAACAGGAATAATTCGAACTATTGACCATCTTCCAAAATTAATCCCACCTTTAGTAATTCCCAAAATAATTTCA
Organism: Patellifolia procumbens; assembly: GCA_947645195.1. NCBI lineage: Eukaryota > Viridiplantae > Streptophyta > Magnoliopsida > Caryophyllales > Amaranthaceae > Patellifolia > Patellifolia procumbens. The sequence goes on from CANSGD010000144.1 coordinate 3,285,981, forward strand.
AGTATTTAGGGTATCTTTCCTTATTAGTCCTAGGTAAAATGGTAATCTGATAAACAGGTTGACCATGCCACATGGCGCATTATGATTGGTCCATTAATTAAATTTTTTTTAATCTTCGGCGTGCATGGGAAGGGGGTGGGGGTGGTTTTCCGTTCGTCGATTGTGGTTTTCGGGGTGGCCGGCGTGCAGGACAAGTGGGTGGGGTGGTTTTTGGTTCGTGGGTTGTGGTTTTTGCAGTGGTCGGCGTGCAGGGGAAGGTGGTGGGGTGGTTTTAGGTTTGTGGGTTGTGGTTTTGGGGTGGTTGGGGTGCAGGGGAAGGGGGTGGCAGCTGGGAAGGGGAGGGGAAGGGGGTGGTGGGCGGGAAGGGGAGGGGAAGGGGGTGGCAGCTGGGTGGGAGGGTTTTAATATTCTTTTTATTTTATTTTTAATTTTTTTGGCTAATGTGAGCATGAGACGTGAAACTTCTAACTTGTTTAACAAGTTGCGAGTCAAGTGGGATTGTTTTGGGAAAAGTGGGTGATAGTTGGGATTATTTTGATAATAATTGAAGGTGGGATTAAATTTGGAAGACGGGCAATAGGTTGGATTATTCCTGTTAATTTTCCCAATATAATAAATATTGTACTACCTCCGTAACATATTATTTGCAACGATTTGACATAAATCGTGACTCTAATATATAAATGTCTAATGGTTACAAATAATTCCTCCGTTTTTTTAATGACTACACTTCTTTTTTCACGCTTATCAAGAAATCAATTTAATGGTGTAAACGAGTAAATTTTATGATGAAATTTTAATACAATCAAGAATGAGACTCTATATTACTTGTGTTAAAATTTCATCGACAAATTTAATCATTTACACCCTTAAATTGCTTCCTTGATAAGCGTAAAAAAAGAAATAGTTCACTTTTGATTCTAACCACATTTAATAAATGACATTCAATTAAATGGCATAAACTTAATTATAAGCCCAAGTTAGTTAATTTATTGGGCCTTGCATTTCTTTGACCCAATGATAGATTGAAGTTTGATAGCCTGATATTGTATTTCGTCTTTTGGAGGAAGATGGGTTTGCTGCCTATGGTTTTCATTAACTGGGCTCAGCTTTTTTTTTCTTTTTCTTTTATTTCCACCGAATATTAAAAACAATTTTATAGGGTCACCATGTAAATTTCCTAAACATTTAAGACACTTAGAGCATTGCAAAATAGATTTTGCAGGGAACATATCGAATTAACCTAACTCCAATAAATAAGTTATACATTCATCAACTAAGTAAAAGTTATCTCAAGTCTTCACCCAAACTGAAAATTACACACTCAATATAAGATTAAAATATTATACCAGTATTATCTTTTACAAAAATATACTTCAACTTGCATACTCTTTTAATTTTATACTAGGATTTAAAATATAAGAATGAGAATAGGGTAATCTTTCTAAAATTGATGGTAAAAATATAGACCTAACCACATCTGAACTTATATTTTTGTAATCTAGTATTCAGACTATTCACGGGTCAAACGCTTGAGATTAAGGAGAAAGATATGAGAGTCTCTACTTCTAAATGCCCCGGTGGGGTTTGCATCCCATATGGTAAATTCCAACGTTCCTTTACTAGTATTTTCTTATCTGATACTTTTTATTACTTTCTTCATGTTTTAAGTACTCTTGTATGAGTTTATATTTTATTATAAAGTAAGTGCAAAACCAATTTTTGTTAGGAAAATATATTATCCCATAATAAACCCTATTAAAATTTAGAGGGGCGATAATGGATCAATTAAATTAGCCTCCTAGACATTGTTGCTTGCCTAAGAGCCGGCTTCATAGGTGAGTAAAGTGAACATTTGCTCTCGGCTCCATTTAAAAAAAGCTTAATTAACAATCAAGAACCTAACAAAAAAACCCAAATGACATGGTCGTGGTGATGCTTGATAAACTGACGAAGTGATGAGGAAGAATGTAAAACGGAAACATCAAACACGGGCTGCACCACAAATGAAGGCAAAAAACGGTGAAGGAGAAGTTGTAAACTCAATCTTCCCAAATAATCCTACATCAATAAAAATTAGTTCAATTCAGTTAAATAGTTCAGTTCACAAAAATAAGTTACGTTTAATAAAAATTAGGTATTTGACCTTATATGTTCCTTAAAACTTAGAGTTGGGTGATAGCTTAGTGCACCATTACTACTTTCCAGTTGTGTGTTGGGTTCAACTCTCACCAGCCCCCCTCCCCCTCACAGTTGGATACCCTAAGATAAGATCTATAATGAGACTACTTGTACGGTTGTACCTCTCAATAAAACAAAATAAAAATATTCATCAGAACTTTGTGTATGAAAACTGAAAAAGGAAAAAAAAAAAATCACATTATTCCACTCCTTTTGTTTCCCTCTCAAAAAGAAAAAGAAGTCATACAATACAATATTCGTAGGCAGCTTGCGTGTACCAATTGAGAGATATTTAGGTAGTTGACCAATTCCTAACTGTTTCATATAAGGGTCCCAATTAAGTTTAAACAAGAGGGCCTAACTTTAATCCAAGTTTCCTTCTTTACGTCTAATAACGGCATTCCTTGGTCAAAGACTTTGTAATTAGTACTGTATATCATTCCGAGTCATCATCCGTGTTCTTTACTCCTATTTTCTCATCCATATTTACTTCATGTAACACAATTGTCAAAGTTCCTATATCATAAGTTGACTGATTCTCTTCACATCAAATATGTCAGTGTGAATTGTACATCGTGTATACATACTATTCCTTGATGGAATAGTTCACTTTAATTTTTCCGCCCAACAAAATAAATTTCGAGTCTCGAAATAATCTAGAATAACTAACACCAACTGTCGTAAGAAATCAACATCGTAACAAATGAAACGAAAGAGAAAAGAACATAGCCATAGTCTTCGACTCCAAATTCCGAGTTTTATTCATTTGAATCAAGTTTTGGCTATAAGAACTAGGATGTTGTACTAATCATTAACTGTTGTAACCAAATCAGTCAAAAATTACAATGAAGGATTTTATAAAAAAACAGAGGGTTTAATAATTTTTCCCTCTTGAAAATAGTAATTTAGGGAGACAAAAAAAAAGAAACCTGTGTAAATACACTAATACAGCAATATTAATAATTAGAGAAATGATCGTTGCTCCATCTGAGATATAGTAGCAGGTCCAGGACTCATCATAGCAAAAGAAAACCAAGCTTGAAAATTAGGTGACAATATGAGTTCAGTTGTACCAACACCATCTTGCATCTTTTTATCTGTATAAACTTTCTGATCTTGTTCTACTTTACAACCCACTTGTTTCTCGGATTGATCATCACTTTGGTTTTGAAGTTGAAGTTGATGAGGATGGAGTGGCAAAGGTGGCGGAGCAACACTCTGTAAGTTGCTCCGCCTAAAGCGAGATTGAGGTTGAGGTTGAGGTTGAGGTTGATGTCGAGGTTGAAATGTTGATTGATTTACAACTTCATCATGTTGTACACCCGTGAGCTTCTGAACGAGTTCGCGGAAATGAATTGGTTTAACCTTGTACACTTTTGGTTGTGGAGGACCCGTGGGTGCTAATGCTGCTAATGGTTTCATCTTCATGATTTTCGAGGCCGAGATTTTGTGAACCGAGTGAAGATCATATCGGTTTTCCGATCTTTGCTCTTGCTGCTTCATAATTTTCTCGGAGTAGTATATAATTGTGATGTAAACTTCGTTTTTGTTAATACGAGACTTATAGATAAGAATAGAGAAGAATATAAAGAGGAATGGAAGTGTGAACAAAATTCAGAATTTAAGACATATAATTGTAGTGGGAAGGGGTAGCTGTTGGTAATGTGACGTAATTGAGAAGGTGAGCAGTCAATATCATTATGCTTGACCTTATTATAAATTTCAAATATAAAAAAAATGTAACTATTTTATGAAATAACTGTTTAACATGTGGGTTTTTTGTCTTGATGTGTAAATTGGTGGGAATGGGCCCATTCAAGTGGCGTCTTTGACCAGCCGCCTTCTGGCTGGCGGCTAAGGAGCTGATATTGTAGTAAGGGGATTAACACTACAGTGTAAGTGGTGGCTTTATGTAAAATCCATCTTAATTATTGTCTCTTTCTGTAATTCTAATTGTTTCCCTTGTTTTTTTAGTGATTAATTGAGGTGTCTTTATATGTCGTTAATGTACTCGTGCGCAAAGAGATAAGAGAGAGGTACCTTCCAAGTTCAACTTGATTCTTGTATAGTTTTTGTCTGATAAAAATAATATGAAGTTGAAGGGTAGGATGTGAGATGAATGATATAGATTCAGTTAATTAGAAACTTCTAGTTGGGTGATGATTGTTAATTAAATGATAGTTACATGCAAGCCTTATATCGGTGAACAGAGCACCAAAGACCTTTATGTCTAATGGTATAGCTTTCTTTCTTTCATATAGGAGACTGAAGTTCAAATATTGGTGAAAGCAAATATTTCAAAATTGTTGGAGGGAGGGAGGGTTGGGGGATGTATGGTTTGTAATGGGTCTCCTGAGTGGGGAGGACCTGTGCGAGGGCAATCCAAAGGATTATTCTTCTTATCGTAATATAATCTAATAATTATAAATAATATTATATTTAAAACCAATATAGTTCTTCCGTTTCTAAATAAGTGGAACATAGAGAAAGTGGGGGGAAAACCAATGAGGTTAGAAACAGAAAGTTGGGGACCACAATTAAAAAGAGAAAGGGTAATTTAACTAAATAAACAATTGAAGATATATTGCTTGAGTAAGGATAATAAGTAATTTTATCATTTAAAATGTCCTATTTAGAGCTTGGTGTCACTTATTGTGACATTTTCATATTAGGAAAGTGTATCACTTATTTAGAAACAGAGGAAGTATATATTAGTGAACATATTGGAAGATGGTTGGCTAATTGACAAACTGGTCAAAAAAGTGACCTTTTGACGACAATTTGGTAAAAAAACTTAACGGAATCCTAGCAATATTTAAGCCGTATTTAAAAGCAAATATTTCAAAATTGTTGGGGGAGGGGGGTTGGAGGATGTATGGCTTGTAATGGGCCTATGGGTGGGGGCCCTGTGCTAGGGCAATCCAGAGGATTCTTCTTCTTACCGTAATATAATCTCATAATTATAAATAAGATTATATTTTAAAAAAATATATACTTATTAGTGAACAAATAGGAAGATGGTTGGCTAATTGACAAACTGGTAAAAAAAAGTGACCTTTTGACGATAATTTGGTAAAAATACTTAACGGAATCCTAGCGATATTTAAACCATATTTAATATAATTTTTGACCTTGATCAACATTCATTGCGTGTAGTTACATGTCTTTTTTTATAGATTTTTTTCCGTATTTTGATCTAATTGACTTCTCGTGTCACTACATACTATTTACCCAATTCGAAATTAAATCTATTAAAGTGCAAGTTCTGATCAAATCGGAAAATAGTAAGAAAAAATTGGCCTAAATGTTGCTGAAGCTTTGTTTTTTTTACTAATGTATCAGAGCAAGTTTTTTTTTTCCAAATTGTCGTTGAGGGTCACTTTTTTTATACTAACTTGGTCAATTTGACCACTAAACATTTCACTAGGTATCAATTCCAAACTAGGTCCATCGATTAACCTATATTGAAACCGAATTTATCGGGTATCCAGTGAGCACTAGATGTAAAATTTTACTATCCAAAATTGTAACTAGTTGGAACAGAATAGTTAAATTTGGATTCAGGCCTGATCTCGACAAGACCAGTTTCAATTTTTGACCCGCCAAATCCAACCGATATGCCTGAAACTGAATACCCGCCTTTTGCCCTTCTCTGCTCACCCCTTACCCGTTACACTCAATGTGTTGATATAGGAGTATTTTTGTTCAGGCATGACTGCATGAGCCCAAACAGGGGATTAGGGCCATCTTCTTCTGTGTGTTTGGCTTTCTATGCGTTCTTCATCGCTCAAATAACTAAAGCTTCTCAATAGGAAAGCCCCAAGCAAAATGGGGATTATTGATTGGCCCAACTCTCGCTAGCTGCCTCTACGGGATGGATGTAAAGCAAGCTCGAACAAGCCCAACCTTTCAAGTTAACCAACTTTAGTGAGTAAATTTGGCAAAATGGTTGTTCGATTGAGTTTTGGGTTGGGTAAATCCGAGTTTATGTAAATCTTACGTCAAGTCAATTGACCCAAAAAATTCAGTTTTGGGTCATTTGGGCTATCGAGCCATTTCTTCGATTTTCATTTTGGCACTATACGAGTTATTATATTTATTTTTGAGTCGTTCTTATAAGAGATCGTCTAAGATATAGTGATGGCTTAAGTTAGTCTAATTTTAATACAAAGTTAGACCGCATCTTTTAATAACTTTTTTTCCCCAATATATATGCATAAATAGTTTTTGTGTACTCCTATGCAATCTATATGAGGTCTTTGGTAAATGGCTTTTGGGTGGCTTTTTCATTGGATTTGGTTTTGGGCCTTTTATATATTGGGGTGTTTGGCAATTGGCTGTTGCCTGGTGGCTTTATATGCTGGCTGATTTGATCGGCTGTTTTTAGCGGCTTGTTTGATCGACTGTATAATTATTGGCTATTAAAAAAGTGTTTGGTAAAATTGGTTGTTATTGCTGACTGTTTAGTACAAAATGTAAACAAAAGCTAAAATCCAACCATAAAAGCAGCTTCTGGATTTTGGCTGAAAAGCCGGCTTTTCAGCCAATGCAAAAGCAGTTACCAAACACTTTTTTTGGCCGTTTGACAAGAAATAAAAGCCAAAAGCCAGAAACCAAGGAAAAAGCCAGCTAAAAGTCATTTTCCAAACACCCCCATGGTGTAACAGCTAAAAAAATGTTCAATAAGAGGCTTTTGGAGTGACTTAAAAGCCGACTTTTCATCCGAAAGCTGTTTTTACCATCTTATGCTTCTAGTTTGTACTTGACAACTAGCACTAACAACCTTTTTACGAAACACTTTTATGAGCAATCAATAAATTTATAGTCGGTCAAACAAACCACTAAAAACAGCCTATAAGACCAGACACAATAAAAAGCCACCAGCTAATGGCCAAACACCCCATATACGCAGATGGTACCGACTAAAACGCGTTCAAAATTATTAGATTACTTCCATTAGTATTTGATTCAAAGGTGTTGGGCATTATGATAATAATTTATCAAAATAGTGATATTCCATTGTTTGGTATAGATGAGGAATAAAATTGAGATAAAAACAAATTTACTTAAATTACCCTACTAATTCTTTTTCTCACTCCTTAGTCCTTACTCCTTCCCTTTCATTAAAGGAAAATTTGTAATTCTTTATCTTATCCTTATCCCTCCTCCTTATACCACCCTCCCCCTAAGTATTATTTTCATGGGTTAAGACTTAAGAGACAATTTTATCCCTAACCCTAACCCTCTTCTCATCCCCATCACTACAAACAAACAAAGCATTTCACTAATCCCTTTTCCTCTATCCTTATCCCTACTCTCTTATTCCTCCTACCAAACGCCCCCTAAAACCTATATTTTGCCCGATTCCATAATCGTTATGCTTCGGAAACAATTATATACCTAGACAAGGTCGATGGCTCGGTTTTCAGTCGAGTCATGTTACTTAATTTTTTTTATCTTTTCAGGTTAGGCTAATGTCAGGTTTCACTCGTAAATTCATGTTTAGAACCTAAATTTAGCGTGTAGATTATTAGACCAGTTACGAATCAAGTCAAAAATCATTAGCTCTATGAAATACTATGAATGAAATAATGCATGCCCAACAAAGATTATTACCTTAAAGGCGTAAACACTTCAATCATGAGAAACACACATTTTGTAGTTTCTATTGTTCAAGATATGCACTAAATTTCTACTTCTTAGTGCACTGGCCGTGTTCATTGTATACACTGTTACATAAAACAGAATGATTGCCGAAGAATCATGTCTTCAAGTTTGATCAAAGCCACATCTAATATAGTATCAGCTGTAAGAACAGGTAGAATTCTCACTGCTCGCAAAATGTTCGACGAAATGCCTAGCAGAGACACAGTTGCTTGGAATGCTATGCTCACATCTTATTCTCATATGGGTATTTACCATGAAGTCTTTTCGCTGTTCCGAAAGATGATGATTTCCAACACTAAACCTGATCATTTCACCTTCACTGCCACTCTAAGCGCGTGTGCCGGTGCAGGAGATGTGGTGCATGGTTCAGTACTGCATTGTTTAGTTTTTGTTTCGGGGTGCCAAATTTCACTTCCTGTGTGTAATTCTCTTATTGATATGTATGGAAAGTGTATGAGTCCGTGCAGTTCACAGAAAGTGTTTGAGGAGATGGGACTGCGAAATGAGGTTTCGTGGTGCTCGCTTTTGTTTTCCTGGACGAATGCTGGTGTTTTGGATATTGCTGAAGAAGTGTTTTGTAGTATGCCGAAAAGGGTTGATATTTCTTGGAATATTATGATTGCTGGTTATGCTCGGTGTGGAGATTGTCATTCGTGTTTGGATTTGTTTAAACGAATGAGAGAAAATGGTGGTTGTCCTGATCAATGGACTTTGAGTGCTCTCATTAATTCTTGTGTTGGAAAGGAGGAAACTCGTATTGGACGCATGATCCATGCATTTACGGCTAAAATTGGTTGGTGTACGTCTGTTGAAGTGCAAAACTCAATCCTTAGCTTTTACAATGAATCTGGATGCCGAGGTGATGTGAGCAAAGTGCTCGAGTCCATGGAATCGTGGAATCAGGTTTCCTGGAATTCTGTCATTAATGCTCATATGAAAATGGGGAATACTTGTGAAGCTTGCAATCTATTTCAGCAAATGCCAGAGAAAAATATTGTTTCTTGGACCTCAATGATTGCTGGATACGCAAGAAACGGGTTGGAAATGGAGGCTATTTGTTTGTTTGCTGATATGACGAGAGATTGTGTTAAACCCGATAAGCTAGTTTTTGGTGCAGTCCTCCTTGCTTGCGCTGGTTTGGCTTTACTCAGTCATGGTGTGATGATACACGGATGCTTAATACAATATGGTTTCCTATGTGATTACGTAGGTAATGGTTTAATTAACATGTATGCTAAGTGTGGAGACTTACCTGGAGCAAACAGAGCATTTTCTGATGTCGTCAACAAGGATTTAGTATCATGGAATACAATGTTGTTTGCATATGGGTTGCATGGACGGGCCATCGAAGCCCTGCAGCTTTATGAAGAAATGTTGGCACGCGGGAATACACCAGATGTTGTTACATACGTTGGTTTACTAATGACTTGTAGCCATGCTGGCCTTATTGAGAAGGCTCAATATCTTCTAGAGTCTATGCGGTCAATTCATGGCCTATCTCATGAAGTGCATCATGTGGCGTGTATATTGGATATGCTTGGGCGGCGTGGGTTTATAGCAGAAGCAAGACTGTTAGCTAATAGTAAATTTCACGGAGTTAAGCCTTTAAAAGGAAACTCATCTGAAGAAATAATGTTAGGAGCATGTTCCATAAATATAGATGTAGAGTGTGCAAAGCAAATTGGGGAAGATTTGATGAACATAGATCCCGAGGAAGAGATGAGCTATGTCGTATTGTCAAATTTGTATTGTGCAAGCGGGCAGTGGAAAAATGCGGAGATGGTGAGGAAGACTATGGCTGATCAAGGAGTCAGGAAATTGCCTGGATGTAGTTGGATTGAAGTCAGAAATGAGGCAACAAATTTTATTTCAGGGGATTATTCGCACCCATACATGGACAAGATATGTACGATACTAGTCGATCTTGAACTTGAATTGAGATATCCATGCTCTTTTATTTGCATCTCTTGAATTATAATGGATAGGATATACTAATGAAAATTACTGTCAGAAGGAAACATCCAGTAATGCAAAAGGATCTCTTCATGATTTATATGCATCACAATTCTATAACTGCAGACTGCAGAGAAGGAGGGTATGTTCCTTTAGTGTCACAATGTCTGTGATATATACACTTCTTCCTTGGTTTCACTAAAACAATGCTTTTCCTCGACCTTCCTTTCTACCTCAGTCGGAATTAGCGTGGATCAGAAGGTTAAAGATTAAGAGCTCGTCTTGTAGTGGCAACATACAGCTAACTCCTCTCCTAACTGATAAAACGCTATTATTTGTCTCCACCTCCGCTTAATTATTTATTCAAATGCAAATCGATAGTCCGATCGAAAGTTATACTTCCTCCGTTCTAATACAAGTGATACATTGTCACTTTAACGTATTTTGAGGCAAAAGATTCTAAGTATGTTTAGGGGTTCTTAATTGTGATGTTAGTATGTGTGGTCCCACCCCCACTACCTTTAATGAAGTTAAAGTGTGATTATAAATTTAAGTAGGGGTATATATGTCAATTTACAAGTAAAAGTTTACCACATATAGAAACTTTATAAAGTGTTTCACTTATTTGCAAACACCCAATTATAGAAACTGTATTCACTTATATTAAAACGGAGGAAGTATAAAAATTAGAGTTTACAAGTACTCCACTACACTTATTTAAGGAAGAACAAGAGATAGTTCAGATGGTTAGAGCTACCTCACCTCAACCAAAAGGTTTGGGGTTCGGTTCTTATCGGGATAAAAACTACACTTTAAGTGGATCCAACTCAATTAGAAGCGATTGACACTGATACCTTTGGGACCATTATTGAGTTTGGAAAATGGAACCGAAAGTTCATAGTTTTTTGTCCCTAATACTCAGTGGGTACTCTTGAAACCAGTTTCAGAATCTTTTTGAAATATTTTTTTACTAAAATTATGATGTTTACTAATCTTGTTTTCATATGATCTCCAATTACTTCTTTTCCGAAATTTTGAGAAGAAACATTATACGGATAGTACAATTATAGTAGTAGTTGTGTTTATTTGTGTCTCTCATTCCACTATATGCTATTGTACATTATCCAAAAGTAAAGACCATTTCACATATTATTACTCCCTCATGTTTATTTTCTACCTTCTTTTCTTTATGTGGTCAAAGTAAACCATCAAAAAGTTAGTTATGTGAAATGTTAAATCTATCTCAATGTGCAATTTTGGTTTTAATTTACTCTTTCCGTTTCTTTTTATTTGTCTTACTTTCCGTTTTTGTCCGTTTCTTTTTGTTTGTCTTACCTTTTCATCTTTCCTTATATGGCAAAATTATATAACCCATCTACCCCTACTTTATCACTTTTTGGTCCATATGTACCTTAAAAGTTTTTCTCACTTACTTAAACTACCACATTTATTATAAAATAAGTGGACTCCTTACTTGTTGTCCCCACCCACATGCATATGACATCATCTTTTTTGACATTTGGAGCTACAGTTTATGAGACAAACAAAAAGAAACGGAGGAAGTACATAATAAATTCGTAATTAGAAATATTCAAGTCTAAATTGCATATTAGAAATACCATGAAAACAAAAATACCTAAAACAAAGTATATTTTTGTTAATTATTCATCAACAAAACATTAGATACAAATTCTTTTAATTAGCTTTGGCTTTTATCTCGCCCTCCCTAAACCAGAGGACTCTTCAAAATTCCTCAAAAAACAAGTAAAATCAACTCCAAAATTTGCAACCTTTCATAAAAGTCCACACATCTATACATGAAAAATCCAAAGAAAAATCACCCCACAATCATCTCATCTTTCTTCTTCCTCAAGAAGTTCTTCATACCCTTGTCTAAACCACCCATCTTGTATAATCTCATCAATACTTATTCGAGTCTCCGGATTCGGATCCAACAACCTTAACAACAACCACTTCAATCCTGAAGACATCTTCTTAAGCAACTTAAACTCACCTCTCTTCATCTTATCCACCATTTCCTCCAAACCACCCTCACTATCAAATGGTAGAAACCCTGTACATAAAACATACAATACAACACCACATGACCATACATCTGCCTTCGCGCCATAGTACCCTCCACCTCTACCAGTACCAGCCATGATCACCTCAGGGGCTGCATACTCAACAGTCCCACAAGGGTCACTAAGCATTAGTCCAGGTTGATTTCGTTCATCGATGATTGCTGAGAGTCCGAAGTCAGACAGTTTAAGACTCCACTTTTCGTCTAGGAGAATATTTTCAGGTTTGATATCACGATGAAAAACACATCTAGAGTGGCAATGCTTAACTGCAGAGATCAACTGTTGGAAGTAATGACGGCTAAGATCTTCCATCAATGGACCTCGTTTCGATATCATCTCAAACAAGTCACCACATCTTGCAAATTCTGTTATAACAAAGACTTGATCACTTCCAACTGCAGCTATTACTTCAACCAACTTTATAATATGTTGGTGGTTAAGCCTGCTCATGGCTTGTATCTCGACTATGTCGAGGTTTTGGGCCGACTCGAATGACTTGATTGCCACGCTGTCGCCGCTGCGAGTATCGCGGGCATGGTAGACTTTTGCGTATGCTCCGTTGCTTATAAGTTTTTTAAGCTTGTATTTGCCGGAGAAGTGTCTTTCTGGCATTGTTTAGTTAAAGAGTTCTGAGTAATGAGGCAGAGGGTTTTTTCCTTTTTAATTTTTGGGTTGTTGAGAAATGAGAAGAGTGTTTTGGTAAGTGTATGACCGTATCTATGATAAGTGCGAGTGATTAGCATATATATATAAGGGAGAAATTCCAGAAAATTCTTATGTGCAAAGGGCCCACAGCAAGTTTATCATCAAATGATAAAACACACAAAATAACTTGTCTTGTAATTCGAGACAAAAAGTGAAATAAAGAAAGGAGAAAAAGAAGGGACGAATAAATTGGTACGAAATATCTAGGAATAGTGTTGAGTTAGAGTTAAACGAAATGAGCTTGTTAATAGAACATGAGCTTAAATAAGTTTAATTTGACCTTAAAACCTTTTTTAATAAATCGTGCATGCAAAATATGACCTACAATCGTGGCAAATCTTTCTCGATATTGTTCATAATTTAAAAATTGATTTTATATTTCTCAAGTCTTTAAGATTCCGTATATCTTGTTGCTTTGTGAGAGTTTATTTTTTCTATAACAATGTATTATAAATTTTTGCAAAAAACTATTGGATATTCATATTTAAGCTATTCCTTTACTTTAAATAGGACCATTCCTATATTCACCATTTTAAGAGTGCATTCTATCAGCTCAAATTGAGTTTTAAGTCTAGTTAAGGGCCTGTTCGGCAAAGTAGCTGTGAGCTTTTAGTGTTTAGCTTCAGCTCTTGATTTTTAGCTTTCAGTTGTGAAGGTAGCTGTTAGCTTTCAATTGTAGAACTAGCTGCTTAAATAATTAGTGTTCGGTAAAAGTAGTTGTAAATAAAATTATAACTTATAATATATTTATAAAAAGTATTAGCTTTGGACAAAAGTTACTCAGAAAGCTACAAATGTTAGCTTTGGAAAAAAGCTACTCAAAAGCTAAAAGCTACCTGAAAGCTACCTTGAAAAGCTACCTCGCCAAACACTTATATAATTTTTGGAAAGCTAAAAGCTACCTAAAAGCTACACAAAAGCTACTAAAAAAACTGCGCCTAAATCTAACCGGATTTATCATGTCCGATCAAGATTATACTTATATAGTTTAGTTCAAATGATAAGAGTGTCCTGTAAAACAAAATAACTTTAGATATTAGAACAATAGTTTTATTTTAACAAGGAGAAGAATAATTTAACAAAAATGAATCTGGTCGGAGATTTAGAATATAGTATAAAGGGATATAAAAAGCATATGATAATAGCATAATTGCTTAGCAAATACTCATATATAGAAATAAAAAGTGATAAATAATGTAGGGTGGGTAGTGAATGCTGACGAGGCGATGAGACAATCAAGGAGGACTTGAAGAAATGAACCAAAAACCACGTGAGATTGAGCTGGATGTGATTAGAATGGGTGTAATCACTAATTATAATAATTGAGTCATCAAGCAAACTTAAATTATAATGTTAGAAGAAAATTGCGGTTTCAAATCCGCGCATCTTGATAATGATCTAAGTCAACCATATGAGGCGTGGTCGACTATTAGAACAAAAGAAGTGTTAATTGTTCCTTATTAGATCTACACTAGTTGTGAACTAGATTAACAAAATACTATTCAAAATTTACAAAATATTCTTTGGAATAATTCTTGAATTTGTCTTTTACTTGCTTTTCTATGGTCAACAATTTTAACTATGTATAATGTATTAGTTGTATATGACCTTGTGCTTATTACAATGGTTCATCTAGAATGTTTGGTCATGTTACTCATATTCATGTATAAGCGTTATTGCATATGAAACAATGGTTTTTTTGCTTTATTTTCTATTCATAAATTTTACATTACAAAGATTAGTTTTCTTATAGTGCGATAGGTTGGTTATCAATTAGTCAACATTAAATTTAATATGTCTCGACGTGTCACATACATCTGAGTTGTGCATATTTTTTGTCATCAGGTTCTTTAAAAATGATTTGCTTTGATCTTACATGTGTACACCCTATAATTTTGGTCAACAATCATCGATAAACAATTGAAATTACTACACCCGTCATAAATGATAATTGGTGGTCAATTATATCGAGAAGCAACTAGGAATGATGTTGGAGGTGACCATAGTGGAAGTAGTAGAGGTGGAAATTCGATAAAGTCTTCATTATTGGGCCTGCATATGCGCATACATACACAAAATGTGTCGTATGAGAGTCTACCTATGTATAATTCCGATGGAAATTTATTCTAAACCAACTTATAGTACGTGGGGTAACCCACCATACTTGGTCATGCTCCTTTCCTTAATTCATTAAATTAGGATCACATGTAGGCTGTAGCATATAGGTGTGTCTTCATACAAAATTGGTCACGGAGAGAGATGGACATATGAGATTAAAGACAAAGAAAAAAAGTTGCATGAAAAAAAATAAGAAAAGGATAACTTTATCAAATTTTAAGTGGTAGGTAACAAACTCAATAGTCACAACTCACAAGTTATATAGGAGATTAGGAATATTATTAGAAGGTATATTCCTAAATGAGCTTGTAATTAAATAATCAAAAGTTGAAACTTACTAAATAGAATTACCAATAATTGAGAATTTTGTTATCTTTGCTTTTTGAAAATGAAAATATAATATGGTACAAGATTATCATGAATGTACTATCTATACAAGATAAATGCGAATAGGCATCTCTCACACCTGTCATTGATGATAATGGTAGTTGGAATGATTTGGCCAACTGTACAATTCTTAAACGTTTTGCTACGTATAACGACCAATTCGGGAACATTATCTATCAACACCTCAATAATACAAGTGGAATATGGCAAGTCCCATCTATTCTTTCCTTCGATTAGGTGTTGTTGTCTTATTGGGTGGATGATTGAATGAGTGATTATGCTAATTACAATCTTCCTAACAGATGTCCGAAGATCACATGGTCTTTTTGATAGAAAAAAATTTATCTGGTGTAAAAGAACATCAAATTTATCTGGTGTAAAAGAGCATCAAATTTATCTGGTGTATGTAAGGCCATCTTAGGATTAGGAATCTTCTAGTTTAGGAAGCAATAATGCTTCTAATCATTAACTTTAAAACTGTTGGTAATCCTTGCATGAGAAAATATAGGATAAGATAAGAGTGAATAATCCCTATGTCCCATCTTAATAGTTACTTAGTACCCATTAAAATTATTAGGGGATATGAAAAAGATTGATTTAGTTGAGTCGATTTTTAACATGGTTGTTAAACGCAACCTCTCTTTACTTAAGTGCAATTTTTAGGAACATTTTCCCTTCATTTGGTAAAAGCTTTTGCATCGCCGCTTTGGTTTTGATACCACATATTTTCTTTACCAATTCAAACGCCTCCCAATTCAAACGTACGTAAACTAACCCTTTTTCTTTTCCAACCAAGCATCTTGGGTACTTTGTTTAAAGTGGAGGATTCATATTAGTATATTAGGGTGAGCATTGTTTCATGGTGTTTTGTTTTATGGATTTCAAAGTCAAGGTGGAAAATTGTTATTTGTGCCTTGAAATTGAAGAGAAAAGGAGGAAGATCGGCTAGTCTAGACGGGCAATCAAGAGCCCAGTCAGACTTATGTCAAAGTGAAGTACATAACTTAGTTTTGCAGCTAGCTCGGGCGGGCAAACTTTGACCAGGGCGGACTGACTTTGGGTTGGGCGAGTTCAGTGTATTTTTGATCAAATGCGTTTCGTTTTTTACTCGATTTGTTTCTTATCTTTTCCTAACTTATGTCAAAGTGATGTATCACATTTATATATAGTTTCTAGATGCATTTAGATTGCATTTAGAACTCCTTTTTGAGCATTTTAGGTGCATAATGACATGAATTACACAAGTTGTGCTCTACTACTCCCCGTTTGTGTGTTTTGATGATTTTCAGGTTATTTTGATACAAAGTGATCATGAGTACCAAGGATGTAGCCTATTAATCATTTCAGATGAAGTTAGCTTGCACAAGGATCACAATGCATCCGTTTGGGACAATTTTGAGTTGGAATGAAGCAAAGAGTTAGTGAAAGAAGTGCCAAAACTAACATACCTTCACTATTTTTATTATAACTTTTGATAGAAAATTGATAATCAATAAATTCCAATTGGGTTGGATTCTAGACTTCAAGATCTTTCCAATGATAGGTCACACGCCCCGATCGGACTTCTGGTTTGAGAGATACGGCCTTCTCAAGTTGATGCAGAATTGCAGTTTATGCACCCGATCGGGCGGGAATTGACCCGATCGGGCCTGAAGCACGGACAGCTCTTTTCCGAAATTCTATCTTGTTTTAATTAGACTTTGGGGTATTATAAATACTTTTTCCTCATATTTTTAGAGACATCTTTTTCTCTAGTTTTATTTTCCATAGTTCTTAGCTTTATTTTAGATTAAACACTTTAGATTAGATTAAAGGTGATTGAACCTCGGATTCGATTTCAATAAAAGTTCTTGCTTTCTGTCAATTGGTATTTTTCTTTACTCTAATCTCTTTTATTATTCTTAATTGCTTAGCTTAATTATTTATTCATTCATGATGCAATTATTAGGGTTTCATATTAGATTTATTATTGTTGATTTAATTATGAGTGAGTAGTTTAATTTCTAGGGATTTAGAGAGGGAAGCCATGTTTATACCATGATTATTTGAATTGCTATTAGTTTCTAGGGTTTGATGAGATAGGTTATGGTGTGATTTGTTCTTATTGAGTAATTAACGTTATTGCACAGTTTCTTTGATTACTTGAGGTTAATAATTGTTTGCACAGATTCGTCTTACTTTTAGAGGCCTAGTACACACCAGTAATTCTGATTATGTTTGTGAACGTGCTGCATATGTTGAATTATGGGCGTTGAGACTTAACCATAGCTTGACATTACTCTAATCTATCGATTCTCGACCTAGGTTCTGATAGTTGTTTGCTCCTTTGATTAGTATAAGCATGGTGGACCAAACTAATTCCCTAGACCTTTATTTTATGGAGTAAAAATCCTTTTTATATTGTTTTCTAGTAGTTAATTATTAGTTCAGCTGATTTCTATCTGATCTTGTCTGAAGTAGCTATTTGGCTGGATATTAACTTAGAACTCCGTCTCTCTGTGGATTCGACCCTGCTTCCCTTCACTACTATTGTTAGAGGACTGTAGGAATTATCTTTGATTAGGTGATACGACTTTAGCCTGTCAGTTTCCTAGTTTAATTAGGATTTTGTTTCCCTTCCCTTAGGTGTTGCCATATTTGTGTAGGCAGCTTTGTGTATTTAACAGGTTGTAAACAGAATTCAGAAGACATACAAAAATTTCACATCTTCTTCTCTATACCTTATGCTTTATCATGGTATCAGCCTAATTTCGATCCTTTCTGATTTTATTTTTTTGGGCCATCAGATTCGTTCCTCTAGTTTTTCTTTCACCATTTCTTTGGCTACGCCAAGCTCCAGTCTTTGAAGTCGATTCCACCACACGTTTTCTTTCCATGGCCGGCGGAAGCAACACCAAGCAACCTCAACTAATTCATGATCCCTCTTCAATTTATTTTTTGCATCCTTCTGAAGGTCCAGGTATGTCTCTCACCAAATACATGTTGTTGGGAGATAATTATGATGTGTGGGCTAAAGCTATTGTTAATGCTTTAGAAGGCAAAAATAAAATCGGTTTCATTAATGGTGAAATACCTAAACCTGATGTGAAAAGTGATGAGTATATTGCTTGGCGGTCAAATAATTCTACGATATGTGGTTGGATGTTTAATTCTTGCGATACATCTATTCAACCTAGTGTGGCTGGACATAAAATCGCACTCGAAATGTGGACTGATTTAAAGGAACGATATGCTGTTGTTAATGGACCGCGTATTCATCAATTGAAATCCGCATATCATAACCTTCGCCAACAAGGTATGAGTGTGGTTTCGTATTATAACAAGTTTAAGTCTTTGTGGGATGAACTATATGGTTCTCATGACATTACTTGTGGTTGTACCTGTGATGCTGCGCCAAAACTTCGAGCTCGTGCTGAAAACGAGAAGACACATGATTTTTTACTTGGTCTAGAAGATGTTCAGTATGGTCCCATCCGTACACAGATTCTTGGCACTGAACCGTTTCCTGTGCTCAATCGGGCCTTCTCTTTAGTGTCTCAAGAGGAGCGGCATAAGAGTATTATCCGAGAGCGTGATGAAAGGTCTGAAGCCGTCAGCTTTACAGTTCAATCAACTCCAGTGCCTCCTGCTACTCCATGCACAGAATCAGCCACTTCTCAAAGAGCCGTGAGTAATCCTCTTTCCTGTACTCATTGTGGTAAGTTGTACCACGATTATGATCATTGTTATCAACGGCTTGGCTATCCCTCTTCTTATGGTCGAGGTCGTGGCAAAGGAAGGTCTGTTCGGGGTCGTGCAGGCAGAGGACAGACCCAACCAGCAGCTGCTGCCAACGCAGTGCAGGCTGCCTCTACCCACACTGACGCTCCTTCTTCAAGCACAGTCTGTACAACCAACCTTCCTGGATTTTCAAGTGAGCAGGTTCAGCGGTTGTTGACTCTTCTCGAGTCCTCTTCAGCTAATGAAAAGCTAACGGGTAAGCACTCTTTGACTCATGACAGTTGGCTAATCGATAGCGGGGCATCACATCATATGACCGGAAACTCCAAATTATTGTTTAATTGTATTGACATGCCTCCACAACCAGTTACTTTACCCGATGGAGTACAAACCTCAGCAATAAAACAAGGCAGAGTTCGGTTGAGTTCAGGCTTGGTTCTTCATAATGTTTTGTTTGTTCCTAATATTCAATGCAACTTAATTTCTGTTGGCCAACTTATTCGAGATTCTTCGTGTGTTGTGATATTTACTGACAAGTTATGTGTACTACAGGACCGCACTACGAGGATGTCGATTGGACTGGGTGAGTTCCGGAATGGGGTTTATTATTTGAAGCCGGTAGCACAGCAAGCTCTTTCTCATGCTACAAGCGGATACGGCTTTACTCCTTCATCAGCGTCTTGGGCATCCTTCAAGTCAGATCTTGTCTTTTATTTCAAATAGTAGCAGTAGTAAAATCAAACAATCTTTAGCCAACTGTGATGTCTGTTTTCGAGCCAAACAAACTCGTTCAATTTTTCCTGATAGTGATAATAAAGCTACTGAGTTATTTGCTTTAATCCATTGTGATTTATGGGGACCTTATTCCCAAACTACTTCTAGTGGCTCCCATTATTTTCTTACGATTGTTGATGATCATTCCCGTGCCGTTTGGACTTATTTCATGAAAGAAAAGAGCGAAGTCCCTGGTTTAATGCAACATTTTTTTTGCTTTGTTTAAGCGCCAATTTGGTTTGACATTAAAATTGTTCGTTCGGATAATGGTACTGAGTTTAAGCCTTTGAATTCTTTTTTTAATGAGCAAGGTGTTGTTTTTCAAACTTCTTGTGTGGACACCCCACAACAAAATGGTCGGGTTGAACGGAAACATCGCCATATTTTAGCGGTTGCCAGGGCACTCCGCTTTCAGGCCTATTTGCCTATTGAGTTTTGGGGTGAATGTATTCAAGCTGCAGTCTATCTTATAAATCGTACGCCCACTAAAATTTTGCATGGCAAGACTCCTTATGAGATTTTATACGGTTCCCCTCCGCCTATGAGTTCTTTGAGAATTTTTGGATGTTTATGTTACGCGCATAATAAAATGCGACGTAAAGACAAGTTTGCTTCTCGAAGTCGTAAATGTATTTTTTTGGGGTATCCAAATACACAGAAGGGGTGGAAAGTGTATGATTTAGAAAGCCATGAAGTGTTTGTTTCCCGAGATGTACGTTTCGTGGAGACCATATTTCCTTTTACTTCCACTTTATAAGATTCCCCTGCTTTATTTTATCCTAACAATGAGTCAGTGCCTTTGGATTGGGATTTTGGTACTCATGTAGAAAGTCTTGAACATAGTGGGTCTAGTTCAAGGGGGAGCAGCAACACAAGTCATGCGCCTACTTCTCTCCATGTCAATGAATCTACGCCCACTGGTGGACAGCAGCAGCCTTATAGTGAGCAACCTTATCTTTCTAGTCATGAGCAGCATACCTCCATTGTGCTTGATACTGCTATTGATACAGCTCTTTCGCCAGTTTCGTCAGAGACTTTGCCAAGTACTACCGTGGGCAGAAATACTACATGTCATACTCTTTCTGAAACACTTGATGAGCCACGCCCAAGGCGGCCTCCTGTCTATTTATCTGATTATCATTGCTATGCGGCTAGTACTTCAACCCCCATTTCGGCTCATTTGAATCCAACGGCTCCTTCAGGTATGCGGTTTCCTATAGCCAACTTTGTCTGTTATGATACTTTTTCGAATGGCCATAGAAATTTTCTTGCTGCTGTTTCCACTAACGTTGAACCCAGGAGTTATAAAGAAGCAGTTCAGGAAGTTCGTTGGCAGAAGGCTATGCAACTTGAAATTGATGCACTCCAAAAGAATCACACATGGGATATTGTTGACCTCCCACCTGGCAAGAAAGCAATAGGTTGTCAATGGGTCTATAAGACCAAGTTTCATTCTGACAGCACCATTGAACGGGACAAAGCCCATCTCGTTGTCTTGGGCAACCATCAAACTGAAGGTGAGGATTTTACAGACACTTTTGCTCCTGTTGCTAAGATGGTAAGTGTCGGTATTTTTTTAGATGTTGCTGTTGCTAAAAATTGGGACGTTCACCAATTAGATGTGAACAATGCTAAAAATTGGGACGTTCACCAATTAGATGTGAACAATTCGGACGGTGATCTTCATGAAGAAGTATTTATGAAACTTCCTCCTAGTTTTTCGGCCTCTTCTCCTACAAAAGTATGCAGGCTTCGCAAGTCCCTCTATGGTCTCCGACAATCGCCTCGCAATTGGTTTGCCAAATTATCATCTGCTCTTCGCGAATATGGGTTTCATCAATCTCATGCTGATCACACTCTTTTTACTTTCCGGCAAGGTCGGGATATTTTGTCTATTTTGGTCTATGTTGACGATATTTTGGTGGCTGGTAATAATCCAGTCTTGTGCACGTCTTTTAAGAAATATCTTGATACTTGTTTTCAGTTAAAAGATATGGGACCTCTGAAGTATTTTTTGGGTATTGAGTGTGCCCGGTCGTCAGCCGGTATGTTTTTGTGCCAACGCAAATATACATTCGATATTCTTAGTGAAGTTGGTATGTTGGCTTCAAAACCTGTTGATACTCCACTGCAGCAAAACCATTATTTAGCAGCTGATTCTGGTCCATTGTACCCCGATCCCGCTCAATATCGGCGTCTTGTTGGTCGCCTCATATATTTGACTATTACGCGACCAGATCTTTCTTACTCCGTACTCATTTTATCTCAGTTTATGCAAGCACCTCGTCAGACTCATTTTGATGCTGTAGTTCGAGTACTTCGATACTTGAAGTCTCATCCTGGTCAAGGTATTTTCCTGCGGTCTGATAGTGACTTGCAACTTTATGCCTATTGTGATTCTGATTGGGCTAGTTGTCCACTCACTCGTCGTTCTCTTTCGGGATATTTATCATGCTTGGTTCCTCTCCTGTTTCCTGGAAGACTAAGAAGCAAACTACGGTTTCTCGGTCCTCAGCTGAAGCTGAGTATCGGTCTATGGCTGTTACATGTGCAGAGATAAAATGGCTACGTAGTTTTCTTGCTGCATTAGGGGTCTTTCATCACCAGCCGGTTTGATTGTTTTGTGATAATCAAGCGGCGCTCCACATTGCTGCCAATCCCGTTTTTCATGAGCGCACGAAACACATTGAGATTGATTGCCATTTTGTCCGCGAGCTCCTTGTTGCAGGTGTTATTTCCACCTCTCATATTCGTACTCATTTGCAGCTCGCTGATTTGTTTACAAAAGCCTTCGGGGTGTCACAATTTTCATCCCTACTGTCCAAGTTGGGTGTTTGTGATCCACACACTCCATCTTGAGGGGGAGTATTGGAGATTGTTAATTTTTAGAGTATATTCTGTGTAATATTAGAAGATTGTGATATATCTTTTGTATTTGGGTTTCCTAGTTTAATTAGGATTTTGTTTCCCTTCCCTTAGGTGTTGCCATATTTGTGTAGGCAGCTTTGTGTATTTAACAGGTTGTAAACATAATTCAGAAGACACACAAAAATTTCACATCTTCTTTTCTATACCTTATGCTTTATCATAACGACATTTGATTTTATGTATTAGTAAAAAGCATGGTCAAAGTGTGGTTTGTGCATGAATAGTGAAAAAGTCAAACTGTTGCAAGTATCCTGGGATGGAGGGACTATATTTTAATATGATGTAATAAGAGTACGTACGGTCATAATTGACAAGTTTTGGCATCAAAAATCATGTCTAGTTAATTAATCGAAATGGAGGAGCTAGAACCTACAAGTAGTTCTGCTTTTCTCAGTCTTTAAATGGGCTTTCTTTAACTGTTTTAACTTAGATGCACAGCCAGAACATGGGTAGTAGTCTGTGTTGCATACTTCTAACATACTTACACACCTTCAAACAGTCCAAGTAGTATAGAAATTATGAATAGAGTTACACTGGGATCAAGCAACGAAAGCAATCGATTTAAACTGATGCGCGCTGCAGGTCCTGAAACGACCCCCTCGAGCTCCAATTCTATTGATAGTTCGGTTTGGATTTTCCAAACAGAAGTGTATAGAAGTATAAAACCACTGAAGTTGCATGAAGTAAGTAAGCATTCAATTAACTTATCAGTGGAATTCTATATAGGTCCAGAATAGCTCTTCCCCCTTTCACTGAAAACGTAAGCAACATCTTATATATGGACAATATAGTTGCCATGGCAGGTAACATAATATGAATAACAACCACTATGGTAGTTATGAAGTAAGCATCCAATTAACATATTAGTGATCATCTTTATAGGTCCAGAAATGGCCATGCTTTTTCTTTAGGTAACATAGATGAATGAAGTAAGCAATCAATTAACTTATTATAAGTGCTTTCTTAATTGGTCCATAATGTTTCTTTTCTTCTTGTAATTATATGCATTGTTAGCTCTGGCACTTACAAATATCTGAATACGTAACCTACAAGTTTTGATTGCCATACTTTATTTCTAGGTGACATAATCAGTAAATTGATATATAAGTGCTATTCTTTATAGGTTTAGAATGGCTCTTTCATTTTTTATCATCTGACTGTTAATAATATAAGTATATAACCAACATATATAATTTAATGTAAGTAGTATGATGTATAAGCTCAAATTCCTGGCTAGTATTGTCCTTCTTTATATATCTATTATAGTTTGTCCTGGGGTTGGAGAGGCCGGTGGAAGATGACACAGAAGTCATATTTTCTATGCTTAATTTAACAAAACATTCAATATATGCTGTATTATGTAAAGCTATTCTCAACAAGATTGTGTTTGGACGTTAATTAGTTTGTTCAGTTTGGACACCTATGTGCACCTGTCATTAGCTTATGGTCCCACTGCTGAATGTCCATGATCATGTCCGAGTCAGTTATCACTAATAAGCTGATATTATGTCCTCATTTTGCTAAACTTCTTGGGTGATTAAGTTCTATCACGTCATCTAATTTTGATTATAAGATTATTTACAGAATAAGTTAATAGTATTCTTTTTGTGTTGATTGAATGTCGCTTAGGTGCTTGCTATGGCCAAAAACTTCTGCATTGGCACACTTTGATTATTCCGTGTTTCTATTCGTGGGAATTTTATTAAACCTGTATGAATTTAGGGTGCATTCTCTTCATCTTAAAAGAAATTTTCGAGGAAAATAAGTTATGTAACTTCCACTATGGTCTAGTATAGTTCACATTAGTTTAGCAAAATTCAAGTAAAGAGAGTAAATTTTTTAGTTTTATTCATATTTATTGGGAATTTGCCTGGTAGCTTGTATTGTGCCCTTTCTGCTAATCCATCAGGCCATTTAGTTTGCTTTCATCATTGTTACTAATATGCTTAAAATAAACCATGACGTAGCTCTAAACTTACGATTTAATACCGGTGGCTCTGATATTCATTGTCGAGTCACTCGTACTAATGTTTTCGTCCTACTGATATGGCACTAATTTGTTTTTAGGGGGATATTATTGATAATCCACATTAGTCATAGTCAACCAAGGAACTGCATACTCTCTGAATAAGCTAAGGCATGTAATCCACTCTTACGCATACTCCTATAGTCCTGTGTGAGAATACAGTTTGAGTTAGATTGCTACTGGTAATGCTAATAACAATTGACATAAAGTATATATGGATGAGTATTATAAAGTAACCTATAGTATTACCTTATATAGTTCCCTTCAATACATTGGTATTGTAAAAAGCCTTATAATGAGAGAAATATCGCTATCCTGTTCCTTAATAAATAGAACTTCGAAAGTTTCCCCTAATATGATTATCAAAGCATTCCAGACATCTAGCACTCTTCACTGGTGGTACTGGTGACATACGTGCTGAAGTGAGGGAACAAATTGGCACGAAAGTAGTTGAGTGAAGGAAGACGGATGAGGAACATACACGACATGTTGGACGTTGAGTGTTTTTCTGTCTTAGATGGTGCCTTAGTGAACGAAATGGCACCAATACTAATAGTTGCAATCAACAGAGGGCATACAAGGTTAGCAGAAGGCTAGTACCTTCCAATGGTGTGTGGTGCACATAAGTCCTGAATACCGGATCAAGCGAGTGGGTGATATAGCAAAATTTTATGCTAGTGATTTAATTTTCTTTTCTAACTCGTTGTAATTGTCCCTTTAGCCTATGTAAAGCAAATAATTTTGAGTTTCTGCAGGCAGAGGTAGTGAATGATTAATAGGGACTATGTTAGATTAATGTTTCATGGATCTTAATTTGATTGATGTAACTTAAGGGCCTCATCAAGTCATGCCTTGACCTAGTTTGTTAATTTGAGTCGAGTTTTTTTAACTAAAATATTTTGAGTTGTTGTAGGTAGAGGTAGAGTCCCGACTAGCTAGTACTCTAGGGAGTGACTTTCAAGTTTCAACCCTTACTTGACATAGGAACTAAGCAATGATGTATCATATGATATTTATGTATTACATGTTCTTAATAACACCCCATACTTGATGATGAAACGAGAGCGATTAAAAAGGCAAAGAGGAGCTATACACAGCCATAGAAAAACTGCCTTTGCTCTACTTAAAGGCTACAGGCAGAGGTAGAGTCCTGAATAGTACCTTAGGGAGTGACTTTTCAACCTTTAATTGACATAGGGACCAAGCAGTGATCTATCATATGATACTCGTGTGCTATGTCAAAGAATTCTTTACTGAACCAGTCCACTGCAAAGAAGCCTTGGTATAACTCCAAGATGTCTGAATGATGTGCCTGAAGTTGATAAAGCATCAAGGACTTCAAGGGGAGTGCTTAATTCAATGGCGCCAAGCCATTAAGTTATCAATTATGCGTATATAAGATTATAACTTATAATCCTAATTCCTACATACGCAAAGTTTCACAAGAAGTTAAGCTTGTAATTCGACTAGTTAACTAGCTATGCATACTCTATAGTCTATATAATAACCTAGTTTCTGACTCGGATAAAAGCGACATTACAAACGTCCCCGTTCGTAGATACCATTTTTTTTGGTGTTTACATCCGGTTCACCTTTCGGGTTACATCCGGATCCAGGCCAAGTTTGGGGTGTTTAGGTTCCATTCCTCTCCCAAGGGTGTTGTGGGGATTCGAATACGGGTCTGTCCTACCAAAGTCAGTCCCCATCACCACTGGGCCTACACTTACTTGGTCCCATTCCTAGATACTATGCATTATGGGCTTTGTAGCGATTTATCAGTAAGACAGTAGCATTAAGCCCAAAACACGAGTTAGGCCAACCATTAGGTTGCCATATAATTGGCCATGTAATATCCAATAGGAGAGTCCACTGATCACTTTGCGATTGATAATCAAACGGACCACTTAATGATTAATTTTCAAAACACTAGGATTATCAATAAAGTTATCAATGGTTTTCAATTAACATCGATAATTATTTCAATGATAATCATAAATTAATCGTATGATGAGTGAGTTGGGCCACAACCACTTTAATCTTTAAAAGATCCTTCATTATATGTACATTGGTGTTGGATAAAGTAGTGGATTAGCCTTAAATTACGCAGCTACTAGTCGGATTCATGGGTCAGATTCTACATTAGCGGCACGTAAAGCATAAACTTTAATGAAGATTAGCACAAGGAACTAGGAAGTACTATATCATTTTTGTAATAAAAAGGAATGTTCTTGATTAAAGCTTAAGAAGATATAATATTCCGTTAATTTAAGTTTCAATCAGGTATAAGTAATGACAACAAAATTTGCTAAGGGCTTGTAAGCTTGTTCTCTTTGGCAGAAAACTGTTGAAATGAACTAAACTGAAATAAAAAGTAAAATATGAGTGTAAGAGTATTATTAAAAGCTGAATTGGACTCATAACAAGTCTAATTAGCTAAAACTTACAAATAAATTGTTGTCTACATTCTCTCCTAAACTTATCGAGGGCCGAATTAAAAAATGTAAAAAATTACCATCGTATAAGTCCTAAATTAAGGAATGAGTTAAAAAACTAGGATACATATGTGTCACAATAAAACTAGGATATATGTAACAAAATTCAGCTTGTTGTATCTATTAATATTCAGATGAAAGTTGAAACTATGAATATTCCAAATTCACTAACAATCATGTGAAGTTTCGAACAATATAATTTCGAACATACTATCTATATGCAATGCTCAAGCCCGAGCCAATTACTAGTTATGAACAACGAAACGTTTATATCGATTACTATCTCTACATAGACTATAACTAGGATACATATATATATGATTATTACATGAAGCCATAGTACTAATCTAGCTAAGAATCAAAAAGGAAGTGGCTCAACCCAAGAAGAATTATCAAAATTAGGACGAAAATACCCAAAATTCCTAAGCACTTGATTATCAGCAAAATTCAAGGCTTTATTCATCCCTTTTAAGCATGACTCTAAACTATACATCTCATTATGTTTCCCACTGCATGGTTCACACCCTGTAAAATGTGTTATAAATGGCCTTTTCATTAATTTCTCATTTTCTTTCTCCAAATTATACTCCCAGTGCGCACGATAGTCTTCCCCTGCTTTCTCTGCATGTCTCCTCCTTAACCTACGCTCTTTTTTCTCTATCTTGCTATAATGCGCCGTTACATTTTCATATTTCTCAACTATTTCCACCCAATACCCTTCAAAATAATACTCTTTCTCTAAGTATATTTTGTTTTTCAATTTTTGCCCTTCCTTCACCATCAAGTAAGCTAACCCGGTTTGATCATCGGATTCCGGGTATAGCTTATCCGAAAACACTGATTTTAAAATTCCTCCCCATTTGTCGTAGTCTGCGCTTATTGGGCCGAAACCTACCCATTTATCTAACAAGTCCATGGACCACTGACAGTTTCTTAATAAAAACACACCAGCATTAAGCCCAGTCCAGCTCTTCTTTTCAAACACTAAATTGGGCCAACCATGGATCACTAAATTATGGGCTTTATATCTCTCAAGTGGGAGATTAAAGTCCATATCAGTAATGGCTGCATCCGAGTCCACCCACCAAATCCACTCGGCTTCCGGGTGGGCTAACATTGCAGCTTTAACAACCGGGTATTTGGCCCAAAAAGAAAACATCTTCGGATCCAACAATACATTGTTGTAAAAAATATCATAGCCATGAATACGACAATAGTCCACTTTATTCTTGAATAACCGTAACAAAAGGTGGTCGCCCATCGAGTTCTTGCACGGCCCGGGTTGTGACCCGGTGACCATCACAACCCGATCCGACCCGGAAAATGATGGGTTTAGATTCAACCATTGTTTACGCTTTTCGTCCCAATTTTGAACTGGGGTTTGTAGGGTGTACCCCATTTCCGGGTCGTCGTAGAAAGTAGTCGGGTCGGGTTGGGTTTGGGTTTTTTGTAAAGGTAAAGGAGGAGAAAAAGTGGAGGAGGAAGAAGAAGGTGGTGTTGTGAAGCACCAGAGAGACCAAATTAGAAGGAAAGCGACGAGTGCGCCGCCTAAGAAAATGATGGCGTCGGAATAAAGCGACGGAGTTTTTGGTCGGAAAAGATGGAGTTTTGAAGGTTTATGTAGTGTTTCGAAGGGATGCGTTTCTTGATTTTCCATGATGTTTGTTTCTTTTGAGAGAGAATTTGTGGGAAGAAAGTGAGAAATGAAGGAGGAAAAGATATGGGGGTTTGGAGTTTTAAGGAGTTGGGGAGAGTATTCAATGTATTTTAAAGCTATGTTCTTATATGTACTTATTTAAGGCATTACTTGCAAGATTTGATATAAAATATGAGTGAAAAATGTGTAATTGTTTCAAGTTATCCATTATAAAGAGAGTATTTTCAATTCTTATAAAGTTATATAAGTTCACATATGGTAGATATGTTTAAATAAGGTTAAATTAGGTTTATTAAGGGTTCAGAATAAGGTTAAATTATGTTTAATAAAGTCTAATAAGTTCTTTTTATAAAAGAAGTCCAATAAGTTTAGATAAGTTAACACTAGTCTCATATGCACACGATACGTGCGAAGGAATAATATGTAAAAGAATTTGATAAATAAAAAATAGTTCAAAATTGGCATTTTAAAAAAATGAACATAACTTAAGTAGTTTTTACTTCCTTAATTTTTTTTTTAATTTTTTTTTTGATGTTCATCTACTCTTTTTCCCTTATAGTATAGAGTTATGTT
Organism: Patellifolia procumbens; assembly: GCA_947645195.1. Classification (NCBI taxonomy): domain Eukaryota; kingdom Viridiplantae; phylum Streptophyta; class Magnoliopsida; order Caryophyllales; family Amaranthaceae; genus Patellifolia; species Patellifolia procumbens. The sequence continues at coordinate 3,315,246 of CANSGD010000144.1, forward strand.
CAGATTAGTTGAGATAAATAAAAATAAGTGGAAATAACATAATCTAAAGTTATTTATTTTGTTCATTGCTAGTTTAAAAACACTTTAAACGAGTATAAATTAGTTATTCAAATGAGAAATAAATAAATACTAATTTCGAATACATCTTAGAGCATCCACAATGGTTGCATATAAGGACTAGCTTGCAAATACAAAAATATTCCAAGCAAGTTGCAGTCCATTGAATGGTGTAGCCTAACTCAGCTACCTAGCCAAATTAAGCTAGTAGCTCAATTGAGATTAAAGAGGAAATAACAATAAATGTTTGTGATTTAAAGGATAAAAGTTGATGTTGCAACCATTCATGGTTCTATTTAAAGGAAATATCTAACTATATACATTGTTGCTTATTAATGAAGATAATGTAACTTAAAAGCAATATAACTAGAAATTGTGAGGTAACGTTGCTAGTAAGAAGGATAATAGCTAGACTATTAAAGCATCTACAATGGTTGTGCATAAGGACTAGCTTGCAAATATAAAAATACTCCAAGCTAGTAGTTGACCATTGGACATTGTAGCTTATGTGAGCTAGGTAGCCAAAACAAGCTACTAGCTCAATTGAGATCAAAGAGGAAAGAGCAATAAATGCTCATGATTTAAAGAATAAAAATTAATGTTGGTAGGAAACATTTAGCTATATACATTGTTGCTTACCAATAGAGGAAATGATAATATAACTAGAACTTGTGAGGTGGCATTGCTAGCAACATAGAAAGTAAATAGATCATTATAAATGCTGTTATAAATGTTCTTTATCTATAAATCGTGATAGACCAAGATGTATAATAAAAATCGTAGAGTGGTGGGACTGTGGGAGTAGTAAATTAGGGAACGAGGAAGACTGCACTTACGCATGAAGATGGGACCCACTGGAGTAATAGTATGGTGAGAAAAGGGAGTGAGATGATGATACGTGGAATGAAAATGTTGGAATTTTGGAAAGTTTTTCACTTGGGTTCTTTTTTTGTGCTGTTACGTAACCGACACAGTGAAGTGGTCAATTTGATGTAGTTGATTTGGGACAAATTAGTCGCTTTTTCACGATGAATTGCCTAGGAGAAAAGGGATTACTTGTGAGCTAAATCTGGCTTTATTGAAGCTAATTGTGGAAAGTTTATACATGGGGGAATCTTTAATTTGGTGATATTGTTGCTGTTTGAAGTTTGATTTATTCGGCCTTTGTATTATATTTCCTTTCTCGTTTATTAACTAGTGTGTATAGAGATTTACGTCCTTTAATTCACAATTTTAAAAGTTAACAACTCTAATTACTCTTAAGTCAAAATCTTGATTTTAAAAGAAGTATATAATGAGGTGAATTTAACCAAATCTTATATTACTATATTTATACTTGCACATAAATCAGTTTGGTTGGTTAAAGGGAGATGTATCAATAATGTAAAAATGAGAAATATGATGGTTATTAAGGCCCTGTTCAGTTCAACTTAAAATAATAATATTCAGTAAAAATAAGTTTAGTTCAGTAAAAATCAGTAGTGCAAAGAAGTAAAAATAAGTTCAGTTCAGTAAAAATCAGTAGTGCAAAGAAGAAAAAATAAGTTCAGTTCAGTAAAAATAAGTTCAGTTCAGTAGAAATAAGTTCAGTTCAGTAAAAATAAGTTCAGTTCAGGAAAAATAAGTTCAGTTCAGTATAAATAAGTTCAGTTAAGTAAAAATAAGTTCAGTTCAGTAAAAATAAGTTGAACTGAACGAGGCCTAAATGATGAAGGTAGTATGCAATAGTAAAAAAGGTTTGCGCTATATTGTACATTTAAGTGTAAGATTAAGGGTGATAACGAGTTGGGTCGAGTTTTGCATAAGTCGACTCCACTCGTTATCTTGAGTCGGACTCGATTCGGGTCAATCACAAATGAGCCGAGTTTTGACTAATCTGAACAAGCTCGAGGCGAACTAGATTCGGGTCAGTTACAATCGAGTCAAGTTTTGACTAATTTGAACAAGTTCGAGAGTTTGACTCAAGTCAATCTAGAGTTATTTGTGAGTTTTTCAGTTTGGTTATACCCAAAAGATAGATTGTATATAAAATTGAATATTTTAACCTTCTATTATATCATTCGAGTTTCTTGCAAGTTTTCGAGTCGAGTTTTTTTTATCTCGACTTGGTTTCATTAACGTCTCGAATCGAACATTAACTGGATTTTGACCGAGTCGAACTCAAATAGTTCACGAGCTGTCTCGCACGATTATCACCCTATATGATATCATTTGCTACTCAGAGTTTGGAGTGGTTTCTTGAACCATTTTGATTGATATTTGCTGATGCGTTTGTGTAGTGGAGTTTATAATGGTCGATGGAGGATTGGATAAAGTTAGTCTAAACGAGACGACTGATATTTTATGAATTATGAGAATAAAATTCTAACTTTGTGTAGTGGCTAATGCCTAACTTTGTACAATTCTAAAAGCCTAGTAGATAAATGAAATGTCTTATTAGGTGAAGTCCACGATTTTGGTCTTTTAAGTGATGAGTGATGACCCAAGAGGCCAAGAGTGACTATGGAACTGAATTTGAGTCAATAGCTTGGCTTGGGTTTAGATTAGTTTTAAGGTTATTTCTAGATTATGTGAAAACAAGGAAAATCTAAAACTTCATAGGAGAATATTAACAAAATGTGATGAAATATGCTCAATGGGGTTATGAATTTGGGTTGTCCAAGTCATGCTCATGTTTCTCTTCTAACGTATTAGAGAAAGTTTATAAAAAGTTTATAACATTGCATTCATCTTGCAGAATACATTTATAATATTATTTTCTAAGCTATTCTAGTAATTATCGATCAAAATTCAATTCCAAATATCTTATGTACGGTATAAAATAAAACAGGTCAGAGGAAGTTTTTTGCAGCAAAAACAATATTCCTATGTCTATCGTCAAATAATTATCTCGTTTGATTTTACAAACACCGATAAACTATTTTAAGCATTAATATACTTAATTATATTGACGTAAAAATCAAACAAAGCAATTGTTAGACGCCAGAGAGAGTAATAAGAAACAAATATACAACTTTATCCTATGTGAGTAATGAGTTTGTATGAGGATGAGTATAAGATGAGCATCTTACACCTGTATGCATGTAAGATAAATGAAATCGGACAAACATAGTAAATCGGACCTAATGCTTTTTCTACGTGTCGTAGCTCCATGGTGAGGCTTTTTATGATGCAATGATCAAAATGAGATGAAACAAAGTAGTGGAAGTAGGGGAAGCTCAATAATTTAGTTACCAGTAAAAGTAAAAAAAAGTAGTAACCATTTTAATTCCTTAACGAAAGAGGGAACTTCTTCACATGGTGAGATTGGTTAAGGTGGGCAGTGCGGTAGGCCAAATTACTAAATACGTGTGGTTATAAATTTATAATACACATCATTGCTTACTAAAAGTTATGTATGTGTTGCTTAAAATCATGGGCCTGCGCACTTGCATCAGCCAGAGTTGTGGGACTGCTCATTAATGTTGCCGAAACATAAAGGTGTGATGAAGTGGCCCAATTACATAGTCCAATTAAGTTTTGTACTTTTGAGTTGAGTATTTTACCACAATTCAATCTAATGTATATTTATTCGATTTTGAAATCTATTATAGATATTGGTTAAGTTTCAATTAATGAATTAGATTTTAGTTTCAAGAAAGTATTAATCTCTTCGATATGGATTGAGACCATACATCCGGTTTATAAAAGCATCCTTAATACCAAACTTATGTAAGTGAGGGTTGTTTCCAAACCTAAGTTCTTCCTACTTTTTATTCAATTAATTGGTAGTTTACACGTAGTTTGAGAGGTTACATTACAAGAACCATTGACAAACACATGATTATCTCGGTAATATTATATATTCGTGAACGACGCTTATAGGTGGCAATCGGGTCGTTCAGGTCGGGTCAGTTCCGGGTCAGCTTGACTTCCGGTCAGGTCGGGTCAACTTCGGGTCGGGTCTGCTTCGGGTCTTTCATTTCGGGTCAGGTCGAGTTTTGAGTATGTCAGGTTCGGGTCGGGTCGAGTTTCGGTATGTCGCTTTCAGTTTCGGGTTTGGTCAATATTCGGGTCGTTATCCAGCCCTCAACAACGATACAAAGTTCTTGATCGTTGATCGAGGAATTGGACGTATTTGGCTTAAGGGGAGAATTGGTATCAGAGCACCACCTTTATATTGGCTTTACTTGAAATTATGTCAAGGATTTACGTGAAATTTAAAAATTATGAATAGATATTATTCGGGTCAGTCTCGGGTCGGGTCAATTTTCGGGTCAGGTCAATCTCGGGTCGGGTCAATTTTCGGGTCGGGTCAATATCGGGTTAACATATTTCGGGTCGGGTATGGGTCGGGTCATTTCGGGTCTCGGGTTGATTTCGGGTCTCGGGTCGGGTCATTCGGGTCGGGTCAGCTTTGCCAGGTCGCTACTTTGCTATGAGAACTTACTAAATTTAACAATATGTTACTCATATTTATGAAGAAATAGATTATGAATGTGTGTGAGATGTGAACGGAGCTTTTTAGTTTGAAGTGAAGTTCAGGTATTCATTCATATACCAGAGTTTCGTGGAATCCAACACTTACAATTGATACGAAGAATTCAAATAACATAGATAAACCTATACAACTATACCCAATATTGTGAATGTCGACCCAATATGGTTTTTGATGATGACAAACTGATAGTTTACATGCAGTTTGATGATGACTTGAGTTTGTATAGGAACTCAAGGAGTGACTTGAGAGATCATAGATTTGTAACAAAGGTGTTTGACCTGTTTAGTGGAAAAGTTGAAGTCAAAATCTCTTATGGTTGGGGTTGTTTGTTCCTATTGGGCATGCGAAGTTTTTCCTTATAAAAGTCTCTTGTGCCTTCCTCTTGTTCCTTTCATTGTTTTATAATCTCATAAAAAGTACATTTATTTCCCACACATATAATTCACCCCCTCTTATAGTGTTCTTAGAGAAACGACAGTGAGCACATTGAATGAGTAACAACAAATAGATTCAGATCCACATAAAATTTCATGTAGCAAGTCCATATAATCATACTTTCCCTAATCCCTACAATCCCTTTAGGAATATACTAAGTAAATTTGTAAGCTGGAGTTGTTACTCAGATTCAGATGCTTGAGATAAAATACAGTACAGGGAGTTCTTAAAATCTTAACCTATGTAAGATATGCAACAACAACAACAGAAGAAGGATAGATGCATTTACACATTACATACCAAATCCAGTAGGCTGAGAACTGAGAAGTGATAAATAAAATCTTCTATCTCTTCTTAACTCACTAGATACAATTAAGAATATTTTCCTGCATCATAGTCTAGCAACCTTCCAAGTCTCTCCATTGGAGATACACTAAGCCTGCACGATAATGAGCGTACGCCCCAGCAACAACTAGTATATGAAACAATTGGTGGCTATGTCCTGCAATGTCAAATCTGCCAGGCATCCATCTCTCAGGGACCCTGGTGGCATAAACCAGAGCTCCAAGGCCGTAAAACAGCCCCATTAAGAGCTCATAACCAGTAGTATAGACTGCAGCAGGTTGGTTCCAGTATAAGATATTTTTATGCAGGATTGGCAGTATACCAGATAAACCCATCCCGGAAAATAGAAAAGCTCGTATGGTTCGGAACTCTGGTTTCTGAAAGGCGGGAAGGAGAGAAAACAGAACTGTCATTATTCCCAAAACAGTGATGAAGCCGATGTAAAGATTGCAGAAGAAAGGGTAGCACATGAAGGAGTAGTACACCAGTGGGTAAAAGGAGGTTGAGATGAGGGACGCGATCCCAGCATAGTCTACTCTGAGCATGATGTATGATAAGCGCTCAGAGTGACAGGATAAGAGGTGACATATGCTGCTAGCTAGCAAGCAGAACATGGCACCCCCTAAGTAGGCGAAGAATGGCCAACGAGTTATTGGTCGTCTTATCAAGGGTGCTATTACATTTGCTAAGTCGTCTGTCATGGTTCGCTGCAACAAAGAACACACTAAAATTCAGAATGTTTGCTTACAGTTACAGGAGAGATATCTAAACAAAAAATAATCCTACCAGCTTGAACTTCTATTGTTCTTCCATCACTTAAGTAAATGCGATGTGTGAGCACAATAAAAATGAAAACAGGTTCCGCATATCATTTAACCACCTTTTTCATCTGTCGAAACTTCTCTTTTGTTTGTTGAACAGTCTACAAGGTACATATTTGACCACTTTTATCTCTAGTCAGGGCCGGTTCTGAGGGTAGGCCTCGAGTGCGACCGCCTAGGGCCCAACTCTTAAAGGGGCCCAAATTAGAAAATATGTCATATAGTAAAAAAAATTATTACTTCTGTGCGGGGATACTCGGAGAATACCGAAGAAGAAAAGAACAAAAAGAATATTTTAGGGGACCTTTATTACTTTCTTTTTTCCTAAACTTTCACCTCCTAATTCTAATATTTTGCCAATCTCATGAACTTCTTCGTATATTCCCAATCATCCCACCTTTAACTCAAATGGAAAACATTATTTTCCCCAAAAGGTTCAACAATTAATAGCAAAATTTTGTCCAATATTCCCATTGAATAGCGATAAAGAATTATCATTTATAATTTATACGGTACCACACTCCAATTCATATGAGTTTCAATCATCTAAAACAATTTTACTTAAAAAATATATTCTCATCAAGGAGCTTTGAAACTCAATTGAAAAACTATTATCTATACTAAGTAAGTCTTGGAATAGACCATTAAGACCAAAAGGTTTTAATTTAAAGTAAAAAGGTTTTAACTCATAATCTTATAATCGTTGAGGTCTTTACAATTAAAAGCATAAGTGTTAAAATTTTAAAACTTTGAACCTTTAAGTTCAAACCTTACCATTTTAACTTAAACATCATATGGTCTAACCATGTACTCATGGATAGACTGGCAAATATAAGTCTGTGTATTATTTGTGATATTTGATTTCTTCTTGATTTTATTTTTAAATGTCGTTGTTTCGTAATAATATCTTTACACATTCTATTAATTTTTTTGAACAATTTTTATATTTTTTTGAGCAATTTTTTTCCTTTCCAAATTCTTATTTTTCATATGGGTGTTTGGGTAATTTCTATGGATCTATATAGTTTTCTCTTTTTGGTGATAAATGATGACATAGCATGAGAAAGACTTTTAGATTATTCAATGACGATGGAGTTCAATACTTATGCAATTCTTTTATGAAAAAGAAGTTATTGAAGAAATAAACTAAAGCGTACTAATACTACTATATTTCTAAAAGACAAATGCTATATTTATTTTTTCATAGTTTTGAGACACAACTTCAAAAATCAATATCTAAAATCAGATATATGAAAAAAAAAATCTATATTTTGGGGCCCATTTTTTATTTTGCGCCTAGGGCCTCAAAAATGTCAGAAACGGCACTGACTCTAGTTATATAATTTGGATATACTATTGTATCAAAATGACACGAATTCAACAGGATCCCACATGATTGTTTATATATTATGATACAGGATGAAAGCAATTGAAAATTATTTCCGGATTAAGGGAGCATTTCTAAGTCAAAATCGCAATCTCACTCTAAGATGAACAGGTTCAAATTAAGGAAAGTTAACACAAAACATATATTGTTGTACGTAAAGAGAAGAATTGTCATGATAAAGCATGCCTTCCTCACAAGATAACATCAACAAAGGTCTAAAAATTAGGAACCTACCAGAACACAAACATCAGTGTGATTTCCAGTAGAAAAGCACTCTGGCAAACAGTTTGAGAGGAGCTCCACAACGTGCCAACTAGATAGCGACTGAAGCATATCCATTGACGATGGCAGTGATGTTTTCAGTTCTTCACGAAGTTTATGAAGATCAGACATATCTGGTAATGAAGGCAGGCAGGTCAATAAATCTGCATGCATCTTGTGCAAATCTGCTCTTCTGAATACATCAGGAAGATGTTGAATAGAATGGAGGTCGACAACGTTTGGAACCTTCTTCGCGGTGTATATAGTCAAGCTAAGGAAAACGAAGAATCCAATCAAATGCCTGCAAAAACGAGTACATTACAATACAGAAAATTAGAATTTACTGCTTAAGTTTTAAGTGTGCATAAGAACAAGAAGATTAGATATCAGTGCCGGTTTTGCAAATGTGGTAACATGAACAACTATTATTTGTTTCTTAGTTGCTATGCATAACTACGTCTAAAAAGGAAAATCTGACAAAAGTTAACTAGAATGTGGGCATCAAACAACAAAAGACCGAAGTAAGAAAATATGCAAAAGTGCTGAATTATTAACTTATGCAAACAAATGTACATTAGTGATGTTTAAGTGCATTTGGATAATTATATGAATGAAAAAGAATATTCCAATGTCAAAAGGGTCAATTCACTTGAAAGTAATGACCTTGTTTATCAATTAGTAGATAGCTATAAGCTGATTGCATAAACTCATAGATGTTAACTAATTCCATTAACTAATAGCTTATAGTTGATAGCTGACTGTATTAGCTAGTTTCCTAGTCCTCTCTTACCAAAAAGGTCCTCGTACCAACCTTTTCAAAATCAGAATTCTGTGTCCAAACAACTTTTAAGTTTATGTGTTTGCTAAGCACCCAACATTAGAGAATCTAACAGATCAATCCTCTAAAATGGGTCCAAATCCTCTAGCGCATGCCCAATCGTATATTTATTAAAGAACGCCGTTACATTTTTCGTTTTGTTACATCTATACTCTATTTGTTAGGATGGTTTATAATTCATTCAATTTTCTAAGTACAAATGTAGAATCTACATAAAGTTGATGACCCATACTTCAGGCGATTCTTATCAAAGCTTAGAACAGCAAGAACAGCAAGTACAGTAGTACACTAACTTTGTGACTATACAACTAATACAAGTGCACAATGTATGCAGTTTGGACCATTTTACCAGATTTGCTACTTAATAATTGTTTCTGCACCATGTTTAAGTTGGCCCATTTTGCAAAAACTAAATCACCTAAAGCCATTGCACGTACTGGTTAAGTTTCATCTTAATGGCAATATCATATAAGTAGCACAGATTTAAAAATTTGATTCAAGCAATATAACAAAGGAAAAAGAAATCCAGATTTTTCTGCTCAATTATCGAAATAAAATGATAGTCTATGTTACTTGGACTCGAGTACCCATGTCGGACACAGGTATGTGTCGTGGTGTCCAACACATCCAATTTTACCAAAAACTTTCTTAATTTTGGCTGAACATGGATGAACATATCCATGTATGAGCGTCAAAGATATATGACACGGGTACTTGAGGTAAAATAATGAGTCCGACTGTCCGAGTAACATAGTTGATGCCATGATGGTCACCAAAATAAGATCCATTAGATTTGTTAGTCTTAAAAAACTATATAATATGAATCAAGATCGAAGTATATAATATAATACAGATCAATAATCAAAGACAAATCATAGAGGGTTAAAGAATACATACGTCCAGACATTGAGAGTCTCATTATGAAGAGAAAAGATGCTGAAAAAAGCTTGCTTTAATGGCCAATCAGCTCTGTAATGACCCTTAATAAACTCATTATCTCTTAAATAACCTGGCAAAGAATGATACTCCACTAATTGATACTTGACTTTCTTCCATAATCTTTTTCCTTTTCCTTGTTTGTTACAATTACTTGATGAACATTGCACACTTGAATTACTCATCTCCCTTGATTTATCACTGAAAACAAAGATTAACCCACTTTATAAAACCCGAAATCGAACGTAACCCATAAGTTTGTTGTTACAATATATGTTACCCACTACGTTTCGTATCCAATATTTGGAAAAAAAATGATAGCAAGGATTTGGAAGATAGAGATACGAACCTGAATAAATCTTGAAGGAAATGAGTAACCAAGAAAGATGGGCTTTAATTTGAAGGAGAAAAAAATGAGTGAAGTAGTTAATTTATAGGACAAAACGGTATTTGGGGCTACTATTTAAGAGAAACAAAGGAAGAGAGAGAAATGAGGGGGAATATTTGCATCCAAATGTTAGTTATACTCGTTACAGATGCGAAGATGCCAATCAAGAATTGGCTTTTTGTATGAGAAAGTTGCTAGATATGACATTTTTGGACAAAGTCATTTGTTAATACGTATAAAATAGGAGTTCAGACTTGAAAATGATGGTTGATTTCTTATGTTTGTTGTATTTTGTAGGTTGCCTGACACTATTATATATATAGAGGTATAAAAAATCGTCTTTACAAGACTAAGAATCTAATTACCAAATTACCCTAATACACCCCCTCAATCTTTACGGGGAGGAATCACGGATAGATTGGAACGATGTTTACAAAACAACTCAGAAGAAAGACCCTTAGTAAAAATATCAGCAACCTGTAATTGTGTCGGAACGCGCTTGACTTGAAGTCCACCTTTAGCAACCATCTCACGAACAAAATGATAATAAACATCAATATGCTTACTACGATCATGATGAACAGGATTGACAGTAAGATACATAGCAGAAACATTGTCACAATAGAGAACGGTAGGCCGTCGATGAAAATACCCTCAATCAGCCAACAGTTGACGAATCCAAATGTTTCGGCCGCAGTGTAGGCAACAGCACGATACTCAGCTTCAGTAGAATACTTCGAAACAGTAGGTTGCTTCTTAGAGCGCCAGGAGATCAAATTCTTCCCAAAGAATACAGCATAACCAGTAGTAGAACGCCGAGTGTCAGGATACCCGGCCCAATCAGCATCAGAGTAGGCAACAGTCATAGTAGGAGAGCCAGTACTATGAAGAAACAACACATAATCAGAAGTTCCCTGCAGATACCTGAAAATTCTTTTCACTGCATGAAGGTGAGTAGTACGAGGCGCATGCATAAATTGAGAAACCGAATTAACAGCATAGGCAATATTAGGACGAGTCATAGTCAAATATTGTAATGCACCAACCATACTACGATAATCTGTGGGATCAGCAATAAGTTCACCATCTAAAAGAGAGAGTGACACGAGAGACAACAAGAGTACGTACGGGTTTGACAATATGAAGATGAAATTTATGAAGAAGATCAACAACATATTTGTTTTGAGACAACATCAAACCCTGAGGAGTACGCAAAACCTGAATGCCTAAGAAATAATGCAAATCACCCAAATCCTTCATAGCAAACTAAGCAGAGAGAACACTGATAAATTTCTGAATTGAAGCAAAGAGGAACTACTACCAGTAAGCACAATATCATCAACATATAGCAGGAGAATGATAATATGACCATTATTTTTGAGAGTGAACATGGAGGTGTCACAACTGTTGCACTTGAAACCAATAGAAAGAATAAAGCTGCTGAAACGAGAGAACCAAGCTCGAAGAGCTTGCTTCAAACCATAAATGGATTTTCGTAACCGACAAACATGATGAGGTTGAGAAGGATGTTCAAAACCAGGAGGCTGACGCATATAGACTTCCTCATTGAGGAAACCATGAAGGAAAGTATTTTTAACATCGAGTTGACGAATAAGCCATTTTAAAATAGCAGCAATGGTTAGAATTAAACGAACAGTAGTAGGCTTAATTACAGGACTAAAGGTTTCAAAGTAGTCAATACCTGCCTGCTGATGATTACCAAAAACAACAGGTCTGGCCTTAAACCGCTCCACAGAACTGTTAGAATTATATTTATGGTTGGCTTAATTACGAATATTGAGAATGTTTGGCTAACCTGTTTAGGTTGCCTGGCACTATTATATATAGAGAGGTATAAAAAATCGTTTTTACAAGACTAAGAGTCTAATTACCAAATTACAAGACTATTTGGGATTTCTTATATGAGTTCGCCCAGTTTTTGCTTATCTACTAATTTGAAATTCTTTTATAGTGTGATTTTTACTTATCGGAGATTTCTCAAAGGAGCAATAAACAAAAAATAGTCTTGTATGTAACCCAAATATAAAATAAAAGTTGTATTCTGATGTACTTACTTTTGGATATATATTCAGATTTTCTTTTCTTCATCTAGTCAAATTCAAATGAATTCAGTCTAGAAATATAAAGCCAAAATAAAAACCCGTTTTTGTACCCTGAGAGAAGGGCCATCTAAATTTCTCTCTTTAGTACTTCCAATAAGCTCTAATAAAGGCTAATGAGTTAATATAAGGTCACGTAATTTTAAAAAAGAGAAGGTATTGGGTCAGACGCATCCGACCATAACATTTGGTCGGACGACTTTCAGTTGGTTGCATTTTTGTTTCAGTTGGTTTCATTTTTTCTTCAATTGGTTTCAAATTTTGTTCAGTTAGTTTCAAATTTATTTCAGTTGATCTTTTTTATTTCAGTTGGATGTCTTTTAAGTTCAGTTACTTATCTTATTGTTTCATTTACGTGTTTTAGTCTAAATGAAAACAAGTTAGAAGCAAATGAAAAAAAAGGGAGTAAATGAAAGCAAGTTAGAAGCAAATGAAAAAAAAAGGGAGTACATGAAAGCAAGTTAGAAGCAAATGAAAAAAAAGGGGAGTAAATGAAAGCAAGTTCCTTTTAACTGAAGGTATGTAGTTATTTCAGTTACTTATATTTTTCTTTCAGTTGATTAAATTTTTCTTTCATTTAACAACTAAATAAAAGTAAAAAAATAAAAAACAAACCTCTGCTTTCTTCTTTGATTCTCTCTCTGTTGCTTAGCCATGGCTTCTCTCTCTCTTGCTTAGCCATGGCTTCCACTTCACTGCTACAATCAACAACCTCTTCCTTCGCCGGCGTTCGACTTCCTTGCCGGAGCTCCGTCACTCCTCGCGTCGGAAGTTTTCTTCTTTGATTCTCTCTCTCTTGCTTAGCCATGGCTTCCACTTCACTGCTGCAATCAACAACCTCTTCCTTCGCCGGCGTTCGACTTCCTTGCCGGAGCTCCGTCACTCCTCGTGTCGAAAGTTCGTCGTTAAATGTAAGAGCGCGCGCGTCTGACGGTAATATTGGGTCAGACCGTCTGACCCAATAGTTAAAATTACGATCTTATAGAATAAGTTAAATAAGTTCCAATAACTTCTAATAAATTGGAATTCTTTCAATCAACTCAATTTCAGAACAAACAAAGGTAAGAGAACACACCCCATTAGTAGTTTTTTATAAAACATATTTCAAAGGCATACACATAAGGGATAAGAAATCTTATATTATTAATAGTGTAAGAAGTATTGCAGAAAAAAAAATCACTAACATATAGCTACAATGCGTATTCTTCCTTTTTTTTCTTATTGAATTTAGTTGAATTAAATCAATTAATTGAAACTTATCTAGAGTATCAAAACTTGTTATAACTTATTCTAAGAGAATACATCCTTAATGAAAGAAAAGAAAAAGGAAAAACTATACTTCTTTTAGTTGATCTTTTTCATTTTCTAATTGTATAACTTTTTTTTCACTACATGACTTTGTTAAAAAGAGTCAAATAAAAAGAAACAGAGATAGCATTAACGACATAAATATGAACAGAAAAGGACGATCCATTCTCATTATGGAAAAATGCCAATAATATGGAAATTCTTAAGTCCACTACTAGCGGGCTTAAAAGCTCACAGAATTCGTCAGCCCATAGCCAAATATTGTCAATTGTACATAATTATGACGGTTGTTGGGGCCGTTGGGCCTTCTGGTTGTGGACTTGTGGGCTACGGGAAGTACATCTGGAAAGAGGGGACCTAAAAAGTTTTAGTTTTAAATGTAGATGCTCCTTTTCTTTGCATTTATTTTCTTTATTAAGGTGATGATAGCTAACTTAGCAACTTATAAAAAAAACTTAGGAAATCCCCCCCCCCCACACACACAAAAAAAAAAACACTATTCTTTTCCCTTCATTTCATGCATTTTTACCATCTATTTAAGAAATACACCATCCATCTCTTTTTGAAAATGGAGAGGATTCTAAGTTAGCAATCCCTCTTTCTTTGTATTTTCATATTTTGTTGTTAGTTCAATATATAATGTTTAAGTCATGTACATATATGATCATTACAAATTTACAATATGGTTGTTAAATGGTAATAATCGGTTGGAATTGTAATGAACTAGTACAATATTTGTAAGTTTTATGTCAATCTTTAGGTACTAACATGGCCGTCTTGAAGATTTTGGGGTTCTAACATGAGAATGAGACCCTAAAGAATATTATATTAAAGGGGTCAACAACCATTATATCTAGAGGGGAATATCATTGTAATTGCACCCTCAACTGCAATAGTAACACCAAGATTATTACATCTATTAGACCGGTTGTTCATATATTTAATCAAGGATTTGTCAAATATAAAAGGTAATATTCAAATATTAACACACCAAAGTTCGTTAATATCACCATGATTTATTAAATCCATTTCATCACGTATTTGTCAAATTGAAAAGTTACTTGCCATGGAGACCGCAGAAACTCATTAGTGCCTTATTTAGAGTCTAGTTGTGGAAACCGCAAAAAGACATAATTGTCTTGTTTAAAGACTCGTAATGGAGACCACAAAATGTCAAATAAAGCATAAAAAGGAAACAAAGAGAGTAAGAGTTATGTATATTTTGGTCAGATGGTAGGTATAGGGCACTAATTAATGACAACATAACATCGTAGGTAATGTGTAACATCCCTGCAAATTCTATCCAACGATGCTCACCATGCGCACAACTCAAAACGCAGACACGGAATGAACATCAGTTATAAGGGAATCAACATCAGTTACAAGGAACACAGAATGAACAATCAGTTCTCTTAAAAGAACATTGGAATATAAAGAACATTATGTTCATTCGAAAAAAAACTAACTTACATCAAAAAAACATATTTACTTTTCTAATGATCATAATCCAAAATTAATTTGACATGAAAATTTAATTTTGAAACGTCAACAAATGAAAAGTTTGTGTTAAAAGAAAAGTAAGGTCACTCAAAAGAACAATAAAGAACATTTATAATTTTTAAATATGATTCAAACTTTTGAAACTTCAAGATATAGAACCATAAAGCAATGGACATTAAGTTCAGTTAAAGAACATATATTTCAATTAAAAGAACATCAAATCAATCAAAAGAACATTTACAATTTTTAAATAAATATATAAGCTTAAAGCAATGAACATCAAGTTCAGTTACAATTGAAAGAACATCAAATCAAATCAAAAGAACATTTTTACAATTGAAAATTTTTATGTCAAATTTAAAACTCGAACTGATGTTCTTTTGATTTAATTTATGGTTCTTTTGCGTGAACTTAGTGTTATTTTAACACAAACTGGTGTTCATTTGTTAAATTTTGAAAATTTTCATGTCAAATCAAATTTGGAGTATGATCAATAAAAAAGTAAATATGTTTTTTGATGTAAGTTAGTGTTTCTTTTGGATGAACATAATGTTCTTTTATATGCAATGTTCTTTTAGTAGAATTGATTGTTCGTTTTGTGTCCCTTCTAATAATTGATGTTTATTCCGTTCTCATAGATGTTCATTCCCTTCTAACTGATGTTCATTACCGTGTTGAGGTGTTCGCAGGATGAGCATTATGGGTCCGTGTCCAGAATCGACTAATTGGTAACATCCCCAAATGTCTTTACCACCTAAGTTAGTTAACATCTACACATTCGATTTTAAGTCAAATTGATGACTTAAGATGACAACAGTAACTTAAATTTTGTGCATCAGATACGCAACCAACAGTCCCTACGTCATACTATGAACGAGCTTCAATAGAATAACACGCATAAATATAATTGAACAGTAAGTAATTAATAGGGAAGAGATGGAATTAATTAGTGAATATGGTTGGTCTTGATCGTCATGCATGTGATGCTGTAAGCAATTCATAGTTGAGAAGTCTGGCCTTGTATTTGTATATACATACATGCATTATTGTTGCAGTTTCCAGATATATTGTTGTAAATGAGAGTAATGCGATGTTGTTACTTAATACTTATTCCTTCTGGTTATGGCCGTCAAGGTAGATGGAAATAATATTGGTTAAACGCACTTTTTGGGAGCTAAGATTTGTAGCTGGACAATAGAAATTGGTAAAGTTGCAATGAAGACTAACATTGTCCAACCACTAAACATTGCAAATTTAGGTCCTTTCCTACTACTAATTATTCTCCTATGTAATAGTTCGCTTTCTTGCCTAAAATTTGGTGAAGGTTGAATCATAATGGTAAAATGATCTTATTGTTGTAATAGTGAGATTAAATCATTTATAAGTTTAGTCTAATGCTCCCTTTATCTCAAAATATATGTTTAAGTTACTTCACAAATTATTAAAAAGGCAGTCTAATTTTAACTTAAAATTAGACTAACCTAAGCCCATCACCTTATTCAAAAAGTCCATTACTTTAATAAAAAAAATGTTTTATTCTCTTCTTCTTATTGGGTATGAACTGTTGCCTACTTTAATATTAAAATTAGACGATCTCTTATAAGACTAACTTAAGTTACTTCTTTCGTTTTTTGGACTTTTATAATATTCATACAACGTCATTTGACCATCTTTTGTAATTCAATGTAAAGAAAATACAATGATGTGGGTTCTTGCTAGATAGATTCATCTTGGTATGTAATTTGAAAATATCATTTTTAGTAGTTTTTAGTAACCTATATTAGGATATATTAATAGTTAGCCTTTTGCATTAGCAAGCCTGAAACTCTAGATTATGTGCAATAGAAAAAACGAGTACGTATTCGAAGAATGAAAGTTTATAAAACATATAGCCATGTTTGACAAATGACTTTTGGATTTTCTATATGGTCAAACAGTATAAAAAAGTGATTGGTGAATGACATTTTGGAGTAGTTGAAAAAGCGAACACATGCTTTATCAGCTTTTTGTGTTAGATTTTGGCTTTTACACAAACAAATACTTTTATCCAACAGTTTTATATCAACACAATAATTAGATAGACGGCAAACAAGCCAATATATATAGTCGGTCAAAACAAATGTAGCAATTTCTCCGTTGCCTACTAAATGCAACAGTTTGTTTTTTATATTTATCAATGCAATATTTTAAACCTTAATATCTCTAACTATTGAAAAGTAAAATTTATATAAAAAAATTGCTATTTTGAAATTATATATCGAGACAAATCTAACAAGATCAAAATATTAATATGTTTTTTTCTTACGTACAAATCGCAAACAATGCTCAAGTTGAATAATGTGAATAGTATTTAAAAGAACAATCAAGGTAGCAACTAGCAAGTACTTCCTCCTGGTTTTTTTCATTGCATTATTTCCTATTTATGGCAATTACATATACCCATTTTTGAAACTTTGTATTATGTAGTTGCCCCCTTCTCTCCTCTACTTTGTTACTTTTCTTAAGAATTGTGGCAACTCATATTGCTTGGGATTTTTGGGGGGGGGTTGGGGGTAGAGCTGTCAATTCGGGTGTTCGGGTCGGGTTTGGGTCGGGTCATGTCGGTTCGGGTGTCGCTCGGGTCGGGTCAAGTTCGGGTATCCGACTAGATAGGTCGGATCACTTTCGGGTCGGGTTTGATTGACTTCAGGTTCGGGTCGGGTTGAACCTGGGTCGGGTTTGGTTCGGATCTGGTTTAGAACAGGTTATGACGGTTAATTTCGGGTTCGGGTAAGGTTCGGGTCGGATCTATGTCGGTTCGGGTCAACCTCGGATCGGGTTATGCTCGGGTCGGATCAACCTCGGGTCGGGTTATGTCCGGGTTGGGTCAACCTCGGATCGGGTTATGATCGGGTCAGGTTGAACTCGGATTGGGTTATGCCCAGGTCGGGTCAACTTCGGTTCGGGTTATGCCCGGTCGGGTCAACTTCGGTTCGGGTTATGCCCGGGTTGGGTCAACCTCAGATCGGGTTATGATCGGGTCAGGTTGAACTCGGATCGGGTTATGCCCGGGTCGGGCCAACCTCGGTTCGGGTTATACCCGGGTCGGGTCAACCTCGGATCGGGTTATGATCGGGTCGAGTTAGCCTAAGATCGGGTCTAGGTCGGGTCGATTTCGTTTCGGGTCTAGGTCGAGTCGATTTCGTTTCAGGTCTAGGTCGGCACGATCTCGGATCCAGTTATGTATAGGTGAAATTATGTTCGAGTCAAGTTAACATCATATCAGATTAGTTCGAGTCAATCAAATTTCGAAACTGGGGATTAATTCGAATTTGATATATATATATATTTATTTAATTATTCGTTATTATTCATTTAATGTATTATTCGCTTTGGAACCGGTTATGTAATAATTTTTATTTTTTTGTTGTTAATTTTGTTAATGTTGTTATAAAGAATGGATAATCAAATGTTATATGTAATTGTTATATTTTTTATTTATTTATTTTTATTTAATTTTGATTGTTCTATTTAGTAATTTAAGGTAAAAAATTGGCTTTTCTTTTGCAGGTGGTCCCAAATCACAATGAAGTTTAATTGTAATCAAAATCATATCCACATTGTAATTATGTATTATAGATGTAATTAGCATCTATAAATTTTATTGTGTAAAGTTTAATTGTAATCAATTTTTTATATAATCTGATGAATAACTCCTTTTAAGTTCTTTGAAGTTTATTTGTAATTATATTAATATTATATTTGATAGATAGATATTATATTTGATAGATAGATATTATATTTGATAGAAAGATATTATATTTAAGTGGCGATGACCGATGAGTTTTTTATAATTTAATTTTAGTATGATCGATCGTTAACCAATATAACGACTAACGAGACTACTTGTTAGGTCTTATACCAATAACCATCATTAAACGTTGTCCATTGAAATTGAGATTATGGTTTCGAATATATATATATAAGTGACGATGAGTTTATAAATTTTATAATTTAGTTTTAATATGATCGATCGTTAACTAATATAACGACACTACTTGTTATTTGTTAAGGCTTATATCAATAATCACCATTGAACATTGTCCATTGAAATTGAGATTATGTTTCAAAATTGAGGATTATTTCGAATCTGATATATATATGTGTGTGTATATATATATAGATAGATAGATATTAGATTTGAGTGGCAATGATCGATGAGTTCTTTATAATAAAATTTTAGTATGATCGATCGTTAACCAATATAACGACTAACGAGACTACTTGTTAGGTCTTATACCAATAACCACCATTGAACGTTGTCCAATGAAATTGAGATTATGGTTTCAAATATATATATATATATATATATATATATAAGTGACGATGAGTTTATAAATTTTATAATTTAGTTTTAATATGATCGATCGTTAACTAATGTAACGACACTACTTGTTATTTGTTAAGGCTTATATCAATAACCACCATTGAACATTGTCCATTGAAATTGAGATTATGTTTCAAAATTGAGGATTATTTCGAATTTGATATATATATATGTGTGTGTATATATATATATAGATAGATATTAGATTTGAGTGGCAATGATCGATGAGTTCTTTATAATAAAATTTTAGTATGATCGATCGTTAACCAATATAACGACTAACGAGACTACTGGTTAGATCTTATACCAATAACCACCATTGAACGTTGTCCATTGAAATTGAGATTATAGTTTCGAATATATATTTATATATATACAAGTGACGATGAATTTATAAATTTTATAATTTAGTTGTAGTATGGTCGATCGTTAACCAATATAACGAGACTACTTGTTATGTTTTATACCAATTAATCAACTATCATTGAACATTGGCCATCGAAATTTAGATTATGTTTTGAAATTGAGGATTATTTCTAATTTGATATATATATGTGTGTATATATATATATATAGATAGATATTATATTTGAGTGGCGATGACCAATGAGTTTTTTATAATTTAATTTTAATATGATCGTTCGTTAACCAATATAACGACTAACGAGACTACTTGTTAGGTCTTATATCAATAACCACCATTGAACGTTGTCCATTGAAATTGAGATTATGGTTTCGATATATATATATATATATATATATATATATATATATATATATATATATATATATATATATATATAAGTGACGATGAATTTATAAATTTTATAATTTAGTTGTAGTATGGTCGATCGTTAACCAATATAACGAGACTACTTGTTAAGTTTTATACCAATTAATCAACTATCATTGAACATTGGCCATTGAAATAAAGATTATATGTATCTGAGTGGCGATGACCAATGAGTTTATAAATTTTCCAATTTAGTTTTAATATGATTGATAATTTTCGAAATTGAGATTATGAATTGTTTTTCAATATTTATGTTATTTTTGTTTTGATAAATTTTTAAATAAGAATAATAATATAAAAAGCTAAATTTTAATTTTATTTTTACATGACAATATATTACTAAACTTTCACTATTAGTGGCAATATAATTTAAATTTCTTTTACAAAATTAATAACTAAGGAATAATGAGAAATAAAAATACTATAAATAAACCGTTTTAAAAAAAACAAACTAAGTGGGCCGGCCCACTACACTAGGCCACTATCATTTTCCATCCATTTCCTATTCCCTTCACTATATAAATGAAAACCCTAACCCACACCCTCTTTTCCTCACATAATCAGTTATCTCTCCTCTCTCTCACTCCTTTCTCTCTCACTATTCTCTCTCTCTCTCAAATTCTCTCAGCCGGACCTAGCCGGATACTTCACCGGATCGCTAATAGTGCTCCTTGGTTTCTCTTCGCCGGACTCTTGCCGCTTTCTTCGCCGGACTCTAAGTTTTTTTGCCGGACTCTTCCCGCTTTCTTCGCCGGTAAAGCACTGATTTCCTTTTTTCTAAAGCACTGATTTCCTTTTTTCTAAAACACTGATTTCCTTTTTTTAAAACACTGATTTTCTTTTTTTTAAAATACCGATTTCCTTTGATTTTCCTTTTTACATTTTTCATTTTCGTTTCCGTTTTCATTGATTTTCGTTTTTCATTTTTGATTTTCGTTTTTCATTTTTCATTTTCGTTTTCATTTGCTTTTCGAATTCATTTTTGATTTCGTTTTTCCGTTGTTTTTTATTTTTAAAATGAAAAAATTGTTATTTCGTTTCTTTTAGTTAGGGTATTGATTTTCGTTTCTTTTAAAATGAAAAGATCCAACCCTCTTTTTCGTTTTATGAAAATAAAATGTCAAGATCCACCCTCTTTTTCGTTTTTGAAATCGTTTATAATCTCATTTTCGTTTTTAATTTATTTTGCTTCGTTCGTTTTCCTTCCTTTTCACTTATTTTTTTCTTTCACTTTTTTTAGTTTTATAATGCGTTTGAGAGAAGCCGGTCTAATTTTTAAAAAACCGGTTCATGGTCCGACAAAGCTGCAAAAATCCGAGCATGAATAAGTTATTAATTAAAAGGGATTCAAACCTAAATTAAACGGGCACCAATAAGTAATAAGACGGGTCTGTACCGTTTTAAAACCCGTATTTTAATCGGTGTGTCTTCCTTTCTTTATTTATTAACTCAATCGGGTTTCAAACAAATTTAAAACGGGTATCCACTCTTATTAAAATGGGTATGAACCGTTTATAATCCCGTCATTGAACCCGATTCGAAATTATATCATGTTTCTTTTATTGTTTATTTCCATGATCCGGATCTGGTCCTTCCATGATCCGGATCTGGTCCTTCCACGATTCGAATCTGGTCCCTTTTTCATTATTGTTTTAATTGTTATTTATTTATTAACTCGTTATACAATTGATGTATTTATTCATTTTGGAATTGGTGATGTAATAAATTTTATGTTAATGTTGTTATAAGGAATGGATATATCTAAATTTCATATGTTTATTATTCATTTGTTTATTATTCATTTGTTTATGTAGTTATAAAGAATGGAATATCAAATGTCTGGAATTGAACGTGATTATCAACAAGGTAAAAAATTTATTAATAAGTAATACTCTTAAATTAATAAAATTAATGTAATAATTATATAATTCTTGTAATTAGGGCTTCGTGCTCTTGAAAATGAAGACAATGATGTTGGTGATGTGATGACACCAACATCAGCTGCCATTGCATTTTTGCAACAATTTCCTTCTAACGAAGCCACCAAACGTAAAGCTCCGATATGGAGGGAGTTTGACATTTATTATACTATTGATGGTTTATTAAAGTTTGATGTATGCAAACATTGCAAAAACACGAAGTATAGTGCTCTTATAAAGGTAAGTAATGTCCTTTAAGTTGTTTGACTTATTAGAAATTTTGTTACCCTTGGATAATCATTGATGGAAACAGTTTCTTATTTATCTTAATGATATCGAGACTTGATTCCCATGATAAATCCTTGCTGGCAGCAATTTCTAATATTGTTTAAGCATTCTTATTGTGATGTTTTGAAATTGCTGGTATCTTGGGTTTCCATGATATAAGATTTGAGAGCATCTTTTCTTATTTATTTTTGTTTTCATTTAATATTAATAGTTTTATTTAAAAGTATTTTGTAGTCTAATTTATTTGTTTATGGTTTTGCAGATGATCACAATGTATGCGCTCAATTCTTCTCTATATTATAATTTTGTATTTAAGATTTAGTTAGTATGATGAAATTTTGTAGTATAAAGTTGAATTGTAATCATTTTTTTATATAATAAGAATACTAAGTTCATTGAAGTTCTTTGATGTTTATTAGTAATGAAATTTTTGTATACATTATTAGTTATTTATTTTAGGTGTATGTTAGTATGTTCAATTTTTATAAGATAAAGTTCATTTGTAATCGACTTTTCATATTAAAGCAATTACCAAGTTTTTTTAAATTTCTTTGATGTTTATTTGTAACCAAATTTTATATATATAATTAGTTATTGTCTATTTATATTGATATTTTATTTATATATAATTCATAATTTGAATTCACAATAAATCTTATATAGAAGAAATTTGTGTTTTTTAAGGATTAAATAATTATTTCAATTTAGTTGAACTAACTCAACTAAGTATTTTTGAATCAATTAAGTTATTATGATCCTCTTTTATAGATATTGTGTATTATTAAAAAAATTCAAAGTTGGGAAGATTGAAATATTCAATACTTCAAAATAATTTAAAATATTATAAATTTCATAAATCTCTTAAATAATCACTAGTATTGAATCAAATTCTAGATTTTCAGAAAAAATAATGATTTGAATTACGGTTGAGATGAATATATAATTTAGAATATTAAATATGAAATTTTTAATTAAGGTTATTGGGAAGAAGTAGTGTTGAATGTTTTATTGTAGAGGGTTTAAATTAAAAAATTGAGTAAAATAATTTAATAAAATAAAATTGAGCTATCGTCTAATTGTGCTGAAATCAGGTCAGGCGGAGACATAATTGGGCCGGGTTAAAGTTAAGTCGGGTTAGGTTTGGGACGGGTTAAAATGAGGTTGAGGTCAGGTCGAGGAATGTTCGGGTCGGGTCGAGATAGGGTCGGGTCATGTTCAGGTCGGATCATGATCGGTTCAGGTTATAATTGGGCTAGGTCATGATCGGATCGGTCACAGACTCACAATCATGTCGGGTTGAGATTAGCTCGGGTCATGATCGGTTCGGGTTAAATTTGGTTGGATCATGATCGGGTCGGGTCATAATCAGGTCGTGCTGAGGTCATGTCGGGTCATGTTCGGGTCGGGTCATAATCAAGTTGGGTTGAGGTCAGGTCGGGTCATGATCGGGTCGGGTTGAGGTCAGGTCGGGTCAAGATCGGGTCGGATTGAGGTCAGGTCGGGTCACGATCGGGTCGGGTTGAGGTCAGGTCGGGTCATGTTCAGGTCGGATTGAGGTCAGGTCGGGTCATGATCGAGTCGGGTTGAAACCAGGTTTCATCGGGTAAATTCGGATATGGGTTGAGTTCGGGTCGGGTGCAGGTCGGGTTCAGGTCAACAATTGTCGGGTGGATTCGGTTACAGGTTGAGGTCGGGTCGGGTGCAGGTCGGGTCAGGTCGAAGATTGTCGGGTGTCATTCGGTTACGGGTTGAGCTCGGGTCGGGTGCAGGTCGGACTCGGGTGTATCATTTCTCGGGTCGGATCGGGTCGGAAAGGTGACTCGCGCAGACAGCTTACTCCTTTTCAATAGAAAAGAATAACCAAACCAACCCAAATTTAGAAATGGGATAGAAAAAGGTCTTTATTGAAAAGGCTTTGCACCTGAAATAGGACTCCATAAGAATGGGTCTGAGCTTTGAAAAAGATGAAAATGCAAGGTATGAGATTTCATCATAAAACCGAATAAGGCTTAATAAGCTCTAATAAGGTTAGATAAGTTCAGATAAGCAAAATAAGTTGAAAAAAATAACCAATGGGCATGTTCTTTTTGTCTAAATCTAGCTGAACTGAACTGTGCCAAACGAATACTAATATATGAAAGAAAAAGTATCTTGAAAGATTGAATTAAACTGAAAATAAAATAGGAAAAATTGACAGAAAAAATAATCCCACATTTGGTCGGTCTTTCGCCACTAGTACCACCTTCAATTAATCCAGCAATAATCCTACCTTTGACCCCCCATATTCTCTCATTGGTCCCTCACCTGTTGGTGACCTACAATCATAGGTAATCTTCCCAATTACGTGATTAATAGCTAATTAAGTATATTTCAAACTAAATTTTTAATTAATGTTTTAAATCAGATTTAATAAAAAAACCCACCCCCTCCTCCCCTCCCCTTCCCCCCATTGCTGCCACCCACCACCATTGATGTCCACCCATCAACTACCACCATTTCAGCACCATAACCACCCGCTACCACCACAACTCCATCTTCGCCTAAACCAACCACCACCACGAACCCAGCATCGCCCCCACACCGCAGCAGCCTCTCCCCTGTTTTTCTCCGTCTCACGCACCTTCTACCTCCCTCTCCCCTCTCACGCTGCTATGTGGTAGCAACACTACTACAGACCCGCCTCAACAGGCGGCCAATCCGCCACCAATAACGCCCCAAACACGCCATCAGCCACCTAGAATACACCTCATCCCTCCTCTGCTTCTCTATTGCTGTTCGCTCACTCTCTCTCCCATTTTTCCCTGCTCGCTGCGGCCACCAGCACCACCACCGCGTCCGTACTTTAAAACCACCTTCACCTACCACCTTCTTTCGAACTAACTCCGGAACCTGAAGAAAGAAACAGAGAGTGGGGGCGAGAGGAAAAATGATAGAGGCAGAGAAGTGCGGTGGCGCTGTCAAGGCGCCGGTCGCCGAGGAGTAGAAGTAGGGGAAAGGGAGGGGATGGGGGTGGGGGGGAGGATTTTCATTTTTTTTAAAAGTCTACGGTAATTTTGGCCGGTCAAACAGGTTGCCATCATCCTGTACCAATGAGAGAATATGGGTGTTAAAGGTGGTATTATAACTGGATTAAATAAAGGTGGTATCAATGGTAGAAGACCGACCAAAGGTGGGATTATTCTTATCAATTTTTCCAATAAAATAATTAAACTGAATTAAACCGAATTGAAAAAAATTGAATAAAACAGGCCCATAGTGTTATTCCTTAGCACTTGCATAGTTACGCCTTACACTTGATTGCAGACTTATGTTTGAAGAAAATGAGTGATCCGAGGCAAATATCCATAAAGACGTCCAACTATCACCCATGAACAAACCTCTTCCATCACCTGTATTTAATATCAAGTGCCACATTACCAACCCTCACTCCTCTCACTATCGCAGCAGTCACTACCCATTCTTCTCCTTTCCCGCCTAATACATCGCACCCTCCCAAACCAAATTCCCGATTTATATAGCTTTATCCTATACCTATCTGCTATGTCCTAACCCTAACATTAGTTTTGTGTCAGTCCACCAGGTTTTCTCCATATTCCGCTATCTTCTCTTCTAATAATAATAAAAAAACTATATCCATTCTCAAATTCATATCCACTCTCTTTCTCTTCACTCAATTTTCTAATTTATGTTCTTCACATAAATCTAATAAAATTATGGGAAATTGTCAAGCGGCCGAGGCGGCAGTAGTATTGGTGCAACACCCAGAAAATGGTAAGGTTGATCGAATGTATTGGTCGATCAGCGCTAATGAGGTCATGTGTTCAAATCCTGGTCACTACGTCGCACTCGTCGTACAACCTAGTAATAGGGACCGTAACACTAACGTCCACCCAATTGTGAAGCATCAACTTAAACTTCTTCGCCCTACTGATACTTTGCACATTGGTCAAGTTTATCGTCTCATCACTTTCGAAGGTAACGAAAGTAACCTTTTGTTACGTTAAAAAGTTTGTTACAATCCGTTACGTAGTCGTGCATACGATAACTAGGGTTGGGGAAACCATAGTAAAATTAAAATCATAAGAATTTTCGTGTTACGTTGTAATTAATTCGTTTTTGATGTGGTTTTGTGTTTTTTTTGTAGATGTTATAAAAGAGTTTGCGGCTAAGAAATCTGTGAAACTAGGGAAATTGCTCAAGAGAAGTGTTGTGAGATCTGATGCGGGAAGATCTACGCTCGATTGCGCCCTGGTAATTGTTTATTTGATTATTGGTTTATGCATGAATTAGGAGTAATGAATTAGAGTCCATGAATTATACATGTTATTTTGCAATTTCATTGGATTTAATCTTTTGTTCAATGCATAACAATTTTACATGTTGTTATTAGTAAAATCGTCGAATTAGTATTAGCTAAGAGCCTAAGACTTGACTCAACGAGGAATAGTTGTTAGCTCGATTTCAATAGCGTCTTCCTCAATATGAGATAGTGAGTGTGAGGTAGTGTCTCGAACATACTCGAACCAATGATGCTCATTGCTACTTGTTTTCAGTACTTTTTCAACAGAGTCATAACAAGATAGATATCCGATCTATTTTCTTTGAGAAAAAGTATGTTATAATGTTAATCTTGAGTTTGTCTGTCTACCTACCTAGGTTTTTGTGAAATCATTTCATGATTAGGGATCATTGTTATACTATTGGTCAAGGAATGATAAGAAAAAATCAAATTGGCTTAATTTTAGCTGCTAAATGAGATAGGAAAGTTGTGAATTGTGATCTTTGCATATAATCAAGTTATGAAAAACTCTGCACTACATTGCTGAGACAAAATTTAGTTGGTTAAAATTTAGCCAAATAGCCTCACTCGAATGATAACCTCAACATCCTATGAATAGGGAAAATCAGTGCGTAGTTTGCAACTACTAACCGAGTTAGTGATTCCTCCTATGTGCACAATGCACAATGAGAGTAAACATTAGCTTTTATAAAAACTTCATTAAATAACTGATAGCAATATATATTTAGCTCAATTCATAACCGCGTTATGTTAATAGAATTGTAGTTTTACAGGGATTACTGAATGATGATTTTAGGGAATAATAGAATTGTTCTTGGATATATCATAATTATAGCATATCTATTTTTCTCCTTTGGTTTCAAAAACTTTTACAGCCTTTTTACTTGTGAGTCTCAAAATTTTTGCTTCAATTCACTTTTGGAAAAACTTCTTTTTTCTAATGTTTAGAGTTTAGACCATGTCAATAATATACTATACACTTCCAAAAATTCACATTATTTCCTGTGCTTATCAGTTTATGTGATTCAAACCCGTGGATGAAGTGCATCTTTCATTAGTAGAACAGGAGTATCATGTTAAATTGACACAGTAGTGTAGGGAACATGATTACATGAAGCAAAAGTGTAAATATGGGCTATGCTAGTGAATAGTGATGTTGATATTTGGCAAATACTCCTAGCATAGAACCATTGTCGAGTCTGCACAGTATTCAGATAAACTAAGGTAATTTTCAAAGGAGGTAAAAGTTTATTGGTTTTTGTGCTATTAAAAAGAGGAAAAAAAATTCAAAAAGTAAAGGTAAAACTTTAAAAGTGAATAAACCTAGGGTACATTTCTCTTACCTTAACAAAATAAAAGAAAAAACAAGGTTCTACTAGGGTTGGTCAAGTTCCCCTAGATATAGACATAAGTTCCAATAGAAGGTGATCAGTTTAATCAGCTTTAACAAGTTCAA
Source organism: Patellifolia procumbens (assembly GCA_947645195.1). NCBI lineage: Eukaryota > Viridiplantae > Streptophyta > Magnoliopsida > Caryophyllales > Amaranthaceae > Patellifolia > Patellifolia procumbens. The sequence continues at coordinate 3,343,244 of CANSGD010000144.1, forward strand.
GTAGTGTAGTTTATAATGAAGATGAAGAAAAATGTAACTAGATATTTATTGCAGGAGCGTAATGAGTTTTGAGTATATGTCATGCTCTACGCTAGCAAGTTTGTGAGAAAGAGAGCATTGTAAGGACAGTTGGAATGGGAAATGACAACTCTTGAGATTGAATTTCGAAATTCCCAGTTTACGCGCCAGGGGAGGCAATCAGGGTTACAGTTAATCGCATCTATACTATATTTATGACCCCATACCTTCCATCTCCTCTTTGTCATGATGAAATTTGTCTCATATTTACCTAGCTAAAAATTGAGCAAATAGAGTATTCAAATTAGAAAATCTTATGAGAACAAATGATTTGCACTTATTCAATGCAAATAAGGTTGGCAACTTGAACTTGGTATTAGTCAATAGTCATGAACTCATGCAATAAACATCACTGTTATTTGTATTAGAAGTTTGGAACAGAGCAAGTGTGACCTTTCCACCTGAAGTGGCCTTTTGTATAATCTACTCACCCTTTTAGCTTAATTTGTGCTTGAGTAGCACAAGTGCATGTTAACATGTCTACTTAACTATTCCTTTGCTGTCCTTTCTCATCTTAGCTTCTTTCATTCTAGTTTTTGTATGAATGTTTAATTTGGACGAGAAACTTTTGGAATTTCTTGTGAGGAGCTCTATAGAATCATGTCAAACTATCAAGAGCAACTTTAAGACTACCAGCCGAGCATTGTGAGTGTAAGAATAAATTGAGGATGATGAAGAATAAACTTAGTTTGGGGAATTTGTTTCTCAAATTTGTCTTGCGATAGTTTGTCTGACTTGTTAGGCAAATAGTAGACATGTTCATCTGGAATTGCTAAGTGGTACTTATTTCTTTTTTCTCTCCTTTTCTGATAGTAGTCTTAAAGATTATAAAATTCTTCCTTTCATTCAAGAAAAGCTGAACTACTGTTGATATATATCTTAGTCCTGATAATGCTTAAGCATATATTTGTACATCAAGAGACCTAGTTTAGTAGTTTGCGGTCATGTTTTCATACATCCAAGCCAATCGTGAATGATGTGGTTGCGATCATGGCCTGATCTCTTTGGCTGAACTGAACTGCATTGTACTCGAAGGAATTGTAAAATGTGAGAGTAAAACTGTAAAAGTATTGTCTAGAGCCAAACTGAACTGAACCAAAAATAAGCTGAAGAGAACAGACCCTTAGTTGATGGTTTTCGAATCCCACCATGGCCTTCGACTCTAGCTATTAGATTAATGAGTTAAGAGGGAACAGTTTGAATCAATGCATTACACATTGTTGGCGTAGACAGATTTTAAGGGGAAAGTAAAGAAGGGAAAAGAGGGAAGTATTCTTCTTTATTTGGATAGCAAGATATTTTTTTATTAGTGTTTTAATGCTAAACTTTCCATTAGTGTTTCTTATGACATGGAAGTCACTTTTGACTTCATAAAACTGTAAATGGAGAGGAATCAAACTGCAATACCTATTCTTCATCCTCATGATTTTATATCGAACAAGCGTTTAAACTCTAATGGCCTGTTTGATAGGCCGTATAGCAATGAATTTTACTGTTTCAGTGTTTTGTGTAACTTCGGTCAGAAAATTCTGATGCGAATGTTCGTGATAATCAAACTCCAACGTTAAACATGCTCTTTTATGTAATATAAGTTCCATCATCACCCAATATCACATTCCAAAGTGGTAATCTGAATACAATTTTTTCATGTAGATGTTAGGCATGTATAATCATGATCATCTACATTGACGTAAACTTCCTTCATGAAATTCGTAAACTTCATTATCATTACCACCATTTATTTACCGCCTATCTAATTGTTTTGCAGATAGAACAAGACGGGGTTGGAAGTGGTACCAGTAGTAGGACCACAGGCAGTAGACGCATAAGTAGGCATCATGGTGGCGGAGGGCAATGGAAGCCTGCATTGCGTAGCATCGCTGAAATCGAAACTTGATCACCTTTTCTTTGCCTTCCCATCTCTTTTCTAGTCTCTGCTTGACATACTATTACCTGATTTACCTCCTCCTCCTCTTTAATAAGCAATAGTTTGGGTCCATTTTTTTTCTTGAACTATAGAATATAGACTAGTGTGGTTGCTCAAGTTAATCTGTATCATATAATCTCTAATCAACTTTCTTGCTCCCACCAGTTTAGCTCTTTTTTGCATAGGATTTATTCTGCTTGCCGAAATTAGTTTAGGCCGTCTTATAGTTAGTTACGTTTTCTTTAATCAAGGATCAAAATTAATCGTCTTATACTAGTAATGTTATCTTTTATTAAGGATCTGCCTTAAGTTTCATCATGTTCATATACAAATGAATGTGACACTGTATTATTTTGACGTAAGTTTTGGTTGAAATTGTTTTCCTGAGACCCTGAACGACTATTTATTCCTTGCACTCAAGATGTTCGACGAATTGCTATGAAGAAGTTGGGTACAAATGTACAATGAGTCAGGCTTTTTTAGTTTGGAAGGACAATCACTGAATAGCTAGATTCATTCAAATGACGAAATTTCTATTTTACAATTGCTGATTTTGTTTTGTCTTTTACATTAAAGGCGTGTTGGGCGGATTTTTTTAGTAGCTTTTAGTTTTTCAAAAATTATACTTTCTCTGTTTCTTTTTAATTGCAACAAAGGAATATTTTATGTCTCACAAATAATACCTCATTGTTGCAATTAAAAAGAAACGGAAGAAGTACTATAATTGTTTGGCAAGGTAGCTTTCAGATAGCTTTAGCTTTTGAATAACTTTTGTACAAAGCTAATATGTGTCTTTCTAAGCTTTTGTCTAAAGCTAATATTTTGTACAAATATATTAGTAGTTAAAATTTTATCTACAACTACTTTTACCGAGCACTAATTATTAAGCAGCTAGTTCTACAGTTGAAACTTGAAAGCTAATAGCTACCTCCACAATTGAAAGCTAAAAATTAAGAGTTGGACCTAAACACTAAAAGGTCGCAGTTATGGTTATGATTTCTACTTATTATTACTCCCTCTGTTTTTATTTAATAGGGGGACATTTGTACTTTTCACGTTTGCCAATGCATACGAATATCTATAATGCACATGAGTAAAAATTATGAAAAAGTTGATATTAAAAATCTACGTATTAAGATGAATCAAACAAAATCCCACATGACAATGCTCTTTCTCAAGTATACAAAATACAAGGTCGTCAAAAGTTTATTGTGATTTGTGAATAGAAACAAATGTCAAAGTATCCTTATTAAATAAAAACAGAGGGAGTACTAGTTAAACGGTGGTGCTTAGCCCATTAGCAAAGTTGTATGATGCAATGTGTTAATTTGTTAAGTACACAATGTGCCACGTGTCCAAAATACATTGGCCAAAGGGAATAGAGTGATGGCAAGATTATGATGACAATATGTTATCAATTTAGGCATTCATCTCACAATGTCCAAAATATACAAGGAGAAAGTAACAGATGGCAAAAAAAATACAAGATCAACCATTGGTGGTGGTTGGTCATAACTAGACTGTAAGTTGGTTATGAATGAGGTGGGGAAAAAAATGAAACTCATTAAATATTTGATGGCCAAAAAAATTTAGCTAACCAATGAAACACTTTGTTTTTGTCTTGTGTCAAAGTATGATAAATTCCTATATGCACTTATCTAGTTTATAACGTTGTTGGGTTGTTCTTCAATTAAACTTCCTGTATTTTTTTTGATGAATTCCAGCAACAATTAAACTCAAGAGAAAGAATAACAACTGAATGAATAATCTGATTCTTTTTACATCTTTGAGCAAAATTACAAACTCAATTGATTTCTAAAAGAAAGTTACCACTATGTACATATAAACCTAATTTTTGACTTACAAACTCAATCGAATTTTCAATTACCTTCATTGTTGTTAATTTGTTCAATAATATGGAGATCCATTCCTTCATGTTCAACAAGTATTTCAGAAATTTGTCTATCAACATCTTTAAGTTGAAGTTTTTCCACACTACTTTCAATATAAGATGTAAATTCTTCTTCAAAATTTGCAGTTCTTCCACCAATTGTATTGCTAGATTCTTCAGTATAATTGGTATTAAGGTTGAATTGATGGATATTCATCTTTGATTTCGATTTCAGAGAATGAATTTTAGGTTTATTTCCCCCAATCGTTGAGCATTGAATTCAGTGAGAATAACGACAAAGAGAAGAATGTTGTGCGTTGTTGTTGGCCTGCTGCGCCGTTTTTTTAATTTCCCCCAATTACGAGCTGCTTCCTTTGGGCTTGGTCACGTGAGAATGGCCGGTCCACACCATTTTTAGTGTGGACCTGGTCCACCCAAGTCTTTTTGCACATGAAATGATAATGTGTTTTTTGGTCCTCATCCACTTTTGTCTTTTGTACTCTTTTTTTGTTGTTTTCTTTCTTTCCCTCCTTTTATCTCTTTAATCCATATGGTTTTTCTCTTCTACTTTTATTAATCAACCTCCCTTATCCATACTTAACATATTTTGTCTAGGAGTTCCCCCTAGTTCACTTGTTGCAACTATTGTGTTACGGAGGGAGTAGTTTGCGTTTTTAATTTTAAAATGTGTATGATAAGTGCTACCGTGCTAGTATGTGTAACTCAAATACCACAAGCCCATAAAACATATCTCCATACTATAAGGGAAGAGGGGGGTGGACATCAAAATTAAGAAAAGAAACAAACAAATAAAATGAGTCAAGTAAGTTATTAAGTGTGGTTAAGTTTGATTTCCTAACTTAGCTATCATATTTTTAGCAAAAGATGGTTAAAACTTTAAACTAAAATATCTATAAATCTATAAAGTAAATTTTTTTTAAAAAATATCAATTGTTATATTTTCTTTAGATCTTTAAATAGACACCCACTTTATTATATTTTTATATACTTTCGATTTTTTTATTTTGCAGATACATTAATAATTAATTGCTCATGAGTGAAGGTGCATTTGATCAAATTAATCATGAAACATGATACAATATATTAGGGTGAGTGAGAAAGTGGTAGAGGGAGAGGAATGATGTATTTTTTTTAGTCATGACGAATGATGCTAATGACATCTTCCATTAATCTTTTGTATGATTTTTGTTTTCTCAGGCGTTTTATTTTTAAAATACTTTTTCTAATCTACTATCTAATATTTATTACTCCTTTTTATGTATTAAAATTGTTTAACTATTTAAATCTTTTAAGATTACAACTACACCCTCTAAAAAATTGATTAAAAATTAACGATTATTTTTAAAAGTATGAAAAATACGTATACACTTTAGTGAAGAAATTACAATATACTTTCTCCCATGTCCTTAATACGAAGCACGCATCACGTACATATTTGGCTAGTGCTACAAGTGTGAGGTGCACTCCATCTAATCGAGCTCATGGTATATGAGTATACCCATGTATAATTAAAGTTGCATTTTCTAGAGACTTTTCTTATTTTGCTCAATTTAAATATTGAGAATAATCAATAAACAAAATTCTACCCTTAAATATATCCCGTCAATGCTCAAAGTTTGATAAATACTTTGACGATGGCTGACTATACAATATTATCAAAGGATAACCCTTGAACAAGCAAGACATATCCACGTCAAACATTTGAACTATACGTAATTACGTATTTGCAAAAAAGATAATATAGACACGTAGGAAGTCCTTGCAATTTTGCTCTTCCTTTTCTACTGTGGAAAGTGGTGATAGAGATATATTGGATCATGAATAATGGACCATTAAGCAACCTACTACGATAATCATACATCCATACTATATATAGAGCGACTCCATATTCAATAATTATAAGATTTAACAATTGCAGCAGATCCAAACACATCCGTCTTCCCCTCATTTTCACAAGGTACTTTTTTGTGATGGAAATGTTATTTGTAGTAACGCCAATATTGTATTGCTACTTGCAAGCCTTTAGTTTTGGAAATGTTGTGCTACTACGAACTTTTTTATCTTTTATGAAATTTTGATTTTGATTTTGATTTTGTATCATTATTGGTTACATTTGTTTTTCTTATTATGATCATGTATGTATGTGCTATTTCGTTAGATTTCCTTCCCTATAACATGATTATGGTCTCATTTATCCAATAATCTCTATACTATAAGGGAAGAGGGGTGGGACACCAAATTTAATGTATTGCCTAATTTACCCTTTATTGTTTAATTAATAATTTATAGAAAAAAAAATTTATCATAAAAAATAAATAAAAAATTAATGAGAAAAATTGCATAAATAAACCACCTATAGTCATCCCACAATCCTACTACATCACAAAAAATAACTACCCACCAGGCCACCACCTACTCACCCACTCACCCGATCTCAATAAATAAATAACATAAAAAAAACTGATTCAAAATACCAAAACTACAGATATAATTTTTGCACACATTATGTGCATATAAGGCTAGTATATAAAGAATTTAACACGGTAAGTCAGAAAATTGGCTCTCATCCCTTCTAACGTGTTTGATGGCCCTCCTTTTGCCTTCCTTCCCGTGACCTTTTAAGAGTTAAGCTTATACTTAGTTGGGTTATTAGACATGTTGGTCAATAGCGAGTTGGTAACGTCAAAACCCGTAAAGAATAAGCTAGGGTTACAATTAGGAAATAAAGAGAATTGAACGAACATCAAAACTTTATCTTACATGATTTTTTTTTGACAAAAAGATTATCTCTTATGCAAAAATAGTTGGTCAATAATTATAGTCATCTATTTACTCTTATCAAATAACAATAATGTCAATCTTCAATAAACTAATCATCTTCGAGTCTCCTCTCTCGTTCTGCCCTAGGGTTTAGCGAGTGCTTAGAGCGTGTTTCTCCTTGGATTTCCAAGGTCTATCTCCCTGGTTTTAGGGTTATCTCCCATCATTCGATGGCGGAGAGTTTGATTAATCAGTGTGCAAATCTCCAGATTGAGGAGGATGAGAATGAGATTGTGGAATTAGAGCCTCAAACCATTGATAACTTAGCGGATAAGTTAACCCTAACCCTAGTAGGGAAACTGTTGACTGTGCGAAATTTCAATTTTGAGGCGCTACAAAGAACGCTGAAGCATGTATGGTCGTTGTCGAAAGGGGTTAGTTTTGGCCCGATCGAAAATAATCTCTTTATGGTGCAATTCTTTCATTGGTGTGATAAGGAGAAGGTCCTCGACGGCGCGCCATGGAATTTTGAGAATCACCTAGTTCTGCTGCGTGAAATACAAGGAGGTGAACAGCCGGAGTCGATGGACATCTCGACACAACCGTTCTGGGTGAGATTTTATAATCTGCCGCTAGATAGTAGAAATCAAGAGGATGTTGGACGTGTGGCGTCGAAGGTAGGGGAGGTTTTGAAGGTTGAAGTGGAAGGCTTGGGATGGGATACGTCGTGTAGAGCTGATAGGTTTTAGTCGTGTCACCTAATCAAAAATAAACCTACGGACCTCTAACTAGGTAGTCAGTGGAAGCAGGATCGAATCCACAGGGAGACAGAGTTTCTAAATTAATATTCAACCGATTCAGCTACTCCAGATGAAATCAGGGAAGAAATAATTAAACTAATGAATAGACTACAGAAGACGGAATAAATTGAGGATTAAACTATGGAATAAAAACCTAGGGTATTAGGTCGGTCCACCATGCTTATACCAATCAAATAGGGTCAACTACTACCAAAACCTAAGTCAAGAGTCGGGTGATTAGAGCCTATGTTGAGCTATGGTTAAGACTCAACGCTCATAGTTCAACATACGCCGCATGTTCACTAACGTAATCAGAACTACTGACGTGTCCTAGGCCTCTAGTCGTGAGACGGATCTGTGCAAACAACTATTAACCACAAGCAATCAATGAAATTGTACACTGACATTAATTACTCAATAAGAACAAACCACATCACAATCACCCTAATCAAGCCCTAGAAATTGAAAGAAAGCTAAATCACAATCATGGTATAAACATGGCTTTCCTATCTAACACCCTAGAAAGAGAACTACTCACTCATAATTGAATTGACAATAATAAGACTAATATGAAACCCTAACAATTGCATCATGAATAATTGAATAAATAAACTAAGCAATTAATAATAATAAAAGAGATTAGAGTAGAGAAGAATACCAATTGACGGAAAGCAGGAACTTTTATTGAAATCGAAATAGGATTGATCACCTCTAAATTAATCTAAAGTGTTTGAATTAAACTAAAAGCAATGAAGAATAAAACTAGTCTAAAACCTAATGAAAGATGAATAAAAGATGTTGAGGAAAAGGTATTTATAATACCCCTCAAGTTCACTAAAAACGGGAACAAAAAGTGAAAAAGCGCGATAAAGCACCAGACCCGATCGGGCCCGAGCACAGTACCCGATCGGGTCCACATACAAATTCTCCCAACTTCACTTCTGGGCTCTGGCAGCAGCAGTGCAGCAATAAGGCGAGAAAACGGCCCACCCGATCGGGTCGGGCGGTAGTCACCCGATCGGGTCTGGCGACAACTTGGGCCAGCGTGTTCCCCTCGCCTGTAGCACCGCAACGAGACCAAGCAGCACTCCACCCGATCAGGTCGGGCGGTAGTCACCCGATCGGGTCTGGGGACATGCTTCCTCGCCCGATTCGATCGGGCAAACATCGCCCGATCGGGTCCGCAACTTTTATACCCGATCATAAATACTTCGCCCGATCGGGCTATTTCTGCCCGATCAGTGCACGGAAAACTCCTTTTGACTCCTTTGCTCTCTAATCTTCACGTTTAGGGGTCTTGGGACCTCCTAAACTATCCATAAAGCTCGTGAGCCACCCTACGTGCCTCATAACACCTCGTAAAGCCGTGGTTGCTTCCAAATGGCTCGGGAATAAGGAGAAAACTCCATAAAACCTGCAATTCAATACTAAAACACGAAACCACAACTACATACGAAAGTTAGCACAAAATAGCTCCCAAGAGCTCCAATGACGCACAAATTAGCTTGTAAATAAGGGAGAAAACTCTATATAAATACGTGATATCAAGAGCTAGGGTTATTATTGATGTGACTAAGCCCCTTCGTCGAGTACAGAGAATACGTAATAAACAGGGCAATATCACTGATGTAAAACTGAAATACGAAAGACTCCCGTCCTTTTGTTTTCTGTGTGGTTTGCTGGGGCATGTGGATCGTGACTGCCCTAATGTGGATGATGATACTTACATTGGGTCTAAAGGGTGGGGTGTGTGGCTGCGTGCGTCCCCTAGGAGGGGAATTAGTCGGCGTCGAGATGAATTCGCGAAGCTCCAAACAACTAGCAAGAAATTGGAGTTTGTGACTAAAGGGCAACATAAAGCAAGGAGGAAGGTTGGGGAGGGTGCTAGTATGAAGGGGAGCAATAAGTCTTTGCTTGGGGGTTCTGAAGGGGAAAGAGAGAGTATAGGAGGGAGGGAGAATACAGATGGTGTTGAAGAAATTCTTACGGTGGGGACAGGCGTGATTCAACACGACAGTGGAGTAGGGGTGGGAGTTTTTGATACAGATAATTTGTTAAAGCAGGGGAAAGGGTGTGATACTGATGCTAGGGGGAACGATCAGGGGTGTGCGAGTAGTGAGCATGCTAAGGGAGTTTTTAGTGGGGAGAGGGGAAGTAAAAAATGGAAGAAGGTGGCTCGTAGTATGCATGTTGAGGGGAGTGGGATTATGTGCAGCACTGATGTGTATGGTGGGAAGCGAAGCTTGGAGACAAACATGGACATTGATATGGAGGGTAGCATTAAAAAGTTTAGATTGGATACATCTTCGATCCTTTCTGAGGCGGTGGTTGGTGTGCACCAACCCCGCCCTCAGCCATGAGTCTTTTGAGTCTCAACTGCAGAGGGCTGGGCAATCCCAATGCAGTTGATAATCTCCGTGATTTGGTCCGGAGAGAGGCCCCGTCGGTTATTTTTTTGTCAGAAACAAAATTGAGTAGTATCGAATTCCGACGTGTAGCAAATAAGTTAGGTGACTTTAATTGGCTTGCTGTGGATAGTTGTGGTAGAGGAGGTTGGTTAGCATGTCTATGGAGGAAGGAGGTTAGTATGGAGCTGCGTTCGATGTCCCTTCACCACATGGACTTTTGGGTGGCTAATGGCTTGAATGACGAGGGTTGGCGTTTCACGGGCTTCTATGGGTGGCCGGAAATCCAACATCGACATCTATCTTGGGCACTGATGAAAGAGTTGGCGACTCAAATGGAGGGTCCGTGGCTTTGTATAGGTGATTTCAACGAAATTACATGTGATGATGAGAAAGTAGGTGGGAATGATCGTGCGGAGTGGCAAATGACTAATTTCAGGGAAGCTATCGATTTATGTGGCTTTCGTGACGTTTGTTATTCGGGTTATCCTTTTACTTATGATAATGGGTGAGAAGGCGAAGAGAATGTGCAATGTCGTCTGGATAGGGCTCTTATGAATGGAGCTTGGGAGGAAATTTTTCCGAATGCCCACCTTGTGCAGTTGGACCGTGAATGGACGGACCACTCTCCGTTGCGTCTAGTGTTTGATGCGAGAGAAAATAGGATACATCGAAGGGGAAAGTTGTTTCGTTTTGAGCAGTTGTGGTCGAGTCACGATCAGTGTGAGAAGGTAGTTGGTGATGCATGGTCTTGTGGGCGAACTTTGAAAGAAAAATTAGAGGGCTTTGCGGCACACTTGAAAGAGTGGGGTGACGCCACTTTTGGTGAGATCTTTAGAACGTTGAGATCAAAGAGGAAACAACTCAAAAAGCTTAATAAAGGGCAGCTCTCCAGGGAGCAGTTACAGCAGCGCAAACGTCTAGTTCGTGATATTGAGGGGCTGGTTCGCAAGGAGGAAATGGTGTGGCGTCAACGCTCAAGGGTGCTATGGCTCGAGCTTGGTGACCGCAACTCCGGCTTTTTTCATCGTCGCGCTTCTGGTCGTAAGATGCGTAATACCATTAAGTTTTTGATTGATGAGACGGGGGTTCGTAAGGAGGGTGATGAGCAGGTTGGGGTTATGGCTCTGAGTTACTTTAGTGATTTGTTTGCAAAATCTGATGTGCGCAATTTTGAGGCAGCTCTGGGTGGGTTGGAAGGTCGAGTTTCCCTATCGATGAATGCAGCACTTGCGGCGGACTATAGGGAGGAGGAGGTTCAGTTGGCACTTAGTCAAATGCACCCAATCAAAGCGCCGGGCCCTGATGGTATGTGTCCTTTATTTTTCCAGACTTATTGGCATATTGTGGGTCATTCTGTTTGTGAGTTAGTGCTGGGGATTCTTAGAGGCAATAATGTGCCCGATTATTTGAATAGAACTTTCATTGTGCTCATCCCTAAGAAAAAAGATGCGGATAAGATGAATGACTTTCACCCGATTAGTCTGTGTAATGTGGTTTATAAACTGGTCTCGAAAGTGCTGGCGAATAGATTGAAAATGTTCTTGAGTGATATCATCTCGCAAAATCAAAGTGCTTTTACTCCTTGGCGATTGATTACAGATAATATCTTGGTTGCGTTTGAGTGTTTTCATTCCATGAAATGTTCAAAGGCTTCCAAAGGTTCTTTAGCTCTTAAACTAGATATGGCCAAAGCTTATGATCGTGTTGATTGGGATTTCCTGGAAGCGGTGTTGAATCGTTTGAACTTCGAAGGTGGGTGGATTAGTAGGGTGATGGATTGTGTTAGGTCTGTGTCCTTCTCCGTATTGATTAATGGTCATCCTACGAGAGAATGCAGGCCCCAGCGCGGCTTGCGGCAAGGAGATCCTTTATCTCCTTATCTATTTATTTTGGTTGCGGAGGCTCTTTCGGGTTTACTAAGGAGGGCTATGGAGGAAGGGGCCATTCATGGGGTGCGTATTGCTCCGTCAGCTCCTATGATCACTCATCTTTTCTTTGCGGATGATAGCATTATTTTTGTGAAGGCAAATGTGGAGGAGGCGCTTGTGGTGAAAAATATCCTTGAATTGTATGAGGGAGCGAGTGGTCAGAAAGTTAGCTTGACTAAGACAAATGTGTCTTTTAGTAGTGGGGTGAGGGAGGGGGATAGGGCGAGAGTGGTGGAGACTCTTGGTGTTGGGATGGTGGATGTTCATGGGCGTTATTTAGGTCTCCCTATAGTCGTAGGGAGGTCCAAGAAGGTGATCACTAAGGGTATTCGTGAGAAATTGTGGAAAACATTGCAGGGTTGGAAGGGTTTAAGTCTTTTGAAAGCGGGTAGGGAGGTTATGATAAAGGCAGTGGCCCAATCTCTTCCTACCTACGTGATGAGTGTTTTTAGACTTCCTTCTGCTTTTTGTGATGAGATGATATCTCTTATTTCTCACTTTTGGTGGGGTCAAAAGCAAGGTGAAAGGAAAATCCATTGGGTTGCATGGAAGAAATTCTGTAGGCCTAAGGGTGAAGGTGGCTTGGGGTTTAGAGACTTTAAATGCTTTAATTGGGCTCTCCTTGGCAAGCAAGCATGGCGTGTACTGAAATCTCCACACTCTCTAGTAGCTCGTGTTCTTAAAGCAAGGTATTTCCCTTCTTCTTCTTTTATGGATGCTTCGATGGGTAATAACCCTAGCTATACATGGCGTGGTATATGTGAGGCTCGTTGGGTCATTAAGAAGGGTTTAAGGTGGCGAGTTGGGCGAGGCGATAGGGTAAAGGTGTGGGAAGATAGTTGGATTACGGGCACTCAATCGGGGAGAGTTCTATCTCCCTTGGTAGCAGGCTATGAGTCGTTATTAGTGAAGGATTTGATTGTGCAATATGAGGCTCGATGGAATGTGGACTTAGTGCGTACTCTCTTCCTTCCTTTTGAATGTGAGCGGATATTAGATATTCCCCTTAGCTCGAGGGATATTGATGATGTTTATTACTGGGAATGGGAGAAAAATGGGATTTACTCAGTGAAATCGGGTTATAAATGCATCTTTGGGGAGAAGCTCGACTTAGAATGCCCGTCGAATACAGGGGCGAGCAGGAGCTTATGGAAATCAATTTGGTCGTGTGCGGTCCTTCCTAGAACAAAGGTTTTCATGTGGCGTGCTTGTCTTGAAGCGTTGCCAACTCGTTGGGGGTTGAGTAAGAGAGTGCCTGATATGGAGGGGTCTTGTGGTGTGTGCGGATCTTCGCAGGAGAGTGTGACACACTCGCTTCTGGAGTGCCCACCAGCACGGCAGGTTTGGGAGGTGTGTGGTGTGGCGAATCTGGTGGACAGGAGATGGCAGCATTTTCAGGATTGGGTGGAGGCTACGTGGTTGAACCTTGACGAGGAGGAAAGGAGAAAGATCATGCTAATCTGTTGGGTGGTTTGGAGCAACAGAAACTCCATTATTTTCGAAGGGAGCTGTCCTAATGCTATGAACTCGAAGGCCTATATTGAAAAGCTGCTTAAGGAGCTAGATGAGGTGGATGCAGGGAAGACGCAGCAAGTTCGCTTGGAGCAAAAATGGGAGCCCCCACCGCAGGGTGTGGTTAAGCTTAATGTTGATGCGGGTCTTCTAGGAGGTCGAGGGGTAGGTGTGGGGTTGGTGCTGCGGAATGATAGGAGCGAGCTCCTGGCGTGTTCGGTGAAACAATGGGAAGGGTCAATGGAGGTTCGGATTGCAGAGGCAAAGGCCGTCTTGGAAGGTTTGATTCTTGCGCGGGACCTAGGTTACAAGAAGCTAATTGTGAAGGGGGACAATGAAGGAGTTATTAATTCGCTTAAGTCTAATAGTAGAGGATTTAGTTACTTTGATCTTGTGATTGATGATATTACTCATTTAGCTAGTAGTTTTGAGTCTTGTTGTTGGTCTTTCGTTAGGCGTGGGGGCAATAATGTGGCTCATGAGCTTGCTCATTGGGTGCCATGGCTTGTTGGGAGTAGAGTTTGGGTGGATAATTTTCCCCCTTTAGTTTGTAATTTGGTTTTGAACGATCTAAATGAGTAATGTGGCCGTCCGAGGCTTTTCCTTCAAAAAAAAAATAACAATAATGTCTAATAAATTCACTTTTTAGTGGATCAAAATCCTTACAATAATGAAGCTATCCAATCTATTAACCATATTTTATTTTACCTTTCTTGCTACTTTTAGTTATTTTTTGTTCTAGTATTCTATTGTAAAACAAATAGTTATTAAGGATGTCAATGGGGCGGGGCGGGACGGATGTTGGCATTCCTATGCCAATCACCCATGGCGGGGGAAAATCTTATCCCCATCCCTGGCCCAACGGGATACACTAAAAACTATCCTCGTTCCATCACCCGCGTGGATCCCCACACCCGCTTCACCCCCGCTAGACCTGCCCCACCCCCGCCCCAATGTAGTTTACTAAATTTTTTGGGCCTAGAGAAACAAATTGTAATTTTTTCTAAAAAAGATAAATTATATTAAAACATAAATTTATTCAATACACAAGGATAAAGCGGGGCAGACGGGGATGAGGCATGGCGGGCAGGGACAGGGCGGGGCGGCCGGGCGGGCGGGGATGGACGGGTACAATCTAACATCCACACCCGCCCCATCACCCACGACGGGTACCATTTTCATCTCCATCCCGCCCCATCAACCGCGGAACCTTCCCCCATCCCCCCTAACTGGGGCAGATGCGGGGTGGGTCTCTACGAAACCCGCCCCACTGACATCGTTAAACTTTATATTAAATTTATGTTAACTTAGGTCTTGTTCTATTCGGCGTAAAATAGTTGAAATGAATAGTGATATGTAAGTAAAACTAAAAGTATTGTGTAGAGCTAAACTGAATTGAACTGAACTGAACTGAAAATATTATTCAAAAAGGACTTATTCTCTTCTTTCTATTGGGTCTAAACTGTTACCTAATTTTAAATTAAAATTAGGCAATCTCTTATAAAACCAATTCATTGGAAAATAGTAAAATGTACCAACTCTACCATGTTTTACTAGGAAATTAACTTGTTTACAAATCTTGGTCCTACGCTCTATTGTCATTCAATCTTTAGGCAATATTTAGAAGTAATCAATGTCGGAATGGTGGTTGGAAAGAAGAAAATAAATAAATACGTACTTGTCAAGAAAAATCTTAAGTGATTGATGCCTCTAAATTAAATTTACTATGGTGGAAAGATTTGAGTACGTTTTTGGGAATAGAGAGGAGTTGGTTTATTGGTAGGACATACGAGTAGTTACGACTTACGGCTTAAAATGACGATGACGGCAATTTCTCCTTCTTTATTCCTCCTCTTTTCGTGAATGAAAAAATCCCTTAAATAACTCTTTTCTAGGGATGTGGCATTAGTTATCTAAAATAGAAAGTTATGAATTACATTAGCCTTCAACTCGATATTAATATTTTAGGGTATTTGATAAATGACTTTTATATAACTTTTTCATTTTTTGAATGTTGGATACTTAGATGTAGTAAAATAGTAAAAAAAAAGTATTTGATAAGTGTCTCTTAGAGTGGCTAAAAAGTCGGTTTTTCAAATTAAAGCTAAAAGTTGCTTTTGCTAGCTTTATATGCTGACTTTTGGTTCTATTTTGTAATAAACAGTCAGCACTAACAACCGTTTTTACCAAAAAAAATTAAATAACCAATAATTATACAATCGGTCAAACAAACTATTAAAAAAGCTAGTCAAATCAGCCACCACAAAAGCTTACAGCCAACAACTAATTATCAAACACCCCAAATTTGCGAATGAAAAAGCTTTTTAACTCTCTTGTCATTTAAAACGCGAGGCTATCAAGTTGTTTGTAAAACAATTCTCTTTGATGGTCCCCAATGCAACATTTTAATTCCATTACATGGTTCTTTTCTTTGAAAAGCTACCCACCTCTTGTAGGTGGAATTTGGTTCTAGCAAAGAATTATATTTTCAAAAATATTTATCGATTAAATACGGTATAACAAAACTTTATATGACTCTTTCTCTTGTCCTTTAGTTATTGTAGTAGTATGACTTTTATATTTATCGATGCACACGACTAACTTATAATACTTTTACTCACCTATTTATAAAAAATTATGAAAAGTTAAAATATAAAAGATGCATTAAGACAAATCAAATAATATTTCATGTGCTAACATTTATTTTTATACATTAGTTGAAAATTATGGTCAAAATAGGGTAATAGAAAAAGCAAAATATTGTCATTATTCTGAAATGAAGGGATTATGCTTTTTTTCTCATGTAGGTGAAATGTTACAATACAAAAGTATGAAGGATAATTAATTATGTTAGTTGAAAATCATCTTTCCAGTTTCGTCTTTAAAGATTTTTTTAATGAGGTACAAAAAACTTTTAAAGAACCCTTCTCTCACGGGTGAACCCTAAGTTAATTTCACGAGTTATATTTGACTAAACCAAAGCTAGCTAAACTTTTTGAGAAGAACATTGACCAAAAATCTCAACCTCACGATTTCTTATTCAATATTTTCAAGCCAAGGACTTAGAACTAGAAGTAGTGGGAAAGATAAAGAAATATTCACCTCCAAACACCTGCAGGCTTCAATTGCTAAAATTCGAACCTTAAACTTAAGATGCGACTATACGAGACAATGGCGGATTTACATTATTATGAGTGGAGTCACTCGACCCCACTTGAATCGGCGAATTGTGAAATTTTCCTTTAAAAATTTATTTGTTTTTGGAAATTATCTTACAAAATTGACCATTTAACCCCAATAAAATTTAACTTTGACCCCACTAATTAATTTTTCTGAATCCGCCACTGATACGAGATAAGAAACTTACTAAGTGAGTCAAGTATTGTCTCGCTTGTCATCAAAACTAGCTAAACAAAAGATAGGAAAGTTGAGCTACCTAAATCTAGTTACATTCACTCTTATTTTTTTAGGAGTGTATATATCTTATTAATAGGTTCTTGTTACACTTTTGTTTGCCCTACTCGAAATGCAATAAATTAAATCCAGGACGTAGTTGTCTTGCATTAACAATTGCCAAGAACTCCAGACAGTTATTTTTTTGAAATACTTGTATATAATAGCACCAGTGGGGCATAGCTTTATCTTTCCCAAGTGGCATGGTTGTTGCTTTGTTTGTACATCAGTTATAAACTACAATAATAACAACAAAAAATTTACTACTTTCAGAGAATTCTATGATTCAGAACTGAAACAGGAAATTGTAGTTGGAGTGTTGGAGACAATTGACAATGAATTACACGAAGATATTCCCAGTTTGGTTTGTATTGTTCATCTGGATTATTACTTGGAGTGAAAAGTCAGCGACAATGGCGGAAACATACATGAAATACAAAGATCAGAATCAACCAGTTGAAGTTCGAGTTGAAGACCTTCTTAGCAAGATGAGTTTGGAAGAAAAGATTGGTCAGATGACTCAAATTGATATCAGTGTTGCATCCTTTGATGTCATGAAAACTTACTTAATAGGTAAATTTCAACTTCGTTACCCAGATTTCACTTAAATTTGGTCGTGTTCATCTCTAGAAATAGGTCGGTAATATAAAGAAAGAAGGGTAGACACGAAAAATAAAATAAAAAAGATAAAGATAAATTAAATAAATTAACCAGGTTAAAGCCGTTGTAACTTTTTAAGTTTGTCTTTTTTTTAGAAAAATATAACCTTTTAACAATATTTTTTACATTTCTTCAAAAAAAATTATATTTTCTCTGTATCTTTTTAGATGTTATATTTTTTTTACGTTTATCAATGAAGTGATTTGAAGGTGTAAACAAGCAAATTAATCAATGATATTTTAAGACAAGTAATATAGAATCTCATTCTTGCTTGTTTTAAAATTTCATCGAAAAATTTACTCGTTTGTACCCTTAAATTGCTTTTTTTGATAAACATGGAAAAAAGTGTAGCATATAAAAAGATACGGATGAAGTATGAAACTATCTCGCACTCATAGGTATATTAAAACTTGAATTAGATGATCTATTTATAAGTGTAATATGATAAATAACCAAACTTGACTTGGTCTAGTGGTTAAGAATTTGGTCTCATGACTTCAAGGTCATGGATCAAATCCCAATAGGGGCATTTGGGGTGGGGATTCCCTTACCATTTCCCCCTACTCCCAAGTGGCGGGCCTCGCAAATACCAAATTAAGATACTATACTAGTTGAGATCTGGCCAAGGGTTCATCACATTAGCTACCTAAAAAAATATACTTCCTCCGTTTTTTTAAAGTGATACATGTTTGCTTTTACGATTTTTGAGGCAAAATTTCTTAAACTTGATTAGAGGATTATAAGTGGAAAGTGGGACATATAATTAAAAGTTAATCAAACACTCATTCACCACCCCTTCCCCACTCTCTCTCCTCCTTCCACCACCACTGCCCCACTTTACCACATCCATCGCCACATCTACCGCCACAACCACCACCAAACCACCACCTAGCACTATCACCACCATCAAACAACCACCCAGCACTACAATCGACCACCAAAACACCACCCAGCACTACCACCGACCACCAAAACACCATCGAGCACTACCACCCACCACCAAAAACCCCAAAAACTACCATCAACCACCAAAACCCCCAAAAACTAGCATCAACCACCAAAACACCACCACTAGATTCGACCACCACCAAAAACCCCAAAAACTAACATCAATCAGCAAAACACCACCACCAGATTCGACCACCACCGAAATCAGAGTTTGCCAAATTCGAATACCAGATTCGACCACCACCACCAGATTCGACCACCACCAAAATCAGAGTTTGGGGTTTGCCAGATTCGACCACCACCACCACCAAATTCCTTGCCAAATTCGACCCACAACAACACCAAATTATGACCCACAACTCCTCCAACTCTCTCTTACGTGAGAAATAGAAAGGATGGAGAAATGGCCTTTGAGTGTTTGACTTGGGGTTTAGCAAGGGTTTATGTAGGCAGACATGGCGAATTAATTCGATCAATCAATCTTCAAACTTCAATCTTCTGTGTTCAAACATGGCGAATTTAATATGACCCACTAGTTGTGAGACAGTTGGAGGAAGAGAGAGATAGGGGTGTCGGAAAAGGGGTTTTTTAGGGTGGTCGTTTTTGAGCAGGGTGTATTTTAGGGTTTACAGGTGGTGGTGGTGGTTGTGTTTCAGATGTGGTTGTAAATTAGGAGAGAGATGGGGAAGGTGGTAGGTTGAGGAGAGAGATTAATTACTAGGGTGGGTAGGTTTAGATGGGGTTAATTAGTTTTGTTAATTGTTGTAAAAGTGTGGTTAAATAAGTAAGTAAGGGTAATATTGTAATTTCATAAGGTAAATATTACCAAAGTTAGAAAGTTTTGAAAGTGTATCACTTAAAAAACATCCACTTTTAGAAAGTGTATTACTTAAAAAAAACGGAGAAAGTATGATAAATAGCCGTATATTACTTTTTAGAACTTTGAATTTTAACACTTTACTTACTAAGATTTTAAGTTAAAACATGTCAATGGTCTACTCTAAAACTTACCGGTAGTGATAAAAAAATTTGGTGATTGGAGTCGGTTTGAAGTTGGGTAAATTTGCGAAATATACAGGAAGTGTGTTGAGTGGTGGAGATAGTGCCCCGTTTCCGAGAGCAAAAGCTGAAGATTGGATCAACATCATTAATGGATTTCAGGAAGGAGCGTTGAGTACTCGTCTAAAGATACCAATGTTTTTTGGAATTGATGCTGTTCATGGAAATGGCATTGTCCACAATTCCACTATTTTTCCTCATAACATTGGGCTTGGAGCTGCTAGGCAAGTTGCTACCTCACTTTCTCTCTCTCTTTTTTTTTCTTTTAAATTGCAAGTTTCAAATTCACAAACAATTGGAAATGGCACAAAGTTTTGGAAATCTTTGTACTCTTTTTTACTAGCTACATTTGTTTTTGTTTCTTTTTATATGGTTTTCGAGACCTACCTTGGAAATACGCCCAAATTAGAACTAGCAAAAAAATTACAAAAGTTTTATATTTAAAAAGTAAACATTAAAACGAATCAAATAAAATTCTTCATGAGTTTGTTTTTATTATGTACTTCCTCTGTTTCTAAATAAGTGACACGCTGTTAGAACTTGATACCGGGTAACAAAGATGATCACACAAAAGAAAACAACAACGAACAACGATCTTCTAGGCGTGTATGAGAACACTTTCCCAAAAGCGATATTCCGACTCTATACGTAGCACGGGTTGCACGGAATTCACCTCCGAGATACAAAGAAGAGAACAGTGTTTATCACGCTCGTATGAGAATCACCAAATGAGAGCAAATGTAATTGTGATTTTGTTTGATGAACAATGAGAGAAACTTGGAGTGCTTTTGAGAGAGAGAGATATTTCTTATCTTTATTCATCTGTGATAAGTCTCACATATATGCACGTCAAAACACCAAAACGGCTAGTAACCGTTCAAAAGGCAAAATCGCAAACATACGCAACAAAGAATCAGTGGCTGGTCGCGAGTCGCGAGCACCGGTCGCGGGGGGCGACCTGGCTCGCGGGCCGCGACCCGCCTTGCCCAGCCAGCCACCTTCACCTTTGTTGCTTGCTTGCTTTCCCAACTTCAAGACTTATGAAGTTATACTTGTTTACTATACCATAAACAATAAGCATGCACTTTAACGTAACTTAAGCAACGACACCATAACCAAGTAGCTTAAGTTAAACGTTACATGAATTCATCCTACCAAATACTCTAAATATTCAACACACGTTTCATGTTTTCACGTTTGTCAATGCATCATTTTAAATATTAATATATATAATTATCAATAAGTAAAATTTATAAGAAGTTGATATTAAAAAAACTAACATTGAGACGAATCTAACAAGATCACATATGATTATGTTTTTCTTACAATGTAAATCACCAAAGCTATTTAATGTTTAAACTGTGATAAACACTATGTAAATGATAGAGTATAAAAGTGTTCATGGGCCTTCAACCATCAACTTAAGCTTTTGGTTGAGTTGGTTCCTTAACATGGTATCAAGAGTTAGTGTGACCAGAAGGTCACGGGGTTCGAATCTCATCCACCCCCTTCTTGTGTGAGGGGGCGTGATAGAGTATAAAAGTGTTCGTGGGCTTTCAACCATTTAACAGTAAACGTGTCACTTATTTAGAAACGGAGGAAATATATAAACTTAAAAGCGGTCAAAATTACCATGTAACTACTATCTACTACCTCTGTATCGCAAATATTGCAACGAATTGACACTTTTTACTCACACTTTATGTTTAATCGTTATAATCTTTATAATACGGAGAAAGTAATATTTATAATCAATATGTAGCAAATAAAAGAAGATGGCGGAGTAGAAGATGAGCGTGAGGATAATGATATACGTAAACATCTAATATATCACTCATTTCATTTGTCGAAGTTAGTACGTCCTGGGTCCCGTCTTTATTATGTCACCCCATTTCGAAACTTATTTAGAGAATATGCATAAAATAGGCAATTGTTTGAGAATGAGCCGTCATCGTCAACTGAAAGCAGGGAAGTTATTTTAATCACTATATTTGTCGAAGTTAGTACGTCAATAGTCCCTGTTCCAGTCATACACATTAGACAAGCCTCAGAAAATACTTTCTCCGCTATATTTTAATCACTATGGCCCTGTTTGGTACTGAGCTTATTCTTCAGCTTATAGAGGTTTGAACCCTATTTTAGAGTTTTGACCAGTCAAAACTCTAATCTAGGTGTTTGGTGAAAAGGAGGTTGCTTCAGAGTTTTGGGGGATCAAAACTCTCAAAACAAAACGCTGCAAAATGCAACGTTTTGTTGAGAGTTTTACAAAACAAATTTTTTTGGAAATTTTTATCATGATTAACCCAACCATAATTACCACCTACAGCTTCACCACCTACACCACTATAACACCGGCAACCACCAGAAAAACCCTCTCAACCTACTTCACCGCAACGCCGTCGACAACCACCACAACACCATGCCAACTGAAAAAACAACCATACCACCGAAAACACCATTAACCTAGCCGAAAACACCACCAACGCCATATTTAGACCACCCAAAAACAATTGATTGATTTAAGATTTTGTTTTTCACGGGTTTGATTTTCGATCTTGTAGAAGTAGTGGGTTTGATTTTCGATTTGGTTTGATTTTTTCGTTTTGATTTGATTTGATTTGATTATGTGAGTCATTTTGGTTTGATTTTGGGGGTTTGATTTTGGTTTGATTTGGGTGGAGTCGTGAGAATGGTCGTGAGAATTGAAGGGAGGTTTTCTGGGTTTTGGTTACTGTTGGGGGGTGAGATGAGTTGAGGAGAGAGAAAGGGATGTGAGGTGAGGACGTGAGATGATGTGAGAAAAGTTTAAGAGTTTTATGTTAATTGTGTTTTAAATTAGTTTATAAGATGTTAGATTAAGTAGTTTTAAATATATCAAACAGCTAAGTGTTACCAAACACATTTGCATAAACAGCAGTCAAATCCACGGTCAAATTCGCTGAATAAAAAGTTAAAACTCTAACCGCAAACTCTAAACTCTAAACTCTATACTTTGTTTGCCAAACAGGGCCTATATTTTCGTTTTAATGGAAGTTATTTACGTGTCTACTTTTTCACATCATATTGCGGACCAATTGTCTCTACTCTTACCTTTACCTCCATATATGTTTTCAAGTCATATATAGTGATTAAAAAAGAACGGGGAAGTAGATGTTACTCGTGCAACAGCCTATTCCTAAAGACTAAAAGGAAAAAATACATTGGAAAATCCCTCTTTCAACCCTAATTCTGGGTAAAAAGAGCGGCATTATTGGCTATAGTTTTAAGTTTTAACTTGTTGATCTTGAAACGTTATGTATTTGTTGTATCATGATCGATGTAGGAGAATTCACGTGCAGCTTCATAGAATTGCAACACATTCTCACTAATAGTAGTGTCAAATCGCCTATAGAATTTCTTAAGGAAGCATTTATCTTTAATAATGTTTCACTAAGACATAATTCTTCATTCTATGATAAATTTCTCATTAATAATTATCATCTTTATTGACTTTAAGGAGTAACAGAACTACTAGTTGTTACAAATGTTCAAAAAAAAACTACTTGTTACAAATAACATCTTGTTGTTGCATCGAAACATATAGATGGTGTGGACACATGTATAAAAACATGTTACTTTATAATAGGACCCTATCCGCTTGCACGAATAGGAAGTTCATATGGGACAACCATTAGGAGAGAAATAGAAAATTCACATGGAACGGAAGGAGTACTACATACATGTTGGCTAATGTTAAAAACTTGCGTTGGGTGCAGAGATCCATATCTTATTAGAAGAATTGGTGCCGCGACTGCTCTTGAAGTCAGAGCTGCAGGGATTACATACGCCTTTGCTCCTTGTATTGCTGTAAGTACCTCTGTATAGATCAGAATTTCCTTATTACTATAGCTAAGTACAAAACTGTTTGTTAACAAATAAGAAAAACATTTTGGTATTGTACTTACGTTGGGGGTTACTTCTATTACAATCTGTTTGTTATTTAGCCATGTTCGCTTCTTTCTTTATCAGTATGTATGAAGTTGAATGACAAATCTGACACAGTTCATAAATAATTCTCAGGTTTGTAGAGATCCAAGGTGGGGCCGTTGCTATGAGAGTTACAGTGAAGATCCTCAGATTGTTCAGGAGATGACCGATATAATCTATGGTTTACAAGGAGAAAATCCTACCGGATCTCTAAATGGCATTCCTTATGTTGGAGGAAGGTATAACCTAAATACTTCCCTCGTTCTTTTTTACTTGCATTGTTTTGACCTTCGCGTTAGTAAATGCACAATTTGACTTCTGATAGTTTGAGATTATACATTGAGATGAAGACAGCAACATAGTTTCTTATTTTTTGTCATAGGCTAAAATTAGAGGTCAAAATTACTTGTAAGTATCGCAAAAGTATGGAAGTAGAACGAAGGAAGTATATTTACGTTTTCTTTTCTGATTACTATGAGATTTTAACTAAGGTTTTATATAATATAGGAACAAAGTTATAGCTTGTGCAAAGCATTTTGTGGGTGATGGAGGAACAACTAAAGGCATTGATGAGAGTAACACAGTTATTGACACTAACGGGTTGTTTAAAATCCACATGCCTGCCTATCTTGATTCCGTCAAGAAAGGGGTGGCGACAATCATGGTCTCCTACTCGAGCTGGAATGGAAAAAAGATGCACGCCAATCGTAACTTACTTACTGGTTATCTCAAGAACACTCTCCAATTCAAGGTGAAGAATCATATTTTGTCATTAAAAATACAGTTTTTATCACTAACAGTCGGTAATTACATAAGAGAAAAATACTAGAGATATTTAATCAGTAGAAACTTTCAGTTCAATATAAATCAGGTGAAAAGAAAAGGGTCTCGCATAAACGACTTGTCTAATGCACATTCTTCTATTATCTTGAATACGTAGGGGATTCTTATCTCTGACTGGGAGGGAATTGATAGGATAACAACTCCAGATCATGCCAATTATACATACTCAGTCTTGGCTGGAATTGAAGCTGGATTAGACATGGTCAGTGGCATTTTAAGTAAACTTGTCATTCTGTTATTTTTATTGACACTTTATTAAGAAAGCTGGATTAGTCTTCCATTTAGTGCTTAAGTTCACTCTTTATTTGAATTTACAGGTCATGGTCCCTCGTAATTATACTGAATTCATCGATACTCTTACCTACTTGGTCAAGAACAAATATATTCGTATGGACCGCATTGATGATGCTGTGAAGAGGATTTTGCGCGTCAAGTTTACTATGGGTCTCTTTGAACACCCTTTATCTGATTTTAGTCTGGTTAATGAGCTTGGAAGACAGGTAACAGAGGAAATGGACATCTATTATAGCCACCCTTAATTCTTGTTTACATGTTTATACATATGCTGCGTTCTCCAAAGTTCTACTTCAATGTTTTTTCACCGTTTGTAAGACACGATTTCAACTACTGATATCTTTAGTTACCTATTAATAAAAGTTATAGAAAGTCCAAGATTTGAGGCTAAATTCTAAACAAGTTTCGAGTTTTGAGGGGAAATGGAGCATTATGTTTCAAGTTAATGTTTCGATTTCGATTATGCATGCAGGCTCATAGAAACTTGGCAAGAGAGGCAGTAAGAAAATCTCTTGTACTGCTGAAGAATGGGAAAGAAGGAGATAGCCCAGTATTGCCCCTTCCTAAAAGAGCATCCAAGATACTAGTAGCTGGTACCCATGCTCATCATTTGGGTTATCAATGTGGTGGATGGACTCTTAATTGGCAGGGATTTTTGGATGTTAAGAACGGCACAAGAGGTAAGCTAGTAACTCGAAACTAGAAAAAACTAACTCGACTAGCATAGGTGTGACTAATTTTGAATATATTTTACTCCTTTTAAAATCTCGAACCAAAAACTGGAAACTGAAAATGATTTTAACTAAGTTTGAACTAACTGAAACTTACGTTTTATCATTTTTCGTACTTACCGTTTTATCTTGAGCAGGAACTACAATCCTGAATGCTGTAAAATCAACTGTATACCCTAGTACAGAAGTTGTATACAAAGAAAACCCTGATAAAGAATTCATCGCGTCCAACAACTTCACCCATGCCATCATCGTTGTAGGCGAGCTCCCCTATGCAGAGATGAATGGAGATAGCCAAACACTCACGATGATAGAACCGGGACCCCATGTGATCAGCAACGTCTGTGGGGCTGTCAAGTGTGTTGTTGTTGTTATCTCTGGCCGTCCCATTGTGATCGAGCCTTACGTTGACTCAATTGATGCTTTGGTCGCAGCATGGTTGCCCGGTACAGAAGGCCAAGGAGTTACTGATGTGTTGTTTGGTGATTATGAGTTCACTGGAAAGCTACCAAGAACATGGTTTAGAACTGTTGATCAACTTCCCATGAATGTTGGGGATTCACATTATGATCCTCTATTTCCCCTTGGATTTGGTCTGACAACTAATAACATACACTTATCAACTAGTAGGTCGAAATTCCAATATGTATGATAAGAACTATACTGTTATTAACTAAAAATAACTATAGTGTTATTAGTTATTACTCCACTTGTTTAAGGGTGACATAAAGGAAAACATTCTTTTTGTATAATTACAATCATTTCAAACCCAAAGCAACACTTATATAGCAAATGAACGGAGGACTTTTATTTAGGTACATGAAATACTTGGGCCTAACCTCACTCAGTTAGGTGGCCCAAGGCCCTTCGCTCAGTCCTCAATTAGGTCTTATCAAGATTGATTAGGTCTAACTAGGATAAATCATGGTGATCAAGTCTAATCAGTTATAAGGTCAGTTCAAATAAATATATTTAGGTGAAGAGAATGCCCTAATATCTCTAACGTAAAAGTTATATAAACTTGTTGATTGTTGACTTGTTGTACATTCCACTCACTTTCATTCTTATTATTATATATGCAGAAAAGTTTGGTTTTTATACATCCATATGTATATATATGGGCATTGCGAACCTTATGTTTGGTGGCACATAAATGGAGGCAAAAACAAATTTCAAGAAAAATTAAGTGAATTGAAAGTTTTTTAAAATTAAAATATGAAGCTAGGCTTAGGTTGGGTATTTAGAAGGAGGAGATGAGTTTTGGACTGCTTGCAAGCTCAACAAATTATATTCCAGTGATAAATAATTCCTTACATATGGATTTATAAAGTGGTTATTTTCTTCGCACTTTTCTTTAATGGAACAACTCATGTTCACAAAAAAAAAAGGTGAATTTGTTGACAAATCTTCATTAATTCATGTAAAATATGATCATATATAAGTGCAAAAGGTGCATGTAGTTTCTCGAGTAATATAAAACAGTATATACATCGTACTAATTCGGAAATCCAACTAAGTACAAGTCTAGGAAAAGAGAGAGGGATAGTTTAGTTGTTACCGATTTTTTTAAGTACACGCAAAATGATTAAAATATTAGGGACTATTGTTGCAATTCTAAATCGCTATTTAGGTTCCGTTTGTTTTGGTGAAAACCATTTTCTTGGAAAAATATTTTCCTCCATCTTTCTATTTTCCTTTGTTTGTGTTAGTAAGGAATGGAAAATAATTTTCTTAAAGGTGGAAAATGTGTTGAGATCCTCCAGAGTTGAAAAATAACTCTAAAGTAAAGAGTTTACTCAAAATGGTAAATAATATTAATAACAAATTATTTTGTGCATTTGTAAATACTATATTAAATTAACTCTACCAACTCTACCAAAAAACAACTCTAGAGGATCTCAAGGTCTTAAAAGAAGAAAACCAATTTCATTATGTAAAAAAAATATGCTACATTTTCCTCTCCACTCCTTCCTTCTCTTTATTCTCTCCTCCCATCTTTCATTCTCTTTTATTTCATTTACCTTGTCTCTCTAGTTTTCCTTCAATCAAACAAACAAAGGAAAAATTATGTTTTCCATTGACAATTGTTTTCTCTGAAAAGTAATTTCCCATAAAAATTATTTTCCATCAAACCAAACGGAGCCTTAATAAGAAACTCAATTCAACTCAATTACCACAAGAAAGTTCACACTTAACATACAAATTTCTCGATTATTGTCCATCTTAATATAGAAATTGCAAATATTTAAGATTGGTTACATGTAAAACCCTCACTTTAAGAGTAAGGTAAAACCATGCAACCCTAAAAAAACAATAAAAGGATAGATAACATAGTATCGGGTACCATGTTGTATAATAATAGGACTTGGCTGACATCCTATTACTATAGTTTGGCATAGCGTTGCATTATTTATCAACCTTTTCTTGTTAACGATATTGTAATATTGACAATCACATTCTTGTTCTTGGACATGAGGACATTAACGATTTTCCTATATCTGCAAAACACCTCGTCGATTATTTCTTCTCCAAAATGAGCAATGAATAAGGGCTCAAATGCGGATCTCATACATTTTGCAAAGTCACACTGATGATCATATTCATCACATGTCTTGGATGGGCTACCAATGCCATCTTTGTAGTCACTCGGTTCCCAATTGATTTCAGAAAGATGAACTTGATTGAGATTAAAAGATCCTTCTTTCTCAACTAGGTATTCTAGTTCTGCTGGTGATGGGGCATACAAGGCGAGATTGAATGTGTTTAGTTTCTCCTCTTGTATGTAACCCTGCACCAAAAACATCTTTCGATGATTAATTTACATGTGATCCGAATCTTTTAAGGAACAACTAATAAAAACAGTTTAAGTTCGTTAAAAATTTACGAATATAAAAGTCGAAAATGCATACATCTAAATCACTATTATGAATGAAAAAAGGATTTTCAATTTTCTAATGAATGAACTAGCCCAGGAGTACAATTAGAATGAGGCTATCCTCATCACGGATTGTTTGAATGCAAAGGATAGAATCATGGATAGCAAGTTAGCAACCTTATTCGAGATGACAACTTTAATATTGTTTTGAGGTGCAGGGAACTCACTTCACTCCTGTCTGATTTGAAGATTGAAGTCGTTACAAGAGAGAGTATTAGGCTTGCAAATTGCATTGCAAAGGAGATGAGAAAAAGATGAGCTTTCATTCATGAAGTTGTGGAATTAAATAATATTCCTGGCTTTTGTAATGATTTGTATTTGGAGGACCTTAATGTTCTTAACCATTCGACTACTCTAACTTTGGTTTGTATGATTAAACGTTAATTTCCTGATTAGTATTAGAAAAGAACCCTAGAGATTTATCTTATTTAAATTTATTATAAACTATCTCGAATTTTTGTTTTCTTGAAAACACACTACAAGGGTTGTAAATAAATACGGAAGCCTGAAAATATGTACCTCATAAACCATGTCACTGAGCACGGTATCGAAAACTTGAAATGGATCATTGTTTTGTCTTGCCAATACGGTTAGCACCATCTTACCTCCTGCTACCACTTCCTTGGAACGACATTGTAAAAATGTCAAAAAGTCCTTTGAAAATTGCTCTTCATAAGCTTTGATGACACTAGGAGGGCTTGTTCTAGTCATAAAAATGTTTTGTCTATTTTCCTCTATTCCTTCTGGCACCTGATGACCCACCAAGGCCACCATCATACATAACCAAAAAAAACTTTCAAGCTGTAAGTTCCGCCAAATAATTCAATACAAGTTGATTATTCTCTATCAAGATCTTTCTTAATAATTCTATTTTGTGGTTGTAGTTTGTTAGGATGCTTGCAGCTTGAACAATTGTTGACCTACCTTTTTTGCAGAGTGAACAATAAAAATATACTTCACATCAATATTTACATGATTATTCGTACAACCGACTTGTTTGGTAGTTAATATTATTTGAAACGATAGCCTTGTCCTTATGTTTATTGTAGCGAATTCCCTTTATTAAACATATGATTTTTTCATTATGCTCCGCTCCTCAATAATTGTAACAAATTGAAGAAAAATTAAAGTTTTATCGTCAAACTATTGCAATCATTATAGAGCGGAGGAAGTAAATTTTTATTACCTAAATAATACCACATGAAAAAAAAGTAACGAATAGGAAAATAGCGGTATAAAATTAAAGAAGAAAAGATATTGCAAAGTGGACAAACATTGCCACATAAGTATGAACATGTGATTCATTGTGATTAGCACCTTTATAATTGTGTACAAACAAGTGATCAATGTTTACCCGCCTTATCATGCTCCACCTTGTCAAAGCTCAAAACCCATCATCTCATATTTTAGCATAGTCTCAAAAATGGAAAAGAAAAATCCAAATTATAATACCTAGATCGCATGCCCGGGATACATATTAAGATTTTGCAACTTTTTGACTTAGCACGATTACGCAGTTGAACTAAACAACAATAAATAAGCGAGTTATTATTGAGATATGCTTTTACAAGTTTATCTAACGAGGTAAATGTTTAGACCATACGTTGAATAAAAGGGTAATGTTCTTGTAAAGATTTCCTGACTCACTTTTATTAAATTGATGCGGCAAAATTAGAGTTCGTAAAGTTATACAAAATAATTTTCTATACAATTTGCTATATATTTTGGGGAAAATTGTCAAAAATCACCTAATAAAGACAATTTTATTTAGAAAAACTACCTAATAAACAATTTTTTCAAAAAAAAAACCTAATAAACGATCCTCTGCTGGGCGCACGCGAGGGCGATTCCTTCGCTCGTTTATTCCTCGACACTTAGGGCTTGTTTATTAGACTTCATATAAATATGTTAACTCATATTTAGTGTAATTACCGCAATTATTAGAGAGTGATTTGCCTAAACACAATAGAAAATATTAGAGAGAGTCTTTGAGATTCAATTGGAAATCCATTCAATTGAATCTTGCCTATTGTAATTGTAGTCATCTCGTTCATAGTGAAAGAATCCGTTTTCCCCTGCCTCGAGGACGTAGCTATCGAATTGATAGTGAACCTCATTAAATCTTGTGTGTTCTTAATTCGCTTTCCTTTGTTTATTGCTTTGTTAATCGCTTCCGTTGCAACTACTCCAGCTACTAGTGAGTCATGTATGTACTAGACAGTACTAAGAGTATCTTTCGAAGATCTCACATAAAATAGTAACATAAAACATTACCTGGGACAGCCAGTGGAGGCTAGATGAAGAGTGGACAAAATGCAAGCTGTTGGTAGGGAAGAGTCTCTCATAAAAAGAGCCAGGCACACCATTCACAAAGCAAACCCCGTAATCATCTCCCATTTTCTGCTTAAGCTTATCCTCAAAACTTGTCACAGACCTAAACACAGTGTTGAAATCATTTCCTGGAAGATCATTCAAGTAAATTTGATACTCTATAGGGCCATGTCCGAGTTCTCGACGAGCCTTATTAATGGCTTCCATGAGCTCACATATCATACTCAAGTTGTTCTGCTCGGCAGAGGAACAACCCAAGTCTGCTATGCACATGTGTGTTGGTACTTCCTTGCTAGACAAATACAACTCCCTTATGGCCTTTTCTTTTATGGGCTTTGCTGATAGTAGCAACTGCTTCTGTTGCATGAAAATTACAATATTATTTGGTTAATACTTGTAAGACCTTATACCTAGAATTCACGAATATGCCTGCAATCTACTAATTTGTTTTGTTTTGTTTTTTTATAAGGAGAGGAAACCAGGCGGACAACTTAAAGCATTCCGTAATGAATGATTTGTATGACTCTGAAATAATTAAATAAAGATTATAAAGTACAAAGAAACGCATGTTTTGACCTCATAACACCCCAGCCCCGGTTCCAAGTAAACTTGGTGATCGATATACTTTTAAGGACTAGTCGAGAGCTGTAAAAAAAGAACTCTCTAATCTCAACCAAAACGAGAAACCAAAGTCAGCACAATCAAAGCCACCAACTCAGACACGTGCTACCTTAAACTAAACTAATAAACAATAAACTGAAAAGAAGGAAAAAGAAGAAACTAAGCAAAAGCATCTTAATAAAAAAATAATCTACAGCAAAACTAAAGAATAGAAGGCTACAAAAGCTAACTAAAGAAAAGAAACAAGAATGCTATATTATCTAGTATGGTACTCTTATCTTTCAAATGTCTGTGTTGGATTGTCAACACTCATACATAGGTATACATGCCATGCCATGAACGTAAACTTCAACGCTAGGGGTTTGACAAACGGCTTTTGGGTGGCTATTTCATTGGCTTCTGACTTTTGGCTTTTGTTTCTAGTCAAACAACCAAAAAAAGTTTTTGATAACTAGCTTTTTCAGTGGCTGAAAAGACGACTTTTTACAAAAGTCAAAGCTGCTTTTACTAGCTTTTTTGGCTGGCTTTTGGCTTTTGTTTCCATTTGTATTAAACAGCTAGCAATAGCAACCACTTTTACGAAACACTTCTTTTAGCAACCAATAATTACGCAGCCGGTCAAACCAGGCAGCATATAGAGCCACCAGTCAATTGCCAAACACCCCCCTCTGCTTTGGAACAAAATCTTAGAATTTTTTGATCAATTGTTGGGTCGCAAGATAGGCTACAAATCAAGTAGAAAAGAAAACCTCTCCTATCATCAAAGCCAAAAGGGAAACTAGATGATATGACTTGAACTGATTTAGGCTATGTTCTTTTCAACTTACTTAAACACTCTAGTGTTTATTTCAGAAATGATAAGATTAGATCAGAAGAATTCAAATCAGAAAAACTCAGATCAGAAAAAATCAGCTCAAATTAGATCAGAAAATAGTAAGACAAAAACAACTATAATAAGTTCAGATCAGATTAAAAAAATTAGACCAGATCAGAATAGTTCAGATCAAATTAGAAAAATTCAGATCAGTTGAAAAGAATGGACTCTTAGTGAGTTTCTCAAAAGAACCGTAATTATTTTTGAATTTCCAGAACAATCACTAAAATGCCAAAATGTATCCAAAACCAACCTTATTTGCATAGAAAATGTAAGTCCGTAAATCATAAATCATGAATACATTGAGTGTACAAATAACATTGAGTATACAATAATGCTATTGTACGCCCATTTACTAAGGATAAATTTGATGAGAAAAAAGGATAACTTTGGCAACAAAATAGGTAAATTTGGAAAACATTAACAATAAAATGATGTCTTACTTTGACGCCAAGAAAGGTAACTTTAATGAGAAAAATAGATAACTCTAATTATAAAAAGTGTGAACTCATAGTTGATATGAGCGCTTGACGTTCATACAAAAGTACATGTAAATATTATCATTACAATATGTAACCATCTACAACCAACTACGAAATAGGTAGTTGTAGAGTAACCATCTACAACCAACTGCAAAATAAGGTATGGTATATAGAAGTCGATCTAATTTATAATTGTCTGTTGTATATATAAATAATGAAGATTTTGTGTCACCGGATGGAAGCAATTTTTTGAAGATTCTAGGAATTTAAAAGGGTATTATATTGGATTATTAGGGGATTTAGGACTGTGACATGCATAACGATTTGTAAACTAGGAGTCCCTTAAAGTATAAATAGTAATAGGAAATTAAAAAATTTCAAAAACCACCTAGACATTATTTGTTTAATCACCTTTTCTAATTTTGTATAAATTTAACTACCTCATATATGCAATACCGGTATGTTTCACTAGCAATTATATTAGGTGGTTTTTTATATAAAAAAATCGAGATTTTACAAGATACTACCTGGATATACGAGGCCTTTGCATAACTGGTTTCATGAGTCCCCTCCTTCATGCGGAACACCTCCTTCAAATCCATTGTTATCACTATCCTCTCCCTTTCTCACCTCTTAGTGTTATCACTCTCCCCAACTATCGTAAACACCTCTTTCAAAACTTTGATGCAATGAGCTACCTAGGCTTACATAAATGACTATATTTATAGTCATGGCAATGGCATTGTCTTGGTGTCATCATTTAGCTCCACACAAGGGTAAGAAGTTAAGAACTCATCACCTTAAATTTTGCTAAACGGAATTCATCTAAAATTATTGTAGGACAATTTTATAACTTTTTGAATCTTATTAGAATTTATCTGAACTTTTTTATTTTAGAGCGAAGAGATCCCACCTCCTAAGGTTCCGTTTGTTTTGGTGGAAAATGGTTTTCCTCCTCTTTTCAATTTCCTTTATTTGTTTATTATGATGTGGAAAATGTTTTTCTTAAAGGTGGAAAAATATTCTTAGAAGATGAAAACCATTTTCATTTTGTATAGAAGGTATACCACATTTTCTTCTTCACTCCTTACTTCTCTTTATTTTCTCTTCCCATCTTTCCTTCACTTTTAATACATTTACCTTTTCTCCCTAACTTCTTCTCTAATCAAATGAACAAAGGAAAACTTTTTCTAAAATCATGTTTTCCATTGATAATTATTTTCTTTGAAAAGTGATTTTTCATGAAACTTGTTTTCCAGTAAAACAAAAGGAGCCTAAATCCTAACTATATATTCCCTCTGTTGTTATCACTCAAGTTGTAGAAACACACTAGGTACTCTTTACTCAAGCAACCAAGCACTACCAAATTTTAAGGGTTTATTCGATCGTCATCATTTTTTGTTTTCAGTTTTTCAGAAAATCAAAAATCAAATTATGGAAAAAAGGTTGTTTCTTGTTTTTTTGTCATATTTCAAAATAAACATGATTAGTATTAGTATGACCAATTTTAAATTTAATTACTCCCTCCATCCCATATTAGATGATAAAATTCTTATATTTGTCTGTCCCACATTAGTTGATACACTTCTATAAATGGCATGAGAGTGCAATAGAAATATTATTTTTACATATATTTAATCTCCCTAAACCCCTATGATATGCCAATCAACATGAACTTTATTACCTAAAACGAATATCAATAATCAACTACTCTCAATAAAATAAGTTAGACAAATAACACTTCTAAAATTTTGTGTCAGTCAAACTGTATTATCTAATATGGGATAGAGGGAATAATATACAACTTATTTCATATGACCCTAAAATCTATAAAACCCAAAATAGGAAATTAACCATTAATCTACTCTCTAATATTTAGGGCTTGTTCTCTTCGCATATAAGGTGTTTTCTCACAAATTAAATTATATCAGGTGTCTTTTCACAAAATTTATAATTTATAAGGTCTTTTTTGACAAAATTTCCCCTATAGTATAAAGATACCAAAAATAAGAAAAGAAAAAACAAATAAAATAAATCAAGGGAATCAAGGGAATTCTCAAATCCTATAATTAAGGAATTAAGTTTTATTTCCAATTTTAACCATAAGATTTTTAGCAAAAAATGTTTCAATTTTCAAACTAAAATATTTGAAAATCTACAAAGTAAAAACTCTTTTGCAGTTATATGCCGAGACATGGGTTTGTTGACTCTAGGGGTAAGGATTCCCCCAATCAAAGAAAGAAAAGGACTCAGAGGCCTCACCATCAACAGATAGTTCGGTTCCTATCTACCGTTGGTGTTAAAGGGAGCCGGCAGCTATTATTCAACTTTCATCTTTCTTTTCTTTGAATGAGGGGAATTTTTTTGCTAAAATGCTTCCAAAAGCTTCGCTTAATTTAATCGACTCACGACGCCCCTGGCTTGAAGTTGGGAGATTATCCTCTACCTTCTTTCAGGCTCATGAGTGGGGTGCATATGATTAAATTGATCGTGAAATATGATAAAGTACTTTAGGATGAGTGAGAAAGTGGTAGAGAGAGGGATAAGTATTTTTTGTTCATGTGTGATGATGCTCAAATGACATCTTCCATAAATCATTGGTAAGTTTTTTTTTTGTCTTTTTTGGTGTTTTGTTTTTAAATCACTATTGTTAATCTACTCTCTAATATTTAGGGCTTGTTCTCTTCGCATAAATCTAGCTAAACTGAAATGATTGGAGCTGAGCTGAACTGAACTGAACTAATTGGAGCTGAGCTGAACTGAACTGAATTGATTGGAGCTGACTGAACTGAACTGAATTGAATTGAATTGAATGAAATAAATATATAAATAATATTTAAACAATAATAATATTGAATAAGTAATAATAATTTAATAATGAAAATTAATACTCCAATCAATAACTAATAATTAATGGATAATGATAATAGTATTTTGGATATTATTAAATGATAGTTACAAATAAATAAAAAATATTAATAATGAAATTAATTATAATAACGATGAGTAATGATAATAAGGTTAATTAATAAAAATTAATTTTTATTATTTGTATTAATATATTAATACTTGATGATGATTATATAATAACTATAATATATAAGAAGTAAATTAGTATTACGATTTTGATAACTAGATTTAATAATATAATAATATTTAGTAATAAAAAAATAATTGGGTCGGACCACACAAAATTGAAACATAAACCGTTTTAACACAATTTGATTGGTATATAGGCTAAAAAACGTCGGTTGATTTATGCTTTTGACCAAACCACGGTTTGCGGTTTTAGCTTGGTCTATGATATTTATAAACCTAATTACACCACAAACCGTCATATTATCTATTGTATTAAATGTAACGACGATTTTATACCTTAATAGTAATATTATTAATAACTTTGTAATTTTTTCAATATCGTCTATCTTGTTGTAACTTTTTGTATGATGTAATAGTAAATATTTAGTCGGTAAAATAAAACAACCATGCTCCTCCCTAGTAATAATATGAATAATAATGAGTAATGATATAGTAATACACAAATTAATATATAGCAATAATTAGAAGAAGAATAATAATAACAAGAGTAATAAGTAAAATAAATTAGATCAACAATAAAAATAATATTTAACAAAATGGTTAAATAAAGAATGGAATTGAACTGAACTTAACTTAACCTAACTGATTGGAACTGAACTGAACTGAATCGAACTGATTGGAGCTGAATCGAACTGAACTGCACTGAACTGAACTGGGGAAAACATGCCCTTATTACTCTTTTTTATTTATGTATTTATATTGTTTCACTATTTAAACTCTTTTGAGACTTACAATTACACCCTCTAAAAAACAAAATAAATAAAACTTAACAATTATTTTTAAAACTATGAAAAATATGTATACACTGATATGGTTTCTCTAAATCCTTACATATTACTCTTTCGCACGACACGAGATACATATTGTATATATATAAGTCTAATATAGAGATATGGATAAATAGGTGTTCTAATTCCGCCCCATAAGTCGCATTCAAACCGTCAATCTTTACTAAGAGCCCAAAAGTAAGGTTCTTGAGATTTGATTCCCCCCGTGACCCCGTCATAAATCCATCGGTTAAATGCTTAAATCAAGTGAATAGTGATAAAGATGTCCATTTGTTGTGAGTATATACTAACCTATGGAGTAATTTTGGGATCTCAAATAAATCATTGATACTACGACAAATTGATTAGACCTAAATTGTTTGATGGTACGAGACTGGTCTTGTGGAGCGTTTTGTTTACAGTCATTGAAATTCTAATAACACCACATACTTATATTCGTTGTTATCTTATATTCGTCGTTATCTTATATTCGTTGTTATCATATATTCGTTGTTATCATGTTTGGACCTTTGTGCTTCCTTCAAAATAGTACCTCATTTGTGTTGTGGCTGTGAGGTACCAAATCGAAACGTGCTATTGTTGGATCTTGGGTGCCGACCTATATTAATTTATGACATGTAATAGTTTTAAATCCGGTGTAAAATATACGCCATGTTTTTGGCTATATTAGTATTAAAAAGGCACATAATTAGGGTGTAAATCATAATTCATAAATGTAATTGTATATAATATTACGTTAATTACCGCACCTACATAATCACTAACCAAGTTGATCTTAATATAGTGGTAGCTCACTTTGTTCCTTAACCAATTGGTTGGAGTTCGAATCACTACCAATAAAACTACAACTAATTATTATAATATCTAAGACAACAACTCTATATAATGCTCATCATTAATTATCATAACAATTTAAATTCAAATATTTGGTCATTATAGCCAAGTCTAATATAGATCGGGTCTACACTAAATTTATTGTAGACCCAGTACAAAACACAAAATCTTCACGAAAGTTAAGATTTTGTAATTAAAAGTTAAGTTTTAACAACTAAAAGTTAAGGTTTTGTAATCAAAAGTTACGTGTTATAGATAAAAAGTTACGGTTTGTTTCAAAAGTTAAAATTATGTAATTAAAAGTTAAGGTTTAGCAATCAAAAGTCAGGTGGTGTACACTATTTTTAGCGTGGATCAAGTTCACCCACGAGTATCTCGTTTTATTTTTTTTGACGAGCTTACAAGCAAATTAAAAAAACGCCACTTTGTTGAAGAGGATGCCCAAGGTTTATAAATAATAATAAAAATCAAATTAATTTTGTACTTAACTCCTATATTTACAGAAGATCAAATTTGATTTGCCCAAGCTCTGCGATTATTTGTTGAACAAAATATTGGCAATTTTAAAGGACTACTCCCTCCGTTCCATAATGTTATACCCATTTTCCGTTTTAGGCCGTTTCAAAAAGATATACCCATATAGAATCTTTTCTATTTATATACATTTTTTCTCTCCATTTTACCCTTCAATATCTAAATATTTACCTATCTTTTACTCATTTGTACTTTAATGGTCCCCACATTTGAATCTCTCTCTTACTTTTCCTAATAAGGCCAAAAATGGTACATGAAAACTATTAAAATAAACATAAGATTCTCCTACTATTTGCCTTGTTTTCCCCCATATTCCAAATGAGTATAACATTTTGGAACGGAGGGAGTATGACATTAAATTATCCCTATGTTTCCTATTTAGTTTAATACGTTTGATTCGTTGATAGAGCTTCATTTTGTGTTCTTGGAGAATTCTACTAAAAATATTAGGCTTGTTCGACAAATTAAGTGATATTGCCGATGGGCTCATCAATAGGTTAAGTTTGAAGTGACATAACTGACGTTGGCTCACTTTAGAGCCATTTTTCACAAATTGTGTATGGAACTTGGAAGTTAAACTCATACTCCCTCCGTCCCAAAATAAATGCTACATTTTGACTAACAATGTGAGAGCATTTTAGTCAAAATATAGCACTTATTTTGGGACGGAGGGAATAATTATATCTCTATACTGTAAGGGAATAGGGGTGGGTGACCAAACTTATTGGATTGCCCATTTTACCCTTACCCTTTAGTATTAAAAAACAACAAACCTCCCCCCAAATAAAAACCCGAGACCATGCACCGTACACCCGGGTGCACCGTGCGCACGGTGCACCCGGTGGCATTTTGGTGATTTTTGCGAACTTCAGCAAAACAGCTCTAATACTATTTCCTTCCATTTTACATCACTAAGTGAAAGCTACCTCAGTGGTTGGGCCTCTATGCTCTCTCCGCGTTAGAGGGTCGCGGGTTCGAATCCCCCCTCTACCACTCTTTGTTGTTTTTTTCCTCCTTCAACTCATTTTTTATTAATCTTCTTTTTATTCCTATTTTTTTAAAAGAAATATATTATTGCTCATTTAAAAGTTATATTGCTCATTTAAAAGTTACGATGCTCATTTAGTTATTTTTCAAGTTCAAGTATAATCAATTTGCTCATTCGAAAACAATATTGCTCATTTACTTGTATTATAACTGATTATTCTATTTGGTATTTATTTTAACACATTAGAAAATATATTTTCTCATTTTAAGATATATTTCTCATTTGAAATGTATAATGCTCATTTTAGTAATATATTCGTCAATGTGACACGGTAGATACATGTTTACTAATCAATAAAGAATTATATAATTGCTCATTTAAAAGATAAATTACTCATTTATTTATTTTCCACGTACCAGTGTTAAGCTACTACAAATTAGAAAATAATATTATTTACTTTCTTCTTTTTCTGACTACAAATTATATAATTTCATTAAATGAGCAATAGTCTAAGAGTTTTTTGCTCATTTAAGGAGTTTTTTGCTCATTTAAGGAATTTTTTGCACTAAGTAACATATTTACTCATTTCAAAGCTATATTTCTTATTTCATTAATTTTTCAATGGGTATC
Source organism: Patellifolia procumbens (assembly GCA_947645195.1). NCBI lineage: Eukaryota > Viridiplantae > Streptophyta > Magnoliopsida > Caryophyllales > Amaranthaceae > Patellifolia > Patellifolia procumbens. The sequence goes on from CANSGD010000144.1 coordinate 3,382,639, forward strand.
TTATTGTTTGTTTAGTTTTTATTTCTCCACATTGAAAAAAGAATTGGAAAAAGTTAGAGTGTGGAAAAGAAAAGAAGAATATAATAAGAAAAATTTAAGTCATAGTAACAGCTCATTTTGTGAATGAGCAAATTTATTACCTCACTCAAGATCAAAATGTTTAGTGATCTTCCTGTGTAAAAAAGATTGCTCATTTGATCAAATGAGTAAAATAAAACTGCTCATTCGATCAAATGAGTAAACTAAAATTGTTCATTTGATCAAATGAGTAAAATAAAACTGCTCATTTGATCAAATGAGTAAAATGAAACTGCTCATTTGATCAAATGAGTAAAATAAAACGACTCATTTTGCGAATGAGCAGATTTATTTTACCTCACTTGAGATTAGAATGTTTACTTATCAAAACAAACATGCTAAAATGAGCAGATTGATTTATCTCCACGACAAAATAAACTGCTCATTTGATCAAAATGAGTAAAATAAAATTGTTCATTTTGTAAATGAGTAGAGTTAATTTAACTCACTCAATATCAAATCATAATGTGAACTATATCAAACATATTTTTCCATGTTTTCCTTTGAAAATCATGTTGCTCATTTCCTTATTTTTTACTCTCACTGTTTGTTTTTGATTGTACAAAATGAGTAGATTTATTTTACTTCACTCAAGATCAAAAATCTTTACCGATCTTCCTTTGCAAATAGATTGTTCATTTGATCAAATGAGTAAAATAAACCGCTCAATTGTGATCAGAATGTTTACTGATCTTGCTGCACAAAAATGATTGCTCATTTGATCAAATGAGTAAAATAAAATCGCTCGATTGTGATCAGAATGTTTACTGATCTTGCTGCACAAAAACGATTGCTCATTTTGATCAAATGAGTGAAATGTATTTTAAGAAATGAAAAAAGTTAGTGAGTGGAGAAGCAAAGAAAAATAAAATAAGTTTTTTATTTAAATTTTTTTAAAAAATATATTGTAACAGAATATGGAAAATATTAAAAAGAAAAAAGGCGTGTTATAATAATTATATATTCTACCCGTAAAATAAATTTAAAAATAACGATTATAATACAACATCCCTCCAAAAAAATAATTATAGTACAACAATATGCAAAATAATTGAAAAAGATAAAATAAAAAAAGGCTAAAATAAGAACTAAGACTATGGAAGAAACATGAAAAAAAAATTAAACAATGAGATTCAAAGCCAAAAGAAGAGGAAAAGACAAACGAAAAAAAAAAATTATAAATGATTGGTATGGGAGTCGAACCCATGACCAACTACCAAACACATAAACCTCAAGACCAACTGAGCTAAACTATCTACAAGGTATTGGGGCAAGCTTTTAATACTTATACTCTTATCCAGATTTTCGCATTAATTACAATAATGCCACCGGGTGCACCATGCGCACGGTGCACCCGGGTGCATGATAATAATTGTATAAAAACCCACCCACCCCACCTTTAATTACGTCTAATTAAACCCCACACCCCAAACCCACTATCTAATAACCCACTATCTAATCCTAAATTAAACAATAATTAAACACAATCTAATAACTACCCCCCACACCCCACGTTTAAAACAATAATATCTAGAAAAAGAAAAAAGAGAAAAAAAAACCCTGACATTAACTGTTTAGTTTTAAAAATCAGCGGTGCTTCTATTTAAAAATTATGTATTGTTCCTTGATTTTATTAACCACTCTACTAAAAATCTGCAATTAGTGATTCTCTCCTTTGAAATATGGTAACCGCTTATGCTTTTTTTAGAGAATGCAGTTAGTCATTCTCTTCAGAATTTTCAGAGAGATAACATCATAGAGAGATCAGTCTTAAGTTTCATTACAAGCTCACCGATTCCTTGAATGGCAACGGCACTTCACTAGCTCTTTATCTCTGTATGTGAATTTAGTCTTGGGTTTCATCTATCATTCAATCTCACTTTGTTTTAAAACTCACTTATTTTGCATGTCAATTTCATCAACTAATTCCTTTGCTTTACATGTCAGTTGAGTCGTGTTTCATGATTTACAATCAACTCACAGATTAGCATCCATCAGCCGTAATTTTGATCTATGAAGAGGGAGAAAGGGACTATAGTGATACCTCGCCAGCTTTGATCAATGGTGCTTCTCTCTATATGTTATTTGTGTTTTAATTTGACCTACTTTTACTTGCCTTTCTTTACAATATTGTTGGTTAACAATCACATTAGAATGAAGTAGCAGAAAAAAAAAAAAGCATTACTAACGAGCTACATCATGCAGATAAACTATGACAAACATACTTGGGGGACAAACAGGATGGTCATCAACTAGAATTGGTTACAGGAATGCAATTACCTTCAAGCCCATTGCGAATGTCACCCTAGACCAACCTTCATCATAACATTATTGAGATAAGCAAGCATGTTATCGGCTAATATCTGTCAGCATTATAGAGTAAGATGCGATGTCTTACCCACGTAATTCTGAAACAGCCTTTACTGGCATTCTCGAATAAATTGGACATTCTCGAATAAATTTAATTTTTGAAAAAGCAAGATTGGGTAGGTTTTCCTTATCTATGCATTCTACGAATCTTAATTTCAGTCCATATTGTTTGGTTGAAAAATGTAACACATTATGCGATTTTGGGTTTGATAGTTGATTTGCCTTTTCTATGGTTCTACCTTCTATGGATTCTTTTTTACATTGGAAACTCAAGTTTGTTGTCTTTAACGGGTCTTATCTCACGTAATTCTGATTTTAGAAAAAGAGTTGTGTTATGTACATAAAATGCTGAAATTGTGTCGGAGATGGTTGTCTTCATTGTCAAAAGTCTATTTTCGAAGTTATGTTTTTGCAATAAGAATGGTCAATTTCAATTTACATGGCTTCTTACGCACTTATCCATTTTTTCTCATGTAAAATTTTCCCCATCCTTCTTAACTATATGGGGTCTTCACTTTTAAGTTTTAATTAGGTTCACTTGATTGATAGTGTGATTGATTATAAATTAGTTAAGAAACTTTATGGTATCTTTTTTTTTTAAAAAAAATTATCCTTCTTCATTTCTCTCTAAAATTTCACTGTCTCATTTTGATTCCCCTTTTAACTTCCATGATATCTACTTTTTGTTTTAATAGGATGTGAAGAGGTGTCATTATGATGGCAAAGGGATTGGAGCAGGGCAAATAAAGATTAAGATTGAATACTTTATCAATCATACTATATTGTAGAACTTTTGTTTAATGTTTAGAACTTTAGATGATACAAATATGAATTCTTTTTTACCTATTTATATCTTTGTCTACATTCATTCATTCCACCATTTATAAAACAGAATTAACAATTTTGGATTTTCCAATAACAGATGCAAACAAATAACAGGTTGCATGCTAATTTTTTATTTTTGTTTGAGACCAAAAACTTTGATCTTCCAAATATTGCGGCACGCATCGAGTGCACATAAGACTAGTTGAATTGATGGTAGGGCGAATTGAGACGTTTTTTGTAATTAATTATTTTAAGAGAAGGTATTGGGTCAGACGCGTCCGACCATAACATTTGGTCGGACGACTTTCAGTTGGTTTCATTTTTGTTTCATTTGGTTTCATTTTTGTTTCAGTTGGTTTCAATTTTTGTTTAGTTGGTTTCAATTTTTGTTTAGTTGGTGTCAATTTTTGTTCAGTTGGTTTCAATTTTTTTTCAGTTACTTCCAACTGAAACACTAATGCTTCCAACTAAAACATAAATGCTTTCAAATGAAATACAACTGATGTAAGACATATAAAACCAACTAAAATAAAATAAACTCCAACTGAAACAACACAAAAACCAATTGATACAAATAAAACAAAACAAACTTGCTTCTTCCTGGTTTCTAAATCTGCTTCTTCCCCCCCTTCTCCGTCGTCTCCGCCCTCCTCTCTACCTTTACTGCTGTTGTTGTCATGAGTCACGAAGGTCAAACACCTTCCATCTCCATTGCAATTTCATCTAGCGCACCAACTACGGTTGTGATGCAGCCTTCTCTTGACAATTCGGTGCTAATGTCCTCTTCGTCAGCAATATGCGCCACCCAGCAGCAGCAATGGAGGTGGATGATGTTGTTGATGAGCAAATCTGAATGGTGAACGGTGAACGTGATGGTGATGGTGAACGGTGGTTTCGGGGTTGGTGAACGGTGGTTTCGACGACGGTGATAATGATGGTGAGCAGCGGCGCGACGGCGTTCTCGCGGCTTCATCCGACGGAACATATTGGGTCAAACGATCTGACCCAATAGTTTCGCTTATCTTAATTACTTATTTATTTTCAAATCGTCTAGAAATAGATAAATCTTACCCTTATCCGGTCTTTTCAGATTGGTCCAAACTTTTAATAATTCAGTAATATTTCCACCTTTGAAAGTGATCTACTCAAAGTGGTCCGAGCCTGTTAGTGACCCATAAATCTAGGTAAAGTATCATAATCATGTAATTATTTAAGGACATTGTAAACCTAAAGTTTTAATTAGACTCAATTCTATGTTTCAAAAATTGTTAAGTCAATTAAAAAAATCTAAAGAGACCAACCACTCCCACCCCGAAACCAATACAATTTTCATTATACACCCGGGTGTACCTGTACTGCACTCAAGGCTATGTTTTTTGGAGAGTAGAGAGAATGAATTACCCGGATTTTGCTAGGTATTTCTCGTAGTATAAAAGAATTTATATGTCACAATTTCTTTTGGGGGTACTTCATTCTCTCTACTCCCCTCCTATCAGACGAGTCCCCATCACTCTATCGTTCTCCTCCAAAATTATCTAAGAATCCGCAATTTCAAAATTGTGACATCTAAGATAAAAAGGAGGACTCGGTTACCTTTAGAATGTGAAAACCATAGCTAATAGTATGCACGTCTTGATAACCTTATCACTAATCTCTATTGTATACTTAACGAATTTTTGAAAACGAACAGACAATTAACCGTTTCACGAACTGTAACACTAAGGGGTGTTTGGTTCACCTAGTTGGAATGAAATGGTATGGATTAGAAGCCACCCAAGTGTTTGGTTAGCATATCTTGCTATGGAATATGATACCAATGGGTATCTAACTCCACCAAAATCCCTTGGAATCAGAAACTTACCCCCTCTCCAAGATTGAGACTCCATTCCCAACATGGCATCAAACCCTAGAGTCCACCACCCTTTTCTAAACAACGACCCTCCCATTTCTCACCCCTTCCCCACCGATTGAAGATTCCGGCATGATCCCGAATTGCGCAGCGACCCATGGTTATCTTCTCTAGCTAACAAGATATGCCGTTATCAATGGTGAAGGGAAGGGGGCGAAGGGGTTTCGTGGGTGGCAAAGGGGTTTCTTGGGTGGGGAAGACGATTCGTGGGTGGGCTGAAGGGGTTTCGTGGTGGCAGTTTGTGGTGGTGAAGGTGGTTAGTGGGTGGCAGATGGTGGGGGGTTTTTTTTTTTTTTTTCATTTTAAAATCAATATTTGTAAATAAAAAATCAATTTTGTTAAAATTTTTTTTTGGTCAACTAAAAAAAGATTATAATTATTATTGTTGAATTTGCGAGAAACAACCATTTAAATACACTTTTTTGCGAGAAACAACCTTTTAAATTTTTTTTTGCGAGAAACAACCTTTTAAATACATTTTTTTTGCGAGAAACAACCTTTTAAATATTTTTTTGCGAGAAACAACCTTTTAAATTTTTTTTTTGCGAGAAACAACCTTGTATAATTTTTTTTTTGCGAGAATACACCTTATCACTCTTTTCCGGCGTTGACCACAAATTTCCGACCTTGACCAAGTCAAATTTGCTATTTGCAGTCCTTCTTTCTTATTTCCACACTCCTTTTCCCTCCTTTGTTCCCCATTATATAAATCTCATGTTTTTAAAACCCAAAAACTTCTTTCTCTTTTAGTAAATTGATTACGTAGTAGTCTTAGTACTAATACATGCATTGGCAAATTTGGGTTTATGTTTTTATAATCCCATGTATTAAACTACTACTTAATCAATTTACTTAAAGAGAAAGAACTTTTTGGGTTTTAAAAACATGAGATTTATATAATGGGGAACAAATGAGGGAAAAGGAGTGTGGAAATAAGAAAGAAGGAGTGCAAATAGCAAATTTGACTTGGTCAAGGCCGGAAATTTGTGGTCAACGCCGGGAAAGAGTGATAAGGTGTGTTCTCGCAAAAAAAAAATTTAAAAGGTTGTTTCTCGCAAAAAAATATTTAAAAGGTTGTTTCTCGCAAAAAAGTGTATTTCAAAGGTTGTTTCTCGCAAATAAAAATTTAAAAGGTTGTTTCTCGCAAATTTGCCTAATATAAAATAATTTATAGAAAAAAATAAACAGTTTAAATACATTCTAAAAATGAATCAAACAGTTGAAATAGATTATAAATTCATTCCAAAATTGAACCAAATTGTTTTAGCATAGTATAGGATTTAAAATCCATACCACTCGTATATGGGATCGCAATACATACCCTTCGAAGATTTTAAACCAAACAGGCTACAACCATTTCAAGCTACAGAAGTCCCGCCTCTCTTGAAGAGAGAACTAAAGCTGGCCAGTAGCCATGGCTGCCGGAGTTCTTTGGTTGCTCTTCCTTGCATTTGCCTCATCACCATCCTTCGTCTTCTCGAATGAGCTCTCTCTAGGTATTCATTCTCTCTCTTCTTTACACTTCCCCTCATATTATCTCTAGGAATTTCTAGGGTTTCAATATCCTTTATCCTCATATGGAATGCTTGTTTCAAACATCTAAAATCTTGATAAGTTAAACAAATTAATCATGTAACTTAGTTGATTCTTGTTATTTCTTTACCTTCTTTAAAGTTCGGATTCCAGTTTTTATATACGGAGATTTTGCATTTTTGTTTTGCTAGGTAGTACAGTTTAATGAATTCAAACTATACTATTTTTGTGCTCATTGCTCGTTTGAGAAACTCAATACGAGTAGAATTCACACTATTGAAGAGTTACAACTTACAACTGAGCATAACATACTGTTGGGTGTAGGATGATAATATAAACATTGAATCATGGGAGAAAACTCCAGATAGCCAAGACGGGGACTAACAAATGCTAGTATATCTTGTACTAGAGATTAGAGACGGTATGTTTGTGGTGACTATTGAGCTGGGAGGCTGCTTTATGTCACTGCCTCTTCCCTATTTCGGCCTTGTTCTTTTGGACCGAATTAATTGAAAAACATTTCAGTTCAGTTCAACTCCATTATTTCAGTTCAGTTCAACTCCTTTTGTCTCACAATTTCAGATCAGCTCCTTCTGTCTCACAATTTCCGTTCAGTTTATGTTTCTCTTTGCCACACAATAACATGTATATGAGAAATAGAATTAGGTAAGATTCGATAATGGAAAGTCTTGGAGACCTTAGTTCAATTCACTATCACAAGGTTGTATAGTTTAGAAACATCAATTATAGGTGAACAAACACCATTCTACTTGAACAAGATGAATGGTTTTTTTTTTCTATTACTTGCTACTTTGGTGAATTTGTCTGTGACTGTAGGAGATATGTCGTGCATGATATAATCTCTTCCCTTTATGCATGAAATTGAGATCTTATATAGATGTGTAACAATGTAAGCGTGGATGCATGTTTTGGACCTCTAGTGATTATATGCAAGAAACAATACTAGTTTCCAGAGGACGATCATTGTTTTTTTAATTGTTTTTATTGATTGTTCTTCTGTCTGTCATTTAAGGCATGTGGCATTGTGAGGCCCTAGGCATGCTAGAGTTTAGCATAAGCCAATAGGCAAAGGCACATGCCCATGTGAAGCGAAAGACAATTTTGATATCTAAATCATAGTTATTTAAAACTGCCTAATCCTAGCAGCTGTTGGTGAGTTTGGAGGTGAAATCATCTACTTTGTTGAGCCACCCATAAATTTTAGGAACTCTTGAATAAAACTCCATATGTTTGATGTACTAGTTGTGAACTTGTGATAACGCACGCAAATAGGAAATTGTTGTGATGCTAGAGTAAGTATACTTAGAATTGACCAAATAAACAGTATTGCAAAAGCTTGGTGCACTAGAGAGACTGAGAGAGTCATCTTAGGATGCAAAAAAAAGAAAGGAAAAACCAGAGGCCATATTTGTCATTTTAAGTGAAAGAAGTTCTTATGCAGTAGGGTGACGAGACCCAAAACACAATTGTAGATGAACCGGTGAAGTTGATTATTAATTAAGATATATGCATCGTTGGCGTGGACATATTTATCATTAAATAAAGCACACCCTCCGTTTTTAATAAGCTTAATATGTGAAGTTGCACGAAATACAAAAAAGTGGAGATTAATAGACGGATAGATAGATAGATAGATAGATACAAAAACTAGGAGAGAGAAAGAAAGGAAACAAATTCCAAATTAGGTTGATTTACTGATGCAAAGTTTAGTATTAAAGTTTGAATTTTGCTACATATATTTGGGTTGTAAGTCTTGTAACTAATTAACTAAGACTTAAGTTCTGCTCATTTTCTTTTCAAACACTTCAAAACTTGAAGCTTTGTTGTGTATTTTGGACTTTCTGGTGAGAAATGAAATGCATGCTCTTACTTAATATCCATTGTAAAACGTGCTAGTTGGCATTACTTATGTAGATGAGTAGGTGTAGCCAATTGATGATTGAAATGTTAAACGGACCCGATTAATTATAAGGTTGGGTTGACAAAAACATATTGGTTCAACTTTGGCCTGTTTAAGTACTAATAAGGTTAGGTTGAAATCTTCAACCTAATTATCTAAACAGGTGAGGATGGGTCACAACTATTTTTTAACCCGTTTATAGCAAACCGTTTATGAACCCAACACAACCCATTGCCATCCCTAAAGCATCTATTTACAAACAGAGGGAGCCGTTAGATAATGGGGGAATCTGCATATGGTTCGAAAATACGGTTTAGGTTTCGGAAACATGAACGGTCGCGGTTAGCCGGTTACGGGGTAACGGAACGGATACGTTGGTCGCGGACCGCATAGCGGTTGTCGCGGCAGGAAATAAGTTTTAGACTTTTATTTTTTGGTCTTTTTTCTTTTATAAAGGGTTTAGTAGTGCGGTGATGCCTCTTCTGTTTCTTTTCTCTTGTCTTTGAGTCACTATTGGAGGTAGATTGGTGCTATTGTATAAGTAAAGATAAGAAATCTCTAAAAACATTTGCAAACAACTTGCAAAGTGACGTTTTGTAGCGGAAAAAACAAGTGAACCCTTGTCGGCACGGGTGATCCGGCCGGAACGGCCAAAATATCGGGCTTTTAAAATCCACCTTGTTGAACCGGTCGAATTCGGTTCGCCAAAGTTGAAAACCGTTCCATTTCGGGTGAACCGTTCCGATACGACCGTATTTTTGCACCATGAATCTGCATCAAATTAATTGAGACGTCGGAAGCAAATTCGCGTGTAGGCAGCACCGTGTCCCCATCTTATTGATAGGGGTTGGGATTCCTCTCTTTATTCAATAGAACATTGGCCAATCTTGTTTGCCCCCCTTTTTTAAAGGGATCGGTTTGTCAATCCCGCTTTGAAGTTAGATGTGTAGACAACACAAGGATGGTAATAGACCTTTAAACCTCTATTTTACACTGGCTTACCTGACCATAAAAGACTTGAACACTGACATTGCAAATCAATGGAAGGTCAGTACCCCCCTGAGATTTTCTACCATAGTGAAGGATAACATTACTTATTTATTAAGCTAGAATTGCTAGGGCATAATCTTCAAAGCAGAAGATGACATTTTGCAACTGAAAGTCTTCTTTCTGCCTTGTTTTCTTTTCCTTTGTGAAGGTTGAGCCATCCCTTCTCCATATTCCTCCACACTTGCACTTCTTTATACAAGGCTCAACTATGCTAGCATTTTCATATGCTTCTATTTCTTTGACCAGGAATATTGTTGATATGAAATCATTTCTTTAGTTGCATAGTTGCTTTAACCATCTGTGATAGCCGGTTATAGATAGTGTTATGATATTGAATTTATATGTAAATTTTATAATGAATATCCCATGCGATTGCCAATGATAATGGAACATCATCCTCAATATCATGTATTTTTATTTTTAAGTTTCCACTTTACACTTAATTTCACCTCCAAAGTGGTAATGGTTGGCTATGGAATTGTTGGACCAAGAATAGATTTTGAGAGTGGACAACCATTAGGATAGACATAGGCTAGGATTTTCTTCACAAAACAACCTAAAATTAATTTCCATTGTCATCATCTATTACTGCCTACAAAACAGATGTTTGTAAAATTGGAAAAGAATCTTAGGACCATAGAGATGTATCAAATTCATGTATTGACTGGGCTATTTAGTTGCTTGTCTTAATTACTTGAATATTGACTGTTCATTCTGCTTATAATTCTGCAGTTGTTGGTCAGTCTACTGCGCTGCATATAGTTCCAAGTTTGCTTGTGAAAAATTCACCTGGCTTTAAGTCTGGTGTCAATGTTGTTGCTGAAAGAGTGCATATACATGGTTTGTCAAGGATGAAAAATCTCAAACGATTTTCCCATGCTGCAACAGTGAAAGTCTTGCACCTAAATTCTAGTCTTCGCCAGCCAATATTTGAGATTTGTTTCCACAGGTATGCAATTATATGGTCTCTTTATTCCAATATTTGACCTTCTGTAATGACAATGAAAAGTCTGAGTTTCGACTTGTGAATATATAGCTAAAATGATCTCCCTGTCTTTGATATTTTAACAGGCTTGAATGTGATGGGACATCTAGATGTTGACTCGCAGCAATCCCAATTCCCAGATGTGATTTAAAACTGAAAAGATGCTAATTTCCGCATATAAGCTGGTCAATGTCTCCCCCTAATCACCCTTGAATAATGTGACTTATATTTTGAGGTGTAAGTTAAAAAGAAAACAATCTCAAAGACGTGGCTTTAGGTTTTTTGAAGTGTAACTCAAGAAAATGCATAATGAAGGTGAAAAGTGAGTGTTTAGACTAGTGTGAATAGATTGAATCAATTATTACAGTCTTACAGAGCACATATATTGTTATTTTTGATGACATCCTTTAATTATGCGTTTATGCCCATAGAAGTAGAGACATTCATCGGGGATACAATACCATTTTTTGTTTGTAAAGCGAAATCTCAAGATGCACATTTCCTCTGTCCCGATAATGTTGGTTTAGTTGCAAATACGCCTTACATTTGCCATATGTATTATACGTTTATAAGTTTAATATTTTTATGGACCCATCCTTTACAATTGCTACTACCGCACTTGTGAAACTGCCATTATTGATATTTACTAAGAACAATAACTTTATAATTATGCGTAAATTATATGTATTAGCTAAGCAGGACAGTGTTTTTGGGAAAATCCAAAATAGATTAGAACTTCTGTGGTGGTAGTAAATCAGTCAATTAAATAGAATTCTTGGATTTGTGGTTCTCTTGCCATTTACAGTAAGAGTCTTTCTTTCTGTTGCAGGAACTTGTCTCTTGGAGTTGCAATGTGCTCCGCAAGTATGTGGCAAAGGGTTTCTAAGGGTTCATGTGCTCAACGGATGTCACCCTTTGATCATAAACTTTTAGATGTACGGATGGCTAGCTCATCACCGGGAACCCTTGAGTTGACTCTTCAAGAAGGTAAGCTGTTTCTTGATCTTTGCATTGCAGCGTAGCAGCTCATTCTTGCTACTTCGATGATATTAAATTGCTAATGGCTTATCAATGTAAATCCTACGAGGGTACTATCTGGGGCATTTCGCGTGGATATTTGGCTGTTTGATTCTAGTAATCATTTTTTTGATACTAATGATTATAGTTTCTCTTTAGATCCCTGTCATTGATACTGACTTATGGCACTTACCTGACATGCTGGCTCGCTCAACCTTTCTTCCCTAGTAAGTGGTGTGATATTCATCTTATCACCACACTTCAAATGTTTTGAGGGTGGAATGGAACATTTTTCTACTAAAAAATATCCAGTTTATACATTCCACAGAACTATATCTGCTGGAGCCTGGAAGATGGTAATTCTTAGTTGATCCTTCACTCTCTTAATCGGTTAGAGTCACCTATAACGACTAGTCCTCCCATTTGACTATTTTTATCCCAAATTTGAGTCCATTTTTATTCTCCATTGGACTGGTTTCCATGCACTGGTACTCATCTATTTTCTTAAGAAGTGGCTATTTCCTAAATTTCTATGCGAAGTCGATAAGAAGATATTAGTTCAGGATGGATAATTAGAGTGGCTTGTTCAATAAAGATACAGGCGAGGAAGGGCTGGAGTCTCTGAACACTGTTATTTTGGGTAAAATGCACTTGGCTTTGAGAAATTTATATATTGTTTCATTACATTCTTCAGTCTTCACAAGTAATATCTGTAGTTTCATACTTGGAAATCAATTTATTTGATACAAACTGGTATTTTCAACTTTCAAGTTGGATCACAGCAAACTGGTACTTGAAAGCAATTTATCCAATACAAATTGTAAGTTAAGTAATGATTTGGATCCCATGCCTCATAGAAGTATGACTTCTAGACGACAACAATATTGAAATCTTGAACCAGTTAAAAATTTGGTTTGCTATCATTTGCAGATTGCAAAGTAGCAGTATCTTCCTGTACAAATTTACTGTCCTGCTAGGATTTTTTGTCATTTTAGAAAATTCGGTATAACTACATAGAAGGCTTTTTTTCAGGTGAGTAAGATAAGATGTATATTTCAAACAAGACCCAATATATCACTTTATCTGCTAGACGAATCATCTAGGATGGACCCGTCTAAACAGAAAAAGGCAAAACAGAAACAGTCTAAACTGACTCAATCATCACTAAGGAACCAATTCTTATCTCAGCTGTGAATTTTTTACTTAACAGTATCTTTTATCATCCATACACTGATCTATTCTAGCAACTTTTAAAAGTCAGAAAGCTTCATTTTTAACTTCCCATATGTGATGAACATGACATAACAGCTACAGCTTGGACATTTCTTCTGAATTTAAATCCCTCTCTTCTTCTAGAGAGCATATGAACTAGAACACCGTAGTCGAAATAGACTGTAGTAGCACCACCTGTACCCCACCCCAGCCATTCTTTATTCTGAGAAATACATGCAACATTGAAAAAGCATCTGAAGAATAAATGGGATTGGGACTCAGGTACTCTTCCACTAATCAAACAGGCATCATTATCAATATTGCCAAATTGGCTCAAAATATCTCTAGTTCTCAGCTTCTCCAACATCAGTTACATTACATCACCAAGCAAAACTGATGTTTAGGTAATAAGCTGGGAAGAACAGCCCCAACTACAATTTATTGCAGGTTTGTAAGGCCACCAATTAGCTTGATAAACAACACAATTTTTGTCTTTTCTAACCCAAAGGTTATTACGTCCTCATGAAACCCATATTCCACCGCATAACATTTCTCACACCAAGCCCTCCTTCATTCTTTGAAGAGCAAAGCTGATTCACATTTAGCTGTGCAGATCATCTCAATTTCATGTAAAACTCTATTCGTCAAAAGGCAAAACAAACACCTGAGAGTTAATAAGCTGGAATTCTGGAAAAGACTGATGTCTAGTGCTCTCTGTCATCTTTGCCACCAAAACCTCACATTCAACTACTTTGATCTTCTTTGGACAGATTGGGATTTGGGACCCCCAAGTATTTGAAGGGGAGTTGTTAAGTACCCTCCCCACCTCACTGTTCTCAGGGTTTGCGGGGAATTCTGAAGATTCTGAGAAATGTTTAACATAGGATCAAATCGTGACCATAACATAGGCGAGTCAATTTGATAGGCTTGCATCTAGGACGGAATTTCAAATCAGCTTTCTGCTATCTTCTTCAAGATCCTTAACTAATATTGTATGCATATAACAAATAACAACCTGTCCCATTCCGCTCTTTGAGCTTAAGTGGCCTTATAGAGAAGCATTTAACACCAAAGAAAGAGTCAATTTTATAGGCTTGCATCTAAGATGGAATATGAAATTAGCTTTCTCCCGAATCTTCTTTAAGATCCTTGACATATATTCCATGCATATAACAAATAACCTGTCTTAATCCCCTCTTTGAGTTAAAGTGGTCTCGAAGAAAACCATTGGACACCAAAGAAAAGTTGGGGTAGCCGCATTGGAGAGGTTTGAGTAGGGGGAAAGGATTCACGATTTCACGTGTAGGAAGGGTGTAATTACCTTATTTATTTGTTTATTTTTGATGTGTTTCTTTGTCATTGTGTTTGCTCTAGTTTAAAATTTTCCACACTTGTCGATGCCTTTTTTTTTCAACGGTTTCAGATGATGATTCATGTTAGCCACTCCATATCATTTTGAGAATAAGGCTTTTTTGGTATTGGTAATAATTTGTGGTCAAATTTTTGGCTATGTGAACGGAACCTTTTGTTTATGCAGGGAGTATAAATTAGTCATGCCCCATAGACCATCATGTCCAGATAATATCAGATACTTTATTTGGAGATTAACTATGTGAGACATCGGCTAATCTTCCTTGTTCTACATTTGTATTCCAGACTTCTCTTCGTACCGCATTGTGTTTCTTGTCGTGGGTATGCTGTTGATTACACTGGCTCCCACATTCAGTGAGTCTTTGATATTCTACTATAGCAGTGCCATGGCTGTTGGGATCATCCTTGTGGTACTAATCATCCTTTTCCAGGTGATTATAAGTTTTCTTCAGTTTCTTCTATATATCTGTGTAATTCTCTGATTTCACTTATATGCTTTTACCGAAGACTATTTTTTGTCATCAGTCTAGTTTTATCCCTTCAGTCACCAACTCTATAGTGGTTTACTTGAGTAGGCTGTTTACCATGTTATGAAGCTGCAGGGTCCTTTTACTCATTCTATAACATAATTGTTGACTTTATTTTTGGCAGGGAATGAAGCTTCTTCCTACTGGTCGAAGGAATTCTCTAGCTATCTTCATGTACTCAGCTTTTGTAAGTATCATACTTCTTGTTATGAATGATAATTGTCCAGTTGCTACTCTGTGTCAGATTACATTACTTTGACATATCTAGATTGGTGTCGGATCTTTTTTGCTCAGTTACTTGCCACGTTTGCTGCGCACATGTCTTGCGGAGATGGGTATCAGCGAGGATATGTACAATCCTGTATGTAAGTCCTATTCTGAAGATTATGTATTTTAGATGGTCTGTAAGGAAATTTGCAAACCATAGCTTCAGTTTTCTATTAGGAGTCTTTTTTGTTTCCCATCAGTGATCCATGGTGGTAACATATCCATCGTGTCAGCCAATTAAGCTGGCGCTGCCGTGATCTTCCAGTTTCCTTAGATTTACCACTTATCTCTTGATCAACAGTGTACTTTTTGATATACCTTCTAGGCTCCATTTGTTTTAATGGAAAACAATTTTCATGGAAAATCACTTTTCAAGAAAAACAGTGTTCAATGGAAAATATGATTTTAAAAAAAGTTTTCCTTTGTTTGTTTGATTAGAGGAAACTTGGGGAGAAAAGGTAAATGAAGTAAAAGAGAAGGAAAGATGGGAGGAGAGAATAAAGAGAAGGAGTGAAGAGCAAAATGTGGCATTCCTTCTTTACAAAATGAAAATGGTTTTCCTCTTACAAGAGCAATTTTCACCTTTAAGAAAATTGTTTTCCACCCCTTCCCAAAACAAAGGAAAATGGAAAGATGAAGGAAAACCGAAACAAACAGAGCCCTAATCTAAAAGAAAGCTTCTGATGTTTTCTATTCCATACTATATCTTATAGTTTACCTTTTATGGCTTGTGCTTGTGCTTTTATGGCTTGCATGTTTTTTAGTAATAAAAGCACAAAATCGTGAACAAGCTAGTAATATATAATTGGTACTTTAGTGTATTTGAAAGTGAGACAAACTGCAAGTTGACAAGTATCTGTCTCCTTGCTTTTGTATATTGGTCATCCCCTTGCTTTACATCTTTGTTTCTTAATAGAAAGTAAAAGGAGAGTATTCTCAATCAACATATGAGAACTATAACTCTCTAAGTAGGCTAATGCATCAAAAACTTAATTGCAGCTGGCGATCTTTTTATTGCTGTTTATTGCACTTGCTGGAGCATGGTTGGGCTTTTGGGTTGTTCGCAAATTAGTTCTCACTGAAGAAGGGTTAATTGATACAAACATTTCTCTATTTGTGGCTTGGTCGATCCGGATCGTGGGTGCTGTTATGATTCTGCAGGTATTTCATTTATCTAGACTCCTAAAATGATGTCATCTTTTCTTGATATAGTTTCCTCTCTTTTGATGCACCTTTTCACCGGGTCATGGCTTGTGATGACCTTATGTTAAAATCCAGTGTTCTTTGGATCCCCTGCTGGCAGCGGAAGCATTGGTCTCCGCTATTTTCATATCATCAATTTTGCGCAAAGTTATCAGACCAAGATTTCTTCGCCGACTTTATAGGTAAGAGTCTGAGACGCTTCATGTACTCAGATTCGTTATAGATGTTTCCATCAGATTTTACATCCAAGTAGTCGTGGTGACTTCTCATTCCTCCTCTCTGGGTGTGGAGGGAATGCGGTTAAATTTTGACATGATAAAATGATAATGTGTTAAACATTTAAAAGATTCAGTTGATATACTTTTCTTGCCTTATCAGCTTTATATAAACAGATGCTCGCAAGATATATTAAGCAGTTTGGTCACGTTCGTAGATAGATTTCTTGTACCTTCTGAAATTAACATCAAATCTCTGAAATGTTGCCACTGAAATCACTCAACTATCTTGCTCTTTATCATGTATCTTTAGTTATTTATGTATTTGTGCAGAAAGTTACGAAAAGCTGCTGCTAGAAGTCCACAGAAAATGAGGACACCTGATTCATCTCCAACGGTTGGGAAACGTGTAGAGCATGTGAGCAGTTACCAATATTCTCAAGATATGTTTCTCAGCCCTCCATCCAGATGCACCACGCGAGCTACCTCCCACTCTACAGCCAAAGGTTAGCGCTAGCTGATTTTCATTATGCGAGAAACAGCATTACTGTCTCTACTCATCATATCACTGTCAATCCTCCAGGGCTATCCAAGAAATCTCCTTCCAAGAAAACTCCTCCACCTCCTACAGAATCTGATACATTCTACTCTACCTATCATAACACCCCTCAGAGGAGGAAATTTTCTGATGAAGAGTGGAAATCATTCACAAAAGAATGCACAAAGAAAGGATTGGAAGAACTGGTTTCTTCTCCTGATTTTAACCGATGGGCTGTAGCTCATGCTGATAGAATCACATTAGCTCCAATTGGGAAGGATCAGGGTGCAACTAGTAGATGGCGTTGGTGGTTTAATTGGTCCAGTTAGATCGGGAGATTCGGATTAATTTGAAGACCGTGCAGGATATTTTCATCAAACTCACAAGCAGCTAACTGATTTGATTTTTTCCCGAACAGCCAATGGGAGGCATTGACAGTTATGGATTTCAGGAGATAATTAAAGCACATGTCATAGCTATTGCACATAATCTAGTAGTATGTACTGAATCTGATGATGTTTTTCTTACATTTAACTGCTAGTGATTACTGAACAAGAGATAGGAATCTGTGTGGGGTTAATAGGATAATTACTAAGTTCCCCCTTTAACGTCAAACTCATGCTTTGGTGCGTGCAGTGTATAGGCATTATTCTGTAACTATAAAAGACTTGTGTAGTTGTGTATTTTGTAACTATAGTATCTTCTACACGCAGATTACCATTTTTACATGTCCTTTAAGAGAGCCAGGTTTGGTGTTCATACAATTGAACCATCTATACTACTACCAGTTACAACTTGTAATTAGATCTAATAATGGTTAGAAAAAAAATTGACATTACTTCAACCATCTCTACTTAAAGGATTGTTTGTTTCGTTGCTTTCGTGACTTGCAACAGCATTATAATGAATAGATATCTCTCTTTGGTGAAGCATTCTGTTTTTTCCTCTTCTATAAAAGCACTATTGCTTTCTCAATCTTCTTCACCACGGAATCACATCATACTATGCTCTCATTTTGCGAAATTCATATGAGCGTGACTTTTGTTGTACTTCTTTGTATTTCGAAAGTGAATTTCGTACAACCCATTTTTCGTATAGGGTCGAAATATTACTTTTGAAAAAGTATCCCAACACAAAAGTGATTCGTTGTTTTTATTGTTCTCTTCATCACTCAATACTAGGTTCTAAAAATACTTCCTCCGTCCAAAATAGTCTGAATACTTTCCTTTTATATTTGGCCCAAATTAGTATGAAAACTTCCATTTTTGACATGACCGAACTATTACTATTTTTTTCTTTTCCACTCTTTGGGCCCCCATATTTTATCTTTATCACTAAAAAGTTACCTAACTTTCTCTCTCATCTAATAAAAAATACCACCAACTCCTATCATATCTACTCTTACCTTTATCATCAATGAAATAACATTTGACAATTACACTTCAACATATCTCCTTGAACTATGTTCCCGAACAAGTATTCAGATCTTGATGGGACGGAGGAAGTTTGATGAATTTCCAATTAACTATATCATACCTAGACTTTGTTGAACATTAAGGCTCCGTTTGGTTGGACGTAAAACATATTTAACGTAAAATGATTTTCACGGAAAACAATTTCAATGGAAAATACAATTATAAAATTAGTTTTCCATTATTTAGTACAATGTAAGAAAGATGATGGAAAAAAGGAAAATGAAAGGAAAAATAAAGAAAGGCGGTGAGAGGAGTGTAAAAGGGAGGTAAGAAAAAAAAGAAGGAAAAGAGTTTTCCTTTTATTTTGAATGAAAAATGATTTTCCATAATTGAGAGAGCTAGTAAAATGATTTTAAACTCTTTTCGCAACCGAGTAATGTAAAACTAAGATTAGAAGAAAACTGTTTTTCAGAAAAAATGTTTTACGCCCTACCAATACAGCCTAAGTCCATATTCGGTTTTACCCCGTGAAATAAAAAATAAAAAAGGGCAAAAGCTTTTTTTTTTTTTTGAAACGAAATAAGGGCAAAAGCTGATGCATCATGTATTCATGTTTATCATGCAGATGGCAGAGGACAGAGGACAGAGGTAACGTTCGAGTCAGCAAAAGAAAACGTAGTTATCTGGATCATGGTACAAACCAAACACTAACAATGTCGTGTCGCAGCATGCATGATGTGGGACCCGATTTGTGTTTAATCGTTTACGTTTGCATTTTGCAAAGTATCATTAATTAGTATGTTTGTGTAACTCACTCAAAATCTTTAATTAGGAGTAGTAAGTTTGCGTAGCTCAATCAAAATCTTTTTTCCACTCGAAATTGCCTAACTTGCTAAACCACCCCAATTGTACCTAAAATATAATTCTCCCCTAGGAATTATATTAATTGCAGCATATTGAATTTTGTACTATTTATGTGATCTTTTATCAAAATTTATACAGTATATAACGATAAAGATGGTTATATAAAATCTTTTTTAAAAGGGAAGATAGTCATGTAAAAGCTTGTTATATCTGTATTGATATACTTTTTAAAATAATAATTTTATATTACTTTTACTTAAAAATAAACTTGACTACCGTGATAAATTAATTTTAGTCAAGCTCAATTCATTAATTACAGGTTGATTAGTTCAATTTAATTTATCAGGTCCATATTGTAACTCACTCAAAATCTTTAACTAGTTACTTCCTCCGTTTCGAAAAAATAGTTACACTTTTTTTTTGCGAACTCCTAGACACTTTTTGTTTGTGAGAGATTGTGGGGTATGATATGTGGTAGGAGAGAGATAGAGAGTAAAAATTACCAAAAAAAGGAAAAAGGAGAAGTGTAGTCATTAATTTGAAACTTCTTTAAATGGAAAGTGTAGCTTTTTTTTTGAAACGGAGGAAGTAAATATATTATACATAAATAACAAATTAGAAACATAAAAAGTTGATATCTTAATATGCAACTTGATACTAATCTATTTTGCCTTTATACTTTCTTTGTTCTATATTAGTCATTATATTCGCATTTTTCAAAAATTTACTATTAATCACTACACATAATTAATATGTGTCTTATATCGGAAATCTAAATGACACGTTGGATAATATTGTGGTTGATGGTTGGTTGGAGGGTACAATTTTTGGAATTGCAAGATTGACAACTCCTACACACAAGCTAGCTACTCTCACTTCTTTCTCTGTGTTTAACATCTCCTAATAATTACCATAAATTAGCAAATTTATTAGTGTTATTTGCATCATCTCAAAGTCCCAAATCTCTTAACATAACATTAAGCTAAATAATAATTATTCAACTCGCCAACGGCGGTGGGAAACTCCTCGTTAGTAGTACCAAAAAAAAAATTATTCCAAGCAATTATGCTTAAGAATCAGCTAATCACACTTTCAGCTGAAGATAAGCTGCCAATTTCACTACTGAGATCAGCATTTGCACGAGTACAACGTCGTGTGCATGGTAATGACGAGATCATGAAGATGAACAAAAGCAATATTAATGAGTGTTATTATCAGAAACAAATAATCAAAATGAAGAAGAAAATGGTGATGAAGGAAGAAGTAAAGGAGAAAGAAGAAGAGAAGCAGAAAAAATGGTGGTTTGTGAAGATGATGAGGGAAGCTAAACCTTACTTGGATGCACATAGAGGCAAAACCTTTGTTGTTGTCATCTCTGCTTTCATTGCTCACTCTCCATTCCTCCACTCTATTCTCCAGGTGTCTCTTTGATTCCTCTCTTCTTCTTTTTTGAAAAAACTTTAATTTGATTATTTATAAAAATTTTCAATGAATTTTTAAATGTAGCTAAATTATGCAATGATTTCAGACCTCAATTAAGTTCGATTGTGTTAGTTTACTCTTACGATTTTTTCTATGAGTTAGGCATGGGTCGACCGTCGCGAGCACTGGCACGGCTAACACGAGTTTGGCCCTATATGCTACTAGCCTGATAGTCGGACATGGGTCGTTTATGGCATTATTTTCAAGCATGACAGTCCGGCCTCCTTCTTGGCCCGCTCATTTTCAATAAAAAATAAAATAATTATAAAGGCTGGTCCGCGGACATGGCAAGACTTAACCCAACCTGGCACGTGGGACGGGTTTACATGGGCCACACTTTTGAAATTTTGGCACGAGTCTCACTAGACCCTTTTTAGGCATGATCTAATACGACATGAGGCTCGATGGGCCGCCATGAGTCTTCCCATCTAGCTCTAGTTCTTTTTAACTTATTTAAGCACTCTGGTGCTTATATTTCAGAAATGATCAGATCAGAAAAAATCAGATAAGATCAGAAAATTTCAGATCATATCAGAAAATAATACGAAGAAAAAACAACTATAATAAATTCAGATCAGATAAGAAAGATTCAAGCAAAATCAGAAAAGTTCTGATCAGATCGGATCAGATCAGAAAAGTTCAGATTAGAAAAAATCAGATCAGAGCAGACGAAAAGAACGAACCCTTAGTTACGAGATTATATTATAGTAAGAAGAAAATCCTCTGTACTGCCCTCGCACACGATCACCACCCAGAGACTCATTACAAGTCAAATCCCCCAATCCCAACCCCTCAAACCCCAAGAAAATTGTGTATTGACAAGCAAAAACGTCAATTATACCCTCCTTGCCACCAACACAATCAATCGCAACACCTTGGCAAATTGCCAACATCATCGAAGATACTAGGTTGTTACCGTCTACCCTAAACACCTTGACAAATTGCCGTATCTGCAAATAGTTCAATCGAGCAACGAACTGGATAGCTAATATAGGATGCCTTCTAATAGACTACCTTCTTATAACTGTTACATACCACTCGTCCCTAATTCCCATTCTAGATAGTGATCCGTTAGAAGTTCCCCTTGTGCGCAATGCCCCTAGGGTTTAGTTGTTTACCCCTTTTTTTATCTCCCAAAAAAAAAAATACACAAAAAGGGCGTATAATTCACAAGGTATTTAAACTGTTGAGTTTTGACTATTATGTATATTCCCTGTTAGGGGGTAGGTAGTTAAACTGTTGAGAAATACTTTTATACTTCCTCCGTTTTTATTTAAATGTAACACTTTTAGATTCACGGACTCGCAATTTTTGGGAAGGAAAGAGATAGAGAGAAAAAAAATAAGAAAACCCATATAAAAGAAAGAGATAGAAAGAGCTTGTTGACCAAAAAAGAAAATGTCACATTTAATTTAAAAGTTCCTAAAATAGAAAGTGTCACGTAAAAAACCGGAGGAAGTAAGAAAATCCTTTCTGATATCATATGGAACATAATTTATGCGTTTTTAGCAACTCGTGCTCTCTCTTCTGCGAGAATCCAGCATGAAATCACCATTACTCTGCGTTCCAACATCTCATCCTTGAATTTCAAACCTTTTTAAAAAAAAATGGCGATTTCTTCATACACCAATCCTCACATATTCCTCCAGCAATTTCGTCCAAAAATCGCTTCACCAAACAACATCTCAACAAAGACCGGTTCATGTAGCTTCAGCTTCTCCGACAATGGCTCATTATTTAACTCAATCAAACCGCTATCCGCAATATCCATCAACGCCTCCGTCGGCGGAGAAAACGAGAAATCAATGAAATGTAAAGTGTCGAATGATACAGAGTTTGGAGAAGAAGGAGAGAAGAGAGAAAGAGGTGCGTATTTATCAACGACATTGGTGAAGGAAGAACAATTTGTGAGGTGGTTTAGAGAAGCTTGGCCTTATTTTAGGGCTCATAGAAATGTCACTTTTGTTATTATCATTTCTGGTGAAATTGTTGCAAGTCATTTCTTAGACCCTCTCTTAAAGGTTCTTTTTTTTTTGATATCTTGTTTGGTTTATTCAAATTAGTTTAGGAAATTGTTGCTATTTTAAATTGGTGATTAATATTATACAACTATATTTGTGTTGCAGGATATTTCTCTACTACATGGATTAGGGATTAGGTTTGTGATTGTACCTGGTACACATGTGCACATTGATAAGCTTTTGGCTGAGAGAGGTTAGTGAGGATATACTCACTCTATTTATCCTAGTAGCCCTATATGCACGCGATGTTTGCGAATATATATAGAATTCTGTATATAAATATATCGGTTACTGGATGGGAGATAATAAATAAGATTATGGAATGGAATGGAGAATAGGAAGAACAATTAGTTTGTTTAGGTTGTTTTGTGTTTTTGTTTTCCAAAATTTAAAACTGTAAAAGCAGTTAGTTATAGAGATAGAATTTTGTCATCCAAGTAGTTTTTTTTTTTTTTTTGAATAAATTATTGATTTTTGGCGTCCCTCTCCTCAAACCTTGTAGAATAGAGATATTTGCAATCTTACATACACTTTCTTACATACACCGTCGAATAGTGTTACCTAATTCGCTTTTTGAAATCACAATTCGCTCAAAATGAACCAAAAATATCCGGAACCAACCATAGTTCCGCAAGGAGAATAACGAATTAGGTAAAGTTGCCCCCGAGACAAAGTTTTTGTTCAAGAACATGATGGATATAATTTCTCCTTTTATTTGCTCCATATCCCTTTTTTTACTTTGCAGAAGTTTATATTGTCCCCGTTTGGTAAACAGTGAATTGAGCATAGATAAATTAGAGGTTTGACTTATTATAGAAGATTAACGAGGCATTAGCTCTGATGTTGATGTCAGGTAAATAAAGAATTGGAAGAGCAGTTTTGATCTGAAACTCTAATTTTGAAAGAAATGGGTGGGGGAGCTTTTTGATAAGAGGTGATTAGGCATCTTGAATTGAAATGACAAATAAATTGCCAAAATTACTACCCTTATGAAAAAGAATACAAAACATTATCATCATATCCTAGTATTGGTATAACAATTGATGTCCAATATTTGGTTATCATGGGCCTTTCATGGCTACCTCAATGTCCCTGTTGGTCATTCTACACAATGAGTAGTATCAATGAACTATAAGCTATTTACCAACCATTTTTATACAAACCGCTAATACAATCAACTGGCCAATATATTCCACTATCCCCTAATGCAATCAGCTAATAGCGAATTATCAAACATGGCGGGTATAAAGTTCTGTCTCTCAACTTGTGTGCGTGAAAAAAGTAGAGATGGGACCATGCTACATCTAAAGGAAACGGAGCAATCTCTTAGGAACAAGTCAATTTTAAAAAGGGTCAATCTGCAAGGGACGAAGTGAGTAGTAATTTTATGTGCTAGAAGTATACGACTACACGCGACATCTAAAACTTTGCCTTGGGTATATCCGTGTGTATAGACATGATAATACTTACAGAATCTAGAATTTCATTTCATCATAACATTTTACTGGTAGAAAAAATTGAATGATTCTTTTTATATGGGATTACTTTGTTGAAGGTTTCATTTCGGTATTAAGTACTCCTTTCATTTTCTATTCCTTTCGTTTTGCAAATAAGTGTGCTTTTAGTCCACTCTGGCAAACTATATGCCTGTAAAATTTGTTTGAAAATAATTGTAAATTCTCTTGAATGACTACCCCTTATTGTTTGATCATGAAGCATTTGTTTTTACTTAAACTGGGTTGATGGAGCATGATATGCTAAATATATTCTTCTCACAAAATGCTTTTTAAAAAATTATCTTCAAAGAGAAAATTGTTGAAAGTGTAAGGAGCTTCAATTCCATATCAAAATGATATAAGTTTTACCAGGAATAGGGTTTAATAATTAATTTATCTTGATTAGAAATAAGGAGAAAACGACATAACCTAACCTTTTAGATTGTAGGAACTAGCATTTTAATAATACTCTAAATCTTTTAATTTTTGGAACTGATTTTGAGATAATACGACTAGATTTAGGTTAATAGTGACAACCATTGTGTTTATTGAGGACTAGGGAGGTCAGATCTATAATCCATTGCTCATCAATGGTACTGGTCCTGATCTTTTGGCCGTGTTCGATGTAGTTATGGTTTACTGGACGCTGGAATCTGTCAGGTGAAGCAATCTAGCAGTTCTCTTCCTTTGATTGCTAAGTAACCAAGGCTTAAAACAAATGTCTTTCTATTTATAGAAAAGCAAAACTTTTTCTTAGGAGCTTATATCTCTGCATTCTTTACCAGTTCTCGAGAAAATGCAAAAGTTGTTACTTTTGTTTTACCATTGACCAGATATCTTGTTTTCAGATTCATGTCCTGTGGCTAAACAGCATCTTGAGTCTTGACAATGTATTCTTGCAGGAAGTAAGGCTCAGTATGTTGGGCCATACAGGATCACCGACTCTGATTCCCTTGAGGCAGCTATGGAAGCAGCTGGAAGAATACGTATAGTGATAGAAGCAAAGCTTGCTGCTGGGCCTTCATTGTGTAACATTCGTAGACATGGGGAAAATAGTCGATGGCATGATGTTGGTGTAAGTGTTGCAAGTGGAAATTTTCTGGCAGCCAAGGTAAGAACATTGAACAGATATTACTTTTCTCATCGTGGCTGTGACTCTGTGAGGGTTCATTTCCATCAGCTGATAGTTCCAAACATGTATTGACATGCTGAAGTTAGCATGATTTTTTCTTTAGTAACTAATGAATTTCATCTAATGGCTCGATGTAATGATATTGAGTTTGTGCATCATGTTGCAAGGAAAGCTTTGCCCATTGTAATTGTACCTTCATCCTTAAGTATGTGCTTTATTATGTAAATTACATCATTACCACTTTTAGAGGTGGTATAAATGGTAATTTTAATTCATAAAGAAAAACACATACATGAAATGGAGTTGCATTGCCCTAGTTGCTGGCTTGGGGCTTTCCTAATTCCCTTGCGAAATTACTTATATAAGTTAAAATCTCATTATCGTTATCATCTTTTAGTTCTTACCTACTAAATGGGCCATTTTAGTTATTATTGCAAAGTGAAATACATGTACCTTACGGTTTCATTGTTCATTATGTTTTAGAACTAGTGAGCTTTTAGTATTTTTACAATTTTCTCTATTAATCTGGTAACTTATTGTAGAGAAGAGGAGTTGTGAAGGGAATTGATTATGGGGCTACTGGAGAAGTCAAGAAAGTAGATGTTGCTCGCATTTGTGAGAGGCTTGATGCAGGGTGCATAGTGCTTCTAAGTAATCTGGGTTATTCCAGCTCTGGTGAAGTACTAAATTGCAAGTATGCTATATAAACTTTGGTCATCTATTACATTTTTCGCCTTTTTTTTTTTGTCTTATTATGCTGTCTTACCTTGATGAAACTTGCTTAATGTGCTTCATCAATAGCACAATCTACTACATGTCACTCAATAATCATTAATCTATCCCAACTGATCTGACTGGCAAATATGATGATTAGTTGCTGGCTAATACTGTTTTTAGTTCACCTTTTGCACTGCTTTATGTTACTACATTTCTGTGAAGAACTGCTACCTTTTCAATAGGATGTAAGTCTTAAAATTAACTGGTAGTATGTTATAAACAATTTAACCAAGTAATTGATCATTGACAACCTTCTTATTACTTCCTCTTTCTTAAAATTACAGTACATATGAGGTTGCTACTGCTTGTGCCTTGGCTCTTGGTGCTGAGAAGCTAATTTGCATTATTGATGGACCAATCTTGGACGACTCTGGACATCTCATCCGCTACCTCAGTCTTCATGATGCTGATAAACTTATTCGTCAACGAGCTAAGCAAAGCGAGGTTGCTGCCAACTATGTTGAAGCTGTTAGTCAGGAAGATCTCAAAAATCTGGAGCAGCATCAGCTCACTGATGCAATTCCATCATTACTAAACGGAAAAAGTAATGCAACATTTCAGAATGGTCTTGGTTTTGACAATGGAAATGGGTTATGGGATGGGGAGCAGGGTTTTGCAATAGGTGGTCAAGAAAGGCTTAGTAGGCTAAACGGTTACCTTTCAGAATTGGCTGCTGCAGCTTTTGTATGCAAAGTAAGTTCTATTAATGCCTTAATGGCTTAGGCAGAATTCTCCTTTTCTATTCACCTTCTCATCAGTGAGAAAAGTTCGCTGTAGGTTCATTACAGATTCGATATTCTTTATGTTTTGTGTTGCTGTGTTGACATCTTAGTTCTGGTAAGAATGTCTCAGGTCCAAATTAATATTTGATAGTTGCCTGGTTCATTTTTGGCTGATCCAATACTAATCTCGTGTTATAATTCAAATTCATCTAGCTTAGGATTATTATATATTGGATTCTGAAATAACTTTGAATTGTCAATGTTATGTCTAATAAGTTGACGACAAGCTTACGAGAGAACAATCATGTGTAAGTATACTGAACTCTGTTATCGATATCCTGCACTTGGACAGAGTTGATACTAGCTGGCAAGACAGAGAATTTGAAATTATAAAGAAAAACATTCTCATTAATCACTTAGTGTCATTTGTTGTTTTTTGTTGAATTTAACAGCCAAAATGGGCTTGACTCTGAATATATTGTATATAGGTTCTCCTCATTGGTACCCATATATTACATCAACTGATAGCAATGGTTATATGGTTTTAAATCTTCTTACGAGTATGGCTGGCTTTATAACTCTGATATCATGAATTTGCGCTGAACAATCTAGTATCTTGAAAGCAACCCCCCATCCCTCCTAACAACTACCAGGCTCAGTGAAGATTGGTGGGATTGCATGAAATTTGGTGCAAACGAATTTGTTGTTTAATTGTCTTTGTTATCGAGTTTGCAGTCTTTTCCTTATCTTGTGTTTGTTCTGTCATTACATGGCTAGAATGATATGGATTCTTCCCCATTCTTTCCTTACAGGGTGGTGTCCAAAGAGTTCATCTATTGGATGGAACAATAGGTGGAGTTCTTTTGTTAGAATTGTTCCAGAGAGATGGAGTGGGGACAATGGTAGCAAGGTATATGCTGTATACTGTCTTTTTGTTGGGTGAACGTATGAGTACTGTTTATTTCTTAAGGGGAAGGGGGACTTTCTTCAAAGCAATCTACATTGAACATGATAACTTTTTGAACAAGTTGTGAATCAAAATTTCTCTGGGCATGGGTATATGCCGTCTTGATTAGAAACTGCTTTTTTTAACCTCGTTTTTTTACCTTACCTTGGTTTCCTGTTCGGAATGTTTTTTTTTTATTGTCATTGCTCTAGCAACAGAAAACCTAAGTAACTTCTTCAGATGTTTGATATGAGAAATAAGATTCTGCTTTTGACGTTTCGGGAAAATTATAGTTACTCAATGACCCTTTCGCTTCTTTGGTTACAAAGGGAAGATCTATCTGTTTGTTACGAGGACCGAAGAACAACTGAGATTATTGTATCCAAATTTGTGATTTTAAGCATATATAAGCAAATGCATCTATACAATACAATGAGCTTTCAAGCTCAAAAGAGAACAAACTTGTATTAGGTATGTATACAAGTACAGCAGTGATATTGCTAAGCATCCAACACAAAAGCAGTTGAATCACAGTTCTAATATGTGTTTTCGAGAATGGAGTTTGATCAGATAACTAAAGCTGTTTCTTCCTACTCTTGTGATTGTGACTGAAGATGGGCAAGATAAATGCATCTCTGAGTATCTTCTTGGCGTTAACTAAAGTTTCTTAGTGATTAATATGACAGAAGCTTGAATTGTCTTGCTGTTTCGTGCTTCTTGTCTAGTAATTGGCCAAAATGGCCTCATCATGTAGTGTTGACTCTGTTCATGGAAATTCCAAGGGCCTGTAACCTAATGGTGATCCTGCGACAGGATTTTAATTACTTTGGTCACAGCAAGTCTGAGGTTTTTGGACTGAGAGTGTGAATATCATCCTCCTGACCTCTATTCAAACAGTTTATTCCTGAAACGTCATCTACACTGGAACAAAAAATTAGTCAAGGATTTTTTTCCGATTATGAGCTTCTAGTTTTGTGTTTGTTTTGCAGTGATGTTTATGAGGGAACACGAATGGCTAGGGAGGCTGACTTTGCTGGTATAAGACAGATACTCCAACCCTTAGAAGAGTCTGGCACATTGGTTCGACGGACTGATGAAGAGGTTTGTTATATTCATTATCTATTTTACTCCAGTTCTTGCTTATTTCATGCATATACATTACAGATTGACAAAGAAGCTCCTCTCCGCTCCTGCGATTGATTTGCACATTTTTTGGTGCTTTGTGGCTATAGTTGCTTGCAGCAATTGATTCTTTCATCGTTGTGGAAAGAGAAGGTCAGATAATTGCTTGTTCAGCCCTTTTCCCGTTCTTTGAGGATAGATGTGGAGAGGTTGCTGCCATCGCTGTTTCTCCTGAATGCCGTGGACAAGGACAGGGTGACAAGTTACTGGGTATGTCAAACTTCTAGGTTTGCATGTATCTGCACCAAATGCTGCCCATCTCTGTATTTATGCTATACATCTGAGATAGATTGACTTGGAAGAAAAGATTTTTCTATACTTGCTTTCTCTGGTACTGTAGATTAAGGTCTGATTTGGCAATGGAAATCATTCATGTTAAGCCCTGAAAAAAGGTTGGTTGAGAAATGGGCGGAGAAAGTATTTCAATGGAAGAAAAGTAGATGATACGTTGAGATAATTCATAGTAGAACTTGAACCATTTGTTTGCGACTCGCTGTATGATTAACCAACATTGATTGCTTCAATTTGACTAATATTCCCTTCTGTAAGGCTTCGTGACACCTTCACTATTTCCTTTCAAGAGTGTCTTCCTGCAGAGTGCAGATTTTTGGATTGGTCTACCTACGAGTCTAGACTTGTTAGGTAAAGCTACATACACTTGGACATCCCAACGCTTGTTATTATTGAGATCGATAATGAGTGGTGGTTGTGGTTGTTGTTGTTGATGGTGGTGGTGGTGGGGTAGTGTATGATTAATTAATCCTATAAAATGATCAAATTGGCGATTGTTGTCATATTTTTTTATTGCACCTGGATATTCATTTTTCCTAATGGTGATGTGCAGATTATATTGAGAAGAAGGCCTCATCCCTTGGATTAGAAATGCTTTTTCTACTCACAACACGAACTGCAGACTGGTAAGTTTACCATCCTTTTATTCAGGGCTTACATCTATTCGCTATTTAGAATGGAAATTCAAGATTGTAACGGCGTTATATATTCAACTTTTGAGTAGTTTTGAATTGCGGAAAGTCCTGAAGATGCCTCTGTTTGAAGTTTTAAATACTCCCATTATTTTTGTGCTTTGTCATTTGATGCCCATGCGAAAAAAAACTCTCATTAAGGCATATATTACTTGCATGTTGGATAAGAAAGCTAACTTCACTAGACCTGATTATGCTGTGTCAATGCTCTCTTTATGAGCATTAACCGCCAAGCTCGAGATATTTACAAATTACAATCTCATACTCAATTTCGTCTTCCCATTCCACATTCTGATGTGTTGTGTTGTGTTGTGTTTTTTCTCTGTCCAGAGGATTCTAGATGCAGGCCTAGCATCATGACATTGTCTCATGAACTGTGAACCACTGGCTGAGTGCAGATATGTAGTACTAGTCATTCTAATAATGGATTTTCGAGTGTTTGCATTACCTATTTGAAATCTTTGGATAAAACTGAAATTCGATTCTATATGCATATTCTCAGTAACCTAAGAATGCTTTTGTGGCAGAAGGGAGATAAAGCCTTTTTCATATTTAAACTGAAGCCAAATAATCAGTGAAAGTGACCAAAGAATATATTTAAGGGCAATCTGAATATATACTACTGTATTTCTTGATTATGTCTTATGCCTTCGAGGAGTTGGAGGGGGTATTTTGTCACTTCAGTTAACAATTGGGTGCTACCTTTGCCATTAGAAGAAAGATGTGATGCGCTCTATAGAAGGGATATTCATGCTCTCTTGCCATCCATTTTTGCAGTTCCAATTCTAATTTAAGATTATTACAGGTTTGTTAGGCGTGGATTTTCAGAGTGCACCATTGATTGCTTACCGGAAGAGAGAATAAAAAGGATTAATTTATCACGGAACTCCAAGTATTATATGAAAAAACTGGTTCCAGACAGGAGCGGAATAGCTGTTAGGTGATCTTTTCATGATATGATTGTACTACTAGGTCATCTAATTTCCAGCTGGAGATGCTTCTGAAGATGCAATTTTTAAGGACTAGTTTACTGAGAAAAGTCTAGATGCAATTTGTAGAACGGCTCAGTTTAGCGTACATAATTAAATCCTGCAGAATGTAGGCTGTTTTTATTAGCTTTGCTGGATGATGATGATGATGATGATAATGTGAATAAATGGATTTGTATATATATGCTACGAAGTTCCCATGCATGCTTTGGTTGAGACTCTAGATAGTGGGTAAGGGAGTTAGAGTGGTTTTATTTTGTAACTTATAAACATACTTCCCATGAATACAACACCTGGAATTTAGCGTGTATATCTCAATCAGGTTCATGCTACTGCATGCACATTATGGCGTCGAACTGTGCCTGGATAGATAGTGCAATTGCGCACCATCTGCATGTGCATCATAAAGCCAGCATGTGCCTGGATAGTGCAGGATGCTGTATTGTACATGCCACATAGTTGCAGAATAGAACTTGATAGCAGTATACTTTAGATCTTAGCGGTATGCAACAGAACAACCTGGTCGCATAATAAATCTGAAACCAAGAGCACATCAGGATATATTGTGCGATGCAGGATTGGTGTGTATGATGTGCTCAATGAATAATATAATTTGCACCCAATTGTATAATATACAACCGTATCATTTCTATATTTTTCCTGGTTACGTACAAGCTACATTGATGAATATAATACATTCAACACATAGCATACACCAAAAAGGTTAACATAGTGATCCTCAGAAGAACCAGCTTAAAAGGAACTTGTTCCATCCTTTCTCCTGATTTGCTTCCAAGATTGCAATATTTCATCTGCTGAAGGTAACTTTGGCTCATCTATATCACTGACTTCAGTATCCCAAACATCAGATTGTAGCATTTCATCAAAAGCATCTTCACTATGATCATCCACATGTAAAAGTTTCTCGCCCAGATAAACAGATTCATTAGAAGCCACATCAGCAAAGTTAAATGATTTGCTGCACGATCTGACACTGTCATCTTTATCAGAATCATAATTTGGACAATAAGCATGAAACTCAGTAGTACCACGCTTTCCATCACAAGATGTACCAACTGATAAAGTATCTTCATCAAAGTTGTCATCATTTAGCAGTTCTTGATTTCCAGCAATACCAGAAGCAACCCTTTCATTGATATTATGTAATGCTTTAAGCAGTTCAGAGGCGGTGGATTCATCTGGCAAGTCACTTTCATAAAGAGCCGTGGATAGTTGCTTAAGGTTTTCATCAGTGATCCTATCCTTATTCTTCTCGAAAAGACCAGTCCAGTCTTTCGCGTTCAACTGAAAAGGAGCATGACTCACTGCGTTAACTATTTTAGCAGCCTTTTCATAATCATTCCGGGACACTGCCTGGAAGATCATTTCAGTGAATAGCATTGGTTGTGGAATTTCTCCAGCCTCCAAAATTGTTTCAAAGGCATGCTCCAACAGATGCCACTGCACAAGAATAAAGATGTTGACTACTGAAATATGTTGGACATTGAAACAAGGGTTTCCTAATTCAACTTTACGATATGAAAACAGTGCGTATCTATTGACATTTTACGTAATTTCGGAAAAAGTTGGGGGAATTTTTCGGATTCCGTGGAAAACTAGGGGGATGTTTTCAATTGACTTTTTTCTTTTTAAAATTATGAAAACTCTATTATGCACTAGTTTATCACTACATGCATACCACAGTGATTATTTAGCAGTTTCTCCACTACAATACTCAAAAAGACTTGGTGATCCAATTGTTTTACCTTGCCCGCTTTTGATGCCTCGACAAGTAATGCTGCATGTTTCCGCTGATCAAACTGGTATCCTGAAAAACACATTTCCTTGTATACATACTCAAAGTACTCCCATTGGTGCGCATAAACCGATGCTGCAAGCACTGCTCCATATGTATAAACATCTGGGACTAAAGGAGTGTCATGATCACCAAGAAAAGCTCTATCTCCGTCTTTGACTTTCTCAAACAATTCCTTAACCTCTAAGAACATATCATTACGCCCATAGACCTTTAGCATGGCATTTACTGTTCCAATATTTGGATGACAATGATCTAACATGTGCTCAAAAATTAATATACAATCATCAATATGGCCACCATCCATAGAAGATATGATCATGCCAGTGAAGGTCACAGCCAATGGTTTTGATAGTCTCAGTTTTTTCAGCTTCTCAATCTGCCAATTATTAAGGAGATTAAAATTCCCTTAAAACTAGTAGAAAGTGCAAAAGAAGTATCAGGTTCATAACAATCACACCAAAAACGAGCGACTCACCTCCATCATTGCCTCTTTCCATCTTCCTTTGTTGCAGAGACAACATGCTACTTCATAGTACACGCTGGCTGACCCCTTTATACCCCTTTGTTCCATGTCCCTTACTGTACGCACAGCTTCATGAACTTTACCTTCCTTCCAGAAGGTTCTGACAAGAACTACCATAAAATCTAAGAATTAACCAACCATCCAAGATACTAGCTACAAGAAGGGACCGGGAAGGGGACACCAAGTAGGCAAGCACCTTTATATGTAAGAGCGTTTGGAGACTTGCTACTTCTTTCAATTTTCTGAAAGAGCTCATGAACTAGGTCATACTTTGAAGAGTGTAGCATCACCTAGGAAAGGGACGTCCGCAAAACTTGAGCAGTGTTTTTTGGAAATTTTAAGCATAAACAAAAAAGAAAATATATACCTCCATAGCAAGTCCATAAGTAGCACTATTAGCTTTTAGACCAGATTTCTTCAATTGCTCAAAGACCCATGATACCCCCTTCCATTGACGAGATGGGACACAAGCATTTAACACCTGCATAATACTATCAATATTCAATTGCATGCAATGTAAATCAAATTTATATGTAGACACTAGACAGTAAGAATGAGCCTCTTACAGAATTGTAAACTACGATATCAGGTTGAAGAGTGGGATCCCAGCTCTTGGAACGCATATTCTTAATATTTTTCGGAGGCTTCTCCTTCATGTGCTCAATAGTGCTCATCAACTCTCTCACCATTCCAGCTTGACCAAGAGTAACAGCAATACTATGGTATGCGGCCATGTCAGGATAGATGTGACAATCCCCCTAAGGCACTTAAAATGAAGACCTCATCGAATCACCATACAAACTTTCAAATGATATTTTAACACAATCTAAAAAAAGGAAATTTTCATTACACGCATTTGGTTAAAGATCCGGAGAGCATCATTGGGTTTTCTGGCCTTCCCAAGAACTGCGAGAAGCTTGGTATACACAAACCTATGACAGGCAAAAGCAGAGAAAACTTATATCTAAGACCCCCGAGATTTAAAATCTCAAATAGACATCTACATATCTTCAATCATCATTCCCCTATCAATTTAAGGATAGCTCATTGTTAATTCTCAATTATATCCGAACTCATTTGCTCAGATAAAGCAGTAAACCAAAAGCGATTTTCCTTGCATACTTCTGGAGATAAGCAACAAACCCTGGACACAATTTACTGAGGTATCATAAACTTACAACCACTTTCGACTTTCTTTATCTTTTTTATTCAATTGACCAACATCGACTAGTGGCGAAAACAAAATCAGTTGTCACTCCGCTACGAATCAATTCAACAAATCCCAACAGATATTGACAACAAATGGAAAAATTAAAAGGAAAAAATTGCTTCTAATAATGCAACCTTTTGGCGATTCGCAAATAATAATGCAACATTTCAATTATTCTGGAATAATGCAACCTTTATAACCCATTTATTTTAAATAGGACAAAACCAATTATGACTTGAAGAATGGGTAAAATGGAACACTTGTCGCATAATAATTGTCTCTCATAAATAATTTTTATAAAAAAAATAAAAAAAAAAAGAACAAAAACAAAATTAAAAAAATTCCTTAATCTCTCTCCTCCCCCTCCCACATGCCACCTCCTCCCTTACCCAGCCACGAACCACCAGAGATACCGCCAACCTCACCCCACCGCATCTTTGCCGGAGTTTGCCGGCGAGGCTACCCACCTCTCTACCTTCTTTCAATCCACCCTCTGTTTGCTGCTGCCACCACCCAAAATCGCGGGGCCACAGGCGAGGAGAGAGAGAGAGAGAGTACCATTCCTTCCCTTACTGCCATTAGCGACTCTTCCAAGGTCAGATAAAAATGGAGAGCAGCATCGCAACCGCCATTAGTCAAACCGCCTTTCTCTCTCCTCTTCCTCCTGCTAATGACGTTTCTAGTCTCCCTCAACTCTCTCCTTTCTTCTCCAACAGAAACCACTCTTCTCAATTCTCTCTCTGCTTCAAAAGCAATTGTCAATTGGTGACTACAATGTCCGCGCTACTCCTTTGGCGAAATGCAGTGCGACGATGTCGGATACATTCAAGTATAGGCTTTGAGGTGATCGAGATCTTTAATATAGTTTTGGGTGGTTGGCAGTGGTTTTCAAGTAGGGTGGTCGGCGGCAGGTGGTGGTTTAGAGAAGATGGGGTGGGTTGATGGCAGTGGGGGGTTGGGGGATTAGTTTGATTTTTATTTTTTAAGTTTATTTAATATATTAAGTAAAATTAAGAGTTTTAAAATACAAATTACCAATGGTTCAGGTCACCGGTCATTTTACTCATTTAAAATAAATGGGGTATAAAGGTTGTATTATTCCAGAATAATTGAAAGGTTGTATTATTAATTGCGAATAGCCAAAATGTTGCATTATTAGAAGCAATTTTTCCAAATTAAAATATATACCTGCTTTTGTAATGTTTATGTTCTTTTCTGCTATATACCCAATTCACAACTTCCATAGCCTGCCTCCAACCACCCTGATCACCAAGTCCTCCTAGAATCTTAAGCAACTGATCTTCAGTAAACTGCAGCTGTGACTGTTTCATTATCCTTGTAAACTTCCAATCCTTCATTGTTATCGCACGAGCACCAAGCCTACACGATCAATATTTAACCCGTATCGTAAAATGAAAAGCAAATACTAGGGAAAGGTCATAAGCACCTATACCATAAAATCGATTTTCAACCAAATGTAAAAGACATACTTCCTCCGTTTCGCAATACTCGCAACATAAGAATAGTAGCCACTATTCATGAATCAATCTTATGTTATATTTTTTTACAAGTGTATAAGAAAAAACATAGTCAAGTGGGATCTTATTTTATTCGTCTTAATGCATACTATCATAATATCAACTTTTTATAATTTTTACTTATCAATAATTAGAGATATTAAGGTTCAAAGTATTGCATTGGATAGTGTGCAAACAAGAAACGTTGCGAGTATTGCGAAACGGAGGAAGTATATGGTAGAGCAGCAACCATAGAATAGTCTACAAGAAATGCACCAATCTCTAACTACAGTTCAATGAGAAACCTGTCAACAAGGATCTCAGAAGCACCTATACCATAAAATCGATTTTCGACAAATGTAAATGACATATATGGTAGAGCCACAACCATAGCATACTCTACAAGAAATGCATCAATCTCTAACTAAAGTTCAGCGAGAAACCTGTCAACAAGGATCTCATATGGTAGAACCACAACCATAGAATACTCTACAAGAAATGCATCAATATCAAACTAAGATTCAGTGAGAAAACTGTCAAGAAGGATCTCATAAGCACCTATACCATAAATTCGATTTTCGACCAAATGTAAAAAGACATATATGGTAGAGCCACAACCATAGAACACTCTACAAGAAATGCATCAATATCAAACTAAAATTCAGTGATAAACCTGTCAACAAGGATCTCATAAGCACCTATATCATAACTTTGATTGTCGACCTAAAATACATAAATGGTAGAGCCACAACCATAGAATATTCTACAAGAAATGCATCAATATTAAACTAAAATTCAGTGATAAACCTGTCAACAAGGATCTCATAAGCACCTATACCATAACTTCGATTTTCGACCTAAAATACATAAATGGTAGAACCACATTACCACAACCATAGAATACTCTACAAGAAATGCATCAATATCAAACTAAAATTCAGTGATAAACCTGTCTACAAGGATCTCATAAGCACCTATACCATAAAATCGATTTTCAACCAAAGGTAAAAGACATATATGGTAGAACTACAACAATACTCTACAAGAGTTGTATCAATCTCAAACTAAAATTCACTGGGAAACCTGTCAACAAGGATCTCATAAGCACCTATACAATAACTTGATTTTCCACCAAATGTAAAAAACATATATGGTAGAACCACAAACATACAAGAAATGCATCAATCTCAAACTAAAGTTCAGTGATAAACCTGTCAACAAGGATCCTAACAGCCTCAACTTCACTAACTCGACGCCGAGTAAATCCCCCATTTGCATCTTCATCTTGTAAAACACCCTCTTCAAATTCAATATCATCATCCAAAAACGAAGACAAAGCTTCAATCTTTCTCTCTTTAAAAATCAAACCCAATTCCCTTAAATGTTCAGACTTCAACTTCCCACCAAAATTAGATTCTTTCCCTTCAAACCCAGTTACCAATTCCCTCATTTTTTCTCTATCCAAAGATTCCCATGGCTTTCCTTTCAAATTTGAGAACTTGGGTTTTGTATCAATGGCTTTGGTGAATTCTCTGTATTCTTGAGATATTGTTCTGAATTCAGATTCATGGAAGAAATCATCTTTCTGGGATTGGGTGAGGGGTTCAAGTGGTGATTGCGAGGTAAGACGGTTGGATTTGCGGAGGGATTTTTGGAGGTGCTTTTTGCGGAGAGTGTGGATGATTTTAGGGGTTGGAAAAACTCCATTTTTGAGGAGATTTTGTTTGATTTGTTCGGTGAGAGGGTCACCGGAGTGACAGGTTGGTGGTGCCGGAGCTCCGGCGAAGGCCTCCATTGATGATGAAATGGAACGAGGAGTTCAGAAGGAGTGGCACATGGCACATGTATGAAGGGGTTTAGTGGAGGTTTTTGGTTCACCCATTGATTTTATCCAAAGGATATTACTCTTATGTCTTAATAATTTCTTGCTCCTCTTCTCATACAAAAGGAAAAGTTGCATCTCTAAATTATACTTCCTCCGTTCTGTATCAATTACTATTTCTGTTCCCGTTTGATGTTCAGAATATAGAAAAAAACTAATATAAATTAAGGTGGATGAATTTTTTTTATTTTATCGTTTGATGTACTTATGGACATTTTGTCTTTGAGTTAATGAATTCAGCTTTCCACTCAAAAAAGTGGGCGATGGGTCATAAATGATTCTAAAGTGAACCACAGGTAATACAAAAGGTAGAAAAGTGTAGTAAAATTTTTGTTATTGAAGGATAAATTGGGAAAATAAATATTTTTAAAATGAAAAAGATTCAAAATGGAAAGAACTTCTAAAAACATGCCAAAAAGGAAAATGGGAACATCAAATGAGAATGTAGGGAGTACAACATATAGAGTTTACGCCTCTCAAGACACTACTTTAAACGTTAATATATCTAATTTTATTTAAATATAATTAAATAAGTTGATGTTAATTAACAATATATAGAGACGAATCTAACAAAATCTCATATGAGTATATTTATTATTATGTACAAATCACAAAAGAAGATCAAAGGAGAGTGTAAAAAGTCAAAGGTTGCAACAGATATGAAACGAATGAAGTATGTTTTTAGATATTCTTACCTTTGATTTTTTAAAAACTCTCACCTTTACTATGCACATCGTTTTTAAACTCCCACCTTTTAATAGAATCCGTCAAAGATTCTCTCTTGTGGACCTAATTTTTGTCCACATTAGTTTATATAAAGATTTAAGGTGTCGAATTAGAGCATTTCTTCATTTCATAAGTTATTGAAGCAAGAAATTGAAGGCAAATTGTGTTTTAATCAAGGGTAATTGCATCAATAAGGAGGTAGAGTTTTATATTTCAAAGAGTTTACTACAAAAGCTACGGTAAGATTTGAATTTCTTGCTTAGATTATTCCTGTCCTCAGATTTAGAGTTTGTTAGGTATATTTGAACCCATATTTCTTGCTTAGATTATTCTCTTCTCTACTCTCTTTAAACTAGATGTGATGTTAGAAGACTTGTTGAGTCAGAGTAGTAATTTTCTTTCTATTTCTTGGTCTTATGTGTGTAGGGATGGGAATATGATAGCCCATCACCTTGCTAAGTTAGTGCCTTTTGGTGTGGAGCAAAGTTAGGTTTGTCATTGTCCATAGGAGGTTTCCACCTTATGTGTCGATGGAAACTTTAATCTTTGAGTAATAAATGCGCTAACATTTCCCCTCTCTCAACAAAAGTGGCTTATTTTGTCCCATTTATTGGTGGGTTTTCTCTTTTCTGGTAGGAGCTTCAAGATATCCGATCTTTCAGAAGGCGGGTATTATTGTTGCTTGTGGTTTGTTTTTCGAATCTTTAATAGTTATCAATCATTCGCCTGCAAGTCTGATAAGTCAATACAAGAATTTCCTTTTTCAGACTTTATGATGAAGCAATTGATTTACCCGTGAAAAGTTGTATTGACTCAATGATTCGAGAATTTGCTCAGATTTAGATTTTTGAATTAATAGCTCTGTCATAGAATATTTATGTTTGATTTGCTTATGATATTATTGAAAAGTCATACATGGCTTTGATTAGAGAAAAATAGTGTTCCTTGGGACTTCCTTAAAAAAAAAAGATAAAAAAAGAATCTAGTATTGGCTGTACTTGAAATTTATGAATGAAAACATTATTTCCTCTCTATGTTAAAAACGTAAATAAGACTTTCATTAAGAGAAGTATTCAAAATCATATTAAAGAGCCTCGAGGATTAATCTCTTGATTTGATGATCAACCTTAGTATAAGTTTGCGAGCAAATCCTTAACTAATTCTAAGTACTTCCTCCGTTTCTTTTTAATTGCAACAAAGCAATTTTTTATGTCTCATAAATAATACCCCTTTGTTGCAATTAAAAAGAAACGGAGGAAGTACATTCGAAAGTGAGTGATTGAATCTTCTTTGATTATATTCAATATACATCAGGTGGCTCCGTGGCTGTGAGAGAGGGCATGTGATGTGAGTGGATGTGGTGGTGAAAGCGTAGCGGAAATTGAAATACTCTTGCTTTCCAAACATAAG
This sequence comes from Patellifolia procumbens, assembly GCA_947645195.1. Taxonomy (NCBI): domain Eukaryota; kingdom Viridiplantae; phylum Streptophyta; class Magnoliopsida; order Caryophyllales; family Amaranthaceae; genus Patellifolia; species Patellifolia procumbens. The sequence goes on from CANSGD010000144.1 coordinate 3,422,756, forward strand.
AATCTAGAATTATGGATTTAGAACTCTTACAACATTGGCTATGTTTATATGGATCATTGCCCTGTACCTTGATTATACTTTTGGCAAATACTTATTCTTTGTCAAATTTGCCATTGACAAATTGGGGGACTAAGATGTGGGAGATAATCTTCTTCATGCATACAGTCTTAGACAACCGCATTGTTCTTTCATCATAGTACTATTGAGCAATTTCATTCTCATTGTTTCCCATCTAGGTAAGTGTAACTTGAATCAAACAAACAAGGTTGAAACAATAATTGGACACAAAATAGACCTCTAACAAATATAAAGACACCAATGTGACTGACCTGTTCAGCAGGTCTAGTACGATCCACCGACAAAACATAATAATGTACTTCTACTAACATTCTTAAATTACAATGATACTCCTTACGTCGTAAAATCCGCATCACACCACAACAGATGAAAAGGACAGACAGGAAAAACACAGCAAAAGTCCTCTCATTCATGAACAAAAAAACCTAATGTACAGCCACTATAAAGCTCTATATAGGGGATATGAACACAGCAATGCCAAAGTTTTAATTCACTAATGAAACAAGCATTTATAATAAACATAAACACAAGAATAGGGGGAGGGGGGTCAGAAGATAATTCTTATATTTAGCTCTTTGATTTTGAGTGCTTCACAAGCCAGTCAATAACTGCATCAATGTTTGTAGAGTTCTTGCATGAGATCATAAAGCAGCATACCTCACGGTCTGTTATTGACTTGAGATCCCTGCACAAGGAAAACTGTTAAGTGCTGATAACTTGGAGGCGAAAATCTCAGTGCTGCAGGTTGCACACAAACATGACAAAGAAGCTTGCACACAACAATTCGAGTACGTTAGAGAAAAGGTGGGTTTGCGTAGAGTGCAAGAAAAATAGCTTACATATGATCCGTAAGAGCTTCTTTCGAGAGAGCTCCAGCCTTGTCTATTTTGTTTCCGAGCACCAGCAGAGGGATGCCACTCAGTGAGGGTTTGCCAAGCAGATCATGAAGTTCGCTTCTTGAGATGCTTATGTTATCGTGATCAGCGGCATCAACAACGTAACTGCAACAGATCAGATTCAGACACCATCAAACTAAAAAAGATAGTCAAACTTTCGAGGAGGCTTATCTTGCTGCTTCAAAAGCATAGAAAAACAACAACATTTGGATATGATAGCCACAATGCAAGAAATTTTTCACAACTGAACTTAAAAACTTTACCACAAGAAAAAGTAGGATATCAAAAATAAATTTAGATACAACCAGATATAACCATAAGCATAAACAAGACTATAGCCACCAGGCAGAAATCTAACAAATGAAGTAAATCTTAGGACCACGCTAGAAAGGTCAAGATGGAGACAATATGGGAGGATGCCTATTGACTAGCAGCATCAAAAAGTTCCATATCTAGCTAGGACTTAATGATAAGAAGAGTATGGCCGTCTTCTATGTGTTTCTATATGGCTGTATAATAGAGAATACGTCATGCTCAACAGATTTTCAAGGACAAGTGTGTGTCGGATCCCCAGCCTGCATCAAAGTAATAGAGCACAATAATGTTATAATGCACCAAAGAGAACCAGATGTTTGTCTCTAGTCATTACTCTTAAGTGCATCAAAGGATTCATAGTTCAGTATCTCCCCAAGAAAAAAAAAAGTACAATAGAAGATGCAGCATATCTAATGATGAAGGCCCAAGGGTACATTCTAAGCAAGTCATGCAGGGCAAAGAAGAAGAAAGTAAACTGGAAGAGAGGAAAAGGGCTCATACACTATAGCAGAGACAGCACGGCAATATCTCTCCCACATACTGCGAAACCTTGGTTGGCCTCCGAGATCCCACAACTTTATTGTAACATTCCCTTTGGTTACCTTCTTCATATTGAAACCAACCTGGCAACGCAATCAAAAGATACTGCAAATCACATCTAAAGAAACAGGTTTAAAATGGCTTCTTAATCAAGGGTAAAACTAATTTGTACAGAAAGTAAATCCACTTGACATAAAAAGAAGCAAAAGCATCAAGCAAGATAACACTCACAGTAGGGATCATATCTTCACTATATCCTCCGGTTGCCACAACATTTACAAGAGAAGTCTTTCCTGCATTCTGTAGTCCTATCAAAGAAAGCTCCATTTCCTGCTTGAAGAAGAGGCTGCCCCACAAAAAGGAAAAGAAAGATAAGTTGCAATTCAAATGTATGTGAAAAGAATATTCTAAAGCAGATGAGATGTATTTGGGTGTCAATATGTTGGGTAAAAACACTCAATTTGATGTTTTTCAATTTTCATCAAGATACAAGGCGCAGCCCTTGCGGCTTTAGAAGCAGACCTCACAAACTAGCTGCTGATAAGCCTATGCGCAGGATGGATCCACATATAGCAGCAAATCACATTGTACTTGACGTATTTCCAAGAAACTATTGTTAACTAGAGACTAGAGTGATCCAAAACAAACTGCAAGAATCAGACTACTAGCGAGGAGCAGTTGACAGAAATGCTGCAGCCTTTTAATGTAAAACCCAAAAGATAGACATACTGGTACCAAAATTACTTAGCTATTAAACTCTTCTAAGCAACAGCCCTCCTGTTAGGCGACACATTATGTGCACAAATCCTTGCAGAGTACTTGTACAAAACCATCACATTGATGGTAAAGCGGTGTGCGGGGCAAGGGGCACACGGATAGGCATCGGTATACATTGATATAAACCGGTACCCCCAGAAAAAAATCTCTTTTCAGCTTTGAGAGTAACAGAACTAAAAACAATCAAATTCATACTTTAAAACCAAAATATAGTAAGTCGCCCTACAATGTCAAAAATTTTACAGTTCAAGAGACGCTATTAGTGGAAAGGAGAGTACCCTTCCAACCTCAAGGTTGGGGGTTCAATCCCTACTAGAGGCACTTTGAGAGTGGGGATTTCCCTTACCCTTCCCCCCTACTCTCAAGTGTCTGGCCCAATAGGACTCGAGCGGGGTCCGAGCCACTTCTTCTAACCAAAAATAAAATAAAAATAGATATACAATTTGTACCGCAACCCCCTTGATTCACTAGGATTCTACTAAATCCCCAACGAATCAGCGGAACGAGATGTGCTGATTTATCTACTCCTTGGACCTTGAATCAAAATAGAACCAAATATCAAAGTACAATCTTAAGAATGTCCAAGATAGACCTTTTCTTATCTTGAGTATAGATTCCGATAGACAATTCTCATGTTTTCTTTTGCTCCGGCTGTCCGGCACCATGTCTAGAACCTAAAAGCGATCAAACTCAATCGAACTCCATGTAAACCCTTTCAACATAATGTCTCCTGTTGTCAAAAACTCCAAATTTCGAATTTTTTACTCATTTTTGTCGATTTAGTATCACAAATTCAGAAATCATCAAAAACCTATAATTTCAGCTCTAATTCATCAAAACCAAAACCTAATTAACAACCTGCGTTTTCCGTCAAAAACAAAACAAAAATCGAAAAGTTAACCGCATCTACAACATATAAAATTCATCCAACATGAACATAAAGATGCGAAATTCGAAATTCGAAATTCAAATCAATTGCAACAATGGTAATTATAAAAAGTATGCAAAAAGCAATCAAATTCAGCACAAATTACATATTCAGAAACACAATTACGAGATTAAAAAACAAGAGAGAGATGAATCTAGAAACCTTCTAAGCCAATTGAGAAAAGCTTCCCAGATACCCATGGCTACCGAAGATGTTGAGTTAGAGAAAGAAAGAGGAGAGAGAAAGAATAGAGAGATCTACAGATTCTCTCACACAGACATTCTCTCTTACATACAATTTGACCACCCCTGATTAAATTATTATCAATGCAACTTTTTATATAGTTTAAAATAATTACAGTCCTTTTTCGAGTGGGTATTGAAGATGGACATTAATTCGCATATTTATCGAAAAATAAGTTCAGATAAGTATAAATAAGTTTAAATAATTTCTTATAAGATCTAATAAGATTGAATTAGATTGGATAAAATTTGAATAAATCATATAAGATTGGATAAGGTCTATTAATATTTCATATAATAAGGTTGAATAAAGTATAATAAGATAAAGTAAGTTGAAAAGAATGAAGTCATAATATAGATTAGTCGTATTTGATTTAAAATTGTGAAATAAAACCATAAATGTTCAGTTTTTTAGATTTGAGCACTTTACAATTTATAAATTCAAACGATAATATTTTAATTCATTGTTTTTATTTTAATTTATCATAATATATAAGTATATAGTTGATTTTATATGAGGCTGTTTAATTATAATTCAAAATTAGACAACAATCCAACCCTAATAGAAAGAAGAAAATGAAACACTTTTTCAATAAAGTGACGAGCTTTTTGAATAAAGGGATGCGTTTAATATAAAGTTGGACCATCTCTTTTAATAACTTTTGAGGTTACTCAACTATTATAATTTCTTGTTTTTTTAATCTTTCTTGAATTATATCAAAATCTTTTTATCCCCAACAAAAACTAATTATAATTTCACATACGTTACTCTATATCAATTCATTTGCTACATTGACTTTTTTACGGTATTTAAGATATGATTTCAATAACTTATATCTCAAATTTGATATAGGTAAAAGATACAAAAATTATACATTTGGATGATACAGATTGAGACGAATCAAACAAGAGCCTACATGAATATGTTTTCTGTTACGCAGAGACCGTCAAGATAAAGAGTAGATGAACTCAAAATCAATATGTAGCAAAGAAATTGAGCTGGCTAATTTTTTTTAAAATGTGAAAATAGTGGAAAAAAAAAAGAGGATGTAGGTGGAGGAATATTAGTGGGTGGGAAGGGACAACAATAATATTTTCAAAGAAAATGTGGGGCCATGCTATGATTTGGGGTTGAAATTACACGGACCCGTTAAATACGTGCTTGCAGATTGTGGACCCAATCAAAAAATGACAATATGATTTTTTTAATCTTATTCGCGAGTTAGAGCAGTGTATTTCACACTCCCCGATAAAGACTGGAGAATGATTGGTACGCGTCATTTAAGAGAGTGAAAGTAGATAGCGGCGCTCACATGTCTGACAGCTTTGCTTATCTGGCTTTTACAGATAAGCCAAATCGTCTAGAGAAAAAATATACTCCTTTTTTTAACTCGCATCATTTGAAAATGTTACACTATTTATTCATGGAGAAGCTCTTGGGTGGACCAGGTCCACACTAAAAATAATGTAGACCCAATACCTCCATCTTCCTCACAACAACAACAATAGTTTATCTGAACCTCTTCTCTTCGCTTCTTCTTCTTCCTCTTCTCCAAACATAAATACATGCTATTTACCTCTCATAGCTAAGATCTTCATCAATCATTCATTTCAATCTTTAAATTCATTCTAAAACCCCTAATTTTCCTCGACCATCACCGTTTATTGATTGCCCTTTTTGATTTCCGAAAAAACATATCTAATTTGAAATTAAACAAATCGAATTTCTAGGGTTTGAAGAATCATATAGATGGAGAAGAAATTGATATGGTGTTTGATGGATGAAGAACGATGTCGGAGCTGCGTAGTGGAGTGCAGAGTGGAGCGCACAGAGCTCGAACATGGAAAAGCAGTAAATCAAGGAGATGAATGTGATGGAGGAAGTGTAGTGGAGCTTAAGCTCACTGACGGTAATGGCAGAATTGAAGATGATTTTTTGCGTTTTGGTCGAGTTTTTGATCGAGTAACAATGACTGAGATTTAAGCAGAGTATCCAATTTATTTGAATTTTGATAGATTTATATTTATTCGTTTTCAATAAGTTTGTACATTGAAAACCTTAACTTTCACTCGTAACATTTAACTTTTGATTACGAAATTTTAACTTTTCATTTATAACACTTAACTTTTAATTACAGAATCTTAACTTTTGATTGTTAAACCTTAACTTTTAATTATAAAATCTTAACTTTTGTTAAACAAACTTTAACTTTTCCTTTATTACACTTAACTTTTAATTACAAAATCTTAACTTTTGCTAAAGAAACCTTAACTTTTCATTCATAACACTTAACTTTTGATTATAAAACCTTAACTTTTAATTAAAATTTATTAACTTTTGCTAAAGAAATCTTAACTTTCGGTGAGCAAAAATTTAACTTTTACTAAAAAAAACCTTAACTTTTGGGACCTAACCCTGGTCTACAATAAGATTAGTGTAGACCGGGTTCATACTAGACTTGATATCATTCATGTTGCTTTGAACCAAATTTGTGACTTATATATAGCGAAAAACATAGTCAGGTGGAATCTCTTTGACGATGGGGGATAAGCTTCATCGTCGAGAGGGAAACAGCCCGGATCACCAGCTAAGGCCCCTAAATGGCCTTGGGTACACCTGACGGGGATCGCGAAATCAATTTCTTTTAACTAGAGATTCGTCTCAATGTGTAGATTATTAATATTAACTTTATATAATTTTTTCTTACATAGATTTCATGATATTTAATTTATAAAGTGTGCATTGAGTTGCGTAATATAGTTCAATGATACAAGTAACAAAAAAGCGGTGGAAGTATTTAATTTCGAGGTTTGGGCCTGGGATATTTGGGCTCATACATTTAATATGAGCCTCTATTGTTCCTTTTGACCCATAAATTAAGCCTAAAGTGTAGTCTGCTAATATACCCTCTTGTAGCTGGTAAATAAGTAATGGGCTTAGTATGATGTGGTAATGGGCCTCATGGCAGAAACCAAAAACAATGAGCATTCTTTGAGGGGCAAACTTTAGTCTTGTGTTCATTTTAGATACTCCATCGTTCATAGGCAAAGAATATGGGTAAGAGCAAAAAAAAGAAAAGAATGGAGTGACTATGGATCATATTGAAGCGATAGTTTGTCGTGATTAGGGATGGCAATGGGTAATGGACCCGACCCGGATCCGAGGATCCGTATCCGTTTTGAGAGGATCCATCAAATTCGGGTAGGATACGGGTCCTATCTTCAAAAAAACGGATCTGGACAGGGTCCTAAAGTATTATCCAGATCCGGATCCGTTAACCCGTTTTTATTAAAGTTATATTTAACATAAACAAATTTAACTTTATGTTGTAAAATTTTGTAATGTTGTTAAACTTTGTTGTTTATTTATCTTCAACTTTTAATATTATGGTTGGATTTTTGTTGTATGAAGTTTGAATTTTTTAACATCAACAATTGGAGATGCGAAATGACATTGTTTTCGTTATTGAAATCTTTAATTATTATGAAAATTAGCCTTATTTGAAGCAAATAGGTAAAGACCCATTTTGTACCTGGATCCGTAGGACCCATATGGATCTGGATATGGGTCCTCAATTTTATTACCCGGTGGATCCGGGTAGGGTCCGGATCCTTATTTGAAAAACGGAACTGGATCCGGGTCCTGGAGGACCCTACCCGGATCCGATCCATTGCCATCCCTAGTCGTGATTGCTATAAATTGACCATCATCGGACATTTAATAAAAAACAGTGAGTTGTTGGTTTATTAACAATATTACAAAAAAAGACGATCAATGTATTAAGCTTATTTTGCAAAGGGACCATTGAGAAACATTTACTACAAATTCCTGTAGTTAACTCGGACTTAATGACTTACCATGGTTATTGCACCACCGTTCCCACAAAATTTGCAATTAATTACAAGTTTGTCACGAAAATATGCTACTGAGTATATCTTCAATATTGCTTGTTACTTTCTTGAAGTAGAAGGGGATTAATAAGGAATTTAACTATTTTAAAATTTGGATTCCTCTTCACTTCCTACGACTTGACAAACAAGGTAATAGAAATATCATCACGGTATCCCACTCATATATTCCCACTCTCCATTCTACTCTCTAATCTTCAAACTCCCTTTTACACATACCAAACACCTTGTGAGTGGTTTCGAAAGCTGAATTTTGCTTCTAGCAATGGATTAATCCTGTTTTTTGGGGTTTTAGATTAAGGCTTAAGTTGTTTGATTCCTTCATTTGTTGGGGTTCTACCTAGTAGCCCATGATTGTTGGAATTTGGTTATATATTATGTGGAAATCAATAAAATTTCTTGATTACCAAACATAACTATAAAATGATATTTACACGAGTTTTTGTATAGCTTTTATGTATTTAATTGGAATATTACAGTTGTAAATAGACCTATATAGTTTATTCTAATTTAGTTTTCTTCATTTCCAATTCACGGTAGACTTAATGTTCAAGATTCAATTGATATATGTCAACATATATTCTTTGTAAAACTACTTTAATTCATTGACGACCATTTTAGTTTTGACTTTATATTAGTGCAATGTAACCTAATAACTCAAAAATTGTTGTCCATTTACGCCAATTCACTTTGACTATGACATGATTTTCTTACTCGTCACGATTTAGGAAAGTGAAAAATAGCTACAATACCCTCATTTAGTGGAGAGACAAAGAGTGATTTGCTCGGGAAAACCCACATCTTATTGAACAAAAAGGACCCAAAAAGTTATCAAAAGCCTGCCGTAGAGGAGGACAAAAGGTCAAAGAAACAAGCAATACCATTAATAATCCAAAAAGAAAAACAGAAACTTCATAAACCCATCAATTTATTAATATTACCTTTATATTTAAAAATTGTAGTCAATTAATTTACACTATCTTGTATAGAATTGTGTTACCTTAATATTTTTAGTAATCAAAAGAGTCAAATTTCAAATTAAAAGGATCACATTAGTATATAAAATTAATATTCGCCCCTAGCCGCCTATACTATAATTAGTCCAATATCTCGTTGAATAGACCAAGTTAGCTCTAGCAAAGGGCACAAGCTGCACCCTTCTCAAGATCAACTCTAACATAATAAAAGGGATTGAACAATCTCACCGATGCAATATATTCAGTTTTGTCAACCACAAGACCAGACATCTCTTTTCATATATCATGTTTTCTCTTTCTAAAAATTTGGTCGCGTTACTTAAGCACTGGAGGGGTTTGTCCGTGAAAACTCCAACGTAGTTTTTTCATTGGCTAGTAGCACCAAAACTCGTTACGTGCAACCACATCCGACGAACTACAATCTCCTCAAACCTCAACACCACATACATCTCAGTTTCTTTGTTTGACGGTTTTAATTAGTAAATTTAAGTGACCCTTTTAAAATGATGTTACACCAAGATAGTGTAAGATGTTAAGCTAAAATATACTACTTAGGACTACCGTTTTCTTTTATAGAAGAAAACAAATTGATTCGTTTCTCACCCCATAATTTATCCCTCTTCTTCAATAACTCCCCATCCCAAAAACCAGGGCCACAAGCTATTCTTACCTGACTGAGCAAGTTACACTACTAATCTCCCCAATTTTTGCTGTTTCTTTTCCCTCATCTCATCACAATTATGCACAAAAACTTTCACTATTATCACCTAATTTTAGAACACCACTCTACACAAAAACAAGGCAGAAACTTAACTCATGTCAAATGTCCAAATCCAAACATAACCATCATTTTAATTCTCTCATTTTCATCTCTCTTTTCTTAATCTCCTCTTCCTTTCTCCCCTTCGCTTTCGCCTCGTCGTCTTCCTCTGATCTTAATAGGCCTGATCCTCTGCAACATTTTCACTATCATCATGGAGGTTTTGATCTTCAAAACAAACATTATTGGGCAGTAAGTTTTTTTTTTCTTTCTTCCACTGTTTTTTGTTATTGATTGTAAATTTGTAATCTTTCTTATTTACTTGTTCTTGTTCAGTCAGCTATTTTTACAGGAGTCCATGGATACGCAATGGCGGGAGTGTGCATGTTGTGTATATTAGGATGCGTGATATTATTGATTTATAAGAATATTTGGAACAACAACAACAATCATTTTTCTTCTTCTTCTTCATCAGTTAATCATACAGATTATTCGGAATTCTTATATTATATGGTGTTATTCTTGGTTCTTCTCTTCACGTTTCTTGCCATGTAAGTGTATTTCATGCTTTATTCATTACTTTCGTTTTTGTTAGATGCATGAATTTCTGAGGAATATTAGTTTGATGGAGTCTGGGAGAATGTAACTACATGAGAAACGTATAGTAAAACAGATCTTTTTTGAGGGAACTATTACATGGATGTACGAGAAAGTCTCCGTTACTCGATCACTCGGTTGCTGATTGAGGAAAAGGAAGAATAACTAAAATAGTACCGTGTTTTAATATAGTTGTAACACTTTTTTAAAACAAATAAATAAATGTTGTAACACTTTTCAAATGTCTAAGTTCATAAATTTTACTCGTATAATAGATATTTAATACATATTTTAAAATGGTTTAAGTTGGAAATTCAGGTAAAACTCACATATCAATCGATGCTATTAATGTTTATTTAATATATATCTTTCAGCATCTTATATATACTAGATTTCTATGCACGCGATGCGTGCGACAACAATTTTATTATGAAATTTTATAATTTACAGTAGATAATTTTATATATAGTCGCATCTTACCATTTAAACTTTTCATGCTTTTAGAAACTCCCACCTTAATGATTTTTTTTAGATACCATCTACCATTTACAATTTTATTAAAAACTCCCACCACTTAACAGTTTTTGTCAAATTTCATTAACAAAAAACCGTTAAGTGGGTCCCACATATACATTTTGTTAACAAAATGGAACTTGAAATAGTTGCAATTCTTTCCAAATAGTTGTAATTCGTTCCAAATTTGCTCTAAATTTGTTGAGGATTTGCCCTTAAATTGATGAAATTGACTTCAATTTCAGCGTAAACTAATAATACAATGCATATGTGGGGCCCACTTCACGGTTTTGTTAACGAAATTTAACAAAAATCATTAAGTGGTGGGAGTTTCTAATAAAATTGGGAATGATAGGTGGAAATTTAAAAGAAAAATTCATTAAGGTGAGAGTTTCTAAAAACATGAAAAATTTAGGTGGTTTTGAACAAAAAAATCCTATTTTTTTTGCATACGATGTGTGTTTTGGCTACTGTAACATGATAATATATGAAGGTACACAACATATTTTATTTTTAAGCTAAAGTCATTTTGGCTCATTTTTCTTTGAAAACATCCCTTACTCCCCACTATCAACTACAACTTTTGTTATATAGTACCCGGTAAGGTATTTTTTGCTCATAATTGTCCAAATGAGAAAAAAATTCAAAAGTACTTGAAAATACTTTATCATATTTATCACTCATTCTAAAATACTTTATCAGGATCAAGTTGATCAAATGTGTTTTCACTCATGAACAATCAATTACTCATGTATTTCAAAATAAAAAAAATTCAAAAGTATATAAAAGTATAGCGAAGTGGGTGTCTAGCTATAGATCTCAAGAAAATATAATCGTTGATATTTTTTTTAATTGTTTTTACTTTGTAGGTTTTTAGATATTTTAGTTAGAAGTTATGAACATCTTTTATTAAAAATCAAATGGCTAAATTTGGAAATAAAACTTAATTACTTAATAAACTTATTGATTTATTTTATTTATTTTTTCTTTTTTTCTTTTTGTTGTCCACCCCCACCTCTTCACTTATATATATATATATATATATATATATATATATATATATATATATATATATATATATATATATATATATATATATATATATATATATATATGTCATTCTTAACATTTATCATACACGAAACCACAATCATATGAAACCTGGTTATATTTAATTTGTTATCTACGAAAAAATATTTGTTATAAATTTTGAAATAAAAGAAATAATATTCGGACTCGTCAATGCATGGTAAAACTTTGAAAAATGGAGGATAACAAAAATATTAATTTTAGAAGATAATTAGACTTTTAAGCCTATGTAACAATGGGCTAAAAAATTTAAGAAAAATTTCAAATATGTTTGATTTTCGTAAAAAAAAAATTAAGTTATTAGTGAAAACAGAAAATGATCTATACTCCCACCGTTTCTTTTGTAGCTCCAATCTTTTTTATGACATACTCTTAAACCATCACAAATATCTTGATTTGATTCGGTAGGGTGCTCGCAAATAACCGATATCAATTGCAAATATCATGTAGATAATTGAAAACCTACGATGTTCGAACATCTCCTAAAGATGAAACTAACTATACCCAAAAGACGGGACTGGGATCTTTCACAAAAGGAGAAACATACTTTATTAAACAACAACCTAAAACTATTCATGTTAGAAAACTAGAATTAGAGCTATTACCATCAAAAAATTAGACTATTCAACAAATTAGTTGATGGTAACTTTTGTGGCTAGGTTTTTTTTTGAAGGGAGAACGGGAAAACGAGTAATGAGGGAGTTATAGTTGGAGTCATTACATGAGTATTGAAACTTGAAGATGAAAGTCTTAACATTGAAGTTGAGGGTCTAGTTATTATCATTTTTTAACTTGTTGTCTTAGGAATAGTAAATATAGAAGTAAAGAAATAACAAATTAGAAGAAAAAAAATTATTTTTAGTGTTTATTTTCATTTGTCAAATGAAACATGACCGTTATATGTATGACTAGTTCTAAAAATTAGCAAACGAAGAAAAGGAAGAGAAGAGAATTCCAACTATTATATACGACTTTTATATTAGTAAAACAAAAAACTGAAAACTTAGGGCATGTACGTTATCGTTTTTTGTTTTTATTTTACAGTTTTTTTGAAAACTAAAAACCAAAAACACGAAACCAGAAAAACTAGTTTTCACTTTTTTGTTGTCAGTTTTCAAAATCATCATGTTCCCAATAATTTGACTAACTTTCTTTTCATTAAAGGACATATATTATATGACTTTGAAAATCAAAAAACAAAAAAACAGAAAATTACAGTGATACCGAACATACCCTTACTGATAATGAACGTTTTTTTAAAATCAGTTATTACTAATTTCACTTTGACCATGACTTTGAAGGGTTGCCACAGGTTTTGTGATTGCCAAAAACCACAAGACTTTTCAAGCAACAAAGAAGCTGAAAGAAACCATGCTAGGAGCAGGAAACGAGGCTCGAAGAACAATCCACAAAATAAACAAAGTTATGAACAACATACAATCCCTTCTATGTCCTTATGACCAAAGCACTTGCTTTCTATTAAACACCACCAGTCATCAGCTTGGAACACAATCTAACAACATCAAAATATTTATCCAGAACAATGATCACTCCATTAATCAGGCTATTCGGGCTTTGTAAGTACGATCCATAACGAACATAATTTTACCACATCGAGAATGACTATTTTAGTTCAGTAAAAATTAGTAGAACAAAATTATTCTTAACCTAATAAATTGTATCTCCTTGAATCTTCAGGTACATAACAAACCTTGTAGTTGTGACCATTAACTTGTTACTTTTAATTGTTGGTCCAGGTAATTAGACTCTCTTCTTCATATACTTTGTTGTTGTTGCATAATTATTGATTTATAAAATTATTGTGATTTAGAGAGAGGAAAGCAGTGAGGCCTACACAGGGGTGGAGGAGAAACTCTGGGTGGATATGGTCCACACTAAAAATAGTGTAGACCACCTAACTTTTGATTGCTAAACCTTAACTTTTAATTACAAAATCTTAACTTTTTGAAATAATCTTAACTTTTCATTTATAATACGTAATTTTTGATTACAAAACCTTAACTTTTGATTGTTAAACCTTATCTTTTAATTATAAAATCTTAACTTTTGGGCTTTGTACCGGGTCTACAATAAATTTAGTGTAAACCCGTCTATATTAGATTTGGCTGGGGTGGAGCCACCTTGAGCATTGAAAATTTCGGAAATTCTTCTAAGATTGATTTTTTAGATTTGTTGTGTAAAAATTGATAATTTAACCCGATAAAAACTTACTTATTTGGCTTTGACCCCACTTGATATTTTTCTAAATCCGTCATTGGGCCCACATTAAGTAAAATTAGTAAAATGCCACAACTCTCTCATGTTTGAAGAGCAATGCCAAGTCTATATCCGATATATGTATATATCTATCGCCTCACATTTTTTGTGGTATATTTAATGTAAATGATAGTACATTTCTTATTCATGGTAGTATATTCAAATATGCATGGCAGTACATTTCCAATGAAAATTATATGCCGAATACAAACTATATAGTTATATAGCTGTGAAAATATCGATTGTTATATACTACTTTTCTCAATGAATGTACTATCATGCATAAGCAATATACTACCATTTTCATAAAATATACCACCAAAAAAGTGAGACAATGGATATATACATATATCTCATGTTTGAATAGTTCTCTAAATATTCTTTCTCCTTAGAATTGTTCTTTTGTTAATGCTCATTTTGGGATTGCTATACTAATTGAAATCCACATTCTGATTCAGTTCTAATCTTGCTACACTGGCACCCGGGATTCATCATGTAAGTCCTGTTCATTTGCAAGTTTCCTATTGATTTAAAGCAAGTTTGATTCAATCTCTTCGGGCTCGAAACGCCAATGATCGAGCAAGCTTGAGGCCTAGCTAGCAAAGTTTTTCAATAGCTATGAGCCTAACTCGAACAACAAATCTTAAAAATCTTCTGGTTGACATAGATAATTCTTAGAAAGTTTAATTCAAATACGCAAAACCTCGATCTAGTTTCACTCTTACAGTAAAAAAGATACCCTTGAGTTATTCTTGAATCTTGTCTTATCTACATTTTCACATATATTGTTATAACAAATATATAATTTGCAATTACACATTTTTACTCTTGTCTTAACATGTGTGAGCTAAGCCTCACATCGGAAAATTTGGTGGGATATACTTAGCATATAAGTCAGGTGTGCTACTCCTCCTATTACCATATGGTTTTGGAATAGAACCTCACCTGGACTTGTGTGCTAGGTTCCGGTTCCCCCGTCCGTCTCTCTCGCCCCCAACAACTCTTCCATTTAGATTCTCTTTTTTTTGACTTGCAGTATAATTTTCTTATGCTGGATATTAGCAACAGCATGTTGGTTGCTGACTGGCATTGATTTCTTTTTTCACAAGTGAGTACAATTAATTGACATCCTCTTTTTTTTGGTTTGTCTTATAAGTATCATTCAACGCTAAATTAATCAGTAAAATTTGAGTTATGCTGTTTCCACCATCTTTGTGTTAATATTGCAGTTTTGCAGAAGATACCTGTACAGCACTTCAAGATTTTAAAGACAACCCTATGAATAGCAGCTTAAGCTCGTTACTACCGTGTGCAAATGCATTAAAATCACAAACTGCTGTCATCCTAATTGGCCAAACAGTTCATAATTTTATTACACAGGTACGTACATGCATATGTTTACAACTTCAATCGCAACCATACATTTGACGTATTATGTTTAATTGCAACATTGCGAATTTTCACGCCTTCTATTTGCATGACTAATTACAAGTAACAAACATTATTGTACTTTTAAATTAAAACGAAGAGCTTCTGCTAATTTTTATATTGTTTCGTACAGTTGAATTTAAACATAAATATTATCCCAAAGGAGCTCGGGTTAGATGAAGCATATTATGGAAACGTGCTTGGAGATAGAAAGATTTGCGAACCTTTTGCTGGTCCACCTGATTACAAATACCTAGCTCGCAAATGCCCCAAGCATGCAATTGCAATTCGCGACTTACCAGATGTAAGTAAAATTTGTTTTTATTTTTCTTGTTATCCCCAGATGAGCTTTTTAGTTTTTAATGTGCTTTTAGCGGATTGAGAGCTTACTATAAGTTACACCATCTATAAAGCTAATTTTTAGTATTTGGTAAAGCAGATTGGAGAGTATAAGCTTACCTGAAAAATCTTATAATAGGAGCATTTTCGGAAGTGGATTGCAAATCGACCCATGATACCATTTTTAGGTCAAAAAAGCAAGACGTTGTCACATATAGTTAATTTATCAAACACTTAATTGCAATCAGTAAATAGTCAAAGCAGCTAATACAATCCATTAGTCAAATCAGTTAATACAATTATATATTCGCGCACAATTGTCTGCTAAGCACCAAACAGGATCGAGTGGCCTAAGCTAGTTGGTTCATGTGCCGACCCTGTTTCCTCCTCCCCTAGCACGGACCGGGCCAATGGCCATCTTTGTGAAAAATGAGCACAAAGCTGAAGAATTTTATTTACCAACATTAGAATGTGCTAATCATAGATATTCTTTACCATCTTATAATATGCTTGATTTTCATGCAGATTCTTGCAAGATTTACTTGTGAAGGTGATAAATCTATGGAGTCTTGTACAGACAAGGGGAAATTCCTTCCAAAACCAACTTACTTGATGGCATATGCCTACATTCGATCAATTGAGTACTTGACTAATGTTTATCCTGATTTGGACGATCTTATTCATTGTTCATTTGTTAAAAATCGGATATCGGATGTGGTTTTGCACCAATGCAAGCCATTTAAGAAATCTACATATGATTTATGGAAATCCATACTTTGCCTTTCAACAAGCATGGTAATGTTGGTGTTGCTTTGGATTACTAAAGCCTATCAAGACCATGGAAGATACTTTTTCAAGTGTTCCATCACACCAAGGAATGAAGAACCCTAAAGGATTAATCATCCAAGTATATCAAAATCAGCTTCAATTGAGTTATGCTATTCCACCTTTTAGTTAGAAATGTATTAATTAACATAAATCCGAGTTATTGAGGAAATGAGGGGCTTTGAGGGAGAGAAGGAGCGAGCTCTTGTACAAATAAAATAAGAGGTCAATTTTCTTTGTTACAAAATTAGTTATTAGTTCGATCTTTTTCAGCCTTAAATCGTTATACTTGTAAATTTTTCAAGAAACAAGAAGTGAAGAAATAGAATAAGGATCACAGAATGGGGAGGGATATATTGACAAATGTACATATATAGCTTCTTATATTGGAATAACAAAATGATTAGAAGAAAATTATTTGAGAGTAAAATGTTAGTACTAATTTTGTTTTAGTATTCGAGAAGATATCTTACCATATTTTTGGATGAGCACTTTCTCGTAAATTGAACTTTGACAAAACCAACTTTTTGTATAAGAACTCATTATTTACAACCTTTTATTATATAATGGGCCTCCCATGAATAAGGTACATCTAAGATTATTTTCTTACTCATTGTTCATTCAAAGGACTTCAAATGAACAAAATATGCACAATAGAGAGTTCTATTTTGACGAATGAGTAAAAATAGTATTGATATGTATCTTGATCTTAGTACACTTTGCAATAACGAATACATTTCTCATTATTTGTTGCAAGTCCTAAAACTTGAAGTTTACTTTGGATCTTCTTCTATATTCCATGAGGGCCAATGGGGAGTCGGTCCAAATGGTGTGCCGGTTGATACGACTCAAGGAGGGTCTCGACTTCAGGCATCACAATTCACAACCAAGTGCATGTCCAGAGTCGAACTTGGATGTAATCAAGGCAAAGCTTCGATCAATTGGATGGACAACCAACACTACAAAAAAACGAGTTTTTGCTACGGATTTTTTGTGGTTGATAGAAAACCGTAGCAAATTTAGCAGTTTTTCAACTCCATTAACTTGATACGGAAAATTATATCCGTTGCAAAATTTGCTACGAATAACTAAACCGTATCAAATATTTGCTATGAAAAATATTTTTGTTTCAAAATTTACTACGGAACACTATTCCGTTGCAAATTTTGCTACGGACTTTATAAACCATTGCAAAGTTTGCTACGGAAAAATATTAATCGTTTCAAAATTTACTACGGACTTTATAAACCTTTGCAAATTTTGCTACGGAATACAATTGACGACGTAATATTAAGAAGAAATATAAAGAACATAAGAGAACTACGAGTATGTGCATCATGTATAGCTCAGTTGGTGGATAGTCCCAATTGCACTTACTTCTGCTCTGAATTGCTTCTCCCCTTGAATGTGGCTGGTGTTCTCTAGCTTCTTACTACTATTGCCATTGAGTCAGGTAACATTCCCTTGTAAACAGATCCAAAACCACCTCCTCCGAGTTTCTAACAGAAATTCTTAGTGGCAGATTGCAGATCTTTATAGGCAAGATCCAACTGATTATTCTACAGATGCAATATATAAAGTGTCCAAATTCTCATTTGGACTTGAATTTCCTCAACCTCAACCTCAACCTCAACCTCATTGGAGGTCTTAAGTCTTAACTGTTGTTTTATTTTACTTGGTCAGAATCATGGGCAGATGGGCTAATGGAAAAGGCAGAGCAAGCCGCAATAGATAGAACATAGAACATAGAACATAGAACATAGTAGTTGGAGAGAAAGTGAAATATTCAATATAGAAAGAGCCTTAAACATTTTATATGCATGCTTCACATAAACCTCAAAAACATTCATTTATAGCCTATAGGTTGTATAAGAAGCTCGGTTGGCAGAATACTTATTAGCAAACTTAACTTTCAGTCAGTTAAACAACTGGATCTTCTCTACAGTTGTTCATTCACATATGGCCTGAGTATCAAGAGTCCGGATCATCTATCACACATAGTGTCTCATTTGGTGTCCCATTTTCTATTATTTTGTCCCATAATTTAGATAAAATAATTTTTTTTTCTTATTTTGTACATTCTCCCTATTAGTAAAGCCTCCCCAAACATAAAAAATAAAAAAACTAACTTCATTTAGTAAAATAAAGGGCGAAAATGATTTATTTCCTTTTCGCTCTTTATTTTAATGAGTGAAGTTTATTTTCTATATTTTTGTTTTTGAGGAGGCTTTACTAGTAGAGAGAATGTACAAAATAAGAAAAAAAATTATTTTATCTAAGTTATGGGACAAAATAATAGAAAATGGGACACCAAATGGGACACTATGTGGGATAGATGATCCGGACTCAAGTATCAATAGCTATTTTTATTTGGGAAAAACCTCTAGGAGAAATTGAGTAACAATCCCATCACGCTAATCTCGCAGGTATTAGTGGTAAAGTATATGATGGAACACTTAAATAACTGTGCTAGCTTAACTACATACAAAATCAACAAATTTTCAGAAGAGAATATAGCATTAAGAATAGAGCTAGCAGCCCAAAATACAAGTAAGTTTATCATCTGAATGAAACAATATAGAAAGACTGGACTGCCAACACCGGCACAACAATAAGTCTGTCAATGACTCTACTCAAAAAGACTTTTAACAAATTAAAACTTTGCATTGTAAATCATCCATTCCCAGCAGATCTCCGAAGACTTGTCACAAAACTTTGCGTTATGAACTAAAATCAGTATATTAGAAGATTATAGAGCCGGTTTCATTGTCAAAAATAAAAACCATAGCAAACATTGGGTAAGGCAAGGGTGAATAAACTGCAAAAGACAATCAGCAACATTTTAGAAGCTAACTTATATAATTATTGTATGTGACATCCGGATTTTCTAGTTACTACCTCCGTCCCATATTAGTTGCAACAATAGCTTGTGCACATAGTTTTAGGAAGTTAATAGAGTAGGGTGTAGGTTATATTAATTTATTGTAAAAGTTGATGTGATAGAAAGTGATGTGGTACTTTTAGGAAGTTAATAGAGTAGGAGAGTAATATTTTAATGTTTTTCACATAAATCAATGAATGAGTGGGGTATATTAGTTGGGTGATACTACCTCCGTTCCTTAATAAGTGACACACTTCATGTTTTCACGCTTGCCAATGCATTATTTCAAACATTAATATCTATAATTTTCAATGAGTAAAAATTATAAAAAGTTGATATTAAATTAATGCACATTGAGACGAATCTAACAAGATCCCACATGACTATGTTTTTCCTAAAAGATAAATCACCAAATCTAATCAAAGTTTAAACTGTGAATAGTAAACACTATACAAGTGTGTCACTTATTAAAGAACGGAGGAAGTATATAATAAAATATTGGTGGGTCCAGCCTAAAATAGAAGTGTTGCAACTAATATGAGACAACCATATATGAAAAGTGTTGCAGCTAATATGGGACGGAGAGAGAATACCTTTTAATAAATCCTAGACAAACTAGAAAAGAAAAGAAAAGGAAAGAAAAAACAAATATGTGTTCCATGATTCAAATACATGATTACATGATCTCTCTAATGAGCAACAGCCGCCAGCATTACGGTCAATGCAGCAGCATTATTATTGGTGTAGACGTAGTTGGATTGATGAGTTTGGAATAGAGATAACCTAGCTAATCTTGTAGTGCTGCAGCATTCCGCATCATCATACGTACCATTGAGTAAGCGTTTTCGATAATTTTTGTAAGTCATAAGTTCAGTCCTAAGAAGAATAACCCCAGTGAAATCGTTACGTTTGAATATTTGTTTGTAGGAGAAATCATTCATAACAAGGCTGTCATTCATATAGAATGATGTGGAACCAATGAGTTGATCTTTGAACATCAAACCTATAGCAACAGCATAGCTTTTTAAGTGTACAGGGTAATTACTTTGGTCGTTTAGGACCTCAGGGTCAACGTGAACCCCTTTAAACATGAACTTGTGGTTCCACTTTGGGTTGCCATCACCTACTTTCTCTATCTGCGTTGATATCTTATATTCACTCATCCATTTTTTACCAAGAATTTGTACTACACCGTAGTAGGTATGCATCTTCTTCTGCCGCCCGAAGCTCGAATACCGCCACCAAAATGGTGGTTTTAGACCTTTCCCTGATAATAAGCTCAATTCATACACCCAGTTTTTTGTATCGATATCACACGTTTTTGTACTTGTTCTTGTTCTACTTGATTCTGCCATAATCACGATGGATGGATTCTTAACTTATGGAAGTGCTTAGTGGTGTGTGTTTTTGTCAAGAATATAATTAGGGCTTAATTGCTTGCCTTCTCATTGAAATATTCACAATATATATAGTACAAGAGTAGGAAACCTCATAGGATAAGGAAACCTAAATAATATCTATCAATTAATATCTATATAATTCTATCATTTACACAATAATATATATTCCTAGAAAGTTTTTTAAAAATACATTACTTTTAGTTTCCTGTTCAAAAACTCATAATAAGTTATCATGTTTCCATTCATCTATCTAGATTTATCCATCATATTTCTTAAAACTCAAAAAAAAAATTAATACATGTTGATCAAATAATGGAGAATGAAAAAAATAGAATATGTAGTACCTCTTATCATTTTAAGTAGTTCAAAAATTCCAATTTTAGTCCATTAGTGAAGATGGAAAATCATAGTAATTTATAGATCAATTGTATTGAGAAAGAGGATTATTTTAATGTGGATTAGATGAGGGAAAGAACTTTGATGAAGAAGCAAATTCACAGAAGGAGGAGATGGATTCATGGAACAACGCCTAACTGTTTCTTCTGCCTTTCTTTTTCTTTCCTTTTTTCTTAAAAAAAAGTTAGTTTTATTTTTTTTATCAAATCATTTAGATTAATGGTCAAGATGAGCCTATAACTAATGAATGGTTTAGATTTAAATATTTATAGTGGCTATAATTTTGCTATTGTAGAATCATCCAAAAAATGATAGTGTTCATAAAAACA
Source organism: Patellifolia procumbens (assembly GCA_947645195.1). Classification (NCBI taxonomy): domain Eukaryota; kingdom Viridiplantae; phylum Streptophyta; class Magnoliopsida; order Caryophyllales; family Amaranthaceae; genus Patellifolia; species Patellifolia procumbens. The sequence goes on from CANSGD010000144.1 coordinate 3,444,252, forward strand.
CACGTTAAACTTTATTTTGAAAATCATGTGAAGGATTTTATGAAAAAGTAATTGATTTTCATAAAACTATTTAACCTGTGTTTTTAGCATAAAAAATTAACTATCATTTGAATGGATTTATCTTTAAAAAATGAACAGTATTTTTTTTATAGTTATTCTTTTCCTATTAAGAACTCAGTAAATAAAAAAATCATAATTTATATGAGAATATGCCTAAAAACATGTGTTCCCTTAAAAAGGCATAATTTTATAAGTACAATGCATTGGACAAAATATCTATATATACTAATATATAAAACAAGAAAAAGGTGATTTGGCATTCATCTATGCATTTGGGTAATGTGTCAACCGCAGGTTAAACTAAGTGACGTGTCAAACTTACAGATGTTTTCACCGATCCTACGAAAATTGTATAAGAACTAAAATGTTCTTAAACTTCATCAATTGTATCCTCATATGTGAGCTAAATCAAGTAAAAGACTTCACTTTTTGCAAAAGTTATATTATCAAGTAGACCATATACCTATATGTTCATTTAAAAAGCGTCCTACATTGTATGTAATTATCTTAAATTGCCAAATATATGTTCACAAATAACAAATAATGTTAAATTTACACCCAAAGTTAAAACTCAATCATATTAAATCAATCAATTTCAATTAAAAAAGCACCGCAAAACTGAAATCATCACATGGCCACAGTGAATTGAAATCGTAGAAATTTCGATATAAAAAATATTCACAGCTTGATAAAACTAAGATTCAGAGGCTTCTTTCATATATAAATAATCATAATTCATGACAACGGTGGAAAGTAATGTACAAGCTATAAACATCCAGCATAATTTAAATGAGAGTTTCAACATAAACATGGCAATAATTCGGCCACAATTCGCAACAATTCAGCAACCATTCTAACCATTTGCATCAATATGCGTTCAAACATATAGTAACTATGTAACAATTTAACTTGAACATAACAATTAGCATTCATTTAGCAAAAAATTTGAGCGACAAAGAATTAAAAAAGGAAAGATATTCAAGCAGAAATTCAGATGAATAAGAGCAGACAATATTTGAGTGAAATTTGCTAATTTTGGAGTAATATTAGAATATTATTGATAATATTTTGCAGTCAAATATATCAGAAAATGATTAGCAAATTTAGTTTGAATTTGATAAAAAAAAATCAAGCATGAATCTTGTATTATTTCATAAACATGTTTTTTTATTGTATAATGTATAATTTTTGAGAGAGATAAAGAGGAGAGAGAATGATATTAAGTTTTCCAGTTGCAATAGAAATAAGATTAGGGGGTTTGTTTGATGGGCAAAGCCCAAACACTTAAAAAAGACCCACTTCAAGCATAATTTGTAGGATCGTTAGAATCGGAGTAGGATCGCGATCCTAACCGATCCTAAGCGATTCTAACGATCCTATGAGCGATTCTGCTGCACAACGATTTTGCCATCGATCGAGATCGTAGGGCCTGATCAGGATCGTGATTTTGATAACATTGCGTACCACTATGTACACCCAAAATATTTTAGCGAAATGAGTATGAGTTAGGGCCTGTTCTCTTCGTCTAATTCTAGCTGAACTGAACTGGACTTATTGGAGTTGAACTGAATTGAACTTATTGGGGCTGAACTGAACTGAACTAAATTTATTAGAGCTGAACTGAACTGAACTAAATTTATTGGAGCTGAACTAAACTGAACTTATTGGAGCTGAACTGAACTGAACTGAAATAAAAATATAAATAATAATTAAACAATAATAATTATGAATATTAAAATAATAATTATACTTCTAAGTAATTATAATTGATAATTGATAATTTAGAATAATAATTAATGAATAATAATAATATTATTTTTGATGTTATAAAATGATAGCTATAAATGAATAAATAATAATAATAATGATAAATTAATTTTAAAATAACAATTACTGATAACAATAATAATTAATACTCCCTCCGTTTTTTTAATATGCATGTTTGCTTTTGGGTGCGGACCAAGGAAAAAGTGCAAAAGTAAGAGAGAAGGTTAGTAAAAGTAGGGAAAAAGTAAAAAAAAGTAGAGAGAAGGAAAGAAAAAGTAGGAGAGAAGTGTAATAATTAGGTGGGTCAACCTTCCATTTATGACAAAAGGTAGAAAGGTACCAATTAAAAAAAACAGCCCAAAATGGAGAAAAGTGCATATTAAAAAAAACGAAGGGAGTAATTAGTAATAATAGTTGATGATGATTGTATAATAACAATGATGTCTAAATAGTAAATTAATATTACTATTATAATAATAATTAGTAATCATAATAATAATTAAGTTAAAACATAGGTTAGTTTGTGCTTCTAACCAAACCACAATTTGCGGTGGGTTGGTCTATAATATCTATAAACCATCTCCACCACAAACCGCAAAAGTAATTTTTTTAATATTCAACGTATGAAGATGTTGTACCTTAAATAGTACTCCAATATTATTAGCAACTTTGTAATTTTTTAATATCTTCTAGTTTTTTGTAGCTTATTTGCTTGATGTATTAGTGAATATTTAGTCGGTAAAATAAAGCAACAATTGCAAATTACGATTAGATAATACTAATTCTGTCCCAAAATATAAGTCATATGTCTTTTGCACATTCTTTAAGGCACATTTTTGATTTTCTATATCTTCAATTTCGTATTAGTAAAAAAATATAAATCGTTGCTATTATAAAGTACATATTATGGGTATGCTTTCTTGTATATATTAATGAGAATATTTGGTCAAAAATTTTAAAGTTTGACTCTCAAAAAGGAAATGAGACTTATATTTGAAGGAATATGTCCTTAGACAATTTCCGCAATTACTGAATATAAATAGGATTGTATTTATTGAGATAATATAGTTAATTATTTTAGTAACCGTATTTGCTTGCTAGAGAATAAATTACGGTTGGTAGACAAATTGGTTTGGGCTACAACTAATATAATTAATCCTATAAGGTCACACTAAGTAACACCAATTAATAAATAAATAAGCCCATAAAGGCTTGTAAGGGGCCGGCCACTATTAGGGTGATTAGGGTTTCTCTTAACCTAATCTCTGTCTATTATATATAGATATAATAAGAAGAGAGATAGGACAATTCAGTTAGTCAGTAACTTGACACAAAAGAGAGAAAAAGAAAAACCCTTCTCCCTCTTTAGTCTAGGCGCCTATCCCATCAAAAGTAAGAGAGTGAATAGTTCATACTCTTCCGTTCTAGCAGACGTGGGTATTAATCGGTGTTCGTGGACTAAATAGAGGAATTACAAGTGTAGTTCTTTATCTCTAAAGTATTAGATCTGTGATAATACTTTGCAGTATTCAAACCTTACATACCTGTTCAAGTCGTGAATAAAAAGGTTTGTGTATTCTCTATTCTATGTATCGATTCATATATTGTTATGCATGCGATTCTGTTATAGATGTTAGGAAATTGTTTCCTGAAATTCCGCTATTCGCATCTATGAATTCCTACAGTGGTATCAGTTTTAGCCTCTTGCATAATTTTATATGATCATGTTCTTCATAATTTTAATTCAATTCAGGGAGGATTTTTTAATATGTGTTAATTTGCAAGATTAATATATTGATATTAATAAATTGGAAAGCATAAAATTTTGAATTTTATGTTAAAATAATTGCCCAAAATGAGTTATTTTGATTCGTTTATTTTTCGAAAATTAAAATCGAAACGGCTTTTGTTCGACCTAATATGGTCGAAATTCATATTCCCAAAATCCAACAATTTAATGTGTTTATTTTGTAAAATTGAATTAGGGCTTTGATTTGTTTTGATTTGAATTGCAAACTGATTTATTCAAGTTTGATTTTCGTTTCTAAACAAGGAAGTTTGATTCAAAATAATTAAAACCCTAATTTTATCCTAAATCGATTGAATTGGGTGTTAAAAAGAGATTTAACACTCCAATCTGTTTTAAATGTTTGATTTAATGAAATTGGATCCTTGAGCATGATTTTTTAAGTACGAATTCACCTAGAAACCATTCGAATCTGTTCGAAATAGACCCAGAATTTCCGAAAACTGTTCGAAAATCTGGTCTATACTCGTTTTTTTTCCGGCGCGTTTTGGTGGTCTTCCCGGCGACGATTAGGGACGCAATCTGTTGCACCGTTTCGACCGGAAGTTTTCAGGCGAGCGACGACCCTCCTCCGGCGAGGCGCACGCGTGAAGGCATCCTTGTTGGTTGCGTCTGGGAAGGCTGCGTGGGACACAGCAGCCTCTGTGTTGCTTCTTGCGGGCCACAGCGGGCTGGGCTGGGCTATGGGCCAAGCTCAGTCCATTTTTTTCTTAATTTTGTTAATATGATTAACATTATGATTTATGTTTTTTGGTTTATTTTTGGGCAAGTTTTATAAATTTCCAAATTATGCAAATTAATATTAATGCAGATTAATATCATATTAAAGTTGTAATTGAATTAAAAGAATGAAAGTTTTCTTATTAGTTATATTCTTAAATTTGTTAAGATGGCTAATTTTAGGAAAATTATTAATTCGATTAATATTTCCTAAATATTTTCTAACTTAAAGTTGTTAAGTTTTTAAAAATTATAATGAAAATTTTTATTTGCTCATTAATCGTTAATAGAGTAAATAAATTTTGTATTTATATAATTGTGTTATTTTTACTTGCATTTTATTTTCTAAATAAATGCGTGAATGTTTTATATATTTTTGAAAATATTTGTTATTTACCCATTAAACGTTAATGGAGTAAATAAGTTATGATTTATAATATGATGATATTATATTTCTTTCATGAATGCATATAATATGTCTGATATTATACTGCGTCGATATCTTTTATAATATGTTGATATTATAATTTTGCTTAGATGTATATTATAATATGTTTGATATTATATTTGCACAATCGTGACTGGTATGGCCCAAATTAGGATAGAAAATACGATCTGTGCATCGTTATGTATTTTTGTAATTAAAATACGATCTGCGTATCGTTTGTATTTATGTAATTTAAATTCTTTGCTTAGAATAATTTAAATGAAGATCGAGATTGAAGTTCCATGGAGAATCAAGGATGGAGATCCAAGAAAGTCCCAAGGGAGGATTCATGAAGATTAGATTTTCTAAATTTAGGGGCCATACTAGGATCGCGTTTTAAGTTCTTCTTTGATTGCTTATGCGTTTAATTTCATTTAAATGCTTGCTCAAGTTTATGTGTGGTTATTTATGTAATGAGTTCACCTTGTAATATAACCAACATAATAAACTTGAGTCCCCAAAGGTGATATTGAGTTTAAATGCTTTTCCAAACAACACCTATAAAGCCTTAGATCATGAGTAATAGGTTCTGCCAAAGCAAGGTGTTGCTCATAATTCCGAGGATAGTAGGGTAGGTTTTTTGAAACTTACAAGTTAATGTTTGGTTTGACTCAACAAAATCATCAAAAGACAAAGTTTTGGGTTTTGAAGCAATGAGGTAGAGTTAATAAAGAGTTATTAACCTGCCTACCAGGAATTATAATTAGTTATAATTAGTAAAATGCTTACTTACCTTAACTACTATATTTTAAAGGCAGGGCCAAAGTCCGTTTAATTATAGTGGGAGAGGATCTTGGTTATTTCTTTATTCAATGGGGATTTTAATTTTGAATAAAGGCTTTGTAGTCAATTAAAATTTGTTTAATTGCTGTTTTTTGATAAATATTCATTGAACCTTGCTTTATATTTTGTTGTAGTTATCATGTCTAATTCCAACAACAACAACGCCTCTGCTTTTAATCTGCGTTCTGTACTCGATAAAGATAAACTAAATGCTACCAACTTTCTAGCTTGGGAAATGGCTGTGAGAATTGTTCTCAAAGCCGAAGGAAAAGAAAGTGTTCTTGACAATCCACTCCCTGGACCCTTGCCAGCAACTGCAACTGTAGCTGAAAGGAGAGCTAAACAAACCTTAGAGGCTAATTCTGTGCAAGTAACATGTTTGATGCTTGCTTGCATGGAACATGATTTTCAAAAGCGTTTTAAAGATCTAGATGCCTACACCATAATCCAGCAGCTTAAGACAATGTTTCAGAAAAATGCTAGGATGGAAAGGTTTGAGGCACACTATAAGCTACTAGATTGCAAGTTGGGAAAAGGAAAACCTGTTGGTCAGCATGTGTTCGATATGATCGGACATTTTCAGATCATGGAAAAATTGGGCTTTCCTTACCCAAATGAACTGGCTACTGATATTGTGATCAGGTCCTTGCCTGAAACATTTCAAAACTTTCGTTTGAATTTCTACATGCAAGGAGGGGAGCCTACCTTGGAAGAGTTACATGGTATGCTTGTTCAGGCTGAGAGGAGCTTACCTCCTGAACCCGAGCATAAAGATGTTCTGATGGTTAGGAAGGGTAAACAGTTCAAGAAGAAAGGGACTCCTAAAGGGAAGAACAAGGGCAAATCTGTTGCAAATGTGACTCCTAAACCAAAAGCTACTCCTAAGGCTAAAGTAGCAGCACTACATGAGTGCTACCACTGCCACAAGATTGGCCACTGGAAGAGGAACTGTCCCGTTTATCTGGAGGAGAAGAAGAATGGTGCTTCGACTTCAGGTATATATGTTATAGAAGTTAATTTAGCTACAACTACTTCTTGGGTATTCGATACTGGTTGTGGTTCTCACATTATTAGTAATGTGCAGGGACTAAGAAGAAGTAGGAGTTTGGGCAAAGGAGAAGTAGATCTCCAAGTGGGCAATGGAGCACGAGTTGCTGCTTTGGCTGTTGGAGATTATAGTTTACATTTGCCGTCTGGTTTAATATTAGAACTCAATAATTGTTATTACGTTCCTGTTATTACCAAAAACATAGTTTCGGTTCCAGTTTTGGATTCTGAAGGTTTTTCATTTAATATTAAGAATAATTGTTGTTCTGCGTATTTGAATGATGTTTTCTATGTTTCTGCTAAATTATCACATGGTTTGTATGTTCTAGACTTACAAAATCATATCTATCACATAGACAACAAGAAACGAAAAACAAATGATTCAAACCCTACTTACCTATGGCATTGTCGATTAGGCCACATAAGCTCAAAACGCATAGAGAAGCTACATAAAGATGGACTTCTCAAATCATTTGACTTTGAATCTTTTGATATATGCGAGTTTTGCTTGATGGGAAAAATGACTAAGTCACCTTTTACTGGCTCAAGTGAAAGGGCCAATGACCTTTTAGCTCTCATACATACTGATGTATGTGGACCTATGAGTACTACGGCTAGGGGAGGGTACAGTTACTTCATCACTTTTACTGACGATGTAAGTAGATATGGATATGTCTACTTAATGAAGCAAAAGTCGGAATCGTTTGAAAAGTTCAAACAGTTCCAAAATGAAGTGCAAAACCAGCTTGGTAAGAAAATCAAGGCATTGCGATCTGATCGTGGTGGTGAGTATTTGAGCCAAGAATTTGGTAATCATTTGAAAGATTGTGGAATACTTTCACAGCTGACTCCACCAGGAACACCACAATGGAATGGCGTTTCTAAAAGGAGGAATCGGACCCTATTAGATATGGTACGATCCATGATGAGTCTTGCTGATCTCCCCATTTCCTTCTGGGGTTTTGCTCTAGAAACAGCTGCATTTACACTCAACAGGGCTCCTTCCAAAGCAGTAGATAAGACTCCATATGCGATATGGACAGGAAATGTTCCTAAGTTGTCTTTTCTGAGAGTTTGGGGATGTGAAGTTTATGTGAAACGTTTGATTTCTGATAAACTTTCACCCAAATCTGACAAGTGTTTCTTTGTGGGTTATCCCAAAGAGACCAAGGGGTATTACTTCTACAACCGTAGCGAAAACAAAGTGTTTGTTGCTCGCGATGGTGTCTTCCTTGAAAAAGAATTTGTTTCCAAAAAGACAAGTGGGAGAAATATATATCTCGAAGAAGTTCGAGATGAGCAACAAATGGATGGGGTTAACACCCCATTAGAGGCGGGCCGGCATGAAAATGCTCAGGAGGTGGTGAATCCTATCCACGAACCTCCTACCGTCCCACTTGGATCTAATCCATGCGAAGTTTCTGAGTCTAACGACCGAGATCCTTCTCCTGTTGTTCCCCAACGTAGATCTAGTAGGACCATCATTCCGTCAAGGAAATTTATTGATTTTCTCTTAACTGAAAATTCTGAATTAACGGTTTTAGAAAGTGATGAACCTACTAGCTACAAAGATGCTTTGGAGAGTCATGACTCCGACAAATGGCTTGAAGCCATGAAATCCGAAATGGAGTCTATGTCTGAAAATCAAGTATGGGACTTGGTTAATTTGCCTGATGGAGTAAAACCCATTGGATGCAAATGGATTTTCAAGTTGAAAACAGACAAAGACGGAAACATTAGTGTTTTCAAAGCTAGGTTAGTGGCAAAAGGTTTCAGACAAGTTCATGGTATAGACTATGACGAAACCTTCTCCCCAGTAGCCATGCTAAAATCCATTAGGATAATCCTTGCGATTGCTGCATTTCATGACTATGAAATATGGCAAATGGATGTCAAAACCGCCTTCTTGAATGGTTTCTTGAAAGAGGATGTGTATATGACGCAACCTCAAGGTTTTGAAGATCCAGAAAATCCAGGGATGGTATGCAAGCTTAAGAAGTCCATTTATGGACTAAAGCAAGCATCCAGGAGTTGGAACCTCAGATTTGACGAGGCAGTCAAAAAGTTTGGTTTCCTCAGAAATGAAGAGGAATCTTGTGTATACAAGAAATTGAGTGGGAGTAGTATAACCTTTCTAGTCTTGTATGTGGATGACATACTTCTGATAGGAAATGACAAAGTCATGCTTGAGTCAGTCAAAGGATGGCTTAAGAATTGTTTCTCTATGAAAGACTTAGGAGAGGCAGAGTACATTTTGGGAATCAAGATTTATAGAGATAGATCTAAAAGGCTTATTGGACTTAGTCAAGAAACTTATATTGATAAGGTTCTTGCTAGGTTCAAGATGGAAAACTCTAAGAGAGGTTTCATTCCCATGCAACACGGCACATCACTTGGCAAGACTCAGTGTCCATCAACACCTGATGAGGTCAAGAGAATGAGTAATGTTCCCTATGCTTCAGTGATAGGTTCCATTATGTATTCTATGATTTGCACTCGACCAGATGTTGCATATGCTTTGAGTATATGTAGCAGATACCAGGCTAACCCAGGTGACGCACACTGGATGGCTGCAAAGAATATCCTCAAGTACTTACGAAGAACTAAGGATCATTTCTTGGTATATGGCGGAGAAAGAGAGTTGGTTGTTACTGGATACACTGATGCGAGCTTCCAGAGTGACAAAGATGATTTCCGATCCCAATCTGGTTTCATATTTTGTCTTAATGGAGGAGCTGTGAGCTGGAAGAGTTCCAAACAGAGTACCATCGCAGATTCTACAACAGAGGCAGAGTACATTGCAGCAGCCGATGCGGCAAAGGAAGGTGTTTGGATCAAGAAGTTCATTTCAGAACTTAGTGTGGTCCCTAGCATTGAGAATGGTATTGAGTTGTTTTGCGACAACAATGGTGCCATTGCTCAATCGAAGGAACCTAGATCACATCAGAGATCGAAACACGTGCTCAGAAAATTCCATCTTATTCGAGAGATCGTTAGTAGAGAGGATGTAAAAGTAAGCAAGGTTCACACTGATGAGAATGTGGCAGACCCACTTACTAAACCGCTTGCTCAACCTAAGCATGAGAGTCATACTAGGTCTATGGGGCTGAAACATATGGGAGAATGGCTTTAGGTTGTTTACTTCTTGTTTGCAATTATAAAGACCTTCATTATGTTCTGAATATTTATCAATAAAATAAAATGTTTATTTCTTATTTAATCGTTTGGTTTAGCGTTGAATAAAATGTCCAAATAATTTGTGAATTCAAATAGGATTTATCAAAAAAGTTTTGATAATGGAACCCTATAAAGTGAACTGGATCACAACATTATTTAAAAGTCCCTAGTCCAAATCACTAAATTGGACATAAGTGATTTATGTAAAGGCTAGTGTATAATTAATTGATAGCGCAGTTCCATGGGCTATGGAAACATAGAGATGTTTAATTGATTATATGGATGTATATTCGATACATTGTGACTTGACCTAATTAGATTCTAAAAGTAGAATCAAAATATAATATATTTGGTGGATTCCTTAGACATGAGTATGTCATGATTACCACAATATAATTGGTTTAACCTTGACATTGTTAAACGCCGTGCCGTAAAAGGAGGTTATAAAGGCAATGTTCAGGTTAACTAAAAGTTGAGTGGGAGTTATGGTCATACAAGAGTGGATAAGTCCTCCTATCAGATAGGAATGGTGTCTGGGCCTCTTGATGAGCAAGAACTGAAAAATTGCATGGCCATGCGGAATGTGATTAAAGTGTTAATCCTTTATGAGAACAGTTCGAACTCAGCAATCAAGAAACAAAATTTGAGAATGACATTGTGTTATCAAATTTGGCATTAAGAGACTTAAGGAGTTTGACATTGCGTACTTGTCTTACGGACAAGTGGGAGATTGAAGGAATATGTCCTTAGACAATTTCCGCAATTACTGAATATAAATAGGATTGTATTTATTGAGATAATATAGTTAATTATTTTAGTAACCGTATTTGCTTGCTAGAGAATAAATTACGGTTGGTAGACAAATTGGTTTGGGCTACAACTAATATAATTAATCCTATAAAGTCACACTAAGTAACACCAATTAATAAATAAATAAGCCCATAAAGGCTTGTAAGGGGCCGGCCACTATTAGGGTGATTAGGGTTTCTCTTAACCTAATCTCTGTCTATTATATATAGATATAATAAGAAGAGAGATAGGACAATTCAGTTAGTCAGTAACTTGACACAAAAGAGAGAAAAAGAAAAACCCTTCTCCCTCTTTAGTCTAGGCGCCTATCCCATCAAAAGTAAGAGAGTGAATAGTTCATACTCTTCCGTTCTAGCAGACGTGGGTATTAATCGGTGTTCGTGGACTAAATAGAGGAATTACAAGTGTAGTTCTTTATCTCTAAAGTATTAGATCTGTGATAATACTTTGCAGTATTCAAACCTTACATACCTGTTCAAGTCGTGAATAAAAAGGTTTGTGTATTCTCTATTCTATGTATCGATTCATATATTGTTATGCATGCGATTCTGTTATAGATGTTAGGAAATTGTTTCCTGAAATTCCGCTATTCGCATCTATGAATTCCTACAATATTGTGGGACGGAAATAGTACATATATGCATCTTTACTATTTAGCACGAAATCAATTATACATAGTATATACGATAGTATCTTTAATCAAGGAAGATAATAATTGACGATTGATTTCATCAAATAAGGAGGATAGTAAGTACTTAAATTGATGGACATGTAATCATCTACCCTACAAGTATACATTTAATCAATGGGCTAATAAAAGGGAGATATTGTCTCCTTGTATTAAGAGGAGGAAAATCACCCCATTTTGTGTATGTTTGCGTCTTCAAGAGCAAGTGAAGAGTGGGAGAATTTGTTCTTCATTTTTTCAACCAATTAAGAAAGTAATTTTTTTTGGGGGGGGGGGGGGGTTCTAGCAAACTTTAGTCAAGTGTCCTAATTGTGGTTGTGTATTTGGTGTAGAGAATTTCATTTGAGATTCTACAAAGAACAGACACGCTTCAAAAGGTTAATTCTTCTTTACATCATTTAAAGGTATTATTGACAATATGATTTATGTATACAAATTGCTTATTTATATTTACGCATCTAAATCCTTATTGACCCCATTCTCTTCTCTCTTTACCATTTATGCATACTTTTAGTGAAATTTATTTACGTGCAAATCAAATAATGTTCCCTATATTAGTTAATGGTACCTACAAAAAATAAATATCAGCATATTTCAATAATTACAATATATAATCGTTTTTTAATAAAACAATATTAAGAGCAAATTAGATAAGCATAACTTTGGTATTGAGGCTTCGCGTAGATTGTTTTAAATCATATAGATTTTGCAGTTACACAACAAAACAAATCCTAATTAGGTGATCCGTAAGGAATTTTCGTCTCACCCTATGTTAAAGGAAAAATTCTAGACACTTGAATTTTTGGTGGGGGAACCGATAATTCTTTTTGCTCTTATAATTAGGCGTTTGGATGGTTTACTCCCACATATGGTGAAGCATAATTAGACATGGTTGGTAAAAAATTACTATATGCATTAAAAATGTGAAGAATAAAGGGGACAAAAAACATATTTATATGAATGGACCAAGGGGTATCAACTAGCACAATACTACTATTTTTGTAAACAAATATTTCGGATGCTTTTATTAAATAGTCTATCGATTATCCATGAGCATATAGATAGACTCATAGAACATATAAAGCTTAAAGTTGAAATAGTAAACTTTCAATTTAAAATGTCAAAGTTAAAAAATCTTAGCATGTAAAACATTTTAAATAACTTTTGTTTCATCATAATATGTGTAATATCTATAAGCATTTCTCCATATAAATAGACCGTCTAGGCATTTACCACCCAAGACTTATAAAATAATATGCCAATATCCTAATATCTATAACACTTGCCAACAAATTTTTCAAAATTTTGTTAATTTTTTTACTCAAGATTTACTAGACAGTACGACATTTTTCCCAACTCATTTCAAGTTCAATTTTGTTAAATTTTATTCTATTCAGCTCGTTTCAATTATACACGATACTTTATCCTCATTTTTCACTATGTGTTTTTATTCAATTCACTTCAATTCAACGATTTACGAAAAGCCTAAACCTAAGAAAAAGCGCATAAACTAATGATTTTTATTAAACCCTTGAAACACAAGAGACAGAAAAGCAAGAGAAAGAGAGACATCTTCTGGGTCTCAAGTCATCATCATACCTCATACATGGACTAGATCCACCATTACAACTCTGACAACTTAACCTCTCTTTCCTTTTCTATTGTCTTCTCTTCTTCTTTAATTACTGTTGAGTTCTTCTCTCATCAACCTATTGTTTATACTACTTTGTAAAGCTGCTAAAAGATACAAGCTTAACTTGCTGGAATTTGCAGTTAACTTGAGATGATGTCAAAATAAACCCTTTTGCAGATTTGAAGAATCTATGTCTGGACTTTCTGCTTCACCCAGTGCTCGCCTCATGTCTGGTAATTACTTTGACTTTCTGCTTCTGCACTTAATTGTTTCTATTAGTTTAATCTTATGTCTTAATTATATGCTTAATTACACTGTTTAAGCTGATTTTTTTACTTCAAAGTTGTGATCTTTGTGTTAAAGTTTCTATTTTTCTGAGATGGGTTGAGTTATTTGGTCATGAATCGTCATCTGAAATCGTGGAAAGATATATATAGACATATGGAGGAAATATTAGATGATGGGCAGTTACTTTCTTATGATTTCTGCAGTTCTGGTTCATTAATTTGCGCTAGATTCAAATCTTTCATATATCTTGACAATTTGATTATCTTATTGGTTAAAGTTTGACTTTCTGCTTCTGCTCTTAATTATTTCTATTAGTTTAATCTTATTTCTTAATTATGCTTAATTGCACTGATTTTAACTTCAAATTTGTGATTTTTGTGTGAAAGTTTCTATTTTTTCTGAGATGGGTTGAGTTGTTTGGTCATGAATCGTCATCTGAAATCGTGGAAAGAAAAGATGGCAATAGATATATATAGACATATGGAGGAAAATTAGATGATGGGCAGTTACTTTCTTATGATTTCTGCAGTTCTGATAATTAATTTGTGCTTTATTCAAATTTTTTATATATCTTGACGATTTGATTATCTTATTGTTTATATGGTAATGCCAAAAGTTGATGATTTGGTTGTTTTGAATCTACTCACTGGAACAATAAGAAATTGGTTGCTGATCATTTAATGCGAGCATCTATCTTGTGAGGTCATCAATCATCACATGTTTCTTGTTTATTGTGTTGTGCCCACAATAACAATAAGCCTTAAATATCATCTAGTGAAGTGTAGCAATTGCTATTTTACTATTGTAAGTTGTGTTGATTGTCCGAAAAAGAAAATGAGAGATTGAAAAGAGGATGACTATCAGAATACCATGATGTTGAGGTTAATGTTGTTCTTAATTAAGATGTGGGTTGTTATGCTAAATTAAGAAGGAATGAAATGCATTTAGTCTAGTGTTTCTTTTGCTACTTTTCCTTGTGAAATTGGAGAAAGATGTCGAATCTCTTAAGGTTCTACTTTCTGTTTATTAGCTGGAATTTAAGCTCAAAAGTAGAAACCTTGTATTCGCTTTCGTTTATGTTATGATAGAATACTGTGGTGTGACCTGCTCTTGCATCTGCATCTGCATAGGTTGTATTTTATTAACTACAGCATTGTCTTCGGGATAATATGGAAGAGAAATTGAGGATGAGGAACAAAAACAAGAAACCAACCACTTTGCGTTGCAGTGCAGGGAACAGATGTTCATTGCCTGTTGCAGTGTATAGTGTTGTTGTGTGTCTACTGCTGCTGCAGCTTTACACTCTTCTTCCTCAAAAGGATGCTTTCAAATTGGATTCAAGTATACACATTAGTAAACGTTTTCGTGAACTTGAAGAGGTTGATGAGGAGAACATTCATATGCCTCCACCAAGGAAACGTTCTCCACGTGCTATTAAACGGAAACCCAAAAAAGCGACTACTATAATTGATGAGTTCCTTGACGAGTCTTCTCAAATGCGGCATGTTTTCTTTCCTGACTTGAATTCTGCGGTTGATCCAAAGAACGGAAATGACAGCTTTTACTATTATCCTGGAAGAATATGGTTGGACACTGAAGGAAATCCCATCCAAGCTCATGGTGGTGGCATTCTATATGACGAGAAATCGCAAACTTACTACTGGTATGGAGAATATAAGGATGGACCAACATATCATGTCCACAAGAATGGAGCAGCAAGAGTAAGTTTCTTATGTGAAAGTCTTTTTTTTCTTATGAACTGTATGACTAACATACACTCATTCTGTCCCTAACTGTTTTGCCTCTTCCTTTCTTAGAGTCAAACTTCCCAACTTTGACCATAATCATGTGAGATCTTATTGAATTTGTTGTAATCTGTTATTTCAAAATACCAACTATTAGTATTTTTACTAATATATAATCAAACATGTCAATGGACAAACATGTATGTGGGAGATCTTGAAAAGGCAAACAGGGGCAAACCACTAAGGATGAGGAATTAGTACCTTATAGTATTGAAATGGAAAACATTTGATGGAAATTTATGGTCATGATGTGAAAAGGATTGCTATTGAAGTATTGTAAGAAGTAACTTAACACAATTGTCAATAATGAGAGCATGGTGCCCAGATGAAAAAATGAGGGTGAAAGATTGGCTAGAGACTCGAGACTGAGTGAACCAAGGACATTTTTCATGCAATTTATGTTGCATTTGGTGGTATGGGAACTTGCCTGTGAAGTTATTTCGCCATCGCAAAGTACATCAAACTTATAGATCATACTACATTATTATTAAAGATATTTGTGTTAACTAGATTTGGGAAACATGCCTGGTGTTTGTAAACAAAAAATCACAGGTGGTTCATGTGGTATAAGTTGGTTTATTCTTTTTCATGACCACAATCCATATGTTCTGGAACAAAAAAAATTGTTGCTCATTATTCTCATTGCAATATCAAGCTTTTGGCTAGTCTACTATGGTTGTAACCACGAGGCTATGTGGATCTTGCTTAGGTTTCGGAATGTCTTGCTAAAACTGTGAGTAGACATGAAGACATATTTACTTTCTTCTTCTAAATTTTCCTGTATTTTGGTAGAATCCTAGAAAGTTAGCTTTCTAAATTGTGTTAGATACCATTTGTGAATTAGAGAAGTAATGCCTTAATCTTCAAATATTTATGCTGTTTCTATTTTGTGGGATAATTGAACAGTGAATAATTTTACATGATTCATTCCCCCACTTCTATGTGTTCACTTCTCTTGTTCCTGCTTTGCTTTCCTTCTTTCCTCCTCTGTTCTTCTTGAACTGTGAATAATTTTACATGATTTCTCTCTCGTTTCTTCTTGAATTTCTCTCTGTCTCTCTCCTTCTAATCATCATATTCCATTCTCCAAACCCTTGTCAATATATTCTAGATGATTTTTCTAAGTGTAAAAATAATTTGACAAAAATGCTTAAGGGTACAGTAAAATTTTCAAGCATGCCAGAAATTAATGATTTGATTTGATGGCGTTCAAGCCTCATATTTCTTTGAAGGATTATGAAGAAAATCCACCACTTCTAACTAAAACCACCCTAACTTACTATGTTCTTCAATGTAACACCCAACCTTAATTTCCAAATGCTTTCAATTTTTAGAATGGTTTGCCAGTTTGCCCATATTATACGCTCCCTTTGTTACGTCCTTAATACTGTTACTTACTTCCCCCTTCCTCCCTCAGCCTTTCCATCATTGGCCACTATAACTACGACACATTGTAGCTCCCAACTTCGTAGCCCTTCGTGGCTTCCCCGCACTGACCACGCCGACCTTGCCACATGCAATATGTCTCTTCCCTCTCTAATGTCCTTACAACAAACTACTGCTCCCCCTTTGCTTGTTCCGCTACCACCATATATTGAATGTCCACATCCAAACACCTCTCGATGGCTCAATCGTCACCAGCTCACCACCCAAAGTTAAGAGAACACCCCCACACAAGGAAAGGCAAAGAGAGCTAAAAGTTTCAACTTCTATCACCACCATGTGAGGGCTACACAATCATGACCATCTCAAGGCTGAGATTTGGTCTACTTTTGTTATTTTGATGTTGTATTTGACCACATTGGCTGAAGTTTGGAAAGCCAAATGATCATTTTAAACAATAAAAAAATTGTGAAGAACAACGAGAAGATGGGAGCAAGTGGAGTAAGGTGGGGGTAGGAAGAGACTATAAAATCGAGCTGGAAAAAGATGAAGAAGAAAGAGATCAACCGGGGGTGAGGAGCGGGCTTGGATTAGCTTCATTTCTTCTTTTTAATTCACCCGTTACAAAATAAAGTTTCTTTTCTTGGTGTGCAAACTACTGGTGGAGTTATTGTGACTATTTAACCTTTATTATATCTACATTTTATACCCTTGTTATAAGCATCTGTGCGCTCAACAACTAGTCATTTAGGTGTTTATTTGAGCATACATATAAGAACTGTGCAAAAAAAGGGTAGATGAACTTTTCTTATGCGAGCAGTGAATTCACGTCTTTGTAAGGTCGAAGTAGAAATTCATACATAGTTCTATATTATTGGCGGACAAATGGAAATCAGGATTAGGCATTAGTTTGGAGAAAGCAGATGAGTTAGTTGTTATATAGTTATTTATTTAGTGGTGGGTGATAGAAAAATGCCTTCAGTTTAGGTGGTTTTTGTTTTCCCCATTTTTTTCATCCATCTTCCTTTGAATTTATATACCATGTGAAACACTTCCTTCGTTTTTCTTATTTTCACATCTACCTTGTGGAGCATTCATCTTAACATCACTCTCTTCCGCTTCAGTCGTACCTATGTCTTGTAGTGTGCTATGATGCTTTTCTTCAACATAAGGGGACAATGAGTTTCTGATCAATTTCAGGCCAAGTCGCATGTATAGGTAGTGCATAAAAATTGCGGAAACAGCAATTTTAGGAAAACTTGGAAACAGCCAGCGATGCCTCCAAAAAAGAGAACCAATATTCATGTAAATTATATGCCAAACATTAAATTATCTCCTCATTTTGTGACCGTTGCCAGAATATACATATGGAAACCTGGATGGAGTTTCGTGAAAAAGAAAATGGTTATGAATTCTAGTTGCTGCTTTTTGAATACACAGTTGCAGCTGATTATCAAAGTAAAGCATAAAAAGCCTCAAATGTTCTTCTGCATTAGAAATGTCACGAGTTTATTCAAAAAAAATATGTCAAGGGCTATATCCTCTCTTCATAGTCTATTGCTATTTGATGTATCTTCTTTGTATGGCAAAATCTTGTGTTTGATACTTATTATTGTTCAGGTAGAAAGCAAAATTGAGATACGAAAAACCCGTGGTGGGGATATGTTCAAGATGGATCTCAAGTAGCTAGGTTAAGCACTTTTAGTTAAGATCTTGATAGGAAATGCCATTGGTGTTTATGCCGAGTTTCCTATGATGGGAACGCTGCATTAGACAGTCAATGCTACCATTGAAAGTGAAAATAAACATACTTTGGGTATAGCCCTTTGCTAATCAGAGTTACCTTGTACATTTTCTGCTTATCCAGTTGAACTAGTTTCTTCTGTTAGTGTATTTCTTGCCTAGTTGTCTTATATTCTTATACAAGAAATACTATGTGCTTATTTTCTGTACGCATCATGTGATGTTACTGAAAATCACCTATTTTCTTCTATTTAGGCTTCTTAGCTTGTCCTATATTACCTGTTCAAGGAATACAAAAAATTGTGAAGTTCCAATTTGATTGAAATATCAAGATATAGTGCCACAGTTCGGTTGGGTTTCGAATTTCCGAAAGAAAACGTATAAACAGCTAACAATTAAGATACATGACAGGGTAGAAAGTAGAGAACCTATTTACACTGATGAATGAAAGAGAGGAGAAGGCGATTGAGAAATCTAGCCTGACTTTTTTTTGAGGGGAATTCTGAACTAAGTGGTTGTTTTGGGTGAATGTAAGAAGTGTAACTTTCTAGGTAGTTCCAATGCCAATGAAATTTTATTACATTGGAAATATAGAAAGTGATTTGGTTGAGTATGGTGAGTAAACTTCTCATAGGAACCACTTCCCGTGCTATGTTAACCCATCAACTTCACTGCTTTCACTTCTCATGTTTAATGATGACAACCGAACAAGAGCTAAAACCCTTAAAATGTTTTAGGTTGATATCATTGGAGTTGGTTGCTACTCATCCAAGGACTTGTGGACATGGAAGAATGAAGGGATTGTACTTGCAGCGGAAGAAAATGACGAGACTCATGATCTTCACAAATCCAACGTGCTTGAAAGACCAAAAGTTTTGTTCAATGAGAACACGGGAAAGTATGTTATGTGGATGCACATAGATGATGCGAATTACACCAAAGCCAGTGTGGGTGTGGCTGTCAGTGACTACCCTAACGGACCATTTGAGTACATCTATAGCAGAAATCCCCATGGCTTTGACAGCAGAGATATGACAGTCTTTAGGGATGATGATGGTATTGCATATCTCATCTATTCTTCAGTTGATAACAGTGAACTTCATGTCAGTCCTCTTACTGAGGATTATCTTGATACCACAAACGTCGTGAGGCCAATTCTCATTGGCCATCGCCGGGAAGCCCCGGCTGTATTCAAGTACCAGGGCACTTACTACATGATCACGTCAGGCTGTTCGGGCTGGGCTCCTAATGAAGCTATGGCACATGCATCTGAGTCCATTATGGGCCCATGGGAAACTATGGGAAATCCATGTTTGGGAGGAAATAAAATATTCAGGGAAACCACATTTTTTTCTCAGAGCACATTTGTTTTACCCTTGAAAGGGATTCCAGATTACTTTATATTTATGGCTGATCGCTGGAACCCGGCAGATTTAAAGGACTCGAGATATGTGTGGCTGCCTCTGAAGGTTGCGGGGCCAGTGGATCAGCCACTCGATTATGATTTCGGGTTCCCCTTATGGCCCCGAGTGTCGATTTTCTGGCACAAGAAATGGAGACTTCCTAACAGGTTGAAAGCTTAGATTGTGAAGTTGTATCATATACCACATGAGATAGTTAAATTGGTCTATTCTTTGGTTTGCTTTTTCTCTTTGTTCCTTTGTAACAGTATTATTTCTTCATAGAGTTTACATGATTCTAGTTTTAGCATGGTAGTAATAAACTAGTGTACAGGAACAAATGATGTTCGAGGTTTTCTAATATTAGAGCTGCTTCTACAATAAATTGCTTATTCTTAATGTTATATGGAGACTTGCCAAAAAGAGAGAAACTCTATGTTTCATATTAGTTGACAGTCTTCACCTCAAAAATATTTCCTAATGTGACATTAATATTGCAATATATATGCCAAAGTTACGGATAGATCGGTGTAATTATTGTTTATGATAAATTATATTTCCACTTTTAACTACTTATCTAACGCACCCGAGGCGCTTGTTAGCTTCCACCAAAAAAATTAGTTTACATAATTTGACTTCTGTGATCATCAATGCAAGCCATTTATCACATATCTTCAAAAAATAGATATTAACCTTCTTTGTGATGAATTTAATATGATCATGCATGACTTCTATTATTGATGACTAGATTTCTATGCACGCAATGCGTGCGATAACAATTTTATTATGAAATTTCATAATCTAGAGTAGATAATTTTATGGATAGTCTCATCTTACCACTTAAACTTTTCATGTTTTTAGAAACTCCCACCTTAATGATTTTTTTTTTAAATTCCACCTACCATTTACGATTTTATTGAAAACTCCCACCACTTAACGGTTTTTGTCAAATTTCATTAACAAAACCGTTATATAGGTCCCACATATACATTTTGTTAACAAAATGGAACTTGAAATAGTTGCAATTCTTTCCAAATAGTTATAATTTGTTCCAAATTTGCTCTAAATCTGTTGAGGATTTGCCCTTAAATTGATGAAATTGACTTCAATTTCAGCGAAAACTAATAATAAAATGCATATGTGGGGCCCACTTCACGGTTTTGTTCACGAAATTTAACAAAAATCATTAAGTGGTGGGAGTTTCTAATAAAATTGGGAATAGGTGAAAATTTAAAAGAAAAATTCATTAAGGTGGGAGTTTCTAAAAACCTGAAAAATTTAGGTGGTTTTGAACAAAAAATCCTAATTTTATTTGCATACGATGTGTGTTTTACCTACTGTAAAATGATAAAATGTGAAGGTGCACAACACATTTTGTTTTCAAGCTAATTCATTTTGGCTCATTTTTCTTTGAAAACCTCCCTTACTCCCCACCATCAACTACAACTTTTGTTATATAGTACCCGGTAAAGTATTTTTTTCTCATTGTCCGGATGAGAAAAAAATCAAAAGTACTTGAAAATACTTTATCATATTTCTCACTCATGCTAAAATACTTTATCATGATCAATATAATCAAATGTGCCTTCACTCATGAACAATCAGTTACTCATGTATTTCAAAATAAAAAATTTCAAAAGTATATAAAAGTATAGCAAAGTGGTTGTCTATTTATAGATCTCAAGAAAATATAATCGTTGATATTTTTTAATTGTTTAAAATTTATCGTTTTTTAGATATTTTAGTTAGAAGTTTTGAACATCTTTTATTAAAAATCTGATGGCTAAATTTGGAAATAAAACTTAATTACTTAATAAACTCATTGGTTTATTTTATTTATTTTTCCTTTTATTCTTTTTGGTGTCCACCCCACCTCTTCACTTATATAATAGAGATATTTGTGGTCAAAGTTAAAAATTGAGATAGAGAGTAAATTCCCACTTTTTTTTGGAGCCATAACCCATAACCACAACTAGGGCTGTTCAAAATTCGGTCCGGACCGGTAAAGTGGACCGGACCGGACCGGACCGGTCACAACCGGTCCGGTCTTCGGGTCAAAGATTTTAATTTTTCGGTCTTCGGTCCGGTCCGGTCCAAAACCCTGTAAAAATCGGTCTTGGACCGGACCGGTTTTTCATTCAAAAATATGAATATCGAAGATCAAAAAATATAATTTTCTCCTTTTGTACGTTTTAGATTATATTTTATTAGTAACTAATTTAGATTAAAGTCTCAAAAAAGACCTTGAAAAATTCATTTCGAAGATTTACTTTTATAATATTTCCTTATAATGATCAAAAGTATTAAAAAGAGTGGAAAAGTGAAAAACCGGTCTAATTCGGTCCGGTCCAGGGTTTGGACCGGTTTTTCCGGTCCGGTCCGGTCCGGTCCCGGTCCAATGAAAAATCGGTCCGGTCTTCGAGTCTTAAATTTAAGAATTCCGGTCTTCGGTCCGGTCCGGTTTTTTCCGGTCCGGTCCGGGTTTGGACCTGTGAACAGCCCTAACCACAACGCCATGCCAGCTAATAGCCATAAGCAGCATTCTCTAGCTAGCCTAAGCACCATATTAACTTATTAATAATAGAAGTATAACTATAATAACCTTCCTTTGGTCTCTTCTAACGTCTTTCTTTGTTCTCGCTCAAAATTGTCTCAAAAGGGATGTGTTGTGCTCCTCATACAAGCTATCTTCATTGTAAATGTTTTATGTGCTCAAGATTAGATATGCAAACAGAGAGTAGTATAGTAAGCACAAATTGGTAACCATGCAATTATACACCTACTTCTAATAAGAACTAGAAATTCAACCTAAATCAACTGACATGAACTAGAAATGCAATTTAAAGGCACTTATAAGTTTATATAATTATTGTATCGTTGTCTAACAAATAGTAGTTACTATGCGTATGTACCAACTCAAAAAGAGGGGGAAATATGTGATAAAAACAAAAAAAAGGATTCTAAAAGGCTTTTAAACAAAAGAGAGTTTATTAGTAATCTGAATTGATTGAGTAATCAAGTGTAGATAAATGTGTTAATGTGTTAACGGTGATTTTTTTTTTTTTTGGTGTTTGAATCGGGTTCACCTTTCGGGCTACATCCTAATCGATGTCAAGTTTGGGGTGGTTAGGTTTCATTCCTCTCCCAATGGTGTTGCGTGGATTCGAACACGGATCCGTCCTACCAAAGCCAGTCTCCATCAACACTTACTTGGTTGTTAACGGTGATTGGTGATACTACGCGGTTGACATGTACCATCATACATTAGACTTTATGAAAAGGTAAAGAAAAAGGGAGGAAATCTTTGGTAATTCCAAATCAATCTTTTTATGGGTGATATTTCTTCATTCATTTGTTAATCATCTTTGTCATTCATGTGCGACAAAGGCTCTATACGACGCTTAAAGCTATCTTCATATATCTTTGTTCCCTTAAAAGAGAGACAAAGGTTAGAAGGCAATGCATAATCCTCCTTTCCTAAAAATAGGAACTAAAAGAGACTTTTCTTTTATTGTACTATATTATACTATGGTGTATCCCAAAGTTCGAAAGAATAGTAACAATTTTCCTATGTATGATTTCAATATTATTCAACCGCTAAACAATTGGCTTTAGATAATTCAAGTGGAATTTGTAAGTAAAGGATTTTAAGGAGTCTTTTTGTTCTCCTTTTCATAATTTTGTTCGGCTAAACTTTGACGGTTCAAATTAAAAGATGGTAAATCGGCTCCAAACTTTGTGTTAAGGAATATCTACAACGGAAAGTTGTTATTAGCTAGTTTTAAGGTAATTTTTTGAAACGGGAGTATTCTCGTAGTTGAATCCTTGGTCATGCAAGACAATATCAAGGTGACCTAATTTCTAATTTGATCAATGAACGGGACAATCTTAATGCTATCAATTCCATCAAGCGAGTATAGAAGGTGTCGTGGGAGACCCATTGTGTCATTCATGGTGCACAAATGAATTATGTGGCAAACAAGGCTACAAACTTATGCGCTAACGGAGGTCACCCGAGTTCATAAGTCACTTACTGTTTCCAATCTTTCAATGCTAAATTGCTAATCTTTCTAGAAGGGTGCGCTAGCTACTCAATTTTATAAATTAGGCTAATACTCGCATTCCTCTATATGATTAAAAAAAACTATATATGAAGTTGTGAGATCATAGTTCTTTTGCGTAATAAACTATTAATGTTAGATCTTAAAGTTTTTTTTTTGACATCCATGAAATTTGAATACTACAAGCAATAATGAAAGGAAACTAACACAAACCTATAAACTAAAAAAGGAATAAAGAGAGCAGACAAACATTTTTACTAAACCGAGCTCTTTTGCCTCGTATATTGTTTACATAAGTTGTGAGATTAGGTCGATTCTTCCTTTTGTCACCCACACCAATTTTTGGAAAGGAAAGGAACTTTTGGTGTCGTCTGATCCTGTGCAGCATTAGCTATTGTAGCTTGAGGTGTGTTTGTGGTTTGCATTCAAAGAGACTTCTTTCACTAGCCTCACCGGCCATGTCCTTGGTCTGATTGCAATAATCATTAATAGGCCTAATATTATAGCTGATTTAGCGTAGAAGCTTCAACCCTTGGTCCATGGTCAAGTCCATATCTGAAGTTAGCAACCCAAAAAGCTTCTCCCAACCTTAAATTTCGTTTTATGTCTCTAGGAAGCATTGTATATGTTCATAGTACTAAGAGTCTGTTCTTTTAGAATTAATTAATGAAATTTAGTTTTAGTTTATTTGAGTTCAGTACAAAAGAACATAATAGCAATGAAATAGGGACTAATCTCAGTCTACCATTCTTATACATTTTTTGACAACTTTGAGCAAAGCAGATATGGCCTGGGCCCAATGGTGAAACTAGGAATTTTCGGATGAGGGGGTGAAAATTAACAATTTGAAAAATAAAATTGTATGAAATGGAAAAAAATATTGGTATGGAGATTTGAACCTGGACTTCATGAGTTGTTTACTCTATTTATGATAAAAATCAATTAAACTAAGTCTATTTAGTGATTTATACTACATTAAATTCTATATATATACTAAAAAAAATTACCTTGTGGAGCGACCGCCCCCACCAACCCCCTTCCCTCCACCCTTGTCTGGGCCATATGGCCAATTGAGCATATAGGAGAGCCTAAAGACATTTACATACATTTGTTGCCAATACATTTCTTCCCTTTGCTGCCATTATATTCTCTTCCATTACATTAAAATAGAAGTATTGCAAAGGTTATAGTATAACATATTGCAAGTGTATACCATATGGATTGGGCATACGGGCCTTTAGGTGGGGGCCCTGAGCGAGGACAGCCCAGAGGATTATTCTTCTTACCTTAATATAATCTCATATGAGATTATATTTTTTAAAAAAAATAATAATAATTGGCATACTCTATATACTTAAATACTACATTATAAATATTGTAATGAGAAAAAAGAAAAGGGAGAAAATAACATTAGTGAGTAGAGTCAAGTCAAAAGATGGGATATTGGGATGTACTGGAAGTGGAAACTCTGAAAAGAGGTCCCATCAAAGGGTGTTTTAATTTTCTCGGGTTTGTGGCCCAAAAGTGCCACTTCAGCCTGTTTTATCAACCACAAAGGTTTTCGAGGTATGGGTCCCCGGAAAGGCCCGAACTTTACTTCAATAAATTAGACGAGCACTATGGAAAGCCTTTTTTTTACATTAATTATCGTCTCAATCTAATCACAAGTTCCATACCAACAAGACAACAATTCTAAGAGATGCATAAAATGGTTCTCCCAAAATAAAAAAGAGATGCATAAAATCGAATATAATTTGTAAGTTTTATGAAAGCTTTGATATAAAATAGTGGAATATTTTACATTATATGTAAAATATGTGGGTCTTTTGATTGAAGAGTGAGCGGTAAGATAAGTTGAATTGAATACTTTCCATAGATCTAATTGCGTAAGTTAAAGTTTTTTTCTTTCAATTTTTTACCGTAGCCTTTTATTTAAACTAATTTCTTTTGGGTGATAAAGTACCAAGTGCTCCTTTAATAATTGTTTTATTTTTACTTCCTTTTATTTAAACAACAAGCACTTCCATCAATGGCATATCACATTGAAGCTTAAAGAATAATAGCTTCGGACCCCCACCTGTGGACTAGGCTACATATCACATTTATCGAACCAAGTAAATCTTTTTGTTTTTGTTTATCTTCTTTATTGTCTTTTCTCATTAATGTTTTATTATTGAGTACACATTCACCGTCTATTTCATAACGATATATATATTTATGATATCAATTTTTAAATGGTTAAGATGAAGTGTCCTAGTGAATCTAAATTTTCTGCTAGTCAATCCGGTCTAGTTACACAAAGAAGACCCATTAAAAGTAAGGAGGAAGGTATAAGGAGGAATTTCCACTCTTAAAATTCCTCTAACGATATATAAATGTGACCGTCACAGTCTTATAAACTATCTCTTTACAAAATAAATTTAAATAAGTTCAGATAAATGGTCCAAAGACGTATGTGATAGAAGACCAACTCATATAACTTTTAGGATGTATCATAAAAGTTGCTTTGGCAATCTCTTTTGCCCTTTAGGTGATGCTATCATTTCCAAGTTTTTGCTGGAGGTACCAACTCCACTATGAGTTTGGATTTATCGTTTTTTCCATGCAACAAATGTATCCCCAACTCTTAGAGCAGCTGCAAAAGGTGGTAAAAATTAAAAAAGTGGCCACAATTTCCCTTCTCCACTTTAGCCATCTGGTGGACTAGTCACATCTAACCCACATGTACCCCAATATTGAACCCTTGTAGGACCCAATAGCCCCTTTAAACTTAGGTCCAAAATCTTTCTAACTTTCTTCAATTTCAAGCAAATATTGAAATATTTTTATTTGCCAAATATGTTAGTTATATGATTCCATGAATATTGTTTAGTTATATTCTAAAATTGGTGAATCATTAGTTTAACATGATACAAGTAGGTCAATTAATTAGTAGCATATAAATAGATTATTGATAATAACATATTTATCTGACCTTATATAATTTAATTTATGTTTGTAAAGATGGGGCCCAAGAGCATTTAAGTACTCACATCCACAAGACATGGAAATTGTTCTCATGAGTTATAGTAAGCTTTTGCTCTAACATAACATGGAATTGGAAAGTATAGCTTTCCGATGAGGCCATGACAAATTGACAATGGCAAATGTGGGTAAACATAGAGCTTGATTGTTGACATACCAATAATTAGTCCAATGCTCATTGGTGATAGTAAAGGCTATATAATTATGAAAACATAATATTACCTTCATTTCTAAATAAACTTTTACTAAGTTCTCTTAA
The DNA here is from genome assembly GCA_947645195.1 of Patellifolia procumbens. NCBI lineage: Eukaryota > Viridiplantae > Streptophyta > Magnoliopsida > Caryophyllales > Amaranthaceae > Patellifolia > Patellifolia procumbens. Next base: position 3,471,194 of record CANSGD010000144.1, read on the forward strand.
TATAAAAATACATAGATTCTACTCACTTTCTTTACTTTTTTTTTTTTTAAGACTGAGCTTTCTTATTGACAAACTTATTTTTCATTTTTATCCTCCAATATCCATAATACATGGACTGATTTCTACTTCTTTCTCTTTAAAAGTAACTAAAACACACATGACATTGTTCCTTTTTCCTATTCTCGTTGGTCACTGAGTTACCTATGATAGATGAACAAATTTTAGGAAAAAATGGAGCAACATGGTTTGCGCCTCTTTAATCCTAGTACGTAGTACCTTCCACCTGGAAAAAAAAGTTCATGTAGTCCTTCACAAAAATCTCATAGTATTTCCCTTTGAAAGCATTTAGTAGAAGAAAGTAACTTTATTTTTTGTTTGCATTTAATTTTTAAAAAGCCAACTTCGATCAAAATTTGTACTTATTATATGTTGCATAATATATTTTTGTAAAAAAATTACTTTTATGGAAGTGTTGTATCAAACTAATCAATACATGATAATTTATAACACAAATTATTTTCTATAGTTTGACTATATAAGTCAATGTTAGAACAAACAAAACAGAATGGATTGAGTATAAAATAGCAAAAGAGACAATAATAGAATGTAAAACAATTATGTAGCAACTAATCTGTCACCCAATATGTATTACAAATGTACAATATCCGCAATGAATTAGGAATTGGTATTGATTAACAAAGAAAGTAAGATATAACACCTCTTGCATTTAACTATATTTTAGCTTCATGCATTGTATGTAGTTCACAAGTTCAATGATGTACATCAATACAATTCTGATCATAAAAATTTCATCATAAGCATACTATTTTAAAAATATTAATCACAAATGTGATCAAACAGATAAATAACCAAATCCATAGGAAATAATTATGAAAAAATAAAAACTAAATTAACCCAAAGATTAATTATATCATCATAATCATCAATTCATGCATTCTCAAACCCTTTCCAAAATCCAAGTTCCAACCTAATTAATCTCATAATATTTCAATTCCTTTTTTTTTCCCTTACTTGTTTAAGAGGATAAAAAAATAAACAAAACCCCTAAAACTCACACACATTCAAATGCATGATTGCACGTGCGAGCTTGTTCCAAAATGCATGATCGCACGTGCCATCCACAACTATGGCTTCCATGCACTGGCCCACACCACCGGTTGATCCTTCCAATTCAAGAATATTCCGGCGGTTGAAGACGACGGCGATGACGGCGGCAACTGTACCATTGACCACCCTTCCTTATACCTCCTCAACAAAGCTCTTACATCATCACAAACTTCATCACTATACGCCACGTGTCCAAACCCGGCCCCACGAATCCTACTTATCCACTTGCTGGCGTTCTCTCTCCTCTCCGACGACGTACCCTCCGGGCATGCTAACAAATCCACCAAAGCCCGCCCGGCGGCCCGTTCTAGCATCAATTTCTCATTACTCGTCCTACCAAAACATTCTTCCAATGACTCAAAGTAAACCCTAAACCACCTCAAAAACTCCCCAAACCCACGTAAAAAAAACTCACACCCTTCATCACTAGGACCCACAAAATCTGCCTCTTCTTCAACAACAGTAATCACCTTCGGATTAAGCCCTCTAAAAGCTGCAAAAATAGCATCTCTCCTGTGTTGACTCACCGAGTGAAGCGAGTTAACACAGTTAATAGCTAAAGCCTCATCATCCCTTATATCAAGCTCAGAAAAATCCAAGTTAGATAAATCACCTACATGATGTACAACCTTAAACTTAAATGGTACACCCATTAATCTAGCAAATTTCTCTAACCTACTACCAATCTCCCTCATCACCCGTTGAACACCCGCTTCATCGCCGTCGAGCACGGTCGTAAGCCTAAGGTGTGGCGTATCATCCATACGGGTGGCTAACGCTTCTAACAAAGTAGGCCATTGGGTGCAAAAAGTGTTACTAAGATCAATAATATGAAGTTTAGGTTCACCATCAAATGCATCAAATAATGCACCATTACTAGCAACGTGACCAAAAGTGGTCCATGGGCTAACTTCTTGGAACTTTAGTAACATTTTCCTAGTTGATTCAAAGGAAAATGATTTATCAGCTGCGGCTCTCATATTGTTGTAACATCGATCACCTGAGTCAGTCATACGAGTGAATAAGGCTTGTGTGAAATAGGATGCTAACTTTTGCTCGACGTCCCCGTAGGGGGACGCGAGCTCGTTTAGCATCCATAGGATTTGATGGAGGCGGGCGGTATCAGAGTCTGATACCGCCCGCGCTGCCTCTAAGAGAAGGGTATTAGCCCATTTTCCTGAGTAGAAAGTGGGGTCGGATAGTAATGGTAGAGTGGTGGTTGTGGTTGTGGTGGTGGTGGTGGTGGTGGTTGGAGTGGAGGTAGTGGTGGTGGATGGTGAAGTTGAAGGGTGATATTGTAATTGTTGTTGATGATGTGGATGAGGATGATATGAAGAAGGGTATTGTTGTTGTGTATTTTTATTGTGAGAAGAGGAAGAAGAAAAGTCTTCTTCATCCATGAAAAAGTTGAAGCATTCTTCTTCTTGATTTTGATTATGGTGATATTGATAATGATGATGGTTATTATTATCTTGAGGGTATTGTTGGAATTGTGGTGGTTCGTGGTGGTTGTCGTGGCGGTGAGAGTGCTTAGAAGATCTAATAGAAGAACTACTAGAATTAGTTCTACTAGTAGAATTGTTGAAAGAAGAATGATCAGAAGATTGTTGTTGGTGTTGTTGGTGTTGTTGAGATTGTGAGTGTGGTTGTTGAAAACTAACTAGTCTAAACAAAGTATCCATTTTAACCCAACCATGTAATCTGATTATGATAGAGGATGGATGATGATGTTGATGATGAGTTAATAAGCAAAATAATTTATAAAAAAAAAAAAAAGAATTTTCCACTCACTTTCTATCTTTACTTACAACTACAAGTTGTACATCAGAAACAGAATATGGGATGTTGTGGTGGGTTTTTAACTATGTGGATAGGAAATTAATAAGAAAAAGAAAATGTAATTACTTTTTTGAAAAAAAAGAAAAAAAAAAGGAGTATCTTGATGTTGGATTTTAGCTTGACCTCCTTCATTCAACAAGATTAGTAGGAAAGAGAAAAAGAGTACTCAGAGATATGAGAATGTAAAGGGAATCTCATTGTTTTTCCTTTTTCCTTTTGGTGTAATCGATGAAGAATGTGAGAATGTAATGGGAATTCTTTTGCAACTAGTGTATTATAATACCATAGGTCTTATATATATGTCACATATATTTTTTGGATGAAATTAGTATTTTTCTATTACAAAAGTCGAATATACTCTTAATTGGACATGTTCTTTATGTTTTGTTTTCAATTCAATTCAGTTCGATTCATAATAAGTAATTCATTAGTGTTCTTTTAATACTTTGACTTTCTTCTCACATATTACATTTCATTCAGTTAAGTTTAGTTAAGTTATTTTCAGTTTAATTTAGTTAATTTCAACCTAAAAAACAGGTCATATGATCATATCAGCTCTTTTGTTTCAACCATTGCTTATGAAGTTAGTATGATAACATATAGTAGAAATTTTATATCAAAACTGTTAAATCGAGAGGGGAAGCACAACCTTCAATTTATCTTTATCAATATGTAAAAAAATACAAAATAACTTTCAGAAACTAGTAACAATTTCTTCTTCTTCTCTAAATAAAAAGTTCACATTAATTTTCCAATGTTATGAGGTAGTGGAACAGCTGTGAAGGATACATACTAGTAAGTAGTATGTAATACATAGTCTGACATAAAGATGAAAAAGATTGACAAATTTTTCCAAAGTTAAGGTGGATTAGCTACCTTTACTAATAGTAATGTATTATATTTTGAAAAAGAACAAGCTAAAATAAGTAAATAAATGAGAGAAACATTAGAAATATAGAAATAGAAAAGGGATTGTTATTGATATGAGTGGGAGCAGGCGTGCGAAATGGGAGGAGAGTATTTCTTATTTCTTGAAGAGAGAGATTAAAAATAAAGCTGCCGGCGTGCCATGTTGATCATCAAACCCACCACCACTACTTAAAACTACACACTCCACAGCTATACTCACTTTCTTTGCCTCCCATTCTTCCTCCAAACTCTGCCATTTTCCCACCTTCTCTCCTCTCCCTACTTTCTTTTTCCTTTTCTACATAACATTCTAACTATCCTATTTTAGTTGCTATACTATGCCCTATATTATTGTACGAAAACAGATACGAGAAACAGATACAGAATTAGGTATAATCGGGTATTTGTAATGATATTTTGTCCATTTAGATGTCTTTGAGTCGTGTCTGCGACGCAAATATTATATCGTGTATATGACTTTATGCAACGTAGAATGTACCGTGTAGTACTTCCTCTGTTTCTTAATAGATGCATCATATTAACAGTTTACATTATATTATTTAAATATTAACTTTGACCATATTTAACTACCAACATGTAAAGGTAAATTTTATTTTTTAAATTAGTATCATGTTAATCTCAATGTATATTTTTAAAATATTATTTTTTCATAATTTTTAATGATGGATAATTAGAGCTACTAATGGTCAAAGTTAAGTATTGGCAAGCATGCACAGTAAATATGATGCGTCTATTAAGAAACAAAGGAAGTATTATTTCAATATTTGAGCTTAATTGATCACTTAAAAAGTAGCGTATGCCCCTATAAAATAGACTTTTTAAAGATAAATAGTGAAACGGTTTTAATAAATAGACGGTAGTCACGATATACTATTATATCAAAGTAGTGTAATCCAATTCTATTCTACGTATGGTAATTATTTATAATCATATGCATAATGAAATACAATACTCATGAATCTACTCCGGAATCTAGAGCATGCTGCAGGCTCTCCCTGTAAGCTTTATCTCTTTTCCGTGTGCTTTCTTTGTTATCATATCGTAGAGTATGATATAGATAGTTTATACACTCCAATAAAACACAATTATCACTATGGACTTGATTTTCTCAAACACATGCATACTAAAGTCCTGAGCTAGTTAGTTAGTTTCATCTTTTTGTAGTATGAGTCTCGAGAAGCCTGCCCTAATTGGTTTATTTATCACTGTGATATGTGAGTATAGTATATTATTCTTATTTTTTTCATACGAGTACTTGTTAATGCAAATTTAATCCTCGTGTTTTTAAATTCTATAGTAAATTTTATCATTCACAAAATATACATCAATAAACATCATGCATCATAGCATTTGCACACTGTCTTTTCTTTTTGCTCTTAATTGTTGTAGTTTTAGCAAGTTGGTAGATCATTATAAAACGGATAAAGTACATTATAAGCCAAACATTATAATGCACGAAAGGGGAGAGGACAGGTGGAATACGGATCATTCATATTGGTTTAGGTTTAGGTCATATTCAATGGATGAGTCATGTATTTCTATTTCAAGTCAAATTTATTCAAATCAGGCAGATACATTGTCAAAATTGTATATTTGTATTATCGGATTTTAGATACCATCCTAAACTAGTAAACTACTATTTGAATCGAATTATTGTGACCGGGTCAGTTTTATGAGTTGAAGATAGACTAAGACAAGGTATGTGTCTCTTTAGTCTTTTCCAATTTCCTGCTTACCTTTGCTTTTGCGCTGGTTTTTCTTTTCCCTGGTTGTCCCCAAAAAAGAAGGGCACCATACCATAGTGGATATATGAAAATATCCTAGTTCTCAATGCACATGGGCTCATTAGTCTTTATATATAGACCATGAAGAACGTTATTAAATATACAATACTTTACATTTATAATATATAACATCACACAACAAAATGATCAAATTCTTACCCTAAAGTAACCCATGACTTGAAAATTGGTTCATAGATCATGAAACTTTGGTTGGTGATCAACTGATCATCAAATACATAATAGTCCATTAGAGAATTTTATCAATAAAGTTATCGCGTGGACTTTATTCTATAATCAAATAATTTGAAACATATTACAAAATTAAGGTAATTAATCATATAGTGACGAAATTGACATTAGTGTAGGTCGTAGCCTATCCAATCATCTAAAATTTCTATTAAGCGTTAAAGGTAAACATTTTACATATATTTATTAGTTATACAAACTCAACCGCTCTAATAGAAAAAAGGATCATACAATAGATCATACACAATGAAGTTTAACTATTGGTTAGAATTATCGGTAACAAAATAGAAAGAAATGGCAAAATCCGAAAAGAAATGTGGTCATCCTTGAAGTGTAGACCCTCTCTTATATTTGCTAATATCGAAAATCCTAAACATGGTCATCCTGTCGAAAGAAAATCTAGTGAAGAGAAACATCTGCACCAATAGAAAAACTTGGGACTGTATCATCAACATGTTTGGGCCTCGAAAAACTTGGGAATAGAGGAAAGCAAACCTATCCACTGGAAGTAGAAAATTGAATCAAGAACTACTTCTGGCCCATTCTATACTAAATTGGAGAGGTAGGCATGTTGTACTTTACTACTTCCTCCGTTTTTTTTAATCGCTACACTTCCTTTATATGGCAATTTGGAATTAATAATTACACTTCTATTTTTTTCCTTTTTGAGTAAACTTTAGTATGTGAATTTACGAATATACCCTTACTAAAAAACTTTATTAAAAACTAACAACACTTTAACATAACACTAATCTTATCATATTACCACTAACAATTCCCACCAAAATTTAATCCTCATTAAACCACTTCATTCAATTCAACTGCTGAAATTAAATGAACTTCAACTTCCCAAAACCCATCAAACCCATCAGTTATCATCATCTCTTCATCTTCCCACCATTTCTTCACTGTAAACCCTAGTTTCTTCCGTCTCTCTCCTGCGTCCCCTCATTTGTCTCCAAAAAAATCCCAAACTCCCTCATTTCTCTCTCCTTCATCTCTCGTTTTCTTCTTAAAGATCTCCTTTTCTTCTCAAACTTCTCATTTTCTTATCTTTCTCAAAAATTCGCGACTCTGTTTCTTCATCCTTTTTTGAAGAAATCCCTAAAAATCCCTCCTTTCTAATAAATCTGTGTTTGATTAGGTTGAAATCGGAAAAAAAAAACCCTAAATCCAAACTTTTTCAGCACTTTCAAAGATGTATGACCCAAATTTGACGCCTTTGGTTGATGCCCATTTTGCAACGGAGGACGAAATCGAATCTGATTTGATTGCGGAGTTGATTGGGTCCTTCGAGCACGGTTCCCCTTGGCCAAAGAGGTTTTGCGAAAATGGTGAAGCTAAGAAAGCCTTGAGTTCCGTCGCTTATGAAGCATTGTGCAAAGTTGTTCAAGATGAGGTTGATTACTACACCATGCAAGTGCATGAAGCTGTGAGGAGAGAAATTAAGTTTGAAGCACCTTTGTATAATTCTGGGAAGGGGAAGGGGAAGTAGAAAGTTGAAAACGAAGTGAGAAAGGAGAAAGGACCTCCTAAGTTTTGGTAGTTATTTAGCTGCATAGAAAGAGCGCAATCTTTGAAAGCATATTAGAGATTTGACCAACTAAAAAGTTGATTTTAGTGTTTGGTGTAAGTGGATTTCATCAACGGATTGAGAAGAATAAAAAGCTTTCAATAGGAGCACTTTTAAAGAGATAATTGAAAGTTAACCTTATAATGTCATTTTAAAGAAACAATTATCAGTTATTATATCAAACACTTAATACAATCAGTTAGTATCCAACTCAACTAAAATAACCAATTAGTCAAGTCAATTAATAATATATTGCACACCAAACAGAGATATAAAATTTGACTGGCAAACTTTTCCAAGATAAAATTAATGTGATTATGTAAACCACAACTTTCGGCCATCAAAAATTCTATCACGGTTGTATGCCCTATAATTTAAGATAAAAATTCCTTCTAGTGACATCAACTAATGCATTATATGATGATAAGTTGACTAATAGCCACTCTAGGACCAATCTTGTCAACCATATATAGTCTCAACTTTTCTTAAATAATAAGAAATTTGATTTCAAATCTTCCCCGCATCTCATCAATATTCAAGTCTTCCTGATCACATTAGTTTTAGAAATATAGTATTATAGCCAATATATTTATATATAATTACTTCAATTGAGAAGTAATTTTAACTAATAATTTTATCGAACTATTGTATTGGAAGGGTAAGGATGAAAAGCTACAGATTTTTCTAGCTTCACAATAGGATCAACCAATGCACCTAGTTTCCTCAGATAATGGAGTTGATCAATTACAATGCAGAATACTCCTGAATACTCCTATAACATTATACTAAGCTCGAATCATATAGGACCAGTAAAACAAATAAATTAATTGGTGATATCATAAAGAAAAAATGAACTAATAGCCTGTGGTGTAGAAGGCAATTTTCTTTCCGCTAAGAATGTTAATATGTTACAGTTAGTCCTATGAGCTAGGTTACTACAATTACAACAGTACAAAAACAATCTACTATTACCAAGCGGAAAAATCTTTGAAGTCTCCTCCTCTAGAGTCCGTCTTTCTTTTCTTTGGTTGAACCGCTGGAATACTAGTGTCAACAGGAGCTGGTTCAGCTTGAGCGGTTCTCGATTTAAGGTATTTCCCAATACCGCCACCAACAGTTTTAGCATCGGTTGCACCAGTGCTTGGGTTGCTGTACCATGATCCCACCTTTTCCTGGAATTTATAGAAGCAAAATTATGAGAACTCACTAAAAATTTCCTCACCCAAATAAAAACTAGGAGTACTAAGAGACTGTTCTGTTGGGAGGTAAGTATAGTACAAGGGAAAATGGTATTCTCAATTGCCTTTGTGGTTTGTACAGTATGATAAAAAGTTTTTTTATGGATAGAAAAAATAAATCTCCCCAAGATTAAATCATTTTCCTTTCTAAAAATAAATATGCCACGTGCCTTCGTCTCTCAGTCCTCTTCATTTTCATTCTTTCTTTCCCCAACTCTTCTTGTGAAAGGAAAAATGAGAGAATTACTTTTCCATGAAAAACAAGGCCAAGGTAAAGATATATGCTCAAAGTAACAGAAAAAGTTAGCAGGTTTGTTTAGAAAAGCATTGATAGAACATGAGGAGAAAGAGCAGAAGTCTCCAAAGCTCACATTTTCTTCGTCCTCGATCTTATTCTCTTTGGCTTTCTCCTCTTCATCTTCTTCATCAGGTTCAGTATATGGGTTGACAAAAACAGTTACCTTGTTTATCTTAATCTCTTCCTGCAAAACAACAAAAACCATTAAACTATTAAGATCAAGACAAATGCAAAAGCCGTACTGCTGACAGTTTCTCCTACAATATCTCGCCTAGTATATACAAGTAATTGTAGAGATATAGAGAGAACTTCAAGTCAGTTGGTAAGAGAGATATAAGGTCACCCATTAATCCATGGGCTTAAACAGAGTTCAAGCCATATCAATAAGCTTGACAGAATTAATGAGTTCAGGCATGAACACAAGTTTCCAGAATCCAGCAGCAGTCAATAACAGCGAAAGCATCCTTTGTTGGTAGATTTAGGCTCATTACAGATTCCCTATTGATTTGCTTTTATGTAATTACTGACTGAAACTAGTTTTGGCTGACTCTTTCCAAGTTGAAGAGAGGAGGGTCTTAATGACCAAAACACAGAATCTTTACCTACTAGTATCTGATTGAATTTATCTTCCTTTTTTTCTTTCCTTTTGGGAGAGGGTGATTGAAGAGGGTCTTAGCTCTTGCACATTGTTTGGATAGGAGTAAAAGGAAGATAAGCGAAAGGGAGGGAGGCAATTTCACTTGTTTGGATAAATGGTTTTTTTTTTTTTTGGGGGGGGGGTCCATTCCCCTCCTCCTTTAATAAGCATAGCCTCCAAGAATGGAAAGATTTGGAGGGAAAACGGACCACACTTTTACCCTCCCTTTCTCTTCCTTCCCCTTCCACCTCTCTTTCTCCCCTTCCTTTCCCTCCTTCTTTGCTATTCAAACAAAGCGTTAGTGACCAAAACACGGGAAGCTACTGATTCCCTAATTATATGGACAGACTAATTTCCTGTCTACTGTTTCACTAGAAATCAAATAAGCAAACACTGAAAAAAGAAAGTTATGAAACCTAAAGGGAAAAGTTCAGTTATGAAACTCAAATGCACTTGCAGATGATTCTATCATGCAACACCAGTCCATAAATTCGAGGATTTATTGAATTTGGAAATCATTCCACAGTATCCCAGGAATACTAGCAAGTATCAAGAAAGAAATGCCAATTTGTTCACTGTAACAACTTAAAAAACTATTCAACAAGGCCATACATTGTTCAAACACACTAATGCAAAATAACCACCACAAAAATTGCACTCACCAGAGGTCGGTCTTCATCATCTGTTGGTACTTTTTCCATCGCTGCAAGAGCGGTCAAGCCACCAACTACCATTCCAAATACGGTGTGCTTGTTGTTTAGATATTTTGCAGATTTGTAGAGGATAAAGAATTGAGAACCATTGGTGTGAGGTCCACTATTTGCCATACTAACAACACCTCTACCAGAATGAAGCAGCTTTGAGCTCACCTCATCTTTGAAAGGCTTACCCCAAATTGATTCACCCCCTTTTCCAGTACCAGTTGGATCACCTCCTTGAATCATGAAATTCCTTAAAGCAGAAAACCAGCCTTTAGCTTGAGCATAGCTAATCAACAGTAAATGTTGCTAACATACAGAAACAGTTATTTTTTCACCGTACCTTATGTTTCTATGAAAAATTAAGCCATTGTAATATCCTTGTTCACATAGAGTGATGAAATTCTCGCATGTCCTAGGAGTGATGTCACAATGTAACTCAATATTTAAGTCACCATGGGATGTGTGAAGTTGTACATATCCTTTTTTCTTGGGATTCTTCTCAACTTTGACGTACTCATATTCATTTTTTGTGACTGGATCAAAAGAAGTCGAAGTGAAGGATCTTGAAGCAGCACCAGTTGTGTAACGGCTTTTCACCTGCGACACACCAGAATCGAGGCTATGACACTTTCTCTTTCTTAAAGAGAATTACAAAAAAAATCCAAAAAGATTATAATGTTATTCAAAGGGATGAAGGGAGTAATACTAAGAGCACAAAGCAAGGCTAGTTCCGTCTTTCTCTTTCTGTACCATGACTAGTAGTGTGCATCATAATTACTATTCAAATTTAACGGAAGAATCATAATAACTAAAATTCGTATACTCCGATTGATGCAAAGGAAATTTCGAACAGGAGTCTAGACTTTAATCTGTTCTCCTGGACTGTGGAATCTACATGAAAGCTCTAACGAGGGTTTTTAAAACTCACAGCGTATGACAGCACTAGCATGACCATGCCACAGAAGGAAAAAATTAGCAAAGAAATGGAAACTGTATAGAAATGGGAACACATGAAAAAGTTGTTCAATAATAAAAATCTACGAAATGGGAAAACGCTTGCTACAAAAACAGAAATTTATTTTACGATTTTTCTTTATAAAACATACTTCCTCCGTTTCGAAAATAGATGATACACTTTAAAAAAACAGATTTCAAGGCAAAATTTTGTAAACTTGATTAAGTGAATTAAATTGAGGGTTAATTGGAAATGGGGAGTGGGCTATATAATTAAACTAATAATCACACCAAAAGTATATCATCTATTTTGAAACACCACAGAATTTTGTCAAATCACACACTAAAACTTACTAGAGAAGGAACAAAGAAGTGTATCATCTATTTTGAAACACCCCATTTTAGAAAATGTATCATCTATTTTGAAACAGAGGAAGTATGACCAATCGATGTTTCATCATTAGGGCCTGTTTAGATAGTGGACAACGTTTTAAGGGGTGATAAAAGAAAAAGACTAAAGAGAATGGAGGTGGAGGTGGAGGTGGCGGAAGGTTGTGGTACATGGCATGAGGTGTTGATTGTGTAAGGAGTGGGGAATTATCCTCATTTTGGGGGAATTATAACCCCCTAGGGTAAAATATTACCCCCAAAATAATAAGGGTATTACCTCTTCCATTTCTCTAGCACTATTTACATCATCTCTTCTACTGCCACCTAAATTCATCTTCATTTTCTTCTTTTCTCTTCATTACCCCTCTAATGCATTACCCCTAATCCTAACAAACCAAGCATTCCACTAACGGGTTTCATACATTACGCACTTGAAACAAAACCACCCTTTATCAGTCTCACCCACCTCATCTTTTTTACTAAGTGACACAAGTTGCTAATGACCTTTTACCAACAATTTACCTTTTCAATAAAAGTTCCTCAAGCCTCATTCTCCTCAATTGCTCTCTCCTCCAGTCACCATGTTCAAGCAACAGCTGCAAAGGATCCGCCTTAGCACTCGACTTCCACAGGAAACTCAAAGCCCTACTTTTCTTTTTTTACTGATCATTTGATACCTCAATTTAAAGATCTAGGGTTTTAATGTAAACCCATATCTGAAAAACTGGAATAGATAGGATTGTTGCCAAATTTTTAGCAAGGGAGAGAAAATAAACAGCGCATTCAGGTATAAGTGTGTTTCTTATGGAGGCTGATAAAAAAAATCTGAGCAAAGGCTGAGCCTTAAAAACTCAAGGGACTGAGCCACCACAAATGGAAACCCAAAACCGAGAACCACCATAGCTGGAAGAAAGTGATTATGTCGTTGATTTAGAAGACACCCAGCAATTGCCGAAAAAACCTAGAAACCTTTTAGTGGGGAGACAAAAACATCATTAAAAGTGCCAAAAGTGTTTTTTCCATGCTTCATGTGGGAATATATCTATGTCTGGGTAATCCGGCCAGACAAGCACGTGTCCTGATGTCAAACTCTGCTATTTTATGAAAATATTCCATAATTTTGATCCAAAAAGAAGTGTCAAGAGTCCATACCTACTGCAGAGTGTTAAGACTTGACATGGCTACTTGAGGTGAAATGAAGAGTCTTAAGTAAAAAAAAAAGGGAAAGTATATGACACAGTATTGCCTCTATTCTGAAGCGTCAAGAAGTGCGTGATCACATAGAACATAAAATTGTAGCATAATTAAAGATGACAAAATAGAGCTGCAAAGCCAACAAGGTAAAGACAAGTAATAAATGTAACAAAAGCATCACTCCAAAAAACTAGGGTAAACAAAGGGGAGAAGAATCTAACCAGCTTTGCATTCAAAGGAGCTATATCACCAGCCATATGGGCAGCTATACGAGCAGCAGTTTTTTCAGCTGGGGCAGCTTTTGCAGCAGCAGCACTTCTTCCATGTACTGAGGCAGATGCAGCATCTACAACACTATACCCACGTCTGTTTTCAGTCTTTTCATTATCTACAATACGTGATCTTGCCTCTAAAATCGCAGTCAGTGCAGCGGCTCTTTCTTGTTGTGCCTTGCTTCCACCTCCTCCAAGCAATGCTGCTTGTTTCCCTTTCTCTGTTCCAAGTTCTGCAAGCATCTGCTTGATGTCCCCAGACACATTAATGTTATATGCTGGATCTGACTCTGCTTTCTTAAGTTCTGACCAACAGTAGTAAATATGTCAGAATAGAATAAAAGGCAGCAAAAACCAGGGCACACAAAAATAAAAATAGTTTACTCTTAAATGATACCTTCATCGTCAATTGTCAAGCCTTTCTTGACATGATCAAAATCATCCAGAACTTTTTTCGTATCAAGTTCATTAGGATTCTGCACGTGAATGCCAGAACTATTGGTGAGCTTAGTATAATAGGTAACCGTAACTTAAAACGGCAAGCAGAATATGTCTTCAAAGCTCTAGTCACCTGAATTGTTATAAGATCATCTCTGGTAAATGGTTCGTCTGTGAGAAGTTCCTTCCAACTCTTGGTTTTGATGTTCAGCTCTTTGATTGCCTTATTTTACAAGAAACAAACACATATCAAGGTCTGTAGGTAGCTTTTGTGAAACATGAATATAACTCAAGTGCATCCGGGATCCGGATATACTTAGAGTGGCAACATCTCCGAGTTACAAGGTCCTGGCAATATTTAGACTTCTTGATGGTAAGAATTGATAGTGAATACCCAGAGTAGAAATCCCTGTATCCTTTATTATATTTCAAACTTTAACCTTTTACAAACTTCAACCACCAATCATTCCTTTTTGTTTTTCATCCTTTCCGTATTACGGCGTTTCTTTTTGTTCGTCATCTTTGGAATCTTTCCTTTTGTATCTATCATATAATTGCTCATCAACCAAACCCTCCAAAGTAAGAGACAGAAGAAAATGCATGTGGGGGGTTTCTTTTTTGCTCCCATATTGCATCCATGAACAACAAAAAGAAACAGAGGGCACACTTATATAATAGTATCAGTCTCTATCTTACTATGTATACATACTTGTCAAAATATAAATTATTTTTACGACTCCTTTTTTACCCCGAACAGAGTACCTTATTACCATATTAGGGTTCCTTAAGAAAGATTTCTCTTTCCTCTTCCAAATAATAAAGTCATATTCTATCAGACATGCCCCTTCAATTAATGTTTGTTCAAAGTAATGGATAATTTTGAAAGGAGCAAGTGTCGGAAGTGTAATGGTCACATGGTTAACCTCAATATACATGCCAAAAGATAATCTTTTTTTGGTAAACAACAGTTCACAGTGATGAAATGTATGCTTAAAGGTTGAGCTAGAATATCATACTTGCAAGAGAATTTACACGCCCACTGTTCATGGGAGAGAAAATACAGGGCCACATATCCATTTCTGTATGTTCCAACAAGACGAGACATTTTTCATTCTATCAAACTTTAGTCAATGATAATGGCAAGTCTATCTATTCATGCGAGTTTTTCTCTAGTTCTATTTGTTATCACGCAATGGCTTTCTCTTACCATATTGATTTTGATGATAGTAACGGTATATAGTTGAAATCTACTATATTTCATTTTCTATTGGGTTAAAATCACAATTTTCAACGAGGAACAATTCAAAACATATGACATAGAGTAGCAAAATACATGAAAGTTTCCAATGAGTTCCAACAGTCTCTCTATACCATCAATACTCAACAGCACAAAAAGTTCGGTATGTTATGGAATCTTTGGAAGCAAGGCAAAGAAATTAACCAACCTCATAGCAAAACACGTTTCCAGTGGTCTTCACAGCAACTATATGTGTGAATTCAGTGAAAACCTTGTTCAAAACTGGGCACTGGAATTCCCCTGGGAGAGACAAGAGGATAACAAAATCTCAAAAATTGCAATGACACACATAAAATAAGAATCAAAATGCAAACATCTGTGCAGGAAAACATTCAACACATCTGCCATATAAAATCATTGCTCAACCAATTTATCCTTCTCACCCTTTTCGTACATTATGGACCACACACCACGAAGAGTGTTGATTCAGTAAAAATCATAAATCATTCAAGATTCCCTGTTTCTAAGCTTTTCCGAAATTGCAAAACATAATTAAACATGAAAAAAAATTAGCCATTGCTCTGTAAAAAGTAAATTAGGGCAAAAAGAGTAGCTTCAATCTCAACTAGTAAATTTAACTAATCAATCAATAATCATTGATTACCTATTTACCTTAAGCTACTACACGAAATAAGTATATACTTTGATCTTTATGCCAATTTACGCGTTTAAAAAAGCACATGATAGATGCAAAAGTGCAGATTCACCGGTCACATCTACAAATTTGCTATTTATTTCAAGGTACCGTTCAAATTTGCTAATACAATGATTGCAAAACAAAACCTTAGCATAAACCCTCATACCCAAGATTAATATGCTGATCAAAGCATGAAGCAAAAAAAAGAAAAAAACTTAGAGCGCCACTTGTTGATTTTAGTGAAGAAATTGAATAGCTAAACCTCATCCCCAACAATGTGGTGTGATCATAGATACATCAGATGCACAATAACCCCAATTCTAAACTACAATAAACTACGAGTTGTGTGAGAATTAGGGCCTGTTCTTTAGGATTGGATTAATTGCAATTAAGTTCAGTTCACTTCAGCTCCATTAATTTCAGTGCACTTCAGCTCCGCTCCATTCATATGAGGAATTTCAATTCAGTTCACTTCACCTCCATTAATTTCAGTTCAACTCAGCTGCAGTCCGCTCCATTCAGTTCAAAAGAAAGCCTTAGACACTCCAACACAAGGGCATACATACTCAACTCTCATTCACATCGATAAATTACTTGCTACCGAACAATTCAAGGCAACAATACAAATTTTCAAAGTAATCTACCTTCAGAATTCTTGTGAAATGCAAGAGGAATAAGATCCCCAAGCTTAAGCGGCGCTCCAGTAACCGGATTCCTCCCATACTTCCTGATATAAGGTATTATATGCCTAACATTCATACAAAACCAACACTTAAAATCCTCAATTCAATCCCAAATAAAACAATATGAATTAATTAATCAAAGCGTAATAAGAAACTAGAAACAGAAACTAACATAGTATCAAAAACGCATCCATCCTGAGTACAAACTGGAATCTCAAAAGGCGTAAATGTAAGACTGCAATCACAAAAAAAAGGGAAATTTAATCAGTTGACAAACATAGATTATATAGAAAAACAATGAAATTGAAATTAAGAAGAATTGATTGATTACGCGCAACAATAGAAAGGAAGGCGTTTGAAGGAAGTACGAATCTCTTTGGATTTAGCACCACCCCATTCAGTAGCCCATTCAGTTGTAGTTATATACATACGATCTTTGCTGTGTTGCTTCTTCCCCATTTTTGAATTTCTTTGTTTTCTGTAAGCTCGTTTTCAATTTTGAGGATGTTCAACTGATGAACTTTTCTAGGGTTCCGGTGAGATTTTCGTCGGTTTATTTCGTTTTGTGAATATGGCGGTAAGGGGAACCCTGATCAATGGGACCAAACCCGAATATTAGGCGAGGATAGCTCGCTTGGTTAGAGCATCTTTTTTTAATTTAGGAGGTTATGAGATGGATACTTGTACAATACTAAAAGTTGTCGTTTGTTGTTTGAAGAGGTCTCGATATTATCTCGTACAGTTTTAGTTATAGGTAACTCGAAATCATAACAGTTTGGGGGAGGCTCACTCACATTATCACTTTGTTGTTTGATACTACCTCCATTCCATATGTATTGCAACGTTTGACATTTTGCACTATTCATACACTACCCTTTGACCTTCTTTTGTGATTTATACACAAGGATAAATATAGCCATGTGGGATCTTGTTAGATTCGTCTCGATATATGCTTAATTAATATCAACTTTTTATAATTTTTTATTTAATAAAATTAGAGATATTAGCGTCCAAAGTAGTGCGTTGGGAGGCGTAAAACTCCCTATGTTGCAATACATATGGAACAGAGGTAGTATAATACAACTTTTCACGAGCAGATTTATCATTCTGTCGTCAATCTAATGTAGAAATTGACATAATTCAACTGATTGTAGAACATCAAGGATGACCATAAATTATCTTAAGTAACTGAGTAATTTAAGATACATATCATAGTGGAAATCATAAGATTTAGATGGATTTTGAGATGATGATCTATCTTTGAATTGATAAGATGCAACTCAATTGGCTCCCCTATAGACATGGGAGATCTTAACCTTCCTAAAGTCCTACATGAGTTGAAAGATATCGTTAATGAGCAATTTGGATACTCCTTATATTGTACGAAAGTGACATCGAAGGATATTTATGATGACAAAGTATTTCAACGATTATAATGAGAATGTTGGGGGGACTTGGCTTACATCACTAAACTATTACGAAGGGAAGTGGCTTCAGCTATTAAGGGATTTGCATGACCAAATTTAATGACCTTGTTTTTTAGAACAAAACTACTGACATTAAGAAGAATATTCTAACAAGGTAGAAATTAAAACAATGTGTAAGAGCCATCTAAATTAAGTTTCATAAAAACTTCGAGAGGAGGATGCCATCTAATGTTGAGGTATTTATCGTACCTGCAACTTTGCAAGGTGTGGGGCTAAAATACATTTTTCAGCATGCAGAAATTTCTAAATTTTCGCCTCTTGGATAATGTTATTCGTAGGGTACATAACTCTATTGTGAAAGAAGTATTCTTGATAGAATCATAACAAACTTGAAAAGGGTTTTCGATGTTCTAATGTAAAGTTTTAGTTTTTAGTTTAATACTTCCTCAAATTTTTTATTAGTTCCGACACTTTTTATTTTACGAAATCACAGACAATATTTGAAGAAGAGAGAAGGATAAAAGATAAGGCTCATGTGATATGAGAGCGATAGAGAAAAAGAAATATCAAAATAGAAAAGTATCACAACTAATAAAAAACGGCAGATAAAAATTATAAAGAAAATGATGAATACAATCGTTAGGTTTGTATATAAGAATCTAAATAACGAAATTTAAGTAACTTTCAAACATTAATAACATCGATTCTAGCGTGATTATGAGATAAACTCTCAACTTAATACTATTTTAAATAATATATTTAATCTTTATATACAATCCTTAAAAATATACACTTCCTCCGTTCCAAGTGTATTGCAACCTTTACCTTATTTGACAATTTTATATTAATTGCAACCTTTCTATTTTAATCACCAAAAAGATCACATGTGCAACCTTTCTCTCTTCATTACTTATTAATCACATAATGAAAGTGGGGAAGATGATCCACTTTTTTGCTTTTCTTAATAAATATGTCAGCCCCTATGTTGCAATAAATTTGGAACGGAGGTAATATTTATCATTATCCAAAATTTAAAGTTAAATTTTCAAAAGCTCTTTTTAAAGGTGAACTGGACATGACTAGAGAAAAAGACCAAACTTTTTTTTTTTCCTTCAAGGTGAAGTATTACTTGGGTTTAGTTTTAGTTTAATTAGTTAGGGAAGCCGATGGAGTGCCCAAGGCCCAACAGAAGTAGAAACAGAGGAAGAGACAGCAGCAAACATGGTTTCCAACAGTATGGAAATGGAGGATGAACACCACCATATCAGCAGCAGCAGTGAGGATGAAGATGGAGATGATCAATGGAAAGCCGCCATTAACGCCGCTGCATCCGCCTTTTTGGGTTGTCTTCAACCCATTCAAACTCCCACTCACGCTTCTGATGACGATGATGATGACAACACCAAACGTATTCAACCTCAACCCATCAAGCACTACCAAATCAAGGTCAATTTCATCTACTTTGATGCCCTAAAATGTTTTATCCTGTTAAAAGTCTTACCATTTATTCACATTTTCATGTCATTACCTAGGATTATTGTTACTTTTGATTTGCGTTAACTTTAGAATTGAGGTGGCACTGGCAGCTGTGAAATTGTATAGTTGTTTGGGTGTAACAGCATTTCACATGAGCGCAATTTATAAGGTACTCCCGGAAGTATATACTACCTCCGTTCCAAGTGTATTGCAACATAGGGGTTGACACATTTATTAAGAAAAGCAGAAGGTAGGCCATCTTCCCCACTTAAATCATGTGATAATAAGTAATGAAGAGAGAGAAAGGTTGCACATATGATCGTTTTGGTGATTAAAATAGAAAGGTTGCAATTAATATGAAATTGTCAAATAAGGTAAAGGTTGCAATACACTTGGAACGGAGGTAGTAGTTGTTAATTTATAGTGGGCTCGACAGGGGGGAAAGTTATAGGAGAATGAGATTGTGTACGAAGCTCTATGTACTATGAGTTGCACATTGTAATAAGTGTGCACACTAAGAAATTAGTTATCATACTGTTATAGTGCTATATAAAATAAGTAGATTAGTACTAGCAAAGATTATATCTTTGAAGTTTCTTTGTGGAAATGGCGATAGTGAATGTCATTTGATGTGGTATTTTTAAGGACAAAGGTGATTTTTAGAGGATTAACCTAAGGTGTTTGACTCTTTGGTAGAGTAGATGTCATTTGAGGCTTGTGTTGGAAGATTAAGACTTTGTTCTTTTGAACTGAACTGGACTTTAATGAGCTGCAATTGTGAGACAAAAGAAGAAGAGATGAGCTGAACTTTAATGAACTGTAATTGTGAGACAAAAGAAGAGGAGTCTAACTGAAATGTTCTGAACTGAATTGAAATCAATGGAGCGGAGTTGAACTGAACTGAAATGTTTTTCAATTAATCCAGTCCAAAAGAACTGACTCTAAATGTGTGATAACTCTCTTTTTGGGTGTCTAGGTTACTAGGAAAAGAGACTAATGTCGTTTCCTTTTTTTTTATCGATTTCTCAATAAGAAAAATAATAATATGAGAATTTGTTCGGTCTTTATCATTTTTTCTCTTTTTCCGGGAATAGGTTGAATGTATCACTTCATGAGAAGCAGGAATGAGAAAGTTGTTTTGTGCAGAAAGATAGTAGAAGTACCCATTTTTGGTTAAGTTCAACTTCCTTCAATACAGCGAAAGTATGTTTACCTGTACACTTCTTTCTGCACATTCTATTTTCAATTCTCAATTGAATAACTTTAAGCGACTACCCACGACCTTCAATTGCACATTTACAACAAAGACCAAACAACCACTTGATAACTCGACTTATGTAAACACTAGATATATGCGGGAGGCACAACTGCGTGCATATCTACTTGAACTACAATGTAATGAAGTTCCTGATATCAAGGAAATCTCAGACAGACCCCAATGTTTGCTTTGCTAGTAGCTGATGTAGGTCTGTTGGTTTATATCAATGCTTGTTGCAGACTTGCTGTATGAACTAATTAAGATCATCTCCACCATCACTCACATCAGTCAAGCCAATATAGGTTATTAAGTTTGAGAGAACTGTAGTTATCAGTCCCAAGGGCATAGCTGATGACACCATTCATTTGTTACATTTGTGAAAGGATTTCTGGTTCATGGAAACCTCGTGGAGCTCTTGGACCTTGAGTATAAATTTATTAAAAGCTTTAAATTAAGCAACTTGGATGTGTGGAGGAATGGAGGGGTACTAACTACTGTCTGGGAAAATTTTGAAAGATTTTTCTTCCAGTTTTCCTAGGTAGATTATCGCTCAAGATTTTTCAGTGACTAGTGCTTTCATGAATGATACTAAATATGAATTTAACGAAGTGAAGTACATCTTGAGGACACTATCTCATGCTCATATTCTGAAAGGCTGATCGAGAATTGAAGACAGGGCTTCCTAAACTGTACGGTAAGTGACCACTCTAAGAACGATACCCTTACAGGTTGTTTGGATAAGAGGAAATGGAAGGAAAGGAAGAGAAGGGAAAGGGAGGGGGACAATATCACGTGTTTGGATACATGGTTGGGGGAGGGAAGGGGAGGGAGAGGGAGTGATTCATTTTTCCTCCTTCTTTAATAAGTATAATCCCTCCAAAATTGAAAAGATTTGGAGGGAAAATGGACCACACCTCTCCCCTCCCTTTCTCTTCCCCTTCCCCCTCTCTCCCTCCCCTTCCTTTCCCTTCTTCTTTGGTATCCAAACAAAGCGTTAAGCTCGAATACCTCTGTAATCCCTCCTAAATATGTTGAGAACATGGTTTGAAAATACGGTTTCGGATTCGAAAACGGGAACGGTTGCGGTTACGGGGTAACGGAACGGATACGTTGGTTGCTGAAGGAATTTAGTTTTGTACTTTTTTTCTTGGTCCTTTTTGCTTCAATTACTCTTAGATCATAGTGGAGTTATATAGGGTTCAGTAGTGCGTTGGTACCTCTTCTCCTTCTATTTTGTTGTCTTTAAGTCATTATTGGAGGTAGATTGGTGCTACTGTATAATTAAAGATAAGAAATCTCTATAAAAAAAAATTAGCAAAAAACTTGCAAAGTGACGTTTTGTAGCGGAAAAAATGGGAGAACCCTTGTTGTCACGGGTGTAAGGCGGAAACGGCGAAAATATCGGGCTTTTAAAATTCATCTTGTTGAACCGGTCGAATTCGGTTCGCCAAAGTTGAAAACCATTCCAACTCGGGCGAACCGTTCCGATACGGCCGTATTTTTGCACCATGGCCTGTAAGGAACATCCACAAAAGATATGGAGGAAATCTCTTCCCGTGTCCTCCAAGGTTAACACTGATCAAATGGACCATAAGTGATGATACTTGGACTCAAGATCACCTTGAGAAGGCTTATATTTGATTGTTATAGCTCAATCCTGTGAGAACACTTAAGCCATAGACAAAAAATTGAAGGAAACCCTTAATAAGTCACTGAAGGTCCATGGATCCCACTACATCCTAAATGATTCTTTTGGATAAAGGCCACTATTCATTTCACTAGAAAATTTACAAGAAAGTTATTTAGGGTGCCAATGCCATTCCAAGGCTCTCTATGGTCCATATGAGCCATATAGATTCAATGCACTAAAAAATGGCCTTCGAATAGCTATTGACTTATTTGACGATGAGACATGTAAGGGCTTGAAGGAAAATTGTTGAGGTATATACATATCATGGGATTGGTTGCTTAATGACCACCAAGTACATAGTGGGCACAACATTCATGATTGCTTAATGACCACCAGGTCTTAACTCTTACTTAAGTGATTGCTGCAGAGATTTAGATTAAACTCCAGGTAAGCTCGAGGTTAATGTTATACTACGTCAAATAGGTGTTCAAGGATCTGTGGTTCAA
The DNA here is from genome assembly GCA_947645195.1 of Patellifolia procumbens. Classification (NCBI taxonomy): domain Eukaryota; kingdom Viridiplantae; phylum Streptophyta; class Magnoliopsida; order Caryophyllales; family Amaranthaceae; genus Patellifolia; species Patellifolia procumbens. Next base: position 3,493,730 of record CANSGD010000144.1, read on the forward strand.
GTATGGCATTGGCCTAAAATTGTCTTCAAAAGCCCTTCTTAAGGCCAAAATTTATTACTGTGAGACCCTTTTGTGGCTGAATGTTAGAAGAGAAAAGAAATTTCATCTGATTCAATGCCTGAATGTTAGAAGGCCAGAACAAATCTTGAATATTTTTTTTTTGGCAATGGCATAACTTGCCAATAGCCCCTAACCCCCTTGTGAATTGATTAGAAAATTTACACAAAACTTTGAGGAAGTCTCTAAGGGTGCCAGCCTGCCTGATAACCTTTGATGTCCCTTGTGTCACATATTGGTCATCTATATCATAGATGGCGTTATGCCTAGCATTGTTCGAGAAAAAGCCCATCTTGGAAGGTATTACTCTTGCTAGATAAAACCCTTTCGGTATAAACAAAAATATAAATGACGTCCTGAATAAAACCTTTTTGACTGGCTCAATGGCCACCACCCATCAAAACCATAGGTTGTATCTATTTAAAATTAGTACCTGTGAGAAAGGGTGTGTTCTGTAAGTTGTGGTTTAAAATTAGGAAAATTGTCCTAAAATCCTAGAGGGAAACCAACAGAGTTTTGAAGTTATGTTCAATAAAGCTGCCTAGGCACTTCAAGCTTGATTTTAAAATGTGCCAGACAGCTTTGAGGGCGTGAGGGAACTTAGAGAAGAGGTTCAAATCATTAGGCGAAGGTGCACACTATGTATACGATGCACACTTTTCTGTAAGATTATCTTTGAATTAGTGTTTACTGGAAAACGGAATACACTGCTGACCTCGATGTTTCTAGTTTGTGTCAAAAGTTCATTAAGAATTAATGGAGGCGAAGTAAACGATCATGCATGCGAAGTGCATAAAAAGGGGCAAATGCTATGAGAGCTGCCAGTAACTTTCAACCAGTTCATTATGGTCATCTGTCTATTTCATGCAACTAGTCTTTGTGTATTTTTGTTTCATTTGCTGAAATTGATTGTGGAAGTGCTAGGAAAGCTAATATCAATTACCCTCGAGCTCCTATATCATTTTCCAAAGTATTATGTCTAGAGAAAGGTAGCCTACGGACTACAGGGTTCGATTGGCCGGAGAACTTGCTGTCAGAGTGTGGTTCTAGATTTATTAAGGACGGGTTGGGTGCCATATCTTCCGTTTGCTGATTGTGTAAGAAGATAACTTCAGACGGTTGCAAGAATCACATCTCCTGTCATTAGTGAATTGTCGAACCACGCCTTTTCATTGTTCTTTTACATTGCACCTGCTCTTTTCCCCCCGCTTCAATTCTTTGCATGATCTACGCATACATCTGTTTACTGTGCCTTTATAAAATTAAGTTCCAAGTAGGTGCCGATAGGCTTTCTGACAGTTGTAAAGGAGAGTAAGAATTGGAAGACGAAAGAGGGTTGTAGAAAAGCTGATGAGTTGCTCATGTAAATCCAACGATTAGTGAAAGTTGGTATTATTCATGTCAAATTTCGACAAGTATTGTTCACCCAAGTTTATATGTATACCACGATTTATGCTCATGTCTCTCCAATAATCCCTTCATTTGGCAAAGGAAATTTAGAACTACCTAATTGTACCGGGAACAAGTTAACAAAAAAAAAGATTAGCAACTGCATTTTATTATATCTTTTGATCTCACTAGTATTTGGTAGTATTCATTGGAGATGGCAGGAATGTAGAGACTCGAGGGAGAAAATCGAGTTAGGTTAAGAAACTACTCTCTTGTTATCTTTTGTTTCTTTTTCAGAGCGTCCGATGCATATCATTGAACATCAACATAATTTGACAACGTATTAGTAAAAATTATAAAAAGTTTATTTTATGAAAGTACAGATTGAAAATGAATCAAACTAATCCCAAGTGATAATCTTTTTTCTGTATTTTTGTTCAGTGTTTGCGATCAGAGTTTTTGCTTCATGACAGGGACTTCCTTCTTGGAACATTCAAAAGGGCACGGAGGAGATTGTTTCAATTTTGTTTAGTAGACTTGAAATTATGATTCGCCAGGATTTAAATGTCGACCTAGGACTTGTTTGCATGTCTCCAAAGTAGTCCCATTATTTGGCAATGCAACATGGTCGGTTTAGGTCATTGTCTAACTGTTTGCTAAGAGTATATATTCTATCTGACAGGCGCAGAAGGCCTTGGATGACATATTACAGAAAACTTTAGACATGGTGAAAAGTTCAGATCCTATCGACAACGTTGACGATCATCCTGTAACAAATGAAGGTGGGGTTCGTTTATTCAAGCAAGCTCCTATTGGGATAGTGTTTGATCACAAAGGTATATGATTGTAACTCTCTTGTAACTTGTCAGCGTTTTTATGCTCTGGAATGCTGGATTTAGATCTGGAGTTTTATTAGAATGAAATCTATCTCAGATAAATACGAGGGACCAAAAAAGAAACCAAGAATCCTTCCAGGAGAAGAGATCAATGAAAAATCAAAGAAGGTTATTCCTCACTCAGTAGTACACCCTCCTTTCTGAAATAGATGTTCCATTTGACTTTTTATGGTCTCCAGCTCATGTCTTGGACCATTTATTTAATTACGTATTCAGAAAATTATAGAAAGCTGATGATTTCCAATAATGCACTTAGAAACGAATCTAACAAGATTGCACATGGTAATGTTTCTAATAGTATACTTACGAAGTAAAAAACAGCTGAAGTTCACAAACTTAGACCAAAAAAAAGTCAAACGGAACATCTATTTGAGTATTGATGGAGTCATTTGTAGCTTCTTCTCCTTAGAGGGCACACTTTAAAGTATCAATGGCTACTGATTCTCCGGATTTGTTTGGCTGCAGTTCAAAACAAGATTGCAGTCTGTCGTGGTAGAGGGAATAGATGTTTTAGCAACTGCAAAAGAAACATGCCAAAAATCTCTATCTAAAATGGAGGCCAAAGAAACAGCTGCAAAAGAAGCTGCCAAGAGAGAGGAAGAAAGAGTAGCTCAGCTGAAGAAAATCAGGGGGGAGAGATGGCTGCCATCAATTGCTCGAGAAATGCAGGTGAAATCTCTAGTTCGTTAGTTCAGGCCCAGATGTTAGATGTTCATTAGGTAATACTCAGACCTCCATCCACAAATGTGGAGAAGATGCCATTTTTTCCTTGGTGCACCGCTCTCTGAATTTGCACATCAATCAGCTTGAACTTTATCTAGCTAGGAAGATGTGTCCGAATGTAAATCGTTGATAAATTGCAAAATATCTTAACGAAACCAAGTGATGTATGTCAGCAGCCATAGTCTCAGAATGGAGGTTAAACGTGAACTTGGGCAGAGAATTCTCTCCAGTTACCAGACCAATTACCGGATTGATTCAGATGAATTGAGCCAGTATCTTCATTATCTAAACTTTTGTCTGATAAATGATAATGATACTCCTGTTTCATATTGCTGCTCTTTTAACATTACAGATGCTTACTGCAGCTTTGCTATGATATCTATGCTTCTTTCTCTCTTTTTTTTTCCAGATTTATGTCTTGAAATACAATGTCACAAGGGAATTCTTGCCTTGAATAACATGGAAGGATTCTTTGAAGAAGGGTGGAAGAGGGAGAATTTTAATTTCTCTTCAAACTCCACTTCCGTTTTGAAGGTTCAAAAGTGGGTTTAAAGTTTTAGGGTGAATTCATATTAAATAAAAAAAAGTTTGCAAAATTAAGTTTGAATTAGTTCCAATAAGTTTTTATAAGTTGAGTATTTTTGTGAGAACAAAATGCAGGCAAAGAGAAAGCGCCTTAGATAAACATATGTAAAATGTTGATAACTGTGAGCATGTGAAGTAATTGTCAACATAAATGACAGTGCTTTGGTTGTGCTGAGGAATTGCCATGAAATCTCTCCCTCTAGACATTCTTTTCACATTGAAATTTATAACAAAATATTATAAGCCACAAAATTTAAATCTTTCATGTATTTTAATAAATCACAAATTTCAAAAGTGGCATAGTTTTTTTTATAAAAATTATATTACATATTTGTCGCGTGCCATATCCTATGGCTTGTATAAACTCAATAGAGTAATATTGAGTAAAAGTATTGTTGTCTCTTTTTTTATCTTTTTTTTACCAACTTTAATCAAATAACGAGTACACTTATCATATAAGTCGGAATATCTTGGGTGAAAACTTTTATAATTACAACTTTTATAACTTACAAAAATCTCCTCTCTAGGTCTAGATCGTAATTTCTTATTTCACCATTTTGATTTTTTCCAAGTTCTTTCCTTCAAAATTGCAAATATAACTTTCTTCGATCTACCAATGATGGTCGGCAAGCCTAGATATTTTTCATGGTAGAAAATTCCATGAACACCCAAAATCTTTTACTTCCAAGAATTGACAACAAACATGCTAATTACTAAAGGCAACTTCCGGTTTGTTGAGATTGACCTTTGACTCGCGCCCCCTCATAAATGCTGATAATCACAATGATCATAGAGCATTCACGCAAGTTAGCTTTACGATAAGTATCGTCTGGTGCACCTTTTGTTAATCAACATGGAAAAAACATTGGCACAAACTAAAGATAAAAAACGTAGAAAATGGATCACCTCGACATAATCCTCTGGTTGGTAAGACAGATCCAAATTCTCTTCGTTAACCTTAAAAGAGAAAGGCACTCGAGATGTGCCCCATAATCCGTTGTAATCAGTATAAACTAAAGCCAAGTTTTATCATCCCCCATGCCGGAAAAGACCACGATACTCTATCATGTTCCTTCATCCTTCCCTTTAATAGCATGAAAAATATTACAAGACATCAGTAGCACTTTGCCACAAAAAGCGCTTTGATTCATAGATTTAATCCGATATAATCATTCTATTATGGAAAGGTTCCATCTTATTTGCTAGGGTTTTCGAAATGATAATATATAAAACATTGCAAAAACTGATAGATCGAAATTCCCCTATATCTTTTGGTCTTCGCATTTGGTAAATAGTGCCTTATAAATCTGATTTATCGGATTTTAAATCCACATTTTTCTAATAATATATACAAGAGAATCCAGAATTCTAATCATGGTAATATTTATTTATGAAGACACTTGCACTGACATTCTGAAAAGGATCTGAAATTTTTGAAACTTGGAAACTTCTGTGATGAAAAGAAAACATCAGAAGATCAGATATAATAATATCTGGTGGAACAGTTGCACCAAAAAAATTGGTGGAAGAATCGTGGTTTTAAAGAAAAATTAAGCAAAATATTGTGGAACACACAACAAAGCATCTAGGACTATATTGGCTTCATAGATGTTAATGACAAACAGGTGGACCAATCAGATAAGCCTTCAATATGAAGTCACTTTTCTTTGGAATGCAGAAAAATGTCAGGATAATATATACACCCCCATAACATTAAATTAAACAGCCAATTCACAGCATCTTTTTTGCACTCTAAAAAATAAAGGGTGCACTCCATAGTGGAGTGATAGTGTTAGTTTACATTGTTTTCTATAATTCCCTGTGTCTAAAGTTCAACCTCAAAAGAAATACCTTCTGCTGAACATACTAGTTAGTAGTTACAAGCTGCCCAACTCCTTCCCTCCTCATCCTCTGATTCTCTCTCACTATATATATATATCTCTTCGGCCGAAATGGCGATCTTACTGTCGAGCGTCTTCGGAGGTTTGGGTTACTGCATGAGGACACTATGGGGCTTACAAGAGAGGAGGTTCTCTGCAGTGTATGAAGCTGTAAGCTCGTCTGCAAGATATATGACAATGGGGCTCATTTTCTGTTTCTTAGCACTTCAGACGAGAGGGGAACTCAGTTATGCCTTCATATGATCCTCTACTCTTTATACCTCAGTGCAACCACCTGTAACCTTTTTTTTGTGTATTTCAATCAAGAATCTAATCATGTACGACGAGTTCGAGATTACTGAACTGTTAGATACCTAATAAGTAATAAGTAGAATGTTTACAATGAATGCCCTTTAGGATTTATGCCTTAACAACTTTACATATGTTTTACTACATTTTGTTGATCAAGGGCATTTAGGACATTCCTCCTGATTGTTAGTTTCCTAACTATCTAGGCAAAAAGATTTTTCTTCATGTAAAGCATGAATTACTTTTTATTTGGTACATGGACATGGCAAAAATGACTTCCATGCACTCTTGTGCTCAAATGCAGATTCTTACTTCAGTACTTCACCATTTGATTATAGCAAGGTTGTGTTCCTGATTATTGGTAATTTTCCCAAGCAGCAACAATGTTATAATTAGCATTTTCTTGTCTAATCAGTGTTTATTACATGGATATAATAGCAAATTACACGATCTAACCACTAATAAACTTCATTATTTCATGCGTGCATGACATAAATACAGAAATAGCATTGACCATCTGTTCTAATATCATGCTAATGGGAGAAATTTCACACAAACCTAATGAATAGATTAAACGATGACAAGGAGACGCTAATGAACTTGTCTAAAATTACAGGTGTGGGAAACGAGTAGTTTCCAATTTGGCGTCACAAAAATAAGAAGTTTATTCTGGCTATAGACAAGTACAGAGGTGTTACACCGGGATCTCATAGTCACCATTAGGCCTGCAAGTATCCATGATCTTCCAAATATAATACTACAGTTTCGGCCATATCACATGGAGAAGTGCAAGTATCTGGTTTCTGTTGCAACACGATCTGCAAAATAGCATTCATGTTTTTAAGAGTATGACTTTGTGTAGGAATTGGAAACTAAGAAGGAAAACAAGTTATAGTAGGTCGAACATAGGACTTTAGCCACCCCTGCTATACTTTATAGACAATTTTCTGAATGCAACGCTATTTCACAGGATCATCTCTCCAAAGTCACCAAAGTTTTTCTGTAAGTGTTTTTCAAAGTTTGGTTATTTTAGAGAATTCCCGATAAGTGAGTCATTACTTTTAAAAAAATACAGTAAAGTGTTACTGTAAATAATTTCTTAGAAAACAAGCCTGATTAACATCTAAATATCTAATTTAGAAAACTGTTAAAAATATGGTCAAGTGAAGAACTCAGATGAGAGCATTTACAAGTTGTTGTGACTATATATAATCAAATGATCAGCTGACTACTGCACAAAGATATCCACTTATTGTGTCTCTCAACTCAATGTAGGATGAGGAAGTCAATTTCAATGGAGCAGAAATAAAGGTTAAACCATCAAACACAGCACAAACATTTTACCTCGCAATTTTGTGGTCGTTCATAAGGATCATCTATTCCTGTGAAGCCTGAAAGTTGTGCACAATGGATGTCATTTCAAAATCAATTCCATCAAAGCCTCAAAAATCAAAATGTAGCAGCAACGCTTGATTATACAATGAAGTCAGACAAATCTGGCGTCTGGTTCTGGTCTTAAGGTACAAGACCAGATTACCTAACAGTTCCAATATATATTAAAAAAAAAAACTTAAATAACAAGGTTTCATTCTTTTTTTGGTTTTGCCCCTCAAGTATAATAGCAGGTTGAGCTTAGCAACAACTGATGAATTCTCAAATTCACTTAGGCCACGGCCTTCTTCAACCATTATACAGCATATGATCTTCAGAAAGCAATTCAATCCTTACTTTCACTACCTTATCCAAGTGCTTAACCTTTCAGCCACATAGATTCCCATAATCTACCGACTTTAAGTTGAATCTTTCAGCCACCAAAGGTGGAGACTGACAGAAGACGCCATACAAATAGGGAGACAACAGACAAGCATTAAGACACAAACTAAAACACACTTCAGAAAGTACCTTTAATTTTTCCAGCTCTTGCCAACTTGTACAGGCCCTTTGGGTCCCTGGCTTCACAAAGTTGAAGTGGAACATCCATGAAAACCTGTGAAGTTGGTTGCTGAGTCACTTTATTACGACAGCATGGTATGTCTTTCTTATTTGCAGACATATTCAAAATAAAGCAAGGAGATAAAACACCAAAATGAAGCGATACCTCAATGAAGTCTCCCTTTGGTAGTAGAGCACGGCAAGCATCGCGGTCCTTTCTATAGGGAGATATTAAACTAGCAATGCAGATGACACCAGCATCCGCAAAGAGCTTGGCTACCTCACCTGGAAGCATAACAAAATGTAAGAAACAAAATAAGATTCAAGAGAGCACTCACCAGAAAATCACAAGTGGTTGTTATAGAAGAAAAAAATATTTTGAAAAATTAATAAAAATCTAACAGAGCACTCACCAACTCTTCTTATATTTTCTGTGCGATCTTCTGCTCCAAAACTAAGATTCTTGTTTAAACCGTGCCTAACATTATCACCATCTAGGACATAAGTTAACTTTCCCCTTGAGTGCAAGCTATGACTCAACGCACAAGCTAACGTGCTCTTCCCTATAATAAAAGTATGCAGTGAAACAAAGGAAGAAATAAATGACAAAACGACGAGAAAAATTGTTGAGAAATGAGGTAGGACCACAGGAAAAATTCTAACATAACAGAGTACTAAATCAAGAAAAAGTTAATGTTTAGCTCGTAGGTAGACCAGCAAGTTCGAACGATTTCTCTACCCTAGGAAAAAGCCTATCCAGGCATAGCTGAAAATACAAGGAGTATGGACCATAGACCATAGTTGATAGTTATTCATTATAGATCTCAATTAAAAAAAGCAAGTAGTTTGTCATTTTTCCAGTACCCTTGGTACTAAGTTTGGCAAAACCTATGATAGAAGGGTCTAGACAGAAATCAGAAGCCCACATTAGAATACAGTCAAACAGACTTCTGGCATATGACAGATACCGTAACTGATAATACTCTCTCATCCTCAAACAAACTTCTCATTACGCTTCGACATGCATTCTAATAGTATATTTTAGTATCGTAAAATAGAGTTATAGACTTTTTGGTACGTAGCGAAAAAGTATAATGAAATTTGATGAGACAGAGTTAGTCGAAGGGACTCTCATCATGTGTGATATGAAAAGAGTGTGTGAGAAAGAAACTTAGCAACCGGCCCATATCACATGGGTGGGTGGGATATAATTTCGATTTAAAGTAACAGGAAGTTTATTTATAAAGTGCAGAAAAAGGTATACAGGAAATTTATTTAAGGACTAAGGGAGTAGACAACAAAATCGGAAAGCATTATAATGTTGCACATTTTTTTTGGCAGAAAGAATTATGCATCTCTATACTGTAAGGGAAGAGGGGTGGGACACCAAACTTATTGGATTGCCCATTTTACCCTTACCCTTTAGTATTAAAAAAACAAAACCCACCCACGTACTCCCTCCTCACCCCACACCCCACCTTTTAATTAAAAAAAAAACAATAACTAAACTATCTAATAACTAACCCCCCACACCCCACGTAAACAATAACTAAACTATCTAATAACTAACCCCCCACACCCCACACCCCACGTTTAATTAATTACAGTATAGAGATATAAACTGCTACCCATCATATCAAATTATATCAAATATAAAATTATAATTAAAATGAGCCTTTTCATTTCTCTCTCTTTATTCATTCCTCTGCCCTCTTCCATCTTTCCTCCTTCATCTTCCTCTATTTGCCCAATTCAAAAGAAATTGATTAGAAGTTGGTTTTTAAGCATTACTGATTGATTACTGAGTTGTTGTTGTTCGTTGGTCGTAGGTTGTGCACGGTAGATCTATTCTATAAGTGAATAGGAGGGGACACCAAAAATCAGCATTTCTTTTTTTTTAATTTCTAATTAAATGGAAGAACTCTCACTATAACCAATTGTTTTCAAAATTTTAAAATTTGAAAAATTAAATACAAATCACCTTAAACAAACTAACTATTAGATTTTTATGCAGAATTTTACATGATTTCGTACGCATCCCGTGCATATAAGGCTAGTACACAGTATTGTAGGACTTGTTAGGACATTAAGATAACAATGTGTTTCAGAAAACCACTTCACAATGTTCCATCCAGCATTGTAATTATGTTGATTTTGGATGGTCGAAATTCATCCATTTATTGCTGAATCTACACATGACGTCAGGACATCAACATGATGCAGATAATGCACACCAACCTTGAATGACCCTTAGATTCTAATGAAATTCCAATTACCAAAAACAATCACCGCAATTACCCGGTATGACTCCTACCATGGATAAGATACGGAGGACTCGACTATACGCTAACCCTCACAAGACCATATTCAATAAAAGAAGTGAACTAACTACTATAATTCTTATATAAGACAAAGGCAGAAAATATATGAGATGGTATCCAAATAGCATCAACAAGTTAATAGACGAACCTGAACCGCTGAGACCAGTTATCCATATGACACATCCCCTTTGCTGTAGTAACCGTTCTCTGTCATGTTTCTTGACTGAACAATCATGCCATACAATGTTTGTAGAATTTTCAATTGTTGACATCTGCTTTCGTACGGTACCTAGTTAGTAAGTTTTATCAGTTCTTCTTATCATTAACTTGTAATTCATCTGTTTATCAGAAGCAGTATAAATCTACAAAAACAGTTTTCAGGAAAGCGAGTGAAGCAGCAACAGTAAGGCATTAGTCTACGTTGAGGTGATATAACCTATCATTTGCTTTCGTAATCAGCAATATTTAAGTATAACAGACGGACCCACAGGTTCATTAGGAGCTTCTTTCGGTCTCCGGCAGTTTACCTAATAATTTGCAAATCAAAACTTATACACAGGGACTGACTATCTTTTCTACAAACTGGGACAGCAGAAATAAAAATGTGAGAAAACACTGATCACAATTTACAACTAGTAACAGTGATAAACCTTACAAAAAACCTTTACAAAAGCATACTCAAAGTCTCAAACTAAGTCCAGATCCCATTGAACCAGCTTAAAGTAAAACCAAGCATGATCAAGGTGTTGTTGATATCTATGTTGAGACACAATTCTTGATTTCCAATTGATCAAAAATCGACCGAAATTGTCCAACCATCAAACCATATCACATCCAAATCAAGTTCAAAACCACCAATATATATGAATTGTTCTAATTCCACCTATTCTCACAACTCTCCAATTCAACCACAGTACATAATAAATATCACCCAAAAAAACTGTAAACATCCGGTCTGAGCTCGTAATTCGAATTGAATGGTGAACTAAATTCGATCCGAATTCTGAAGCAAGAAACATCCAATACCACTAAAAATTGAAACTTTCATCAGTATCTGACATGATCAAATATTAGGAAAATAATTTGGAACCACAAATAGAAAACACCCATCAAAGAAGAAGACAAAGATTTGTAACTCAGGAGCTTATTCTCAATCATACATCAAGAAGAAAAAATAAAATCAAATCACTAACTACCCTAAATTCCATAGCTCAGAAAGATTAAAGAAAATTCTATAAAATAAAGAAAAAGAGAAATTTCACCAACCAATTCGATTCTTCTTTCGTCTAATTAACAAACACCCAGATGAAAAAACAAAAAGAACAGAAATTTCCCAAGAAAATGGAGGTCAAACAAAAACTTAAAAACTACCCTTTTTTAGTTGAGTCGTTCCCAAACGAATCACCAAGAAATTGACTAAATTTACCCAGATTCTAGAATACATAAATTCTTGTACTATATATTACGCGTTAGCACGGGTACAATCTAGTTAAAAAAAAACACGACAAAAAAACTTAGTTACCATTTCGGTTAGGAAAGACATTTGTAAAGTCAGGATCTAATTGACCATTAATATAATTAAACGACGACGTTTCATCATCCACTTTAGCGACCGCTTTGACTTGCTTAAACTTAAATCTCTCCCCAATCTTGTTCTTCTTGCACAAATCACAACCAAATCGAACATTATTGATCGTCGGAAAGTTAGCGAATTGTATTACCGGCGATTTTGGGGTGTTTGAAGATCGATTTGTGATTGACGGTAGCACTTTTAGAGCCACCGCCATTTGTAATTAAAGGGGTTGATTTGTGGGTGCAAGAAGAGAAGATGGAGAGAGAGAGAATGAGAATGAGGATGGGAGAAAAGTTAGGCGAAAATGGCTGGCGGGAAATGAATTGACATGCTCATGCATCGATTTTGATTTATATAAACGATGTCTTTGTCTGTGTAGTCGTGTTCATCTTGGACGTGAACATGTGAGGAAGAGGAACAGAGGAATGTATATCAGTATATGTGTTCTACAATTGGAAGGGGGAGTGTATGGCTTTGGCGGTTAGCGGATAGTTGATTGTATTAACTACGATTTGATTAGCTATTTTGATCAATAATTAAAAGTACCAGCAAATTAGATCATATACATGTTATGGTGCTCAAGATAAAAACGCAGTCCTTATATTTTTAAAAAAAATAGAAAAAATTACCGGAAAAAATCTCATTTTTGGCCGGTTTTCTACTACTGGTACCACCTCTGAATAATCCACGTATAATCTCACCTTTGCATCTAATCTTCTCATATTGGTACATAAAAGGTTGGTGACCTACAACTATGGGTGAACTCTTCTAATTACGTAATTGATAGCTAATTAACTATAATTTAAAGGGAAAATTGAGAAGAAAAATCTCACCTTTGGTCGGTCTTCTATTACACTACTGATACCACTTTTAGATAATCCAACAATAATCCCACCTTTTAACTTTAGTTGTACGTAAATTCTCAATTTTAATTTTTTTTAAAAATAACTTTTCAAAAAGGAAATCTCCCCCACCCCCTGCCTAGTGTGTAGTGCCTTGCCCCCTCCCTCACTTCATCTGCCATCCCTCCCCCGCCCCTGCCACCCTTCCCCCAGTCCACTCTCCACCACATCCCCTGAAACTCCCTCGAAACCGCCCCCCTCCCCCACCCTGCATAACCCCCCTCTGCCCCTAGATTAGCCTAATCAACAATATTTGAACAGATCACGGCCGAAAAATGCCCCTGATTTGACAGAAAACGACCGAAAATCCCTCCCCACCCCGCAAAGTTTTTTCTCCTCCTTCAATCTCCATTTTGGTGGTTGTGGGTTTGGTGTTTGATAGGATTTAGTCGTATCACCTAATCAAAGATAAACCTACAGTCCTCTAACTATGGTAGTCAATGAAAGCAGGGTCGAATCCACAGGGAGACAGAGTTTCTAAATTAATATTCAATCAAATCAGCTACTTCAGATGAAATCAGGGAAGAAATAACTGAACTAAAGATTAAACTAAAGAAGACAAATTAAATCGAGGAATTAACTATGGACTAAAAACCTAGGGTTTTAGGTCGGTCCACCATGCTTATACCAATCAAATAGGGTCAACTACTATCAAAACCTAAGTCAAGAGTCGGGGAATTAGAGCATGTGTTAGCTATGGTTAAGACTCAACGCTCATAGTTCAACATACGCCGCATGTTTACTAACGTAATCAGAACTACTAACGTGTCCTAGGCCTCTAGTCGTAAGACGGATCTGTGCAAACAACTATTAACCACAAGCAATCAATGAAATTGTACACTGACATTAATTAGTCAATAAGAACAAACCACATCACAATCACCCTAATCAAGCCCTAGAAATTGATAGAAATCCAAATCACAATCATGGTATAAACATGGCTTTCCTATCTAACACCCTAGAAAGAGAACTACTCACTCATAATCGAATTAACAACAAAAAAACTAATATGAAACCCTAACAATTACATCATGAATAATTAAATAACTAAACTAAGCAATTGAGAATAATAAAAGAGATTAGGGTAAAGAGGAATACCAATTGACAAAAAGCAGGAACTTTTATTGAAATCGAATAGGTTCAATCACCTTTAATCTAATCTAAAGTGTTTTAACTTGGCTAAGAACAATGAGGAATAAAACTAGAGTCTAAGATAATAAAAGATAATAAAAGATGTAAAAAGATGTCTCTAAAATAATGAGGAAAAGGTATTTATAATACCCCTCAAGTCTAGCTAAAAACGGAATAAAAAAGACGAAATATCGCGCATGCGGGTACAGGACCCGATCGGGCCAACAACCACCCGATCGGGCCTATAGTGAAATATTTCAAATATGTTTTTGGGCTCAGCGTGGAAGCAGCGCAGCAATCAAGTGGAAGTTGTCCCACCCGATCGGGCCCGAGGCCACCACCCGATCGGGCCTGGTGACAAATAGGGCCCAGCACGCTCGCCTTGATGTCAGCAGCAAAATGAGGGCTACGAGCATCCAACCCGATCGGGCACTTGATGTCAGCAGCAAAATGAGGGCTACGAGCATCCAACCCGATCGGGTCGGGCAGAGGGTGCCCGATCGGGTCTGGTGCATGTCTTCTCGCCCGATCTGATAGGGCACGGCTTGCCCGATCGTGTCCACGACTTTTATACCCGATCATAAATACTTCGCCCGATCGGGCCATTTTTGCCCGATCAGGGTACGGAAACCTCCTTTTTGATTCTTTGGCTCTCAATTCTTCACGTTTAGAGGTCTTGGGACCTCCTAAACTACCCATAAAGCTCGTGATCCATCCTACGTGCCTCGTAACATCTCGTAAAGCCGTGGTTGCTTCCAAATGGCTCGGGAATAAGGAGAAAACTCCCTAAAACCTGCAATTCAACACTAAAACACAAAACCACAACTATATACGATAGTTAGCATAAAATAGCTCCCAAGAGCTCCAATGACGCACAAATTAGCTTGTAAATAAGGGAGAAAAGTCTATATAAATACGTGATATCAATGTTGAGTTTGCATGGTGGTTGTAAGTTTGGTGGGTGCTTGTGGGTTTGGTGTGGATGTGGTTTGATTGGTATTTCTGGGTCAAATTGGAGGTGGGTGAAGTTCAGTGGTGGTGGTGGTGGTGGTGGGCGAAGGGGAGGGGAGGGATGACAGGTGAGGTGAGGTGAGGTGATGGAGGGTGGCACATCGTTAGGTAGTTTTTTTAAAGTTAATTTTGTTTAAAACAAAGTCAACGGTAATTTTTACCAGTTTACAGGTCATGCCGTATAAATACGAGCAGATGCATATAAAATGTGGGATTATACCTAGATTATTCAAATGAGGTACCAGTGGTGGAAGACCAGCCAAAGGTGCGATTTTTCCTGTCAATTTTTCAAAAAAAATATATATGTTTTTAATTAATGCGGTGTACGAAATGAACATTAAAAACATTTAAATGAACATAAATTCAAATTCAAAAAGTAATTATCCCTACTAACTATAACATTTGTTCTTTAATCCTACGTTGTTGTTTATTCAGGATATTTAAAATGTTCATTTATGAATATCAAATGTATGTTATAAAATCAACTTAATTTTAAAAAGTAATTTTGTTCCCATAAACTTTGACATATGTTCTTTTAGCTAATGTTAATATTCACTTATGTTATTCAAGATGTTCAATTATCGATATCAAATAATGATCATCGTAAAATCAATTCAAATTCAAATTCAAATTCAAGTGTTCAAATATAGATATCAGATACTATGCATTTAAACTTGGTTTAAAAGGTAAATGTATATTTGATTTTTCTACAATTGTAAACATTATCGATATTCCTTCAACATCATCACAATTATTTATAGTTTTCAATTTATGATGTACTTCTATAATTCATCTTCCTCATTTGGTCTTTGCTTTGTAGTGAATATTTTGATAATCAATACCAAATATAATTTATTAAAGTTATAGTCATATGTGCATTTTCATAAAAAATGGTTTCTCCTAAATATATTTCACACTCTTAATAAAATGAAGAAGGAATAATATAATAATCAAGATTATTTCATTCACAATCTAAAGAATGTACTCTCTCCGTAACGAATTACTTGCAACAATTGCTATTATTTGTGAGAGGTAAAATATTCCATTGTTGCAATTGATTTGTTACGGAGGGAGTATATAGTTTTCATATGGATAATGTAAAGAAGAATACTTATTTGGTATTTATTGCTTTGAATCTGTTCTGTTTTCGGCAAGAATAGGAAATATTCAACAAGTATTAAAGTTATAGTCACATGCGCATTTTCATAATATGTTTTCTCCTAAATATATTCCACACTCTTAATAAAATAAAGAAGGAATAATATATTAATCAAGATAATTTCATTCACAGTCTAAAGAATGTATATCATTTTCATATGGATAATGTAAAGAAGAATATTTATTTGGTATTTATTGCTTTGAATCTGTTCTGTTTTCGGCAAGAATAGGATCAAGATAAAGTTTCTTACTAGTATTTCCATTTAAAACCAATATCTAACAGGGGTAACAAAAAAATAAGTTCATCTAACCAGTTTCATACTTTGTGATGTTTTCCCAACAAAAAAAAAGCCGAGATATTCACAGGGAAAATATTCCAGATCAATGTCCCAAATTTTAGGCATCACATGGAACATGTTCTCTGTTTATGACAAATCAATATTTTCTGAGTAATTTTGCGCCACATATAATTTCGTTTATGAAATAACATTTTCATTGACTAAGGAAATTATATGATTTAAATTTGTGTTTTTATTCGGTATTTTAATGAAATATATATATACTTGTCTATCTATCTATCTCTCTATATATGTAGAGAGAGTTGGGATCCGGTGAGAATATACTTAAAATGAGAAAGGTGAAAAGGATCGATGTGCATATTTTTTGAACTGGATATACATATTTTCTTAAACTGGATAATATTTCACATTCAGTTAAAAAAAATGCACATCATAAAAAGTTGCACATTTAGTTTAAAAAATATGCACATTTAGTTCAAAGATTATGCATAAAAAATCCTTCTCACCCTTTTCATTTTAAGAAACTTTTTATTTGATCCTAATTTTCTCTCTCTATATATATATGAGGATTAAATAAAAAGAATCTTAAAATGAGAAGGGTGATAAGGATTTTATGCGCATATTTTTTGAACTAAATATGCATCTCTATTATATAAGTGAAGAGGTGGGGGTGGACACCAAAAAGAAAAAAAAGGAAAAATAAATAAAATAATCAATGAGTTTATTAAGTAATTAAGTTTTATTTCCAAATTTAACCATTAGATTTTTAATAAAAGATGTTCAAAATTTCTAACTAAAATATCTAAAAATCTACAAAGTAAAAACAATTAAAAAAAGTATCAACGATTATATTTTCTTGAGATCTATAGATAGACACCCACTTTGCTATATTTTTATATACTTTTGAACTTTTTTATTTTGAAATACATAAGTAATTGATTGTTCATGAGTGAAGGCATATTTGATCAAATTGATCATGATAACATATTTTAGCATGAGTGAGAAACATGATCAAGTACTTTTGATTTTTTCTCATTTGGACAATGAGCAAAAAGTACCTTACCGGGTACTATATAACAAAAATTGTAGTTGATGGTGGGGAGTAAGGGATGTTTTCAAAGAAATATGAGCCAAAATGAATTTAGCTTGAAAACAAAATATGTTGTATACCTTCACATTTTATCATGTTACAGTAGCCAAAACACACATCGTATGCAAAAAAAATTAGGATTTTTTGTTCAAAACCACCTAAAATTTTCACGTTTTTGGAAACTCCCACATTAATAAAAGTTTCTTTTAAATTTCCACCTATCATTCCCAATTTTATTAGAAACTCCCACCACTTAATGATTTTTGTTAAATTCCGTTAACAAAACCGTTAAGTGGGTCCCATATATGCATTTTATTATTAGTTTACGTTGAAATTAAAGTCAATTTCATCAATTTAAGGGCAAATCCTCAACAAATTTAGAGCAAATTTGGAACGAATTACAACTGTTTGGAAAGAATTGCAACTATTTCAAGTTTTATATTGTTAACAAAATGTATATGTGGGACCCACTTAACGGTTTTGTCGATGAAATTTGACAAAAACCGTTAAGTGGTGGGAGTTTTTTGTATAAAATTGTAAATGGTAAGTGAAATTTTTTTAAAACAAAAACATCAAGGTGGAATTTTCTAAAAACATGAAATGTTTAGGTGATAAGATGCGATTATCCATAAAATTATCTACTGTAGATTATGAAATTTCATAATGAAATTGTTGTCGCACGCATCGCGTGCATAGAAATCTAGTAATATTTAAACTAAGGGCCTGTCCTGTTTAGCTTATTTTCAGTTCAGTTCAGTTCAATTTAGTTCAGCTCTAATAAGTTCAGTTCAGTTCAGTTTAGCTCCAATAAGTTATGTTCAGTTCAGTTCAGCTCCATTCCTTATTTAACCATTTTGTTTAATATTATTATTATTGGTCTAATTTATTTTACTTGTCATTATATTTTAAATATATATTATTTCATCATTATACCTCTACTTATTATTATTACTATTTTCTTATGGCTGTGCATAATTTGGGTTGTTGTGCGGTTTAACCATGTTTCATCTTAGTACGAGTATTCTAATTTGCAAATCTTGCTTTGTTTTACCGACTAAATATTCACTATTACATCATATAGATAAGCTATAAAAGCTAGAATATATTAAAAAATTACAAAGTTGTTAATAATATTGGAGTACTATTTAAGGTACAACATCGTCATACGTTGAATATTAAAAATACTTTTGCGGTTTGTGGTGGAATTTGGTTTATAAATATTATAGACAAACCTACCTCAAATTGTGGTTTGGTTAGAAGCACAAATTAACCTATATTTTAAGCTAATTATTATTCTAATAGTAATATTAATTTACTTCTTAGACATTATCGTTATTATACTACCATCATCAAGTATTAATATATTAATACTAATAATAGTAATTACTTATTATTAATTATTATTAGTAGTAGTAATTATTATTTTAAAATTAATTTATCCTTATTACAATTATTTATTTATTTATAATATCATTTTATAATATCAAAAATAAGATTATCATTATTCATTAATTATTATTCTAAATTATCAATTATCAATTATTATTACTTAGAAGTATAATTATTATTTAATATTCATAATTATTATTATTTAATTATTATTTATATATTTATTTCAAATCAATTCAGTTCAGTTTAGCTCCAATAAGTTCAGTTTACTTCAGTTCAGCTCCAATAAGTTCAGTTCAGTTCAGTTCTGCTTCAATAAATTCAGTTCAGTTCAGTTCAGTTCAGCTCCAATAAGTTCAGTTCAGTTCAGTTCAACTAGAATTAGACGAAAAGAACATGCCCTAAATGTGCAACTTTTTATGATGTGCATTTTTTTTAACTAAATGTGCATTCTACCATTTTAGAGCATATATGTACAGGCCAAAAAGGGCAATATGCATATCCAGTTCAAACAATATGCACATTTTTTTAAGGGAACAAACAATATGCACATTTCATTCAAAAATATGCACATTGATTCATCTCACCCTTCTTATTTTAAGATCCTTCTCACTGGATCCCTATGTATACCCTTCTCATTTTAAAAAACAGGTGAGAAGAATTTTTTATGCGTACTTTTAAAATCGAATATGCATATTTTTTGAACTAGATGTGCAACTTTTTTCTTATGTGCATTTGTAAACACCAATTTTAACTAAGTCTGCAATACAGAGTCAAGATAAATGTAACAAAATAATAATTTTATTGATTTGAATTTTAGGGTACAATCTCTAATTTAATCCTCTGATTCGATCTCCGCAATGTTTGACTTGTTGTATCCCGAACTTGGCTTAACACCTTCGTAATACGGATTTGATTTCCTTGAATGAGGGCCTCCGGGCTTGATCTCTTCAAGACTTCTTTTGATTTCTTGAATGAGGCCACCGGGCTTGATCTCTTCAAGTCTTCTTCTTTAGAACAGAACGGCACGTTGATTTTTGATGCTTGTTGTTCTTCTTCTAGGTAAAAAGAATTTGATGTAGCTTGTTGAGTTCCAGAGAATTTTTGTATACTCTGGTATAGCTCTGGCTTCTGTTATTCTGGCCTTCTGGTTTTTCTCTTTGGTTTCTCCTCCTTTGGTTTCTCTTTTTTTGGTTTTTTCTCAACCTCCAATTGAAGTAAAGTAGTCCTCTATTTATAGAGAAGTCTCTTATCAAAACCCTAGGGTTTTAATCCATAATGGGCCATTTAATTGGACTTTGTGTCTCGACCCACCAAATAATAGTTTCCAACCATTTTATTGGATTTTAACTATTAAATAAAAATGATTTTAATTAAGATAGTTAAAATGGACTAAATAATTTGTAACCCAAATTAATTAAACATTAATTGACCGTCAAATATATAATGAGTCAAAAATTTGACCTTTGACCCATATAATATCCAATGTGGCACTTTAATAAAATTTCAGTGCCTACAAATTGCCCCCTCGAGACTTGATTACGTACACATATTTTAGTATTTGATCGTGATCGAGTCTCGAATGTTTTTTTTCGCCATATTGTTTAATGGACTAATGAGTTCTGCACTTCTTTTTTTTACCCAACAATCTATGAGATGAATTCCTTAGCTTATTTTATCACTACCATTACTACTAAATAATAATAATATGATAAAACTTGCTAATCTCATATCAACCTCCAATTTTCTTGGGATTTGCTTTTTTCCTTTTTGTACTATTATCATAGACAATGATAATATAATAAACAAACACGATTCTCACGTATCTCAACTTAACGCTAGTCGCTGCTCTCTCCCTGTAACTTCGTAACTAAATCCTATCTTTAAAGATAAAATATACCTCAAGTCTATCTTTTAAGCATTAGACCTAAGATGAGATTCTAGAGAATGGCTCTATATATACAACGTCACCGTGATGTTATTCGCCATCTTCAACCAGGCCTCAAAACCCGAAAGGCGACCTCGAAGGAGTTTGAGCCATCATTGACCATTTGCTACAGCGAAGGAACGAGAGCACGAGTTCATACAGGAGGACCAAACAACCAACTCGCAACGGAGCAACAATTTCCAAAGAGGAAACCATCCACAAGTTTAACGCCAATGGTGCCGTGGAGTCACGATGTTCATGGAGGAAGAGCCATCCACTAACATTTTTGACGCAATGAAGCCATGGAGGACGTACCTATCCGTTTAATTACTTTCTTTGTTCCCTTGTTTTATTTGCAGGTTTATAATCTTCTACTATTGAATCACAACCTCCCTTCATTGAGAGCCACAGTGAATGAAGTTGAACCGCATTCTCGTCGTCCTTGGAGTCGCAGAGTCATAGTTTTTTTGGAGCCATGAAACCTGACATGAATCATACCCATTACGGGAGATGAAGCCGTCATAGAGGCTTTAACACGACTTCCTTGTCACGGTGTTGGTGCTTGAATCTTTCTACAATTTCGTGTCCCTTTTTTTATTTGACAGGTCTTCGAAGAAGATTTCTCTTGAGGGTCAAAACATGATTTGAAGGTGATGGTGCTTGGAAGCTTTCTCCATCATTTGAGAAATTTGATTCTTTTGAGCTTTTCTCCATTATGAACATGAAGTGTTTATGGACATGTCTTGGTGCTTGGAAACTTGATAGATTATGGTGCTTGGAAGCTTTCTCCATCGATCCTTGTTGCTTGACGTTCTTTAATTTGTGGATCATTCAGTGCTCGGGATAGTTTGTCAGATCGATATCAAAGACTTCTGATATCAAATTGGTGCTTGTGAGCTTTCTCCAATTTCCATGTGGAACAAAATTGTGAATTACTAGTGCTTGGCAGCATTCTCTAGGTCTTCGAGTCATAACTTTTGTAGATCCGGTGCTTAGAAGCTTTCTCCAGACTTCCACGAATTTTGATGAAGTTTGGTGCTTAGGAGCTTTGTCCAATCTTCAAACAAACGACGACAGGTTTTAGTGCTCGTCTTTCAATAATGTTGATTCTTGAGGCTAAGGTGAAGCGATTTTGATGTTCCCGTGCCCCCAAGTTTATCTTTGATGTGACTGCACTTGAATAACATTCAATTAAGATGCCTACGTACCAAATGAGTATTTGAGATATACTAATTTGGATCAAGCCAAATGTAGTTCAAGGTTTTGTTTTGTTTGAGTTTGATTGCAGTTTATACTCTTGCTTAGGAGATTTTTTTTTAATTTGGATATGCAGTTTATGCTCTTACTTAGGAGTATATTTAAGGGATGCAGTTTATACTCTTGCTTAGGAGTAACGTTTTTTGTGTGTCTTTGTGAATCTTTTTTTTCGCGAGGTTAGAAGAGATCCTCCATCAATGTAGATGTCTAATCGGATTAATCTTCATGACTGGCAGATACAAGTTCCATTTCATGAGCTCGAGTTGCCAAGTCTTGAAATGTTTTTGGGTTTGATTCCTTGCAAGATGTATACCAAGTTCCAATGCATTCCCTGGACGCACATCTCCACGGCGGAAGTTTCAGACAAGTGATCCTTACATTGAAGGCTTAATGCTCGCCATCGATTGATGTAATCCACAACTAGTTCGTCCTCTAATTGGTTGGTGCGCGTTAACTCGATCATGCTCACCGTGCGATGAGTGTTGTAGAAGTGTTTCAAGAACGTTTCTTCCATTTGTGGCAAATAGTCGATAGATTCTGGAGTTAAGTCCGCGTACCAATTGAATGCCACGCCTTTAAGAGTGCGAACAAATTGCTTCACCAGTAGGTCACCATCAGTCCCTGCATTGTTACATGTTTCAACAAAGTGTGCAACATGCTGTTTTGGATTACCTTTACCATCAAATTGCATGAATTTGGGAGGCTGATAACCACTTGGCATTTGCAAGGACTCGATCCTCTTTGTATATGGCTTGCTGTAGTGGTTTTGTCCACCAAGACCTCCACCAAGTTGGCTGTCGATGGCACTTGCTATCTTTTCTTGGAGTTTTTGGACGGTGAATGAATTTAAGGAATCTCCATGAAGTTTTGTATTCCTTGTGTATGACGTGGGCGTCGAACTTGAGCTTGGTTCTTTCGCATCCTCTTCACTTTCGCTTTCATCATTCTCGAGTGACTCGTCTATTGGCAGTTTATCGAGTTTCTTTGCCAGAATGGCGATTTGCTGGCTTTGGTGATTGATTTGGGCTTCTTTTACTTCACCTTCCTTGACGAGTTTCTGAATATGTTTTTTCATGTTTGCAAGTTCTTCCTCATCAATGGTAGTCACTTCAATCGCCATGACACCGATAACATCTGTCGATCCATGGTTTGACTCCATCTCGTGATTTTCCTGTGGGTACGAGGATTTGTTGTTGTCGTCTTGAATGAATCTTCTCTTGGCCACCATTGTTGAAGGAGCTTGCTTTGTTGCTTGAATGGAGAAAGAGATGAGAGGTAGAGATTGTCCCATCGGGCGTGCCAAAAATTTGTAAACACAAATTTTAACTAAGTCTGCAAAACAGAGTCAAGATAAATGTAACAAAATAATTATTTTATTGATTTGAATTTTAGGGTACAATCTCTAATTTAATCCTCTGATTCGATCTCCGCAATGTTTGACTTGTTGTATCGCGAACTTGGCTTAACACCTTCGTAATACGGATTTGATTTCCTTGAATGAGGGCCTCCGGGCTTGATCTCTTCAAGTCTTCTTTTGATTTCTTGAATGAGGGCCACCGGGCTTGATCTCTTCAATTCTTCTTCTTTAGAACAGAACGGCACGTTGATTTTTGATGCTTGTTGTTCTTCTTCTAGGTAAAAAGAATTTGATGTAGCTTGCTGAGTTCCAGAGAATTTTTGTGTACTCTGGTATAGCTTTGGCTTCTGTTATTCTGGCCTTCTGGTTTTTCTCTTTGGTTTCTCCTCCTTTGGTTTCTCTCTTTTTGGTTTTTTCTCAACCTCCAATTGAAGTGAAGTAGTCCTCTATTTATAGAGAAGTCTCTTATCAAAACCCTAGGGTTTTAATCCATAATGGGCCATTTAATTGGACTTTGTGTCTCGACCCACCAAATAATAGTTTCCAACCATTTTATTGGCTTTTAACTATTAAATAAAAATGATTTTAATTAAGATAGTTAAAATGGACTAAATAATTTGTAACCCAAATTAATTAAACATTAATTGACCGTCAAATATATAATGAGTCAAAAATTTGACCTTTGACCCATATAATATCCAATGTGGCACTTTAATAAAATTTCAGTGCCTACAACATTTTTTTGAACTAAATGTGTATTTTAACATTTAAGAACATATACTTACAGGTCAAAAAGTGAAATATGCATACCCAGTTAAAAAATATGCACACCGATCCTTCTCACCCTTCTCATTTTAAGTTCCTTCTCATTGGATCCCGCCTCATCTAAATTTATCTTAGTTTATCTAAATTTATCTGAACTTATATGAACTTATCCGAACTTATAAGGATTGAAAATACTATTATTAGACCTTATTAGATAAAACCTTATTAGACCTTATTAAGGACCTTATTAGATCGGACCTTATCTGAAAATTTCTAAACTTAACTGAAAATAAGTTGAAAAGAACGAACCCTAAGTACTAACTAGCGTCAAATACACGTGATGTGTGCAAAATTGGTAAGATATTTAATTAGTAATACGGTTAATTATCGGGTTAGTAAATCAGTTAGGACTTTCACCATTTTTTCTTTTTTCGTTTTTGGTGTTCACAGTCCACCTTCACTCCCCTCTCACGTGATAGAGAAACTAGTTTTGAATGCATGTGATGTACTTCCTCCATTTCTTAATAGATGCATCATTTTGACTTTTTACACTATTTAGATCAACTTTGACCATGTTTAATTTCCAACATATAAAAATATTTTTGTAAGTTGTTATTATAGTAATCTCAATGTATATTTTTCAAAATATTATTTTTCTATAACTTTTAATAATATATAATTAGAGTTACTAATGGTCAAAGTTGAATATTGTTAAGCGTGTCCAGTCAATATGATGCATCTATTAAGAAACAAAGGTAGTATGTGAAAGCGTATGAGTTCTGTACAAAAATCTTATGGTTATACACTATACCAACCAATGATCAATCTATGCGTTTCCATAGTTTGTTTACGATATTTTTTCTTCGAAAAAGTGGTTAAATAAAGTTTTTTTAATAGAGAGTGAGTTATGCCTATTAATTAAAATATATATAAAAAAATGTTGATTTTTATGTTCCCTCGTCTTCCCATATAAAATAGAATACAGAGAATTAGAGATAAAAGAGGTGGCGTACCGTGTATTCAACAACCCCCCATGGCAAATAGGCAACATCATCGACGATATCAAACTTCAGTTAAAAGCCTTTCAATACGTACAGATTAACCACATCTACAATGAAGGAAATCGGGCAGCAGACTGGATAGCAAATGTAGCTCACTTAGTTGTAGACTATATGTGTAATTAAGATTGGACTGGTTGTGAATTCTTAGTCTTACTTTGTAATGATGGTTTAGGACTACCCCTCGAGCTAGGGGTGTATTTCGGATCGGGAGAAGTGCGATCCGAAAATTTCGGATACCCATTTTTTCGGATATCCGAAATTTCGGATCGGATACCCGGATTATCCGATCCGATTTTTATGGGGGAAAAAAGTTTAAAATCAAATTTATTTAATGGAAAATTTTACGGATATTTCGGATCGGGTCGGATATTTCGGATCGGATAATTATCCGAAAATAGATCCGAATTATCCGAAACACTATATTTCGGATCGGATATCCGAATTTTAGGATCGGATATTTGTGAACACCCCACCTCGAGCGGAAGGTCTTCTAACTATCTCCTTTTCTCCGTACCGTTATTTTAAAAAAAATATGGGTTGGGCCGTTGCTAAATTCTGGAATTTTGATTACTAGTGCAAACTTTGTTTATAGCAATCGCTGACGTTGTCATCCTTTAAGTATTATGTAGTCATTTTAATTTGTCCAAACCCAAGTTTAGTTTTTCTATGGTACAGGTGATATTGTTTCACTGTCAACTTGATATTGCATCGAGGATAAAAATGGAAAGCATGCTTGGTACGTCATAGGTCTTAAACAAAATAATTGGGATATATGGAATGGAGCCACAAGAAGATTTATGCTTTGTCATTTGTCATGAACTCGTGGATCACGAGTACCACCAACTCCTATAGAGACATAGAGTTATACACTATACCAAGTTACCAACCAATGATCAATTTATGCAAGAAACTAACGTACGGCTTCTTAGTTATAACTCTTATAAGTTACACTTTGATTTTAGTAACATCATCTACTAATTTTGATGTTGATGATAATTAGACTAGTAGGCAAAATTTTGTTAGAGTAATATTTAAGATATGTCTATATTATTGTGTTTTGTCAGTCTCTACTATAAAAAAACTCCGAGATTTTTGTCAATACTTCAAAATAGTTTATGTTATAGTACAATACAATATTGGTTGTATATTAATGTATTTTGAAAGAACTATTTTTCCTTATAATTTTTATCATTTATGTTAAAATGAAACTCAAAAATATACTAACTCAGTACAATTCTACTTTTGCACTATTTACGTGCAACGTTGCCTGGTAATTTAGAATAGTCCATAAAAACTTATACTAATTAACATGTTAAAAGTTGTTAAATTCATCTTAATGTCTATTTTTAATAACAACTGAATTTTCTAATAAAAGATTAATAATATTAATGATCATAACTGTGCATTAGCAAGGTTGAAAATATAGCAAAAAAAAACACTATAAGGAACCATATGAAAAGAACATATTTGGTTGCATGCTGCATCTAAAACTAAGAGTGAGCTAAACGACTATAAAAGTTACTACCGCTTCATGATTAAGTAAGTTATTAAAATTGCCTCCCCTAAACAAACAATTATTAAAAATGTCTCCACTTTATTCATGGTATAAAATTTTAGTTAATTCAAATTTTGCCACATTGTCATCTTTACAAGTCAAAGAGAGAACAGATACTTGGACATATCGTGAGATATGCATGTTTCTCCACTAGGTTAGTTGGGTTATTTATTTTATTTTCATCATTATGAAGATACAACAAAAGTTTATTGAGCCTAACTCAAACTTTTTAAACTAATTAGGTAATAAAGGCAAGGAGAATGACATATAGTTAGTTTGTTAGGATATATGATATCCGATATGAATTCTCAACTTAATATCATTTTTAAAATTATGTATTGCCCCAAGAAGGCTGTGAGTTAAATTTTGGGTTAAATTTAAAAAAAAAACTCCATATAACACAACCCTCACGGGCTTATACATAATCTAACTGAATAGTTAAATTTTGAGAATAATGCACAAATTTCACCAGGTAATTGTAGTTGGTAATCCGATTTGCTTTATGATACAAATAGATAGTTGGGTACTTGGGTTATTGGGTAAGGTGACTGCGTGACTTTTTGTAAGTGGGAGGGCCTGCTGTCCATTTACGCTAATCTTTGGAAAAATAAAAACAAATTGAAACAAGTACACTATTGGAGGAAACTAATTGAAAGGCATGAATCATGAGAATTGATTCGCGTACGTAAATTGTAATTGTAGGTCAAACAAGGACCTCAAGAATCATGGAATTGCGTATGTTACACGACGATTAGATCGCATTAGTTACTTCATTATCGTCAAAGATTAAGCTAGGTGTGAATGCGACATTCATTAATTAATTCCGTGTGTATATAACCCACTATTAATAAATAGGAAAATTATCATTTTGAGTACCTGAGGTTTGACAATATATCATTTTGGGTACCCAAGTTTTCAATAATATCGATTTGGGTACCTGAGGCTTGACAATATGTTCAATTTAGGTACCTCCATACTAACGGTGTTAACTTACCGTTAAGTGTGACCCACTTTGACCGGTCAAACGGGCCGGTTAAAAAAATCGGGTCCAGGTCGAATAAACGTTGAAAAGTGAAAACCCTGTGCGTTCGATTTCGGTAGACCCAACGGATTAAAGGATGTGAATTTGTCAAACGGGTCGGTTAGAATAAATTTTTTTCGAGTTCGGGTCCAATAAACCTTTAAGACCCAGTTCAGTTTCGGGTAGACCCAACGGGTTTAGGGATTTGAATTTGATCTTTCTTTTATTTAGTTTTTGGGTCATATATGTAAAAAATTCCCATAATTTGATACTATTGCTATAGATATAATGATTTTCCTGTCGGTCGAGTAAAAAACGACTTTCTCGGTTCGGGTAAAAAAATTTGTGTTCAAAACCATTATTTTTGGGTTGGATTTCGAGTCGGTTTTTGACAGGTGTAGACCCACTTCTTAAAATGATCGATGACCCTAATCTATTTCAAGAGTAGTATTGGATTTGCCACTTTTTTTTGAAAATAATAACAACAATTACATCTTTAAATACATTAGAACCGTTGATTATCTACCCGAAACTGAACTGAGTCTTAAAGGCTTATTGGACCCGAACTCAAAAAAAATTTATTCTAACCAACCCGTTTGACAAATTCACATCCTTTAACCCATTGGGTCTACCGAAACCGAACGCCTGGGGTTTTCAACGTTTATTCGACCCGGACCCGATTTTTTTAACCGGGCGTTTGATCGGTCAAAGTGGGTCACACTTAACGGTAAGTTAACACGGTTAGTATAGAGGTACCTAAATTAAACCTATTATCAAACCTCAGGTACCCAAATCGATATTATTGAAAATTTGGGTACCCAAAATGATATATTGTCAAACCTCAGGGACCCAAAATGATAATTTTCCTAATAAATAATTAATTTTTTACAGTCGAGCTGATAACCATTATTTCATTAACTCTTGTCTATTATAGTTCATTATCTATCCAAAGAGAGTTTTCCCGTGAAAATAGTGATAATTCAAATTTTGGATATAATATTTCAAAAAGAAATTCCATAAAAGCATGTACTATATGTGCTATTCCCTATGCCACTTATTTAATGGCGGATCCCGGAAAGAAATTCGCGGCCAAAATATATCTAATAACTTTTTATCGGGTACAAATAGTCATTTTTTCATAATTTTTTTTATAATATTTACTTTTCAAGAAAAAGTTTCAAAACTCAAAATCAAATGAGTCAATTGACCCCACTAACTCTAAGTTAGATTTACCCATACCGTTCTCGAAATATGCCTTTTACCATAAATATCTTTAATTGCACACGACTAAATTTTATTCACTAATAAAATGCCCCAAGGCATATAACAATAAGTAATACTGAGAGGTAATCAAGATCTAAGAAGAAGAGATGCATACATGGCAATAAAATTTCATTTCTTACTTGGGCCTTTGACTAAAGAAAAGTGATTGGGCTTGGAAATTTTATTTTTTGAAATGTTGGGCCTTAAAAGTATGTAGAAAGGAGTATTATTTTTGCAATCTTAAGTTGGAAGACTTGGAACTAGTCCTAGAAAGGCCGAATACCAAAGTCTTTATCTGAAGTTAGAACTTGAAAAAAAAATCCAAATCACATGTTGTGCAACCTGCCTACTACATACTATTATGAGATATTATCCCCCATCAACTACAAAAGCTTCTCTTCTTTAAGATTGGATTAATTAGAAAATATTTTTGTTTAGTCTAGTTTAGCTCTATAAATTTAAGTTTAATTCAACTCCTTTTGTTTCACAGTTTCAGTTTAGTTTAGTTCCGTTTAGTCCAATTCAATTTAAACAATTTAGTTCAATTCAGTTCAGTCCAAAAATATAGAAACCATAAGTAGTTGGAACTTAGAAACTTGAAAGTCCAAATTTCTGAATTTGATCAACGTACTACTGGCGCTTTTGTTCACTAATCCCCTTCTGGGATTATAATCTGCAACTTGAGGTGTACAAAATTTACAAATTATACACAAATAATAAATCCATTTTTGCAAAATAAACTTGTTCAATTTTTATACCACCACAAATCATCTAAATCAACAAATAATTATAATTAAGCCACACAAAAGATCTAAAGATTTGACACTAATATCCTTTGAGCTTAGAATTAGTAGAAACCCTAAAAGCATTTCTTAAACTCCTAATAAACCTTTGTCCAAAGTTCCTCTTCATCACAACCCTAGGGTTATTTTCATTTTCATCCCCATTAATATAATTTTCCAAACAAGATGATGATCCCATTTTCATATCATCACAAAACTCAACACTATTATTACCACCGCCGCCGCCGCCGCTACCGCCACCACCACTCCCTCCAAACCTCAAAAAACTTGAAGAAATAGACCCTCTTTCCCCTCTCTCCACCTTAGCATTACCATTACTAAAACGGCAACTAGAAGACCTTCTTTGATCATCTAACAATATATTAGCCCCCTTATATCTTTTCTCTTTTTCTGACTCTACTAAAAGTTTCTTCATCCCACAAAGTTCTTTCTCAAGGGTATTTATCCTTGAGCATGTTGTGTCCATAGCGGCTCGCAGTTGCGTCACTTGGCGAAGGGCTGCGTCTCGCTCGAGGATCGCCCCGAGCGTGGCGGGGGAGTCTTGTTGAATAGAGTTGGAGTTGTGGCGGGGGACGGTGGTGGTGGTGGTGGTGGTGGTGTTGAGGACGGAGAAAAGAGAGCGGTGGGTGTTGAGCTGTTCGATGAGCATGGCTTGGACTATGAAACGGAGTGGCATACGAGGGTTTTGTACGGCGTGCATTAGAAGGGAAGGTGACAGAATGCTGCAGTCTATGCAGCTTGTGATTTGTGTTTTCTCGTCCTCTGATATCTTCCCATTGTATACCTGTGTGCAGTACATTAGATAAATGATTAAATGTAAGATATTCATGAACATGTTACTACTGATATATAACATGCATGCATGCCAAAATGCCAACTAATACTCCAACCAGTAGCGGATCTAGAAATTTAAAGTTGGGTAGACACAACTAAAAAACGATTTTAATAATAAATTATAACTATTTTAGTTCTGTGCGGGATTACCGAACTAATAATTTGTCTAATTTATCAATAATTAAGGTTACCAAAAATAAACTTTGCAAAGTTGTACAATATTAATCTAGGCAAAGATAATAAACATAATTTTGTATAATTGGCATAATTGAGTAAACCATACTTTCATTGAAATATTGGAAACAAAAATGAAGTCACTTAAGATATGGTAGGGGAAATGTATTCACAGTGCTACTGCTATGTGTCTTTGTATTATGGACCAGCTCAAAATTGCAAGAAGAAAGAGGTTAAAGAGAATTAACCAGCAAATTGATGGATCCTAAGATTCAAACTCAAGCAAAACCAAACGCTCAAAGAGATTAACTGCTACAATAACCAGTTGCTCTATGAAACTTTGTTTACAATAGGCAACTTTATTTTATTTTTGGTTGGGTAGACACTTGTCTACCCAAATTTCTATATACATCCGCCACTGACTCCAACTGCGTACCAACTAAGGAATGTATCCTCAATAATTGCTCTTCAGTCTTTACACCCAAAATAATTACTTCTTCTATAAAACATTACTTGTAACATTTTTCAAAAATAGGTGTAACATAATACTTGCAATACTTTCTCTACTTTCTTGTTAATTATGGTAAAGTTTTTCACATTAAACTACCTACTTTTACCAAACTACACTTTAATTTTATCCATCATTAATAAATTTATTATAAGAAGAAAGTAAGAGTAGTTTAAATTGAAAAAGTAAAAGTAACAATTAGGAGTTGTTTTTTTCGTATGATCACTTTGGAGCTACAAAAGTGAGAAGAGAATTGGTTGAAATCGGAATAACTGCTCCAATCAATTGAATTGTCACTCACTCACTCTCAGAGTTGGGAGTTAGTAACTACAACATGAGCTAAAACTTGGTTTACATAGTAATGGTTATTGCGGCTCTTTCGTACACCCAAAAAATTCTCTATATGATTATTTATTAACATCGCCCAAAAATCGATTAGCATAAATCAAATCTTAGCTAAAGTGTATATAAATTAACAAAAATCGTATTATATATGCAAGAATATGACTTTCTTTGTTCCATTTTTTCGCAATACTTGCAATTTTTAATCAAATTCTATAAACTTTGACCACATATCCTTACTAATATATATGAAAAGAATAATTACGTGGAAATTTGTTAGATTTATCTCAGTGTAGTTTTCAAATAACAAACTCGTATAATTTTTGCTAATATATAATTTTATAAGTGGTCAAAGTAGAGTATGAAAGATGACGAATTACATAGTGTTGCAAGAATTAGGGAACATATAAATATTGAAGGTAGACGTAAGTAATTTTAAAGGTTTATATTCTTCATCGAATTTTTACTCAAATCTTTTTCGTACCATGTAACTCTAACTTCATGCTATATATTTATATACTAGTATATTTTACTACCATATTAAAACCCGAAAATTGTTATAAAATACTCCAACAATAATTATTTGTTATAATTTATATCAATAAATAATTGATTATGACAAACTCCATAAAAATTTAAAATTGTAGAGATATAAAGACTGAGGGAACTCTCCAATATAAGCTTGAAATGAATATTTGAATTCTAGTTAAGGCCTTAAAATTTAAGTGTATGTATATCATATTAAGACCTTTAACCATGTAAAAAGTTTCTTAAAATCTAATCTATTGGAAATACACAGGTAATTAACTAATCTAAAGAAACTCAAGACTTTATTTTTGTAAAGCCGATTAAAGGTACATAAATATAAGCAATAAGATTTTAAATGTATAGTAGTATATGAACAAACTATAGAACATAACGAACGAAGCATAACATATTAAGTTGTGCCATTTCTAAGGATTAATGCAAAAGGCATCAAATTAAAATTCTGTTAAAATGTTTAACCTACTTCTTATTTGTACCGTGTTTAATGCTTAGCTTGTGGTACCCCTAGAAGTGTCATTCCTAGAAGTTTCTCATGTCCTCTAACAATTGTATTGTACATCCATCTGCTACTTATAGCTTATCTCATACACGGGTAAACCAACAACAATTTTCCCAAGTACTTTTAGCTTCTCAATCACTTTGATCTTGTTCAACAAGAATCGGTATATTAAGTTCTCTATTGATTTTTATACGTCTTTTTTATGTTATGAGCCACATACTTTAGACATCTGTTATTTATATGCCCTATTATGTTCTTTATTAAATGATTTAAATCCGTGCAACAGATATTTTTAAAATATCAATTTCTTACAATTTTTAGAATAGTTTAGTTTAATAATATAGTATATCTGAACATACTGTATTAAATTAAGTGTAATTTGGAGACCACCATCACTCATTAAGTCATTACTATATATGGGTATATAAAAACATATCCTCGATCAAATAGTTAACTTTCTTCGCAAAAATTCTCATTGTCACATACCATCTTTATATGGTAATGAAATTTTATGAATTAAATTACAAGTTTGGGCTACATAAGCATTACCGTGTATTTATTGATATAATACTTTCAAATAGATGATTATATATAATTTAGGGTAATGATATACACAGCATTAAGGGGTTGTATATAAAAATTAAACATATTACCTAAAAAGGTATCAAATTGGGAATTCATGTCAAAATCACGCGCGAATCATTGTAACCTACTAATCTTAATTCATCATAGAAGTTGTACAACAAAAGTTCAAACCAAAAATTAAAACTGAAGTAAACAATATACCACAAGATATAAAGATACTTACCAGAAAATAAAGATCAACAACTCTATACAAGAGATCATGGCTTGTTGTATATCTCCGTTGCATTGAATCAGCAATCACTCTGAATCCCTCCGGCGAAACCGTCTTAAGTCCGTCAGCACAACTAACAGCTCCGTCACCTTCGTTATCTTCTAACATAGCTTGTATACATCTACTTGTAAGAAACGTCGTTTGCTCCGCCTCGGGGAGCAACGACAAACACGAACGAAAAACGTTACATGTTAATGTCTTGTTGACAATTACCACCTCTTGAAAATATGACTCTGTTAACTCACGGAGACTTTCTTTGCCGTCCATCTCAAGAAGTTGGGCGGCCGTACGAAGAGCTACCACATTTAACGGCGTTATGACGATGTCGTTGCTGTAACAAAAGTCAGCTACTTGCTTGAATGTGTCTGCCGTAATTTTTAATGGCGGAGAGAGTGTGAATTCTGATACTCTAGTTAATTGGCGCTTAAAGTAACTGCTTTTTGAAATCAATATTTCCTACATAAGATTTAAAAAAAGGTCCATTATAGGAAAATGCAACATTTATTAATCTATGACAAAAATGTCTTAATTATGAGTTAAAAAGGCCTCATTTGACATTGATTGTCTAATGTTCTCACCCTACAATTGTTATAATACCCGCAAGGGTTTATATGCCGTACATTTAGAATAATTGTTTGTTCATTATTGTTTATTTGAACATCTAATTTTTACTCATTTAAACGTATTTTTGCTCAATTGAAGACGTTCAAATGAACAATGAGTACAAATAGCCTTTGGTGCACCATGTTCATGGTATATCTGGTGTATGATGAATAATCTATTCTCACACTGTTTCACTTATTTTTTTATTCGGATGGATCGAATTACATCAAACCAATTATAAGAGTGTTATTTAAAATCCTAGGAGTTGTGTATAAAAAACTAAAAGGAAAATTAGAGAGCATTAAATAAGGCCTAAGGTGAGTGCAACTTAAAGAAGTGTTTAATACATACGTTAATTGACATTTTTTCATGAATTTGTAATTTAGTACTATGATTTTAGTTTAGGAGATATAAAATACTTTTACGGCTGCCTATGACATAGGGCCTGTTCTGTTCAGCTTATTTTCAGTTCAGTTCAGCTCTAATAAGTTCAGTTCAGTTCAGTTCAGCTCTAATAAGTTCAGTTCAGTTCAGTTCAGCTCTAATAAGTTCAGTTCAGTTCAGTTCAGCTCCAATAAGTTCAGTTCAGTTCCAATAAATTCAGTTCAGTTCAGTTCAGCTCCATTCATTATTTAACCAATTTGTTTAATATTATTATTGTTGTTCTAATTTATTTTACTTATTATTATTGTTATTATATAATAATAATTATTAGTATTATTTATATATTTTATTTTTTTATTATATCTTTACTCATTATTATTACTATTATTGTTATTATGGCTCAGCAAAGTTTGGGTTGATGCACGGTTTAACCAAATTTCATGTCAATACGAGTATTCTAATTTGCAATTGTTGCTTTATTTTACTGAATAAAATTCACTATTACATCATACAAATAAGCTACAAAAAGCTAGAAGATATGAAAAAATTACAAAGTTTCTAATAATACTGCAGTACTATTTAAAATACAACATTTTCGTTACGTTGTATATTAAATATACTTTGGCGGTTTGGTGTATTTCTATCATAGACCAACCCACCACAAATCGTGGTTTGGTTAGAAGCACACATCAACCCATGTTTTAAGCTAATTATTATTATAATGGTAATACTTTAATTTACTTCTTAGGCATTATATTATATCATCATCATCAAGTATTAATATATTAATACTAATACTAATAATTGTAATTACTCATTATTATAAATTATTATTATTATCAGTAATTATTATTTTTAAAATTAATTTATTATTATTATTATTTATTTATTTATAACTATCATAATAACATCAAAATAATATTGTCATTATTCATTTGTTATTATTCTAAATTATTAATTTAATTATTATTACTGATTATTTAATATTCATAATAATTATTATTACTTAGAATTATTATTACTGATTATTTAATATTCATAATAATTATTATTTACTTATTATTCATATACTTATTATAATTTAATTCAATTCAATTCAATTCAGTTCAGTTCAGTTCAGCTCCAATAAGTTCAGTTCAGTTCAGCTCCAATAAGTTCAGTTCAGTTCAGTTCAGTTCAGCTCCAATAAGTTCAGTTCAGTTCAGTTCAGTTCAGTTCAGCTCCAATAAGTTCAGTTCAGTTCAGTTCAATTCAGTTAGAATTAGCCGAAGATAACAGGCCCATAATCTGATTATATGTTTACCGAGTTTGATTTCACTAGTAATTTTCAACCGTAGCAAGCAAATTTATCCCGTAAGTAAAACCATTTAGTACTAGAATAATTTGTTCCGTTTAAGTGGTGAATTGCATTGATTGCATTGAAAATGACCTCTCCTTAGCATTTAGTGCTTTAAAGTACAATAACTTTCAGTTTTATCTTGGCCCCCATTGTTATGATTTGGTTTCTAAACAATAATTCAAACAATGGATGTCCATCCTAAAACATGCAACTAGGCTCAATTCTCCTACACATACACAAGTCATTTTTACATACATGTCTCGAAGAGTTATACATTTAAATTATTTATTTCTAGTATGATACTTCCTCCGTTTTTTTATACTCGCATCATTAAGCATGTGCACAAGAATTAAGGAGATGAGAGAGATAGAGAGAGGGGAAAAATGGGACCCATGTGATTGGAGAGAGGTAGAGAGGAAGTAATTCCATAAAAGGAAATGATGCAAGTAATTTGCAACTTCCAAAAAGGGGAAATGATGCAAGTAAAAAAAACGGAGGAAGTAGAATTTAACTCGCAACAGGAAAATGTTTGCTAATTCCAGTATCTATTATGCTAGTCTTCCGTATGACGCGTTGTACCGTCAAATTATGGTATAAACATTCACATTATCATTTGAATTTTGAAGAATGATGCAGAGTTATATACAACTTACTTAAGGATTGTTTTTCATATTTTCAAGGTGCCTTGATATATTATGAAGCAGCTATGCTTGTTCTATTATTTTATGGACACTTATCAACCATTATATATTTATATTGTTCAAGGGTGATTTGATACATATATAAAGGTTATATAATTTGTGCATTATCATGCAATTTCCATTTCCTATCACTTAATACCATCTTTCTTCAAGAGAAACAATACTATTACTATGTGATAAACAATTGTAACTAGCTTATCGTTTACATATGGAATTAAGCATACAACCATTTGTGAATGAAATTTGGCTGTTAGGTGTTCAGATGTTATTTTTCATTAATTTGGTAACAAATTATCACTTGGGAACTCATTTGGAAATATATCTTTCTAAGGAAACAATCATCAAAGAGTAATGACCCTACATCCACATAAATGATTACTTAATAGAAAATTGGGTCACATATTTCAAAAATGTCAACAAATTATTTCATATATGGAAATGGGACATTTTCTATATCTGTTGAGCTTTCATATTGTCAACATCATGTTTCGAACATCATATTTTAACACAACAATTTTCATTAGCATCAATATGTATTATATATTAATAAGTGATTCGTGTATAAGACGGGTGTATTGAGAACAAATTTAACAGATAAAGGATTTTTTTTTATCAATTTCGCGATTATGGGATGACTTCTATTGAGATTGAAATTGCAAACTTATCAATTTGATTACTATCAATTTCTCATAATGGCAAAATAACTTACAAGTTCAAGTTTGAGTCGAGTTCAAGAATTAAATCGTAATTAATTATCATACATACCTTATGCAATTCAAAACATAGGCCGCGTACTTGTATTTTGACGTCTGGTCTCCTCCCTGTGGCTTCCGTCCTTTATTAATCAAGAAAAACTATATAATTAGGAATCAAAAATTCAACTTAAACTCTTATATCAGATCACTAATAGATAAATAAATATATAAAAAGGACGGTAAAAATACACCTATATACTATAATTGTACCATTTGACTTTTACAATATAGTATGAACTTTTAAACGGAACTTTTAACTAATAATACAGCAAATAGGACTATAGGAGTATACTCTTAACTTTAATAAAAGGTGATATTGTAATAATAAAAGTTGTAGATAATCGTGAAATTTCATATGGTGCAATAGAAAAAACGTACCAAGCATCAACACCAGACCGAAGAGGAGAAGAAGGAGAGGATAAAGGAAATGAGAGAGGATGAGAGGAAAGAGATCTCAAATCATCATCTTCGTCTTCATCCTCGTCCTCGAAAATTGTCTCTGAAACTCCTAAATTTCTCCAACCAACTTTCATGTTTTCTTCAATTTCTGTTACATGAGACTCAGACATGGAACTAAGTAGACAAAAATGAGTTGAGAAAAATGAAATATGAAAAATGCAAAAACAAAAGAAGTAAAAACACAGAGTTTACAGTAGGGGAAATAAATTAAATTTTCTTCTTGGATGATGAATGCTCTGAACTGGACCTTATAATAATAGAGTTGCAGTAAAAATAGTGCAGAAATATTTGGTAGGGTGATAAATAATTTGCCAGTTATATATAGAATTTGGTTGCAAAGAGTATTTATTGTTATATCCTTCTCTGCTTGTGAGAGTCATAAATGCTAAGTACGACTTTTTATTTGTTTTGAGATTCAAAAATAATTATTAAAAATGTTTGGGATGATGTTATTTTGTGGGGATCATATGACACGAAATTTCTCTTAGTTTGGTAGTTTCAGACTTGTTTGGTGAGAAGAAATGCTAAAAACAAAATGGTTTGGAGGAGAGAATCATGGGATGTAAGGTAAGACATTATTGATTTGATTTTTATTATTTTGGATTTTAATTTGTGGGGAGTTTTTTTATATAGAAATTTGGATATGAATGTAATTAGTAATAGGTAACCTGTTAAATTTAGGGTAAATATTTTCTTACTAATTTCATTTAACGTTAACCATTATATACAAGCTAATGATAAGTAAGATAGGCCACAAGCCCATTAACTAACTACACATTTACATCGCTAATTAAATATAACCTAACTATCATGGCTCAATACCTCCCCTCAAGTTGGAGCATGGAGATTCGAAATGCCCAACTTGCTTAATAGAGGAAGGAATTGGCTCTTGCCAAGAGCCTTAGTGAAGATATCGGCTAGCTGCTCATGAGTGAGCACGTGGTAATGAGTTGTGATGAAACCATCTTGTATTGTATTGCGCGCATAGTGACAATCAACCTCAATATGCTTCATCCGCTCATGAAACACAGGATCCTAAGCGATATGAATAGCAAACATATATACTATCACAATAAAGAGACATAGCACGGAGCTGCTGAACCCCCAAACACTCGAGAAGTGCTTTCAACCACTTCAGCTCAGACGTGACATCAGTCATCGAACGATACTAATGACCATTATGCCTTTCAGCAGTGGCGGAGCCAGGATTTTATATTTGGGGATACATAACGTACTACATGATTACTCAACAATTTGATAAAAAACTAAAGGAATATCACAATACCCAGATTCGAAAGGCGCTCACCGAGTCACCGCTCAATATCTTATTTTCTAAATATATTAGTTTAAATTTTACAAACCTAAATAACTTTAACCATCAGTTTTACATATTGGTTTCTAATAAAAAAGTAGAAGAGGTTGAATTTTATTTACTGTTAACATTGAGAGTCCACACAATATCTTGATAATAATTTTTATACTTTAGCTAAAGGTAAAACTAAAAAAGATAACAAGTCTATTAATAATGAAGACATGAAAGAAAAAGGAAAAGGGATGAGAAGAGTAGTAGTAAAAAAAGGAATAAAAACTTAAACTAACTAATATATAGTCTCTCTCAGTAACAAATATAGAAGTAGAATATTATCTACAATTTACATTCTAGAGTATGCTTTATAAAATTATAAAAGAAAAAAGAAAACATAAAATGTTAACATCAGTTTTACTATTTGTCTATGCCATATACATATTTTTCCGTTTTGGGAATGCAGTGCACCCCATGCACTAGCTGGCTCCGCCAGTGCCTTTCAGCCACATGCTTGTAAATTGTAATGACATTTACAAAGATGTTTGAAATTTGGCTTCTCAACCAACTAAAGGAACCAAGAAAAACCATTGAAACGGGGAAAAAACACTCACCAAATTAGATCATATTTTTAAAAAAATCGTACGTTAATTTGAATATTATATATGTAGAAAGTTTGTATGTAATACCAAGCCAAAGTACACCAATAAAAAGACGAAGCTCCTTTTTGTCTTTTTTATAAAAAATTAGTTGAAGGAAGGTAAGAGGTGGTTCTCAAACGTCATAGTATAATGACTACTACCCTCTTATAGGGTGTGGGGATAATCATAAGAATATGGTGGTTTAGAGGTGTCTAAAATAGTAATATGTGTTGAATTTGATTGTATTTGCTTCATTATATTTGTATGAAGAAATGTGTGATTTGTTATAGTATGATTAGACAAACCCATTGTTGTTTACAATAAAATTATAACTTAGAATAGGGTAAGGTTTGTACATTTCAATTTTTAAGCGAATATAACGTCACAATGTTATTGGTTATGACTTTTGCATAACTTTTTACTAAATATAATTATGACCTCATGACATAATTTATCATATGACTATGAGCAAAAAAATAAATTATAGTACCCTTTCTAAAAATGATCCAATGATTTTCAAAATTTTGACTTAGAAATTTACCAATAATGACGCAATATATACCAACCTCTATATGAAGAGGGCCCTTAGCCAAATCTTTAACCCTCAAAAACAAAAAGGAATAAAAATCATAAGGGCTATATATAAGAGTATATAAAAGGAAAGTTAAGTAATTTGTAAATATTAAGAAAGATTTTTGGACAAAATATAGTGAGAGATTCAGACATGAATTTTAGGCTTGTTTAATTTGTTATATACATTCATAAAAAAACTCGAAATCTCGATTTGATTTTCGAGGCATTGGATACAAAGTGGCCCAAAACTAAGCTCGACACATGATTTCGCTACTTTCACCATAATTTTTGTGCGACATCTAACTCGAATAAGACATTTCCACACAACAAGCAAACATCCCAATACAAAAAAAAATGCTTAATAAGTAATAGTAATATAATTTGTAGGGAGAATTTGGATAAAAGTTGTGAGAACGTAAATAAGCTGTGGGAACCATTTTGCTATTTACTTATAGCCTTTTCTCCACAACTTATTTACGTTCTCCCACAACTTCTCAACAACTTAATAATTACCAACTTATCCACAACTTCCAGTTTAGCGGAGGAAATCTGACTGGAAAGTGGGTTACAAGTCATTTGGGAGGTATAACGTTTTTGTGGAATTAGGGATGCTATGGCTTGGTTTTTTGAACAATTGTGTGAGGAGGAGGCTTGTAAGATTATTGCGGTTATGTGGGCTTTCTGAAACTCTAGGAATAGGATGGTTTATGGAGAGCAGGAGAAAAATTGGTGTAGAGCGGGGATTCGTACTATTACTTTTATGATGGAGTATCGTGATGCGAAGGTTGTGAAAGGAGCTCCAGTGGGGGCTTCTACTGCAGTTCAGTTGGCGTGGAAGTCGTCTCCTATGGGAGTGTGGAAGCTGAATGTTGATGCGGCTGAGGGAGGATCAGATGGGGCTAGTTATGATTGTTGCATTCCGGATGCTACAGGAGACGTGGTTGCGTCAGGTAGATGGCGTGGAAAGGAGTGGGGTGGGGCTGAGTTGGAGGAAGCAAAAGCTGTTTATTTTGGGATGAAAATGGCGTGGGATTGTGGGTACAGGAAGTTGATGGTGGAAGGTGATAACCTGACGATGATGACGAGACTAAGGAAACATGACACCCGCTAACTGTGGTGGACAACATTTTGCAGGATATTCGTCGACTTAGTGAGATGTTTGATTTTGTTTCTTTTTCCCATGTTAAACAGGAGGGCAATGTTTTAGCCCATAGTATTGCGAATGTTCATTTTAGTACTGAGACCGATTTTGTGTGGCTTGAGGATTTTCCCGAGGCTGCGATTGAGTTAGCCGACCAGGATATGCTCACCCATCTTGCTATTTAATAAATCTACTTTGCCTTTTGCCATAAAAAAAAATACCAATAATAATTGGGAACCATTTTGGACGCGGTAAACGTTGGTTTATGGGCTCAAAATCACAATACACAAAAAAAAAATATCCAAGATAAAATAGGATCTTGAATGGGCTTCATTATTTATCATCCTCCTATATATTAAAATTCCTTCCAATTGTCAAATAGGCCCAAAAAACCACTCCTTTTAAAAAAAACACACCAAACCATTAACTTCTTATAATATATTCATAAAAATAACCTCGGCCCATATGATAATCAACCAAAACCCTCACATTTCCCCTCCTCACAACTCTCTTATAAGACCCTCACAAACCCTAATTCCATCATCCTCTTCCCATTGCCGTCACAAAACCCAGATCGCTCGAGAGAGAGAAACACATAAACCTGCAAAAATGAAGTACAACCCATGAGCCGAGTCGCGCCCGAATACTGACAGGCTCGGCTCGAGCTCGTGAGACTCTACTCGCGGTTCAGATTGAGCTCGTGGCGCGTCGAGCCTCGATATTTGATCTCGGCTCGAGCTCGTGAGACTCTACGACTCGCGGTTCAGATTGAGCTCGTAGCGCGTCGAGCCTCGATATTTGAGCTCGGCTCGAGCTCGTGAGACTCTACTCGCGTCTCGGCTCAAGATCATGGCTCGTCGAGCCTTGATATTTGAGCTCGGCTCAAGCTCGTGATGTCATAATTAAGCTTGGGCTCGTGGCTCGTTTCTTCTTTTGGCTAAGTCAATAACTAATTATCCACTAAGGCGGTTGGCCCAAATGTATATACCAAGTAAGGTGAACTTACTCACTCACCCATCATATGGATTTATAACTTGGTTTCCCTGTGTTGGAATTCCATAGTTTGATGAAGAAAAATAAGTTCATCTAAACCATGTTATAACTTGGTTTCCCTCTTAGCCTTGCTAAGATTTTGATGTGGGACTCCATATTTCGTTTAACTTATCTTACGTATGCTTTTATAACTTGGTTTCTCTCTTAGCATTGCTAAAATCTCAATGTAGCACTCAATGTTTTGTTAAAGAAAAAGAATCACTCAGACATGTGTTTTCATAGTTTTGTTTCCTTTTTAACTTCACTAAAATTTCAATGTGGGACTTCATGTATTAAATAATACTTCCGTCCTTGTAAAAATAAAACTATAAGTGCATTTAAATAATTAATTATCAAATAATCAAATACTTTAAAATATACTTTATTCCTTTTGTGAAGGAAATTAAGTATAAATTTTGTATACCAACCAAGAAGGTACAAATTAAGCTCTAAGTTAAGGTAATAAAGGAGTAGTAGCTATTTATAAAGAAAATAAGGTTAGTGCTTGTTTTTTTAGCCAATGTGGGACTTTAGCTCTAAGAAAATAGTGAACACTTTGCTAAATATCAGATATAAAAATAATTCGAGCCGCTCACGAGCATGTATCGTCTCATTAAAACTCGAGTCGAGCCCCACCGAGCCGAGCTTTGACCGAGGCGAGTTCGAATAGTTCGCGAGCAGGCTCGACTCATTAATACCCCCTAAAGGAGGTACAAATATCATTACCCAAAATTTATTTATAAAAAATGACATTATCCAAGCAAAAACTTAGCAACTTAAGGAACCTCAACCTTAAAGGATAATTTGGTAATAATCAACTTAATCAAATGTGTCGGAAGTAAGGCTTTAAAAGCCAACTTTGTTTTCTCAAGGGTCCCATATCGACCATAGGGATTTTCCTTTATTAATGCATCCATTCCCTTCCTTCTTGTGTTTGAATTGCAAGAATGTGAGGCTTTTATGGTTGGACTTCTTGTGTTTGGGCTTGCTACCACACATACAATCATATAACAAGGACATCTACTAATATCAGTGGCGGGTCCAAGAACTATTCAGTTGGGTCAGAGCGTATATATTAAATTTTCGTCGGGGTTAAATAGTCATTTTTGTAAGATAATTTTCAAAAAGTTAAAGTTTTTAAGGAAATTTTTTTATTTTTTATTTATTCAAGTAGAGTCAAGTGACCATACTTCTTATGCATTGGATTTGCACCTGACTAACATTGTAATTGTTTCACAACCACATATATCTATAAGCATCATGGATAGAACCCATATAAATGAAATTATTATTCTTTTTGTTGTATAAAGTGATGAAATGGATAAATCTTACAAGCTTTTTATAAAATACATTCTTGAAAAATTGCCTTTTCCAAACCCAAAAAACAGAGATATCGCATCAAGCTATCTGTAAGGGCCAACTTGACTCTCTTTGCAAGGATCCAATGCCGGTGATAGTCTCACTTTAAGGTGATCAAATCCAGTACGACCCACTCGATTTAGGCCAACCTAAATTTGGACAAAAGATAGTGAGATATCCATGCATGAATTTCAGACTTGTTTTAATTTGTTATGTGTTCATATAAAAGCTCGAAATCTCGATATGATTTTCCAGACATTGGATACAAAGTGGCCCAAAACTAAGCTTGACACATGATTTCGCTACTTTTAACATAGTTTTAGTGCGACATCTAACTCGTATAAGACATGTCCGAACATCAAGCAAACGTCCAAATACAAAAAAAATGCTTAATAAGTAATAGTAATATAATTTGTAGGGAGAATTTGGATAGAAAAATTAGGGAAATGTATTAGATGAGATTCACACGTTTGGTTTTAAAATTTTAAATATCATATAACCAAGATAATTGGGTTAATTTGTTCAGTTGAAAATAGGTTAACTAAACTAAACTAAATTATAATTAATAATAAACAATAATAATGATAAGTACTCTCTCCGTTTTTTTAATATGTATGTTTTTTTCTAATATGTACCTTTCTAACTTTTCCCATAAATGGAAGGTTGGCCCACCTAATTATTACACTTATATCTACCTTTTTCACTTTTTCCTTACTTTTATAACATTTTCTCTTACTTTTGCACTTTTTTCTTGGCCCGCGTGCAAAATCAAACATACATATTAAAAAAACGGAGGTAGTAATTAGTATTATTTTATTAATATATTAATACTTGTTGATGATTAAATATCAACAAAAATGTCTAAGAAGTAAATTAATATTTCTATGATAATAATAATATAATAATTACCAATAATAATTGGGAACCATTTTGGCCGCGGTAAAGGTTGGTTTATGGGCTCAAACTCACGATTTGTGTTTTAGGGTTGGTCTGTAATATTTATAAACCAAACTATACCACAAATCTCAAAATAAACA
This sequence comes from Patellifolia procumbens, assembly GCA_947645195.1. Lineage (NCBI taxonomy): Eukaryota > Viridiplantae > Streptophyta > Magnoliopsida > Caryophyllales > Amaranthaceae > Patellifolia > Patellifolia procumbens. Next base: position 3,538,470 of record CANSGD010000144.1, read on the forward strand.
GAATAATTTATAACAATAACAACAATAATAATAATAATAATAAGAGAATTAGTAAAATAAATCCGATCAATAATAAAAATAATATTAACGAAATAGTTAGATAATGAATGAATTTAAACTAAACTGAGTTTCGCTTCGCTGATGAAACTTAACTAAACTGAAACTAGTTTGGAGAGAACAAGCCCAAAGTAGAGTAAGAGATACCCAAGATGGGTTGAACCTCATCATTTCCTCCTAATAATTTCAAGAGATATTAAAATCAATTCTTAATTTATAACATTTGATAAATAAAAATCCTCTACCTTCTCAAACTTGTGAATGTTTTTTTTTAAAAACAAGATACAAGGAAACACTTAAGGGACTCTTCTCTCAATGATGCACCCTAAGCTATCTAATAAAGAGAGACGAAATAAGGTTGGATCTAAGAGGACATTAAAAGACTAACTTTTATGTAGGGATGAAAATGGGTCTTGAACCCAATCCATCCCCAAACCCATAGACCCATTTATTAGGGTTTAGGTTATGTCTGGGTCCATAGGTTATTAGGCGGGTATGGGTCCGGGTCCCTGTATATCAGACCCAGACCCAGACCCGGTCCGGACTCTACCCACAGACCCATTTATATATAAAAAAAATAAAAAATTTGTAAATTAATACTTTATAAGTAGTTGTGACTCCATTTAAGACATGTAATTAGGGATGACAATGAGTCTTGGACCCGACCCAGACCAAGACCCATAGACCCATTTATAAGGGTCTGGGTCCAACTTTTTTTAGACCCAATATGTCTGGTTCGGGTCGGGTCTGGGTCCAACATGATGTAAGTTGAAGTATATCTAAGATTTTATAAGCTATATTTTGTTAATTGTTTCGATACAAACATTAACTATGGTCACGCAAACCTATAAAATAGGCGGAATAAATTTATTTTATTAAAAACTGCAATTAAACTTGAAATTCAAAAGGATTCATTGACGATCTTGCAAGGACCCTAGACCTATCGTACTCAAAGGATCTGGATCTGGGTCTTAAATTCTCAGATCAAATAGGTCTAATTCGGGTCTGAATGTGAAATAAATTATTGGGTTTGGAAGAAAAATATAGTCAAGATAACCTATGATCTTGGGCTTCAACCTCGGCCCATATCATAATCATCCAAAACCCTCACATTTCCTCACAACTCTCTTATAAGAGCCTCACAAACCCTAATTCCATCATCTTCTTCCCCATTGCCGTCACAAAACCCAGAGAGAGTTCGCTCGCGAGGAACAGAGAAATCCGCAAAAATGAAGTACAATCCACGAGTCTCAAGCTCACGCAGAAAGTCTCGCAAGGCGCATTTCACAGCGCCATCGAGTCTACGTCGCATCATAATGAGCGCACCACTCTCAGCCGATCTCCGCACAAAGTACAATGTCCGATCCATGCCTGTACGCAAAGACGACGAAGTGCAGGTTGTTAGAGGCACATTCAAAGGTCGTGAAGGGAAAGTGGTGCAAGTTTACAGGAAGAAATGGGTGATTCATATTGAACGTATCACTCGTGAGAAAGTGAATGGATCTACTGTGAATGTTGGTATTCATCCTTCTAAAGTTGTGATTACTAAGCTCAGGCTTGATAAGGATCGGAAATCGTTGTTGGAGAGGAAGGCGAAGGGTAGAGCTGCTGCGGATAAGGAGAAGGGGACTAAGTTTACTGCTGAGGAAATCATGACTAATGTTGATTGATTGATTTTGAGGTGAGGTAATGAAATGAGAGGATTATGATGTTTTTATGTTTAATTTGTGTTTTTTTTGGAGCTGAATCGAATTAGTATTGTTGTTTTATAAACAGATTTTGGATCTTAGTTGTTTTGTTTAATTAGGGTTTATATTGGACCTCTTTGTTTTGTTTTAATCTAAGTTATGCGATACATTTCTACGCTTTTATTTTTGCGCATATTCTTATTATTGATTGTATTTTTGTTTTGTTTTCATTGTTTTTTGTTAGTTAATTAGGGTTTTTGATGAGAAATGTGGTAACAAATGTTTTATGTTGGGAATACTATCTGTTCCTAGGACCGAAGAGTGAATAGTGAAATGTGACTGCAAAAGTATTGTCGAGAGCTTAACTGAACTTTAAATTTGCGGTGGAGAATAAGAATGCTGTAAAAGTATCCTCCGTTGGCTGTTAGCCAAAATTTTGGTGTGAGTGTGAAACGGATGGGGCATGTGATAAAGAGAGAGATAGAAAGAAATAACTTGTAAAAAAGGAAAGAACATCTGTTGCAATTAATTTCATATTTCCATTTTTGGCAATTATTGCAATTAAAAAGAAATGGAGGAAGTATTATTGATCGCATTTGGATTGTTAGTTTGTCTTGATTGTTGTTTAGTTAATTAGGGTTTTTATTGAGAATGTTGAAAGATTTGATGAGAAATATGGTGACAAATGTTTTTTGTTGTGAAGTATAGTTATTCCTATGCTGAGGGCCGAAGAGAGAATAGTGAGATGAGACCTTAAAAGTATTGTCGTGAGCTGAACTGAAATGCGACTATAAGTAAATAGTAAAATGATGTATTAGGAGGAATGTTGTAGCGTATTAAGAAATTTCTTAAGTGTTTTGATGGTGATGGAAAGAGGTGTTTAAGTCCTAGCTAATCATACTTGTTAAGCTAGAATGGTTGTATAAGTGAATTTTTTTGGTATGGTGATGTTGCAGATATCATATAAGTAATGGTATGAAGTTTGGGGTTTTGGTCTTTGTTTCTAGTTTCTTTTCAATGGGTTAATACATTTTAAACTTATGAGCTAACAAATGGATATTGACGTTTGTTAAGAAAGCATTTTTGAACCTGTTTAATTGTTCAGTATGTGTGTGGTTTGCTGGCTTATAAGAAACGAAAACCAGCGAGCATGTGATCGTGGTGATTCTGGCTTCTGGTTTTTGTTATGCCTTTTCCAGTTTTTAGGTATGAAGTGTGATTGTTCTCATCTATATTCAGCTGATCTAGAAGAGATATCTCTTGTGATACTAGATACGTTCTCGTTTATTTTCTGAATACTTGCTAATTCATGTACCCCATTTTGATCAGTTGCTGTTCCGTAGTAGATGAAAGCAATTGTTAGAATAAGATGATTTTAGATTAATCCATTATGGTTTTCGCTATTTGTATGGGATATTAGCTTTATTGTGGGACACTGAACTGTTTTTTTTGTGTTTGAGAGTTGCACAAAGCTCATGTTATGAATTTCGTGTCATAGAGCATCCTTTTGCAGTGTGTATACCTCTTCTAGTCCTGACTTGTATGAATTAGCGCATAATTTCGCAGTGTGTACACCTCTTCTAGTTCAGACTTGTATGAAGTTCAAAACATGTTCTTGCTGTATCTTGAGTGTAACAACTTCCGGTAGACAGCGTAGCTGAACCATTGGAAGGCTTACTTTGTTATAGACTTGTGAGGTCTTGGGATTTACTTGGGGTTGAACTTTTTGCCTTTGAATTCCTTTTAAAACCTCTGTTTAGTAGATCCTGTAAAGTTGTAAACTTATGAAATTACTTCTCAGTACCTACTTTCTTGTGCATAAGTTCAAAATGGTGTGCGCCAAACTTCAACCACAACGCCTTCGACTAGAGTAGTACACTGTCTCATTATGCGTTGTCTTCGTTTTTAATAGAGTATACGAGTACTTGACGCTCCTTTATTTTCTTAGTAACGCTTTGTATATTACACATCTACACCTAGTACCTCCTTGTCCCTCTATTCCCTTGTAAAGACCTACCCAAAATCCCAACTCAGGCACTCACATATGACATATCACATACCCATCTTACTTCCACTTTCCCTCATTGAAAATAAGTTTAGGAGAACAATATCTAAATTACGATGAATGACATGAAATTAAGAATTAGGAAATAGTCTCTATTTTTCACATATTGCAAGCTTGGCTGGTCCATTATTCCCCTAAAAAAAAGGAAAGGCTGGGCATTATGGAGAACACTATGCGTGATGGTATCCTTCATACAACTTTTTAAAGAAAAAAGGCCATCCTACTCAAAATCCAAGTATGAAGTTCATAATACAACCCTCTGACTCACGATTTTGCTGATGAACTTCTACAAATTGAAATAAGGCCTTTATTCATCCTTGAACTTGTTTTGAACATGAAAGCACTTCACCTAAGCTTAGTTAACATATTTTTAAGTATTTTTAGCACTTTCTAGATGTTAGTTTGGGTTGCTATCAAAGCCAAGTAGATTAATTAATGCTTCATAAATGAGAAAATTAGGAGCCTATTGAGCCTAGTATCAAATATTTAAAACTTGAGTATACTCTTATCATTTGCGATATAATAGTAATTTACGTTGGACCGATTCCAAATTATACAGTTGATCATTAGAAGTAGAAAAAGTTTTTGCTTGTTGTATAAACATGGAATGGAAATTCTTTTTGAAACTGAAAAACAAATTTGCCGGCTTCAAAAAAAATTAGATTCACTAAAACTTTTTGTAACTAACGAAAATGATGAAGGTGACGGGCGAGCCACCTTAGGATAGTTAAAGAAGGGTGTTCTATTGATGGAAAAGATATAGATATTATAAACTGAGGAGATTTGGATATTCTCGAAAATACAAAAACTAATTTATTTAAAAGTTCACCAATTCCTTACAAAGCAACGTATATACGTGATGAACGAGAAGAAAGCATAGTCATAAACGATTGAAAGGAAAAGGCGAATGTGGTCAACTTACTAAATTAAAAAATCTAGAGAGAAAGGAAGATATGGATATGAAAGACCAATATCTAAGTAACTTGTTGCCATTTACACTAATTACAATAGTAATTTATAGTTAGATCGGTCAAATCATGTTTAAAATTCTAAAAAAAAATTTTATTCAATTTTACAATATTTTAAAAATATATGTTTTTCATATATGACATGGTAATGGGCACCTATTTCGAGGCGACATTTAATTGCTTTTTTCAGACTGAAGACGATGTTTTTTCAAAAAATGGACACTGCCAGGCAACCATTAAGGGTATAAATTTTGAGAATCCTTACGAAACGATTACTAATAAGGACCTATGACGGTGTGCGTTTTTTCGAAAAAATTTCGTTTATTGTCCGAAAAATCCGTCTCGAAGTACGTGTCCGAAAATTCGGCTTGTTGGTACTCGTTTCGTAAGGATTCTCGAAATTCGTACCCATAAAGGGTGAACGGCGGTGTCCGTTTTTTGAAAAAGCATCGTTGTCTTCAGTCCGAAAAACCTGTGTCGGAGTACGTGCTCGAAAACCCGACTTGTTGGTACTCGTTTCATGGGGATTCTCGATATTCGTGCTCTAAAAGGGTGCACGGCGGTGTCCGATTTTCAAAAAAATGTCGCCTTCAGTTCAATAAACGTGATTAAATGTCGTCTCGAAATACATGCACATTACCAAGTCCTATATGAAAAACATATATTTTTAATACAGTATATTGTAAAATTGAATAATTTTTTTTTATAAAATATTAAACATGATTTGACCGGTCAAAATATGAATTAGTAGTGTAATTAGTGAAATGGCAACATGTTACTTAGATACTTCTTTCATGCAGTAACTCACAAGAAAAAAAAGATGATGACTATAATTAACAATATGGGTACTATACATGACAGTTTTTGAAAAAAAATTCAATTAGTTTTCCTTTGAAGGATTTTGATGAAAAATGTGCAAACCCTGAGTAGTCCTATGCTTATTACTACCTCCGTTCCATAGGTATTGCAACCTTTGACATTTTGCACTATTCATACACTACCCTTTGACCCTCTTTTGTGATTTATACACAAGGATAAATATAGCCATGTGGGATCTTGTTAGATTCGTCTCGATATATGCTTAATTAATATCTAATTTTTATAATTTTTACTTAAATAAAATTAGAGATATTAGCGTCTAAAGTAGTGCGTTGGGAGGCGTAAAACTCCCTATGTTGCAATACATATGGAACGGAGGTAGTATATAGCAAACTGTGTGAACTGTGTTGATGAGTTAGGAAAATAATGTGAATAGAATGCGCCGTAAGTAGCACATTGTGTAAACTGTGTTGTTAAATTTCTCGGTTTAAGGGGATGGAAGAAGTTGTGCTTAGGCTAATCATACCGTATGAGTTAGCAACCATGGGTACATCTAGCTTAGCTTTTTTTCGGTTCCAATGTAGATTGTATGTGAGTGGTACTTATGGAATTTGGGGTTTTTCTTTGTTTTTAGTTTCTTTTGATGGAATAACATATTTGAAGTTTATGGAAAGAATTATATTAAAGTTTGTGTACAAATGCATTTCGAACTTGTTTAGAGTTTCAGTATGTATATGTTTTATTGTTTGATAGGAAAGCGAAAACCAGCTAGTAAATGACCCAATGGTTCTGGGTTATGTTGTGCCTTTGCTAATTATTATTATAATGGTAATATTAATTTACTTCTTAGACATTATTGTTATTATATCATCATCATCAAGTATTAATATATTAATACTAATAATAGTAATTACTCATTATTAATTATTATATAATCAGTAATTATTATTTTTAAAATTAATTTATCATTATTATTTTTATTTATTTATTTATAACTATCCTTTAATAACATAAAAAATAATATTATCATGATTCATTTGATATTATTCTAAATTATTAGTTTAACTATTATTACTTAGAATTATTATTACTTATTATTTAATATTCATAATAATTACTATTTACTTATCATTTATGTATTTATTACAATTTAATTCAACAATTCAGTTCAGTTCAGTTGCTCCAATAAGTTCAGTTCAGTTCAGCTCTAATAAATTCAGTTCAGCTCTAATAAGTTCAGTTCAGTTCAGTTCAGCTAGAATTAGCCGAAAAGAACATACCCTATGTGTTGGAGCAGTGCATATATTAAACCTAAACACATTACAAAACTTTGAAAAAAATGTCGATTGTTTGAGTTTTGTATGTGATATCTACCATACAGAATTTTGCGATCGAATTATAATTAGGATTACTTGTAATCTAAGGCAAGGAATACTAGGCTATATTGCGAACCAAGATATAACATAGGCTATATTGCGAACCCATGGGTGGATAGTGCATATGCACCAAAGTTCTTAACGACTAAATGATTAATTGTAAGCTTAAATTTATAAAAGGGGATCAAGAGGAATAATCATATGGTGGAAAGTAATTTGCAAATTAGTTACTACAATGTAGTTAACCTTTAGATAAAAAGTCGTAAACGTTGAAAAATATGAGAAAATCAGGTCAATTAAGGTAATTTCTAATGATATTATGATGGAATAGGCCCCATAGAGTCAATATTGCGTATGTAGCTAAGTTATAAAGTTATACTTTGTTTTTCATAGTACTGTAAGCGTTGAGGCAATTGAATTGTTCATTTGTTTGTATTGTTTGCTTTTGTAAAAGAAGATACACTGAACATCTTTTCAAATGTGTGATATCCAAAGCTTAAAAAAACTCATTACATAAACGATATTAGTGTATCTCTATTCTATAAGTGAAGAGGAGGGGGACATCAATAATCAACATTTTTTTAATTTCTAATTAAATGGAACAACTTTTTCCATAAATCTCCCTAACTTAATTTTTTGCACATTTTTAAATTTTGAATAAAGTAATACCAAACAGCCTAAATAAACTAAATGTTACTATATTTTTATACAAAATTTTACATAATTCCGCACGCAACGCGTGCATATCATATAATACTAGTTTGAGAAAGAACTCACTATTTGAGATTGAATAGTAAATGGTGAGGTGGACAATTGCTTTAGTAGGAAATCATTTTAGTATAGCTTAACTACATTAAGGTAATATTTTTAGGATTTTAAGCTTCATGTGATTAAGCCTATTTCAATGATAAGTACAATTACTAATCCTTAGGAGAACATCCATATTATGGTAGGATCTAAATCTCTAGTTAGAAAGATTTTTAAAGAAATGGAGTAAAAGAAAAGCTTACAAGTATATTGTACACTTGAGATCACGACTTACTATGATGGATCATTAGAACATCTTTAGTAGTTCACTTCAACGAGAAGTTTAGGTGAAAAAGACAAGGGGGTAAGGTAATCATATTGTAGCATCGTGTGTCCATAGAAAGAGACAAAGCTCCATAATAATCTTGCTTGAAGCACAATGTTGCCAAGAAGCTCATCAAGGCCTATGGGCTACAAGTGAATTAACTAGCTTTGTTAGTTGAATGGAAGAAAAAGTCCTCAACACACTAAAGTATGAGTCCTTTCTTGCTAAATTTCTTGCATCATGTAACTATGTGCGCTCTTGGCCAAGGAGATGGGAGTAACTTGCTCCTCATTGAAGGTGAAAACATGTTAATAATAAATTAACATTTAACGGTCTTTTTTAACTTCTTGAACTGCCCAACTTAACATGACCGAAAACAAGTTATCACCTTCCTATTATTTGGTTCAACTTATCAAATAATTTTTTAGCCACAAATATTCATTTGGATATACTCCCTCCGTTTCTTTTTGTTTGTCCTACTTTCCGTTTTTATCCGTTTCTTTTTGTTTGTCCTACTTTTTCATCTTTCCTTATATGACAAAATTATACTACCTCCGTTCCAAAGGTATTGCAACCTTTGACATTTTGCATTATTCATACACTCTCTTTTGACCTTCTTTTGTGATTTATACATAAGGATAAATATAGTCATGTGGGATCTTGTTAGATTCATCTCGATGTGTGCTTAATTAATATCAACTTTTTATAATTTTTACTTAAATAAAATTAGAGATATTAGGGTTTAAAGTAGTGCGTTGGGAGGCGTAAAACTCTCTATGTTGCAATACATATGGAACGGAGGTAGTATCACCCATCTACCCCTACTTTATCACTTTTTGGTCCCACATGTACCTTAAAAGTTTCTCTCACCTACTTAAATCACCACATTTATTATAAAATAAGTGGATTCCTTACTTGTTGTCCCCACCCACATGCATATGACATCATCTTTCTTGGCATTTGGAGCTACAGTAAATGGGACAAACAAAAAGAAACGGAGGGAGTAGATTGGTATAATTATTTTATGTAGCCATATTTCTTCAGTTTTAGAAACATCGTGTTTTTATATGATACCAAATATTCTCTTACATTATGAGTACGAGCGCATATGAGTATTTGCAGTTACACTGGAAAAGTATTGGGATACATGGTCTATCCATATGCTTATGAGTCAATTATTAACGTGTAAGGTTTTAATAAACGGTGTAAGAAGTTAAGTTTGAACTTTTTACTAAAGCCTTACAATTTTAACATAGAGTTCCTTGTATTTGTAATTAGAAATATTAATGACTAAATTTCTGCGTCGGCAAACGTAAAAGTCAAATAGTGTAGATTAAAAAGATTTTTGAAAAGCAGCTTCTAAAATTTGGTTAATCACTTCAATCTCCTAAAAAGACTTTTACTTTTCTTTAAAAGAAAGCATATTGAAAAGCGTTGTTCATCAATAATGAGATATTTTATCAATAGACTCAACAAATTTGACTATGAGACCCAACCAAAGTCGGACTCAAATCAAACTGATCCAAAACTGACCAGATTCGAATCATCTCAAAATATACTGTCAACTTATTTCCCGTTGCAAAAAGAGCCAAATTTCATATTTATTAATCCAATAATTATACTTTTTTTTATTTAATTTCGTATTATCTCAAATCTATTATTCTATTGTAATTATTGATTCAAAATATTATTTTAGCTATTGCTATATTTTTATATTAAATATGCAATTTAAATATTGATCAACTTGAGCGATCTCAAAACAAATTCGACCTGAAACAAAAATCAGAGTTGACATATATTCAACCTCTAAACTTGAGTATTTGACTCGCACCCTACCCAAAGTAAAATGACTCGTACTTGGCCAAAATAACCCTATTGCCACATAGTGTAATACTTCCTCATTTTTTTAGTTATACCTAAAAGTCTTGATAAGTTTTTCAACTCCCAATTTCAAGTATAGATATTACACATGTAAAATTTAGCAAGACCCCACTTTAATTATACTCGTATCTTAAAGTTAATATAAGTAGACATGACATAGCTATTTTTAATTCAAAAAAAAAAATTCAGAATATTGAATGTTTATTGTTTGAAACTATTTTTCGGGCCTCAGTCTCTTCTCTGTGCTCCACCTTTTGCTCTCGTTTTCTTACTTCTTTGATCAAACTGGGAAGAATTTTCAATGAACGCTATTTAATTCCAGATGAATCCAACCTTACATGATTGAGAGATACGCATTGCAGATTTTGAGGTTCGTCATTTATTGAATGTGTTTTAAAGATAAATCTCCTTTGTTCTTTAATTCATATTATATGCATTATATGCATAGTCGAATCTTTATACTAAAATAAAAATACTATCTGCAGTAACGTAGTGTCAGACTCTTACCTCGATAATCGCACCAACAATACTCACGAAAACAGTGATTTAAGCAAGAAAAAGGAGATGGAGAGTGAGAATTTAGTCAACGATCCTACCATTTTCTCCGACATCGCTAATCGCGCTAAAGGTTTTTCGTCTTTTCCTTCTCATTATCGCTTTTGATTTCAATAATATTTTGAATTTGAGCTGTTTTTCTAGATAAATTGATTTGATACAATTTTTGTGTTTTTTTTTGTGGATTATGTTGTTTTTTTTGACAAAAATAGAATGATTTTGGATCTTGCCAGTGCAGATCTTCATGCGAAGGATCACATGTTAGATCACAAAGTTTCAATTTCGTCATGTCGCGAGACTGGCGTGGTATGATTTCCGGCTTTCTGCTATTGTTTTGTGTTGATTTTGTTTTCGTTGTTGTTGCATTTGTTATGATGTTGAATTTGATCTTGTTTGCATTTTGCTTTAACTAGTTAGTATATTTTAGGTTAATGAACTCTAACACTAAACCTAAATCTACAACTTCCGGTTGATCGTTTGATCGTTTGATTTTTAAACAAAATCAATACCGGAGGTAATGCTCCCACGCCGATGTCTAACGTTAATGGACCTCCGATCCGGCAACTGACGTTGTAGTTTCGTGGAGCTCTACTAACAATAGCTTCATCGTTTGGAACAGACCTCTTGCCTAAGTATTTCAAGCATAATGTGTGATGTTGTTTTGTGGAGCTAAACTCCTACGTATGATTTTACACACTTCCCTTTTCTCTTTCGCTATATGTCTTGTTTTGTAGGCTTTGCTTAATTTCCGTATGTTAATGTGATGTTGGATTTGTGTTTCAATGTTATTGTGAATTGCTTAAATGTGTGTGTGCTTGATTGTTGTTCCACTTGTTTGTTGGAGTGTAGGTAGTCGAATGGCATTAGGATCAAATACCGTTGCAAACAAGATCAAGTTCATTAGGATCTTGTTGTTCAATTGGTTATGATTTATATGCGGTTGCCGGCATTTGAATTTGGTTGGCGGAATCTTTTTAGTAAAATGCTGATATCTGGTTGGGTTTGTGACTTGCAAATGTGAGAGTTTAAATCTCACTGAGATTCAATTATGTGAACATTAGGCTTAAATGATCATTTAAGTTTTTATCTGTTGCAGCCAATGCTTGGTATAATCTTTAGTAAACGCAATTTATTTTTGCATAGAAAGTGTGCAGCCTTCTAATAGATGAATACTGGCAATTCCGCAATATTGAGTTCTCTTTTGTGCCCATCTACAATTGCGCCTATTATAGACCCTTGTGAATCCAGTCTCCACTCCTTTCCTAAATCTGTACTAGGGTCCTAAACCAACTAGTGATTCGTGAACTTCTTAACTAAGAGCTTGTTTGGTTGGCAACTGAAGTCATGGGAATTTCTATTTCTTAGGAAGTGCAAAATGAGGTCCTTGTTTGGTTGGCAAATTTTTCACAAAATAGGGGAAGTAGAACTTCCCATGAACTACTACTTTCTACAAATTGGGGGAAGTAGCTTACCTACTCCCCCCTAGGTAATTAGAAATTCACGTGGGAAGTCACTTCCCCATGGACAATCAAACACCATTTTCCAACTCCCATGAATTCAATGAAGGAATATAATCCACATGTATTGAAAATTCATGAGAAGTTAATTCCTATGAGAGGAACCAAACAAGCACTTATGTTGACTTTGTGTATCCTGTTTTTTAATTGCTACTACTTGCCATCTACAATTTCGGGATTGCTATATCTAGGATCTAATTTTAGTTTTAGCTAACAAGATTTTGGCTTTTTTTTCTAAATCCATCTTTATGCACCATTTATGGAAATAGAAGTAAAATTTTAAGTCAAAAGAAAAATAATAAAGAGCTGCTGCTTATCAGGAGTATCCATGCATACCCGGAGAGCTCAGAGCTTTGTCTTGCACTGACCATTCTGATCAGATTCTGAAAATCTTCTTTGTAGAATTAGAAAGATCGAACCTACTTTTCTTTCATAATTAGAATTAAATCTGGCGTAGTTTGATTAGGCTTGAGGGGTACATAGATTTATGAATTTAGAACATGTAGGAAAATCAAGTTAGTAACTGTTTTATAAAGGTTAATTAGTTATCTACTTGGTTTCCTCAATTAACACCTGTATAGCCTTTCAATTACAGGAGATTTTGGTGCCCAAAAAGTCTCCGTTGCTGTTGAGGCTGGTTGTCTTAGTGTTTTCTATGGTGTGTGGAATCTACATTTGTTTTCTCTGTCTTAAGCAAATTAGTGTCGGTAACACTACCTCGTTCCTAAATGTTCAAGTGAGCGACAAGCCATGCTCAAGGCCAGATCTTGAAGATTGGGAAGTTCCTTATGTGCATTACCCTAAACCGGTTACTTATAGCAGGTAGTCCCCTCTTTTTTAAAATGCTCCTTTCAGGGTTTTTGAATCCGACTGATTTGCCACTCTATTATTAGGGCCGAATGTGCATGCCATCCAGTCAGGTATTTTGCCATATTGTCTACTCAAAGATCTGGCAGTGGATGGTTTGAGACCTTGCTGAATAGTCACATGAATGTAAGTTCAAATGGAGAAATATTCTCGGTCAAAGTTCGGAGAGCTAACATTTCAACTATAGTGGAGACTCTTGATCAGCTTTACAACTTGGATTGGATAAGCAGTGCTTCAAAGAATGAATGTACCGCTGCAGTAGGCTTAAAATGGATGCTAAATCAAGTAAGTGCTAGATTTCATTTTTCTTTCATTTTTTTTTAGTTTAGAGTATGCGTTTCTTGATTATTTGTCAATTAGCATCTTACGTGAATCACTGTGCCTATATTTTATCAGCGTCACATCCAAGATCATCATCACTTTGGGAAAGAATATGTTTGAGAAAAAGAAGTGTTTTTAGTGTAGTATATTACCCAAACAGACACTGGTAATTTATAGTATAATATGTAAATGTTTTCCGTAGTTCAGAACTGGATATTGTGAGTATCTGACTATTATTTTAGGTTGGTGTATCTAACTTATCAGGCACTGAATACTAAATATTTTCCCGATGTAGACATTTTCATGTGGATACTTTTCTTATAGAAGTTGCAGTTGAATTGTTCTTATCATGCAGAATGGATGTATGTTTAGGGTGCATTCTCTTCCCTTGAACTTATCTGAACTTTCTCTAGACACCTGTTGGACCCGAGCAGCCGTGATGATGAGGCTTAAACTTACACCCTTAGTGGAAGTGTGGAACACCTTTGCCCTTTCCCCCAGGAATATTGCTTTGAAGATAAAATCCAGTTAGTAGTACTTTTTGCCACTGTTGTTCGTCCATTCTCTAATGTGTGAGTAGCTTATCTTAACGCTTTTGGTTGGGATTGCCTTTTCTCGAATGATTGGCAAAGCAACAAACAAACGCATAGCTTAAGTTGAAATTACGAGTTATTGGAAGATTTAAGTACTTTCAAGGTTTTGAACTTAATAAGGTACTGGGGATCTCATTATCAAACTTGTTTTTTGGTCGTTCGTTCATTCTCTAATGCGTGAGTAGCTTATCTCAATGCTTTTGGTTGGGATTGCCTTTTTTGAATGGATGGGAAAGCAACAAGCAAACTTCTAGCTTAAGTTGAAATTATGAGTTATTGGAAGATTTAAGTAATTTCTAGGTTTTGAGCTTAATAAGGTTGGATACTGGATGGGATCTCATTATCAAACTTGTTTTTCGGTCATAGATGTTGGCTTGCCCAGAATTCAAATTATTGCAACTTTAGTGCCCTTCCATAGAGCATCAAACGTTTTAGTCTTTCATATACTTTATCGATGGTAAAAGCGGTGTCCCAATTGAAGGACGTTCTCTCCCTCGTTTTCTTTCCCAATTGCAGTAGAGGAATGTAAAAGGTGTTCTCTTTTTCAGTATGATTTCCCCAATGGTTTAGGGGGCATTTGGTCACCCAAATCAGTAATCAGGTATGGGTATTGTATGAATAGAACTTATACGCTATGCTATATCTTATATATACGTGCTGTTTTGTAACAAAGAAGACCACCCCAAGACCTATACTTCAAATCCCTCAAATCGTACTTTTAAACCAAAGGAGGAGAGTTTAAGGAAACATCCATCCCTGGGATCAAGATCTAGAAAAAAAGGGGTTGATACCTATAACCTCGATCATGACCACGACTCCACGAGGCCCATGGGGCACACCCCACCAGACCACCATTACGACCGCACTTCCATCACCACCACCCTTAACATCATATTTGACTCTCTCCACCCCTCATTGTCATTTTCCACCATGTCCACCACTGTCATCTACAGGTATGGTCATCCCATGGGTTTGATACCTTATAACCAACCCCATACCTGATATTAGGTGAGCTAAACAGGTACTTGTGCTCCTATTTTTCTTTCTCCTGTCCGCCTTTTGACGTGGCATAAAGTGACAAGCATTATTTATGTCTTGTTCCATGTTGCTACTGTATTTCATTTGTGAACTTTGCAATTCAATGTACATTGTTATCGGACCAAACTTCCATTCAGTCCAAATCATCATCTGGATGGAAGCATTTTCAAAATATTTGACAGTGCACTATATTGCCCATCAGTGCTTTCTGTAAAACTGAAGACTAGTCGATTTCTTCATTTGTGAGGACACTGCCCAATTTGTGAACATATATTTGCAATCTTTTCGATTTGCTGCCCTTGTTCACGTGAGATAGAATATTGAGACCATCCAAGTACGAGATGGAAACTAATTCTAAATTTCTGACCCAGACAAATTGAACGAATTAGCTTTGTACAAGGTAGATGTAAAAAGCCATTCACCAAGCAGGCAAGCACCCCAATGTGTTTTCAAGAAGACTATTTGTGTACTTAATTAAAGTGGACTTCAAAAGCCTAGATTGGCAGCTTTGTGGTTGGCCATTCTCAAGACTGGAGCATCAACTTTGTTGTCTTCTTGTTGCATTTGTTCTTGAGCTATCACTTATGTTGGCTGATACTTGTTGCTCTTTTTCTCCTGTTTGCTGGATTATTTCAGGCATGCATTAGAGTCCCTTGTCAAAGAGGATGCACTTATATAATACTATTCCTTTGAATCAAGCCTTTTGTATTTCTGTCTTCTTTAGTTATGTAAAATTCATAGAGGTGATGTTTATGCAGGGACTAATGCAGCATCATGAAGAAATACTTGAATATTTTACCAAAAAAGGTGTTTCCGTAATTTTTCTCTTTAGAAGAAATCTTTTGCGGCGAATGATATCGATACTTGCGAACACATATGATCGTGACTTTAAGCTGTTAAATGGGACACATAAATCCCATGTCCACTCTCCCCATGAGGTACGTATATATTTTTATTTTTTTGATGGTAAGGAGGACCCTAACCCCCACCCCCAAACCCAAGCACCCTCACTGGGCAAGATTAACCCCAGACCTAGACAACCTTTGGTAACGTTGGTAGATGGATGATTATTGGATTGCTTGGTAATCTTTTGCAGGCTGAGATACTGGCAAGCTACAAACCTTTTGTAAATTCCACGACTTTGATACGAGAGCTTAAGCAAGTCCAAAATATGGCTGCTAAAGCACTAGGGTACTTTAATAGCACCCGTCACATATTGTTGTACTATGAGGATGTAGTGAACAACCGAGCTGTAAGTCAGCTACTCCAGAAAGGCTTTTTTGGTTCACCATTCATCTCTGAAACTTATGAATTTGTTTGTTTTCATTATTTTGTGCAGAAATTATTAGATGTTCAAGACTTTTTAAGGGTTCCACGAATGAATTTAACGAGTAGACAGGTGAAGATACACAAGGGATCCTTGTCCGAACAGGTAGCAAACTGGGACGATGTTCAAAGGACTCTTAATGGGACAGAGTTTGAGGGATTTCTAAATGCTGATTATAGATTGTAGGCTTTCTGATTTTGCAGATGTAAATAGCTTCTTCTGATTCTAATTTCATTTGCCTCCTAATTCTCTACACTATCGGCAGGGGGCAAAAATTTTGGTAGCACAGTTTTGGGTTTCAGATTTTGCAGCTGTTTTACTATCCCGTTTAATTATTCATTTATTCTTTTCTCTCTTTGTAGTTGCATTTAATTAAGCACAAATGCACAATGTGTTTCTTCTTTATGCGCAGTTAGTGGATGACCTTTTCTTGGTCATGAGAAGAGATTGGGTCAAAAAGGACCAAGTCCTCCATAGTTTGATGATAAACAGTATAGTCAATAGCAGGGTGTGGGTTATTATCGTTATCATCTCATCATTGATTGAAGCTGCAAATTGTTCTGAGAGTTGTTTGTGCAGTTGTGCAACACCATTTTGTGTTATCATGCCTTTTTTTTTAAACCTACATTTCTCTTTCTAGAATTCTATATTGGAATATTGCATCACCACTAACTAGTCTGAAAGTCAAGGTTAGCATATTGAGTTTTCGCCTACCGATTCAACTCTTAAATCTTCCTTAAATTCTTCAACTTACTGAACTCTTGCCAACTAAAATACACTACTCCATATACTTGGGAGTTGTCTTTTATTGAACAAAGTTAAATAGTTCCATTGATCAGACAATGCAAATCATAACTATCAAATGTGGCCCGTGTCTTGATGATCTTCATATTTCCTACTTCATCCGTTTGTTTTTAATTGTTACAGTTTACCTTTTTACGCTTGCCAATGCAAATGTCTGAACGTTGATATATTTAGTTGTGTATTTGTAAAATTTATAAAAAATATATTCCGAGAGTGTATATGGAGACGAATCAAACAAGTTCTCACATGAATATATTATTCATTACTCATACATCAAATGATAATCAAAGTGGCATAAAATAGTGTAAAATGTCAAACTATAACAATTAAAAACAAACGGAGGTAGTACTTTTCTACTATTTACCTACTTTATTTTGACTATTGTTATTATGTTGGTGATTTATGTAAGTAACTCGTTTCTGACCCGGACAATGCCCGGGTTGGGTCTTATTACTCCTACTACTTTTATTTATTAAGGACGTGTTGACTTTTATTACTATTCACATTTTATTCTTTGACCATCCTATGTTATTTATTTCATGAGGAAAAACATAGCTCTGTGGGATCTTGTTTGATTCATGTGGTTTGTTAATACCAACCGTAAATATTTTTACTCATGCGTAATTAGAGATATTCGTGATCAAAGATAAGCACTGACAAGCGTGAATATTACAAATATTCCTATTAAATAAAAACGAAGGAAGTACTATATAACAAAATAAGTAAATATCCTGCTTTTTCCCCTTTTCTTATATTCTTTTTATTTTTTATAAATTGATCAATTATGATGGGCTTTTACCTTAACTTATTATATATAAGGAAAAATTGCTAGTACGAACAATGCTCGATCTTCTTTTGAAGGGCTTATCTATTAATTTTATAAGTCATTGTTACCTGATAACCTGAAACAGCAGGTCAAAGTGAGATTTTGCATGTGATAATTTTAAGGGTTTTCAGGCACGCATTTCAAATCGACTATTTCAGCTTTTTTTAGGGTGAAGACAACGTTTTTTCAAAAAATGGACACCATCATTCATCCTTTATGGGTTCCATTTTTTAGAATCCCTAGAAAACAGGTACCAATAATCCGGATTTTCTGACATGCACTTCAAGATGACTTTTGTGGGCCGAATACAACGTTTTTAAAAAAAACGGACAACGGTATTTACCCTTTCACGAGTTTCGAGAATCCCTACAAAACGGGCACCAATAAGTTAGATTTTTGGGCACGCACTTCAGTCCAAAAAAAGCGGAAAAAATTGTCTTGAAGTGTGTGCCCCAAGACACGACTTATATGGTGCATATGGTGTCCGTTTTTCGAAAAAACTTATTCTTCGACCCAAAACGATCGAAAATGTCGCTTTGAAATACGTGCCTTAAAATCTGGCTTATTGGTACCCGTTTTGTTGGGATTCTTTGAAAGAATGCATAACCTTGTCCGCTTTTCAAAAAAACATAGTATTCGGCCGGAAAAAGTCATCTTGAATTGTGTGCCCGGAAATTCGTCTTATAGTACCCATTTCGTAGGGATTCTCGAAATTCGTGCACATAAAGTGTGCATATTATTGTTCGTTTTCCGAAAAAACGTTGTATTAGGCTCGAAAAAGTCGTCTTGAACCACGTGCCGGAAAATCCGATTTATAAGTACCCATTTTGTAGGAATCATCAAAATTCCTGCCTATTCAGTTCAGTTCAGTTGTTTTATACCGACGAGAACAAGCTCGTAGAGCGCTATTCTTCCAAAGAAATTTTACATGCTAAATTGAATTGGTGCATTCTAAGTGTGTTGCTAAACTTGAGAGATTCAAGCTTCATTCTTTTATGGAGGATAGAGGAGAGAGATTATAGTCTACCAGACTACCACAACATCGCCACCAACCCTGATCACTACTTTGAATACCACCGCAACCCTAATGCCGACCACTGCGTTTCGCCGAATATCAAAGCAGTCACCCGTTCATTCTACAATTTAATAGATGAATTTTTAGTTTTCTACCCCTATTTTGTGTAATTTTTTTGAGTTTTCATTTATTTAATTCGTAGAAAAAATAAAAAGAGAACATGGCAAGATAGTTTAACTAAATGGTTTATGAAACTTTTTTCTTTTATTGATGTTGTTTTTCCATATTTTATTGTAATTTATTTATCTAAAATAATTGCCATCACGGACCGATTTATTTTTATTAGTTGTTACTTGTTAGTTTTACCAAAGGAGAATACAAAACTACATTATACAAGTACAACTTTTATTATACACTTGATGTGGATGCAAAAATCAAATAGATTAACGATTTGAGTAACCTCTTCGTATCCACACCGTGTACGATGAGCATGATACATATAAGGCTATTTTTGCTCATCGTTCATTTAGACGGACATCTAATTTTTGAGCATTTGAAGGCGTCCAAATGAACAATGAACAAAAATTTAACATTAAATATACTATATTCATGGTAAATTCAGGTGTATGATAAATAGCCTCTCATACCAACCTTTGTACGTGGTCCATGACAATTATCCTGCATTCCTATAATTATGCAGACATGTTCACAGCCGTCTATAATAGTAGTAGTGACCATGATGGTTACGCGTAATGGACCAATGGCCACGATCTTCTCATTGTTTATACATATTATTATTACTAATTGTTGTTGATTTGTTAATTAGTATCGTCGTTTAGGGAAGAAGAGGACCAGTTTCCAGTTATAATACATCATGTCAGGAAAAGAAAATGTTATCACACTAGTTATCTTCGTTAGATTGACTAACATTTTGGGAAAAGGAAACATTTCCTCTGTGTTCCAAGCTGAGTCTAGAACATGGAGTATATTTTGGATGGTTGGGTAAAGATAGAACATGATCACGTTCATGTAGTCCAAAAACAACAAAATTATAATCTAAATATCATCACTATATAAATAAGTATAATTTTCCTTCTGACTATGTGCAAGTAACCACATCATCAGATACATATTTTAAACCAATCAAAATTTCTTCTATCTGACAAGAAATGTCAGTTTTTTAGTTTACTACTACCCCATTTATTAATATGTACATTTGCTTTTGCGCGCGGACTAAGAAAAAAATGTTAAAGTAAGAGAATAAGATAGTAAAAGTAAGGAAAAAGTGAAAACGTTAGAGAAGGAAAGAAAAAGTAGGAGAGAAGTGTAAAAAATAGGTGGGCCAAGCTTCCATTTATCGAAAAAGGTAGAATAAATGAAAAAAGTTAGAAATGTACCAATTAAAAAAAACCCAAAATGAAAAAATGTGCATATTTAAAAAACGGAGGAGTACCTTTCTATTCTGTGTGACGGAGCTACCTTTTGAGCTTATTCATTGGTTGTAGGATGAATATCCGTTATCCGCAAATTGATTTGGTTCA
Organism: Patellifolia procumbens; assembly: GCA_947645195.1. Taxonomy (NCBI): domain Eukaryota; kingdom Viridiplantae; phylum Streptophyta; class Magnoliopsida; order Caryophyllales; family Amaranthaceae; genus Patellifolia; species Patellifolia procumbens. The sequence goes on from CANSGD010000144.1 coordinate 3,558,800, forward strand.
TTTACCTATTTGGAATTGTTTTTATAGTCTAAATTTTGTGTAAATTTTCAAAAGAACAATGAACAAAAAAAAGCTTTTGGTGTAAGATGTTCAAGTCATTTTACACTAAGGTATAGAATAAAAGTTGTTGTAATACCTCTAATTTTTAAAAAGTTAGATTTTCTACCCCACTTAACATAATTTGCTAAAAAAAATCGTGAACTAGCACCTTGAAACACCATCTCCTGCTTCTTGTCACCTTTGACTTCCGCTACTATCATCCCGAACCACTAATTACTCAAAGGGTCTATGATGCACACAGCATTGGGATTGCATCCTGCACTCACCCAAAACGCAAGCCAATGAACTAGCACCTTGACCAAGTCAAATTTGCTGTTTGCACTCCTCCTTTCTTATTTCTACATTCCTTTTCGCTCCTTTGTTCCCCATTATATAAATCCCATGTTTTTAAAACCCAAAAAGTTCTTTCTCTTCCACTCAAATTTGACTTAGTCAAGGCCGGAAACTTGTGGTCAACGCCGGAAAAGAGTGATAAGGTGTGTTCTCGCAATAAAAAATTATACAAGGTTGTTTCTCACAAAAAAAAATATACAAGGTTGTTTCTCGCAAAAAAAAATTTTAAAGGTTGTTTCTCACAAAAAAGTATATTTAAAGGGTTGTTTCTGACAAATTTGCCTTATTATTATTATTATTAAAATGTCAAAGTGGCAAAAATGACATTGGTTTGTGATGCTCCATGAAGTTTGTGGTAGGCATGTTAAATCTATAAAAAAAAATACAAGAAGTCAATGAGTAAAAATAAAAAGTCTCCGAGCAATCCGTTCAAAATTACTTGGAAATTCCCTTATTAATTGCATACTATTTTCCCACCAAATATTCGGATCACCTCTTATTTCATCTCCATTCTCTTCTTCCTTCCAAAATTTCCTTCAGTAAAACAAAAATGGCAATCCAATCCTCTCATTTCATTTTATCATTTCATTTTAACTTCTAAATAATTAGCTCTCTTTCTGGGTTATTTCCATGTACTTTCTTACCACACGTTTTCACCTTTTTCTGGGCAAAAAGTTAAATTGTCTTTTAATCTGTTTCTGCCTAGAAATTCATTATTTTACTCCATTATTATTATTATAAACAGTTAATGGTAGCTTTCATGGTAGTTACAAACTGAAAAAGTAGCGTGTTTTAGGAGACTAAAGTCAATTCCTTTTTGCATATAAATTAATGGGTAGAAGATAGAATGTAATTTAATTTATTGTTCTTATTGTATTAGAAATTATATATATATATATTGTGATAATTCATAGTTGTAGTTAGAGAGAGAGAGAAATCAAAGGAAAGAAAAATGGAGAGTTATCTGACACAGAATTTTGAGGTGAAACCAAAGGGAACATCAGAAGAAGTGCTGGAAAAATGGAGGAAATTATGTGGTGTTGTAAAGAACCCTAAACGTCGTTTTAGATTCACTGCTAATCTTTCTAAACGTTATGAGGCTGCTGCTATGCGCCGTACTAATCAGGTTTTTCATCTAAATTTTCTGCATTCTTTTCAATATTTCACCATTTTAGTTAGAAACAATGTGAGAATATTTCTTGTTTTGGTTAATTATGGGCGAAGATATTGTCAAGACTGTTTTTTTTTATGGTGCCGAGGCAAATATGAATAAAAAATGTCTAAAATATATTGTTAACAAGAATACCCACTTTGATCCGAAATCGAATAAGAAGAAGGAGAGGGAGGATGATTCACATGTATTCTAATGGGCTACTTTATCTATCGTCAATTAGTTTAAGGATGGACCCATCTGAACATGTGTGTGGTCAGACACTCAGACTCCCTTTATGCGTAACGGTGTACAGGACTAGTGATTTTTTTTTTTAATGTTTGTACCCGGTTCACCCTTCGGGCTACATCCGGATTGAGGCCAAGTTCGGGATGGTTAGGTTCCATTCCTCTCCTGAGGGTGCTACTGGGTGCTGTGGGGATTCGAACATGAGTCCGTCCTACCAAAACCAGTCTCCATCACCACTGGACCAACACTTAGGACTAGTGAATTTTATGACATATCCATATCTAGTGTATTTGAGTTGGCCATCTTGGCAATAACTTCACCCCTTGATTATTAATCTACAGAATTTCAAAAAGTTTTTTATAGGGTTCCTGCGTTAGAAAAGTTTGTTTTCCTTAGCTTGCTCTTGGAGAATCATATTTTTTATCTTATTATATAGCATGCAATTCCATAAGATTTTTGTGAATCTGTTTTATCCATGTTGTGGGAGAGTTTGAATTTATATATACAATAGCATCAATGTCATTTTTCATAGGAAATGTAGATCTTTCCAAGTTGTAGATTTCCTTTTTCGATTGGTTGATCTTTCTCAGACTTTGGCTGTTATACATTTTATGGAATTTGATCACTTTCACTAGTATTTGACCCTGAAGAAGAAAGTCAATCGAAGAAGGTCAAGTAAACGCCATGTTTTCTAAATTTAATTACTCTATATCAGAGAGCTAGTGCAACAATGGACTAATTGATTTACCTCAAGTACCCGTGTTGCATCTTCGCAGCCTGACAAGAATATGGATACTTGCGCTTCATTTGGACCAAAAATTTGGAAGTTTTTCGTATACTTATCGTATCTGACAGTTGAAGTTACACCAGTGTTTGACTGTTTGTTATTAGTTCCTGTAACATACAACTGACACTTTAATATACAAAACTGAAGAGAAATAGTTGTTGTTGTTGCTCTCGCTTGATTAATATTTAGGTCAAACATTAATGGTATTGGTGGAAGTCAAGTAGTCAACTGATTGTTGTCCATGTTTTCTTTTGCATTGCAGGAGAAGTTGCGAATTGCTGTTCTGGTTTCGAAAGCAGCTTTCCAGTTTATACAGGGTGAGTGCTTTTATCTATCTATACAAATAATACAATCCATATTTACATAGTTATATTTATCTATTCTTGCCTTACAAGTTACAATCAAGGGGCTTGAAATGAAATTTAAATCTAGTGTTTACGTAATGTGAGTGCAGGTGTAGCACCAAGTGATTACGTAGTCCCTGAGGAAGTGAAAGCAGCGGGTTATGGGATATGTGCGGATGAGTTGAGTTCTGTTGTGGAAAGTCATGATATAAAAAAGATAAAGTCCTATGGAGGAGTAACAGGGATTGCAGAAAAGCTCTGCACGTCAACTGAAAATGGCCTTACTACTAAGTCAACTGCCCTTGCTCGTAGACAGGACCTTTTCGGGATTAACAAGTTTGCTGAGGCTCAACTTCGGAGTTTCTGGGTGTTTGTTTGGGAAGCCCTTCAGGATATGACATTGATGATTCTTGGTGTCTGTGCTTTTGTTTCTCTGATAATTGGTGTTGCCACGGAAGGGTGGCCTATGGGGGCCCACGATGGGCTTGGCATTGCAGCTTCTATCTTACTTGTTGTATTTGTCACTGCCACAAGTGATTACCGTCAGTCCTTACAGTTTAGGGATCTCGACAAAGAGAAGAAGAAGATTGCTATTCAAGTCACTAGGAATGGTTATAGGCAGAAATTGTCTATATATGACCTACTTCCTGGTGATATTGTGCATCTTTCTATAGGAGATCAAGTCCCAGCTGATGGGCTTTTTGTGTCAGGATTCTCAGTGTTGATCGATGAATCAAGTTTAACCGGAGAGAGTGAACCTGTTATGGTCAGTGATGAAAACCCTTTTCTTCTCTCAGGTACCAAAGTCCAAGATGGATCATGCAAGATGATAGTTACAACTGTTGGAATGAGGACTCAATGGGGCAAGTTGATGGCAACTCTGAGTGAAGGGGGAGACGATGAGACCCCATTACAGGTAAAACTCAACGGGGTTGCCACCATAATTGGTAAAATTGGACTTTTCTTTGCTGTTGTGACTTTTGCGGTACTCGTGAATGGCTTAATCGCTCGTAAATGGAGGGAAGGGACACATTGGCGTTGGGCTGGGGATGAAGCCGTGGAATTGTTGGAATACTTTGCTATTGCAGTTACCATTGTTGTGGTGGCAGTTCCTGAGGGGTTGCCTTTAGCTGTGACTTTAAGTCTTGCATTTGCCATGAAGAAGATGATGAATGACAAAGCTTTGGTCCGCAACTTGGCTGCTTGTGAGACCATGGGATCATCTACAACTATCTGCAGTGATAAAACTGGGACGCTCACTACCAACCGCATGACTGTGGTAAAATCATGCATCGCCCTGAATGTTCAAGAAATCAGCAAAGAATCCACCTTGCGTTCAGAGTTACCCGAATCTACCTTAAAGCTTCTACTTCAAGCCATATTCAATAACACAGGAGGTGAAGTTGTTACTAATAAGAAAGGTAAGCATGAAATATTAGGAACTCCAACTGAAACTGCTCTCTTGGATTTTGCGCTCTCACTCGGTGGTGATTTTCATGCTGAGAGGCAAGCATCAAAGATTATCAAAGTTGAACCATTCAACTCTACAAAGAAGAGGATGGGTGTAGTATTGGAGCTTCCCAGTGGAGGAGGTCTAAGGGCCCACACCAAAGGTGCTTCAGAAATAGTTTTAGCTACCTGCAATAAGGTGGTCAATGCAAACGGAGAGGTTGTTCCCCTTGATGCAGGAAGTCTAGAGCATCTTAAGACTACAATCGATCAATTTGCAAACGAATCTCTTCGAACCTTATGTCTTGGCTATATGGACCTTGAAAATGCAGGGCTTTTTCCAAATGACCCTATGCCCTCTGAAGGCTACACTTGTATAGGAATCGTGGGTATCAAGGATCCTGTTCGACCTGGAGTTAAGGAGTCTGTTGCTATATGTCGTGCAGCAGGGATAACTGTACGGATGGTTACAGGGGACAACATAAATACAGCCAAAGCTATTGCCAGGGAATGTGGAATTCTTACTGATGATGGTATTGCCATTGAAGGTCCAGTCTTTCGAGAGAAGAGCATGGAAGAATTAGAGAAAATCATACCCAAACTCCAGGTGAGTTTAGCACTGATTTTCGAATTTCACTAATATGACATCTATTCTTAATAAAAATCATTTATGATTATGTTTTATACAACTTTGGAAATCTTTTAATATGACATCTAATGCATGATAATCTATGATATCTAGTACTAAACAATTTTTTTGCAGGTCATGGCACGATCTTCTCCCCTAGACAAACATACACTTGTGAAACACTTGAGGACAACATTTAATGAAGTCGTAGCAGTCACAGGAGATGGTACAAATGATGCCCCAGCTCTTCATGAAGCTGATATTGGACTTGCAATGGGCATTGCTGGTACTGAGGTACGCATACATATAATATTGCATACATATCATTGATGTCGTCTAATTTTCGAATTCTTTTGTCTAATTTCTGGTGACACTATAAATTCTTGGTTATATTTCAGGTGGCTAAAGAAAGTGCTGATGTTATCATTCTAGATGACAACTTCTCTACAATTGCAACTGTTGCTAAGTGGGGGCGTTCGGTTTACATAAACATCCAAAAGTTTGTGCAGTTTCAGCTGACTGTTAATATTGTTGCCTTACTTGTTAACTTTTTCTCAGCCTGTTGGACTGGTAAGAATCATACCATCTTTCGTATAAGCGAACCACGCTGATTTTCTTCATGCTTGACAATATGGGTTCTCATTTTTTCAGGGAGTGCTCCACTCACTGCTGTTCAGCTTTTATGGGTCAACATGATCATGGATACACTTGGAGCTCTTGCATTAGCTACTGAGCCTCCTAATGATGAGTTGATGAAGCGAACACCAGTTGGAAGGCAAGGAAATTTCATCAGTAATGTCATGTGGAGGAATATATTAGGCCAATCCTTTTACCAATTTATGGTAATTTGGTTTCTGCAAGCAAATGGAAAAGCTTTGTTTCGCCTTGAAGGCCCAGAGGGAGATTTGAGCTTGAACACGCTTATCTTCAACTCATTTGTCTTCTGTCAGGTAATTCTTAAATTCTGTAAAGACTTTTTTTGATGAATAAGCGTATACATATTTTGACTGTTGTGAGGATCAGGATTATACTTTGTGCAACTTTTACTGAAACAATATTGGTAAAGAAAAATAGAAACTCAACTTTAGACCTTATTCACTTCACTTGATTGATACTAAACTGGAATTATCATAAAACTGTCTTAACTGATATGTATTGATTTATAACCTCTCTTTTTTTAATGCTTGCTGATGACTTTAACCAATTAAAGGTGATTTAACTCAATAAATGTTTTCTCCTTGCAGATTTTCAATGAAATTAGCTCCCGAGACATGGAAGAGATAGACGTTTTCAAGGGCATATTAGACAATTATGTATTTGTTGCCGTCATTAGTATCACCCTCTTCTTTCAAATTATCATTGTCGAATATCTTGGTACATTTGCCAACACCACTCCTCTGAGTTTCATGCAGTGGTTCCTCAGTATTTTCGTAGGATTCTTGGGTATGCCAGTTGCAGCAGGCTTGAAGAAAATACCAGTTTAAACTAGAAGTGAAGTTTGTATTGAGGAAGTCCGGAAGCATTTGCTAGTATTAAGTACTAACAAACAGTCTAACATCCATTGTTGTCCATTGCTAACTTCATGAGCAGCAAAAGCAATTGACTGGAAGAACTTCAAGTGAATATTCAACATTTCAGTACACACATGAGCTCAAGCTGATACTGGTTCCTTCTTTTTTTTCTGATTAAAGACATGTTTTTGACATTCCCGGCATTTTTGCATGCCAAGATGTAGGGCAGTAGCTTGTTAGTTTAGAAATATCCTTTGTGAATTTCAAACAATGTAAGAAGGTCTACTACTTGTACCCCATTATGATTTTTCTGTAACTTGAATCTTGATTTTATTCAGCCAACCTGCAAACTACAATCCATTGGATCATCTATGTGCAACACAAGATATTCTTTGTGCAACATTTCTCTAAAAATACGAATCATTAAAAACCTTCCAAAGTGAACTCGTAGGTGATAATTCGACCTTGACTTAGATGTGCATCAACACCTAGTATCTACATAACTCAAGCCTAAGTCAAACTGATGGATTGGGTAAAAATTGGCACAAACTAAATTGAACTCAACTATATATGCCCTGAATCATCCAATCGAAATGAGCCAACTGTTTTTACATGTTTATAAAGTGTTCTTTTCACCTTTAGAGAAAAGTGTCAGGGGCATGACTTGTGGTGAAATCAGGATTAATTAGGCCCAATCAGGTTTAATAAGTTTAGATAAGTTCAGGTCAAGAAAGCGTACTCTTACAAAAAGGAGCTAGAAATCGCATTAAAAATACAACTTTGCATTTAGGCTTCTGATTTTATTTACAGAACAGGACTTTGCAGAGTTCACAAGACAGCACATATGTTGTTTCATCTGATGATGCATCAGGTTTCACAAGAAAAAAAGCAGAAAGGATCAAGCAAAGCTTTGATACCAAGAAGTTCTTGCAATCCTTCACTATTCTCTGCCTCTTCAACACAGCTATTCACTTGTGGGTATAGCTGTTGTAGATAAGTCATGGTCATACTGAGCTCTCCCAACTGCATGTCTTCCTGCCTTAACAGCTTCGTGGAAACAAAGCGTACAAGCCCCAAGGCAAGGCCAAAATCCTTTCTTTTCAAACCAGTCATAGTGCCAATGAGAAATATTAGTCCAACTATGTCTAGTATCTCGTAATTCATCCGAAATAGTTGAGACAATATTGTTATAAGCTTACTAAATGCTGGAAACTCTTCATTTTCGGCATTATCATCTTCTTCATCTTCTGATTCAGAGCATTTCATTACATAAAGCTCAATACTTGCTAAAATAGAAAGCCACGGATGAATATGCATTTCACCATCACTAGACAAGTGAAGAGAGATGTTCTCTTCCATACACTGTTTCACCATGTTCCTTGATACTAATCCCAGAACAACATCAGGCAGCCATTGCTTAGCTAAACTCACCATCCGTGCTGCATAATTAGATCCACAGTACAATTCAATTGAGGCTATTAGATCAAGCAGCTGATTGGCAACTTCATAAACTTCTGGGGAAGAAGGAGAATCTTCATCGGCGCTTGCAAGAACTACATTAAGCAGCTTGGCTGCATAAGTGAAAGAGCTCCTCAGGCATAAATGGAGTTCTTTAAGTTCTTCATCTTGAAATTTCGATTTATCATGAAATTGGCGCTTTAAAATGGAGATCACATTCTGCATATAAGCGGATGTGAAACTCAGAACCCTTTGTTTGTTGTGAAAAAGGAGGTTCATTGCTGCAACATCGACAATAAATTTCAGAACTGCAGTGCAGATCTTCACCGAATTCAACATTCTTCTTCGGTATGAAAAGGGAGATCCTACAAAAACAAGCAACTTTCATATAGAAAACAAGCAAGTTCAATGGATTTAATTATAAAAGGATAAGGCCAATTTAAGATGCTGTAGAAAGTTCAGTTAACACTGTAATGAACGACTACAGGTTTCGAATGATAGGAAAATTATGCTTCGTCCCTCCAAAATAACATTTTGACTTGTAACAGGATGGTTTCAAGATACCCAGTGAAGGATGGTGTAAAACTACAGAGTGATATAGCAGTACTATGAAAGGGAAATGGACAACTGATACACCTTTACAACCTTACAGGCACATCCCAAAACAGTGAGATAATGTCATATAGAAAATAATATATACAAAGCCCAAGTAGAACACACCAATGCTTGTATCATAAGTACATTATAAAATTCAAAAGCAAGCAATCCAAGTTGAGCTTCACACCATGAAAATAAACAGAATCAGCAATTGGACACAGTTTCAGGTCCCTTATATATACAGTCATATGAAAAGCATATCATTCTTAAAATAAAAACATCTTGACATGAATAGATCCCTGGTTACATCACTACAAGTCTACAAACCAATCTTTACTTCATGCCATGAGATATAAATTCAAGCCCAGAGACACAGCAGTTAGATGAACATGTATCGAGATATTACTGAACAAAGGCATGAGTTCAACAAATTACAAAGAGAGCTTGAGACTCAGGTATGTTATCAGTTCGGTATACTTCAAAAGAATATTAACGGATCACCGCAAACATATACCTTAGGAAAACTAGGTAACCCTTAAAGTTGCATGCTTCAGACAAAGATACCTAGAAACCAGTCAGATTTGCCCGTAGGTCTTTGCTTACCTAAAGAATAAACTCAATTTGATTGGGAATGTGAACCTTATTTGTTACATTTAGACCATCGTGGTCATTCAATACAACTTCTTAAAGGAGTAAATAATAATGCAAATCAACCATGTTTCATGTTGCTTACCATCATCATCAGAGCACGAGGCATCTAAAGGCGAGTTAGCTTGCTTTTCCCTGCGAAGCTGAACAACCATGTTGTTACATTGCTTACATCCTGACGACACTGATTTAATTTTTGCCAAACCCCCGTCGTTCAGTATTTTCTCCGTACAGTTGAGCAGATGGTCTAATGTTTTATCCACAAGTGTTTGCTGGAATAGAGTGAAATGATTGGCCAAACAATTGTCAATTTTCATTATTTAGGAACAGCTACTAAAAGTGGATCAACCAAGCGCTCAAGCACCGAACTATGAAAAGCTGGCCTTTTAGCACAAAGCAAGACAAGTATAAATACTTGACCTAATATTATAGATCATAAGAATTTTCAAGGACCAATATTGTAAAAAGTTGACACTGTTAGAATCTAAAATTTCAGCTACATACTCTCACAAAGGCTAATGTTCAGATAGAAAACACAGCTATAAACACATAATCTAGAAAAATGATGCTCTTACACTTTCTTTGGATAACGATGCTGGAGGGAAAGGTTGGGGGTAAATTGCATCTCCTTCCCAAATATAAACAACAATGCAAGGATTTGGTTTATTAAATTGAGAAGGAAAAAGAATCCTTCCAATTCCCTTCCCTTTCCCCATGTTGTTTCAAACAAAGAAAAATGAATCCCTCCCTTTCCCTACTCTCCTCTGCCTTCAAAATTCTCTATCCAAAGCAATTAGTTCAATTTTTTCAAATAAGGCAAGGACTAAGATTACGTTGACTTATGAATATCTAAAAGATCCACATACCTCCTCTACAGATCCACAGTCTGGTGCATTATTCACTCGTTCACTAATGTCCTCAAGATCGTTGACACTAATATGTTGAAGGGTCATGTGAAGAGAAAGAGCCATATATGCATCAACCAACGATGCGTCGATAAAATCACAACACATACTATGCCCAATGCTTATTTCAGATATTACTTTCAAGGCGACAATCACCACTTTTAAGTCCTTTGATTCGAAAACAGCCGTTTTGCTGATCTCAGACGATAAAAGATCTTTTATTTGCCATGCTATTCCTACTGAAGTTAGGAAACTCTCCTTGAATGTTAATGGTCCTTTTCCATTTACACATTTGCCTTTTCCCAATTCTCTAGTGAGTCTACCTTTTTTTCTCTTTGCAGATGGTGTGATCTCCCTGGGTATTTCAATACTGAAGTATTCACTAAACCTGATAGCAGTGTCTTGCAAAAGCCTTGATAGAGCCTCAAACATGTGGTCAAACTGCTTGCAAGCTATAACAAGTTTATGTGCAGAACGCACTTCAGCTTGCATTTCCTCGTTTTGAGACAAGCCATGACATTTCGAGACTACAGCTATGCATTTTTCGAGTAATCCAATTGCACCAGCAGGAGAGACAATAGAAACAATGTCAAACAAAGAAGATTGAGCATTCCCCAGCATGGCAGCAGCCAGCAAACCCTCGAGTCTTTCACCTGAAAATAGTTCCTTTAGGGCGTCTCTACGAGATGACTCATTTACTAGGTTCCTGCAAAGGTGGCTCAAAGCAATAAATATCCCCTTAATATGATCCGTATCAAGTTTATCCGATGACAGGACTTTATCAGTAAGGACTCTGACAAGTTCCACAAGAGACTTTGAAGATGCTCCTTCTGACACAATAAACTCACAAAACCTTGCAGCAGCCATTGGAGACCTTTTTATTAGCGCGATCATGCGAGTGCATGCTTCTGCTACACTGACCTTTGCGAGGAAGTATGATGGTATCAGAAGTCGTACAATCTTTTGAGCAACAGGTGGTTGATCATTTGCAAGTGTAGTCAGTAAAACATCCAAATTGACCACCTAAAGATTGAAACGCAACACATTAGACAACCAGCAAGGCAGCAAGGAGAAACAACGGTCGTAGCTACTGGAATACTGATGTTGTTTCTAAGTCAGCTCTTTTTACCTTATTAAACTGGAATCCTCGAACATCCATGATGAGTAGCAGGAGATCAACCATAGCAACTCGAATAGACAGAACTGAATCCATAATCATGCTATGCAGTCTTGGTAAGAGAACTTTAAGGAGTTCATGAGCTTGAGGATTCCCCATCAGATAGATTATGCCATTCAAAGTCGAGAGTCTAACCTCGTTGGATATATCATGAGACATATCATCAAATATGATAGTCATTATTTTTGTGATGGTTGAGGAAGGAATGATTTCCCAAAACAAACGAAGGATACGGCAACAACCTTCTACTGCAACTAACCTCACATCTGGACAATCATCTTTAAGCAATTTCTCCAACAAGAAAAATTGTTTATCAATTAAAGCATCCTTGGCCTCTTTCGTAGCATCTGGATCTTCAAGAGGAAACATGTCCAAGAGTAAGTGAAGTGCATTTTGTCGAACATTTGAATTCGCAACCTGAATTTGTAAAACAGCATGTTGCGGTGATCAGCACCAATTATAACAGCTCTTAACTAGTCTATAAAAGATAACACATACATTGCTCACAAAGCTAATCCCAACCAAAACATCCCTCTGCCGTGGCACTGTTACTGTATATAGTGACACTAAATATTGAATCTTTTTATTTGTTGGTTAAAAAAATTCACATGATGCCCTCTTTACACTACTCTGAACTTCTATTCACTTATTTGCTTAAAGCTCCAATTTTGCATTGATGAAACTACCCTCCTTAGCTCCAATTACAATTCCCTCCTTAGTTCACTCACTACTCTCCAACTAAACCACGTTAATCTCTGTGTGTTATTTATTGCTTTACGTTCTTATCATACATCGCCAATTCAATCTGTCATAGAGCATTTCCCTCCTTACTCAACTCACTACCATTTTGGAATAACTAATCATAAACCATTATTCATTTAAAGAAAGTAGCAAGTTTTCCTAAATTGCATATGAAAAATGATTCCTTGATACAAGGATTAGCATCGAAACTACCTGCAGATACCGAAAAATCACTGGCTCGGCCACACGAAAGAGAATCTTTTCCACCCCTTCAGTAGTCCTCTGATTAATAAACCCTCCTAAAACCCTTCGAATCGAAGCAGCAAACGAAGCAGAAGCAGCAAAAGTCGAACCCTCAATCAAACCCTGCAAAAACCCATCTTCAATTTCTCTCTTAAGATCACCATCCACACTCTTCCACCCTCTAAACAAAATCTCCCCATAAGCTTCCAACATTGATTTCCTCCCAAATGTGATTTGGGATTTGATCATTGCCAACACTTCTTTCAAAAGCTGATAACTTAAACCAAACAAAAAGGCGATAAACCGCTTCCCATCATCAGTTTTCAAGTATAAAGGAGTAATCACACACCTAATCAACAACAATTTCAAATCCTCAATACTCTCATCCTCAAAATCAAACAACAAAAAAGCTTCCCTTAACACATAAACCCTATGAACATCAACTTTTTTCCCTAAAGTTAACGACCTCGAAACGAGAAAAGGAAGGAATTGAGAAATCAACAATTCTCTCCCAACAAGCTCCTCCTTCCACCATAGCTCACACAAATTAGAAATCTCAGACAAGAGGGAGTTATCAGACTCAAAAAGGATCAAATTATCATGTAATTCTCTAACAGCAGGGAACAAATCCTCGGCCGAAAAGGCGTTTTGGGGATGTTTAGTACAAATTAGGGCAATGTAAGCGCAAAATTGAAGATTGTGAAGATGGGTTTTTTGATGAGGTGATTCTTCGACGTGGGTCGATGAGTTTCGGGAAGATCTTCGAGGTTTCTTTAATGGCGGAGAAGGTGGAGTTTTGGGGATTGATGGGTTTTTGAAGGAGGAAATTGAACGAGAAATTGAGGAGAGCAGAGAGATTGGGAGTGAAGTAGAGAGATCTGAAGAAGGATTAATGGTGTGAATTAGGGATTTGAGTGATGGTTTTGCAGATTTGAGAGAGAATTTAAAAGCTGATGATAGAAATGAATCTGCTGAGTTTTGTAAAGAGGATCGAAGCTTTTTCTCCATTGTTGGGGAAGAAGGAGAGAGAGGAGTGGGGGGAGTGGAGTGAATTTGAATGATGGCGCCCAACTATAGAGGATTTATACTTCCTCTCTTTCAAATTACTTACGACTTGTTACACTTCTACTTTTACGTTTGTCAAAGCACTTTTTTAAACATGAATATTTTTAAGCATGAATATTTTTAATATATAAAATTATGAAAAGTTGATATAAACAAATACACATTGAGATGAATCTAATAACATCTCACATGACTATATTTTTGCTAAAATATAGTAAATCACTAAAGCCAATCAAAGTCTAAACTGTGAACAGCTGGTCTTGTAAGAAACCGCCTACTTTTAAAATAAAATTAGGCAACGGCCCAATAGACCCAACAATAAGAAGAGAAAATCAACAAACCGTCATCTGAAAATAGGGACCAGTTTAATCCATTTTGTGACCTATTTAATTCATTTTGCGACCTGTTTAGTTCATTCAATACTCAGTGTTAAATTTATTTATTGACTATTTTAATTCATTCAGTAAGTCATATGTTTTTTTACGAATCGCTTGTTATATTTCGAGATTAAATTGAAATAGGGAAAGGATAAGAGAATGAACAAGTAAAGTGTATTAAATGTCTAGAAATAGTATTGGGCTAGAGTAAGATAGAATGGGCTTGTTAATAGAATGTGGGCTTTGATTGGTCTAATTTCAATTAGACCGCCTATTTTAATAATTTGTGAACTGTGAAGAGTAACAAACAAGTGTACCAAATAATTTAAAACGGAGGAATTTTTAAATTCATGAGGTAATTATAAATTAGAATCTAATTTCAATTAAATTTTTTTAATGATGGCCGGAATTATCTTGTTAAATCCAAATAGTTCTCGTCGCAAAAGGAGGCCACTTTTTTTTATGGCCGGAATCAAGCAATTGATGATCTTGTCTCTAATTACTGCTTGTGTAATGCTTTGTATTGCCCTGATTTCAATTGATCCTTTCTCCCTATTTTTACTGTTTCTTTGAGCTTCATAGTCTTCCGCAAAAGCTAAAATCCCTATCTTTCCATCAAAGACAACTTCACTATTTTCCGCCATAATTGGTCTTGCAATTCCATTAAGAAACATGACTTTGTTGATAAATTTCTTGTTTTGGCAACATCTATGTGGTTTTTCCTCATGTGCAAGTAAGTAATACCTTTGGGTAACTTGGCTCATATAGAACCACTTTTCATCTATATGAATCAAGTTGCTCAAATTTTGGAACCTTGATGGTTCATTAATTGACTTTGGAATGCTTAAACTAAGTACCCATAAGTGTCTTTTGTCTTGTGTGATTCTGTAATACTAGGCCTAATTGAATTTGTGTGAGGTTTGATGATACCTCTTTTAATGAGTCTGTAAACAGTGGAAGGACTTACTTCTAGTGCTGCCGCAAAAGACCTTAGATCGTCAAGGTTGCTACCCTTCTTTTTTTGCAAGACGTTTATCACCTCCCCTACCCCAACTTGTTGCTTTGCATCTTTCCAAATTATAAAAACAGTAGTTCTATGAACATCAAACTTTTCTACTGTCTTTTTCACTGCCCCTCTTGGTAATACCATATTTTCATTTGCCAACGTGAGAAGAAAAGTTACTAGTTTTTTCCTTTGATCATTGTTGAGTTTCCTTTTTCCCTATGTTCAAACCTCCTGCTTCATGAATCTGAGTTTCTGGTGTGTTATCTTCCTCAGTAGGCTGTTGATTCTGATTTGTGTTTTCTTGCACAGAAGACTCATTTTGATATTCATCTTCATGAGGTTCGAAATATCAAACATCACTCTCTTCCTCACTATGCAGCTGCTCAAAATTTTAAAAAGACAACAAGGAATTCAAGTTGAAGTCTTCTTCCCCTTCATTTTCTACTTCATGCATGTAGGTTTCCAAGTGGAGCATCTCATCCATGGATATGTCATCCATGGGTGCTGTGTGTGTGGTGTAATAGCTTAGTGTTTGTGTATTGCTCAAGACCCATTGTGATTTTTAATGAATGGGTGAATATGTACAGTAGCTCCTTTTATAGTTTGAGTTTTGCAGCTGAAATTGAAATGATGTTAAGTGCCAAAATTTTGGAGGCAAAGTCAAAAAAATTATTTTTGCCAAATGAATGACTAACTTGCAAGAATTTTTTTATTCTCTTCACTTTTGGAGGGAATCATGAAAATGTATGGGCACATGAAGCATAGTGGGTGGGGACCATTTAATTTTATTCACTTTTGCTGGAAAATTTTAGATAAGGTGGAACAGCTGGTGAGTGGGGACTCTTTTCTCTTGCATTCTCTCTTCTCTTAATTACATGGGTATTTTGGTCTAATTTACAACCTTTGTCATGTTTCTTGGTATTTGTGCATTTCACTTGGTTGCGAGTATTGCGAAACGGAGGAAGTATATATTTTTCTATAGAGTTTTAAAACTGATAATAGGTTCATAATAGGGCAATGTAAACTTAATTAATTCTATGGAGTTTTAAGCTGAAAACTTAATTAATGTTCACAATAAAAAGTTTGATCTAACATAATATTTCCATGTTTCGCACCTTTATTTTATGCACTTCTTTTAGGCTTGCATAGGGATTAATCATTAATGAGCTAGGAAGGATCGCAAATAGTTAGGTCAAAGCTTGGTCATATTTTAGCTTGAAAGCTCGTGAGCATTCTTTTTTTTCTAATAGCTATTTATATTTCTTATATGTCAAATTTAATTTATTGAAGTCTAAATTTGATATATTATGGAAAGTTGTGATTAAACAAAATAGAATATCGTATGTTGTTACAAGTTTGTTAAAAAACAATTTTTATCTCAATATCATACACGAGCCGCTCTCGACTTTCTTAAGTCGATCCTCCACTTGGTACTCTCGAACTCGAGGCAAGTTGGACCTCAGTTGAACTCGAGTTGGACCTCAGACGAACTTGTACTAGACCTCAGGCAAACTCGAGTTGAATTCATCTCAAGACATCTTACTAAAACATGAAATTTTTATACTTTTTAGTAATAGTTAATTAAGAACATTAATAGTCAAAATTATGTATTGATAAGAGTAAAATCTTATAATGCAATATTGTACTTTTTCCACGCATAATCAAATATTTCATTGCGTATTGGGAAAACATAACACTAATGAAAAAGCATTTACTTTATGGCAACTAATTTGATTAGTAAAATATGAGATGAAAACTGAAATTGAGTTCCCCCCTTCTTATTATTTTCCATAGACGAGAATGGAACTCCTCTAGGTATATATTACATTTGTGTTATAAACTTATAGTGAACCAGCATTAACCTAAGGTTCCAAGCATACAAAAATTTTGATGTAAGGATTATCTCACAGCATTACTTCATGTAGATTATAACGTTTTGGATAATTAAGTTAAAACACAACTAATAATCAAATAATGTCCATCTTTTCGATCAATTGTGCTCTTTGTGTACCTTTAGAGTACTTGTGTGAATAATGTTTATTATTTCTTAATATTAAGGATAGTATGAGGTTGAATATAAAAGGATTACGACAGGTACAAAAGAGTGTGTCTGCAATCAGAGTCTCTAAACCTCATGGCCAGTGGAGGGTAACATGATTGGGAAGAACAGATAGTATTTGAGATAGGAGAAAGTATCACCTAGGTCGAAAGAAGACACAGAGTCCAGACTCCAGAGACAAAGTGCAAAAGCCATTTTAAAGACCTTCGGCAAACCCTTTCTGGCATCTCTCCCGCAACCAGGCACAGTATTCCGAAACTACCTTAAACGTTTAGTCAATGG
Organism: Patellifolia procumbens; assembly: GCA_947645195.1. Taxonomy (NCBI): domain Eukaryota; kingdom Viridiplantae; phylum Streptophyta; class Magnoliopsida; order Caryophyllales; family Amaranthaceae; genus Patellifolia; species Patellifolia procumbens. The sequence goes on from CANSGD010000144.1 coordinate 3,575,869, forward strand.
CTTTGAAATTAGAACATAGGAAATATTAGGCTACTCGGAATCTTCTGCTTCAATTTCTACTATTACTTGAGTCTCTTGAAGGAGTTTTGAAAGCACAGCTTACGGTCTATGAAATAGTGCTTCTCAGAGGCCATACACGATCCAACCTGCCAACATGGACCTTGGACTAACAAGGGGCTTACAAGGTCGCGAAAGTGACTCCTGAAAACATAAGGCACTCAACGTGAACCCAATTTCGAGCTTTAGTTATAAAGTCAGATTTTGTCGTCGGGGAGCTGACCAGATATGACGCCACTACGGACTTCCCCGATGCTAGACAATCGACTCAAAATTGATATAAGTAGAACAAACCAATTAAGCAAAAACAAGTGAGCAGGAGTGGAATGTAGAAATAAGAAATTAGATGGCATGCGAAATCAAAAAGCATGCCAGCCATATATATGTTGTGTTCAAGGCTCATTCTCATCACCTGCACATTATTCGCCAAGGCTGCAGCAAAGAAATACAAAGAAAGAATAAGAGATTATTGCAAATGATGAGGCGCTGCTCGCATGGCTGCCCTAGACCCATATATACAGATGAATTAGAACTTAGAAATGTTAAAAGCATCCGTATAAATATTGCCTATCTCGTCAGTTGTTTCCAAAAAGCCACCATTTCTTCTTCTTTTTCATCTCCCAAGGCGGCGGCAACTCTGCATACCAATAATCGACACTTTTAGGGTGTGTTATCTTCACCTTTAAAAAAATAGGAAATTCATTAAGTTCAAATAAGTTTAGGTAGGTCCCGAAAAATGCAGATAAGTTCAAATAAGTGACCAATACGTTCTAACAAGTTCACATAAGTTCAGATGAAGAGAACACACTGTTAATTAGTTTCTCATCTACACAGAAGTGAAACATATTTCGCTAAATTAATCCTAAATTCTGAATGATTTCATTGGCAATTACAATTTAATAAGTGCATGTCCATTCTACATAAATTAAAAAAACGAGCATTACCTATTATGTTTCTCTAAACCAGTTCAGTTTCAAGCAAGCCCAAACTAGAATGAATAGTGCTTAGATGTAGTCCCGTAGATCCTCTTTAACATCAAAACACACAAACAACTAACTTAGATAAAGTCTCGATGAAAAGTTCATTCATCCTACACCCGGATGTAGGACGAGCATCCTACCTCCCCAGGTTTTTTTTGTGGCTCATTTAGACTCTCCTAATAGTGAGAATTCTGCTCCCTTTGAGTTGCTCAAATGAGCAGCAAAAAAATAGCTTGGGTGTAGGATGAGCATCTACACCCGGAATAAAAGTTGTACTTTTGACTTACAACTTTACAAGGATAACAACTTGAGCCAAATATTTGCAGAGAGTAAAGGCTATCATCAGCTCACCCACCCCCATTTAGTTAAGACGCTTCAAAAATGCCAACATGATTCCTCACAGCATGCAGGCTCTGGAGTATTATTCAAAATCTGTGAAATTAATCCATAAAAAATATGGGAATAGACACTGCAAATAATCTGCCTCAGAAACTTCCCTGTTTAGTCTTATCTTACTTGGTACTACTAATGCCACTGCTCTAAGGCCCAATTCGCAGAATATATGGACCTAAATTCCACACTTGGAGGATGTGAATCATAAAGGGATTCAAGTATGTCTAGGAGAGAGAGAGAGTTCACCTCCATTTTAATCTCTAAAAACAACCAAGAGGTATTGAGCTGAAACTCCAATTAAATGCAGTTCCACATATACATAACAGACAACAATTATGTTCATAAACAGACTAAAATACTTTTTTGTCCAACTTTCTTTGGCACACAGATGTCAGCAGCTATATGCAAGGCCACATAAGCCGGACAATTTGAGATATGGAGAGAAAGAACGGAAGTTACCTCCTTGTGGATAGATTGAGTTGTAGTGCACTTCTGCCCAAAAGCTTAGAAAGATGACTGCATCCAGAAAACAACACAAACAAAAAAAATTATCTTCATGAGCAGAAGCTGGAAAATGATATAAGCCCTACCAGTAAACTTCAGCAAGAGTTTGTGCCACATATATAAGCAAAACTATGATAAATAACACCACCTACCATTGAGTACCAGATGCAGGTGCAGTTAAGACCCAAAACAACAATGAAACTACACCAGCAAGCCGATAGACCATATATAATAATTCAGTTGAGAACTCCGACCTAAGTTTTGATTAGAGTATAACTTTATTTTTCAAAGCATCCGGAAAATCAATTTAGGAGATTATATCCCTGACAACTTCCATATCATGAATTACTTCCGTCAAACTCATCATACCAATTACTGAAAGAACCACAGCCCAAAGGACCCAATACCCAGTGTAAGGAAAACGAATAAGGAGGTTAGCTATATTTAAAAAGAAAATTAGAATATGAATCAAAGACACCCTTAACAGCTCACCTCGTTTCGACTTTTGAACCTTCGGAATAATCTCCATATAACACGTGTCTTTAAAAGAAGTGATGAGAAATATCTTAACACCATACTGCAAAATAATAGCTTCTACACTTCAGAAAATTAAATCATGTGTTAAGCAGTCATTTCCCAAAATAACACACAACAGGACACAAAATCTTTTATCAATTCAGGGCGATGGGAATCCTTAACAGCAGAGCCTCATTTCAGAGCTGTACAGCTAAAAAGGTATTAAGGGGAATGTTGGAAAATAGGTCTGATGAAAATCTCACCTGTCGTACAGGGTAAGGTTAGGAAGTACTGAACTAAATTTCTCTATATTTGTGATGAGTCAGCAGCAACGAGGTCTCATGGTGACCACTGACAAGTCCTAGAGTAAATTTTTGATCCATGGAGTCCTTTCAGAATTTTAATTGACAACACAAGATAAAATGACAAAAAAGCAAGAATATTACGGTTAAAAATGAGAAATCAAACTGCAAGACCTGTTATCCACATTGCATGAAGCTGCAAATATGCACACTATCAAGGAAGGATTTATTTTCCACTATACTAATAATAATACTATGCATAAAAAGTCTTCAGCAACTACAAGGAACTCAATGATACCAAGATGAAACAAAAGGGGTCTCCAACAAGCGACAATGCTCACAAAATAAGCATCGTGACTCTCAATCAAGAATCAAAATCTTTGGGGAAAAGAAGGATGACACAGAAAGAGAATGAGAATAGCAGAGGCAAAGATTCATGCATACCGAGTCAGCAGCTGCCTGCAAGGTGACATGATCTCCCCATTCGCCACTCCTGTTTCCAATTGTAAAAAGTGATTTTGACATAAATAATCTCGAAATATACACAAAAGAACAAGTAGCCAAAGAGAAATGTAGCATGGTAAAGAAGCTCTTTCAACAAGGAAAGAGTCAGTGACATTCAGGCCTATTACAAAACGAAGAAAAAAAAATGGTAAAAAAGAACCATAAAATGGAACTGAATAAACTGAAGCTGAGTGAAGCACGTGCATGAAATCATAAAAAACAACATAATAAAAATGCCATTTTTTTACAAGAACTTAAACAAGTCATAAAATGAATATTTTAAGATATTTTCAATCAGTCTATTAGCACATAGCCAAATGCGAACCCAAATTCAAAACTTAGAAGAAATTTGATTTATAACTGAGAGAATTTAAAGAAAATTTAAGCAAGATGTATACTGTACTTGGACATCTTGTTTAAGTATTCACCATACTCCATGGGAACATATCCTTCATAGGACTCTGGTTCTGACTTGAGCTGAAAAACACAACAGTTGTGATAAGAAGAATACACACTATCAATGGCACATTAAAATTATTTAAACAGGCACGCTCTTGCCTCTTAGGGCATTTTTCATTTTCTCAGGAAACCCACCTGATTGACGACCTGTTGTCTCACAAACTTGTGGTGCTCTGGAGTACGATAGAATTGATCTGACAAAGCACGGAACTGAGGAAGTACATCACAAGTTGAGAAGATAATCAGTTGTTAGTGATACAATAAGAACATACGTAAGCTCTAGAGAGAAGTTGTGAAACTTGCAGGCAGTACTTAAACCATTGATGGGGTTTAAGCTTAAGGCATGCCACAAGCACGATGGAACCATAATATTGTAAGATATCGACAGAAACACGAAGTAATAATACATTGAAATTAAAGATTTGACAAGAGTTGAATCTTAATTGTGCTGCATAATATCGAGTTCTTTCTCCAAATCATACAATCTACAAGAAACGAACAAGTATGAGAGCTAAACAACTGACCTGGCAATTGCCATCCCCTTGGACCTTTCGTTCAATCAAATCATACAACTGCAATCTGATCAAAAGTGCCTCTGTTATCAAAGCCATAACAGTGACAATAGGAATGAAATTACCAACAAGAACAACCAATTATAGGCAACTTAACATATTATCTTCCTCCAAAGTGGCACCCTGCTGTACTAAAAAAATACAGTGTACAACAACAAGAATGTTCTACCATAGATAGAAACAAGTTTTATGTAATTTACTTAAGTGAGGAACTCTCAGTGGAAAAAGAAAAAAAAACAGAATCTCAAACTTCTAAGACATTGATGCACAAAGAAAGAGTGACCCCTCCTCCCCTCCCTCCCCCCAACACCCGCGAAAAAAAAGAATAAAAACGCCTCTGCAATTTAAAACATGCATACCTATCTAGTAATCTTTGATGATCAGAAGTTGCCTCATCCATTGAAGGTATTTCCCCATTAATTCGAGGCACGTGCTGCACAGGCAAAAAAAATCTTTATATGCATGGTTCGCTTTCTAGACCAAGCACATACATGCTCACAAGAATACTGGACCACAGTATTGAGTCTACTGGCTTCACTAATTAGATTAAATTGAGGGATAATAAACATAGAACAATGACGTAATACAGGCACGAAACTGTCTACAACATCATCAACATTACTCCAATGCTACTAAAAGAGCTTTTGCCACTTTTGATGAGATAAAAAGGTTCTAGCATATGCAACCTGACTAACTACCATAGACAACAGAAATTTGTTCAAAATATTTGTTGGACCCTGGTTTGCTCCATCCAGGACTAAGCACTATTCTCCACAGAGTTCAGTGATGTCAGTAAAGAAGTAGCTAAAGAGAGCAAGGAAAAGTTCAGGACTTAATGCTATGTCAACAATAGCTAGAAGATCCAAAGCACTGAAAGCAGTCACATAATAACACGAGAATAAAAATAACTACTAAATCGTTAATTTATCTACATTTTATCCTTTCCTTTTCAAGAGAGAGATGATGGACGGCAAAAGGTCTATGCACATTAATGGACGGAGAGAAGGTGCTGAATCTTAGAAGAGTTGCCTTCTCATTATGTGTATCCCTCACCATGTATTATCCCTAAAGACTATAATATGATGAACTCTGTTATGATAGAGACTAAAGTGGATCTTCTACTAAAGGACATACTTCCTACCTTTTCTTTTCTATTGCATCAAATGGAGTTTCACGCTTGCCAACGCACAAATTTAACAATTAATATCTCTTATAATACTTTAGTAACAATTAAAAAAAATTAATCTAGCAAGATCCCACATGACTATAGTTTTCTTTAGATTTAAATCACAAAACTAAGTCAATGGAGGTTGTGTGAAGAGAGTTAAAGTTTAAATGATGCAATAGGAAGAAAAAAAACGGGGGAAGTATATAGTTAAGTAAGAAAATATAGGTGAAAGAGCCATAGACCTAAGGATTTCTTACTGGCACAGGGATCATCTGGTGTAACCTCTTCCCCAATTCTCCATCAAGTGCAGACTCGTCTGGAAATTCCAGATAATAAGAAAAATCTTCACCATCATTTGATCTCTCTCCTGGACTGGAACAAGAGCTCGAGTGCCCGGTATCATCTGCCTCCTGGACGTTCTCATTAACTGCAATTTAAGACATACATGAAAATGGAAGAAGAATAGAAGGAAGAGTCACCACATAATCAAATATAATACCAGTACAGTAATTGGTAGAGGATGGTGCAAGCCAGTCTGATGAAACATTGGACGAATGAAACTGCTCCGATTCTGCATGTGACGATTGAGCGGCATTATCAACTCCCAATCTTGAAAATTCTTCTTGTAGAGTATGTGCAATTATTGCATCATTTTCTACATAGTTACAACCAGAATTACATGCTGTATCATAGTTGTATTCTCTCATATATTGTCCATGATATATGCTCCCATCTTCTAAATTATATTGATTCCCATAAGTATTATTGAACAAAGGGCCAAAATCAAGAAGATTCAAACCCCACCGGATGACATCTTGATCTTGCTCTTCAGTGGTCATCTTCTTAAAATGACCCAAAACCTGAGAAGCCACCAAAAAATAGCCAGGTCATAATCCAGCAGTTTGACAATATAACTACTCTGGAGAATATGTTATGGACTTGCTCGTCGCCCCAATTACAGTATATCCTTCAATGATTTCTCTTTTTCTAAGGGGGTGGGGGGTGTTGGGGGTGTGGAAGAGTTGTTGAATCAAAAAGTGGATCCATAACAAAATAATTTATGTTCTTCAGAACTCAAGAAGGCAATAGTCCATTTATTCATGACAGAGTGACCAAGCATAAGAGGCTTTATTAGTAAGAATTATCATGTTGAATATCCCTTCTCACAGTTTTTGAAAATATATGTGCTATATGCATAAAAAAATGACATCTTTGGACTTAGTAAAATAGCATGATTTAGCTGAGACAAAAAATCATAGAAGTCAAACAACCTATGCCCTTTAATTCGAACGATTTGCCAATTCTTGCAGGTTGCTAGAAAAAGGAAATCTCCGGTATCAAGATTGCAAGTTTATACTCAGGAACTATTTTGGGCTGAAGATGGAGATAGACGCCTTAGTCCTATTTCTCAATTCTGTTTGAAAGAGATATGACGAACTCAATTCTCAAGTACATTCATTCGAAGTGATTGGGTGCAATTAAATTGACCACAGCTAAAAACACTTTTACACAGTCAGCACCTAGAAACACCATGCTAAAAACCAACTCTCAGCTAAAATTAACTACAACCCCACAACAAACGTTGGCCTCAATTGATATGTCATGAATAAAGAGAAACCATCCACATGTAGTCCACAATGACAGACCATGCTGCACAGTTGAAATAATACCTTTGAAACCAAAGGTCACCCACAAAGTAAAAATTTTAGTGACTGAGAATGGGCACTCCAGTACAGTAGGATTAGGTGGACCACTATAGAAGCAAAGCCAAAGCAAAGGGGCACAAAGGCGAGCAGCTAATTAAAGGATACGTAAGTATATCGCCAAAGGAGCATAAGCAAAAGTCTCAAAACAGCATATGCGAAGGATGTAGTAGTTTGAGAAAAGTGTGGTGAACCACTAAAATTGAAAGTATGCTGACTCACTAATGCCTGTCCTACGCTAAAAGTCCAAAACCATTCATTCTCGGTGGTCTTGCCTTCAAAGCATACTCTAGGAACCGATATCAAATACTAATCTATATTGACATGAAATTTAAACAAGCAGTTGTCCAAATATTGCAGGTTGGCTTGTAATGTCCACAGAGTGCAAGTTGGCTTTTCTCAAGATCAAAATAGCAACCTTAATGAACAATTACCATACTATGTACTCATGAGAAACATAATTTAACTGAAATATACTGAAAGGGCGGGAAGCTAAAGCTTTACAGAAGCAATATGGTACTCAGGAACAATTCCTCTTTCACCACTCATCCTATACCATATATCGGCACAATAGAATGGGGAACTTCTTCAAATTTTCACAAGTCAATCAGAAATCGCCCATAGTAACCCTCACTCCGTATCGGATCATTTAAATCTTCACCAATGACACTTCCTCCCTATTCATCCCATAGGAGCTCCGAATGCCAAGAAAATCAAGATCTTATTTGAACTTCCCCTTAAAGAAACTTTCCTTCCATTTTAAGTATCTACTTCTTAGTTACAAACCAAAGTAGCACTAATATTCCACCTAACAATTTCTTGCATTCTAACTCTCCTAGCAGTTGAAAAGAAAAGAGCACGAGAAAAAACATCATCAGCCACATCCCACAGCGCAGCGGCTAAACAATTAATAATTCAACTTACATAATCGATTTTGACACAAATTACTCATGCAACTAACAATTATCGCAATTCTATCAATTAGAACTACTTGATCACCTAATTCTAACATACTTTGATACGGCAGTCGGATGGTTATTGTTTTAGAATATAATTAAAATCGCAGTTGCATAATCCTACGATCAATTTCATTATAGTACTATAAACTTATTTCCGATTCAGAATACGATTACAATTAGTTTTCGCCCATGCAACCGTACTATAAACTAGTCAAGTACAAAATTACTCATTCAATCGAAACTTATCAATAGTTGCTCATACTTTCCGCTTTAAATCAACAAATATTAAACATAAATAAGATAATTACAACTATAAAGCAACTTAATCATTCATCCCGATGCGGAAAGAAAGCACATATCAGAAAATTGAACGAAAAAGCACCAATAAATTTGATCAGAAATTATCAAAGTAACATAAATTCATAACTCAAACAATAATCAAAAACAACAAATTAAAATCAAAATAAAATATTCATGATACTCAATTAAACCTAAATCATTAACGTATTCGTTGGAAATATTGTTATGGAGATAAAATTGAATACGAACTATAGAATAATCGAAACTTAGGATTAAAAACGAATCATTGAATACCTGGAAATCGGCGATCGGAGAAGATAATCGGCGAACGAGATCTGGTAATTCGACGGAAAAGAGAGAGAGAAAAAATATGGGTTTTTTGATAATGGGTTGGAAAATTAAGTTAGAATTAAGAGAGTTCTATGAACGGTGAAAAGTCCTTTACGTCATGATTTGGGTTTTGAATCTTGTTGTAGGTTGGGCTTAAGGGAGGGGGTTTTATGAATGTGAAAAGCTTGACTATTTTTGGGCTTGGTTAACTTGTTCTTTACTTATTTTCTTCTTTACTTAATTGTGAGTTGTAAAAGACAATTTGGTTTTAACCACTCCTAATCTCAATCTTTAACTCTTTAAGTACCATCTTTTAGAGTTAATTTAATTATGTGTAAATCAATGGTTTCTATGGTGGGTTCGTGGGTGGTGGTTTTTGTGGTGGTTTCGTGGATGGAGGTGGTGGTAGTGGTTCCTGTGGTGGTTTTGGGGGTGGAGGTGGCAGTGGGTGGCGGTTGCGGTGGGTTATGTGGTGGTTTCGTGGGTGGAGTCGGTGAGTTTTTATAAGTTTAAGCATGCTATTAGTTAAGGTTGTTATACAAAGTTAATTTGCTATTAGTTAATTAAGGATAGTGGTTACAACAAAACGTAGATTAAAAGTTACGATGTGAAAAAACTTGTAGTTGAAAGGGTATTAAGTTATTTAAAAGTATTGCAAAGTGAAGAAAATTGGGTGATGTTTTTCTCTACAAGATTTTTTTTTTGTTTTTATATTATATGGAATGGTTTGTTAACATGGTGTAACCATCAGTGTAATTTTCTTCCAACTTTACTTTGAAAGTTTACTTATTGTTAAAGTTAGATAGATAAGATGGTAAAACTTATATAAGCATTGAAGGAGAACCTATCATTTTGTTTAGAAAAATGGAAGTTCTATTTTCTAAATAAATGAAAATGATTTGTGATACATGAACCAGGAAAAAAAAAAGTTTGAGGTTTTATTCATTTATTCCTATCCCTTTTTGTAATTAGATATTATAATCTCATGATCGAGTAAGTCATATGCTAGACGGTCTATCTATATGTTTATAAATAGAATATGATGAAATAAAAAGATTTTAAATAAAAACAATAAGATTTTAGCTTATAATCTTACAGTGAAATGTTTTAACTTGAAAGTGTAAGGTGTTAAAATATAAAAATCTTACAGTTTAAGCTTAAACTTTCATATAATGTGTCCAACTGTTTACGAATATACCGTCTACCACAAACTTTGGTACGACAAAGATATTACAATACTCCAATCCGTTAACAAATATGCTTTACTTTTGTTTGTAGCAAGTTGTGCATGGGTTTGATCGAATTTTGTATGGAATTAAACAACTTAAAACGTTCCAAAGACATACGCAATTATCAAAGCGGGATTTCTTACCAATATTTTATTATTTGAATAGTTTGACTTAAAAAGTCATTATCCTCGACCTACTTATGCAATAGAAAAGAAGATCAAGGATTTTAAACTAGGGGGAAAAGTGTTACTAAAGTTTCATTATTTGATTTTGAACTTTGATTTAATGCTTTTGCCAAATTCTTGTAAATAATGAAACAGGTGATTTTATCTCTAACGAATATAATTATGAATGTTAGATAACTACTCAATTAAACTAGTTAGTTGTTAGTGATATATAGTTATTTGTTAGAAAATATCTTTTATTCCTAAAGTCATGGCTTGTATCTTGACTTGTAATCTTAGTATATATGAAGTATGTTTAATTTGTAAACATATTTTTTTTGGGAGGGAAATACCAATTTGTAAACATAATTAATCAAGGAAATAAACTTCTTTCACTAACAACTAACTAATCAATTAAATATTAACATATTTAAATTTCATTATCTAACAATGAATATTAATATAATACCTTGAAACTGATAAAAGAAATAAACAGCCAATTTCCAATTAGTAAAGTGATCGATAAAGCGGATGACTTCACACAGTATTAGAATTTTGCACATGGAGATACTGCAACAAGATAATTTAACAACTTCCTTTGACTGTCACAGTAAAAATGGTCAAGTAGGACATGCAACTATTTCAGTGAAACATAAAAGCCCTCCTTCATCATGGCACCAAAAGCAGCACTTAAATTCAGGGGCATGGTATGGTCACGTTGTTATGGGCTCATATTGCAGGCTTAAGAAAAATGGCAAATAATATATGCACACACATGTTGAGGCAGCAAGTGATAGAGACAAATATATTTTGGTTAATTCTAGGTAAAATTGGGAGCAACAACACCAAATACGACTAAGGTGCAAGATATAATACAAACTTATTTGGTTGCATAAAACAACATGAACTTGTAAGGTGGTGCACAGTTTAGCATAAATGACACCGATGTATAGTTTACCGCAACAATTCCAACTTGATATGTCTTCTCTCTTCAAATGAAAGGTACCATTTCATATTTTCCAATGAAAGACTTGTTTTTTTGTAGCCTTGATCCTGTGAGAATATCAGATACTAGTATCTGTTTGGGCTAATTCAGGTCTTAGCCCAATTAGGGTTTAAATGGCTAAATTACCCTCACTAACACTAAGCTAAGTTCATTATTCTTAAAAAAGCCCGTAATACTCCTTATTATTGAATTACCCTTGATTATCTTAATAATTACGGTTCTGTCATCAAAGTACCCTATAAATACCTGATTAGCATCATAATTTCAGAAAAACTTTTTCGGATTACTCTAAACCTCCTTTTTCATACTTTCTCTCTACAGAAAAGTAATCTGACTTGAGCGTCGGAGAGGCGATCCCGGAACCACCCCCGGGATAGTATATCTTCGTTGTTTTGCAGGCTCTTGGACATCCTATTGCGGGCAAGCGGCTAAGACAATTCCCAAAATACCTTCATACAAAAATAAATATTTTTGTTCCGGAAACAGTTGGCGCCGTCTGTGGGGACTGTCAACAAAAAGCTATGGTTAGAACTAGACGCCCGCGGTCAACGGATACCATTAGGAGAACACCTGTTCTATCCTCTCATCACGATCATGTGCTCGAGGAGATTTTTCACCCCAATGGGGATACTCCCCATGAAGAAGTGGATGGCCCTCAGCCAGTCACACATCGAGATCTGGAGCAATTGGCTAGTAGGATCAACGATAACTTGGATCGTAGTGTGAGGGCTCTCGTTCTCAACATGAGGGATGGAGGTGAAGGGCCTTCTCGCAGGACAAGAGACCCCCATCATCCAAGGGAGACGGCTCACAGGCAGGAGGGATCCTTAACCAGGAACCCCCCTCAAGCACAACCATCACCACCCCCTCGGTCAGCTCAACTAGGAGATGCCAGAGAAGTTATCATTGAGAGACAGTTAAGACAAGGTACTCTTGATGCTCGGGATATCCTCAACTCCAGGCGTGACAACTCTCATCGTGAAGGACCCCGTCAACAAGAAGAAACCGAAGATCAATCTCGATCTAGAGACCCCAATCAACTCTCTCGTCATGGATCAACTAGAAACCATGGTACAACAGCAAACTCGACAACCTCTCATAGAAGACAAGCTAACATAACCAATCAAGGTGGAAGAGGGAATGAAATAAGGGCTCGTAGGAATACCCCTCAGCCAAGACATCGAGATTCCCCTCCGCCTAGGCTGACGGGGTTGAGAAACCTTACATCATTGACCCCCTTCAGTCAAGAGATCATGGACACTCCCATTTTTCCTAAAGTCAAGATTCCTACTATTGACCCTTATGATGGAAAGACAGACCCTCAAGACCACCTCGCAGCCTACAAGGCGCAAATGAGTGTGCAAACGGGGTGCGAAGCCACTTGGTGTAGATTCTTCCCCACAACCTTGAAGGGTATTGCTCAAACTTGGTTCAACAACCTTCAGCCAGGAACCATAACTCAATTCTCAAAGCTCTCGAGCTTATTCCTTCAACACTTCATTGCTGGAAAAAGACAGCAAAAAACGAATATCCACCTTATGTCCATCAAACAGGCGGATGATGAAAGTTTGAAAGAGTACATTCAAATGTTCAATTCTGAATCCCTCCTCATCCCAGACCTTGAAGACAATGTTGCTTTCACTGCCCTCCTAGCCGGACTTAAGCAGGGAAAGTTTAAATGGTCTTTAGCTGAGGATGAGGTCTCAACATTCTCCGAGGCAATGCGGAGGGCTGAGAGGTTTATTCAAGCCTCCAACATCTACACCCCCTCAGCCTGCCACAAAGCACCCCGTCAGTCAGCTATGGTTATTGCCCAGCAGGGGTCTTCAGCCTATTAGGCCTTCAGCAGCTATATGTCAGCAGGGGTCTTCAGCAGCAGCAGCACGTCAGCCTGCATCCCTCCCCCCCCTCTGCTTGCAGGGCTACAGTACTCCTTAGCTATACGTCAGTAGTCAACATGGATTAGTCGCCATCAAGCCATCGTACGAAGCAACGTGCCAACGTACAAAACGGCCTGCCATCATACGATTCATACGTAGCTACGTCATTATACACTAGCCGTTCTACATTCAACGGAAATATTTTCAGCACATATTATTCCGCTTGCTAACCGATCGTCATACGATTTTGATCACGCATCACGCGTGGGGCTAAATGTTTGGGCTAATTCAGGTCTTAGCCCAATTAGGGTTTAAATGGCTAAATCACCCTCACTAACACTAAGCTAAGTTCATTATTCTTAAAAAAGCCCGTAATACTCCTTATTATTGAATTACCCTTGATTATCTTAATAATTACGGTTCTGTCATCAAAGTACCCTATAAATACCTGATTAGCATTATAATTTCAGAAAAACTTTTTCGGATTACTCTAAACCTCCTTTTTCATACTTTCTCTCTACAGAAAAGTAATCTGACTTGAGCGTCGGAGAGGCGATCCCGGAACCACCCCCGGGATAGTCTATCTTCGTTGTTTTGCAGGCTCTTGGACATCCTATTGCGGGCAAGCGGCTAAGACAATTCTCAAAATACTTTCATACAAATATAAATATTTCTGTTCCGGAAACAGTATCTTTTATTATTAACTATGCATTCACTGTACAAATTCATGTTGCTATGTGCACACAAACAAGTTTGTCTTACAACTCGCATCTTAGCCATACTTGGTGTTATTACCGCGAATTTCACCTTAATTCTATATGCCTTTTTTTGGCTAAGTTGTAAATGTGTAAATGACTCCTTTTCTGACCACTATTCCCCATGGAAATCCTGTAAGTATGGTCTTCTTCATAACTCTTTTTTGGTGCTTGATTAATTATGGTCCTTAATTAGAACTATTCCTACTGAGTACTGTAAAATTGATGTAGTCAACCTTTCAATGAGATTTTTTGAAGATTCACACTCAATGATTTGAATCACATGCTTATTCTGTAAATGTATAGATGCCTTTTGGTTCCATTTCTATCTAGTATCAATTTCATGACTTCGAATCCATCGATGTTCACTAGAGTACTAACCATCCAATTTTGATCACATACACGGACATATCTCTCAATACTAACATGTTAACATTGTTTCAAAATAAAAAAATTGTGCTAGAGAAACATAAGGGTGGATAATGAGAATCGATCCCATGATCTTTTGAAATCAGATGAGAAGCTCTAACCAATTGAATTATCCCTCATTCTCACATTGTTTCAATTTCATGAGTCTTGACGTATTTATAATCCTCAACTGGTATGAAGTACTTATTTTTTAATAAGCCTCACAATTTAGAAATTCGGGAGAGGTTATATTTTATTAAGAGCAGTCCAGATTTCTCCAAACTAAGTACATGCTCAGCTCAAATAAACCAATTAATAGTAAGGGTATCACTAAAGATAAAGGAAGAAAGTCGGATTACTTCCCGATAAGTGTCATTGTTTATGATTTTTAACTCGACCTTAACTAATAAATAATACGACAAGTTAGTCATAATTGAGAACATTTCATAATCTACAAAATTTAAAATAAAAAAGTGGAAGTGGAAGAAAGAAGTATCTACGCAAGTCCATGCAATTTTCAAGAAAAAAAATTAAAAGATTTGAAAATAATTCCAAATTTGAAACAAGAACGAAAACTGATTGTAAAATATTAAGGTAAATTTAAAACCATATTTACATCAAATTCACCAAATAAAATCATTGCATACAAGTTGGTTATTCAACCCATGGAAGTAAATGGGGGATGGCTGAGGTCAAATGGGAACAACAAGAGGGATAGAGGATGGGAGAAGAAAGAATAAAGCCTAACTTCCTTGAAAAAGAGATATTTGACGCAAAAATAGAATGCTCACGAAATGGGAAAGACACATAAATCCTTGTACTATCAAGTCTATAATCTTCAAAAATAGCTCTCAGTAATTATAATTTTTATTGATACAATTTTATTTATTATTTTATTGTTATTATCATAACTATAATTAATCATATAATAATGATTATTATTATTCTATTAATATTATAAGTTATATTATTATTATCATTAATTATATTACTCTACCTATTTCTATTATTATATTATTATTATTCAGATTACTCAATTCGTACCATATATGTTTAGTTCAATTCAGTTTAGGCCTATAAAATTTGAAAGAACAAAGCCTTAGTTCTCCCCAAAGGTGAAGCTGTGTAGATAATAGAAAAAACAAAGAGAGCATCAACAATCTAAACAACCTTGACAAAAGATAGCACAAGGAAGTTATGGTGAGAATACATGAATATGAACCAAGTTAATATCAAGATGATTACAAGTGAATATTATCCTGAAGCTAATCATTACCTTCGATTTTTTAGTTTAGGCATTGGTTTGGATACTGGGATGGTGCCCAAAAAAAGGGTTAGAAAACATTCTACCCAAACTCAACAATTTGGGCCTAAAACCATAAATAGCCTTAAAACACATTTCATGCTAAAAATTCTGATCAATGCTAAAGAAATAACCATACTACAAGTCTACAACCATTGAGCACAAACCCGGCCGAAACCGAGATGGAGCATGGTTGATTAGCTCTATGAATTAGATTTATTTTGTAAAAAATATCATGTAGTAATACTGAAGGAGAATTTGTGGCCTTGTACCATTCAACTTTATTCCATATCTGATATCATATAGTGTTGTATAAAGAATATGTAAGCTGGCATAACAACAATACATTTGTCTGATCCATAAAGTTTGATGAAGAAGATGAAGCAAAACAATACTAAGAACATAATAAGAAGAATGGTTAAAAGGCAGGGATGCATAAAAATGTGAAAAAAAATACTATACTAAGTACTAAAAATGAACTAAAGAACAAATAATTGGCCCCCCTTTTCACTTCTGCTATCCTTAATGACTTTTGGACTTTCAGTCAACCTCTTTTACCTGGATCTTGTAAAACTTTTTCTCTCCCTTATTTATTTACTTCATCCTTCTGGTCCAAATGCTAGGTTGTCTCTGCCACACCCTTTTGTTGGGCTTAGATATTTGTTACCCCACAATCAAAACTTCCACTGGTTTCTGTTTTTATGATGGAAAAAGGAAAAAAATTGCAAGTACTAAGAACTTTCTTCACTAATCAGGTCTAAAACAATGATTAATAAAGAATAACCCAATTAGCCGCGATCTTCATCATCTGGCAAATCAGGATTTTGGTCACTGTCTCTGAATGTTAGACTTCTCTTAACCCCTATTAATCTTCGAGTAACACTTTGATCAACTTCGGTTGTGTTTGGTGTACCCGGAGGCTTATTCACAGAAGTAGCACATTTTCTCTGCATTAAGCCGTATAAAGACACTAATTGCTCCTCCTCTTGCTGCTTCAGTTGCTGCAACATTACAATCAGGAAAACAAAAATTTATCATTGATCAATGATAGTCAAGACGCTTTATTTCACCTCAAGTACTCGTGTTTGGATACCGGGCATTCTGATATAGGTATTGAGTTGAGACTTTGTTTTTACACCATTATAATCATGTATAAAGCATCGTACAATGGTAATACTGATCTGCATTACTCAAACTAATCGTTTCAAACTTTCAACTCATGAACCCTAGTAAGTTGTTCTTTTACTCATAGCTGAATCCAGCACTTTCCCATATGTATCCATATCCGATACTAATATGCAAGCCTCGAATGAAAGTACTAATCTATGTTATTGAACCTGTTCGCTTCACGTCAAGTACCCTATTCGGGTTATTATTATTAGCTAAATCCAATTCACATGTTCCCATATCCGCTATGAGTGTTTGAGCCTGTGTTAACGTACTAGTCTGTGTTATTCAAACTATTCGTTTCGCCTCAAGTATACCTAGTCGAGTTTGTATGAAATGTGTGTTCGGACCTGAGTAAAAGTACTGATCTTGTTATCCAAGCTATTAGTTTCACATCAAGTCAGGTTCTTACAATAATAGCCGAACTAACACCTTCACATAGTCCCATATACGACATGAATATCCGAGCCATACATGGGTTGTCGGGCACTCCAATTTGATTCAGCCAATTAGATACCTTCGTAATTGAGAATCATCAATTTGACGCCACATTGTTCACAAAATTATGGGTTTCTTTTTCATCTCTGATTACTCAATAACTTACACAAGCACAAAGTCCAATGTAAGTTGATCCACCTTGTTATTAGGGTATTAGGGTCGCAAGTCGCAACATAGCATAGTGTTGCTTAACAGCTTAAGTAGGTGCTTATAAGGAAGTGTGTGTACCGATATTCACAAAGAATCGATCCATTAGAATCTTCCATTTGTTCAGAAAATGAATGAGCAGGCAGAACCACAATGTAGCTACCATAATTCAGATGAATCCTCACTCCGAGATATGCTTACCTATATTACAAACTGGTGTCCTAATATATGCTATTCGAACTATTCGTTTCACCTCAAGTTAAACACTTTCGCATATACATTCACCCGCAAATCCGATATGAGTACTCGAGCCTAAATAAAAGTACTAATACAGTTCAGTAAGCATAACTTACACAAGCACAAAGTTGAGTGTAGGTTGATCCACATTGTTCGGGGAAATAGGGTTGCAAGTCGCGACATAGCATAGTGTTACTAACTTAGGTGCACTTAAGGACGTGCATGTATCGAATTTCATAAAAGAATCAACCCATTAGGTTCTTCTATTTATTCAACAAAGAAATGAGCAGGCAGAACCACAATGTAGCTACCACAATTCAGATGAATCCTCACTCCAAGTTATACTTACATACATTACAAACTGCCATTCTAATCTATGTTACTCGAACTATTCGTTTCACCTGAAGATAAACACTTTCGCATATACATTCAGCCGCAAATCTGATATGAGTACTCGAGCCTAAATAGTAGTACTAATACAGTTCAGTAAGAACTCAAGAAAAGGGAGAAAACTCACATTGTTAGAAGATTCCCACAATGAAACAGTACTCAATTTGAGTTTCAATTCTTCTCGGGTTAATTGCCAATCAATAGCTGCAACTATTGCTGCTGCAGCAACCACAAATGGTCGATATTGAATCATCGTTTTACTCTCTGCATCAAATCATCTACTATAAGATTGCTAACCTTACAAAGAACATAAACCCACACACCATAAAAGCAATGCAAATCAGATTAATTACCTTTAATTATAGCCATAACTAACTCTGTTCCTCTAGCAATCAAATCATCTTGTTTAGATTCTTGATCACACAACTCTTTAATGAAATAATTAAAGTAAAAAAAAGGAGTGATCAAACTCATCCTCCATTCCATACAACCCAAAACAGCAATTTCAGCAAGTTGGATCATACTTGTAGCATATGTATAATTGTTCACTTTATATGCTGATAATGGATGCACTTTTCCTTCTTCCAATTTAGCAGCCACTGATAAACATCCTACTGCAACTAACCCTACTGACCATGCTTGATCTTCCTACCATTCCAACAACAAAACAACATCAAAAGCCGTATTCCCAAAATGATTTAGAGTCGACTAACACGAATCATCGGAAAAAGATACTCACAGCAATGTATCTACTTGACAAGAATCGGTCCAAGTATAAGACTGATAAGTAAGCAGTATGATTCTGGTACTCAAATGATTTCTGGGTCTACATTAAAAATCAAAACTTTAGTACAAAAAACCCAAGATTATAATATAAAGAGTGAATTAAAACATAATCAACAGAAAATGGATAAGAATTAAGAAAGATAATAAATTTACAAACATACATTAAGAATCCAATTGATGGCGTTTATGCGATAGTTCTTCAAAAAAGGAGGATAATCTAATGAAGAAAAAGATGGATTTGAAGCTAGATTTCTTTCTTTTTCAACCAACATTTGGATATAATCATCATCATTGACTGAGTCATGATAGTACGGAACGAGTTGAGAGTTAAGAAATTGAGTATCACTACCAACTTTGATAAGTTCATCTTCATTTAAGCAAGATTTATCTTCATCACAAAGAAGATTAGATAAAGAAGTTGATGCTTCATCAGGGTTTGTCTCCATTAATATATATATTGATTTTTCCCAGATTTCTTTCTTGGTAAAGAATGGATTTTTATGTTCTTTACATCAAGATGAGAAATGGGTGATTTTAACAGTTAAGTGTTTAAGTGCAAAAAAATTGAGAGATTTGAAGAAATCTAGAGGAAAAAAAAAGAGTGAAAAAAAGAGAGAGAAATAAGGAGAGATGATTATGGCGCTAAAAGAGTGTCTAAAGGTGGGGTGGAGGTGTTGAGAGCGGTTTTGGTGCCGCCAAATTTAGCGGATGTGATTTAGAGATTGTGTGTGTTTTTTCAGCGGTTATCTTCATCAAACTACTACTACTACTATCAACTTATGAACTTAACTGTTTCAGTTTTCACCCTTAGCCCCATGCCATGCCCCATGATTTTGGAATCGACAATGCCTAAAATTTTTCTTTCCATATTTTTTCAATATTTTTGTGTAATTTGTGTGTACTAGACTACTAGTACAACTACTCTCGTAAAAATGTTACTTAATTCCTCTAGTCACGTTACTAAAAAAGTCAACTATCATAAAAGTAAAATGACTGAAGCTGAATTAGGAATTTAAAACGCGTATAATGAAAAAGGTCAACTATCATAAAATAGAACGGCTGAAACTTAGTTGTTTATACTATTTTATGTTTCTTTTTCTTCCATACTTTTTCCATTTTGGTATACTACTTTATAATTTTATGCAATTTGTTTAATCTACTCTCATTAATGAAGAAGGTCAACTACCACAAACTAAAACGGCTGAAACTCAGTTGTAAATTTATGATGCGAATAATGTGTAATTGAAATTTGGTAATTGTAATTTGTAGGATACACGTGCATCCTAATTACCACTTTATATGTTTACATATTGTGCATGTGGTGATATGGAAGTTGACGTGGAATTTTTTTTTTTTAGTTTAGATATTGGCTTTCTATCAGTTGGAAAAAATATACTTGTATGTGTATCTTTGAAATTTTGTGGTATGTACGACTTATTATTTTTCTTTTGAAGTAATGATATGAAGATTTTTATTACAAATATATAATTTTGTGAGAATTTGTGTTTACTTTTCGTCTTGAGTGAATTGCATAAGTTATTTGTTGTTGAGAGTGAATTATTAATTGTAAGATGTTAACTAGTATATTGAGATTTTGTGAAGAAAAAGTTGGACTGTATTTGACAAAGTACAATATTTGATTAAGATTGTCCATAAAGTCATTAGAAAACAAAATACAAAACTCTGATAAGATTTGTTAATTAACGAGATTGATGCATTTGTATGGAGATTCTCTATACTCTTTGCCTTATATACTTTCAAAAACTAAGGGAGTTTATACTTGTCCATCATAACTAACAAACTATTAATTACTAATTATTCCACCTTAAAACAATAATATTTAGTAAAAATAAGTTCAAGTCAGTAAAATCACTAACTATATATTTAATTAATAATATAGTAAAAATAAGTTTAGTTTAGTTACAAGAGGTTAAGTTAAGTAAAAATAAGTTTAAATTAGTAAAAATCACTAACTATATATTTAGAAAAGAAAATAGAGAATCGATAAAAAAAAAAGTTCAATTAAGTAAAAATTAAAGTGAAGTGAATAGGATTAAGACCAATTAATTCAATTAAATCTACAAAATTTGTACTTGGTTGGTTAAGAAAATTGACATTGGTCAAAGGAATAATTTCCAATTACCACTTTCGACAGGAATAAGTGTTGATGAAGATAATACTTCAATTCTTATCACCTCAACAAACTTTCCACTCCCACTTGTAAAATTTATTGTAGATTTGCTAAATACACATTTTTTTTACAAAATAAACAAATTTAGAAAAAGCTTTTTAACCAAAAAAAATTGTCAATTGTATGTGCAGTACAATAATAGTCACATGTAATGAGATGAAATGACATGGTGAACTCGTATTGTAGTGTCTTCTTTGGTGGCATTAGAAATGAGGGCCATACAAAAGTTTTCCTATACAACTCACAATGGTGTAAATTGGGAAAGTTAGTAAGGCTAAGTTCTTCCCATTTTATCATCACTTACTTTATAACAAAAAAAATTAAAAAAGTTAGTAGATATGTAGTTAGGTTTAGATAAGAATCACTAAGGACAATAAAACCAAACAAGGGTTGATAAGTTCTACAGCTTTTACCATACATTCCACTGTAAGATGAATACATTATACTCAAAATTATTTTCTAACTCATTGCTAATTTGAAAAACTCTAAATGATGAAAAAAATTTATACTATAAAAATAGTTTTTAAATGAGCAAAAAAGGCCTCGGGCGCATGATGTTCATCCTACATTCAAGTGTAGAATGAATAAATCTAATAAGTTCTTATTATTAGAATGATAAGCCCAGTCAATAAGTTCACATAGTAGCTTAATAATGTTAGATAAGGGCTAACAAAATCTTGATAGGTTTAAGATAAGATTCAATAAGCTATATAATTTTTGATAAGTTAGTACTAACAATCAACTAAGCTGGTTGATACATGTTCAGATCAATCAATATAAATCCAATTACATTTTAATGAGTGATTTTTTGGGTGAGAAAACATACACCTTAGATTAATCATCATATTTGTAATTAATTAGTATCTAACAGTTATACTCACATACCATATAACGATTAGAAAGGATACATTTTAGATCAACCTTTGATCGATCATATAATTTTGTATCAAGATATTCATCAACAAAATAATTTTTACACTTGTCATTGATTAGTAGTGGATATTTAACACAATTTTCGAAATATTATTTGAAAAAAAAAGCATACACTATTTTTGTTTTTTTATTATAAGAGAGACAAATAGGAAGTGAAACATGACTAAAATTAGAATATAAATACTAGGAGGGTATAGGACTTAGGAGAGTCACGTCATCTCGTGGGCTGAAATATGGCGGGGAAGAAGTGGACCACGGGCTTGTTATAATCATTTTTTTACTTATTTTTGGCGCCAAAAATAAAATAAAAAACAATATTGACTACTCTAGTTCCCAACTGGCAAAACGTTATAAAAATAGTAATAATAAAAAAATGCCAGTTGGAAATGCAGTAGTTGGAATTGGAATACGGAGGGGGATTGTTTTCCTCCCTTTGTTCATTTCTCTAGGGTTGGGAATGGTGCTTTCAAAACAATGTGTGTGGACCTTTCACTTTATGTATAAACCACCATTCACTATTGAGTATCCAAGGCACACATTCTATATTTTAAAGGTCAATTAGTTATCTACTTTAATTATATGTTTGTTGAATTTTATGCAATTATGTAGTGATTATGTAGTCTTTTGTTCTTTTACTTCTCACCATATGGATGAAGTAGTATTTTCGCGTAATATACAGAAAGTTACTTACGTACTGTGTTCGGTAAAAAAAAATCCCTAAATAAAAAGGTTATTATGTAAATTTAGGTTGTTCTCTCTGCCTCCTTTTCAGATTCATGGACATTGAGAATTTACTGATCTAAAATATAACTATACTCTAACCAATTAAACCATTAGTTGCACAATTAATTATACAACTTTAATTTATAGGTTCACAAATAGATATGATCTCTGGTTCTAAATGAAGAGAGTATTAATCAGACACCCATCAGGGTGTTACTAGCAATGGTGGCACGTCATAATCTAGAACTTGAGCAACTAGATCGATGTAAACACAAGTTTCCTACATGGAGGGTTGGAGGAAGAGATTATATGACTCAACCAGAAGGGTTCAAAGTTCCTGAAAAATAAGACTATCTGCAAATTAAAGAAGTCTATGTATGCACTAAAGCAGTTTCCTAGGAAGTGGTACATGAGATCTGATAGTTACATGGTGGAGTTAGGTCGTAACATGAGTTTGTATGAAATTGTGTGTATCACAATAAGCTTGCTGATAGTTTATCTGGTCCTGTATATAAATAATATGCTCATAACCGGTAACTCCAAGTATGTATATATAGATAGGTTGAAGGGTCTTCTCAATGCTGAGTTTGGGATGAAGGATTTGGGTGCTGCACAGATATTCTAGGTATGAAGATTCATAGTGAAAGAAATTAGAGTAAGCTTTTGTGTCGCAAAAGGGCTACATTCAGAATATAATGTCTAGGTTTGGCATATAATCAACCAAGCCTATAGATACCCCTAGTAATACAAATGTTCAATTGTTCGTTGTGCTTGCACTTTAATTTATAGCTGAGAAGGCTCTTATGTCTTGAGAGTCCCATATGCTGGTGCAATAGGAAGTTTGACGCATGCTATCGTCTACGCTAGGCATGACCTTGCACATTTTGTTAGTCTTTTCAGAAAGTTCACGAGCAAACTGGAAAGGAACACTAGCAAGCTAGACGATTTTTTTCATTATCCTTGAGGTAGCGTATGTCTGATGTTGGTCTTATATATGGGAATGATACACAATGTTTAGTGACTGGTTGTTTTGATTTTGATTATGTTGGAGATGTTGACAATAGGTCTATGACTGTATTTACTGTTGATGATTCAGTTGTTTGTTGGAAAGCTACTATGCAGCCTACAAATTACTTTGTCTACTACTAAAGCAGAGCACGTGGCGTTGATAGAAGCTACTAAAGAGAGACTTTGACTGAAAGGACTAGTTAGTGATCTTGATTTACATCATAATCAGGTTGTTGTGTATTGTGATAGTCTTGGTGCAATAAGTCCATCACGAGTGGACAAAGCACATAGATGTGAGAGGAAGGAGAAGAGAATTAAGGTGGAGAAAGTGGTAACTAATGATAATCTTGCTAATATGTTCACCAAGCCAGTTCCGTATGGCAATGCAAGTTCCAACATTGTTTGGACTTGATGATTGTTCTAAGATGATAATTTGGTCTCCCCTTAAGGGGCATTTAGAGGCAAAGGGAGTGCCCATGTACATCTGGCAGCTTTGGTGTTGCATTTAACAATGTTTTGTGTTGCATATGGTACACTTGTTATATCTGGAAACTTTGGTGTTGCATCTGCTGTATGGGAGAATTCAAGTCAAGGTGGAGATTTGTTGATATAGGCCCTGAATTATCTGGCGTTAGGATTAACCAAGCACAAGGGTCTCTAGTGTCTACGATTAGTAAACCGTATCTCTGTTATGGGTTCGTTTTAGTATCGATCTGTTTAGGTTATTACAAGGGTATTATTTAAACCCTATAATTAACTTATTCTCCAGTACCGTAATATGTACTCTCATTCCCACGATAATAAAAACAGTTTTTTCCCTTTGTTTGGTGGACATAGTTAATACGTTGTTAGTTGATCGTGTTAAATATGTGTATTCTTTATTATTTACGTTCTTAATCTTTGTTGTCGATTGAATATGTTATAAAACCTCTTCTTCAACTTGTATCGATGATTTTCTCATTTGTTAATATTATACTGTGATTTTATTTTTAAACATTGTGCCAAAATGATCGAAGGGTAAAATCTACTGTGAGATATTGTAATTTCTATATAATAATGATTATCGGGTCCATGCACACCATACATGGTAAACCATATGTTATATGGTTCGAATAAGATAATTACATACATGATTGAAAAGAAAATAACTTTACGTATACGCACGATATATCTAATAAGGCGTTTGGTTGGAAGAGGGAGAAGAGAAAGGAATCAATAAATAAAGGGTTAAAAAGGGAAAGGAAACTCAAACTCTTATTTTAGAACACTTGTTTGGTAAAACACAAGGGGAAAGGGTTAAAAAAATCTCTCCCTCCCCTCTCCTCCAGCAACCACCATGGAACTCACTCGCCGACTTCTCTGTCCTTTCGTATCTCCGACGAGCTCTCTATCACCGACGCACTCTCTCCCTCCTTTTATTTCTAACGCCTCACACTCTCTCCGACACTCACTTTCATAGATTTAGAGTGGGGGTTTTTCGCAGATGCGCCGCCTCCTCCTCGACACTTTCTTTTCGGCCAAACCCTTAGTGTCGTTGCCTCTCTCCCCATGCATTTTCGTCCAAAACCACGAGCCTTGCTATCGTGAAAACCACCATTTTCGATTTCGTGTAGGTTCAAGTGGCTAAGAGCGAGTTTGTGGGTATTCCGGTGTGGTTGCAGTTGAGTTTGGGTGTTTTGTGGTGGTTTCCGGCGGCGTTTGGGCATTCTACGGGGAGTTGAGTGACATTGCGGGTGGGGTTAGGGTGGTTTACGAGGTTGTGTGGGCTTCTTAGGGGGTGGTGGCTCCGCCGAAAGGTGGTTCTCTTGGTGGAATTGTAGTGATATGGGTGGTGGGGAAGGTGGGTGGTGGTTGTGGTCATGGTCAAGACTGGTCAAAGGTGGTTGTGGTGTAGAAAGATATGAATAATCCCAAACCTTGGGGTAAGGTGGGGAATCAAGTAAGGGTAAATGAAACTCTAACGTAAATAAAGGGAATGCAAAAAATCAACAAACATCAAATAAAGATAACAATAGTTTTCATTCCCTTTTTCTTTCTTTAAACCCCTATCCCAACGCACCCTAAGTTTACCGTGACCAAGTTGGTGAGACATTGTAACTTGAAAACACCGTTTCGAACAAAATACATATTTATAGAGCTTGGGATCCGTTTTAATTTCTCCTCCATCTCTTCACAAATTTATTAATTTATGTATATAGTGTTTCAATTTAGGCAACAACTTTGTAAATGGGTAGTTCTAGTAGGAGTTGATACTTTCATGAGTTTCACCAACCCATTTTCCACTATAAATTAAAGATGACGCTGCATTGCGATTTATATTAGAGATTTGAGTCCCCATTGATATTCCAACTCTCCACCAAGGCATAAACGAGTGACAAGTGACAATTATTTCTATTTACACATATAACTAAACGCATAGTTAGTTAAATTGAAAGTCCAATGGAAGGTTGCTAATCGAAATCTATATATATTAAAAAGCGTAAGCACGGATTGTAATCTGCCACGTGTCACTCTCCCTCCTTTTCAATAATATGTTTATCAACGTTATTCTCATTAAAAAAGGGCAAATTGTCCATGAAAAGTTTCGAACCCGCGACCTTGAGTATGAAATATAAAATGCTCCAACCATTACGCTACTACAATATTGTTGCTTCTTTTTATCAATTTTAATAATCATATTATGTTTTCAATGAAAACAATAATTAAGTTACATTAATTGCTTTTATGAGTAATACTAATTTATAACTTTTTATTAATCTTTTTCTACAACAAAATACTTGTCTTAAAGTATTAACGTGGGTCCGAGACTGTAAAAAAAACTACTAGAGTATAATACATATAAATCTCAGAACATCGCCTGAGCCTAAATATTAGTTTTTATATCTAAAAGCGCAAAAAATAAGATATTAAAGTAGTCGATTATCACAAGAGTATTTGGACATTGTTACTACCACTTTTAATTTTTGGGCTTTAAGACCTATGGGTTATGAAAATCCATTTTTTTTAGCTCAAACCCAATTTATGTTGACCCAGTCAAAGAGTGTCAACGCATTTAATGATAAGAAGCCCAAAAGCCAGCCATAGTCTCAAAGAAATGAAAATTCTAGAAGCTTCAAGGAGCGCCCATTCTAAGGCGCCAAATTCAAAACTTTCCCAACAGTTGGAAAGTTAGACAACAATTCAAATTCGAAAGTGATATAATAGTGCCCAAATTTTTTTATGGGAAGGCATGGGATGGCCCATCGTTGCTCTTGTCCCGATCGTGCCTATCACTCGACGATGTTGGTTTGGCCTACCAGCGGGCGAGTAGATAGGCGTATGGCCAACGTCCACGGCTATGGACGTAAAATAACTAGCCATGTCCCGACGGTGCCTATCACTCGACGATGTTGGTTTGGCCTACCAGCGGGCGAGTATATAGGCGTATGGACAACGTCCACGGCTAGGGACGTAAATTAGCTAGCCCCCCCGTCCACGGCTAGGGACGTAAATTAGCTAGCCCCCCCCCACCGTTCGCTCACCGGGAAGCAGACGGCGCAGATCTGGGCAGAGAACCGCCCAGAACCGCTCGCCCAAAGTCGTGAAGTTTATGGTGGAGATTTGGGTTTGGGGTGGAGTATATGGCGTTTTTGAAGAGATTTCAAGCGAGTTTCTGGCAGTTTTGAAGGGATTTCGAGGGGTTTTGGGCAGTTTTTCGAGGGTGGTTGTTGGGTTTCAGGTAGTTGAGGGTGGTTTTCGGTGTGTGGGGAAGAAAATTGGGGGAGTTGTTCTGGTGGTTTCCGGTGGCGGTGTGGTGGTCTCCGGCGGCGCCGTGGTGGTCTCTGACGGAGGGTGGTCAGGGATGGTCGGGTTGGGGCTAACGTACAAGGTGGTGATGGTCATTGGGCTGAAATTCAAGGTGATTGTGGTGGTCAATGGGGGCTTTCCTTACCCCCATTTCTAAGTGGAGGGGGGGTTGGGGAATCAGAATAGAAGACTTTGGGGGTTAGCAAAAAAGAAAAGAGGGTAAAGGGAATCAACAAAATGGTGAAACAAACAACAACAAAAGGAATCAGGTCTTTCTATTACCTTTCCCTTTCTTGAAACCCCTAATCCAAACGCCCCCTCAATCTACAAAATATCATCTTAAAATACTAGATGAGTTCTATGAGTCACTTGAAAAAAGGTATGCGCTCTGTAAAAAATTACGGCCGGAGTAAATTATAGGATGGTTTCACATTATGATGACTCACCAGTCATCCATAGGTAATTGGGGAAGATAGAAGGATACTGACTCTAGCACTCCTCATATTGATTCTAGCGCTCCTCTTTGTGAGTAATGCATAGAAAATTAGTGCTCTAAGGAGTGCCGAAATCAGTGTCCAGAGACGGTTGACACTTGATGGATACCCCATGTGTTAAGAACAAGCTAAAAGTCCAGTAACTGGCCCAAATTTTCTTCTGAGGCTTTATTAGTCGAAACTACATTCTGCAACTTGTTCTTAGCCCACCTAGAAAATGTATGCGATGATGGGCTTTCAGGACTAGATGACAGAGGTGCAAGTTTTGTGAGTGTGATGGGGATTGGGGAGTGTCCCACATTTTAAAGAAGAGGTGTCTACAATGACAGTAGTATAGTTATTCAAAACAGAATCGAACCAGATGTACCTGTGAATTGTGATATTCGAATATGGAGTAAAACTGGTGAGTGATGACCCATTAGGCCATTATTTTGACACGACCCGGACCCCGGACTACAATCAACCAAAATCCAATTCAACCCATGACCCGATGGCCGACTTATTACTGGCACGACCAAAAGTAACCCGACTCGTCTAATCCAATATAATTTACTAACTCTATTTTGGATGACCCATCATCTGAAATACTCGATTTGTTGCTCATGTGACCTGCATCCAATTTGCGATAATCTGAATCTGACCAACCAATTATTTACCAATTAGTAACAAGTTCAAACTATGTGCAACCAAAATAGTTTTTTAATTTTCTTAATTTTCCCACGAGATACTCAAACTTATAATTAAAAACAAAATAGTTAGATGATACTACTAGATCAATAAATATTAGTATTTAAATTAGTTCGACAATACCTTTTAGTTCTCTTTAATACGGTAATTAACAAAAATTGTTAGAACAAATAGTCTAATGTTAAAAATCCACACTCTATTAACAAACCTATTCCATTTCACTATCTTTATTATATGAGGGAAGAGGTGGACACTAAAAAAAGAAAAAGAAAAAATATCCAAACTGCTTTACTAATTCGATCATGACCGTTTCACTAATCAATTTTTTAACTATTTCACATGCATCACGTGGATATGACGCTAGTAAGTTCATAACCTAACACTAGCCCTAAACATCTGTCTCCAGCCTAGTTTTCCTTTATGTATCCCTTCCTTTCTTTTATTTTGAATCTCGGACTACAACAGATAATTTTTAAAAATTAACTAGCAGACTTAAGCTAATCATCATGAATTAAACTAGTTACTGAATGAATAACATAAATATAATTATTAAACTGTTTAAATTACTTACTAAATGGATCAAACTAATCATTATATTAAGAAGTGATAAATTCTCTTCCTAATATGGGCCGTTACATAATTTTAAAATAAAAGTAGACGGTCTCCTATAAAACTAGCTCAAATCTTATTTACAAAGTTTTCAATGTTGTTTATTACTTCAATCATATCAATGATTATACCTCAATGCAAAGCTAACAAGGACCATAATGATCTGATGGTCTCTTGTCGACTTGCTGAGTTTTCGATCTAAAGTTGATATGAACTCGAAATTACTTGTCATCAAACTATCTTATACTCGAACCAGCGTGACTTGAGCCCAAATCCTAACCCGACCCGAACACGAGCTAAAAGCGGATATGATCACGTCCAATCCTGAGCCAAAGTCAATATGACACGACTCAAACACAACCTAATTATCTAAAATGACTCCTTTTAATTGACACTTGGTTAGTTCAGGGCTTGTTCTTTTCTCCTTATTAAAGCTGAGCTAAAAGGTTCACTATTTCTACTGTTGGAGTATTAATAAACTCCAAGTTGTTTGTGCTTCAAAAGTTCAATCCCACATTGTCTATAGATGCTTTACTTCCTTTCTTTATTTATGGGCACCTTTTTCCAAAGGTCCAATATCCCCTATTTGGTCTCATATCACCCATTTTACAACTCTTGTATTTCTTTATATTTGCTTTCATCCTTTAAGTATTAGTTTGGAGACTAGAGGCTATGCTCTAGTAACCACCACACACACGCGCGCGCGGGCCGGGCCGGGCACGGGCCGTGTGGCGTTGGCGCGACGCGTTCGCGGGTGGGGGTGTGTATTTTTTGCGACCCATCTCATTTTATTTGGGTCAAACAATTACTTTTGTGTTTTATAAACCGTTGCAGTATTATTGCGTTATTAAGGGCCGTAATCTTCGTTTCTTTGATTACATCCATTATTTCTGGTAACTGCCATTTGGGGGCAGATTTCTGAGCCTATTAAAAGGCTGCTTCCTCTTCATTTTTGGGAGACAGAAAATCATTCCATGCACAAAAACGCTCCTTCTTCTTTCTTATCATCTGGGCAGTATTCTAAAGAGTTCTCATCTGTTTCTTTGTCGACGCCATTGAAGCAGAGGTCGTGTAACCCTGAGAGTTGTTTGCTAAGAATCAGTGCGTTCGTAAGCGGGGCAAATACAACTTTAGGGCAGTGATTCTTCAAGCCACGACTTTCAGTTAAGTTGTTCCAATTACTACCAGTATACTCTCTAACATCTACGACTAATCTTACATTTTGTTTACCGCTAGTCTGCTACATTATGAAACTCTAAAATCATAAAAATCAAAGCACATTAAAACTAACGGTAATGATGAACCGGAAGTTCATGAGCCTTTGATTAACATTGGATCCTTTTGGTAAGAATGTAATGAAGCTTTGAAAAAGGAAGTTATCCTACGTATTGTGGGCCAATTCGTAAATGGGATTACTTATCACGTTATTAATTTGGATCTGGACATATAGGCGAGGGCTGCCTAGTACATATCAGATAGGTGGGAGCTAGACACATATCAAACTATTTTTAAAAAAATGTAGTACACTTATATATTTATGTAGTATATTTTTCACGTAATGTAGTATATTTATATATAGTTTGGAGTAGTATAGTTTATGAAAATTGTAATACAAGAAAAAATTGTAGTATATTTTTAAAAAAATATAGTACAGACCTATCTGATAGATGTTACTGTTCACATATATCAGATAGGTCTTTGGCTTTTCCCCATATAGGCATGCAAGTCGAGATTTAAGATTTATAAACTTTGTCGATTTTCATGTGTGTTTCACAAGCTGTATATGTTCCCATTTTTTTAAAATATGGTTTAATGAGTGACTTATCTAGCCGTGTGGGGGCAGGTCATCAAATGGCTAAGACACGTTCCCACCACTAGTCCAACCATCTAAATAAGCGAATTTCTAATTCGTATTAATTGTAATATGCGGAGTTTTATACTTCAATACACAAAAACTATTACTCTCTCTGTCCCATAATGTTCTTCCCACTCTATTATTTTATATCTCAAGTATATTCAAGAAGTGGAAGAAAATTATAGAACAGATGGAATAATATTTTTATGGAAAAATTGATAAGAATAATCCGACCTTTGGCCAGTCTTCCATCAATGGTACCACCTTCAATTAATCCAGGTATAATCCGACCTTTGACACCCATATTCTCTCATTGGTATAGAATGATGACAACCTGTTTGACCGACCAAAATAACCGTTGACTTTTTTTAAGCAAAAAAACTTTTTTTAAAAAAGGAAACCCTCCAGCCCAGCCCAACCCCACCCCCTGCCCACACTACTGCCACCCCACCCCCCACCCCCATTCCCTCCCCCTGCCAACATTACTGCCACCCCACCCCCCACCCCCATTTCCTCCCGCTAAATCAACGTTACATCTCCCTTCCTCCAACCTTACAACCTCACTCTCTTTCCCCATTAAAACATCTTTTAAAGCTTCCTCTTCATCATCATCATCTCATGATCTTCAAACTTTCTCACACTCTCAGAAGCGGAACCTGCAAGCTCCATTCCAGAATCTTTTGTGGCAGCAACAATTGAGGTAGATGCAGTTACAGAAGCTGAATTGAAGGAGAATGGATTCAGGAGTACAAGGCGAATCAAGCTTGATTGTACAATTGGACCGGCCTCGTGCGAGTTCGAGCAGCTTGAGGCTCTTGCTGTTGGTGGGATGAATGTAGCAAGGATTAATATGTGCCATGGAACTCGAAGTTCAAGCAAGGATAAAACACAAAGTATGGGGTTGTGTTTGGGTGGCGAATAGAATGACGAGAGGAAGAACGGTGGCTGGGTGGTGTTGCGTGGCTGTTTGAGCAGCGAGGAGAGGGAGGAAGAAGGGGGAGGTTGTGCGGTGGTTAGAGGAGGCGCATTAGTGCCGGAGCAAGGGGAAGGTGGCAGTCTGGATGGTTGGTAGTGGCAGTGGAAGGGGAGACAGCGAGGCAGGGGGAGGGTGGCAGGGGAAGGGGAGGGGAGGCAGCGGGGGAGGGGGTGGCAGCAGGGGAGGGTGGTAGGGGAAGGGGGAGGGGAGGGGTGGTTTTTTTTTTAAGTTTTTTTTAATTAAATCTGATTTAAAACTTTAATTAAAAATTTAAGTTTTAAATGCACTTAATTAGCTATTAATCACGTAATTAGGAAGATTACCTGTAATTATAGGTCACCAACAGGTGACGGACCAATGAGAGAATATGGGTGTCAAAGGTCGGATTATACCTGGATTAATTGAAGGTGGTACCATTGATGGAAGACCGGCCAAAGGTCGGATTATTCTTATCAATTTTTCCTATTTTTAATTGTTTATAAGTAATATTTTACTTGATATTGTAAAAGTATAAATTAAGACGAATTTTATTATATTTTTCTTTATGTATGGCACATAAATAAAAAGCCAAATAAAAATGTACTTCATCCGTTTCACAATACTCTCAACCTTAGCATAGTAACTATTATTCATCTACCAATCTTTTTTTATATGTTTTTTCAAGTATATAAGAAAAAATATAGCCAAGTGGGATCTTATTTGATTCGTCTTAATGCCTACTATTATAATATCAACTTTTTATAATTTTTACTTATCAATAATTATAGATATTAAAGTCAAAAGTATTGTATTGGATAATGTGCAAACAAGAAACGTTGCGAGTATTGCGAAACGGAGGAAGTATGATTTATGAAGTAGTTGACTTTGAAATTACAAAGTATTATGTAGTACTATGAAAATACAATTAAGACATATAATAATCTCTACATAAGTAAAGATGGAGGAATGAGGTACGTGTTGACAAAAAGAAAATAGTAAGCTATCAATGACTCGGATCCACGCAAACATGATGATGATCCTTCACATTTGTCATGTACTAATAGTCCTACCATAACAAACAATTGTATCCACCCAAAATAATATAGTAGTAGTATAATTAAACAAAATGGCTCTAGTAGTCTAGTGGCGAATGAAGCTTTGAATGGAAGGGCAACCAAGGAATGAGGTGGATAAAGATGAAATTTTCAATTTCTTTTGTTCCATGTACCATAAAACCTTACAAGATAATTACTTAAGATGGTATAAGATTCATCTTTGAAAAGGGTTTTTATAAGGCTCTTTACGTATCTTTGAAAAAGAATTCAAAAAATTTAAACCTCACAAGAACAAATACAATTACATTATCAGGTTTCATTGGAATCCTCCCCAACTAATACATTCAAACTTAACTTTGATGGTTTCACCAATAATCTCTCGACATCTGCGTGTATGGTTTTCGAGATCATTTAAAAATGGTGATCCGAGCCTGATCCTACAAAATAAGATAATCTTTTCCGCTAATTGCTAATATGTTGTCGCGTGTAACAGTGTGCTCATGACTTAGGATATGTGTTAACGTGTATCTTCATTTCATAATTAAAGGAGAAAATCTTGTGGTAATATATATCTTTTGGGGGAGGTATATCAATGCCCTTGAAGTTTTCAAATGTATAATCAACAACATAATTACATAGAAGCAACTTTTTCCCATCGCCACCTTAGGCTCTTTAACTCATATTCTGGGAAATTAATCAACAATGCAAGGAAAAAGCAAGACCCTCAAGCTTACTTAGCCCGACCGGCTAGGTCATCAACCGGAGAATTTCGTTCTTCGGCCAAGTGTAATAATCTAAATAGATGTGCACAAATTATGGAGATAAATTATTCGGTTTTATTAGATATGATCTTAACACTTTGCTAAAAGCTAATTACGGTTTGTTGGGCAAATTAGATTAGACCACCTAGTTACTATAATCGAGTCTTGTGAGGTCACACATATAAGCAGATATTGGACAAAACCCTAACCCATAAAGGGTAGGGTGGACGGTTTTGGGAGTTAGAGAGGTGATTATAACTTCT
This sequence comes from Patellifolia procumbens, assembly GCA_947645195.1. Lineage (NCBI taxonomy): Eukaryota > Viridiplantae > Streptophyta > Magnoliopsida > Caryophyllales > Amaranthaceae > Patellifolia > Patellifolia procumbens. The sequence goes on from CANSGD010000144.1 coordinate 3,609,906, forward strand.
TGTGTTTATATAAATCATGATTCGTATTATGGTATGCTTGTGTGATCTGATCTGATTAAGATGTAAAGATATAGTTTTTGGAACTTCACTAATCGCAATTATGTTCCTTCGTCAATTTGTTTAACTTGACACCTAGTGAAATACATGTGATCGACTTTATAAAAATATATCTATAACTATTTCTGAAGCAAAAACTATTAATAAAGATTTTCCTCCAGAAAACCATTATTTTACCTCCTAAATTTTTTTTTACATTACATTTTTCGAGCAACAATTCCCAAGGGCCAAGGTTCTAGAAAGTTGTGACTACTTTATTTTTTTATTTTTTTAAAGATTGTTAATTTGTCAATGTTTTTTTTTACTTATGATTTATAAATTTGGATACTTACCTTGAACACTGGTTGGTTAATTTAATAATAGATAAACTGACTCTAAAAATTAATTTTTATCAACTTTATCATATTTACGAGTACTCCTTCTATTAAATATAAATTCTTATTCTCGAAATTTAAAGAAATCAAATGATTTTGATTAGATTATCGTTTTTCATGTTAATTTTGATTAATGATGGTGTTCTTTTCCAATATTTCATGTTTCTTGATTAAATAGACCCTGATTGTTAAGTAATTATACCTCATAAAAAGAGACCTCTTTATTTGTAACTAATTGAAAAGTCAAGCAACTGCTCGGGGGTTATCTAGTTAATTTAAGATGTTGGTTTTCCACCTCTTTAGTTTCTTACAAGCCAAATTTCTAATATAAAATTAAGTATTTTAAGTAAAAAAAAAAAGGTAGGAAAATTTTATTGCATGATTGAAACCCTATACAAGTCTACACGACTTAATTAATAGACAAGTCTCAATAGTCATTAAGGGCAGGGCCGTTTCTGAGATTTTGTAGGCCTATGGGCGAAAAAATACAAGAGGCCCTAAATAATTAATTGTATGAAATATTTTTATATTAAATATGGATTAAGTTTAAACTGGGTCGAAGTTTTTATATTTCAATGATATGTTATAACTAGTTTTTATGGGTTTCTTATACAAGATTTTTTTGATAAATAATAAAGTAATTTGTATAATATAATGATGAAACTAAAAACTAACGTGAAACATGTCAAAAATTAGCTAAATATATATCATATTTATTAGAAGAAGCAAAAAAAATGCTACATGAATTTAGAAAATATAAAAAATTAGAAAAATTAAAAGTTCTGAAATTGTGAAACAATATTAAAAAGGCAGAAAAAAGGCTGGAAAGAGAAAGGAAGTTAGGTAAAAAAAACTCATAAAAAATAGGAAGAAAAATATTCTAAAGACAAAGGATTTTAGTACAAAAAAAGAAGAAAAAAGTAAAGAAAACTAAGTTTTTTAAAAAAGTAAACAAAATCAGTAAGAAAAAGGTAGCAAAATGTAGTCGAACCCGCAACATGAGGCTGCGTCTAACTTCATGTGACTTGATGCTTGACCAAGTCGCCTACTTGCAGTAGCTGTATTAGAAATGCAAAGCAGCTAAATATTTTAAAAAACTCTGTCTTGAAAACAGAAAAAGGCCTTTCATCCGTGGGCCTAGGGCCGTCGCCCCAGTTGCCCTGCCCCAGCTACGGGCCTGATTAAGGGGAAATCCTAAGGAGAAACTCAATATCTGAAAATGTCCCAAACAAAGTTTGATATCACAACCTCAACTTTTAAACTTGTGAGATATAAATTCTTTAAGAATTATTTGGTATATGCTTTAAGAATTAATGTGTAAGGAGTAGTTTTAACTAGTCAACATCCTCTTCGTGTAATACGTGTAGTTTAGTATACATGAAGTATACAATGAGTAGATGATGAGTATGATTTTCCCTATCTTCTATGGATAAAGAAGCCATAATTGTCAATGGAAAAGAGTGAATCGGTTTAGATATACTTAAAAAATAAGAATTAGTGTATGAAAGGTCCAATTCAAGAAATCGAAAAGCTAAAATATTAGATAAGGATTGTATGTGCCCATTATATCCATAATTGTGGAGTGCTCTGACCAACAAAACATGAAGTACATATAAAAAAATTATCTATTGAACATAAGGTATGAATTGATCCCAATTTTCTAGAAGATATATTATTCTATATTATTATGAATATTGATATTTAGGCTCTGTTTAGCTGTTCACAAATCATTTCACAAAAACTAATTTTCTAATTTTCCTTTATTTGGTTTATTACATAAAAAGTTAGAGGAAAAAGGAAGAATCGAAAAGAAATGAGAGGATAAACATGAGACAAAAAAGAGGAAGGAAAGGATGAATAAAGAGAAAATTGTGTTTTCCTTTGAAAATTATTTTCCACAAAAAATAGTTTTTTTATCCAACTAAATACAACCTTATATGAACTGCACATAATATTTATACAACCTTATTTCACAAATTGGATACCAGATGTTCGAATTTGCCTGTGATCTCTCTCCAAGATAAAAGACCGAGCTTGTTAACATATCAAACGAAGCTTAGGGTTACTCGCCTTAATTCATATCACTTGCCTTTCAACTCGAACTTAAGTTTGTAGGTTTCTAATGCATTTTTCACCTTATTTTCCTAAACTTATTGTAACTTATTAATTAGGAGTATTATTACCGAAATTATAAGGATAATAACAACAATAATAATTAGTAAATTTATAACCACCAAAATAATATATAGAAATAATAATAACAATAATAGTAATAATTATTAAAATTAATTAGATTAACAATAATAATAGTAATATCAACGAAAATGGACAACTAATAAATGGAGTTGAATTAAAAATAAATTGAAATGAACAACCCTTTAGATAGCTTATGTACTTATGGTTTATGCTTAAAGGAGGGAATACTTAAGTTTTTCTCATTGTTATTAGAATCACGATACTATCGTAGAATCGTACGACTCTCCTTATGATCCTATATAATTCTATTTTCTTTCAACTAGTAAAAACTTTAAAAACTTATACTTCCTCCGTTCCTTTGTTGCAATAAAAAAGACGGAGGAAGTATTTGATTTAATCATACCAATAAAGCTAATAATAACATATACTACCTCCGTTCCATATGTATTGCAACATAGGGAGTTTTACGCCTCCCAACGCACTACTTTAAAAGCTAATATCTCTAATTTTATTTAAGTAAAAATTATAAAAAGTTGATATTAATTAAGCATATATCGAGACGAATCTAACAAGATCCCACATGACTATATTTATCCTTATGTATAAATCACAAAAGAAGGTCAAAAGAGAGTGTATGAATGGTGCAAAATGTCAAAGGTTACAATACATTTGGAACGGATGTAGTATTATTAATTGTCATTAATTTAATAGTTAAAAGTTAATGACTTTTATTTTTCCCCTTTTGTATTATATTTGAATTATGTGTATTTGTAGAAACGTACGATTTTACGATTCGATTCTATGATCCGATTTTGAGAGTCTTTTTCAATCTAAAATAGAATCCAGATTCTGACAACCTTACTTTTTCTTGCATCTTTAAAGAAGTAAAATAATATAGGAAGTGAAGTACTCCTTTTTTTTTAATAGGGATGTTTTCCATTTAGAGTTGGTCTTATAATAAGAGAGAACACAATTTTAATCTAAAACTATCCAACAGCCCAAACCCAACAGAAAGAAGAGAATGAAGCACCTTTTTGAATAAAGTGATGAACTTTTTGAATAAAGTGATGAGCTTAAGGACATGTTCTCTTAATTTATTTCCAGTTAAGTTTAGTTAAGCTATTTTACACTGAAAAGAACATGCCGTTAAATTAATCTAATTTTGATTTAAAGTTAGACCCCTTTTTAATAACTAACGTTCCATGTAGGGAGATTTTTGTATTAATTGGAACAACTTGTCCTTTTAACCCACATAATTATCACGCATCTTTCGTGCCTTTTGTCTCATTCTTTTTACCGTTTTCACTTTTCTTTACTTTTACCATCATTCTCTTCCCTTTTCATCTTTTTTCTTAATTAGATAAAAAATACTCCCTACATAAATATTGTACAATTTTTATTATACACTCGGATGTATAAAAAATATGGTACATTTAAAACTATTTTTTACTCGAATAACCTTAAATGTACTATAATCATGATATAGCGGGGTATATAATGCATAATCTCGAGTATTGAGTAGTACTCCACCGTCGCACCATTGATTAATCGACGCACCACACACACGAGTTTGGTTTCTGAAAAAATCAGTTGTTTCAGACGAGACAAGAAAGGGGTAAAACTAACACTGTAGTTTATCAGAAACAGCTAAGAATTGGAAGGTGACAGGAAGCTGACGAAGAAGAAAATGTGGACACCAAAATATGAAAAATATCCCATTCACATAAAAAGTTTATGATAAGTACCCTTTCGTATTACCCTCGTGTCTTTTAATTTTCCTATCCAATTTTTGTCTAATTATGGATCTACAAACTATAGTATATAATTATAAAATAAACAGAGTCAAATGAATCCCGTGGCTCATCAACGAATCAATCAACCTCCTTCCAAATCTTCCCACAGCTAATACTTAAACAGGGTGGTGGAGGGCAATTCTGTTCTGGGTTCATCTTCATTTCTCAAATTTTCTTCATTTCTTTTTAAAGGTTTCTCTTTTAATTCATACTTTCTTTTTTCCCATTTCATTTTTCATAATCTTGTAAGTTTTCTTCTCAATTTATTTTCATTTCTTGGTGTTGTTTTTTCTGTTTTATTCTAATATCTTACATGGAAGAAATTGTTGTTTTGATTGTGATTTTTATTTCTGTATACATTTATGGTAATTCATCTTCGCTACATAATTCTTGCAACACGTGTACTTGTCGAAACTTTTACAAACTTTGACCACAAATTCTCACCATTATTCTTACATGGAATAGTCATGTCGATCTTTGTTAGATTTAATAAATTTCATAATTTTTAGTAATATATGATCGGAGATATTAATGGTCAAGATGGTGTTTTGGAGACTCTGTAATGACAAGTGTTGCAACAATTATACGGCTAGAGAATGCATTGGTTAATGTGATTGTTGATCACTTGATCTTCAACCCTTCAACCCCAAAAAAAAAATTCCAATTTTTTCTTTCTTGATATCAATTTGGTGGGTTTATACGTTTATGTGATTGAAATGGAAGTTAATAGTGGAAAAATGATATTCTAGGAAATGAAATTTTGTTCTCATGTTAGATTGATTAATTTTTAGCAATGGATTTTAGGTTTATGTTTGGAGCTTATATTGTCAATATAAGATAGGGAGTAGAAATTTGAAGTTTGATTTTAGAAATTGAAGGTATACTAATATTGAGGGATTATATTTTTGTCCCAATCAACAGGAATTGAAATTAGAAAAAATGTGTAAAATGGAAGATGTGGTAGTCAATTTTGTCAGAGAGAGAATTCCTCCACCAGCTCCTCCATTGCCCTCCTGCTCTCCAACAACTGCAAACCCTAAGAAGGTTATGGTTAAATCTAAGGCTAAAGACATGTTGCCTAATAAAGACCGTTGCTCGGTGAACATTGCAACAAGGGATTTGTATGAGCGTCTTTTCGATGAAGCTTATCGAGCTGATGTTGTCGTTCATACGGATAATGGTGGCCAGATTTATGCCCATGCTAGTATTTTGGTAAGAGCAAATTTTAGTGAGCAAAATTTTATGTAGTTGATTGATGAATTTATCCACTTCGAAAGCATGGTCCAATCTTTCCATGAAGTAGTATATATTCGGGTGTATTGATGCTATATCACTTCATTAGGATGAATTTATAATGTCGGATGATGATGTATTAGATTCAACTTCCTTTGTGGCCTTTGATGATAAGATCTATTTTTGACAGGGAATGACATCTCCGGTAATCAGACTTATGCTGAAGCAATCAAAAGGTAAAACACGAAGACGATCTATCTCAATTTATGGTGTTCCACATGATGCAGTCCGGGTTTTCATTAGATTTCTCTACTCTTCATGGTAATACTATTATTTTAAATTAGTGATTTAGTTATAGTCAAATCATATGAAAGTGCATAGTTGATGGATGCTAAAAATTTGCTGGTGATTCTGCAGTTATGACCCAGAAGAAATGGAGGAATATGCTCTGCAGCTTCTGGTATTATCCCATGTGTATGTAGTTCCTCACTTGAAAAGGGAATGTGAGGTACAGCTAGAGAATGGCTTGCTAAACATAGAGAACGTCATAGATGTTTTCCAACTCGCTCTTCTATGTGATGCCCCAAGGCTCAGCCTCATTTGTCACCGGTTGATTTTGAACAATTATAAGGCTGTCTTAGCCAGCGAAGGCTGGACTGTGATGAAGGAGGCCCACCCCATCCTCGAAAGAGAGATTCTAACGACTGTCGTCGAAGCTGATGCGGTGAGTTCACTTCTTTTAAGTTTGATCAGATTCAACTAACAATACAAAATCAATTTTACATGGTACTTAATGTCTGTCTAGATTAATGTTCAAATAAGAAAGTTGAATTATGTTTTGTAGAGATTCATTTACTGTAGACTAGACCCAACTTTCTATATCCTACAAAAAAAGGTTGAGGAGGGTTTGAGAGAAGGGGAGGGGAGGGATCAATTTTCCATTGTTTGGATGCGTGTTATGTTAGCCTGGGGAAAGGGAGGGAAAGCAATGGGTTAGGTACCTTCTTAACAAGTTAAATACTTCAAAAGTTGAAAATAGTTGCCTTTTCTTTAAGATGAAAACATGGCCACAAATAGAACAACCATTATAACCAAGTAAGTGTTGGTCCAGTGGTGATGGGGACTGGCTTTGGTAGGACGAACCCGTGTTCGAATCCCCGCAACACCCTTGGGAGAGGAATGAAACCTAACCACCCCGAACTTGGCCTCGATTCGGATGTAGCCCGTAGGATGAACGGGTGCAAACACCAAAAAAAAATAATAGAACAACCATTATAGGATGGGGGAGAAAAGGGAATGCCTATCTCTCAAAGGGAAAAGAAGATAGGGGTATAACACACCAAGAAACCTCAACCAATTTTGACTTGTAATTGATAGTTTTACCTAGAAGAAACTACCACAATACCGGACGCAGGGTTGATGAAAACATCTGAATGAAATTCGTCTTCAGTGGAAAGTATGGTTTAATGGATAATGAAAAATCAATCTCCTTTGTTTGATTCCTTGATAGACAAGGAAAATGGGAATGGAGGGGATAGATGGAAGGAAAGAGAGGGAAAGGTAAATAATTGGGAGGAGATTTTGACATTCCTTTCCTACAAAAAAAATTCATTTTCCAGCCTTAAGAAAACTATATACTTCCCCGAACAAATGATCAAACGATCGGAGGATTTACTTTTCTGGAAAATGATTTCCTCCTAACCAGAGGCTGTAAGGACGAGAAATGTAAGGCTATGCATGTGCAGACGTGCAGTACCAGCTGCTAACCTAGTTTCAAAGTGCAACCCTCAGCTTTATGTCCTGATGGTCATTTTTGTTTCATTTCTTCACCTGCAGAGGCAAAAGTTGCTCCTCAGAAAGAGGAACGAGAGGAAGATGTATGTACAATTATACGAGGCAATGGAGGCACTTGTTCATATCTGCAAAGATGGATGTAAAACAATCGGACCTCATGATAAAGCACCAAAGGAAGACGAACATCCTTGTGGGTACACGGCCTGCAAAGGACTGGAGCTTCTAGTCCGACACTTTGCGAGTTGCAAGCTCAGAGTTCCCGGTGGTTGCACTCATTGTAAGAGGATGTGGCAGCTCTTCGAATTACATTCTCGCCTCTGCATTGACCCTGATGCTTGTAGAGTTCCCTTGTGCAGGTACTTAAAGACACAACATTTCCCATTTATTTTTTCCTATTAAGCTCTAAAACTAATAGATTATTGTTAAGGAACTATTCCTTCCATACTGCATTATGTTTGTTAAAAGTTGAAATCGACACTTGTATACAAAGGAAGACATCCGTCACATACACAACAGGACAGAGAAGCGTTTTTTCTTTTGCCTTCTGTTTGTTAGTTTATAATTATGTTTACTGTGAACTGTCCAGTCTACAAGTTTCCAATGCTTAACCGGTTAAGGAACAATTTATTTTAGGAACTTCAAGGACAGAAGTATGAAGCTAAACAAGAAGGAAGAAATGAGATGGAAAATATTGGCAAGGAAGATCGTAAGATCGAAGAGTATCTCCGGAGCACCCTTCTTTTCCTTGGCAGGCTCTACGTGACAATGAAGATACGTGCATTTCACCTATGCGTATTACGCCCAGTATATAACCTCAAAATTCTTTATTTCTTCCTATTTAGTCATGATTAATGGGGGGGGAGGGGTTACCTTCTTGTTCTTTAAGTGTAAACCTTAAAAAAGGCTTAGGAGAAAAATAGGACAAGAATGCAGAAGAATATGTTTAGTTATTTGAATGAACAGAACTTCTTCCTCCTATCCCTTTAAATCTAGGAGAGGAAGGGTTTGGTTTGATTCGGATATGAATGATTTTTTGTGGATCAAGAGGTTGTGGAGGAGATTTTTTGTATATTGGCTGATGTATGAATGTATCTCTACATTAGTTTGAGCTCTTCGCGCTTCCATTGTACACATTTTTGGAGCTCGTATAAGGCATTTTTATCTGCATTTTATAGTAGCAGTTGTGTAACGAAGTTACTCTACGTCACTAAATAATATGTATGCCAATGCCACATACATTTGCCGTTTTAGGCTTACTTGCAAGGAAACGAGTTTACATATTGTTGTTATCCCAGACTAATCAAAATTTTACATCTTCACGTTATCGATGTAGCATTTCTTAATTATTTTGTTTTGGAATGACCTAAAATAGAATAGAGTTACTACACTCGTATCAAATGTTCTTCGGGACGAGACAAAGCTAAGCCACAAGATTTGTAATCCAAAATTTTATAACGCTGTTGTCTACCTTTCTGTTGGGTCAGGATGATGTGAATCATGCTCCCACACCTGTAATTACGCAATGTAGTTTGATCACATGTCAAGGGAAAGCTGGAGAGGGCAGTTCGATAGTGTAATCTATCGATTATCGTCTTGCTAAGTTAGTGCCTTTTCATATGGAATAACATTAAAAACAACGTTGTCCTCGAAAGGTTTCTCCCATGTACTATGGATACAATGAGCCAATAGGGCGGGATGAGAATCAATCCCAGAATCTTCTGTAACCGGGAGAGATGCTCTGACTAACTGAAAATTTGTATCGGTAAGATCCTCAATTTTTCAGGCACGGACTAAGCTTTGCTCATCAACCCACAGATAATTGGAGGTGCCACGCTTTCAATTGGTGTCACACGGCGGCAGATATCATAGACTCACCAGAGATGCAAGTTTTTTCATAATTTGGCAGTTTAAGAGCTTGTATTAAATGGAGAAAGCGGCAGTTTTTTTGGAAAAATATGTATCGGTAAGATCTTCAATATTTTTTTAATCTTTACTCCATTTTTTATGTTAAAGTTGAAATTTTCTTTATTTATTAGCTATTAGCTGAATGCAATTTGTTCGGCATTATGGGTTGCTTCATATCTTTTGTTTCATGGCTCACTCAGTCATTTTCACAAGCATTAGGTGTGCATTATGTTAACGACGGTTCTCTCTTGCTGAAAACAACTTAATTTGTTTGACAATCGAAAACAGCTGAACTAAACCGAAATGAACTGATAATAATTTAAGAGAATGGAATAGTGAAATGTGGATGGAAAAGTATTGTGTTGAACTACACTAAAAATAAAACGGAGAGAACAGACCCTGATAAAATCTGCAAAATGATTAAGTAAAACAAATTACAACCTAAAATACTACACTCCTTGGCTACTTGGTGGGCTTGGTGGACATAGGGCCGACGTGCCGGGAACATGATGGAAATTGTTTTTTTGGCAGCATGATGGATATTATTGCTAAGGAAGAACAACTTCATGATGAAAACTTATTGTACAAAATGTAAAAGAAACTCCTGCATCATTTATTGTGAGTAGAAAAAATATAAATTAGAACAAAATATATCAAAAATTTTACAGGGAAAACTATTTCCAGAATGTAGGTTGTAATAATAGACTAAGTTGACTACAGTATAATTCTTTACCTAAAGCTCAAAAATAATGAATTTGTTGAGCTACTGGTGATGCTGGAGATGCTTTTTTTTCTTCTTTTTATAAACCCATTTGGGTCAAATGATTCCTGTCAATGCCCTTGAAGAATCTATGCCAGACCACATCTTTTTCTAATAGTAAAGTTCTTTGCTGGTCTCTACAGCAAGATTGCTGCTTTTTTCCCATTCTGATTTTCTGAGTCATTTACAACTTGAGGATGAGTGGAGGATGAGTGGAGGAATCATTCTGTAACTCATGAGGACAACCCTTCATCACTTGAACTGTCATCTCGCCGAACACTATACTTTGTAAGGACTGGTAATGATGCATATGCTGATATTCGAAACGATCTAGCCGTGCCCATTACACTTCTACTCTCCATTGTTCCAACTTCCTTACACACATTATCTAATATGGAAAGGAAATCTCTTACAATCAAAAAGATCCTGAAAGGGTGTGCTTCCTCCTTTGCCGTATCACCATGGAAATATTGAGTCACTTCTCTTACATGAGCCAACGCTTTCCTTTCATGAGCCTTAACCCGTGCTATTTGTTCTTCGGATTCTTTAAGAAACTTCTTCATTGACTCGAAGAATCTTCCTTCCATATCCGGCTTCTCGTGTTGCAGTACTAGTTTAACCTTTTCGAGCCCTGTTTCTAGCTTCGACACGTAGCTACTTAGGACATCCGAGTCCATACCAGCTGCACCTTTAACACTGCCTAGCTCCCTACTTAGTCCTGACACAATCTGCAACCCTTGCTTTTTAAACTCTTCTTCTTTCTTAGCAGAGCTCAATTGATTTAGTGTTTGAGGTTTGACATCAGAGCCTATGCCTTCAGACTTGATAATTTCTTGGACAACAAAATGGAGTAATGTGGTCTTTCCATCTGTTCCCTTGATATCAACTAGTTTTAGGAGTGTTTCGAGTTTGAAAGCCTTAACATCACCACGATTTGTTCCTGCATTCATCCTGTTCCCTGTCTGGAGAACAGCCTCTAGAAGTTTAAGGAAAAGCCTACTATTTTTCAGTTCTTCACTTGCTACCTGTAACATGCTATTCACTCAGACCGTTGCAATAAAAATTCAAACGAGAAATTTGTCAAAAGTTGGTGTTGCTACTTTACCTCAAGGGTTTCAAATGATTTCGTTAGGTATTTCACTTCCGCGTCAAAGTTAGCTCTATACAGCATAGCTTCGACTCTTTTGAAGGCAAATGGTATATCAAGTATTCCTTTGAGAAATCTCTCAGCAGCACCTAATTTTGAAAGGTCGCCGTTGTAGTCTTTCAGTTTTATCTCTTCTTCTTTGGTTGGTGCCATCTTGACCAATGTCTCAAACAGCTCTGCACCCAAGCCTTCTAAATTGCCTGCTCCAAGAAATATAGACTAGATGTTATGAAGGATCCTGTTGCGAGACCTAATCTCTTAGATTAGAGTTCTATTAGTGGTTGCTTATGATAACCTCCACTAAACTAAATCATAGGAATGTGATTCTATTTTTCATGCATCCAAGATTTGTATACACCATGGTATGTTCTTATGGTGGGAAGTACATGGTTGCATATAGTATGATGCATATATCTGACAAATCAAAAGGGGAAAAGTGACAGTTCTGTACTCTTTAGAGGAAAACAATAATCACTCACACTTGTCAAATTTATTTGTAATTAGCTAAAGAAATACTTGTCCACCAAATTGAGAGAAATTTGTATGGGATCAATACTAAAACTAGATTGACCAAATGCCCTATTCGTTATTCGTTACACATTCAGGTGGAGAATGGTTTTCCAAATAGCCTAACTCAATTTATCATAATGCTGAAATGTTCTGCATACTCCAAGGCAAATTATCCCACCAAACAGGCAAACACCAGCATGTGTATAGAAAAAACCCACAATCGACATTCGATATCCCCTGGTTTCATATGATCTAGCTTATGTAATCAAGGGGCTAGCCAAATGATCTATATATAATCCATATATTGTACTAGGAACAAGAATAACAAAAATGATTTAAGGTATATAAATTGCAACATGAAGAAATTAGTCCTTTTCATGAAGAGATATTCATACCATCAATAAGTGCTTCAGCAACCTCGTCACGAGTCACATTCAATGCTCTTAATAATATGGCTATGTTCTGAGACTTCTTTGGGTCTAAAACTCGATTCTCTTTCTCAACTGGAGGAAGAACTGATTTCCTAGTTGTTTCTTTCTTAACTTTAGGTGTTGTATTACAACCAAATAAACTTTCCATCATATCCTCGTTTAACCTGCAATGTATTAGCAATATATTCATAACATGGTTCAGAAATTGTAACCAAATCAATACACAAAAACACCTGGGTGTTGGGCTTACTGGAAAGAGCTTGATTTCAGCTGGTCCCAGACAGTAGCTCGATCCGAGGTTGCCCTTACTTTGTCCCAATGTAGAGGCTTCAATTTTGGTCTTTTTTCATCTAAATCATCACCATTAGGCCTCCCTGAAGAGCTGCATCCGTTGCTATTAGGCTCTTCATCTGTTTTTACTTTTACTGTCTCCTTTCTTAGGCCACTTCTTGGGCTGGGAGATCCTAATTCTGCCTTTGGTGCCACTACTTGATTAGCTCCTGAAGCCCCATTTTCCACCTTACTTGGTAGTTTCCTCGGTGTCGATAACGGTGCTCGTGGAGGAGGTGGTGGAGGTGGTGGAGGAGGAGGAGGCGGTGGCGGTGGCGGAGGAGGAGGAGGTTTGGATTTTTGATGAGATGGGCTATTGCTGCTTATTGATCTAAGGAGGGCTAAATTTGGTGGTGGTGGAGGGGCTGCAAAATGTGCCCTCTTGGGTAAATGAGACCTTGTTTTTTGCTTATCTTGAGTGTGATACTCAGACTCCATCTCTGTCCGTGGCGGAGGCGGTGGAGGAGGAGGAGGCGGAGGCGGAGGAGTGGCCTTAATAGATGGAATAATAGCATGCTTGATAACATCAGGTGATGATGAAGCTAACCCCCTTGACTTAGGTGAAGTCCTCCTAGAATAAGGGAAATAATTCCCTCCATTAGTTTCACCCTTAGAACCCATTGAATTTGTTCTACTACCTGAACGTAGACCCTGACTCCAACACCCATCATCAGCACTACCAATCGAACCATGAATCGAGCCGTGTGGAGTATAAAACAGTGTATCACTTCTATCTTCATCATCAGATGAAAATGTAGCCGTTGGAGAATTAATCCTATGTGACATAGCCATAGGCAAACTCCTTGGTGGAGCTCTATTCAATGGTGGCAATGGCTGCAAATCAGGACTAGGCCTATATCGATCCGACCTTTTCATTGAAACATCATTGTTATCAAGCTTATGGTAAGGTGATCCATTCATGGCACCAATGTTATCTTCATTATTAACTGTCATTGATCTCTGATTTGAAGGCTCAACTGTTCCAATATAAAGAAAGTTTGATGGTGGCATTCTTGATTCTTCTGCATATCTTCTCGAAATCGGATCATTCGAACCAGACCCACCATTAGTACCACTCACTAACTTCTGTGTCTCAATTGGGTTTTTCTTCCTGTGTTTGTACAAGTAAAATGCCAATGCTGATAACATTCCTAGTGTAACTAATACTACTGAGATTGCAATTGCCACTTTCTTTGTGGGCTTTGCAGGTTGGGTTGCAGTTGGTATTGGACTAACCCCATTGGACTGTAATGGTTGTGATGGTGCTGGTGGTGGGTTCTGGTATGGGCTTGACCCTGCTGGTACTTCAGGGAAGAAAGGCTGGTCCGGGGTATACCCCGAACCATCAGGTGGTGGTGGTGGTGCTAATTCATCGCCTCCGGGTGGAGGCGATGAACTTGCAGGAAACAATGGCTGGTGTAGGATTCTTCTGATGGATTCAGAAGTCCTGAATTTGTTATTATCAGCATTGGATACAAGAGATAAGGTTAGTGATATGATGATGATCAGTAAGGAGTTAAAGAAATGGTTTTTCATTGTGAAATTTTGTGGGTTTGATTAAAGCTGTGATTTTTATCCCATGTATTCATGACTGATTTCATTGGGTGTTTTAGCTTATCAATTTCTGTTCTTGGTTTGGTGAATTGTGATGAAGGGAGAGAATCTAAGAGGAGAGAGAAAGAGAGACAAGAGTATGTGTGTGGAGGGAACTTTCTTTAGGCTGCAAGATCTGGATGCCCAGAACTCTGTACTGAAGTGAAGTGATGTCAGCAAGTTAGCCATATTCTCCTTTTTCTTCTCTCTCCTTCTTTTTTAAAATTCCTTCCTTAAATGAGCACAAGTATTTAGAAAATCTGTTTATTTTTCAGCTCAGCTCAGTTTAGTTATTTTCAATTTAATCCAGTTTAGTTCATTTCTTGACAATGTTTTACTTTTACATTTTACTACTTCCTCCGTTTTTTTTAATCGCTACACTTTCCTTTCTAGGAAGTTTAAAATTAATTGCTACACTTCTCCTTTTTTCCCTTATTAGTAATTTTTTCTCTCTATCTCTCTCCTACCACTTTTTCTTACACACTTTTACTCACTCACCAAAGTTTTGCCTAGGAGTCCGTGAAATGAGAAGTGTAGCGATTAAAAAAAAACGAAGGAAGTATGTTTTTTGAGTTCAGTTCGGTTCTGCCGAATAGAACATGCGCTAAATAATCAATTCAAGTTTTGCATATATCATGTTTTAGTTGATTGACATTTCACCTTATAATCTTAAGATTACAAGGTTGAATCTTTCTAATTGGGGCGCGTGAAGGCAGTAATTCCCTTTATCAGTCCCCTTACTACCAAGTGTATGGCCCGCAAAGGTTGGACCAAGACATTATACGGGTTGAAGTCTGATCAGGGTCTTTCTCCTTACCATCGAAAAATGGTGTCACTTTTTTCCAAAGTACTACCTCCGTTGCGCAATACATGCAACGTTGGAAAATGGCACATGGACCAAGGAAGATAAGAGAGTGTAGTTGTATTTATTGCCCATGTGATAAAGAATAAAGTAGTGTACATATGAGTGGAAAAGTGGAGGCACAAATGTCTTTTTGGCTAAAAGTACTTACCATTAAAGGAAATGTTGCATATATTGCAAAACATCCAAAAGAGGTATATGTTGCATGTATTGCGAAACGGAGGTAGTATAATATAGTAAAATACTTTCTCTGTTTCTTTTTAAGTGCTACATTTCTTTTTTCACACTTGTCGAGACACATTTTGTATGATTTTTATCTTTAATTATGCATTTGTAAAAAATTTGACAACAAGATATTAAAAATGTATACATCGAGACGAATCAAACAAGATCCAACAAGACTATATTTTTTCTTATGCATAAATTGTAAAATCCAGTCAAACTATAATGGATGAATAGTAGCAAAGTCTAATTCCTCAATTTTTTTATAAGTTGCAACGGTCGGACTTTTTAACTATGTTTATATTTCACTTTGAGATGATGTTGGCTCTTGTTAGATTTTTATAACCATAAATTATCAAAAATCTTCATAATTTTATTCATAATTAAAGGTATTAATGATCAAAGTGTCGTAGTGACCACTGAAAAATGTAAAAAAAACAATTGCGACTAAAAAATAGAAGAAGTATGTATAAATTAAATTTTATATATCTTGGTGTTTTTTTTACCTTCTAAGTTCATGTGTTAGTGATCTGCCGTAGTAAGGGGGATTGGATTTCTGCTATAAAGAGAGATCTGCTGCCAAGTGGTAAAAGGGAAGAGAATCTACTTTTCCTATTCTTCTATTAAGTTTCTTTTTTCTAATTTTCTATCCTTTAAAAAGATAGTGAGAAGATAGTGTGCAAAAAAAAAGTTAGTCATCCTTGCTGAGAATAATTTCATAAAATAAAAAACAAATTTGTCCTTTTCCTTTATTTAGAATTTCTTAGTTTAGAATTTAGACCTTAGTTAAAAATTAAAATACTTGAGGATCACTTCTACTTCATATTACAATTATTATCATGGCATTATTGTAATTAATGCGAAAATCTGGGCAAGAGTATAAGTATTAAAAGCTTGCCCCAATACCTTGTAGATAGTTTAGCTCAGTTGGTCTTGAGGTTTATGTGTTTGGTAGTTGGTCATGGGTTCGACTCCCATACCAATCATTTATAATTTTTTTTTTACGTTTGTCTTTTCCTCTTCTTTTGTCTTTGAATCTCATTGTTTAATTTTATTTTTCATGTTTCTTCCATAGTCTTAGTTCTTATTTTAGCCTTTTTTTATTTTATCTTTTTCAATTATTTTGCATATTGTTGTACTATAATTATTTTTTTGGAGGGATGTTGTATTATAATCGTTATTTTTAAATTTATTTTACGGGTAGAATAAATAATTATTATAACACGCCTTTTTTCTTTTTAATATTTTCCATATTCTGTTACAATATATTTTTTTAAAAAATTTAAATAAAAAACTTATTTTATTCTTCTTTGCTTCTCCACTCACTAACTTTTTTCATTTCTTAAAATACATTTCACTCATTTGATCAAAATGAGCAATCGTTTTTGTGCGGCAAGATCAGTAAACATTCTGATCACAATCGAGCGATTTTATTTTACTCATTTGATCAAATGAGCAATCATTTTTGTGCAGCAAGATCAGTAAACATTCTGATCACAATTGAGCGGTTTATTTTACTCATTTGATCAAATGAACAATCTATTTGCAAAGGAAGATCGATAAAGATTTTTGATCTTGAGTGAAGTAAATAAATCTACTCATTTTGTACAATCAAAAACAAACAGTGAGAGTAAAAAATAAGGAAATGAGCAACATGATTTTCAAAGGAAAACATGGAAAAATATGTTTGATATAGTTCACATTATGATTTGATATTGAGTGAGTTAAATTAACTCTACTCATTTACAAAATGAACAATTTTATTTTACTCATTTTGATCAAATGAGCAGTTTATTTTGTCTTGGAGATAAATCAATCTGCTCATTTTAGCATGTTTGTTTTGATAAATAAACATTCTAATCTCAAGTGAGGTAAAATAAATCTGCTCATTCGCAAAATGAGTCGTTTTATTTTACTCATTTGATCAAATGAGCAGTTTCATTTTACTCATTTGATCAAATGAGCAGTTTTATTTTACTCATTTGATCAAATGAGCAATTTTAGTTTACTCATTTGATCGAATGAGCAGTTTTATTTTACTCATTTGATCAAATGAGCAATCTTTTTTACACAGGAAGATCAGTAAACATTTTGATCTTGAGTGAGGTAATAAATTTGCTCATTCACAAAATGAGTTGTTACAATGACTTAAATTTTTCTTATTATATTCTTCTTTTCTTTTCCACTCTCTAACTTTTTCCAATTCTTTTTTCAATGTGGAGAAATAAAAACTAAACAAACAATAAGATACCCATTAAAAAATTAATGAAATAAGAAATATAGCTTTGAAATGAGTAAATATGTTACTTAGTGCAAAAAATTCCTTAAATGAGCAAAAAACTCCTTAAATGAGCAAAAAACTCTTAGACTATTGCTCATTTAATGAAATTATATAATTTGTAGTCAGAAAAAAGAAGAAAGAAAAAAATATTATTTTCTAATTTGTAGTAGCTTAACACTGGTACGTGGAAAATAAATAAATGAGTAATTTATCTTTTAAATGAGCAATTATATAATTCTTTATTGATTAGTAAACATGTATCTACCGTGTCACATTGACGAATAAATTACTAAAATGAGCATTATACATTTCAAATGAGAAATATATCTTAAAATGAGAAAATATATTTTCTAATGTGTTAAAATAAATACCAAATAGAGTAATCAGTTATAATACAAGTAAATGAGCAATATTGTTTTCGAATGAGCAAATTGATTATACTTGAACTTGAAAAATAACTAAATGGTAGAGGGGGGATTCGAACCCGCGACCCTCTAACTCGGAGAGAGCATAGAGGCCCAACCACTGAGGTAGCTTTCACTTAGTGATGTAAAATGGAAGGAAATAGTATTAGAGCTGTTTTGCTGAAGTTCGCGAAAATCACCAAAATGCCACCGGGTGCACCGTGCGCACGGTGCACCCGGGTGTACGGTGCATGGTCTCACTTCATATTCCTTATAATTTGAGTGTGGCAAATCTCCTGCATTTATGCCTAGAGCTTCAAAACCTTTGCATAGAGCTTTGCAGAAACTTTGCTTACCTTTGATTAACATAGATTACTCATCATCAATTATGACAATCACCAAAGATGGTAACTTTGCTCGCATGTTAATACCTTAGTTGGTGCCTTGGTGGGGGTAGGGTTAATTCTTCTTCAAATGAGCTCGGTGCCTAGTATTTTGATGTATCACATGTTCGATTCCTATACGATTTCGAGCATTTTGATTATTTTTTCTTGCTATCTTAAGGCTTGATAGGCAAACTTAAATATATTTAATGGTAAAAATGACATCTATTTATTGAGAGTAGCGGGGGCATATTCTTGTTCTTTAAAATAAAGGGTAATTTTTTTACAGTCTCACATACAATAAACTTCGTTATTATTATTTTTAGATACATGCAACAAATCTTATTTTTGGATGTTGTATGAGTATTATCTTAGAGCATTTAGATTAGTCACTTTTTTGTTTATTTGTTGATGGACTACTTTACTCCTTTTTGTAGGGTAATTCATAGCGCTTTATTAAGAAATAGGATGGACAAAGTGTCTATTAGTACTTAAGGATCATTCTCCGGTGGACAATGATTCTCCTACCATTGTTTAACCCCAAAAGACACTAATTTTGCTAATTCAGGAGCTACCTATATCCCTTCCGTATGACCACACAACTGACAAAAAAATCTCTACTTAAAATGGTTTCTTACTCTTATAATTTTAAGATGAACAATCCAATTTATGATAATCAATACCCATATTATTTGTAAAAATACTTTTATTTCTTTTTACTTCTATACTATTTACATACCTCATTTTG
Source organism: Patellifolia procumbens (assembly GCA_947645195.1). Lineage (NCBI taxonomy): Eukaryota > Viridiplantae > Streptophyta > Magnoliopsida > Caryophyllales > Amaranthaceae > Patellifolia > Patellifolia procumbens. Next base: position 3,628,929 of record CANSGD010000144.1, read on the forward strand.
ATCGTATTTCTTTTACTAAAACATAAAAAAGAAGTTCATCATGTATTTTTGTTGTTAGATTTTTCCAATATGTAATTTCAAAATATTACTTGTTGATACATAATCCAAGTGACGATTACTTACGGTCCAATTTAGAATTACTTCTATCAACTTTTCCTACTTTAAATCTGTTTTCCCTAAAATGATTATATGATTGAGCTATGTCAAATTGGACCCTATTTAGGAAAGGGAAGAAAATGAAAGAAGCGAAGAAATGAAATATGGGCACGTGTTAGAGCAAAATATAAATAAGCAAAGTTGATCCCCCTATTCCAAGTTCCAAGCTAGGTGCTTGGGATCTACACTCGCTGTTAGCAGTACAATTTTACAGTGATGAAAAGGATTTTATACCATTAATTGTGGGAGAAGAGTACAAGGCTCATGAAAATTCCCATTATGAGGCCCATGAATTTTATGACTCAGAAGAATTTTATGTCACACTAGCATTTAAAGTGAACTCTACTCACTTTTCCAATTCCTCCAAAAGGGTCAAGCTCCTAAGATTAGTACTAGTAGGGAAAACTTTGTTCTTTTGGACTGAATGAACCTGAACTGAATCATACTGAATGGAGCTGGATTGGACTGAACTGAACTGAACTAAACTGCATTGAAATTGTGAGGGAAAAGGAGATGAACTGAAATGAAATTAATGAAGTTGAAATGAACGGAGCGGGACTGAAATGTTTTTCATAAAGAACACACCCAAAAACTCTATTTTTTCTTGACTAAATAAAATTAAAGTGAATTGAATATTTGAATATAAATTTATTGATTTGAAAGTTGAATAAATCAATTCATAGGAATTAAATTAAACTTAAAGAAAAAAATGACTTTAAAAGAACCAGATCATAGTAGATCAACCTCTAAAATTAACCTCTCTATCATATATTCATATCTTTGGTAACTTACGTCAAAACAAACACGCCAGCATAAAATTATTGTTTATCATTTCGTCGAGCCCTTATATAATAGAAAATGAAATTTATTAATTCTTGATTCCTTGACTTAAATTATTAGTGTTAACATCTCGAAACTAAATATTCTAGACTCATCATTGTATATTTGTATGGAAACAAATGAAGAAAAAAAAAGGTGATGTGAAATAAATCTTTGTATTGCTCCTTCTGATTTGATACCCTCCTTGGTCCAGTGATCCACCACCAAAGCACCGGCCTCATTTCTTTCACTCTAAAGTATCGACAGTAATAGTATGAAATGTACATAGCACACGATTATGAACACATAATTCATGCTTTATTTTATTTATTCATCTCTTTTGTTGGTCTTTGGTTTTGGGTCAGTGCTTTTTCTTTACTTCCTAAGTGGAAATGTCTCTAATGACTGTAAAGACAATTCTGTCCTTTTCCAACCCTTTAGGCTTTGGATCCTAAACTTACCCTTTTACCAATTACATTATTTATCAAAAGCAATCTTTAATTATAACTTTATTTGCGTATATAACTGACTTTAATCATTTCAAAGCTTTATTGCGTTTCATCATATTCCAAGTTATGATCCTTTTTAAGACAGGGAATTTTCTTCTTTGCTTATCTGGAAAGATGTAGTAGCTAATTATGGATGTCTATGCTGTTAATTGTTTTAATTTTTGGCTAAACAAATTTAACAATGGTTGTTAACATGATCTATTAATATAGCTTTACGTAGTTAGGAGTGTACTAGCTATCAATGCATAGTTAGGTGATAACTTTCTCTTTCATCTCTTACAATCCATAACAATATGGAAGTTTAAAGTCGGAAACCTAACTTGACGGAAAATGAATTTGATATTCTTTCGTAGTGTTCTAACTTTTTAGGTGATATATGTTAATTTTGCTCGCGTTAAAAAAAATTATAAGGTGTTTTTGCATAATAACCTTATAAAAGAAATTTTCACGAAAAAACTGGAAGTTATTGAGATTTTGACTTTTGAGATTATGGATAATTCTAAGAATTAGTGTGGTTTTTCTCATCATGAGTACATTATTACCAAGAAATAGTGGCCTGTTTATAAGTTGTAAGTTTGAAGCCCCAGAGAGCATAAATAGATTGATGTGCATCACTAAGTTATGTTTGCCACGTCAAAACAATTAAAATTAAATTTGCTTTTCATGAATCATGATGGAATTAAAGCAGGCTCCTAAGATCAGATTCAAGTCTTTTTAACACACTTGCATACAACTTTTATTACTTCCTCCGTAACAAAATAAATGCACCATTTACTTGGGCACGCATGCCAAAATAAAATTTTAAAGATTAATATCTCTAACAAAATATTCACGGATATTATGAGCATGGTGCAATCAATATCTTTTAAAATTCTTTATTACTAGTTATTTGCGCAAAATAAAAAATTTTAAAGAAAAAGATGATCAAAGAATAATCTTGAATACACCAAACTCGTGAATGGTCGTAATACACCCCTCACAATCGTGCATAGTTACATCCTTGTCTGTGAAAGAAAAAATGATACTCCAAAATCTTATAATAATAAGATTATGTCCTATGATTATGTCTTACGCATTACTATTATTATAGTTATTGGGTCAAAGATGGTGATACACAAAAGGACAAGGTGTTAAAAAACAGCAATAAAAACACGTCAAGTATCAAAAACCTTGCTTTGTAACCATGCAACCAGCATTTTCCACGCACATACACGTCTCTTATGATATTCTGATTGCATTGTCTCTAAGAAAAAAAAAGCAAAATTTCTCTACAGAGGAAGATCAGATGATCACAAGCAGTTTCAGCCACTTCCTTTGTCTACCAACACATAAATCATAATAATATATACTCCACTCCAAAGTCCATCCTATTTTTATAGCCTGAATAGCTAGCTTTATCATGATATAATATCACCCCACTACTATACACTATACACTATTCTCCTTCCACCGACACTAGTGTCCATTTATAGAAGTACTATATTTGAATATGACTGCATGAGACTTTGAATATTGTTATCTGTCCTCCTCGAATTATTACGATATAATACTTCCTCCGTTCCGTAATATAATGTTTGTTTTTTAAGATATAATAATAGTAAAAGGGAGGAAAATTCGAAAAAGAGAATAAGTTCAAGTTAAACAAATATTAAATTAAGACTTTGTTCAGTTCATTTAAGATGATGATATTCATTAATAAGAAACTCGGTATAATGAAAATATATTTTGTGACACTAAAGTGCAATATCCTCCTCTTTTGTACTTCTATTTCTAGTTTGCTAGTTTAATAAGACACAAATTTGAGCATAGATCACTTTAATGTGTATCAATTAAAAAAGTTGGTGTGTTAAATTTTGATATTGAAATAATCAAACTTAATCGTATATCATGCTATGTTTTTCTTACTTGTAAATAATACGAGAGTCAAATAGCTCTTTTCTTTTCAATTTATTTGTGCTTTCTAAACTTATATAAACTTATTAAACCTTATCTGAAGTGAAATAAAGTTGGAAAGAATGAACCCAAAGTAAAGCATATGAATGTTCAGTGGAAGCATATGGTACATACTTGTCGGTTGTACTATAATGTCTATTTCTTTCCGTTTAGATCGAAATACTTTCTTTTCTCTTGCAAGAGTTTAACTTTCAAAATCACCAATATTTAATATTTCCTCCGTTTTTTATTAGTTGACCTGTTTCTTTTATCACGTTTGCCAACGCGTGATTTCAATCACTTTTATCTTGGAAAATTGATGAGTAAAAATTATAAAAATATGATATTTTGAAAATATATAATGATACGAATCTAACAAGACCCCACATGACTATATTTTCTCTTATGTATAAATCACAAAAGATAGTCAAAGTAGATTATGTGAATAGTGTCAAAAGTCAAAACGTGTCAACTAAAAAAACAGAGGAAGTAGTATGCATGTATATATCCAAGTTGAATCCCATTGGAGATTATTAGATTATTTGACTATTATATCCTAATATAATATAATCATGAATACCAAACACTTAGTATGTATAAAATGTGCAATTAGACATCTAACAAGTTTAATATGAAAATCAAAATATTTTAAATATAGGTGATTGCGTTACTACACCAACTTAGGGTTCTATTGGCCACTCTTGATGAATTGGCCTTTGGGTCATAACAATACCATTGATGTAGAATAAGTCCAAGTTCTAGAAATCGACAAAAAAGTGAGGTTGGGACAAAAGTACGTGAAAAAAATAATTGAGGAGGGAAAGCAAAAATTAAATGCAAGAGTGCAATCAGGTGTTCAAGGAGAGTACATGTGCAACAGCAAAAATTAGCCCTAGAAATGCATGTGTCTCGCATTTGTAGGCAATCTGATAATTACTCAGCCATTTGGTCTATGAAGTTTGGCCCAAAAGGTTGCGGTTGTAACGGATAGGAGGACGGTAGTCGGTAATATCTCATTTACTCTTCTTTTGCGACTTTTATTGTACACCCAAGTACTACCTCTTTATTCTTAAGGTTGTTTAGAAATTTTAGAATGAGCAACACAAGGAAGTTGAAATCTAAAAGGTATATATCGTACTTTGAACACACCTAGATATATTATAATCGTTTTGGCATACAATTATAAGAAAATCTTAAGAATCGTAGTTAAAATTTTTAGTATGCTAGATATAATGTTGTCGAGAGAAGTAAATTTAGTATTTTTTTTGTTACGAAAGACGGCGGGAGCCAAGAGTGAGAACCAAATGACTAATAGTATTAAATACCACTCGTAGCATAACAATGTCATCCACCATTATCTTTCTAAGATCTTCTGCATAGGGACCAATGGTGATCTAGTTTGCCTGGAGAACAAATAGCTAACTAGTCAGCGGTTCGCGCTAACAGTAAGCTCAATCTCCCTAAGGGTCCGTTCTTTTCAACTTATTTTCAGTCCTTATAAGTTCAGATAAGGTCTAATAAGGTCGAATAAGGTCTAATAAATTCAGATAAGTTCAGATAAGCAAAAATAAGTTCAAAAGAACGGATCCTAAGTGATTGCTTGATAATATCGCTACAGGAGTTAATAAGGTGATAATATCCCTCCCTTGTGATCACGCGGCAAAACTATTCTAAGTATATAAAATTAGTGTAGGCAACAAACTCTATGGAGCTTTCTCCACCTGCTACCAATTGGTGAACTCGTATTATTTGAAATTAAGACTCAAGATGGCCTCGTTATAAAATAGTGAACTGAGAACCAAAACTTCCCGAATTTCTGGAGTAGATGAACATATAGGACTGTTCGAAGCCCAAATAACAGGACTAGTGTAGGAAATGAAACTAAATTGAACTTCCTCTGCCTGTTACCAATTGATGAACTCAAATTGTTTGTCATACAGTATGGAATTAACATCTTGTATGTGTTGGCATAGTTGAGGAAGGCAGACATTAAAGAACTATAATTAAGGCTAGAGTATGCAGCAATGCACCAATTTTTTTATGAATTCCTAACATTAAAACTAGGATCATCCAGCAGTAGATGAAGGCACTGAGGAACTACATGTCATATAGTGACAGCCTCGGGGAAGGAAGATCTCGGGGTAGTGCCACTGCCCGTGGGTGCTGAATGTTTCCCCTTGCCGTAGTCTCCTTGTTGAAGCAGTAACTCGGGGCCTGCCACTTCGAATCCTCCAGCACCGCACCCACCTCGAAAGTTATCACATGAGCCTCCATGCCTGCCAATCCAAATCAATCGAGTTATCTCTCACAATGACAAGGGCAACTTAATATTATTAAGGCCTTGTGCCACGAAGATAAAATTGGGCCTTTTGTGACACAATATACATCATCTTTCAATGAAGTCGTTAGGATTAGTATCTTAGAGACCGTAAAAGAAACTATTAGGGGTCTATCTCCATCTTTCACTAGTAAAACATTCAAATAAGTAATTCGAGTATTTATGCCTATCTCCCCTAGTTATCGTTTCCATTGTTCCCCGGGTGTTTTAGGGGTCTATGTTGTCGCTCATAATTATATTGCACATGTTCCATGCCACCGGTACTGATATATTAGTTCAATTAAACTATTGCCCACTACTAATAAACATAAGAGACAACGGAATTCAATTCACTTACAGAATTAAATTTCTTAACTATCTATTAGTAGTGGGTCATTTACCCACTGGATTAACCAGCAACGCAGAATCACAAGCTCATAAACTGAAAACGAGACGTTTTTACTTACCAGTGAAGAAGAGCCAGTAGACAGGCCTCTGAGTAATCACATCTTCATAGTACCAAATAAATTCCACCTTCGTCCATACATTGCATAGGAACCCGTTCATGTAACGCTGACCCAAATAAGTGGCACCTTCCAACCAACCGGGGCCTAAAATACCGACGTCGAAATGCATGGTTCGGCATTCAGGAGCATCTGGATGAAGTGTGTAATAATAGGACGTGCCATTAGTCCACTCTACGTCGTAGAGGAGCGTACCGAGTTGGTTTTGGATTAAGTTCAGGTTACGGCCATTGGGCCAATCATACCACAAATCTACCACTTGTGCTGCATTGGTCTTGGAGTTATTCATTACTAGCAATGAATGGAATTGCTCAGGCCAAGCCTTTGGTTTTGGCTCGGTTTCGGGTGCTATACTTTTAGTACTGGTGCACTTTGATATTAAAAGAAAGAATAACAACAACAACATCATTTTTTGTAGCAATAACAATTTAACATTGTTTTTCGAGGCTGAATTACCAGTGATGGAAATGGAAGCCATAGATGTTTGTTGTGGTTTGTCCCTAATCTTCTTCACTCTTTGAAGATAAGGATTGCAGTTTTCTTTTATCTTTTGCTAGAGAATATGGAAGAATCGCATTTTTCAAGCCCAAAATTAGAATGGGCCATGGGGAAAAGGACTTAAAATCACTTTGAACAGTTTTGGCCTAATTTGGACTCTCATTAGAATGGGCCATGGTACTAACAAAACATCTTTTTTAAGACCACTAGTAGCAAAAGTGTTGTACTGCTAGAAGCCTAGAATATCTCTTAGTCCTTGTTGTTAAGGACGAAATTTTGGAAATTAAGTTCAAATGAATTTACTTTATTTTAAGAGTAGGTTTACTATAAGACGGTATTAGGTAAAGTCTTAAAGTCAGACCAGCCAAATAAGTCAATTAAAATTCCAATTACGACACCACACGTTAAACAGCCCAAATAAATTGATTTTTTAACTTTTTGCCTTTTTTTTAACTTTTCAACCTAGAACCTTAACTTTTGTATATACATCCATAACTAATAGGGATAATGGAGTGAAGGGAATGGCGGTGGGGGGTGGGGGTGGTGAGAATAAGGTTGGTTTGAAAAGATGTCTATTAGGCCTATTGTACTGGTTTTACATCAAGCTTAATATATGACCGTCTTTCACAAGACTTACTTTTATTTTAACTCAGTTAAAGTATGTCAGATCCAATTTAATTTGATAATATTGATGCCTCTTGTAATTTAGTAAAATTATTTTGATCTAAACTCAGCTCTTCTTGATCGGGTGCGAAGAGAGCCTAAAGCACTACACCGCTAAAAAAAGAATCTTTGAACAACCAAAATCTCATCTATTACCACTAATATCCTTCATATTATTATTGGTGCACACTAAAATCAAGATACTTTTGAAATGCTATCACAAGAATATTTGTAGTACCATTGCAACATTTGAAATAGAATAGTTAAATATTATTTTGAATAAGTCTTGGAGTAATGGTCGAGTCATAGGCTTATGGACAAATTATGCTAAAATATTAAAGTTTGAACTTAAATTGATATGGTTTAAGGTTTCAACTTAAAAGTCTAAAGTGTTAATATTTAAGAATCATGAACTTTTATATGGTCTATCAAAATATTGATGAATAGATCTTCTAACATAACGTACGTACATACATACATATATATATATGAAAAGTTGACAAAAACCACCTTAACTTTTCAAGATTTTTAAAGTTACCACCTTTTTTTTTTTTAAATAGCCACTAAAACGTTACAAATTTCTTTAAAGTTACCCCACTTTATGGAATTTTCACATTATCCCCGTTAGTGGGCCCCATATATTAACTACCCTTCTTCTTTCCCTCCTTTCAGACCACGAAATCTCAATTTCACCAATAAAAACCATAGTTCGTCAATTTCTACCCGAATTTGTCGAATGTGGACATAATTTATCCCCAAAAAATACATTAGCAACACAAACGACCTAAATCCATGCTATTTGAAGAGGTAATTTCACAAATTAGGGTTATTTTGTGGATTTTTCAATCTAGGGTTTCCTCGAACAAAAAATTGGGGGAATAATTTGTTAATTGTGTAATTCAAAATTGAAGCAAGGAGTGAGAGGTTTAACACAACAAATTCCCCCAAATTTACAGTCTATAAACCCTAGTTTTATATAAACCTAATTTATAAAATTAACAACTCAAATTACCTGATTCAGTGTCGTCCGTGTTGCTAATGTGTGAATTGAGTCTTAAATCAGTCCAGATTTGAGAAATTTAGGTCACAATTGAAGAACTAGGGTTTTTTTTGGAATGAAATTGGGAATTTGTGGTTGAATAGGAAGGAATGAAGAAGGTTAGTTAAAAAGTGGGGCCCACTAACGGAGATAATTGGAAAATTCTCTTAAGTGGTGGGAATTTTAAAAGAATTTGTAACATTATGGTGGTAATTTTTAAAAAAATTAAAGGTGGTAACTTTAAAAATCTTGGAAAGGTAATGTGGTTTTTATCAATTTTTCCATATATATATATATATATATATTGTTCACAAAAAATATTATTTTAATGTAATTTTGTTCAATGTTGGACCCTCACTATTTATCAAGCTAATTTACCCGCCATTTAGGTCATTTTTCTTGTAGAGGCCTTTTCCTTCTCTCTTATTGAACAAACTTTTTAAAATTTTGAGTGGGTCTAATTTTTTTATTAAGTACTCCCGTGTGCGTTTAGTGCAATATTCATTACACCAACTCCTTATGAAATCAGTTCACCTCTCTCTCTAACACCTTTCAGGTTGTTCAAGAAATCACAAAGTTGGTTGGTTAAGTTAAGATAGTAATTTTTCCGTTCTTATTCTTAGGAGTGATTATCGCAGGAACCGAGACTGAACACCTCTAGGCTCGGCTGGTTTAGTTTTTGAGTGGGCTCGGCTCGACTTGTGTGTTCGGCGAGACTAAAAATCGAGAGCTCGGCTCGAGCTCGTGAAATATTTTGGAGCTAAAGAATCTACTCCAAACACATTTTTAAGGAGCTAGGGAGTATTTTTTTTATTTGTAAGAAATAGTTTAGTTTTTTAAAAATGTGTTTCTTTAGGGAAAAAAAGTTAGTCGAGCCTATTCACGAGCTTTCAAACCTACCCTAGCTTAACTTTCGAGCCGAGCCCGAGTTTGAGCCGAGCTTCTACGAGTCGAGCTTTGATCGAGTTTTGACCGAATCGTGCCTGAATTGTTCGCGAACAAGATAGATTCATTCTCATCCCTGCAGTTATTCTATTGCAACATTTGCATATTTAATAATAAAAAAAAACCCTAAATTGACTACATTGCCCTAATAAATAAAAGAAAGATTTGACTCTCCTCTAATGTTTGATCATTTGGCCTCTTTTGCCAAATCGTATTACTTTTTTTCCTTTATTAAAAAATGTGTTTAATTTCTATATAGTAAGTGCTTGTTTGGTTGTATTGGGAATTATCTTCCCATAAGAATTTAGAATTTGTGGGAATTTAATTCTTATGTAATTCCTATGAATTAGTCTAAATTGTTTGGTAGCCATAAGGGAAGTTGTAATTCATTGGAATTTATGTAGGAATTGTGAGTGACCAAGGGAGGGGTAGGTAAATGAATTCCTACATTTTGTGGGAATTCTAACTTCCCATGAATTCCAACTTCCCCCATTTTCACATTTTAGTGTCAACCAAACAACAAGCCAAAGTATAAATTCCCATAAATTTTCATTTCCCACACAATATAAGGTTAACCAAACAACAACTAAGTATTAGGCTATTAGCCGTAATAGCTGAGATTTAGGGCAGTCCTCACATTCTGAGCTTTCAGGATTTGCAGCGAAAGCTGTTGATTATAGATGCAGTACCAGTGTACCACTGGTAATATGGTACTAGTCAAAGCCTGTAAAACTGTCACCAAATTCGTACTATAAAAATTGAGGCCCGTGAATCCGTGATCATATTGACTAAACTGGAACGTTTGAATAGCTTGCTACACATTAAGCTCATAATGGGTTATTGGGCTATCATATGTCGTGGTTAGAGGTAATCCAATGAGAATGTGAGGTATGGCCCATATAAAGAATTAAGGAAAATGTTCTTAGACTTTATTTCTTTTTACTTTATTTTCAGTCTTTATCAGAAAAATTAAGCTTAGATTACAACTAATAACTCCTAAATTTTAATAAGTTCTAATAATGTTTGACACTCTTACAAGTTACAAATAAGGTATGAATAAGTTCTAAAACTTCGGGTTTTTTCAACTTATTTTTGTTTATCTGAATTAGTCTGGACTTATTTTTCTTATTAACAGTATTATACCTTATTCGACTGATCTTACTTTACCTTATTAAATGAAAACATTGTTCTACCTTATCATACCTAGCTTAACTTGCTTGAATTTATGATGAGAACTTAATATAATTTATAAAGAACAGACTTTAAGTTCTAACAAGTAGTAACAAACTCATATAAGTTCAGATAAGTGTTAATAAATTGAAAAGAATGGATTGTTAGCCATGTGGATGAATTTACATCTGAGGTGACTCCGACATGATATCATAACCAAAATCGACATAATATAAACACAAAACTATTGAGCAAACACTTGAAACTAGCACGATATAAACACCAAATCAACACAAGATAAACTTATCATAATATACAAATATCCATTTTTCCAAGTTGTTTTCTGATGTAATTTTAGAGCAATGTAACATCAAAACGAAACCAAATACAAACACGACTCCATCTGCCAAATTAATTTAGTCAACTCTAATTCATGTGATTTATGATTTAGACTTAGGAAAATTAGGGTTCATATCAGGAATTTCGAGGCTAAAACTGTTTCCAACCAAGCATTCATGATGACCAATATGTCAAAAGATAGCTTATTATATACTACAATTTTGTTAAATTTGTTTCTACGTTTATTTTAAAGATACTCATCAACTTTCTTTTAAGGTTTTTCTATAATGTACTCTCGTGTTTTTGCGTTTTCTAAGTTGTGCGGTTTGTACCCCATGATTTTGAAAACTCTCCGGACTTGTATTTTTTAATCATTTGCACCCAGTCCAAATCACCTTCATGCAAAAATGAGGCAAAGACACAATTGTTTATCATTTAAACATGCAAAAAAAAAAACCTTTGAAACCCTTACATCACATTATGAAAAGAAATAACATCACACAGAGAACTCGATTGTCGGACCACAAAATGTCATCAAGCAGGATTTGGGTTTAATTGATTTAAAAATATAAGTTTAAAAATATAATAAAATCATGAAATATAATGTAAAAAACGCAAAAAAATACTTCTTAGAAAAACATTTCTATTAATCTGTACTATTACCAATTTTAGATAGATATTTATCACTTGGGGTCCTTTTTTTAAACTTATTTTTGTTTATCTGAACGTATCAGAACTTATAAGGACTATTAGAACTGATTAAATCTTATTGGACCTTATTAGACCATATTCGACCTTATTCGACACATTCGACCTTATTTGACATTTTTAGATAAAACCTTATCAAATTTTATTAGACCTTATTCGATCTTATTAAGTCTTATTAGATTTTATCTCAACCTATCTGAACTTTTAAGTACCCAATAGAAAAGAAATGATCATAAAAATAACATGAAACTAAAACAAATGGGAGAACAAATTGAGCCGTTGGGTAAAATGGGAACTTGTTTTACTTGGGTAAATAGCTTTATAGAGCTATGAAATGACAGCAAGAAAATGACATGGGGAGAAATAATGCGGTTTGGCTCGTAGTCATAGGTCCCTTCTACATATTTCAATGCTCACCATCTCACATCACACTTTCACTGAGCCCTTGACCAAAGACCAAAACAGAGAAAGAAGCTCAACAATGGTGGTGAAAATGGCATGGAATTTCCACATCTTCTCACTCTTCTTGCTTTTTCTTACTGGTAAATTTTCCCTACTAACAAAAGTAACAATGTATGTTTAACAAATTTCTTTGATTTTATTGCATGTTTAACAATGTATGTTCTTCTTTGCAGTTACAAGCCACAACTCAGCTGAAATTCTGACAGTTTACTCAAACTCAAACCCCAATACTGCTTCTTTAGCTGTTTCATTACACAATCAACACCTTAATGAGGTTGCAAACAGTGTTTTAATGGCAGAAACATGGCTTAGAAACCATGTTTTATTTTATTACCCTGCTTTCAACATTACCCACATTGTTGTTGGACATAATCTTTTATGTTCTTCCAAAACTCATAATCTTATTTTACCTGCACTTAAAAATTTACACCATTCTCTTACTAGATGGAATCTACACTCAGAAATCAAAGTTTCTCCTTCAATTTCATCTCATTGTTTGGAAAAATCCTCTCTTTCTCACCTCAAACCTATTCTAAACTTCCTTCATTCCACTAATTCTTCTTATATGGTAAACCCATCATCCAAATCACTCATTTCTAACCAAAAGTTTGAATCTTTGATCATTACCCATGTGAAATTTTTGGAAAAGATTGAATCTTTACCATTGGAAAACCTCAATTTCATGGTAATTTTATACCCTGAACAAGAAAAAGTGAGACCCACAATGAGAAAACTGTCATATGTTCTTCCAACTCCATCACCAGAAGAGTTACCCATTGGTAAAAACCCAGGTTCACTTCCCCCTCTGATTGGTGTTGGACCAACCATTTCCCCACCAAGCCCATTTATTGGTGCACCACATTTGGGTCTGGGTCTAAGCCCAACCCACTCACCTCACCCACATCACCACCACCATTACCTGCCACCCTGCAATCCTTATCCAGCACCACCACAAATGGCCCCCACCCCTCGGTCCGAGCCGAGGGGTGAGAAGCTTTGGTGTGTGGCTAAGCCAAGTGTTCCTGCAGAGACATTGCAAGAAGCAATGGATTATGCTTGTGGTGAAGGAGGTGCAGAATGTGATGAAATTCAACCAAATGGAGAATGTTATTACCCTGATACTATTGTTGCTCATGCTTCTTTTGCCTTTAATAATTACTGGCAAAAGACTAAGATTAATGGTGGTACTTGTAGCTTTGGTGGCACTGCTATGCTTATTAATTCTGACCCAAGTATGTTGCATTTTCTTTCTCCAATTATTTCATCTTTGAATTTTAACTACTGTTAAACTTCTCCATGAATTTTCCTCGCAATTTTCATTTTGGGTCATTCGGGATACAATCTCGTTGTATATTCAACACAAAGTTGTATATTCAACACAAGGATAAAATTGCGTATATCCGACCCCATTACGTATATCTAAACTTGTCAATGAAAGATTAACCACTTTTTTTTTGGGCAGGTTTTCTTCAATGCAAGTTCATTGTGAGTTGATTTCAAGGAGCTTTTTGGATGTGTCAGAAATTTCAATGGCAAAGATGAATGGTTCTTCATGGTTGATGACATTATTTAGATTAGTTGATAGGAGCTAGGAAGTATTGATAATTATGTGATAATTATATGTTAAGTTAGGAATGTTACGATTAAGGATCTAATTTTGGAGTACTAAAGCTGTAAACTTTATTACTTGTATGTTTAATGTATGCTGCTTAATGGACAAAAGGTTATGGCTTCTTGTATCAGATATTGAGCTTTTTGCATTTTGCATTTTGATTTGTATGGTACTGCAAAAAGTTCATGGGTATCAATTTTTTTGTCGTTGTTTGTTGGGGTGTGTGTCTTTGAAATTGGAGTTATTGGACATGAAAAGAGAGAAAAGTTAAAGGATGTGGGGATGCAAAAGGATGATAAAAAAAAGGGGTGCAGGAAGCTTTCTCTAGAATATCAGAGCCAGGTTTCGATCCTGGGACCTGTGGGTTATGGGCCCACCACGCTTCCGCTGCGCCACTCTGATTTAGTGATAGTTTGGTAAGGTGTATTGTATAAGAGTGTCTCATTTTTGTTTTCTCTAAATCTGAGCTTTATTTGACCAAATTCGAGCTTTCCCTAGTTCCTATTGGAGTGGAACAACTTTGTTAATATCAATAGCATAACTGCATAAGTATTAGTAGTTTTATCTCTATTTTTTTCTTCTTTTTGTTACAATTTCTAGAGAAATAATAAATGTATAACAGGTAAATATTTCTAAATATTGACACTATTACTTTAAATGTATAACAGGCATTATATTACTACGAATATACCTTATTTACATCATTTGGACACAATATTACCATGGATTAGACAATATTTTTCATGCATATACCATATTAAATGAGGTGTTTTCATATACTTAAGTTTACCATATTGTCCCTCATTTTACATATTAGAGGACCATTTTACCCCTCATTTAATATGTAAAATGATTATTTTACCATTTATTTAACATCTGAAATGACATTAGTCTATTTTATGACATTAAGGATTGTACCAGTTCAAATATGCTTTCCTAATAGATTACTTGGGAACGATGCAATTCGCAGCTAAACAAGCCCTTTTACATTGACATAAATGACATTAGTTTGACATAATGCATTTCATTAGTAACATACATTCAACATGTTATCTGTACATGCGACTTCGGAAAGCATAATGCAATGCAATGTAATGCAATGCATATCGTTAGTTGTACATTGGAACCCATGGAAAGTTCTTCACCCTTCTCTTCTGAGATCAGAGTAATGAGAGTTCTTCACCCTTGTCTTAGTTTTGCAAATTTTGGTGAATAATCCCTTTGCTGATTGCCGTTAACGAAATAGCCAAATCGAAAATATGTCCACTAAAAAATGACTACCAAATCTAATCCTGAATTTACCAAAACTTATCAATATAACAATTGTAAAAGTTTTAGTTAAAAAACTATAAACAAAGAATCTCTCCCGCTCTAGCCAGATGAGTGAAAATACTATTCCCTGGATAACGTAGTCTTCATTTACGAACAAACGACAAACAATGAGAACCCTTAACAAAAAGAGTCGAGTATCACCTAGACCACCTATACAACAAGCAAATGAATATATTCGGAGGCTAAAACAGCCAGTTGACGGTAATGTTGCCAAGCCACAAGAAGAGTGGAAATTGAGCCAACGCAATCAGGAGCAAGAGTACATGATGCTTGCCTGAGTCGTAACTCCTCACCTCTGCATACAAAACTCTCTTCATGGTCTTCACCAGGAAGACTCCCATGCAAACGCAGCTCGATAGTAACAAGATATAATAAGAGTGGACCCACAATAGTTTTCCAAAGAGAGCCAACGCGATACCAGTAAATGCATAACCAGCATATGCCACGATATCTAACAATGGTGTTTCTCCACTGCTGAGCGACATTAATGAGCCTTTCAGCAGTACAACTTGAAAAAACCAGCCTACCAATCCTTTCATCAACAACCAGTTGACAGTCTCCGGATTAAACCTGCAAATTTTGGGATTTAGAGTAAGATAATATTCACAAACTAAGAAATACAACCCAAATTTCAAGTAAGTACAAAAATAAAAGCAACAAAAGCACAGAAACATACTTCTTGTACCCCTGTTTGGGAGTCTACAAATATAAAATTCTAGTTACCTTAGAAGGAAATATTAGCCCCCTTCCCCCACCAACTTTTCTCCCTCGTTAACACTCTTTCTATATCTCATGTGATGTGAAAATCCCACTAAGGGTGCGTTTTCTTCACCTCAACAAAATTGAAGTTTCAGATCACCAAAAGTTAGAAGAAGAGAAGGAACCTAACTTTCTCAATCAATATTTTAAAGCTTAATTCTAGACTATCTACTAAAAGGTCTACAGCGTACTTAAAATTATAAAATTAAGTGCCCAGACCCAATAGGAGATTTATTTAAGGACGGAGGGAGCACCTTTTTTTTTAATCATGATATCGAACAAAGCCCTAAAAGATCAGATATACAAGCATCATCAAATACAAAATAATCACCACTTTCTTAAGTTTGCACTGGAGTCTGGAGGGGCACTAATCAAGGCAAAAAAACAATGCCTGGATATACCCTAGCAACATACCATGACTTACAATCTCATGTTTTTGCCCACCAAGTTATCAAACACAGGGGTTTTCTTTATTTTTTTCTATCTCTTCAAGGGCTGGACCAGGCCGAGTATTTAGGTACCGAGCTACAGATGCATTATGCCTACCACAGTAGGGAGCCCATATCAATATTAGTTGTTTAAATACAGGCAACAGATCTACAGTCCTAAACCCTTCCGACAAGATGCAAAGAATCAGAGTATCAGACTGCTCCCCTTGTGCTTTATCACTTATGCACACCGTGGAAGGAGGAGCCTGGGTGTCAATTCGAGTGGGCTTAGTGTTCGACAAGGGAAGGGAATAATTCAGTAAGTTTGTCATTAGTGGAGTGGAGAGTGAATAAGTAAGAAGGAGGATGTAATAAATAGAAGAAAGAGAGGAAAGAGAAACGCATTCAGAAATATTTGAATGAAGTGATGTTCCTCTTGGAAGCTCCCACCTCGCAGTCAACTGTAATTACCTCCTAGTTTCCCAGATCTGAGAGATACAGCAAACAATCCTATTCTCTAAATTCCTTCTATTACCAGGCATGATTTCTTTCAGTTTTTCTTGTGAAATTGGGTGTGCAGTGAGTCCAACTGGGTTCATTGCACAAGACTGATACAAACGCATTTATTCTTATATATGACCAGCATCAAATCAACAGCAATGTTTCACGAAGTACATATGAAAAGTGAAACTTAGAAAACTTTACATTTTACATTTTAGAAGGTACCTTCCAAAGCTATGTTACATCCGGTTTGTTCAATACAAATTCAACAAGAGATGTTTCCAATGACCTAATTGGCAGTATAACCAGTCGCGAATGACCTAACTGAATAAGTTGTCAGGTTCAGTCATAAAACTTTAAGGTTAACACAAGCTCATACTGACTCAAGTGCAAATTACCAGGGATTTTCTGAACCCAGGTGCAAGAAAAAAAATACATGCTTGGTAAGAGTTGGTCAGAATGCAGAAAGAAAAGTAATATGCTGGCCATATCGAGAGTGCAGAAAGAAAATTGATATGCTGGCCATCTCAAGAGTGCAGAAAGAAAAGTATAACCAACTTCTTTTTTGTTTTGACGGGCGAGATTTTTGGCCTCATACAGAAGAAGCCTCACAGAATCCACAATAATCCAATAACTATAATGTGAATCGATTATGGTCCCACAAAAAACTGATTCAGAGAGTGACAAATCCCAGAATAGATGTTAATCCAAGACATGCTCAAGTAAGCAAATACTTACTTTCCATTTAGCCCAAGGGCGAATCCAGCAAGCACAACATAGGAAAGAAATGACATCATAGGAATGTAAAGATCTGGTGCATTAATGTCATATATTGGCGGTTTATAGGAGATTTTGCCTGCCATAGGTTCAGTTATCCTCGTCCAGTGCCCCTGTGGTAAAATAAGACATTAAAAGAAACAGAATATTAACGACATTGCCAAAACATTTTTCAATAATTGAATATTTGAATTAGTACAAGAAAATATGGATAAATGGTGGGGAAAACTTACCCTATGCAGAAAAGGAAATAGAACAACCTTCAACTTGTTCCTGACATAGTCATCGTTCACTTGGAAATAGTATTGGGGGTCAGCAAAATACCTACTTATCTGTCAGATTTCACAACCATGACACAAACACGTAAATCCTTGGATTTCAGAACCAAACAAAATGAGCTCATATTCCATTCGTCCCCCGAAGCCTATTCATTTCTTTTGGACAAAAGTACTGGAAAAGTTTTACGGGTGGGTCTTTGCTTAGTAAAGTACAAATAAAATATTGTGCCAGTGTTTTCAAGAGTTGGAAATAGAAGATATAAAAGTACTTAAGAGGGAAATGATAGTATTACTTTAATTGATGAAACCAGTCCATAGAAGGAAAACAGAAAATGTAATCGGGACAAACATATATGGTAAAAAGGAAAAGGCTTTGGAGGGCAGAAGGAGTAAGAAAATAGATAACCAAACGGGCTGCGGATAGGGAGTCATCAAAATGAAAATGTTTTATTTAACTAATGTCATCATAATATGCTGGTCATTCAGCAGTCTGAAACAAAACGAATTATAGTAATATGAATGCTGATAAATACATAAAAGGTCCGGCGAAAAATCACTAACCAATAGCCATCCTAATAGCATTTCAAGACCAAAACCAGTAAGGGCAGTAAGTATAAACAACTTGACCCAAACACTCAACAACAAACATATATATGTC
This sequence comes from Patellifolia procumbens, assembly GCA_947645195.1. Classification (NCBI taxonomy): domain Eukaryota; kingdom Viridiplantae; phylum Streptophyta; class Magnoliopsida; order Caryophyllales; family Amaranthaceae; genus Patellifolia; species Patellifolia procumbens. Next base: position 3,647,355 of record CANSGD010000144.1, read on the forward strand.
TGCTTTGACTCTATTCTCCTCACCTTATTTTCACTACTTAAAAGAAACAGATAAGTTAAGGTTATGGCTAATAAGTTCTATGGGCCAATAAATGCTACCCACGCTCAATTCAAGACTACACTAAGTTTCAACAAGTTCAAAGAATTTATGTTAAGGGCCAGAAGTTGAAATATGTTGAACTCAAATTCAGTAAGTTAGATTAGTGAAAATCACGTGAAAAGAACGCAACTTACTCATGACCATTCTCATACATAAAATCCAAGGGTTCAGATATTCTTTCATCGGCCAACATGGAGTTTTAGTGCTCTAAATACGCATCAATTACAGTTCATTCTACGAAGAGATGTCTAATCCTCGGTGTATTTGGGTAGTCAAATATAGGATTTGAGGAGCTCAAACTAAAATTGAATAGACAAGCAAGTAACTCCAGAGTAAATTCCAGGGCTCTGACATCTCTCATTATGAAAATTTTCACCTTTCCTCTCCAATAACCAACAAAGTTATTTCCTAAAACCTGATTCCATCTCAGCTTTTGCTCAACAATAATGTCAGGCTTGTCAGCAACTAGTAACTACTTAACTAGTAAGATTGCTTAGCCCATATCCTTAGGCTTATGTAAAAAAATTGTAGCCACAGATTTAAGCCAAGCTCAAGTCACTTGAATGCCAACTGTAGAAACTTAAGCATCATATGCATTACAAAAATGAAAATCATAAAAAAAATCAAAAAATTGGGTATGACCATTTCAACCATGACAAAATCTTTGATGTGCCAAAATGTTAGTACTTACATTGCTTTGCACATACTCTGAACTTGAACCGAATATTTTTTCACCATATGCACTCAACCCACTTCGAAGCAATCCAGAACTGGCCCCAGAGAATGCATTCCCGAATGGACTAGCTTGAGAAGGAAAGGGTGGCTGTTGGCCCCCAGGCTGAACTCCCACATTATTATACATGTCGGTTATCTGGAAATTATGAACGAAACCCGTCAAGACTATAAGATATGCAAGCAACGCACTTCTATTTCCTGACATTACAACTAATTCCTCGAGGGATAACAAACTTCATACAAATGGAAATCAAAATCTCTCCATTGAATCCATTCCTTATTGTGTGATCCCTTAACAAAATTTCTTATTCCATATCATCACTCACTTTACAGTTTCAAAGGACAGATACTATTCATTTTAAAATACCGAAGTATCAACTAAAATCTGCATCAGTAACTTTATAGGCCCTTAATAGAGACGTAAAGATTAGAACTTTGATTAACCAATTGCTACCTAAAAACAATATGTTCATCTAAAATAATTCAACTACAATCAGTTTTACTATCTTTTTTCAACTAATCCAAGCAACAATCAGGTATAGAATTAACAATTGAATTACATTAACCTATCTAACTAAAATTTACACAAATTGGCAATAACCCACGAGCAATGCCAAGTCCATATCCGATATATGGACTGTTCATATATATCAATGGCATTTTTTTGTTAACAAAATCAAGTGGAGGTGGTAAGATGCGATTTATCCAAAATATTATTATCTCAAAACATGTGCCTTCTTGAAGAACAAGTTGACAGTTTTGTTTTATCCCAATAATAGGGTGTTGTCAAAAATTCAAAATCAGCAAAAGTACCCAGAATTGTGTTGACAAAGGAGAAAATCAGAATGAACATAAGAAAATAAAGATCAAACCAGATCTTCCAGAGATCTTCAATCACCATAATAATGGAAACTAATTCATTAACATATGCAAATTTCAATTTTGCCCAAAAAAACAGATGTAAGATGCAAAAATATCATTAAAAAAATCCCCAAAATTTTCACATCTGATGAACACCCAATTTGAGGAACAACCACACATTTAGCAATATCTGAATACCACATTAAATTCAAAAAAAAAAAAAAGTGTACTTGATACTGTGTGAAGAGGTGAAGCAGCGTGGACAGACAGGCGTGGGGCGGAGCAGTCGCAGATTGCTTATTTGTGAGTTTTTTTTTAAAAAAAATCCTGGTGCACGGTATGTTCTACCTCCCGCCCTGAGTGTACGCCTAGCGAGTTAAAAAGAGAGTATTCATCATACACACGCAAAGCTATTTGTTTCCCATTGCTCAACAAATAAGCAAAAATTAGACGTCTAAACGAGCAATACACAAAAAAAAAGTCTTGGGTGTATCATGCTAAGATGAGGCTAAACTCATTGCACCACATTTGAATTAAACTTAAAAATGCTTAGAATAACACCCAATTCAAACATCCACATCACCTTCCTCAAAACCCCACCTTTTGATTTCCCAAATCAAAGATGATGCATTTATGCAAACAAATCAGATCACCCACCAAAAACAACAAAAATTGAGAGCTAAACTAGAGAACCCATATACAAAAACAAACTAATATTGTAAATGAGAGAGAATAAACAATCCAAATCCAAATATATTAGAGTCAACAATTGCAAATTGAATCAAGATCCCAGTTCGTGACTTGAATTTTAGGTTTCATTATAAGAAGGAAAGCTTATATTTACCTTTAACTTGGGGCGGTAGGAGGAGGTTGCGCTGATGAGTGACGACCAACCGGCGGTAGAGTGATGGAATCGGTGTGCGGTTGCCGGCTGGCGATGGTGAGGGGAAATGTGAGGGGGTGACTTGGTTAAGATATCACATGTGCTAAGAGTGTTTTTAGATGTAAAAGTTGTAATAAAGCAAAGTGGACTAGGTTAAGAAACCCCCAACGCTCGGAGATGTTTGATAATTGGCCGGTGGCTGTTTAATCAGTTATTTTTATTATCTTTCTTGGCCGATTGTATAATACATTGACTATTAAAAAATGTTTGGTATTGCTGGTTGTTATTGTTGGTTGTTTAATACAAAATAAAAACAAAAGACAGTCAAAAAAGTTGGTAAATATAGCTTTTGGCTGCAAAAGCCAGTTACCAAACACGTTTTTGGCTGTTTGACTATAAACAAAGGAAAAAGTCAATGAAAAAGCTACCCAAAAGTCATTTGCTAAAACCCTTATTATCGGAACGATTACGTTTTGGATTGTAATAGACTATATGGTTTTAGCTAACTTCTGCATGTTTCGTTCTCACCCAAAAAAAAAAAGTGGACTTGTGCTTTAATGTTTTTATGGCGACGGAAAAGCAAACAAAGATACTAGGACTCGTATAGTCGTATGTACTTTGTGACAAATCGGACTCATACAAGGAAAAGAACTTAGGCTTATGCTTACGTCACTAACTAGTCGCTTCTACCAAGTAAAGTTTGGTCTAGTGGTAAGGAATAAGAAGAGAGGGTTATGACCTTGAGATTGATTAATCTCACTAGGAACACTTTGAGGGTAGGATTCCTTTAGACTTTCCCCCTACACGGCTACACCCAAATTTCAAAGTGTTTAGTAGGGGTGTTCATTTCGGATTTTTTTTTATCCGAATCCGATCCGGAAATTTCGGATACCTGATACCCGGATTATCCGATTTTTAAAATCAAATTTATTTAATGAAAAAAATAACGGATATTACATTTTTTAAAACATATATCCGAAAAGGCCAAAAGGGTGATCCAAAAATTTTCGAATATCCTATCCGAATTATCCGAAATACTATATTTCGGATTAATTGACTGAATCACGGATCGAATTTTTATGAACACCCCTAGTGTTTTGTCTGCTTATCCGAGCCTAGTGGTTCCGTATGGGATTTTTCCCTAAATTCTTCTTACCATTCCCCTTCCATAAAAAGTAGTCGCTTTCTCACCTGTTTAAGGAATTCCAACAAGAAAGGAGCTCCACTCTTCCACTCTATACCAGCGTGGTATCCGACATTATGTTATGGAGCTTCATTTTTTCAATTTGCAGACTTGCTACGAGCAACCAAACATATTGCAATGACATGGGATGACGAAATTTGTATTGCATTTCCTTTCACCTAGCCATTCCCTTCTTGTGCTCTAGCCGACCACATTACTTCTTGTGCACTTGAATCAACTTTGTTCTCAAGGTTGTAGCGACAACTTCCATTTTTGACACTTGCATTGACAACATTGGAAGTAAAATATGTAATTTTTACCTCTTGTGCTTCATCACCTTCTTGAGACCATATATTTTCCGTATGGGCTCTTGTGCTATTGGTGCCAATATCATATGGTCCTTCAATAACAACGAAGGCTTGTTTAGAGGTTGGTGCTTAGTTTAAGCCATCCTCGAGGGGTCCTCGTTGAGATATCGATTTTTTGAGTGGAGTGACCAACCTACAACGCCTTTCCTTGGTTCAACTTGTCGGGAGCTGCATGGGAAAGAACAACTCTCATTGACGATATATATTCTTGTACTAATAAAGGTAATGGGGGAACGTTGTTGGCATGGTGATCACATTTGAACTTTTTCTAGCTGCATGTGGCCGGCTATCGTTGTCTACATGTGCTAACTTACGTACTTCACATTCATTTTTAGTATCACTTCAATAAGACGTGGTATATCGACATTATCAACTTAACACACCATTTTTTAGGAGGGTGTCTTCTCCATCTAATATCTATATACATATAGATCTCTCACTGCATTAAAAAGGAATATAGATGAGAAAACTCTAGATTCAGTATAATACACATACATTTTTTTTTCTTATTTTTTGTTAACGAGAACTTGGGAAGGTTGGAAGTAAAGATGATTAAAGTCGGCTCACTCTTCCAAATCCGCCCCAAATGGTAGGCACAGCACAGGACAAGATTTTCCGGCCTGAAATTTGCTCCATGCTCGGTTTTGGACAAAAAATATATTTTGGACCTATTGACTTGTAATCCGGGAAGGCCCAGCCCAAATCAATGTTTATGACAAATACTATACTCAAACGTCGGCCCAGCCCGAACAAAATTTTGCTTGATTCGGCCTACTCGCGAATTGATAAACTTGACCTAAATTATGAGGTGGGCCACAGTATTCTAAAAAAGTAAACAAATGATCCACTCTTCAAATGATGGTGCTAAACTTAATAATTAGAAGTCAAACAGTTATAAAACTAGATTACAACGACCAAATAAAAATCTTAAAAATGTTAGGAACGAATTCTTGAGAGCATGATGAAAATGTAGTAATCAAACCATATTTCACTGGGCATTTAATTTAACAGTGAATTTGCACTTGGCCCATTGTATTTCCCTCGCATGAACCTGGTCTATCTACTTTGGCCCTATTGCTTAAACTGTTGATAGAACACCAACAATATTAAATCAAGGAGCTGCCAGAGGCCCAACTAGGGATGCTAATTTTTTCTCTTTTTTTTTGAGAGGGGATGCTAAATCAAATACCAAATCTTTACGAGCTCGACTCGATTCGAAGAACAAAAATTGGATCTGAATCTAAAACATATGAAGCTTAGGCTCCAAGTCGAGCGGCCCAAACTAATCATCTCAACAAGACAAAAACTTATAGATCAAGTCATCAAACTGCTAAACATAATTCAATTGTTTTCTAAAATTGTTAATAACCTCATAGTTCAGAGTTTTGAATTGAAATTGGTTGGAATAAAAATCCACTTCTAAATCCAACTAAAGGTGGATAGGATTAGAGTCGACAAATTGATTGAATTGTTTTAGTTTTGCGTCGGATTCACATGTTGGTGTGTCGCTTCCCTTCTACCCGACCCCCTTACTTAAGCGATCATAAATCTTCGACTTGCCCCAACCCATTTAATAAGAAAGTCGGATTCGAGTAGCTTTGTGTATCAGCTTATCTCATAAATCTATATTCTTGATTGTTTTTAAAATATATACTTTTGGTTTGAAACCTTTTGATTTAAAATGGTACTCAGATTAACATCTAATGTGGTTCGATTTTACAAAAATATTTAATAGTTGATATCACGTATTTATATAGAGTTTTCTCCCCTATTTATGAGCTAATTTGTGCGTCATTTGAGCTCTTCGGAGCTATTCTATGCTAACTATCGTATATAGTTGTGGTTTTGTGTTTTAGTGTTGAATTGCAAGTTTTAGGGAGTTTTCACCTTAATTCCGAGCTATTTGGAAGCAACCACCTCTTTACGAGATGTTACGAGGCACGTAAGACGGCTCACGACCTTTATGGATAGTTTAGGAGGTCTTAAGACCTCTAAACGTGAAGAATTGAGATCCAAAGAGTCAAAAGGAGCTTTCCGTACTCTGATCGGGTGATGATTTATTGATCGGACGGTAAAGTTTCGCACCCGATCGGGCGGACATCACCCGACTCAATTGGGTGGAAAAACGAAGAAAACACATTGAGCTCCCTTAGGCCCAACTTGATCGGGCACAAGGCCACCCGATCGGGCAAACCCATTTTCTTCTCGCCAAGTTCGTTGCTGCTTGTTACAAACCAAAAATTAGTGTGATGGGTTCATTTGGTCCCCAGGCCCGATCGGCGGGGAGGCCCTTAGGTCTTGTTGTGCTGTTGCTTCTCACGCAAATGAGAGATGGGGCTGTGTGTTGACCCGATCCACTTCCCGATCGGGTCAGCGATCGGGTGGGGCCATTTCCTTATTATGTTGTGCTGCTGGCTACGTGGAATTCAAAGAGCAAGTTGGGTCAATTTTTACCCGATCGGGTCCCGCACTGGTTGTCGCGGAAATTTTATCTTTATTTCCGTTTTTAATTAGACTTTTGGGGTATTATTAATACCTTTTCCTAATATTATTAGAGACATCTTTTATTCTGTTTTATTTCCAATAGTTCTTAGTTTAGTTTTAGAGAGTTTTATTTAGATTAAACACTTTAGATTAGATTAAAGGTGATTGAACCTCGGATTTGATTTCAATAAAAGTTATTGTTTTCCGTCGATTGGTATTCTTCTCTACTCTTTATCTCTTTAATTACTTTGATTGCTTAGTTTAAGTATTCGATTGATTTATGATGTTGAAATTAGGTTTTCTTATTAGAATTGTTATTGTTGATTTAATTATGTCTGAGTAGTTTAATTTCGAGGGATTTAGAGAGGGAAGCCATGTTTATACCTTGATTATTTGAATTGCTATTAGTTTCTAGGGTTTGATGCGATAGATTATGGTGTGATTTGTTGTTATTGAGTAATTAACGTTATTGCGCAGTTTCTTTGATTACTTGAGGTTAATAATCGTTTGTACCGACCCATCTTACTTTTAGAGACCTAGTACACATCAGTAATTCTGATTATGTTAGTGAACATGTTGTATATGTTGAATTATGCGCGTTGAGATTTAACCATAGCTTGACACTGCTCTAATCTGTCGATTATTGGCCTAGGTTCTGATAGCTGTTTGATCCTTTGATTGGTATAATCATGGTGGACCGAACTAATTCCCTAGACCTTTATTTCATAGAGTAAACTCCATTTTATATTGCTTTCTAGTGCTTAATTAGTAGTTCAGTTGATTCCTATCTGATTTTGTCTGAAGTAGCTGTATAGCTAAATATTAACTTAGAACTCCGTCTCTCTGTTGATTCGACCCTACTTCCCTTGACTATCATTGTTAGAGGACTTAGGATCTATCTTTGATAAGGTGATACGACTTTAGCCTGTTGATAGTGTATAGAAATAATTACCAAGTAAATTAAATTCAAAATAAAAAAATTAAGGTTAAATTGATTAGGAAAAAACTTTAAAATACTGTAATTCATGTAGATATATAGTGTTATAATCCAACTGTTCTTTATTTGTATTTTCCTTATTTAATGCTTTCTAGTACTTTAGTGTATGTTTAGTACTTTTCTATAAGTTTAAAGTTCCGTTATTCAGTTACTGCAAAATCAGTGTTCACCATAAATGTACTATCTCACATTTAATCGTCTTTAGGGGATAAGAGTGAATGAATGAAACTTGAGAGCTCCTATCAGTTGTTGCTTGTTTTATAATAGTGTGCTATTGTTCTTGGCCAACATAGAGCTTGTGTCGCCACATACTGTAAAGCACCCACTGAAAATCAAATTAGGTGTATCCCATCACCGGCCCCGCTCGTGCCTATTTTGTGCACACGAACGGCTCGATCTACCCTCTTTTCGCTAATAGATAAGAATGCTTTTACAAATACCGAGTGCTCGTGCCTTATGAGTCCCATTTCTGCATAAGACTAGAATACTTGTCCGTAGAAGGCAAGGGCATGCCACACGATCCGAGATTAAAACATGCAGACCGGGACACATGGGTTGCGACATCGAGTCCAAGTTTAAAAGTTTAATCTAACCTGAATAAATAAACGAGTTTTGTTTGGCCAACCTATTTACTTAAACAAGTCGAAAGTCTTCACTTATTCTATGGCTAGATCCATTAATTTTACGTCGAGTTGGATTCTAACGGGTATGTCATCATTTATCACTTCTAGGAAGAATAAGGAATTTGGTAAATCAGATTGTACAGATTTTAGCTCAAGTTTCCAAAATCAATGACGCAAAAGATTACATAATGTAAAAGTTGACCAAGGGCGGTTCAAGGTGGTCTAACCTATACTCCATATGACTAATTAAACTAACAAACTTCGGATACTCTGCTAATCTACTAGTGACTGCCATAATTACTTTGTTGAATCTTGTTAATTAGAAGATCTTGCGCTTTTCAGTGTTACTTAAACAATAAACATATTCATTAACCTGATTAGCTTTATTTAAACCTTATGACTCTGGACATAACCTGACCAAATCAAATGCTCGGGTACAAAGTACTACTTATTTAGAGAATCTCTCTTCATGTGCTTTGCAAGTTTGTCCCTCCTTTTTTTAAATTGAGAATGTAAGGAATTTTAAGCTTTGACATGTGCTACATACATCGATTGTGCTGAATTTTGGACGTCTATTTGCCTTGCAAGTTAGTTTTAATGAAAAGTTGAGGAAGATCACTCCTAATCTTTTATTTTTCTGAAATAATATCAACTATCAAGTACTTGGATAGTTGGATATGGTGGAAAAGCATATTAAATAAGAAATAAACTTTTGACTTAATATGGTACGATAGTGAGAGGATACTCTTTATTATAGGAGTAGATTCGGGGTTTATCCGATCTAGTTGTTAGTTACTACATTCAAATAAACCTTTTAGTGGTAACTGGTAAGAGGTTAGTTATTAAGATAACTTTTAAAAAAATTAGTCTCCAGCGATTATAGTCCTTCCATAAAAAACTATTTTTCATGAAATGCAATATGATTGTAGATTGTTTGCCTTTATTTGACTTTTACGTGAAAAGTTAAAGGAAAATGAAGAATGAGAAAGAAATGAGAGGATGGATGGAAAAAGAAAAAAAAAAGAATGTAAGGAATAGGACTGAAATGTATTTCCTCTCCATTTAGGGAGAAAAATCTTTTCCGTGAATCTAGCTTCAATTATTAAACTAAGCAACCGAAGTGAGAACTCATTTTTCGAGAAAATATGATTTCCTCCCAACCAAATGAATCCTTAGTCGATTATAATAATCTAAGCATTAATGTTTACCATAAGTTTAAATTTTCGTTTAAACAACCTTTTATTTCGTGATGCCATATGCTTCTTTTCCTTGATTGATATTTCTTTTTGAACTATGCTTGTGCTACTTCACTCATAGTTGTTGGGCCGTTGGCCTGTTGCTCATTAATCATAAGGGCTAATAATATCTTTTTCAATAGTTCGACATAATCTGCTGAAAGCAAAGCAGAATTTCTTTACAAATTTTCAAAATTTTCAAAATTACCAAACCTTCCAATGTTAAAATTATATAATTTTTTTTAAAGATGAATAAAAATAACACCAAAGTCAAACCTTTGCAAAATTGCAAATTGTGACATTGCGTGCATAAATGCTTTATTAATTAGATATTAGTCACTTTACTAATTAAATTTGGAACGTTGCGCGCATTGCGTGTATAGAAGACTAGTATATATAGATGGTAACAAGACACTACTCAAATATAATAAGTTAGGATAAATCCACATAAGTTCACATAAATTTAGATAAATCAAAAATTTTCTCTCATTTGTACTCTCTTCTCAACATATTGATATTTTCATTTGATTTCAGTAATTTTCAATACATATATTTGACTATGAATATCTTTAATTGCACTGTATATTGAAAAAAGTTAAGAAAATTAGTATAACAAATATAATAAAAGCCAAAATGCGCTATTAAATAAAATCGGAGGGAGTAATATAATAAGATTCAACCAACTAAATTTATATACTCCTATTACTAATAATTTATGTTCAAGATTTTAGCTCTATAATAGCGAAAATTCAAATTAAAAACATGAATAAGGAACAAAAGAAGTATTAATTTATTTTGCTGAGTTCTATAAGAAGAAAAAAATTAGTAGAATCTGTCTGGAATCGCATACTAGTATTTCATGAATGAATATGATATGGGTATTGACTGAGGATCTTCCTAGCATTTTGGAATTTATTTACTTAACATAGAATTATTTTCATTTATTATTGCCTAAACAAAATAAAAAAGGTGGGCATAAAAAGCCAAGTAAATCAAAGTGCGAGGAAGGTCATGTTGTCGGGAGTTTGCAACAATAGGCCAAACGCAATATGGAGCATCCACCCCTCTACTATTGGACATTGTTTTTGGCATGTTTTTTCTGGATTCATATTCCATTTCCCTTTGCGTCAAATCATGCTTATTTTTTTGATATTTTGCTCTTTCAAAATTATTTCTCATCTTTATTTTGCAGAAGATACTTTTGAGTAATTCTTAATTGTTAATTGTCACGTTTGTCGAGATAGATCAGGTTTTGTTGTCAGTTTTATTCTTTAAGTAGAGTGTAGAGAGTATTTAGCATATTCGTGTGTATCATAAGCATGATACATCTCGTGTGTATTATGAACATGATACATTCAATGCTATATTTTGTTCATTAACTCATTGGGACATTGTTAAATTAGCAAAAATTAGATGTCCAAATGAGCAATGAACAAAAAAATAATCTTGAGTATATCATAAAAGTTGTAATCATTTTGTGTGGTTATGCTTTACACACGATTATTTAATCCTCTAATGAATCAACATTAACAAAGTAAGTTAGATACAATTATGATATGGATGGCTTGTAGTTTTATTTAATGGAAAGTACGCTTATCGTTTAAACATAAACCAAACATCACTCTTTACTCTTTAGATAATTTAGAGTTTAGATATCGTATAATTCTAACACAATCCACTCCTATCACTTAGGTTGTTAGGTATAAGTGTATGTTAAAAAAAAGTTTAGAGCGAGGCATATATGAATGTATAAAAATAAAAATGTCAATTTTTCTGAAATTGACTTTTATCCCAACTAAATTAATATACAATTTAAAAGTATTGTTCTTATAATTAAACCATTTGAAACAGTGTAATTCACTGAAAAGTAATTGGTTGTAGTATAAGCCAGTTAATGGTTGCATTATGTGAAAATATAGTATATATAGCCAAAATGAGTTAAATAAAAAATATTTTTTTATTTGTTTTGGTTAAACCATAAGTAATTATGCTATATAGATTGAAAACTTCAAATTGGATCAAACAAAAGGGTAGGTGGGAGAATAGGGGCATGTCATGTTGATTGATGGAAGGAGGAGGTTTGGGAGCTTTAGATAAGAGGGAGGGTGGGGTTGGAAAAGGAGGGCAATGGTTACAAATTTTGATTGCTAAGTAAGTGGACGTGGTTATGGTTTGTCCATAAGGAGATGGAGATATGTAATTGGAGTGTATATAAATACTCCTATTATCTTGATTGCACGAGTCAAAGAAAGATTTGTGAACCATATATGCAAACTCAATCACCAACCGGCCATGCTTCATTGCTTCCTCTTCATCGGATAAACATAAGCATCTACTTCTTGAGTTCTTTCAGCATTTCTAAAGATGTGCCATGTGTAACCTGTGATCAAATTTCGTCTATATTTAATTAGAGTCGGCCAATGGCCCAATATAAGACTCAAAAAGAGAGCTACGGTCCTCTAGGTAGACCTTCATACAATAATCCATGGGTTGGGTAATAAAGTTGTCAAGTTTGCATCAAAATTACAACAAAAGCGTTTTTTAGCTAAAACCTCCGCCAATCGATTGTTGTTCTTGCTAGTCCAATGGAACACCACTTCTTCTAGAGTCTCTTCAAACTCCCTGCCTTGTTGGAGAATATTAACTAAACAAATTGTTGGTGGAAATCTGACTTTGCAACAAGTCTACTGCTGTGCTACAATAATAGGATAGATGAGGTTTCTCTCGCTAAGATCTCAAGGGAAACCTGAATTCAAGTTGAATTAAATTGAGTAGGTCTTTGATTGAGCGTTGACCAAACCTAATTTGAGTAGTTAACGAGGAGACTAGGCACATTAACACCTTAAGCCAGATTAGTTCAATCATCTTATATGTTTTATACTCCTTCTTTTTCGCAAAGATTATTACATTTTTATAGTAAAATGCTATCCACAAAGGTCAATTATACTGTCAGTTGCTATTTATGTGTAAGAAAAAAATCCTGTGGGATCTTGGTCGATTCGCCTTAATATATGTCTCTATTATATAAGGAAAAAGGGGGTGGATATCAAAAAAATGTCCTAATTGCTTTACTAATTTGACAGTAAACTGTTTCACAAAATAAATCTTTAATCGTTTTCGTACGCATTGTGTGCATTTGATGCTAGTTTAAAATCTGCTCCTTCCGGTTCTTTTTGTTTGTCCTACTTTCCGTTTTCTTTTGTTTGTCCTACGTTTCGTTTCCTTTTGTTTTTCTTACTTAGGATCTTTCTTTTTTTGTTATACATACATTTTTTCTTTATTTTCACCTTACTTTTCTACTCATTTGTCCCACATCCTTCTCCGACATTTCTCGATCCCCCCCACATGACAATTACATTATATTTTTATCACCCTCCTTGATTATTGGAACTACAGTAAACCATACACAAACAAAAAGAAACATAGTAAATTCTTTATAATTTTTACAAATACACAACTAGAGATATTAATGATTAAAGTTTTATATTGGTATGCGTGAAAACTAGAATTATTGTAAAATCTTTGTAATAGAAAATTCGCTACATCTTGTATTACTTGATACAATGTGACCTGAAACAAATAATTTAGAAAGATACAAATGGGAAAGGTTGAGATTTACTCCCTCCATCCCAATTTATTTGCTACATATTGACTTTGAGCATTGTTCATTTCGTCATTTTGACTGTCTTTGAATTTATAAGCATCGCGAAAAATATACTCATATGAGATTCTGTTTGATTTGGCTCGATATGTATTTTCTAAATATACAATTTTTGAAAATTTTCCCTATACCAAATACTCCCTCCGTTCCCTTTTGTTGTTCCTATTTGGAATCTTACACTATTTGAAAGTAGAGAGAATCTTTTAAGTGGTTTCCAATATATAAGAAAAAACATAGTCATGTGGGATCTTGTTTTATTCGTCTCGACGAGTACATCAAGAATATCAAACTTTTATAATTTTTATTAACATGTTGTTAGAGATATACACGATATAAAATGTGCATTGGCAAACGTGAAAAGGCAAATGAGAACAACAAAAGGGAACGGATGGAGTATGCGATATTAGTTTTTGAAATCTTATCTTGGAAACTGTCAAAAAGTGAATGTAGCAAATAAATTGAGATAAATATATTATAAAATTAATATTGATTGGATGTGTGTTTGGATCGGGCCAATGGCGGATCAGATGATATATGTGCCAAAATAGAAAATGTATTAAGTGAAGTGAAACATATACTTACATATAAAAAAGTTTAATTGGATAGAGGCTTTGTACAAGGATAGTTTAGGAAATTTTCTTGTTACCATGAAATAATCTAATAATTAAAACTATTAATATATATTTTTTTAAAAAGGAGGGTGGCCCTTAGCAGTATACTCTATTCTATAAGGAAGATGAGGCAATACACCAAAAACCAATAATAATTTTTAAAAATAAAAATCCTAGATAGGTAACACAACGTCTCTCTATAATTAACTGTTCTATAGTTTAAAATTTTGCAAGAATACAAAACATCCTAAATTAATTGTTCTTCTCATCCTCAGTTCCATTCTACTTTCACTGCCAGTGCTAGGATCTATATGTATCTTTTCATTTCAAGAGAAGCCTCCTACTACACGGACACTATCCATTTTTCCTTTTTCAGTAACTGTTATAATTTAATGTAATACTTATATGATTTTACTTGCAAAGGGGGAGACTTACAAAAACGTTAAAATGTTAAAGCATTACAATGTAAAAGATAACGGAGAATTGTTTTGCAACTAGAGAGGAAAAAAAGGTGAAATGAATATACCATGCAAATGCGATTGAAGGAGGGTGGCCCTTTAGCCCAATGAGAACAGTTGGTGGTAGGCCATGTGACATCCACATAAGAGAAAGCCCTTTATTGCTTTCTATTCTTATAATTTATGTCTAGCCATTTTATGATATTCCCATTCACATTTTCTCTTAAGAAAAAGGGTAACCAAAATATCTTACTACTATTTTTATAATTAAATATATGTAGTAAAAAAGTTTATTAATTTCATCCCATTTTTGTAACATAAAGAATGGTAGTTGTGTAGTACAATAGTTTTTTTTTAAGAGGTACAAGGAAATTTTTAGAGGACCCTTCTTTCAAGGGTGAACCCTAAACTCTATAATAAAAAAAATACGATACAACATAGGATCTTCAAAGACACCAAAAATCTGGCTTTTTGGGGTAATGTGATGTGCTTACTTGTGTAGTACAGTAGTAGCCTAGTAGGTGTTAACTATTGCTATATTAGTAGTTAAGTGTTATGTGTTAGCCGATAGAGGTTAGTTATAACTGTAATCTTAGAAATAACTAATATTCGGTAAAACACGAGGTGAAATTAGAAAATGACAATTTGAAACTATGTTACATAATCAAATCTACTCAGAAAGGTTTCTCTCTCCCTTTTATAACTTCTTATTAAACGACCTTTTATTACTACTCCAGTAACTAAAATTTACCCCAAGCATTACACTACCAAAGACTATCTTTCATCATTATAAGTAGTTGATCCTCATCACATAGTCAAAACCCTGCAAAATACCTTAACAACTATAGTGAAACACATCCTTATACTCAAACTAATTTTTGCTTATCTTTAACTTATCTGAACTTATTTTTTCTTATTTGACCTTATTAGATCTTGTTTTACCTTATTAGATGAAACTTTCATGGACTTATTCAACCTTCTTCGACGCTATTAGACGTTAACTAAACTTATTTTTACTAGATAAGGACTAAAAATAAGTTGAAAAAACAGACCCTAAATAGTTATTATATTTGAGAAACTCCTAATTACACCTTATAAACATAATCAATCCTTTTTCTTTTTGTACTGTTTACCAAAGAAAGAAATGGATGACAGCAAAATCAGAAAACATAATTAAGAGAGAGATGGGTCATTTTCTATGACTTCCATAGATATATCTCATTAATTAGTAAAAAAAAACTAAAGAACTTATTTTACTTCCTCCGTTCCAAATTAAATGCAACAATTAATATTTTGCACTATTCACAGTATGTACTTTGACTAAACTTTGAGTTTTACACATAATGAAAAACATAGTCAAGTGGGATCTTGTTAGATCCGTTTCGTTAAATACTTTCGTAATATCAACTTTTCATAATTTTTACTTATATATTATAGTAGATATTAACCGTTAAAGTTATGTCTCGGCAAGCGTAAAAGGTGAATTGTTGCATTTAATTAAAAACGGAGGAAGTATAAAATTTTAAAAAAAAGGGAATTGTGTTTGTGGGAGGGAGCAGCCATGTTGATGTGTGTCAGGTTGGCGTGCCTATCACTGTGACTCTTCTTAGGAGTGAGATTTTAAAAAGATTGAAATACGAGTAAATAAGTGGGCATCTGCCATTTTTGCCACTCTCCCTTTTTTCTCTTTTTCTTCAACCAACCATTCAATATCACCCATTTCTTTATCAATATTTTGCTTCAAGTTTACCACTTTCATTTTCAAGCTACATAAAGAAAAGCATTTTTTATGCTTAATTAGTTCTCATTATCAAAGAAAACATTCTGAGACGTAGCTTTTCGTGTAGCTAATGTGGCTGACAAAAGCTCTAAATAACAACAGCTCATTTGTTCTCATTTTTGCATTGGTATCCCATTTTAATTCTTCTTCTTAATAAAGTTTTTATTTTTTTTTATTTTATGGGTTTGGATTATTCTAAAAAAGACAGACATTTGAGTTGGTTTTCTTGTTTTTCTGTTTTATGTTGTTTTTAATCTGAATTTCTTGCTTTTTATAGTGTTTCAAGATTTAAGCTTTTGTTCTTACCATATTACACGGAAATTTTATAAAAGTCGTTTGTCTTAAATCAATGTTCGCTTCATATAATGTCATTATAAACGTCCATTCCTTATTTTTCATTTCCTCGTCCATTTTGTATCTGTTTTCCGTTTTCGATTTCCGTGCAACACTTGGTGTCTTGGCAGTCACATACTATATATTTGCATGATTCTCTCTCTAGGTCAGTTTTCAAGCACACTCACTAGACTAGCCTTAGACCCTTCTTCTGGCTTCTGCTTCTAATGATTACTACTATTTCCTCTCAGTTTTCCTGGGTATAAACTTTACTTTTTCATGTGTAAATTACTTTCCATATGCAAGTTTTCAGTAAGTTATTCTATATAAAGATTTAAACCCACTAATTTTTTTTTTCTTGAACCTATATATTAATCATTTTTCATGAAAATTCGTGTCCTATGAATGAATATTCCCCTCCAAAAATACTCCTATTTATTTGCAAATCTTGTTTTTAACCTGCACATTACTAGTGAAACAACTTTGTTGGTATTAGAGATTGTTTGTCCACATGAAAAAAAGTAAAGAGATGCTGATTGTCTACCTTATGTTTGTTTGTTGCATTTTTTTTTTGCAGAAATCAATTTCATGAACAGTTCAACATAGAAGAACCGTAAAGGAGTTTTCAAATCTAGGGTTTTGTAGTTCCTTATTAATCTTTTTCTGGGTTGTTTGTTAATTAATTAATTTATTACCTTTTTCTGGGTAATTAATTAATTAAAGATTAAGAATTTCAAAGAGTGAGTGAGTTGGTGATTGTTAGAGGCAAGTGGAGGAGAGAGAGAAAGAAAAAAGAATGGTGTTTTTTGATAAAAGAGGAGGAGAGTGTTGTTGTAAAAATGTTTCCTTGGGTTTATCAAATGTGTCCGGACTCAATGCACTGTGCTGCTGAGTAAGGAAGCATAATCAAAAAATATACCTCACCACTTCATATTATTATTACTTTGCTTTCTCTCTCCTCTCTTCCCACCTTTTCTTTCTCTCTCTAAAACTTTGAGTTTGCTGGTGAAGGTGTGTGTTTGGGGGGAGGGTCATTTTTACTTTCTTTGATCTTTTTAGATTTTGTTTTGTGGGTTTTTCTGGGTTTTTGATTTTAGGTTGTGGGTTGTTCTTAACTTTGGGAAAATTTGAGTCTTTTCTGGTAAAGATTTAGTTTTTAGAGGTGAAAAATGAAGTTTATGAAGCTTGGATCTAAACCTGATTCATTTCAGAGTGATGGTGATAACATCAGGTCAGAATATTGCTTCATTTTTTGTATTGATTTACTTTGTTAAGATTAAGTATTATTGTTCTTATTACTGTTTGATTAATGCCATTGTAGTATGGAGAAATTGGAGAAATTGTTATGTTTTCTTTAGATTTGTTTTGTTCCATTGTTACTGCAATGCTACTATTGTTGTGGGGTTAAGGATTTAAAAGAGATAGGAGCTTTGGTTTGGTGGTTGTTTGTCATGTCATTCTTGAGATTGTACTAGAAACTCTAGGTTGCTAATTTAAGATAAATTTGCAAAAGTGGTTGTACTTCAAGGTTTAATCTTTTTTACAAAATGGTGATTCAAGGTTTCAATAATGGAAGTAAGTTATTCTATTTTAGAACAATGAATTTAATGGTGTGTTTGGGCTCATCCTAACAATTCATTGGTAATATTTGGTACTAGTACTGATATTGTGGTAACATAGTTTTCTACATTATTTATGTTGATTGTTCCTGGATTTGGAGCTTTCTTCTGACATTGTGAGCTGGTATATAGATTTGTGGTCCCTTGGGTTGTTCTTGTAGCTAGCTTATGAACATGTGTTGAAGATCATTCAATGGATTTACTTCTGCTGCATGATAGTCTTGTCCCTTTGCCATTTATGGAGGTAGTGGTTGCATAGACATTGTATGAGCTTCGAAAAGACTAAATGTTCTGGTACCTTGTCTCCTTGTCTATGCCTAACTCTGTAAGAAACTGATTGACATTTAGAGAGCCGTTTTATGGTGAATTAGAGTGGGGCATTTCGGTAATTCCACTTTTTGACGGCCGTGCCTTCTTTTCCCTCTCTTATTCACCTCCGAACAGTTCTCTTAATAGTCTTTCTCCTCTAAGGGTGTTACTCGTGAATTTGATCCGGATGAGAGCGATGATAAAACCATCTCCAAGACGTGGAATTAGGGTCCAATCTCGGTGTCATTTTTAGGGGCATATGTAGGGATGTTTTAGGGGCTTGACCAATTTGAAGGACTTGTTTAGAAAAAAGAAACCGCATGTGATTGTGTCATTAAATCCAATGGCTGAGATGGGGCTACCTATCGGGCAGATTTCTCTTGGCGTGGGAAAAAGGTCCATTTGAAATGTACTAGTTTAAAAGAATGACGGTGTTAATAGTTATTCTCCTATATTAAGAGGACAATTCCTTTTTGAGATTAGGCTACCTACACATATATCTCAGGAGAGTTCATGACTGTTACTGCTCATTGATCTTGTGTGCAGCAATGTTGCTGCTTCAATCTTTCAAACTACTGATATCATGGCTCATGTTCAGATGTTTATTTGTAAACCTTGCTCTAGATTATCCAGATTCAAATTTATATTCTTTACCACGGCATAACCTTAAGAATCAATACTTTCAGGTATGTGGCGACTGAACTGTCAACCGACATAGCTATCAATGTTATGGATGTCAAATTCTATCTGCATAAGGTATGAAAATCTTTTATGATTCATATTGGCTCATTAGCAGGCTACATAAGACATACATTGCTAAAATATACGCTCTTTCTGGTAGTTATCATGGTTTCATGTTTCCCCCTTTTGTCCTTTCTCTTTGTTTACTGCCTCTTGACTGGAGTGCCTCAGTCCTCTCTCCAGGACTCTTGTTCTACGTCTAATTATTATGTATTTTTACTGCTTGGATGATTGTGTTCACAAATCAATAATCTGCTGGCTTACTGGCCCCATTACTTCAAAGAGGGATAATGTTGGAACTTAGGAAATTAATTGCCTAAAGGTTCTTCCTTTGTCTTGTTGAATACAACAGTACATGCCTCAAGCATACTATTTGCGTTGTTTGTTTAAATAGTAGGCAGCGGTTGTCGTGTCCCTGGACCCTGATCTGTCCAAAAGTATTGATTTTATTAATAGTATGAGCCCTTCACCGGAAATTTTCTGAAGTAAACTTATTACACTTGATTGGAACTGATCAGTCTTGATATTTATAATTTTAGGGTGAAGAGATTGCGTCAATAGTATGTAGGCAAGTTTTATTTCCAAGTAACCATGCAATCTGCCAGATATTTTGATTGTTATGCACTTATGGTTATATCATGTAAAACTTGTTTTCAGTTCCCTCTTCTGTCCAAGAGTGCACGTTTGCAAAAGCTTGTTGCTATGGCAAATCAAGAAAGTCAGGATGAAATATTCATTCAGGATATCCCAGGTGGACCCGCTGCCTTTGAGATATGTGCAAAATATTGCTACGGTATGACTGTCACATTGAATGCGTACAACGTGGTTGCAGCTCGATGCGCAGCTGAGTATCTAGAGATGTATGATACAGTTGAGAAAGGAAATCTCATATACAAGATCGATGTCTTTCTCAATTCTAGTATCTTCCGAGGTTGGAAAGACTCTATCATCGTTCTTCAAACAACCAATTCACTCCTTCCATGGTCTGAGGAGCTCAAAGTAGTTAGCCACTGTCTTGATGCGATAGCTTCTAAAGCATCTGTTGATACATCCAAAGTTGAGTGGTCTTACACCTATAATAGGAAGAAGCTTTCATCAGAAAATGGCGCAGAACAAGTCTATAATGGGGTGAGGAAACAACTTACCGTTCCAAAAGACTGGTGGGTAGAAGACTTATCAGACCTCGACATGGATCTATATAAACGGGTCATAAATACGATCAAGACAAAAGGTAGGGTTACAAGCGATGTCATTGGCGAGGCATTGAAAACATATGCACTAAGAAAGTTACCCGGGTTTAGTAAAGGTATGGTTCAAGGTGGTGATTTACAGAAGAATCAGTCATTAGTTGAGGTCATAGTAAGACTTCTTCCAAGGGAAAAAGGCAGTGTCTCGTCTAGTTTCTTGCTTAGGTTGTTGCGAGCATCCATGTCTTTAGGCTGTGAAGAAATAGTTAAGACAGAATTGCTGAAAAAAATTGGCTTGCAATTAGACGAAGCTTCAGTGGCAGATTTGTTGATTCGAGCTCCACCTGGTGAAAGTACAGTTTATGATGTTGATTTGGTGGTGAATCTGGTTAAGGAGTTTGTGATGCAAGATCATAGGGTTCATCATATTTCTCATACTGAAATAAATTTTCAGGATCTTAAGAAGCCTGTGACTATATCAGATGCTTCCAAGGGCATGGTGGCTAAGCTAGTTGACTGTTACCTTGCTGAGGTTTCACGAGACCCAAATTTACCGTTATCTAAATTCATCGACATTTCAGAGCTTGTTTCAGGATTTCCAAGATCATCGCATGATGGAATCTACCGTGCCATTGATATGTACTTGAAGGTAAGACCCATCTACTTATATCTTAAAAGCCCTAAAGAATCTGTTCAAGAATGTTGCTATATCTTAGTTTTAAGTATTTTCTTAAAATTACTCGTGTTAATATGGTTTCTTTTGTCAATACCTACTGTATAACTTGCAACCTTTTCAAAAGGAAATTGAAAATTTCTACCTTTTCAAACAGTTTAGTTTATCATTGCTAGTTTGCTACCTCTTGCCTGATTCTCTGCTTGAATTTTTTCTTTCAAAATGATGTCTAATGAGTGATTTTGATTACTAAAGTTGAAAAGGAATTCATCGCTAATCGATGAGAGGTAGCAGTAATATGTTAAACTGTTTCAAAAGGTAAAAGCTTCTTCTTCTTTTTTCTTGAAAGTGCCTATAAGTCACAGTGACATATTAAAGGTTATAAGTGGCAAATTTGTGTAAAATTTTGTAATCAAACAATATATTTTTTTCATCTGACCAGGGTTTGTGGTTATAATGTGGTTTTACAAAGTCACTTGAGTTATCAATGTATCCTAGCTTACTCGAATAAATCTTGATATACTGCAGGAACATCCTGGCATTAGTAAAAGCGAAAGGAAGAAAATATGCAAACTGATGGATTGCAGAAAGCTATCAGTAGAGGCCTGTGCGCACGCTGTGCAAAATGAACGCCTTCCCTTACGAGTTGTCGTTCAAGTACTCTTCTTTGAGCAAGCCCGAGCCACAGCCACATCCTCATCCCCGGGAAGTCGAACCCCTGACTTGCAGCGGTCCACCAGGGGATTACTTCCGGGTGGATCCCACGGGAGCTCAAGGTCAGCAACCACCAACACCGAGGATGACTGGGACGGCGTACCAACAACAGAGGAGTTAAAGGCTCTAAAAGGTGAAATAGCCAACCTTAGAATAGGGAATGGTGAAGGTTGTAGTGGTGATGGGCCTAGAAGTGAAGCTGAGAAAGCTGCTGCTACTAAGGTAAGAGGCTTGCTCATGTCAAAGAGGATATTCTCAAAGCTGTGGTCTAGCAAAGAGAAAGATGGTGAGAATAGTAGCTCGGATACCTCTGAAAGCCCCGCGTCAACAAATAACAACGCTGAGGAAACTCGATCTACACCTTCCCGAAATAGGAGGCATTCGTAATCTTAAAATCATAATCTTGTTGAAAGTTAATGGAGAAAATAATGGCGCATTTGCTTAGCCCTAAAATGTATAATTACTAGTACACTTTTCAAATCCTACGTAGGAATAGATAGGTTGACTGACAGGAAAATTCTAGCCCGCTTTGCAAGAAATGAACGAACCAAGGTGTTGAGGATGTTCCTCCGGTTCGTAGAGAGTATAAGCTAGGTTTAATGAAGGTGTTTAAGACATTCGACTATTCGAGTTTAGGTAAATGGGTCAGTTTTAGGTTCTAACACGAGATTTTCCCTATATATGAAAGCAGAAATGCATTTCTGTTTCTAGCATTATCTATGTTTTTGCATGTATGCAAAATTGTTGGTGTTTGCAAAATGTGCTGTTACATTAAGTTAGACAAACAGGTGTCTTTTGTAACAAAACAAAACCCTGAGATAATATTGTTAAAGTCAGATGTACTCGAGTTGCATTCAGATTGGAGTAAGGCCAAAAACTTGAGCATGAAAATATCACACTTCACATCACAAATATCAAACTCAAATAAGGTTTTGAAGAGCTCGAACTTGAAAAATATATACTCGAAAAAGCTCAAGACTCGGAGATTGTATTTGTATTCGAGTATGAGTGATATGAGACGAGTTGAGTAACACCAAACTTGATAGGCTTGTTGAAACCTTACACCCATAGGCAGAATGACATAGAAGAGTGATAAATCTCTAATGGGTTAGAGGGCAGCCCTCTAACACAAATTTTATAGTATTTATGTTTACTAATTTAGTGTTGATGTAGGTGTATATATTATTGGTAAAAAATAAATTTGAAACAATAAAACAACAGTGGAAATACCAACACTTATCAACACCAACACTAAATGTGCAAACTGTTAGAGATTTATCATTCCTCGAAGAGTATAACATGTTTTATGCTAGTAGTTCAAGGCTTCAACTAAGTAGGCCAATGTAATTGATTTGAGGCCCAACCAACGTGTTTTGGGCTAAAAAGCCCAATTAAAATCCCTCTTGAGAATCAGACATCTAAGCCCTTACATTCTGCATTGAGACCTTGGTAAAGCCCAATATTACCAAGCGTGAGGTGGCCCAGCAACCAAAGTGCCTAAATAGTTAAAGGTCATTGAAAATTTATCTGAACATGAAAAAGGAAAACGATGACAAAGAATTAAGAATAATGTTATTTTCTAAAATAAGAAGATAACCAAAATTTGTACCCCAATCATGTTTATGTAAGACCGTCTCATGTTAAAACTAATTCATTTATTTTCTATACTTCACTTTTTATTTACTTTGTTTTTTAAGTGACCTTTGACGCAAATAGTAAAATAAGACTGTCTTTTGGTTGACCAATTAATACCATGGGCCTTCAGTACAAATTGGAAAGTCGAAGTCTAACCTACTCTATAACGCCACTTGAGATTTTGAGTATCTGAGAGCTTCAAAGGTAAGAGCTCACCCCCCGTTTTATATGTAAATATAATGAGATTAAATAATTGAATTATGATTAACAAGTAGCACAATAAATAAGCAAAATACGAATTAATATAAAAGAGCTAAATTTATAAATTTATCTTAGAATAAAAGTATCTCAACTTTAAACTTAAGTTGAGTTACGAGTTGAACCGGAGTTACAAGTTCCTTCAACTCTACAAATTCGAGCTAGCCGAGCTCGAATTCGACTTGGTGCTAGCCAAGGGCGGCGCTAAGCAACTTCAAGTTCAAGTCGGACTCGTTATGCACCTATACTATACTCAGTGATATATGATGCATCTAGCCATGTGCTTATTTGTTTATGGTTATGCAGCTTATGCTTTAGCCAATTAGTATCCAGCTTACACTTAATCATATTTTGATACGTCATATCATACATAATTACATACAAGCAAATTAATGCTAGTGTGTAAGTGTGCATGATGCACATCACATTTCACAAGAGGAAAATTACGCATGAAAATTTCACTCATCATTTGTCTTCTACTTAACAGTTGATTTTCCTGTTACAGTAGCACCTAACACTTTCCTTTTTAATCCTTGATCAAACCAATTTAATCGAATACAATATTTAAAGTGCGATAAGACTATATTTAGGGTTTGTTTTCTTCATTTGAAAAGATTAGTTTCAATTTTGACATCTGATCAAATCCGCCAGATCAAGGTGAACATAAAGTGAAATCAGGGATATCAGGTCCAATTAGATCTAATACATCTAGTTAAGATAAAACGAAGACACTACTGTTTTACCAATACTAATATTAAAAGCACTAAAATAGGTGTTCGTCGACAAACTTGTTAATAAAGAATTCCATAAATATTCAAAATAAAAGCTATATGAATTAAGTGTTTGCTATAAATTGCAAATTTAAATTTTAATCAATACTAATGATTTGTCCAAACATTTGGATATATACATGAATTGGAAAAATTGCACATGCCATGTACTTGGTGGAACACATGATGTTTACCAACTTAAAATTGCTTAATATATCTGATAATTGGGATTCATATCTTACCAATTAAAGAAGAGCAATTAGGTAATACATAGATTTTGGATTGGAGAAAGGTTACCATTACCAACAAAGAAAGTGAAGAGACCACTAAACTTTGTTCATTAAACTTGTAGCGCAGACATACATTAATTTGATGGTCCCTCATCTTAAAAATAATTTGTAATTTTCTTGGTATCATGTCTGATAATGAGATTTCAACTTTAATCACAAAGGACCATTAAGTGCAAAGTGACTTGTCCTTTTGCAAATCATATAGTAGAATCCTACCATTCATAACTACCCAAGTGGAGTTTATCAATCATTATCAACACCACCCAAATTAGAGAGGACAAATTAGCTTAATCCTTTGTTATTAACTTTTGATTTTAGCTCTACCTTTACCGCCTATAATCTCTATCTATTATACAATAGTACTAGTTTTTCATCATGTGTAATACTTGGACAATTAGTCATATTCCAAAATGTAAAACAAAGCTATGATAAAAGTAGTATTGTAATATGGTGTATGGTTATGTACCTTTTATATACTTGTTAAGCCTTGGGATTAAGATATAGGGGGTGTTTGGCAATTGGCTGGTGGCTGTTGGCTGATGGCTTTATATGCTGGCTTGTTTGACCGGCTGTATGATTATTGGCTGTTAAAAAAAGTGTTTGGTAAAATTGGCTGTTATTGCTGGCTGTATAGTACAAAATGGAAGCAAAAGCCAAAAGCCAACCATAAAAGCTGGTAATAGCAGCTTTTGGCTTTTGGCTGAAAAACCCCACTGCAAAAGCCAGTTATCAAACACTTTTTTGGCTGTTTGACCAGAAATAAAAGCCAAAAGCCAGAAGCCAATGAAAAAGCCAGCTAAAAGCCGTTTGCCAAACACCCCCATAATATTTTTATTTTTATTAGTTAAGGAGAGGATAATACTGTCATTAGGTTGCCGGCGGGATAAAATCAATTTATTCAAGACGAAGGTTGTAAGCTCAAATCACTTAGATCTGATAGAGATAATTCAAGTATATCTCAATTAGGTATTTGATTGGTACTTGTAGGACCCGTTTGTGGAATCAGTCAATCAGGTGCCTAGTCTCAATTTCAGTAAATTTATAAATATTTTTATTTAGATTATGAGAAACGAAAAATGAAAAAATTGCCAAAAAAATCCCAAAAGTGGAATGGGCGCCCAATGGTTTCAAGACTAGTTTCTTACTGTTTTTCAGACCCCCTAGTTATACGATTGATACTATGTCTGAATCCTATTTTCAAAGTTAGTTCTAATTGATTGAGATTGATCCGAAAATCAGGTACA
The DNA here is from genome assembly GCA_947645195.1 of Patellifolia procumbens. NCBI lineage: Eukaryota > Viridiplantae > Streptophyta > Magnoliopsida > Caryophyllales > Amaranthaceae > Patellifolia > Patellifolia procumbens. The sequence goes on from CANSGD010000144.1 coordinate 3,673,106, forward strand.
AGATTGATACCAATCTTACCTTCCTTGCAAAATTCATCGTAAACATATTCATAAAATTAAAACGCTTTAACTTTAACACCATACATACATAGAATAAGATACATCTTCATTTCAGTGAAGTAGTCTTGAAATAGGCGACCTCCTATAAACTTTACTAGATGCGAAAATGGGGAAAAATGTTCGAAAGGACATGTGTCGTATATGTGGATAAATATTTGTCGAAAATGCACATTTGGTGAGGATGGAATCGACCCCAATTTGGGGTCAAGATGTTATAATGCACTTCATACGTACATTTCAAGATAGTTGCAAGATATGCATAGTTTTTACTATTCATACCTTATTCTTTTATTGCCTTTGCCTTATGGAATCTTGTTAGGTTTGTCTCAATGTGCTTTTTTTAAATATCAACTTTTTATATTTTTATTTATTGATAATTAAAGACATTGACGTTTTAAACCATGGATTAACAAGCATAAAAAATAAAAATCGTGCAAACGATTTTGAAACGGAGCCAATATATGTTTGACCTTTTACTCAAATATAAAAGAAATATTCATCATTATGTAATATATTCTTAGATTAGTTTCAATTTATATTTTCATAGTCTCAAATTTAATGTAATTTTCTATTAGTAAATAAATAGATATATTAATAGTTAAAATTGTGTATGCAGAAACACATAAGTCAAAATGTTGTAAATTTTATGAAATAGAGAACATATTATAAGGGCCAAGCAAATATTCATCAATAGGCTATAAGGTAGCCTTTTGAGATTTACTAGGTCCAAAACTATTAAAGATGAAAAGTGGTGTTTGATTACATAGTATGTGAACTAAATTTTTAGTAGTTGGAGTGGGAGTTTTAAAAAGTGAAAAAAGGATCAACTTTTAGGGGATAGAGAGGGGAACGTCTGGTAAAGTTTACGTGTAGGATCTCGTTCAATCTTATCATTATTCTAATTTCTAATTCTACATCTAATTTCAGTTTTACGAAACACTAGTTGTTTGAAAAATAATTTTGACATCTAACCTCTAACAGCTAATGACTAGCACAACTGCAATAAGTATCACGCAAGCTAATAGCTATCACATACGCTACTTCAACATCAAAACTCTAACAACTAGATCAAATGCAAATAAATACACTCTACACTAGCTAACAACTATCACATAAGCTACTCTTTTGTGAACTACCCTCTTAATGGTGGAGACAAGCTCACCGAACTAGCGGTTAGTTTTCCCCATGACTATGATCGAAAAGAACATCTCAGTTGCTGGCCTGCCCTGGCCTGTAATTGACCTAACATAGCCCAAAGGCAAGTTTGGAACAATTAGGGCTCTACTCTTTTAGCTGAAAAGTGAGATTGTGGGGGAAATTGGCCCACACCTAAATAGTAGTAACCTGACTCATTAATCCAAATTCAACTAAAATTTGTAGGACCATTTCATGCAAACTTTAGTTTTGACATATAACATAAAGGAGAATATACAAATAGACCGTACCAAGTTATAGTATACCTTTCATTACCTTTAAAAAAAAACTTCCTCAGGTTTCTAAACTTACGATACTCTGACTTGTATATTTGCCAAATGTGAATATATAATTCTAACCATTAATATTATTAATTATAAATTCACAAAAATATAGAAATATACTCTTAATATTTTAAAATCAAACGGTAAAATAAATCTAATTATATGTTACATGCTAACAAAGTAATATGTTAAGAGTTTGTTTCTCCAACTTATTTTTCGTTTTGTTCAGCTAAGTTTAGTTCAATCAAGCTCTGCATAATACTTTTACTCTCATATTTCACTATTCAATTCAGTTTAGTTTAGTTTAGCCTTTTCAATTTAGTTCAATAATTCAGCCATTTAATTTAGTTTATTCAATTCAGTATAGTTTAGTTGTTAACTTTCAGTGGGAAAACTGGCTCACAACTGAGGTCTATTCTGTTTGGCTGAAAACAGGTGAACTAAAGAAAATAAATTGAAAACAATTGAACTGAAACGAATAGTGAAATGTCAAAGATAAATTATTAAACTAAACTGAAATGTACTATAGCTTAAAAACAAACTTTATCTTAATACATGCAAACCTATATCAGTAAGGAAAGGGAGGATGAGATATAAATTTGGTAGACTACTCCATCTAACACCAATTAATTTTAAGATGGAATTACACGAATACTATAAGACTCTCCTAGTAAAGTTTATCACCCTATATCTATTTGAGGTATATACTTTTTTTTGTAAGAAGAAGTGGCTCGAATCCCGCTCGAGTCCTATTGGGGTAGGCACTTGAGAGTAGGGGGAAGGGTAAGGGAAATCCCTACCCTCAAAGTGCCCTTAGTAGGAATTGAACCCCCAACGTTAAAGTTGGAAGAGTACACTGCTTTCCACTAAACCAAGTAATCCTTGATTATTTGAGGTACATAAAAGGCCAAAATGATGTGATTTTTAAAATAACAGGATGAAGTAATAAAGTAATAAATGTCTGCTGCCAAAAAAGAAATTATAAAATAATATTTTAATATCGTCACTTTATGGAAGCATAATATACACTTTGCTCATCACTCGCACAAACTTTGCTCCTCGATGTGAGCCTTCCCTTTTGTCTCATATATGATTCATATGAAAAGATGTATAAATCGTTTGGTGCCATTGCCGATATGTGACATGGACATTTCATGCATGCACACCATTTATTATATACTTTCAAATTATATTTATATTCCACTATTTTCACTACTCAGTGCTTCCTCCATGCATGAATTATAAATTATATGTACATATGTTATGTCGGCCTACTTTATAGAAAGAAATTAAGGCCCTCCTTCTGATATCGTAAGGGCAAAACTTTCTCCTAAAGGCAAATACTACCTTTTCCATTCATTTTTTGCCCTCTACATTTGTACAATCTTACTTTTTTGATGCAAAACTTCAAATAATGATTTATTTTAATTGTGATATTCTAAAATTTTGGTATTGACTAAGTATAATTGAGACGGAATTAATAAGGTGTAACTTAGTTATTAATTATGTTAAATCTTATATAAAAGAAACATGGAAGAGACATGTCTGAATAGTGTGGGATTAATACCAAATAACAAGGAAGTATTTTCTAATTTCGCTCTCTAATTGGACATAATTTATAGATGAAAGACTTAATTAGTGAGCACTATTTTTCTCCTACAAAGATTGATCATATAACCTATGCTTTTTGACATGGTTTGCATAGAAAGATGTAATTTGTGTACCATGTTAAACCGAGTTGACCTATCAGTTGAAATTTATAGGTCCATGACCAATGTAGTCCTACTTGATCAATGTAACCTCCTTATGTCTTCAAATTTAAGAAATAAATATATTATTTCGTACAATTTTATCATGTTAATCTTTGTAAAATTATAAACGACATACTAACTTGATTTTAGATCCGAACTACCAATATAACATTGGTATCTCAATATTTTTTAAACCAAAAAGTACTAGTAAGTCCCAAATTCATATTGAATCAAACTTCTTACAGATGAACCCGACGCATTGTTTATGATTAAACTCTTAAATATTATTGAATTTTTTCACGTAAAAAAAATAAAATATTTAGATATTATTATGAATAAATAGGGGAATATATGTTATTTTTTTTGGTAAGAAGAAGTGGCCCGAACTCCGCTCGGGTCCTAATGGGCCGAGCACTTGAGAGTAGAGGGGAATCCCTACCCTCAAAGTGCCTCTAGTGGGGATTGAACCCCCACCTTGAGGTTGGAAGGGTGCTCTCCTTGCCAATAGACCAAGTATTACTTTGGTATAGGGGAATATATGTTATGTAAAGGGCCAGAATCATCTAAAAATCAAATGAAGGCAAAACATAAACTAATATGTTCTAATAAGAAATTTTCACATAAAAATGACGAAATAATAATACCTATAATTCACTAAAAAAATCCCCTCAAAAAAATTATATAATTCACAGAAAATTCTTTTTGTTTACTTTTGAGTTTTGAACAATACTATCTAATTTTTCTACTCTCAAAGTATAGTGAGCTCCTATCGGAGTCATCTAAACGAAATTCCCTAACTACCTAAACTTCCTCCACGCACTTGACAATGCTATAAACATCGTGGAGACGTGGGTATTAGTGACATGTTCGATGTACATTAGTAGTGTTGATGATCAAGTAGTGATTGACTAGCTTGTTTGTTCCTAGAGCAAAATAGTTGGATCTAGGTGGTTGGGAATATTTGTTATGTAGATATAGAAGGAGGGATAATGATCAATGAAGTGATGGAGCACTACAATTGAGGAAAGTGCCAACGTTTTTTGTAACTGGAGATAAGAAGTGTTATCCACTTTTTTTCATGATGGATGTGGCTAAGTTGTGTTTACCATGTAGATTGTGAAAGCTTATTTAGACGATGTATTTAAAACAAACACTCATTGAGGCCTTATGAACGAACGCTCGTTTATTATGAACCAAAGCTCGTTATGAGCTTAGGTCAATCGATAATGAATCGAGTCTGAATAAGATATTTGCTAAATGAGGTAAACTTAAGTTGATTATAAAACTTAGAGGATAGCTCAACCTCGAATAACTTAAATGAGCTCGAACATGAACATGGGAGTAAAGAAGGTGAATACACGATTCATTTCGCCTCGTTTACTCCCCTAATATGAAAGATATGTTTAATCATTTTTTACCTTCAATGATATTATTATTTTTATTGTGCAAAATACCTTCAATGATATTACAAGCGTATATGAGAAAATAATAGCTTATAAGGTATATGAGTAATTGTTACACTTCACTTTGTGGAATAACTAAAGAAGTTGGTGAAAAATATAGTGGGAGAAAGTTGTAGAAGAAAAAAAGTGAAAAAGTGAGTATCCTAATATCGATGGTTGTGTCGGAAAATTTGTAAATGGTTAATTAGATGGAAAAAAACAAAAAGTGAGTCCCCCAAAGATGTGGAAAAAGATGTGATATTTTACGAAAAATAACAATGTAAGAATTAAAAAGAAACAAACTAAAAGGAAAGTGTAACAATTAGAAAGAAACTGAGGGAGCAATTAAATTTCTTCTGTTGGAGTCGAATATACATAACGAGTTAAAAGTCTGATTGTACAACTAATTTGAAGCTAAGAACTGTTGGAGTTTGTTCATAAGTGTTGTGAGAAAAACTCTTAATTGCTTCAAAAGAATGTGAAAAAGTTAGTAGTCCTACATAAGAAGAGTAAAAGTTAAGTAATGGATTTATTAATATTAGTCTTCCTACTACCTTTTGAGTTGGTTACTTGAGAAGCTTTGGTTTCCATTTCCTATTAGTGGGTTGTTACCACCTTCCCACTACTCCTATTCCACTTCCCCAAAAATAGTCATGATCTGTTTCCACTTTTTTTTCCCAATCCCTATATATACATGGGCTCTGGTATTGTTTTGGAACACAGAAATTCTCCTTCTCTCTTTTACAATCTCTACTACTGGGCAATATTAAGAGCGTTCTCAAACTGTCTCTCTATACTACACCGGTGAGTCAGTGTCGTGTTAACCCTGGAGGTTAGTTTGCCACGAGTCCGTGTGTTCGTAGCGGGGCAATTTCAACTTTAGGGCAGTGATAATATCACGCCACGACAATTCTTCAGATAAATTTATTATTTTACCAGTCATAATTCCTACAATCTAAAGTTGAAATTCATTCTCTGTTCATCGTTTCAATATGCTAGGGTTTTGTAAACCCTAATTTGAATAGGTTGGTTGGATGGTATGATTTTCGTAGGTTTAATGACAAATTTATTTATGCGAAAGGTTTTGACGAAATCTGCGAAAATCTGCGGAAACTTAAATGTCTCCAATTTGCGTGTTTAAGTAGTGTTTTTGGGTGGAAATAGCGTCTCCAATTAAATGTCTCCTATCGAGTCCAAATTCGGTTGGAAAAGGTGTTTTTCGAGCAGTTTTAGTTTTCCAAGTCATAATTTAATTTGGATTTGATTCGAAAAACCTTTTTCAAGACTATTATTTTAAGATTATCATTGGTATAATGTGTGGGAATAATTTTCTTGATTGCACACCAAGTGTTCGATGAAATGACTCAAAGGGCAAAGGTTGAAAAGAGAGCGGTCAAACGCATATGGAATGCTATCGAAACTTCAATGTGCTTAGGGAAGTTTCCTGATCATCTTATATGCTATTAACCTCTAAACTTGCATAATATGTTTATTGAATGTTCAATGTTTGTTTTCATTTACATATTTATCATTGTATTATATTGCAATGTGGGGGTAAGTTAGAGTTTGAAACAAATAGGAATGTTGTTTGGGCTCTCTTTTGAGAGTGTTGGAGAACGAAACTTCCATGTGTTTACTTTGTTTTCTGTGTGGACTTTAATTGCCTATACAAAGTATGATTATTTATTCTGCTAAGTGTGTTGTATGGGGTCCGTTGCTAAATCTCTTGATTGATTAGGATTTGTAGTACTCTATTATGCAAAGTGTCTGGAGTTGATTACCATCCTCCTCAGCCTAGGGAGCAATGGATTTGTAGAGCATGGATTAAGAGCTAAGTTTGAGAAACCCATTGGTTTAATTTTAGAGAAAATAAATGTTTTCCTAAGTATGTTTTCTAAACTTGATGGTTTTGTGTTGTTCTTAACATGTATTGCTTTTGCACTTAGTTTGTCAGCTTACCATATATAAAGCATAAGGTTGTGGATTTTTTTTAGAAAGCGTTTTTCTAAATGACGATGTAACTGAGTTACAAGTCTAATATGCTAAATATGTTCCTGACTTGATGTTGTCTTGCAGTAAGAAAGTTTATGATACAAAGCAGTTTAAGTCAATGTACTTTCTATGAGTATTGGTGCGTTGGTTTGAATTGCAACGCAAGAGGGGATTGCAAAGTCAACTATGAATTAGGATTCAAATAATTGAATCAGTCAAGTCAAAAACTTGCTTTTGAAAGTTTTTTGCCCATTGTGGGGGTAATTTGATAGCATTGGCCACTTCTTAACGGTCTATATTGTGTTTGTCAGGTTTCATGTCTCTTTGCAGGTATGTTTTGTGTAGCACTCACCATGCATTAAGAGGTTGAGTTGTTTGTCCATGATGGATCTATAGCCTATGTGGTGGTTCTTTAATTGGACTTGATGGATTCATCACTTGTATATGAGATTGGGCAATGAGTGTCCTTAATCTGTATATACTCTATTGAGATGGGATAGTCCTATGAGAAATCATAGATACATTGTGATATCACATGAGTATGTAAAATCTGAGAGGGATATTGTAGATCCTCTCGCGAAAGGCCTTTGTAGAAAATATGGTGCTAGAGTTAGCACAGGGAATGGGTTTAAAGCCTATTGTGGAGTGAACTATGATGGATACCCTTCTTAGAAATTTTCTAAGTTCAAGGGTCAAACTAAGTCATAAAAGAACTCAAGTAGTAGATACTACTACCATTCCTATATTAATAAAAGTGATGTAGTATTTTCTTACTGTAAAATGTGTAAGGATGAGTAAAATGCTCTTAATAAGTTCATAGCCTTGATAAGGTGGTTTGAGACAGTACAAACTTGATGAACTTACCTATGTGAATGTGGGGGTTACGCCCAATCCCCTATGAGATCCCTAAGGCTTAGGATCTCTAGAGCATTCATGAAAATCCAGGCATTGTGGGGCACTTATATATATATATCGCGAGAACGTTTCTTATTTTGAAAAAGGTTTAGTGCGCAAGTATTGATTATAAACTTCGTAGAACGTTCAAAGAGAAATCTACCTAATACGACAGTATGACATACTTGTATGCACTGGGTATCAATTCAAGTCTCTAAGACATTGATGCTTACAAAACTGAGTATCTATTGCCCATATCATCATCTTCCATCCCTGTTTCTTTCTGTTTGCTTCTTTTGAATCATGTGGGGGATTGTTGGAGTTTGTTCATAAGTGTTGTGAGAAAAACTCTTAATTGCTTCAAAAGAATGTGAAAAAGTTAGTAGTCCTACATAAGAAGAGTAAAAGGTAAGTAATGGATTTATTAATATTAGTCTTCCTACTACCTTTTGAGTTGGTTACTTGAGAAGCTTTGGTTTCCAAATCCATAATTAGTGGGTTGTTTCCACCTTCCCACTACTCCCATTCCACTTCCCCAAAAATAGCCATGATCTGTTTCCACTTCTTTTTCCCAATCCCTATATATATACATGGGCTCTGGTATTGTTTTGGGACACAGAAATTCTCCTTCTCTCTTTTACAATCTCTATTACTGGGCAATATTAAGAATGTTCTCAAACTGTCTCTCTGTACTACACCGGTGAGTCAGTGTCGTGTTAACCCTAGAGGTTGGTTTGCCACGAGTCCGTGTGTTCGTAGCGGGGCAATTTCAACTTTAGGGCAGTGATAATATCACGTCACGACAATTCTTCAGATAAGTTTATTATTTTACCAGTCATAATTCCTACAAAAACATGGTGAGAGTGTAAGGCAAGATATTTAGGGATAGGATAAATAGCACACACAACTCAAAAACGATAGCAAAACAAGGTCAAGTCATCATCTTTTGATTGTGTGGGTTCCTAGATTGATCAAAATCTAGCAAATATAGCACAACTTAATTTCCATCAGTAAATTGTGTCCTTATTAATAGGAAATCGACAAATAAAGGAAGAAATTATTGAAAGAGCAATGAAATGGGAAGACCCCACAAAAAGGACATTTATGCCTTTTGTGTGCACAAATGCCTTGAGCTATTGCTTTCTCTTACCTCTTTTTTATTTAGAGACACAATTAAAGGTAACAACGAAAGGCCAAATCATGCTCCATAATCTATCACTATCTGCTCAAAAGTTGGATAATAATCCAAAACACATTCCCATCAATAAAAAAATTTAAAATATTGAGAAAATTAACATTATAAGTGTCAATTATCGTAGTTTTGTTTCGAATAGTCTCAACTTTTGATTATTATCTCAAAGTAGTCTCAACTTTATGGATTTCTTTATAATATAGTTTTTACCTAAAATATGTGACATGTGAAAATCATCGATTAGCTTAAAATTAATTGAAAAATCGCTTATGAAAAGTGTCATGTCTCGCGTAGTCAATCTATTTATGAGGTATTCAAGTACATTAAGTTGAAGGGTTGTTTGTAACAAGAGACTTTCAAAGTTAAAATTATCATGAGATAATGAAAACAAATCGGTCTATTTTTTGTTAAATATATTAACTTAAGAATTCGAATCTCATTTACAACTAAAGAATATTGCAACAAATCAAATCAGCACACAACAATGCTAATTATATTTGTTAGATGTAATATTCCGAGAATTTCAAAGTTGAATATTCTTTTCTTTTAGTGAGACCAAAATGATTATCCACCACAAACAATAGTAGATCTCTTAAATAGTACAATTCTTAAAAATTTAGAAAACGAAATAAAACTCAGGCAAAAAGAAAAGAAAAAGAGAGAGGCAAATCTTATGATAAATGATATACTTGTCCTCCTTAATTTTCTTATCAGAGATTTTATACTTTTCCAAAGAAATACCCTTTTAGATGGTCCAACAACGGATATTCACAATTTCACATCACATGATCTTGTATCTCAATGCCAATTCCAATCCTTTAGAAAAACTAAAGCAATGGCTAAGAATAAGATTGAATACAAGGGTCACGTAATTCATATCTTTGCACATGGAATTGTATCATATATACCATTAATCATAAAGTTGCAAATACTTATGAAAAATTCTCAAACGAGAACGACTTTTTAGTTCATACAATACGTGAATTTTTTTTATATAAAGCAACTATTTATTCTAAAGTCGTAAAATCAAATAATATAATACATAATAAGATTAGTTATTTAATGCATGGTGAGTATTGAAAATGGAACTTATAGTCTAGTCCAGTCCCTGCACTGACACGAGAGCCAATAATCAAGCGCCCACTTTCTAGTTTGGTATTGCATACCGCATAAAATTGCATAGTTACATTATTTAAGTAATTAACCTCATATAAGCATATTCTCTACTCCATTATGGCAAAATGGATACTTAAAAAAAGGGAATGAACCAAAAATTGAAGTTAAACAAATAAGATATGGTGCTTCAAAAAGTATCAAAAGAAAGCAAAGACTCCACAATTAGATGCTAATAAGTTTCCACTTCCAAGCTCCATTTTACAACAAAAAAAAGGGATATATCATATAGTCATATACCCCACTTTTCTTACATTAAACTAAACCCCACTTCCTATTTTTTTCTGCCCATATTACGTTAACTATCAAAATCGTTACAACCTACACATTAATTAACCAAAAACCATCAAAAAAACATACTTCTTTTTTTTTTTTCTCTTTTCCGTTAATTAAGATTTGTTAGAAAAACTACAAGGTTACTAAAATTAACAACTATTATTAACTAAAATTAACATTCTAAAATTCTCGAGGATCAACAAAAATAGTTTCACCAGGCTGTGACTTAGTCCAGTCACCCACAGTACCATCACTGTAATCTTTCCCAAGTCTTTTAATACACCATAAATCCTCGGCGCACGATAGTTTTTTCCAGTGTGGGATCCCTAACTTAAGCGGATCTGTAGCTGCCACCTCAGTAGCCACTATACTACACCCTTTTTCTTGGGCCAAGTTATGGGCAAATCCACATAAGGCCTTTACATATTTCACGGCCCGTGGGCCTTCTCCTCCAAGCCCATACAAAAAATGAAGCCCAAAAGGCCTAAACACCTCTGGAAATGATGGGATTTTAAGAAAAGGTAAAGCCCGGTCCATAATCCTACTTGTTTTAGCCAATCCTCTCCCCACGCGCGATGCGCCGCGTACCTCCAATCTCCATACTTCACTACAATTCCAAACACTTAGTAAAGCCCACGACTCGGGTGGGTATGACAAAAACTTCTCCGCCCCTGGCCACGACTCCAGCGCGTATGATCCACGCGGCACAGCAACAAATGTACCAAGTGTAAGGCGGTTATGTAGCACCGCGTCGATGTCTAGTGGGAAGAATTCTGTCGTGGAGAACTTTTTACAGTAGAGGATCTCAGCGTCGGAGGGAGGTACTCGGAAGATGGTAACCCGATTCGAGACTTTAGCACGATGTTCGAATACGGGTTGGACTAGTATTGACGGGGTCCGAAATTTAGTATAACCACTCTTTTGTGTAAATAAAGAAATTGATGCTTGGTTTTCCCTTTCTGTTGCTAAGTAAGAATACTCCGCTCCATTTTGACAAAACCATTCTTCAAGTTTATTCACCAACTTAAACGCTATTCCCATCCTCCTGCAAAAATACACCATAATATAAACATTTTTTAGTTTTTACTAACTATAAATACTTCTTCGAGACTTGTTTTAGACGGCCTATTAGACAACCATAAACATATACATAGGCATTATATAAACCGCATTATTTTCAGGACCGTCTATCGCAAGACTTACTCGTACTCGTGTACATGTTTATTAAATGGTAAAAAAGATTAGAAACAAAAAGATTACCTATGAGAAGGGGAAACACGAAGGCCTAAGATGTAGGCGAGTTTGGTGAAGATAGGGAGAGGTTTAGAAGTATCATAAAGGGTAGTTTTGGAAGGTCGTGGATATTTTTTACCACATGTAACGGTTTTGATACATCCTCTTATCATTCCCACTATCTCTCTTTTTTCCTTTCCATTTTCTTCGTCTTCCTCCACCACTTCAGCTACCTGATCAAATTTTCCACAAGAAAAATATTCAGTCAATAAAATAGTACAAGAATACAGCACTATACTACTATAGAATAGGATTCTAAAGTGTGAACTTATTAATACTTTCTCCATTTTGTTAGTTGCAATAAATGAGTATTTTACGTCTCACAAATATTTCCAATCGTTGCAACTAAAAAAACGGAAGAATTATGTTATTTTTAATAAGTACAAGCTACTAGGACGAGATGAGAATCAATCATTTTTTAATAATGATAGTATTTTTACCAATGTAATAAGTGGAAGGTTGGAAGGAGGGTGGTGGGTTCCCGGCCCATTTAAAGTGAACCCACCACCCACCACCAAACTCATAACAAAACCACTTCGCAACTAAACTGACTTACTGCAACGATTTTTTTAAAATCGTTGCGAGTTTAGTTGCGAAGTAGTTAAGGAAAAAAAAAGTAGTAGTAGTATACCAGCATGAGAAAAGCAGGGGAATGGCGTATGCGGCAAAGAGGGTCCCCTAAGAGATCAGTGAAGAGAGAAACTTTAGAACTGGGACCAACTTCACACTTTCTTTCAACTTCTCCTACTTCTTCACTATCTCTTTCTCTTTCATATTCTCTCACAATTATTTTCTTCTTCATCATCATCATCCCCATTTTTGTTATAACTAAGTTTATATCTTCTAAATTCACTTACTCAACTTGTACATGTAACATCATGGTCTATATGTATATATATAGACGAAATTCATATGAAAAAAACAAGAGAAGAATATTATAACATAAAATTTGCAGCTTTTTCGAGGGTGCGCCGCTAATATGAAAGAGAAGAAGAAGAAAATAGTGAAAATAATAACGTGAATTCTAAGGAAGCTTTATCTATTAGAGAAGAGGAAGATATATATAGAGAGAGTAATGGAACAGAGATTACAGAGGATGTCGAATAAAAATAACAAGTTTTTTTGTTTGATTTGATTTTATATATAATAAAAGGGAATAGGAAGAAAAGCCGTTTAACTTCTACTTAAAAAAGTAAAAGTTATTTTTGGAATTAATAATGAATTTTAATGGAAGATGGATAGATGGGTCATGGTGGATAAACTATGGTTTTAGAATTTTATTTTTGTTTAAGAAAGAACACCAAGTGCTTCTTTTGGTTTTCCTTCTCTTTAAATACCCAAAGCCCACCTTCTTTGTCCTCTTTATTATTTCTATTTTTTATTTTTTAAAAGAATCATAAATTAGGGAATCTCTTTTCTTTTTTCGTATCTCTTTTTTCAAAGATTTTCTAAACCTAAGTTTCAACTTAGAAACATCAAAAATGAAAGGAAAAGGGGATGGAAAAGGAGAAGAAAAAAGTATAATAATATTAATAATTTTGGTCAACTTATCATTATATGATAAGATATTTTCTATCGCACTACTCACTAGTCATAACTGAACTAAACTGAAAATAAGATGGGGAGAATAGACCCTTAGTGGGACAATCCTCAGCTTAAAACCGGGCCCCAAAAATCTTCTCGACGAACTTGAAAATAAGTAATTTTAATACTTCCTCCGTTTTTTTAGCTGCAACAATTGGAAATTTTGTGAGAGGTAAAAAATTCAATTGTTACAGCTAAAAATACGGAGGAAGTATTAATAAATTCAGGACAAAAAAGTTAAGGTCAATAGTAATTTTCAATAGTAGCTGTATAAATCAAAAGTAAGTTGAGATCAATAACTCAAAAACAATGAGTTCAGTTGTAGAAAATTAAGTTCAATTCATTTCAAGAAAAATTAGTATATATAAAAAATAAATTCAACTCGGTATAATATGGCAAACTGAATATGACTTTATACTTACGAAAATGAACTTCTTTTTACTTAATGTCAAGTAAAGTTAACAAGATAAAGTATTAGTTTACCTTATTTTTTTATGAAATTCTTTTTAGACTAAACACAATGAACAAAAGTTTACTAACCAAAATCGAGTTTAAACTAGTAGAGACTAGAGAGTGGCGAGTAAGAGCAAAGAGTCATAATTGCATTAAATTTGCAATGGCATATATGTAGGTGCTGGTAATAAATAAATAATCATGAGAAAATGAATTGGCGGCTGAGCTACTGCTGATTGCAGTATATATCTATTCTCTTTCTCTTTTATTTTTTAAAAGAATAATAATAATAATAATTTCTCTTTTTCAATTAATCATTAATTGCTGCGTAAAGAAGTACAATTATTATCATGCACCCGGGTGCACCGTGCGCATGGTGCACCCGGTGGCATTATTGTAATTAATCCGAAAATCTGGGCAAGAGTATAAGTATTAAAAGCTTGCCCCAATACCTTGTAGATAGTTTAGCTCAATTGGTCTTGAGGTTTATGTGTTTGATAGTTGGTCATGGGTTCGACTCCCATACCAATCATTTATAATTTTTTTACGTTTGTCTTTTCCTCTTCTTTTGGCTTTGAATCTCATTGTTTAATTTTTTTTTCATGTTTCTTCCATAGTCTTAGTTCTTATTTTAGCTTTTTTTAATTTTATCTTTTTCAATTATTTTGCATATTGTTGTACTATAATTATTTTTTTGGAGGGATGTTGTATTATAATCGTTATTTTTAAATTAATTTTACGGGTAGAATATATAATTATTATAACACGCCTTTTTTCTTTTTAATATTTTCTATATTCTGTTACAATATATTTTTTAAAAAAATTTAAATAAAAAACTTATTTTATTCTTCTTTGCTTCTCCACTCACTAACTTTTTTCATTTCTTAAAATACATTTCACTCACTTGATCAAAATGAGCAATCGTTTTTGTGCAGCAAGATCAGTAAACATTCTGATCACAATCGAGCGATTTTATTTTACTCATTTGATCAAATGAGCAATCATTTTTGTGCAGCAAGATCAGTAAACATTCTTATCACAATTGAGCGGTTTATTTTACTCATTTGATCAAATGAACAATCTATTTGCAAAGGAAGATCGGTAAAGATTTTTGATCTTGAGTGAAGTAAAATAAATCTACTCATTTTGTACAATCAAAAACAAACAGTGAGAGTAAAAAATAAGGAAATGAGCAACATGATTTTCAAAGTAAAACATGGAAAAATATGTTTGATATAGTTCACATTATGATTTGATATTGAGTGAGTTAAATTAACTCTACTCATTTACAAAATGAACAATTTTATTTTACTCATTTTGATCAAATGAGCAGTTTATTTTGTCTTGGAGATATATCAATCTGCTCATTTTAGCATGTTTGCTTTGATAAGTAAACATTCTAATCTCAAGTGAGGTAAAATAAATCTGCTCATTCGCAAAATAAGTCGTTTTATTTTACTCATTTGATCAAATGAGCAGTTTTATTTTACTCATTTGATCAAATGAGCAATTTTAGTTTACTCATTTGATCGAATGAGCAGTTTTATTTTACTCATTTGATCAAATGAGCAATCTTTTTTACACAGGAAGATCAGTAAACATTTTGATCTTGAGTGAGGTAATAAATTTGCTCATTCACAAAATGAGCTGTTACTATGACTTAAATTTTTCTTAATATATTCTTCTTTTCTTTTCCACTCTCTAACTTTTTCCAATTCTTTTTTCAATGTGGAGAAATAAAAACTAAACAAACAATAAGATACCCATTGAAAAATTAATGAAAAAAGAAATATAGCTTTGAAATGAGTAAATATGTTACTTAGTGCAAAAAATTCCTTAAATGAGCAAAAAACTCTTAAACTATTGCTCATTTAATGAAATTATATAATTTGTAGTCAAAAAAAGAAGAAAATAAATAATATTATTTTCTAATTTGTAGTAGCTTAACACTTGTACGTGGAAAATAAATAAATGAGTAATTTATCTTTTAAATGAGCAATTATATAATTCTTTATTGATTAGTAAACATGTATCTACCGTGTCACATTGACGAATATATTACTAAAATGAGCATTATACATTTCAAATGAGAAATATATCTTAAAATGAGAAAATATATTTTCTAATGTGTTAAAATAAATACCAAATAGAGTAATCAGTTATAATACAAGTAAATGAGCAATATTGTTTTCGAATGAGCAAATTGATTATACTTGAACTTGAAAAATAACTAAATGAGCATCGTAACTTTCAAATGAGCAATATAACTTTTAAATGAGCAATAATATATTTCTTTTAAAAAAATAGGAATAAAAAGAAGATTAATAAAAAATGAGTTGAAGGAGGAAAAAAAACAACAAAGAGTGGTAGAGGGGGGATTCGAACCCGCGACCCTCTAACGCGGAGAGAGCATAGAGGCCCAACCACTGAGGTAGCTTTCACTTAGTGATGTAAAATGGAAGGAAATAGTATTAGAGCTGTTTTGCTGAAGTTCACGAAAATTACCAAAATGCCACCGAGTACACCGTACGCACGGTGCACCCGAGTGTACGGTGCATGGTCTCGTAAAGAAGCGTATGCCATTATGACCCCATTTGTAATCATTACCTTTCCAAAATCCCTCCTCCCTTCCACTTCCTTACATAACATTATACATCATCCCATTATCATACATCAACATCACCGTCACCATCATCATGATGATCATCACTTTTTTTACCATTAAACACATAAGTATGTAATTTCATATCACTCCTGCATTTTCTCTGGCTGGGGTCTTGTTCCTTTCCATGCTTTTCCTCTTTTAATTTTAACCGCGGATCTAGAAAAATTATTTAGAATCCGTTTTATATAATTTATTTTGTTTATATGATTTATCTAAATTTATTTAAAATTATGTTTTTTTTATTTGTCCTTATTAGAACTTATTATGTAAAATCTTAGTGTTATTACTAATGGTACTCATGTAGTTGGTCCAAGTCTCAATGGTACTCATGTGTTTTTTAAAAAACCCAGTGGTACTCCCTGAACTTTCCTAAAATCCCAGCCGTAATATTAAAGATAGAATATTCCGTTAACTAACGCTAAAAAAGAACATAATTGCCTCGTTTTGCGTGCGCCCTGCGCCTCGTTTTACTTGCCGAGTAAAATATGTTTCCAAATAGGTTTTGGGGGTCAATTTTACCCTTTTGGTCGCATATGAGGTCGAAAACGCCAAAAAAACGAGTCAAAGTGTCTTGTTTTGTGTGCGCCTTATGCCTCGTTTTGGGTGTCCGGTCAAATATGTCTCTGAATAAGTTTTGGGGTCAGTTTAGCCCTTAAGGGTCGAATATCAGGTCGAAAACGCCAAAAAAAGAGTCGAAGTGCCTCCTTTTGCGTGCGCTCTGTGCCTCCTTTTGCGTGCGGGTAAAATATGTCTCGAAACGTTTTTGGGGTCAATTTAACTCTTAAGGGTCGAATATGAGGTCGGAAATGCCAAAAAACAAGTCAAAGTGCCTTGTTTTGCGTGCGCTTTTATGCCTCGTTTTGCGTACCCGATAAAATATGTCTCCGGATAAGTTTTGGGAGTCAGTTTAACCCTTAAGGATCGAATTTGATATCTAAAACGCCAAAAAACGAGTCGAAGTGTCTAGTTTTGCGTGCACCTTGTGCCTCGTTTTGCGTACCGGGTAAAATAACTCTAATTTAATGGAATATTCCGTTAGTTAACGAAATATTCTATCTTTAATATTACGGCTGGGATTTTGGGGAAGTTCATGGAGTACCACTGGGATTTTTAAAAACTTATGAGTACCATTGAGACTTGGACAAACTACAGGAGTACCGTTGGGAATAACCCAAAACCTTGTCATAGTCCATTTATTCCGGCTTATTTTCAATCCTTAACGGAAAAAATAAACTCAATTAAGTCAGATTTGTTCAAATAAGGTATAAAAGTGGTCGAATAAGGTCTAAAAGTCCCTTCTTTTCAACTTATATTTGTTTATGTGATTTAAGCTCCTTGTTCAACTTGTTTTTGCTTATTTGAACGTATCTCAAATTATCTTAACTATTTTTTTCGTATTTAACCTTAACTTTAATAGACCTTATTCAACTTTATTGGATCTTATTTTATCTAGAGAAACCTTAGCTGGCCTTATTAGGCCTTATCTAAACTTATTGGATTCAAAAATTCAAATAGTTAATAACTTTATCTAAACTACTTTATTCTGATAAAGACTAATAAAAGTTCAAAAAATTAATAAATTTAGTTAAGCAAAAATTAGTTGAAAATATGACCTTAATTTAGCTAAACTCGACTGAAATTATTTTCTGCTAAGGATTGAAAATAAAATTTAATAAACGGGCTCTTATAGGATTCAAAATAAATTTATTATTCATTATTGGGTTAAACTAATTAACTTTTTTAAATAAGATATATCAAATTTGTAAGAATTTTTTTCTAAATTCGGAATCCAAATGGAGTCAATTTGATCAATATGCATCCATCCGAGAGTTGATAAACATCTAACAGGAACATGTTGGTCATTTCACATATTAAATCAGCGGCAAAATAGTCATTTAACATGTAAATAAGGGCAACATGATGAACTCCAGTATATGAAAACATCCCTCATTTAACTTAAGGCTTGTCCTCCCCAACTTATTTCCAGTTCAATTCAATTCAATTTTAGGCAATACTTTTACTCTCACATATCACTATTCATTTCAGTTCAATTCAGTTCTTTTTAGTTAACTGTTTTATGCCGAAGAGGACATACCTATAATATATATATATGAAAATATAGTGTGTAATACATGATAATGTAGTATCTCAATAATGAAAACTAACATATATTCATAGAATTATAGTGTTTAAATAAAAATAATAGTGTTAGAAATTTAGAAATATTAGCTGTTATACGTTTATCATTTCTCCATCCTCAACATCGTCGAATGTGGGATGTGTATACTTCCCCTCCATCTGGTGCATCATGCATGAATCATGATCTGATGTGTATCAGTGTATATTATCATGTTATGTACTATCCCCCCTTTATCGTGTTACATTATGATCACTTTAAAGGTATTAATTTAATACTAATGATGATGCTTGTATTTTGTTTTTATTAATTAATTTTCGATGTGGTACGTAAAATAGTTTGTTTTGTATTCGAAATTCCGTAACTGCGGAGTATGACGACGTGGCTGATTGAGTGCCGCCAGTTCAGCATTCCAAGACTCAACCGCCGTTTTACGCCGTTTGATATTTCTCCAAACTGTAGGGTTGGGTCATTGTCCTATCACACTACACTACTCTCTAGTCGCTACTACCTTCGTTTGTTTTTAATTGTTACATTTTGTTTTGGGAATAGCAAGAAAATTGATGAAATCTATGCAATGATTATTTTGGAAATTGATAAAGTTGTTTGGGGAATAGATAAAGTAGGAGAGATAATGTTGTAAAAGTAAAAAGTGTGGGGTGATTGGGTATTTAATGGGAAAAGATGATGACATGTGGGTCCCAAAAGTGTTGGAAATTGGAATATAAAGATGTGAAGTTTACCAAAATTAGTAAAAGTGAAAGTGTAACAATTAAAAAAACGTTCAAAAAAGAAAAGTGTAACAATTAAAAACAAACGGAGGGATTAGTAGCTAAGCAGTAAAAATTATTGTCTCGTTTGTTTTTAATCGTTACAATTTTTTTTTTCACGCTTGTTAATATAAGTGTTTGAAAATTAATATTTCTACTTGCATATTTGTAAGATTATAAGAAAATATATATTCTCAAACTGAATATTGAGATGAATCAAATAAGATTTACAATACACTACAAATGATAGTCAAATTAACATTCGTGAATAGTATAAAATGTCAAACTGTAACAATTAAAAACAAACGGAGGTAGTACAATCTTATTGAAGATGTTTGACAATTGACCGGTGTCTTTTATTGTGATTGATTTGACCAATTATATAATTATAGGTTGACATAGAAGTATATGGTAAAAACGGTTGTTAATGTTGATTGTTATGTACAAAATAGACGAAGAAGACAAAAGCCAGCAGAAAAATTAAAGTTGACAGTAGAAGCAATTTTTGGCTGAAAAAAAAGCTTTTCAACCACTTTAAAAGTCGTTTATAAAAAAAATTGGTTGTTTGACCACTAACAATAGCCAAAAGTCACCCAAAAGCCATTAATCAAACACCCTCTATGTTTGCAAAGATTAGGAGTATGTTATTTTCGGCGTAAATGAGCTGAATTGAACTAAATTTGATAGAAGCAAATTGAAAACGTCTAAATTGAAGTGAATTGAACTAAGAATACTTTCTTTTCAACTTATTATGGTGAGGGAGGGGATGTTAGCGGGGGGTGGCTGCTAGGTTTGTTTAAAAGTTAAGTTTTTATAAAATTGATTTAAGACTTTAATTAATAGTTTAGGTTCAACATATACTTACTTAGATGTTAATCATGTAATTAGGAAAGATCACCCACAATTGTAGCCATGTAGGTCACCAATAGGTGACATCCCATCATGAATAGATGTAGGTAAAAGGTTGCATTATTGCTAGATTATCTAAAGGTGGTACTAAGTGGTGGAAGACCGAGTAAATGTAAGTTTTTTATGTCAATTTTTTCCTATTTATTTTTAATCTTTGCCATAAAAAATATGTTCGAAAGTAAAAATAAGATTTGACCCTCTCATAGATAAGGTGCAAATTAGTCATAATAATTTCATATATAGAAAAACTCCGGATCTCGATACAAGTGGAAGATGGTGTCATCAGGCATGCCCTGAAGATTACATGTTCGAATATTCAGATAAGTATTAATAAGGGTATGTTCTTTTCAACTTATTAGCACTTATCTAACTGAATTAAACTTAATAGAACTTATCAGATTTTATTCAGACTTTATTTGTGAGTTGAAAAACCTTATTTGCGCTTATTTTCACTTATCTAAACTTATCTAGACCTATATAAACTTATTAATTTTAATAAGGACCGAGGCCCTGTTCTTTTCACAATAAAATAATAATATTCAATAAAAATAAGCCCATTTCAGTAAAAATAAGTTAATTCAACAAAAATAAGTTCGGTTAAACATAAGTCCGATTTAGTAAAAATCTATAATTCAAAGAAGAAAAAATAACATAAATCACTAAAAATAAATTCTTTTCATTGAAAATAAGTTCAGTAGTTCAACAAAAAAAAGTTTCTGACAAATACTAATAATTTCAGTTAATCAGATACTCCATCCGTTCTTATTTGATGTTCCCATTGTCCTTTTTGTGATGTTTCAAAAAAAAAATTCCACTTTGACTTTTTTCTATTGCAAGAATAATATTTAATTCCCCATCTTACCCTTTAACAACCAAATATTTACTACATTTTTTTTACTTTTTGTTTTATATATGACCCACTTTAGAATCTTTTATTTCTCAATCACCCATTTTTATGTCTTTGCCTTACTTTTTCGAAAGCAATAAGTACCAAAGTACACTTTATGCAATAGAAAATTAAAAATATTCTCATCTACCTCAATTTGCATTGTTTTTTTTTTCCTACATTCCAAATGGGAACATCAAATAGGAACGGAGGGACAGGGAGTATGTGCTAATAAAATTTTCCCTTCTCGCAAATGAACTCCCAATAAGCCCCCGTTCTTTTCAACTTACTTTCAGTCTTTATTAGAAACAACTAGTATCTATTCCCAGGCGATGCTCTGGGGTTTATATGAATTATACTTTAGTAATTGACAACTAAAATTTAGTGTAGAAGTATGTTAGTAAAAAGTTATAACTTAATAGTTTTATTCAGAGAAGCAATTGAAATATTGTAACTTATTATTTTTCATTTAAAACATGTAATATCATTATAAGTATTGATAAAAGAAGCAATAATAATGAAGTGACACAATGGTTAGAGCATTTATCTTCCATACTCGAGGTCGTGGGTTCAAAGCTTCTCACGGACAATTTGCACTTTTTCATGAGAATATCCTTGAAAATAAAAGAGAATGACACGTGGCGGATTGCAACCCTTATGCTTTTTAATATATATTTATTTCAATTAAAACATTTAATATCATTATAAGTATTGATAAAAGAAGCAACAATAATGAAGTGGCACAATGGTCAGAGCATTTATCTTCCATACTCGAGGTCGTGGGTTCAAAACTTCTCACGGACAATTTGCACTTTTTCATGAGAATATCCTTGAAAATAAATAGAATGACACGTGGCGGATTGCAACCTGTGCTTATGCTTTTTAATATATATATATTTCAATTAAAACATTTAATATCATTATAAGTATTGATGAAAGAAGCAACAATAATGAAGTGGCACAATGGTTAGAGCATTTATCTTCCATACTCGAGGTCGTGGGTTCAAAGCTTCTCACGGACAATTTGCACTTTTTTATGAGAATATTCTTGAAAATAAGGGAGAGTGACACGTAGCGGATTGCCACTTGTGCTTATGCTTTTTAAATATATATATTTCAATTAAAATATTTAATATCATTATAAGTATTGATAAAAGAAGCAACAGTAATGAAGTGGCACAATGGTTAGAGCATTTATCTTATGTACTCAAGGTCGTGGGTTCAAAGCTTCTCATGGACAATTTGCACTTTTTCATGAGAATATCCTTGAAAATAAGGAGAGTGATACGTGGCGGATTGCAACCTATGCTTACGCTTTTTAATATATATATAGATAAGTTTAGTTCATAAAAATAAATAGAAATAATATTTGACCTTCTCACAAATAAGGTTTAAATAAATTCGAATAAGTTCAGATAAGTTGAAAAGAAAGACTCTAAGTTCAAATAAGTATTAATATTTGAACTTATTTTTTTTTTGATAAGGAACGCGTAAGTAAGTTGAAAAGAACGCATCCTAAATTTAAAATAGTTCTTTATAATAATTTGTGTATTCCATAAAATGATGAAGGAAAACCATCGTTACGGGTTTTCACAATCGTTTAACCGTCCCATCTAGTTTAAAGAGATGGTCTACCATTATAATGGTTACGAAATTTTAGTAACAACTAGTATTTATGCCCAGGCGATGCTCTAAGTTTATATGAATTATATTTTGGTAATTGAAAACTAAAATTTGGTGTAGAAGGATGTTAGTAAAAAGTTATAACTTAGCAGTTTTATTCATAGAAGCAATTAAAATATTGTAACTTATTGTTTTTCATTTAAAACATTTAATATCATTATAAGTATTGATAAAAGAAGCAACAATAATGTAGTGGCACAATGGTTAGAGTATTTATCTTCCATATACTCGAGGTCGTGGGTTCAAAACTTCTCATTGACAATTTGCATTTTCTTACGAGAATATCCTTGAAAATAAGGGAGAGTGACACATGGCGGATTGTAACATGTGCTTACGCTTTTTAATATATATATATAGATAACCTACCATTAAGAAGCAGTAGACCATATCGGTTGACTATAAATTTGCCGTATGGTTAGCGTTAACCATGTAACCTATAAGATTTTATTTTTCTAATAAGATAGATTGAACAACAATTAAAAAATATAAGCTATACGACCGAGTAGCGACGACGATAGATCGTTAAATTGTTGCAATACTTCCAACACGTGATGAATCGATAAATAGTCCAAATCATTAACGTAAATCTATATAATAATAAGTAGAACGCTAAAAATAACGTCTAATACTAGAATTTTAATGAAAAAAGTGAGAAAAAGAGGAAGGGTGAGATTGTGAATTGGTTAGAATATAAATAGCGTGAAAACTAATTATAACTACTTATTAAGTAAGCAATTGAGTTGTATATATATATATATATGTAACATTTTTTGCAAACATATATATATATAAATAATCGGTCAATTGTTAGTTAACCATTAGTGAAAAATTGTAACCATACCTATAATTATAATTACAATTTGATTAAAATAATTACTTTAAATTGACGATACAATAAATTTAACCATATTATAAAATCGGTTATGCGATTAAACGGTACAATGATACATATGGTTACTATTATTTCAACACCCACTAGGCCACTACTAGTAGTAAACTAAAAGAGACTACTATAACATACATTTATTTGGCGGCAAAAGAAAAAGGGATTCTACTAATCATTTGAGCTTTTCACGAAGTGGCCACGTCAACAATTTATTATGGCTATTATGTCATGACTGCTTAACTTAATGCTTATTCTTTTTAAATTTTCTTAATACATCATCATTTTCGTCTTTAAATTTTAGCCAATCCAAATTAAAAAATGACTAATGGTGTTCCTTCTTTCGTTTTCCCACTTAATTTGAACAATGGAAAGGGGGTTGGACATGTGTCAGGGTGTCACTAATTACTTTGTTTTTGTTAAGCACTTAAATACTCCTAGTTCGAGTTTATTGGGTGGGAATCTCACAATAATAACATTTTTAATGGTCATATATAGTCTTAATATCTATATACTATATATTAAAAAGTGTAGACCATAGTTGCAATCCAGCATGTGTTAACCTCTCTCATTCAACAACATTTTTATATATATTAAAAAGAAATTGACAGTGAGAAGAATCGAACCCACAAACTCAAGTATGGACGAGAGAGCTTCAATCATTCATCGATCACATTAATATTGCTCATTTCATCATAATTTATAGTGGTATATGAATAAAAATTAAGTGTTAACTCATAAGTTTTAGGATTAATTTTATAAATGACTTTTCTGCAATGACTTAACTAAAAACTAGTAATAGGCTCGGACAATGCCCTAGAGTTTTAGTGCACTGAAATGAGTATACGTTGTATCTCATTGTAGAGCGACACGTGGTGCTCAAGTCACGGGGCGACTGTATATCC
The DNA here is from genome assembly GCA_947645195.1 of Patellifolia procumbens. NCBI lineage: Eukaryota > Viridiplantae > Streptophyta > Magnoliopsida > Caryophyllales > Amaranthaceae > Patellifolia > Patellifolia procumbens. The sequence goes on from CANSGD010000144.1 coordinate 3,697,532, forward strand.
ATGTCACACGCTACTACATGTATGATATGTCATCTCATGTCATGTGTTGACATGGCCTCATTGTTTATCTAACATGCGGTTAAAATGAAATAAAAAGTATATGTTAGGCTTTAAACCCACGGTCTATTAAATGAAATATCATTCTTTACCACCAAGCTATACCCTTATTTTGTGATTAGTTTTCACCATTAATTTATATATCCTATTACTTTACCTTTGTTTTTTTTCCAAAAAGATCTACTTTTCGATCTATGTGTTTATTTTGTTTGTACCATTTCAATTCTTCCCATTAATCTACCATTCCACCCTATTCTATTCCTACAGGCCCTTGTGATTTTGTTCCCCTAAAATCTGAATAATTATGGAGTATGCATCTGAGTGCAATGTCCCAATATTGTTATCTTAGAAATTTCGGAAAAAGAAATTCAAACCCAAACGTAACAAATATTGTTTAGGCAACCCACTACAGTGACACTAGGGATGGCAATGGGTAGGGTCTGTGTCGGGTCTGACCATACCCAGACCTAGACCCAGACCCATTAATTTCTTTCATACTGACCCAGACCCATTGGGTCTAGATTTTTTAGACCTAGACCCTTTGGGTCTGATGGGTCTAGGGTCCCTAGTGGTTAATTTGAATTTCAAATTTAATAGTATTTTTTAATATAATAAATTTATTTCGCCTTTTTTATAGGTTCGTGTGACCATGGTTAAAATTTGTATCGAAACAATTAACAAAATATAGCTCATAAAATCTTAATAATGTTTCAACTTACATTGTGACATGTCTCAAAATGGAGTCACAACTACTCATAAAGTCGTAACTTACAACTTAATTATTTTTTTGAATTTTTTATGTAAATGAGTTTGTGAATAGGGTATGAGTTTGCTATATTTGGACCCAGACCCAGACCCGCTTGATAACCTCTGGACCCAGACCCATTGGGTCTAAAAGAGTTGGACCCAGAGTCCCAAACCCTTATAAATGGATCTATGGGTCTGGGTCTGGGTCGGGTCCAAGACCCATTGCCATCCCTAATTGACATTTGGGTAAATATTTTTGATATATTGTCAAGCCCAGAACAATAGTATGTATTATTCCAATTATTTCAATTCTCTTGTACTATAATACATGAAACTTTTTCAGAAAGATAAACAATATTGAAAATTAAAAAAATTACAATATATTTTTGGTTAACCAACATTTGTTTTTCAAAATTTAATTATCAAATTATAAAATTCTAATTCTATGTATAATTAATAATTTAAAGAATTTCACAAAGTTGGGCGTTCTAAATTATAGTTTTGAACTCTCGAAAGTACCTTGAAACTAAATTTACTCAATTGCTGGTAAACCAATTGTTTTACTCAGTTGTTGGTAAGCCAATTGTTTTGCTAAATTAATTATTTCAAAAAAATAAATTTTTATGGTGCATTCTAATTTTTTTAATCTTCAACAATAAGAAAAGATACAAACTGATTTGTGGAGACTATATAAAATAACTTTATGTAATATTAAAATAAATTTAATATACCATGACTTCGGACATCATTTGGGCCAACAACTAGTTAAATATTAATAAAATATATGAGTAATTGCAAACCCCTAGTTATTGTCTCATCTCACATTTTGATATGATGTCCATTCATCTTTAGGCCTATTTGTTCAACTTATTTTCAATTCTTATAAACAAAATGTTATAATAAGTTATATAAGTGCTAATTAGTTAAATAGAACTGACCCTTGACATGAAATTATCTATCGATTTATATATATATTAAAAAGTGTGGGTAAGAATTGCAGTCCGCCACATGATAGTATGTAACTTCCCCTTCTTTAATTTCCTTTTACCCATGTTATTATCATAAAACCACAAATATCCTCAATATGGAGTTTTTAACCCATAATCTCCACACATGAAAGAAAAGTGTTTTAACCACTACTCCATCACACTCTTGGTGCTTCTTTTATCATTAATAAAGATAATATTATGAGATTAAATGACCATCAAGAATTAATTACATCTAATTGCATGAAATGAATAAGATGAGTTCTTTCATATTTTAGTCTTTTTTCTTAAGCTACAACAATATTTAGGTGCATATTATGAATAATGTGATTTGTTTTGTTTTTCACTTACATATGATCATAGTAAATGATATTAGTAGTCTGAAATTCCTAACTTATAACAAGCAAAATCGAAAACATTGCTAGAACCTAAATACTAGTTTCCCAGAAAATTATCAAAAGGTTAACAAAAAGTATTGAACTCCTGATCACTTACTTCAAATGTCATTGTGAAGAGTCATTACCAAATTAATGTAAGAGGTAAGTAGGGTCGAACCACAGAGACTTGAGTACCAAAGTATGTTCACAAGAGATTGCAAAGGGGGATTTTTCAGATTAAAAGAGTAAACTAACAATCTAAGAAAACAATATTAAAATAGGAAAAGATCAATAAAGAAGAGTCTTGTGTTTGGTTGATTTTACTTCAATTCGGATTATCGATCATCGGTTTTTAAGTATAAACAACTACTCTTAATTACTCATAGATTGAGAGCTAAATCTCGCTTCCCTCTAAAGAAGAGTTAAACTACCCGAATCTACAGATAATATAACTGAAATATAGAACAACCTAATTGAATCTGCAATTATGGTTCAATTCTAAAGCACATCAAACCCTAGGAATTCTATAAGCCAAACAACAATTACTAGCGCAATTATTTAATTCGGAAATATTGATTTCACTAGAGAATAACAAGAACAATCGGATTCTAAGTTAAACTCTAGATTTCTACTCATGAACAAAAAAAAGAATCGGCAATCGTTCTAAGTTCTAGCAACAGATTAATTGAAGATACTTTCTAGCAATCAAACAATTAATCATACAATCAAAATAGAAAATCAAAACTATAATCAAGAGAATGAAAATAATAGAAACCTCACAATAATTAGCCGAAGATCAAACAACCGTTCTCAAGAGTAGATTTACGCTACGATCGGCATAGTTTCAATCCACGAATCTTCAATAATCATATCTAGCATAAAGGGATTAGAGAAGGAAAAGTAGTTTCTATCTCTAATTAGGGTTCTAAACTAATTGGAAAATATGAAAGATATCCAAAGAAATTAATAAAAACTAAGTGAAATAGCCAAGGAGATCGACAAATCGCAAACGCGTGCACATCCCTCGTGATGCGTGAGTCGCGCATGGTAGGCGTGTGGGGTGCGCGCGGATGCTGCCTGTTGTTCGTTGCTCGCCTACTGGGAATGCCCGACTTGTGAGAGGGGCGCACTAGGATGCGTTGGTCGCGCTGAATTGTTGCTTCCAAGTCTGCTGCTGTGCGTGAGGTGCGCATGAGAACGTTTGGGGTGCGCGCTTATGCTGTTGGCCAGGTTGCGTGCTTACGAATGCTTGGCATGCTTGGTTGACGCCTTACGAGCTCCATAGTTCCTCATACGAAACCCATGCTTCACAATCGAACCGGCATGCTAGCCAACTACGCTTGGACACGAACCATCATCGAACCATAATCACCTCTAAAGTACCAAAATCATCCAATCCTCCAAATATTACACTTAGGTTAATAATTACGCAATTCCGCTTCTCAAGGCCTAAACCTTTACAAAACGAACTCCGAAACACTCTAAAAATACGCCTAATGTGGTCTCATCAATTATGGTAATTTAAGTTAGTTACATTGGCTAAAACAATAAACACAAGTTACCAAAATTTCCAATGAATAATATTTTGTTACAAAAGAAAAGGAAGACCATTCAATCTCCAACAACAATACATTACAACATTAAACACAATTTATCTTTTATTTCAATTTTCTTGATTCCCGTGAAAGATGAGAAATGAGAACTATATTATGGGACCAAGATAGTCTAAGTTCAATAACATTCATATCCAGTACAATTTGAATTGGTTTTCCTTCTGATTCCAAATTGGAAGAACAAAAAGAAGAAGGGAGTAATGATTAAGCTTTTGTTTTCTTATTAAAAAACTAATTCATTGCACCAATAGTTTTTACCCTCCCCAATAACAAAACTATGTTTTGCGGAAAAGTAATTTTGAGTACGGTTAATAAGAAGAAATGTATAGCTATTGAAAAAAATGATTTTGTCGGAAAAATTCATTAGAGTTAGTCATTATTCTCATTATTAATTACTTTTATACCGTGTTCTAATGATTTAATATACAAATTACATGAATCCCTAACTATTTTTAAGTTGTAGACATTCTTACAACTATTTTACATCACCATCAGCTCCCAGCTCACTAAAATTGGATTATTTGATAACTTAAAGGCACTAAAGTTAAAATCTGAAAAACGTAAGACGCTAAGCTTGGATTAGGACAAATCCCAAGACACTAAATTTGTTTTTTTAATAATTAACACAATAATCCTAGGTAGGTACCAATTTGTCAAAAACAATCACTAAGTTCAATTCAGCTCCAATAAGTTAAGTTCAGTTCAGCTCCAATCAGTTCAGTGTAGTTCAATTCAATTCAGTTATAATTAGACGAAGAGAACAGACCCTATCAAGTATATATGTGTAATTATCTAAGAATATACAAAAAAAATTTATTGTGATTAAGTATATTGCCACTTTATCTATCAATGGAAAAATAAGGTGCAAATTAGATGGCTTGAGAAATTTGAAAAGAGTGCTATTGGAAAACGTTGAGTTCCTCAGCAGTAGTATTAGCAAGAGTCAATTAAGTTTGCTACTTGTCGACCCGATTTCCATCAACAGACAAGTATTTAGGTCATATCAATAAATAAGTGGGTATATGTATAATGTCAAGTGTATATGGTATTTTAAAGTTGAGCCGCAAAGATGATTGGCTAGACTTTCTATTGTAGAAGCCGTATCAAAATGATTATCGACTATTATATGCAGAGAGAAGAGACTCGCTTATTATTTTATAATGGGTTAAGTAGGAGATATCGAGATACACAAATATAGGGTTGGGATTATGGTCCTAAATCCATAATCCATATAGTCTACCCATTTTCAATAGAATCTCAAGAGAAGATATACAACAATCTATCTAGTTATCTGTTCAATGGATCATAATACGCTTCCACAATTAAGTTATATCCATGCATTAATTAAAAATAATAATTACTTAGCTTTCTTAATAAAACAACCCCTCACATAGTCATATGACATGGGTATACGAAGTTATAACACTACATGCATCTACGTACCACTTTTCACTATTCTACAAGGGTCTATACCTCTACGTTGAAATCTTTGAACATGTCGGGCCATTGGTAAGTAGATTTGTGTCTTTGCATAATGTAGATTTTTGTCTACAAACTAACCAGCTTAGTAGATTAATTAAGTCTGAAAAATATAATTAAGAGTTAGCGTATATTATTTACTGGGTTATGGTGGGATCAAGAGAAATAATTACCTAGTGACGAAAGCTCTTACGAGAAGTAACATTAGCATATTAAGATAATTGTTTGATTAGGGCGTGGAAACTGGATTATGTTCCTTCTTCAATCTTCACTTTGTCTCCTTAATGCTGTATTATTGGCTGCTAAATGTCCAACCAAAAGTCTGGTGTCATGTGTATATTTAACCCTTCTTAGTTGGATGATTAACATCCAATTACACAAGGGAAGCCTTCGATATCCACAATAATTAACTTGTGTAATAACATAAGGACCACAAAGGATGGTTGATTAAACTATAGCTACAATATTAGTATATTACCATTTTATTACATTTGTTCTACCTAATATTCCAATAGATAAGTTGAATAAATTAGCTGGATGTTAGTTTGGGAGTACTTATTTAATTTCAAAAGGTAGATTTGAAGTAGAATCTTGTCTATATTTTTTAAAAGTTTAATCTTGCCTATATATTGATTTTGTAAACAATATCAGCAAATGTTATGTAAATTTCTAAGTAAGGTTCTGTGTGTTTGAACAGGAAAAAAATTGTGTCAAAAATTGAAAATCATCCCCCTGAAGAGGTAACTTCATAATAGATTAGTATTTTTGTTTGGTTCTTCACAAAAAAGTTAGAGAGAAAAGAAATGATGCAAATGAAAGGGAAGCATAGGTGGAATGATCGAGATTTCCGTTAAGGAGTCACGTGGTAAATGTCTCCCTTTATTTAGCAAGAAACAATTTTCAACTTGTAGAAAAAACTCTTTTCAACCATGAGAAAAAACTATTTTTCATTCGTTACAAACCGAAGAAAGAAAAATGAGTAAAACAATTTCATGCAAACTGTTTTCGGCACAAGAAAACACACTCTATATTGTAGCACCAAAAAAACACATTCTAAATCATGATATTTATTCCTTTTAATTTTAAGAATTTATCCTAATTATTCTTTCATGTGAATTACAACATCGTAACAAACCTTGAACTATCATGCATTTGGTTGTGTCAAGTTCGTGAAGAATTTATGATTACTCGATTCCCCTTAACTCTAATCTAACTCATTTACGTTAATGGATCATGAGTCTTTAATCCTTCCTGATCTGTTTGTTAAACATGTTGGAGTTCGGTTGACCCCTTTATATTTGCAATTAAGATACTTTTGGTTTAAAACTAAATAAATTTCAAGTGATAGTTAAACTAACATCTAATAATATACAAAAGTCAAAATCAAATAAAATGAATTCAAAACCAAGGAATGAAGACCCAATAGAACAAGCAAAAACTTTAAACTTCTATGATTCGCGTCGATAAACGGATTGACGCATCGAGTTTGAGTTCTAGGGAACCCAACCCATTTAAAAAAGATTCAGGTTCGCCCAATTACTTAAACATGTCAAAAGTCATAAACCAAACTCGCTAATTTCATATTGGATTGTCGGGTCGTATCAATTAATAACATCTAACTTGATAAAATTAATATAAACTATCTTAAAAGATGTTAGCTAAGACAACCAGTCAAGATGGTAAACATGAAACCTCAATATCTACCGTTGTGTCTAAACCTTTTACCCTACAAACAAACATCAAGTGAACACAAAAATCCAAGGGTAATCTTTCACCCCAAAACAATAATAGTAATCGCTAGGATCAATCACCAGATTACCTCGACAGAAAAGTAATTGGTAAAATGTATGCCCTAATTAACTAATCAAGCTGAAGTCATGAAATATTCGTTCCGTACAAATATGCCATTTTGACTCCAATCATAGTCTAGGTTGAACATGATTAATTAATAATTAAACAAAGAATTAGTTTTAATGCACAAAACACTAATAGCAATGTTTTTCTGATTAGAAACAAAAAGACCTCAAATAATTAGGCAAATGTCTCTTCTCACATATAGTATTAGACAACATGTTTCCCCGATTTCTTGCTTAATTGTCCTGCATTGTGGGAACTATACCCTAACCACTAACGATTTTTGTCAACAAGAGTCTTATAAATATAGTATTACTCATAGTATAGGTTGAAAATGAGGTAATCAAACCATGGTGATTATACTATAATTATACTTCAAGGAATATTAGTTGGGATTAACAAATTGATATGAAATTTTTGTTTGGGGATTTGATAATTGATTTAAATGAAAAGTTCTAACTTTTTCCATGAAACCATATTTTTTTGGTATAAATATTTAAAGGAAAATGTTTGGGTGACCGTAAGCGTTGCCAACCTTACGAGAGACGTAGATAGAAAATGATAGTAATTACAAATTTTTAGAAAGAGAACATATATATTATTAAATTTGTTATGATTTCTCTCTATCTCTATCATGAGGGTTGACAACCCTTAAAATCACCCTAGCACTCGGCTCATTGGTGTTGGGCTTATATTTAACTTAGGCTAGCTCGATCCTTTCTTTTTTTCGCACCACTTGAAGTGGGGGGAATGCCGAACGCGAGTATAGTTTTATCCCAAAGTACCCCATTGGACCATCTGCCAATGTTTTAACGGATTTCACTAGAGCCATCTAATTTTTCGGAAAAGGGGAAACAAGATTATTAATTGTCCTTTAATTGTCCTGTTCTCAAACCTCATCCACATTAAAAACTTATACTGTACTGAAATCTTATTATACATCTCTTCTCAAAATCTTATTATTTGTTATTCCACTGAAATCTTATTATACATCTCTTCTCAAAATCAAATATAATAAAAGCTAAGGATCAAAGTTATAATTACTATAACAGTTTTATGATGGATATACATAAAATTAAATACATATTTTGAAATAATATTAATTGATTGTTTAGAACAAAACCATGTATAGTCAGTGTTATTGATATTTTATTTTTAAATTCTTACATAGTTCAACCTTTTGGATTGTACGCATCATTTTCTTAAATAATAATGCTGTCAATATTTTCATGCAACAAGTCATGGCACATTCCAAGCCCAAAAGCTAGTTTATCTTGTAAAACATGTAATAAGTTATCTAAAACAAATATAAAACGACCGGCCACAAACTTAAGTTTAAACATTTCACCTTTTTTTCTCATATTATTTTCAACATCTTTGTTTTTGGTATGGTTTCACTTTTATTATATTAGTTTTCTAACAGTCTTTCAAGTAAAACTTTTTCTCTCGTCAAATAAAAGATACTCAGAATAACACCTAACTCATCTATTTTATAATAAAATAATATTTGATAGTCACACGACCAATGGCGGATCCATGATTTCTAAATTGGATACACATTATACATAATACAATGGTTATAGTCTTAATATTTTTCATGGTCTTGTTTCTCATTTTAAAAAAAAGTCTTATGCGATGAATTTATAAAAACCTAATAATAATTACTATTATGAAGCAATAAGTAATAAAGATGTTTAAAATAAAATTTAAGCTAAGGACAAGCTAAGGAGTGAACATGCTAATGAGTGAACAAAGTACTAGATACCTACTTTATAAGGTATCTTTATACTATAAAGGAAGAGGAGGGGGTGGACACCAAAAATAAGAAAAGAAAAAAGAAAAGAATATCCTAACTGCTTTCCTATTTCGACCATCAACCGTTTTAGAAATTAATTTTTTAAGGGCTCTTGCACGTATTGCGTGCATTTTACTCTAGTATATGTATAAAGCAAGAATATAAAGAAAGAAATTAGACAAAAAGGCTACTTAAGTACTTATGAAGAATCGAACGCATGACCAAAATATGACAACTACAAATGATCCTTAAGACTATAACCATTGTATTAGGGTAATTTGGTAATTAGACTCTTAGTAGGGTTTGTAAAGATATTTTGTATCTCTATATATATAGCATGCCAGGCAACCTAAAAAGGTCAGCCAATTATTCCAATACTCGTACATGGTATAACGAGCCTAGGTTTTAGAATTTTTTTATTCCGCTCAAATCTCTAAACCTAACCTAAACCTAAAACACACGTTTTTATTTTTTTTCTTCCGGCATCACCACTACAATGGCCGCCGCTCCGGTGACCTTTCCTTCCGGTCCCACCGCCGTCGACAGCAGTCCCACCACGCCCCTCCATCAGCCGCATGTGGCACCGACGCAGCCGTTGTCAACGTCAGCGGCAGCAACGTCGTCTGTGCAGCCTCGACTTACTCTTGGCTCTTTCAACGCCGCCAGTGGTATTAGTGGTGCATCATGGCTGGCACCCCAGCCCGCCGCCTCTATCCCGCCGGCTTCTCAGCCGTCCACAATGGTTTCGGCGAGCCCGTCGTTTCTTGGTGGTTCAACCTTGTTCTACAACCAGGCCGAGTTTCGCCCGCCACTTATGGCGTCTAGCAGCCCCCTGCTGGCCGCCTCTCCATCACGCAGCCATAGTGATGGTTGTCCACCAGGTTTCGGTCGTCCGTCATCCTCGTTTGTGTCAGCCGCCATGCCGTCACATTCCTCTTCGTTCGCTGCTTCAATGATACAGGCTCCTTCATCCTTGTTGACTTCACCAATAGTCAACCCTCATATGGCTCCCTCATCTTCGTTGACTTCACCAATAGTCAACCATAATTCCCCTATTCCTTTTCCGTCTACTTTTGCACACCAATTTAACAACCATGACATTACTAGATTTGTTACAATTAAATTGAATACGCCTGAGGATTTTCTTGTGTGGAAAACACAAATAACGTGTTTTCTATTAACACATCAACTCCTTGGTATTGTCGAAGGTAACATTTATATACCATCTCCTACTTTTGTTGATCATCTTGGCCAGGTTGTGTCTAACCCTCAATTTTACGAGTATTTACGCTTAGATCAACAAATAAAATTATGGTTGTATGCTACGTTGTCCCGTGATGTTATGCTTGATGTGCATGAGTTACATACTTCTGTGGAGATTTGGAACCGTTTGCAGTCTAGGTTTCTACATGCTATATGGCTAGGTCTATGGAATTGAAAGGTCGATTGAGTCATATGAAAAAGCCTGAACAACAGTCTATGGAGGTTTTTCTACGTGAAATTAAGATTATTGTTGACTCTTTAGCTGCTATTCAGTGCCCTGTATCTCAGTATGATCTTGTTCAGTATACCTTGACTGCCTTGGATCAAGATCGTGATTTTGATGCCCTTGTCACTACCTTGTTACAATTTCAAACGACTTTGACGTTTGATGATCTTCGCCCCAAGCTTCTTCAGCATGAGCAGCGGATTAAAGCTAAACGTGCATATGATGACTCGTCTACTGCTCATCAGGCTCTAGTTGCTGTTCAGTCTGGTTCTTCGGGTTCTCAATCCTATTCTTCGGGGGGTTCGAACACTAAAGGTCAAAGGGGGTGGAAAGAACAAGAATAGGAACAATCGCAACAATAACAAAGGAGGTCGTGGCAATGGAGGTTGAGGCAATGGAGGACAGGGTGGTCGTGGTAATGCAGGCCGCACTAATGGTATGGGTAATTTTCATGATGTTTCATATGTTAAATATTCTTGTGCCAATTATATTGCTAATGATTTGTCTTCAGCAGGAAGTAATCCATCTAACAGCAATTTAGCCAACACTCCTTCTTCAGATACTTGTGGTCTTTGTTGGTATCCAGCTCACCAAGCAGCCTATTGTCCTCAACGTTTCAATCACAGCTTTGTGCCTTCCTCTCCTGATGGTGTCACACGTGCCCTAGCTGCACTGTCTGTTGGTGGTGAAACAAATGACTCCGTTTGGTATCCAGATTCTGGAGCCGCATCTCACATGACCTCACAGGATGGTAAGCTATCTAATGCTCTTCCTTACATTGGTTCGAGTTCTATTGTTGTTGGTGATGGCACTAAACATCCCATTAATAAACTTGGTAATTTAACTTTGTCTTCCCCGAGTCGCCCCCTTCGGCTCACGAAGGTGTGTCATGTTCCCCAGTTAAAGCATAATCTGATGTCTGTCCAAAAGTTATGTCAGGATAATTCTTTCATAGTCTGTTTTGACGTGTCTTCTGTTTGTGTTAAGGACAAGACCACAGGGGCGGTTCTGTTGCGGGGAATCAGTAGGAATGGTGTCTACCCTCTTCAGCCTCACATTCTAGAGTCTGAGTCGTCTTCCCGAGTTTGTTCAGAGTCTTCCCGAGTCTGCCCAGAGTCGTCTGTCCCTGCTCTCATATCCACCAAGGAGTCTGGAGATGTTTGGCATGCTCGCCTTGGTCATCCTTCTGCTAGAATTTTAGTCTGCCCAGAGTCGTCTGTTCCTGCTCTCATATCCACCAAGGAGTCTGGAGATGTTTGGCATGCTCGCCTTGGTCATCCTTCTGCTAGAATTTTAGGAAGTTTACGTTCACAAAACTTGATTTCATGTAATTCTAAGTTTCATGACGATTGTGTTCATTGCAAAGTAGGAAAGATACATCGTTTGCCTTTTGAGTCTGTGACTCATCGTGCCCCCTTGATGTATCACATTTATATATAGTTTCTAGATGCATTTAGATTGCATTTAGAACTCCTTTTTGAGCATTTAGGTGCATAATGACATGAATTACATAAGTTGTGCTCTACTACTCCTCGTTTGTGTGTTTCGATGATTTTCAGGTTATTTTGATACAAAGTGATCATGACTACCAAGGATGTAGCCTATTAATCATTGAAGATGAAGGTAGCTTGCACAAGGATCACAATGCATCCGTTTGGGACGATTTTGAGTTAGAACGAAGCAAAGAGTTAGTGAAACAAGTGCCAAAACTGACACACCTTCACTATTTTCATTATAACTTTTGGTAGAAAATTTATAATCCAGAAATTCCAATTAGGTTGGATTCTAGACTTCAATAGTTTTCCAATGATAGGTCACACGCCCCAATCGGACTTCTAGTTTGAGAGATACGGCCTTCGCAAGTTAATGCAAAATTGCAGTTTAGCCACCCGATCGGGCGGGAATTGACCCGATCGGGCCTGGAGCACGGACAGCTCTTTTTCCCTATTCTATCTTTTTCTATTCATTTTTTAATTAGATTTTAGGGCTATTATAAATAGCTATTCCTCATATTTTTAGAGACATCTTTTATTCTAGTTTAGTTCTCATAGTTCTTAGCTTAGTTTTACTTAGTTTAAACACTTTAGATTAGATTAAAGGTGATTGAACCTATTCGATTTCAATAAAAGTTCCTGCTTTCTGTCAATTGGTATTCTTCTTTACCCTAATCTCTTTTATTATTCTTAATTGCTTAGCTTAAGTATTTAATCATTCATGATGCAATTGTTAGGGTTTCATATTAGATTTATTATTGTTGATTTAATTATGAGTGAGTAGTTTAATTTATAGGGATTTAGAGAGGGAAGCCATGTTTATACCATGATTATTTGAATTGCTATTAGTTTCTAGGGTTTGATGAGATATGTTATGGTGTGATTTGTTCTTATTGAGTAATTAACGTTATTGCGCAGTTTCTTTGATTACTTGAGGTTAATAATTGTTTGCACAGATCCGTCTTACTTTTAGAGGCCTAGTACATACCAGTAATTCTGATTATGTTTGTGAACGTGCTGCATTTGTTGAATTATGGGCGTTGAGACTTAACCATAGCTTGACATTGCTCTAATCTATCGATTCTCGACCTAGGTTCTGATAGTTGTTTGCTCCTTTGATTGGTATAAGCATGGTGGACCGAACTAATTCCCTAGACCTTTATTTTATAGAGTAAAAATCCTTTTATATTGTTTTCTAGTAGTTAATTATTAGTTCATCTGATTTCTATCTGATCTTGTCTGAAGTAGCTATTTGGCTGGATATTAACTTAGAACTCCGTCTTTCTCTGGATTCGACCCTGCTTCCCTTGACTACTATTGTTAGAGGACTGTAGGAATTATCTTTGATTAGGTGATACGACTTTAGCTTGTCACCCCTATCCCTTATATTTGATACATAGTGATCTTTGGCAATCGCCAGTTAAATCGAATTAGTTTTTTCAGTATTATGTGGTTTTTGTTGATGATTATTCACGTTTTTCTTGGCTATATCCACTTAAACTGAAATCTGATGTCTATTCGACCTTCTTAGCTTTTCAGAAACTTGTTGAGAATTTGTTTAATTCCAAAATTAAATTTTTCCAAAGTGATGGTGGACGTGAATTTGATAACACTCCTTTATTACAACATTTCTGTGATTCGGGAATTTATTTTCGAAAGTCTTGTGCTCGGACTCAAGCGCAGAATGGTGTTGCAGAAAGGAAACATCGAACCATTATCGAAATGGCACGTACTATGCTTATTGAATCTGAGTTGCCAACTCGATATTGGGTTGATGCGTGTTATACGGCGGTTTATACGATAAACCTTCTTCCCAGTTCGGCATTGCAGGGTTCATCCCCGTTTGCTAAGCTTTTTCACCGTCCCCCCTCCTATGAGTTTTTGAAATGTTTTGGTTGTGCCTGTTTTCCGTTGTTTTTAGATCCTAAAATCAATAAATTACAGGCTAAGTCCATTCAATGTGTTTTCCTTGGCTATGCATCAAATTATAAGGGTTATCGATGTCTTGATCCTGTTTCTGGCAAAGTTTATACAAGTCGTCATGTGTTGTTAAGTGAACTTAAATTTCCTTATCGTTCTCTTGTGTCTAGCACACCCATTGGTCCGTCTTTGGACGAGTCTCTTGACCCCTTGGTTTGGTTCCCGAGTCTTCCTTTGTCTAGTGACCCACGGCCTGTGTCCTCGAGTCTCCCTCCCCCGAGCCCGCAGCATTACGGGAGCACATGCAGCAACCCGCTGCCTGCTCACAGAATGCATGCGAGCCCGCGCCCGCAGGTTCCTGCGAGCATACGCAGCATCACGCTGCCTGCCCGCAGGTCCCATGCGCGCCCGCAGAGCCCTCGCCCAACAGCAGCGAGCAGCTGCCGTGTCTCCCTCCCACTGCTGTTAGTCCGCAGCAGCCCCCTGCGTCCGCGGGAGGTCTGCTGCCCCCTTCCCCGTCACACGCCATCTCTCCTCATGGGTGTGACGTCCCCTCCCCGTCTAGTCTTGAGTCGTCCCCGTCTCCTATCGTCCCTCCCCCTAGGCGTCCTAGAAAGTCGTCTAAGTGTGTCGATCCTACTAATGTTCATACCATGACCACGCGTCTAAAAGACGGAATCATTTCAACTAGGAATTTATTGGATTTAAAAACCGATGTTGTTGAGTCTGAACCATCTAATTTTCAGCAAGCGTCTAAAGATTCACGTTGACAACAAGCCATGCGTGACGAGTATGAAGCATTAATTAAGAATGATACATGGGAACTTGTGCCTCGCAACAACAATAGAAACGCTATTGGTTGTAAGTGGGTGTATAAGATTAAATATAATTCTGACGGTTCTGTGGAGCGGTTTAAGGCCAGACTTGTTGTTTTTGGTAATCATCAGTAGGCAGGTATTGACTACTTTGAAACCTTTAGTCCTGTAATTAAGCCTACTACTGTTCGCTTAGTTCTTACTCTTGCTGCTACTTTTATATGGCCTATTCGTCAACTCGATGTTAAAAATGCTTTCCTTCATGGTTTCCTCAATGAGGAAGTCTATATGCGTCAGCCTCCTGGTTTTGAACACCCTTCTCAACCACATCATGTTTGTCGGTTACAAAAATCCATTTATGGTTTGAAGCAAGCTCCTCGAGCTTGGTTCTCTCGTTTCAGCAATTTTCTTCTCTCTATTGGTTTCAAGTGCAGCAGTTGTGAAACCTCCATGTTCACTCTCAAACACAGTAGTCATATTATCATTCTCTTGCTCTATGTTGATGATATTGTGCTTACAGGTAGTAGTTCCTCTTTGCTTCAGAAATTTATCAGTGTTCTCTCTGCCCAGTTTGCTATGAAGGATTTGGGTGATTTGCATTATTTCTTAGGCATTCAGGTTTTACGTACTCCTCAGGGTTTGCTTTTGTCTCAAAACAAATATGTAGTTGATCTTCTTCAGAAATTTCATCTTCATACTGTCAAACCCGTACGTACTCCTGTTGTCTCTAGTGTCACTCTTTCTCTCTTAGATGGTGAACTTCTTGCTGATCCCACAGATTATCGTAGTATGGTTGGTGCATTGCAATATTTGACTATGACTCGTCCTGATATTGCCTATGCTGTTAATTCGGTTTCTCAATTTATGCATGCGCCTCGTACTACTCACCTTCATGCTGTGAAAAGAATTTTCAGGTATCTGCAGGGAACTTCTGATTATGGGCTATTTCTTCATAGTACTGGCTCTCCTACTGTGACTGTTGCCTACTCGGATGCTGATTGGGCCGGGTGTCCTAACACTCGGCGTTCTACTACTGGTTATGCTGTCTTCCTAGGGAAAAATTTGATCTCCTGGCGCTCTAAGAAGCAACCTACTGTTTCGAAGTCTTCTACTGAAGCTGAGTATCGTGCTGTTGCCTACACTGCGGCCGAAACAATTTGGATACGTCAATTGTTGGCTGATTTAGGGTATTTTCATCGACGGCCTACCATTCTCTATTGTGACAATGTTTCTGCTATGTATCTTACTGCCAATCCTGTTCATCATGATCGTAGTAAGCATATTGATGTTGATTATCATTTTGTTCGTGAGATGGTTGCTAAAGGTGGACTTCAGGTCAAGCACATTCCGACACAGTTGCAGGTTGCTGATATTTTTACTAAAGGTCTTTCTTCTGAGTTGTTTTGTAAACATCGTTCCAATCTATCCGTGATTCCTCCCCGTAAAGATTGAGGGGGTGTATTAGGGTAATTTGGTAATTAGACTCTTAGTAGGGTTTGTAAAGATCTTTTGTATCTCTATATATATAGCATGCCAGGCAACCTAAACAGGTCAGCCAATTATTCCAATACTCGTACAGTGCCTTTAATCCTTGGTAGACACATGTTTATCCATATTGCAAATGGATACGCATGCACAACAAATTATCTCCTTAAATTATGCGTTCTGTCATCGAATTTATATATCCTAGCTCTATGATATAGGATGAGTATTGTGTACCCAAGGTTATCGGGGGAAAAATAGCTTTACGGTGTAAAATGCTCATCCCACATCCAAACTTGTTCAGGGTAAAAGTTGTATCAACTAAATATTCCAATTGAAGAAGTAATATTACTCCATGGACTGATTACGAGTACATATATATAATATAAAAATGTCGGAGATGTAAGGTGAGACCATGGTCTTATTTGCTTCCGTTACGTGATTTCTGGGTCGATGCCATGAAACTTGAAAGTAGTTAAATAAAATAGACGCTTCCTAGTTCATGCGAATACAAAAATTGAGCTACAAAAACAGCTCTACTTATAAATTTAATAATCCTACTTTCTAGCCCATAACTTTATGGTTGTGGTTGTCCCACTTTGGTGTTACCAAGTTAAGAACCAAATTGACAAGAATATATTTGTTTTTTCATACGATCTTATTTTGTTCATCTAAAACTGTAGCCATCTCCTGACCAACGATATCTCTCTTGCCCCTAGTCTACTAACTGCTGAGTGCTGAGCACTGTCTTTCGCCTTCCGCCCACGCACAGTTGTAGATTCCCTATTTTACATCTCTGTTGTCTATTCCTCAATAATCTTCAATGGGCTTTTTATTTGGATTATTCTTAGAAAATCACGATACATAAATGTGTGAAATCGATTATTTGGTTCGATTTTGGTTGGCAATAAACAATTTAGTTGACTTCAATTAAATCGTACTTAGTTTTTTCAAGTTAAATTGATTAAATTGTAACTTTTTCCGGTTTAAGTACACTTGATTATAGTCCATTCAATTTATTATTCAGTTTGATTCAGTTACGATTGTTTATCTAGTCCAAGCCATACAGTTTTAGTTGCAAATCATTTACTATTCAACCACCAATATCGGTTCAACGATTATTTTCGGTTTAAATTCAGTTGGATGAAACTTATTGTCGATTATGTATTATGTGGCCTTTTAAATTTCTGTGTTGAAATTGTAATTTGACATTGTTGTTCCACTGCTGCCTTGCTGCTCTTTCATATTGAACTTGATTTTTATGTTGAAATTGTATTTTGTGTTGAAATTATTATTTGACATTTAAAAACGGAAATGTTGTTGGCTCTTTCATAGCTTTGTGTTGACATTGTTATTGGACAATGTAATTTGACATTGTAAATGATAATTACGCTAGCATTACTCAACACAGCTTCTTATCTACAAACATTGTCATCAATACAAACATTATGCTCTAGCCTTTTCTTATATTCGCTTGTTCTTCAGAATTAGTTTGCACTTGATATGTTTGATGAATATTGTGAGCCTATCCAAACACATTTTTATAAATCTGTGCTATAAATTTTAATTCTGCTCAACATCCTGCTTATATGTTGTTGATATTTCAATAAACAGACCCTTATTAGTTATTAGTTACTACATCAATATTTAAAATAAAAAACAAGTTTGAGGATATTTCTTAATGGGTTTCTGTTGGATAGATTTTGGTGTTTTTATGTTGTTGGAAACTAATAGTACATGTTAATCTAATGACTATTAAGATAACTACAAAAAAACTATTTTTTTAGCTAAAATATAAAGTGATTAGGAACAATCGTTAGGAGTGACCTTAAATCACTTTGCATTTAACACTCAACAACTCTTTTTACCAAATACAAATACATTTAAACATATGATTTTCAACCAAGTGACACGAATAAGTGATTTTCATGTTGTTGAAAGAGCTTGTTGATCAGCAAACAATACATACACTATGGATGAAACTTAACATGGTTAATTCTTTATTTCTATGTCCATTACCTTCAAGTAAAAAATGGTTCACTAGACATCTATTTTTACCTTATGTTCACGCTTGATTATTGGAACTGTTAAACATTGATTATACCATATCTTATTTTTCAAGCTCATGCGAATACAACACAATCAATATATATGTACATTTAATGCAGAATGTTGTATTTATATCCTTATAACGGTTTGTATATCCTCACAATGACGAAGATGTTGTCACATTCTAATCAATGTACATATGGATCCAAATCTAGGTATATACACATCCTAATAACAATAATATTCTTCATCATTATAATCAAGATATCAATACATCCTAACTAAAGGTACTCGTACATTATAACACTAGGGATGTCGTTACATAAACTAATAAAGGTATCGTTACATCCTAATTATAGGGATATCTTCAATTTTCAATTCTGAAATTTGTACAATCTAAGGATATGTTTATTGGGAGTCTTAAGGTTGAGGCTTAAGATAAGACTTTGTATGGTCTTATTAAAGACTCCCAATCAATATACTTTGAGACTTGGAAAGTCGTAAGGATAGTCTTAGAAATCTAAGACTCATCTTATAAAAGAGAACCAATAGTGCGTTGCCACGTGTTAATATAATATGATCAAATTTTGTTGAAGAGTCTGAAAGGCAGTCTGAGGGATAAAGATCAAAACTGGAATGAGTCTTTTGTGAGTCTGAAATATTAAATAGTAGATAAAGTTAGTGGAAAGCTGATGTGGTAGAGTATGAAATATAAGAGGGAGTCTTACGGATAAACTTACCCTTGTGTCTCAACCTGGAAACAAGGGTGTATCACCCTATATGTACATTCAAACCAAAGTAGATGTACACTTTATAAATAGGTGATCTAACTCACACCTAACTATGGTTCTAAAATCTAACTTAGGGTCTGTTCGGCAATAATAGGTGTGAGGGTAATTTAAGGGTAGTTGTCAGCTGTAGTAGTAACTGTGAGTTGGAGTAGCTGTTAATAAATATTCATTTCATAATTTATTGAAATCATTATACTGATACCTCTACTTACTTGCCAAACACGCCCTTAATGGATAAATGTGACTTTTTACACTTTATTTAGCATCTAACTGTGAATTATCTAGCTATTCAAAACAATAAGTCCACCTATTTCCCAAAATGCTAAATCAATTTCACTTTTCAAAGTTAAAGTTTAAAACTACGACCGGTTTTCACTAATTCTATGATTATTATATTGCAAGATCTATAGACCTATAGGCTATAATTATTATGTAATATATTGTTAGAATTATCTTGTTGTTATTATTTTTATAAATTTTTAGCATATTTATAAATTTGTAATTAAATATATTTATAGTGTGTAATAAATAAATAGATTTAGTATTTAGAACGGAACTATAAAGATGATTTTGTTCTTCTAGTGCAAAAGGAGTTATAAAAGATTAATACGAAAATCTTTTGTATCGGAGAAATGTTCTAACGAACTAAGGGTCCTACTTCTCAACTTAGTTTTGCCTATCTGAATATATTAGACTTTATTAGATCTTATTCGACTGTATCAGATCTCATTAAAACTTATTTTAATTTATCAGAACTTATAAGAAATGAGAATAAGTTGAAAAGAACGGACCCTAAGTGACCGTTCATATCATTTTATAGATGAGTTTGTGAATAACTACACACGAATCTTAGGCCCTACGAGTAGCTTTGATGAAGAGGAGGAATGATAGAAAAATAACAGTTATACATTTGTAAAATGTATAACATGGGTAAAATCGTCATTTTCTGGGTAATAAAGAGGAGACAAATTACAGAAAAAACAGTCCATGACCCACATGTTTCCCTTTTTGTCCAATTTCATTCAACATGGTATAGTCATGGATATATATTGTCCAATACATAGTGATATAGTGTCCAAATAATGTAAAACAGAGTATATTCATAGCAATATAGTGTCCAAATTGAAGTAAAACACATTTTTCTTCTCTTAATGTAAAAGTACGTATCATTCAACATGCCATTGCCCACCAGTAACAGTTTTGCCTCCTTTTTCTCTTTTGTCAGCACTGTTGCCCCTTTTTCGCTGTTTCCCATGACTTCCTGTTGTACTTTGCCCCCTTTTTCTCTTTTCCCTAGGAGTTATACATTTATAAATGTATAACTGTTATTTATCTATCACCCCTCGATGAAGAGATATTCCATGATGAAATTCATAGGGTGAAGATGACGAGGCAAGCAGTTAAGAGTTGTCAAATCTGAGCAGAGTGAGTTTTGTTTTGTAGTCAAGGTGAATAAAGAGTACGTAAGCTAAAAGATGAGAGTTGAGATGAGAGATATGTATCCGACATGAAGGTAGGGGCCTAGGGGGGTGAATGACCATATAGTTAAGGGGGTGAGTCAAGTCTCTATATGAAGTGATTATGCACCAAAATGGTCATCAGTTACCTTTGCCCATGCTTTCTATCTATACTTGTTTCTGCTTTGTGTACGTACACAGTACATCCCCTCTTTTAAAGTAACCTTTCAATCGCAGTGTCTCCTTTGTCTAATTGCTTAACAAGGCAACAATTTGGATAGACATTACGCACATTTCATTCACCTTCCTATATATCCCTTCATCTTTCACATCATTCAATTATTCATCCTATGAGTATGTATGTTCAACTCAATATATTACTACCTCCGTTTCTATTTATTTGCAACTTTCACTTTTTCACATTTTTTAAAATTAATTCTAATACGAAAAAAGTACAAAAATTATAAATTTGAAAAGTATATATTGTAACGAATAAAACAAGATCTCGCATGAGTATGCTTTCTGTTGTGTATATAAACTCAAATACAGTTAAAGTGACAAAGTGAATAGTGTTCAAAATTAATATGTAGCAAATAAATTGGAACGGATGGAGTAACACTTATTCAAATTTATCTAAACGTATCTTAATTTATTAAATAGCCTAATTTTATATTAGTACTTATTAATTAAACTATTCGAACTAATCTATTTAATTTGAACTTATTTATTTTAGATAATGACTGAAAATAAGTTAAAGAAAACAAACGTTTACCGTATTCTTTTCGTTTAACATTTGCTCCAACTCATTCTTTACAGTTGTTCCATCAACACTCAGCAGTCCATCAATTACTGAGTGTTGGGTACCCCATAGATATGTCCCTACAGTTGTTCCATCAACACTCAACAGTTCGGCATAAAGTCATTCTTAGGTAAGATTTGATTAAAACAAGATTTTTATTTAAATGAAGAGGCCTATATTGAAATCAAAGAGAAAAATGGAGAAAGCATTAATGTAGTGCTGACTAGATATTACCCTTTCATTAATTTGCTTGATTCGACATAGGAGTATATATATGAATTTTTTCAAAAAAAAACTTACAAAGTATTTATTTCGCGAGAAACTACATTTTCGAAAAATTACGACAAATTTATCTTTAAATCACTACTACCCTTAAGCCAAATCCGACTAAAAAGCCAATTTTACCTGACTTGTTTGAACGTATTGAAAGATATCTATATACGTCCTCCCAATCTTTTTAAGTCGAATATAGCGAAAGTGGGGGAAAACCAATGAGGTTATAGAGAGAAAGTAGTGGACCACAATTAATAATAAAGAGGGTATGTTAATTACAATAAAATAATTAACTAAATAAAGTTTAATCTTCTACTAATAATCAAACCCCCCACCTATCCCACATTCCCACCCACTATCCTATCACCACCAATACCACCATCACCACCACCAGTCCTACTAGAAACCACCTCCACAACCACCGAAACTAGCCCACAAGCACGACAACCACCCTTGCCACCTCCGAAATCCATATATACAACCTCAAATCGACCACCGATAACCACTCCCAAACCACCCAAAACAAATTTGAAATCACCCACCACCCATCAACAACCCTCACCACCAACATTTATCATCAACACCGCTTCCACCACCATCAACACTGTCATCAACACCGCTTCCCCCCACTAGCCTATGCGAGAGTGTTACCATCTCTTTTACAATGACATTCTATCCACCATGTGTGCAAGAGTTGTAAAAAGCGTGTGCAAGAGTTGTATTAAAAAGCGTGTTCAAGAGTTGTAATCCACTACATGTTACCATCTCTTTTACAATGACATTCTATCCACATTATTCGCATATATTAAAAAAAGTCAATTTGAAGATTCAAATCCACAACCTTAAGTATGGAAGTAAAAGCTCTAACCACCACTCTAATATACTATTATTGCTTTATCTATCAAAATCAATGATGATATATAAATTAAAACCAAGTGCTAAGTTAAACACTTGTAACTTTTCAAACTGTAATAAACGAGATGACTTTTTTTAAAGGGACTTTTTTTAAAGAAACTTTTTCATGGTATATTATTATTAACTATTACAAAATTGTGACGTACAAAAATCCGGGGTATTGCCTTGGGACGAAGCACTAGCTTGATTCAAATAATTTCTTTGGAAATAAATCAAAATAGGTTGAGTAAAGTCACTACTTTAGTATCTATAAATCTATCGTTTCTTATTAACACTTGTCCTTGAAAGAGTAATTTTTTTTGGTTTTGGACTAGGAGTAATTATTCTAAAACTCGACTATCTGAGTGAAATCAGCAAGTTATTTATTAACTTCTAAGTACTACTGTTATGCATGAGAACAAGGCCAAACCAATCTCCCAAGAAAAAGTAAGGTACGTAAATGGCAATGCAATAGTATATGGTATATGTGTATATGCATGAATATAATAAGAGAGATATGGACATATGAAACATCTGTACGGTACTTGAGGAGGGGAAAGGGGGAAGAGGGTTGTAATTAGGTGCAACCAAACAAAAAGATACTGAAACTGAAAGCATGGCCACCTTATGTTCACCTTATCTCTCTCATCTGTGAATGAGAACAAATTCACAACCTCTCTAAACTCTAATCTTATTGCCAATTTGCCAATGCTTTATACTCCATGCATCCATGCATGCACATGCATAGACTTCAACCTCACTGATGTCGACCACATTATTATTTTATGTGAAGTAATATGATCATCATCCCCGTGACGGTTCAAGATGCATATTTGCAAGCTCAATGAGTCCAAAAAGTTTAGAGGATGGGGATACATTGCGGATCTCAAGCTAATCAAAGTATGTAAAGTAAAAGATCGTAAATAAGAAAGAGGAAGTGTTTCCTTTTTTCGTTCCTTGGTTGATTTTATTTCCTTAATTCTTAGTCTAGTAGGATTATAATATATTTTCCCTAAGTTTATGATAATATTATTTTAGGGGATAATTTGTTTCCTAATTTTTACCTTATTAGTCTCTAGTATTTCTTTTCCTAAAACGGTTTTCCTAGCCTCTAATCTGGATAACGGGGATTAATGGTGCCATTATAATACAATTTGCACCATACACTCGGGTCTATGTTGCACCCTCTCACATTGTTCACTCGTGTTCTCCAATTTCAAGTAAGTTTCATTAGAGAAAGTGTGGAAAAAGTTAATCAAGTTTGGAATTCCTAGTTAAGAGAGTTTTTAAGAGTGCTCACAAAAATTGGCAAAATTGTATAAAAAGGTTATTGCTCTACTCGATTAGTTAGGGATTTTTATAATACTGAATTTTTTGCCTTTTATTCTCAAAGTTCGCACTTTTAGTTTATTTCATTGATTCTCAAAGTTCGCACCGATCTTTTATTTCATTGATTTTCGTCGCTATTAGTATTTTGCTTCCGTTTGTGCCTTACAGCAACACCAAGAGAACATATCATCCACATGCATTCTTTTTCACTTGTATATTTCAGTGGTTGAAGTTTGCTTGTGTATAGATTTGTTTGAGGTACTACTATACAACTTATTGTGTGCAATCGATGATATCTTGAGCATCTAATAGTCTCAACAATGATAATAATAGTCATATATAGAGCTAATTGTGGTGTTTGGAAAGACTTTGTTTATCTCACTTTTAATTAGCACAAAAAGAGTACAAGGGTTAATTTAAACTTGTATTTTATGAATAGAGTAATCTTAATGATAATAATAAATAGAATAATATTATTTATGCTAATAATAATAATAATCATATGAATTATAATTTTAACATAAATAAGAATAATAATTATTATTAGCATAAATTATATTATTATAATTTTTTTGATAAAAATAATTTAAAATATACTAATAACTTTAATATGGCTAGATAATGTCGGTGGTTACACATTTGAGAACTTTAAAAAATGCTAAAACATTTCAACTACTGACATTCATATCCATTAAAGGTGCATTGGGTTAGTAAAAGAAAATGTGGAGGGTGCTTTATAATCTAGCGTAAATACCGGAAAGTACTAAATGTCTATCATTTTTACAACTTGCACACTTTATAAAAATGCATAAGCTTGGAATACCAATTGTAAAAAATAAACCAAATGTTGAAGAAAGTGCTATGTTTGATGGCGTTCGGTGAAAAAAAACATTAGCTAAGATAATTTGTGAAATTTGAAACCGGATAATGTGTGTCAAGCTGGCCGTGAAATATCAGTGATAAGCAAGTAGGAGATAATGAAAAGGTCGGAGATCTTATGAAAGAAAATAATTTAGGAAGTTATAAGTAAAATATGATTTATTTATTTTTGGTTGAAGAATGCAATGTACTTGAATTAATATCACTAGTAATAGAAATATTATATTATTTTGAGCCAAATAAAAATAAATTTAATTTGGTTAAATAATTATAAATTAAAAATATGATAATGTATATTTAGTAAAAAAAAATAGATGTAAAAATATAGATAAATACATTATTAAAATAACTAAAATAGTAATAGGTTTATTAAAAGTGACCATAATGATGTCTAATAAGTATAATGATAATATTAGAAAACTCGAATATTACCGAACTTAATTAAATATTTAAAAATTAAAATTGAATTTTAAATTAATAAATTTATAATAATAAGGATAATAATATATACAACTCTTAGCGTTGTATATAAGCATACATTTCCTAAAATAAATTAAGTTGAGAATTTATGTCAAAATTACGTGTGAATGTTTATTAATATTTAACAGTTACTTAAATTTCTTTTTTAAGATCCTAATATACAACCCTAAGGGTTTAACAACAATGTTGTTATTAATAATAAAAATGAACTGACATTAATATAGTTAAACAAAACTGAAAAAAATTAAATTAAATTGAACTAAAAATTAATAAAGTAAATTAAACTAAAATTAATTCAAATTAATCAAATCTAAAAACACATAGCCTAAATAATAAGAGTATATAGTAGAGAATAGAGGCATATTAAGGAAAAAGAAAAGAATGGTTAAGTGGGTATGAATAAGATGGGAAGGGATGGTCCCCGTAATAGGCTTCCTACATATCGGATTGGATGCCAAATGTCTCACAAGCAAGAGAGGAGCTGGAGACTGTTTATTGTCCAAACTTTGTCCCCCTCACTTATCATATTCATCATTCCACCATTATTCAGCCTTTTTAAATTTACTTTGAGCCACTCACTAATTTAATCTTTTTATTTTACAAATCCTAAAGTTTAGGCACTTGTAAAGTTCTAAGTCTAGGATGACATCATGATAGAATCATTTTTTATATACTTTTTTCATTCCTCAATAATTTTTTATTTGCCTTTTTAAACTCAAACTTTGTAAACAAAAATAAATAGAACATCTAAAATATAAATCTTGTGAAATTCGTATTTATATGCGATCCAAAATATCAATATTTTATATACTTTATTAATATATCTCGTTAATTAAACGTGTACATTGAAAAACATGCAAAAAGTAAATAAGAAGTCTTATGATAAAGAGATAACAACTGCTTTACAATATAATTTTACTTAGCGCTACTTAATTAATGTAATAATTGCTCCACAAATAGTAAATTCGGAGTGATAGTGTAAAAAAATAAAGCAACATTTTCTATCCAATGATTTCACTACTAAATTTATCATTGTTTCATAAGTAAATGTGTACGACAAAAAATAAAACCTCGTATGATAATATTGCAAAGTTTTAAGATGTTTAATTATTATTTTTTGTAATTGTTTTACTTCTTTTTAACTATTTTTGAAATCAAAGTTTTTAATAATCAATTTTTAAAATATAATACATGACAAAAAGATAATAATATGGGAATATATATGTTCAAATTAAGAAGAGAAGGTGGGAACAAATCCCTTAAGGAAGTGGATTTGTGAGGATTATTGGGTTAGAGAGAGAGAAATGAGAAAGATAGAAAAATAAGATTGACAAAACAAAGGCCAAAGCCCAAGAAACAGTTAAGAGAGAGAAGAGAGAAGAAGGAAGGGGGCAACAACTTTATTGGGGGATTAAAAGGCAGAGGACAAGGGCCCATTAGGCAATAGCTGGAGGAAGAGATCTTGTGATTCAACCTTAGCTATTTTTGGGTAATCACCATTGTCTTTTCACTTTCTACTCCATGTATTTGGTCGAGGAGGTATCATTGTCTTCTCACTCAGTCAATACTCAAACCCTCAACAACTCCAAACTCTAAAACATGTACTTTTTGTGATTCTTCAGCACTGTTCTTTTCAACTTGTTTTTAATTCTTATAAATTTAGAAAAGTGTATATACGTTTAGATAGTCTAATAAGGTATTATCTTAAGTGAAGGTCCAATAAAATCTAATAAGTTCGTATTTTTACTTATTTTTACTTATTTGAACTTATCTATTAGACTCTATTAGACCTTCTCTACTAAGTTTTTCTTGTTTAAACAAGACATCCATATTTTATACTCAAATTTTGATTTATGTGGTATGAATCAACTATACTTATTTTAAAAAAATTACACATCTACTAAAACCAAGAGTTTCCCCGCTCTATTACAGGATAAGTAAAAAAAACAATTTAATTAGTTTCCAACCCAAGGATAAGATCAATACTCAAAAACATCTAGCATAATGCATAAGTCTGGCCATCTTTAATTCACCTTAAAATAATCAAATTCAATAAAAATAAGTTCAATCAGTAACTTAAGTCTAGTTCGATAAAAATCAATAATACAAAGAAGAAAAATAACATGAAATAAGAAATATAAGTATTGATGGACCCTAAGTTGTACTTAGGTAGACAAGTGTCTACCAAAATAAAATTTAATATCACGTATCACTCTGGTGATTGCAGCAGTTGATTGGAAGATCAATCTGAGAATGTTGTGGTTGCAAGTACGAAGGCAACCTCAATATTTTTGCTCCATGAAAAATTATTGATTAATTAATAAATTAAAATTAATTTGAGATGGAACTACCACTAAAGATAAGTTCAATACATTTTCCTTATTCATAGATCCAATGAAACCATATTTTAAGAAAATTATTTTCTTTGGCCTAAATACACTAGGCGCCCTTGGTCCTTAAAAGGGACGTTTTGACTTTTATTAATATTTACAATTTACTCTTTGACCATCCTATATTACTTCATTTATATACGAGAAAAAATATAATGATACACAATCTTGTTTGATTCATCGTAACGTGTGATTTTTGATACTTCCTCTGGTTTTTTTAAATGTGACATTGAAATTTCAAATTAAATATTACACTTTCTTTTTAGATCAATAAACTCTCTCTATCTCTCTCTCTCCTATAGAGTCCCTTTATTTTTACTCTCTATCTCTTTCCTTCTCAAAAATTATCTAAGTCTGTAAATCTCAAAGTGTCAATTTAGATAAAAACAGAGGAAGTATCAACTTTTTATGAAGTAATTTTTAATACGTATCTATCTAGATATAGTGAAAAGCTAACTTACAACAAAAATAATAAAAAAATCATCCACAATAAATAAAAAAAATATCAAATTATGCTTTACCAAGAAAAACCTTTTTCACTTTTTTTTTCCTTTTCCTATTCTGGTCTCATTGCCCCCCCCCAGCCGCCGCCGCCTCCTACAAGACCGAGACCTTCGCAGTCGCCGTGCTCCATTGGTGCAAACAAGAAGCTCACTTGGGCCAACCACCATCGGTGATGCAACCAGAAGCGGACCTAGAAACTGGTTCATGGGTGAATCGTTTCCCAAGCTCAGTTCCTCCATGGTGTAAACGGTCCCTACCCGCCCTGAAACTGGTTCACCCATGGTTTAACAGTTCCCAAGAACGGATCTCCCACGCAGCAAATCGTTTCCCAAGCTCAGTTCCTCCATGGTGTACACGGTCCCTACCCGCCCTGAAACTGGTTCACCCATGGTTTAACAGTTCCCAAGAACGGATCTCCCACGCAGCAACCAGTTTCTAGGATCGGTTCACTGTATCAATAGGAGTTTGTCTTTTTATTGTATAGATTACGTTATCTTCACACAAACTGAAACCTGAAATTGGCGCACAGCTTGATCCAAAAAATAATTTGAAACCTAAAATCATTGATCACACAAACTGTTACAGGAGGGAAAAATGGTTGCTTTTGGGAACTGATTTATGTGAAAACTCTCCGTCTAACGAAAGCCTATACTGAACTGGAAGTGTGAACTTTTTAAAAGAATCAGTACAATTGAAATCAATTTGACAAACAGAAACTCTGGAGTGCATACTGCAAGTCATCCGTCTTGATCCATGTGATAATACTCTTTCTTGGACACAGTTCATCTAATGCGTGCGAGTTCTGCTGCTTTCTGCATTTCTTATTGGATAAAAGTAGGAATGCGCCTGCATGAGTAACGAAAGTACAAAAAATATATTAATTCAATGTTGTTCGTTAACTATTCAAACAAGAGTAATTAGCTACCAGGTGTAATATAACTTCAGATTTACCATTGCTTCTTTAGCAGTGGGCCTTTCCTGATGATCATACCTTAGCAACTTATCAACAAAATCAACTGCCTAAATAAGAGTAACAATTGCAGTTAGCAAATTTTTTTTGTCCACGTTGATAAAATTTACACAGCTGTTGAAACTGCCATAATGAGAAGAAATAAACCTCGCCCACTGCCAAATGTTGATTGTCCGCATTGATAAACTTTGTCCATGGTTTCCGGCTATGCCTGCAAAATAGAAGCATAGCCCATAGAATCACTTTAATTTCTAGACCCAACAGTTATACAAAACAGAATAAAAAGTGTTACAAAAACGAGATTCAAAATACCAACCTTCCCACAAGAGCAGCAAGATGTGGATCCAATTCTATGCGGTACTTGCTCAAATACATATTCAGTTCATCTGTCCCTAGTACCTGTACCATTGAATAGTATGATTACACAAAAGGTATTTTAGACTGGTATCTGAATCTCCATCCCTAAGTAACACTGCCCAAAAAATTTGTGCCCCAGTTCAACCAACGATGAGCTCAAACGAGCAACACTCGAGATAAGAAGAAGTGTGTATTCGCTTAACGAAACAGAATAGGCTAACAAAAATGTGAAACCTTTTGACCACTTGGGTGCTGGCACAAGAGGAAAAGAGATGAAGAATACCCATAAAGAATGCAATAATTTAATATTCCGTACACAGTGCTACTTACACATACCTTGGCTATCTTGACCAATTGGTCATAATTATCATGTCCATAAAAAAATGGCTCCTTACGAAATATCTGCAAAATAAAAGCCCTTCTAGTCAAAAGCAGAGCTAACCACCCTCTTAATTTCCGAGCAGAGCCCTTAGGTCAAACTAGAGCAAGATATCAAATGCAAGAAGGTTCGAAAAACATGATCAGACAAGAGCATTACATCATGGAAGATAAATTAACATAGTCGTCAGAATTGTAACAGAACCAGTCAGCAGCAATACTTGGACAAGAACAATTCAGGCTACACCTACTACTTGGGAGTTGGGAGTTGGGAGTTGGGAGATATATAATTTTGATTAATTTATTCATTTACACTTTTAAATCGCTTCCTTAAAATACGTGTAAAACCAATTGTTGTCATTAAACCGTTACGAAGGGAGTATAAAAGAAATTCTCATTGGTATACCGTGTATATATATATATTTGTAATTTTTTACACTTTGGGACCTATTACCTATATAACGATTTGTCAAAAATATACCGGATTTGACACCTGCACATGCAGCAAAGTCCGCTAGCAACAAGTATTCAGCTCAGCATGGATACTGCTCAAGTGTTTAGTAGAGTAACAACAAAACAAAAAAAAAAACTCCAGCTAGCTTTCAATTTTAGCCATGTGCAGCCTCTACTTCCAGTCAAGGTATAAAATCTCTTCTAATAAAAAGAAAAACCAGGTGGAGTTGGAAATAATCTCCGACACCAGAGTTATTATTTTGAAAAAAAAAAGCTGCTCATGCCGGTGAATGAGCTTTTCAAATCAACATGCTCCAACTAAAAACATACTGAAAAACATATTTTTAACTTGTTGAGAAACCCAGATCAGAGAGAGAATGTGTGATTCAGAGAAACATGTTTGTCTTAGTCGCCGACTTTGTTATTTTTTCTTTTATGGTTCGCTATACAGGATAGAGTACTTCCGTACAGCTTTAGGCTCACATTTCCTATTCTGGAACTAAAATACTCTCTTGAGTTTTCTTTGAATAACCAACAAGTTCTTCCCCTTCATTAGATCTTCAAAGTTTTGAAATGACCTTATCTTATCTTTTTCTTAATCTATTATCTAATCCTATACTAGCTAATGACGGACCAAAGAACTCCACAATGTGTGTCCTTATTGTTTGGAAATTGTTTCAATTGCCTTACTCCACGTACCTCTTCTCAGCTTCGCAGCCAAGAAAAAAGCGCAAGAGAAGAGGCGAAATAGGTGTTCATATTTGTTAGGATACCATATCTCAAACATTTGAGCATTATTTTAATGATAAAGAACAAAAAATAATAGACAGAAAAAATGATTTTTGATTCAACAGAAAAAAGTGCAAGAGAAGAGGCATAATAGGTGTTCATATTTGTTGGGATACCATATCTCAAACATTTGAGCATTATTTTAATGATAAAGAACAAAAAATAATAGACAGAAAAACTGATTTTTGATTCAAGAATTAACCAAAAGAAAGAATGGCGGTAAAGAAAACGTGTTTTAGTGAGTTGGTTCTTTTATTGAAGTACAACAAGTTAGTCGGCTAAAGCAATTAGAACGGCGACCAAGAACTAAAATAATATATATGCCTATGGGGTCAGGCATTTGCATATCATGTATGCATGAGAGATTATGTAGTATTCAAGCAGTTAGTAAGAGGTTGTAAGAGTTGCAACGGAAGTATTCAACAAGTTCGTCTGTAAGAGGTCGTAAGAGTTGCAAGTGCACAAGTTTGAGGGGATGTTTTGAGGATCGTAGTTTTCCCTTTATTTTTGAAGAAGGGTTTTACACGTAAAAATCATAAGCTATTTGTCGCCCATACATTATTTTTCTCCCAGCTTTGTGTGTGGTGGATATTTTCTCCTAACCCGAGTCTACTGTTCATGTCTCCATTTAGGATTTCATGTCAACAACACACATGCAAGTAATACTGCCATGTTCCATACATATCTAAGACTGAAGTGCAATTCTTTCAATTGAGAAAATAGAAATGCTCATAGAATACTAACCATTCCAGCAAACATACACCCCAGGCTCCACAAGTCCAGAGAGTAATCATAATCTTGCAAATCAACAAGAAGTTCCGGACCTTTAAAATATCTGTAAAGAAAAATTTTAACTCGCTCTTCAGTAGACAGAATAGCATACTGGAGAGTAGGAGGAGATTTTACTGTAGGGAGGATAAGAGGGAAAAGCTAAAGTAAATAATAAAAAAAAAAGCATAGTAAGGACCACTATCCATTATGCTGGAGCTGGTCATCATCAAGCTTAGTAATCACATATAATTAATTTACTTTAAGCACAGCAAAAAGCTGCATGTGTTCTGTAGAACTTGACCAGAATGGTAAAAGGATAGGTCAGTCTTTGCTCTTTTCAGCATGCAATCCTGGCAATATCTAACTGTCTAACGCTAAGATTTCATTAACCTCGAACTTCAGCAGCAGGTAACAAAAGATAGACTTGCATTATACAAGCTAACTTCTTTTGCCTAATATTACATCCTCTCAAGCAATTTTCAACCATTGCAACCTTTTATAGGCAAGGTCCACATGCATCTAAAACTCCACCAAACCCACATTTATGTAAAGATCATTTTAGAAAAGCTTGAAAAGCATACATTCCACCAATTTTGACAAGTATCCTCGTGCTTTTTCATCAACCTATGCCGATATATGTGATTATAGCAATAACTACGAGACTGAAGTCTTCAGCTTCAAATCTTAAACCACTAATCTGAGAATAGAAGTATAGATCTGGATCCTCATGAATATCTACATTGCTAGGGTTCAGGGTCTTGCATTACTTCAACCACCAAAACGATACTATGCAATTGGTAAGATGATCAAGTTGCTAAAAACAGAACCAGCCAAGAGTTTTTCCGTCAAGTAAAACAATTCCCAAGGTCAGATGAAAAGTTTCCAGAATCTTAGCCCATAGAAAACGGCAGAAGATATGATAGTCACCAGTTCTTCCTACATTGACAGCTTTTGAGTAGTAATTACTACAAAAAGATGATTTGGTGAGTCCCACTCAAGACACAACACTTGATATTGTACACAGTGCTCGATTCTATAAGAGTACATTAAGTAGTTAATGCACTCCTAATAGGATAAAACAAATAATAGAAGACTGCACTTCATAGTTCATAGTTTCATATTTCATCCACCAGACGGGGAAGATACTTGCGCTAGATAATTTTTTCCACAAGACTTGTGAAGGTTAATACTGTCTTGTACATGCATATTACACAAACAAATATAGAACTAGTGTTCACAACAATCAATAATAAATGGAAACCTGACTTCCAGTTTCATGGAATACACACACACGAAAAAAAATCAACAATTGAATAAAAGAAGCCCAGGCTCAGCAGAGACCCAAGGACACCATTCGCATCAGCAAAAAATAAAAACCAAAGAGCCAACAAACTTACTTAGGGTGGCCCCATTATCTTTTTTCCTTAAGGCAGACCTACAATAAAGCATCTTGCACTCGAATAAATCTCACACTCTGTTTGCAAATAGATTATCCACTTTCTTTCTAGGATGATTTAGAATACATGTTCCAATTTCCACAGGATAAATCATCCTCTTTCTCAATCCTCAAAACAGTCGCCCTCTCCCCCAGATGAGAAATTAACCCCGAAGATAAGTTTATCTCTTTCTCACTTTTGCACCTCATAACATGGGTTTAATTTTTGACCTAATGTATGCATGTCAAAAAAAGTGGAAAATCTATTCGCAAAAAAGGGAGTATATAAATAGTAAAGACAACAATATATTTGAAACTCCAAACTTCCAATCAATAACTTATATTCTTTTGAGAGAGGTTCAGGAGGCCATAGGCCCATAACACAATAATTTCAAATTTAAGACTGCATACTTAAAAGGGCAAAAAGGAAATAGAATTAGAACCCACTCTCTAATTTCCCAGGTAGTTTATAAAAGTCAGTTGTCACCCTCAATGCTCAAAACTTTCTCCACAAGCTAATCTGATATTTTCTTTCCCTAACTCAGAAAGACAAAGCAAAAACATTCTTTCATACAATGACTTCCAAGCTCTCTTCTCTAGGTCTCACAAAATCAATAATGATGTCTGGCGAAGCATGAAGATGACGAGACTTTAGAGGAATATGTATAAAAAAAGCAAGATCCACAAAAAAATGATAATAAACAATTAGCTAAACTATAAGCTAATTACATTCCTTCCTTCTATAGGACTTGGATTTGAGGTTTATATTCAACGTTTCAAAGATGTATATTCTTAGTTTATATTTTCTAATAATAGCTACACGAATAATCCAATTTTTAGGCAAGTGAGGAGTGAAGTTTCCAGGCTTAATCTCACATTAAGATCAAACAGTTAATAAATTCTATATATTCAGTTGACAGTTCTGCTTGGATTTCTCTCTCATATTGACCTTTCTCATTTGTGTTTTTTGCTCTACGAAATATTTCTAGCTTTGTTCAATCTGCAGAAATAGATGGTGGCAGCAAAAGTAAAAGAAACAAAGGTCAGAAAACTCGTTCGGAACAACTTCAGCCTGCTGCCCCCCCTCTCTCACAAACACACACAAGAACGGTTTGCCTCTCCACCAAAATCTCCCAAAATGCATGACCATTCACATAGTATATGAGCAATAGCTTAGAAATGTATCAGTGGGGGAAGCAAGAGCATAGTATAGGCAAACACAGTATTCGGACAACCAAAAACAAACCTTGATGCAACACGAACATTATATTCCTTCCCTGGATGATAGAACTCCGCAAGACCCCAATCAATAAGTCGTAGCTTTCGCTGCTCATGGTCAATCATGACATTATGGGGCTTCACGTCACGATGCATAATGCCTTGTGAGTGACAATAATCTAAAGCCTGTCCATCAATCATAGAGATGAAACAAGGCAGAAAACATGAAAAATATTGAAAATCATCCATAATGGGGCGTAAACATGTGAAGAAACTCAGTCATGCAATCCACTAAAAAGAAAATACATGCAGAAGATATAAAGCAGAAATTATACAGACACAAGAGCATGGTAACACATGTCACACTTTATCAGAGTGCAGTAACATAATCAACATAAAACTGTTGGTTTTATGCCAACATGGAACAATGACAGCAAGTTATTTGGAATGCTTAACTAAGAGAAATTGAAGATAGCATATATAATGATACTTCACAGACCAACACATTGTGGAAAATCAATCACAACCAAAAAGCTAAAACTATTATTTCCTTGGTATGCGAAACTAGACAAAAAGCCACTAAAAACATACAGCAACAACACAGCCTTATTCCCAAGATGATTTGGGATCGGCTAACATGAATCGTCATCCAAAAACTGTGTAAAAATATGCCATCTATAAGTGTGACAAACATTAAAATCCTAAAAATAAAGCAACCACAATAATCACATCCCTTCCTCCTGTGAATCCTTTCACTACCTTCTCCAACGCCATACTCTCAACGATCCTAAATAACCATATATCACTATTAATCACCTCCATTCAAGTCATCTTAGGTCTTCCCCTACCTCTTACAATTTACTCCTCCAATCTTCAAGTCTCCTAAACGGCGTATCACTTGGTGTCACCGTCAAACATGACTGAACCATCTTAAGCAATAGTGATAGCCATCAAATGAATCAACCTAACTCCTTAAAAAAAGATGTCTTATGACAACTATCCTCCAATCAAGAAGTAAACTGATTTTGCTAATAATTATCGGGCACTCCAGTCTCAAACAGATTTGAGAATAAATGGTCATAAACAGAAACAGCAAACCACCTACATAAAATGTTATTCTTACGTGTACAATAGATCATGATCCAATTCAAAAAAAAAAAATTAGACCATGACTATTGTTAATAAATGTGTGTAAAATGCACAGCCTTAAAGCCATCCCGTTGAATTGATGCAATAGTAAGCAACAACCTTTCCACTCATAAGTGACCCAAGTGGGAAGACCAATTAAACAAGAAAAGGTATAGATTAACAACCTATTTGCAAGAGCCTAATAGATAAATGAAGACCATTTGCAATATAAATCATATCCACAACTTGAACAGAAGACAGGCCCATATCAACTTATCTAGTAACCAATCAACCCAACCTAAAAAAGATTAGAAGGAAAAGACACCACTCATCTTCAAAGCTCATTTGGCTCACCAACATACATCTAATGAGCATGTCTATTTTGTCTCCAAAGATATCACACAGAGCTGCAAAACTCAAGATATCAATAGACTCACAAAGCCGGCAAATACATGGAGGAAAACAGTTGCGAAAAAAATGAAAGCAAGGGTAAAAATACAAGTAACAGAGCCAAAGCTTAAAATATGGCTGATGATAACAATAGAAACGAAGTAGAACAGAAGATGCAGATTATAGTAGTAGTTACATCCATATGTGCTTCCCATGGGTCAGAAGTGATGAATGTTTTGTTCCAAAAAGTAGAAGCAGAACAACTTTAAACAAAAAACGAAAAATTGATAAACGTCAATAGCTCTTCACAATGCGCAAAGCGGAGCATTGAAGCGGGAAATGGATAACAGAAAACAAACATGTGCGTTGTGCCAATTTACATCACTATTCCATGACCTTGATATTCACATGCTGATTACAACAGTAGCAATCCTTACTAATATTTGATTATATAATAAGTAAAAGGTAATTGGAGCGGATGACAAGCAAGACAATATAACATAACCAAAGAGTACAATAGGATCCTCTAATCTCATACAATGCCATCTTATATCCCATAATATATGATTGTGCCACACCATCTACGTGTAACAATAAAGAATTAAAATCAACTTTGAGTTGGTGATCTTTCCAAATTATAACTAAAGGCAAATACAAAATGAGATACAAATTGGAAAATTATGAGCCCAAGATTTCCAACCAAATGAATAAACTCAAACTCCATAACATGTATGCATCACAAAATTCATATTTGTATATGAAGCATTGGTAAACTTACCTTCAAAAGTTCATAGATGTAGTAGCGAATATCATAGTCTGACAGTGTTGGATACAGCACTTTAAAATCAGTATTATTCACATATTCAAATACAAGGCTTGGGGTCTTTGACTGTTGATCTCTTACGATATCAAGCAATTTCACAATATTTGGTCCACCGCAGAGATTTTGCAGTATTTTTATCTCCCTTTTGATCTGTAGTGATACAAAAAAAACAATCAGTGCAAAGCAAACATCACAAAGGATAAAGCAATCTAATGATATATTGAAACCCTACACTTAATTTAGCATACAAACAGGACGGAGGAATTATCTCAGAAGTCAAAGTCTCAGGGGAAAAGAGGGCTACATTCCCTAATGGAGTTGAGGGAGGAGCTTCAATCAATAAAAGAGTGGTACATTTGTGTTGTTTCTAAGGGCCGAAATTTTCTTGCAAAGCTACAAAAGTAAAATATGCTTGCATAACATCACATGAATTCAACCTTCGCAAATTCCCCCACAAAATTCTGTATGTCCAGGACCCTT
This sequence comes from Patellifolia procumbens, assembly GCA_947645195.1. Taxonomy (NCBI): domain Eukaryota; kingdom Viridiplantae; phylum Streptophyta; class Magnoliopsida; order Caryophyllales; family Amaranthaceae; genus Patellifolia; species Patellifolia procumbens. Next base: position 3,734,676 of record CANSGD010000144.1, read on the forward strand.
AATTTTCATGACCATTTTGTCTGTCATATTTCCGACAGCAACTACGCCAGTCACCGCCAACAGAATACTTCACATAGAAAAATGTGGAAAAGACTAGAATAGATATACCCACTGCTAATGCTTGTTGCACTATGTTCTTACGAGCATTAATAAAAAGTGGTGCATCATCGTATCCCACAAATTGACAACCCAGCTATGTTACTTCGACACCCTCATTCACTTCTAAAATTGTGTGCCGCGTCGTGTCGGATAAGACATGACTCCAGGATATTTCATTTTTAACTTAAAACAACTTGACTTTTATCCACAAAATGGCCGAGTCCGATACTTCGACACTTGTATCCGAGGAAACACATAATCCTTGTCAAGTAACATAGCCTTTCATATCAAAAACTTTCATCATAGCCTAGTTAAGTTGTGCGTTGTGCACCCTAGCATTGCTAAGAAACCCAACTAACCAATACACTAAACAACTAACCAATACACTCACGAATACCGACTTCTAATACCACAAAATCATCCATGACAGAGAATGACACCCTTTAAGCCAAAAAAGTAAAATTCACACTGTCCAACACAAAAATCAAATAAAAGAATCAATCATTAGCTCTTATGTTGAGCTGTGCCAAAGCATTGCTTAAAAACAAGACAGCTTCAGCAAAGACCCCCATTTACAACAACTATTTACAAGTTATAACCTTCAGTCCTATATCCTAGTTCTTACATCCATATAGAATCAGAATTTCTTGCCTTACTATATACCACACTCTCAAACCAACACAAAATCATTTCCGCATCGTCCGTGAACAAAATGATAAACTCTAAGCAAAAAATAAGAAGCCTCCATATTCTAGTTCTTACATCCACATAGAATCAAGCTCGCTTGCCTTACTATATACCACACTCTCACCACCAATACAACATCGTCTCTGCATTGTCGGTAAACAAAATAATAAACTCTAAGCAAAAAATAAGAAGCCTCCACATTCTAGTTCTTACATCCACATTGAACCAGAATTTCTTGCCTTACTATATACCACACTCTCAAACCAACACAAAACCGTTTCCGCATCGTCCGTAAACAAAATGATAAACTCTAAGCAAAGATAAGAAGCCTCCACATTCTAGTTCTTACATCCACATAGAATCTAACTCTCTTACCTTACTATATATCACATTCTCACCACCAACACAAACTTGATTCCGCATCGTCGGTAAACAAAACGATAAACTCTAAGCAAAATAATAAGAAGCCTCCACATTCTAGTTCTTACATCCACATAGAATCAAAATCTCTTGCCTTACTATATACCACCCTCTCACCACCAACACAAAACCGTTTCCGCATCGTCCATAAACAAAACGATAAACTCTAAGCAAAAATAAGGAGCCGTCACATTCTAGTTCTTACATCCACATAGAATCAAACTCTATTGCCTTACTATATACCACACTCTCAACACCAATACAAAACCGTTTCCGCATCATCCGTAAACAAAATAATAAACTCTAAGCAAAGATAAAGAAGCCTCCTCATTCTAGTTCTTATATCCACATAGAATCAAAATCTCTTGCCTTACTATATACCACACTCTCACCACCAACACAAAACCGTTTCCGCATCGTCCATAAACAAAACGATAAACTCTAAGCAAAAATAAGGAGCCGTCACATTCTAGTTCTTACATCCACATAGAATCAAACTCTATTGCCTTACTATATACCACACTCTCAACACCAATACAAAACCGTTTCCGCATCGTCCGTAAACAAAATAATAAACTCTAAGCAAAGATAAAGAAGCCTCCTCATTCTAGTTCTTATATCCACATAGAATCAAAATCTCTTGCCTTACTATATACCACACTCTCACCACCAACACAAAACCGTTTCCGCATCGTCCATAAACAAAACGATAAACTCTAAGCAAAAATAAGGAGCCGTCACATTCTAGTTCTTACATCCACATAGAATCAAACTCTATTGCCTTACTATATACCACACTCTCAACACCAACACAAAACCGTTTCCGCATCGTCCGTAAACAAAATAATAAACTCTAAGCAAAGATAAAGAAGCCTCCTCATTCTAGTTCTTATATCCACATAGAATCAAAATCTCTTGCCTTACTATATACCACACTCTCACCACCAACACAAAACCGTTTCCGCATCGTCCATAAACAAAACGATAAACTCTAAGCAAAAATAAGGAGCCGTCACATTCTAGTTCTTACATCCACATAGAATCAAACTCTATTGCCTTACTATATACCACACTCTCAACACCAATACAAAACCGTTTCCGCATCGTCCGTAAACAAAATAATAAACTCTAAGCAAAGATAAAGAAGCCTCCTCATTCTAGTTCTTATATCCACATAGAATCAAAATCTCTTGCCTTACTATATACCACACTCTCACCACCAACACAAAACCGTTTCCGCATCGTCCATAAACAAAACGATAAACTCTAAGCAAAAATAAGGAGCCGTCACATTCTAGTTCTTACATCCACATAGAATCTAACTCTATTGCCTTACTATATACCACACTCTCACCACCAATACAAAACCGTTTCCGCATCGTCCGTAAACAAAATGATAAACTCTAAGCAAAGATAAAGAAGCCTCCACATTCTAGTTCTTACATCCACATAGAATCAAACTCTCTTGCCTTACTATATATCACATTCTCACCAACAACACAAAACCGTTTCCGCATCGTCCGTAAACAAAATGATAAACTCTAAGCAAAGATAAAGAAGCCTCCACATTCTAGTTCTTATATCCACATAGAATCAAACTCTCTTGCCTTACTATATACCACACTCTCACCACCAATACAAAACCGTTTCCGCATCGTCCGTAAACAAAACAATAAACTCTAAGCAAAGATAAAGAAGCCTCCACATTCTAGTTCTTACATCCACATAGAATCAAACTCTCTTGCCTTACTATATACCACACTATCAAACCAACACAAAACCATTTCCGCATCGTCCGTAAACAAAATGATAAACTCTAAGCAAAGATAAAGAAGCCTCCACATTCTAGTTCTTACATCCACATAGAATCGAACTCTCTTGCCTTACTATACATCACACTCTCAAACAAACACAAAATCGTCTCCGCATCGTCCATAAACAAAACAATAAACTCTAAGAAAAGATAAAGAAGCAAGAAAATGAAGAACTCACCTTCTTCTTCTTAACAGGTTTAAGGATCTTTATAATACATTTCTCATTATTAGTACAATGAACACCCTCAAAAACCTCGCTATACTTTCCTCTCCCAACCTTCCTCACCACTTCATAATCATCCTGTTCCCTGCAAATTCACATCATCAAAATCAAATCAAAAACAGCACAATAACCAGATCAGATCACAAATTACACAAATTAAACAAAACTAACCCCCATTGAACAGTAAGAGCTTCATAATCCCAATAATCTTTAGGACGAATAACATTAATATCGGAATAAACCCTAGCTTTCGACGCCGCGCCAGGGCGGCGCACCGATTTACCAATTCTCTGCGCCAGCGTTTCTGAAATAGCTGACGACGATTTGATTAGTCGTTTAAGGTCCGATGAAGATCGGGTCGGAGGTGAGAAACTACTGGTTTTGGACCCGAATTGACGATTTGATGATGGAAAATGGAGGTTTGAAGAAGAAGAGAGAGAAAAAGAGGGAGAAATGAAGATGGAGAAGATGAAATGGTGGTTTCGAGGAGAGAGAGTGAATTGCAGAGGCCTTACGGCCATCAATCGAAAAAAATATAAGAGGAAAGAAAAGGGTAGAGAATGAGGACGATACCGCAATTTTTAAGACACTTCTTTGAGAAAGGATATTTTTTACTCTTTTCTCTTTCACTTCATTCTACTATCTTCTTTTTCTTGATTGCTTTTTTATTTTCTCTCCTTGTCTTCAAGAAATACTTTCTTTGTCCCAAAATATAGTTCTCCTGTTATCATAATTCGTATTTATTATTTTATTACCCATATTTTATAATGAATTGTTCAAATTACTCTTAATTAATATAGTATGTATCCGGTTTTTATTAAAAAAAAGTTTAAAAAATAATTTTTTATGAATTTGCACGTAATTGAATGGAGTTTCTGACATATGTAAAAAAAAAAAAACAAATCGGATGGAGTTTTCTGTACCGTAAATTTATTTTTTTGAAAATTAAAATTGATTAAGGAGCCGGATGGAGTTTTCGGTTCCGTGAAAATTCAATTTTTTTGAATTTTTTAAAAAGGAAATGAGTAAAGGAAAAGGAGGTAGTATAGACATTTCTACCACGTATTCATACGTATACGGGTTATGAGCTGGTAAATATGGATCCTGTTTAGCCGAACATTTTTTCTTTTTGGTTTTGTAAAAATAAAACAATTTTCTAATATTTTATGTTCGGCTATATGTGATAATGGTGATGACATTTTAATAATCATTTAGCATGGTTTTATGAGATTAATGTGTGCAAGCAAGGTTCGTAATGTTATTACCAAAATACTTTTACGGTTAAGCGTGCTTGGTTGTGAGTAGTCTTTTGATAAGTGACCTTCTAAAATAGTTTTCAGCATATGCATGATTGAAGAAAGGAGAGAATTAAACCCTTTATTTTCTGCTTGATGCATGATGGACCCTCCTACAACAATCGATAATCAACTATATTATAACTTGAATCAGAAGAGAAACAAAAAGGAAAAGGTCGGGGTTTGAGAGAAAAAAGAGAAAGTATGGTCTTACATTCTTTGTAATAATGGTTAACAAATAAATCAGTAAACCTTTTTTAAAATTAATAATTTAACATAATAAAAGAGTAGTCCTAGTTTGCGAAAAGACCAAAATGCCTTTGCCCTAACAACAATTCAAATCTCTGAGTAAAATAAGTAATTGAACCCTTCGTTATATAACTTAATCCTAAGCTAAAAAGGTATGTAATATAAATAAAATATCCTTTCTTTAACTCATAGTACCAAGTTTTAATATTTTTTTAAAACATTGTAAAATGATTAAAGCTATTTAATTAAATTACTCAAGATACTGAAGATTACGTATAAGTATATTGCAATTATAGTGGTTGGTTGGGTCTAAAGTTAGGTTGTTGATGATCCTAGCGGTGTGGTCACCGTGTAGACCATAGTCTTTGGTATAGGCATTGGTGGGAACTCAAATTGAGTCAGTCTTTAGTTTTTAAATGGTGGGGTTTAACTCTCTAGTGGTGAAATCGAATTGAGATGAGTTAGGCATTTCGGTGGTGAGATGTGTCAATTACCACTACGGAAAAAGAAATTAAAGTTGTGGCCTCATTGTGTTTAGGGCTGTACCATGGTGAAAACCTAGATTAATATACTAAGTAGTGTTTAAAGTCCAATGTATTGGATTTTTTTCTTTCCAATTAAAGCCTACGAAGTTTATTGAAAAAAACTTCTGTGCACTTTATATAATTCTCATACTATTTCGTAATAAATGAGTAGACTCATTCTCTACTATATAAACAAACACAATTCACTCTCCTTCTTATATCTCTCATCCGAACTAGAATTTCAACTTTTTTTTTGTGTAATTTTATTGGTCAGTTTTCTCCATCTAAGTTAATTCGAATGGCTTAAACAATCATTGCCAATTATCAAGAACTTCAATCAATTATTTTGTTAAAAAATGCCATTTATTCTATGACACAACTATACACCTCAAAAGAATGTTAGTTATAATATGCTCCACGTTGCTTAGTTCCCATGAATATGAGAAATAGGAACCATATTATAGAACAAGGCAAGTATATATATAGTAATCCCGTCCATCTCTAATTAGTGGTTACATATTCTTTCTTTTTTGATGATTCCAAAATTATTAGCACAAACTTTCAAATACAATTGGTGTAAGATAACATTACCTTAAACTCTTCCTTTACTCTCAAAGCTTTGGTACTTCTAGACACAAATTTCATATATTTCTCTCTCTTTAAATTCTGCCTTTCTTCTTAAATATTTGGGTTTGCCGTTTTATCCATGATCATATAAATACAAATCATAAAAAAAATTAGTTAAAATTGTAAGATTTTACCTCAAAAGCTCATGGTTTTAAAATTTTGAACCTTGTACTTTTAAGTTAAAACACTATCATGCCTAGATTTTAGGTTCACATCTTATTGATTTAAGCTAAAACCTTCTTATTTTTTCCTTGTTCTATCTATAAGCATATGAATATGCCATAAGGCTTACTCATCTCTCTTACCATCTCACCGTTATTTTTCTGCTATTATGTGAGTTTCTTTATCCAAGAATCATCATCACGATGATTCAAGCTTTCTCATCCTCCTACCACATGTGAGTTTCTTTATCCAAGAATCATCATCACGATGATTCAAGCTTTCTCATCCTCCTACCACACTTAAACCTATCATCTTCTCCTATTAGTTCTAAAATTTCCTACTTGCTGTATCCATTTTATTTTTTCTCGCGTAACTTCTTAACCGCTCTTGAACAAGTTTTTATTTATAAACATCTAAACAAGCGTCTGCACATTAAAAATCTAAACTAGTTTTCACAATTTGCTAAAAACCTGACTTTCAATATAAAAAGATTTCACAAAAGATAAAGTACAGAGCTTTTAAATGAAAATACACGTTTTATATTAAACATCAAACGAGTTGCTCATAAACATAAATGAACGAGCTTTTTAAATAAGAGGGATTGGATTGGAAATGAGAGGAAGTGGATGAAAAAGAATACCTTCAAATCCTTCATTTCCTTTCATCCCAAAATAGGAACTAAACATGTGATTTCTCTCAAACCCCCCACCAATACCAAACACTGGAAGCTACAATTACTTTATTTTCTCTTGTTTTTCTTTCTTTTCTTTTCTCTCCCTTTCTTTTCCTTTTCCTTTACTAGAAAAATACCAAATACATTGTTAGTCTTTTCTTTGTACATGATTAAGAAAACCACAAATTGTTCGTGAACATAAACAAACATTTACTTTTGTATCAGCCATCAACTAGCTTAGTTTCTTGCTAGATACTCCCTCCGTTTCCTAAAAATTGTTACACTTACAAAAACACAAGAACCAAAGAAGTGGGTATAAAAACATGACAAATAAGTACTAAAAAGTAGGGGGAAAGAAGAAAAGAATCTCCATCCAAAAATACTCCTAGTAGCGGATAGATATGATCCCCACGACCTTAAAGTTACGAAAACAAATACTTTTAACACTAGGCCAAATCTCAAGGCAAGCTGTGGGCCGTGGCTCGACACCAAAGACAAGATTCAATAGCGGGAAAACTTCGAATCAAAATTCACAATAGACAGAAAGTCAAACAACACAAACACAAATCCAATGTCCACACTTCCATTCCACATCCCCACCTTTCTCTCTCTCTCTCTCTCCCTCTCTTAGGAACGAGTGTTAGTGCAAAATGGAAGACGTAAAAAACAGCGCAGCTTGGGTTGCTTCACACTCCTCTCATGTCTTCATCGATTCTTCAGGTTATCATTTTTTCCTAACATATTTATGTTTGTGATTCGCATTTAGCACGAAGATGTTAATAATTAAGTTGATTTTATTGTTGTTGTTGTTTGATTGAAGGATTGGAGAGGGTAGTTGAGGGAATAAAGGGTTTAATACCAAAAATAAAATGGGATTTTGAAGGAATTCATTATTTTGATGATGGACCCTCTCTCTTCAGTATCTTCTCGTCTTGGAGGCCTTGAATTTCTGCTTTTGGCCTGGTAATCTTATTTACTCTTTCTCCTTTTTTTTCCAATTTTTTTTATCTTATACTCCCTCCGTCTGGGATTTCCCATTTCCTTTGGGCACAAAGTTTAAGGGGGTGATGTTGATGTGGGGCCTAGTTTTCATATTATAATGAAAAAAATAAGTTAGTGGGTATTTTTTAAAATTGTTTATTAAGAGAGTGTGGGGTCAAATACTTTTTGTAAGGAAAATAATATTATAGTAGGTGGGCCATATCCAAATAAGGAAATGGGAAATGTAATTGGGACAAACATAAATGGAAAAATGGTAAATCCTTTAGGGGACGGAGGGAGTATATTGTATTTGCTTCAATATTAGCAACTCAAGACAAATGATGTTAAAATGTGCAAAAAATGCTATAATTAGAACTTATCGGAATTCGAACTTATCGAAAGTATTTTATAAGGTGTTAGGACATGTTATATTCAGCTTATTTTCAGTTGAGTTCAGTTCAGCTGAATTATTTTCGGTTCACTTCTTATTGGAATTCGAACTTATTGAATGTTAAATATTTTATAAGGTGTTAGGCCATGTTATCTTCGGCTTATTTTTAGTTGAGTTTCGTTCAGCTCAATTGTTTTTAGTTTATTTCATTACAGCTCAACTTTTGACAATACTTTTTATCTCACATTTTTACTACTCCTTTCCGTTCAGTTCAGCTTAGCTATTTTTAGTCGAAGAGAACACTAACATGATCTTATTAAGACCTTGTTCTTTTGGCCTGCAAAAAGCTGATCTGAAATTAACTGAATTAAACTCAACTGCATCTAACTGCAATTCTTGACTCAAAAGGTGAATTGAATTGAAATTAATTTGAGTTCATTGCTGAAACTTATTTGAACTTATCGAAATCTATTGGACGATTTTTTTTATAAGATGAAGAGACACGCCCTAGATAATGGAGGAGAGGAGGGGGTTGATTGAGGACCTTAGGTTAATTTCATGCAAGTGCTGGACATTTCACATCATTGATTATGTAGGGCATTAGACAACTTTTAGAGTTGCTTCTTGTCGTCCTTGATATGATGGGCTTCACACTTACAAGTTACAATGTCCACTTGTTAAGGTCCCCTTCATGTTTTACCAAATCCATTCTGCACGCTAGCTGATTTGGAAGTGCTATTTTCTTAAAGTTAGAGCTGATCATGATTAAGCCCCACCAAGGTTGCGATTTAGGACCGGTTTTACTAGGGTTGGCAGAATTTTCAACTCTTCTGTATAACGTTTGCTTCTTAATCACAGTCTAAGTTAATCATCATCTTGTTAGATTTGTCTCAATGTATTATAGATTTATAGTATCTTTTGTACTTATAGATAATAGTGAAAAGAGAAATGTAGTTTGTTTTGAGTTGTCCAACAATGTAGTTTGATATCTATTTTCCACTACTTATAGATAAGCCTTGTTCTTTTGGCCTGCAATGAACTAAAATTAACTAAACTGAACTCAATTGCATCTAACCTTGACTCAGCAGGAGCTGAACTGTAATAAATTTAAGTTCATTGCAGACCAAAAGAGCAGGGCCTAAGACTTACTGAAACTTATTGGAACTCATTTGAACTTATTGGAATCTATTAGACGATTTTTTTTTATAAGATGAAGAGACACGCCCTAGATAATGGAGGAGAGGAGGGGGTTGATTGAGGACCTTAGGTTAATTTCATGCAAGTGCTGAACATTTCACATCATTGATTATGTAGGGCATTAGACAACTTTTAGAGTTGCTTCTTGTCGTCCTTGATATGATGGGCTTCACACTTACAATGTCCACTTGTTAAGGTCCCCTTCATGTTTTACCAAATCCATTATGCACGCTAGCGAATTTGGAAGTGCTATTAACTTAAAGTTAGAGCTGATCATGATTAAGCCCCACCAAGGTTGCGATTTAGGACCGGTTTTACTAGGGTTGGCAGAATTTTCAACTCTTCTGTATAACGTTTGCTTCTTAATCACAGTCTAAGTTAATCATCATCTTGTTAGATTTGTCTCAATGTATTATAGATTTATAGTATCTTTTGTACTTATAGATAATAGTGAAAAGAGAAATGTAGTTTGTTTTGAGTTGTCCAACAATGTAGTTTGATATCTATTTTCCAGTATCATTTGATGAGGTTGAGCTCCGAGAGTAGATTAGTGGCTAGCTCGCTTCATAACCTTGTGATCAGAAGTTTGATACATAGCCACATCATTGAAGGCCTTTTTTGTTACCTCTTTTTTTGCATAGTCACCTTAATCCATAGAACTACAACAATATTTGAATTACTTGTGCTTCATAATGCCAAACCCTCCATAAGCGTGGACCCTACATAGTTTCCTGAACTCAACATGATAAGAATTGTGTTTTTAGATAGTATTACCAATTTATGGTAGCTCTAAGGTGAGGAGAGAACGATGTGTTTGTTCCAGCCTATGCATAATAGGTCATTATTTTGTATACTCCAATGGGAAGTAAAATCACGTGTTTGGAAAAAATTTCACACTTACTGCTTCCTCCCTTCGAAATTATGCCATTAGCCATTCTTTCTGAAAATCTTACTTTAACAATATACTTTTCAGTTTTCAGCATATACATTATACAGTATACATGTTTATGTTACTTTCTGATTTATTTAGATTTTGGTTAAGGCCAATTATCTTTCTTTCCGTGTCTAATTATCATCAAATCTTGGTAGATGAGGAGTTAAGCTATGATCATCTTGCTTATGGGCTAAAGAAAGCTTTGGAGCATGATAAATCAGCATTTGATGCAGATCGTCTACAGAATTATACAGGTAAATCGTAAGTGTAGCTCATGACTGACTGACTTACCTTTATACGCTTTCATTGTCCATTTCTTGGGAGCTAAGATGTACTTGTTTTGATCTCAGACAATCTCTTGATCAGGAGATACTGAGATAGGTTCCTTCTTGGAAAAAAAAAAGACTTTAAAATGGACACAAATGGATGCCATGTTTTATTCAAGTGCATTGGACCTATTCGTGATAGAGTACAAAACTAATCGTGGGCTTAGAACCACCAACTTAGGCTTTTGGTTGAGTTGGTTCCTTGACTTGGCACCTTAATGTATATGAACCAGTTGTAGTAGTGAATTGAACTTATTGGCTCTTTTATAAACCTTTTTCTCCTAAGATAATCAAAGTAAGCTGAACAAAGTACTACCAGTCTTTTTCAAAAGTGATAGCAAGGGACTTCAATGCCATAAACTTTCATTTTAGTTCGCGTTAAAGGGGCAGGGTGTTTTATGTACTTTCTATATTCTTATGGTTGGTTATTAGGGCTAAGGTATGAAACATGACTTGAACTCAAATTAGACCACTGCCAAGAAAGCTCTTTGAATTTCCACCCCGGATCCCTACAGATGTCGCGAGAAATGGATGTTTAGATGGAGATATCTGTCGTGTTTTGGTACACATAGTCTTAGAAGAGAAATAATCTTGGTTTTTAATTTTAATGCTACACAATGTATTCGTTTCAGCTGAAATGATGGTGCTGCTAAGAAATGAGCACTGTTAGTCAACAAGATGACCTATATACAAGTTCCTTTGCGGGACAGCGATAATCATTTTTTTGCATCTAGTTTATTAGTTTGAAGGCCATGTTATGGCTGTTTCTAGGAACCTTTTTCATTTATTATAGGATTTATAGCATATTCTTTGATTTCTGGGTGCTGTGTTCAAGGAGAGTTTGAGCTTTCATGCAGGGGATGACCTAGGAGTATTGACTTAAGGTTGTACGGAAAACAGCATAAAAAATTATTTCATAACCCCACGTCGATATGCAAATCCTTTACTTCAACTTAAAAAATTACACATGAATTGTAACCACAACAATCAATTAACCTTAACTTTGATCTCTACTAGTATTCAACTTCATTTTTATTTTTTTCAGGAAATGAGGAATAAGAAAAGTTGGGCATATTCTTTCAAATCATACAGAACACCCTTTAAATAATTTAAGAAAAGTCGGCAATCTCTGCACAAGTTATCTTTACTTTACTTGGAAATAAACAATTTTTTCAAATTGAGTGGCTTTTGCCTCTGCATATGTGTTTACATATCTTCTCGTGCTTTCAGGTAGCATGAACTTATATAGGTGACCCGGTTGTTTCAGGTACTGATCTACGAGAGATGTTGAAGTGGCCTCGGCCACTTCCTTTAGAAGATGAGCGAGTCCGCCTACTTCATGAGGTGGTATTTACATACTTTCACGTGTTACGTTATTGTCTGTTGTGTATCAATTGTTCTGGAAAATTTTCATATCTAGATGATTGTCCTTAATGTTCTAGTGACCTTAGCTTTTATAAAGTGAATGTGCACCATGTGTAGGTGGGTCGTGAACTAGAGGAGAACTTCGGAGGAAAAGCATCAAATCTTGTGGAATCATGTGGAAAATCAGCAGTTAAACTTGTAGCTCTTGTAACTCGTCACTTTCCTGGTCTCTCCTATTCCTCCCTTTCCAACCCCCTTTTGTTACTTACAATTTGTTTTTTTTGAGCTTGGTTGTCTTATGCTCATTTATTCGTGTTGCATATATGCTACAGGCTTTAGAGACCACACGATATACAGAGGTCATCAAGTTTTTTTGTATAGACGAGCACAGATATTTGTAGCAGATCTGTGGGGTGCATTCAAGGGCCAGGGTTTTGGGGAGTTCAGTGACATAGGTTCCATCACAATGTTTGCTGACTACATTGTCCCAGCTGTTCTGCGGCAGCTTGGTGTGCTTAAATATAGTGCATCCCTTGCTAGTATTATTGAGTCAAATAGCGAAATAGTCTCTGGCACTGAAGAGGAAATAGAATTGCGAGCTTGCTCCATTCACGCTGTTGAGAAAATGAGGGATCTTATCCGGCTAAAAGCTGGAAAGCAGGTGAATTCTACCATCTTAATCTTTACATCTTTTGTTACCACTTCAATGTCAGGTGCAATTCTTTACATGTTGAAGGACATTTGTACTGGCCTTACAATTTACAACCTTGTGTAACACATGGATTGTGCAGAACAGGGGTGAGGTGACGTTCTATATTAAAGGTTTTGACTCAAAATATAGAGAATCACTATCTTAGGGTGAGCTCTATTTTTCAAAACCTGTTAGACTCATATCACTCATTGGCTGAGCATCAATAACTTGGAAATTAGTGGGTTAGGTTTGACTTGTTGGGTTCAATAATATATATTGACTCAATAGAAACACATTAACAGCTTAGCTGGATAGCAATCATATAGGGAAAGGTAGGGGAGGAAAGGGGAAGGAAAAGCAATTTTGCATTTGTCTTCAAAATCTTTCCAACATTAGACGAATATGATCCACTAAGATGGGAGGGAAAACAAAAAACGTCCAATTCTGTTCTCTTCGCTTCCCGCATGCTGTATCCAGACATGGGAAGTGAATCTCTTGCTTTCCTTTCTCTTTCTTTTCCTTCAAATACCCCATACCAAACAAGCCATAAGCGTTAGAAATAGCATTTTGCATAGAAAGGAGAAAGACAAACATTAAGTCCATCCATAATATTTGGGTAATAGCTTGGTGTAGGAACTGATCTAGTTTACTCGAGTAGTAAATGGTGTCATCCACTCATCGGGTTTAGGTCTCCATTACCCTTCAGCCACCAGAATTCCAAGACTCGACCTAACATAACCCGACTCGAAGAAACTTGATGTCAATCAGATTGATGTGTTTGACATTCTTTGTTGAAATCATACGTAGTTAGCTGAAAATGTGGATTTCGTGGCATTAATGAGGGCTTTCTGTCATTACCACCATTAAATAGCTATTGGACTAACATAGGTTAATCTAACCCACATACTCAAATTACCTACTTATCCCTGTCCCCTGAAATAAAATTCTCTCGTCTTGTGATTTCTGCGCTCTCCAATTGTACTTGTAATACTTTGATTTCTTTATTCTAGCAATGATGTTGCTAAATAATGCTGTATATTCAGGAACTTTTCAAGACAACGCAATAACTATGCATATCCGCAAAAAATACAACATTTGTAACAAAACACAAACAATACAACTTGCATTGCTCATGGATACACAAAGTACAACATGCATCATTGAATTTATTTGTAGTAGTATCGATCATTCCAACCTAGGCTCCAAGCTTCCAACCAAATGTCACCAGTACTTATCTAACAGGACTGCATAAAGTATGCACTTCGAAACATTGCCTCGTTAAAGCAATTACTATGGGGTCCTCGCCATTGCCTCTGTCCCTATGATTATTTAGAGTTTCATAAAGGCGTCCAGAATTCTTAAAGATGAATAACATACAATACTCATTGATAATATGGCTGAAGATAATTATAAACCTCAGAAATATGAGCACATGAAGCCAAAACCTCCCAAATGATAATTTGCGAGGCAGCACCACGACTGGCAGACACGATGAATGACAAAGCAGTTGCCAAGTAAAAAGCAAAACAACTATCAGTCAGAAAGTTCGTGATAGATTTAGAGGCTGAGAAACATATAAAAGCAAATTAAAGTCTGAAGCACAGGGAGCATTGCAGCAGGGGAAGCTGGACCTGGAAAAGATGTAAACTTATTAAGGATTCTGGAAAGACACTTTTATACCAAGTCCCACATAAGTCATAATGTTAAGCACCCTGCGGAACTATTGATTTATAGTCTTCTGTTTAAGGGAAATGGGTTGCAACTAGGTTACTTTTTGAAGGAGATTAGACCAAAGGGAAGGAATACGAATGATTAAGCAAGGAGGGAAGGGAGTCTGAGGAAGACGTGAAGTTAATCAAAGTTATGGTTCTATCTTCTTTTTGTTGGGCATTTCTAATGAGGGGTAAGTAGGCAATTCTAGTATTTGGGTCAGACCTATGGAAGTATAATGAATACCTTTCCAACAGTGTGTATAAAACTATAAACAAAACTCCCTCATTCATGCCACGGAATACACGTCTACAGCAATAAAATTTCATTTTTATGATAACTTTTTTTTGGTTTAACAAAGATAATAAGCCAAAGTACAGGACCATTGGGAAGATCCCAGACTTATTTTGCTAGCTAAGGATTTAGTGAATAGCTGAAAGGTTGGCAGAACTTCTTTTCGAAAAGTGATTGGTCCATTATAAATTGTCTTAGTACATTAGTGTATGAGCCATGAGACAAGTACAACATATTCTCTCAATGCAAGTGATATAGAAAGGATGTGAACTTAGTCCACTATGCTACTTAGATTCTTCATTTCAACATAAGTACTTGTAGCAGATCCTCGTGCTAGGCTGGTAGCACATGGGTATGGACAAATGACACATTTTCTAGAACTTGAAACCATCTCCTACACAAGTAGCCACATAATGCTTCATTCCTTAGATAAAAGTGTGCAACAAGAATATATCTGATATTGATAAAATATTGTCACCCCTGTCTTCCACTACCCTACCCCTGAGGTGTGGGGGTAGTCTCAAGAATTGAGAATCGAGCGAGACCTGGTTAGAACTTTAGATTTTATTTCATTGAATGTGAACTTTGTTATGCTTACTAATAATTCCTTATGACATAGTGTTTTTGTTATGATATCAGGTGTTGAGCGTGGAGCTGAATCTTTGGTTGTGGTCGTATGGCATTCAGTTACCTTCTCTTGTGCACCACAGGACACTCTCCATATACTACTGAATTTCTGCTGTTCACTTAACCTTTCTTTTGATACAACATTTTGTACATGTTGGAGGAGACCAGGACGCAGCTTGTCCTCCTCTTAGCTTTAAGTTAGGATGTTCTGAATTTAGCTTGTGCAAGTGATTTTTGTGTGGATGCATCAATGTTCTATTTTCATCCTCCTTTTTGGCTACCAAACAAAAACTATTTCTTTTATACTATGTTTGAATTTTGATTAAAGCTGATATTTTGGGGAGAGGCTGAGATAAAAAATGTTACACGGTGCAGTTACGTCCCCTATAACTTTAAGCTTGCTCTAAAACTACATTGAAAGAAGAGCTTGCTCAAGAGCAGTTTTTTCCTTATTGCATCAATCAAGTTGAAGCAGCCGGATTCTTCGTGGTAGGCAAATTGCCATCATAGGTGCATTTCAACACGTCTGGTTTTCTCACTAACCTCGGTCCGACGGGAACTTTTCTGCTTTTCGGACGGATGTCCTGGAGCCAAACAACACGAGTTACTAATGCGTAAAACTGGAAGTAATTACTTTCATCAAATACAGAAACCAGCTAACACTGTTGTTTTTCATGGTAGAAGCTGATTTTATAAAGATACCTGATCAAAGATTGCTGTTGGGATTGCAAGAGTTGCAACAGCATTTGGGGAGTCAACTATGCCAGAGATTCTTCCTTCACAAGGGCAGCAAGATAGCAGGAGATAAACCTAGCAAGTATTCCAGCTAGCTTCTATGAGTAAGAGTATTTTACCTTTTTTTTTTAACTAGATGATTGAATTAGCAGCTGAAATATTCATAAAAGAATCAAACCTGCTCCTTGGAGTAACCAAATCTGGAGAGGTAATCAATGGCATTGAGTACTGCACGCTTGTAAGCAACACTTGCATCAAGATAATGTTGCCTTCCACTCTCATCAACACTAATGCCTTCAAATACCAACCATTCCGAGAACCTTGGTTCAACTGGGCCTATCTCGAAGATGGGGTTGACATGCAGAGGAGTTGGTCCCATTGGTGTGAGGTATTCCTTCATTCCACCTCTTATAATGTCACACCTGATAAGTGATAGGTATTTTTTTATCAGCACACACGTAGTATAAATATTTAATGACTTCAAATCTCTTAGTTTAATTTTGATATTATATCTATAAAATCATCTTATGTCAGTACACCTGCTTAGGTCTTTGACAGGAAAAAAGCAATGAAAAAGTTGCATTAGGTAAAGTTAGTTCCTGGGCATCACTTCCACATACTTCTTATTTTTATTTTCTATAGCTTCATTCTCTGCCAAGGTGTACAAAATGGAGCACTCTCAGCCGTAACTGCACTATCATCTGGATTCTGCGTTGAAAAATTTGCTGGATTTTTCTGCATCTTATGTCAGTTTTCATTACAGTATCACACTTCTGCTTTGAATGCAAGAGATCGATTAAGTGATAGATTTAATCTTTAGAGTTGTATTTGAACTAGCAGGAGACTCTAGAAAGGTGTCTGCTCTTTGTGCTAATGATTTGTCTTTTCTAGATACTCTACTGGCTTGTAATCTACTGAACATTCTACATGATTGCATTTTAAGTGCAGAACAGGGGAAGAAAGATTAGGTACTTGAGTTCAAGAAAGCCGCTCATCTCAATTGCGCCACAAAATGAGACTTCACCATCCCCCTGAGAGAAGTGCATATCACCTGTGCTAAGATTAGCTCCTTCAACAAACACTGGAAGGTAAATCTTTGAACCTTTGCTGAGATTCTTGATGTCGCAGTTTCCTCCATTCTCTCTTCCTGGAATTGTTCTTGCTGCCTCTTTGGAAATTCTTTCCCATTCTGGTGTCCCCTTTTCTATCTGCTCATGATCATTATAATCCATCAGAATCATCAGTATTAATTTACTTTTGTGCTCTTAGCTCTTTAATACTCTCACCTTCCCTAATAGGCAACCTTTGGGTGATGGCAAGTTTGCTAATGGTCTAGAATGCAGAACCTCACACAACTTTAGGGACTTGAGACCGTTTTCTTCAACTTCTTTTTCCCTTTCGTTCCATATATCCAGGAGCTCCTTTGATGGCGCTGTCCCAATTATTCCTGGGTGAGTCAAACCTGGGAAACGTACTCCTGATATATATTCATGTAGAAGCAAAACATGATATAATCCCGTGTCAGCATAGAACAGCCACCTAATATAGACTTGCTACTATTGCTAGGTATTTAGCTAACCATTTGCAGAAAAAAAATCTAAGTGTATTTGGTTGATGGTCTTGAAATGAAATGGAATGGGATACTAATATACTATAAGGCGTCGTGAAGGCAGACAGGCAGATCATAACACTCTCTCCCATTGAATGAGTTTCACTCCATGTCATCCTCATACATTATAAAAAACAAAAAAAAGATGGCCATACATGGCTTGACCTCACAACTTTGAATATACATATCAATTACTTGACCATTGATCTAATGCAATCTTCTAGTTCATCTTGCAAAACAAAGTATTAGAACTGACGACATAAAAATGAAATAGATAAAAAACGCAAAGAATCCTATCATCAATGTTCATTCTTTCAATTATCATATTTCCGTTAAGCCTCTAAGGTCATGACTATTGTTCCTACAACAATCTGGAGCTCTCGTTCTCATACCATTCCATTCCAATCATTTGAACCAAACTCCCTAAGATCATGTTCCCTTCCAATCTTAAAAACAATCTTCAGTAAAAATTAGTTTTAATTAGCGAAAATAGTTTGCCATCAGTAAAGATCAGTTTCGACCAATAAAAGACGATGATTGCATATGCGAAAAGCACTGATATATGATGATTGCAAATCAGTGTTTTAGTTGTAGTTTAATAATTTCACCTGGTATTTGAGGAGAGTGCGCATATATCCCCTCAAAATGCCAAAGAGCCTTGGTAGCACAGGGGAAATGGTCAGTCAAAAATCCACCCCCATTTTCTCTATCAAATGTTGCAGTGTAACCCCATTCATCCCCAGGCAGAGGTCCCAAGTTGCATATCTCCACCGCGAGAAGATCACCTGGCTTGGCCGGAACCCCATCTTCATCCAAAACCTTGATCGGCCCACTTAAGTAATGAACCTGGTTGAATATAACACAGTTACAAACCTATCTTAAGCTCCAAAACTTGTGATTAATATTAAACGGAAACACTGCTGATAATCCGATATTTGTGCATTAAGTTTGGCATTTTAGTGCTTATTTGGTTTATATAATAAAAGCATTAGGAAGTTGAAGTTTCTAAAAGTAGAAGAATGTGAAGTGAAGGTGCACTTGTTGTAAAGCGAAAGAAGTTGCTTATCTATTAGTTTACTTCCCATGATCAGCAAATGGCTCGGAAATATTACTTGTTATGTTCAACCAAACGATCACTAAAACTACTACTAGTATAGCTTAAAGTTGCGCGGGTCTTACAGTTGAGAGGTCGATGAATTTTACATCAGAAGCAGAGTCATTATCACGGATTTTACCTCCTGTCCAATCCACCATCTCAATTCTGAAAAATTCCTCTGTTTTCACCTCTGCAACTGGAGGTATTTCAGGGTGCCAACGATTGTGAAGAGGTAAGTCTTGCTCCCATGGCTGCCTTTTCAAGTTCACTGCTACCACTAATCTCGCGGTTCGAGGGGCCATATCTATTGTTCTAGTTTGCTAGGATATGTGTTTCTAACACTCTCATGTTTAAACTCAAGTAATAAAAATTACACACATTATTGTTTGAAGTTTTTTGTGTTCTTCACTACAGAATTTGGCTTACTAGTAAAATTTTAGGACCTTTTCTTTTTTCCCTAGTGGTCCTTTGAAATTAATTTCCAGATTGGACACATATAATGGGTAATTATCAATCAAGGTTATTGAATCTGACGTTTAGGGTTCTGATTTGCTCTCTTTAAAGATCATGAATATCTTTTCTGAACCACACCATATATCTTTTGATCTCCAGGACCCAGGTATGTCTTCTATTTCATGATAAGTATTCAGATAATTTCAAAAGGTACCAATAAGCTCTAAAAAATGTAGCATCTTAGTATAAGATAAGCTCAGTAAGTTCAGGAACATAAGGTTAAGTGAACTTGCCTTTAGTATAGGATAAGCCCTTATCATAGGGATACTAGCATTACATGCACACAATGTGTGCAAAAATTATATCATAGTAGTTTTGGTATTTTGAATCAGTTTTTTTTATGTTATTTATTTATTGAGGTTGGGTGAGTGGGTAGTTATTTTTTGTGATGTAGTGGGATTGTGGGATAATTATAGGTGGTTTATTTATGCTATTTTTCTCATTAATTTTTTATTTTTTTATGATAAATTATTTTTTTTCTGTAAATTATTAATTAAACAACAAAGGGTAAATTAGGCAATACATTAAGTTTGGTCTCCCTCCCCTCTTCCCTTATAATATAGAGATAGTATATAACTGTAAATGTATTGGATTTCAAAAGAAAAAGTTATATTATGCATTTTTCTAATTAACAATTTTTTGGATTTTAAGGCTACTTGATATGTTCAAAGAACCTCATCCCGACTAAGATGAAGAGGTCTAGTCCACCACCACTAAATATGTTAGTGAGTGGAAATAATATTTGTTGAAGAAAAGTACACGTTTGGTATATAAGATTTAATTACCCAGGTAAATTAGTAATAAGTATCGTATTTTCTTTAAAAGTACGTATTTTTTATTGTCATAATTTTTTTTAAAAATATAATCTCATTTATAAGTATGAAATTATACCATAGTAAGAAGAATCCTCTCGGTTACCCTTACATGGGATCCCATCTAGAGGCTATCACAAGCTATACAACCCCAACCCCTCTCCCCAACTATATTGAAATTTTTGCTTCCAACAAGATATAAACCTTGGTCTCCGATGTGAGAGAAAGAAAGGTATACCATTGAACTCAAGGGTCTTTGATTTTTCGTTGTCATATTATCATTCAGTATTGCCTACCAAATAGGCCGTATAAGTTTAGTGAGAATCGAACCCAGACACGGCTAGACTTAGTCCAAGCCCCTTGCTCACCTTGCATAGTTGTTCATACTTGATAGTATTATCAGAAAAAAAAAGACAGCATTACCACAGAAAGGTTAGCATGCTTGATGTCCTCAGCTGAGGAATCATGTTTGATATCACCTCCATGAGCGTCTACCATTTCTACCCTGCAAACCTCTCCAACCTTCACTTCTGCAACATGTGGTATATCGCCGTGCCACCGGTTGTGAAGGGGAAGCTTCTGTTCCCATGGATGCTTCTTGACATTTACAGGAACAACAGTTCTTGCACCATACAGAAAAGCCATTGATCTGATTTTTTTTTTTTTTTCTAATAAATGTGTTTTTTTTTTATCTTCCTGTGTCGTATTATTTGATCTCTTTGTGAATATCATATGAACAATGTTTTCGGTGGTACACCTATATGTTTTCGGTGCAACCAGCTGGTTTTTGGTGATTTGTTAGTTGTAGATTGTCCAAAGGGTTAAAGAATTGTCCTATTTTCCATTTTAGGTTTTTAATAGAAGATTGGTTCATATCTTTTAAGGTAATATAGCTCGCATAATTTCTTTACTTTTGCCCTATTTTATACGTTTATGATATTTCTAATTCTATTAATTGTTTATTTTGTAATTTCTCTTCCTATTCATGTGATTTAAGCCTATACAGACTTTTTCAGAAAATCTACATTACCCTCTTATTAATTCTTAATATGCGTGTCAATATCTAATATAACATTTAGTTGATTACGGAGGGAGTAGTCATTTGGATATATGCATTGCTCCTTTACCCTACTTAGGACTATAATTTTTATTATACACACGGCTATATCATGAGTATGGTATACCTAAGGCTATTTTTTTACTCAAATAGTCTTCGGTGTACCATGTTTATGGTACACCCGTGACTATTTTTTGCTCAAATAACCTTGGGTGTAACATGCTCATAGTACAGCTGGGTGTATGATGCATAATCTCATTTAGGACTAATATCTCTTTAGGCATTTGGTAAGTCACTAAGTTGTATTGACGTAAAATTTTATTGGTCACTAAATTCTGAGATAGGTGGTTTCTGCTTCTTACCTTTGGTGGATGGACAGTCCTTTTTAATTTGATGGAAACTCCTCTGTCTCTCTTTCAACCGGAAACTTTCTGAAGCCAAGATTAATTGTTCCAGGAACAATTGGTGGAATATTGCGTCATTATGCATTAAGGAATCATTTCATATCTCTTTTGATTGGGAACTTTCAGTCTTTCAAAGGACAAACATTATTTTTTTAAAAAGAATAATATAGTATAGATTCATGTTATATTATGTTGTTTGTGGAGTTTGCATTTACCGTAAATTGACCATCTTTGCATTTTATTGTGTGTTAATGTTGGATTAATTCCAAATATGTAAAAATTATATGAAATGTAATACAAACAATTTTTGATCCTTGGGTATCTTAGTACCTCTGCCTAGAGGAGATCAGGGATCAATTCCTGAGGATAACAAATCAAAAGAAAGGGTTAGATTTGTGCCTTTGTTTACGGTTGAGATGGAGCAGATCTAACGGACTTCTTTGCACCATTCAAAATAGATAATATTAAGGTAAATCTAATGTAGTTAGAACTCTTAGTGATTTGTACAATAGTATTGGTTTGAGACTCTATTGTACTTCGCCTATATATATACAAGAATGTCAGACAATTTAAAGAGGTTAGCCAATCATTTATATTTCACTATTCACTTCTATTGTGGAATCATAGCTTTAGGCTAATATATTCCCACTCTCCCTAAGGCAAATATTTTTTCTTACATCAGTGTTGTGTTCAGATTTACATATTGAAAATGGCTAAGCCCAAGTAGTTGGAGCTATCTTCATTAAGTTGGGCCCATCCTACTCAAGTGTATGTAATGTTTGATAGTGGTCACTAATTACTCCTCACCTAAAGTTTTGATATGACACCCATTAGACAGGAAGGCTATCATTAGGACTTATAGGAGTAAATGTTAAACAAACAAGACTTGCTGAGTAGATTTCAACACATATGACGATGATTTAGGTGGAAAGACCCTTTTTAAGAGGGATGGTATTTTCATTTCTTTATTGCCTAAACACACACTCACTTGTGAGAACCCATAAAAAGAACAATCTTGAGTTGCAGAATTTTCCTTTATGAAGTAAATTTAATGACTTAATGGTAATGGTGTACATAGAATAATTAAAAGATATTAAGGAAAAATACTCACTTGCAGTCCTATATTGGTGAAAGGGAAAGAGAATGACACTCGTATAAGTTTGATGGATTATTTCACCTATCACTAATTGGTTTTAGGATGAAGTCTTCTATGGACTTATGCGTGGTCAGGGATCTATTATTAATCCTAGGGTTGTTTGGTTCGAGTTCAGGTTCAAGTCGAGTCATACTGAAGTAGAGTAGTGTTTGTTTGAAGTTGGTTTATATACGTAAGGTTTTGGCCTTTTAATTGTACATTATGGCCTAATTAAATATTTTTTTGCACTAAAAATTTAAATCTTTTCCCACAATATGCTCAACCTTGAGAAAGAAAACTATCATTCGATAAAGATGCTAGTTGTCGGGAAATTGTTTTCCCAATTTTTTTTTTTCTAACTCTTCGACGAAGGAGGTTGAGGGAATAACAAATAAAAGCAAAATCCCTAATTCAATTAGCGATTTTGAAATTTGATTGAATTAGCAGTGTCATTGTCTTACCAATAATTTATTTAGCGATTTTTCTAAAATATTACGTGGTTGATAGAGTTGAAAATTGAAATTATCTTCAAAATACGTTCAAACTCCGAGTAAAATAAAAACTCTTGGGTGGACCTGCTCCATACTAAAAATAGTGTAGACCACCTAACTTTTGATTGCTAAACCTTAACTTTTGATTACAAAATCTTAACTTTTAAAACAAACCTTAACTTTTCATTTATAACACGTAACTTTTGATTAAAAACCTTAACATTTTATTGTTAAACCTTAATTTTAATTATAAAATCTTAACTTTTGGGCTTTGTACTAGGTCTATAATAAATTTAGTGTAGATTCGGTCTATATTAGACTTGGTTCGAGTAAAAATAGAACATCGTTTTATGGTTGCAAATTAACCATGGTTGATAAAAAGAGATATCTTTTTCATTTCACTGAAAAATCCAACTGTATAGGAATCTTATAAGGATATTGTTTTCTTGTAATTGGATATGATTTGAAGTCATCTAGTCCTACTTTTGTTACTAAACTAGAAAATGTTGGTCTTATTTAGCTTTATGACAAAAGGACGGTCCCAGCAGCTTGCTCAATATTAGAGTGTGATATTTGATATTTCTTTGATTAGGATAACGATGTTGCTGACTTTTTGTTGGCAAGGATTCTTATATTACTTCTTAATCTTGGTGTATAATTTGATAAACATTGTTATTAAAATATATTAGCTAAATTATAAATAATACTTTTAACAATACTATTACTTAAGGGGTGTTTGGTTGAAATATTTGGAAAAATATGGATTGGAATCTCATACCGTAGTGGTATGGATTGAAAATCCCATACCAAGTCCAAGTTATTTGGTTCGATTTTGAAATGGATTTTATGTCTCATTTTACTGTTTGGTTCACTTATGTAATGGTTTATCGATTTTTTACAATATAATTAAATAAAAGAAAAAACATCAGGGTAGTAGGCATCCTCTCCGACCACCCTACCTCTCTCACCACTTACCACCCCATCCCTCCCCAGCCTCCCTCCTCGATAAACTCCCAACCTCCGGAGAAATCCCCTCCCTTGACCCCCCTTTCCTCTCTTTCATCACCCCCTTCGTCAAACCGATAAAGAGTACATCATCAATGAGAGTACCCCGCATAAGGAGAAAAGCAGTCGGTTAAGAAGGAGAAAACAGTCGAAAATCCATAGAGGCAAAAACACGGCGAATGGAGCTTACATCTCGATGAGAGTACGTAGGACCTTGGTGAAGATGAGCTTTTTTATACTTGTAGATAACAGTATCGAAAAACTAGTAGGAATTAGGCTTCTTCGACAACGATTTCCCATTAAAAACTCCTATAAATGAGAAGGGAGAGAGAATAAAACTAAACTCGAGAGGGCTTTTTGGATTGTGGGTAGCATCGGACTTTGAAGGCGACATCGTAGAATTAGTAGTGTTGGTAGTGGTCGGTGGCTGTGGTTCACCGGAGAATATGAACAAAGGATATGTACTTTCGGTTTGATAGGGGGGTAGGGGAGACTAGGATTTTAGGGGGATGGGGGTGGAGATAGAATCCATAGGGTATGAAATTCTATTTTGAAAAAGCCCAACCAAACATTAGAATGGATGTCTATATTCCAACATTAGAGATAACCCGACAAAACATCACCTTAATAATGTTGCAACATTTAGAGTGTGTATCCAAAGCTACAGATCTTCTTATGGCAAGTTCTTCATAATGCGATTAGTGTGCGTGCTATTCTGTTTAAAAGGCAGATTATCCCTATTGAATTGTGCGCTGTCTGTGATGTTTCATGCCCAGAAATAATAGACCACCTCTTTCTCAACTGCCACAAAGTGGCAGGCTTATGGGTCCTCCCACTGGTGAAAGATTGGTTAGGTTGCTCTATCGGCAACAGTACCGTTAAAGACCTCTATAGACAACAACTAAAAGATAAAGGCCTGGCTGCAAAGCTTACCTTTCTCTTATGGAGTATCTGGAAGGAACGGAATGACATTATCTTCAACAACACAAGTTTGAACTTACACAGGATCTACCATCGGGCACGGCTTAATGCCCATGAATGGAAGATGCGACTACATTATGATGAGTTCGCGTTGTCTCCAACCCATATGGATTCCCCCATCCCCCAGTTTCCTAAGAAGACGGGTACTCATTCCATCCTAGTCAACTGGTCCCCCCCCTCCGGTGGGCTTCATTAAACTCAATTTCGATGGCTCCGTCAAGAATAATAAGGCAGCAGCAGGCTACATCATTAGAGATCACGAGGGTAAATTCCTAGCAGCTGAAGCTCACAACCTAGGAAACACTTCTATCCTTACAGCGGAAGCTACTGCGCTCCATAAGGGTGTGCTCAAAGCCCTTTCTCTCCATCACTCTTCTATTTTAATCGAAGGCGACAACTTACTGGTTATCAATGCTATCAAGGGAATTTGGTCTACTCCGTGGCATATTGACAACCTTATTGAGGACACAAAAATCAACCTTAGAGCATTCCAAGAGTTTCAGATTGCACATGTGTTCAGAGAAGGAAATCAAGCAGCAGACTGGATCGCCAATACGGGTCACTTAGTCTTAGATTTCTTTTGTATCACAGACTGGCATGGTTCAGAACTGTCCAAAATACTTTGTAACGATATGTTAGAAATTCCCCTCGAGCAGAGGGTTTCCTAACTATCCACCTTTTTCTCCTTACCTATATATAAAAAAAATATTTAGAGTGTGTAGGAGATACAACTAAAAAATGTATTTTAAAAGAGAGAAAAATCATCTACATAAAACAACCACTACCCCAACCCTTTCACCAAAATCCTCATTACAAGAAGCACCAAACCACCTCCTGGTTGGCACCGTTGGCACCAACATTATAGTTGTAATCTTAGAACAAACTTTTCCGTCTACAAGCGTTCAATATCATGATCACCACTCACCACAATCACCACTCCTCCTAGCTACGTATTTACTTCAATCTATATGCTACTCCCTTCGTTCCACTTTAACTGTCACCAAAGGCAAACTTATATAAAAGGGAAAAAAAAGCAAAATGTAAAAGTGTATAAATGAAAACAAGACCCATTTTTATGATAAATACAACATGTAGTGGTGCATATATTAAAAAATCTCTCTTTTAGATAGGACGACTCACATGTTCTACAACTGATATAATTTGGTATAGAAAGAAGTTAGTTTAAAGAAGAGAGATCTAACATGAAGTTGTAGCAATGATAATATGAGAGAGATAATGATGGCGGGGGCGATGTGAAGAATATAAACCACAAGAACTATAGAGATATGAAAGATCTATGTGCATCGAATATTGAGTAGAAAACAAATATAAAATCTATCGAGAGATAGTAAGAGTCTGTTCTCTCCAATTAATTTTCAGTTCTATTTATTTCAGTACAATACTTTTACTTTCTCATTTCACTAT
The DNA here is from genome assembly GCA_947645195.1 of Patellifolia procumbens. NCBI lineage: Eukaryota > Viridiplantae > Streptophyta > Magnoliopsida > Caryophyllales > Amaranthaceae > Patellifolia > Patellifolia procumbens. The sequence continues at coordinate 3,761,228 of CANSGD010000144.1, forward strand.
TTATTTAAGGTCAATTCAATTCGGTAATTTCAATTCAGCTTACTTCAACTGTTTTGTGAAGGGAACTAGTAAGTGGATTAGTAAAGCAAGAGAGGAGTACTAGAGTAGTAATTGGTCTACTATGTAGGAAGGAGGTTGAGGCGGATAAGGATGCCACACAAGCAAGGACAAAGACTTGCAAAAATTTGTCTGCTTCCTACCAAGAAGCTTGCATTGCATAGCTTGCTCCTGACTTCTGGGCTCTCTCTACAGCCACCTTGTCCTTTGGAACTTCTAAATCTATTCAATTTCACGCCCCCTTTCTTTTTGAAACTTCTCCTATTGGTTCTTTCATATGGCTATTATGTTTACTCTCCATTATTATTGCTTTCTTTAACCTATGCTTTTATCCCCTCTAATTATTTTTTTTGATGTTTATTTGGTTTACTTGATATGCTGGTCCCCTAGCTTGACTCTTTCTCCCTCACTACCGTAAGCTAGGCATGTCAAACATTAATTTATTTCGTCAAAGGATTAGAATAGCTCACTTAGTTAGAGATAAGGTATTCTCTCGATCTCATGAATTTTTCAAATATATTTTTCCCGTATATCTAGTACTACAGGTTCTTTTTCATGTTTTCATTATGTATGCAACTCCTTCTTTAACTTTTGTTTGGATGATAACTAAAAAATAGTCAAATAAAGTATAACTATTTTTCTACACGAGGTATAAGAGAACATCCTACACTTAAGATTTCTTATGCAATATGTTCATTTCAAAAATTCCACATGAATAAGATTTACCCTTGGATGTTTGAATACACTCGGAATACACACTTGAATATAGGTGTATGAGTTTATAAAATAAAATTGAAAATGATTCTGTTAAGAGATATAGTGGGTAAAAAGAGTGGTCAATCATTTCTTTTGATTGTTCTGAATAGTTTCATATACGTTCAAACTTAGTGGCCATAGTACCAACTTTTGATACTTAAATTAGGAGGAACGAATTTTTTTTGTCATGATATGAAGTTGCTGAAATTCAAGAATTTTGTAAATACTCCTATAATATGGAAGTAGGTATTTTACAATTCATTATTGCAAGCCTCAGGCAGGTGGTGTGATAAATGGAGCAAAGAGTTTCTGTAGATATGGGCCCTATAGTTGGGCCTATAAAAGGAAAAGAAGTGGCTTTGAATCATTTCATTAAGGCTACAAATAAGTAAGCTGTTGAAGGGTGTCTAAAGGTGTAACACTGATTATGATCTCAATATTGAAAGCTTAGTTGTATACTTCCTTTTGTATTCTTTTTTCCCCTTAAATGAGGAATTACAAAATTTGAGTTAGATTGTGTCAATTTTACCTTATTTCTACTGAATTAAATTTAACATACTAAATTGAAATTATTTTTACAAATTTCATTATTGTTTTTCTTCTTTGTACACCCTCACTCTCCATTACCTTAGATCACTGTCTTTTCTTTAATGCCAAGCAAACAAGGTAATCAGCCCTAATTCATAAGCCAAGCTCACGAAATAAAACAAATTCAAATATGATATTTAATTATTTATTGATGTATAAGCAGGTATATATACAAGAAAACACACGCCTAAGCAAGCTCTAAGTGATGCACGCCTAATCCAAATCAAATAAGATGATGACAATCCGAAGCAATCACGATAAAGATATGAAAACCCTAATATGGTTAGGACAATTCCATAATCTATCTTTAAAAAATTGTATTCTTATCTTTTAAAACTAACTAATCTTATTTCTTAAGACTCCTAATTGTATCAACATCACATGCCTAAATAGACTAAATAAGGAAACTAAATAGTACTTAAATTAAAAAAATCAAATAAAGAAACTATAAAATAGGAAAAAACCTTTCAAGTGAAAGGTAAAAAGCCTATAGGCAAGGCAAAACCCTAATTTAAGTGGGTGAAGAATACACTAAGGGAAACACATCATATTGCCTTGAGTAGACGAACAAGATGGTACTACCTCCATCCCATATTAGTTGCAACAATTTGACCGGCACACTTATCAATACACAACTTTGACCATCAATATATCCATATAACAATTTTTAAAAATTATGAAAAATTGATAAGTCAAAATTATACATTGAGACAATTCTAAAAATATCTTATCTACTAACATTTGATTTTATATGTTAGTTAAAAATCATGGTCAAAGTAAGGCATATAAATAGTGTAAAAGTTAAATTGTTGCAACTAATATGGGACAGAGGGAGTATGTTATTTGGTCTTTCAAACAGAAAGGGACTAAAAGAAACACCAACAAGACAACAAACAAAATTTAAGAAGAAAAAACACACAATTTCGTATTAATTTAAAATAAGTAGGATGACTAACACATAAGTCTAATGGGCTAATCTACCTATTTTCAAGGGACAGGACCTTGTGAGGTGCATATAGGTTCCTGGCCCTCAATAAATTTTCGAAATTATTAGGTGTAAAACCTATACGATTCGATGCATGCATATACAAGGTTTTGTGAGCAGCGGCAGACGCAGCTAAACCAAATGTCCAAATGGATGCAAGTGAATTTGGATGACAAAATTTGTTTTCGGGTATAATACTACTATGATTAATGTATAAAATTTATAAGATATAAATTAAATTCAGCTAATATAGTGCATCCACATACGATAATATGTGCTTCCGCCTCTGTTTGTAAGTATATTTGTGTTTCATCAAGAGTTTGGGGCTTAAACATTGGCCCCTTCATTTATTTCGTTGGAGATCCGCCACGAGATATTACTAATGAGTTTAGGATAGAAGTTAAGAAGCACACTAAACTTGTGGTTAAATTCTCTTCCAACAAAACCATATGGTTGCAAGCCAATGCACGATTTATAGTCAGTAATGCAATTTGTAAGTGGATGAAGTATGCGGCCATGCGGATATTTTACTAGCCGCAGAAAACCCAAAAACAACTCCAATAGAGGTGAGAGTACTCATCATATACTTGGGTATACAATGAGTATGGTACATCAAAGGTAATATAATTACTCATTAAACAAAAATTAGACGTTAAAATAAGCAATGACGAACAAAAAGATAATATCATATTGAATATACCATGCTTATAATATATTTGGAATCTAAATGTATAATAAAAGTTGTCAATAGAGGTGGCCAACAATTCCAAGCTTCCAACGTACTTAACTCTCATCTTCGCTTATAATACATTAATACTACAACTTGTATAGTTGTATATATGTTCTCCTCAAATGTCACCAATTCAGGCTTCCCCCATATTTTCATCTCCCTAAAAAAGAACTTCGCTTATTATTTATTTATATTAAGATTCAGTCCATACAAATGCATATCATCATATCATTGAAATGCAAATATATAATTATATATATATTGGGGGTAATAAATAAAGCTTTTAACATGAAAGAGTTTGGTGGGCATGGGTATGGGGCATGGCAAATGACCTCACGACCCATGTGGAAATGACTTGGATAATAGTATCTTTATTACCAAAGAATAAGTCGTGGCCCTTGCCGTTGGTTGAAATGCTCCATGAAAGTTTCTGAATTACAAGTGCATGTCTCACCTCCAAAGAGATAGGACCATTTTATAAAACACCATGGAATACCATGATTTCCCTATTTTACTTTATTTTATGTTATGATATTGATATGTGCACAAGAGTATGGAGTACTAGTTTATTTATGTGTCTATTTGGTGTTTTCTCTATTCCAAAAATATTATTTGTGGATTTGGTGGAGTAGTGTGGGTCTTTTGGATTAAATACGAGTGTTTATAGTTACTAAACTAAAGATGAGCAATACCAATTATTAAGTTTTGAAATAACGTTTTGCAAAATTTATTAAAATTAGTTTTAGGGATAGACATAGTGTTTACCCAAAATATCATTATAGCATTTAGGGTAGCACTTTATTTATTATTTACCTTAGGGCCTGTTCTCTTCGCCATAAAATAGCTGAATTGAACTGAACTAAACTAAATAGTGATAGTAGAGTAAAAGTATTGTCCAGAGTTGAACTGAACTGAAAATAAACTGAGGAGAACAGACCCTTAATACTTAAACAACTATGGTTTTGTCTAAAAAGGATTTTCAGAACTACGCAATGTCTCAGTAGTATTGTTGTAAATATTTATGAATTTGGTTGGGAAAAGTGTTTGTAAGAAAAAAAAGAGAGTCATTTCAGTCATGATGTGCATTTAAGATATTTGCCTATTTTCATAAGAAATCCACAATATCATCATAAATCATTATTAATGAGACAATAATAGTTTAGTAGAGTGATGGACTACTCTCTTTGTTCCATTATTGAGCTTGTAGGTTTAAAATTTCATATTGGCAATATTTACTTTTATAATATTCATATTGCAAGAGTTCAAAGATCCAACAATAATACTCCTTGTGTTCGTAATTATTTTTGAAGTCTTTTTTATTAATGAGGGGAAGTCAAAAATCACCACCTTTAAATATAAGATCCGATAATATATAAAAAAAAATTTATCATATGAACATCTTAATTTGTCATAATGCATATATCTTTCAGAAAATCAACTATTTATAATTTTAATTATATTTTATTAATTAATATCAATCACTACTAGAAAAATGGCCTTTAGTATCGGAAATTTTCCGATACTAAAGACCATATTTCCGATACTAAAGGTCTAACCCGATACTAGTACTCCCGTGGCTAAAGACCCAGTATCGGATATTTTTTCCGACACTAAAGGGGTGTGGCTTTAGTATCGGAAAGCTCAATAGTATCGGAAAATAGTATCGGAACATGTGATACTAAAAATGAAAGTTATTAGTATCGGATGTAACTTCCGATACTAAAGATACTAATAATATCAGAAAATTTCCGATACTAAAGATCACATTAGTATCAGATGTAATTTCCGATACTAAAGGTAACATTAGTATCGGAAATTTCCGATACTAAAGAGTTGAGAAAAAAATTTTAAAAAAAATAATAACAATAACAATAATAATAATAATAATAATAATAATAAATATTATTATTATTATTATAATTATTATTATTATTATTATTATTATTTTTTTTCATTATTATTTTTTATTATTGTTCTCATTATTATTGTCATTATTTGTCATCATCATCACCAGCAGCACACCCACCACCTCCAGCACACCCACCACCACCACCAGCACACCCACCAGTACCATCCTCCCACCACCCACAACCACCACCACACAACCACTAGTACCATCCACCCACAACCACCAGTACCATCCACCCACCACCCACAACCACCACCACACAACCACCAGTACCATCCACCCACCACCAGTACCATCCACCCACCACCACTACCACCACCACCACTAGCCCACACCACCACCACCACCACCACATCCAGAAAAAATCAAAAAAATCAGGAAAAAAATAAATAAACCCCCCTTCGAACCCAACCCCCAAACCCAGATCTGAACCCCCGCCCCCCTCTTCGAACCCCCCTTCGAACCCAACCCACTGAACCCCCCTCCAAACCCAGCCACCCACTGAACCCAAACCCTAACCCCGTCAAACCCAAACACACCCAAATCCTAACCCCTTCAAACCCCCCCTTCGAACCCAACCCACTGAACCCCCCTCCAAACCCAGCCACCCACTGAACCCAAACCCTAACCCCGTCGAACCCAAACACACCCAAACCCTAACCCTTTCAAACCCCCCTTCAAACCCACCCACTGAACCCCCCTTCAAACCCAGCCACCCACTGAACCCCCAACCAACCCCCCTCTTCGAACCCACCCCCAGTATTGAACCCCCCGATCCCAGCCCCCCTTCCCACCCCCAACTCGAACCAAAACCCAACCCATCTCCCCACATCTCGAACCCAAAACCACCCCCATCTCCAACCAAACCCACCAACCCCAACCCCCATCTCGAACCAAACCCAACCCCAACCCACCCAAAATTCGAACCATAGCCGCCCTCACTGAACCCCCCCTTCGAACCCAACCCACTGAACCCTCCCTTCGAACCCAGCCACCCTCAACCAACCCCCCTCTTCTAACCCACCCCTAACCACCCCCAGTATCGAACCAAAACCTCGATCTATGGATTTCTGATTAGAGGAGGAAGAGAGAGAAAGCCGAGTAAGAGAGAGAAGCAGAGGCAGAGTGAGAGAGAGAGAGAGAAACTGATTTGGGGGGGGAATGGTTGACATTTATTGAAGTGATAAGGCGGGGTTTTGAAATTTTTGGGAGATAAGAGCCGCGGTTTGGTAAAAAGATTGGGGGGAACGAAATTTTTTTAGAAAATCAATAACTTTAGTATCGGAAAAAATTTTCTGATACTATAAAACTCTTTGGTATTGGAAACATCCGATACCATTTTATCATTAGTATCGGATTGAAAATTTTCCGATACTAAAGTGATGTCATATGATGATTTTAATATATAGTAAATAGAATAGTGTCGGAAATTAATATCCGATACTAAAGTGTGCCTTTAGTATCAGTTATTTTTTCCGATACTAAATTTTCTGATACTAAAGACCCTTTTTCTAGTAGTGAATAATCAAACATGTAATTAAAAAATTGTAAAAAGGATAAGCATAACAAAGAATTAAGGAATGGGGTAGTATGTCAATTGTAAAGAGTCGAAAGTTGCAACTAGATTAATTTTTCACAAAAGAAAAGGATTATTTAAAAAATGAAGATCTAGATAGATCATGAAAGTGGCATTTTTTTAGGAATGTCAAAGTTTAGGGAGACGTGAATAAAATTCCCAACAAGAAAGAAAAAGAAAAAAAAAACTTTGTAAGAAAAAAAAGAAAAAGAAAATGAAAAAGAAAGCAAGTTGTTCTCCTTGGGTGGAGGAAGTGGGAAGTATCCAACGGTGGACTCTTCACCCTATTTGCGGAGAAACGCGGCCGTTTGCCTCTCCCTCTCTCTCCTCCCCAGTCTTTTGGAATCTGACCCCTTTCTCCCATTATTTTTTATTTTTAAAATTTATATCCTCCTTCATTTATTAGTTGTTCCACTCTAACTTTGTGTATTACAAACTTAATTCTAACACTCTTATATTTTTGTAAGATTTTCATAAAATTGATATATATTCGAATTTTTTCTTAACTAATGTCTAAAGAATTTTTAATTACCTCGTCATTTTCAAAGTTATTTACCATTATACTGTCCATGTAGAAGTGGGCAAGAACGTACCTATTTTTTTATATAGTTTCAGCCACAAATCTCTACTCCAAATAGCGATTTTGGTCCTAAAATCAGTAATGCTTTTTCCGCGAAAAAAAACAAAAGTGATGTCGAGCTTACGTGGACGATTTTTTATGGTAAATAAATTTGATAACGTCGCAAACAGGTAATAAAAGATACTTTAAGCATTATTCACGAAAAAAAAATCTATATATATTCAATATATCAACTAGTCAGATTTATACGTTTGCAAATGTGCCAAACCAAAACGTAACAAAACAAACTGCAAAAAGCACAAATTTATTAAAGAGAAAAATTATATACAGCCTAAATACTGTAAATAAGAAGCTAAAAAAGAAAAATAAGCAATAAATAGTCATCTATAGCATAATTTTCCATAAATTCACAAACTATTTCCATTTTAGATAATACATTTACATCTTATATACAACCTTTAAAATTAATACAGCATAACCTATAATAAAATAATACGTATTAAAAAACAATTTGCATTTGCCCCTTCTTTCTAACTCATTACCCACCCTACCACCAAACTAACTCCACCATTGAGTTAACCTAACCCAACACCCCATCTCTCTCTCTCAATCTATAAATCTCCCTTCTTTTGCTCCCTTCACACCCTATTATTCCTCCCTTTTCACTCTCTTTCTCTCCTCTTTCTCGCTCTTCTTCTCTTCCTTTTTCTCCAAGTTTTCCAAAAATCTTCAAGAACCTTCTTTCCTTCTTAGTTAATGTCCTCTTAATTCACTTTCTCTCTCCTAAACCCTAAAAATGAGTTGCAATGGCTGCCGAGTTCTTCGCAAAGGTTGCAGTGAGTCTTGTATCTTACGACCTTGTCTTCAATGGATCGACACCCCTGAATCACAAGGACACGCTACCGTCTTCGTCGCTAAATTCTTCGGCCGCGCTGGTCTTATGTCCTTCATTTCCAATGTCCCCGACTCTCAACGTCCTGGTATGCACGCGATGTCTGCGAAAACAGTTTAAATTTAATATTTTTTTTTAATGTCCTGGCTCGGTTATATTGATTTTATATTTTTGATTTTTCAGCTTTATTCCAGTCTCTTCTATACGAAGCATGCGGCCGTACCGTAAACCCCGTGAGCGGCGCCGTAGGGTTACTCTGGACAGGAAATTGGCACGTGTGTCAAGCCGCCGTTGAAACCGTCTTACGCGGTGGTACTCTCCGACCAATCTCTGAATTCCTCGTCGGAGCTCCACCGTCTCCGGTGGACGCCGATGAGAAATCCGAGGTTGTTTGTCCATCTCAACCGAACAACCAAAATCAAAGCACTTGGCGTAAGCAGATTGGCATCAACATGATGCACCACGACTTTAATAATGGTTTTAAAAAGTCGCAATCACAATTATCTACTACTCCGAGATTTACTAACAGTAAACGGCGGAAAGAGGAAGATGACCACGACAATCATGTGAGACTGCTTGATCTTAGTCTCACGCCGCCTTCATTTATCCACGCGCCGTCGCAGCAACGACCAGGAACGCCGTCTTTGAATTCTGAGGAGTCTGCAACCACCGTTAGTTTCGAGAGTGATGCTTACTACCAACCTAAACTCTTAAACTTGTTCGTTTAAGGTTGATTCAAGGGTAAAACGCATCGTTTTGGTTTTTTATTAGGGGAAATCAAGTTAACTTTAGATCTACCCTTTTTTAATGGTAAAGGGAATTTTGTTTTTTTTAATTTCAATAAGTTTAATGAGGTGGGAAATTGTTAATTTCTGGAATTAGATTTCCAGGGGTAATTTTGTAAATGACCGGCGGCAAAGATTTCTCACCCCAATATGCGGGGAAAGGAAGATGAATGCTGGGCGGCGTCTATTTTGTTTTTTCTTTTTTGCTTTTTTTTATATGGGTAATCTGGGGGTTTTCATTGGCTTGTCACTCTTTTTGATCTGTGACTATGACTACGTGTAAGGTTATATAAGTAAAATAATATTGTATTTTTGACTCATTACAAAAAAAATAGGATTGTAAGTATTATCTTTTTGTTGGGGTTAATTTTAATTATCTAGTATTGTTTTGAAAAATGAGGTTGATTGTCATATCGCTTTTATAAGACATGGCTATGGTCGTATGGATGTACAACAAGAATTTGAGTTCAAGTACTATCTCTACTAAGATTGGTTGAAATGTAAAGCTTCATGGCCTATTTGTTCATGATCATGCAATATTGTCCGATTGCTAATTTCGCTTCTCAAAACTTGTACTGTCAACTTATCGGACTTTATTTTAGTTGTTATCAAATTCTATCTAAACTCTTTAGCAGTTATAACTTATTTCAAATCAGTTATTTTCATTTTAATTTAATATTTCTACTCTCACATTTTTACTATTCGTTTCTATTCAGTTCCGTTCAGCTATTGAAAATAGATCCTTAATACGTCTAGGTCTTTACTTTGAACTTCTTAGCTCTTATGATCCATTATTTCAAACTTGTTTTCCCTTGCTAAAAGAAATATAAGATGTAGTGTAAAGATATTCATATATATGAATGTTATTTGGAGTGATGTGACTTGGGCATTCTTCGGCTTAATTGAATAGATGAAAGGAATAGTAAAATGCGAGAGTACACGTATTGTCAAGAGCTAAGCTAAATTAAACTGGATTTAATTAAGTTGAACTGAACTGAAAAATAAGTTGACGAGAACATATATACCCTCAGTTAAAAGTTCATATCTTTCTCATTTTTCTTTTCTTATTAATAGTAGACGACCTTGATTCATGGTTCAAAACTTTTTTCGGACTTGTTAGGAATTGCATCTTAGGAGGAGAATTGAGTATTAAAACTAAATCAAACATAGATATACATATATATGATGTTTAAAGAGTAATGTTGATTACATAAATATCAAACTCACTGAGGAAAGTAAAAAGGGTGTAGAGTGACTGGCTAACAAATGAGTAAAGATGTACGAGTTATCACTTATCAGTTATCACCTACTAGTAGACTACTACAATCCTACGTTAGAGCTAGCTCAACTTCAAAGAGATGGCATTGTTGGAGTGGCTTTGCTATGTTTGATATCTATGTAATTTTATTTCTATTTTCTTTTAGGACTTGCCCCTTTTTTTATTTAAAAAAAAACAGAATTAGTGAAATGTTAATCTTGTTGTTACACAACAATTCTATCTAAAGCATTTTATGTAGCTCTCTATTTCTTTTCGTGGTGTCTATCCTTTCTTGAGAGTTATTTCATCCTCTCCTCTCAATGAATGTTTAGAATAGCTCTTTAGTTGAGATACTCTCCATAGACCATAATGGATTCTCTACAAGTATACTAGGATCAGTCAAAGTCTAATTTCCAAATGACACTTTTGTTAGATATGTCTTAAATATCTGTTGGTTCGAATAAGGTGAATATGGTGAGGAACGCGACGAGGATCAAGGTGAAGAAGGTTGGTACTGCTGATAATCCAGCAGACATGTTCACCAAGTCTGTTCCACATGGCAAGTTGCAACATTGCTTGGACTTGCTAAATGTTCTAAGTCATTAGAATTTGTTCCCTTAAATGGGAGTCTAGGTTCCTTATGGAACAATCTGGGGCCTTAGGGGAAATCTCAGAGTTTGGGGCTTCTGATGGAGCACTTTTGAGAGTCTGGGTCTCTTATGGGGCAATCTAGGAATCTGAGCTCTTAAGGAGCAATTTGGTACAAAGGGAGAGTCTGGTACATCTGGCAACTTGGCTGTTGCATCTAGTATATCTGTAGTCTAGTAGTTTGGGATAATTCAAGTCAGATCAAGGTGGAGATTTGTTAGATATGCCTTGAATATATGTTGGTTCGAATAACCAAGCACGGGGGGTCTCGCTATTCTGTTATGAGTGTTATAAGGTTTGACTAAACCTTATATTCTGTTATGGGTTTAGGCCCATGTCTGTTTAGGTTAACTCTAAGGGTGTTTATATAAACTCTTAAGTTAAACCTACAGCCGTATTGAATTTAGTATTCACTCATCTGATTATCTTAGTGTTGTCTAACACTATTATGTATTCTGTATTCCCTCCTAATAAAACTACTCTCCCTCTGATCTGGTGGACGTAGCTAGCACATTACTAGTGAACCACGTTAATTCCGTGTGTGCTTTTATCTTTCACGTTCTATATTATTCTTTATCGTCTCCTCCGTCACAACAGAGTGAGGATTCTCTCCAGTGATTTATCCAAATTACACCAAGGGTTGGGGGTGATTTGGAGATTCCACCCCAAGTTTTTCCTCTCCCCATATTATAAATAAAAGTAATGGATATTCATTGTAATGGAGAGGATCCTGACTCAACTTTATTCAGTTTACACACATTAATTATTTCCAAAGAAGTCAATGAATCACTTAAATTTCCAAGTATATATGATATATATACATATAGATAATCTATACCGTAATAGTTATTCAATATTCTATATCCAGTATTGCTGCAAATACTATCATGATTTTCCGGATTCAAGTATTTATAATTTATATATATAATTATTACAAATTCGTATATCAACCAAGCGACAATTAATCATCAGATAGTTAAAATTCGCTCTTGAATTGATTAAACAATCCCTAAACTTCCGTTGCATCCTTTCAAAACAAAAGTTGAACATCAAATTATAACATGGCTATTGGAAGGATGAGATCTCAACCCCCAATAAATGATAAAAGGTAGTATCTTTTGGATAGAAAGAGCTCTCAAAAAATTTCATTTGGTCATACAATTTACGTGTTTGCGAGAAAAGAAATCAGAGTAGCTCAAAATGAATTAATAGTCAATTGTAACCTCAAAAAAAGTTTGTGGATATTTTAAAGGAGTAAAAATATAAAGTGAATGCATCAAATATACCGATAATTTTCATGAAACTACGATCTATGATAAATTGTTAACAGTAGTGGGTTCCCAATCCACTAGTGATATTAAAGTTGGTATTAACGGTCTAGTAATTATGTATTTCTATGTGTGAGTAAAATTACCGTAAATATCATTATCACAACTTTTGAATATTATCACACGTAATTTTATCTCCATCTTAGAAGGAAGTGTCAAAGTTTTAAGTAACAATATAAATGTTGTATATAACTATATCTTCTTAAAAAGATCTGAGTGAACTGAAAGTCACTTACTATTAGAGGTTTATACTTCATCCTTTTATTTATGTATGCCAATTGAGAATAGGGAAAGGGACCACTCACTATTATCTACCAACATTGTGATCAAACTATGGTCAATAGTTGTATTATTACAACCACTTATCACAAAGGGGTGACAAGAGAGAAAGTGAGGAGGGGCTAGAATTGATGCGTGTGAATGTGTTATATGGCCATTGTGTATTTGTGTATGACTCACGTGTGTCGTTGTGTGCAAGCACTGCTCAAATGTTACTAAGGTCTAAGGGTATATTATGTGGGTTACTTGAGATTACAATATGAACTACTTCTTACTCGGTCAACTATTCTTTTCAGTTGGGTAGCCGATCACCCCTTTCAAACCAGTATCTTATAATTTATAGATCGCCCTAGAATGGAAAACGAATTCAGGAACGAAATTTGCTGCACAGAGCTTTGATTTTAGGCATATTGTCGAATTGTGAATTACGAAATAGAGCAAATTCGATCGAACCAATTCGAAATTCGCACAACACCCCAGCGAATTATGTAAGAGTGTTTCAAGCTATAGCATCAAATTTAAGGAAGTCGTACAGATATAGACTTTATATTGGAGTTTATCATCAACTACTTTATTTTATTAGATAAATTAGGTGACACCTTTAAAAGAAGAATTACCTAATTACGTTGTACCAATTTTATATAAAAAAAAATTCAACTCATTTGACATTTAAAATAAAAGCCTGTTAATTTCATACGAACTCAATTTTTTGTTTGTACAAATGGCCATGGGAATATCTTAAAGTAATTTGTAACTAGTACATGCCTTTTTTCATGGATAAAATACCGTAGTCTCAAAAACATAATAAACTAGCTGAAAAATCTAAAGGAGAGAGGAGAGAAATAGAAAGATAAAAACAAATAATAAGTAAGCTATACTTAAAAACTATAAACAAAGAAGATAATAAACAAGCCTTTAGATTGAGTTTGTTCCTTGTTATACATGATACTTGGTCTTGCCACCCTGTTCTTTTTAACTGGATTAATGTAAGCTAATTACAAGTTAGTTAAGTTCATTTCAGTTCACTCCAGTCTGGTAAGCTCACAAAATTTCCATTTCTTTTTCTTCGAAATTACTAATCTTTTATAAAAGAGTCACACTCTACAATATCTCTTCCCATTCTCTTATTTCCTGCAACAACAACCTATAATTTCTCTCTTTTTTATTTTAGGTTTTCCTATGTTTTTCTATATTTTTCAATTTTTACATTTCCGCATTTTCGTTTCCTATTTTCATTTTCTTATGATCTAATAGACAGCGATCTAATAGACAAGAGGGGGAAAAGTGCCTCAAGAAGTGGAGAAAATCTTAGGAAGATAAATATTCGGAAGACCACATCCACTTCATCTTCCTCTTGCGTTGTAGGATTGTTGCGTATTCCTCCACTAACCCTATTACTATTATATCCAAAGGACCAAAATCCCACAGATTATATTTTCTACTCCAAAAAGTTGGATTTATTTAAAGAAAGAAAAAGATACCAAAAAAATAAAGGTGAGAGCTCCAAACTACTGGCTTTGGCTCACGTTCAATTATAAGTAAGTTTTCACACCTTTCGGCGGACAGCCTAATTTGGCTGACCTCATCTTCTTTCAGATACTCAGTGAGAGAATTTGTGCGTATGTTAGGCGGCTTTTGAAGCCTTGAAAGAGTCGTACAAACACGCAAGGGGTAATTATGTCATTTCAAAAGGTTTCATTTTTGTAATGAAATATCAGACCCACCATTATTACTTCAATAAATTTAAAGCATGTCAAGTTGATTTTGGTAATTTGTAGCATTACTTTATTTTACTTCATCTCTCTATCCAAGTTTTCCCCACTTGTAGCCAAAGGTACGGTCCATGTCAGCGTTGATTTTGGTTGTCCCCTATAATATATTACTTCATAGAGTACCATCACTCTCACAATCGGTTTGGAAGATACTAAGTAAGTATTGGCTCAGTGGTGATGGGGAATGACTTTGGTATAACAGATTTGTGTTTGAATCCCCGCAACACGTTTAGGAGAAGAATGAAACCTAATCACCCCGAATTTGGCCTCGATTCAGATGTAGCCCGAAGGGTAAACCGGGTGAAAACACCAAATAAGCAATTTGTTTGGAAGATTTAGGATCCATTCTTTTCCATTTATTTTCAGTTCCTATGAAACTGAATAGAGTCGAATGAGGTTAAATAAGGTCGATTAACATTTTATCTAATAAAGTCGAATAAGTATAGATAAATTCAAATAAACAATAATAAGTTGAAAAGAATAGAACCTTACAATTCCTTTATTCTTTCATAATGCCGTCATTTCTTTTGTTATGCACCATTTTTATTATTAGTGTCAAAATTTTCAAACTTTCCTTTACTATATATATTCTTCTAAAGTACTACTCCTCCCGTTTTACTATAATTGTTATACTTGTATTTTTACACACGCTGGAAAACTTTAAGCATTAATATCTCTAATTATGTATTTATAAAAATTATAAAACTATAAATTACTATACAACATCTCAAAAGATAAGAGGAATTTAACAAGATCCTACATGACTATATATTTTTCTTATGTGTAAGTTACAAACGATGATCAAAGTGAAATATGTAAATAGTGTAAAGTGTCAAAGTGTAACAATTATAGTGAACAGATTTAATATAAAAAGTTATAATTTTGTCTCTTGTGGGATCTTATTAGATTCGTTTTAATTAATGTTTTCACAATATCTGTTTTAGTAGTTTGAAGATGCGTTATTTAAGTATGTTAAAAGTAAACTGGTGCATATAAAAAGGGGGGGAAAAGAAAGTAATCACTATGGAGTTATTGTCTTCGGTCGAAAAACAACTAAAATGAATAAAATAGAGCTGAAATGAATTGAACTGAATTGGATATAAGCTGGGGAGACACTACCTTTTAGAGTTTAATGTCTATCAACGTACAATTTTGAATGTAAATATCTTTGATTTTGTTAAAGTAAAAATTATAGAAAGTTGATATTAATATTGAAACGATGCCCATAAGATCACTTTTTTTTTCTTTTCTTTTGTTTAAGTTTATTATGTTTTTGTAAGGTTTGCCTTATTTTAAATTTATCACAATTATCGATGTCATAGATGACGATTCATGTTAGCCGCCACAAATTCTTTAAGGAATAAGAACGTCATCCAAACGCTTCACAAGGAGAGGGATAAAATCCAATAATAATTTTTCAATATATAGGTAGATTTATCCCAATTATGGAGAGGTATTGAATTTTTATTAAACATGACAGTAGAATACTAATAAAAAATGGAGAAATTCTCCCAACTATACCTGTAAATTTTCAAAATCTCAATGGTATACGCAAGTTTTTAAAACTCCCAGCGGCATACCCAATATTCTCTCATGCTCCTAATCGTGGCTTTTTTTTATAGAATATTCAGTTACTTAATAAACATAAATATATATTCGCCTCAATCCACATTTCAAAAACATCTCGATTTGCATGCATTGATTTTTTGCGTGCCCCCGAAAATAATTCGGTCAAGGATTTCGGGGGGTCATGTAAGTCCTTGAGAGTGAAATCTGAGTTCAAAGTTTGCAAAATAAAAGTAGATTGAACTAGATTAACATTTCTAAGATATCTCGATTTGTGTGTATTTAGCTTGCTAGAAAATTTGTCAAGTCAAGGTTTAGGGGGGTCATTTTAGCTTTTGAGGGTTAAATTTGAGGTAGGAATTTGCAAATTATGAGTTGATGGGCCTAGATTTACGTCAAAAAATATCCCAATTTGCATGCTACGACAACTGACAGTTTCTTTTGGTGAAAAAGGTCATATTTGAAAAAATGGAAAAAATTCGGGTATACCAATAAAAATTCTAAAAATTTAGATCCATTGAGAATATGAAGAATTGCAGCCTTTACAGGTATAGTAGTGGAAATTTTCCTAAAAAAGAAATTAATTGCTTACTATCAACCTGTAATTTTTTTTATACAATTCAATGTACCGTATACTCTCTCACATTCCTTCCCCTTATTCTCGCGTGCAGTGTTTTTAGGTTTTTGGCGAAAGAGAGAAAGGAGAGAAAAGAGAGGCTAAAGTTAATCCTATTTTTGAAAAATTATTTTAAATGTTTAATTAGGCTAAAGTTATTCCACTAGTAGCTAGTAGTGGATTCCTTTCCTCCATCTTGGGGATTGGTGGACCTGCCTAACACGTCAGATCGATTTGTCAAATTGATATTTTATTCATTTTTAGTGACCAAATTTAATTAGTCCTTGTAATAAGTCCAACACCCATGCTAATATTAAATGCTTAAAGGGAATTAATTAATTAATTAAAGATTTTGGAGTTAATCAAATATGGTGCAGAACTTATCTGTTTCATCTGCGATATATTCCTCCATGATGCAGCGTCTCGCCGCATTTGAAGTGGGACCCAAAGACCAAAATTTCTTTTCGTCAGCGCATTATCTTCCACCTTCCTCTCCTTTGCTGCCTTCTTTTTGCTGCATATCTCACCCATTCCATGCTTCATGGCTTCATGCTTGTGTATTGTGTTATGCCTTTATGTGGTTAAAGATGTAGAAGAAGATTTTGTAAATATATTCAGAGGGGTCTCTTTGGGGGAGTAGTTTGAGTGAACGCTCAAAGCTATTATTTTTGAGGGCTTTTGAAATATAAAAATTACTTCAAAAAAGAAGTAATATAAAACTTTTTATCGACCCTATGAAAATTTATAATACTAATTTATTTGTAACTCTTAATTTTATTTCTTTAACTGTTATGTTTCTTAATACATATTGATGTTCATAGGGGCCACAATACCATTTTCACTCAGAGCCGCATAGAAGTTATTTTAATTAGTTTAAAGTTTTTTTTCTTCAGTCCATAAAATATACTTTTTACGTTTCTAAATAAGTGGAATATAGAGAAAGTGAGGGAAAACCAAGAAGGTTAGAGAGAAAGTTGGGGACCATAATTAAAAAGAGAAATGGTACTTTAACTAAATAAATAATTGGATATATATTGCTTGAGTTAGGGTAATCATGTAATTTTATCATTTAAAATGTCTTATTTTAAGCTTGGTGTCACTTTTTGTGACATTTCCATATTAGAAAAGTGTGTTACTTATTTAGAAACGAAGGAAGTATGTATCAGTTAATAAGATGTATCTTTCAGTCTATAAATCATATTTATCAGTTAATACAATTTAAGTTTTAAGTTTTTTTTCTCTTTTCTCTTCTAATGGTCCTTCACTTCACCACTGGAAAACATCATCGAAACCACTCTTCATCCTAGCCTTCACCCACATGCTCAAAAGCAGATACAACCCTAAGTCAATCGTAGAAATCACTCTATTGTCGGTTGGAGAGAGTCGTTAGACTGTTGCTAATAAGGGTAGCGGTTTAGAGAAGGATCGTCGTCTCATAAAATCCATTTACTAGGACGATCTCAGGCCTCAACCAAGATTTTTCGTTGATTTAATGCTATGAAAGTCATCAAAACGTCATTTTTTTAGGTATACCTTGGACTTGAGCAACGTACTCCCAAGACACAATCTCAATATTGTATTCATTTATTTTTTTGGGTCTCGTAAGGGAAAAATGAATAAAACAATTACACAACCTGATGCTCAGGCAAATCCATACTACTTAGGAATGACCATTGTGTAAAAAAAGAAATGGAAACTATAGATCATCTATTTCTTTCATGCCTATTCAAAAATTGATTATTGGAAATCTCAAAGCATTAGCCATTTTATAAGCCACATAAACCTGCATAATAATATAAATTCCTTCCTCACTGAAAACAGACATTCTAATGCCCAACTTATTCCGAAACTTTTCCAAACTCTTTGGAGTATTTGGAAGGAAATGAACGTAATAGCGTTCTAAAATGATTCATATAATTCAAAGAATTCGTTCTGCTCAAAACATGCGGTCAATGAATGGAACATTTGTTCTATGTATGATAACCAAAACACATTTCACCCTCCTTGCAAGATCAAAAAATCTCAGCAATATGGATGGTCGCCTCCACCATTGGCTATGTGAAGCTAAATATGGAAGACTCTTCACTATAATCATCCTTAGCATCCGACATTATTCTCCGAAATCCCAAGGCATCACCATGGAAGCAACTTCTTTCGAAGTAGGGCAAACCTCTACTCACATT
Organism: Patellifolia procumbens; assembly: GCA_947645195.1. Classification (NCBI taxonomy): domain Eukaryota; kingdom Viridiplantae; phylum Streptophyta; class Magnoliopsida; order Caryophyllales; family Amaranthaceae; genus Patellifolia; species Patellifolia procumbens. Next base: position 3,779,736 of record CANSGD010000144.1, read on the forward strand.
GTTGAAGCTATTACTCTAAAAAGCGACCTTATTCAAGTCAAGGATATTCAAATCAAGAACCTGATTATAGAAGGGGATAATATAGTGCTCATCAATGCTGTGAAAGATAGCGCACGCCTTGGGTTATTGGCACACTCGTTACCGACATCAATAAGATAATTCACAATTTTGACTATGTTATAATCACTCATGTTTTAGAGAAGAAAATCAAGTGATTGATCTTTTCTCCAGACTGGGTCTTCATATCAACCAAACTAGCCATACTTTTAATGTCTAGGGTACACCCGTGAGAATGGTATCCTACGTTTTTTCCTTGTATCTTGAAAAAAAAATTAAAAGTACAAACTTAAGGTCAAGATTTATTTTCTAATTTCGACGACAAGAGGTAAGTAAGAAAACAACAAATACTGAGTTTGAACCAATAAACGAGTTTTCGAGCTTATAATGTTTTTTTTTAATTAATGAAAAATTACTAAATACTAAAACTAAGTGAATATCCAAAAGTTAAAAAAAGAAGCAACTATTTAGTGTAAATAAAAAGTGCAAATGTCTTGTATTTAAAAAGAAAACAACTATCTATCAACACATAAGCTCAAAACAATTTGTGTGGTCATTTTGACTCATTTATTGATTTACTTCGTAAAAGTCAAAAGAAATTTTAATATGGTAAACTTCACCTATATTTCCTTAACGTAATGAGGTCATATTTATCTTTGGAATTATCTTCAAGTAATAAACGAGTTGATTGCGAATATTAGAGAGTTCAACTTGGAGCTGTTTGAGTTTATCTTGTTTAATAAAATGAGTTTAGAATTTTTAAGGACTTGTTCATTTACCTAATGTACGGACTTTGGCTGAGAATTGATTGATAAGTTCGGCTCATTTGAAACCCTGACTGATAGAGTATAAAAGTATTTATGTGGCTTTCAACCATCAACTTAAACTTTTGGTTGAGTTGATTCCTTAACATGGTATCAAGAACTAGTGTGAGCCCTTCATAAAAAAAGAGCTAGTGCGATCAGAAGGTCGGTTTGAATATCATCCACCCCTCCTTTCTAAGTGAAATATATAGTGTTGCCGCTAGGTATGAGGGAGGCCTAAATTGCATCCACACTTCAAGTCCAATGAAAAATTGATGGTTGAAGACACAAGAATTGTTGGATCTTTGGTATTTGATGTTGTCTATATTGTTAGACACCCTCATGGAAAGAGTAAAGTGTTTTGCTTATTAGCGCGTCAGCATAATAAATTGGGTTATTAGTATTTGGAATTAATTTATAAGGTAATTAAATTACAGATTTAATTATTTAAATAAATTAATTTGGGATAAGTCATGTTGGTTGGGAGATGCAGTTATCTATAGGAATTTGTAACTTCCTACAACTTCCTGGCTTATAAATAGAACCCAAGGATTGCAAAAATTATTATTCAATTTCCTGATATCCTTCTTCCTAATTACGTTTTCATGTTGAATTCTCCAAGAATGCTGCTTAAGAATTCTGTATTATTAGAGGGGACTCCTGGGGGTGATTAGCCATTATAACCCAACAACATTAAGATAGTGGAGGCTAATAAACACTCTAAGGAGAGTGATTACATCACGCCTTCTATTAGTTTAATTTTCTGATTAAGTTTCCTAACAAGAATAGATTTATATTAGTACAGTGGTAGATGTTTGCAAACGCAAGATGGGCCGTATCATCCATGAAACACGACCATGACCACATATCACATATGTGATATGAAGTATATTATATATAAGTGGTTGCTGGCCCTGCTGCCACCGGCCTATTTCATGTGACCGACATTGCACTGTTATTTTCCAACGATCTGTACATGTTTAAGAGTTGGATTCTTTATGTCCCATATAATCCTTGGGAATTAAATTTGAACCATGATAGACATAAACGTCTAATTATACAGATATTATTTCTGCTTTCATGTTGCATCTATTTCAGTAAAAAGTCTAATATGGACCCGGTCTACACTAAACTTATTGTAGACCAGGGCTAGGTCCCAAAAGTTAAGGTTTTTTTAGCAAAAGTTAAATTTTCGCTCACCAAATTTTAAGGTTTGTTTAGCAAAAGTTAAGATTTTTTAATTAAAAGTTAAGGTTTTATAATCAAAAGTTAAGTGTTATGAATGAAAAGTTAAGGTTTTTTTTAGCAAAAGTTAAGATTTTTTAATTAAAAGTTAATGTTTTATCCTCAAAAGTTAAGTGTTATGAATGAAAAATCAAGGTTTTATTATCAAATAAAACCCTTAAGTTTACCCCAATTCGATTTGTTTTTGGTGTTAATTGGGGATTTAACATTCCAATTCCTGAAAAACACTTGAATTGATAAAATTGAAACATAAAAGAAGGGTTTGCTTGGGTGTTAGTTATGGCGTCCACAGAGGTGGAAAATAACAATGGCGGTTAAGTTCTTAGCAGAGGTGGAAGTGGTGATTTCGGCAGCAGCAATGGTGAACTTAATCAATGGGCGAACTTATTATTTGTTAGATATTATAACACCTCTGCGGCTCTGCGGTTAAGTTATTTGCATTTATATATTAATACGCTCAACTGACGAACTTATTGCTAAACTAACACCCAAGAACAATGAGGTTGCTGTTGCTAAGAACTTATTAACAATGGTGATTTCGGCAGAGGTGGAAGAGAAGAGGTTTAGGAGGAAGATGATGAAGAGGGTAATGGAGGAAGTGATGAATCACCATTGAGCGTCTAATTTGACGCCGGTGCCGGCATCTTCGCCGGAAATAGGCTAAACTGCAGATTGTGGTTGTTGTGAGGAAGATGGAGGTATTGGGTCTACACTATTTTTAGTGTGGACCAGGTCCACCCAAGAGTTTCTCCTATTTCAGTTATGTTAGGATTTAGGACCACATACGCAACTTACTCTTTTAAGCTATTAATTCCTTGCATTTGAGGATGTTGTTAGTCGCCATGTTTTGCGGGGTAGCTTAGTCTAGCTTCTATTTCTTTTATACACACACAAATAATTTGGCCTAAGGTTTGTTTTGTCCTGGGTATAAGGAGGTGAGACTTGCGATCATTCTTATCACTAGCAATCTATTCAGGATTTATTAACAATCAAGTCATTGACAACTATACACAAGGGATGTACTTGTTACTTATCCCAACACCTAATTATGATACATCGACGACAACCATCTAATGATCCAAAGATCGAGGTGATGGACAAATCGTTTTGATTGCATTCACGTTCGATCATTTTGGATGAATCGTTTCATATCTAATTTGCTTCTCAATTGAGGTTGGATTAGATTTATTTGGGTTTGGGTGAAGGTGGGGTCTATAGTTTTTTGAGTCAAACCTGATCAATACGGATAAAAATGAAAAGACATATTAGGTTACAAAATTTTAAAATAAAATTATAGTCTATAATATTGAAAATATGATAAAGAAACAATTGGTTTTACATTAACTAAAACTTCAACAAAAACAAAAAAGGTTGTTAAATAAGAAACTCAATAATAGTAGAATATCAAATTAATAAATCTTTAATTCCATATCTATAACTTTTTCAAATGCTAATATTTCACAGTTTGTTTATAGGAATCCATTCTAAATCGAATTAGTTTCAGGTGGAATAAATTTTAAAGTCGGAATAGTCCGGACTATGATCAATATTGATCAATTTGTTTCAAGTATCGGTTTCATTTAATTTCGAATCATTCGAGTCAAGCCAATTCTAATCAGTTCGATATCATGCCTTAAGTATTTGTTTAGAGATGAAGTGATAGAATTCATGGCCGGTTGAGGATGGAGGCTCAACTTATAGCGCAAAGGTTACCATTTACCAAAAACAAAAAATATTATTAAAACAGCAAAACTGAACCTGAGAATCTTCTTATTTGTCACAGAACCCTGAATCATCCAATTGCATAAGAACAACAGCTTATTTAATGGGGCCGTAAATGATGACCAACTTATATTATCAAACTTATATTATATGGCTAGTGGCTTATAAGAAGAGTGGGACCCATTCAGGCTTGCCTTCTCTTTTGTCATTTATTCTTATAATAATAATAATGAAATTATAAAATAAATCAAAATCATGAATGAAATAGTATAAATGAGAATGTGACGCGGAATTCACCATCGTTTTCCTACATTGAATTTAGGCAAAAGCAACCCACGACAAAATTTCCCAACTCCTGGGTTCAGATCTGGTCCTTCCATGAATTATTTATTATAATTGTTATTATTGTTAAATATCTTTGTAAAAATGTCATTCCTTTCTTTTAGGTCATAGCCACATATTTAAGATTTAATTTTCTATTAGCACTCTGAATCTTGATATTGAATAAATAATAGACTCAATTCATCATTGATTTTAACCTAATCCCTTATGTCATATTGTCATGTACTCATGTTATATTTTAAAACTTGTCTTTACACTCATATATTAGTCAGGTTGCTAAATTTTGAAAACTTTTATGTTTGTCAAATATACTATTCCATGCAAATATTTTTGTTAGATGAAAATAATCATCATTTAAAAGTATGAAGGATATCATTAACGTTTCAAATTTTCCGATCATCAAAAATACGAATTAGAAAATGTGTCGAGTATTAAATAACTTGTGTCTCGAGTTTTTCTAACCTAAGTTTAATTAAGAAACAGTAGTAACTGAAATGACTAGGGAATGCCCCTCTAACTATGCTTTGATTAGTAATGAGGTTTTTCTAATGATTAAATGGGTTGGCTATCCTATCCACAAAGCACGTAATAAGCAATATTAAACACAATAACCAAAATGCTAATTAGAACTCTAGTTAATTAAATCCTTTGTAAAAGGATAAAAGTATATTAATTCTAGTGTATCTTTCCCTTTTAATCAGCAAATTCGTTTTTAGTAGCCAGTAATCAGTATCTTCCTTAGGGTTTTGTTTGTTTGCTTTTAAACACTTTTTTCTAGTATGATTTTTGAAGGTAAAAACAAACCAAATTCACTTAATTAAATGTCTCATTGTTGATTAACTATATCATATACTGATATTAAACATGATGGCACATGATTGATAAACCGATGATAAAATAGTGAAAAAATGTATAATTTTTAGTTCTTAGTATGTAACAAAGGCGACGTCCAATTTTTAAAATTCGCTTTGTTTCCCAAGGAAATCTCTACTTGAGTGAAGGTTATGTTTGTAATATTATGTGTTACGGGTTCACTTGGTGTGGCTTAAGGACAATAACGTCGGTAATTGCCCATTTCATAGTATGGGTGTATTAGTATAATTACAATTCATTGGGCCTATTGTAAGGAACAAAGAGTTTGTAACATCGTAAATCAATAATTCTAATATAAAATACCCTCTTTAATTTTTATAGGAATCCTTTTAGACCAGGTAGTAAGGAACAACGACATCCATTCCCCTAACTTATTTTAACATCTCCACACATCCAAGTGATATGACATACCCTGGTACTCGATTAGTACCTTTTACATGAGTTGATTGATAAATTGTCATGATAAAAAAGTATGATAAATGTCGGCCGAATTATAGTAATAAATTGACAATACACCAACATGTAATATATATAACCCAATAAAAATATGACCAAAATCAACACAAAACCGATATCGATACAACTCCTTAGTCACTCTAAATACGATATGAAACCGAATCTTAGCCACACAACCCATATAACAATGTATCATTTCACTTAGATGCTATGAATATATATATGGTAATGCAATATGGACTCTAAGGGCTTGTTCACTCGAACTAGCTCGATTCAGTTCAGCTGTTATCAATACTTTAACTCTTACATTTCACTATATTTTTCAATTTAGTTGAATCGTTTTCATTCGTAATAAAAAAACTCTAAAAATAGTAAGAATAAAAACTAGACAAGGGTTGTCCCAAGGCAGTGAATGGATGGAGGAGAAATGAAGGTAAGATGGTACAAATTGGTACCCTAATAGTACCAAACATTGTGGAGGTAGAGATAAGGCCCTTCCCTTTTCTTAGCAATTGAAAGTAAAGAGTAGTACTAATAATGTGTAGTACTACGATTAACTTTTATGAGTAATATTTTGCAACTTGACATTAGGCCAATTGCAATTTGACACACAAGTTGGAAATTTTGTTTTTTAGGAGCAATAAAAGTCTTTGAAAAAAGTGAAAAGGCAAGCATAGAGGAGGAAGATTGATTGTGGTGCTAGATGACGCAGCTTAAATGTTATTTTCTCCCCCACCTAAATTCGCGGTTGGGTCCCTCCATGTGCATCACTCCCTTGTCTTTTTAGATTCCCTCCGATGCTCCTTTTTGCAACTCCGTTCTTTCTTGCTCTCATCTTGGATCATGTTTGTTCTTTTGAAAGGGTTTCTTTTGTTCTTCTTTTTTCCTCTTTTGAAAGTTTCGGGTTAGGGCTAGCAATTTGGGTTAATGGGTCTAGTTCGAGTTTATACTTGATTCAATGGTATAGTTTGTATTTTACAATTTAGACATTTCTTTTCAACTAGAAAATTAGTTTAGATTTCGTGAGATCTAATTTTCTTAATGTTATACTTTCGTTGGAGTTTGGATATAAGTTCTTTTAATCCGCACAAGATTATACTACATCCGTCCTACATTAGTTGCAACAATATGTTAGGCACAAAGTTTTAGGAAGTCAGTAGAGTAGTGTATAAGTTGTAATAATTTATTATAAAGATTGATGTGATAGAAAATGATAGAGTAATTATTTATTGATAGGTGGGTGGATGTGTAAGTAGTTTAATGTTTTTAACATTAAATAATATATGAGTGGGGTCATATGTAAGGTGACATATTATAAAAAAATAGTGGGTCCATGCCTAAAATAGAAGTGTTGCAACTAATGTGGAACGGACGGAGTAATTCGTTAGGACACTTCACTTTTAACAACATAAAAAAGGTAGTTTAGGTCTTTGAGCAAGTGGAATCCAATAAGTCACATTAGAGGATTAGGATAAACGTTAACAACAATAGTGATAGTAAATAAAGTAATGAAAATGATGTTTGAGAGAAATATAGGCGTGGTACTTGTTAGGTGTTATAGTTAGCAGTTAGATGTTTATTAGTTGCATTGTTAACTATCAAGACAAATATGAAGAATGTGTCTAAAATATTATAATAAACAGTCTAATTGTATTGACATCGTCAAAAACTGTTTTGACAATATCTTCAGGTCAAGACTATAAGAAAAGCATGTGTGGTGATGTTTGGATGTTTGCTGACATGACCATTATTACTTTTGCATGAATACATCTATTTTATTGTAATACTTCTTGTTGTATGAAAATTATATGAAGTACTAGAATAGGACGAGCCTTTGTTATGGTTTTTTTTAGATTTTCATAGTCGTTAAAACCTTTTGTTCTATGATGATATTCTATATCTATATTGAGATTAAGGTTTAAACTCAACAATTGATTATGAATTCTCATCTTTTAGTGAACTTCTGAGTAACATATTAAGTATTTTATTAGTAATAATTAAGCCAATATTCTAATCGTAATGCACTACTGGAATCAAAATACTCACCACAACAACGGTAATTAATGAAACAAAATCAAAGATGCAAACTTTGAGAATGAAAAGGCAAAAAACTTGTACTATAAACTCCATCACTTAACAAATAGAGCAAAACATCGCTCCATAATTTTGCTAATTTCTATGAGCAGCAAATTTTAGCAATTTCTCCTAACTAAGCTACTTCTCAACTGAGACCGTTCTACATTGAAATTGATATTCTACACTTCTTTATACAGAGGTTTGGAAAACTCTATTGGTAGTAGAAAACTAATACTAAAAGATACATAAGATTACATTTAAGAAATAAATATCATCTTATCTCTTCTTATCTTAGAAAATAATATTACTCTAAAATTAGAAAACAGATAATATAATTATCCTTCTAAAACTAGAATTAATAAAACAAGATCTACGAATAATAAGCAAATCGAAAATAGCAAACTGTCCGCGCAAGAACTTGGTTGCGGGAATGCGGGCTGCAATCGATTTCCTACTCGTTTTCCGTTTTCTTTTCTCGTATCTTTTCTTTCACGTTCCCCTACTTGTACGAGACCCACAACGTATTGATGAATGCTACTAACTATATTGGATTTGTTGGGGTTGCAAACCCAAACTATGTAGACATGCACATACATAATGTGTTGCGCACCAAATAATAAGAGGTAAGAAGAGCTATAAGGAATCCCTTTAAGCAAAAATATTTATAAGCAATCACATAATGTCTAAGTACTTTTCACCAAAAAATAACATAATGGCTTAGTACTTAGATATCTATTTTTTGAGAGCAAACTAAACATCTATGATTGTTCTAAGTTTTCAACTACAACTATCCCGATCTATCCAGAGTTATTGCAAGAAACTCCATACATATATTTAGGGCCTGTTCTCTTCGGCTAATTCTAGCTGAATTGAACTGAATTGTACTGAACTGAACTTATTGGAGCTGAACTGAACTGAACTTATTGGAGCTGAACTGAACTGAACTGAACTTATTAGAGCTGGAAATATTTAAGAAATAAATAAGAAATTAAAAAAAAGAAATTAATTAAAAATATAATATAATGACAAAAAAGAATTATATTAAAAAAATTAATTATAAAAAATAAATATAACCTTGATATCAAAAACACCCTTCTACGTATCTATTTCCTAATTATAAAACCCCTATTTTCCCTTTGTACTACTTTAACCTCAATAAAAAAAACCTAACTCTTTAACTTCATGGCTTCACCGTTGTCGATCCACCTCCCCCCTCATCTTATTTGCTGCTTCTTCTGAAATTCAACACCATCTACTTCGAGATACAAGATACAATAACTTCTGAAATATGGAAATCAATCCAAGATAATGCCGAGTTGATGGAGCAAATTTACAGAGGACGAAGAACTAACAGATTATGAAGACGGTGAACCTAGTAATGTTCGATAGTATTATTATTTCGCAATAGTTCAAATATCAAAACGTGTATTAAGAATAATTTTATTTTAACAATTACAAGTATTTTTATTATGTCGTGATCGAAATGTGTACTTCGTGAGACCTTTATTATCAATTCGATATTATTAGAAAATTAGTAAAACTTTAAGTAAAATAACAATTAACGACAATATAGCCAACTACTACGGCCACTTGGAGAATGAGGACACCAAATCATACATGGACAAAGGGAATAATAATAATAATAATAATAATAATAATAATAATAATAATAATAATAATAATAATAATAAAGTTTGGACAGAAGGACAACACACAACTAAGGGCCTGTTTAGATTTACTGAAAACAGCTGAACTGAACTGAACTGAACTGAACTGAATTGAATTAAATTGAATAGAATTAAATTGAATTTCATAAATATATAAATAATATTTAAACAATAATAATATGAATATTAAATAATAATTATGATGATGTAGGTAATAATAATGAATAATTATTAATGAATAATAATAATTGTATTTTGGATATTTTTAAATGATAATTATAAATAAATAATATTAATAATCATAAATTAATAATAATAATGATTAATTATTATAATGATAATTAATAAAAATTATTCTATAGTCTATGATGATTATATAATAACAATAATATATAAGAATTAAATTAATATTATTATTTTAACAATTATATTTAATAATATATTAATATTTATTAGTACTCCCTCCGTTCCCTAATGTTGTTCCCATTTGGAAAGAGGATTAAGAAAAAGAATCTTTGATGAAATGACATTTAATGAATACATATTGATAGGTTTATTATTAAAATTTATCTTACCAAAGCATAAAAAGTCATCAATGCAAAGAAGTTACAACTTACCATGCAAAACATAAAGATCATCCTTTTATTTCAACCAATGAAATTGTAAATTGATTTGACTTTAGGTGGGTTAAATTTAGAAGGATTTTAAATGGGAACAACTTAAAGGAACACCAAATCGGGAAATGGGAACAACATTTGGGAACGGAGGGAGTAATAAAATAATGATTGGGTCGGACCGTGCAAAATTACATCATAAATCGTTTTGACGTGATTTGATTGAATTATGGGCTGAAAACGCGGGTTTATTTGTGCTTTTAACCTAAACCATGTTCCTTCCTAATGATAATAGTAATAATAATGAATAAATCTATAATAAACAAAATAATATACAGATAATAATAATAATACTTAATAATAATGATATAAAATATAATAATAATAATAAGAGCAATTAGTAAAATAAATTAGACCAACATAATAATATTTAACAAAATGGTTATAAAAGAATGGAGCTGAACTGAACTGAACTGAACTAAACTGATTGGAGCTGAACTGAACTGAACTGAACTGATTAGAGCTGAACTGAACTGAACTGAACTGAAATTAAGCTGAAATGAACAGGCCCTAAGCCTCCCTTCGAATTCGTTCAATCCTTAGAATAATAATAATAATAATAATAATAATTATTATTATAATCATTATAATAATAATAAATAGAGCTGAACTGAACTGAAGTGATTGGAGCTGAATTGAACTGAACTGAACTGAACTGATTGGAACTGAACTGATTAAAGCTGAATTGAACTGAACTGATTAGAGCTGAACTGAACTGAACTGAATTGAACTGAACTTATTGGAGCTGAACTGAGCTGAACTGAACTGAATTGAAAATAAGCTGAACAGAACAGGTCGTTAGTTAAGATAAGTACTCCCTCCGTTTTTATTTAATAGAGACTTTTGAAATTTTGTTACTATTCATATTTTAGTCTTTGAGATCTTGTTTAATTCACCTTAATGTGTACAATTTTAATATCAACTTTTTATAATTTTTACTCATGTACAATAAGAGTTGTTCATGGTCAAAAGATTTGCATAAGCATGCGTGAGAAGTAGCAATGCCTCTATTCAATAAAAACAGAGGGAGTAGTTATTATAAATTTAATACATCCTCCGTTTCTAAATAAATGACACATTTGCATAATATTTACTATTTGCAGTTTAGATTTTAATTAACCTTGGTGATTTACATTTTAGGAAAAACATAGTCATGTGTGATCTTCTAAGATTTGTCTCAATGTGATTTTTTTAATATCAACTTTTTATAATTTTATTTATTGATAATTGTAGATACTAATGATTAAAAATAATGCATTAGAAAACGTGAAAACAACTTATTTAGAGACAAAGAAAGTATTAAAGTAAGATCGGTTAGAAACCAAATTGAAAGTGAAAATAAAGTGAAAATAAGGGATAAACCAAACAAGAAAGTAGCTCCTTAACTACCAAGGTACATGATTATCTCAAATCAACCACGATTATGTGATCCGAAGTGGTTAGACTAACTTGCAAGTCACAAGCTAGCACAACGATATTATACATAAGATATTATCAAGAAAGGCGTATACATTTGATAAATACTAAGTTCTAACTTCAAACAAGAAAAATGATTTTGAAATCAATTTACTTGATTGTTTCTTGATTAAACTTTGTGCTTGATTGAATATTTTCTGATATTGTACATAAAATTTAATTTCAAACTACAAAAAACTAAAATTTAATCTCAATCTATATAAATAACTTCATAATTCACTTAATTAACTAAAAATTAAATTAAATTAAATTACGTAAAATAAGTTAGGACTTCGTCGGATAAAACTGCATTTTATAACATATTCATTTCAAAATACTAGCAGGCTTGACTATTATTTATTCCTCCATTTAATTACTTGTAATGGTTGTCATGTGATCATATCCTTAAACCTTATCACCACCATTTATGACGCTATTATCGACATTTTTCTATTGTTGGTTTGTGGGTTCGTTAGACGAACTACTGTGATTGGATCGTCAAATGGTGCTGAAGAAGGTCACCTAATTACCTCGTGATAATGACAATATGTCAAGGAATCAACTCAAGTAAAAGTCTAAGCTGATGGTAGAAGGACTAATAAAAGTTTTATACTCTATCATGTCCCCTCACACAAGATTCCAGTGGACCAAAATTGTGGACGCAACATATGTTTCCATCATATCTGGCGCTATTATACTCCACTTAAAAGGAGGGGTGAATGAGATTTGAACCCGTGACTTTGTGTGTCACTCTAGCACTTGAAACCATGTCAAGAAACCAACTCAACCAAAAAATCTAAACAGATAGTTGAAAGCGTAGAAATAGTTTTATACTCTAGCGATCAACAATCAAACTTAACGCAAACATGTTGTATTAGTAACTTTAACGTTGGTTTCATGCTCTCTTTCTTATCCTAGCTCCCCAACATAAACTTACCCTAGTAGTATTAATTTTTTATTTCTCTTTGTATGAAATTGACTCAAATTGTAAGTGGCTGTGTATGTATACAATACAGTACAATGCAAATGCAGGTTTAACATTTTACTAGTCCTTTACACTTACTCAAAATTATAAAATCCAGTGATCATAATAACGTGAAAGTGCAAAATAGCTTATAACAAAAGGGTTTTGTGATTTTGGTTAATCATCGATAAAACAAACATGGATGAGTATTATAACATACATACTCAGTAAAAGAAAATTTATGACAAAATTATGCATAAGATGATTCCATATTCTAATTCTAAATATATATCAAATACGTTTTTAAAATCAAACATAGGAAAAAAAGTTTTCCAGCCAAATGAATATTGGTTGACTCAGCAATGCAATAAACAAGCAATATCATGATCAATCTCACAATTAATAAACACTTAACACCATGGAATAACAAAAAGACTGATTGGTCAAGGTGAAGTGGAGTAGGAAAGAGAAAATAAAGAGAGCTTCAAATTAAAAATGTCTTTTTCTAATTAGGATCTCAATTTGAATTCCTTGGTCACTTTCTACAAGAATCAGTATCTTGGGATTAATTAGCTACAATGAATGGGAGCAATTTCACCATATACCCTTTAGCATTTATGGAGAAACATATGCCCTTTCATGCAATTTTATGGTCATTTTAACATGATTTTCTCAACACTTCATTAAATTGTATTTTGTCCTCTCAAATATTATTTATGTTTTACTTCAAGCTTCATGATATACTTTTACATGGATTGAAGGGATATGTAGTAATCTAGAATCTTCCAAGATTCTTAAATTGTCAATGAAGTGCCATTTGCAAAGTACTTATTATATATTCTTAGAACATTTTGTTTATTATTAATTCATTAATTAATGGTAAGAGCATCAAGCTACAAGCTAAGGAAAATAAAACAAAACGCTACTTTTTTTTTTGTATCCTTTACAATTAAGATAACTAGATTCTTTGCTTAAGCATAATATAGTTAAGTGCTAGAAGTGTATTAGCATTTAGCACTAGTCTAACTAGGGAATTCCTAAGGTGTATTAGCATAATCTAATTTAATGCTAGAGGTGTTTGCGACTTGGAATTGTCATTCTAACTAGGGAATTCCTGAAAAAAGCTCTGATATAGGATGGACATTTATTTAGAATCTAAAGTATTAGAAGCAAAATTCTTATTTTCATTTTGTAATTAACTAGTGTCAAATAAAATATCTATTTATATAGTACTCCCTCGTTTCAAAATATTCATCATCTTTGATTTTCTACACAATTTTCAATACAGATTTTAATCATCAATATCCTTAATAATGATTAAGTAAAAATAATTGCATTTGATTTTTCAAAAGTACCACAAGAAGACAATTTTTAAATAAAATTGCATGACAAATTTTGTTACAACTGAGAACTTAAGGGCATAATTTTGGCAATGAGACATTCTAAAATGGACGAGTAGAAAAAAATGGAAGAATTATTAATCTACTCCTTTAAACAATAAGTGGTCAAATTTTCAAGACGTAAAAAAAATCATATTAATACTCCAAGTATTTGTCATTTTTAAAATTCATTGAGAACCAATAGACTTTTATTAAATTTTTTTTTTTGGAAAACCTAATAAAAAGAAATGTTTTCTATTTATCTTTCTAATAACTAATAAGGGTTGCCAAATTAGTGTCACTCTATCATTATTTAATTAAATAACTTTTAGTTTGAGTTAGCATGAATTAATACTTTGATGTCTTTTTTTCAGATAAAATATGATTTCGTTTTCGGCAAAGATTCTTAATTGAATTTTTTTTCATACATGTCTTGTACCTAGAACAAAAGGGAGTAATCCTTACAATAATTATTCATCATATTTTACAAAAACTAATATAAAGGATTTTGTATTAATCGAATGGATCATAATACTCAATTAAGGTGAACTAGAGACGACTATCCTATGTAACAAGAATAAGTAAGCAATAGTGTGATAATTAATAGTGGATAATTTGTGAATTACATTCTTTTTTCTAAAAAAAGGTAAGTTTGTAATGTTAATTTTGTTGAAGAAGAGGCTAACCATGTACATACATAATTAGATTTTCTCCGAAAATTAATGGCGGTATATTGTAACTCATTACACTTATATTATTTGTTATTTCACCCCCTTCTCTAATATGCGATTCACATGTAAAATTTTCTTCTAACATAAACAAATGGCTTACTACCTTGTAATCAATAAATTAATAGCCGGTATTTTTCCCATAGCTCTTAAGTCTTAACAATATTCCTAATTTAGTCTTGTCTAAAAGTTGTGATAAGTGAATCAACCACCAAAAATTCAGGGAGAATAATAAGTTATGAGAACTAATTAACTAGTAAAACTTAACTCGAGATCCTGGGACAAGGGAATGAAGGATTGAAGGGCATATATAAAACATGGAAATGTGATAGAAGACGACTTTCACGTGATAGCGCCGCAAGATAGGACCATTTGAGATTGGATGGGAGCTAAACATGATATGCTTTCAGTTTTTTATTTTTCTGATCGGAGATATGTTTTCAGATTTCAGTTATCGAGGGATAAGTTAAACTCTACCAAGTCTAGTATGAACGCGGTTTGCACTAAATTTATTGTAGATTAGGGCTAGGTTCAAAAAGTTAAGGTTTTTTTTTGGTAAAAGTTAAAATTTTGCTCACCAAAAGTTAAAGTTTCTTTAGCAAAAGTTACGAAATTTTAATTAAAAGTTAAGGTTTTATAATCAAAAGTTAAGTGTTATGAATGAAAAGTTAAGGTTTTTTTTAGCAAAAGTTAAGGTTTTGTAATCAAAAGTTAAGTGTTATGAATGAAAAGTTAAGGTTTTTTTTAGCAAAAGTTAAGATTTTGCAATTACAAGTTAAGGTTTAGCAATCAAAAGTTAAGGCTTTGTAATCAAAAGTTAAGTGTTACGAATGAAAAGTTAAGTTTTTCTTAGCAAAAGTTAAGTTTTAGCCATCACAAGTTAAGTGTTATGAACGAAAAATTAATGTTTTATTATCAAAATAGATTATATAGTCGATGCAATACTTAATATACTTAAAAGTCTTTAATTTCCCAAAATCCAGCTAAAACAAGTATTAACAGTGGAGACAATTATCATATTCCAACGCAAGAGAGATAGTTATGAAATAGTGAATATATTAAGGACTTAATTTCAATTTCCACCAAAATTTGAACGATTCACCCTCGTAAAGCAAACAAATTTTTAGCAGTAAATTACATTCAAACCTCTGCTAATTTCTCATTTCCAAGGAGAGGCATTTTCAAGAAGCAATGAATTTTCCGTAGTTGAATTACTCCCTCTTGAATTAGGGTTTTGCCTATAGTTTTTTACCTTTTACTTGAAAGAGTTTTTCCTATTTTAGGCTTAGTTTAATTAGTTTCTTTATTTATTTTATTTTATTTAAGTATTTCTTTAATTAATTTAGATTGGGTTGTTTTAAAAGATAAGATTAGTTTAAAAGATAAGATTATGATTCTTTAAAGATATGAGTTATGGGATTGTCCTAATCATATTAGGTTTTCTTATCTTTATCTTTTTAGACTAGGATTATTTTTTATCTTATTTGTTTAAGATTAGGATAGGATTAGTCTTCCCTATTTATATGGTTGTTTTACATCAATAAAAATCAGATTTGAGTTACTAAAAATTTCATGAGTCTTGCTTATGATTTAAGGTTGAGTACCTTGCTTGTTTAGCATTGAAGAAAGACTGAGATCGATCTTCTACCCCTTTGGACCGAGATTCAAAGGTTACTATCCCCCTTATTGTTTTGTTTCGTTTACTCCATTAAACTACACACCTACACAACCATCTTTTTAATTAAAACTTCACATAAAATCGTTCCCTTGAACCCTCAAACGTTCATCCACCTCAAAAACCCTAAAGTAGCAATCTTTGGATCAAAATTCATATCAAGAAGCATATTATGGCCAAAACTCCATCTTTGATTAAAGATATTAGCACCAGGGCAACTGAAATGCTCATAGTACCATCAGACCATCGCCGACGGACATGGAGGTAAGAACTGTAACCCTTTAAAATTGATAACTAATGGGTGGCGCAAGGTGAGGGAGGAGAGTGTTGCGGTGGTTGTGGGTTGCCGGAGCAGCAAGAAAAGAAGGGCAGAGGGGGCCTTGTCGCTGACGTGTGAGAGGGGAAAGAGAAGGCGAGAGGGAGGCGCTTCAAGCCTTCAACGTAGGGATGTGATTATTATTGGGTCTACACTATTTTTAGTGTGGACCAGGTCCACCTAAGAGTTTCTCTTCAAACTCGTATGGCCTTCAACTTCAGCTAATTGAACGCAAAGGCTACACTGATATACACTACATCGGGTGTTGTCTAGTATATGTGTTACTATAAAAATGTAAATTTTAAATATGTGTTACTGTCAAAATGTACTATCTCTTTTTTTTTTTATAATATGTACATTTGCTTTTGCGCATGGACGAAGGGAAAAGTGCAAAAGTAAGAGATAACGATAGTAAAAGTAAGGAAAAATTGAAAAAGGTAGATAGAAGGAAAGAAAAACTAGGAGAGAAGTATAATAATTAGGTGGACTAACCTTCAATTTATGGGAAAAGGTAGAAATGTACCAATTAAAAAATAAACCGCCCCAAAATGGAAAAATGTGCATATTAAAAAAACGGAGGGAGTATATTATTACAAAAAATTACAAACTTACAATGTTTTGACAAATAATTTTGTTCTTACTGATTTGTTCTTTGTCTTTTTTAAAAGATCTATTTTATGAAGTTTTCTTTGTGTAAATTTGTATGAATCCTTTTGTTTAAAACTAAAAAAGAAGAAATAATGTGCAATAGATTCTACCCGGGTGGTATGTGTAATATCAAAAATGAGTTTCTGAAGGGTATAAAGTCGGATTAGTTTTTACTTATACCTTTATGGAGGAAAAAGATTTTTGGCGATTTTGTTTTGTAACAAAAAATGTACAATAGATTCTACTTGGGCGGTATGTGAATATCAAAAATGAGTTTCTGGAGGGTGTAAAGTCAGATTAGTTTTTCATTATAGCTTTATGGAAGATAAATTAATTTCAAAAGTAATGGTGCATGATTTTTTTAATTTATAGATGATGTAGAATAAAATTCATTGAACATTTAGATTAAAAAGTAATATGTTGAACTGTCTGGAAAATAACTTGTGTTCAAATAAACAAAGATGATATACCGACTACTATAAAGTTGGTTTGGCTGAAAGGCTAAAACAAACATTTATTATGAAAATATTGAATATTATGCTTATCTAATTTGTCGATAAAATGAATTAACAATATAGAAATTAGGTTTCTACATTTGCTTATATCATTACACCTTTAATTAGTAGAATTTTCTATTTAAAAAAGGTTAAAACAAAAAACTATTAAGGTTCTTTGGTTATTTTATTGAGGGATGCTTTGTATCTAAAATTTTATGAGGGCTTTAATTAAACACAATGGTGCTATATGGGCTTGTTATCGAGTACCAGACTAGTTGTGAGAAAAACAAAGAAATGGGCCCGTTGTTACGTTTCGTACACCACAATTACGAATTAAGCTCACTGCCTTTAATCATAGTAGATTGGCATTCACAAACAGTCAATTAGAAATAGCCCTATTTCGTTGAACCTTGACCCTATACGGCTGGACGTATTGAGCCCATAAATGTATTGGACCTAATGAGTACACCTAACAAAGGCTTTGTTTGGTTTCACTGGAAATTATCTCCCATGGAAAAAAAATTATCATAGTATCTTTGAGGATGATTGATTTTCCTTTTAGCTTGGTTGATTACATGAAAAGTTAGAGGGAAGAGGGGGTAATGAAAAAGAATATAGAGGATAGATGGAAAAAAAAGAAAGCAAGGAATAGAGAAGAACTATATTTTCCCTCCATTAGCGAGGAAAACGTTTTCCACTTGTTAGAAAATTATTTTTAGGAAAACTATTTTCACCTCATACAGACCAAATGAAATTGTTACTCATACCTTTTATTTTTAGGCGTTGAGGACAATACTAAGTCCAAACCCATTTTGGCCTTGTTCTTTTAGCATGGATTAATGAAAATTAATTTCAGCTCGGTTCTACTCTATCCATTTTGGTTTAGTTCAGGTCCATTAAACCTTATAATTTACCTTATTATTCTTTCGCCTTTGTTTTCTTCTTCCTCTTGTTGTTGTTGTTGTTGTTGTTGCTGTTGTTGTTGCTGTTGTTATTGTTAATTGTCTTAATATTATTAATGAGTATGTTATTATTAGTAATAATTTTTATTGCGAGAGAGCTTTCTTGATATAAGACAAGAAAGATAAGGTTTTTTTTTTTTATAAAACACAAAAATTAGATATTTTGTACTACCCGCACTTCCTTTGTTATAATAAGAAAAATGGTGAAATTCATTGTTGGCCCTCTATAAATTTTTCGTTTGGAAAATATTATTATTTTTGTTAGTATTAATAGTATTGTAATATTTAATAGTTGTATTATTGTTGTAATATTATTAATTTTATTATATTTAATTATTTATTTATCATCATTATTATATTTCATAATTTTTTATTTATTACTATTATGATTAATATCATTAGTATTAAGTATTATTATTTATTATTGTTAATGATATAAAGACTTGTTGTTATTGTTGTTATTATAATTTATAATTATTTTTAGTATTTATTATTTTTAATGATTTTATATTATATAAGTTGTATGGTATTATTACTAATATCTATAATTTAAAATTAATAATAAATAATATTATTCATGTTATGAATTATATCAAAGTAATGTGAATGCCCACCCATGCACATGTACATGCATTCAATGCATGGCAAAATTTTCTTCCCTCCATGCACCTAAATTAACCTATTGTTGACTTTAGGTTATGTAAATAGTAAAATCTCCTACTATAAATAGAGGAGAGGTAAATGTAACAATTGCACCAAGAGTAAGATCAATACAATTCATTGGTTTTTCTCTCTTCTTGTTTCTCATCTTTCTTAACACGTTATCAGCACGAGTTTGCTTACAAAAAAACCGAAAGGTATTTTCAACCTTCAATCTTTCAAACTCCGGTATCCACAATGTTTCTCTCTGTTGTGTACATTTAATTGTAGAGCGTAACACCGTCCCTTTTGCTACTAACCCAGCAAGGGGGACAGTAAGTCATCCTTTTCGCACTGACCTCAACAATGGTACTAATGTTCGTACCGGTGAAAATCCACAAACCCCTGTTCCTAACACCAATACTAATCCTCCAGCACAATCAACTGAAAATCCACCACCACCAAATAATAAAAGAAACAGAGAGGAACAGGAAGGAACTAGTGGCAAACGTCACCATGCCACTAGCCCCTAAAATAAATAATAAATAATTTGATAATAACGCCACCTTTATGGAGGGCAAGGACATTTTACTTTATGTTATTTTATTTTTCTGTTGAACCGCCTATATGGCAGGTTATTGTTTGAAATCACCGCCTATATGGCAGGATTTTTTTTTGAAATTTGCCGCCTATATGGCTGGCTGACAGTAGTAAAATTATTGATACCTTTTGCCTATTCACATGCATTATTGTCAATATATGCAGGAGTAGCTAACCTAGAACCCTAGTACATATTTATTTCTTACTATGTGCTATTTCCTTTATATGACATTTGTAGTTACATTTATTATCATTTTTTACACTTACCGACATGCATAATAGTGAACAAATTATATTTAGTACCTATAAATACTCCAACTAAAATTTTTATTGCATTATATTCTTTGAATAACTGTAGATAAATATACAACAAACTGCACAGTTAAGGATAATCCTCTATAAAAGCGGATTACCCACTCCCAATTTCACCACATATCTCTTATCTTCTTTCCATCTTTTGCTCAAACCCACAAAAATTTTCTTTCTTTCCTCCATTTTTTCCGGCCACCATGTTTAACGCCGACAACAACCGCCCTCCACCCTCATCTTCTTCTTTTGAGGAAGATTTTAGGAAAATAAAACTCTACCTATTCATTATAGCCGGTTTATTTATCCTTCTCATGGCGTTAATGCTCTTTCTCCTAATGCACAAGTAGGAACCTAAACACCGCCTAAATTCTCCCCGGTAAATTGGCGAAAATGCACGTGATTATCATCACTTTTGTCTTCAAGTGTATTTTTTTTGCATTTTTTGCCTTATTATTATTGTATGTTTTTATTGTTGTTCATTTAGGAAGTTTTTTTGTCTTTGTTTTCTTTAGCATTCTTATTATTATGTTTTATTGTTGTTTTTTTTGTTTTAAGTATTCATGTGTAAATGTAATGATATAAATCAGGGGGAGATATTATATATGATTTATTATCATTTACTGATTTTATATTATTATCTGGTTATAGTTAAAATGGGAGATCTAATAAAAAGACAATTCAACATCCTGGACCTCTCTGGACAAAATTTTTCGGATTGGATTGCAGATGCCAAAATCAATCTAAAGGCTCAAGGATTAGATCATACTATTAAAGAACTTACCACTGAAGCAGGCCAAGGCGGAACAAACATAGAAAAAATAGCAAGTGAACAAGAAAAGGCAAAAGCCTTAGTCTTTCTAAGGCATCACTTGCATGAGAGTTTAAAAACTGAATATCTTTTACTAGAAGATCCCAATGAACTTTGGGACAGCCTACGTGAAAGGTATGGGCACCACAAACATGTGCTCCTTCCTAAGGCATGTTTTGACTGGACCAATCTGAGGTTCCAGGATTTCAAATCCGTCAGTGATTATAACTCAGCATTATTTAAAATTGCCTCGACCTTGAGACAATGTGGCCATCCCATTACAGAAGAGCAAATGGTAGAAAAAACGCTCTCAACGTTTCATGCCACAAATATAATACTGCAACAACAATATCGGGAAAGAGGTTTTAAAAAATATTCTGAGTTAATCTCTGTACTACTAGTGGCGGAACAAAACAATGATCTCCTGTTGAAAAATCATAACCTCAGGCCTGCTGGATCTTTAGCCTCTCATGAGGCTAATGCAATTGAAAATAATGATCCAGAAGCAAATGCTATACACAAAGGTGGAAGGGGAAATCACCATGGCCGTGGTAGAGGACGCGGTAATAACCGTGGTCGAGGACGAGGACGTGGTAAAGGCCAGTAATTCCCCCGAAATAATAATAATTTTAAAAATACAGAATGGGGGCATCAAGGCAACCACAAAAATAATCACAAAGGGAAAGATACATGCCACAAGTGTGGTATGACTGACATTGGGCACGTACATGTCGTACGGCCAAACATTTGACAGAACTCTACCAAGCTTCCAAAAGAAATAAAGGAAAAGATGCGGAAGCGAATTTTGTGAATAAGGTAAATACCTCTTTGCCTAGCCTTGATGCTTCTGATTTTTTCATGGATGGAGCCGAAATTGAAAATGACTTTACTTTGGGGGGAAATTAACAAAGTTTAAAACTACCTATTTTCTTGTTAATCAAATCATGTATTTCCTCTCTGTATGCTTTATTTAAGTAATCATGTATTTCTTTTCTGTGTGCTTTATTTAAGTATTGTACTACTCTCTTATTATTAATGAAATATGCATTTTCTCATTAATTCCTAAACTTGCTTCTTATTATGAAGATATGGATCTACCAGAAAATGGATCTGGATACCAATGCCTCCTGGATAGTGGAACAACGCATACAATATTGAAAAATAAAGAGTATTTTTCAGAGCTTATGATGTTTCAAGGTAATGTCAACACTATCTCGGGATCAGCTAAATTGATAGAAGGATCCGGAAAGGCTCACATAATGCTCCCGAATGGAACAAAGTTAACCATTAACGATGCATTATACTCAAGCAAATCTCGAAGAAACCTCATAAGTTTTCGAGACATACGTCAAAATGGTTTTCATTTGGAAACTATGACAGAAAATGAAATTGAGTACTTGTGCATCACAAAGGATAGACATGGCAAGAAATATATATGTGAAAAATTGCCAGCATATACATCGGGATTATATCGGATTGATATACGTCCTATTGAGATAAATATGATATCTAACCGGAAGTTAGACAATAAAACATTATTTGATCTATGGCATGACCGTTTGGGTCATCCTGGAACAGGCATGATGCATAAAATAATTGGCAATTCGACCGGGCATTCAATAAGTAATGTGAGGATCCCCAAGTCAAATGAATTAGCATGTGTTGCATGTTCTCTTGGCAAAATGATAATAAGGCCTTCTATAAATAAGATTGCAACAGAATCTCCATCATTCTTAGAAAGAATTCAAGGAGACATTTGTGGGCCAATTAATCCCCCATGTGGACCATTTCGATACTTTATGGTATTGATAGATGCTTCAACACGATGGTCACATGTAAGCCTTTTGTCAAGCAGAAACATTGCATTTGCAAAGCTTCTTGCTCAAATCATTCGATTGAGAACTCAATTCCCGGATTATATAATTAAAAGAATAAGACTTGATAATGCTGGGGAATTTACATCCCAAACATTTAATGAATATTGTATGTCCATTGGGATTGATGTGGAGCACCCAGTGGCTCATGTTCATACACAAAATGGTCTTGCTGAATCATTAATAAAAAGATTGCAATTAATTGCAAGGCCACTATTAATGAAATCAAAATTGCCTTCATCTGCTTGGGGTCATGCCATAATACATGCAGCGTCGTTAATTCGATTGAGACCAACTGCGTATCATAAATTCTCACCATTACAATTAGTATCTGGTCGAGAACCAAACATCTCACATTTAAAGATTTTTGGATGCGCAGTGTATGTCCCTATTGCTCCACCCCTGCGTACAAAAATGGGTCCACAACGAAGGCTGGGAATATATGTTGGTTTTGAATCACCATCTATTATAAA
Source organism: Patellifolia procumbens (assembly GCA_947645195.1). Lineage (NCBI taxonomy): Eukaryota > Viridiplantae > Streptophyta > Magnoliopsida > Caryophyllales > Amaranthaceae > Patellifolia > Patellifolia procumbens. The sequence goes on from CANSGD010000144.1 coordinate 3,802,978, forward strand.
ATACATTGAACCAATGACAGGTGATTTATTCACGGCTCGTTTTGCCGATTGTCATTTTAATGAAAGCCTATTCCCAGCCTTAGGGGGAGAGAAAGTGGACCCAAACAAGAAAGATATAGAAATCATATGGAATGCAACACAATTATCATTTCTAGATCCACGAACAAATTCTTGTGAGCAAGAAGTTAAGAAAATTGTTCATTTACAAGGTGTTGCAAATCAATTGCCTGATGCATTCATTGATAGTAAGAAAGTGACAAAGTCGCATATACCAGCAGAGAATGCTCCTGCACGTATTGAAATTCCTATAGATAATAAGGCAATTGAAAATGAATCTATGGCACGCCGAAAGCGTGGAAGGCCACCTGGTTCGAAAGATTCGAAACCAAGAAAAAATAAAAGGCGAGATGAACAAATGATTGTTCCTCCAATTGAGAACCATGAAATTCAAAATGGAGAAAAAGATGAAGTTGTTCCAAATAGCGAGGAACATGAAAGCATCGACAACAATGAAATTTCGATTAATTATGCCTATACAAAGATACAGTGGAATCGAAAGAATGTTGTCATAAATGAAATCTTTACTTACTCCATAGCGGTTGAAATGGTATCTAATGAGGATGATATAGAACCAAAAACCGTAGACGAATGTCGCCGAAGACAAGATTGGCCAAAATGGAAAGAAGCAATCCAAGCAGAACTAAAATCGCTTGAAAAGCGAGAAGTTTTCGGAGAAATAACCCATACACCAACGGGTGTAAGACCTGTGGGACATAAGTGGGTATTTGTCAGAAAGCGCAACGAGAGAAATGAAATTGTTAGATACAAAGCAAGACTCGTTGCTCAAGGTTTCTCCCAAATGCCAGGGATTGATTATGACGAGACGTATTCTCCAGTAGTTGATGCAACTACGCTAAGGTTCCTGGTAAGTTTATCAGTTTCTGAAAGACTCCAAATGAGGTTGATGGATGTCGTGACTGCATACTTATATGGGTCACTAGATACTGATATTTATATGAAGGTCCCTGATGGGCTTAAACTACCAGAGAAACATACATCCAGAGAAATGCTCTCGATAAAGTTGAAAAAATCACTGTATGGACTCAAACAATCTGGAAGAATGTGGTACAATCGTCTCAGTGAATACCTTATGAAAGAAGGATTCAAGAATAATCAAATCAGTCCTTGTGTTTTCATTAAACGATCTCAATCTGGATTTGCTATAATTGCAGTTTATGTGGACGATCTGAACATCATTGGAACTCCTAAAGAACTCGAAATAACTGCAAGGTACCTGATGAAAGAATTTGAAATGAAAGATCTTGGGAGGACAAAATTTTGTCTTGGCTTACAAATAGAACATTTGAGAGATGGGATCTTTGTCCATCAATCAAATTATACTGAAAAGGTTCTGAAACGTTTTCATATGGATAAGTCACACCCGATAAGTTCTCCAATGGTAGTCCGATCTCTGAATGTGAAAGACGATCCATTCCGACCTCGAGAAGAAGGTGAAGAAGTTCTCGGTCCTGAGGTACCATACCTAAGTGCAATTGGTGCCTTGATGTATCTGGCTAACAACACTCGACCGGACATAGCTTTCTCAGTAAACCTGTTGGCCAGATATAGTAATTCACCAACAAAGAGACATTGGAGCGGAATCCGACACTTACTCCGTTATCTCCGAGGAACGCATGACCTAGGATTATTCTATCAATCAAAGCAAAATGCATCACTCATAGGCTACGCAGATGCTGGATACTTATCAGATCCTCAGAAGGCTAAATCACAATCTGGGTATGTATTTACTTACGGAGATACGGCAATATCATGGAAATCGACGAAACAGACATTAACTGCGACATCATCAAATCATGCTGAATTGATCGCCCTTTATGAAGCTGGGCGAGAATGCGTTTGGCTCAGGTCAATGATCCGTAATATCCAAGAAGAATGCGGGATGAACGCGGTTACAGACAATCCAACATTGATTTATGAAGATAATACAGCTTGTATCACCCAAGTCAGCGAAGGGTATATCAAAGGAGATAGAACTAAACATTTATCTCCAAAACTCTTTTTCACACATGATCTAAAGAAAGAAGGGAAGATAAACATCCAACAAATCAAGTCATGTGAAAATCTTGCTGACCTATTTACGAAATCCCTTCCCTCGAAGAAATTTGAACAACTGGTGCACAAGATCGGAATGCGACATCTTCGTGACCTATGATTCAGGGGGAGTATTATATGCACTGCACTCTTTTTCCCTTCGATCAGGTTTTTATCCCATTGGATTTTTCCTGACAAGGTTTTTAATGAGGCAGTTTGTTTAAGCATATAAAGGGAATAAATGTTGTACTCTTTTTCCCTTCGATCAAGTTTTTCATCCCACTGGGTTTTACTTGACAAGGTTTTTAACGAGACAACTATATATACTATTCAGTGGACATTCAAGGGGGAGTGTTATGAATTATATCAAAGTAATGTGAATGCCCACCCATGCACATGTACATGCATTCAATGCATGGCAAAATTTTCTTCCCTCCATGCACCTAAATTAACCTATTGTTGACTTTAGGTTATGTAAATAGTAAAATCTCCTACTATAAATAGAGGAGAGGTAAATGTAACAATTGCACCAAGAGTAAGATCAATACAATTCATTGGTTTTTCTCTCTTCTTGTTTCTCATCTTTCTTAACAATTCACTAATTATTGATGTAAAATATTTTTCATTACCAATTATTATTATAATTATTAATTGTTATTTTACTATTTTTAATTATTTATTTTATTCATTACTAATTATAATATAATTCAGTCTAATTAAGTTAAGTTAAGTTAAGTTGAGTTCCATTAATTTCAGTTTCGTTCAATTCATTACAAGTCCATTAATTTCAGTTCAATTGAGCTCAACTCTTTTAATTCCTTCCAGTTTAGCTCAACTCCTTTCATTCTCGAAGAACACCTTAGAACGAGACTTTAAGTGCAATCCTATACAACTACCACGTAATAAGGCCAATTCTAAATACAAAGGAAACATTTATAATAAATAGGCACCTCAAGAAATAATTCTAAAGTAGTTTGGGAGTTTGAATCTGGTGGTTTTCCTGATAAATCCATAAGATAAAGAGAAACGACGTTTAGCCACGAGATTCTCCACATCATCAGCAATTTATTTTGGTATATATATCATAAATAAGGCTAAAAAAATATGTTTGTTGATTTTGTATGTGTATTATAGGCAGTTTATAAAATACAATTATAATATTGGTACATTCCGAATTTATATTTTTAAATTCAGAATTTATTTTATTTTTGGTTTTCATGATATATGAACGTTTACGCGATAATACATATCACTGTATTGTATGATATATTGCCTAATATACGAATATTAATTGTTTAATTGCATTAGTTGTCGTCAGTTTTAATTTTTTTGTATGACATCATAACATATTTTAGTCACACATGAAATTAGTTAAATTGGTATTGGCTATGACCATAGCTCGATCTGGATATTGCCTAATTTCACTATCCAAATTACGGTTATGGCCAAAACATGTTATGGTGTTGTCCAAAAAGATAAACTGACGATAACTAATTTTCGTATGGATAAACTTGAATTAGACGTTAATAGAGTATAAAGAATATGTGCCAAGTTTTTAAAGAATATTTTTGTATATTATACCGTATAATTTCATATATTATAATTTATAAGGTGTAATTTCATATATTTCAAAGTATAATTTTCGTATATTATGCAGCATAATGGGTATATTTGTATAATATTAGTTCATAAATCATAAATACCCAATATAATAAATAAATTGAGAATCAAATACATAATACAATAAGAGTTGGTTTACTATAAGACGGTCTTAGGTTAAGCTTAACCTCAGACCAACCAATAAGCCTTATAGAAGCCCATGACGCGCGCCACATGCTAAGCAGCCCAGCCAAGTTGTTTTTTTTAACTTTTCGACCCAAAACCTTAACTTTTTGCGTTTTTTAACTTTTCGCCCTAAAACCTTAACTTTTGCTTAAAAATCCATAACTAATATCATATGTGTAATCAATACCCTTCACTCCATTAGCCCTATTAGTTATGGATTTTTATGCAAAAGTTAAAGTTTTAGTTTGAAAAGTTAAAAAAACGCAAAAGTTAAGGTTTTAGCTTGAAAAGTTAAAAAATCAATTTTTCTGGGCTCCTTAGCGCGTGGCACGCGTAATTGGGCTTTTAATTGGCTTATTGGGCTGGTCTTACATTAAGCTTAATGTAAGACCGTCTTTTATAAGACTTTGCCATGCAATAATATCAAAAATACCAAATACAATTAAAAATAAAAATTGCCTAAATTATGATGATTAAAAAAAGAAAGTTAAGTAAATGCCAAAATAAACATTGTTGATGTTGCCAAATGTGTGGCTCACAGTGATTCACTACCATGACCTTTTTTCAAGAAGTTCATACTAAAATTTCCAAAAAAAAATATTCCGCATTATAATTTTGCTTTGTTAAATAATGATTGGCCCAGTCTTTTTGTAGTTGCCAACTTTACTCAATACCCAAAATTAACAATTAGGTCTAGAATTTGACGAAAAGGGGATTTCTTTTTTAGTAGACTTTCAAAAATCTAGACTTTCTTGTCTGTTTTTCTTTGGCTTCCATATAGCTAGAGTCTTTGAATGTTTAATTAACAGGTTAATCCAGGGATTATTTGGGCGTCTAGCATCAAGAAGAGTATCTTAAGCACATGCTTGTAATCATAACTTCAATGCATGTTATTATGTATATGTTTTAATTGAGCAATAAGAACTCCTACAACAATATGATTATTCTTGTAAAAGTTACATGACATGCAGATAGTGTTTAGGATTTACATATAGTGTCTTTTAGTTCTTGTATGTCTAGAATTTGGAATCATATTTAAATCAATACTTTTTGAAGATTTGTTATTTTAGCACTATTTGATTCACATTATATGCTTATCATTAGATTCTTTCTATTTCTTTAGTTCAATATATGCGCGCAAAAATAGGACGATAGGTTTTGAGATAATGCTAAATGAACTGGGGCATTTGAAATTGAGGGGTGGATTTGTGATGCCCATAGAAAAAGCTGATTCTAGTTGAACTGAACTGAACTAAACTTATTGGAGCTGAACTGAACTGAACTGAACTTATTAGAGCTGAACTAAACCGAACTGAACTTATTAGAGTTGAATTGAATTGAACTGAATTTATTAGAGCTGAACTGAACTGAACTGAACTTATTAGAGCTAAACTGAACTGAACTTATTGGAGCTGAACTGAACTGAACTGAACTGAATTTTTGAATTAAATTATAACAAATATATAAATAATAAGTAAATAATAATTATTATGAATATTCAATAATAAGTAATAATAATTCTAAGTACTAATAGTTAAACTAATAATTTAGAATAATATCAAATGAATAATGATAGTATTATTTTTGATGTTATTAAATGATATCATAAATAAATAATAACAATAATGATGATAAATTAATTTTATAAATAATAATTACTGATAATAATAATAATTAATAATGAGTAATTACTATTATTAGTATTAATATATTAATACTTGATGATGATATAATAATAATAATAATGTGTAAAAAGTAAATTAATATTACCATTATAATTATAATCAGCTTAAAACATGGGTTGATGTGTGCTTCTAACCAAACCACGATTTGTGGTGGGTTGGTCTATGATAGAGATACGCCAAACCCCACCACAAACTGCCAAAGTATCTTTACTATGCAATGTAACGACAATGTTGTACCATAAATAGTACTGCAGTATTATTAGCAGCTAATTTTTTCATATCTTCTAATTTTTTGTAGTTTACTTGTATAATGTAATAGTAAATATTTAGTCGGTAAAATAAAACAACAATTGCAAATTAGAATACTCATATTGATATGAAATTTGGTTGAACTCCGCACCAACCCATACCTTGCTCAGCCATAATAATAATAGTAATAATAATAAGTAAAGATATAATAACAAAAATAATATATATAAATAATAATAATATATATATATAAATAACTCTGCCTATGAGTGTCTGTGTGATATTCACTGCCGGTCTCAAGCCCGGATAAAGGAGGAGAGTTGCGGTAGTTTTGGGGCGGCCAGCGTAAAACATAGCCCCATATCATGACATGAATCGACAAATGAAAAACGTGGGGGCGTTCCCTACTCAGCGACGCGCTGCACTTCATAGACCCGGGTGTAGTGATAAGTATGCAAGGGTTGCTAGGTCGTCGCCCGGAAGCGGCGCGCCATCCCGGCGTCCGGGGGTGGTGTCAAATATGCAAGGGTTCTCGCATCAGGGACGGGTGCGGGTAAAGAAGCTAGTCCAGGGTAGTGGTAGGGGTAGTAGGATGTGCTTTGGAATATGGAAAAATGGCTCTTTGACGGGAAGATCGGCGGAGGTGGTGGAGGTTATGAGGAGGCGAAAGATTCACATAATGTGCCTTCAAGAGACCAAGTGGGTTGGTGGAAAAGTAAGAGAACTAGCCCCATGGGGTTATAAGCTTTGGTACTCCGGAAAGGATAAGAGTAGGAATGGAGTAGGCATCATTATTGATAAGGAATATATTGATGATGTGGTGGAAGTTTCGAGGAAGAGCGACCGCATTATGAGTATCAGGCAAGTATTAGGGAGGGAGGCGGTGACTATCATAAGCGCATATGCGCCACAAGTGGGATTGGAAGCATCTATTAAACAACAATTTTGGGAGGATTTAGAGGAGGTTGTGCAACGAGTGCCTATTAGTGAAAAGTTGATCATTGGTGGGATCTTAATGGACATGTGGGCACTAGTCCAGTTGGCTTTGAGAGCATTCATGGAGGTTTTGGGTATGGGGAGAGAAATGAAGCTGGAAGTGGTATCTTGGATTTCGCACTAGCATATGGTCTTAGTATTATGAACAATTGGTTTGAGAAAAGAGAATCTCACCTTGTGACGTATAGGAGTGGAAGTAGCGCGAGTCAGATTGACCTCTTTTTAGTAAGGAATGCTTGGCGGAGGAGTTACATAAACTGCAAGGTGATACCGGGTGAGAGCGCAACCACCCAACATAGACTAGTCGTACTTGATTTCCGGGGGAGGGAGTCTTTAAGAAAGCGAAGACCCAATGTGGAGTCGCGAATCAAGTGGTGGAAGCTCCAAGGGGAGCACAAAGAGAACTTCCTAGCTAAGATGGCTAGTAAAGATATTTGGTCTTGTAACACGGAAATGGACGTAGATTCGACATGGACAAAGATGGAACTTAGTATAAAGGAAGTGGCGAAAGAGATCCTTGGAGAATCTAAAGGAACTGTACCATCGAGTAAGGACACATCTTGGTGGAACGAGGAGGTGAGACAAGCGATAAAAAACAAACGAGAAGGTTATAAAATTTTGGGAAAAGCTAGAAGCGATGTGAACTATGAGAAGTACAAAGAGGCTCGAAGAGAAGCCAAGAAGGCATTACGGAAAGCTAAAGCAAAGGTAAACCAAGAGCTTTATGCAAGATTGGATACGAAAGAAGGGGAAAAAGACATCTACAGAATTGCGCGTATGAGGGACAGGAAGACAAGAGACATAAGAAAGGTGAAATGCGTGAAGGATGTGGACCAAAGAGTGCTTGTGGAGGATGAGGAGATAAAGGATAGATGGAGGACGTACTTTGATACCTTGTGTAATGGTGATAACGCACAAGACATCGGGGATGTACACATCCCGCCAAGTATGTTAAACCGAGAGTTTATGAGGAGGATTCAAAAGGGAGAAGTCGTTGCAGCATTAAAAAAGATGGGATTGAAGAAAGCTACGGGGCCAGATGGCATACCTATTGAAGTTTGGAGGTGTTTAGGGGGGAGAGGAATCGAATGGCTGAAAACATTCTTCAACATGATTTGTAGACACAACAAAATGCCATTAGAGTGGAGGAAGAGTACTTTGATTCCTTTGTATAAGAACAAAGGCGATGTACAAGATTGTACCAACTACCGAGAAAACAAACTAATGAGTCATACGATGAAACTTTGGGAACGAGTGATTGAGCAAAGACTTAGGAAACATGCGAAGATATCGGAGAACCAATTTGGATTTATGCCAGGAAGATCGACTATAGAGGGCATTCACCTCATGAGACAGACAATGGAACATTACCGTGATAGGAAGAAGGATCTACATATGGTTTTCATTGATTTGGAGAAGACATATGATAGAGTACCAAGAGAAATACTTTGGTGGGCGTTGGCAAAGAAAAATGTTCCACAAAAATATATAGATATCATCAAGGATATGTATGAGGGGGCAACTACGAGTGTGTGGACTACGGTGGGGAGGACAACAGAGTTCCCTATTACGATCGGAGTGCACCAAGGTTCTGCACTTAGTCCCTTTCTCTTTGCTTTAGTAATGGACGAACTAACGAGATCAATTCAAGATGATATACCGTGGTGTATGATGTTTGCGGATGATATTGTGTTGATTGATGAGACAAAGGAAGGTGTTGAGAGTAAGTTGGAATTGTGGAGGGATACATTAGAAGCCCGTGGTTTTAGATTGAGCAGAAGTAAGACGGAGTATATGGAGTGCAAGTTCAGTGGGGTTACAAGCAACGAGGCAGGGGCGGTCACTTTGGATAGCAAAGTGGTTCAAGGATCGAACGTCTTCCGTTACCTTGGATCCATTATCCAAAAGGATGGAGAACTGGATGGAGACGTGGCTCATAGAATTAACGCGGGTTGGTTAAAGTGGAAAAGCGCCACCGGTTTCCTTTGTGATTCTAGCATTCCTCAAAGATTGAAGGAAAAGTTCTACCGTACGGCAATTAGGCCTGCTTTGTTATATGGCACCGAATGTTGGGCGGTGAAACAATGCCACGTTCATAAGATGAACGTGGCGGAGATGCGTATGTTGCGGTGGATGTGTGGCCACACAAGGCAGGACCGTTTAAGAAATGAAGTGATTCGGGAAAAAGTTGGAGTTGCATCAATTGAAGAAAAGATGAGGGAGAATCGGTTAAGGTGGTTTGGTCATGTGAAAAGGAGACCAGGTGATGCACTGGTGAGAAGAATTGAAGAGTGTAGGAGTAATCAAATCGTAAGGGGTAGGGGAAGGCCTAAGATGACTTGGATGAAGGTAATTGAAAGTGATATGAAACTACTTGGGATTGAGGAGAGCATGACGTTGGATAGAAGTGGGTGGAGGGGCAGTATCCATGTGGAGTAAGGGGTGTTATTACTGCATTTATTTATTTTCTCAATTATGTTGCTATTTAAAACCTTTTGAAAACCTCTTTTAAAACTTTTTGGTGTAAACCTTGTTTTCAAAAACTTTTTAAAAAAATTCTTAAAACTACCATTTTAAAAACTTTTTATCACTCTTGTCGATGCCATCTCCTTTGGCAACGGTTTTCAGTTGACGATTCGTGTTAGCCGACCCCAAACCACTTTGGGAATAAGGCTTAGTTGTTGTTTGTTGTTGTTGGAGTATTAAACAAAATGGTTAAATAATGAATGGAGCTGAACTGAACTGAACTGAACTTATTGGAGCTGAACTGAACTGAACTGAACTTATTAGAGCTGAACTGAACTGAACTGAACTTATTAGAGCTGAACTGAACTGAACTGAACTTATTAGAGCTGAACTGAACTGAACTTATTGGAGCTGAACTGAACTGAACTGAACTTATTAGAGCTGAACTGAACTGAACTTATTAGAGCTGAACTGAACTGAACTGAAAATAAGCTGAACAGAACAGGCCCGAAATAGAACTATGAAAAGAATAGGGTGTGCCAATACATACCTATGATGGTGTTTGGTAAATAAATTTAGGTGATTTTATCATTAATTTTTGACCTTTTCATTTCATCAAAACAGCCAACCATACATGCACATGGTGTACTTGAGCCCCCTTTGTTGAAATTTGGGCATGAGCGCGACACGATATTTTCTCAATCCATTATTGTACACCAGACTCGATATGGCAATACGCTCATTGATCAGACACATGGGTCTGAACGACCCTCCACGGAAACTAACATGCAAAAACATAAATGCTAATTCACTCCATTTAAATAAGTCCATTTCAAATAAGTTTAAATAAATTGCAACATACTCAAAGAAGTTCAGGAAATTCATATGAAAAGAGCACATCGTTAAAGATAATTCATTAAGATACCCATATACTTAATTAGTTGGTTTTGTATTATTAGACATCAATAAAAAGGTTGAAATTTATATAGCTATCATCTTACACCGTGGATAAGCTGAGCATCCTACAATTTTTTCTTCTTCTTATTACTCATTTGAAAAAGTTTAAATGACCAGAACTTATATTACAGAAAGAGTTTCAAATGAATAAATGAGTGCAATAAAGTAGTGTAAAATGAATATGATCTGACAAATAAAGCGGTGAGACAAAAGGGGAAGATAAATAAGAAGAGGAAATCAAACACAAAAGGAGGAGTCCCTTTTATGGGTTGGCTAAGGTTGAGTAGTCTATTTAAGGTGGGGTTGTTGAAGGCTTTGAGCATGCATAAGTTTTGTTGGCCAAAGTAAAGAGATACTACATCATAGTCATAGATTGGTTGGGTGTATCACGTGTTAGGGTTTTAGTATAAAAAAGCTTACATAAGTTGCTATTATGCTCAAGGTAGTTGTCACACTCTTATGAATAATTCTTGTCTGATTCAGTTATCCTCATAGGACCATTTTATCTACAGATAGGATTGCGTTTTGCTTTGCCCCTTCTTAATCTTGCTTCCCTAGCTAGCTGTATATTATGATTTCCTTAATTTATGATGGCTATTTGAATGAAAAAGTATTAAAAAAACCGAAATGTATGCATTTTCTTTATCTTATTTTTTGCTTGGAAAAGGAAGTTAAAGAAAAAGTGGTTTACTAGGGAACTACTTACAAAGGCATTATTACTCATGTAAATATGGATTTAGAATTTATCCTTAATGCATTATTTTATAGTATGTAAAATTAATACTTTCTTCGTTGTACAACAAATTCAGTAATATTAGGTGGGGTTAGAGCAAATATAAATAGTGTAAAAATCAAACCTAACTTACTATTATTACTCTATCAGAGAACAAATATGGTTTATGTATAATGTATGCGTCTACTTTGCTATCTAATTTTTTTCAATATCTCGTCAATCAAAAAAGTAGTGATGCTTTTTAAACGAAAGAATTATAGAAGATACACATAAAAACTACTTGTGGTGAAAGTATATTACTCCTACTATCTTCAAAATTGGGGTGAAGAAAGATTGCTATTAACGAGCATGAATTATTATGCTAATTTAATCGTGGTGATTGGTTGATGCTAATAATTCCTAATTTATTTCAGTATATTCACGCGTAAACAAGTCTTAATTTGAATCTATAGACTCTTACAGTTTCATTTTACTCCTTCTTAAGCTTTCAATTTTTGAACGGGTAAAGATATTGTCAAGACTGTTTCTGATTGTGCAAGACAATTGTACTAGGGATAAAAATATTGAAACATCTTTTCTTTATATTTGCCTTATTGGCACAATCAAAAATTGCATTAGAAATATCTTCATCTTTTGAATAAAAACTAGGAGAAATTCAAAAGTTAAAAATAATGCATTAGATAATTATTTTGATCGAGATACTACTTCATTCTCCATTTGTCCCTGATATACTTCTTATTTGCTTTTTCCGAAGTTAAATATTGTAAAGTTTGTCTATAAATTTTAACCAATATAATATAAATAATAGCTAATTGGGATTTGCTAGATTCCTTTAATGTGTATATTCAAAATATCACATTTTAAATAATTTTTATTGATGCATAATTATAAATATGAACGGTTAAAAATGTATTTTGTAGACCGTATAAAAAACAATGATAAGTCTATTAAAAAAATCGACAGAGTATTTCATGATTATTTTAAAGATACAATTGTGGTACGAGAAATCATGAAAACATCTTTAATTGGAAAATCAGATTATCTTCTAGGAATTCTGCAAATAAATGAAGACGTTGACAGTCACAAGGTGACAATGTACCTAATTTCTTTTACGATGACTAGATAAGGGAATTAATTAGATAAATAAATATATCTAGCTGGTAAGTTGTGGCTGAGTGTTACATGACATAATAAAGTAGGTATTTGGAATTTAGAATTGCTTACTGTAATTTGTTCAAGCATAGAAAAGACAAGATTATAGTAGCTATGATGGGTTCTCTTTACTTTTAAAATAAGTTTTAGTTCTTATAATTTTAGATAGATTTAAATAAGTTCATATAAATTTTAATAGATGAATGAAACAGACAAATTAAACTATTTTCTCTATATAGAATTATTTTCACACCATTTAATCAAAATTTGTAATATTAAAAAAAAACTTAGTAGGTTAGCAAAACAACAAAATTAAAAGCCATAACTCATTTGTTCTCTTCATCTTGGTCCAATAACTTAATTTTATACTCCCTCCGTTCCCAAATGTTGTTCCCATTTGGAATCGGGGAGAGAATTAAGAAAATTGAATCTTAGTATAATATTATTTAAAGATTGCATGTTTTTAGGGTTAATTATTGAACATTTTATCTTACCAAAGCATAATAAATGTAAAAGAAACATTTAATGTAAGGACAACACATATCACTATGCAAAACAACCAATAAGATTGAGAGTTTATAAGAAAATATGTTGACTTTATGTAAGTTAAATTTAGAAAGATTCCAAATGGGAACAACTTAAAGGAACACTAATTCGGGAAATGGAAACAACATTAGGGAACGGAGGGAGTATAAAACGAATAAGTTCTAATTAGTTTAGATGTGTTTTAGAGCCTTATAAAGAATTACTTTCTATGTTCTTTTTCTATTGAAATAAATAGGTTTGACTCACTTGTTAATTAGGAATGTAGGACAAAAAAATCCTAGAATTTTTTTCTTACTTGTTCCAAGTCAGTGATTTGACATTATCAGTTCAGTTCAGCAACAAGAATAAGTTCAGTTCAACAAAAATAAGTTATGACTATTAAAAATCAGTAGTGCAAAGAAAAAAACGAATCAGTAAAATTGAGGTGGACTAAAGAGGACTTTAATAAGAGTATTTTAGTTCAGTTTGGTTAGTTTTTTTTAGTACATATAGAAATATAGCAATTGATATGATAGTATATCCCAAAGTAATATAAATAAGTTATAATAAATCAAGGTATATTATAATAAATTCCGATAAATTCAAATAAACACAATGCAAGTTCATTTCTCAAATCAAAACATATGGACCTAGTTTCAGAATAGTAATCCCATATCTTATCAATTTAATATAGTACATAAACTTATCCTCTCTATCCTAGTTTGTTTATAAATAAGTAAAGCAACAACCAGAAGCAGGGTGATACTACATTTATTTTTTGCTTCTTCTGGGTTTATAGTTTATACCAACCGAATCTCACCCTTTCCTTTTCCTTTTCCACTTTGTTTGGTTTAAAAAAGGAAAAAAGTTCATTACCTTTTCTTCACCTCAAATTAAAAGAAAAACTTCACCCCATATTACAACAGCAGTTCAATGATATATTACTTTCAAAGAACATAACTTTTTTTTTGTTTCTTCTTACATAAATTTTTTTGTCTTAAAACAAATAAAAAAGTTGACATGTCAATTTCTTCGATTCGTTTTGCCCCAAAAATATTTCTATTGGATCTTCTCCCTATGTTAAGACTCGTCTCTTTCTTTCACTGATCATTTCTCCGTGTCTCCATTCAAATCTTTCGATTTTGTTAACAATGATGCAATTCACAGAACTCCCAAAATTCTCACCATTAAACCCAATTCCTCTCCATCAAACACCGACCATGATGAACAGAATTAGACCTTGGCCTGGTTTTCCAACTTCTAAACCAACCTTATCTTCATCACATAACCATCATTTAGGAGATGCTAATTGCATGGAACAACTTTTAGTACATTGTGCTCAAGCTATTGAAAACAATGATGCAACTCCTGCTCAACAAATCCTTTGGGTCCTTAACAATATCGCCCCGCCCGACGGCGACACCAATCAAAGGCTCACTTGCGCCTTCCTCCGCGCCCTAATCCTCCGTGCCGCCCGAACCCCGTCCTGCAAGTTCATCCTTAATAATAATACTGCTACGACTACCACAACAACTACTACATCAGCTACGAGTAATAATATAGTAGCATGTGGTTTAAACCATATTACCCACAAGTTCTCTCTTCTTGACTTGGCTAACTTTGTTCACCTTACACCGTGGCACCGCTTTGGGTTCACGGCGGCTAATTCTGTCATCCTTGAAGCTATCGAGGGTCGCACTGGGGTCCACATCGTGGACCTCAGTGTGACACATTGTATGCAAATCCCGACTTTAATAGATTCTATTGCTACCCGTTATCAGGGTAGGCAAGCCCCTACGGTTAGACTAACCGTGGGGGCATTTACCCAAGAAGCTCCCCCTATGTTTGATTTTGTTTCTTATGATGACCTTGGTATTAAGCTTGTTAATTTCGCCCGTTCTAAAGGGGTGGTACTCGAGTTTAAGGCCGTGCCCACCACCCCTTCAGACGGGTTCGCTACCGTCCTAGAGGAGGTAAGGGCTAGGCAACAACAAAAGAGATTCCTCTACACCAACCAAGATGACGAAGAAGAAGCTTTAGTTATAAATTGCCAAATGGCGGCACATTACTTGAACCATGAGGAGGCGGGGGAGGAGGCGGGAGTGGCTGTATCGACGAGGACCGTGTTCTTTAAGGCGTTACGGAGTTTAGACCCAACAATGGTGGTGGTAGTAGAGGAAGATGTTGATTTTACGTCGAGGAATATGGTTGGACGGTTAAGGTCAGCTTTTAATTATTTTTGGATACCGTTTGATACGGTTGATACATTTCTTCCTAGGGGAAGTAAGCAAAGAGAGTGGTATGAAGCAGATATTTGTTGGAAGATTGAGAATGTGATTTCTCATGAAGGTGATCAGAGGGTGGAGAGGCAAGAGCCGAGATCGCGGTGGACACGACGGATGATGGAGACCGAGTTTCGGGCTGTAGGGTTCGTGGCGGAGGCGATGGCGGAGGTGAAGGCAATGATAGAGGAGCATGCGACGGGGTGGGGGTCTAAGACGGAAGAGGAAGATCTTGTGTTAACTTGGAAAGGTCATAATGTTGTTTTTGCTACTGCTTTGGTACCTTCTTAATTCATTAGTTATTGGAATGATTAGTCCATTACAAATCTCACCCCCTTAATTCCCTTGTTTTGGTAGTAGCATAGTTATGCAATGCATGATCTTGTGTTTAATTAGCTTAATCTTTGTTTTGGAAAAAATGTATTGCTACTAATTGACCACTAATTAACTCTTCATCATTCTTCGTTCAATGTGTTTCAACCTTGCTAGCTAGCTAATTCTCTTGTTTCAAGAATTGGGATTGGATCTCGTCCTCATATGTACTTGTTTATTGTCCGAGTATAAAACCTTGGTATTTCTCACAAGTTATGTTATTACTTCACCATCATATTGAAATAGTAACGAATAAACACTAAACATCAATCTCTTTGGTGATCTTAATGCTCTTATTGTCACGTCTTGATTATAGTTGTTTCGCAACAAAGATACATGCAAACCATCCTACAAACTTGTTCATGAGTATTTAGTTGTCGTTTAACAACACTCTAGATTAACAATGTCTAACATTAGAACCAACTACACCATATTTTTTGTATAAATCTCCTTCAATTCCATTTAACTATTTGTAACACTATACGATAATTGTTTTTTTGAAAATGTCGGGTTTAACATGAAATTTAATTGTATTTTCCAATAAAGTGAATATATCTCTATTATATAAGTGAAGAGGTGGGGGTGGACACCAAAAAGAAAAAAAATAAAAAAATAAATCAATGAGTTTATTAAGTAATTAAGTTTTATTTCCAAATTTAGCCATCAGATTTTTAATAAAAGATGTTCAAAACTTCTAACGAAAATATCAAAAAATCTACAAAGTAAAAACAATTTTAAAAAATATCAACGATTATATTTTTTTGAGATCTATAGATAGACACCCACTTTGCTATGTTTTATATACTTTGAATTTTTTTATTTTGAAATACATGAGTAATTGAATATTCATGAGTGAAGGCACATTTGATCAAATTGATCATGATAATGTATTTTAGCATGAGTGAGAAATATGGTAAAGTATTTTCAAGTACTTTTGAATTTTTTCTCATTTGGACAATGAGCAAAATATATCTTACCGGGTACTATATAACAAAAATTATAGTTGATGGTGGGGAGTAAGGGGATGTTTTCAAAGAAATACGAGCCAAAATGAATTTAGCTTGAAAACAAAATATATTGTGTACCTTCACATTTTATCATGTTACAGTAGCCAATACACACATGGTATGCAAATAAAATTAGGATTTTTTTGTTCAAAACCACCTAAAATTTTCAAGTTTTTAGAAACTCCCACCTTAATGAATTTTTCTTTTAAATTTCCACCTATCATTCCCAATTTTATTAGAAACTACCACCACTTAATGATTTTGTTAAATTCTGTTAACAAAATCGTTAAGTGGGCCCCACATATGCATTTTATTATTAGTTTACGCTGAAATTGAAGTCAATTTCATTAATTTAAGGGCAAATCCTCAACCAATTTAGAGCAAATTTGGAACAAATTACAACTATTTGGAAAGAATTGCAACTATTTCAAGTTCCATTTTGTTAACAAAATGTATATGTGGGACCCACTTAACGATTTTGTTAATGAAATTTGATAAAAACCATTAGTTGAAGTTTTAAATAAAATTGTAAATAGTAAGTTTTTTAAAAAAATCATTAAGGTGATAGTTTCTAAAACATGAAAAGTTTAGGTGGTAAGATGCGACTATCCATCAAATAATCTACTATAGATTATAAAATTTCATAATAAAATTATTTTCGCACGAATCGCGTGCATAGAAATAGTATTAATATAAAGAAATACGTTAAAAGATTTGAACTCCAAACGGGCAAGAAAGTGTATCACCATATTTCAATTGATTTGATTATACTTATTTGGAATGTGTCAAAGCTGTGATATTGACCGCTTTTTTTCTCCCTGAAAAGACTATAGGTTATTAGGTTATAGAGGTATGCACTTGTGCATGTACAGAAGCAAATAAAAATACTTCAACAAGGGAGTACATAATGTTGCCAAAATAAAAATAACTATTTAAAGTAAGAAGAAAGTAGCTAGCTAATGGCATATCTTACCTGGTAATATGATTAATCACTTTCTCATTGTATCATTGCTGGAGTTGAAAGAGTAACCTTTTACTTATTTCTTTCAATCCCCCTTTTCTAGGACTTGCATTTGACAAAACTGGAAGACGTTTAGGCCGTGGTGGAGGGTATGTTCATATATACCTTAAGTGCTTACACTGACATTTCTTGATTAGTATTGCTTATACTACTATTAGATACATGATTCTGTTTTCGTAATTGAGGCGTCATACAGTCATACTCCATACCATTACCATACCTCTGTTTATCTGAGTGTGCATTCCTGTCCCTCCTCCTACCATTACCTATTCAGTGAATACAAAACGGAGATTAAACTAGGCAGATACATACCTTTTCTACATTGCACGTATCAAGTTCCATTACCATTGGTTTTTTTTTTAAAATAAAAAGGTTCACTAGCGTAGACACGATTATGGTGAATTGGGATAGTATCATCTTCACTCTAGTATGTCGGTTGCGTGCATTAATGTTAGACCCATAACATGCGGGTAACTTATTATACAAAATCTTATATATGGAGAACTTTTGAAGTTACTATGACACTTACACTTTCCTGAGGAACTACCGACAGCTTGCTAACGAGCAAAACTGGAAGCTACCGCTGCTTGGTATGTTTTACATCACTTCCTATATCAGCTGCCTTCTGTTTGGAGATTTAGAGATCATCTCATATATTGATCAATTCTGTTTGTTATGCAGTTGCTCTGTCCTATTCTGTGCAAATACTGGATGACAGAGTCATTCCAATCACTCCCAATGATGTTTATGTGGATGCTTTAGTGTCTCCGGCCGGTGTTATTCCAATCAGCTCAGCTGCACTTCAAAGGTATTAGATACAACTCTACCACCACTGGCTGTTTTTTTTTTCCTCCTCCCTGATAGTGATACAAACTGTTTTGTCCGATGTTACAGGATGGAGAATGGTGTGTGATTTTTTGAGGCCTCAGTCTGTTTTCTTTGTGGCTTTCTCTAATGTAGTTGAAGTTGCTTGATCACCGAGGTTGTGCTGCTTTTTTTTTTTAGACTTTTGATATTACATGATTATAATGTCAGTACAATTTTACATCACTTTAAATTTTAATTATAACTGTTGCTTGTACTCATTCTTATATTTATACTAAAATGATTTTAATGTAGTGTTCTGTTCGGCTTATCTTGACTTATTTCAGAAAAAACAACTTCAGATAAGTCAAAATCAGTTAATAAAACATGCCCTATAAGTTTATATTTTGTTCTCTTCGAAGGTCACCAATGTTGCTCCAACGTGGTGTTCAGAGGGAAGAGCACTATGTGAAGGAATATGTCCTTAGACAATTTCCGCAATTACTAAATATAAATAGGATTGAATTTATGGAGATAATATAGTTAATTATTTTAGTAACCGTATTTGCTTGCTAGAGAATAAATTACGGTTTGTAGACAAATTGGTTTGGGCCTACAACTAAGATAGTTAATCCTATGAGGTCACACAGAGTAACACTGATTAATAAATAAATTATGAGCCCATAAAGGCTTATAAGGGCCGGCCACTATAAAGGTGATTAGGGTTTTAGTTTTTCCTTTCCTCTTAACCTAATCTCTATTTATTATATATAGATATAATAAGAAGAGAGATGGAACAATTCAGTTAGTCAGTAACTTGACACAAAAGAGAGAAAAAGAAAAACCCTTCTCCCTCTTTAGTCTAGGCGCCTATCCCATCAAAAGTAAGAGAGTGAATAGTTCATACTCTTCCGTTCTAGCAAACGTGGGTATTAATCGGTGTTCGTGGACTAAGTAGAGGAATTACAATTGTAGTTCTTTATCTCTAAAGTAACCAGATCTGCAATAATACTTTGCAGTATTCAAACCCTACATACCTGTTCAAGTCGTGAATAAAAGGTTTGTGTATTCTCTACTCTATGTATCGATTCATATATTGTTATGCATGCGATTCTGTTATAGATGTTAGGAAATTGTTTCCTGAAATTCCGCTATTCGCATCTATGAATTCCTACAGTGGTATCAGTTTTAGCCTCTTGTATAATTTTATATGATCAAGTTCATAGTTTTAATTCAATTCAGGGAAGTTTTTTATTATGTGTTAATTTGCAAGATTAATATATTGATATTAATAAATTGAAAAGCATAAAATTATGAATTTTATGTTAATATAATTGCCCAAATATTAAATGTTTTGATTTGTTTTACGAAAATAAAATCGAAAATATTTAAAAAGAAGAAAATTTCGATTTTCGTTTTCGACCTAAGGTGAGGGCGAAAATTTTGGTTCCAAAATTCAACAATTCAATGAGTTTATTTTGTGAAATTAAATTAGGGCTTTGTTTTGTTTTGATTTGAATTGCAAATTGATATTCTTAATTGTGATTTTAGTTTCGAAATAAAATAGTTTGATTCGAAAATATCAAGAACCCTAATTTTTCCCCAAATTCATTTTATGGGTCAAATTTCTGCAATTGAGTTGTAATTTGTCAAGAAAATAGTGTTATAATGCTTATTGTAAGTTTAAATTACAAAAACAAAATTAAAATTTGTTGTTTTGAGCCGAAAATCGAATTTCTTGGTTTAAAAACAACCCAGAATTTTCGAAACTTGTTCCGAAAATCTGGGCTTCTACTCGCATTTTCCGGCGAGTGTGGCGGCGCAAATTGGTTGCACCGTCTTCACCGTCGGTTTTCAGGCGAGCACCACCCTCCTCCGGCGAGTCACGCTCGTGACTGTAGCCATGGTTGGCTGCGTCATCTGCGTTGCTTCTAGGCAGGCTGCGGGAAGAAAGCAGCCCCTGTGTTGCTTTCGCGGGCCAGCAGCTGGGCTGGGCTGGGCTGCGGGCCTCCGGCCGGGCCTAGCTTAGTCCATCTATTTTATTGTTTTGTTTTTGGTTAATGGTGATTTAAATTCTGATTTATTGATTTTTTTTTGGGCAAAAGTTATAAATTTTCAATTATGCAAATTAATATTAATGGAGATTAATATCATGTTAAAGGTGTAATTGAATTAAAAGAATGAAAGTTTCCTTATTAGTTATATTCTTAAATTTGTTAAGATGGCTAATTTTAGGAAAATTATTAATTCGATTAATGTTTCCTAAATATTTTTTTTTTTAACTTAAAGTTGTTAAGTTTTAAAAATTATAATGAAAATTTTTATTTGCTCATTAATAGTTAATAGAGTAAATAAATTTTGTATTTATATAATTGTGTTATTTTTACTTGCATTTTATTTTCTAAATAAATGCGTGAATGTTTTATATATTTTTGAAAATATTTGTTATTTACCCATTAAACGTTAATGGAGTAAATAAGTTATGATTTATAATATGATGATATTATATTTCTTTCATGAATGCATATAATATGTCTGATATTATACTGCGTCGATATCTTTTATAATATGTTGATATTATAATTTTGCTTAGATGTATATTATAATATGTTTGATATTATATTTGCACAATCGTGACTGGTATGGCCCAAATTAGGATAGAAAATACGATCTGTGCATCGTTATGTATTTTTGTAATTAAAATACGATCTGCGTATCGTTTGTATTTATGTAATTTAAATTCTTTGCTTAGAATAATTTAAATGAAGATCGAGATTGAAGTTCCATGGAGAATCAAGGATGGAGATCCAAGAAAGTCCCAAGGGAGGATTCATGAAGATTAGATTTTCTAGATTTAGGGGCCATACTAGGATCGCGTTTTAAGTTCTTTTTTGATTGCTTATGCATTTAATTTCATTTAAATTCTCGCTCAAGTTTATGTGTGGTTATTTATGTAATGTGTTCACCTTTTAATATAACCAACATAATAAACTTGAGTCCCCAAGGGTGATATTGAGTTTAAATGCTTTTCCAAACAACACCTATAAAGCCTTAGATCATGAGTAATAGGTTCTGCCAAAGCAGGGTGTTGCTCATAATTCCGAGGATAGTAGGGTAGGTTTTTTTTGAAACTTACATGTTAATGTTTGGTTTGACTCAACAAAATCATCAAAAGATAAAGTTTTGGGTTTTGAAGCAGTGAGATAGGAGTTTATAAAGAGTTATTAACCTATCTACCAAGAATTATAAATTGTTATAATTAGTAAAGTGGTTTACTTACCTCTATCACTATCTTTAAAGGCAGGGCCAAAGTCCGTTTAATTTTAGTGGGAGGGGATCTTGGTTATTTCTTTATTCAATATGGGGTTTTATATTTTGAATAAAGTATTAATAGTTGTTTAAATTTGTTTAAATAACCATCATTGATAAACTTTTTGATTGAATGCTTGTTTACTATTTTTTGTAGTCATGTCTAACAACAACAACAATCACTCTGGCTATAATTTGCGCTTTATTCTTGCAAAAGAAAAACTCAACCAAGAGAACTTCCTAGACTGGGAGAGAAATCTGAGAATAGTTCTCAGAAATGAAAGGAGAGAAACTGTTCTTGAAACTCCTATTCCTGCACTTCCCGAGAATTCTCGCCAAGCTGATAGGATAGCTAGGCAAATACTCATAAACAAATCTGTGCCTGTCACATGTTTGATGCTTGCATGTATGGAACCTGACTTTCAAAAAACGTTTTGAAGGAATGGATGCCTATACAATAATCCAATAGTTGCGAATTTTTTTTCAAAAGCATCCTAGGTTGGAGAGGTTCGAAGTGAACCGCAAGCTTCTTGAGTGTAATATGGAGAAAGGAAAATCAGTTGGTCCCCACGTGTTCAAAATGATTAGTCATTTTGAGCACATGACCAAGTTGGGATTTTCCTATCCCAAAGAGATAGCAATTGATATGATCATCAATTCACTCACTGATGCATATAAGAACTTTAGTTTGAACTTCTATATGCAAGGAGGGGAAATGACCATACAAGAGTTGCATGGTATACTGATTCAGGCTGAAAGGAGCTTGCCTACTGAGCCCATAAAAGAGCATAAGGATGTTTTGATGGTGCAAAAGGGCAAGGGGCTCAAGAAGCACGGAGTTCCGTCTAAGAAGGGTAAGGGCAAAGGCAAACAAGTTGCTGAGCCCAACACTTCTGAGGAGCCAAAGGCAACACCTAAAGCCATAGTAGCAATACATGAGTGCTACTATTGTCACAAGGTGGGTCATAGGAAGAGGAACTGCCCTAAGTATCTGGAGTACAAGAAGACTAGAGCTTCTTCTTCAGGTATCTATGTTATAGAGATAACTTAAACTACTTTTGCATCATGGGTATTTGATACTAGATGTAGTTCTCACATTATCTGTAATGTGCAAGATCTAAAAAGAAGTAGGAGACACGCTTAAGGGAGAGGTAGAATTGCAAGTTGGCAATGGAGCTCGAGTTGCCGCCTAGGCAGTGGGAGTCTTCAGTCTATCTTTACTTTATGGTTTTGTTTTGAGACTTAATAATTGTTGTTATGTTTTAAAATATGACTAAGAACACTATTTCAGTTTCCATTTTGGATTCTGAAGTTTTCTCATTCACAATAAAGAAGAATTGTTTTTCTGCTTATTTGAATGATATGTTCCGTATCTCTACTAAGTTATCAAATGGTTTGTATGTTTTACAAACACACATCTATAAAAAGAGCGAGAAACATAAGTCAAATGAATTAAACCCAATACACCTATGACATTGTCGATTAGACTACATAAGTACAAAACAAATTGAGAAATACATAAAGATGGAGTTCTCAAATCATTTGATTTTGAATCATCTGATGTGTGAGTTTTGCTTAATGGGAAAAATGACAAAGTCTTTTTTCACTAGTTCGAGTGAAAGGGCCAATGACCTCTTCGCCCTCATACATACGGATGTGTATGGACCTAAGAATACATTGGCTGGGGGGGGTAAGTTACTTAATTACTTTTACTGATGATGTAAGCACATATTGATATGTTTACCTCACGCGGCATAAGTTGGAGGCCTTTGAAAAATTCAAAGAATTCCAAATAAAGTACAAAACCGACTTGGCAAGAAGATTAAATCTTTATGATCATGTCATGGAGGGGATATCTGAGTCAAAAGTTCGGTGATCATTTGAAAGATTGTGGAATATTTTCACAATGAACTTCAACAGGAAATTCCACAATTTAGTGGTGTTTCCGAGAGAAGGAATCGCACCCTATTAGATATGGTACAATCCATGATGAGTCTTGCTGATCTCTCTATATCTCTTTTGGGATTTTCTCTTGATACAATTGCGCTTACACTCAATAGGACTCCATCCAAAGCAGTAGATCAGACTCCATATGAGATATGGTCAGAACCGTTCCTAAAATGTCTTTTCTAAGGGTTAAGGGTGTGAAGTTTATGTAAAACGTTTACTATCTGATAAAATAGCACCCAAATCTGAAAGTGTTTCTTTGTGGGATATCCCAAAGAGACCTAGGGATATTATTTTTACCACCGTAGCGAAAACAAATTGTTTGTTGCTCTCTATGGTGTCTTCCTTGAAAATAAGTTTATTTCCAAGAAGACTAGTGGGAGAAATGTATATATCTCAAAGAAATTCGAGATGAGCAACAAATGGGTGAGGTTAACACCTCATTAGAGGCGGCCCAACATGAAAATGTTGGAGGGGTAGTGAATCCTGTCCACGAACCTCCTACCGTCCCACTTGGATCGAATCCATGCGAAGCTTCTGAGTCTAACGACCAAGAATCTTCTTCTGTTGTTCCCCTACGTAGAACTCATAGGATCATCATTCCATCAAGAAAATATGTTGATTTTCTTTCGACGGAAAGTTCTAAAATAAAGATTTTATTAAGTTGTGAGTCTATCAGCTACAAAGATGCTTTGGAGGGCCAGGACTCCTAGAAATGGCGTGAAGCCATGAGATCCGAAATGGAATCTATGTCTGAAAATCAAGTATGGGACTTGGTTGATTTACCTGATGGCGTGAGACCCATTGGAAGAAAATGGATTTTCAATTTGAAAGCAGACAAAGACGGAAACATTAGTGTTTTCAAAGCTACGATAGTGGCAAAAGGTTTCCGTCATATTCATAGTATAAATTATGAATTTAACCTTTCCCTAGTAGCCATCCATTAGGATAATCCTTGCAATTGCCGCATTTCATGCATATGAAATACGACAAATGGATGTAAAAACCGCTTTCTTGAACGGGTTCTTGAAAGAGGATGTGTATATGACACGACCTCAAGGCTTTGAACATCCAACAAATTCAGGGAAAGTATGCAAGCTTAAGAAATCCATTTATGGATTGAAGCAAGCATACAGGAGTTAGAACCTCAGATTTGATTAGGCAATCAAAAGTTTGTTTTCCTCATAAATGAAGAGAAATCTTGTGTATACAAGAAATTGAGTGGGAGTAATATAACAATTTTAGTCTTGTATGTGGAAGACATACTTCTCATAGGAAATGATAAGTCGTGCTTGAGTCAGTCAAAGGATGGCTTAAAAATCGTTTATCTATGAAAGACTTAGGAGAGGCAGAGTATATTTTGGGAATAAAGATCTATAGAGATAGATCTAAAAGGCTGATTGAACTTAGTCAAGGAACTAATATAGATAAGGTTCTTGCTAGGTTCAAGCTGGAAAACTCTAAGAGAGATTTCAATCCCATGAAACATGGCATATCACTTGGCAAGACTCCGTGTCCTTCGACACC
The DNA here is from genome assembly GCA_947645195.1 of Patellifolia procumbens. Lineage (NCBI taxonomy): Eukaryota > Viridiplantae > Streptophyta > Magnoliopsida > Caryophyllales > Amaranthaceae > Patellifolia > Patellifolia procumbens. The sequence continues at coordinate 3,827,907 of CANSGD010000144.1, forward strand.
TGATGAAGTCAAGAGAATAAGTAATTTTCCCTATGCTTCTGCATTAGGTTCCATTATGTATGCATGCTATGCTTTGCACTCAACCAGATGTTGCCTATACTACGAGTAAATGCAACATATACCAGTCTTATCCAAGTTACACGCACTAGATGAGTGCAAAGAATATCCTTATGTACTTACGAAGAACTGAGGATCATTGATTGGTATATGGTGGAGAAATTGAGTTTGTTGTTAATGATAGGCATATACGAATTACCAAAGTGACAAAGATGATTTCCGATCTCCATCTGGTTTCATTCTTTGTCCCAATGGAGAAGTTATGAGCTGTAAGAGTTCTATACTGAATAAGCAAGATTCATATTGATGAGAATGTGGGAGATCCGCAGACTAAACCTGTTGCTCGACCTAAGCATGAAGGTCATACTAGGTCTATGGGCTTAAGCATATAAAAGAATGGCTTTATAATGCTTACTTTATGTTTGCATTTGTAAAGACATTGATTATGCTTGGAATTGTTTATCAATAAAAATCTACATTCTTATTTAATTTGTTTAGTATTAAATAAGATGTCCAAATAAATTGTGTTTTGAAATAGGATCATCATAAACGTTGTGATGAATGGAACCCTATATAGTGAACAAAAACCACAGTTTATAATATGTCCCTAGTCTAAGGCACTGAATTGGACATAAGTGACTTGTTAAAAGACTAGCATAATGTTAATTGATAGCACAGTTCCTTGGGCTATAGAGACCTAGGGATGTCAAATTAACAAATATGGATGTATGATTGATACATTGAGACTTGACCTAATTAGATTCTAATAGTAGAATCGGAATGTCTATATTTAATAGATTCCTTGGACATGAGTATGTCCTAATAACCATGATATGATTAGTTTAGCTTTGACATTGTTAAACACCGTGCCGTAAAAGGAGGTTATAAAGGCAATGCTCAGGTTGGCTAAGAATTGAGTGGGAGTTATGGTCATACAAGATTGAATAAGTCCTCCTATTTGATAGGAATGGTGTCTGGGCCACTTGATGAGGGAGAATTGTAAAAACGCATGGCCATGCTAAAATGAGATTAAAGAGTTGATCTTCAGTTGAACAATTCAACCTCGGTGATCAAGAAATATATTTGAGTATATAACATCGTGTTATCAAATTTGGCATTAAGAGACTTAAGGAATTTAATATTGCGTACTTGTCTTACGGACAAGTGGGAGATTGAAGGAATATGTCCTTAGACAATTTCCGCAATTACTAAATATAAATAGGATTGAATTTATGGAGATAATATAGTTAATTATTTTAGTAACCGTATTTGCTTGCTAGAGAATAAATTACGGTTTGTAGACAAATTGGTTTGGGCCTACAACTAAGATAGTTAATCCTATGAGGTCACACAGAGTAACACTGATTAATAAATAAATTATGAGCCCATAAAGGCTTATAAGGGCCGGCCACTATAAAGGTGATTAGGGTTTTAGTTTTTCCTTTCCTCTTAACCTAATCTCTATTTATTATATATAGATATAATAAGAAGAGAGATGGAACAATTCAGTTAGTCAGTAACTTGACACAAAAGAGAGAGAAAAGAAAAACCCTTCTCCCTCTTTAGTCTAGGCGCCTATCCCATCAAAAGTAAGAGAGTGAATAGTTCATACTCTTCCGTTCTAGCAAACGTGGGTATTAATCGGTGTTCGTGGACTAAGTAGAGGAATTACAATTGTAGTTCTTTATCTCTAAAGTAACCAGATCTGCAATAATACTTTGCAGTATTCAAACCCTACATACCTGTTCAAGTCGTGAATAAAAGGTTTGTGTATTCTCTACTCTATGTATCGATTCATATATTGTTATGCATGCGATTCTGTTATAGATGTTAGGAAATTGTTTCCTGAAATTCCGCTATTCGCATCTATGAATTCCTACACTATGCTGGTTTCTAGAGTTGAAGATGATTGTTGTAGGTAAGTGAGTAGGGTCTCTAAAGATTTTAGAATGTGAAAAGCCAAATAAATTTAAGTAAAACATGAGATTCTTCCATAATCAACTACTTCAACTTACCATATTGAAATTAACTCTAATTCTTCCCTTGGCTAACATCATCTTTATATTTGTTTCATAATAAAAATATTGGATGCCTTAAACAAAGTCACGTGTTAATAGCCCTATTTAAACACCTTAATCCTAGTCTTAGAATAACACAAAAAACATTCCTAAGTAGATCCTCATGGCTGCCCTACTCTACCTTGTAATTTTTCTTGCTCGCTCCATTATTTTCTCTTGCTACTGATCCTGATTCCTGATCCCTTGCTGGACTTCTGTGTAGCAGACCTCAATGCCTCTCCCTCATTTGCTATTATTATTTCCTCTTAGATAATATTATATTCTAATAACTACTAATATATCCTAAAGATATTTATCATATCTTTAGTATCCTAATATATCTCTAATATTTGCTAACTTCCCTTGCAAACCAACCTCAAACGTGACCTCAGAAGACTTCTTCTTCAATTGGGTTTATGAATGAGGGCAACACGTCAACTCCCTATGGATAATGGATCAAGGGTCACACCTGGGAACGTTCTCACATTCCCAGCCCTTAATATGCTTGGAATTTCAATGAACCGTGTTGATCTCGCCCCTAATGGGGATGAACCCTCCCCATTCCCACCCCCGAGCAAGCGAGAGTGGGGTGGTGATCCAGGGAAGAGTTCTAGTTGGGTTTTTGACCACCGGGAATGTGTACTATTCGAAGGTGTTGGTTCCGGGGCAAATGTTTGTGATCCCAAGGGGTTTGGTTCATTTTCAGAAGAATGTAGGGGGAAGCAAGGCGCTGATTTTTACAGCCTTTAATAGTCACAATTAGACCTGGTTATTGGACAGGGTAGTCCAATGGCATAAGGGTCAGGGTCAATCTTATAGGGTATCTATTGGACAGGGCTTTATTAAGTAGGGTCCTTATTGGACAGGGTCATTTATAGGGCCAATAAAGACACTCTATAATTTTGAAAAATAAAATATATTTTGCTAAAAAAAATTACATGTATGTTTTTGTATCCTTATGTACTTACTATTGGCTATCTTTGTTTATTGCTTTTCTTATTCGTTTACCGACCCGCCCAATATTGACCCGCTATCAGCCCATTACCCATTTTGGCCCGACCCGCTATCGACCCGCTAGTAGACGACCTCTTATGACCCGACCCGCTTTTGACCCGCACCGACCCGCCCCGACCCGCCCAATAACCAGGTCTAGTCACAATGCATTGCTGGAGCAGTGATTTTACCCACAACTCTCTTTGCTACAAACCCTTCAATTCCAGATCACGTGTTAAGCCAAACTTTCATGGTGAATCGAAGCGTCATCCAAGGAATAGAATCCAGATTCTGATCACTGACTGGTAGTAAAATATAATTTTTATTTATTTTTACAAATTTTTCGTTAATTTAATAAGGATTGAAATTGTATGCATTTTTAATCGTATGAATAAAACAATAAATAGTGTGTTTTTTGAGCTAACATTTTATCTAGTTTCTAAACCAGATGACAATTTGTTAATGGCAACCTCAGTCACCAAAACAACATTATAATCACAATATATATTTCCTCCGTTTCTTTTTAATTGCAACAAACTCAAGTGGGTGGACTCCTAGGTAAAACTTTGGTGTGAGTATGAAAGGGATGGAGAGAGAAAAAGGGGCATGTGATAAGGAGAAAGATAGAGAGAAATGCCTTGTAAAAAAGGAAAGAAATCATTTGTTGCAATTAATTTGATATTTCCATTTTTGACAAATGTTGCAATTAAAAAGAAACGGAGAAAGTATATATATAGAGAGAGAGAGAAAGAGAGAACCATGCTTGTGGTGAACCACTTACAAATAGGTTGTCCCCACAAGCATTGTTCTCGTAGCGGAACCTGTCGTATATATAATTGAATAAAAAGTAAAATGAAGATGAATAATAACATAATATAGAGGTGGTTCTTCTAAGGGGTTGGTAGGAGCCTAGCCGATCTAATCTTCTCGAGTTAATAATAACACTACTACATAGTACATGGAATACAAGAGCAAAAATCCCAAGAACTTGGTCTCTGACCCAAATAAAATTTCCCCTTCCTCCTCTCACCACGGCCGCCCAGCCCAAAAAAGGGGTCACTATTTGCTGCCTTGCAATATAGAGCTTTGCCTCCACGAGGCCATGCTCTATCTAGCTCTTTCCATATCTTTACCACAGTTGTAGAAAGGCTATAGTGGTCATAATTAACCATAGCAAATCAGCAATGGACTAGTATTTCTCAATCAAATTTTAACTTTAAATTTGTAGCTCGTTTAATAAGTCTATACCAGCCAAACTGTCATTTACATGGTTTTGTAGAGTTCCAAATACTCAAACTTGGGTGCAATCAAGTTAGGAGACTTGAAACAAGACTTTGTAATAGAGAATGTGCAAGGTCTAAAATTTCTTAGAAACATAAAAGTCTTCAATATACCACAAATTTTCAACACTTTCAAGGTTTCACCAACCTTGGGAACTTGGCCCAAATGTAGTCAGAGGATCATACAGGAAGGCTGAAAATTACAATGAATACTTTCTACAGAAGACAGTAATCTTGTATTACAAATCAAGGAAAAACGAGATATAAGAAATAAACATCCCCACCCAAACAGCATAATTATTTTAGGCAGAGTTCCCTGATTATGTAAAATAAATGATTAGCTGGTGAATTAAGAAGATTTATCATCAAACGAGATATTTTACAAGCATTATACTGTTCGTTCGAAACTTCCACCTAATTGCATATGTAGCCACTCAGATTGTGCTCCTCCTGCTGCTGCTGCGAGTTCTCTCGCAGCTTGGGCACTAAACATCATACCACTCTGATCAAATGAGGGCATCCCTAACTGATTAACCTGAATATGATCCGATGTACACATTATATTAGTAGCTAAATGAAGTAAACTTTATGACATGATTACAGAACTTTAACCAAAGTTTAGTACTTTAGTTTCAACAGCTCCTTTTGATGATTGAGTTGGTCACTAGTAAGAGTATAGTATTCCGTGGAGTAACTCTGATAGTCGTATTAAAATCTGTGTTGTTATCCTATTAAGTGAAGGACTGATGAAATGTGAAATTTACATCCTTTGAATGGAATATGTTGATCGAAGGAAGCATCCCAGAATTTACTGCTTCAAGCTTCATGGATAAGAACTGAAATGTATAGAAGATAAAGCACACAATAAGGTCATAAGAACTTGGTAAATGATACAAGTAGGTACCGTAGGAATAGGACAGGAAGAAAATTGGAATTCGATGGGAACCATCATAAATTAAAAGATCTAATCACTCCATTTCTTCACGTCGTAAATTTAGAAGATCTAATCACTCCATTTCTTCACGTCTCTCTTGATTTGTAGACAATTTAAATAATTTTTTTCATAGTCTATCCAGCGCTTTCTCTTCCTCATTTTTTCCTCTCTATCCATTTTAACAATTTATAAACTCATTTTACTACCCTTGGTCTTCGTACCAAGTACCAACCCCATATGTGAAAAAAATTAAGAGACAGAGGGAGGTACACAAGAAAATTTTAAGTATCAACAATAGATAGCAAACGGCCTATTTCCAGAATTAGCAAGAGACAGATGAATATAGGAACTCCCTATAAGTCAATTGCTAACTTTTCCTCAAAATTTTAAGAAATCCACAAAACTCACCTCAACCTGTCGTTGTAAAGATTGTATATAATTGATAATCTCATCAAGAACAAGTGCTTTTCCAATAACCTGCTTCAAAAGGAGTTAAAATCAATTTCAACAAGGAAATGAGATATGACAATAACATATCAGGAAACCTAACTTGACAACCTAGTAATTAACAAAGGGGCATACGTTGTGCTCAAAGGTGAGTGCAATAGCATATATTAAACTAAAGAACCAATTCATACCAACTTATTGGTCGCTAATACCAACCTTGTTGCATCAAGGTACCAGATCTTGTAAAATTTTCATTCTCTCGCTTATCTTTTCTCTCCTGGCCTGCAAGAAGCAAAAACAATAAGAAAGATTGCTATATAAGCCACAGGATAGAGACCAACTTTCCCAACAAATCAAGGGACTATAACCTAAATTAAATGAAGCAAGAACATAAGAGCATCATCTTTTTCATGGTTTATAACGTTGCTAAACAAGATGAACATAATGTTGGGAAAAAATATCTCCAGAATGAAGAAGAAATTTACTCTCTCTGCCAGACTATGGCTATCTGTAGCTTGACCTCTTCTTGCTCTGACATGGATATAGTCTTTTAGTGGCTCAGCTGGTTTTTCAGCTGGCTGTTCACCATCAGCTGAACTCGATTCACCTCCAGCCTTTGAACTGCCATTTTCATCGTGGAAACCCGATGTTTTGATGCATTTAACATTTGATTCCTTCTGCATAATAAGAAATTCAAGATTCTAGATTTCTAGTACATGACGCTAAAGCTACAAGCACACAGCAGTATTGAGTAAGCTTCAGTTCTTATCAGATGTATTTACATTTCATCAAAAGTTCGAGTTCCCAATATACCAAACTCGAGAGTTGCAAACCAATCCACCACAGACATTGCCAGAATAAGTTCTTAGCAATAACCTCTAATAGTGGGAGAACCAATTGCAAGCCTGTGAATTGTTTAAGAGAATTGCTAGGCTCCAGAGTTCAGAGTCCAGACTCCACCATCCATGGTGCACGTAACTTAAAAGGAAAGGCCAAGCTTGTGAATAAGTTTAAATGTTGCCCAAAGAACGAAATGTGGATTAAGCAGCCGATCACAGAGCAAAGAGATAACAACCCATCCTCTCTCAGAATATTTATTATAAGCAGGCTTTGGCCACGGCGCTTTACCTTACATATTTTCATTTGATGTCCAGAAGTTGTGCCATTTTCTTTGGCTTGTCTCACAAGGACTAGCTAACAAGAGTGTCTCCCTAAGGAGAGAACAAAAACAGGTAACTGCATTATCTATCGGCTTCTTCTCACTCCACAAAAGAGATGTAATTTCTATCATCTAGCTCGCCCTCCTCTCGGCCTCAGGCCTTTAATCTCACATCGGGTAAATGAATATGGATGCTTAACACTTCTTTATGGACCCAAAACTTGCACATAAAATCATAATTAGCCAAGTCTGACGGCCATACATACTACCTGTGCCCGATGAAAGTAACCAAATATGACCAGCATGATAGGGGCAAGGTTGTCAGAATCGGTACGATTACAATTCAAATATGCAATACGATTCTACTTACATTTCTATATGATTCTATAATTTATTTCACCTAGCGAAAACATTACAAATTTATATTAGATTTAGTCATACCAACAAAGCTACTAATAACGTAAATTATCAATTATCAGCTATTTAAGGGTTAAACATATATTACTATTTTTTTGGCTTTTTAAATTTATTATACGAGTGCAGTATCTTGATTATGCGTGTTCGTAGAGTCGTACAATTTTACAATCCGATTCTACGATATGATTTTAAGAGGCCCGTCCGATCCAAAGTAGAATCGCGATTATGACAGCCTTGGGTAGGACTATAAACGATCAATCGCAAGAAAGGGGTGACTCTAATGAACCAACCAAAGCCACCTATTTTGCTGACATTGCTGACTCTAATGAACCAACCAAAGCCACCTATTTTGCTGACATTGCTGACTCTAATGAACCAACCAACCAAAGCCACCTAAGAAGAAATAAGAAGGGTACAACAACATGAGGGTCCTATGGGCACATCATCAATAATTCAGTTAAGCAAAAAGAATATTATGCAAAAGGAATATTATGTCGGGATGTTGGTTAGTATAAAAAGGAGAGGAATGTCAGAACAGAGGGTGTGGATAAATTTGAATTGTTTTCATTTGTGTTTGGGAGAGATCTCGATCTCTCGAAAGCCTTGAACTATCTTCACGGTTTCCCTAAAATTACAATACACAAAAGCTTCCTCAAGCATTCTTATTGCTTGATTCTTGTATTGCATTGTTGGTATTAGTGAAGCTGGGTTGAGAAACCATTACAGCTTGGTCTCAAAGCCAATAAGTTCCATGGAGCGAGTTAACGATGCTCAAAGTATGGACAAACTTGAAGAAAATATGGCCAACTTACAAAGCTCAATGGTTAAAGAGATTGCCAACTTGCAAAGCTCCATGGTTGAAGAGATTGCAAACTTGCAAAGCTCCATGGCTGAAGAGATACAGCTCTACGGTTGAAGAGATTGCGGCGGCTGTGAACGGCAATAAAGAAGGATGGATTATTCGGTCACGAAAGAATTATCTATAAAATGTGTGATGATCAATGTGTGAAGATCATGCCAAGTTTCAAACCGAGGTAAGATCTAGTATCTCAGATTGCAAAATTTGGCGGGAGGATTCGCAAGTGGAAAGGAGGGGAAATTTTGAAGCAGGATTTCTGGCACTTGTGGTGGGATTGACGCCAAGCAGAATCCAGACGATGTAGGATCTCGTGGAGGGCAACGGAGGAGAAGGTGACAAAGGTAGAGAGGTATTTCCATTTTTACTGCCTCAACGAGGAGGAGAAGGTGGCAGTGTTCCGAGTGGGAAGAGGGACGTTGGCTTGGTATCTGTGGGAGCATTGAAGGCCACCTATCAAGGCTTGGTCAGAGCACCGTATAGGCTCTTTGTATGAGCAGGCACTTTGTATAGGGCAAAGTGTGTTGGAGTACGTGAAAATTTCATAAAATGGTTGTCGTTTTAGAGGAATTTATGATTGCGCTGAATGAAAAAATTAGGGTTGAATTGAGAATGTTGGATCCAATTAATTCGAAAAGGTTGTGATAATGGCAATGCGGGTCGAGGAGAGGATCTAGGTACGATCTCAAAAAGGGATTGGGGCAAGGGCACCAAGCAATAGAAGCCCTTACCACAACAATGAGTGACTAGCCAAAGGAGTTCTATTGCAAAGCCCATTGGAGAAGTGAGAAGGGGCTATCTTTCGCTGAAAGGAGAAGTGGGTCATCGGCCAACGTTGTCGGCGACGGTAACTGAGCATTCTCTTGGCTGAGGAAGAGGATAGGGAAAAGGAAGAAGAACCTGACGGAGGTTTCTCTAAGTGGTTAAGTTAACTAACCCAAACGCCATAAATCCTCTCGAAAAATTGGCAACAAAGAGATGGTCGTCATGATAGATCGAGTGACAACACATAATTTCATTTCCTAAGACACTTCAAAAGCACGGGATTCCGGTATCCAGTTGAAAGGGGTTTGGTATATCATTAGGCAAGGGAGAAACGGTGAGAGGAACGGGAGAATGCAAAGGGTGCTAATTCATGGGAAGATTTTCTGCCCTTACAACTCAAAAACTCCGACGTAATCCTGGGGTGCAGCGGGGAAAAATCAGAGCCCGTGGTGAATAATTGGAAGCTGGATGAAATCCCAAGTAAATGGCTCCATGGTAACATTACAAAGTGATCCTTCCCCGTCTTATTCCAAGATATCTCTCAAAGTTATGTTACACACAATTCAAATTAAAAGAGGGAGGGGGAATACTGGTTGAGAAGAAAATCAGTTTTCCTCTAACTCATTAGCTAGTTACGCCGGAGACTAAGGTACTTCTTAAGTCTATTTTAAATCAGTTTCACGAGGTATTAAATATGTTACATGGATTACCACCAAATTGTGGGCATGAACGCACCATTATCTTGACGCAAGGAAGTAACCCAGTGGGAGTTCGACCATACTGTTACCCACAACTAATAAAAGAAATGCTAGAGGTAAGAATTATAAGGCCCTCGAATGGCCCTTTCTCAAGAACTCTTGTGTTATTAGTTCCTAAGAAGGACGGGTCGTGGCGTTTTACGTGGACTATCGCCGTGCCCGAAAATACCCTATACCAGTGATATAAGAGTTGTTGGATGAATTATGGGAGTCCAAAATTTTCACTAAATTGGATACCTAGTCCGGATATCATCAACGCCCCCCCCCCGTTTCAGTCTTTAATGAACGAAGTTTTTCTCTCATGACCACTAAACGCACCTCACCATGGTAGTGCAAACTTTGGTAGATTACAAGCTCTATGTGAATCTTAAAAACTCTGAATGCGCGAGAAGTGGCTTACTTGGGCCATAAAATTTCAGAAGCAAGTATGACAAAATCAAATCCATGGTTGAGTGGACTCAGTTACCGGAGGGGGGTTCTTGGCTTAACACGTATCACCTGCAAGTTCATTGCACATACGCCCACATAGCCCACCCCCTCACTACCCAATTGAAAAATTTGAAGTTTTTCTCGGGCCTTTGACAATTTGAAGGAGGCTATGACCAAATCCCCGATTCTTGCTATGCCGCATTTTCAAGAGCCCTTTATAGTTGAAAGTTGAAACCGATGCCTGTGCAGCGACCCGTTGCATTTTTCAGTAGAATTTTGGGTCCAAGAGCCTAACTCAAGTCCATCTATGAGAAGGAAATGATGGCCATCTCTCTAGCGTGCAAAAATGGAAGCATTATCTCTCGGGGCGCCACTTTGTAATAAGAAATTATCAACAAGCTTGTGATTTGCACGTGCGATCACCAAAAGTAGGTACATCAAATCGTGCGGCAAAAAAAATGGAAGAGTCAAATTTGGGGGCCTTGGCTACAACAACAAGTGTAGATTAGGGGGCCCTTCACTTAGAGATCCAAGATGATTCGTTGTTGATACCGCCATGTATACATGGGGTATACAGTGGTGGATGGGAGACTGCTATAAAAAAGGGCGGTATGTGATTCCATAATTTTCGGTTTTTGTTCCCATACTCCTTATCATGATTGGGGCATTCAGGAGACCTAGAAACTCCTTAATGAGTATCATAATTGGGGCATTCGAGAGACCTAAAAACTCCTTAAGGAGTATCATGACCAGGCCATTCGAGAAACCTAATAACTTATGGCCGCATATTGGTTTTGGCATGGGATGCGCAAGGATGTGTCCTCGTACGTGCAATAATGTAGTGTGTCAACATCACAAGACTTCACAATTAACCCAACCTAACCGCTTTGGTTTGGGACGATATCACTATGGATTTCACCGGTGTCTCCCTCGCTCACCTCGTTATTATGACACCACACTAGTCGTGGTTGATCACCTCACTTAATACACCCATTTTTTAAGTTTAAAACACCCATCCACAGCGTAGTACTGAGTAGCCTTGTTGTTTATCAAGGAGATGTCCAGCTACATATCTTTCCTTTTTCATTTCAGATGGAGATCGAAGTTCATGAGAAACTTTTTACCGAGTCTTTCGTTTAGAAGGCACCAATCTGAAGTGAAGCACATCCTATCACACACAACTTGCCGGTCAATCTGAGATCGTCAACAAATGGCAAAGGTGTTTAATATTGGCCTGAAAATTCAAGTACAATTCAACTCTTCATCTTTTTATGAAGATGACTCCCTTCCTTGCTCTTTATGGTAGAGACCCACCCCATATTCTCAGATCGGGCCGGGGTCATTTCCTCGTGGATAGTTTGGAGACCATGATGCATGAGCGAGAGGCAATTAAGGATGATCTCCATTTGAATCTCGTCAAGGCTGAGCAACGAATGAAATAGGCCGCAAACTTGCATACGAGGGATGAAGAGTTTGTTGTGGGGGATAGAGTGTACTCCACACCGTGGTCATCTTCGACTTATTACGGTTTGCTTTGGTTTCCTTGTTTTAGTCGGTTTAGGTTTATCTTCTCCCCTTAAAATATATAAATATATGCATATATTTGTCATTAGAGATTACACAAAAGAGAGATTCTAATTTAGAGAGGTCTACAGAGAGGTTTAAGAGTATATTGAGATTGAAAATTTCTTAATAAAAGTCATCTCATACTATTGTAAAGTCCTAGTGAAAAGCAAGTGTTTATCGCTTGGATCTCGGGTTTTCTAGCTGATTTCTTGAGCGTCCTTTATTGCTTATTCTTATTATTTCTTGTTATCATTTTCCACATATTATACTCTCAATTCTACAATATTTGAGCGCCTAAAGTGAGTGCTAGATCCTTACCTACATAAAAAATCGAGACGATTAAATGAATTTCATTTGTTCCTCATAGTCGAACTTGAGACAGGGTTAGCTACTATATATGTAACTGAAAGTCAGCTACTAATGTCCCCTTAGATACGGGTGTCGAGGTGTTCGACTCGGCCACTTGATACTTTTTTGGTTTAAAATGGAGAATCCAAGTGTAGTGTCAAATACGACACCATTCGGACACAGGTACATAAGAAAATTAGAAGAGTTGGAGTAAGAGATGCTAGTAGCAACTCGACAAAATCCATGGGCTGAGGGATTGTTAGTTTAAAGGTTGTGACGGGTGAAGCTCATACAGGTACAAGTCAGATAAATAAGCAAACAACAAAGTTTAGAAAGGAAACTGGAATTACAAAAACAAGGTTGAAGTTTCAAATAAGGAAAAGGAAAATTACCAAATAATTGGAATTGGAGTTGGAATTGGAATTGGCATCGGCATGGGCACTAGTAGTAGCTGAAAGAAGCTTGGAGGAGTGATGTTTAGAGACATAATCTCTCCTGAGAGTCTTGGTTGCAGTATGTTGTTGAGTGAGAGTAGATTCATCAAGTGAACCATTAAAACTATTATTGATTGAGGCAACAATGTGATTACTACTAGTAGTAGTAGTGAATAAACCATCCATTAAAGTAGCACCAACGGTTGGAGTTGCCATTTGAAGGCTCAGCAACATTCCAGCATTACTAGCAGCAGCAGCATCAGAGTCTCCAACAACAACACTATTACTACTAAACGGCCAAATCTCAGACAATGAAACATCATTAATCAAAGGACGATCCATCTATTATTCACTACTACGCCCGTATTCAATTCATTCAAAGAAAGAAAGAGACAGTATGTACGTAGAAACACGCAATTGGAATTGCAATTGCCATTAAGAATAGCACTAGTAGACGAGAGATCTGCTTGGCTTGGGGTTTTGTTTTGCTGGGAAGGAAATGCAAATGGAAATGTAAATGCGATGATGAGAACTATCAACTATTGAGAAGGGTAAATGTACACTGCCCACTGAGCACGTTAAGGTGAGTACGAGAAAGAGGATGACTTTGTTATTCATTTTGTAGGAGGATCAGATCAGAGCTTTAGATCGGACTGGGACTGCCCGACTGGAACTTTAAAAATGTACACTATTTTTTTAAGGACAATTTGTGAAGTAGTACCTTTTATGTAGGTGATTTTGTGAACTAGTACTTTATATGTTTTTTTTTGCGAAATAGTATCTTAAGTTTTTGAAAATCCTTAAAATCAGTACCTTAATTAAAAACTCCGGCCAATACAGTCAATTTTCCGGTTGTTGACCTTCGATTTCCCTCTTTTTTTGGAGAGTGTGTTACAAACATGTAGGAGGGAAGTGAACTTTAACTTTCACTCCCTCTTTTAACCTTGCTTTTGTCTATATAACATACTCTCACTCTCACTATCACTCTTACTCTTACTGTCACTCTCACTCTCATTCTCACTTTGACGTTGACGCTCTATCTTAAGGTGCAAAAAACTAGGGTTCGTGTGAAACTCTAAGGTAATCAATTTTGATTAAATAGTTAATAGCCATTTCAATTTTTAATAACTTTAATTTTTAATTACTTCAACAGCAATGCAAAATTAGGGCATAAGTTAAAACAGAGTTCCCATTATTTAATTAATTCATAGGTTTCGATTTTGTAGGTGAATTGATTAAATAGTTGAATATACAACTCCAAAAGTACAAACCTTTGATTGCAAAGTAGAAATAAAAAATACATTTAAGATTCCTTGATTGTGGTCCACAATTGTGACAGCAAAGCAACGAAGAAGAAACTTGTGAGATGTAGAGTTACTGAAGAGAGAGGAAGAGGGAAATATGAACAGAGAAGAAGATGAATGAGGAGAGAGAAGGGAAAGTGAAAGATGAGTTGGTGAAAATGATAATTGAAATTAGATGTGTGTAATACACGCTCTAAAAACCGAGGGAATCAAAGGTCAACAGTCGGAAAATTGACTTTATTGGCCGGAGTTTTTAATTAAGGTACTGATTTTAAGGTTTTCAACAACTTAAGGTACTATTTTACAAAAAAAAAACATATGAGGTAATAGTTCACAAAATCGTCTACATAAAAGGTACTACTTCACAATTTTTCCTTTTTTTAACCTCAAGTACACCGTAAACCGCTGAATACACGATTATGTATTACTCTCTCCGTTTTTTAGGAAATTTTTTGTCAGAAACAACCTTGTATACTTTTTTTTTTCCGAGAACACACCTTATCACTCTTTTTCAGCGTTGACCACAAGTTTTTGGCTTTGACCAAGTCAAATTTGCTATTTGCACTCCTTCTTTCTTATTTCCACACTCCTTTTTCCCTCCTTTGTTCCCTATTATATAAATCCCATATTTTAAAATCCCATGTTTTTAAATCCCAAAAAGGTTCTTTCTCTTTTTAGTAAATTGATTAAGTAGTAGTCTTAGTACTAATACATGGGATTTATATAATAAAAAGGCCGGCGGTGGGGGTGGAGAGGGTGGGTGGCAGCAGTGGGGGAAGGGGAGAGGAGGGGGTGGGGTTTTCTTTTTATTTTTTGATTTTTTTTTAATTAAATCTAATTTTTTTAATTTTTCCAATAAAATAAGTGAAGGAAGTTAAAGGTGGTAATTAAGGAAGGTAAGTTATTGAAAAGCGGGTTTTTGATAAAAGTGGTATTCTGCGACGCCAGCGTTGAATCTCAATTGCAAATCTCCGTTATCCCAAAAGCAGTTGTTGATGTCCGTAACCGTAGCAGCAGCTGCAGGTTCACGAGATCACAAGGTCTCTCCCGGTCCCGGATGCGGACAATGACTATTATACCAACTGTTTATGTTTAAGTTTATGTTTCATCTCCCCGACTCTCAAGTCTCAACTTCATCTTCAACTTCCTTCACGTATCTCTCTCTATATATCTTCAAATTAGAGCTCCTTCTCCCAATCTCCTAATCTCCTAATCTCCTAATCTTCAAATGAGATTAGACACACTCCGAATCGCTGACAGATCTTTGTTCCGGACGATGACGAATTCCTTAAATCTGAAATCTCCCATCATTCTCATTCTCATTCTCATTCTCAATTCCAAATTCTCTTCTTTTAACTACTTTTGTTGCCCGAGCCCAATTGGTTTTACTTTGAATTTTGATCGACCTCAATGGCGGATCTTGAAATTTTTTGTTGAGGGGGCCAAATTTTTTAGAATATATGATTTAGATAATTTAGATAATTGTATACGTGATAAATGTAATCGGATTAAAAAACTATCTCGATCCAAAATCGACGCAATATTCAAATAACTCAAACGAAATTAACTCCAACCGATTCTTACCCAAAATCAAACCCAAATTTAATCGACATAAACTCGATTTGAATAAGATTTTGTCATTACTCAATATGACCCGATTAAAAATGGAATTTGATACTCCCTCTGTCTCAATTTGATGTTATCATTTTCCTTTTTGGGATGTTTCAAACCGATCCTTACCTGAAATCCAAAATATGCCAAATCGAAATCAAACCAAAAATCAACATAAACTCGATTTGAATAAGATTTTTCATTACTCAATATGACTAGGGATGTCAGTGGGGATGGGGGATGGGGGAAGATTTCGCGGGGGATGGGATGGCGATGGTTTCAGCCATTGTAATACCCCAATTCTTAAAGAGTATTTTATTAATAGCTAAGTATGATTTATTAGCCTAATCATATATTAATAGTCTTCAAGTTTATTTAAAAGAAATTAGATTTGATTATAGAGTTATTGAAAAGCTAATTATATTACTTTAGTTAATTATTTTGACGGTTTAATGAAATGACTTCAAGAAATATTGAATTTAATTCTTTTAACGAGTATTGGTTATTGTTGTTTTATATGAATTTGTATCATTATTTAATTTATATTTTAAAAAGGTAAGTAGATATAATTAGATGTATGTAAAAAGAAAAGGGATTTAAGGTAATTGGTATAGATAGTTTAAAAGGGGAGATTAGAGTAAATTAGAAAATCAATTTAAGTGGAAAAAAAAGAGAAAAGAAAAAGAAAGAAAAGAAAAGAAAAGGGAAAGAGAAGCGTTATATTGTTTTCTTCATAGAAGGGGAAAACAGAGATGGAAGGAGGAAAGGGAGAAGAGAACCATGAAGAGAAAGAAGAGGAAAGGGAAAAGGGAAGCGGTGAGACTCCGGCGACCCAAAGCGACCAATAGCGCGCAAAGGCACTGGTGATGCTCGGGCACGAGCAGCGTCGCTAAGAGAGGGAGCAAGGAGCTCGGTTCTCTAGTTCGTTTTTGGGGGTTAAGGCACGTTTTTGGGAGCAATCTTTGAAGCTTTGTTCATGCCTAATATTCCATAGTAGTGGCTTTCTAGTTCACTAAAGAGTCGTTTTGGAGGTGGTTGTTTTGATATGATTCGTGAAAGGTAAGATTCCTACTCGAACCTTGAATAGTTTACGAGAAAAGTTTAAAAGGTAAGATTTCTTATTAAAACTTATATAGTTACGAGAAGAGTTTCATAAAGGTTTTAAACTTATTTTGGTTGAGCATGTTTTAAGAGATAGAAGTTTAGTTTCGAAAGGAACTTTTATAGTTTACAAGAAAGGTTCTTAAAAGGATTTTTATCTCAGTTTTGTTGAGAACGGATTGAATTGGAGGATGTTCCTTCAAATATAGATAGTTTGGTTTCCGAACCACAATTGAAGGAAAGATTATAGAAAGATATTTTGAATAGTTTTATGTTTTGAAAGTTGATGGGATTGCCTATGTGGTATCTCATGGGAATAGTTTTATGTTTCAAAGTTGTGGGGATTACCTAAGTGGTATCTCAAGGAATTGGAACTTAGTCGGGTTTGGCTCGACTATACAGAATAGAATAGTTGTGGGGGTACATTTATCAGTACCTCAAGACTTTGATCTTTTGCTGCGGTTTGGCCGTATGTAGGGTGTGCACACTAGGGGTCTTTGTCTATAGTTATCCGGAGGGCCTAGCTAGCCCAAAGGCAAAGGAAAGTTCGTTCCTTTCCCTAGATTTATAAATCTTTCTTCGTGAAAGAAAAAGGAAAGAAAGGATTGGTTATGAAAAGGAAAAAGGAAAGATTTGAAAAATAGAAAAAGAAAGGATTTGATTTAAAGAAAAGTAATAGAAAGGATTTGATTTACAAACAGAAAAGAACGGTTTTGTTTTATAAAAAGAAATACGGAAAAGGTTTTATAAAGTTACTTATTGTTTGGTTTTGAAAGAAACTGATTTGTAGGATATATATATGCATATATGTTTGGCTTTTCAGTATAGAATCTTGCTCAGCCAGTTTGGCTGATACTACGTGCCGGTATATACAGGTACATGAAGATAGTATTATTGCAGAAGGTCCAATATGTGTTATTCATATTATTTGTATCGCGGCGAGGACGATGGACTTTGTAATAATATAGTTAATAGTTAATAGTTAATTTGTAATTAAATTAAAAGGGTTTGAGGTTATAAAGTTTAGACTTGTTTTGGTTGCTGGATCTTGAGGATACAGGATTATGAATCGGACGCGAGTCCTAAATTAAGATTTAGGCGGTCCGTTTTACAAACGAAACTCTGCCGGATTTTCAGTAGAATTTTTAATAACAAATCTAGTTGTTTAAAGTGTTTTAGGATCACTTAATAAAGTTTATTATAGTTAAAGGTTTAAATATAGTCATTACAGTATAAAAGTTTTAAAAAGTCAAGGTTTTTGAGCTCCACACTCGTGGTGAGTGTGATGGTAATAGCCCGGATTAGGTTTTCTGCTGCATTTTAGGTGTTAATTAAGTTGGACGTAAATCCGGGTTGTTACAGCCATGGGTAATGGGGCGGGGGTAGATGTTAGTCCATACCCGCCATGCCCCATTCCCACCCGCCCCGCCCCATCCCTGCCCGTCCCATCTGAGACCCGCCATAGGTATTCTCCAAAGGCCTAAAATCCTAAATGTTATTAGTTGTAGACTGCTTTTATTTGATACTTTTATTTTTCAAAGGCTAAAATCCAAAATTACTTTTAATCTTTTGTTTTCTCTCTCCCTTATTGATATCACGTATTTATATAGAGTTTTCTCCCTTGTTTACAAGCTAATTTGTGCGTCATTGGAGCTCTTGGGAGCTATTTTGTGATAACTATCGTATGTAGTTGTGGTTTCGTGTTTTAGTATTGAATTGCAGGTTTTATGGAGTTTTCTCCTTATTCCCGAGCCTTTTGGAAGCAACCACGGCTTTTACGAGATGTTACGAGGCACGTAGGATGGCTCACGAGCTTTATGGATAGTTTAGGAGGTCCCAAGACCCCTAAACGTGAAGATTAGAGAGCCAAGGAGTCAAAGGAGGTTTCCGTGCACTGATCGGGCAGAAATGGTCCGATCGGGCGAAGTATTTATGATCAGGTATGAAAGTTGCGGACCCGATCGGGCGAGGTTTGCCCGATCCCATCGGGCGAGGAAGCATGTCCCCAGACCCGATCGGGTGACCGCCGCCCGACCCAATCGGGTGGAGTGCTGCTTGGTCTCATTCTACTGCTGCTTTCGAGAGAAACTTGCTGGCCCATTTCGTCGCCTGGCCCGATCGGGTGGCTGCCCAAGGCCCGATCGGGTGGGCCGTAATATTAAGCTGATGCTGCGCTGCTGCTACGCAAAGGCCCAAGACGCAAACCAATGAATTTTGTACCGCGGCCCGATCAGGTGCATGCCTTGGACCCGATCGGGTCTGACGCTTAATTACGCGGATTTTCGCTTTTTGTTTCTGTTTTGAGTTAACTTGAGGGGGTATTATAAATACCTTCCTCCTCATTTTTTAGGAGCATATTTTTTCATCTTTCATTAGCTTTAGACTAGTTTTATTCTTCATTATTCTTAGTTCAATTCAAACACTTAGATTAATTTAGAGGTGATTAAACCTATTTCGATTTCAATAAAGTTCCTGCTTTCCGTCAGTTGGTACTCTTCTCTACTCTTTATCTCTTTATTTACTTTGATTGCTTAGTTTATTTATTTAATTGTTCATGATGCAATTGTTAGGGTTTCATATTAGTTTTGTCGTTATTAATTCGATCATGTCTGAGTAGTCTCTTTCTAGGGTGTTAAATAGGAAAGCCATGTTTATACCATGATTGTGATTTAGACTCTTATCGATTTCTAGGGTTTGATTAGGGTGATTGTGATGTGATTTGTTCTTTATTGAGTAATTAACGTTATTGCGCAGTTTCGTTGGTTGCTTGTGGTTAATAGTTGTTTGCACAGATCCGTCTTACGACTAGAGGCCTAGGACACGTCAGTAGTTCTGATTACGTTAGTGAACATGCGGCGTATGTTGAACTATGAGCGTTGAGTCTTAACCATAGCTCAACATAGGCTCTAATCACCCGACTCTTGATTTAGGTTTTGCCTTGTTTGATTGGTATAAGCATGGTGGACCGACCTAATACCCTAGGTTTTTATTCCATAGTTTAATCCTCGATTTATTCCGTCTTCTGTAGTCTGTTCTTTAGTTTAATTATTTCTTCCTTGATTTCATCTGGAGTAGCTGAATCGGTTGAATATTAATCTAGAAACTCTGTCTCCCTGTGGATTCGACCCTGCTTCCACTGACTACCTAGTTAGAGGTCCGTAGGTTTATTTTTGATTAGGTGACACGACTAAAACCTATCACTTATCTCTAATAGATTGGGGCGGGGATGGGGCGGGTGCGGGGATTCGCGCGGGGATTGGGCGGGGATAAGATTTTCCCCCGCCATGGGTGATGGGACGGGGATGGGGATGAGTTTTTAGGCGGGGATGGGGATAGGAATGACAACATCCGCCCCGCCCCGCCCCATTGACATCCCTAAATATGACCCGATTAAAAATGAAATTTAATACTCCCTTTGTCTCAATTTGATATTTCCATTTTCCTTTTTAGGATGTTTTAAAAAGTTCTTCCCAATTTGAATCTTTTCCATTTTAAGAATATTTATTTCCCTATCTTACTCTTTAACAAACAATTATTTACTACACTTATTTACATTTTGTCTTACACTTGACCCACTTTACAATCTTCTATTTCTCAATCATCCACTTTTCATTATCTCTCTTTTACTTTTTTAAAAGCAAAAAGGTACTAAAGTTTACTTTATACAATATAAAATTTAAAATATTCTTATCCACCTCAATTTACATTGGTTTTTCCCCATATTCCAAATGGAAACATCAAATTGAGACGGAGGGAGTACAACATAAACTGAATTGACTATTTTTAGAAAAAGATTATTTATATTATTATTTAGAAAACATATCGGCTATTTTTATTTTTGTCTGTGGATAAAATGATCCATTGATTTTATGGTTGAAATGATTAGCTATGGTCGACACTCACTATAACTTATATGCTTAACTATTAGTTATTATTTAGTTTTCTATTTGTAAATATTTCTTTTTGTAGATTATGGATCTTGCTTAAGAACGCTCCCGGAATGTTAATAACCATTCAATATATTTTCCAAAATGGTACTAATTTTGGGATATATACTAAAGTCACTCATCAATCAATTAATTAAAATTTTCAGTTTTAGCTACTTTATATAACTTACCACCTTAAAACTTAGAAACCTTATTGGTAAGTATTAAAACTTGCAAAAGCTACTTATCGGCAAGTATGAAATAAACTAATAAATTTACCGGATTAAAGCTCTCAACTTCAATTATAGAGATAAAAAAACTATTGAAAAATCCAAAGGTATCTGGGTGAAGAGGTTAGGACTTTTGGAGAAAAATACAAATTGTGTTAACCTTGAATACCGGTGAACGCAAAGACCATTTTATAATTGATGAAGACTATTGAGACTATGGAGACTATTGAGATTCTATATAAAAAAATGTATATCCCATTTATTTTAAACGAGACAAAACCGGTTACAACCTAAAGTATGGGTTAAATGGGATACGTTTCACTTAATGATTGGCTCTGATAACTATATTTTATTTAAAAATTTAATAAAAAAAACAAAATAAACCACCACTCCTCGGTAAAAACGCTCTTCTCCACTCTTGCCACATCTCTCATCTCTCTCCATTCTCGTTATCTCCCCGAAAAATCTCGAAAAACGCTGGCAAATCCTCTATCTCCGATGATTTTGGAGGAGAGTTCGAACGTTGAAGATGGTGACGGTGGTGGTGTAGATTTCAGACTTCGAAGATGCAGATTCGGGTGGTGGGTTTTCAGGGGTTATCGTCTTAAAGATGGTGAAGGCGGTTTATTGGTGGGTTTTTGGTGGTAATCGAGGGTGGAGGTAGGTTATTGGTGATTTTCGATGAGGAAGAGGTGGTTTAAGTGGGGATGGTGTGGCTGTTGGGCTGATTGTTTCGGCCATGATGGTGGTGGTATTTTTGGCGGATTTGGGTAGTGGTTCTCAGTGAGGAAGATGTGGTTTCAGGGTGTTGGTGGTGTTTTGGGAATGGTTGGCAGTGGTTGGTGGTGATTTTGGGTTTGGTGGAAGTTTCAAGGTGAGTGATGGTGGTTGTGGTGGCTGGTGATGGTGGTTGTGGTTCGTGGCTGGGAAAGGAAAGAAGGAGGAAGGTGGTTTTGTGGCCGGGGAAGGGAAAGGAGGCGGTGGTTGTGGGTGGGGGGTGGCTGTGTGTAGCGAAGGGGAGAGTGGGGGAGGAGAAGGTTAATTGTTTTTTTGTAATTTTTATTATATAATTAATTAGAATTAAGAATTTTGATGAAAGAAATACCTTTTGTTCAGGTTACTGGTAACTTGTTTTATTTAAAATAAATGGGGTATAAAGGTTGTATTATTTCAGAATAATCGAAAGGTTATTTATTATTTGCGAACATCAAAAGATTGCATTATTAGAAGCAATTTTTCCAAATATTATTGAGCGAGCTTTTGAACTATTTTATTTTTCATGTATATACATGGATTATAAAAATAGAATAGTAAGTTTGAAATTCTCGAGTTAAATAATAAAAACGTTGGGGGTATCCGTCTATACTTAGTAATCACATAAATAGGGAATAATGTATTGAAACTTATTTGTCATAGATTTACTTAAAAACGTGACCCAAAATACTCAAATCACAATTGTTTACTCTTGACTGAGTTTTACAGGATAAGATTATTCTAAAAAATCCAATAACTTTTTGTATCACGTGGACTTTTAATTTGCTCGAACAATTAGAATTTCACATGCATTTTGCACGGGTCTAAATACTAATATGAATACTACAATTTTTCCTTAGTTAACCAATATTACAAGAAAAAAAAACAAATGTTAAACAACTTATTTTTATAGTAGTATTTCCTGAAAAAGCAAATAATTAAATTATTTAAAACTATGCTTAATTAGTTGATTCGCGTTCAATACGCATATAAGAAAACGTAAAAAACTGACAACAACTAATGAAAGGAAAAAAAAAAGGGAATAACGTTTGAAACGAGAATTTTAACCCAAAAAAAAAAGTTGGGTTTTAACTCCCTTCCAAAATGCATATCTAGATTCTAGTGTGAAAAGAAACAATGCTTCCCCTTCCCCAGTTCCCCATCCTTCATAAATCAGAAATCAAAACCCTCGTCCCTTTGCTTAGTCGCTCCTGAGTGCTCAGCTTTGGTCTCCTGCTGCCGCTAATACCGCCTCAGTTTCGTCGGCAGAGTTTCGGCTGAAGTGGTAACTGCCAGCCGGCCCTAAGAGTGAGCAAAGAGAACATTTGCTCAGGGCCCCATTTTGAAAAGCCCAAAGGCTAAATAAAGGTCTGGTAAAAAAAAAATACGGGCCTGCAATTTGTTAGATGAAGCGCAGAAGTGAGAGGAGAAGCGATTAAGCGTTAAACTAACAAATTCAACGAAGATGAAGAAAAGGAATCATATTTGGAGAAGAGGATTGAAGAAAATGAAAAACCCAATCTAACCCAATCTTATTTTCCCAGTAAACTTTCTTCCCACATCTCTTTCTATCACTCTTTCCTTATTTCTTCTAACTTAAACTTCCGCAATTTTTTCATAAATCTTCATATAATTCCTCCAAATATCACTAGATTTAGTTGGTAATCGTTCTTATTCTTTCTTCAATACGAATTGACAGTTAATAATGGCCATTTGTTTTAATTGAAGGTAAAATTCGCACCTTTTTTCCATAATTCTTACTGTTTCGAATTTTCTTATATTTGTGTCGATTTATTTTTTTTGTCAAATTTATGTTTATTATCAATTGGCAGTAGAAATTTCATTTTTTTGTCGAATTTATATTTTAATTGCCGAATGTCTTTACATTTGAATGAAAGGTAAAAAAAATTGTAATTCAGCTTGTGATTGAGGGGAAGAAAGGACTAGGGTTCAAATATTTGTGCGAAAATAATAATCGTATTTTTATAATTAGGGGCCCACTTTTGAGTTTCCGCCTCTCAAAATCATTGGACGGCCCTAACTGGTAAGGTAAGTTTGGTTTGGGTTTATGAATGTGTAACGCAATGCAATTTCTGCACTTTGAGATAATCTGCTTCTAAAATTGAGCAAATATTCCTAACTGCAAGTCTGCAACTATATAATATTAAGGCCAAAGTTTCAATACAAACCACTAACAATCACTTATTCAGCTTCCTATTCCTATTCCTAACTGCAACTATATTAATTAATTTGCTGTAATTTGATTGTTTTTTGGGCTTTTAGGGGCCAGGCCCCAACTGTATGGACTTGCTAAGCTCTGCTAAGGATCCTAAGCTTAAAGTCATTCGCTGGGAAGATTTTGAACAAGAACTTGCTAGGCTACTTAGTCTTTCTTCTGCCCTCCATCAATCCCAACACAAGAAACTAGCTCTTCACACTAAACTCCAAACTCTAACTCAGGTATGCCTTTTCTTTTTCTTTGTGGTTTTCAATTTCTATATATAATATAATATAATATAAAATATAATATAACAGGTACAAACTGAGTCGTTGATTCGTAAGAATGAAATTGATGAGATTTCAGAAAGAGTGGAAGATAGGAAGCTTGTTATGGGTAACATGTTGATGCAAGCTAAGGTGGTTGAAGAACATCTTAAAACCAAACACGACCACCTTGCCACTGAAATTAAGTCTCTACTTGTTTCTGCCACTTCTCTTTCTCTTGCACGCCAATTTCTGCAGGTTCTTTCTTTCTTTCTCATTTCTTCTTCCTATCTTAAGCCACTCAAATTAAGGTGTTTTATCTTCATTTTTATTTCTTACTTTCCCAGGAATCTGGTAGATTACTTGCTGCTGAAAAAGGTCTTGCCCGACTAACTAGTCTTCAGAAGATGCTTAAACTCAGACAACAACATATGATTTCTCAACTTGCATTTCTATATCCACTTAACACCTTCATTCCTCCAACTCAACACCTTCAACTTTATTCATTTCCTAATGCCACTACATCAGGTACTATTTCACTGCTTCCAGGAATTTTATGTTTAGGTTTCGATAACTAATTGTAGGCTACAACTAACAAGTTCTCTTCTTTTAACTAATTGCGCAGGGACTCCTGGGGGAACTATAGATGAGAACAGATCAAGAAACCAAGGAGTCTTGACCATTTCTGGGGTACAGTTGAATATGCTTCCTTTTACGCAGATGACATTCTTCACTGATAAGAAGCAGATTCAGAGGTCGACAACTGCTCTAGGATACGTAGCCCATGTATGTGCTTTATCTTCCCTTGAGTCAATAATTGTTATCTTATGGTAATATATACATGTTTCGTGAGGGTAAACTACCATTTGTTTAGTCGTTCAGCCTGTGTTTGTTTTTGCCCATATACAGATTTTTCTTCTTGCAATTTGCTATGATCTCCTATTCTCCTCAAGCTTACGTTTATAACACGAACTTCATCTCGTCGGTCCTAATTTTTTTGTTGCAACATAATCCACATGAGCACAGCTACCTGTCTCTCCTGTCTTCCCTGTCAATCGCCAGGAAAAGAGCGACAACAGTTACTGGATGATATTAATACTATGGGTGGGTCTTTTGCAGGTCATCGCACTCATAGCCTCATATCTACATGTCCCTTTGCGTTATCCTTTGCGTTTGGGTGGCTCTCATTCATATATTAAAGACTGTGCACTATCTAGTAATCCAGTATCATCAGGATCTACCTCAACTTCCTTGGCCTCTGCAAATAGAAAGTGTTTGGAATTTCCACTTTTTTTAGATGGGCAAGATGCAACCAGAGCAGCATATGCTATATTTCTTTTAAACAAGGTTAGCTGCTTTAATTATCTATATAGATACTTATTGAGAACTAGTAGTACCTTATGGGCGTCGTAAATAAATTTGCAGCTCTGCTTTTTTCTTGCATTTTTGCTTTCGGATCATAGTTGATCGTCGATCTTAAATATTGATCTCTTTTGATAAATGTTTCAAGCTAGTAACAATTGAGTCTTCTCTTGCTTTGAGTTGCCTGCATGGCAAGACAAAGTTGCTGCTTTCTGCTTCCATTTGATGTTTTTTCCTAGTATTGGAGTGACTTGGATTGTTCGTAAGTCACATGGCCTTACTCAATTTGCTTAGCTTTCTTCCCCTTGTTTTGAATATTGCAGGACATAGAACAAATGTTGAATTATGTTGGGACTAACAGCTTAGGGCCTCGCCATGTATTGGCTAATCTGAAGGAGCTCTTAGAAACCATACTCTCGCCAGAATTTATAGAAAGTGACTGATACCAAACTTCTTGTAAGATAAGTATAGTTTCTGTAAATGCTTTTAGATCTTATTCTCACAGTGGGTGCGTTTTCTTTTTTTACACTTGAGCACCTAAAACTAAAACAGCAACAGGGAGATGTGTATTCTTTGTGAAGCGGTCATAGGATTGGTTCTGTCTCACATGCCAACTACTGAAATTTGCATTCTTTTGCCCCCTTTTCCCTGTAGGGTAGTGCTCTTACTTCTTACGATTGGTTGTGTCACACATGCCAAACTTTGTGTGTATCTTTGTGCTGCAGAATTTACAGGATACTTGAATCTTTGATATGTACAAACCAAAGAAAAGTGTAATACTTTGACCACCGTATTCCTCTATTTCTACTGCAAGTTTTTCCCATGGAAGCGTAAAACCAATTTCCTTTACCAAGAGTTATACTTGTATATAGTTAGCAGAAAAATAAGATTTTTTTTACATGATTTTTCGATTTGTGGTACCCAAATATTGAATGTCGTAGAAATAACAAAATCAACTTGAGAAGGGAGATGAAAGTAAATATTTGCGCTATTAATGTTTTTTGAGATAATGATCTTGTTTGTTATTCAGTGTATAATGCGGTTTTCAGGTTTATTTCTTAATCTAATTTTTTTATGATTTAAATGGATGGATAATATTACTCTTCAAATTTTAATTAATGGCTACATAGTAGCCACTGAAGAACCTTACGAAAGAACCTTTTTTTAGATTCTTAACACATAAACGTATTTGATCTAACCACATACATGTAGTAGTTAAAAACAAAATAGAAAAGCAGAAAATTGACATCAATAATCCCAAGTATAGCCATCTCGCTCAAAATACTCCTTACGATGAGCTTTTTTGAGATTAATCTAAGGCGAAACAAGAACTTTGAGTGGGTTGGGGGCGACTAAGGAGCAGTCGCTTCATTTAACAATACAACTTTTATTATATAAATACGACCATGGAACACTCAAGACTATCTCTTTGCTCAATGCTCATTTGGACGTCTAGCCTTGAGAAGAGTTAAACTGAGCAATGAGCAAAGAAATAGCCTTAGGGGTACCATGCTCGTTAACAAGAAGCGCTCACTCGGTCACTCCTATGCTTTGTATGGACAACTCTATTTTTGTGACTTCATTGAATGATGTAATAACTAAACCTATAAATAGCATGCACCCCTAATTTTTGAGGGGGACGGAAGGATTAACCCCAACTTAGTTTATTTTTAAGTTTTAGTGAGAGAAACTAGGTTTTTAGAAAGAGAAAGCAAGAAAAATGATATTTCTGTTTGGATTTCAAAGATCAAAGTATCTAATGAAAACATGAAGATTTAAGGACTTCAAGGCTTCACCCAAAGAGCATTTCATCCTTTTTTTTTATTTTAATTGTCCTTTTTGCTTTGTTCACTTGTTTCTTGCTTAGATTAGTCTCTATTTTCATCATCTTAGTTAGGTTTTCATAAATTGTTGATGCTAATGATAATTATGCTTAATTTAACTTTTGCCTTGATATTTATCATGTTTGGTGAGTAAATTTGTACTAAGATTTGGGTGAAAACCTAACATTGATTTTATGGGTTTGTAAATTAATTAGGATTTTTGTTTGGATGATTGTTGAGTAAATACTATGGGTGTTTCATGTTTGTTATTTATGTTGTGCATCGTAAATTGCATGATTTATTGCTTACTTATTGAAGGATCAAAAAGATGAAGTTAAGAAGTTTATTCGTAGCACTTAACTTACTCGAAAATTCGTGAGAATAGGATTTACCAATTATGGGGCTCTTATTAAGCTAACATAAGTTAGAAATGCCTTAATTATTGTGGACGACTAAACGACGCCCTAAATGCTTTGGGTAACGTCCTAAATACATATTAAATTTAAATATTTATACATTCTCTTTTCCCTCTTCATACCCTCCTCATTCTCTCTCCTCACCATCTCACCCTCACCTCTCCTCGCCAGAGTTTATTCCGGTTGCATTAGCCGGAAAGTCGTCGAAAAAGGTTGTGGTACCGCCGGCGGCATTTAGTCGGAAAGTCGCCGGAATTTTCTAGGCCACGGATCTCGCCGGAAATTCTGGCAAAGTACTCGTCGGAAAAGGTCCAAGCATCTCGCCGCAAATTTTTCGGGAAAAGTTCTCGCCGAAAAATTGTGGATCGCCTCACCGGAAACGGTAGGTACTTTAATTTTTTTAAAAAAACTATCGGTCTTATATAACACAAGGCTCACCATTAGCGAGCCTTGCGTAGCACAAGGCCCACCTCATGGTGAGCCTTGTGTAGCACAAGGCTCACCACGAGGTCAGCCTTGTATAACACAAGGCTCACTATGAGGTAGACCTTGTATAACGGTGGGCCTTGTGTAGCAAAAGGCTCGTAATATGGGCCTTTTCTTTCGCCATTTAAAAAATTATATGAATTTTTAATGTTTAATAAAATTAAATATCAATTTATTGATAATATTAGAAAAAAATCCCATAAAAACGAGCCTTGTGTAGCACAAGGCTGACACAAGGCTCACCACGAGGTCAGCCTCGTGCTACTCAAGGCTCACCACGTGGTCAGCCTTGTGTAGCACAAGACTTACTTTATGAACGTTTTTTTTCCAGAATAACTTACTGCCATAACGAACGGTGGTCACCGATATGGAGTGGTGGCGGAATAGTGGTGGTTGTAGTGGGGTGATGGCGCCGGTGGTGGAGGGGTGGTGGCGATGGCGCCGGTGGTGGTGCCGGCAGTGGGGTGGTGGAGGGGTGGTTGTAAAGAGTGGGTGTAGTGGTAACATTTTGTAACAAATACAAATAGTTGGTAGTTGGGAAGTACTAAATACAGGGTGTTACCCAGAAAATACAAGGGCAAATAGCACAACCCTTATTATTTGATTAATCCCATGAGCATAAGTGTTTAATTATTAATTAGGTCCTTTCTTTTTAGCTCTAAAGAATAGTTAAGGGATTAATAGTTAATGTCTCTTAATTCATTTCAAATGATCTTCCTTGTCTATTTGTTTTATCTCATGATTGGTGTGTTGTAGTTATGACCTATGCCCTAGGTTTAGCTTACATAGTCTAATTCGATAGTCTTAATTAGGATTAGTTTGTGGTTACTAAGATCTTGTATTAAGGACCCAAAGAAGCTTATCATAATTGACGTCTAACTGTGCTTACTGTAGTTCTTATGGTATCAACCCTTGCCTAATTACCCAGGTAGAAGGACCTTTGTGAGGTTTTTATTTTTGGAGACTCGACGTAATGGTGTGTAAATTGGTCTAACATTTGAAAGTAGCAAGAAAGATGTGCAATTTTTTTGGCGGTAAAGATGTACAAGTTGTCCACCCCAAAAAAAACAGAAGGGGCAAACGTTAGTATAGAGTACAAAATTTGTTCGCTTCACCGCCAAAAGAAGGCCTTTTTCTCCCGTCTTTTTTCTACATCGTGAACATCGAAGCATCTCTTATTCTAAATTTCAATAGGCATCAGCTCTCTGTACAACTGTTTTAATAGTAAGACATACAACTTTTGATCCAATGAAAAATACAGAAATCCCCAACAGAGTGGGTCACAAATGAGCCAAAACTGGTCCCTGTAATACAATGCCAAGCAGGTCCATAAACTCCATCAAGTTCCTGCATTCGAACCAAATATATTATCTACGCATTTCACCAACCACATCCCTAAATGATACAACAATGTATACTACATGATAACATGATAGGACCAACTACAATGTAAAATGGAACCCACTGGATGAAATATATATGTAGTATAATTTTTTATTTCTTATATAATGGAGCAAATTAATATTTCTCAATAGATTATTTGCATCTTATTGTGAAGCAAAATATACTGTAATTCCATATTGATGCATGCATAATTTGGAAAGAACGAAAATAATCTTCATCTGTTATGGCATATAAAGTTCCATACCTGAACCTTCTTTCTTAACACATCTACGATACTGCTTATTGAGTACAAACGAATCTCAGAACTATCAACGTAACAAATCAAACACCAATGCTTTGAGGGGTGAGGTTGTCTTTGGTTGGAGACCGGAGACCGGAGTTAGCTAAACATACAAACCCATAACTAATGACCAAGCATTATGCTGTTCGTTCGAAACTTCCACCTAATTGCATATGTAGCCACTCAGATTGTGCTCCTCCTGCTGCTGCTGCGAGTTCTCTCGCAGCTGGGCACTAAACATCATACCACTCTGATCAAATGAGGGCATCCCTAACTGATTAACCTGAATATGATCCGATGTACACATTATATTAGTAGCTAAATGAAGTAAACTTTATGACATGATTACAGAACTTTAACCAAAGGTTAGTACTTTAGTTTCAACAGCTCCTTTTGATGATTGAGTTGGTCACTAGTAAGAGTATAGTATTCCGTGGAGTAACTCTGATAGTCGTATTAAAATCTGTGTTGTTATCCTATTAAGTGAAGGACTGATCAAATGTGAAACTTACATCCTTTGAATGGAATATGTTGATCGAAGGAATCATCCCAGAATTTACTGCTTCAAGCTTCATGGATAAGAACTGAAATGTATAGAAGATAAAGCACACAATAAGGTCATAAGAACTTGGTAAACGATACAAGTAGGTACCGTAGGAATAGGACAGGAAGAGAATTGGAATTCGATGGGAACCATCATAAATTAAAAGATCTAATCACTCCATTTCTTCACGTCGTAAATTTAGAAGATCTAATCACTCCATTTCTTCACGTCTCTCTTGACTTGTAGACAATTTAAATAATTTTTTTCATAGTCTATCCAACGCTTTCTCTTCCTCATTTTTTCCTCTCTATCCATTTTAACAATTTATAAACTCATTTTACTACCCTTGGTCTTTGTACCAAGTACCAACCCTATATGTGAAAAAAATTAAGAGACAGAGGGAGGTACACAAGAAAAATTTAAGTATCAACAATAGATAACAAACGGCCTATTTCCAGAATTAGCAAGAGACAGATGAATATAGGAACTCCCTAAAAGTCAATTGCTAACTTTTCCTCAAAATTTTAAGAAATCCACAAAACTCACCTCAACCTGTCGTTGTAAAGATTGTATATAATTGATAATCTCATCAAGAACAAGTGCTTTTCCAATAACCTGCTTCAAAAGGAGTTAAAATCAATTTCAACAAGGAAATGAGATCTGACAATAACATATCAGGAAACCTAACTTGACAACCTAGTAATTAACAAAGGGGCATACGTTGTGCTCAAAGGTGAGTGCAATAGCATATATTAAACTAAAGAACCAATTCATACCAACTTATTGGTCGCTAATACCAACCTTGTTGCATCAAGGTACCAGATCTTGTAAAATTTTCATTCTCTCGCTTATCTTTTCTCTCCTGGCCTGCAAGCAGCAAAAACAATAAGAAAGATTGCTATATAAGCCACAGGATAGAGACCAACTTTCCCAACAAACCAAGGGACTATAACCTAAATTAAATGAAGCAAGAACATAAGAGCATCATCTTTTTCATGGTTTATAACGTTGCTAAACAAGATGAACATAATGTTGGAAAAAAATATCTCCAGAATGAAGAAGAAAATTACTCTCTCTGCCAGACTATGGCTATCTGTAGCTTGACCTCTTCTTGCTCTGACATGGATATAGTCTTTTAGTGGCTCAGCTGGTTTTTCAGCTGGCTGTTCACCATCAGCTGAACTCGATTCACCTCCAGCCTTTGAACTGCCATTTTCATCGTGGAAACCCGATGTTTTGATGCATTTAACATTTGATTCCTTCTGCATAACAAGAAATTCAAGATTCTAGATTTCTAGTACATGACGCTAAAGCTACAAGCACACAACAGTATTGAGTAAGCTTCAGTTCTTATCAGATGTATTTACATTTCATCAAAAGTTCGAGTTCCCAATATACCAAACTCGAGAGTTGCAAACCAATCCACCACAGACATTGCCAGAATAAGTTCTTAGCAATAACCTCTAATAGTGGGAGAACCAATTGCAAGCCTGTGAATTGTTTCAGAGAATTGCTAGGCTCCAGAGTTCAGAGTCCAGACACCACCATCCATGGTGCACGTAACTTAAAAGGAAAGGCCAAGCTTGTGAATAAGTTTAAATGTTGCCCAAAGAACGAAATGTGGATTAAGCAGCCGATCACAGAGCAAAGAGATAACAACCCATCCTCTCTCAGAATATTTATTATAAGCAGGCTTTGGCCACGGCGCTTTACCTTACATATTTTCATTTGATGTCCAGAAGTTGTGCCATTTTCTTTGGCTTGTCTCACAAGGACTAGCTAACAAGAGTGTCTCCCTAAGGAGAGAACAAAAACAGGTAACTGCATTATCTATCAGCTTCTTCTCACTCCACAAAAGAGATGTAATTTCTATCATCTAGCTCGCCCCTCCATCTCGGCCTCAGGCCTTTAATCTCACATCGGGTAAATGAATATGGATGCTTAACACTTCTTTATGGACCCAAAACTTGCACATAAAATCATAATTAGCCAAGTCTGACGGCCATACATACTACCTGTGCCCGATGAAAGTAACCAAGTATGACCAGCATGATAGGGGCAAGGTTGTCAGAATCGGTACGATTACAATTCAAATATGCAATACGATTCTACTTACATTTCTATATGATTCTATAATTTATTTCACCTAGCGAAAACATTACAAATTTATATTAGATTTAGTCATACCAACAAAGCTACTAATAACTTAAATTATCAATTATCAGCTATTTAAGGGTTAAACATATATTATTATTTTTTCGGCTTTTTAAATTTATTATACGAGTGCAGTATCTTGATTATGCGTGTTCGTAGAGTCGTACAATTTTACAACCCGATTCTACGATATGATTTTAAGAGGCCCGTCAGATCCAAAGTAGAATCGCGATTATGACAGCCTTGGGTAGGACTATAAACGATCAATCGCAAGAAAGGGGTGACTCTAATGAACCAACCAAAGCCACCTATTTTGCTGACATTGCTGACTCTAATGAACCAACCA
Organism: Patellifolia procumbens; assembly: GCA_947645195.1. Taxonomy (NCBI): domain Eukaryota; kingdom Viridiplantae; phylum Streptophyta; class Magnoliopsida; order Caryophyllales; family Amaranthaceae; genus Patellifolia; species Patellifolia procumbens. The sequence goes on from CANSGD010000144.1 coordinate 3,860,631, forward strand.
ACCAAAGCCACCTAAGAAGAAATAAGAAGGGTACAACAACATGAGGGTCCTATGGGCACATCATCAATAATTTAGTTAAGCAAAAAGAATATTATGCAAAAGGAATATTATGTCGGGATGTTGGTTAGTATAAAAAGGAGAGGAATGTCAGAACAGAGGGTGTGGAGAAATTTGAATTGTTTTCATTTGTGTTTGGGAGAGATCTCGATCTCTCGAAAGCCTTGAACTATCTTCATGGTTTCCCTAAAATTACAATACACGAAAGCTTCCTCAAGCATTCTTATTGCTTGATTCTTTGTATTGCATTGTTGGTATTAGTGAAGCTGGGTTGAGAAACCATTACAGCTTGGTATCAAAGCCAATAAGTTCCATGGAGCGAGTTAACGATGCTCAAAGTATGGACAAACTTGAAGAAAATATGGCCAACTTGCAAAGCTCCATGGTTGAAGAGATTGCCAACTTGCAAAGCTCCATGGTTGAAGAGATTGCCAACTTGCAAAGCTCCATGGTTGAAGAGATTGCCAACTTGCAGAGCTCCATGGCTGAAGAGATACAACTCTACGGTTGAAGAGATTGTGGCGGCTGTGAACGGCAATAAAGAAGGATGGATTATTAGTTCACGAAAGAATTATCTGTAAAATGTGTGATGATCAATGTGTGAAGATCAGGCCAAGTTTCAAACCGAGGTAAGATCTAGTATCTCAGATTGCAAAATTTGGCGGGAGGATTCGCAAGTGGAAAGGAGGGGAAATTTTGAAGCAGGATTTCTGGCAATTGTGGTGGGATTGAAGCCAAGCAGAATCCAGATGATGTAGGATCTCGTGGAGGGCAACGGAGGAGAAGGTGACAAAGGTAGAGAGGTATTTCCATTTTTACTGCCTCAACGAGGAGGAGAAGGTGGCAGTGTTCCGAGTGGGGAGAGGGACGTTGGCTTGGTATCTGTGGGAGCATTGAAGGCCACCTATCAAGGCTTGGTCAGAGCACCGTATAGGCTCTTTGTATGGGCAAAGTGTGTTGGAGTACGTGAAAATTTCATAAAATGGTTGTCGTTTTAGAGGAATTTATGAATGCGCTGAATGAAAAAATTAGGGTTGAATTGAGAATGTTGGATCCAATTAATTCGGAAAGGTTGTGATGATGGCAATGCGGGTCGAGGAGAAGATCTAGGTACGATCTCAAAAAGGGATTGGGGCAAGGGCACCAAGCAATAGAAGCCTCTTACCACAACAATGAGTGACTAGCCAAAGGAGTTCTATTGCAAAGCCCATTGGAGAAGTGAGAAGGGGCTATCTTTCGCTGCAAGGAGAAGTGGGTCATCGGCCAACGTTGTCGGCGACGGGAACTAAGCATTCTCTTGGCTGAGGAAGAGGATAGGGACAAGGAAGAAGAACCTGACGGAGGTTTCTCTAAGTGGTTAAGTTAACTAACCCAAACGCCATAAATCCTCTCGAAAAATTGGCAACAAAGAGATGGTCGTCATGATAGATCGAGTGACAACACATAATTTCATTTCCTAAGACACTTCAAAAGCACGGGATTCCGGTATCTAGTTGAAAGGGGTTTGGTGTATCATTAGGCAAGGGAGAAACGGTGAGAGGAACGGGAGAATGCAAAGGGTGCTAATTCATGGGAAGATTTTCTGCCCTTACAACTCAAAAACTCCGACGTAATCTTGGGGTGCAGCCGGGAAAAATCAGAGCCCGTGGTGAATAATTGGATGCTGGATGAAATCCCAAGTAAATGGCTCCATGGTAACATTACGAAGTGATCCTTCCCCGTCTTATTCCAAGATATCTCTCAAAGCTATGTTACACACAATTCAAATTAAAAGAGGGAGGGGGAATACTGGTTGAGAAGAAAACCAGTTTTCCTCTAACTCATTAGCTAGTTACGCCGGAGACTAAGGTACTTCTTAAGTCTATTATAAATCAGTTTAACGAGGTATTAAATATGTTACATGGATTACCACCAAATTGTGGGCATGAACGCACCATTATCTTGACGCAAGGAAGTAATCCAGTGGGAGTTCGACCATACTATTACCCACAACTAATAAAAGAAATGCTAGAGGTAACAATTATAAGGCCCTCGAATGGCCCTTTCTCAAGAACTCTTGTGTTATTAGTTCCTAAGAAGGACGGGTCGTGGCGTTTTACGTGGACTATCGCCGTGCCCGAAAATACCCTATACCAGTGATATAAGAGTTGTTGGATGAATTATGGGAGTCCAAAATTTTCACTAAGTTGGATACCAAGTCCGGATATCATCAACGCCCCCCCCTTTTCAGTCTTTAATGAACGAAGTTTTTCTCTCATGACCACTAAACGCACCTCACCATGGTAGTGCAAACTTTGGTAGATTACAAGCTCTATGTGAATCTTAAAAACTCTGAATGCGTGAGAAGTGGCTTACTTGGGCCATAAAATTTCAGAAGCAAGTATGACAAAATCAAAGCCATGGTTGAGTGGACTCAGTTACCGGGGGGGGGGGGTTCTTGGCTTAACACGTATCACCTGCAAGTTCATTGCACATACGCCCACATAGCCCACCCCCTCACTACCCAATTGAAAAATTTGAAGTTTTTCGCGGGCCTTTGACAATTTGAAGGAGGCTATGACCAAATCCCCGATTCTTGCTATGCCGAATTTTCAAGAGCCCTTTATAGTTGAAAGTTGAAACCGATGCCTGTGCAGCGACCCGTTGCATTTTTCAGTAGAATTTTGGGTCCAAGAGCCTAACTCAAGTCCATCTATGAGAAGGAAATGATGGCCATCTCTCTAGCGTGCAAAAATGGAAGCATTATCTCTCGGGGCGCCACTTTGTAATAAGAAATTATCAACAAGCTTGTGATTTGCACGTGCGATCACCAAAAGTAGGTACATCAAATCGTGCGGCAAAAAAAATGGAAGAGTCAAATTTGGGGGCCTTGGCTACAACAAGTGTAGATTAGGGGGCCCTTCACTTAGAGATCCAAGATGATTCGTTGTTGATACCGCCATGTATACATGGGGTATACAGTGGTGGATGGGAGACTGCTATAAAAAAGGGCGGTATGTGATTCCATAATTTTCGGTTTTTGTTCCCATACTCCTTATCATGATTGGGGCATTTAGGAGACCTGGAAACTCCTTAATGAGTATCATAATTGGGGCATTCGAGAGACCTAAAAACTCCTTAAGGAGTATCATGACCGGGCCATTCGAGAAACCTAATAACTTATGGCCGCATATTGGTTTTGGCATGGGATGCGCAAGGATGTGTCCTCGTACGTGCAATAATGTAGTATGTCAACATCACAAGACTTCACAATTAACCCAACCTAACCGCTTTGGTTTGGGACGATATCACTATGGATTTCACCGGTGTCTCCCTCGCTCACCTCGTTATTATGACACCACACTAGTCGTGGTTGATCACCTCACTTAATACACCCATTTTTTAAGTTTAAAACACCCATCCACAGCGTAGTACTGAGTAGCCTTATTGTTTATCAAGGAGATGTCCAGCTACATAGCTTTCCTTTTTCATTTCAGATGGAGATCGAAGTTCATGAGCAACTTTTTACCGAGTCTTTCGTTTAGAAGGCACCAATCTGAAGTGAAGCACATCCTATCACACACAACTTGCCGGTCAATCTGAGATTGTTAACAAATGTCAAAGGTGTTTAATATTGGCCTGAAAATTCAAGTACAATTCAACTCTTCATCTTTTTATGAAGATGACTCCCTTCCTTGCTCTTTATGGTAGAGACCCACCCCATATTCTCAGATCGGGCCGGGGTCATTTCCTCGTGGATAGTTTGGAGACCATGATGCATGAGCGAGAGGCAATTAAGGATGATCTCCATTTGAATCTCATCAAGGCTGAGCAACGAATGAAATAGGCCGCAAACTTGCATACGAGGGATGAAGAGTTTGTTGTGGGGGATAGAGTGTACTCCACACCGTGGTCATCTTCGACTTATTACGGTTTGCTTTGGTTTCCTTGTTTTAGTCGGTTTAGGTTTATCTTCTCCCCTTAAAATATATAAATATATGCATATATTTGTCATTAGAGATTACACAAAAGAGAGATTCTAATTTAGAGAGGTCTACAGAGAGGTTTAAGAGTATATTGAGATTGAAAATTTCTTAATAAAAGTCATCTCATACTATTGTAAAGTCCTAGTGAAAAGCAAGTGTTTATCGCTTGGATCTCGGGTTTTCTAGCTGATTTCTTGAGCGTCCTTTATTGCTTATTCTTATTATTTCTTGTTATCGTTTTCCAAATATTATACTCTCAATTCTACAATATTTGAGCGCCTAAAGTGAGTGCTAGATCCTTACCTACATAAAAAATCGAGACGATTAAATGAATTTCATTTGTTCCTCATAGTCGAAGTTGAGACAGGGTTAGCTACTATATATGTAACTGAAAGTCAGCTACTAATGTCCCCTTAGATACGGGTCTCGAGGTGTTCGACTCGGCCACTTGATACTTTTTTGGTTTAAAATGGAGAATCCAAGTGTAGTGTCAAATACGACACCATTCGGACACAGGTACATAAGAAAATTAGAAGAGTTGGAGTAAGAGATGCTAGTAGCAACTCGACAAAATCCATGGGCTGAGGGATTGTTAGTTTAAAGGTTGTGACGGGTGAAGCTCATACATGTACAAGTCAGATAAATAAGCAAACAACAAAGTTTAGAAAGGAAACTGGAATTACAAAAACAAGGTTGAAGTTTCAAATAAGGAAAAGGAAAATTACCAAATAATTGGAATTGGAGTTGGAATTGGAATTGGCATCGGCATGGGCACTAGTAGTAGCTGAAAGAAGCTTGGAGGAGTGATGTTGAGAGACATAATCTCTCCTGAGAGTCTTGGTTGCAGTATGTTGTTGAGTGAGAGTAGATTCATCAAGTGAACCATTAAAACTATTATTGATTGAGGCAACAATGTGATTACTACTAGTAGTAGTAGTGAATAAACCATCAATTAAAGTAGCACCAACGGTTGGAGTTGCCATTTGAAGGCCCAGCAACATTCCAGCATTACTAGCAGCAGCAGCAGCATCAGAGTCTCCAACCACATTACTATTACTACTAAACGGCCAAATCTCAGACAATGAAACATCATTAATCAAAGGAGGATCAATCTATTATTCACTACTACGCCCGTATTCAATTCATTCAAAGAAAGAAAGAGATAGTATGTACGTAGAAACACGCAATTGGAATTGCAATTGCAATTAAGAATAGCACTAGGAGACGAGAGATCTGCTTGGCTTGGGGTTTTGTTTTGCTGGGAAGGAAATGCAAATGGAAATGTAAATGCGATGATGAGAACTATCAACTATTGAGAAGGGTAAATGTACACTACCCACTGCGCACGTTAAGGTGAGTACGAGAAAGAGGATGACTTTGTTATTCATTTTGTAGGAGGATCAGATCAGAGCTTTAGATCGGACTGGGACTGCCCGACTGAAACTTTAAAAATGTACACTATTTTTTTAAGGACAATTTGTGAAGTAGTACCTTTTATGTAGATGATTTTGTGAACTAGTACTTTATATGTTTTTTTTTGTGAAATAGTATCTTAAGTTTTTGAAAATCCTTAAAATCAGTACCTTAATTAAAAACTCCGGCCAATAAAGTCAATTTTCCGGCTGTTGACCTTCGATTTCCCTCTTTTTTTGGAGAGTGTGTTACAAACATGTAGGAGGGAAGTGAACTTTAACTTTCACTCCCTCTTTTAACCTTTCTTTTGTCTATATAACATAATCTCACTCTCACTATCACTCTTACTCTTACTGTCACTCTCACTCTCATTCTCACTTTGACGTTGACGCTCTATCTTAAGGTGCAAAAAACTAGGGTTCGTGTGAAACTCTAAGGTAATCAATTTTGATTAAATAGTTAACAGTCATTTCAATTTATAATAACTTTAATTTTTAATTACTTCAACAGCAATGCAAAATTAGGGCATAAGTTAAAACAGAGTTCCCATTATTTAATTAATTCATAGGTTTCGATTTTGTAGGTGAATTGATTAAATAGTTGAATATACAACTCCAAAAGTACAAACCTTTGATTGCAAAGTAGAAAAAAAAAGTACCTTTAAGATTCCTTGATTGTGGTCCACAATTGTGACAGCAAAGCAACGAAGAAGAAACTTCTGAGGTGTAGAGTTACTGAAGAGAGAGGAAGAGGGAAATGTGAACAGAGAAGAAGATGAATGAGGAGAGAGAAGGGAAAGTGAAAGGTGAGTTGGTGAAAATGATAATTGAAATTAGATTTGTGTAATACACGCTCTAAAAACCGAGGGAATCAAAGGTCAACAGCCGGAAAATTGACTTTATTGGCCGGAGTTTTTAATTAAGGTACTGATTTTAAGGTTTTCAACAACTTAAGGTACTATTTCACAAAAAAAAAACATATGAGGTACTAGTTCACAAAATCGTCTACATAAAAGGAACTACCTCACAATGTTTCAAACCGATCCTTACCTGAAATCCAAAATATGCCAAATCGAAATCAAACTCAAAATCGACATAAACTCGATTTGAATTAGATTTTTTCATTACTCAATATGACTAGGGATGTCAGTGGGGATGGGGGATGGGGGAAGATTTCGCGGGGGATGGGATGGCGATGGTTTCCGCCATTGTAATACCCCAATTCTTAAAGAGTATTTTATTAATAGCTAAGTATGATTTATTAGCCTAATCATATATTAATAGTCTTCAAGTTTATTTAAAAGAAATTAGATTTGATTATAGAGTTATTGAAAAGCTAATTATATTACTTTAGTTAATTATTTTGACGGTTTAATGAAATGACTTCAAGAAATATTGAGTTTAATTCTTTTAACGAGTATTGGTTATTGTTGTTTTATATGAATTTGTATCATTATTTAATTTATATTTTAAAAAGGTAAATAGATATAATTAGATGTATGTAAAAAGAAGAGGGATTTAAGGTAATTGGGATAGATAGATTAAAAGGGGAGATTAGAGTAAATTAGAAAATCAATTTAAGTGGAAAAAAAAGAGAAAACAAAAAGAAAGAAAAGAAAACAAAAGGGAAAGAGAAGCGTTATATTGTTTTCTTCATAGAAGGGGAAAACAGAGATGGAAGGAGGAAAGGGAGAAGAGAACCATGAAGAGAAAGAAGAGGAAAGGGAAAAGGGAAGCGGTGAGACTCCGGCGACCCAAAGCGGCCAATAGCGCGCAAAGGCACTGGTGATGCTCGGGCACGAGCAGCGTCGCTAAGAGAGGGAGCAAGGAGCTCGGTTCTCTAGTTCGTTTTTGGGGGTTAAGGCACGTTTTTGGGAGCAATCTTTGAAGCTTTGTTCATGCCTAATCTTCCATAGTAGTGGCTTTCGAGTTCACTAAAGAGTCGTTTTGGAGGTGGTTGTTTTGATATGATTCGTGAAAGGTAAGATTCCTACTCGAACCTTGAATAGTTTACGAGAAAAGTTTAAAAGGTAAGATTTCTTATTAAAACTTATATAGTTACGAGAAGAGTTTCATAAAGGTTTTAAACTTATTTTGGTTGAGCATGTTTTAAGAGATAGAATTTTAGTTTCGAAAGGAACTTTTATAGTTTACAAGAAAGGTTCTTAAAAGGATCTTTATCTCAGTTTTGTTGAGAACGGATTGAATTGGAGGATGTTCATTCAAATATATATAATTTGGTTTCCGAACCACAATTGAAGGAAAGATTATAGAAAGATATTTTGAATAGTTTTAAGGTTTTCAACAACTTAAGGTACTATTTCACAAAAAAAACATATGAGGTACTAGTTCACAAAATCGTCTACATAAAAGGTACTACTTCACAATTTTTCCTTTTTTTAACCTCAAGTACACCGTAAACTGCTGAATACACGATTATGTATTACTCTCTCCGTTTTTTAGGAAATTTTTTGTCAAAAACAACCTTGTATACTTTTTTTTTTTGCGAGAACACACCTTATCACTCTTTTTCAGCGTTGACCACAACTTTCCGGCTTTGACCAAGTCAAATTTGCTATTTGCACTCCTTCTTTCTTATTTCCACACTCCTTTTTCCCTCCTTTGTTCCCTATTATATAAATCCCATATTTTTAAATCCCATGTTTTTAAATCCCAAAAAGGTTCTTTCTCTTTTTAGTAAATTGATTAAGTAGTAGTCTTAGTACTAATACGTGGGATTTATATAATAAAAAGGCCTGCGGTGGGGGTGGAGAGGGTGGGTGGCAGCAGTGGGGGAAGGGGAGGGGAGGGGTGGGGTTTTCTTTTTATTTTTTGAAGTTGTTTTAATTAAATCTAATTTTAATAATTTTTCCAATAAAATAAGTGAAGGAAGTTAAAGGTGGTAATTAAGGAAGGTAAGTTATTGGAAAGCGGGTTTTTGATAAAAGTGGGATTCTGCGACGCCAGCGTTGAATCTAAATTGCAAATCTCCGTTATCCCAAAAGCAGTTGTTGATGTCCGTAACCGTAGCAGCAGCTGCAGGTTCACGAGATCAAAAGGTCTCTCCCGGTCCCGGATGCGGACAATGACTATTATACCAAATGTTTATGTTTCATCTCCCCGGCTCTCAAGTCTCAACTTGATCTTCATCTTCAACTTCCTTCAGGTATCTCTCTCTATATATCTTCAAATTAGAGCTCCTTCTCCCAATCTCCTAATCTCCTAATCTTCAAATGAGATTGAGACACACTCCGAATCGCTGACAGATCTTTGTTCCGGACGATGACGAATTCCTTAAATCTGAAATCTCCCCTCATTCTCATTCTCATTCTCAATTCCCAATTCCCAATTCTCTTCTTTTAACTACTTTTGTTGCCCAAGCCCAATTGGTTTTACTTTGAATTTTGATGGACCTGCTAAGCGCTACTAAGGATCCTAAGCTTGTTATGGGTAACATGTTGATGCAAGCTAAGGTGGTTGAAGAACATCTTAAAACCAAACACGACCACCTTGCCACTGAAATTAAGTCTCTACTTGTTTCTGCCACTTCTCTTTCTCTTCCACGCCAATTTCTGCAGGTTCTTTCTTTCTTTCTTTCTTTCTCTATCTTTCTCATTTCTTCTTCCTATCTTAAGCCACTCAAATTAAGGTGTTTTATCTTCATTTTTATTTCTTACTTTCCCAGGAATCTGGTAGATTACTTGCTGCTGAAAAAGGTCTTGCCCGACTAACTAGTCTTCAGAAGATGCTTAAACTCAGACAACAACATATGATTTCTCAACTTGCATTTCTATATCCACTTAACACCTTCATTCCTCCAACTCAACACCTTCAACTTTATTCATTTCCTAATGCCACTACATCAGGTACTATTTCACTGCTTCCAGGAATTTTATGTTTAGGTTTCGATAACTAATTGTAGGCTACAACTAACAAGTTCTCTTCTTTTAACTAATTGCGCAGGGACTCCTGGGGGAACTATAGATGAGAACAGATCAAGAAACCAAGGAGTCTTGACCATTTCTGGGGTACAGTTGAATATGCTTCCTTTTACGCAGATGACATTCTTCACTGATAAGAAGCAGATTCAGAGGTCGACAACTGCTCTAGGATACGTAGCCCATGTATGTGCTTTATCTTCCCTTGAGTCAATAATTGTTATCTTATGGTAATACATACATGTTTCGTGAGGGTAAACTACCATTTGTTTAGTCGTTCAGCCTGTGTTTGTTTTTGCCCATATACAGATTTTTCTTCTTGCAATTTGCTATGATCTCCTATTCTCCTCAAGCTTACGTTTATAACACGAACTTCATCTCGTCGGTCATAATTTTTTTGTTGCAACATAATCCACATGAGCACAGCTAGTACTATACTACTATTCCATATGACAAGCAAAAGCAGTTGAGTTTCAGCGTTTGCAATTAATTAGGAATATATAGTAGATGTATTTAGTGTCCTATGTACTAAGACAAGTCCAAAAAGTTAGGCCAAGTCACTTTACGTCGCAACCGTTCAACTTTGTGTTCTATTAGTCAGAATCTAAGATGCATGGATGTATATATATTCATATTAACACCAAATGATTGGGGACATAACTCTTTATTCCACCAACCAACAAGTCACTGCAATATTATTGATGGAATAGGTCGAAGCTTAAGAATTAGTAGTGCAAGTGTATCTTTAAAAGTGGAGTCTTTGATCATTCTCACCCCCACCACTTCAAAATGATTAAAGACTAAAACCTTATTAATTAATTTGAACCTAGCTAACAAAATAGAATTCGTTTAAATGATCTAAATATATATCATCCTTAATAAAACCATAGATTTGTATCTTTAAGTCAACTCAAAGGTAAACCTACGGCTCTTCTATTAGCTAGCAAGTAAGCTTAACAATAATGCAATGACTTAATAATGAACCCTCATGTGTTATGGGACTCTGGAAGATTCTTTAATTAGTTAAGGTAGTGTTATGGTCCACTATATTGACTTATTTCATCAACTTAAAACGAACCTTATTAGTTCAGATAAGTTAATATACATAACCTAATTATATAATCCATTATCGTTTGAATAAATTACACTCCAAGCTTAACTAAGGTTATATTAATTGTTCTGCTGAATAATAACCTTTTCTCAACATATAAAAGAAATATTATTTCAACCAAGTATATACTTTGTTTGTATAACTTAAGTAGTTAATAGCACCTAAGAGGAATTTGGATATAACTGAAGCTGGACCACTAACCAAGTGGTGATTATAGACAAATATACTAGTAGTAGACAAGGGAATGTAGACAATATGATAAAACTAGTTGCAACTGTTGGCAACCGTGGATTAATTGATCTCTCCCCCAATAAGACGATAACAAATTGCGTGAGAATTAAAACTGAAATGCTACATTCAGATAACATGTGAATGCGATCAATTCCAATTGCCTTCATGGCGTTGAACGTTGTATGTGAGAATGACCATCCGAAGCAAGCATCTTAGTTCTTTGGCTCTATTCTCCATTTAGATTTATTTTTTTGGTAAGAGGAAGTGGTCCGGACCCTGTTCAGGTTCTTGATGGGCCAGACACTTGAGAGTATGGGGAAAGAGTAAGAGCAATCCCTATCTTCAAAGTGCGTCTAGTGGGGATTGAACCCCCAACCTTAAGATTGGAAGGATGCTTTCCTTTCCACTAGACCAAGTACTACTCAGTATTCTTCATTTAGATTAATAGAGGGATATGCTTCTCTTTCTTTGCCATTTGAAAGATGTACAATTGTTGTTAAGTGTTAGAGAGAAGCACCTCAAACTTAGCTTCAAAAACTGTTCTCGACTTTTTATTACCTTATTTTCGTATGTTAGGGAAATTACGCTTATCAAACTTATGTTCAGAGAGCTAAAAATTAAGTGAAATTGAGTTGATGGTCATTAAATTCAGATGAGTCAAATTCATGGAAATATAAGGGTTGTCATGTTTAAGTGGCTTCATGTTTAGTAAGTTCAAGGTCAACTGATTCAAATTATTTAAGTTAAGCATTTGACTTGCATTTCTCATGTTTCCCAATAACGACTTCGTTTGTGTTTTTCTCGGACTTAGCCAGGGATTGAAACCCAGGTTCGTGGCGATTGAGTTTATTGATACTGTAATGGATGTTGAGTTTAATGATATTAATGGAAATCATGTGGGTTTGGATCTTGGATCCATGGTTGCAACCCATGTTACTGATGTCTGTATGAGAGGAATAAGAATGAAAAATGAGATTGAATATGATTAGGGGGTAATTTTATAATTTTGGTGATAAAAGTGGAGGGAAAGACTAATGGTAGAGCCCACAAACGAAAGTTTGGATGCCTTATATTAGTTGGTATGGAAACCAACATAAAAAAAAGACTACATGGCATTTAAATTTAATTTCGCAAAACCTTGGTAGTATTTATTTTCAAAATGACCTAAAACCTTAATATATTCTAGACAATTTTTCATATTTAATACGATGTTGTAAGTAATTGGAAAGCTTAAATAGTGAATAGTATGGCACTATCACCTCATTCTCTTCAACTAATTTTCAATCCATATTAAAAATTAATTAGTTTACATAAGTACTAATACGTTCTAATAAGTAAAAATAAGCAAAAGTAATGTTTGAACCAAACTTTTGACAGACCAATTTTTTTTACGCGTCGCTTTATCCTAAAAGGAAAATGAACCCCTTTCTCAAAAAAGATTTGAATAATTTTTAAGGTGTGCTAAATTCAGCTATACAAAAATAAATTCTAATAAATTAACATAAGCAAAAATGAATTGAAAAAAACAAACCCCTTCAATCTATAATCAACAACATATATGTCTTGTCACAAAAAAAAAAAGAGCAACCCATAATATTTCTATAACAGACATAATAGACCTCATCCCCTTTTAATTGCGCAAGAGTAACAACACAAGTCCAACCATAGACTTTTCTTTCCAATTTTGACTTTCCAACACAACATGTCTTTAAAGTATAAATTGAATGACAACAATATTATACATTATATGATTGGGCTGTGTTCCAATCAAAAGTAACAACAGCCCACTTCTACACATCAACTTAAACATACTAAGTAATAAGTAACTAAAGCCTAAACAAGTAGCAACTTAATTCCCACGTGCGTTTTGACTCACCTATGACTTTCAGAACCTTCTTGCTCACCCAAAAAAAATTGCCCTAAAATTTTCCCCCTTTTTGTTCTCTCTCTTCCCGCTATCGCGAAAAGAAGTCTAATTTAGCAACTCATCTTAAATACCTTATCAAATTCACTCAATTTCGCATTCGCTTACACTCAATCAGGTTAGTCGATTTCGAATTTCTTGTTTAATTTGTTTGAATTTGAGTTCTTTTCTTCGATCCCAATTTGGTAAGTTTTGTTTTTTTTAGGGTTTTTGGTTTTGATTTTGTGATCGAACTTTGATTTTAGCTTCATTGGGGTTTTGAATTTCGATTTTGTTCTTTGTGTGTTTGGTTGTTGAAAATTTTGAGCTTAGATCATGTTACTGAAGTTGAATTTGGTGATGAACTGTTGTTTTTTTTTTACTTACTGTAATTCGTGGAATTTTGATTCTTAAGAGTTGAAGATTGAAATTTGAGCTTAATTTTGATATGGGTTTTGTTTATTTTTGTTTGTGGATTCAGTTTTCTGGGTGTTATGTGATGACACTGCTGCTCTTGCTTGATGGTTGATCGAATCGGAAAGTTAGGGTTTTGGATTGTAGTTCTAGATGCTGTTTTAATGTGAAGTGCAATACGTGGTTTTTGTCGATTTGGTGTTCGGAGTCCGATGATTGTAAGAAATAAGGATCTCAATATGCCGGATTTTGATAGAATTGACATTCTAGAGATCAAAATTCAGATAGGGAAGAAGTTAGGAAGTGAAAGGGCAGAGGAGTACTTTGGTTTGTTGGATAGATTTTTCGGACTTAAACTCGGAAAATCGGAGTTTGATAAGCTCTGCATTGTGGCTATTGGTCGGGAGAATGTTTGTCTACACAACCGTCTGATTAGATCTATTCTGAAGAATGCTTGCCTCTCTAAGACGCCTCCTCCTAAAGTAAGGAAATTGGAGGGACATGTCAGTGATAAGGTTGCTAATGGGTACCAAAGAAGCTGCTTTCAATCTCTTTGTAGAGATGTTTTGCCATTGTCCCCACGAAAAGGGCGGACACCGGGTTTTCGTGACCGTAAAAGCAAGGACCGTCCGAGTCCACTTGGTCCACACGGGAAGCCCAGTTCTAAGGATTTGGGTGAAAAGGCTCTGGAGCAGCAAAGTGCTACAGAATTGCTGTCTTTAGGTAGCAGGCCTATTGAAGTCAACTCAGTGGAAGATGGGGAAGAGGTTGATCAGGCTGCTATAAGCCCGGGAATACACAGCAGGAGTCCTGTCACTCCACCTTTGGGAATTCCGTGGAATGGAAAAGGAAATAGGAAAGTCCTCAGTAGTTTATCTTCTTCTGCAGTGCATGTTGAAACTTGTCAGGGAAATGGTGAGCTACCAAACACGAGCTCTTTAAGGAAGCGACTGGAGCAGAAGTTGGAAAAGGAAGGGCTGAGCATCTCCTTGGATAGTGTTAATTTGTTGAATAATGGACTAGATACTTTCCTCAAGAGGTTGATAAAGCCCTCCTTAAAATTTGCAAGTTCAAGATCTGGAAATGATCGACTTAAATTAGTTAGTGAGGGTTTTACGGGTCGAAATGGAGTTTGGCCCGTACGGCACATAAGTGAACCCGTTTTTCATCCTTCGGTATCAATGTTGGACTTTCGGGCTGCAATGGAGCTAAATCCACAAGTTCTTGGAGAAGATTGGCCTATGCAGCTCGAGAAGGTTAGCCTTCGAGAGTTTGAAAGTGGGTTTCATGATTAGTATGCAGAAGAGAAGACATGGTGAGGATTCCGTAAATTATCTTTTGATAGGAATGGGGTGGTGCATTGTTGATAAAATAACTTCTAACATTGATTGAAACCGCCGTAGATTTATATCATCCGTAAAACCAATGTAAAATCGCAGGGAATTTTGGGTTAAGTTGATTCCATTGTACATACATCTTAATATTGGTATGTAGTAGGAGTATTGTCGGGCGTGATGAGATATAAATAGAAAGATCATTGTAAGATTTTTGTTACAAACATTACTACTTGGAGGCTCTCTGAATAAAAAAAGTGTTTGCTTCATCGTACATTTGTTCAATACTGAGTACTTCTCTCATTCAAGTTTAGTAAATATAAATATTTTTGGTCCTTGGAAATCATTATTCAAATGGATTTCAATCAGATTCCATACATAACTCTGTAATGAAAAAGTACATTGTAAATCCATATCAAAGAAATCAACTGGAAAAAAGGAAAGAAAAACAGCAGGAGACGACTTGTATATTACATTGATGAACACAAAAGGATTTCTCTTCCAATGGAGACGAGATCTAGCTCCCCCGATTTTCTGAATAAATGCATGTTTCTTGGATCTGCGCATGATCATGATTCATGGTTCACTAGGCCCAATTCCAATCAGATCGCAACCCTGCTCAAATTTTCCAAGGGATAAGATATATGAATACGAAGAAAGTCCATAATAGATATACAGATGCTAATATGAGGAAATGGGTTAAGAGTCAATATAGGATCAAACTCGAAATCAGGGGAATAGCATGGAAAGTGGATGTGGATCACAGTTGAATAATTTCGCCACCTAATGAACTTAACCACCGATCCGAACTGGTTGTCTGTGAACATGGCTGCCTCCTCCTGGTACTTACTAACTATAACTGATAAATGTATGGTTTGTGTGATTTCAAGAAAAGAAGTTTACACCACACATGAATGGTGGAAGGGAAAAGCTTACAGGAATGGCTACACATGATTGTCAAGTTGTAACGCAGCCATTGACATACTTAGTCAAGAATCTCAAACTACAGACCAGAATTGTATTGCGCTGTTAAAATGCAGCGAACTGTGCCGGAGCATTTGAAGCAGTGAAGTTTGCCTTCATAAAGTTTATTGAAGTAAGACAAGCATATATTCATAAGCTAGCACATTTATCATCAGGATCGGTATTTTCCATAGCAGCAATGAATATTGAGGTAATTATTTTACAAACCTCTTTTTCATATAGTGCACACCCATTTCAAAAAAAAATTCTAATCCGCTACTGCTTTCGCAGATGGTGGTTCTTGGTCTCTTGTGACTATGGATAAGAAGCGAATAAGGAAGATAGTCTAAGCACCAGATATGTATGGTAATGAATGATTATTAAAGTCCTTCCAGCAATGTTGTGTTTCTTTTTGAACTAGTACAATATTTTGACATCAATTGTAGAAGAACAGGCAGAGTATGGAAGGGAAAAGTGAGTATTTTCCTTCCAAAATTTTCTTTTCTTCCCTTTCCTTTCATGTGTGCTATCCAAAAACAAAGGAAAAATGATGCCTTCTCAACTTCCTCTACATTTCCCTATACATTTCACTACTCGATCATATCATTTCTAAGGCACTTCCTCATTTCTTTTGTTAACTGCTAAGTGTTGGCTTTCGTGCCTTGCGAATGCATAACTTTGATCATTAATATTTTCAATATTCACATATTGAAACTTATAATTATTAAAAACTATAACAACTACAAATTTTATGATATGTGATATTACTCCCTCTATGTCGTTCACACATTTTGAGGTAATGCTTCACTCTAATTAAAAAGCCTTATGTCCCTCAATACCTTTCAAGTTTGTGATCTTCATGGAGTAATTTCAATTCCCTCTTTGTTCTTATTACAAGGTATTTTCAGTTATTATTTCCAACACCTTGTGTAAATCGTAATCTGTAATCTTTAAGCTGTTGCAGTCAGAAGCCATAGCCTGCTGTTAGGGGATCCTTTGGGGATCCTTTGGGCAAAAGCTAAAATTTTCTAATATCTTGGAATTTATACTAACTGTTTCCTTAATTTAGCTCTTGCATCGTACTCAGGTCATACGAGCAGAACATATCAGTCCATTGAAGAGATAAGTGTAGAAGGTATCCATTTCTTTTTTTTTCAACTGGTGCTCTGTTGTCACATAAACTTGCTAAGTTTCTCAGACTCTTTAATATCAATCAATTATCTGACATCCGTGTTGTATTCTCGACAACTATCTGACTTGAACAAAAGCAATATCCGTGTTATATTCTCGACAACTATCTGACTTGAGCAAAGAAATAGCTAAAAATCTTGAGAGGAGCATTTGACTTGGTGATCAAGTCAAAAATGCTCATTTAGTCATATAGCATACCATTTGGGCATGTCGATTCTATTTGATCTGCCTAAACTCTATTGTACAAAATTTGTAACGTTAACAAAGATAAAAGTATATTTAGGACATAAAGATAATAATGATCCTCGTAAAAGAGCTGCACGTATGGTAGTTATGGTACAACATTACCTTCATTGAACAATCTTTGGAGCGAAGAATGAGAGCCATTCGTCGAGGAAATCTTGTAGATTCTGCAATGTGAGGCATCACCATAATACCCAGCAACAATGTTGTCCATATTGCAATCAACAAAGGAAGTTTCCCACATTTGTACACATATTTCATTTTAGGTTGCAGGGCTAGCAAATTGCTAGTGATTAGTGATTACTTTTCTTTTTCTTTTTTCGATTTTGTGGTGAGATGTTGTCTTTACAAAACATATGCTATAACATGCCAAGCATTTTTATTTCTGGTGACTTTGGCGTAGAAAAGCTATAGATAATGATGGTCTTACATCGTGCCGTACATGTTTATATGTCATCTAACCATATAGTATGTCCTACTTTTATTTAATTGCTCCTACTTGCTAAAATTTTCTTGCAAGAATCTGACATTTGCGATGAGATTAGTTGGCTGATGACATCTTTAACATAATCCACTATTTATTGAAAACCAAAATATGTTCTTAATCACGATAAATTCTAAATTCTGATTATTTATTGTTTCTTTGTGATTGTTAAATAATACTCTCTCCGTTCTCTTTTGGTCTTCCTATTTGGAATCTTATTGAGAGAGGAAAAAAGTCAAAGTAGGAAGAACAAAAGAGAACGGAGGGAGTAATATTAATAGTATTAAGCTATTATTGGAACAATCTAGTGAAGAGGAGGAGCTGAAAACCCGCTTGCTGACATAGGAAAAATGATTAACCTATATTCTCACGGAACCAAAAACTGTGCAGCAATTTGATGTGTAGGCTTGGTCTGCTTTTGCAACTTAAAGGATTGCGATGGGTGTTGTTGATTGGACTCAAATCCCCCAAAAAATCCTAACACAAAGTGTTGAATATCAAGATATATCAGTTGAAGATATTGCCATGTTTTCTGATGCAATACGAGGTGACTACGATCTCTATCGTTATCAAAGAAGTGTGTTGATTTTGAAGTGGAAGAGGGAACACTTGTATTGCTTGAACCTCCTTGAAGCATATGGGAAGGTGTGTCGTGATCGACAGATGGAATTATTTAACCCTCTTATCTGAGCTCGACTTCAATTCCCTTTCCTTCGCAGGATACACGTCGCTGCCCATAGAAGGGAGCCAGAGGTAGAACACTCCACACCTTTTCTATATCACAATCAAACTAAGTTATTATACTGATGCTGATCCTGATGCTTCCCATTCTGACACCAGTCGCGGCCAGTGGATGGTCGAGATATTTCATTGCGATTTTGTGTTTTTTGTACTCTAGCAAAGCCAGGGGACAAATCATGGAGGCAAATCTGTTGGCTGAGGGATCTTCTTGGGCATTCGTTAAAGGATGTTTTAGTATGAACTGTGACATGCATTCACTTATTTTTGTCGATGCAACAGGTAACTTATACTACTACTGTAACGTCCATGACAGTGATCGATGACACATAGGACTAACTAATTTTAGTGTGTGCAAGCTTGATTATTTCAGTAAGGATGGATAGGGTTGAGTTACAAGATTTGAATGGTGTTGCATTGTTTGTTGGTAATAGTGTCACTATCTCCCTCTTTGCACAAGATGCAGGTTGCAGAAGCAATTGTATGTATACCAATGACGATGACATGTGCTTATATGTGCACGCTCAGAATCGAGGAGGGAATGACATTGGTATATTTGACATGGCTGCAAAAGAACATTCAACAGTTTTGCAATTGTGGGAATTTGACATACGTTATTCAGATGAAAATTACTTCAAGGATTGCATATTGTTTGAAGGTGGAACTGTATGGATTTAAGCAGTAACTACTAACTAGTTTGTGGCCCGGCGATGATTTCTGTCCATTTTTTATATTGAGTTAAAATAATATCTTTTGATGATAATTTTTTATTTAAAAAATAAAATTTAAGGGCATAATTTTATAACCAACTTAAAAGGATCATAAAAGATTGTAATAAAAGAAATTTCTTTACTTTTTCCCAAAGTTAGATTAAGGTAAAAGGAAATAAAGACTAAGAAAATAAAATAATGCATCTCATCTATATTATGCATTTGATTTTAATTTAATTCTTGATTGTCATTTCAACCCTATAATAATATTTTTAGTTATGATAAAAAAAGCATTAAAAGTGTGGTAGAGTAGTGATTAAAACTCTTTATTTCACGTGCGGAGGTCATGGGTTCAAAACTATATTGATAACCTTTACAATTTAGTCTTTCTTGATTGTCATAAACCCCATAATAATATTTTTATTTGTGATAAAATAGTATTAAGAGTGTGGTAGCGTAATGGTTAAAACTCTTAGTTTCATATGCGGAGCCACGGAGATCATTGGTTCGAAACTCCATATAGACAATATTTATAATTTTTTCATATGACAATGACATGGATAAAATGTAATTGAAAAAAGGGTTAGCGCCACGTGGCGGCCTGCAATGCTTGCTTACGCTTTTTAATATAGATGTTGACTATGTTGTACTCTTTGTTTTTCTTATATGGTTGTTTTTTCTTACATGGTTGTTTGCCTGGTATTGGTCTGTTGCCACTAAATGGCCTAATGTGTAATTGTTGAGTAGGGTTGTCCAGTTCCTATCTGATATATAGGGGTTGGGCATATAGCAACCTAGTTTTTTTAAAAAAACTTGAGATTAGAGAAAAGTAGTATATTTATAGATTTAGGTAGTTTATTTTAATAACGTAGTATATTTATACAGAGCTTAAGGTAATATTACCTCCGTTTCGCAATACATGCAATGTTAGACTATCTCACATGGACCAAGGAAGAGAAGAGAGAGAGTGTAAGTTGCCTTTATTACCCATGTGATAAAGAATAAAGTAGTGTACATGAGTGGAAGAGTAGGAGCACAAGTGTCTTTTTAACGAAAAAGACTAACTACTAAAGGTAATGTTGCATGTATTGCACAACATCCAAAAGAGGTATATGTTTCATGTATTTAGGATCGGGGTTGGCTCAAGTGGTGAGTCTTTCCATATTCTCTAGCTTGGTCTAGGGATCATTTCTTACCCCAAGCATTTGCTTGGGATTTGGGGGGGGTTGGGGGGTTATGGCTTGTAATGGGACTCTAGGTGGGGGCCCTGAGCGAGGGCAGCCCAGAGGATTATTCTTCTTACATTAATATAATCTCATACTTATAAATGAGATTATATTAAAAATATATATATATATGTTTCAGGTATTGCGAAACGGAGATAGTATTTTTTGAATAAAGTAGTTTATTTGAGAATTTAATAAAACTGACTAGAAAACGTAGTATATTATTTTAGAAAATATTGTACATTCCTATCTGATAGATGTACAGTTCAGGAATAGGACTTACAGTTAAAGTTTTGGCCCCATTAAACATCACATGTGAGAGTCCCACATTGATAATATTGAATAGAGTTGTTCACCTAATACGGCTAAGGGGTTACTCCCCTTATTGATGGAACCTCCTTGGTCTTGTGAAGTTGACACTCTCTCCTCCTTATGGATGGAATACACAACATATTTAGAGAAGTTGAATATTTTTTTCTTGTATTTTCAATTTTTTATTTCCCAATCTTGTTTGGCCTACTAAATTAAAATGGTAACTAGGTGATTTCCATGGATGCTCGGATTTTTGATACATTGGAAAAAAAAAAAGAAGCTAATATATAAATTGATTTTTCTTAAAATTTTGCTACTAATTAACAAAGTTAAAATCTTGTAAGCATTTAAGGATTGATTATTATCTAATAAAACTACTACTTACTTTTGCACCAAAACTATTAGAATAGGCAATCTAAATTTACCATAAAGTTAGACTAATTCATATCAACATTATCTTAATCAGCGGATTTGATTTTACTCTAACCCAACATTATTCCATTCAGCTTGATCATCATCACCAACCCCACAACATTTTTTGCCGTATAAATAAAACGTGTCCAAGATCTTCTCCTTGGCAAACCGTCACATGCGGACGTTAAAACATTAATGGCCTTAGCTCCATTTCCTTCATCCGTAGCGAGCCTCCGCTCCGGATGTGGGGGTCGGCCAAGGAGAAGATCTTGGTCACACCTTCGTGTTATACAATAGGGCAAAGTTGGTCGTGGGATTAGTAAAGAGCAAAGGCCACCGAGGTTAGCTCCCTTTTGGCGACACCATTGATATCTAACACTTCAGCTTCATCTCTAACAATTCTCCGAACTTTTACGTACACTCGAGATCGAAAAATCTTAAAACCCTACAAGCTAATAGCCACATATACATCTTTGTGGTGTTTTTGAAGGTTGTATTGGTGAAGGTGAATAATTTGCGAGGTTTTATAAGGGCTTTGAGGGGTTGACATTGTCATAAGTTGGTAGAGAAATTGATTCTCTTAATTAATTGTACTAGTTACCTCAAAAAAATAATTAATTGTACTAGTTGCTAATTAGAAAACTAATACAAAGGAATCCGCTTGGCCGCATCTTTGGGTATTGGCCCATGGAGTATAGTATTAAACATGAGATAAGTCTAATCGTATATCCTAAGAGTGTCCAATCGTTTGTTATTTAGGAAGGATATTCCAAAATATGCCTAAGTCAATTGGGTATATTCACTCTCACTTGTAGATTCGTACAGAAGTTGCATCTTCCATGTACTAGCATTTATATAAAATAATACTAGGAGAATATTCAAGATCTTAGTAATATGTACTATAGTTGTTATAACTTATAAGTTATAACTCCGTCGTGAGTACTAAGTACATGCGTGTATGATACTCTTACAATAAATCAACATGTATGAATATGATATACTCCCTTTGACTTTGCAAATCTTTAATATATATCAGCTTATATCTGAAATTTATTAAGTTAAGTCTGTTGTAATACCAAAATTATAAAGATAAAAATAATTTGTATAGATATGACCAATTTTTAGTTCATTATACACTTTACAAAACTTAAAACTGTACCAAAAGTAGAAAATGGCAATAAAACAACTGATACAGAACGAGCCCTTATATTCTAAAGTACACTCAAATTTATACTTTGATTAATGAGTTATTATTATCACATAACATATACTTTAATAACATATTGACAACTCTAAAATCTACAAAAAGAAAAAGAAAAGAAAGTAATCAAACTTCTCAATTACCTTACTTATTGTCCAAGATTTAAGGGGGGAAAAATATACTTCCTCCGTTTCGCAATACTCGCAACGTTTCTTGTTTGCACACTATCCAATGCAATGCTTTGAAGCTTAATATCTCTAATTATTGATAAGTAAAAATTATAAAAAGTTAAAATTATAATAGTATGCGTTAAGACGAATCAAATAAGACCCCACTTGACTATATTTTTTCGCATATACTTGTGAAAAAATATAACATAAGATTGGTAGATGAATAGTGGTTACTATTCTTATGTTGCGAGTATTGCAAAACGGAGGAAGTATGAACAAAAAAAAGAATAGTAGTAGACTAGTAGTAGATTGCTAGCAATAAAGAGAAGCCACCTAAAATTATTGGTTGAAGGCATCACATTGAACTCTAATATTCCCATTCTTGGCGTTCTTGACTCCAACACGGCCCAACTTTATCATGGACTGAGCAAAAGCCTGCTTAAATTTAGCGGAGCTTTGGGCCCAACCCGTAACAAAGCCTTTGGTTCTCGGGTCTGTATAAAGGACCTGATCCGATGTGAAAAGGCCCTTTCCATTAATCAAGTTTTTGTAATATACATTATCAAAGATTCTTGGTGATACTGGGTCCATGCTAACAGCTACTCTTGGATCCACATTTTTGGGGCACATATTTTGCAATTGGATAGCATATTGTGCATTTAGGGTCGGGTCAATCGGGTTCTTTGGCGTGAACCCGTATATTCTATTATTGAACCTGCTACAATGGGAGAATCCCACCGTGTGAGCCCCTGCATACAAATACACAATCTGAAAAAAGCCTCTAAAAAATAAAAATGAAATTATAAGATTAGGCATTTTATGAAGTGGTTATGTACGCTTTCTGCTCCTGGCTCATTTTACGCTTATTACAAGTATATGGGTAAAAATAGTTTTATATATATAGCAATGTCTCTTCGACTAAACTTTACTAAACTGAAATAAATAGTGAAAAACAAGAGTAAAAATATTAAGCAGAATTCAATAAAAGAGAATCAAAATGAAAATAAAGTGAGGAGAACAGAGCCAAACATTTAAAAAATATAAAAGGGATAATTTCGGAAGATTAGGACTTTAGGAGCATTGTGCTTAACCTACTTTCGGAGGTCCATAAAATAGGGCTGGCAGAAGGCTACAAGCAATTGTGAATCAGTCCAAATTATTGGGACATCAAATCCAGCCAATCAAGTAACGCATCTAATAATGCTCTACTTCTTTTATAAAGTTAAACAAACAAACGTAAATCCTACACATCATCATGATCTTAAGCCACTCAATATCATTTTAGAAAATATTTCTATCTATTGTCAATTTTTTTTCAAATGATATAGAAAATATACTTTACTTCATGTGTCTATATATTACAAATTTATTAAAGATATAGAAATATTGAAAAAGTGTACTCCTTTGATTTCGTTCATGCCAAAAGCACATAGATGTTTGATTTACCAAATAAACCCATTATTGTTACATAACATGATGAAATAGGAACTTGCATTAAAACTTGAAAGGTACTACTTTAATATTACGAGTATAGACAGTTTTATTCTTCATGTGACGTTTTTTTTCTAAAAAATACTATCGTAGTCACTCAAGAAATATGGTATTATTGAACACTTCGAAAAGTCACTTATTTGGATAATTGAATTATTGATCAACAATAGCATTGCATCTATTCTTTTGTAGGGTTACTTCTCGATTATATTCTCATACTTCGTATTAATTATCAATCCAATTAATAGATGCTATTATTTGCAAACTAGTCAAGCTAGTTGATTGAGACATTATCTTTCTAATTAGCTATTGTCTACAGACTACATTATAAGTAAATATACGAAATTAGCAAAAAAAAAAACTCAATTACACTTCCGATTTCTCTATGTCTTATGTGAAATTTAGTGGAAGATATTTCAGTTAGCAAACAAATTCTTACACAAAACTTAAAGAAGTTCATACTAATAATACTATTTGACTTTAATTTAAAGTAAATTATTAGTGATGTTTATTTTTGCATGGAGGATAAAAGTATACGATGATGTATACTACAAAAAAACTACTATCATAAGCAAAGCTGGAACTCAATTCGTTATCGTTTTCAAAATCTATCCAATAAAAAAGCTTCTATGCCTTTAAAAAACTCTTATAACTAAAACTGAAAATGACAATAATGTGGAAAGAGTGGCAACCTATTAAAAGTACCTTGAAACATAACCTAACAAAAAATGAAAAACAGTAGTAAAATCAAAACTAAATAGTACCTGAAAGAGCAACCATCTCAGCTTGGTTGAGACCATTTTTAGCAAACAAGGAATTAAGCTTATTTACATCATCTGTTGGTTGAGGCAACCTTCCATTCACACTTGACGCTGTTGATACCAAACCATCAAATCTTCCTAACTCTACTGCCCAAAATGGTCCACCAGACTGCATTTATATAATAATACATTCAATTTTTACTATTCAAGATAAATAATTTTGTCAAATATAGGACCCATATTAGTAAATATGTACAAACCAGATTAACAACATCACGAGCAGCAATAGCAAGAATATCAGCACACGAGACATTATTAGTACATCCTGCCACTGCATCAACCGCGGCTTTTGCCTTTATCACTGTATCAAATCCATCTCCTGCCAATGAAAGATTGTCCGGATGATCCTTTTCTGCCTTGTTGTTACCCGTTGATTGAATAATTACCGAAGCATCACAACCCTATTAAATCATCAGGCAATCATTTTTCAATATTAGTATGTTATTATCTATACGTGGGAGAATGTTACATGTACGGAGTTAAAATATATATACTATACTGCTGAGTTAGATTCCATTATTCATTATCCTTATATATTAAGGCGTTGTTTGGTTGAGTAGAAATCATTATTAGCAAGAGTATTTTTCTTTATTTGTTCCTTACAAGAAAGATTCACGAGAAAATTAAAAACGAAAATGGAGACAACAATGTAAGGTGATATTTTTCTCTCGACCAAACACTTCGTAAAAAAAAGGAGAAAGCGTATACTTACATTGACAAAGCAATCATGAAAGAAGAGACGAAGAGTAGCAGGAACAGTAACGGAAGTTTGCTGAATTTTCTTTTGCACGGCTTGCCTAACGATTTTCTCGACATTGGGACATGTTTTGGCGTAGTAATTTTGGGAGAGCGCAGTTGCTGTATAAGGATAGAAAATACAGGCCACAAGTAAGAGAAGATGGTAAAATTGATGACCCATAGTTTTTTATATGTTTAATCTTATAACAATGAGGCTAGCTGATCACTTAATTAATACAAGAGATTTGCTTGTGTTGTATGTGTATATATAGTATACTACTATATGGTTGTTAGGTGGGCATCTTTGCCAGTTGGAGTAGAATCTTGGTGTAAACTTTACTGTCTGGCGGCATGTTCTGCGAATTATCACTCTTTAGAATGTGACGAGTAGAAGACGCCAACGCTTGCTTTGTTCAATTCTTCGTGCATGAATGAAAACAATGATGGCTTTTATTTATTTACTGTCTACCTTTTATTGAGTAATTGAGATAGTAATGTGTTGGATGTGTTTGGGCCACTCCACGCTCATACACACATTACTACATAGTCTACATTAGTAAGATATTATCCGCTTTGTCGCAGAGATTTGTTTTTGGACTCCTTTCTAGCATTTATCATAATAACCAAAAAGATTTGGGTGGACCGGCCACTTTTCACGTGAGCTCAAAGCAAAAGCAGCCCAAAGATATATAAAAAAAGCGGCGGCAAGTAGCCCCAAAAAACTTCACCACCGCTGTGACCGCCATTTTCACATCACCGAATTTCCCCCATTAATCACCCTCTCTCACCTCCTCAACCATGAACCTTTTATCGTGCTTCCTCCATAACCAAGCACCATCACAACCCGAAGTTCAAGCTCACAATTCAACAAAATTGTTATGGTTTTTGTACAATTGGATTAGGGCTTTGTTTTCTTTACATTGGAATAATATCATGTTTGTAATTGTTGTTTTACTTACGAAATTAAAGAGAAATTGAAGCATTTCATTTGAAAATTCGAAACCCTAAGTTTTGCACCAAATTGATTTATTTTTTGAATTTTATGTCCCGATTTTATGCATCAACTTTCACAAATGTTTACTTACTAACATTTGAATTATTTTCGTGCTTAAAATCGAGCCAATTGCCCTTGAATTTGCCTTTTTTTTTTGCTCGAAATTGTTGTAATTGTTGATGGCGGTGGTTGTTGATGGCGGGGTTGGGTTTTAGGGGGTTGAGACGGTGGCGATTTTGGTTGTTTCAAGGGTGGGACCGAGTTTGGGGTGGTGTGGCAGTGAGGTTGAAGGGTGGTGGTGGCATAATAGTGGTGGTGGCGGGTTATAGTGGTGGCAGCAGCACTAATGAGAAGACGGAGAAAGAGAAGGAAGAGAGAAAGGAGGGAGCCAATAAAAAGCGCCACGTGTCTTTTTAAGAATTTCAAGGCTTTGCCTTAACTTTTAATTACAAAGTCTTAAATTTTAATTAAAAATTGTTAACTTTACATTCATAACACATAACTTTTGATTACAAACCTTAACTTTTGATTGCTAAACCTTAACTTTTAATTACAAAATCTTAACTTTTGATTACAAACCTTAATTTTTGGTTGTTAAACCTTAACTTTTAATTACAAAATCTTAACTTTTGCTAAAAAAACCTTAACTTTTCAGTCATAACACTTAAATTTTGAATACAAAACCTTAACTTTTGATTGCTAAACCTAGACTTTTAATTACAAAATCTTAACTTTTGCTACAAAAATCTTAACTTTTGGTGAATTATATTTAACTTTTAGACTTTGTACTGGGTCTACAATAAATTTAGTGTACACCGGGTCTATATTAGACCGGGTCCATAATAACATTTGTCCAGAAAAAAAGTTAAACTATAGTTTTTTAAAATCCATATTATGAAAGGGATTACTCATCTCTTTTATTTAGTGACATTTTTTTACATGCACCAAATTAGTATTTAGGTCAAGACGATGCTTTAGAGTTTAACTGTATTATGCTTTGGGGTTTTGTGGAATGATTTTTCCATTTAGACTCCGTTCAATATGGTGTAAAATATTTTCCACGAAAACTGTTTTCCACTTTTTAGTTTTTTACATTATTTGGTTTGCAAAATAGTATAAAAATATTCTAAGAGTAAGATATCTCTTAATAGAAACATTTTCCCTTCAAAATGAAGGAAAAATTGCTTTTGTTTCTTTTCTTTGTCGCTCTTGTACACTCCTCTCAGGCTCTCACTACTTCCTTACTTTCCCTTTCATTTTTCTTGTTTACCATCATTTTTCTTACATAGAACCAAATAATGTAAAATTAATTTTGCAATTGCGTCTTCCAATATAGATTACTTTTCATGAAAATCATTTACATTGAAAATGTTTTACACCCAACTAAACAGAGCGTTAGTCATGAACCATCAAATTACGAACAATATCAAATATCACCCGGGCACAACTAGTTAATATTTAAAATGAGTTGCTTGATGTGTAATAAGCATCCAAAAAAGGGAGGAGGAGGATTTACGTTACGTCTATGAATTGGCAATGTGGCAAAAGCCAAATCATGAGCCAACTCAAAGCATATGCTCTAATTATATGACATTATTAAGTGTACAATATACAACAATAGCATTATTGATCGATCGACTCAGCTGGTGAACACCGATAATTCTACACTCGTGACTTTTCCATTCTCTCAATTTTTCTGTTTAGCTAGTCACTTTTAGTTATGTGTCTTTTTGTGCATAGTGCTGAATTTTGAGTACAAAAAATACAGCCAAAATGGACAGGAATAATGGACCCAATGCTCTCTTGTATACTAATGTTGACTAGTAATAGTGTTAGAAAAGTCTCTGATGATTAGATGTATCGAATTATCCTTTCATTAAATTGGCTGCCATGCAATTATTGGTCCTTAAAGATTTGTCAATAATGAGATAAACATGAGATTCTATTGGTATGTTGTGGACGTTATGAACTTATGAATTGGTCTCTATTTTAGTTCGTACAAGATTAAATTCAGTATTGATCCATGATTATTTCAATAAGGATAAGGCTTGAGATATTATTATTATCATTGCTTCCAAAAAACAATAACGCATATATTTTTATATAGATGGAATATATGAGGAGAACATATAATAATTTCTATATTTGACCTATTAGAAGTTATCTTTAAACGTAGTAGATAGTTACTATTAAAATAAAATAAAAAAGTTACTCTAATCTTACGATAAATTGTTGTAGATCTGTTTCATATCGTTATCATAATAAATAACTTTAAGATGTGTCAAAAAGAGTGATTTAGTGATATGTGTGTATGTTACCATAGAGAGAAAAAGACATTGATTAGAGCTTATACTTTTATAACTTTTATGTATTGAAAACATATTTGCGCGTCTTATTTGACACAAATATGCTAGGGTCTTATATGACACCATTTACTCAGCTTATACCTGTTTTTCTTAGTGTACAAAATAATAACATTATGATATTACTGGACTTCAAAATGTAACTTGACAAGTGCTAAAGTTTACCAACAAAACAACAATTATATCTTAGTTTTGCAGTATGGTAGTTGTCAATCCATATCTCTTAATATGTACAAGCACATATAGTCTTCAAAAATGTGACAACTATGAACACAACTACGAACATTCTCTCTATTGCCTTTAGTAGTACTCCACCAATTGTTAGTTCCTTTATTTCCTTAGGTTCAGAAAAAAAGATTGTTTAGATATTTTGGTTCAAATCTCATTTTTCAATACTTGGACTAAATGAGGGAATGTCTATATAAATAAGGAAATTTAACAAAAGAACTTTTTATATATTTCCAAAATTAGAGATACATAATCGAATTTCAGATATTTATGGATACATATCAATATGCGGAACCTTTGGTAAAAGAAAAGGATATTTCGTATAAGACACTAAATTTTAGCCATCAACAATAATCCAAGACTAGATCAGACCAAAAAGTACAATCCAAAGCATTAGAGAGACTAAACTGGTCAAGGAAATGAACTGGTTTTACTATATACAAAAATTATAATTATCAGTGCAATGTGCACATTCGCTGTTTCGCAACATTTGCTCACAAGTAGGATTGATACCAAAGTGAAAAACTTCCTAATACTACTAGACATCTTTAAAGTTCTAGCAGTCAATTTGTAATACGACCAATGTATTGTAATTAATTTACAAGACCACGATTACTATTATATTATTATAGTACTACGAAAATTCATACTTATTACTTTCTCTGTTTCACGATACTCGCAACATTTTTTGCATACAAGCTAGTCTATGCAATACTTTAAACCTTAATAGCTCTAATTATTGATAAGTAAAAATTATAAAAATTTGATATTATGAAATTATGCATTAATATGATCAAATAAGAACCCATTTTGTTTCTGTCCAGGACAGCTACAGTGATGTGGTGGTGGGTACTTGGTGGAACGTGGCTCCCAAGCTTCCTTCGTGGTGGTGGTTACCTTCAAAACAAGGAGAACCTCGGGGGTAATTCCGAGGATCGCCTCTCCGATGCCTAAGTCAGCCCAAGTTGAACACAAGGTCCCTAGTTGAGAGAAAACGAGTACCAAGTGCAAGTATTTTGTGAGTGTTTGATAGTACGTACATGGGCATGAGTATTTATATGAGACATGAGCTTGTGACTGACCTAGTAAAGTAAGTGAGCTCCTTTTGGAAGCGGGCCAAAGTAATAAGGCCTTCATTAATTCCCTGTCTAGAGCTTATGTCCAGAGTGGTCTGCCTTGTGAGGTCTGCTCTGCTCTGCGCGTTCTGACGTGGAATGGCATTACCAGGAGGTCTGCTGCCATCTGGCAGGACGTGGTGGTCTGACCCCATAGAATTTGCCCCCCGGACCCAGTATTTGTTGGTTACAACAGAAGCGCATAAATCAAGGCCCAGCAAATTTGCTTGTAAGATCATGAATGAAAAGACCTAGCCCAACCAAAAACGGCGAACAACAATAAACCAGAGAGGCAGAGCAGAGCTCAGCTGAAGAGGCAGAGCAGAGCCTACTCCAGAGTAGCAGAGCGGAAACGAAACAACACCAAACACACAAAAAACGAACAAACAAACAGAAAAACGACATCAACAACAAAGGGGAACAAACCCTAACCCCTAAAGCACAGCGAGAGAATCGCACATAGGGGAAAAAGGAGAAAAAACCATCAACAAAAGGAGGACCCTACCCAACCATCCAGGGAAAGGAAACTAAAAATGAGTTCTTGCAAGAGGGTTACCTGTTCGAAAGTAGATAATGCTGAGAAACAAAGAGTCAGGGGGTAGAACAGAAAACAGGACAATGCCACTACTATGAAATCGAAACTTGAGACAGGAAAATCTCGGAGAAATCGATGAAAATCGCACGAAAATTAATAGGGCAAAGAGAAATCCAAGAAGAACAACAGGGAAAACTAATAACAAGGAATTCAAAAGGAAGGAGAATGTAAAAGTTTTAGAAATGGTCGATTTAGCCTATAAATAGGCCAGCTACACCCCACCAACAGTGATCTCTCATCATTACATTCCTTGGGAACCACAAGGGCCACATTAATTCGAAATGAATTAATGATTCTTGCTTAACACACCATCCAAATGGGCAGGAAAAATCAAGCCACTCTGGAAAAAATGATGAACAGTCATCCAGAGAACCACCCACATGTCTGCGAAGAGCAGAACGCCAGACCGGGATAAATGTACCCAGCATATTGTAACCAACAAATATTGGGTCCGGGGGGCAAATTGTATGGGGTCTGCTTAGCAGACCACCACGTCCTGCCAGCTGGCAGCAGACCTCCTGGTCCTGCCATTCCACGTCAGAACGTCCAGAGCAGAGCAGACCTCACAAGGCAGACCACTCTGAACATAAGCTCTAGACAGGGAATTAATGAAGGCCTTATTACTTTGGCCCGCTTCCAAAAGGAGCCCACTTACTTTACTAGGTCAGTCACAAGCTCATGTCTCATATAAATACTCATGCCCATGCATGAGTAAGGTACGTACTATCAAACACTCACAAAATACTTGCACTTGGTACTCGTTTTCTCTCAACTAGGGACCTTGTGTTCAACTTGGGCTGACTTAAACATCGGAGAGGCGATCCTCGGAATTACCCCCGACGTTCTCCTTGTTTTGCAGGTAACCACCGCCACGAAGGAATCTTGGGAGCCACGTTCCACCAAGTACCCACCACCACATCACTGTAGCTGTCCTGGACAGAAACACACTTGACTATATTTTATTTCATACACTTGCGATAAAATATGTCATAGTAATGGCAGATGAATAGTAATTACTATACTAGTGTCGTTGCAAGTATTGAAAAACGGAGGAAGTAGTACTAGTTAGTAGTTACTACCACAAGCTTTCATGGGATTTATAAACATGCAAAATCACAACCTTCCACAGTAGCAAAAAAACTCTTTTCCAAAAAAAAAAAAAAAACTCTCTCTCATTAATGTGAGAAATTATATTAGTATTGGTATTATGGAATTTGTGAATATTGACCAATTCCTCATTACAAAATGATACTACATACTTAGGATTGTTGGTTGCTCTTAATTTCCATAGGCATTTAAAATTCACGTGAACTTGCTTTTAGATGTTTTGTTTGATTGACTTGAAAAAATAAAAATAGAAAATTAAAAATTCACGAGAATTTTAGCTTCCGTCAAAATCATCGGATTTGCAAATAAGGGTCGAGCAAATGGGGGGAGCCGGGGAGGGGGGCGGGAGGGAGCTGTTTGCACTGAAAAGGGGAGTTCGTAGTCGAAGTCGATATACAGTGCAATGCCAAAAAATCCAGAAGGAAGCAAAAGGGGTTTTGCGTTGGGCTACGAAGATGTGTTGACAATTAGAGCTTGGCTTGCTGCGCAGAATAAATTTCATGGGCTACGTCAAACGGCAACATAATTGGGCTTCGTAATGCAAAGATGAGAAGTCCAACATTTGCGTAATGACTGGTGGGCTATGAGTGTAGGTTGGAAGGCAAAATAGTTTTAGGTGTTTTGGACTTCTATATAAAATTTGGAGTGGACTAGGCTAAGGTTTTATTTGGTTATGTGGAATATAATTCCAATGTAAAATATTTTTGTGAAAAATAATTTACAACGGAAAACGCCAATCGCATATTTTAGTTTTTCATTGTTTGGTTTAATGAAGGAAAAATGATAGAAAATAAGGGAAAGTAAGGAGGTAGTGAGAGGAGTGTCCAATAGAAGTATGAAAAAGAAGAGAACTTGTTTTTCCATTTTTAAGAGATATTTTACTCTTAGGGAAAATGGTTTACAGTCTTTTACAAACCAAACGATGTAAAATTGAAAAAAGAGTATATCAATTTTCGTGGAAAATGTTTTACACCCTACCAAACGGAACCTTAGAGCTTGTTCCATTTAACTTTATCAACTTTTTTATATATAAAAGAGGATCCTTGATTGATTCAAATCTATATGAGATCTACAATAGATATCAAATGATCTTTCTCCGTCCTAGAATACTTGTTACACTTACCTAGGCACAAAGTTTTATATGATAAGTGGTAATTTTATTATCAATTATTCTATCTAAAAAGTAGATGTGATAGGAGTTTGTGGGGTATCATTCTAATTGTATGAGAGAGAAGGTGGGTCAAAGTGTGTAAGAGAGTGTAAGAAGGATATATAGGGTGTTTGGCAATTGGCTGGTGCTTTATATGTTGGCTGGTTTGACCGACAGTTTTTACTGGCTTCTTTGACCGACTGTATAATTATTTGGTAAAGTGGTTGCTATTGTTGGCTGTTTAGTACAAAATAGAAGCAAAATTCAAAAGTCAGGCAAAAAAGTTGGTAAAAGCAACTTCTAGCTTACCAAACACTTTGTTTGACTATTTGATCAGAAATAAAAGCCAGAAACTAATGAAAAAACACCCAAAAGCCGTTTGCCAAACACCCCCATAGTTAAATAATAGTGGGGCCTTTCCAAAATAAGAAGTGTAACAAGTAATCTGGGACAAAGGGAGTAAGAAAAATAAATCTAAATGAATTGAATACAAACTGTGAAAACGACGAACCCAATATAAAAATGTAGCATACCCTATGTTCGAAGGTTGTTAAAAGAGCGTACATCGATTAGAGAAATTTTTGTCAAAATTATCTTGATTTGACTCGGTAGGCTGTTGACGAACAACCAATATCAATTGCAAATTCAGACAACAAACTTTTATCAATGAACCCCAACATCTTCTAAATGATTTTTTTTTTTGGGAAGGTAATGTGGTGGACTCCTGGTCAGATCTCAACTAGCACAGTATCTTGATCTGGTGTTTGCGGGGCCCGACATTTGAGAGCAGGGGGAATGGTAAGGGGATCCCCACCCCCAAATGCCCCTAGTGGGATTTGATCTCATGACCTTCAAGTCATGAGATCAAACCTTTACCACTAGACCAAGCCTTGCTTGGTAACATCTTCTAAATGATTGAAAATCTATTGAATAATTAAACCCAAAAGATGGGTTGTAGTCGCCCATAAAAGGATAAACGAACTTTATTAACCAACAAGTCAACAACTTAAGCATATTCATAATAAAAATTAGAATTAGATGGTATGTAGCCCCAATCTTTTTTGTGGAGGCGATGGTTTTGGGGGAGAAAAGGGGGGAAGAGATGGGCACAAAAGAGAATATATGGGAGAGTATTTATCATTACACTCGTATGTATAATAAAAGTTATAATATGTGATAAAAATATTATATTTTATTTAATTTGTTTTTTATATATATTCTGAAATTTTCTGTTATTTCTCCTTTTACCAACTTCAGTTTTTCGGAAGTAATATGAACTTCTATAACTTTATTTTCTTATTTTTTCCAATCTTTTTTACTTTTCTAAACTCATTTGAACCTTTTTTATCGATCTAAACTTATATGAAAAATAATAAAAAAATAAGTAAAGCATAATAGATCATTAGTCAGGAAAATGATATTAGTGTGATTGCTCCAGGTGCATATTCCAATCCGAATCGGATAGAAATCATATATATAGGTAAAATACTAACTCAACAAACACACATGCTACCATCCTTTCTTTCAATTCTACCCACTTTAGTCTCATATGTTAAAATTTTATAAACATTGTCAATTTAAGGATTTAAACTCACATCCTCAAATATGGAAATGTGAGATCTAATTAATCATCACCCCATTACACTATTTGTATGGGGTATACCTAGCAGACCTCCAGCTGGCAGCAGCCTGCCACTCCACGTCAGAGCGCCTGGAGCAGAGCAGACCTCCTCAGGCAGACGCTCCGGACATAGCCTCTAGGCTGGAGTTTAATGAAGGCCTCGTTCCACCTTGGCCCACTTCCAAAGAGGCCCACTCACTTTACTAGGTCAGTTACAAGTCCATGTCTCATATAAATACCCATGCCCATGCATGGGTAAGGTACGTTCAATCAAACACTCACAAAATACTTGCACTTGATACTCGTTTTCTCTCTACTAGTGATCTTGTGCTCAATTTGGACTAACTTAGGCATCGGAGAGGCGATCCTCGGAACCACCCCCGAGGTTTCTCCTTGTTTTGCAGGTAACCACCACCACGAAGGACATTTGGGAGCCACGATTCCACCGAGTACCCACCACCACATTCACTGTTGCTGTCTTGGACAGAAACAATTTGGCGCTAGAAGGAGGGGAAGAGTAGAAAAGCCCAATCTACAACTTCGCAATGGTGGTTCCAACCTCAGAAACGCTCGGTTCCGACAGTTCAGGAGGAGAAAGCAACTCTCCACTGAGAGAAACAAACACGAGATCAACAAGAAGGGGTAGTGCTGCTACCACCAGATCAGGCAGGAGGGAAAACACCATCGCCCCCTACCGTGAAACCAGGAAGACCCCACAGCCAAGCAGCTTAGTGGTCATGCCCACACCGGAGCAACTTCAAGCAGCCTTTCAAGTGCTGCAGTCTGCTCAACAGTTTATGCAAACTGTTGGAAGCCAACCTGCTCGAAAGAGAAAAAGAACTGGAACACACGATTCAGTTCGAAGGCACCTGCGGCTGTCATCTGAAGAGGAGACAGCCACAGCAGACCCCTTATGCGGGTACAATATGACGAACATCACACCCACCCCGACGTCGGAGTATGGCCTATATAGCCGCTCTGGACCCGGGTACATCAAGAGGGGCTGGCAGGAAGCAGAGTGGGATACTGAAATAATGCAGCAAGATCATCCCAGTATGTTCAAGGAACCGACACCCACAGGGTATACGGCAGGCTCAAGCCGGAGATCAGTCCACAGAGGAAATCCAAGGGGCGTGGCCCAGAATGTCCAACCGCGACCCAGAACCAGGCACAACTCAGGAGCTGAAGAGGCCCTGTCTGCGCCTGGTGGCGGAACGGTCAGAAGGCATGTCAGCCTGAGATTAGGAACAATACCAGAAGAGGGCTCTGGCGATAATGGAGCCCCCACAGACCTCAGAGGACTCATAACCCATAGAGTCAACTCCAGACCCATTGTGGTCTCACCAGCAGAGGAGATTAGATCTCCTTCCAAGTCTCCCTTCACACCAGAAATCATTGCGGCCAGAGTGTCGAAAGCGAAGCTCCCGTCCAATCTGAAGTTCAAAGGGGAGGGAGACCCAAAGGAGCATGTGGCAGCCTTTGAGACCCACATGGAACTAGGAAATTACAATGAGGCCACATGGTGCAGACACTTCCCTGCCACTCTGACAGGGATAGCACAAACCTGGTTCAGGAGTATTCCCCAGGGAACGATTGCTAACTTTGATGAACTGAAGAAGAGATTCAAAGAGCATTTCGTTAGCGAAAGTAGGAGGAACAAATCCACACATGAGCTGCTATTGCTGAAGCAGACTCAGAATGAAAGCTTGCGGGATTTCATAGGGAGGTTCAACAAAGAGCTGGTGCACATCCCAGAGCTGGAGCAGAAGCTCGCTCTGCACGCTCTGAGGAACGCCCTACCCCACACCAGTAAATTCAGAGATGATCTTAAATGGGTCACCATGAAAGAACTCAGCGAAGCCCTGGCCCTCGCAGAAAAATACATAGCCTTCGAAGATTTCAACAAAGCATCGACACACGGAGCAGAAACCGGCAGACCTGCTAGACAGGATACCAGGCAGAATAAGCACCAGTTCATGGGAGGCAGACTGAATTTTGGAGGCCCCAGGCCCCATCAGAGCAGAGGGAGAGAAAAACAAAAAGAAGCAGAGAGAGAAACAGACCGGCTGAAGGCCCAAGAGAAATATAACAACTATAGCAACCTCAGCGCGCAAAGGGCTGAGATCTTTCTGACCCACAGAGATGACAGCAGGTGGCACAGACCACCACCCACCAAGAAGAGAAGCCTAGGCTCAAACATGGCAGAGTTCTGCGCTTTCCATGAGGCGCCGGGCCACAATACAGAAGACTGCATAAGCCTGAAAAACGATCTGGAAAGCCTGATCAGACGAGGCTACTTCAAAGAGTACCTCGCCTGGAATCAGGGGATCAAGGAGAAGGAGCAACAGAGCGAAGGGCAGACATTACAGGACAAGCGAGCAGAGATCAAGGAAGGGAAAAAGAAGAAGGTATACGTCATATTTGGCAGTTCTAGCTCGATAGGGGGAGAGAGGGCTCATCTAAGGCAACTCACCCACCCCAACCTCTACTCCATCAACCAGGCAGAGCTGAGCCCAGATCTACCAAACATGACCTTCACAGCAGAAGACTGCAAAGGCATCAGTTTCCCGCACTCTGACCCTCTTGTGGTCACTCTGGAGATTAGCAGGATAGATGTCCGAAGAATACTGGTAGATGGCGGGAGCGCCGTGAATATCCTTTATAAGGATACCTTCGATAAAATGGAGCTAGATCGTTCAATGCTGAAGCAAGGAGGAACTCCAATCGTCGGATTCACGGGGAATTCCATCATCCCAGAGGGGAAAATACATCTGACAGTGACCACAGAGGGGCAGAACGGAGTGAAGAGAGCAGTAGTACAAGAGTTTCTGGTGGTAGACCTCCCGTAACCATACAACGCTCTGATGGGAAGGAAGTTCATTGAGGCAGTACAGGGAATCCCGTCAACTGATAGGCTAAAGTCGTATCACCTATTCAAAGATAATTCCTACAATCCTCTAACAATGGTAGTAAAGGGAAGTAGGGTCGAATCCACAGAGAGACGGAGTTCTAAGTTAATATTCAGCTAAAAAGCTACTTCAGACAAGATCAGATAGAAACAGCTGAACTAATAATTAATTACTAGAAAACAATATAAAGTGGAATTTTACTCTATGAAATAAAGGTCTAGGGAATTAGTTCGGTCCACCATGCTTATACCAATTAAAGGATCAAACAACTATCAGAACCTAGGTCGAGAATCGATAGATTAGAACAATGTCAAGCTATGGTTAAGTCTCAACGTCCATAATTCAACATATGCAGCATGTTCACAAACATAATCAGAATTACTGGTGTGTACTAGGCCTCTAAAAGTAAGACGGATATGTGCAAACAATTATTAACCTCAAGTAATCAAAGAAACTGCACAATAACGTTAATTACTCAATAAAACCCTAGAAACTAATAGCAATTCAAATAATCATGGTATAAACATGGCTTCCCTATCTAAATCCCTAGAAATTAAACTACTCACTCATAATTGAATTGACAATAATAAAACTAATTTGAAACCCTAATAATTGCATCATGAATGATTAAATAATTAAACTAAGCAATCAAAGTAATTAAAGAGATAAAGAGTAGAGAAAAATACCAATTGACAGAAAGCAGGAACTTTAATTGAAATCGAATAGGTTCAATCACCTTTAATCTAATCTAAAGTGTTTAGACTAAAATAAAGCTAAACTAAGAACTATGGAAAAACTAGAATGAAAAGATGTCCCTAAAAAATAATGAAGGATAGCTATTTATAATAGCCCAAAGTCTCGTTAAAAAAGATAGAATTTCGGAAAAGAGCTGTCCGTGCTTCAGGCTCGATCGGGTCAAATCCCGCCCGATCGGGTGGGTAAATTGCAATTCTGCATCAACTTGCGAATGCCGTATCTCTCAAACCAGACGTCCGATTGGGGCGTGTGACCTATCATTGGAAAGCTCTTGAAGTCTAGAATCCAATCCAATTGGAATTTCTGGATTATCAATTTTATATCAAAAAGTTATAATAAAAATAGTGAATGTGTGTCAGTTTTAGCACTTCTTTCACTAGCTCTTTGCTTCATTCCAACTCAAAATTGTCCCAAACGGATGCATTATGATCCTTGCGCAAGCTACCTTCATATTCAATGATTAATAGACTACATCCTTGGTACTCATAATCACTTTGTATCAAAATAACCTGAAAATCATCGAAACACACAAACGGGGAGTAGTAGAGCACAACTTGTTTAATTCATACCATTATGCACCTAAGTGCTCAAGAAGGAGTTCTAAATGCAATCTAAATGCATCTAGAAAATATATATAAATGTGATACATCAAACTCCCCCAAGCTAAACCTTTGCTTGTCCTCAAGCAAATAAAACATGAACATGGAATAAATTACCTCACCCCATAGATAAAAAACAATCAAAGCTCAAAACGTTTTCAAAACTAAGAATCGTTCAAGCAGGCAAAATTCAAGTTCAGCTAATCAAATCCATCCAACCACCAATCATCCAAGCAATTTATCAAATTCAAGCATCCACAAGGCATACAAGTCCTGAAAAGGCTTCTCACAAGGGTGTCACTCCTCTCTACTTTGTGGCAGGCAAAGAATATGCCCGAACACTCACCAACCCGACCATAAATACCCTTCCCACTCACACTCTCATGTGTTTAAGAAGGTTCAATGACGCTCATCCTAGTCAAGTCGACTCAATTAGCAGACATACTCTTTAACTTTAACAAACTGACTTGAAATCAATCAAATGAATACTGCAGACACGAGCTCAAGAGGACTTTAGAGGGTTGTAATGGGGCTTAGGTAAAAGGTAGGGAATACTTTTGGGCAATTTGGTGGAAAAACCAAGAAAGGGGGAGCATGAATCATTCAAACAAGGCCTAAGATGGCCTACACAAGTCCCAACAACACCATAAAACCACGTAAAGTAACCCAACTCTCATAAATCAATGAAGAACTCATAACAAACCCAATTTTCAAGCAATGAAGCGAATATTTCTTTAAGAACGTACGTGAATGAAAGAACTTCGAATTCTTTTGAACTTTTATTTCATTTTTCTTTCTTATTATTCTGAACTTCATTCACGCAACTCCAAAATTGCCTTTTCTTTTCTTTATCTCACTCTCAAACCACAACAAATACACTTTTAAATTCTTCAACAACCAAACCAAACCATGAAACCAATCTCAAACTCAACCCATACAAAAGCTCCCCCAAGCTAGGCTTGGAATAATATCAAGTTGAAGGCCTTGGGCTCATAATAGGGGTTTAAGTATCACGAAATAAGTCATTAGGCTCAGCGGGGCTAAGGAGGATAAAAGAATATCAAAAATTCACTCTGAAGCTCAACAATAAGACAAAAGAACGCCTCTATCACAGCAAACGCTATAGGTCATCGAATATCAGACCAGTACGAAGTCAAAGTCAAGATCAATCCACTAAAGAGGAACTAACACACAACAAAAGAGTGGATAATAATATAAATCCAATAGGCTACAAGGAGGCCTCACAGTCTAACCAATTCAGGTATGCAGCACAAAGTGGTGTAATATAATCAAATTTTGCTCGAAATCATAGCAATCAAACATCCAATCATAGCCTCAAGATCACAAATGCCCAGCTATCCAGAAAACATAGTCAAATCATTTTCAAATAGAGCACAACAAGGGGCACAGGGAGGCAACTAAACCAGTCATGGGAACCATATTTTTTTTTTGATTTTTTTCAGAATTTTTCGAAAGCAGTAAATCTATCCTAGAAAGCAGTAAAAGAGATAGAGAATACAAACAGAACTCCTCCCCTAAGCTGAACTTGGCAGTGTCCTTAATGCCAAAAGGTGACAAGGACTATGCTAAGAGGCAAAACAATGTTAGTACCCTCACTCTCGCTCACAAAAAGAAGAAAAAAAAATAAAAAAAAAGAAAAGGAAAAAGGGAAAGAAAGATACGAGTTGCCTCTCGCACAGCGCTGGTTTATAAAGGTCCCGCACGACCATATTACCTCAACCATCAGTCAGAAGAGGAACAGGGTTGTAGGAATAGTACCCTAACATGCCCATACACGATCTTATCCTATCATCATTGGAAGAGTCCAATGCCTTGAGTAACTTATCAAATGCGCCTGCAAACATGTCATTGAGCACTAGATATGGCTTGATGACAAGCGCATCTATCTTCGCATAAATAATATCAGAGAAAATAAATGATTTGTGAAGATAAGTAAAATCAAAATAAAAGGGAGAAAAGAAGGACAATGAACAACTTCCCTTTGGTGACGTAGGCTGTGAGGATCTCAAGGAGAGAATAGGAGCAACCGCAACTGTGAGAAAATATGGGGCATGGCGAATAGGGAGAGAAGGGACAAGATCAAGTCTATGTGAAGATGGAATATAGGGACAGGGAATAATAGGCTCAACCTTGACGGTTTTACTTACAATTTCACCATCCTCAATAATGGGCTCGTCAACACAAGGGCTCTCAACCAAGAGTTCCTCTTCTATCAAAACATTCATTACATTCACACTCCCCTCAGTCTGATCATGCTTTTCAATATCCGGAGTCAGAGTCTTATCATTCACCTCTAATATGGCATTGTCGACACAATCATCATCACAATCATTATCATCATAAATCGCCCGTTGACCATCAAGTTGCATAGCAAGCGATTTTTCATAATTTGAGACATGTGTGATGTAACACATCAAGTCTTGATTAGATTTTTCAATTCGTTGTGTGAGGTAACACATCAAGTCTTGATTAGATTTTTCAATTCGTTCACTACAAGACTCAATCATCTGCTTAAGTAAATCTAGACTCTCTGAAGATTCAGATTGTGAATAATTATGGACTCCATGTGGGTCAGAATAAGTATAATCAGTTGCATAGGACTCGTTAGGGAAATGGTTAATATCATGGGAATTCATGCACAAATTATTTGGATATTGACAATAAGAATATGCATCAGACACATAACTATTGTAATACCCATTATCAAAATTATATTGCTCTTGTAAATTAGAATACCCATTATTATAGTCTTGCCCCTCATAATTGGAGTATCCATTATTATTGTCATAATGCCCTTGAAAATTAGGGTAACCTTCCCCATACGAATTATAAGCCGGCCACTCCATATAAACTCATGAGTAAGAGAGAGAGAAAGAAAGAATTTACAAAAAAAACAAAAAAAGAAAAAAAAAACAAAAAAAAACAAAAAAAAACGTACCTCAATTGGAACAATGAAGTTTCAATGAGGCACAGAGAAGTAGACCAAATAACCAAACAAAAACTTAGAAAACTAGCCGTCTCCCCGGCAACGGCGCCAAAATTTGATAGGCTAAAGTCGTATCACCTATTCAAAGATAATTCCTACAATCCTCTAACAATGGTAGTAAAGGGAAGTAGGGTCGAATCCACAGAGAGACGGAGTTCTAAGTTAATATTCAGCTAAAAAGCTACTTCAGACAAGATCAGATAGAAACAGCTGAACTAATAATTAATTACTAGAAAACAATATAAAGTGGA
This sequence comes from Patellifolia procumbens, assembly GCA_947645195.1. Classification (NCBI taxonomy): domain Eukaryota; kingdom Viridiplantae; phylum Streptophyta; class Magnoliopsida; order Caryophyllales; family Amaranthaceae; genus Patellifolia; species Patellifolia procumbens. The sequence continues at coordinate 3,902,393 of CANSGD010000144.1, forward strand.
ATTTTACTCTATGAAATAAAGGTCTAGGGAATTAGTTCGGTCCACCATGCTTATACCAATTAAAGGATCAAACAACTATCAGAACCTAGGTCGAGAATCGATAGATTAGAACAATGTCAAGCTATGGTTAAGTCTCAACGTCCATAATTCAACATATGCAGCATGTTCACAAACATAATCAGAATTACTGGTGTGTACTAGGCCTCTAAAAGTAAGACGGATATGTGCAAACAATTATTAACCTCAAGTAATCAAAGAAACTGCACAATAACGTTAATTACTCAATAAAACCCTAGAAACTAATAGCAATTCAAATAATCATGGTATAAACATGGCTTCCCTATCTAAATCCCTAGAAATTAAACTACTCACTCATAATTGAATTGACAATAATAAAACTAATTTGAAACCCTAATAATTGCATCATGAATGATTAAATAATTAAACTAAGCAATCAAAGTAATTAAAGAGATAAAGAGTAGAGAAAAATACCAATTGACAGAAAGCAGGAACTTTAATTGAAATCGAATAGGTTCAATCACCTTTAATCTAATCTAAAGTGTTTAGACTAAAATAAAGCTAAACTAAGAACTATGGAAAAACTAGAATGAAAAGATGTCCCTAAAAAATAATGAAGGATAGCTATTTATAATAGCCCAAAGTCTCGTTAAAAAAGATAGAATTTCGGAAAAGAGCTGTCCGTGCTTCAGGCTCGATCGGGTCAAATCCCGCCCGATCGGGTGGGTAAATTGCAATTCTGCATCAACTTGCGAATGCCGTATCTCTCAAACCAGACGTCCGATTGGGGCGTGTGACCTATCATTGGAAAGCTCTTGAAGTCTAGAATCCAATCCAATTGGAATTTCTGGATTATCAATTTTATATCAAAAAGTTATAATAAAAATAGTGAATGTGTGTCAGTTTTAGCACTTCTTTCACTAGCTCTTTGCTTCATTCCAACTCAAAATTGTCCCAAACGGATGCATTATGATCCTTGCGCAAGCTACCTTCATATTCAATGATTAATAGACTACATCCTTGGTACTCATAATCACTTTGTATCAAAATAACCTGAAAATCATCGAAACACACAAACGGGGAGTAGTAGAGCACAACTTGTTTAATTCATACCATTATGCACCTAAGTGCTCAAAAAGGAGTTCTAAATGCAATCTAAATGCATCTAGAAAATATATATAAATGTGATACATCATCAACCCATCATCAGACCATGCTTTTCTTAAGCAGTACTGGAGAAGTGGGCAGACTGAAGGGAGACCAGAGAGCAGCTAGGTCATGTAATCTGACCGCCCTAAAGAAGGATAAAAGACCTCCTCCTCCTGACCACTCTGGGTCCAGGAGAAAGAGGAGAAAGGAAAAGAAAGAAGGAAAGAGGAAAGAGGCCGAAGAAGCCAAGAAGGACCAGGCTGAAGAAGCCGGGAAAGAAAGAAAGGAAAGGCCAAAGAGGCCAAGCAAAGAGAGGAAGAGTGTGCTGCTATCAGTGAGGCCGATGCTCGGCCAGAAGCAGAGCAGGAGGCAAATAAGCCTGAACCGGGGGAAGAGACCGAAGAGGTACTCTTGGGACCGGAAGAAGGCAGGGCAGTCAGGATAGCAAAGACCTGGATCCTGAAACCAGAGTCAACCTAATCAGTCTGCTGAAGGAGAATGCAGATGTGTTCGCTTTCTCGGCAGTTGAGATGCCTGGGGTGGACCAAGCCACCATCAACCACAAGTTAAACACCGCTGAAGGATACAGACCTGTGAAGCAGAAGAGGAGGAACTACTCTGCGGAGAAAAATAAAGCCATCGAGGAAGAAGTTCAGAAGCTGCTTGAGGCAGGGTTCATAGAGCCCTGCAAATATCCGGAATGGTTGGCCAATGTGGTAATGGTTAAGAAGACGAACGGGAGCTGGAGGATGTGCGTTGACTTCACAGACCTCAACAAAGCCTGCCCCAAGGACTGCTATCCCTTGCCAAGAATCGACCAGCTGGTAGACTCTACAAGTGGGCACGCTCTGTTCAGCTTCATGGACGCGTTCAGCGGATACCATCAGATCTTCATGGACCCCGCAGACAAGGAGAAGACGGCATTCATCACCCCTATCGGGGTATTCTGCTATGTCATGATGCCCTTCGGGCTGAAGAACGCAGGCGCCACCTATCAAAGGCTGATGGATCAGGTCTTTGCCGGTCAAAGGGGAAGGAATTTGGAGGTGTACGTTGATGACGTCATCACCAAGAGCAAAACTGAGATTGACCATATAGCAGACCTAAAGGAGACCTTCGCCAACCTCCGCAAACACAGCATGAAACTGAATCCTAAGAAATGCGTGTTTGGAGTACGGTCAGGGAAATTCCTGGGCTATCTGGTCAGCGAAAGGGGGATCGACGCGAATCCCGACAAAGTGAAAGCAGCTATGGATCTGCCAGAGCCTAAAAGCATCAGAGACATCCAGAGGCTGACAGGCAGAATGACAGCCCTGTCCAGATTCATAGCTCAGTCTGCGGAGAAAGCTCTCCCATTCTTTAAAATATTGAAGGGGAACAAAGAGTTCAGATGGGAAGCAGAGCAGAAGGAGGCATTCCAGAAGTTGAAGTCACACCTCTCTGGCCTGCCAACACTGGCCAGACCCAAGACAGGGGAAGCTCTCTTCCTATACATTGCCGTTACAGCTGCAACTGTGAGTGCAGTCCTGCTGAAGGAAGAGAACAAGAAGCAGTAGCCGGTATATTTTGTAAGCCACACCCTCACGGGTGCAGAAACACGCTACCCATTGATAGAGAGGGCAGCCTACGCAGTAGTGCTGGCCACCAGAAAGCTGAGGCCATATTTTGACGCACATCCCGTCACTGTGCTGACAAATATGCCTCTGGAAAAGGCAATGGAGAAGGTAGACAAATCAGGGAGAATCATGAACTGGGCCCTGGAGCTGACAGGGTTCGGTATCAAATTCGCCCCACGAACCGCCATAAAAGCACAAGCTCTAGCTGACTTCCTAGCAGAGTGTGCCTATCAGGAATCAGTAGGAGAGCCCAGAACCTGGGAAGTCTTTACAGATGGGTTTGCAACCATCAACGGCTCTGGGGCAGGCGTGGTCATCAGAACCCCAGAGGGGAAAATCATTGAATATGCCTTGAAGTTCATGTTTTCGGCAACCAATAATGAATCAGAGTACGAAGCGGCCATCGCTGGATTGCAGCTCTGCCAGACCCTGGAAGCCAAGCACGTCCACCTCAAAATTGACTCTCAGTTGGTAACCAACCAAGTCAAGGGGGAGTATGAGGCCAAGGAGCCGACGATGCATAGCTACCTTGCCAGGATGAGGTCTCTGATTTCAAATTTTTAAACTTTTAGAATTGAACAAGTGCCTAGAGCACAGAACGCACAAGCAGATGCCCTGTCCAAATTGGGAAGCAGCAGTCTGCAAGAGCTGAACAGGTATGTTCTGGTGGAAGTCAGACCCACCAGTGCAATCTGCGAGGATGCAGAGCGAGTTTTGGAACTGGAAGATATGCCAAAGTGGATCAAGGAGATCGCTGAGTATAAACAGACTGGCAAATTACCAGAAGGGAAAATGAAAGCAAGAAAACTCAAGCTGACAGAATGCAGATACTGCCTGATCGGGGACGAGCTATACAGGAAGTCTTTTTCTCTGCCCCTACTCAAATGCGTAGGGCAGAGAGATGCAGACTACATATTGAGAGAGATTCATGAGGGACTCTGCGGACACCATATCGGACCAAGAGCTCTGGCCCATAAAGCTCTCAGAGCCGGTTATTATTGGCCCACAATGAAAGCTGATTCTGAAGCTCTGGTGAAAAAATGCGACAGCTGGCATAGGTTTGCGCCGAACATCAAGCTGCCCACAAACGACCTCATGCCAATCTACAACCCTATCCCATTCGCCCAATGGGGGCTAGACATCCTGGGACCCTTCACAACGGCTCAATATCAGAAGAGATGGTTACTTGTGGGGGTAGATTACTTCACTAAGTGGATAGAGGCAGAAGCCCTATCCACCATCACGGAAGCAGCCGTCAGAAAATTTTTGTGGCAGAACATCATCACCAGATACGGGATTCCGAAGGCTTTCGTCTTCGACCACGGGAGACAGTTTGACAACATGCCCCTATCAGGGTGGTTGGAGCAGTTTGGGATCAAATATGCCCTATCTTCAGTCTGCAACCCTCAGTGCAATGGTCAGGCCGAAGCCGCTAACAAGCAGATCCTGATAGGCCTACAGAAGAAGCTGGAGGAGCAAAAAAGCAAGTGGCTAGAGGAGCTGCCTAACACTCTGTGGTCGATCCGAACCACAGTCAAAGAATCAACTGGGCAGACCCCCTTCCACCTGGTATATGGTTCTGAAGCTGTCATGCCTGTTGAGATCGGGTCCGAGAGTCTGAGGATCAGCCTATTTGAGCCAGGTCTGAACGACGAAGCCCTGAGGACAAATCTAGATCTGCTGGATGAATACAGAAACGAAGCTAGGTTCAGAATGGAAGCCTACAAAGCCAGAGTCAGCAGAAACTATAACCGGAAAGTGAGGGCTAGGCCTCTGGAGGTAGGGGATCTAGTACTCAGAAATGCAGAAGCTGTGCAAAAAGACAAAATACACGGAAAGTTGTCGGCTAAGTGGGAGGGACCCTACCAGGTTAGTGAAGAGCTACACCCCGGAACCTACAGACTGAAAAGAATGGATGGAAGTGAACTGAAAAGCAACTGGAACGCCCGAATATTGAAAAAATACTTCGTGTAACCCAGATTGTATCAAAACGCCCATGAATGAAAGGCCTTTGAGCCACCCTTTGTCCACCACTCTCCATTTCGCATTAAACCCCCGTCCCCTTATCAATTCTTTATGAAAAACAAAATGCCAAAATCAAATAGACCCTTAGCAGACTGAGAAAAAATACCACAGTCTGGCAAAAGAAAACAGGGTCTGAGTCAGACTGAAGGCTGAAGAGGCTCTTCAGACACAAGTAAACTATATAATGAAGAAAGGGAGCCGGCCAAAAGGTCAACTCTGTCCAGAGCCCCCGAGGCCCGCAGAGTGATCGGATGCCGGCTCGACTTACCGATGTCATAGACCTCTACCTCTAAACCTGCAGGGCCGAAGGCCCAAAAAGCAGCAAGGATAAGTCATAGACACCTAAGGTTAATGGGGACGCTAGAGTTCCTAAGAACCAAAACGTACCCCGACACGAAAAAGATGGCAGAAGGAGCTAAAGGGTGAACCCCAAAACTCCCAGAATCATCGTGACTTAGGGCGTCAAAATACCTCCTTTGCTCTGCTATTGTTGAATCCTTGTCATGCATAAGGCAGAGCAGAAGAGTAAAGGGCCCCTAAAATCCCACCTCTGAGCAAATCTCACCGGCCACCAAGCCAAGTAAATGACAACGCCCAGATATATTGCTTGATGGCACGGCAGACTCATTATCAGAGCAGAACGCAAGCACTTAGCAGAAATAACAAAACTTGGTATGCATCAAATAGAAAGCACAAAAGTCAACAGAGGAACGCAACTCGCATTGCAGGAAAAATAATTGAATCTTACATAAGAAGATCTGGCTATAAGCCAAATCAGAGTGCTACATAGTACTACAACAACGGCGGCTACCTAATCAAAAGAAGGGAGCAAATACAGATGAAAAGGAAATGTTTGACTATTTAGTTACAAATATTACAAGATAAGTCAATTAGGATATCATCGGAGGGCAAAAACGGAGGACTGCAATCAGTTCAGCACAGGCTCCCAGCTCACCTACCTCAGCAGCTCAGACAGGAGTCACAAGAAGACTGAGGCGAAGCACGAGATAGCCGCCCGAGTTCCTATTGCTTAGGAACGGAGCTGCCATCCTTTGCAGAGCTCCCATCAGCTTGCTGCTCTGAAGACTCTCCCTCTGAAGGCAAAGAATAGAGCAACTCCAGATCTCTGAGCTCCTGAGTCACCGGAGGTCGCATATGTACCTGACTGGCATAGGCATCCTCAGAGGCATCCCAGTTGAAAGAGGGCTGCAAATGCCAGAGAACCCTACGGACCGCAACTTTGCAGTCCTCCAAGTACTTGTTCCTGAACGCCTCCTCCATCTGCGCAGCCCGGGCAGCCTCCTCCGCCAGCAGCTGAGTCTCTTTCTGCTTTAGGGCCACCTCAGCCTCCCTAGCCTGCTGAGCCTCCCTCTCAGAAAGCAACTTGGAGAACTCTGCCCCTAACTCCTTCTCCTTCTGTCTCAGAGTTGCCTCAGCCTCCTTGGCTTGCAGAGCCAATTTAGCAGAGCAGCCTTCATGATCAGCCCGTATAGCAGAGAGCTGACCCCTGAGCTGCTCCTGCTCCTTCAACGCTGCCTGCAGCCTGGCCTCGGAGGTCTTCAGCTTAGTCTCCACTGTCGAAGCGCGAGACAACGCCTCACTAAGCTAGGAAGAGAGCCGGGAATGCTCAGCCGCGATAGCCTCTGCTTGCGCCGCCTGACCCTCCATGCGTTGGTTGACGGTCCGCAAGGTGTCGCGCTCCACAATCAGAGCATCCCTCTCCTCTTTAGTTTCGCGGCAGGTAGACACAATCAGAGAGTTCTGAGCCTTCAGCTTGGCATACTCTGCTCTCTGCTGTGCTACCTGAGCCTTAAGCTGCTGCAGTTCAGGGAGATCTGCCTCATGTCTACCCAACCCTACAGCATGGCAGAACTCCCCAATGAAGGCGCCAGCCCGCGCAGCCTGTAATCAAGGAAAAAGCAGATCAAAAAGAAAACTTAATGTCATAAACAGATGACTGTAAAAAGGACAGACAACTCACCAGAGGGACATCTTGAACAGCATAGTCCGGTGAGAAGCGACTTGCCAGAAGCTTCAACCACTCACTGGGATCAGGGAAGGACACGGACATCTGCTCCCGCTCCTGAGCCTCGTGCTGGTCGTCCGCCGATTCCCTCTGCAGAGAACCTGAGCCAAAAGAAAGTCCAGTCAGTTCCACAGAAGGGAAAAGGCCGGAGCTAAGACCAGGTAAGGGGTACACACCTTTGGGGGCAACGTCGTCCTCAACAACAACGATCCGAGGGGAGCCAGCAGGGAGACGAGTCCTCTTCTGAGGAGGAGCTTTTTCCTCACTCTGCCTCTCTGCTGGCCTCTTCTGGGAATGAGAGGAGACCCCAGGCTCAGCCACAGTCTGTTGAGCACCCTCTGCAGGGGGTTTAAGCTGGCCCGCAGTGGGAGCGGAGGTCTGAAGAGCCGCAACAGACTGCACCTTCCTAGCCCTCAATTGCTGCAGAAGAAAACAAAAGGTAAAAAATGTCGTCAGCAAAGTAAGGCACAGAACGAATTGACTCTACAAGAGGGAAGAGAGGAAAAAGAAATACTAACCACACGCGCCAGATCCTCGGGAGTAGGGGAAAGGACCTGCTTAAAGCCTCTGGGAGGAGGAGGAGCAGCCTTCTGACCAGGAGGAGTAGGCCTCTGGACAGGAGGAGTAGACTTCTGAACAGGGGGAGACACGACAGTCTCCACCACTGGGGCGGAAGCCAAGCTCTGCTGCTCCACCCTCTCATGCTGGAGAGGCTCCACCACCTCCTGGTTAGTCTGAACAGGCGTAGGGACGGCCTGCCCAGCAGAACCTATCACATTAAAATAAAAACAGGGAAATCAAGAAGGTGCAGGTAAAAAGAAACCTATAAGAAAGAGCAGTCTGGGTCTGAAGAAGACACCTACCTGACTGGCCCTCACTCTGATCCTCTGCAGACTGAGTCGTGACAGTCTTAGCAGCCTTCGCTCCCGTCCTGTCAAACTCTGTCATGGCTTGGTGAGACTCCTGACCAACCTCATCAGGCTGAGCAGAACCACCACCTAGAGTAGGTTCTTTCTCCGTCCTGTCAAACTTCGTCGCCGCTTGGTCAGGCCCTCCCATGGGCACATCCTCCACCACAGGCGGTTTTGAAAGTAAAAAGAGAAAATGAGAAGCGATTAGCAGAGTGCACACAAGCAGAAAGAATACCTTGTGGTTCATCATAAGTAATACCTGGTTGCGCAGGAGGAAGCTGTTGCAGGGGCTCAACAATCAGAACAGTCCCTTGCAGAGTGCTGGCCCCCTTTGTAGATCCATCATCGTCGTCGTCTTCCGGCAGATGTGCAGCACGCCGGGAACGATGGATCTGCAGAGGAACAGCCGCCGCCTCCTCCTCGTCATCAGATTGAATCTCTGTGACAGTGGCAGAGGGGGCCCCTTGCGGCCGGGACGTCCCAGTAAACCTATCCACAAGTTCCGGGCGCTTGGTCCGGAGGGAAGGATGGTCCAAGGAAGTAGTGTTAATCTCCCTGATGAAATCAGGGACGGTGTAGGTCCCTGGGTCAGGTACCGGACGATACCTGCGACACACTGAAGACTGACTCAGACCCAGCTCCCAAGGAATGGCAGACCCAGAGTCTCTGCAATATTAGAATATTCGTTAGCTACAGCAAATCAGAATGCAGAAGGAAAATAATGGAAAGGGGCAGAACATGCCCGCCAGCTCAAAACCCACCCTTAATCACTTGGCGAACAAACTGTCTACACGGAGCTGCAGCACAGTACAAACAATGAATCACAGCAGAGTGGAAAATGAGAAGCAGAGTTAAGGGCTGGCAGAGTGCTTACCAGTAGTATAGTCAGGGGACAGATGACCTATCCTCAGGAAGGCATTCTGACACATCACATAGTGATGCGGTAACCAGTACTTGGGAAGAAACTGCTTCCCGGCAGTAACCTTGGATCTGGACTTGAAGTAGTAGTAAGCTACCCTCTCGTCCCAGTTCAGCACATTTGGGTCCAACTGCTTCTGGAAGTTAGGCTCCACAGGGCGCAGAGGGGCCTTAAATTGATAAGGGTGCCCTTCCTCCGTCGGTACCCTAACAAAGACAAAACTATCCCGCCAATCTTTCAGACTGAGATCAACGGGATAGACCGTCAGATGATTGGCCCGCACCGAGCCGGTGAAAAAGCTGTACTCCCCCCTGCCTCTTAAAGTAAAACAGGCATTGAAAGAGTTTCATGGTGAGGGGGAAGCCCAGAGCTTCACAAACCCAAATAAACCCCAGAATCTTCTTCAGAGACTGGGGATTGACTTGGCAGAGAGCCATGTGATACCGGCAGAGAACCCACTCTAAGAACCAGTGGATGGGGAATCTAAGCCCGAACTCCAGCTGCTTCATATAAACAGCAGTGTACCCCTCTGGTACATCTGCCAGGCTCTGACCCTCTCGGGGAAGCACTACCCAAGACCCGCGAAGCGGCTTGATCTCCGCAGCAATCTCAAGGTAGTATGCAGCATACGCCCGTTTGAACGCTTCTGCAGATTTCTTCGCCAAATAAGGCTTACCCTTGCTGGTAAAGGGCAAGACTCCGCATCTCATGGTCGCTGTACTTCCATTTGACTGCGGGCAGAGTGGGCTTAAACTTGTAGTTGGGAGGGAATCTGTTGGTTTCAGGACCCAACAACTCCTTACGAAGACCGTTCCAGGGGTCAAAGATCTCCCATTCCTCCGGAACCACCTCGTCCTTACACCGAGGCAGATCCAACTTCAAAAACGGGGACTGAGTGTCCATCAGGTAAGGCTCATCCGGCTCGGACGAAGAGGTAGATACCACACCCTTCCCACGGGAAGCAGCAGATTGAGAAGTAGACATTCTACACAACACAAGAAACAGACGACAACACATCAGACTTGCAGTCAAAACACAAGACAGTCTGGCACCTCAGACCTACAGACTGAGCTACCAGACTGGGGGGCAAGGATGTGTATGGTATGTGAAGATCAGAAATAGCCAAGAAATAGGATATTTTCTTGCTTTTCTTACAAAAAGATACATGCAAAAATAGTCTGGCACCTCAGACCTACAGACTGAGCTACCAGACTAGGGGGCAAGGATGTGTATGGTATGTGAAGATCAGAAATAGCCAAGAAATAGGATATTTTCTTGCAAATAACGCAGACAAAACAATGAAGACACATCGCAGGCTTACAACCCAGCAAGTAAAGAGGATAACAGGGTAAACAAAGCAAACCCTAAAAATGTGAAATGTCAACAGTAGAGCAGAACTCAGCTGAAGAAGCAGAGCAGAGCCTACCAACCAGAGCAGAGTCCTGCTGAAGAAGCAGGGCAGAGCCTATCATTCAGAGCGGCAGAACGGAAACGAAACAACACCAAACAGATCTATGAAACAAAGAAGTAAACAATCACATCTGAAGACCAAAGGAAAGAAACCCTAACCTCAAAAACACAGGCAAATAAGTGCGTATAGAAGGAAAAAGGGGGAGAAATCCATAAACACAGAAAAGATCACATCAAAACCACCAAGAAGGAAAAAACCAAAAGTAGATCTGGGAAAAAGAGTTTACCTAGATGGAGAACGGAAGACGCCAAGGAAGAGAAGATGAAAGCCACAAACGCAACAGTATCAAATATCAAATTAAGCTCCAAACGCAGACAAATCCCAGGATAATCAAGAGAAATCACTCGAAAATGGCTAGGGCGAAAAGAAATTCTTGAAGAACAACAAGAAAGTTTGAAAGCAAAGAGTTCGAAGGAAAGGAAACTGAAAAGTTTCACAAAAGGTCGATTCAGCCTTTAAATAGGCATAATTCGTCCACTCAGCACCAACTTATCATCATTACATTCCTTGGGAACCCAAAGAGTCACATCAATTCAATTCAATTCAAAATGAATTAATGACCCTTGCTCAACACCCCAACCAAATGGGCGGGAAAAATGGAAGCATTCTGGAGTTTGTGAAGAGCAACTCACAGACAGCCACGTATCATTCTGCGAAGAGCAGAACGCCAGACCAAAAAACAAATGCACCCAGCATATTGCAATCTGCAAATACTGGGTCCGGGGGGCAAATTGTATGGGGTCTACCTAGCAGACCTCCAGCTGGCAGCAGCCTGCCACTCCACGTCAGAGCGCCTGGAGCAGAGCATACCTCCTCAGGAAGACCGCTCCAGACATAGCCTCTAGGCTGGAGTTTAATGAAGGCCTCGTTCCACCTTGGCCCACTTCCAAATAGGCCCACTCACTTTACTAGGTCAGTTACAAGTCCATGTCTCATATAAATACCCATGCCCATGCATGGGTAAGGTACGTTCAATCAAACACTCACAAAATACTTGCACTTGATACTCGTTTTCTCTCTACTAGAGATCTTGTGCTCAATTTGGACTGACTTAGGCATCGGAGAGGCGATCCTCGGAACCACCCCCGAGGTTTCTCCTTGTTTTGCAGGTAACCACCACCACGAAGGACATTTGGGAGCCACGATTCCACCGAGTACCCACCACCACATTCACTGTTGCTGTCTTGGACAGAAACACTATTGTTGCTTCTTTCATCAAAAATTAATAATGATATACAAATTTTTAATGAAAAATATGGAACTCGCTACTAGTTCAGTAATCAATATGACCATTTTGCGGCATTAAGTCTTTTGTCCTCGTTTCTACTACTTCTTTATAAGTTGTTTATTTTATTGGTGGATTGAAAACCAACTAAATCAAATCTGTTTGCTGATATTATACTACAATATTTCTAAATATAAATAATTAAAAATTGACCTTGTGGGAGCGACACCCCCCACCAGCTCCCCTCCCTCCGCCCTTGTGTATATCCACACACGACCTCACCCTTGTAGATACGTGACTTCCCAGGAAGAGATGTGTGGCTTGGAACTCATACAAGAATATCTAACACAACACAACTCATAGAGTTATATGATACATCATCAGATCATCTTAAAGAAAAGAAAATACTTTGGTATGTAAAGTCGTAGTTAGATGATATGACACATTGACAACCCTTAAATGACATATATCAACAGGATAAATGTTCGGTTTCGGTTGGCTAGTGAGAGCTAATGGTGCCCCTCATGGAAAGCATTATTAATTTATTATGATCTTGTGATCATCAAATAATGTGATCCTCCAATAATTAGGAGTTAAATCTCATTAGTTTAATTTTTAATTGTCTTTATCTTAAGCATTCATCAGTTGGATTATTTTTATCAGGGACGATTCGTTGGAGTGGACTTGCTAAAGTAATTAGGTAATTGTCATACTACAAGTTAGATTGGTTATGGACTTGTTAAGAAAAGAAGAAAATATACTCTAGAAAGTAGAAACTTTTTTGCACCCTATTTTGACATTTAAAAGTTGTATATTTAGAAAAAACAAAGAAGAATAAAGAAACTTTGAAAACTTCTACTTTCTAGTCTTTAAAAGATTCGAGTTTTTTTCTTATTTCCAAAATGTTTAAAATTGGATGAGTTTAATTGCTTAATTCTTCTAGATTTGGTATCCATTTCTATGTTTAAGATATTTATTGTGAATTGATCAATCCTAGTAATCATCCTATCATCAATTTGCATATTTTCAACTCATTATATCCCTTTTAAGATTGTAATAAGTTTATGATTATTGTTAGTTCAACGTTATGTGACTCTGCCTAAGCCCAATAACTAGATTTTTCTTTCAAAAATAGTGATTTTAATTTATGAGTATCATAATTTTATTACTTAACCAATCACTCGTCTCAAAAATATTAGAAAGTATATTCACATTCTTGCCTGTGATAGTCGTATAATGTCATAATCTGCATAATTAAAGATAAGAACATTGATCGTTGCTCCCTACGCATATATGCTATATCATTGAAAGTATTATTTTGCCTTCAAATAAACAAAAAGACACTCCATGCTAGGGCTTAACGTCATTTAGCAAAGTGACGGTCAAATCGCCACTTGGATGGCTCACAAATATAAGTTTTTTCAAAGTCCTACATGGCCTTATGCTTGGATTTGGAACACATATATCCAGTCCAAGATCAAAGTTTTATTTGCCAACTTCTGAACAATGGTCCTCAGACCAGAGATAGCTTTAGAACGGAGAAATATGTTGATTCTATATGTTTGCCCCTTGTGTCACGCTACAACGTAATGTATCAATCTTCTTTCTATATCTTGCCAACTACACAAATTAAACGTTATGGAAATATCATGATCATTAATCTTCTTGGTACTACAATTAACAATTTGTCTAATCATACTATTTTTACGAACATTAAATCCTTCCTGAAAGCGAATTTTCGTTAAATTCTTTTTGCTCCCATGGAGCCTTTGGAAAGAAAGAAATGCAATCATTTTCTAGCGAGAAACATTTCAAATAGCTCTTTTTTTTATAGACCTATCCACGCCTTTTCTGAATGGAATTTGCATAATTCAGTAGACACTGACGCTTCTTCCTTCACCCCTCCCCCTTGCAAACATCACCATACTAATAAGGTTCAATGGAACACCCCCTCCTCAACAATATGACAAACTCAATTGTGATGACTCTTCTACATGCATCTTCCTCAGCAGCAACAGATAATGTTCTTGGCAACTTCAATGGACAAGTACTCAATGAAATGGCTTATAAACTCAGAAAATCGTCTCGTACCCCTGATAGCAGAAGCCACAACCTTACAAAATGGCCTTATTCCAGCCCAAAATATGCATATTCAAGATTTGCTTATTGAAGGCAATAATTTAACGATCATCAACATTCTGATTGGGATTTGATACGCCATGGAGTATTCAGACTCTCGTTGATGACATCCATCAGCTCATTCCAGTTTCAAGCTACTTCCTTAGTTCATATTTTCCGAAAAGCAAATAGAGTAGCAGACTATCTCTCCAAACAAGATCATCATCACATTTCCACAAAAAGACAGTCGTTTGATATCCTTAAAGAACAAAACTTATAACATTTTTCTTTCTTATACAGTTTAAGATTCACTATTAAGAGAAGGGTTCCTTAAACTTATCTTGTAACTATATATATATAATGTTAGTGCTCTATGCACGCAAGGAATGTGCTTCATAGATCCATCCCCCAATAAGGGTCCTTTTCTCTACATATTACAAACTATAGAACCTAAACGATTCTCCACCCAATCACATAGCATTACCATCTTTATCCAAATATTTTAAACTATTAAAAAATGTTTGAAAAAAACAAAGTGTTGTTTAGATCAGAGATTCCCTCATCCTCCATGATTACTATAGTTAGGTATAACTAGTCTAAATTAATCATAAAGTTTAATCCTTTAATCGGCCAATATCTTAATGTACCCGTGATCATGATAGCAGAGATGAAATAATGATATCCATTAATTAATTGGTATAATTATGTTTTTAATCAAGGTCTTAAGTACTCCTTTGATCTTCTGGGAAGGTCAGAAAAGGAATAATTATATGAATTCGTGACGCATCCCACGCGTCAAATAAAATTAATGATTTTAAGGTCTCTTTAATTGAACTCCTGATCCAATGAACCTGTTGCTTAATTGTTTTTAGCATATGAATCAAATGAAGGTGCTTATGGAGCTGGCAAGTTAGCCCTTCAGGGAACACCACCCTACCTGTTGTATTTTATATGATCATATAATATATAGTTATTTTTTTCTTTTTTTGATATACTTCTTTTGTGATTCTTTTAGATGGTAAGAAGAACTTTTATGATCAGACCTCAACTCATTTTTTTAGTATTCGTGGATTAAACAACTGAAAATAAGGGGAGAAAGGTAAGGAAAATCGCACTTTGAGCTTCCTTAATTGCTAATATTGAACTCTAGACCTCTAGGTTTTTACAAAGTGATAGAGCATTCGAGCCAAGTCTCGTTTGATAGTATTTTTTATGGGTCGCAATGAAAAGGATGTAATTAGGATTATTAGTGGAAGCTTGTGCAAAATGAAAAGGTAAATTAAATTCGATTATTTGTGGTTTAGATCTAGAGTTGATGTGCTAAAGTATCCAACTTTATTGTTTTTACATATTTAAATGATTTATTTTGGATTGCTAGAAGTATGACACGAAATCAGCAAACTCAAGCGCCTAATAATGTGTAGAAAATCTGATATAATTTATTGTCAAGAACATGAATCAGATTCATGAACATTTTAAGTAATGTGATTGGCTACAGAATATGCATTTAATTTATTTTGTACTTAAAGTGGCTAATCTAGTTGGATTTGATTCGCTATACAATAAGTTTAGCTTATCATTTCTTCCAAGTTCAAGTATCTTGTTTGTTTTAAGGTTTAGTTTAGTGGATTATACTTAAAGGGTACCTTTTCACTTTGTTCTGAAATTGTGGGAGTTTCTTTTTCCCTTTTCTTTCTTTTTAATTAAAGGTTCCTCTAACATTTAGATTAAATTTTTTTCCCCTAAAAAAAGGGTTCATAGCTAGCTTTTCCATATATTTTCTTGTTGACAGACACTATAAGTTTATCAAATTATGGTGTTATATAGATATGATTTGGATTAAATAGACTTTCTAGTATTGTAGATATTACTATCATAAAAGATGATATTATCTTTGTTAATACTCCCTCCGTTCCCTTTTGTTCCCATTTTCCTTTTTGGGATGTTTCTAAAAGTTCTTCCCACTTCAAATCTTTTCCATTTTAAAAACTTTTGTTTTCCCATCTTACCCTTCAACAACCAAATATTTACTACACTTTTTTTACTTTTTGTCTTACACATGAGCCCACTTTAGAATCTTTTATTTCTCAATCACTCACTTTTTTTTCTCTCTCTTACTTTTTCAAAAACAAAAAGTAGCAAAGTACACTTTATATAATATAAATTTAAAAATATTCTCATCCACCTCACTTTGCATTGGTTTTTCCCCATATTCCAAATGGAAACATCAAATGGGAACATCAAATGGGAACGGAGGGAGTATAACATAATAATCTCATTTTATCTCGTCTGACTGCCCCATGCTTAGGACGGTCACCCGATGGAAGTTAGATCCACCCAATCCGAAAAATAGATGAAAACGCGCTCAAACACGGGTCCTTGACGGATGGCGTGTGAGTGGGGCGATGGGTCGGCTCGGAGGTGGGTTGAGTTCCTCCAACCCACACCTGATCCATCATCCGACCCACCCATCCATCATTAAATTAATAAAAAAATATGTTTTCGAATAATATAAAAACAAAAACCCTAAGTTTTTATCAGACCCTTTTACGTTTTACCCCAGTTCTGAAAAACACCAAATACATAGTAATTAACCAAAAGCATAATAACACCATAAGCTGCTGTCGTCCTACTATATTACGAGAAAAGTTTCATTTTTTTTTAATTAACCTAAAGCATAATAACTTACAACAGTAAAGTTTCAATTTTTTTTTTTTGTAATATAAGTTTTTTTTCTATCATGGTAGGAATATGACATTTAGCTAGTGGGCTTGCAATACTACTAGTTTGTTAAACTCTTAAACTTTGAGTACTCGTGCAACTTATGCTATATTTATACTTAAATGATTGTGCCCCTATATTCTTAGTTAAGAAAAATATGTTTGACAATTGATATATATGTTAATTTCCGTTGCACAACTTGTCATTTTTTCAATGTTGTCTTTAACCCATTGGTCATCCTATCCATCCGCATCACTCGTGGATGATGGATGGGTTGGTTTTGGGTTGGAATTTAAGTGGAAGATGATGGGCGGTACGGGTGACTAGTGGAGTCCTAGCGGGTGGAGGTGGGTTGACCTAATATCGTTTTCAACTTAGCATATAATCTTAGGGAACTAATCGATAAATACGATTAGCTACTCGATCGCATCAAATATCATTTTCAAGTCACTTATTTAACCACAACATAAAATTTTCATCTTCTTGTTTTTTAGCCCTGAAAATCCTACTATTGCACGACTCTTTTTACCGAAGAAAAAGATGTAATATTAGATGCAAGTCAACCTTATCTATACTATACTATAAGTTACTGTAAATCCGTCTCACCTAACATTTGTTGAATTACGAAAATGTGCCACAAAAAAGATACCCTAATTCACAACTTAGTTTTAATATCCTCCTGTTAGTCCTATATATATATATATAGAGAGAGAGATATAAGTACATGCATAGAGTACATGAGTTTGAATGACCGACTAGTTTCTTGTACTTATAAAAATGGGAAAAGTAGTGAGTGGCTCTAGAAGGAAGGAGAAATACTCCTCTAAAAGACGTACTAGAGAACTGAAAACTTTCTCGACAAGATAAAAGAAAATGTAGGTGACCAATTTAGGTGTTACACTTAACACCAATTTCTTTCCTGCGGATAAAAAAGGCACGACAAGAAGGCGAGATAGTCAAGGGAACACAAATTGCATGCGCCCAAAAACCTTAGCAGTGGCCTTAGATTCCCCCACGCCCACTGCCTTTTGCCAAATTTCAACTCAAAAAATAAAGAAGTTTGAAACTACTCATGATCGATACTCCAACCCCTCCACCCAATTCCTATATCTTTCTGACGTCTGTCTACTGCAATTATATCTTTTTAGTTAACAAACCACTTTTTCTTATGTAATCATAAATCATTTTACATTAAATATGATTAGTAGAGCATAAAAGTTTTTTCTTTCTCCTATGTTAAAGGCAATTAAGACAAAGAAGTAGTGAATAGAGTAACAATCTTTTATTATCTTGAGAAGAGAGAGTAGATTACGAAAACGGAAGAAAAGGTAATATAAGGGTTATATAATATCCTTACAATTAAACTAAAAAGAATGCGCCTAAAACTGAGGCCTCCATACTTGGCTTATACTAGCGCCATAAAATTTCAGGCATCTTTCGGCACTTTTCCTTAGGGCCCATTATATTCAACTTATTAACACTTGTCTTAATAGATCTTGACTTATCTGAACTTATTAGTATTTATCTGCACTTATTTAAATTTATTCAAACTTTATTTGTAATAGGGTCAAACCTTATTTTTGGTTGTATAAACTTATCTGAAGTTATTAGTTTCTTTTAGCACTTAGCTTAACGGAACTTATTTGGACATATATTTTATGATAAGAATGAAAATAAGTTGAACAATACAAGACCTTAATAGTACTTACCGATGCATATGAATACTGCTTACCAAGTCATCGACCACTTTTCCAAATTTGGTCACTATGTTACGTGCATTATGAACTTATATAATTAGTTTTTTTCTTCTCGGTTTGGATAACTTAGGAATTCCCCTCCCGAAGAAGGGCCTTCGATAAGGCCTCCTAAAATCTATTTCTAACTACTATAAAAATAGGATCAAATTTCAAAGAACTGCTTACCTAAAGTATTTTCAGATCAGCAAGTCTTGTGTGTCCCCGCGTTAACAAACCGTGTGGCGCACACACAATGTTGAAATTAGGGGAGATACCAATTATTTTACGAGGGCTACCAAGTGTTGGAGGATTATTGACTGATTGGGGGTTACTAACTGTTTTAGGGGGATTACTAACTGTTTGGGAGTTACTAACTGTTTTAGGGATTATTGACTTTTTTGATATGGGTTAATGACTATCTTGGGGGAGGGGGTTACTGACTATCAAGGGGAGGGATTATCTAATGTTTTGGGTGAATTTGAAGAGTGAAAGAATAATGTATGGGCTACTAAATAGTCTCGCCACACCATTAAGCATATAAGAATTTGCCTTCTCAAATATCTTTAGAGTTATTTTTAGAAAAACAATTTGTGAATTACAATTCAACCATGGGCCCTAAATAGCTAGGAAGCACAATAGCAAATTAAAAGTTTTTAGGTATGATTCATGAGCTAGGATTGATGGCATATATCATTTGATTAAACCACACAAAAAATGTAAACAAGTTTGTGAATTAATGTAGAGTTTGAACTACACAAAGTGATCCACTTATCTCCAAGATTATTTCTCAAGCTAAGCACGTCAAATCCTAAATTTAAATCTATACTCGAATCAACTCATTGACAATAGCTATTGTATTATGATATTTAAAGTTGTGTAAACTAGTAGGTAGCTTTTCCCAATGCAATAAAGAAAATCAAATAATGCTACTCCTAGTATTTGCTTTATTTCTTTCAACTTTTCAAGGGGGTCATAGAAAAATCAAATAACGATAGTCCATAAGTGATGAATATGTCTGTTTCGTTCTTTTCTTTTAGATATTTATTTCAACAACTTTTTCATGGGAGATGAAAATTTGGGACCAGAAAGCAAAGCTAAATAAAAGGCACTTGTGGCTGACTCTCAGGCTTTTTCAGCACACACCACCTCTATAACCTCAAGAACCCTACTTCGCCATGAAAGGGGCCCTCAGTATTATGCCACTAAAATAATGAAAATATTATTACCTCCGTCTTAATTTTTTTTGCTATATTTACGTTTTCACACTCTTTGTATACAATTTCAAAAATCAATATTTTAGAAAAATTACAAAAATTATATATTTAAGAAATACACATTGAGACGAATCAAACAAAATATCACATGAATATATTTTCCATTACGTATATAAACTTAACTACAGTCAAATTGACAAAGTAAATAGTGTTCAAAATCAATATGTAGCAACTAATTTAGAACGAGGGAATATGAGTTTACGTTGTTTACATAAGAGTCCATTCTTTTTACTAAACTTATACGAACTCCTATGACTAATTTCTTTGTAATATCTTATAATCCTCGTTCTAATCCTTAATAAATAATTCTTATTTTTGTACGTTGAATTCATAGAACAATTTTGGCTCAGGAGACTCGAAAAAGTCTGAGACGACTCTGCTCCGTCCACCAGCAAAGGGTGCGTTTTTACTAAATTTTCATGTCGTTTAGCTCTCCACGCACAGAGATAGCCGCTATATATATGTAACATACCTGCAGTTAGTACAAGGCCTACTTGCATGTGAACATCCCTTTTAGTACGAGCTAGGTAATTTTTCCCATTAAATCAACGGTACAAGTACAATACTACAATATTGACCTTGTCTGGAGTAGTTAACTTAAAACTACATCCATGGTTCCTGCGATTGTACTATAATTTGTTTTGTTTTCACTAGATTTAGTAATCTTACAGGGATCTTCTTTCAACTCCCAGGATAAGCTTCAGTTGGACAACATAACACTAAAGCAGACTAGCAATTATCTAACTCATTTAGCTTGCCTTACAAAATTATTAGTAATTTTTCGTGTTAATTAATGTCTGTGATAATTGAACGAGTATTGAGAATAATGATTGGCTAACCTCTTTAGGTTGTCTGGCATGTTATATATATAGAGATACAAATATCTTTACAAGCCTACTAAGAGTCTAATTACCAAATTACCCTAATACACCCCCTCAATCTTTACGGGGAGGAATCACGGATAGATTGGAACGATGTTTACAAAACAACTCAGAAGAAAGACCCTTAGTAAAAATATCAGCAACCTGCAACTGTGTCGGAACGTGCTTGACCTGAAGTCCACCTTTAGCAACCATCTCATGAACAAAATGATAATCAACATCAATATGCTTACTACGATCATGATGAACAGGATTGGCAGTAAGATACATAGCAGAAACATTGTCACAATAGAGAATGGTAGGCCGTCGAAGAAAATACCCTAAATCAGCCAACAATTGACGTATCCAAATTGTTTCGGCCGCATTGTAGGCAACAACACGATACCCAGCTTCAGTAGAAGACTTCGAAACAGTAGGTTGCTTCTTAGAGCGCCAGGAGATCAAATTCTTCCCTAGGAAGACAGCATAACCAGTAGTAGAACGCCGAGTGTCAGGACACCCGGCCCAATCAGCATCAGAATAGGCAACAGTCACAGTAGGAGAGCCAGTACTATGAAGAAATAGCCCATAATCAGAAGTTCCTTGCAGATACCTGAAAATTCTTTTCACAACATGAAGGTGAGTAGTACGAGGTGCATGCATAAATTGAGAAACCGAATTAACAGCATAGGCAATATCAGGACGAGTCATAGTCAAATATTGTAATGCACCAACCATACTACGATAATCTGTGGGATCAGCAAGAAGTTCATCATCTAAGAGTGAAAGAGTGACACGAGAGACAACAGGAGTACGTACGGGTTTGACAGTATGAAGATGAAATTTTTGAAGAAGATCAACTACATATTTGTTTTGAGACAACATCAAACCCTGAGGAGTACGTAAAACCTGAATGCCTAAGAAGTAATGCAAATCACCCAAATCCTTCATAGCAAACTGGGAATAGAGAACACTGATAAATTTCTGAAGCAAAGAGGAACTACTACCTGTAAGCATAATATCATCAACATATAGTAAGAGAATGATAATATGACTACTGTGTTTGAGAGTGAACATGGAGGTGTCACAACTGCTGCACTTGAAACCAATAGAGATAAGAAATTGCTGAAACGAGAGAACCAAGCTCGAGGAGCTTGCTTCAAACCATAAATGGATTTTCGTAACCGACAAACATGATGTGGTTGAGAAGGATGTTCAAAACCAGGAGGCTGACGCATATAGACTTCCTCATTGAGGAAACCATGAAGGAAAGCATTTTTAACATCGAGTTGACGAATAGGCCATTTAAAAGTAGTAGCAAGAGTAAGAACTAAGCGAAGGAAGTTGCGGACGGAAGAGATGAAGGAACACACGGCACGGAAAAGGAGAGTGGGTGGCTGCTGCCACCACTCGTGTGATGGCCAAAACCCGGTGGGAAATCAAGATGATTTCTTGACTTGGGCCGTAACAAACTGGGACTTGCGGCAATTGATGAAGACGCGCCAAGGAGCGTTGGTGGTGGCGGAAGCAACCACTGTTGGCCTGAGGAGGCGTAGCCACCACTGGGTGCGACAGCAGTGGTGGTGGCGGCTGCAAAGGAGCCGCTGTAAGGGCTGTCGTGAAACGGGGCCACGTGCGACTGGGTGAGACGCACGTCATTTGTTGGCCGGGCAACGAGAGGAGAACGCTGATGGAAGGGCGTTCTGGGACTGAAGACAGGAGCATCGACAGTGCTGGTGGTTTGGGCGGCAGACATGGTGGACAATAGCCGGAGAAACACCTACCGAAGGTGGTTAGGGTTTCGGAAAAAAAAACTTAGGTTTTGTGCGGAAAAATAAGCCTAGGCTCTTGATACCATGAACGAGTATTGAGAATAATGATTGGCTAACCTGTTTAGGTTGCCTGGCATGTTATATATATAGAGATACAAAATATCTTTACAAGCCTACTAAGAGTCTAATTACCAAATTACCCTAATAATAATTAACTTCATTTACAAATATGTGTTTTTCTTTATGTATGCATATTTATTGACACTCGATACTATATTCTAAATGGTGATAAAATTCTATGAGGAAAATGAATATTACGAAGATATTATCATAAACTAAACATTGATGACATAAAACTTGACTTACAGAATTTACATTATTAATTAATATCATCAATATTTATAAAAGAAGCCTGATATATAAAAAGATAATCCACGTAATGATCAAGGATAAGGATCGGATCTATGCGACCTCTAGGAGTTGTATATAAGCATATACATTGTACAAAATGGTATTAATTTAGATAGTAATTTACGTCAAAATCATGCATGCAATAGTGCTATTAATGTTTGAAAGTTACTTTAATTTTCTTTTTAGGTTATTAAACACATCTCTAAGAGTTTTTTCCATCATATTATTCCTTAAACTAAACTAATTTTGTTACAATTAAAATTAACCTCGATTTGTATTAGTTTTTTTATACCTTTCTACATGCATGTGATTATGCTCATTAAGGTAAAAATAGAGTAACTTTCTTCCCTTTAGGTAGGGGAGGTTGAAGTTTCTTGTGGACAAAGAATGTTGATATATAGCATATACTCATTTCGTTTTGCTTTAATGGTTATGATAATCGTAAGCACACATGTTCATGGTATAAGAAGAGAAATGTAGTGCTATATGTGAGCTAAAGTAATGAAACGATGTCTTTATCTATGAGTAGAAAAGGAGAAAGTAAGATAAAAAGTGAGGTAGTTTGAAGTAATATATCAATAAACAAAAACATCACTAGAAATAAAAGTGTAACCATAAAAATGAAATCAATATAAATCGAAAGGTGTAGCCACTGAAGAAAAATGGAGGGAATATAAATTAAATATAATTGAATACGCTAGTTAGAGCTGTCTATATATACACTTGAATTCATTTACAATTATATACTACTATAGTGAAAATATGCAGTCAAAATTCATACTTTGTTCTTCCATGTTATTCTATTGCAACATTAATAAGTCTTTGCACACTATTTAAAGAGGCCACAAGAGAGAAATAAAGAGATAGAAAGAAGGAGGGGTTCATATGATAACAAATAGATAGAGAAAAGTTTTAGCCAAGATTGATAATGTTGTAATTAATAGTAAACTTATATAAATGGAAAATGTTGCAATAGAATACTACGGAGAAAGTGTATGAACAATGTATATACAAGTCAAAATATTACTTATATTCTAAATTATATGACCTCTTTTTCGAAGAAAAAAATGTAAAATTTAAATGACATGAACATATTCCTTCTTATAATGCAAAACATATATACATATATTCTTATTGCATACTATAGTCTAACAAATCTGATCTATATATATATTCATGATATAAGCTGGATGCCAGTTAGAAAGTACATGGGTTTGTAATCTTAGATTGATTTTCTTAGTACTCAATCCACATGCTCCAATTAAACACCAACAATCATTGTGCTTGGATATACTTGTATTTGATTAAAATCCAACCAACTAAGACCCACCTTAATGTAATTACATCATACTATTGTATTAACTATTATCCTAGTTAGTTAATTCATATCATGGAAATGTACAACCTCCCCATTATTTAAGCACTAACCCTTTATATTAAACTAATTATTTCTAGTTAATCTCCCTTAATTGCACTCGACTGCCACCAAGATCCGAATTTTTCAATATATTTACGTAGAAATGCTGATTTTTTTATTCAAAATAAGTTGAATTGTTAACTTTGCTTCCTCTAAAAACTTGAAAAGCGATTTCGCCCGAAGGGATTCTAGGTCGATCAGGTAAGGTTTTGATTCCTTATTTAGTCGGAGTCTTCTAAAAAAAATTATTGGTTCCACCTTCCACCCCTGTTTAAGTGTATCTTACAACTAAAATCATTAAATTGCTTATAATTAATTAAGCTAAATAGGAAGCTAGTGGTGGATTTTAATTGAAGAAGATCCTGTGGCCAGAGTTAGAACTTTTGGACTATTCGAAGAGGTACTCATAATGATCGTACGGTGAGGATCAATGTGTCGGCGGGCCCGGTGGGTGATGCCATTAACTTGGTCTTGGTCTGGGATTATCATAAAACTTTGTACTTGTATTAATAATTTATTAAGTATGGCATTAATCAGCCAACTGTATCAGATTACATACAATACTTGCCTCCATGTGATTCTCCAATTGGCCGCCTTGCTAATTAAGCTGGATTCTATTATTTTCTCATTATTGTGATCTATCAAAATTCCCTTTCCATCTTTTTTTTCAACATTTTATTTTTTCATTGTTTGACTAATTGAAGTTTAATTAATTATTAACTAAGAAGTATTCCTATCAAGTATCACCCCCTTCAAAACCAAAAAAGTGGTAGTATTCCTTACAAAATAAGGGTATCTAAGTTTATTCCCATTATATTTAAGAATACAAATTTCAACAATATATAGGAATTAAAAGGCAAAAAACATATCACATATGCATGTTTATAGATAATAGTATACCATCATCAATAACTCCAATAACAATGAATCATATCTTGGACCTCCAAAAACTACGCAACACCCTCCCAAACGATGTTTGCCTCCTAGTCAAAGACATCCCTTTGCCCTCTAATGCTAAGGAGGATACTCCAGTATGGGGCCTAACCTTGAATGGTTCTTTCTCAGTCAAATCGGCAATCTCACGAGTTTACCTAAATGGCTCTTCAAATGGATTTGGAACTTAAACATTACTCCTAAGATCACCATCTTCGTATGATTAATCCTACACAAGAGCTTGGGCGTGAGAGCTACACTCAAAAAAAGAAATATCATTTTAACAGACACTTACCCAATTTGTCCGTCTCACCAAGAAACCATCCGACACTTTTTCTCAGACCGCCAAAAAGTAAGCCAACTCCTCCAGGACAACCATACTAAATCTTGGCTGCAAGAGTCCATCCCACCCGACCAAATCCAACGCGCCCTTTCCAAACTTAAAAGCAAAAAGGACATCATTACTAGTTATATTTTTCTCCTTTGGTATATTTGGGAAGAAAGAAATTGGTGTTTTTTAACACCCAATTTGCTACTCATAGAATTCTCCCCAGAGCCAATCTAGCCTTCAAGGAATGGAACTTTAGGACTACCCTGGACCAAGATCTTCTCCATTTTCAAACCCTTCTCCCCCCCCCCTCTTCTCCTAGTGTTCTCAAAATAACATTGTCTGGCAAATATGTGCCCGCGGCGACAGGTTTCATCATCGTAGACAACAACTCCAATGTCATTGCAGCAACAACTTTCAACCTAGGCCGTGGTAAAACCAAGAGATTTTAACTTAAACAATAAGGAGGGCTCCTTATTCTCTTTCCACTTTTTTTTACCTCCTCAAAGTATATACTAGCTCTAGACCTAGGTAAAACCAAGAGCTTTTAACTTAAACTATTAGGGTTTAAATTAAAAACCTTATTATATCAAGTTTTAACTTAAAAGTGTAAGATAAAATTAAAACCTTGAATTCTCTAATTACGAACAATTACAATTACAACTCATAAAAAGTTGATATTTTAATATTTTTCCTTGTGTATAAATAGCAAATAATGGTCAAAGTAAAAGTACAAATAAAACCAAGACAAAAATTGCGTAGATTAAAAAGGGATGTAGAGAATGATAATATCCCCCTCTAAACATAAACAATAACCTTATTGATGAATATCAAGAACCCTAGTCCATCACTTTACCACTATCCTACTAACACTCATCAAATTTCCCAAATTTGCATTATGAGTCTCCTACATTAGACCGTACACCCAACTAATGGCCGTGGTAATGTGGTATGATGAGGTATGTTTGCGAAATTTTATGCTCTTTCTCTTTTTCAATCACGTCATTACGCCGAGTAAAAACTAATCCATTAAAAACTCATTTTCACCATCTTCATCTTAATTTGTGCATTTAGCTAATTATGAGTTTCTTTTTTAAAAGAATTAAGGTACTAACATATATTTTTTTGGTGCAACTAATGAATCCTATAATCAGTTGGTACCAAATCTTAAATAACACCACTTTCCAAAGAAAAAGGAAAACCATATCATATACTTAAAATACTCCTAGGGGTACATTTTATATTAATATAGAGAATATGATCCTAAAAGTCCTAAAATTATTAAACTAAACAAGTTTAGGGGAGTATAATAAGGCCTGCAGCAATTGTTGGGACTGTCAAAGGCATCTATCAATCCTGCAATCCATCCCTCCTTCTCTCTCTCTCTCTCCCTTGAAAGTTGAAAGAGTTGTGGGATTTGTTTGGCACGCCACAAAATTACCCAAAAGTTGGAACAACCAAAACCCCACCAAACTCCAACAACATTAACAATAATGCTCATTGGTTTCTGTGTTCACTATTCATAACCAGAAATAAGATCCCACATCATCAGAATTCAGAATTACATTATCCCATATTTAAAATTCTTCCTCATTTTCCCACTTTTTTTTCTTTTTTATTTACTACTACTATATATCCTTCAAGATTTGCTTCCAGATCAGGTGATCTATTCCTTCCACTTTCAAGGGAGAAAAAATCTTCAGAGTTTGCAAAAGGGAAGAATTTCTTGGCCTCATCATCATCATCTCCTTCCTATAATCTTAGATCAACTTGATTATTGGTGGTCTCCTCAGCTAAATCCAACACATTTCCAGGTCAGGACTTTATATACTTTGTCCGTTTCCTTTTGGTTGACTATTACGTTTGTTAATGTATAGCTTTTATCAGTTATATGTGAAACTATCAATAAGTAAAAGTTATCAAAGTAAATAGTCACGGTGAGATATGTAAATAGTTTCAAAGGTCAAAATGAGACAAGAGGACAACTGATAACATAACAAAAGCGTTATGTATATGAATTTTGAAACAATAGAATAATCGTTTCCTTTAGATATTATTGGAAAGATATAGCTCATTGAATCTTAACCTTATGTTACATACAAGTCATGATATTAGTCTATTAGATATTTGCACTGAAGTTTAAATAATACTTGTGAAGATTATGTATCATATGATTTGAAGATCAGAAGAGAAGCATGCAAATTCACACATGAATTTGATAGTGAAAGAGAGAGAGAAAAGGAGATGAGAATATGTGATTAAAACTAGTGAAAATGATATGTCACTTACCAAAAATATCTAAACTATTTAGTTTAACTGGCTAGCAAGCTACATAAAAGTACGAGTATAATCTAAGGTATACTTTCATTTGGAAGTTTATATGATTTGGCCCCTACAATAATATGAGTGGAGTGGAAGATATGATTTGAGTTTGGCCATTCATATTCTTTTGGGTATATCCTATCACACAATGACACATAGAATATGAGTATTTAGTATGTACATCCTCGGAGATATCCGATATTGATTTTAAGGAGTCAATTATATCGTAGACTGAATTGTAAATAAAAATGTCATTTAACATTTCTATAAACTATAATGGATGTTTCTTATTTTACTTCGTTTCCAGTAGGAAAAGTGTTTAGGATGATAAGATCGGTACTACAGTGACTAGAAGGGTTACCTAACTTTTCTTCTTCTCTATTATCTATAACAAAAATTCAAAAATATAATTTGCATATAATATCATATTAGTATTAATTCTGGTAGTAGAGAAATTTAGATTGATAAGAGAGAATTATATGTGAGGGGTATTTTAAAATGACGTTTTTATTGTTACTGGATTTGGAATGATTTTATATATGATTTATCATCCAAATAAACATTTGATTTGACCCAATTACAAAATTCCATTTGAAAATCTATTATCCAAACGTACAACTTTATTTTATGAAATCAAAATAAGAATTTTTTTTTAAAAAAAAAAGTAAGCTAAGGTACACCTTATTACTTTTCTATAAGAGATCCAAAATAATATCCAATGTGAATTGTCATGTTGCTTGGATTTAATGCCAACCATAGTATATATCATTTATCAAAATCCAAGATCCGATTTCATCCTATTACTTCTTACCTTAAATTTTTCTCTCTATTTCTCAGGAACAAAAAGACTTTGATTGAAAAAGTCATATTGGATCAACTTTTATATCTTTCAACAAATGGAAAAGACTCTAAAATCCAATAATGATAAAGAGTTCATGCGAATGGCGATGCTTAAACATGAAGAAACATTCAGAGAACAGGTAACTAATAATAATTCTATACTTTCTATTTCATTCTTGTATATGAGTATAAAGTCGTATCCGAATTCGAGTTCTAATAATAAGTTCCAAACTTATGGTGCAGGTGAATGAACTTCATCGTCTGTATCGAATTCAGAAGATGTTAATGGAAAATGTTGGAGTTAACCAACAACAACAACAACAACAACAAAAGCAAAAATCATTTACTATTGATCATTATCAACAACAACTAATACTACAACAAGCACAAGTTCAAGCACAAAGGGATATAAATAGATCAAAGAGCAGCAATATTATGATGGGATTAAATGTAATTAGGCCTGATAATAATCATGTATTAACAGGTGCTAATAATCTTAACCTAAGATCATCTGATAATGCTCAAGAACACATTGCAGAATCCAATGCAAATAATAAGTTGATGATGTTAGATGATACTGAGATTGAGTTAACTCTAAGTTTAGGTCCATCTTCATTCAACCCTAGAAGGCGAAAAACGGGTAAGTCCGAATCGGGTCAAAGCATATCATCTTCTTCAACTGGATCAAGCCAAACCAAGAAAACAAGTCCAAAGAATGATGGTAATACTACTAGAAGCTCAACAACAACATGGGGTGGTTTTACTCAAGGTTCCGGGATCGAATCCGGGTTCTCAAATGGGCAACAAAATAGTAATAATCCTTCTTGGTTGTACCAAGCTTTGAGCTTGAAGCTGACTTAACTGAATTTTAGTAGGTTAATCTTTAGTTTTGTGTGGAGTTGTTCATTTGATTTTCTTTTTCATCCTCTTTTTTTGCTGCTAGTTTACTGGAGACTAATGGAAACACTTATTGACATATCAGGCAATCATAGAGGGCCTTTTGTATAAAGTTTTTGAATTGTTGATGATATGAGCAGCATATTAATCTTACATATTAATTAGTCATTAGTAAGTCTTACTTTCTGTAGCATAGTAAATAAAGAACACTTTATTTTTCATGTAGTCCCTATATTATACTCCCTCCGTCCCAATTTAAATGCTCCGTTTTGACCAAAAATGGGGTACTTAAATTGGGACGGAGGGAGTAATTATTTTGTTTCTTAAACAAGTAGAATTTATGGTTTAGATTTGGATTTTCTAAAATGTACTACCTCCGTTTTTTTAATATGTACATTTGTTTTTGTGCGCGGACTAAGGAAAAAGTGCAAGAAGTCATAGTAAAAGTAAGAAAAAAGTGAAAAAGGTAGAGCAAAGGAAAGAAAAAGTAGGAGAGAAATGTAATAATTAGGTGGACCAACCTTCTATTTATGGAAAAGGGTCGAAGTATACCAATTAAAAAAAACATCCCAAAATGGAAAAATGTGCATATTAAAAAAAACGGAGGTAGTATTTACTTAGATTAAGTGATGAAGAAGGACAGAAATAACAAAATTAATTTGAAACATGTGTCTTGTATATTAATGAATAATAACAGCTCCAAATGATGTAATAATTAATTCTAAACTGAAAATAATTTAGGCATGCAATTAAAGGACGGTTTTCAAAAATTAAAATTTTGTTATCTATAATTTATAGGAGTATAATTAACAAAAGTAGGGTATAAACATGATACGATTAAGGTCATATTAGGATCACCTTTAAAATTTCTGTATACGAATTTTGATTCCGTTATACTTTTTTGTTTAATTGCAATACTTGTTTTTTTGAGGTTAAACCTTACAAATCTTAACCTTATAAGTTCGTACTCATGTTATTAAGGTAAGCATGACCATATGAGATGATTGTTAGGTTTGTTTATTTCATCACTGAATATTTGCAACATATCAACTTTTTTTATATAGATTTTACTAATGCACGATTAATGATTTCAATGGTTCAATTTGTGCATGGAACACATCGACACTACAACTGTTACATTAATGATTTGCTTGAAGTTAATAAATAGAACTAACACTGTATATTATTATCTCCTTACAATTCGCTTAAAATTTTATAATTTATATTATTATACAGGATCGGTCGTTCACTCGTTCCCACACTTCTGCGAATCCTTTGTTTGGTTCCGATACGAGGAACCATCTATATTATCATAAAAGGATTTAGATTTGTTACATGCTTCATATGGACGGTCATGGTATATACATGAATCGTAACTTGTAAGTATTCAAAAAATTCATAATGCGGAAAAATAAGTGTTGTAACTTTTTGAAGATGTAGAAAGTCTTCAAAATTTTCATTTGTATTTGATAATAAGAATTGTGGCCCTAATAGTTAAAAATATAGCATGAAGGCATCAATTATTTTTGGACCAATTGAGTACATTGCATTTATACATGTAGATTCCTTTTTAATACTACCTCCGTTCCAAATGTATTGCAACCTTTGACTTTTTGCACTATTCATACACTTTCTTTTGACCTTCGTTTGTGATTTATACATAAGGATAAATATAGTCATGTGGGATCTTGTTAGATTCGTCTCGATATATGCTTAATTAATATCAACTTTTTATAATTTTTAGTTGAATAAAATTAGAGATATTAGCGTTTAAAGTAGTGCGTTGGGTGGCGTAAAACTCCCTATGTTGCAATACATATGGAACGGAGGTAGTATTTATCACTTTGAATCTAACCTTGAATTATTCATGCAGTAAGGAACTGGATTTCGTCAAGACTATATATATATGATACATATATATGGGGATTGGGGACCTAGATCTTTCACAAAAAACCTGCAAAGATTCTATGACTAGAATTGGTATAAGCAGAACTGGACAAATGTTGTCGATCGTTGTATCCTTTACGACTATACATATACAAGTTTTTAGTTATGTGATGAGACTGGTTCCAAGATCTTCATGAATTATTGTCCTCATGCCTTACTAAAAAAAGGCTTGTGGAATTCGTTTCTTATTGAAAAGAATTGAAACTTTTATAGAGAAGTTTTCTTCATACATCCTTACCATTTATAATGGTGTGGACAAGTTACTGCATGTGGCAAGGAACCCTGAAAATCATGTTTCATATTACACGTTCTAATCACAAGGGACACATGCGCACATACGTAGGTGTAGATTGGGGAAGCCATTTAAGCATATTGGATACTCTGTACTAATTCTTAAAAGAGTTTCAAAATACTATGTATTAATAGTTATATATATTTTATCATGCCTCACCGATAGGCCTGCGAGTTGTTGGTATAGGACTGTAACGTTGATCTGTAAGATTACTATTTCAAAATGTCATCGGGTCCATGATGTACTCGTCATTTTTTTTAAGAATACTTTCTTAGGGTAACAATTATCCACATAAGAAATTGGCTCAATTCATTGGAGTTTTTTTTTTACCACGTACGTCTTTTTTTGTGTCTTTGGAATGCCCTTAGTTGACACGAGGCATTATGTTTTGCCCGGTAAACTTAAATGTCCTTGCCTTTGGAATAGGCTCTATCTTTTCCTTTGTTGTAACTCTTTTTGAGAATTGTTATATGTGAGTATCTGAAGACTGTTTCATGACATCTAAAATACTTTTTCCGATCTAGAAGAATTTGCATAAATTATAATCTACATTCAAGAGCACAATGTTGCATGCTACTTTCCATGAATATGCATGCTACTTTTAAAAACATACAAATAAACTTTAAAAGCCAAGCATTATTTAAAAAAAGAAAGAAGGAGGAGTAATATTTCTCCAGCATGTTTATACTAAAATAGGTTTTCTATCTTTGAACTGAGGAAAACTAAGTTGAAGTTAACCGCACTGAAACTGTGTAGAGGAATCTATAAGAGAAAGCACAACTGAATTGAGAACTGAATCTCCATTAATTCAAATTAAAAGAACTAGACCAAAATCTCTTATTTACCATTGGGGCTTTACACTTATTTCATTAACATAAACATAATATTATTTTCTTGTGCGAATGAGCCACAATGACGGTACATATTACAAATGGAGAGGGGGGATTCGAATCCGTGATCTATTGTACACATGCCCTCATTCTTAACTACTGGGTCAAGACCTCATCGGTATAACATAAACATTATACACCAAAGAACAAACACTGCGGGCTTGTTCTCTTCGGCATAATTCAGCTGAACTGAACTGAACTGAACTATTGGAGCTGAACTGAACTGAATTGAACTGATTAAAGCTGAACTGAACTGAATTGAACTGATTAAAGCTGAACTGAACTGAACTGAATTGAACTAAACTGATTGGAGCTTAACTGAACTGAAATGAACTGAATTGAACTGAACTGAATTGAATTGAATTGAATTGAATTAAATTGAATTGAAATGAATTAAATAAATATATAAATAATATTTAAACAATAATAATATGAATATTAAATAAAAATTATAATGATAAGTAATAATAATGAATAATAATAATAATAATAGTATTTTGGATATTTTTAAATGATAGTTATAAATAAATAATATTAATAATCATAAATTAATAATAATAATTATTATTATTATAATAATAATGATTAATAATTATAATGATAATTAATAACAATTATTTTATAGTCTTTGTATTAATATATTAATACTTGATGATGATTATATAATAACAATAATATCTAAGAAGTAAATTAAAATTACTATTTTAATAATTAGATTAAATAATATAATAATATTTAGTAATAAAATAATGATTGGGTCGGACCGTGCAAAATTGCATCATAAACCGTTTTGACGTGATTTGGTTGGTTTATGCTTTTGACCTAAACCATGTTCCTCCCTAATGATAATAGTAATAATAATGAGTAAAGCTATAATGAATAAAATAATATATAGATATAATAATGATAATACTTAATAATAATGATATAAATAAATAATAATAATAAGAGTAATTAGTAAAATAAATTAGACCAACATAATACTAATATTTAACAAATGGTTATAAAAGAATAAATCTGAACTGAACTGAACTGAACTGAACTGATTGGAGCTGAACTGAACTGAGCTTAACTGATTGGAGTTGAACTGAACTGAGCTAAACTGATTGGAGCTGAACTGAACTGAACTGAACTGAACTGAACTGAAAATAAGCTGGGGAGAAGAAGTCTTACATATGTACACATATTAGATACGAGTATACTTCATAATCTAACTGTTAGATACATGGCTCCTTCGAAGAAAGTATGTAACATCAAAAAGTTTGAATTCTCTTTCGAGTCATATAGTACAGATGGATAGAGATGAGCCAGAATAAGCCTGATATAGTTTCATTATAATTGTTTCTGTGTCTGCCACCAATGGGAACAAGAGATTCCCTGTCCAGAGAGATAATTATTGTAGTACTCCATTTATGGGGGACCTCTACCATGTCCTTATAATTTTCAATTCACACCTCCATGTGGTTAGTTCATTAATGTCTCTATTTACATTTTGGATAATCATTATTTGGAACTATCCCCATCCCCACCCCCCAACTCCTTCCTTCATCAATTAACTCAAAAAAAAGAACATTCCTTCAGGCAAAGACTACTATTGCATTGTATTGTATGAGCCAGAATTATGGTTAGTTAACTTGTCCTTGATTTACTCTGCCTTTACATTAGAGTAAAGTCCCTTTTTATGATTTTGTTTTTCTAAAAGAATCAATTTCTAACCTAGAGTAAGCACTCACCACCAAACAATCTTCTTTAAAGTGTTTATATTCACTATAGTAGAATAATTGTCCTTGTTATTTTTGAACTTTACGTTCGAAATTCGCCCACTATAGTACATTAAAGGGGTGGTAACCCTAAGGATTAGCAACTCTCATAAGAGAAATAAAGTGAAACCATAATAAAAGTACTAATTTAAAAATATTTGATCTCTTTAGATATTTGTAATCATTATTATTTTCTCTCTATCTCTCTCATGAGGGTTGTCAACTCTCAACGTCATCCAATCATTTTCCGTAAATTAAATGATGGCAATTAGAGGTGTTCCCAATTTCTCACGAATATGAACAAACCTTAGTTTAAAATCAAGAGTTTCTGAAAATGACGGAGAAACATTAGCGGTGAGCAGAAAAATTGGATACCTTGTCCCATAGCCTCTATTGATTGGGCTGGCGAGTATGGACTTGGAATTGTTTTGCTAGGACCGAATCTAGGTCCAAATATAAGGGTCATGTTGCAACTAGTTTCAATTTAATGTAGTAAAATTTTGGACCCAGCTATTACTTGGTACCTGATATATCAAATGCTATGCTAATATGAATACGTTGTGGTTGTTATTTTAGTCATTTTTTAGTTAAAAAATGAACAAATTTAGCTTTTGAATGCCACTAAAAACTGGGTACTTGGTATTGGAGGACGAAATCTAAAAGTCAGACCCAATTAAAATCAAATTTGTGTAACTCTCATAAAAAAGATGCCACATTGGAAGTGGTCTCAACTGGTTCTAGAACCAATTGTAGAAAATGAGGATTCAATTCATCTAATACCAAGTCCGGTTCCAAATTCCAAAAACGGGTCTAGACCAACAAAAGCTATACAAGGTGCAAATTTGATACATAATGTTATACAAGGTGTTTTCGCATTAAAAAGCTATATAAGATATTTTCACAAAATTATATAAAGTCCTCTTTGATAAAATTTCCTACAAATAAAAATGATATTGCCAAATTTTCCCTACTATCTTAAAACTTTACCAACAAAGTCAATGGCTAAATGATGTCTTATAAAGGGAATCATAAAACAGAAAATATCAACACAATGTAATTAGAAAGAAGCTTTTAATGAACATGTAGATACTCAATCCTAAGAAAATCTCACCACTTTCCCCATTTTCTATTTGCTTATAAGAAGACACATAACAAACGACTAAAGGCAGGGGCTTTTGCAAAACTTGAGTCAGCTGGATTTCATGAGGCCCAAATGATTGATTATAACTTGAACAGGTCAGTACTCTTTCAGCCCACAGCTGCACCTAAAATTCAAAGACAATATCAGCCCATTCAGCCCAATATTGCGCTGCCCAGGGAAGTGGTCCGGTTTTTCTTTTCAGCTATCTCAAGTATATCAGATGAGGGAAGGAGAATGGGGCCCCTCATCATCTCCCATTCTCCCAGGCAGTTTACCCGGGTTCGACGCTCATAAGGGAGCCGGGAGGGGTTGTTAGTTTATGTTTAACGCTTGGCTTGTACTCTGAAATAGGGTCGACCCAGCTATAAATCCTCGTATTTAAAAATATATCAGACGAGGGAAGAAGGAAAAAAATTGGGTATGCTCATGTCCAGATCTGCGACAGTTTCGTCGTGGGCAAAGGCCACAAAGCAACACCAAGACAATACGAGCCATGTAGAATGAGCTCAACGAAACCCACTTCGACAAGAAGACCCAATATAACTTGATCCTATATACGAGCTCAACCTGAAATAACCTGGTCTATGTCCAATCTACTTTAAGAAAGACCAAGACAAGGTGAACATGAAACAGCCTAAGCGAGCTCATTAAATCCGAGATGATCCAAACCCACATCTAAACCGGTCCAAACAATAACGTCTTGATGGAAAAGAACCCAAATGACCCAATTTGAGCATGAAATTTTGGAACAATCGTGCTTAACAGTCAAAAGAACGACTTAAAACCCAATCAGTCAATACACCCAATTGACAGTTCTACACCCAGCAAAAGCAATTCAGTGCAAAAGGGGGAAGGTAGAGAGAACAGATTAAAACAATACTACCAGAGTAGTAATCAATTATAAAATATACTATAATATAGGATAAATTTTCCACATAATATACAAATGAATACATCACAAACAGTATAATCAGCAAAGAGAAAAAGAAAGAAACTGCAGTTTTTTCTCAAGCCTCAGAATAGCAGCTGAATGAGCTCAAACTGTACATTACCCAAAAAAAGTCCTAGATCAAAAGCTTTTTAAGATATGGAATGGCGGCGACCTTTACTAGTCTTAGCACGGCGAGGTGTTGTGAGTACTCCGTCAGCAGGCAAAAGAAGCCGCCCCAATTTCTTGACGGAGCTCATAAAAGACTTCCTGGGCAAAGGCGGCTTCTGATGATCAGCAGTAGATGCAACACTTTTAACAGGACTACTAGTAACAGATATGTTGCTATTATTACTATTTTCGATCATATTTATAGGTTTTTCAACTTCCTTCAACTTCATTTTCAGTTTAAGAAGCTCCATTTTAAGATTCTCATTCTCTCTTCTCACGTTCAAGAGCTCTTCTGGAGAAGCTGTGCTACCGGAATATAAATTCAGAGTTTTACTTGGAATGATAGCGCTTGCGGAAGAGTTAGAATCATTGCCTCCATTGCCATTAGTTTCATTCATGGTTTCACGAAGTCGCTGCTGCTCGTAGTAGAGGACTTGAACGACTGTTTGTACAGGTAGACGGTCATTCTGAGCTGCATGAGCACATGCCTCACGTGATAGCTTCTGGCAATCCATTAAACTGCACACTTTCTTCCTCTCTAGGTCACTCAGAATGGGATGAGCCTGCAAATTTTTCCAGAAATTTATAGTTTTTCTTTCACCTAAAACAGTAAAATGCAGTATGGTTCTATGAAGTATTCAAACTTCCAAAGCGTTTTAGGTACACTTAGACAACTTTTTCACTATGGAAGCAGCAATATCGTATTCCTAGCAATCGACATGTGTGATCACTACTGATTAAGTAATCACTAATTTCCCTTCAAGCCTCTGTTTGGAGTAATAGAAATTGACTTTCCATGAAAAAACATTTTTCAAGAGAATCACAAATTGTACAATAGTTTTCTTTGTTTGGTTCCGTGCATGGAAAGTTAGAGAACATTGGAACCATGGAAATGGAAGGGAGATGAGAGAAGGGAAAGCAAAATGTAAGGAATAGAGAGGAAAAATTGGGATTCCTGCCTTTAACAAAGAGAATGTTATCTACGAGATAGGGCTGAGAAAAACTATATGAAAATCCAAATATCCAATAATGTAATTTGGATTCAATTATAATTTCTCGGATTGAATATCAAAATAATGAGATATTGGATACAATTTCGGATAATGATTTTCAAAATTTTCAGATACCAATTTTCTGATATCCAATCTGATACACATAATGGGTATGTGTAACATTCGCTTCAAGATCTTAACCCAACCCCTCATAATTAAGAAAATAACATGGTTTTACAAAAAGACCATAATAGTTGAATCAACTCTATCCTCCTCCCGTCACTTATTTTCAATAATTGCATGTGTGGGAAATGTACTAGAACATTAGAAAAAGTGACGGTTTTTTCAGCATATCCTGAAAAACCTAGAGCTTCATGTCACTATTCTAAGGGAGTAGATGATGGATGATAAATGGAAGATTATTGAATCATACTGATACTATTACATTGTGACAGAAGTATATAAAAGAAACAGTAAATACCTTGAGGAATATATCGATAGCTCTATACATCCCATCCTCAGTGACTCTAGCTTGTTCAGGAATGAGCTCGGCTACACCAATAAACTTGGCAACTGTCAAGTTTCTATCAGAGGCAATCTCAGCTAAGTAATTCTCCATCAACTTCCCCCACTCTTTCCAAATCATTTGATGAAGGAGAAACACGTTCTTCCCCTGCACCATAACCCAGGTGGTTGCCCTCCACTTCACTCTCAAGGTAGTTCATCAAGATCCTCCTCACTGAATCCACATCAAACAAGGTGTCCCCAGTGAAAAAATATGCAGGTATCAAGAGGTCGTCTAAGGCTGCCTGACCAAGTTGTAAGGCCATCCTCTTCTCCAAATCAAGGCGGCAAGCAACAGTTGTCTCAAGGCATAATGAAGAACGAAGCAACATGGCCAGGAAACTAACTGATAATACATTTCTCTCCCTTGGAAGAAGGCTCACTATAGTCTCTAAGACAACCCTTTTTTCATGTTCTTGCTTCGGCTCCAATTTCTTCCTCCCCTTACCAATCACTTCCTGCTCCACAAGATCGTGACTTTAAGTAAACTTAGGAGAGACAGGGAAAAGATATGAAACAAAATGTATAGATCATGTTGTGAACTTTCTGAACTAATTTCAGTAGTAAATTGAATTTAGGTAGTCCTCATCGAAACTTATTGGCCCTAATATGAACTTTCTTTCGATATCTGAAATTATATGTCCTCACACTTATTTGTCAGAAAACTAGCAGAAAAGTTTTCTTGTGAGCCTTTATTTAGTTGGAAAATATTTTTTTCAGACACGAATTTCTATATTTTGAATCAAACTGTTTCCTAACACATATAATTGGTTATATATCAGGAATTTTCCTATGAACATTGTTAGATCAGGTCATGAAGTAAAGTGTTACAGAAATAAACAGGAAAAACAAGAGTAATCAAGTAATTGGGGAGGGCATCTCACCAAACCTCTAAGAGACTTCTGAGCATAGAGCATGAGAAGTGGACCAAGAGCATATTGATTAAATCCTCTGGCTGTCATTGCTATCAGGATCCTTTGAAACATATCAATTCTAAGCACAGTTAAATCTTCTGCCCACCAATACTCCACAATAGGTTTCTGCTGAGGAGCTAAAGAAGAATTTCCACCTTCAATGCCGCCTTCCACCCTGGTAGACCCCAAAAATTGGCTATCCTTGCAGGCCAGAAAAGCTATAGCATCAACACAACGACTCACCAACTTTACCTGCTCTGCCATAGGAAGCAGGTTTTCCGACGCAAGCAGAATCGAGACACAGGAAGAAAGGCTCTTTACTGCTACTTCATTTAAGTATGCCTCAGTTCTTCCTACAAGATTCCCTACAGCATAATCCTCTGTCATTTCGAGATATTCAGCTACACAGCGAAGCATGGCTATATTTTCTGTACTTATCTCGAAGTTTATGCCATAGCAAAACTTTGCTGCAAGTTCAAACGCTTCTGCTCCTCCAGGAATGTCTTTAATTTCAACGTTGCAGTCATCAGAATCATTAGATTCTGATACCAATTTCTTTATGTATCCACATTTTGACACTAATGGGAACTGCGCTTCACATAAAAAGCACTATAAATTTCAGGCAAAATTAGATATTGATACCAATTTCATTATGTATCCACATTTTGACACAAATGGAAACAGTGCTTCACATAAACACAAAAGGGTTTTGGAAAAATTCACAAGAATAATGTCGCTTATGGTCAGTGTTTATATCATAGATCCGCGATTATGGGTTATGCTATAATAATCTCCGTACGGGGGTGTCTTCTCAAAATGATGTGGTAACTCCGTGAGTAGTGACCTAATTACTGATTGAGAAGGTTAAATAATGTTGGTTCGAGCTCTAGTTGGCTAGACGAAGGGAGGGGCAAGAGAGGGGAAGGAAAAAAAAAGTTAAAAGCAAACGATAAAGCAAAGTTATTGGTCACTTGGAATCGGTATAGGATCATAGTTGAGATCATTCTGGAATAACCCATAATTGCAATTATGTTAATGCACATACAGCAACGCCCTCTTGAAGGGGCCGTAGATACAACCTACGCATAAGGCCATAACCCCTCAACAAACCCTTGCCATCCTCCGGAAAGACCAAAGCACCAACCAGTGATCCACCCCCTGATTCTCATTTCAGTTCACCAATAATGTTCCATATAAGCAAGCATGTCTTTTGTTGTACAAGGTTTTCCTTCTTTAAACTAGAAAATGTTAACAATAAAGTAAATAGTGAAAGTGAGTTAATTTACCTTGTGCAAAGAAAAGGAAGCATCACCAATATGAATAGTGACATCACTAGGAACTTCCTGGGAGATAATCCTGCAATGACAAAATTACACCAAGGATCTACAGTTAGTTAAGAATTAATTATTCCTATGAAAATCAAAAAAGTTTCAAGAAACATACATTTTTAATTAAAAATTAGATAAGTTTGTATTATATTTAATAAATAGAAACTATGACACAAAGTATATTTATATATATGAGATAAGAAACAAACCATTCATTAGTTCTCTCCATGGCAGAAGAGAGCAGATCTTTTTTCTTAGATGACAAATCAACAGTCGACATAGCAGCTTCTTCTCGATCAAGTCCCATCATGAAAAGGATTGTAAACCCTTTATGATCATACTTCCATCAAAACAATGTTATAATATAAGGCCATAAAAGTGCCAGTAAAGAAGACAAAGTAGATCCAAACTTCACCCCAGAAAAGGAAAAAGTTGTGGTGAAAAAAGTCAATCAAACTGATGTAATTCCTGTTTCTTTTCTGGGTATTATTATGTTTTCTACCCTCTTTTTTTCACCTTCACCATGAAAAACCTGCACTGAACAGTTCAATGAGGGAAGAAGCTGAAACTCCTGTGAAGAAATCTGTAAGGAAAGAAATAATTTGATAATACACAGTCATCAAAAACCTAAGAAATTACCCATATGGGGTCTCCAGTATGAGGACGAAGGCCACCATGGAGAGTGTCC
This sequence comes from Patellifolia procumbens, assembly GCA_947645195.1. Taxonomy (NCBI): domain Eukaryota; kingdom Viridiplantae; phylum Streptophyta; class Magnoliopsida; order Caryophyllales; family Amaranthaceae; genus Patellifolia; species Patellifolia procumbens. Next base: position 3,942,997 of record CANSGD010000144.1, read on the forward strand.
CATCTCAGTGGGGCTCCAAGATAATGAAAAGGGACAAATATGTCAAATGATGGATATCCTCCAAAAGAACCCTCCATAAATGTGTGGTGGTGAGCTGAGGAAGATAACAAAATAAGATCAGGTTTGGTTAAATATACCTGTTATCAAAATTCTTATTATGTCTGGCAGAATTTTTCATGTGGGAAACATCTCATTTCTAAAAAGCACCCATGACCATCTGTCATGATAATCAGTTTTGAAAAAACTTATAGCCCAATCATAATTTCACATTATTGTAAGGTAAATGTCAATTGTCTCACATTATTGTAAGGTAGATGTCAATTAGCTTAGTCGGTAAGACATTTAAAAAATATACCAAATGCCAAAACTAGAAAACCGTTTCATCAGACCCTTAAAAGCTCATTCTAAAACCAAAAAATTTGATAGTGTTATTATGATGTAATTGCGAGGATGGATTATATGAGGCATGGTATGAAACTATGTCTCTGTCAGCATTAATTATCAACATGCCCAAGAACAAGAAAACTGGTCACAATTAAAAGGGTTTTGCTTACAAGTCACCCAGATGTGCATGTAACAAACATTGATCAGCGGTGTTGGATAAGCCAAAACTTTTTTTCCTTTTCAAGCAATTCTTCTCATCAGAATTAGTACGTGTTCTTGGACAATCATTTTCGGTTACTCAAGAAAATCAACTAGAGCAGTATGATACACAAAAACCACATTTTAACAATGCATAAACGAAGCTCCTGGAAATACCAGTATGTTATTCAGCATGTTATTTGCACACCCAGATCTATGGTAGAACAAAATTATTCATAATTTACTGTTTACCGATTCACATGCATCCACAACCTGGTTTTGTTTACTCAGTAACAACGAACAAGCAGTCAATCACTGGATAATTCCTTGCAAGCCAGAAGAGAAGGTAAAATGCAACGGGATCAATCATAGATTTACAGAACAGATCAGCCAGCACAGAAATATTTGCTTACCCCAGATCTGTCAAGACCATAGCACTTTATCTTTTCCAGAACTAATTATTAATACAATCATCCAAACTTTTCCCCAAAAAGACTTTTCTCCTAAATGACACAAATCAAACAATTGCCCCACAGGGGAAACCAGCACCAGACGATGAGCATATATATTGTCAGGTGGAAAGTGGAGTCCTTTTTCCCCATTGAATATGATCAAGACAACACACATTATCACTGGGATCTTCTCCATAATTTCGAAGAACTGCAAGATCAAGGAGCGGGGTCAGTACTTCACTGCAACATGTATTGGAAGTTGAAACAACCAAACTGTCATTATCAAACCTAACCACAAATTACCTGCAGATGCATTCTCCAGCCCTCAACACTAAATCCCCTCCCCCTGAAAAAGAAAAGAAAAAAAAAGCAGCTCCATTGTACAGGCAGAAGTTGCAGTTCATAGTAGAAAGGGAAATAGCCATGTAAGTACACATTATACCATAGCCAAATTGCTCAATATAATGAGGTTTCACAGTCTAACTCGATTCAGTCAATTAAACAGGAGTGGTTATTGTTCCTGCAATAAATAAAAAAACAAATACAGTTATGATAACCAATGAAGGGTAAAAAGTACTAAAAATAATATTGTAAGCAGAAAAAAGTTCCTGTCGAGCAAAATAACATGATGGAGATAAATGGGGTCCTTCAAAAGTCAGGGCAAAAAGCTGATATTGCATAATACAGAAATAAAACCATGCTGCAATGTAAGTGGACTCTTCTGTTTTTACACAACAATTTGAAATTTCACACCTAGAAAAGGAATAGATAAAGATCCAAGCAGAGGAAAGAGAGAAAACGAGAGCACTGTTGAGGTAGCTAAACGAGCTAGCACAGTCAACAGCTAAAATCAAAGTGGCCGTAGGTGTTTTATAATACAACTGATTAGAGATGAAAAGAGATAATTCCTTTTCTTATTTACTACCATCATGAACTTCATTGCTGTGCAGCATCATTAATTTTATCTACAAAAAATAGCCAATTAAAGACAACAGCATCCATAATGATTGTGACAAACAAGTAAGGCCACATGCATGCATGAAGATTTGGGTTTGTGTTATCTCATAGATACACATTTTCACTCCACAGTTCCAATGTCATTCATCATCCAAGACAAAAGGCATTTAATTGACAGAAGACAACTAAAGATGACAAAAGGATGTGATGGAACTGAAACGTGTTTAGGATCATTAAACATATTAGGGTACTAATAATTTAGCATTTGTATCCTGCATAGTTATAGATTAAAAGGGCATTTAAACTGACAAAAAGAAATTTGGATAGCTTTCATATCATGAGAGACAGGAGAGAAGGGTAAAGACTGGAGTGACTAAAACAATACCGAGATAATACAAAAGTAATAAACAACCCCCTTTAGCTTCAGCCTCGAAGCAGATATGTGCAAAGCAAAGAAGACTACCATAAATTCAGACCTACCATGAAAATTGGATCTACTGGAATTGATTAAAAAAACCATATATCACTTCGAAATAGGGGCAAGAACGTTTGTTCCTTATCATCTGGACCCTTGTGTCTCAAAGCATCAACTGACATTTCTACCTTTCGGTTAAAACTATTTACCTCTATTAAGAATTTGGCATAAGATGATTATCATTGAGTCATTAGGCCATAACCATTTCTAGTGGCTAATAAAATAAGCTACACGTCCTCAGACGAAAATATGGAGGACTTGCAAGCTCAAATCACAAGATGCTATAGATCCCAGTTGCAAAAGAATGAGCACCTAACTAGAGACGTAAATTATTCAAAAGAAGAAAAAAAAAATTGAATCAACCATCAGCAGCAATCTTAGATGCCCAGACAACAGACATGCATACCACCATTAGCATCGACTAGTATTCCGTGCCACACCTCTCTGCTTCTGCGTGAAGAAATGTACATCTTTACCTTCCCAAAACCCTACGTTGGCAAGGACCCACTTTTCTTGTTGTGATTATTGTTTGGTGTTCTTAATAACATGTCTTACTTTTAGTATGTAAAATGTAAGAGAAGGGCCAGATTTGATTAAATTTGAAAGTCAGCTACAGCAAAATAACCATTACCCCCAATCCCAAAACCTCTAAAAGAGCTTTTGCCCAGTGCTGAGTAGGGAGACAAGTGATAAATGTAGGTAAGACTTTGGCTCACACATATGATCACCAATTTTTTATTTTTTTGACAGGGTCACCAAATTAAATCCTTGTTATTTGAAACAGTTCCAATATAGCACCATCTAGAGAAAAGTTGTATCACTTGTATGAGTTAGAAATGTAACGTTCTTGATTCTAATTTCAGCAATGAACTTGGATTTCCAATTCACCGCATAATGATTAGCGCATAGTAAGTCATAAACTGTACGCATAAGTGAAAGCTGTATTACCAATCCTTACAGCCTCAGAAAAGACAAATATCAAGCTGGCAGTTTAAGTGATAACTACCAAGAGACTATAACCATTGAGCTATACCGTAAAGCGGAATAACTGAATTCGTATTCACAGTGGTACACTAGTAGTAGGAATGCCTCCATGATAAGGAATATAGTTGCAGTGCAATAATTCAAGCGCATCTCTGTTACGTGTGACCTTAGAAATTGAGAGCCAACAACAATCATTGAAATCAATGCCCAAATACATGGGGCTCAATTCCTTATTGGCATTAGAGTCCTGGTGATTGTTATAACGGGGCCAGATTGGGAAAAAGGAAAATGAAGTAAGCCCCACTTCTATTGGGACAGAAAGCCCGCTCACTGCTCTTTTTCCACATTCCCTTAGGGCTCAACATCGGTGCATTCTTGATTGGGCCCAAGGGAAAAGTCTTGAGCATCAAAAGTAAAGGACACAGGCTAGTGTTGCAGTTTGGCGTATCCGTATCCGAGGCTGGCAAAATCTGCTCATGCAGGTAAACACATAGATACATGTGTAGTTCATTGCTGCAGTTCATACATTAAATTTGGCCCATTTACCTGCGAGGAAAAGCATAGCCGTGCCATTTTGCTGTCTGTACGAGATATTGACCACAGAAGCCTGGTCTAAACATGCAAGGAGATTTGTTTTGCTGAGTCCTTTTAGGCTTGTTCAAGAAATCCCCCCCCCTTTGATACTCCTTGTCATGCCATGTTAGTTCACCTTTTTCTCGCTGGTTTTCATATCAGATAATCATATCTCATCAGGGGGAAATAAAAGAGAGAAAGAAATATCACTTAATCAATTCACTTCGTAAACAGCTTTGGAAGCATTCTAGTTCAGGAACATACAGATAAATTCTATGTGTTGTCTAGAAATCATAATGCATTACACGATTTGTGACTGATGTTAGCCAAACTGAGAAGTGAGAGGCTGCAATTATCTCCTCAAATTCCTTGTTATTGGTTATAGTAGATTGGGCTATCCTTCGTCAATAGGTGTTCTAGATATAAGAGGTCAAATCACCCAAAATCCCATAAATAACCAGGCCGAAAGCTATTTTCCTTTCTAGGTCTCTTACTCCTCCTAGGTTCTTCCTCAACAGGTTTAGTCACTAAAGGAATACTAATGGGCAGTGCAGGATCAGCAGTAGAGGAACAAGAAGCAGAACATTTCAAAGGAAAAACATGTTCAAAGAATTCAGAATCTCTAGACTCGACAATTGAACCACAAGCATAGGAACCTCTAGCATCCTTAATAAGGAAACGATAAGCAGTACTATGATAAGCATACCCAATGAAAATAGAGTCACAAGTCTTTGGTCCTATCTTATCCCTTTTAAAGGAAGGTATGGCAACCTTAGCAAGACACCCCCACACTTTCAAGTATTTGAGATTTGGGATATGACCCTTCCACATCTCATATGGCGTCTTACCTAGTTTCTTATGGGGTACACGGTTCAATACATGACAGGCAGATAAAATGGCTTCCCCCCACATGTTATCAGGAAGTCCAGAACTAATCAACATAGCATTCATCATGTTCTTTAGTGTTTTATTCTTCCTTTCAGCTATACCATTTTGTTCAGGGGTATAAGGGGCAGTCAACTCATGAATAATCCCATTTTGTTCACAAAAGGTCTTTAGAGATGTAGGATCATATTCTCCTCCCCTATCACTCCTAAGTCTCTTGATTTTCCTATCCAATTGGTTTTCAACTTCAGCCTTGTACCTTAAAAACATCTCTTCTGCCTCATCCTTGGTTTTCAATAGGTACACTACTGTATAGCGGGAATAGTCGTCTACAAAGGTAATGTAATACTTCTTCCCTCCTCGACTTTCATAGTTCTTAAAGTCACCTAGGTCTGAATGAACTAATTCTAGAAGTTCAGATTGCCTTTCAACTGTTTTGAAAGGTTTCCTAGCATACTTGGCTTCAACACAAATTTCACATTTGGGCAAGTCAGAACCTGAGAGTCTAGGAATAAGGTTCAGATTTTTCAACCTTTTAATAGAAGCTACGTTAACATGACCTAATCTAGAGTGCCACAAATCAATAGACTCAGTAATATAAGCAGAAGTAGAACCAGATTTATTCATGATTTCAGCAGTAGCATCCAAAGTAAAAAGCCCCCCATTACAAAAACCCTTTCCCACAAATTCCCCATTACGAGTAATGACAAGTCTATCAGAATCAAAAGACAACTTTAAACCAGCTTTCATCAACAGACTACCAGAAATTAAATTCCTACGCATTTCAGGAACATGAAGTACATTAGTAAGAGATAAGAATTTTCCAGAAGTGAGTTTGAGAGTAATCTTCCCTTTGCCATTGACCTTTGCTGATGCAGAGTTTCCCATGAACACATTTTCACCTTCCATCTTCTCATATATGTCAAACATGGATCGGTTGGTGCAAATGTGCCTAGTTGCTCCTGTGTCAACGATCCATTCAGCGGTGTCTCCAGCAAGGTTGACTTCAGATACAACAGCAACAATGGTGTCAGATTCTTCTACCAAGTTTGCTTGGTTTTTGTCTTTCTTTTTATTCCAGCAGTCAGCAGCTTTGTGTCCAGGCTTTCCACATTCGTGGCAGGTTCCTTTGAACTTGAATTTCTGCACTCCTCCTTGAGCCTTAAGGTTGTTGCCCCCTTTGTAAGGGTCTTTTCCCTTGTGCCTGTTCCTGTCATAGTTGGAGTTTTTGGACTCCACAAGATTAGCTTTAGGAAAAACAGAATTGTTAGAAGGTTTGTCCTTAAGGCGGTTTTCTTCCTCGATTTTCAGATGTCCAACAAGTTCTTCAAGGGTAAGGTCTCTCCTCTTATGCATAAGTTGGTTCCTGTAGTCCTTCCAAGAGGAGGGTAGTTTCTCAATAAGGACAATAGCCTGGGTGTACTCACAAATAATAAGGCCTTCAGCAGCAATATTGGTACAGAGGGTCTCAAACTCATGAACTTGGTCTAGAATAGGTTTGTCATCGTCTACCTTAAAAGCCATCCACTTACTAATACAGTAGCGTTTGGTCCCAGCATCATCAACACCATACTTCTTTTCTAAGGTATCCCAAATGTCTTTAGCATGGTTAAAAGTCATATATATGTCAAGTAAAGCATTGGACATATAGTGAAGTAACATCCCCTTGCAAGTTCTGTCATCCTTAGCAAATTTGGTTTCATAGGTCAGTTTTTCGATCTCATCAGTAGGGACAACAGGATCGTCAAGAACATAAGCAACATCAATTTGTTCTAAGTAGAATCTAACCCTGACAGCCCAACGTTTATAATTTTTCCCATCCAAGGACTCAATCTTAGACATGTCAGGAATGGAGTTACGCAAAGCCATGATAACAGAAACTCGAAAATCACCTTTAAGATTGTTGAAAGTAAATTGCGCAAGGAGACTTAAACAATAAATGAGAACGATCTTACTTGAAGTATGGAAAACGTTAAAGAGATGAGCACTGTGTCGTGGAAACCTCCACTGTCCTTAAAGGTGATTTCGCCGCAGCACGGGTGCAAACTTCCTCCCGGCGACCACCCTCCAGGATTAGCACAGTACCGCCCGTTCGTGTGCACTCACAAGCAGACGGTTGGAGTGACAGATACAACCCGAATTGAGAGAACAGATTTTAGAGAGAGTAAAAATGAGAGAAGTATTTTTCTGTGTATTTTGTGCTAACCAGAGAGAGGTATATATAGCAGTAGTGGGAGAGAGAGGCGATCAGTTATTCTCTGCGGAAATCAAGGAGGCAATAACGGCAAGTCAAATGCGTCAAACTCGGAAACAAATCATTTCCGTTACAAAGATATTTTGAGAATCTTTTAAAACAGACGGGCCATAAAAAGATACACACCCACACCCGCGAACGCGTCGCGCCAATGCCACACGGCCCGAGCCCGAGCCCGCGCGCGCGTGTGGTGGTTCCTAGAGTATAGTCTCTAGTATCCAAACAAGAGTTACAATGGCATGGGGATAAATATACTAAGCAATAAGCCCACTATCTTCCTATGTGGGATCCAAGTGCCTTACAACCTAAGGGAAAAATGTTGGCATTGAAATACTAAGGAAATAGCTCTAAACCCACCCATGTGGGACATAAACTTTGAGGCTTATTTCCAACATAAAGTTCACCCCAATTCAATCATCTCATGAAATTTTTCATTTTTAATCTATCTACTACTATACAATTGTTGGATAACTGAAAGTAGAACAAATGGGAAACAATCAACGAAATGCAGAAGAAAGAAAATTGAGAGTAATTGTAATGCAGCATAAACATGGTCATCTCAAACCTAATTTGCAAAATCGGAAATGCAAATGCACATAAAGCATAATTTAAAACCTAGAAATCACAACGAATTATTATAGATTAATAAGAATATATAAAGAGACAATGAAATTGCTAAAAAAAATTACTCTAACAGAAATCATACCGTCGCATAGCAGCTAAGGTTCAACAATGAAGCTCCAAGTTCTGTAGCATCCGTTAATTGATTACACAAAAAACGCGCCATTAGCAACAGAAAGCATATAATGATATAAGTATATAACCACCTCTCTCTCCCCCCAACATTTTTTTGGGAGGGAAATTTGAGATATATTGTGGCATTTTGATGACATTTTTTGGCAAACAGGTCAAGAGTAGGGTCGAGGGGGAGTCCAGATCATCTATCGTCCCGTTTTCTGTCTCATTTGCTATTATTTTATCCTATAATTTAAAACAAATTAATTTTTTTGCTTGTTTTCTATAGTCTCCCATGTAGTGAATCTTCCCAAAAAACAAGAAATTCAAAAATTAACTTCAATTACTAAAAAAAATGACGAAAATGATTTATTTCAATTACTAAGTGAAGTTAATTTTTGAAATTTTTGTTTTTTGGGAAGATTCACTACATGGGAGATTGTAGAAAATAAGTAAAAAAAGTTAATTTATTTAAGTTACGGGACAAAATAATAGCAAATGGGACACCATATGGGATAGATAGGGATGGCAACGGGTGGGATTTGGGTCGGGTGAGCCATCACCCGCATCCATCACCCTATTAGACCAACTCTCATCCATTCATCCGTCACCCGGTTAGACCATCACTCGTATCCATCCATCCACCACCCGCGGGTGAACCGGGTGGACAGGGTGATTATCCATTTAAGATAATTGAATGAGAAAAGTTACATCAAACTTGTAAAATCGCAATTTATATATTAACTTCATGTCAAATTAAGATTAGTTAGGTTTATGAAAACATGTTAATAGTAATCAAAAGAGAAAATTATTATACTAATGTAAATAAAATGATAAATATTTAAGAAAATGTAAGAAATGGGTGATGGAGCGGGTGATAAACGGGTGATGGATCGGGTGATGGATGAAATTTTCTCACCCTAATCCATCCATCACCCGTTACACATTCACCCGTCACCCGTCCATCATTCATTTAATTCGGTTTTTCACCCTTTTATTTTTTCGGGTAGAGCGGGTGATGGATCATCCATTGGATATTGCCATCTCTAGGGATAGACGAGTAGTGGGGGTGAAAAGAATTGTTCGTGAAGAGTTTGAAACCCAATCGATGAAAAGTGTTGTTTTATGTTCAGATTATTTGTTAATGAACCAAGTTTGAGATTGAATTTATAGGTTGATAACTAAACACATTAAAATCAAACTCAATGTTGCTTGCGAAAGCTCGTGATTTCGTTAATCAGAGAAAAATAATTCTTATTTATGTGAATGATATATCTTTTTATATCAATACCTAATTTACTGATCGAGTGAGCTTGTGAGCTCGTTAAATTAAACTACCCACCAAACAGCTATCAATTATCCACCAAACCCACACTACCCACCACTTACACCTAGCCTCTAGGGGTGTTCACAGTCGGTTAACTGTCCCATTTAGTTTCACGGGACGATTAATCGTTGTAACGGTTACGATACTTCAGGAACCGTAACCTACCGTTAAGTAGCGGTTAACCATAACGGTTAACCGTAAATTAACGGTACGATTACTAGTTAACCATGTAACTTATAATTTATTTTTCTTTCAAAAAACCTTTTAAAAAATTATTGTTGTTGATGCTGCTGTCGAATTCTGTTGTTGTCGCGTTGCTCTTGTTGGCCGCGCACACTCAGTCACTCAGTGGTAGCCATTTAATAACAATTAATTTGTGATAAAAATTAAGGTTATTAGACTTATTACTTATTAGATTAATATAAAAAAAAATTTGAAAAAATAAACGGTTAACGTTGTAACCGTAACTGTAACCGCTAACCACGGTACGGTTAAAATAACATCGTTGTCTAAACGGTACGGTTAGACCATACCGCGAGACCAATTACGCTGTTAAACTGTACGGTTTTGCGGTTTTGTTTTTTCTGAATACCCCTACTTACACCCTTCTCACATGCATATTCTCCCCCTTCCTCTCTCTTTTAGGGAACACGCAATCTCTGTTGTTCATGAGAAGAGGAATAGACTTAGAAAAAAGAAAAGAAAAAGAATATCTTAACTTCTTGACTAATTTGATTATTAAGTGATTGATTAATTAAGGTTTTAATTCGCACACATCACATACATATTTATTTAGTCTAGTTCAGTTCAATTCAATTCAGATTCTGGACTCATGGTGAGTCAATGATTTTATTTTGTTTTAACTTAGTTCAGTTATTGTTAAGTTAATAATTTAGTTCAATGTAGTTCCATTCATCGCTTTCTAGTCTAGTCCAATTTAGTTTAACTCCTACTGAATTAGTAATTTCAACTCAGTTCGATCTCGTTCAGTTCAATCTAATCTCATCCGGCGTAAAAGAATGGCTTTAATGAGTTAATTTGGGCTCTATTTGATTTTTCTCCCCAAAAAGAGAAAAATGGGTCAATTTCTATTTGAAAGTAAAGCCCTTCTATCTATGTAGACACAAGTTTACACTAGGCCCAACTAAATCTTCTACTTCCTTCATTCAGCAAGTTCCATCCTTTCCTATCTTCCATTACTCCAATTTTATTTGCAGACAATCACCTTATCCTAAACTCTCATTTTCCCAACTCTCTCTAAAACCCTCTAAAAACCCTTTCTCTTTTTTTTCCTCTCTTCAAACATCAATGGCGCCAATTCAAACCCTCCATTAGCAAAAAAACCATACAAAAATCCATCAATCAATCATAAAAAAAAAATGGAGCTTTCATCCCCATTCAAACCCCCCCTTCCAAAAAGCTATGATCTTTCCTTCTCATCCTCCTTCACTCTCCAATTCCCCCTAAACAACTCAAAACCCGGTTTTCGATGTCGTCGAATTCAATCAATTTCCTCCTCCATAGACCCACAAGAACTCCCCAACACTAGCCCTCAAAGACTCCTTAAAGAATTAGCTGAACGCAAGAAAGTAATTTCACCAAAGAAGAAATCACCCCCTAGAAAATACATCTTAAAACCCCCTTTAGATGATGCTAAATTAGCTCAAAGATTCCTAAATTCCCCACAAATGTCACTCAAACAATTCCCTTTATTGAGTTCTTGTTTACCCTCTTCTAGGCTTAACAATGCTGATCAATTTTGGATTGATGAGTATTTGTTTGAGGTTAAACAAGCTTTAGGCTACCCTTTACAACCCTCTCATCAATTCGGGGACGATAACCCGGCTAAACAGTTTGATACTTTGTTGTATATTGCATTTCAACACCCTTTTTATCTTAATTGTTCTAGGGTTAATGCTAGACATGTTAAATATGGGCATTCTAGGTTGATGTTTTTAGGACAATACGTGCTCGAATTAGCCTTAGCCGAGTTTTTCTTGCAGCGCTATCCTAGGGAGTCTCCTGGACCTATGAGGGAAAGGGTGTATGCTTTTATTGGAAAGAAGTTTTTGCCTAAGTGGATTAAGACTGCTAGTTTGCATAATTTGGTTTTTCCTTTTGATGATATTGATAGGTTGAGGCGCCCTGAGAGAGAGCCGCCTTCTAAGTAAGTTCTGATTTTGGGTTGGTTTTTTGTTGCTAAGTATTATTAAGTTTATGTTAGTTGCATAATATGATTGGCAGCATTGTTTTGATATATGAAGAATGCATTATTGAAATGATTGTTTTTGTGGTATTAGGTTTGCAAAAATGATGTTGTAATGGGTGAATTTGTGTTGATTGATTGGCATTAATTCATCGAAAGGCTCCTTAGTTAAAGGAATTGCTGGTTGAAAATGGGTTTTCCTAAGCTATACTCTTCCCATTTTTTCTATCCATATTCGACATGGGTGTTTAGTTTCAAGGAAATCTTTTTAGCTTGAAAAAGGTTGGAAATGTGATGGTGGAATGAGCTAATGTTAGTGAAATGAAGCTCAAGTTTAACAGTGAATCATTTCTAAAGTGGAAGAGATGTCCAATTATCTTGATACTGAGTATACTTGCTGGGCTTGAGTTGACTCTGTTTACTAGTTTTGCTTTACTCAGCTCTTCGATTTATCCGAACATAAAGATCTCTTCCTGAAACCATAAGATAGAAAGAATTGTAGGTACTCTGGTTTCTGCCCTTGCATAGGGGTTCTGTCTGAAATTACGGCCCTATATCAATTGTGCCTTAATTTAAGGCTCTGTAATGTATCAGGCTGTTTCAAGGACGTGATCATTCTCCAAAAGAATAATAAGGTGGGGAATAGGAGCTTTTGTAAATATTCATTCGGTAGTTAGGCGGCCTCTTGTTTGTTGCCATATAAAAACCTCCTTTATGTTTTATCGATGACTCCAAGGCAAGCTTGGTTTATAGAGTGATTGTAAGAAATAGCATGCTGGCATGTGTCATTGTAAGTTTCAGGGGGCTTTAGGTCAATGAATGTTTAGGAACTTGCAACCTCCTGGCCATTCAAGTTTAATCGGAGAGTGGGATATTCATCTGTTTTTTTTGGGGAAAAATAAAAGTTTCTTGTATTTTTTTCCATTTAGATCAATGTTACGTTTTGTGTCAGTTTAACTACTATCGGATAAATTAGCTGCAGATTTATGGTCCTCGTAGAATTATACGTTACTTCTCCTCTTTGACAATATGTAGTACATGGACTGTTGATTGCTCAAATCAATCATTTAGAATTTGTGGTGAATTTACAGGTCCGTCGGTCCTTGTAGCATCAGCCAGTAGTGCTACATTTTAATTATAATTGGTATATAAACTGTTGATCACTGGATGTTTATTGTTCAACAGTTCAACCTATCTGAAGTGATGCTATATATTGCCACAGGTCTGTGTTCTGGGCTCTATTTGGAGCTATATACTTGTGTTATGGGATGCCAGAAGTTTTCCGTGTGCTTTTTGAAGTGTTTGGAATGGACCCGGAAGATGAGGAATGCCAACCGAAGTTAAGAAGGCAGCTTGAAGATGTCGATTATGTTTCTGTGGAATTTGAAGGCAGAAAACTAAGTTGGCAAGATGTAGCTACCTACAGGGTAAGTCATACCTCTTTTTGTCCTTGATCTCTTTTATCATCTTAACATTCTTAGCAAAATGGATAATGAAGGAATATTATACTTAGGTGCTGCAAGTGTGCATATTCCTCTCTATGCTAGTAGCTTAGAATCAGTTCTTCCCACCTCTAACAGTGAACTCACAATTGCTTAGTAATTGGTGACTGATCCCGCTCTCTTTCTGTCTCGCGTCTTCAATTTATTGACACAGTTGTAGGAGTTTTATTGATAAGTTCAGGTGAGAACAGTATTATGAGCTAGAGATTTTGATAGATATTGAGAACAGCGTGACTGCGTGACCTACTCAAGTGAAAGGCAATGAAGTAACGATATGGAATTATTACATGTAATTGCTACAAATAAGGCTCTGTTGTCCTCACCTCAATGTCACTTATTTTACGAAATATAATTTCAAATAAGCTAAGGGGAGGGCCAATAAGTTCAAAACAGATGATAAGGGATAATAAGTTCATTTTAGCTCTAATCAGTTCAAATGAGTTCAAATAAGTTACTATAAACTCATATAGGTTCAGATATGTTGATCCAAGCTCAGGTAAGTTCAGATATGTTAAGAGAAGTTCATAAAAGTGAAACTGAGGTGAAGTGAGCTCAAGCTAAAACTGGCCAGGGATTGAGTATTGCTTTAAAGAGATGAATGTCTGCCATTATTTCTCGAGTGGAAGGGAAATAGACTTCTGAGTTCTGAGCATCCATTAAACTTTTGTATGCTGTGAGATCAATCAGGCTTTGATGAAGAGAGCAGCTAGCAACCTATCTTTAGTGTAGAACTGTAGCCCACAACGATTATAGCTATCAGGCTATGAGGCATGAGTAGTTGTCTGCTTTGCAACGTTTGATTTTTTCACTATGAGGATGAAATTTTTGATGATTTCGATCTGTTGGATATATTCTTACTACTCTTGCTGCTAATTGTATTTTGACTTCCATGCTGCTTACAGCCTCCCGAGGACGCTCTTTTCGCGCATCCAAGGATTTTTAGAGCATGTGTGCCCCCAGGCATGCATCGGTTCCGAGGAAACATATGGGATTTTGATAGCAGACCCCAAGTTATGAGAACACTTGGTTATCCTTTGCCAATGAACGACAGACTTCCAGAAATCACTGAAGCAAGGAATATTGAGCTTGGACTTGGACTACAGGTATTTTCCCATTTCTTTTGGTGGGGCTGGGGGATTTTCAATGATTAATACTGTACTTCTCCTCTCTTTTCACTCTCACTTGCAATATAAGTCCTTCCTGTGGTCAGTACTAATCTATGTAGCATGGGTACTTCAGTTCAAACCCGTCCCCGTACCCGATACGTCCCGTATTGGGGACGATACTCCAATACTTCACTTAGTAACGTACCGTACCGGCGTACCCGCTCTATGTCTATTTTTAAATATGTCGTTTTGCATCCCCGTCCCCTCATCTGTTTTTGTCCCCGTATGCGACTCGGTGCAACCTAGGTACTAGTGATATATGTGGAGACTGATGTTCAAGAGTCGAGTACACCTAGTGTTCCCGACAATAAAACTTTGGAAAGACTTTGTCTATTGATGTAGCATGTAGCATCATCTTCTCATTAAATGGAGAACTGTAGCTAAACTTTATGCTGTTAACCTTGTGGCCATTGGATTTCCTCTGATCTCTTGTTCTCTTGTATTTAAAAAATTACAGCTATGTTTCTTGCACCCCTCAAAGTACAAGTTTGAACATCCTAGGTTTTGTTTCGAGCGACTGGAGTATCTTGGCCAAAAGATCCAGGTAAAATTTCTTGCACTGTGCTTTATAGTACTCCTCTGCTTGGAATTAATAGTTACATATACTATTTTAGGATGTCCGAACAAAGTTGTTACTTTTTCTACTACTTCCTCCGTTTTTTTTTAAAATGTGACACTTTCTATTTTAGAAAGTTTTAAATTAAATGTGACACTTTCTTTTTTGGTCAATAAACTCTCTCTATCTCTCTCCTCTCACATGGGTCCCCTTATTTTTTCTCTCTATCTCTTTCCTTCCCAAAAATTGTCTAGGAGTCCGTGAATTTAAAAATGTCACATTTAAATAAAAACGGAGGAAGTAGTATGATTTATGATTGAATTTCCTAGTATGCCCTTGAATTAAGCATGAACAGACTCATACAATTACAACTAATAGAATTTAGAAATAATATTTTTGTAAGGCCATGCCATATCCTTAACTATGGGAGGTTCGGATGATGTGATGATGTCACGATGAACTCCATATGTCGTGAGTAGCTCTAGAAGATACAAGTAACATTGCCTATCATTTACCCTTGTCTAATAAGTCGGGTTTGGGTTTGATTTCGAGTCAAATTATCGCTGTCCTCAAAGCTATTGTAGATAATGTAAAACTCTATAGTTACCGATTGTTCTGGATTGGGTGGGGCTCTTCGTTTTCTCATTAATTCAAGTAGGGATGGAATTTGGGTTACTGTGTCGTGTTAGAAGTTGCTAGCTCCCAAAGTGCTGCTATGGAAGAGCGATGATATCTTCTTGGTTTATTTACAGGATCTCGTAATGGCTGAGAGGTTGCTAATGAAGCATCTGGATGCTCCTGGGAAGTGGCTTGAAGAGAAGCATCGCCGTGTTCTCATGAACAAGTTCTGTGGAAAGTACTTGCGAGAAAAGTTTCTTCACCGATTCATCATATACTCTGACCAGGTTCAAGATGCTTATGAGCACAATCGAAGGCTAAGAAATCCTGCCACACAGTCTGTTTGTCAAGCCATTCACGGCCTTGCCTATGCGGTTTATGGCAAGCCAGACGTGAGACGCCTAATGTTTGAGGTTTTCGACTTTGAGCAAGTACAGCCGAAACCTGTATGAATTCACATCTGTAGATTTAGATACAATTAGTTGACATGTATCTTTTTTGTTCCAATATCATTTATGGGGGTGTAAAATCTAACGATGCATTTCTCCCGTTTTATCTTTGTAAAATTTCATAATGCATTAAGTTATGCAGGCATATAGTCCGAGACGGAACACCGAACATTAGGACATAATGGATCGTGACTGTGACTCTGAGCATGTCTTTCGGGTTGTATAAGGATTTGTAAATGTGTATACAATTATGTTAAAATGGATATCGGCAAGCCGGGAAAAAAAACAAGTTAAAATTGTTATTAATTTGACATTTTTCACTTCAACAAGTATTTGCTACAATTTTATTATACATTTGGGTGTATTGTGAGCATGGTGTCCAATATTATTTTTTGCTCGTTACTCATTTAGAGATCTAATTAGGGTTGTTAATTTTTTTAGAGGTCTAAAAAAATTAATTTTTGATGATTCAAAAAAAATAATGAACTGACCAATCGTAATGTACCACTTGACATTATTAACCTGTTTATCAGGTTACTTTTCACCTAGGACTAATATGTAAAGATACACTAAATACTTGAGATTACTTTTCAGTTTCACTTAGGGCAATAACTTAGGGCAATAATTTGGATTATTCTTATTAATTTTTCCTTTTCTTAGGGTGAAATGAACGCGATTCTTATAAAATCATTATCACATTTATAACTTCAAAACTTTAATCCTCTTTTTAGCTCTTTGATTGAATTTACTTTTGTGCATATTATATACTTCCTCCATTTTTTTTTAGCTACAACAATTGGGAATTTTTATCAGAGGTAAAATATTCAATTGTTGCAGCTAAAAAAACGGAGGAAGTATATATATATATATATAGCAAAAGAGAGGGAAAGAGTTTCAACTCAAAAAAAAAGTAACTAAGAAGAGCTTCTCACAAAATAGACAATTTATGTGTCATCAATTTCGGCAAGAGAGTATGGAATGTGTGATCCACAATGTCATTCATAATGTGAAATAGATATGCAGTTATTCGAGAATTTCAAGGTGGTTCTTTATTTCCGGGAGGCATAAGAGGGTGCGCCTTTTCTGCGGTGATAGAGGTCACCAGTACTTTCGATGCTCCCTTATTGTTTCAAAGTTGTCGATACTACAATTTATTTGTTACTCACCCGAAATGGGAGTTAGGCTACCCTTGTGTTATGAGTTAGCCTAGTTTTTCTCCCCTTATAAAAAAGCTAAAGAAATCTTCTCTAGGAACACGACTTTGGCGGTGGAGGACGGTGGACCACTGACTATGACTGAGATAGAAGCACGAGAAATCCTAGAGCAAGTATAGTGGGCAGTGGCACAACTTAAATGAGGCATTTTTAATTTGCGACAATCAACGTTGAATTTCGCAAAATAGATGCACGCCTTCACAGTAGCCACCATTTTCACAACGCCTTCACTGCATCTTCATGTGGTAAGTCCGAATATATTGGGGGACAATGATGTGGGGGAAATTCTGCCATGGCACGGTTATAGGTAGGGGAAGGTCAAGCATCATCCTTCTTGTAACCTTCTCACGGTGATAGTGATGGTATCACATCGACTTCCTTTCGGGATCAAAAGAAGAGAGGGGGTTGGAACTTGGAAGAAGTAGAGAAGGCCTCTTCTTCTTGTTGGCTATGGAAGGGTAAAAGGGGTAAAATGGAATGAGTTAAGAAGGTGAGTGAAATTGGGACTTACGGGGCGTTCGGTACGTGGGAATGAGAGTTTGGGGATTATAGAGTGAGAGTGGGATTGGGAATTGGTAGGTGGGATATGGATAAAATAATCTCTATCCCTTGTTTGGTATGAGTTGGGGATAAGGTGGTATTAAACGATAATTTTACATAGATACCCTTACTAGCTCTCCACCCCTTTCTTTTCATTAAGGGTAAAAGAGTCATTTCCTTACAAAATTTAATCCCCCTCCCTAATACCTGCCCCCCTTAGGTATTATTTTGGTGGGATAAGAGGGGGTTTAATCCCATTCTTAAAGTGAGTTTATAGGGAGTTTCAAGCCTTACTCTTAAGATGATACTTTGGAGAGTCTTATTAAAGACTACCAATAAACTCTCATCAAGACTTGAGGAGTCTTAAGGTGAGTCTTAGAAATCCAAGACTCACCTTAAGACTCACTTTAATAATAATAACCAATGGTGTGTTGCCAAGTGTCAATAATTTTTTGTGAAAGAGTCTGAAAGGCAGTCTGAAGGATAAAGATCAAAACTATAATGAGTCTTATGTGAGTCTGAAATATTAAAGAGTAGATAAAGTTAGTGGAAAGCTGATGTTGCAGAGTCTGAAATATGGAAGAGAGTCTTATGGATAAACTCACCCTCAATCCCATGGGAATTTAGCTATCCCCCTAAACAAACATGAGAATACTACCTAGAGGGATGTAAATTCCCAATCCCACCCCTTAATCCCTCTAAACAAACAGCCCCTTAAGGTTTGTAAAGGCAAAGAAGATACCCTTTCTCTACAACCCTTGTTTTTTTCTTATTTATTGTTATCACGTTGCTAAACAAGTAGTGATTTGTATATACAATGTCTATAGGATAAGCATCTTATTAGCAATTTTGTGTTGTTTAATAATGTCATAACATGTATCAAATGCGATATTGTATTCTTGATGTCTCAACAAATGTTTCAACGATCATTGGTTTAGAACTTAGAGATTGTTTTAGGGACAATCCTCAAAGCCAAATCCTATAAAATAAGCATGTCTAACTCGTTAATATTCATGGTTGTAAAGTTGTTTCTCTCTACAATGAGTACAATGTTCAACACTAAGCAAATAAGAGTCTTTTTTTTTCATAATTAAAGGTGATAACCTCGTGGTTACAAACATCCTCAAGGAATATTAGTATCTTTATTGATCTCATCATTGACGATATCTGTAGTGTAAAATTCACTATTCGTTTAATCTGCTTCAAGCAGGTTGATGAGGAAAGCAAATCAAATTGCCCACTATAAATTTTATATCTAGTATAGTAAAACTATGTTTTTTTTACTATTAACTTTGATTGTTTAACTAATGGTTACCTAAAAGTGTAATAGCAAAAGATAGTAACGAAGCCAAGATATATGTTGCACACAATAGGCTACCCAAAAAAATGTATCCAAAATCCTCGAGACAAAGTTAACAATTCCTAATTTTAGTGGATACAAAAAATCGAGAAAGGAGAAGAAGAGATGAGCTGGAAACAATTCTCTTCTATTTCATATCAAAACATAGTTGTTTCAAGAAATTTATCTCTACACCACTAAGAATGCGATTGTGTCCCATTTAATTAATGCTCATCCAAACTCGTAAAAAATAAGTTGAGTTGTGGAAAAATACAATTCACTGATTTACGTACATATACAACATTGTTGATAATTCAAATATTATGAAATAAATTATAGATTTTCCACGTACTTGAGACTTGACAGTACAATTATTATTTGCTACATAGAATTACTATTTGCTACTTAGCATAGTCATACAACCCAAAAGCCTAATTTAATTGGTTGTGGTTTTAACTACCTCACAAGCCCGCACATTGAGGTGTGCAAGCGGCCCATATGCAAATAGCCCCAAGATAAAGGGCCTCCATATATATTCATTTTGTGATACAAAACTTTAGACTTTCCATATAATCAACAATATGAAGTCATCATCTAAATCTTCCAAATTAAAGGGAACATTTTTTGCCTCATATTTTAATATAAATTGATAACTTAATTTTATCTTCATACTAAGATGTCGTATACTATATATATATATATATATATATATATATAAGGAATGCAATTCGCCACGTGTCACCATCCATCCTTAAATGACATTCTATCCATTTCATTCTCATTATATATATATATTAAAAAGCGTAAGTAAAGAATGCAATCCGCTACGTGTCACCATCCCTCTTTAAATGACACTCTATCCATTTCATTCTCATTATATATATATATATTAAAAAGCGTAAGTAAGGAATGCAATCCGCCACGTGTCACCATCCCTCTTTAAATGACACTCTATCCATTTCATTCTCATATAATAAAAATATATATCAACGTAAAGGCTCGAACTCGTGACCTTGAGTATGCAATAAGGAGTTCTAACCACCACTCCAACATGTTATTAGTGCTTCTTTTATCAACATCAATAATGATGTATAGATAGAAACTAAGAGTTAAGTTGTAAATTTATAAAATGCATATTGTAAATAAGAAGACTTTTTTTTATATAAATTTTTTTACACTACATGACATCAACAAAAATTTCCCGAGCATCGCAGGGGCCTAAATCCTAGTATATATATTAAAAAGCGTGAACAGAGATTGCAATCCGCCACGTGTATAACTTTAAGAAATGCTCACGACCTCACGACCTCGAGTATAGGAGAGAAATGCTCTAACCATTGCGCCACTACATTGTTGTTGCTTCTTTCATGAATACTAATAATGATATTATATGTTTTCAATGAAAAACAATATTTTAATTGCATTTATGAATAAAACTAAGTACTAATTTATAACTTTAACTGTCATCTTCCGACACCAAATTTTAATTGTCTTAAAGTACTAACATATACTTCCTCCGTTTCGCAATACTCGCAACATAAGAATAGTAGCCACTATTCATGAATCAATCTTATGTTATATTTTTTTACAAGTGTATAAGAAAAAACATAGTCAAGTGGGGTCTTATTTGATTCGTCTTAATGCATACTATCATAATATCAACTTTTTATAATTTTTACTTATCAATAATTAGAGATATTAAGGGTCAAAGTATTGCATTGGATAGTGTGCAAACAAGAAACGTTGCGAGTATTGCGAAACGGAGGAAGTATTACAGATAAACCCCCATAGTATCGTTTGGGTCTAAATAGTACTCTCTCCGTTCTCAAATGTTGTTCCCATTTGGAATCGGGGAGGGAATTAAGAAAATGGAATCTTAAGATAAAATATTTAATGTTTGTGGGTTAAGTATTGATTGTTTTATTTTACCAAAGCATATGTAAATGTAAAAGAAGTATTTAATGTAAGGAAATTACAAAATACTATGCAGAATAAATGTGTTATATTAGTATTACAACCAATAAAATTGAGAGTTATGTTGACTTTATATGAGTTAATATTAGAAAGATTCTAAATGGAATAACTTAAAGGAACACCAATTCGGGAAATGGGGAGAACGGAGGGAGTAGTTACTAAATAGGCAAAATTGCGAGAAACTACCTTTTACAACATTTTTTTTGCGAGAAACTACCTTTAAATTTTTTTTTGCGAAAAACTACCTTTTATCAAAAAAAATTGTGAGAAACTACCAATTGACGTGAGCTGTTAGTTTGACCTGGTTTGGCCGTTAGTAGTCTCACGTGCAATAACCCATTTTGCCTCCAATTCTTTTTCATTTTCCCTCCTTTTGCTTTTCACCTTCTCCCCCTTTACAAACCCTATTCCTTCTCCATTTCAATGAAGCAGCTCAATTGTTGTTCATTTTAGCATGTAAATAAAAATCCCTTCTTTTAATAAAATCTGGATATGATTACTATTTTTTGCATAACGGAAGCTGTGATGAGGAGGGGCCAAATTGTCTTGCTTATTATTATTTTTTCACTTGGAACAAACATATTCACCATAACTGGTAGCACAATTTATTTGGAGATTGTGTTTTTTTATCAGTAAAGATGGAGATGTATTGTATTCTTCTTAGAGGAAAAACTGAGATTAGGAAAAATAATAGTTTTACTCCAATTTAAATAGTTGAAAAATAATTGAATTAAAGAGGTGATTTTTATTTACATGCTAAAATGAACAACAATTGAGCTGCTTCATTGAAATGGAGAAGGAAAAGGGTTTGTAAAGGGGGAGAATGTGAAAAGCAAAAGGAGGGAAAATGAAAAAGAATTGGAGGCAAAATGAGTTATTGCACGTGAGACTACTAACGGTCAAACCAAATCAAACTAACAGTTCACGTCAATTGGTAGTTTTTCACAATTTTTTTTTGATAAAAATTTTTTTTTGCAAAAAAAATTTAAAAGGTAGTTTTTCGCAAAAAAATTGTTACTTCCTCCGTTTTTTATTAGTTGTGACACTTCTGATTTCACAAAATCCTAGGCAATATTTAGAGAGGAAAGAGAGTAAAAAAAGAAGTGGACCCATGTGCTAGGAGAGAGATAGAGAGAAAAATTTGCCCAAAATAAAAGTGTCACAACTAATTCCAAACTTCCTAATATGAAAAGTGTCACATTAAAAAAAACGGAGGAAGTATAAAAGATAATTTCTCGCAATTTCGACTACTAAATAAAATGATAACAAAAAAAAGGCAGTCGTCATTCGTCAACCAGTAAGCTAAATCAGTCATAACAGCAACTTTAGCCTATATTTTCTCCCTCATCTCATCTCATGACTCATGACATGGAAATCTGAGATTGTCAGGCACACCTTCACTCACACTACTAACCCTCTCTCACCTTCTCTTTCACTCCTCTTCTTCCGCCTCCCTTTACTCTGCGCACTTCTCGCTCTCCATACGCCGCTTGCGCATCCCCCTATCCTACGCCCCCTTCTTCGCTCCCAAACCCTAAATCACAGCTCCTCCTCCTCCGCCGCTTCCGCCGCCATTAACGCCGTCAATATCGAGATCTCCGCCGCCGGAAAATCTCCGATGTCGAAGTCTCGCGTTTACGCCGACGTTAATGTTCTTCGTCCTCGAGAGTACTGGGATTACGAATCTCTTACTGTTCAATGGGGGTATAACTTTCGTTTCTTCTTTTTTTTGAGTTTAGTTTTTATTTTAGTTCAAATCTGATACTGTTATTTTATTGATTTTGCATGGTGAGTTTCATGACCTAATGTGATTTAGTTTAGCGTTTTTTTTTTTAATGTTGGATTGTGAAGGCGGGATGAGAATTGATCCGGATATTTATTGTAATCGGGAGGAATGGTCTAACTAACTGAGCTGTCGCTCACTCTTTAGTTGGATTGCTATGTGATTGTATTAGCTTTAATGGTGGTATGAGAGAGTGGCGAAGTCGGGATGAGAATTGATCCAAATATTTGTTATAATCGGGAGGAATGGTCTAACCAACTGAGGTGTTGCTCACTCTTTTGTTGTATTATATATCTTAATTGTAGGAAGCAAGAGAGTGGGGATGTGAGAGTGGCGAAGTCGGGATGAGAATTGATCCGAATATTTCTTATAACTGGAAGAATGGTCTAACCAACTGTGTTGTCGCTCACTCTTTTGTTGGATTGTTATGTGATTATATATCTTAGAAGTGTAGGAAGGAAGCGAGAGAGTGGGGATGGGTGGTGGTATGAGAGAGTGATGTGATCTCAGTTCGATTTGATGTTACAATCTAGAACTATGAGAGATTGAGAGTGTGGTTGTTGATATGAGGGATGAAGTGAAAGGGTTCAATTTGATGTTAAACATAGGATATTTGGAACTGGAGAGCCTAGGAGCTGTTCTTTCTCTTTTTTTTGTTGGATTGCGAAGGCGGGAGGAGAATTGATCCGAATATTTCTTATAATTGGGAGGAATGGTCTAACCAACTGAGCTGTCCCTCACTCTTTTGTTGGATTGTTATGTGATCATATATCTTAAGTGTAGGAAGCGAGAGAGTGGGGATGGGTGGTGGTATGAGAGAGTGATGTGATCTCGGTTCGATTTGATGTTAGAATCAAGAACTATGAGAGATTGAGAGTGTGGTTGGTGATATGAGAGATGAAGTGAAAGGGCTCAATTTGATGTTAAAATTGGGATATTTGGAACTGGAGAGCTTAGGAGCTGTTTTTTTCTTTTTTTTTTTGGTGTTCAGTTGGAGCATGGGATGGTCTTAGGTTGGATTTGGATGCGAAATCAACCGCCAACTTAGGTAAGTATGAGGTGAATACTGAAGGTGATGTATTTATTGAGTTTTGATTGTCATGTGAGGTGAGTTGGTATGATCAGTTTTGATCTTGTGGTGCTAGCACTTGATTGCGGTACATTGTGGGTTGATTACGGGTTAATGTGACTGTCATTGTGTGTGTATGGACTTTGGAGTGAAGACAAGAGGAAAGTTTGTTAGCTTGGCGGAGGAATTAGAGAATTAGTTAGAGGAGGGAAAAGAGAGAGAGAGAGAGAGAGAGAGAGAGAAAGAAGTTGCTTAGTTGTGGGAGAGAATTAAGTCTGTTTTAATCATCTAGTTCAGAGCAGTTTATGCTTGTGTTTTTTATGGCGTCTGCAACAGTTCAAAGAGTAGAAATGGTGGAACAACAGGTTATCAGACTCTAGTGAATTTACTGAGATTACTCGCCTCGTTAGACCTTGGACAAGGAGCTACTAGATCAAGTCACGTTTCAATGAGAGAGAAGTTCTTTGGAATTACCTTATGAATTTGAGTAACTCCTTGCCCTCTTCCTCCATGGCTAGTCGGAGGAGTGGTGAAGTTTGGGTTCGAATACAATGTCAGAACCAGATTAGGTTATTTGAAGGATTTCAAATCTGTAACATTTGAATTCTGGTGCTCTGGAAGTGAGAAGTAAGCTCACAAGGGTGGTTTTTTTAATGGAGAACAAAGACTCGGGTGATAATTTTCCTTACCTTGTATATAAGGAGGGGAAACAGGAGGCAACAATGGCATAAATGGAAGAGCCTCCTTCTTTTGGTAGTAATGGTCCTAGGGGAGCGTAGTCATTGCTCGTTATTCTGGTGGGATAATTGAAGGAACAGGTCGTACGATGTTTCCAATGTGATTACTAACCCACCTGAGGTTAAGGTTGAAGTTTGTTGACCTATAATATAATGAACTAACCAGTGGAAGGGGTTCCATGAGAAATGACCTTATAAAATTGCTGTGGTATCTTACGGAGGAAGAAAGTACCGAATTAGTTAGAACAGACAGAGGGAAATGAAATCAGAATTGTCTATAAAGGGAGTAGAGTAAGGAGAAAGATATTGAGGATGAACACCATGATATTCTGTTTTCCTGTTTTAGATGCTTAGTTGTGAAAGAGAATCAATCCTTTCGAAATAACCTATCTTCCTCACCTGTCACTCAGTCTCAATTATCCAGTGCATTACAGTTATATGCATGTGCTTGCTCTGCCACTTGCTAGTTGTTGTTCTTGCTCCTTTAATATGTATTGTTGCATAAAAAGGTTTCTGTTCGCCCAAGCTTCTTTGCGTCCTTGTTGCCAACTGTGTTGTTGTTTCATTTATTTCTTCTTGAGAGGTTGATTGTTTTTTTTTTATAGTTCATTGCATTGGATTGGTGATAGAAGGTAGCTTCATGTTCTTACTTTATTGCTTCTCGTCCTTGGTTCATTTAGCCATGTGTGAGAGTAGGATGCGGCACTGCAATCTCTCAAAGAGTTTTTCTGTTTCGTATTATAATTCATTTCCATCTTTTCATCCTTAGGTCACAGAACTTTATCCTAGCTTCTTTAATTTTGAAAGGAAAAAAGCAAGGTTCAGTCTCAATGTATTGTTCCAGGTGGATGTGAAATTGTTTAAGAGTCAATTGCAATTTGCTGTAGATTGATGGTATCTCTGGATGTTCTTTGCTTGGTAATAGTGAGAGAACTATTGGTTCCAATTTTGCTGGTGCTAAGTTGAATTGATGTTTTGTGTGCGTTGTATCTCTCTTCACTCTTAGAAGGTTTTGGGGAAACAAACATTTAAATTGTGGACAAGAGGAACTTTTTTGGCATGGATTTTTTTTATGTTGCCGGGTGTAGTTGGTTAGAAGCTTATATATGACTCTATGTCTCTATCACAACATGTCAAATTGTTGTTAGTAATTTTCTTTTTACATGATATCTATCTAAATATTTTCTTGCTCCTCTTCAAGCTCTCACTATGCGTGTATCTTCAATCTTGTCATGGTTATTTATTTTAGTGACCAAGATGACTATGAAGTTGTGCGGAAGATTGGAAGGGGAAAATACAGTGAAGTTTTTGAAGGATTAAATGTCAATAGTAATGAAAGATGTGTTATCAAGATCCTGAAACCCGTAAAGAAGAAAAAGGTGAGTGTTCTTTGTTACATGCACAGAGGTGGTGAATCAACAATGAGTTTTGCAATATCAATCTAGTTCTGGAGATTAATTGTTTTGCTGTAATCTTGTCATTTTCAACGATTGGCCTCAGTGGCATTTCAAGAGAATATTTTGGGTTATTAATGCTTTTATATCAGTGCTGTTGATAAGAAAAGGAGACTTTGAAATATGGTTCTTACAAGAAGAATATAGAGTAAGTCTTGTGGTAGACAATTTATCAAATGCTTATGAATAGACCAGAGTCAAACCAAAAGGTTTTAACTCAAAATAATAAGGTTTTAACTCAAAATCTTAGTGTGTAAGGTTTTAACTTAAAACGCTAAGGCGTTAAAATTTAAAACCGTGAAACTTAAAGTTCTATACAGTCTACTTTATGCTTATGTATAATCCGTCTAACCCAAGTTTTTGTAAGTATGTAATCAGCGAAAGAGGGTAGGAAGATACTAGTACATATATTTTCTAGTTGGGGTACCATCTCTTAGGTGTAAGGAAGGACTAGCTTAAAGCTATAGGAATCATTGCTGTGTACGAATCTTATGTATCTTTCAGGTGGAAGGTGCCTAATATCTTAGGTGTAACGAAGGACTAGCTTACAAATATAGGAGTCATTGCTGTGTACGTATCTTGCATGTGATTGCTGCTCATGTGATTGCTGCTCATATATATTATAAGTTGCTACTCATGTGATTGCTGCTGTGATATTATAAGTTGGTCTATCAACAATTGTTTCGGCTAAGGATGTTTCGGCAACCTGTTGGCAGATGTCTTTGATACTCAAACTACTCATGACAAAATCTAGTACTTCTTCCGTTTCGCAATACTCACAACGTTTCTTGTTTGCGCACCATCCAATGCAATACTTTGAACCTTAATATCTCTAATTATTGATAAGTAAAAATTATAAAAAGTTGGTATTATGATAGTATGCATTAAGGCGAATCAAATAAGACCCCATTTGACTATATTTTTCCTTATACACTTGTGAAAAAATATAACATAAGATTGATTGATCAATAGTGGTTACTATGCTAATGTTGTGAATATTGCGAACGGAGGAAGTATACTATAGATTAGAGGGTAAATCTCCCTCATAAATTAGTTGGTTCTTTTTTCACCATCTTTGTTTACTTCGCTCTCTTTGAAGTATTTGTTGGAAGCATCTATTTGAAGCTCATTCTGAAAGACTGTAGTTTTGTGTTGACAGATTAAAAGAGAGATAAAAATCCTTCAGAACCTGTGTGGGGGACCAAACATCATAAAGCTGCTTGATATTGTCAGGGATCAGCATTCCAAAACACCAAGCTTAGTTTTCGAGTTTGTCAACAGTACAGATTTCAAAGTTCTGTACCCAACACTATCTGATTATGACATACGTTACTACATCTATGAGCTTCTGAAGGTAATGTGTAAATTTTCTTCTACGCATGACTCTCCATATCTTAGTTTAAAAAAGCGCGCCTGAGGCGCGCCTAGGCGCAAGGCGAGTGGAGGCGTTCGACAAATCGCCTCCACCAACCCAGGCGAGGCGTTTTGCCTTAGGCGAGCGCCTCATGCCGCCTTGTCAGAGGCGCAAGGCGCGCCGCCTTCGGTAGAGAGTCGCGCGAGAAAGAGGGGAAGTGTAAATCTAACTTTAAAATGTCAATATCAAACAAAAAATTTCAAATTTACACTTACCTTGGCTTAAATATACCAATTCGAGCAAAAGCCCTTTGTTAATTGCATGAATTTTCACCAAATTAAACCCTAACTTGAAATCCCTAATTTTGGGGGGAAACCCTAATTTGTAAAATTGGAAGCTTTTGCCGGCCACCACCTTGCCGGAGGTGACAGAGGATGCCGGCCAACACTTACCTGAATTCTGGGCATCTCCGGTGTATCGTCGTCGGAGCAGATTCCCTGTTCTCTATTCGATCTCTGTTTTACCTACTGCTCTCCTTTTCAGTCAAAACGCATCCTCTGTTAGTATTTAGCTTAACTTTTTTTCCCTTTTTCTTTTATGTTGACTAGTAGAGTATGAGGTGTCAAGTTACTGTAAAGTAACATGGTACTGTTAAGTTACTCCAACTTGTTATACAGTTCCCCTTTCTCCTTTTTCACTTGTTGTTATACCAGTTTCCCTTAGTATATACTTCCTTTTTTTAAAATTTTAAGAATTGTAATTTTGCGTTTATAAAATGTTTATATGAAGGGCTTATCTATTGCAAAAATATTAGTACCATAAAAATATTTTTAAGAAAGAAAATGGTGCGCCTCGCCTACGAGAGGCGTGCGCCTTCGCCTCGCGCCTCGTGCCTAGGCTCCAGTGACCCTTTGCGCCTCGGTGCGCCTCGCGCTTTTTAAAACTAAGCTCCATATGTGTTCTGCTGTTTTATTATTGTCTTTGATTGAAAACCATGGTCGGCCATGTTTAATGTTTTAATGAACGCAGAGTTATGTAAAAGTCAAGTGTTTGTTCTTGATGTATTCCTTGTTCTTTAGGTATCCCTAAATTTGCTTCATTAACTACAGAATCAGAAGTGAGATGTGGGGTGCAGGCAAGGGGGGAATGGGGATGAATGAAAGGAGGAGACTAGAGATATCTGGGTGAAAATGGTAAATGGACCAAGGATATATAACAATGCACACTTTATGAGCCTATCCAGAAGGGTCACATGTCTATCTGTCGACCTCTTTGGACCCTGCAGAAGAAAGATCCATTGTAAATTACATGGCCTTAACCTGATTGAGCATATGAGGCGAGCAGATTCGAAATTATTCTTTCTCATTTTAGATCATGTAATCTACTGGGATTGGTCACTGACCCTTGTGTATAGGACTCCAAATTTCTGCTAGAATGAATTAAATGCTAGGCCAAAACTAATCTAAGCATGTTGTTTTACCTTTTCCAATTTAAAAATAATGTAACTGCAATGATCACGGGTTTGCACGCTGCAATCAGTGTGAGGGGGTTTATAGCATTAGCTTCTATTTTTATGTGTTTCCTCCTAGTTTTTAGTGACTATTCTGCTACTCTTAGGTTGGTGTCAGCTGAGCTACATTTCCCTTGCAACAAAACATTTCAGTGCTCATAATTGGCCTTTATGTGATCCTGTATAAAACGCTAGGTATGTTCAGGTTCAGCTCTCACATATTTGGTCAAAGCAGGAGTGCAGGACAAACAAAGAGAAACGGAGGAAGTACTTCCCATTTTAACATCGTTCCGGGCATTTTTAGTATTGAGAGGGGGTTAGCCATCAGTGTAGGGGATATTTGTTGTGGTGGAGCAAATAGAGTTACCGAATCTTGACTTGTACTCTCTTGACTCTTAATGATGGGTGACTCAACGTTACACAGAAGGATATACGATTCGATACGGGAAACCAAAACAAAAACGGGAAACATTAACTTAAGAGTTTCGGGGACGTAGGGTACAATATGAGTTTTGTTATAAGTCGATACATGAAATCGTCTTACTTTGTTATTCAAAAGTTTATAATAATATTTAAAGCAATTTACTCTTTAGATTTTCTGTATTCTTTAGACTTAAGAAATTTGAATGGACAAGAATCTAATTATAATTTATTTAACCGAGAAATCATTACTAGGAATTTAGATGTTTACTATTAACCCAAGGCACTCTTCATTATATCTTTTACCTTCCCTAAACAAGTCCAAGGTACAGCCACAACAAGGAACGTAATGAAGAAAAAATAACAAAAATCTCCCCTTTTCTATTTAAAAGGTAACAACAATCGTGACAGCTATAAACATTTCCAAAAAAAAGAAAAAGATATTCAAAGCTTGCAACAGCCACACACGCTTTCCTCCTCTGCTACTCCTCGTCACCTCCATTGAAGCTTGAAGGTTTGAAGCTTCTCAAAGTCTCAAGCTACATCGTACAACGGAATTCCATACATCAAATAATTACCATCAATACTAAAACCCCCAGTTTGTTTGCCTCCATTCCAGAACATGCATCCAATTTTGATTTAGGGTTTTCGAAATTTACGGTTCTTCAATTTAGGTCGACTAAGAGGAAATGGCCATCAATGAATCGGAACAGAACCGCTGGCGACCTAGGTCGCGTTCCCATCCTATTTCAGTACGAACGTTTCGGACCGGAGTTCGGCTGGACGTCCCACGTTCTGGTTAATGGTGGGATGACCTTCTTTTACGGGAGTGGAACATTGGATTGAGTATTTTCTGGGAAGAGAAATGCAACCAATAGTTTTCCTTGACTTTTGTGGTTCCTATAAAGAATAATATGTTTGCGTCAGTTGGTGCTTTTAGTTACTACAAAATATTTACTCATGGGTGGGGCAAGCTCTTGTATATTGGTTCATGGTTTCTCTTGGCTATATGGTTCATCTGGTGGATAGGTTGAGCTTCAAGTAGAAGCTTGGCGAAGGGCATAAAGGTGAACTTCCTATTTTTTCTTTGTGGCTGTTCTGGTTTACCTTGGGCATGTTAGCATTGGTGCTCTTTGGAGCTTAACATGGGTCTCTGAAAGTAAGAACACGGGGAGAGTGCATTGTGTATGCCATACAGTTCTGCTGAGTTTGGAATATAATCCAATGTGGGAAATTCCACGCCAAAGAATGATGTTATTCTAGAACACTTCTTAAGAAGTCTAGTGGTAGGAGGGATAAATAAGGTCCGATGCTTTGGAAGGGAGAAATTTAGCGAATCTGGTTTGTGTTTTCTTTATTCATTTTCTAGCTGATATTTGGGCTTACATAATTGATTCATCTTTGTTTTTTCATGTTTTTTTAGAAGTGCTTGAGGTGAGTTAGGCAAAAGTTTTGTAAAATTTGATAACATAAACACGACGTGAGAAGTAATTGCGCAGCTACTCGTTCTTGTATTGTTTGCAAAATATGGTTGTATAGCTCCATTACATATCTGTTATTACATGGTCAGCTTTCATTTGGTTTGCAAAGCTGTAAATTAACATTCCATTAGTTAATGCTCTACTACGTTTTATTTGATAGGCCTTAGATTTCTGCCATTCACAAGGAATAATGCACCGAGATGTCAAGCCTCACAATGTCATGATAGACCATGAATTGAGGAAACTCCGGCTAATAGATTGGGGTCTGGCAGAGTTCTACCATCCAGGCAAGGAGTACAATGTTCGTGTGGCCTCAAGGTTAGATTTTGGTTTTGAATGTAGGAAATAAACAGTGGCATCCCTCCATCTCATTTGTATCATCAAATTTCAAGGGTGTGTGTAAATAAGCATATAATGTAGAAGACTGCTTGTATTAGGGATAAATTACAATTAGCCCGTTGGCCGAAGTGGTTATAAAACACTGAATGTTCTCTGTAAACTTTTACCTATGTAATGGAACAAGGTTAAAGGTGTCTTTTGATAATATAAATGGGGCAAAGAAGAATGTGAGTGGATGCGAGTGAAGAAAAAAAAAGGGGGGGGGGGGGGTGTAATATGCGTTTGTTTGTGTGTTAGGTATGTTTACTAAACCCCAATTTTTTTGTTCCGCTATATTCTCAAAATATATGCTAGCCTACCACCTATTGCACTTCTCACTTATTGTGCCTGAGAGAGTAATTATGCCCTTAGATGGAGTTACAAGGTCCTTGTTGCTGCACTTTTAGGTATTATGAATTGTTTGAATATAGAATTTAGAATGGATGGAGTCCATACCAAGCAGCAGTTGGTGGAAAACTAATCGAAATGCTCCAAAACCCCTTTATCTAATGTACTTTTACGCGTCAAAAATCAATCTTCTCGCATCCCGTTGCCCCGGAAAGGATTTTTTGCCCAGCCCCCTCTTCCTTATCCTCATCGCCCTTGTCCAGACTCCGGACTCTCTTCTCCATTTCCTCTGTCTCTTCTCTGCTTTCCTCTTTCCTCTTTCTATACTGCCTCTCTTCACTCATTGGTAATGGTATAGCGAGGGCCTCCTCGAGCTTTTCCCTGTGCCGAACGTTGAGATGGCACCGACATGCCCCTCAGTAGCATGATCAAGGAACCACCATGAATCCCCATCTAGCTCTCTTTCTTTCTTCAATGTTCAAATTTATGGCTATGGTGTGGGTACAGGGAGGCGTGGAGGGGAAAATTGAATTGTGCTTTATGAAGAGCGGGCAAGGTGTGGTGATGCTTTGCTGAGGTACTGGGTGGATGTGTCCTAACTCCTAACATCAGCGATATGTTGAGGGATTTGAGCCTGGTTCTATTGAAGATTCACTTGAAAATGCACCATTACAAGCTTCTTTGCAAGATTGAAACTAAACATTTCCTGATATTATGTTTTGGAATGAATCCGCATTTGGACAAGTTAGGTTTGATCAACCTACCTGTTGGCGGGTTCTACAGATACAAATTTAGTTCTGTTATCTGTTTTTGTTAAAAAGAGAGAATCAAAGTATGAGTGGTTCTTAGCTATTCCCACTCACTTCATACTACTAAAAAATTAAGTATTTCATGTCGAATTTTGTAAAGTTCTATAGGTATTTTTGGAAAAGAGAATAAACTTCTTTGGGTTATAGGTGAAGCACTATTAGTAATTACTGGGTAGTTTTGTGTGAAATGTTTCTTTTTGGTATAAATTATGATTTCCCATGTTAAGACTGCCTGAAACTTATTTGAGATAGTGAGATGCCTATGTTTCTTCAAGGCCCCAGCACATGTTGCTGTGAATATTTCAACTTGCATTGAGGCAAATCAAGATTGATCTAGTCAAGTTTCAGTATATAGTTTCACTATATCTGGAACAGAACTTCTACTCCATATAGATTTTAGAACAATGAAGCTTTTCAGTGATTTTTGTACCTCATTCCACGCTTGCAGATACTTTAAGGGTCCAGAACTTCTTGTCGATTTACAAGACTATGATTATTCTTTGGACATGTGGAGTCTTGGTTGCATGTTTGCTGGGATGGTGAGCTGCAGTTCTTATGTCTCCTTTTAGAATTGTAAGCTACGTAAGCTTAACTCATTGTGCCATTTTTTTGTTGATAGATTTTCCGGAAAGAGCCATTCTTCTATGGTCATGACAACCATGACCAGCTTGTAAAAATTGCTAAGGTATGCTTGTGATGGTACATAAATGATTTTATGGTTCATATGATTCATAACGTTTACAGTAAATATGAAACTTCTGTCGCCTGTGGCTAAAGGCTCAGCAGGAAAAGAGATGGTGAGAATATTGCAATGAAGTCTTTGCAAAAGTAGTGATAAGGATATACTACCTCCGTTCCATATGTATTGCAACACAAGGAGTTTTACGCCTCCCAAAGCACTACTTTAAACGTTAATATCTCTAATTTTATTTAAGTAAAAATTATAAAAAGTTGATATTAAGCATATATCGAGACGAATCTAACAAGATTCCACATGGCTATATTTATCCTTGTGTACAAATCACAAAAGAAGGTCAAACGGTAGTGTATGAATAGTGTAAATTGTCAAAGGTTGCAATGCATATGGAACGGAGGTAGTATTATTCTTGTGTATACTGCAAATCAAGTGCTCATTTTCTATGTCTCTAAGGGTGCATTAGCTTCACCTTCAAAAAATAAGTTCCAGGAAAAGTTCAGGTAAGGTCCAATAAATTATAAAATAAGTTTCAAGTTATAAAATAAGTTCCAATAATTTTAGATAAGTTTACTTCAGGTAAATTTAGCAAAAATTTATTGAAGAGAACGCACCCTTAAGTTTGTTCTGAATGTTGTACAAATTGACCTGTCATGACCACTCCACTGGAACTGAGCTTGAAACTAGAGGGTTTGAGTTGACTTTTTTTTATTTTTTTTCCATTGGATGGGTTGGGTTGACATGAGTATCATGTTAAACTATATGGTTAGATTTGGGCTGGAACTTCATTGCATTTGATACAAAATCGACCGCCACTGTGTAATGAATTGGATCAAGTTCTTGTTGGGCAAGCTTTTTTATTTCTTCTAAATTTTTGATAACGATGTAAAATTGTATACTTGGCTCCCATTTCTAAAGCTATGGGTTATGTTGGATAAAATGAAAAGGGCTGATTAAATGTCTGTGCTTCATTTTTATGGTAATATCGGTGATGATTGTTGAGTTTGAATGAAGCTTGAAATGGAGAAACCTTTTATAAATAAAGATCACTCTCCTGAAAACATGCCTGTTAAGCAAGCACTCAAAGGTACTGATCTCTTTTGCCTTTTGGCATTACATCATATTGGAAAGGATGAGAGTGGATTCACAATTGTTGCAGTTTAAGTTTCTGTGGAGTTCCAGGGCTAAATACTGATATCTTATGAAAAGAATGCAGCATAAATTTGGGTTGGTAAAGTTGAGAGGAAGATTAAATCCTGATATAATTCAGGTGCAGAGTCTACTGAAAAGTTGGGGACCTATGTGTGTGTCGGAAAACTGATCAGAATAACATTGAGTAGCTACAATTTTTTTCATTTATATATCAGTGAGACAATGACTAGATAAGCCCCATGCAAGTCCTTCACTCAAGTTCAAAATTCTGACTTTCTGGTAGCAAGATTGGCAGAGGGACCTTTAAATTGTTTCATAATTATATTTGAGGTACAATATGCCCTATTGGGAAAGGAGAAGAGGGCAACTCTGTTTCAGGCTTTTGACTTTCTTTGGTAATTTTCAGGTGCTTGGAACAGATGAATTGAATGCTTATTTGAACAAATATCATCTTGAGCTTGATCCTCAACTTGATGCCCTTGTTGGGAGGTATGTATTGCACAGCGATAGTTTTGCATTTTGTGCTTATGCAAGTTTTGGTGAATAGTTTCCCATTCGTCTTCTGGGAGTATCTGCTGCAGCCTTGTGTGGTATTTTGATAAACTGTGAATCCATGTTAGCTGCTCACTGCTGGATGCCTGGATTGCTGAAGCTATATTTTTAATATCTTAATTCTTGTGCTGCAGGCACAGCAGGAAACCATGGTCAAGATTTGTCAATCCGGATAATCAGCATTTAGTTTCGCCGGAGGTAATGCATACATCAATGGCTCATTTTTATATGAATTATATTGTCTTTGTTAGTAGGTCTTGTCTGGTCATTCAATTGAGTGAGTTTTTTGCTTGTTTCCTTCTGCAGGCTATTGACTTTCTTGATAAACTACTTCGGTATGACCACCAGGATAGGCTTACCGCAAAAGAGGCAATGGTAATTTTCTATTCTAATGTCGACTAATAAACTTTTTGTTTTTTCGGAAAATGGAAATGAAGGAAAACTACCCTATTATACTCATGGATATCTTTATCTGGATTTCTTTGATCACCATGTAGCTTTTTGTCTTCAAGGGAAGAAGTTTTAATAGCTACCTAGTGGCCTAGTGGGCTCCCCTTGCTTCTTTTTGCCACCTTTCATGCATATGTTGCCCATATAAAAGGCCAAACGAAGCCCTACAAAATGAATTATAATGTCTTAAAAGTTCTAGATTGAATCTTACTACATATTTTCTATCCGGCCACCATAGTAGGATCTTTCTGGTTTCCAGCCTGACTATTTTCTTTTTTATTCCTGGTGTTCTCATATCTGTTTTGTCCTCTTTTTTTTGGGACATAGCTAAGGTATAACCGTTGGTTAATTTTGTAATTACATATTGAGCTAGGAGGCAAGTCTTGGGTGTGACTGCTTCACCCTATCTTACTATGAGATGTTAAAAGTTCCGCTTAAAACATTAAGAAGTCATCCTTATATTGAACAATAATTATGCCTAGTATCATACTAGGCTTTACCATTGATATTCAAAGGTCTCTTTGACAGTTTTGACTTCAGTTTCTGTCATCATTCTATTCACGAGCTGATCCTCTCCCCCCGCCCTATTTATGGGAAGTGAGTTGATTTTAGACTTCATTTGCCAAATGGGATCAACCAAATATAACTTTTTCTTTTGTATATATTTTGGATAGTTTATATATTTCCATGCTACCTAGTGACTATCTATAAATTATACTAGGCCTAAATAACCTTGCTGATAACCTTTTGGCAGGCTCATCCTTATTTCTCTCAAGTTAGAGCTGCGGAGAGTAGTAGAATGCGGACACAATAGCTCATCACCGTAATACATACATGAGAAGGATGGTTTTCATTGTAGGGTGCTGCATGTTGACAATGACCCATCCAAAACATTGCAGCTAACTACAGCGACAGGCAGGCAGCTATGGTTGCTGGGGGAAATTTTATGTAAAATGCATTATTACTAGTCTTTCTAAACTGTGAATCTGCGATGCTGCAAACTATTGTGATTGCTATTTTCGTTGTTGGAGCCCTGTGTACATCTCCAATATTGGTTGTCACTGAAAATAGTTTGTTGAGCCTCTGTATTTTTATATATCATTTAGTAGTGTGGAGAATGTGAACGTGTAACAATTAGCATACCAGATTTAACGTTGAAGATCCAACTTCGCCTCAGTATAACCTACTTCAACTTCGCCTCAGTATAACCTATTTCGAAAGTGAGGCTATCTGTAGATCCAACTTCGCCTCAGTATAACCTATTTTTGAGAGCGAGGCTATGATAACAATTTGCCTCGGTCATTGATGTGTGAAGGAGGGAGTTCTGGCTAGTCCACTTGATCTTTTCCAACTCTGCTGCCTAGTAGAGAAAAGCTCTTTTGGCTCAACCCTGTGAGGAAATTTGAAAATAAAGCATGAGTGTGTTGAAATGACACTTAAATAATATTGCTTGATAATATAGTGGACTATCACCTGTTAATCTTAGAGCTTGTTTGGTTCACGTAGGAATTAAATTTCTCACCATAGAAATTTATTTTCCTTGTCTGATTCCTAGAAAATGTCATTTTCTTGTTTGGTTGGAACACTGGAATTTGTAATTGACACAAGAATTTAGATTCATCGACACTCCTTGTTTGCTGATTTCCTATATTATGAGGGAATTCTCTATTTCAAGGGATTTTTGAAATTCTGGTGTTTACTCTAAAACATGTCAACCAAAAACCACGCAAATATGCAATTTCTAAGAAATGTAAATTCCAAGGGAATTGAGAGGCAACCAAATGGCTTCTTTACTAAATTCTTCAGTGTGTACCAACAACTTGTTACCGCATTCTATTCTTTTGATAAACTCTAAAATTCTGTTTTTAGTCTTATCTTCTTCGGTCCTATTTCTGTCAGTTTCAATTCTATAAATACAATTTTAATGTATCATAGTTTATTTCAGCTGAAAATAACAAACCCTAATACTCTTTAAAATATGTATAAAAAGCAAAAAAAAAAAAAAACAAGCTTCAAGGGGCAAAAGGAGTAACACCAACTTACACGTAACACAATCACGAGGTCAAATGCTATCCACACCACTACATAGGGCAAGAAACGGCAACGAAGTAGTAGTTTGCCTTGACCAGCAGAATGCTGCCAAATTTCATTAGATAGGGGATGTCATGTACTGTTTTTATCTACATAAAGCTCGCAAACTAAATGACTACAAAGAAACATATGTAACATGATTGCAGCAGTGCAAAAAACACGTAAATAACCTGGTAGACATATACACCCTATATTATACAAACTAAAAAGCTACTCCTATTTACAAGAATCAACCTATATTATACAAGCTTGTAACGACTAGAGAGTCAAGGCCAGAGTTTGGTAAAGGTGGACACGAAATGATACTGGACAGAAAAAAGTGGTAAGAACCCCTGCTCCTTGGATCTTTTACACCTCTTACTAAGAATCAACTTCAAGACCCTCCACCAAAATTGCGGATCATATATCCCAGGTCTATAGGAGTAACGTTTACAAGAATACACAGGTAAAAAAAACTACCTATAGTTATGAAAGATGACGTATCCAATGTTGCCAAAGACTACAAAGCCAGTCAAGTCATGGACGTATCCGTTAGTCCATCACAAAGCGCTGTCAAGCGTCAGGCGCAGTGTGTTTGGATTTAATGCCTTGTTGATGCTGCAATTGCATGACAACCATGTGAAAGGAAGTTAGGAGGCGACAAGACACATAAGGCAAAAGTTGAAACAAGTACAAACATGAAGGTTAGTCTCACCTGTATAGTATGTTTCCTGAAGGTGATAACTTGGAAATAATCCATTCAGGGATAATTTCTTGCAGTAGTCTTAACTGTTCTTCAACTTCACCTATAACACAATCTGGGTCAGTATATTTTCATTAAAAAAAAGTCATTATATGATTTGGAACTCATAGATTTGTGCCTACTTTCGTCAGTAATGTCCAAATGACATTCAGTAAGGTGACGAATTAGTGCCTCTTTCCTCATAGCTGACGACTTGGGATTCTGATAAAGAAAGTAAATTCTGTCAAAGAGCTTCGGAAGGCTCTTCGTCATCTGTTTCCTCTTTGCCAGGTCTAAGATTCTCTTCTCTTTCTCCATTAGCTGCAAAAAGAAAAGTCCGATGATCAATAGAAAAAACAGTACCAAATTTGAGAATTAGTTAAGCTGCAAGATATCAGAAATGGGTGGTGGCTATGAAAATTTGATATTGGACATGGAGTAAAAAGATAGGTATATGCGCATATCAGTACCGTTTGTAAAAGATTTTCAGGAAGAACGTCAGCAATATCAGAGCATTCAGCATCATCCACTTGAAGTTGAATTTGCACATTTTTTGAAGTCCCCTCAAATTGAAGTGACCTAGCGCAAGAAGGCCGATCAGTTACTTCACATGCTGAGCTGACAGAATCGTTAACTATGCTCGACCTAACCCTCTTAGGTGTTTGCAAGGCTGGAGTGGCTGGTTTAAGGGCTGGAGTGGCTGGTTTAATTGGAGTTCCAGCAGATTTTATAGGTGTTCTCTGCTTCTTCTTAGCAGTCCATGAAGAGCAAGTTTCACCGTCTACAAGAGATTTGCCAGTGATTTGGCTTTCAGGTAGCCTATGTGGTACCCCCTCAGGTACAAGAGCTCCAGATTCCATTTTGTTTCTAACCACAGACGGACTGGAGACGGAAATTGATGGTAATTGGTGTAAAGATTCTGGTGAAGTCTGAACACTGTTCCTTGATTCATTGTCTGAGCCTCTCTTTGAAAAATGCTTCCTGAAAGATGGAGAAAGATGGGATGCTTGCGCTGTTTCTTGCTCCATAGCAACATCAGTGTTTTTATGCATGTGAGAACACGAATTTGATTGTTTGAAGGTGTTTAACAGCAGATCTTGCTTTTGCTGATTGAATGGCTCTGGCAGTATATCTTCAGGTATTTCAGTTCCCTATATCCAGAAATCAAATGTGATTACGACATGTCTGATCTCTATATCAGAATTGATGTGCATTAAGATAAAAAAAAAATCAGAGACAGCATGGAGTAAACAGCAAGTTTTACTCTTAAAAAGATATTTTTGAACTATAGACGTCCAGATAGGTGCATTACGGTTCAACATGCGCATGACTCAAATACATACACAAAGGATATACTACTTTCAGGATCTCTCACTTTCCTGCATCTCACAAGCTGATCAAACTACGGAACCAGGGGAAGTTTTATAAGTTTACTTTCCACCCGTCAAAAAAGAGAAAAGTTTCCTTTCCGCGTGAAAAGAGAGAGACAAGAATGTACAGAACCTGAACAGTGCATTTACAGACTGAATTGGCATTTGGACTCTTGATAAATGAAAGCAAGTCCCTTTTTTTACCCTCTCCACTCCTCTCTCATTGCATCTCATACTTTGAAGACCCCTTAAAGGAACAGCAATAAAGCATTATAAAGACATATATTCAAAGTGAAGCTCACAAGTAGGGATGTCAATGGGTAGGTATGGGTAGGGTCTACCTCGACCCTTACCCTTACCCTTACCCTAATATTTTCAAGTCTACCCATACCCATAGGGTCTAGATTTTTAATACCCGTACCCGTAGGGTCTGAACATTGGCATATCAATAAAAAAACATGGCCTATTAGCCACCCAAAGGATACGAGAATCATTAAAATATAAAGGCTATCGAACAACGTGGTGGACGTACATGGTAATCTCCGAGATTAGGGAGGTTGGAAATGGCTACTAAGTGAGAGATTATAGATAATGCTTCCTCCGTTTCCTTTTTAAGTTACACACTTCCCATATTTGGAAATGTCACAATAAGTGACACAATGCTAAAAAATGGAAAATTTTAAGCTATAAGATTACACAATTACCCTTATTCACCTAACTTAAATCTATCTAATTACCATATCCCTTTTTTCTTTATTTAATCAACCCATTCAAATTCTTGACCCCTCACCCCCCACTTTAATTAACTTGCTCTTTCTTTTTCTTAGTTGTGGTCCAAAACTTTCTCTCACTAGTTTCTAGGTTTTCCCTCACTTTCACTATGTTCCATTTAAAAAGAAACGAAGGAAGTATGAGTTTTTGTTTGAACTGCGGAGGATTATATTTAATAGCTTTAGAAAATTTCAATTATTAATAGATTATTAGGGTCTTGGGTAGGTCTGCGTATGAAGGTATGAAGATATAGACCCTTCCCCTTAACCTACCCGATCACTCCAAGACCCATACCCTACCCGTACTCACAGGGTCCAAAAATATTAGACACATCTCCTTAAATAGGATAAGGTCCAAGCAGGTTAGAGTAGGGTAGCCCAGATACCATCCCTACTCATTCCCATCCCTACTCACAGGGGAGGATAAAACAATTGGTGTGAATAGTTACAAAATTAACATCCTTTGATTGGATTCAACCTGTAGAAGCAGGTACATTTTATTTAAGCTGATATATAGAAAAGATAACAAATAAAAATGCTACATCCCTCAGAAACATATGAGCTATTACCTCAGGATCATCTCTTACAAACTCCGAAAGCCGTGAGATGAAGCGATCCCTCAAACACAAGCATTTACTTCTTCGCCTCCCTTTGTCTGCATGAGCCATCCTAACAACATCCAATGTGACATGAAGATCATATTTCATGCAGCGAGTTTCCTCATCAGCCATCAAGACTCTTTTTATTCCAATCTCCTCTGGTAACAGAAACTTCAATTTTGCCAAGTGTTGATGAGTAAACCTCCTACATGTCACCCAGATTATAAAATTACTATCAACCATAAACATTGCACTACTAGCCTTACTAGGTCTTTCGGAGACAAACTCCCTACATGCATTCGATGATAAAAGATCAAGGCTCTATATTTATAATAAATTTTTGCCATAGTTATGTAATTGTAGAAGGCTAACACATAACCGAGTATCTTTAACAATAATCAAGGGGTTCAAATCTCAAACTTTGACGTGATTGGTACAAGGGATATATTAAAAGAGGGTAAATCCATCATCCCAAATATGGAATAATAGCATTCCACCCACCTCAAAGGATAAATCTCAAACTTTGACGTGATTGGTACAAGGGATATTAAGAGAGGGTAAATCCATCATCCCAAATATGGAATAATAGCATTCCACCCACCTCAAAGGATAGTTTGTTCCTCTCCCCTCTCTTTTCTTTGGTTCTTTCTAAGTTTTCATGAGTAAAGGAGCTATAATTCAAGAACCGCTTGAACTAAAAAACTTACATACAATACGATGTACAATACAATATTACCTCCGTTTCTCAAAGACTGTTACACTTTGACATTTTACACTATTCGCACATATCACTTTGAACATCATTTGTGACTTATATATAAGATAAAGTATATAGTAATGTGGGATCTTATTAGATTCCTTATCTAGATTCCTCTTGATAAGTAGTATATTAATATCTAATTTTTATAATTTTTACAATACTTCCTCCGTTTCTAAATAAGTGACACACTTTCCTAATATGAAAATATCACAATAAGTGACACCAAGCTCAAAGTAAGACATTTTAAATAATAAAATTACATGATTACCCTTCCTCAAGCAATATATATCTAATTGTTTATTTAGTTAAAGTACCATTTCTTTTTTTAATTGTGGTCCCCAACTTCCTCTCTCTCTAATGTCCTTAGTTTCCCACACTTTTTCTATGTTGCACTTATTTAGAAATGGAGGAAGTATATTATTAGATATGTAAATGCTCAAAGTTCTGTATTGGCCTGCATGAAAAGTACAAGTGTAACAATCTTCGAGAAACGAAGAGAATACAATACAATATACTTCCTCCGTAACATAATGTTTGCAACAAGTCATTTTGCACGCTTTTTAAGTTAGATTACTAGTCTTAAAATGGTTTGGCTAATTTGCTTGTTTACACAATTGAATCACTTCCTTAAAATGCGTGCAAGTGACTTATTGCGATCATTTTGTTACGGAGGAAGTAATAAATTTGTTGAAATCAAAATCAAAACCAAACACAAATCATACCTCTCTGACATATTCTCAACCATAACCCTAATCTTGCTAAACACAGGAACCGCTTTCCGCAATCGAAGCAACTTCAACGAAGCATCCAATGCGTCGAAGAATCTCAATAAAATTTCATACCTTCATCCCAAAAAAAAAAAATCAAAAAATTAGAAACTTCAAAAACAATTAATTCACCAAATAGAAAAAGAAATATACTCAAAACACATTATTATAAGTGACATACTTCTCTGGTATTTGAGTAGAATGAGGATGATGATGTTTGATACTTCGAGGTGAATGTGGACGCTTCTGTGGAGTTCTTGAGATGATTTGATCGGAACAATGAGGTTTCATTGACGCCGGAGATTTCATCGGCGATTCTAGGGTTTTCGATTCCATTTACAGTTGTGATTTGATATGCGTTCGGAAGAGAAATTAGCAGATCTGAGGAAGTGAAGAAGGTTGGTAAATTAGGGCAACTGTTAAAGAGTGGGAATGATTGATGTGGCCTATTATTTGCGCTAAATCTGATGTGGAAGATGGTGCGTTGCCGCCAGAAATTATAACCTTTTATTTATACTCTATCCGTTTTAATTTATTTGCGTCATGTGCTTTTTCATAGTGTACGAGATACAATTTGAAAAAGTAATACTACCTCCGTTTTTATTTAGTTGCAATGTTTCTCAAAATTGCGGAAATCAATGCAAAATTTTTAAGTGGGTATTAGGTATATGTTTGGGTATATAATTAAGGGGGAGTGGGGTCATTGCTATGTAATTAGTTACCCACCAAACCAAACCAGCTAGTCACCCACCACCTTCACTGCCGCCACCAAACCACCACAAGAAAACCACCCACCACAATTCAACCACCAAAAACACCACATCCACCCAAATTACCTAGAAAAACACCACCCCCTTCCTTCTTTCATGCTTCCTCCTAGCATTTTCCGGCAACCACACCATGCTAGGTGCCTCCTCCCCTTTCTTCAGCAACACCCTCCCATTTCGACAACCACCCTCACTCTTTCTCTTGCCACCTTCCTCGTCACCATCCCCGCCATCACCTTCCTCGTTATCCAACACCGTAGCGCAGAACTCCAAGCACCACGAAATCAACCACCACGCACTCGAATCAGCAACTCCGACCGCCCCAAATCGACCACCACAATCGAACCATTCACCTCCACCAACCACCCCAAATCGCCATCCACCTCCTCCAAAAACACAATCGAAACCCTAACTTCAACCAATCGAAACTACCAATCACCACCCAATTCGAAACCCTAGCTTCAAGATCTACTCAAATCAAGTGCATTGGAAATGAAATCAGAGAGTGAGGGTTGCTGATGAAGGAAAGGGGTGAAACAACCCAGTTTTTGGTTGTTTTCGGCCATTTTTTACTGTATAGGGTTTGGGGACAACAGATCTAGCCTTGCTGGTGGTAATTTCGGCCGTTATCGTTCTTTGTGGTGGTGTTTTCGGTCGATTCTAGCCTTGGTGGTGGTGTTTGCGGCGAATTTCAGGCTTAGTGGTGGTGTCGACTCCGGCCTTGGCGGTGATTTGTGGTGATGGCAGTTGTTTTCACAGAGGAAGGTTGAGAGAAGGGGAGGAGTAGAAAATGGCAGAAATGGGTGGGGGTGGGGGTG
Organism: Patellifolia procumbens; assembly: GCA_947645195.1. Classification (NCBI taxonomy): domain Eukaryota; kingdom Viridiplantae; phylum Streptophyta; class Magnoliopsida; order Caryophyllales; family Amaranthaceae; genus Patellifolia; species Patellifolia procumbens. The sequence goes on from CANSGD010000144.1 coordinate 3,986,639, forward strand.
GGGGTGGGGGTGGGGGGTTAGGTTAATTGGGTGCGGGTGGGGGTGGGAGGGTTAGGTTAATTGGGTGGGGTAATTAGGTTTAATAACTTAAGATTAATTGTTAATAATATATCATGATATATTAATAAGTGATGTTGATTATATTTAGTAAGGGTAATATAGTAATTTTATAGTTTTTTTTTAACTAAATAAGGAAAGAAAAAGAAACATTGCAACCTTTGGGAAAATTCCGTTTTAGGAAACCATTGCAACTAAAAAAACGAAGGTAGTATATCAAATTAAGTATAGGAAAAATTCATATAAATTGTTTCAGTGGAAAATACAAATCAAATAATATCTCATATAAGTATGTTTTCGTTACATATATGAACTTAAAAACAATCAAAATTGCAATGTGAATAATGTTCATAGTCAATATCGAGAGATTGGTAATGTTATATTGAAAGAATTTTAGTAAGCCATCTATGCTAAAGTAGAAGTCACTACTCTTAATTAAGGCCTTATTTTTTGGACTATATTAATGTAAATTAATTTCAATTTAGTTCATATTTATTAATTTCAATTTGTTCGATTTAGTTTATTATTAATAACACTTTGATATCATATCTATTATTGTTCTTAATTAATTTTTAATGTTATACAAATTGTTATTATATTGATATTTGAAATACAACTTAGAATGTTTTAATAGGTAAACAAGACGTACTCCCTATGGCAAATTGTGCTCTCACATTGCAAAAATAAAAATTTGAAGTGCCTAAATCGTTTGTGGTGCTTATCAAGTCGTTATTTTTTTTGCTGGTTTAATTGATTTAGCATGTCGCATGCATCAGATACTCAGATTTGATGGAAAGGAGATACTTCACTACTTCACATGATTGATCGAAATTTTAAAGTGATACGAGTATAAAACTGTTTAATCTTTATCGTTATATTATGAGAGGCAGCATTTGTTTTACAACGAAGAGCATATCTTCAACAACATGGGAGTAAGTTTCTCCTTCCAGAGACTACGGCTAAATTCTGCTCATGCAAACTCCTACTATTCTATCCTATTTACTCAGATGAGCAAGAAAGTTTGGGCGATAAAACCCGTTCTGTCCTATTTACCAAGCCTCAAAGTCGGTAATGAAATCCAAAACCTGCATGAAGGTGCCGTTAAGGCATCTCCGTAAGGAAACATAAATATGTTATAAGTCTATACATTTACAGACCTATTTCCCTAGAAAGATACATCTATAAAATAATGCATATTTACAGATCCATCTCGCTAAAACTCATACATGTAGGCATAATAACAGTCCCCTGTTAGGCAACCAAGCGAGCTTCCTCGCTGTCAGGAAGCACAATATCAAGCCTCATCATGGGTTTGTACTTCTTAGGGACTTTGGCCCCAGCTTGCTGGCACACTTCAACAACAGCAGGAGCCTTCCCATAGAAACGCTTGAGCTCAGTCCTCAAAGGGGGTCCTTTAGGATCTCGAACGTGCAACACATAATTAGCCGGGAATACTTCATTGACTGTCGCATCTTGCCAACCGTGTTTCCCATCCCTCCACTGGTGTTTATATTCACCACAGAGCTTCACATCATGGCCCCATGGGCCCACATGAACTTCAGGGCAGTAACCACATGCTTTAACAGAATACTTCGACATCAACTTCCTCACACCCTCTACAACAGTTTCATACGCGTTCATTGTTTCTTGAGAAACCCTAGACAAATCTGAGGGCGGTGGAGGTGGAAACCTCAATGAGGCACCATGTGTCTCGTACTTCAGGAGCACAGAAGTATCTCGAGCATCACATGTAGGATCCTCGAGGAACCCACCGCGGTCAATGATTTTCTTCCCAATCATTCGAATGGGTTTGCTTCTCCGTCGTGAAGGGTAGCCTTGTAAATCAACACCAGCTTGAATACACAGTTCAACAATGGCAGGGATCCGATCATAGTTGAATCTGGATTCATGCTTGATACGTCGACCAAATGGGTCAAAGAGATGGTATGACTCCATGGGAATAAGCACATCATTAATTGATCCCTTGACCCACAAGTGACAACCTTGACGCTTGTTGCTGCTTGCTCCCACGCAGTTCTTTATTTGATGGCCAGCCTCAGCCACATGAACCTCTGAGCACTCACTATGAAACAATTAAACATACATAATCAAAAGAGTTGTTTTCAAGTTTTGAGATTCTAGTTTACATAGCTGAATTAAGGATTTTTCATATAAAAAATAGGCCTCTTGAATCTGAAATACATTAGACTTGAGCCGTTGGTTATCACTGCTAGTTTCCGATATTTGGTTTAAGATTCTTAAAATCATATGATATGAATTGTATAGTGAACTTTAAATTAGTTCTATGCACATTAATCATGTTTATTTTGATAAGTCAAAACCGGCAACAGATAACTTTTGACGTATGAACTATGAACTACTTAATCTGATTTTCATATATCTACTTTTAGTTGTCAAACCTACAGGAGACTGAAAATTAAAAACCATGACAGACAGACCCTAAATCCAACAAAGTATTTTAAACCAGATCATAATTGGCTAACACGATGCTAAATAAAAACTTAGAACCAATCAAGCTTACCTACAAGCATAGACTGGAATCACGTGTAAGAGTTGTGCAAGACCTCTAATCAGACACTCCCAAGCATTCAGAACTTCATGTGCAACAGGAATCAGTTCAGGGACCAGTAACCCATTTTTAGGAGGTCCTAGTGGCTTTTCTATGCCCATTTGAGCAAGTTTCTTGTCTTCCCTTGCCATCCTCTGGATATCTTTTATTGGGATTGGATATGGTTTTTTCTTATTCTTGGGTAATACAGGTGGAAGATCCACATTCTGTGGAAGTCCCTCCTTCACTGATCGATAGGGTTTTTTCTTGTTCTGCTGCGATAATAAAGGTGAAAGATCCAAATTCTGAGGATGTCCCTCCTCTTTCACTGAACGATTTCCTCTTTGCCTCTGCTTCCAGCAGATGACCTTCCGCAATGGTGTTTGTAATCTTTTGGTATGAGGCCCTCCATGAGTAATCTGCAGTTGAATTCAAGAATTATGAAAACTTGAATACGAATATTCAAAATGTTGAATTATGAAAATCCATTCCAAAATCAAACTTGTAATAGTCCATCTCGCCTGTGATAATTAAGCGTCGTAGTGGTAATATTACTGAATTTATAGGTGAAATAAGAGGGTCTCATCCCAATGTCTACAGTGATGCTTATCTATCTTCAAAACCGAATATGACTTCCTAGAACAGGTATATTCCAAAGCCTGAATCGTGAATATCCATTCCGATATTAAATTTTTACCGTCCATTTGGTAGGTGGAAACAAAAATTAGTAATGGTCTTGAATTCATAGGTAATGTTGTGAAGCAAGTCTCATCTGAGTCTGCTGTAATGCTGAGTATTTTCAAAGACCTTTTTTCATAAATTTCATTACCACTTTATATGTGGTTTTGAGTGGTAAAGAAGTTTGTGATGAAATTAACATCTAGGGATAATTCCCATTACCATGAACTATGCATGTGACTTTATTTACAAAACTACACATAAGTTCATTACTAATATCAGTATTATTACCAACCACCAAACAAGAAGTATGCAAGAGGCTAAAGAGTTAAAATTAGCCTCTTTGTCCCATCAACTATACCACTTAACTAATACAAATTCATTACGACAGTGTAGAATAGAGAAATTAGTCCCACCATCAAGAAGTGACACCCACGGCACAGGCAAATTATTTCTTAGTACTCCACAAAGATACTCAACTTTGCTAAGGCCCTATTATTAGTTGTATTAACAAAACTGTATTTGTCTAAGTGAAAATTTGTTGCTTCTTGTCAACTTGGAAGTTGTTGTAAAGGGCCATTATCCGTCAACATCTACTTAGAGAAACTTATGAATGAAGAGTATGATTCTCATCACGTAATTCCCTACAGGAAACCAGGCATACCGAAAACAATGCTACAGATCTTGAGCATATGAACACTGTAATAGTTCGACAATCATTGCCTTAACTCTTGGCATTTGTAAAGTACTAAATAGAAAATCTCACTTATGTGTCTCTACCTATTTGTTCGGGAAGAAGTCTATAACGGGCAATATATCATCTTTAGAATGTCATGTACTTACTTAATTGTACTATAAGCAGAAAACCAGAGTATCATTGATAGTTGCCTATGAAGAGACCTAAGTGTAATCATTAAAATCGAAGAACTGGATAACGAGAAATGCCTAGTCAATATCGGATATATGCATATATTCATCGCGTTACTTTTTTGGTAGTACATTTCTTATACATGGTAGTACATTTATTGAGAAAAAGTAGTATATAACAATCGATATTTTCACAGCTATATAACTATATAGTTTGTATTTGACATATAATTTTTCATTAAAAAATGTACTACCATTTACATATTAGAATATACTACCATACATATGAAATATACTACCATTTTCATTAAATATACCACCAAAAATGTGAGGCGATGGATATATGCATATATCCGATATTGACTAGCCATTGCTCATGGATAACTAGTGTTGTTACCCTAAATCTGAAGCTACTTCAATGAAAAATGACCTATTTCTTGTACATGATCCAGAAAGAGAACACACAAGCTCCTTACCGGACAATTATAAATCAATGGTAGTCTATTGCGAGAAACAGCAGCTCCTGCAATAAAAGGAGAAGGAAACTTGTAGCATTGAGAAGCCACATCCATCAAACTCCTGCATTGATAACCAAAGCACGCTAAGTCCATCGACTTCCATATGTGAAAGCAACGCAAACCATTCAACTTATAGTGATACTACTGGATTACCAACACATATGAATCACCTTAACAATCAAAACCTTCAATTGATATTCCATTACATAGGAGTACTTTAATATTGTCAATTTCTTTAACTACCAACACGCGCAATAAATGAGTGGTAAAGTTCTAACAGTTTCAAGCCCTTTGAGCTACATTGACAGCAATTTTTACGCAAAGGAAAATTGATGAAAACAAGGAAGAAATAATCAATTAAATCAATTAAACAGTTCAATGAATTACTTCCAAAAAGAGAGAAGAGGATGAGATCAGGAGAAAAAGGGCCGGCTTATGCTTACTTAATTCCGGACTTCGGTGATGATGCCGGCCTGCTCGTCGACGGTGAGAAAGAAAGAATGAGATGAGATGAAAAGAGTGGGAGAAGAGGGGGTCGGGGTGGCCGCCAGTTTAGGACCCCAAATGTTGCATTTTTCATTTTGTAATTGGAGCTTCATCCCATAATTTTTTTTTAAAATAAAAAAAAAAAGATTTTTTATTGAGAACTACCTATATTAAGGGGTCATTTGTGAATAACTACCCTGTTTCAAAAAAATATTAAATAACTACCTACTTTTATCAAAAAAGTATGGTATCACTACCTTATTTCCGTCAAAAAACTTAACGAAAACGTTAGTGGGGCCCACATGTCAACCTTTTCCTTCCCATTTCAATTGAAATGACTCAACTAACCTCTTGTTATACTCAATTTAGTTTAGTATCCATATCCCCCAGCCCAGATTTTATTTTTCCAACCCAGATTTCATTTTCCCAACCCAGATTTCATTTTCTAGATTTCATTTTCCATGAACATTCCACCCCAAACGGGCAAATTTGAAAGAAAGAGACAGAAAGTTGCAATGAAAATGGAATAAAAGAGATGAAGTTAGCTAAGGTGAAATGAATAAGGAGAGAGAAACTGAATTGAGTATATAACAAGAGGTTAGTTCAGTAATTTCAGTTGAAATTGGAAGGAAAATGTTGAAATATGGGCCCCACTAACGTTATCCGTTAAGTTTTTTGACTGAAATCTGTATAAGGTAGTGATACCAAACTTTTTTGACAAAAGTAGGTAGTTATTTGACATTTTTTTGAAACAGGGTAGTTATTCACAAATGACCCCTAAATGTAGGTAGTTCCCAACAAAAAAAATTACTTGGAGTTCAATTATTCTTTGATTCATATTATGCACATCCTTGTAACTCAAAAAAAAATTGTGTTTTATTTCGATAATATCAGAGGATTAAAAGTGAAGCCATTCATTAAGGGATTAGAGTATATTCTCTTCGTCTAATTCTAGCTGAACTGAACTAATTGGAGCTGATTTAAACTCATTGAAGCTGAACTGAACTGAAATGAAATAAGCTGAAGAGAACAGCCCCTGATGAAAATTAATTTTATTATTTATGGGATTTTAAAGGATATTGAATTATTTATTCAATTTTAAAATATATAATATGTTTAATTTATTAACTCCAGGAGCTATCCATTTTAACTTGGAGTAGTTAAAATGCACCAGAAAAGAGAAGGAGGTCCCAAATGGTGAAATAAAAATTTATAGGTCCTAAACGGTGAAAAGTATGAAACTTTAGATTCTGTTTGTATGCTTAACTCCTATATTTGATACCAAATATGTGTTTTAATTTGGGGCTTTTGACTCATTTCCTCTCCTAACCCTTACTTGATCTCTTTCCCTTTCCTCTATACCAATCAGACGCACCTTTAAATTTTAGCAAGAGTTATATCTAACTAGGGATATCAGTGGGGTAGGGTTCGTGGAGTCCCGGCTTGCATCTGTTAGATCTTGGGCACTTCTCCCTAAAACTTATATGAATAAAAACATAGTTGAATGTGAAATATATTAAGTAAACGTATACAAACTTAGGCCTAATTTATTGGTCACATGTGGGCTAAATTAATTTTAGGAAAAGTTGTCAGAAATCACTTAAAAACCACCTAATAAACGTTTTATTATAAAAAAACCACCTAATAAAATATTTTTTTCTTTCAAAATACCACCAATTGAGACCAAATTAATAACTCTATTAGCTCCGTAACCACTTATCGACATATTAGTAACTCCAGAAGAGTCACTTAGGGTTGAATGCACATGCAGGGAACTGATTACAAGGTAAAATGAGTTACTTATTTAGTCTAAAGTGGTGGTGTTTTGAAAGAAAAAGTGTTTTATTAGGTGGTTTTTTTATAATAAAACGTTTATTAGGTGGTTTTCTATAAAAAAATGTCTTTATTAGATGGTTCTCGACAATTTTTCCTTAATTTTAAATCACCCCATCATCAGCTTCTCATTAGTCATCTTGTCGAGAATAATAACTAACTACGACCAGATTATTTCATTTTGCACTAACAATAGCGCTAGGGAATACTTTGTGCCTATGTCATGAATTTTTGCAAGGCAAGGAAATTGGAATTGGGAAAGTTGCACGATAGCGTGAAGGTGGGATGACAAAATCTCCTTAGCATGCTGCTTAAGGAAGTCGTATTATGTAAGAAGTATGACTGGTAGATTAATAAACTTATCTGAAAAATTGTTGTGCCGTGATATGATCACTGCCCTAAAGTTGAAATTGCCCCGCTACGAACACACGGACTCGTGGCAAACCAACCTCCAGGGTTAACACAACACTGACTCGCCGGTGAAGTACAGAGAGACAATTTGAGAACGCTCTTAATATTGCCCAGTATTTGAGAGATTAACAGAGAGAAGTATGAAAGGATAATTTTCTGTGTTCAGAACTGTGCCAGGAAGGGTGTATATATAGGGACAAAAAAAGGGAAAACTGATGGGTAATGGAAACTGCCTACTAACGGCTAGTGGAAGCATTTAGTTAAGTCAAAGCCCAAAGCCCAAAGCCCACGCCCCGACCCGGTCCGGGCGGCGGCGCGCGCGTGTGGACTAGCCCAATCAAGAGCCCAACCACAAAAGCCTACCAAGTCACCAACTCAATAGATACTAGGAACATAACTATTAATAAACTCACCACTCACCTCTTATTCTTCCTATATGGGATCCCCAACTCTTCATATTCTTTTGAAGCAACTCAAGAGTTTTTGTATTACTCTTCTCACAAACTCCAACATATTAAATAAAAATTGAAAGTGTGATAAGGGATTGGGCTTAGCATTGCCTCCTAAGAGGCTAAGGGCGAGCCAGCGGCTTGTGCAATTTCACAGATGAGCGTGGAGTAGGAACTTTTCATTGTTGAGGCACAAACAATCTGGTTGGGGTTGCAGAAGGAGTGAGAATCGCGAATTCATAACATCGAAGTTGAGGTAAGACAATGCTTCTGATTTTAGCAGTATCAACTATCAAGTGCTTCTTTGTAAGGACCTTAGGAAACAAGGTTGCTCACATTGAGGTACATTTCCAAACTTGGAGGTAGTTCAATGGTTGTGGGATGTAGAACTTTTCTCTAACATCGTAAGCATTGTTCGTTCTAATATACTGCAGCCACATACTGAATTCATACACTTGACGGAGTTTTAAGATTCTACTGTCCAGGGTCAAATAGTCTTTTACAAAACTGTCCAACAGACATTCGTTTCAATCATCACCGACGCTCGCTCATCAGTCAAATTAAACAAAAGCGTATACTAGTCCACTAAATGGGACTAGAGGAGTTTCGGGAATTAAGATCAGAACTAGAATATACTTTTGGAGTTGATTGCCAGACGAACAAAGTTTCACATTAAGCAGTCTCATCACCCAAAGGCAAATGTACTTGATTGAGTTTCAAGACGCTACAATTTGTTACACATTAGACAACCTTGGAATAATAAAGAGCAACCAACAACAACCATCAACTCATCAGACTCAGAACAGAGTGGATCAGTTCTTAAGGTGTGGAAAACATGCATAGACGTCTTGCTTTGGATGCTTTGCTTCAGCATGTTCCCGACATTTCACCTCTGTGGTAGTGCACATGAATGTCTGCATACATACCTTGCACTGCATTCATCATTCAGATGTTAAATGCAGCAAAATATATTATAGTGCAAGTAGAGGGCCCCAAGTCACTTTCAAAGAAACATGCAGCACCGAAATTCAAACTCAATGAAGCAGCAAACAGAGATTTATTTACTGCAATTAAGAGGAAACACAATAGACAATCCAAAGTTCTTCTCAGGTCATGAAAGAGCATATCTAGTTGAATCCTTCCAGTTGGTATAATAAACAAAAGCAGCACGAGAAGTCCTCTAGCATCATCAAATCACAACAATAAGAAAGAGAGTGTGAATTCAATCAATAGTGGTGAATGGAAATCCAACACAGCAACAGTGTAATGCCTTAAGGAAAGCTCGCTAAAACCAGATTATTATACAAAGCACCAAGGCATAAATGTTTTGTAGTCGAGCAGTATCACTAAGGCACAAAGCGCTAAGGCATAAATGTTTTGTAGTCGAGAAGTACAAAGGAATGCCCCGTCAAAAAAAATTATACAAAGAAATGCAGAATCCCGAGCTTTAGGTATGGGTTATACTTGGGATAAGTCATTGAGAAATGAAAATCCAACACAACAATAGAGTTTATCAGATGCAGACGGCATATAGCCCGACATTATTGTTAGTGACGAGCTAAAAAAAATTCATAATTTTCCTACAGAGAGGCAGTAGAAGAATAATCTTCTAAAAAGAAGGATCCCAATATTTTCCAAGTTTATATAGGAGAACCATGTCTGTGCACTAATTAAGGACATAGAGAGAAAGAGTATTATAGGCTAAGAGGGTAAAACAAAAACATTAACATGGCAGAAAATCCTTCTTTAACTCTACAGCCCTAAAATTGTTTATCAATGAAATCATCACTATATTGTCTTATTGTTCAGTGACAATATCCTATCAATTGTCTGATGATACTAATCCTTTGACTCATTTCTCAATAATCAAGTAGTGTCCTGGAGTATCAAAACAAATTATCCCTTATGAGTCATGATCTATAAACAACAAACCAGTGAATTATCTAGATCTAAGGACACAGATCCCGTGACTCCCACCTCAATATTTACTAGATAGCATCTAAGAACGCTCAAAATACTTCTCAATCTTAAATTTGAATGAGAATTTCTTTTTGCAAGTCAACAGAGTAATAATAACCTTATAAAAGGGCCCAAAAGTATGATCAGAGAACCTCCTAATGTTATAGTAGCTTTTCAACAGAACCTTAGAATTGCAAGTGATGGAATCTAGCAAGATGTTGGGATATTTATCAACATGAGATACATTATCTTTCTTTTTCTCGTGTTAGTAGCCACGTTAAATATCCAAACGATTCCAGTTCCTGTAGCACTTCAATTCCATTATTTCAGTATAAGAATGTCAAATCCCGCAATGTCAGCATCATAGCAGTTGATTCCACCAATTTTTAAGTTATGTTATTCGGACTCAACTACCAATGTTAGACACAGACATGTGTTGAGTGTACGACTCGCCTATTTCACGAAAATTCTTCGTGATTCTAGCCCAAGTGGAAGTGTTAAAGTATCTATACTCAATTCTGAATGTCAAGGATATGACACAGGTGCTCGGGGTACAATGAATAGTTCAAGTAGCATAATCAGACTCACTACCCAGGTTAGACACGGATATGTATTGAGTATCCAACTCGTTTATTTCACAAAAAAATTCCATGATTTTGCCCCGAATCAAAGTGTTGAAGTTCTATACATATATCGAAATCAAGGACCCAACACGATGTAGCATACTTTTCAGTTATGTTATGCAGACTTGACCACCCATGTTAGACACAGATATGTGTTTGAGTGTCCGACTCAGCCTATTACACGAAAAGTCCATGATACTGGCCCAAGTTTAAGTGCTGGGGTAAAATGAAAAGTCCGAGTAGCATAATTTTCAGCTATGTTATTCAGGCTCGACTACCCATGTTAGACACGGATATATGTTCAACAAAAAAAATCTACAACTTTTGCCCAAATTGAAGTGTTACTTGAAGTATCTATACACTATGCCATAGTGATTGAGTAAATAACCATATATTGGAGTGAAACAAGATTCCTATCAGAAAATGATCAATGTAATTAAAAGAAAACCTTAACACAGCATCAATCACCAGGGGAAAAAAGCACAAAAAAGGCAAGTACCTGGATATTCATGGCTTTTTTATTGGTATCTAGTTGGCTTCCTGCACCCATTATATCACCAACAATTATATACAGTCTAATTATGTGTATATATTCGAGTAAAAACTGGTCAAATTTTAAGAAATTCTCAAAGATAAAGAGAGAAAAAACGAACCTTTAGAAGCTTTGTTTTTCTCCAAGGCTTTCTCACGAGCCATCTTAGATTTCTGGGCATTGCCTCCCCCCATCTTTCAGCTGCAATGCAAATCTCACGGATTTGATTAGTGGGGTTTCAACAAAGATATATTCACTGTAAATACTCGAAGAAAGAGGAATCCGGCAAAAGCGGTGGGCGGAAGGAGAGAATTGGGTGCTACCACTACCCTATTTAAATTAACCAAATTCTTTAGTTGTGAATTGTGATGCGTCTAGTCATACTACATTACTACTATATACGCGTCGAGTCCGCTTGCCAATGGCCCACCGTCTTACCTAACAACTGCTAACTAGAAGTTGATTTAAAGTGACATCTGAGTATGTGACCATTACGACTATGGGTGTTTGGCAATCGGCTGATGGCTGTTGGCTAGTAGCTTTTTATTGTGGTTGAATTGACCGACTTTTTAGTGACTTGTTTGATTTATTGGCTATATATATAAGTATTTGGTAAAAATAATTGTTAAGTACAAAATTAAAGCAAAAGCCAAAAGCCAGCAACAAAAGTTGGTAAAATCAGCTTTTGGCTTTTGACTTAAAAGCCGGCTTTTCAACTACTTCAAAAGTCGTTGATCAAACTTTTTTGGCTGTTTGACCAGATATAAAAGCCAAAAGCCAATGAAAAAGTCACCCAAAAGTCAGATCTGAGAAGGGGATCTGACTCGAGATTTGAAATCAGACTTGAAATCGCTAACCAAACTCATCTGATACCGCCCCGAAATTAATTTGGCTCGATACCCGAACTCGAATCAAATTGTCTTGATCTGTTTCTCACCCAAAATAACATTTATTATTATTATTATTATTTCTTTTATTATTACAGTATTAATAATGATGATAATAATATTTATATTAAATAAATATTATATTTATGTAGCATAGCTTCATGGAAACTCAAAACGACCTGACAAGATCTTGAGATTATTATGTATTAAGTAGAAATGACCAAATGTGAAACAAACTTAAAAAACTCAAAGACAGGAAAATTTGAACTCGAATAAACAAATTACAAATTTTTCTTGACTCAGTAGCTACTCGGTCCGAAGTGGATCCTACCTGAAAATAACTTAATTTGATATTGACTAGATTACTAGACCCAGATTAGAAGTAATTTGATATTCCTTATAACTAGAATCAAATCCGAGATCAAAATTAACCTAATTAACATAACCTTAGATTAATATAGACTCAAATGTAACCTGATTCAAAATGACTGAATCCGAACCAAATGATCAATCCGGACTAATTAAATCTGGGAGTTCTCGCATGTCGAGTTTTTGCATCTCTTCAAAACTTATGTATCAATATAAAAATCATACTCAGGATCAAATGCTTGATTCTCATAAAAATAAAGAAATACTCCCTCCGTTTCTTTTTGTTTGTCCTACTTTCCGTTTTTATCCTTTTTTTATTTGTCCTACTTTTTCATCTTTCCCTATATGAAAAAATTATATTACTCATCTACCCCTACTTTATTACCTTTTGGTCCCACATCTACCTTACAATTTTCTCTCACCTACTTTAATCACCACATTTACTATTAAATAAGTAGAATCTTTCATTATTGTCCCCACCCACATGCATATGACATCATCTACCTTGGCATTTGAAGCTACAATAAATGGGACAAACAAAAAGAAACGGAAAAAGTACTAAGGCAAGTGTACTCAATTTAATTAGAGTTGTTATTAACCTTTTTTTTTTTGCTTTCTCTTCTTAGCTCCAATGTGGGAATGAGACATTACTTTCTTCCACTCACAAGAGTGACAAGACCCTCTAGGTTCGGCATTAGGTCTCAACAATTGTTACAATAGGGCAAGCCCATGATTATCAAATTACTATCATTTGAGTTTTATTAAGGGCAAAGTTTCACATTGAGTAACCACAACAATCCAAGAAAACTGCATTCAAAGAAATTTTGTGACATTTATCATTTAGTACAATAGCATGAAATCTGATCCAACAACTTCCATTTCTTATCTTTTTCGCTTTTTCTTTTTTAGGGTTTTGCTGGACAGCTTCTTCCCATCTTAAAATTAGCATACATACAAGTTACAATTGTCATAATAAGCGGGGTCATTTCTAGAGATGTGGAAAACATGCATAGACGTCGTGTTTTGGGTGCTTGGCTTCAGCATGCTCTCGGCATTTCACCTCAGACGTAGTACAGATAAATGTCTGCATACAGACCTTGCACTGCATTCACCACCAGCAAAAACACACTCTACTTAAATCACTGGGCTCAAACATTACTTTACACCCATAAGTCAAGTCCTCTAAACTCAATGTCAAGTTGTCAACGATGCCATAACGACAATAACTACTATAATTTTCTAACAGAAAAAAATAAAAATCAATTCAAATTCAGGCCAGAGCAAGTTACATTCTTTCAGTTGTTGTAATGTTCACAAGCAGCTGCAGCAGCTGCCCTCTAGCGACGTCAGTTCTCATGATAAGAAAGAAATTACGTCAAATCAGCAGTAGTAGTGATGCAATCTGTATGAAGAGGTTAGAGCGTGCCTCGAAATCAAAAAAAATTGTTTCACATTGTTAATAAGTACATGTCTAAATATGTGGCTCGACTATATATGAGAAGCGTCTTATGATTTTGGCCCAAAAGGAAGTGTCAAAAGCATCAGACCAAGTGGGAACTGTACTTGAGGTACAAAGAAGAGTCACCTTAACATAGTCTAGCCAAGAGTAGTCAGCTTAACATTGTCTAGCTCAAGATACACCATACTCATGCTCGCAACGCGCAGTATATGAACATAACTAATGAAAGATTGTCACGGTTATGGAACTAAGCATGTATATATTGATATCTTCCCATTCTTACAAAGCCCATCATATGGAATAGCCAAGAATAAACGACCACAACTATGGAACTCTCAGATGTCATAACAAGAAAAAATAACAAAATATCTGGTAGTAACATCAACTTTTATACAACCACACATGAATGACTAAAGGAAGAGCATGACCTAATAGATAAACAGAACTAAACCCACAGTTTGCATGATTCACATAATGATATACGAGAACAGCAATTCACATAATAGTATACAAGATCAAAAAGTACAAGTTAGGATAAGCAAACCATGTTACGCGGTCATGGATCAATGGCCCCTTGAAAATCGCAAGCAACACTTAGAAGTTGGCAATGGCAGTTTCTTTAGAGATTTTCCCTCCCTCTGAAGTGAAAGGGTTACTTAGAGTCTTAGAATACCTCCATCTCCCTCACAAAAGTATTCGTCTAGATTTAACTATTATGACCATAACGGGCATAACCAGAGTTACCTAATTTGCTCAAAATGAGACGAAAATAATGCAAAATGGCCCGCAACTTGGTTGTCTCAGTTGGAAATTCGCAGGCAGGGTAGTGAATTAGGTAACAATAGCCAAAACTCATCAACTTTGGCCGTCAGATAAAAGGGGAAAAAAGTGCAAATTAATAGGCAAAAAAAGATCCCCTATCATGTGGAATAAGCCTTCGTTGATCCAAAGCTTTGAAATTGCTAATAGGTGAGAAGAAATGTTCAAAGAATGCTTCCACACTTCGGGCAAACTAAGAAAATGTCATTAAATTGTCCAAATCCAGATACATATCTAAGCTGGATTCAGATTACAATTTTCCAAATAGCCCCAAATCCACTTCTAAATATTAGACAGTCTCCAGACAGCAATTCTTATCCAAAAGACAGTAAACTGAAAAAAGAAGCACCTGAAAAAAGATTAAGCAACCACAACCAGACAATCAAGCTCGCTAAATAAACATGATTACTGTTTGTATCACTAATTAATAAAAAAATATTAACAACTTATGTTAAGAATTGGAGAGATTAGGAGAAAATGGCTTGTTATTAATGATTAGGGTATAACCTTATATATATAGTACAATGACTTGGAAAACAATCTAACCCTAAAATATTAAACAATATATTTTCCTAACAGCATAAGATAATTTATTATTCTAAAACTTTATCTTAATATGCTTTCCCATCTATATCTTTTTCTCTTATACTCCCCCTCAATCGTAGAGTAGTAACACGAACGCTACGATTGAAAGAAAAATGGAAAAAATGGAAAGAAAACAATAACGACTAGAACAATACGACGTAAATCAATTAACGTCAACAATAACCACCCTTTAGGATTAGGGATAACCAATAAACACCCTTTTGGAGAAGGGACAACCAAAGTACCGTGGAGAACTAATTAACTCCATCCACCAATAATAACCAACGATGCTCAACTGCACCAATAAACCCATTTAGGGACCCAACTAGGGTTTTGTAGAAACAATGCACTAACGGCACCAATCGAACACATGAAATTTTCACTCGCCAACGACAACAATTGGACGGAGAAGAAAAAAAATAAGTGACAACAACTACACAACAAACCACCCTTTAACCAAGCCAGCATGAGTAAAAACACCAAATACACCCATATAGAAAATTGGCACAACAACCCATGGAGCAGTGGAACTCAACCAACAAACTCATGAGTTAATTGGCCTTTACTCGCCAGATTCCCAAATAACAAAACTGGCCTCCAAATCTAATAAACCAATATCACCAATTAGGTGACAACACCAATCACTCGGAGAATCCAACTCCAAGAACACAAAGAAATCCGGACACCACCGGACTCACAACCTCAACCTCCACCACCGTCTGACGAAGTGCACACTCAAAAAAACATAATTTTAGGCTTTCTAAATCTGGCCGGTGGGTTTTTATTAACACCCACCGGCCATGAAATTTTTTATGCGGAAACGTAGGATCAATCCAATAATTTGGATGGCTCCGATACCATGTTAAGAATTGGAGAGATTAGAAGAAAATGACTTATTATTAATGATTAGGGTATAACCTTTTATATATATATATATATTTATAGTACAATGACTTGGAAAACAATCTAACCCTAGAATATTAAACAATATACTTTCCTAACAACATAAGATAATTTATTATTCTAAAACTCTATCTTAATATACTTTCTCATCTATATCTTTTTCTCTAATAACTTACTCTATCATATGATTATGAAATCATAAAACCCAAAAACCGGAAAGTGGCAATGATACGATCACTGAACAACTTTGGAGTAATCAGCATCACAGTGGTTTAGATTTCAGAAATTTATTTCAGCTTGATAAATTGAACACCAATTATAACATGATTAACATCATACACCAAAATAATCAAGAAAAAATAAAGCAGATCGAAACATTTGACAGCACAAACTAGGACAGTGAACCAGTGATACCTGAATATTCATGGCTTTTTTATTTGCTTCCAGTTGACTTCATGCATCACATCAAATGACCCATCAAAAAAATTGTAAAATTTCATATTAGATCGATCAAATTATCAAGTATAAAAAAATCAAAATAAATTAGCTAGTTCCTATGAAGGACAAAATAAAAAAAATAAAAAAGGACCTTTAGCAGGCTTATTCTTCTCCAAATTTCTCTCACGAGCTGTCTTGGATTTTTGACCATTGCCTCCACCCATTGTTTTCTCACAGTACCATCGGATTTTGCAGAGAGGAGTTGTGAGAAGTGGAAGGCAAGTAGAAGCTCACGAGAGAATAAAAAAGAGAGAGGGAGGAGGGGTCACCGCAAGTTCTAGAACTAAGGGACGACGTCATGCGGGCGGCGGGAGCACTATCTATCTCTTTATTCCACTTTGGACTCACACAGTAAGTAATAATTGGATGTGGCAATCGGGTCGTTCGGATTAAGTGTGAATCCGTTCGAATCGGTCGGGTCGATTTGGGCTGATGTGGTTTTGTTGCGGACCGGGTTGATATTTAGGACACGTGAGAATCGAGACAGATTCTGATTGGATAGATACATTTGGAACGAAGGTATGTTTAAATGATATGGTCAGATTCTGATCAGGTCAAAATATGAAAGTAGAGAAGAATTGAAAAAACGATTTAAAGGGTGAACCTTATTGTTGAGGTGTACGTCAAGCAATAAGAGGTATTGGTTCGAGGGGAGGCGTCGTTGTTGGGGGCAATAATGCGAAATTCTTGATCGTTGATCAAGAAATTGACCATGTTAGGCTTGATGGGAGGATTGGTATCAGAACTCCACTTTCATATTAATTTTACTTGATATGTCTAGGCTTTACTTGAAGTTATAATATTAAGGGTCTATTTATATTTACTGAAAACAACTGAAGTGAACTAACGGAACTGATTGGAGCTCAACTGAATTGAACTAAACTGATTGGCGCTGAACTGAAATGAACTGAATTGAATTGAATTGAATTGAATTTAATTGAATTTAATTTAATTTAATAAATATATATATATAATATTTAAATAATAATAATATGAATATTAAATAATAATCATGATGATGGGTAATAAAAATGAAAAATTATTAATGAATAATAATAATTGTATTTTGGATATTTTTAAATGATAATTATAAATAAATAATATTAATAAACATAAATTAATAATAATAATGATTAATGATTATAATGATAATTAATAACAATTACTCCTGATGATGATTATATAATAACAATAATATCTTAGAATTAAATTCATATTACTATTTAATTATTAGATTTAATTATATATTAATATTTAGTAATAAAATAATGATTGGGTCGGACCATGCAAAATTACATCATAAATCGTTTTGACATGATTTGATTGGATTATGGGCTGAAAACGCGGGTTTATTTGTGCTTTTAACCTAAACCATGTTCCTCCTTAGTGATACTAGTAATAATAATGAATAAAGCTATAATAAACAAAATAGTATACAGATAATAATAATAATACTTAATAATAATGATATGAAAATAAATAATAATAATAATATATTAATAACAATAATAGTAATATTAATAACAAAAGCAATTAGTAAAATAAATTAGAACAACATAATAATATTTAACAAAATGGTTATAAAAGAATATAGTTGAATGAACTGAACTGGACTGATTGGAACTGAACTAAACTAAACTGAACTAAACTGAACTGAACTGATTGGAGCTGAACAAAACTGAACTGAAATGAACTTAAATTAAGCTGAAATGAACAGGCCCTAATAATGGATAAATATTATTCAAGTGAGTATCGGGTCTGGTCGATTTCGAATCGGGTGTGTTTCAGGTTAGCATGTTTAGGGTCGGGTCTTTCGACAATCGGGTTGAAATCGGGTCATTCGGGTTGGTTCAACTTTGCCAAATCTATTAACAAATAATAGCCTAGTTATGATACATTTGTATACTTGTACTTCCTTTGTTTTTTCGTACTTGTATGATTGAAAGTGGGCGTGATGTTAACGAGGAGAAAAGAGAAATAGAAAAAGGAATAAAGGAGACTCATGTGAATGGTGTGACTTCCCAAAAAGGAAATGATGAAAATAATTTGCAACTTCCAAAAGTGAGAAATGATGCAAGTATAAAAACGAAAGAAGTATATTTTTGTGACAGAGATAAATGTACTTGTAAAGTTAGTAGAAACCATAGTGAAGTTATCATGGTAAGTAAGTTAAATATAAAAATCTACGATTCAAAATATGGAAAATTGCAATATAAAAATAGTAGAGATTAAAGGGAACTGAATAAGATCTAATGATTCTAATCTAATACTCCCTCCATCCCACAATGCTCACAACAATTTGACTTTTTCACTATTTATATTGTCACACTTTGACCATATTTTTTTTAATAATACATAAAATCAAATGTCGTTGTGGAAGATATTGTTGAATTTGCCTAATTACCTATGTTCAAAATATCAACTTTTTTATAACTTTTTTAATAGATATAAGTGTAATACTGTAAATTTCTAAAGTAAATTTTATACTGTATGACGTGGTCCTTAGTTATGATTTAGGCAAAGCTCCTATGGACTTCGGTCGTTTTATAAGGAAAATGATATATGGCATGTTCCTAAATATCTAACAATAATTGTCCTAATTATTGATAAATCAACATCAGTCCTAATTACGGGGAGTCGGGGAGTGCATATCAAAATAGCTCAGCTATTATTCTATTGTATCTATTGTATAGAGACTATCTAAAATGATTGATAAAGACAATAAAATAATATTTGGGATTATTTCAAGAAGCAACCTATTGTCGTGCATAGTGGAACTGGCACAATCAATTTTCCTACTAACAAACTTCAATCTTTCTCAACAATAATGCTCAACCTCAATCTATAAATAATTATAACTTTATCGTCATCTTGAAAATAATTTACACTCCACCATTTGCATTTTGTGCAAAACAAAACCATGGCAAGTTAAAAGTACCTCTAAATTTAGTTAGCAAAATGCAGAGCCGCTTAACCATTTATCTAGTTTGACTGATTATGCATCTAGCCAACGTTCTCCTTGAACAGTTCGGAAAAATTTAACTTGCCAAGATCGCTAAGTCAATTATCGAAATTGCAGGGTCCCTATTTATTTATTTTTTCATAAATGAACGATAGATATACTCCTTCCGTCCGTAACGAATTACTTGCAACGATTAGACATTTATACTCATACTTTATGTCAAATTATTGCAAGTAATGTGTTACGGAGGGAGTAGAATTGTTTTTTTAAAAAAGACCATAGAGTTGGATATGTTCTTAGAACATAGCATTATGGTGGGAAAATATTCTAAAAAAATCAATATTCTCATAATTTTATTCACCATATGTCATCTTCTTTGCTCCAAATGACTAAGGCCATGTTTAATTCACTTTATTCAACAATAATAAGTCCAATTTTAGTAAAAATAATTCAGTACAGGAAAAATCAGTATTGCAAAGAGCAACATAGATCAGTCAAAATAAGTCTAGTTAAATAAAAATAATTCTAATTATGAAAATCAATAGTGAAAAGAAGAAATTCGAAACGAGTTCAGTTCACCAAAAAAAAGTTTAATTTGGTAAAAATAAGTTTAATTCAGTAAAAATAAATTATGTCCAATAAAATCAGGGGGAATATTCTGAAATAATCCAAATATTAACTTAATTTTGGAGAAATGACTTAAAGATTAACTCTTTCTATACAATCTTTTCTTTCTTTCAAGTATTTGGAAAACCAGTCACCTGGACATGGTTAAGTGATAAAACTCAAAATGACACGTACTAAATGATAAGGATACTTTACAAAAATATTGCTTTAGAATTTACCAAACAAAAAAAGTAGTGGATATATTTTTGAAATAGGAGGTTACAAAAGAGCTAAATAAGTGTAAAGAAAAAGGCTTGATTAACACTCAGTTACACATTCGCATACTCGAAAACAACCATGTTAAGTGACTGACTTGTGATCTTAAATCCACAAACTCAACACACTACTGCAAGGTTGCTTTAATACTGTCTTCGTAACGATTTAAATGAAACAAACCATTTTTCACACATTTTAAGGAAGAGATTTAAGGATGTAAATGAGCAAATTATTCAAAATAATTTTAAGACAAGTAACATGTAATTTTTATGATTAATTTGCTCATTTACACCCTTAAATCTCTTGCTTAAAATGCATGTAAAACAACTTGTTGCATTTAATTTGTTATGGAGGTAGTACCATTTTTTAACATCCCAGAAGTTCATTAGGACTTTAGGAGGTCTTTTGCTGGTAAATACTCCCTCCGTCCCTCAAAGGATTTCCCATTTTTCCATTTATGTTTGTCCCAATTACATTTCTCATTTCCTTATTTGGATACGGCCCACCTACTATAATACTTCCTCCGTTTCTAAATAAGTGACACATTTGCATAGTGTTTACTATTCACAATTTAGACTTTGATTAGCTTTGATGATTTACATTTTAGGAAAAATATAGTCATGTGGGATCTTGCTAGATTCATCTTATTGAGAATTTTTTTAATATCAGCTTTCTATAATTTTTACGTATTGATAATTGTAGATATTAATGTTTGAAATAATGCATTGGCAAACGTGAAAAGAAGAAGTGTGTCACTTATTTAGAAACAGAGAAAGTATTATTTTCCTTACAAAAAGTATTTGACCCACACTCTCTCTCTTAATAAACAATTCTAAAAAATACTCACTACCTTACTTTTCCATTTTAAAATGAAAACTAGGCCCCACATCAACATCACACCTCAAACTTTGTGCCCAAAAAAAATAGGAAATCCTTTAAAAGACGGAGAGAGTATATAGAAATGTCATCCATAATTTAAAATCTAATCTTGTCCCATGTTCGTCAAAAAAAAAACTTGTATATGGGGTTCACTCAATTTCTCCACCACTATCGTCTAAGTAATGTAATTATCAAGTAGCCAGTAGGAGTGTAGGATTTGTGACAGCCATCAGTTAGGTACGTGATGCTCGATACCTTAACTGCTACCTTTATATTACTCTCCTGATGTCTTTCTTTATTTCGTCGTGTGATCCCCACTCCCTTCAGCCTCAGCCTCCCTTTCTCCTTCACGCACCTCAATCCTTTTCTCAATTTCCACCTCTTAGTTGCTTACTTTCTGCTTAATGATGATAATGGTAATAAAATTATAGTACTTTGGTTATTTTAATTGTATTATATTAACTTTTGACAAAAGTGACATGATCCATTTTCAACTCCTATTTGTTGTTAGGAAAAATCTAGTCAAATATATTTTGTTAGATTCGTCTTTTTATGTAGTTTTCATATATCAATTTTTGTACAACTTTTACATATTTAAATTATAGATACTAATATTTATAATTGTGCATTGCAAACATACCAAAACCTTTGGATATAGCTAAAAAAACGGAGGAAATATGTAATTTGTGTGGAATTTTTTTTATGCATCAACATAGTAATGAAAACCCAACTTAAACATGTGAATTCTTCTTACAATTTTTTGATATCCACCCAAACACCTCCAAAGTGGTAATTGATGGTATTGAAATATTATTTAAAAAATCACAAGTTCATGGCATGGACAAGCATTACCATAGACTACATATATATATTATTAAAAAAACGTGAGCAAGCATTGTAGCCCGTCACGTGTTATCCTTTACAATTAATAACATGGTGCCACTTTATCTCTTACATGTCATTTTCTGGGAAAATCATAAAAAATTTACGAGAGGTTTCTAAATCCTGACTCCTTACTTAACAAGTTATAATCTTATCATCAAGGTAGAGCTCTTACTTGTGACAATTTGCATTAAATAATGCTATGTTAGATTCTTTGTCATATGTATAGTTCCAAAATATCAACTATCTATGATTTTTTACTAAAAAAAAAAAAAAACTTTGCACGGACTCACCCAGCTTGGATAAGAGAGTCAGACTAGGGCCGGCCCTGGGGCGGGGCAGGCGGGGCGCCCGCCCAGGGCCCAAAATCTGAAACTTCTATTTTGATTTTTTTTAAAAAAAACAGTTAGCCAGTTATCACGCTTGAACATTAAGTGCATCATCATGCTTCTTCTTTCCTTCCCGAAACTGCCATTTATGTGCTGACAATTCCCAAAAAGCCTCTCCAAATCCCTAACGTCAAGCTTTCCAATTTCTCTATCAATCTTTTTTTTTGTAAATCCGGAAATTTTCAGTAAAAAACTCTTCTTTATCTCACATACCTCATAATTCATCAAAACATTCACTATTTTTTCTTCTACAATTGATAACGAAAAATCTGGAATCTTCCGGATTTGCAAAAAAGTGGTTGATTTCAAATTTGCAGAACTTGGATTTGGTGATTTGTTTCTCGAAATCTCTAATTGGGTACACTTTTCACATCAATCTGAATTTTTATTTTAGAATATGTGCTAATTTTTATTTTTAATAATGTAGATTGTACTATTTTGTAGATTGTGATTCGTTGCTTGCTTGCTTGCTGAACTTATCATTTTGATTGTTAAACAACATGCTTGTAGCACAGAGTATATTCTATAATTGTGTCAATTTGATAATGTTTTTTTCTTCGTCACTCAATTTTTTGGCTTGGCAGAGAGGATATCTCACATCTGCTTGGCCTCTTTCATCTTTCCTGGGCTTGTTTATTTATTTAAGGTGGGGAAATAAAAAATGGCAGTATTTCCCTATTTTTATTATTTCTTGGGATATTTTCATAAAACAAAGAAACTTAAACTTTTTTTTTGCACCTTAATTAATCGATCTATATTGATTTTTTTATTTGCTTGTTTATGTGGAAATGGAATACTAATGTGTAGGCAGAGAATCTTCCAATTTTTTTTAAGTATTTCAATACTTGGGTACATTTTTTATTCTTTTAGATTGTAATGAATGTTTTTTTAATTAATTTATAATTTACTAATAAAAAATTTAGGTTGCATATTTCTTTTAAACTCTTATGTATTAGGGGCCCACTTTTTAATCTCGCCCCGGGCCCTATAATACTCAGGAACGGCCCTGAAATAAGACGACCTTTTCGTTTTTTTTTCCTTTTCATATTGAAAAGTAATAAGAATGAGAGGTGTTAAGCTGGAGAAAGGTTACGGAAAATCCGTACATGAATTAAAACTTATCAAGTTGTATATTGACATTTGAACCCCAACGACCGTGGTTTTTTGCTATATTAGAATTTTATTTAATTCAGTTTGATTTATATCTGTTAGTTTTGGCTTCTATTGTAGATGTCGTATGACTTCAAATCAATGAATGAATTCTTATTTTTTTTTAAAAAAAAGTTGTATATTGACATTTGAACGTATAGGAGTATAAATTTTCAAAGTTGGCTATTTGCCAAACCTTTACAATACAAATGATAAGTAGAAGAAAAACGTAGCAAGTAGTACTTTTTATGCTCTCCGTCACATCAAAGCAAGAATTGAAGAAATTAAAGGTGCGCATATACTTTGCTGCTCCTCTGTAATTCTTTTCTTCTCCAAATTCCCCCCTTTTTTCTTTCCTAAATCTTTTTTCTCATACAAAAATCCGCACAAAACTTATAATTTACTTCTCTCTGCTCCAATATCATCTGATCCATGGAACTTTTTGTTGAACTACTTCTTACAGTATCTCTTTCCTTAATCTTCACTTCTCTCCTAATCAAACTTATGTCATCAATACAACCAATCAGCACCGACATAGATAGATTAACAAAAGAAGCACTTAAGTTTGACAAATTCCAATGGATGCCCCTCAAAGAAGAGGTGATCGAGCTTGAAGAATGCCCAAGTGAAGGTAAATCTTCAGTAGAATTGTATAATGTAGTAGGGGTAAATAAGGAAGATATATTTCAAATTGTTTATGGTGCAAATGATGATCATGGTGATGATGATAAAGGTACAAGCTTTAGATCAGAAGAAGAAAATGGAGGAGATAGGAAGTTTAGTGATATTGAGATTGAGAGTGTGGAAGAAATTGAAGAGGAAAAGGAAATTGAGCAAGTTGGAAATGGGATAATGGATGATTGGGAGGAAATAGGAAGAAAGGATTTTGAGGAGCTTCTTGGGAATAAGGAAGGTGCTTATGAGAAATGAGTGGTGTCGGAATCACGTATATTAGGGAAGCCGAATCTATATAACAGTTTACTGAGACATGATAACTAGCATCGTTAATTTGAACTTTTGATAGATATTTAAAATGATCGGAGAGGTTATGGTTTACGTCCGTTGGAGAACTGTAACATTCCGTCATTGGAAATAAGAGGGAAAAAAAGGGTGGTAGAAAGGATTTATATTGAGTGTGTGTGTTGCAAATATTTTTGATTTGTTTGTATATGGTATAGAATTGATTTGGATGAATAATGGAGTATTCAAAATCTAGGGGGTTGTTGTATGTACTTTTGATCATGAATTCATGATATTCTTTCTATTCAATTTGTTGGAAGCTTTACTCCATTGTGTATCTAAGTATGTACTTTGCTAATTAATGCATTTACCCTTTTGGTATAATTTTTTTTGTGCGTGGCTTCTCCTTTGATATTGTTGAGCCTTTGAGAGTAATTTAGGAGTAAGATTTCTCGTGTGTGGAACAAAAAATATTTGATAAAATGCACTGTATGGGGTCTACCTAGCAGACCTCCAGCTGGCAGCAGCCTGCCACTCCACGTCGGAGCGTCTGGAGCAGAGCAGACCTCCTCAGGCAGACCGCTCCGGACATGGCCTTTAGGCTGGAGTTTAATGAAGGCCTCGTTCCACCTTGGCTCACTTTCAAAGAGGCCCACTCACTTTACTAGGTCAGTTACAAGTCCATGTCTCATATAAATACCCATGCCCATGCATGGGTAAGGTACGTTCAATCAAACACTCACAAAATACTTGCACTTGATACTCGTTTTCTCTCTACTAGAGATCTTGTGCTCAATTTGGACTGACTTAGGCATCGGAGAGGCGATCCTCGGAACCACCCCCGAGGTTTCTCCTTGTTTTGCAGGTAACCACCACCACAAAGGACGTTTGGGAGCCACGATTCCACCAAGTACCCACCACCACATTCACTGTTGCTGTCTTGGACAGAAACAATTTGGCGCTAGAAGGAGGAGGAGCTAGGGGCAGAGTTCTCGTGCTTACCCACCACCACATTCCCGGCTCTCTTCCCAGCTTAGTGAGGCGTTGTCTCGTGCTTCGACGGTGGAGACTAAGCTGAAGACCTCCGAGGCCCGGCTGCAGGCAGCGTTGAAGGAGCAGGAGCAGCTCAGGGGTCAGCTCTCTGTTATACGGGCTGAACATGAAGGCTGCTCTGCTAAATTGGCTCTGCAAGCCAAGGAGGCTAAGGCAGCTCTAAGACAGAAGGAGGAGGAGCTAGGGGCAGAGTTCTCCAAGTTGCTTTCTGAGAGGGAGGCTCAGCAGGCTAAGGAGGCTGAGGTAGCCCTAAAGCAGAAAGAGGCTCAGCTGCTGGCGGAGGAGGCTGCCCGGGCTGCGCAGATGGAGGAGGCGTTTGGGAACAAGTACTGGGAGGACTGCAAAGTTGCGGTCCGCAGGGTTCTCTGGCATTTGCAGCCCTCTTTCAACTGGGATGCCTTTGAGGACGCCTACGCTAGTCAAGGAAAAAGCAGATCAGAAAGAAATCTTAATGTCATAAACAGATGACTGTAAAAAGGACAGTCAACTCACCAGGGGGACATCTTGAACAGCATAGTCCGGTGAGAAACGACTTGCCAGAAGCTTCAACCACTCACTGGGATCAGGGAAGGCCACGGACATCTGCTCCCGCCCCTGAGCCTCGTGCTGGTCGTCCGCCGATTCCCTCTGCAGAGAGCCTGAGCCAAAAGAAAGTCCAGTCAGTTCCACAGAAGGGAAAAGGCCGGAGCTAAGACCAGGTAAGGGATACACACCTTTGGTGGCGACGTCGTCCTCAACAACAACGATCCGAGGGGAGTCAGCAGGGAGACGAGTCTTCTTCTGAGGAGGAGCTCCTTCCTCACTCTGCCTCTCTGCTGGCCTCTTCTGGGAATGAGAAGAGACCTCAGGCTCAGCCGTAGTCTGCTGAGCACCCTCTGCAAGGGGTTTAAGCTGGCCCGCAGTGGGAGCAGAGGTCTGAAGAGCCGCAGCAGACTGCACCTTCCTAGCCCTCAATTGCTGCTGAAGAAAACAAAAGGTAAAAAATTGCCGTCAGCAAAGTAAGGCACAGAACGAATTGACTCTACAAGAGGGAAGAGAGGAAAAGGAAACACTAACCACACGCGCCAGATCCTCAGGAGTAGGGGCAAGGACCTGCTTAAAGCCTCTGGGAGGAGGAGGAGCAGCCTTCCTACTAGGAGGAGTAGGCCTCTGGACAGGAGGAGTAGACTTCTGGACAGGGGGAGACACGACAGTCTCCACCACTGGGACGGAAGCCAAGCTCTGCTGCTCCACCCTCTCATGCTGGAGAGGCTCCACCATCTCCTGGTTAGTCTGAACGAGCGTAGGGACGGCCTGCCCAGCAGAACCTATCACATTAAAATAAAAACAGGGAAATCACGAAGGTGTGGGTAAAAAGAAACCGATAACAAAGAGCAATTTGGGTCTGAAGAAGACAGCTACCTGACTGGCCCTCACTCTGATCCTCTGCAGACTGAGTCGGGACAGTCTTAGCAGCCTCCGCTCCCGTCCTGTCAAACTCTGTCATGGCTTGGTGGGACTCCTGACCAGCTTCATCAGGCTGAGCAGAACCACCCACTGGAGTAGGTTCTTTCTCCGTCCTGTCAAACTCTGTCGCCGCTTGGTCCGGCCCTCCCATGGGCACATCCTCCACCACAGGCGGTTCTGAAAGTAAAAAGAGAAAATGAGAAGCGATTAGCAGAGTGCATACAAGCAGAAAGAATACCTTGGGGTTCATCATAAGTAATACCTGGTTGCGCAGGAGGAAGCTGTTGCAGGGGCTCAACAATCAGAACAGTCCCTTGCAGAGTGCTGGCCCCCTCTGCAGATCCACCAACATCATCGTCTCCCGGCAGATGCGCAGCACGCCGGGAACGATGGATCTGCAGAGGAACAGCCGCCGCCTCCTCCTCGTCATCAGATTGAATCTCTGTGACAGTGGCAGATGGGCCCCCTTGCGGCCGGGACGTCCCAATAAACCTATCCACAAGTTCCGGGCGCTTGGTCCGGAGGGAAGGATGGTCCAAGGAGGTAGTGTTAATCTCCCTGATGAAATCAGGGACGGTGTAGGTCCCTGGGTCAGGTACCGGACGATACCTGCGACACACTGAAGACTGACTCAAACCCAGCTCCCAAGGAATGGCAGACCCCAGAGTCTCTGCAATATTAGAATACTCGTTAGCTACAGCAAGTCAGAATGCAGAAGGAAAATAATGGAAAGGGGCAGAACACGCCCGCCAGCTCAAAACCCACCCTTAATCACTTGGCGAACAAACTGTCTGCACGGAGCTGCAGCACAGTACAAACAATGAATCACAGCAGAATGGAAAATGAGAAGCATAGTTAAGAGTTGGCAGAGCGCTTACCCATAGTATAGTCCGGGGACAGATGGCCTATCCTCAGGAAGGCATTTTGACACATCACATAGTGATGCGGTAACCAGTACTTGGGAAGAAACTGCTTCCCGGCAGTAACCTTGGATCTGGACTTGAAGTAGTAGTTTGAAGTAGTAGTAAGCTACCCTCTCGTCCCAGTTCAGCACATTCGGGTCCAACTGCCTCTGGAAGTTAGGCTCCACAGGGCGCAGAGGGGCCTTAAATTGATAAGGGTGCCCTTCCTCCGTCGGTACCCTAACGAAGACAAAACTATCCCGCCAATCTTTCAGACTGAGATCGACGGGATAGACCGTCAGATGATTGGCCCGCACCGAGCCGGTGAAAAAGCTATACTCCCCCCCTGCCTCTTAAAGTAAAACAGGCATTGAAAGAGCTTCATGGTGAGGGGGAAGCCCAGAGCTTCACAAACCCAAATAAACCCCAGAATCTTCTTCAGAGACTGGGGATTGACTTGGCAGAGAGCCATGTGATACCGGCAGAGAACCCACTCCAAGAACCAGTGGATGGGGAATCTAAGCCCGAACTCCAGCTGCTTCATATAAACAGCAGTGTACCCCTCTGGTACATCTGCCAGGCTCTGACCCTCTCGGGGAAGCACTACCCAAGACCCGCGAAGCGGCTTGATCTCCGCAGCAATCTCAAGGTAGAATGCAGCACGCGCCCGTTTGAACGCTTCTGCAGATTTCTTCGCCAAATAAGGCTTACCCTTGCTGTCGTAAAGGGCAAGACTCCGCATCTCATGGTCGCTGTACTTCCATTTGACTGCGGGCAGAGTGGGCTTAAACTTGTAGTTGGGAGGAAATCTGTTGGTTTCAGGACCCAACACCTCCTTACGAAGACCGTCCCAGGGGTCAAAGATCTCTCATTCCTCCGGAACCACCTCGTCCTTACACCGAGGCAGATCCAACTTTAAAAACGGGGACTGAGTGTCCATCGGATAAGGCTCATCCGGCTCGGACGAAGAGGTAGATACCACATCCTTCCCACGGGAAGCAGCAGATTGAGAAGTAGACATTCTACACAACACA
Organism: Patellifolia procumbens; assembly: GCA_947645195.1. Taxonomy (NCBI): domain Eukaryota; kingdom Viridiplantae; phylum Streptophyta; class Magnoliopsida; order Caryophyllales; family Amaranthaceae; genus Patellifolia; species Patellifolia procumbens. Next base: position 4,015,679 of record CANSGD010000144.1, read on the forward strand.
AGAAACAGACGACAGCACATCAGACTTGCAGTCACAACACAAGACAGTCTGGCACCTCAGACCTACAGACTGAGCTACCAGACTGGGGGGCAAGGATGTGTATGGTATGTAAAGATCAGAAATAGCCAAAAAAATAGGATATTTTCTTGCTTTTCTTACAAAAAGATACATGCAAAAATAGTCTGGCACCTCAGACCTACAGACTGAGCTACCAGACTAGGGGGCAAGGATGTGTATAGTATGTAAAGATCAGAAATAGCCAAGAAAAAGGATATTTTCTTGCAAATAACGCAGACAAAACAATGAAGACACATCGCAGGCTTACAACCCAGCAAGTAAAGAGGATAACAGGGTAAACAAAGCAAACCCTAAAAATCTTAAATGTCAACAGTAGAGCAGAACTCAGCTGAAGAAGCAGAGCAGAGCCTACCAACCAGAGCAAAGTCCTGCTGAAGAAGCAGGACAGAGCCTATCATTCAGAGCGGCAGAACGGAAACGAAACAACACCAAACAGATCTATGAAACAAAGAAGTAAACAATCGCATCTGAAGACCAAAGGAAAGAAACCCTAACCTCAAAAACACAGGCAAATAAGTGCGTACAGAAGGAAAAAGGGGGAGAAATCCATAAACACATAAAAGATCACATCAAAACCATCCAAGAAGGAAAAAACCAAAAGTAGATCTGGGAAAAGGAGTTTACCTAGATGGAGAACAGAAGACGCCAAGGAAGAGAAGGCGAAAGCCACAAACGCAACAGTATCAATTAAGCTCCAAACGCAGACAAATCCCAGGATAATCAAGAGAAATCACTCGAAAATGGCTAGGGAGAAAAGAAATTCTTGAAGAACAACAAGAAAGTTTGAAAGCAAAGAGTTCGAAGGAAAGGAAACTGAAAAGTTTCACAAAAGGTCGATTCAGCCCTTAAATAGGCATAATTCGTCCACTCAGCACCAACTTATCATCATTACATTCCTTGGGAACCCAAAGAGTCACATCAATTCAATTCAATTCAAAATGAATTAATGACCCTTACTCAACACCCCAACCAAATGGGCGGGAAAAATGGAAGCATTCTGGAGTTCGTGAAGAGCAGCTCACAGACAGCCACGTATCATTCCGCGAAGAGCAGAACGCCAGAACAAAAACAAATGCACCCAGCATATTGCAATCTGCAAATACTGGGTCCGGGGGGCAAATTGTATGGGGTCTACCTAGCAGACCTCCAGCTGGCAGCAGCCTGCCACTCCACGTCAGAGCGCCTGGAGCAGAGCAGACCTCCTCAGGCAGACCGCTCCGGACATGGCATTTAGGCTGGAGTTTAATGAAGGCCTCGTTCCACCTTGGCCCACTTTCAAAGAGGCCCACTCACTTTACTAGGTCAGTTACAAGTCCATGTCTCATATAAATACCCATGCCCATGCATGGGTAAGGTACGTTCAATCAAACACTCACAAAATACTTGCACTTGATACTCGTTTTCTCTCTACTAGAGATCTTGTGCTCAATTTGGACTGACTTAGGCATCGGAGAGGCGATCCTCGGAACCACCCCCGAGGTTTCTCCTTGTTTTGCAGGTAACCACCACCACGAAGGACGTTTGGGAGCCACGATTCCACCAAGTACCCACCACCACATTCACTGTTGCTGTCTTGGACAGAAACATGCACCATTAGGAATTTCTCTTGGGCTTATCAAACTTCGAATTTTAGGCCTTGCTTAATGTTTAATTTTTTTGGTAGCTTACTCGATGTTTAGTTGTGCTTTAGAATCCCATTCCAGTTTAATGTAGTTCAAATACAACTCAAGCTCGAATCAAGTTGCAACTAGGTGAATATACATTTTTTTCAACTAAGTGAGATCTAACTCAATGGTATCAAGCTCTATCTTTTATAAGAAAGTCCACACCTCGATATTTCGTACTTCCTCCGTTTTCAAAAGTTTGCAACAAAGGGGGATTTTTTGAGAGACATAAAAAATTGGTTTGTTGCAAGCTTTTGAAAACGGATGAAGTATGACTAATATCATCGCCTCATAGGTAGGGTTAGACGGTTAGCCATGAGTCGAGTCTAAGTCGAACTAAACTTAATATGGTTTGAGATATTGTTTAGTACTCTCTTTGTTTTTTTTTATATGTACATTTTTTTATTTTAATTAATACACTTGTACCTTTTCCCATAAATAGAAGGTTGACCTAACTAATTATTACACTTCTCTCCTACTATTTTTTTTCTTTCTCTCTACTTTTTTCACTTTTTCCTTACTTGTACTCTCCTTCTTTCTTACTTTTGCACTTTTTATTTGGTTTACGCGCAAAAGCAAATGTAAATATTAAAAAAGAAAAACGGAGGGAGTATATATTAATATTAATAAAAAGCTACCATTTTATGAAATTAATAGATATAATATCCATTTGCGGTTCGTTTACAACATTTGCTAACCAAAATGGTGCGGAACAACTTACCACATTAGTAATTCCCCGATTGTTTTGAACTAAATCAATAGTATTTAGTATAACTCATTTCTATTCAGACAAATAATAATACATTTCTATTCCATAGTTTATAATTTCAGTTTAGTTCAAACAATTCAGTTCAATTCAATCCAAAAAATTACGACCTGACTACCAACACCGACGAAAACACCACGGAACACTCCGTTTGTTATACCTCTCGTCAAACCGCTCTGGCCTCTGTCACTGAGAATCTCAATTTTCCTGTGCTCACCACAGTATTTAAATTCCAACAGAGACGGAAATTAGAACTCTCAATTCATTTTTGCTTTCCACTTCAGAGATCTCATCTGAGAGAATTTCGCGAAGCTGATTTCCTCTCCATTTTCTCCACAACAATGGCGGATGAATAAGCTCAAACTTCCTACTCTCATCTCCGCGACTCTGTAAAACTAGTGGAAAATGGCAGTAGTAATCGAAAGCGAAGTTTGGAACCTAAATCCTTCAGTTTATATCTTCATATTCATCGCTTCCTTGTTATCAATTATCGTCTTACCTCACTTCTCCAATCGAACAACATCGTCTGTTTCCGACGTAAATGCCGGTTCGTCCTCTACTTCGTTCTTCAGATTCCAGCAGAAGTTCCTCTTCATATACTTTCTCTCATCAGGTATATTGCTCTTAATTTCATCTTTGATTATAATTTTAAGGTTTTTAGACTAATTTCATCTTTGATTATAATTTTAAGGTTTTTAGACTAATTTCGTCTTTGATTATAATTTTAAGGTTTTTAGACATAATTTGAGTGCTGAATTGATGATATTTTGCGTGATCAGTGTTGCAAGGTTTATCATATGTGTATGGAGAGTATGAAATGGTGGATAATGGAGTCACTAAGCAGCAGATGATTGTTTTGGTATCTGCTGGATATTTTGCGTCGCTTATTTTCGGTACTTTCTTAGGCATGTTTTCTGATGCTATGTAAGTTTTTCTCTCCATCTTCCTTTTGTTGACGCTTTCTCTTTTCTGCATTTCATGAAATTGTATTGGAATACTGTTGTATGGAGAAAAATAATTTGAATTTGAATTTGAGAAAGGAAGGTGTGTAAAATTGACATTTACAATTGATTGAGCAGTGATCTGTGTTTTTTTTGGTGATTAGAGGTTCAGAAAAGTGCACTGTGAATTACATGTCAAACATGCACTAGAATTTGGAGCCACAGTTTAAGTTTGCATCGAGTTAACGTAAAAAGAATCAAGGAGAAATAGAAACATGTCAACAAATTTTTCTACTGGTTTGATTGAGGAAAAAAAGAGTAGAAAAGAAAAAAGGAGTGAGTTCTGAGCTTGATCGAGGAGGTGTTGAAAGCATCAAAGCGATGCCATCTTTAAGTGGTGGACATTAGAGATTAGATTTGAGGAATGAATGTGGTTGGATGATAGGTTTTAAAATGGAAATAGCAGTAACTATACCCAAGGTTTAGGACCGAGGTATTCCTATTGAACAATTTTTTGTTTAGGATGGTTGAACCAAACTATCTGAAAACTTGTGTTATATGGGTGAACTGAAGATGGTTATATCCCCGCTCCCTCCTTTTTTCAACTTTTCTAACTGCGAGATGAATTCTATATCTAGTTTCCTTGCAAACCTGACTGGCTGGAACTGCATCCTAGTAGGCCATCACAATGAGCAATAAATCTAAGTGGAAAAGAAATGTTGATGTTTTAAGATGATTTTCAGGCTGTCAATTGCAGTTTTTAAGTTAATAATTTTGAAACCTAATCCAATTCTGAACAATAATGCTTGATTTGGATGAATTTGTCTCTGATTTTGTTTTTTTCTTGCATGAATGAGATTGTAGGTGTTGTGCTTTCCAAAGAACCCCATGCTTGAGCTATATGAACTACCTAATGCAGATTACTTTTTGCATGATGAAACAAGAATACCATACTACACTCTGCAAGTTGATTTTGTATTCCAAACTCCATCTACATAATCCTGTGTTAGACACGTTACTGATGCTTGTATATTACTGTAATTGGTGCTTTAACCGTCCCTTTCTAGAAAGTGCATTGTGTCAATTAGTCTTTGTTATAACCAAATTCAGAGTTTAAAGTAATAACATGCTTAGGAAAATCTTGAGGATTGAGTTTATTGCTCTTGAATATCAATGGAAGTGCATTTTTTTGAAGAATGTGATGCTTGTATGAGTTGCAGAGGCCACAAGAAATTATGTCTTCTATTTTCCGTCCTACATTTGATGATGGGGGTGTGGAAAACACTTGCAGCTCATTCTACTATATGGGTAGCCAGCATCTGCTTGTCTCTTGCCAACTCCATATTTTCGTTCAGTTTTGAAACGTGGATGGTGCTTGAACATGACAAGGTGTGTGCAGTTGTAAATCATCAGTAATCATGGATGAAACATGATTTTTCTTGCTACTTACCGTTAATTGTCGATTCATTTTCATCTCTCACCAGTCCATGTCCCCGGAGTTTTTGTTAAATAAAAAATGGTTTTCTCATATTGTGTAGTAAACTTAACTTTATTCATATACTTCTGTCTTTCTCACTTATCTTTCCTATATGTTTGATAAAAAATACTCCATCTAATAATCCTTTTACATCTTTGATGCAGCAAGGTTACAGGCAAGATGCATTGAGTGATACATTTTGGTTGATGATTTTTTGTGAGTCAACATCTCTAGTTGTAAGCCAAGCTCTTGGAAATTGGGCACTTAGCCATGGTTCAAAGAGTTTAATTCGTCCTTCAGTCATAGCGTTACTCTTGGCAGCCGCCAATCTTGCTTTCACCACCAAAGGATGGTCTGAACCCCCATCAAGAAGAAGGCTTAAGGAGCATAGAGCAGCGTTTCTTGCATACGTATTTGGTGGTAAGATTTACTCTTAATGCTTGTGCAACTAAGCATTATATAGTATTCAAATCAATTAAGCTGTATATAGTTTTCAATCTAAAAAGCTGTGGATATTTTGAACCACTTAATCAGTTTCTGATGCCAAACCTCCTTGGCTTAAAAAAGAAAAGGAAAGAAGATTGAGTTTGTACTTTGTACTTTGTATGGAATAGCTTATAGGGGCCAAAACTTGTCTATGCATTTGTTGCATCTGTGTTTGCAATGCTTAGTTTTGACAAATAGTGAAGAATGCAATTTGATAGATGTTAAAGGCAGTATAACGAGGAGAACTGAAACACACACACACACACACACACACACACACACACACACACACACACACACACACACACACACACACAAACACACACACACACAAACACAAACACAAACACAAACACAAACACAAACACAAACACAAACACAAACACAAACACACACAAACACAAACAATATTTATATGTGGAATGGACGAAGAATTTCTAACTAGCGATGATTTTACACACACACACACACACACACACACACACACACACACACACACACACACACAAACAATATTTATATGTGGAATGGACGAAGAATTTCTAACTAGCGATGATTTTTTGTTCAGAACTGGGATTAGGCCTGGGCGATGCTGTGGAATGGACGAAGAATTTCTAACTAGCGATGATTTTTTGTTCAGAACTGGGATTAGGCCTGGGCGATGCTCGAAATTTTGTACGCTATGATTTAGTAGTAGTTAAATAACGAATATCATTTAGGGGTAACGAATATCATTTAGGGGTAACAAATTTCATAAAAAGAAGTCTCTTATAATATTTTAAAGTTACAACTTAACTCTTGAATTCCGTTCATATATGACCATTAATTTGGATGGAAGAAACTGGTGGAGGGATGGTTGAAGCTTTTTATTTCATACTTGAGGTTGCTGGTTCAAATCTTCACATTGACAATTTTTTTAATATATGAGAATGGCGTAGAAGAAAGCTATTGAAAGAGGGATAGTGATAAGTGTCGGATTGCAACTCTTGCCTACACTTTTTAATATATATATATATATATAGATGTTTCCTACGCTTTTCGTGACTTTTCTTTCCATACCTAGTGGTGAATAATTTTATATGTACCCACTTGTCCTTTCTTATCTTTGTTTCTCCAACTTTTTGTCTGGCTCATTTGGCAACTTTGGGTTTATCTGACCTGTTTCCAGTTCAACCTGGTAAAGTTTATTCCAAAGAATGATACCAATTAGACAGTGCATCGGACATGAAACTGGAGACAACATGTAACACCATCCTGTTTATTAGTTATTCAGATAGGAATAGGAAACTGTGGCATCATCCTTATATTTTAGGCATGCTCCATTCCCTTTATCCGCCCCCATTTATAGTATTTTAGCCAGTGCTTTAGGGCACCCTTTCTGCCACTGACCTTGTTTTGAAACTTTTAGCCTTTAAGGAGAATCACGAAAGTTAGGTGAAACAATCGAGCAGGGAGTTTTACATCCCTATATGTGTAACACTTGCTTTAGGTGACTGCATTATGTTTTTGGCATTTTGAATAGACTTGCACATGATAAGTTGGAGGTTTTGCGTTTGAAAGTAAATGTGCCTATCATTTTGATCTTTATGGCTGGGACATAGCGGTCATCACACAGTAATCAGTGACCTTATAATTGTGCTCATGCTGTTCTTATTCTTGGATTTCATTCCAAAACATTTTTGACTTGGAGGTATTTCTCATGGTTGATTGACTAAATTTGATCTACAGATAAACGGATATGGCTATTGGGATGTGCGCAAGCTTGTCTTCACTTCTCTGCTGCTGTATTCTGGATGTTGTGGGCACCTACTATAGTGGTACATTTTGCTGATACTGTATCTGATATATAGAAATTCTTGAATTATGTATTCTGTCATTTCTCTGGTATCAAATATATGAGTCATATGACTAGGAAATGTGTGCTATTAATGGCAAACCTTTCTTTTTAAGGGTTTGAGGCAAGCCAGAACTGTGGGGATGGACCTTTTCAGCCTGGCATGCCAGGCTTGCCAGGCTTCAATACCTCTTCATCTCACCTCATCTAACAAATTATGTATCCTTTTTTCGTTCTTTTGAGTCAACATTATTTGAGTCTACGACTTTAGCTTATTATATTCCTCTTTGGTTTTAGGCTGATGGACGTGAAGTGCAATTAGGTTTGATATTGCCATGTTTGCTGGGTGCAAGGATGCTAGGAAGCACAGCCTTGCCTTGGACCTTAAGTGGATTACTATCAGTTCGCATTGAAGATTGCCTGTTGTATGAATTTGTAGGTGCTGGGATTCTCCTAACTATTGTAGCTTATGATTACCAGGTATAGATTAGTTTCTGCCAGACTTAGTAAATCACTATGGATCTAGCTTTTTGCTTGATGACTCTAAAAAAGATGCCAAGATAACTTGCAATGTTTTGGTTTTTGATTACAGGAAATAGGCGTTTTGGTTGCACTTTTCAGCTTATTCCAGGCTGCTGCTGGCCTTATAACGCCAACTCTTGCCCGGCTGAGGACCATGTATACCTCTCCCTCCCCTGTCTCTCTCTCTCTCTCTCTTCTCATACGCATGGCATACACTAGACTAGTATTTTAGGCCACTTTTGTTTTAAATTTCTCTTTGGAACATCTCAAGGTTTGGGAGATTTTGATGTTGGTATATTGGCCTTTTTGGTTACAGTGATCTGTACCCTGTTCAAAATTTCAAATCCATGCCACTCCTCTACTCTAGCAATGTGTATTAAGATTTGAAAACATAATATACAATGCTGTTGATCTATGCTCTTAAATTTTGTTATCATCAGGTCATTTGTTGATAAATTCATCAAGTACATCAAATGAAGTAAGAAGGACAATGCATGCTTCTCTCTCACACACACAGAAAAAGCACAACCGACACTTTGTGCTTATTCATTTCTGAATTATGTATATATATTAGTAAATCATTGTAGCAAAGACCCTCTTTGCGAAGTCTCAATAGGTGGTAATACCAATAATATTACTTGAAAGAACAGTAGAGCAATTTAGGTTAGAGGTTTGGAAATACTGCGGAAATTGGTATTAGTCTTTACCTTTCCTCTTTTTCCTCCCAATTATAACTCTATCGGTCTTCTCAATGAGTCAACACTTTTACTTTGGACAAGTGTTGTTACCATTCTAGTTTGATTGCCACAGGTATGTACCAAATGAATTCCGAGCTGGGATGATAAGTTTGTCTCTGGCTCCAGCAAATGCTGCTATCTTGTGTGTACTAATCCAGGTAAGTGTCTTTAATATTTATGTATGCTGCTTCTGGATTTACGTCACAATACTTTAGTATAAGTACACAGGCACTAACATTGGCAACATAGTTCTAAAAATTCAACAAGCGTCTTGCAGTACTGGTATGATGTTTACTTAATGTTTCTTTTCGTCAGTTTAGACTTTAGAACCCTGCTACTTTCATATTGGATACACCTTCGTGAGCTGCGTATACTCAGCATGTCCTTTACTTAAAATTTTATTCTTAAACCGTTGAGCTTTTTCTGATTTGTGGAACCCACTGAGTCGGCCCGTCCCTGATTTAACTTATCATAGCAATTCCTGCAGTAATAACCTTGTTTCCCATTAAGCTGTGTGCTACTGCTTTGGATTTGTTGTAGCTTGTTTCCTAGAGTTATTAACTGGGCTGGGCATCTATTCATTATTTATCTTTTCCATGTAAACGTGTAAAGTAAATGACGGGGTAGAGCTTCATTCCCATACAATTTTCTTTTTCCTGAGGGGTGCAGTACGATGTGCAAGGCCAAGGGCAAGAGCAGGGCATGAACAAGCCTTTGTGATTTTCACAAACTTGACGAGGAATTGTTCACAAGTAGAATTACTGATAGAAAAGATGTTCTATTTTGCTTCGGCAGAGAGTAGTGGCCTTTATTGGTATTAAGTGCGTAGATGACAAATCGTTCAGCTTATGCTTTGTCAATATGCAGGGTGGCTATTACCGGAATGTCAATAATTCTACTATCACTGCCTTTGCTGCTCTAGGCCTATTCTTTGCAGCAGGTTGCATGCACATGTTGAAGCATTTGGGCAAACAGCCTCACCAGAGCTGGCACAAACAATGACGTTGATTTAAAGAAGGCGATCTGCCCTTGTGTGAACTTGATGTGGATTCAAAACAAAAATAGCCAAACATCCTGTCTAGCACTCTCTGTCTAGTTCAGAAGTTAGACATTCATGGGTTGTTGGAATTTCCAACTGAATTTTGCAAGCCAGACCAGGTGTTCTAGTGCTTTAGCCAAAGTATGTGACGTTGAACAAGAATTACTAGCCGGTCATGGGTGTCCACCAATTCTCTACAACAGAAAAGCACTTGGATAGACTACTCGCAAGCCAAGGGTGTCTACCAATACCTCACAACCGAGAAGCGCTTGGATAGACTACTGCGTAGAACCACCTTTTAGCTTTCCCTTTTCTATATTTGCTGCAACTGGAGCACAATAATGTTCTACTCGTTTCAAGATTATGTCTTCTAGCTGATGTTTTTGACAATTATGCCAATATTGGAAAGGTAAATTGTACAATGATCTATGTTACTCGGACTCGGTTACCCGTGTCGGAAACAGGTATGTCTCCAAGTGTCCAATTCATCCAATTTATGAAAGATTTCCTTAACTTTGGTCCAAAATGAAGTGACCAAGTATAATCCATACACATGTCCTGAGTGTCAACTGTCAAGGATCTGACATGGCTCTTGAGTAGCATGAAGGGAAGAGTTGTTTAGGAAAGAAGAATAGAAACTTTGTAGCAAATTACAGAAAATAGATTTTATAAATTATTATTGTACGAGTTCATCATAAGTACAATATCTTTTCTAAATTTGTGTGTAAATAATGCCTATATGGGACAAAAATTTCCCTCTACACTTCCTAACTATGAGTTTACAAACCAGCTTACTTGGTGTGGTTGGTTGGGAATTCATTCATTTTGTAACCTCAAAGTTACAAGGTCAAATCCTCACAACAGTTGTGCTTGAAGGTATGGATTCCTCTTATCTTGCCCCCTACTTTCAAGTACCTGGCCTCCAAATGCTAGACCAAGAAACCGTGCGGGTTGAGCTGTGGATAGGGTCTTTCTCCTTACCAATTTTCAAATAAAAAAACGAGTCTACAAAATTAACTACTATCCTTGTTGTTCTTGATCTCTGATCCACTTTGTTGCCACCCATTTTTCGCCTTTGATGACTGGGCAACTTCCATGCAAAGAAGTCTGCAAACAATTAATAGCAATGTTAAAAGAAGTGAAGCCTGAAACTGCAAGTTCACTAGTCAAGTAAAGGAGGAGCATACCCATCCCAACTCGCAAGCTACAATGGCTATTGACACAAATTTCAAGGAAAGAGCAGTGAAGAAAACTCTTAAGAACATCTAGATTAGGAACATGTAGCAAGAAAATTGAAACGAAAGCGAGTATGTGAACACAGGTTACTAAAGGAGGTCTACTCAATCATTCTTTCCAATGAGTTGCAAGTTGCATCAACGATGGGAAAAATGCAGAGAAATGAAGAGAACAGTGAAAGCCTAGTTCTACCTAGCTCGGCCTCGGACAGAATTGATGGGATAAATGCAGAGAAATGAAGAGAACAGTGAAAGCCTAGTTCTACCTAGCTCGGCCTCGGACAGAATTCAAAGATAACTCCGTGAAAGTCCTCAACCAGAAGGAACACCAAGAGATTACAATAATGCTCTCCACCCTCCCAAGAATCACAACACAATACCCAAAGCCAATACAACCTAACTCCAACAAAAGTTATGCTGTGAAAATAAACTTACAGGATCAATGGTTCCATTTATGAACAGTGAGTAAAAAAGAAGTCCATCTCCTCTACGTGGCTTCACTTTCAAACCAGTGCACTCTTTAAAATCATAATTGTAATCTAAGTTGTCATTCTGCACGAAAGCAAATGTAAGGAAGCTAAAAGTACAAGCCAGTAGTAAGCAAGAATAGAGGAATATAGTAGATTCTCGTGCTACCTCATATGGAAACATGGTTTCTCCACCTTCTTCAACATCAGATAGATACAGCAAAAAAGAAGCAACCTACAGCAAGGCTTATAAGATAAGTTATCCTTTACTCGAAAAATAACAAATAGAACAGTAGTTGCTAAGACGGAAACTGGAAACAATCAAAATGAATGGGAATAGCAGGATCACCACCCCCGTCTTTGGAGCTTCTAACAAGTCAACACGGAAATGTATGTAAGCTTAGTCTTCTTGCTTTTAGCAATTAACCCGATAAGGCGACAACTTGATTTTCACCATTCTTGTTGGGTAAAACGCAATATCATATACTGTAAAGCACAAGTTACGCGTGTCCAAACTAAAAAATCTAGGCATGCTTGAGTTTACATAGAAACATGGTAGAAGAAATGCTAGTTGCTGCTCGAGATAGTCTACTGGATTGTCTTTGCCATACCCTTTGACTTTTCTGTGGACCATATTCCGAAGGATTGAATGCGTCGTAATGAGAGTTATACTTTTGTCCAATCTCGTAATGTAGGACATTGTATGCCTGAAACATGGTGATATCTTTAGATTAGATAATAAAGAATTTACCTGAAATGGAAGATTAAATTGCATGCAAAGACAAATCTAGAAGCTGCAGGGAATAAAAAAACATGAGCCAAATGTTAGACCAAACATATCAATAAGGCAAAGAGCCAGATGCACAAGCAAAACTACCATGTTAAAAAGGCTATCTCTCCATCTAGCCCTTGTTGCTATGGAGAGGCCAACTTGAGTGCCATAGATCAACCAACATGTATCAAGCAATATAGTGTCAATTGGGTACAATACATTCAAGCCCGGAGGATTGAACCCTTGAATTAAATTTAGCATAAAGTTATGGTCTAAGTTGGAATAAGCCAAAATATTTGGCAGTTTTGAGTTCAGTTCACACCTTAAGTTAGCTACAGAATTCAAGTCATGCTATCATGTCAACCTGGCAATTACTAGCAACAGCAAGTCATTCGTCCGAAGCTCTATGTGTAAGTAGTTGCAGACATCAAACCTTTGAGACAATATTAAGAGTTAAGACACAACGATCTCACATAGAAGGTGATAGAACCAAACATATTAAAGTTAGTATACAGTCTTGAACTGCTGGCTTTACTTCAATGGAATTTGGGACACTCGATTATCCTTCCATTTTATCGACAGATGCAGTTAAAACAAGCATCATTTTCATTTCACACAGTCTGCTTTGAAAGGAGGTTATCACAAAGATATCCCAATAGAATCACATAGAAAGCTCATGCAAGGAAATATTATTTTGATAGCAATGAAAGGGAGCTTAAACAGGCTGCGACTGCAGTAATATATTAAAATAATTAGCCTGTAGAACTGAAGGATTGAATTCAAGGAATACCTCCCCATTTTCCCTGGGAATCATAGTGGCCCTTGCAATTTTCTCATCAATAAAATCCAAAATTCCGGTTTTGTCTTCATCCGCACTAATAAACATGCCAGAACTGGTAGAAAACATAGTACAGCACAAACCTGAGTATACATACATTAAATTTTATTCGGTATACAAAACAAGCACTGCAGACATGCACGTAATAGTATATTTCAAAGGTTACATATGCAATCATAAAGCTCAACGTGAGCTTGCTTCCTTTTTTGCAAGGGAAGCTAGTATTATGATCAGAAATCATTATCCCAAGTCAAATTTATGCATCTAATACGGCATCAAACCTTGTTCTGACTCCCTGAGTATTGTCCAACGTTTCTCCCTTTCTTAGAGCCAACCTTGATGGTCGGAGTTGTGCCTTTGCTATATTTATGATACTTTCGCATTGATCTGCAGTAGCAAAGTTAGGAAAATAGAGTGCACGCGGTCTCCAACTCAAGACCTGTACAGGTAAGATGAATTACAATAAACACACAGGTAAAAGATCACAGTTTATTTCACCAAGAAAAAACTTGTTGGTGCTTTCTGTCGATTAAAAAAAGGTAGAGAACTAACAGGGTGCAAGGTAAGTAAGTACTTTCATCACATTACACTAGGAAGAGGTTAGCACAAGGACAAAGGATAAACAAAAAAAAGCTAAAGAAGAACTAAAGCTGATTATCTGGTGTATAGTTGGCAAATATGGTAGATACAGGGTATCTAGGTAAATTAACTACTATAATAATCTATGGGTTGCTTACCAAGGATGTCCACTCCGTTTATCCGTAAACAACTAAATTCTGTCTACAAGAAAGGAAGAGATCTAACAGGGTGCCTGGGCAAGTCAGTACTTCGATCACATTACATTAGGAAGAGGAAAACACAAAGACAATGGATAAATGAAAAATGCTAGAGGAGTAAACTTGATATGTTTAGATGGCACAAATATTATAATAGGGCATCCAACTGAACTAATTACTATAATAGCCTATGGGCTGCTTCCCAAGGATGTATACTCCCTTTGTCCGCAAAAGATATCTCTTGCTACCATCTAAGAAAGAGATTCTCATATTATAAACTCAGCATTGTGATTTTCTTGTATAGGCTTCATAGGTATCAAACTTTAATAGTACTTTTTTTTTCACTAATTCTTCTAATTTCTACTGTCCCATAAACTTGTGTCTCCTCCAAAACAATCTAGTAATTCCTTTTTAACAAAGGAACCCAGAGACTAATCACCAGAGGGGTCTTAGTGGGGGGAGCAGTTTGAGCGACCGCTCGGGGCCTCTAATTTTGAGGGGCCCTTCACACATAGAAAATTACTTAACAAAATAAGTAATACTAAATTTTTTACTAACCCTATACAAATTCATATGAATAATTCATTCTTAACTGTTAGTTTTCCTTAATTATTCTCTTTCTTAATACATATTTTGATGTTTATAAGCCCCATAGAGCCCCATAGTACCATTTTCGCTCAGGGCCTCAAAAAAGTTCGAGACGGCTCTGCTAATCACTAATAAACATTACCAGCTAGAAGATTCAGGCATGCAAACATACTGGACATTGACCTCTCCTTTTCTAATCGTCTTTATGATCCTCTTTACTAAAGCAACTTAAACAGCCAAAAAGATTTAATTTACATGTTTCAACATCCAAGTTCCAACACAAGCACATCAGGTTCTGCGCCACTAAATACTTAAAATAAAACAGCAATTAATAAATTATTGTAACACACCAAACCTTGTGCAATGACGGAAAGCAGAAATTAAGTACATACATTATCACAAGATCAAGGCGCTCCTTGGCATACATCAATTTGATTAAATTTCTGTTTACTAGTAACGAATTTCACCAACTTTGTGGATCCGATGATTCAAACTCACTCTTCAGAGGACTAATCAAGCAAAACTAAGACCACATTAATATCTACAAATATCTTAAGCATCTAACTAATAATTCATCAGTTGATTCGTCGACAGCAGAATCCTAATTTTATATAGCTGGCATTTTAACTAAGAAGCAAAACTCATTTACAACAAAATCAATAGCTCCGTCCATGTCAGCATTCACTTCCGATGCATAAACATTGCTCGATTATTCCATATATACATACACGCAGCACCAAATCTGACAAAAATTAGGTTAAATTTAACTAATTGATTTTCTGACAATATTGAAACCGATTCTTGTCGTCTAGAGTAATATTACGCACGTAGATTCAGTCTCCTAATCACTTAGCTTTCACGCAGCTCAAAACAAAAACTCAATGAAATCTAACCTTCATTTTTTCATTACATATTTCATTTCTTCCTCATATCATAAAAAAACAAAGCAAATTCATCGTCGTCCTCGATTGCGCAACAATTTTCAGTTGAATCAAACAACGATTAAAGATGAAAAAGGAGAAAAACCTGAAAAGGAATGGAAGTAATGGAATCATCACCAGACTCTCCAGAAGGAACAAGATCAAGTGCAGCTACATCTTCAACATCAGTCGATTCAAGCATTCTTTGTCTCAATCCAACGCTCGACGAAAGCTTCAACCAATTCATCAAAAATCAACAAAAATTCACTCCAATAACTAACAATCAGCATTAAATAACCAACCGAGAGAGAAAAATCACCTGACATATTAACGTACAAGAGAAAAATCCGACGATAAAAAAGAAGAAACAAAGAAAAAAAACAGCCGGTAAACCTAAATTACTACCGGCGCTCCAATTTCCTCTTCCTTTAACTTTCATTTAGATCGATTGATCCACAAATCAAAACTATTTTTCTTAAGAAATTTGAAATTTGAAATTATGTGAGGAGAATATGAGAGAGAGAGTGGTGTAATGAGGGAGATAAAGAACGCGGTAACATGGTTGGGAGTGATGTGATTTGAAAAAGAGCTTATTGTAATCTTTCTTCTTCGGAGAAAAATGGAATTGGGATGAATGAAATTGAATGAATGATGTAATTGTATTGCTGTGTGTGGGTTGTAAACTTGTAAGTGTTACATTAATTATGAGTTTACAAGTGTGGAAGTGGTGTAGACCAGTACGAGGCAAAGCCGGTGCGTGAGTCAATAAGTTCTTCAATTATAGTATTTTATCCGGAAATGGATTTTCTCCGTACGAACGACTCTTGTCTCTTTAACCGATATATGCTCTCTTGTTTAAATAAAGTAAATTGCTTTAATTAGGAGCTGTTTTACATTTTTTATATAGTGTGTTCATTGTTACTCCCAGTTCCCAGCTATCGGTCACTAGATTAGAACAGGTCAACGTATGACTCAACAATAGCCTAAGATATGGTTTAAATGATTGTTGCAGCTAGAATTCTCCAGCTGGAGCTCTCCAGCTATGGAAGGCCAGCTTAGGACCTCCGGATATGGAAGGCCAGCTTCACTGACACGTCATGGATTAGTTATGGCCAAAGCCTAAAATCACGCAAGAATAAGTGCATCAAAGGCAAAACGGATGAAGACTCATTCAAAGCCATTAAATAAGGACGTGGGCGAGAATCAAGGGGCAGTTACAAGCCGTTGTGAAGGCTGATTAAAACGGATACTCATCTCAGTATAAATAGGACAATGATAATGTAAATTAGGGACAAGCTTTTACGCATTCAGCACTTACATTCTAAGATTGAAACATTGTTCTTAAGCTTACGAATTACATTGGTACGTAAAACACTAGGGCTGTAACTGAGATTATAGTAGATTGGTGGACTCAAAGCTACCCGCGGTTTTTCCCTTATTCCACAGGTTTCCGCGTCACCATCTCTGGTGTCCCTTTCTTTTTTTTGCTTTCTTTCGTTCTTCTTTACTTTGTTCACCTTGATTAGCCATTCATCCTCATTAGCTAGTTGTAGGTCTCTAGCTAGATTTTACTTGTGTAAAATTTGGCATAAACACATACTATATGCTTATGTATGAATATTTAAGACAAAATGTCTGAACTACACATGTACATATACTACAATGTAGGAGTTCCTCTTCTTGAATCTTGTATAGGCAAGAGACTCATTAGTCTGCTTGTGCTTGAGCAAGGGCTGTCAGCCCCAAATGTGGATAAGGCATCGAGCATTGATCATGGGTCATGTTCTAATCTACGGACTCTGCCTTGATAAGAAACCTCTTCTTTAACTATGGAACTTTGCTTAGATATGAACATGTAGAGATCTTTGTTGCGTAAGCTGGAACTAGCTGGTAGCTAGCTAGCCTGGTAAGGTGCTCCTAAATAGACTCATCACTTATGCAATTATAATTCCAACAAGTTTGAAAACCATATTAGTATTATAATGGTGATAAAGGACCTTGTTTTTAGGAACTACTGAAAGCACACTAGTAACAATTAATTTAAATATATGATGCTTCTCCTTTGGGATTAAAAGCAACTACACCTCCGACCCCTCTTTCTATTTTTTATATGGGATTAAAAGCAACTACAAGTTTTTTTTTGCGAGAAGTGAATGAAAAAGTAAAATGGCGAGATTAATTTTTTTTTCTTCAAGCGTGAAGTAATGGAATCACATAACAAATAAAGAAATGAAGCTAATAAAATTTGGAGAAAATGTATTTTATTGACTTGTGATAATAGTGAAAATGGTGGGACCAACAATTTTTTGTACGAGAGTCAAATAATGAGATCACATAACAAATAAAAAAGTAAGACATTGTTTTGAAAACATTAGAAAAAGAAATTTATGGATATATATAAAGGTTCTGTTTGTTTAGGTGGAAAAGTATTTTCTTGCAAAAAGGTTTTACTCCATCTTTTCATTTTCCTTTGTTTGTTTTGGTAATGAGTAAAAAACAATTTTCTTAAAGGTGAAAAATGCTCTTAGAAGAAGAAAACTAATTTCATTGTGTAAAGAAGGTATGCCACATTTTCCTCTTCACTCCTTCCTTCTCTGTATCCTGTCCTCCCATTTTTCCTTCTTTCTTACGTCACGGCGTCACCTACCTTTTCTCCCTAGGTTTTTCTGCAATCAAACAAACAACGGAAAACTTTTTTCTAAAATTATGTTTTCATTGATAATTGTTTTGCTTGAAAATTTTCCATGCAAATTATTTTCCATGCAAATTATTTTCCATTAAAGCAAACAAAGCCTAAGAGAGGGATGGGAGTAATACAAGACTTTTAAGTGGAGTATATTAAACAATTCGAATAACTATAAGGGGACAGCAGCTATTCAGTGGTGGGCACAAGGCAACCTTTCCCCCACCACTTTTGACTTTTGAGCATCTCAAATCTAAACTAAGCAGTTTGCAGATGTTCACTTTCCCTATTACTAACTTTTGTATTCTTTTAAACAAAACTTTTCTATGACAATTTAGAATTGTAGACCTTGTCGCCTTTATAAAGAAAGGAGAAATGGTAAAGATATGAAGTAATAGTAGTAACTACTAAGAAAAATTCTAAGTTTAGTGTTTTGTTGAATTGAGCATATTTTGATTTTAGTGTTATGACGACACAAAGTAATTTGACTTAACTAGTCTGAAGGTCGATGGTGCTAAATATCTATACAAGTCACGTCCATAATTTAATATTTAAATGTTAATAATAACCATGAAATCAGCGAATTAAGTCATTGGAACATGGTAAATAAAGTAACTAATAATGACTAACTTTAGGTAATTTATTTTTCTACTAATAATTATTTTTTTCCACTAGCTATATTTTCTTTAAACCGTACTTAAAATTATTTTTCCATGAACTTTATTAGGTTGTGCATGTGACCAATTAAGATTATGCAAAATTACAACTAACTACAATTAGCTCTACAAGAATATGAATGTCTTTATACATTTACTTAGTTGGCTAACCGTTAGCCATATACTCAGATTTTAACATTAAGGAACAAGCTAAAAACAAAGAGCTAACCAATAATAAAGAACGAAGAGAGCATAGAATTTATAAAAGTGCAGATACAACTTTGACATGTACTCATTTCTTGTGAATTATAAATTGATTGTGCAGGCTGTTACGCCATGAAATTTATGTAGCTATTGGTGCAGGTTAAGAGTCATTGCAGCTATAAGCTTCCAGCTTGGAACCTCCAGCTAAGGAAATCCAGCTTGAAGTTCACCAGCTAAGAAAGACTAGCTAGATATCGCCCAGCTCTATTTTGAGAAACGTTACAAGTCAAGACATCAAAGTCTGAAGATCCGCATAAGGATAAAGGCCATAAATGCAAAGGCAATAAAAGAGCAAGAATCATGCTGATTAGCATTAATGGCAGACACAAATAAGGGATTTGGGGCTGTTTCAAGACGTTGCTGGGTTCAAACGGGTATATTCTTCTTAGTTATATATACACTCGAAGTGACTGTAAAAGGACACAAGTTCATACGCTTTAGCAATTACATACGAAAGTACGAGCATTGTTTTATTAGTTTACAAACTACGAATTGCTTAGTTACAAAGGCACTAGGGCTGTAATAAAAAACATAGTGGATTGGTGGACTCAAAGCCACCCGCGGTTTTTCCCTTATTCCACGGGTTTCCACGTCACCATCTCTGGTGTCTTGTCTTTGTATTATTTCTGCTTTACTTGTTCATCTTAGTTGTGTTTGGCAGCTACCAGTAACCTGGTGGAATCTTAGCTGTAGCTCCCAGCTAAGTTTTGTCCTAGCAGAATTTAGCATAAACAGTTTGGTGCCCACAGTGGGGCCTACAGCTAGATTTCATACCTAATCCTTCAAAATCTATCCCTTCCCAAAAAGAAAACACACCTAACCTCCAAATGGCTGAATTCACTCCCGAGCAAATGAGAGAAGCTCTAGCATCTCTGCAAGAGGCTCAGACGAAATCCAATGAGATCATCGAAAACTTACAAAAAGAACTAGAGTCAGTTAAGAGCAACGCTAAGAAGTCCTCACGACGACCCCTTGGTTTGGCACCTCGAATTTTGGAGCTGGATGACGCAGAAGCTAGTGCTGAGGAAGACGCTGAGGAAACGCCAGAGCAACCCTACCAAGAGGAGATGGACCCCACAGCTTCGAAGCTGGCTCTCCTTGAGTCCCAGAATCGGAAGATGATGCGAATGCTAGCAAAGATGCCAGGGGCACCAACACCCGTAGCTGAGGAGACTCCTGATGGCTACACCAAGTCACCTTTCGTGGAAGAGATAGCTAGAGATATGATCCCAAAGAAGTTGCACCTAGCCCCGTTTGGCATGCTGTATGATGGGACTACGGATCCATACGATCATGTGAACCAGTACAAGCAGAAGATGTGGACCCTTCCTATCCCAGAAGGCCTCCTTGAAGCTACGATGTGCAAATCCTTTGGGGCCACCTTAGGTGGACCTTCCCTACAATGGCTTATAACCCTCAGGGCTGGTACTATCCCTAACTTCTCTATTCTTATTAACAAATTTTATCAACAGTTTGCTAGCAGCAGAGTGCTGGAGAAACACACAGGCGACCTGTACCGCATTATACAGAAAACAGGTGAAGCTGTTCGCCAGTATCTAGACAGGTTTAACAGGGAGATGATTTCTGTTAAGAACCTGGACATCCCCACAGCTATCGAAGCATTCCGGAGAGGTTTGATACCTAAATCCCGCTTGTATTATGAACTAACCAGGTATCCTTGTAGTACCTTTGAGGAAGTCAGGGCTAGAGCCATGGCTGAGATCCGTGTAGAAGAAGACGATGCATCCAGATATGGAGGAGAATCCAGCTACGAAAGGAAAACTCAGAATAACGGCAACAACAACAAAAGAAACGATTGGCGTCATCAGCCATACCAGAAGCGTGACCAAGCTAGCAATGTAGCTAGAGAAGCTGCCCGCAAACCTAACAATACGGATTTCCCTCCTATATATTCCTATTGCTTTAATGTTGATGCAGGAGGTGTAGTAAACACGTTGGAGAAGCTGGGCTCAACAGCTAGGTGGCCCAAGAAGACTGACAAACCTGATGGGCGAAAAGACACTTCCCAGTGGTGCAACTACCATGGAGATCATGGCCGTCTAACTGAGGATTGCAAGGCTCTCAGGAAAGAGGTAGCTTGGTTACTAAAGAAAGGCTACCTGGAACACTTGATGGGAAAAAAGGGCCAGAAAGATGAACCTAGCAAGGACCGCAACATCAAACCAGCTGGTCCACCACCTGATCCAACACATGACAAGGTAGTCAACTTTATCTCAGGAGGCTTAGAAATTTGTGGACTAACCTATTCTGCAGCTAAGCGGTTCGCTAGGGAAGGTTCCAAATCCGCTCCAACCCAGCACAGGAGCAAGGAGGAACGAGAGCTACGCAGCATGACCATCAGCTTCGAAGAAGAAGAGGAAGCTGATTATCACGACGGACTAGTTATTTCCCTCACAATCAGCAACTGCTTGATCAAGAGAGTGCTGGTAGACAATGGAAGCTCATCTAACATCATATTCAAGAATGCCATACAAAGCATGGGGTTACGTGACGAGGATATCATCAGAAAGTCAACAGTCCTATACAGCTTCAACGGAGAACCCGCCATCACCATTGGCGAAATCACACTACCAACCTACGCCAAAGGAGTCAATCTACAAACCAGGTTTAGTGTCATTGATTGTCCTTCAGCTTACAATGTTATTATGGGTACACCTTGGATTCACAGGATGAAAGCTGTGCCATCCACCTATAATCAAAGCATCAAATTCCCTACCCAATGGGGAGTACAAGAGATCAAGGGGGACATGAAGGTAGCTAGGGAATGTTACAGCATCTCCCTCAAACCCAAGAAGGAGGACATCTAGCAATTACAGCAGCATCCCGCACCCAGCAAGCCCGAAGAACAGGATATAGAGGAAGTGGTGCTGGATCCTGCAAAGCCAGAACAAACGGTACAGGTTGGAGCCTCCCTACCACCAGAGGAGAAAGCTAGGATCATCGAGTTCCTCAAGGAAAACATCACCTGCTTCGCATGGACACATGAAGACATGGTTGGCATTGACCCTTCTATCTGCACCCACAAGCTGAATGTGGACCCCCATCATAAACCTATCAAGCAAAAAAGAAGGAAATTTGCACCTGAACGCAACCTGATCATCAACGAGGAAGTAGAATAATTGCTGCAAGCAGGTAAAATTATTCAAGTCAAATATCCTGATTGGTTAGCTAACGTGGTTGTGGTAGGAAAGAAGAATGGCAAATGGCGAGTCTGCATTGATTTCACCGATTTAAATAAAGCTTGCCCCAAAGATCCATTCCCCCTACCTCACATTGACGCCCTGGTAGATGCCACAGCTGGACACGAGAGGCTCACGTTTCTAGACGCTTACTTAGGTTACAACTAGATTTTGATGGACCCAGAAGATCAAGAGAAAACAGCTTTCATGACCGAAAGAGGTATATATTGCTATAAGGTTATGCCATTTGGTCTAAAAATTGCAGGTGCTACCTATCAGCGCCTAGTGAACAAGATGTTCGAACAACAGCTTGGGGATACGATGGAGGTCTATATCGATGATATGCTGGTCAAATCCAAACAAGCTGGGGATCATGTATCTCACCTGCAGGACACCTTTGATGTTTTGAAAAAGTACAACATGAAGCTGAATCCAACAAAGTGCTCATTCGGAGTACCAGCTGGCAAGTTCCTAGGTTACATAGTAACACAAAGAGGAATTGAAGCTAGTCCAGATCAAATCAGAGCACTCATCAATATCCAATCCCCCAAGAACCTGAAAGAGGTTCAGACGCTGACAGGAAGAGTCGCAGCGCTTAATCGCTTCATCTCCAGATCCTCAAATAAGTGTCATCTTTTCTATCATGTGCTTAAGAAAAATAAAGGTTTTGATTGGACTACAGAACACGAAGCTGCTTTACAACATCTAAAAGCGTACCTAGCTACACCGCCTGTACTTTCCAAACCGAAGCCAGGTGAGACTTTACAGCTTTATCTAGCTGTGAGTAGCACAACTGTTAGCGGGGTATTGGCCAGGGAAGCTGACAACCAGCAGCTACCCGTGTATTATATCAGTAAATCTTTACTTGATGCAGAAACCAGGTACACCTCTCTGGAAAAATTAGTGTTAGCTTTATATACATCTTCGAGGAAACTTCGACATTATTTCGAAGCTTATCCTATCTGTGTTATGACTAATTATCCTATAAAAGCTGTGTTACGCAAACCTGAATACACTAGCAAGATGAGCAAATGGGCCGTATCACTTAGTGCTTATGACATCAGGTACCAACCGCGAACGGCTATAAAATCACAAGCCCTTGCCGATTTTGTGGCAGATTTCAGTCCTAACCTAGCTACTTCAGCAGATGAGGAAGTACGACATGTTAATCAGGTAACCCCTGCAGGTAGTTGGAAACTATTTGTAGATGGTTCTTCCAACTTTAGAGGAGCTGGACTAGGTATAGTCCTAAAGTCGCCACAAGGGGACATGATAGTACGATCTATTTATTGTGATTTTAAAGCTACTAACAATGAAGCCGAGTACGAGGCTCTGATTGCAGGTATGACTGTGGCTCAAGA
The DNA here is from genome assembly GCA_947645195.1 of Patellifolia procumbens. Classification (NCBI taxonomy): domain Eukaryota; kingdom Viridiplantae; phylum Streptophyta; class Magnoliopsida; order Caryophyllales; family Amaranthaceae; genus Patellifolia; species Patellifolia procumbens. The sequence goes on from CANSGD010000144.1 coordinate 4,038,983, forward strand.
TCTGGGGGCAACCAGGTTGCAAGTATATAGTGACTCCTTGCTTATAGTTAGCCAGGTAAAAGGAGAGTATGCAGCTAAGGATTCAAAGATGTCTCTGTACCTGGAGCTGGTCAAATCGAAGATGTTGCTCTTTCAAGAGTTTACAATACAACAGGTACCAAGGGACCAGAATACAAAAGCCGATGCATTAGCTAGCCTAGGATCCGCACTTAGGGAATGCAGCTTCAGCAATGTCCCTATCGCTCACTTAGCTGCGCCAGCTATTAACAAAGAGGCAAGCAGCGTACTTAGCGTTGATAACGAGGCAGGTGCTGATAGCTGGACAAAGCCGCTGATGGATTACCTAGAAAGAGACATACTACCAGATGACAAGCTGGAATCAAGAAAGATACGCATGAAAGCCAGAAGGTACCAGGTAATAGCTGGAGTCTTGTTTAAATGTGCAGCTAAGCAGGATATTTTGCAGAGATGCTTGGAGAAAGAACAATGGGAAGCTACCCTCAAGGAATTTCATGAGGGAGAATGCGGCTCACATACAGCAGGAAGAAGCTTGTCTAACAAGATCTTGTCCTACGGTTATTATTGGCCAACTATACGTAGGGACGCCAAGAGGTACGTAGCTAAGTGTGAGAGTTGTCAAAAGCACGCAGGTATGGTACATAAGCCTTCCGAACCATTACACCCCACGTTGACACCTTGGCCATTCATGAGGTGGGGCGTGGACATAGTGGGAAAGCTGCCAGCTGCGCCAGGTCAAAAAGTGTATATGTTGGCCTTAACTGACTACTTCTCTAAGTGGATCGAAGCTGGTGCGTTCCAGCAGGTAAGGGATAAAGAAGTGATTGCCTTTATACATACTAACGTCATTTGCAGGTTTGGAGTACCTAGTGAGATTGTATGCGACAATGGATCACAGTTTATAAGTGGTAAAGCACGGCAATTTTGCCACGAATAGAACATCAACCTGGTAACGTCAACACCCAGGTACCCTCAAGCTAATGGACAAGCTGAGTCCAGCAACAAGGTGATCATCAACGACATCAAAAGGAGGTTAAAAGCCAAAAAAGGTAAATGGGTAGAAGAGCTACCTAGAGTTCTCTGGGCCAACAGGACGACACCTAGAGGAGCGACAGGGCGGACCCCGTTCTCATTAGTCTATGGTTGTGAAGCTGTGTTACCAGCAGAAGTAGTTGTACCTACTGCCAGGTATGGGCTCCTAACCTCTGAGCTAAATGACTCTGAGTTGTCTTATGATTTAGATACCATAGAAGAACTGCGAGACAACGCACTAGTCAGGATGGCTGCTCAGCAACAGATTGTGGCCCGCAGCTTCAACAAAAACGTGAAAGCAAAAGTTTTCAAGCAAGGAGACTGGGTGTAATACCCCGATTTTTAACTTTATTTTATTAAATAATTAAGATTATTATTTTAAATATGAACTTGTTATTTCAAGCATTAAGTATTGAGATTTTTTATAAAAATATATTTGATTAAAATTTTAAGGTTATTTTAATTATATAAATTATTGATATTAATTAAGAGAGTGAAATGTTTTTGTAAACTTGGATCCATAACAATCTTAGAGTTCATATTCAAGTCCAAGCCCAATTTAAAATTCCCAACCAACCCAAAGACCATTTAACCCAAAGACAAAATCAGAAAAAGGAAAAAGAAAAAAAGAAAAGAAATCACCATCTTCTTCCACCTCCTGCTTCCCTTCTACTTCACCTTCTTCTTCTTCATTGGACTATCAAGGAAGTAAATTGATAAACTCTATAAAAAGGCTGCTATTAGATAGCAATGAAATTAAGATTTTCACATAGCTATGCCCTAAATCAAGCCAATCAAATGGAAGAGAAACTCATCTTCATCCTCACCTCTTCATGTTTATCCATTAGAGGAAGATTTCAATTTGTACTTGAACACCTCAAATTTTCTATAAATAGGAGCAATCTTCAACCAAATTTGAGAAACAATCAAGCCACTAATCTGACCATCCTTCTTCATTCTCAATTTCTCTACTTTCAAATAGCTAAAACTATTCCATGGCAACACCATAGCACCACCGTGTCAAACGCCCAACCCCAGCTCTTTTGCCGTCGCCTGAAACACCACCACCATCTCGCCACCTTCTTTCCGCCACCAGACCGCCACCAGCAGGCCCTGCTCTGTTTCGTCTTCCACCCGCATTCACCCCTCTCCCTTCCCTTTTGTTGCGCCACATCGCAGCAGCAGCAGCCACAGACGCCGGAGGTCCGGCCACCCAGAGACACCCCTTGCTGCACCCAACTCCGGCAGACCACGCAACCCAGCCCCGCCTTCCTTCTCTCCTTTCCTGCCCTTCCTCTTCGTGTCTTGTAAACTGATTTCATCAGTTTTCTTATCTTGGCAAAACAAAAGCCCATGTTGACTTATAAAGGTTTTTACTTATTTTCTAACTAATAAATATCCACTCAAAGTAGTAAGTGTATTGAAAACTTATTTCAAGAGCTATTACTATTGTTTTAGAAGTAGAAGGTTGTTTAACTAATGTTTTATATAAAGAATTGACATTTTAAATGGTTTTTAAGGATAAAGTTTTAGTTAAGATTTCTGAAAAGTGGGTCATTAAGAAAAAGGTCGTAATTATTATTATGTGTTGAGTTAGTTCTGAATTATTATTTTATTGATGTTTATGGAGCGATAAATGGAATGTGGGAATTCGAAAGGTCTATGGATGACGTTCTTGGGAGTTATGGCGATATTTTGGATTGAGCGGTTAAGGTAACCTTTATGTCCAGCATTAGACTACATGCCCGTATGTTAAAATTCAATTATATGAACCTTTGTACTATGATAATGAAATTTCTGTTATTTAAAGTAGACTCATGATATTACCTAAAGTTTATTAAATTTATATGTATATAGTATGTATTTCTTTTAAATGTGAATGATGCAAGTTAAATGACTATCGTATGTTTAAGTAATAATTTATGAAATAGGATCATGTTTATTCGAGTAAAAGCATGTATATGTAAATTACTATTAATTTATAGTTACGATCAATTCATGATTCATGCTTATGTGAGTAAAAGTATATTTCATCATTAATATGTCTGAAAGTATGTGTTTAAGTGAAAATATGATTTTTACGGCTTTATCCATGTTTAAATGAAACTCGATGTTAATGTGAGTTATTAATCTAATTATTGTTTTTATTTAATGTTTAAGTAAAGAATGTCGGTTCTGAGTTACGTGATACATGTTTATATGATTTCGTAAATATATATAATTAATACTTTTATTACAAGACTTATGACTCATGTGAATTAAACAAAGTATGTCGTCTCATGCTGTTATCCATGAATTACATGCTTACATGATTTATGAATATGTATGTTTAGCAATTCCATGATAAACTTATAACCTATGATTTCTACCTTTGTGATTTATTAAAAGTAATCTTAATGTCTGAATCCATGTTCAATGTGATATATGAGGCGTTGTTGTTCATTTACAGTTATTATGAAATATGTGAGCTTCTGTAAAGCCAATTAGTGTATGGGAATACGTTAATAAAGTTATAAAATATTATAAGCAAAGTAATAAGTGTCGTATGGTTATGGATTAAGTATGTTGACTTATGAGTCATGGGATGATGTTATGCTTTATGAATAACAGTAAGTATGAATGCTTTCTGAACCAAGGTCGTCATTACGAATGGTTTCAAAGGTTTAATGTACGCCCTACGAAACTTATAAACATTGAACGTTGTTTACGATATGATTTTACTACCTATATAAAGGTAGAGCTGAGCTGAATGATTAAAGTATACGGAATATCACTAATGGATATTAAAAGTTATGAAACATGATAAGTTCAAGTGAAAGAACTGGTTTGTTAGCTGTATATATCATGACTGATGGTCGTGCACGTACCGAGCTGTATCCTGTTTCTTGATGAGCATTGGCTCTTATCCTGGGGCACTGGCCCGCTAATGTTATTCCTGATGAGTACTGGCTCTTTTCCTGGGGCACTGGCCCATTGTGGGAGACGTCCCACCCCTGAAATACAGACCAACAACCAGTATAAACCTGATTAAAAAGGAATTATGGATCATTATGGATCACACTGTAATCATAAATGTTTGAATTATTCTTTCCTTCTGTTTAAAGTTTGAGGTTACATTTTACCGTAATGGATTTACTCAATGCTCAGTACATAATGTTCATGACACGTGCTTTTATTTAAAGTAATTAACATGGAATGCATGACGTCAGTTTCTAACATGATTTAGCTTCCAAGTTCTACTAGTCTACGTATATTCTTATGAAAGTATTAAAGTGTCCGTTAACATGATTTCATGTATCGTATGAACGTGAGTATTATAAGTCAAGTATGATTTATATGGCAAATATGATTATTGTCTTATTTAAAGGAAATATGATTTACATGTGAAGTACATGCCTGCTTTATCCCCTGGATATACGTGCTTTTAAATGCAAATGTTTTCGAACCAAAACCATTTTTACGGGCTGGAGTAAAGTTACGAATTTTCCACTCATTTTGGAATGTTTTCTGTCTTTTCTTGTTTCTCTATTTTTCTTCTGAACGAAGCTTAGGTTATGAAAGAAGGATGGAGATGGATCTGGGAAAAGCAAGTGCTTAGGATGGATTTCAAGAAATGAGATGAAGGAAGTATTTAAGGTCTTAGTTGTAATTATGAGATAATGAGCTTTTGTAAGAATATTATATTATTGGTGGGCCATAACCCACAAGTTAAGGAAACGCTTCCGCAAATCTTGTGATTAGTTATAATTAATGGTGATTAATTAAGGCACCCGTTTTCGGGGCGTTACACTGGGTGTTAAGGAAGGTCTTCCAGAATACCCAGGAATTGAATGCAGGAAAGTTAGGTGCTAGCTGGGAAGGCCCCTACTTGATTGAGCAGGTAATAGGTAAAGGAGCGTATCGTCTAGCTACGGCAGAAGGGGAAGCTGCACCTAGAAGCTGGAATGCTTCACATCTTAAACTTTATCACTTCTAAAGAAGCTAGGTAATCAACTGTTGTACCTAAGACATCAGGTGCAAATCAGTCACACCAGGTATGGAAAGACAACTAAGCAAAGCCAAGGAACACCAGGTTAGGCCATCCTCCTTGCATTTTCTGCCTATAAAGATTTTTTCTGGAGTCCATGCTGACTTAGGCATCGGAGAGTCGTCGGCTATGCCAACGACTATCTTGGCCTAGCCAACACACGCAGGTACCGCAAGACCAGCTTCGAGTGGAGCACTACCCAGCTTCCTAAGCTACCCAAAGGCGCAAGAACACCTAGAAACCTTGGAGGACAGCTACCCAAAAGCCAAGCTACTAAGGTTGCATCAGCTAAGGGTTACACGCCAAGACAACAGGGCCCATCACACAACTCATTGGCATCACAAAGCGCCAGGTAAAAACGTAAAGCAGCTAGCTCATTTGTACTAAAGATCTAAGAATATGCATATATCAAAGTTAAAACTGTTCAAAAAGACGCACCAGCCCCTTGGCTGACGGTAAAATTATCCAAAGCATAAGAAATTAAAAATTGTTTGACAATGCAAAGCAACAAGTTTAATAAGGGGGGAACTAAGCTGCTTCTTCGGCTGGGGCTTCCTCAGCTGCAGGCGTAGGCTTAGACATCTCAGCTACTAGGGCAGAACTGCTAGAAGGTTTAGCTGTAGCATCAACCGCGACCTTTGCTGAAGGCTCAGCTAGGTCTTTAGCCGATGAATCAGCCGTAGAAACTTCTTGCCCAAGAGGAAGCAAACCCAAGGCCAGGGCTTCAAGATCTGCGCTGCTCCCCATACTAGCTAGGAAAGCATCGGTGTATTTATGCAGCTCCTTAGTCCCCAGGTTCTTGAAAAGCATTAGGTATGCTAGCTTGGCAGGCTCAACAATCTGGACCTCAGCCATCTTATCTAGATGGATATCCTTCTGATGTGCCAGCTGGGCATCCAACGCATCCTTCTCCTTCACCATCTTCGCCAGCTTGTGGGTAGCCACCTTAGCTTCCTGCCTAGCCGCAGCAATTTCAGCTTCAGCTGAAGCTGCGAAGAGCTTCTTTACATCCCTCTCTTTCTCTAAAAGCAAAGTCTCAACCTTACGTTGCTCCTCAGCTATAGCCTGCCCCCTCTTGGCCTTCTCCAGCTCCTCCTTTAAAGCCGCCACCTCAGCTTGAGAAGCCTTAAGCTGAGATGACATCGTAGCAACCGCTCTCAAGCTGGAGCGCGCTGCCAGACAGTTCTGTAGGGCCTAGAAATAAAAACATCAAACATATAAGAGGAGTGAATAGTCAAGAGCGTCAAAACTAAAGTAACAAAGGAAAGAATAAGAGTCATACCTGCAGAGAGTGTTGAACCGCGTGGTTCACAATCACCTCAGGATCCTCAGACCTGAGACGCTTAGCTGCTGCAGGAAAGAACAGCCTCTCAGCATGAGGCCATATGCCATTATTCAACCCATCCTCAGACAGGAAGTTCGCTGGCATTGGCAGGTTGACCGTTGAGGTACTAGGAGGAGGAGGAGGAGGGTCTAAGTCCAATTTAATTATGGGAGGCGGCATGCTAGGAGTAGAAGTGGCCACCTTGGCAGGAGTAGCTGGCTTAGGTTGATTAGTACTAGCAGGGACTCCAGATCTCTTTCTTTTTAACCGAGCAACAGCATCGGCTTGAGATAATGTACTACCTTTGACTGCATAAGAACAGTAGAAACGTGATTAAAAGCTTTATACCTATAAAAACCCTAAAAGATAAAGTAGAACAGTGAGATTGTCTTACCAGAAGACATAGAGTCTGTCTCGGAAGTAGTAGGGGTCAAAGATGAAATAGGAATTGCTTTGAAAGGAGGATTGTAGGTCCTTTTTTCCAGAGAGATGCTCAGGAACACCTTAGCTCTTTCGTCCCGTTCCTCTAAAGTCTCCACAGCTTCAGGCGAACCTGAGTAAAAGCAAGGTTAAAGTCATAGTTAATAAAAAATTCTAAAAAGAAAGGGAAAAACAAGTAGAATACCTCCAGCAGGCCAGCCATAGGGGAGAAACACCCCAGCTTCGCCAAGAGAGTCCTTGGCAACGAAGAAAAAACGAGTCTTCCAGAAAGACTCGGAAGCACCAGTTCCTTCAACAGGGGAAGGATATTTAGGTTTTTGCCTTAGAGTGACCTTGTTAGGGTTAAGTATTTTCAAACTGTAAAGGGTAAGTAGATCTTCTAGGGCAAAAGGAGGGATCCAGTCCCTAGTGGCAGACTCTGAGGTAAAACAAACTTTCCAAAAACCTGGCATTAACTGACCAGGGGAAAAATTTAAAACCTCCACGAAGGAGCGCACCAAAGGTGTGAGACTGAAGCTGTAACCTAAAAGGAAGGGGTACTCATAGAAACAAACTAGATCGACGGGGGTATTCTCCGGCCGATCGAATTCTTCAGGGACAACAAATTTTGTACTTTCTGGGAAACCACCTCTAACCCTAATATTTTCGATGTCTTCCCAAGTAATAGAAGAAGCTACATCGTCTTTAGCTTTCCCCATTGACGTAGGTTTAGGAATAAAAACCTTCTTCTTAGCAGATTGCTTAAAAGGCATACAAAGAGTCGAAAAGAGGAAAGGAAGAGAGAGAGAGTAGACTTACCAAAGAGAGAAGACAATAAACGGAAATGAAGATCGTCACGCAATCTTTTGATTTTTAAACCTACTCTGACATGCAAACGGCTAGTATTTATTACTTGGACTAAATAAACTTAAGTGCATAATTAAACTCAGTTCATTAAAGCTACAGTGTGTTCTATTTAATATCTGCGCCTTTTGAAAAGGCCTACCTTTATAGCAAACGTTACACTAACGCATCATTAACTTGCAGATTTGCTACGCCAGACCAGCAGCATAAGCTACAAGTTAGGGGCAATTGTTACGCCATGAAATTTATGTAGCTATTGGTGCAGGTTAAGAGTCATTGCAGCTATAAGCTTCCAGCTTGGAACCTCCAGCTAAGAAAATCCAGCTTGAAGTTCACCAGCTAAGAAAGACCAGCTAGATATCGCCCAGCTAAAGGAATACAACTCTATTTTGAGAAACGTTACAAGTCAAGACATCAAAGTCTGAAGATCCGCATAAGGATAAAGGCCATAAATGCAAAAGGCAATAAAAGAGCAAGAATCATGCTGATTAGCATTAATGGCAGACATAAATAAGGAATTTGGGGCTGTTTCAAGACGTTGTTGGGTTCAAACGGGTATATTCTTCTTAGTTATATATACATTCGAAGTGATTGTAAAAGGACACAAGTTCATACGCTTTAGCAATTACATACGAAAGTACGAGCATTGTTTTATTAGTTTACAAACTACGAATTGCTTAGTTACAAAGGCACTAGGGCTGTAATAAAAAACATAGTGGATTGGTGGACTCAAAGCCACCCGCGGTTTTTCCCTTATTCCACGGGTTTCCGCGTCACCATCTCTGGTGTCTTGTCTTTGTCTTATTTCTGCTTTACTTGTTCATCTTAGCTGTGTTTGGCAGCTACCAGTAACCTGGTGGAATCTTAGCTGTAGCTCCCAGCTAAGTTTTGTCCTAGCAGAATTTAGCATAAACACAGGCTTGAGTCATGCCTTGGGCTGGTCTTGGCAAATTGCGGACCTTGTACACTCTACTAGGATGTCTAATTCTGAATATGTTATATCTCCAAGTCCCCAGCCTTAACCTGCCCATAGTGACGCTTGTTGGAAGTTAATAGGCCAGGCCAGCACACTATATATATATATATATAATATAAGTGCTCTTTTATTATATGATATACGCACATGGCCGGATAATATACGAACTTTACTTCCCACAAACTTTGAAGTACTTTGTTTTCTAACAATGGTGTCCTGGTGTAGGAAAGGCATAACTACTAGCAATTAGAATGAGCTTATTTGGACAGTCATTGCCGGAATCAACATTCTTAGAGTTGTATTTGTCTCGTTATGCACATATGTCCTTTTGACAATCAACCTCTAAAGATACACGTTGTTTATTTCAATGGCGTAGGGGTAAATATAGAGATAAAACGAGAATGATATTGAAAATTGAGCAAAGAAGACGAATGTTTGTATTGGAAACGAAGCGCCCCCTGAAGAAGAAGACAAGAAAAATATAAAGGTCGGTAAGCATAACAATAAAAAATCGATACCTATATGGCTATATAGCTATGTGTAATGTGAACAAATAGACCTATTATGAGACGTCAAGTCGTCAACTTTAATTCTTCGATAGAAAACGCAACCTAGAGTTTAAAAACTATGAAGTAATAACACTAAGAGCAACTTTAACGGGCAAAAAAAAAAGTTCATCCTAACAAACTTAACAATTTATGGCTCAATGGCAAAAAAAAGTTTGGGCAAACAAAGTTTGAGACATTGTTCTCAAACTCGAACAAACTCAAGTTCGTTCGGCTGCGTTCGTGAGGAGAGAAGAGCAAAGGTAGTGGACACCTGGCGGAAAATAATTGGGCAAAAACAAAACAATTTCGCGTCAAAACAAAGAAGTGCATGGATGCTACAATTATGCTTTCTGGAGCAATGAAAGCTCGCCAAGCGTCTAGCTTTTATCGGATAACAAATGTAAATGTTATACAAGCGTTCAACGACCATAATTCAAAAAATACAAATTTTAAAAAAATTATCAACGGCTATATTTTTTTGACATCTATAAATAGAAACCAATTTTGATATATTTTAGACATAGTTCAGTTTCCCCTTCATTCCTTTAGTGAATGTATTATCCAATTTTAGAGTATTGATAATCTTATATGGTAATTCAATAACTTAAATTTTAATCAAAGTATTAAAATTTTAATATTTTGTAACTAAGAAAATTCGATTTTCAATTTTTCGTTAATAATTTATTACATACTACCTAATTCATAAAGGTGAGTGGATGATGAGAGAGAATGGTGGTGGGGTTAAGGTCAAAAAGTAAGGGAGAGAAAGATGAACTTTTATATGGTAATTCAATAACTTAAATTTTAATCAAAGTATTAAAATTTTAATATTTTGTAACTAAGAAAATTCGATTTTCAATTTTTCGTTAATAATTTATTACTTACTACCTAATTCATAAAGGTGAGTGGATGATGAGAGAGAATGGTGGTGGGGTTAAGGTCAAAAAGTAAGGGAGAGAAAGATGAACTTTTATTTTAAGTTCATGGTTAAGGAGAAAAGTTGGAAAAAGTTTGTGATATGAACATTTTAGTGAGAGAAAGTGAAGAGATAAGAATGAACTTTTTTTTAAATGTTCATCAATAATGATGTTCTAAGGCCATCATTGTTCATGAACTTAAATAAAAGTTCATCCCTATCTCTCTATACTTTCTCTCTCCAAAAAATTCATACTACAAACTTTTTTCAACTTTTTCTCATAACCATGAACTTAAAATAAAAGTTCATCTCTTTATTTATTGAAAATGAAATGAATCAAAAGTATATCAAAGTGGGTCTCTATTTGTAGAGCTCGAAAAAATAAAGCTGTTAATATATTTTTTATATTTTTTTGCTTTGTAATTATGAAAATATGAGCATTTACATATTTGTATTTTTTCAACTATTTCTCTCTCTTCCAACAACTAACACTTGGCATTGCATGAGTGGTTGTTTTCCCACATACTTTTTCTTGCTTGTTTGTGGTTTCATTCGGTTTGTGAAACAAATTGATGAACTTATATGTCACAAACTTTATTTTTTGTGCCATTAAGAAATAAAAAGAAAAGTTTGCATGTATGAACTTATTTTTTTCTCTCCATTAAGGATGCTCTAATAACCCAATTAGGTGGCATGAAAACCAGGCCAGTGCACCACCAATGCCAACTTTAGCATGAAGCATTGTGCTCCCATGTCTGCAGAATCGTCTTTCAAAATAAAATAAGACCCTGTTCTTTTGGACTACATTAATTGAAAAACATTTTAGCTTAGTTCAGTTTAGCTCTATTAATTTCAGTTCATTTCAATTCGGATCAACTTCATTAATTTCATTTCATTTAATTCAATTAATCATTAACAACACCTTTGTTATCATCTCGGTATTATTCTTAATTTATTTTTATCATTTAAGTTATTATTATTGTATTCATATATGAATTTTTTAATGCTGTAATATCTAAATATGTTCTTTAATATTATTTTTGATATTTTTATCTTATTATCTAACTTATTAGACATTATCATATTCATTATTATTACTATAGTCCTTTATTTATTTATTATTTTATTAATTTGGCTCAAAATAATATAATATTTTGCATTAATGTTAATTCAATCACATTATGTTCTTCTAAATTAAAAATCATCTTTCACTTATAATTCATTAACCATTTTTAACCATATGATCTCCCATCTCTTCATTATCTTTTGCACGATCTTCATTAACATTTTCATGGCCATAATTAATTAACATCTTTACGACTCCCATTAACATATTCGCAGCTCGCTTGTCGTGCATCAATTGATTTCATGTCTTTCCAAATTATCTTAGTTCCTTCTTTCAAACATGGAAGCTTTTTGTTTGTCATCAAACATGTCAATGCAATATCAACACTTCTTTCAAAATTTGCTTCATTTTGTACAATTGGTATCAATAACCAATAATCTAAACCATTTACCAATAGAAGCATATCGATAAGAAATAACTTTGTAAGCTAATAATAATAACCAATAACCAATAACCAACAACCAACAACTAACGCAAAAGCATTAACAATTTTTTTATATTTTCCTCATAAAAAAGAAGTATTTTTTAATTTATTATAAATATTATCTATTAATATTAATATTATAAAATCTGAAATTATTATTAGAAATATAAGAGTAATAATCAAAAATAATAATATAATAATAATTACCATCATATTATCATTTATATTAATATTACAAGTAATCTTATTATTATGTTATTAGGATTAATTATATTAAGCTATATGATAAATATTAGTATTAGTTTTACTCATTTTGTCAATATAAGTTAAGTTAAGTTGTGTTCATTTCATTTCAGTTTGGTTTACTTCAATTCCCCTCCATTAATTTTATTTCAATTCAGCTCCACTAATTTCACTTTTTCTAGTTAAGTTAAATTCTATACAATTATGGAAGAAAAGTTTCTGCATTTGTACTCATACAAAAAGCAAAATATGCTTTTCTCTATACTATAAGGGAAAAGGTGGGGGTGGACACCAAAAAAAGAAAAGCAAAAACAACTGAAACAAATCAATGAAGATCAATCTCCTCTAATTAATGAATTAAATTTTCTATTACAAACACCTTTCATTGATCTTTGGAAAGATTTTTTTGTTTGTTTTGACATTTTGTTCTTAGATCACTAATGTCAATTTATTCTCTAACATTTGATACTCATTTCTTTAATGTATTTTTATATTGTTTTACTATTTAAAATTATTTTTATATTACAGTTACATCTTCTAATAAAAAAACTAAAATTTAATGAGTATTTTAAAAAAACAAGAAAAAAATGGAAAATGTTATATGTAGCCCTTAGGGCTATGTATAAATATTTAGGGGGCGTTTGGTTGAAAGAGGGAAAAGGGAAAGGAATCAACAAAGGGTTAAGGAGGGAAAGGAATTGTAAACCCTTTCTTAGTGCTCCATGTTTGGTTGAATAAGAGAAAGGGTAACAAATTGACATTCAACCCCCATCTCTTTTTTCACTCTAGTAGACATTCAAACCCCACCGGCGTCAACTCTGTTTCCGGCATTTCCTCACCGCGATCAACAACTCTCTCTCCTCACCGGCGTCGCTTTCTTTCATCTATCGCACAGATCTGGTTGGTGGTGTATATGGTTGGTGATGGTGGGGGTCGTGAGTTTCGAAGGTGGTGAGATCTTTTAAACAAAGATAAAGAAAAAATCATTACATATAAATTATCCTTTGAAATATTGTAAGTTTGTAATTTTTTAGTAACAATATATATTTTAGTAGTAACCAGTGTAAGTGGGCGTATGTAGCCTTTCCGCAATTTGTTGTGTGTCAAACTTACACTTATTTGCACAAATATGAAATTAATTAAATATTTCGGTAATATTATATGTATTTATAAACCAAGAAAAAAAGTCATGTGTCACAACCGGTGCAATTTACCGCTTGTTAAACTTAACTTATTTGCGCAAATATGGAATTAATTAAATATTACAGTGAGATTATATACACTCAATTTAGGAGATAGATATTTGTAAGTGTAATATTGTATTTTAAGAAAAAGCAGAATCTTTAGAGGAACTCACTTTAATATTTAGGGAAAGTATGATATTAGATACTATTATACAGTCAAAAAATTATTCAATTGAAAATTTATGATAAGAAATCAGATCTTTAATATCTTTTCACAAAAAATAGTACTAAAGATTACGGTTTTTCTAATTTATGCACCAAGTGTCTAGAATTGGCTATTTGGATTTCCCTCCCCCACAACAAACTTATTAAACTTGAGTTCATATAGGAAGTTATCTTTTATTTTTCCCAATTTGGATCATTAAAGATAATTTCTTATATTAGCTTATCTTTGTTTTACAGGTTTGTTATAGGAGGGAGAATCTAAGTACTTAATTCTATGCACCAGATGCCTAGGTTAGAAAAATCGTTTGAACTTATCATTAATAAATCACTTGACTCTTAGACTGAAGCCAATGGATAGACCATCATTGGTCTTTGAGGAGAGAGAGTAACAATAATATTATATAATTAAGAAAGAGAAAAAAAAGAGGTGAGAGAAATAGATGAACCGTCTTTGAACAAGGACCAAGTGACATTAAACATGGGGTACCACATGACACAACAAGAGAGGAATCTTGATTTGTGTAGGGCCAATGAATTGTAGCAAATGAAAAAGTTTACCTATGGTAAAAAGTAAGAGAGATAATATGAAGATCCAACATGTTAGATTTTATTTACATGCTAAAATGAACAACAATTGGGCTGCTTCATTGAAATGGAGAAGGAATAGGGTTTGTAAAGGGGGAGAAGGTGAAAAACAAAAGGAGGGAAAATGAAAAAAATTGGAGGCAAAATGGGTTATTGCACGTGAGACTACTAACGGTCAAACCAAGTCAAACTAACAGCTCACGTCAATTGGTAGTTTCTCACAATTTTTTTTTGATAAAAGGTAGTTTTTCGCAAAAAAAAATTTAAAAGGTAGTTTCTCGCAAAAAAGTTATTGTAAAAGGTAGTTTCTCGCAATTTTGCCTAAGAAATAATTAGATTTTCACTAGGGGATCATAAGTGAAGTGGAAGACTGTGAAATAATAATATAATTGATGATCCCAAATATGAGATCATCCATTGGCTTCACTCTTAAAGAAGCGGTTCTTGCCAAGCAAGCTTCCACTAACTCCAACGCAACGATGATTATGCGCGAATTTGAGGAGTTTCTTCTTCCCCTGAAAGTTCCCCTCAAAACGAGACTTATCACTTACCATGGTCACGATAAAAAGCCCAACCAACAATGATGGGAGAAATCATTGTGGTTGTGGGCCTTCTGTCAAAAGGGGCAGTGGTGGCCGCAACAGTAGTAGCAGTTTGTGGTCTCTATGGGCACTTGCCCCTATCCTAAATCAACTTGAATCAGGCCCGATTGTGATCCCTCATCTTTTTAGTAACAAAGTTTTTTGAAATTAGGGCTGGTAAATAGGTCGGGTTGGATCAGGTTCGTGCTCGGATCAATATTAAATTAGTTAGAAATCTTCAATCCAAACCTAACCCATTTATTAAACAAGTCAAAAAGTTCAACCCTAACCCAACCCATTTGATAAGCAGGTCACCTACTTAACCTATTTAACCCTCTTATCTATCTCCGATTACTTAATTTTTTTATCTTAGCTAATTATAATTAAAAATACATTTCACTATAAAATGATTACATTTTGATTTTTTTCTAAAAATAAGATAATTATGATTCATCTTTAGACTTTTCTATCTTATTGACTAATTTTACTATTTATTAAAAGTAGTTTTTTTGGATTCTTTTATATAAATGGGTCAAATCAGGTTATATTCAGGTTGCAAATTTCAACCTTAACCTAACTCATCTAATTAACAGATCAGGTTGGGTCAACCCATTTAGATAATCGGGTCGAAAAACTTAACCCAAACCCGCTTATTTCAGGTCGGATTAACAGGTTGGATCAGCTTTTTCCTGCCCTACTTGAAATGTTTCCACGTGTGGTGGAATTGTCATCCAAGTTCTGGGACGAAACTCCTTTTAAGAGGGGTGTACTAAACTGAAAAATTGAAACAAATCTTATATTATGAGACAGAGTCGCGGAGAGAGTACTAAATTAATGCATAGAACCCCGTAATATCGCCTAGTCTTAATATTAATTATTCTTCAATTATACTAGTTATTAATTGAAAACAGTTGGAAACTCAAACATAAACATTCTGTTTGGTGTATGAATAGATGGAATTCGATCTCGGGTCATGGATACCGCCTTCACGTGAATTGACCAGCTAAGCTGACATACACTCAAAACACACACTTGCTACAACCTATTGAGGCCCTTAGCCACCATCTTCATGGCTTTAGACAGTGGCATGACTCAAAAAAAAAGCTTGTAAAATATTGGGAATGAAAAAGAAAGGTTGCAACATTTGGAAAAATTCCGTTTTAGGAAATGGTTGCAATTAAACCCTTCCCCCCTATTCTCAAGTGTCTGGTCTAATAAGACCCGAGCGGAGTCCGGGCCGCTTTTTCTTAAAAAAAAGGTGTGATGTTTATATATCAAATGTAACACGTAGACCTATTATGAGACTTTATTTTTTTATTCTTTTAAAACAAAACACAACCTAACGTTTAAAGTTTAAACTACTTCATGAAGTATGAAGTAATAAGACTAATGACTGGCCACTAGGTGGCACCAGTGCACCACCACTGCCGATTTTAGCATGAAGCATTGTGCTACTGCTCCCATATGTCTGCAAAACCTTTTTTTAAGTTATAAAGTTTCTGCATTAATACTCATGCAAAAAGCAAAATATGCTTATAAGTTATTGAGGGTGCACCAAAATGGAAATAATATTTCTACCTCGGAGTAAAAAGTGAGATGAAGTTAGTAAAGTAAGTAATAAACTTTGCAGCTGAGAACGATGTGGCCACCAAAAATGCTACTAAGTGAAACTCCCCCACGTATAATGAGCGTACGCAGTTGGTCACCATTCAGAAGTCAAAACTCGTAATATAATTTTCGTGGTTAAAGAAAAGAAATATGACTTTCTCACTTTCATAATCATACTTACTGTTTCGATCAGCTTATAAAAATAAGCAACTTTTTGTGAAGTGTGCCTCGAGACAATCAAGTTTTTGATAAATCTGAGTTATACGTCTCAATTTTGTGTTTAAGCTGATTTTTTGAAAGTATAACTATGAGGTCAAATGGTCAGAAGACAGTAAATCGTTAAATACATGTCATGAGTTACACGTTTCAATAAATTATACTATCATGTTAAGATATACTTGTACGTATTTGGCTTGATTTTGAAAGTATAACTATGAGCTCAAATGGTCAACATATTAAATACTTTCTTTTGAAAGGTAATCTATAACACACACATGTATATGGTATATATCCTTTTAAAATTTTTAGAAAATTTTACGATAAATGCCACCTAGCTCTAAATGAAAAATACTACTTATAGTTTGGAATAAATAATTACACTTATTGTAACAATCTAAAGGGGGTTGTTCGCCCTTTGAATAAAACAAAGTAAGTATCGAAGAAGACTGGCTTTCTAGGGTAAGGAATGAACTTCCCGGCGCGGAGGACGTTGAAATCTTCGCTAAGACAATGGAAGGTGACATATGTACAGCTGACGAGAGGGAGGGGTGGTCTCCCCTTGTTATTATGCCTCTTCAAATGTCCTAAGACTAGTTCCTTTGTTTTTAAGTCGAGATCAAAGAATTAACGGATTTGTCCCCGAAAAAGGCTTTGCTTATGCTTTATTTCCTTGGTTTGCTGGTTTAGGAGAAGATAAACTCATAAGGGCATACTTTTTAGCCCCTGAGTACCCCGTCGCCAGACAATCGGGCTCAAGTCCAACTCTTCTTCTTTCTCTTCAGAAGATTGAGAAAAGCAGGGCAAGTGGGAGCTACTTTTTTGAAGTCTTTTTCCAATACCTGACTGGATCCAGGCTGGGATAGTGGCGCCCATTCCTAACCGGTTCCGAAAAGGTTCGCTCATGCGACTCCCTTTGCCGAAGGGTCTTCCAAGCCCTGATATTGCGGAGTGCTGCCAGGTTGACATCAAAAGCGGTACAATAGAAGATTTAAACCGCGGTTTATTTCAGTCTAATTCGACCTAACAAGAAGGGAATCACGCTTTGTAAACGGGCTACTTGAATAGCAGAAAGAAAAAAGTAGATTCGTGTCACGAACCCAACTCCTAACATGTCCGGCTTTTTTCTTAAAGTGATCTCTGGATAAAATGTACTTACAAACGAAGCATTAAGGGGTGTTCTTCCGATTATGTTCCAATAAACTTCCTTTTCATGAGACTTCACCCGGACTCCTTTCATCACCCATCTTGGCCTTATGTTTAGACGAGGGACCGGCTTTCTTTCGTTTTTTTTGCTGCACTTTGAAAACCGAGACCTACAAGTCCGAGAATAGAGGCACTCCTGTTATACCTAAGCCTACTCTTTTTCATCACTTCAGCCCGCTGTCCTCTTTCGATAGTTCAATTACGGTAGTCATGCCTGGAACTTGGCAATGGTGGGGATCCTCGCTGACCCATCATGCAAAAGGTACGCCGGATTTTTTTTATTTCATTTTCTAGTCAAATACAGAGAAGCATTCCTTCAAGAATATTGAGTCGAACCCCTTTAGAGATAGAAGAAACATTTGCCCCGGGCCTATCGTTTGTACTTAAAGTTCCTAGTTGTCCTACCTTTCTCTTTTCTTCTTTCTATACGATATGTTTAAAGAGAGAACAACCCTCCAAAAAAAGAGGAACCTAAACCAGGCCTAGACCTCTCCGAAACTAGTAACAACTTTTTAAAATCATATACGCAATTCATCTTTCTCTTTCCCCGTGAACCTTTGTTTCTTTTTTAGCTTAATCTTCCTACCAGCTTCTCCCTTTCCTGGTGAAGGCCGATTGCCGACTCTGAACGAATAGGTAGCGGTGAAGAAGAAAAAAATGAGTTCTTCCAAAGAAGTCACGTTGCGACGGCCCGACAAGTCATCTACTTAAAAGGAGCCTATGCTAACTAGCTTTGTTTGGTGTGATTTGTTAATCTAATTATTACTTCTTTAGCCTTAACTTAAATCTTTAATAGCCATTGACCCCTTGTATAAGCCCCACCCTGAACTCGACCCCTCTCTACTCAACCCACCCCCATAGCCACTTTCTGTCTCTCTCTCCATAACCACAACCTCTTTGTCCTCAACCCAACACTCCCAACCCCCATTAGACACCAAGTCCACCACCTTTCTCTCTCGTTGACCCAACCTAGCTATCCCTCCATAGCCACTATCATCACCCCTAGTCTCGTATAACCACCACCTCATAACCCAACTCAGATACCATCATCAATTCCTCACCAACACAGCCACCAAACCCCTTTTTGAGCCAAGGAAATCGCTTTAGGCCCATGGATAAAGGCCCCTATTTTCGAAGTAAATAACCAATTAAAAAACTCTAGCTATAACTTATAACCAAGCAATTACTTCCTCCGTTTCACAATAGATGCATCATTTGTACTTTTTACGCTTGCAAATGTATTATTTTAAACATTAATATATTTAAATATCAATAAATAAAAATTAAAAAAGTAAATATTTAAAAAAATACACATTGAGACGAATCTATAAAGATCCCACATGATTATGTTTTTCATAAAATGTAAATCATCAAAGCCAATAAAAGTCTAAATTGTGAATAGTACACAATATGCAAATGATGCATCAATTGTGAAATGAACGTAGTATATGTCTAGCTGATTATATGGGATGTTTTGAGTTACGCAAATCGCTACAATAATACTTGTATAAAAACCCCATAAAAAATTAGATATAACTTACTCTCATCGGTTAATTTTTGTTTGTTCTACTTTGACCAATAATGTGAGATGAGCAAAGTAGGACAAACAAAAACAAAACATAGATTTTTTTTTCTTGTTTTAATTTGTTTTACGCTTTGGAGTAACTAACATTAATCTCTGCTCCAGCGAAAGTCTGTCTGTGCAGGCCGTTTAAGATTTATCATTTTTCATACATATAAGTATATAACAATAGGGTACTGGAAGAAAAGGGTACTGGAAAATTTATCATACATATAACAAAAGGGTACTGGAAGAAATGAATGCCACCCGATCGAATACGATGTATCATTTTTCATCTCACTGACAACTACAACTTGGGGATGGGAGATTTATAAACATGCATGTGGCTGCACTAAAGTTGTTGGAGAAATTAATTTCTTGAATCTGAAATATGTTCTTTTTTTATTTTTTGGTTTGGTGCTATCAATTTTTTGTAACGGTATCTCAAATTCTCAACTATAACGGCACGAAGGTTGTTGACAATTTAATCTGATCCTGCTATAGAACAATTATATATAGGGTCCCATTTGTGTCTATATATTATCTCAAAACTCAAAACACTATCTTTTTTTTGAGAGAGAGAAAAAACACTATCTTAATAACCTTCTACATGGAAATGAAGATGAAAATGGTTAGTTACATAATGATGATGCTTATGTTGGTGGCCATTATGAAGCCTCAGCCAAGTATAGCTGATGCTGATCGCCAGTTTTATCCCCTGTCGAGCATTATGTTGCTTCGAGAGGCGGCTGATGGTGGCCTCAGTGACACCCTTACCTGTGCCGGAGTTGGTGGATCTTGCGGTCCCTTCGCCGGCTTTGTCAGGTGCTGCGGTAAATGCCGTTGCTCCGACCCTACTTGGGGTACTTGCGAAAGGCCAGGATATGGAAGGCCGTGTTAATTACCTCTATGAGAACAAAGCCAATAATGTATGGAAGATGCATGCTTTTTTTTTCATGAATAAATCAAAGTTTGTCGACGTTCATGCATGCATTGCATGTTTGAATGGTACGACAAACTGATATCTAAGGGTTCACATAATGTTTGTATTAATGTTGTGATCTTTAATTTATATCAAGTAAGGGGTTGCTAAATGCAACCTTAATTATTATATTACATGCAGTCCATTAATTTTATATTACGTTCATTTAAAACCATAACTAATATTTAGGTTCCAGTGATGTTCGGGATTTTTGTGCATTGAATTTAATAATAATTAAAACAATTGATGTCAAGTAGTGAATTACAATATGCATTTTATAAATTTACAACTTAGGGCCCGTTCGGTATCACTGTAGTTTTCTGTTTTTTGGTTTTTTGATTTTCAAAAGCATATAATATATGTCCTATAATGAATAAAATATTAGTCAAACATATTGGGAACATGATGATTTTGAAAACTAACAACTAAAAAGTGAAAACCATTTTTTCTGGTTTCGTGTTTTTGGCTTTTAGTTTTCAGAAAAACTGAAAACAAAAAAACAAAAAACGATAATGAACAATTTTTTTTAATATTAGTCATTTAAAACTTATAATAGGAGCAATATCTAGATGATACATGTTCTTACAATCTTACGATTCGATTGTACGATCCGATTCTAAGGGCCTGTTCATTTCAGCTTAATTTCATTTCAATTCAGTTCAGTTTAGTTCAGCTCCAATCAGTTCAGTTCAGTTCAGTTCAGCTCAGCTCTAATCAGTTCAGTTCAGCTCCATTCTTTTATAACCATTTTGTTAAATATTATTATGTTGGTCTAATTTATTTTACTAATTGCTCTTATTATTATTATTATTATATTTTTATTTTTATTATTATTATTTATTTTTATATCATTATTATTAAGTATTATTATTATTATCTGTATATATTATTTTGTTTATTATAACTCTATTCATTATTATTACTATTATCATTAGGGAGGAACATGGTTTAGGTTAAAAGCACAAATAAACCCGCGTTTTCAGCCCATAATCCAATCAAATCACATCAAAACGATTTATGATATAATTTTTCACTGTCCGATCCAATTATTATTTTATTACTAAATATTAATATATAATTAAATCTAATTATTAAAATAGTAATATTAATACTTCCTCCGTTTTTTATTAAATGTGACACTTTCTATATAAAGAAGTTTGGAATTAATTGTGACACTTTCTTTTTTGGGCAAATCTTTCTCTCTATCTCTCTCCTATCACATGGGTCCCCTTCTTTCTCTCTATCTCTTTCCTCTCCAAAAATTGTCTAGGAGTCCGTGAAATTAAAAGTGTCACAACTAATAAAAAACGGAGGAAGTATTAATTCTTAGATATTATTGTTTTAATTTAATCATCATCAGGTATTAATATATTGATACAAAGACTATAAAATAATTGTTATTAATTATCATTATAATTATTAATCATTATTATTATTAATTATTATCAATCATTAATAATTATTCATTATTATTACCTAGCATCATAATTAGTATTATTTAAAATTCATATTATTATTGTTTAAATATTATTTATATATTTATTAAAATCAATTTAATTCAATTCAATTCAATTCAGTTCAGTTCAGTTCACTTCAGCGCCAATCAGTTCAGTTCAGTTCAGTTCAGCTCCAATCAGTTCAGTTCAATTCAGTTGTTTTCAGTAAATCTAAACAGGCCCTAAGTCCACTTTATGATTCGAATTAAAATCCCGATTTTAACAGTCTCGTTTAAGAAAAACAAATCGTATCTCTAAATATTTTTGTGATAACAGTATACAAACCAATTGACGTATTGTATAATTTACCAAATCTAGTATATTGAAGATTTCAGAAACCACTGTTGAAAATTAATAGCATCCCCTAAACAAAAGCTCTTACTTTTATAATAATAAAAAATTACAGTCAAAATTAGATCTTCCAGCCACAAGTTATTACTATAGAAGATTTTTGAAAAAAACTTGAAGTGAGGAAGATCTTCCAATTCTAAATTTCCACTTTGTATCATGGAAAAAACTTGAAGCGAGAAAGATCTTCCATAACTCACGCGCACAACTCTAACCACTGGGCCATATATATCTCTATGCTACTTCTATATGCGAAAAACATATAAGTTATGTCTAGGTGTACCTACCGCAAGGTTCACCTAAGTGTATCTTATAATCTGTGATTTACCGCGTGTAAAACTTACACTTATTTGCGCAAATATGGAAGTAATTAAATATTTCGGTGATATTAAATGCACTCATTTTAGGAGATTGATATTTGTAAGATAGAGTATTATACTGTAATATCGTATTTTGAGAATATTTAGAAGAACCCACTTTAACGTTAGAGGGAAGTATAATATTAGATATTACGATTGACCTAACCTATGCACCTGGTGCATAGGATTAACTATTTAAATTTTCTTTCCCACAACAAACTTGTTAAACAAATACTTAAGTTAATATCAGAAATTATCTTTTAATTTTCCCGATCTCCTCCTAAACATAATCATTATAAAGATAATTAATTTTCCCGATCTCCTTCTAAACATAATCATTACAAAGATAATTTTCTATATTTGTTTATCTTTGTTTTACAAATTTGTTGTGAGAGGGAGGATCTAAGTAACAAATTCTATGAACCGCGTCTTACAATAACTTATTTTGAACTTATTATTAATCCTGTGCACTAGCTTATCAAAAGGGCTTATTTTTGAACTTATATAATCACTTTACTCTTGAAGAAGCGGGTCTTGCCAAGCAAGCTTCCACTAGCTCCAACGCAATGATGATTATGCGCGAATTTGAGGAGTTTCCTTCTCCTGAAAGTTCTTCTTAGAACAAGATTTATCATGATCACGATAAAAAGCCCAACTATTGCAACAATCTACACCTTATATAAAAGTGACTAAGAATCTATTATTCTTATTAATAGTAACCTCCCTAATGAATAGTTGTGGATTTTTAAGATGGACTGTATTTTCATGGGCAAGATTTTATTAATGGGCGATCCTACTCTTAACAACTCACGTTAGTTTGTTGTATTCAGACTTTAGTTCTGTTTGGTCTTCTTCTCCCAAACCAATACACCTCCCTATTCATCTTCCTGTTCTACCAAGACAATATACACCTCCCTCTTCATCTCTGTTCTCCCAAACCAATACACCTCCTCTTCATCCTAAATTCTCAGTTCTTCTTAAATCCATACCTGTTGATTTTAGCAGGTCGGGTTTGAATAACCTTAGTGTAGGAAAAAAACAGCGAAGCTAATGGAGTCTACAACCCGTCCATAACAAACGACAAAACGTTTTTAGTCGACCATAACAAGTTATTGTTGCGCGTAATGTTTTTATTTGCAATTTCAAACAATAAAGGAATGAAATTTAGTTAAGTGGGTTCTCGAAAATTAAATTCTAAAAATGAGTTACCCAATCAATTTTACCCGGTTTTGAAGGCCGCATGCATTAGCACGCGGTCCCACAACTAATGATAGGAAAAATCATTGTGATGATGGCCTCGTAGCAAAAGGGGCAGTGGTGGCATCCTTCGTGCAAAAGTAGTGGCAGCCATGGGGGCCTTCATATGGTGGGAAGTGTTTGTAGTCCATGGGCACTTCCTCTTTACCCCTATCTAAATCAACTTGAATCAGGCCCAATTGTGATTTCTCATTGTTTTGGTAACAAAGTCATGTTTTCAAGCGTGGTGGAATTGTCATCCAAATTTTTGGACGAAACTTTCTTTTATGAGGACCAAGGTGTGTACTAGATTGAACGATTGAAACTTTATATTATGAGACGAAGAGAGTACTAAATTGTAACGCATAAAAACCCCGGACCATCGCCTATGCTAAATACTTCTATTAGTTTTCAATTATACGAGTTATTAATTAAAAACAGTTGGAAACTCAAACATAAACATTATGTTTGGTGTATAGATTGACTTTGATCTCAGGTCATGGATACCACCTTCACGTGAATTGACCAGCTACGCTGACATACACTCATAACACACACTTGCTACAACCTATTGAGACCCTTAGCCACCATCTTCAGGGATTTAGACAGTGTCATGACTCAAGCTTGGATGTGGAAGAAATGAGAAAGACGCTAGAAGCAGCGTGTAAGCAATGAACAACCACGTTGCATGCTTACCCTCTTAATCTCTGTTTTTATTCCAGCCTTAACAGATTCTACACCAGAAGAAACTAATCTAAACCACAAACGTCTCAAGAGATTTAGGATAATTCACCTTACAATGGTGGGACAGCATACTATACACTTCCAAATTGCTAGGACCACCTCATGAAGTGGCAGGCATTTATTAGTTGCTTTGCTTTCAAACCAGGCAAATATGTAGCATACAATTCACAAAATCTCTTACTTTTCCACATATATATTGGTTCTCTCTCCTCCACGTAAATAATGCACGGCCTTGAGCATATAGAAGTAGCTCTATCTAATCTGGAATTTCTGAACTTAATCAAAAGGTTTCTTGCTTCCCTCTAAATAATATCAAATCTCAGTTATCAGCAAATTGTATGAAGCACGCCGATTTTCTGAACCGCGCGTCGTTCCACCTTATCAAGACAAATGCTGAGGCTGCATATATATTGTACTCCAATTGCTAGAGGCAGAGAAATCAAATTAGGTATTAGACATGGGTCAGTGCTTATTCAGAGTCATAAAGAGTGGAAAAGCTTGCGGAATATTTCCGTCAAAGCTCTAAAAGAGGAGCCAAATGATGGTACGAGGGGGTTACCAAGTCAGAGCTGGGACCCAGGTCTGGAGATAGAGGTTCCGTTCGAGCAGCGACCGGTATGTATGCCTCCATAAGTCGTAAAACTTGCATAGCAGCTTTGAGACTGCTTCTAGCCGTCTCTATTCCTTAATTTCACAGAACACTGATTAGCTTTCACGTCATTAGCCACCAAAAGCAGCTGATTACATTAAAATCAAAACGTCAGAGCCTTCATAGAGACTAATTCAAGTGAAACTCATTTTGTTCTATCACTCAATAAGTCACCAGGTTTTAATGTTAGCCTGGCATATGCCATTCCGTTATGGCTAAATAATGGCATTTGTCATGCAGGTCAATGAATACTCGTCTTTGAAGGAAGAAACCTTGTATTCATGGGGTGAGTTGAGTCCACCTTCCTTTTTCCTGCGGCTTGGAGGTCTGTGGTTAACAACTTTCACAGTTCTGGGAATACCAATTGCGGCTGCTAGCTTTAATCCATCAAAGGTATGTTCTAGCGCAATTAACATAAACATAAAGAAATAAATAAGGGAAACTGAAGAGCACATGATCAATTAAAATAAGCAACAACGCCAAATTTTGCTGCTTGAACATGTTTATTTTCTGTCAAGTAGCCTCATACACATAAGTTGCTCAGCCTCTAATGATTCTAGAAGATCGATCCATAGAGCAGCAGCCTAGAGCGATTTTCACAAACTCCAAGTTCATGCCAGGTGCTGACATGTTGTACTAGTATAATGAAAGTAAGCAAGCAACTAGGCAAACAATAATACAAGAAATCAAGATATATGAGCAAGCAGGAGAAAGAATACAATTATTTCATGTGCGCGAAAATTCCTCAATGTGAGACTTATAAACCTGATGAGCTTATGTATCAAGGTGCTTACAAGAGATTACCATTAAATTTTTACAACGGTTTAAGTCTCCCAAAGTGTATTTCAGTCTCTCAAAATGCTCGTTAAACCTCGATAAGACCCCCAAGGAAGTATTTGTACAAGGGGGCAAGGGTTAATCAGCATAATACCTCTCGCAGATAGTCAGATAGCCAATCCCTGGGTGGGGCTTTAATCATAACCTGTCGGTGTAATGCTCTAGAGCCAGGACCATGGCTCCAGGACAAAGTGCAAAAATCCCTCATCCAGGGGGAAGCTTACCACCTTTCTGTCTACTTCCTGAACAATAAAAAAAAACTCTAGGCACTTGTGTGCAGCCTGTCCAAACCCTCTGTTTTAGCAAAGTCCACCTTTGACACCCTTGTTCCTCCAACACAGCACTTGAAGTGCACCAAAGTTGAAGGCAAATTAAACTCTACAATTCATTTTTACAACTCTCCTTCGTGAGTGGAGCACAAAACTATACTCTCACAAAGGGAGTGTAGACATCAATTTTGGGGTGGTAAAATCAATTTCAAGAAACAACACAAGCATACAATATTCAAGTTCTGAAATATGAAGTCTTCACAATGGTTTTGACCAATGTGAATTCCTCGTCTACTTTTACGATATTTACTCATTTGTTGTTCATGTGCTGCAGGAGCCTTTAAGATTTTTATTAGCGGCAGGAACAGGAACCCTATTTCTTGTGTCATTGATCGTCCTGAGGATCTATCTGGTATTACTTCATGTTTGGGGCTGGTTGAAGTCTATAACTACATTCTTAACAATTATAAGTGCAGTCATACTTCAAATGCACCAGTGTTCAATCATATTTAAAAATTAAATGCAGCAGTGCGCCTCCATATCAATTCCAATATTTCAAATTTGATGCTGGCTTAACACATTGTAGGGGTGGAGCTACGTAGGTGATAGGCTTTTATCAGCAGTAGTACCCTATGAAGAGAGTGGATGGTATGATGGACAAATGTGGGTGAAGCCACCAGAGGTCAGGCTTTTTTTTTATTATTGCAACCAGGCTTAAAAAACCCTAGAACTCTGTTCTGTTGTGATTCATGCCTCATGCTTGTGACAAATATTTCTGCCGTTCAGGTTCTAGCTCGTGACAGACTGCTGGGATCCTACAAGGTAAATTTTTACAAATGTCTTCCATTCATATATTGCATGCAGAGCCATGTGTCAGTTATAGAAAGTAAACATTTACCAGGAAACTAGCACTACCGATAAGCATAAAGACATCGTGACTTAACCATAATACACAGAACAGCATATTACGTTCTGAGGAACTAAAACTAGTTTGTAATACCTATAGGTGAAACCAGTGATCAAAATGTTGAAGCAAACATTAGTTGGGACTGGGGCACTGCTTGTATCTGGAGTCCTGGTATTCATGTTTGCTACACCAGTAGTGAATTTTTTCCAGAACACTTTCACCACAAAAAACATTTCTTCTGATGCTGCAAAGACAAATGTCGAAACAAAGATCAATATAAGGTACACTAGGATATTGTTAAGTTCTATATCTATATTTATATAGGCCTACCTAAAAAAATAACTTTTTTTCTTGAAATTTTAATTTGTCTACAGAAAGGAGGAGTTGTTGAGGTTGCCAGTCGAGGTAATCCAAGATGACGACCTGGCAGCAGCTGCTGCAGAGGCAGCGGATGGGAGGCCAGTTTACTGCAGAGATAGGTATTACCGAGCATTAGCAGGTGGGCAATATTGCAAATGGGAGGATCTACTAAGATAGAATGCAAACTACAGTCCTCCACCGTCTTTCTTCATTCTATTATTATTAGCCAATGTCTGTATGGGATCGGAACACTAAATCAAATGTTTGAGTTAGTATCTCCAAAAGATCAAAACGAGTGTAAGAAAAGACATCTCTGGAGGATTATAAGGGTGTAAGGAATGAAATTTTAGTATCAAAGCACACCTCTTATACTTTCATGTTTAAGAAACAGAAGGAAGAACAAGAATATGTCTCTAGGCATTACTACGACTTTAAGGGATGACACACCCCTAATGTTTTCAGCAGTATAGATACATTTGATCCAGCTTCAAAACACCAGAATCCTCTTGGTAACGGTTTAAGTTGGTTATTGTTTGGAATTGGCCCAAATCCAATCCAATCTGACATAACATTCAGTATTCTGTAATCGTGTTTTAGTCCAAATCCAATCCTGAGTTGCACCAAGTCCAGTCCAATCCAATGTAGAAGTTATTAGTTTGGACCCAATCCCTAAAAAAAATATCACTGAGATTACTATTTTTCAACCTAATATTCTATGCCTCCATCGACCTTATCTTCTAAATGCGAGCTAATAATATAAAGATTATTACTAAGCCCGAAAATTGGCCTACGAGGCTCATATCTTAAATACTGACATTAATGAGTATTCTATAATTCACGTCAAAATATTACAAGTCTTAAGGGGGTGTTTGGTATGGGGGGGATGGTAATTTGGGGATTAGAAGGTAGGATGGGGAATGAGAATTGGTGGGTCATGAGTGGGATAAGGATAAAATAGTGTTTATCCCTTGTTTGGTATGGGTTGAGATTTGAGAATAAGTTGGGATTAAATTATTATTTTACCTAGATACCCTTACTAACTCTACCTCTTTTATTTTCATTAAGGACAATGGGACATTTCGTTATAAATTTTAATCCCACCTCTAATACCTACCCCTTCCCAAGCCTTATTTTAGGGGGATCAGAGGCTTTTTAATCCCATTCCCAATCCCCCTCAAAAACCCCAATCCTTTCAAACAAACATGGGATTATTACCCATGGGGATTTAAAATCCAATCCCTCCCTTTATTCCAAATTAGTTAGTTGGGACTTGGTAGGTCTAGAGTAAAAAAAGCATATAAAGTTTTTTTTGTTTTTTACTAAGAAAAAAGGTTTAGATAATATTCCGGTTTGTTCAGCCTTTGGGATCCTAATACTCTCAATCCAAAGATCTGACCTTTTTTCAAAAGAAAAGGAAATTAGTCCAAATCCAATCTGAATTCTGAAAAGACCGAATTGACTTTAGTAGTTTTTGGATCGGACTTTGGATGGTATCCAGTTAACTTGCACCCCCAAGGGCAGAGAATCAGACAAAGAATAAGACTAATAAGTGATGCTGGCAAATCACCAATGATGTCTTCTGGCATGAGGTGCACTACCCCAAGGACAGGCAACGGAAGCAAGCCTCGGAGCTTCATATGAGAGTTCGCTCAAAACAACATGGAAGCAATGAGACCAAACCTGATAGGCTTGATCCTAGCCAGGAGTTGTTGACTGTCATCCTGGGTTTAGTGAAGTATGTCTGGTGGTTAGCCAATTCTTCCACTTGATGAACAAGTCTTACATTATCGCAAAGTAAGAAGACAGAAATCGTACCAATAGCTATTTAGCTAATGCTGTGCAAAACATGGTCAAGCTTGATATTGTGAAACATAGCCATATTTAAAGATCGACGAAAATAGGCTCGCTATAAGCAGGAAGCTTCACCAGGAACCAAGATGGAGTACGACGGCCAAACACTCGAATAGTAATTTAATCATCAGTTGACGATTCTCAAGCTGGACCAACAAGTCCTGGTTTATCATAGCATGTTTTTAAATTGGCAAAAAACGACCATAACAGCTGACAAAAGCAGACGCTTACCTCTCTAAAGCACTCACTTGAAGCTGAAGAGTTAAACTGAGCACAAGCCTCTGAAATTTCAATTCCGGAAAACTGGAGCACTCATGGAGATTGTTGATCTTCAGATAGGATCTTAGAGCTACAATACGTGCAACCTCCAAATACTTAATGGGAGCAAGCCCTTAAGAACTGTTGAACATCACAAGGGCAGATTTAATTTAGTGGAAGAAGACTGCAATTAAGAAGCTTAAGTGCTCATCACCCCTAAACAAATTTCTTGCACCAATGAAGCATTTTGAATAATTTTCCTTCAGCTGTACCCCAGAAAGTTCGCTTTGTTCTCTTTGCATTTTCTATGTCGAGAGTCCTATATGCAAGTGCAAGCAAATAAACCGCTGGGTGGAGTCTCCTGCAGGCAGACAATGGATGGTAAAATACATTTTCACATATGGTATATGAAGCCACTTTCAGCATTTTAATACCTGAATGCAGAAGTCTTGTGATTCATAATTTCATATCCAATTTCTGAAAACACGAATGATGTAATCATAAAATTCACTTACTTTTCAAAATCTTCATAGGCGTTGCAGCCATCCCAATATCTTTGTGATGGAACATTTTGGCTTTTCCTATCCCGTCCATAAGTTTCCACATACCAACCACCAATATCATGCATGCTACAGCGTGGCTCAAACAGCCAAAACCTGCAAGGAAAAGAAATTTGGGATTTAAACAGCTATACAACCATTGAAAGTAACCGAAGTCACTGAACACGTCTTTAAGAAGCATAGACTCCTTAATAAGCCTACCAATAGAATATTCCTAGCTTACACTAAAACCTGCATATTCTAAAGGTCAATTTTTCCAAATAGTACTCCACGAGCTATTATGCCATTACAATTCATCAGCAAGCTGCTCCGAAAAGATTGCTCACACGTTCAAAACTTCAAATTAAAATAAAAATTGATTAAATAACCAAGCTCTCGTGGTTTTGAAGAAGTTGTGATTTCCATCTACATAGAATAATCTGATACCAACAATTTTGTGTTGAGGGAGGGGGATGAGTAGAATGTCTTCTAGTTACTTGTAAGCAAGTCAACTTAGAATTTCCAACTCCTTTGAAATTGGGAAAGATAGCTATGCGTCTTATGCCTGTTTTAACAAGAATTACAAGAGCTACTAGTGATGATTACATATTTGATTTTCAGAAGTTGTCATGCATTCACAAGAGAACGACATTTAACCATAACGCTATCAATCTTCATATTTCACGGCAAGTACGGGGAGTATAATCTTGTACCTGAACAGTAACTGAATAGGGGGAAAGTCTGAATTCACCACAATATTCTAGAGAAATAACACTACAGGAAATAAAGCAATCATGAAATTCAGATTTCTTCTGCATCCATGGCCTTCTCGTAGATGAAGAAACTTACTTGCTAGGTGGCAGCCGAGCCCTGGTGCATCTACACTCACATATAGAAACCTCATCTACCAACTGAAACCAGTGCATGTGTTTCACCTAAAACAAATACATTAAATTATCAAATTTCAATCTTAGCAAGTCAAGATTTCCATGAAGTCCTTCAACAATTGTAACGATCAGGTAAAGACAATACCAAAGAGCAGACAAACTTGTAAGGCAGTTGAACGAAACTACATTCTAAAGGACGAAATAAACATTAGCAACTAGTTTTCTTAAAAATCAAATACTTCCTCCGTTTTTAATACTAGCATAATTTCCTACTTTTGGAAGTGGTATATTACTTGCATCAATCTACATCTCTCCAATCACATGGGTCCCCCTTTTTTCCCTCTCTATCTCTCTCATCTCCTTAATTCTTGTGCACAAGCTCAATGATGCAAGTAATAAAAAAACGGAGGTAGTATTAGAATAATCGGATATATGATCTACTTCTTCAATCAGGGAAGCACAAGTGCATCACTTAGCTACCAACTTACAGAAATATAAATACAATCATACATATAAAGGGGTGAAGCAAAGAAAATATCGGCTTAAAGAAGAAAAACGTGTCGTGAACCTCCACATTTGAGAGCAAAAACTGAAGAATCTGCATTAATTTCTAAGTATATACATGTCCTATGCAATATGCATAGATCCAGAAGTTAGAAAAAAAAGAAGGTATATCTCAAAGAACAAATGGAAAATAGTCAGACAAACCAGTGGTGTCCTGTGCTTGAGAATCACATGAGTTTTTGAGCCACTGTTATCGTATACAAAGCAGGAGCTCTCATCAGGATTAGTCCCTAAGCCAGTTATTGTACTCAAGAGGACCTTGGAAACCGAACCACAGAAGGTTCTTTTCTTGGACTGACAACCGTTGACATGCTCTGGTTCCTCGTGTGAACTAATGAAAACATGTATCTTATCTTGGGAAGTTTCCTCGTCAATGTCTCCAGAAGAATCTTTTGCACCAGACATGTCTTTTGGAGGGACTCTAGTTGCCAGCGCAACTAGCCTCCCGCAAACATGCAACTCCAAGTCCTTGTATGCATCCGAAGCATGGTGTTTAATACTACTTATATTTTTCTGAGACAAACCAGCAGCTGCGTTGCTGGCAAAATCTGTTCGGCAGCCTGAATCATTCCCAGGTTGATAAAAATTCAAATCCACGTGGGAATCAGTTAGCTTTCTATAAGAGACATCAGATAATTCACGAACATCATCAGCAATGCGGACAATTCCAAATAGTTCACGACCTGAAACCAAGTGCAGTACCTCTGGTGTTTCACATCCAGACCTCTCCTCAGCTTCAAAACGATCAGGAAGAAGGTCCAGGGACAGTATTTCAGGGCCAAAATATGCCGAATGTATGGCTGAATAAAATTCTCTCTGAAGCACATCAAAATAACCTGTACCAGCAGGCAAGCTTCGCTCCGATAATATATCTTTCACAGCATATCTATACCACCTCAGCCATTCAACGACCTCCATTTGCTTTGTTATAGTCGTATGTGTGGAATACATTTGATAACTCGGATTTTCTCTTGAATATTTCTGTTCAATGTGTCTTGTAGTCAGCAGATACTGATCATAAAGGGCTCTCTTAGTGGTGTCCGACAGAATCTACAACAGGATTTGATTACAAGTCACATATACCAACTTTATGTTAGTTGTAAAAAAGCCAAGAGTTAATCATTCAAGCAACAAGAGCACAAGAATGAAATCCATCAGCATGAGCATGCCATCCATTTACGAAGTTTAGGATTGTAATAGCCTAGGGTTCTGCAACAATGAAGCTACTAAAAGACAACCACAAAGTAAGAGGGAAAGCAGGAGAAATTGTATTGCATGAATAATAGTACAAAAGACAGCTTTTGAGTGGCCGCTTCACTCCCAGACTACCATACAATAATCAGTAAATATTCTCTTTTTTTCTGGATGATCAATACCCAAACAGTAACTCTATATATATAGCCTAGGTCACCCTTATTGCTTTCGTCATGATTGGTCCAGCATAAAATTCTCTACCTAGGTGTTTCCCGCCCTTGTGACCACTTTTGTTGCAACGTGAGTAAGTGAAGCGGATCTAGGCTTGGGCTGGTGCATCACAATACCCCCCTCCCAAAGATCCATCTTGTCCTCAAGATGGAAGGCTGGAAAGTGGTTGGTGATGGCAGCAGCATCTTCCCAAGTGGCCTCAAAATCTGGAGTGTCATGCCACTTGATGAGCACCTCTCTAGTGGCCACTTGTGATTGTGGTATTTGGTATATATTTGGTAAACCAACATATTAACAAAGAGCCATTGTATATATGTTTTTACTTGTTCTTCGTCAATGGTGTATTCCTTAGACGTGTTCCTCTCAAAGGAACAGCTCCTCTCGAAGTAGCAACTTCAGTTCAGTTTTAATTCTTCATGACATTTTACCAGTTTCTCTTTTTAGATACTTGTTCCTTATACCAATCCACTAACATAGTTGCACCGGAACAATTCCTTTACTCAAGGACAATTTTGCGATTCCTATTCCGTACATAAAGCCTAATAGTAAACTTATACACTCTAAACTTTATGTAGCAACCCAAGAAGATGATCCTATGCTGAAACCTCCATCTTCCTTCTCGTGCTTCTATTAGGAACAACAGCATTACTAATGAGTTTCCCCAAAGGAACGTATCCTTTGCCATTGTTCCTATGCTCGAACTTGCTAAGATATTCTTTGTGATAACTCGATTCAATCCTTATTGTTCAAAATAAATACTCTTTCGTGTTCAGGAACTTTCAACGGTTGATTTTTATACCACAGCACCTTGCAACAATGAATCTTGCACACAAAAAACTTAGAATCAAGTCACTTAATTACTTTAGTTTGTCATCATCAAAACCATATTGGCTCAACCAAAAAAATCAATCATCAAGCAAATTAAAAGGACGTAATGCTTAGAGGATGCAAAATTAGGAACATCTCTAGGGATATTCCTCCTCAAGACAAATTAGTCAGCGACTCTTTCTTACCTATGATATCAGATTAAGTTCAATTGTCAAAATACATCGCTATATCACTTCAAGTTCAACACAATTGCTTAAAATCTAAGTAATTCCTCATATAGAGTGGCCCTACATATAATCTCACTTCCTTGAAGCCCTTTTTACTTCTTTTACCCAAATCCTAAGCAATGAGAATCGGTAATGCTACATCATGCAACTACCTCTTGTCGAGTGGATGAGATCACCTGGAGTTGAATAAAAACTCTAACGCGTAGAGTTTACCCAAAATACTAAATAATATTCATAATTTTTATGTTTGTGCATTTACGATACCATTCCTATTTTGTTATATTACCTTGTTTAGTAAACTCTACTACTCTATGAAAATAAAACTCCAGAGAATCCTATCTCTTTGTCTAATGATCCGCGTTCTCTATAAGCCCCTAAAATTGGACTACAACATGATTATGAATGCCAAAAACATTGCCAATTAGTAAAATCAACATAACATTCTTGCACTATGAAGCACGGAAACCACTAGGACGTTTCCAACCCGTTTTCCTTCATAAACAAAAATGGATGGAACCGGAGTTCCGCATTAGCGAAATGTCGCCATATCTAAAAGTCTAGTTAGGTCTGTCATCTCTGCTACTTAGTTTTTGAACACTACTGGCACGAGAGCTGCCCAGTTCCTATCAAATAGATAGGGGGCTGGGCATCTATCAAATTATATGCAGTATACTTATAGATATATGTAGTATATTTTATGAAAAATGTAGTACATTTTTATAAAATTTTAGTTAGTATATTTCTTCCTGAATTTAGAATTTACTAAAATTGTAGTATATTTATAAAAATCGTAGTATATCCCTATCTGATAGATGTAATTTTTTCCCCTACTGGCACGGCGGCACCAATACGATTCAACTTAATAGAAGCTACTTCATCACGATTTTGACAGTATCACATACCAATTAGCATATCTTATTCAATGATAAACTACATTCAACTATAACTAAACATCTTTTACCAAAAGAACGTTACAAATATACATGGAAATAATCAATTAAATGATTATATAACTAATGCTATTTTTACTAGTTATCAATTAAAAAGAATTCGCATATTAAAAAAGTAGTACAGTACCTCATAAGCCGAAAGAATTTGGACGAAACGTTTCGAATCGGCGGCATCAGTGAGGTCAGGGTGCGTTTCTTTAGCCAATTTCCTAAAAGAAACCTTAATTTCCTCAAATGAGCTATTCTCCGGAACTCCGAGAACCTCGTACGCGTTCTCAGCGGCGGGAAACTCGGGGTGAGTCGACTCGGTGTTGGTACTCAACCACCGATTCCTGTAACTCGGGTAAATGAATAGCATCACAAATCTAGCTTTCACTTTGGGGAGTAATACAAATGGAGAAGAGAGATGACTTGAGCGGTGATACAGGGCGGTGAAAGACATTGTTAAGTTGGCCGGTGATCGAAATTTTGCGGGAAGATATCAAACTAGCTGATAAAAAGAGTAACTAGTGTTGCAAACTAATTTTAATGGGCAAGACGAATGTATGAGATCGGGCCCAAAATAATTTGGTTTTTTTGTTTACTGGCTTTAGGTTTATCGCCTGTACTTTGGCCCATGTACTCGGGTTTTTTGTTCTAACTCATGGATCATCAACATTACTTCATCCTTAAGGCTATGTTCTTTTCAACTTATTTAATCACTTTAGTGCTTATTTTAAAAATAATCAGATCAGAAAAATTCAGATCAAATTAGATCACATTAAAAAACCTCATATCAAATTAGAAAAGTTCAGATCAGATCAAATCAGATCAGATCATAAAATCATATGAACAAAAAAAACTATAATAAGTTCAGATCGGAAAAGTTCAGACCAGATCAAAAAAGTTCAGATCAGATCAGATCAAAAAAGTTCAGATCAGATCAAAAAAATTCAGATCAGATCAGACGTATAGAAAGGACCCTAATTGTTTGTTTGATTTATGTTAAAAGTCAAAATTCACATAAAAATTGAAAAATGGGAGAAGCAAATTCTTATGGGAATTTGAATTTTGAATTACTTAAAAAGTTTATAGGAATTATATTCTATTTTTTCCCGTTTTCTTTATATATTACATGATGTAATATAAATGACATAGGCTACTGATGTGTATATGTGCTTTTAGGCTGTGTGTTTTTAATGTACAGCTGATTGTAACTGAATTGAGCTAACTGCCAGTTGTAGGAATATTCTCTAATCCCTAGGTCTTTTGTTGTTAGTCTTAGGTAGATATAAATAGCAGCAAAGGCAGCCTGAGTCGCAAGAGTGAAAGACACACAAAAGAAAACTTCTCAAATTGATAAGAAAAAGAGAGAAATAATATGTTGATATTATTTCTTCTAAATTTAATGTTGTAAATCTCTTTAAAGTTTTAGGTAATAACTTTCTCTATTTGTCGTTTTGTTATAACCAAACGGCTCACAAGAACGTGTTTATAACGTAATTAGCTACTTGCAACAATACGGGACAATCACCTAAAATGATTGATTGTATAATCTCCATATATTTATACTATTTATATTTATTCAATTACACATGATCGAAAGGACAAATCCTTCGTTTTTGCACATGCAAACTTGGAATTTACTTTCTATAGGCACATGTAAGCATACGGTAGAACTTGTGGATTATTATATAATAAGGCGATACAATTATTTATACATTTATGCAACTTTATTCAATTTCGTATTCATTTAATTTAGATCTTATGATTTGCCTTAGAGATGTGTGATTCCTCTCTTATATAGATTTAAAGTTATAAGTGTCACATTCTCGTGTGAGAAACGATTTAGAGTAAATGACTATTGACCAAGTTATCAAATTTAATATAGGCCTCCATGGTTCCATTCTCATTAGTCTCATTGTAGGATTTCTTCATTTCTCCAAATATAAGTGTAATTACTCATTGTAGTTTATACAAATGGATAAGGAAAGGGACCAAAACATCATAATTATAGGATGACCAAAACCTATAACAATGAAGTAATGGGGTACTTGTAAAATTGTGTTATTTTTACTTTTAAAAAACAAGCTCCGCATTTGATCAAATTTAATCAAGGATAGTCGAGGTTCAATCAGATATGAACCTAAAGAGTCTTCAATCTTCATATCATACTAATAAGTTCAGTTCGAATAAACAAAAGGCACACAAAATATATTTAGTGCTTTAAAATTTAGGCCGTCAACCATGAATTCTCGGCTAACAAAACACACACTAAATATTTTGAATGTTTAATTTAAACTTAGGCGATTAACCATGAATTTTCAGACACCTTATCACCAATTACCAAACCATCTTTTTCTGGATTCTAATGTGTATGAAGACACTAAAACTTCAAAGTATGAACACCTTATCTTCTTCCCTTTCTCTGCAGTCCTCCTCAACTCAACCCCCCAAGGTTCCCAATTAATAAAGGTCACAAGTTCACACTTCACAGTCACAAAACTATATCTACGGATGCATGCTATAACAGCGGAAACAGCCTTACAATCTTGCCCCAAGAGTGAACTTAACGTTGTTCCGGCCGTGATCATATGTGGGTCCCACGAAAGAAAAACAATCTACGGCGCATGAAAATTTTGATATTTGCATAATGCATACGGTGCAGGCTATACAGCTTTCGAACACCGCGCCTTGATTTATGTACTTCTCCATTTAATTTCTCCAATAATTCAGAGCTACCTTTTTGTCAATATTCAACGAAGATGTTGGCGCCTTTTCTCTTTATTGATTTCCTTAACAACAAAATGATAATTGTGCATATTTCGAGGTAATGTTTACCATTAACATAAGTACGTCAAACATTATACTATTTCGCAAATCATTAACAGAGACGGTAAAGTTAGACCAATTTAAACTCACATTCTTTTTACAAACTTATTTTATTTAACTCTAACCCAACGCAATTCCTATATATTTCGCACTAACCTAGTCGTTTTTTCTCTTCTTCTTTCTTTATTTCACTTTTAGACTTGGAGTACACCAATTTTTTTTAAAATATCAGATGTATCAACTGAATTAATTAAAC
Source organism: Patellifolia procumbens (assembly GCA_947645195.1). Taxonomy (NCBI): domain Eukaryota; kingdom Viridiplantae; phylum Streptophyta; class Magnoliopsida; order Caryophyllales; family Amaranthaceae; genus Patellifolia; species Patellifolia procumbens. The sequence continues at coordinate 4,076,850 of CANSGD010000144.1, forward strand.
TAGACACCGAATGGATTAATCTAGTCACTAAATGAATTAAACATTTTGTTATTGAATGGATTAAGGCAAAGTCTTTTAAAAGACGTACGGTCTTACATTAAGCTTAATATAAGACTAGTGCAATAGGCATCTTTCCAAGCCAGCTTTCTTCCCACCACTCCCACACACCATCATCATTCTCTTCACTCTATTAGCCCTATTAGTTATAAATTTTTATGCAAAAGTTAAGGTTATGTTGAAAAGTAAACAAAAAAATGCAAAAGTTAAGGTTTTAGATCGAAAAGTTAAAAAATCAATTTGACTGGGCTGCTTAGCGTGTGGCGCGCGTAATTGGGCTGGTCAGACATTAAGGATTAACTTAAGACCGTCTTGTAGTAAACTTACTCTTTGATTAAATAGGTCACGAAATAAATTAAACTAGTAACTATTTCTAGAAAGACAATTTGTTCTCTTTTTAATATTGGGCTTGGGTCGTTGCCTAATTTAAAAAGTAGGCGATCTCTTACAAGACAAGCTGATACTATCTTCTCTGATTTTTTGTTTGTCCGACTTAATGTTTTTGTTTGTTTCTTTTTGTTTGTCATGCTTATCATCTTTCTTTTTTTTGTTTACTCCATCTGACTCATTTTATTTTTTATATTACCTCTGTTTTTTTAGTTACAACACTTTTCTAATAGGGAAATTTCCCAAAGGTTGCAACACTTTTTTTATTCCTTATATAGTTTAAAAAACCTATAAAATGACAGCAATACCCTTACTTAGGCTATGTTCTTTTCAACTTATTTAAGCACTCTACTGCTTATTTCAGAAATGATCAGATCAGAAAAATTCAGATCAGATCAGATCAGAAAAAATCAGATCAGATCAGAAAAGTTCAGATCAGATTAGAAGAGTTCAGATCAGATCATAAAATAATAAGAACAAAAAATAACTATAATAAGTTCAGACCAAATCAGATCAGAAAAATTCAGATCAGATCAGATTAGAAAATTTCAGACCAGATAAAAAAAGTCTAGATCAGATCAGACCAGAAAAGTTCAGATCAAATCAGACCATATCAGAAAAATTCAGACGAAGAGAACGAACCCTTAACATTAATTACTTTTTGTTATGGCCCCCTACACTCTCTCTCATATTTTTTGCACAATTAAAATACACAATATTCCCCACTCCCCTTAATTATACTCATGCATTCACCTAATACCTCATTTAAAATATTGCATAGGCATCCGTGTTTTTCAAAAGTGTTGTAACTAAAAAAATGGATGTAAAAATGGATGTAGTATATTGATTTTGGGCGCTATTCACTTTGCAACTTTGAATGTCTTTGAGTTTATATATGTAACAAAAAACACACTCGCGTGGGATCTTGTTAATTCGTTTCAAGGTATACTTTTAAAAAATATATTCATATACCTAATTCGAGATGTTAGTTTTTGAAATTGCATCTCAAAAACTTTGACGAAACAAATGTAGCAAATGAATTATAACTGGGAGCGTACAAATTTCTCTAATCCACCTTATTTTTCCAATCTTTGATATTTCATGATCAATTTGATCAAATACACCCAGTCATAGATATAAAAATTAAAAAATTAAAAGTATATAAAATGTAGCAAAGTGAATGTCTATTTATAGATTTCAAGAAAATATAACTGTTGGTAATATACCGTACCAATTTAAACATTTTTTGCAAAAATCCAACGCCGTATGTCGGTGTGGGACTGGGCCAATTTTTTACTTTTCTTATGAACTATTTGATCAACTTATGATCTATTTCGTGGTTTTTGTCATGATTGTAGGCTAATTTTTTTTTGCTTATGCCTCGTGAACTATTATTATGTTCAAATAATTCATGAGTGTGGATGCTTATAGTCTATTGGCTATCTTAATTTGTTACACCTTATATTGTGGTGCGATATATGGTGTAACAATATTACACGCAATAACCTATGATAAGTACTTTAGAAAAAGATGTTAAATTTTTTTCATGCCATTTTGTGACGAGTCTTTTACCTTAAGTTATTGAGTTAGATCATAATGGTTATGAACCATTTACTAAAAATTACAAATGAATATTAATAGTAGTATGTTGTATCCGATTTACATTTACATAGTTTTTCTGGAAAACTTGACCATCACATACCAAAGAGCAGTGCACTAGTCTGTTTTTCTTTGACAACAAGTCTAGTCCGATCTTTTACTTTTCGCTTTTTCCCTTGCCACTATCTAGTTGGTAATGCCGTAATGGTAGCACCATTTCCATCCATTAATAGTGGCTGAAGTAATCAGAGCACTAGATGGGTGATTTGAGAACGAAACCCAATTTAATTTATTTTGAAAGAAATATAAAAAACTTTTTAAGAAACCGTTTTTATAAAGATAGATTTTAAGTTATCTAATAAGAAAAATTACTATAGTGTAGGATATTCAAAAACATCGAACTTGCGTCTTTTTTGTAATGTGATATTTTTACTTAGCAAGGTAGTCTACGACCTAATTTGCTTCTCTAAAAATATGATGCACTGAAGTTGAATGGAAATAGATAAGGAGATGATGATTATCATTTATAAGCGTCATAATACACCGAGGAGTCTCGTAATAAGGTTGTCTCCTTCTATAATAAGATCTTTGAGTTCCATATTTTTGGCTTGAATTACCTTATTTGGCAGACTTGTAGCTTCAACAATCAGAGGAGAAGATTTTCCGAGATTATTACAAGCCAAACCTTTGAGGAATTTTCCGGTAGATGTACGATAATGCCAACAGCAGCTAATACTTTATTAGAGGAGCCGTCGAAATTGAGATTAATGAAGTTGGGTGGCGAAGGTCTCCCAACAATATACTAGGATTGTAATGAGTATTTTTTTCTATAAAGAATGCGATTTATTACATGAAACTTTATTAGACCTTATTCGACCTTATTAGACTTTATTCGGCCTTATTAGACCTTATCTGAACGTATCTGAACTTATAAGGACTGAAAATAAGTTGAAAAGAAGTAACGGACCCTGAGTTAGGATACTTAGCTTCGTTTGGCTGGACAGAAAATTATCTTCCATGGAAGACGATTTTCTACGAAAATCAATTTTACATGGAAACCTCAATTGGATTAACTTTTCTTTGTTTGTTTGGTTACATCAAATTGGAGGAAAATATACTAATTAGACGATAGAGGAGAGAAAGCGAAGAGAATATTCATAAGTAGGAAGGGATTGTATGTTTGCCTCCATGTACAAAGGAAAATGTTTTCCACTCCATTGAAAACTATTTTCAATCATTAAGAAAACTATTTCCAACCATTTACAAACCAAACAAAGAAAAGTATATTATTTCGGGAAATTGTTTTCTTCCCAACTAACTAGAGCCTTGGTTTATAGCTTTTCAATATTATATTACTCTATTTTATTTACTTTTTAAAAAGGGTAAGAAAATAAGTCTTTGATGTTAATGTTTGACGGAGTCTTCAAATGTTACATAGTCTTTGATGTTAATGTTTGACCGGAGTCTTGAAAGTTAATCCTTGGCCAGGGTCTTTAATATTATGGTTTGGTCTGGTTTTAGAAATGTTTGAATTAATCGGCGTGTTTCCAGTATAAATCATAATGTTTTTTTTTGTCAGATTGTGGTTCTTATTTTTAAAATCTTTGTTTTTCGTTGGAAACTTTCTCGCTATGAAAATCAGATTTTTTATCCTTCACACCCTATTCATAGGGTGTAAATGAACCAAGACTCCCAGTGAACAAATCGTGCTCGAGCTCGTTTTGTTTGTTATCGAGCTTAAACAAATTTTGGAGCTCGGTTGATAAAGGAGCTTGAGCGTAAACATGTTATATATGCTCACAAACAACTCGTTTATATATATTCATGCAAAATCTCGTATACATTCACTAAAAAGCTCGTTTAATGTTCAATAAAAATTCGTCTACTTTCATTTAAAATACCATGTAGTTGAAAGTTCATTTAGCAGTTCATGAATAAAGTTTGTTTAGAAGTTTATGAACAAAATCTTATTTAGATGGTTATAAATTTTATGATCAAACTCGTTTAGACGTTTATGAGCAAAAGCTCATATGGATGTTATGAACGAAAGCTCATATGGATGTTATGAACGAAAGCTCATTTATAAGCAAAAGCTTGTTTATGAGCTTGACTCGATTAATAATTGAACCAAGCTTAAACAAAATTTAAATCCGAGAGAAAAAACTCGCTCTTAAACTCATGTTCATCTAAACCAAACGAATCTGAACATGAATACAATACGAAACGGACCGTGCCTGCCCAAGTGGCGGACAACTCGTACCATATCATATCGTAATTAGGACAGGCCAAAAAAACTCATACCATGCCAAAATTTAGACAAGAGTGTCCAACAGTCCAAGCACATCCTATCCCACATGTCGTTGCGATTGGCACGGTTAAGAAACTTTCCACTGGCCAATCGGCTCGTGTTGGGTCTGCCGACCCATACGCAACTCTAGTTGGGTGGGCGATGAATTTAAAGTTTCGAATTTCCACTAAAATAGGGAAACAGAAATTACAGAAAAGGCTCACACGTGACGAAAGCTGATCCTAGCTAAATGCTCTCTGGCCTCTGCTCCACACTTGCTTTGCTTTGTCCCTCCTTTTGTCTTTTCATAATCCTCATTCTATCCTTATTAATAACAATTCTCCTTAAATCTTGTATTCCCTCCAACTATACATATACATAATCACCCTCACTCCCACTCCCTCATCTCATAAAACTTACCTCTTTTCCTACATTATTATCTCACTCATTTATTTTTCTTTTTCCGACTACCGGAAAAAATGAAGTTACTAATTCCTTACCCAACAATAATAATTCTTATTCTTCTCTCACTAACCTTCTGCCACGTGTCTTCCTCCTCACCGGAGAAGAAAACATACATAATCCACATGGCAAAATCCCAAATGCCGACAACCTTCGACCACCACGAACACTGGTACGAGTCATCTCTCCGGCGTGTGTCAGACACGGCTGAGATGCTTTACACGTACACCAACGCTGCCCACGGGTACGCCACACGCTTGACCGAAGCAGAAGCAGACTCACTCTCTTCCCTGCCCGGGATTCTAGCTGTGCTGCCCGAAACTCGGTACGAGTTACACACGACTCGTACGCCTTCCTTCCTCGGACTCGACCGAGTTTCGGACGAGTTTCCCGAGTCGGTATCGGCGAGTGACGTCATCATTGGTGTTTTGGACACGGGCGTGTGGCCTGAGAGTAAGAGCTTTGATGATAAAGGGATGGGTCCCGTGCCAAGCACATGGCGTGGCGCGTGTATGACAGGGAGTAATTTTAGCGCGTCGAGCTGTAATCGGAAGCTTATAGGTGCTCAGTACTTTTCTCAGGGGTATGAGGCGGTGGTGGGGTCGTTTGATGAGTCACGTGAGTCGAAGTCTCCACGTGATGATGAAGGTCATGGGACCCACACGTCGAGTACTGCCGCTGGGTCACCTGTTGAAGGGGCTAGCTTATTTGGGTACGCGCCTGGGACGGCGCGTGGAATGGCGCCTAGGGCGAGGGTGGCTGTATACAAGGTAGGTGTTTTAGATTTCTAAGTCTTAACTAATGCTCATTAGCACGTAAAGCTTATTTTTATTGCCTTCTGTTTGTCGTCGTACAATTTTAAATGCTAACATCTACAGTTGTATATACATAAAAATTAGAAAAACTTATACTTTCTCCGTAACAAAATGATCGTAACAAGTCACTTTGCACGCATTTTAAAATGGTATAAACAAGCAAATTAGCCAAACCCATTTTAAGACTAGTGATCTATAATCTCATTCTTACTTGTGTTAAAATTATTTTGTCTAATTTGCTAGTTTATACCATTAAATCTCTTCCTTAAAAAGCGTGCAAAATGACTTTTTGCAAACATTATGTTACGGAGGAAGTATATGGAAACTAAACTCCGAGTCGAATTGTATATAACCTTGATTGATGAATATAATTACATGAATAATGTCACAAGTCAACACAGTACAACTTAAAAACGGAGGTAATATGTTTTAATTCTTTTTTATTTGGTGTTAAATTTTATTCATCACAATGTTCGTTACATGTGTTTAACAATTGGAAGTTGGTAATATCGATTGACGTATGATTTTGGGGCGAATTTCCAACTTAGCCTTATTCAGTTTACCCTAAAATAGTAATATTCAGCAAAAATAAATTCCGTTAAGCAAAAGTAAGTTCAATTCAGTAAAATTAAGGTGAAGTGAACAAGGCCTTTAATATTATTTCGAGAAACTTTGAATGTGGGATTGTAAATTTGTAATATGGGATTGAAAAATGCTATGGTATTGTTTTAGTTTATAAATGTTTATGTGATAACATAAGAAACTTTGTAGGTGTGCTGGGCAGGAGGATGTTTCAGCTCTGACATCTTAAAAGCTATTGATAAGGCAATTGAGGATAATGTGAATGTGCTGTCTCTTTCATTGGGCGGGGGGATGCCAGATTACTATAAGGATAGTGTGGCAATCGGTGCATTTGCAGCGATGGAGCGTGGGATACTGGTGTCATGCTCGGCGGGGAATGCAGGGCCCACTGCCTTCAGCCTGTCGAATGTGGCACCGTGGATTACAACTGTAGGGGCAGGCACACTTGATCGGGACTTCCCGGCTATTGCTAGCGTGAGTAACGGGAAGAAGTACTCCGGTGTTTCGCTTTTTCGTGGGGAGCCCTTGCCTTTGGGCATGCTACCCATTGTCTATGCAGGTACATTTTTATGGCTATCTAGTTCCGTTAATATATTAGAATATGGATTATTAATTACATTTATCTTTGGTGTAGTTTATCAGATAGCAATTGCACATGACTAACTAGGTAATAGGTTACATGAGGACTGATGATAAAAGTAGGTTTGATATTATAAACAGACAATATAATTGAACGGGCTGAATACATGTTTGGTCTCGTGTCATTTTCAGATTGTTCACGATATATATCAAAATTTATATAACAAGTAGTATGATTGCATTAGCTAGCGTGATAGTCAAAAAGTGTTGAACTATAGTGAAATCCAGAAAATATTAATCAGTCCTGTTCTTTTGGAGTTATTTTTCAGTTAAGATTTGTTCAGTTGAATAGACTCATAGAGTACCGTTTGGTCTCACGAATTCGTTCAATTTAGAATAATTCAATCCAAAAGAACAGGGTTGGTCACTAGTGATTAGTCAGTTTCCCTTTATTAAGGTTAAGACGATAGCAATCATTGTGTTTGATTATGTTGATTTTTCAAGCCATTTCCTTGTCGGAAAATTCTTATATTAGATGGTTAAGCCGTACATAAGTAAAACAAACAAAACAGTAGAAGTTACTACAAAGTATACGTATAACTTAAGAATAGGAAAAAAAATTAAGTGAAATACGTAGAAAGTTAATCGGTCCGATCAAAATGGTTGGTCAGTCTTCCTAATAGGAGACTAGCTGTATGTCAAAACAACTAATTTCATGCATTCATGAATGGGGACATGGCACGCTTAGAAGGGCCAAAATTTTAGGTGATCTACAATCTTCAAGTAGTTTTAAGGTAATATTAGTAAATGTGGAGTGTTTGACAAGATAATTAAAATCAGCTCAATGATAGTGTAAGTTATTATGTAGGAATAGTAGGGTTCAGTAAGCAAATTTTCCAACCCTTCAATTTTACTTACTAGTGAACAGAAGTTGTGGTAATCCAAGTTCACAGTCTTCTTAGCCTTGTAATTGTTGGTTGGAAATTGCAACTAGATCTAAAGAGAAGTAGGTGAACAGTATTGCTGCTAACATTTCAGAAATTTAAGACCAGGAGCTTTATGTTCTTAGTTATTTTATGTTTTACTCTGGTATTACGGTATTTATATAAGGTGTTCTACTGTTCTTGTTCAACATTAACTAATCAAGCGATTAATCTATTAGGTCCGTTTTGGAAGGGAGGTTGAGCTATCCTGTTTGGTATTATAATTGTTGATTGTATTAGACTGCTTCCTATAAATTTGCCATCTTTCTTAAAATAGTAATAACTTATTGACTTGACTGAATTTCTTATTCCCTTACTCGTTACTAAGATCGAGTTATTGAGGTAGTAGGAGAAGTTGAGAACAATCCGAATTTGATTTATAATCTTTCAGATATTGTATTGTATCCTCAGTTATTTCATGATTATGAGGGGTCGGAACAATATGAACTTAGTTAATAGTCTCTCAATACTTAAAACAACAAACACTAAGTATATAGTAGTATTAACTAGACCATTTTGGTTATTGGGATTGTTATATTAATTTATAAAATGATGGCCAACAATTTGCAGTTTTAGATTTATTATGCCAAAGGATATTTTTGCAACTATTAATGACGATAGCAAAATTGTAAGTAATGGGCACAATGTGAACTCTGATAACATGACAGGAAATGCGAGCAACTCCAATAGTGGCAATCTATGCATGACTGGCACATTAATTCCAGAGAAAGTGAAAGATAAGATTGTCTTATGTGACCGTGGTGTTAGTCCAAGGGTTCAGAAAGGTGCAGTGGTCAAAGCTGCCGGTGGCCTCGGCATGATTTTAGCAAATACAGAAGCAAATGGAGAGGAGTTAGTTGCCGATGCGCATTTATTACCGGCCACAGCCGTGGGCCAGAAGAGTGGAGACGCAATAAGGGACTATGCCATTTCAGACTCGAAACCAACTGCCACCATCGTTTTCGAGGGGACGAAAGTAGGGGTTCAACCGTCCCCTGTGGTGGCAGCTTTCAGTTCTCGAGGGCCCAATGGGATCACCCCTGAGATATTAAAGCCTGATATGATTGCACCAGGTGTTAACATCTTAGCTGGGTGGTCTGGGGCCTTGGGGCCTACTGGAGTGGCCACTGACTCAAGGCGGGTTCAGTTTAACATTATATCAGGGACTTCGATGTCTTGTCCTCATGTGAGCGGGCTTGCCGGTCTTGTGAAGGGAGTACACCCTGATTGGAGCCCTGCAGCTATTAAATCTGCTTTGATGACTACGGCTTATGTAACCTACAAGAATGGGCAGAGGCTTCAGGATGTTGCGACCGGGAAACCCTCCACACCATTGGATCATGGGGCTGGACATGTGGACCCTACATCAGCCTTAAATCCAGGGCTAGTGTATGATCTCACGACCGACGATTACTTAGGTTTTCTTTGTGCACTGAAGTACACCCCATCACAAATAAACTTGGTAGCTAGGAGGAATTTCACCTGTGACAGTGATAAGAATTACAGCTTATCAGATTTCAATTACCCTTCCTTTGCAGTCTCATTTAAAACCGTCCCATCTACTGATGCAGCCGGTGGTACAACCCGTGGGCCTGCCGTGATGAAGTACACGCGGACATTAACCAATGTGGGCCCACCCGGCTCATATAAGGTAACTATTACTTCACAGGCACCAGAGGTTAAGATATCAGTGGAGCCAGAAGTTCTGAGCTTCAGTAAGGCAAATGAGAAAAAATCTTACACAGTAACTTTTAGTGGTGAACCAATGGCTTCAGATACAAACAGGTTCGCTAGGATCGAATGGTCAGACGGTAAGCACATAGTTAGCAGCCCGATTGCGTTCAACTGGTCATAATTACTTCAGTGAAAGAATACATGCTATGAAGTTCATGCTCAGTGCTCACTAAAAGATAGTGAGCCTCCTTTGGTATTTGGTTGATTGGTCTCATTTCTAAGAGAAATGAACAACGGTTAGCAACTTAGCACTTTTAATGCTTCGAATATCACATTAACAAGTAAGTGAACATTCGATTCGTTAACAGTTTCTAATTTCAGGCATGAAACTGGGTTGAATACCTAAAAATGCTTTGAAAATAGGCAGCCAAGCAATGTTAGTTTACTTTACAAAGTAGATTTTTTAATTAAAGTCTTATGCCACTAAAGAGTGGAGTAAAATTCCATGTACTGTTCTTCAAGATAAGAACAAAATAAGTAATTATGTACTTTTGTTTAATGTTCAAAAGAAAAGAAGAAATTGTTCCAAGAGTTCATATTTACAGGGTGGCAGTTTTGGCTTTAATGATCATGGCCTATATATGGGAACTGGGAGCTAATTGATTGGGATATTTGGGGTTTTGTGGTGTAATTTGAGCTTGCATGGCAGCATTCCACTATCCTTATCGTTTCATAATTAGATGTGTGAGTGCCAATAACAGTTATGTCATTATGTGGGGTTGTCCAAGCTTTTTCATTATGACACTATGCACATGGCAGTACGACATCCCATAGAGGATTTTACTCTTTTTGGTTTTTTGGGGATAAAATTGTTACTTAGACGGAATTTGATTACAAGTCTTTAATACGTTCTCGGAACTTTATTGTATATAAGACTTATGCTTAAGCAGTCTAGTTGGTATGGGTAAACTGTAACCGTAGTTTACAGGCGTCAAACTACTTGATATTCACAACTATGGAGGGTGAGCGGTGGCCGGTGAGCTATCTTCGCACATGTATATTATATCAAACTTAGTTACGAGTTGAAGGTGTCTTCTTCTAATCAGATATCTTATGATCACTACATATAAATGTGGTTTAGTTATCCTGAGATGCCATACCTCTATTTTGTCATCCATGAATTAGGTGATGTTTTTTTATTTCATTTTTTCCTTGGTAAATGATATCATATCAATCTTGTAAGATGATTTGCTATTTTTAAAGCTAGGGTTTTGAGAATATATATCAACGAATATAGTCGGTAAAATCTTTATAGATTAAATTCTTTGATACCATCCTCATAATTGTAGTTGGGACTCCCACATACAACATAGAACAACAGAAAAAAAAAAACAATAGTATTTTTTTGGCAAGTGGAAAGCAAAACCAAGTCATTAAGTAATTTAAATTGCCGTGGTTGTAAAGCTTTTGCCAAAACAGGGACACCCATTTATTTTGTGATGTAGACCACATGGTCCACGAAAATTATTACTGCATGAGATTGTTACATAATGGACTCCATTTAAAATGTAATTTTGAAGGTTTATCTTTTACTATTTTACTTTTAAATACTAAGTACGGTCAATTCCATCAAAACCATAATATGACAATTGACAAACCTATGGATTATGAGATGTTGACAACCTAGAAAGAACACATCATTGATGCCATGTTGATGACTAATTATACAATAATAAAAGTAGCAATAGGAATTACTAACATTGTAATAGGTTACTTATAATTGAGGTGGTTAATAACGCATATATAGGCTCTGTTTGACAAATAGAGTTTAGAGTTTAGCGGATAGAGTTTAGAGTTAGAGTTTAGTGTTTTATATTTTTGTTTGACTGCATATTTGACTAGCTTTTAACATTAATGTATTTAGTTAAACTTAGCTGATTGCTAAAAGTTGATTACTTTTGTTTGTGTACAATGACATGTATGGACATGTTAATTATATAATGGAATTATAATTATGGGCAAAAAAGTAATTCATAAATTCTCTCACTTAATCCTCTAAAGAAAAAGCTCCGAATAGGATTCGGAGCTTTACCATTTGGAGAGTTTTCACCCCAAAACTCTCTATTGAAACTCTCCTTACCAAACGTCCCTATTAGAATTTTGACTAGTAAAATTTTTTAAAGTGGGTCTTTGGCAAAACTCTAAAGTAGTTGAAAAAGTTACACTTTTTAGAAGTTATAAATAAGAGCATATCATCATATGAGCAACGGACACATCTTTAAAAAAAAAATTGAATCGTTGAGAGTACTATCTTATACTGATATGACAAACAATAATTGGAAAGGCGCAATGCACTGGTGTTCAAAGTAGACTCGACTGGAAAATTTTAGGTTAGGTTTTGTCTTAGACCGAAATTTTTCGGTCCGGAAACAACTTTTATCAATTTCGAGTTTCTTTTCATATTAGAAAAAAAAGTTATTTGGATCGGATTAGAATGTATGGTTCGGTCCGGACCAATAACAGATTGAAACCTTTTGGTGATTTGAAATTTTGGGTTTCAAGCTAGTTTCAGCATGGGGTCAGAATTTTCCAGCTAGTCTATATTTCTGTCATTTTCAATCTTCGATCTAGCGTGGTAGAGTCTTAAATCAATGAGCATTATACGCAATATATCATGCTTCCAACTTCATTATAGGTTGCATGGAGCTATAATGGTAGTATGGTACAATGCACCTTAAGGCCAAACTATTGTCGCCTGTTGGGCTAGCTTTTGGCTGAATGTATCTTTGTCTGGCGCAAAGGTAGTTTACGTATTACCCCCTCTCAATTTTTTTAGTTATGATCGTTTGATTTTAACATGATAATATCTTAATTATTTGATTAGCTTAGCGTTTACTCTTATAAGGACCTCCTAATCTTCCGGATGACTACCAACTTGATGATTTGAACCACCATGTAACATCATCACCTCCATCACCTAAAATACTCATAAGTCATAACTACCCACTTTACTCCCACCCGTTCGAAAATACGAAATTGCTACCACTACCCACGAACACCATCTCCGAACCATCCAACAGCACCAAAGGCCTCAACTTAATTCCAAACAATTCTAACTTGTCAATGAATTTTTTATGCTCATAATATTATGGTGTTATTAAACATTGCCCGTATTTATCACCTCATAACCCGTATTTATAGTAAATTGTCCAAAATACCCTTATTAAACATATTTGTGTCCGATTTTTTTAAAAAAATTTATTTTTTTTTTTAAAAGTTCAAAAAAAAAATTATTTTTTAAAATTGAATTTTCACGATACCGGAAAGTCAATCCGGTTCCGTAAAAATCCGTTTTTAAAAAAAAATTCAAAAAAAAAAAAAAATTTAAAATTTGAATTTATACCGGAAAGTCAATCCGGTTCCATAAAAATCCATTTTTAAAAAAAAAAATTCACGGGACCGGAATGACTTTTCGGTACCGTGTACAGGATAGAGTGTACCGGAAAATCAATCCGGTTACGTGAAAATTCAATTTTTTTTCAAATTTTTTTTGGTTGAATTTTTTAAAAGGAAGTGAGTAAATGAAGAGGGGTAATATAGACTTTTATACCACGTATTTATACATATACGGGCTATGACATAGTAAATACGGGCTGTGTTTAACCGCACACTAATATTATAGAGTACTCCGTATATTCAAAGCTTTGGAATTTGAGAAATTACTATTTTTTCAGTTACATGAAAGCTTTAGTATTTGCAATATTTGATATGATCATATCCACTACCTCACCGCCCACATGACATAAATTTGTATACCAGCACAATCAACTGGTGTCAACCAAACTAGAACCATATTAATTAAAAACCTCATACGCTTTGTCCATTTATTTTGCCTCTAATATCACTCTTCCTCTCTTAAACTGATCTTTTGATAGATTGAGAGGTTTAAAACCCTATTAAATGACTGTCAAAATTTAATATGGCATGACAATGCTTTCAAATTAGGATAATGAATTCAACGCAAGCATACAAATATATTAGAAAATACATATTCACAAAATAACAACAATTACAAAATCTTGTGATTCTAATATAAAAACGATCATACTTTAACAATTGATCTAGACATTTATTTTTAGTCTGTCTTTCTATATTATACACAAGTACAAGCACACGTCTAAACTTTACTATTCTAAAGACCGTCAACTCAGAAACACAAGATCTACCCTGAAAAGATTACTATGGAGTAATGGTCTGCAATCCAAGTTTTTGGTCAACTTCTCGCTACGATTCATCAAGATGTCAAACAGTTTAGCACATAAGATAAACACCTAAAAATAAAATTGAATAAGTTAAGAAATTAAGAAAGTGAAAGTATTGGGTCAGACCGTCTGACCAATACTTACCATCAGACGGAACCCAATACTTCATCTTCTTCTTCAACTCATCACCACAACTCCCTTTAACCCTCGCAAATTCGAAGAACCAGTAAACCCAAACGACAAACTACTCTCCAAAACAACCGATTCGGCACCCGAATCATCAACCCCCAAATTCGAATGATCATCATCACCATGAATAACAGCCTCCTCTTTCGTTGTCATCGGAAACAAAAAATCTTATTCGAGACGGCGTACGGGAAGACAAAGAAGAGAGACGATCATAATCATCAATCATATTAAAAACATCTTCATCAGAAGAGATAGAGATGATGGAATCAAGGTCATGGTTAGGGAGCTGGTATTTAAGGATGAAGTTGTATGAACAGGAGCCATTAAAGAGGGATTTAGAGATTTGGGAGAAAAGTGAGCTTGATTGAAATGGAATCTCCATAGTTAGGTAGGTATTGTTGTGTTGTTCCATTCCCAGTAACTTTTTTTTGTTTCATTTGGTATTTGTTTTGTTTCAGTTAGATATTGTTTTGTTTCAGTTGGGTGTTGTTTTATTTCAGTTGGTTGGTTTATCCTTTCAGTTGGTCATTTTATTCTTTCAGTTGGTCACTTTATTCTTTCAGTTGGTCACTTTATTCTTTCAGTTGATTCTTTTATTCTTTCAGTTGGTTACAATCAAAATAATCCAACTGAATGAAGAGAAGGTTCAACTGAAAGAATAGAAAGGTCCAACTGAAAGAATAGAACGACCAACTGAAAGAATATAAGGTCTAACTGAACATATTCACTGAACAACTAAAATCAAAATACATCCAACTGAAAAAATTGAAACCAACTGAAGTCAGTCTGACCATAACTTATGGTCAGATGCGTCTGACACAATACCTTCTCATTAAGAAATTATCATGTACACTGTATAACTATAAACTCAATATAAACATCAATTAGAATAAATTTAATGATAGATTTTTTTTACTAAACTTCATTCATGGTTCGTTTTAAAATCAAGGAATTAATGAATCTTACAAACGTTTTCAAAATATGATTCACTGATCATACAACGACTGTCTAATTCCATGCACACACACGATATTTCTCCTACTCTCACTTTCTAAACTACGATGTTCCTCTCTTTAACTGAATCCTGAATATTATTCATTGCTATATATCTAAAGTTGAACCTTGAGAAGGAATATGTAAGAACGAGGATGTCCTAATATATAATTTTTCTCGGTGGCGGATATAGGTGGGTTTGACTAAATATTTGATTTCATTGACCGAATGAATCGATCCAAAATTTGATCCAAAGTTGGTGCTCCAATTTAAACCCAAAATAAATCAAACACAATCCAAAAATCGATCCAAAATTGACACGATATGCCCAATAACTTGAATAAAACTATCTCAAACCTATTTTTGTCCGAAACCTAAATTAACTAGGACCGAAATAAAACTCGAATTTAAACGACATAATTTCAATTTGAATAAGATTATTATATACAGTGATGTCATTAAAATTATGATCTGAAAAATATTTCAACTTAATACAATATAAATCGAATTGACCAAATAATAAACATGAAAAATCAAAAAAATTAAAAGTAATCTCTTTTAGTCTAAAATGACCGAATTTTGACTAAAACACAAAAAATGATATTTCAACTAAAATTTTTCGTCGTATTCGTAATTGCGAGCCATACAATTTTCCTCTAATTCTTTTTCCTTTTTACGAAAATTAATTAATATTGTAATATTAATTTAATTAACTTAATAAAGATGAAATAAGTGTCTCAATATTGATTACATCTTCGTCAAAAAGTACCAGAAGCAGAAGCAAATAATGGATGTAGTAATTATTTAAGTATATTTGTTCCAAACAAACAGGATCAATACCATATTCAAGGTTGAAGGTTCGCGCTAACTGCATAAAATGAATACTAACAACATACATAATATGTAAATGATTTTATTGATCTAATACTATTACAAAGAAAAAAAGTTGACAAGTTTAATTTAGTTTAAAATTAATCTATGCCAGAACATAACATAAAATATGGTAATATGTCTCAACTTGGTAATCATGTATATATGGGAACGTTAATTACCCTTTTTCAAGCATAGGAAAAAATGATGTTTTTTTTTCATAAGTTAAAATATGAAATACAGAGATTAAAAAAACAGTTATAATAGTCATATGCATTTATTAGAATGTTAGTAAATGTTCCTATTTCCTTAATCTTTTGATCTAGAAATCCATACGAAATACAAATATAGAAATGTATTAGAAGAAGAGGGTGGGTAGTGGTGAAAATGGGTATAATTGGTTTTAATTGGAAAATTCAATAGAAAGAAATGTTTTACTTTGACTATTAAGCAGTTGGTCAATTGCCCACACTGTATTTTAAAATTTATGTTGACATACCAAAATTATGGGAAAAAAGGAAAGTAAAGTATGAGTTAACTCACCCCGATTGAATATTGATACCCCACTTGTTGCAAAGGTTGGCTCGAATTTTAGGTACTTTAGTTAGATGCGATTGAGCTAAGCAATCCATTTGGATTCTCGAAAACTGTCATAAGAGCTCCCAGCCAAATCTCATGTGAACCTCCGTGTGATGAGCTACCATCACCACTTTTATGCGTAACCTAAAACAATCAATAAGACATGTATAGTGCTCATGACTAATAGTGTATTTTAGAGTTAATATAACACTATAATATCTAACAGTCGAAAACTAGCAAAATATCAACCCAATCATCTAAACATCTTCGTAGATGATATAGCCTAGTAGTAACGGCAAGTCAAGGGTCGAACCACAAGGAAATTGGGATTGAGTTCAGTCCACTAAGTCCAAAACTACCTAAGTGAAGGGTTTTTGGGGGTTTAAGATTGAGTAAGTTACCGACTAATTAACTAGCTAAAGAATACCGACTAATAAACAAATAGGAGAATGAATATGATAAGGAAGACACTAGAGTTCGGGCTACTCGTATGGACGTGGGCTAGACAACGATAATCGACGCTATGGTGATTCACAATGGAGTCAATACAAGGTTAAGTTCCCCTCTAATGTACTTGAGTCCTCTCTCGAATGGTCCTCAAGAGTAATCGATTAATCAACCAACCAAATCCTCTTTCGAATGGTCTTTGGTTCGTTGATTAATAAATTCATTAAGTTCGGAAAACCCCTAATTAAAGGATCCCCTTAATTCATACCCAATCTCTTAGTCTAGAAATCAAGTCGAAACATGGGAATGATAAAAGAGATTAGAGTTCGATTAAGAACAATAAAAACCCTAAGTGCCCTAGTATAAACGTGATCAAGATCTATCCTAGGGTGTCAAAACACCACATTCAATGCATAGACAAACAATTGAATCATAAAAAGCATAGATAATCTACATTAAGCCCTTAATTCACACTTTCGCCCAAACCCTAGATAATGAACTACTCACTAACCATGGATTCTAAGCAATTAAGATTCAATAAATTCAACATCATAAACTAAGCAATAGAATTAAAGGAAAGAGATAGAAGAGAAATTACTTGAATTAATTGATGAATTCGATCTTCAATAATGAAAACAAAGGAGTAAACTAGTGTTTGAGAGAGTTTTAGGGCTAAGAGAGAGTTAATTAGAAACTAAGTATGAAGTAATGTCTAAAACTAAGCTAAGAAACTAATTAATAAGAGTCATTAAAGTTTGACGGAAGAAACGAGTCAACGCCCGAAAGTAGGTCACCACGGTCGTGGTGCCTCAAAAACGCCCAGGCAGTAACTTTTCAGCATAACCAATGATTCTGTGAAGATCAGGCACCACGACCGTGGCAAAATCACCACGACCGTGGTGACCTGATTTCACTGAATCAGTCTTCTTTTCTCCAAGTTTCTGTTTTGCATGCTACAGTTACCCACGACCGTGGTAAATGTGCCACGGCCGTGGTGGCCTTCTTCCTTCACTTCCTCCAAACTTGATTCACTTGAGCCGCTCCGAAGTACGAGCCACGCACCTTGAACACATCCCAAGTCCCTAGCTCACAAAAGTACTCCAACACGCGCCAATTCTCTTGAAATACATCAAAAACAACCAAACACTTGTGAAGTATAATTGAAATCCAAAGAAGGGAAAAACCATGCAAACCTAACTCTAAATGCTCTAAAGCTACATGCAATGGGACCTAAAATGAGCTATAAGTATGCACTAAAACGGACTGATCACCTAGCTACTACCCTAACTGTTTAACATATTACAGACTTGAGTAGTACTTTCAGAAAATCGATTCACATTTATATATCAAACTATCCAAAAATCTAGTATCACGTTATATTTGGTATTGCATTAAAATGAAAAGCAATTTAACATTTGAAAGTCAACATATATATATATATATATATATATATATATATATATATATATATATATATCAACAAAAACCTAAAAAAAACATGTCCAACACCAAATCCAAATACACAAATACTAACATAACATAATCATTTGGATGAACGAATAATAGTGAAAGACAACCATAAAGGATAAAAATATTCAGATATCATATAGTCAGGGTCGTCCAATGATTTTGGGAGGCCCTGTGCGAAAACTCAAAAGCGGGCCCTTAATCATTAAAATACGATTATTCAACCCTTTTCAATATAACCATTCAACCTTCAGTTTAAACAAACCAAAATAAGAATTACTAATAAAATTTACCTTTCATTGAAATATAAAGAAATTCGACAAAAAAGGCATTTACTACATTGCGAATTGATAATTGAAATTTGGCATTACTAACTATAAATTCGACAAAAAAAAATCGATACAAATATAAAGAAAATCGAAATAACGGGAATTTTGGATGAAAAGGTTGAGAATTTTACCTTTCATTCAAAGAAATCGCAAAAACTAATTGCAAATTCGTGTTCAACAAAGAATAAGAATAATTTCCAACTTAATCTAATGTTTTTTTAGAGAAATTATGAGCAGATCTATGGGAAAAAATTCTGCAATTTTAAGATACACAAATAAGCAAAAATTAGAGAAACAAATTGCGGAAGAATGCTTAGGGTAAAAGGTCGGTCAAAATTTTCAATGTGGGAAGATTGAGTTTAATTCCTATTCCTATAATCTTCTTCTGCGAATCTAATTCTCAAATCTGATCTTAGAATCTTCTTTGAGTTTGTTCGTCGTTATGTGCCTGTGTTGCTCTTCCTTCCTGTCGCTTCATCTCACTGAATAGAGCAGGCCCATTTTTTTTGCGAGAGCTTTATTTACTAATTGGGTTTTTTGAAATCAGGCCATGAGCAAATGTTCACTTTGCTCGCTCTTAGGGTCGAACCTGCATATAGCCAAGATCAAAGAGATCACGACAATGAAAACATGTAATTTAGCACTCAGTAATGAAAAAAAATGATGCATATCAAACAACCAAAGACCAATATGAGGTATATACTTTCTTTAATAAGCAACAAATTAGTTGTCTCTCTAGCACCTAAGATTCCTTTCTAGGGTAAGGGCTTGGAGATTGATAGTACGTCTTGTGTGTCAAAGAATTATTGTTGTGATTCGACAAGATATTTTTTGCTTGCAATGGCAGACGAGATTGTTTCTAAACGTTAGAAATTGAGAATTATTAAAGAGGAAGAGGAGATTGCAGCGTAGGATGATGACCTAGACTCTTTGGTAAAGGAGCAATTTGCGTTGGTGGTGATTGGCAAAATTACTTATTGTTTGTCCCTATAGTTTCAACGCCCTTCAACAAACCCTAAAACAAATTTGGATGTTGACAAATAGTGTGGCTTTACTTTCTATTAGCAACGGACTTTCATCATACAATTTTTCATTGGCGTGATAAGGAGAAAGTATTGGAGGGAGCCGTATGGAATTTCAATAATCACTTGGTCTTTTTATAGGAGATTGTTGGGAGTGAACAAACGAAAAACTTAGAATTTGAATTTTCCCATTTTTGGATTAGACTTTATATATAATCACAATGTTTTCACTTTACTTTACAATAAATTAATCGTCAATATAAATTTATGATATACCTTATCTTAAGAAAATAAGAGGGAATAAATTCAAACCCTTTGTAATACCCCGAATTTTGATAAATTGATATATTATTCTATTTTAAATAAAAACTTTTCAATATGAATTTTATGGAATTTTCTTTGATTTATTTCGATTTATTATTTGAAAAACATTTATTATTTTAATGATATAATATTATTTCTATTATTAATGTTATTATTTCATATTGAAATTATTTTAAAGAAACATTTTGAAATTTAATGTTATTTTATGTACATCTTATGTACTCCCTCCGTTTCTTTTTGTTTGTCCTACTTTCCGTTTTTGTCTGTTTCTTTTTGTTTGTCCTACTTTTTCATCTTTTCTTATATGGCAAAATTATATCACCCATCTACCCTTACTTTATCACTTTTTGGTCCCACATGTACCTTAAAAGTTTCTCTCACCTACTTTAATCACCACATTTATTATAAAATAAGTGGACTCTTTACTTGTTGTCCCCACCCACATGCATATGACATCATCTTTCTTGGCATTTGGAGCTACAGTAAATGGGACAAACAAAAAGAAACGGAGGGAGTACTTAGCTAATTTGATGTACAACTTTTTAAAAGCTTGATTACTACTCATACCACTTATCACTTATCACTTATCACCCAACTCAAAGCTCTTATCACCCTCATCATCACCTTCCTCCTTCACCCCACAACCATTAATGGTTTCTCCAAAATCTCAAGCAAGCCATAAACTCCCACTTGCAAAATCAGATTTTTCCCACTTGCAAGAAATCAGATTTTCACTCAAAAATCTGATTCACTTACACATTTGAGTCAAACAAGCAATCCCTCTTCAACCTCCCTACTACCTTCATCAATGGTGCTTGACCATTTAAACTAAAAATCAGATTTTCCCCTCCTATAAATATCCAACTCAACCCACTCAAATAATCAAGCAAACATCACTCAAGGTTTGCTTCACTTCTTCTTCCTCCTTCTCTTTAATTTCTGATTTTATTAACCACCATTAAAACAAAATTAAAGCTTAAACTACCATTAAAACACGACCACAACAACCACCACCAACCGCCGCCGCACGGAAGCAGCGGCCACCACCGCGCAGCAACAGCTGCGTCACCAGCACACAACCCCCCTCTCTTTTCTACTCGTTGCTGCCCCAAGCCACGCAGCCCAGCCACCAAACGCAGCCCCTCTTTCGCTGCCGCCAGACCAGCCACGCACGCCAGTCACCCACCACCGCTCCGGCAGCCCATTTCCCCTCTGTTGAAATCCTTCCTCTTCTACTGTTTCTTTCTTTTAGGCTCCGTTTGTTTTGGCGGAAAACCATTTTCGTGGAAAATGGATTTCCTCCTCCTTCCATTTTCCTTTGTTTGTTTTGGTAAGGAGGGGAAAATAATTTTCTTAAAAGTGGGAAAATGCTCTTAGAAGAGGAAAACCAATTTACTTTTATAAAGAAGGTATGCCACATTTTCCTCTTTCACTCCTTACTTCTCTATATTCTCTCCTCCCATCTTTCCTTCTCTTTTACTCCATTTACCTTTTCTCCCTAAGTTTTCCTGTAACAAAACAAACAAAGGAAAACTTTCTCCAAAATCTTGTTTTCCCTTGAATATTGTTTTCCTTGAAAAGTGATTTTCCATGAAAATTGTTTTCCGTTAAAACAAACGGAGCCTTATTCCCTTCTCATATTTCTTTTGTTTTTACTTAAACCTAAATAACAAAAAAGCCTCCTTGCTCACTTACATTGACCCAAAGCCCAATCTTACTCTCTCCCAAATCAGATTTTTAATTCCAAGTTAGTCCAACACTTTAAATAAATGACCCATCCTTCTTTGTTAGTTGTTTTGTTTAATTAAAATAAAACTTTCATTTTAAGTTTATTATTACTATTAATGATTTTATTCTTTCATAACTTAAAAATATATATAAGTTTCTAAAATAGAATAATGAATATATTGAAGTTTATTTATGTTTATATAAATTATTTATAACGTTTAAGTAAAAGTTGAAATGATGTTTAAGTACTTAAAATGATTTTTATAAATAAATCCGAGAAACTTAAACTTTGATTTATAAACTTCATTGAAATAAATAATGAGTTTCTTTAAGTTATTTAAATTATTTAAGTTATTTATTTATAAAATCATAAGGGGTTATTTAGGAAACTAATTTTAGATTTCGTTTAATTGTAGACTCCGATTGCGTAGACGAGGATTTCCTAGAGTGTTGATTCGTTCGTGATTTAGTTTCAAGCACGCTTCAAGAGGTAATTATCAATGTTCATCCACAAGTAGATTCCGTAAAATAAAACGATTTAACCTTGAGATTATGTGAATTAATGATGTGATTATGTGCTAGTGAAGTTAAAATGTGGATGTTGATTTTGGAATAATTATGGGTTATGATTATCAATTTAAGTATGAATCATGAGTAATGGAATGGATAATAAGAATGGATCTTTATCACGGACCGTGAATATGGAAGTTGTATTATGGACTATGACAATGACTATTATGACGGGATTTAAAATAGTAAATTAAAATCTTGTTATTATTATTATTATTACTATTATTATTATTATTATTACTATTAATATTATTATTATTGTTATTATTATTATCGTTATTATTTCACATGGTTACTATAATCGTTATTAATAATTATGAAAGTTATAAACGGAATTTGACATTGTGATGAACATATGGAAATGGTTATGAGTTAATGTAACCAAGTGATAGTTGAGAATATGGATATGCTATCGGAATTAGCTATGTATGAAACGAGTTATGGAAGTGGAGTAACGTTTTAACTCTCGGTTAAATGAACGATGTAGATATGAATATGTGTTATGTGATAACTTGAAGTAAAAGCTATAAATCACTTAAAGTGGAATAAAGGAAGGAAGTGATGA
Source organism: Patellifolia procumbens (assembly GCA_947645195.1). Taxonomy (NCBI): domain Eukaryota; kingdom Viridiplantae; phylum Streptophyta; class Magnoliopsida; order Caryophyllales; family Amaranthaceae; genus Patellifolia; species Patellifolia procumbens. Next base: position 4,099,620 of record CANSGD010000144.1, read on the forward strand.
ACAGGTTGCCCTGTATGGGAGGTTCAGCGGCCACCTACAGGTTCTCTTATTACTATGCTGATTTTTTTGTTATTTGGCTTCCTTCTATCTTGATGTGTTTCCAAGTTAGAAGGGGTGTGCACACTAGGGACTCTGTTATATGGCCAATGTTACTTTTAGTGGGTAGTTTACGAGGTGTATCACCGGCCCGCTATGTGAGTAGTTTACGAGGTGTATCACCGGCTCACACTCTTTAAGCAAGTAGTTTACGAGGTGTATCACCGGCTTGCTAGCGTTCTCCTTCCCTTCCGTAAATAAAATAAAATATTGGTATGATAATATGACCTATTAACTATATGCATTTATGTGCTATGCTTTTCAAACTCGACTTATATAATATTTTCAAAGTATTTTCAACTTAAGTATTTTTACGGGATGAAGTTGGAATTACTCAGTTTATCTGATTTTTGGGAGCTTGTCTCTCTTGTCTTTTTCCATGATTATTTTCAGGTGGGTGATCAACTAGAAGTTGGCATCCACCTAGTTTAATATTTTGCTTCCGCTGGAACTCTGAAACTCGTAGTATTTAGTATTTAACGAACTAGTTTAATTTGGTTGTAAGGATCTTTTCTTAAGTTTGGAATGAATATATTTTAGTTACTTAGCCTTACACTTAATTCCAAGGAGTTGAGTGCGGCAGTAACGCTCCATCCGAATCGTACCCTCGTTGATTTCCCCTCAAACGAGTTTTATTAATATTAAAAGGGTTCGGTTTGGGCGGGGTGTTACACCCTTGCATTGTCCCAATTTTTTCCACTATATATGTGCCATATTCTTAGTATACCAATGTCTTAGAAATAGAAATATAAATACTGTATCGGTCCCATAAAGCTCTACACAATTTCTTTCTTCATCCGTTATAAAACTTTATACGCTTATATTTTTGGACATGACCCACTACTACTTTATTTTTTTAACTTTCAACCATGACCTACTACCCTTTCACATCTAAATAAAATAATACCCTACTGTTTCCTATAATATATACCTTTTCAATAAAATAACTAACCAACAACGTATTATGTGTCCGATCAAGTGTATAAAACTTTTTGGCGATTGAGGGAGTAATAGTTTCTTTATTAGATGTTAAGGATAAATACCCACTTGTGATCCCACATATAAGAAGGAGGGAGATGATGATTCACATATAAGTCTGATGGGCTACTCCACCTATCACCAAGTGGTTTTAAGATGGAACCTCATATATGGGCTTATGTGTGGTCAGACTCTCCTCCAGTGTAGGCCTTGGTGTACAGGCCCAATGAAGTTTGTTATGGTATCAGAGCCTACGATCCTTGCCCATTATGAGTCCCAAGTAGGAAGGGCTCTAATTGTTTGAAGAATGTAGTTGGAGTGATTTGAAGACTTTGTTTGGAGCAGGTAGCCCAACAGTATTGTGCTTGCCCCAAGTAGGGGTTATTTGACCTTATGTTGGAAGTCCATATTGAAGGTCCAACGAGGATGTTTTTATCCAATCCAGATTGCAAGTTGAAGATGGGATCACAATTGAGGGGGGTGTTAAGGATAAATGTTAAATTAATCACAAATTCTTAATCCCTCATTAATGTTCACCACAAATATATATACATAAGCGTATCCTACTCCTAATAGGATACATAATCACATAAGATAAGAACTAACTCTATAATCTTATCCCATAAACTTACTCTAGAGATATGATAATATTAACTCTAATATTATCATTATCTAATCTCAACACCCTTCCTCAAGTCGGAGCGTGTAAATCTCGCACGCCCAACTTTGCTTAATAAAACTTCAAATTGAGCCTTTCCCAAAGCATTGGTGAAGATGTCGGCCAACTGGACTTTTGTAGAAACATAAGACGGGCAAATAAGACCATCTTTGATCGCATCACGCACTAAATGACAATCAACTTCGATATGCTTGGTACGCTCATGAAATACGGGATTATTTGCAATGTGCAATGCAGACTGACTGTCACAGAACAAACGCATCCCTTCCTTCTGGCTCACGCCCAATTATTCGAGAAGAGCTTTCAGCCACTTTAACTCACACGTAATAGCTGCCATTGCCCTGTATTCGGCTTCGGTAGATGATCTCGCAACAGTTTGTTGCTTTTTGGTCTTCCACGAAACTGGTGAATGGCCAAGAAGAACAAACCATCCTGTCAAAGAACGATGAGTAAGAGGACAACTTGCCCAATCACTATCGCACCAACCTTCTAAGTGTAGCTTACTGTCACTACGAAGCAAAATGCCGTGCCCCGGCTTTCCTTTCAAGTACCTCACTACACGCAGTGCTGCTTCCCAATGTTCATCTCTAGGCTGCTGCATATACTGAGACAAAATATGAACACAATATGCTAAATCAGGCCGAGTTACGACCAAATAAATTAAACGACCAATAAGTCGCCTATATTGTTCAGGATTCTCAAGATACCGCCCGTATGCAAGGCTCAGACGGTGATGTTGCTCCATCGGAAAATCCACTGGCTTGCTTCCAAGCATTCCCGTCTCTGCAATAATTTCTAATGCATATTTTCGTTGACACAAGAATATTCCTTTTGAACTTTCCCTTTCGTCAGAGTAAACAATGAGTAGTCTGCATATGACTGAACAAATCCATATTTCTTTAAGGCTAGTGACAATTTTGCAAACCAACACCTCGGGGCTTGTTTTACCCCATACAACGACTTCTTCAGTCTGCAGACAACATTTTTCTTTTCATTGTGAAATCCAGGTGGGACACGCATAAAACTTCTTCATCCAAGTCTCCATGTAGGAATGCATTGTGCACGTCCATCTGATGAACATCCCAATTTTTCATCGCTGTGATTGACAGAAAAGTTCTAACAGTCACCATTTTAGCCACAGGTGCAAAAGTCTCATTGTAGTCTACTCCTTCCACCTAGTGATTTCCAAGAATAACTAGTCGAGCTTTAAACCGCTCAACGCTTCCATCAACATTGTATTTTATTTTGTACACCCATTTGCTGCCGAGTGCTCTCTTTCCGTCAGGCAATTTTTCAAGTGTCCATGTACCATTATACTCCAAGGCTTGTATTTCTTTTGACATAGCGTCACGCCAACGCACATCTGTCATTGCTTCTTTGAAATTCCTTGGTTCATGTCCTGCAGTTATAGATGCAAGAAATTTTCTGTGTCTACTGGAAAAACGTTCACAATTAACAAAATGTGTTATAGGATAGGGAGTACCTGAGGAAGACTGTGTGGCAGGTGATCGTCGCGATGGACTCAACCTTCTAACCGTGTGTCTGATAAAACCGCGAAGCCGTGTTGATGTAAATTTCTCTCTCATACCTTTCCCCATGAGCTCCTTACTAGCCTCCACATTCCCTTCACTCGCCTCTACACTTATCCCTTGGTCCTTACTCACACCCTCGCCATTCGCTGGGTCTCCGTCACACACATGCTGATCTCCAGCCCCTTCACTCTCATCAGACCCCTTTGGAGCATGATATCACGTATTTATATAGACTTTTCTCCCTTATTTACAAGCTAATTTGTGCGTCATTGGAGCTCTTGGGAGCTATTTTGTGCTAACCATCGTAAATAGTTGTGGTTTTGTGTCTTAGTGATTAATTGCAGGTTTTAGGGAGTTTTCTCCTTATTCCCGAGCTATTTGGAAACAACCATGGCTTTACGAGGTGTTACGACGCACGTAGGACGGCTCACGAGTTTGAAGGGTAGTTTAGGAGGTCCCAAGACCCCCAAACGTGAAGTTTAGAGAGCCAAAGAGTCAAAAAGGAGGTTTCCGTACTCTGATCGGGCAAAAATGGCCCGATCGGGCGAAGGAATTGTGATCGGGTATAGAAGTTGCGGACCCGATCGGGCAAGGTATGCCCGATCCGATCGGGCGAGCTCACATGTGCCCAGACCCGATCGGGCAACCTCTGCCCAACCCGATCGGGTCGGATGCTGCTAGCTCTCACTATGATGCTGCGGACTAGGAGAATGAGCTGGGCTCATTTGCCTCCAGGCCCGATCGGGTGGCTGCCCAAGGCCCGATCGGGTGGGCCATAATTTCACCCTCCAGCCTGCTGCACTGCTGCGCTGACCTAGGAGCAAGCTGATGACTTTTGTGTCTCGGCCCGATCGGGTACTGTGCTCGGGCCCGATCGGGTCTGGTACTCTAATCGCGCTTTTTCACTTTTTATTTCCGTTTTTAGTTAACTTGAGGGGGTATTATAAATACCTTTTTCCTCATTATTTAGAGACATATTTTATTCATCCTTTTACTGCTTTAGACTCTAGTTTTATTCTTCATTGTTCTTAGTTTAATTTAAACACTTTAGATTAGATTAAAGGTGATTGAACCTATTTCGATTTAATAAAAGTTCCTGCTTTCTGTCAATTGGTATTCTTTATTACCCTAATCTCTTTTATTATTCTTAATTGCTTAGCTTAGTTATTTAATTATTCATGATGCAATTGTTAGGGTTTCATATTAGTTTTGTTGTTGTTAATTCGATTATGAGTGAGTAGTTCTCTTTCTAGGGTGTTAGATAGAAAAGCCATGTTTATACCATGATTGTGATTTAGATTTCTATCAATTTCTAGGGCTTGATTAGGGTGATTGTGATGTGGTTTGTTCTTATTGAGTAATTAATGTCAGTGTATAATTTCATTGGTTGCTCGTGGTTAATAGTTGTTTGCACAGATCCGTCTTACGACTAGAGGCCTAGGACACATCAGTAGTTCTGATTACATTAGTGAACATGCGACGTATGTTGAACTATGAGCGTTGAGTCTTAACCATAGCTCAACACATGCTCTAATCCCCCGACTCTTGACTTAGGTTTTGATAGTAGTTGACCCTAATTGATTGGTATAAGCATGGTGGACCGACATAATACCCTAGGTTTTTATTCCATAGTTGATTCCTCGATTTAGTCCATTTTCCTTAGCTTACTCATTAGTTTAATTAATTCTTCCCTGATTTCATCTGAAGTAACTGAATTGGTTGAATATTAATTTAGAAACTCTGTCTCCCTGTGGATTCGACCCTGCTTCCATTGACTACCATAGTTAGAGGACTGTAGGTTTATTTTTGATTAGGTGACACGACTAAACCCTATCAGAGCATCACTCACTTCACTCTCGTCACTCCCCCTAAAGACTACGGGCTCGGTTGGTGCAATTACCACCGCATGCTCCCCTTCGTCAGCTCGCCTATCACGAGCCTCCCTCAGTACTACTCCTCTATCTCCACTATCACTATCTATTTCAACATCAAAATCATCAACACCCTCAGTGACTATGTCTACGAGATCCTTTTTCACAACCTCCAATGTATCACTAAAAGGGAATTCTTTCTCAAAAAATTTCACGTCCCTTGACACAAATAACTCTTTTGTCTCTAAATCATAAAGTTGCCAACCTTTCTTTCCAAAAGGATAACCAAGGAAAACACATTTTCGAGTACGACTCGCAAATTTATCACCTTTATGTTTTTGGTTATGGGCATAGCACAAACAACCAAAGATTTTCATTGCATCATACGAAGGGGCTTTATTGAACAACATTTCGTATGGAGTTTTCCCTTTAAGTAGAGGAGATGGGGTTCGATTTATCAAATAACAAGCAGCAAGAACGCAGTCACCCCAAAATTTAATAGGTAAATGTCCCTCAAATCTTAAAGCCCGAGCTACATTCAATATATGGCGATGTTTTCTCTCCACTCTTCCATTTTGTTCAGGTGTCTCAGTACATGAGGATTCAAACAAAATTCCCTTTTCATCAAAATATGCTTGTAGGCAATTAAATTCCGTCCCATTGTCACTCCTTACAATTTTTATTTTCTTATTAAATTGACGATCGATCATGGCAACAAAACTCATAAACATTTGTTCCACTTCAGTTTTGTTACGTATTAAATAGACCCACACACCTCGTGAAAAATCGTCAACAATAGTTAAGAAATAGGAAGCACCACAAGATGATTTGGTACGACAGGGACCCCAGAGATCACAATGAATTAAATCAAACATGTCATTGGCTTTATTAAGACTTTTGGGAAAACTGCATCGAGATTGTTTAGCACGCATGCAAATGTCACATGCTTTATTATTCTTTCTACATAGTCTACTAATATGGGGAATTAAAGATATTAATCCTTCAGACGGGTGACCTAACCTCTTTTGCCACAAATCCCACAACTCTTCACTAGCTACGTGCAACGCGTTGACTTGACTCACACCACGAAAGAAGTATAGTCCATCTTTGCGTTCACCCGCTCCAATCAGCCTCCTCGTTCGTCGGTCCTGTATAACACATAAAGTTTTAGAACATTGTACAGTACATTGAGACTCATCAATTAGTTGAATAACAGATTTTAAATTGCAATTTAGTTGTGGAACATACAGGACATGTTTTAAAACTAAACCCCCTTCTAGCTTCACGCTCCCTTCACAAGTTGCCTCCGCACTTTCCCCATCCGGAAGTCCAACTGGACAAGGAGAAATCTTTTTCACGTTCACCATACGCGACAAGTTTCTTGTCATGTGATTTGTCGCTCCGGTATCAACAATCCACTCAAATTCACCACCTTTGCCGTGAAGTTGATTACTCAGCTTTGGTTGTTTCAACAAATCCAGTAAGGTCTGCCACTGATCTCTCGTGAGTCCCGAAAGACCTGCTGCCTCTGCCGTCGCACCATGAGGAACACCACTGCCCCTGCTAATTGCAATTGCAGAGGCTACCACAACATTTTTGACATGAGCAGCCCGAACGCGGCCTCGTCTAGCACTGTCGGTTCTACCACCATGACTGACTGCTTTACCACGGGGCCCAGTTCCACTACCACCGTGCATCACGCACCACAAATCACGACAAATACAACTCTGTGTGGTCAATGTTTGAGCTCACAAGTTTGTCTTCTGGATTGTGTAATCTCTTATACACCCCTGTTTCTGTTGGAAAGTAACAAGTTTGAACTCTCTCAAGAAATAGCAAATCCTTGAATTCTCAAAGAATGAGAACCCACTACTGTGAACTCTCACAAAGAAATTGGGGGGACGAAAAAAAATCAAATCTTGTGTTCTCAAGATTGCTTTCTCACGTTAATATACTCTATGAACTCTCACATAAAGATTTGGAAAAAAAATTGTATTTTGATCTCTCAAAAAAACCAAACATGTGATCTCTGACTCTAAAAACCAACTTGCTCTAAGAAAATCTCGCTTAATTGCTTTAAGAAAATCTGGGTGTGTGGCACTCACTCTGTATTATACAGCAAAAGGAAAGAACTTTTGTCCTGCTTGATCTCTCAAACCAATTTTTTCAATGATATGTGTTTGTGAACTCTCACAAACAACAAATATGATTCTTGCTTTCTCACGATGACCTCTCAATGAATAAATTTTGTTTGATCTCAAAATTGACACTTAATGAAGGATTTCTTGAACTCTCAAGAAATCTTATTTCGGAAAATATTTTTTTTTTGGTGACAGGCGTTTCTTTCTCACACAACCTTAGATTTTAATCTCTTAAAACCTGGCTCTTGATACCATGTTAAATTAATCACAAATTTTTAATCCCTTATTAATGTTCACCACAAATATATATACATTAGCGTATCCTACTCCTAATAGGATACATAATCACATAAGATAAGAACTAACTCTATAATTTTATCCCATAAACTTACTCTAAAGATATGATAATATTAACTCTAATATTATCATTATCTAATCTCAACAATAAACACATCTAAGAAGAAGGGGGAAGATGATTCACATATAAAAGTGATGGGACTACTCCACTTGTCACCAATTGGTTTTAAAATGAAAAATCATATGAACCTATGTGTGATGAGACTTATCGTCCGGTGCAAGCCTTAGTATACAGGCCTAAGAAGATTTGTCATTAAACAATGGGTGGAAAAAGCAATCAAAGCACCACGAAAACTACACGTAATAACGTGAAAGCTATAGGTGGCAGCTCCACGAAAACTGAGATTATTAACATAATATCCGTTTGCCAACAATTCCAAAGCAAAAACAGTACAAAAAGGAGTAAGCAATTGTCAACACAAAACCAGAAGCTAACAAACACCTAAAGAAAAGTGTGAAAAAGTTTTCAAGAGATGGAGAATAAAAGCAACAACCAAGAAAATGAGAAGAAACAATCAGAGGAAGCAAAGAAGTTAGAGGGTTTGCCTATTACAACAAGTCCTTATGTGCAATACAAGGACTTGGAAGATTACAAGCAACAAGGCTATGGTACACAGGGCCATTTGGAACCGACGCCCGGCCGAGGCGCCGGAGGCACTGATGCACCCACTCCCTCCTCCGACGTTGGTTCCACCACCGATGTTATCAACCGCCAAGGTATTCCGTAAAGAGCGGAGTTTTGTGACATGTGTATAGTGTATCCGTGTATATATGTCAGTATGTGCCTATGTGGTGACTGCTAATAGCTAGAGGCATACTGGCATTGCGATCTTACTAATGTTGTTAAATCATGTTATACACATGTCATATTGGTTTTGTGTGCGTTTTTTTAAGCATGGTTTTGTGTTTTAATTAGCATCAAAATGATGATTCGAATTTGCACGTTTGGATGTTCTTGAATTTTATGTGAATTTTTGGGTTGGGTGAATATACTGTAGGAGACATATCACATATGTCAAGTCTGAAAAAAAAAGCTAAAATGGATTGAAGTGGCCCAATCTAATGGCCCAAATTTAGGGCCTTTTAAACACTTCTGGCTTAATACCCCGTCCAATATCTAGGCAGATCCTATTTATCTGACCCAAATAGCCTACATTTGGGGCCAAAATACGGATCAACAAGTCCTGCATATATCTATTTAGAGGAAGGGACACCAAAAATCAATATTTATTTTTTATTTTTTTGATTTCTAATTAAATGGAACTAACTCTTTATAATTAATCATTTACACATTTTTAAATTTTTAATAAAGAAATACCAAACACTCTAAATAAACTAAATATTATATTTTTATACAAAATTTTACATAATTTAGCATGCTATGCGTGCACATAAGGCTAGTAGCTCTAAAATAAACTCCAATATATGTTGAAAATGAACCGAAAAATTGAGTAAACGGTGTCGGTTTTACACTTAGGACGGGGTGGATTCAGTGGTTTCGAAACTGGCACTGGTCAAAAAACCTACTTTGAATTCAATTTCGTATTCTCGAACACCGCCTTACATTTTTTTGTAAATGTTCGACTCAATTTACCTAGAATAACTTATTGGGGGTGGTTATTAATCTTATTATAATCACAACTTCAATTTGTTCTTATATGTATGAATCTTCATCTAAAATTTTGTATATTTAGTTTTATCTCTTTAATTAGGTCAACAAAAACTAATTTATATATTTATTTATTTTATTTAGTTGTTCATTTTGACTTTTATATTTGGTGATAAACAACTTTGACCATTAATATTCTTTGTCACCACTTCGTGAAAATTATAAAGAAAAAGTTGACATAATAAATTTATACATTAAGGCCAATCAGTAACATCTGATATGATGATACTTGTCTTATACTCCCTCCGTTCCTCAAAAATAGTTACACTTTCCTTTTTAATATGTTTTACTAAAATTGTTACACTTCTACTTTTACCATTTTGGGATATATGGCCCACTAGTTTTTAGTCAAATAAATTATTAGTGGATCCTACTTTACTATTTTCCTCTTAAGTCATTGTCATGCTTTTCATCTTTTATTCATTATTCTCTCTCTTAAACTTAATTTTGCAATCATTGTCATGTTTTTTCCACTTATTTCTTGGTTATTGTGTTTTTTTGGAGTGTAACAATTTTTGAGAAACGGAGGGAGTATATTAGTAAAAAAAATCAAGTTAAAATAGGTTGAATAAATAGTGTCAAAATAAAGTGAATAACTAGAAAATTGAAGGCTTTTTTAATGTAATAAATTATGTTTATATGGTGTTCCATGCGCGCTTCTTATATGATGATACTTGTCTTATACTACCTCCGTTGCACAATACATGCAACGTTGGAGGTTGGCACATGGACCAAGGAAGGGAAGAGAGAGAGTGCAAATTGTCTTTATTACCCATGTGATAAAGAATAAAGTAGTTTACATGTGAGTGGAAAAGTAGGGATACAAGTGTCTTTTTAGCTAAAAAGACTAACTATTAAAGGTAATGTTGCATGTATTGCAAAACATCCAAAAAAGGTATATGTTGCATGTATTGCGAAACGGAGGTAGTATATCAGTAAAAAAAATCATGGATGTTCCTCGATCCTAAAAAAATAAATACAAAACAAACTTCCTAGTTATATCTTTTTTAAACTATAACTAATATTAATCTTCGGTAATGTGCCCGGGGTTTTTAGTTATCGATAACTAATATAATCTAACATGAAAATGTCATATAAAAAACTATTCATCTTATTAGAGAACTTAACTCTTGGAAGTTGTTGGATTTATGGTGTTCATTAAAATTCTTTATGAAACGAAGGATTAGTTACTTTTTCTCTCAAGAATTAAAATAAGGTAAATACACTTGATGCATTCTACATCAAAAAATTATTTAAAGAAATAGCCTAATTTTAAATTAAAAATAGACACGATTACCAAACGGATTAAACTAATCACTGAAAGAAATCAAACTAGTTACTATAGAGCTAAATCTATTTTTAATATAGATTTGTCATTGCCTAATTTTAATTTAAAATAGATGGTGTCTTACAAAACTAACTCATTGTATTGGTACATTCCATCACACTACTAAGACGCAAAACAATAGTATTACATTCTTTCCCTGCCCGTTGGGCAAAGGCGTGAGGCAAGAAAGAAAAAGAAAGAAGAGGGCAGACGAACCCCATGGCATAACTCACAAGCCGTCCATGAAAGCTTGAATCATAATCAACCAACCACAACCCCAAAAAAAATATCACAAAGCATAAGTGCATAACACTGGACCATTCTTCACACATCACGCTTTAAGTTTTCTTTGTACAATCCCATCACTCCTTTAATGGTAACTCTAGCTAATTTATTGCAACCCTCTCCTATTTGAAAGATCGTCATGTAATTTAAGGCGTTGAATTTAGGTGGTTTCTAAATTATTCTCTGAGATTCTGACAGGAAAATTTGCGGATGGGGACATTAGCATATAGTAGAGAAAATTATAACCTCAAAACTTGTTAGACCGAGCAAATAATTTTTTAAAATAAGAAAATAAAATTGCCAAAGGTTGGTTTTAAGACCGACTAAAAGTAAATGTAACACCTACAAAGAGACGGCGAGAATAAATTCAGGAGCATCAAGCATACTAGTAGCACTTATTAAGTTGTTAGCTCACAAAAACATTTATAATGAGATACTTCACGATAACATTTCATTTAAATAAGATCGTGAAAGTGATATATTTGTGTCTAGAGTTGGCCACGTGATAAACCGTGTTGACCTACGTGTAGACCAACAAGTCTCTTGTTGTATCACGTCGAGTTAGGAACAAGCGAATTGTCAAATAGTTTCATGTCGTGCTAGCATGTCGCTATTGAAAACTTTTTATGTTTTAACTTTTAAGTGAAAATGAGCTAGTCAAGAGGTGGGCGTTTCGTTTTGCTCGTGCTAGACTTGGGCCAAATTTGAAAAATGTTTCTATGAAAACCCCAAAGTCTACCACCTGACTTGTACTAAGGTTGTATCAGACTCGTGCCAAACTAATATCGAGCCACGTTGTTCCTTCACTTACTTCCTATATCAAGCTCTAATTTTTTGGAATTGTTAAGAAGGATCCTGATCAGACCTCAACTAATTCAGTTTTTTATCTAATATTTAAAAGCCAAATATTTGAAAGTAAGGGAAAAAGTAATGAGATTTGATCTCGTAGTCAAACTCTTACCACTCGGCTAAACCTTTTTTGGTCCCTACAAAACTCTACATGTGTCTTGTAGAATGGTAGACTTGTAGTAGTTGTGCCGTTAATTACAAATAAATTGTCATCACTAGGATTCTCTTCGTAAACCACAATCACTACATTGCTCCCCATACCTTTCCTCCACGTGTCCTACTTTGGTGCCTTCAAACAATTTCAAATCAATAGATTTCAACAATTTATAAATTGAATTCTAGCTCAGCTAGTGGCCGGCACATTTGCCTCTAGTTTTCCTTCATTCTTGTACAAAGAGAATGTCATACTACTAGTTCTATCTTCCTTCCTTTAACCCATTTCTCTATTATCCTATCCTCCCTATACACACGTCTCTTATTTATGCTTTCTTTCTTTATAGGAAGTTGCATAATCTTTTAACTTCTTGAACCAAAACAAAACAAAAATGTTACCAAATCAAGAACAAGAAGTTGAAAATTTTCAAAACCAACATTGGGAAGATATTGATTATAATGAAGAAGAACGAGAATTGGAAGAAGCATTGTCATTTTCTGACCTTCCAATTAGCTCAATTACTATTAGAAATGAAGATGATGGAGCAAAAGAAGAGGAGGATCAAAATGAAGCCAACAATTTGGATTTTGATTTCGATTTTGGCTCATTAATTGGGTCAATAAGCGCTTTCGATGGTGAAATGTGTGCCGCTGATGAGGTCTTCTCGGGTGGTCAAATACTGCCTTACCGCAACTCGGTCAGCTCAATGTCCGGGTTGCGGAGTGTCTCAAGGTCCGAGTCAATGGACCATAGAATGTTTGGGTCGAGGAGTAGTAGTATTAGAAGCAGTAGCATTAGAAGTCATTACTCTGCCACTAGTAGTAGTGGTAGTAGTAGTTGTTCAAACAACACGACTTTTAGTGTCAAAACGGTTCCTTTGGTATCTAAATCGAAGGTACAACTACAAAATAAATTTCACTCACACCCGAGTCCAAAACCCCAAATTTTGGGCTCTGGCCCACGTTTATCATCTTATGCCTCACCTATTGGGAAAAGATCGAAAATGTGGGAGGTGTTAAAGTTGGGTTTGGTTAGGACGCCAGAGATTGAGCTTCAGGATCTCAAACTACGTAATCGTACAAGCAATTTCGGTAAGACTATGTCAATTACTCGCAATAATAGCATTGGTAACAGCTATACTAAAGTCGACAACAACAATATTGATCGTCCTCGTAAGTCTTGTTCTATTGATGGCAATAGAATTAGTGATTTTGCGTTAGAGATGCAGAAGAGGAAGAACCAGTTATCGAACATAAAGAGCAACAATAGTAATGGTTTTTTCAAGAGTTGCAAGTGTTCAATTGGGGCAATTGAGCCATTGCCAATTAGTTTGACAAATTATGGTACTAAAAGTGGTAATTTTGGTAGTAACAAATTTGGAAATAGACAAAATATTTCATCTCCAAATCAAGTTTCATATGAAGACAAGAAATTGGCACAAAAGAAACTTCAATTGCCTGAAGAACAACAACAAAATCAACAACAACAGAGGAGAAACAAACAAATCCGACAAAGAAAACAGGGGATGTCACATCATCATCGTACATTTGAATGGCTAAAGAATCTTTCCCATGCAAGCGTTCTTAATACTCCTAATTCTTAAATTTAGGGGAAAATTCAAATTCAAGAAATATCAGATTCTTTTACGAGGCCATTAGTTACGCATGCCAATTATTTATCTTTCTTTGACATGTTCTTTTGTATTATTTTAATATTTTATTTTGTCATTTGGAGATGTAAATTTTGTAATATTTATATTTATTTTTTGTTGTAATTTATTTTGTCTTTAATTAGAAATCTATCATTAGCCTCACAATGTGGACAATCATTTCAGGAGTTCATGCTGAGGTGAGATTGAATGATGACGTCTATTTTTATGACTAGGTATATTTGCAAATTGCAATAAAGTGAACAAATTCATGAAAGAAAAGCTTCTTTGACATAGATTTTTTTAGGCATGTCTATACACATTAGAGTCCTGTGATTATACTTGCTTGAGAGGTACTTCTTTGAAATAGAAAACTTCAATCTACTAAAGTTGGTGTTTAATTAAGTGTAGAAGAACTATGTTGTTTCATTAACCGGTTTAAGTTGACAATAGGGACTAACGTTGTATACATCGTGAGCAACTGTATGAAGCCATTAAAATTTTGAGGCTTCATTCGGGTCAAAACTAATTTTTCAAAGAAGAAAAAAAGTCTATTCGAGTTAAAACTTAATCACGCATATGTAGCTCAGCCTTCATATAATCAAAATATCTCAATAAATAAATAAACCGATAGAAGATATAGGAAGTTGATATTAATTTAGTCCTCTGATATACTTCCTTAAAAGGCACTTCTTTTGATTTCATTAGCCGCTTATAACTGACATCGGGAATTAAAGACGTGTACAAAGTAAACACTTGCATAAGGACATTAAAATTTTGAAGCTTCATTCGAGTCAACACTAATTCAAAGAAAGTACTAAATCACTCATATGTAGCTCAAAATTCATTTAGTCTGAATATCTCCTCGCATCTCCTTCATTCTCCTCTAATTTCTCCAATCTCTAATTTTATAAAAATAAATAATATAACCGTACATAGAAGCTAAGATACATTTTTTATAAAAAAATATGATAAGAAAAAGCTAGTTTAAAAAGCAGAATAAAGGAAAATCCTTTATTAATGAATTTTGCGAGATTTGACCCCTGACCTCCTTTAACGAAAGTCGGAAAACTACTTAACCAGTAAAGTGTTATAGCGATATTTATTCAAGTAGGCAAAATATATATGTGTAGCGATCGATTTAAAAGATGATCGAGATACAAAATAAAGCAGAAACAGGCGTGCAAGATGAATGAGATAGTTTCTTACAGTGTCTCTTAAGAGTGGTGATAATGGTGTGGTCATGATTAAAGTGTGAAGGGTTATTTCCATGCTTTTTCATGGTGTATGAAAATGGCCTCTCGTGATATGGGACAGTAGTGCATCTTCTGTATAAAAGCGATATCACATTATTAAAAATATGTAGCAACGGCGTGGATTACAAAAGGCAACAAGTGACAATAATGCTTTATTTTGTAGCAGTTATATGTTTTATGTAATAAAATTAAGGGACTAGTAAGTAAGAACACCATAGAAGTTGACTTTATTAAAGAAGAAAGAAAGGAGGTCTAATCCAATCATTAATTTGGTACGTTGAACATCATATTGGCTGCGTCCATTACACCCACACAAAATGGAGTATATCATAGGATGCCTGATATATATATTGTACTTTGTACTGTTTTTGTTGATGAACTACCACTTTAGATCTGATCTTTATAAGTATGTAAATCTAGTGTTTTAGTCTAAAGATTCTCTCCTTTTTTCACTTTAAATCCCATTATAAAAATGAAATTAGATGAGGAATTAGGGAGATATTGGAAGAGATTGGATTGGATGCATGACAAATTCCCAAAACAATCCCTTTGGAAAAGAATTAATGTTCATGTCGGTAATCACTGACTATCTAAAATGTTGGTAAACGGGTATTAAATTCTTGTTTATTTGTAAGATGGTGACAATAAGGAGATCCCAAACATAAGAAAAACTTAATCGTCTAATCGGATTAGATTTGAGAATAACATTTAACATAAAAGTTATATTTGAATAAAGGGTAAGAAGATATCATGAAAAAGGTATTTCAAGTAAATTCAAATATTTTAATCCTAATAAGTTGAAGCGACTTCTTTTGACATCTACTTCCTCCGTTTCTTAATAAGTGCTACACTTTTCTTTTTAGGAAAGAGCACAATAAGTGCTACATTACCAAATATGGAAAAATTTTAAACACTAAATTATAGCATTACCCTTCATTAATAACTAAGTTTCTCTAATTACTTTAATTAATCCAACCCAACCCAACCCCCCTCCCCTCTCTCTCTCCTCCTCCGCATAAACAGCCCCCCTCCCTTCTCACCCACCAATTCAACACTCAACCACCACCAACCTACACCTAACTCTTCCTCCTCCACCTGCTAACCCCCCTCCACGACACCCAACTCACCACCAAAAACCAACAGAAAACACCGCCAACCACCGCCTCTCCTCCAAAACCACCACCTCTCCTCCAAAACCGCCACCTACAAATCTCCCTCTCACTCTTAACCAACACCAGAAAACCAACCAACATACAGAGAACGCCGCGAAAATGCCGGAGGGCGAGGTTTCTTCAATCTCCTTTTTCGATCTTCATCTTTGCTTTCTTATTATTCGTTGCTCCTTTTTCTTCGCTCCCGACTTCTTCTTCGCTGCCCGCTGCTCTTCTTTTTCTCCATTTCTCCTTTTTCTTTCAGCTCTATTTTCCGACGAGGTAAGGTTAGGGTTTGGATGGATTCCGCTGGGTGGGGTGGTTGTTATTCTGGCTAAGGGTAGCGATTTTTGTTGAAAATGAAGTGGCGATGATTTCTGGTGGTTTTGGTGGTGTTTTGGGTGGCTTTTGGTGGCTGGAGTGGTGGTTTCGGTGGCTTTTAAAGGGTTAGGTGGTGGTTTCAGTGATTTTGGGTGGGTGGGGTGGTGGTTTTAATGGGTTCCGGTGGGTGAGGTGGTGGTTTTAGTGGGTTCCGGTGGGTGAGATGGTGGTTTTAGTGGGTTCCGATGGGTGGTGGTGGTGGTTATGGTGGGTTACGGTGGGTGGTGAGGGTGGTAGTTTTGGTGGTTCTGGTTTGGGTGGGGTAGTGGTTCTGGGTTGGGTGGGATGGTGGGTTATTAGTTTAATTAGGTTATTATTTTCTCTAATAACTTTCTCTCTCTAAACTACATTGGTCTGTGTGTCACTTCTCTATGTAGCACTTATAAAGAAACGGAGGAAGTATATCTTAGAGTATGTAGTCTAGGTGATATTGGTCTTCGGAAGAGACAAGGAACATAGCAGATGTAAGGTTTCGTTTATGAGCTCTCTGTCATTTGAACCAAGTCTGTTCACAACCCACATTAAAGTAGAGCTCCCCTAATTGAATGTAGTCTTGTATGCATGCGATGCGTGCGGTAACTTGGTGTTAAGATCGACATAATGGATGATATCTCTTGAACAACCTCATATTAAATATGGTTGAATCTAAAGTTTCAATCATACTATTATACATTAAAGAAACACATATATTAATTCGCCTAATAAATAAATAAAGATAACAACAAAATAGTTTGAAAGGAAGACATTTTGCGTGAATCTTATAGTGTATAAAGGTTTGGAGCACGATAATCAAAGCGATAAATTAAAAGTAAGAACAATAGTATATATGGATATATAGTAACAACTATCTCCTTTCTGCATTCAAAATTCTGTAATCATTTTATTTCATTCTTAATAGAGATAGAATTACTAATTAGAACAACAGTTGGTCTTGTAAGAGACCGAGTACTTTTAAAATAAAATTAGGCAACGGCCCAATAAGCTCAATAATAAGAAGAGAAAATCAACAAACCGTCTTCTGAAAATAGGGACCAGTTTAATCAATTTTGTGACCTATTTAATTCATTTCGTGACCTGTTTAGTTCATTTAATACTCAATCTTAGATTTATTTAGTGACTAGTTTAATTCATTCGGTAAGTCATTAGGTTTTTTAGGAATCACTTGTTATAATTCGAGACTAAAATTGAAATAAGGTAAGGAGAAGAGAATGAACAACTAGAGTGGTGTTAAATGTCTAGGAATAGTATTGGGCTAGAGTAAAATAGAATGGGCTTGTTAATACAATGTGGGCTTTGGTTGGTCTAATTTTATGTTAAAATTAGACCGCCTCTTTTAATAATTTGTGTTAGAACAAAGCCCATGAGTTAGAGCAGAGCGCATGACCAGACTAAAATGCATCACTAGAGCCCACTCCTTTGTCCAAAGATTGGGCCACAAAACTCCGAATAGACACAAGTAACTTTATAAGCCCCTTGTTTACATCGGAAGACGAGCTCCCGAAATTGGGCCAACTCCACCCAAATCCTAAGTCAAATCAAGACATAAAGCCATGCCCGTTCACAGTGGTCAGGTACATTCACAATACAACGAACTCTCATACTTTCTCTTTTTTAGCTGACTATATAAATTGGGATCATCGAATGATTATGCACTTAACATTTTTTTCAAGGAGAACAATGAAACCACTAGCTCCTCCATTTTACAAAAAAAATGTAACATTATGCCTTTTGCATTATTCTCTTATCTCAGTTTGACCATAAATTTTCACTAATATATCATTTGATTTTTCTCAATGTATTATTTCAAAACATGAATGTATTATCTCGTTAGATTTCATCACATATCACACTCTGACATGACGATTCTCTTTAAATATATCAAAACTACATATAAGAGACTTCGAACTCATAACCTCTTATTTGCAATGTCCCATCATCTTTTTTCCCTTTATAAGCAGTACAACGAACAAAAATATAGCACGGAACACTCTCAGACTCTCTAGGTATGAAACAACTAATCCAATAATAATGTTTAAAAAATTAAATTAATGTAATGTAACACAATCGAAAGAATATGGGGCATTGCTTGGACCAACAAGATAGTATAATTTCATAATACTACATGTTCATTTCTGAGATCCTGATATGCATTATGCTCGTGTGGGCAAAAAATTTGTTTGTGGGTTTGGACGTTTGGTTGGGTTATGATTTGAATACGTTGGGCCTGAATCCCATTGCACAGTCCATTAACAATGCCCATGTTTGAATGACTAGTCAGTAGTCACTTTTTCTTGATAGCTTAATCCTTTCTCTAGAGCCCATTGGACCAAAGGCCCTTCTCTTTTCTTAACTCAGAGAAGGCAAGGTCACCTAAAATTCGTGTTCGAGAAAAAGGTAAAGGTCAAGGGAGCAAGATGTTGGTTTTGCACTTTGGGTGTAGTGAGGAATTTGGGTATCAAATTATGTTTTGATCATGTTTTTCGATTAATATGTTTTGGGTATCAAATTATTTAATTGGTTAACATTTCAGTAAACTGCACAATTTAGAAGAGTAATAAATATTATAATTCGGGGGATTTACCCACTTCTTTATTTTGAAATTTTTAGTAAAAGGATTCTAGACATGTTCACTTCAGCTGAAAGTAGTTGAACTTAAATAAACTGAACTGAAAAAAATTGAACTGAACTCAAAGGAATAGTAAAATTTGGGAATAAAAGTATTGTCTAGAGCTGAATTGAAATGAACTAAACTGAATGTTCTAAGGCAATTTTATGTTAAGTTCCCTTGCTTATACTATGACTGTCAATTAATTAGGATGTTTTAATTACTTCATAAATTTACCTATCACTTATTCTTGAATTTTTTTCATCTTAGTTTGCAAGTTCGGCCAAACTTATTTATTAGTCTTGTGAATACCTAGTAATGCATTGAGAGACGAGATTTCATATAGACCTTTATAATAGGTAAAACAATCCTTGTCAAAGCGAGAGCAGTATTGGGAGGTCCAAATGAAGGGATGTTCAATAGAAATCACATAAGCCCTAATAAATTGATTTATTTGCCCTTCTTATTGTTCCATGTAAACTTGGATATTATAGTGCATCGAGATTTTAGAAAAACCCCACTAAACGACGGCCAAATTTCAATGACAACGCTTGCAAATTAAGAAAATGATGTCATGCAAACATACAAGCATATCAGAAAATACGGGTGAACAAAATAACAATCATTATAAAATCTTGTATTTTTAATGTAAAAACGATCGTACTTTATCGATTAACCTAGACATTTACTTAATCTATCTTTCTATATTATAGACATATACAAACACACATGGGAATCATAATACTCTAATTATCATTTTGTTTTGTTGATTTTACAACAACAAAGAAATTAAAAAACCTAAAATATGATTCAATCTTTATAGTGGAACTCCCATAGTTACATTATCGTCGGAAAAACTTAAAAGTTTGGGATTAGAACACAGCTTAAAAACCAACTAGAAATAACAGATATGCCACGAATAGTCTACAACCCTACTTTTTGGTCAACTGTCGAATCAAAGATATAACATTGACTTCTTGCCACGATTCATCAAGATGCCAACCAGTTTGACATTTTAGAGAACCACCTAAAAACTTAAATTCAATAAGCTAAGAAATTAATAAAAATTATCGTGTACCATATAACGTCAACTAGATTAAAGTTAAATGATAAAATTTATCAAATACTCCATCCGTCCCATAATATTGTGCTTGTATTCCATTTTGGGTGTCCCAAAATATTGTTCTTGTTTCCATTTTTAAAAGGTACTAAATTCCTAATATACCTTCATCAAGTACTTGAAATATGGTTCCCCCAAAGTACTTTATTCTAAAATATTCCTTTTCTATGTACTAGTTATTATTATATGACAAATTATCCAGAAAGACCGCCTAATTATATCATTATAATTAGGCAGCCCAAGCCCAATAGACAACAAAGCCCAATGACCCAAAATCCCCTTTCTCCTCAATAATTCGTCCTCGCCAGTTCTGTTTATTATATCTGATGTGAATTTAAATTAGGCTCTAAATGGATTAACTTAGTGACTTAATGAATTAAAGTAGCCTCTTATTGACGTATGTTAATATAGTTTCTAATGTTTCTGAGAGACAAATTAGAGTACTAAATGGATAGAATTAGGCACCAAATATATTCAACTAGTGACTAAATGAAATAATAGTAATTTACTAACATAGTAAACAAATTTATGCTTTAACAGTCACTTATTGATATTTGGCATATAATGGTCACTAATCGACATATAATGGTCACCAATTGACATATAATGGTCACTAATTGAAACAAAGTTACTACGAGTGGGTGAGTTATTTAATGTGGCGCGTGGGCTGATAACTATTGGGCCTGCCTAATTTTAACTTAAAATTAGGCGGTCTCTCACAAGACGAGCTGTTATTATATTTGTCTTTTCTCCTTACTTTACCTCTTTAAATTTGTTAGTACGTTACATGACGTCTTAACATAAATTTTAAATAACACACTACACGCCACCTTAAATAAAATTCAAATTAAAATAAGAGTTTAGAGGTAGAATTTAAAAAACAATTTCATTCTTGATTTGTTTAAATCGAGGAATTGGTGAATCCTAATTGCGTTTTAAAAATATGATTGATGATCATACAGGAATGTTGAATTCTATACACACGCGCAATGTTTCCCCAACGTCCCATCCTCAAGCTACAATGTTTATCTCTTTGAATGAATCCCAACTAGTCTTCATTGTTAAAAATTGAGGAGACGCTCATATATACTCTTCCTATATGTCGGATGACTCGATCCAAAATTTGATCCAAAGTTGGTGACCCGATTTAAACCCGAAATAAATCAAACACACCAGAATTAAATCGATCAAAATTTAACATGATATCCAAAATAACTTTAATGAAACTAACACAAACCAATTTTCACCCGAAACCTTAAGCCATCCCGAAAGCAAACCCAAATTTAATAGACATAGTTTTGGTTTGAATAAGATTACTACGTAAAGTGATATCCTTAAAAATATGACCCGAAAAATATTTCAAGTTAATATGATATAAATCGAATTGAGACGATAATAAACATGAAAAATCGAAAGATTTCAAAGGTAATTTATTTTAGTCCAAAATGACTGAATTTTCGACTAGAACCCAAAAATCAATATTTCAACTAAAAAATTTTGTCGTATTTGTAATAGCCCCTGTTGGCCTCTCTATTATTTTTTTTTTTTACGAAAATTAATTAATATTTTAATATTAATTTAATTAAGTTAAGGATGAGTATACGTGTCTGATCCGTCGAAAAGTACTTGAACAAGAGCAATCAGTTAAGGAACCACAAGCAGATAATGCAGGTAGTAATTATTTAAACATATTTGTCCAAACAAATTGGATTCATACCATACTCAACATTAAATGTTCGCGCTAATTTCATAAAATGAATACTATGAAACAAATTATCGAGCATGTAAATGATTTTATTGATCTAATACTATTACAAAGAAAATAAGTTGGCAAGTTTAACTTAATGCAAATGCATCTATGCTAGTACAAAACATAAGATAAAACATAGTAATTTTTTTCTACCTGCTAATCACGCATCTATGGAAACGTTATTGTTATTTTTTCAAGTCTAATCGTAACAAAAATTTGAATCCTCCAAAACCGCTAGAAGATCTCCACGCCAAATCTCAATGTTGTAAACCTCCCTGTGATGAGCTAACTCGCTACTTGTATGCGTAACCTAAAACAATAGATAAGACATGTGTAATACTAATGACTAATAGTAAACTGTATTTTAGAGTTAACATAACAATATACTAACATCTTTATGGACGAAATAATATAGTTGTTAACCTAACTTTTTTCCAGATTACAAATTCAGTTAATACTTCTAGAAAATCAATTCAACGGTTATACATCACATTATCCAAAAATCAATATCACATTATACTTAGTATTTTACTAAAATCAGAATCAATTTAACATTTGAAAGTTAACGATAGATCAACAAAAACCTAAAATAAATATATCCAAGACCAAATCCAAACCGATCAGACACCGGACCGTAAAAAATCGATCAGACACCGGACCGTAAAAAACCGGATCGGAATTCTTAAATTTAAGAACCGGAGAGTGGACCGATTTCTGTTGAACCGAAATCGGATCGGACTGGAAATACCGATCCAAACCCCGAACCGGACCAAATCAGGCCGGTTCTGAACTTATTTCAAACTTTTTAAATACTTTTGATAATTATTATAAAAAATTTTAAAATAAACAATCGAAATTAATTGTTCAACGTGTTTCTTAAGACTTTAATGATAATTAGTTGCTAAATAAATTTTCAAATATATCAAATCTAAAAATTATACTTCCTCCGTTTTTTTATACTTGCATCATTGAGTATGGGAACAAGAATTAAGTAGAGGAGAGAGAGGGAAAAAAGAGGACCCATGTGATTGGGGAGGGGAAAATTTTTCCTAAAAGAAAATGATGCAAGTAATTTGCAACTTCCAAAAATGGAAAATGATGCAAGTAATAGAAAGTGGAGGAAGTATGTTTTAATTTTTTATGTGTACATTTTTTAAACAAAAATCAATCTTATAGGGTTTTGGAGCGGACCGGATCAAGAACCGGAAAATTCAAATATTTGGTCGGGAGACTGGATTGGTTGTGGCCGATCCGGTCCGGTCCATTTTTCCGGTTAGGTTTGAATTTTGAACACCCCTAGCAAGAGTCAATAACGCAGTGAAAGACAACCATAAATGATAAAAATGTTCAGATATCATAGAGCCAATATGAAAGAGATCAAAATAAAGAGGAAAACATATAAGTTAGTACTCAGTGATGAAAAAAAATCCATATCAAACAACCAAAGACCTATATACTTTTTCTAATAAGCAATGAATTAGTTCTCTCTCTATCGCCCAGGTTTCCTCTTTAGGGTTAGAGCTTGGAGATTGATAGTAAGTCTTGCATGTCAAAGAATTATTCCTTTGATTCGACAAGATTTTTTCTACTTGCAATGGCAGACGAGATTGTTTCTAAATGTTCGAAATTGAGAATAATTGAAGAGAAAGAGGATATTGCAGTGTTGAATGATGACCTAGACTCTTTGCTAGAGGAGAAATTTGAGTTGGCGGTGATTGGCAAACTACTAATTATTCGTCCGTATAGTTTCGATACCCTTCAACAAACCCTAAACAAATTTGGATGTTGACAAACAGTGTGACTTTTCATTTTATTGGCAATGGACATTATAAATTTTTTCATTGTCGTGATAAGGAGAAAGTATTGGAGAGAGCGCCATGAAATTTCAATAATCACTTGGTCTTTTTGCAGGAGATTGTTGGAAATAGACAACCTAAAAACTTAGAATTTAAAATTTCCCCTTTTTGGATCGAACTTTATATATTATTTGATTTTTACAACTTCTTTTTATTTGCTCAATAGTTTAGCTTAGTTAATCATTTTTATATCGATTTTATTTATTAGTTTAGTCTATTAATTTAATTTAATAGTTAAAGTTGTCTTTCTAAGGTTCAACCTACTTGCTACCTAAATAGTTCAAGAAACTTGTTAAGATTATCTTTAATAGATTGTTACAAACTTATTAAATTCCGGCGTATTTGTGAGGGGCGAAAAATTAGCAATAATACGAATATACGATGATATCTTCATGACCACGACATGTTAAAATTTGCTAAACCAACTCCAGACAATTCCTTTATGTATGTTTCTCATTATCATATTATTAACCTATTATTTCGACCCCTTTTTATCAAGTGAAACTATTGGGTCAGACCGTCTGACCCAATAGTTTTCGTCGGACGAAGCCGCGAGAACGGCGCCACTGCTCCTTCTTCTTCATCTTCTTCCTCTGCCGCCACCGCGCGCTGCTCCTGCTCTATCATTGAGATGCTGATTGGAAAGCCATTAATTATGTTCAACTTCTACTTCTACCATTGATGGTTCAACTTCTACCATTGATGCCATTGATGCCATTGATGAAGAAGAAGGAGAAAGTGAGAAGAAAGAAGAGGTTAGTGTTTTTTATTTTTTTATTTTTAGTTAGTTGTTAAATGAAAGAAAAATAAAACCAACTGAAAGAAAAATATAAGTAACTGAAATAACTACATACCTTCAGTCAAAAGGATGAAGGTATGTAGTTACTCCCTTTTTTTTCATTTGCTTCTAACTTGCTTTCATTTACTCCCCTTTTTTTTCATTTGCTTCTTAGTTACTTTCATTTACTCCCCTTTCCTTTTCATTTACTCCCCTTTTTTTTCATTTGCTTCTTAGTTACTTTCATTTACTCCCCTTTCTTTTTCGTTTGCTTCTAACTTGCTTTCATTTACTCCCCTTTTTTTTCATTTGCTTCTAACTTACTTTCATTTACTCCCTTTTTTTTTCATTTGCTTCTAACTTGCTTTCATTTACTCCCCTTTTTTTTCATTTGCTTCTAACTCGTTTTATTTAGACTAAAACACGTAAATAAAACAATGAGATAACTAACTGAACTTAAAAGACATCCAACTAAAAGACCAAAGATGAACTGAATTTTTTTTGAAACTAACTGAACAAAAATTGAAACCAACTGAACAAAAATTGAAACCAACTGAAACAAAAATGAAACCAACTGAAACAAAAATGAAACCAACTGAAAGTCGTCCGACCAAATATTATGGTCGGACGCGTCTGACCCAATACCTTCTCTTTTATCAATTATATGATCATTCTTGTTCATTTTTTCTTACTATGAGTCTTATTTTAGGTGCTAGCAACTCCTTTTCCGCCATGAATAACAATAATACCCACATTGTGGCCTAAGTTAAGCCTTGGGGATTAAGGCGTTGCACAGTTGATTCTGCACTCGTCCGTGACATTAAGCTGTCTTTTGTCGGCTATAACTATAAGTCAATCACACTATCACGGATGATTCTGTGCTCGTCCTTGACATTAAGCATGGGTGATTTTGCGCTCTTTCTTGACATTAAGTACGGGTGATTTTGCACTCATCCTTAACATTAAGCTTTCTATATCTCGTGCTAACTTACTTTTTTATATGTATGGATTACGATTACTTACTAAGGGTCCGTTCTTTTTCAACTTATTTTCATTCCTTATAAGTTTAGATAAGGTCTTATAAGGTCGAATAAGGTCGAATAAATTCAGATAAGTTCAGATAAGCAAAAATAAGTTGAAAAGAACAAACCCTAAGTTGATATACTTATCTTAATATATAAATTTTTGGATCGAATATCTTAATATTGACTTGGTATTATCTGATATTTTATATTACTTCCTCCGTTTTTTTAAATGTGACACTTTCTATTTTAGGAAGTTTTAAATTAAATGTGACACTTTCTTTTTTGGTCAATAAACTCTCTCTATCTCTCTCCTCTCACATGAGTCCCTTTATTTTTTTTTCTCTCTATCTCTTTCCTTCCCAAAAATTGCCTAGGAATCCGTGAATTTAAAAGTGTCATATTTAAATAAAAATGGAGGAAGTATTGACATTTTGATAAGATGTGTATCATGTCAATGTTACCCACATATCACATATCACTCCTCTAATTTAATGCTTAACATTGACCTCTACACTCTCATCCTCACTCATTTAACACTCCCCTAATCATAGATTCATAGTCACACAAACAAATGCTGAGTTGTCCATCAAAAATTTACAAACATATCAATTCACATGCACTTGCACACACAATCACACACCATATTCCGTGTCCAACCTAAAACAAAATATCCATTTCTCCAACTATGTGGCTATAAATTCCCCTCGTCACCAACCTTCCCCTAGCTTCTTTTCTTTCTTCTCAGCATTCACACTACTGTCAAAAACACATATTTCACACCAAAAAACACAACAAAACTTAAAAAATGGGAATAGTAGAAGAAGCACATAACGTAAAAATAGTAGGTTCAGGTGAGCAAGTAGTAGTATTAGCTCATGGATTTGGAACAGACCAATCAGTATGGAAACACTTAGTTCCTCATTTAGTTGATGTATATAAGGTTGTTTTGTATGATAATATGGGAGCAGGAACTACTAATCCTGATTACTTTGATTTTGAGAGGTACTCTACTTTGGAAGGTTATGCTTATGATTTGTTAGCTATTTTGGAGGAATTCAAATTAGGTTCTTGTATTTTCGTGGGTCATTCTGTTTCTGCTATTGTTGGTTCCATTGCTTCCATTATGAGGCCTGATCTTTTCTCTAAGCTCATTCTTATCTCCGCTTCTCCTAGGTACGTTTTTATGCTTCTTTTTTAAGCTACTTCTTTTATTAGTTTGCGATTTTTTATTGATTACCTCGGTATAGTCCCATTATCTATAATATATTCTCGTAATTAGCCTACGTTAGTACTTCCTCTGTCTCAATTTAACTGTAATATTTTACCAAATAAGTGCTCTACTTTTTTGGTCAAATGATACGGTAAAATTGGGACAGACGGAGTAAATCGTACAGCCTCCATTTACTTGTAGAGATACGGTCTCCGAATTTATTATTGTAGGGGTGGAGGTGGATAGAACTATAGACTCTATAGTGGTATAAAAATGTTTGTCAGATAAGTAATAAAGTAAATCAAAGATGGGTATAACTTCGAATAATGGGGGAAAGTGAGAGGTTATTACATTTTCTTAGACCTTTTGGGACAACTTTAGGTTATTATGAAAATGTAAACCTAAAGTTTTAGGAATTGGGGTTATTATGAGTTAACTCAAATGGAAAATGTGGGATTTATGTGAGAACATGGTATATTTTCTTAAATTTTCCCTTGAAAAAAATAGAAGATGGGATAATTCTGCTGTCTATGTCAAAATGTGTTTTTCTAGTGTCAAATCAGTTTGTTAAGATTATATTCACATAAGTTTAGACTTTAGTGAACTCATATTTCTCGCCATCTATTTAATTTGTTTGATTATGGCTCGCTATTTGTATAATTGTACTTTGACCCTATCCCCCATTACAATTCCTTCCTTCTTTTTTCTTTTTCTTGTCTATTGTTTTGTAGATACTACTCCCTCCTGTTTTTTTTATATGCACCTAAGACTTTGCACTAGAACTAAGGAAAAAGTGTAAAAGTAAGAGAGAAGATTAGTAAAAGTAAGGAAAAAGTGAAAAAGGTAGAGAGAAGGAAAGAAAAAGTAGGAGAGAAGTGTAATAATTAGGTGGGCCAACCTTCCATTTATGGCAAAAGGTAGAAATGTACCAATTTTAAAAAAAAACCCCAAAATGGAGAAATGTGCATATTAAAAAAACGGAGGGAGTACTATTTTTAATGTTATTTTACATTTCGAGTTTAAGTAAAAATTGCTTATCGACTATTGTGTTTAAATAAAAAAATATCTGAAATTTACATTAAGACGTTAAGATCTCACACGACTATATTTATCGTTGTGATCCTTATGAATAAGTCAGATAGTTAGATGGTCAAAAGGAAAAATTTGAGGAGAGTAAAATGAAATTGTAGAACGTGATTAATGTATGCCTCAATATCTTTGCCTATATGCCTTTTTCTCCTTGACCAGAAAAAGGGTAAATAAAACAGAGAATTTTACTTTGGAGAGATAAGATGTTAGATTTTTTTTTTGACGTGAAAGATAAGGAGTTTATTCAATGCTACTCAAATCGGAGATTACAAATTCATGAATTTCAGGGGGAAATTCCTCAATCCAGGCAAACATATCACCAACTGTCTTACTCCATCTAGCTAAATTGTGAGCTACCTTGTTTCCATTCCTCTTCACATGTGAGAAACTGATGGTTGATGTTTCCATACCGAGCATGATGATGTCCTTGACAATCATCCCAAAATTTGTGTTTTCCGAACTCCCATTCTTTAGATGGTTATACAATTTTAAATTATCCGTTTCGATTATGAGATCACGAAGACCCGCCTCTAGGGAAATGCTTAGACTATGTCGCAATGCCATAGCTTCCGCTTCCTCGGCTTGACTCACATTATCACAAACTCGAATAGTAGCAAGCATAACATCCCCAACAACATCCCGAACCACTCCTGCTAGACCGCATACTTTATCTTCGTAGAGTGCAGCATCTACATTCAGCTTGTATCCTTCCAAAGGCGGCTTCCATTTTGTTTCCAGCACTCGATTTTCATTCCTCACTTCTTCACAAGCACAGGCCTTTTCATATTCCCCCACCATATCCACACTCTTCCGAATGCGGTCCTCCGTGGTCCTCCTCTTCCCATTGAACACCCACTCGTTTCTTGTTGTCCAAATGCTCCACGCCAAGGCCTAGAACAGAGCCCACCATTCTGATTTTGTGAACTGGGCTTCTAAAGTCCTGCACCAGTTAGCAAAAGATTTATCCATTAGCACACACATGTTCAATCTTAGCGGAGATGAAGCCCAGACATGACAGGCTTCCTGGCACTTCACTAGCAAGTGAAATGTGGTTTCCTCTGCCATCCCACACATTGGGCATATGTTATCAATTTGCATACCCCTCTTGCACAAATTTTGACGTACGGGAATCGCATCTCGTAAGGCCCTCCAACCAAAATTACGAATTTTCTGTGGAACCCCCGCACTCCAAACAATTTTCCAGACTCTATCATTAGCTCCTTTAGAGCTTGACGCAACACCAACTCCATCTTCTAACTCAACATAATAGCCACTTCGGACAGCATATTCTCCATTTTTAGTGTACTTCCATGTCCATCTATCATCTTGCTCGAACACCGGGATTTGAAATTTTTTAATAGCTTGCACCTCCCAATGCGTAAACATCTCATTTAGGACTGCCATGTTCCACCTGTTTCCAGACATTAATTCATTCACATAAATTGGTTTCTCATCAGTTTGCCTCTCTCTTTGCAGCGGTTTAAAATTTGGTAGCGAAGGGATCCATGGGTCATGATTTATACTGATGGATTTTCCCCTGCCAACTAATTTCCGCGTACCTTTTAGTAAGAGGTCCTTGGCCGACAAGATTGAGGCACCCGCGTCCAAGAACGAAGAGCTCGGAAAATATTTCCCTTTTAGAACCTTTGACATCAACGAGTTTTCTTTTGTTAAAATTCTCCATCCTTGCTTGGCTAACAGAGCTTTATTGAGGGCTTTCAAGTTTCGCATTCCCATTTCCCTATTCTTCTTTGCTTTGATCAATTTTTCCCACGCCACCCACGCTATTTTGTTCTCCTCTCCTTTTTGTCCCCAAAAGAAACTTCTGCACATTTTTTCAATATCATCAAGAAGTCCTTTAGGAAGAGCAAAACATTGCATTGCATAGTTTGGAATAGCCTGTGCCACTGATTTAATTAATATTTCTCTCCCCGCTTGAGAGAGGAGCTTTTCTTTCCACCCTTTTAGTTTCTTCCAGACTCTATCCTGAATACTTTGAAAAACCGTCTTTTTAGAGCTACCAATGAAAGTTGGCAACCCCAAATATTTCCCGTGATCTTCTACAGCCTTAAAGTTCAACTTCATTTGAAGCATGTTTTTCTTCTCAAGGTCAAGATTTCGGCTGAAAGACACCTCCGATTTTTCCATGTTCAGTTTTTGGCCTGAAGCTGCTTCATAAGTATTAAGAATCTCCAACACATTTTCGACTTCTGTCTCAGTGGCTCTGGTAAAAAGAATGCTGTCATCTGCAAAGAAAAGGTGAGAAATCGGACTCACATGACGACCAATTTTAACACCATGAATGAGTTTTCGATCTTCAGCATCTCGAATAATAGCGGAAAGGCCTTCCGCACAAAGGATAAATAGAAAAGGTGAGAGCGGGTCACCTTGACGCAAACCTCGGCTTGGCAAAAATCTTCTTGACGGCTGCCCATTTACGAGAATCTAGAAAGAAGATGAGGTAACACAACTCATAATGAGTTTGACAAAACAGTCAGGGAACCCCAACTTCATCATCATTTGCTCCAAAAAGTTCCAATCCACTCTTTCATACGCTTTACTCATGTCGAGTTTAAGCGCCAAAAAACCTGTTTTACCTGTTTTCTTTTTCCGCAGATAATGAAAACATTCATAGGCAACTAGTACATTATCTGTAATTAATCTACCAGGCACAAAACCGCTATGAGATTCATGTACAACACAAGGTAGAACTAATTTAAGCCTATTAGCGACAACTTTAGCTACTAGCTTGTATTCAACATTACAGAGACTAAAAGGTCTATAATCAGCAGCAGACTCACATAATTTCTTTTTTGGAATTAATAGAATGTAAGTCTGATTAATACTAGCAATGTCTCCCTCATTATTCAAAATATTCAGAACGAGATTAATTACCTCATCGCCAATCACAGGCCAGAATTTTTGATAAAAGAGGTTTAGATTGTTTGTTCTTTGTCGTGGAATTCCAACTTTCCAAGTAAATTTTTTGGCTAAGTGATGGGCGAAGAATTTATGTGGGGGATTGTACTTAATGGGCTAGACCATGGTGTTTTCTCGTGTTAGTTCTTGTCTTATGTTTATTGCATGTGTATAGCTAGTTCTTTTTCCCTTTTGGGAGACAAAAAGAAAGAAAAAATACAAATTGTTAGCAAAAGAACTTAGAATCAGTGGCGGACCCAGGAATTTGACAGTGGGGGGACAATTTAGATAATCAAACACAAATTTATTTAGTAATAAAAAATCCGGTAGACAATTAAAAAAAATCAAGTACATACTCAATCCAAAAATTATAATTCGGGTACATACTACTAAAATATCCTTCGAATCTTTCAATTAACAAAATAAAAATTCATAATTCAATAACTTTTTTTAAAATAACAATCCATAATTCACTAACAACTCAATTTATAAACTAATTCAACATAACAATTCAATTCAAAAACCAATTTCTTACCTAATTCAATTTACAAACTAATTAGCAAATCGCACTCTAATTCACCACATTAAACATTGACAATTTACAAATAAAAAATTTACAAAATAAATATCAAAACTTACAAAGTACAGTACAATTTTTAAAATATGGAAAGCATAACAAAAAAAGAAGAGAACTTACCATCGCCGGCCAGCTCCTTAGATAATATTACAGAGCTTGTTGAGTGACGGCGCAAAGATGTGAAATGACTGCCAGTTTGATTTTTTTTTCTTCTTTGTTTTAATCTGTGGGCCCCACCCCAGCTTCTGTCCTATTATCTCACGGTGGGCCCCACCAGCTCTTAGTCACTGACTTTTATCTCCCTTCTTTCTTTCCTTTGTTTTCTTTATTAACGTGGGCCCCGTTTCTGAGTTTTAATCGTTTTCCCTTATCTGCCACTCACGCGCTAGTGTTCCACGGTGGGTCCGCCACTGCTTAGAATAGACACGCAAATTTTAGCAATGTCGTGTGGTATTTGGGGTAGTGATTTTGGTACTCCAAATTTTTGTTTAGACACTCATCTGTGAGAGTACAAAATCATCTGTGAGAGTAGTGCTTGAATAAAAATTTGGAGTGTCTATATCACTCCCCTACTAACTTGGACTTGGCTAACTTTATGGAATATGATGTATATAGTTCTTCCGTTGGTGATTTTTCTAAACCTCCAAAAGACAAAACGAAAATCTTTTTGTAGCAAATTACTTTGTCAAGAAAACAATTAAGTAGGTTAATACATAAAATCGAAAACTTGGTTATAGTAAGAGAATATGATATCCTAAAACCATTCTTGTGTGAATGTGTGATTGCTTCGGTAGAGAATGTTTTAATATTTTTAAAGTACGAGAGATTCGTAAAAAATGAATTATGACTGTCGTTAGTGGAATTTTGGGCAATCCTTGGAGAAAACATGAACACTTAAGTTAAGATATGCCTATATTTTTCGGAAGATTTTTTTCTAAATACAAGTTGCTTTTAGAAGTTAAAAGAAGGCATAGTAATATCTAATATGTAGATATATAATATTAGGTATCCTTTAAGTAGAGTTGGGCCTAAGAATTAAGATAGTGACAAAAACATAAATTCATCACATGGTTTGTCTAACCTCTTACACTCCTTTCTCCATCTCCATTAACTTCATTCCCAGGTACTTGAACGATGTTGATTATTATGGAGGATTTGAGCAAGAAGATCTAGACCAACTCTTTGAGGCAATGCAATCCAACTACAAGGCATGGTGCTCGGGTTTCGCCCCATTGGCGGTCGGCGGGGACATGGACTCAGTGGCCGTCCAAGAGTTTAGTCGAACCTTATTCAACATGAGGCCCGATATTGCCTTAAGTGTAGCTCAAACTATTTTCCAAAGCGACTTTAGGCATTTGTTATGTCATGTAACTGTTCCCTGCCACATTATTCAAAGCATTAAGGACTTGGCTGTTCCAGTGGTTGTATCTGAATACCTTCACCAGAATCTTGGAGGAGACTCGATTGTCGAGGTCATGTCATCGGAAGGTCATTTACCTCAATTGAGCTCCCCTGATAGCGTGATCCCTGTACTTCTACGACATATTCGTCATGATATTGTTGTCTAGTATTAAAGGAAGTTTTTGATGTGGGTACTTTAAATCGTTTAGTTATTTTTTTGGTGTTTGCACCCGGTTCACCCTTCGGGCTACATCCGGATCGAGGTCAAGTTCGGGGTGGATAGGTTCCATTCCTCTCCCAAGGGTGTTGCGGGGATTCGAACACAGGTCCGTCCTACCAAAGTCAGTCTCCATCACCACTGGACCAACACTTACTTGGTAATCGTTTAGTTATTGTTCTTGTATGTTTCAAAGTTTTTAGATAAAATAACTAAAATGCAAGTGAAATGTATCATATAATGTCTCTTATTGTAAGGGGCATGCTTAATTGTTGAGTTTACTAGTTTGTGCATACGTTTGTAATAAAGTATCAATCAATGGAATAGTTACTCTATGTTAATGTTTGATTTCTCAATTTATTTTACGATATAACAAAATTGTTATGAATCTATCCATTTTTAAAAAGTATTGTGCTTTACATTGGTTTGTGTTTTTTCCGTTTCTTGTATATATGAAATACTACGGTTGGTAAACAGGTCGGATTGAGTCAGGTTAGTGTTCGGGTCAATACCAAACGGGTCTGAAATATTCAACTCAAACCTAACCCATTTATTAAATAAGTCGAAAATTTCAACTCTAATTAAACCCAATTAATAAACAGGTCACCTCCTTAACCCATTTATCTCCAATTATTCAATATTGTATATGATTTAATTACAATTTTAACAAAACAAGAATACATTTCACCATAAAATGAATTCATTTTGATTTTTTTCTTCTTCTAAAAGAATGATATTTAAAATCTATCTTTAAACTTTCTTATTTTTATTGACTAATTTTAACATTTAGCAAAATTGGATTTTTGGGATTCTTATATAAAATGAGTCAAATCAGGTTATATTCAAGTTGCAAGTAAATTTCAATCTTAACCCAATCCATTTAATTAGCAGAGCATGACAAGTCAACCCATTTAGATAATTGGTTCGAAAACTTAAACCAAACTCGCTTATTTTCAGTTGGCTAGCAGGTCAGGTCAGCTTTTGATACCAGCC
The DNA here is from genome assembly GCA_947645195.1 of Patellifolia procumbens. Lineage (NCBI taxonomy): Eukaryota > Viridiplantae > Streptophyta > Magnoliopsida > Caryophyllales > Amaranthaceae > Patellifolia > Patellifolia procumbens. The sequence goes on from CANSGD010000144.1 coordinate 4,133,534, forward strand.
CTAATTAACATGATTAGACAAAGTAGTTGAAAACGTGTTTTTTGTATGAGAGTGTACCATATATAACATCTCTTATATGAAGGATCTACAATTACTGTAAAGTATATAATTTTTCTAAAAATAGATATAAGAAATATTTAGGGAACCCTTCTCTATAGGCTGAACCCTAATAAAGAAAAACGATAGTGTAGGATCTTGATATAGAGTACATAATTTGTCTATATGATCGTACCAAAGATTTTTTCACAAGAATAGTTGTTGAAAGATAATATTTTCCTTGAAAATGTTAATTGTGTACAAACTAATATTATATACTCTAGGTTACAAGATAATCACCAAACCTAATCTTTAGGAAACTAAGAGATACACAATCACTAAAAGATATATATAAATAACTAGAAGATAATTATTTACATAATAATGAGAATAATGAAAATATAAAGATATTTCCATTTATTCTAACACACCCCCTCAGTCGAAGCGGGAGGAGGTCGGACGCTGAGACTGTCCCTAAAGTCTTCAAACAGGATCAATGGAAGACCTTTGATGAACATGTCAGCAATCTGATGTCTGGATGGCACGTGTAAAACACGAACCTCACCACGTGCCACTTTCTCACGAACAAAATGAATGTCCATCTCAATATGCTTGGTTCATTGATGTTGAATCGGATTACCAGACAAGTAAATGGCACTCACATTATCACAATACACTAAGGTGGCTTTCTGAATAGGACACTGAAGCTCAACCAACAAATTGTGTAACCAACATGACTCAGAAACCACATTAGCCACTCCCCTGTACTCAGATTCAGCACTAGAACGAGACAAGGTAGCCTGTCTTTTCGATGACCAGGAGAGTAAGTTATCACCAAGAAACACACAATAACCAGACGTAGATCGTTTAGTGTCAGGACATCCACCACAATCCGCATCTGTAAGAAATGAGGGTGGATGTAGTAGAAGGATACAAGTGCAGACCATGAAGAAGTGTGCCCTTGACGTATCTGATAATACGCTTTAGAGCCTGCATGTGTTCCTCCATAGGCTGATGCATGAATAAGCATATTTGTTGAACGACATAAGTATAGTAAAAGTGAGGTACTGAAGAGCACCTGCAAGACTCCGATAGAGAAAAGGATCGGAGCAAGGAGTGGCAGATTTGGCACTAAGCTTAGACTTAGTGCCGATAGGAGTAGCAGAAGATTTACATGCAGACATGCCTGCACGTTCAATAATCTCTTCAGCAAACTTTCGCTGAGATAAGAAGAGACCACCTGCATGTCGAGTAACAGCAATACCAAGAAAATAACTCAAGGGCCCCAAGTCTTTCATGGCAAACTCAGAACTCAGATGTGACATGATAGACTTGCGCAGAGCAGCAGAAGAGGCAATCAAAATGATATCATCAACATAAAGTAGCAAATAAGCAGTATCAGGAACCTGGCGATAAATAAATAAAGAATGATCATACTTACTGTTATTAAACCCAATTTGAGTTACATAATCAGCAAACCGACGATACCACGCCCTAGGGGCCTGCTTGAGTCCATAAAGAGACTTCTTCAGTAAACACACATGATTCGGGAAATTAGGATCCCTATATCCCACTGGTTGATGCATATACACTGTTTCGTTCAATTCACCATGAAGAAAAGCATTCTTGACGTCGAGCTGGTGAAGAGACCACCCTTTAGACAATGTTAAGCTAAGAACTGTCCGTATTGTAGCCGGTTTGACTACAGGGCTAAAAGTCTCACCACAATTAAGGCCCACCTGTTGTGTTTTACCATCACCTACAAGACGAGCTTTATGCCTCTCAAAAGAACCATCAGATTTAACTTTATGAGCAAAAATCCACATAGAACGAATAACATTAGCATCATGGGGGCGGGGGACCAATTCCCAAGTCTTATTTTAAATTAGAGCAGCATAGTCATCATCCATAGCCATTTTCCAATTCGGGTCACGAAGAGCCAACACGGGGTTACAGGGAAGAGGAGAGCGAATGACATTAGTATGCATAGAAACAATTTTCTTGGGCTTAAAAATACCATTCTGGGCTCGTGTAACAGTTATGGGCGGGGAAGCAAGTGTTTGGGCTGTTTGTGAGCTAGTGGAAGACTGATGGAGAGTGGGAAAGGGCACCGGGCTTGTAGAATGCCGCGGCCCACTGATGATGAGAGGTGAAGCGCTGCGTGGTACTGGGCCTGGAGTACCAGGAGTAGACAGATGTGGCCCAAGGGGGGGAGAGGGGACGGACCCCGTTGCAGCACGCTGCGGAGAAGAAGGGGCCAGCCCAGGCCCAAGTACGGGTGAGCGAGGACTGGCAGAAGGAGCTGGAGGAGAATGGGCTGGACTGACTGGAGCAGGCCCAGACGAGGGAGGCACAATGCTGGGCTGTTTGGGCGGGAGAGACAAAGGTGAGTCCAGAAATTGATAGGTGGTATGATTTGGGTGGTGGAGGGTGGAAAATGGAAAATTATTTTCATCAAAAATTACATGACTACAAATAATTATTTTCTGAGAGGACGGGTCATAACATTTGTATCCACGGTGGTTCGTAGGATAACCCAAAAACACACAAGGCGTGGAACGTGCTTGAAGTTTGTGAATAATGGTGGAAGGAAAAAGAGGAAAACACAAGCACCTAAAAACCCGTAAATGAGAGTAGGAAGGCTCTTTGTGGAAAAGAACACTAAGGGGAGAACGATAGGCGATGCCCTTATGAGGAAGAATATTTAGGAGATACGTAGCCATTTGTAACACATGATGCCAAAAAGTAGAGGGAATCGAAGCATCAGCGAGGAGAGTACGAACAATGTTGTTAATGGAACGTATATTTCTCTCGGCTTTGCCATTTTGGGGAGAAGAGTAAGGGCAAGATAGACGGAAATTTAATCCATTTGCAAAAATCACAAAAAGGTGTATTATCAAATTCGCGTCCATTATCACATTGAATATTTTTAATGTCCCTCTCAAATTGTGTCCGAATGAAAGCTCTAAATTGTAGGAAGGTGGCATATACTTGGAACTTTTTAGCAAGGGGAAAAGTCCAAACAAATTTAGAGAAATCATCCACAATAATAAGATAATATCGATGACCTAAAGAACTCAAAACAGGAGAAGTCCATAGATCACAATGAATAATATCAAAAGGCATCAAAGTAGTAGACGTTGATTCAACAAATGGCAATTTAACGTGTTTTCCAAGAGGACAAGAATGACAAACTATAGAATTACTAAGTTTATTACATTCAATGTATTTATTCTTCCAAAGAGAATCAAGAATCGTAGCACCAGGATGACCTAAACGATCATGACACAAAGAAGGTGCAAGGGCAGCAAAAGTAGAAGGAGGCTGGGCTTGAGGACTGATAGGCGTAATGGGATAAAGGGCACCCTGACTCTCACATCTCATGATGGTTTCCCCGTCCGAAAATCCTTCACAGAAAACCCAAAAGGATCAAATTCAACAGTGACATTATTATCAGTAGTAAATTTCCGAACAGAGATAAGATTTTTAATTAAGTGAGGAGCATGTAAGACATTCTTGAGAGCTAAAGGAGGGTGAGGGGAAGGAAGGTTAGCGTTTCCATAGCCACGAATTGGAATACTATGACCATTTCCGACAATTATACCATTATTTTTGCTAAAATTAAAATAAGACAAGATATTACCTTGGGAAGAGGTCATATGAGAAGTAGCGCCTGTGTCCATGTACCAATTTGGATCAGGTGGAGTGAGCCCAAGTGTGTTCATCGCCGCCTCAATGTCTGTAGGTAATGGGGCAGATTCAGCACTATACGCTTGAGGTCTGCTGCCTAGAACTCCTGGCCCAGGATAAGGGGTCTGCGGTCCCTGCTGCATACGTGATATATTGATTTATTATAGAGTTTTTCCCTTTCTTTACAAGCTAAATTGTGCGATATTGACGCTCTTAGGAGCTATTTATGCTAACCATTTCGATATAGTTGTGGTTTGTGTGTTCCATATCATTTTGCAGGTTTTTAGGGAAAAACTCCCTATTTACTTGATGTTTTGAGCACCACGCTGTAGCGGAAGGTTATGAGGCATCTTGGCGGTCTCGAGATGGTATTCGGACCCCGTTGTGAAGAAGAAATATGCATAAGACTTGGCGTCTGAAGCCAAGTAGAGGCAAGAAAGAGAGAAGCCTCGCCCGATCGGGTCGGGCAACCACTGCCTGATCGGGTACGAGTAATGTGGCCCAAAACTTCAGATTTTCAGCCCGATCGGGTAAACCTGCCCGATCCCGTCGGGCGGAACTACACTTGGCCATATGTTGCTGGATTTCCGAGAGCAGAAGAAGAGGTCCACCCGATGACATCGGGTGGTCTTGCCCTATCGGGTGCCGGGGTTGCGGCCCCCGATCAAGTGGATGTTGCCCGATCGCATCGGGTGAAGCCTTGATTGCTGTTCCTGGAAACTTGTTTTCAGACCCGATCGGCGACCCTTTGCCCTATCGGGTGGATGACACAAGGATGCGATTTTTCGTCTTTTCCCCACTCTATCTTATTGTTTTCTTAGAAACTATAAATACTTTTTAGGTTGTTTTTATTTGTATCTTTTATTCTATTGAACATTTAGAGAGCTCTTAGCCTAGTTTTTCATATTTTTCCATTGTAGAAGAGATTCGAATACTATTTCAATTCAATTAAAGTTCCCGCTTTCCGTCAATTTGGTAATCATCTCTCTTATTGATTTATTCTTATGTCTTAATTGCTTTAGTTTAATTGTTTATTATTCGATTAGTTCATGATGCAATTCTTAGGGTTTTCAATTAGATTTGTTATTGTCAATTCAATCATGTCTGAGTAGTTCTCTTTCTAGGGTGTTAGTTAGGGAAGCCATGCTTATACCATGATTGTTATTTAGACTCCTATTGATTTCTAGGGCTTGATTAGAGTGATTGTGGTGTGGTTTGTTCTTAATTAGTGATTAATGTTAGTGGCCAATTTCATTGATTGCTTGTGGTTAATAGTTGTTTGCACAGATCCGTCTTACGACTAGAGGCCTAGGACACATCAATAGTTCTGATTACGTTACTGAACATGCGGCGTATGTTAAACTATGAGCGTTGAGTCTTAACCATAGCTCAACACATGCTCTAATCCCTCGACTCTTGACTTAGGTTTTGATAGTAGTTGACCTTGTTTGATTGGTATAAGCATGGTGGACCGACCTAATACCCTAGGCTTTTATTCCATAGTTAAATCTTCGGTTTAATTCGTCTTCCTTAGCTTACTCATTAGTTTAATTAATTCTCCCTATTTTCATCTGAAGCAGTTAATTAATTGAATATTAATATAGAAACTCTATCTCCCTGCGGATTCGACCCTGCTTCCACTGACTACCTTAGTTAGAGGTTTGTCGGTTTATCTTTAAATAGGTGATACGACTAAAACCTATCAATACGCGGCCCATGTGGCCTGGTCCATTGTGAGGATGGATAGAGGCAGGGGGAAAGGCCCATGGCCATAAAGCCCAAGGTGAAGGCTGGCCCCCTGCGGTCCATGCTGTTCCATACGGCCAAGCCCAGCTGGGCTGCTGGTGCTGCGCCTGGTGGTGCGGTCTGCCACCGCCGCCACCGCCAGGCTGGTTGCGGCCACCCCGTCCGACGCCGCCCTGACCACCGCCACCCTTGCCCTGATTTTTATTTTTATTTTTGTTTTGATTCTTTTTATAATTATTTGAACCACGGCTTTGAGAAGGGGGGTCCGACGACGCGCCACCATGGACACTAGTGCCGTGGAGGAACCAGAACCAAGGACGACCTTTTTAGATAAACCGTCCTTGTAATAACCCGATTTTTAACCTTATTTTATTATTAAATAATTAAGATTATTAATTTAAATATGACCTTATTTATTTTAATAAATGAATATTAAGGTTCCTAATTAAAAAAATATATATTTATTAGATTTATAAATGATTTTAATTATTAATTATTATTAATACTATTTAAGAAAATGAAATCAATCTTTATAAACATATGGGTCATCCTCAAATCCATATCCAAGTAGTAAATACAAAGCCCAACCCAAATATTTCATCCAACCCAAAAAGAAAAGAAGGAAAAAGAAAAAGGAAAAAAGAAAAGAAAGAAAAACCAAATCAGTTTTCTTTCTCCTTCTTCCACCTCCTACATCCCCTTCTTCCTCACCTCCATTGGAGCAAATAAGAGGTAACAAGATAATCATGAAAGCTTACAAGAAGGCTGCAATTAGATGAGCTTGAGCATATTTTCAGATAAGAATGACCTCAAATCAGACCAATTAAGTGATAGAAAAACTTCATCTTCATCCTCATTCACACTTATCCATGGAAGAGTAATCAAACTTCAAATTGAATACTCCCTACTGATTACTACTATAAATAGGAGCAATTTGAAATTCAATTCTCATAAGAAAATTAACAAGCTTTATTCCATCTTCTTCTTCTCTAAATTTCAGCCATTAAACTTGAATTTAAGCTTTCCAAAACCAACCAAAAACCCACCTAAAGATACACCGGAAACCACCACGAAAGCCGCCACCTCCGACCACCCTGAACAACCGGAAAACGCGGCGCCCAGCCACCCTCACTCACTCTTCCTGCCGTCCTCACGCACGCAGCCCCCTCTCTTCTTTCTCTTCCTCTTTCGCCATCCACCCCTGCTGCCGTATTACTTCCTCTTCGCAGACCACCGCGAAACCACCGCCAACAGCCTCGCACATCGCCGCCCACAACCACCGCCTGATCGACCCCCTGAGCCGCCACCCTGCACCGCCATCTCCCCTACCGCCGCAGCCACAACCGTGGCCATACCCCTGCATCCTGCTCTGTTTTCATTCCTCTTTGGTGAGTAGCAGACGTTTTTAGTGTGTTTTCCTTTTTTTGAAGTTTGGTTATCATTTATTTTTGTAAAGTCAATCTCCCTCCCTTTGACTCTTAATAATCCCATTTTAAGTTATCACTCTTTCTATGATTTCTATTAATTCTACTATATTTAAATCTCTATTATCAACACTATTATTTTTATTGATATTGACATTAATATTAATATTCATTTCATTTATTATTATTATTATTATTATTATTATTATTATTATTATTATTATTATTATTATTATTATTATTATTATTATTATTATTATTATTATTATTATTATTATTATTATTAAAGTCATTATTATTATTATTATTAGTTCCTAAAAATAAACGTGACTTATTATATACATTACTTATTTATAAAGTTAAAAGGATTTTTTAATTTAATATAAAACCTTATTAGATGAAAAATAATTTTATAAGTTTATTATATTAGTATTAAAACACCTATTATATAGATTTTAAATATTTAAAGGTCTCTAACTTAATTATATAATTTCGTGTTATTAAAGAGAAAACCGCCCTCGGAGCTCAGGAGGAACTGATATCCAAGACTAAGGATTATTATTCTGCAAATCAAGGTAACAACTACTGCTAGTACCCGCAATTCCCTTGAAAATATAAGAAAGGGGAATAATGACGTAATAAATGGTTTATGAGTTTTCTTGAATTGCGGGATTATCTAAAGCATGATTTATGTTTCACGAATACTAAAATATTGTGAAGTTTATTGGAATGACTGAAATTTGAGATATTATACCTAATGAGGTACCACTGAATGACTGAGAACACTATATATTGCCTGTATGAATTAAAAGAGGTGAAACATGATAAATTCAAGTGTAAGAACTGGTTTGTTGGCTGTATATATCCTGACTGATGGTCGTGCACGTACCGATCTGTATCCTGTTTCCTGATGAGCCCTAGCTCTTTTCCTGGGGCACTGGCCCGCTAATGTTATTCCTGTTGAGCACTGGCTCTTTTCCTGGGGCACTGGCCCATTGTGGGAGACGTCCCACCCCTGAAATACTGCCCAACAACCAGAATGAATTTGCTAAAGGGGAATGATGGAATGAATGGGTTATACTGTAATGTTTTAATTATTTTCTCTCTCCCTGTTTGCAAATAAAATGAATTGAAATGAATTTACGTTGCTAGAGTAGTCTGTTACTGAGTCTCTCGACTCATACGTTTTTGTATTTATGTTTTAGGTATAGCTGGGGAAGACGATAACGAGTAGTGGCGAGGATTCACTCTTATAAGTTTTAGTAGTTATTACCACTTGTGTTTCTTTTTGGTGAACTATAAGAATTACTAGAGTATTAGGTTACTGTTACTTAATGTAATAAGGTTCTTAAGTTACTTTGTTTATCACTTAATCAAGTTAACGTTAAAGTTTAATATATGAATGTTGCCTTGTATTTTCCTAACGGAGAATACGGCAGTAATGCCTCGGCCTAATAGGATTCTTCCGCTGCTATTAGTACCTTAATCAGGTAATTAGACGTCGGGGCATTACAGTCCTCCTCAAGAACAAGCATCGAACAGGCTTGGTAAAAGGGTGGTAAAGAATCACTTTGACGGAGTAACGTACCTACACCATTGTATGCATCCGTGAGGCCCGCCACCATCTGCAAGACCAAACGGTTGTTGGAAACAGGAGCACCAACATTTTTCAATTGATAGGCCAACATTTTGAGACGTTGGCAATACACCGAAGCGTTTGGAAAATCCTCCATAGTGGTGTTGGAGAATTCCTTCTCAAGAGTGACAGCACGAGATGATTTATTATCTTGAAAGATGTCGCTAAGGCGTTCCCAAGCTTCTTGAGCTGTTGAATCAGGCTCGAGGATGGTGTTTAGGAGATCTTCGAATATAGTTTCATATATCCATTTAAGAACCGTGGCATCTACAGTAGACCAATCGTCCTTCTCCTCATCTGTTTTAGGAATTTTGGTCTTTGCCGACGGAATAATATGATCAATGTTTATGCTAAATTCTGCTAGGACAAAACTTAGCTGGGAGCTATAGCTAAGATTCCACCAGGTTACTGGTAGCTGCCAAACACAGCTAAGATGAACAAGTAAAGCAGAAATAAGACAAAGACAAGACACCAGAGATGGTGACGCGGAAACCCGTGGAATAAGGGAAAAACCGCGGGTGGCTTTGAGTCCACCAATCCATTATGTTTTTGATTACAGTCCTAGTGCCTTTGTAACTAAGCAATTCGTAGTTTGTAAACTAATAAAACAATGCTCGTACTTTCGTATGTAATTGCTAAAGCGTATGAACTTGTGTCCTTTTACCATCCCTTCGAATGTATATATAACTAAGAAGAATATACCCGTTTGAACCCATCAACGTCTTGAAACAGCTCCAAATCCCTTATTTATGTCTGCCATTAATGCTAATCAGCATGATTCTTGCTCTTTTATTGCCTTTGCATTTATGGCCTTTATCCTTATGCGGATCTTCAGACTTTGATGTCTTGACTTGTAACGTTTCTCAAAATAGAGCAGTATTCCTTTAGCTGGGCGATATCTAGCTGGTCTGTCTTAGCTGGTGAACTTCAAGCTGGATTTCCTTAGCTGGAGGTTCCAAGCTGGAAGCTTATAGCTGCAATGACTCTTAACCTGCACCAATAGCTACATAAATTTCATGGCGTAACAATTGCCCCTAACTTGTAGCTTATGCTGCTGGTCTGGCGTAGCAAAGCTGCAAGTTAATGATGCGTTAGTGTAACGTTTGCTATAAAGGTAGGCCTTTTCAAAAGGCGCAGATATTAAATAGAACATACTGTAGCTTTAATGAACTGAGTTTAATTATGCAGTTAAGTTTATTTAATCCAAGTAATAAATACTAGCCGTTTGCATGTCAGAGTAGGTTTAAAAATCAAAAGATTGCGTGAAGATCTTCATTTCCATTTATTGTCTTCTCTCTTTGGTAAGTCTACTCTCTCTCTCTCTTCCTTTCCTCTTTTCGACTCTTTGTATGCCTTTTAAGCAATCCGCTAGGAAGAAGGTTTTTATTCCTAAACCTACGTCAATGGGGAAAGCTAAAGACGACGTAGCTTCTTCTATTACTTGGGAAGACATCGAAAATATTAGGGTTAGAGGTGGTTTCCCAGAAAATACAGAATTTGGTTTCCCTGAAGAATTCGATCGGCCGGAGAATACCCCCGACGATCTAGTTTGTTTCTATGAGTACCCCTTCCTTTTAGGTTACAGCTTCAGTCTCACACCTCTGGTGCGCTCCTTCGTGGAGGTTTTAAATTTTTTCCCTGGTCAGTTAATGCCAGGTTTTTGGAAAGTTTGTTTTACTGTAGAGTCTGCCACTAGGGACTGGAGCCCTCCTTTTGTCCTAGAAGATCTACTTACCCTCTACAGTTTGAAAATCCTTAACCCTAACAAGGTCACTCTAAGGCAAAAACCTAAATATCCTTCCCCTGTTGAAGGAACTGGTGCTTCCGAGTCTTTCTGGAAGACTAGTTTTTTCTGCGTTGCCAAGGACTCTCTTGGCGAAGCTGGGGTGTTTCTCCCCTCTGGCTGGCCTGCTGGAGGTATTCGACTTGTTTTTCCCTTTCTTTTTAGAATTTTTTATTAACTATGACTTTAACCTTGCTTTTACTCAGGGTCGCCTGAAGCTGTGGTGACTTTAGAAGAACGGGACGAAAGAGCTAAGGTGTTCCTTAGCATCTCTCTGGAAAAAAGGACCTACAATCCTCCTTTAAAAGCAATTCCTTTCATCTTTGACCCCTACTCTTTTAGGGTTTTTCTAGGTATAAAGCTTTTAATCACGTTTCTAATGTTCTTATGCAGTCAAATGTAGTACGTTATCTCAAGCCGATGCTGTTGCTCGGTTAAAAAGAAAGAGATCTGGAGTCCCTGCTAGTTCTAATCAACCTAAGCCAGCTACTCCTGCCAAGGTGGCCACTTCTACTCCTAGCGTGCCGCCTCCCATAATTAAATTAGGCTTAGACCCTCCTCCTCCTCCTCCTCCTCCTCCTAGTACCTCAACGGTCAACCTGCCAATGCCAGCGAACTTCCTATCTGAGGATGGGTTGAATAATGGCATATGGCCTCATGTTGAGAGGCTGTTCTTTCCTGCAGCAGCTAAGCGTCTTAGGTCTGAGGATCCTGAGGTGATTGTGAACCACGCGGTTCAACACTCTCTGTAGGTATGACTCTTATTCTTTCCTTTGTTACTTTAGTTTTGACGCTCTTGACTATTCACTCCTCTTATATGTTTGATGTTTTTATTTCTAGGCCCTTCAGAACTTTCTGGCACCGCGCTCCAGCTTGAGAGCGGTTGCTACGATGCTACGATGTCATCTCAGCTTAAGGCTTCCCAAGCTGAGGTGGCGGCCTTAAAGGAGGAGCTAGAGAAGGCCAAGAGGGGGCAGGCTATAGCTGAGGAGCAACGTAAGGTTGAGACTTTGCTTTTAGAGAAAGAGAGGGATGCAAAGAAGCTCTTCGCAGCTTGAGCTGAAGCTGAAATTGCTGCGGCTAGGGAGGAACCTAAGGTGGCTACCCACAAGCTGGTGAAGATGGTGAAGGAGAAGGATGCGTTGGATGCCCAGCTGGCACATCAGAAGGATATCCATCTAGATAAGATGGCTGAGGTCCAGATTGTTGAACCTGCCAAGCTAGCATACCTAATGCTTTTCAAGAACCTGGGGACTAAGGAGATGCACAAATACACCGATGCTTTCCTAGCTACTATGGGGAGCATCACAGATCTTGAAGCCCTGGCCTTGGGTTTGCTTCCTCCTGGGCAAGAAGTTTCTACGGCTGATTCATCGGCTAAAGACCTAGCTGAGCCTTCAGCAAAGGTCGCGGTTGATGCTATAGCTGAACCTTCTAGCAGTTCTGCCTCAGTAGCTGAGATGTCTAAGCCTACGCCTGCAGCTGAGGAATCCCCAGCCGAAGAAGCAGCTTAGTCCCCCCCTTATTAAACTTGTTGCCTTGCATTGTCAAACAATTTTTAATTTCTTATGCTTTGGATAATTTTACCGCCAGCCAAGGGGCTGGTGCGTCTTTTTGAACAGTTTTAACTTTGATATATGCATATTCTTAGATCTTTAGTACAAATGAGCTAGCTGCTTTACGTTTTTACGTGGCGCTTTGTGATGCCAATGACTTGTGTGATGGGCCCTGTTGTCTTGGCGTGTAACCCTTAGCTGATGCAACCTTGGTAGCTTAGCTTTTGGGTAGCTGTCCTCCAAGGTGTCTAGGTGTTCTTGCGCCTTTGGGTAGCTTAGGAAGCTGGGTAGTGCTCCACTCGAAGCTGGTCTTGCGGTACCTGCGTGTGTTGGCTAGGCCAAGATAGTCGTTGGCATAGCCGAAGACTCTCCGATGCCTAAGTCAGCATGGACTCCAGACAAAATCTTTATAGGCAAAAATTGCAAGGAGGATGGCCTAACATGGTGTTCCTTGGCTTTGCTTAGTTGTCTTTCCTTACCTAGTGTGACTGCTTTGCACCTGATGTCTTAGGTACACCAGCTGATTACCTAGCTTCTTTAGAAATGATAAAGTTTAAGATGTGAAGCGTTCCAGCTTCTAGGTACAGCTTCCCCTTCTGCCGTAGCTAGACGATACGCTCCTTTACCTATTACCTGCTCAATCAAGTAGGGGCCTTCCCAGCTAGCACCTAGCTTTCCTGCATTCAATTCCTGGGTATTCTGGAAGACTTTCCTTAACACCCAGTCTCCTTGCTTGAAAACTTTTGCTTTCACGTTTTTGTTGAAGCTGCGGGCCACAATCTGTTGCTGAGCAGCCATCTTGACTAGTGCGTTGTCTCGCAGTTCTTCTATGGTATCTAGATCATAAGACAACTCAGAGTCATTTAGCTCCGAGGTTAAGAGCCCATACCTGGCAGTAGGTACAACTACTTCTGCTGGTAACACAGCTTCACAACCATAGACTAACGAGAACGGGGTCTGCCCTGTCGCTCCTCTAGGTGTCGTCCTGTTGGCCCAGAGAACTCTAGGTAGCTCTTCTACCCATTTACCTTTTTTGGCTTTTAACCTCCTTTTAATGCCGTTGATGACCACCTTGTTGCTGGACTCAGCTTGTCCATTAGCTTGAGGGTACCTGGGTGTTGACTTTACCAGGTTGATGTTCCATTCGTGGCAAAATTTCCGTGTTTTACCACTTATAAACTGTGATCCATTGTCGCATACAATCTCACTAGGTACTCCAAACGTGCAAATGACGTTAGTATGTATAAAGGCAATGACTTCTTTATCCCTTACCTGCTGGAACGCACCAGCTTCGATCCACTTGGAGAAGTAGTCAGTTAAGGCCAACATATACACTTTTTGACCTGGCGCAACTGGCAGCTTTCCCACTATGTCCATGCCCCACCTCATGAATGGCCAAGGTGTCAACGTGGGGTGTAATGGTTCGGAAGGCTTATGTACCATACCTGCGTGCTTTTGACAACTCTCACACTTCGCTACGTACCTCTTGGCGTCCCTACGCATAGTTGGCCAATAATAACCGTAGGACAAGATCTTGTTATACAAGCTTCTTCCTGCTGTATGTGAGCCGCATTCTCCCTCATGAAATTCCTTGAGGGTAGCTTCCCATTGTTCTTTCTCCAAGCATCTCTGCAAAATATCCTTCTTAGCTACACATTTAAACAAGACTCCAGCTATTACCTGGTACTTGCTGGCTTTCATGCGTATCTTTGTTGATTCCAGCTTGTCATCTGGTAGTATGTCTCTTTCTAGGTAATCCATCAGCGGCTTTGTCCAGCTATCAGCACCTGCCTCGTTATCAACGCTAAGTACGCTGCTTGCCTCTTTGTTAATAGCTGGCGCAGCTAAGTGAGCGATAGGGACATTGCTGAAGCTGCATTCCCTAAGTGCGGATCCCAGGTTAGCTAATGCATCGGCTTTTGTATTCTGGTCCATTGGTACCTGTTGTATTGTAAACTCTTGAAAGAGCAACATCTTCGATTTGACCAGCTCTAGGTACAGAGACATCTTTGAATCCTTAGCTGCATACTCTCCTTTTACCTGGCTAACTATAAGCAAGGAGTCACTATATACTTGCAACCTGGTTGCCCCCAGATCTTGAGCCACAGTCATACCTGCAATCAAAGCCTCGTACTCGGCTTCGTTGTTAGTAGCTTTAAAATCACAACAAATAGATCGCACTATCATGTCCCCTTGTGGCGATTTTAGGACTATACCTAGTCCAGCTCCTCTAAAGTTGGAAGAACCATCTACAAATAGTTTCCAACTACCTGCGGGGGTTACCTGATTGACATGTCGTACTTCCTCATCTGCTGAAGTAGCTAGGTTAGGACTGAAATCTGCCACAAAATCGGCAAGGGCTTGTGATTTATAGCCGTTCGCGGTTGGTACCTGATGTCATAAGCACCAAGTGATACGGCCCATTTGCTCATCCTGCCAGTGTATTCAGGTTTGCGTAACACAGCTTTTATAGGATAATTAGTCATAACACAGATAGGATAAGCTTCGAAATAGTGTCGAAGTTTCCTCGAAGCTGTATATAAAGCTAACACTAATTTTTCCAGAGAGGTGTACCTGGTTTCTGCATCAAGTAAAGATTTACTGATATAATACACGGGTAGCTACTGGTTGTCAGCTTCCCTAGCCAATACCCCGCTAACAGCTGTGCTACTCACAGCTAGATAAAGCTGTAAAGTCTCACGTGGTTTCGATTTGGAAAGTACAGGCGGTGTAGCTAGGTACGCTTTTAGCTGTTGTAAAGCAGCTTCGTGTTCTGTAGTCCAATCAAAACCTTTATTTTTCTTAAGCACACGATAGAAAAGATGACACTTATCTGAGGATCTGGAGATGAAGCGATTAAGCACTGACTTTTCCTGTCAGCTTCTGAACCTCTTTCAGGTTCTTGGGGGATTGGATATTGATGAGTGCTCTGATTTGATCTGGACTAGCTTCAATTCCTCTTTGTGTTACTATGTAACCTAGGAACTTGCCAGCTGGTACTCCGAATGAGCACTTTGTTGGATTCAGCTTCATGTTGTACTTCTTCAAAACATCAAAGGTGTCCTGCAGGTGAGATACATGATCCCCAGCTTGTTTGGATTTGACCAGCATATCATCGATATAGACCTCCATCGTATCCCCAAGCTGTTTTTCGAACATCTTGTTCACTAGGCGCTGATAGGTAGCACCTGCATTTTTTAGACCAAATGGCATAACCTTATAGCAATATATACCTCTTTTGGTCATGTAAGCTGTTTTCTCTTGATCTTCTGGGTCCATCAAAATCTGGTTGTAACCTGAGTAAGCGTCTAGGAACGTGAGCCTTTCGTGTCCAGTTGTGGGCCCTGTGGCATCTACCAGGGCGTCAATGTGAGGTAGGGGGAATGGATCTTTGGGGCAAGCTTTATTTAAATCGGTGAAATCAATGCAGACTCGCCATTTGCCATTCTTCTTTCCTACCACAACCACGTTAGCTAACCAATCAGGATATTTGACTTCCCTAATTTTACCTGCTTGTAGCAATTTTTCTACTTCCTCGTTGATGATCAGGTTGCGTTCAGGTGCAAATTTCCTTCTTTTTTGCTTGATAGGTTTATGATGGGGGTCCACATTCAGCTTGTGGGTGCAAATAATGCCAACCATGTCTTCATGTGTCCATGCGAAGCAGGTGATGTTTTCCTTGAGGAACTCGATGATCCTAGCTTTCTCCTCTGGTGGTAGGGACGCTCCAACCTGTACTGTTTGTACCCATAATAACATTGTAAGCTGAAGGACAATCAACGACACTAAACCTGGTTTGTATTGACCCTTGAAGATGTACCCATAATAACATTGTAAGCTGAAGGACAATCAACGACACTAAGCCTGGTTTGTAGATTGACTCCTTTGGCGTAGGTTGGTAGTGTGATTTCGCCAATGGTGATGGCGGGTTCTCCGTTGAAGCCGTATAGGACTGTTGACTTTTTGATGATATCCTAGTCACGTAGCCCCATGCTTTGTATGGCATTCTTGAATATGATGTTAGTTGAGCTTCCATTGTCTACCAGCACTCTCTTGATCAAGCAGTTGCTGATTGTGAGGGAACTAACTAGTCCGTCGTGATGATCAGCTTCCTCTTCTTCTTCGAAGCTGATGGTCATGCTGCGTAGCTCTCGTTCCTCCTTGCTCCTGTGCTGGGTTGGAGCGGATTTGGAACCTTCCCTAGCGAACCGCTTAGCTGCAGAATAGGTTAGTCCACAAATTTCTGAGCCTCCTGAGATAAAGTTGACTACCTTGTCATGTGTTGGATCAGGTGGTGGACCAGCTGGTTTGCTGTTGCGGTCCTTGCTAGGTTCATCTTTCTGGCCCTTCTTTCCCATCAAATGTTCCAGGTAGCCTTTCTTTAGTAACCAAGCTACCTCTTTCCTAAGAGCCTTGTAATCCTCAGTTAGATGGCCATGATCTCCATGGTAGCTGCACCACTGGGAAGTGTCTTTTCGCCCATCATGTTTGTCAGTCTTCCTGGGCCACCTAACTGCTGAGCCCAGCTTCTCCAACGCGTTTACTACACCTCCTGCATTAACATTAAAGCAATAGGAAGATATAGGAGGGAAATCCGTATTGTTAGGTTTGCGGGAGCTTCTCTAGCTACATTGCTAGCTTGGTCTCGCTTCTGGTATGGCTGATGACGCCAATCGTTTCTTTTGTTGTTGTTGCTGTTATTCTGAGTTTTCCTTTCGTAGCTGGATTCTCCTCCATATCTGGATGCATCGTCTTCTTCTACGCGGATCTCAGCCATGGCTCTAGCCCTGACTTCCTCAAAGGTACTACAAGGATACCTGGTTAGTTCATAATACAGGCGAGATTTAGGTATCAAACCTCTCCGGAATGCTTCGAAAGCTGTGCGGATGTCCAGGTTCTTAACAGAAATCATCTCCCTATTAAACCTGTCTAGATACTGGCGAACAACTTCACCTGTTTTCTGTATAATATTGTACAGGTCGCCTGTGTGTTTCTCCAGCACTCTGCTGCTAGCAAACTGTTAAGAACATAGAAGTTAGGGATAGTACCAGCCCTGAGGGTTATAAGCCATTGTAGGGCAGGTCCACCTAAGGTGGCTCCAAAGGATTTGCACATCGTAGCTTCAAGGAGGCCTTCTGGGATAGGAAGGGTCCACATCTTCTGGTTGTACTGGTTCACATGATCGTATGGATCCGTAGTCCCATCATATAGCTTGACTAACGGGGCTAGGTTCAGCTTCTTTGGGATCATAGCTCTAGCTATCTCTTCCACGAAAGGTGACTTGGTGTAGCCATCAGGGGTCTCCTCAGCTACGGGTGTTGGTGCCCCGGGCATCTTTGCTATCATTCGCATCATCTTCTGATTATGGGACTCAAGGAGAGCCAACTTCGAAGTTGTGGGGTCCAACTCCTCTTGGTAGGGTTGCTCTGGCGTTTCCTCAGCGCTAGCTTCTGCGTCATCCAGCTCCAAAATTCGAGGTGTCAAACCAAGGGGTCGTCGTAAGGACTTCTTAGCGTTGCTCTTGGCTGACTCTAGTTCTTTTTGTAAGTTTTCAATGATCTCATTGGATTTCGTCTGAGCCTCTTGCAGAGATGCGAGAGCTTCTCTCATTTGCTCGGGAGTGAATTCAGCCATTTGGAGGTTAGGTGTGTTTTCCTTTTGGGAAAGGATTGATTTTGAAGGATTAGATATGAAATCTAGCTGTAGGCCCCACGGTGGGCGCCAAACTGTTTATGCTAAATTCTGCTAGGACAAAACTTAGCTGGGAGCTACAGCTAAGATTCCACCAGGTTACTGGTAGCTGCTAAACACAGCTAAGATGAACAAGTAAAGCAGAAATAAGACAAAGACAAGACACTAGAGATGGTGACGCAGAAACCCGTGGAATAAGGGAAAAACCGCGGGTGGCTTTGAGTCCACCAATCCACTATGTTTTTGATTACAGCCCTAGTGCCTTTGTAACTAAGCAATTCGTAGTTTGTAGACTAATAAAACAATGCTCGTACTTTCGTATGTAATTTCTAAAGCGTATGAACTTATGTCCTTTTACAATCACTTCGAATGTATATATAACTAAGAAGAATATACCCGTTTGAACCCAACAACGTCTTGAAACAGCTCCAAATCCCTTATTTATGTCTGCCATTAATGCTAATCAGCATGATTCTTGCTCTTTTATTGCCTTTTGCATTTATGGCCTTTATCCTTATGCGGATCTTCAGACTTTGATGTCTTGACTTGTAACGTTTCTCAAAATAGAGCTGTATTCCTTTAGCTAGGCGATATCTAGCTGGTCTTTCTTAGCTGGTGAACTTCAAGCTGGATTTCCTTAGCTGGAGGTTCCAAGCTGGAAGCTTATAGCTGCAATGACTCTTAACCTGCACCAATAGCTACATAAATTTCATGGCGTAACAATCAATGACCCGATTCGAACGTGCATGGATCTTGAACAACTCTGCCCACATAGAGTATTGTACATTTTCCATGTCTAACGTGATGGGAATAATGTGTGTAATATTGGTAGAAGCAAGAGAAGAAGAAGAATAAGAAAGAGAAGAAGTCGACGAGGACGATTTGTCCTTGCCGCCGCCGGTCATGGTGGCCGGACGGTGTAGAGAAGTAGGTAGTGGGCGGTGAGGAGTGGCGCACGGCTAGGGGAGAGCGGAAGCAAGAGGAAAGAGAAACCCTAGCAATCTGATACCATAAAAGATAATATATTTCCTTGAAAATGTTAATTGTGTACAAACTAATATTATATACTCTAGGTTACAAGATAATCACCAAACCTAATCTTTAGGAAACTAAGAGATACACAATCACTAAAAGATATACATAAATAACTAGAAGACAATTATTTACATAATAATAAGAATAATGAAAATATAAAGATACTTCCATTTATTCTAACAGTTGTAAATTGTAATATTTTGAAGTTTGATTTGACAAAGTATGTGCCTACCTTGTGGGGGGTAAGCATGTTGCTGGTTAAGTAAATTTAGCATTTTCGCCAAAGAAATTAAATAATTTCTAGAAACTGATTGTGTATATCATGACACAAGCAAAAACTTGGAATATGAACTCCCTTGAGAAATTGGATTTATATTAAATTCATACAATAAAAGTTGGGTAACTATAAAGGTAAAGCATCTTAAAACTATATTTATTTACACATTGAATTTCTTTGAAAATTGAGCCAAATGATATGAATAGGATATAGAAACTATGCCAAGATTATTGAACCAAATATAATTAAAGAGGTATGGGGCTATGAACAAGCTCGACTATTGGCCTCTAGCAATAACACAATAACTCTAAATTTTGAGGGTGTTAGTATTAGAAGCCAAATATATTGGTCCATTATCGTTACTGAAGTTGGATGGAGTAGGGAACCAAGTTCAGGACGTGGTATGTCACTCTAACCTCTACAATGGGTTGTCTGAAATTTCAATGCTAGTCCTTATAGTGGTTCGTATGATGGTCCTGCCTTACATAGTTTATTGGTTGGTATAAAGTTTCCTACTCTACAAGTTTTTGAGTGGACAACATCTTATTTATCTGAGATGAGTATTTTTGTATAGCTGTCTCTTATCTTAAGACTGGACATGAGCCTAAACCAATACGGGCCAAGGAAAAGCTGGGTTGTGCCTGTTTTTTTCAAAGTATTACACAGTCCACGCGTCGTGATGTGAAATTCTCTTAAAAATATATGTATTAACGAGTTGATACTTGGGATGACTCTTTATATTTGCGTCTCTCTTATACTAATTTTGAATATAATGTCCATACATGGTTTACCTATATGCCTCTCCTATCGTGGGTAGGAATGGCAATGGATCGGACTCGGATCGGACTTACCAAACTCCAAATCCGCTCCATTTCAATCGGACTATGAAATTTACGCTCCTATTAGGATTCGGACTATATATTCTCGGATTCGGACTCAGACTTTTTCCATCGGATTGTTTCGGACTCGAATCGGATTCGGATTAAATTACCATATTAAATACCCAAAACACATCTTTAATATAACAATTTTAATGTTTTACTTGATTTCTTATAATGTAAATCTATTATTTCTATTAAAATGTTCTTTTAATCTATTAGTTGACGAAGTAACAAGTAATAATCGGACTCTAGTCGGATTCGGATCGGATCTTACCTAAGGTCCAACTCCTATCGGATTTCATTCGGACTTTTATGTTTTCGGATTCGGGTCGAACTTTTTCCTTCGGATCGAGTCGGACTCGGATTGGAGGCGGACTGAATTGCCATCCCTGGGATTAAGATTGAGCTCATGTCGTGCATACCCAATTCTCGTGCCACCTCTCTCCGGCCTTGCCATAGCTAGCTCTATCCTCCATATACTCTCTGGTCTCTATAGTCTATGCTACTCAGTATTGTAAAAAGTTTCACAATCGTCGTCCTTTTTACAGCCTACCATTAACGTGTTACAAATGCTAATATGGTGGGCTTATAAAAGATTCACCTCCTTAGAGCTAGAAGCCTATACAAAAGTACTTCCTCCTGTTGCAATATTAGAACTCTCACGCCTTTTAAAACACAACTTTAAATGTTTACATTTTTCATTGCATTTAATAAAAATGTGGATATTAATTAATAATATATTGACTCAAATTTAACAAGATATCGCGTGACTATTTTTGTCGTTATATAAATCTAATACTTCCTCCGTTTCGCAATACTCGCAACGTTTCTTGTTTGCACACTATCCAATGCAATACTTTGAATCTTAATATCTCTAATTATTGATAAGTAAAAATTATAAAAAGTTAATATTATGATAGTATGCATTAAGACGAATCAAATAAGACCTCACTTGACTATATTTTTTCTTATACACTTGTGAAAAAATATAACATAAGATTGGTTGATGAATAGTAGTTACTATTCTAATGTTGCGAGTATTACGAAACGGAGGAAGTATAAGGTCAAAAAAGTCTTTGTACATAACGTAAAAATTTTCAATATTACAATTAAAATGGAAAGAGTTTAACTCAGAAAAAACCTAATAAAAAATAAAGAAATTAAAAAAAATCTGATGCCACGCTCTCAAAGTCTCAACACAAGGCAGTCGCCCCCTAACGTCTCACTCTCACATGTCTGTTTTCATTCTATCCCTTCCTTACCCACTTCAAATCACTTACATTTTTTCCTGTTCTTATTTTCCAACTTATTTTCTCTCCCCATTTTCCTTCTAATTTATTCCATATGAAAAAATGAAGTGAGAGAAGTTTATCCTTTTCTGAGTTTCTCTCACATCAAGCAATCGTCAATGGCGTCGGGAAACTCAGAGCGAGTTGAGCTAGCGAAGCTCTGCAGTTCTCGTAACTGGTCTAAGGCTATTCGCATTCTCGATTCTCTCCTTGCTCGTTCTTCTACCATTCAAGACCTCTGGTAATTGATCTGTTGATTCATTCATTTCAGATTTTGTTTAAACTGATCTGTTGTTTAAGATGATCTCTTACTAATTCAATCCTTCATTTTTGTTTTTGGTGTTGAAATTAGCAATCGAGCGTTCTGTTATAGTCAATTGGAGCTTCATAAACATGTGATTAAGGATTGCGATCGTGCGCTTGAACTTGATCCTGGCCTTCTTCAAGCTTACGTTTTCAAAGGTGAGCTCATGAGTTGATTGCTTCTGTAATCGATTGTATTGAAATTTGATTTTCGGAATTGAAAATGTGAACTGTATTCTTTAGTGATATTATTGCTGTTAGTTGTCGTTACAAAGTAATCTTTGATTTATAGTGTTCAGTAGCGGAACCAAGGATAATCTATTAAGGAGACCGAGTACACGTAACATTTCACTTAGATACACTAACTAGTACGTTTTACTTTCAATTTTTAATAGATATCCAAAATGATTGGGAAGGCCACGGCCTATGCCGGTCCTCCCTCGATTCCGCCCCTGCTGACTGCGTGACTAGCCAAGTATGTTGCTATTAGACAATTTCATTATCAAGCAAAGAAGGACCATGAATTGGCCAACAATTTATTATAAAATAGGTGCTATACTAGTGTTATACTCGTATTACAAGAGAAAATTTTGAGGCTAGTGTCTTAGGAGAAGTTAAGCTTGCAAATGTTCCGTACAGAGGGAATCATTCTTAGGACTATGCTGACATTTTCTCTCTACGTAACTTTCAAATCATAGAATTGCTATATTATTCGAACACCTCAAAGCATGGAAACAAAACTCGGTCGTTACTTTACGTAAAGACTATTATGTAACGGATTTTGGACTTGCCGTTACGCGAACTACCGTTACGTAACGCCGCGATGAAATTCACGTCCATCTGGGCGGGTGACTCGTCGCGTTGGAGCGTTTCTTACCCGCTACGTCCATCACTTTATCCGAAAAAAAGAAGGGGAAAATACACGTATTAGCACAAAAAGAATAGGCACGCACCACCACCACCACTAACTACTAAGCCTTATTCCGAAAACCAAAATGGTTTGGGTCGGCTAATATGAATCGCCATCGAAACTGTCGACAAGTGTGACAAAAAAGTTTTTAATTTATTTTTTTAAGAAGTTTTAATTTTTAAAGTTCTAAAACATTTGTAAAAAGTTTGAAAAAGTTTTAAACACAAATAAATTAGGTAATTACACCCCTTCCTCTACGTGAATAGTGTCCCTCCACCTGCCTCTATCCAAAACGCCATGCTCTCATCGATCCCAATTAAACTCATATCACTTTAAATTACTTTCATCCAAGTCATCTTAAGTCTTCCCGTACGCCTTACAATTTGATTGCTCCTCCACTTTTCAAGTCTTCTAACCGACGCATCACTTGGTCTCCTTTTCACATGATCGAACGATCTTAAGCCTCATATGCAACTCTAACTTTTCTCCGAATTGCCTTATATCTTAATCGGTCCTTCCTTGTGTGACCACACATCCACGGTGACATATGTATCTCCGCCATATTCATCTTATGAACGTGACATTGTTTCACTGCCAAGCAGGCCTAATTACCGTGTGGTAGAATTCTCCTTCAATCTATGGGGAATGGTGGAATCAAAAAAGGAACCCGATGACGCTTTTCCACTTTAAGCAACCCGCATTAATTCTATGAGCTACATCTCTAGAGTTCTCCATCCTTTTGGAGACTAGATCCAAGGTAAGAGATTGCGTTTGATTCTTGAACCACTTTCCATTCAATATGTCCGCCCCTGCCTTACTTGCACTCCAAATACTCTGCTTTACTTCTGCTCAATCTAAAACCGCGAGCTTCCAATTTATGTCTCCACAATTCCAACTTACTTTGAACACCATCCTTTATCTCATCCATCAACACAATATCATTCGCAAACATCATACACCACGGTATATCATCTTGAATTAGCCTCGTTAGTTCATCCATAACTATAGCAAAGAGAAAGGGACTAAATGCAGAACCTTAATGCACTTCGATCGTAATTAGGAGCTCTTTTGTCTTCCCCACGATAGTATGCACACTCGAATCATTATTCATCTTTCGTTCTTTGATCGTAATAGGCACACACCAACGAAAGGAGAAAAACTTGGCGTAGGCTTTGAAGTTGGATAATATATATGAGTTAGTATCAATTCATATATATAATAAGATATGAATTTCAATTCATATATATAATAAGATATGAATTTCACGTTTTAAGTAATTTTTTATGCATCTTATTGTAACCTAACCATATAGCTTTGGTCAAATTAAGTTATGAGCATACTTATAGAACTTCAAAAGTGCAAAATCGAGGTCAAAATTTTAATAATGCTCGCGTCAGCCGCGATTTGTTTCTATTCGGCCGTTACTAGCCGTTTCCATGTTATCGCGACCGAGTACGCATAACATTTCCTTAGATACATTAAGTGGTGCCTTTTACCTTCAACTTATAATAGATATCCAAAATGATTGAGAAGGCCCCGGCCTACACCAGTCCTCCCTTGATTCCACCCCCGATGATTGTGTGATAAGCCAAGCAGGTTGCTATTTAATCTTACATGGTTATTGATTAATTATTTGAACTTTTAAAAAAATGATTATAACAAATCAAGCAAAGGAGGACCAGGAATTGGCCAACTGATGATAATGAAATAGGTGCTATGCTAGTCCTCAATCTTCTTACAAGAGAAATTGTTGAGGCTAGTGATGTAGGAGAATTTAAGCTTACAAATGTTCCGTACAGAGGGAATCATTCTTAGGACTCTGTTGACATTTCGCTCTATCTAACTTTTCCAATCATAGAATTGCTATATTATCCGATCACCTCAAAGAGCTGATAGGGTTGCATTGCGGTGGCTTCAGGATTCTTAGCTGTTACCTAGTTGCAATCACTTATGATTAGGAGAAAGGGCTTTGATCGTTAAATATGCAATTAGTACTTGTGTTTAGCTTGTTCTATACAATTGTCCAAGTGAAAGTTTTATACCTTTTGTGGAACGTAGATTTCCATATATAATTGGTAATTGGGAGAGGATTAGGATTAGCCCTAGTAAATCGTGGACGAGTTACAAGAAAGTGCCCAAGTTGATCAAAACTTGGTTATCTTAAGAGTTCGACAAAGAACTTGATTGAATAATGCTTCAAAACTCAGAGTATCCCATAATTATTCTTATCGCGTTTACATATATTCGTGAGATCTCTAATGTAAGGAACTTAGAGTTCCTTCTGAGATAGATGTTTTATAAAGTTGCTACAATGCTTTATGAACTCTGAATAAGGGTATGGTGGAAGTTATACATTAGAGTAGTGAAAGTGAAAAAATATTCTTTGCTTGAAAGCGGTACCAAAATCTTCCCAGAAATGATGTTTTCCCCATTTAGAGCCTTGTATGCTGTCATAGGAAAAAAAACAAAAAAGTTATGAAAATTTCGTAGGGCTATTGCATAAAGCATTGGAATGAGTTGGTACATCAGTCACATAGCAACCTGAGGTCAATACTGGCGGCTTCCTCTGTACCATTGGAAATTAGTTTCGAGACGGAGTTGAGAAATGTTTACTCAACGATATTTTTTGGACAACAAACAATGAGATCCTAACTTCTCCATCACTAGAGGGATAAGCAGAGGTAAGGGATACTGGATATCAGAGTTATAACTTATAACTTCTATGACCCCGCAAAAGAAAAAAGTTGATCTCTTCCACCCACTCAACTTCTTAGACACTCGTTCAACCACAGGATCTTAAAGAGACTACTTCTACAATAAGCTCTTAAATGAACTTGTATGTAGGAGAAAAGAGGATTCTAGATGGCACAATGGGCCACAGAGGAAATTTTGGAAGAATTGAGGAGTAAAAATTCATACCAATTTTCGACCATTGGTAGACTTTGCCTGTCCAGAAAAGAAGTTGGTAAGAACTGTATGAATTTATTTTAACTCCAGCGATTAGCCCAACGGTGTGAAGACATTATGGAATTTCTTCAGATCATTTGAAAGATTGGTTGTTCCAATGAGTACTTGTGAGTTTGTGACTTATGCGAGAGAAAGTTTTCCAATGACACTTCAGAGAAGATGAAACAGAGAAAGAGTGTTAGTGATTGGAAATGCTGCTGATTCTTGCCACATTATGCCTTTGATGTGACCATCCACCATTTTGATGTGATCATCCCTCTCTCTGAGGTTGGAACAATAATTGTTACACTTGCACCAGCTTATCCCTCTCCAAACTTTGGTAATGATCATCTATCATTTAAAATCAAAAGCCCGCATGCTGAACCACATAAATCACTTGTTTGGATATTAGCTGAAGTCACGCACTACTAGTCTACTACAATACTAGCTTCTTTATTCAATCCCAAATGCAAGAAACACACACCATTCGTAAACAACTTAACATATCGTCCCCTATTACTAACCCTCAAAAATTATTGAGAGCTGATTTAATGCATACATCAAACCGTACGCCGAATCTAAATACTTCAATAATATAAATAACTCTATTAGGACAAATGTTATTGCGTCGGCTGCTTATACATTTTTAAAAGAAGTTTTATATTTTTGGGGGCCCATTGGCTCACTTGCCCAAGTCAGGGTATTGCTCCTGTAGGATGTCTTTTCTCCCCCATTCTTCATGCCCCCTCTGAGTTTTCCTTGGTTCTGCTTGAAGGGGTGAGTTACCGATTAATCTGCCTAAATCTCCTGTGGGATCATCTTCTAGATGAATTGTTGTGGCATGCTCGCTTAGAACCCGTTCTTTTCAACTTATTTTCAGTCCAGTCCTTACTAGAAAAAATAAGTTCAGATCAATAAAAATAAGCAAAAATAAGGTTTGACCTTCTCACAAATAAGGTTTGAGTAAGTTCTTTAAGTTTCAAATAAGTTCTAATAAGCAAAAATAAGTTGCAAACGAATGGACCCTTATTCCTATGTGGCACAAGAAAAGAAGAGAAGATTGTTGGTTCAGTGCAGGCGCTAAGCGTACATTAGACACCAATTGTGGAAGCAGTTTCATACAGGTGTTATAAGGAAAGAAGTTTTATAGGCTTATCTCTAAAATCATGCAACTAAGTAAACTGCTATTAGACAGTGATAAAACTGAGTGCAGGCCTTTTCCTACTATATTGGTTAATGCATGCATTCCTAATTCTAACCTATGTGTAAGAGGCTATATCCTCCAGTGATTTCAGCGAGCAAGGTCTTGCTGATTCTGATAGTTGATCCCTAAACTTTTTATGGTCTACCCTTAGCTTTTCATCGATTCACTTTCTGTCTGCTGAACATTTTTGCACACAGTGAAACCCATGGTCTGACTCTGAACTGATATTGTGACATCATAAAATTAAGGGAAACTACACAAGGTAACCCAAACCGACTTTGTCTTCCCAAAATAACTTTGAAACATCAGAAATTCCCAAATCTTTGAAGTGCTGAATCTTTCTTAAACTAACCATATATGTCAGGAAATTATCATATTAATACATTTTGACGTGATTTGTTATTTGTCACTGACGTATCTGAATGTTTTCCAGCAACAAAATTATGAATTTGTGACAAATATTTTGGGAATTTCAATAATTTAGGGTTAATTTGGGAAGCACCCTAAGTTCAAGGTTACCATGTTATTTCACTGGCACAAAAAGGTGATGTGCTCCAATTATTTTTGTTTAATTTAAATTGCAGGACATGCATATTCTGCCTTGGGAAGGAAAAATGATGCTGTGTTAGCCTGGAAGAAAGGTTATAACATTGCTCTTAACCAGTCAGCAGACTTGAAACAATTGTTAGAATTGGAAGAGCTGCTTGTAGAGGAAAATGCAAATGGAGTTGTCGAGCAAGAAGAGCATACTAATGGATCATCCGCACCATTAATAGTCTCAGAAGGACCAAGTATATGTGAAAATGAAACTGCAAAGGATTCCAATAGTCTAAGGGATTACTCCGAAACCAGCAGTGAATCTGACAGTATGTCTGAGGTCCAGAGCAAATTGGTTCATGAATCTTATATGCAGAATGGTTCAATGGAAAAGATGAAGGAAACTAAGAAATTTGAAAGCAAACTGAATGGTACCTACAAAAAATTGAGTAGTGAGTTGGAATCACTCAATAAACCTATTGAGGAACCCCGCAATAAAGTTAACACATGTAAGGTTTCCAACAAGTTAAATAGCAAGAATTCTGAAGAATTTGAGTGGAGTAGTGCTGTCAAGAAGAACCAGAAGGTTTGTGTTGCTCGGATTTCAAAAAGTAAATCTATAAGCTTGGACTTTCGGTTATCAAGAGGGATAGCAGAGGTATGATATTGACCCCTCCATTTGTTTTGTAGTTATCATATGGCTATGCCATTACACTGATGATTATCTGTGAAAGGGTACTGTTTTAGGCATAGACGCAAGTAGGAGTGTAAGACTATTGAGTTATTTCTTAGATATGCCCATACCCTGATACCCCCTTGTTCTCCAATATTTTTGCCATTGTTTGTGTGTTTTTTGTCCCTTAAAGGTGGACTGTCATTATAATGCAATTTGTGCTTGCTGAACTTTCATACCTATCTTTATGCAAAGTTCCAATAGTAATTAACAACTGTAACTATTTTTAAGGGTGGTTTGACAATCAATGTTCATGTCATTTGATGGATTGCTAATAAATGTAGGCGAATGATATATGTAGCCTTTAGGGCTGTGTATAAGAAACTGAAAAAAAGAAAAATATTGAGCATTGAATAAACATTAGTAACTAGTGATTGACGCGTTGATTTTTGCATAAATTTCCAATTTAATATCATCTTAGGTTATGTATTTAATGCTTATATAGTTATATATATCCCTAGGGCTACATATAACATTACCAATAAATGTGTTTTGCAAGCTTTTTCAACAATAACCATCATGTTGCGTGAAGGAAAGTACATTGGAAGCTTAAGCCTTAAGCTGCACTTGAATCCAGCCTATGGCTGATTATGAGAGTGATCGTTGTTCCTGACCCTTCTCCCTTGTTTTGACCTTTGTAGAGTAGATATTACATATGTTGCACCTTTTGTTTGGTCTCACTTTTCGAGTTTGAAAATGCATGCTGAATATTATTGGTCTATGTTACCCAGACACGGATTGAGTGTCTACTCGGATACGGGTGTCCAAGTGTCCGACACGGCTATTTTGTAGAAAAAATTCAAGTTTTTAGTTCAAAATGAAGTATCCAAATGAAGTGTCGTGTCGGATACGACACGACACGACACGACACCCGATTTTTGAGGTAAATGAAGGTGTCGGAGTAACATAGTTATTGGTTGCCTTGCCTCCCTATGGCACAACATTATTGATTGGCTGGAGTGGCGAGGGTGAGGGGGAGAATAGTTACAGCTCTCATGTGTTCCCTCAATCAACATGTGCCGTCTTGACAGTTCACCTTTCGGCTAGCTACCTAAATTAGACAACTAGTTGTGGTTGTTGTGCCTGACCTTTTGATGTTGTATATATATAAGTTAGTATACGGGATGTCTAAGAACATAAACTATGTGAAGGAAGAGGTTCTTGCTGGATTTTTCGAGGGATGCAGAACATACTGGGGTAGGTAAGATGATATGTAGTATGTATGTAATATCTCTGTAACTTTGTGACAGTGTCACACTTCTTTGAGATATGCTGATTTCAGATATTCACGAAATCACCATTTAGTTGTTGATAACCGTTAATGGCTGTCAACTATATTGGATGTTAGATTTTTTTGGTGCATTTTTGCACCAGGAATTATTTTGCTTCTTCTAGTGCTTCTGTTCATTGTTTGATCTTGATGTTTTCCCACATAATTTGGTTAACTATTTTGGTTTTCCTGGAACCACCTTCACTTATAGGCAAGTCAGACAAGGCAACCTACTTTCCATTTTAGTTGTCATACCTGAGTATTTTTTTCTGGAGGGATCATACCCTTTGTTTGCCTTACTGAAACATTTTGTTGATTTTCAAGGTGCTGTAACTCAAGAGTACACATTAAGTATACTTCAATCTTTTGTGCAAGTAAACTACTTCTATTGTAGCATAAGTTGAAAGCACCAATAACAAGCAAGAAAAGAACAGCACGACTTTTTTCCTCTTTAAAAAGACGTAAAAGCAATGAAAGAAAATGATATGGATCAATAAGATATTGGTGGCGAATTAGTACAAAATACAATTTACTAGCTAGTCTTTACATATAAAAGTTTTTGAATGGAGTTAAATGATATCATATTGGTTGTTAACAGATTCCCGCTTTCCCGGTTGACTTCTCCCTTACTGTTGTCGAAAAGCAAATGAAGTAACTTTTTTGTTGCAAATAAAATTGGTATTATAGAAGATTGAGGTGGGTTTTAATGTCACCGACTTAGAAGGTTTATAGAATGGAGCAAAGATTTTGGGATAGGCTGAAATGGAGCAATTTTTTATATAGGATACAAGGATAGAGGAAGCTGTAAGGGAGCACAAAGAAAACTTTGTAGCCAAGATGGTTAGTGAAGATATTTGGTCTTGTAGTATAGAAATGGATGTAGATTCGGCATGGACTAAGATAGAACATATTTTAAAGGAAGCAACGAAAGAGGTCATTGGAGAATCTACAGGGGTTGTACCATCAAATAAGGATACATCTTGGTGGAACAAGGAGGTGAGACAAGCGATAAAGAGCAAACGAGAAGGTTATAAACTATTGGGAAAAGCTAGAAGTAATGAGAACTATGAGAAGTTCAAAGAGGCTAGAAGAGAAGCAAAGAAGGTAATACAAGAAGCTAAATCAAAGGTAAATCAAGAGCTTTATGCAAGATTGGATACGAAAGAAGGGGAAAATGACATTTATAGAGTTGCGCATGTGAGGGTCAGGAAGACAAGAGACATAAGAAAGGTAAAATGGGTCAAGGGTGTCGACCAAAGTGTTCTTGTTGAGGTTGAGGAGATAAAGGATAGATGGAGGTCTTTGATACCTTGTTCAATGGCGATCAAGCGGAAGTTATCGGGGATGTGCAATCTCGCCAAGTATGTTAAATCAAGAGTTTATGTGGAGGATTCTAAAGGGAGAAGTCGTAGCAGCAATAAAATAGATGGGATTGAGAAAGCTATGGGGCCGGATGTCATATCTATCGAAGTTTGGAGGTGTTTAGGGGGAGAGGAATCGAATGGCTGACAACATTTTTCAACATGATTTGGAGACACAACAAAATGCTATCAGAGTGGAGGAAGAGTACTTTGATTTCTTTGTATAAGAACAAAGGCGATGTACAAGATTGTACCAACTACCCAGGAATCAAACTAATGAGTCATACGATGAAACTCTGGGGACGGGTGATTGAGCAAAGACTTAGGAAACATGTGAAGATATTGGAAAACCAATTTGGATTTATGCCAAGAAGATCGACTATAGAGACCATTCACCTTATGAGACGACAATGAAACAATATTGGGATAGGAAGAAGGATTTACATATGGTTATTGTTGATTTGGAGAAGACATATGATAAAGTACCAAGAGAAATACTTAAAAAAGATGCGTCACAAAAATCTATAGATATTATCAAAGGCATGTATGCGGACGACCGTGGGGAAGGACGGAAGAGTTCCTTATTACGATCGAAGTGCATCAAGGTTCTGCACTTAGTCCCTTTCTTTTGCTCTAGGCATGGACGAACTAACGAGGTCAATTCAAGATGTTAAACCATGGTGTATGATGTTTACAGATGATATTGTATTAATTGATGAGACTAACAAAGGTGTTGTAAGTAAGTTGGAGCGCAAGTTCAGTGGGGTTAGAAGCAGCGAGGCGGGGGAGTCACGTAGGATAGCAAAGTGGTTCAAAGATTGGAAGTCTTCCGTTATCTTGGATCTATTCTCTAAAAGGATGGAGAATTCGATGGAGACGTGACTCATCAAATTAACGCAAGTTGGTTAAAGTGAAAAGCGCCATCGGGCTCCTTTGTGATTCGACATTCCTCATAGATCGAAGACAATATTTTACCGCCACGCAATTAGGCATGCTTTGTTATATATGTTGGACGGTGAAACAATGTAATGTTCATAAAATGAATGCGGCGGAGATGCGTATGTTACGATAGATGTATGGCTACAAAAGGAAAATGAGGTGACTAGGGAGAAATTTGAAGTTGCATCGATTGAAGAAAAGATGAGAAAATATCGCTTAAAATAGTCTGCTCATATGGAAAAGAGACCAAGTGATGTGCTCGTCAGAAGACTTGAAAAGGTGGAAGAGTAAGCAAATTGGAAGGGGCAGGGGAAGACATAAGATGACTTGGATGAAGGTAATTGAAAGTGACATGAGTTTACTTGAGATCGATGAGAGCTTGGTGTTAGAGAGAGATGGGTGGAGGGACACTATTCACGTGGAGGAAGGGGTGTAATTACATTATTTATTTGTTTATCTTTAATGTGTTTGTCTTTTTGTTTAATTTTTTTTGTCACACTTAGGAGACGTAAATTTGGCCCCTTTTTTTCGCCAAAGTAAAATAACTTGAGGTTTACCATCTCTTGTTTCCATGGTTTTAGATGACGATTCATGTTAGTGGACTCCAAATCATTTTGGGAATAAGACTTTATTGTTGTTGTTAGATAGAGGTAGTAATGGATGCTTATGCCTTTTTCTGTATTGGCTTTGGAGTAATACATGGCTATACTTGATAACACCTACAATAGTCTAAAGCATAAAATTATACTTTAGAGAAAAGTGGAGAGAAACATTTTGCCGAAAATAGAATGGGGCAAAGATTTTTTGACACACTAAACAAAAGAAAAAGATCAATCTTTTTATGGGACATGGAGAGTAAATGACTTGTAGATGTTTATTAACTTTTTCCTTAATTGCTTTGGAAATGAACAAAATGAATTACTCCAAAATTGGGTGGTGCGGTAACACCTTGCAAATATGAGTGATTCCTTCTTTTATATACATGTTAATGTATTTATGTTGAAGATTGGGTTTTCTACGGTTCTAACTATAATTACTACCTCCAATGTTTTTTTTAAAAAGTCCAGTGTTTACATTACTTTCTATGGAGTCTACAGCACGCATTTGACTGAGACTTGCTCTTATATTTTTTGTTGTTTAACATTTAATGAAGTAATGTTGCTCAACTCAAGGTGGTGAGTTTTTGCTGCAAGTTTTGGCATCTCAATTTCCTAATTTTTAGAAAGAAATTAGACTAATGGAAAAGTTATAGATTCTTAGGGGGCGTTTGGTTGAAAGAGGGGAAAAGGAAAGGAATCAAGAAAGGGGTAGGAGGGGAAAGGAAACCAAAACCCCCAAATTAAAACATGTGTTTGGAAAAAACAAAGGAAAAGGTAACCTTTTTCCCTTGTCTTATTCTCTCCGGCACATCTCTGCTCTCTCCGGCACTTTTCTGCTCTCCGGCACTTTGCTCTGTCTCAATCACTTTCTGCCCTCCGGTGCTTTGCTATCTCTCTCCGTCACTTTTGACTCTCCGGCACGTTCTTCCTCACCCTTAACAATTTTCGCAAACCTGGGATGATGGTGGTGTGGGTGGTTGTCATGGATGTCGTTTTTCGTTTTTAGGATTAATGGCGGTGTGGACGGTGGTCGCCCTTTATCTGTTTGCTGGGGTCGGCTTGGGGGTTGCAAGAGGTGGTTTTAGGTCGGGATTGGTGGTTTTCGTGAAGGACTCTGTCGTTTTCGGTTGGGGGTGGTCGTCCAGGGTGGATTGTGGTTTACCGTGGTCGAGCTGGTGGTTAGGGAGTGGGTCAGGAGGTTTTCGAGTTGGGGGGTGGTCGTCGGACAATGGGCCGGTGGCTATGGAGTGGTGGTGTCGAAATGGTGGCCGGGGGCTTTGGATTTTAGGGTGGTAGTAGGGTTGTCTGCTGGTGGTTGTGGAAATGTGGTGGAGCAATGGTGGTTGGAGTGTTGGTCAAGGTTGGATGTGGTGTAGAAGGAATTGGGGGAATCCAAAACCTTGAGGGTGGGAGGGGAATCAAGTAAGGGTAACCAAAACTGAAAAGTGGGTAAAGGGAATGAAAAAAATCATCAACCAAACAACAAGTAACGGTAACGTAGTCTTTTGATTCCCTTTCCCTTTGTTAAAACCCCCAATCCAAACGGCCCCTTAGAGAGGACCGAATTTCACTCCACTCAACCAAATTGTGACTCACCATATTGTGATCCACTGATGTGCGCTAGACATATATAGTGAGATAGAGGGAATATGAGACAGAGGAAAAGTGGTTTAAGGTTGTATGCATAAATCAATGGAGGTATTTCATTATAAGCTTCACTAGGGGTATATGAAAAAGTATTTCGCTTTTTGATTACTTGTTCTATCATTATCGAAGAAGGACATTGCAACTACAACCCGTTGATAACATCTTTGCATAAAATTGATACTATAAAAGTTCCAATTTGTCTGCTACTTACTTCTAATTGTGCTTGCATCATTTATTTTGGGCTTTATTCATCAAAAAATCAATTTTATTTGGCAGGTAAATGAAGGAAGGTACACATACGCAATATCAATTTTTGACCAGGTATAAAATAATCTCTATTGCCTTTTCAACTGTTGTACTTTCCCTAGGTAAAGGGGTTAACCTGCTGTAGATCCGTACAAAATGATATTATTTTCAACATTTGGGGCTTCTGTAGATACTAAAAGAGGATCCAAATTACCCAGAGGCATTAATTGGAAGAGGGACTGCATATGCTTTCCAACGAGAACTTGATGCAGCAATCGCTGATTTTACCAAGGTATTGATTAGATTGCCAACTTCTGTGAACCTTGCATCCCTCGCTCACATGAACTCTACTAAACTTATGCTTAGGCTATAGAAACAAACCCATCTGCTGGTGAGGCATGGAAACGTAGGGGGCAAGCTCGAGCTGCTTTGGGAGACTCTGCTGGGGTAAGATAAAATGCTCTGTTCTGTTGTTTATGTACTTTATATGCTAATGTAGCTATGTAAGGCTCGAAATTTGTTCATTTTATCACCACCTGTCCCTGTAAAAGGGAAGTGAATTGAATTTCTCATTGATTATAATTAAATATGTATTAATATGACGTAGATGGTTTAGGTTTGCATTTATTATGTTTTTTTAATATACATCTATCTAGAACTGAGTATCAGAATTCTTTTGGTCTTTAAGACGGTCGAAGTTGCCTTCCTT
Source organism: Patellifolia procumbens (assembly GCA_947645195.1). Taxonomy (NCBI): domain Eukaryota; kingdom Viridiplantae; phylum Streptophyta; class Magnoliopsida; order Caryophyllales; family Amaranthaceae; genus Patellifolia; species Patellifolia procumbens. The sequence continues at coordinate 4,167,982 of CANSGD010000144.1, forward strand.
AAGACATGAAGGATTGGGAATTTCCTTGCACATAATCAATTTTTATATATGGTTAAATTGCAAAAGTTGATCTTAATAAAAAATTCTTCACGTATTTTCCTATGTAGGATCGAGTTGCAAATGTTGATCAGAATCTTGATTTTTTCACATTTTCTGGAAATTATGGTTGTAGATGCTGGTTGATCTAGGCTATAGCAGTAACTGGCACATGTCTTTGAGTCTCGGATGAATTGAAGAGTTTCCCTGTAATGATATTACGATTAACAAAAATAAGCTATGTTAAATTGATGCGGGTGCAAAAGGGAAATCCAAACAAATATTCTTTGGTTAGGTTTTATACTATTTGGGGATTTGGGTAATTTTATGAGTCAAGAGTCAAGACTATAATGGTACATAGTTTGAGAGTTAAAATTTATAAGGGAGCATGTCACAAATTGGAAGACGATCGTGGTTGTGTGCGATTTGCTTAATTAACAATATTCAGAATTTAGAATTTTTATATGTTAAAACTCTTCTATCTTCTTTAATTTTTTTTTTTTTTGGGGGGGGGGGGTTTATTTCTTTTTGGTTTATGTTAGTCAAATATCCCTATAATAAGGTTTAGATATATTATTTTAGATGTATGCTGTTTATGACATTGATATGCTTTATTCTATCTTTTTTTTTATTATATTATTTTTAACATGTTGTAGTAATTACCATGTAATACCTGAATTAAGAGGTCATTACTCTAGATTGGGTAAAAGAACAAATGATTATGCTCGATATTCCTTTCTGATGGAGTGCACTGAAATCCTGTTTTACCCTTGGAGAATTAGTAATGATGGCTGGGCAGCTTGCAACGCTTTAGGTCTGTGTCTCTGTGATGATTTTTTAGCTGGCTGATCATTGTACTTTAGACAAAAAGATCCAGGTTAGGTTTTTTTGTCAAATATTGTAACTTTTGGTGTCTTTAGAAGGTGAGATGGTGCTTAAGCGTTGCTTGCTATGATACCTTGCAATTCCATTATTACTGAAGCCTTGGATAGATCATATATATATATATTCAGGAGTACAATTTTTTATGCTCCCTCCGTCTTATTATTTGTTGTCCCACTTTGACTTTACTGATATGTGCCACTTTGACCACATTTTGTATTAAATTAGTAACTAATGGTATCATATAAACCATTTTAGGATATGTCTTAGTATATCTCATCAAACATCAACTTTCTATAGTTTTGTGCATTGGCAAACGTGACGAATGAAAGTGGAGGGAGTAATATTTAGTGATTATAAATGGCAAAATCATTTTCTTTATTGCTTAAGAATAAAATCCTTGTCTTAATGTACGCAATTGGGATTGATAAAATCCTCACTACTGCCTGCGAGAGTACATTGTTGCTAATAGATGCTTCAATGCAGGTGTTTCATGCTCTCTCTTGCTTTGTTAGAACTTATTATCCGCCAGGCTAATGTAAAAGCTGCGCATAGTTAGATTTTATAGAATCTGATACTTTTAACCAAATCTATATTTCAGGCAATTGATGACTTGTCCAAGGCACTGGAGTTTGAGCCTAATTCTGCTGATATACTGCATGAGAGGGGTAATTTGGTTAAACTTTTTTTCCTTTTCAAAGCACTTACTTTAATCCTTCCTTTTTTTTACCCTTTCTTCCCTTCACATCTTTCTCTTATGTGTAATCCCTTCATAATGACACATTGTTGTAACTTGTACGGCGTTTGGGAAGAGTTGCCAGAACATTGAGGGTATATTAAGGACACTTAATTTTTCGAGGTTTTAGTGTTTGACACCCTCTGTCCTGGTATGTCATTTTATTGTCATGATATATCTGATGGCTGATGGTCGTCTAGAGGGATGAGGTCAGATGACTCATCGTATGAGTTTTCCCTCTTCCATTTTGTTTAGTTTCTTAAGGCTGACTCGCTGTTCAGTCCTCCAAAAAAAAGCTGCAACCAGTTGCCAGTGCTATGAAAATTGAAATGATGCACCATAATCAATCTCCTATTTCAATGTACTACCTCCGTATCGTAATACTTGCAAAATTTTCGTGCAACTTTTCTCTTTTTGGTAAATTTTATTACAGAGAAAGCCTTACTCTATAATTTGTCACATGGGGCATATTTGACTCTCGCTCCTTCGCCTTGGTCTATGTGCCATTCCATATGTCGCTTAGAAGAATGCCTATATTGTGGCAATTCCACCCAGAAGGTAATGGGTTACTTCTACAACGCGTCCTTGTATAATGCTCAAGGCTCTAGGGTGAGTAACTTTTAATTATTATGAGCCCAACGATGGGTTCAATAAGTTCTTGCCAATAACCACGCCCACTAAAATAAAAACGTTAAACTAAAAGCCCATACAAAATGAGCACCTAGGAATATGAGAACATATGCAGATAACGAAGAACCATAAGACTGAATTACATGGGATGCCTGCGCTCACAAGAAATCACGGAGCCACTCATTAATAGTAATAGAACTTTTCTCAAAATTGCTTGCCGTGATATGAGTTACTACCCCTCAATCATTTATAATACCCCAAACAAGTAGGGATGATAATGGGTAAGGCTGCTCTAGATGGAATCTTAACCTTACACTTATTCTTAAAGTCGGCCCATACCCTACACATAATCGGTAATGTCTAAAAATTTTAGACATAATAGGGTCTAGGTGGGTCTAGGGTAGGGTCAAGGCCCAAAATGTTTCCAACGCTTACAATTTTTTAATTTTTTGTCGCCTATATTTTCTTTAGGTAGTAACATATCAATATAAACAATTGAGCTTGTGGCCAATATGGCCACAATAAGCATTCGAGAACCATTAAAAGATAAGGTTGTTGAACAACGTGGTGGGTGATAGTATTGGAAGGTTAGACTTGACTAGTTAGAGAGTGAGAAGATAATATGAGTTTTTGTGTAAATTAGATAGGGTTTGAATTTAGAAACTTGGGAATTATTTCTATTATCGACAGTTTATTAGGCAACTGGGTAGGGTTTGGGACCCTTACCTTTACTCTACCTAATCACACCAAAACCCCCTCTTATCCAGGGTCGAAAAAAATTAGTCCCAAACCCTCAAAATAATAGGGCCCAAGCGGATTAGAGTAGGGTTTGGGACCCATTGCCATCCCTATTTGCAAGTATTAAGACATTGCGGTAGTATCTTTTTTTTTTTTTTTAAATTCGCATCTTAATCATTGTTTATTTTTTTCAACTTGTAAATTAACCTCTTTTTTTAAGGGACAAAGTATAAGTCATTCTATGATATCATTGCAACAAACATGCCATTTTATATAATTAATGTTAGATTATAGGTTGTGCTATACTATTAATGCACTATGATAGAAGTATGTCAATTTACATTATCGATGCATTTTAAACTCAAGTTGACCGAGTCCTTACTTGAGGTGTTAGTTTAGTTGGGTAGTATAAGCTACATATACAATAAATGAATGTCTTAATTATTCCTTTTGCTACATAATATAGCAAAAGAAAACGAGACGGATGGAGTATTTGATATTTACAGCAATTGATATTTCTATTTCCTGAAGGTGGGTAAAACAATTCTTTTTACAAGAGATCAATGTAGTATAATTATTCTACATATAAATGCGGATTTTTTTGAACTATGACAATCACTGCAGGCAGAGCCAGTACAATCATAACCATGAGGTTAGGTTTGAACTTTAAGCTTGACCTTCTTAATGTCCTTTTCCTGTAAATCCCACCTTGATTACTAGTCTCGGCTAGGTGCTAGATCAGTAGATTGGCTGTTCCTTGATCACGACTGGGTTATTTTGTCAGTGTTTTGGGACAGTGGGAGACGTTGTATTTGAGATTATCTTCAGGTTGGAGGCCTAGCAATAGAGATTATCGTGCAATTGTAGCAGATACACAATTAGATTTAGTCAATAATCACATCTACAGTGAGAAGTTCTGCTTAAACCTTCATCTGATTTTTATTTTTTTTTGTAGATCTGAGATCTAATGATAGTGTTGCTGAGTTTGATAAAGTTATAATGATGATATACCAATGTTGAGTTCCCCCCCCCCCCCCCGCTTAGAGCAGAGAAGCATCTTATATTTCTGTAGACGGTTTCCGATCTATTTACCTTCTCTGTTCAGGTATTGTTAATTTTAAATTCAAGGATTTTGGCGCAGCTGTAAAAGACCTTTCTACATGTGTTAAGCTTGATAGGGGAAACAAGTCTGCCTACACATATTTGGTGATTCTTTTGCATTTAAAGACTTGATTCTGGATCACTAGAAGGATGTTCATTTTGGTTTCTTTTCGCTTTGTGACTGGTATAAGTTTCATCCCAACAGGGTCTGTCCTTATCATCCATTGGTGAGTACAAGAAAGCAGAGGAGTCACATATGAAAGCACTCCAATTTGACCAGGATTTTCTGGAGGCTTGGACTCATCTAACCCAGGTACTTGTTATTACCTTCCCACGTATATTTCACATCCTTTTTATCTAGTTTTCTCCTTGAGTTGAGTTTGTTGGTCTGAAGACTGGAGAATCATCATAATGACAAGTTCCTGTTTAGATTTCAAATTTGAGAAATGATGTCAAACAGAAAGCTATAACTATCTTTTTTCTATTTCGGTACGATATTTATTATCTTTAATTTTAGCTCTTTTGGAATGTAGTCTACTCTCAGATATTCTTTTTCTTCGTCCCCTTTTATTGTTGTTAGATATTGCCGCATGACATGCTTAACTTTTTTTCTTAATTGGAATCACAACTAATTCTTGTGATTTTCTTGTTTGATTTTATATTACAATGTCTATTGTCTATCAGTTCACGGCTACTTAGAGTTGATCACTTTGAACAACTATTACTTTTAGGGAAATTATATGAGGTAACTCTGTGTTTTTTGGGCCTTAATCTTGTGTAACCCCCACGTTTACACCCTTTTTCCATTAAACCGAACTTGTAAAAATCATTAGATCTAACAGAGTTACTAACACTGTTAACTATTTGACATTCTTTTACATTTCTCTCTCATGTTCTTCATTCTTGCCCTTGTTCTTCATCCTCTCTCTCACGTTCTTAATCCTTTGGATCTCTTTCTGTGTACTCTAATTAACAATTAAAATCTCCATTAAAGTGAGTCATAGATGACCAAAAACCCCCATTTCATTTTGTCATTCTGTGTTTAATTCGTTGAATGCGTTTATTAACTCTTCTTCCTCCTCTTTGCAAACTTCCCATTTACACATTGTTTGGATAGGAGAAAATGGAAGGAAAAGAAGTGAAGAGAAAGGGAGGGGGACAATTTTCACTTGTTTGGATAAATGGTTGGGGAGGGAGAGGGAATGATCCATTTTCCCTCCTTCTTTAATGAGTCTAATGATATATTTCCTCCAGAATTTGAAAAATTTTGAGGGAAAATGGACTACCTGTTTCTCCTCTCTTGCTCTTTCTCTTCCCTCCCCTTCCCCCTCCCTCTTCCCCCCGCCCCCTTTCCTTTCCCTCCTTCTTTGCTATTCAAACAAAGCGTTTGATTTGTTCCTGTCGCATGTGCTCATCTTCATTCTGACTGCTTAACCAACTAATTTTTATTATTCCACAACTTTGCTTAAATGGGTTTTTTCATTTTCTCTCTCGCAAACACATAAAACCACCCATATCTCTTTTTCTTTCTTCTGGGTATCATCAATTTTTACGAGTTTACAGCAACTTCAATTGGAAAAGCAGCAATTTGCTGTCCTTTTATTTTTTTACCAATCAAATCGTTAGCGACTTAGCATCGTTATTCTCCCTAGACGACAAACTACAACCTAATCATATGTATATTAAAAAGCGTGGATAAGAGTTGCAATCGGCCACGTGTCACCATCCCTCTATGAAAACTAATAATGATAGATAAATTGAAATCAAGAGTAAGTTGTAACTTTTGAAATCTTTTATGAATGACTCTTTTTTTTTTATCGCATTTTTCTTACTAAATATCAAGTATCTCCAACTTAATACTAAATTGTCAAGCACAAGATTGCCCGGGCTAAATATTACTCCCTCCGTCCCTTAAAGTCTTTTCCATTTTTTCATTTTTGTTTGTCCCTATTACTTTTTTCATTTCCTTATTTGGGTATGGTCCACCAAAAATACTACTCCCTCCGTTCCATATTGTTGTTCCCACTTGGACTTTGCACGTTTGCCAAAGCAATTCTTTGACCATCATTATCTTCCGGTGCATATTAGTAAAAAATTAAGAAGATTGAATAATAATAAGGTACTCGTTGAGACGAATCAAACAAGACCCCACATGACTATATTTTTTCTTATATATTTTGAAGAATTTTGAAGATTCCCTCTAATTGTGAATAGTACCAAGATTCCAAATGAGAACAACAAATAGAAATAGACAGAGAATTATTTCTCTTACATAAAAGCAATTGACCCACACTCTCTTTCCTTAATAAACTATACTAAAAAGTAAAAACCCACTACCTTACTTTTCAATTATTTAATGAAAATTTAGGTCCACATCAACCTGTCTCCTTAAACTTTGTGCCCAAAAGAAATGGGAAATGCTTTGGGCCTCGGAGGGAGTAGTCATTATTTAAAAAGCAATTTTATAGCTTTTTCTTCATTTTTTCAGAATTAGGTTTCTTTAAAGAATTTTTATAATGTATACTGTAGTTCTTGGGTTGCTATGTCGATGGATTCATTGCCAGATGCCAGTTTGTGGGAAAAATCAACAGTTTTATTACCAATTCTCTTCTTGATCTGCTCCAATCAGCAACTTCCATTCTAGCTATCTTTATTTCTGATTTTGAATTTGGGATATTTAGGGTTATTGATTTAGTTTAATTTGGGTGGCTGAGTATCTTGATCAAATGGAATAAGAAAGTGATGTTTTGTAGATCAAAGAGCTCGGAGCCTCCGAGAGAAGGCTCAAAAACGAAGAGGAGTTCATGGGTTGTGACTATGACTACCCCACCCACCCTCCTTAAGTTTCCAACAAGGGAAGAAGTAAGAGCAGGAGGCCTGGCTTCAACTACCGATTAGCCACCAATGCCGGAAAGACGCAGGGAACGACCTTTCAAGGAGAGAAAGAGAACGGATGAGATGAGCATCCAGGGTTTCGGGGTTTTAGGTTTTGATAGTTTAAATTTTGAATCCGAGAATTGGAAGATAAAACTTAATTTGGAGATTTTAGTGAATTCTTAAAGTGAGATAATACGTCGACTAAACCAAAGAAGACAAGAAGAAAGAGTTGGAAATGATGTTCATATTTTAAAATTATGTTAAAAAATTGTGAATGAAGAACATAAAAAAGAAGAACAACTTGAAGAACATGAGAGAGGATAATGAACATGTAAAGAAAACAAAAAAAGGTCAAATAGTTAGTGGTGTTAGTAATTCCGTTAGGTTTGACGACGATTTTCACAAGTTCAGGTTTAATGGATAAAGAGGAGCAAAAGTATGCAAAAATGGGGTTACGTAAGAAAAAGGCCTAATACACACCCATATAATTTCCCTTACTGTTATCTTGTGTGTTTGGATCTCCAATGACCCTTCCAACTAGATTACTTTTACGGTTTCATTTGGGTACAGTGGGGTATGAATAAAGTAGTTTTGGCTGGCTTAACTGATTCGTACTTATTCATGCTCGCAGCTTTATCAAGATTTGGCAAATACGACTAAGGCTTTCGAATGCCTCGCACGAGCTCTAGAAATTGATGGGCGGTAATCCCGAAAAGCTTCCTCTTTTTACGTCTTAATGTGGTTAAGGATGTGCGATATCCCATCCCCGTTCTCACATTAATTGTTCTTTCATTTTGGTCTGTATTAGGTATGCAAAAGCCTATTACCTACGTGGACTCCTTCATCATGGAATGGGGGATCATAGGTAAGGCCGCATCATTGAATTCTTATTTTTTGTAAAGATTTTGGGTGTTTAAGTGATGGTGTGAAAGAAGCGGGGGTGATGCTGGTTCCACGACACAGGCTAGTGGGACATATCTAAATTACAATCAGATACTTCTAAAATCACTAATGTTCGTACGAGGAATCCTACAATTAAGTCAAACTTAAGATGTATGGGGGAGCGGCACAATAGATATTGTTTTCTTAGAATGAAAGTATGCCTTGTTTTCTTTTATTACCTTACACAATGGCGACCCTATTTTATACGTGTATTATGTATAGACTATAGAATCATAAAAAGGAATCGGATTCATTAAAGCATCTGATTTGTATACATCCATCAATTTTATGTTTCTTCATCAACCTTCAAGGGTTAATCCTAAATGTCCAAGGACGTACATGGTCCTTGATGACATCTGACACCGGTTAGTCAAAGTAAACAGTATAATCGTGACAGGTTTATGTGCATGGCTGATGAATGGTGACAGTGTACCTTTATTGTTGTACCAGATCGGAGTGACCCATTGGAGCTCTGAGGTTCCAACACACATGTTTGCTATTTGTCTTCGTCATGATTATGGGTTTTAGCGTTTGGGATTGTTGGCTTCTGATGATCAGAAGAGTGTAAATCTAGCAGCGCTACCTGTAAGACTGCTCATTAACCTAGACAGAAGTTGACTAAGGCTTTACTGTGATTTTACCTTCCAATGGGTTGCTTGTGACTAGACCTGGTTGTTGGGCAGGGCAGCCCAATGGCTAAAGGGTGAGGGTCAAATTTAAAGGTTTTTTTTTTTAACAGGGCTTTAATGGAAAGGGTCATTACATGACAGGGTCTTTATAGGGCCACTAAATATCCCAATAATTCTGAAAAATAAAATAGAGCTTTTAAAAATAATTATTATGCACAAATTTGTGTTTAGTTGCACTCACTTTTGACTCTCTCCGCTCACTTTTTTTCTTGCCCGTTCATTGACCCGTCCACTGTCAGTCTGCAACCCGACCCACTTTTGGCGGACCTTTTAGAACCCGACCCGACCCGCACCAACCCTGACCCGACCAAGGACCAGGTCTACTTGGGACTATGACTTGTACCTTTAGCTTTGGATTACCAGCTGGTTCACTGAAATGGGTTGATCTTTTCACTTATTGGTTATTTGGTCACGTCACCCCTGAAGGACTCGTATGACTCTTCAATCTTTAGGTTCATAATTTGAAATTTACCATCCTTGCTTTAGGGATGATAAGTTACCATGAGTTATAGCCTTTAGCCCTTTGGTTTCAGCTTGCATAATCACCAAAGTCAGTGGTGTTTAGATAGCAAATTTTTAGGAAAAGGAAAATACACCCCTTCTAAATCATTACTCTGGAGAATTGGACCCCTTGAGTAGGCCACCTTAGTGCTAGATATGAAATACCTGTGTTTATAAAGAATAATTTTCATTATTGGTGCATACATGGGGGAAAAAAATTATACGATGATGTTCTTTTTTTAGTTTGTTATGTTTGTGAGGAAAGAAGAATTGTTTTTTTTTTTGAATTACATGGGCTCATCCTTTCTTTATTTGCTCCTCTGCATAGAGACCTTCAATGGGAGATTTTACTTTGTGATTTGTGAGGTCCAACATCTGTCGAATATCTTTTTCTTTTGTTTGTTTTTGTTTTTAGCTGTGACTGGTAATTTTGTCCTGTCTTCTTCTTTGCTAATTCTTCTTTTCTACTGAACGAAAAATTGACAGATCTTTACATGTACAGGAATGCTATCAAGGATTTATCCATGGCTCTCAGTCTTGAGAGCTCAAATGTGGAGTGCCTGTATCTAAGAGCTTCCTGTCACCATGCCTTAGGACAGTTCAAAGAAGCGGTATGAAAACTCAGTTCCTACTTTGTGCCTATCATTAATGTCATTTATAAGTGTAACTTCATAGTTTATAATATTCATTGGATGATATCAGGTCAAAGACTATGATGCTGCTTTAGATTTGGAATTAGACTCTATGGAGAAATTTGTGCTTCAATGCCTTGCATTTTACCAGGTGAATGTTACAGTTATTAAAGATTTTTGTAGTCTATGTTACTTTAACTCACTAAGATGTATTTTTTATGTATCATAGTGATTCTCTTAATCAAGAGAAACTTGCATTGTACGACGTATTAGTTACGTATCCAACCCTTTACAGAGGATGTTTTGTTCCCTGCTGACCTTATAATCAATTTTTACTCTCTTTATCTGTTAACCATTAGCATGAATCTTCAACTTTTTGGGAACCCCATTAAAATAACCGATTCTGACAATCTTTTGGTTCAAATCTAAGTAGAAATTATGGTAATCTTAATAAGACGGAGGGAGCATCAAGCAAAATGGAATCTCATTTATCTTATCAGTGATAGCTATTACAATATTATGGTTCCTCCAGAGGCCCCAATGCTGTAAGTGCAACCATAGATCATCTGCCACGACCTATTGGGGTTTCTGCTGCATTGGATTTTCTGCCTGTAACTAGGGAAAGCTTTATTTCTGTTCTACTGCTTGTTTCTACTTTGAAGTTCCCCTACTGAATGTTTGTGAAAGGACGAAAAGTTTCCTTTTAAGGTTAAGGATGCCCAAAAGGAGAACTGAGTTGCATGTTTTCGTATCTATCATGTGTCTTCATAACTAGATTAAGTAGAGTCTGAATCTTTTTCAACAATATATAAATGCCTAATACACTTCTTTAAATTCCATTAATTTTACGCTGAAAATTTTAACCCTTACTTTTTTGTGTCAATGCAGAAGGAATTAGCTCTTTATACAGCATCAAAAATTAACAATGAGTTTTGCTGGTTCGACATTGATGGTGACATAGATCCCCTCTTTAAGGTGATATACTATGCATATATGCTACATTGAATTCTAGTGTAGAAGTGAACTATAAAATTTAATTGTCCTCTCTTGAAAATGTTGAGTCTGAGTTTCATTGATGCTTATTTGACTCAAAAGCTTAACCTGTGCATCGTCATCTGCACCTGGAAAATGGATTTTGAGTCTTGCTAGATGAAGCTTTCTTTGCTTAGCTACTTATATGCTTTTATCTGAGTACAAACATCATAAATTGCTCCAGAAATTTATTATTATAAAAATGGAAACCGTGGAACTAAAGTGTATTGCAATAACAAAATGGGGGAGGAAAGTGTGGTATGGAATGAGCCATTGTTTTTAACTTCGATCATTTCAGTCTATTACAAAAACCATTTCATCTGAAGATGTCATTATATTTCAAATATGGAAAAATTCTGCATCCTTGTTTTGGTTATTATTGTTGTTTAGAACCTTCACTAATCTGATGAAACACTTTCTCCTGAAAATACAAACACCATTCTCAATTAGTGGTATAAGGTTCACAATCCACAGAAGATGGTGAAGGAAAATTTTTCTTGCTATTGAAATGGCTTTGATAACTTAAAATTGTGATTCAAAGTTTTAACTTTTCATATGGTTAAAAATTACACTTGCACGACGATGGCCTCTAAGGTCCATCATGTCTGTTTCCGCAACTCTCAGATCTTTATTGTGACTCCTTCTTCTGCATTGATCAATTATGCGTTGTAACTTGGGTGAACTATGAGAACTTAATGCATTGCTGATGTCCTACAGTAGGTAAATACTGATAATTATAATCCACCGTTTAGCATGACAACATTATCATTCCTCATGGTGCCATGTATGCACTACTAGTAACCTGGGATCCTGTATTCCTGTTAGTTGTTTCATCCAAGTATAGCAAAATATGATACGAACCATATCCTTTGGTGCAAGCGCAGGAGTACTGGTGCAAAAGATTGCACCCCAAGGACGTATGTGAAAAGGTCTATAGGCAACCGACATTGAGGGACTCCCTGAAAAAGGGTAAGCTCAGGAAGCAAGATTTTGCTATGACAAAGCAGAAGACTGCTCTTATTCATGCTGCAGATTCCATTGGACAAAGGATTCAATACAACTCTGCAGGCTTCTTGCCGAACAGGCGTCAGGTGATTATATATTTGTGATTTTTTGTATTGCAGTGCTGCTGTATTCTTTAGAGATGGTTGGACTTCTTGCTCTCATTTTTTTACTTTCTAGCTAGTGTATCTTGTGCTAGTTCCAACATTCCAATTATGTGCTGCTTTAGTTGACGAGAACTATTAAATGGAAATATACCAGTGCACTCCCAGCCATTGACTGCCTACCGCTTCATCGCATTCCAATATAGAAAAAGATCTAAATATAAGGGACTGAAGTAAAAAGGCTTGATGACCCGATGAGTTTCCATTATTGCGTTGGCTTATGGTGCATTCTTTCTTGGATTGTAACAGAAATGCAGAACCTCTTAATTGTAGAATAATAGATATGGACCTCCTTGTGCATGAGGCTGTCAGTTGGTACAATGATATATCTTGTATTGAACTTAGTGGTTTTATATCTTTATTTATGCATAGTTTTGCTACTCTTTTCTCTTCCTTGACGAATATTGACGAGTATTAATCATCTTTAGCATCGTATGGCGGGATTGGCTGCCATTGAAATAGCACAAAAAGTTTCAAGGGCCTGGCGAGCTTTGCTAGCAGATTTGAAGAATTCTGGTAAAGGTACCGGAAAATATGGCAGGAGAGCACGGAGAAAAGAAGCTGTCAACATGGCCAGTCAGAACAGAGGAGGTCCTGGTTGTAGTACAAGTAGCTCGTCAGACACTTCAACTGCATATGGAAATTTGGAAGATAGGTCATCTGCTCGACCTATGATGTCATGGCAAGATGTGTACTCCTTGGCTGTAAAGTGGAGACAAATCTCAGAACCTTGTGATCCTGTTGTGTGGATTAACAAGTTGAGGTAATGCACATCATCTTGCAATACAAGCATTGTCAAGGTGCACTCTCTATGGTGTAGCACTCTCTATGGTGTTGAAAAGTTTTTCTTTTCTTTTTTATTGATAATTAAATTACTTTTTGTATAATTCTATTTAGATAAAAGAATAATTTGCAAAAGTGATTACGAACAGGTAAAAGATGGAAAGTAATCACTAACTAAATGTAAGATGTCATTGGTTCCATGGTTATTCTTTTTTGGCTTTAGATGCAAGCTTTTTGATTTTAGAAATAGCAATAGACTTTAGCTTATTAAGAGACCAGTATGGCAGAGTTGATACTTAATAATCGACAACATCAATAATGCCAAAGCTTTAATCCTAAAAGATGGGATCGACTGCAGAAAATTGCAAAGCTCGCAATTTTTAGGTAACCTGTAATTGGTTGCCTAGTTATTCTTTTTGGCTTTAGATGAAAGTTGTGTTCTGTAATAGAAAATAAACAGTTGAATAGTTTCATAACCTGTAATTCTCCAAAAAGTTTTTTCGAAAAACGCTCTGCCTTCTCGCTACATCCCAATCTCCTACCCTAACCCTAGGAACTCGCCGGAGAGCCGGTGCCGCTTCATTTTCCCCTTTCTCCTACGCCTTTTGCCCAGCCTATATCCCTCCCCTGTCCGCGTCTTTGTCGTCTACTCGACGACTTCATAGCCATGAAAGAAGCTCCAATCTCTCCAAAGCTTCGCGGTGTAGGTTTTCCGGCTCTAAGTGTTACTCAGGCGACGGTATAGGGTGTTGTTTATCTGTTTATTTCGCTTTACCTTTCTTGGTTTCTCTGTTTGGTTATCTTGCTTTATAGATCTTTGTTTTTTCAATTCACTCGGTCCTCTCCTGTTAAGCGTTTTCGCCTTTCCTATCTTTTCCTAGTTTTTTTCTTTCTACTGTTTTGTAATGGAGTCACTTTCTAAAACCTCTGAACCATGGAATTTGCATCTTCCCCGACTCGGAGAGCATTTCGACTCTCATATTCTGAAATTGAAGACTTTGAACAAAAGTTCAACTGTGGAGCTAATTAACTGGGCTACGGAATTGAAGGTACTGGGTAATGGTTTTTTTTAGAAAAAAGATTTTAAATCTGCAGCTCTTACTTACGAAACACCCTTGACCTTTTTGATTTCTGACTGTCCTTCCCAGCAGTTAATGACATTAGTGCTAGCCCCCTAGATGTCGTGTTTCTCTAATCTTTCGGCTTGTGAACTGCAGCTTGGGAATTATGAAACTGTTATTTCATTATATACTGTTATCTTAAACATGGATCTTAATAACACTAAAGGAATTTTTCCGAAGGGGAAAAGCTTATGCTCGCTTAGGAAATTTTGTGGCGACATCTTCCGATCTAAAAAAGGCTTCAACATTAGCACCTCTAGACAAAGCTATCAATTTGGAACTCACAAACCTTCATAGAAATTCAAGAAACCTTAATGGAAAAAAGGTTTCTACATGCAGCGTCCTCGATGACGCGCCCACACCACCTACTCATTCGACTACAAAGAGCCACCTCATGGGGAGTTTTACTCCCCCTCAATGCTCACCTACGGCCGTTCCTTTGAATGCGAAGCGATCTGGTGATAATGATTGTGTGATAGCTATGGACAGGAACAGTAAGAAGGTCAGTTCACCTGCCTTCTCTTTGTCTTCCTATACCACAAAGGGGAAGGATGATAAACATCAGTCTAGAAGCAATCTCTCTCTAGCTAATGATCCCAGGCCAGATAAGATGGCTTTGGAACCGGCCAAAAAGGATTTGGAAGTGCCAAAACTTTGCAGTACTTCCTCCACTAAAACACAGAAAAGGATTTTATTCATGAACAAGAACAAGCCTTCCTCCACCTTCCAATTTTCCCCTGCTGCTTATGCTACTTTGCTCCAAGGACAAGAAATCAGGTTTCACCAACCCCATGAACTCGTTTGGATGTCCATTCGAACGGCTCCCCAAAAAACAAGCACCTCACTGAACCATGCTCATGACATTCCCAACCCCATCCCTAAAAACAGAAGCGCAACTCCAAACAGTCAAGCAGTTGTGCTCGTTTTACGGTTATCATTAGCCTACGCACTGCCATAGCAAAGGATAATCACGACATGGAAGTTGACTCCAGCGCGGATGCAGTGCCCCTTCAGCCAGAATTATCTCAGCCAGTGGAACTCTCCTACTCAACATCTAATCATCTGGTCTTCTCATCCATGGCCCGTCGATGCAGACTACAAGCCTCTCTCATGGCGCATAAACTCACAATGACTCCATCCATGTTATTACGCAGGAAGAAGAATCATCAAGCACAACGATATCCTTTTTCCAAGGGTGTTCAGAGCAAACGCAAATTGCCTTCTGTTATTGTAAGAGACAAAAAGGCTCGTAGTCATACGCTTGATTTATGTGTTTTCGTCTAATAGTTTGTATGTTGGTGTTTAGCCTCTGTCAAAAAAAAAAAGGAAATTAAACAGCCTTATTAATCTCCATTAAAATTTGATCCCAATATTTCCAGACTCAGACCTGGATTGAACCTGAATCCGAGAAACCCTATTGATCCAGCATGATATCCACTCAATCCTGTCTTGACCTAAATTAATAGATACCCGATCCAACTTTTATCTGCCTCGTGTTCAGCCTTACTGTACATAGTGCAGACCTAAACTTGGACAGAACAATCCAACTCGAGTACAAAGTTGACCCTATTTGAATGACCTGTTTGTCAGTAGTAGGTGTATTGGTGCAATGTATATATGTACATCTATTGCTGTGTAGAAAGCTTGATTCTTCGAGTACCCCTCATCCTAGCCAGCCTCTTATATCCCAGGTGTAATATCTATTATCTCTTTCTTTCTTTTATGTCACATAGAAGGTTCTCTTTTTCTTAATTTCCTTTTCCTTACATTTCTTTAACAAGGGTAATGTTTCTAATTTTCTTGCTACGTCCTCCAATAATCCTCTGCCTAATTTCTATGAATGCTTCGTAGGGCTGCAAGCATTCTTCTCATCCAGAAGGACCTTTAGATGTAGTGACGAAACATTTTGGATTATATGACACTCACGTTTTTGTTCTTTTTTCATTGTATTCTTCCTGGATGTTTTATCCTGTTGAAATCTTCGGGTGAAATATGGCATTGTCTGAAGACTGACAAACTTAAGTTTAGATTTTAGTTTTTTCTTCATTATATTATTACATTTGTATTGTCATTGTAGGATGTAGTTCCTGCCTTGGGGTAAGAAACTAATGAATTCCTTGCCTTTCAGTGAAGAGTTTAATGCTGGTTTTGGGTCTCATACTCCACTTATTCTAGGACAAGCAAGAGTTGCCCGCTATTTCCCTAATTTTCACAGGTAATAAGATGTTCTTTCGCCCCTTAAAGTAGATTGAAACCTGCAATAACGCCTGTTTTGTTTTCTGTACTTTAGAACTTTAAACGCTGCCAAGGCTGCAATAAAGGAAAAGAAGTACGCATGTAGCAAGGCTGATACTGTTATCAACTTAGCTGACAACAGCAAGTTGCAAGATGTGAGTAAAATACCTTCCAATAAAGTATTTGTATCTTTGCTGCAGGGGTGGTAGTCACAGGTCATGATTATCTGATACTTATATGTTGAGTGCACAATTGTTGTTATGATCCATATTTATTTCGCTAAATAAGGTAGGTCAGATTGATCTATTACTCAAGCTATAATTGTTAACAATTACCTCATAAATATAACTTTTTTAGCACAACTACCTAATACAAACCTTTTTTTAAACAACTACCTAATTTTACCATTCTGTCATAGTCCCACTACCAAAATCGTTAAATTTGAAAATTCCGTTAAATTGTTCACACCCTTTGCTTTTCGCACCATTTCAGCAGTGGAGGGGGTAGCTTTGATTGCTCAAGTCGCCACTAGTTCTCCTTCGAAAGTTCCCTCTAAAATCACTTAGACCCATTGTAAAAACCTTGATAGTTGATACATTTGGTAAGCAAAATTTTAGCCTAATTTAACCTAGATTGTCTTCTGTTACCTTGATGGAGAACTCGATGAATACGTGGCTCATAGAATTATCGTGGGTTGGTTAAAGTGGAAAAGCGCCAACAGGTTTCTTTGTGATTTTGGCGTTCCCCAAAGATTAAAAGGAAAATTCTACTACACGGTAATTAGGCCTGCTTTGTTGTGCGGCATCGAATGACGGGCGGTGAAACAACCACGTTCATAAGGTGAATGTGATGGAGATGCATATGTTGCGGTGGATGTGTGGCCACACAAGGAATGACCGATTTAAGAAATGAAGTGATTCGGGAAAAAGTTAGAGTTAGAAAAGTTGGGGGAAAATCTCTTAAGATGGTTCGGTCGTGTGAAAAGGAGACCAAGTGATGTGCCAGTGAGAAGACTTGAAGAGTGGACTCAGTGGAGGAGTAATTAAAGTGTAAGGGGCAGGGGAAGGCCTAAGATGACTTGGATGAAGGTAATTGAACGTGATATAAGGTTACTTGGTATCGAGGAGAGTACGTTGTTGTATAGAAGTGGGTGGAGGGACAATATTCACGTGGAGGATGGCATGTGATTACTTTATTTATTTGTTTATCGTTTCAAACTCTTTGTTTAGAACTTCTTTTAAAACTTTTTTTGTATAAGTTTTTTTTAATTTTTTTAAAAAAACGTTGTAGAACTTAAAACCTTTGAAAAACCTTTTATCACACTTGTCGATGCCATATCCTTTTGTTGTTGTTGTTGTTGTTAAAATTAATGAATTATAGTTTATATTGGGGCTTTATGACAATTAATGAAATTAAAGGTCCTCAAAATATTAAAGCCTTAGTTTGTCCCTCTCACCGTTCTCCCTTACTGTCACAATTTCCGGTCCCATTTCCTCCAAGGGCTGCACTATTTCTCTTTTCATGGGTTTGCGGTGGGCGCGTGTTTGGCGGGTCATTATGTTGTGAAAGGATGGGAAAAGGAAAAGGTGGGAACCATTTGAGGAATTTTCAATGTTAACAGGTTTTGATAGCGGTGCGTTGACTGAATGATGAAGTTAGTTGTTTTAAAAAGTTTTATATAAGGTGGCTGTTCTCAAAAACCGATACTAATTACTTATTAGGTAGTTTTTAGCAAATTTGCGATAGAAATAAACATCATATTTGTGCTACCCAAACGAGGGAAATTTGCGTATTTCTACTTTCTTCCTTATGTCTCTTTGTGATCTACAACCTTTCAAAAAAAATGGAAATTACTATATTTTGGAACTATGTACCATCATTAATACTACCTCTTGCCGGATTCTGCTGGTTTTGGCTCAACTTAATTCCTATATGATGTAATAAGGCGTCCATTGTCAAAGTTATATAATCCCTCCGCTCCTTGATGTTTCCCTCTGTATTTTAAGTCTTCCATAAAGTTCTTTCCTCTTCCCATTTTATTTCATTTTTGTCAAATGAATAATCCTGTTAGACCACAAGTTAGCCACTATGTGGAGTTAGTTTTCTTGTTGGACACTGTCTCTCTCTTCTCTAACAGTGATCACAAGGATCCACTTACATTAATACACTTCCCTTGGTCTTTGAATCTATTGTAAATAGGCAGCGTAGTATGAACGGATAGAGTAATCAAAATAACTAATCTAATTTTACCCCAAGAATTACTTTCTTTTCTCTTTTTTTCTATCTATTTGCGACATCTATCTGTCGATCTATCAATCAAACGATCTTTCCTCTTCCCGTTTTATTTCATTTTTGTCAAATGAATAATCCTGTTAAATCACAAGTTAGCCACTATGTGGAGATAGTTTTCTTGTTGGACACTGTCTCTCTCTTCTCTAACAGTGATCACAAGGATCCACTTACATTAATACATTTCCCTTGGTCTTTGAATCTATTGTAAATAGGCAGTGTAGTATGAACAGATAGAGTAATCAAAATAACTAATCTAATTTTACCCCAAGAATTACTTTCTTTTCTCTTTTTTTCTATCTATTTGCGACATCTATCTGTCGATCTATCAATCAATCGATCGGACCTCTGCTCCAATTTATCTATGATGAATCTTTTCCTTATTCATTACTATCATTAGTATTTTTTGGATTCTAAATCCAAAATAATGGACATATTTCCTGGGATTTTTTCTTACGTCTACGAAGTTCTTTGCATTACTCAAGTCTTTGCGTTGTTTTCCTCCCAACTCATTGTGTCCTATTCTTCATTCTTTGGGATACTCTTTTATGCATAATGAGAAACATTGGAACACTATCACCTTTACACCCTTGTAAGTGTTCGCAAGCCAAAAGGGAAGAGGAACAGAGGTAGAAAGGTAATGAAGGTTCAGATGATTATTGATGAGGCAAACAAAGAAAAATTTCAGGGTGCATTGATGTCAATGAAACTTAACTTGCTTGTCTGGAGTATAGGGGTTAGGAAGATACTCATCATGTGATCGAGGAAAAAATGAGTTTGTGCAAATCAATTGGCAAACAAGGGTGTTGGAAGAGACAAGAGTCTCTTCCATGTGTACACTTGTTTGAGCCTTGAATGGGCTTTAGGATTTTGAGATTTTATCTTTTATATTTTAGCCTTTTCTAATAAAAAATATTTCTTTAATACAATCATATCGGTCCTTATTGCTTGAAAAGAAATTCTTCATCCCAGGACTTGGGCCTAGTAGGGAGAGAGGAAAGAGAAGTTTTCAGGAGAGAAAGAGAGAAAAATAGGGTTCTTTTTGGGTTTTGAATTAGATTACTCTATTTCTTTAAATGTTCACGAAAAATAAAATACACGTCATGAAGTCATAAACAGGCTCAGGGGAGCCGAACCCACTGGCATTTAGCAATAGGTAGTATTGGTACTTTTATAAAGATGAAGTGTTTCAGAAGGTAGGAAATTGGCACGTATTTTTGATAAGGTAATAAGTCCTGAAATGTGTATTTGTATTTAGAGGCAGTAATTGGCTAATTTCTCATGAGCTTGCTGCTTGCCAACTCCATATCGTTTTGCTCTATTCTTGGTAGGAATGTCCTCAGTCGTGTCTAATGTAAAGTAAATATTATTAACTCTCTGCAGATTATGCTTGCGGATTCCTGCTCTGATGTACACAAGACTGTTGGTGAGGACTTCTGGGTATCTACTTGGTGCAACAGTATGGCAGTTGAGGGGTACTTGTTTATTTGCCTTTTTCTTTTCATTGTAGGCTGTAGCACTATTCTCCTTTTGAATTTGTATAGTGTAATTGCTCCTTTCTTGTTATCTTCATCGACACGTTTGGACAAGGATTGTCATAGTAGTTAATAATTGATATTCATGGTTTTCCAACTGACTTCTTTGTGTTTTTCTCTCTCAGAAAGCAATTGGAGGGGACAAGAATCACCCTTTTGAAAACGTATGATTTAAGTTTTTTGATTTGCATTATTCTCTGCCCTATATGATTCTCCACATTTTCCTGTAAAAGAAGCTGTCTGCAAAATTCACTTTGCCTTTATGCGATGTCTCTTGTAGGGGAGAACGTGGATATGATTTTGCAATTAGAACACCTTGTACGCCTGCTAGGTGGAATGAGTTTGATACTGAGATGGCAATGGCATGGGAGGTTGGTATCTATTGTTATGTGATCATGACATCTCTGATTTCTTTTTCTTCCTGGTTTCAATGCTAATGGTTTTGTTTGTATTATATCTTCTAAAAGTATCGATACCTGTTGGTCTTGGACACAATCTTCACAGCCTCTAGTTTTTGCGGGATAATGTGAAGTTGATAGACTAACTTTGAAATTTGATCGAAGCAATGATAATTGTAGTGTTTAAACCTTTCACCAGAGGCTTTTGATATGATGACATACAACTTCCTTACATTGCTCTTATTGTTACCTGGAATCGATAGTTCTTTCTAGAGTGTGCTATAGGTAATTTTTCTAGGAAAAAGAATTCATACTCTTTTACAAGTTTTTCCTCCTTTAATTTTCATTGAATTATTGTCTTCTGCTCAACAAATTCGGCTGACCTACGCCTTGTGAAGTTGATTAAAGACTTTCTATTCGTTGAGATGCAGAATTTGTTGTGAAATTCTTTAAAGTGGAACATAATATACAGACTGGGATTTGGAAACAATCAACCTTCTCTTCTTTTCTTGGA
Source organism: Patellifolia procumbens (assembly GCA_947645195.1). Lineage (NCBI taxonomy): Eukaryota > Viridiplantae > Streptophyta > Magnoliopsida > Caryophyllales > Amaranthaceae > Patellifolia > Patellifolia procumbens. The sequence goes on from CANSGD010000144.1 coordinate 4,188,819, forward strand.
TATCAATATCATATAATGATATAAATTAGGCATACAATTAGGTATGTTTCTTAGCACATATTGTGCTACATTTACAATTAGGCATACATGTAATTAGGTATGCTCTTAGCACATATTGTGCCATGTTTAAAGCAATCAGATATGAGTATACGACCCTGGTCAAAAGTTTTGTTGTCAAAAATAAACATGGCTTGTAGTAACTATTGGACTAAACTTATAATGCTGGCTTATTTCAGAGCACATTTATGTTAGTTTCTATCGCCTTTTCGCCTTTTCAAGACTTCAGTAGCAATTGCATTTTTGCTTCTAGTTTTCCGTATGTAAAGGATTATAAACACTGTTTGCAGGCTCTGTGCAATGCTTATTGTGGGGAGGCTTATGGATCTACCGATTTCAATGCCCTTGAAAATGTCAGAAATGCCATTTTAAGGATAGCATACTACTGGTACGATAGCTTTTAACTTTATTGGTGTTTGGTTCTGTATGTTCAGATTGTTCAGTGATGATGATTTCTCCTTTTGTTCTGTTTCCCATTTTGAATGTTGGGTTCATATTTATAAAGATTTGCAGATTGTTTTTTCTTACTGTCTCTGTTATATCTAGATTTTGAACGTAAGTTTTTTTTAATTAATTTTAGTTTGGTGTGATTGTGTCTCTTTGGGAGGAGTTCTTCTTTAGTAGCTTTGGTATTGGATAGTTGTCTGCTTTTGGCTAAGATGCCTAGGGAAGGTTTCTTCGGCTAGGCTTGGGGTGAGCTTTGTTTGCCTTAGCAGGACTAAAAAACAGCATTTTAATTTTTTTTTTAAAAAAACACCATCTTCTGGAATAGTTTTGTTTTGGTGCAGAGGAAGCATTCATGTTTATGGTGTAGAAGGAGAGTAATTACTTTACCACATATGAAATGGATTTGCAGGTATAATTTCATGCCACTATCCAGGGGCTCTGCTGCGGTTGGATTTATAGTACTACTTGGATTATGTCTTGCGGCAAATATGGAGTTCTCAGGGAGCATCCCAGAAGGAGTGCAGATTGACTGGGAAGCTATTCTTACTTTCGATCCAGACTCCTTTGTGGATTCTGTGAAGAAATGGTTGTATCCCAGTCTTAAAGTGACAACATCTTGGAAAGACTACCCAGATGTTGCGTCGACCTTTTCAACTACAGGATCAGTCATAGCAGCTCTCAGCTCTTACAATAACTGAAATCTTGGGATTTCCAAAGAGGTAAATAGAATGAAGCACATGTCTTTCCAAATTGTTTGACTTGTTTGGTGGACCAGTTTTTTTCTTTTTTTTGTCAAAATTTAATACTTCATAACCTTATGTTGTTCAAATTACATACATTCTAAATAGTTCACTTCACTACCAGTCATAACAACTCCTGAGGAGATAGAACCAGGTCTACTAATCATTCATTGTTATGAGTTACAATACTCCTAAAAGATTTAATACCATCATCTAAAAGTTTAACTACGATAGGGGCGAAAACATTAAGAAGTTCCAAATTCCAAAAAACTTTCAATCTTCATGATCAACCACTGCGTTCTTCCCTTCCTTGTGGTCCAAAGAATTTCAAAGCTACCACTTCTGCATATATCCCTGCATTTGAGATGATGTTAGTTTCTGGGCCTTTAATTTCTTGATCAACTGTGATAACCTGGATTAGACTTTTAAAGTCAGTCTCCACCGTACACCACCAATTATGCGAGTAAAGTCATTCCAAATATATCTTCAGAGCTAAACATTCAACCAAGAAATGGGAGGAGCAAGGGAAGGAGCTCTTTCTCAACAACCCAAATCACCCATCAAAGTGGGTTAAAGGATGCATCAACATACATGTGAAATAAGGAAAAGTAGGAGGCAACCATAATTTAAGACGAGTTTCCCCAGAGGGACTAAACACTTTCTTTAGCTTGCTTAACCACTTCCTGAGAGGAAGTAGCGACTCTGTCAAACACCCAATTGTTTCTTCTCTTCCCCCAAAACGCCAAACCCCTACTATATTCCATATTTCCCTTGATCTTGGGCAGTCTCTAACATCGGGGTGTTTTCTAGTGGATTTTGGCAAAATGGGCACCCTGGAGATTAGCCAATTTTCCTTTGAAACAATATGTTATTTTGGGGTAATCTGTCATGAAAAGATAGCCAAGAGAAAAATCTTATCCAAGGATTTATTTTGATGTTCCAAAAATATGGCTGTGTTGGAAGTGTTGGAAGAGAGGAAGGGACATTACATAGAATCAGCTGGATAGCTTTGATATTAATTTTTTCATAATTGATTAGTTAAAGGAAGGAAGATCAGGTTGTGTGTTTAAGGGGGCATTAGGTTTCATCAAATCCTCAACTTCCGCAGGCCAAACAAATGAGATTGAGGAGAAATCCATTTTATATCAACCCAAAGTTCTTCAAGTTTCTGTTTTTCTTGCTTAAAACTCAAGGGGGCATGCACTTATATCCTAAGAGAGGCAATACCAATCCAGTCATCCATTCAAAAGAGAATTGAAGTCCCATTTCCTATAAGACCACGTTTGACTATCAGAGTATAAATGCCGAACCTTCCCGATAGACCCCAAAATGTGAGACCCTTTTGAAAAAGAGTGGGAAATTTTGCTTTTAAGAATTTTTTGAAGTGAGGTCATTGAATGAGTAAAGCCTAGTTTTCTCTACCCCCAAATGAGATAAGAATTTTGTATTCCCAACAGGAGGTAAGTTGAGGAAGATGAGGAGGAGTTCTAGAGAAAGTTTGCGATAATGAAGAAAAACTTTTGAGCAAATTTTTTGGAAAATATATTACTTTCATTGGATAGGCTGGAATTTCTAAAAAAAATGGAATTATTAGGCATAGTTTCCCTGCTCTTGATAATTGTTTGCTTTCCAAAAAGCCAGTTTGTTTTCGCTTTTTGAGATGATAGTGTTGAAGTGGGATAAGGAGGGTCTTTTTGTAAGTAGTTGGAAGCCCAGGTAAATTCCCCGGAGTGTTTGGGGAGAACCGGAGAAATATATTTTGCTTTTGCAGAATTCATTTTTTGCTTCAAGATGGAATCGAAACAAATCTTTAGGGCCTCTAGGGTCTTTTCTTCGTCATCTGCAAACATTAAGTGAACCAGTGTTTCATTGTGTACATTGAACAAAACAATTTGGTTTCTTTGTTACTTTTGTAGTTTAATGCTGTAAAAATTGTGCTGGTGACAGGATGTTGCAGTGTTGATTGGTGTCAGCTGCTATGTCAATAAACCTTACGGTGCAAAAAGAGCCGTGGTGAAAAGTTGATGTGAAACACATTAAACACCATCATTGCTAACTTGTTAAATTATAACTTTTGTATGTTGTACATTAGTTTTTCTTATTTCATTTGTTCTTGTCAGTCATACCATTTTCGTTACTCAATTTCGTATTTATTCTTTAGGGATGGTTGTATTTTAGCTGTCAGTTTATAGCATATTTGCTTTGTATAGGAAGAATAAGTTCACTCTGTTCCTTATATTGGAATTGTATTGTAATCAATAAAAATATCTCATAATCCCTCCTGCCTTCTTTTTTATGCACTATTCATTTTGACCATCGTTGGAGCATTATGCATAAGCAAGATAAATATATGTAGTCTTGGGATCTGTTCTTTTGAACTAAAGGAAGTGGAACTAAACTGAATTGAATGAAGCTGAAATGAACTTGACTTATATTTTACGAAAAGAGTAATGTTAATAATAGTAATTGATATAACTAATGCTAATACTAATATTTACAATATAACTTAATATAGTTAATCCTAATAATAATAATATAACTCATAATATTAATATGAATAATAATAAAATTATTACAGTGATATTATTATATTTTCAATAATAATTTTAGAAATTGTAAAAACTTTAATATTTAATAATATTTATACTATATAAAAAATAATTTTTTCTAGAGAAAAATTTTAAAAAATTCTTGGAATATCAAATATTAAAAGAAGCGTTTATATTGCCATGTTTGATGACATCGGAAAGCTTCTATATTTGGAAGAAGAAAAACATTAGCTAAGATAATTCGAAAGATACGAAACTGATTGATGCAATCATGTTGAAGATAATGAAGAGGTAGGAGATTATATGGAAGAAAATGATTGAAAAATTATAAGTAGAAGCAAATTTTTGTTTAAAAGAATGTAATGTACTTGAATTAATAAAAGACTGTATCCCTAAATAGGATAATTTAATGTCTAATAAGTTAAATAATAGTGATAATATATTGATAAGGACCAAATCAAAATAATCAGACCTAAAACCATAAGCGTCAGAACCAAGGAACCGAACTTGGAATTGGTTGGACTGGGTCCCCACATTTTTGAATTGAACCTGAAATCGGTTAGAATCGATTCCAACGCCAGGTATGCAGATCCTTGTGAGAGTGATGTCAATTTGAATTTAAATGTGCCTAACTTTGTAGAATTGGTCCCTTAACCGATAGGAACGGTTCCAATACTAGATTTCCGATTTCCATTGGGAAGCAAATTTGTTGCTAGTTTGGCTAAAAAAAGTACTAAAACCATAAATATGTAATATATTTGTATTAGCATCACATTTGTTACCGGGTGAGAGAAGGAATACCTTAGTTGGTTAGAGCTTCCCTACTAATTTTAGGAGATCCTGATACTGATTTTCATCACCCGTTCTTGTGACTCTCTACCCCCCAGAAAAAAAACATTTGATATCGAGTACCTAGTGGATAGCAGGTCCAAAACTTTAGTAGCGAGAATTCGAACTAGTTGGAATTGGATCATTATATTCGGACCCAGATCCAACTCCGATATAGTTAGTTTCAAAATTGAACCTGTCAAGTTAAATTTAGAACGGAATACCCAATGTTAGAATCTAGTAATTAACTGGACAAAGTTTCCTAACAAAAGGCAGGGAAGGGGAGTGATATCAGTGTGAACCAAAACTTGTTAGTTTGACTTTCAAGTTCCTGTGACAAATGAAGTTATTGCTAGAATATATGAGATATTATTTACATAATTCGAGTATATGAAAATATAACTATCTCTATTTTATAAGTGGAGAGGAGGGGACACCAAAAATCAACATTTATCTTTTTTAATTTCTAATTAAATGGAACAACTTTCTTCATAACTAACTATTTTCACTTTTTCAAAATTTGAAAAAAGAAATACAAAACACTCCAAACAAAGTTATTGTTATTTATTCATGCATAATTTTACATTATTTCTAGGGCAATTTGCGAGAAACAACCTTTTAAATACACTTTTTTGCAAGAAACAACCTTTTAATTTTATTTTTGCGAGAAACAACCTTTTAAATACATTTTTTTGCGAGAAACAACCTTTTAAATTTTTTTTTTTGCGAGAACATACCTTATCACTCTTTTCCGGCGTTGACCACAAATTTCCGGCCTTGACCAAGTCAAATTTTCTATTTGCACTCCTTTCTTATTTCCACACTCCTTTTCCCTCATTTGTTCCCCATTATATAAATCCCATGTTTTTAAAACCCAAAAAGTTCTTTCCCTTTAAGTAAATTGATTAAGTAGTAGTGTAATACATGGGATTATAAAAACATAAACCCAAATTTGCCAATGCATGTATAGTACTAAGACTACTACTTAATCAATTTACTAAAAGAGAAAGAACTTTTTGGGTTTTAAAAACATGAGATTTATATAATGGGGAACAAAGGAGGGAAAAGGAGTGTGGAAATAAGAAAGAAGGAGTGCAAATAGCAAATTTGACTTGGTCAAGGCCGGAAAAGAGTGATAAGGTGTATTCTCGCAAAAAAAAGAATCTCGCAAAAGTATATTTAAAAGGTTGTTTCTCGCAAAAAAATTTAAAAGGTTGTTTCTCGCAAAAAACTGTATTTAAAATGTTGTTTCTCACAAATTTACCTTATTTCTAATTAGTTTTCATATATTCAGCAGTTATAAAAAAAAGAGCACTCCCTACTTTGTTCTCCAACTATATGCCGTGTTTATCTCCGTGTTTCGGTCTTCTAAAGTGTTCACTTTTATCCCACTCCATCAAAGTCCAAACGGTATACTTTGTAATGACAAAATAACTAGAAAATAAAAAAAGCATGCACTTCACCAATAAAGTATGGAGCTATCAATAGATTATAGATGTTCTCGGTTTTGACAATATAAACTTGCATATCGCGGATGAACTGAAGAATAAACGTGATATGGACATGCACAGCTGTATAGGAGTAGAATTGTGCTTTAATACTATTCTATACCCAAAGGCAAATAATAATCTTGTTAACGTGCATAGCATGGTCTTCATTTATGAGGAGATAAGACCAGTCTACTCAGTTCCCAGCAAGAATATACCAAAATATAACTCATAATCTTCTTACACGTTTTTGTTTTGGATCTGAATATCTGATTTGATCATCATTTCCTTAATCTTCAAAGTTTGTATATATATAACCAAATAGCTGACCATTTTATTTGCTCAGAGTTTCTTTCTTTCTCTTAATTAGTAATTACTCGAACACGAAGTATTAGCGTGCAAGGCGCGATGCAGGGAGATGAGAAGGGAGAAGAGACTCTGAGGCAGCCTCTAGTAGAGTTAGAGGCAAACAATTCGTGTATATCAGTACATGAAAGCAATACAAGTTTTTTCAAAACATGCTTCAATGGCCTCAATGCCATCACAGGTTCTTCCTCCCATAACTCGTTCATTTATCTATTATATTACCTCCGTAACATAAAAAATGCGACGATTTGATATAAAGTGTGACTAAAAAATGTCTAATCATTGCATTTTTTTTGTTACGGAGGTAGTATGAATAATGATTTTAGTTTCTAGATTCTTTTTGTTGATCAGCTAGAGATAATTGACTTTTTTTAATGATGAGTATTATTGTGTTTATTATGCTCGATATATCTTCTTAGAAATGTATATTGATTAGCTAGGGTTTATTGAGGTTGACTTAGCTAACTATTCTTCCCATAAATATATCATGATATCAAGAGCATTAAAATCCCTTAAGTAAACCTTATTACCATTCTGATTTTCTATCATTGGGTAGAAACTCATTTTGGCCAAGTGCCAATCAGTTGGTTTTTCATCTCTAATAGTATTTGTTTAATGATTAACTAGTTCTTAAACTTGTGTAATATGCATAGGAAATTTCGATTTTTGTGTGTTATATTACCTCTGTTTCCTAAAAATTGTTACAATTTGACATTTTACACTATTCACATCTTTCACTTTGACCATCGTTTGTGATTTATATATAAGAAAAAAATTTTAGTCATGTGGGATCTTGTTAGATTCCTCTTAATATGTAGAATATCAATGAAGTATCTAGTTTTTATAATTTTTTACAAATACGTAATTAGAGATATAAATGTTCAAAGTTTTGCAATAGCGTGGGTGAAAAGCACGAGTGTAACAATATTTGAGAAACAGAGGGAATATTCATATTTTAATAGATATTTGTTGTATTAGAATAAGTCGGAAATTTTTAAATAATAAAATGTGAATTTTGTGTATTTTTCTATAATTATGGTGTAAAAATTTATGAATAATGAATTTTTTTACAACTATGCTTTTTAACAACACTTTCACTACCCTATATATTAATAATTTTTCAAAATTTTATAATAACCAACGACAATTAATATAATGATCCACCTGACAATGATATTGCGTTAAACGCGTCATACTTGATGTGTTCCCTTAGAGGAAGCGTATTAAATGTAGACATAGGGAAGGCAGAATTGTGAAATTCGAAAAAAAAAATTATAATTAAATTTAAGGACATGTTCAATATAATTGTTAATATCGGGTTTTTGGTTTTTATGGTCCAAAATAATATCAATAACGATTGGACTAAGAAATACTCCTGTTAAAGGCAACACCGTGATAATTTTTTGTAAAACAAAAAGGACTCTATATATTTATAGTACGTGCTTTATTTAGATATTTACTTCCTTCATTTTTTTAGTTGCAATTAACAATGCAAACACTTTGACCATTATTACATTTAGTTATCCATAGAGTAATAATTTAGATATTGCTAATGTATCTACAAAATCAATAAGCTCTACACAGCTATTATAGAATATTTAAGATGGACAAAGTGAAGTTATGAATAGTGTAAACGTCAAACTCTAGCAACTAATTAAAAGAAAGATGAATGAAGTACTTTTAAACGTGATTGAAATACTTGTATTTTGTCAAAACAATTAGATCAACATATTAACATATTTGCAAATGATTCTTATTGTCTCATAGGAATTGGAATTCTATCAGTTCCATATGCATTAGCAGCAGGAGGTTGGTTAAGCCTGACGTTACTATTCATAATCGCTTTAGCCGCAACATACTCAGGGCTACTAGTAAAACGATGCATGGAAGCTGATCCAAGCATTAAATCCTACTCTGATATTGGGGAGCATGCATTCGGAAGCATAGGAAAAATCACGGTTTCCGTAGTTTTATACGCAGACCTTTACATGGTTGTTACGGGGTTTTTAATTTTAGAAGGCGATAATCTACACAACTTGTTTCCAGAGTTGACACTACAAGTATTCGGGATATCGATTGATGGAAAATCAAGCTTCATTATACTCGTCGCACTGATTTTGTTGCCAACAGTTTGGTTAGATGACCTTAGCATTCTTGCTTATGTTTCGGCTGGTGGAGTTCTAGCATCATTTGTTATACTTGCATCAGTTTTTTGGGTAGGTGCATTTGATGGAGTTTGGTCGCACAACAAAGGAGAAATGTTGAAGTTGAATGGGTTACCTACGGCTGTTAGTTTGTTCATGTTTTGTTATAGTGCTCATCCAGTTTTTCCGCCTCTCTATTCCTCCATGCAAAAGAAGCATCAATTCTCTACTGTAAGTCAATCACATGACGATATTAGCTTCATTCTTGAACTATTTTTTTTTTTTCCTACGCATTCCGTCACCCATAATAATCATTCCATATAAGAAAACTCTTGGTAACATTTTGGGTAGAGAAGGAGAAGTATCGTGGTAGATCAGAACCTCGTGTAGTTTAACTCTGTCCATCATACCACATAAGGTCTCTTGGGAGGGGGAGTTTTCCTTGTCCTAACTGGTGGATTTTAATCTTACAATCTATAGATTTTTGAGATATAAACATCATTATTAGGTATAAATAGTTGACAAAGCCTTATTGGTGCTTGTTCAAAAAGGTAGAAGTATAGATTTTTTTTCATAAATAAGAAAAAGTACGTAATTGATGTTTATGGTTCCTTTGGTAGGTGTTCTTCATAATAACCAAACAATGTCATGCCCAACTAAAATCACAAAGTTTTCTTTTTGCTTGATACATAATCTGGAGATAAGTATAATGGACCTTTCATGTCATTAGTTAGTAGATGCATCTTATTTCTTATATGTGTATCAAGTTAGTGTGGTATTCATACATGTCAAAAAATAGTAGTTTTAAAAAACATAATATATTGCATCATTAGCTGCTTACCATGAAATATACCTGCTATATTGAGAAATTTTTATTTTTATGTTGAATGCTACCTTTTGTCTAACCGCCTCTTAAAAATTTCGCATTTTGAAACATTATTTTCGACTAACTACTCAAATAATGTATTTATTGCCTTCCTCAAAATACATAATCATGTCTAGAGAATTCTTATAAAATAAAAAGAAAGGGCTACTAGTGAAACTCTTTATTTGTTACTTTTTCAAGCACGCTGAAAAGAAGAATTTGTGGGGTATTTGGTCATACTAATAGTAGTTAAATAAAACAAAAAAAAAATACAAACTAAATAAAATGTGAAAAAGCTTTCTAGTAAGAACGTATGAACAAAGAATTGTAAATGATTTATTTATGCGAGAAAAGATAGTCACTTATTTTATTCTTAGAGTTTTGTAATTTGACTATGAAGAAATCTAGAACTATGGCTTCGATATTGATAGTTCATTTGATACTTAACACATTGATATGTTTTTATATGCATGGCAGGTTTTACTCCTATGTTTCATTGTGTGCACTCTGAGTTATGCTGCAATGGCAGTTCTAGGCTACTCTATGTTTGGACCAAGTGTAAACTCGCAAATCACACTGAATCTTCCAACAAAAAATGTAGCGTCTCAAGTAGCAATTTACACCACGTTGGTGACTCCACTCGCAAAATACGCACTTATGTTGAAGCCAGTGGCAATCACTACTGAGAGTTGGTTTCCTACATACCAAAAGAAGAAGTCCTTCAAAATTATGATTAGAACGTTGTTGGTTGCGACACAAGTAATTGTAGCCTTGGCTGTACCTTTTTTCGGGTATCTAATGTCACTCGTTGGGGCGTTACTAAGTGCGACTGCATCGCTTACAATCCCTTGTTTATGCTACTTGAAGATCTCCCGCACTAGATGGGGAGTAGAGATGGTTGCAATCCTAAGTGTTATACTTCTTAGCATTTTGATTGTCATTTTTGGTACGTACACCTCTATGGTCCAGATTATAGGGGAAATCACTAGTTCTTAAATCTGATAGTAGAATGCAAAATAATAATCGATACTGTTTTGTTTCATTTGACATATGTACTTTTATAAGAAAATTCTCTAAGTTGCGTTTTTCCAATTAATTATATTCATTGCTTTGTATGAAATTTTGTGTTTGTTCTGGTAACAGAAAATCTTTGTAAGAATGATAATATTAATTCGCTGATAAACCCGAGGCGCCAAATGTTGTTGGTGGATTATTAATCCGTTGAAAGTTTAGCTTATTGACTAGATAGTTTATTGAAGTTAAGGGAGGCTACACCAGCAATGCCACAAAGTTGGTCGTGTACTTCAAACAAAAAAATCCTTTTAGGTTGTGTCCTCCCCTTCTAGAATAATAATATTCGCTGATAAATCTCAAGATGTCAAATGTTGTTGTTGGTGGACATAAAGTTACCTAAACTAATAAAAAATATCATCACTTCAAAAACGTTATCCTTAAACCTTTCGTCTTCCCACATTATTACTTATCCCATAAATATCAATAAGATTAACTAACTAGAATTAACTCAATCGTAACCATATACGAATGATATTTTTCTTACTATTCCCCTTTTGGAAACCTTAAATTTTACAAAACTCCAAAACTTATTTATTAATTTTTAAAATCTCATTTCATATATCTAAGATATTAGGCAAGATATTTCTATATTTCATAAACAATAAAATATAGTGACTTTCTAAAACATAAATTCTATTCATTTTGTAAGTTTATAAAGAATTTAGATGATTAACTTTCTTCCAAAAATAATATCTTTACTCAATTACCCATTAACTTAAGCAAAGGAGGGGTGGTGGTGGATGGGGACGCTTCGGCTGATGTGCAGCTAGCAGCAGGTGGCTGGCATCATAGCCGCGGTGGGGCTGGGGGCTGCCACCGAACGATGGGAAGAGAAGGAGGTTGAGGGGAACAACAAAAGAAAAACCAATCTTGGGTAGTTGGGCTATGTTCCTCAATGCAAATTATGCCATTTTCTCATCCTTTTATTGTTGGCATAATTATATATCCTAGATTATTTGTAGCTCTATCACAGAATTAAATTTCTATCCAATAGTCACTCATTCAAGAAGGTCAAAGCCTAAATGTTTGGATCTCAAAAATTGAATAAGTGGATGTCATGAAGGCTAAGAAGATGAACCATAGGATTAAGTAAAAGCTCCATGATGGCAGTCCCTAAATCTATTTAAAATGGGCAATGGACAATAAAAAGTATAGAGGTGGGTGATGAGCTAAAAAGGAAGAAAAGAAGAAAAGGCTAAATAGTAGGAGTAGTAAATAAATAAAACAGAGATTTTGTGTGTGAGCCAACAATCTGAATATTGACTTTTAGGTCAGAGTCCGACAATAAAGAGTGTACCTTAATAAAAACATCAGATAAGGTGTTTTCTCACAAAATTTCCTGTACGAGTAATGGAATAATTGGCTAACCTGTTTAGGTTGCCTGACATGTTATATATATAGAGATACAAAATATCTTTACAAGCCTACTAAGAGTCTAATTACCAAATTACCCTAATACACCCCCTCAATCTTTACAGGGAGGAATCACGGATAGATTGGAACGATGTTTACAAAACAACTCAGAAGAAAGACCCTTAGTAAAAATATCAGCAACCTGCAACTGTGTCTGTAACACCCCTGAAATTTCTCTACTTTGAAATTGTAATATAATAAATAATTTAAGGAAATTCCAAAGGTGCTACGCCGCGATAATTAATAATAATCACCGCAAGGCTAAAGGTTCTAACTGAAAAAAAAAGTCAACAAGGTTTAACTAATTAAACTAACTAGAATCTAAATAATTATTACAGATTGTAATAAAATACTAAAGTCAAAAGAATAGCAGCGGAAGTCTTATTAAACCTACTAACGTATAACTAAATCCATCGCACTCTTTCACCCAACCTTGAGCTAACCACCTTAAGTCCCTGCACATTGAACACTATAGTATCAGCCAAAAGGCTGAGCAAGATTTCATACTGTACTAAAACAAAACCATCCAATGTGCAGGTAAGATATATAGGAATATCTTACAAATTCATTTCCAACCTGTACAAATTAAATATATAAAATAAAACAACCTTCCAATAAATCTCAACTTTCAACTTTCTTTCTTTCTAAAACAATCCTGTAAATACATTTAAAATGTAACTGTTTTGAAACCTGTGAGTAGGAAGTATTAAAGTCCAATGAGCTAGCTAGGCTCACGAGACAGGTAAACACCAAAGCCCCTAGTATGCATACCCCTAACTTGATAACGAACCAAGAAGGAAGACAAATGGCAAGTGTATTGATCAACATACACCCGACTACTAAATAATGGTTGAGACAAAACTCAACCTACTTCCAAACCCGAGGAATACCGCTTACCGGCAACCCCACAAAAAACATTCTTATAAAACATGATAAATCATAATTAAGTAAACATAGAAACATTCTAGTTTACTCAAAACCTGTAGCAATGAGGAACATCCTCCTTTTAAATCTCAACTTGGTATATGAGGAACTTCCTCCCTTTTGAATCTCATAAATAAATCTCATTTTTCTTTCACAATAAATATCGTCAAAACGATTTAAATCTCATTATATAAACATTGTAAAACCTTTTAAATCTCAATATATATATAATGTAAAACTCTTTTTAAAATCTAAATATATAACCACACAAAACCTTTTTAAAACTCAATATAAACTTTAAACCAATATCAACTATTTTCCAACATAATCTGTACAAGTCTTAATAAGAAATCTTACATTATCAGCAACCGTACCACAATCAACCAAACACTATCTCACGTCAATAAGGTTCTTCTACGAACCCACAATCTACAATATAATAAAGTATAGTATAAGTCACTTGACTATATACTTCACATAATTCACATTCAAATAACCTAACCTAGTTAATGAGCTTTGACTTATTTTAAAAAAAACGACTCAACGTCAATAGGACAAAAAAGTCAACAAAAGTCAAACTGATCAAATTTGGTCAACAAAAGTCAAACTGGTCAACTTTGATCAATAAAAGTCAAAGTGATTTTGACTCTACTATCTTTTCACACTAACTAACTCCTTCTCATTCACCCTATACCAACAACAATGCCATACAACCATGACAACAACAATCTATACCAACTATATGCCAAAACATTCTACTATAATTCAACTTAGGATTTAAAACTAACTAACAATCTAATATAACAAGAATTCATAGTAATTTGAAAAGTATTAATTTTTGCAAACTAAACTCATAGATATGCTAATTAACTCGAATTATACCTAAAACATAAGCCAATAAAACAAATTGAGCATAGTATAAATTTCCCTCAAATCAATTTTCTCAAGAACCCTAATTTAACAAAAAGACCCAATTCAAAATCTAAGCCAAAACTGAAAATAAAACATGGTAAAGAATCTTACTTGGTTAATAAAGTAATTTGGAATGTAGAAGAGTATAAAAAGACTTAAAATCGCTCCTTTGACTCGAATCGTGATCCGAAAAACGCACATCAAAATCTTATTGTCTCCTCTTCAAAATTACCCACAAACCCCGATAGATGGTAGTGTACGATGACGATTGACGGTGAGGCAAAATTCAATAACTTTTAATCACTTGGAATTTTGGAACCAAGAGTGGAAGAAGGGAACAGATGGAGAAACGCAGAGGAATAACATAAACTCTGCTTCTCAAAATGGTTTTGGCTGCTAGTACCTATATGCTTGTATGCATATTAGTATCCCACGCCTATTAGGTAGTCTTAGGTTAGTTTAATATTTTTTTCTTTTTTTTTTTCTTTTTTTTTTAACTAGGTTTAACTAAGCCTAATTAATGGGTACTTAACCTAGTCAAAGTAGGAATAGGTTTTGGATTACTTATAAGATAAAGTCAAAGTATGGAAGAAAATAATTTAATAAAAGACTAATTTAAATTATTTTAATATAGATATTTACTAACAATATATAAAATACGGGGTGTTACAGTGTCGGTACGTGCTTGACCTGAAGTCCACCTTTAGCAACCATCTCACGAACAAAATGATAATCAACATCAATATGCTTACTACGATCATGATGAACAGGATTGGCAGTAAGATACATAGCAGAAACATTGTCACAAAAGAGAATGGTAGGCCGACGATGAAAATACCCTAAATCAGCCAACAATTGACGAACCCAAATTGTTTCGGCCGCAGTGTAGGCAACAGCACGATACTCAGCTTCAGTAGAAGACTTCGAAACAATAGGTTGCTTCTTAGAACGCCAGGAGATCAAATTCTTCCCTAGGAAGACAGCATAACCAGTAGTAGAACGCCGAGTGTCAGGACACCCGGCCCAATCAGCATCAGAATAGGCAACAGTCACAGTAGGAGAGCCAATACTATGAAAAAAGAGCCCATAATCAGAAGTTCCCTGCAGATACCTGAAAATTCTTTTCACAGCATGAAGGTGAGTAGTACGAGGCGCATGCATAAATTGAGAAACCAAAATAACAGCATAGGCAATATCAGGACGAGTCATAGTTAAATATTGCAATGCACCAACCATACGACGATAATCTGTGGGATCAGCAAGAAGTTCACCATCTAATAGAGAAAGAGTGACACGAGAGACAACAGGAGTACGTACGGGTTTGACAGTATGAAGATGAAATTTCTGAAGAAGATCAACTACATATTTGTTTTGAGACAAAAGCAAACCCTGAGGAGTACGTAAAACCTAAATGCCTAAGAAATAATGCAAATCACCCAAATCCTTCATAGCAAACTGAGCAGAGAGAACACTAATAAATTTCTGAAGCAAAGAGGAACTACTACCTGTAAGCACAATATCATCAACATAGAGCAAGAGAATGATAATATGACTACTGTGTTTGAGAGTGAACATAGAGGTGTCATAACCGCTGCACTTGAAACCAATAGAGAGAAGAAAGTTGCTGAAACGAGAGAACAAAGCTCGAGGAGCTTGCTTCAAACCATAAATGGATTTTCGTAACCGACAAATATGATGTGGTTGAGAAGGGTGTTCAAAACCAGGAGGCTGACGCATATAGACCTCCTCATTGCGGAAACCATGAAGGAAAGCATTTTTAACATCGAGTTGACGAATATGCCATTTAAAAGTAGCAGCAAGAGTAAGAACTAAGCGAACAGTAGTAGGCTTAATTACAGGACTAAAGGTTTCAAAGTAGTCAATACCTGCCTGGCCTTAAACAACAAGTCTGGCCTTAAACCGCTCCACAGAACCGTCAGAATTATATTTAATCTTATATACCCACTTACAACTAAGAGCGTTTCTATTGTTGTTGCGAGGCACAAGTTCCCATATATCATTCTTAATTAATGCTTCATACTCATCACGCATGGCTTGTAGCCAACGTGAATCTTTTGACGCTTGCTTGAAATTAGACGGTTCATACTCAACAACATCGGTTTTTAAATCCAATAAATTCCTAGTTGAAATGATTCCGTCTTTTAGACGCGTGGTCATGGTATGAACATTAGTAGGATCGACACACTTAGACGACTTCCTAGGACGCCTAGGGGGAGGGACAATAGGAGACGGGGATGACTCAAGGGGAGCATCGAGGGGAGGAGTAAAAGACGAGGAAGGAGAGCAAGAGGGAGATGGGGAGGATCCCGCGTGCGCAGCATGTGGCTGCGGGCTGGCAGCAACTGCCAACGGGTGAGTGCTGGGAGCTGCGGGAGCAGGGACGTGGAGCTGCGGGGAGCCCCGTATTCCTGCGGGCGCAGGCCTGGCCTGCGGGCAGGTAGCAACTATGGGGGGAAGGATGGTGCTGGCTGCGGGCGCGGGGAGGAGTGCCCGCGGGCTGATGGGGGCTGACGTCCCTCGGGCGTGCAGGCATCCTGCGGGCAGGCAGCGGGCTGCTGCATGTGCTCCCGTGATGCTGCAGGCTCGGGGGATGGAGGACCCAAAGAAACATTCGAAGTCAACACGGGATCACTAGACACAGGAAGACTCGGAAACCAGACTAAGGGGTCAAGAGACTCATCCATAGACGAACCAATGGGGGTGCTAGACACAAGAGAACGATAAGGAAATTTACGTTCACTAAACAACACATGGCGACTTGTATAAACTTTGCCAGAAGCAGGATCAAGACATCGATAACCCTTATAATTTGATGCATAGCCAATAAAAACACATTGAATCGACTTAGCCTGTAATTTATTGATTTTAGGATCTAAAAACAACGGAAAACAGGCACAACCAAAACATTTCAAAAACTCATAGGAGGGGGGGCGATGAGAAAGCTTAGCAAACGGGGATGAACCCTGCAATGCCGAACTGGGAAGACGGTTTATCGTATAAACCGCCGTATAACACGCATCAACCCAATATCGAGGTGGCAATTCAGATTGAATAAGCATAGTGCGGGCCATCTCAATAATTGTTCGATGTTTCCTTTCTGCAACACCATTCTGCGCTTGAGTCCGAGCACAAGACTTTCGAAAATAAATTCCCGAATCACAGAAATGTTGTAGTAAAGGAGTGTTATCAAATTCACGGCCACCATCACTTTGGAAAAATTTAATTTTGGAATTAAACAAGTTCTCAACAAGTTTCTGAAAAACTAAGAAGGTCGAATAGACATCATATTTCAGTTTAAGTGGATATAGCCAAGAAAACCGTGAATAATCATCAACAAAAACCACATAATACTGAAAAAACTGATTAGATTTAACTGGCGATTGCCAAAGATCACTATGTATCAAATATAAGGGATAGGGGGCATGATGAGTCACAGACTCAAAAGGCAAACGATGTATCTTTCCTACTTTGCAATGAACACAATCGTCATGAAACTTAGAAGTACATGAAATCAAGTTTTGTGAACGTAAACTTCCTAAAACTCTAGCAGAAGGATGACCAAGGCGAGTATGCCAGACATCTCCAGACTCCTTGGTTGCTATAAGAGCAGGGACAGACGACTCTGGGCAGACTCGGGAAGACTCTGAACCAACTCGGGAAGACGACTCTGACTCGAGGATGTGAGGCTGAAGAGGGTAGACACCATTCCTACTGATTCCCCACAACAGAACTGCCCCCGTGGTCTTGTCCTTAACACAAACAGAAGACTCGTCAAAACAGACTATGCAAGAATTATCCTGACATAACTTTTGGACAGACATCAGATTATGCTTTAACTGGGGAACATGACACACCTTCGTGAGACGAAGGGGGCGACTAGGGGAAGACAGAACCAAATTACCAAGTTTATTAATGGGAAGTCGTGTGCCATCACCAACAACAACAGAACTCGAACCAGTGTAAGGAAGAGTGTTAGATAGTTTACCATCCTGTGAGGTCATGTGGGAGGCAGCTCCAGAATCTGGATACCAAACGGAGTCATTTGTTTCACCACCAACATACAGTGCAGCTAGGGCACGTGTGACACCATCAGGAGAAGAAGGCACAAAGCTATGGTTGAAGCGTTGAGGACAATAGGCTGCTTGGTGACCTGGATACCAACAAAGACCACAAGTATCTGAAGAAGGAGTGGTGGCTAAATTGCCGTTAGATGGATTACTTCCTACTGAAGACAAATCATTAGCAATATAATTGGCACAAGAATAATCAACATAAGAAACATCATGAAAATTACCCATACCATTAGCGCGGCCTGCATTGCCACGACCACCCTGTCCTCCATTGCCTCGTCCTCCATTGTTACCACGACCACCCTTGTTACGGTTATTGTTTCGATTTTTGTTCTTACCACCCCCTTGACCTTTAGAATTCGAACCACCCTAAGAGGACGGTTGTGAACCTGAAGAGCCAGACTGAACAGCGACTAAGGCCTGATGAGCAGTGGACGTGTCATAATAGGCACTCTTAACCTTAAGTCGTTGCTCATGCTCAAGAAGCTTGGGGCGCAGATCATCAAATGTCAAAGACGTTTGAAATTGTAACAAAGTAGTGATAAGGGCATCATAATCACGATCTTGGTCCAAGGCAGTCAAAGTATACTGAACAATATCATACTGAGAGACATGGCACTGAATAGCAGCTAAGGAATCAACAATAATTTTGATTTCACGAAGAAAAGCTTCCATAGTCTGCTGTTCAGGCTTTTCATATGACTCAAACGACCGTTTAGTTCCATAGACCTAGCCATACTAGCATGTAAAAATCTAGAAGTCAAACGATTCCAAATTTCAACAGAAGTATGTAACTCATGCACATCAAGCATAACATCACGAGATAACGTAGCATACAACCACAGTTTAATTTGTTGATCTAATCGTAAATACTCGTAGAATTGCGGATTAGGTGTGGAATTGCCAAGATGATCAACACAATTAGAAGGAGGTATAGAGACGGTACCGTCAATAATACCAAGTAATTGATGGGTTAACAAAAAACACGTAACCTGAGTTTTCCAGACGAGAAAGTCCTCAGCAGTAGTCAATTTAATCGTAACAAACCGCGTTATATCGTGATTATTGAATTGTTGTGCTATGGGTGTCGGAGGGAACATAGGGCTAGCAAGAGGGCCACCAAAACCGGGGGGGAATTGGGGCATAAGGCTCCACAAAGGGGATGAGTAGGCCAGCGGCTCACTAGAAGTGAGACCGGTGGGATCCGCCTGCCAAGGGGCAGCGTACAGCGGTCCTCCACCAGACGCGCTGCCGAGAAACCCGTGATGGGTGTGGCGCGTCGGACGATGCCAGGCGGAGCAGCGGCCGGTGAGGCGACAGTGGTGGTGGAACCGCGAAGACCCTGCGTTAGGGCACCAAGAATGGGCACAGACGCAGGGGTTCCGTTGGCGAATTCCGGTCGTGTGAACGACGAAGAAGCCACGGCCACAGAGGCGCGTGTGAAGACTGGCGTCTGTGGGCTAGTGGAACCGGTGGAGGTCACCGGTGGTGCGGCGGCAGACATGGCTGTCTAGGTCGCCGGAATTTGGAAAATAAAAAAATAAGGTTTGGAAAAACCGGTAGGCAAGGGAAACGTGAGAAAAAAATTCTAAAACCTAGGCTCTTGATACCATGTACGAGTAATGGAATAATTGGCTAACCTGTTTAGGTTGTCTGACATATTATATATATAGAGTTACAAAATATCTTTACAAGCCTACTAAGAGTCTAATTACCAAATTACCCTAATATTTCCTATATATATATAACACTCCTACTCACTTTTGACTTTCAAGTTTTGGTGTATTACCAACGACTAAAATTCTTATAATAAGATCAAAAGTAGAATATTACAGAACAAATATCAACCACCAAGATCTTGAAAAGAAGGGATAATTTGGAGGTACATAGACTACTAGGAACAACACAATCCCCACTTTGCTAATCTAATCTAATATCCAATGCTGTATAATAAAGCACCAATTATTGAACCATTTCAATAGTAATCCTCTCCTTCAAGGTTTCAACAAAATGCACCATTTCTCCTAACCATTTATGTTAAAAATAAGAACTTAGCCACAACCATCTATCTCTTGAATTTCTTCAGGATGATCACACTGAGATGTTGAACCAGCACCAACAAATAGCCGGGTGGCGCGAATCTGTTTACTTATCAAACGAGCTGCATAATAAGGGACATTGATACGCTTTCTTCCTTTGGACTTTGAATTTTTGTTGCAATGAATGAACAATAAGCAATCCATCAAACTTTCTTTAGCCAACCCTATCATATCATAAGCTTGCTTCTCCATAGGCTTTTACTATGTGGATTGTTGTTACCTTTACTTGATAAACATATTACTATTACTGGATTGTTGTATAACAAAATGAGCATATAAAGAAGTTGTACTTCTATAAAGAATTTCTCCTTTAGGGCATGTTGACTTCACCTTTAAAATAATCATAGTTTGTAAAAATACGTTTAATTCGGTAGAAATCAGTACTACAAAGAAGAAAACAAAAGGAAATTAGTAGAAATAAGTTCAGTTAATTACAAATAAAGTTCGGTAAAAGTAAAATAAGTTCAATGAAAATAAGGTGAAGCGAACAAGGTTTCAGTCGTAACAAATTCGAACTAGTTGCAATTGGATCATTATATTTGGACCCAGATCCAACTCCAATATATATAGTTAGTTTCAAAAATACACCCGTCAAGATGAATTTAGGACCGAATACCCGATGCTAGAATCTAGTAATTAACTGGACAAAGTCCCCTAACAAAAGGCAGGGAAGGGGACTAGGGGAGTGATCTCAGTGTAAACCTAAACTTGGTAGTTTGACTTTCAAGTTCTCGTGACAAATGAGGTTATTAAAGAAAAGCACTCCCTTTTCTATTCTCCAAGTATATACTGTGTTTATCTCCGTATTTCAGTCTTCTAAAGTGTTCACTTTTATCCGACTCCATCAAAGTCCAAACGGGTACTTAGTAATGATAAAAAAAGAAATAGTTAACTGGAATAGTCTCAATTATGTTCGTTCTACTCAAAATAATCTCAACCATGAGTTATTCTAGAATAATCCAAACTATTAGGGGGTACCTTCTCAAAATAATCCAAACTTTATTTTTTTTGCGTTCAATGATCCATTTTGGGACTACTATATATAGTAAAATTAAGAGTTTGGATTATTTTGAGAAGGTACCCCCGATAGTTTGGATTATCCTGGAATAACCCATAATTGAAATTATTTGGAACGGAACGATAATAATTGGGATTATTCTTGTCACTTTCCAAAAAAAATAAAAAAAAATAAAAAAGCATGCACTTCACCAATAATCCAAACTTGCAGGAGCCATTTCCCACAATATAGCTACAAAATAAAATAATTCCCAATCTACCATCACTTTTAAAATAATTCCCAAAGTACCGTTGCATATTTACGACTTTGCCATCATACTTTTGTGTATTGCAAAAAGGCTCTTATCTACATTTAAACTATATTATACCTTTATTACATTTGAGTTAAGCTTGGTTAAAGTATAATTAACTTATTTTAAGCATGTTCTCGGTTTGTTTGGTTTGGTATCAGAGCCAAGTAGATTAATTAGTAATAATAAGAAAATCTGGAGCCTATTAAACCTAGTCCTGAGTGTAAAAAAACCAGGAGTCAGTCATATATATCATTTACCAGATAACAGTAACCAAGTTGGTCCTGTTTTAAATTATATAGTAGATCAGTTATTAGAGGTAAAATTAGAAGCACAAAATGCCTCAGCTCGGAGTATGAATGTTGAGAGGAAAATCACGAGTCTACAAATTGATATTGAAAAACAAATAAAACAAATCCTAGATAAGATAGAGTTATTACAACTTTTCATAACAAACGAAGTAAGACATCATCGTTTACAGCCAGGTGAAACTTCAGTTAAATCCACCCCTTTTAAATATAGTTACCCATTTCAAAATCAAAATAAAAACAAAAAGTTTTCCGTAGGATTTCAACAGCAAAAAAGCGGAATCCAACAACAGACTGAGAGCTCAATTTGTATAACTCCTAAAGAAAATGAATCTGAGTCATCTGAGTCTTGAGGTACTACAAGATTTATTTGATAAAGAAACAAACTTAGAAAACTTGAATCAAATTATGAGCGTAATATCAAAGAAAGAAATTGGCCCAGAAGAAAATAACATGGAAAATAATTATACCATCCTAGAGGAAGATTTATACCAGCAAATGGGATTGATAAAACTTGACGATATGGAGTCCATACCCATAGAAGATATCCAGCGAAAATTAAATAATAAATTAGGAAAAATAATTAAAGATGACAACATGATTGGAGAGGAGCTAGAACAGAGCGAAGTGAATGCTTTTGAAAATAATTATGCTAGTAATGTTGTCTCTAGAAATAGGTATCAAGGAGAATCTAGTTGTCCGAGACCTAGGTATGTACCTGGAAAAACAACTCGAGTTAGCTTTAAGGTAATGCCTAATCAAGTTCCAAAACAAGAAGAAGTGACCTTGGAACCCATAAGTCAAACTGGATATAAGTTAAACTTAGATGGAGTGAGAAACAGAGAAGAAATCGTAGAACATTGGAAAAAGAGTATGAGTAGCGTCCTTAATCTGAACACTGATTGGTCTACTAAAAATTTCCTTAATTACATAGAACATAGCTTTTATGGATGTGTTGTTGATTGGTATGAAGCGATAGATGAGGAAGCCAAAGCAATGCTTAGGGAATTAGAATCACCAACTGATATGTTTATTAGACTATGTCAATACATAGAAGTTGAGTTTATTGGACCTAAAGCCAGTAATGATGAAAAGAGGTTAGAATTTCAAAGAAAATTAAGTAATCTTTCAATCTGTAATATGAGGTACGTGGAAGACTATATTAGTGAATTTGAAAGATACTATTATAAAATTGGTGAAAATATAACCAATCTAGGAATGTTTATTGATAAACTACCAAGTCCCATCAATGAAGAGATAAGTGAAAAATACCAAGAGATAAGTAAAAAATACCAGGAACTCAACAAATGAAAAGACAATTCCTAACATGTTGGGACATGCCCAGTGACTATGGCTGCACTAGAAAAAGCCCTACGAGAAATAAATTTTATCGACGAATTAAGTTTAATAAAGCTAGAGGAGAAGATTATAAGAAAAAATTTTATAAGCAAAAATATAAGAAACCAAGGAGATTTTTCAGAAAAGCCACATATTGTCCTGAAAAGAAAAGAAATTGCAAATGTTGGTCTTGCGGAGAAATAGGCCATTATGCAAATGAATGTAAAAAGAAAGCCAACCTTAAGTTAATGCAAGCCCTAGGAAGTTGGGACTACGTAGAAATTTCTGAAGATGAGGCGGTAGAATTAGCTATCACTAATAACAAAGGTATAATAGAAATCTATGAAGAAGAGGAATACGGAGATAGTGAAACTATAGAAGGTTATGATGATGGTGAAGAAAGTGAGGAAGACGAATTAGGATTAAACAATATGATGGAAAGTAGAGATGTAGAAGATGAAAATGATTACGAGGAAGATGGACGTTCCACTCTAGGACAACTTAAGAAGGCAGGATGTTCCATTGATGAAGAAGAAATAGATAGTTTAAAAAAGGGAGATTGGGATTTCCCACAAATTACGAAAAGTAAAATATTTAAGACCTCATTAATTCCATACAAAGCAACCTATGTTTGTGATGAAATGGAAGGAAGCATAGTGATAGAAGATTGTGAGAAAAAAGCGGCTAAAGTTAATTTGATAAATTGGAAAAACATTAAGAAACTTAGAGAAAGAGGAAATTATGGATACATATGCATTGGTGCGGTTCAAGTAAGCCTAAACCCATTACAAAATTTTGGGGAAAACGTTGATTGTCTAAGCTTTATATGTGATATAAGGCATAAAGACTTTTATGATCAGATTATAAGTGGAATCACTTGTAATTTAAGTCAAGGGACAGTCAGTTATATATGTGAACCAAGGTATTACATAAGTCGTGATGATGCATATGCCCCTAGGTTCTTAACAGTTAAACTATTAACTATAGGATCGAACTTAAAAAAGGGATCAAGAGGAATAATGATAAGATGGAAGGTAATATACAAATTAGTGACCACCATAAAATCAACCTTCAGACAAAGAGTTGTAAATGCTGAAAAATATGAGAAGAGTGATAAACTACAAAGCAAAATCATGCCCATGAAGGTAAACCCTAATGATATTGTGATAAAAACTAAGTGGAAAGAATATTTCATGAACCCAAGTACGCCAAATAGGTCAAACATGCTAATGATAGATGAAGTAGGTGAACTCCATAATGGAGAAGAACCTTTAGCAAGAATTCCAAGCTTAAACAGAAGCATGAGTCTAAGTAGATATAACCCTATCGTAAAAAAGGATTGGCAAGTTAACCCTAACCTGAACAACAAGGAAGGTAAAATACCTATAACATCGTCTAACGATGACGATGAGGAACAATTATTATTGTTGTTAGAAAGGTTGAACAAAAAATATGAATTCAGGAAGGGAGAACCAGCAAGACATAGTATAGATATGGGAGCGACCTCAAAGCTTAACACTGATGAAAAAACTGAAGATCTTAAAATGGACAAAAGAAAGGTTATTGGGTATAAAACAAAAACAATAAGTGAGCCAGTATATGAAGATGAACTAAACATGAAAATGGAGAGCTTTCACGAAATAACCGGCACAAACCCCAATAGTATTTATATACCTATTAATATTTGTCTAAAAGATTACAATAAATATGAATTAAGCGCATATGTAGATAGCAGATGTTCTGTATGCTTTGGGAAAAGAAATCTATTTCCTGAATATCTATGGATAAAAGCAAAAAACCCTTTGCAAGTTAGAATTGCAGACGACAGTATGATGGAACATACAGACATAATAGAAGATTTACCAATAGAAATTGGAGGAGTACAATGTATAATTCCAAAATTATGGGCTACTGATCAGCCATCACACGATATGATTATTGGTAATAATTTTCAGCGGTTGTATTCTCCATGCACACAAACAACCAACCAGATAATATTCACTATAAATGGTCATTCAGTTCCAATCAACAAGTTAGTAAAGGCATTTACACATCAAAGTATCGAATTTTTGCGCAGCCAGCGTGGTGAAAGGGTTACACCTACACAACGTGAAATAGCGCTAAGAATATCAGATCATGAGATGTCTTTAATAGAAAAAATTAGAATGCAACAAGAAAATTTATGTGAAAAATTGTACTCAACAAACCCTTTACAGTATTGAAAAGGGATAAAGCATTGGCTAAAATAACTTTAACAAATCCTAATAAGGTTATTAGAGTTAGACAAATGGTCTATACCTACCAAGATATCTTAGAATTTGATGAACATATAAAAGAACTACTCGAGAAAAACTGATAAGAAGTAGTAAAAGTCCACACAACAGTCCAACTTTCATGGTAAGGAATCATGCAGAAGAAAAACGAGGAAAGGCTAGAATGGTAATAAATTATAAAATGCTTAATGACAACACTGTATTCGATGGATATTATATTCCTAATAAAACAGTTTTGTTCAATAGAATACAGGGAGTTGTTTGGTTCTCAAAGATGGATTGTAAAAGCGGATATTGGCAAATCAAAATGGAAGAAGTATTCCACTAACTGCATTTAGTGCCCCTCAAGGTCATTATGAATGGTTAGTTATGCCATTTGGATTGAAAAACGCCCCTCAAATATTTCAAAGAAGAATGGATAACATTTTTAGAGAATTAAGCCATTGTTGCTTAGTTTATATAGATGATATCCTAATATTCTCTAAAACATTAGAACAACACAAAAAAGATTTAAGGGAAGTAACACAGAAATGTGTTGAACATGGCATCATTCTTGGAAAAGATAAATGTGTCTTTGCTCAACAAGAAATAGACTTCTTAGGTCTAGAAATAAAAGCCGGACAAATAATATTGCAAAAGCATATCCTTGAAAAAATAGAAAAGTTTCCTGATGAAATTGAAGATAGAAAACAGCTAGAAAGATTTCTGGGTTGTTTAACATATGCTTCTGATTTTATCAAAAATCTTGCTCTATTAAGAAAACCTTTGCAACAAAAACTAAAAAAGGAAGTATCATGGAAATGGGTAAACAACGACTCTAAAACAGTTCAAGACTTGAAAAAATTATGTAAAGGATTACCAGTACTAACATTGCCTACTAGTGAAGATAATCTGATTTTGGAAACAGATGCTAGTAATGAACACTGGAGTGCCGTATTGAAAATTAAACATGGCGAAAAATTGTGCCGATACAGTAGTGGAAGTTTTAATAAAGCCGAGTACAACTACCCTACAATGCAGAAGGAGATTTTAGCGATCATAAGGGGAATTGAGAAATTCCTGATATTCCTAGCACCAAAAGAGTTCTTAATAAGAACAGACTGCAAAGGAATACTTGGCTTTGTTAAAAAGAATTTATCAAATATGCAAGCGCAAGGGAGGCTCCTGCGTTGGCAACTATGGCTTAACCAATTTTCATTTACCATTGAACACATACAGGGATCAAAGAACTCGTTGGCAGATAGTCTTACTAGGGAACTAGCCAATGGCAAGAAGAGTCAAGAAGAGCCAACATCCTCCTCCTCACTAGTTAGCACAGCTGGCAGAAGAGAGGAACAAGTTAATTAAAGAGACTGATGAAGCCATGGAGCGGGTTTCACCCTCCACTTGGGCCTTAATGCAGGCCATAATAATTTCTTCAAAAGCAAGGTCCAGAGATGGACTTGTTAAGGGCTGTCATAGAGCGGTCCGAAGACTCTTAATGTTAGAACTAGTTATAGAATTACAAAAACTTCCCATTGACCTACAGAACATAATTCTGGGAAAGATGAGGGATAATGACTTTAGAGCATGGTATGCTCTTGTAGCAGGAAAAGTATATCAATACTACGATGTATATGATTTATGGGGATCATGGATGCGTCAATTCGATAACTCTGGAATTTGCTATAGAAGTCTTTCGATGCTTCCTATAGAAGGGGAGATTCCTCCATGTACCCAAGAAATTCGTAAAGCTTGGGATTATGGAATGGTTCGATCTTTAAGTTATCCTTTAAATTGGAATGAAAAATTCCCGGCCATCAACTTTACGAAGTTTCAACAATATGTAATCAGAAGAGCCTACAAGTTTGCTATTGAAAATAGAACGTTTGGTTACGACCATGAAATCTATAGTGCCTGTATCGAAGTATTTGAAGGAAAGATAAAAGTCCCACATTTTCTAATAATATTTGGGGCAGCCAGATACAGATTTAAGGATCCAATTTGTCGAAAGCAGCAAAAGATAAAAAAAACCGGTAGAGGCAAGAGCAATGGGATTCTTTTACATTTCACAGTTTATCAATCAGCTTCTAAAAAAGCCAGATATAATTATCCTCCATAGAGGAAGAACTACGGTGGCCATCCACGACGAAATGAAAAAATATTTTGAAGAAGCCATTAATCATAATGAATCAGTCCACGAATATTTAGAACAAGTAGAGGCTGGCAAGTTCCTATCTCCATAAGGGCAAGATTATCTATTAGATATTTTTCTCACTTGGGATGATGATTATACAGTTTCCTACTATAACAGTATCTTTGCTGATAACCAGAATTTAGAATCCAATGTTGGAGATGAGGGAATGGACAACATAATGATGGAGTAGGCCCCACCAAGTCAGCAAAAGCAAGTGGTTTAAATATTAACACATGCGGATCTGAGTCAGCTTGCATTGTCTTTTTAGTTGATTGGTTTGCTTTTGTAAAAGAAAGATGCCCTTAGCATCTCTTCTGAATTATGGTATCCTATGTAAGAGCCCTCCACTATATAAAGGGCAGTAAGGTGTAAGTGTAAGGTAGAGTTTTTCAGAGAGAAGAAAAAACTCACTAGAGAAGCAACATTGCTCTAAGAGAGAGAATGGTACCTCCATCACTCTAAAAGCAACGCAACTCTAGATAGTCTCATGAGTGTTTGAATGTTTGTAAGATGTTTGAGTGTTTAAATATTGTAATCTTTCTACATTAATAAAAGTTTTTCTTTCAGAAGGGAACATTACCCATTCGAACCTTGTGTCTCAAATAAACTATTTTCTTGTTTAAAATCCCATTATTAAACATAAATTAGTTAGATACTACGGTCTGAGGTAGGAAACAAACCAGATCTGTGTTGTGCCTGATCTAAGGAAGCTTTGGTCGAGGTTAGCCACCTTGGTAAAGCCGGAAGCTGAGAACGGCGGAGGATCCAGTACCAACTAAGTTCAGGTATCGGTCAAAACTCTCTATCTAGTTTAATACGGAGCATGGTGGGCTTGTAAGCATAGCAAATAATTTATTTAAGATATAACTAGTAGAACTGTGGTAATTAGTACCATTAAAAGTCATTAAGAGATAAATATAATAATTAATTTAGATTAATTGCATGCTAATACTATTTCCTATCTGTGTCATATGGTATGTTCTTTTACTACTATATTCAGTTTGGTATATAATCAAGTTGATTAGAACCTAATAAAAATAGCTTTAGTATAACAAGGACTAAAAAGCAATAAAACAAAGTTCAAGAGTGCAATCATAATAAAGGTGGTGAGGTGGACAATAGATTGGGAATTTTTTCAAAGCAACCCTAAAGTGGGAAATATTTTAAGCCTTAGCATTATATAGGGAAAAAATTCAAACTTGCAGATCGCGGATATACGTGATATGGACATGCACAGCTGTATAGGAGTAGAATCGTGCTTTAATAATATTATTCTATACCAATAGGCAAATAATAATCTTGTTAACGTGCATAGCATCTAGCATGGTCTTCATTTAAGAGGAGATCACACCAGTCTACTCAGTATAATTCATAATCTTCTAACACGTTATCGTTTTGAAGGGGCGGAGCCAAGATTTATACATAGAGGGGGCCATAATATAGACTTACATGGTTCAATAATTAAAAAGTTGAGAAAATTGGAAATGAGTAAAAATATGTGTACATTAAGATTTGAGCTCTTGACCATTAGGTTAATGTATATGCAACTTTTCCAACTATGCTACAATAACTTCAATATCTTATAGAACAAATTTAATACATAATCTGAGCCAAGGGGAGGTCATGGCCCCCACCAGCCCCTGGCTCCGCCCCTGTTTGGATCTGATCACCATTTCCTCAAGCTTCATAGTTTGTATATATAACCAAATAGCTGACCATTTTATTTGCTCAGAGTTTCTTTCTTTCTCTTAATTAGTAATTACTCGAACACGAAGTATTAGCGTGCAAGGCGCGATGCAGGGAGATGAGGAGGGAGAAGAGACTCTGAGGCAGCCTCTAGTAGAGTTAGAGGCAAACAATACGTGTATATCAGTACATGAAAGCAATACAAGTTTTTTCAAAACATGCTTCAATGGCCTCAATGCCATCACAGGTTCTTCCTCCCATCGCTCTTTCACTTATCTATTATTCTACCTCCGTAACATAAAAAATGCAACGATTTGATATAAAGTGTGAGTAGAAAATGTCTAATCGTTGCATTTTTTGTTACGGAGGTAGTATGAATAATGATTTTATTTTCTAGATTCTTTTTGTTGATCAGCTAGAGATATTTGATTTTTCTTTTTATGATGAGTATTATTGTGTTTATTAGCTAGGGTTTATTTAGGTCGACTTAGGTTTAATGAGTTTAACTAATCTTCTCATAAATATCTCATGATATCAAGAGCAAGTTAGAATCCCTTAAGTAAACCTTATTACCATTCTGATTTTCTATCATTGGGTAGAAACTCATTCTGGCCAAGTGCCGATCAGTTGGTTTTTCATCTCTAATAGTATTTGTTTAATGATTAACTAGTTCTTAAACTTGTGTGATATGCATAGGAAATTTTGATTTATTTGTGTGTGTTATACTACATTCGTTTCCTAAAAATTGTTAAACTTTGACATTTAACACTATTCACATATTTCACTTTAACCATCGTTTTTGATTTATATATAAGAAAAATATAATCATGTGGGATCTTGATAGATTCCTCTTATTATGTAGAATATCAATGAAGTATCTAGTTTTTATAATTTTTTACAAATACGTAATTAGAGATATAGATGTTCAAAGTTTTGCAATAGCATGCGTGAAAAGCACAAGTGTAACAATATTTGAGAAACGGAGGGAGTATTCATATTTTAATACATATTTGTTGTATTAGAATAAGTCGGAAAATTTTAAAATAATAAAATGATAATTTTGTGTATTTTTCTATAATTATGGTGTAAAAATTTATGAATAATGAATTTTTTACAACTATGCTTTTTAACGATACTTTCACTACCCTATATATTAATAATATTTCAAAATTTTATAATAACCAATGACAAATAATATAATGATCCACCTGACAATGCAATTGCGTTAAACGCATCATACTTGATATGTTCCCTTAAAGGAAGCCTATTAAATGTAGACATAGGAAACGCAAAATTGTGAAATTCGAAAAAATATTATAATTAAATTTAAGGACATGTTCAATATAATTGTTAATATCGGATTTTTGGTTTTTATGGTCCAAAATAATATCAATAACGGTTGGACTAAGAAATACTCCCGTTAAAGGCAACACCGTGATAATTTTTTGTAAAACAAAAAGGACTTTATATATTTATAGTATGTGTCTGTTGGAACGCAAGGGAACACTTAAGAAGGGGGGGTTGAATTGAGTGGTTAATTTAAAATCGCATTTTCGCAAAAATGAACTTTATGGCACTGTGCCAAGCACTGTGTCACTAATGATAAATCTCGTTTTTCACTCGTAAGCTCAATCAAATACTTTGAGACAATTAAGCAGCGAAAATAATAAGTGAGACACACAAATTTACCGTGGTTCGATCCCAACTCTGAGATCTACGTCCACCCTACCTATTCTCTTATTAATATTCAACTCAAAATATTAAACGTTTGATACAAACTAGTTTCCCCCACTACTAACCTTTGTAGTGCTCCCCAACACTCAACTCTAAATGTTGCTAATGAGATTACAGAAGTATTCAAAGGCCTCGTTAACAAGTGCTTCTTAGATAAACAGATACGAGGATCAATATGAGCAACTTAACTAGCTATAGCACAGTGCCTATGAAGGGATTTTTTTTTTCAATTTTAGAACTCACAAGCCAGATGAGGTTTTACGTGAAAAGCTTAATGAAGCAGTAGGTGTATCATTTTCTTTAAATAGCGTAACAGCCTCTACTTATTCTCCAAGTAAAAATCTTATCTTTATTAATAAAAATTATCTTATTCCAAAGGAATAATATCTTATTACAAAGATAAGATCTATCTTTTAAAAAT
This sequence comes from Patellifolia procumbens, assembly GCA_947645195.1. Lineage (NCBI taxonomy): Eukaryota > Viridiplantae > Streptophyta > Magnoliopsida > Caryophyllales > Amaranthaceae > Patellifolia > Patellifolia procumbens. The sequence continues at coordinate 4,220,058 of CANSGD010000144.1, forward strand.
GATTTCCAAATCTAATTTTTTCTGTTAAACTGAAATTAGAAATCTTTTTATTTAAAGAACCGAAAATCCCTTTTTGATAAAAACGTTATTGTGAAAAAATATTTTTGTTACTTAAAGATGAAAGATTTTATCTTCCATCTTTATCTAACAAAAACGCTTTTTCACAACAACATTTTATACAACTTTTGTTTTCCTTAAGCGTTTTTCAAAATAACCAAAAGTATATATGTTTTGTAAAACGTTTTCTGGATTCTATTTTAAAGATAATAAGGTCAAATCCCTTATAAATGTGAATTTAAGATGATTGATATCACGTATTTATATAGAGTTTTCTCCCTTATTTACAAGCTAATTTGTGCGTCATTGGAGCTCTTCGGAGCTATTTTGTGCTAACTATCGTATATAGTTGTGGTTTTGGGCTTTAGTGTTGAATTGCAGGTTTTATGGGGTTTTCTCCTTATTCCTGAGCCATTTGGAAGCAACAACGGCTTTACGAGATGTTACGGGGCACGTAGGATGGCTCACGAGCTTTATGGGTAGTTTAGGAGGTCTCAAAACCTCTAAACGTGAAGAATTGAGAGCCAAAGAGTCAAAAAGGACTTTTCCGTACTCTGATCGGGAAAAAATGGCCCGATCGGGCGAAGATATTATATCGGGTACAGAAGTTGCAGACCCGATCGGGCGAGAGACCAAGTGCCCAGACCCGATCGGGCACCTTCTGCCCGACCCGATCTAGAGGGAGACCCATGGGTCTCATTCTGCTGCCGCGTATGAGGGGAGCCTGGCTGGTTTAGTTGGCGTGTTGGCCTGATCCCTGACCCGATCGGGCAGGTGATCGGGTTGACCCGTTTTCACATTTTCTTGCTGCTGCTGCCACGAGAAACAAGGGGACAAAAAGTTGAAAAATTCTTACTATGGGCCCGATCGGGTGGCCCTGTGCCCGATCGGGTCCCATGCCCGTAAACGTGGCTTTTCTTTATTTTATTCCGCATTTAGTTAGACTTTGAGGGGTATTATAAATACCTTTTCCTCATTATTTTAGAGACATCTTTTTCTCTAGTTTTATTTCTCATAGTTCTTAGCTTAGTTTAAACACTTTAGATTTGATTAAAGGTGATTGAACCTCAGATTCAATTTCAATAAAAGTTCTTGCTTTCCGTCAATTGGTATTCTTCTCTACTCTTTGTTTCTTTAATTATTCTTAATTGCTTAGCTTTAATCATCTATGATGCAATTATTAGGGTTTCCAATTAGTTTTGTTATTGTCAATTCAATTATGAGTGAGTAGTTCTCTTTCTAGGGTGTTAGATAGGGAAGCCATGTTTATACCATGATTGTTATTTAGATTCCTATCGATTTCTAGGGCTTGACTAGAGTGATTGTGATGTGGTTTGTTCTTACTTAGTGATTAATGTTAGTTGCGCAATTTCATTGATTGCTTGTGGTTAATAGTTGTTTGTACAGATCCGTCTTACGACTAGAGGCCTAGGACACGTCAGTAGTTCTGATTACGTTAGTGAACATGCGGCGTATGTTGAACTATGAGCGTTGAGTCTTAACCATAGCTCAATACATGCTCTAATCACTTGACTCATGACTTAGGTTTTGATAGTAGTTGACCTTGTTTGATTGGTATAAGCATGGTGGACCGACCTAATACCCTAGGTTTTTAGTTCATAGTTAAATCCTCGGTTTAATTCGTCTTCCTTAGCTTAATCATTAGTTCAGTTAATTCTTCCCTGATTTCATCTGAAGTAGCTAATTGATTAAATTTTAATTTAGAAACTTTGTCTCCCTGTGGATTCGACCCTGCTTCCATTGACTACCTTAGTTAGAGGACTGTAGGTTTATCTTTGAATAGGTGATACGACTAAATCCTGTCAATGATTCATTATTTCTTAACTCTTAAGAGAATATTTCATCATCTTATATTCACATTTCATATTTAGCACATGATCATAGCTAGTTAATTACAACAGAAGCAGTATAACTAATCCTAAGCTACTCTTTTGAATCACTTGAGCTTCCATGAAGTCCGCACTATCAATTTGCTTAGAACTATGTTACACAAATCAAACTGTTATAGTGAGATGTGTTTATCATCATCAAAATAAAACGGACCAAGAGTCCCAACAGTGTCTTACTTAGAGATTTAATTCCTTTATTTTTTTTAGTTGCAATTAAAAATGCAACACTTTGGCCATCATTACATTTAGTTATCCATAGATTAGTAGTAATTCAGAAATTGTTAATGTATCTACAAAATCAATAATCTCTAAACAACTAGTATTTTTTTTCTTACGTATAGAATATTTAAGATGGACAAAGTGAAGTTATGAATAGTACGTATGAACCAACGTCAAACTCTTGCAACTAATTAAAAGAAAGCTGGATGAAGTACTTTTAAACGTGATTGAAATACTTGTATTTTGTCAAAACAATTAGATCAACATATTAACATATTTGCAATTGTTCTTATTGTTGAGGTTGGTTAAGCCTGACCTTACTATTCATAATCGCTTTAGCCGCAACATACTCAGGGCTACTAGTAAAACGATGCATTGAAGCTGATCCAAGCATTAAATCCTACTCTGATATTGGGGAGCATGCATTCGGAAGCATAGGAAAAATCACGGTTTCCGTAGTTTTATACGCAGACCTTTACATGGTTGTTACGGGGTTTTTAATTTTAGAAGGCGATAATCTACACAACTTGTTTCCAGAGTTGACACTACAAGTATTCGGGATATCGATTGATGGAAAATCAAGCTTCATTATACTCGTCGCACTGATTTTGTTGCCAACAGTTTGGTTAGATGACCTTAGCATTCTTGCTTATGTTTCGGCTGGTGGAGTTCTAGCATCATTTGTTATACTTGCATCAGTTTTTTGGGTTGGTGCATTTGATGGAGTTTGGTCGCACAACAAAGGAGAAATGTTGAAGTTGAATGGGTTACCTACGGCTGTTAGTTTGTTCATGTTTTGTTATAGTGCTCACCCAGTTTTTCCGCCTCTCTATTCCTCCATGCAAAAGAAGCATCAATTCTCTACTGTAAGTCATATGAAGATATAAGCTTCATTCTTGAACTATTTTTGTTTTCTATTCATTTCATCACCAATAATAATCATTCCATATAAGAAAACTCTTGGTGACATTTTGGGTAGAGAAGGAGAAGTGTCTTGGTAGATCAGAACCTCGTGTAATTTAACTATGTCCATCATACCACATAAGGTCTTGGGAGGGGGAGTTTTCCTTGTCCTAACTGGTGGATTTTAATCTTACAATCTATAGATTTTTTAGATATAAACATCACTATTAGGTATAAATAGTAGACAAAGCCTTTTTTTTCGCGGGAAATATAAGACAAAGCCTTATTGGTGCTTGTTCAAAAAGGTAGTAGTATAGATTTTTTTTTTTCATAAATAAGAAAAAGTACGTATTTTATGTTTATGGTTCATTTGTTAGGAGTTCTTCATAATAACCAAATTAAACAATGTCATGCCCAACTAAAATCACAAAGTTGTTTTTTATACATAATCTAGAGATAACAGATAAGTATAATGGACCTTTCATTTCATTAGTTAGTGGATGCATCTTATTCCTTATATGTGTATCAAGTTAGTGTCATATTCATGTCAAAAAATAGTTGTTTTAAAAAACATAATATATTGCATTATTAGTTGCTTACCATGAAAGATACTTGCTATACTGACAAATTTTTATTTTTTTATGTTGCATGCCATCTTTTGTCTATGCGCCTCTTAAAAATTCGCATTTTGAAACACTAGTTTCGACTCACTACTACTCAAGTGTATTTGTTGCCTTCCTACAAAAAACATTACCATGTCTAGTGATCAAACTCTTTATTTTCACTTTTTCAAGCACGCTGAAAAGAAGAATGTGTGGGGTATTTGGTCACCTTATAATAGTTAAATGAAACAAAAGAAATACAAACTACATAATAATATGTGAAAGACTTTCTAGTAAGAACGTATGAACAAAGAATTTGTGAATGATATATTTACGCGAGAAAAGATCGTCACTTATTTTATTTTGAGAGTTTTGTAATTTGACTATAAAGAAATCTAGAACTATGACTTCAATTTGATAGTTCATTTGATACTTATCGCATCGATATGTTTTTATATGCATGGCAGGTTTTACTCCTATGTTTCATAGTGTGCACTCTGAGTTATGCTGCAATGGCAGTTCTAGGCTACTCTATGTTTGGACCAGGTGTAAACTCGCAAATCACACTGAATCTTCCAACAAAAAATGTAGCATCTCAAGTAGCAATTTACACCACTTTGGTGACTCCACTCGCAAAATACGCACTTATGTTGAAGCCAGTGGCAATCACTACTGAGAGTTGGTTTCCTACATACCAAAAGAAGAAGTCCTTCAAAATTATGATTAGAACATTGTTGGTTGCAACACAAGTTATTGTAGCCTTGGCTGTACCTTTTTTCGGGTATCTCATGTCACTCGTTGGGGCGTTACTAAGTGCGACCGCATCCCTTACAATACCTTGTTTATGCTACTTGAAGATCTCCCGCTCTAGATGGGGAATAGAGATGGTTGCAATCCTAAGCGTTATACTTCTTAGCATTTTGATTGTCATTTTTGGTACGTACAACTCTATGGTTCAGATTATAGGGGAAATCACTAGTTCTTAAATCTGATATTAGAATGCAAAATAATATTCGATACTGTTTTGTTTCATTTGACATATGTACTTCTATAAGAAAATTTCTCTAAGTTGCGTTTTTTCCAATTAATTATATTCATTGCTTTGTATTAAATTTTGTGTTTGTTCTGGTATTAGAAAATCTTTGAAAGAATGATAATATTAATTCGCTGATAAACCCCGAGGCACTAATTATAGTATTGTCAAGAGCTGAATTGGATCATCTTATAGCCAAGTAGAAAAATGTTAGAGAGAGAGAGAGGAAACTCCGCCTGTTCCCCCTCCCCCGACCCCGGTTCAACCAACATCACATCTCGGACGGTAGCTGCTGACTCTCTTCTGTCTTCCCACTCACTGGAATCCACCCAAGCCAACCCCAAACCATACAAGCTCGCCCTCACCCAGCCCACTCAACCTCCAGTAGACCATTGCCCCCTAACCAAACTATCATCCTTTGTTATAACCCTTCCCCTTTCTTGTCCCACACAACCCCTCTGCCTTTCGCAACCAAACCGCCTAAAGAGGCAAACCTGGAAGAAGAAATCTTCATCCCTTTGGAAGAAGCCTTTTGCAAATCCATTTGTGAGAAATGGAACGGTGCACTCATTGCAAAAATTATTGGTAAAAGCTTCTCTTTCCAGTTTCTTAAAGAAAAGCTTTTAGGAACATTTGGTAATATATGTAAATGGGAGTTACATTTGCTGGGAAAAGGCTTTTTCATCCTTAGCTTTGAAAGAGAAGAGGATAGGATGAAGGTGTTTTCGGAAGGACTGTGGCTGGTAGGGGGTTTCCCATTGTTCTTAAAAATATGGGAACCGGGATTCAAACCTTCTCTGGCTAAAATCAACACGGCTGTTGTGTGGATTACTTTACCAGAATTGCCGATTGAACTCTATAACAAAAGTGTGCTTGAAAAAATAGGAAACGCCATTGGTAGACTAGTCGGAATAGATGTCAAAACGTCTACAATTGAGAGGGCAAGATATGCCAGATTATGTGTTCAAATTTACACAAATGACAAACTCCCAAAGTATGTGTGGATTGGAAAGATTAAGCAAGAAATTGTTGCACCAAACACCTCTGTTTTTTGTCAATGGTGTAAAACTTATGGCCACTCTGTTTCATAATGCAAAAATCCCAATAACCTAAAGAGGAAAAATGATGGTATTGGTGGTTATGGTAAAGGAAACGAAGATGATGGTCGAACAAAGGAGGACGGAGAATGGATACCGGTGAAACATCACCGGAGAAAGTTTGAAACTTTTCAATGGAAAGAGAAAAACGGTGCAACCCATTCTAGGAGTAATAGTACAAGGTCAACATTTCAAAAAGAAAATTGTCTTGACTTATCAGGTAGTGATACAGGAGGTAATCCAACGGCAACTCTCGGGCCACGTTACCAACCCCTTCTCTCTCCTAAAGCAGCCAAACTCGACCCCAAACCCCACACAACCAACAAAAACTCAAACCTAAAATTTTACCCAAATTTAATATCCAACTCCTTTGCTATCCTTGCAACCGAAAATGGCGACCTCGTCACCGGATCTCTCACCGGAACGGGAAATGGAGACTCACTCCTTCTCCGACACCATCCCGACTCTCTCCACTGACCCCACAATCACCATTGTCGCCGCTTCGAACACCGTTACCACCAGCCTCGCCCCCAACCATCTTTTACACAAAGAAAATCTCGATCTCCATAGCCGAACACCCGAAACCATTTTTGAGCGAGAGGAACTTCAACTCAGTGGACTACCTCAAAAAATTCAAAATTTGGGAGGAGATCTCGTGCACCCCTCCAACTGTTATCAGGAATATGATTCTTCAACCCTCCCTAGTATCGAAAAGTTGGAAAAATCTCAAAATGCTGACGAAATCGGAGATCTCCTTCCGGCACATGTGCCCCAATTCTCAGACCTCCCATTTCTTCCTTTAGTAGCTCAGCAATTATTTCTCTAGGGAATGGAGAAATTAGAACTGGAAAGTGCTCCGAAAGTAATACTCAAGGAAATGGAAAAGATTGTGGATCCACCACCGAACCTCTCATGTCACACAGAGATTATTCTCCTAGACTGCGTGGGAATAAAACTGGATGCAAAAGGGTGGATAGATGCGCTGAAACTAATTCAGACAACCCGTTGGGAGCAGGAATTGTCTCTGAATCTTCTGTGGAACAACGAAAAGGAACTAGGGAGAGGAAACTCAACCTATCTCTCCTTGGTCCCGATTTCATTGTCACGTCCAAACAAAAAAGCAGAGGTCGTCTTGCAAGAAGAGGAGAGCCAAGGGCAGGGAAATCGTACTCTCCGCCACCTAAAGCCTAAATAATGTTCCTTCACAGGAATTGCCGAGGGATTGCGCGACCCTCCTTTCTCCAACACTTGCGCCTTCTTATTCAATATCACCAACCTCACATGATCATTCTCTCAGAAACCAGAGTCAATAAAGCCAATACGGAAGAAATTGTCAAGCAGCTACCTTTTGATGATTGGGTCTTGGTTGAACCAGAGGGTTTCTTGGGAGGGCTTTTGATGCTTTGGGACTCTTCGTTCATGAGTTTCGAACCCACCAAAATGAACAAGCAGGGAATTCACGGCATTGTGCAGGTAATCGCCTCTAACCATATTTTTTTTCCTTTCAACTATTTATGCTAGTCCGAAATTCAGATTGAGAAAGTTGCTTTGGAATGATTTTGAATACCTTAACTTGTTTATGGACCTTCCATGGGTTACCATTGGTGATTTCAACGAAGTAGCTCATGAAAATGAAAAGTTTGGGGGAAGACCGGTCAAATTATGGAGACTTAGGGCATTTAATGACTGTATGAATAATACGGGACTGATTGACTTGGGATTTGTTGGACAACGCTTTACTTGGACCAACAAAAGACGTAGACACCCTGTGATGGAAAGACTTGATAGAGCTTTTGGTTCGGATTCTTGTTTGGACTTGTTCCCTTCCTCAACCCTCACCCACCTACCCAGATTATCCTCTGACCATTGTCCTCTACTCTTGACTCTACACCAACACCGTCGCCCTCAAACTACCAAGCCGTTTAGGTTCGAGCCTATGTGGTGCTTGGACCACTCCTTTGCCTCGTTGGTTGATAATCATTGGCCTTTGAACTCGGGTTTCTTTGAAACTAAGTTGTCTTCTATGGTCCCTATTTGTAAAAATTGGAATTTGTCTTGCTTTGGTAACGTCTTCAAGAAAAAGGTCGCTTTCTTACGAGAATTGAGGGAGTTCAACGTGCAATCTGTCTCCACCCTTGGGATGATTCCCTGAAAAGGCTTGAAGACAAATTACATGGTGAACTATCCTCCATTCTTGACCAAGAAGAGCTTTTCTGGAAGATGAAATCTAGAGATAGTTGGCTGGCTTGTGGAGACAGAAATTCATCTTATTTCCAAAGGTCTGTGGTCATTAGAAGGAGGAAAAACCGCATTGTCAAATAAAGAAATGATGTGGGGGAGACTATTGATTCTCCGAGTCAGTTGTCTACCCACATCAATTCTTTTTCAAAAATCTCTTTTCCACTTCTAATACCCTTAGCTCTCTAGATTGGGATGCCCCCCCCCCTTTCAATGTCCATTCGAGTCCTGTGAAAGTCTCTATCACCTCATGCTCCTCCATTGAGGAAGTGAGGTCGATTGTTTTCAAAATGGGATCTTTCAAAGCCCCGGAGCCTGATGGTTTTCATATATTCTTCTACAAACAGTTCTGAAATGTCATTGCTAAGGACCTCCATGATTATATTTCTAAAATCTTCATATCTGGAAAAATCCCAGAAGCGATGAATGAAACTTTCATTTCCCTAATCCCCAAGACTCAATTTCCTGAGACCATCAAACAATTCAGACCGATTAGTCTATGTAATAACGTCTATAAAATTGTGTCTAAGATTCTGACTAATAGGATCAAACTTCTTCTTCTTGCTAAGATCTCTCCTCTTCAGAACAGCTTTCTTCCGGGTGGAGGGGCGGAGACTAATGTCCTTGTCTGCTCCGAGATCCTCCAGTCTATGAACCTCAAGAAAGGTAACACTGGTTGGTTTGCTATCAAACTCGATCTGGAAAAAGCTTATGACAAATTAGAATGGAGTTTCATTAGGGCTTCTCTCTTGGACTTTGGGCTTGACTACCCTTCTGTTTCTATGCTCATGAGTTGACTTGCTACTGTTTCTTCTTTTGTTCTTGTGAATGGTACGTCACCACTAAATTCTTTCCTTCTAGAGGTGTTCGTCATGGAGACCCCTTATCCCCGTATATTTTCATTATCTGCATGAACATTCTTTCCAAGCTCATTGCAGATTCAATCAACGCTGGAACCTGGAAACCCTTTCTTGTGGGTAGGGGTGGACTAGGGATTAGTCACCTTCTTTTTGCTGATGATATCATTTTGTTTGGGGAAGCTAGTGTAGAGAATTTTCAGGCAGTTAAGAATGTTTTGGATTTATTTTGCAATAAATCAGGTCAAACTGTTAATAGGGAAAAAAGCAGAGTTCTTTTCTCAAACAATACCCATGAATGGGCGAAAACTGCTTTCCAAAATGTTTGTGACCTGAAGGAAACCAAAGACCTCAGTCCTTATCTTGGCTTTCCCATCTCCTCCAAAAGACTCACTCGAAATCAAGTGTCCTTCATTGTTTCTAAGATGAAAACTAAGTTGGCCTCTTGGAAAGCAAATTGCCTTTCCAAGGCAGGTAAACTAGTTCTCATCAAGTGCACCCTTAATGCTATTCCTAATTACTATATGCAGGGAACCATGTTCCCCTCGTATGCTAAGAAGGAAATGAATCGTATCATGGCTAACTTCCTATGGGGTAAAAAAGAAGGGAATGGTATGGCTTTGGTGGGTTGGGATTCTGTTGCAAAACCCATCTCTAAGGGTGGTCTTGGGATTAGAGATTTTCACTCTCTCAATGTGGCCCACTTTCTTAAAATTTGGTGGAAGATGCTTAATTTGGGGGAGAACCTAGCTATGAGAGTGTTGAAATAAAAATATAAAAAGCATGGTGATTCCTTTAAATCCTTCAAAACCGGTTCTCATTTATGGAAATGCCTAGGAAAAGTTTAGCCTACTTTCAAAAACTCCCTCCAGTGGGGGATCGGGGATGGGAATAATGTTTCTCTCTGGCATGATAATTGGTTGAGTATGGGTCCCCTTAGAGCTACTCTTTCCGGGCCTTTCTCTCCACTTGATTCCCAACTTAGGTTAACCAATGCATTAGTGGAGGGGATTGGGACCTTAAACTCTTAAGCTTCTACCTCCCCCTCTCTTAAGCTCGAGTTACTTGCCACTCCTATTTCTGACTTTCCTGCTAGGGATTTTATTTACTCTGGGCTTAAGGATCTCAACAAATTCTCTTTCTCCAAGACTCTCGAAGCCATTGATTATCGACCACCGGAGTTCTAACTTTCTTGGATTTGGAAATGCCACACTGCTCCCAAGATTCGCTTCTTTTTGTGGCTTTGTGCCCTTGACAAACTCCCCCACAAAAACCATCTTCACAATAGATGCATCTCCCCCTCCCCAAACTGCCACCTCTGCCCTACTGAACCTAAGTCCTCTTTACACATCTTAAGGGACTGCCCCTTTGCCCGTGATTTTTGGTTAATTCACAACTCAATACCCCACAACTTCCTTACTACAAACCTTGATGACTGGCTGACCTTAAACTTGAAAACCCACTCCCATTTAACCCCTACCCTTCCCTGGGATTCTTATTTTTGTTTGCTTGGTGGACCCTTTGGTTGAGAAGGAACAAGACAATTTTCAGGAATACCCACACCACACCCAATGAATGTGTGAGAGAAGCTAAGATTATGGCAGGGGAATACTGGGCTGCCTGTGGTGGTGATATATCGATATCTTATAGAGTTTTTCCCTTTCTTTACAAGCTAAATTGTGCTATATTGATGCTCTTATGAGCTATTTATGCTAACTATTTCGATATAGTTGTGGTTTGTGTGTTCTATATCATTTTGCAGGTTTTAGGGAAAAACTCCCTATTTACTTGATGTTTTGAGCACCATGCTATAGCGGAAAGTTATGAGGCATCTTTGAGGTCTCAAGATGGTATTTGGACCCCATTATGAAGAAGTAAGTGTGCAAAGACTTGGCGTCTGAAGCCAAGCAAAGAAAGGCAAGAACAAGACTCGCCCGATCGGGTACGAGTGAGGAAGCTGAAGTTCAGGTTTCCCGCCCGATCGGGCGGCCTTGCCCGATCACATCGGCGGAGCAATACTTAGCCATTATTGCTGTTTTCTGAGAGCTGAAGAAGACATCCACCCGATAGCATCGGGTGGACTTGCCCGATCGGGTGCTGGGGTTGCGGCCCCGATCGGGTGGCATCTTCCCGATCCCATTGGGTGAAGCCTATTTTGTTGCTGCTGAAGACTTGTTCCCAGGCCCGATCGGGCGGCCTTTTGCCCGATCGGGTGGATGACACGGGGATGCGATTTTCGTTATTTTCCCCACTCTATCTTATTGTTTTCTTAGGACCTATAAATACTTTTAGGTTATTATTATTTGTATCTGGGATATTATTAAACACTTAGAGAGCTCTTAACCTAGTTTATCATTGCTTTCGATTGTAGAAGAGATTCAAGTACAATTTCAATTCAATTAAAGTTTTCGCTTTCCGTCAATTTGGTAATCGTCTTGCTTATTGCTTTATTCCTTTATCTCAATTACTTTAGTTCAATTGCTTATTTCTCAATTAGTTCATGATGCAATCCTTAGGGTTTTCAATTAGTTTTGTTGTTGTCAATTCGATCATGTCTGAGTAGTTCTCTTTCTAGGGTGTTAGATAGGGAAGCCATGTTTATACCATGATTGCTATTTAGACTCCTATTGATTTCTAGGGCTTGATTAGAGTGATTGTGGTGTGGTTTGTTCTTAATTAGTGATTAATGTTAGTGGCCAATTTCATTGATTGCTTGTGGTTAATAGTTGTTTGCACAGATCCGTCTTACGACTAGAGGCCTAGGACACATCAGTAGTTCTGATTACGTTAGTGAACATGCGGCGTATGTTGAACTATGAGCGTTGAGTCTTAACCATAGCTCAACATAGGCTCTAATCCCCCGACTCTCGACTTAGGTTTTAATAGTAGTTGACCCTATTTAATTGGTATAATCATGGTGGACCGACCTAATACCCTAGGCTTTTATTCCATAGTTAAATCCTCGACTTAATTCGTATTATTTAGCTTACTCATTAGTTCAGTTAATTCTCCATATTTTCATCTGAAGTAGTTGGTTAATTGAATATTAATATAGAAACTCTGTCTCCCTGCGGATTCGACCCTGCTACCACTGACTACCTTAGTTAGAGGACCGTAGGTTTATTTTTGATTAGGTGACACGACTAAAACCCTATCAGGTGGGGAGACTCATATTGACACACCACGTTACAACATGCTTCACACTGTTAGCAATGTGAACCAATGGGTGTTTTCCTGTGATGCTGCCTGGGTAAGTAGTAAACACCCATCCGGTATTGCAACTGTCATTAGAAACAAGAATGGCACTTGGGTGAAGAGTGTTTCAAGATGTGTGAGGGCCTCTAATCCTCTTATGGCAGAACTCCTAGCAATTCTCCAAAGCCTCGACTTAGCACAGGATCTTCAAGGAAGAAATATAGCTTTGATCACCGAAACAAAGAATTGTTGACAATGACACAATTAGAGATTGTAATTTTAATATTGTCTTGAGATGCAGGGACCTCATTTCACTCCTGCCTGGTTTGAAGAATGAAGCTCTCACGGGAGAAAGCAACAGACTAGCGGATCGAGTAGCTAAGGAAATGAGAAGAAATGGGAGTTTCATTCATGATATGTTAGAACTAAACCATGTTCCAGACTTTTGTAGAGATGTGTATTTGGAATTTGGATGTACTCTAAACTCTTTGCTTTATTCTAATTTCCTCTTAGTACCAAAAAAAAAAAGAGTTGAATTGAACTGAACTGAATTGAACATAATTAAATTGAACTAAACTAAACTGAAAATAAGCTAAAGAGAACAAGCCCTAAGCTCTTAATTACTAAGAAAAGGGGGAGCATCAAAAGTACAACAAAAGAATAAAAACAATATCAATCAAATAGCACAGATTACATTGAGATTAAGATAAGGTAATTAGATACTATTACACCATTAATTTTAACTTTTTATATGCTTTCGCATATATAATCATGTACATATAAGGCTAGTATATACTACGATTGAACATTTAAACTCTCTTTCTCACTAAGGAAGTATTTAAAGTTCAATAATACTCCTACTCACTTTTGACTTTCAAGATTTAGTGTATAACCAACGACTAAAATTCTTATTATAAGATCAAAAGTAGAATATTACAAAACAAATATCAACCACCAAGATCTTGAAAAGAAGGGATAATTTGGAGGTACATAGACTACTAGGAAAAACACAATCCCCACTTTGCTAATCTAATACTGTATAATAAAGTACCAATTATTGAACCATTTCAATAGTAATCCTCTCCTTCAAGGCTTCAACTAAATGCACCATTTCTCCTTACCATTTTTTTAGAAAATAAGAACTTAGCCACAACCATCAATCTCTTGAATTTCTTCAGGATGATCACACTGAGAAGTTGAACAAACACCAGCAAATAGCCGGGTGGCGCGAATCTGTTTACTTATCAAACGAGCTGCATAATAAGGGACATTGATACGCTTTCTTCCTTTGGACTTTGAATTTTTGTTGCAATGAATGAACAATAAGCAATCCATCAAACTTTCTTTAGCCAACCCTATCATATCATAAGCTTGTGACCTTCTCCATAGGCTTTTACTATGTGGGTTGTTGTTACCTTTACTTGATAAACATATTGCTTTTGTTGTATCACTAATTACATTCTCTGGGTTATTAAGTAACAAATAACATTGAGCTCTGTTACTATACAAAACAATCCTCTCTTTTCTATACTTTAAAGGGCATAATTCCAATGCTTTTGTGTACTTAAATAAACCACCTTCAATATCTCCTCCTCTAAACAGTTCATTCCCTTCTTTTTTCATTTGTGTTGCCAAATGTTTTCTTTCTTTAATCTCTTCTTCATCCATTAATTTCTCTCTTTTCCTCCTTTCGACTTTGAAATCCCATATTTCTTCCAATACCCTTTTAGTTTCTTCACTTAATCTCAACTTCCCATATTTGATCTTCCCATAATCTTGTAATAAAACTTGTGTAATTATCTCACCTATCTTTAATCTCCCCTTAATTCTACTAATTTCCACCAAATCCTTAAGATAAAAAACTGCATGATCTATAACTTTGTATCTTGTATCAGGATCTTTCAGGATTAGCAAGAGAGATTCAATTGCCATGTATTGCCAATCGCCCGACGATCTTGATGTGTTACAAAGGCTTATAATCACTTCTTTTGAACTTGAAACACTAATTCTCCCATCTTTTGAATAACACAAACTTCTTATTAAACCAATACCAGAAGGAGATTTCTTGTTAACTAATCCACCCCACATCTTACTCAAATCTTTTAAAAAACTCTGATTGCTGCATATCATATTTAGGCCTCTTTCTCTCTTTACAAAGCAATCTAACAGAGAAAGTGACCAACACTGAAGTTGACTTGCCCATTCTTCTGCTTTTCTGTTTTCAAACTCCAGCCCTTTAACTCCTCTTGTCAGCAAATCACACTGATACTTCAACCTTTCTGTTTCACCTTTTCTGACAAAGTTATCATTTATGACTTTTAGGCAATCAGAAGCCATTTTCATGGATAATTCCACTATGTTATCTTCATAATCTTTGAGCTTCTTGAATGATATATCATGGCTTGCAAGATGCCCTAATGCTCGAATCGCGACTCGTTGCTCAACCCAACTGATTTTACCTCTTAGAAGCTCCAACAGTGGAGGAATTACACCAGAATATGCAGCTTTTTGTGCAAATTTAGGCTTGTTCATAGTGTATGAGCCTATTATATGAGCTGCATAATATGGTATATAGATGTTTTGGTCTGTAAAAAGCCAATCTTTGTGATGAATACCTTTGAGGATGAAGTTGGCCATGCATTGGAAAATTCCTAAGGAAGGGAATTCCGGATCATTTGGTTGGTTCATGGCTAAGCTCCATAAACTGCTTAATACCAATACATGTTCTTTGTCATCTATGAAGGGCATTTTTTTGAAACATTTGGCAAGTTTTTTACTTCTAAGATTTGGGTTTGGTTCATTCATGGCACAGAAGAAACAGTAGTACTTTGTGCATGATTTATATGGTGGGTTCATTTCCAAACCTTTTTATTTGGTTTTTGGGATGTATTTGGAGGGTGGATGATAAGGTGAAGATATGATTAGTGTAAGGGGGTTTGTTTAAAAGTTGAGTTATTATCTTTGATTAGTATGGTATAACAAGAAAAGGAGTATATAAGCTGAATTAAATATACCCCTTTTCATGCAATTGGACTTTAAAGAAAGGTTAAGTGGTATGTGCGTCACCTAAAGGGATGTAGCTCGAGGATTTGGACTAAACTAATCATGGAGGCAAATGGTTGATTCGACCATAGCTTGTTTAATACCTTGAAAAGGTAGAGTTACATACTTTTACTAGTATTTTGTGTAATTATAGTAAATAATAAGGACACACTTATATTTATTTGGCTAACTCACATAGGAATCCCAGCTGTAGGTCTGCTACAAGTCAAAGTGCCCCTTGGATTATGTTTGGGGTCGAAATTAAACCCTAAGTCATGCGAGAGAAGATGGAAAGACTCAATACTTGTACCGAACCCAATTTCTATGTACCAATTCGTTAATTTGGGTGCTTTCTAAAGATAAACATTTGTTTCAATAGATATAAAATTGAAAAAGAAACGACTTAACTCTTAAACCAGTGTTTTTTCATAAAGTTATGAAATGCAAATAAATGGAGATTGAGGCCCTATTTTTAGTGGAAGTTCAAATTCACTGTAATTTAATTCAATTCAAATAAATTCAAATCATTTAAGTTCAGCTTTATAAGTGTTTTTTCATCAATCTTAATATAAAATATTCACTTTAGTCCGATCTAAAAAACAACGCATTGCAGATATCCGGAGTTTTATGATGACTCCCATATCTAACATGACAATTAGAATCACTAGCCTCATCTCATTAACTATATAATATGGCAAAACCTAGTTTCATAAGTTGCTTCCCACTCACAGAAAAAGAACAAAAAATCTTCCAGTTTAGAAAGTAGCATAGAAATTAGGATCCAAGTACAATTGGGCTTGTCTCGAGAAATTACGGCTGCCTGCCATACACAAATTGGTAAAGGTTAAAAGAGAAGTAAGAAAAGGGGCGAAGTGTATGCTTCTCTTTAGATTAAACTTACTTCTGTAATCATTAATCAAAATTAAAGTGTATTTTCCAACTTCTTTAGACAATATCCAAAGAAAAGACTGCAACCCTAGATCTATTTTTTTTTCTTTTTTGGGTGCAATCTTAGATCCATGTTATGCAGTTCTAATTATGCCATCTGTCTAAACTAAGTGCTAGTGCAAATTAGAAGGTGTACCAGGGTGTACCTTGCAAGGTACACCATGTGATTAAACGACATAGTTTTGTTACAAGAGAAAAGAAAAAAAGAAAAAAAAATTATAAGGAAAAGAGTTATCACGTGAGTTTTGGAGAGAAGAGAGGAAAAAAAAATAACTACTAACGAGAAAAAATAGGAACCTAAATATTTTTTTTAATAACTTTTAAGTTTGAAAAACAAATTTTTATTTTGAAAGTGGGCATTACGTGATATTTGAGTGAGAATCACCCATTGATTCTCACGGTCTACGTTTCCCAATCAATTGGTCATAGCCTTTTAATTTTTGAAACCTTTTTTTTTTAGTTTTGCTTTTCAAAAATAAAAAACTATTCCCAATAACATAATCTAAGTATACTTAACATATAACAAGAACTATTAGTATTGTACAAAAGAATATGTGTTACATATTAAAATAACAATCCATTTTAACACAAACAATTGTAATAACAAGAGTATTATATAATACGGATTAAAAAACTATGTTTAACATTTTAATAGAACTATTAGTATTGTGTAAAAGAACATGTGTTATATATTAAAATAACAATTCATTTTAAAACAAAAAATTGTAATAGTAGCATGTACTATATAATACTCCCTCCGTTCCAAAATGTTATACCCATTTTCCGTTTTAGGCCGTTTCAAAAAGATATACCCATATAAAATCTTTTCTATTTATATACATTTTTTCTCCACATTTTACCCTTCAATATCTAAACATTTACCTACCTTTTACTCATTTGTACTTTAATGGTCCCCACATTTGAATCTCTCTCTTACTTTTCCTAATAAGGACAAAAAAAGTACATGAAAATTATTAAATAAACATAAGATTCTCCAATGATTCTATTTGCCTTGGTTTTCCCTCATATTCCAAATTGGTATAACATTTTGGAACGGGGGGAGTATGGAGTAAAAGTTTATGCTTAACATTTTAAAAGAACTATTAGTATTGTGCAAAAGAACATGTATTATATATTAAAATAACAATCCATTTTAAAACAAACAATTGTAATAGCATAAACTATATAATAAGGAGTAAAAAATTATGCTTAACATTTAAAAATAACTATTAGTATTGTACAAAAGAACATGTATTATATATTAAAATAACAATCTATTTTAAAACAAACAATTGTAATAGCATAAACTATAGAATACGGAGTAAAAAAAATATGCTTAACATTTAAAAATAACTATTAGTATTGTACAAAAGAATAAACATTGTGTAAAAGATTATATGTTATTATTGAAATAACAATTGTATACAATGCTTTCTCAATAAATTAGAGTGAAGAAAGAGAGAAAACAAGGCTTCCTAAAAAATAAACTAACGTATAACCAACAAGAGAATTTTTTTTTTTTTCTTAATTATAGATAGATTCGGTTATGTAGATTTTTTTTTAAAAAGAAATTCTTTGTGATTTGCACCATCACGTGAGGTGGTTTTGTTATCTTTCTTTTTTTATTTTTTAAATTGTTAAATAAACCCCTGGTGTATCTAGCTAGGTACACCATGGTGTACCTAGATAGGTACACCAAAGCATTGTGGTCCACCACGTGAGAGTTGATTGATTTATTAGTCATAGTAAATTCAAATCTAACAATAAAACACGATTAAAGAAAATGTCTCTCACTAATTAAAGATAGAAAACGTATTGTGTAAGACGCGTCTAACCATAAAGTTTGGTCAGATCATTTCAGTTTGTTTCAGTTTTTTTTTTCAGTTGGATGCATTTTGATTTTAGTTGTTCAGTGGATCCTTCTATTCTTTCAGTTGCATGTGTTTTAAGTTCAGGTTGGACCTTCTATTCATTCAGTTGGAACCAACTGAAAGAATAAAGTAACCAACTGTAAGAGCAAAGTGATCAACTGAAATGATCAAATCATCATCATCATCCCACCTTCCTCCTCATCATCATCAGACTTCACCCCCAGCCACCAACGTCACCACCCCACCTCAGTTTAACCAACACCTCCTCGCCACTATTGCCATCGGACCTTCATCGCCAAATGACCACAACAACAGCCATCATCAACAACCTCGTCAACAACCTCCGAAACCGACCGAAATCCACACCACAACCCCTAAAACCCACCGAAATCCATCCAGAAAAAGCCGACCCCAACCGTCGACACCACCTCAACAACCCCCGTGGGTGATGCTGCTACTTCATTGTTCTTGGTGTTTTTTGCGTGAAGAAGATGATGAAGTATTGGACTCTGCCCGTCTGACCAATGCTTACAGTCACTACGCAGGGTGCATGCATGTATTAAAATTATGAAGACGAACTTAAGTGCGTATTGAGAAACAAAGATCCAAAGTTCCATTTAATCGCCAATAGCAGATAAAGGATTGCTATCCTCATGGGTGTTTAGTAAGTTGCAGGTCGGGATCAAGTTCATGGATTAGTGGAGAGAAAATTGGGAAATTTTGTTAATTCCTAGTTTGATTAGCATAATTGATGATGTAATGGTAACTGTCAAAAAATCAAATGGGAAATCCTATAATAAACGAGAGTTTATATCTCAATCAAATAATCAATGTGGAACACGAGCAAAACCATAACAAAGACTTCTGAAACACAACAAAAGAAGCTGACCTTGGTCGGTGATAGCGATAATGGCATATTTTGGTCAAAATAATATGAGGGGCAAAGGTCTGAAACTTCAACACTATACTCATTCTATATGCCCACACTATGAAAGATTGTCTGTTTAGCTCAGCTCATTGAGGAACCTAAAAAAATTTCAGGGCCATGCCTACACTAGCCTTAGAAGAAGATCCTCTCTGACTACATAGTAACCAAATATTTCCTCCGTTTCAAAATAGATGTCACATTGTACAAATATGGATGTTTCAAAATAGATGCCACAATGTTTCTTTTCCTTATTTAGTAAGTTTTAGGGGGTGAAAGGACAACTTTACCCTTACTAAACACATTAAACATACTTAATTATCCTAATTAACTTACTTAATTATAATTTAATTTTACCCACCCACCCCTCTCTCTCCTACTTTTACCCACTCACAGCCCCTCTCTCTCCACTAAACTCACCACCACCACCCAACCTGGCCTCATCTACCACCCAAACCAACTACCACCCCACACCAAATTTGCCAGCACCACCACAAACCCCAATTCCCTAGCACAACCACCAACCAAACTCAGCTCCGAAGTCGCCAGCCACCACCAGCTAACCTACCCACCAACCAACTGAAGTTTCGAAGTCGCAAACACCACCACCGACTAAACCCATTTTCGAGAACGTCGTGAGTAGATCTGGGCTATTTGCGGCTGGTTTGTGGTTGTGGAGGTGGTTGGTGTTGGCGAATGGTGTTTTGTGGTTGATTTCAGGCTGGTTTGTGGTTGTGGTGGTGGTTGGTGTTGGCGAATGGTGGTTTCTTGGCTGGTTTGTGGTTGTGGTGGTGGTTGGTGTTGGCGAATGGTGGTTTCGTGGCTGGTTTGTGGTTGTGGTGGTGGTTGGTGGTCGCGAATGGTGGTTTCGTGGCTGGTTTGTGTTTGTGGGGGTGAGTTTGGTGGCGATGGCGGTGGTTTTTTAGTGCAGCTGGGTGGTAGTCGGGTCGGTTTAGGTGGTGGTTGGGTCATCAGGTGGTGGAGTAGGAGAGAGAGGGTGGGCACTGGTGGTGGATAGGTAGTTAATTATTATTTTAATTAGATGACCTACTCTCCACTTAATCAAGCTTAAGAAATTTTGCCTAGAAAACCGTTTTAATAACAATGTGGCATCTAATTCGAAACGGAGGAAGTAAAAAAACACGAGCTTAACATTATGTGATTATCAAAGTATCAAAATAAAATTTTAACTAATAATAACAATCCTTTTAGGTTTATGTTCATCTGAACTGAAAACTTTGAGCATCTATTCATCTTCTGAACCCTACAACCCCTGATCGGTGGAAAGACCACAAGCAACCTTAAGTAGCACATATACTACTCAGTTGCAACTCAAAACTTCAGAAAATGATGCTCAAACCGATAACAAGCAAAAGGCCTCATCTAACCCAAAGACTTTGCAGCTCCATTTTGTACTAGGTACTAACAGAATCCGATAGATATTAGGCTGACTCCTTGCTCTCCAGAATTGGAGAGCTACAGCAAGTGTGGAGTGATCAGTCCCGAGATCTCGAGAAATCCCACACGTTCTTTTCCAGCAAATATTTTCTTCAGCAACTCATCACATACAATGATTTTCTTGTCGTTGGGATCCTGAGCATGAGACAATATATACATATGAAAGGTAAGGTTCATATAGTAGAGATAAAATGTACTACTATTTACTAGCACCTAGTGGAATTAAGATTTACATACAGAAAGAAAGGCTAGAAGACAAGAAGACATGAGAAGGGAGTATCTTCTCTAATTCCTTGGTTGCACAGCTCCCGAACTGTTAATTTTCTACTTGGAGAGAGCGAAGAATAAGTTGAAATAAACCACACTTATACAGATTAAGAAAAAAAAGGGGGCAGACAAACTGCAAGTATATATCCAATATCTGCTAAAGTCGCCAAGCTTCAGGCTGATCAAAGATAGAGCATTAGCTCCTAAGCAGGAATGGGAACTAAAAATCGACTTAATGGACAAAAGCAGCATTCATCACTGACAGTTAAATACTCTTCCTTACCTAAACTAGGAAGAAAGCATTGCGTCATTACACCTCCCTCCATTCAAGAGATAATTGTCACAATGTAGAACATCTCAAAGTTAATGTATACACTACCACTGTACTAGAAGACCCTTCAAAGTAGTTGAACCATTTTCACGCTAACCCTGCAACTCAGTCTTAGTATAGTGTGTTTACAAAAGGCGGTTTGGAGAGCAAAGAATGGGAAGGAATCATTTTCCCTTATTTGGATACAACACAACAAGAGGGAAAGGAAAGGAAAGGAAGGAAATTGGAATGATTCATGTTCTTTCCCCTCTTTATAAACTAAATCGTTCCATTATTAGAAAAGTTTTAATAAAATGCAAGCTCATTCTTTCCTCCCTTCCCTGTCTTCCCCCTTCCATCTCCTTTCAAGTTTCATTACCTACCTTTCCCGACATTGCTTTCCAAACAATGTGTAAAGAAATTTTGCCCAGATACATGACATTACAAAAAGGGAACAAAATGTTTCAGACATCATAACATAACTCGTGACTGCTATATCCAGTATAAATTTTGCCAATAATGACAAAACTCTCCCTCATCGAACCAACCTACAGGCTACATACTATAACTCTATAAGTCATATTTCAGCATTCAATTAAAAACTTTACCACTTGAAGATAAATAAAAAGCAGAAAATGAGCAGCGGCACCTTAAGGACAAGAAGCGTTCAAACTCCAGAGGTCAGTGTATGAATTTGATGAGATGTAAATTCACCTATATGATGCAATTAAAATTTCAAGCACAACTGACAAGTTAAACAGCCAAACCCCTCTGTAGTCTTCTAAACCGAATGTATTTCCCAATAAGAATCCCACATTCGACCGTAAGAACCTCAACAATCTATATCATCACATTCACCCCAATGCCTCTCAACTGAGTGTCCTGCCTAAGGCAGATTGGGAGATGGATGAACACAACCATACAATTCAATGAAATGTGGCTCTTGCTATTGTAGCCAAACCCCTATTTTGTCCAAATTGGAGAGCGTAACCTCAAAATACATACAAATTTGTATGAAAAGATTGAATTACAGCCATTCATAATTAAGTTCACTGACCATAAACCACCCAGCCCCGCGAAAAAACACCCCGCCTCCGCCGTAAACCCACCCCGCCCCCGCCATAAACCATCCCAGCCCACGACAACCCAACACCCGCGAAAAACCACCTCACTAGATCTGCGAAAAAAGAAAAGAGAGGACGCCGGAGAGAGAAAGAGAGGGCGCCGGAGAGAGAGAAATAGAGGGCGCCAGAGAAAGAGGGAAGTGCCAGAGAGAAAGAAAGAGAGGAGCGCTGGCTGCCGGTCGCCGGAGGTGGGGGAGAGGGAAGAAACTATTTTAAAATCAACCTCCTTTCCTTGTGCTTTACCAAACAAGTGTTTTCAAGTAAGGGTTTAGTATTCCTTTTCTTGCCTAACCCTTTCTTGATTCATTTCCCTTTCCCCTCTTCCAACCAAACGCCCCCTTAGTATTGATAAAAGAACCAACAAAAATGTAGTGGCACAAAGGTTCGAAGCTTCTCATTGACAATTTTTTATGAGAGAAACGTAGATAAAATATTGTTGTAAAGAAGAGAGAGTGACACATGGCGGATTACAACGTGTGCTTACGCTTTCTAATATATATATATACTTCCTCCGTTTCTTTTTAATTGCAACAAAGGAATTTTTTATGTCTCACAAATAATACCTCTTTGTTGCAATTAAAAAGAAACGAAGGAAGTAGATAAGTTCAGTTTATTACAAATAATTAAGTTGAGTAAAAGTAAAATAAGTTCAATAAAAATAAGGTGAAGCGAACAGGGTTTTAGTCGTAACAAACTAACATGTAGGAATCACGTAAACTTATTGGACCCGAGGTTTTCAGTTTGAGTTCACAAAAACTCAAATTGTTTCCTAATGAAGCCTGATAATAGGCTACAACATGAGCTCCCCGAACCTAGGCTGTTTCGGTGCTACATAGTTTGTAAATATTGGCTCCCCGAAAGAAAACATGTCGGTTAATTTTCATATTAGTTAAAATTTGGGCCTAGGCAACCCAACACAGAGGGGAGAGTTAGGTCACTTGTATAAGTCTAAGGAGGTTCTACCATAAAATCATAAGGTAATGAGAGTAGTAACTCCTTAGCTTATTAAAACTATGTTCTTTTGAACTGAATAGAGTTGAACTGGACCAAACTAAAATTGTGAGACAAAACGAGTTGAGCTGAGCTGAAAGTAATGGAGTTGAACTGAACTAAAATTAACGGAGCTGGACTAAACTAAAGTATTTTCAATTAATCCGGTCAAAAGAACATGGTCTAAGGCCTTGTTCAGTTCACCTTCAAATAACAATATTCAGTAAAAATAAGTTCAGTTCACTAAAAATAATTTCAGTTCAACAAAAATAAGTTCAGTTCAGCAAAAATAAGTTCAATTTATTAAAAATAAATTTAAATAAGTTCAATTCAGTAAAAATAAGTTCAATTAACAAAAATAAGTTCAGTTCACTAAAAATAAGTTAAACTGAACGGGGCTTTAAGTGGATTTGTCTTTCCTCTGTCTCCAACATGGGACACTCAACTCAACAATGGGGTTCAAGGCCTGAAATACCTAACTCGCTGTACATACAAAGATACATAATTAACTATATAATAGCTAGAATTAAACATAGAATAGCTAAACTTCATACAATTCGCATAAACAAAAGACGAAAATTCCTAATAAACCACTACAAATCAGTATAAAAAGAGAAAGATAACCTGAAGATTGTTAGCTTTAATGTGAGCCCAAATAACCTTAAGAGCTTGAGTTCTAGAAATTTCAGGAGCACCAACAAGTTCTTGTAAAACAGGTGAAATTGGTCTTGGTTTCATTATTCCTCTTGGCTTCCTTGTTGACGAAGACGACGTCGTACAAGCTACTACTCCACTTTTCCGGCTTGTTTTCGCCATAAATTTCACCCCTGTCGCCGGAGTATTCGCCGGAAAACCACCAAAAAGTGACGTTTTCCGACCACCAAAAATGACTGACCTCATTCCACATCCTATCGCATTCGCTCCTGCCATTTTTCTCCTATATTTTGTGCTCTTTTCTTTTTTGTTGTCGGAGAATTGCTTTTGAATTACTAGGATAACGTTTTTGATGATAGATGGTAATTTAAATTTCTTTGGGTGATTGTATGTTGGTTTATAATCGTTGATTTTTCTGTAACCTTATCCTGACCTTTGGTATAATTGGGCTTTTTGAAATGGGAGATATTGATTTGGGCTTTGAAGATTAATTGGAGTTGGGGGTAAGGGGGTTGATTAGGTTCATGAAATGTATAAGCCCATTGTGGCCTTATGGGGTGTAGAAAGCTTTGAAAAAAAGGGTAATATGGTATGTTTATAGCCCGTCTTTAACAGAGTTTTCTTTTAAGATTAAGACTTTTGCAATCTTACCGATGATATCTATATCTATATATACTTCCTCCGTTTCACAATAGATGCATCATTTGTACTTTTCACGTTTGTCAATGCATTATTTGAAACATTAATATCTCTAATTAACAATAAGTAAAAATTATAAAGAATGGATATTAAAAAAATACACATTGAGACGAATCTAACAATATCACACATGATTATGTTTTTCCTAAAGTGTAAATCACCAAAGTCAATTAAAGTCTAAACCGTGAATAGTTAACACTATGCAAATGTTGCATCTATTGTGAAACGGATGTAGTATATATTAAAACTCGTAAGCAAGCATTGTCATCTGACACGTGTCACTCGATGTCATTTATTGCGCAGAATATGGAAATGCGTACAAAATGTGTACAACAAAATTTGAACTTGTGACCTATTAAGTAGAATTCTATGACTTTTCCACTAGGCTACACCTCTTTTTGTGATCTACTTTTGCTTTTAAATTATGTATCCCGTCACCTTAATTTTTGTTATGAAAAAAATAAGCTCCTCAAACTATTTCTCTAATGCGCGTCTACTTTAGTTATCCAATCTAGTTTCGCATTAAATATTCTACCTTATTTTCTTTCTACAATTTATATTAAAAAAGAAAAAAAACTCTTATTACAATCCCTTTTCAATTTGTAATTTGTTTGTTCATTCCAATTCTCCCCTTATTTCTACCATATCCTCTCTATATACTTTATATCTAAAAAAGGAAAATAGTATACAAAGATAACACAAGAATTTTCCCAGGGCATCGCCTGGTACAAAAAAAACTAGTTTTATTCAAAACGTTGGAAAAATGTGAGTAAGGGTCTTTGTTTTTACAAGACTTTTGTTAAGGGTGTATTTTTCTCCTAGAATCCATTTTACACGAGAGACTATGTGAAATTAGTTTTTTTACTAAGTTGAACTTGATTTGTTATTGTTTAAACTCACTTAGAGCTCTCATTTTAGTTTTATACTTCATCTCTTAAACTCAAAGTGGCATGTAAATATTGGAGCATGGAGTAGTGGTCTATTATGAGCCTTTAATTAAGTTCTAAAAGCTTATGGGGGGAGTCTTTTGAATAAAACCAACTGAAAGTTACTCTTCGTGCTAAAACAGGTGCTCCTTTTATCAAAGTCAAAACCGCATTGTTTAGTATCGCTAATTTATCGAGTTTACTTGGTAGAGTCTTTACATCAAACTGAATGCCAAGACTTAATTAAATAAGTGGACGACTAAACGACGCCCTAAATACAGTAAAATGATGCTCAAGTTTAGCGAAGACAAGATTCAAAGGCTGGAGTCCCTTGTTGGGGATTTGAGACCTATGGATACTTATTTGTTTGAACAGAATGAAACTCTCTCAGAAGAGATTCAACTGTTGCGAGCTAAAATGACAGGAACTTAAAGTGACCCGGTTTGCTGTGGAGAATATCCGGCTACTTGAACAGCTTAGAAGGTCTTTTACCCCTAGAAAAAATTGGAAATTTAACATTATATTTTGATTATACAAAATGTACATTTTATTTGATGCATTTCTAGATTTCTAGATTTCTATGAGGAAGGGGAAAGAGACATTTTACTGCAAGAAGTATCTGATCTTCAGCCCCAGGTTTGTACATCTATATGAAACTGATTTTTTCTTAGGTTTAGTTTCTTCTCACTATGTTGAGTTGTTAATTCATTCTATAATGTTTGTGTCACAGCTTATTCGTTCACTTGATAACAATGACCAGCAGAGTAGAGTAACCATGCAGACATTGTTCAAGTATGTAGATTTTGAAAAAGAAGCACTCTAATGAACGTTGCATTTGCAAGCCATGTCGCACTTCAATCATGATCCACCTAATAAGGTACTTCAAGTTTGATATGGATATTGATCCCTAATATCCCGTACAATATGCAATCTTATACGTATATTCAGTTCCCAATACATTTTCTCTTTCTACATTTTCTCAGAGGCGTCATGTTCTCTTTTAGCTCCACCTTTGAGATCCATGTCCTTTTGGTGGATGCGAGCGGGCTACCCTACGACCCATTCGAGTTGGAGGCAATTGGACTCGAAACCTCTCCCTTGCTTCACTATTTGATCGCCTTTCTCGAGTTTCATGTTGGAAGGTCATACCTTGTTGTGGTTTCCACTTAAACAAACATATGACCTATGCGATTTGAAAGGTAAGCATGTTTATTTTTCCAGTGCTGAAATACTCGTTTTCATTTGGAAATGACGTTTTAAGGTTTACTTATGACTCAAAGGTAATTGGGTTTGTTTAATTTAAAGTTTCAGTGATTGATTGATATTGGATTCATATGAAAATTTGAGGTTTTTGTTTGGTTGTTTATTGTGGGCATGTGCAATTTGACTGAGTTTTATTTGGTTTTTTGTGGTTTGTTTTGTTTTATTTGAAGTTTAAGTGATCAAATTGATGATGGGTTAATTTCAGAGATTGAGGGTAACAATTTATTGTTTGTTTGTTTTGGGTTCATGCAATTTGGCAAAGTCCTAGCTCCAGATTCATTGTGTCTTCTTCACTAATTATCATTAGTGAATTTTGCAGCTTGCCAATGTTAAATAAATATGTAGTAAGCAAACCATGCAGCCAGAGTTCTATGGATCCTTGGAGTTTACTCTTGAACAAAACTCATAAAGAGAGAAAGTGATAGCGTGAGAAGACAAGGTGAGAGAATGTGCAGAAGGGGATTTCAGCTAGCAATAATAAGCACTCCAGATAAGATTTGGTTGGCAGAACAATCAGTCACAATATCAAGATATGGACCGAATACCGAGCATTTAAGGACAAGGTTAGACATTGAGAGAGCCAGAAAGCTCTATCAAAAACCAATTGCTAGGCAGACACAAGGAGGAACACCAAGAGTCTAATGTAAGATCAGACTCTCTTCAGAATGGACAATTGCCATTTTATATCATACAAAACATGAAGACAAGGAAATAAGATACCAGAATACGAGCTACTCGAAGCTCTTGTCTTCTAATACTTTAAAGTATTTGTATAAACCTAACTACTACTATTTTTTTGTAACCCTTTGCAATACATTTTCATGGCTATCATATATTTGAGTAACCATTGTGTTGCCTTGAACAAAGTCTGTTGCACAAACTATACGTTACTAGTTGAGTAACAAATGTTACAATACATATCATTTACATACTTTTGTAAAAAGATTTACTTTCTTGACATTCAAATGTTACAATACATATCATTTACATAATTGTTGAAAAAAGCTTCATCTTCTTGACATAACTGATATCATGTATTTCAGTTCATTTTCTCTGCCTTCTAATTTTGTAATTTGCGTTCGCAGTTCAACTACACTTTCTTGGCTTTCTCCAAACAACCTGATGAACAAGAAGTAGAAGACTGTCGTGCATGCCACCGTAGCAGCCAAACCATCTAAACTCACTAACATAGTTGTTAAGAGTGTAAATTTTAGGACATTTGAGTAATATACAACGGTCCAAAAGGTAAGAAATATTGAAACGAGTTATGAAATGGGATAAAAAACTCATGATCTCTTTTCATTCTTCTTTCTTGTGTTTGTGGGGTAGGTTGTCTTGGATTGATTTGTGGGGTAGGTTGTCTTGGACTGGTTTGTGGGGTAGGTTGTCTGGTTTGTGGGGTATGTTGTCTTGGATTGATTTGTTGGGTAGGTTGTCTTGGTGGTGGGGATGATGACAGGGATGGCATGTTTAGAATGTGACCCATAATGAAAGGATTGGAGGATCAAGACAGAATTTACGACTTGAGACTATTTCGCCTAACATCAATTTTGTTGTACAAATATTTTTACTATTTTGCCTAAAAGGGTTTCAAAATTTGAAAGAATTCTCTCAGCAAATTTAGAAAGGAAAGCGTATAAACTATATTGAGCTGATTTGAAACGAACAAACAAGCACACATGTTCAACAAATTTTTTGTTTTTAGGCCCAAGTTTTCTTAATATCTTATCTCAATATCAATATGTTAGTGAAGAGATTAAATGTGAAAAATTGATATTTTTTTGTTAAATCAATGCTAAACATAATATAGTTATTATATATATAAATAAATAACTAAGCAAAAAAGAACAAGTGTTTTTATCCTTACCAAAAAAATTTGATTTTATATTCTAGTGTTCATATCATATTGTTTATATATTCAAAACCTAGGTGGTTATAGGAAGAAAAAAAAAAGATAACTAATGGTAAACTTTAAGTAACTGATTCATCGAATTAAGATAAATCTTTTGAACAAAAAGTACCATAGCACAGGTCTTCTATTCTTAAGCGTTTGTTATAAACTACTTTTAAAATTTTGCCGATTTTTGCTACAAACTCTCATTCATGTGAGATAATATTAGCTTTGTCATAATCTATGCACCAAATTTTTTTCTTCTACTATGTAAAACATATTATGTATAAGTTATATCTCTTGAATACCATAAAAAAATCAAATAGATCAAACAATTATTGACGGTACATGGGGTCATACAAAAATATCATCTGAGATAATATTAGTTTTGTCATAATCTATGAACCAACTTTTTTTCCTCTACTATGTAAAACATATCACGTATAAGTTATATTTTTTGATACAGAGAAATGAACTGAAATCAAGTAGAAATGAGGTTAGGTTTTAAAGTGAAAACATTGTAGAATTAGGACGTTAAATGTGTTTTGAACTAGCGGTCTATTTATAACATTAAAGATAATTCTTTAAATTAATTTTTTAATCTTTTTTTTTTGCAAGTGGAGTGTTTGGTTGGGTTTTTTTTAAATGGTTGGAATTTTTTAGGGTGCAATCTTCCTACCCTATGGACTAGAATCTCAATCGCCCCTCACCTCCTAATTACCTGCAATCCAAAGAAGTTGAACGGATAACTCATCAGCTTGTTGAACAGTCCATCTACCGGTACCATTGGAGTGAGCACCGGTGAGACGACATTCGCTGTTTTGGTACCATTCGATACCACCATCGATGGATCTAGGGCGCTGGATTGAGAGGATGAAACCGCGAGGAGTACTGTAGTGGCCGATGAGAGGGAGATCGCTTTCGGCTTTGGCGCGGGTTAGGGTTTCGTCGACTTTGGAAGAAGTGTGATTGTAGACGGAGATAGGGAAGCCTTTTTCGCGAGGTTTTGACCCATTACTGCCAGACCTGCTAGTTCGATTTGAGAGGGGGTGGTTGTGGCCGCCATTGTTGAGTGGAGAAAGAAAGAAGGGAGTGAGGGTGGGGGAAATGAGGAGGAGTTGGTGGGGGGAAGATATAGAGAGAAAGGGACGGACTCGTCGAGGGAGTGAAGGAATAGTGACCCTCAATGAGCTAATATGAGAGTTTGCGATTTAGGACTTTGAAGGTAGGATGAGAGAAAGACAAAAAGAAGTAAGCACTTGTTACATATTTATATGGTATTTTTAGCACTTTTAAACTTTGTTAATTTTATAGGGACTAGGGGATTGTCTTAATTAGGGAGTGTTTGGTAAATGGCAAGTGGTTGTTAGCGGATAGTTTTTTATGGTGTTTAGTTAGACTGACTTTTTTGTTGACTTGTTTGACTAGTTGTGTTCTTATTAGCTGTTTGTTGAAAAGTTTAGTAAAAGCGGTTGATATTGGTGGTTATTCAGTATAAAATGTAAGGAAAAGCCAACAACAAAAGCTGCTTTATCAGCTTTTGTTATTGACTTTTGATTGTAAAGGTGGCTTTTCATCTATTCCAAAAGCATATACCAAACAGTTTTTTTAGCTGTTTGACCAAATGAAAAAAGCCAAAAGCCAAAAAACTTATGAAAAAGGTACTACAAATTTATTTTATAGAAACCCCATTAATCTAGCTTAACAAAAAATATGTACATTTCGTATTTCGCTTGTTATATATAGTCTTGCTGCATATAGCATTTTTTTTGGAAAGATAATGTGGTGGACTCCTGACCAGATCTCAACTAGCACAGTTTCTTGATCTGGTATTTACGGGTTCCGATATTTGGGAGTAGGGGGAATGGTAAGGGAATCCCACCCCAAATGCCCCTAGTGGGATTTGATCCCATGACCTTGAACTCATAAGGCCAAACCCTTAACCACTAGGCCAAGCCATCCTTGGTTTGCAGCATATAGCATTACCCTTGCTTGTAAACTCAAAAAAAAATATTTTTTATAATATTGAATTCAGTTCAAAATATACTTTTTAAGTAAAAAGTAGTCAAGCATTTGGAATATTAACCTGGTAATTACACCCCTTATTACTGAGGCCTACGCCTACCTAACAAGAAGACAACATTACTCGCGCTAGGTCACTCAGGCTCGGACTTGGGTATGCGTCTAAAGTGTCCACATCACATTCCAACTACTTTTTGAATTTTCATGATATCGGCCCTTAATGAAGCATTGAAGTGTCCATACTTGTATTGGAGTGCTGATGTAACATCCCGTTCTTTAACAGTAATAAAATAAAGATAAAATAAAATAAAATAAACTATTAAATAAAAGATCAGTGGCAGCGGAAATGCCACTGGGACGGAAATGTTATTCTAAACAACGAAATAGAATAAAATCTCAAGTCAAAATATAACCTCATACCCTCATTTCACAAACATACCAAAATCCCAAATAAATCATCAAGCCATAATCCAAACTAAAACGAAATCCATAAGATAGGAACATCCATGATAAAACTACTTAAGACCCACTAGAAAGATGGTCTTAATCTTTCTATCATAGTGCTCATCTACAACTACTAGGACCATGTCCTTCCTCACAGAACCATGTCTCACAGCCCCAATCCAGACAGTAACGATCCTAAACTTTCACATCTGCAAAGATATACAACAAAAATCCACAATCAGTGGGGAGTAACTAACAGCTCTTCCAGTCCAATCAGGATTCAATTAACAATTTAAAATATGAAGAATAAAGTAAGGCACACACAATAATCATACAAAGCATAAGGAAAAGCATACAACATACGAAGTAGGGAATAATAAGACAAGAACAACAATAATAAATATCAAAGTAATGGAAGGTATAAATAATTCCATAATTAGATCGTCAAAGGAAAGAGACATCAAAATTAGTAAGTGAAATAAATAAAGTAATAATTAAATAATTTAGATGAGTGAGATGAACGCTAGTGACCCGCAGCCCACTTCCAAAGAGTATGTCAGATCAAAACCTCCAAAACGGCCTATGGGTTACGTTCCCTACCGTCTGTGTCTAAGAATAGCCAAACTCCCGATGCAGTACGCAGTACCTCCCGACCTCTGGGACGACAACATATCCTAAGTTTCTCCAATGTAGGGTAGCACCCTACTCAGTGCCACCTCACCTCTCAGAGTGCATGTTCAGTATCCTTGGGATAATATAATCCTTTAGACTACTCAACTCAAAGTAAAACAATTAAAACCAATAAAGTCCTTCAAATTTAAATATTCATCAAAACATCAAACATTCTTCAAATATTCTTCAAATCATCAAATACTTCAAATCTTCAAATAATCATGAAAATCATAATTCTTCAAAAATAAATACTCCAAAATCAATTCTTCAAAAATAAATAAAGTAACTAAATAAAATGCTCTTCAAAACTCAAGATTTCAAAAATAAAATTTAAACTTCTTCATATCCCAATTCAAACATAAATCCATCAAAGTCGTTATCTGAGTTTGGGTACGAGGTTGATTATAAAGTTAATTATAAATCTTCTCCGTACATAACTCTTGGCGAAATAATGCTTAAGGGCAGTATTATTCTCCCCCGAGCATTACGACGTCGATAACTCAAATTTATCAAAGTATTAAAGATGGTTTCACAATAACATGCATCATCGCCACGTTTCAAGAATTAAATCAATCAAACACACTTCCAATATTAAATACGACAAAACTGCAATATTAAAATAATTAAAAAATACTTCAACAGTGCTGCCAAAAATCCAACAAGACAAAACAGTAAGCCAAAAAGGAAAAAGGGAGGAGCAGCACTGGGTCGCGGGCCGCGATCGGGCTTCACGAGGCGCGACGCTGCTCGCGGGTCGCGAGCGGCTACAGTCCCCTCTTCGTCCGTTTTTGGTACTTTTGATATCACGTATTTATATAGACTTTTCTCCCTTATTTACAAGCTAATTTTTGCGTCATTGGAGCTCTTGGGAGCTATTTTATGCTAACTATCGTATATAGTTGTGGTTTTGTGTTTTAGTGTTGAATCGCAGGTTTTAGGGAGTTTTCTCCTTATTCCCGAGCCATTTGGAAGCAACCACGGCTTTACGAGATGTTACGAGGCACGTAGGATGGCTCACGAGCTTTATGGGTAGTTTAGGAGGTCTCAAGACCTCTAAACGTGAAGAATTAAGAGCCAAAGAGTCAAAAAGGAGATTTCCGTACTCTGATTGGGCAAAAATGGCCCGATCGGACGAAGATATTGTGATCAGGTAGAGAAGTTGCGGACCCGATCGGTCAAGGCTTGCCCGATCCGATCGGGCGAGCATCCATGTGCCCAGACCCGATCGGGCAAGGCCCACCCGATCGGGCTGGCCCAAATTCCAAAATCCTCATTTCCATTTTCGCTGCTGTGCTGCGTATACCAAGAAGGCTGAGCTGGTCCATAATGCACGCCACCCGATCGGGCCAGGCCCACCCGATCGGGCATTCATACCGCTTGCTCTCTGTTGTTGCTGTGCGAAGGAGGAGTTAAAGAAATTGGGCCACAATGAAAATTAGCCCAATCAGCATCAAAAGGCACGGACCAACACTAATTAGTGGACTATCTTTTTCGAGTTTTTAAATTCTTTTAATTTATCTTTACTTGGAGTATAAATAGGAAACCATTTATGATTTTTGAGGGGGCAATTTCTATTTTTTTAAGGAGCATTAGGAGATTCACTTTTTAATTTCCCTTTGATTAGTTTTAGATTTTAGTGTTAATTGCTTTATTAGATTAAACACTTAAGATTAGATTAAAGGTGATGGAACCTATTGATAAGAGGCTTTTAGCTTGTCGTTAAGGCACCAAGAACCACTTAGCAAACACAATTTATAAACCTAACTAGCAACTACTAAGCACGTAGTAACGGCAAGTCTAGGGTCGAACCACAAGGAAATCGGGATTGAGTTCAGTCCACTAAGTCTAAAACTACCTAAGTGAAGGGTTTTGGGGGGTTTAGGATTGAGTAAGTAACCGACTAGATGACTAGCTAAGGAATACCGACTAATAAACAAATAGGAAGATTAATATGATAAGGAAGACACTAGAGTTCGGGCTACTCGTATGAACATGGGCTAGACAACGATAATCAACACTATGGTGATTCACAACGGAGTCAATACAAGGTTAAGTTCCCCTCAAATTTACTTGAGTCCTCTCTCGAATGGTCCTCAAGAGTAATCGATTAATCAACCAACCAAATCCTCTTTCGAATGGTCTTTGGTCCGTTGATTAATAAATTCATTAAGTTCGGAAAACCCCTAATTAAAGGATCCCCTTAATTCATACACAATCCCTTGGTCTAGAAATTAAGTCGAAACATGGGAATG
Organism: Patellifolia procumbens; assembly: GCA_947645195.1. Classification (NCBI taxonomy): domain Eukaryota; kingdom Viridiplantae; phylum Streptophyta; class Magnoliopsida; order Caryophyllales; family Amaranthaceae; genus Patellifolia; species Patellifolia procumbens. The sequence goes on from CANSGD010000144.1 coordinate 4,253,927, forward strand.
ACAAAAGGATTAAAGTTCGATTAAGAACAATAAAGACCTTAAGTGCCCTAGCATAAACGTGATCAAGATCTATCCTAGGGTGTCAAAACACCACATTCAATGCATAGACAAACAATTGAATCAATAAAAGCATAGATAATCTACATTAAGCCCTTAATTCATACTTTAGCCCAAACCCTAGATTAGAAACTACTCACTAATCATGGATTCTAAGAAATTGAAATTCAATAAAGTAAACATCATAAACAAAGCAAAAAGATTAAAGGAAAGAGATAGAAAAGAAATTACTTGAATTAATTGGTGAATTCGATCTTCAATAATTAAACAAAGAGTAAACTAGTGTTTGAGAGAGTTTTAGGGCTAAGAGAGAGTTAATTAGAAACTAAGTAAGTATGAGACAATGTCGAAAACTAAGCTAAGAAACTAATTAATAAGAGTCATTAAAGTTTGACGGACGAAACGAGTCAACGCCCGAAAGCAGGTCACCACGGACGTGGTGCCTCAAAAACGCCCAGGCAGTAACTTTTCAGCATAACCACTGATTCTGTGAAGATCAGGCACCACGACCGTGGTGACCTGATTTCACCGAATCAGTCTTCTTTTCTCCAAGTTTCTGTTTTGCAAGCTACAGGTACCCACGACCGTGGTAAATGTGCCACGGCCGTGGTGGCCTTCTTCCTTCACTTCCTCCAAATTTGATTCACTTGAGCCGCTCCGAAGTACGAGCCACGCACCTTGAACATATCCCAAGTCCCTAGATCACAAAAGTACTCCAACACGCGCCAAATCTCTTGAAATACATCAAAAACAACCAAACACTTGTGAAGTATAATTGAAATCCAAAGAAGGGAAAAACCATGCAAACCTAACTCCAAATTCTCTAAAGCTACATGCAATGAGACCTAAAATGAGCTATAAGTATGCACTAAAACGGACTGATCACCTATTCGATTTCAATAAAAGTTCCTGCTTTCTGTCAATTGGTATTCTTCTTTGCCCTAATCTCTCTTATTATTCTTAATTGCTTAGCCTAATTATTTAATCTTTCATGATGCAAATGTTAGGGTTTCATATTAGTTTTGTTGTCGTTAATTCGATTATGAGTGAGTAGTTCTCTTTCTAGGGTGTTAGATAGGAAATCCATGTTTATACCATGATTGTGATTTAGATTTCTATCAATTTCTAGGGCTTGATTAGGATGATTGTGATGTGGTTTGTTCTTATTGAGTAATTAGTGTCAGTGTACAATTTCATTGATTGCTTGTGGTTAATAGTTGTTTGCACAGATCCGTCTTACGACTAGAGGCCTAGGACACGTCAGTAGTTCTGATTACGTTAGTGAACATGCGGCGTATGTTGAACTATGAGCGTTGAATCTTAACCATAGCTCAACACATGCTCTAATCCCACGACTCTTGACTTAGGTTTTGATAGTAGTTGACCCTATTTGATTGGTATAAGCATGGTGGACCGACCTAATACCCTAGGTTTTTAGTCCATAGTTAATTCCTCGATTTAATCCGTCTTATTTAGTTTAATCATTAGTTCAGTTAATTCTTCCCTGATTTCATCTGAAGTAGATGATTGGTTGAATACTAATTTAGAAACTCTGTCTCCCTGTGGATTCGACCCTGCTTCCATTGACTACTATAGTTAGAGGACTATAGGTTTATCTTTGAATAGGTGATACAACTAAATCCTATCAACTTTACGTACCCAATTAAATTCACATCAAACATGCTCTCAAAATTCATGGAAAATTAAATATAACTTTAATAACATCAAATTAGGCATGCTTGAATTAATACTCCAAAGAACAAAATAAATACAAGCCATTTAAATCATGAAACTCCACTTATTAACATGCTAAAAAGAAAAATAATAATTCCAATTAACTCAAATAAAACTCCAGTAATATAATACTCAAAATAAATCATTTAAAAACATTAAAGAACAACCCTAAAAGCATATACATCATACTATAAGAATTAGGGCATACTTAGAAGTTTAAAACCACTCAAATAAATCCATTCACTTCATGAAAATAAATTCCAGCAATATTAAAAATAATAGAAAGGCCAATAGATTATCTAAATTCATGCTAAAACATATTCCAAGTTAATATAATAAATCCATCATCATTCACACTTCAACCAAAACATATAAATCGATAATTTCAATAAACTAAAATAATTCCAGCATTTAATAAATTAATAAAAACGTGAATTAAACATACTAATCAATAAAACAAACCAAGAGTAACAACCCTAACATGATACTAATCAATACTAACAATTCTAACTTCATAAATAACGGTTTTAAGTACTCTAGAACATACATTAAAGCAATAAAACAAAACCTAACATGAATTCTAATAATAATAACGTTACCATCATAGATCTAACAACTAAAACACATCCTAACATGATTCTAACATACTTAAATAATTAATTCAATACTAAAGTACTAGAAGGGATGTTAGTTACCTCGATCTACCCGTAGAGTAATAAAAGAACCGAAAATAAGAGTAGTAAAATTGCTAGAAAAACGCCCCCTTGAGAGAAATACCAAGAAGAGAATAAATCCGAACTTGAGTCTCGAATTAACCCTTGAATATGAATTTTTAAGTAACTAGGAAGTAGGAAATATGAAGAACAAGTGGGAAAACTTTTTCCTTTTTTTAGCAATAGGCGTGTGAATGGGGGAAATGGGAGGAGTGATTAATTGCTGTAAATTTAGGTTTAGGACAGCAATAATGATAAGAGGAGTAAGAATAAATAATAGCTAAATTAGAGTGGAAGTAAGGGGTAATTGGCTCTCATTGGAGGAAGGGATTAACTACCAAAAATAAAAGATGCTAGTTTCAAAATTCAAAACAAAAATCCCCCTCTAATTCTACCCCAAAACCGCCCACCCTAATCCCACACAACAAACGGGTTGGCCCACTTAAGCGGTAAATGAAGCCTTCAATTAGTTTAGCCCAAAAAATAAAATGATAAGGCTCAAACTAAAAATAAATACTAAGTATTAACACTACTAAAATATAAATAATAATACTACCTCTATAAAAATATAAAACTCAAATAATCACACCACAATAATCGCAATCACTCCAACACAACAAATAAATATAAACATTCAATACTTATGAAAAATAAATAATAAGCTATATATAAATTTAGTTTTCAAATATAAACATATCTAATTATACACAACAACACTTAATATAATTATATATATATAAATAAAGAATATATGAATAAATCAAGAAAATAAATAAATATAACGTAATAAATAAATAATTAACGCGTGAAATTTCTAGTAAAATTACGGGGTGTTACAGCCGAGGATCTGACACACCTACTTATAATAGAAAGAAGTCTAAGTAACATAGATAAAAACAATGGTCGATCCAAGAAATTTTCTACGTTGATGCACGGTGTTTAGAAAAAGGACTGTCAAATTAAAATTATTTACAATAACAATGAAAGTGGGGGATTGGTGAAAAATATCGGGGAAATCCCATGAGGTTCGGTTAAGTAGCATCGTACACATGTATGATCTGTAATATCCGACGCCACCGCCTGCCGCCCCTCCTTCCCCTGACTTTCAGCATCCACCATACCCACCGGAGCCTTACTCTTCTTCCTCCCTGTTGTCTGTCTTCCCTATTCAATTGAACATAGGTATTCCACTACTTCCTGGTTTCTTTTTTTGATAATTCTATTTACATAGTAGTATTTCTTTAATTTCTTCAAAGTTATTAATATCCTAACCACTAATTGTTAATCTTAGCTGATAATTGGGCTTAAATAGTATTATAGTTAAGTAAAGCTATTTTGTTCAACTTATGTTTATAAATACTAAATTATAAACTTTAATTAAACTAGCCAAACTTTATGAACAAGTTATCTTAGTTTGTTTACATTAAGTTATTTAGTTTATTTTAAATCCATTATTAGTTAAATACTCTATATTAGTATTGGACTTAAATCTGATTTTTAATTTAAGTAAATCTACTTGTTCAAATTATGTTTATGTATATTATTAACCTAAAGTAATCTAGTTAAATTTAATAGATTAATTACCGAAATTTGTTAGTTATTTCCTTAAATTAATTATTTAGTTTGGTTATAATTATTAACTTTAAAGTTTTTCAATAAGAGTTATTTACTTTAAAGTTTAGTTAACAAATCAAGTTATGTAAATTAGTCACTAATTTTCATGTAATATTCTATAATGATAGAAATGCTTTTAAAGTTAATACTAAGCACTTATTTTAAATATTATAAGTAATATTCATTCATATAGAATTATTAAGGAGACACTATAATATTAGTAATAATATACACCATGTATTTCAGAGTTTGCTAAAAGGATAAACTATTATGTTTAGTTTCCAATTAAAATGGAGGTAAATTCTAGATGTTGAAATACTTCTTATGAAAGATTATTTATAAATTATTTATGACTTGCTAAGTACTACTCCCTCCGTTTTTTTTAATATGCACATTTCTCCATTTTGGGGTGTTTTTTTTATTGATACCTTTCTATCTTTTGCCATAAATGGAAGGTTGGCCCACCTAATTATTACACTTCTCTCCTACTTTTTCTTTCCTTTTCTCTACCTTTTTCACTATTTCCTTACTTTTACTAACCTTCTCTCTTACTTTTACACTTTTTCCTTGGTTCTAGTGCAAAGCCTTAGGTGCATATTAAAAAAAACGGAGGGAGTATTTAATAAAATATATGATATCTTTTTATACCGTTTAAGTAATAAAATTAATGAATAATGTTTTAGTTTATTAGCTTAATATTAATTCTCGTTTTTAAAGAGTTTTGATTAAAAGAAACATATATTTATATTTTATATAGTTTATGCCTTCAAGTATTCAAACATGATTTTTATACAAATTATAAAGCAGTGATAGTTTTACTTAAATGAGATATAGAGCTTACTTATGTTATTTTAGTAATAAAAGGATTTAATAAACAAGTTATGAAGTATGTAAATATTAGTTTATAATATTAAGTTATAATCAATATGATCCTTATGATAAAACCTCTTTAATACTTAGTAAGTTTAAATAAAATATATATTTAAAAGGATTCACATGAATGAAATGGTTTGTAAAATTTAGAATAAAATATTAACGATTACTTATTAATTCGTGAATAGATTAGAAACGAAAAAGGATATTACAAGCCTCCCCCGGCTAACAAGGTTACTAAGAAGGACTTGAGATAACGTCTATTGCTAACACCCGCAATCCCCTTCCAACCATGTTTATGATAATGTTTTGCTTTTAATAATGTTACTTATGAATTGCGGGATATAAAATGTTATTATGCAAATGATGTTATAAATGCTTTCTGTAAATGGTTTGATGAAATATGATTGTAATAAGATATGAAACATGATAAAGAAAAGTGAAAGATGGCTCTTGGCAGTATTCTGTTATGTTGGTCATGCACGTTCCATTATGGCGGCTCTGTCACCTTCTGTTTGGGGATAATAATCTCCTGTGACATCCGTGTTATGTTATAATGTCACCTTCTGTTGGGAGATAATAATCTTCCGTGGCACGCCACCTTCTGTTGGAGGACTTTTGTTCTCCGTGGCCTATGTTATGTTATACTTGTCAAGTTACCAAAATGAATGATGTATGTTTATAATTCTGATAAGGAAGATGATGCCATATGCTAAATCTGAATAATTTCAACTGTAATGTTATATGTTTTCAAATGCATTTACGATATTTCATATCCCTCTGTTTGCAAACAAAATGAATTGAAATGAATTTACGATGTTAGGGTAGCATGTTACTGAGCCTCGTCTCATGACGTTTTGCTTTTCTGTTTTAGGTACTATTGAAAGTGTTGCAAGACACATGGAGAGAATCTGATTGAGATCCATAATGATGATTATGTAAATAAGTTACTTAGTGATTGGTCCGATAAATAAGCGTTATATTATGTTTTAGAGGAGATGTTGAGATGATTAATGGTAAGGTAAATTTATCTATTAAGGGAATGTAGTTATTGAGTTGTATTTTAAAGAGAATTTTATTGTGGGCCCATAACCCACAAGATTGAGGATGTTTTCGCTGTTATTTCTGAAAAAAGTATGATTATTGATGTTCGAATTATGGTTAATTAAGGTTATTAACGGACCCCTAATCTTGGGGCGTTACATGATCTCCCTTTGGGCATATAGATTTCGGTTTTTGGATGTCGTGGAGTTGTGAAGCATATTCAACCAATAGTCTTGTTTGGTGGTTTGCCTATAAATATTAGTTGTTTCAACTGAGTAATATTTGATTGTACTAAAGTGTATAGCAAATTAAAACATTATTTAACTTTGCTCACATGTGAAATTAGAACCCTTAAATTTTTATTGTAGTATTTCACCCCCTTTAATTTCCCTAAAAGGTAAAAACTAGCCCTTTCCTTTAATTTATCCCATATAAAACAAGTATACAAATAAAATAAAGTTGAAAATACTTATAGCATATACTTACATTTTCACAAAGTAGTACTTGATCTAGTGGTAAGGAGATCATCCTTTCAACCTCAAGGTTGGGGGTTCAATCCCCATTAGAGGCACTTTGAGGGTAGGAATTCCCGTTACCCTTCCTCCTTACTCTCAAGTGCCTGGCCTATGAGGACCCGAGCGGTGTCCAGACAACTTCTTCTTACCAAACAAATATATACAGTAACAGTATATACTTACATTTTCGGCATACGTTTTTCACTCATTTCCTGCTTCTCTCTTATTCTGGTATTGTTTACTCATCAGTTCACCATCTCCCATCTCTCTCATCAGCTCAACCAAATCGATCGGTATCTTTGCGTATCTCTTGCATGCACCACTACCGGTCACCGGAAGATGGTGGAAGACAGAGTTTTTTTCGGGGACGACAAAATGACGCCCTAAATTATCTAGGTAACGCCTGAAATACATATGAATTTCCCATAAACTCCCTCACCTTATACATACTTTTCTCACTCAATCTCTCCTACCACCACACCCACTTTTGACAACCACCACACCACCCCAACCACCGCCATCACACCACCGCCACCCACTGCCACCACTCTATCGCCGCCCCCAACCACCACCTCCACCCCACCGCCACCACCACCACCACGCCACCCCACGCTACCTGCACAAAAATATGACCGGTGAAAAAAACCCATAAAAGTGATGAACCTTGTGTGGCACAAGGCCCACCACGTGGTAAGCCTTGTGTGGAACAAGGCCCATCACAAGGTGAGCCTGTGTGGCACAAGGCCCACCACATGGTGAGCCTTGTGTAGCACAAGGCTCGCCTTTTAATAGATAATTTTTTAAAGTAATTTTTAAATTCAGTAAAACATATATGTATATTTATATATTTAATTTAATTTAATGTTGTTTAAGATAATTAATTTTTAATATGTAACTAAATTATTTTTTTGTTCACAAATATAAATTCAAATAAATATTACAAATAAACATATATAAAAATTTGAAAAGAAAAATTGTCGATTAAAAGACGGAATTTGTGCTACACAAGGCTCACCATGTGGTGGGCCTAGTGCCACACAAGGCTCACCTCGTGGTGGACCTTGTGCCACACAAGGCTCACCTCGTGGTGGACCATGTGCCACACAAGGCTCATTTTGATGGAAACTTTTTCCCGATCATATTTTTGTGGTGGTTGCGGTGGAGGGGCAGCGGTGGTGTGGTGGTGGCGGCGGTGGGCGGTGTGGTGGTGGTGGCGGCGGCAATGGTGTGGTGGCGGTGGGCAGCAATGTGGTGGTGGCGGCAATGGGCGGTGTGGTGGCGCGGTGGCGGTGGGATAGTGGTGGTGGTGGTGGCGGCAGCGGTGGGGTGGTGGTATGAGAAGTAGTGTGGAAGAGTGATGTGGGGTAAATTGGTAATTAGCGTATTAAATACAGGCGTTAGTAAAGAAATACAGGGCGATATTTAGCACAACCCTAATAAATTTTCCGTCAATGAACTTAGGGTTCATGTAATTGGGGATTTTTGGAATTTTGTCGGAATTTTCAAAAAAGTAATGGTTTTGGTAGTGTTATGTTGACGAATTAGCTAGGTAGTTGTATTATTAACAAAATATATTATATTAGAAAGTTGTTTTATAAAAAAGTGAATATTTATTAAGTTATTGTTGATAATCTTAGCCAAAAAACAAAGTGGATACTTTTTTTTGACGTATTTTATTAATAAATAACAATTTCCATATATCTTTACAATGTGCAAAATAAAGAAAGAAAAGTGGTAACCAAGTCCTACTACTAAAGTTATATTCAATAATTAACGAAGTTGGTAAATAAATGATAATGTGGAAAAAAAATGTTGTAATAGTATTATTATACTTTTCCCATTAGTGCCCTAACTTAGCTCTAAGATTTGTTTTTGGACAATTATCCTTTTCTATTTGAAAATTATCATGATGGGTTTCTTTTTCCTAGATTCATGACAACGGAAGGTCCTCTTAGCTAATTTAGATTCGAGCCTAACATAAACCTATTAGTTACAACTAACGTAGTAGTATAATTTTATTTTCTTTTAAAGCAGTCATTATATATTCTATTACCCTCCGTCCCAATTTAAGTGCAACATTTGACCAAAAAAGTAAAGTATTTTTTTGGTCAAATGTTGCACTTAAATTGGGACGGAGGGAGTAATTATAAATCTTTAATTAGCAACATCTGAACATCATGATCATCATATATATAAATCATCAAATATTCAAACTTTGAAGTTAATTGATTAGAAGCTTTTTGCTTTAGGGATGACAAGTACTGTAATTACTAGAAGTTTAGCACAAAAGGGGACAAACTTTGAAGTTAAGATGCACCCGTAGTATTATCCTTGCAGTACTTTATATCATCCAGTACCTTTCATTACTTCCTTCTGAAGTTTGATACAGCCAACAAGGCTTTCTTTCTTCACCCTCAAGTTTGGAAAAACAATGAGCAAAACGTGAGCAAATGATATGCTAACACCTCAACCTTTTCTACAAAGTACCAAGTACTCGATCATCTATAGACTATAATGCTATTTTGAAGTCACTAAAGTTCATGCATACGTGTTAAACTTTGACGAGTTTTGATCCCTTTCAAATCAAGCAAAGTATTCATTTCATTGGTCAACATTAGGTTTTAGTGCTTTTTTGGTTGACCAGATATTTGGAGAAATGAAATTTATACATAATAATTTTTTATATAGTAGTTTGGTTGGGATTAAATATAACAAAAAAATAGGAAGTAGCTAGAACATAATATTAGCGTGTAAATTTTTTGTAAGTTAAGTTTCAATCAAATATACCGGTGACAATTTCTCTTACAATTGTTGTAAAAAAATTGGCTTCCCACGTCCAATATGAATTTCTATAAAATTCTAGTTCTCATGTAAAGTACATTGTAATCTAATTATGTTGGTCCAAGACACAACCATCACTATCATTGTTACTAAGTAATTATACTATTTTACTAATAAACAAAAGAATTTCATGTGTATTTCTTTTTACTTTCTTCTAGTTATTGAGGCAAGGTATAAGTCTAGCTAAATGAAAAGGCTTATTTCTTCGCTCGACATTGGATCCTCAACTGCGGTCGCTTCAATCAAATAAAGAAGTTCTTTATCAAACCTATGTCAAAATGATCGACGTTTTCTAAGTAGACTGTAAGATATATCGAACAAATGAATTTAATTAAAAAAGAAAAAAGTTAAAAGAACCTACCTAACTTGCTAAGTATGTAACTTTTTTTTGAAAAAGGGAAAAGATAAAATTGGAATGTTGTTGATAGTATAAGTCAACAAGTTTTGGATGTATTTACTATATAGTATATCACCATAAATCCAACAAAAAAGGTAATTGGTTGAATCAACTCTACGTCTCTACCTTGCAAGGGTTAGAAGTTCAACCCTTATAAAAGGGGCATTGGGGTTTAGGGGGATCTTGGGGAATGTTATTTTTGCTAGAATAAAGATGTAAGAAAGAGAAAGTCAAGACTTGGGTGTGACAAAGTTGTCAAGGGGTGAGCGTGACAAAATATGATTTTATGTCTAATAATTTTAATTATGAGCATACTCCTTTTTCTTATTTATAGTTTTTCCTCTTCTAACGAGTACTTCCTCCGCTTTTTATTACTTACATCATCTTTCATTTTTAAAAGTTGCAAATTACTTGCATTATTTCCTTGAAACCTGATGATCTATTCCTTTTCTACTACTTCTCTTTTCCCTATCTTCTATCTTCTGGAAATAAGTTTATGCACTCTAACTTCTACCCGACCCGAAAGTGCATTTGTGTGAGAGTGGTGTGTTAACCTTGCGAACAAATCGACGAATAAAAATGAGCAGCATGATTGTGCCAAATAACCATTTTCAAGTTAGTGGTTCAACAAATGCCACGACATACCAAATTTCAAAGTTCCTTTATCTTTTTCATGTTCGTTTAGTAGCCTTGAAGACAATCTATATTTCTAACATTTCGATGGGCTAGATTGTTCTTGGGATAATAGGTCCAATCCATAAACGTGTTTTCTTCTTGTAAAAAATTTATGACGACGTGCTAGTTAAAACTTATGCCAACGGCATAGCATCTTTATCTGACCAATATTTTGTATGCTTTGTTCATTGTGTTGCTCATATAACATAATCCATAGTAGAGATCTTTAACCGGAAAACAACTAAAAATGAAGGAAGTATAACATTTTGTTTTTGGGTAAGTAAAAAGTGATATGAAACAATGATGTTGTCATGTAAATGATATTTGATCCCACTCTTAGATACGACTCTATAAAATTTTACTAAGTAGGCACTAAACTAGCTGACATTTGATGACAAAAGTGCATAAGTACTAAATAGTGATTTAGTAGACATATCATTAATTAGTGGGTAAAGATTGTAGCATCAGTCCACATGGTTTTGGAACGTTGGCCAACGGTCATATAAATATACTCATATTAACAGCCAACACAAATTAGGTTGAAAAAGATTGAGCAACTAATAATAAACCCAATGCCCCCACAAAAGCTCATCTTAGCTTTTAGTCCATGCTAGATTGTTTAGTGCCTCTACTTTCCTCTTTATTTTTTTTATTTTATTATTGGTAGAATACCATTGCTTTAAAACAAAGAATTTCCTAAGAAAAATAAAGCAGAAATGCCAGCCGTTTTGCTAAATTACAAGCCAAAAAAAAAGCAAGACCTTATTTGTCCAATTATGATTTGACATTTAAACAGCTGTCCCTCCAATCACAGCTGGGATCCAGCTTCGTGAGACTTGGGCCCAAATATGTACACTAATAATCACAAACAAGCCAATAATAATCATAGCTTTTTGATGAATTTCATGATTTTATCTAAGTAATCTCTATGATAAATCCATTTTATTTACTCCTTTAAAAGAGAATTTTGTGTCTATTGCCCGAAACTGTCGGTTAATGTGGACTCTACTACTATCATATTATAATTTGCTTAATGATAGCATTGGAGGTGTGGTATGATTAAATACAAAAAAAAACTTAATTAGGATATATGTGACCTAATTGATCAAACCAGGTCAAAAATAAATTATAAGAATCCAATTATATCAATATCATGCCTTTCCTAATATTTTTGATCGGAAGTCTTGAAAAATCTTAGGATATATGTGAAGTATAATATCAACACTAATTACTTCCTACTGACATTGTTACGTTTTCTAATACCATTTTCCTAATGTTGTTAACTAAGAGGCTTGGAAACATGTTAAAGTACATGTTTATTTATTGTTACTGATTTGTCATACTAATGAAAATATTGATAATTGCCTTAGCGAAATACTCAACTACATACCGGTAGAATCATCCGGTACAAAGCTATCAAATGGTGCATGTACAATGTTAAAATTTGGAGAAAAGAATTTGTTTTCGAATATGTATGTACAGGAAATCTTGTGTGTGGCTTGCTGCACGATTAACAAATTGTGTAACGCCCCCACAATGACAAATATAGGGGGTTACCAACTATTTTAGGGGGATTACCGAGTGTTTTGGTGTCATTGACTAATTAGGAATTTAGAGGAGTTATTAACTGTTTTAGGTGATGGGTTACTAACTGTTATACTATGAGTTACGAACTCATTGTAGAGGGGTTATTGACTTTTTGAAGGTAGGTTACTGACTATTAAACGGAGAGTTATCGACTTTTTTGGTGGATTTGGAGGGTGAAAGAGTAATGTATAAGTGTTACTAAAGTCTCGCTACACCATCATTTGATCATAAAGTCTCGCTACACCATCATTTGATGGTGTGATCAGCCGCATATAAGAATTTGCTATATGCAAACTTGATTGAGAGACGACATACATATGAATATGTGATAGTATGATACTTGTATCAATTCACATGAATAATCATAGACCAAAAGAATACTAAATAAATTCAATTCAGTTTGAATATTATTAAAATCTAAATAAAAAGATTTCATCACCTACTCCTCGATTCTTTCAACCCCAAAAGAAGCAATTCCGCCGTTTTCCAGCCAATAATAAACGCGGCGAGCCTTAAAATAGCCTTCGCCCCTCCGCCACGCAACAAAAATTGGAGTATTATTTTTGGATTACCTGTTTATCACATGCACCTCTACCACAGATGGTAAAGGATTAACTCACCCCCTTTGTCCTTTTCCTTTACAATGGAGAAATATGGATATCTATCTCGTGTCTTAACGGATTTATTGTTGATGGTCATATTGGTTCCATTTTAAAAAAACATAATTCTACTCAATTAGAGAAAGAGTAGTTTTACTAGGGAGAAAATAATCAGAATAGAGATGTGTTGATGAAGTATTTATGGTAAACATAGCCCGTATTTACTAGAGTATAGCCCGTATTTTTGAGTGAAATGTCTAACTTACCCTTACTAACCACTCTCCTTCTCCTTCCATTCATCACTCTCTAACCTTCATCCCCTCTCACTAACACCTCTCCTCCTTCCATCCTCCCCTCTCACTAACCATGGCTCCAAGAACCAAGAGGGCAAAGATCCGGCAGCCGCCACCGCCGCCGCAACCGCAACCGCCGCCACCGCCACCACCACAAACTTCATCTTCAATGGAGGCGCCACCACCGCCACATCGCCAAGTAAGTATTTTTTTTTGAATTTTTATAAATAATGTTCAAAGAACTCCTTAAAACCGCCCCATTTTAAAAAAAAAAACGAAAACACGGAACCGGAAACTGGGTCCGGTTCCGTGTTTTCGTGTAAAAACTTATTATTTTTTTTTAAATGTTGTTTGATGTTAAAAAGAGTTGTTTTATTCGTATTTTAAAAAAAAAATCAAGAAAATTAGCGTTTTGGGTGTTTAGGAGCGTATTTTTGGGCGTTTTTCCGGAAAAACACGGAACCGGACCCAGATTTCGGTTCCGTGTTTTTCCAGAAAAACTTTTTTTAAAAAATTTCTGGGTTCACGGAACCGGAATCTGGGTCCGGTTCCGTGCTTTTCTGGAAAAATATGATGAGTTTCATCAGATTTTGAATTTTCTTTAAAAAAAATTTTTTTTTCAAAATTCGAAATTTACGGAACCGGATGGGGATCCGGTTTCCACCATGGTGGTACCGAGAAGCCAGTCCCTCTCCACCATGGCGGAAACCGGATCTCCATCCGGTTCCGTTATTTTCAACATTTTTTTACGGAACCGGATTGGTTTTCCGGTTCCGTGAACCGAGAAGGCTATCCGGTTCCGTAAAAAAATTGAATTTTACAGAACCGGATGAGGTTTTCGGTTCCCGGTACCGGAAAACTCATCCGATTCCGTAAAATTCAAATTTTGAAAAAAAACAATTCATCAAAATTACGGATCCGGATTAGTTTTTCGGTAGAAAATCCGGCCAATGTGGTGGTGGTGGTGGTGGTGGTGGCGGCGGTGGCAAATGTGGTGGTGGTGGTGGTGGGACAAGGTGGTAGAAGGGGAAGAAGTAAGTTGAAAATGTTAGAAAATGATTAAAGGGGAGGGGTAATATAGACTTTTATCTGCGTATTTATACGAATACGGGCTATGAGCTAGTAAATACAGGCTGTGAATAGCCGCACACCCTGTTTATCACATGCACCTCTACCACATATGGTAAAGGATTAACTCACCCCCTTTGTCCTTTTCCTTTACAATGGAGAAATATGGATATCTATCTCGTGTCTTAACGGATTTATTGTTGATGGTCATATTGGTTCCATTTTAAAAAAACATAATTCTACTCAATTAGAGAAAGAGTAGTTTTACTAGGGAGAAAATAATCAGAATAGAGATGTGTTGATGAAGTATTTATGGTAAAGTATTTGTTATGATATATTCTATCAACGATAAATAATAGAGAACGTAAAATAATAAATAATATGCACAATGGTTCACGATAGTCGATAGTGTGCTAGCTACATTCACCAAATTAGAGGGAGATAAGTTTTATTAGAGAGAGAATCATAATACACATTTTTGTCAACCCTCAAATTAGTAATGGAAACTAAGATATGGCCAAGGTTTTAACTCTAAGGGTTTATAAAAGTATCCTTAGTAATGAACCTAAACAGAATATAAGGTTTTACTAAATCTTATGTAACCCGAAAAGCTAACAGTATTGATATAGTTGTAGTTTCATTAGCGAAATCCCGTGCTTGGTTATTCGAACTAACATATAGTATTCAATAGAGAATCAACAATAGTGTAGTAGTGTGATGGATAGAATTGCATCTTCCACACTTGATGTCGTCGATTCCAATTCCACCACTTATCAACAATATGTTGACACTTTAACCATTATATCATTATTATGGTAAACTTTGACTTTAAAGAAGTGAAATATATATCCGTCTTTTCTAAAGAGAGATAAAACTCATTTAGCAATGCCTAATACCAATTTTCTTACAAACCAATATATACTTCACTAATTTACTTGTAAAGTTGTGAATGGAATATTCACATCTTATAGATGCTCCAAGTCTTCCACATAACTTATATTTCTTCCACTCCACAATATAATCTACCATTCTTATTTTTATGCATGTTAAAGCAAAACTTTGAGTACTAACATCTCTAGTTGTGTCTTGTATATTTGTAAGAAACTATAGAAAAATACTGATTAAATACATACTAGATGAATCCAATAAAATTTCACATGACTATATTTTTCGTAGATACTATGCTAATATAATAATCTTTGCGAAACAGAGGTAGGGTGTATGGCAATTAAAGCTTTGGGGAAAAAAAGAGAGTTTTCGATCACTTTTAGAGTTTTTGATTAGTCAAAACTCTATTAAAGGATTTGTTAAAGAGGGTTTTAAGAGAGTTTGGGGGGTGAAACTCTCAAAATCAAAAAGCTCCTATTTAGAGTTTAAGCGGGAGAATGTATAAATTACTTTTTCCCCAAAATTATAATATCATTATACTGTATTAATTAACATGTCTATAAATATTATTATAAACAAACAAGGTAATTAGCTTTTCACAATCAATTAAATTTTATCAAATATATTTATATGAAAAACTAGTCAAACCTACCGTCAAATCAACTTAACAAAAAGATAAAATTTTAAATTCTATTTGTCAATCAGGGACTATAGTATCTCATATACCAATCACACCTCATTTATAACCGACACTAAATCACAGCTATATATTCTTTTGTTTCGCACGCGTAGGCCCTACCATTTTCCATCCTTCCTCTTCTTTTCTTTTTCAACCCAAACGGCTATATATTCTCTCTTTTCTTTCCACCACCATTCACATAACATTTCTCACTCCCTCACATACCTCACTCATCTAATCAACAATGGCTTTCAAAACAATTTCCCTTGCATTCTTACTCTTAATTATATCACAAGCAACCGCACAATCTCCCGCAGCTTCCCCCACTAAATCATCATCACCCGCACCAGCCGCCGCTCCCATCAAAGCGGCTGACTCCCCAAAACCGGTGGCTCCGGCTCCTTCAAAGCCGAAGTCACCCGCTCCAGAAAATTCCCCGGCTTCAGCTCCAATAATTTCAGTTCCGCCTACTGAATCCCCAGTAGAGGCTCCCGCCCCAGCCACTAAGACCCCGGCTAAAACACCAGCTAAAGCACCAGCTAAGGCGCCAGTCGAAGCACCGGTTGAGGCGCCAGAAACCTCACCACCGTCTCCACCACCGGAGACACCAGCTCCAGTGGAGGCACCAGAGGCGGCGCCACCAGCTCCAGAGGAGGTTCCGGCGCCGGCTCCAAGTGAGAAGCATCATGCACCACCACCGTATCATTGCAAGTTTAAGAATAAGAAGCATTGTAAAAAGCATCATGTAGCGGCTCCGGCTCCGGCTCCTGAACTTGATAGCCCACCTGCGCCACCAGCTGAGGCTCCTGGACCTAATACTAGTTTTGATGATTATGCTCCTGGCCCTTCTGAAGATGATTCGTCGGTAAGCCCACTATCCCACTATTTTACTAGCCCACTAATTTTTGTCTATTTTTATGGGTTTAAATATATACTCTTTGAAAATGAAAATAATTGAATTGCATCGAAATAAATTAATATAATAATTACTATGTCCCCCTCAAACTATTTACTATATACTTCATCCGTTTTTTTAGTTGACATGTTTTGACTTTTGACACTATTCACATAATTTACTTTGATTATCTTTTGTGATTTATACATAAGAGAAAATATAGTCATGTGGGGTCTTGTTAGATTCGTCTCATTATATATTTTTAAAATATCATATTTTTATAATTTTTACTCATCAATTTTCCAAGATAAAAGTGATTGAAATCACGCGTTGGCAAACGTGATAAAAGAAACAGGTCAACTAATAAAAAATGGAGGAAGTATGTTATAAATGAATATCTCAATTTATTTGCTACATTCGTTTATGGTCTCGACCAAAGTTGACACTACTTTATTACTTTTATTTTTGCGTTCTTCCTACAATTAATCACTAGACGTACCAAAATTAGTATTTTATGAGTTATTTTAACAAATGACATATAGTTTCAACCTTTTCACTTGCGCTACCTAAATCTTTGTCAAACTACTATGTAACAAATAATTTGGGACAGAGGTAGTATTTCAAGAAATATAAGCTAATAATCATGATATCTTTTGATTTTTTTTTCTACATCTAAATTAATAATAAGGCAATGCCATTTTCTGATTGTATAAATTTGAGAATTTATGTCAAAAGTATTATAGGATTATTTTGGTAGTCCAAAGAGTAACTCTTATATGGCCAGAGGAGAAAATTTACCATATACGAGTACTAATCGTGTTATAAGTATTTTAGTCGAGTAATAATTTTACCGATAAAATAAAATAGGAGTGCAAGTGTACAACGGTATAAAGCTTACTACTTACTTTAGGTTGTTTTAATACATTTAAAAAGAAAGAGTCTAAATGTACAAGTATACCCAAGCATACTTTTCTATACAAATCAAACCTTTTATGGCCCTGTTTGGTAACTGGCTGATAGCTGCTAACTGTTGGCTGTTAGACTTGGCTAATTTGACTGGTTGTTGGCTATTGGTTTTTTTTTGTTGGCTTTTTATCTAAAAACGTGTTTGGTAAATTCTGTTATTAGTTGTTGGCTGTTAGGGTGCAAAATGACCATTTTAAATATTTATATTTTATATTATTTATTTTGATAATAAAGATTTATAAAGGGGCAATAATATAATTTTAGCCAATGGTAAAAAGCTACTCCAAGTAGTTTGTAGTTTTTGACTTAGAAGCTAGTTTTTAACCTAGCTCAAAAGCCACTAATCAAACAAGTTTTATAACCAAACAAGGCCTATATCTAGTATATGCACGTAAATAAAAAATAGTTACTTTGAATTATCATCACTATTCTATATAAAATACAAATAAATAAAAATATTTTTACATTTCATTAGAATCTCTGCATAACGAAGGGCTTATTAGACCGGAGCCTCTTGTAAGTCAACTTGATCTAAATTAACGGGATAAACACTTTATTATAACGGGGAAGGATAAGATCAGAAGATGGTCTTTCTACAGCAGGGTAGTGTACGAAATATGAGTTAGTTGGTAACACAAGAATCGACATCAACATTAGCATAGTACGTTTATTCGAGTTACGCAACGACAATGTTGGAATTTTGTGGATACAATCAAAATTACAGCAATTGCTAAATGAAGTAAAAACTTCAGCACAAATTAACATTGTTAATAAAGTCAATGAATACAAAAATTACTTATTTTATCAAGTGGGATATTGAAAACAATTATTTCTTGTTTGTAACACTTTTATTTTATTTGTAATTGTTGTTATTTGGTGAATAATAATTGTATTTAATCCAAATTTGGCAGAATGGAGAGAAGATCACATGGGCAACTAAATTGATGGTCAGCTTAGCAATCGGATGCGCTGCTATGCTTCTTTCCTGAAGTTCTAGATACAGTAGTTTTTCATTATTTTTGGATTTAATTAATGAATTTTTTATTCATTTAATTTTCTTGCTCATGTACAACTGATTCCACGAGATCATACTTTAGACAACTTGAGCTATATTATATTATATATACATTTATTGGACTATTATTTGTTTATTATGATTGAGCTTATTATGAGTTCAGATCTACCAAATCCCCATCTCAATTGGCAGATTTGAAGGATGCTTCTAGATTTGAGCTGTCTGCTCTTTATTCAGAGTCTTGTCATTTTGATTTTCTTACTAAGGAGTTGGTTTGTGGTTAGAGTTGTAAAACGTGTGGTATGTAGTAAGAGGCTATTATTGTCTTAATCCCTTTTGGTAATAGTTTTTTTACTTTTTTTTAAAAAAAAAACAAAGAATTTAAAATTAGAAATATAAAAATCATAAAAATAGTGTTTGTAATCTCAAAACTAATAACAGGAAACAACAAGTGAAAATGATGTGGATGGGGATCCTTAGGTATTTGATGTTGTTTTCTGGACAAGCTATGTGTGATGCCTTCTTGATCAAGTTAAGTTTTGAGTTAGTAAGCTAATTTGATCATAACCGATCTAAGAAGTAGAGTAATTTTGAATTGTTTAATGGAGGTATAGATATTAGAAATAATTCTTTATCATGGAGCTTCTTCAAATTTTGAAAAGAAAGATAGTAAACATCATCTACCTTTCTAGTACATAGGAATGTACAACATAAGATATAGAGTGGATATGTTCTTTGCCAATACAAGCACACTTAGTGCCCAACAATAAATGGAGATTTTATGTCCTCTTATACGATTTTATTGTTTTTAATGAAATTTTCTTAGCACTTTATGATTATGATTGGAACGTAATTTGAGTCTATTGCACATCATTAGAACATAGAGCTTGCTTAAGCTTGCTACTTATTGTTTCAATCATTGGCAATGACAACAAGATTACGAGTTGCTATGAGCCTTTCTCGCTATATTAATACAAATCCGAAGACACGTGAACTATTATTTGTCCGATCCTATTGCACCGGAACAATAATGAGTGAGCAAAGTCTCTTCTTGGCAAACTTTTGTGTCAATAGAGCTAGTACAAAGTGGATAAGTAGTATATGATAAAGCATTAGTGAGATTGTGAGAGGTTCAAAAATCTTAATTGTTGTTAGGAGTTATGCTAGAATAGCTTATAGCAAAAATGGATAAACAATGATAAGAAATTTAGAGTTTTCATGTGATAGTGACTAATGTTAAGAGGAACATTGCATGAATAGAGGGGGGCCATGTAATAAATAACATTATGTGATTAGGCTTTTTGATAATAAGATTTATTACTATCAGATTGATTCTAAGAATTAAATATACAATACATACTCATAAAGATGTTGAGTTGTTGTGCTGGATGTTGCCTAATGGGCCGAATGGATTGATTGATGCTGTACGTAATAAGCCCACTCAACTTTAACTCTTGCAAATTAAAGCATGTATGTCCCCTAGTATTTTCATTCACATACAAGTTGGATCCTACTCCATATGGTTAGTTCAGCAAGAAAATTGGGCCTCGGGCCCATAGTAGTAAGAATTTGAACAAAATCTCGATAATTCCCTAGCTCGGAGTAGGGAAATGAGTTGGAACAAAAACGAAAATAATAATGACAAGTTAGGTAGATAGTAATAAATGGTGATAAATTGATAATGATAATAAGTACTCCATATATTATAATCCCTCCTTGTTTTTTAATATACATGTTTGCTTTTGCGCGCGGATCAAAGAAAAAGTGCAAAAGTAAGAGAAAAGGTTAGTAAAAGTAAGGAAAAAGTGAAAAAGGTAGAGAGAAGGAAAGAAAAAGTAGGAGAGAAGTGTAATAACTAGGTGGACCAACCTTCCATTTATGGGAAAAGGTAGAAAGATACCAATTAAAAAACACCCCAAAATGGACATAAGTGCTATTAAAAAAACGGAGGGGGTATAGTTTTGTATTAGATGTACTAATCAATGATGATATGGCTTTACACTCGTGAAACTTACGTTTTCTTTCCTAGAATTTCATCAACATTCGGCCATTACTATTTTAGAGGTGGTAAGTAGGAATGAAAATTTGTGAAGAATTGAAAATGGCATGTTTCTAAATGTTCTTCATTACCATGGTAATTGGTAATACATAGGGAATTTTCCTTCCAAATTATACAAACATTTTTGAAGGGAAATAACACAACTTTTTTTTTACCATTTCACTTATTTGATAGCGTTATGTTTTGGCCATTTCACGCAATATTGCATAGGCATCTTGAAAGAGTAATCGCAAATTCTATCCTGCACACGAAACTATGAAGAGCAACATGCGCACAGCTCAAAATGCGTCAGTCAAATGAACATCAGTCAGCGAACAATGAACATCACCCAATGAACATCATCCAATGAACATTACCCAATGAACAATGAACATCACCCAATGAACCACTTAATGAACAATGAACATCACCCAATGAACATCAGTTGTACATCATCTAATGAACACCAGTTGGTTCTTTTGATTTACTTTATTGTTCATTTGAGTGAACTTAATGTTCTTTTAACATAAACTGATGTTCATTGGTTGACATTTTCAAATTTTCAAAAATTTGAAATTTTTTATGTCAAATCAATTTTGGAGTCTTGTTCATTGGAGAACTGATTATTGTTCTTTGTGTGTGAACTTAGTGTTCTTTTAACACAAACTGATGTTCATTGGGTGACATTCATGGGTGACGTTCATTGGATGATGTGCAACTGATGTTCATTGGGTGATGTTCATTGATGTTCATTGGGTATGTCCAACTGATGTTCATTTGGTGACACTCATTGTTCATTGGTTGATGTTCATTGGGTGATGTTTATTGGACAGTGGATAATGTTCATCGTGCGCATGGTGCTCACTATAGTTCCGTGTGCAGGATCTACCAATTGAAGAGTAATGGATAAAGTCAGATGATTGAAAAAATAACTAATTAGAAAGTTGGGAACTAGTCACTCTGACCATATGGCTATGTATGTATTCAAATAAAATTCTTCGAGTTTATGAACCAAAAGCAAATAATCAATTGATCCAACTTGATATGAAAGCTTGAGCAAACACAACTTTATAATATCTAAACTTCCTAATGAAGTGAAGAACGAGAGTTATTTATATCAAATTAGCAGGGGGTCTATCAATATATACCAATTTCAAAGTTCGAATTTGACAGGAAAAGTTGTGGTATCAAACTCAATTAAGAACTTTTTCTGGTGGAAATTTCTTTAACTTTTCTCCTACTTTGAATGGACCTTACATATCATGGTTGATCGAATTAAGTTACTTATCCATTCCTTTTTAATTGCAACAAATGCTCTTTTTCACTACTCACACACATTACTTTGACAAGAGTTATCATGAGTACATGTTGAAAATCATAATAAAGTGAGTTCTTGTTAAATTTGTCTCGTGGCATAATATGCAATTTTTATATTTTTACTTAAATGTAATTATAGATATTTTTAGTCAAAATAATGCATAGAGATGCGTAAAATACATTTGTTGCATTTGAAAAGAAATGAATAAATACATGAGGTTCCAATCTAACACACTATAACAGTTCTCCTTATGTAACCTTAAATACAAAGAAATATCCTTAGCAAATAAAGAGAAGACAGCCATGATAAGAATCACGAAAGCACGTGTGTGTATATGAATGTATTAGTTAAAGTGAATATAGTGGTCCTAACATTTTTAGGACGGTAAGAAAAAAGTCCTAGTTAGACCTCATTCATACGACGTCTACGTCTTATCTAATATTTATAGGTCAGATACTTCAAAGTATGGATGAAATATTAGGAAATTCCTATTTTCAAGCACTGTAACTGAAAAGGATTCGATATAATAACCGTAAATCATCAACTAATTACACCAAACAAGCTTGGTTAAAGTATAGTGGTCCTAACTTAGCTAGTTGCTCAATTACTTGTTTGCATTGAGGTCTTGAGGAATTCATCTACAAAATTATGACCATAAGCTTCTAATCTTCCACGTCATTACAAAGGATAAAAAAAGAAAATTTTCAAATTTTAATCGATAAAAATCAAATTCTATTCAACCTATTAATAGAATATTGGTCAACCATCGCGTCGACAATAATTGATAGCTACTAATGAGTGGAATCCATATCAGTGATATCACTTAATTAACATGTAGTAGGAGTATATCAGAAAATATCTATTTTTTTGGAAGGTGATGTACTTTTTTTGGATGGCCTTCAAAGTGATATATGAATATCTTACTGATATAACAATATCTTTTGATATTTTATATTGCATTTCAATTTATCCAAATTTTATTTGTAAAGATGGCAAAATACATTATATGAAAATGCACGATGAGAAATTCTCACAAGCGATCTCACTTCGATGTAAGACAGGGGAGACACATAAGTTGGTGGGCTACTCCACCTATCACTAATTAGTTTTAGCATGTATATCTCATTTGAGCTTATATGTGATCAAATTCTTCTCCTTATAGACCTGGATGTGTGAAATTCATCAGATAATCTTTTACTTAAATCCTTCATAGTGGTTGCTACTTGCTACAATCAAAACAAATGGTTTTTGTAACAATAATGATTTCTCCTAATAAATATTTATAAAAGCATTCGTTAATGTCAAATATGATTTCTCTTTTGTTAGTTTTTGTGATCAGCAAATGAGTGTGGGTTCAGTTTCAAGCTTATTGTGTACTCTAAATTAGTTTATGGTTGTGTTACTTTTAACTTATCTTCAGTTTTTAACAGGAAAAATTAAGTTTATATAAATTCAGATAAGCAAAAATAAGTTGAAAAGAACGGATTCTATGTCATGTGCTTATTGATCCATTTTATTGGTTGATGCATTTCCTTTGAACCGAAAATCATTGACCCGCCTTTGACTTCACAGTTGAAGTTAAGCGTACTTCCACCGGAGTACTTTGAATGAGTGATTTCCCAAATGGATTGTCAATGTGCATGAGTTAGAACAAAGTGTATTAATGAATTGAGGTTTGAGGAGTAAATGTGCATTTGATAACAAAATATCAAGAGTTGAAGTATTACAATACTTTATTTAACAAGTACTTTGTAATACCAATCTCTAATGGTAATCAATGCCGTCAACAAATTTTGGTTCATGCCCTCACAAATATTGTTGAAGACATCCAGACTCTACTTGGTAAGTTCAAAAATCACACCACCGTGAAGCAAATCGAGCGGCAGATTGTATTTCGAATGTCGATCATCTCATCAATGGCACTTTTCATATCTCCCCTTATAACTAATCTAGTTTATTTTTCATTCTATTATCTGATGCATTAGGAGTCCTCCTCGACCGGAGGGTCTCCTAATTTAAAGCCACTGCATCTTTCGATCAAAAACTTTTTAAAGTAATTTTCTCGACCCTTTTAATTTAAAAAATTCTCGTTTTAAAGTATTTTTACACTAAACTAGTATAAGTCAAGCTTATTCTAAACTAGTAGGGTGACTAGGTTCCTCGTCGCAGATAAGAAGGGAACTACTTGATCCGAATTAACTTGATACAACCAAGTTTATAACTACTACCATCTTGAGTCTTGACCTTGCTAACCAAAACACAAGACTACAAAGCCAATCAAATTCATAGGACAATTCATGAAAATTAAGTGATTAAGACAGCCAAGGCCCAAACCGTACAATTATTTAAAGAAAGAGAAGAGTGTGTCAATGAATGAATGAATATAGTCTTTGTCAATTGTCAAATATCTGCATAATTTGCAAATTGCAAATATCTCTGGTTTTCTCATCTTTCTCTGCCCCTGGTTTTTGCCTAAAACAATTCTCCCACGAGATAAATAAATTAAAAAAATATCTTATCTTCAATTAGTATTAAAGTTGGTAGCTTAACACTAAAACTACAACTCATTTCTTCCTGCTCTTTCATATTTTGTCCTTGATATGAGCTTTTGAAAAGTCACTCTGCTTATATTTCACTCTCTTTTTTTCTCACACTTCCAACCAAATTCACTTTCAATTATTTTTTCTCATTCCCCCATTTTTATTAAGAGATTCTGATTCAGATTCAAGTGTAATATCCCAATTCAGTGGAATTATATTTAGAGAAGGAAGTTATAGTAAGCAAGAACAACAACGCCATTTCCATGGAAAGCTTAGAGTCAAGGTACTTTCTTTTTTCCTCTCTCTTATTAATCCAAACTTTCTATGTCGGAATCGGGTAGTGTGATTTAGGCACTCTAAATTTCTATTTAGGCACTCGTCCTTATGAGTCGTGTATAGGAAACTTGTACTAGATAAAAATTTGGAGTACCTAAATCGCTACCCCGATATTGGGTATGTAAGACCATATAGCGTTAATAGGAATAAATGAAAAGGCGAATTGTTACCGACGATCTCATACGTTAATTTGTTTTGGTACATGTAGCCCGACCCCATATCTTAGGCCTTCGCATTGTTTGAAACATTGTTGTGTTACTCTCAACTCAATGTTCAATTCTTTTTTACTCTTTTATACTGTAGTTGTTTTATAATTTTTGCTCAAAGTTTGATGTGGAACTAGTTCTTGCATGTTAGTCTTTTACTATGTTTGTCTACAAATAATTGAATAATTTTAGCTTGAATATCACAAGTTAATGCGTTATTTAAATTTAAAGCATCTAGCTGAAAATTCGATTGAGCTGTTTTTTGTTTCCTAGTATACTTTTTGTGGAATATTTCCTCAGTTGATTTATGAAAATTCAACAAGTTGATGAACTATATTCTCGGGATTTCTAATTTTAGAAAAAAAAAATAGTAAAGTTGATTATGTTCATGTTATGGCGAGGACTCGAGGTTTTGTAAATGTACCGTGGAAATGTGGAATGGGGTTTTGGAAATGGAAGCTGGTAAGCCTCACGTTCCCGGCTTCTGGCAGCCATTTCCGGGTTGCAATAACACGGAAACAATTGCCGGTTTCCATTGAACTGAACTTATTTTTCCGAATCGATGTTGTTTTTTTCTTTGTAATACTGATTTTTTGCTGATATTTTTACTGAATAAAACTTATTTGTACTGAATATTATTGCTTTGAGGTGAACTGAACAAAGGGTTACCCAAATTCACTTCTTTTTGCCATACGTCATTTAATTTTACTTAACTAAATAGTTTTGTGAGTTTCACTTATTCTCATTGAAATTAATTTTAATAGATTGAGGAGAAAGAATGAAAGATGCTTCATAATGGTAATCAATCATTGACCTAAACCAACTAATACTCCTAGTAGTTGATTAGCATAAGAACGAGCAGCCGGAATATGCTGATGTGGCGCATTAGAGCTTAGTAGTAGTACCTATTAGTGCTTTATTTTTTTTATTTTTTTTTGGTACTACTACGAGGAGTTTCCCACCGCCTTAGGCGAGTGGACTAATCTCCCGCGGGAGTACCTATTAGTGCTTTATAAATATGTAATAATATTGGTGTACTACTAATACAATAAATTATCTTCAATTAAAGATAGTAATTGTTGACTAAACATCATTGCCTAACTTGTAGATTTGTTTTAAGTTGCGTCCAAATTGACAACCTTGTCGTCACATGTGAAAAGGAACACTTGAAGAGAAACAAAGTAGTGGTATTTCACATAACCCTAGTTGAATCACATTAAAAATTTACATGCTTCTAGAATTTTGTCAAATGTGCATGATGAATTTTATATTTTGATGCATTGTGAGCCAATAACCCGATTAATTAACTCTTATATTGTTGCCAATTTCATATACAACATCTGTTCAGATTTAGTTGTCACGTTACTAGTTTCAACCCCCCAAAAAAATCGAGTTCATCATTAAGTACTCAAATTGCGAAGCACCTACTATTTTAACAACCATTAATTGTACACTAAAATATTGTTACTTATGATTATATCCATATGTTGTATCAGATACGCGAGTTTTTGCAAACGGCACAAGGTGTTGCCTAATCCTGCAATCCGAAGTTCTCTTGCCAAGGTATGTTTCGAGCTATTAGAAATGATGTATATTCAACAAACTTGACTTAATTTTGCTGTAGAGGAGATATCGTATAACGATTTAGAAATTACCCACCTCCAATAGTTGGGTAGCCGTTTATATTTACAAGAATTTGTCTGCAATATAATGATTTACAAATGCTGGACATTGACTTTCTAGAGGAGTAGAATTAAGGATTCTCCTTCACTTTGATCCTTTAACTTTGTCATAGGCCACGTAAAGATCAGTGGCAGATCCATGTAGAAGAAAAGGCAATTAATAATTACTTATATAACACCTTGATGATTAGGAGGAGAGTGATTTAGTACATGCATTTTAAACTTGTAGGTGAGAAGTTCATGCATTGTAAAGCTCAAATAATACTACTGTTTTATCAAATTTAACAATCAAACATCACCACTGTGTTACAGATTGATTTCAAACTTTAAAGATTGAATCTTTAGGTATGATTTTGAAGGTATTTCTCAGCCCACAGTTATATAAATGCACCGGTGTATTAATGCTTCTACTTTACAGCAAACTTTGACAACTTTATCTTCTTGGAAGACTATCTTCCCCTTTCAAGAAACTGCCTGTTTAAAAAACTGCTGAAACAATATAATGTATATGGACATAGATTTATAGATGCTAATCAATAATCATGCAACAAAGATGTGGCTACTTCAAAGCGACAGATAGTTCAGCTTCTTTTGGAAGAAAATACAATCTGAACTGGATTTTATTTTCACTCAAAACCAGGTTTCAAGCCTCATTTTCCTTTCTTTGGTTCCTTGTCAAAAAAATTCGACAAAAAAGGTAAAGTGATTGGAGGAGAGGAATATGGAGAAAAGTGAAATGCTTTTCCCAACTCAAACATGGCCTTAGGAACTGAAATTTAATTGTTAAATCTAAAGCTGTACTTTAGGCATACATGTGATCTTACTCCAAAAAAGTTTCAGAGTAGCTGTATGGAGTTGCTTCGTTATAGTGGATACAGTACAGTATAAAGATAATGTGCCAATGCTAGCCTCGAACTTTGCCCCTCTTCACTTCACCTGATTTATTCTGGACTGATGTTATTTTTTCCGTTTGAACTGATTAGATCTTATGCTAGTTTTACTGTTAAAATTTTATTATAACTGAATAGAACTGATCTGTACTTGTTAAAACTGAGTCTTGTTGGTTCTCTTGTGTTTACTCTTACGCAGTTTATTGATTAAAACTGATTAAAACCGAGTATTAGGGATTTAATGTATTGTTTACCGAAACATATCTTTACTGTTTATAAAAAGTTTAATTGAACAGGACCTTACTAGAAGCACGAAATATCTATGCATAGTTCTTCATCTTTATTCTATACGCAGGCCGAGGGTCAGAAGTCCATTAAAAGACGAAGTAGTCTCGTGATTGTACTGGACCACATGAACGATGCTGACTTTTCACCTCTTACTGATTTGATCAATGCAATGTGCTCTTCTGATGTGGATGCTGTTGATATACTCAATGAATCACCTTGCATTCTTAATGAAGACCAGCTTCTTTCACTGATGTGCGCAGCCAATCATAATCTCCATACAGTTAGTCTTCAAGATTTGCCATTTACTAAACGCTTCTTGAGGTTTGTTGTGCTGGCTCAACAACTACTTATTAATGTTTGCTTATGACGCCCATCCAATTTTACTCATGTTTACTACGTTATATGTACTCCCTGTTCTCTTCACCTGAAGTATACTGAATTCCTCATTTTTTGTACTACCTAATTGTTTTCTACTGATAGAAATTTTTTTGAGCCAATGCTGAGACTCCCTGAGTGCTTTCCTCATATACACTGGTAAAACTGATATATGTTGAGTAAAACTGATTTTTGATACATGTGGTTAGGTATCTATTTCGAAGCGGTTTGTGTTGTCAAGTTTTGAAGTTGAGCTCATCTAGTCTTCAGAAGCTTGACATGGTTGGAAGCTTTATGCAATTAAGGAAGCTCAATTTGGACTTCTGCACTTCACTGACTACCCTACATAAGGATTGTTTCTCTCACATGCCCAACTTAATGCATCTCTCTATGTGCGAGTCAAGAATAGCTAATCTTTGGACAACTAGTGTTGCGGTGTCTAAGCTTCCTTTACTAGTAGAACTTCGATTTCAGAACTGTCTGTGCTGCCAAGATACTGGCCCATGCCCTGCTTATTCCAGCAATAAATTTGGTTTTCATGTCAGCAACACTAGTTATCCTGCTGGACAGACTAATACATGTACCGATCATATGCAAACTCTAAATTTATTGGATCTGTCATCTGATTCCTGTTCTTTTTTTAGAAAGGTATGTTCAGCTCATGTTCTTCTGGATAAATATCTTAAGTTTGTGTCTTCCCATATTAGCCTATGTTTGATTACTTCACGAATAATTGCAAGTTTGGGAATACCCTTGCCATATCGGTCCCACTTCGAAGTTGACCAATTCAACAGGCGGAAAAAGTCAAAAAACAACCATTTCGTAGCCTGGTGGGTGGAAAGGATAGAAAGAAGAGTGCAGAGAGAGAACTTGGACCTAAGGAAAACAACTTTAGGTCCGTAAACTAGGTAGCCTAGGACCAATATGAAAAGGGTAGTTGCAAACTTGAGCGTGTTCAAAAATAGTTTGAAGCTTG
This sequence comes from Patellifolia procumbens, assembly GCA_947645195.1. NCBI lineage: Eukaryota > Viridiplantae > Streptophyta > Magnoliopsida > Caryophyllales > Amaranthaceae > Patellifolia > Patellifolia procumbens. Next base: position 4,283,029 of record CANSGD010000144.1, read on the forward strand.
GATTAATATGGAAAGACGCATCATACTTCGGATTATATTATATTTCCAATGCATGTTAATTTTCATGTCTTCTTCTTTTTGACATTAATTTGTTTTTTCTTTTTCATGTCTTCACTTATATTATACAGGGTTCTCAAGATGAGTCCGATGTACAAGATGAGTATAACAATGACCTCAGTGTAGGCCTAAATGCATTTCCTGCAAGAAAGAAGTATATTTCACACCATCCTTCACCTTTATGCTTTGAGAGACATTACAGGGAGTTCCTGATTGCTTCCTTGCCGCAGTTAGAGGTTTTGGACAATTTACCAATCAAAAAGAAAGACAAAAAACTAGCTCAGGCGGTATATTCAACATATTTTGAGTGTTTGCCATACAAAAGACACGCAGATCAGAGTATTTCCCGCATCCTTCATAATCGTGAAATAGCATCTGGTGGGACAACTTTCAAGTCGAAGCAATCACCTCCTACTAGGAATAATCAATATAGTTTCTCAAAGTCTCTTTGTGCAGCGAAGCTAGGTGCTTCACCATGGCCACTTTCACATTCGCTCTCTAATATTACTTGCATTAGAAATGAAGAGAGCAGGAGGTTCCGTCCTAGGCAATTTGAGTATCATCCTTCTGACTCTAGCCTTATGGCTTTTGGAACTTTGGATGGAGAAGTGGTGGTGATCAACCATGAAAATGGGAAGGAATTTGCTTACATGCCGCCCATGGGAGTAAGGAATAGCATTTTGGGACTCTGTTGGCTTAAGAAGTACCCCTCCAAGGTATGCTACTAGTTTGGAGATGAAGCTCATTTTGAATACTCCCTCCGTCCCCTACTTTTTGCATAGTTATATCATCATTATGGCATCAGGTTTGTCCATTACTTTTTGGTGAATTGTAGCATGAGATGGTCTCATGAGGTGTGATGGAAAGTGGCACCCGATTTTTCAATAGAAGTCACCTCGTAATTCACAAGTTAACCGTAAAATTCACTCCATAATCCACGAGTTACTCATACAAGTTACCCATGTCTTACCATACACCTGTCACACTAAATTACTGGTATTTTCAAGCTGGTCCAAAATATCTCGTTTTCTTAACTCTGAACCCTCACAAATTTCTTCGTCCAGTATTCGTGGGCCATACACTTGGGAGTAGAAGGGAGTTAAGGGGATTTCCACCCCCATGTAGCCTCACTTGGCAAGATTTGAACCCCTAACCTCTAGAGTTTGAGGCTTTGAGGTGATAGTTTTACCAAGTGTGCCAAGCCTTCCTCATACAATACTTTTTATGATTGCAGTATGAGATTCTTCCCTATGCGAACATTTAAGATATTTTTACATGTGTTAAATGGTCAGGTACTTGCTGGTTCTGACAATGGTATGTTGAGACTATATGACATCAGTAACACTTCACCCAAGGGTACAAATTCCTCCTCTTACGGTGGTACTTTTACCACCACAGACAAGTTCGAGCAGTTGACTTCAGTTCATATCAACTCGACAGATGAAATGCTCCTTGTGAGCGGCTATACAAGAAACATAGCCATGTATGATATGATTTCAGGAAAGCGTTTGCAGTTATTTAGTGATCTGCATGAAGAGCCCATTAATGTCGCCAAGTTTTCCAATCTCTCTCCATTTATGTTTGCGACTTCATCATTTGACCATAATGTGAAAATGTGGGATATTCGACAAAGGATGGACCAACCTTGTTATACTGCTACTAGCTCAAGAGGAAATGTGATGGTCTGCTTCTCTCCTGATGACCAGTATCTGCTTGTGTCAGCTATTGATAATGAGGTAACTTCTTTCGCAACTTTTGAGTTGATGTAACCATAGTAAGCTTTGTTTTTCTTTATTACGAAAAAAGCATCTTTTCCCGGCTTGTTATCTCTTGCCTGAATTTGTTGTTATTAAAAGTTAGAATTGTATTGAACTTATGGTTAAGAATCTTAAGATAAACCCACACTTCAGTTATCCTTGTCTCACAAGGGAAAGGAAAAGGGAGCATGACGAACATATGAGCTAAGTGTGTTGAGGACTTGAGGTAGTGGGAGTAGCTAGTGGTATGCAGTCTCACCTCCTAGGTTCTAGATCTGGGATAGTCTTCATAATGTTCCGCAGGATTTCATGTACCTTATTGAAAAAAAAGCCTAAGTGGGTTATTCCACCTATTATCAATTGATTTTAGGATGAAGCCTTGCTAAGATTGTTTGTGGTCACACTCTGATCCGATATAGGCCCATTGAAGGTTTATCAATACTCATTAGGAATTACTTCAATTCCCAGGTTAAACAACTTTTAGCTGTTGATGGGAGACTTCACACAGATTTTGGTATAGCTTCAAGTGGAAGTGCACATAACTATACCCGTTCATATTATATGAACGAGAGAGACTATATTATCTCGGGCAGCTCAGACGAGCATGTTGTGCGCATTTGCTGTGCTCAGACTGGAAGGCGACTTAGAGATGTTCATTTTGAGGTAAAATTTTCAATATATTTCCGAACAAGCAAATATATAAGGATGAGGGGCTTGTAATAATCTGTTTATCCCTAATCTTGAATTTTGTTTGTCGCTTATTTGCAGGGAAGAGGCTCTGACAAATCAATGTTTGTGCAGTCTTTGAGGAGCGATCCTTTCAGGGTAAACCTTTCTGTCATCCATTGTTTTAAGAACAAGCTGAAATTAAGAAAATACTATTGGGAAGATTTGGTGATTATATTTTGACATGCCTCTTTAATGTTGTAAATGGCAGCCCTTTAACATGAGTATCTTAGCATCTTATGCGCAATCAAATTCCAAGTGTGAAATAATCAAGGTAAATTTGCTCTCATCCAGTGAGGATGGTGAAGAAGATCCTTATCTACAGCAATCCTGCCCGTCCTTCAGTCTTGGTGGTTGATCCGAACGAGCCATATGTGTATATATACATTCGTGTATCATGTATCAAGGTAAGAAATATTGATCGATCACGCATTTACATATTCTAATTCTGTGGAAAAAGAGAATTTATCATATAAAACTGTATACTGCATACTATTCTCTGTCTCCATGCAAAGGGCCACATTTTTTATTTTAGGCCGTCCAAAGACAACAAGTCGCATTTTGAATTGAGCGAGATAAATTTAGAGGTTCCCTTAATACTCGTTACTGTCCATTACTAAGTAAGGAAAAGAAAGACTTCTATTGTTTAGGAATGCAGTGAGTACAAGGATGGGTTCTCTTTACCTTAGAAACATAAGTTTCAAGTCTAAGAAATCTTGATAACTAAAGATAAGTTCCAATAAGTCTAACCAGTTCAGCTAAAACAAGGATAGAAAACAAGGTGAAAAGAACGCACCTAAAATAATACTTCTACCTCTGTCTCATATGAAAGTAATCAGTTCATAAATAGTAAGCTCTTTTGCTGCAGTTTTTGACACGGTCGCAATGTTCGTTTGGCAGGCAATACAAAACAGGCATCAAGCATCGACAACATGACCTGAGTTGAACTAATGATCAGTGATCGACATATTTTATTGTGTATATATAATGGGTGAAGGCTTTTGGAGGGGCATCTGAAATCTGGGTTCAAAGATTAAGATTTTTATTCAGTAGACTTAGACATTGTTAACTTGTAAAATTAAGGTTCTGTAAGCTCTACATATGTATATTTTGTACAGCCATCGTTTCATGGTATTAATTATTTTTTGAAAATTAAAACTTATTCATTGATTTTGAAGTCATATAACCTCTACAATATAAGTCAAAACTAACACACACAAGTATATATTAAATTGCAACAAAAGAATGGATATGACAAGGGTAACACTTCTAGAAATGCTATTTTACTTCATCGTCTGATGAACCCTTTTATTTTATGAGGGGCTTATCGATCTGTTATACAACATCGACATCCATCGCAAACTTGCCATAGTTACAATTAACAAATCGACTACCTAGAGGACACTTGGTGTTCTATGAAAGGTACACGATTAGCCCTTATTATTATTCACACCTAAATTCCACCTACCCTTCTTATTATTCTCTAGCTTAGCAAGGAAAATGTTTAAATTTCACTGCAAAAGTTGGCATGCACGAACGCAAAATAAGGTCATTCTCACCGAACAAGAGCAAAAATACAAAACCCTGAAAACATTAGAGGACCACATTTATCAATTTGTAGCTATATCATATGTATTGTCATATTGTTGCACATGCATGTGATTCTGTCGTTACAAAGCTCATGACCATTCCATCAACACCGAACTTGGTGATGATGCTTCAAATCAAGTTCCCTCATCAATGTTGTTTATTTAATTTTTTGGGTAGGAAGATAGAACCCTGAATTGGTAAGCACTTTAAACACAAAAATACAATCACCTCCAAGTCTCTCACAAGTCACAAGTATATCCACCCAAGGAGTGTATAAAGAGAATGGTAAAAGAAACGTAATTCTCAAAGAGCCTCTAGCGAGATTGATCACTAAAATCTTAGTAACGAACACTTCTAACAGTGGACATATGTAGTATTTATTTAAAAACATCAAAACACTTTAAACGCAGAATATAATTAAATATTAAAATAAGCACTCTTCTAATCGCAAAAATGCCGGTAATATATAAGTTATGAGAGTTGCTGTCCGTAAGGTTTAAGTTTATAGAAAAAGAGAAAAAATATTTGTTAAAAACATATGTGACAACAAATTTGGAACGCTAAAAAACAAAATACCATTTATATAGCAAGTAATATGCGAGAGAGAAAATAATTATTTACATTCTTGTATTCTTTTTCAGTTGTACATGTAATGTACAATTTGGAAATTAGGCCTTAGGTCCTAATAGCCAGCCATGTGTTTATCTATTGAATGACCTGATCTTTTCACCGTTTTCCTCAGCTATAAATCTCTATCATAAACTCCCTCAAAACCCAAAGCCTTTCTACTCCTAGTCAAGTGACTTTTTAGCTTAAAAGTCCCAATAATTAGAAGTAAAACTTGCCATTTCCCAAAGACATCATAGAAAGATGAAGCTTGTTATAGCAACACTGTCTTTTCTTTTTCTTATTGTTGCTTCATCTTTTGTTCATCCATCCATGGCTCTTGGTGATGCAATCAAGTCTAACACAAGTAAGTACATTCTTCAAGTGCTACTTGTTTTGTCTTTTAATAGATTTTTTATCTGCCTTTTATGATCAAAAACATATACTTCAAGTGCTATTTGACCATCTATAGCTTTAGTTATGTATTGATAAGAATTATAGAAAATTAATATTGTAAGAAGTATACCCCTTTCAATTTCACAGATATTGTTACACTTGTATAGCACATTCTAAACACAAATTTCACTCTACTATCTTTTGTGATTTACACTTTACATGACGAAAAAGATTAGTCATATGAATCTTGTCGGACATTTTTTATATGCATGTCTAAATCTACTTTTTATAATTTTTATAAAATACATAGCTAAAGATACTACGGCTCAAAAATTTTCAATAAGAAGTGTAATAATCCTTCCGAAACAAAGGGAGTATATATTTAGACAATCCTAACAATATCTTAATTATATGTATCTTTCGGATCTTGATACTATCCTAGAGGATGATAATATCTATGTGTGTTTTGGCTTTGTTTCCACTAGCTTTTACATGTTAAAAGAAATGAAAATTCATTTCTTAGCTTATCACCTGGCTAAGTTCATGCCGTTTGGGTTTGAATAGTGTTAGGAGAATCATTATCCAACTAAGATAACCCCTTTATATACTTATGAACTCTCTGTCCGCTTAATTAATGCACGTGCTTTTCCCTCAAAGAAAATAAAAAATGTACTGTGGGGTTTTTAACAACCAAAGTTGAGGAGTCTTTGATTTCAAAGACCTACTGCAAGACTTTGCCTCGCCGAAACCAATTCAACTGTTAATTTTCCCAAGACCTAAAGAGATTATGCAATATACACCCGACCGCACCATAGCTATTTGTGCAAAAAAATACCCTTGGTGTATCATGCTTATGGTAACTCTTTGAGCCAAAAATAGCCTTAGGTATACGGTGTACCATGCTCATGATACGAGTGTGTAATAAAAATTGTATAACTTCAGTCTTTAGTCAAGTATATGTTTGTTTTCATCTTCCGTTTGTCACCTGACCTGAAATGGAGCTTGTCCTAAATATTTTTTGTGTAACATTGGGGGAAATTTTGTATATTTTGGGTATTTTTCGAACAGAAATGGGGTGTCTTGTAAAAATATACTACTCCCTCCGTCCCAAAATATAAGTCCTGTTTTGTTTTGCACAGTCTTCAAGATGCACCTTTGACCTTGTATATCTTCAATTTCGTACTAGTAAAAAATATAAAAAATTGATATTATAAAAGTACATGTTACGGTGTATCTAACGAAATTCCACATGAGTATATTTTTGTATATATATTAATAAGAATCTTTGGACAAAGATTTAAAATTTTGACTCCCAAAATAGAAAGGGGACTTATATTATGGGACGGAGGGAGTACTATATTTTTTTTCTTTTCATATCTTACAGAAATGTTATTGTGATATACGCTATTCAAACATCACAATTATATTTTTCTAGTTTCACTCGAAAGTGTGGAATTTTGCTAATTCTAGGATGCATGCAGATTCAGCTTGTGGCTCCAAGTGTGGAATGAGATGCAGCAAATCCGGACATGATGCCTGCATGAAATTTTGTCTAATTTGCTGCCAGAAATGCAATTGTGTTCCATCAGGGACTTATGGCAACAAACATGAATGTCCTTGCTACAGAGACATGAGGAATTCTAAGGGCAACCCCAAGTGTCCATGAGAATAATTTTAATATCGGATAATTACAAACTTCGTACATCCTCCCTCTTGTTTGAAAGTATTTGTCGTTATGTTTATGTCGTTTAAACTAGCGATATGACAACTAAATTCGGACATAAAGAAAGATATTTGTAAGAGTACTTGATATGTATAATAAGTTTCATCAGAAACTTTGAAATAAGTATTGGTGTCACAGGTACATCATTTTAGGTATTTATAGAGTTTGCACTACAAATCTACAATGTAGCATATTGAATTTCTTGAGCATTAGTAATATAATGCGTGCAAGTGATAGCATTCTCTAATCAGCAGCTTTTCTACAGTATGAGTTTGACTATTTGGAAAACTATTCTCCATCGAACAAATGAGGAGAAGACCATTTGATTAAATTACTTCGCGTGAACTTGTTCCTATTTCTCCTCTTTTGTCGAGTGGAGAACGAGTTTCATTTAGCCCTTTTTCTTGCAATATTTGCATTAGATCACACAAGTTTACTGTTGTTTTTTCTCGGTAAAAAGCTACCTATCTCTAGTTATTTGTCAATTTGCTAATATCTAAGTATGATGCTACACTTGCGAACTAGATTAATAAAACTAAGTAGCGCATCGCACTTGCACATGATCTTCACATAAACCAAACAGTCCTTAGCAAAAGGCGCATGACCATGTAGTAGAAGTTACCACGGAAGATGTCGTTCCAGAGTTGCAGCTGCACTAATCACCTTCTCCTAGCAATATACAGTTGCTGCAAGTTTCTTAAAAGTTGAAGAACCCTAGTAGCCTGCACAGCAAAAAGAAAAGTCGCACCGTGATGAATGAGATGAATTGCTGTCATATCATATCAACTTTCACCATTATCGTTCAATCGGTACACCTTGATACAAAATTATTAACAATTCCGTATGAAGTATCTCTAGTTTTCATCATCGTAGTTAATTGTGACCTATTGTCTAGTGCTCGTGTTTCTTTGGTCCTAAAATGAACTACAACACCCAAAACGCAAACGGGGAAGTTCATTTTGTGACAGAGGGAGTGTAAATTGTGAAAATGTAATGAATAACATACCTTTTCTTTGGCTCTTGTGGTTCCGGAGTTGGATAAAATCACTAATGATGGCACAGCTCCTTCTAATAACACCCTTCTGCAGTATCTGTTACTCTCTGAACAAAAATGCACAAGTGCAGCAGCAGCATTCTCTTTTTCCCTAGGTGAACCTAACTCAATTGCCTGAACAAGAAGAGATATCCCTCCAGCTTCAGAAATAGCTTTCCTTCCCTCAATATTAGTAGCAAGATTTGCTAACACAACCACCGCCCTATCAACCATTCCCGCGGCAGGATCCATTAAGTCTATCAGATATTTCACAGCACCCGATCTCACTATTCTGAGTCGATTTTCAGCACACGTGGACAAGTTAAACAGAGCAGTGGCTGCATCTTTCTTACCTTGAGGTGTTCCACACCCTAACAACTCTACCAAAGGATCAATAGCTCCTGAGTTTCCTATCTTGATCTTGTTCTCTTTAGAATAACAAAGGTTATAAAGAGTTGCAGCTGCATTTTCTCGAGCCTCAGGGGTTCCAGTCTTGAGGACATGAATTAAAGGCTCAAATGATTCAGCTTTCACAATGTCTATCTTGTTGTTGTTGCTGATTGACAAGTTAAGAAGGGATGTAACCGCGTTTTCTTGAGTTACTAGATCAGGACACGTAAGGAGGTTAACCAAAGGGCTAATAGCCCCAACAATCGTTATCAAGATTGCATTGTTCAAGTCTTTGGCTAGTAGCCGGAGTTCAGAGGTGGCTTCCCTTACTGTCTCAAATGAAGTACTTTCACTTTTCAGGTTCGCCACTAGTTCCCTGACATGGGTTTCAATGTCTAGACCAATCTTATTCGGGGATTCTTTTGTTGGTGTAGATACAACCACAGGTGAGGATTTTGTTGGCTGAAGACGACTGTACCTTTTCAGTTGTTCCTTTTGCTTAGTGCTTGTTAATGCAGGTAAATCCATAGTCATCTTTGATCCTATATCCTTGGTGATCTCATTGGTTTGTGACGATTTGTGCAAGAGTTGATTGACATGATCGCCACCTTTCTCTAGGGATAAGTAGGTGTACGAAACCAAGGTGGACTTGATTGAGTTTAAAGGGACTTTCGATATGCAGAATTTCTGGTACAAAAAAGTAACACATATAGATTACAATCTTTCATGAAGTATATGATAATCAAAGACTTCATATTTATTAATGCAGGAAGCATAATTGTAATCCTTGATGAATATGAAAAGCAAGAATCATGCATGGTGTCTAAGACTAATCTCCAAAGCATCAAATAGTTCAAGTCTATTTGCTTGGATATGAAATGTTTTTTTTTTCAATTTTTCAATTTTAAATTAGGGAAGAAAAGTTAGGAGTTCGCTTTTTCCGAGATCAATGATTTACCCATTTTCTTTATTTGGTTTGTAAAGAGCGGAAAATAGTTTATATAGGATAGAAAACAACACTTAGCCTCAAGACACAATCTTACTCTTATAAATATTTTTTCCCTTTGCAATGACTGTTAGATAGAAATGAATAATATAATGAGATTATGTTGTGGGAGTACATACTACATATCTCTATAAACTCTCGAGTATCTATATATTGCCTGATAGAAAATCATTCTCCAAAGAATGGAAAACATTTTAACAAAGAACCAAACAGAGACATACTAGTCTATAAATTTTCTCATGTGGATTTTTTTCCGTGAAGAATAATTTTCCATTAAAAGTATTTATGGTCCAACCGAAGAGCGAGAAGGATAAAATGAAAATGGAGGGATTGTTATGAGTTTAAATCCTCTTGAGAAATCCAGTAATCGCAAATGAGCAATTCCAGATTTTCCTTCCTAGTGGACTAGCTACGCCTTCCGGATAACTTATATACAAAGACCTCTAGTGTACCTAAACCCGACCCTATTGTGTTCAATTGGTTGAAGCCAGTTTGAAACAAAAAGAAACTATTCATATTATAAACATTTCACATATTAGGTATCTGAATTCAAACACCAAGAATTGCACAACAATTCATGCTTCAATCATAGTTTGGACAATAATAAACTGGAAGAGGCAGACCTACAAGAAGATATTCTTTTTTCAATGAAATAGTAAAATAAAATAAACTAGTCACGTTCTTACAACCAGTAAAATACTATATTGATCAAAACTATATTGATCAAAGCAATAATCTTTTAATACGAATTTACACAGAAACTGAAAGCAAATATACAAAATTAATTGAATGAGAAAGGGTGTAAAAGAACCTGAAAGTCGATGATAGCAGCAGCTGCAAAATGGCGAGTTTGCAGAAATCACAAGAATTGTGAAGAATAAGACATAGACGTTTCAAACACGCTGAAATTTTTCCGTGTGATTTGGTCTTCTCATTCTCAAGAATTTTGGGTTTGACTTTTGACCATATATATATATATATAATTGACCAATATCAACCTAGTATTTTTTCTTGGTACGAGTATCTTCTTTTTTCCTAAGTTGTTGCCCCTGTCTGTCCAGCAATGCCAAGTCTATATCCGATATATGTATATATCCATTATCTCATATTTTTGGTGGTATATTTAATGAATATGGTAGTATATTTCTTATTTATGGTAGTATATTTTTTAATGAAAATTATATGCCAAATACAAACTATATAGTTATATAGCTGTCAAAATATCGATTGTTATATACTACTTTTGTCGATGAATGTACTACCATGCATAAGAAATATAATGCTATTTTCATTAAATATACCACAAAAAAGTGAGACAACAGATATATACATATATCGGATATAGACTTGGCATTTCTTCAGTCTTTGTGACGAATTTCCAACGAAAATGAGTGCTTCTCTAACTATCAATACGTTGGAAAAAGGAAGAAAATTCTCTATCATGGGGTCATTATCTGGAGATAATTTTGTATCTAGTGTTGACTTCATAAGCTTCACTAATAAGGAGCAATTAGATTAGGTAAAATATTTGTTGAAACTTATTGGAAGTATCAAGTTTAGTTGATATGGAGAATATATTTTATTAGAAAATTGCGTCTAAATCTATTTTTTTGTTTGTCAAAAGACTGTTGAGAATACCTTAATCTGTGCTTGTATTAATATTATAACAAGGGGACTGAACCGCACTAGTTTCTTGCGATATGTAGATTTTAGCATCGTCGCAGGTTTGGAATTGTGTGAACAACTTCCTAGTTTCATAAAAGCTTCAAGTTTTTTAATAGTAAGAAAAAAGATCCTGACCGGATTTTAATCATCAGGGATTCTTAATCAAATATATACATGCCCACAATTTCGGCAATTGGCGAAAAGTAAGACGATCCCCATTCCAAAGCACTCTCATTTGGCAAGATTCAAAACCAACCCTTTAAAACTTAAAGTAAGAACTTAGAAAACCTTACCAAGTGAACCAAGCATTACGCCCTACCTTGTGATGATCTTGTGTGATCCGATTCTTGGCTTCTTTATGATAGTCAGAAAGCTAGCCAGTAGCACTAATCTACTATCTCGATCCTCTGCTTCAGCTTGTTTCAAAGAATTATGTAACATGATAGACCTATACATTTTGTTTGTAAAAAATAAGTTTTAGAAAAAAAGTTTGTGTTGTACTTTCATAATCTATAGCTAAGCTCTCAAGGACTCTTTTCGCTATCAAGACTTCCTAGTCAACATCCCACCTAAGGCTAAGAAAAAGGCTAATATCTAACTATTACTCCCTTTTTCTGTTGTTTTTTTCTGCATATACCACAAATGAATATCTCAATTTGTTTGCTACATTTACTTTATTTAGGCTTATGATCAATACAAAATTCCTATCTACTGCCTTTTTTTGTTATTTACTTATATTATTCCTATCTATTTTACTTTACCCTTTCTCTGTGTCTTTTATCTATAATATGATAGTCCCCATTACCATACATGTACACCTAAAATTTTGTGCCATAATCCAATTTAGTAAATAAAAAGAAACGGATAGAGTATATATATATTTGAGTATAAAATGGTGTTGACATTCAACTTAATTACAGAGTGTCAAGTCAATTCCTTTTTTTTGGAGGTCATAAACTCATTTTCATATCATAAAGATTTAGATATCCTACAATTAGCTATTTAGCCAAGACAATCTTTTTACTGGTACAAAACAAAGATGACTGCTCTAAAGTGGAAGTCATGAACTATTTCATTCAGAGCTGGTGCCAGCCTGAAGGCACGAACGGCCCAAGGATGAGGCGATGAGCCATGGGCCACTCACAATGTCTTTTACAAATTTGTGGCTCCAACGCAACGGCCCGAGCCTCCTCGCTGCTCATTCAAATGAACGAAAAAGGGAGAAATGTAAAATTCTAAACAGGGCCTGCCAGCACAAAACACATAGGCAGGCCTTACAGGTCTCTCTTGTGGAACTACGGTACGAGCCTGGCCAGGCATGAGTTTTTTCTTGGCCTGTTTTAAGCCTAACCTGATGTGGTACAACATCCCCCATCCTGGCACTGTGGCCCATGTCGGGCTCTAACATTGATCATTCCAAGTATTTGCATGAAAATAATTAAAGACGCGAAATATGCTCTAGGCTAATTTAAGGTCTTTAAGAGCATCATAAGCTTTTTCTGCAACATTCCACTCGAAGGCTGCATCTGCTTCCCTGTAAACTCGATAGAGTGTAATGTAGTCATTCAAACACGCAACAGCTTAGGAAGCACATAGGGAACGCAGAAACTTTAGAAAAGAAATACTCGTAGCAGAAGATACATCCTGCAAACTATTGATTTCATTATCTATCAGATATTAAGAATTTTATCTACAAAACTAATTCTGTCTATAATTCTCTAGGCATTTCTTGTTAATCAAGAAAATTCCCTCGTCAGTTTAGCATTATAAAGCTTGTATAATTTCAGCTTGTTCGTAAAATAATGCTAGAAGCAAAATTTTGGAATGAAAAGAACGGAAGAAAATAACTCATTATTCGTTCACAACGGCTGCAGTTCTTGCTCAAGAACAACAGTATCACTGTCAACAGGCTTGTACTGTATTGTTGTTTGCTGCCTCCATTTCCAGACGAACCAAACCCCATAAACAGATAATCCCAACATCAACGAAACAATAACTGCCATAACAACTAACAAGTAATGTTGTTGCCACCAATTCCTGCATTGTTCCGTAAAAATCAAAATTATGACAAGCAGAAAAGAAAAAATATATATTGTTAGGAAAAGGGTTAACTTTTCTTACAAAACATTTTTGCAAAAAAAAAAGCTAAACCAATTAGTCATCAAGACATTACAAAACTGAGCTGTGAGCACAAGGAGGCACAAATATGAAACCCAGAAATTAGGATATTAGAACTCAATGTCATTAGCACGCGACAAACTAGAACATGGAGGTGAAATGAGAAACAGCAAGTTTCAAAGGTCAAGAGACTTTTTTCTTTTTAAATTTTAGGTTGTTAAGTCCCGGCCTAGCTAAACAGGCAATGCCTCTTGGAAAGGGGGGGGAGGGGAATTCACATCTCCAAAGTGCCTCTAGTGGTCAATCCCACAACCTTCCAATCGTGAGATACAAATCATCACCACTAGACCAAGCAATGTTTGGTACGGTCAACAGAAATTAAAGCAGAATATCAATACTTAAGGTCAAGACCTTAGACCTCGACCTCAGAGCTCACAAATAGATAGCAGAAAAAAACTTGCATAAAATTACCGACGAAAAGTACACGAGTGACAATGAGAAAGATGCATACAGGGAATAGAGAAATTGCCGAATCAGATATGTTATAAAAACTGAAAGACTGGTTTTACCTTTTGATAGGTGGCTCAAACTTCCAATTAACCAACGTATAACTGCCAAAGCTGTCTGGAAGTTGAACATTGTGTTCCGCTAGATGGGCGATTATATGCTGCACACATAAGGATCAAGTTAAACACGAAATTACTCCCCAGCTTCCTTGCCTGTTAAAATCTTACATCAAGGCCAACCTACCATTGCAGTTGTGTTTGCTATATACTTGGCAGGTTGTTCAGGATATATGGCCCATGTTATTAGGGAACCGTTCCCAGATGAAGTCAAATTTAGTAAATGAACCTGGAGAAACCAACAAAGTGCTATTAGCCTAAGAGACCGAGTCAAGAAAAGATAGGCGTTGTAACATATGCATTCCAAAAGATGTCTTCTTTTACTCAAATTATCAGAGCACATGTTGAAAATTATGTCACTTGATGAAAAGCAATAGATTTGGGTTGCAAAAAAAATTTCCTAAAAGTAAACTCATGATGCCACAAGATATTTATGGGCAAGTGCAGTTGAATAATTTAAACATGTTTTAGCTCATTCGATAGCTTTGTTATCATGAAATCAACTTTCTGCTCAGCTTACCTGTAAAATATTGATTTCTAACTCTTGAGCAATAAAACCAGATAGCTCTTTCACACGAGGCTTCAACTCCGAGTCTTTGATGCTCAAAGACATATCAAACGTTATGAGTCCAACTTTAATCTCTCCTGACATTGAAAAGATCGGTTAAGAAAAAAGATCAGCAGACACATATATGCAAAAAAGGAACCCAGTTGCACAAAATGGGCATTAACCTCTGGTGTACAGGACAACCACTCAAGTCCTAGTCGCCTAGCAGCTAACTATATGCAGTACTAAGCCACTAACACATGCCAAATGTACAAATGCCTTCTAAGGCGATCAAAAATTACACAAACACATAAACATAAACGAAGGCTCTCTTGATGAATGTCTCGTAGACAGCAGAATCAAGATTTATTTTTCCCGAAATAGCATGTTAATGTTTAGGATAGGATTAGTTTTGCAGCTCTAAAGTCATCTCTAGACTCTAGCGTGCCTTAGTCAACATAGAGGGCAATCAGATCAGCGCTAGTTAACAATCTTTTCAACCAAATGGCTTTTTGGATGTAAAGTATACTTGATACCTCCCTCTAGCTGGAGAATTCTAACTTAGTTAACTTCATAAAGCAACCATATTCTTAATTTCTAATGTAAATGCTTACGTAAAATATAAACCAACTTCTCATGTGTGGAAGATCTTGCCCTCCTTCATGTTGGTGCACTTGGAAGTTGTAAAGCAACAGAGTGTCTCAGGTCAGGCAAAATGTTTCACTTCTAAGGAAGTAGTTCTAGCCTTCAGGAAGGTGCAGGCACTCATAACATACACAGTACACCACCAAATCGGAGATTCTTGCCACCAGAAACATCCCAGAACCAGAAACAAAACCAGACAAAATGTTTTAAATGATTTTTCTACTTATTGCATCGTTACAACACTATCCAGCCATCAGCAACCCCTAAGTCACGTTGAATTATTATAGTTAATATGATTGCATGTGTTTTCATTAAGTTACTTGTCTAGCATACTTCACTAATCCAATAAGGCAAAGAAATATTGACAATTGAACAGGCAATTTTCATGCAACTTCTTCAATCTGAATACATAACAAAGCGATACTTAGTGATTGTACCTGGGATAACATAATTCGGAACTCCATTAGGTGCTGGTACTCCATTAGGTGCTAATCCTGGTGACATTCCTGGAGCAGAAACCTCCGTACTTGATTGTACGGGTAAAGGTGAGGGTGCTGGAGAAGTGTCAGACACACGAAGTTTCTCCCATAACTCAGAGCAATTCGTCTTCCAAAATCCAACTTTCAAGTGTTCACGGTCATAGGTCACGAGAGTATTACGAACAATTATTCCTATAATTAAGTAAAAATGCACTCAATGAAACTCAAAGCTACACAAGTACACATCCGAAAGAAAAGGAAAGGGTCAAGCAATCAGAAGATCAGATGATTAGTCAAGCATAGTACCTCCTAAAAGAGTTGTGGGATCTTTGCCATTCTGAAAAACTCCAAGGCAATACGCACCAGGCACCTTTGAATGCTGAATAAGGAGTAAACTAGAAGTGAGTAAGAAATGGTCTGATCTAGATCAAAAGCCCAATAATGAGAGATTCTGTAGGAACATATAGATGCATATATAGTGGAATTTTATAAAACATGTTCCTAACATGATCATACGATTCAATCTACGTTTTTCAAAGATTTTAGGATTTCAAACGTAGTCCCTCTAATTAGTCCACGAGCACTAATTAAAACCACGTCCGCTAAAACGAAGGAAATGTTTAGGTTAGGCGCCACTTTAAGGAGACTAGGGTTTTGTTGTTCTCTCTTTTAACATCTAAAATTGCTGCTTAACTTGTTATGCGCTAAAGCCTGATATTTTATCGGTATATAATAGCTGAAATGTGTGCTCCGTGCACCGGGGTTAGGGAAAAACGGCCAGAGTTAGGGTTAAATGGCTGGCCGGCGAACGGAATTAGGGAAAAACGGCTGGCGAAATTAGGGAAAAACAAAGGTCTGTTAGGGCAAATCAAAGCGGCGGCTATGGCAAAGCAAATTGGCGGCTAGAGTCGTCAGCTAACGGGCACCGGAGATTATCGTCACCGTCGAGCAACCTTCACTGGCGTTTCTCTTCTCTCTCTCTTTTTCTGCCAAGATTTACTTCGAATTTTTGGATGATGTTCTGTCATGGTTTTAATGTTCTTCCAGGTCATTCATTTTGCTCTTTTAAAATACTTTTGTTATGTTCTTTTGGTTATTCTTATATGTTCTTTTCAATTTACACCAATTTTTTTTTATTTTTAATATTCCCTTGAAATAATGTATAATGTTCTTTCGATCTAAAAAAGTATTTTGTTCTTTGAATTTTCGTATTTTGTTCTTTATATTTCAAGGAAATGTGCTTTTAAAATTGTAAGGAAATGTTTTTTGAGTTTTTGTATTTTGTTCTTCACAAAATAAATGTTGTTCTTTGGAGTTTTGTATTTTGTTCTTTTAAAAAACGTATTGTTCTTTTGAAATTTCGTATTTTGATCCTTCTGTTTCAAGTAAATGTTCTTTTAATGTTATGTTCTCCCAGTGTTCACTATATGTTCTTTCTCACGACATTTTAATGTTATGTTCTCCCACTGTTCAGTTCATTATATTATGTTCTTGCTGGCGACTTATTTAAAAATCCGGGAGTACCATGCCCCGTGCACTCGGGTGCACCAAAAACGGACTATTTAACTGATGAAAACAAAACCCCTTGTCTATCTCCAATATGGCTAGCCACTACAAGCCCAAAATGGGCTACTATTTCCATTTTAATTCGTGCTAAAAATGTGTGACCTCATAAAATTATTTTATTTAAGTCGTATGCCAATGTTATTGACCTACCAACCGACATTTATTCTCTAGCGAGTAAATGCGATTGCTAATATAAACAACTTATTATCTCCATAATTATATTCCAATTTATATTTAGTAAATGTCGGTAATTATCTAGGACATATTCCTTCACATCCTAGAAGAAATTGAAAACCACGAATTTGAAGTCGTCGATAAGTTAAGAAAGAACAAGAGCAAGGCAACGAAATCACCTTAAATAAGTAGTTTTCTGGTGATAATGAATACTTTTGACCATTTTCAAAGACCATATCAACTGCAGGGAATGCCTTTGAAAGTTCTGAAATCTTGCTGAGAGAAGACAAGCATGACATAAAATTAAGAAATTGGGACAAAAATCAATCGTGAAGTCAGCCTACAAGTTGTCAATGGTATACACTACCTCCCGGCACCAGAAAAGCAAACATCATTATAATTGGGATCAGGTCCACGGATTTGCTTAAGGCCATGAAGCTCATTAGCTAACTGCATTAACAACATGCAGATAAGTTATTTGGCATAGATTGTGGCAAGATATAGTATTATAATGTTCTCTACTGTTGTGATTTAAAAAAAAAGATCTTTTTTTTTATTTTTATAGAAAATATCCTAAAACGAGCATTATTAAAGCTGTTTACAGATCAGAAACCAGCCAATTATGCGTCTAAAATCAGAAAAGGAGGGAAAGAAATTCATAATAAAATAATATTATGAAAGCATTTTAGATATAATGGTACATTTTTAAATTTTATATTTTTGTATTATGAGCAATATTAGTGGTCAAAGCGAATTTCAAAAAGTGTGTGTGCCTTATATTTTGAAATGGAAGTTTTTTGAATGTTAAATCAAATTAATGACAGACACCACAGTGCAATTTAAATTGAAACTTCACAAGTCTTTCATCAAATGCAGCAGTATCTAGAATCAGAAATACTAGATGATAACAGAGAAGCCCTTAGTAAAAAAATCTTACAGCATGCTTAAATGCCACAAAAGCTGCTTCTGGTAAATAGGCATATGTTGTACCACTATCTAGTACAGTCCCATGTTTTCCATCAAAAACCTTTGGATTTATAGGCAGCTTCTTCCCAGCAACATGTAATTCTTTTAGCTCGATATTGTAATATGGACTGTTGGCATCCAAAAACTAGAGTAAATGTGTCAGATATTAAGGAAAGTTATACAGAATTTATACAGATAAAAAATCCTTCCAACCCATACCTGCGGTCGGGGTCAGAATGGGTGAAGACCATATCAGACGGAGGTGCTATTGAACCAAGAATCATAGCACCCCCACCAATATCCATGCCGCCATAACAAAGTGAGAAGGAATCGCCTATTACACTTTTGTCAGTAAGTTGATCAACAATGCTTAGGTCACCTCGACCAAGACCCATTATACCATCAGCATGCTGACTGTAAAGGTCACCAGTTTCTACATTTTCACAACCAAAAACTGCACGTTGGGGTTTAAGATCACTCTGGTTCCCAAATGATACAATATCTTCACCAAGAGCGCCACTGCTGGAACTCATTTCAGCATATTGTCTCTCATAAGTACACTGAGAATTCTCAGCATCACATGTACAATCAGGATTGCATTGTACTGGATGATACGTGCTTGAAAGATCTGGTTGGAATTTCGGGTCCTGCATATAGAAAGATTAGAATGAAGGGGCAATACGAAGCCTAATATAGCTAATATGAAAAAAAGAATAGAACAGAGCTACAGTATCCAACACACCCATGATAAAAATAGAAGACTACACAAAGCATGGCCAGGAGTGACAATAAGAAACTTTTTGTGAAATGCAACATTCAAGCGCGTATTTCAAATGTCAAAGACAAAAGAGAGAAAATAAAAGATATATGTTCCAACATAAACATTCAAACAAAGTCTGTTCTGCTAAAACACGATGCTGTTAAAGCATAGACCACTTTGCCCTTGCCTCAAAACATTCTGTGCAATTTTTGACAAGCATACTCGTAGATAGCACAATTAGACCTGTTGATCGGGCCGGTCAAAATAAAATATTTTCGGCTTTGGGTCGAATGAACGTTGTTCAAGACCCATCGTGTTCGGTTTCGGGTCGACCCAACGGGTTAAGAGATTTTGAATTTGCTCTTTAGTTCATTTAGTTTTTGGGTCATATATGTAACAAAATATACATTGGAAATAATAATTTATGATATATATAGTCTTTTATAGCTGAATCCAACCATATAAATTACGTCCACATTGAACACGAATTATTTTTGGAACTAAATACTCTAGCTGAGGTACTTTTAGCAATAAAACTCCCATAATTTCATGTTATTGCTATAAATATAATGATTTTTCGGTAAGTCGGGTAAAACATGTTTTCCAGGTTCAGATAGAATCGGGTCAAATAGATGTGGTCAGAGCCCATTAATTTTGGGCCAGGTTTTAGGTCGGGTTGATTTGATTTTGATAGGCTTAAGCACAATGCTTCTTCACACATAAGCTTCCATTCTGCTTGTTGAGCAGGAAAATCCAAAAAATAATTCCCTATAATTACACATTCTAAGATGAAAAAATGGGAGAAACAGTTTCCAGAGTTTGTATTACCTCTATCCAGCTTTCGTTGCCACTTTATTAGTTCAAATGGTGTGTGGCCCCCGAAGATGTCGGGGGTTTATTTTTTTAACTGAGTTAGAATAATATTCCTCATAGATTATTTTTTTTTTTAATATTAAAAATTTGATGGTATAATTCAAGAATCAAATAAACACATTAAAAGGAACATGAAAAATTATAATGAATGAGGTCTTTTTACTTTTTTCCCAAAGCTTAATCATGGTAAAAGGAATTCTTAATTACAAGATGACAACAAAAAGGGATGTAGCTTGGTGGTAGAGCCTATGGTCCGGGGTTTATTTTTTTAACTGAGTTAGAATAATATTCCTCATAGATTTATTTTTTTTAATATTAAAAATTTGATGGTATAATTCAAGAATCAAATAAACACATTAAAAGGAACATGAAAAATTATAATGAATGAGGTCTTTTTACTTTTTTCCCAAAGCTTAATCATGGTAAAAGGAATTCTTAATTACAAGATGACAACAAAAAGGGATGTAGCTTGGTGGTAGAGCCTATGGTCCGGGGTTTATTTTTTTACCCGAGTTAGAATAATATTCCTCATAGTTTTTTTTTTTAATACTAAAAAATTGATGGTATAATTTAAGAATCAAATAAACACATTAAAAGGAACATGAAAAATTATAATGAATGAGGTCTTTTTACTTTTTTTCAAAGCTTAATCAAGGTAAAAGGAATTCTTAATTAGAAGATGACAACAAAAAGGGATGTGGCTTGGTGGTAGAGCCTATGACATTACAACTAATAGGTCGCGTGTCCAAAACCCGTTACTTGCATTTTGTGTATTGCAAATTATCACGTACAATGGTGACGCTGACATGGAGTGACACGTGGCAAGCTGCAACCCTTGCTTACGCGTTTTAATATATATATAGATTATAAAATAAATATGGCAGCTAGTTCCTATGGAAGGAGTATTGAATTTCAAGAACATGCTAGACAATTTCTAGATTCTAACTTGTATGTAGAAACCACGTATGCGAAGAATAAGTATAAAGTACATTTTTCATAGATTATCATGAATCTACATACTTTTCCTTTCTATTCATTAACTACGACATGGAGTGACACGTGGCAAGCTGCAACCCTTGCTTACGCGTTTTAATATATATATAGATTATAAAATAAATATGGCAGCTAGTTCCTATGGAAGGAGTATTGAATTTCAAGAACATGCTAGACAATTTCTAGATTCTAACTTGTATGTAGAAACCACGTATGCGAAGAATAAGTATAAAGTACATTTTTCATAGATTATCATGAATCTACATACTTTTCCTTTCTATTCATTAACTACTTCTACCAGATTTAGGTTTCAAATACAAGTTTAAATTACACTATCAAGACCAATTTCAAATGGCAGGAGTATCAAATTATCAATGTGGTCTGTCACCCAATAGAACCACTCTCAATCCTAAACCACAACGAAATCGTGCCAATTCGCATTGGCAATCTCTTAATCCATTTCGAATTTTGCCTACGGCTGATGAGCAAATTCCGGCTAACAATGGACAGTAATGAAGCTCAACTTACACGTTAATTTTCCTTAAGTAGAAATCAAGCAACAAAGCTTGACTCAAAGAAAAGTAGGGTATTGCTTGTGAAACACTGAATTAGTATCATATGGTATAGAAAGACCTCTCCCAGATCCACCAACCAGCACCAAATTGCTCAAATTAACACAACTATTATAAGGCAAAAGCTAACGACCAGCCCAAGGGCTTCATCACATAAGGTAGCTAAAAGTAGAAATATCAAATATATCCTCGCCTGATTTTGGCATGCATCCCGAACTAATATCATTTTGGCAAATATATTGAATGTTTTTTCAGTGCGTATGAGCCACTATCTCTTGTAACGGGGATAGATACTCTAACCAACCGAGCTATCTCTCACTCTCAAAAATATTCCTTACTCATTAAACAAATGTCGAAAACAAAACAAATTCAACACAGAATATACAATATTATCTGCAACGATTTGACAGGAAGTATGAGTAGAAAACGTATAATCCTTGCAAATAATACGTTACGGCGATAGAATAAGAAAACCAAATCAGAGGAAGATGATACGAATGATACCTGATGATTGCCACACTGTTCACAATCAGCGCAAGGCACATAAGTAACAGTACTCCCTGTATCAACAATCAACGCAAATTCTTGAGGCGGAGTTCCAATATACAATCTCGTCGTATAATACCTAAATCAAATCCCCAAATTTTCATCGATCAATCAAATTCAACCGCAAAAAAACGCAAAAAAGACATAATTAGAGATTCATACCCGTTAGAGAGGAGATCATCGTAGAGACTCATGCGCGCATTAAGAGGAATGCGTTTAGCTTGAAGGTGACGCCGTAGTTTAGCGTCGGGAATTCTCCGTGAGAGTGAAAGAGGCAGTACATGAGGTGAACGCCGATGATTGAGATTGGTGGTGGAAGGATCAATGGCGGAGAATGATGTAGATGTGAGGAGAGAGAGGAGGAAGAGGATGGTGGTGAAGGTGGTGGTTATGGCGGCGAATCGGGCGCGTCGCCGAGTCATGGTGAGTTGAATCGGACGATTTTCAGGTGAATGTGAGCGATTTGGGGGCGGAAAAGGGTGAGAGATTGGTTGTTATTAATTGTTGGTTGAGGGAGGAATATAGGTGGTTGACTCGACAAATTGAGGGAGTGAATTTTACTCTAGTGGTTTTTTTGTTTTTTGGTTTTAGGATAAAGTATTACAAGTTTTGGAAGTGTGATTGGCTAATAACAAGGAGTGATAAAGAACTACCTATCTTAGTGGGATCGATTAAGACTTAGGAGTTAGGACAAAATTTTATAAGAATTTGCTAATCCTATCTTTATGATGAAGTATTGTTTATTAAAGTTTATATCAACATGTTACACAAAAAAAATAAAAATGTAAGATCGTATCGATTTAAATTTTGTATTATAAAATTAAATCTCAAGTAAAGTTACGTAAAACACATTATGATGTAATTTGTCCACCAGTTTTTGGAATAGCTGATCGTGAAATGTCTCATTAAATTGAACTCTCCATATGTAATTTATTTTTAATTAGCCA
The DNA here is from genome assembly GCA_947645195.1 of Patellifolia procumbens. Lineage (NCBI taxonomy): Eukaryota > Viridiplantae > Streptophyta > Magnoliopsida > Caryophyllales > Amaranthaceae > Patellifolia > Patellifolia procumbens. The sequence goes on from CANSGD010000144.1 coordinate 4,305,787, forward strand.
ATAAAATATAACTTTTATTATAACAATGGTAAAAAGTTCATAGATTTAGAAATAGCACTAAAATTAATATATTAAAAATAGACTATTCTTACTAGTATGCTCTTTTCACCTAAATTTTGTTAAACTTGTTGGATTTCATCACTATTATCACGTGGATAAATGTTTAGAATATGACATCCAAAATCCAAATTACTCATTCCTAACTTTATTACATTAAAGAAACCGTGTAAATAATATTGGATAAACGAAGACTTGTTTATATAATTCAATTATTCACCTAGCAATTCGATAAAGAACAACGCATTTATGAACATATTGCCCCTACTGAAAACTAAAACCGGATCTTGATCCCATAGAATAATATAATTGTAACTTCAGCATGTCTACAGGGCTTTAACCAATATTAAAAACTCATTCCATGTCAGAAAGTTTGTTCACGACCTTGCACCTTTGCGTACATAGCTCCTCTTCACATGGAATTGCAACTTCATGATAAATACTTGCATTTATAAGTTCAACCAGTTCTCAAAATGACAATAAAAAGGAAAAAGGTAAGAGCTCAACTTCTTAAAAGAGAAGTTGCAAAGTTGCAAAGTAGCAAAGTAGCAAAAGCCTGTATTGCTGGTTGGCAGCAGTGACCTAAAACATGCAGCCCCCTAACATGGAACTTTTTGCCTACACTAGCCTATAGCTCGTTGCTGTGTGCAAAATACTATCAATACTGAACCTCAGGTGTACAGTTAGCGTGACGACTGCAGATAGGTACCATAGCTTGGAGCAGCAGGAGAATAAGGTACGTTAGGCCTTGGGTCTTGAGGATAGTAAGCTAATCTTTGATCATTTGCCTGAAGAGCATAGGAAGGTTGTGCAGCAACTTGATAACTATATGGACTTGGAACAACAGGGATGTATCGCTCTGTAAGTGCAGTATATGCTACCCTCGCTGGTGGGCCATGTTTCCCACGGCCAATGCCCCGACCCCTGGAGCTCTGGAATCTTCCATCAGACCTCGGTCTTTTCGGCTGCTGTTGATGCTTACTGGTTTCATCTGTCCTCTTTCTGTCACCTTTGCTGGATTTGTCTAGCTGGGCAACCCTTTTATGGAGAGGCTCGAGAGGGTATGAATCTTCGAGTTTATAATCTTGAACACACTGTATAACGGCCCTTAGCGCTTCAAGTTCTCGAGCATTGAAATTACTCTGTATACAAATGATAATTCAGCAACAAGAAGTTGATAACATTGACTTCCTAGATAACTCAACTAACAACCATCACAAGAAGTATATCTTTTTTTTTTTTTGAGGTGTGTTAATACCTGTAAGGCCACACTACCATTTCCTTGTGAATTTCTCCTTAGCTCTTTCAAGTATGCTCGTAAAAGAGGAACAGGAGGGAAAGCCTCAGAGAGGTCAAATGCATGAATGAAATGAACTGCATCAATTTGCCTTCCACTTTTAATCAATGTCTCAACTAAACCTGCAATAGATTTTAAGGCTCAGCTCAGTGTACACTTCTCAATTCTGAAGAGAATCTATGTTTCACATTTTAAATAACAAATACGCGCCCTATCTTAAATATCTACGAAATTGACTATTATTTGGGATAATAAACCTATATGCAACGTTGACACATTTTTCGTCCAATCTTGAGATGTCAGCGGGACGTTTGAAAGAATACCAACCTGGTATCTTTTGTGTCAAATCAAGAGAGCGGCAGAGCTCAGTTGCCTGCCAGTGATGAGCAACTGCAAGAACATACTTGCAGAGTTCTTCTTCATCAAAATCAGAGGCAATCCTAAAAGTTGCAATCAGCTGCAAAAATTCCTCTGCTTCCAATGAATTTTCATTGGCAGCACTAATGCTTTCCCCAGTCAACTTAGGTTTCCACTCATTGGCAATAGACTTCGCCTGCTGCTGCATTTCAGGGCTAAGAAAGCTATCTGTAACACAGTCAGCCTTTGACAAGAAGGCAGACAAGGCTTCCAAAAGGATTAGACAAGACCGACGCATGCCATGAAGGACAGCGTCCTCATTATCCCCTTCTTGGGTCATTTCTCTGGGAGGAAAGTATCCCTCCAGTGCATCAAGCACCAAACGAGCTGGTTCAGTCGCACTACCAAGTGCGGCTGACAGCTGTTCCTTCCAAAACGAAGAAAGGTTTTTTAGGTTTTCCATGATAAATTTCAGAAGTCCTACAGAATCCATTTGCTCACAAAATTGTGTCAGCTCTGCACGAGGATTAACCTCGTCAGAAACACCATCAACATTTTCCCCCATTTTATGAGGGGATTTCCCTTCCTGGGCATCAAGGGATGCATATTTATCAACAGACCTGCTTACCTTAATTCTATTGGGATCTACAACAACAGACTCTGGAATATGTTTTGCCCTAGCTTTAGTGATGGCAGCCACAGCAGCATCTTTTAGTTCCTGCACCCTATCTAACAAATCTTGTTCCTCAGCCACAACAGCTTTCTCTCTCTCCGCAAGCAGCCTGTGGTTGTGAGATTCTCTCTTTGTAAGATCTTTCTCTTTGGTATCAAGTTCTTCAAGTTTCTTCTTTGTCGCTGACTCCAAGTCACAGAAATGTGCTTCAACATCATCCCACGTTACCTGGATGCTAGGATCAACCTTGTGAGCTTTCAACTCAGTAAATGCCTTTCCAAGTTGTTCTAAGAGAGATGAACTCAACTCAGCAGAGGATGTCATATTGATCTCAACAACTTTTTCAGTATCACCCATCTCTATCCAACTGTTTGCCAAGGCTGCAATACATATTATTGCATATTAGCACAAGATACATGTGTCGTTATATATAGAAAATTGCTAACAATAAGCTCTTGACCAAAACATTCATTGATTCATCAGATGTCACATCGTCATATTACAAAAATTATTCCAGCAGATTTCCTATGTTATTCAGTCTCTTCAAGAGGTGCAGGACTGATAACAAGTATATAACATGAAAAAAGATCTATGCTTTCTAATTACTTGAAGCATCAAGCCCAAATAACCACATTTAATTGAGGAGTCTGATATGTTTCCGACACAGATGCAGCAAAGGGACTTTGGAAAATCAAAGTAACACAACTGAACACATTATCCCTCAAGGTCATAACATGGGATTTTAAGTAAGTATATAAAAAGAGTATAATAGAGTTTCCCATTTTCATGAATTATATTAAAGATAGATAAACCAAAACACAAGCTCAAGTAACCAGAACAACTTATAACCAGGGTTCCACCAGGGCCTGACCCATTCACAAAGAACACTTAACATCTTACAACCAAAAACAGAATTTGTTTCACGTGTTACAAAAGAATGATATTCCACGGTCTTGAAATGCAGGAAGACAGCAGAAACAGATTGGTGATGCAAGATCATATTATTCAGACTCCCAAAAGTCTCAGATTTGCATATGGTGTTCCGCACGGGTAGGTGGATACCTTTAGTTTTCCCTAGATTTTCTACTATTTTGAATGATCACACTACCCATGCCAGGCACAGTCTATCAATAAAGTTAATTTTCCCCCGGATTTTCTGCTATTTTAATGATCACACCACCCATGTCTGACACAGTGTATCAAGGTAGGGGAAAGATTTGAGTCACAGACTCACATAAATAAAATTATACATCAAACAAACTTTTAAATATAGTTTATCAAACCTTCCATAGACTCCCTGTCGGCATCCATTAAACAGAATTGTTATCGGCATTTACATGTTTATAAGGTATAACACAAACCCCTTGTTCTCAAGCAGGAGAGTAGTCCTTAACAGGTACACTTTACAGTAAGATACCTGATACACTATCACTTATGAAATTACACAGTCATCTCTTCATCCAACACAAATTACTTAAAAAAATTACTGCCTTTTTTTATATGAAATCAAATATTAAAAGTCTACCCATACTCTGGCCATACATCAGATAACACAAAAACATTAAACTCAGCATCTAAGGTGGTATATACATAGCATTGGCAGCAATAGATTGGAGGTTCGACTCTATTCCGACTAGGATGGTTGTAAAACAAATACAACAAGACAAAAACTAACTAGTTACTACATGCTTAGACATATTAATTTTAATTTTAATTACTTTCTTTTTGAAGGAGAGTGAGGTAGAAGAAAAGATGGGTGCATGACGGATTTGCATCAAGCAACAAAGACACCTACCACGATGTGTGATAACTAGTTTTAGGTTCCCATTACACGTTAGTCATCATTCTTCTCATCAAAGGGCTGTCAATTGAACATATATTCAAACTCTCCTTTAAATGAGTAAAAATATTGGGAGCTAGAGTATCAAGCCACACCTAGGTTCAAAATACTCTATTTCATTCAAAGATGACAGTGACGGGCCTGACAATCATATTGCCAGGTTGGGAAAAGGAAAGATAGAGGCCAGCAACATATTGATCAACCAAAGATACTCCAGCAACATTTGAGTAAATGAAAGGGTTCTGGCAACATTGACGCCAAATATTTACCAGAGGCAGGTAAATGGAACATGTTCATAACAACACATCACTTTTTTTCTCCTTCGATTTTAATTTCCCCCTCCCTCCTCTTTTTACTACCAAACACGTATGAAAGAGTCGAATTAAATGCTATTAGGTAAATACATAACCTACAATAATGATCTTTTTCCTTTTATTCTATAGTTACCTTCTCTCCCATCTATTTTACATTTTTCATGTTAATGTCATATGACTCATATCAGAAATCAAGATTGATGAAAGTAAAAATACATGCACCTAACAGTTTGTAATATTGAAATTTTGAAAATAAATTGAGTAGTAATACTATGTCTATGAAATTGAAGCAAAAAGAGAGAGATTTATCTTTTGGCACTTCTTGCTATTTTTGAACGGATGAGAGGATAGGCTGTGATGATTAGAGCGTCATTGGCTTGGAAAATAATCCCAAATCCTACCTCCCATGCTCATTGTAAACATATGAGTGTGAAGCAGAAAGCAAAGCTAATTCAGCTACAAAATAATAACCCATATATATATACCAAAGACTTAAGCCACGCAAGGGCGTGATTTTGTCACAATCTCGAAACAAGGAAGAAGAGGATGATTTGTCACATCTTTCCTCCTTATATAGAATAAGTGGAAAGGGAAACAAGAATTAGGAAAAAAAGAAAATGCGGGAAGTGAGAATAAAGATGAAAAGGAAATTTTATGAATGACATAGGACTATCATTCCAATTTGGCTAATTGGCTTCAACTACAAATGCAGCTGATCAGCATGCCATTTTGTTTATGCAAGGTAAACACAGTAATAAAATGTAAGGAATTATGTGAATTGTAAATGATTCTTTCACCCCCAACCCCCGTAAGAAAGGTGGAATAAGAGAATTGTTGCATGACCTGCGTCCCTTTCATTTGTCACATATTTTCAATGCGATACTGCCCCTACATCTCACACACATATATCGAAGTACCAATATATGGATAAAGAAGAGAAATCTCGTACAACTTGTGTTTCTTTTCAATTTAGTCGCTTGCTTTGTTAGAAAACTTGCATAGTCTCAATAATATAATTATCAAGGTTTTATTAGATTCATATCAATGTGTATTTTCAAAATATCAACTTTCTACAATTTTTAACTAATATGTAATTGTAATAATAGATAAAGATGTGCATGGAAGACCGTAAAAGAGCAACAGGGAAAATTTTAAAAGAAAAAAAGAAAGGGAGTAGTAGAAAAGTGGCAAAAGTAAAAAAATATAGTACTGGTCTCGTAGACCTCCAGCAGCACGGGTTTTGTTAGTATCACACCAGATGGTGTCAAATTACACCATAGATTTAGAGAGTGGTATCTACCTATCTATCTATCATATTTTCTATGTAAATCATAACACCATACTCCAGTTTGAACTTTACATTTAGGGTAGATAGTAATCTGGTTAGAGGTAAATTATACTCTGAGCATTATTCGAAAGTCAATTCTAACCTGGAATAAGGTAATTATTCCAAGAACTATTGTCACTAGTGTTTGAAGGTTGAGCAAATGAAACTTGAGCAAGCGATCACAGTTCTGATTTGCAATGCAATGTTGTAACGTGGGGGTTATTTATGATAACTGATAAGTTGATAATTGTTCTAGCTATGATTAAAATATACAGTGATGCTGCCACTTCTCCTGGAAGAGCTAAAATTTAAGCTTGAGAAGCCTGCTGCTTATTATTTTTGAAAATTTCCTACATATTCTCCTGGTTGAACCCCATTTGATTGCTGATTACTCTATTTGAAAAACTCATCTGATGCGCAGTTGCACTCAACCGGCATACTGGTGGTTCCATTCTACAACTTGTTTAGTGTTGTGACACATTGGTTCTTCAATATCTCCTTATTCAATTGTTTTCCCTTTTAAACCGTTCTATACAAAACACTTCACCTAGAGCCGGCCGCTGGCCGGTTTAGGGCGGGCCTGGTTCATCAAATGAACCTGAACTGGTTTGGGAACGGTTCAGTGCCAGGCTGGTTCAGATCCAGTTCAGGGTCAGGAAGATCTAAGCCGGCCCACACCGCCCAATGGCCACCTCTAACTTCACCTTGATGCTGAGTAGAATAACTTTCTAAAGGTGGGGACCAATGATCACACTTGATTCATTCTGAAGTGCAAAACTGAGCCAAACTAAGGGACTAATAACACCCATCATGCACCTTAAAGATCAAGAAAACACCCTAAAAGAAGGCTCCTCCTAGTGCGGATGGGATGGGGAGGTCTTAGATCTACATGTGATGCAAGAGATGATAAGTGGTGACAGTTAACGGATAATTTAAGCATAACATAGCAAAGCCCACACAAAAGCATCACCTCCTTTCGCTAGTTTACTTCATCACCCCTCCCCCCAAACATAATATGCAAGCTTTAAAGGCAAACTTAACAAAAAAATTCCAAAAAGAATGATGCCAACACTACGCATGGCCGAAGAAGTAGCAGCGCCACAACTCATACCTCACAAGGCACAACCTTTCTCCTCTCCCGCTTACGAGCAACTATTAGGGTTTGTATACATGGGAAATGGATTCAAAATCTTTGGGATAAGGTAGAAATGAGGTTCTAAGGGATGGGGCCAATGATACCCCTAGATTCCTACTCTACACACTAATAACTCCATTACCTCCTAATAGCCCAAGCAAATGCCCTCTACAAAGGCTCCCCCTAGCACGGACGGTGTTGAAGTTCATTGTTTAAGCAGGTTGTTAAGTTAGTTTGTTATTTCCTTAAACTTAGGAATCTTCTTATTAGTTGTTACTATTCAAATATAAATAGTTAAACCTTGTACTATTTTAGACACACAACACTATACAATAATAACAAGTAGTCATTTCACCCTTTTCTCTCGAAGCTTCATAAGCTCGCAACTACGCCAACAATGGCTTCCCTTACTTTCTTCTGCTTCCTTCCTTCCTCTCTTAACCCTCAATTTTAACAGACAGGGGGGCGAAGGTTTCAATTCAAATACGGTGCAAGAGATGATAAATGGACACAATTAACAAACAATTCAATCAAAACATAACAATACTTAGGGAAGCAATAATTGAAAGCCAAATTAATACTTCCTCTGTTTCTAAATAGGTGACACACTTCTTGTTTTCACATTTGTCAATGAATTAATATCTACAATTATCAATTTGTACAAATTATAAAAAAGTTGATATTGAGACGAATCTAACAAGATCCTACATAACTACGTTTTTCCTAAAATGTAAATCACCAAAGCTAATTAAAGTCTAAACTGTGAATAGTAGACACTATACAAATGTATCACTTATTTAGAAACGGAGAAAGTAGCTCGTTTCGCTAGTTTAATTCATCAGAAAAATGATACCTCTCAAAACATAATCAGCAAACTTCAAAGGCAAACTTTGATGTTCAACTAAAATCAAATTCACAACATTATTTAACAACACAACATTCTAAGTTTCTATCAAACAATGGCTCCCCAGCTGGTTTCGACGTCGAACCAACGTAAAACCGTTCAATTGAATCGCACAAAATCTAAATTAATTTGCAAATGTATATACATATGTATATAATCAAGTCGAATTGTTGCGCAAACATGTAAAATAATTAAACACTTTTATTGAAATTTTACCTTCAAATTTACGGAAGACCTCCCAAGTTTCCAACCTTGTCGGAGATTTTGATTTTCCAGCGATCCTTTTCTCTCACTTTTATCTGTTATTTAGAAATTGAAGGCGGTGATTTGATGATGGAAATCAGAAAATGTGTGTGTTAATTCGTCAGAGAGGGGGTGGAAATGGAGTAATTGAGGGTTAAACAGAAATAGGGTTAGACTGTTAGAGAGATAGTCTCACAAGTCACAAGCTTATCATGTTTTTTTTTTTTGTTTTTTTCTTGGTGTCTATTAAGTTTTGGGTGATTTCTTTATCTTTTAAGTTTTGGGTGAAAGAGTATAATCATATATTCATATGCTTATAAATAGATGGGATAAACTAATAAAAGGTTTTAAGTTCAAACGTTTAACCTATAATCTTACTGTGTAATATTTTTCTGTTAGTGAATTATGGATATACTGTCTAATAGGCAAATTATATCGTACTCCTAGGAGTACCTAGAGGTATGTAGTCCGAATGACATTTAGTAACTATAATACAGAAGAAGGACAAAGTCATACTCATTTGGCTGACTCGTATTCATTTAGATAACTCATACTCATTTTGCTAAGTTATATTCATTTGCTAAAATGATACTCATTTGTCTACGGATTTTAGGGTGTATATAAAAGTATGTATACAAAAGTGAATCATGCTCACATAAGTTTTCATACATTTTTATTTAACATTGTATTTTTCTAATTGCACATAAAAAATATCATCTACTAATAAGGAAGAACATTTGCACAATTGCACATATCAAGGATGAAGAAATGGTCCAATGACTGTCGTGAGATTCAAAGATAGAATTACACAGTTCTACACTACCTCATTTCTTTCTTTTCATTCTCTTCATGAAATAGAATTTGTATCTCTGCTGGAATACAGTTAGAATATTATGGGTGAAGTAGTATGAGGTAGTAGGGGCTCAAGTTAGAGTTAGAAGAAACCTTATAGACAAGGTAAAAGATCTCATAAAACACTTATCATTTCGTTCCAAGAGGTTCAAACAAACACCCCTAATACTGCTTTATATGATTTGTTGCTTACACTTGTATAATTTCCACCATAAGTTATCCCCTGATCACAATAACATGAGCTGTTAGTGTTGCAAACCAGCCCAATGTCTGTAAACAGAAAAACAAATGGGAATCTACATGCTCGGCCTTTGTACAAAACATGAAAATTATGCCAATATTAATCCCCAAGATGAGCGTGAAATGACAACTAAACCTGAAGAAGCGTAATAGTATGTATGTTAGGTAATTAGTATCTCTGCTGCTCAATGTTACTTCAACTCGAGTACATATGCCAAATGGATATACGTGTCCAAATGCCTGACTCGACTAATTTGTGAAAAAATGTTTTGGTTTTGGCTCAAGATGAAGTATTGAAATATCGATACCATTAGCCATGTGTCAACAATACTCTAGATAAAAGGAATAATCCGAGTAATATAGCATTGGCCATGACATATTGACATGGATAATGAGCACATCACATTCACGAAGACAAGCAAGTGCATTACAAAGCGCAAATTAGATGGTGCAGGGAGGAGCACCATGAGCATGGTGCTCCATGCCTACGTCACCATGTACGTCAGCATATTCGCAGTGTACATTGGAATTTTGCTAGTGTACAAAAAAATCAAAAAACACTCCCATTGTACATTAACCCCCAAATGTACATCAGATTTTTTTTATTCTCCTCCATAATTTGACATTTTGAATTCATTTGCCTAAAACTTTTTCCTCCAAATATTCCAATTAACTTTAGCATATGTTCTTTTATATAACTTTATTGTTCACTATGACTATTAAATATGCTCATTTATTTATTTTAAATGTTCATTGTATAATAATACGCAATTTCAATAAGTTTTTGTTCCAATTATTTTGACATAAAAACTTAATGGGTGAACATATAGGTTTAGACAATGTACATGTGTATATAATTAGTTTTTTTTGATGCAAATGTGTATATAATTAGTGAACATATGAATTATGGTATTGTACACATGTGTACAACAAGTGAACATTGATAATTGTACAATAGCTTACATGTAAGTGTACAAAAGATCATATTTGAGTGTACATATGTCAAATAATTGAGACTGGGACATATATATAATGGACATCTGAAAGAGAAAGAGAAATGAAGGAGTTGGAATATGGGGAAGTGGAAAGAGAAATGTCAGTAAACCCATCCCCTTTGCATTTAATGGTGAACAGTAACTTGTCAAATCAATTATTTTTTGAATTTTGTTTTGTACACTGACAAACAATCAATGTACACTGCGCAACTTAAAAGGCCGCATTTTGTTTTACTTTTGCTGCGTTTTGGACAAGGAGCACCATGCTCATTGTGCTCCTTGGTGTATTATCTACTAATTGCATACAAAGGGCATATGGTATACAACAGGGTTTCGCTGTCCAAAATAAAATATAAAATAGAATAAAAAAAACTACATACAAAACAAATGTAGGAATTTGATTTTATGTAGTTTAGGGTGCCTGAACATGTTGTATACGACTCATTTACAATGTACACAAGACTTATTGATATCACGTATTTATATAGTCTTTTCTCCCTTATTTACAAGCTAATTTGTGCGTCATTTGGAGCTCTTAGGAGCTATTTTGTGCTAACTATCGTATATAGTTGTGGTTTTGTGTTTTAGTGTTGAATTGCAGGTTTTAGGGAGTTCTCTCCTTATTCCCGAGCCATTTGGAAGCAACCACGGCTTTACGAGATGTTACGGGGCACGTAGGACGGCTCACGAGCTCTATGGATAGTTTAGCAGCTCCCAAGACCCCTAAACATGAAGTTTAGAGAGCCAAAGAAGTCAAAAAGGGAGGTTTTTGTACTCTGATCGGGCAAAAATGGCCCGATCGGGCGAAGAAATATTGATCGGATATAGATGTTGCGGACCCGATCGAGCAAGCGTTGCCCGATCCAATCGGGCGAGCTCACATGTGCCCAGACCTGATCGGGCAACCTCTGCCCGACCCGATCGGGTCGGATGCTACTAGCTCTCACTATGATGCTGCGGACTAGGAGATTCAGCTGGGCTCATTTGCCTCCAGGCCCGATCGGGTGGGCCGCACTCCTCACCTCCTCACTGCTGGGCTGCTGCGCTGGCCACAAGATCAAGAAGGGCGAGTTTTGTATTTGGCCCGATCGGGTACTGTGCTCGGGCCCGATCGGGTCTGATGCTTTAATCGCGCTTTTTCACTTTTTGTTTCCGTTTTTAGTTAACTTGAGGGGGTATTATAAATACCTTTTTCCTCATTATTTAGAGACATCTTTTTATTCATCCTTTTACTGTTTTAGACTCTAGTTTTATTCCTCATTGTTCTTAGCTTAGTTTAAACATTTAGATTAGATTGAAGGTGATTGAACCTATTCAATTTCAATAAAAGTTCTTGCTTTCCGTCAATTGGTATTCTTCTCTACTCTAATCTCTTTTATTATTCCTAATTGCTTAGCTTAATTATTTATTCATTCATGATGCAATTATTAGGGTTTCATATTAGGTTGTTTATTGTTGACTCAATTATGAGTGAATAGTTCTCTTTCTAGGGTGTTAGATAGGAAAGCCATGTTTATACCATGATTGTGATTTAGATTTCTATCAATTTCTAGGACTTGATTAGGGTGATTGTGATGTGGTTTGTTCTTATTGAGTAATTAATGTCAGTGTACATTTTTATTGATTGCTTGTAGTTAATAGTTATTTGTACAGATCCGTCTTACGACTAGAGGCCTACGACACATCAGTAGTTCTGATTACGTTAGTGACCATGCGGCGTATGTTGAATTATGAGCGTTGATCTTAACCATAGTTCAACACGTGCTCTAATCCCCCGACTCTTGACTTAGGTTTTGATAGTAGTTGACCCTATTTGATTGGTATAAGCATGGTGGACCGACCTAATACCCTAGGTTTTTAGTCCATAGTTAATTCCTCGATTTAATCCGTCTTCTTTAGTTTAATCATTAGTTCAGTTAATTCTTCCCTGATTTCATCTGGAGTAGCTGATTGATTGCATATTAATCTAGAAACTCTGTCTCCTTGTGGATTCGACCCTACTTCCATTGACTACCATAGTTAGAGGACTGTAGGTTTATTTTTGATTAGATGATACGACTTTAGCCTATCACTCATTCATTTACAAACACATCTATAAATATAAACATCATCGACCCAATTGTACATGGGGAATGTGCTGAATAAGAGGTTGGTCTTCACCACCTGGTTGCTGACATCTTCTCTCCAGATGCGGGCAATACATAACGAAAAGATCTCGTAATGAAGTAAGACTAGGAAATGATTGCGGTAATGACGACAATTTTGGACAATCTGAAATTCGTAGCAGACGAAGCTGGGAGAGAAGGCCAATCTCCTCTGGTAAGGCAGTCAAGTTACCAAGAGAAGCAATTTCAAGTTGCTGAAGCATTGTTAGGTGACCAAGTACATCAGGTAAAAGCTCTTTCACTTTTGAGTTGTATGATATACACAAGGACTGTAGATTGTTCAAGCTTTTCCAAGCTCTCACACTGTCTTCGGTCATTTCCCACAGATCCAACTCTTCACTACCACTTATTTCCAGTTTCCTAAGGGCCGAGAGATGCTGCAGTTGATCCGTAAAGTTTCTTAAGCTGTCACACCAGCAAATCCTTAATGACTCTAAATTATCTAAGTTACTAGGGAAAACCACAAATTCATCCACAAAGCTAACTTCTAACTGCTTCAATGTGGAATGAATTGATGATAGTGGTGGCGTTAGAAGGGATTCTAGAAGCTTCCCATTCACACTTCGGGCATAGAATTTCTGAAGCCGTGGCACTACAGGCATTGATATCAACTTTGGGCACTCCTCTATCCGAAGTTTAGAGAGGCAAGGAAGCAACAGTTGTTTTGGGGGGACGTTTTCCACTCGCGACCACCCGACTAGTTCGGGCATAACAGACAAGTCCAACACTTCTAAAGATCGAAAGCACTCTGCAGAACACTACTCTTCTCTATCACTGCTCCAAACGCTTCCATCTATGTACTTTAAAGCTTCAAAGCAACTGATATATAGAGATTTGAGGTGAGATAGACGGCTAAAATCTGGCAGAAGTTGGCAACTTTTACAGTTTTCCAAATGAATATAAACAAGTCTAGGGAGGAGACATGGTAACTCATCTACTATCCAACTTGGAAATCTCAATCCACCATAGCCACCGATACTTTGGGCTTTTAGATTTGGAGGTAATCGGAGGCACTCTAACAACTGCTCTAAATCACCATCAGCAGGAGCAATGTCTTCCTCCTCAAACTTCAGATCTAGTAAAAGACGAGTTAGATGTTGATTGACATTCAAACTCGATCTCCTGGCTTCTGACACGGCATCTCTGCGCCATCTATGAAATTTAAGGTTCAATATTCCGTTGAGATTCAAGGCAGGCAGTGCATCTACACCATTACTTTTTCCTACTATAAACATATTCAGCATTCTGAGACTCTTCATCGTCCCAAAGCCGGGAGGCATATCAACAAATGGACAAGAGTAAATGTTCAAGTGCATGAGATTGACTAACTTGGTGAGTCCTCTCGGCAACTCTTCAAGGTGATGACAATCAGAAAGGTTCAGTGTTTGTAGGTTTACTAAACTCAATATGGCATCAGGAAGACATTTAATAGGATTCTTTGAGAGACTAAGGTACCTTAGATGCCTTAACCTACTTATAGAAGACATCAGGTACATAGGCCCACTTCCTAATTTCAAAATGTTCTTTAACCCTCTCATCATCAAAAACCAGCTGAGCCAAAGTAGTTTTTCCAAGACCCCCAAATCCAACGATTGGGATGACAGATACACGATCCTTTTCATAACAACGATCAAAAAGCATCTCAATGATCTTGTTTTTATCATTTTCCCTACCTATAACATTATCCGCTCGAACATAAGAGGCTGTTTCCCTGTTCTCCATCAAACTAGTCACTGGCAGTTGGAGTGGATCAGCTACCCTCAAGTTCAACCCCTCCATATCAGAGTTAATGCCATCAAGTTCTTTCCTAATAGATTTGATCTCTCGAGCGACTTTTCTATTAAAAGAAAGGGAACCTAACCTTGGGAGTAAAATACTTAGCTTGTTTCCTTGCATCTGCAGCTTTTGACGGTCAATAGTAAAGACATCATCAAACAAATCATCGGCCCTGTAGAGCACACGCCTCAGCCTTACAACCCATTCTTTGATCGCAACACTCTTCGTCTCTTCATGGCACCTCTCCACATCATGGAGCCGAGCCTCAATCATTCTAATGGTTTTCTCGAGCTTCTTTAACTCATCTCTTGCGCCCCACCAGGATGAAATCTCTTCAAGAGCCAATAGGCCCAAGGATTCCAAAACTTTTGAAGCCACTGCAGACAAAACTTCAGCCATTACTTTTCCCGCTGGCCTCTCCTCTCAGTCGCTGTTGTACATTTTTTCTCTAAATAAGTACTACTTGGTTATCAATGATTGACCTGGTCCAATTTTGTTCAAGTCCCAAAACTCGTACAAGTCGCAGCCTTTGTTGTTTAAAGTAAGCTCGTGAAATCAACCTACATAATAATGTACAAGAAAATTGGCTTAATATGATATGAAGTATTAGCAGTATGTGCGGGAAAAAAAATATAAATGAGAAAAATTGCATCCCACAGAGACAACTTTTGCAAATGTGTATTTTCTAGTCTAGAGGTCAATTTAATTTTTATATTGGCTTATCTTTGTTTCAAGTAGTAGGCCAACTTTTGCATATTATTGTTGGACAGCAGTGATTCATCTGCCTTCAATCTTCTTTTTCCTCTTAAGAATCACAGACCATTCAAATGAATATTCGAAGAATAAAAGCCTTTTACACTTAAGATTAAGAAATCGCACTCCATCCGGGATTTGTTTTATTTCCCCATTTGCTTTTTCAACGTCTCCCGTGAACACCTTTGACCATCAATATCTCTAGTTATGTATTAATATGTAGAAAATACACGTCAAAATGAATATAATAATCCAGGGTGATAATATATTTATACATATATCAGTAAAAAAAATGCACTTAGTTTCGCCTTTTGCCTAGGCTCCATGGAGTGAACTTTAGTCTTTACTCTTTTTCACCCCCATATTACACTTGTCTTTTTTTTGTTTTGGGGTTGTCCCTTCTTTACCCATTTCTATTTTAGCTCTAATCACATCTACTCTATTTCTCTCCTCTGTATCTTATCATCCACTATCTTCAATCACGTCTACCTTTTCTCTCTCTCTCGCTCCTCGACATAAAGTCCCCACCATCTCCAATTGTGGGAATCAAACTCACACTTCTAATAGCCCAAACATATGCTCCATAAAAAAGGCTGCCCAGCAGAAGGCTTTAGGTTTACATGTGGTGTAAGAGATGATGAGTTAAGAAAATTTTCAACTTTGGTAACCTTATATTAGCTCCATTAATCTTTTTTCACCAAAAGATAACACTTTATATCAGCCATTTTTTCAGTGGGGAGGATTCCAATCAAACAATCTTTTGCATGTTTCCCTTATAAAATAATAAATAAGGAATAAAAAAATATACATTTACTCCTCTTTGGAAATATATTACTAGTTCCAACAAAACAAAAAGTACCAAATTATTAGTAATTAACACATCTGTATAAGTGTATTGCCAATCCACCTAAGTTAGTCCTAGGCCACACTAACCCAAATCTGCACTTTTCTTTTTTATTTTTTTATATTTAACTTCAATTCACATATAAAATCAAGATTTGAAAAGACATTTGCATAGTGTGGAGCAAGCTAAGCAAACTCAGAACATGATTTGAAGGGACAAACCTCTTTAAATTTGTAGCATTGTGAATTAGGGTTTGTCAAATTTTGAAATCAATGATTGCAAGTTGATTTAGTGTCAAATAGCAAGTGCAAAAGATACAAATTGCTTAAATAGACAAAGAACTAGAGTTAATAGTAGGAACTAGGAAGTACAAAATCACATGACACTAAGGGCATGCTTGAGATAGGGGGTAATGTAGTAAAAGTCAAACAAAGGAGATAAAAGAGGAATTAAGCTAGCTACTAAGCAATGGTGACAAAATAGTGATAGTATAAAAGGAGATGGAGGGATGAGAGGACCTATTTTCCTCGTCATGCGGGAAATACTTATCCACGACCTCCTTATGATAACTATACTCACTTGAGGTCATGGTCATAGTTCCCTCCTCCTTCCTCTACGACCTCATTTTCTTTCCACCATCATATCACCTCCTTTATAGCTACCTTATCTCATCAGTTTGACTTCTTACACCCCCTTAACACATTAGGCCCCAATGGCGAATCCACTATATTAAGTGGGGTCACTTGTGTACGAGTATACCCTATAACTTGACCCCACTTGAAATTTATTCTTTAACAATTTGATATTATTGAAAATTATCTTATAAAATTGACCATTTGACCCCAATAAAATTTAATAATCTTGCTTTGACCCCGCTGAATATTATTTTTGGATCCGCCATTGTTAGGCCCATTTCAAGCATGCCCTAAAATGAATATAGACCTTAGGATACCAAAATGGCATCGCTAAATGATGGGGCATCAAATTGAGAAAAGAAATCTCACGGGACCAACATGGAATTAGTGAATCCACAAAGCACCTAAGTGGAATTATGTCAAAGCCAACGGTACCAAATTGGTAATTTTCCATAGATTAAGCTCTAAAGCTTAAATTTTAGGGGGGTGGGGAATTGGGGATTACACTACGAAGAGAGGATAAATTTGGGATGGAATCTCCAAATCACCCTCAACCCTCGGCGTAATTTGGGTAATTCACTGGAGAGGATCTTCATTCGGGGAAGGGGGTTCTTTTCAAATTTATCAAGATTGAGAATTTGAGATTAGTATAGTTCATAGATAAATGGGTTTCACTACTTCATGGAGTGACATTAAACAGACAATCCAATCAAAACATAGAAATAGTATGGCAACAAACAATAATTAACAGCCAAATGCATCAGCTCATTTCGAACATAATCTGCATTCTGCAAGCTTTAAAGGAAACAGTATCTGAAACTTGCATGTTCAAACTATTTAGCAACCTAACATTCTAGCCAACAATTGCATGCGTACCCAAATTCTGAACATTTTTTTGAGCTTGCGAGTGTTAAAAAAACAGAAATCTTGCTCAAATATGTGAAAGATTGAACATTTCAATTAGCAACAAACCTTCAATATTATGGAAGATCCAAGTTTTCAATCTCGTTGAAAATTTTGATTTGCGCGCAATGCTTTGCACTCACACTTCTTATCTGTACCCCGAAGTTGACTGGGAGAGAGAGACTTGTAAATTGTGAACTTGTGATCTTCCAAATAGGGATTTCCATTTTCCATTATGAGTCGTCCGATTCCAAGTAGGCGAGTATTACTTCCATAACATAAAAAAATATAACGATTTGACGTAAATTGTGACTAAAAAGTTTCTAAAGTAAAGTATTATTTTTATAGTACGGAGATAGTAGTTTGATTTGAATTTCAAAGATCTGTGTAATATATTTATCTTTTATTTTAATTGCAACGTTGGGAACTTTCTTTCTAATCCACGAATTTAAATATTTATCACTTATATCCGAAAAAAGTTATTAAAAACAGATATTAATTTAGTATATCGAGATGAATATAAGAAGATTTTACGTGACTATTTTCGTCATTATGTAGAAATCGTGATAAAAGGTCAAGAGAGGTTTTGTGAATAGTGTAAAAGTTTTCAGTATTGCAATTATGATGAAACAGAGGTAGTTATTCTGTTTCATATTTATACGTTGGGATAAGTAATATATGTATAATGTTTCATGTCCTTATGACCATTAGGCAAGTTGTTTAGCTTGTGGGCGACCATGGCTATAGCCAACGGGTTGATGGGGTTGGGAGGTCAAACTCATAAGGAGGTGAGGGTGCGACCTTAAACGCCCACGTTGTCATTAACAATTAAGATTGCCTGAAATTTCATCGGAACCGAGCGAAACCTCGTATGCCCTTGATTTGATACAACTGAGACCAATATTATGTCGCTTATTTAGTAGTTCACAATGGTAAATTAGTTCAGCAAAAACCCTATTGTTAGGTTGTAGATGGGAAATAAAAAGTCTATAACACATCCTCCAACTTTCAAGAACTGACATTAATAAGGTTTTGAATCTGACAACAATAGTCTCTTCTAAAGAACCTCCATGGTTGCAAATGCAGGTTAAACTATGAGGCTTTGGGAAGCACGCTTACTTTTGTGATTCAGATAAACTTAATTTGTTACTCTTTTATGGATGAGCTTGAATAAAGTTACTAACAAGAAGTACTCCATTATACAATCTTAGCCCGTTAAAATATAAAAGCATTGCTAATTGTCAATTTCGCAACCTAAAATTACAAGTCTCAAAATCTATAAATGACATCGAAACTAAAGTCCTGTCTTTGCCGAATGAGGCCGAAGTCATAATGTTTAGATAATTAGACACAAAAAGATTGCTTATTGCAGATTATATGCCAAAAGGCCATTGGAAAAAATAGCATAGGCCTTTTGAACTAAAAGAGCTCCAACCAACTCACCGCTTTCTCTCTCTAAGAAAACCCCTCCACAAAGGTTTTCTCTCAATTCCACCCCCACCGCCGGCGAGCAGTTAGTTATGCGGTCCCTTCGCTTCGGTAGTTTTGCCAACAGGCGACTCGAGAGCGGTTGCCATTTTATAGGTTGTTTTGTTTTAATGTTTAGTCCGTTATGTTTGAGTCTGGTTTACAATCTTGGAGGAGTTGACTTCGGTGGTGTAAGGGGTGGTTGTGAAGTGAGACGTGGTGTAACGCTTGCTCCTATGTCTGCAGTTGTAAGGAAGGAAGACGGGTTGGGTACCGTTTGTAGTACCTGTGTGGAGTTGTTTTATATCTTGTCTTTCCTGTTTTCATTGCAGATTAGTATTGTTAGCTGTAGGCTAGTTGAAGAATGTGAAAGGGAAGTTAAAGGAGATGAGGGATCTAGGCCCAAAAGAGCATCCCCTTGTTTGGAGCTTTTATCAGCTAATCTGACCCCATTTTATTCCTTATTTCAAGGAGGCAGGTTAGTCAAGGACCGCAGAAGCAGAGGCAGAGTAGTGAAGGGGAGTAAGCTTAGAGGATGCTCCCTATGGTTGAAGATGATGGAGGAAGGAGTGAAGGTGAGGGACGGAAAAGAGGCACAAAGAATGTGCTCCGCCCCCTGTGTATTGGTGACATTGGGTGTCACCATTTTCAAAAATTGTATCTTGAAGGAGGCCTCCCAAATACAGAAAAAGTTGGGAAAAGCAAGGTCCTCCATTGGTGAGTCACAAGAACTAGTGGCTCCAGTCCGTTTTTTAGGATCCCAGGATGTTCTCCTCAACTCAAAGCCCTGGGACTACATTGAAGGCGAGTACCCTCCTCCATCCCAGTTGGTTCCGTTTTTCTCTGCAGAGCTCCTTTCGAAGACTCGTAAAAGGAAGAAGGAAGCTTGTGCGTCCAAGATCACCTTCACCGACCCTCCAAGTTTGCTTATGTTAATGTTAATTTTAATCCGTTCTTGTTATGTTCAGTTTCTTGAGTTGGTAGTCTTCCTCACAAATTGGCCACTGGCTGAAATTTGTGGGTGTAATAGTGTAATTTGTTTTATGTTTTAATATATTTTAACTCTTGTCAAAAAAAATAGCATAGGAAGAGTAGCTGAGACATGATTCAAATTATTCAAACAGAGGACAAAAAAGTGAGAAAAGAAAGACGAGTTTTAGGCTTTGTTTGTTTTGGTGGAAAACCATTTTCTTGAAAAAAGGTTTTCCTCTCTCCTCCATTTTCTTTTGTTTGTTTTGTTAAGGGGTAGAAAACAATTTTTTTTAAAGGTGGAAAATCTTTTTAAAAGAAGAAAACCAATTTCATTGTGTAAAGAAGGTATTCCACATTTTCCTCTTCACTCCTTATTTCTTTTTATTCTCTCCTCCCATCTTTCCTTCACTTTTACTCTTTTACCATTTCTCCCTAAGTTTTTCTCCTATCAAACAAACAAAGAAAAACTTTATTTAAGATTATGTTTTCCATTAATAATTGTTTTCTCTGAAAATTAATTTTCCATAAAAATTGTTTTGCATCAAAACAGACAGAGCCTTAGAGTTTCGGATTTAAGAAGCTAAGCATGTAGATACTCGCTTGTGCATTCGATCTACAAATAGCTTAGACATTTTCATGTACAGTAATAAAAAAAAATCGAGCAAGTGAAGCGTATTACATAAAGTCTGAAAAAACTAATAATTTAGATTATGGCATATTACTACAAACTACTACAGTATTAACTATTAAGAAACACATTATTTATTCTTATTGTCTCTTTTCTCATTCATATTATATTATCGATATTTTGTTCCGCAATAATCAAACGCAATTCACCCCTAATTTCACAACCAAGACATTGCTTATCACCAGAAAACACGCAGAAAGTCGGTCGGGGGAAGAAGAAAAAAACTCAAAAACAAAGAACAAATGAGAGTATAATTCAATTAGATTATACTTAAAGCGAAAGACAGAAAGAGAAAGAGAAAGAGAAAGAAAAAGAAAAAGAGAAGCATGTGCTCTCTTGCATTTGCTTTTGACATAAACAAACTTCACAAGTTCTATACAAAGTTTTCTACTGGTTGGCGAGATGCTTATGCATTTGCAGATTGCAGGTTGCAGAGTGCAAAACATTAGTCCTTTGTACAATACTTAATCTACCTCAAAAAAACTGAGATTACAAATTTGCTGAGAAATATAGTAACCACTAAATGAACTCCCAATTAATTTTCGCCGAATCAGGGAGCATACAAATCAGTGCAGGTGATACAAAAGATCTATTTCGTATGATGGCACAGAGAAATACAGTAGGCCACCTAAATTTGTACAACATTTGGCCCTCCGAAAATAATTAAGGCGCAACTCTATCTATATATATATCGAAAAAATCATGCCAAACTCAATCCTGGACACAACATGCAGAACATGAGTTAAGCGCAATGAAAAGTAGTTAGTTTACTACGGTCACAACATTCCTCGACTTACGGGAGCTAATCCAGGATGAAAAGGCAATACCCCTCCAAATGAGATACACGATAAATGCTATATATGCCACCGTGAAAGCACATATGATAGAGCTGAACAACAACCCTGTTGCTTCCGCAGATACGAATTCTATCATTAGATATCCATTGATCACAATAACCAGGGCTGCTACAAGCCAAGCCAGTGTCTGTAAAAGGAAAAACAAATGGAAAGCTACATGCTTAGCCTTCGCACAAAACATGGAACATTTTCTAACAAAAATTAGTATCACCTGACGTGAAAGTATTGTGAAAGAAATGATAGATATCTAAAATTTAAGTATTGGGGGTGTTTGGTGATGGCTTTTTGGTGGCTTTTTCAACTGCTTCTGGTTTTTTCATATGGTAAAACACCCAAATGTTATGTTTGATAACTGATTATTTGGATAGCTAGAAAAGAGTTCTCCAGCCATTAAAAAGCGGTTTACAAGCTTTTTGGAATTGGCTTTTAATTCTTTCTTTCATTTTGCATTACACATGTGTCACCAAACACATATTAACAACCAATAGTCAAACAACTAATATAAACAACCAATATAATCAAGTGGTCAAAGCCAACTGCTTGACAATCGCCCCAAGAGAAGAGTGATGCCACCCACACCAAGTGAAGTTACAAAAGTGCCTCTACAACTCGATGTTCTAACATTTAGAAATCCAAATTTTAGATATCTAACCATAAAGAGTTTGATTTGCAATTTAATTTAAGAGTGATGCTATTTGGAGGAATGTTTTTCAACAAAGATATGAGGAGCTTGCATTCTCGCCTTACTCAAAGATAGATAACCTATAAATTTATCAGAACAATTTAGATTATCCTCACATGTGCATATGGTAAGAAGAATAAAAAATATTGTTGTGCAACAAACAGGAGTGTGGTGAAAATGTCATGCTGAACAATCATGCAATTGCATAACAAATTTGAACCTTGTAAATGCACTCAATTAGTAAGTAAAGCCAACAAGCTGCGGCTGGACAGTGGACAGAACAAGTGCAATTCCTGGACTAACCAAACAAGCATATGAAAATAGAGATACCAGATCTCCAGCTAAACAAGCAATGTAAAGCTAAGTTTAGCATACCTTGAGAACAGGGCCAACTCTAAAAACACCCATGATCTCTTCCTTAGAAACCAAGTAAAGGAGTGGAATGACGGCAAAAGGTATCTGGATAGACTGTAACACGTTTAGCCATTCATTGAGGACATCTAGCATATCATCGGACCTATCAAATATAAGAGCAACAATGATAGTAGGGATAATTGCACAACTCCGGGTGATCAATGCCCTTAACCATTTTTTTAATCGGAGATTCAAAAAACCACCCATGATGAATTGGCCAGCATAAGTACCAGTTAAGGTGCTGCTTTGGCCAGCTGCCAACAAACCGATGGCCCATATATATAAAATTGGGAACAAGCCTCCCCCGTACTTGTCTTGTAAATAATAGCCAGCATTCGAGAGGCCTATAGACTCTGCCTGGGGTGTGCCATAGAATGACTTGGCAAAAACAGCCGTGACAAAGAGGTTAATTATGAAAGAGATAACTAAGGCAAAGGTGGACTCAATTGAATAGTAATTGATAGCCTCTTGAACCCGCCCTCTCTTAGTATGGTCAATATCTCTTGATTGTACCAAGGCAGAATGCAAAAATACATTATGAGGCATGATTATGCAGCCCACAACACCTACAGCTTGCTGTATAGTTTTTGAGCTCAGTTTTGGAACCACAATACCTGCAAAAAAACAGAAGGTCTCCTGTTAAAACATCTGAAGCGGTTAAACTACTACCTTTTATATGTTTAAATTTTGTATAACTTGTTTTCTCTTAAGGTCTTCTGTATAACTTTTTCGCAGACAATCGTTTTATTTTTTCTTTCTTTTGAAACTTTACTATTTTCAGTTTAGCTAGTAGTGGTCTGACTCTGTTAGACCGCCTCATACAAGAATTTGCGCAAAAATGAATTAACTTAAACATTTGGTGGTAAATTGGGAAACCATTTCCGACCAACCCAAATGATAGTTCCAAGGAACAGAATATTAGAAGGAAATCAGCTCACCAACAAGAAGCTCTGAACCACTAGGCTTTGTATCACCAAACATCCAAGCAAACGAGAGAGCCATTGTCCCGATAAGGAAAGCAAAAACTGCTTCAAGTTTTCTCACACCATAGTTTTCGAGAAATAAAAACAAGAAACTGCAACAAGAACACAAAGTCATTAGACCCCTTTAAGACCTTCGTCCCACATCAGGGTATGCCATACAAGTACTAGATTGAACAAGAAGGAACTAAAGGCAATAAACCCTTAACACACTCGATGGCGGGACACAGATATTTTGCCAAATGTGGAGTTGTTAGGTTAACAAGAACACATTGCACTTCACAAAAGAAGACGTTGCTTCCCTTGGGAAGCTTTACTTCTAGAATCAATCAAACAACTTTTTTCACTTCCTAGGAAATGTAACTAGATTGTAAAAGAACTTCCTAGAAAATGCTACTTCCTACGTTTCAATCAAACGACCACTAAGATTAAAATTCGTCCCTATGGTATCTCATACACATCCCGAAAATTGGCCAAGCCGTGCCAAGAAAACTCCGCCTGTTCTACGTTGGTGTATACCGTGTATGCCAAATCACCCATATCAACTTTATAAATAGTTCTCTAATCATCAAACCAAAGTATACCTTGTTCAAGTAAGTCTCAATAAATCTAACTTTGTTTACTGAATGCCCAGAAAAGAAAAAGGAATTTATAAAGCTATTTCCAATCTAGTAACTAGTAAGCATGGAATATCAATTGCAGAAAAATAAAGCAAACATCTTTGCACAAAAGTTTCTTACTTGCATACTGTAACCACCCACCTATTAACCTTAAAATACAATTAAAATAGTATAGGACCCACATTGTGGGCCTTTGTGGCGAAGGTTAAGTACCCCAAATTAAAATATTTTCACTTTTTTCTCTATAAGAGTACTAAATATTCATTTAAAATGGTGAGTAAATTTTCGATTTCGCAATCCCAATTCACTAACACTGATTATTCAAAGAGGATAGCTTAGGTTTCACCCTTAAGAGAAAAGTTTCCTATGTTTTTATTGTACCGAAGAAAAAAAAAAACAAAAAAACAAATTATTCAAAGAGGCGGCTTAATTTTAATACTTCCTTCATTTCAAATGACTTACTTTGGTAACTAATCACATTTTAGACTTTGATTAGTCTAGTGATTTATATTTTAGAAAAAAACATAGTTATGTAGGATCTTGTATTTTTAGAATATCAACTTTTTACAATTTTTACTCATTGATAATTAAAGATATTAATGTTTTAAAAAGTGCATTTGCAAGCATGAAAAATACAAGTCTAGCAAGTAGTCACTAAAAGAATTAAACTAGTCAAAAAATAAAAATTAGATTACTGAATGGATTAAGATGGTTACGAAAAAAGAATAAACAAATCCCGAAATGGTATCTCTTGAATACTCCCTACGTTTGTTTTTAATTGTTATATAATGATTGTTTGGAAAATAGATAAAGTTGTTGGAGGAATAGACAAAGTACGAGGGATAATGTTATAAAAGTATAAAGTATGAGGTGATTGGATGTTTAATATAAAAATAAAAGGACAAGTGGGCTCAAAAGCATAGAAAAATGAAATATAAACATGTGAAAAGTTTAACAAAGATACTAAAAGTGAAAATATAACAATTAAAAAGAAACGTTTTAAAAAGGAAAATATATCAATTAAAAACAAACTAGCTACCTAACTTTAATTTAAAAGTAGAAGGTCTCCTATAAGACTAGCCGATCACTAATCTCGAACTCTAGAATTGACACGCGATACTAAAATCCTAGGTCCGCCACTAAAATTGTTGTGCATCAATAAGATCAATTAGACTAAAAAATCATTTAATTAACAACAAATAACAAAAGAATAAGCAAAAAAGAATTACCAATCAGAGGCAGTAATGAGAACACCACACCAAAGAGGCAAAAGTCCATGACTTAAAATCTTAAGAGCAATAGCACTACCAATAACTTCCTGAATATCCGACCCGATTAACGCAACTTCAGCCATAACCCACAAAAGATACCTAGCCCAATTAGGATACTCATCACGACAAAGCTCAGCCAAGTGTCGGCCCGTAACAACACCAAGACGGGCCGAAAGTAGTTGGATCAAAAGGCCCATAGCAGTGGCCCAAAATAACAGCCATAGAAGAGAGTAACCCGCAATTGCACCCGCTTGTAAATCACCTTCTAAATTACCCGGGTCTAAAAAAGCTATGCTCATTAAAAAACCTGGTCCAGTGAATAACCAGAGTTTTTTCCATGAAAACGGCGGCGTTTGGGAGTCGGTAAATGCGGTGTCGTTTTCGTTGGTTTCTATTACGTGGACTTTTGATGATGGGTCGAAATCTGATTCGTCGGTGGTGGTGGTGGTGGTGGTGGTGAGGAGTGGTTGTTGATGTGGGTCTGACATGAAATTAGGGAGGAGGAGGAGTGTGGGAGAAGAGAGAGAGGAAGGTAGTTGGGTTTAGAAAGAGGAGAGAGAAGAGAATATATAGATGTTGGAACACTAATGTAAGTATGTAACTACCCGTTTTACGCCGATTTTATTTGGTGGAAAATTTCATTTTTGTTTTTTTGTTTGAGAAAGGTTATGTAAGATGGCAACTTTGGCAAGGAGGGTGATGTCTATCTATATTCTACTTCCTCCGTTTTTTAAGTTGACACGTTTTGACTTTTGACACTATTTATATAATCTACTTTGACTATCTTTTGTGATTTATACATAAGAGAAAATATAGTCATGTGGGGTCTTGTTAGATTCGTCTCATTATATATTTTCAAAATATCATATTTTTATAATTTTTACTCATCAATTTTCCAAGATAAAAGTGATTGAAATCACGCGTTGGCAAACGTGATAAAAGAAACAGGTCAACTAATAAAAAACGGAGGAAGTATAAGACTATATTGTATGTAACCTTATGTTAAAACTTTCTAAATTTTAATATCTGATGGATTTAAGCTAATACTAAGTAGTACTTGGTTAGTGATAAGGAGCGCATTCTTCAAGCTTTGAAGTTGGGGGTTCAATCCCCACTAGAAGCACTTTAGAGATTCCCTCTACCCTTCCCTCTACTCTAAAGTGTCTGGCCCATTAGAATCCGAGCGGGGTTCACTTCTTCTTACCAAAAAAATAGATTTAAGCTAATACGTTTCACGATTATATTATAATTTAACACCTTTATTATGTTAAGTTGATCGTATATTGCAAGATTTTCATTATATAGGATGATAAGAAGAATCGTTTTTCTTTTGATTAGAATACCTATTATAAAAGGGAAGAGGGAGTGGACGCCAAAGAAGAAAATGAAAAAAATTTCAAAGTAGTTTACTAATTCGATGACTACTGTTATTTTTAGGGGCGTTTACTGGTCCACAATCGGAATCGGATCGAAATCCGAAAAACTAAAATTTGAGGATTAGACACCTGACCAATTATAGTTTGGATCGGGACCGGACCAAATCGGCTCAAACTCCGAACTGGCCGGTTATACTTTGGGCTGGTAAAACAAAACAAATATATGAAATGTAATGGTTAATGAGTTATGGGATTCGAATAAGGGTAAAATTAAACCAAAAAAATATTTTCTACCCAACCAACATTAATAATTGTTGATTTCTACCCAACTAGAAAGATAGAAATCGGCGAACAGGATACCACACATAAACCCAAGTCTGGTTCGAACCGGTCGATCTTATAGGTCCATACCGATTTTTGAACAGTCCTACTTATATTGCTTAAAATTTTAACCGTTATGGTACAAATCACGTGCATTTAATGCTAATACTTAATATAGGTAGATCCAACCTGATTCGATACAAAAGAAGAAAAAAAACTGATTCAATTCAAATACTTCCTCCGTTTCTTTTTAATTGCAACAAACTCAAGTGGGTGGACTCTTAGGCAAAATTTTGGTGTGAGTGTGAAAGGGATGGAGAGAGAAAGTGGGGCACGTGATAAAGAGAGAGATAGAAAGAAATGACTTGTAAAAAAAGGAAAGAAAACATTTGTTGCAATTAATTTGATATTTCTATTTTTGGCAATTGTTGCAATAAAAAAGAAACGGAGGAAGTAAGTTTTATTGATGATAGATAAAGATAAGAGAATCTATATTCTTAATTATTAAATTGCTTCTAATAGAATTTGGTTTTTACATTCTAAATTATGGGACATACGATTAACCATGTGGTAATTGCTTTTTTGGGGTGGGAAATTGACTTTTTGTGTTACTTGAGAAAGTGGATTACTGACTGTTACAAGTTACAACTTACAAGTTCGTATGACTAGCTATGTCTATCTCAACTCTTCATAGAACTATGAAAGTGGTGTCATAGTGCCATCATCCTATGTGGCAACAGTGGCATGCCGCTTGCATGTTGAAGGGGCAATATCTATACTTCAAACTGAACAGAACTGCATGGAAGTGTTTCACAACTTGAGCCAAGTTTATACTACCTCCGTTCCATGAGTATTGCAACCTTTGACATTTTACACTATTCATACACTTTTCTTTGACCTTCTTTTGTGATTTATACATAAGGATAAATATAGTCATATGGAATCTTATTAGATTCGTCTCGATATATATTTAATTAATATCAATTTTTTACAATTTTTACTTAAGTAAAATTAGAGATATTAGCGTTTGAAGTTGTGCATTGGGAGGCGTAAAACTCCCTAGGTTGCAATACATATGGAACGGAGGTAGTATAATGTATTAGAGTTGTTATTTTGGGATGAGGGGAGTTAAATCAAATTGAAGAGAATTGAATTAAATTGAGGTTAAGTAAAATTAGTGGAGTGAAGGTTAAGTGAAAAATATAGGACGGGTCTTCACCAAATCCGCGTCATTGACATTCTTAATCGGCTTATTACTAGACCATTATTGGTAATTTATAGGCAAAGAAAAATATTGTTATGAGATATTGTTTAGGTTGACGGTATCTATAATATAGATACCAAACTTATAGAACTTTACTTCTTTTTATCAGGATTTTATAATTTTTTACTTATTGATATCGTAAGAAGATTTGAAAATGTTAATACCATGACAATATTAATATATACGAAAAAATCTTTCAAGATACAAAAATTTTATCTACATGTAAATAAAACAAAACCACGAAAGTAACCCTTTGTACAAAAGTCTTATTGTGAAGGAAAATAGAAGGTGTGAACTTTAAGATACCAAAGCAAAGACCTGGGGGAGAATGCTCTTATAGGCTATAGTCCCATAGCTTTGTTTGTATGAACAATTAACTTCCTTATGCTTAAAAGATGCATTTTATTCAATTAATTTAACTTATCTAAGAATTTGATTGAAATAGTCTCACCTTTTTCAGGATTTTTAAAGTAGCCAACTTCTCAACAATTATGCTTTTAATGTGCCGGGCCTAAAGTTAATAATGAATAGCAAGTATGTGTGACAAAGTATAGGGTATTATTGATGGCCGTTACAAATGGTTTATGTATTTTCGATAATGACATGTACAATTTGGCATTTGCTGCATGTATTTGTTGGCCATTATTAACTTAGGCCCTTCATAAGTAGACAACACAAAAGAGGAATTAATCCCATTTAATAAAGATACGACTACTGTAAAAAGATTAGATCAAAATTAAATTATTTGTTATTAGTTTTTTTTGCAATTTATTTACCTATTTATAAATCTTATTAAAATGTAGTTAAATTTTATCCGAAGTTATAAATCAGGCAATTTACCATCACAATAGCCTCTAGTATAAGGACAGAGATACACTAAAGATAGAAAATGTTGTGTGTTACTCTTATGCTTGGACTTTGGATCATTTGAAAGCGATTGCCTCTTTATTATAAACCGCTTACTTTTGGGTATTTTGTACTCCAATCACAACAAGAATTTCATATTTTTCATTCTATTGAACAAGACGTTCCGGCAAAATCAGAGAATATATGAATCATATTGGCTGTTTTATACTATTATATGGTTTTGTGTAAGAGTTTGGAGAAGATTGAGTCCAAGAAAAGGAAAGTGGAAGGAAAGTGAACGGGTAAGGCGCCAAGTGCATTGGACCACCACAAGTTATACGTCGTTGTCATAAAATGGTGTGTGCCTAGCTCGAGCTTCCTCACTTACCTCCCACTTTTTCCACACTTCATCCTTCGTTTGGATCTTGTATGTTGTAATGTTTTTTTTTGGGATTTTCCATCGTTGTTAATGTAACGATAGTTTTTCAATAGTCTAAGTAAAACCTCATGAATCATGCATAAATTATTGAAATAAGTAGTTTAATTTTAACTTAAACTTAGACCAATCTAAACTCATGTTCTATTAACAGTTATTCCATTTAATTCTATCCCAACACTATCCATTTCTCTAAAATATTGGGCTTGGACCTTGCCTAATTTTAATTTGAAAGTAGGCGTTCTCTTACAAGACAAGTTGTGAATCATGAGGGGAGGATCTTCGTACGAGAAAATTTTCGGACTTTGGACAAAATTAAAATCTAGGCCTCTAATGTTTGAAATATTTTTTTGAAACTGCACAAATTCTTAAAGGAATATGTATTGATGATTCCTTTTACATTGTTTTAATTGAATTAAACAAATACAAATCGGTGTGATATGAAAAGTATCAATAGCATAATCAAGAATAAAAATGCTAATCAAGAAACAATGCCTCCAACCATTTCTCAATGCAAAATCATTGATAAAAGGGTCAACATCAATGTTTTTCAATACTTTTTTGCAATATGTAACAACCATATTACATGCTTCAATCTTTCGTGTGACATCACATTAAAATTAAATTGATTAAATTCACAAAATACCAATTCAAAAATTGAAGTCACCAATTCCCTATTAAAAGTCTTTCATCTTTTAATTTCAGGGCATATAATCATAAGAACTTGTGACGTGAGATTTTTGAGAGCTAGAAATGTGTTATTAATAGTCTTCGATCCTTATTGATTTGTACTATTTGGATAAATCAATGTGCAGTATGAGTCTTCAACTCTTCACAACCTATTACTATCATGCGCACATATCTAAAATGACATCTTATTTCCTTAACAATGTAAGTACTTTTTAAAATATTTATCATCTCTTAGTGAGCTCCATGCTCGAACCAATAAAAACCTAACAAAAGTTATGTTCTTTTTCTCGGGCATTTAGAAAGAACGTAGTTCTATTATTTTCGAAAATGACACACTTGACCCAAGTGCTTTAACAAGCAAAGAACACTTTTTCAGAATGGGGTCTTTGAACTATATATCTTTAATTGATAGTATTTCTCAAACTAACATCAACCTTCTCCTAGTAGGAATTCCAATGTTATCAACGGACAACACCCCCATCAAACTCTTTCAAGCTTTATTTCGATGCATCAACAACTAGCTCCTCTTTGGTCGCCAATTATACCATTTGAACTCCGCTGGCCACCTAATACGAACTTTAGCAATTAAAACATGACCTTCTTCGCCATTTATTGTTGAAGCAGCAAGCCTTCACCATGGTCTGTGTGAGGAACGACACTTAAGTATACATGATCTGCTTATTGAAGGAGATAACTTGTAATCATCAACATCCTTAAAGGCCACTACAAGACCCATGGAATATCAACACTATATGTCTATATTCATTGATATTAGAGTTTTTTGTCAGAAACAACCTTTTATAATCACATTTTTGCAAAAAACAACCTTTTAATTTTTTTTTTGCAACTTACAACCTAAAACCTAAATTTTTTTGCAAAATGAAACCTTTTTTCTAATTTCCGTCATTGACCGTTAGTTTTAGACCGTTGACCGTTAGTTCCACCCCAAACCACCCCGACACCACCGCGACACCACCACTACCCCACCCGAGACCACCCGAAACCACCCCAAAACCGGCCCAGCCCACCCGAAACCACTCCCAAAACCGGCCCAGCCCACCCGAAACCACCTTAAAACCACCCCCAAAACCACCCTAGAACCCGAAACCACCCCAGATTCAGCCCCAACAGTCACAACCATTCGGGTTAGGGTGGGTGGTGGTTTTGGGGTGTTTTCGGGTGGTGTCAGGGTGGTGGCGGATGGTTTGGGGTGGAAACAAATGGTCAATTAACGGTTAATGACGGAAATTACAAAAAGGTTTCATTTCGCAAAAAAATTTAGGTTTTAGGTTGTAAGTTGCAAATAAAATTTTAAAAGGTTGTTTTTCGCAAAAAAGTGATTATAAAAGGTTGTTTCTGACAAAAAAGTCTTGATATTAAGCAAATTTTCACATGCCATCATATGTTGTTACACATATTTCCATGAAGTCAACCGTATTGATAATCACCTGTTCAAGTTGGTTATCATCTCAAACAATCTCAAATGTTGACTAAGGCTCCATCTGGTAGGGCGTAAAACGTTTTCCTCTTTTACATCGTTTGGCTTGGAGTAAAACATTAAAATGTAAAACTTGGGGTGGAAAACCATTTTCCACTTTATTGAAAATGTTTTCCCCTAAAATTGGGAGGAAAACATTTTCCATCAAAACTGGAAGGAAAACATTTTCCCTTACAATTGAAGTAATTGATTTTCAGCTCAACCAAACAATGAAAAATGCTTAAAATGGAAAATCATTTTACATGCAACCAAACAACGGAAAACCTTCATAAAAAAGAATTTTCCAATGTAAAAGGTTTTCCATGAAAAATCATTTTCATCTGAAAACGTTTTACACCCTACCAAACGGAGCCTAACTTCTAGTTGAAGCCGCTTCTCAACCTATTAGTTTTTGTAGACATTTTAGGATTCACACTTAAAAGTTCCTAATCCTTTCCTTATATCTCTTTTTTTTAAAAATAAAAAAGACTTACAACAGGATTATGGTCCTAAGTGCTGAGGTAAGGGGTTCTAAAATCTAAGGCTTATATAGAGCTGGGAAAAGCAGGGTACATTGGGGATTATGGGCCTGCTTGTATATAACATGGGCTTTTGGTTATTGTTGGCCAGGCTTTGGTGTGCTAACCGTTGAACTTAGAGACCCAAGCCTGAATCCTAATGGGTGGGGAGGATAGTTGGATATAAATATTATAAAATGATGGGCCTGCAAAAGCAACATATAAGACGTGCAATGTTATTTTATTTTTAAAGAAGTGCTAATTAATAATTCTTGCGCTTAAACATAGATAATCAGACATCAATCAATCTTCTAATCTTGCCAATGTATCTTCGGCATACTGGACAATTTCTGTTCTCTTCATAGAATATCCTGCAAAATTTTGTACATTGTTAGCTATTATTTAGCTTTTTAATGTTCTGTTTATCCAACTTATTCTATTTATTTTTTGGCAAAAAAAGTTCAGAAAACACAGAATTATATTTATAAAGAGTTCATAAATTATTTTTAAAAACAACTTCTTTAAAAAAATTGGTTGAATAGAATAAACTTAATAATAATAGGAAGTATTTTTCCAAAGAAACAATGATACGGAGGAAAACTCTATTTTAGTTTTATTTTTCTTATATTTGGTCAAAAGGAAAGTAAAATTCTTTTGAGCTCATTTTTCTGTTGTTGCTCAATCGAAAGTGTTGCTTCTCTTGCCTCACGTGACAAAAAATTTCCACTCTTAGCATCTACATTTTAATCCATATTTTCCTTCTCATTCGACCCAAACCTAATGGTTCCCCTTATCCTTCCCCCCTACTCTCAAGTGTCTGGACCATTAGGATCTGAGCAAGGTCCGGACCACATTTTCTTACAAAAAATAATCGACCCAAACCAAACAAAGGAAAGTAGAAAAATAGTGATCGAAGAAAGCACTTTAAAAAAAGAAGCTCAAGGAAGAATACAAAAAGATGCATACCTTTGAGCACACACAAAACAAGTAGCACAGTGACCACAAGGCACAAAGAAGCAATTCCTTTGCACATCGTAGCAAATGATACAAATTTTAGCATCATACAACGTTGAACACTTGCTATTGCTATTGTTGCAATTTCCGGACTCGAGATCTTGTTGGCATGCTCCATAGTTTGTTGTCCCGATCCGACTGAAGTCGCATCGGGTGATCAAATGACTATTTTCACCTTCTTCCTCTGGATGCCTCTCCCTCCATTCTCCTAGACACTTAAGGGCTACAAAAGTTACTATCACCAAAAATCCTGCCAAAAATGCAATGAAATAACATGGCACAATCATGATATTTTTCTGGACAAACATATTGATGTATATAATATATTAATATAGGTTTTTGGTGTTTACCTAAAATTGCAAAATATGCAACCAAACGGATCACAAAGTAGTAGATGAAGCAAACAGCACATGCCATAATCCT
The DNA here is from genome assembly GCA_947645195.1 of Patellifolia procumbens. Classification (NCBI taxonomy): domain Eukaryota; kingdom Viridiplantae; phylum Streptophyta; class Magnoliopsida; order Caryophyllales; family Amaranthaceae; genus Patellifolia; species Patellifolia procumbens. The sequence goes on from CANSGD010000144.1 coordinate 4,339,413, forward strand.
GGTCACCGGAAATGGGGAGACATGGAAACTTAAGCAACATTTGTGTGTAGTTTTTATTGATACAAACCATTTGATATTGGTATAAGGTTATATTATTCAGATAATAATTAGGAGCAATTTTTCATTTGTGTGCACTTCATCCCTTCGATTATTTGTCTCGAGTTACTTGCTACATAGACATTATATACTTCGTTTAACGAAATGTATCTACAACTTCTCTTATAAATCAAAAGGCCAGGTGATTGGTGAATAACATCAAGGATTGTATTCTAACTCCAAGATGCAAATTCCTCTATATGAATTGTAAAAAGGGCGAAAACAATATGTTGCCCTCTTCTTCTTGCAAGAAAAATGAACACGTAAATTTTTAGGTTGACAATAATTTTCAAAATAAAATTCAGTTTGATATATATTTCCCATTCAGAATATATTTTGCTTAGCTTATAGATGAAAAATCTCTCTCAAATACCTTTTTTGTCTCGTATGTGCTATCACATGTGATGTCAAAGGATATCCTTGATGGTAGCTCTTTGCAGGTGACTACTAACTACTTTTTTAATATGTGCGCAATAGAAAAATGAGAAGTTTATTATGATATAGAGGAGGTATTATGAAAGTAGATCATTATTCTTAAAATACAAAAATAAATAAAAAGTACATGCACTAATATTTAAATTGAAAAATATCTAATTATTGATATTTTGTCTTTGGGGGTAACCTGCCCAAATTCCTACCCATTATACATGTGATTGTGAAGTGAGGGGAGGAATTGAGGATATTGCCAAGGAATAGAGGGCTTACCTCGATAGACCAGTCCAACATAACTTCTTGTGTTTGCCTTCGTATTTCTGTCACAATCGAGGTATTATATTTATATGGAGACATTTGAAAGAGACAAATAGTAAATGGGAGGGTACTCCTTAGGTATATTTTTTCTAAAATATAATCTAATTTATAAGTATGAGATTATATTATGGTAAGAAGAATAATTTTCTGGACTGCTCTTGTAAAAGGCCTCCACCTAGATGACCATTACAAGCCATACACCCCCAACCCCCAACAATAATGAAATTTGATTCCCCTAAGATTTGAACATTGGTCTCCCATGTGGGAAAAAGGAAGCTATACCATTGGACCCTTAGGTATATAATACTATATACAATGTACAATTTTCGTCTATATTTAATTTACATCATATGAATTTTATGTTTACTGAGCGTATAATTTTGCTTAATATCTTTGATTTTTAACTAGTTAAAATTATAATTTTTTTTTGATATTTTGTAAATAAAGTCAAGATGAAATCAAACATGACCCACATACATGAATATACTCTTCTCTATATATAATTTACAGCGCATATATAATTTATATATCAACGGGGAGAGTATATCTTGATGATTAGCTTATGGAGTTTTAGCAAAGTAGCACAAAGTTAAAGATTAAAATATAATGATACAAAGTACTCTCTCCATTTTTTTAATTGGAACATTTTACCCTTTTGGGATTTTTTTTAATTGATACATTAGTACTTATTGCTATATATGGTAGGGTGACTCATGTGATGATTCTCTTGATTTTCCCAAAAGTGGGGCTCTTTCTTACTTTTTCAGTTTCTCTTTCTTACTTTGTTGAACTCCATTGTTGAACACATGTGAGTGTCCCACACGGGAGAAAGAGGAGACCACAAAACCATCATATTAGCCTAGGAGTTACTCCTCCTATTACCATATGATTTTAGGATGGAACCTCCTTGGGCTTGTAAGTAGACTGGACTCTCCTCCTCCTTGTTGGGTTAGCTAGACCCAATTTCTAATCAATCTAACTAACATGGTATCAGAGCCCAGGTTATGGGTCTCTTCTAAACCGGGTATTAAGCAACTGGAAAGGGTTTGCCTCGACAGGATGTCCAGTCCCTAAGAGGATTGTTTCTAATTGTCTTTCCAGTTAGCTCTAAATTCTGAGGACACTCACATGTGAGGGGGGGTGTTGAACCCCCATTGTTGAAAACATGTGAGTGTCCCACATGGGAGAAAGAGGAGAGGCAAAGCCACTATATTAGCCTAGGAGTTACTCCTTCTATTACCATATGATTTTAGGATGGAACCTACTTGAGCTTGTAAGTGGACCGAACTCTCCTCATCCTTGTTGGGCTACCAAGACCCAATTTCTAATCAATCTAAAAACTAACATACTTTTAGCAATCTCCTCGGTCCTAGTGCAAAGTCTTATGTACCAATTAAAAAATATAGAGAGAGTATAATCTCCAATCATATGTTTTTGAAGGACATTAATAATTAAATTTGATCTTAAAGAGCATGAGCCCTTCATTGTAAGAATTATGTTACTCAAGTGGCAAGAGTTTCCCTTCTACGTTCTACATGTGATTTTTTTATGGTGATTTTCACTTATATGTAAAGTTCCCGCTTCTTTGTCTAAATGATGGAAGAATTCTTGTGAGTTGTGAATACCTTATTTTCCCTCGCCATGTATGGCGTCAACTGCACATGATTAAAGATTTCATTCATGAAAATAATTGTCAAATTAGTAAAGTATTTAGTTTTTTATTTTCCTTTATTTTCTTTTCAAGTGTTCATATAATAGAGATGTGTCTCTTCTACGCGAATAAATTTTCTACATGAAAAAAAGGTTAAAAGTCCTTCATCTTGATTATATTTTAATTTGTTTTGACTTTTGAGTAAAGTAAATGGGCAACTCTTAACTCTTAAGTTCATCCTATCTAGTACGGCACACCTGATCTTGCTTTGATGATTGATTTTCTACTAGTGTCCTTAGCATCAAATGGTTTGGGCCCTTGGCAAACATCATAATAGACAAGGATAATATAAATATCTAGGGCCCATTAACTGTATCATTACAACACATTCAAATGACTCAAGTTGCCAATAATGTTTTCGTTTAGGTGGTGAGATTCCATCTTCTCCAACTTGGAGGTTTGAGAGGGTTATTTAGTAACTTGTAATGAGTCTTTGGATGGGACTTTGTGTATGGACATTCTAGAGGATTATATCTTCTTACCTTAATATAATCTCATACTTATAAATGGGATTATATTTATTGAAAAAGATAGTCACTCACGAATAAGTAAGGGGGTGTTTGGCAATTGGCTGGTGGCTGTTGGTTGTTGGTTTTTTGTTGAGGTTGGATTGACCGACTGTTTTTAGTGGCTTGTTTGACCGGCTGTATAATTATTGGATGTATATAAAAGTGTTTAGTAGAAATGGTTGTTAGTGTTGGCTATTAAGTACAAATAAAAGCAAAAGTCAAAAGCCAGCAACAAAAGCTGATAAAGCTTCTTTTGGCTTTTGGCTTTAAAGCCGGCTTTTCGGCTACTCCAAAAAACGTTTACCAGACACCTTTTTTTGTTATTTGACCACATATAAAAGCTAAAAACCAATGAAAAAGCCACCCAAAAGCCATTTACCAAACACTTCCTAAGTGTTTCTCTCTCAATTTCAAGAAATATGAAAATCAATTCTCAACTCACTTTCGTGATTCATATACATGAAAAAAGAAACTCAAAAATAATGGAGACATCAACTCATCACCTTCCCCCCAATGCATTCCCTATACATTATTACATCTGGGCTGAGCATATCTAGTACTTCCTCCGTTTTTTTTAATCGTTACACTTCTCATTTCACGGACTCCTAGGAAAAACTTTGGTGAGTGAGTAAAAGTGTGTAAGAAAAAGTGGTAGGAGAGAGATAGAGAGAAAAAGTTACTAATAAGGGAAAAAAGGAGAAGTGTAGCAATTAATTTTAAATTTCCTAGAAAGGAAAGTGTAGCGATTAAAAAAAACGGAGGAAGTACTAGATTTCTATGCACGCGATGCGTGCGACCACAATTTTATCATGAAATTTTATAATCTACAGTAGATAATTTTATGGATAGCTGCATCTTACCACTTAAACTTTTCATATTTTTAGAAACTCTCACCTTAATGTTTTTTTTAAAAAAAATTTCACCTACGATTTACAATTTAATTAAAAACTCTCACCACTTAATGTCTTTGTCAAATTTCATTAACAAAAAACCATTAAGTGGGTCTCACATATACATTTTGTTAACAAAATGGAACTTGAAACAGTTGCAATTCTTTCCAAATAGTTGTAATTCCTTCCAAATTTTCTCTAAATAAAGTGATGAAATTGACTTCAATTTCAGCGTAAATTAGTAATAAAATGCATATGTAGGGCCCACTTCACGGTTTTGTTAAGGAATTTAACAAAAATCATTAAGTGGTGGGAGTTTCTAATAAAATTGGGAATGATAGGTGAAAATATAAAACAAAAATTCATTAAGGTGGGAGTTTCTAAAAACGTGAAAATTTTAGGTGGTTTTGAACAAAAAAAATCCTAATTTTATTTACATACGATGTATGTTTTGGCTACTGTAACATGATAAAATATGAAGGTACATAACATATTTTATTTTCAAGCTAAATTCATTTTGGCTCATTTTTCTTTGAAAACATCCCTAACTCCCCACCATCAACTATAACTTTTGTTACTCCCTCCGTAACGAAAAAAATGCAACGTTTGAATTCGACACGGATTCCTAGGCAAAATTTGGTAATTGTAATTTAGCTTGGGTATTAAGTGGGAAGGATGAGAGAGAAAAGGTAATTAATGGGCCACCATCTTCACTTCACCAACCACTGCCTACCACCAACAACCACAGACACCACCGCCTACCACCAACCAACCACTGCCGACCACCGCCTACCACCAACCAACCACACCGACCACCGCACCAAAGCCAGCCTACCACCAACCAACCACACCGACCACCGCACCAAAGCCAGCCTACCACCCCAGATTTCGTCCCCCAAAACCCAGATTTCTTCCCCCCAAACCCAGATTTCGTCCCCCAAAACCAAGACTTTACCCCCAAACCCAGATTTCGTCCCCCAAAACCCATATTTCTTCCCCCCAAACCCATATTTCGTCCATCAAAACCAAGACTCTACCCCCAAACCCAGATTTCGTGCACCCACGAAGATTGCGTGAACAACGAGAAAGGATTTTGCGTGAGTAACCCATATTTTGGTGTATGTGACGGTCTAGATTTCAAAAACCCAGATTTTGCGTGGTGGTGGTTAGGGTTGTGAGGTGGTGGTTGTAGTGATGGTGGTGGTGGTGGTTAGGGTTGAGTGTGGTGGTGGTTAGGGTTGAGTGTGGTGGTGGTTAGGGTTGAGTGTGGTGGTGGTTAGGGTTTTGTGGTGGTGGTGGTGTTAGGGTTGAGCGTGGTGGTGGTGTTTGGGGTTGAGCGTGGTGGTGGTGATTAGGGTTGAGCGTGGTGGTGTTTGGTGTTGGGTGAATTTAAGTTGAATTTGGAGTAATTGGGTTAAGAGTTGAAGGAAATTATTAACTTTAATTGATTTGTAGTTAAATTATAATGATAATTTAGGATGTTTTAATTATGATTAAGTAATGGCATTTTTGTAATTAAAGCAAAAAAATTTTACCTAAAATGGAAAGTTTGCAAATGTTGCATTTTTTTTGTTACGGCCAAAAATGGCAAATGTTGCATTTTTTTTGTTACGGAGGGAGTATATAGTATCCGATAAGGTATTTTTTGCTCATTGTCCAAATGAGAAAAAATTCAAAAGTACTTGAAAATATTTTATCATATTTCTCTCTCATGCTAAAATACTTTATAGGGATCAATTTGATCAAATGTGCCTTCACTCATGAACAATCAATTACTCATGTATTTCAAAATAAAAAAATTTAAAAGTATATAAAAGTATAGCAAAGTGGTTGTCTATCTATAAATCTCAAGAAAATATAATCATTGATATTTTTTTTAATTGTTTTTACTTTGTAGGTTTTTAGATATTTTAGTTAGAAGTTTTGAACATCTTTTATTAAAAATCTAATGGCTAAATTTGGAAATAAAACTTAATTACTTAATAAACTCATTGATTTATTTTATTTATTTTTCCTTTTTTTCTTTTTGGTGTCCACCCCACCTCTTCACTAATAGAGATACGAAAAAACTATTTTTTGCTAACTTAAATCTTTGTCATACCGGCTACCGCTCATTGGTTCATTTGAAGCCTTGAAATTAGTAAATGAAAAAGAGGATACGGATACCCCACACTACACGCATATATTCTTTTAGTTTACCAAGGAAGTCTTAAGCTAGTGGTTAAGACTGATGTATACTATGCGCGAAAGTGGTAGATTAGCCCCTTAACTTTACCCAAATGTGAGATTAGGCCCCTTAACTTCTAAGTGTGATATTTAAACCCCATAACTTTAGCAAAAGGTGAGATTAAGCCCTTACCTTCTTATTTATGTACTTTCACTAAAATAAAATAAAATTATACAAAACTATAAATGTAGAACCCTCATATACGTATATCTTTCCTGAGGAGCAATTGCTTGAACTTGAAGATCTTACCATGACTTCAACAACCGCGACGATATGCCACACACCAGACGTAGCACGAACTGTTGTAGGCCCTCAATTTCTCTTGAATCAGATAATGTTTCCAAGGTATAGTAGGTAAGCAGTGGCATTAAGCTGATATTTCACTCGAAGGAAAAAATATTCAAGAAATTCTCCCCTTTTTCCTATGAATTATAATAGATAAGCAGTGGCATCAATTTGTAATTAGACTGTTGTAGGCATGATTATGTGGATTCCAAATAGTTTAGTGAAAATAAAGATGTTAATTTGTGAGTATTGGCATTGAATGAGACTTAACGTGAAGGAATAAAATATTCAGGAGTTTTGGTTAGCTTAATTGGTGAAAGAAGAGACGGTAAGGTAAAACAAATACGTTTATCATGATATTTTACTTGTGTAATTTTATTTTATTTTAATGAAAAATATATAAATTAGAAGGTAAGGGCTTAATCTTACCTTTTCCTAAAGTTATGGGGTTTAAATATCACATTTAGAAGTTAAGAGGCCTAATCTCACGTTTGGGTAAAGTTAGGGGGGTAATTTACCACTTTCGCGTGTATACTATGTCTTAGGTTCCAAACTTCAAATCTTCATTCCTATTCTAAATATTGTATCAGCCACCAGACCAAAAATATAATATGTTTTGTTTTACAATTCAAAATTATATTCCAATGATCAGTGTAATTTTCTTCCATTGAATTACAATAGATATTCAAGATTAAATCAAACTTCAAAAAACATGTGCACTTTCATATTTAAAAATGAACGGAGTAGAGTATCTATGTCAACCAAAAATCATGAGTTTTTCACAAGGTCTATTTTCGAGTCGACATATTTTATATATCAACCAAACAAGCAAAAAAATCCTTTGGAATGTGCTAAAATAGAGACACCATTTTCCCTAATTTCTTAAAGAAGCCAAAATAAAACACAGAATAAATGTAACTTTGTTCGTCTAAATTTATAGAAGTGAGTATAGAAGTAGAGCACTTTATTATTTCCAGATATATTTTTCCAACTATAAAAACACAGTGAACAAAATGAATAAATAAGACCAAAATGAAATGTTCGTACCTCAAAAAGATGAGTAGACTCACTCCTCCTAACTTTATCGTCTTAATTAATCCATTGTTAAAGAAGTGAGAGATAGAATGAACGTAGAATAATATTGATGGAGGGAAAAATGAGAACTGGTAGTTGATATTTTGTAAGATAGGTAATTAGGTATGGCGGGTGGTTAAGAAGAGGAAAATCTAACATTTATTTCATTTTTTGAATTTTGATGAGAATGGTAGGTTGAGTTTCTTATGGGACATGGCTATATATTATTGGACTCTCTCCTTATCTAGGCCCGGGCCCGGGGTGGCCTTACATGACCCCACCTTTTTCAATTCAATTTTTGTTCTTGTACCAATATGTGACATTTTCAGTTCTTAATTGTTGGGAATAAATTTCATTTTTAAGAAAAAGATTTAGAGAGATTACAATAAAGAATCTTTGTTAAGTATCGGTATGGTTGCACTTATAAGGAGGAGAGAGTCTACTTCACAAAATCAAAGAAGGTTCCGCCTTAAATAGCCTTATTAGATGAACATCTCTTTTAACGTTAATCAATGTGGGACTTTCACATGTGACGTTTCATGGGACCTGAGCTTCAACTGTCTTGTTTTCGAAATAATCAGAGGTTAGCTAACTTGAATCTTCATATGAAGAAAGTATTCATCATATACCCAAGTGTACCATGATCATGGTACATCCAAGACTATTTTTTTGCTCATTGGGACGTCTTTAAATGAGCAAAAAATAAATTTGAGTCTAACATGTTCATAATACATCCGAGTGTGTAATAAGAGTGGTATCATCTAAAACTGTTGAAAAATAAGAGAGAAATATGAGGATTTTAAGAGAAAGTGAAAAAGATAAGCGCAATCTAGGGAGATTGGAAAAAAAGTTATATTAAGAGGTGTTGTTCTTAAACTTATACTAGATGAGCAAGTCACCTTGCTAACCACATAATCGCCCTAATTTTCCTGGAACCCTTATAATCTATAAGTTTAAGAACTTTAAGTTCTTTGCTCGTACCAACACTATCTTATAAGTGTCCAAATAGTGCGATAATGAATTAAGGTGACTATTTCATGAACTAGGTTACAAATAAACAGATGTGAACGCGAGTTTAAAGATGATAGGAGGGTAATGACATTTCAAAAAGAGAGCGTATGAATGGCGCCATGAAATAATAACCAGATGTAATATTATATTTCACTAAATTCACCAACTTCCATATATACCTCTCGGCCCTCACAACCCAATTTTTATTTTAGGAAATAACTACTTTTGATTTAGGTAGCCATTGTTTGGAATAAAAATGTACCTAGACGAGTATAAATGTAAATATGATTTAATAAAATAAAAAAATTATATTTTCTCCGTTTCTTTTTAACTGCAACGATTGGACATTTTTTCTCTCTACTTTATGTCAAATCGTTGCAGTTAAAAAGAAACGGAGGAAGTATATAATTTCCATTTTTTTTAAAAAAGTATTTACATAATCAAACTTCCGCAATATTAATTTCTTGACTTTGATATATTTTGCACTTTATTCAGGGTTAATACTTTGGTAGGTAGAGAGTGAGTTCAAACAAAAGTGAGTAAATGAGAGCAAAAGAGCAGCAATCAGCAAATAGGATTGCGATTAATTACCTTTATACAACTAATAACAAGCTTTTTTATTATATTATTAAAAATTAAATCATTAAAAATACTTTTTTCATTTATTTTACAAATTTGCAATTATAATTTATATCACAAATATTCGCGATTATTATAAAAATAAAACAATGATTGTGTGAGTTCCAAACTTCTACTAGGAGACCCCGAGATAGTGTCACTCATAAATTATGAAGAGGATTGCACCAAAAAAAAAAATATTATGAAGAGGAGAAAAGTTTTCAAATGAGGCAGGACAAGGTCCTTTATATTCGTGGGCCAACGCTATTTGATGGCTTTTAATACTTGAATGTTGAGCCTTAAATACGTTAACATTGCAAACGTGAAACCTGTACTATGCACCACACGTTAGGACGATTATCATCCCCCAGCGATTTGCTAGCCCTTTGTTTACAACAAGCGTAAATAGGACACATGCAACTTCTTGTTCTTTGTTTACAACAAGCGTAAATAGGACACATACGACTTCTTCATGTCCCACATAAACCTGATGATTTAATTACACGGAGAGTATTTGTCATATACTCGAGTGTATTATAAGTATAGTATATCCAAGATTATATATTTGCTCATTGTTTATTTCAACGTCTCTAAATAAACAATTATACGTCCAAATGAGAAATGAGCAAAACAATAGTCTTGGAGTGCACTATACTCATGGTACACCAGGGTGTATAATACAAGTCATTAATTACACGACCCTGCAATATAGACTTTTAACTGTATTTTTGATTCATCGAAATCTCATTTGTTCGTTAGATTAAAAGTTTGGATTAGGAAAATTTGTCCGCAACTATCAAATATATACTTCCTTTTTTATAAATATATAACCAACTTTTTTTGGCACACACTTTTTAGAGTGTGATAGACTAAATAAATGAACAATTTTTTAATATATAACCAACTTTTTTTGGCACACACTTTTTAGAGTGGTATTATGAATCGAGTTCCAAACCCATACCTGCTTGGTTTGGTTCTTAATTCCAAATCTATACCAGTTTCTGAATCAAACAACCCCAAGGAGTGATCGATTTATTAAATATTATTTATCAAATTATTTATTTATTTACCTAGTCTATCACACTCGTAAAAGTATAAAGAGGGAGGAAGTACTATTGTTTGGTGCCAACATTAAAGGTATTATGAATCAAGTTCCAAACCCATACCTGCTTGGTTTGGTTCTTGATTCCAAACCTATACCAGTAAAATCCTTTCGAACTTCTTCAAAGAAACCTCGATTAATTTTCTCAAGGAAAAATGAGCAATTCGATTTTCGAATGTTTATTTCCTTCTGCTTTTCTTTTAAAAGATTTCTTAAAGCTATCTTTTAATACTATACAATAATTTGTTATGAATTCGACTAACCTAAAAGACGCCTATTGAAAAAAAACCAAAATTTAATGACAAAAACAATTACAGAATTATTATATATGTATTAAGATAGACATATTGGATGTCATTTAACTTCATTGGTAAATTTTTTTGTTTCATCGTATCGAAAGTGGTAACAAGACTTGCAATCAAATTCCAACTATGTACCCCGCAAATTGCATATATATCCTACAAAAGGCGTTCTAATTAACTTTTTATTGATAGAAATAATAATGCATTACACTATTATAAGTACAAAGATAATCTACTTTGAGTCTCTGGGTACAACTATTTTATTTAAAGTTTTCTACTACACCCATCAAACATAATAGCTATGGTCAGAGGACATAATGGTCTATTCAGTGTTCCTTTGCAGTTCTTGGGCTTACATTGGGCCTCATTTTGGGCTCCAATGAGGTAAAGAAGGGCTAAATTGGGCCGAAACAACCCTAGAGTCCAGCAACTCCACAATGGGCTTGACATTAACACACCTAGGCACTTTATATTGGTTAATAGATGCTCCTCTTGATATTGCATAGTCCATTAACTCCTCAAATGTCCCATTTTCAACAATTCGGATCTCAAGGGGCCCAATTGACCGGTCCGCAACCCGACATTGTCGGTAAACCGAGTTAAGGGCCTCTTCCATTGCTAAACAACACTGGCCCAATATATCATGGCCTGGCCCATTTGTAGGATCTTTCATTAGGAGTTCCCAATAGATGACATAATGGCCTGGAATTGTGTTGGTGTCTGCATAGCTTGTATACTCAACAATGCTTGTGTTAAAAGGTTGGAGCAATGTAGATGCACTTTCAATAGCATTTTGTAACTCTGACTCGTCCGTTTTGTCCGAGTCGATACTGAGTAGCACGTTCTTTCTCCTAACGAACTTGAATTGTGGGGCCGAGTTGTAAAACCCTGTCACATAGAGCACGTCCCCAACTCGGTACCTATACACAAAGAAGAGAACAAACGAACTTTCTATTAATTTTGATCTTCGTATATTGGACTGTATAAAATTCTTGTTATTGTTAAATATCTAACTGTTAGACATATAACAGTATTTTTTATAAGAGTAATTACCTGTATAGTCCAGATTGGGTGGTGACGACAAGCTCGTACTCCTTTCCTACCTCCACGTCAGCCAAGTTCACAAGCCGAGGCACCGAGTTACGAGTTGAAGCTGCCGGGTCGTCTAGAGGGATGAACTCGAAATACGCCATGTTGGGCAGTATAGTGTAGCAAACTTCCGAGGGGGCACACATTGGATCCAAGTTTAGCCCAAAGAAACATTCAGAGGAAGCGTACATAGTACATACTTTAGGTAGCCCACCACTATAATAGTCCAATGTAGGTATATATTGGGCCATAGCACCAGTCACAATAACCTCTAAGTACTTAGTATTGGGCCAAATCCTCTTAATAATCCCCTCCCAATTCTCACCCTCACATGCATGGTTAATGAACTCGGCAAGCTCCGGGTCGGGCCTCATGATTTTAGCCATGCAAGCCCGTAGGGACGAGTGAGTGATCTTTGGGCTTAGCGTGCCGGTAGTGATGTCGTGGCAAAGGTCGGAATAGTGGACTTGGAGAAAGCGGATGGCCCGAAGGAGGCCCGAGGCAAAAACAGCCCCGACACGTAGGACCTCGTTACGGTCATAGAGCCCACATAACATTTGGGTGTACATGGATTGGAAGGAGTCCGGGCAAAGTACCGCGTCGTTAGGGCTCGTATAAACGTTGTAAGGGTCATAAGGTCTGTTCTTGAAATGGCTACTCTTGTAGTAGCTTGTGAGTACTGGACGAGCCACTAGACCTCCTGGAGTTCTTGTTTCCGCCTTGATAAATAGGAAGTATAGACCTTTTCCTTTGTCTAAGTCTGGCAAGTATCTGTTGTACAAAATATAACCAAGAAAGTCAGAATCAAAGAGCGATAGATCAATAATAACTACTGTCGTATATTATACAGTTTACGTGTTGGAATTTTTTTTATGACTAGGATATTATTGGATTATTATCAACATATGCATGGAAAAATATTAAACGCATAATTGATTACAAGTCTATGGATATACATTTTTGTTTTTCATAATGTATGTGTACATTTTGGAGGTGCATAACATCACTAGAGAAAAAAAACAAAAGCAAACAAACAAAGAGGTGGAAAGCACCGAAAGGGATGTAGTAAAAGATAAACAGGTCATATAAATCCATGCAAAAATTTAAAGTACACACTCTTTGTACAATACACTAATAAAAGTAAAAAGTAAAAGATAGTAGGTAAATAGAGACCCCATATTAATGCAACTCTTTTATACTCCATTTTTAGGATAATGAGTTTTGTTTTCTTAAATAAATTAACATTTGAAAGTTTTTAAATAATTGTATTGTATAAGTAATTAAAAGAAACGAACATAGATAGAATCAGACCGATTCCCAAAATATCTTCTATGACCTACTCGTGTTTTTTTCCTCTAGCAGAACGAGTATTACAAAAGTTATAAACTTATAATCCTCATGTAATCAAAGTTCTATAATCATATAATTAAGAAAAAATTGTTCCCTAATGAAGTAATAAAACTTACTGGTTAATAACAGGCATAAGAAGGCTGTAAAGCAGCTGCCTTCTATCCATCTCTTCAGCAGTTGTTGGCATCAACTTTCTTTCACCTGCTGAAGTTCCCGAGCTGCAACACACACAATCATCAAATATTAATTTACTGATTAGCATACTCTAATTTTGTACTGCTTTAACAATTATGTTTTCGTTGCAACATCTAACCTTGACACACCAATATTAACTCTAATAAATGAAAAACATTGTAATAATAGAAAAAATAAACGGGAAAAAGTGACATTAAGTTGGTCAATTTCAGAGCTTACTTTTATCTAATATATCTATTATTACATCCGTTTTTTTATCGGCTACACTTCTCATTTTACAGACTCCTCGATAAAACTTTGATTAGTGAGTTAAAGTGTGTAAGAAAAAGTGGTAGAAGAGAGATAGAGAGAAAAAATTACTAATAAGAGAAAAAAGAAGAAGTGTATTCATTAATTTTAAACTTTAGTCAATAAAAAAACGGAGGAATTAGTATAGAATAGCATATTGATAAAGTAACTAGAAATGAAATCAAATCACCGAATAAAAATCTCGAGTTTACTCAAATTAGTATGTAATGTTTTATCTTATCCATTTATAATTGCATCCCTATTTATTCTATTATCTTATTATAAACTCTATAACTTTATAAAAATAAAACTCTAGAGAATCCTAATCGGAGTAGCTAATAGGACCGACCTTTTTTTCAAATATGACTAAATATTATTAGAGAAAACTACCTTTTTAGAACGTGGAAAACAGGGAGCATATCAAGAGCATCATATAAGTGTAAACTTATCCATCATAAAAAGAAGTGTGATGTAACATTTTTGTAATGAGAAATTGAGATCATATATTGAATTTTATATAATCTTGAAAATTCAGAAATGTTACTCCAGTTTTATAGTCAATAATAATGTTTTTATATATTTCATAACGAAGAGTTTCCACTTCAGTTAATTATTTGGCGCACACCAGTAAAAGTTTATATTATACTCAGCCAAGTTATTAGACGGTCATAATGCCCATAAAATGATAATCACTCAGACTTTTGTCCAAATTAATTAATAAAAGAGTTTATATATTTCCTCCAAACATTATTTGCAACAATTTGACATAAAGTGTGAGGAGCAAATGTCTTATCGTTGCAAGTAATCCGTTACGAAAGGAGATACGATACTCTCTCATTTTTCCAGTTTATATATCGATACGATAGTCTCTGAATTTTCTCTTATAAATACAACACTTTGCCTTTCACGATGTTATTTACGATTTTTTTGAATCGTAATACGAACTATTTTGCCATATAGATAGTTAATATTTTGAAAATTTTAAAACGAAAGAGCATTATAACTAATAAATACCTAGTGAGAAATTCAGTAATAGGTTGAGCACAGAGAATAGGGGAGAAATCCCCATTAGCAATACGTTGAATATCAGGCTGAATATCTTCGTACGTAACCACTGGAACATTATTCTTAAATGTTTCAGGGTCAGTACACCCTTTAATTCCATGTCGTTGTAAGTACTCCGTTTCTGCGTTTCGGCTCAAAATCTGAGCCAAAACCTTATTTTGCACCTCCTCACATTGGCTTGTGACCTCCTCTATGAACCGTAACGCCGCCTCGTCTTTCTCTCTCCTCGCCATCTTAAACACTAGAATTGGTAGTTAATGAAAACGCTAATAAAGTAATATTGTGGGTTGATAAGCTAAGTTTTTTGTTTTAGTTGTTTGTAAGCTCTTGTTGTTGTTGTTGTTGAAGTGAGCATGGGAAATAGATGGTTTATATAGAGGAGCAAGGAAACTATTACGTAGATAATTAGGGACGTCATGGTACACGTCAAAAGTTGCCACATATAAGAGGGACAAATAACTCATTGAGTTTGTGACTCTATTGACAAATACGTCCTTAGTGTATATTTAGAGTATATATGCATTTATTATTTGTAATATTGGAATGAATGTGATGGTTGTTTTGATTAGAGTCATAATTACAATAGTAGTCAATGAAGAGTAGGGTGTGCCGATGTACTAGATTGAGAAATTCATTGGATATATTTGGTTATAGACTTAAAGGTTTTAATCATCTTTAACTATTTTTGCAAAGTTTATCTCTTTGCAAACGCTTTAGAGAAACTATGATAATGCTGGTAATATAAATGCATACACATCCTTTGTTTTAATATAGTTGCATCACTTAAATTTTCACACTATATATTTACATAATCCATTATGGCTATTTTTTCGCCGGTATAAGAAGCAAGAGTAATCATGTAATTTGTTATTAGATATGTCTCAATATATATCCTCGAAAATATCAACTCTATATGAACTATATTTGGGCCTTGGCGCAATATAATATACTAGTATTTTATTTTCTCTCTCCTCACCGCCCTAACACCAAGCCTTTGGTTTTTCCAGATGATTTCATGAAGTCATTCTTCACTTGGCTTTCCTCTCTCTATATCTTCTTTTCTATCTCCTCTTTCTCTTTACTTTTTTTTTTAATAATTTACTTTCTCTCTTAAGTCTGAACATTTGGTGTTTAACTATGTGCTAATGATAGATATTAATTAGACATATACTAATGATCAAAGTTGTGAATTGTTAAACATAATAATCAAAGAGATGAAATGATTTTCAAACATAGGATGTATTAGTTATTTGTAATTTAGGATCGTCAAATATGATTAGTATATGTGAAACATGACGTAAGTAAAAGTGATATTAACGACCAGTTGTTCCCGAGTTAAAAATGAACCGAATACAATCATAATATATCTATTTTATTTGCAATTTCCTTCAGTATTCCAGTCCTCGTAATAGTTAATAAGTCTGCCCAATGTAAGTATGTACGACATCTTAATGACTACCAAAATTAATAGAGATTCATTAAGCAAATAGTTTGATGAAATGTTAAGTTCTACCAACTTTTCTTCTCTATAATTTATTTTCTTTTTCAATCTGTGACTCGTTATAGAATTCAAAAATACAAATAATTAGGATATTGATAGTGTCACATTTATGATAAGATCGAAAACCTCCAAACGCATCCACATTGAACTATTTAAGTACAATTACCAAATCCATAAAATTATGAAGCAAGATTATTTGAAAAGACTACAAAGAATGTAAGAAACATATTGTCTAATTGTCTAATTGTCTACACAACTAAAAACTAATCATTAAAGATAATGAATAATGTGAGACCGGCCACAATGTCTAAATTCATGTACAATTAACAATTGTTCATAGTCTAAGTAGGGTAAGAATCTTCCATAATCTTCCATAATTGTACAAAAAAAATTCAAACCCTTTGACCTTTTAAGTATATTTTATAAATATTGAGTGTATTACTAAAACTTTACAAAAGACCATTTCATCTTTTACTTGCACAATCTTGTTTAGAATTAGATCACATGCAAGTATAGTTTTGTTTCTAGAATATACTATATGTTCCAAATAAGTGTAGGGTTAAGAGGGGGACAAATATGGGACAAGTGGGCCATAGTAGGTATAAGGTTGAGGGAACATGTGGGACCATTGAAGAGGTCAAGTAAGGAGTGATTTTGTCGGGCATACGGGTGGGGCGGACCATGGAGCTATCAGAGGATAAGAGAGTGAAGAGGTTTGGTGACCATGATAATGACGGTTTGCCGGCGTAAACGGCACAAGAGACAGTGTTTTCGTAGCTACGCGGAGCTCATGCATCTGTATTTTGTTAAAAGTAAAGTACATAATACTATATACTACTACAATTTCTCTTTGAATTACTTGTGACTTTTCTTTTCCAAACAGTAGTCAACAATTAGATTCTACGCCTACTAACAACTCCCTTATTATTAAACAACAGAGAATGCAAAATGAATGTTGAATTTACTCGTACTAATATTGAGTATTTTACTTAATTTTTTGGTTCACTTTGCTTTCTATGTATTTGATTATTGCGAAACAATAGTTGATGAAGATTTACGTGGTTCAGTTAATTTGACCTAGTTAACCTTGTTTGAGGAATAGTTTCATGAAGATCACAAAAATGTAAATGAGTCTTTCTAATAATCTAATGTTATAATGTAATTGAGAGGCTAGTTATTCCTTAACATAGGAAAACTTTAAAGAAACTCGTATAGCCATCACATCACATACAGTGATGAGAAGTAGGATAAGATATAAACAAACTGAGTCAATGATAAGAACAAATCTAACGAAATTGCAAATTAACCCACCCGAATTGTCATAAAAATTTGTCAATTATGAGTAGGAATTAAACCTACAAATTCGTCAATTATGTGTTGGACGCTTTAACCACTCAACCATTTTGACTTGTAATAGGTGGGAGAAGTAGGCTCAACGAATTAGAGAATTACAAGGTGACGAAAATATTACTTTTGCAACAGGGGAGGAAGGAAAAGGGGATCTGATTCAATCAAGTCTAATAGAGTAATAGGTTTACTTCAAATGAGTTTAAATGAAAAGATCAGAACTTCAAAAGAAAGGTATAGCATGAATCGCAAACCTTTGGAGGAAAAATGTAGCAAAATAGTATTCGCATTTTAATGGAGGGACCCCGATTTTAACATCTTGGTGTTGACTATAGTTTTTGAAATTTGTTTAGGGTTGCAAAATCGAAAATCACCACGAGACTTTAAATTTTGAGTAGTCTCATGAACAGAAAGCAAATTGTAATTTCAAATTGGGGTGGCAATAACAACCCCTTACATCAATTTAGGTCCCCCACTATTTTCATCTAATACTAGTATTAATTTTCATATCACAGTTCAGAAGCAAAGTATGGCATAATTGTCCTCTATCTTTTTTTGTGCTATAATTGTCGTCTATCTATAGTTGCTAAGTAATTGATTAATGAAGTAGTTTGTGTGTATAATTAACTTATACTAATAACAACTGATTAACAACTAACAAGTAACCACTAACAACTTACCATGATTTTATTTTTTGGTATCTAGGGAAATATTTTTTATATTGTACTATATTCTATCTTATCCCTTTTGAAATAATGGAAAAGAAATTTGACAATGTCATCAACCAAAACCTAGTCTGTTTTTTATGCAGAATAGGAATATAAGTTGTACTATCAGCCATTCTAGATGTATATTTTAATATTCATATTACATACTTCCTCCATTTCTTTTTATTGACTACACTTCTCTAAACACGGACTCTTAGGCAAAACTTTGGTGTGTGAGTAAAAGTGTGTAAAAAGAAGTGGTAGAAAAGAGATAGAGAGAAAAAAATACTAAAAAGGAAATAAAGTAAAAATGTAATCATTAATTTTAAACTTTCTAAAATGGAAAGTGTAGTCAATAAAAAAACGGAGGAAGTATATATATTCAGCGATTTATAATTCCGTCCAATTGTTTATAAAATAAAGTTTGACCTAGTAGAAAAGGTTTGGTCTCTTGATTTAAAGGTTACATAATTCTTTTATCTATTCCAAATGCTTAACTCATAGTATATATTAGACTAAAAAACTATGAAAGTTCAGCATAGTTTTATTATTAGCTTTTAAACGTAATAATAATGAATAATTTTTATTTTATTTGGGTGAGATCTGAGGATGAGGCCCGATGGGTTGTTGAAATAGTGGTAAGCTATTCTACCTCTGCACTTGTGGACACTTGTGGTGGAACTTTGATCCTCAGACCTCACATGATAATTGATATACCTCTCCTTCCTTTTCTTGCAGTAACCATGTTGGTAATCTTGTTTTTTGAAAGTTTCCTTACATGCATAAATTTGTAATCTTTAGGAGTAGTATTTATAGTATTTGTATAAAACTACTTGGAGCCTATTCTCTTCCACTAAATCTAATTAAACTGAATTGAATTAACTGAAGTTGAACTAAATGAACTGAAATGAATAGTAATACGTAAGAGTAAAAGTATTGTCAAGAGATAAAGTAAACTAAACCGAATTGCAAACAATTGAACTTAACCGAAATAATTTGAACTGAAAATAAATTGAATAGAACAGGCCTTAATAGATATATTTTCTATTTAAATATTTCCATATTGGTGAAAACCGCAAGTAAAAGTTTGGTCATAATAGTGTATTAGTTATATACTTTATTAATAATTAAATAAGATTAACTATTTAATAGAAGAGAATGACGGGTAAGGAAGTAATTCCCTAAAAGAATAGAGAAAAGGGGTGAGGGGTATTTAGGGTAGTCGAGTGAAAAAGTAGCACGACAGTTTGTCATTTTATGGCGATCAGCCGATCATATTACTCGTTCACAAAGTTTATGGTAGATTTTTTTAAAAAAATCTTCATTGGGATAATCTTTTATAAATATGACCCCGCCTAATTCATAGCATATACAGTAAACATATTTTCTTTATTTACACGAGAAAATCGTTGACTAAAGCAACGATTTTGCCCAATTTTTTACGTGTTTTTAGCTAACTAGCTAGAAGACGTTAATTCAATTGATGAATGTCAAAATTGCTAATTGAAATATTGGTTTCAGTTAAATTATGGCTTATTCAACATTAGAAAGGAAATTATTTTTCAAACGATGGTAGAGTTTATGATTTTGAGGGAAAATCAAAATTATTGTAGTATTACGAAGTTTTAAAGGCCAAGAAAACTATCTTTGTCATATAGTCTTGTTGGTTGCTTTGAGGAACCTTTGGCTGATTGGCTGGAGGTTTGATCTCTCAAAAAGTTGAATTAGGTAACTAGAAATTTTTGTAAGGAATTGAACAAAATACGCTAATTCTAAAAATGCTCTTCCCATGAGCTAGTATTCGTTAATTTAAGAGAAGATTGAATTCAACAAATAATGTCATTTTTCTAGTTCAAAACAGCAAACAACTATGAGCTAGTATTCATTAATTTACCAAACACTACAACTCAATCAATTGATAGTCTAAACAACTAACATAATCCATTAGTAAAATCAGTTAATACGACCATGTATCTACAAACAGTTATTGGCCGCTAAATACCGAACTAAGCCATAGTATTTTCTAGAGGTGATAAATAAACGAGAACACGTTTTAGTACAAAAATAACGTCCAAAAGCCGCTAAAACAGTAACGGACTTTGAAGGCCAAAAAAAATTCGGGCTTTTGGTCTATAAACAACATTCTCGAGAGTAGGGATCCATTAACCACACTTTTTTTGGACCTGAATAGCAAGCCGAATCATTCATAATTAATTAATTACCTCTATTATCATTCTAAAGGTTTCCCTTTTTTGTGTTAGATATAAGGCCATGCAAAAGTTGTAGTAGCGACTAGTGAGCTTTTTCACAGAATGTGTTTAATGTTTTGGGACAAAGCTACTGGTGATAAGACGTGTTCTCCATAGTCATAGTCTACCCAAGCTACGTTTGCAAACATTGAACCTGAAAAAAATCGAAATCGACTGATCGAAAGCACTACATTTTAACTGCCACCACATTCACAACATACTTTATTTAAGTTTCAACCAGCCTCATCCTCACCTTTTAAAGCAATGTTTGCCTTTAAAAGGCCATCGTAATGTAACTTCATCTTAGCTTGTAGAACTAGATTTTTCTTTTTGAATGTATTCACATACCATATAAGGTACTAGTATGCTTTTCTTTTCTTTATTTCTCTTTTACCAAAAATAAGTTTGAATGTATATGCTCAAACGTTTTTATAATTTCGAATTCAATGACTATATATCATTTGGTCCTGAGTAGTGAAAATGATGGTGAATTATGCAATCAATGATGGAGTATTTAAGTTGTTAATACGATTATGTTTACAGTTAAAAACTTAAATACACATCCGCATCATCGTTATGAATTTATGATACTCTAAAGTTTAAGTAGGTATCCACCTCTTGTAGATTGATGAGTATGTATATGTTTGTGTCATAATCGATATTTTTTTCAAACAGATACAAGGATAAGATTAGGGTACCCTATATCAGGAATTAACCAATAAGTAGAAACTAAGTATAATAAAAGTAAGGAAAACAAGGAAAAATAAAGTACAATAAACTCAACTAAAACTCAGATAAAGTAGGACAACGTTTCTGTAGGAATTCATAGATGCGAATAGCGGAATTTCAGGAAACAATTTCCTAACATCTATAACAGAATCGCATGCATAACAATATATGAATCGATACATAGAGTAGAGAATACACAAACCTTTTATTCACGACTTGAACAGGTATGTAGGGTTTGAATACTGCAAAGTATTATTGCAGATCTGGTTACTTTAGAGATAAAGAACTACAATTGTAATTCCTCTACTTAGTCCACGAACACCGATTAATACCCACGTCTGCTAGAACGGAAGAGTATGAACTATTCACTCTCTTGCTTTTGATGGGATAGGCGCCTAGACTAAAGAGGGAGAAAGGTTTTTCTTTTTACTCTCTTTTGTGTCAAGTTACTGACTAACTGAATTGTTCCATCTCTCTTCTTATTATATCTATATATAATAAATAGAGATTAGGTTAAGAGGAAAGGAAAAAACTAAAACCCTAATCACCCTAATAGTGGCCGGCCCTTATAAGCCTTTATGGGCTTATAATTTATTTATTAATCAGTGTTACTTTGTGTGACCTCATAGGATTAATTAACTTAGTTGTAGGCCCAAACCAATTTGTCTACAAACCGTAATTTATTCTCTAGCAAGCAAATACGGTTACTAAAATAATTAACTATATTATCTCCATAAATACAATCCCATTTATATTTAGTAATTGCGGAAATTGTCTAAGGACATATTCCTTCAATCTCCCACTTGTCCGTAAGACAAGTACGCAATATTAAATTCCTTAAGTCTCTTAATGCCAAATTTGATAACACGATGTTATATACTCAAATATGTTTCTTGATCACCGAGGTTGAATTGTTCAACTGAAGATCAACTCTTTAATCTCATTTTAGCATGGCCATGCGTTTTTACAATTCTCCCTCATCAAGAGGCCCAGACACCATTCCTATCAGATAGGAGGACTTATTCAATCTTGTATGACCATAACTCCCACTCAATTCTTAGCCAACCTGAGCATTGCCTTTATAACCTCCTTTTACGGCACGGTGTTTAACAATGTCAAAGCTAAACTAATCATATCATGGTTATTAAGACATACTCATGTCCAAGGAATCTATTAAATATAGACATTCCGATTCTACTATTAGAATCTAATTAGGTCAAGTCTCAATGTATCAACCATACATCCATATTTGTTAATTTGACATCCCTATGTCTCTATAGCCCAAGGAACTGCGCTATCAATTAACATTATGCTAGTCTTTTAACAAGTCACTTATGTCCAATTCAGTGCCTTAAACTAGGGACATATTATAAACTGTGGTTTTTGTTCACTATATAGGGTTCCATTCATCACAACGTTTATGATGATCCTATTTCAAACACAATTTATTTGGACATCTTATTTAATA
The DNA here is from genome assembly GCA_947645195.1 of Patellifolia procumbens. NCBI lineage: Eukaryota > Viridiplantae > Streptophyta > Magnoliopsida > Caryophyllales > Amaranthaceae > Patellifolia > Patellifolia procumbens. The sequence continues at coordinate 4,361,976 of CANSGD010000144.1, forward strand.
CTAAACAAATTAAATAAGAATGTAGATTTTTTATTGATAAACAATTCCAAGCATAATCAATGTCTTTACAAATGCAAACATAAAGTAAGCATTATAAAGCCATTCTTTTATATGCTTAAGCCCATAGACCTAGTATGACCTTCATGCTTAGGTCGAGCAACCGGTTTAGTCTTTGGATCTCCCACATTCTCATCAATATGAATCTTGCTTATTCTGTATAGAACTCTTACAGCTCATAATTTCTCCATTGGGACAAAGAATGAAACCAGATGGAGATCGGAAATCATCTTTGTCACCTTGGTAATTCGTATATGCCTATCATTAACAACAAACTCAATTTCTCCACCATATACCAATCAATGATCCTCAGTTCTTCGTAAGTACATAAGGATATTCTTTGCACTCATCTAGTGCGTGTAACTTGGATAAGACTGGTATATGTTGCATTTACTCGTAGTATAGGCAACATCTGGTTGAGTGCAAAGCATAGCATGCATACATAATGGAACCTAATGCAGAAGCATAGGGAACATTACTCAATCTCTTGACTTCATCAGGTGTCGAAGGACACGGAGTCTTGCCAAGTGATATGCCATGTTTCATGGAATTGAAATCTCTCTTAGAGTTTTCCAGCTTGAAGCTAGCAAGAACCTTATCTATATTAGTTCCTTGACTAAGTTCAATCAGCCTTTTTAGATCTATCTCTATAGATCTTTATTCCCAAAATATACTCTGCCTCTCCTAAGTCTTTCATAGATAAACGATTTTTAAGCCATCCTTTGACTGACTCAAGCACGACTTATCATTTCCTATGAGAAGTATGTCTTCCACATACAAGACTAAAATTGTTATATTACTCCCACTCAATTTCTTGTGTACACAAGATTTCTCTTCATTTATGAGGAAAACAAACTTTTTGATTGCCTAATCAAATCTGAGGTTCTAACTCCTGTATGCTTGCTTCAATCCATAAATGGATTTCTTAAGCTTGCATACCTTCCCTGAATTTGTTGGATGTTCAAAGCCTTGAGGTCGTGTCATATACACATCCTCTTTCAAGAACCCGTTCAAGAAAGCGGTTTTTACATCCATTTGTCGTATTTCATATGAAATGCGGCAATTGCAAGGATTATCCTAATGGATGGCTACTAGGGAAAGGTTAAATTCATAGTTTATACTATGAATATGACGGAAACCTTTTGCCACTATCGTAGCTTTGAAAACACTAATGTTTCCGTCTTTGTCTGCTTTCAATTTGAAAATCCATTTGCATCCAATGGGTCTCACGCCATCAGGCAAATCAACCAAGTCCCATACTTGATTTTCAGACATAGATTCCATTTCGGATCTCATGGCTTCACGCCATTTCTAGGAGTCCTATCCCTCCAAAGCATCTTTGTAGCTGATAGGCTCACACTTACTAAAATCGTTATTTTAGAACTTTCCGTCGAAAGAAAATCAACATATTTTCTTGATGGAATGGTGATCCTATGAGATCTACGTAGGGGAACAACAGAAGAAGAATCTCGGTCGTTAGACTTAGAAGCTTCGCATGGATTCGATCCAAGTGGGACGGTAGGAGGTTCGTGGATAGGATTTACTACCCCCCCCCCAACATTTTCATGCTGGTCCGCCTCTAATGAGGTGTTAACCTCACCCATTTGTTGCTCATCTCGAATTTCTTCGAGATATATATACATTTCTCCCACTTGTCTTCTTTGGAAATAAACTTATTTTCAAGAAAGACACTATAGCGAGCAACAAACACTTTGTTTTCGCTACGGTGGTAAAAATAATATCCCTAGGTCTCTTTGGGATATCCTTTGACTGACTCAAGCACGACTTATCATTTCCTATGAGAAGTATGTCTTCCACATACAAGACTAAAATTGTTATATTACTCCCACTCAATTTCTTGTGTACACAAGATTTCTCTTCATTTATGAGGAAAACAAACTTTTTGATTGCCTAATCAAATCTGAGGTTCTAACTCCTGTATGCTTGCTTCAATCCATAAATGGATTTCTTAAGCTTGCATACCTTCCCTGAATTTGTTGGATGTTCAAAGCCTTGAGGTCGTGTCATATACACATCCTCTTTCAAGAACCCGTTCAAGAAAGCGGTTTTTACATCCATTTGTCGTATTTCATATGAAATGCGGCAATTGCAAGGATTATCCTAATGGATGGCTACTAGGGAAAGGTTAAATTCATAGTTTATACTATGAATATGACGGAAACCTTTTGCCACTATCGTAGCTTTGAAAACACTAATGTTTCCGTCTTTGTCAGCTTTCAATTTGAAAATCCATTTGCATCCAATGGGTCTCACGCCATCAGGCAAATCAACCAAGTCCCATACTTGATTTTCAGACATAGATTCCATTTCGGATCTCATGGCTTCACGCCATTTCTAGGAGTCCTATCCCTCCAAAGCATCTTTGTAGCTGATAGGCTCACACTTACTAAAATCGTTATTTTAGAACTTTCCGTCGAAAGAAAATCAACATATTTTCTTGATGGAATGGTGATCCTATGAGATCTACGTAGGGGAACAACAGAAGAAGAATCTCGGTCGTTAGACTTAGAAGCTTCGCATGGATTCGATCCAAGTGGGACGGTAGGAGGTTCGTGGATAGGATTTACTACCCCCCCAAACATTTTCATGCTGGTCCGCCTCTAATGAGGTGTTAACCTCACCCATTTGTTGCTCATCTCGAATTTCTTCGAGATATATATACATTTCTCCCACTTGTCTTCTTTGGAAATAAACTTATTTTCAAGAAAGACACTATAGCGAGCAACAAACACTTTGTTTTCGCTACGGTGGTAAAAATAATATCCCTAGGTCTCTTTGGGATATCCCACAAAAAAACACTTTTTAGATTTGGGTGCTAATTTATCAGATAGTAAACGTTTTACATAAACTTCACACCCTAAACCCTTAGAAAAGACATTTTAGGAACGGTTCTGACCATATCTCATATGGAGTCTAATCTACTGCTTTGGATGGAGTCCTATTGAGTGTAAGCGCAATTGTATCAAGAGAAAATCCCAAAAGAAATATAGAGAGATCAGCAAAACTCATCATGGATCGTACCATATCTAATAGGGTGCGATTCCTTCTCTTGGAAACACCACTGAATTGTGGAATTTCCTGTTGAAGTTCATTGTGAAAATATTCCACAATCTTTCAAATGATCACCGAACTTTTGACTCAGATATCCCCTCCATGACCAGATCATAAAGATTTAATCTTCTTGCCAAGTCGATTTTGTACTTTATTTGGAATTCTTTGAATTTTTCAAAGGCCTCCAACTTATGCCGCGTGAGGTAAACATATCAATATGTGCTTACATCATCAGTAAAAGTAATTAAGTAACTTACCCTCCCCTAGCCAATGTATTCTTAGGTCCATACACATCCGTATGTATGAGGGCGAAGAGGTCATTGGCCCTTTCACTCGAACTAGTGAAAAAAGACTTTGTCATTTCTCCCATTAAGCAAAACTCACACATCAGATGATTCAAAATCAAATGATTTTGAGAACTCCATCTTTATGTAATTTCTCAATTCGTTTTGTACTTATGTAGTCTAATCGACAATGTCATAGGTGTATTGGGTTTAATTCATTTGACTTATGTTTCTCGCTATTTTTATAGATATGTGTTTGTGGAACATACAAACCATTTGATAACTTAGTAGAGATACAGAACATATCATTCAAATAAGAAGAAAACCAATTCTTCTTTATTGTGAATGAGAAAACTTCAGAATCCAAAACAGAAACTGAAATAGTGTTCAGCAATATTTTAAAACATAACAACAATTATTAAGTCTCAAAATAAATCCATAATGTAAAGATAGACTGAAAACTCCCACTGCCTAGGCGGCAACTCGAGCTCCATTGCCATTGCAATTCTACCTCTCCATTAAGCGTGTCTCCTACTTCTTTTTAGATCTTGCACATTACAGATAATGTGAGAACTACATCTAGTATCAAATACACATGATGCAAAAGTAGTTTAAGTTATCTCTATAACATAAATACCTGAAGAAGAAGCTCTAGTCTTCTTGTACTCCAGATACTTAGGGCAGTTCCTCTTCCTATGACCCACCTTGTGACAATAGTAGCACTCATGTATTGCTACTATGGCTTTAGGTGTTGCCTTTGGCTCCTCAGAAGTGTTGGGCTCAGCAACTTGTTTGCCTTTGCCCTTACCCTTCTTAGACGGAACTCCGTGCTTCTTGAGCCCCTTGCCCTTTTGCACCATCAAAACATCCTTATGCTCCTTTATGGGCTCAGTAGGCAAGCTCCTTTAAGCCTGAATCAGTATACCATGCAACTCTTGTATGGTCTTTTCCCCTCCTTGCATATAGAAGTTCAAACTAAAGTTCTTATATGCATCAGTGAGTGAATTGATGATCATATCAATTGCTATCTCTTTGGGATAGGAAAATCCCAACTTGGTCATTTGCTCAAAATGACTAATCATTTTGAACACGTGGGGACCAACTGATTTTCCTTTCTCCATATTACACTCAACAAGCTTGCGGTTCACTTCGAACCTCTCCAACCTAAGATGCTTTTGAAAAAAGGTTCGCAACTGTTGGATTATTGTATAGGCATCCATTCCTTCAAAATGTTTTGGAAAGTCAGGTTCCATACATGCAAGCATCAAACATGTGACAGGCACAGATTTGTTTATGAGTATTTGCCTAGCTATCCTATCAGCTTGGCGAGAATTCTCGGGAAGTGCAGGAATAGGAGTTTCAAGAACAGTTTCTCTCCTTTCATTTCTGAGAACTATTCTCAGATTTCTCTCCCAGTCTAGGAAGTTCTCTTGGTTGAGTTTTTCTTTTGCAAGAATAAAGCGCAAATTATAGCCAAAGTGATTGTTGTTGTTGTTAGACATGACTACAAAAAATAGTAAACAAGCATTCAATCAAAAAGTTTATCAATGATGGTTATTTAAACAAATTTAAACAACTATTAATACTTTATTCAAAATATAAAACCCCATATTGAATAAAGAAATAACCAAGATCCCCTCCCACTAAAATTAAACGGACTTTGGCCCTGCCTTTAAAGATAGTGATAGAGGTAAGTAAACCACTTTACTAATTATAACAATTTATAATTCTTGGTAGATAGGTTAATAACTCTTTATAAACTCCTATCTCACTGCTTCAAAACCCAAAACTTTATCTTTTGATGATTTTGTTGAGTCAAACCAAACATTAACATGTAAGTTTCAAAAAACCTACCCTACTATCCTCGGAATTATGAGCAACACCCTGCTTTGGCAGAACCTATTACTCATGATCTAAGGCTTTATAGGTGTTGTTTGGAAAAGCATTTAAACTCAATATCACCCTTGGGGACTCAAGTTTATTATGTTGGTTATATTAAAAGGTGAACACATTATATAAATAACCACACATAAACTTGAGTGAGCATTTAAAAGAAATTAAATGCATAAACAATCAAAGAAGAACTTAAAACGCGATCCTAGTATGGCCCCTAAACCTAGAAAATCTAATCTTCATGAATCCTCCCTTGGGACTTTCTTGGATCTCCATCCTTGATTCTCCACGGAACTTCAATCTTGATCTTCATTTAAATTATTCTAAGCAAAGAATTTAAATTACAAAAATACAAACGATACGCAGATCGTATTTTAATTACAAAAATACATAACGATGCACAGATCGTATTTTCTATCCTAGTTTGGGCCATACCAGTCACGATTGTGCAAATATAATATCAAACATATTATAATATACATCTAAGCAAAATTATAATATCATCATATTATAAAAAATATCGACGTAATATAATATCAGACATATTATGTGCATCCATGAAAGAAATATAATATCATCATATTATAAATCATAACTTATTTACTCCATTAACGTTTAATGGGTAATAACAAATATTTCCAAAATATATAAAACATTCACGCATTTATTTAGAAAATAAAATGCAAGTAAAAGTAACACAATTATATAAATACAAAATTTATTTACTCCATTAACGATTAATGAGCAAATAAAATTTTCCATTATAATTTTAAACTTAACAACTTTAAGTTAGAAAATATTTAGGAAATATAACTCGAATTAAGAATTTTCCTAAAATTAGTCATCTTAACAAATGTAAGAATATAACTAATAAGAAAACTTTCATTCTTTTCATTCAATTACAACTTTAATATGATATTAATCTCCATTAATATTAATTTGCATAATTGAAAATTTTATAACTTTTGCCCAAAGAAAATCAATAAATCAGAATTTAAATCACCATTAACCAAAAAACAAAACAAAAAATAGATGGACTGAGCTAGGCCCGGCGGAGGCCCGCAGCCCAGCCCAGCCCAGCTGCTGGCCCGCGAAAGCAGCACAGGGCTGCTGGCTTCTCGCGACCACCAGATCCGCAGCAGTGACGCAACCACACAGGGCTGCAGTCACGCGTGCGACCCGCCGGAGGGATGGTGGTGGATCGCCGGAGTGATGTCGGTCAAACGAAGCAACTGGATTGCCGCCATACTCGCCGGAAAAAGCGAGGAGTAGCCCAGAATTTTCGAAACAATTTTCGTAAAATCTGGGTTGTTTTCAAACCAAAAACCGAGAGATTTTCGGCTAAAACAACTAATTTTTGGTTTTTGTTTTGTGATTTAAACTTACAATAAGCTTATAAACACAATTTGGTTAACAAAGTACAACTCAATTGCAAAAATTTAACCAAAAAACGAATTGGGGGAAAAATTAGGGTTTTTGATTGTTTCGAATCAAACTATTTGATTTCGAAACGAAAATCACAATTAAATACATCAATTTTCAATTCAAATCAAAACAAATCAAAGCCCTAATTCAATTTCACAAAATAAACACATTGAATTGCTGAATTTGGGAGCAAGAATTTCGACCAAACTAGGTCGAACAAAACCAAAAAATTTCGATTTAAATTTCCGTAAATTAAATCAAAAACAATTTATTTTTGGGCAATTTTTAACATAAAATTCATAAATTTTATGCTTTTCAATTTATTAATATCAACATATTAATCTTGCAAATTAACACATATTAAAATTCCTCCTTGAATTGAATTGGAATTATGAACTTGATCATATAAAATTATGCAAGAGGCTAAAACTGATACCACTGTAGGAATTCATAGATGCGAATAGCGGAATTTCAGGAAACAATTTCCTAACATCTATAACAGAATCGCATGCATAACAATATATGAATCGATACATAGAGTAGAGAATACACAAATCTTTTATTCACGACTTGAACAGGTATGTAGGGTTTGAATACTGCAAAGTATTATTGCAGATCTGGTTACTTTAGAGATAAAGAACTACAATTGTAATTCCTCTACTTAGTCCACGAACACCGATTAATACCCACGTCTGCTAGAACGGAAGAGTATGAACTATTCACTCTCTTGCTTTTGATGGGATAGGCGCCTAGACTAAAGAGGGAGAAAGGTTTTTCTTTTTACTCTCTTTTGTGTCAAGTTACTGACTAACTGAATTGTTCCATCTCTCTTCTTATTATATCTATATATAATAAATAGAGATTAGGTTAAGAGGAAAGGAAAAAACTAAAACCCTAATCACCCTAATAGTGGCCGGCCCTTATAAGCCTTTATGGGCTTATAATTTATTTATTAATCAGTGTTACTTTGTGTGACCTCATAGGATTAATTAACTTAGTTGTAGGCCCAAACCAATTTGTCTACAAACCGTAATTTATTCTCTAGCAAGCAAATACGGTTACTAAAATAATTAACTATATTATCTCCATAAATACAATCCCATTTATATTTAGTAATTGCGGAAATTGTCTAAGGACATATTCCTTCAGTTTCTTAGATCGAGAAGCAGGCAGAGGCGGTTGTTTAAGCGGCAAACCACCGACTTTGGCGGTAATTCGTCGGAACCAAGTAGAGCATCGACGATCTTCAAAGTCCTTCAACGGTGACGGTTGACCAATGTTTTTAAAGATACATGACTAGTTTGTCAATATGAGCATCTATGTTGAGCAAATCTATATTTACATCGTTAGACATACTAATGATACTAATATGCTATGAGATTATGAGTAACATTGTGTCGTATCGAAATCAACCATAATCATATTAGAGTATTACTCATCCATAGATACCAAATGTGATGACGTCAGGTCGTCAACAGTGGCAATTAGCTCCCCAAAAAAATCAAGTTTCCTGGTTTAATCCTAGAATTCATACTCAATTTCATAGGAAAATTTGTCAAAAATCACTTTTTAAAATCATGATTATGCCAAAAAACAACTTTTAAAACAATTTATCCGCAAAGAAACCTAAAACAAAAATTTGTTCAGGAAAAGAAACCTTAAGGCAAAATTCCCGCATTTTTTCAAGCATTGACCTACGCTTTTCCCGTCAATCAACTTAAAAATTGATATTAGTATATTCTAATTATTTACTCCTTCCTTTTATGTTTCAAACTATACCTTTAGGTAGACCTGACAAAACTTGACACGACCCAAATCGATCCAAAAACCAACCTAATAAAAATGGGTCATGAACACGGAATCCTGACCCGGGACCCGAATAACCGAACCCGAAAAAACGGAAAAACTGGGTCAAACCCGTACCGACCGAAAACCGACCCGACTGATGGCTTTTCTAGGTTTATAATTGAATTTACACCATTTTCATCTTCAACTTGGTCAAAATAAAAGGTATATCACATTTTTGTACTTTAATTTTCACATTATACTTGTGATATCATCCATTTTAGTCAGTATTATATACGTATATCTATTGCATGATCAATAAATATTTATATATATATATAATATACAGTATAAATAGAAAATTTCATGCCAAAAATAGAATCTTAAAAGGCGGCGTTGACCGTCTGGCCAACCCAAAACCGAATTTTTTGGGTCATGGTTAAGGGTTTGTTAATCCGCTACCAAAACTGACCCAAACCCGAATCTACCCGACCCAAAACCGATCCGGCCGACCATTTTGCCAGGTCTACCTTTAGGTTATTGCCTGAGGTTTCTTTTCACAAACAAATTTCTGATTAGGGTTTCCTTTCACAAACTTTGTTAAAAAGGGTGATTTCTCGCAAAATAGTGGCTTTAAAAGGAGGTTTCTCGCAATTCTTCCTATTTCATAATACATATGTATGGGTCAGATATAAAATTAGTTGTGATTGACATTTCATTCTAGACTTTTCATACGTATAAAACACATTTGTGAGAATATTTAATCGAGGTTTCTTTCTCAAAATCAAGTCCTCTTTCTCTTTGTAAATTCCGATTTGTTTTAATTATTTCTCTTTTTGGTGTAAACCTTGTTTTCAAAAACTTATTTAAAAATTCTTAAAACTTAAACCATTTTAAATGCTTTTTACCACTCTTGTCGATGTCATCTCTCTCCTTTGGCAACGGTTTCAGTTAACGATTCATGTTAGCCGACCCCAAATCACTTTTAGAATAAGGCTTAGTTGTTGTTTATTTAAATATATGCACTTGATAGTCTTTCACTTTAAAAGTTTAACTATCTATTTTTTAGTACTTAATTACTTAAAAAAATAGAGTAAAATAGTGTTTATATTGATCATGGTTACTTATATTTGCTACCTTGTCCTAGCTAGCACAAAAGTTTTCAGATGTGCCTAAGGTCATCTTATGTTGAAAGCTCTATGCTACTGTTGTAATTTATACAAAAAATAAATTTATATGCATAATATTAATATTATAGAGATATATTTGTAGATAATTATATATTTTTTTTCTATCAAAAAGAGTATCTAAAACAGACAATGAATAAGATAAAAAAAATGAATGTCAAATTTTGGGATCCTTTTAAAGGAAGGATAACATGTTCATGTGTTCTAGATCGCTTCACACGCCCTCATAAACGACACTGCTTGTGTTCGCTTATTCACCAAAACAGTTGATTGTTCCGCTAGTAATCTAGCTATTTTGCAGCATGAATCATGCTAACATAATGTATTTCTGGTTGAAAATATTCCGTTTTTGACATTTTCGTCATCACGCAATTGGACTGTATATCCAAGTATCCAACTAATCTACCTAGACAATTTCACCAAATAATTTAGGTCTGTGTTTAGTGTTAGCAACTTTCAAACGATTCCTTCATTCATAATCCATACATTATATTAACAAGTTTTTCAACTATAAAATCTACATTTGTGTAGCTACTAATTGTAGCTTTTGAATTCTAAAAAGTAGCTTTGTTGAAAAATATAGAGTGGCTACATGATTAGTACTATAAAATAACCTTCATTTTAAAATTATGGTCTCCTACTAACTATACTTAAGCCGCCCTTAATGACATTTTAGTAGAGCAAGACTACAATTATAACAAGTGAAAGTGATATGCTAATTACGTATTATGACAATGAAAATTACTCTAATCAACTCAATTATGCATGTCATGGTTGCTTGGGGAGTTAAGAACCACCATAAAAGCTAATTGAAAATTCAAGAAAGAAAAAGTCATACTACTAGAAGATTGTTACTATCAACTATAAAAAGAACATATTTCTATGTTAGCTGTTGCTCCCTACATTCTTTTTTGTGGTTGCACTTAGCTTTTTCAGAGTTTCTAATGCACATGTTTTATATTAATATCTTTAATAACGTATTATTAGCAAAAGTTTTGGGAAATAAAATGTTGGTAATAAGGAAATTAGCCAAATACAATCATTTAAAAATGCCTACTTTGCCATTTATGTTCTTTTTTAAAACATTGATACTTATGGCCTAAAAAGTATCAGAAGCTTGTTAATCGATACCGCCTTTTCAACACGCATAAGTTTGAGAAGTATATCAAGATTTTGGAACCATTTACAATGTATTTGGTTGCCATTTAATTTTTCTTAACTATGTCATGTCTATCTCGCACAATTCATGACATAATTCTCAAGTTCTTTGGCAAAAAAAGGATTTTTTGTGTCAATTAACAAGCTTAAATGCATATTAGGTTACAATAAACATCATTTTGTATTAAGAGGAGCGATTGACAAAGTGTGTATTTCAAATGGGGGGATTTGGCAAAAAAGAAAATTTGACATACATCTAGACTAATCCTATAAGATATCATATGATTACCAACATAAAGAGAGTATGTCATTTATTTTTTTTGCCTTTCTAAAGTAGAAAAGTAGCTTATCAACCCTTATGTAACAGTTAAAAAACGAAAAGACAAACGCCTTATTGTGTAAAAATGAGCCACAGAGACAGGATAACTAACTAAGCTAATGAGCTAATGAGCTATCCTATCCCTCACTCCTCAAACGTAAAGGCCACGCTATAACTCTTTGACACCCTAACAATAAGCTTTTTGTGAAATAAAGTATATAGACTTTTCAAACGAATCGATGTCGTCAAATAAAAGAAAGGAAAAAAGTACGAGAAGAAACCGTAAGTACAATTTATTAGAAGGGGAAACATAGCCTAAAACATAATATCCATTGTATTTCTTAGTGTATCACAATCATGGTCTATCTATACTTGTTTTCTCCTTATTTGCTCAGCCCGAGCATTTTCACTTTGTTATTTGCTTATATAGAGCCCTTGAATGATGTGAAAAAAGAATTTAGGTGTGCCATATTTGTGGTACATGCAAGTATATGATAGAGATTGCTCTACATATTACAATATACAACCATAACATACGGATATAAGTTTCAATAAACTTATCAACTTAAATTTGGGAGGACAAAAACACTTTTAATAATATTTTTTTCCTTATCCCAAGTAAACTCTTTTATATGTAGTACTTCATATTGTAGTAATTTTCCTTGTGAAACATTAACGTTAACACTAAATTCCCCTGATTTTTTGGGATGAATGGAGTTGAAATATACTGAAATTCTAACTCAATAAGAGCTGACCTAGACTGAATTAAACCGAACTAGACTGAAATTAATGGATTCGAATTGAATTGGATTCAGTCCAAAAGATTAGGGCCTAAGTGTTATTTAATCTGAATTAAGTTTATAATCACATAGGGGGTGTTTGGTAAATGGCTTTTGGATGGCTTTTTTATTGGCTTTTGGCTTTTGGCTTTTATATGTGGTCAAACAACCAAAAAAAGTGTTTGATAAACGGCTTTTGCAGTGGCTGAAAAGTCGGCTTTTAAGCCAAAAGCCAAAAGCTGTTTTTACCAGCTTTTGTTGCTGGCTTTTGGCTTTTGCTTTAATTTTGTATTTAACAGCCAACACTAACAACCGTTTTTACCAAACACTTTTATATACAGCCAATAATTATACAGCCGGTCAAACAAGCCACTAAAAACAGCCGGTCAATCCAACCACAAGAAAAAGCCACCAGCCAATTGCCAAACACTCCCATAATGTTGATAGAGTGGGATCAAAACTCATGAGAGACTCTTTGGAGGAGCGAATTTCCCTTTATCTTACTTTTAGGTACCTTACATGTGAAATTGGGTTCAATTTCCGAATACGTAAAACACTTCATCTTACTAACTTAAAAGAAAAGAACAAGAATAAAACGTAGCAAGCGCTAGTGGTTACTACTGCTACTGGAATTAGTGTGCCGATATTCATGAGGCCAGACACTGAGAATCAATCTTGAAGTGCTAAATTTGGGGATCAAGCTGTCACTCTTTGTATTCTTGTCAAAAAGTCTTGCTTGGAATAAGTTTCACATGATGCAATTATATTAGACTTTATTAAAAGTATGTCAACCTACCAAAGATTTACAATTATATACTGCGTTTTATAGGCAAGCTATGGATTTAGAGGGGTTTGAACTCGAATAAACTAAGTTCTCCAGTAATTTACACCATAGAGGCAGCAGACACTAGTGTAGTGGTGTAGTCCAGGGACCAGCTTAAATACATACCTTATGCTAATTCTTTCTTTAAAAAGAATCTCTATACAACTAATTAAGCACCATCTTACTAAGAGTCTTTTCAGCCCGTCTTATTTTCAAATCACTTTAGTTTGACTTTGCATAAGACATTTACTCACATATTTCACTATTCATTTTAATTCAATTGTATTTAGCATAAACGGACAGACCATAAACCATCTTTATAATAGTTGTCCTCATCATATCTCTCTCCACAAATTCATGTCCATACGCATTATAGAGGGAATGTATTGTAGTTGAAACTTGAGCTAAACTTCTAGTGAAATAATTATTAAATAGTTAAAGAAATTTAAAAGCGATGCAAGTGGAAACCCTTCCTACGCTAATACGACGTAACAATCTAAACCTCAAGAGATTTTAGACTCAACTTTTGCACTATAATATGTCAAACACCTTTGTACAACCAATTGTCTCAACGGTTACAGCTCAAGTTCCACTCGCAACTTGTACTCCCAACAAAAAGTTCCTCTACTCGATGTTCCTCTTCAACTTCCTTTGAAGTCTTCTCTCTAGAGGCTTAACTCCATGACTCACACGCTTTTACAAAGAACTCATCCAAGCTAGTGTCCCCTTTGGACTTTACTCAAATTCTTAGTCAAGTTGCAAGGTTCCCTCAAACCTTTAACTGAAACCCCAAAACAAGAGTTTTGAACTAAACAATTCTCCAAAAGCAGACTCGATAATTGCTTAAACCGAAATCAAAACTCGTATTGAAAAACAACTCTAAAGTTGTCGAAACTTTTGATCTCACTAATTTCCCTTAAAAATATAAAAAATAATCTTTTGAAATATATTGAGATTGACCTAATAACAATTAAAATTTTAACATTTGTTTTCATATTTTGGAAATTAGACATGGTCAAAGTACACATCCAAATAGTGCAAAAAGTTAATATGATAAATATATTACGAAAAGGGGAAGCATTTTTCAAATTATCTATTTTTATATACAATTAAAAATACAATATTGATTTCCAACATTGTGCATCAACAACATACCAACTTAAATATTTATATGAGTGACCGACTAGGAGCAACCGGTAAAATATATGCATGTAGAAAACGAGTTTAGATACCCCTGGAATAATCTTCCTTCTTTCGAGGGATTTGTTTGAGAAATAATTCAAATTTGGGGGAGAAAATTTTGATGTTTGTCTTCATAGATATGGGGTTCTGCTATAGAGGTTTACACTTCTCCTGGATCCCACTAAACAGGACATTATGACATGTCACCATAAGTATGCTAGGGAAATTTACTCAAATATATATTAAAATTTTGAGATACAAATCCACGAATTTAAGCAATGGAGGGAGCAACCAAACATCAAAAACTAAAAGGCCAAACTAAGAATCAACTCGGTTTCCAAAAGTAAACATACCAACAAAAAATACTCGTCTACACGTAACTTTGAAATCACAAACGGAAAAAAAAAGAACATCACATTAAAACCAAAAAATCATAAACAATAAAATTGAACATTTCATTTCAAATAAACTACTCCCTCCGTATAATAGTTGCAACAATTTTCTAAAATGGGTGTAACATATTACTTGCAACAATTTTTCATCTTGTAGTTCAACTACAAACATCAACACCACCTAAAAATTGTTCATTTTCATGAGCTTAGTTGAAATCGCTTGAAAAATTAGAAGATGACTGTGAAAGTTGGTGGTGAAAACAGATAAAATGGAGAATCTGAAGTCCGTTATGAAATACAGTGGTGGACGTCTATTAAGAGATAAAAGCTTGTATATATACTAGTTGTCTTGTACTCCTATCGTATTTAAGTCACTTGTTCCCCAAGCAAGTTACCTACATATATCAAGTAGTACTTGGTCTAGTGGAAAGGAGTGTATCCTTCCAACCTCAAGGTTGGGGGTTCAATCCCCACTAGGGGCACTTTGAGTGTAGGGATTTCCCTTACCCTTACCCTTCCCCCTACTCTCAAGTTTGGCCCAATAGGACCCGAGCGGGGTCCGGGCCACTTCTTCTTACAAAAAAAAATTTACCTACATATTGTACTACATATACCCCCTATATGGAATAAGAGAAGATATGACTATTCTCTTCTACGACTCTCTGTCTCTCTAACCCTAATTTCACAAAAAGCCGTTTTTCTTGATTGGATTTTTTGTCAAAATCTACATATTATAATGCACGTTATTCGTTTAACTACCTTATATATACCGTTATATATGCAATACTGATAGCTTTCTCAACCAATTGGTTTTTGGCCGTCAAAACTGTCAATTTTAGCCGAGAAAACAGACAGTCTTTTTATTGGAAAAGCGCTCATTAGTTGTGAAACCTACTGGTATTACATATGTAAAGTAGCTAAAGTAAACAACAATTACATAAGGATGGGTCTAGATTTGTTGTTTACAGGAGGAGAGAGAAACCAATGGTTGATACCAGAGAGAGGAGTGAGCAAACATGGGGAGTCAAAATCAGTGAGGGCAATAGAGTAGAGAGAGACTCCGTATCATCTATCCCACATAGTATCCCATTTTCTATTATTTTGTCCCATAACTTAGATAAATTATTTTTTTTGTTGTGATTCTACATGCTCCCTATTAGTAAAGCCTCCTAAAACATAAAAACTAACTTCACTTAGTTAAATAAAGGGCAAAAACGATTTATTTCCTTTTCGCCGGATCATCTATCCCACATAGTGTTCCATTTAGTGTCTCATTTTCTATTATTTTGTCTCATAACTTAGATGAATTAATTTTTTTGTTGTGATTCTACATGCTCCCTATTAGTAAAGCCTCCTAAAAAACAAAAATATAGAAAATAATATTCACTCATTAAAATAAAGAGCGAAAAGGAGATAAATCGTTTTTGCCCTTTATTTAACTAAGTGAAGTTAGTTTTTTTAGTTTTTATGTTTTAGGAGGCTTTACTAATAGGGAGCATGTACAATCACAACAAAAAAAAATAATTTATCTAAGTTATGGGACAAAATAATAAAAAATAGGACACTACGTAGAATAGATGATCCGGACTCTTAGAGAGACAACTCAAGTACAAATGGAGAGAAAATGCGAGAGGAAAATGGGGAGAGGAGTAATAGATATTGCTAGTGCACTGCTATGAGGATTGAGGAGGAGTATGGGAAAGTCAAGAAGAACCCACTTAAACGGGTTCACGGTTAGGGAGCAAAGAAAGTTTTTCAAAACCACATAATCCATAAATCAATAGTTCATCAGTTTATCGTGTTAATCATTTTAGACTTAGCTCCCTCCAAACGTCATTTGAACAAGTTCACGATCCAGTTTTGTACTTCCTTCCGTATCAAAAAGATTACAACAAGTCATTTTGCACGTATTTGAGGAAGAGACTTAATGGTGAAAACGAGCAAATTAGTCAAAGTAATTTCAAGGACTAGTAACCTATAATCTCATTCTTGGTAGTATTAAAATTATTTTGCCTAATATATTCTTTTATACTATTAAATCTCTTCCTGAAAATGCGTGCAAAATGACTTGTTGCAATTTTTTTGATACGGAGGAAGTAGTAAATTTCCTCATATGCCTTACAAGGTAAGCTCCTTCCCAACCTCACTTGAACATGTTTACCAAATAATTTCAGATTTAATACTTTACTTACTAAGCTAACGTATAGTTTGTTTGAATGTTTTTTAGGACTATATGTGATCACTACTTTTACATTTTGCCTGAACACGAGAGAACGAGAGGCGTCAACATCTTATATTCTCCCGCTTGCCAACTTGACGGATGCTAACGAAGCTTGGCTTGGCCTAGTGGTTAAGGGTTTGATCTCATGACTTCAAGGTCATGGGATCAAATCCCACTAGGGGCGTTTGGGGGTGGGAATTCCCTTACCACCCCCCTACTTTCAAATGTCAGGCCCCGCATATACCAGATTAAGAAACTGTGCTAGTTGAGATCTGGCCAGAGGTCCACCATATTAACTTCCCAAAAAAAAAAAATTGACGGATGCTAAACGTCATATTGTTCTAACCTTTTAACTCTGAATAGTTCTATTGCCAAGAATCACAACCCTCTTGATAGACAATAGATTTCGGGATATTACCGTAAATATCTCACATGAACATTCAGTTTGAAACTACCACGGCCTACTTTTGTGATCAAGGCAAGTTCAAAAACCTTAAACATATAGTAGTGATGCTCTAATGTGGCCGATATTTTTTACACTAATAGATCAGCTAAATTAGAGGAAACAGAAACGGAAGTTCCAGGATTCCTCACCAGGTGACTCTCTACAAAAGGACATCAGGAAATACAAAGTATTTGTCTAACAAAATACAAAGTTAAATGGGTTACTTTAACAAAAATCTACCCTAAGAATAGAAAACAAGACCACATAAACAATAGACTATAGCGCAAAGGCAGGTGTTTAATTTTCAGCACAATGATCATAAGCTAAGATTCAAATCAATCTCATTATGATTCATAAATTGCTTCCTGGGCTGCTGATTTTGAATCCGAAAACTCCCAGGCCAAACTAAACCTGTTCCTTCTCCAGGCGCATATGGAGTACCATGCCATGTGGTTCCAAACCCGGAATTGAGCTCGGTGAACCGAGCAACATCCAACATCGAGCTTTCTCTGCTGACTGACTTGTGAACAAGGGAATGCGCCTGAATCCCAAGTGATCGAACCAGACCAACATTACACAGAGGCAACCCCATTTCTTTCATCAACAGCTTATGTCTCTTGGCTTCTCCTCTCTCTCTTTTATGAGCATTCTGGTGTCCACCAAGAGCTTGTGAGTTAAAGAATTTCCTTTGGCAATAACTACAAGTAAACGTCTTAGTCATACTACCACGGCGAAATCGTGTAGTAGTACACTCAGAATTTGCCTCAACTAAATTGAGGCTTAAGCTTAACCAATTCCCTAAATTATCATTGACTTCACTTTGATCATTACTTAGATTTTGTTTTTGGTCATCTTCTCTCTTTGAGACCATTTTGGATTCGACAGGAATTCTGCAGGGAACAGGACAAGACATTCTTGCTCTTAAATAGGAAGGAGGGAGATGAGGAATCTTAATGACACAAGTGGGGAAAGATGCTTCGGGATTACTACTACACATAGACTTCCTGATTAAACACAACTAAATATCTTATCTTTTAGTGCAGGTTTCTGTCAGGATTTAGGTTCCATGCATCATCTGCGTCTTTCTATCTTTAGTCAAGTAGGACTAGAATTATTGAAGAACAAGATTCTCTGGTGTTTGGAATAGTAGGAGGAACTCGAGTATGCTATCCTGCTTTTCATCAATTTGACGATTTGAATACTTACCCGTCTACGCCACTTGAACTCTGCCAACAAGTACTGATGTCAGACACGAAAATATGTTCAAGCGTCAGACTCAGCATTTTGTCAAAAGTTCCTTTGTCTTTGGTAAGTCGATTGTTTAGAACTATGTTGGAGCGTTAAGGATGTGCTACGGGTATATTAGGTAAATTCTAGAGCATAAGTAACAGCTTTCATTCGATCAAAGTTCTTCTTTCCAAGAACAAAGATGTATTCCAAGGTTAGAAAAGCACGTTCCTGCCCCCATACTTCCCTGTAAGCCTATTGATTATAGTGATGGGGGCAATTTGCTATTAGGACCACACCAAAATTAAATGAACAACAATGAAAGAACAGTCTTTGTGGTCTAGGATTCTTCAGTTCATCCTTGATAGAGGCCTGCAACTGATCTTCTGCTCATCTTTTGACTATCTAGTAGCTCTCCTTCTTAATGGGGTAAATATTAAACGTAGCAAAGCTTTTCCATAAATGGGGCATATCACAAAGTTGCTCATTTTTAAGCCGTTGAATGGGGATTATTCATGGACTTTTGATTTTTTTTCCATGTAGTCAAACAACTAAAAGATGACGATCCATGTTAGCCGACCACAAACCATTTTGGAATAAGGCCCGTAATTTATTTTTTTTGTTGCAAAAGGCTTAGTTATTGTTGTTGTAGTAGTCAAATAACCAAAAGAAAAGTGTGTGGCGTTAGCTATTCAGCCACAAGTAAAAAGTTGGTTTTACTACCTTTTTGATTGGCTTCAGACTTTGAACATTAATCATGTACATCTTACATCTGATTTTACCAACACCCTCTTAAACCAGCCAATATAAACACCAGGGCCGGTCCTGAGATTTCGGAGGCCCTTGGGCAAGAAGAAAATAAAAGGCCCCATACTAAGAGCAAAGCATGTATAAAACTAATTTTTTTTTATAATAAACACTACATTTTATTCCATCAATGATATATTGAAACTTTACTATTCAAATAATTAAGGTACAAATATAGACGAAAACTTTAATAAAAAAAATTATTATAACAAAAAAAACCAAAACAAAAATTAATAAAATTGAAGTCTAAGAGTCAAATTACACACTTGAATTATTTTACATCAAATTATATTCCAACATTGCACTTGAAAAGAATAAAAAGAAAAAAAACTTGAATCTAATTGGCTGCCATTATACATTTAAGCAATGAAAAAAATTAAGGAATCAAATCGCATCTCATGGGAAAGCAAAAGTGGGCCAAGAAAAGAAGCAAGTCAACATCAATTTAGAACTTTAGATTAGAAGTTTATGATGATTTCTTATTGATCTCACAACAATCAAGAAGATGGAAGGTTTCAGAAATTCAATGGAGCCGTAGCAGGAAGAAGATGATTTCTTGAAGAAAAAAAGCCTTTTTTAATAATATTAAACAATTACCAAGAAACTTAAATTTTCAATGGTTGAATAAATTTCTTAAACAAAATACCATTAATGACGAACTGAGGGACATAATTTTGGCAAATAATTAATGGGAAGGTGAGAGAAATTTTTTTCTGATTTTGGAAGATTAGAGTTAGCAATTCAACAGACTGTCAGTCAAGAAAGGTAAGAAAAATCATGCGCTACACTTCAACAGCGAGTTCTCTTTTTATTAAATGGGCAGGCTTTCAACTTGGGGCCCCTTACGGGTCTGGGCCCTGGGCAGTCGCCCCACCTCGCCCAGGCTCAGGGCCGGCCCTGATAAACACACAACTGTCATACCAGGTAAAACAACCAAGAACCATTTGTCAAGCCCCCTATTGTTATTGTTCCAATTTAAATAAATAGCGAAGTTCAAGCTCAATATAATAGTTCGAATTCGAATTGAACCCAAGAAAAATTGTGATCAGCTCGTGAGCTTGATAAGCACGTTATCTTAAGAAAAATAACATTTATTTTTTAAAAAACTAGTCAGATTATTCTATATCCTTTACCCTGAAAAATAAACTTAACAAGGAAAAGGTAATTCGTTTAACATTTTACAATTAGATAGTACCACAAAAACAGCAACAGCAACTTTAATAAGTTTTTGTACTTCAAAAATATTGTCTTCGAATTTGAAAATTCATATCAAACCAAACTCAAACCAGTTTGTGAGTTCGATAAAACACAAGTTGAAACTGTGAAATCAAATCAAGTGAAAGCGAAACCATGTTAAAGTTCGACCTGTGGTCAACCCTAACTTCCATCACAAAACTAACAATATACAAGTATATAACTAAGAAATCGGCGTGAAAATAATAAATCCTTCCGTCCAGATCTAAGTTAAGACTTCCTTTGAGTATGCTTATCTAGAGAAACGGAGTACTGCAATATGTATAAACACACTTAAGGTAATTGGTCGCGAGTAAAGAAAAAAAGTGCTCATTTATTCTACTACAAACCAAAAGAAAGCAATGTTGAAACTTATTAGCAGTCGCGCGAGTAGCAGGAGATGGCTCAGCTCTACCTTCGCTTCTCTCTCAACTTGGATACCGTTTTCAAGGATAGAACAAGATCCATTTTGCATCATATCTAAGCAATTGGAGGATCTGGCTTTGTCAAAGCGTCGCTGACATCCGCCATAGGGTAAACCACCATCAAGCAAGTACTTGAAGAATTTTTTGATATCATTCCTTTTTTCAAATTATAATATAAGTGAATTTTTTTTTACTTTAGGATCCAGGGGATTACAAGAATCAACGTTAGAAATGGCCCCTTTGAAATAGTAAATTTTATAGCTTATGGTACACCTTTGAGAAAAAGGATCCTTAATTATGCTTGCATTTTATTTATAAAAATATAATAAATAAATCCTGATCACTTCAATTTCGGGTCAATTTGGATCGTATCGTAGTTTGTTCTATTGCCATGTTGTTTTTTTTAGTTAAAATAAATTTAACAAATAATCGTCACTTCTAATCATCGGGCTGAAAATTATACCCGATTCCGACCATAGAAGATGCCCCTTTTAAAAAAACAACGGAATACATCTCAACTATTCATCATGGTGCAACAAGCCTTTATCGGACCATTTCCAAAACATACCACATAGGGGTGATTATCGAACAAACCGAGACCGAACTCTACTTAGCTCCGCTCGTGTTTGTTTAAGTTTATTCGAACTCGAGCCGGGCTGAAAACTTAACGAACCGAGCCGTTATCAAGCCGAGCTTTAACTAAGCGTTCACCGAGCCGTTGTCGAGCTATTCACGAACAAGCTTTGACCTATTATTATTCTTAGTTTATTGCTTTAATTTATTATTTTATTAATGAATAATTTGCTTTTGGACATTAAAGCTATCAGCTTATTATTGTGTGATATTTAGAACAAATATATTTTTAAATTCATATATAATATAGTATTTCAATATATAAAAGAATAATCGAGCTTGTTCACGAGCTTGTCGAGCGAAAGTTTTGGTATTTAAGGTGGGTTGAGATTTTGAGAATAAGGAATTGGTGATCAAGAATTACTAGCAATATAGCAAAGTCCTCTATTTGGTCAGTAATAGGCGTAAATTAGCAATACTATCATACAGCTTTACTAAGACCCTTCTCCTTTCTCTTCATTGATGAAGTCATTTTACCAACCTCCTAAGTCTCTTATAGTCTTACCTCCTCTTCCCACACAGTTGCAAGGTAGAAATACAGCTCTTCAACTCCTGATCCCCCTCCTAACGTCATCCAATCCCCTCTAACACACAAGGCTATTGTCAATTTGGAATGAGCTCCCAATTACTCTTTCATTTCCAACAAAACAAAGCCTTCATAGATGCACAACAATTAAGCACATATCAACAATTAAATGAAGAAAAACCCTTACTCAGCCACTCACTAAAGGCATTTGGTAATGTCAGTCAATTATAATCGCACACTCCTTTCGTTCCCACAATAGTTGTTTAACATAACTACTTGCATAACAACACAGACAATTTTACGGAGGTGTTTGTTTACGTGTTACGTGTTACGTGTTACGTGCATAACTCTGACTCCCTCCATTGCAAAGTACTAGATCTACTTGTGTGTTTTCTCCCAAAATCAAAGTCCATCTACTATGACCATATTCGATGTACTTCTTGCGCTATACATGTGACATGGTCTATATTCTGCTGTGCTTCAACTTTTGTATTCCAGATTTAATCAACACATTCTTGTGACTATGTCAAGGCTATATCAACCAATAATATACTGATCAACATGAATTTTTGAAGATTCTATAGTCTGCAAGAGTAGTCATTTTATTTCACGGTCACTGATAGGTTGGGCGTTTGATGATAACAGGAGACATAATATGATGACATAGATATATTAACTCAAATGGTGGGTGTAGGCCAAGCCAGCGCAGCTAATATCAGCACACAGTCTTATCTCATCACTATACGCTTTACAGGAAAGAAAAATATCCTATGCATACTTCAACTGGATAAATCATACTTAAGGCACACATAACCTCAATCTCCAAGCATCAACTAGTAAGAGTTCTAGGTTTATACTATTTCGAGACCTAACTGTCGGTTTGATGGAGCAATAAACCATATCGGTCCAGAGATGGGTTTGTCATTTTAAAGAAGACGAAACCAGTTGAGCAGACATGGCGGCACATGGGAGAAGGGGCAATAGAGATGACAAAAATCTTAAACCACTGTCATGGAGAGACACACCCTATATAACAGAGAAAGATAGAGACACATATGGGTACAAAATTTTCAAACATGCATAACTCGAGACAGGCTACATGGGGTATCATCAGTTGCTTAAGCTAAACCAACGAGAAATTATTTCTTCCTACACAAAGTATTGGTGAAAAAAAATTATAATATAAGTTTCAAAGAAAACCTAACTTGATCTTTATCAAGTAAGAGTGTAGGTAAATTTTCCAACAGAAGATAAGAAAAGCAAAGATGAAACCTATTTCTGAAGGCTTCTGCAGAGTACAAACTTCAAACAACGGTGCTCCATGCACCAACATACCGTCAGCTTCAGTAAATTCCAGTTTTTTTCTTTTTACCAAGTCAATAGCAATTTAAGTACCTACAACATTAGGAAAAGAAAGAAGTTAATGTGTCATGCTGCGTGCACACACCAAAACACGAGTATCAAAGTGTTCACTGTAATCCAGCTTTTTGCTATCATCAATTGGAATGATAGCAGAACTACAGATCGAGCTGAAGTAACTAAAAAAACAAAGTAGCAAGAGAAAGAAAAGGCATCACATATAATGCTCAGAATGTTCATAATTGTTCATCCACATCAACTGACCATATAATACCAACAAAATAAGTTGCAAGTAAATTCAAATTCAAGATGTGATAGTGCAGCATATTAATAATTAAGTTTTCTGCCTGAGCCTCCTGATGGCACCAACATAATTTTAGAATCCATACTCGACTACTAGCATGACAAAAAGCAAATTGACCTCGTCATGACAGAATTTGAGTACATTGGGCCATATGGTCACAAAAGCCTAATAGGAAACTACTATGTTCACTGTATTCCAGCTTTTCACTATTTAGGAAACTCATATATTCACTGTATTCCAGCTTTTCACTATCATTCAGGATGGGTATGCTTACAGCCTTACACACAATATCTCGTTTATAATTTATCAATGGACCCAATTACCAAGTAATCCTTTGCAGTTAATTGAAAATTTAATATTCTTAAACTCATTCATAATCTAAATACATGTACATCAAGGATTCATCAGCCAAAACCCTAATTTAGTAACCCAGTTCCACATACATCAAGGGATTTGTGGAAGCACAATGCCACAAAAGGGCCAATTCCTCCAGGAATCCTGGGCTCTGTGCTAGACAAACTTCCCCTGCTTGGAAAGCAGGTGAAAGAAAGACAATTTGTACTTCTATAAGGTTCACCATGCATGTTTATCAGATGGACAAGGGTCATCCAGGTGGACAGCAGTTTACAGACAATTTGTACTTCTATAAGAGTTAGAAGCTAAACTTTCGGGATTACACATGTCATAAGTACTCATTTTCAAGATATTACTATAGGGATCATTTCCAGATCCCTGCTTTTATTCAACGTCATTTCTTTGCACCAAGGAGGCTCGATAACTCTTTGTGAATGCATATGATGCCGAGAAAAGAATCATATCAAATCATTTTTTAACAAACTTGTGATCAGAGCCGGCAAATCTTAACCATGTTCAAAGATGGCCAAGAATATCATTGCTTTCGCCTAAAAGACCTTTGAAATGGAAGTAGTATTTCAAATTGAGTTTTCCAACTTTCATGCTTCTGATACCCATGTCAAGGTAGTTCTATTGTATTGTTTGTACTACAAATTTCAAGTCAATAATATTGTGTGCTCAAGTAGCTAGTCCAAAACAATAAAGTATGGAGATCAGGTTTCATTCCACTATTCCCTCACAAACACTTAAGGGATCATCATAAACTACATATAATTGCCTGATGCGAGCATAATCCCCTATCAAACAACTTAGGTGGTTGCTGCCTCCATTGGATGAAATGGATCATAAAATAAGGAAAATGGTTGAGGTTCTATAACAACCAACTAGGCTTCATCTAGATATGCATCCCTCTCTTTAGGGCTCTTTGTTGAGCTTCTTAGCTTTTTATATATTGGTACTAGCTATAATACTCTCCTAAATAAAAGGAGATAATTTCTCTCACATCTAATACATGTATTGTTCTTCACTACTTACGGATACAATGTGTACGTAAGAGGGGAAGAAATTATAAGTTAGGAGAGCAGAGGAAAAGGTATTACCAGACTATGGGGAAAAGTGTGATATTTTAGGAAACAGTATAATAATAGGCCTGGTCTTATGAGTTATACCATGAACTTGTGAGAGAAAGGGATATAATATAGATTGAAAAAGTGTAAAAGCATTTCTGAGAAATAATTTGGGTTTCTGCCTTTAAACTGGGAAAATAGTGCTTATCCAGTTATTACTTGTGCGTTGTAGATTGAAAATATGTTAGAAATAAATGATATTTTACTTTGATGGCCAATAACTTTCCTCTCCTTTCCTTCTCATTAAGAGCAAATATGTCATTGTATCCTGATTCCTTATCCCACTTCATGATACATGCCCCTCCCCATCTATTATATTTTTGTTAAACCCCAACTCCCATTATAAAAACCGCATCCCCATAAACAAGCAAGGGATTACAGCTAAGTGGTCTTCAAATTCCAATTCCCTCCCCTTAATCCTCGAACAAACAGCTCGTGAATATTCCTTCACACTCAGAGAAACTTTGGCAAATCAAAAACAAGGGACATTCTCTTCCCCAACAACCTAAGATATGGCATCCGTAAGTAGCAAAGGTTTTCTTATTAAACATCCACAATAGGACACATTCTTCACAGCTGTAAACGTACAACTAAACCAGCAAATTCCAGCTGAAGAGAATTTCTAACACCATTAACCAGTCTTCACACTCCTAATTCCGTGATAAAAGCCCAACTGATAGTAGCTATACTTAAAACAACCTAGATAACAGTAGCCCAACTGATATTATTATAATTGGAGTAGAAGATAGGCTGTTATAATACTACTTTCTTGTCGCATATATCCTTACTTTGAACACATACTACTATCGTCACTACATATACCACTACTAAGCACCCGTTTTCCCTAGCTTATTTTCAGTTCAGGTTTAGTTTTTTCAGTTTAGCTCTCGACAATATTTTTAGTCTCACATTTTACTGAACCTAGTTGAGTCCACTTCATTTATGCCGAAGAGAAGAGAACAGGCCGTAGGTACTCTAATCCTAGCATATAGTAATTTCAATTTCAAACCAGTTTGTTGCATATACTACCTCACTTTGTACATATACTACTTTCGTCACTACATATACTACTTCTAAAGGTTTGTTCAATTCACTAATTTCCAGTTCAATTCACTTCAGCTCTAGATAATACTTTTCTACTAACATTTTAACAATTCTTTTCAGTTCAGTCAACTAGTTTATGCCGAATAGAACAAGCCCTAAGTACTCTAATCCTAGCATACCAAAAAATGTCCTTCTAATCAAAGATTCCAATTACCAGCCATGAACTAAAGCAACAATTCTCAACACCACAATGTAAGCAGAAATGAATATAGGGGGAAAAATGCCACCAAAAAAACCGAGACTCACGAAGTGAGAAAGGGGAGAAGGGGGAAAAAATTAGCGATCTTGACAAGTACGACGGAAGGTACCCTGAGACAACTCGCAACAAGCCCTCACATCGACTGCAATGTGTGATGTCAATCGAGCGTTAGCAACAACACTATACATCGGCATTAGGGATTGAGCACATCCCAAAGCTTCGAGATTCCTGTATAATTAATCAAAGAATTGAAATATGTTAAGAATAGAGACAAATAAATGAGAATAATTAATGAATTAGGAAAAAGTGAGTGAATGAATAGAAACCTAGGGTTGGTGAAAGAGAAGCGTGTAGAAGTGGGGGCGGAATTAGGGAGAAGTGGTGAAGGAGGGCGGCGGAAGGCGGTGGAAGGGCGGATGGATGGAGATCTTGCGGCGTTAAGGAGGGACCTTGTGAATGATCCGCTTCGCCACGCCATTGTTGTTTGTTGTTTGCAGTTCTGGGGTTTACAGATGTGGTGATGCAGGCTGTAGGGTTTAAGGGGGTAGAGCTGGCTGCTGCTGATCACTGGTGAATAGGCGCTAATTGTGTAAACGCCAACGTTCCATGTAAACATATGAGGTTGTTATAATTACTAATGGTAAAAGGGTAATAGTCTTTCGAAAAATCTCATTAATGCATAGACTAATATCATACTAATGTGCCATATACATAATATATATGCGTGTACCATGAGCATGATAAATATAAAGCACCAAGTAGTACTTGGTCTAGTAGAAAGGAGAGTACCATTTCAACCTTAAGGTTGGAGATTCAATCCCCACTAGAGGCAATTTGAGGGTGGGGATTTCCCTTACCCTTCTCCACTACTCTTGAGTGTCTGGCCCAATAGGACCCGAGCAGGGTCCGGGCCACTTCTTCTTACCAAAAAAGAAAAATTTGATAAACACAAAACTATATAAGTATACCAAAACTATTTCGGTACGTCCGGGTGTATGATGCATACTCTCTACTAATGTGTTCTTTTGAATTGAATAAAGTTGAAGTGAACTGGACTAAACTGAAATTTGCAAAAAGTGAAGCACACACCATAGTAAATTAGTTCGGCTTCTTTAATCCAGATAGTACAAACAAATGTGAACATGCCTTCTTAGAGCACTCACACTCATGATCTATTTGGTCATGAAAAAGCTTAGTGGCAAGAGAAAAAAACATGCACCACACTCATGTATTCTTTTATGTCATCCAATGACAAATAGGTCCTGAAGGATGAATTAAATCATCTCATGATTTAAATCATGAAGTTGGTTATTCAAGTGGGGCCTATTGTGTTATAGCACAGACAAATAAGAGGTTGACACACGTCACTCTCTCTTCTTTATTTTTGTTATTTATAATCAATTTTTCGATAAATTGAAAAGGTACAAAATAAAAATAAAAAATACCAATGATTGTATTAATTCATGATCTACAAAATGACATCCATTTTCATGTACTTTGACTCACTTTTTAATTTTTAATTTCTCTATTTAAATCTATGAAAATGTGTATTTGGATGCGTTAATACAAAAAATATTATTTTTTATCATATAAGTTGAGATTTTTTTTATTTTTATATAATTTATTTCTTTTATTAAATTTATGAATGATAAGAGAGAGAAAATTTGGTATAGTATGTTCAGAAGTAAGAGATAGGGATGTACAACTTTTTTGTGTCATGAGCGAAAGTATTTTTAGCATTTGTCATAAAACATAACATAATGAGAGAGAAAGTGTAGAGAGAGAAGAGTATACATTATATACCCGGGTGTACCATGAGCATGGTACATCCAAGTCTATTTGAGCAAAAATAGCATTGAATTCGGGTGTATCATGCTCATGATACACCCGAGTATATAGTAAAAATTATATAGATAGAGATGTTTTTGTATCACGAGTCATGTCTTACTTAGACCATGTTCTCGTCAACTTATTTTAATAAAGTTTAGTAAAAATAAGTTCAGTTCAGTAAAAATAAGTTAAATTCAGTACCAATAAGTTCAATTCAGCAAAAATAAGTTCAGTTTAGTAAAAATCAGTAGTACAAAAAAGAAAAACAACATTAATCACTAAAAATAAGTTCATTTCAATAAAAAGAAGTTTAGTTCACTAAAAACAAGTTCAATTCAACAAAAATCAATTGACGGGTCTTACTCTAAAGAACCAAAAAAAGAACGTTGTTTGTTACAAATGGCGCTATATTTTTGAAAATCAGGTAAAAATTTACTCTACATTACATAACAAACGCCATGTCCTCCTCTCCCTTATTCACATCACAACCAACAACACCTCCAACCACCCGCCATTCCGACCCCTCTCGTCGCTCCATCCACCACCCGCCACCCGAAAAACTCGCTTTTTTACTCGACAAATGCAAAAACCCCACCGAAATCCTCCAATTGCACGCAGTAATTCTCCGGCACGGCCATGAAAACAACCCAATCTTAAATTTCAAGCTTCAAAAATCCTACTCCTCTTTCGGCCGCCTCGACCGCTCTTTCTCCCTCTTCAAACGCACTCCAAATCCAAATGTATTTCTTTACACATCCATCATCAATGCTCACTCTTCTCGCGGACTCAATTTCCAAGCTTTTGAATTGTATATACAAATGTTGAACCAAAGTGTTGAACCCAATGCGTTCACATTCTCTTCATTGTTGAAATCTTGCTTGATTAAAGATGGGATTTTGCTACATTGTCAAGCAATTAAGTTTGGGTTTGATGAGGATTTGTTTGTGAGAACAGGGCTTTTGGATGTGTATGCAAAAAGTGGGGATGTGTATTCTGCACGCCAGCTGTTTGATACAATGCCTGAGAGAAGTTTGGTTGCGATAACCGCGATGCTAACTTGTTATGCAAAGCATGGGTATCTTGATGATGCAAAAATGTTGTTTGATGGAATGGAGGAGAAAGATGTTGTGTGTTGGAATGTGATGATTGATGGGTATTCTCAACATGGAAGGCCTAATGAGGCTTTGAATCTTTTTCAGGAATTGTTGAAGGCGAAATTGAAGCCGAGTGAAATTACTGTGTTGTCAGTGTTATCTGCTTGTGGGCAGCTTGGGGCGCTTGAGTTAGGAAAATGGGTACATTCTTATATTGTGAATAATAGAATTCAAGTTAATGTTCATGTGGGTACTGCTCTTATTGATATGTATACTAAATGTGGTAGTTTAGAGGACGCGAGGGTGGTTTTTGATGGTGTAATAGGGAAGGATATTGTTGTTTGGAACTCGATGATTGTTGGGTACGCAATGCACGGGTTTAGCCAAGAGGCGTTGCAATTGTTTGATGAGTTGTGTAGGAAGAAGTTTCGTCCTACTGATATCACCTTCATTGGCGTCTTAAATGCTTGTGCTCATGCTGGTTTGGTGTCGGAAGGGAAGAAGTTTTTCTCTTTGATGAAGAATGCTTACAATCTTGAGCCAAAGGTTGAGCATTATGGATGTATGGTGAATCTTCTTGGGAGAGCTGGCCATTTAGAGGAAGCTTACGACCTTATTGAAGGCATGAATGTTGATCCAGATCCTGTTCTTTGGGGAACATTGTTGGGCGCTTGCCGGCTTCACGGAGATATTGCACTAGGAGAGAGAATTGCTAAGTTTCTTGTTAGCAAGAACCTCGCAAATGACGGTACATTTGTTCTTTTATCTAACATATATGCCGGAGTAGGCAATTGGGACGGTGTGGCTAAAGTAAGAGCCATGATGAAAGAGAAAGGGATACAGAAGGAGCCGGGATGTAGCTCCATTGAGGTAAATAATAAGGTTCATGAGTTTCTTGCTGGAGATTTGAGACACCCAAAGAGTAAAGACATATATATGATGCTAGAAGAGATTAACAAGTGGCTTAAGACTCATGGGTACTCCCCTAAGACCGAGACTGTATTACGAGATGTCGGGGAGATGGAGAAGGAACAATCTTTGGGAGTTCATAGCGAGAGACTCGCTATTGCTTTTGGTTTAATCAGTACCTCTCCAGGAACCCCAATAAAGATTGTGAAGAACTTGCGCGTATGTTCAGATTGTCACACGGTTACAAAGCTAATTTCGAAGATTACTGGGCGAAGGATAGTGGTGAGGGATCGTAACCGATTTCACCACTTCGAAAATGGCATTTGTTCTTGTGGGGATTATTGGTAGTGTGATTCGTGTATGAAGAACATATCTCTGAGTTAGAAATGTGCTTAGACTTGTTCTGTGTCTGTTTGTAAGAAACCAGGGTTTCAAATATCTGAAGATCATAACTTAATGCTACGCAAAGTAATACGAAGAAAAACAGATGGAAGTATGGAAACATTAAAAAGGATAAATTAAGGCAACCAAACAAAACACCAGTTACAAGCAACACTACGCAGTACAAAAGACCGAGTCAAATACATTTCCATTTCTAATATATGATCCGTAACTCTACTAAAATAGCTATGCTAATTGAAGTACACATTGAAAAAATTTGTTCTCGTGCTAATTGCCTAGCTGTCGGTTAGCAAACATTTTCTCAGTCTCACTCCTAGCAAGTGGTTTAATATTTGCGTCAAATTGTACTTTGCTCCGGGTAGCTCCAAAGCAAATTCGAGACAATGGTGAGGTTATTGAGTGTGTGCGGAGGCAGTACTAAAACTCAGAAAGGCTGGAACTCCCAGCAAAATGTAAGCTGTACAATATTGATTGAATTACTGTTGTCAAATAAAATAATTATATTTGTGGACGAGTCACCCAATCTACAGCCCTAATGAACAGCTATTCCTACCTCAAACTACAAAAGGATCCCAAGAGCATTCTAAGCTAAGCCAAAAGGTTAAAAAATCCTGACAACTTCTAGTTCTCGCGCATGCTCCGACTGCTACATTCTGAAATCCAAAACGCATACAGTATTGTTGGCAAAACATGCGGCAATCTTGTCGCCTTCCTTGTTCCAACAAACTTCAAATATGCCTCCATTACCAGAGTATGTCTTCACAATCTTCCCTTCCTTCAATGACCACACATGCAAAGCTCTATCCAAAGACCCGCTAGCCAAATATTCACCATTAGGACTGAATGCAACAGAGTACACAGCTTCCCTGTACAAGGGAAAGAAATCAGGCTTCATAGAAAGAAATACCCAGCTACTTTTATAAAGTTCAGATGGATATTATAGTAACTACTCATCTATATAAGAGATGAAACTTCTTCTAGCCATGATAGACATGTTCCTGTCATGGCATCACAAGCCTCTTTTGAACAGCACACCCCATTCCACAACATGATTATAAAAGAGCTATGTGTCCTCAAATATCCGATAGGTCAAGGGAAGCAGCAATTATCAATGTCTCCCCCCCCCCCCCCCACCCCCCCCCCCCTCCTCCTCCTCCTCCTCCTCCTCCTCCTCCTGTGACACTCCATTTGCTTTGACAGAGAAGGAACTAAGGCTTGTCATTCACAAGAAAAGGCAAGGAAAAAAATTGGAATACGTGTTATCAATCCGACCAAGCATGCTCTTCGGAACAGCAAACAAGAATTAGTTGGAAAAATGTTTCCAGCTGGGATTTGGTGATGTTTCAAGCTTCCCATTATTTGGTAGGCCTGTTCTTAGTTGGCCTCTTACAGCATATCTGGACTTGGTGACCCTGTAGATTCTCAACTGACCTCTTTTTGGGCATTTCCAGACTCTGGATCATCCTAGGACTAACATTGCCTCGCCTAGTTGTCATATTTGTTAGTTTCATGTTATTTTTCTTACATTTTTCTTAGAGTAGACTTTAGTGCTTATGGTGTACTGCAATACGTCTTCATCCTCAGATAAGTTAGCCTAGTTGCTTTATATCTAGTCTTTATTAAAGAAAGGATACCTAATGCCTGTCACTTAGGTAAAACATAACACATCCGTTAGGAGCACGAAGCAAACAGAAGTACATTTACACGAAAGAAGAAAAAAGCTGACTCATTTTCTAATCTTCCTCTTTCATAATAGTGAAAAGCCCAACATTATCAATCTTAATGCAACTCATCTTATAAAGAAAACAGCCAACAATTACAGTCGAGGACCAAATTTTCATCATATGAACTACTTACCTATGACCATTCAAGCTCTGCAGTACTTTTCCAAGCTCCACATCCCATATTTTTACAGTGGAGTCAAAAGA
The DNA here is from genome assembly GCA_947645195.1 of Patellifolia procumbens. Taxonomy (NCBI): domain Eukaryota; kingdom Viridiplantae; phylum Streptophyta; class Magnoliopsida; order Caryophyllales; family Amaranthaceae; genus Patellifolia; species Patellifolia procumbens. The sequence continues at coordinate 4,394,459 of CANSGD010000144.1, forward strand.
TGCACTGCAAAAGTGAGTCATTTTATTTCACAAATCAGCAATACAATTACAAATGGAACAGGTGAATTCATCAGTGATCTTCCTGTTGTTGACAAGATATTGTTTTAGAAAAAATACACACATATATAGGTATGTCATAAGAGATCTCAGCATTTTAGTTATCCATTAGAAAAAACAGGCTAGTAAAAGTAGGCAAATTGAGCAATTTGGCTCAATACGACATGTTGCATTTCCTAAAATAGCAAGATTACATCATCTTTCAAACACTAAACAGAATGTATTTAACCTGGCCAGAACCAATTGCTGGTTGGGGTTGTTTGTACCGGTACCAGTAGGGCTCCACCTGATAGTGTATATCTCCTGCAGAAAGAACAACATATATTAAATTTATGCTATCATTAGGTTTCTCCTGAACAAAAAAGACAAACAAAAACTCAAAACAAACCTTAGAATGGTCTTTTAAATCATGCACAAAAAGATCCTGTTTCGTACTCCATATCTGCACCGTTCCGTATATATAAAATTTCACAAATTAGCATCTGACATATCCCATAATTAATGACGCAAAAAAAGACGAAGCAGACAACATTTTGGTCAATTTTGATAAAAAGAAATACATGAAAAATACGACTTTTTCATGTACATGACAGGTGCAACTTCGAAGTAGCGAGCAATTAAGGGTATCCATATTCCATATGTTTGCATTTTGGAGACCGGAGCTACACATGGCATTAATCTTGCATACCATACAAAGAAGTATATTAGACAATGAAACATATGGAAGATCAACTCCGATGCCCGACTTTCTTTACTCCAACCAATTTCGAAAGAGCGTATGTGTCTTATTTACAACAATGACCACACCGTAAGATTCATATGTACGCAGGCAATGCAGCACTTAGCCAATGTTAAGACTATTAACGGGATGATTATCTTGGACAGACAGCTCAACTAAATCATTTTTTATTTTCCTGGCTGTCTGCTAACCGTTTATCACACATCTGGATGCGATTTTGCTCCAGATCAGGTGCTGTCCAAGGTTAGAGCTCTGAGCCTCTGAAGGTGTTTAGCAAACTACAAAGCTAAGAATTTAAACTTCCATTTCTACCCATACTTCTCTTATTTCTTTTACAAAGAGCAATCAATCAAGAAAAGAAATCAATGGACTGAGACGTATGTAGAAAGTACTCATGCTTCTAAGAAAGTTGATATCTTCCAAAGTTGGACATGTTTATGAACAATGCCAATAAAATAGCATCAACCACATCATCAACATCCCCAACTCCGCGCGTGTGGCCAGAGATGGGGATGGTTGGCAGAGTATGTCATATACACACAATCCAATTGCAAATGGGCTGCATCTGTCAACTCACAATCAAATATGCATTCAGTTCCTATATAACATGAAAATAGGACAGCATGAAAGTAACTATACAAGGTTTTGAAAATTAGAAATCAGTTCAAATAAACATTCTTTTAAGCGTAAATTCTCTATTTTAAGGAGAAAAAAATGAGAAAAACCATTCCCTTTGTTTAGTTAGAGGAAATTAAGGTGAAAGTGAGAAAGTTGTCCTTTGCGACTAGCATTCAAAAGTGTAAACTATCAAAAACGGATTTAATGCCTAAATTCGAGCCTTCATGGTTCATGGTTCATGGTAGAGTGATAAAAGCAGCAAACTATTTCAACTGTACACATAGCTTTCTCGTATGTAAGCTTGAAAATAGACTTACTACAAGTCCTACTACTATACATGGTGAAAGTTGGTGATAGAAGCAGCAAACTATATGAAATGTACACATCAAGTTCTCATACCTAGATCCATATGCAGCCCAAGAGGACACATAATGGTGGCTAGTTTCCGTTTGTAAATAGACTCACTAACAACTAACAAGTCCTACTATACACCGGTGAAAGAAGCAGAAAACTATTTGAAGTGTACACAGGTTAATAAACCTAAACATTCGAAATCTCCCCTCCCCCAACCAATAAAGGAGGTGAAGCCAAGAGATGTTGGTAACTTGTTATCCCTAACCATCCGGAATTTTAATAAGGAAAATAAGGAACTCTGCATATTATCAATGAACCTAAGATTCAACAACTAATTAAGATTCAGCACTGTCATTTTAATCTAGGACATTATTGTACTAGGTATAAATGTTACGGGGACATTTCACAGCTGATGTGGAAAGTTGGAACATTAAAAGCTGTTCAACAAGATACCATTTCAAGTTACGGGAACAATAAGTCATTATCAGCTGTTACAACAAGATATTATTTATCCGATACTATCAAGTTTTTATTTCAAAAAAGGTTTATTGCCTAAATTTTAAAGAACAAATTACACGGCAGATAATAAGGAACTATGCATATTATCAATAAACCTAAGATTCAACAACTAATTAAGATTCAACACTGTCATGGATAATAAAATATGATAAAAATTTGAATAACCTTTGCAGTGCTATCATCCGAACAAGAGGCCAATAATGTCCCAGTTGGGTCCCACTTGACACAATTAACTTCACCCTGCAATTATAAACATAATATCAGCAGCCTCAACATCATATTGCAAAATTCTGTAGACAAGCAAGGAATCTTTTCAACATAAAATCAATTGAGAAGGCCAGGGGAAGGAAATCAAAGAGACCTTCCTTTCCCAGCTGATTCAAAACCCAAATAATCCTGCTCACTCTGCCCATCCTCCACCCACCATTAACTAAAGGGGGAGCGTGGGTATGAAAATGTAATACAATTTGAATATAAACAATTGATTACATTTTCTAAAATGTGCAATCATTTTACAGATATACAATAAACTACCACAAAGCTGATACCCAACTCAAATCTGAGTTAATATAATCATTTCGGCAACAATAAGATATAGCATGGACAAAAAAAAGGAAATACTTGACATTGTTGTTCAAAACCAGACTCAATATAGACAAGCAATTTAGACATGTCAACACAAAACAATCTTACCAAGCAGGTGGCATCGAAACATCTTGGTTATGCAAGACCATTTAGAACAGAGAAATAAAAAACAAACCTGATGGCCTGCAAAAGTTTTAACAGGATTGTTATCTCCAACTCTGCACACATATATCATGTTATCTGTTGAGCTTGTTGCAAAAGAAACATTGTTCCGCCAGTCAACATCCAAGGTTGGACCTATAAAAACCATAACTATATTAAAAACTGAAAATTCGAATGAGTAGTTAACAATATCCCCTTTAATAAAAAAAAATTGCACCTGAATGAAACTCAAACTGTTGTTTTGGCTCTTCTGTCTTCACATCCCACACAATGGCTGTTTTATCACAGCTACCGGTAAGAAGATAATCACCCTTCTTATTCCATTTTAAAGAAAATATTGGACCCTTGTGTCTAGCTAATGTGCTCTTCAGGTCACCTGGATACACATCATACACCAAAAAAGGACATATAGTATCCAAATTGCAATGTAAAAATGCACACGACTCATGCATAGATCAGCTTAAGACCAACAGCCTTTCTAGAAATCCGCCATGCTGGTCAGATGCTTACAGGGTAATAAACTCCAAACTAATGACTGTCCAGAAATTTTCAACAATTGCAAACCAAAACAAACGCATCCAATTACACATTGTTCATCTGGCTCAATTAACAGCTAGTCCAACAAATCTTATATCCAAACCCAACCAAAACTAACCCAAACTTTAGTTACGATGTTAACAAGTTAAGACCAATTGGCTTTTTCCAACTTTAACTTCTGTTAAGACGCAAACAATAATCACTAGATCAAGACACATACCATTTGTATTCCAAATTCTTGCCTGGCCATCATAAGATCCTGTTGCAAGAAGGGTACCGTCGCCCTGCAAAGCAGACAGCAAAATAGAAGCTTAAAACAAGAAACACGAAATCTTAAACACTTAAATGGGAACAGGAGCAACAAAAGTTAATAGTGTCCCCATCCGCATGCTATATGACTAGAAGCAACACATCACATTTGGGTGACTTTGATACAAAAGGGCCCTTTCTGTCACTCACACGTCTCTTCTACTTCCTTCACCTCAACGGCCTTAGGGGCTTTATTAATGTGCAATATAAGTTACAGCGCATGCAAACAAACATGGACAAAAAATAAATGATCATGTAATTTGAGAAAATCCTCTAATACAACTTACATTCCAATCAAGAGTAGTAACATCTTTGCTTTTCTCATTAGTTTTCCCCTTAACATGCTTCAACACTATAACATTAGTGGATCCATGGTGTGATCTAGAACCTGTCTCTGACATCGTCCAAATTCGTGCGGTCGAATCTCCAGAGCTAAGGCATACAGAAACGAAGTGTCAAAACCAAATGAGAAGCAGTTTGCTAACTTTCTATATGGAAGTAATGGGCAAAGCTCATAAAAGTTACTTCCTCCGTTTTTTATTACTCGCACCATTTCTATCTTTCACACTATTCACACATGTTAATTTAAATCAATATTGTGACTTATATGTAAGAAAAAATATAGTCATGTGGGATCTTGTTAGATTCGTCTCAATGTATAAATTATTAAAATCTAATTTGCATAATTTTTTATTGTGTATAATTAAAGATATTTAACATCTAAATTGTGCATTGGTTTAAGTAAACTGGTTCAATGGTGCGAGTATTAAAAAACGGAGGAAGTATAAGATAAACCGCACAGGCACTCACCAATTAATAGAAAGACTAGGAAACCAATATTGATTTATGAACAGCCTAGCAAGTAGACTAATCCAAATTCTTAAAAGAACTTTTGAGGGAACAAGCTCTTAGCATTAAAATTGGTAGTCCAACAACATTTGTTAGGGAAATATCCTAGGAATACCTTGAGGTTTGACGAAATAGACTAATACCCGTAAGTATTTGGAAATTCGCCATATTAACAACTTAAATGCCGTAAATTTATGATGAGGGGCAATGTTTAAATCATTCTTTTACATTAAACCTTGAACCCCACCCCCCGGGCGATTTCCTTTCTCTCTTCACTATCCTCTTTCTTCATGAAACAGCCAGTAGATCCCTCTCTTTTTCCCCTCAATTTCACTCAGGAAAAGAAACAAGTTCCTACTCGATCCTATAGTGCAGTAGCAATTTTGGACATGTAAAACTATGCGTAGCTCTACTTTCTTCATCTGTTTTTGTTGATGAAAGATGAAAAAAGGGGCAGAAACGGCCTTTAATGGAAGGAAAGTAATGAAAGACAAAGAAGAAAGTGATTAATTGAAGGTTAAACTGAAATGGTTTCACATTTGAATTTTGACACTTTAAACAAAAAAATTTCAAATTCAAACAAAACATGAAGCGCAGCCTTCGTAAAGACCATGAAGAAGAAAAAAAATGATTATTTCAAATTTACATTGGTTCGAGTTGTTTAAAAGAATTTCAAACAACTTGAACCAAGATTGCATAATTCCAATCATTCATTTAGGGAGACAGAAAATATGGGCCACGTGGGTAAGACCACAGCCTCTGTAAACCTCAATGTAGACCTAAAATCATTGTTTTCTATTTCGTCAATTTATTTTTACTATTGATAGCTTATAACCCAACTAAGCTTATTTTTTTCCAGTTTTTGAATAGCTTAACAATCCTACTAAGCTTCTGGCATCAATAATCCGTATCAGCTTCCAAACCCAGAGTGGGCGAAATATGTTGGAGGGGTAGGTCTAAGCATGAGTTTGCGTATGCAGCGAATGGGTATGGGGATGAAAAAGGAGGATGGTGAATTGAGGAGAAAGAGAGAAAGAGGGAGGAAAAAAAGCAAAGGATCACGAAAATGAAAACAGAATTTGCTAACGAACATTACTTATAGTAAATAGTAAACGGTAGTCCGGTACTTAAGGAATTTCCTAAAACACAGGGATATCATGGTTATTTCATCCAGCCTTCGGAGTACCCTAGAATATTTCCCAATAATTAAAGTTTAATTTAGACTATTTCTCTTTGACTATTTCCCTTTTGCAATAAAAAGATCGTGCAATCCTTAGCCTCTAACATCTTGATTAGAAAATGATAAATTCAAGAGCTGAAACTTGGCAAGTGGCTCCATCATTCATATAATTTAACAGGAGAACTATAAAAATATGAAAATTCAAGACATGTCAACAGAAGGAATAAATAAAAGCAACCAATCACATGATACTCACCCAGATGCAAGAAGTGAGCCAGAAGGACTCCATGCACAAGCGCAAACCTAAACAACATACAAGTTCATCAAAGTTTGATCTATAAAGAGGAAGCATTGTTGTTTAAAAGCAAAGGGAGATGATCTGCTGTGCAACCTCGGATGTGTGCCCCTCTAATATTGTCACATCAGAAGTAGATATTTCACGCTCAACAAAAGGTGCTGAAGGAGACATATCCATCGGCTCAGGGTCTGTTACACCATGAGCAAAATTAGCTTCAATGACATATCAGAACAACATATAACCCCAAAAATAACATTAAGGGAACCAATACAAACAATATGCAACGAGTCAAGGCATGGACATCCATTGACAGAGATTTTCATCAACATAGAGTCTGTGAAAACGTAAAAGAATGTGCCTTCCATGACTTATCAGACAAATATTAACTACTAGAACCCACATTGAAAAAACCGGTGGCAATGAAATTCAACAAGTCTGAGGCCTAGACATCCATGACTAGCATACTTGTTTACATACGGCATGTTGCTCTAGCTTTAAAAATGATATACGTCCAAAATAATGATGTTATTATCCTTGCAAACATGCTAACTCAGCTTATGTTCATAAGTATATGAGCAGATATATTGCTTGAACTTTTAGCTTTAAGTCAACTCCATGCCAAGCAATAACTGCACAATGTATTTCATTTTGATAGATCAAAAGATGTGCGTGAAGATCACCCACTCCTAGATGGCTATCCTAATCAACATAATTAATTAATCATGGAAAAAAAAAGATATTTTAACTTGATAAAACAAAAAACCACGTCCTTGAAAAAATTGCAATGTGAGAAGCTAAAATAAAATCTAGCCAACCAAAAACGAGAGTCAAAAGTTGAATTTACAATACACTGAAAAGACTGAGCAGAAATTACAATGATGCAGAGACATATTGAATTTTAAAAACATAAAAATCGCTAAGCACTTGCAGTTTCACATCCATGAGTTGGGAGAGAATATTTTGTGTTGGAAAAGGAACACTTAGAACACCGAGGCAGATAGACATACTGAACACATACCAGGACAAACTAATTTCTCTTCAGTTTTGAAGACAGGCTTCTCCTCGCGCTCAACAAGTATTTCTTTATCAGAGGAACAATCTAGTAGCTTAGGCTTTTCACCCCTCTCTTTACAAGCTTTTTCCTCCCTCTCTTTAACAGATTTTTCTTCCCTCTCTTTGCCAACTTTTTCATCGCTTTCTTTCACAGTTTTTTCGTCCCTTTCTTTCCCAACTTTTTCTTCCTTCTCTTTCCCTACTCTTTCTTCCCTCTCCTTCCCAGATTTTTCATCCTTCTCTTTGCCAGCTTTATCATCCTTTTCTCTTCCAACCTTTTCATCCTTGTCTCTCCCAAGTTTTTCATCCTTTTCTCTCCCAGATTTTTCATCCTTCTCTCTAACAGCTTTTTCATCCTTATCTTTCCCAGCTTTCTCGTCCTTATCTCTCCCAGCTTTCTCATCTTTCTCTCTAACAGCTTTTTCATCTTTCTCTCTAACAGCTTTTTCATCCTTCTCTCTCGCAGCTTTTTCATCCCTTTCCCTTTCCCTCACAGCTTTTTCATCCTTCTCTTTTCCCTCTCCATCCTTAGCATGATCTTTATCCCTATCTAACCTCCTATTATCTCTTCCTCGCTTACGTTCTCTATCACGATCCTTTTCAGATTCTTTCTCCCTCTCCTTCCTTGAACTTCTCCTCTTCTCTTTGACCATTCGCCGTAATTCATTAACATCCTTGGTGATAAGATCCATAGGCTGTATAAATGAGAAATCTTCATCAATATCTGCATCACTCTGCTAGCATAGAAGAAAACCAAACCAGAAGTCAGCATCAATACCATGAAATGCACAATAATTACTAAAAAACAGATGACGGGAAACTAACATTATTTAAGTTAGCTTCCATTTCCAAGTATTGAAGCCCTTTCTGCACAAAGGTAACTAGAGCACCAGGCGGGACCAAATTGCCATCTATGGGGCACTTATTGATCGCGGCCTCATATCCTAAAGCAAAGGCGGAATGTGTAAACCCTGTAGCAGGAGTTGCATCAGAAACTTGAAGTTCTAGGCTTCTATTAACAAAATCTGAACACTAATTCTCCCATCTCTTGGGCCAACAGCACGTCCTAATATATACGATTTTATTCAAAAAAAAATGCAATACAAAAACTGATAGTGAACATGACAAGAAAAGCACACTTCATACCATGACGCAGAAGATCGCCAAACTGACTCACCCTCTGGTCTCCAAAGGGATTCAAACCTCTAAATAATATAAACCATAGGTTGTCCATCCTTACATACATATACTATAAGAAACGAGGCAACACAAAGGAAACCAGCATTATTGACAGGGAAGGTGAGTCATCCTTTAAAACACATTAGTGAGGGATCTAACATAGTCATCATTTTTTTGACCAAAACCAACCACAAGGGCTTCACCTTGTGACCATAGCATCAGCACCCCTCTCAAAGAAACTGGTTAAAGAATATTAAATCAATTAGCTAATCCAATGCTTGCCAAGGTCTAGAAAGATCTGATTACGTTCCACAATTGAACCCGTCACTTGGCAGGGTCTAGAAAAAAAGTGCATGCAACCTTACCCTTACTGAATTAGAAAGACAATTAGATCAAAGAGACCCGTGAAACATATATATGAAAGAGGATATGTCAAAAACTGGCACATACAGGGAAAGGTAAATTCTTCAAAGAACCAAAATATAGAGGTAGAGGCAAAGCATAAACCCACACATTAAAACTTTATTGCAAGATAATTAGCCTAAAAAACCACGTAAAGCTTTGACTCAGAAAAAGTTTGCATAAATATGAACATCACTCACAAAAAGGAGAAGAGCGTTAAAAGGGTAAAAAAGTCATCTAAGCCAAGCACACGTTTAAGCTTCATTTCTTAGATTATTGAAACGTTCCAATAAGGTTAACAAGATAGTGCCATAAGGCAGTAAGACAACATTAAACTTACCTCAAACTCAAAGTATGAGCAAAATGCCATTTAGTTACCTATTTTACCCATTTAAAAAGCACAGGGAACACATAACTAGATAGAGATATGCTCTACATATTAACAAAAACTCTAAAATGCTAGGTGCCTATTGCAAAATAACAAATGCCATAGCTTAAGAGGAGACCTTTCAATTCTCAAAAATCATATAAACGAAGACTCTTATTTTTCTATTTACAAAAAAGAACATAAAAGTAGATATTTGATAAATATTACTAACTGCAACACGTAGAACTTTCAAGCCTCCCAATGCACAACTTCAGACGTTTATGTCTTTCATTGTGTTTATGAAAAAAACAAAAAGTGGGAATTACTTAATTATAAATAAAAAAGGATCTAGCAAGATCCCACATGATTGTCTTTGTCGTTATGTATAATAGAAGGTCAAAGCAGGCTTTTTGAATAGTGTAATAGTTGCTAGCAACTAAATTGGAATGAAAAAGTACCTAATTCGCATATCCCATAGTTATAGATGTCAATTTGGGTGGGGATCGAATTCGGGTCTGTCGTTCGGGTGAACATCCAACTCCATTGGATCGAGTATGGGTGGGGTCACTTATAGGTCGGGTCAACTCGAGCCATCACCCTTTTGGTCGGGTTTATTCATATCGATTTTGAACGGGTTCTGCCGGATAATTTCGGGTTCGGCTAAGGTTTGAATCGGGTCAATATCAAATCGAGATATGTTCACATCGGCATATCGAGTCATAATCAAATCATGCCACGTTCGGATTGGGTCAACATTAGATCGGACATCGCACTCGAGTCGCGCAAAACCAAACCGAGTCAAAATACTACCTAAGAAATATTCCTCTTACAATATTCAGGGTTACCCAAGGGCATACTTAGAAAAGTCAAAAAGGGTCTTCCAAAAGTTAGGGGGCGTTTGGTTCACATAATTCAGGTATAAGGTATGGGTTTGGAATGAGCTAAACCCATACTGTTTGGTTGAAGATTTTATGATTTAAAAACCCATACCTCATGTATGATTTTAAAACCCATACCTGAGGTATGGGGTTTAGAAACCCTTGGGGGAGGTGGGTATGGCTCATTCCAACCGTCTAAGGATCAACTAACAAGAAAGACTAACAAATATTGCAGTTCATAAGCTCCTTCTACGTTCTTTCGTGATGTACCATAAAGACTCAACAATAAAAAAATTATTTTCTCTAATATGAGTTAATTAAAATAGTTTTGATAGTAGAGATTATTTTTTCTTGTAATCATATAATTTTGCAATTTTTTTCTTTTCATTAAATTTGTGTTTGTGTGATTTTTTTTCTCATTTACATGTTAGTCATCATTTTTTTAAGAAACACAATGACTAATAAAAGTGTGTAAGCTATGATTGTTTTTCATGTCCTATCTAGTTTATTTTTCGAATTTTCCTTCACAAACTACATTCACATCATGATCTTTTTTTCTTCTCAATTTGCCACACACACAAGTGTATTCATATATAAATACGTATTTTTCTCAATTTGCTAATCATCAAGAACCATATTTATATAATTTATTTTTTCTCAATTTTCTAATCACCAAGAACCATATTTATATGATTTTTTTCTCATTTTGTTGATCACCAACCATTGAATGCATATGATATATCTTGCAAAAGTTTTTTTTAAAAATTTATTTTATTTTCTAAGCTTGTGCGAATTTATAATATTATTTTGTAGCATGGTTCATAATTTGTTGGTCTTGGAAAATTATAGCCAAAATTCACCCTTACATATGTAAATATTATAAGATAATATAAAAAGTAGAGGGGGAAAAATATGTATGTAAAATGTTATTTTATTTGATTCTTGATTTTAAAATGTTTTAAACCAAATAATTAGTAAGGGCATCATTTTCATTCCAAAACTGAAACAAACACATGGTATTAGGAATCAAGTTCCAACCTATACCAGCGTGGTTTGATTCTTGATTCCAAACTCATACCACCTTGTGAAACAAACGGGGCCTTATTTAACATAAATCAATCACCTTTTCCATAGGATTGTTCCCCTATACTATTTTCCTCTTCAGTTTCCTTACTTTCTCACTTTCTTGCACCTTCCTCTACTCTCCTTCTCAATTAATTCCTCCAATCTCCCTTCTAAATTATTTTGTTTCTTCTTCTATCCTCTCTCTCTTTCCTTTCCGATTCTAGATCACAATTCTTTTCCTCTCATCTTCCTCCACTTCAAATTGTCTAGAAAACATCCGCTCTAAAGAAGACAAAATTGTGTTACTATACACATCAAAATATAGCTCTACACATTGCCATTTCATCGATCATAATGAAAATTCACAGTTACGTTCCTCTATACTATTCAAACAAGCAAACTACTTTAGTCAAAATATATTGTTGAAAAGTAAATACAGGTGCAGCAGCATTTTTTCCTAATCAGGAGCAAGATCATTAGAGTAATTTGTGGGCAGAGGCACAGGAGAGAAACCAAGACATTGAGTGAAGGATATACTATGATGCGTAATACTAGGTTAGATGGTAAAGAGGAAGTAAGTATATTATAGATTAAGCATTTGAGCATAAGATAACAAGAACTTTATTGTGGCTATTCAAAAAGATGAAATTTACTATATCAAAGAAAGACTATTTAAAAAAAAAATCAATGCTCCGATCAGAATTGGGTACAAAAATAGATTAGTAGTAAATTGTATGTTGAACAAAGAGATGTGCCAAGTTGCTACATATTAGAAAGTAACGAGGTAAATTGCAAAATTGCTTGAGGGGCGGGGAACAAATCAACAAATTGTTAGAATTGCAAATGAAAAGCTACGACTTAAGGATAGTATCAAAACGTCAACAAGGAGACACTCCAAATACAATCAATCCCATCCACTTAAATTTCAAATGAGTGAAGTAAAGCCTGCTACTCCAGTATAATCCGAGGCCCTAGATTTATAAGTTCACATCTCAAAAAAATCCTAAAACAAGTGAACTAGAATCTCCTAGAAAATTAGAAACCTATAAAAGTGATGTTCCAAAAATATAATGACTAAAAAACATCGCAGCTAAAAACTGTCTGATCCTTACCTACATTGCTAAAAAAATACTCTCTTTATTGGAGCTAGCAGAGAGACAATTCAACGCTGAAAAATTCAACCTCTACAAAGCACAACTTAAATCGCTCAATGATCCTTAGCATCCACAATTTCAGCCTCTTCTTCAACATCTTCAAGTCAAATAAAGAAGTGTCCAATCATAAACTTCTCTTACCAAACATGTACAAACAATTTAGCTTATAGTAATCGATGACGAATTTCAGCACGACCTCGGATTCCATTCTCATCATCTAATCTCAATAACATCTATTAACCTAAGGTTGAACAATCACTCATTAAACCTCATCGCCGAATCACAATAACTGCCTTTCACTTCTAGATTTCCAAAATTTACATCCACATTCCATTCAGAATTTGCATCCCTCATCATCAAGCATGCTGCATGCATGCCACTACTTCATCTAATTACATCCAAATATGACACTAAAAAGACTAAAATCAAAAATAAAACAAAATAAAAAGTTGTTTTGTAAATAATTAACCAAATCAAAAACCACAACAATTATAAACAGCAAATCTTAATCAAATTTAAAAACACACAGTTCTAGATTCATGTATTATTGCCTATAAATAACCACAACCTAACGAAACCCTAATTTTGAGAAACGCAAAACAACAGCAACACAAAATCCAACAGAATCTCGCAAATAAAACACGGTAAATGATTCGAATAATTTGAAATAATCAGTTGAATAGAAGACGAACAATTTAGAAAAATTGACATACAAAAATCAACTAATTTGCAGGAATAATAATTATAACTATAGTAATAATAATAATTTGGAGGAATAAAACTTACCTGATTCTTGAAGGTAACGGAAAATCAAGTAGTTTAATTCGACGGAAGTAATGGAAGTCATGGTTGCAGATTTACCGGTAACCGGAAATTCAGGCAGACATTTTCAAAGCTTTGAAGCTGTTATAGAGAGAGAAAGTAGAGATAGAGAGAGAGAGCGGAAAATACTGTAAATGACGTTTTGGAGTTGGAATTAATTGATGAAATTTTTGACGATTATTAGGGTCACTTTCCCTTTTTTCGTTTTTTTATTTTTATTAGAGGGGCCCGTGTAAAATAACGCAGTAATTGGAAGTGCAGTGGGGCCATAAGTGTGTAGTATAGTAGCTGAAGGCTCGTTTTGGTTCGAGTCGTTATGCGCGGATGGTTCTGATAAAGGTGGTCACGGGTTTGATTTGACTCTTCGCCGGATCGTTGTGTCAGTGAGTTTGATTGAGGTCTGGTTCATTAGTAAGTTGATTGTTCTTTTTTCTCTTTTACCTAAACATCTCAGATTGTCAAAGGGGTAAAACCGATCTTTCAAGAATAAAATTGTTAATTAACAGGAATAATCCAAACTATTCTCCATCTTCCAAATTTAATCTCATCTTTAATTATTCTCAAAATAATCTCAACTATCACTCATCCTTCCCAAAACAATCCCACTAGACTTGGAACCTGATAAACAGGTTGATAATGCCACTTGTCATACTAACATTGGCTAAAACATTAAAATAATAAATGATAAAAATTAAAACCTTCCCAACTACCAGCCACCCCCACCTTCCCAGCCACCAATTTCCGACAACCACTAGCCATACCCCCCAAAACCCACCTCAGAACCTTAAAACAAACTACCCCACCTCGAAAATCCACGAACGAAAACCACCCCACCCCGAACCCACGAAACGAAAACCACCTCACCCCCCTTCCCCTGCATCGCCAGCCACAACCCTTCCTTTTCCCCTGCATACGCCCGTCAAAACCCTTTCCTTTCCCTGTAAACGCCGGCTAAAACCCTTCCTCTGAAACGCCGGCCAAAACTCCTCGAAACCGCGTTTGTCTGCAGGGGGTGGTTTGTGTTTGGTTTGCGTTTCTAGGGGGTGGGGTTTGCGTTTGCAGGGGTGGGGTTTCGCCGGCGTTGCAGGGAAAATGGTGGAAATTGGCCGGAATTTTCAGGAATGTAATGGTGGAGATTGCGCTGGCTGGGGTTCCGGTGGTGGGCGGCTGTGGTGGGTGGCAATGGGGGTGAATGGTTGCAGGAGTGAAGGTGGGGGTGAGTTTATGTTTTTTTGTTTTTAATTTCTGAAGTTTTTTTTTTTGCAATTTGATAATTTAAAAAATACAATAGTTCATTTTACCAGGTTACCATTTTACCTAAGACTAATAGGGAAAAATACCCTCAATACTTGAGATTATTTTGAGAATAATTGAAGGTGGGATTAATTTTGGAAGATGGGCAATAGTTTGGATTATTCATATTAATTTTCCCTTTTATTTTTAATTTACTCTTGGTCATAAAAAATTACGTTTAGATAAATTTAAATAAGATTGAATAAGGTCGAATAACGTTTTATATAATAAAATCTGATAAGGTCGAATAGGGTTTAGAAGGTCTTATGACTTTAATGAGAAAACATAAGTTTAGATAAGCAAAAGTTAGGCTTAATGCTTTGTTCTTTTCACTTTGATTCGAATAATTTGATTAAGGATATATATATGTACAAAAAAAGGAAGAATTGTGCCAAAACAACCTTTTATATTCACTTTTTAGCGAACCTTAATTTACCTTTTTTTATATATAATTAGCAACTTTGAAGTAGATTTTATTTACTCTAACCATCCAAGGTCATACCATGGGATTTTGGATACAACATGCTCTCATACTCTCTTTAATTCTTTTTTCTTTCTTTAAAATTATTACATCTAAAAATTATTAATGTGTTGATGTTGTGTGAGACGGTTGATTGGTTTGCGGCAATAGATCTAGAAAGTCTGTTATTGAGATGCAGCCAAAGGCAACAAAGAGTAGAGATGAGATGAATCAGACTAAGGCTATCGAATGCCTTTTGTGTCTTTGTAGCAGAGAATGTTGTGTGAGATCCATTGTTGCAAGGTGGTATTGTTGGTTAGTTGTGGGGGTGGAGTAATCATGAAATGTGTAGAAGACCATATTTGAGTTGCAAAGGGACAAGTTATGAAGATGTGGACAGAGTTTTCTAGCGATTGGGGGCAAAGATCGCAATAAGGGTTAGATTATAGATGTCTTTTGTGTAAGTTTGCTTTGTCAGGTAAACGATCATGAAGGAGGTGCTAGAGAAAGAATTTCCATTTAGGTAAAATGGGAAGATGCCATAGGGTTTTGAATAGTTTTGTGGTAAAGATGCCAGATTTATGATGAGACCGTACCATATAATATTTAGTATTTGTGTGTGGAAGTTCGATGGCAGTAATATTGAGGGCATGTTGTCGCTCAAAATTCTGTAGGATACGGGTTAAGTTCCACTGGATAGGATTGGTGGTAATGTAATCGCTCACCTTCGCAGTTGTTATTTGTCAGAGTGGAATGGAATGGAAGAACTAGCAATCAATATGGAGTTATGAATCCATTTTTGTGAAAACGCATTAACCTTCCTTCCATTATCGATTTTCCAATGACATTTTGAGAGCAATTTGTGTTCAACTTTGATGAGGCTTCGCATACCCCAAGAAGTGTTAGAGGTGATGTGCTTTTGTTGTTTACCTGAATGGAGAGCAAAGTTTCTTTTGGAATTAAACACTTTAGAAAATTAATGAGTACAAGAGTTATTACTCTAAGCACTGGCTTTCCTTCTTAACTGGCACCGAAGCCAAGGGATGCATTTCAAGATCAATTTCATAACTTTTATTGTGTTTCCCAAGATTCACAAAAAACTTAATGAATAAATTATCGAAATTGCAACTTGCGAACACTATAGATCCCTTATTAATTGTCTAAACAATGACATTAAGTGAGGATCACTGAACAATACACCGAACTTTCGAATTTCGAATTCATACAACTTCTACAATAATCGTACATTCCAACCCAAAATGTCTTATTAACAAGACAATGTCTTATCTTCCATTAGCATAATCACTGATCCAAACTCATACACTCGCGATAACCAATCTTCCTAACCACTGCGACTGGGCTTAGCGGAGGCACATTCAACCTGAAAACAACAATTGTTACTTTGAGTAATTAATTATAAATCATCACTTAAAATTAATTGACAAATTAGTAAATGAACAACCTTATTAATCTCGTGAACACTTGGAGTCCAATCGTTTGTTGCAGGGTTGCTCTTGTATCCAAAGCAAGCTCCCATCAATCTGTCTTTTCCAATTTTCGATAATCTTTGAAATTCATAATTCTCTCCATTTTGAACTTCTTCCTTTACCACCTTTATATATCCTGAACCTGTCTGCTTACATTCAACAAAATCCATGGAGGTTTTAGGCTGCACTCTTTTGAATAGAACTAAGTTAAAGTGAACTACAATCGTGAAAGGAAGCTAATCGAACTAAACTGAACTTATAAAGTTTCGGTCTAGAAAAGAGCGATGCCTCAATCTTCAGTAATGCAAGTAAATCGCGTGACACCGCACTTTTGTACTTATTTACCTATCTTAACCAACTTTGTTAGTAATATATAAAACTAAAACTTGTCTTTATAAAAAAAAACTAGCAATCATACGCTCAAATTATAGTGCGGCATTGTGAATAAATGAGCACATGTGTGAACTTCAGTAACACCATGAGTATGCATCAACAGGAATTTAGAATGATACTATTACAATTTTTTTGGTGATAAAGAGGGGACACAGCCTCTTCAAAAACCAATTAGTACAAAAACCAATTGGTGATAGATGGAATAGTCCATCAGAATGATACTCCTATAATGCTCATGAGTAATCACATATATATATGCGTTACCATTAACTCACCTACGCTGAGAATCAGGTTGGGGAGCAGTGGCTGCCCTCACCATCTTCCACACAGGTTACCTGTGTTCGATTCTCATGGGGGAGGGGTTACTGGTTAGTTTAAGTTTCTAAGGCTAAGCTATAACCTGAGATAGGGATAGGCTAGCTATCATCCTTGTATCAGTATAAAAAAATATAAAAAATATAAAAAATTAACTCACCTACGCTAGTCAAGGAAGTAATCCATGCACCATTAACTAATTAATATTAGTAAAGAATTTAGTTAAAAACTAAGACTTCACGATAGTAAATTAGATACAATTTTACTATACAGCCGCTAAGGTACATCCAAGGCTATTTTTTGCTCAAATAGACTTCAACGTACCATAAACATGGTACAATCAAGATTATTTTTTGCTCAAATAGACTTGGATGTACCACGCTCATGGTACACCCTCTTAAAAACATAATGCAAACTGTAAACAAAAACCACAAAATAGTGTAAGGTGAATAAAGTCTTTTTTCTGCTATTGATTGTAAGTTTGTAACTCATTACCTCAATATATATATATAGTCCTCCAATGTTAGTAATTCATATCTCACCATCATCAGCTAGATAGTGTCATGATACGTGTTTCTGAAAATACATATTCCCTCCGTTCCAATTTAGAATATGGGGAAAACCAATATAAATTGATGTGGATAAGAATCTTTTGAATTTTATATTGTATAAAGTATACTTTGATACTTTTTGATTTTGAAAAAGTAAGAGAGAAAGAAAAATTGGGTGATTGAGAAACAAATTATTCTAAAATGGGCCCATGTGTAAGACAAAAGTAAAAAGTGTTGTAAATATTTAATTGTTGAAAGATAAGTGGGAAATAAATGTTCTTAAAATGAAATAAATTCAAAATGGGAAGAACTTTTAGATATATCCCCAAAAAGAAAAAGGGAACATCAAATGGAAACGGAGGGAATACTTTTTAAGACTTCTACTAACAAAATAATTTTCACATATTAACTATTAACAATGAAAGTGGTGTAAAAAACGTGAATGTGGTAAAATCACTTGAAGATACTATACTCTAGTGACCTTAGACCAAAATCTTTATCTAGTATCTACAATACTTTGCCCATGATAATCTTTTATACGTCCAACAAAATGAATTTTTTTGCCCATAGGCTTTTTTGTCAATGGATACCAAGAGATAAATTATAGTACAAGTTAATCAATTTTACCGTGTGATGTTGTTTATCAATGGATTCCAACTGCTTGTAGTATTGTGTTTCCACAAACTCGAACTGTTCATCCGACTCCCTTCCCGTTGAAAAAATTACCTTTAAAAATAAACAATAAATATATAACAAGTCAGAAAAATAAAAAAAGAATAGGAATTTTGACACAAAAGACTTATAAATTTTGCGAAAAAATATTGTGATAGAATGGAGACGATAAATAATAAAAAAAAATATAAAAGCAATAAACAACACACATATATTTAACGTGGTTTATTACCAATGTGCTAATTATATCCACCAGACCGAGGGAGAGTAGTTTTATTAAGGAAATGACCAGAATACAGATTTGTGTTAGACAATATTTAGATTAAATAAATATTAAATAAGTCTAAGTTTAACTCTAAGGGGGCGTTTGATTCGCAGAGGGGAAAGAGAAAGGTATCAAGAAAGGGGTAGGAAGGGAATGGAAACCAAAACCCTTACATGTAAAAGGTTGTTTGGTAAGTTTTTTTTCCACTCATCTTCCTCCTTTCACCATAGCACCACCACAACACCACCATGACACCATCTCTATCTCCGGCGCTCTCTTCCTCCCCTTCTCGTCGCGCCTTCCCCTCACCGCCCTCCTTCCGTCGCATCGTGCTCATCCTTCCAGATCTGGAACCTCTTATCATCCTCGCAGATCTGGTTTACAGGGAAGGGCGGGGTTTTTTGGTGGTTTAGAGGGAAGGTCGGGAGTGTTTAGTGGTTTTCGGGTGGTTTAGAGGGAAGGGTGGCAGTGTTTGGTGGTTTTCGGGTGGTTTTTTGAGTGGTTTAGAGGGAAGGGCAACAACTTTGGGTGGTTTTCGGGTGGTTTAGAGGGAAGACCGGAAGAGCGGCGGTTTTTGGGTGGTTTAGAGGGAAAGGCGGTGGTTTTCCGTTTTGGTGGATGAATTTTGGAGGAGGTATGGTGTTTTCCGGCGGAGGTGTTGTGGTCCTCGGTGGCGGAGGTGTGATGGTCATCGGCGGAAAAAGTGCAGAGTGGTGTGGTTTTCGATAGTGGGGTGGCCGGAGTTGGTCAGGGTAGGGCTGAGGTTTAAGGTGGTGGACTGGTGGTGGTCAATGGGTGGTCAATGGGGGTTTCCCTTACCCCTATTTCTAAGTGGAGGGGGATGGGGAATCAAGTTATATGAGTTCAGGGGTTAGTAAAAAAGAAAAAAGCGTAAAAGGAATCATAAAAATAGTGAAACAAACAACAACAAAGGGAATTGAGGCTTTCCTTTTCCTTTTCCTTTTCTTGAAACCCGCAATCCAAACGCCCCCGTCAGGTTCATAAAAACACCTTTAATAGTTAACCTAAGTAGAACGAACCTAAAAAACCAAATTAAAATATAAGGTTTTACTAAACTTTATAATACCTGAAAAGCTAAGGGGCATTGCCCCCTTACCGCCACTAGGACATTTCACTTCTAGACTCAGACTAGCTAACCGTGTAGAGAAAGCCCTATGTTTGATTATTCGAAACAAACGATAATTCAAGACATATTCAACAAAACACCTACACAATTTTTTCTTGCGAAAATACACTTTATAAATCAAATTACACCTTATCGTCATATTATGGTAAAAAAAATCAACTGTGGATCATTGACTTTCTTGTTTCCCTCCCCTTTTTGAGTATATGAATTTGGTCTTAAAATTTGGTGTTGATATGAGTGGCTACCACACACATGAGGAGAGGAAAAATAGACACAAAGGTTGATTTTTTGGCCTACAGATGTTAATAGGTTGTATCCGTGTATAATGATAAATAGTGACATATAAGAGCATTATTAGCAATGACATTTTGCTAAAGTTCATGGGTTGAACTTTAAAAAACTCTTATTAACAATGCCCCAATATTAGGTTGTTCATGAAAAAGTCACCCAAAAATTGTCATCTTGTGACCTAATTAGATGAACGTTCATCTTTGCTAAAATAGCATAGTGTTGCCAGTTGTGTGAGGTGGTAGGAGTTGGTTGGTGGTGTCAGGAGAGAGAAAATATCACTTTCACTATTTTGTAGATAGCATAACTTAAAAAATAAAATTCATAAAAATGAAATAAAAATACAGGCAACTTAGTTCATGGGATGAACTTTAAAAAACCCTTATTAACAATGCCCCAATATTAGGTTGTTCATGAAAAAGTCACTGAAAAATTGTCATCTTGTGACCTAATTAGATGAACGTTCATCTTGGCTAAAATAGCATAGTGTTGCTAGTTGTGTGAGGTGGTAGGAGTTGGTTGGTGGTGTCAGGAGAGAGAAAATATCACTTTCACTATTTTGTAGATAGCATAACTTAAAAAATAAAATTCATAAAAATGAAATAAAAATACAGACAACTTTATTTTCTTATTCTCTATAAAATGACACCCATTTTGCTATAATCTTATAAATTAGAATAAAAAAGTAAAAATCATACAAATAAAAAGAGAAAAGTTATGATGAACTTTAAAATAGGTCATTATTAGGAAGAAAATGTTAAAATGTGACATTTTAGAAGAGAGAAAATAGATGAATAATATTATAAACTTTAGCAAATGAGTCATTGCTAATAATGCTCTAACAAAAATTATATGAAGGGATGTTTAGCAATTGATAGGTGACTTTATATGCCAGTTGCATTGATCGGCTGTTTTTAGTGGTGATTGGTTGTTCAATTATTTGTTGTTAATAAAGTATTTGGTAGAATTGAATGTTATTACTAGTTGTTTAGTATAAAATGGAAGCAAAAGTCAAAAATCAGTTAAAAATCCTGTAAAAACAACTTCCGGCTTTTAGCTAATAAGCCAACTTTTTAGCCACCGAAAAGACGTGTTACCAAATACTTTTTTTTGACTGTTTGCCTATAAGCAAAAGTCAGCCAATAAAAAAGCCATTTAAAAACCATTTACCAAACAATATTTTTTAAAAAAACTTGTAAGTTCTAACAAATAAGGTATTTTTTGACGAAATTTGTAAGAACAGTAGTAGATAAAAGAGACACAAACTTGATGGTGATCAGAAATGAGGGAGCGTAGCTTCTGGAGCTCAGGAATGGGGTCGGAGTTAGTTTGATGTGGCAAAGAGGCGTCGGGATCAGGCTCGCTCCGGTTAGGTTTGATGGGCCTCTTAGGAGCCATGGACTCGAAGTGGGTTATGACCTCATGGGCGATCTGGAGCTGTTGTTGTGGGTCTACTACTTCATCGCTGCGGCTTGGTTTGTTCACCGTTGGTAGTATCTGTTCTTCCATCTTTATGCTATGAATATATTAACTTGTTTTTTCGAAGTCTTCTTCTGTTGGTGCAAGAACAGGTAGAGGTTGGAGTTGGAGTTGGAGTGGCCTTTCTGAAAAGCAAAGATCAATTTAGCGGTTGTGGGCGTGTAGTTATTTATACTATAGAAGTTTTGAGGAAAATATAAAAAAGGGTAGGGGAAGGAAAATAAAAACTAGGGGCTTATTGTTAAAACCACCTTCTGCAACATTCGAGAAATCTTAAACGTTTAAGAGTTATATCTTACTACCTCCGTTTCAAGTGTATTGTAACCTTTACTTTATTTGACAATTTCATATTAATTGCAACATTTCTATTCTAATCACCAAAAAGATCACATGTGCAACCTTTCTCTCTCTTCATTACTTATTATCACATGATGCAAGTGGGGAAGATGGCCCACTTTTTGGCTTTTCTTAATAAATGTGTCAACCCCTATGTTGCAATACACTTGGAACGGAGGTAGTATATGTTTCCAAAAATCTAACATTATTACTTTAAAATAGATATTATATTAGTTTTACATATATATGATGTGTACAGAGTCATGTAAAATTTTTTATATAAAATAATTTTTGTTTATTTAGTGTGTTTCACTGTTTAGCATTTTTTTCAAAATAAAAAATATGTGAATAGTTAGTTATAGAGAGAGTTGTTCACTAATATAGGAATTAAAAAAAGATTAATAATGATTTTTTGGTGTCCCCACCTCTTCACTCATAAAATAACTAGTTATATATGCACGTGATGCGTGCGAAATAATGTAAAATTCTGCATGAATAAAGAGTTGGTTTACTATAAGACGGCCTTAGGTTAAACGTTAACATCAGGCCAACCCAATAAGCATTAGGGAAGCCCATGACGCGCGCGCCACAAGTAAGCAACTCAGCCAAGTTTTTTTTCTTTAACTTTTCGATCCAAAACCTTAATTTTTTGCGTTTTTTAACTTTTCGCCCTAAAACCTTAACTTTTTTATAAAAATCCACAACTAATATCATATGTAGAATCGATATTAACAAATATGCTAAAATTGTTAACTTTTAAACTTAAAAACTTAGCTTTTGAACTTAAAACCTTGAACTTTTAAATATTAACATAAGTTATTTTGTTTAAAACTTACAATAAGACCATTCCAATAGACCCAAAAGTTAAGGTTTTAGGGTTGAAAAGTTAAAAAACGCAAAAGTTAAGGTTTTAGGTCGAAAAGCTAAAAAATCAATTTGTCTGGGCTCCTTAGCGTGTGGCACGCGTAATTGGGCTTTTAGTTGGTTTACATTAAGACCGTCTTTTATAAGACTTTGCCATGAGTACAATAATTTTGTTTAGGGTGTTTTGTATTTCTTTTTTCAAAATCTTAAAAAGTGAAAATAGTTAGTTATGGAGAAAGTTGTTCTAGTTATTTAGGACTTAAAAAAAAACATAAATATTGATTTTTGGTGTCCCTCTCCTCTTCACTTATAGAATAGAGATTTTTGTATAGTATTCGATAGAGTATAAACTATTCCTGGGCCTTTAACCATCAACTTAGGCTTTTGATTGAGTTAGTTCCTTAACATGGTATCAAGAGTTACTGTGAGTGTGTGACCATAAAGTTATATGTTCGAATCTCATCCACCTTTTCTTTCTTAGTGGAACATTTAGCGTCAGGTATGGGGAGGCTTGTGTTGTATCCACACTTCAAGCCCAATGGGCTCTTGAATGAGGGGGCGTGATAGAGTATTAAACTATTTGCTTTCAACCATCAACTTAAACTTTTGGATAAGGGGTGTTTTCATATACTTGAGTTCACCATATATTGCCTCTCATTTTACATATGAAATGATACATTTTACCCCTCTTTTAATATGTGAAATGACCAATGTGTCTGTATTAGATGTTTATCAATCTTCCAAACGTTCTCGCAATATAAAATTTTCAAATTCACATGGGTCGAGACTTGAGAGTTTTCATCCTATACCCTATACAACGGTCTCCGAAAGACAATGAGCCTAAAAAATTTAGGCTTCGGTGTACTAGGATAAAAGTTGTACTGCCTCCGTAACATAAAAAAGCAACGATTGGACATAAAAGTTGGATTTGCTGCAAATTAGATTGATGTCAAATTAAGTGGTTCTTACTTCTTGTGTTGGGTTGAAAAACTGATTATGTTATGGACTCTTTCGGCAAAATGGAGTTTTATTCAATTTACAATAAAAAATAATAGAAACATTATACTAATGTGTCTAGAAGCCTACTCTACTCCTGTGACTCTCCATACGCCAAAAAAATATGCCTGAGAAGTGATGAAATTATATGAATAAAATAATAAGCATGCAAGCTTGAGTTATTGTGAGTAATATATATGATTAGTATTTACTCTGTTCATTTTAGTATTAAATAATAATAGGGTTGATTGATTGTATGCTTGTAGATGTTTTAGGTCACATCAACTGTCATTATCAAGATTATTCAAGTGTAATTGCGGTTACTCTGCTTCGGTTGATGTCATCTAGTTTAGTTGGTAAAATCTTGTGAGCATGAAATCCAAAATCTGAGATCATATCATGTCTACTTTGTTGCTCTCTACTTGTTAAAAAGAATAGTGGTTCTTATTAGAATTTATACAATCCACAACTCCTATTTACGCAATTTAAGCTTAGAATTATACAACCCAAAGTCCTATTTACACAAACTGTTTTGCCAAATAGAACATTGTACTAGCTCATGGCTTGACAATTGACATATACACATATATCAACAATTAGAAGATCAAAGAATTTTGCTCATAATTGGTCGTGCTTTACAAATGGCCTTCAAAGGTTGTGCTTTTGGCATGTTAAGTCCTCGCCCTTCACTCATATCTATTTCCTCATCACCAATTCTTTTCCAATTAAAGCATTGAATCAATGATCCCAAAGCCAAACTCACCATTCTGTTACCCAAGTTGGCCCCAGGGCAACCTCTCCTTCCTACACCAAAAGGCAGCAGCTTGTACTGATCAACATTTTTACCTTCAAACCGTTCTGGCTTAAACTCTGTAGGCTCATCCCATAGTTGTGGATCCCGATGAATGGCCCACGCATTGACGAGTAACATGGTCCCACGTGGTATATCGAATCCACCGATTTGACAATCCTCGGAAGACATGTGTGGTAGTAGAAGGGGGACTGAGGGGTACATCCGTAGTGTCTCTAAAATGACACTTTGAAGATATGGTGTTCTCGAAAGATCTGATTCATCGATGAGATGATCTTGTCCGATATGAATATCTATTTCGGTTTTGAGCTTGTCCATGACATGAGGATTGTTGAGTAGCAGTGACATTGCCCACTCCATTGCTGTTGATGAAGTGTCTGTACCAGCAATTAGCAATACCTGCAGATTAAAGAAACACACACATAGTAAGGCTAGGGGGACTTCTAAGATGAGTATTGCTATTTGGCTAAATTATAGCCTTTTGCACACGACTAAAATCGAGTTCTTTTCTTTTCAAATCACACTTGATTTGTTTGTGGTTTGAGATCGCTCATTTGAACTGTTTCCTCTATATTATGATCCTAAGAAAGACACGTTCAATTAAGATATCAACTTAGTAAAGTCTTGTGTCCGTGGTACCAAAACCTGGTATCACATACCATCTACATCAATGCCTTTGTTGCTTCTTACCTACCAAATAAACTCATCCACATTCAATGGATGTAGCAATGTAGAAATATACTTACACTTTCTTAACCAGTACAGGAAATAGGAATCCAGTAAACTTCTTGGCATCTCAGTAGACTTTCTAAAGTTCTAAAAAAACCATTACCTTTAATTATTGTTTAGTTGCATAATGCTATTAGTATACAGTACTACTACAGCTTATGAGAAGAGCACCAAGTTTCAACCTTCTCTCAAACTAAATGTTCAATTACATGCCAATTTACTTGCTGATCCTTTAAACTCAAGAATCCCCTTTACTATATCACTAAACATCTTTATCTCTTCAGAATACACCACCCTTTTCACCAAAGTATCCTTTCGCAGCAAGCATTCTCAGTAACATTTTAAAAAAAACAACTCGAAACACCAGTTTTAGCTCTAGTATAGCATAACCTCCTTAAAGTATATGGTAGCTTATCTTATACTTTTCTTCGTTCTTTTCTAACCACTAAATGTTTATTCTATGTTTACTATTAATCACTACTAAACTAATTTTCGTAGCTTTTCCCTCTCACATATCAACTTTATCCCATGGTATTTGGGACCACTTGGCTCTCACATGTCTCTACCGTTTCCATTAATATGCGTACCTAACTCATAGTGGTTTAAAAGTTGCATACTGCCGCGTCACCACATTGTATTGGAACTCTGAACTATACCACAACAGGATTATTGTTCAAGGCAACACATCGAATCACATACAATGGGAACTACAATTTCGAGAAGTACTTCAATACTCATTGGTCCATGTAACTATGCAAGGTACATTTGAGATCATTTAAGATAAAACCACCCGGGAGTCGTGAGGAAGATTAAATAAACATCTGTCTATTATGTTATGTGGGTATTGAAAGGCTCATTACTTCGACTAGTCTCCATGTCGTGAATGAGTACTAAGTAAAGCAAAATCCAAAATTCTTACCAGATTTTTGCATCTTACTTCAACACACTCCCCTTCTAGAGTTGTTTCACTTGATGGTGTGATCTTGAACAAAAAACTAAAGATCTTCTATACTAGTATAATGTTTTTTTGTATCATTGATTAATCAATTTACCTCGTTCGATGCTGAACATGTGATCAATTCTTACCCGAAAAGAAGGCAACAAGTAAATCAAAGGAAAACATAACAAAGTCTGAACAACTTCTGATGTTTCATGGAATTCATACCACATGTATTACAATTTATAGGTACTGAAAGATGAGAAAGTTGAAGAACAAAAGCCTGAAAGCTACTACTATTAGTGACCTGACCCTTCCCTACTAGGTCCTGAAGATAATGTAAACATTCTACCTATTGGAGTAAACCATGGTTGAGTCTTCCTTTGAGCAGGGAAAACAGAGGATGAAGGGACTAATACCATTCTCTTAACCCTACTTTTCGACACAACATTGCTCGGATTTTCTCTCGCCTTAAACGCTACAACCACGTCGATCCAGCTCGAAAATAACAGCAGCATTGCTAGAATATATACAACAGAAAGACTACTCCTGAAGTTAAACTTCATCTCTTAAGCTAGGACGTATTAGAAGATACTAATACAAGAATTCACAATAGCTCATATAGTATGACAGAACAAGTCCAAAGAAGCTTATATAAGGGTTTTTGAATCTTGATCATTTGTTTTCTTTTGGTGTTTTTGGCTTTATTGTTTACCAATCAGTATGTTTTTACGGTGCAAAACTTGAGATCATCTTTTCACACTAGGATTTCCATTGTTTCCCAGTTTGCAACAACTAGTGTCCTTTATGTAATCTCATGCTTTTGCACCTAGTTAAAATGGCTGGACATGGGTCTGACTTCGCACAATGATTTGTCTCCCATTTGTATCTTAGACTACCCACACTAAGTGTGACACCTAGTGCGATTTTGAGGATGGAACAAAGATTAGGAGTGAAGAATTGCAGACAATGAAGTTCTGAGCCGTACGATATCATCTCATACTACTCCCATCATCCCAATTTAGTTGTGTTTTCTTCCATACACACCCGTTCCGATCTAGTTGTAACACTTCTACTCTAAGTCATGAACCCGCCATTTTTTTCAATATTTATCGCTCAAAACCCTCCATAGTCTTGTATCAATATAAAAGTATCTCACTCACCTTCTATCTCATTAACTTTTACAATAACTTAATACACCATATACCCTACTATACCCACTTCCTAAAACTGTGCCAAGCTAGTCTTGCAATTAATTTAAATTAGGACAAAGGGAGTCCTTTATTGCAGGATATCATAGATTACCTCTCGACTTACCAAATATCACTCCTTAAAAGCTAAAAGTCAGAGGTCGTCACGCCTAAAATAGAAAAAGTAGCTCAAATGTTATGGTGAAACCGTCTCGTGCAAGTAGACCTTGTCAATTGACAAAATAGCTTAATGAGTATAAAATTCGGGTCATTCGAAGGAAATTTATCAGCGATGATCATTAGTGGATAATTTTTTGTATTAGACATGTCAATACAAGGGCATGATGATTGATGCTATGATTAAAAACTATTAATACATGTTAAAAATATGTATGTGTGCTAATTCTTCAAACTCCTATTCCCTAAATCAAATCCTTACTTTTCTATTGATTTGTCCATTATCGACTCTTGACATGTCCGACATGCTAGCGGCCCACAACGGCTGGCCCCGATCACTTGACCCACCATTGATTTACATCGACCCGCTCAATAATCAAGTCTATATACGACATTATCAACAATGTTGGAATAGGTGACAATCACAAAATGCAACTCTAGCGTCAATTTAGAAGTAAAATGAAAATAAGATAAGATGAATAGAGAGAAATTAAACTTACTAATATAAGCCCTTTAATAGTCTCATCAGTGTAATAATCTGGATCTGATTTCTGCAACACAAGCAAACGACTAATCAAACTTTCTTCATCTTCTAATTTAATCAATCCTAATCTCTTTCTCTGATCATCAACAAGACCTTGCAAAAAATCATCAGTTTTCTTAGCAAGTCGTTTAATCCTCTTAATATATCCACCATAATCAACCCATCTTAAAACTGGTAAAAAATCACCAGGATTTGAAGCACCAGCAAACTCAAGAATCTCCTTAATTATATCACTAAATCTCCCAGCCTCTTCTAAATCCACAACTCCATCACCAAAGTATCTTTTCCCAGTAAGCATCCGCAACAAGATATTAAAAACTAGAATCCGAAAATTCGAAATAAGCTCGACTTCTGCATCATCATCATCATCATGTAACCTCGTATTCTCGTACAGTTTACTAATCATTTCCTTAACTTCATATCTTCGTATGCCAACCGACATGTTAAGTCGGTTGGTCGACAATACTTCGAGTAAGCTGATTTTTCTAAGGTTACGAAAATGATCACCGTACGGTGCAGTAACCATTGTGTTGAAGTTATATCCAAGGTACTTCCCCATGAGGAGAAGAGGACGGTTGGCGAAGACGATGTCGTTTTTTGTGAAGCATTCTTCAACAGCTGATGGAGAGTTGACTATTACTACAAGATGAGTACCGAATCTAAGAGAAGTTATGGAACCGTAGTTTTGTGAGATTTTATGTAAAGTTCGATGAATTGGGTCCTTAAGAAGGTGTAGATGGCCTATGAATGGAAGAGTTGGTGGAGATGGAGGAAGATTATGTGATGATTTTTTGTTTGTTTGAATAATATAGAATTTGAAGATTGATATGAGAAATATTAGTAGGATTAATAGAGATGGGTATGATGATATTATGTTCGCCATTGATGTTGTTGTTGTTGTTAGGAAGGTATTGAGCTGATTTCAATGGAGTGAATTAGTATGAATACTTTGTCATTTTATGTATCCATCTTCTATTTGACGTTATCTATCTGGATTATATCGATAGGATAACCCTGTTGAAAACAAGGTGTCCACCGTCGAAAGCAATGACTAATTTCTTCGCCCAGGAAGCTCTACTTCAAGATAAAGGGCTGGTCAATGACCTCTTTTCATTCCCAAATGTCAGGATTCGTATCCCTAACCGATTGGTTAAGAGACAAGGTAAGGTACCATCATGCCAAGGCCACTTGGTTATAGTGGTACTCTAATAGGAAATGTTTTACTCTCTACTCCCTCGGTTCCTCCCTTCCATATTTATTGTAACATCTTACTTTTTATAATATATATACACTCATTTTTTACCTTCTTATGTGATTTATACATAAGGATAAATATAGTTACGTGGGATCTTGATTAGTTTGTCTCAATATATGCTTATTAATATCAATTTTTTACTTAAATAAAAGGAGAGATACTAACGTTTAAAGTAGTGCATTATGAGGCGTAAAACTCCCAATGTTACAATAGATATGAAATAGAGGAAGTATATTGAGACTTAAATACTTTCTTTTTTGGACATTTTTTTTCTTTATCTCTCTTCAAGTATATGCTAGTTGTTCATTATTTTCTCTCTCTATCTGTCATCTCCAAAAAAATTGTTAGTAGTATGTGAAAAATAAGGTGTTACTACTAAAAAGAACGAGAGAAGTACAACTATCATCCTACATCTATTTTCTTTTTTGCTCATGCATATTTGAGAAAACTCCAAATCAGTAAAATTTATACTAAGAGTTTAAATGATAAAAAGAATACGCATATGATACAATCACAAATTCACGATAAGCAAAAAGAAACCGCAAAATTTAACATCAAATCATATGTATTTAGGTTCATGTTAAGTATGGGTCTGGGCCGTTGATATATTGATTTCTTATAGAGCTTTTCCCTTTCTTTACAAGCTAAATTGTGCGATATTGATGCTCTTAGGAGCTATTTATGCTAACTATTTCGATATAGTTGTGGTTTGTGTGTTCCATATCATTTTGCAGGTTTTTAGGGAAAAACTCCCTATTTACTTGATGTTTTCAGCACCACGCTGTAGCGGAAGGTTATGAGGCATCTTGGCGGTCTCGAGATGGTATTCGGACCCCGTTGTGAAGAAGAAATGTGCAAAAGGCTTGGCGTCTGAAGCCAAGTAGAAGCAAGGAAGAAACAAGCCTCGCCCGATCGGGTCGGGCAACCACTGCCCAATCGGGTACGAGTAAAATAGCCCAGAAGTTCAGTTTTTCCGCCCGATCGGGTGGACTTGCCCGATCCCGTCGGATGGACCTACACTTAGCCAATTTGCTGAGTTTTAAGAACACTGAAGAAGCTTCCACCCGATGGCATCTGGTGGACTTGCCCGATCGGGTGCTAGGGTTGCGGCCCTGATCGAGTGGAAGATGCCCGATCCCATCGGGTGAAGCCTAATTTGCTACTGTCAGAAGCTTGTTCCCAGACCCGATCGGGCGGCCCTTTGCCCGATCGGGTGGACGACACTGGGACGCGATTTTTCGTTATTTCCCCACTCTATCTTATTGTTTTCTTAGGGATTATAAATACTTTTTAGGTTGTTTTTAATTGTATCTTTTATTCTATTGAACATTTAGAGAGCTCTTAGCCTAGTCTTTCATTGTTTTCGATTGTAGAAGAGATTCAAGTACTATTTCAATTCAATTAAAGTTTCCGCTTTCCGTCAATTTGGTAATCGTCTTTCTTATTGTTTTATTCTTGTCTCTCAATTGCTTTAGTTTAATTGCTTATTACTCAATTTGTTCATGATGCAATTATTAGGGTTTTCAATTAGTTTTGTTATTGTTAATTCAATCATGTCTGAGTAGTTCTCTTTCTAGGGTGTTAGTTAGGGAAGCCATGTTTATACCATGATTGTTATTTAGACTTCTGTTGATTTCTAGGGCTTGATTAGAGTGATTGTGGTGTGGTTTGTTCTTAATTAGTAATTAATGTTAGTGGCCAATTTCATTGATTGCTTGTGGTTAATAGTTGTTTGTACAGATCCGTCTTACGACTAGAGGCCTAGGACACATCAGTAGTTCTGATTACGTTAGTAAACATGCGGCGTATGTTGAACTATGAGCGTTGAGTCTTAACCATAGCTTGACACATGCTCTAATCCCTCGACTCTTGACCTAGGTTTTGATAGTTGTTGACCTTGTTTGATTGGTATAAGCATGGTGGACCGACCTAATACCCTAGGTTTTTATTCCATAGTTAAATCCTCGACTTAATTCGTATTCCTTAGCTTACTCATTAGTTTAGTTAATTCTCCCTATTTTCTTCTGAAGTAGTTAGTTAATTGAATATTAATATAGAAACTCTGTCTCCCTGCGGATTCGACCCTACTTTCACTGACTACCTTAGTTAGAGGACCGTAGGTTTATCTTTGAATAGGTGATACGACTAAATCCTATCAGCCGTCCCATAAAGAGGAGAGTGTGTCCACTTTGCAAGATAAAAGAAAATATCACCTTAAAACCATACGACAATTATTGGAGAAATAGTACTTAGCCTTAATGTAAGAGTATAAAACTATTTTTAGGCCTTCAAACATCATCTTAGAATTTGAATCGAGTTGGTTCTTTGAATCCTTGACATGATAATAAGAGCTAGGTGTGACTAGAAGGTCAGGGTTCGAATCTCATGGCACCAAGCAGCATGAGGAGGCCTATGTTGCATATGAACTTCAAGGCCAAGTGGCTCTTGTGTGAGGGGGCATGTAAGTGTATAACACTATTTATAGGCCTTAAAAACAGGGAGATTATGCAGGACAATTAATGTACGATCGTACAGATTCTCAACTAGTGTTATTTATTGATTTCCTATTTCTTAGAAGTAATTTTGGACACCGATCGTCGTTGCTCTGTAGAGCACAATTAATCGATCTCTAAGAATAAATGACACCTTGAACATTGTGGTTTTAGAAACAATATCCATGTGATGGGTCAAAGTATAGTAGTAATGACAATCTTTTTTTAGAGATATTTCAATATTTATTAAAAAAAATAACTATAGATTT
The DNA here is from genome assembly GCA_947645195.1 of Patellifolia procumbens. Lineage (NCBI taxonomy): Eukaryota > Viridiplantae > Streptophyta > Magnoliopsida > Caryophyllales > Amaranthaceae > Patellifolia > Patellifolia procumbens. The sequence goes on from CANSGD010000144.1 coordinate 4,426,536, forward strand.
CAAATTTAAATTGCGGCAATTGATCTCATAAATGAAGCTGAATTCATCAATGAACATTAAAATGAAACCTCTTTTATTTTACTTTTGACTTGACAAACTTATGAAAAGACAATCCAATAAAACTAAATTGCAAAACACTAAAACATAATAGACGAAAGATACAACCTTGTGACTTGTGTAGGCTATCTAGCAAGAACAACATACATTCATACACTCATAAATCGAACATAATTTATTAGACAATCTTGCCATTTAGTTCATTGATAAAATTCTCAATATTGGTATTGGAAGAGCCACCACTTGATATTGCTTTCTTAGCCGCTACTTTCCACTTGATGGCTTGTTCCTTCATGGCTAAAGCCCTTGTTCCCTCGGTCACCTCCACAAGACACCTCTCAATCTCCTCCCTCTCAAGCTCACCATCCTTGCTCTTTCTCATCCTTACTCCCATCTTAAAAACATCAACAAGAAGTTTCGCGTTTGTTGGTTGGTCCGTCCAATCAGGGTAAGCTATAACCGGAACACCACTTATGATAGTTTCCAATGTCGAGTTCCATCCACAATGAGTTATGAAACACTTAATCGCGCGGTGCCTTAACACTTTATCTTGACTACACCATGGAACTATAAGTCCTCTATCTTTTGTTTTTTCTAGGAAATCTTTTGGCAATTCCCCCATTTTCCTTCCCCAAATCTTCTCCCCTTCCTTCCTCACCCATAGAAATCGTCTATTATTATCACTCTCCAATGCCATTGCTAGTGCGTGCGTCTCATTTTGCGACAACACAGATATGCTTCCTAGAGCAATGTATATCACAGATGATGTACCTGTAAGAATTTATAAATCTCCTTGAGTTAACGAACATATGCAACAATAATATCATGAGTGCATAAGTATCCAATGCTTATCGATTTCTATTAGTTGATTATAAGGCTTTGTCACGTAAACAAAAATTGAAAAAGTTTATAAGTTAGATTCATAAAAACAATTTTAACCAATAGCTTCTTTAGCTTCATACCATATTTTTGTAACAAACTAAACAAGCTAATTTGAAAAGAATAAGCTTTAATCCACAAAAATTAAATGTAAGTTAAACATCTTTTTCTACTACCCAAAAATCATTCTAACTAATGTAAATCGTTTCACTTTAATAGAAACCATTGAAGAAGAAAAAAACGGCTTAATAGGCCTATCCGCCTCAAGGTTAATGTATATATGCATTTTAATTTTTAAAATTCGTATTTAATTGAATCATTAGTAAACAAATATTAATAGGTTGTGGTGATAAAGAGGTCTTTGAGAGGCCTTCTTAATCCAAATTTGGAGAAGTGCGAGCCTCAATTTGAAAAAAATCTCGACACATGTGTTGGAAACTTTCATACATTAGTATACATATAACCCTACAAATTGGTACTCAAATTAGTACCAAATAACCATTTTCTTTTATATGTCTCAATATTATATTATATTATATTACATTTACATTAACATTATGTGTATCGATAAAAAATCAATAGAGTAAACTAAAAAATATCCTAAAATTGTAACTAATCATGGTGTACAATATATGGTATGACTTCATATAAGACAAGTGAAAACACGTTATTTTACATGATAAAAATAAAATATATATTTGCTATAATTACCTTGCTTATTGAGCCAATCCACGCAAATATCATTCTCTTTGTTATCCTCTTGCGCATCCTCTTGTACACTTAACATAGTTGGTGAGACTAAAGGGCCAATCGGGAGAATGGGTTTAAATTGTACCATGTAATTGACTAGACTTTGCTCTAAATCACAAAATGAACTTCCAAATACCCATTGAAATTGATCTAGTATACTCATGGATGACATAATTACCTTAATAAAATGAGGAGGACTAGAAGGAAGGATAAATGTTGGAAGGTCATCAATCTTAAGCAATGGTAATCCAGGTATGTCAAAATTAGCTTCATTTGGTTCGTTAAATGAAGATAAGTAAGATTGTGTGTTGTGGTAGTAATGATGAAATATGGCATATGTTGCACAAGATTGAACCCATAACATTGCACAAGGTATGTTGTGCATGGTTGCAACATTTGAAACCCAGGGCACAAAACAATTGTTGATTATACATGCAAACTTTTTACCTTTTTCTCCGAGGGTAGAAATGAGTTTTGAGAGGTTTTTAGCACCGTCTCGTGGGAGGTACTCCTCTGTAAGAATAGCTATGTTTGTGTCACGATCAAGTTCAACGTCGAGGCCATCATTAAAGAATTCAAAGTCGATGAAGTTGGTTTTGGTGGCTAACCCATTTAATATTTGGTCTCGAGCATGGTTAGTTGTGGCTAGGGTTACATGGAGACCTTTCGATGTAAGGAGTTTGGCAAAGTGAATCATAGGGTTTATGTGACCATGGTAGAACAATGAGACCATTAGAACATTTGTTTCTTTGGTAAGAGACATTGTTATGTAACAATTACAAAAATGGAGGAACAATGAGATGGACAAGGCAAAGTTTTGTAATGTGGTAGAAGGTGTGGGTGTATTGGAGGTTATATAGTCATATTATGTTCTAAGTAATCGTGGTAAAGAAAAGGGAGCATGCATTCGTTGCAGTGGATATTAGATTATTAACAATGTAATATTTAAGGAAGTGTTACCAAATATTTTTAACAACAAAAACGGCAATATATCACAACTGATTTGAAAAAGGTTAATCAATGAAGTTATAGAAAAGGAAAGAGATTTTCACTTTTTTATGAATACATTTTAAATGCTTGAAGAATTGGATTTGGCTAGACAACATGTGGTTAGTAAATAAGGATCGGTTTTTCTTATTGAAACAAAATATAAAAGCTTGGAGCTTGTTCGATGTCACTGTTAATTTTAAAAATCTTAGTTTCAAGATTGATTTTATTTTGTTTGATAAACTTAAAGCTAGTCCTTTTGAATTAAAGTTATTAGAATTTCGGATATTATAATAGGAAATGGAAACTATATAATTCTCTCTACTTTTCATATACTATGGGATTTTAGTTTTTTTAAAAATTGAAAGTAAAACAAACAATGAATGACTTTTAGTATTTTGAAAAACAAAAAACAATTAGTCCATTTTATTGTCATTTTTTAAAATGAAAAGGATCGGTATGATTGTTTTTCTAACCTATCACGACTTTATTCGTATTAAAACATTAGGATGAAAATTGACAATAATAATAACACCAAACAAAAGCCCTAAAATCCAATAAAGAAAGAATAGCCAAAGATATCATGATTTTATGCCATAATTGACAAGTATATATGCATGTATGTGTCTATGTATGTCCGTATTTATATAGGTATGTATGCGTGTATGAGAAATTTTTTCTAAACAACTTTAAAGTAAATCGCTAGTTTATAATCTCGTACTCCATCCATCTCTAAATGAGCGTTCTCTTTGCCTTAAAAATATAATTTAGGCCTAATAAATCTAGAATAGTTCACTTAATTAAGTTGCAATAACTTATAATATATTCCAACATATAAGTTCATATAACTTTAGATAATTTCTTATAAGTATTAAGTCCAATTTAGATAAGTTATGAAAAAATAATATAAAAAACATACTCTAATAATGTTTTATCCACTTACTATTGCCCTATACAGACAAAGGCAAATAAGGGAGAGCGTATGGAAGCAGGTCATTTTTGTATATTGAATTTAAGAGATAGTATGGTTGTAAGACAATACATGTTCTCTTGGGCTAGAAACAATTGAACTAAATTAAACTCAATTGATTTGAACTCATCAACTCAACTTGTTGTGAAATAGGGTGATGTATGTGTTTGATTAGTGCGGGATAATAGTCAATAATAAAAGTACATTAGAGAGAAAACAATAAAGAAGAAGAAGTAACGTACACAAGGATTTACATGGTTTGCGCAATTAGATCTAGCCCGTTGGTAGGGGTATTCGAGAGCTTTTCGAATCTTAAATATAGTGGAGGAAAATACAAGAGGAATATAAGGAGCTTTTCTCACTTTAAATTCACATTAACACAAAAGTCAAATTGATTTTGACTATGAAATCACTCATTTTATTTTCACGTCAATTAACTCCTCACCTTATACTACACTAATACAACTACACAAAACAACAAAATTAACGCACTAATAACTTGTACTACTACAACAACAACCTACAACCAGTAGCAAAAACCACAAAAACAAACTACAGTACTCCCTATAACCGCCTACCAACATAACCTTCACAACGTCACTACTCCACCACTAACACCAACACCACCACGTCCACCACCACCACGATCACCAAAAACAACAAATTTATCATACAAACACTCAACAAAATCCCAAACTCCACTTTAATCTCTAAAAAATTTCACTAATCAGACATCTACAATATTAGCCTAAAGTTCGACTAATAACTCAACTAAGAAACCTACATGAACCCAAAAGTAAAATTTTAAAAGTAAGAAAGTTTGTAATCCAAACTCGAAAACATGCTAGCCAGCTCGAATCAAAATCATAAAAGAACCAATTAAACAAATTTCACGTCCCATAATTTTTCTCCAATTCGAATTTGGTATGAACCCTAATTTAACGAAACCTCAAATTTGAAATTCAAGCATGAAACTGAAACTAAAACTGAATCTTACTTGGTTAATGGACTAATTGGAATGTAGAGAAGTGACTAAAGACCCAAAAGAACTTCTTAATCCGAAATTCAACCTGGAAAAACACAAGCCCAGAGCCCTTTTATATCTCTTCGCAGATGCTCGAAAAATTTGAAAGTGAGGCAATCAATGTTGATGAAAGATTGGTTGGTTGAGACTCCTAGGCAATGCTTGAGTGAGAGAGAGGTAGAGAAAAATAAATAAATGTGGCCAATCTAAGCCCACATTCTATTAACACCATTTCATTCCGCTTTAACCCAACACTAAGCTTACACATTACGCACCAACATAGTCGTCCTTTATCTTCTCATTTCTTTTAATCTTTTTTATTCTCGAACTACAACACACAATTTATTCAAAAAAACATCATACTTACTGAGTGAATTAAACTAGTCATTAAAAGAATTAAACTAGTCACTGAATGAATTTAACACTGAGATTATTGAATAGATTAAACAAGTCACGAAATGGATTATACTAGTCACTGTTTATAAAAAGAGGATTTGTTTTTGTACTTAATATTGAGTTTCAGACGTTGCCTTTTAAATTTAAAAGTAGGTGATCTCTTACTAGACTAGCTGAAGAAAGAAATGGAGAGTTAAATCAGTTAACACATTCACCTGCAAGTCACGTGAGAGTCAATATTTGAATAGATGTTCAGTGCCAAAATTCGAGCTAAGATTTTACGTAGCGAAAATATTTTGATATTAGGTTGTTGTGTGCGTGCCCAAATTTTTTCACAAGGTGCCTTATGATTAAAAAAAACTAATATTTATAATGCTATTTCTTACAATTTTTTTAATCCAACTTTTTTCACATGCTTTTGCACGCAACTAGGCCTGTTAAAAAACCGGTATAGATTAAAGCACTAAGCAATTTCATAACCTTAGCTAAAAAGGGCTAAAAGTAAGGGGTAGATTACCTTATGGTTGTTTACATGCTTAAGCAAAGCTTATGGAAGAGAAGAAGGTTTGAACAGCGACGTATAATATATGCTAAGGAGTGCAGTCAATAAAAGAATAAAAGAAGAAGACACCGGCTTCTATTAGCTGACATAAAATACAAAGATTCTTTGTTCTTTCTCTTGTTCAATTATCGATCTGGGGGACTTTCATGAAAGCGGTACTGAGCTAACCAGTGCGTTCTCCGAGACGCCAATTTCTACTTTTTAGTTTTCGGTCTTGTGATTCGTTTGTCATGTTTGACCGGACCAAACTTGTTTTGCCTTTTACTTATAAATTATAAATCTTATGTTCTAAAAAATTTATTGTATATCTATGCCGGATACATACTAATAATTAGGTGAAATGACCAGATGTTATTGAGTAGAATACGTTTTGTCCCTTTCAATTTATCCCTTATTTTCACCCTAGAATTCATAAACTTTTATATTTTTTATTTAATCAGTCTAATCAATCCGATCCAGACGAAATCCAAACTATAACCAGTCCGATTCTGAACCTGTGAACCCCCTCACGAATGTGCATCCACTTTTCGAGTAGTCGGAATAAATAGAACTTGGGCGCGGAGTTGGTGCGCTTATACTTCTCGCCCGCACGAGCCTGAAAATCAAACAAGTGAAACAACTGTCGGAGTGAGTCTGCGTGAGAGGAGAGAAAGATGGGAAGCTCGAACACCGGCGGAAAAGACGATTCCGGCAACGCCGTTGGAAGCGATTCCTCTAATGGCGGACTTCCGGATCCTAAGTCCAATCTTTACTCTGAAGGCGATAGAGTTCTTGCTTATCACGGTCCTCGCATCTATGAAGCCAAGGTTTATCTCTTCTCATGAAATCATCATTTTCGCCTCTTATACTTTTCATTTTTTGATTTAGTGTTGTTGATTTAGTAATGTGATAGCTTGGAGCTGTAGAATGTAGGTTTTGGTTGTTCTGTTTGTTTCCTGAAAAGAAATTTTATGGAGGATAAACTGTATTTGTATTGGCGAAGAGCATTTTGAGGTTTTATGGAGATTTTAGGCGAATTATTGATGTTCACGTTGGTTTTGTTAGTACTTTTGAATTTAGGAATAGCTTAATCGAGAATCGAGTGTATCAAGAGTGGAATCTATGAAGCCAAGGTTTACTTCTCTATTTCTTATTAATTTGTGTCCTCTCCTCTCGTGAAATCATCTTTTTCGTCTCCTTTTCTTTTTTTAAGTTTATGATTTAGTGTTGTTGATTCAGTAATGTGATAGATTGGAGCTGTAGAATGTAGGTTTTGGTTGTTCTATTTGTTTACTGAGAAAGGAAATTATGGAGGATAAACTATATTTGTATTGGCGAAGAGCTTGTTTGAGGTTTTAAGGAGATTTTAGGCGAATTATTGGTGTTCACATTGGTTTTGTTAGTACGTTTGAATTTAGGAATATCTTAATCGAGAATTGAGTGTATCAAGAGTTGAATCTATGAAGCCTAGGTTTACGTCTCTATTTCTTATTAATTTGCGTTCTCTCCTCTCGTGAAATCGTCTTTTTCGCCTCCTTTTCTTTTTTAGTTAATGATTTAGTGTTGTTGATTTAATATTGTGATAGATTGGAGCTGTAGAATGTAGGTTTTTGGTTGTTCAGTTTATTTAGAGAAAGGAAATTATGCAGAGAGTTAGAATGTATAATGGTTTAGATGATGAATGAAAGTTGTATTGGCGAAGATCATGTTGAGGTTTTAAGGAAATTTTAGGCGAAATATTGATGTTCACATTGGTTTAGTTAGTACTTTTGAATTTAGGAATATCTTAATCGAGAATCGAGTGTATCAAGAGTGGAAGCTATGAAGCCTAGGTTTACATTTCTATTTCTTATTTATTTGTGTCCTCTCCTCTCCTGAAATCATCTTTTTCACCTCTTTTTGTTTTTTGGTTTTTGATTTAGTGTTGTTGATTTAATAATGTGATAGATTGAAGCTGTAGTATGTAGGCTTTGGCTGTTCAGTTTGTTTCTGAGAAAGGAAATTGAGGAGTTGGAATGTATAATGGTTTAGATGAACAATGAAATTTGTATTGCCGAGGAGCATGTCGAGGTCTTAAGGAGATTTTAGGCGAAATATCGATCTTCACATTGATTCTATCAGTACTTTTGGATTTAAGGACATTTAATCGAGAATTGAGTTTATCCAACATTTTATCAATTGTTTCGAAGCTTATTGGATACGAAGATACGTCAATGATCATGCACAAATATGATTAACATCGTTTGACATTCGTAAATGTTTGTGAATTCATTCATTTCTAAGTTGTAGATATTGCCCTAATGACACAGAATTAATTTTGTTAAAATATTTGTTCACAACTAGACCATGTCATAGATGGATACTTTTAATAAGCCACATGCGATTAGAGCTCATGCTTTGTTGGCATGATCCATGTTTAAGTTTTTTGAACTACAAATTGGCCATTACAGTAGAACATTGAAAGTGTGAAGCAATATTTTGTCAGTTGTGGAAATGGGGATATGTTAAATTTGGTCTTGTACTCCGTTTACCTCAATCATCTGCGCAGTATATGATTCCGGGAAGACATCATGTGGTTGAGATGCTTGAAAACCAAAAAATGGATCAATATGTAAACCAACCTTGAACTTCTTCTCGAAAACAGATCTTCATGAGCTTGGATGTTGGCATTTTCTCTCTCTGCCGAGGCATGCTTACTTTTGACCCCAAAGCTATATTGGCAAGTTACGTATAAACTGACTTGTCAATACCACAAAACAAGTAAAGCAAGTCTGCGTAGGCCAGATACTTTATAGTGGTTAATATTTGTTTTTATGGTCATTGGTTTCCAATGTGTACCCTTTAATCATAACTATTCTTAATTACATATTAGTATGAGTTATAAAAAAAATTATAATTTGAAAATACACATTGAAACAAATCTAACAAAATTCCACATAATAATGATGTAATATATATATTGGCGAGAATTTACGATCGAAGTTTTTGAATTCTGACCACAAAAGCGAAGAATATGTCTATTTATGAAGAAAGTAGTAGTTTGAACTTTGAAGAGTATACATATAAATTGACACTAGATTATTTCTTTTGTCCACTTCCAATATATGTTTAGCGCAAGTATTTTTTACAAAAGTTTGTGAGGAAATTTTGTTTTTGCCTCTTTCGGGAATGATGTTTGAAAGATATGTGCATATGTCCAATGGAAAGAAGCTTAGGAAAAAGTATGGGAGTAATGGCACAATAGTTACTCATGTCTCGTTCCTTGTAGCTCATCCAGATCTTGACTAGTATGTTCTTCACATGATGTTCTTAGCTATTATACTTGTAGCTCTGCCATGGTAACATCTATTCAAAGATCTCAGCAGTTTTTTCAAAGCCTTGTCTGATCCTTGTTCTGGACCAAAGACACCCCCCCTGTCTCTGATGCACAATAAGTGGAACCTAAACCAGTGATCATTGTGAGTGCACTTGTATAGTATTCACAAAATCACAAGTTTTGTGGATACATTTGTTTTGGTGCACATACACTAATATGAAGCATTATGTGATTTTTTCAGATTCAAAAAGCTGAGATTCGTAAAAAAGAATGGAAGTATTTTGTTCATTACCTTGTAAGTACTACTTTCTTACTTTTCTTTGTTGATCTGGCTGTCTTAGAGTAAGCAAAAATGAAAGTTTCCTGTAGTCTGGAGTTCTAGACCTGCCATCTGCTGCTTGATATTTTTTATGCTATAAATTTATGCTTATTATTATATTTGAAAATGCTGAATGTTGCTTGCACCTTATCTCATTTGCAGGGATGGAGCAAAAAGTAAGTACCCTTCTTTCAAGCCCATTGATCTTAAGGTTTTGGTTTTCCTCCCTTGTTTCGTAGTATGAAATTGCCTTTTGGAGTCAATAGAATTGCTTTCCAGCAGTTTTTGATTCATAAGGATGACAATCCTGTCATAGTATATGAAACTTCCAAGCAGGTTGTGTTTAAATATTTCAAAATCTACGGCTTGTGTTCATGATATGCTGAATTATTTTTATTGGTTTAGTAACTGATATCTGTCTTGTCTTTACAAGAGTTGGATAGAGCTTTGTTGCATAACATGCATTTCTTTCCAACAGCTGGGATGAATGGGTTAATGCAGAGCGCTTGATGAAAATTACAGAGGAAAATATCCAAAAACAGCTGGCTCTAGAGAAGAAGCAAGGTCCAGACAAGCATCATAAGTCTGGTCGTGCTGCTCCGACAAAGCCAAAAAGTTCTACAGGTTAGCCACTTCCTATAAAGCTACAAGATAATGATTTTGTATATGTAAATTGTAATTGAGCAATCTTTTTTACACGCCTTTGCATATTGTTGAAGTTCCTTCCGACGTTATCTGAGTCTGTGGATGAATGAATTTGGATATTTTATCTAAAAAGATTTTCATGAATTTCAGCCTACAGTGTGTGTGACTGTGTAAACCAATTTGTTGTAGTTTTCTCATGGGCTCTCAGTTAGTTTTATCAGCTTACGCATTGCAATTCAATAACCTGCTTTGTTGATTGTTTTAACGGCTTATTTCAAAAGTCTCTTGTCTAGATTTCTTATCTTTTTGCAGAGCTTTCTATAGTTAATAGACTACTTTCTCACCATGCGAATGATTATGTTTCCACCACCATTTTGTAGATCAATTATGTTGCTTTTGATGGTAACCCTAGGATCTTTTGTTGTTAGATTTTTCTAGTGGATATGATGCAAATAATGATGTACTTTGTGATACTGATAACAAACTAAGAAATTGTGATCACTTTTGTCTTCTTATAGTATCCATTTCCAGACTACCAGTCCTAGAAAATTGTTAGGGTGTAGCCTTGACATATTTCTGTCACCAAGATTATGAAGATTTTTTGTAAATATTAGTTTTCTTTATAGCTTAATTGTATATTTTCTAATTACTTTCAATTTAGTTTATTAGCCCCTTTGTGGGATTTTTGGGCTATGGTGGTCTAACTCCTGCTTGCTTGTAGGGGACCAACACGAGTATACTATTTTTAGTAACATGCTTGACTCAATTTTTTTCTCTTTTGGTTGCAATTGTAGATGCAAAAATGGATAAAGAAGAGTTGAAGAACAATGGTAATGTAGGGAGCGTGCCTCGAACTATATGTTTAGCAATTTAGTTACTTCACCGGCAGTTCCGGTACTAAACGGCTTTTACCTTGCACCCAAAATGGTTCTTAGAGTAAATTCCTTTCCATTTCATTCTTGTTTTGGTCGTGGGTGTTTTATAGGGCCGCGAAGGAGGGCATTATGGTTTATACCCCCTTTCCGTGAACAAATGCATGCTTGGTGCATAAAGAACTACAGTTTTGATATACATTGGTCATAGACTCGTAGGCCCTTAGGGCTAAGTATTAGCATCACATGCTTTTCTAAGATAGTATTAATTTTGGAATTCATGACAAAATTACGCGTAGATTGGTGTTATTATTAGTGTTAAGTCATATCTTAACATTTCTACTTTTATTTTCTGTACCTAGGTGTCACGGCTACATATAGGTTTCTATGAACTATCACTATAAGTGCTTAAGCACCCAGGACCTGATTAGAGTGTAGAAGGAATAAAGCTAGATTCTTGCTTTGTACTCCTTATGCTTTTTTTGTTTTCCCTAATCTGTTTTTGCGCTCTCCAAGAAAAAAAGTTTGACCATTATTTTCAAGTGGCACCCCTTCATTTTTAGGGTCTAAAAAAACCTCCGTCTCCACTCTCACCCCTTTTGCATTCGGGAGTATCCCACGCTGCCCTCTTCATCGCCAAGCGACACCCTAAAGCCTTTCTCTGGAAGACTTAGCTTCTCAACTACAGCTAAATGAGTTGTGTCTCTCGTTGTGATCAATCATCATAGTCATTTCTTGATCCCTATCTTTCTGACAAGTTTCATCGTCTTGCGGTTGTTCAATCCGAATCCGGACAGTGAGTAATGAGATACATGTGTTTGTTTCTAGCTTCTTTCTCCTTCTCGGCCGCCACCTCTCCTTCCTTGCTGCCTGACGTGTTACTTTGTTAGTGTGAGTAGTTCACTCAATTCTCGTCGCTGGCATTGATGACCGAGCGATCACTTGTCAACGCACTTGAAGCCGATCCTGTTTTCTTTGTTATGTCAGTGAGGTTTCGTACTATTCTGAGGGAGCCTTGCATAAGGTATGTGTAAGGACTAATGAGACAAATCAAAGGTGCAAACTTTGAGAATAGAAAGGTAAAACTTTATACTACAAAAACCTCACTAAGCAAGTAGGGAAAATACTTCTTAACACAATTTTGCTAATTTCTACGAGCAAACAACTCTTAGCAATCTCTCCTAACTAGGCATTCCAAACTTCGCTCCCTTTTTCCACCACCCTTTAAAATTGGAATCCTAAACCCCCTTTATATAGGCGTTTGCAAAACTCTTTCCCATGTAGGAAAAATAAACCAGAAAATAACAAGAGAAATATTTAGGAAACAATATTATCTTATCCTAGGAATCATATTATCCTCAACTTAGGCAACAAATAATATCGTACTTTTACTAGACTAAAATTATCGAAAAAGGATCAAACAAGAAGGAAAAGGCTACCGCGCTGCTCGAACCATCTATCTCTTCTTCTGCTTTCGTTCTTTTCCTCCACATACTTGTACATGTGTGAGGCCTGCAACGCGTCCCATAACCTAACAAGTTTATTGGACTCGTTGAGCTTGCACATACCCAATAATATTGCCCATCTTTGACTACTTTGGGTGAAGATTGGCCACCAGTGGCTCGTGGATAGTTAGGACTAGTGTTGTCTAATCCCCCCCTACCCCCTGCAGACTACGTTTCAATTTGCATGTCCCCATTCGCTATAATGGAAGGTTGGAGTATAGATCTAAGACAATTGCAATAATTTTTCGTGTCAAGTAAGACTATTTTTTTTAAATATTTTTGACGGGCAGGTAAGACTACTTAAGAGAAGGTATTGTGGTCAATCTACATACTTCTATCATCATCTGCGTTGCTTGGACTCTTCATTTTTTCTCAAGTACTCGTGTCGGACCCTGGACACTCGGACATGGGTACGAACACTGGACACTTCATTTTAGTTGAAAAATATCACTTTTTTCGGGAAAATAGCCGAGTCCGACACTCGGACACATACCCATGTTGGATACTTGTAGCCGAGTCTGAGCAACATAGTCATTATGTTAATAAGTCTAATCTCCATCTACAAGGTCATAAAAGTACTATATATAAAAATAAGGTCTATTGAGATAAACTGAACGAAAATGTGTAAAGTGAGGTATCACAAAAGCCTTTGGGGGCACAATTGATCAATTTTCCTTACAGTTCATTTTAATTTTAGTTCTTGTTGCCCAATCACTTCAAATTTTCTCTTTATGCTTTTAGACCACTTCAAATGTTCGTTTCTAAGAAGGATAATCAACTCCGATGTACTTTCAAATGATTATAGCATGTAAGAATGGTAATATGATTATTATATTACCCTCGTGAAAGTGGCATTTGTATACACACGTAAATCTTCTTGATGAAAGTATTCATCTTTTATTTTACAATATTATGCAGTGGCAAAAGGGAAAAAGCGGAAGGTTGACGAGGTTTGCTTCCATCTGTATCTAGCTATCTGCTTATTTGAAAATTAATTCAAATATATATATTCCTCCCTGCGAGATTGGAAATGGCCAAAACTTCAAGTTGCACGGCAGCATTCCCCAAAGCAGTTGTCGATTGTACTTATTTTTGAGTGGAGCACAGTGGTGTGGTCTTTGTTTTTCCCTTGGGTTTAATCTTCTCTTTGAATCTTTTCAATGCATTCCTGTTACACCTACACAATTGTCCTATAGAGTTGTCCACATACCTTTCTGCTGTACTTCTACCTTCAACTGTTCCCTGTCTTACATTCCTCATTTTAAGGTTTCCGTTTCCTGTGCAAGCATGTCTTGAAGGTTTCCAAGATGATGCAGTGATAGTTATTAGTTACCTGAGCAATGTAATCCTATGTGGCTCTGTCATGGAAATCTACTCCTTAGTTTCTCAGGAAAACAAGAGCGAGTAGAACGTGATCTGCTCTGTTACTGCGGAATTTGCACATCCTTTTGCCTTGGTGCCGATCCTCCTTATGCTCTAGTTTGTGAATTGTGAGAGCCAGACACCATTAGTTTTTTCTTTGAGGTGCATTTCTTATGGACAAATATATTCTTTTTGACTAATCAAGTACTATTTTCATGTTTGCTCTGCTCCACCTACCTACCTTTTTTCGTGGTGAAATTGAATACTCAATGGCTTATTCCTGTGTTTGTCATCTACTTTTGTACTCGAATTTGTTCTCTTGCTACCCTGGACACAAGTTTTGCCAATATTGTTTTGGATTTTTGAAAAAAACTTTGCGCTTATTTTCTCACCTTCTGAACCTTTATAGTATTTTCCCTGATTTTAAAGCTGTCTACCAATCCCACATCAATTGCCATTGTGATATTTTCTCCCAAGTTAGACATAACTTTTTTTGTCATTGTTTGTGTAGTAGGTCATCTTTCCTTCGGCTGTGGGCAACCTTTTATACGAGTGTGTTTTTCTGTTTTGAATGGCAGCAATTGTTATTTCATTGCCATTTTATCTGTTATATAAAGCTAGTCTCTGATATCTTGAAGTTGACGGATATGGTTTCTTATACTCTAGAGGGAGACCTTTTCTGCTGAAAAGCTTGTGAAGATCCAGATGCCAGCGACATTGAAGAAGCAACTGGTTGATGATTGGGAGTTTGTTTCACAAAAGGACAAGGTATTGGATCATATAAGTAATCATTTTATGTGCAGTTTTGGGATGTCTGAAGTAAATGTTTTTGTTTTCTGAAATAGTATTAGGATATAATTTCCCTTCTTTTAATTGATACTTTACAAGACATGAAGAAGGGGCAAGGTTCAAATATGAAAGGCTTACTTGATTACCGGGGATGTTTTGCAGCAGCAGATTGGTAGGGATGTCAAAATGAAGCTGCTTTCTTTTTACTTACTTTTGTGTGATATGGGAGCAACCAAATTTAATTTTTTTAATCCCTGTTGATTGTTTGTTGCCGTGCTAATTTTCTGTTTATCTTTTGGTAGGGGATGCCAAGATGAAGGTTTTCTACTTTGTACTTACTTTTGTGTTGTATTTGAGTCTGAGCAGCCAAATTCAATTTTTAATCCCTGTTGATTAATAGTTGCCTTCCTAGTTTGCTCCTATTTTTTTTGTCTCCCCCCTCTTCCCTCTTCCAAGTGCCGAATGCGGGTGTGAGCCTTTGAATCATTGTTTTTGTCTGTGTCAAACGGAAAGGTAGCTTGATTAAAATTGTTTAATGTCTGAATTTGAGACGATGTGACTTGGGTAACCTAATTATATGAAATAGAAACAAAAATCTAGAAATTTTAGAGCGACTTACATTACAGTTCCTCGCGAAACAATAAATCTAATTATTAGTAATCTAGAAACAAAAATAACCCATTACAGTTCCCGTCGTTGATCATTTGTTGCGAAAGGCAACTCCATAATTGGACCCATTGCTCTCCTAAGTTGTTCCACAAGGCAAGGAGAAGAAGGGGTAGTAATCAAATGCAAACAACCCTCAATGAAAAAAAACTGCAAAGGTCGGTGGTCGGCGCCGTTGCTCGGTCGGTGGTCGGCACCATTGCTTCCTTCTCTTGTCTAGGGTTTAGCCTGTCTCTCCATTCCATAAAAATTAGGGTTTGATACTTGTTTGGAATGGAGTTAGAGAATTAAGGGGAGGGGAGATTGGGATTCTAAGGGGATGGGGTGGAGATGGATACCCTTGGGTATGAGACTCTATCCTAAATAAGTCCAATTTTATAGAGGAATGGATGTCATTCCATTCCATTCCATTAAAAATATCCCATCCAAACACCCCCTTAGAACCTTCGCCGACAATATACAATCACATGGTTGGAATTTTTACCAGCATCATGGGTAGATTCGTCTCTTTCCCTTTCCCTTGAAATGTCCTCACCCCATGTTTTTTATCATTAAATTAAATGTGCTTTATCTTCGTTTGGGCTTGCTGCCCTTTTTAGATGGGCTGATGTTATGCTTATGTAATGTGTGTGATTGCTGTTTGAGGTCTGGTGCCTTGCACAAGGTGGTGTGGTTACTGGGTTGTGGAAGCATCGGTTTTGGTGGTCAGTTGGTGTTGGGTGATGGCAGGATTGCCGATGCTGCTGTTTCTTGGTAGTTGTTGGGTGATGGTTGGGCAGTGGGGGCTAGGTGGCTTTGGAGTTGATAAGGTTTCGTCTGGGTGAGCGATGGTGACTGGTGAGGGCTATGGTGCCTATATAGTGGTAGAGGCTTAGTGTGGAATGAGGAACTCCAGGGGGTTGAGTAATTAGAATTGGTCTTTTGAGGTAAAAAAATGAAAAGGGGGAAAGTGATTTAGAAATGGTGAAGCAAATACCATCATTGGTAATCAAGGGTATTCATTGCCTTTTCCTTTTTCCTGAAACTTGTGTACTCAAGTCCCCTTACTATATTAAATAGTAGTTAAGCCCCGGCAAGGTTTTGGGATTTTTGTCCATTAAATTTATTAATAATTAAAAGTAATTTTATGTCATGTAGTGTGAAAAATTATCAAAAACAAATAATTTATTACATTTGCAATATGAATTTCGAAAAGTTACAACTTAACTCTTGGTTTCCATTAACACATCATTTTTTATTTTGATAGAAGAAGCACTAACAACATGTTAGAGTGGTGGTGGAACTCCCTATTTCATACTCAATGTTACGGGTTTAAATCTTCTCGTTGATATATATTTTTTAATATATGAGAATGAAGTGGATAGAGTGTCATCCAAAGAGGGATGGTGATATGTGGCGGATTGCAATTCTTGCCTACGTTTTTTAATATATATATATATATAGATTTATCCATCACTGTTCAGATGGAGACCCGATGTTTATTGGTCTTGTAGTTTTGAGTGTGAATGTGTGATTGGCGTATGTGCTTCACTTGACCCTTCTCACTGCAGCGGTAAGGCTGGATACATCTAATCTCCCTTTTCATGCTTAGGATGGTAGCTTCTTTGGAAGCATTGGGGTGGGGGGGGGCGTATAATTGGTGTTAGTTATGGTATATCCTCACTTCTCCGGTTCCGCTTACGCTAAAATGTTTATGTTGATAAGGGAAAGAAAAAAGAGTTTACATTTGTTTGTAGCTTGGGGTCTTTTACCTTGAATGAGTCTTACCAGATGACATGATCACTGATTTAGGAACAACATAATGAATGAGAGCCTTTTTTGGGTGGTGGTGGTAAGAAACACTTCCTTAGTGCTAGCCCATTCGTGAAGCCTGATATGATGGTTGGAAACCTTTTAAGCCTGGGGGCTCTCCACTATTTAGCTCTCCTTGGCTTTCTGTATTGAAATGTGCAAGGTAAAGGCCAAATCTGGATTTTATCTAACGAATACTGTTTTCCATTGACCTAATCTCTGCCTATACTTTACCTTGTGTTCAGGTGACTTAGCTTAGAGCGTTAGACCACTACATCTGAATTAACTTAGTCACTAAGTGCTTCTGCAACTCTGGATTTGCAGATAGCTGCAATCCATGACATTTATTGTTTGATATCTTTGGGTCCAAAATTTATGGCTCCTTGTGGCTCTATGTCTCTTATCTCTTTAACAAACAGAAGATAGCTGATTTTGTTAAATAATCTCATTAGCTTATTGTAGTAGCGGGTTTGACTAAGCTGATATCATCACATATTTTTATCGAAATGTTTAGTAAAATGAGCTATCATAGTTGTTTATTTACTTAAAACTACTCAGAGCGCATATGACGACACGAAAATATCTAGTTATAATTTCCGTTTTCCTTTGGAAAAAATAAAGTAAGTTGCCAAGTATCAACATCATCTAGTATTAAAATTTCTCACTACATGAGGATTTTTATAGATAACATCATATCTATAAAAGAAGGAAAAAAACAAGTTGTTCATCTAGTTGATGAATCCACCTTTTTGTTCAATTAATTTGATTTTTTTCTTCTCAATTTTATGCTTTTATAAAATATTGCAGCAAATTCCATATTCTGTTCTTATATTTCTTTATGTTAAATTGCATTTTCTTCCTAAACTTTGAAATGCTTGTTTGCTTCAATAGAAATAATCCATCCCATAAATAATAAATCTGTATTAGTCATCTGTAGTCCTTCACCTCAAGGACGACAATTTATAAGAGTTATAATTCCCCTAAAAGAAAGTAAGAGGCCTCTTTTCTAGATTTTTATTTAAACCACTATCTCCTTGTTCGTGCTCTCTTCCTGATCTGCACATCTTCATTGTGAATGCTTTTCTGAGTTTCTCGTATCCGGGGCCTTTGGACACATAGCCAGAGGCAAGTACAAAAATCCAATAGTTCCATTTTCCTTCTTGTTCTTCAATCGGAAATCAAGAGAAACCGGGCGAAACCGAAACCCCTTCAAACCTGCTTGCTTTTTTTTTTTTTAATCTCTCCCTTGTTTTTTATATGCCTTGTGGAGAGATTCAAAAAAAAAACTAGGGAGGAAGGGAAGGGGCTTCGGTTTCACTTTTTTTGGCGCGCCGATTAATCAGAACAACCTCACTCAAATATTCTGAGTTTCATAGGACTACTTTTAATCAAAGGTTCAACACTTAACATCGCCTTCAATCCTTCTTCAATCACCACATTTTGATTGACATGCAAGGTGCGTGTTATCATTTTTGTGGCCTGGAGTTGGTGATATCCCTCCTTTATATCTTCCCGTTTTTGGCAGTACTGCATTGGTATTCAATTGTCGTGATGACAGTTTTACTTTAATGGTAATGTAAATTTTTTGGGATGGATGCAATGCAATATGCTCAATTATTGGGCAACATCATCAATCCTCTTTCACCATGTCTGTTGTGTAATCCAAGTAGTTGATCTTTTTGTTAATTGTCGTTTTAGTGACCAATTGGGTTTTGATTGTTTAATCCTTTTTCTGAATTGTCACTTTAATGACGGAAGCACGCAACCCTTTTTGCTTTGGTAGAATACATTTTTTATTTTTCAAAGTCCTGATGTCAGAAATGCAAGTTCTGTAATCGTGGTTTCTTCTTCTCTTTTGTTTTATGTTTGTCACTCTCACTTGATCATTCGGATGACTTGTAATTGTATGGGCTTGCATGATTGTCATTTGCAATTAAATCTCACTGATATTCTCAAATGTTGCTTGAAAATGTGCGGATTCGCCCTAGTTCACTATATTGATCCTTCTGTCGAGTAGTATCTTTGTTGATATGCCGTATGTTTTATAAAATTTCTTCAGAAAGCTTCTTTGAATCGTCTTGCTCTATGTTTACTCGTTATTCTACCTTTTAGTTGATGTTTGCCAAGATATCTTGTACATGAATTAATTTATGTCAAAATCCTTTGTTGCAGCTTGTTAAACTACCTCGCTCTCCAAACGTGGATGATTTGTTGAAGAAATATCTTGAAACTAGGACAAGAAAAGATGGCACGTAAGTAGTTAGTGTTTGAGTAGTTTTATTTTTCCTTGTACATCCTTCGTTTTTTATTAGTTGTGACACTTTCTATATAAGGAAGTTTCAAATTAGTTGTGACACTTTCCTATTTGGGCATTTCTTTCTCTCTATCTCTCTCCTTTCACGGGCCCTTTCTTTTATTTCTCTCTATCTCTCTCCTTTCCAAATATTGTCTATGATTCCGTGAAATAAAAAGTGTCGCAACTAATAAAAAACGGAGGAAGTACAATATTTTGTGCCTACATCTTGGAAACTTGATAATAAGTGTGTATGTAGCCGTTTTACAAAGAAAGAGGGCAAGCTGTTGTCGGGAGGAAGCATCAATTACTAAACTGAATTCCTCCCCAACTACGGACGTGAAACACAATTCTTTTTTGTTGAAATAAAAAATGATTTAAATTTAAATTCTTTTGAAGAATGGATTTGCTTACCAAGTCCTTATTTTTATTGTTGAAGGAGATCATTATCTATATGCAATCTTCCAAATAATTTAAGATTAAAGCACAGGATCAACTAATAAAGCTATCTATCACACAAAGATAATCTATCATATGAGAAGGGAGAGAAGTGAGACTTAGATTGTTTTCGCACAATGTTTCAACTCTTGTCATAAGGTTGTCATAAGGTTTGAATGAATAAGATTTAGTGCTTCTATTATCTTCCCTAAACATATGCCAATGCCCGTGTCAGTAGCATTTATAGAGGGACAATGATACAAACATCATCCTACATCATCTACATATGATTCGAGATTGTGGTTTGCATGAAGACTTTGGTCTATCTCACGTATGCACAGTGGCAAATAATGGAAGTAATGCATATTTGTAATGCTGGGTCTTTCTGACCCTGTACCAGATATATCTATTGTGTTTCTTGGTGAAGTTGCTGCATTGACAATATGTCTTTTCCTTCTTTTGTAGGATTATCGATTCAATTGCAGAAATTTTGAATGGATTACGTTGTTATTTTGACAAAGCCTTGCCGTTGATGCTCTTGTATAAAAAGGAAAGACAGCAGTACCATGAGGCTGTAACTAATAATGTATCTCCATCAACTGTATATGGGGCAGAACATCTATTGCGTCTTTTTGGTATGGTCCTCCATGAGTACTCTCGCCTTCATGTCACTGTTTGTTACCCAGACCTGTTAAATATTATTTGACCTAAACTAATCTAATCCTGAAATCATGTGACGCAAACATAAGTTACGTGCGACCCAAACTGAAATTTAATAACTTATAGTGGTTGGTTTTTAATAGTAAATTTGTTGGTGATAGTCTTGATATACCTGAATCTGACTTGAATCAACCTATGTTGTCCTTTAAGCAATGACTTTGTGACCAAAAGGAGAAGTTGGTGAAAGAGGGAGCCTGAAACAGGAGATACAACAAATTCAAGGGCACTAAGCCATCTTGGTGTTAAGTTCAGAAATGTAGACAGCTCATTGAGAGTAAGAAAAGAGGACAGAAGAACAGGGCCACATGAAATAAACAGATTGTTAGCATACAAAGAGAATTATATCAACCACCAGAAACCTAAAACTTGAAATGGTTTGAGCTCTAAGAATGAGATTCGTTACGTGGCACAGAGAGGACAGAAACATAAGTTTTCAATTCGAAGAAATCCATGAAAGAAATGCCAATAATTAACGTGGGTTCATCGTTATTAATTGCTTGCTGAGATAAAAATAACCCTCTCTCACCTACTCGTGTATGCTTCTCCTAAGCCCTCTCACAGAGAACAGAGAGAAGTAACAGGTACTTAGTTTGGATTTCGGTTTTCACCCCAGCAATTTCAGCTTGAGAAATGATAGGGAAACTTTTGTGCCACATAAAAGCAAAGGACAAAGAGAGAACTCCTTCTCTCTCTCTCTCTCTCTCCCCCCCTAATTTTCACCGTCGCTGGCGTGTTATGATCTAATGTTGCCTGTACACAAAGGCTTTTTGGGTGTTTCTGAATTTTTTTGTCAATTTAGCCATAGTTGTACTTACTAGACCTATATGCAAGTGCTCCTTGCGGACTTAGTTGATAATATGGTTTAAGTAAAGATGTACCTAGGGATCAGAAAACAGGAACATCATACAAAAATTCATATACGTGTTGCATATGAATCTAAATACACATGATCTTATCATCGAATCTAATGCATTTAAAATAGTAGTACTCTAGGATATTATTCAGATATATCATTATTTAATTCGGTTTCTTGTATAACCACATGCACTCCTCCACCCAATCCACTTTTCGCACATAACGGTGTAGTGTGCTGGATTGAATATCCATTAGGTGGATGCAACACAAAGGCAAATGTTTTATTTGCCATTGTTTTGATGATCTTCTTGTCCATGTTGTTGCTTCCGTTACGCTGCAAAAATTGATGGTAAATATGCCTTATTAGTTGAGCTCCGTTAATGATAAAACATAAAGACAATTATGATTAATGAATGACCTTTTGTAATATTGATTTGATGCCAGTAGCTCAGTGCTTCAATAAGAAGTGTGCTTGGTCATTCAATAATGTTACTTTTGAAATTCCACTTTTATTAACTCTGATAAGATGAAAGCCATAAATTGGAAGGAAAAAAAACGCTTTATTCAAGTGTATATTTACTACTCCCTCCGTCCCATAATATAGTGCTTGTATTCCATTTTGGGTGTCCCAAAATGTTCTTCTTGTTTCCATTTTTGAAAGGTGCTAAATTCCTAACATACCCTCATAAAGTACTTGAAAAATGGTCCCCCCAAAGTATTTTATTCAAAAATATCTCTTTTCTATGTACTTGTCATTATTATATTTGTCTTTTCTCCCTACTTTACCTCTTAAAATTTGTTGTTTTGTTGTCAGAAGTACTTTAATCATTGGTGTTTTGTCTAACCTTAATTTTTGTGAAAAATGAGAAACAAGCACTATATTATGGGACGGAGGGAGTATATTATTAGTCTGTTCGTGTATTGTGTGGCATAGACAATCTAATCCAGTTACCTTGGAATAGATTCCACATTTATATGTGATTGCAAGATTGGCAATTTCTAACTCCGCCGAAAAAATAATCTTTTATAGGCAGCGGCTAGAGGCTTCATATACGATATCTTTTCATTGATTCCACAGCATGTATAGAAGCAATACTCTGACAATGCTGAACTTGTTTTTCATCACCAAGTTGGATGCTTATCAAATGCATTATATATGCTTGACATATAAAATCTATGGAGGTTCAGAATCAGTTACTTAGTTCATGCTAGCAAGTGTAGCAATGCGATTTCCACAAGCATTAGAAATGGCAATAGATGAATATAAGAATAATGAAGTTGACTGGAACCATTTCTCTCAATCTCCTTGGATACTAGTGACGGGTATCGTGATAGCCTGTTGGATGTAATTGGTTCTAGTTTGGTACATGGAATATTTCGTACTTCAGCTGTTAGTTTCAAGTCCAAATCCTCTTTGCCAATATTAATTGCCCTTCATGTTTGCTGATAGGGATTGTAGAACTTAGATGTTTACAGTGCCTTCATACTGTCACACTTTTACATTTCGACTTCCTCAAGCAGATTAATGAAATGTTTCTGTATTATAAGTTGTTATGGACTTCTAATAGACCCTACTGCAGTCAAATTGCCAGAATTGCTGGCCTATGTAAATATGGAAGAGGAGACACTGACTCACTTGCAACAAAAGCTAGTTGACTTTCTCAGGTATGTGTCTTGTACTACTGCGTAAATTATTACCTTGGCACCACATGCTCTACATTCACAGGAATACATTTGACTGCTTTGAGGTGCCTTATGTTGTAGGAAGTTCAGTTTGTGTGCATGTGGAGGGAGTTTTATGTGCTTGCTGCATTGTTTTATGCCTGAGACTCTATGATAATATTAATCAAGATATTTAACAAGTTCGCTTGCTAATTGCTATACTTGTCTGAAGCAGCACTAGTAAGCGCTTTGTTTCATTTCTCATCCCTTAAAGCGCTTTGTTTCACGTACCATCAACTATTATCGATATGTGCATAGCAAAAGAAAGCTGTAATTATGCACTAGAAATCACCAACAATTACCGCATATCTGTAAAACGCTAAATGAGCATCCGTATATGAAATATGCCAGGAACTTTTTGCCTCAAAAAAGTTAAAAAAAAGAAAAAGAGAAATGTCATCGTCTCATGCAGGATCCGGCCCCTGCTCTCTCTTCCCTCGCCCTCTTAACTATTCTAGAAAGCCGATATTTGGCAAGATCATATGCCTTACTCTTTCTTATAACCCCCCTCCCTCCTTGATATCTCAGCAACTGTCACCATCCATTCCCAATCAACTTCCATTGTCCATGATCACTAACACTCTTTTTTGAAATGTCTTCTCATTAAAACGGACCTTCATTAGCAAAGAATATGATGCATGAGAATTGAGAGGATCTCCTTTGAGCTCAAACTTTGGGAGGCACAAGCTTCCGTATCTAGAAAGGGAGCCCTCTGAAAGAAAATCTCAAGGTCAGCTGCCACTATAACTCTAAAAGCCCCAAAGAAAGTTGTAATCAGCCAAATATTTATCTGAGGTCGTAACCTTTCCTTGGGAAAATTGGTAAAGATGTTTGTCTTGATCTCTAGTACTTTAGTATTGTCCCCTACCAACTTTTCTCATGTCGGCAGTTGTACTTGACTACTCTTTCTCCATCTTTGTTTCACTCAGCCTTCTTCCTGCAATCTTTTGCCTAGAATCGCCGAGAAGCTAGCCACCTCTTTGGACGTTTTAACCAATTCTTCCGATGTTGTTACCTCACCGTCGTTGATTGGCCTTTAGTTTTCCGCAAATCTTACGATGAATTATTAACTTTCTATTGTTCTTCTGGGGATATGCACTTATGCAGCTCCAGTCGTCGACTGCCTTCATATAGCATGCTGGTCTCTGTCTTTGATCCTCCTTTGGCTCCTGGAAGCTTTTGTCTTGATTCTTTGTGTGAATTATGTTTATCTTTATTGTTTGTCATATTATACTACCTCCAGTTTTTCCTATCTATGCAATTTGACTTTCACAACAACCAAGTTTTAATCCTTTTGGAAAGTTTATTTCACATTTGAAGTTTTTATGTTGCTCAGGTGGTTTGACGCATCAAATCAATTGCCTTTGATTTCTTGTTTGAGTTTGTGCTTGTATGTTCATATGCTCGTGTTGGGGTCCTTTTTCTTTCTCTATTGTGTTTGTTACAGAAATGGATGCAAGACCTGAAGAACAATTTGCATAGGGCTTACAATCAGAGCCCTAACTAAATGTGAGAGTGTGTCAAACACATACATATCAAAAGTACTACACGTCTTATCTTGCAGGACATCTGGATCAAAGCCAATGGTCATGACTGCCTCGCTCTGATGTAAAGTGAGGCGAAACCAACATATTAGGCTTGTGTTATCACTTATCAGTAATGGTTATGGTCCTCTATTTCACACTTAGTTAGGGCTGTGGACCACTCTGTGTAGTCCCGAAGAAACTTTTCTATCTTCCTTTTAATATTTTGATTGTGTTTTTTTGCGCCAAATATCAGAAAGTCCAAAAACTTGGTTGAGTGATACCTTTTTCCTGGAAGGATTAGACTTATGCTTGATTAGTCATTGTCATATCACATTCAAGCAGTAGCCAGTAGTTATATCGTATCAGAATTGCTTAATTGAAAGAAACCCTCTTCTTATAAATAGCTTGAATTTTTCTTCTTCTATATATGGCTTAGTGGAAGTTGGTTGTTGTGCCAGATTTTTGCAGAAGAATCAAAGTACATTCTTTCTCTCGGTCTATGATGGCTCAAAGGTTGCAGAAGGAACGACTAAGGGTAAAGAAAATTGAGGCTGCCGTATTCACATGCTTCAGCAGTCAGCACCCTTAAAATTTCGGCCGCCTGATTGAAAGATCAGAAGAAGCACAAGGAGATTCTTCTGCTTTGCGAGTTAGGTAAAACACAGCATGCATTGTTATGTATTGTACTCATTCTACAAACCCTCTTGTATAAGGCTTTCTCCTTTCCATTTTGGTAGAGTAATGGCATCGCTCCCCATCGCAGAATCTTGTGGTCCAGGGTTTAAATCTCATGAGACTCATTTGAGGGATTCCCCTTAACTCCCCCTCAATTGAGTCCCCTTCATTTTACCAAAAAAAAAGATTAACACAATAAAAATTCTCAGCCAGTTCTTTTTCGGTTTAGGCCTCTTTATAGTTGACTTCTGATGTATGTTCTTGTGAAGCGGAGAGGAGGCTAAAAATCATTTTATTGAATGTTGGTACTTGTAGGTTTTTCCTTTTTCAATTTCTTAGGTAGTTTTTGCCTGTTCAGGCTTTATTTGTAGTTGATGTATGTGCTTGTAAAGCCAAAGGGAGTTTATGATCTGTAATTACAAATAGCTATTTTGTGCAGTTAGATCAGAGGGAAAGTAATATATCTGAAACAGGTATCAGCAATCGTTCGATTGATGTACTTGGCTTCCCATCAAATCTCGTGTTAATTGCACCGAATACTTGTATGATCCTTCAAACTACACTGATTCTATACCTCTACTATGTATGTTTCATGAACATGTAAGAAGAGTTTTTGGGTAATGATTAAATTCAGGACTTCAAATCTACTAATTGGTTGGCGATAAATGATTCATATATGTTCTGTTAGCTGGGTATTGTTTTGGCTAAAACACAATGTCCTGCTGCTTTATGAAAAATTTAACCCTCAACCCCTCCATCAACATGCAATTTAAGGAGAAAAGGGAAAGTGGAATAGTCGTGATGCCATTTGCGTAACCTGCGTTCTCTTTCAACTTATTTTTGAAAATTATTACTTGTTGACATTAGATCAGATAGATCATATAAACACGAGAAAATATTCCATTTAGGCATAGTTCCTTTTTTCAAACATAATAGTATTTTATATTATTAGGATAATTTGCGAGAAACCACCTTTTAAACCAGTTTTTGCGAAAAGAATCTAAGATAAAATTTTGTTTGTGAAAAAAAACCTCAAGTAATACCTTTGTTTTTGGTTTGAAACGTAAAAGGAGGGAGAAAATATGTTGATATTAATTTTTAAGTGGGTTGACAAGAAAAATGATAGATTAATGCCTCACCAAATAAGTCAACGTTGGATTTTTGCCTTACGGTTTCTTTTAATGAACAAATTTTTTTAAAATTGTTTTAGGTTTCTTTTTTTGCTCATGATTCATGAACTACTATATAAAGTTAGACTGCACCTTTTAATTTTTGTATGATCAAGTAGTTCTTGAGTGTGGTTGATTTAATAGAGATTTAGGATCCGTTCTTTTCAACTTATTTTTAGTTCTTATTAGTTTAGATAAAGTCAAATAAGCTCTACTAAGGTTTTATAATAAGGTTGAATAAAATTAAATAAACTCAAATAAGTTACAGATAAATTCTGATAAAGTTAAAATAAGTTGAGAAAGACATAGGGTTCGTTTTTTTGAACTTATTGTCCTTATAAGTTCAGATGAGGTCTAATAAGGTCCAACAAAGTCTAATAATATTTCATCTTAAAAGATCTAATAAGGTCTTTTTATTCAAATAACCAAAAATAAGTTAAAAAGAACCAATAATGTCCCCTTCATTTAGAGCTGTCAGTTTGGTTGAAAATTGTTGGTAGAACTGTTAACCGAACTGAATAAACCAAACCGAAATTAACCGATAACTGAAAAAAGAACCGAACTGAAATCAACTGTTTCTTAGTCAACTGTATTAAACCGAACCGAAAACGAACCGAAAGAGAACTGAACCGTAATTAACCGTATTAAAAACCGTTTTAAACCGAACTGAACCGAACTGAACCGAACATGTATGGAGATACTACATCATTCACAATAGAACATTTAAATTTTATACTAAAAGTTTTTACTATTGATTCAACATTCAACACTCCAATTGATTAGATAAATAGCCTTAGTTGATGATTTTAATAATCTAAGTTAAACATACAAATTAATATTCTAAATTATGTATATCATATATTTTTTAATATCTCTCAATTCAATTTAAATAGTTCAAAATATACCTTTATTAAACATTCTAAATTTATATTCTCAATTTTGATCAAAACTAACGATATAAAAAGATTTAAAAGTTTATATTAATTTTATAACACTTTAAATAAATAGTATACAAATGATTTCATAGATTACATTCAAGTATCAATATTTAAATTCAATTATAAAAAATAGTTTACAAAATAATAAACAATTTACATAACATCTAATTCTAGTTTTTTCCTTGGAATTTCGGTCTTCCCCTTTCCCTCTTTCCCTCTTTAATTTTAACTTCGCAGCGCCATCTTTAATTTCTGCCTTAATTTCTTTTTTTTCCTTTTAATTTTAAATTTCTTTTTGTCATTGTATCTTTCTTTTGCTTTGTATGTAGTTGAATCCTTAAATATCCTGGATTTCTTGGCACTGAAATTCTAGATCTTTCCTTTTTCTGAATGAATGGTCAAGATTACAGACAGTACAATGCTGAAGATTTATTGTCAATTTTCCATCCAAAATGTGTTCAGTCTAATTAATAAAACTTAGATCTGAGATTCCTCTTCGAAGAAAAATAATACATCTACATCCATGCCAGCCATAAGCTTCACAAATCGTCAATGTGTTTCAAGTGTTCAACAGGCATCAACTCTAAGAAAAAAAGGTGTAGAAAAATGAGATTTGGGGGCAAATTTATAAAATTGAAAAAAATAATAACAAATTCACCAGAAACGAAACAATATGAATCACTACTGAGGTTCGAGCATCACTCGACCAATAGAGCAAACAAGTACCATTTAAGTAAACAAATAAAATCTTCAGAACAAGAAACAAGATGTAAAAACCCAAAAATTCAACCCAAAAACAAATAAAGACGCACCCAAAAAACCCAGAAATTTAACAAAGAGAACACCCCTAAAAACATTTAAGTAGAACATTCAACAAATAGTAGAAAAACTGATAAAAACGCCCCCAAAAAACAGAAGTTCGACCAAAAAAAACAAAGAAAACACTTCAAAAGACCCGAGTTTCATCAAATTTGCTTCAAATAAACTATTTTCATCCATTTGAACAAATTCTTTACCAACAGAACAGTAAACTTGAATTATGGGGGAGGAATAGTGAGTTGAAGGAGAAAAGGATGGAGGAAGTTAAGGAGGAATTACCAAGAGAAGAGGGAGGAGGTTGACGTGTGAGAAGAAGGGAGGAAGGAAATTGGGGGTGGGGGTCGGGGGTAGGGTTTGAGTGACTGAGGTGAGTGGTGGGTGGGGGTAGGGTAATTACTAGTTTATATAGTGGGGTGGATTTTGGAATTTTAGTTAGGAGAGGGAAAAAGTGAAGGGTTGAATTTTTATTTGGATTTTGAATTTAAAAGTTTCAAAATTTGAAATAAAACAAGGTTTTTTTGGTTTGATCAAAATTTTTTGAATTATGAATGATTTTAGACATGTTACTTTTTAAGAAAACTATTACTAGTACTTCTAATGAATTTTGGTTTTCAATAATAATAATATAATTATTAATTATTATTATTATTCTTAGTATTTTTTATTATCTTTTTAAGCAACTAGGGTGAAATTCTCTGAACTTGAATTATCTTTTTGGTTTTCAAATTATTTACTCCCTCCGTTCCAAAATGTTATACCCATTTGGAATATGGGGGAAAACCAAGGCAAATAGAATCATAGGAGAATCTTATGTTTATTTTAATAATTTTCATGTACTTTTCTTTGTCCTTATTAGGAAAAGTAAGAGAGAGAGATTCAAATGTGGGGACCATTAAAGTACAAAAGAGTAAAAGGTAGGTAAATGTTTAGATATTGAAGGGTAAAATGGGGAGAAAAATGTATATAAATAGAAAAGATTCTATATGGGTATATCTTTTTAAAACGGCCTAAAACGAAAAATGGGTATAACATTTTGGAACGAATGGAGTATTAGTTTTTATAATTATCGTGAGTTTAAATCTTTTTCACACAATGAACATTATAGTTCATTGTTTATAGTGTATAACTAGTGTGTTATAAGTAAAAGTTAGTTCATTCACACGTATAGTTTACTAATAAAGTGTATAGCTAATAGGTTGTAAGTAATAACTAATATTGTAGTGTTTTGGCGATATTACAAAAACTAGATCATTACTAACACTATAGGTCATAATTTAAACGGAAATTTGTATTATTACTGTTGTTATAAATTTGTTGTTCTTGTATTATTATCTATCAGTTTTAGTATATATATCATTATTAGTATTAATATAATGTCAAAACGAATATGTATTATGATCTAACGTATTGATAATTGATCTTAGTACTAATATTAAGGTTAGTGTTAAGTAATAGTAGTATAAGCATTAGTAAATTGATTAAGTAGTAGTCTTAGTACTAATACTAAGGTTAGTGTTAAGTTTTAGTTTGATTATAATTATAAACATAGATATTATTTCTACCATAAATGAATTGAACTAATACATAGATCTTAACCATAATAGTAATTACAAGCTTACAATAACAAAAACAATCAAAACATGTAAATTGATATTAACTATCTTATTTCTTGATCTAACATATTGAGGATTGATCTAATACATTGATCTAATGTATTGATTGATTTGTTGAGTTAGTATATTGATGATTGATTTGTGACATGAATCTTCACTATCATATATTATATATATTGACCTAGTATATCGATGATTGATTTAGTACACAAATATATCGATGATTGAACTAATGCATAGATCTTAACTATTTGTTTGATCTACAACATATGTAAATTGGTATGGTACATTGATTTTAGCTATCGTATACATTGATCTAATTATATTGACTATTGATCTTATATATTGATATTAATTATCTTAAATATTGATCTAATGTAGTAGTAGTTTTTTTATCACCATTATTACTATTAATATTGATATTTGTATCATTGTAATTATTATTGTTGTTGTTGTTGTTGTTGTTGTTGTTGTTGTTGTTGTTGTTGTTGTCGTTGTTGTTGTTATTATTACTATTATTGTTATTATTATTACTACAAGTTTACAACTCAACTCAAGACCCTAATGAGGTTGAGTCAAGTATCACAAAACCCGACTTGAATACTCGCTAAAAACTCGAATGATATGATAAATGGTAATAATATTCAATTTTATATACAATGTATCTTATGAGTGTAAAGCGTCCAAAAATCTCATTAGCTCGAGATTTACTTGAGTCAAACTCGGCCCAAACTCCTTCAAATTGGTTAAAAATTGGTCAAAGATCTACTTGAGTTCTTAATGAGATGAGTTCAGCTATACATAACTCATCCGATTCGTTATCACCTTTAAGTTCGACCAGAAATGAATTGACTCGACCCAGAAATAACCCAAACTGAAATAGATTCGACCCAAAGGCCACAAATCTCGAATTGACGCGTACAAAACCGACAATTATCTGACTCATGTTTACCCGAACTCGTTAATATCCGACCCGATATTCGTCCGACTCTAACTTCACCTGTACCCAACCAGCCCATGATTCGACTTTTGCCCATAACCGAACCGATCTGATCCAATTAATGGTGATCCGAGACAAGTAATCCGACCAGACTTGACCCGACCCGTTACGGCCTTACGAGTCATTCCGAAACGACTCATTTAACCGAATTAACGTACTTGAAATACGTGCAGTCTGTAACAAGAAATTATATATATATTTTTAAAAACGAAAATTTTGAAAAGGATACACAATTAATCGATATTGACTTTCATCCAAAACCGATGCGGTTTTTCATACAAAATCGGAATTAACTGAATTAAAACCGAAAATAACCGTTGAACCGATATGGACATTTGAATAGTGAACCGTTTTATACTAAAATCGTATGGGTCAAATCGGGTAGATAACCGTAACCGAACCGAACCGAAAAAAGAGTTAAAGTAACCGCAATTAACCGAATCGAAACCGAAAAAGTTACAACCAAATCAATTTAACGTGAAAAAAATAACCAAAGTCAACCGAACCGAAGTCAACCGAACCGTTTGGTTCCAACCAGAACCGAACCGAACCGAATAACCGAATTGACACCCCCTACCTTCATTATTGTTGCAACCTACTTTTGCAATAAGCCGAAGAGAACATTGTCAAATGACAAATATTAACCCAAACAAACAAAAAAACACTGTTCATATCAGTCATCAGACATGAACTTGTCATATCTCCTCACAAAACAAGTTTGACCATTTTGCAAAGTGCAAAAATTAGCAAAAGACAGATGACCACATAATGTGTTCTCCATTGCAACACTTCCTCCTCCTCCTCAGCTTCAGCTAATCAGTAGCTCTTCTTCAACTAGTACAACATACAACTGTTTGGCAAATTAGCTCATCTCTTCTTAAATCTCACCTACAAAACACAATGATTCTCCGATTATTTTTCAAAACCCTATAAAATAAAAAACATTCAAATCAAATCAATCCTCAAAATCAAATTCATCAATGGAAACTCTAACTCTCCGTCTTGTTAATGGCGTTCAATCAAACAAATTCAACCCAGATTTCACAAATTTCCGCTACAAATCTCCTCATTTCTTAATCTCCTCACAAATTCGTTACAAACCCTTATTTCCTCTTCCCCTTAATCGCATCTCTAATTTCCCTAAATGTAGTGCAAATTCAGTCGCATCTCATCATGATCATGATCATGAGACCCATGATCATCATACACATGATCACCATCATCATAATTGTGGTCATCATCATCATCATGGAGGTGAAGGGAGGTTGAGTGAGACTCAGCAGAAGGTGTTTCGGTTCGCTAAGGCGGTCGGGTGGGTGGACTTAGCTAATTATTTGAGGGAGAATTTGCAATTGTGTTGTTGTTCAATGGCGTTGTTACTTGCTGCTTCTGCTTGTCCTTACTTGGTGCCTAAACCTGTTATTAAACCCTTGCAAAATGCTTTCATTTTCGTCGCTTTTCCTCTTGTTGGGGTAATTTTTTTCTCTTCTTCTTTTGTTTTTTTAGCTATGATTTCTTTGTTTTTGTACCTGTTTGAATGTGTGTGTGTGGAAGTTACAAATTGGTGAAGTGTTACCCGCATTGAGAAATCTATGTGTTTTTTATTATTGACTGTGAATTTCGCGTTTCCGGAGTATTTGGGAGGAACAATGTGGATCCTAGAAAAGAATACTCTTGAGTCGGGTGTGTTAGTGATGTTTAGTGGATTGAAAGTTTGGGATAATATGTGAATTTCTACTTTCTCAAAATATTTTGTGATTTCAGTGGAAGGAAAAGGGTGAAATGCCCTTGTGACAAGAATTAAGGCTCCATTTGGTTGGGCAGAATATCATTTTGGACGGGAAACAATTTTCAATGAGAACCAGTTTCCAAGGGAAAACTCACTTGTAGATTAGTTTTTGTTTGGTTGGTTCGTTAGGGAAAGTCCCAATTCCTATCTGATAGATGTGAACTGTGACATCTATCAGATAGGAATGTACTGCATTTCTAAAAAAAAATATACTACGATTTTTTATTGTACTACAATTTTCAGAAACTATGCTACTCTAAACTGTATATACATTACGCGAAATATATCCTACATAAACATATAAGTGTACTACCTTTTTTTAAAAATGAGTTTGATATGTGCCCAACTTCTATCTATCTGATAGGAACTGGGCAGCCCTCGGTTTGTTATATGAAAAGTGAGAGGGAAAAGGAGTGATGGAAAAGAAATGGTAGGGAAGGAGGGATAGATGGGAGAAAGTAAAAAAGGAAGGTAAGGAAATGTTTCCCTAGATTTAGAGAAGAAAATGAGGAATCATTAGCAAAACCTTCATCACTTATAAACCAAACAAGGAAAAATTGGAAATTAGTTTTCTGGGTAAATGTTTTCTTCCCATCCAAACGGGGCCTAAAAAGGAGGGGAGTTCTTTTTCGAGTCAATAGAGAAAGGAGCCACAGTTTTGTGGTAATTTTCTTTTGCATTTCGTTGCATGTTACTCGGACTTGGGTACTCATGTTGGACACAATTCATGTCTAAGAGAGTAAGAGTTCGACTTGGTTATTTTATGAATGTTCCTTGCTTCTGGCCCCAAATGAAGTGTCCATACCCCCATGATACAGTCACAATAGTTGGACATGGGTACTTGAGATGAAGTAAAGAGTTGAGTAAATGGGAACATGGGGGGTTCGGGGGGAATTCTTGGATCATTCTAATAATCGGTCTGATTACAGTTCATAGAGTAAGTTTTTTGTGTAGTTTGAGGTTCTAAGGTGAGCACTTAGGTGGCTAGCTATTGATGCTTGACATTTTTTAGTCCGAGTAACTTGGAAACCTAGAGTAAGTTAATAATATAATTTCAATTTAAGGCCTTTGAGATCACTTTAAACTTTATATTTTGAACTAAAGAGCTGTTAAATGATAATATTTGTCGTTAGCTTATATCTCAAATCATCGTGATTGACCCAACGTCCCACCCCCACTCTGAACAAGCCAGATACAGTCAAACTATTTCTCGGTGTTAGAAAAGACTAAACAATAATGTGACACCCAAGAAATGGATCGAAGAATTAGAGACAAAATCCATGTTCATTCTGAAAGTAATACGGGAACTTTCATCGAGTGTCAAATATATATTTTTGTATTCTTCTGTTTTTGTATATTCTCTCCTGTGAGGGGAAATATCTCTTTGAGGTTCCTTTTCAATTTCAGGGATCTCGAGTTATTGGATTTTTAAATTATTGTTTTTTTGCGCTAGGTGCCAGCATCATTCGATGCTCTTATGGATATCTCTGGTGGAAAAGTTAACATTCACGTACTCATGGCATTTGCTGCCTTTGCATCAGTATTTATGGGGAATCCTCTGGAAGGTGGACTGCTCATTGCAATGTTTAATTTGGCTCATATAGGTAGTATCCTTAACTAATTTATACATTTCATGTGCCTAATTTCAGTTCCTTGGCAGTTAGCTTCGGGCAGTTAGCTTGTTTGTTCCCCTTGAAATCAATTTTGGTGACCTTTTATATGTAACAATACAGCTGAAGAGTATTTTACAAGTCGCTCAATGGTTGATGTCAAAGAGCTGAAAGAGACTTATCCAGATTCTGCTCTTGTGCTGGATGTGGACGAGAACGAGACACCTAATTTCTCTTCTGCATCGTATAAGAAGGCTCCTGTGACCGAAATAGTTGTTGGCTCTTTTGTCTTGGTTCAAGCTGGTGAGGTATGTCAACAATGCATGTGCAACTTATATACTTCTATCTAGTTTAATGTTTGAAATAATTAGATTATGTTATGGGGAACCAACTATGGCTTTATTTTTTTGGGCTTTTGTGAAGTGCTGTAGCTGTATCTCCGCTTTGATTGTCCTATGTGGGGGGCGGTGGCTATGGAAACCTTTTTGTGTTTTTTGATGGTTGAGTTACTTGAGTAAAGCAATATGGCTATTGAACAAATTTGTTATAAAAGGGCATTGTATTTTCTTTTACAATGTTGTTACAACTAACTACTTCTGTCATCTAGGAATTCAGTTCGTAGTTTAACGTAATGAAAGATTGCTGCTCGATTTTTATTTGTTAACAAGTTCTTAATTATCATGAAATGAAGGTAGATTAGCATCTGAATTTGGAGAAAATACCCTATTTTATTGTTTGTAACTTCATATGTAATATAAATCATTTTCACGTCAATGGAAGGCACATAGATAGACCAGTTTCATGTCACTCACTGAGTCACTGGTAACAATCTGTATGATCTGACTATCCTTTTCTTATTAGGCTGGATTCCTTCTTTAAAGATGTGAAAATTTAAGAGGTGCTGACAAGAATTGTTGCTTTTGATTAGTTTGTGCCGGTGGACTCTGTAGTAGCACAAGGAAGGTCAACAATCACCATAGAGCACTTGACAGGAGAAGTGAAGCCTATAGAAAGAGGTGTTGGTGACAGTATTCCTGGTGGTGCCAGGAATTTGGACGGCATGCTGGTAGTAAAGGTACTGCATTTGGTTCCCAGTATTATTCAAGTTTTTTACTTAATCTTAGAGCCCATCATTTGGTCATGTTATATAGTAGTTAAAGGCTGGTGAAATTTCCATTCTGTTTGTTATGTTGAAATACAGTGACCTTTACTGTGGGAATTGACCGTAGGAAGTGAGAAGATCCAGACATTTCCAAATGACTTGTGAAGTCTTGTTTAAGCTGTCAATATGACAAAGTATTGTAGTTGAACTTTCAGTTGAAAGACGAACAGGAAAATTTGCGCCAAATAACACCAATTATGGCACAGGTGTCAGTAGCTGGACAAACCTATGGATGCTATTTTAAACAGAAGCAACTATGAAGCAAGATAGTTTTCCAACTTTGGAATGCAGTGGAGTAATTCAAATGTATTTATTTTCCACCTGAAGTAGTAAGCTACTCATTTGCTTTCTGGGACAAGGATTTGATAGAGCATCCTCTTTGCAGTATTAGAGGTCTCTTCCATTGTAACGTAAGATTGAGAGCCCCCCCACCCCTCACCCCCAACCAAACAAAAGTACAATCTTTCTAAACGCCCCTCTACCTCTTCATATATTATTCTCCATTGACTTTGCTTGCTTGACTTTTTGTTCCATTCTCTTCCTAACTTTAAGCATTGATTCAGGCTTCAAAGACTTGGAAAGACTCAATGCTTAGCAGGATAGTGCAATTGACCGAAGAAGCTCACCAGAACAAACCAAAGCTTCAGAGATGGCTGGATGAGTTTGGTGAACGCTATAGTAAAGTGGTTATGGTTCTATCAGTTGCAATTGCCCTCATGGGACCTCTTATCTTTAGATGGCCTTTTTTCAGCACACCAGGTAATATGGAGGGAGTCGACACTGAGATGCTCATAGTTTTTTTTTTGCTTTGTTTTTTTTCCCCCGTTTGCTTTTGATGTGAACAATGTATGTGAACTAGAAACACTTTTATTGTACCTGTATGATTTTCTTGTCTAAGTGGATCTTTTTGTAGTTTCTCTTTTGATAGGCAATGAAGACTCTTGCACTCATTCACCAATTGGCCATGTCATGTATCGATGCATGTAAACATCCATCTAAAATACAAAGATGAATTTTCCTATCTGAGGCCCTGCTCTTCTTTCAACTTTAACTGAAGTGAAACTATTTTATCGTATTAAACTGATTTGAGCTGATCTTTACTTATTATAGCTGGTTTTTTAGTGATTCTTTATATATGTGATTGCTCATTAAAACTGATATTTGCTGAATGAAATGATTTTTACTGCTTCCTTCGTTTTTCATTAGTTGTGACACTTTTTATTTCACGGAATCCTAGACAATATTTGGAGAGGAAAGAGATAGAGAGAAATAAAAGAGGGGGTCCATGTGATAGGAGAGAGATAGAGAGAAAGAAATGCCTAAAAAAGGAAAGTGTCACAATGAATTCAAAACTTCCTTATATAGAAAGTGTCACAACTAATAAAAAACGGAGGAAGTAATTAAAAATGGTTTTTTGGAGCTTCAGAAATCAAGTGGACTCACTTTTGCACTAGACCACCAATTGGCACTGTCATGTTCATTGTTTGTTCAGTATTAAGATTTTTTTCACTATATGGAGATGCAATGAGATGAGATAATATGTGACTGCTTAAAATGACCCGTTAAAGAAAAAGGATGTTTCTTATAGGCTATAGCCACCATATTGATCTTTTCAATAGAGTCGAGATTATATTAAATGAAGATGTTATCGTATGATCTTTTGTTTAATATATGGATCTCGTACTGACTAATATATCAATGTCGTTGCATCTTTTCATGCTACCTATCATGACTTGTTAATTATCATTTTTCATCATTTTTGTTAAATATTCCTGATGATTATTGCATTTTACAGGCTGCAGGGGATCCATCTACAGAGCTCTGGGACTTATGGTTGCAGCATCTCCATGTGCCTTGGCTGTGGCTCCATTAGCTTATGCTACTGCAATCAGTGCTTGTGCTAAGAAGGTATTGTCTAGAGTTTCACAATTGTCCAATAACTTATCTTCATTTCCTCTGTAATTAACTAACTATGCTAAGGAAAATTTGTAGTTTCCATCAATTGACCAAAATTGGGCAAGTAGAAATACTACTTCCCTTCTTTTCATTTGTCTTATTTGTGAAGCCCTTTCTTTTCTTTCTAATCTTTTTGGTAAAAGCAAACTAGTATTTAGCCCGTGCCATGCAGAGTTTTATTATTTAAATGTTAACTAGTGACGATCTTTAAATTGTTTAGTATCTTGAGATATGCGATTATGTAGGAGACAGAGAATATCACCATTATGGGGAATAACAATTTGTCTTTTGTGTGTGTATGTTGGGGGGGGGGTGAACTACGAAGAGGGGAACTTGCAGGTCTATATGTTTGATAAAGCAGAAATTAGAAAATTGATTCA
This sequence comes from Patellifolia procumbens, assembly GCA_947645195.1. NCBI lineage: Eukaryota > Viridiplantae > Streptophyta > Magnoliopsida > Caryophyllales > Amaranthaceae > Patellifolia > Patellifolia procumbens. Next base: position 4,464,070 of record CANSGD010000144.1, read on the forward strand.
CAAGGAGACAACATATGCCACTGATCATTGTCTTTTTATAGACAGTCAGTATGATAAGCTCTTAGAAATTGACAATAGGATGGAAGTTCTAATCTCCCTTGTCTTTCTCTTTTGTTGATCAAGAATATGTGACTCAACCTAAATACACACACTCAGGAACTTTCAGATGAAATATGATGGTACTATTATTCTCTTAGAATTAAAATTACACCTAGCTACATAAGTCTGAAACTTCCCGTTTTTCAGGGAATACTCCTGAAAGGTGGCCATGTGCTGGATGCTTTAGCTTCATGCCACACTATTGCTTTTGATAAAACTGGAACACTGACAACCGGGCAGCTCAAGTGTAAAGCAATTGAACAAATTCATGGACATCATATTGGTTTCGATAAATCTGTGACTGGTGCTTGCTGTGTCCCAACTTGTGATAAAGAAGCTCTGGCCGTTGCTGCTGCCATGGAAAAGGGTACAACTCATCCTATTGGAAGGTACTGTGAAATTGAAGTACCTATTACCAATAATAGCCGCCTTCTTTCTATTTGTTTTCCCTTCTGTGCTTCTTCATGCATAGAAGCTTATTCAGGATAAATGGTGCTTCTCATTTTCTTATGCTATAATCCTATACTACTAAGTCAATTCTTTTGAGTCCGCAAGTTTCATATCATATCATATCAATCCTTTCTGGTTTTCTGAAACATGCTGCACTATCAATTCCAAATTCTTGTCACTCATTTGGTTTTCTGTGATTTTGTATGATAAGTATCCCTGCTTTTGCTAAATGGAAAGAAAGGATCCATGTGTTATGTTTTGTGGTTTGCACCTGCACTTCTTTCTATGGATTTGCCTTGTCTCCTTATTTCCTTCTTTGGTTCTTCAGTTACTAACCAATTATATATGTCTCTTTTAGGGCCATCGTTGATCATAGTATGAGGCTAGATCTTCCTTCTGTCTCTATTGAAACTTTTGAATCTATACCTGGAAGAGGTCTTTTTGCCACTGTATCCGGCGATGAGGTAGTGTATTTTGTGTAACCACATGTGACATATTCCATTTAAGGGCCGTTCCCTATTGTGATTAGTTATCTAGTTAAGCAGCTTTCCATTTTACTCTGATCTCTCACTAGCATCTTGCGTCAAATGTGATGGTTGATTGTTATTCTGTTATAGGCTGTAATAGGGAGATGTGAACCGGTAAATGCAACTTTGGGTTCTGTTGATTATATAGCTTCACTTTGCAAAACCAAAGATGAATCACGAAAGATTAAGGAAGCTGTAGACACATCAGCCTATGGAAATGATTTTGTTCATGCTGCCCTTTTGATAGGTGAAAAGGTAATTTAACAATGGTGTGTTTTATTGCAGTAACTTTATTTAAGACATCAAAAGTTTTACAGCTTGATTTACCTAGAAAGTGAGTTGTCCTCAGTTTTGCATCACTTTGTTCACCTACTCAAGTTGAGTACACATACTCAAGGACACTTTGTTTTTCGAATATCATAAAAGATTCAGAAAATGATGGTCAATAGATTACCAGCAAAAAAGCAGGCAAGGGCTTGATAGGCTGAAATTTCAAATGGCTTTCACGGACAATATCTGCTCAGAATTTGATGTCAAAGCATCTTTTCTTATCGGGGGCGCCGGGATGGGTTGGGGGTGGGGGTGGGGGTGGGGGTGGGGACGCAAATAGGCAATACGTAAACATGAAGCTTAGGCAAAAGTAAAGTAGCAGGTATTAGATTTTGCATCCTTTCTTTACAATGAAACAACTCTTAAATCCATCCAGGTGACATTGTTCCATTTTGAGGATGAACCACGGCCGGGGGTTGTTGATGTCGTTGGATGGTTGCGAGATCAAGGAAAATTCCGGGTGATGATGTTAACTGGTGATCACAAATCAAGTGCTTTTAGAGTTGCTGATGCTGTGGGGATCACTGAAGTTCATTGGGGACTGAAGCCTGAGGACAAACTTAACCATGTAGTGCGGATATCAAGAGAGACAGGTGAGCATTGGATTAAAAGGGTCTAAAGTGTGTGCTTTGGTTGTAAAGAATTTGAAAGTTGATTATATGCCTTTTATGTACCTCGTTTTAACGGTTGTTTAGCACACAGAACTCTTTTGTTGAAAGCTGGCTGTATGCATTTATGCTTCCTTTCGTTTATTCAATTGGTGGCCTTGCCCTAGTATGTATTGACCAGAGATTTGGCTGGTAGAAATAATACGTAGGAGTTGGCTGATATTAGAGAGCCATTTTTGACACAAGAACTCAGAAGGACCGAGAACTCCTTGTGTTAACACCTTTGCAGCTGGAAATTATGAAATTTCTTTTTTGCTTGTGCTAGATTGTTAACTTCAAGCTGGATTCACTATAGTCCTTTCTTTGCATCCAAAACAAATGCTTTTCACTCGATAGCCTGCTGATGGATTATAATGTAAGAAACCTTGCTGTTTTTCTTATTGGTCTGTTCGCCTTGGTCTATGGTTTTTCTGTTTGTTATGTGCTAAATATAGAATTTCCAAATGATAGGTTTCAAACCTATTGTTGACTTGGTTAACTTCTGCGGGTCCTGTCTTATCAACTGTTTTTTGGTTAAACACAGGCGAAAGCTTTATAATGGTCGGAGATGGTATTAATGATGCCCCAGCACTGGCAGCTGCTGCTGTCAGTATAGTACTTGCTCAACGTGCTAGTGCCACAGCCGTAGCTGTTGCAGACGTGCTTCTGTTGCAAGACAATATTTCAGGGGTTCCATTCTGTGTAGCCAAAGCTCAACAGACAACTTCACTGGTATGGACAATGCATCGTTTCTCCTCATTCTAATTGTCGTTCAATCCATTTTTACTATAGTTTGTGTCTGCTTCTTTTAGGTAAAGCAAAATGTAGCCCTGGCACTATCTGCTATTATTTTGGCCGCTCTACCATCTGTCTTGGGATTTCTTCCACTTTGGCTAACAGTAAGATTTTCTTTTTATGGCTGAATTTTGTCTTGTTTTTTTTTTCATCAGCTACAAACTTTATCTGTCTAAACAGTAAACTCTAGTTAGCTAAGCAAAAAAATCGAAGGTTGTGGGTCCCAGAGGTCAGATAGTGAAGTTATCCATATGCCCCCACTATATCATGGCGCAAATATTTAGCTAATCTGGATTTATGCAGGTTCTTCTGCATGAAGGTGGGACCCTTCTTGTTTGTGCCAACTCAATACGCGCTTTAAACGATCCTACATGGTCTTGGAAGCAAGATCTCCGTCATCTACTTGATAATTGCAAAGCCGTAACAACTCAAGTACAGAAACAAGTTCCCTGTTTAGGCACCATTGAAACAGCCCAACTGCAGTGAGGTGCTTTCTTGCTTTTGTCATTTTGAAGCTCATCATATAGTGTAAATGCTGATAAGTATTGCAATTTTGTACATTAAGGAAAGTATTGTTTGAAATTAGACACTAGAATTAGGCTTCTCTCTCTATCCTTCCCTAAAATAAATCTTCTGTCACTGTTGTTGCCTTCTGTAAAGTCAAATATATACTATTTCAAGAGGGGTCGTTCGTCCTTTCGCAGCAACCTGTTACTGTTTGATTCTAACCGCATGAAAGCGTCATAAGTGAACGCGTTCATCTATTCTTTCTTTGTACTACACCCGAGAATATGTATACAACTTGTGTTCCCAAATTTTACTCTTTACTCCCTTATATCATGTATGCTTCTTGCCTTGGCAATGTATCCACAAGTTCTGGATGCAAACTAGTATTTCGAATTTGTTTTCACCAGTATAGAGATTTACTGTTTTGAGTTTTAGCAGGACGAAACTTTAATGTTCCAAGTTCCACCAGGTTAGAAATTCACTGTTTTGAGTTTTACCGGGATGAAGATCTAACTGTTTTGAGAGTTTTACCAGGATGAAGATCTACTGTTTCGAGTTTTAACCAGTATAAAAATTCCACTGGTTTAAGTAATGACAGGAACTTAGAATGGAGATTCACTGTTTTGAGTTTTACCAGGATAAAGATTTACTGTTCCGAGTTTTACCAGGATAGAGATTCACTATCCTGAGTTTTACCAGGATGAAGATTTACTGTTTTGAGTTCTACCAGGAGAGACTTCACTGGTTTGAGTAATGACAGGAATCAGGATGAAGATTCACTGTTTTTGAGTTTTACCAGGATAAAGATTTACTGTCCAAGTTTTACCAGGATAAAGATTTACTGTTTAAAGTTTTACCACGATGAAGATTTTAACTGTTTGGAGACAAAAATATAGGTGAAACAAGCAGTTGATGACAGTGGGTATCAATTAGGACGCGCATATATCCAATGATTTACAACTGCTTGGATACGTCATGTGTGTTTTGTTGGGAGTTGAAAGGTTTACATCAAATGACTAAGATAGCTTTTGGTGTTTACCTAGTCTTGTTCGTCTTCATATAAGCATCAAAAGGTGTTTTTTAAGTTGGTTGTGTGTGCGCTGAAAATATTCAAATAAGGAGGGATAGGGGAGGATGTTAGTTGTTGTGCATTTAATGCAGGTTTCTCTCTCCTCTTTTCTTCTTTATTGTGTTGAAATTGTTTGTAGACCTTTGCATTTGTTTTGCATTGCATGGGAATATGGGATGTGCCCTTAATTCCATGATCTCACTAGTCACTTGCATATCTTGTGTGTGGTTTACCATCAACGAAAATATCTTGTGTTTGTTTTACCATTACTACATCTACGTCTCTTTCTGATATGAATTATTTGGCTCAGATTTTAGTCCCCATCCCTACCTCAAATTATTTGTTGGCGTTTCCTCAACTCTAATTTTGGATGTTACACACAAGAGTATGTGTATAGTTGTCTCATGGTGTTGTGTGTGGCAATGTTACATGATGCTACAAATACTATATCATACAAATGATACATAGTGATTGTTTTGGTTAAATCAAAAAAAAATATGGGAAGATGTTTGGTTGATATAACCACTAGAATATCCACTTTTGCATTCATGTAGCCCAAGAATGAGTTAGTAGACACTTAACAAAAGGATTGTTGTTTTAATAACAATATTTTGTTAAATAGCAACTTGTCATTAAACTGAATTTATTGGATCCAGTCATCTTTGATTAGATTTGAATAATATTTTTTCATGTGAAGATAACACATCCTACAAAAAGACGGGTTAAATATATAAAAAATTTCTAGCTAAGTTTTGTTCTCCTCGACTAAATTTTAAGAAATATAAATTACACTCGTCCCAATTTAAATACCACAATTTAGTGTACATATTTAGGCGGTGGACAAAGGGGCACATATAGGTTGTATTAATATATTGTAAAAGTCGATGTAATAGAAAGAGCCTACAGTACAATAAGTACGCGCGGACCTCGGTTAAGATGAGCTTCTTAGAAGGACCGGACCAGAATTTGTTGATAATAACATCCTTGTAATACTTGTAAGAATTATGGTTCTTCAACAGTGATTTCCCATCGAAAAACTACTGCAAATATCGGACTTCACACCCGTGAATCTCATTCCATCTGAACCGGGAAGACGGTCGGTGGGGACGGTGAAAAAGTTGGGAGAATAAGGACAAGGCTTTTTGGAAATGGCGAGGGTGGAAGAGTAGCATTGGAGTTTGAAGGCGGCCGCATAGAGTTAGAAGTGGTGGTGGTAGTGGTGATGTTGGTGGTGGTGGGAGTGTGGCGGATTTTTGCGGTGGTGTGGTGGTTGGCGGTTTGTGGTCGACAATTGCAGGTCATCAGAGAATATGAACAAAGACTTTGCACTGTTAGGATTTGACAGTAGTGTGTATGGAGTTAAAAACTTTGGGAGAGATAGGGATTCGAAGGGATGAGGTGGAAATAGAATACATAGGGTATGAGATCATATCTTAAAAAAGCTTATTCAAACATTGAAATGGTTGTTAAAGCATCTTACATTATTAAAAATAACATAACCAAACACCACTTATTTTTCTAATGAACACATTTTTAAGAAGTAGTTGGTCACGACCCACGAGCTCTCATCAAAGGACCCCGGCTAATTAGAGAAATGAAATGTTTATAGATATCGATTTAGATAAAAATCTTTTTTTAAAAAGAGAATATATAGACTGTCAAGCTATTAGGAGACGATCTTATCTCCCTCCTATTCTATAAGTGCATTTAAGCATTGGGAATAGGGATCACAATCCAATGAGATCATAAATTGTTTAACTCACTTGTAACGCCATGTATTTTGTCTTGATCTAAACTAAGTCTTCTTTGTAAAGTATTCAAAGGCACATCAGTCATCACTATCACATATTGCTGTTTTTTTCGGTTGTCATACACTTAATGATATTTTCCCTTTTTTAAAATTTCAATAGCCACAAAGTGCTTCCCGCTTGAAGTATAATGTAAAGTGGGTTATGCTCTAATTTCTTCTTTAGGGGGCTATTGCTTTCAGATTAGATCATCCCACATAAATTAAGTGTAATCCAACTGTAAGCATGTACCATTGATTAAGACACCTACAACTTTTATCATATATTCGGGATATTATGAGTAAGGTACATCAAATATCCTTTTTTACTCATTTCTCTTTAAATGTACAAAATTTGTAGCCCAACCGTTACTGAGGCTTTTGCTTCTGTTCAATATATAATGACTGAAGCTAACTTCGGTTGGTTAATACAAAGGCTCTAAAATATCAAATGAGTAAAAAATAACATTAAATATATAATACTCATAGTACACCGAGGTGTAGGACAATTACACTCTTACTACGACACATTTTTTGTGAGGCTTGTTTGAAATCAATAACCACATAAAATATCTAACTAATGACAAACAACAACAGTTTCTAGTTTTGTACTCTGAGTAAGAATATGGCACAATCCGCACAAATGTAGGGGAAAAAATTAAAAATCTGTTGATAAACTTATGCCCTATTCTTAGTTATAAGTGTGTTTTATTCAATTAATTATGACTTATATTCAAATTCGTTTTATGTAAGTTCAATAAATTGAATGAAACACTAATACAGTATGGAACAATTACCTGCAAATCTTATTTAAAATCATTATTATTTTACAATGTTTTGATTCCAAAAATTGCAATTACCATATAAGCAACTTATGGTACTCCAAATGGTACTTATCTACAAACTTAAAAGTACTTTCCCAACAAAATTAAACATTCCAACTTTGAAAATTGGTCACACATTGACATTGCTTGTCCTTTGCGTAGATAAGATCAATCCTTCTAATTGGTAGGAGTAGTGGGCAGTTCTAAACCAGTACAACGAATTTTGCATGCATAATTTCAGACTTATTTTATTCAAAGTTTACCATGTTTGAAAATCTTCCTTAGATATTTTCATTTTTAAAAACCATGAGATTTTGGACTGTTGTTATTTGTTTTCAGAGAGCGACAAAATACAATAATACAAAATAAAAGTGCAGGCGTTACGAACTTGACCAATTGACATCCACATTGTTGTTATTTGTTTCTAACTTTCTAAAAACATTTGCATTCATTTTTCACATTTAATTATTTAATTAAATTTAATCTAAACAAATATTAAAAATTTAAAAAGAAATTAACAAGGGAAATGTAAATTTCTTCTCTCTTTTTTTCTTTTTTGTTTTGTTTGCTTTGGTGAACCAAAACTCTGGTTCAATTCCTCATCTAATCCTTTCATCATCATCTTCTCCATCTTCATCCTCTCCTCTCTCCTATTCTTAACATCACATTCATTCTTCTGTACACTAATCTCAAAATTATTTCTCTACAACAACACCTTCAATGGAGCGACCGAGATCGAAATCATCGAATTTCACAAATTCCTTCATCAAATCTCCTCACTACTCAATCTTTCCGATTCCGATCCTACTCATCGCAGCTCTCATCACTCCATCCGCCGCTTGCGAACAAAATCCTCCATAGTTAAATCCTCCAATTCCATTTCCATTATTACTCATCTCTACTCCTTCCATATAATTCCTCACTTCCTTCTTTATCATCTCCTGCATCATCGCCAAAAACTCCTGACTATACGCCGCCGCCGCAGTCCCCGCTTGCGCACTCACCGGAAAACTCCCGATCGGCGATCCTCCACCACCGATCATCACCTCATGCTCCGATCCTGACATCTCACACGAATCCGATCCAGGTAACGACAAACTCAAATCCGTCGCCGGAGCAACCGCAACCGCAACCGCCGCCGGTCCAGTATTCACCGGTCGGAAAAAATGCGAACCGGAATCGCTAGCATCGGATGAACCAGGACTCCCTGGATTATTATTATTCAAACTCAAACCGGAAACATTCCGGATAATGACATCAGCGCCGTCGCTCATAGCGCGTTTCAACGGCGGCGGATAATCAGAAAAATCATCCGCCGTCGATGAAATTACAGCGGAGCATTTACGCTTCAAAGTAGAATTCCAATGATTTTTAATAGCGTTATCAGTACGACCACTAAGAAGTCTAGCAATGGTGGCCCATTTATTACCAAACCTAGCATGAGCACGAATAATGGTATCATCTTCCTCCGAGGTGAAAGCGCGATGTTCAACCTGCGGAGAAAGCTGATTACACCATCTTAATCGGCATGATTTACCTGAACGGCCAGGGATTGATTTGCTAATTAATGACCAGTTACGTGGGCCGTGTTTTTGGACTAGTCGGGTTAGGGCTTCGTCTTCTTCCGGGCTCCATGGCCCTTTTATTCTGTCTACTTCTTTGCGGTTTAATTGTGTGGAGCTGCTGCTACAGGTATTTTTATGTGTATTGCTTCCTATCATGTTTTGATTTGGTTTGATTTAAGGGTGTGTTTGGTTTGTTTGATGAGTTTTTAGGGGGGGTGTTTGTTTTTTTTTATATACAGAAAGAGGAAAGAGGAGGAGGTGAGAGAGAATGGAACGGAGTGAAGCGGGGTAGGGGAGGTGATTTATACTGATAACTGAAATCAGTGACCGGTTTAGCCGGTTAAGTTTTGAGAGGAAAAGAAGGTGAATAGGTTGAGGAAAGAAATGGTTAGTTAGTTTTTTTAAGAAGAGTTGGGACTGTTCTCTTCGTCTAATAAGCTTTACTTTTCGTTAGTAAGAAGAAGTTTTTTTTGGAATAATAATTCATTCATTGATATGGATTTGTTCGGTAGTTACGATGAAAGTCGGAATAAATAAATATATATCAAACTGATATACACTTAAATTTTTTAACTGATAAAACCACGATCGTTGAGGAGAGTCGAAACTTTTTAACACCCTAGTCTATCATAATGGGTCGATCAATTTATTTGTTTCGCAGTGGAACCGTAATTCAAATCAGCTGGTTGGAAATGAGGATAGAGAAGAAGGTAACAGGTTTTGAGGGGAAAAAGGGTCGAAATGAGGGGTATCGACGTTGTAACAGTGATTTTTCCTTTTTATTGGAGTTGTTTAGTTTGAGGATAAAGAGCTGGTCAAAGATCTCTTTTTATTTCTGAAGATTGAAATTCTAATAGATAGAGTGAGCGACCACTAGACTAAAACGAGCTTGATTGGATAGGAGGGTTGATTTCACCGTTTTGAAGTAGCAAGTAAGCGGTTAGTTGGTTGGAGGGTAGGGACTGGACGGAGGAGGTTTGGGATACAGCTGTAATATTAATTTTTTATTTTTTAGGGGTGGATACAGCTGTAAAATTAGACACGCGTCATGTCATCTTGCACTGATTTGTATAACACCCACGCTTTTTTTTTCTTTTTTAAATTTTGGGACCTTGTTGATTTTTAAAAAGAAGCCACTTCACTCTCTCTCTCTCCAGCCTCATCATTGTTCCTATACGCAACGTAACTTGGAGCCTTTAAATTTTGGGAGCGTTTAGTGTTTCTAGTCTATGGATTTTAGGATTTTGTTTGTTTTTTTAGGCCTACATTTTGAACCAATAGAGCTACGCTCTTCATAATTACTATTCTCCTCCCTAATCCCTATGCGTATTATTTGCCTCATTTACTTTATTAATCCATTTTTAAAAATTTGTCACCTAGTTTAATCTCATACAATTACAAATGGAGTTCCATCTTAAAGTGAATTGACATTAGATAGAGCTAACTCACACAAATTTATGTGTTTGTTATCTTTTCTTTTCTTTTTGTTGTGCGAGAACCATGAGTAAATCATTCTTTCGAAACCCAATGGGCTTTTAAGATCTATATTAATAATCACTTTTCCGATACAGTGACAAATTTTCAACGAACCTATATAGACTAACCTTTGCTTGCATGAAGCTTTAGCACATATAAGCTAGAGGGACTCAATCTTAGAATCAATTGGTAGTAGATAGAGTGGCCGATCAAATTCATAAACTAGTTTTTGGCTAGATTAACTGATTATTTGTCTTTTTGTATTGCTTGTATATGTTTATTGTCTAGCTATTAATTGTTTATACAAGTGTTAAAATATCAAGTAGTACTTGATCTAGTGGTAAAGAGAGGACTCTTACAACTTCAAGGTTGGGGATTCAATCCCACAAAAGGCACTTTGCGGATAGGGATTTCCCTTACTCTTCCCCCTATTTTCAAGTGTTTGGCTCGTTAGGACTTGAGTGGGGTCCGGACCGCTTCTTCTTACCAAAAAAAAAATAAAAAAATACAAGTGTTGGAGTAGTCAGTTGTTTGATTGTTTATTTTAAAATAAAGACAATAGCAAAAACCACCTTATAAATAAAGTAAAAGTTATTTATTCGTATGAATAAGGACATGTTCTCTTCGGTATAAAACAGCTGAACTGAACTGAAATGAATAGTAATATGTGAGAGTAAAAGTATTGTCGAAAGCTGAACTGAATTGAACTGAAAATAAACTAGAGAGAACAGACCCTAAGTCAAAAGTCATAAAAATCATCCTGAGATCCCCCTGCCTCTCAAATCCTCTACCACCAATATCCACACCTTAAGTTTGTCCCCTCGCTTCCTAACCACACTATCACCAACTAACATCACCCTACAACCCACCTAATACCACCACCTTCTCATGCCAATTTTCCTACCATAAATTTCGACAATCACTCGATTTTGCCTCCACATTTTTTATCACGATCCCAGAATCCCCTCTTTACCAAATTCGATATTTTGACAGTCACACCACTACAATAAGTGGGGAGAAAGGGGGAATCACCTCACACTTACGCGTATGAAACAAGTTGGAATCAACTAATGTTACATTGAACAAGAAAAGGGTGACATATGTGTAAGTCTAGTGAACTACTTAACTTATAATCATTTTTATAGTTAATTATGGTGAAAGCTTGTCTATACAAGTCAATTAACAAGCAATTATGTGCATCATAGTGGAGCTAACTAAATATGAATCAAATTTCGCTTTAGCCAACAATCCAACCAGCAAAATATTCAAAATTATGGTATCAAAATTTATACGAAATAATAGTCCCATAAAATAAGGCTCGTGAAGTTTCATGAACCCAATCACAAAGGTATATAGCTGAATTTATTGCTACTTATTTCGTAACGGATTACTTACAACGATTAGACATTTCCTACTCACACTTTATATTAAATCATTGTAAATAATGCGTTACGGGGGGAGTATATCCCTTATCACCATAAGTTTGTTCTCCTCTATTTTTTCTTTTTTTCTAGCACAACTTGAGTTGTTCGTCATTGTTCAAAAAGAAAAATATGAAGCGAGGTAGTCAAATCCTTGGGCCTTTTGGTTGGGTAAAGTCGTTAGGCCTCAACTGCAGTCAACTTTGACTTACTTAAGGACAACCTGGATCCCAATTCTCACAAGATATGTAGTTATCCCTTTTTTTTAATGTATTCTTGATTTCTTTCCATAATTAGGTCCGCAACATTAATGTATTGCTTTTTTTTATCGGGTCCAACATTATCGTTTCTATTTCTTTGGATTATCATACAGGTTAGTAGGTAACTGGATTAGGGGTAGTGGTGGTAAACGAGTCGTGTCGTGTCAAGTTTGTGTAGGGTTCACGAGGTGGTATGTTATCTTCCTCTAACCCTAATTCGGCCCGTTTACTTAAACTTGTCAATATCCTTGACTCTAACCCGGCACGTTATTTAAACTTGTCGAATTCGGGTTGACCAGTTTAACTTTCCATATATATTTGATGTTCGCAATTCATATATTTTTGGTTTGGAACTAATTAAATTTCATACAGTAGTTAAAATAACATCTAATAATGTATAAAAGTAACACTAAATAAAATAAATGAATGAAGGTAATATGTAATAAGAAAATTTTTAAAATATGTGTAGATAAACGGGTTGTTCGTGTCGATTTCGTGTCAAACAGTTCGACCCTAACCCAACCCGTTTAATAAACGTGTCGTGTCGAGTCAACCCATTTACTTAAACGTGTCAAAAGTCTTTACCCAAACCTGCTAATTTCGAGTCGGGTTCGTGTCAAGTTGTCATGTCGGGTCAATATTTACCACCTCTAATTAGGGGTCATGTAAAAGTATTAAATACTCTTTTTAAAGTGAAATTAAGTTAAGAATTAATGTTAAAATTACGCGGTATTATTAATGTTTATTTAATGCTCAAACTTTCCTCTTTCAACTTATTATGCATAGTCTTGACTACTCTTGAGGCTACATATATAATTATCCTAATTTTAAATTATGAATTTAACTTTTGTTTTATATACAAAAAGATTATGTGTCTTTTTTAAAGTTTTAACTTTTATTCTCTAACCCCAAGAAGATGAAGTCAAAATCAGCCACATTATTCTCGGCATGCAATGTGTCACGGTCCGAAAGTTTTGACCTCGAAACGTGCGGCACGCCCTTGCCTTATGTGGGCAAGTGCGCTAGCCTTAATGCGGAAAAGGGTCTTTTGAGGCACGAGCACTCGGTATCTGAAAGGGTGCTCTTGCCTATTGGCGACAAGAGTACGAGAAGAGGGTCGATCGGGGCGCTCGGTGTGCACAAGGCGAGCACGAGCGGGGCCGACGACGAGATGTACCTGTTTTGAGTTTGGGTTGGCGCTTTATATTAAGTGGCGGCACAAGCTCTAAGTTGGCCAACAACAACAATACAATATTATAAAGCAAGCATACAACTGATAGGAGGCCTTAGTGGTTAACAAACATTTCATTCATCATCTCCCCCCTAAAGAGGCTTAAGTTTGAGATAATACATATTTCCAGTGAACACTGGATTTACAGTAACTCAATAATGGAACCTTAAGCCTATACAAGAGTGCTAAAACATAAATTAATGCATAAGAAAGCATAAACTGAGGAAAATACAACTAAGGGCAAGTTGGATTATAACACAATGGACGAACAACACTCAATCTACATCAAATATCTCTCTTGACAATAAGAAGAAAGCTTGTAGTATTAGCGATTCGTATCCTAGTTACAGCCTATTAATTGTTCAACCATGTATGTCATTGAGTCAATTTTTTTTGTCTAAACAAATTTGACCATTAAAATTAAAATAGTATCACTTATAAAAAAAAAGGAAGTTACTTATTAGCAAGTGATGGTAGATTAATATCATTAGCCAAAAAGTACAATCACACATAAAAAAAGGCATTATAATCTACACTAATATTTTGGGAGCATTAGTCTTCTAATTGAGGCAAGGTGAGATTTGAAATTAGTCCAACTAAAGTACTTTACCTTTGTCTCCCAAAATGCTGTTACAAAAAGTTGGTTATAGCTTATGGCTAAACAATGTTAGTTTAAAGATTTAGAATATTTCTATAGCTTATTAATCAACAATCATACCTGTATTAGGTGTGGGAAAAAAGATGTAAAAAAATTGTCATGGTTTGAGAACGAGGAAGTTCAGTTGATTACGGGATGATACTCACGAAATATGGTATTATGCTTAACATAACTATGAGTCTATGAGCATAGTGTACTATATCATATGCTCCTAACTATATTTGTATAGCTTTTTTTCTGTTAGTAAGCTTTATTTTGTGTTGATACCTTCACAAGTTTGGGGGTTATCACTTATCATATCTTTAAGGGGAAGGTAATCTCTTCAATTCACTCTGATTTTTATGATTACAAATAAGGGTTGTCTCTCCTTTTTCTCAAGTCACATAAACATATGTGCGTAATATGGAAAGCTGATTATTTAATCTTTTTCCGCTACTCCTTAACTACCATTTCTTCTATTATTTGGGTATAAGTTGTGATATTAACTTCTTACCCAGAGTGTATTCATGTGAGAGTGTTGTGTAAATCTTACGTAATGAATTGATAAATACGATTGAGCACCATAATTGCACTGAACTATCGGTTTCAAATTAGTGATTCTAAAAATAAAGCGACACGCTGAATTCCAAGCTTCTAACTTCTAACTCATTTGTAACCTTGAAAACAAGTCATATTTTCGACAAGAGACATGTGCATTACACACGTCGTTATGCATTGTGGGTACATGAATATAATTGGACTATGGAGTACATAATGTTGCAACGATGCTGAACTTTACTAAAGTGAAATGTGGTATTTGAAGAGTAATTTTTATTGGTTAAGTTAGTGTTAAGTAGCTTGTGCGATAAATATAACTTTTAAATACCTTTAGAACATGTGGTCTTCAGGGTGAAGTTTTTTTTTTACATCGATTCAAGCAGGGCCGGTTCTGAGGGTAGGCCTCGAGTGCGACCGCCTAGGGCCCAACTCTTCAAAGGGCCCAAATTACAAAATGTCATATACTTCTATATAGTAAAAAATTTGCTTCAATGCGGGGATACTCCGAGAATACTGAAGAAGAAAAGAAGAAAGAGAATATTTAGGGACCTTTATTACTTTCTTTTTCCTAAACTTTCACTTCCTAATTCTGATATTTTGCCAATCTCATGGACTTCTTCGTATATTCCCAATAATTCCACCTTGAATTCAAATGGAAAATATTATTTTCCCCAAAAGGTTCAGCAATTGCAAATTTTTGTCCAATATTCTCATTGAATAGCGATAAAGAATTTTATCATATATAATTTGTACAATACCACACTCCAATTCATATTAGTTTCAATCATCTAAAACAATTTTACTAAAACAAATATTCTGATCAAGGAGCTTTGAAAATCAATTGAAAAACTATTATCTATACTGAGTAAGTCTTGGGATAGACCATTAAGATCAAAAGGTTTTAATTCAAAGTAACAAGATTTTAGCTCATATAATCATTGAGGTTTTTACTTAAAAGCATAAATAGTGCTAAAATTTTAAAACTTTGGACTCAACCTTACCATTTTAACTTAAACATCATATTGTCTATCCATGTACTCACCGTCAAACATAAGTCTCTGTATTAATTTTGATATTTGATTTCTTCTTGATTTTATTTTTGAATGACGTTGTTTCGTAATATCTTTACACATTCTATAATTTTTTTCCCAATTTTTTTATTTTTTTGAACAATTTTTTTCCTTTTCAAATTCTTATTTTTCATATGGGTGTTTGGGTATTTTTCATGGATATACATAGTTTTCTCTTTTTGGTGATAAATGATGACCTTAACATGGGAAGGACTTTTAGATTATCGGCAACGATGGTGAAGTTCAATACTTATGCCAATTCTTTTGAGAAAAAGAAGTTATTGAAGAAATGAACTAAAGCGTATTAATAGTACTATATTTCTAAAAGGCAAATGCCCTATTTGTTTTTGCATAGTTTTGAGACACAACTTCAAAAATTAATATCTAATTTAAGATATATGAAGAAAAAAAATCTATATTTTTGGAGCCTATTTTTGGTTTTTCGCCTAGGGCCCCCAAAATGTCAGGAACGGCACTGGATTCAAGCAAATTCAGGGTGAAGTTGTTACAGGCACACAACCTTCTTATTGGAGCTATCAAAAGTTTACACGACAACACGGACGAACTGGACACGATTTAAGTGGGTTACTGTTGAGCATTCTTGACACGTTTACTTAAACATGTCAACATGGGTTTAACCTTTTAATAAATAGGCTGGATTAATTTTGAGATTTCAACACGAAATTGACACAGTTTTATCCGTTTAATTTATGAATATAGATATTTGTAGGATTATAGTATGATATGAAGGTAACAAATAAAAAAATTAATTCATTCATAAAATTTCAATAATGAATAAAGGCTATTAGTTAGCCATACATGAATTCATATAATAAAAGAACAAAATTAGACATGAAAAATTGATTTATCACCATAATTTTCTAAATTGTATAGCTTAAACGAGTTAAGTGGGTTGACACAGCTAACTGTTTACTTAAACAGGTTGGGTTAGTGTCAAGGGTCGTTGACACGATTAGTTAAATGCGTTGGGTTAGTATCATGGGTTTTCAACACGTTTATTTTTTACATGAATACGAAGTCGACATGACTAGGGCTCTGTTCTTTTGGACTAGATTAATTGAAAAACATTTCAGTTAAGTCCAGTCTAGTTCAGCTCCATTAATTTCAATTTAGTTCAGTTTAGTTTAATTCAGTTTAGCTCCTCTACTTTTGTCTTACAATTACGGTTCAATTCAGTTCTAAACATTTCAGTTCAATCCAGAACATTTCAATGTAATTCAATTCAACTCATCTATATATATATTAAAAAGCGTAAGTAACAGTTGTTATCCGCCACGTGTCACTATTCCTGTTTGAATAACATTTTAATCAACAACATTCTCATACATTATAAAAATGTCAATGTGAAGATTCGAACCCCCAACTATATATATATTAAAAAGCGTAAGTAACAGTTGTTATCCGCCACGTGTCACTATTCCTGTTTGAATAACATTTTAATCAACAACATTCTCATACATTATAAAAATGTCAATGTGAAGATTCGAACCCCCAACCTCATGTATGGAATGAATAGCTTCAACCACTATGCCACCATATTATTATTGATGCTTCTATCAACAATAATGATGATATATAAATGAAAATCGAGAGTTAAGTTGTCTAAATGAGATTACTTATATTTTTTAAAATGATATTTTACACGCTAGATTACATTATTTATTATTAACTAATAACCCGAGATATCGTTGGGGACTAATACTAGTTCTAGTTCAAAAGAAGAGAGCTTAGGTCTACTTATCATTGAGTGAGTTGATAAGGTGTTCAGCCATAATAATAGAGTTTAAACAAATCCAATTAAAATAATAAGAGTGGAGTTGAAAAGCGTTGGTGATGTGGAGGAAAAGGACAAAGAGCGATCCACCGGATATAAGACGAATCATCAGTGAGGGTTCCTAACAGCGCCAGGCTGTCAAAAGTAACGGCCATGAGGGGCCCACCTACACCTGCCAGTCACAATAAAAGCCTACACAACTCCCCAAAACTGTCTCGTAACTACCGGCTCTCTTTGTACGGAATTGCACCTTCCTCCGACTTTCCTCTTAATCTCCCCGCCTCCCCTAAATCCCTCTCCCCCACTCTTTACTTTACTTTACTTTTACCTATTTTTAATTACAAAGTACTCATTAGTTTTGTTTTTTGGGTGAAATTAAAGTCCAATTAGAGTGTAGGTGTAGTTGGTGGAGATTCTATCTTTATAATTTTGACATCGACTTTAAGGTTATAGGTTGGTATATTTCCTGAAGTACCTTCAGAGTTAGGGCTAATTCCTCGGATACCCCTTTCGTTTTTGAGCTAACTCAAATGCCATCAGCGTCAGTGCCGTTAGCTTAAATGTCAGTACTACTAATTTTTCGTTAACTATCATAATTATGGCTAAATCTCCACTAATTTTGATTAAAGTAAAAAATAAAATAAAAATAAAAATAAACCCAACCCCTCCCACTCTCTCTCTCCTCCCCCACCTCACACTCTCTCCCCCTAATCTGCACCGACGAAACCCCCACCCTCCCACTCTCTCTCCTCTCCCTCCCTCCCACTGCTCAACCACAACACCATCTTCGAACCCCACAAGCGACAACCACAGCCTAATCACCCACCCAAGCCCTGAATTCGCCCCCCTGAAAACTGACCCCCTTGAAAACGATGGTGGTGGAGGATTTCGTGGGTGCAGGGAGATTTCGTGGTGGGAGATTTCGTGGGTGCAAGGAGAAGACGATGGTGGTGGAGGAACAATAGGTTTAGTGGTGGGTGAAGGGGTTTCGTGGCTGAGTCGACGCCGGTGGTGCCGGTGTTATATAAGGGAAAGGGTGGTTGGTGGTGGTCGATTTTCAGGGGCAATGGTGGTTGCGAAAAGTCGCAGGCCTTCGATGGGTCAATGTTAGTGGTGGTGGTCGATGTTGGTGGGCTGGGGGTTTTGGGGTGGTCGATCTGGGTGGGTTGGGGTGGTCGGTCTAGGTGGCTTGGGGTTTTTTGGGTGATTGGTTTTGGTGGGTGAATAGGGGAAGGGTGGGGGAAGAGAGTGGGGGAGGGGTGGTGGGAGGAGAGAGAGTGAGGTGGGGGATGGGAGAGAGTGGGAGGGGTTTGGGGAAGAGAGAGTGGGAGGGGTTTGGGGAGGAGAGAGTTAGAGTGTGTGGGAGGGGGTGGGGGTGGGTTAAATTTTTTTTTGACTTTTAATCAAAATTAGTGAAAATTTAGTATTAATTATGATAGTTAACGGAAATTTAGTGGTAATGGCATTTAAGCTAACGACACTGACACTGGTGGCATTTGAGCTAGCTCGAAAACGAGAGGGGTACCCGAGGAATTAGTCCTAACCTCGGGGGTACCTCAGGAAATATCCCTTATAGGTTTGATTGCTATTAATTACAGTCATAGAAAGTCGGATCAGGTTGGCCTGAGCGAGGTTCAAGTCCGATAGTGAACTTCTTACCTACCTAAAAATCGGCATTTCAACTCATATGTGTAGTATATATATACAATACTTTTTTAAGAGAAGAAAACTATCAAAAATAACCATCATCTATTAATTTTATTGATAGGGATATAAGTTATATGTCTTCATCGATGATTTATAATAATAATTTATAGTTTATTTCAATTGGACAGTATAATAGCTAACGATAAATGAAATTTAAATTATAGTCTTTCAGAGCAATGTCTTAATTCTCTTATACTTATATGTTATAATATAAGTGACACACTTCATGTTTTCATGTTTGCCAATGTACTTTTTAAGCATCAATATCTAGAATTATCAATAACTAAAAATTATAAAAAGTTGATATTAAAAAAATCACATTGAGATGAATCTAACAAGATCCCATATGACTATATTTTTTCTAAAATGTAAATCACCAAAGATAATTGAAGTTTAAACTGTGAATAGTAAGCACTATACAAATGTGTCACTTATTTAAAAACGGATGAAGTATATGTGAAGGAACTAAAAAATTACGCATTCAAGTATATAATTTGTTAATGTTGCAACAACTAAAAGTGGAAACATCAAATGAGTATTACCTCTTTCAATGCATATAAAATAGAGGCAATTTGATGGAACTTGCTTAATTGGTTTCTAACAAATTTTGATTCTAAAAAGGCTAACAATAGCTAAAATGTGTGTTTCTTACTTTTTGCCACACCATTATCTTCAACTAAATTATTTTAGAGTTATAAAATTACTCAATGATGAGCTATAACACATGTAGATAGAATAGTCTAATATTCCAAAGATATCTAATCATAATCCTTTTACTTTAATATACAAAGTTTATTTTTTTGTTTAAGATAAACATATTTCCTCTTTAAATTGTGTCCAACTAGTAGCTTGTTTTAGCTACGTAGCTCACCGAGCGGAAATATTCAATGATAAGCTAGTTGTTTGAATTTTTACATAATTTACAAGGTATTCCTTTTTTCACACCATTGCAGATGCTCTAAGAAGTGAAACCAAAATTCACTTTATTAAGCTTGACTTAATTAGACTAATAATAATTATGAATTGAACTTATTTATTCCTTATCAGCCCTTGTTTTTCAAATAGGATTAAATTATTTAAGTTGGAGGATGAAAAGGTATGATCATAAAGTCAAAAAGTTGAGAAAGGGCTAAAAACAAGGGCTGATATTAGTTTAAAGAAGCAAAATTCATAGCTTTATATGTACTTGCCTATGTGGTAAGTTCATGTAGTAAGTTCTTATCCTTCGTAGTTTTACTACATCTACCCAAACGGGTCCTTACTCCTTAGTGGTGGATTTTTTTTATAGTAAACATTGATGCAAATTCACCATAGTTTAATGTAGTTTCAACCTAATTAGGTTATAATCGGCCATTAGTGCATGTGAAGGGGTGATTAGAAAGAGACATATGACCATGACATTAACATACACGAGAGATAAATTTTATACATGATTAAAGATAGTGGCAGAGCCCAAAATTATATTCTTAGGTTGAGGGGATTGAAATTACACTTATTTAGTTGTCTGGTTTAATTTGACAAAAATTAGAGATAGAAAATATTGCAAAATATGTATGCCTAAGGAGTTGAACCTTTGACCAACAACATATTTTTCAACAACAAGTAGTTTATCACTTGAGATACAATCAATTCCAAAAATAAAGATACATAATTAATATTTAACTTTAGCTAAAGGGGGGTCATGGCCCCCACCAACCCTCTTGGCTCCGCCCCTAATTAAAGATGTTTCATTCGTTAGATAATCGTAAATACATCTCAAGAGCTTTCCCAAATCCTATTGTTGTAGACTTGTAGTGAGAGCTTGCAGTGGCACAGTACTCAATTGATGTGGCAAGAATGCAAGATATCCATGGTTTAACGAAGTACCTAGTATCAAAGAGTTAGGGAAAATTTCTTAGAAACAGCTTATAAAGACCTTTGGTATAAAAAATAATTTTTCTCCAAAAAAAATTGTCAAATAAAATTTGAGCTCGGATTCTAGTCATTCGCCCAATGCTTCAGGTGTAGGCATCATGTGTAGGGGTGTTCATTTCGGATTATCCGATCCGATCCGAAATTTTCGGATCGGGAGAAGTGCGATCCGAATCCGATCCGAAAATTTTGGATACCCATTTTTTCGGATATCCGAAATTTCGGATCGGATACCCGGATTATCCGATCCGATTTTTATGGGGGAAAAAAGTTTAAAATCAAATTTATTTAATGAAAAATATTTCGGATATTTCGGATCGGATCGGATATTTCGGATCGGATCGGATAATTATCCGAAAAATATCCGATTTTTTATACATTTTTCGGATAATTCGGATTTTTCGGATATCCGAAAAAGCCAAAAGGGTGATCCGAATCCGATCCGAATTATCCGAAACACTATATTTCGGATCGGATATCCGAATTTTCGGATCGGATCGACCGGATCGCGGATCGGATCAATCGGATCGGATATTTGTGAACACCCCTAATCATGTGTCTGCATGTGATTTACTCAACCCTCCTTTTTAAGCCTAATGGACTCATGGTTGGCTCAATGGCTCGTGCCGACTGCAGTTCGAGTATTAGCCTTCTCACCTGGTGAACCCTAAGTTCCTAACTGAAACATTCTTAGGCCATTCTAAAGACCATAGTTCTTGATTTAAATTGTTCCCTTGATTGGAGTAGAAAACAGGAAAGAAAAATTAAAGGAATGCATTTGGATGAGGAGATGAAAGAGGGCATTAAATGGAAGATATGAGATCTGGGATTTCTGTTAGTGTCTCTCATTGTACAGGGTACCTACTATCCAATTTCCCTTACAAATATGTTGTCATAGGAGTATCTTGTTCGTTTATAAACCTACTTTGTTGTTAACTCATCATCTACAATATTTTCTTCCTATAACTTATTTTTGGCCTTAGAAAAGCAAATATACTTATTAGGACTTTACCGTACAGTAGTATCTAGGCCATGAGAATCCTTGATCCGAATATACCTATGAGTAACATAACTACTAAAACTTACATATGCGTCATCAACCGACTTGTTTCTAGCTTGGAAAGGGAAACCCGACAGAAAAGGCACTCCATATCTCCTCCTCATCCCTGTGTGGCACCTAATTCGACCAACAAATAAGACCCCTTCTCTAAAGCCTCAGCTTGTCTAGCAATAGATTTGCGATCACTCTTCGAGAAGAAAAGACATATACTTTTATTTCTTTCCCCTCACAACTTCGTTCTCGTACACCACTTAACCACCCAACTTCTTTGGGCCTTGAGTCATCTTGAACCTCAACTTTGCAACAGTTGTTGGACATGACAAATGCATCATCAATGTTGGAAGGAGAGTCTCCATTCCGCATCATTTATCTTATGCGCTATTTTGAGGCTTCTCCTATACCATAGAAACCTTGGTTTCATCGAAACAAACGTCTTATGGGACTTTACTTCTTGTAAAGGCTGGATTAAAGATTATTGTTTGCTACCCTCCGATCAATAATCAGTGATATTGAGGATTATGTGCGTTCCACTCTTCCGACTTATGTTTGTGAGCTTATTGATCAACAAAGTATGGAGTAGAACTTTGAGTAGGGTGGAGGGATTGTTTTGTGAGCGGGACATAAGATGCATTTTCGCTATCCCTCTTAGCACACGGGGGGTTGAGGATGACTTGTTTTGGCCCTTGACGAAGGACGACATGTTCTCTGTCAAATCTGCCTACATACTAGGCAAAGGATGGAACTTGGATGATTTTCATAAGACATGGGTGTTTATTTGGGGGCTTGATGTGTCACCAAAAATCAGGTTATTCCTATGGAGATTATGCACTGAGTCCCTGCCTGTGAGGAGCTTGATGAAATTTAAACACATTTTAGCGAATGCGAAGTGCCCATGGTGTGAGGAAGAAGAAACGTTTGATCATGCGCTCCTTGCGTGTGTGCGGGTAGCTGAGTTGTGGGAAGATTGTGGCAGGGGTTGTGCTGATTTGGTGCGTTCGTTGAGTGGTAGCTGGTGTGGCAGGCTGGAAGCGTGGAGCAGCGCTGACGCGATGAGTGTGCAGCGGGAGTGCACGCTAGCTTGGATTATTTGGGGCGAACGAAATTTGAAAGTGTTTGAGGGTAAGATGACTCCAAACCATGTACTGCTGCAGCGGCTCTATCGTTTTATGGATGAGCATGGCAAGTATGCAGCCCGTATCTACAGCACGCCAGCAGCGAAGATACCATCGAGTGTGCGTCATTGGGTGAAACCGCCCACAGGTGTTTGCAAAATTAACGTCGATGCTCATGTGAATGATGAAGGTTGGATTGGGTTTGGGGTGATAGCCTGAAACTGGTTGGGCGAGGTTCTCTTTTCGGCTTGTCGGAGAGTGCGAGCGAGATGGTCTAGTGAAGTAGCGGAATGTAAGGCGTTGGCATTGGGCGCAAAGATTGGGAAACAGTTTGGTTTAGAACATGTCATTTTGGAATCTGATTGTTAGGTGGTGGTTTCTCGTCTCACCAAGGCGACTATCCACATGTCCGAGCTTGATACTATCTTAGAAGATGTTTTGTTTCTTTATTCTTCTTTTGTTTCTATTCGTTTTTCACATGTAAAAAGGGATGAGAATTCTGTTGCCCATCACTTGGCTAGGTTAGTTCCTTTTAGCTTTAAGCAATGTTGGGAGTACCATTATCCTATTGAGGTCTCTTGTTTTATTCTGTCACACATTTCTTGATCTGAATAAATATTCTAGCATTCCCCTTCAAAAAAAAAAAGTAGAATTAGACGAATAGAAAAGGGGCTCTAAGTAGATTCACCTCTAATACATGTTAATATTAACAAAAATACTATATTTTAATAGATAGATGTATCATTGCTCATGCTGTCATGCATATAGCTACCGGCCTACTTCCTCATTTGATCACCTCTCGAAGTTTTTCTTGGTGGTCACTTGTTGCTCTAAACTCCCTTGCGATCATTGAACGTGTACAAATTCTATTTGCCCGTTATGGTAAAAAAGGACTACTCAATTATGGGTGAAACGTACTGAAATGGGATACTAATCGTACCATTAATAACATTAATTAAGTGTGATTCGATCCATTTTGGTCCAAGATTTAACTGTCTCCTCTTAAGGGGGCTTAAATCTTAAACAAGAGGGTAAATTCACGAATTAGCTAGATTCCACTACCTACTCCCTTCGTGTTATTGAACTATATTAGGGCCATGTCCTACTAATTAGTACTATAACAGATTTCTGGTAGATCTTGTAGGATTATCAACTCAGGTTCAAAGTATCAGATACGAGTCGTATGTAATTATGATTAGTATGAGTTAGCTTAATTATTTGATTGATTATCTAGCTGTCATAATCCTTCCAGAAACAGATACTATTAACAGATTTTTCTGTTTGCTGATGTGTATTGTCTCACTCATATAGACATAGTTGCTTGGTTCTTGCTCTTCCGCAACTTATGGATTAGAGCTGTCAAAAACTAATCTGATTCGAAATTTAATTGATAAATAGGGTGATTAATAATCAATCCTTATTTGAAAAGGTGGTAAGTTGAAAAAGTGTACCCAATCTGAACCTAATCGTTTGTCGAACAATAATCGATATCACTCAATACTGTGCGCTTAACTTGATAACTGTTTTATTCGAATTTGGCGCAAATTTGATACTATACCCGCCATGAATAGACATGACCCTGAATCAATCGTATTAATCCCAATCTGCATATGAAAGTATTAGCAATTTGTCTCAATCTGAAAGAAGCTTGACCTAAATCCGACATGTAGGGTTTGACTAGTCATGACACGGTAACCCCAAACCCAAGCACCTCATAGAAACCTAAACCACACATTCGTATTGACACATGTCCCTCATTATATTGTCGATAAAATTTGATCTATCCATCGGCTAATTTATCCAACACTAATACTTCCTCCACCTTGTCATACTATTATTGTCTTTCTTTATACTTTTACCAAAACACAACTTTGTGCATTATTCTCTCTAATTTTGCACTAGTAATTGAGAAAAATATTTTAAAATCACTCATTCCGTCTCTTTTTATTTGCTACATTGTGAAATAGGATGTGCACGTGGGGTTGTAGGGACCATCATTTAATAGGATAAAATACAAAACAAAGCGTGAAATAGATAGGAATGATAGAGGTAGCTGACAACGGAATGGGCAAAATAGGGTAGTAATAGTATCGGGACCAGAAATCCAAAGACAAATGTAGCAATTAAATTAAGACATCCATTTTAAATCCCACTAATATTTGGGGGTACGGATTTTCCCTTATATTTCTCCTACTCTCAAATGTCTGGCCTGTAAATACTAGACTAAGGAAGCGAATTAGTTGAAGTCAGGTCAATGTCATTCTTCTTACAGGTAATATATACAAATTATGATATCTATATGACATGAAAAAAAAAAAGAATTGACACATATCCAAAGGATCCCACATAATTATATTAATTTATGAAAAAAGTAGCACAAGATAATTAAAGTGAAATAAGTTGGCAGAAGTCAAAACTATGTCGAAACTAGAAAAGTGGAGGAAGTATAATAACATTATTATACCTTGGTTCCTTAGTGCGTTTTCTAATTCTATAACTTTCAACATTACGATTTGATAAATATTACTCCTAATTACCACGATAGTTTTTCGACACTAGGCAAAATATTCAATGCAGTAAAAGCTACATATACACTGGATGTATGTGAGTCAGTATGTGTACTACTAAAATGCATACACATTTGTGTATATATTA
This sequence comes from Patellifolia procumbens, assembly GCA_947645195.1. NCBI lineage: Eukaryota > Viridiplantae > Streptophyta > Magnoliopsida > Caryophyllales > Amaranthaceae > Patellifolia > Patellifolia procumbens. The sequence goes on from CANSGD010000144.1 coordinate 4,489,562, forward strand.
CTAAAAAAATGTATATTGTCACTAAAAAAATTTGGAAATATACAATGTTAAGACAGATAATTTTATTTTTAATGATTTGTTCTTTATCTTTGTTTAAAACATCTGTTTTATGAAGTTTTCTTTGTTTATATTTGTATATTTGTATAAATACTTTGTTTCAAACTAAAAAAAGATTATAATTTTTTCTTCAGATTATTCATATATTAGCTTCTTCTTATTCTTCTTCACCATTTTTCTACTATTGATTTCAAGTAAATTTTCCTGGCGTTTTCAATTATTTACTTTGTTATATAAAAATAATGTTATATTTTCATTCCTACCATCTAATAAAATTCAATTCGAAATGTAGTATTCCAATCGTCTATATATTATGTAAATTCAAATATCATGAAATAACAAACAGTTCAGATGATTGTAAGTTTGTATTGTTTTAGTAACAATTTTCATATTAATAGTAATATATACACAATGTATACATTTTAGATTAAAACATACGCAGGTATATACTTCCTCCGTTTCTTTTTAAGTGCTACATATTGACTTTTCTACTATTCATCCATTATAGTTTGACTGGCTTTTACAATTTATGCATAAGAAAAAATATAGTCTTGTTGGATCTTGTTTGATTCGTCTCGATGTATACATTTTTAATATCTTGTTGTCATAATTTTTACAAATGCATAATTAAAGATAAAAACCATACAAAATGTGTCCCGACAAGTGTGAAAAAAGAAATGTAGCACTTAAAAAGAAACAGAGGAAGTATGTGATTGTGTGTGGCATAACTTTATTTTCAAGCACTAAAGTTATTAGCTTATTATTATGCAATATCTATAACAAATATATTTTTAGATTTATACATAATATAACATTTCAATATATAAAAGAATAATAATCGAGTTTGTTCATGAGTTTTTCGAGCCGAGCTTAGCATAACTCAACTCGACTCGTTAAGGTCTTGAGCGGAACTCGAATTCAAACCGAGCCACAACGAGTCGAGTTTTGACCGAACCGAGCCCGAACTATTCCGCAAATAGGACAGACTCATTCTCATCCCTACATATAAATATGACATTATCTCATGATTTTTCTCTACCTTAGGGCTTGTTTAGATTTACTGAAAACAACTGAACTGAACTGAACTAAACTAAACTAAACTGAACTGATTGGTGCTGAACTGAACTGAACTGATTGGTGTTGAACTGAACTGAACTGAACTGAACTGAACTGAATTGAATAAATATATAAATAATATTTAAACAATATTTATATAAATATTAAATAATAATTATAATGATAAGTAATAATAATTGTATTTTGGATATTTTTAAATGATAATTATAAATAAATAATATTAATAATCATAAATTAATAATAATAATGATTAATAATTATAATGATAATTAATAACAATTATTTCATAGTCTTTGTATTACTGTAATATATTAATACCTAATGATGAATATATAATAATAATGATATCTAAGAATTAAATTAATATTACTATTTTAATAATTAGATTTAATTATATATTAATATTTACTAATAAATTATTGGGTCGGACCGTGAAAAATTACACCATAAACCGTTTTGACGTGATTTGATTGGATTATGGGCTGAAAACGCGGGTTTATTTGTGCTTTTAACCTAAACTATATTCCTCCCTAATGATAATAGTAATAATAATGAATAAAGCTATAATTAACAAAATAATATACAGATAATAATAATAATACTTAATAATAATATAAAAATAATAAATAATAATAATAATATAACAATAATAATAATAAGAGCAATTAGTAAAATAAATTAGACCAACATAATACTTCCTCCTTTTTTTATACTTGCATCATTGAGTTGGGCACAAGAATTAAGGAGATGAGAGAGATAAAGAAAGGGGAAAAAGGGGACCCATGTGATTGGAGGGAGGTAGAGAGAAAATATTGTTATAAAAGGAAATGATGCAAGTAATTTGTAACTTCCAAAAGTAGGAAATGATGCAAGTAAAAAAACGGAGGAAGTAATATTTAACAAAATGGTTATAAAAGAATGAAGCTGAACTGAACTGAACTGAACTGATTAGAGCTGAACTGACTGAACTAAAATTAAGCTGAAATGAACAGACCCTTAGTACCTTGTGATAATTCCTCTAAAAAAACATCCTTTGATAATGTATATTTTTTGTTTAATAACTTTGACAAAATTCATTGTTACGTCACGTGGATCACAAGTTTGTTTATAACGTACACCCGCGTCGGTCCTTGTTGGACGGAAAGACTGGACGGTTTGAATTCTGATTCAGAAAATTCCCTTTTCGGGTTTAAAAATCCTTAATACTTTAATCTTATTATTAGGAATAATTAATTAAATTAAGGAAAGGGAAAGGAAGGGAGTTGGAAGGCAGGAATGAAACACACGGTTGTAGTTAATCCTCATCCAACTGCCACGCGTGTGTTTTTTGTCTGTTGGACCCCACTTTTTGTTTTATCAAAAGTACTTCAACCTCAGACAAAGGCCTCCAGCTGGGTTGTCTGTTTTTATTGTGGACCCCTTTTATCTTCTCTGCTGTCCCTCATTTAACTCCTTTCTCCTATACAATTGACATATACTACTTCCTCCTTCTTTTTTTTTAATCGCTACATTTCTTAAATTACGATATCCTAGGCAAAATTTAGTAGTGAGTTCAATTATATGTAAGGGTATATAGGTAAATTTGTAGGGACCATTTGAGTAAATTAACAAAAAAAAAGCAAATTAAGTCATCACCACCAGCCACCAGCCACCTTACACCCCACCCATCACCACCAACTCAAAGCCTACACCACCACCACTACCACCAGAAACCCCCAATCACCACCCACCCTCACAGCCCTAAACCACCCACCCCAACACCAACCACCCTCTCACAACCAAAGATTCGACCACCCACAACCCTAGACCCAAAATTTCGACCACCCACAACCCTATTCCCGGCAGATTCGACCCACCCACAACCTTAAACCCAAAATTTCAACCACCACAACCCTATTCCCGGCGGATTCGACCCACCCACAACCCTAAACCCAAAATTTCGACCACCACAACCCTATTCCCAGCGGATTCGACCCACCCACAACCCTAAACCCAAAATTTCGACCACCACAACCCTATTCCCGGCAGATTCGACCCATCCACAACGCTAAACCCAAAATTTCAACCACCCACAACCCTAAACCCAAAGATTCGACCCACCCACAACATTAAACCCAGAAGATTCGAGTAAGAAGATATAGAGTAAAAGAGGAAGAAGAAGAGTGGTAGCGAAGAGTTTTAGCCCTTGCGAATGGTGGTGGCGAAGAGTGATGCGAATGGTGGTGGCGAGGAGTTTAGCGGTTGTGAGGATGTGAATGGTGGTGAAGAGTGGAGGTGAAGCCGTCGTTGTAGATGAGTTGAAATGGAGGTGAAGCCGCCGTTGCGAGGAGTTTAGCCGTTGCGAATGGAGGTGGGGGCTGAGCGCCGGAGAGGGAGGTGGGTGGGTGGGAGGAAGGTGGACGGGAAATGGGGGTGGTGAGGAAGAGGTTGGGGTTTGGCAGTTGTGTTGGGAACGGGAAATGGGTGAGGAAGATAGGGAGGTGGTGGTGGTGGTGGAAAGAGAAGATAGAGAGAGGTGGTTGTGGGTGGGGAAATGGGTTGGGTTTATGTGCTATAATTTGTAATTAGTAAAGTATTAGTTTGTTATTTAGAAAGTTATAATTAATAATTAAGTAGGATTTAATTTTTAAAGTAAGGGTAATATGATAAATTCATAGCAAAAAACTTACCAAAAATAGAAAGAAAAAGAAGTGTAGTCTTTAATTCCAAATTGCCAAAAGTGGGAAGTGTAGCGATTAAAAAAAATGGAGGAAGTACTTCTTAGGTAGTCTGATTGCTCTATCGGGTCGGAGTTTTACACATGTCTCTCAATAAATAGATTAGACATTATTGAAAGAGTTCTTTTATTACCACTAGATTAAATATTATTTGACTATAATTGACATATACTTACAAGGTTTGCTTGGTGGTTAAACCAAGGGTGTCCAGTATTGTTGATATTAGTGACCAATTCCTTTCTAGGACGCTGCACTTAAGAATAAAGGATTGACGAATATCTTTTTTATTTTAATTTCCAAAAGTCAAGATTTGACCAATTTGGTTAAAATACAAAGTAAGCAATCATTATACCAATACTACTTGTAGAGATGGCAATATCCAACGGATGATCCATCACCCGCTCCATCCGAAATACAAAAAAGGGTGAAAAACCGAGTTAAATCGATGATGGACACTATTGTAAATAAAATGATAGACATCTAAGAAAATATAAGAAATGGGTGATGGAGCGGGTGATAAACGGGTGATGGGTCGGGTGACGGATGAACGTTTAACGGGTGATGGATGGATTACGGTGAGAAAGTTTCATCCATCACCCGACCCATCACCCGTTTATCACCCGCTCCATCACCCATTTCTTATATTTTCTTAGATGTCTATCTTTTTATTTACAATAGTATAATAATTTTCCCTTTTGATTACTATCGACATTTTTCCATAAACTAAACCTATCTTAATTTGTCATGAAGTTAAGATATAAATTGTAATTTTGCAAGTTTGATTTAATATTTCTCGTTCAATAATCTTAAATGGATGATCACCCGGTTCACCCGCGGGTGGTGGATGGATGGATAAGGGTGATGATCTTACTGGGTGACGGATGGATGGATGAGAGTTGGTCTAACCGGGTGATGGATGCGGGTGATAGCTCACCCGATCCAAATCTCACCCGTTGCCATCCCTAACTACTTGTTGTTATATACGAGGCTTGCTGATTGAAGCTTTTTCACCACTATATGAGGGGAGGCAATTCAATCCCACTCCCAGTCGATTCAATTCAAAGAGAAATTTTTGATCCAAGTTCAAAAATATAAACAATCAACTGAAATTCAATAGAATTTAAACCTTTGATGAGATTTGATGCAATTCGATCTGATCCGATCCGAATCCGAATGAATATCGACTATATGATTATGAGCTATTACCTCATCAATTAATACATCTAAAGTACATTCTATTGAATAATTAGAAATGAAAATATCATAATATTTATACTAATATTAGATCTTGGTAAACCCTTAAAAAAAAATAGATCTTGGTAATCTTAAATGGTGATTTATGACGCGCTCCCTTCGCCTCAAAAAAGTAAGTTTTAAATTTAATAAGTTCATATAAGTTTATAAAAACTTCAATAAGTTCTTATGAATCCAGATAAGTTTTATCATCTTATAAAATGACATTCAATAAGTTTAGTAAAAATAAAGTAGAGAGAAAACGCACCCTTAACCCGAATTCGAAAAAACCAAGAAAATATTTGAGGGTGGGATTGCTTGCTCATTTGGTTAGAGGACTTCAATTTAATTTTTCATCGTGTATATGTCGCTCACTAAACAGTAAAATATGAAAATATTGGTAAACTTGTAAGAACAACAAGTTATTTTATGTATATAGCAATAATCGATTTCATAACCTTTTAGAATCGAGAGCAATGATCTAACCCTTCGAACTACGGCAATTAAAGTACTGACAATTATAGCTGGGAGGAGGAGTATTAACAAAGCCATACTCAACCAAAGAGTAGAGGTTTATCTAGTGCTAATAATAAAACAAGAGAGAGGTCAGAGGAGAATGTGATGGACGCACCGCGCACGAGGGGTTGAGGTTTGATACCCATTACATTACTGGGGTTTGAGAAAGCCGGTTTTGGCGGAAAGTACGACGGGAATGAAAGGCATTGTACGCCTTACTATTGCGATTGCGCGAATCCTGGGGCATTTCTTTTTTCTTTATTTCGGGACTGAGGAAGGAGAGAGAAATTAGGGGCTGTTTGTTTTTGTTTGTTATTTAAAAGTTAAATAAAAAAAAGCGAATCCCGGGGAGAAAATGCTGTCTTTTTCAGGAAGCGATCTTCTCAAATGAATGAATTTATGAAAGTGAGCATTAGCTATTATTGTATTCACTCACATACCCATTTAGCTGGCAACTTTTGTCGTTTTCCCTCTTATCTCTCTCACTATATACTCTATCTACTATGGAAATTTATAATTTTTGTTAAGATGGTAAGAAAATTTTGCCCTTGTACGAGTTTATTTAACTTGGATAACTGTATTGAGAATGTGAGATCGACTGGTATTAGAAAAGGTGTGCGGCTAAACACAGTCCGTATTTACTAACTCACAGCCCGTATACGTATAAAAGTCTATATTGCCCCTCTTTCTTTACTCATTATTTTTTAAAATTTCAAAAAAAAAAAAATTAAAAAAAAATTGAATTTTCACGGAACCGGAAATTCCATCCGGTTCTGTGAAAATTCAAATTTTAATTTACCGGAAAGTCAATCCGGTTCATTCAAAATTCAAATTTTTTTTAAAATGGATTTTTTTTTTAAAAAAATGATTTTTACGGTACCGGAAAGTCAATCCAGTTCCGTGAAAATTCAAATTTTTTAAAAATATTTTTTTTTATAAAAAAAATGGATTTTAACGGTACCGGAAACTCTATCCGGTTCCGTGAAAAAAAAAATTTTTTTTTATTTTTTTTTTAAAAAACCGGACATAATTATATTTAATAAGGGCATTTTGGACAATTTGCTATAAAACACGGGCTGTGAGATGGTAAATACGGGCTATGTTTAGTAACACCCTTTTTATCATAAGTTTTATGTTATTAAGTTATCGCTAGCATTAGAAAACTTGTTAGTTGATTCTTATCTATCTATCTATATATATATATTAGAAAGCGTAGACAAAGGTTGCAATCCGTCACGTGTTATCATCCCTCTTTCAATACGTCATTCTCATATATTAATTTTTTTTGTAAATATTAAGGTTTGAACCCGCAACCTCAAGTATGGGAAGAAAGAGCTCCAACCATCCTTCCACCACAGCATTATTGTTGCTTTAGTCAAAATCAATGATTATATATGGATGAAAACCAATAGTTAAGTTGCAACTTTTGATATCCATAATTATAAATGTTTTTTTGAATGATATTTTTCATATTTGTTATCTTTAACCACTAATAAGTTGTAAAGTACGAAAACTTCGTGGAATAGCCGGGGCTTAATATTAGTTAGTGATTGTTTTCTTCAACTTATTTCCAGCCATTATTAGAAAATTAGATCAGTTCGGATAAGATCTAATAAGATAATAAGGTGAAATAAGGTTTAATAATTTCGATTAAGGTTGGATAAGGTCGAATAAGATTTCATTTAATAAAGTCTAATGATGTCGAATAAGGTCAAATAAGGTCAGATAAGTTTAAATAAGCAAAAACAAGTTGAATAAAGCACAACCTTGGTAGTAGATATATATTTTTCTTTGGAACATAATGACGAGCTTTTATGCGTTTGAGGCTTCTTTTCCAGCTTAATAGAAGAATAGAAATCTCGTAAGAGAAGAAAGGTTCACATAAGGTTGAGAAGTAATGCGACCGGTTGGTTTAATTATTCTTAATATATTGGGTATGTACTTTTCATTATTTACAACATTACAACTCAAGTCATTCATTATGTTACTAGCTAATCAGTAGATTTATAACTTGTAAGTTGGGTAGGCACAATATCAGTGACTAAAAAATGATAAAAGAAAAAGGAAATATCGTTTGTGGAGGTTCGGATACAAGACCAATATTACTCTACATAGTTTATTAGAAGCTCTAATTTACATGCATTTCTAATGCGTCAATTTTCTTGTTCGTAAAATCTGAAAAGTCACTTGTTTATCCATTTGTTGATATGAATCTACCTCTATTACTAGTTTTCACTCTCCATTTTATCAAACTAGGTATTCGGTTTTTCAGATAGTTGAATATCGGTGAGCCGATAAGGAGAAACCAAATTGCAGGTACTTTATTTGTTTTCGATTTGGGTCGTACTCGAGTTAAACTTAGCATTTTTCTTTCCTTTAAAATAAATAATGATATAATCTTACAATAAAGTTGGCTAATATGAAATTTTGTCCATTTAAGCAATATCTTAAGTGAAACAATCGATTTTGGTTACCTTTAATGAACTAATTCCTAATCAAGGCTCTATTCTTTTAATTTAAACTTATTTTCAGTCCTTATCAGAAAAAATAAATTCTAACTAATACTAAGAAGTTCAGATGTACTAATAAGGTTTAATCCTTTCATAAGTAAGGTTTAAATAAGTTCTAGTAAATTTAGGTAAATTTTGTTAAGTTCTAAAAAGTCTAGATAAATGTTAATAAGTTGAAAATCTGACCGTCCTTCACCTTAACTGCTAGGTATTTAGGTTGAAAGTTACATTATTATTCTAAACTAAAGTTTAATGAAATGTTCAAATAACAATTAAGGTGAAGGAGGGTCAGATTTTTTTCCAAAAATGTTAATGTAAGACTTTTGTAATGAAACCTAAAAACGTTATCGACCTAAAGTTTAATGAAATGTTCAAAACCACGATGAGACCTAATAACTTCCCCAACATTGTTAATGTAAAACTTTAGTTTAGAATAATAATGTAACTTTCTTTAAATAGTCAATCTTCTACAGAGATGATGTAAAACAGAGTTTCGGGAACTTTTAGGTCTCACCGTGGTTTTACCGCAATAGAATTACAATTTTGTTTTTGATTTTAGATATCATATGAATAAATTAATTTTATTTTTCACGTCAAAAAAAACATTAATTTTATTTTGAAAATCATCGCATCCTTCCCCCTTTTATGTAACTGTTTATAATAAAATATAGTCTATCTCTAATAAACATCCAAATTATATTCGCCCATATAATAGATCTTAATTCTTATTGCTCTTTGTGTGAGAGTTTGGAGACTTTATTTTTGGCCTTTTGCGTTATTTTAAAGATTGATTTGTTGATTCGTGCGACTTAGCGGCATATGTCATTATTTCAACTACAATCAGTTGAAGTAATTTAAGTTATACTACCTTTGTTTCTTTTTGTTGTCTTACTTTAACCAAAAACTCTCAAATAATTAGTCAAAGTAAGACAAACAAGAAGAAACGGAGGGAGTACATTAAAATTACAACAAATCCATAGACTCCCTCATGGAAACCTGCATCATATAACGTCACAACAATATTAAAGAGGGTTTTAAGAAGTGTTAAATCCAATGTTATCATAATCAAGATTCTACTTTGAATGGGAATGAGTTCTTATAATCGAATCGTAAAAGTATAAGATTCTACAAATATAGATATTCAAGATATTATGCTCAAATTTCATTAGGACGTGCTCATAATATTAGTGTTCACCTTTTAAATAGACAATAGTCGACAATATATATTTATTAATACTTTTGTTGCCATGATTTATTTTGATTTAAACATGTAAAAGTCTTTACTAGTTAAACGTAATTATTGGTATCGTATATAATTGTATGCAAAATTGTATAACCGTGCTTGAATCGTAGAATTATATGATTTTACGATTTGAATCGGGATTCTTACAACTATGGTGATCTCATCAATGGTCATAGTTTTCCATATTAGAATTTTTTAAAATTTAATATGTATTTGTTAGTTTAGTCTTCTATCTCTATTCTATAATTGAATAGGTGAGGGACACCAAAAATCCATATTATTCTTTTTTTTTAATTCCTAATTAAATGAAACAAATCTCTTTCTATAACTAACTTTTTCATTTTGAAAAATACATCTTAAACAAACTGTCGAATTTTCCTTTCTACCTTCCATTTTATATGCTTTCGTACGCATCGAGTGCATTTAATACTAGTAATATATGTTGTAACACTTTAGATGAATGAATTTTAAATATTAAAATATTTTTTGAAATTCCATTTGTTTCAAGGGTTGTAGTTAAGCAATCCATTGTTTTCTAGAAGCTTTACTCCAAATATAGTAATCTAATACTTTTAAGTTTCTAACAACGAGATTGCACCCAGTTAGGAGGAATTTAAATAAAGGGGATAGAATTACATATAAATAACCTATACATTAGGTTGCAAGAGGTAGTTCACTCCGAGTAATAATGAACTAATGACTCAATCAACTTACCAAACACATCCCAAATTCCCAATGATGGCAAGTGGAATAAGACTAGGTCCCTTCCATATTACTAATGATTAGTGCAAATAATATTTGTTTTGAGCTTATTATTGGACTTTATTTCTGTCACACAATTCAAAAGAGGTTAGTTAAATTAGGAGTCTAGCTAAACATCAACTGTTAACCATGAAGAACGGTATTAATTTCGTTGTATATAGTTGAACTTCATCCAATCATATGATATTTAAAGGTTGTGTTCACTTCGCCTAGAAAAACAAGTTTTAGGTCTGAATCGATTCTAACCAAGGCTGACAAGTGATAAAATCCAACGAGATACAAATATAGGTAAATCCAGAATTTTCAAGTGTCCTATTTATTATTCAATTAAGTCTAATAAATTTAATCAAATCTACTAAATTTGGATGAATACAATATACCTCACCATATTTGAATTATAGGTGCGTTGAACAAAGATCCGATCCATTAAAAACGAACAAGTATTCATGAGGGTGATGATAGTAAAGTACTATGAGAAAGTTAGGTGAAGAATGACCTAGATTAGGATTTCCGAAAAATTGTTTATAAGATATGCTTAACTGTATTAGCCAGAATTAAAGGGGGAGTTGTGGTTATCCAAAAGTTCGGTACCACGTACCAGTACTGGTGCTACTCAAAAGTGATCTATAAAGCCTTAATTTCATTTTTATAAATTGAAAAAAGATCATGTACCAACTGACTGTTACCAAACTTCAAGACAGTGCTTTGTGTTTTTGTTTAATTTCAATAAGTCAGACATTGAAGATGTGCCCTTGTTTGTTAAACAAATTTCATTAAAATATTTTGAACTCGAACAAAAGAGAAGCAAGTTGATGCCTTGACATCAACCTTCACCATATAAAATTGTTGCCTTTTTTAGAGTACCAATAACAAGAATGAAAGAAGAAAGAAAGGGAATAAAAGAACATTGGTTAATGATTATTTGATTAATGATTTTAGCACTAACAATATTATTTATTGTCGGTGTTTTTTTTAAAACTATCATCCATTTTTTCATAATTAATTTTACTTTTGGTAACTCTTAAAATAATTTTAATTATTGTTCATTCTTCTCAAAACAGTCTCAAAACAGCACTAACAAGTAACAATGCTCGCGTAGGATTTTTTTAAAAAGAGTAGATAATAGTTGAAATTATTTTACTAATTATTAAAGATGTTAATTATGGAGATCGACAATATATACTCCCTCCGTCCCATAATATAAGTCTTGTTTCATTTTATAGTGTCCCAAAATATAAGTCCTGTTTCTAAATTGATCCATTATTTTTGCCTAAAATACCCTCAACTAATTACTAAAATTTTAAAAATTTCCTCATATTATCATGAAAAACTGATCCTTAATTAAATGCATAATGGAATCTTTTACTTATATTTTTTTAATTTTTAAGTTAAATTAATGGCATTTAATGAATTCTCACATAATGCCTCTTATTCCCTGAGTCATGTGTTTAACAAAAAAAAACTTTTGCATTCCCCTTTCTACATTTCCCCATCACTTTCTCTGCCATTTCTGTTTCTATTAACAAAAAAAACTCACTCTCTCAATCTTCAGATGTGTGTTAGCCATCATACTAATTTCATTTTCTTCTCTTCATTATTTGTTCCAATTTCACGGGCATGGTCTTTTTCATCAAATTTTGTTTCCAATGTTGCAATTTCGAAGATAAGACAACCCCATTTTTAGATTTTGAAGAGTCGAATCTAGTGGTATGATTTTTCTATTCAAACGCCAAATTATCATATTTATTTTGTAGATCTTGTTCCCATCCTCTTAATTTGAGTTTTTAAAGTTAGGGTTTTGTAAACTTGTTCTTTTTTTTCGTTTTTGGGGAAAAATAAGTGACTTTTTTTTTGTTTTGTCAGCAGTGAGAAATTGTTTTGGGTTTTGTAAATTGTTTGATTTGAGATTTTTTGTTCGTTTATGGGGAAGAATGGCGTTTTTTTGAAAAAAAAATTCGATTATATTTTTTTATTTTGCTATTGTTTTTTTTTTTGGATCTTGCTTGTGATGGGTGAAAATGGGTTTGGAAATCAAAGTTTGGTGATGGTTGTTGAGCGATGGAGGTGTAGATCTCTATTATATAAGTGAAGAGGTGGGGGTGGACATCAAAAAGAAGAAAACAAAAAAATAAATAAATCAATGAGTTTATTAAATAATTAAGTTTTATTTCTAAATTTAGTCATCAGATTTTTAATAAAAGATGTTCAAAACTTATAACTAAGATATCTAAAAACCTACAAAGTAAAAACAATTTAAAAAAATTTCAACGATTATATTTTCTTGAGATCTATAAATAGACACCCACTTTGCTATGCTTTTATATACTTTTGAATTTTTTTATTTTGAAATACATGAGTAATTGATTGTTCATGGGTGAAGGCACATTTGATTAAATTGATCATGATAAAGTATTTTAGCATGATTGAGAAAATTGATAAAGTATTTTCAAGTATTTTTGAATTTTTTCTCATCAGGACAATGAGCAAAAAATACCTTATCGGGTACTATATAACAAAAGTTGTAGTTGATGGTGGAGAGTAAGGGAGGTTTTCAAAGAAAAATGAGCCAAAATGAATTTAGCTTGAAAACAAAATATGTTGTGTACCTTTACATTTTATCATGTTACAGTAGGCAAAACACACATCGTATGCAAATAAAATTAGGATTTTTTTGTTCAAAACCACCTAAAATTTTCACGTTTTTAGAAACTCCCACCTTAATGAATTTTTCTTTTAACTTTTCACATATCATTCCCAATTTTATTAGAAACTCCACCACTTGATGATTTTTTTTAAATTTCGTTAACAAAAACGTGAAGTAGGCCCCACATATGCATTTTATTATTAGTTTACGCTGAAATTGAAGTCAATTTCATCAATTTAAGGGCAAATCCTCAATAAATTTAGGGCAAATTTGGAACAAATTACAACTATTTGAAAGGAATTGCAACTATTTCAAGTTCCATTTTGTTAACAAAATGTATATGTGGGACCCACTTAACGGCTTTGTTAATGAAATTTGACAAAAATCGTTAAGTGGTAGGAGTTTTTAATAAAATCGTAAATGGTAGGTGGAATTTTAAAAAAAAAACATTAAGGTGGGAGTTTCTAAAAACATGAAAAGTTTAGGTGGTAAGATGCGACTATCCATAAAATTATCTACTGTAGATTATGAAATTTCATAATAAAATTGTTATCGCACGCATCGCGTGCATAGAAATCTAGTATAAAGAGAGGGAGGATGGATTAGAAAGTATGATTTCCAAAGAATATTTAATAAATTATGATTTTCAATGAAAATTTAATAAACTATAATTCCCAATGCTAAATGAATCTATTTAGTAAACTAAACTCAAATTCTATTTACCTTAATTCCTGCATAAAAACAGAATCGGGACTTATACTATAGGACGGAGGGAATAGTTAGGAAGATCAACGGTTTAAATAAACTTGCCGTATCAGTAATTCCAATAAATATGAAGGACATAGATCCAAGTCATGAAAGGACTAGTTTGCTAGCTGGGCTTCAGAATTGGAATACAGTTCAGTAGTTGGTGATAATTTCTCAAGTCAAGTCGCTATTAAGGGCAAGCAAATAGTAAATGTTGAATCCTACTCCCTCCGTTCCCTAATGTTGTTCCCATTTCCTGATTTGGTGTTCCTTTAAGTTGTTCCCCTTTGCAATATTTCTAAATTTAAATCACATAAAGTCAAACAAGTTTGCAATCTCATTGGCTTAAATTAAAATATAACCCTTATGTTTTGCATAGTAAGTTGTGTTTTCTTTGCATTAATGATACTTTTACCTTTACAATGCTTTGGTAAGATAACTATTGAATGATAAACTCCAAAATATACATTCTTTAAATATATTTTTACCAAAGATTCATTTTTCTTAATCCTCTCCCCGATTCCATATGGGAACATCAAAAGGGAACAGAGGGAGTAAATTGTATGCATGAAATTTTAATGATATTCGAAGGACAACATAAAAATCAAATCCTACTACATAGTACACATATATCATATTTCATGAAAGATGGTACTCAGTTCACTTCAGTTCAGCTCCAATCAGTTCAGTTCAGTTCAATTCCATTCTTTTATAACCATTTTGTTAAATATTATTATGTTAGTCTAATTTATTTTACTAATTGCTCTTATTATTATTATTATATTATTATTATTATTATTATTTATTTTTATATCATTATTATTAAGTATTATTATTATTATCTGTATATTATTTTATTTATTATAGCTTTATTCATTATTATTACTATTATCATTAGGGAGGAATATGGTTTAGGTTAAAAGCACAAATAAACCCGAGTTTCAACCCATAATCCAATCAAATCACGTTAAAACGGTTTATGATGTAATTTTGCACGGTCTGACTCTAACCCAACTATTATTTTATTACTAAATATTAATATATAATTAAATCTAATTATTAAAATAGTAATATTAATTTAATTCTTAGATATTATTGTTATTATATAATCATCATCAGGTATTAATATATTAATACAAAGACTATAAAATAATTATTATTAATTATCATTATAATCATTAATCATTATTATTATTAATATTATTTATTTATAATTATCATTTTAAAATATCCAAAATACAATTATTATTATTCATTAATAATTATTCATTATTATTAAACTATCATCATAATTATTATTTAATATTCATATTAATATTGTTTAAATATTGAGTATTTATATATTTATTTAATTCAATTTAAAAAAACTCAGTTCAATTCAGTTCAGTTGTTTTCAGTAAATCTAAACAGGCCTTTAATTCCTTTCTTTTATCTAACAAATTAAGAGTCATATTTGGATGAAAATGATTGAGCAATATATTAATGGCAGCAACAAGCTAAGAGTCTTTTGTATTTCACAAAACTCATGGCAATTTCTTGAGAATTGGTTAGTAATAAGATTCTTGATACACGTAAATTATACATTCAAATTTAAGATAACTAATAGACGCTTTAATATATTTTTTTGTGAAATGATTATCGTGAAGGTAGATCGGTTATTATGGTTCAAAATTCAAGGTATCGCTTCGTCATATATAGAAAAAGAGTGAGGCGAAATGAAACCAAAACGTCTTTTTATTCTGTAGCTTAGTCTCTGTACGTTGGTCTCAAGTTCTTTTAGTTGTTATTGTATTCTTTGTTTTAGTGAAGACATTATTGATTTATTGATCACACATTAACCAACAAGCTCTAATTTTAAAACAACTCGTTGACTATAACTGAAAATGTTCTTTATACTTAAAGGTTCTTAATAACAAATGCTTCAGTGTACTTCTTTCTATTCTATAAGATCGTATGAAGTTATGAACTTACTATGGTCTATCATTTGATGGTCCTTGGGCTACGTAGTTGTTACTATGTGGTCCTTCTCCACCAATAAGTTGTTACTAACAACTCAATCTCTCATGATCTTGTACACTCGAGGGAATATAAGTTATGATAAGCGTACCACATGGGAATATGAGAATATCTCATGCACTTAATTGATGGGATAATTATATGCACTGAAACTGAAAGCTAGTTATGGTACTAAACGTACTTCTACATCAATCGATACTGCCACAAAAAATTAAAATGCATGATGATGTTCAATGATGAGGTATATGCATATCAGCATATGTCAATGGTGTATAAAATTTATTATAGAAGTATGTTTTGTTAGAAACTGACTGTTTACAATGACTGAGCAAAGACTAAATTCAAGGCTGTGTCGCGGTAGAAGACCACTGACTTGAAAGCAATTACGGCCCGACTATGGTGGTAATCGCAACTGGCCGGCAAGCTCCCCAAGGTTAACACAGCGACCTTTCTAAGTCACCACTAACAGAGAAAGATCTTGGAGACTGTTTATGCACGTACCCAGTGTTTAGAAGAGAGGAAGAAGAAGAGAAGAGAAATGATTTTCGGATGCAAACTGAAGTAGCAGTGGACTGATTTTATAGTAAAAGAATCAGGCCAAATAAAGAAGGTAATAAACAGAGGGAGGAAATCACGGGCGACAATAAAGGCCATTAACACTGTAATAAAGGCCATTTAACGCTGTAACGTTTCAGTTTTACATGTTACCGTTACACACAGTTGGGCTCGGGTCCAAAAAGATAAGCTCCAGCTCAGCTCTTCCCAGAACCCAGAACCAGGCCCAGGCCCAGGCCCGGCCCGGGCGGGCGGCGCGCGCGTGTGTGATAGCAAGCCCAAACCCAAGTTTGATCTCCAACCACAAAAACCAACCAAGTACTCAACTCAATAAACATAAAGAGGAAGGGAGTTAATAAACAAAGGCAAGCTCCCTTCCATAGGAGATGTGGGATGTTTGGAAAAAACACAAGTAGGCTTTGCAAGCCTTAACTCCAACATGTTTGATATTATTGGTGGTCATAATGATGCATTATTTTGTTTGGACATGTTTAAAATAAGTTCTTTTAGTATCTTAAAATGAGTTGCTATCTTAAAGTTTGAATCTACTCCGGCAAAAGCACACTTTGGCCTATAAGTTCATACTCGATTTTGTGAATTTTGGAAATGATTTTTGTTCTAATGTCCAGAGCTCCAGACTATCAAGAATGATACATTTTCTTATTTTGAGATAATAGAGAAGGTCAAGTGATACTATTAGTTAGTTGAGCATGCATATGATATCGATTATTCTCAGACTTTGGAGGATTTATTTCCCAAGTAAAAAATTGTTGTGTTTATTTTTTCAGTATTTTTAGTTGTACATAAAGATTTAAAGTGTAGTGATATATACGAGATCTGATTACAAATATTAGATACTAATTTAGTTGTTTGAAACCACTAATGAAAGATTATTTGAAGGAGAAATCATTCTTTTATAATTGTTGAAAATCTTTATCACTTGCTCAGTTGCTCAGTCTCTCCCTTTACTTGCAACTTGCAAGTTGTAAGAATGAACTTTGCCTAACATGTAAGGACACACCTGATCTGATGGAATCTCAGTAACATTACCCAGTAACCACCTTAGCTTTGCTCTTGCCTTTCCCCTTTATCTACTTTTTCTTTGTTCTTCCCTTTTGCCTTTCAACTTCTTTATCAATTTCTCGTTGGGTCAACTTTTTTTCCCTGTCTAGAGGCAATTTCGTACATGCTTCGTAAGTGTACGTACGTTGTGGCGGTTGTGCGATTATGAAGATACAAATTTTAGAATATACGATTATGTGTTTTCAATAAAAGTACATAAATGTCAAATGGTTTAAGAAAACTTTCAAATCCTTAATTAGACACGAATGCTAAAAGTGGAGAAGAGGAAGAAATAGAGTTAGAACTTAGAATCAAGGCAAGGAGATAGTACGATTTAGTATACATTAGATATCATACACTTATCTAGTTATCTTTGTGGTAGCAAGTATGCTACTTACTGTATTTCTTTTTAGATGAGCCAGATTGATTTTGACGCTATTTGTAAACTTTATTTTAGTTATCTTTTGTTATTTATATTCTACGAGAAAATATAGTCAAATGATTTATTGTTAGATTTTTCTCGTTATTTATCCTCAAAATTTCACATTTTATAATTTTTTACTTATTAATAGCAAGATATAAACGATTAGAATCATATATTAACAAACGTGATAAAAGAAATTAATCAACTAAAAGAAACAAAGGAATCATTAGTTAGCAATTTAGCATCCATATTCCATAATGCGTTACAAGTCCCTCATTATTAAGGAATAAAGATTATATATATGCACGCATAGTCCACAAATTTTATGTAACGCGCACATTCCCGACTAGAGATACCAAGGCGTGTTCGGCAAGTAGTGGTAGAGGTAGAGGTAGAGGTAGAGACAGTGGTTAAAGTAGAGGTCAAATTTTTATTTATAAATTTAAGTGTTTGGCAAGGTAGTGGTTAAGGTAGTTGTTAGAGGTAAAGGTAGAGTTTAGGTAGTGGTTGTGGAAAGCTAAAAAAATAGTGGTTGAAACTTTGAAAGTAGAGGTAGAGGTTGGAAAATATATAATAAAGTTTTTAACAAATAATAAAGGAGATATTTATTAAGAGCTACTCCAACCGCTACTTTTACCGAACATTAATTTTTTACGCAGTTACTTTGATAGCTAACAACTCGCAGCTACTACAACTAACAACTACTCATACAGCTGACAGCTACCCCCTACAGCTAACAGTTACCTCCACGGCTCTTGTTGCCGAACATACCCCAGGTACTAGTGTGCTACACGGGGTTCTAAACTTCTAATAGATCGTGATTTTGCTTTGGTAAAGAATTTAGCCCTTTTATTACAACAAAGTCTCCCTCTTCCTCTTAAAAAGTACTATTATTTATGTAATATCCAGAAAAAAGAAGTATCAAGGTATGAAGAAGTGTCATAGGCCCAATTAAATCAAAAGTTTAAACTTATGATTGGAATATTAGAATTGGTTTATTACTATATCACGTCCCCTCATATAAGAGCCCTTTCAACAGAAGTATGGATGTAACATATACCTGCTTCTACATGACGCTAAATATCCTGATTTGAAAATGAGGAGTAGATGAGATTTAAACACGTGATCTTTTGGTCACACTGTTTCTTGATATCATGTCACATGACCAATTCAACCACAACCACGAGCTTAGGGTTAGTCTTAGGATTGGCTTACTCTATCAAGAAGGATCATCGTAGGGAAACCTCGTACAGGTTAAACTTCTAATTTTGCGAACGAGATCCATGAAAGTGAGGAGGCATTATAAGAGAAACTTAAATGGCTTCAAAGATCATAGAAGTAACGGATTTGAATCCCATCACTAGACGTATATAATCCAACAGTCCAACTAGACCAAACAACCATGGTTAAATTTGTTATATACTAGAGTTGTCAAAAATTGACACTACACGACATGTCACGAATCGGATACAAAAAATAGACACATTAAAATAATTTATCATTGTAATTTTCTAAATTGTATGGCTTAGACGGGTTAAATGATTTGACATTGTTGGTCGTTAAATTAATTAGACCGGGTTAGTATCAATGGTTTTTGATATGTTTACTTAAATAACTCAAAAATATTTAAGATTTTCAACCCGATTATTTATAACTGGAATACAAAATTAATACGGCACGAACTATTTGACGGGACTTCTACATAACCTAATATTTCATCCGTATGGAATCGTATTTGGTCCTTCGCATAAATACTCACATGTCTTTAATCTTGTATCCATGTATGGACCACTAGCATATGAATTTAACCATGAAACCAACAAAAATCTAGGTCAATTATACACACACACCTGTTCAAAATTGATCATGGAAAATCTGATTCAACAAACAACAGCCTCTATTTTTGTGGGCCGTAATAGAGACAGTAGGCTTCATAACCGGCCACTGCTAATGATAATAATTTGGGTAGGCATTTAGTCAAAAAGTAATGGAGCCTTTAACTTTTCACCAATTTCTCTCGATTGATATCCAAATCTTCGATCTCACAATTTCTATATTATTTACGTGTTATGATGTCTTATCAATTTTAATAACCTAAAATTATTATGTATCGATTTTTGATGATATATAATTGAAAATTCATAATCATCAATCAATAAGAAAAAGTGATATACAAATAATATGAGAAAAGGATACAATTTTTACTCGGAATTTTTTGTGGTCTTTGGTTAGGTCACTTATCTCTCTCTCCCCTTTCTTCTTGAGTTTAAGACAATTGTTCCTTTTCCACATAAATACAATTTCAACTGCTTCTTGTTCATCATTGATAGCTGTTCATTTCTAACTTCAACTTCCCTACTCTCTTTATGTTGGATAATATGTTGTTTGTGATGTGTTGGCATCCAATATGGTACTATAGGATGTCTAGGCTATGATTTTACAACCCTTTGTTTTCAAGATAATTATAGCAATTATTGTGATACCTCTACATCATTATGCCTTTGTCTTGCTCTTAATGGTTCATTACCCAACCCATAATTCTTAGGAGATTTGTATTGAGTTGTTCATATGTCTAACTATATGATGGATAACTACTATCAGAACTATCCATATATGACCTTATATCTGTATCTATATCCATACTTTTGTATCTAAAGGTGTTATCTTGTCTTTCTGTACATTATATGACATCATCAATTGTAAAATTGCATTCTTTGCATAATTGATTTCTATAAGAACACTATAAGAGGGAGGGTGAGTTATAGTGTGAGAAATAAACGAGAATTTTTGCGAAATTATAAAATATTAGGGTAATTTGGTAATTAGACTCTTAGTAGGTTTTTAAAGATATTTTTGTATCTCTATATATATAACATGTCAGGAAACCTAAACAGGTTAGCCAATCATTCTCAATACTCGTACATGGTATCAAGAGCCTAGGTTAAAGTTTTTTTTCTCTTCCGCATTGCTTTAGCCTCACACCACTTTTGATTTTTCTAAACCCTAAAAATTTATTTTTTATTTTTTGGTTTAATCTCGCCGGCCACCACCAGCATGTCGGCCACCCCAACCACCACTGCTGCCGCCACCGGCGCAGCCCCTACAGCGGTTCTTTCACCGCTGTTTCCGCCGACACCGCCATCCCTGCTACCGCAACCAGCACGGTGGTGTCCGCGCCGTTGTGGGCTTCACAGCCACCACAATCAAACCTTGGGCTATCTTCATCCGCCTTCGTGGCCAGCCCTCCCTTGTTGCGCCAGTCAAGACCATTTTTTGACTATCCGCCGAGTTTCGGCCCGTCCACGAGTCATGGCAACATCCAACCTCTCTCGGTTCATGCGTCCTATCCTCCGTCTTCTCTTCCGTCCGCGACTTCCTTTGCACATCAGGACATTACACGTTTTGTTACCATCAAATTAGCATCACCCGAAGATTATCTTATGTGGAAAATGCAGGTGACATGTTTTCTTTCCACGCATCAATTATTAGGTATCGTAGAAGGTACTATTACCGTCCCTTCTCCGACTTATATTGATAATTTAGGTCAATCTTTGCCTAATCCACAATTTTATGAGTATATGAGACTTGATCAACAAATTAAATTGTGGTTATATGCATCGATTTCTCGTGATATTATGATGGATGTGCATGAGTTACGGACCGCTGTTGAGATTTGGACTAGGTTCAGTCACGTTTTCTGCATGCTAGTATGGCTCGTTCTATGGAGTTAAAAGGTCGTCTTAGTCATATGAAAAAATCTGATCAGCAGTCTATGGAAGTGTGTTTACGTGATATTAAGATTATTGTTGATTCCTTAGCTGCTATTCAGTGTCCTGTCTTCCAGTATGATCTGGTTCAGTATACCTTGACTGCTCTGGATCAGGATCGTGACTATGATGCTCTTGTTACTATTTTGTCCCAATTTCAAACGTCCTTGACGTTTGATGATCTTCTTCCTAAGCTTCTTCAGCATGAGCAACGCATTAAAGCTATGCGTGCTTATGCTGAGACATCTCCTACTCATCAGGCTCTCGTTGCTGTTCAGTCTGGATCTTCAGGGTCTCAATCACCTACTTCAGGTGGTTCGAATTCTAAAGGTCAAGGGGGTGGTAAGAACAAAAACAGGAACAACAATCGTAACAAGGGTGGTCGTGGTAACAATGGAGGACGCGGCAATGGAGGACAGGGTGGTCGTGGCAATGCAGGCTGCACTAATGGTATTGGTAATTTTCATGATGTTTCGTATGTTAATTATTCTTGTGCCAATTTTGTTGCTAATGATTTTTCTTCAGCAGGAAGTAATCCATCTAACGGCAATTTAGTCAATACCCCTTCTTCCGATACTTGTGGTCTTTGTTGGTATCCAGGTCATCAAGCAGCCTATTGCCCTCAACGATTCAATCATAGCTTTGTACCTTCTTCTCCTGATGGTGTCACACGTGCCCTAGCTGCACTGTCTGTTGGTGGTGAAACAAATGACTCCGTTTGGTATCCAGATTCTAGAGCCGCCTCCCACATGACCTCACAGGATGGTAAGCTATCTAACGCTCTTCCTTACACTGGTTCGAGTTCTATTGTTGTTGGTGATGGCACACGACTTCCCATTAATAAACTTGGTAATTTGATTATGTCTTCCCCTAGTCGCCCCCTTCGCCTCACGAAGGTGTGTCATGTTCCCCAGTTGAAACATAATCTGATGTCTGTTCAAAAGTTATGTCAAGATAATTCTTGCATTGTCTGTTTTAACGAGTCTTCTGTTTGTGTTAAGGACAAGACCACAGGGGCAGTTCTGTTGCGGGAAATCAGTAGAAATGGTGTCTACCCTATTCAGCCTCATCTCCTAGAGTCAGAGTCGTCTTCCCGAGTTTGTTCAGCGTCTGCCCAGAGTCGTCTATTCCTGCCCTCATAGCCACCAAGGAGTCTGGAGATGTTTGGCATACTCGCCTTGGTCACCCTTCTGCTAGAGTTTTAGGAAGTTTACGTTCACAGAACTTGATTTCATGTAATTCTAAGTTTCATGACGATTGTGATTTTTGCAAAGTAGGAAAGATACATCGTTTGCCGTTTGAGTCTGTGACTCACCGTGCTCCCTATCCTTTATATTTGATACATAGTGATCTTTGGCAATCGCCAGTTAAACCTAATCAGTTTTTTCAGTATTATGTGGTTTTTGTTGATGATTATTCACGTTTTTCTTGGCTATATCCACTTAAAACTGAAATTTGATGTTTATTCGACCTTTTTAACTTTTCAGAAACTTGTTGAGAACTTGTTTAATTCCAAAATTAATTTTTTCCAAAGTGATGGTGGACGTGAATTTGATAACACTCCTTTACTACAACATTTCTGTGATTCGGGAATTTATTTTCGAAAGTCTTGTGTTCGGACTCAAGCGCAGAATGGTGTTGCAGAGAGGAAACATCGAACCATTATCGAGATGGCCCGCACTATGCTTATTCAATCTGAATTGCCACCTCGATATTGGGTTGATGCGTGTTATACGGCGGTTTATACGATAAACCGTCTTCCTAGTTCGGCATTGCAGGGTTCATCCCGGTTTGCTAAACTTTTTCATCGTCCCCCCTCATATGAGTTTTTGAAATGTTTTGGTTGTGCCTGTTTTCCGTTGTTTTTAGATCCTAAAATCAATAAATTACAGGCTAAGTCAATTCAATGTGTTTTCATTGGCTATGCATCAAATTATAAGGGTTATCGATGTCTTGATCCTGTTTCTGGCAAAGTTTATACAAATCGTCATGTGTTGTTTAGTGAACGGAAATTTTCTTATCGTTCCCTCGTGTCTAGCTCACCCATTGTTTCGTCTCTGGACGAGTCTCTTGACCCCTTGGTTTGGTTTTCGAGTCTTCCCTTGTCTAGTGCACCCATGGGTCTTATGTCTTCATCCCCCGAGCCCGCCGCATCACGGGGGCACATGCAGCAACCCGCTGCCTGCCCGCAGGATGCGTGCGCACCCGAGGGCCATATACCCAGCAGCGACCCGCGGACATCTTCTCCTGCGCCCGCAGCCTGGCGAGCCCCCCAGTACCCAATTGCTGCCTGCCCGTGTGGTACCCCCGCGTCCGCGGGTTTGCGAGTGGCTGCTGAGCAGCGTCTTGTCTCCTCGCCCGCGACCATGCCCGCTCCCGCAGCGCCTACCTCTCCCATGCTGGCAGTCACTGCCAGCCCGCAGCCACGGCCTGCGACCGCGGGGTCCTCCCCGCTAGGGGTGTGCAAAAATATCCGATCCGAAATATCCGAACCGGAAAATCAACTATCCGAACCGAATTTTCGGATCTCTGATCCGGTTTTTTGAATTTGGATATTCGGTTTCAAAACCGTATAATCAGATCGGATACGGATAGCTAATTTATGAAACCGGATAATCCGAATATCCGAAAAATATTTTTTTGGGCTTGCAATTTAAAGTATTGGGCTAAACCCCTGCTCTCCTAAGCAGTAAATACCAACAAATTTCAACCTTTTCTTCTTCCAAATTGACTAAACAGTAAATTCTAAACCCTATCTTCCTCTGTTGCTCTCGCTCTCGCTCTCGCCCCTCAATTAGCAGTCAGCCCAAAGAAAACCATCTATGTTGGTCGCCGGTGATGAAGCTGCTGAACAAAGACGTTTTGCTGAACGGCTTTCCCACGTTGGCCTATCAATTCTGTCATTCTCTTAGCCAAGTTTTGAGCAAATACTTCTTCAATATTTGATTTTGTTTAGGAAGAAAAGATGGCAACTCATAAATTAAGAGGACATCAGACATACATTATATCTGCTCTTACTCTCAAATGGTGTGTGCTTGAAAATTCAATTTTTGCTTGGTGTTAGTGGTCAACACTAAGCCTTGAATAGCTGCTTGATGTTAGTGGCTTATTGCTAATTTGCTACTGCCAATTCTCCTCCCTTTTAACTAAATGGCATTAACTCTTCATTTTCTCCAATAAAACAAACTCAATGAAAATGGTTGCTGGACTTTATATTATACAGTGATATCACTTACAAATCCGGATTCAGATAATCCGGGTATCCGGTCCGATAATCCGGATATCCGAAACTCCGGGTATCCGGATTAATCGGACCGGATTCGGATATAATATTTCATTTTTCGAAAATTCGGATATTATTCGGATCGGATCCGATATCCGATTTTGCACACCCCTACTCCCCGCCTCCCTCTTCTCCCCCTTCCTCGTCCTTTACCCCTCCCCTTGATGCTCCCCCTTGAGTCATCCCCGTCTCCTATCGTCTAGAGATGGCAACGAGTAGGATTTGGGTCGGGTGAGCCATCACCCTCATCCATAACCCGGTTAAGCTAAATCTCATCCATCCATCCATCACCCGCTTTACTCATCACCCGAAATCCATCCATCCATCACAACCGGGTGATTCGGGTGGGTCGGGTGATTATTAAAAAAAGATTGTACACCAATTTTCAATTACAACATAAATTTTAATAACGTTCCGTAATCATAAATAAGTATAGAAAGATGTCTAAATGCCGATGGCCGATGTTTTTAGCATAAATAAAAGGTGATAAAGTCTCGAAACTCGACAACAACACGTCAACATTACAAGTTTCAACAATACAAGTTTTTCAACAATACTTCACTAATAAAATTTAAATGTTCATGACAATTTACGGCTTGGCAACAGCAGCACAACAAGACAATAACGGCAGCGACAGTTTCAACAGCACCATAATCGAATACAAGTTACAGCAAACAGCAACACAGCAGGACAGCAACGGCAGCACACAGCAACCGCAACACACAGCAACTGCAGCAAACAGCAACAAAGCAGCACACAGCAACAGCAGCAAACAGCAACAAAGCAGCACAACAACACGGCAGCAAATAGCAACGGCAGCAAACAGCAACATGATCGTAGTAAGCACATTGATGTTGATTATCATTTTGTTCGTGAGATGGTTGCTAAAGGTGGACTTCAGGTTAAGCATGTTCCGACACAGTTGCAGGTTGCTGATATTTTTACTAAGGGTCTTTCTTCTGAGTTGTTTTGTAAACATCGTTCCAATCTATCCGTGATTCCTCCCCGTTAAGATTGAGGGGGTGTATTAGGGTAATTTGGTAATTAGACTCTTAGTAGGTTTGTAAAGATATTTTTGTATCTCTTTATATATAACATGCCAGGCAACCTAAACAGGTTAGCCAATCATTCTCAATACTCGTACATAAAACAATGTAAGGAACAAGAGACTTTTACGAAGAAAACTTCTAGATTCAATAGGAAGAAAGCACCTCGATCATAAACGATTTCGTCCTAAACTTTTTCACTATAATAGGTCAAACACCTTTTTACGAACCTATTAAACTCTCGGGCTACAACTGAAGTTCCTAGGGTCAAATTCTTAACAACAGTTCCCTCTAATTGTTGTTCCTCTCCAACGTCACTCGAATTTTCTTTCTCTTTTCTCTTTCTTTTGTTTCATCCAAAACCTCACACTTACAATGAAACTGACTCAAGTTTCTTTCCCTTTCTCTTACTTCGCTCAAAACTTTTCTCAATGCAGGAATTCATTCAAAATCCCCTTACCCTAAATTTGAAGATTAAAAATGTTAAAAACACTAAGGGAACCATAGTAAATTCATAATGGAACACGAGAGTATATTGAGTGAATGAAGATATAGACTCTATCTTAGTAAACTCAATTAATACTGAAGTCAGACACATTAAATTTGAATTTAGTCGATCTATTTATAACAAATTATGTATAGAATACTCCTTCAACATCTACCTAATAATAGATAACATATTTTCTTTTTTCCAAATCGATCGGGCTTCTTTTACTACAATTTTATTAGATTAAAGCGAATTTGGAGGTGATATTGTCACAATTATGTCTTGCCAAAATGTTTAGCTCATTAGATTATAACTCCAATATTTTGTGTGGCTAAATAAGTTTTGTGCGTGGTGGTCAAAAACTAGATCTTGATCGTATCAAAATTTTCTTTCGATCATTGACTATAGCATGTAACTAATACTCTTTCTGTTTGATTTTTCGGTGCAAATAATATCATTTGTGTTTGTCATCACACCTCTAATGAAGACCTACCACCTTAGGGAATCATTCCTTTTTCTCATTTATATAAGGACGTTTAACTACCTCGATTACGGATTACTTTGTGATTTTTCATGGCAAACAATTTTTAAAAAGGCAACTTGCGAAAATCTACTTCTTTAATTCAAAAAACACTACTATATGATAAAAACTATCTTATATCACTTAAATGATTGCGAAAGAACATCAAAGTCATTTAAATATGTAAAAGATTTTTTTGTTCCATTAAACATTAATCAACAATGCACCTCCTATCTTTAGGGATATAAGAAGATGATATTGCCCTTGGTACAATAATTATAGAGTAGATTCTCTGATGTGTTTTACCGCTATTTTTTTTACTTCAATTTCGATTTGCCAAAATAATACGTTTGCACATTTCTTACCAATAAACTATATATTAATGTAATTCAAGAACGAGAATCATTACATATTGTTCCCTAATAATTTATTACATGTTTCAGAGGTTAAATTTTACTCTTTTATAAGGCTCGAATACCTATTCTTCTCCCCCTTCTTCTTTTCATCAACTATACTATCATAATACATAAGTGACTAGGGTATCTGATATGTGGATTTTTTTTACTTATCACATTGATCAAATTTAAATTGGATTGTATATGAAAAGAATTCACAAAACTTATAATTATTTATGAATTAAATTTGAAATTAATAAGGAAATACGTTCTAAACTGAGAAATTTATGATGACAAATTTTCAATTTTTATAATGCTTTTCAATGTTTCTTTCTCTAGGGAACCATCTCCATCAGTTTGGTTGATTTCTTGTTTGCTTGTAGCTAATAAGTTAATGGTAATAAGTGGGCTTAACCTTTGCGGCTTTTAGGCCCCTCCTTCGTTTATTTTATTAAATTTTTGGAATGATTAAGTTGGGCCCCGACGAAGACTAACTCTAAGAAATATAATAGGCAATTAGACATGTAGCTGGGCTGGCCCACATCGCCACATCTGTGTTCTTCTACTCACTCAAATAAATTGTGTTATACTTCGTTCAATTTTGATGTAATATTTTACAATAATCTGGTCATAAACTTATAATTTGACTATAAATTATAACCAATACATTGGTTAAAATATTGAATCATGTTAGCTTCAACCTTCAACCAGTTGGAATTTATATGTATTACAAAAATGTGTGAGCAAGTATTTGAGATTCAAATGTGACGCTTTTCCTCTCTTTTAATAATCTAATAATGTACATGTTATTTATCATATAATAGGAA
The DNA here is from genome assembly GCA_947645195.1 of Patellifolia procumbens. Taxonomy (NCBI): domain Eukaryota; kingdom Viridiplantae; phylum Streptophyta; class Magnoliopsida; order Caryophyllales; family Amaranthaceae; genus Patellifolia; species Patellifolia procumbens. The sequence continues at coordinate 4,517,450 of CANSGD010000144.1, forward strand.
AACTATTGATGCTCAATATCAAGTTTAGAGTATACAACGTTAAATATGAACGGATTAGTTTTATCTATAATTCCGGTATACTTTAATTACTTCTCTTACATAGAAAAACGATATTACGATAACTGATAAAAAGCAAGAGTTAAGTTTCAATCAAATGCACGACATGTATTATATAAGTAATTTTCCTTATCTAACTCAATCAGTATAACTCCAGTTTAACGACACTAATATATTAATAGCAATAATCGTTAATAATCCGTCAATTATTGGATATACAACAACTTAAACACTGTACGAGTCACTAACCAATTTACCACGGATTAAAATGCATTAGGTTATAGACTTATAGGTAATCTTTAGGAGAACATGCTATGTAGTTCCATTTCGGGCACGTTAAGCAAATAAGATGCCCAATTAGCATAGAATAAAGCTACATGCATGATGAAACAACTTAGTGGTGAACTCAAAAAGGTGCAACAACTTGATTGAATATGAAGACAATAAATTTGTCATTACTCAAAAAGAATATTTAAAATAAACCCATTATATCCAACAAGCTAGAGGTCTATTAAGTGCATTTTATAATCTAAAATGGAAAATAGTTTTTTTTTTCATGCATGATTGATGTGATTGCCTCATTGTTGTTGAAATGGTTAGCACTAATGACTTGAACTAATTAGCAAGTACTATATGTTGTTTTTCTTATCATAATGACCTCTTTTTAGTAATTATTAAGTGACTTAATTGGGAACAAGGTAATGACAACTTAGAATCTTAATAACTTACCTAACCTAGCAAATCCTTTGAAGAAGTTATCGTTTTATTGCGTTAGTCCTCAGCCCTTTGGGTTAGGGGTCTATGATCCACATCACAAAATAATACTACCTCCGTCCCATATTAGTTGCAACAATAGGTTGGGCATAAAGTTTTAGGAAGTTAGTAGAGTAGGGTATATGTTGTATTAATTTATTATAAAGGTTGATGTGATAGAAAGTGATAGGTGGGTGGAAGTGTGAGTAGTTTAATGTTTTTAAAATTAAATAATAAATGAGTAGGGTCATATGTAAGGTGATATATTATAAAAAATAGTGGGTCCTTTCCTAATATAGAAGTGTTGCAACTAATGTGGGACAACCATATATGGAAAGTGTTGCAACTAATGTGGGACGGAGGGAGTACCAATAATTAATAAAGATGTTGGAAGATAATTATGGATGGTTCATTATAAAAAAAAATATGCTAATGATAGGATTTATTGTCCGTTCGCTAATAGCAGTATTGGAGATGAAATTAAGAGTAACTAGTTTGTGGCTCCGTCGATGTCACAAGTCTATTTTTATTTTTAATTGAGTTATAATAATATTTCTCATTGATGATTGATTTTTTTCATTGTTAACAATTAAAATTTTGATGGCATAGTTTAAGAACCAATTATATAATTTAAAAGGATCATAAAAGAATGTAATAATGGAAAAGATCCCTTCACTTTTACCAAATCTTGATTAATGGAAAAAGAATGGTTAATTACAATATGATAACAAAAAATGATATGGCTTGGTGATAAAGTCTATAACATTTCAATTAAGAGGTCACATATTCTATTTTATAAATAATGGGCTACTTTAGTGTATAATTTAGCCTGTAACTAGTGTTGTAGATAATGTATATTTAATGTTTGATAAACACTAAGGAACTATATTTGTTTCCTCACATGGTATAAGGCTTAAAGAAACTCACGTCTAGGGCTTCTTCAACTGGTTGATTCCTGTTTCCCTCGCGTCTTCTTTACCTTGAAACACCACCATAGACGGCGGTGATGAGACCTCGAAATTTAACCATATTTCTCCGTTCTATCTTGGGACACAAGATAATTTGGGCAATTTTATTACTAATATTGTTTGTTAGGAAGACAACTATGAAAAGTGGTCAAGATCGATGTGTCTCTCACTCAAGACTCTTCAGACATTTGTTTTTTATTGAAGGCACCGTTTACAAATCGATAGATACAATAAAGCCTGAAGATTAACATTGTGTTCAATCAACTAATGTTCAATGGAGTCTACATAAAGTCGAAATTTTTTTAAGAATAAATAAATAAATAGTAGCTCATTTTCTTTGGAAACTCTCTTTAACTAACTAGGCGCCTAAAAAATTGATTGGTACGAGAGGCCAATAAAAATCTAAGCTCTGATACCACTGTGTAACGCCCTGACGGCTCTCTATTTTATAAAATACATTTTTCCTATAGAAACAACAAAATACTTCATCTCTTAAATAATTCAAACGCAAAACAAACCTTAAATATTTAAAATAGTTTATTAGTGTTGGGACTCACAACAATAAGACAACCAATACAAACAAACATGATACATAAAGACTCCAATTTTATCTTCGAATTAAATATTATGATCATACAAAATCAATTAACCTTAAATTAATCCCCTTTATTTGTACGTTGACTAAAATCAACAATTAAATCATCAAAAGACACAAATCCAACTTATCCTACAAAGCCAACAATCATTATAAAGTAATAAAATATCCAATCCAATCAAGGTAACTCAACAAAGCCCACAGTCTTTGCCAAGTAATGAAATAATCAAGGGAATAACATGATCGCAATTTATGATCCAAAACAACATATATATACTAATCCCTCTGATAAGAGGTTTTTAGTGTGTCGTTAAGGCACTAAGAACCGCTTAGCAAACACAATTTATAAACCTAACAAGCAACTACTAAGCACGTAGTAATGGCAAGTCAAGGGTCGAACCACAAGGAAATCGGGATTGACTATAGTCCACTAAGTCCAAAACTACCTAAGTGAAGGGTTTTTGGGGGTTTAAGATTGAGTAAGTAACCGACTAAATGACTAGCTAATGAATACCGACTAATAAACAAGTAGGAGGATTAATATGATAAGGAAGACACTAGAGTTCGGGCTACTCGTATGAACATGGGCTAGACAACGATAATCAACGCTATGGTGATTCACAACGGAGTCAATACAAGGTTAAGTTCCCCTCTAATTTACTTGAGTCCTCTCTCGAATGGTCCTCAAGAGTAATCGATTAATCAACCAACCAAATCCTCTTTCGAATGGTCTTTGGTCCGTTGATTAATAAATTCATTAAGTTCGAAAAACCCCTAATTAAAGGATCCCCTTGATTCCTACCCAATCCCTTGGTCTAGAAATCAAGTCGAAACATGGGAATGACAAAAGGGATTAGAGTTCGATTAAGAACAATAAAGACCCTAAGTGCCCTAGCATAAACATGATCAAGATCTATCCTAGGGTGTCAAAACATCACATTCAATGCATAGACAAACAATTGAATCATAAAAAGCATAGATAATCTACATTAAGCCCTTAATTCATACTTTCGCCCAAACCCTAGATAATGAACTACTCACTAGCCATGGATTCTAAGCAATTAAGATTCAATAAATTCAACATCATAAACTAAGCAATAAGATTAAGGGAAAGAGATAGAAAAGAAATTACTTGAATTAAATTGATGAATTCGATCTTCAACAATGAAAACAAAGGAGTAAACTAGTGTTTGAGAGAGTTTTAGGGCTAAGAGAAAGTTAATTAGAAACTAAGTATGAGATAATGTCGAGTCTAAGCTAAAAAAACTAATTAAAAGAGTCATTAAACTAAGATGGAGAAAACGGGTCAACACCCGAAGTCAGGTCACCACGGTCGTGGTGAAATCACCATGACCGTGGCCCCTGACTTTCATAGGATCAGTTTCGAATCTTCAACAGTCTGTTTTGCTCGCTACAGGTCCCCACGACCGTGGTGACCTGCTGGTCAGCGGACAGCTCAACTTCGAACGATCATATCTCTCTCGTCTCTTATCGGAATTGGGCTCATGACCAGTCGTTGGAAAGCTATCGAAACGAGCTAACACCTCCCACCGGAATCACCTTAATCCAATTTACGGATCAAAAGTTATGTCCATTTGAAGTTCAATAGTCCACAACTAATCTTCCAATGATCATATATGACTTCAGAAACCTGTTAGTTAGTCTGAAAATCATACAAAACAACTAAAAGAGTAGTGAAGCAACCATTTAGCTCAAAGTAATCAAAACCATGCAATGCAAGACTAAAATGCTCTAAATCTATATGCATCGACACTAAAAATGCAGCATGGATAGGCACAATAAAGTACTTATCACCCTCATATCAATTAATAAACAAAACATTCCCTTTCCACATGCTTGTACCAAACATCCATATAATCATGTAATAACTTAATAATAGACAATTAACATGCTTCACACAATGACATAAACACATGTAATTCCATATAATTATAAACCATATATGAACTATAAAAAGTTCCTTATACATGATATTATATCATCTCTAAACTTAGGACATGATACTAGCCTAAAAACACAAAACATGTTCGTACCTTGTATAAAAAATATTGGAGGCCACTTTAAGTTCCTTAGAAGTCACTCAAGGTAAAGTTTCCTCCTACCAATTATTATTACTCCCAAATAGTACTCTAATAAAATTACATCAACTTTATAATACTTTAAAACTCTCTTAAACATACTTTAAAATATTTTATCTTTTTTTTTCAAAACCACCTGAACTTTTTCACGTTTTTAGAAACTCCCACCTTAATGATTTTTTATAAATTTCCACCTACCATTTCCAATCTTATTAAAAACTCCCACCACTTAACGATTTTTGTTAAATTATGTTAACAAAACCGTTAAGTAGACCTCACAGATGCATTTTATTATTAATTTACGTTGAAATCGAAGTCAATTTCATCAATTTAAGAGCAAAATCTCAACAAATTTAGAGCAACTTTTGAACGAATTATAACTATTTGGAAAGAAATGCAACTATTTCAAGTTCGATTTCGTTAACAAAATATATATGCGGGACCCACTTAACGGTTTTGTTAACGGAATTTAACAAAAATCGTTAAGTGGTGGGAGTTTTTAATAAAATTGAAAATGGTAGGTGGAAATTTATAAAAATAAATTCACTAAGGTGGAGTTTCTAAAAACGTGAAAAGTTTAGGTGGTAAGATGCGATTTATCCCAATATTTTTAAAGGTTAAAGCTTCCAACTTTGATGACCCTTGATATAATACTACAAATCACTTACTTAAAACCCTAAAAATTCATATTTTGATGTTTAAAACCCACTTTGGATATAAAAATTATAATCTGAAACTAGTAACTTTAATTTAGAAATAATGAAATCATAAATTAGTTAAGAGAACAATAAAAATTAAAAACTTTAATTATTAAATCAATGAAACAATACTTAAAACATTAAAACAATTTATATACAATATATAAACGAAAAAGACAGGAAAAAGAAGCAGAAATAAGAGGAAAACACGTTGCAGCACGACAGATGGACAGCAGTAGTGGCGCGCTCCAGCAGCGCTGATGACGAGTGGTTGCGGTTGCCGGGAGTGTTGGTGGCAGCATTGTGCTGTTGTGTTGATGGCGGCACTAAAATCGAGGTAGATGGAGAGAAAATAAGAGGGGGGAGAGGCATGGGAGGAAAGAAAGAAAAAAATGAAAGACGTGTATGGTTTTTGGGGTTTAATGGTGTATATATAGACTTTGTTAAACTTAATACTAGTAGGATTATGTAATTGTTTGGGCTTTTAGTACGAGAATTGCATAGTCTGATTGGATTGGGCTCCCATAACCCAACTTTTAAAAATAATTTATATACTAACCCACACCAATTAAATTAATTAATAGGGAAAATTGGATCAAACAACACAAACTATACGTTTGTTGCGCAAAACAGACTAGCAAAAAAGGTGTAGAAAACAGCATGAACTTTTTCAAAGCGGTGCAGAGAATGACATAAGTAATTTTTTAGCCTGAGATTCCATCTTTGCGGCGAATCTTAATTATTTTACCTTTTTATTTTTTCTATCCTTTTCCCTTCACCTTTACATCTTCCATACAACAAGTGACCTTCATTCTCTCAACCATCCAACTTCATATTCAACCATCTGATTTCCCCCCTCCTCCCCAAAAGCACGAAACTCCATTGATTCACCATTGAAGAAGCTCTCCAAGTTAACCAAGCAAGTTTTTTAAGTTCTTTAACTTCCAATTTTGCAATCCATGTCTGCATCGAATTTCACTTGAGCATTCTACATTGCCTTTTGATTTCTTCCTCATCTTCAAGTTTTAGGGTTTGATAGGTAAAATCAATTTGGGGAAAAATTTAAGGTTAGCAAAGAAGAAATAACGTGAGTTTAAGATGCTGAAGTATATAGAAAAATGAAAAAAAGGTAAAATAATTAAGATTCGCCGGAAAGATGGAATCTCAGGCCAAAATATTATTTATGTCATTCTCTGCACCGATTTGGAAAAGTTCATGTTGTTTTGTGCACTGATATAGGGAAAATTAGGTCGTTACTAATCCCCCTAAAATCAAACTAATACCTAACTAGACCACTAAACTAAGTAAAGTGGTAAGTAAGGGTCATTATTCCACAAGGACTAAGGAACATTGATATGTGTTAATTAAACGATAAGATAGGCCGAAAGGGAATCGAAAGGTGTCAACTACCAACTAAAATCTATTAAACTAAAACTAAGTACCAAAGATCAAATAGGATTAGGGAAAGGGATCCAACACCAACCAATCATGACTTAGGGAATTTGATGGGTGAAACATGGAGGAAAGAAAACCAAGCAACTAATTGAGGTTATTGACTCTTAACTAGCTCTAAGCCCTCTCTCAAGGGTGCATAAAACTACCTAGACCACATAATTAAGCCACTCTCATGGTCTCAAACATGCAACCAAGGGATAATCACAATGTCAATCCACAAGACCCTCACTCAAATCTCACTCTCATGAGTAATTAAGCAAGATAATAGCATAAATGTCAACCTTAATCTCCTCTCTCGATTTGATTAAGGCATCAATGAAACAAACATCCAAGTGGCCAACTAGAATGCAAGCAAATAGTAATCATGCCATTAATCAATTAATAAGCCTAATCAAACTCCTAATTTCATATTCAAACACCCAAAATCAACCATAGTTGGGTTTTCACCCAAACCCTACCCAACAAACTACTCCATAAACACAAAAATGAGAGCTTTAGTGAAATTAACAACTAATATCATGATACCAAACGTTAATCTAACATTAAACTAAACAAAATAGACCATAATAATTAAACTAAGCATGAATAATTAATCTAAGAAAAACAATTAAGATAAAGCAATAAAATAAGATAGATAGAGTAAGAAATGCTCATTGATAGATTGTTGAATCTTTGAATACAAGTTGTCACCCTTGAATCTCCCATCTTCAATCTTTCTTTGAGTCTTCTCACTTTTCTTTCTAAACTAAGCTATGGAGGCTAACCCTCCCTAAAACTAGGGTCTTCAAGGTTCCAAGTTTGAAAATCAGACTTCTTTCTAAGTTTAGGTAAAAAGAGTATTTATACAACCCCCAACTAAGGGCAAAAAGGTAAAAAGATATAAAAATAAGCAATCCCGTAAACCCGCAGTGATCGGGCGATCCGTAGTGATGATCGCCCGATCACCACGAAGCAGAAACTTCTAGGGAGAAAAGCAGGCTGGATCGGCCGATCCATTTGGGAGATCGGGCGATGCCTCGGAAGATCCAGTTTGCATCGGGCGATCACCCTATATGTCAGCACAGGACAGTTGAACTTGTAAAGGTCATAACTCCTTCGTTTCTTGTCGGAATCAAGCGTGTGAACTCTTGTTGGAAAGCTATTGAGATGAACTTCAATATTCAACTTGAATCACTACCAAATGATGTTTAGTTTGTGAGATAAGAGCTTTTGAAGTCAACCATTGTGCAAAATATGAAGGAAACTTGGTGGATTTTGCTTCCTTAACCTCCTTTTGCCTTTCTTTCTTCATTACTCATGCTCTAAACCTTGTATATGCATTATTGGGCTTTTTTAAGTAAATCAAAAGCTTACTTTGATAGTACTTACATACAACACGAATGAAATGGCATAAAAAGGTCATAGAAAGTGAGCGAAAAGACTAAAAATCTACAAAAGAGCTACAATCACTAACAAAACGTTAATTGAGCAAAGTGAAACTATAAATTGTAAGATAATGGAGAAAAATGATTCAAATCAAAGGAAAATATCACTCATCATGCACCTTTTTTTATTTGTGTTGATTTGCGCAACAAACGTATAGTTTGTGTTGTTCGATCCAATTTTTCCTAATTAATAACATTCGAAGTCCAACTTCATAAAATATTTGATTACTTAAAACATTGAGTAATCATTTGACTTTAAAATAGTGGAAAATTTGTCAGAAAATACAAGGTTTTAGGTCGTTTTCAAAATAAATACCAACCGGTTGCGAAATCAAAAATAAATACCAACTAGTTCTAAATTCATTTGATTTTCAATACCAACTAATATAAACCGTCAAATTTTCCAGTCATGGTTCCTTGTTAGTTGGTATGATAATTTGACGAAAATATGACGATTTTTGTATACTCACCTTTTATCAAATAAATATGACTTTCTCTTTCTATTGACTTTCTACTCGCAAAGCCAACTTAATTACATCATCAAATAAGTTGTAAGTGCATAGCTCCACCTTTTATCAAATATTAGGAGGCAAACCCTGAAGATACCTCCCAATCTTCATGGCTACCTTTTCTTTCAAATCACACAAAATCCTCAATCTTTCGAATTCCTTTGTATGCTCAGTCACGATCCTCTTGTCTTGCTCAAGTAAATTAAATTTTAAGTAGTTATCTTGAACATATTGTAAAGGATCTTGTTCTTTAAGTGTCTCCTCATCTCGGACCATGTGTAAATCCTAGGTTCTCCTTCCCTCATCCTTCTCAATTTCAGATCTTCAAACCCCATGGAAGCATATTTTACTAGTTTCAAGTTCACAATTTGGTGGGATCATTCATCTCCTATGCCCTTGTAATCAAGATACTTATCTAACCTCTTTACCTACCCGAAATAGTGACATGCATCCTTCCCGGTTAAACTTTGGAACATCATCAATAATACTCCTCTCATCAACTCTGATTAGCTTTAGAAAAACCAACAAGAATCTCACACCTCTTGTTGTAGACATAGTACGAACCTGATTAGCAACCCTAGTAAGTTGTTCTCGGCTCGCTTGTTGTTCATTGACTTGTCATATCATAGTTTTAGTTAAACGAGTCATTTGATAAATGAGTGATTTTATCAAAACAAAATAAGCACAAAAAAGTCGCAACTTTATTCGAACTCAAGAAATAGGATGTACACCTTATAGGCTTAGTAACCCAACTAAAACAACTATATTTTTAATGAAATTTTAAACGAGGTTATCCTTATATGTAGGGGTGTGCAAAAAAAAAAATCGATGCGAAAAATCCGACTATCCGATCAAGTTTTTTGGATATCTGATATGGTTTAAAGATTTGGATAGTTTGGATCGGATATCCGGTTTTAAAATCGATTATCGGATCGGATCCCCATAACACTTTTAAAAATTCGGATAATCAGAAAATCCGGCTTTGTTTAAAAAAATATGAGATATATGGGTCAAAGCCCAAGTAAGAATTAACCAAAAATCCCTATTCCCTAGTGTCTATCTCTTGGTTTCTTCCCCAATGGTCCATTTGCAGTCACCATTACTCCATTAGAGACAATCCCACCATCGTCGTTACCAAACAAAGCACTCCGATCTTAGTATTACATGAACTCCGTCAATCATCGCCGGCTTAACTTTCCGGCGTATCGAAACGGAGAAGGTGACACTAATGGAGTAATGGACCACTCATTATCCCCATTCCCAGACCTACCAGTGGCTGAATCACCGAGTTTTTCCAACTTCCCCATTATTATTGACCTTTGACAATTAGAGAAGAATGTTAAATTGTGGTGCCTGATTACCTGGTAGTGTTTGGGATGTTGAAAACTTGAAATCAACGAAGACAATTTCTTTTATGTTGACATCAAATTGGGATGTTGAAATGAAGAAAGGCATGAACTTAATGTTGCAAATGAAAAATTGACGAATATTTGAATTTATTAATGAAATTAAATTGATCAAACATATGTTGATATTTATGAAAGCAGGAACTATATATAACTACAACTAAAACCAAATAAAACCGCATATCATTCTATATCCGTTCTGAAATTCCGGATATCCGGATTATTCGAACCGGATTCAGATAACATGTTTAGTTATCCGAAATTAAAAATATCCAGATTTTCGGATCGGATCCGGTATCCGGTTTTGCACACCCCTACTCATATGTCCCCAACACACTAAAAAAAATCATACAAAAATTCCCATCCAATCACTTCCATTTTTATTTTATGAAGATCGTGCTAAATTCACCGATTTCCACCAATTTCCAAGAACCGTCTAGTTTAATAGTAAACGACATCCAAAATTTTTGAAATGCTACAAGTGAAAACTAATAGACCACAAATACCAGATTAAAAAAAAGAATCACCTCAAAATCCCTTATAACGAGGTGGAATGAAGCAAAACAATCTGACCATAAAACTGGAAATTTTTAGGAGATCGCAAAACACCCCCATAAACGCCAACCAATGCATTTACTCTAATACCAATTGATGTGGATCCAAATAGGCAAGATCACTTTGGACCACATATAGGTGTTGCCTAAATTTATGATATGGATTAAGGGTCTTCGAATTTAGGAAAAACTGTAAAACTAGTGATGGAATGGACGAATTAGTAAGTGATTTTTATATGTTTAATGTCACTCTGAATCTTATTAAAGATCCGAAACTCTATTCTGAATTTCTAGGAGATCCGCCTCTCAACTCTAAATTCAGAAGAATCCGCATCTCAATAAGAAATAAGCAATGCTTAATTCTCAAAATTAATCAACTCAAAAAAATCTCTTTATTATTTCGGCCATGATGACGTATAAATAGTACAATGGTTCCTTAATCTACTCTATGTAGGAAACCTTAAAAGATAAAGATAAAACTAAAAGATAAAGATGATATCCTAAAATCTAAAAAAAGATAAACTAAAAGAAAATCTACACCTTGCTAATTAGACTTACTATCATGCACCTATTGATCTAACCACACGCCTATTACTTTGATTTTCAACTGTTGAAAAGTCAACACACTTATTAGACTCCTAAATACATTAAAATAAGCAAACACGAGAAAAACCAAGTGGAATAGTAAAACCTTGTAGGCAAAATGACAAGCTACTGGGAATCCAAATCCACACCATTCACTTAATCCTAAAATTGAACTACTCACTCATAATTGAAACAACTGTTACATCGAAACAATTGAATGCAATTCAATACAATAAAGAATGATTAAAAATAATAAAAGTATATACCAATTGAAGACAACAAATAAAACATTGAATTGAATATGAAACAATCTCCAAAGCATGTGTAGAAAGCTAAAATTAAAAGTAAATCTAAAAAGGAATAAGGCAATCTTGGCCAAAACAACGGATCCCGTGAAATATACAAAAGATAACACAATACGATTTTCTCAGGGCATCGTGTGGGCCAAAAAACTAGTTATCTTCAAATCCACTCAAATAAGTGGCCGAATTTTTCACATTAAAGTCGTATAAAACGTGTATACATACATATTCGTATTATATAAGTCAATGTTTTCATTTCATAGTATTAAACTCCGTTTTATTTCGGTACCTTTTTTACTAACTAAGCTTAAGACATAGAAAACAATATCAGATTGGTTAAAAGGTCATGGTGCACATTTAGAGATAGCTAATAAGAACTAAAGATAGGACGTGAATATCTATAAAATATTGTAAAAAAATTATTAGATACACACGTTTAGCCGTCTTTATCTTTTGTTTTAAGAAAAAATATCTAAACTAACATTTAACAAGTCTACAAGTTTTAACAAGTCTATAACCAGGGGACATTTGTTTTGGGGCTTTAGGAAAGGGTAAGGGAATTAAATGTCTTGATTCCCCGGAATATGGTGTTTGTTAGGTCCATTTAATCATTCTCATTATCTCGTTTTTACTCCCCAAACTCCTCTGCTCCCATTACCCACCTCCCTTAAGATTTCATTTACCCTTTCTCTTCTCTACTCCATGGTCGACTTGACCCAATATTGACCACCAATCAACCACCCAACACCACCACATCAGCAGAGAAGAACTACCATAACACCACCACCTAGCCACCAGAACCACCCGAACCTATTACCCAGCCACCAGAACCACCCATCTCCACTACCCCAACAACTACAACCTCCTAAAGCACCACCCAACCACCACAACGACACTAAATCATCACCCCAGCCGCCCACACAAATGAGTCCACCCCAGCCACCACTACCACTATGACCCCACAAACTGACCACCTCACAACCAAAACCCCCCAAACTATCCCAACCTCTTAACCCACAAGCGCCACCCTTGAAAATTTACGGAGCCCTTAAACCACCGTAGCCACCGAGAAAACATACCCCAGCCCCTTAAACAACCACAACCATCGACGAAACATATCCAACCTCGAAAAAAGCCCCCTCTACAGCCCCGAAAACTAGAACCGCAAGACAAAACTCACACCGGAATTCAGAAGCACCACCCAGGCCCCTTAGATTTGAGCGAGAAGGAGGGTACGAGAAGGAGAAGTCAGAAGAGAAGGAGGTCACATCATTCCCCTGTGAGCAAAAGGTGGGAGGCAGGGAGAAGAGAAGGAAGAAGAAAGAGCGGGGGGAGAATGAGATTCTTTTTGACCAAAAAACTTTTTTTAATAAATGATTTTGGTTTCCTTTTCCCTTCTGCCCCGTTATTAATTCTTTTTTCCTTACCCCGTGGAAACCAAAAATCCCCTAATTATATATGTACTAGTCATATATGCACGCGATGCGTGCGAAATCATATAAAGAGTATAATTAATTGTGTAATTACATCCAATAACCGGAAAAGATTTGTAAGCAATGATTTTCATTAAAGAAAAAAAATCATAATATGTTTATGTAAAAAAATGTCTTCCAAATTCAATAAAATGTAAATGATAACTAAAGTATTTTTTATAAATTTTAGGAAAAATTGTTAATTACCACCTTTTATAAACCACTTTTTGTAAATTACCACCTTAATTTTTTTTGTAACTTACCACCTTTTGTTTTTAATTCTTTTAATCTTCCCACCACTTAACGTTTTCTGTCAAATAAACCGTTAAGTGGGGCCCACTCTAAACTGCCAACCTAAGGTTATAAGTAACCCAAAGAACCCCAATTCCATTGCAAATAGTGAACCCTAACCCTAACAATTTCAAAATCGAATTGGAGAGCAATAGTCTCACGAATTTGCGCATAACTCAAAATTTATGGCAACTGCATTGAATTAGGACAAAATCTATTGTAGTAATGTTGTTTTCACTTCAAAAAGTAACTTAATTTCGTTAATTTGGCTAATTTGTGCCGAAAAATTAGGGTTTGAGTCATTGGTATTTTGTGGGTGAATTAAGGACAAATTTCTCCTTCAACTGATTAATTTAGTATAGTGAAACCCTAATTTTATGTTCAAGCTTTAATTATGCATGATTAGTAGTAATTCCTAATATTTGTGGCATTGATTTGTGGCTAATTTGTGCCATCTTCAAGAATCCAAATTCTACAAAAAAAGGAGGTTGATTTGGTCCCCTCAATCCACCTTCTTCGAATATGACAATGCTCTTGGGGCTCACTTTCTTGCTCGGTTATGAAGAAGGAGACAGAGAGAGATTTGGGTGAAAAAATCCCTAGTTATGGTGGTAAATGAAAAGGGGAAATAGAGAAGAGAAGAATAGAGAGAGGTTCGAAGTTGAGAAATGAAAACATGAAAGAGTGGGCCCCACTTAACGGTTTATTTGACAGAAAACGTTAAGTGGTGGGAAGATTAAAAGAATTGAAAACAAAATGTGGTAATTTTAAAAAAAATAAAATTAAGGTGGTAATTTACAAAAAGTGGTTTATAAAAGGTGGTAATTAACAATTTTTCCTAAATTTTATATAGTTTAAATATCATCCAAAATTAATAAAAAACACACATAAATGGATAAAGATATTAAATAAGAAGAGGAAATCTCCATACACATAACTAAAAATGATGTACTGAAAATCAAAAAGTGATAAAAAATAGTAAAATCCCATATGAATACTAATAATATCCACATATGAAAATCACACAATCTTACCCATCCATAAAATTATAATCCCATAGGCCATAGTGCATATGCTCTACAATGCTATTATATCTCTACTAGCTTTTTTAGACCCGTGCAAAAATGCACGGGAAAGTGTTTTTGTAAATAGATTTTGAGTTATTATTTAAGAGATCGTAAGATTACAAACTAAATTGAAGATGAATAATGTAAATTGATCTAATAAAAAAACTAATCAAGTTAAGAATATAAATAGACACAAACAATAATTTTGGTTCATTATATATAACATTTTCACAATATATAAGATAAGGTCGAATAAGGATTAATTAAATTCAATCGGTTTTACAAACTATTTTCAATACAGTGTCGGTTTATTATAATAATAACTCTTCTTGCAGATTCAAAAACTCTTCGGGAGTTTTGTTAACCAACTCACGAACTACCCTGTCATATAAAATAAAACAATCATTCTTTGTTCTGTCAGACACAATAATCTTCAACCTAGATCTTTTGTGATAAAAAAAATTATCTAAAGTTATGAGGAGTATTTTGTACATTGAAAGTTTCAAAAAAGTAATGCAAATAGATAGTTACTAAGATTGGTTCTCTTAACAATGTATCTATCTTTTGGACAAATTTGTCTTTACCATCTTTAATAACTTTAGTAGCACATCTTATATAAAGCTTGATACCACCACCCAAAATCAAAAATCAATGTCCACTATAGTTGCCAAACAAATAACTTTCCCAATTAATTAGTAATTTTTTTTCTAATTTTAAAGTCATAAATTTAACTGATACCTTTGAATTTTCATATATTTCGCTAAGGCAACTAATTTCGGGATCATCTCGTAAGCAAAAATTTGAATGCCAACTGAACGGGGTATAAAATCATTTCTTACTTCTTGGCCATAAAGCTCCATCGTTTCGCAAATAATAAACAAACGGCCGACAAATCTCATATTTGTCACATATATATCACCTATTTAAGTAAGGGATAACTATTATTGTATTTAAACAAAACAGTAGTCTATTCAAACAGAATATTATACACATTAGACGATGATTTTATGGCAAAAGGATAGGTTATATGCTGATTGTACGTTTTGTTAACTCGTCATCAATACTTCCCACTTCATTAGGAGTGACATAGTCATTCCTTTCCCATAGACGTATTATTCGAACCCTTATGGTGTAAAATTTATTCTCTTTGCTTATTTCATCTATACTGATTATTTGACATAGACGATCCATTGTAGATTTATTTTGAAAGAACTTAAATATGATTCTTGTAAAGTTGGAAAAATGCAAAACAAATTTGTTAACAATATTATCATATTTATACATAATATTAAGTAGGTAGTGACTTAATTAAAGGAAAAAACTTCAAATAAGGAAATCCGAAAAATTACGGAAAATTTGTAAAAGTAAAATAACAAAAAAGATAGCATGTTCATATAAATTTCCGAAAATAATATGGATATTATGTTCTTCTAGAAAAATTAGATTATCTTAATTGCATTTAGTAGTCTTAATCTATTAGACACTCCTAAAATCTTCCTTAATTAAAGGAAAAAACTTTAAATAAGGAAATCCTAAAAGGTGACATGTAGATTGTAGCATTGACAAATATGGTGATTATTATGGTGATTTTTTGTAGGAGAATCGTTAAATATGGATATTAACTATTAAGTAGTGAAAAGTCAGATTATCTTAATTGTATTTAATAGTCCTAATCTATTGGATACTCCTAAAATCATCAATAAGTAAAGGAAAAAACATGAAATAAGGAAATCCTAAAACGTATAATAATAAATTGACAGATATGGTGATTTTTTAAGTGATTTTTTGTATGGGAATCTTTATTTATGTTTTTTTAGAATTATTATTTATGATGATTTATCTTATTACTACATAATTTATGAGAAACTTTATTTTGTGCGTGTTGCATTGTACTCCCTCCGTTTTTTTTAATATGCACATTTCTCCATTTTGGGGTGTTTTTTTTTATTGGTACATTTCTACCTTTTGCCATAAATGGAAGGTTTGCCCACCTAATTATTACACTTCTCTCATACTTTTTCTTTCCTTCTCTCTACCTTTTTCATTTTTTCCTTACTTTTACTAACCTTCTCTCATACTTTTGCACTTTTTCCTTGGTTCTTGTGTAAACATTAAAAAACGGATATTAAAAAAACGGAGGAAGTAATGTTTATGCTGGAAATTTAGGAAAAAACTTAATGAGGGTCATACAATTGCTTCAGTTTTCCCTTTCAGTGTAAAAATATTTTTTATTCTTTGATAATAAAATTTGAAACAACATCTGATAGTAAAATTTTTTTTATTCTTTGTATCAAATGTTTTTATCGAAGAAATAAAAAATATGTTATCATCAAATGTTAACCTAAATAAAATTATAACGTCCATAATTAACCTAAATAAAATCAAGATACTTGAGGAAAAAATTTAAGCAGATGGATTATTATGGTTAATTGACCTAATAAAAAGATTATGGGCTTGAATATCAAAAGCTAACGGCTTAATATTATTATTAATAAGTTATGACTTTATGTTTGATTATACTATAATGGGTCTGTTCGGCAACAATAGTTGTGGAGGTAGCAGTCAGATGTAGGGGTAGCTGTCAGCTGTCTGGGTAGCTGTCAGCTGTAGTAGCAGCTGTGAGTTGTTAGCTGTCAAAGTAATTGCGTAAAATATCAGTGTTCGGTAAAAGTAGCGGTTGGAGTAGCTGTTAATATATATTTTCTTTATTATTTATTAAAAACTTTATTATATATTTTCCAACCTCTACCGCTACTTTCAACCACTACTTTTTTTAGCTTTCCACAAACACTACCTAAACTCTACCTCTACCTCTAACAGCTACATCTACCACTACCTTGCCAAACACTTAAATTAATAAATAAAAAAATTGACCCCTACTTTAACCACTACCTCTACCTCTACCACTACTTGCCGAACACGCAGAATATATTATATGATTATATTATGATATGATTTGAAACAATATAGGTGATTAGGAAACTTATTAATCTTATGATAATCAATCACATTTTGAATGACAACTTTATACATATTATCTCCTTCTT
Source organism: Patellifolia procumbens (assembly GCA_947645195.1). NCBI lineage: Eukaryota > Viridiplantae > Streptophyta > Magnoliopsida > Caryophyllales > Amaranthaceae > Patellifolia > Patellifolia procumbens. Next base: position 4,534,732 of record CANSGD010000144.1, read on the forward strand.
TTTCATAGGGATGTTTGCCTTTCCACACGGTTCAAGAAAAATGTGCAAAATTAAGAGAGAAGGATGGTAAAAGTAAGGAAAAAGTAAAAAAGGTAGAGAGAATGAGAGAAGTGTAATAATTAAGTGAACCAACCTACCATTTATGGTAAAAGGTAGGATTGTCGCAATTGAATAAAAAGACCTCTAAATGAAAAAATATCCCAATTATAAAAATGGAGGTAGTATTATATAATTAATCTATAATTCTATATAGACTACATGGTTGCTAATCAATCTATATATATAAGTGGATGGATTATAGTTAATTGACCTTATAAAAAGACTGTGGGCTTGAAAATCAAAATAGGAATTTTAGTTGTTTAATGGATTGATAAATATCATCTATAAAAATATATAATTTCCTTTAAATTAAAGTATAAGAATGTGATTAAAAAATAGGAAGTTTAGTTTGATTAATAATTATCGTTTAGAAAGTTGATAATTTCATTTAAATTAAACTCTAAAGATCGTTTATAAATGGTAAAGATAAGTATAATCTATGACACAACCATGGAAAATTGTAAGTGCTTAGGTTTAGGTTTGAATTTAAAATTTGAACTTAAGTGGATAAAAATGAACTTAGATTATGATTAATTGACCTAATTAAAATATTATGGGCATGAATATCACAAGATAACGACTAAATATTATGTATCTAAATTATATTATTATTAATAAGTTACGATTTTATAATTGGTTATACTATAATATATTAAATGATTATATTATATGATCTGATTTAAATCAATATAATGAGATTTCATTACTATATTTACTTAAAAATATATATATAATAACTAAGTGATTAGTCAACTTATTAATCCATTGGCAGTCAATCACTCTCTTAATGGTAATTTAATACATATTTTAAAAAACAAATTTAAATTATTATAATTACAATATTTAAAATATTATAATCGTTTTTTATAATAGGAGTAGGATTACAATTGGTTATTGATTGGTTATGTGATAATTTGATTGAATTATGGAATATTTAATTGATTTAATTTATTAGTTGATTCAACTTAATCAATCAATATCCTATCAAATTGATTGATTTAATTGAAACCGTGATTGATTTCTTGATAGGAAGTTTAGTTGTTTAGCTGAATGATAATTACCATTTATAATACTTGATTGATTGAGTCCGTGATTGATCTAATTTGATAGGTTATTGATTGATTGGGATAAGCTAAATGATTGATTGATATCATATTTCAAAACGTGATTGATATAAAAAGAGACAAGTGTTTTATGTTATTCTCAAACAGAACCATTTATAAGACTATTAAAATTTTATTTATTTTAAAATATTTAAACATGATTGATATCAGAATAGGAAGTTTTGTTGTTTAATTGATTGATAATTACCATTTATAAAACCAAATTAATTTCCTATAAATTAAATTCCAAAGATCGTTTATAAATGGTAAAGATAAGATAATATCGTTTATAAATGGTAAAGATCGTTCATTTAAATTTATGGGTTAGTCAAATTTGAATGCATGAAATCAGTTAAGGAATATATTATCTAATTAACTTGGGAAATATTTGTTAAGATATTTTGCTATAAAAACGAAAATTTACAAAGTTAGTCAAAATAGAATAAATGTAATTAGTTAAGGAAAACAATATCTAATTAATCAGGAGATTTTTTGAAAAAAATAGGCGTTATTGAATAGTTTACCAAATAAAAAAAATCCCAAAAATATTTTTCGTAATCTTTTGTTAGAGATTTAATCTACTGATTTCTTTACATAACCGAATTTAAAAAGATTTTAAACACAAAAAGGAAAAGATACTAATTTGAAGAAGAAAAGATGTTAGTTAAATTTGACTACTTCGACAATAAAAAAGGAAATTTATGGGTTAGTCAAATTTGAATACATGAAATAAGTTAAGAAAAATATTATCTAAATTACTTGGGAAATATTTGCTAAGATATTTTTCTATAAAAACGGAAATTTACAAAGTTAGTCAAATTTGAATAAATGTAATCAGTTAAGGAAAACGATGTCTAATTAATTAAGGAGATTTTTGACAAAAATAGGCGTTATTGAATGGTTTACCAAAGAAAAAAATCCCAGAAAGATTTGTCGTAATCTTTTGTTAGATATTTTAATCTATTGATTTCTTTACATAATCGAATTTAAAAATATTTTAAACAAAAAAAAAAAAATACAAATTTGGAGAAGTAAAGATGTTAGTCAAATTTGACTACTTTGACAACAAAAAGGGAAATTTATGGATTAGTCAAATTTGAATACATGAAATAAGTTAAGAAAAATATTATCTAAATATTTGCTAAGATCTTTTTCTATAAAAACGGAAATTTACAAAGTTAGTCAAATTTGAATAAATTTAATCAGTTAAGGAAAATGGTGTCTAATTAATTAAGGAAATTTTTGACAAAATAGGTGTTATTGAAATGGTTTACCAAAGAAAAAAATCCCAGAAAGATTTGTCGTAATTTTTTGTTAGAGATTTTAATCTACTGATTTCTTTACATAACCGAATTTTAAAATATTTTAAACACAAAAACAGAAAAGATACAAATTTGGAGAAGGAAAGATGCTAGTCAAATTTGACTACTTTTAGAATAAAAAAGGAAATTTATGGGTTAGTCAAATTTAAATACATGAAATCAGTTAAGGAAAATATTATCTAATTAACTTGGAAAATATTTGTTAAGATATTTTGTAAAAATTTATTCTATTGATTTCAATGTATAATCGAATATAAAAAGATTTTAAACCAAAAATCAAAAAAGATAAAAAAAAGGGAGGGAAAAATGTCAATGGATAAATGATTTTTGACAAAATAGGTGTTATTGAATGGTTTGCCAAAGAAAAAAATCCCATAAAGATTTGTCGTAATTTTTTGTTAGAGATTTTAATCTACTGATTTCTTTACATAACCGAATTTAAAAATATTTTAAACACAAAAATAGAAAAGATACAAATTTGGAGAAGAAAAGATGTTAGTCAAATTTGACTACTTCTACACTAAAAAAGGAAATTTATGGGTTAGTCAAATTTAAATACATGAAATCAGTTAAGGAAAATATTATCTAATTAACTTGGAAAATATTTGTTAAGATATTTTGTAAAAATTTATTCTATTGATTTCAATGTATAACGAATTTAAAAAGATTTTAAACCAAAAATCAGAAAAGATAAAAAATGGGAGGGAAAAAATGTCAATGGATAAATGATTTTTTTAACGAAAATGATTATAATTTTTAGAATGAAAAATTAAAAATATTACGAAAATTACTGTTAACATTTTCAAAAAAAATTAATTTATTACTTGGGTTAATGTAAACTTCAAAATAGTATATAATAATGATTTAATAAATCGGTTGGCTACATCAAGATATTGTATTCAACAAATGCAAAGAAAATTTAAAATTACTACAACAAAACACTACAATTTACTAATACTCAAAAAATAATTAGGTAAAAATCTAGAATAACTTTGAGATTGCATAAAGAACAAACAAAATATATATTCGAATAATAGAATTATAATATAAATACGACAAAAGAAACAAAAAAATGAATTTATTATTATTCAATAAAGATAAGGATTACATTTGATGAATTAACAAACAATAAAATACATAAAGAAATGACAATACGAAAAAACCGATTAGATCGATGATACTTTCATGAAAATATTCAAAACCTCCATTGTGATGTTTTTTGATGATGATTATGAAACTTTCTTCAATCGCATTCGGATAATTCATCCAATATTCTTCGAATCTGAGAAATAAAAAAAAGTAACAATCTTCTTTCAATCGAAATTTGTCAAACCATTCCAATATTCTTGAATGATTTTATTGAATGAAGCCATGTTTTCAATTTGAGAGAGAAACATTTAGGATGAGAGAGGCTAGATTTAATTTCGATTGAAATGAGCTATCTTGTTGTATGTATTTATAGTGGCATATTTATGAAACAATGAGCTAACTTTCTTTTAAAAAACGTTGGTTCTTTTCATTCTATGATGATTTTTTCCTATAATTACTCTTTCCTATAATGAAGATTAAATTTAAAAACATTGATCTGTTCAATTTTGATTTGTTCAAATTCCTAAAACATGAAAGCATATCTTAACTTTTGATTTGTTATTTTAAGCAATTATGTAATTAAGCGAATTGATTAAGGAACCTAATTTTAGGCAGTTATACCGAATTGATCTTAATTATCCCTTTTAATATCAACGATTTTTTTGGAATTTTTTAAGTGCCGGATTTCTTAGCAGATTTTATTCAATTAAGGCATTTATTATCAAAGCTTTTTTAGAAAATGATTGAAGATATGATTTCCTAAATAAACCAGCTATCTAATTCAAAAAAAAAATAAAGCTATAATGTTGACACGTGGCAAAAAAAACGCTATGAGGCATGTTAGTGTAATTTTATTTTGCGGATCTAATTTTATTTTGCTTGAGTGTAATATATAGATAATATGTCCGAAAATAATATAGGTTTGTTAATTATGGCAAGTAATATTAATTGATATTATAAGCTTATGGAATAATCATTGAAATCTATATAATTTAAATATTATGAATGCAATATACTTTACAAATTTAGATTATGGCAGAATAAATATTAAAAGTGATCAAGTACATATAAATGCAATTCGTTTTTTAAAAATAATGCACAGGGATTTTATTGGTTCATCCCATACGTGGGCTATATAATTGCCAAATCTCATGGGATTTGAGAAAAATAATCCGTATTAAAATTAAGCCAAATAATTGCCACAATATTTAGGAAGATAATGAAAAGTCAAATCTATTCCTTAATTAAAGGAATCAACCGAATAAAATTTAGGAATCTATTCAATGAAGGATTTGAAAATCACGTTAATTTAGGAATAGATTAAGAGATTGATTTTTATTTTTTTTGAAGATCCTTTAATTAAGGAATCAACCGCATAAATGGAAGTAAATGGGTAATTCTTACTGAAATTAAGCCAAATAAATGCCAGAATATTTAGGAAGATAATAAAGAATCAAACGCTAATTTAGGAATAGATTAAGGGACTGATTTTCGGTATATGAAATTCCTTTAATTAAGGAATCAACAGCATAAATGGAAGTAAATGGTTGTTTATTGTTGCCTAATTAAATGGTTTTTTTTTTTAAAAAAGCAAAACAACACCAAATTGACACGCTGGTATTTTAATTGCTATAATGCATTTTTAAAAAAGCAAAAAAATCTGTTGCTGACACGTGGCTTCTATAAACGCTAGATGCTTAGGGATCAAGGTTTGCTTTGGATTCATCTGGTGATGACACGTGGCAAAATTTATTTTGCTTTAATGTAATATATAGATATAGATAGGCTGTTCGAAAATACTATGTGAATGTTAATTTCGGCAAGTAATATTTATTGATATTATAACTATATGGAATAATAATTTAGGAATAGATTAAAAGGGTAATTATTAAAGCAATCACTCTTAATTTCGGCACTTTAATTTAGGTATATGATGCTTTTATGGCACTTTTATTTAGGAATATAATGTCAAAACAAATCTATTTCTAATTTGAAGCAACCAATTTATACGTGATTTTGGGTACTCCACTAATTAAGGGAAATTTGTACTCCTATAATTAAGGGGAATCAAAGTCTAATTAGGCCGAATTTCAAAAGGTAAAATTTCAAAAAGGTAAAATGCAAATTAACAGCATTGTTACACGTATTTTTTAAGACTCATTTAATGCAATTTTAAAAAGGTAAAACGTATTAGGCTGACACGTGGCAAGTAAAACGCAAGAATGAATGAGAGATTAAGGTTTGCTTTGGATTCATATGGTGATGACACGTGACAAAATCATTTTGCTTTAATGTTATATATAGAAGATAGATAGATAAATAGATGTTATATATAGATTAAGTAGAACTTTTTCTTTTAACAAGTCAAAACGTGCTATCATATCTCATCAACCTTTTTAACGGGTTAAAGTGACAAAACCCCACTCTCCCTCCTTCTCCACCTCAAAATCAGACCACCACCCCCTCCACACCCCTCCCTGTTTATGTTTCTTTAATTTTGCAACCACCGTAGCACCGCCACAAGCACCACCAAGCCCCGACGAGTCAGACGCTAAACCACCCGGGCCCCTCCCTTATCGCCTTCCCTTTTCCCCCTCGAACTTCATATCACACAGCTCACACGATCAAAGGTAATCAATTCATTCATCTCTTCTTCATCCATTTTCTCTCTCTTCGTCGAACTCAATTCTCTTTGCAGCTCTCGCTAAAGATTTCTTGGTAAACTTCGCTGACACTCATGGCGATGCGAAATATATGAACATTCTCGTAAGCTTTTGCTTCTTGTAATTCGTATCTCTTCATCCTAGGGTTCATCTTCGTTTCCGGATTTCGCTGTTGTCAGAAATTTGATTTTGCTTGTTGTTTTTCTTTCTCATTTTCTGAATAAATGAAGTGTTAAACCTATTGTAGGATTCAATTTCGAATTCAGATATATGTGCAATAGTTAGGGTTTTGATTTCACTTTTTCTCATTTTTGAATAAAATAAGTGTTAAATCTTTTATTAAGTTATAATTCTGAGTTCGGACATGTACGATAGATAGGGTGGTTTTGGGTGAGTGGGGGCTGTGTTTTCCTAGGGGTGGGGTGGTGGTTTTGCGGTGGAATAGGTGGTTGCGGTTGGGTGGTGTTGGGCGGTGGGGTAGGGTGGTGCATAGTCAAATAATTCGCTATCTAATTCGCCTTTTGAATTCGCAATTCGACTAATTTGGGCCGAAAAATAGCCTAAAACGACCACAATTCGCTTATCTGAATTCGCAATTTGCAAGAAGTTTAGAGAATTATGTGACAGCGGGGTGGTGGTGTTGGACGGTGGTTATGGTTGGTGGGTAGAGAAGCATAAGGAAAGGGGGAGGGAAGCTGGTGGTTAGGGTTGGGTGGTGTTCCCATGTGGTTGTGGGAAGGAAAGAGAAGGAGGGTGGTGGTGGTCATGGTTGTGGAGGGGAAGGAAGAGGAGCGAGAACATATGAGATATACTCTTTGTTTACATACTCGACCCCATCCTTTGGCATTGTGGCTTCCATATTGTTGATGTGCTATTGTACTGCTGTAGCATGATGTTGCTATGCTAATCTTTGCTGTTCCAAACACATTCTAATTAACGGTTGCTTTGTGTCCACAAGCAATTTGACTTATTAAGAATTACATCTTCTAGGGTTCTATCTAATGCTTGTGAAGTTTCACTTAAAACTTTAAGTTCGAGATGTTAGGATCCTTTGGCAAGTAGTTACTTTCTTCTACTGGAGGGACATGCTTTCTAATTAGCAATTCATATATGGGCCTATTAGGGGTTAATTAATGACAATGGGTTGTGCTGCATATGAGGGTAGGTTGGATATTGCAACTGGTGTAAGAGGGTAAGAGCTTCTCCTGATAGGAAATGTGCAGTTAGCTCTGTTGCTCAGATATGGATTCATTGGCTTATGAGACTTTCATGCTCCTAAACAGGGGAGTAACAAAGTATTAGGTCCCATGTGTGGAGTTTACGATACTCATGGAAGTCAAAAAAAATCACCTCTTATGAAACTTCAGCCTATGCCTTCCAAGCTGCAGCACATGAAATGGTTATCTTGTTGTATTTTAGATTTTAATCTTTCCAGTCCGATTTTTGTTACTTTTCACTCCCCCTCCGCTCTCTCTTTTCTTTAAAGATAAAAATAATGTTCAGATTCTCTACCTCTTATGAAATCAACTCTCGCCACAACTTTTGTCTTTTATATTGAAAAAATGTGCAATGCCTTAAATTGTTCCATTTTCATAGGATAGAATGCTTGCTTTTGGTGACAAGGATGGCTTCGGAGGAGGATCTCCATGGAGGTGAATAGGTTTTATTGGGCAATTTTGGATGTGAGTTTCTGGCACTGCTACTTCATATTCTTCAAATTTTAAGAGTTTAAACATTTATAAGACGTTGGTCAAACACTCCTTGTACCTCTAATCACTACCCAAATCAGTACTTTGCCACACACTCATTTTTTTTAACTAGTATTTTGACCTAGTTAAAACACTCAACTCCATTTGAAAAGCTAGTTCTCAATAGGGGCTTTAACAACATTTGTATGGTTTTATTTGATTTTGAATGACTGTATCAATTATGACTTACTATTTGCAGCCTATGTTGTGTATTTTGTTTGGATATAGCCCAAGAAAATAAAAAAATAGAAGTGGTGTCTTGTCCACCTGGACCTCAATGTGTCGGTCTTGAACAAGCATCATATGAGCAGAACCCAGAATCAACCAACCTGAATATTTTGCAAACATAACCAACCCATTTGATGAGTACATCATAAAAACTAAAAGATTGCTGCCACTTTTTCTGTAAGTTGATCCTGTATGAAAGAGCTCATGTCATACCTTGGAGCATATTCTTTTTAGGGATTAGGGACAATATGCACAAGCGTGTATGTAGAGTTGGAGAAATGTTATGTCTATGCTTTCACCTTTCTTTTAGAGATCTTTCTTTTTATGGTTCTATCTTCTTATAATTGTTACATAAAATAATAATAATTTCTGGCCTATTCTGCACTTTCTTTTGAAAGTTGAAGATATGCTAAGCTGTTGCAAGATTTCAATAATTTTCTATTTTCTTTGCTGGTGTTTGCCACAGTGGAATGGTTCTTTGATTTTTTGCATAGTAGGAAAGATTTTATATTACTAATGATCCTAATTGTGACTCATGAAATTTCTGGCTTACTTGATATAGGTCCACTATCATCGGTCCATGATTAGTGTAAGGCGTTTTGCTGACATACAGTGATGATATGGGTGAAGCTGATCTTAATCGTGTAAAGTCGGAAGCAGAATTTGATGGATTTATAATTGGAAATGGAGATTTCGACTCATCTTTCCTGACCCCTCCAGGGTGGGATGTCCAGCCTAGGACTCGAGAATCTGAAGACAATATCATATCAAATGCTGTAAGCAGTTTCCGGAATAGTACCAGTGTATTAGAAACAGCGCAAACTCCAGAGGAAGATACGAACTTCTCTGCATCGCCTATATGTCCGGCACCACTTTGTCGACAATTCTGGAAAGCTGGAAATTATGAAGATACGCCTGCCTATAGATCTCAAGTTCAAAGTTAGCTATCAATAGCTTTATACTGTTACTTGTCATTTTATCATTTTTACTGGAAATATCATTGATTTTGTCAATGACGTTTGATGAGTTTCACTTTGAAGTTTGGAGGTCTCTGATACATCTGTACTCTGATTGCAGACAGAAAAAATCATTTGCATGTTCACCCCAAGTTCCTTCACTCAAATGCGACTTCTCATAAGTGGGCTTTTGGAGGTTCAATTTATGGAATTGCTGTCTTAATGTTTTGGTTTCACCTGTTTTTAGGAGAGTCTTATGCTTCTCTATCACAATCCCTAACTTTTTTGTTGGCTAATTTTGCAGCCATCGCTGAGCTTCTTGACAATTCAATCGATGAGGTAATGTTTGCTATTTACTTTAAATTGTGTGTTGGACACGTTAAGACTTCAGAGTAAGCTATGTTAATTCTTGCACACTTTTTTATTCTTAAGCCCGTGCTATCTGATTAGTTTTGATAGCAAAATCTATCCCTTCGTTCCATAGTAATTTATCCCATAAATCATGGTAAATAGTTACGGGGCATGAGCCAGTGTTAATAATTAAATGTTTTCAATAAAAAGATAGATGTGAAGGGATATAATATGATATTATTTATCGAATAAAAAAGATTGTAAAACCCTAATGTGCTAAATTGAGAAGAGACAAGTACTAAAATATAGTGGAAAGGAGTTATACCATTGGTATGTTATGGCTCAATTCGATAAATTTTGATACCTTGTTCCTAGCTACCTTTTTTGTGTTAGGTCATGGGTCGTTTTCAACTGCCCTTCAAAGAGGTTACCCATTAATGAAAATCCCTACGCAATAATTAGACGAGTATATAAAAATGGGTATTTTAAGGCATATTTCAAAAGGACTTTAATGGTGTAAAGATTATAACTTTTGAGCTCTACAACTAATGTTACGTTTAGTTTATATTACCTCCGTTTTTTTTTTTTTAATAGGGACGTTTGCTTTTATGCAGGGACCAAGGAAAAAGAGCAAAAGTAAGAGAGAACACAGAAAGATGGTAAAAGTAAGGAAAAAGTAAAAAAGGTAGAGAGTAGTAGAGAAAAATTAGGAGAAGAGTGTAGTAATTACGTGGGCCTACCTACCGTTTGTGGGAAAATGTAGAAGTGTCCCAATTAAAAAAACCCTAAATAGCAAAATGTCCCTTTAAAAAAAACGGAGGGAGTACATCATAATAATTCCTTGTAGTCTATTGTGAACCAAACTCTATTTCTCATTATCTAGATAATTATCTAATGTTGTGATTCTAAACTATTACTCCCTCCGTTTTTTTTAATATGCACATTTTACCATTTTGGGATTTTTTTTTAATATGTACCTTTCTACCTTTTCCCATAAATAGAAGGTTGGCCCACCTATTTATTACACTTCTCTCCTACTTTTTCTTTCCTTCTCTCTACCTTTTTTTCACTTTTTCCTTACTTTTACTAATCTTCTCTCTTACTTTTGCACTTCTTCCTTGGTCCGCGCGCAAAAGCAAACATACATATTAAAAAAAATGGAGGTAGTACTAGATAAAATTTGTGATATGGCAATCTTAGGTGGTGCTCCTCATGCTCCCGAAAAAAGCCTCTGTTATACTTGTTCCGTTTTTTTATACTTGCATTATTGAGTATGTGCACAAAAATTAAGGAGAGGAGAGAGATAGAGAGAAGGAAAAAAAATGGGACCCATGTGATTGGAGAGAGGTAGAGAGGAAGTATTTTATGGAAATGATGCAAGTAATTTGCAACTTCGAAAAATGGGAAATGATGCACAAAAGCAGAGGAAGTATATTGATTCAGACTTCTCACAAGTTATTGAATTACACAACATATATCAGTATTACAATCTTACAAATTTGTATTGCACTAGTCACCTTTCCGGTAGTCCATGAAACATGTCATTGTGAACAAGTTCAATCCATTGTATGATGAACGCCCCTATCTGTTTTTGTGTCAGATGAACGGAAATTATAATGGCTGTTCACTGTTCATGGAATCATAGTGGTAAACAATTTAGCACGTGCTTTTCTTTTTGTTATCTTGCCTTGTTGTTCTTGAGAACCATATATGAGCGTAGCAGAGCATAGTGGAAATGAATTGAACATCTTTGGAACATTATCGTTGCGGAGGATTTTGATTTTTCAGGATTTATGTTTCAAAGCATGTGGATGTGGTTAATTGAAAACTTGTTTTTGCCATGATGTCACTCTAATGTGTATCTCCCATGCGTCCAATATGTCCAAATATCTTTGTTATGACAACTTCTTGACTCTTGTATCTTTGTTCTTTTTTTGTCATATTCTTTAATCTTAGACTCCTTGTAGGCTTTGCCTATCAGGTACAAAGGACAAAATAGTTTTACTTAATTTATTTTCTTTTTGTGTTTGCTAATTAAATAGATACAAAATGGAGCCTCTTTTGTAATTGTAGATAAAATCGCAAATCCAAAGGATGGAACTCCACTGTTGCTAACTCAAGGTGTGTTGATCTTCAAGAATAATTTACTAAGCTTGCCCACTTCTACCCTGTCCGCCCTTCTTTTAGGGTGATTTATGTGTTTGGACCCATTTTAATTTATTCGGGGTCTTTTTATGATTCTCATGAGAATTGTATTTTATCTAAGCTCGATATTTGTGGCAGATGATGGAGGTGGAATGGATCCGGAGGCAATGCGGCGTTGTATGAGTTTTGGTTTTTCAGATAAAAAATCTAAATCAGCAATAGGACGATGTAAGTTCAACTCTATAATTCTGAGGTCTTTGACATCTTCCCTTGAGTAAGTAGTTGAATCTTGATCTTTCAGATGGAAATGGATTCAAGACAAGCACCATGAGGCTTGGAGCTGACGTTATAGTCTTCAGTCGACATGAGAACAATAGGTGTAGTAACCAATGAATTGTAATCACTTATTTTTTGTTAGCAGTTTTAGTTCAAAGAAAATGATGCCGAGGAATTTCAGTCATGATGGGTTCATTAACTTGTGATTAGCTATTCACCATGTCAGGTTTTGGTTCATCTGTAGCTCTGATCATATTGTTCAGGCTCAAAAAGACAAAAATGCTTGATCATGGGCCTCATGGCCATAGAATTTCAATTTTCAGAATAGTTCAGGAATTCAGGTTGACCAAACGGCTTAACCGTGCATTTTGTGCTACCATTATAAATGGTTGAAAGAAGAACATTTTTTTAGCTTAAATATTGAAACAGGCTTTCTGTTACGCTAATTACTGTGAAATATGCTGTCTCTTCAGTAAAGTTCCTTATTACAGCTACTTGTTGTAGTTATTTTACCCAACTAAGCAAATCATGAAAGTACCTTAATGGTCAACCTAAAATGAGTGCAGCTCATCTGCTAATTTCCTGTCCATTGGGTTTGATTAGTTCCAGGTATGAGATCTCAACTCTTTGGATAATTTTGGGCTATTTTTGGTCATGTCTCCTAATGAGTCACTTACCATAGGTCTTTTGCTCTTATTGGGTTTTGAAGCATCTAAGCTTACTGGAATGTGGGGATCACCATCATAGCTCACAACTTTCAAATATATCTGTATATTATGAGCTCTAAATCTGTCTTATAGTCTTGGTCGATGAGGGAGTCTGATTACACTATTATAGCATCTGCTGGACCTTACAGTGCATTTTGGCTTAAAGTTCGGTGCTCAAAATTTATATCAGTTGTGAAACTTATGTGAATGTGTACATTGATGAAGAGCCATGAACCCAACTCAGGTTACGTTGTACCTTAATAAAATTTAGTTTGAGTTGAGCAAAAAAAAAGGCTAAGCTCAACAATAATTAACTTCACCAAAAATAAAGTTCAGCAAATATAACTTAGTTCAACAAAAATCATTTTAATTCAGCAAAAGTAAGTTAAGTTCAGCAATTATTAGTTAAGTTTAGCAAAAATAAGCTGAGGAGAAAAGAGCCTACATTGTCATGTTCTGATTAAAATGATCTCGAGAGCAGTCCACAGAGAATTTTATAATTTCTGCTAGACCTTCCTAGATCTGCATGCAGGGTGAGAGGTTTGTACATATAGGTGAAGGTGGCAGTTACTGCAGAGGAGAGACAACATCTTACCGAGGGTGAGAGGAGTAGAGTATGTAGGCTACGGGGGTAGTCAATTAAGGAAATCAGGTGGATAGTTTTTTTTGTGCTGTGCTGTGCTGTGTTGTGTGTGTGTGTGGGGGGGGGGTGAGGAGGGGGGAGAGGGGGTTGAGTGGTTGACTATCTAGTGATCTGCTAAAAAGAAAACCTTCTCTTCAATGTATTACAGTTGTATGTATCTTATATACGGTGCTTCAGTATCTCAGGTGTTCCCCCCTCCCCTTCTTTATGTGTTTGGGTGGGTATGACAGGTTTAATTTCACTATCATTTTCTCCCATTATGCTTATGCTTATGCTGAAGGCGTTTTTTTCCTGATCAGGACATGGACTCAAAGCATTGGTCTCTTGTCATACACATATTTGTCAAGAACGGGCCTCGACAGGATAGTAGTACCTATGGTAAGTGCTGAAATAATGTTATTTTCTGTGCAAATGTAGTATCATTTTCTATTTGTACATCAATATAAATTGTTGGGAATTTTGTCGATTTACTACCTTTCCAATAGGCTTTGTGACTTTAGCCTTTAAAATAGTTGTAATTGCTACCTTCTTAAATTTCAGTGTTACTGTTGCTACATCTTGCCCGATTTTGGTGGATTTTTTGCTGTCTAACCACTGAATTGCCTTCAATAATTAAACTATACGTCATGACGTCATTTTTGGCAAAATAAAAATATCCACCGGAATCCAGCAAGAGGTAGCAACAGTAAATAAAAATTGTTGGAAAAAGGTAGCAACTCAACTTTTTTTTTGAAAAGGGTTAAAGTTACTAAAGATCTATCAAGTATGTTGGTGAATTTTTTTATCGTCAAGATACCATATAAGTGCCTTTGTAGCACTATCGGTTGCATCATTATATTGAGCCTGTTCTCTGTAACAGTTTCTATTTTGAGTTGAACTCTATGCGTATACTAGATAAGAAATTCCAGCAGTATGGAAATAGATTGTATCTGGCTCCAGGGAACTGCATTTGAGACAATCAGGTTCATGGCTAGATTGGTGTCAATCATATAAAGTCAGCCTTCATACTTGTTTTATCTGGTTGATCTAGTGTAGTTAGCTTTGCTCACTTAATCAGGTTATTATATTAGCTGGTCATTGTTATTAATTTGTCACTAGTTCTACTTATTGCAAGCATATATTATCCTGTTATGGAGTAATTTAGTCGGTTGAAATGGAGCTATGGGTACTGAATCGCTTGTTTGTTTCATTTGATAGGTTGATTATGAGTACAACCTGTCAACTGACACCTTCAAACCTCTAAATCGCTATGGTGAAGAGCATTTTCAATCTAATTTATCCATCATTTTGCAATGGTCACCGTATCAAACTGAAGCCGAGCTCATGAAGCAGGTCAGCTTATAGAGTTTTTAGTTACATTTATCGCTATCCCCTGCCGAGTCAAGGGCTAGAACATCTACTCAGTTATATCATTATGCCTGACATGTGACATCAGTCCTGAGGTAGAGGATAGTCACAGGGAGTGCGGGGATTACAGATGCTTTGTGTTTGAGCAACGATCTGCCTAGAATTAGAGGACATTAACATGGATTCTAGACTTTTGTATTCTTGGTAGTGGTCCAATTGCCGAGACCACTGCACGAGGGAAGGCATTAGTCTCATCGAGCTGATTGGAATTTTTTTTTTCCTTATGCAATTAATGTCGTGGGTTTTGTTGTATACCCTGCTGTATATCTTCCCTTAGGGGTTAGTTATAATAGTCAGTCCAATTTTCTTTACTGATCTTAGTGAGTTCTCCATGTTTGTTTTAGCTTATTCATGGGTTTCTCTGTGTGCTGGGTCATTAGTTGCCTTCTTGTTGGCTGACCCCTTAATGATGTTAATTTTTTTTTGGGGGCATTAATATATTTGTATAAATTTCTCTACTGACCTAGTGAGTTGTCCATGTTTGTTTTGGCTATAACCACTGATTTCCATTGTGTGTTTACTGAGAACTACTGTTTTCAGCTGTATGGGGATTTATCCTTCTCTTTATGACTTCAACTGGCCTTTATATAAAATTGGAATGATCATTTCTCCTTTTCCATTTATTAACTAAAGGCAGCAATTTCTAAACACTTCATTTACAATGTACACGTCTGAGTTTTGTATCCTACTCTAGTCTGGAGTATTTCGTGCCACCTTGCTTAGCTTGCACATTATATTTTTGGAAACGCGCTCTACGGAGTATTTCCTTTCTGGTTATCCTCGCACAACCCAATACCAGAGATACTTCTCAAGTCGGCTATCCTAAAGATGTTTAATCTACATTCAAAAAATATGTAGGGAGGGGCAATAGCATGTCCAATTCATTTGCATGTAAAATTTAATGCATCCTTAGTCGACATCGTCTTCGATCAACTACTACTTGCAATTTGCATTGCCTTGATGATTTTATCTTGGATGAAGGTAGCTCTCATGACTTATAGAATCATTTCATAAATGTTGTGTTTAGACATATATTTGTTTCTGTATAAGGAGCCACAAAGGAGAATGATAATTGACAAACCCTTGACAGTTGAAATGTTTGAACACACACGTTCATGACATGCTTTCAATTTAAGTAATCCACAATTCGCAAGCTTGTACACACTTTTTGGTTTATTATGTACTATAATTATATTGTAAGCAATTGTAGGTTTGGCGCAGCATAATGATCTGTTTTCTGGCGAGTTCTTATGAGTTTGATTTATACTTGAATTTGGTGGCAGTTTGAAGACATTGGCCCTCATGGAACCAAAGTTATTATTTTCAATTTATGGTTTACTGATGATGGGACATTGGAGTTTGATTTTGAAAGTGATCGTGAGGTTGACTCTCCATAGCTTAACTCGTGTGAATAGAAGTAGAATTATTTTCATCTGCTTTTGCTAATCGTTTTCTTGACTATTTGGCCACAGGATATTCGCCTGCGAAATATTAGTGATTCTAAGAAAGTTAAATCACATATGTTAATAAGTGAAGAGCATATTGGCAATCAATATCGTTATTCCCTTCGCGTAAGTCTTGGTTTGACAATTGACATGATCCTCAAAGCATCTTAAGTGGGAAATTTATAATCTTGGTGTTGCCTGCAGATATACTTGTCTATTTTATACTTGCGGATTCCGCAAAATTTCTGTATCATATTGCGTGGGAAAGTTGTGGAGCATTGCAGTATAGCACATGATCTCAAATATCCCGAGTTCATCATATACAGACCTCAAACTGGGGGAACTAAAGAGGTTAATTCTGATGTTTTATAAGTTCCATATTCTTTATGATTAAGTTCTTTTGGTGGTTCTTGGATGTCATGGATTGCCCAGCTTGCCCCCCCCCCCCCCCCCCCCAAAAAAAAGAAAAACACAAAAACAAAATATTTGATGAATTTGTAAGTCATCTCATAGTGCAGAGATAAGAGAGATTACTTTTTGCTGTAGTGTCTTCCTGTTGTGCTGAAATTTAAAGAATACCCTATTCGCAACTAAGAGGGATGTTAGGTAGGTCACTTTGGTCACATCCATGGAATTTCGATTCCTTCGAGGCTCCTGAACAAGCATCACAGGCTGGTTGCTAAGAATGCAACGCCCTTAAAAATGTTAAGATAAACTATTGCGACTAGATAAGGAGATTCGAATGTTGCGGGAAGATGCCTATTCAGCACTATAAAAATACTCCTTAAGTATCTTGTCTTTCATGTGCCTTCTGTTACTAGGGTCAGGAGTGTGCTGGAAAGCAGTTAAGAAATCACAAGATTTGAAGGGGAAAAACAAGATAGAGTATAGAATTTAGGCAAAAAAAAATTTGTATTGATAAAACCAGAGTAGGTCTCTCCTAATGCTTTGTTTACTGGCTATTTTTCAATACTCTACATCACGCTTCTCTACCCTTATCTACAGGCTTTTCCTAGCTCTTTCTGTAGGCTTACTCTCTCTTCTAACCAACTGTGCCGAAGGAGATTCTTTTTGCTCTTTTCCTCTTACATCATATAACTAATTTTGTTGAGCACCACCTCCAAAATTCTTCTTCTGACCTTTCCTTTGCGAGTTAGTGAACAGTACAGGTGGCCATACTTGATTCCGTGCAGCGTATGGAACAAATGACGAGTGAGTTTGAACGGTAAAAGGCGTAAGCTGATGATCTTTATAGAACTCCCAAACACTTTTATTGGTACATGATCTTGTTGTATGGTTTGATTACTTGCAGCGTGTTGAACAATTACGAGTGAGTCTGAATGGTAAAAGGCGTAAGATGATGATCTTTATAGAATCCCCAAACTCTTTTATTGGTACATGGTCTTGTTGTAAGATTTGAATTTTTACTATTCTATACAAAGAAGTACGATTACTGTCTATTGATCACTTCATCGAAACTTGTGATCAAGCTTCACTTTATGTTATGAGTCATGAGAAACTTTTTCTTGCAGAAATGATCTCATTTCTTGTCAAGTATCATACCTCCCTGATGTATGCTTATTGATACTTGTTAATACACGTGCTTTAACTCTGCACATCCTTTTTTTATGACCAATTACTTCTGGATGAATTTTGCAGGAAATATTGACAACAATAGGCTTTCTTAAGGAAGCTCCTAATGTCAGTATTCATGGCTTCAATGTCTACCATAAGAACCGTCTTATACTGGTAATTTTCATATATATGCTGGCAGGAAACAAGCTTTGTATATGATCGTATGACCTTGTACATAAGTATACATTTTGAGGTGTTAAACCCAGCTATCTTATGAAACTCCGCTTGTTTTGGGTCCAACATGAAGTGTCATTTGTCCATACATGTTTCATATTCTCTACACCATATTGGTACTTGAGATTAATGGGAGAGTTCGAGCAACAATGTCATATAGTATGGTTTAATATGTTTCTATTTTGTGAATCGTGAATCTTTGTTAATAATGTATTTTTTGGAAGTTCTTTTGAATTTTAAATTTGAAATGGGAAAAGGTATATCGGAAGATATCTAGTTAATGCTGCGTGATGTTGTAGAATATTTTGTAGGATATGCCTACATGCCTTTAGCCCTTTAGACCATGGGTAAAACTTTCTTATTTCACATGAACTTTGAGATGCAAATAGTTTCCGTTTTATATTTCATTAGTAAGTTTCGTTCCTTACCGGTCTGAGAAGAAATTTACTGTGGCATTTAAATTCTTGTCGCCATCTGTTTGAAAAGTTCAGGGTAGATATTGGATAGAATCATAGAATCTAGGAATTTTTTTGGTCGCAGTTCGCGACCTCTAGTGCAGGTTTTCTTCAGGTTGATGTTTTCTTATTGTGCCTACAATTTATTTTTTTGGTTCCTTTTGCAGCCGTTTTGGCAGGTTGTTAGCTATCTAGACAGTAGAGGAAGAGGGGTTGTAGGTAATTTTTCTTCTTTAATATTTTTATATATGCTTTCTAATAATTTTTACGAACATTTCACTGAAAATTTGCACTTTCGGGTATTTGCTTATTATGGTCAGTGTTGGATTTTTTGATAGGGGTATTGGAAGCAAACTTTGTAGAGCCTACTCATAATAAACAAGATTTTGAGAGGACTTCGCTCTTCCAAAAGCTCGAAAGTCGCTTGAAAGAAATGACTTGGGAATATTGGTAGGTATTTTTTTATTTTCTGGCTAAAGTAGAACAATGGCTGAACTGCTAAAGTCTAACCTATTTTATATTATCCTTCCATCTGAATATTGTCACTAAATAAGTGGGTCCAGATTGAGGTAGAGGACTTCATTTACTCTGAAGTCGATAAGGCTGTTGGATTGCATGCTCTTCAGCTCTTAAACTTAAATTTTTGTGTAGCTCTTCTGTTTAATTTTGTTTTCTCCGTCCCAACTTCCCAAGCCAAATGAAAGAAAACTTGCCTAATTTGTGTACTTGTCTGACACCATATAGCAGATGCTCGTTCCAATCTTTCACATTTGCCTGGACCAATAAATGAATTTTTAATCAGTGCACATTCTTGAATAAATTGTAGGGATTATCACTGTGGACTTATTGGGTATCAGGTTAAAAAGAAGACTCCAGCACCTGTAAACTCACTTGACTCGTCCTACGTTCGTCCCAATTATCCTAAACCTATTAGTGTGGATAGAAGTTCAAACGTGAGTCAATCATCAGGTGATCGGGCTGATCCTGTGTTTAGTTTACCTGCTGGAGACCTTTCAGCTGCTCGAGCCAGCATCCAGAAGCAATGTGGTAAGGTTAATTTTTATAACTAATGGAGAAGTGTTCTTCAACTTTGCATTTTGCAACTAAATATGGTGATTCCTATTGTCGTCTTACTTTCAGGAATCAAGAGAACACAAGATGATCTTTTGTCTTCTCTTGGGAGGGGGAGAAGGCAAGGCAGGATAGAATCTAGCACTCACATTGCTGGGCGTTCTGTGGAAATTCAGGTTGAAGTTCATTTATGTGTGATTGTAGATTTTTAAGAACTCTTATCTGTCGTGGATGGTATTCTGGTATATACATGCCTTCTTTGATAGCTAGTTCTGATAGTCACTTTTGTCCATCAGTTAGGTTCATCCAAAGCTTTAATGCTGTTATTAGAGGACTTTGTCCTCTCACCAAAAAATTTCATTCTTATACTAATGCGATAAATTAGTTTACGGCAGCCATATAATGGAATTCAAAAATGGGATGAAGGAAATACACGTAGCTGGTAATTTTGCCTCAAAGGAGTTGGGAGAAAAAAAGGAGAATGGTTTTGTGCACTTCAATATGAAGGAGAGCAAGTGACATGTATTGTAGGAAAAGGACTTTAATCACGTGTCTCGGTATGGGGAGTATCAATGTCCAATATCATGTTTGTGATTGTAACCAAAGGAATTTGTGTTATTCCATTATCAGTGGCCCTTTTCTCTTTATTCTCGGTTTCTTCTCCTTCTGTCTTGCTCGGTCCCTCCCCTTTTTTCCTCTTCTTTCCTCTTATCCTATTTTGGGAAAAAGGGAAGGGGGTGGGGTTTAGAAAGTTTGATAATAAAAGAACCTTAGGGTAGGTCACTGTCCTTACTTGTCCATTTGCTCCGTCTGACACGCTAAACATGTATAGGTTGAAAATTTGTTGTGTAGGTATTACCTATTTTTTTTTCGTAAGGCTGTTCTAACTTGAATCATTTCTTCTTGGCAGCCTATCACGCTTGCTGCACCTCCGAAGAGTCAACAGGAGGCTATGGAACTGAGGCGGGAGCACAACAAGCTTCGAGAGAAGTAAGTTGCAAGAATTTAACGCATCACCAAGGCATTGTGATTATATAGCAGAGTTAAATAGTTAACAGTTGCACTTATCCATTTAGCAACACAATGTCCAAACTCCAAATACATGTCTTGTTAAGCTGGCTAGGCAGATGCTTGGTTTTGTTCTTTTTTGCCAATTGCTTATGTTGATCTTACGATCTTGTCGTATGTTTCAGATGCTTAGAATACGAAAAGTCTGAGGAAGAGCTCAAGTACAAGGTATATTAAGTAGATCATATCATCGTTAAATTTATGTGGAACTATTTCTATCAGATTCTGGATATTTTTGTAGTAGTCGTGAATACTGAGGCTGTTCAGTTTGCAATTTTGAACTTATCTCATGCAATTGGTAACGTCTTACATAAGGAGTACGTATAAATACTGATCAGAATATGCTTTAGAAATTACAAAGTCAGTACTTACAAGAAATTATGTACTTTGTATTGTTTGCTTACAATGCCTCACATGATTCATGAAGGTATCACGGCTTGTAAGGGAACTTGGAGAGGCACGAGAAGAGTACAAGAGGATGCTAACTGAGCTTCAGTCACTTGAGGTGGTGAAGGCTGAAAACAATGTAAGCAAATTTTCTCAGTTTTCCTGTTATAGATGTAGACCATCTCTAAGTTTCAAAAAATGGCAGACCATGTTAACTACAAAGGGGAGAACTTTAGTAATATTCTACTTCCTTTGTTTTGAGTATTTTTCTTCCTGTTTTTTTTGCTAGACTTTTAGAAAAGTGATCTGTAAATCGCTCTACCCCAAACTTGCACTGAACTCAATTACATGACCCGATTATACAGTAGCTTAACTGAAAATTAATGTGACCAATATTTGGTTACTTTTATCATAATAAGTTAATTTGACCATAGACCTGGATATCACCTAACTCGAGAGACCCAATGTGACTTAAACTCCAATTGAACAGGTTACTTATTCGATAATGATCCAAACTGAAACCAATCTGTAATTCTGTATAATGTGTTTGCTACTTATTTACATATACCAAGGAAATTGGAAAATGGTATTTGTCTGAAAGCATCTTGTAAATACTAGATTATTTTGCAGAATCCACCTTTTAGTTTTTTTTTTTTTATTATTGGCCTGGCAGCACTGTATAAGAATGTTTAATTGTTTGGTGGCTCCATACTACTGGATTCCGCTTCCCTTTTTCATTATTCTCTTATTCTCACTTTCTTCACTCTCTTCTGCCGGATGGAATAGAACGTAAGTGTCATTTGTGCCTGACTTTCACAGTTTCACCTTTTCTTGGCATTCACTTAATTGATATCCTCAATGCATATAGTAAGCGATAAAGATGTGTTAACATAAGGGGACAGGCTAATCTGAAACATAATGACATTTCAAAGAGCAGAAGAAGAAAGGAAAGAGAGTGGAAGAGTGAGATTTACATGAGAGGAAAGGAAAAGGAAGCAGAACCATTTCCCGGGAGATTTTTTGTGTGTGTTTGTTGAAGGGGGGGGGGGGTCGTACTACCTAGCAAAATAAGTGTCGTACACAGATTTTTAGGCTGAATAAAAAAAATCTAAAAAAAGGTGCTTTCTGTAAGAAAATCCAGTTGGAAAAGAATATTTTTCAGATGCATGCAACGAGCATGTGTAATTAGGACATTCATTTTGAAACTTACCTAAATTAAAATGCAGAGGAAATTACATTAAAACAAGAGGCTACTAACTGAGAACACACTTTCTCCTAAAATATGCGCCCCTCTGTGCGTATTCATAGTCGCAATATTATGTTAGGACGTTATTTCTTAAAATTGTTCTATATCTAGAAATTGGAGTATATTTCTCACAAGCCACAACTCCAAGATTAATGTTGCTTTCGTGATAAATCAAAAGTTTCTTGATGAATATCCAGTTACAAGTTATGTTAATATATAAAGCTGGTTGCTGAAAGATAGTTTAGGCTGTAAAAATATACAAGTGAGTTGAAGGTGAACAAGCTCTTTATCGGTAATGTGCCTATTCAAAGGAGATTACCATTATTTATTTTGCAACATGTTTATTGATGGTAATTTGCCTATTCTGCTAAAGGACATAACCAAATAAATTATAATATAAACTTATGGTAGTCTTAATTTCAAAAGACAACCATAAAATTTCACACTGTATCTATATAATTCTCGCTCTTTCTCTTAGGATGAGAATGGAAGAGTAATTGTAGGAGCTAAATATGGTCTCACAAGTGCCATATTATTAGAATAGGAAGTGACATATTCCAGATTCTAGGGTTTAAGTTAATACTACATATTATTAGAATAGTTGCACCAAAAAAAAACATATTAGAATAGTAACTGTTGACTGAATTGTCTTCATTTTATGAACAAGACTGTTAAAGTTTGGCGTAAGCTTCTTAAGTTTTATACTTTAATGTCAATGTGCCATCTTCAATTTATCTCTTCTTCGTTGTTTAGAAATACTTTTGGAATTATCTAATGCTCGTAGTCATAGCTGGAAAAACAGGCACCTGTGTGATGCAATTAAGAACAGACCATACTGTGATTGGTTTGAAATAAAGCTCAAGTGATTCTACATGAAAAACCAAGGCAACTCAAAAGCAACGATATGGTTCGATGAGGAGAGGCGAGTTGCTCGCCAAAAAGTTTGCCGGAGTTGCCGTTGGAGTTTCTGGGCCGGATTTGACGTTAGTTGCTAATATCGTGTCTAGTGGAGCTAGTTAGCTTAGGGATGATGCTAGAGAGAGCATGCAAAGTCGAAATCGAGGCTTTTTGTTCTCTTTGTAGGTTTATTCTATTAGGCCAGTGTGGCATTGTACATTATGATGTATCATCATGTATCATTAGTGTATGCTGTCCTTTAATGGAAGGGGTTTAGAAGTTGCATTTCTCACAAAGTAACTGCTGCATTACACATTCCCTCTGAATTAGTGTAATTGCAAACGACTTCACGGAAGAACCTTCTCTTCCATGCAAGTTTCCGGAACTCGCTCTGGTGGTTTCGTTTTCTTTCTCTTGACTAGACTAGATGAACAACTACTCATTTGGCTATTTCGTTTGTGGAGGTTTTCCAACCAAATCATGTCATTTTCCCATTCTTGACTTTGGATATGGATGGTCATGGCCCATGTCTGGCTGTTCCTGCGTCAAAACAACTCTTAATCTTTCATCTTCTTTTGTGATTTTCTAACTCTAGTCTACAAAGTTTATCATTAAAACGTGGGGCAATAACAAACACACTCCCTCAGTATCCATTAACTAACAACTATTAGTAAAAGGAGAAAACATTGGTTCAGTTTTCTCTCCAAAATAATGTCTGAGGTAGCATTTCTTGCAATCTTATACGCCTAAATATATCGGCCATTCATATGATTATTAACCTGGGAAATGTTTTTATTTAGGGCCTGTTTAGATTTACAGAAAACAACTGAACTGAACTAATTGGAGCTGAACTGAACTGAATTGATTGGCGCTGAACTGAACTTAACTGAATTGAATTAAATTGAATTGAATTAAATTGAATTTAATAAATATATAAATAATATTTAAACAATAATATTATGAATATTAAATAATATGATGATAATAATAATGAATAATAATAATTGTATTTTGGATATTTTAAAATGATAATTATAAATAAATAATATTAATAACCATAAATTAATAATAATAATGATTAATGATTATAATGATAATTAATAACAATTATTTTATAGTCCTTGTATTAGTATATTAATACTTGATGATTATATAATAACTATAAAATCTAAGAATTAAATTAATATTACTATTTTAATAATTAGATTTAATTATATATTAATATTTAGTAATAAAATAATGATTGGGTCGGACCGTGCAAAATTACATCATAAATCGTTTTGACGTAATTTGATTGGATTATGGGCTGATAACGCGGGTTTATTTGAGCTTTTAACCTAAATCATGTTCTTCCCTAATGATAATAGTAATAATGAATAAAGATATAATAAACAAAATAATATACAGATAATAATAATAATAATACTTAATAATAATGATATAAAAATAAATAATTATAATATAATAATAATAATAGCAATTAGTAAAATAAATTATACCAACATAATAATATATAACAAAATGGTTATAAAAGAATGGAGCTGAACTGAACTGAGCTGAACTGAACTGATTGGTGCTGAACTGAACTGAAATTAAGCTGAAATGAACAGGCCCTTAGTGCTTTGATTTTTTTTTTGAAATACCGTGTTGGAATACTTAAAAAGAGTTTTCCTATTTTTTATGTTACCGAGTATACTGACTAAGAATCATAAGAATCAGTCCCGTTGTTCTGTGAGCAAAAGATGTATGACTTTCTATTTTAATGAGAGAGTGAGTTTTTTCTTGAGGTTTTGAGCTTGAGTTGGGGATTTACAAGTTTACAAGAGTAAAACTTTTTGGAGTGAATTGGGCAACAATTGATAGTTGGATCCGTTATTTTCATTATTTCCTTTACTAGATCATCTATATATAACATTAAAGTAAAATGGTTTTCGCCACGTGTCGTCACTAGATTAATCCAAAGCAAACCTTGATCCCTCAAGCATCCTAGCGTTTATAGAAGCCACGTGTCAGTCACAGATTTTTTTGCTTTTTTTAAAATGCATTATACCAATTAAAATACATACGTGTCAAATTGGTGTTATTTTGCATTTTTTTAAATTGTATTTCCGTGTAATTAGCCTTTGATTTTTCTTAATTAAAGGAATAAAATATTTCGAAATAGGTCCCTTTATCTATTCCTAAATTAGCATTTGACTCTTATTATCTTCCTAAATATTAGCTAATTAAGTGTGGCTTATTTTCAGTAAGAATGACCCATTTAATTCGGTTGATTGCTTTAATTAAAAGCTCTTCAAAAAAATAAAATTCAAATCCTTAATCTATTCCTAAATTAGTGAACTTACCAAAACCACGTATGGGTTCATTGCTTTAATTAAGGAATAGATTTGTTTTTTCATTATCTTCCTAAATAAAAATGCCATAAAAGCATCATATTCCTAAATAAAATTGCCATAAAAGAATTAAAAGATTTAATTCGGTTGATTGCTTTAAGAATTACCAACTTAATCTATTCCTAAATTAGTGGACTTTTCAAAACCACGTATGGGTTGATTGCATTCATAATATTTAAATTATATAGATTTCAATTATTATTCCATCTATATCTATATATTACATTAAAGCAAAATAGTTTTGCCACGTGTCGTAAGCAGATTAATCCAAAGGAAAAAAAAAATTCTCAAACATTCTAGCCTTCTCCTATCCACGTGTCAGCTGTACGTGATTTAGCTTTTTTTAATTAATAATTTCGGTTAAGTAAGGCAATTAAGAACCCATTCCCTTCCATTTTTGACGTTGACTCATTAAATAAAGCAATTTATTCTATAGCAAATCATTTGCTTAATCTATTCCTAAAATAACCGTATATACTTGCATTAGAATACCGAAAATAATCTCCAATATGTTTAAATTTGGCTGAAATCGTGATTTATGTTGATTGATTTTTTAAGTTAGGCAATTAATATCATGATATCATATGAGATATCCGGAAATCAAGGATATTCCATTTATATATTAATGTGATTGACGTTAATTATGGTTACAATTACGTAATTAAAATATCAAATTGATATACTTTTGGCCAAAATTTTTAGTTGCCATATCGGTTATATTCGAAAATTTTACTAACCAACTTAACATGGCAAGTAATTTAAATTATCTATCAAATCTTAATTATTGCCTCCTTTAATGGTAATTGTCAATCAATCAGTTAATTTAAATTGATACTATTTGAAATTCTTAAAAAATTATTAACATGATAATAAAATTAAGTTATCAATCAACCAATATTTATGTTAATTGTCAATCAATCATAATTTTAATTTGGGTATTAATTAGCTAATTAACATAAATATGCAAAATAAACATAACATTTTTTAGTATAAATAGTGGCGTTTTCTCATTAAACATCACACCTCATTTTCGTCTATTCAATTTTCATATTGATGTCAACTTCTTCCCCTATCTCTAAGTCAATATTATGTTCTCCACAAAAAATAAGAGAAACACAAAATCCAACCAAAAAATGACCCCCTAAAGTTGAATATTTGAATTTCCTAGATGTTGAATCTATGGTTTTAACACTATTTCTTGGAGGCCATCTTTATTTCCATGATGCGTCCAGTATGTTCACATTTTATTTTAATAGAAGCAATGATGTTTGGGCTTATGTTGAAAACGTTAAGACAACAATACATGATTTTCGTCCATAATAAGCTCATTGTAATGGTTTATCTAATTTTCGAGTGAATAGCAAAGCATGGTTTATGGAAGGTTTAGCGCTAACGCAATGGACTATTATTATCATATGCTTGTCAGGGAAATACAAAGAATGTTACAATTAGTTGTTAAAAGTCTTATAATCACCAACCTAATTTGTAGCATAGTCATGAACCTCATCATAATCACATATAGATTTCATTTTTATATGATGAAAATCAAATTTATTTGAGTTAAAATTCAAAAATATTTATTATGAGTATTGGCATCTTATAATTGCCTTAAATTCAATGCTGTTTTTTTACTTTGCTTAATAAAAAAAATTATTGCTTAATTAAAGGAAGATACCATTCCGAAAATCATTTGCTTACCCTATTCCTAAAATAACATTAAAATGAAATCCTTAAGTGAATCAATTAATTTATGTAATTGAAAGAGATTTGATTCCTTAATCTCTTCCTAAAATAACGTGGCAATATTTGTAAATTTAACATTCCTATAATATCAGTTAATATTATTTGCCAAATTTAACATTCCTATTTTCGTCCAAATAACAACCCATTCCCTTCCATTTGACAGCTGCTTAATTTTATATGATGAAATTCAAATTTATTTGAGATAAAATTAAATAATATTTATTAAATTTGGCATCATATAATTGCCTAAAAATCAATGCTGTTTAATTACTTTGCTTAATCAAAAAAAAAATTATTATGCCAAAATCCTCAGTCGAAAAATATTAGTTATTAATTACAAAAATAACGCTTATTTGACATCTTTACAAATTTGTGTTATTGCCAAGTTTACCAAATGTTGATTACCTAATAAACAAAATTGCATCCCTTATTGATTTTATTGCTTTCTTTAGTTGCTAGCCTATCATGTAACATACACTAGAAAAAAGGATAAACATATATTCTACCAAAGCATTAAATTTATAATAGTAAATCTTTAACTTTGGTAATTTTAGATTGAACTCAATCAAGGGTAAATGATAATATATATTTTATTTTTAGTAACAATATTAAAATTTTAAATTGATATACATGATTTATTAAAAACCCTTAATGCATCAAAGTTCGAATACTAAATTATTTAACAGCTTTACAAATTTGTGATTAATTAATTAAGAATAAGATTTCCCTTAAATTAGGCCAAGTAACAAATGATTCCCTTCCATTCTTTCGTTAATTAAAGGATAATTGAAGGAAAATACCATTCCTTAAATCTTGAGCTTACCCTATTCCTAAAATAACGTGAAAATGATATCATTAATTGATTGAGTTAAGATATGTAATTGAAAGAGAATTGATTCCTTAATCTCATCCTAAAATAACGTTGCAATCTTTGTAAATTTAACGAAAATAATATCAGTTAATATTATTTGCCAAATTTAACAAAGCAACATATTTTCGGAAGTCTTTAACAACCCATTCCTTCCATTTGACAGCTACTTAATTTTATGTAATGAAATTCAAATTTATTTGAGACAAAATTCAAATATATTTATTAAATTTGGCATCTTATAATTGCCTAAAAATCAAAAAAAATTATTGCTACAAAATCCTCAGTTGAAATAACTCTTTAACTTTGGTAATTTTAGAAATTACTTCAATATAACTTTTTGATAATATATATTTTATTTTTAGTAACAAAATTAAAAATATTAATTGATATACGGGATTTATTAAAACCCCTTTATGCATCAAAGTTCGAATAATAAATTATTTGACAGCTTTACAAATTTGTGATTACTTAATTAAGATTAAGATTTCCCTTAAATTAGGCCAATTAACAAACCTTTTGCTTCCATTATTTTCGTTGATTATTTAATTAAAGGATAATACTATTCCGAAAATAATTTGCTTAACCTTTTTCTAAAATAACGTGAAAATGATATCATTAATTGATTCAATTAAGATATGTAATTGAAAGAAATTTGATTCCTTAATCTCTTCCTAAAATAACGTTGCAATATTTGTAAATTTAACATTCCTATAATATCAATTAATATTATTTGCCAAATTTAACATTCCTACATATTTTCGGCAAAATTACAACCCATTACCTACCATTTGAAAGCTTTACAAATTTACAACAGCTTTACATATTTAAACTCATAAATCGAAAACTTACTAAAGTTTTAACTATTGCTAATGATACATGACTATCTAATAAGGCAATATATTTATTTAATTCATTTGATTTAAAATGAAATTGATTTATTTAAAAGGAAATATAATGTACGTACTAAATAAAACGTCAATACTAAATAAGTTTCCGTTTTATTTAGATTTATTTGATTTGATTCATCTTCCCTTAATTATTATTTTAAATTTAATTTTTGATATATTCGAATAGTATTATTTAGGTGGGGTCAAATTGTTACAAATTCTATTGTATAAATAGGACATTTTTTTGTAATTTCTAACAACACCTAATTAATTTACCAAACACTATTCTAAGTTTTATCACAATATTAAGCAATGGATCGTCAATGCCAAATATCAATGTCAGTGACATTACTAAAGGGAAGAAATTTTGCAGCATTAAGGTTCGAATAGTACGAGTTTGGGAAAGGAATGACAAAACAACCCCTTCTGAATTAAATTATATTGAAATGGTCTTAGTTGACAAAAATGTAAGTCCAACTTTACGTACCATTTCGAAGCATACATAAATTTTATTTTTTTAAATATATAGATTCTTGATATGAACGCTTTTTCTTTTCAATTTTAGGTGACAGGGTTCAAGCTTATTGTCGTAAGAATTTGATCAATGCATTCAAGACTATGATAGTTGAGGGAGAAGTTCGAGAAATATCCAAGTCTTATTATCGAAAGCACTGGATTGGAGCAAGTAACAAGACATAGTTGCAAGATTTCATTTAACTATTCAACTACCATTAAGAAGTTTGAAGACAATTCCATTCCACTCATTGGATTCGATTTTATCCCCTTTGAAGATATCCTTTCCAAAAAAAATTCTGATGTTTATTATTTAGGTAGTAAATTACAATATTTTATAGTTGAATTGGATTAGTAAATTTAGTAATGTTATGTGACAACCCTTTTATTGCAGATGTAGTCGGTGAGTTGACTGGATATAGCGCTATTTTTCCAACAAAAGCATCAAAGTGTATGACTTTAGAGTTGGCCAATAACGAGTAATGCCTTTTTATCTTTGTATTTACAAAGTTATTTGATATTTCAATATTATGTTAATGTAATTCTTCACGTGCTAATCAATGTTTATGCTAAAAAAGGAACCAAAGCATAACATGTGTACTTTGGGGAGATTACGCGGATGAAATAACACGTTATTGGCAAACCAAAGTGTTGCATTTTCAATCATTGTTATCATATAATTTGGAAAAAGGGTTTCTTATCAAGGTAATTTATGAAGACAAAATAAAGTTTGAATGCCAATTAGTTTAAGTAGAAAATTACATAAGTTTTATGTGCTTCAATAAAATAACTTAATTAATTATTACTGTTCTTTTAGGTGTAGTTCGTGTTCAAAATTCATGGAATATTACCCGTTTGTTTGTGAATCCAGACACTCTAGAAATAAATGATTTTAGTACAAGGTATGAAACATAAGGCAAAACTAGAAATTATAACCGTTTGTAATTACATTATATTATTGCAGTTTATGTTTTTGTAGTTTTTATAGATAACTTACCACTTAGCTTTTCCTTCTATTAAAGATTTAATAAAACCTTTTTGTAGTTTCTGAAATATAAATTTGATAAATACTAATATTATTCTATTTACTTTTCTGAAAATACTGATATAAATTAAAAAAATATCCTAAATTTACCTAATAGTCATATAAGTTTATAATATCCTTTAATTTCAACTTTTTTTTCGTCTTATTTGTCAAATCTTTTGTATCTAAAGATAATTCAAATATGAAATATAGTATTCTCGGTATATATTTTAGGAAAACGTTTGATGTTACTTTTTTATATATATTTAGTTTATTGATCAATATTAAACGTAACATATTGAATTAGTGTCTAAATAATAAGCCTCTTCATATTATTGGACCGTATAAATATGCTGTGTGAACCACTGTAGTTAACAATAATCATAGAACATTAAAGTTAGTTATAATAATGTACAAAGTATATAATATTGTAAAGGGTATGTAACATCTTTGTTATTTAGATTGTTTGATTGTGCGTTAACCTTATTTTTTTACATTTAAAATAAATATTTAAATCATTAGTAATTTGATGCTTCGTGAAGCAATGATTATAAATCTTACAATGTTTGTTATGATTTGTAGGATAATTGCTAAGAGGGAATCATCCAACTCTAAAGGGTTGACACATCTTCAAAGTCCTGTATCTTCCGAGACTAATGAGTTCTTGAGAGAGGAACTCATAAAAGACTTACTTGATTTGGTTGCATGCGAAAATGTCATACTTTTTTTCATAGGTTTTTAAATGTTAATTAAATTATATCCTCAAAACTTATTGTATTTAAAGATTATTAATATATTTTTTCGAAATATAGACTGGATTGTGTCTATGCCTTGCAACTATTGAAGATTTGGATGTTGAAAACAATTGGTATTATGAATCGTGTCCTAAGTGTTTGAGTGGGATGAAAAAGGAAGGCAACATTATCAAGTGTAAGAAGGAAAACAAAATATTGAATTGACAATACCAAGGTACCTAATTAGAACTATAGAAGTTTAATATATTAGCAATAAATTTAATTAACTAATGTTTATGTTAATTCACTTTTTTTTTTTACTTTTGGTGCGAATGCATAGGTATAGGTTGAAGATCTTTGTTGCGGATGAGACACGTGACACTTCCTTCATTATGTTTGAGCGGGAAGTTGTTAAGGAAATTAAAAAAGGGGTGCAGAATTGTTAGAGGAACAGGAGAAGGTAATTTTATATCCAATTTTTATATTAATATATATTTGATTTTCATATTTTGGCTTTATATATTTCTAGAATCGTTTATCATTATTGAATTGATAATTAAAATATGAATATAACGGACTATTAATATATTTATTTTTCAGAAAGGTGATAAGTATGATTTTCCAGAAATATTGAATCAGCTTATAGGGAGGAAATTATTATTTAAAGTTGAAATTCCCTTTAAAGTAATTCTAAATGGGAAACAACTTACACAGTTGTTAGCACCTGTGATGACCAACCCACGATAGACAAATTCATGGGTTTGTATCTCAAACAACAGGTATAACCCAATTTTTTAATTGGTTCCCTTTACTACATTAGTCATTCTTTTATATTTTTTATGTTATTTTTTTTGAATTACCTTTTTAATAGCCTGACAATGAGTTGAAGGCTGTGATTGAAGTTTAGAGTGTGCAGGAAGTTGATGGAGCTTCTAAGGTACATACTATTATATGATTCTAATGTCATGATGTTATCTTATTTATACAATTATTTAAATAATTGTCATTTCAAATCTTAGGAGACATTCGATGAAACTCCTGACAATGGTATTGACCAACCTGTATTGACACGCAACAAAAGGACTTTGCTTGGTGCAGTTAACCTAGAAGATGATTTTGACTCATCCTTTAATGAAGGTCAGCTATCCACGACCAACAAGAAATGGAAGGCCGTCAAGACTGAGCCAACCTATAAAGTAAAATGGTGTATTTGGCATGAAACACTGTTTTAGATTCTATCATTTTGAAACTTTTTTGGTGTAGAAAATATTTAATCATTTACACATTATTTATGTGTTGCTTAGTTTATTTAATAATTTACACTTTATTATTAGTTTGCTTTGTTTGGAGAATCAATGGAACAATTTGATTCATTAACATCGTTTTCGTCATTATAACAGGGATTATAATTTGTTTATGTAATAATTGACAGAGTTTTTTTTACTAACATTACATTTTTTGAAAAAAAAATCTATATAATACATTAAAGCAAAATGTATTGTCCACATGTCACTCAAAGCATAAAAGGGGTTAATCAATCAATCAAATTGCCACATGTCATCACCACAATAACCACCCCTAATTATAAATAGGAGTACGTTTCCATTCATTAGCCTTCATTCACATTAAACCCTAATTCAAGATTCACCTATCTTTCTTGCTTCTCAAATTGTCAATCATATCTTTTAATACATTGATATTAATTTCTTTCTTATCTTCCTTCTCAAATTGCCAAGCAAATTCTACAATTGGGGTATGTCAAGTTTGCAAAAATTATTCGAGCAATATAATTTTCGATTTCTTTCTTAAACTTGAAGTACCAAGCATTATTCAAGATGTGCTACCAAAGTTATTAAAGAGGGTGAAAACGTTTTTTGTCTAAAATATAGATACATTGTAAACAAAACCAATCTTAGTAATTATTTATTTGCATTACTTTTTGGAAATTTTCAATGTACAAAATACTCCTTATCACTTTAGATAATTTTTTTATCACAAAAGATCTAGGTTAAATATTATTGTATCTGATGGAACAAAGAATGAGTGTTTTATTTTTTATGACAAGGTATTTCGTGGGTTGGTTAACAAAACTCTCGAAGAGTTTTTGAATCTGCAAGAATAAGTATTATTATAATTTACCGACACTGTATTGAAAATAATTTGTGAAACTGATTGAATTTAATTAATCCTTATTCGACCTTATCTTATACTTACATTGTGAAAAGGTTATATATAATAGGCAAATTTGTCAGAAACAACCTTTTAAATACATTTTTTTGCGAGAAACAACCTTTTAAATTTTTTTTTGCGAGAAACAACCTTGTATATTTTTTTTTTGCGAGAAACAACCTTTTAATTTTTTTTTTGCGAGAAACAACCTTGTATATTTTTTTTTTGCGAGAAACAACCTTGTATAATTATTTTTTTGCGAGAACACACCTTATCACTCTTTTCCGGCCTTGACCAAGTCAAATTTGCGTGGAAGAGAAAGAACTTTTTGGGTTTTAAAAACATGGGATTTATATAATGGGGAACAAAGGAGGGAAAAGGAGTGTGGAAATAAGAAAGAAGGAGTGCAAATAGCAAATTTGACTTGGTCAAGGCCGGAAAAGAGTGATAAGGTGTGTTCTCGCAAAAATATAATTATACAAGGTTGTTTCTCGCAAAAAAAATATACAAGGTTGTTTCTCGCAAAAAAAATTTAAAAGGTTGTTTCTCGCAAAAAAGTGTATTTAAAAGGTTGTTTCTGACAAATTTTCCTATATAATAAACCAAAATTATTGTTTGTGTCTATTTATATTCTTAACTTGATTAATTTTCTTATCAAATCAACTTATATTATTCATCTTCAACTTAGTTTGTAGTCTTACGATCTCTTAAATAATAACTCAAAATCTATTTACAAAAAAACTTTCCCGTGCATCATAAATCGTTTTGACGTAATTTGATTGGATTATGGGCTGATAACGCTGGTTTATTTGTACTTTTAACCTAAACCATGTTCTTCCCTAATGATAATAGTAATAATGAATAAAGCTATAATAAACAAAAAAATATACAGATAATAATAATAATACTTAATAATAATGATAATGATATAAAAATAAATAATTATAATATAATAATAATAATAGCAATTAGTAAAATAAATTATACGAACATAATAATATATAACAAAATGGTTATAAAAGAATTGAGCTGAACTGAACTGAGCTGAACTGAACTGATTGGAGCTGAACTGAACTGATTAGAGCTGAACTCTATTGAAATTAAGCTGAAATGAACAGGCCCTTAGTGATGATTTTTTTTGAAATACCGTGTTGGAATACTGACTAAGAATCATAAGAGTTTTCCTAATTTTTATGTTACCGAGTATACTGACTAAGAATCATAAGAATCAGTCCCGTTGTTCTGTGAGCAAAAGATGTATGACTTTCTATTTTAATGAGAGAGTGAGTTTTTTCTTGAGGTTTTGAGCTTGAGTTGGGGATTTACAAGTTTACAAGAGTAAAACTTTTTGGAGTGAATTGGGCAACAATTGATAGTTGGATCCGTTATTTTCATTATTTCCTTTACTAGATCATTAATTAATAAAGAGGAAAATTACAACATTACAATAAATTTCGTTGATTAAGAGTTGATAATTTTGATATCAATATTAGAGGTTGCGAATCCAAAACTTGACCAATAATTCTTATATAGGTGGTCATATCATTTTTTTATATATTATATAACTTTCCAACAGGTAAGTACACATAGACCGAAATTTTTATTACAACATATTCATCCGTTTTTTATACTTGTATCATTGAGGTTGTACACAAGAATTAAGGAGAGGAGAGAGATAGAGAGAGGGGAAAAGAGGGACTCATGTGATTGGGGAGAGGTAGAGAAAAAGTATTGCCATAAAAAGGAAATGATGCAAGTAATTTGCAACTTCTAAAAGTAGGAAATGATGCAAGTAAAAAAACGGAGGAAGTATTAGCTACACTTATTTCAAAAGAAATGTTCTATCCATAGGCTTATGGATAATCATGATAAAATCAAATGGTTTTAACTTATATATTATCGTATAGTGTTTCAAGTTAAAATGTAAGTATTAAAATTTTAAAATTCTTCAGTTTTTGAGCTAAAAGTATAGGTTTCTATGGTTTATCTAAATGTTTATGAATAAACTCTCTAAAGAATATCTATAGACAAACGTTGCATATAAATTTTAGGTACTTGAGAGAAACATGTTTTTATCAAAAACAAAAAAAATACTCCACCCAGTAACAAATGTTAAGTCCATAAAAAGCAACATCCGACTTTGTTAAGTTCAAATACCACAATCTAGTAGTACTTGGTCTAGTAATAAGGAGATCATCCTTCCAACCTCAAGACAGAGAGTTCAATTCTTACCAAGAATACTTCAAGAGTAGAGATTTTCATACCCTTCCCCTACTCTCAAATGCCTGATCAGCTAATATATTGAAACTCGAGTAGAATCCAGACTACTCCTCCCTACCCAAAAAACAAAAGTCCAAACATCATGACCATTTTACAGATTCAGCTCATCTAAAAACTAAGCTACTAGCCCACATTACCCTCCCCCCACGTGTCAAACCACTTTCATTTCTATTTAATAAATTAAAACAAAATGCCATTAACGATAACAACAACGCAACTCCTCCCGTTTCCCTCTTCTTCCTCAATCCGCTCTTCCTCCACCACCACCATGTCTACCTCACCGGAAACCGCTAATAACCAGCGGATGAAGGTGGTAGTATGCGGCGGCGGTGTCATCGGAGTTTGCACAGCTTATTTCCTTGCTAAAAAAGGGGCAATTGTAACCGTCATTGAACAATCCTCCGTGGCATGTGCCGCTTCCGGAAAAGCCGGCGGATTTCTAGCTTTAGATTGGTGTGATGGTGGGCCCGTCTCTTCTCTTGCACGTGTCAGTTTCAATCTCCACCGTTCATTATCCGATGAGCTTGATGGCCCTTCTATCTACGGTTACCGTCCTCTCACTACTCTTAGCGTCTCAATTAATGAGTCTGAGATTGGGCCGGGTGAGCCCACTGGGTCGAGTGGGAGAGTTAATGATAATCTACCGTCATGGGTTGATGGGCCTGCGCGGAAGGTGAAGCCCATTGGGACGACCCGATCAACGGCCCAAGTACACCCGCAATTGTTTACGAGGTGTTTGATGACGACGGCGGTGGAGAAGTATGGCGCTGAAGTGGTGATTGGGAAGGTGGAACGAGTTGGGTCTGTTGATGGACGAGTTGACTCGGTTGTTTTGGAGGATGGGCGAGTTATTAAGGGTGACTCGGTTGTTTTGGCTCTTGGGCCGTGGTCTTCGAAATTGGGTATGTTGTCGTCTTTGTTTAGGGTGTATGGACTTAAGGCCCATAGTATTGTTTTGGAGCCCAATGAGCCTGGTGCTATTTCGCCTCATGCGTTGTTTTTGAGCTATTATTTAGCTGAAGGTGGGAAGCCCATGGACCCTGAGGTTTATCCTCGGCCCACTGGTATAACTTCTTTCCCCTCTATTCATTATACACTCGGGTGTGCTGTATGGTACCTCTATTTCATTAGAGTCGCAACGTTGATTACTTTTACGCTATTCACAAAACCTGTTTTTTTTTATTTTAGCGGTGCAGTCCCTCTGTCTGCCCTCCCCACACAAAACACCAAAAAAAAAAAAACCTGTTTTTATCTTCGATTATTATTAGTTGTTGGTGCGATGTGGTACGTGACTCATTATAAATGTCACATTGATAGTTTGGTTGTAGTGTGGTTTAGAGCTTTTAATGTCGCACTATCTTTAAACGTGTGATAAGAGTAAATCATATTTGTACAACTTTGTTGCCCCTTACATTTTGATGGTTGATGATAGTGAATTTTCATCCCCCAAAGTAAAATGTACACTATTGTTTGTTTGCAGATATAGACAGTAAAAACTGCGTCCATTATATATATTGCGGTTGTGATTACGAGATTTCGAGTTAATTACAGTACAGTATCACACATGATATGATTTCAGTTGTGCAAAGAGTCCAATTTCTTGTTGAGATTGATTGGGAGGTGTTTTCTCAAATGAATTCATTGGGATGATATGAATTTGGGTCAAGGTAAAGTTTAGAGTAGATCACTTGGTGCCATGTCATATTATCATGTTATTACTGTCTTTGGGGCTTGGGGGTGTCGGGGAATATGGTACATAAAAAACTTTCATCAACCAAAAGTTTTGGGGGGTGTTTGAAAATTGGCTGTTGGCTAGTGGCTTTATATGCTGGCTGGTTTGACCGGCTATTTTTAGTGGTTTGTTTCACCGGCTGTTAAAAAGATCTATTTCTTCCTTTTGCTAGCTTAAGAGTTAAGATAGTGGAATTTATACTAACTAATGGAATCAAATATATGGTAGACTTAACTATATCAAACACTTGACATCTATATACACATCAGTCATTATGTATTTATGTGGTAGTGGCTAACAATGGTTGGTCAACTGAAATTGCATATTAGATAATGTCCTAGAGTGCATTTTTTTTGTGGTTTCTATATAAAAGCCAACAGTTTCACGTAAATGTTAGAAACTCGTACTTAATTGTTCATTTAAGTTTGAATTTGAACTAGTATCGTTAATCATTAGTTTTAGGGCCTCTTCTCTACAACTTATTTTCAGTTCGATTTAATTCAACACAACACTTTTACTCTCACATTTCGTTGTTTATTTCATTCACTTCAGTTCAGTTATTTTTATAATTAGTTCCGTTTAGTTTAGGTCTTTACAGCTTGAGAGGATACGCCCTTATTGCTGTCAATTTAGTTGGTAGTGAGAAATCTTCTACTTTAGTAAGTTTAAAAGATTGAAGTTGATGAAATTCACGGGCTAAGGGATCACCACATTATGACTTTATGAGTGATGAGTTATGAAAATTATGGAAATATCGTCTTCACAACTGGCAATCCAGGACTAGATCTGATAACCCGATGTGAATGCAACATGTACCGAACTTGAGTCACACGCATTGGGCGTGATCTGAACACATTTGCTGAAACTTACTTTTGACTATTCTATGGTGCCTGGGAATCCTTGACGCCCTTGCTTCCCTAAGTCGTGGAAAGCTGAAACCCTTGCTTCCCTAATTGCTGGAAAGCTAAACGAGTTCATAGACTTTATTCAGGCATATAGGACTCTCTCTATACTAAGGGTAATGACCCAGTTAAGTAATGACCCAGAATCATGATAAAAGGATTGGTACAGCAGTGTATGATGATGTCCTTACATGAACCTTACTAACTTCTTTCTCCTCTTAGCCTACACTAAATTAATTTCTTGGTTGTTAACTTCTTTCTCCATGTTTTTAGGTAGCTTTATAAGGCTAGCAACATATTACTCACTTTCACTTCCAAATGGGAATTGACATAGCTTTTTCACGGTTTCTAAAACCAATCTTTCACCATAATTATTTCTGATTATGTGATTTGTAGAAGTTAAAAAAACACATTGAACCCTATCAACGTAGAAGTATTTTATTTATGGCATGCTTGGAATGAGGATAATATACTAAGGGGTAATAAACATCAAACAAAGGAAATGAATGAGGAATTTAGCTAATTTGAAAGAAATGAAGTTCTTTTAAAGTGATAAAGTAGCTATAATGTAAAAGGAACTGGAGTGATATGAAAAATTATTTCCCTCTAATATGGGGAGAATGATTACCCACCGGCCACCTCCTCCTTCCACCCTTGTTATGTCACCATCATCACACCGCCAATCATAACCACTTCATTTTCTTTTAACCACCGTATCACCTCCTTTAACAACCTTATTTCATTTACTTTGGCTTTTATTAATCCATTCATATATTATCGTCATTCCAAACATGCCTTAAACATATTCAACCGAGGCATTTTTGAATAAATTTGCCTGATATCCAATGAATAATTGTTTGTATGCAGGTGAGGTGTACATATGTGGGATGTCAGCGACAGAGGAGGTGCCAGACGATCCAGAGCAGGTTGCACCAAATCCAGAATCAATAACGATGCTGAGACGGGTGGCGGGAAATGTATCATCACACTTAAAAGAAGGCGAAGTACAGGTTAAAGCCGAACAAGCTTGCATTTTGCCATGCTCAGATGACGGTGATCCAGTTATTGGGGAACTCCCGGGTATGAAAGGGTGCTTCGTGGCAACCGGGCATAGTTGTTGGGGTATCCTTAATGGCCCAGCTACAGGAGCTGCCTTAACAGAGCTTATTTTAGATGGTCATGCAAGTATTGTTGATCTTAGCTCGTTTAGCCCTGCAAGGTTCATTGCTACAGGGAGAAAGTGATCAAGCTATGCATTTGGTGTTGAGGTTATACGGATAATAGCTGAAGGTTTGACATCTGCCATTTGTATTTGTATAATCTGTTGTAGAAATTTGAATGGAACCAGAAGCGTTTCTGTACATAACTCTGAAAGTTAATCCAGGAGTATTAGTTATAATGAAAACATAATTTTAGATGAATCTTTTCCCAATTTAGGGGAAGATATAGGCTTAATTGACTTGGTGATGAGACCTGTAAGTTAGAGCTTGATTGTGTGGTGGATTACAGTAGAGGATCTACACGTAAAGATCTTTAGATAAGTTCATACAATTTTTTGGCACTAGGTGCGTACAAGGGATAGACGTGCCGAAAAGGCCCAGTAGTAGGAATCGATTCCCAAACCTCTTGAGAGCTCATGCCCGTGCATTTGATAAAGGCCCACCACCATTGAATCACATTTGTTTTCTTTTCTATTATTGTGTACAGACCAACCAGGTCCATACACAAAGTGAACTTGTTCGGTGTATGGTTTAGTCAAGATATCGTCGATGTTGTCTTCGGTTGCAAGCTTCAACAACCCAAAGCTTTTCTTTTCTTTCTCATCACATATAGAATTGAATCTCACTTCAATAAGTTTGTGAACGAGTATTGGAATAATTGGCTAACCTGTTTAGGTTGCCTGGCACTGTTATATATATAGAGTTATGAAAATCTATCTTTACAAGCTACTAAGAGTCTAATTACCTAATTACCCTAATACACCCCCTCAATCTTTACGGGGAGAAATCACGGATAGATTGGAACGATGTTTACAAAACAACTCAGAAGAAAGACCCTTAGTAAAAATATCAGCAACCTGCAACTGTGTCGGAACGTGCTTGACCTGAAGTCCACCTTTAGCAACCATCTCACGAACAAAATGATAATCAACATCAATGTGCTTACTACGATCATGATGAAGAGGATTGGCAGTAAGATACATAGCAGAAACATTGTCACAATAGAGAATGGTAGGCCGTCGATGAAAATACCCTAAATCAGCCAACAATTGACTTATCCAAATTGTTTCGGCTGCAGTGTAGGCAACAGCACGATACTCAGCTTCAGTAGAAGATTTCGAAACAGTAGGTTGCTTCTTAGAGCGCCAGGAGATCAAATTCTTCCATAGGAAGACAGCATAACCAGTAGTAGAACGCCGAGTGTCAGGACACCCGGCCCAATCAGCATCAGAATAGGCAACAGTCACAGTAGGAGAGCCAGTACTATGAAGAAACAGCCCATAATCAGAAGTTCCCTGCAGATACCTGAAAATTCTTTTCACAGCATGAAGGTGAGTAGTACGAGGCGCATGCATAAATTGAGAAACCGAATTAACAGCATAGGCAATATCAGGACGAGTCATAGTCAAATATTGTAATGCACCAACCATACTACGATAATCTGTGGGATCAGCAAGAAGTTCACCATCTAAGAGAGAAAGAGTGACACGAGAGACAACAGGAGTACGTACGGGTTTGCAGTATGAAGATGAAATTTCTGAAGAAGATCAACTACATATTTGTTTTGAGACAAAAGCAAACCCTGAGGAGTACGTAAAACCTGAATGCCTAAGAAATAATGCAAATCATCCAAATCCTTCATAGCAAACTGGGCAGAGAGAACACTGATAAATTTCTGAAGCAAAGAGGAACTACTACCTGTAAGCACAATATCATCAATATATAGCAAGAGAATGATAATATGACCATTGTGTTTGAGAGTGAACATGCACATGCAGCAACCCGCTGCCTGCCCGCAGGATGCATACCATGAACGAGTATTGGAATAATTGGCTAACCTGTTTAGGTTGCCTGGCACTGTTATATATATAGAGTTATGAAAATCTATCTTTACAAGCTACTAAGAGTCTAATTACCAAATTACCCTAATAGTTTGGTTTTGCTATGGAATGAATTTTGATTTTTAACCAAGTGTATGACACTTTGATTATCACTCCATAGAACAAGAGTTTTTAGCCACTTTGTTCATATTGGGACACATCTCCCAACTGAATTCCACACCCCCATTTTATCTACCAAACAATTTAATGACATCTTCTAACAATTCAAGTAAGGTGTTCTTTTAGGGCATATGACCCTATATTATGCCAAAAAGGCCCTATATCGGCTATATGCATGGGTTCTTCCTCGCGGCATATTTTGAGTAAAAGATAAAAAGAAGTTTCAAACAATGTGTTTCTGCTTTATGAGAGGCAAGCAATGAAACAATTGCCAAGCATGTGACTATGTGACAAATTGAGAAACGATCCTCTTTTTCTTCAAAGTTACCCATTTTTTCAGGGAATCTGTAGGACCTTAGCGTACGAGTTCAAATTTTTATCCCACAACTTATGTAGTATTCTTATTTTTTATTTTGGTTTTATAGATGGTTTATTATGGGTTTTAAGTTATTTATTCATTTATAAGTCATAAATTTATAAGATAATTCCAATCAACGAAAAAGTGTGGTACATAAGTGATATCGAAATTATGAAACAAAAGAATTAGACTTGTTACTACTTCAAGTTATACTTTTTTAGGGTTTATAGTTGATTGAAGTCGTTCTATAATCTATTCTTCTATAGAGAATGTTTGGTTGCAAAAAAAGTGAAATAAAACATAATTTTCTTTCTTTGATTTCTGAAAGATGGAAAATAATTTACCCATTAGTGAAATTTGTTGTCCAAAATCTTAAATGTTGAAAATATTTCTCCTTTGAAAGAAAAATATTTATTTTTCTTGAGTTCCTATCTAATTCTCTCCTTCTTTCATAGATGTTTTTATGGTTGCCTTCTTGAAAAAAGGTTACCGTAAAGAATTAATAATAGCCACGAATTTATACATGTCAACATATGATATTTATGGCTAATTATTAAAGATATACTTAAATACGCAACAACATTTATCACTATATAATATAATATAGTTCATAATATACGAAAATTATGCTTTGCATTGCATTAGTCGTTGTCAGTTTTTTGGACAATACCATAACATGTTTTACTCATAGCCATAATTTGGACATGTATAGTGAAATTGGTATTAGCTATGACCATAACTCGATTTGGCTATCGCCCAATTTCACTATCCAAATTACGGCTATGACTAAAACATGTTGTGCTGTCCAAAAACTAAAAAAACGATAACTAATTTTCGTATGGAGGTTTAGCAAATTTAAAAAAAGAACG
Organism: Patellifolia procumbens; assembly: GCA_947645195.1. Lineage (NCBI taxonomy): Eukaryota > Viridiplantae > Streptophyta > Magnoliopsida > Caryophyllales > Amaranthaceae > Patellifolia > Patellifolia procumbens. The sequence continues at coordinate 4,577,542 of CANSGD010000144.1, forward strand.
TTAAGTAAATGCCAAAATAATCATTGCTGACGTGGCCAAACGTGTGATTCACATTATTTAACTACCGTGACCTTTTTTAAAGAAGACTATATTAAAATTTTCGTTCATACCCTCCAATTGCTTCACTTCGTTTTTGTTTTTGCATTTTATCTCTCTAATTTTTTTCATATGTATTAAACCGAATAAAGAAACAGTAATCAATCGTTTTTATTCTAAGGAATAATTCTTTATATAAAGTAAAAATTTCCGATAACAATATTTTCCATCCAATCAGATAATGATAATGTTTAATTTATTTAACTGCTAAGCTCAACATGCTTAAAAGCAAAAGGACTTGGGTGGACCTGGTCCACATATAAATAATGTAGACCACTCTCTCTCCTCACTCTTCATCACTCCCTAAACGTTGAAAATACAAACTGCAGTTACCACTTTACCTCTCACTCCCTGACCAGTGAGTCAGTGACCACCATTCCAGCCACCACACCACCACCTCGACGTGAAAGACAACCACACCAGCCTCGACGCAAATGATAACCGCACCAGCATATCCTCCCTTCAATTTCATGGGTTCGTCTAGTTTTGAAAGGGTTGGGTGGTTTCATTTTGTGGGTGCCGTGTGGGTTGATTGAGGTTTCGGCAAGTTTTTTTCGGGTGGGTAAGGTGGTTTGGCGGTGGTTGGTTGGTGTTGCTTAGGCTGGGTTGACGGTGGCGCTTTAGTTGGATGAGTGGGGTTTGATGGTCGTAAATTTGGGTGAATTGCGGGCTTGCGGGTTCTGTGGTGGCAGGTTGGGTGGCTAGGTGGGGTTCAGTGATGGCAGATTGGGAGGGGTATTTCAGATGGTTGAGGGTGGTCAATTGGTCAGGGGGAAGAAGGAGGGTTTGGGGGCTGATTTTTATTTCATTTCAAATTTAAGTTTTAATAATTATAAAATAAATTTTTAATTGAAAAATGATTTTAAAATGCTATAAAACCATAGAAAATTCAAGGAATAATGTAGATGATTACTAAATAGAGGAAAAACAAAAATTGTCTAATTTAATTACAAAATCTTAACTTTTGCTAAAAAAAAACCTTAATTTTTCATTCATAACACTTAACTTTTGACTACAAAATCTTAATTTTTGCTACAAAAAACCTTAATTTTCATTTATAACACTTAACTTTTGATTGCTAAACCTTAACTTTTTAATTATAAAATCTTAACTTTTGCTAAAGAAACCTTAACTTTTCATTTATAACACTGAACTTTTGATTGTTAAAACTTGACTTTTGCTAAAAAAAAACCTTAACTTTTCTATCATAACACTTAACTTTTAATTACAAAATCTTAACTTTTGGTTTCTATGACTTTACTTTTAGTTACTAAACCTTAACTTTTAATTACAATAACTTAACTTTTAGCTATTTAATCTTAACTTTTAGTTATTAAACCGTAACTTTTGTCATAAAAGCGTTACTAAATATTAGACATTAAGCTACTAATTGTTTTACTTTTAATGATGAAACTTTAACTTTTCATTGTTTACACTTAACTTTTGGCACAAAATCTTAACTTTTAATTGTATCTTAACTTTTGATAAAGAACCCTTAACTTTTAATAAACTCCATTTAACTTTTGATTATTAACTTGAACTTTTAATAACAAAACTTTAACTTTTAATAACAAACTTTAACAATCAACACAAATCCGCCATAAACCCAACTCTCACCATTCACCATAAATTACATTCACAAAACCCCTCTTTTCCTAATTAACATCAATGGCAATGATGAATCTCAATCTGATCGCCGCTTATCTTCCACGACCAATTTTTCAGAAGTTTTCTTTAATGGAGGTTTTATAAATACCCACAGAAAACATAAAACTAACCTCAAAGCTCCAAATTCATCCATTAATGGTGACCTCCGTCATCCAGTTTCTTTTTTTGCCAACAATAATTTTTTTTTCAAATTGCCAAGCACCATTATTCTGATGACATTTGCAACACAAAAACAAACAAACAAAATACCGAATTCGATGAATTGAAGCACTACAAATTCGAAACCCTAGTTCGTCGGAATAATTTTCAGGTCAAAGTTTTCCGGTGAGGAGATAAGTGAGGAGGAGATAAGTGAGGAGGAGAGTGATGTATGAGCAGAGAATGGAGGTCAAAAGGGAAAAAGAGGTATTGGATAGGAGAATGAAAACGAGAAAAGGGTGAGATGATGGTGATGGGCCTGCTGGCTTATGTGGGAGTTTGGTTTAACTGGTCTACAATAAACTTATTGTGGACCAGGTCCATATTAGACTTGTTTGCTTAAAAGGCGAAAACAAGGGAAGTTTATCTTTTACAATCGAATACATCTCCTTGAAGAAAAATGCGAAAATAAGATTTGTCTCATACATGCATGCATGAAGCTTAATGTTTTGAAACGGGGTAATATTTATTTTCTTCATCTTTATAGTTTTACTTAAAGGCCTTGATCTGTTTCCCAACACACTATTTTAAACGCTAATATCTACAGTTGTGTACATAAACTATAAAGTTGATATATATAAACTACATACTGATCTAACAAAATTCCACTTCACTATATTTTCTTCAGGTATAAAAAATAGAATGAGGTCAAAGTGGAAAAGATGAATAGTGTCAAAAGTTAATATGATATAACTAGAAAAACAAATGTACTAGCTTGGAGTACATAGAGCTATGAACTCCCAAGGTACAATCTTATCATTTTATTCTTTTTTCCTTAAAGAATCCACTAAATATAAATGAATAAAATAGTGAGATTGCGTCTTGTGAGTACGTAGCTCTATGTACTCAAGGTGTACCTAATAAATTGACATATGTTAGAATATTGATAAGCTTACAACAAACATTACAAGTATAATGTACTTTCATCACTTGTACTTTCAAAGTGAAACTTCATAAACTCCTATAAATTCTCATCATTTTGCTAATACGTAATTTCTATGATATTAATGATTAAAATAATACATAATACCGTAAAATACCAAATGTTGTAGGAATTATGAAGCAAAAATAGTAATTTCCGTCATATATATATAACATTTGAAATTGTTTAACTTACATTTCTTTGTAACGTAGAGGGGGTAACAATCAGGGGCAGAGCCGGGGGGGCTGGTGGGGGGCCATGGCCCCTCCTTTGACTGAAGTTAAATATTAATTATGTACTTTTATTCTTGTAATTGATTGTAGCTCAAGTGTTAAATTGCTTGTTGGTGAAAAATTATGTTGGTGGTCAAGGGTTCAACTCCTTCGAAAGACATATTTTACAACTTTTTACATCTTAACTTTTGTGATATCAGACCATACAACTAAACAAATTCAATCTCGGCCCCCTCAATGTACGAATCTTGGCTCCGCCACTGGTAACAATCATAAACGACTATACAAAATGGACCCACTGAAGATGACAAATATTCTTGCAAAGTTGCAATCAATCATGAGCCTTTCACTGGAACTCAAGTGCAGCTTCATCAAACCATGTTTAAACTTTAGGTGACTCGGAGAATAAACACACGCAGAATCTTAGGTTCCTTCATGTGGCATATATAATTAGAACATGAGAGATGAGCCATCCTTATTTCATGTGCAATAACATCATCTACAAAAGCCAGATAACTAACTTGTTTTAGTTCACATGTTAAGAGTGACAACTTCCACTACTCGTGGTATAGTAGCCCATGCAACTGTTTTATTACCATTTTACTTGTATAATTATTGTACTTCTTGTAATAGATTTTTGTATAGTCTTGTCGATCTGCTACGAAGAAACGTATCATCATATTCCCCATTGCCCACGTATATTGTGTGGTTATATATATATATCTATATTATTACGGACTCTTTTACTAAAAGGAGGGTGTTGTGCTTACATTTTCAAAGCTTTTACTTTAATCATAGTATTCTTTTAAAATACTTCTCTAATTTTTATTATTTGCATCATTTCCCATTTTTAGAAGTTACAAATTACTTGCATCATTTCCGTTTTGCGAATTACTTTCTCTCCATCTCTCTCCAATCACATGGGTCCCTTTTTTCCCTCTCTCTATCGCTCTCCTCTCCTTAATTCTTGTGCACACGCTCAATGATGCAAGTATAAAAAAACAGAGGAAATATAAGTGTCAAATTCACGAGAGTATACTTTTCTAATAATATTTTCGATATGAATCTGTTAGAGATATTATCGGAAAATATATGTGTGATATATTTTCCGTAGATATATTTAGAAGAATAATATAATTTAGATTTATTTATGTTAGATATTATATAGTTTATGGTAGTATATATTGAATATTGTTAATTATAATGTTTTTTTCCTTGTAAACAACATAATGCAACATGATCTATATAAAGCCTCAAACTTGGTATGTTAACTATCGATGAAATATACTTATTTATCGATCCACTACCATCTTATTGTTTTTTCTCAAAAATAGTACTGGTCTTTAACGAAAATCATGTATTTAGTTACAAAGATTTAAATGGGCACAACAAGAGAGTTAATGCAAAAATGTTATTATCCTTAAGTTATAAGTATACAAAGTTAAAAGTAAAAGTATTAGCATTTAATGTACATAGATGAGCAATTCTGTTAAAAGAATTTCAATTTTAAATTCATTATAAAACATATATTCAATATTTATATTCCTTTCTTATTACGATTACTAATCGATTTTACTTTAAGTATATACGAGGGACTACCTCAAAAAAAAAGTATATACGAGGGACCCTATTAAAAGAAAAGGGTCACGGATCGTTCACTAGCATATTTCAGCTTGATTTTTTGAGGGCCAAGGCAACGACAATAGCTAATTAAGTTCACTAGCATTTATCCTAAAAGTCTACATAGATCCTATCAAAAACAAAAGGGCCACAGAGCTGGGCCGTTAGGTTCGGACCCGTGTTAGCCCCCATGTGGCTTCAACCCTTAAAACTACTAAAGCCCGGTGCTAATTATTGTGGATACAAGATAATAATAAACTAAATATCCGTTATGACCAAGTGGGACATTATTAGATGAGATATCAAATAGAATTGGTGATCTCTACCCCCAATTTGGTGCAAGAAAAAAACTCATGTGTGATGAATTACTTCCTCTCTAAAAATTAGAGCTCACACATAATTCCGATTTAGGTTCAAGAAATTCTAGACACGCCCCTCATAAAGTATAACTAAAAATTCCAATCATATAAATAAAGACTCTTGAATTTTAGGAACAACCAAAATATGATGAAAATTTAGAAACATCAAAGGATTTGGATCCTCAGGCCAAGATCTTAGTATAATGGACTCCAAATATATAGATTTGTCTTCAACAACGAATCATGGATTCCAACCTTGGTGGACCTTGTCCTTAATTCAAGGGTATTAATTTTTACTATAATGCTTTTAAGGCTGGCAGAAGTCTTGATAGAAGATTAGGACAAATTTATGTTTGGGTGCATGTCAACACATAGATAATATCGGACAAAGTTGACAGAAGTCAACACATGCAGTGTGTGTGGAGTAACTTGTTCATAGATGTGGAGTAACCTGTGAAAACATAAGTTTTCTTTGTCAAATAATTTACTTTAAAGGTATGATTTATTCGCGCCTGTGAGATGATCTTACATTTTAGGGGAATAATGTGAGTTAAGCGAATAAGAAGGACATGAATTTTGTGCTTTTTCACCGTTGAGTACCTACTACTTTTTTTTCACTGTTTGCGACATCCTCTCTTCTTTTAGGTAAACTCTAACTAATATAAGGTTAAGAGGACAGGTCTTTGAGTTATTTTCTCTTTATGAAAAAAATGAATAAATTACTATACTTAAGAAAATAAAGATAAGATAAAATGAATATTTTCATCTTCTTTTGTTCATTCCCAATTCCCAGAATCTCAGCACTTTAAACCCCTTCAAAGCCATCACAAAAACAACTACCTACCCTCAAAACCCCCCTAGATCACCAAGTAAAAAACTTAGACCACCCCGAAAGCCAGCCAAAGCATCACGTAAACCTAGACTACACCCAACAATCCATAAAACCTCCCCAAACAACACAAAGTCACCGCAACCTCAAAACGGACCAAAAAACTTAACACAATAGATCTATTGAGAGTGAACGTAAACAAAATTTTAAACTCCACCAATAAGTTGGTAGACATCATCCAATCATCAATTGTTGGCTTGCCATTGGATCGGAAAAGAAAAAGATTGTCGAAAGAAAGATGGGATATTTTAAAATTGATGAAAAATTATTGGTTAAATGAAGATGAAATGAAGTAATTTAAGTACCTTAATTTTTTTATTTTATTTTTCAATGTTGAATATACTTTTTTAACAACATTCATACAATATTACTCCACTTTGGTTACTTTTGAAAATATAGTCATTAAATGAGGGAGGTGAGTTAAATGTGAGTCGAGTTAACTTGCCTAAAATCTAACCCTAGGTCCTAAAAGGTGAAGAAAAAAGTTATAGGTCCTTAATGGTGAAAAGTTTGATAGTTTGGGTTTTTAGCGTGAGCTTAACTCAATATAATATTATGAATCATGAGTTTTTTTTAAAGTATTAATAATATTTAATGCATATTAAACTCTAGCTAGATTCTGAGTACAATAGTGACATAGAGAGGCAGAGGGTTAGATGGGTGCGTAAAGAGGTCAACAACATATAGCCCCAAGATTAAAACGGTCTCAAAAAATTATTTTAAAATTTTTACTTCATATTTGAGGAAATCACCGTTGTTTTCCACTATTAATAAAGATTCTCAATGATTTATTGTTAAAATTTCAATTTCCATCTTTAATAACTCTACATTCCAACTTTTTTTTTTATAACAAATTTAAGAGGCCAATATTCATGTTAGAAACGGGGCTCTAATATCTTCAGACGGTACCAAGTTTGACTTGGTCTAGTGGTAAAGGTTTGATCTCATCACTTGAAGGTTATGGGATCAAATCCCACTAGGGGCATTTGGGGGTGGGGATCCCCTTATCATTCCCCCCCGCTCTCAAATGTCGGGCCCCGCAAACACCAGATCAAGAAACTGTGCTAGTTGAGATCTGGTCAGAGGTCCACCACATTACCTTGCAAAAAAAAATAAAAATATCTTTAGACGGTTTTTCTATAATGTCGTGATACTTTTCTAAAAAGTCAATTTAAAGAAAATCATACTGATAGTCGATTTTATAATACCTAATCATCAGTCCTAAAACCTATAACTAACATTTTCAAAATTAAAATTCTAGATCCGCCAATGCTGACTCCTCGGGCAATACAACCAGAATAACAGGAGGCTTGAAGAGGAAGCAAAGGGAGCCATAATAAGTACACAAAAAGGCTAGAGCTCAACAAAAAGATTGTTATATAAAGAATTGGTAATTAGTAAACACGAAGAAATGGAATTAGTGGCGTTTACTTATTTCACGGGGGACGACTTCATTTATCGAAATGATAAGTATGGGTTTAGACAAATTTAGTTGCTCATCAAAGTTTGTAAACCTCGCTGTTTTTTGACTAAACTAATTTTTTAATTTGTTTCCCACATTCCTCTATTTCCACTCCCAATGTGGTAGACTTATCCTAAGACTGACTTCTACTTAGCTTTTCATTTAATTAGCTTGTGAGTACGGAAAGCACGTGCATTTAGATGATGACTTGGCCTGGGTCTCTTTCAAGTTTCAATTTAAGGGTAGAAAGTCTAATATGGACTCGGTCTACACTAAACTTATTGTAGACTAGGGCATGTCTCAAAAGTTAAGGTTTTTTTTAGCAAAAGTTAAATTTTTGTTCACCAAAAGTTAAGGTTTCTTTACCAAAAGTTAAGATTTTTTAATTAAAAGTTAAGTTTTTATAGTCAAAAGTTACGTGTTATGAATGAAAAGTTAGGTTTTTTTTAGCAAAAGTTAAGATTTTGTAATTAAAATTTAAGGTTTTGTAATCAAAAGTTAGGTTTTATGAGTGAAAAGTTAAGGTTTTATTATCAAAACACAAAAACAGAAAAACAACTTAGCATCAATTTTTCCATCCGAATTCAGATCAAACAACTACTCCCCTCTCAATTCCTCCCTTTCCACCCTTTCCTCAAACCCTAATTCTTCACCCTTCTCAAAAATGGAGTCAACATAAGCATACCTCAATCATCTCCACAAACGTCGTCCACCACGCCTCGTAGACGCCGCCATTCTCTCCGACGACGATGACGAAGGATGCATCAACGATCCTTGCACAGGATCCTCACTGCCGTCAGATGTTCTGATCAAAACGCCAGGCCTCAGCTCAATTGGCGACTTCTGCCATGTCCCTGGCCTCGGTTGTGTCGGAGTCGAAGCCGCCATCCCCGGCTCTACTGGTGGTGCTAATGGGAGTGGGAGCAACACTCCTTTACCCTTCCCATGAAAAGGAAAAGGAGCGTTCGTGAGTTTCACAAAAAAATTTTCTTTTTTTTGTTGATGGGTCTACATTAATTTTAGGGTGGACCTGGTCCACCCAAGAGTTACTCATTTAAGGGTAGTAGTATTAAGGGTTCATTCTTTTCAACTTATTTTCAATCCTTATAAGTTCAGATAAGGTCTAATAAGGTCTAATAAGGTCGAATAAGGTCGAATAAGGTATAATAAGGTCGAATAAGGTCAAATAAGGTCGAATAAGGTCTAATAAGGTCTAATAAGGTTCTTATATATTTTTTTATATAACATTATTATTATTATTATTATTATTTGACAATATAATAATAATAATAATAATTCATTATTATTATTTTATTATATAATATTTATTATTATTATTATATTCATTGGGCTATCATCGTTGCTTGCTGTACGCTTGAGAATTTTATTCGTCTACATGAAGAAGGGATAACGATTTTTATGGATTATCGTTTGTAAATGAACTAGTTGGTGGTTGTTTTTGAATCTATTGATATGCATCTTTTAAGTTTGCCTTCGTAGAAATTTATAATTAATAATAATAATAACAACAAATAATGACTTATAGACCAATAATAATAGATAATTATAGTAATATAATAGTAATAATATAATAATTGAATAATAATAATATAATAATAGTAGTAGTATTAATGATAATAAGAATTAACATAATAAGAAAATAGTAATAATAGAGTAATTATTATTATAGTAGAAATAAGAATGATAATAATTATAATGGTAATAGTATAAATACTGATAATAATAATAATAATAATGATAATAATAATAATAATAATAAGGTTAAATAAAGTCTAATAAGGTTGAATAAGGTCTAATAAGGTCAAATAAGGTCGAATAAGGTCTAATAAGTTCAGATAAGTTAAGATAATTTAAGATAAGTTAAGATAAGTTTAGATAAGTTAAGATAAGCTTAGATAAGTTAAGATAAGCTCAGATAAGTTCAGATAACCAAAAATAAGTTGAAAAGAACGGACCCTAAAAGGGTAATGATATCTATATGTATTAGCTTTAGGGTTACATATAAGTGTTATATATACCTTAAAATAGCATCTTTTTCTATTTTTATTTAATAGGAATATTTGTATTTTTTATATTTGCCAATGTATATCTTTGACCACGGATATCTCTAATTATGCAGGAGTAAAAATTATTACGAAAAGTTGATATTAAAGACTACATATTAAGATGAATCAAACAATATCTTATATAACTATGTTTTTCCTCATGTACAAAATAAAATAGGATGGTCAAGAATAGAATGTGAATAGTAACAAAAGTCAAAACGTTTAAGTAAAAGCGAAGAAAATATAAAATATATTTCCTGAAATGATATAAAATTGAGAATTTATGACAAAAATACGAGTAAATCAATGTAATAAATGTTAGTTTTTCTAAAAATTTCTTTTAAAATTTCTAGACGCAGCCTTAAGGAATACATACAACTTTTCCTTATTAAAAAGGTAGTACTTTTTTTACAAGGCAAGTACATTAATTAAGGGAGAAAACATCTATACATAGGGTGAAATCTCTATCGGGCCTTAAAAAGTAGTACTAACGTTTAATAATAGTCATCATCATATATTGCTTGCGCTGCTGTTGATAGGCAAAACGTCTTTTTTATAAAGATACATGAAAATCCTTAGGAAACCTTTCTCTTAAGTCTTAATGGTGAACCGTAAAGTGTCTGAAGTTGGTATATATATAAGCTATTATTTGATTTGTTTCAGTATGACTTTGAGCTTATTCTCTTTGCCTGAAAACAACTGAACTGAAAATAACTAAAGAATTGTGAAATATGAAAGTAAAAGTATTGTGCAAAGCGGGACTGAACTAAAATGAAAATAATTGAACTGGACTAAACTGAAAATAAGCTAAGCAAAACCGATCCTCTGTTTATGAAAAAAATACCTAATTATTGCTAACAAATCGATGAATTAAAGAGATTGTTTAAAACCGCGTATTAACAAGTGTGAAAGTCAAACTATAGTAGTTATTGTAAACAGAAGGAGTGCACATTATCGAATGGATCAGATCCAAGTCATCCAACTTTAGTGAAGAAATTTGTCGCACCGACAAAACTCCTCCCACCTTCAAGGCTTTGGGTAAGATTTTTCTAACCGGAATTTTTTGCTTTGAAAGTGGAGAAAAGCCTTTGTTAGCTAGCTAGTCGGATACCCCGACTTACTTTCACTTTCATTTACTACACGGAGAAATTAAAGTGGTATGGCATGTGACCAGTTATTTAAGGATATCTTCCGATCGAGATAGGATCTGGTATCAATCACCACGCAAAAAGTCGGAATTGTAACACACTTATTACACTCTATCTTTCGGTTTCCCTATGAAAGGGTACATCAAACTCTAGAATTAACTTAAGCCCTTTTTTATGGTAGCTGCTTTGCATATATTGGGGGTGTTTGACAATTGGCCGGTGGCTGTTGGCTGATGGCTTTATATGATGGCTTTATATGATGGCTGGTTTGACCGACTGTTTTTAGTGGCTTGTTTGACCGGCTGTATAATTATTGGCTGTTAAAAAAGTGTTTGGTAAAATTGGCTGTTATTGCTGGCTGTTTAGTACAAAATGGAAAACAAAAGTCAAACGTCAACCATAAAAGCTGGTAAAAGTAGCTTTTGGCTTTTCAGCCGCTGCAAAAACCAGTTACCAAACACATTTTTTGTCTATTTGACCAGAAATAAAAGTCAAAAGCCAGATGCCAATAAAAAAACCAGCCAAAAACTATTTGCCAAACACCCCCATTACCTCATATAAATGTGGCGAGTACTTAGTAAACTATACACCACTTCAAATCTTCATGAATTTTTCCGAGTAGGATAATCAATCTCGCAAATATAGACAACTGGATTAAGTAGGTAGAATAGTGTTCATTTATTGCATTTTTAAGAAAAAAAAAAACTAAATATGTTCAAAGAATAAGCTCATATGAAATCAAATAAGTTAATATGAAATGATTTCACATGAATAAAAATAAGTTGAGTAGTAACTAGTATACACCATTCTTATGTTTTCCCGTTGTGGGTGCGAATCTATTGAGACGACCTTTCTTAAGCTACAATTTTTTACTTTAAGATCCCATCTATCTCATGCTTTGTGCTTTTCCTTGATGTATCAATTCTTTTGCAACTGAGAAGCTTGGGAGGAAGATAAGGTTAGACAGAAATTAAAGGACAAAAAAGGAAGTTTGCCTCCCCTTGTTTCCAGTTCAGAAATTTTAACATGATGCCAAAGTTTAAAAGGTAATTTAATTTGATTCTAGCTTGAAAAGATCAAGAATCTAATCTAAAGTGCGTTTGAGATTATCTCCGTAAATACTTCCAATTATAGTTACCTAATAACCAATTAGTCTAAGGCTTCAGATGTTACCTGCAGATTGCTGTTATCTGAACATATTAATATTTTATAATTAGCTGACCTAACTCGTTACGTAATCGAATGAAAAAGCTTACATGCTAATATAATATAAGTATACACTATACAGTACTATACTATAGTATAAAGTACTTGATCGATCTGTTCCTTATTAATCGCAACATAGGGATTTTTTTTAACTATTCATAGAATCTCCTTTGACGCTCAATTATAATTTATATATAAAGATAAACATAGTCATGTGGATCTTGTTAGATCTGTTTCGATATATATAGTTAATTAATATCTAATTTTATAACTTTATATTTTACGCAATTAAAGATATGAACGTTTAAAGTTTTGTATTGGGAGACGTGAAACTGTGCATGTTGCAATTAATATAGAACGGAGGAAGTATTAGTTTTTTGCTTAAAAAAAGATGTTTTATCTAAACGGAGCCTTACATTGGTTATTCGGTTCCGACTTGAATATATAAAACCCTTTTAAAGAGGATAAAGCGAGTTCTCATCCTCAAAATACTCCTAATAAGAGCAAACTTTATTACTCTACCAAGAACTACTTGTGTAAATGTAACTAGTATTAGGTATGTAGTAATACCTCCGTTTGTTTTTAATTCTTACACTTTCCTTTTTTGAACGTTTCTTTTTAATTGTTACATTCACTTTTACTATTTTTGGTAAACTATCACATTTTTACATTCCAATTTCCCATACTTTTAGGACCCACTAATCATTTTCTTTTCCCATTAGATACTCAATTACCCACACTTTTTGCTTTTACAATCTTATCTTTATCTATTCACCAAACAACTTTATTCTATTCCCCAAAAATCATTGTATAGATTTCATAAATTTCCTTGGTTATCCCCGAAAGCAAAATGTAACAATTAAAAACAAATGGAAGGAGTAATAGATAAGGGGTGTTTGATATGTGGTCATGTGGGATTGAAAATTTCAGAACTAGAAAAAGGGATTAGGTTAAGCATTAGAAATATGTTGAGAATAAATTATAAAATTATAAAATTATGCTATTTCCATTTTATTAAGGGCAAATATCGTCTTTCCTATTCTATCTTGTATATGAGGATAGAATAGGAAAAATGATATTTGCCCTTAACAAAATGGAAATAGCATAATTTTGTATTTTTATTATATATTCTCAACATATTTCTAATACTTAACCTATTCCCTTCCTATTACCACTCCCAAACATACCAAAGGTAAAAATTTACTTTAATGGGAATAGAACTCTTATTCCCACCCACAATCACACGTACCAAAACATCCCTGAGACGTATTTCGTCTGGTCCACAATTTTCGCAACACTTAATACTGCGAAAAATTATGTAATCTATAATGTATCGCTTTAACGATTATCATTTATGGTTATGCGATACGAAAATCTGCGAAAAATTAATTTTTAAAAACTAAACAAGATCATATGAAATCTTTTTCCAAATATAATAATTAGAATGTATGGCCAAATTTATGAAATTTGACCTAAGAATTCAAATATTGCTAGAATTAAATATTGGACGGTATGTTTTGTGTTAATTAAGGAAGATTTTCCAATAAGTAAAATTAGGGAAGCAATCAAGAAGAATGACGAATGATGACATAATCGTTTCACCATTATCCCCTTGTTTTTGGTTTTTGTTTTCCGTGACATGCAGGAAATACAGAATATATTCTCTTGTCATAAAACGTACTTAAGGGCTAAATACTGTTACAAAAGTATAGCCAAAATAGATCAAGTGCTCAAAAAGTCAAAATGCCAAACAAAGTTTCAGAAAAGATATGAAAGGAACGTGATGATGCCTGGTTTGTATTTGAAGATTCTCCTAATAATAGCCATACTGTCTTTTTAAACGAGTTAGGTTTTGTTGCGTAATCAAGTTTTACCTTCTAATAAAATATTTTAAAAAATTATCTGTTTTGATTTAGCAACTCCTTCAAAACCTATAATTACTTCCAAGCTAAATTTTGAAGTCTGCTACTATGTTTTGATTATTTCCATACAACATCATTTACATGCATGAATAATTAGAACATTTACATGCATGAATATTATAATTAGATCATTTTTGTTCATGTAGACTTGAAGAATTAATTGTAAATAATTAACCTTAAATGATGGCGGTCAAGAAGTGCAAACAGAGATTCATTTTGAGATGTAAATTTTAAAAAAATCCAACGGATCATAAAGTTAATAATTTTACATTATAATATCTAAATGACATATATATAGGTACAAATAAATTTTAAGACAGATTATCAACTAGTTCATATAGTGTTAATATACTAAAATGAACCTTTAAATTTTTTTTTTCATTGCAAATGTTTTTGGTCCAACTAAAATAGAGGTTTAGATATAGATGTACATCATATGAGAAAGTGAAAACCTTAGTTGCGAAGTAACTTTTCGATACATTTGATACTTTTGCACTAAAAGAAAAAAGTATGCCATGTCACATGACAAATAAAAGTGATCTGATTTTCAAGCCAAAAAAAAATTATTTACGTTTAGTATTGGATCATAGATAGTTTATTTGGGAGATCTACATATTATTTTACCCTACATTATCAGAAGTTTACATGTTCTACATTTCCTCAAAGTTTATGTCTGTTTGCTTTGCAAGGGGGGCTTTGTCACATTTCTCATAGTCTCATCATGTCTTCATCTGTTTATTTTATTTATGTCAATGTACTCCAATTTAATAAGTAGAAAAATGATGTAATTTCCTTGAGCACATTATTCGAATTGAATCTTTTGAGCTTTTTTTGGTACTAATGTGAATTTATTAGAGTTTAAGACAATTTATTTTATGGAGTTTATTTGAATTATCCAAATTTATTTAAACTTATGGAAACTGAATTTATGGATCCTTAATCGCAAGTCTGAAATAAGCAAAAAAACCACCTTATATAACCATATTCATTTCAAAAAGTCACCATTAAACAAATTCCGTTAAGTTTGACCTTTGAGTGGTGTTTTTTTTTTTGAAAGTTTAAGTGGTGTTTTGATCACTACGTGTTTGTCATGTACCCTTATTCTTGATATCAATTGAGAAAACACATTACATGTTTAATTTGTACGTTGATCCTTAACGGGCAGAGCGAGAAGACTTTCAATTATTTTTATTATTTCTAGCTAAATTTTACTAGCCATAAATGCACGCGATGCGTGCAAAACGATATAAAGTTTGATCATGGAAGGATAAGAGAAGTAATAGTTGTTTAAGGTGTGTATTTTTTCAAAAGCGAAAACATTTAGGTATAGAGAGAGTGTTGCTCCATTTAATTAGGAATTGAAAAAAGATATGTATTTATTTTTTGGTATGGATGTATCCTAAACTATCTAAAAGAAAAAGAATATACAATTGGTAATTATCAAGGACATTATGTGAGCGAGATTTTGTTGGAAGATTATGCGTGTTTTGAAAGGTAATCTGCTAGCTGCACGATTGACTTTTATTAAAATGATTACTACAGAGGTAGACCAAAATTACAATAGTAGATTCGAAGGTAACCTATCTATAAGCATTTGGATGCACCACATGGTATTGGAGAGATTAAGTGCCACATATAAAAATACTCATTAAATTAAAATTTCTAGAAAATACTCTTCAAATTTTCAAGGACTTTTGTTTTGCTGAAAAACTAGTTTAAATTTAATCAACCAAACCTGGGTTTGTTCTTCCATCGGCATGTGAGGTATTTAACGACCACGTCTTATGTCCGACCATAACGTCCATAATAGATTCTAAACGAGAAACCTACAGATGATGTAAAACAAGCAAACATCAATAAATTATAAGCTACAGTACTTCTGATTTGATTATAATTATGTTATCATTGCTACCCCCTTGTTTAAATTTTAATATAAATTAATGTTTTATGTTGTCCTGGTGTTTGAGTTATGCTCCCTCTTTACGTCATGCAACTTATGGAATTTTGTTACTATTGTTGGTATATTCACCCGGTTCATCATTTGGGCTAAATCAAATTCAGGGATTAGTTATTGGTAGTTAGGTTGCAGTCCTCTCCCACTTGTTGTTGTAGGGGATCGAAAACGTGTTCCTCCCTCCTAAGTGAAGCCCCAATCACCGCTTGCACCAACTATCAATTGATAATTTCATTACTATTGTAGTTATGCAAGCTTTAAGTTTTATTTGATTCATGTCCCATGTTGGTGGTTTATTAGGACGAGCTTGATGAATATGTATATCATTTGTGACTTGTGAGGCTGGGCACTTGTAGAGTTGTAGCTCTTGATGTTTAATTTCCATATATTAGGGTTTGGATGATCTTTTTGAGATAGACTTGATGGTTACGTGTACTGATTTTTGTGTGAGCGGTGGAATTTTGTGTTCTCAGGGTCCGTTATTTGCAACTTCTTTTGCTTATTTGAATTTATCTGAAATTATTAGACCTTGTTCGACTTTAATCGACCATATTCAATCTTATTAGACCTTATATCTGAACTTTTCTGAACTTTTCTAAACTTACAGGGATTGAAAATAAGTTGAAAAGAACAGACCTTTAATGATCTCATAACACTTAATGATCTGGGTGGTCTATTGGTATGGACTTGATGAGAACAACTACGTGAGTGTGAAGGGTTGACCTTCTTCAAAAAAAATATGATGCTTTTCTAGAGGGCTCACTAACAATCCCAAAATTTGTGGGGCCATTTGTTATTTAAAAGCACTTTGTTGTATTGATTATCGCGAAACTTTCTCAATCTTTAAGACGAGTTGTGTGTCTCAAGGTTCCTTCTTTTGTCAATAAGTTCAAGTTATTCACTCCATATTAATGGAGTACCTAGTTCCACTACATGTTAGTTCGAAAATTGTTGTGTTAGTCTTAAGGTGGAGGCATTATCATCGTGTAAAACTGTAAACCTTTACCGATATGGTGGCGAATTTTGCTTCTAAGACAATGGTTCTTCAAAGTCGTAGAACGTTTGTAGAAGTTTGATGATCTTCTAATTTCTATTATCTTCCTTCATTTATTTAAGGTATCTATTGAAGGATTTTGTCCTTCGATCAAGTGTAATAATCTAAGTATACTTGGACAAGTTTATAGAGATAATATATTCAACAATATTAGGAGACCGTAATGTTTTGCTAGAAGCTAAATTACGGTTTGTTGGACTATTGAGATTAGGCTAACTACTAATATTGATTGGGTCCTATGAGGTCACACATTGTAACAAAGGTTAGATATTCATCCAAATTCATTTTGGATGGTCATATGGATGGTAGGAAAAGAGTTGTAACTCTTGTGATTGAATGACTCATAAAGAGTGGCTTTATGTGCCTAATTAAGCCTCATAATGTATGACATTATGTGGTCAATTAAGCCTCATGAAACCACCAATGTAACCAATCTATATATTGATGTAGAGGTTGCAAAAGAGAGCACACAACATCATCATCTTTTGGCCAAACACCATACAAAGTAAAGAGTGAAAAAGTTCTCTCTTTCCGTACTAGCATACGTGGTGATCTAACCGTTGTTCGTGGACCAACACTAGAGGAACGACGCTTGACGTTCTTTCAGGATCTCACTTGGAAGCTAATACTTTTGTGGATTCACGCATCAAAGGTATATATTATTATATATTATTTGATTCATGTTAGTTTATGCATTTTGTTCTTGGGTTAGATGTAAAGAATATGATTCTTGAAATTCCGCTCTAAGCATCTAAATTCCTACAGTGGTATCAGTTAGCCTATTGCATAGATTAATATGCTCATTTGTTTGATGTGTTTTATTATTATTTTAATTCGATTAAAGGAGGGATTTATATATGAGTTTATTTGCATTATTAATATTATGATATTAATTGATTGGAAACATCAAAATTGGATTTTTATGTATATATTATACTCAAAATTCAACCAAGTGACCGGAAAATTCTGATTTTCTTTTATATATGATTCGAATTTTGTAGGAAAAATAAGTTTGTTGTTTTTCTTATTTAAATTGAATTATATATCTATTTGCCTAATTCTTGAATTTAATTATTTGAGGTGTTTGATGTATAATAGATTTTATGTCAAAACCTAAAATCATAAAATGTCAGATTTTGTGTATTAGATTCAAGAATTCATATTTGTTAAATTAATATGAACCCTAATTTTTTTTTTCCCAAATCAATTGTTGTGAATTTCACTCAAAATGTGCAAAATTGTTGTGACTAATTGAGTGGGAGGGGAAGAAAAATTCCGACCGCCGTGGTCAGGCGGCTTGACGCCGGACCGACGACGGCCGAAGGTGGCGGCAGGGCTGTCTTGTGCGACAGAACGTGAGGCAATGGTGGTCACTGGTTGCTGCACGCGTCTGGTGCACGCATGACAGCGGATGGCGTCTGGGCTCGCCTGGTTGCGGCCAGCCACCTGGTGGTCTGGTTGTGGCCAGCGTGGCCGGCGCTAGCTATGGCTGGTGGTCTGGGCTGCCTGCTAGGTGGCAGTCGTGCCTTGTGCACTGCTGCTTGCTTGGCAGGCGTTAAAAAAATTTTATTATCTTTTTTTTTTTTTTTTGAGTATATTCCAATATTGCAAATAATGGATTAATGGTGATTAATTGCATATTTAAGTCATAATTGAATTAAAATAATAAGTTTTATTTTAATTGGTTAATTATATGTAGTAATTGATTAGTTAATTTGAGGAGTTACTAAATTGTTAGTAACCATTGTTATTCATTGTTATTCATGTCAATTAATTTGATTATTATTTTTTTGCTTTTAATATATGTGATTAATTGTCATGAAATATCATATTTTAATATGATTAAAATATATGGAGGTTACTAAGAGTGTCTTTTGGTATCTTTTCTTTAAATTTAATAGTAGATTAAATTTATAAGATTAATGAGTTAAAGTCCTCTAAGGTACTAACCATATGATTTAATATGTGATTAAATCTTGATGGTGATATTATGTTTTAAAGTTGTTATAACATGATTTTTTTTTTTTAATAGTTGATTAAAACGCATGCTTATATAATATATGTTGATATTATGGATACATGCGGTGACTAGTATGGCCCAAACTTGGATAGAAAATACGATCTGCGTATCGTTAATGTATTTTTGTAATCTAAATATGATCTGCGCATCGTTGGTATTTTTGTAATATTTTAGTTTAAATTCCAAAAAAAAAATTTATTTATTCAAATACCCATGAAGCACAAGGATGGAGATCCATGGTGGTTCAACAATGGAGGCCTTAAAGAGTAGTCTTTAGGATTAGGGGCCATACTAGGATCACATTTTAATTTTGCATTTAATTTTTTCCTTTTAAATGCTTTCTAAGTTTATTATGCTTGTGATTTAATTATGTTAAATGTTCACTAGTAATTAAATCAACATGAAAATTTACTTAGGTCCCTTAAAATGAAATATTGGGTTTTTTGCTACTCCAAATAAACACCTACTAAAACTTGATTGTTAGTAATAGGTTCTGCCAAAGCAGAGTGTTACTTCCAATCTTGGGCTAAGTAGAGTGAATTTCCGAAATTTGCATGTTTAGTTTGGTTTGGCCCAACAAAATCATCAAAACAGTTTTGGATTTTGAAGCAATAGTGATGGGTTTTGTGTTTTTGGTGATAAGCTTTGTCTAGGATTAGGAAGGCTCTCCCCAACGTTGTGGGTAACTTCCTTACCTGGAAGCTAAAATCACCTTAGCAATCACCTATCAACTAAGAATTACAATTGTTGTAATTAGTAAAAGAGTTTACTTACCTTTTAAACTTGATTTTAAGTTGAGGCCAAAGTCCACTTAGAATTCATGTTTGATAGGATCTTAGAATCACTTGATTAAAAGGGACACTTTGAAATTGATCAAGTGCATGGCTTTTATTTTGAAATGTTTAAAATATGTTAAGAGCTATTATGATAAACATACTTATTACTTTTGCATCTTCTATGTAGATATCATGTCTGGTAACAACAACAATTCACCGTTTAACTTACGTTCAATACTTGAGAAGGATAAATTGAACGGGAACAACTTCCTTGATTGGGAAAGGAATCTAAGAATTGTTCTTAGGTCCGAAGGTCGAGAGGATGTTCTTGAAACCCCGATCCTAGTTTTAACCGCCACCTCTACTGAAGCCGAAAAGGAGGCCCATAAGGCCATTGAGGAAAGGTCGGTAATTGTTACTTGCCTTATGCTCGCGGCTATGGAACCAAGCCTTCAAAAGAGGTTTGCTAGCTTGGATGCCTACAGTATTATCCGGCAACTGAAAACTATGTTTCAGCAACAAGCTCGGATTGAGAGGTACGAGACTCACAAGGCTATTCTTGAGTGTGTGTTAGTTGAAGGCAAGTCGGTCGCCACTCATGTCTTCGAAATGATTGGCTATTTCGAGGCAATGGAGAGGTTGGGCTTTCCTTATAGCCAAGAGTTGGCTACTGACATCATACTTCACTCACTTCATGATGGATTCAATCAGTTTAGGTTGAACTTCAATATGAATGGAGTGACGAAGACCCTTGCTGAGTTACATGGGATGCTCATGACTGCCGAGCAAAACATCCCCGCTGCTCCTAAGAAGGAAGTTCTTATGGTTCAAAAGGGAAAGGGTTTTAAGAAGGTTTGGGCTGGCAAGAAAAAGCAAGATAAGGGCAAGCAAGTTGCTACTAAGACTGTTGATAAGCCAAAGGCAAAGGCAAATCCAAAGGTGGCCGCAAATGCCAAGTTCTTCTATTGTGATCAAATAGGTCATTGGAAGCGTAACTGCCCGAAGTATCTGAAGGATAAGAAGTCTGGGGCTTCTTCTTCAGGTATCTATGTCATTGACATTAATTTAGCAACATCTGCTTCTTGGGTATTTGATACCGGTTGTGTTTCTCACATTGTTTCGAATGTGCAGGGACTAAGAAGGAGTAGAAACTTGGCTAAAGGAGAGGTAGAGCTGCGCGTTGGAAATGGTGCAAGAGTTGCGGCCCAGTTGGAACTTATAGTCTACCTTTGCCTTCTGGATTAATATTAGAGCTTAATAATTGTTATTATGTTCCTGCTATTACCAAAAACATTATTTCTATTCCTGTTTTGGATAATGAAGGGTTTTCATTTACAATTGAGAAAGGTTGTTTCTCTGTCTATTTGAATTCAATGTTTTATGCCACCGCTAAAAGGTCTAATGGTCTATATTTTCTAGACTTAGACAAAGATGTCCTTAACATAGACAGCAAAAAACATAGATCAAGCGATGCTAATCCTACTTACTTATGGCATTGTCGTTTAGGACATATAAACGCGAAACGCATTCAAAAGTTACATAAAGATGGACTTCTCACATCCTTTGACTTTGAGCCATTTGATGTGTGTGAATCGAGTTTGATGGGCAAAATGACAAAGTCACCTTTTACTGGAAAGGGTGAAAGGGCCAGTGATCTATTGGGCCTAATACATACTGATGTGTGTGGACCAATGAGCACCAAAGCTAGGGGAGGGTTTGGGTACTTCATTACTTTTACTGACGATTTAAGTAGATATGGATATGTCTAATTAATGAAGCATAAGTCGGAATCATTTGAAAAGTTCAAAGAATTTCAAAATGAAGTCCAAAACCAACTTGGCAAGACAATTAAAGCACTACGATCCGATCGTGGTGGTGAATATTTAAGCCAAGAGTTTAGTGATCACTTAAAGAGTTGTGGAATTCTTTCACAACTAACTCCGCCTGGAACACCTCAGTTGAATGGTGTATCTGAAAGGAGGAACCGGACTCTACTTGATATGGTTCGGTCTATGATGAGTTTTGCTGATCTTCCAATATCCTTCTGGGGATATGCTCTCGAAACTGTTGCTTTCACACTTAATAGAACTCCATCAAAGGCAGTAGAAAAGACGCCATATGAGATATGGAGTGGAAAAATTCCAAGCTTGTCCTTTCTACGTATTTGGGGTTGTGAGGTCTATGTAAAACGTTTACTTTCAGACAAACTCGCCCCTAAATCAGATAAGTGTTTCTTTGTGGGTTATCCCAAAGAAACCAAGGGCTATTACTTCTACAATCGAAACGAGGGCAAAGTGTTTGTTGCTCGTCGTGGTGTCTTTTTGGAAAAAGATTTTATTTCCAAAAAGGCAAGTGGGAGTAATGTATTTCTCGAAGAAACTCGAGAAAAGCAACAAATGGACATAGTTCAACCTATGTCAGAGTCAGAAACACAAGTGCCAGCTGTGGAGCTTGAAGTAGTTCCTCCTTTGGAGGAATCTTCTCCCATAACTGACCAAATGTTGGAGGACGTGCATTCCATACACGAACCTTCTACTGTCCCACCCGAATTTAATTCGTGCGAAAATTCACAAATTGTTGAGAAGAAAATTTCTCCTGTTGCAGCCCCTCGTAGGTCTAGTAGACCAAGAATACCAAACAAAAGGTTTGTTGACCGAAAATTCTGAGATAATGATTTTAGAATTTGAGGAACCTACTACTTACAAGCAAGCCTTGATGAGTGAAGACTCCGAAATATGGCTTGAAGCCATGAAATCCGAAATGGCATCCATGTCTGAAAATCAAGTATGGGACTTGATGGATTAGCCCGATGGGGTTACACCTATTGGTTGCAAATGGGTTTTCAAGGTGAAAACAGACAAGGATGGTAACATTCAGGTTTACAAAGCAAGGTTGGTTGCAAAAGGGTTCAAGCAAGTTCATGGTATAGACTATGACGAAACCTTTTCACCAGTAGCAATGCTTAAATCCATTCGGATACTCTTAGCGATCGCTGCCTTTATGATTACGAAATTTGGCAGATGGATGTCAAAACCGCTTTCTTGAATGGGTTCTTGAAAGAGGATGTGTATATGACACAACCGAAAGGTTTTGTAGATCCAGAAAATCCTAGGAGGGTATGTAAGCTTCAAAAGTCCATCTATGGATTGAAGCAAGCATCCCGGAGTTGGAATCTCCGATTTGATGAGGCAATCAAAAGGTTTGGTTTTCTCAAAAACGGAGAAGAGTCTTGTGTTTACAAGAAAGAGAGTGGGAGTAACATAGTCTTCTTGGTCTTGTATTGATAGGTTTTAGTCGTGTCACCTAATCAAAAATAAACCTACGGACCTCTAACTAGGTAGTCAGTGGAAGCAGGGTCGAATCCACAGGGAGACAGAGTTTCTAAATCAATATTCAACCAATTCAGCTACTCCAGATGAAAGCAGGAAGGAATTAATTAAACTAAGGAATAGACTACGGAAGACTGAATAAATCGAGGATTAAACTATGGAATAAAAGTCTAGGGTATTAGGTCGGTCCACCATGCTTATACCAATCAAATAGGGTCAACTACTATTAAAACCTAAGTCAAGAGTCGGGGGATTAGAGCCTATGTTGAGCTATGGTTAAGACTCAACGCTCATAGTTCAACATACGCTGCATGTTCACTAACGTAATCAGAACTACTGATGTGTCCTAGGCCTCTAGTCGTAAGACGGATCTGTGCAAACAACTATTAACCACAAGCAATCAATGAAATTGTACACTGACATTAATTACTCAATAAGAACAAACCACATCACAATCACCCTAATCAAGCCCTAGAAATTGATAGAAATCTAAATCACAATCATGGTATAAAAATGGCTTTCCTATCTAACACCCTAGAAAGAGAACTACTCACTCATAATCGAATTGGCAACAACAAAACTAATATGAAACCCTAAGAATTGCATCATGAACAATTAAATAATTAAACTAAGCAATCAAAGTAATTAAAGAGATAAAGAGTAGAGAAGAGTACCAATTGACGGAAAGCAGGAACTTTTATTGAAATCCAAATAGGTTTGATCACCTCTAAATTAATCTAAAGTGTTTGAATTAAACTAAGAACAATGAAGAATAAAACTAGTCTAAAACCTAATGAAAGATGAATAATAGATGAATGAAAGATAAGATGTCTCTAAATAATGAGGAAAAGGTATTTATAATACCCCTCAAGTTCACTAAAAACGGGAACAAAAAGTGAAAAAGCGCGATAAAGAGCGCCAGACCCGATCGGGCCCGAGCACAGTACCCGATCGGGTCCACATACAAATTCCCCCAACTTCACTTCTGGGCTCTGGCAGCAGCAGTGCAGCAATAAGGCGAGAAAAGCGGCCCACCTGATCGGGTCGGGCGGTAGTCACCCGATCGGGTCTGGCGACAAAAAGTGCCAGCAAGCTCGCCTCCTCCGCAGCGTCCCAATAAGACCTAGCAGCACTAGACCCGATGGGATCGGGCGGTAGATGCCCGATCGGGTCTGGGCACATGTGTTCTCGCCCGATCTGATCGGGCACGCCTTGCCCGATCGGGTCCGCAACTTTCGTACCCGATCATAATATTTCGCCCGATCGGGCCATTTCTGCCCGATCAGTGCAGGGAAACCTCATTTGACTCTTTGGCTCTCTAATCTTCACGTTTAGGGGTCTTGGGACCTCCTAAACTATCCATAAAGCTCGTGAGCCATCCTACGTGCCTCGTAACATCTCGTAAAGCCGTGGTTGCTTCCAAAAGGCTCGGGAATAAGGAGAAAACTCCATAAAACCTGCAATTCAATACTAAAACACGAAACCACAACTACATACGATAGTTAGCACAAAATAGCTCCCAAGAGCTCCAATGACGCACAAATTAGCTTGTAAATAAGGGAGAAAACTCTATATAAATACGTGATATCATGTATGTAGATGATATACTTCTCATAGGAAATGACATTCCCATGCTTGAGTCAGTCAAGGAATGGTTGAAAAGTTGTTTCTCTATGAAAGACCTTGGAAATGCGGAGTACATTTTGGGAATCAAGATCTACAGGGATAGATCTAAGAGGATGATTGGACTTAGCCAACGGACTTATATAGATAAGATCGTCACTAAGTTCAACATGGAAAACTCTAAAAGAGGTTTTCTTCCCATGCAACATGGTATGTCGCTTAGCAAGACTCAGTGTCCTTCTGGACCTGATGAGATTAAGCGAATGAGTAATGTTCCTTATGCGTCAGCTATAGGGTCCATTATGTATTCCATGATTTGTACTCATCCAGATGTTTCATATGCCTTGAGCATGTGTAGCAGATTCCAATCAAATCCAGGTGATGCACACTGGAGTGCAGCCAAGAATATCCTAAAGTACTTAAGAAGGACTAAGGATAATTTCTTAGTATATGGAGGTGAAACTAAGTTAATTGTTGAGGGTTACACAGATGCGAGCTTCCAAAATGACAAAGATGATTTCCGATCCCAGTCTGGTTTCATCTTTTGTCTAAATGGAGGGGCAGTGAGCTGGAAAAGTTCAAAGCAAAGCACTGTCGCAGACTCTACAACAGAAGCTGAGTACATTGCTGCGGCAGATGCAGCAAAGGAAGCTGTTTGGATGAAGAAGTTCATTTCTGAGCTAGGAGTAGTACCTAGCATTTCAGATGGCATTGTTTTACACTGTGATAATAATGGTTCCATTGCTCAGTCTAAGGAACCAAGGTCACATCAAAGGTGTAAACATGTACTTAGGAAGTTTCATCTCATCCGAGAAATCTTTGAGAGAAAGGATGTAATAGTTAGGAAAGTTCATACGGATCAAAATGTTGCTGATCCGTTGACTAAACCGTTTCCTCAGCCCAAGCATGAGAGTCACACTAGGGCTATAGGGGTTAAGCATATAGGAGAGTGGGTTTGATTGTGCGCTATTTACTTTTAATTAGTTCACAGTTATATTTGCTCTTTATAATGATTTCATTATGTTTATCAATAAAGGTTTATGATCTTATTTAATCTTGGTTTAGTATTAAATAAAACGTCCAAGATATTTTATAACATTTGATAGGTTTGTCAAATACGTGATTTGATAAATGAAACCCTATTTGGTGAACAGGAGTTATAATATATCTAAGTCCCTAGTACGAATCGTTAAATTGGACGTAAATGATTCAGTTTCGAGACTAGATTGTAAGATGATTGATAGCACAGTTTCATTGGCTATGGGGACATAGAGATGTCTAGTCATTTACATAGACATGTATAATGGATACGTGTCGGACAGACCCACAGAGATTTCTCTAAAGTGTTTTGAGAATCTCGTCATTATATTTAGTGGATTCCTTTGATATGAGTATGACACTATTCTCGCTTAAGGATTAGTATATTTATGACACTGCAAAACGCCGTGCCGTAAAAGGAGGTTATAAAGGCAGTGATCGGAATTGCTAGGAATTGAGTGGGAGTTTTGGTTATGCAAGAATGGATAAGTCCTCCTAAACAGTTAGGATTGGTGTCTTGGCCTCTTGAAGAGCGAGAACTGAAAAATGCATGGCCGTGCTCAAATGAATTAAAGAGTTAATCATTTGTTTCGACAGTTTGAACTCGGATTTCAGGAATCAACTTGAACAGTGATACTGTTAACATTGGATGTTAACATATCATCAAGTTGGACATTAAGTGACTTAAGGAGTTTGAAGATTACACACTTGTTCTTAGACAAGTGGGAGATTGAAGGATTTTGTCCTTCGATCAAGTGTAATAATCTAAGTATACTTGGACAAGTTTATAGAGATAATATATTCAATAATGAGACCGTAACGTTTTGCTAGAAGCTAAATTACGGTTTGTTGGACTATTGAGATTAGGCTAACTACTAATATTGATTGGGTCCTATGAGGTCACACATTGTAACAAAGGTTAGATATTCATCCAAATTCATTTTGGATGGTCATATGGATGGTAGGAAAAGAGTTGTAACTCTTGTGATTGAATGACTCATAAAGAGTGGCTTTATGTGCCTAATTAAGCCTCATAATGTATGACATTATGTGGTCTTAAGCCTCATGAAACCACCAATGTAACCACTCTATATATTGATGTAGAGGTTGCAAAAGAGAGCACACAACATCATCATCTTTTGGCCAAACACCATACAAAGTAAAGAGTGAAAAAGTTCTCTCTTTCCGTACTAGCATACGTGGTGATCTAACCGTTGTTCGTGGACCAACACTAGAGGAACGACGCTTGACGTTCTTTCAGGATCTCACTTGGAAGCTAATACTTTTGTGGATTCACGCATCAAAGGTATATATTATTATATATTATTTGATTCATGTTAGTTTATGCAATTTGTTCTTGGGTTAGATGTAAAGAATATGATTCTTGAAATTCCGCTCTAAGCATCTAAATTCCTACACCTATAACTATTATCTCCAATAGAACTTACTTGAACAAAAGACATAAGTGCTTTGTTTGATTGATTTACAACGAAAACTTGACTATTCCGTAGCAAGAAAATGGTTGTCTTCGTACTTCGGTGCTGCTAGCTTATTAGTAGACCTACTTCCATAACTATTCACCCGGTGTAATTTAATACTCCCTCCGTCCCCCAAAGGATTTCCCATTTGCTTTTTGCACGGTCTCCAATGCACATCTTTGACCGCTTATTAATAAAAATGATAAAATATTGATATTTTGAATGTACCTATTAATACAAATCTAACAAGATCACCTATTACAATTATTTATATTATATATTAGTTATAATTTATGGTCAAAGTTTACAAAGTTTGACTTCAAGAAAAGCAAATGGGAAATCGTTTGGGGAACGGAGGGAGTACAAAGTAGTAATCTTTCATGGTCACACCATGAGCAGCTAGACTGCTAGACCCACAAACAAATTAATTTTTATGTTTGATGGGTACAAGCATATTAGTTTTATGTTCTGATTACAGCCGCTTATTGACAATCAAAGTGACAAAAATCGTAAGTGACTGTACTGACAAATACTAACATAAGCCAAAGTAGGATTAGTGAATGATTAATTAGCAAAATGGTAGGTTATAGACTATTATAATTGCCGTACAAGTATAGCGTTTTCTTTGCAAAGATTAGAGGGCATTCGGTTAGTGGTGTGGGCGATGGAATGAAAAAAGGGAAAAGAAAAAAGACACATATAGAATTGTTGTGCACTATCTTAAGTATTTATCAAGTAATGAACAATAATGTTTTTCAAATTATAATAGTAGTTTTAAATGGAACCAAATATTAATTTACTCCTATAAAACTTTAAAGGCATATTATGAATAAAATGATTTATAATCTACTTTTTACCGACATTTTTCTACACCAAAAATATTACACCCTCCGTTCCATAAAGCTTTATACATTTAATTGGGCACGTAGTTTTAGATAATAAATTATTGTTCAGTTGGTCTTGTAAGAGACCGCCTATTTTTAAAATAAAATTAGGTAACGGCCCAATAGGCCCAATAACAAGAAAAGATAACAAACCGTCCTCTGAAAATAGGGACCAGTTTAATCCATTTTGTGACCTATTTAGTTCATTCAATATTCAGTGTTAAATTTATTTAGTGACTAGTTTAATCCATTTAGTGGCTACTTTAATTCATTCAATAAGTCATATGTTTTTTTTAGGAATTGCTTGTTATACTTCGAGACTAAAATTGAAATAGGGAAAGAGGAAGATAATGAACAAGTAGAATGTGCTAAATGTCGATCCGGATGTAGCCCAAAGGGTGAACCGGGTGCAAACACCAAAAAAAAAGAATGTGCTAAATGTCTAGGAATAGTATTGGGGTAGAGTAAGATATAATGGGCTTGTTAATAGAATATGGGCTTTAATTGGTCTAATTTTATGTTAAAACTAGACCGCCTTTTTAAATAATTTGTGATTATTGTTCGGTTATTAATTGTATTTAATTAAAAAGGTAGATTTGATAGGAGTTAGTTGACTATTATTTTATTTGGATGTGAGAGAGTAGTGAGTCATGTTGAAAAGTTAAAAAATAAAGTAGCAGTGGGTCATGTCCAAAAATAGAAGTGTATAGAGTTTTGTGGAACAGATGAAAAAGGGAAATGTATAGAGCTTTTTGGGACGGATGGAGTAATTGTTTTAAACTACTAAATTATAAAACACAAAAACCCGGGCCATCACCCGAGCCTAAAACCTAGCTAGTTTTGGTTTTAAAATCTTATATTTTAAACGAAGTTGGTCTTGATGGTAGTCCTTCACTTTGTCTCTTAACTAATTGCTTGGGGTTTGAAGATATTTGGGAATTGAAAGAGATCATTAAACAACGCTTTACCTGTAAGTGGATCATTGCAGGAACATGAATACTCACTAATACTGGCGGTGGATACCTTAGTTTCACCACAAAAAAATGATGTGAATATCTCTATTCTATAAGGGGAGAGGGGGACACCAAAATCAATATTATTTATATTATTTTTTAATTCTTAATTAATAGGGATAACCCCCTCTTGATAATTAATTATTTTTCTTATTTTTTTGAATCATCATATTCAATTTGAATTGAATTATGTATTATTCGGGGTTCCATTGTTCTTGAATAAAAACATACACTACTTTAAACAAACTATTGGTTCTCATTATTTTTCTTTCCATAATCTTCTTTCTCTTCTCGTTTTCAATAACAATTAATTATTTTGTATAAGTTAATGTATATTTTCTTAATTAGAGTAATAAATGAATATATATATAGAGGTGTACAACCTAAGGAATGAGAATCTCCTAAGCAATGAGAATCTATACACAACATAATTACAAAGCAATAATATCTACTCCCTACGTTTTTTTTAATATGCATGTTTTACCATTTTGGGATTTTTTTTTAATATGTATCTTTCTACCTTTTCCCATAAATGGAAGGTTGATCCACCTAATTATTACACTTCTCTCATACTTTCTATTTCTTTCTCTCATACTTTTTATTTCTTTCTCTCTACCTTTTTCACTTTTTTCTTACTTTTACTAAGTTTCTCTCTTTCTTTTGCACTATTTCCTTGGTCCGCGTGCAAAAGCAAACATACATATTAAAAAAACGGAGGTAGTACAAAATATAACAAGAGAATATTTGCATATTCTCTATCACACCCCCTTAGTCGGAACCGGAGGAGGTCAGTCACTCAGACTGGATCTGAAGTCAAGGAAAGCTGTCGAGGACATCCTTTAGTAAATATATCGGCATACTGATGAGAAGAGGGAACATGGAGGACTCGTACATGACCCAAAGCTACCAGAGCTCCCTTCTCATGAAAAAAGTGAATCGATTTCAATGCACTTTGTACCAGTGGCGGACCCAGAAAAAATATTTAGTGGGGTCTAAATATAATTATCAAATTTTATCGGGGTCAAATTGTCAATTTTAATGATATTTAAAAAAAAATATTTTAAATAGAAATTTTGGAAATCTACCAATTCAAGTGGGGTCAAGTGATCCCACTTATTATAAGCTCCATCAACCACTGCTTTGTACGTTGATGATTAATGGGGTTGTAAAAGAGGTATATGGCAGTGTTATTATCACAATACACAATGGTAACCTTACATGATGAACAATAGAACTCAAGAAGAAGAGATTAAGAGAATATTTGCGTATTGTCGATCGTTGTGTATAACTTCATATGTTTTGGTACCCATCGCATGCAATCAAAACTAGTTCATTACATTGAAAGATGGGAGACTCCTACCTCCTACCCAATCAATTACAAGCATTCTTCATACGTTCTAATGTTTTAACATCTACGTATTATAGTTTTTTTTTTGAGGGAATGTATTATAGTCTTATAGATGAGAAAATAGCGAGGGATCTTTTTATGGGCTGGAAATCATGTGTTGATTTCAAGGAAAAAAAAGAATTGGGGTACTTTTGAGATAAAAAGGAAATGTACTTTTTGCACCTAATTTTATCCTCCATATTGATCAATTAGGCAATATGAAAACCACCACTCTTCTAAGCATCTGACGTGAGCAACGGGGCACATTCTTAAGGAAAGGGTCGTACATTTTCTTAACTGAAACGTACACAAAATAATAAAAGTCATAAAAATTAGGTAAGATATTGAAATAGTAATGTTTTATTTTTTTAACATTAAGATAAGGATAAATAATATCCTTTCACACAACCTTAAATCCTTAATTGTTGATATAGAAAACAAACCGTTCATTTTAAGGAAGTCGAGAGGACCGGACTACTCAATAATGAACACCAATTTTCAAATAGGAGGATTAATTTAGATAAGTTTATACTTGAGATGAAATTTATTAGTGAAAGTATTGAGTCAGACCGTCTGACCAATACAAACTGTCAGACAGAGCCCAATACTTCATCTTCTTCTTCAACTCATCACCATAACTCCCTTTAACCCTCGCGAATTTGAAGAACCATTAGACCCGACGAACTACTCTACAAAACAACCAATTCGGCACCCGAATCATCAACCCCCAAAATAGATTGTCACACTTGAAAGACACTTTTCCTTCTTAAACTCATATTGTCCTACTGTCTTCCATTAGTGATGAAGTGTGCGGCAGCGAGAGCGATGATGGGTAACCTTGATTTGGTGACAGCAGGCGTTCTTAACTGCGAATGCCGCTGTGTACCAATAGGTCTATGGTAGACGCGCACCTACCATGAGGAAGGTGCGCCCACCTAAAACACAGCCATCAAAAAACAAAACGCAGACAAACTCCCTTACTTCTGGTACGGAATGAACAATAATTCAATTTCAATGAACATTCGTTTATTTCCAATGAACCAGAAAAACCGAAAACTTTCCCCATTCTCTCTCCTCTGACAGATTTTTTCCCTCTCCTTCATTATCTCTTTCTTTCATTTTCAATTCAAAATTTGAATTCATTTGCCAAAAACTTTCCCTCTCATCCATTTCTCTCTCCTCCATTTTCTCTCTAAAAATTCCATCTTCTTCTCAAACACTCATTCATTTCACCATTTTCATTCAAATTTCAAGCCAATTTCAAGTCAAATTCAAGCCAACTTCAAACATTCAACTTACATTTGTAAAAATACCACACATATTCATCATTTCCACTCAAAAATTCGAATTTCAACCCCAAAAATTATTTCAAACTTCAACCTCAACCCTTGAAAACTCTAAACTCATACAACAACAAAGCAAATTCGAATGGTAAGAATATTTATGTAGATGATAATGTAGTTTTTGAGTTTTTTTTGTTTTTGTTGATTCTTATTTTGTTGGTTCCTAAATAACTACGTATGTTCACTTATGTTGGGCTGATATTCATTGGATATATGCTTATGTTCACCCTGAAATGTGTTAGTGTTCTTATGTATATTCAAATGTTATTTTGAAATTGGGTTCATCTGTTTTGTTTTATTGTTCACCTGAAATGGGTTCTTTATGTATGTTGAAGTGTCCAACTAACATTAACTCTTTTGACATAGGGTACATTTGGTATGTTCTATTGTTCATTATGGAATAATATAATGTTAATTTGAAATGGATTTCGTTTGAAAGAGGGGGATTTTGTTTTGATGTTCATTTGAATATATTTTGTTCATTTTTTCATTCTTTTTATTCAATTTTACATGATTCATATTACTTAATTGTTCATTGATTTATCTCAATTATTCATTAAATTCACTCAATTGTTCATTTAATTCAATTGTTCATTTGATCATTTTATTTAATATAATTGTTCATTCCTATTGTTCACTAGGACTTGCCTATTGTTTATTTTTACCTGTTATTCATTTCTAACTATTTCTTTTCTACTGTTTAATATTTTTCATCATTTGCTCAATTATTTAATCTATTGTTCATCTACCTATATTGTTCATTCATTTGTTCAATTGTTAATTTTTTAATTGAATTGTACACTCATGTTATTTAATTGTTCATTTAATCATATCATATCATATTATTCAATCATTCATCTAATCATATCATATTATTCAATTGTTCATTAAATTCACTCAATTGTTTATTTGATCATTTCATTTAATTCAATTATTCATTCCTATTGTTCACTAGGACTTTTTTGTTAATTGTTCATTAGTTCTTACCTGTTATTCATGGTTAACTAGTTTTTTTCTACTGCTTAATATTTTTATTATTTGTCCAATTGCTTACTCTATTGTTCATCTACCTATATTGTTCATTCATTTTGTTCAGTTATTCATTCTTTATAACAATTTCATCCATTTATTTAATATTTAACTAGTACTTCACTGTTGTTCATTACTGTTTTCTCGTTGTTTATTGTTCACTAGTCAATTTTCATTGTTCATTCATTTTATTTAAATGTACATTTTTTATTATCTAATATTCATTCTTTGTCATCTAATGTTTATTGTCAACTTCATGAATGTGCAGAATTGATAAACCAAATGCACTACCTGCTACAACCAAACCCCACAAACAAACCAAAGCCGCTACTGAGGACAAAGCCCCGGCCACAGAGATCAAATAAAATCATACAACCTATTGTGAAGAGTAAACCCCTAACTCGAAAATCAAACTTCTACTGTGAATTCACGTATCGTTGGACGTGCAGATGGAGGAAGTGCGGTCCAACATGAGGATAGGAGGTGATCAAGGCAAATCCCATAATATTAGGGAGACTTAGGGCTTCTTGGTGGCCGTTTCTTTATTTAGTCAGACAGTATAAATATGTAAAAACGTCATTTGTATATTTTTTACAACATTTTATGTAAACATTGTACTCACTTTTTGGAATCAATAAGAATATTTACTTTTATTTATTTTCGTATTGTTTTTAAATCATTTCTCACCGTTCCTTATTCATTTTATCCTAATTGACGTAATTGAATCGTCAGGTCAAAAAGTAATAACAATTATAGATAAATGAACAATGATTATTATATGTCAAAGCAATGAATATTAATCTAGATATATACTTATAGATGAATGAACATCAAATCGGGAATTGTGAATAGCTATATTCATCTAATGTACATTTAAACAAACACAATGAACTTTGGTACCAACTATATGAACAATTGAACAATCATCATGAACATTGATAATAAGCACTTAAACATTATCAATACCAAAGTTAATTGATAACAAGACATGAACATTAGAGCAGGCATAATGAATATGTGTGCTAATAAAATGAACATTAGATAGCAATTGACAACACAGAATAAATGGTCGCAATACATGAACATTACATGAAACACAATGAAGTTGTGTACCAAGTAGATGAACCATAAAGCAAACATAATGAACATTGAGTATAAGTACTTGAAAGTTATCAATACTAAACTTAATTGATGACAAATCATGAACATGAGAGCAGCCACAATGAAAATGTGTACTGATAAGATGAACAACGCATCATACATAATGAACCTTGATAATAAGTAATTGAACATTAACAATATATAATTTTATTGATAATAATTGACAGTACAAAATTTCATTGATAACAATCCATATCAAACAAAATGAACTTTTGTACCAAGTAGATGAACTTCTGAATAAACATAATAAACATTGATAATAAGTACTAAAACATTATCAATACAAAAGTTCATTGATAATAATACATGAACATTAGATTAGACACAATGAACGTGTGTACTAATAAGATGAACAATAGATCACACATAATGAATTTTATCAATAACTACTTAAACATTAACAACAGATAATTTCATTGATTATTATACATCTCATTGCCCATTTTCATAAATTAAGTAAAGAATAGTCACCTATTCATTTAATTTATCCATGTGTTCTTCATAGCATGATTGATGTTCATTCGTTGTTTGTTTACAACTATTGCGAAATTTAATTTCATTTGTTTCTCATTGATGTTCATTCTCAGCAAAACTATTCTCAGCAAAACTAAATGTTGTTTGTCATTTTCCCATGTATATTTGTTGGCAACTGATGTTCATTCCGTGTTAAATATAAGCAAGATGTTGATTTGTGGTTTGTTTAATGTATTTTATCTTTTCTAATGTACATTTGTTTACGCCTGATGTTCATTTAGGTGAGCGCACCTTCCTCATGGTAGGTGCGCGTCCACCATGGAATTTGCGGCTGTGTACAAGGTGGGAGATTCAGCTGGTTGGACTACAATTGGTAATGTCGATTACAAGAGTTGGGCCGCTCGATTGAAATGCTATCTCCATCATTTAGGTATTGTTTGTGCTATTCCATTTCCAAGAACTTTTTTTTGTTTCATTTGGTATTTGTTTTGTTTCAGTTAGGTATTGTTTTGTTTCAGTTGGATGTTGTTTTATTTCAGTTGGTTGGTTTATCTTTTCAGTTGGTTATTTTATTCTTTCAGTTGGTCATTTTATTCTTTCAGTTGGTCATTTTATTCTTTCAGTTGGTTACTTTATTCTTTCAGTTAGTTCTTTTATTCTTTCAGTTGGTTCTTTTATTCTTTCAGTTGGTTACAATCAAAATACATCCAACTGAATGAATAAAAAGTTTAACTGAAAGAATAGAAGGTCCAACTGAACTTATCCACTGAACAACTAAAATTAAAATACATCCAACTGAAAAAAATTGAAATCAACTGAAATCCGTCTGACCTATAACTTATGGTCAGACGCATCTGACACAATACCTTCTCAAAAGTGAAAGTATTGGGTCAGACCGTCTGACCAATACTTATTGTCAGACGGAGCCCATTACTTCATCTTCTTCACGCAAACAACAACAACGATGAAAAAGACGACTGATTAATCTTCCACTTCAATACCCAGGCAAAGTTCCATATTCTTAATCTCATTATTCTCTTTTTATTTCCACTAAAAGACGCCTGATTCTTCTTCCATTTCAATACCCCAGGCAAAGTTCCATATTCTTCATCTCATTCTTCTCTTTTTATTTCCACTAAAAATGATGATCAACTGCACCGCCGGCGTATGGTTAGTATTACTCCTCTTTTGGTGTTCGCTTGTTTATAGCCGTCAGATTGTGTAAGAACTCTTCCATCAGCAACACCAGTGTATGGGCCCTGTTTTCAGTAAGTTGTTTGCTTTCATTTAGAACTTATTTTTTTTCATTTAGTTAAGTTTTGTTTTCAGTTAGGTTTTTTTATTTTAGTTAGTTGTTAAATGAAAGAATAAGAAAACTAACTGAAAATATAATATAAGTAACTGAAAAACTAATTTGGTTTCAGTTAGAGCTTATTTTATTTCATTTACTTAAGTTTTATTTTCAGTTATACATAAAAAACTAACGGAAAGAATAAGAAAACTAGCTGAACATGAAAAAACATGTAAATGAAACAATAACAAAACCAACTGAAATAATAAAACACGTAAAATGCATCCAACTGAAAGAACAGAAGGTCCAACTGAAAGAAAAAAAGGATCAACTGAACTTAAAATGCATCTAACTGAATGAACAAAATGTCCAACTAACTTAAGAGACATCTAACTGAACATAAAACATATCCAACTGAACTTATCCACTGACCAACTAAAATCAAAATACATCCAACTGAAAAAAATATGAAACCAACTGAAATCCATTTGACCATAACTTATGGTCAGACGCGTCTGACACAATACTTTCTCATAATTAAAAGCAATTAGTTACCAATTGAGGACTAATGTTTGAGATTGAATCGAAACATCAAATTATTCTCCAAAGTATTTGAATAGTTCTAGATAGGATAATAAAAGTTTTTTTTTTCTATAGGTTTGAATTTGCCTAAAATTTTTTAGATCTTATTCTCAATAAAAGTAGCATTATAAAAGGTTATTTCTAACAAAAAATCTTAAAAATTAAGATAATGGGTCGAGGTTTCTGTCTAAGTATTTGTAGTTCAAAGAGTATCACAAGTAGGACTCAAATAGTATGAAAAGACGAAAAAATCGCCGAAGAGCCCGATTGGTTGGGCATAGGTGCTCGATCAGAAGAAAAATCTTTGGTAATATCTTTTCCTGAACTACCGAGTTGTCGAAAACATACTCCCAATCGGGCCTTAGAAAATACTACAGCAACCCCAATCGATAGAAACCGCCCATTCGGCCGAGCACTTTGCAAACATGTTGATGGTTAAAAAATTTCTTTCCCGGCTCATCATTACTTAATGCCTAGTACTCGTACCTCAAGGCTCCAGTGAACGACCAATGGCTCGGGGGGAAGGTCCAAAAGCTCCACAAGTACGACAAGAACCTTGCAATGGTCGTATTTGCAAAGAAAAAAGAGGAATGACCACTAAAATTTTACATTAACAACACGTAAGCCAAACTAGGAGGAAATTGATTTCAGGTAATAATATTAATCAATGTAACGGACGTCTTTGGGGCATTGGATAAGGTAGTTAAAAGTATAAGGAAGATTTGCGAAAAAACACCTTATTCGTTAGAGCATATACAATGGTTGTGCATAAGGACTAGCTTGCAAATATAAAAATACTCCAAACTAGTAGCTGACCATTGGACATTGTAGCTTATTTGAGCTAGGCAGCCAAAACAAGCTACTAGCTCAATTGAGATCAAAGAGGAAAGAGCAATAAATGTTCATGATGTACAGAATAAAAATTGATGTTGGTAGGGAACATTTAGCTACATACATTCTTGCTTACCAATGGAGGAAATGGTAATATAGCTAGAACTTGTGAGGTGGCATTGCTAGCAACATAGAATGTAGCTAGACCATTGTAGATGCTCTTACTACCTCCGTCCCATATTAGTTGCAACAATAGCTTGTGCACATAGTTTTAGGAAGTTAATAGAGTAGGGTGTAGGTTATATTAATTTATTGTAAAAGTTGATGTGATAGAAAATGATGTGGTACTTTTAGGAAGTTAATAGAGTAGGGGAGTAATATATTAATGTTTTTCACATAAATCAATGAGTGAGTGGGGTATTTTAGTTGGATGATATATAATAAAATATTGGTGGGTCCATGCCTAAAATAGAAGTGTTGCAACTAATATGAGACAATCATATATGGAAAGTATTGCAACTAATATGGGACGGATGGAGTATAATTTTTGTGAAAAAACACCATATATAATTATTTTTGTGAGAAAACAGTAAAACACCTTATATGTTACTTTTTATCAAAGTGCAAACTTTTTTATTATATTTAGGCTAAAAAGTCAAACTTTTAGACATTGACCCTCCAACTTTTATTCATCTTTGCGTGTCAGATTTTGACCAATTTTTTTTGTGAATGTCTGTCTCTTGCACACAAAAAGGTTGGCGGAAAAATTGAGAGGTTCAATGACCGAATATTTGACTTTTTAGCTAAAATTCGACAAGGTGTGCATTTTAATACAAAGTGACATATAATATAAGGTGTTTTCTCACAAAATAATTTATATAAGGTGTTTTTCACAAAAATTAGAACAAATAAGGTCTTTATCCCAAATTTTGCAAAGTATAAATATAAAATAAATGTAATTTTATCGACCGACACATGATTTTAATATATATTC
The DNA here is from genome assembly GCA_947645195.1 of Patellifolia procumbens. Classification (NCBI taxonomy): domain Eukaryota; kingdom Viridiplantae; phylum Streptophyta; class Magnoliopsida; order Caryophyllales; family Amaranthaceae; genus Patellifolia; species Patellifolia procumbens. The sequence goes on from CANSGD010000144.1 coordinate 4,615,592, forward strand.
CAATATTAACACTATTTCGAGAAATATATTGAATACTAATTTCACATTTTGGGGTGTTCGTTATCAAGATCCAATTATTATAATTAGATTTTTCAATATATCATTACTGACATCCCGACTGGTAGTAGGTGCTTGTTTGGTTGAATGTAAGAAGTATGGATTCCTAGGAATTTTTAATCTAATTCACGAGAAGTGTAAAAAGTTGTTTGGTTATTGAATATAGGAAGTGAAAATTTCCTTTGAAAGTTTACCTATGAAGGATTAGGTAAATTAATGCCTCAATTTTGTCGGAAGTAGAACTCTTTACGAAGTGGAAATTCCCATGTTTCTGTCAAACAAACGACTAAAAAGTGTTTTACTTCTCATAAATTTCCACTTTCCATATTGTTTGATGTCAACCAAACAATTACTAAAAGAAATTAATTAATTACAGATTTTTTTGCCTTTTATAAATTTGTGCATATTACATTTTTGGGGCGGGGAGCCTGCGGTGACGTATCCGTCAGCGGCTCACCGCCCGGGGACTCAGATAGTGCCAGTCTTCATCGCAAGAGACAGGCGCCGGAGTGAATTAAGCTACCTACTGCTAGCCCTGGACGAAGTGGGATGCATAATGCATGTCACATTTTTTATTTTTCTATATTCTAAAAGTTGAGACAACATAGAGGTAAATAACAATAATCAATGGTGGGAGGGAGTAAAATTTGCACTGGTGATCTGAATGAGTTGTGCACAACAGTGCTGGTATAGTAAGGGCCTGTTCATTTCAGCTTAATTTCAGTTCAGTTCAGTTCAATTCAGTTCAGTTCTAATCAGTTCAGTTCAGTTCAGTTCAGCTCCAATCAGTTCAGTTCAGTTCAGTTCAGTTCCATTCTTTTATAACCATTTTGTTAAATATTATTATGTTGGTCTAATTTATTTTACTAATTGTTCTTATTATTATTATTGTTATTATTATATTATTATTATTATTTATTTTTATATCATTATTATTAAGTGTTATTATTATTATCTGTATATTATTTTCTTTATTATAGATTTATTCATTGTTATTATTATTATTATTATTATCATTAGGGAGGAACATGATTTAGGTTAAAAGCACAAATACGCCCGCGTTTTCAGCCCATAATCCAATCAAATCACGTCAAAACGATTTATGATGTAATTTTGCACTGTCCGACCCAATTATTATTTTATTATTAAATATTAATATATAATCCAATCTAATTATTAAAATATTAATATTCATTTAATTCTTAGATATTATTGTTATTATATAATCATTATCGGGTATTAATATATTAATACAAAGACTATAAAATAATTGTTATTAATTATCATTATAATCATTAATCATTATTATTATTAATTTATGATTATTAATATTATTTATTTGTAGTTATCATTTAAAAATATCCAAAATAAAATTATTATTATTCATGAATAATTATTCATTATTATTACTTATCATCATAATTATTATTTAATATTCATATTATTATTGTTTAAATATTATTTATATATTTATTAAATTCAATTCAATTCAGTTCAGTTCCAATCAGTTCACAGTTCAGTTCAGTTCCAATCAGTTCACAGTTCAGTTCAGTTCAGTTCCAATCAGTTCAGTTCAGTTCAGTTCAGTTCAGTTCAGTTCAGTTTAGTTCCAATTAGTTCAGTTCAATTCAATTGTTTTCAGTAAATCTAAACAGACTCTAACTAGTAAGTAGTAACTAGTAGTAAAGTGATAAGAGTATAGTCTGTCATTTATGATCATTATTTTGCCCTCATGCGGTGAACCAACTCACCAAAGAGCGAGTATGCAGGTATTTAATAACATACCCCTTTTCAGCAAAGATGAAGAGAAGTAGTACTATAATAATTGACTGAGTATAAAAAGAAATTAGACTACCCCGATTATTGTTTTGGCCTAATAGTAATACACTATTTTGTACTATCTCACAATCATGAAATCTCGAGATCAAATTCTCGGTAAAGACACTTTAACAGCGTGATATTTCTTACCTTTTCCCTCTACTCTGACCGAATTATGATTATAGGGTGTTTGACAAATGACTTTTTCTTGATTTTTGGCTTCTGACTTTTGCTTGTGGTTAAACAACCAAAAAGTGTGATAATTGGCTTTTGTAGGGGCTTTACCAGCTTTTTTGCCCGTCTTTTAACTTTTGCTTTTATTTTGTACTAAACTGTCATCAATAATATCTACTTTTACCAAACACTTTTTTTAACAACCAATAATTATACAGCCGGTCAAATAAGCTACTAAAAACAGTCGGTCAAACCATCCAGCATATCAAACATTCAAGCTATCAGCCAACCGCCGCCAACCAATTACCCAACACTTCCTATGTAACTGAAAACCAGGTTCACCTATGTTTTGATTTTATCAAACACTTCATCTGAACCATTCTAAATACCAAAAAAGAGGCAAAGTACTCATACTTTTAAAAAAAAAAAAAAAAATTAAAAAAGCAAATTTGGGTGTGGTAAGTAAGTGAGCTGTGCTGTGCTATACTATGTTCTTCTTTTGTTCATAAAACAAATTCCTCTCACATGGCCTCTACTGCCATCCCATAAATCTCACTCACCTTACAAATATTCCCCCTCACTCCTACTCGTTTTTTTTTTATAAAAAAAACATCCATCAAACATTTTGTTCATCATCTTCAGTCTAACTAATCAATCTATAACCTTCAAAGATATGGAATAACTCTTTTAGGTGATGATGAGATGAAGGCAACTCCAATCATCTCATTCTCAACCATACTATATTTCTCCATTTTCCTCTCTACTATTCACACCTCTTTTAGCCTCACTTCAGATGGTACTCTCCTACTCTCTTTCAAACACTCTATCCTAGACGACCCCTTACATGTTCTAGACACTTGGAATATCTACGACGAGACGCCATGTTTATGGCATGGCGTCTCGTGTAGCTCTTTCAATTTTACCTTACTAGGACCGAGGGACATTCCTCGTGTTATAGGACTGTCCCTCCCTAGATGTCAACTTTTAGGATCATTACCTGTTGATCTTGGACTTTTAGACCATCTTCAAACCCTTAATCTATCATCTAACTCTATTAACGGGTATATCCCTGACTCGTTATTTAGTCTACCCGACCTTCGTGTTTTCGACGTTTCGGATAATTTGATCTCCGGCCAAGTTACGGAGTCCGTAGGAGGGCTCCGTAGCTTGGAAGTTTTCGACGTTTCGGAAAATGCCCTTGATGGGAATATTCCGAGGAATCTTGGCACGTTGAAGAATTTGAGTACAGTTTCATTGAAAGGAAACTACTTTTCCGGGAATATTCCGGGTGGATTCAACCGGGTTCGGATCATGGATTTATCCTCCAATTTGTTAAACGGGTCACTTCCGTTGGATTTCGTGGGAGAAAATATACAAATCGTTAACATATCACATAACCGAATATCCGGTAATATTTCTCCGGATTTCGGTAACAAAATGCCGGAAAATGCGACATTGGATTTCTCTTATAATAATTTAACCGGTGAAATTCCGGTCACCAATGTGTTTCTTTCTCAAGAGAGAGATTCCTTCGCCGGTAATCCGGATCTTTGTGGGCCCCCGGGAGGAAACCCATGTCGAATCCCATCAAGCCCGACGGGCCTACCACCGGGTTCGTACCAGCCCATTCCACCTCCCGCCATCGCCGCCATTCCCAAAAGCTTCGCAAGACCACCAGAGGTAAACCCAGTAGGCCCGCATAAAAGCCCGGAAAGAAAAGATCATGGGCTTCGGCCTCATATCATAGCCGCCATTGTCGTTGGTGATTTAACAGGGATAGCTATCTTAGTAATGTTATTTCTCTACGTTTGCAAAAGAAAAAGCAATGATAAAAAAACTAGTGGCAAAACTGTAAATACTACAAAAAGTCCAGCTTCAGCTTCAGGAGTAGTAACAGGAGGAAGAAGATCAGATGAATATTTAACATCAACATCAATTTCATCATCATCATCAGAGTCAAAAGGAATAAGCAAATGGTCTTGTCTAAGAAAAGAAAAAAGCGACGATGACGACGACGAAGACGACGATCAAAGCGGGTCAGAAGAAAGGGAAAACGAGCGGCAACAACAACAGCAGTCGTCGTCGCAACAAGGGCAACTAATAACAGTGGACAGCGGAGGCGGAGAAAGGGCGTTAGAGTTAGAGACGCTATTAAAAGCATCAGCATATATATTAGGCGCAAGTGGTACAAGTATAATGTACAAGGCAGTATTAGAAGATGGTACTGTTTTAGCAGTTAGGAGAGTTGGGGAATCTAATAGCGTCGAGAAGTTTAAGGATTTCGAGGGTAATGTACGTGCAATTGCGAAGTTGGTTCATCCGAATTTGGTTAAAGTTAGAGGATTTTATTGGAGTATTGATGAAAAGTTGATGATTTACGAGTATGTTTCTAATGGCAACCTTGCTAACGCACGTTACAGTAAGTTCTGCTGACTTTTGTTGTTGTGTTTTTTTTTGTTTATTTTCTAGTTTTCTGTTCTTGTTTTTGGGTGATGCATCATGCATGGTGGGGAAATTAAATTTACTGCTCAGAGTAAATGCACTTCTGTAGTTCTGTGTCTATCTTTTTGGGTTTTGTTTTGGGTTGGTTTTGGTACGGCGAAATGAGCTGTTTTACTAGTTGCTAGCTATTCCATTATAAAACTTGTCAAGATGGCTTATTAACAATATTTGCGGGGGGATTAGTTGTTTGATTAGTAACTAATTAAAAAGTAAATTACTCTATTTGTTCGTCATTGAATATTATAGTTTGACTTTTACGCTTGAAAAGGGGAATTTTATCATGAATATCTTTCTAACTTTCGGTTCGTAAAATCGTACAAAGTTGATATAATGAAAAAGTTTATAGAAAGTAGAGACAAAGATATTAACATTATTATAATAGTTAAGGTCAAAGCGAGATATGTGAAAGTGAAAAGGTCAACTAGAAAACCTAATAAAAGTCGAAGTGATTATAATTCACCTTCAAGAGGTGTCTACTTATCTCTATCCTAGCAAGAGCCTAGAAGAATGATTTTTGTACCTTTTTAAAACCAAAGTTAATAGGAAAATGTATGTACTACTACTTAGCAAGGGCATTGTGCATATATTTTTGAGTGTGTTGTAGAGTGTTATTACTTATTATCCACTAAATTAAAAGGTCAAGTTCAATTTAGGTGTCGATTGTTTTTCTAATCGTGAAATTGTGATAGGCAAAATTGAATAATCAAAAGAAAATGTTGAGTGTATTAATTTTTTTTCTTCTCCAAAGGTACATTGATAAAATTATTTATTTTTTCTGAATGTTCAATGATTTCAAGGAAATGATTAAAATAGACAAAAGGAGTACTGTTGTTTAGGACATGCATTACAACATGTCAACATCTATTGAAACCTAGAACATCTTATACGTGAATAATAAACGTTAGAAGAAACATAAATTTGAACACCAAGAATTAGGTATAATAACCAAATTATTTGTGACTTCATTTTCTTCATGAGAAGCACAATTGATTTAAAAATCTCTAATGTATACTGAGTATACCTTAATAGTAAAGAGTGGGACTTCCAAATTTATCCTTATTTGTATCATAGCCTAACATATAAGCTACAAAACAAATCTTCAACTGTGGAGTACTAGTTGTCACTCCATTGATTTTTGGAAACTAAGATAGTTCATGAGATATTCTTTTGGCTCTAGTTAAAGCGTAGGTTTTAGCGTTAGGTTAAGTTTCTTGGATCCCTCCAGAAAGAAAAATAAATCACATTCTTTCTTTCGGAAAAGTGAAGAATTAGAGAAACGATATGGATTGTCGTTGTCGGCAAACCTCTGCGAAATTATGAAAAAAGTCTTGCATGGTACAATCCTTTTGTATCCCTAGAATGAATACAAGGAATGATCTGTAATTATTGATTTTAGGTGCTCTATTTCCATTGAGGTTAAACCTAAATTTGTGTTCGAAAGATAGTTGTTCATAAACAAATAAGGGAATATCAAACTGGTTTTGACTCAGAATTATTACGAATTTATTAAACTTATTCCGAGATCAGTTAACTTAGTAGCTAGTATAAGTCAAAATAAAAGTAACAAGTGTTTTGCGTTCTATTTTAGGTGTGATATATGATGATTAAACATCTAAAAGTCCTTTAGTTCAAATGATAATTTAAAAGCAAGCATATCCTCATTAGTGACATTTTATAAAATGTAGTGGGGCAAAAACCGGGCCAGAAACGATAAAGCGGGCCATGGCAATGGATTCGAGGGGGAAAACATGGGGTGGTGGAGTAGTTGTAACGAAAGCCTTTCATAAATATAAATGCTCATAATATTAAATGTGCCAAGTGTTAACTCTCACGTATATACAGAATAAATACTGTTAGTTGCCTTGCACTTTAATTTGGTCCCATAACGTACATTTATCTAAAGAATTCACACACAGTCTTCGCTGCATTTGCTGGCTTTAGGTTCACACTTCACTGCCACGTTTACTATTTTTGGGGGGCTTATTTATGAATAGAAATATAGAATATGCATTATTTATATTTGTGTTGTTTTGGGTGCAAATGATATTTCATAATTATGTTGGTACGTCATGTCAATTTAACTTAATAATGTGGTCCTTATACCTAAGTACTCCTTTTGTATACGTGCATAATTATTCATGCATTTGTACCAATTACTAGCATAATATGTTGTTTGCATCATCACTAAAAAGTAAGGAAAAGAAAGACACAATTGTTTGTTGCAACCTTTTGGTCTTAATGCTACTAGATCACTTCTTAGTTCTTATAGAGTCGTTGAGAATACTCTTATTGAGACTTTGTAATGAGATCCTCACGAACACAAAAAAAATTCAGTTGGGACAATCAAATGATTTTGTTTCTAAGGCCTGAGCTTTAAAGATTAATATCCTATAAATATGAAGAAATTATCTCAGGAGATAATTAGCTCGATTTTTTTTGGATGTATAATAAAATGAGGATGAGAATTGTTTCCAATTCATCTTAGAATCGAAAAGAATGTTTTAACCAGCTGAGTTATCAATCACTCTTAAACAATCCACGTTATTTATAAGCAAGTATTCAATGGTCACACCTTAATTCCTAAACTTTATACATGTTATTCACTTCATAGTTAATTTAACTTTTAAAGTTTTGTGATTATATCATGTTCCATGAACTAGTTGTCTTTAGTAGAATAATAGTACATTTCTTCATTGACTTCAAAAATAAAAAATATATTACTTCACTGCCTTCAAAAAGACATTACTTCATTGACTTTTCATTCTAAAGGAAGATTCAAACGTTACCAAGGCTCAAGGCTGCCTCGTCCTTCGGTTGTTCTAGAAATATGAGGTTTAATAATGATTTTGACTAAAATAATGAGCAAAAAGTGAGTGAGTGAGTTTAAAGCCTAATTTTAGAAGGAAAGTAAGTGAAAAGTTGTGTAAAATGATAGTATATACCGTTTAGAATGGGAGATCCTAAGAGGACATTGTACTTGGCCCTATTTTTTTAGACTTAATGAATCTAAACTTAACTTAATATGTGGTGTTGAATGCTTAACGAGACTGATAAAATATGTCTTAAATTGAGACGAATAGAGTAATTAAAGGTTAGAAGGTGAAATAAATTGTTTGAAGTTTATGTTGGAAGGATTAAAAAGACAATTGAACATTTTTGCACTATTTGAACTGATGTTTTAATTTGGAAATTTACAGAAAAATCTGGCTCTTCACCAAGTCACATACCATGGGGTGTTCGGCTCAAAATAGCGAAAGGGGTCGCCCGTGGGCTAACTTATATCCATGAAAAGAAGCACATACATGGTAACCTCAAGCCCAACAACATACTCCTGGACGCGGACATGGAGCCCAAGATCAGTGATTTTGGGCTTGAAAAACTCTCAATGGGTAAATTCGGGTATATACCCGGTGGATCAACCCGTCATTTCGGTAGCAAAAGATCCACAGCCTCAAAGGACAGCTTTCAAGACTACTCAGTGGGTGCTACTCCAAGCCCAAGTGGAAGCTCAATTGGGTGTGTATCACCCTACCATCCACCCGAATCACTACGTAGCCTAAAACCGAACTCAAAATGGGATGTTTACTCATTCGGAGTAGTGTTACTCGAACTTCTAACAGGAAAAGTAGTGATATCGGATGAACTTGGCCCACCCGTTTTAGCCGGGCTAGCAGTTGGACTAGAGGATCGTACTCGAATGCTCCGAATGGCGGACCCCACAATTCGAGCGGACTTGGAAGGTAACGAAGAGGCATTATTAACTTGCTTAAAGTTAGGGTATAATTGTATTTCACATGTTCCACAAAAGAGACCCTCAATGAAAGAAGTCCTACACGTTCTTGAAAAAATAGCAACTTCTCCTACAACAACATCATCATCAGCACAACAACACCATTATGGTCCCTAGATTTGCTACAAATGAACGGGGGCCGAGCAGAGAGCCCGTTGCGCCTTGTTTTTTAACCGTCCGATCTTCTTTCTCCGGGCCAATCGGCTGACCTGACTTGATCCATACCAAAGCACATTGTAGATTATTGAGAGATAAATGAAAGTGTTCGTTGTATGTATGATTGACTTACAAGTTGTTCATGTTTTCAGATAGTTATTCTTTTTCTTCAATGATTTGGCTTTAATCAGTTAGTGGAGTTGTTTGTGATGTAACTATCTAGCCTTAGCAAATGGCTGGCAACATTATTAGATATTGTTGCGTGATGCCAGTCGTGCTGCTCATCATAGTTTATTTTCTCTCCGAGCTACCTCGCTTTATTCTTTGTATAGAAAATCATAGTTTCAATAATTTTGTTAAGTATCCTAACCTTTAGTACCACTGCCTTACTGGTAGAATATTCCCCTGGCAGAATCCATATGTTTTTTTTATGTGCCACTTATTGAGTCACTTGTTATAATTAGTTTATAGCACTTGCTACCTAGTTTAATTGGTAAAAGTTTCTATAAAGGTGAGACTCAAGACATAGGATTGAAGCTTATCAACATCATTGTTTAGTGAAATCATATAATTATTTTTTGAAAGCTCCCAGTAAAGTTTAGGTAATCCTTCTTTCAATGAGTGTATCTAGTGAAATCATTATTATTGATTCAAAGCCGATAGTGGCCCGTATCGAACTATTCTAATCACAGGCCCAAGTGTTTTATAGAAGAGGTAAAGATGCGATCCCGTCATCCAAAAATCCCACAACACTTCCTTCATCCCATAGTTTTAACAACACTTGTTATTTCGTGGTTTTCAATGTCCTACTTTGACTATCAATAACTTTAATTATTTATTAGTTGAAATTATTACTCTATTCGTTTGTTTTTAATTGTTACAGTTTACTTTGGGGGATAACCAACAAAATTTATGAAATCTATGTTATGATTGTTTAGGCAAGCAACCTATTTTTGTGATGGAGAGATTGAAAGCATTAAGGTCGTGGTGGGGAACAGATAAATTTGTTGCTCGCTTGTTTGGCGGGGAAATTATTACTTCCTCTGTTTGTTTTTCGCTCCACTTGTATGGATTATGATTGTCAATTCGGACAAATAGTTTGTGTCTAGTCTCAAATCAATTAGGATTATTCGTGAAATGTATTTCTAAAAAAACAATATACTAAAGTGCAGGACACTAGCATGATAAGGAACATTGATCAATTCTAGTAGGGTTTAGTTGAATTCGTGATAGTGTTGATGTCGCATTTTTTTCAATAATTTCGGGTCCATTTGATAGGGTGTAAAACGTTTTCCTCGAAAACTGTTTTTTCATTTTACATTGTTTGGTCTGGAGTTAAACATTAAAATGTAAAACTTGGGGTAGAATACCATTTTCTACCTTATTGTAAATATTTTCCCCCAGAATTGGGAGGAAAGTATTTTCCATTATAAGTGGAAGGAAAACATTTTTCCTCACAATTGAAATAATTGATTTTCAGTTGAACCAAACAATGAAAAATGCTTTAAATGGAAAATTATTTTATATGCAACCAAATAACGGAAAACCTTAATAAATAAGAATTTTCCAATGTAAAAAAGGTTTTCCATGGAAAAACGTTTTACACCCTACTAAACGGAGCCTTCATATTTGTATCGTGTCGGTCTCAATCATTTATTTCTAAAATCTTTTAAAGAATCGGAGCAAACTCATAACTAGCTATTGATCCAAGAAAGGCCCAAAGTTATGCCCAAAAGTAAAAATCAACAGTCACCAACTCACCACATCATCTACGAAAGCCCAATAATATATATATATACACACTCCATCCCGCTCAAACTCCCTAATTCAAAATTTTCTCTCTCTCAAACGCTCTCAAATTCTCAGAGAATTTCAGAAGAAATCAATTTGAGAAATCAGAAATGGCGACAAAGATAGGAATGATGGATTCTGCTTATTTCGTCGGTAGATCAGAGATTCTCGCTTGGATAAACACAACTCTCCAACTCAATCTCTCCAAAGTCGAAGAGGTTCTAAAACTTTTTCCTTCGTCTCTTTTTATCGATTCGATTATTGTTTTTCCACTCGAAATTTGTTCAATTGAAACTTAAATTTTCAATCTATGAAAAATTAGGCGTGTAGTGGAGCAGTTCATTGTCAGCTGATGGATGCAGCACATCCAGGGATTGTTCCGATGCATAAAGTGAATTTCGATGCGAAGAATGAGTATGATATGATTCAAAACTACAAAGTTCTTCAAGATGTTTTCAACAAGCTCAAAATCTCCAAGGTTTTCTCTATCTATCGGTTTTTCTGAGAAGCTAGGGTTTATTCGTTTATATGACTCAATTTTTGTTTGTTATGTGCAGAATATAGAGGTTAATAAGCTCACTAAGGGAAGGCCTCTGGATAATCTCGAGTTCTTGCAGTGGATGAAGCGCTATTGCGATTCTGTCAACAACAGCTACTCAAATAAGTAAATTTTGTTTTGCAGAATTTTTTCGGTGATTTTACGATGATTTCATCACTTGGATTGGTTTGCGTATTTGATCGATTTGCATTTCATTTGTTATTTGAGTTCCATGCATTTTGCAAGTATTATGGCTAATCTTATGAGGTGACTATGAATAAATTCGGTAACAATTTTAATACCTCCATTCGGTCCAACTTTGATATCATTCATACTTTCAATTATATGTTTATGTACAATGTGGAAATGATGTATTCGATTTGTCTTACTCGTACTATTACATTTTTGTTAATTATAATGATATGCTGTGATAAAAGTATTTAAGACATGCGAAGTTTGGTCTATAGTTTACAATCAGACTTGTTGGGAAATGAGCAACAGATACGCACTATAACAGGAAGAAAGTTTTTGCTACAAAACTTGCAAAAATGACACTCAATATTTTACGTGGAAAACAAAGAACAGTTTGACACTTCACTATGATATTTTGGGAGTACAATGGTGACTACTACAACAACAACATTAGATACAATATTTTTAGGAAAGCTCACTTTTAGTACCCTAAACAATGACACTTAACTCTAACCCTAAAAATACTCTCACCACTAATATTGTGTTTACCTTTCACTACTTACTTCCTCTCCCTCTTGTGTTTTGTGTATTCTTCAAACCTTAATACACTTACACACTCTTCTTTTCTTCTACTGCACTGCGACTTCTCACTGCACGCCCATTTTAAATAGGCACACAAACTCTTGGTCTTCAAGCTTCCCAACCAAACACACAAATACACACTACAAAGTCGAAAGCCTACACCAAGCAAGGCTTGGCCTAGTGGTTAAGGATTTGGCCTCATGTCTTCAAGGTCATGGAATCAAATCCCACTAGGGTCATTTGTGGGTGGGGATTTCACTTACCATCCTCCTACTCCCAAATGTCTGGCCCGCAAATACCAGATCAAGAAACTAAGCTAGTTGAGATCTGGTCACGGTCCTGCTCCTTACCAATCAAACAAAAAGTTGAAAGCCTACTACCTATCCTACATTCCTACCCCTAGGATATTAATGCCTTGTCATTTTGCCAACTAGTTCACCTTGGAGGCCAAGGCTCCAACAACTCACATCACTTTCTTTTTTTTCCTTTTCTTTTTAACAACAAAATAATAATAATAATAATAATAACAATTTATATCATAGTACTAATAATATGTGATTTGGGGAGATTAACCCAACAAAACGGAATACCATACTAAGGCCCTCAGGTTCTGGCTATCAATATAGTCTCTCCGTGTACAATTTGCTGTAAATTGAAGTGAACTTGTGAGATGAAGGAAGTGTAAATTATTTATGTTTCGCATTGCATTTGCTATGGTATGCTTATAATAGCTATTGATTCAGCAGTATGTCCTGTGGGATGTCAAAACTTTTGCGTATTTTGTGGAACGCTATGTAATTACTTGACTTAGAAAGTGATTAGCTACTATTGTCTGCTTGTATCATCCAGTATGTGCTTTCATGGTAGTTGGTATATCAAGGTGGCATTAATTTTTTGCTCAGAACAATGTTTTGGCAGTCAGTCTCTTCTGCACAGATTTGTATTTTTTATTGTGCTTCGAGTTTAATGTCCTGAAGTTGTTTTTTGCACAATAACTTGTTCAGTTCTTTTTAATTAACATACATGTAACTCCATTTTTCTGGTTAGTTACAATCCTTTAGAAAGGAGGGAAGCTTGTAAGGGAGGAAAGGAAACTAGCAAAAGAACTGCAACTTCACATGCTTCTACCAAGTCTTCAACAGCAGCAACCAAATCTCACCCTACTCAAACCTCTCGAAAGGCTGATGTCTCCTCTGGGCATGCTGCGAGTCAAGCTGCCAAAGCTCCTCAGCCTGTCTCCAATGGGGTTGCATACGATGAACAGGTATAATGTACAGTTCATTAAGATCTTCTTTGGTCTGGGATTGAGTTTTTTGCCTCCTTAACAGGGGTCTGTTTGGTTGGATGAAGAACATTTTTAGTTGGAAAATTAGTTTCCTTGCATGAACATCTTCCAAGAGAAAACCCAATTTTAAGTTATTTTTTTTAGTTTGGTCCCATACACGAGAAAGTTAGAGAGGAAGTATTTATGTGGAGAAACATAGAAAGATAAGAAATAGGACAAAAATGTGGCATCCCATTCTTTAGAAAGGAAAGTGCTTCTCATTTGTGCTACTTTCTTCCAATCATTGGGAAAACTGTTTTCAATCATTGGGAAACAACTTTCCAGAAAATTGTATTCCGTCCAACCAACACTCTCTAGAAGTAATATATTCTGATTCTAAACAAATGTTATGCAGATCACTGAGTTGAAGCTATCAGTTGATAGTCTTGAAAAGGAGAGGGATTTCTACTTTGCGAAGCTGAGAGACATCGAGATACTATGCCAATATCATGAGATTGAACATCAGCCTGTAATCAAACTCTTTTTGAGTCAAATTATTGGAGATTATAACTCATACTATGACAAGCAACTGGTAGACTTAGCACCCTATTATTTGTGTTTGTCATTGTAGGTTGTTCAAGCTATAAAGAAGATATTGTATGCTGCGGATGATAATGCATCAGTGATAGAAGAAGCTCAAGCGTTGCTAGCTCAGAATGTTAAGTCATCGAGTCCAATTGCTGAGGAGTCAGAGGAAGTTTTAATGGCAGGAACACTAAAGAGAAAGATCATTGACAACCTTGATGTCGAGGTTGCTGCCAACACTACTTTGTCTCCAAGGCAAAGGCTCTCTGATGTTTCAGATGTGCATCAAAGTGGATCACCCTTGTTGACCTGCTAGATCAATGCTCTACTGCTGGTTCAAGCTCTGTTGTTCTTCATTTACATGCTATACCATTTGCTTCTGCGGTACATAATACAAGTGGACATATCAATATGTCTGAGAGTTCATATTTTTAGCTTTGCTGGAGCTTCTGAACTGCTCTCGGCTTGTTTTATTCTTTCTAAAAATGTCAGAAATGTGTCATTTTTTGTAGCTGCAATCTCGTGTAATATTCAGTCATGTAGTATTTGTATCGTCTTTTATGAATCATTTGGACCTTATAAATGAAATCCTCAGTATTTTGCAATCTTGTTCGGATTTTTCTAAATTTAATATCTTATGAATCTCTTAGCTTGCTTGAGTTGCTTCTCATAGTTTGAGATTTTCAGTCAATTATAAGATTGATCTTAATACTAGGGAGAATTTTTAGGTTTTTTGGTGCACCGTTTTCCTTAAATAAAAAGTTTGAAGAATGGATAAGGAGCCTATGTTACCATGTCCACAAATCCCCTGTAATTTAGGTCCCCAAAGATGGCCACAATAATAGGACAGAAAATTAGCTATAAGCAGGAAACTCTTATATAATTAACATCTTGGCATCTTCATTACCCTTTCATCAACTTCATCATTCTCCCCATATTAATAACTTCAAAATTCATGATGGTATGTCATTTTATCTCATTAACATAATTATAATCCTATCTACGACATTACTCTTTTCTTATGCTGCATTTGGTTTGATGAAATATTTTGACTGATTCTATTTTCGGTCGTATCTTTAACTTCAGCTTCCTGCATTGATTTCTTGTTGAAAATTAAGATTAAATAGGAAATGTGACATTTCTTTGAGATATCAGAAAAATGATTCTTGGTAAATGATTTTTCTATCAACCAAATACAACCTCAACAATAGGCTATGTAATTTGAAGCTCATTAAGATATGAGTCTAATAATGCTTTTGTGTTTTTGTTGCTATCGGCTTATATGCAGAATAACCAGCAGATAAGAGCACAAAATCCAGCAGAAGTAAAAGTGGAGACCATTGACGAAAGCGAATCTGCAGGGCAAGGGCAACAACAAAGGGATATTGAAGTGATTCACCAGCTTCATCAATCTGGAAAACCTGCCACCAGTGGCAGTGTTTTGACGGGTGCCGCGGTGTCTGTTGTTAACACTCTTCAATCTGCAAAGGAAGCCATTTCTAATAGTAATAAGCGCTAGTTGCAGTTCTTATTACCTAGGGTCATGCAAATATGCATAATGTTTTTACATCTCTTTGAAAATGGGTGTAATTACTAACTTGGTACATGTTCATGTAAAGCTAAATGAAGTAGGTATTATTTATTTTTATTATTTTTGAAGCAGGTATCATTTATTTATATGAGTTATTTTTGATGGAAATTCATAAATGATCACACTGTATCTTTGGGATCTAAGGTTTTTCCTTTGTTAGTTGTACATATTTATCCAATTCATCTATCTTGTATCCATTATGAACTTCATCTCATACATGAGTTATATGTCTTACTTTCTTTATAAATCATAACATTTTGCATTTTATAAGCCCTATCTAACATATATATGTACTACGTTTTTGAAATATAGAGATAGTATGATACTTTCTCCAGTGGTTTTATGTTTTTTTTCAATACAATTCAATTCAATTCAATTCACTTCAGTTCAGCTCAACTAGAATTAGATGAAAAGAACAGACCCTAAGACACAAGAAGACGGAAATAAATTAATGACGGAAATAAATAACGAAAGATTAATCAAAAAATAAAGGCCTAAGATCATCGATAGCTACGCATGCAATTCGGGATTACACTATATCCCTTTAAGTTCACATAGTTGTTCTCGCATGTCAAAAATCACGTTGTCTATTGATTTAAGGGTTTCGATATTCATAGCCCTAAGAAATTGTCTTAGGTAAGACACAAGAAGAGTGTAGTAAAAAAAATGGGTTTTGTTCTGTATAGCCCCATACAAGAAAAAGAATATATAAGGAGACTATCCTTGCAAAGCATAACTAATTAAGACTAAGTATCTTTCTCAAGGTATAACAATTGAGTATTTAACAAATGTAGGTATCATTTTCCATTAATTAAAAATCAGATAAATTGTACTTTCCCACCTTTATAAAGCATGTATTTAGAAACTTTCACTTTTGTTTTTTTTTTAAATTCTCACCTTAACTTTGCCAAACGATTTTAAACCAGCACTTAAACCGTCAAAAATTCTCTTTTGTTGGCCCATTTTCGTCGAACTTAGTTTATATAAGCTTCAAAGGCATCGCATTGGGGCATTTCTTCACTTGCTAAGCAATTGAAGCAAGAAATTTAAGGCAAAATATCAACAGGAGGTTGAGCTTCACATTTTGAAGGGTTTTCTACAAACTTAGGGTTTATTAGGTATATTTGAACCCAAATTTCAATTGGAATAGTTGCAACTAAATTGAAACCAAAATTGTGCAGTTAGAGATCTATGTAAGTAATTAAAATCCTAATTGTGCTAAAAAATTTGTTCTTTGATCACAAGATTATCATGCCACTGAGATGACCCATCCTTTTTAATGTTGTTGATAATGGAGATGATGCTAAGATGTTGATGGAGGAGAAAATATTCGTAGTAACAAAGTGGAGCTTTAGTGTTGTGGACAGAGAGAAGGAGGAGAGAGAAAGAGAGAGTAGAGGAGAAAGAAAGAAGATCAACATTTAAATATGAATTAAACGGAATTTTTGATGGACTCCATCGACAGATAGGAGTTTAAAAACATTTGGCAAAGTTAAGCCGGTAATTTAAAAAAATAAAAACAAAGATAGGAATTCCTAACTACATGCTTTAAAAAGGTGGGAAATTATTATTTATTGTTAAAAATCCATTATTTTACTTTGGGTAGCAATGAATTGTTCAAACTTCAAGTATAACTCAAATCAATTTATAAAATTATTTTTATGACCATTTTCAATTAAAACTAATGTCATTGCTTGCATAACTAAGGACCCACCAATGCATTCCCCTGTTTTGATCCTCATTTCTTTGTCAAACGGTATTCCCCTGTTTTCATCATCAAAAACAAAAATACCACGCAAATGAGGAATATATCAACATATATTTCATAGGATAAAAAAAGCATAGAACCAAATTGACAAATTGATCACGACCTAAAGCCAAAAAAAGCTAAGTTTATCAGCTTTATCTCCCCCTTTTTTTGTTATAGATTCTTCACCCTAGAAGCTAAAGAACCTTATTCCCTTTTACTTCTTTTGTTATGTTTTTGTATTGAATTCTACTCTATAGAGCATATAACGTTCCAGAAAATTTCCCAAAAAGCTAAATTTTGAAGCAGTTTTAAGAGATTGAGAGACATGGGTGCAACGTTGTCGAGGTTGGTGAGGATGATGTTTGCAAAGAAAGAGATGAGAATACTAATGGTGGGTCTTGATGCTGCTGGTAAAACCACCATCTTATACAAGCTCAAACTTGGTGAAGTTGTCACCACCATCCCTACTATTGGTATGTGCCAACCCTTACTATTATTATAAAATATGTTGCTTGAAATGCAACTTTATGGAGATAATCTTAGCCTAATCTAGCCTATGTTTGATTTAGTTTCACGCTTGATAGCAGAGTTTCGGCTGTGTCCTACGTGGTGTGTTGTAAACTGTGCTTAAAATTTCTATTTTTACGTTTTTGGTTGGAAATGAGCACTTGGGCCTACCCCCATCGTGCTCGTGCCTTGCTCGAGCCCAAATTTGAAAATGATGTCTATGAACACCTGGCGGTCTGACTAATTTGCTTGTGTCCTTTTTTTTTAGAAAGGTAATGTGGTGGACTCGTGACCAGATCTCAAATAGCACAATATCTTGATCTAGCACAATATCTTGATCTGGTATTTGCGGGGTCCGACACTTGGGAGCAGGGGGAATGGTGAGGGAATCCCCACCCCCAAATGCCCCTAGTGGGATTTGATCTCATGACCTTCAAGTCATGAGATCAAACCCTTAACTACTAGGCCAAGCCAAGCTTGGTGTGTCGGCCTGGTAGCATGCTCGTGCTGGATCGGGCCAAATTTGTGTCGGCCCTTGTACATGGCCAAAGTCTAATGAGTAGCTATTAGTTGATTGCGTTGGTTGAAATCTGATTATATTAATCGGTGTGGCTATCTGATTTGGTAGATACTGTACTTTTTAACTAATTTTCAGCTAAGTCACAAACAAAAGTTCCTTCTATTGGTGTTAAATTTCATTATGGGCCTGGACCCAGACCCACATAAGGAGAGAGAGCCTATTTAGAAGGTCAAAGAAGATTTCAACCCAAAACCAATTCATAATAGGTGGAGTAACTTCCAACCTTATAAGGTGAACAACTCTCCTCTCATCTTGCAATGTAAGACGCTCATTATCTCACTCATGGGCTTGTGGAGGCGCCATTCTTTTACAATTGGCTTTTTCAATATTAGAGTTTTGAGTCCAACCAACTCTTCTAATCCTCTGTTTGGATGATTTGACGGGTTGTCTTCTAGAATGCATTACAACCTCTAATTATGCCCAAATTATTTAACCAAAAAGGCTCTAACCCTATTTGGTAGTAAGAGTTTTGAGGTTAAATTAGATGATTGGACCTACATTAGTGTTTTGACTTTTCGATCTCCTATTAAGAATATTTGGTACAAAGAGGATTGAAAGAGAGGATTAACCCCCAAAACTATAATTTTCTTTGAGTTTTGGTACTACGAATTGTAAAATACTATTGTACCCTCTGATTATTTGCCTCAACACCATTTGTCGTTATATCTCATTTCCCTATATATCATTTTATTGAAAATCAGCTATCAACTATCAGTTTATCTTACAAAACACTTTTATAAAAACAGTTAATACAAACAATTGATCAAATCGATTAATTTTACTCTAAACCTTAAGTATAGTGAAAAAAATAAGAAATGAGAAGAAGATTATGGGACGGAGGGAGTACCTGCTAGTCAAACCAGTTAATATATCAGCTATCCACTAAGCACCAAACGGGACCTCTATCAAATGAAAAGGCCAGCATAATACGGAAAGGAGGCTTTGAAGAAATGGACTGATCCATTGTTTTGTGTATTATTGGGGCAGGGTTTAATGTAGAAACTGTGGAGTACAAAAATGTCAGCTTAACTGTTTGGGATGTTGGTGGTCAAGACAAGGTAGTACTTTCTCAACTCCCGAGTCTCCCATAAATCCTTTTCTCTTTAGTATGAACGTATGAATGTATGATGCAACTTGGGAGTAACTTCTATATCCAAATCAAGAATTAGGCAAACATGAAATTCCTTCAAAGTTCTGTTATTGAGCATGTTGGTTGCGGTTGTGATTTCTATAAACTAGAATATGTATTATTTAGTCTTTATTATTAACTCCCAAAGTTATCATGTGGAAAGAATTTGATTTCACAGATTACTCATAAACTGTCATATGACCCAAACCTATTAGGGCTCTTATAAAAGATTATTACATTACTTATTATCATTAGTCAATGTTTTTTGGCCAGACTCCGACAAAGGTAGTGTTATAGATACAATTATGTGCTAAAAAGGTACTCTCTCCGTCCCAATTTAAGTGCCTCATTTGAACAAAAAGTACTTACTTTTTGGTCAAATGGGGCACTTAAATTGGGACGGAGGGAGTAGTTGTTTTTCAAAAATCTGTTTTTGACATATTTTCCTTTTAACACAAAAACAGATTAGGCCGTTGTGGAGACACTACTTCCAAAACACGCAAGGTCTTATCTTTGTAATCGACAGTAACGACAGAGAAAGAATCACAGAAGCCAGAGATGAACTCCACAGGATGCTAAGTGAGGTATGTTTAGTAACTTCATTAATTAGTACTTAGGTTTATCTAATCAAAATTAGTTCATCATTTGTGTACTTGGGGCTTATCCACATTGTACTCACTACTGAGCTCAGTTACTTAGCCTGAAAAATCTGTTTCTAAATATCCTATCAATGGTTTTTGTTGGGTCTTCTAATATTATGGGCTTAATTACACATCCACTTAGCAAGTTAGATGTGCTCAGAATCATCCATCTTTTACGTAATGGTTTAAAACTGTCTCAACTGAAGCTTTGTATATGTGTTGAAGGATGAGCTGAGGGATGCAACTCTATTAGTGTTTGCCAACAAACAAGACCTTCCAAATGCAATGCCTGTTGCTGAAATCACTGATAAACTTGGCATCCACTCCCTCCGTCAACGCCGCTGGTAAATCTTTCTGTTACCCAATTGTTGTTTAAATAATTACCAACATGGTATTGATACATCCGTTCTCAAAAATACTTATCAAGTGTTTTAAATCAATAACAATTACCAACAAGGTAGTAATCCTTCCATTCTCAAATCTTTCTGTTACCCATTTGTTGAATTTGTTGAAGGATGAGCTGAGGGAGTAGCATTTTTGTTACCTTAAGTTGAAAGTTTTACCTCGATAACCCATGTGACGTAAACACCCTCATCACAAAAATCTTAAACTATATAATTAACTAATTAACCATTGCTAATGTATATTTCCTCCGTTCCAAGTGTATTGCAACTTTTATCTTATTTGGCAATTTCATATTAATTGCAACCTTTCTATTTTAATCACCAAAAAGATCACATGTGCAACATTTCTCTCTCTTCATTACTTATTAATCACATGATTCAAGTGGGAAAGATGGCCCACTTTTTTGCTCTTCTTAATAAATGTGTCAACCCCCTATGTTGCAATAAACTTGGAACGGAGGTAATATATATTAATGGTGGAAGGATTCTAACTATGCCTCAATAATCATAGTCTTTTTATCCAACATTTGTGGCCACCCACTTACAAAGTGTAGGAAGAGAAAGTTAAAGAACTTCCTAGACCAAGCACTCTGACTTGGCACGATCTAGACCTCTGCGATATGAGATAACAACCCTACCAAAGTACCAAGTCACCTTGCCAGCTTGGTACTGCGGGTGAATGTATAGGGGCGCCTTTGGGAGGATCTGATTTATTAAGAGGTGTTGAAGTATAGAATATTAGGTTGTTAGTGTTTTCTTAAATTAATGATTAGTTTGTTACTTAGAATCTTTTGTTAATTTGTTAGATTGTATAACTATAGTATAAATAGCCTAATAAGCTTGTAATTCATTAACCATAATAATAATAACAATGTAGTCTCCTACTTCTCTCTGCTTCTATCTCTTCTTCCCTGTCCTTCAAGCTCCATCAATGGAATAAAGTATCAAATTCTAACATGGTATCAGAGCTCAGGTTGTGGGTCTCTTCTAAACTATGTGTCAAGCGACAGAAAAGGGTTTGCCTCGACAAGAGGTCCAGCCCCTAAAAGGATTGTTTTTGATTGCCTTTCCAGTCAGCTCTGAATTCTAAGGACACTCACATGTGAGGGGGTATGGAACCCTATTGTTGAACACATGTGAGTGTCCCACATTGGAGAAGAGGAGAGACTAAACCACTATATTAGCTTAGGAGTTAATCCTCCTATCACTATATGGTTTTAGGATGGAATCTCCTTGGGCTTGTAAGTGGACCGAACTCTCCTCTCCTTATTGGGTTACCCAGGCCCAATTTCTAACCAATCTAAAAATTAACAAGATGAAAGGAAGAGGAGAGTGATATTGCATCTTCCTTTCAAATCTTGTTACATTGGAAGGAATTATTTTATTGGAGTGGGGGAAAATTAATTCTCTTTCCTTCCCTTTCCCTCCAATTTCCTTGACCAAAAAATTTTTTAGGAAAATTTTATTCTCTAGTAAGGAAATGATAAACACCAAAAAAAGACAATTGCAATTTATGAAAACCCCAAACTATTGATGTTTATACAAACCATCAATATTTTTATCTAAATGCATGCAGGTATATACAGGCTGCTTGTGCTACATCTGGTGAAGGGCTCTATGAAGGTCTAGATTGGCTTTCTAGCAATATATCTACCAAGGCAATACATTTTGCTCTTCACTTTCCCTCTATTCTTTTTCTTTCCTGACCTACTGTTACCATTAATTAATTAGGTGATTGCATGCATTAATCTTTCTGAATTATATTATGTGATTAATTGCAGTCTTGATATATGATGATAGACAGTTTGTAAGCAAGATAGTTGGAGCATTGGAGGTGATACCTGAAGTATGTTGGGACTTTCTATAGAAAGTGTGTTATTCTAATGCCATAATCATGTATCCTTAATGGACGGTTTATTATTACCATAGTATGTGTAAAGACCTGAATTTGCAATATTACATGTAACAGTAAAAGCACCAAGCCTTTGAAAGTGCTTGATGTCCGCAACTTATAAGGTGCTTTTGGGAGTACATGGAGTTGTATAATGCTTGATGTCTGATGATGATGATATGACCTTTATACTTTATGTAACTCCTTTTCTCCTTAGTAACTAAGCATTCGGAGCTAAGAACTGGTAGTCTCCTATGGTCCAGGGGCTTTCGTTCCCTCTTAAGTAGACAGGCTGGTCTATTTCGCCTTCGCTTACCTGAGAAATCGGGGGGTGTAGCCACAATAGCACCCGTTTTTAATTTTGATTTTTTCTTAGGTCCTGTTCAGTTCAACTTAAAATAATAATATTTAGTAAAAATAAGTTCAGTTCAGTAAAAATCAGTAGTACAAAGAAGAAAAAAAAACATGCATCAGTAAAAATAAGTTCAGTTCAGCAAAGATAAGTTCAGTTTAGTAAAAATAAGTTCAGTTCAGTAAAAATAAGTTTAGTTAAGTAAAAATAAGTTCAGTTCAGTAAAATTAAGTTGAACTGAACGGGGCCTTAGTTGTTTTGTTAAAACGATTCTCTGAATCAAACTATAGTTTCTAGTGTCAAACAAGTAAATGGACAGGAGGATTTAATTGCAACTAGGGTGGAAATTAAAATGTGTCAAATTCTTTCAAGTGGTATGACTACAAAATTTTCATCTGCACACATATTTGATCCAAAAGTTTGGATATGGGGTATCACTTTGAAACTTTTGAGTACTCGGTAATCAATTTAATAGTCATATTCTTCCCTTTCTCTTTCTACATTATGTTGCTAATGAAATTGTCTTGAGATATAAACGTCGAAAAGTAATTGGATTTATTGGATTTAAGCGTTAGTTGTAAGCAGATACTCGTTAGTCGTTACTTACCTAAACCTATTCGATTGAATACCAAGCATAGAGGCATTGATAATTAGGGTTATGGGGGTGAACGGTGCACAATACAATGATATCGACTTGGATTCCCGACCAATGTTCATTATTCAGCCCTACCACAAGAAGTTACTAACTTACTAGCAATGAGTGATTTAAGCAATATGATAATCTTTTTACTTCGGTTATGAACAACTTCTTATTGGAAAAAGCCCATTCTCGTTTGTGTTATTATGCTGGGCCATTTTTAAGTTTGAAGACCATGATGAGTCTGGTTACAAAATTAACGAAGCTTCCTAGTTGACTTTTTGGGGGACTCATCAGTCATCACATGCAATGAGCCAATGACAGGGTGTAACTAAGTAACTGAAGGATCTACAATTTTTGTAATAGTCAAGGTTCTTTGTGCAGCTTAGCTTCCGCGAACGTTTTTGATCAATGGGCATTGGACGTCAAAAAAAACATAGTTTTTGATACTCTGTCCATTCCAAAATATAAGTCATGTTTTCTTTTGCACAATCTTTAAAATGCGTCTTTGACCATTTATATTGTCGATTTCATATTACTAAAAAATATAAAAATTTGATATTATGAAAGGACATATTAAGACGACTTATATTATGGGATGGGGAAAGTATCTTTTAGCTTGAAATTAACTATTTTATGTATAAAAAAATAGTAAAGCTGACAAATTTATCACCGTGGTTTTCAATTTTTCAATTTTTTGTATTTGAAAGTCATATGATATACTCCCTCCGTTTCCTAAAAATCCTTACACTTACAAAAACACAAGAACCAAGGAAGTGGGTATAAAAGCATGACAATGATAAGAAAAAGTAACTTTAGGAGAGAGAATAAAGAATAAAAAATTAACTTTAGGAGAGTATAAAGAATACAAAATTGGTGGGGCCATATATCCCAAAATGGTAAAAGTAAAGTGTAACTATTTTTGTGAAACGTATTAAAAAGGAAAACGTAACAATTATTGAGAAAAGGAGGGAGTATATCTTATAATAAATCAAAAATTAGTCAAACTCATTAGAAACAACATGATTTTGCAAACTGACAACTGAAAATTGAAAACTATTTTTTGTGGTTTTACTGCTTTTTGTTTTTAGTGTTCAAAAATTTGAAAACAAAAAACGATAAACAAACAGATACTAAATAATGGCTTTCGCCAAAGTTTCCATATTTTTTTTATATATAACTTAAAATTGTTTGACCATCAAACCATTTAATACAAGTCTTTTCTTCGTAGATTGTAAGTTCCTCAGATGTCTCTTTTTTTTTTTTGTTAGCTGAGCGTTGTTTGGGGATTATTAGATGTGGGATATAATTTACTACTCTCTCATAAAACTTCATTTTAATTTATTCTTCAGAATTAAATTCTGGAGGGTTGAATCAGCTTAAGGTAGAAGGTAATAAAGAAAACCAGAGCTTCAAAGATGGGGGCGATGCTATCGAGGTTGATGAAATTGCTGTTTGGGAAGAAAGAGATGGTAGTAGTAATGGTGGGTCGTAATGCTGCTGGCAAAACTACCATCGTCAACAAGCTCAAGCTTGGGGAAGTTGTCACTACTAATGTCGCCACTGTTGGTATGTGCTAAATTGCTTTCCCCCCTTCTTAAAACTTTGATTTACTTACATTATGTCTTTTTTCAAAACTTTGCAACACTTTATTTTAGTCTTGTCAAAAATTCAAAATAAAACCAACTAATGAATCTATTTGGTTGTGAGGGTTTTGATGAGCTTTTAGAAGTTTGACCATCAAAAAAAGCTAATATAACTAGCAAGATTTCATTAGCGAAATGAGCAGAATAAGCTAATTTTGAAAAAGATTTTAAAAGGATCTTTTTCACATAGAGGGTCGGAATTAGCCATTAATATCATTTTTTAGGTATAAAAAGCATATCAACTATTCCCTTCGTCTCTGTTTACTTGTTACATTTGCTTTTGGGAAGATTTTTGAGAGATATATAATTGGTGTGTTGTGAAGTGTAAAAGAGTTATAGCAACCCTCACTTCATTGGTAAATGACAAAAAATAAATGCAAAAAATAAATTAAAAAGTGTAGGTAAAAGACAAAAAGGTGATTGAAAATGGGGAAAATGCAAGAGATCACATATCATAAAAGAAAATGTAATACTTCCTCCGTTTCGCAATACTCGCAACATAAGAATAGTAGCCACTATTCATGAATCAATCTTATGTTATATTTTTTTACAAGTGTATAAGAAAAAACATAGTCAAGTGGGATCTTATTTGATTCGTCTTAATGCATACTATCATAATATCAACTTTTTATAATTTTTACTTATCAATAATTAGAGATATTAAGGTTCAAAGTATTGCATTGGATAGTGTGCAAACAAGAAACGTTGCGAGTATTGCGAAACGGAGGAAGTACTTCATAAAAACATAAAAAACATCCTTTAATGAAAAATATAGCAAGTAAATGGAGACCAGGAGTATCAGTTTGTTTATGAAACACTTTAAATACAGTTAGTTTATAATCAAAGTAGCTAAGACAACCAACTTGTCAAATCAGTTCATTCAATCAACTTTCACTAAGCACCAACCAGAACCAATATATATTTCACGGACAAAATAATTATCTCAATGTGGTATGAGTTAAAAGAAGAAGAAAGGCCTAATTGTTGCATTATCTTGTACTTCCTCCGTTCTTTTTTACTCACTACGTTCTTTTTTTACATACACTATTCATCCATATCCATTTAGCCAACTATAATGATTTATGCACAAGGATAAACATAGTCATGTGAGATCTTGTTAAATTCGTCTGGTACATACTTAGTTAAAATTAACTTTCTATAATTTTTACTTGAGCATAATTAGAGTTATTAGCATTTAAAGTTGTGCGTTGGGAGGCGTGAAACTCTATATGTAGTGATTAATAAAGAACGGATATAGTATTAGATTACCTACACGCAAACTAGACACGATGGTATGTCCAAGCAACTCCCATTAAATACCTTACAGCTTGTTTGGATAGCCAAGATAGGAGGGGAGAGGAAGGGAAGGGAGCCGGCCAAAATCCATTGTTTTTGGATATCAAGTGAGCGGGTGAGGGATTTGGATGGGAGGGAAATAGAATGATTAATTTGTTAGAAATTCCTCCCTCCAACAATGGAGATATTTGGAAGGAAAAATTATCCTTCTTCCCTTCCCTCTCTTTCTCTTCCCTCCCCTTCCCAAACACATTGTTAGTTAGTTTAAAAATAAGTTATAGTCAAAGTTATGTGTTAACAACCGTAAAAGTAAAAAAAATAAGGAAACTACTAGAAAATTGAAGAGATAGCATAATAGGAAAATATATAAGATATAATGGGGTGCATATTGCATTGGACTACTAAAAGGGTTTATATTTTGTCAAAAATCAACCGAATTGTAATCTAACTTACTGGTTGAATCTCCAAGATTGATTTATATTTTCTAAAGCCATCTTATTATTCTTATATGAGAGCCTTTGGACTTTTAGATGCAACACATGATCCCTCATACTTGTCCATTTAGAAAACAGATATGAATGAGATTTGAACTCATGGCCTTTTGACCCTGCTAGCTCTAAGAAGACCAAATCAATCAAGTTGTTAAGATGATGGTTGAAACCCCAAGATTGATTTTATATTATATTATATTATATTATATCCCCTAATAGGAGAGAGTTTTTTTTGTCGTATATATATTTGTGTTGTCGGATGAGCATCCTACAACATTGTTATTTTTCTTCGTTCACTTAGTTGAAACCCTTCTATAGCATGGATTTGGCTCATTTGGAGCTTTTAAAATGATTAATAAGCAAAAAAATAGTCTTGAGTGTTGGATGCTTATCTTACATCCCGAATTAGGAGAAAAGGTGTACACACGAGAGCGCTTTAAGCTTGAAATATAGATGCAACACATTTCTCCACGTACATGACAATAAATATTCCACCTAGGAAAGGAGGGTGAATGAGTTTTAAACCTATGAACTTTTGTACGTTTGACTCTTCTTGTCTTCTTGATACTATGTTAGAATACCAACGCAACGAAAAGCTAAAGCGATTCCATCCCCAAAATAATTGAATATGGTTGAAGTAACTACTCAAATTTATAAGAAGTAGTTTATTAGAATCGAAGCATACTGAAGAGGCACACAATATTAATCATCATTGAGATTAAACGTCCAATCGAAGCCCCGTATTCAGCTTCTTGATAAATGCCTATTATAAAATACTCCTTTCTTTTCTTATTAGACGTAACATTTGACTTTTCACATTTATCGAGGCATAACTTTGATCTACTATATCTCTGATTGAATAATTGTAAAAATTATAAAAAATATATATTTGAAATGTGTATACCGAGACGAATCAAAGAAGATCCTACAAGACTATATTTTTCCCTATGTATAAATAGTTATTAATTGACAAAGTGAATTGAATGAATAGTGTTCAAAATCAACATGTTACATCTAATAAAACATGGAAGGAGTATCTAACAACATAGCCTATCTGCCTACGGTAATATCAACTTTAATGGATATGAAAATAAGCTTGGGCTATCCAAGAAGGAGGAGAAGAGTTGAGATCAATTACAAGTCCAAAGGAGATTCCATTCCAAAATCATTTGAATACGAATGGAGTAACTCCTAAATTCATGAAGTTGTAATTTTCTCCCCTATCTTCCATGTGAAACTACTCATATGTGATTGTTTTCAACTAATATGGAGGTCAACAATATCCCTTAACATCATCGTCAAAAAAAATAAAAAAACAATATCCCTTAACATCATTAGCTAATATTAAGCGACACAGACTTAAGTTTAATGAATTAGGTTGATAATTTTGAATTTTTGATATTGGAAAAGCATCTTGCTAATAAACATGCCGGAGCGTCAATTAACGTTTAATATATTTCCTTCGATGGTATTAATTTTGCATTATATGTTCGAATCAAAAATCAGTGTAATTATTTATGTTGATTTAAAATTTCCACATTTAGCTACTATTCAATACGTCGGGGGGCGTTGATGAGCTTTTTCCATTGAAAAAATGATAAACTTGAATTACCTTTTTCGGAAAACTTAAAGCATCAAAAACTTTGAAGAATTTAATTGGTTTTTGGTTTTGTCTAAATTTTGGCCAGGGTTTCATTTCGAAGTCGTGGAGTACAAAAATATCAGCTTCACTTTCTGGGAGGTTGGTGGCCAAACCAGGGTACTCCTTCCGTTACTTTTTTCACTATTTACTCCTTTTGTTTCTTTTAGTTTGTTCTACTTTGATCAAAAAGCTCTTAAATATTTGATCAAAGTAGGACAAACAAAAAGAAACAGAGGTATATACTCT
The DNA here is from genome assembly GCA_947645195.1 of Patellifolia procumbens. Classification (NCBI taxonomy): domain Eukaryota; kingdom Viridiplantae; phylum Streptophyta; class Magnoliopsida; order Caryophyllales; family Amaranthaceae; genus Patellifolia; species Patellifolia procumbens. The sequence goes on from CANSGD010000144.1 coordinate 4,643,844, forward strand.
CTTGTATTTTTCAGTTGTTCTATTTTGATTTTTTACACTATTTGGATGCCTTTTATTGATTTTTGACTTTTAACTTTTGCTCAAACAGCTAAAAAACGTTTGGTAAATGATTTTTAGAGTGGCTGAAAAAATCAGCTTTACAACCAAAAGATAAAAGTTGTTGTTACTAGTTTGCTGCCTTTTGGGTTTTACCAAACACTTTAATAAATAGCTACTAATTATGCTTCCGGTCAAACATGTCATCACAAAAAGCCAACAACAACAGTCAATTGCCACACACCCTCTACATATACCATTTTGATCAAAATTTTCTACTAATAGTATATAAAAACAATGATTTAGTATAAAGACACTCTTGGGACTTTAATCATCAGTTTATCTTTTGACATGGTATCAAGCGCTACTCCGCTAGTGTGGCCAAAATGTCATCCAATTAAATTTCATTCACCCCTCCTTTCTAAAAGGAATATATTACGAGGTATGCCAAGTATTGTGTTGTATCCACACTTCAAACACAAAGGGCTCTTATGTGAGTCAGTGAGGGGGCCTAATAGAATATAAAGCCAATCTTGAAACTCTAACCATCATACTACCTCCGTTTTATAGAACAGTTCCCTAGAAATTTTTTGTAATTGGTATTAGGTGAATGTAAGATTATATAATTAAGGGGAATAAGGACCATTGGATATATAGTTAAAATTGGAGAAAATCAGGAAAGCGGGGACCAGCCTCCTTCACTGCCACCACTGTACCACCCACCCCCTCCATAACCACCACCTCAATCCATTCCACCACCACCACAACCACTAGAAGCCCCCAACTCCCATCTGAAATCCTACCCCACTCCCCATAAACCACCATATACCTCCCGAAAAACACCCCACTTCCATAAAACACTCGAGCCCTAGCTGAAAACCACCACAACACTACCTGGGACCCCGCAATACCACCGAAAACCCACAAAACCCCATTCGAAAACACACAAAAACACCACCAAAAATCCACAGACTCGGGTCTGAGATGAAGGTGAAGAATGAAGAAGAACACGGCTATGCCCACAAGTTTTCGGCTATACCCACAAAAGCATCTTTCCCAATTGAGATTCTATAGCCATGTTCTTTTTCACAAGTTTATAGGAAAACCCACAAAAACGGATTTGAGAGAGAGAGAGAGAAGGAGAGGATCGGAGAGGAAGAAGATGAAGTTGTTGGTGGTGATGGTGGTGGTTGGTGGTGATGACGGCGTATTGATAGGCTAAAGTCGTATCACCTAATCAAAAATAAATCCTAAAGTCCTCTAACAACAATAGTCAAGGGAAGTAGGGCCGAATCCACAGGGAGACAGATTTTCTATGTTAATATTCAATCAAATAACTACTTCAGATGAAATCAGGGAAGAAACAGTGAACTACTAATTAAACTAAGGAAAACAGGATTAAAGTGAAGATTTATCTATGAATTAAAAGTCTAGCGCAATAGTTCTGTCCACCATGCTTATAACATTCAAGAGGGTCAAATAACTAATATCGCCTAAGTTTAGAGTCGAACGATCAGAACAACTGTCAAGCTTATGGTCAGGTCTCAACGCTCATGATTCAACATATGCAGTATGGTCACAAACATAATCAAAATCACTAATATGTTCTAAACCTCTAAAAGTAAGACTGATCTGTACGAACGATTATTAGCTATAATTCATGAAATTAGCCACTACCATAAATTATGAATTCACGAACAAATCACATTACAATCGTTCTAATCAAAACCTAGAAACTATAGCGATTCAAATAGCAATCATGGCATAAACATGGTTTTCCTCCCTAAAACCCTAGAAAAGGGAACTACTCACTCATGGCAATGAAAGACAAAATCAATTCAAAGTAAAGATTCATAATTGGCAATGAAAGAAATAATCAATCACAAACAATCTAAGTATGAATAAATAAGAACGAACGAAAATAAAGAGATTACCGAAATGAGTCTGAACTACGAACTATATTGAAAACTAAAGCAATGATCCAAGCTTCAACAATGGAGAAAAACTAGAGTTCTAAGACTAGGGCTTAATGAAATAACAATGAAAAATCAGATGTCTCTAAAACTAATTTAAGTGTTGTATTTTTACTAAGTCTAAAAAAGATAGAAAAAGGATTAAAAACGGGCGACAAAACGCGCGTCATTTAACCCAAAAGTAACTCCGCCCGATCGTGCTAAACCGTCCGATGGCATCGGGCGAGGTATCCGTCTTCAAAACATGACCTGACAGCATTCAGCAGTCCGCCGATGGGTCCGGGCTAAATCCGCCAGATCGGGCGGGTATTAAGTCTTCTCAGAACTCAGCAGCAGACACAGCACAAGCAACTGGGCATAATTAAAAAAACCGCCCGCTGGCGTCGGCCGCAGTCGCCTGATCGGGCGTTTTGACGATCTTCTAGCAGCAGTGATTTCGTCCGATCGGGCGAATCCAGCCCGATAGTAACGGGCGAACTACAGTTTTCTTCCTTTGGCTCTTTGAGTCGAAACTTCGAATCAAGGATGCGTCTAAGCCTATGAAATGTGGTCTTAGAGCTCCGCAACTCATCATATCTTCCGCATAACTCCGTCTATCATATGTTGATGCTCAAAATAGCAGAAAATAGGGAGAAAACTCCCTAAAAACCTGTAATTCAACATAAAACACGCAAAACACAACTAGATAAAGGAATTAGTATAAAATAGCTCCTAAAAGCATAGTTTGACGCGCAATTTAGCTCAGAAGTAGGGGGAAAAACTATACAAAATAACATGATATTACGTATTCACAGAGGAAGGTTGAGAGAAGGGGAGGAGAGTAGAAGATGAAGATGGCAGCAGGTGAAGAGAAATGAATGGGTGGGTGGGGTTGGAGGGGTAATTGGTTGGATAATTAAGTTTAATGAGTTTAAGATTAGTTGTTGATAAGACATCTTTACATTTTAATAAGTGATGTTAATAATATTTAGTAAGGGAATAATTGTCATTTTACATGGTAATTTTTATTACTACTTTAGGTATGAAAAAAAAGTGTTGCAATCTTTTAAAAATTTCTGTTTTAGAAAGCGTTGCAACCTTTTGAACACGGAGGTAGTATTAGACTTTTGGTTGAGTTGGTCTTCCGAAGTAAGTGTTACCATGTAAAATGTTATACTTCCTCCGTTTTCTTTTAGATGTTACATTTTCCCTTTTAGGAAGTTTTTAATTCGATGTTACACTTTCCTTTTTGCAAAAAGTTTCTCTCTATCTCTCACCAATCACATGGTCCCCACTTACTTTTTCTCTCTACTTCTCTCTCTACTCAAAAATTGTCTAAAAGTCCGTGAAAAAAAGTGTAACATCTAAACTAAAACGGAGGTAGTAGAAAGAATTTGCTTTTTCAAATATCTAATATTTATAATTTTCCTAGGGGAATTTAAAAAAAAAACAAGATTTGCCAAAAGGTCGGTCACGCATTCATATTTCATCCACCCTATTTTCTAAATAAAATATTTAGTGCGAGGTATGAGGAGAATTGCGTTGCATGCACACTTCAAACACAAAAGGGCTCTTATAACGATCCAATCTCTAATTTTAAAATTATAATTTTCCGAATCTCAATCCAATCCGATTTGACTGGTGAACACCCCACTTGTTGGTAAGTCAGACTTCATGCATGAAGTTTACATCTTAAGTAGATTCAGGGCAACAATTTTCTCACTTTCTAAAAACAACCTAATACTAAAAAATCTTTGTTGTTTTTTCACCTGAAAAAAGGAAAACTAATTGTTATGCTTAATCAAGCGCCTACTTTTATCAGAATCAACTCATCAAGCGCCTACTGGGAACAATTTGTTGATCAAGATATATATTTGGCCTTTTGGAACAAAATCATTTATTTAGAATGACTTATAATATATCTTTGCTAAGAGAGATTATTTTATATTAATAAACATAACATATGTTTTACTTTTATTTGGACAACACAAAAACAGATAGCCGATATTGGGTATATGTGGAAACACTGCCTCCCGCCTTGGAAAACCTCAGGCCTTATCTTTGTAGTGGACAGTAATTACAAAGAGGGAATTACAGATGCAAAGGATGACCTCCACACGATATTCAATGAGGTATGCTTTCTGTTGAATATGCCTTGAATTATCTGTTGGTTCGAATACTTTATGAGGGTCTCGATGAGCCTGGGTCCAGGGGTGAAACGCCCTGGTGGAGTTGAGGGGGCAACGCCCCCTTAGCTTTTCGGGTATTATAAGGGCTTTGGCCTGAACAAGGGTGCTATACTTAAACCTTATTGTGTTTTGGGGTTTAGACCTATTCTGTTTAAGTTAACTCTAAGGGTACTTATATAAACCATTAGGTTAAATCTTTAGTCGTATCACCATCATTCAGAAATCATTCTAGTGATTAGAGTTGCCTAACTCATTTGTAATCTGTATTCTGGTTCTCTCCTAGTAAAACTAATCTCCCTCTGGTCTAGTGGACGTAGCTAGCACATTGCTAGTGAACCACGTTAAACTCTATGTGTGTTCTTTATTGCTTTCACATTTTATTATTCTTTATCGCCTCTATCTATCATAACACTTTCAAGCTTTATTAGTTGTTGGCGTGGGAGATGTATGGCATTTAGTCTAATACAAATTTATTTTATGTGATTTGAGATTAAATTAATAAGTTGTTTGTATTTTGAGAATATAATACTCAATAGCCTCCACAGTTTTTTATGTAAACTTCACGCCATACGTTTTGATGGACTCTTTAATTATTATTTAATAAAGCTAATATTTAGTTTGAGTATCATTAAAAGTTAGATGATGAAAAATCAATTAAACTAATTATTAAAGTAATTTATTATTTTATGCGCGAAAGTAGCAAATTAGCCCCTTAAATTTGATCAAACGTGAGATTAACCCCCTTAACTTTCTATTGTAGTGTTTGACCCCCATAAGTTTATTTAAACGTGAAATTAAGCCCCATTTTAAAAATACGTACGATTTCTCTAATACAAAATAAAAATAAATAAATTATACAGCTAAAATACATTTTTCTATACCTATAGACCTGTTTCATCTTCACTAACTCCCCTTCCCCATAACAACCACCACCCTCTTCGAAACCCCCACCGCAACACTGCCCATTTAATCTACAATGGTAGCTAACAATTACAGGAAAAAGAGATCTTTCACTCCCTACCAGGAGTTGAATCCAGTAATGACCTACTTATCTATCACCATTTCCAATTTTCCCAAATCATGAGTAAGAAAAGAAACAAACCTGAATTTGGGGCTCAATTGCCAAAGCTAAAAAAACGAAAATCAAAGGTGGGTAAGGCACAAATCTTCCAAAATCTGGAAAAAAAAGCATTCAAATTCTGTATCTTTGCACCTTTTGAAGCAACAATAATGGCGGAATTCTTTGTCTCCTCTTACTCTGGATTGAAGATGAAGATAGTATTAAGCACGATTGGCTGATGTATTTTGACTTTTTGTTTTGTTAAATCGAGATTATCGTCAAATTAACTACAATCTTATTCATTGGTTGTGCATAATTGAAGTTTGCAAATTTTATCAAAGGCTGAAGTATGGGGAAGGAGGGGGTGAGTGAAGAGGTTAAAAAAGGTTTATACATATATAGAACTGTATTTTGGCTGTAAAATTTATTTATTTTTATTTTCTATTAGAGAAATCGTACGTATTTTTAATTTTGGGGGCTTAATTTCACGTTTAAGTAAACTTACGGGGGTGAAAAACTACAATAGAAAGTTAAGGGGGTTAATCTCACGTTATTTTGTGAGTTTAAATCTTGATTTTTTGTTTATTATATATAATTGTTTAAACTATAACTTATACTACTCCGTCCTTTTCTTTAAATTGGTTACATTAAGAATCGTGACACTATGTACAATCAAATGAAATCATCCATTTGTTTCTCAAAATATAAGAAAAAACATGCATACTGATGTAGGGTATGGATCGATCCATGATAATATGCATTTCCTCAATATCAACTATTTATATTTTTCCACGCGTGACATACGTAATAAAAACAATCAAAGATAATTGAATAGCGTGAAAAGCCAAAATATAACCATCTTTTAAAAATGGAGGAAGCATGCAAAAACAGTGGATGGTCCAAAAATATATTAGTGGCCAGTGGGGCCAATAAGTATATAAAATTTTATAACTAAGTTCAAAAAATTAACTATATGAGAACTTTTTTATGAAAAAAAATGTTTCAAATTTTACAAATAAAATTTCCAAAATTCCAAATGTACATGGGGTCAATTCTATCTTCTTGAATGAGGTTATGTGTTTTCAAGCAATAAAGCATAGATGCTTACTTTTGTTCTAAACAATGTTAATTTATGTGTGCGTATAATAACGTGGCATCATGTCTTTCTTAAGAGGAGGATCTAATGTGGCATTATACAATATCTCGGTCACACTTTTTAAGAATATTATTTAATAACTAATATAAGAGTAATTACAATGATGTTAGAAGTTGAAGTAAGTTGAATGGATGTGAAGTGAACTAAATTGAAACTCCATTTCTTCAGCTGAAGAACATGGCGTAATTAGTACCCCATTAGTTCTTAAATGTTCTCCCTATTTGTTTTCATGTTTAATCAATGCACATTTTATATCATGAATATCTCTAAATACTTTATACTCATAATTACGAATGAAAAATAGATTCCATCTGACTACGTTTTCTCTTATATATTAGAAGAATTTAAAAGAATTTTTTATTCTAATAAATAGTACCAATATTCTAAATAAGATCACGGTAGAAAGGAACGAGAGAACGTACGTGTCTGATCAAAACAAGTTCTGCATCTATAAACTTAGGGCTTGTCCATATTATGCTGGGTTTAGCTGTAGAAGCAAAATTTTAATTTTGTCTCAATTGCGGATTTATATTTTTGGTGCAGGACTACCTGAGGAATGTAACTCTTTTAGTGTTTGCTAATAAGCAAGACCTTCCAAATGCAATGTCTGTTGCTGAGATCACTGATAAACTTGGCCTCCACTCCTTTCCCCAACGTCGTTGGTAATTCTTTCAAACTCATTTGCTAATTAATTTTTTTCCATTTTATACTATCTCATTTAAGTAACTTTTTATTTTATTTTATTTTATATGTTGTTTGAGATACTAATAATAAGTTATTATTTTGTCAAATTAAAGTACAAGTTAGTTGAAAAACTTGTATCGAACGGTCAATCCTTGAGTATATGTATAGGTTGTATATAACTTTTAAGCTGAAATTTCAAGGTTTTTTTTATACTAATCAGGAAATTAGATTATAGCAAAAAGTTTACAACGAAGTCCAAACAAAGTTAGGACACAGTTTGGTTGAGGAATCTAATATCCTCCAAATATACTTCCTTACAAAAGTCTGGAACATAGTTCAATTCAACACCATCGTAAATAAAAGCTCCATTTTTCCTCATTTCTTTGGCAAGACGATTTGCTAGTTGGTTGCTGAAATTTCAAAGTTTTAAAATTTTAAAACATTGTTAGACGGTCTAACTCAAGACTTACTCACAATTTAGGTGCACAACGGCCTTACAATATTTAGTAATTCCTCCAATTTTTTAATTGTAACACTTTGACCAAAAAACCTTATAGTCAATCACTGCCAACTTTTAACTTTGTGTTTCCAAATGAAGTTGCAACTTTTTTGTCACTCACATGTATGGCATTTCATTGTGCGTTATGATCTCCTTATCTTTTTTAGTGCCTACGGACATCTACAACCATTAACGGCTAATGTAAGGAGATTTGTCAAAGTTTAAAGGTTATGTTTTGTTAAAAACAATGGATTTAAATATCTAATATTGTTACTTGAAAATATGGATAATACAGGCATATACAGCCTGCTTGTGCTACCTCTGGTGAAGGGCTCTATGAAGGTCTAGATTGGCTTTGCAGCAATTCATCTGTCGAGGCAAGAATTTTGGTCAACGGATTCCCATTTATATTTCTAAACTTATGTTAATAAAAAAGAATCATTTTACTGATCTTATTTTTGTTTGTGATTGCAGTCATGATATTATGATCAACTGTCTGCAAGCAACATATATATATTCAAGTGTGGCTGATCTCAGAACTCATAATTATATATGCTTCTCCGCTAGATGCCTAATATAACCATATCGTGTTGCAAAGATATAAAGTTGTAATAATCAAGATTTAAATTTGTATTCTTACATTTAAATCATCACACATAATCGTTGGAACTAGTAGTAAAAAGCATAACAAATTTACAACACAAATTCAGACGGTGTGATATTATCATTGCCCTAATTTAATAGACCTCCACAACAGGTGTGATTAGATAGTAGGCACCGACTTGAGGGTTAACATCTCTCCACAAACCGGCGCACTCCGGAAAATGGAGTGGGAGTTGAACTTGGTGTATATATGTAATAGTGAAGAACGAGAGTAGAGAGAAAAGTATGGAGGAAAATTCTGTATGTATATGAAACAGAATATGGTCAGGGATTTTATAGTGGTTGAAAGGAAAACGTAACGGCAAAACTTAATCACAGAACAACAAAAACAGTTAGAAAATAAATCGTCATTAAGAAGCCGTTACAAAACTGACGAGGAAGCTAAGGCCAACAACTCTTTTCAGACAACAATAAAACAAGCGGGTCCTAAAAAGTTAAAATCGCATCACACGTGTCATGTCGTGTCATCACGACGGGCGGAGGCGGCACGTACAAGGAGGTTTCTTTCTCTCTCCATAACTTGTACAAGCCATAGGGGGAGAAGTCTCATAAATAAAGAAACACAAACTAGTGTCTTCCATCAATGTGGAACTCCCACTAAAAATAAATAGCGCAAATATGGGACTCCCTATTTAACCAAGTTTGGACTAACTATCTCAATACTTTTTTTAATAAAATCCAACAATAATGAATGAATAGTGCATGTATTTTCTAACTTTTTGACATAGGATCTCCTTTTTTTTTATCACAATATTTTCAGTCTATGAACTTTTCATGGCACTCATAAGCAAGATATGGAATCACTATTCAATTGACAAATATTAGTGACCTACACACGGATCTTGTGAATTGATATTTCTCCCAAGGACTCTAATCAATAAATCTAATAGCATTTCATAATCTAGATCTCTAGTCCGTTCTCGCTCACCCATAAGCACGATGCATGGTGTATCGGGTTGACGTCATTAATTTCACCCTGACGTCATTTCTATGCACCAGCTAGGCGTACAAAAAAATAAAAAAAAAACCCGCATTTATCAGAAAGAACATATGAACAGTGAAAGAACAAAATATAAAAAGAACACTTACTAGAATCAAAAAGAACAAAATAATTTAAAAGAACAAAATATAAAATTTCAAGTAACATACAAAAATTAAAAATCTGACAATTTTAAAAGAACATTTACTTGAAATAAAAAGAACAAAATACGAAATTTCAAAGAACATAATATTTTTTAAAAAAAAAAGAAAAAAAATACGAAATTGCAAATAACATACAAAATTTTTTTAAAAAAAACTAACAATCTTAAAAGAACATAAAGTATTATACAAAAGAACATTAAAGACAGGTTCTTTTCTTAACTTTAAAAATATTGTGGATTATTTGAAGAAACATTTAAAAATTAAATTTAGGTGGCAATTGAATATACGTGATACAGTAATAACCAAAAGGACATAACAATATATTTTAAAAGAACAAGATCGATGACTAGGAAGAGCATTAATACCTAGTTGATAGAACATTATACTCAAAAATCAAAGAACATACATCGAAGCTTTTGTTGGCTGGGCCGGAAAAGAAATTGCTCAGCGACGCTGCCCGGTAGTCCTCCGAGGTTTCTTGAAGTTTTGTGGGAGGAGGAGTGCGGCAGTAGGCGAGGTTGCGTGAAGAAGAAGGAGGAGAAGAGAGAGAGGTTCTGAAGCATCGAAGCCTTTGACAGGCTAAAGTCGTATCACCTAATCAAAGATAATCCTAAGTCCTCTAACAATGATAATCAAGGGAAGTAGGGTCGAATCCACAGAGAGACAGAGTTTCTAAGTTGATATCCAGTTAAACAGCTACTTCAGACAAAATCAGATAAGAAACAACTGAACTACTATATAGACTAAGGAAAGCGATATAAAGATGAGATTTAAACTATGAAATATTAGGGAATTAGTTCGGTCTACCATGCTTATACCAATCAAGGGATCAAACAACTATTAGAACCTAGGTCAAGAATCGATAGAATAGAGCACGTGTCAAGCTATGGTTAAGTCTCAACCCCCATAATTCAACATATGCACCATGTTCACAAACATAATCAGAATTACTGATGTATACTATGCCTCTAAAAGTAGGACGGATATGTGCAAACAATTATTAACCTCAAGCAATCAATGAACCTGCGCAATAACATTAATTACTCATCAAAGAACAAATCACATCATAACCAATCTAATCATGTCCTAGAAATCAATAGCAATTCAAAGTAATCAAGGTAGAAACATGGCTTTCCTACCTAAATTCCTAGAAATTAAGCTACTCAGACATAATTAAATCAACCATAATAAAACTAATATAAAACCCTAATCCTAACATCATGAATCGATCAATAATTAAACTAAGCAATCAAAAGTAATTAAAGAGATTAAGAGTAGAGAAAAGTACCAATTGACGGAAAGCAATAACCTTTATTGAAATCAAATCCGAGGTTCAATCACCCCTTCAACTAATCTTAAGTGTTTAATCTAATAAAACTCTCTAAAAGTTAAACTAAGAGCAATGGAAAATAAACTAGAATAAATATGTGTCTAAAAATATGAAGGTTAACTATTTATAATAGCCCCAAAATCTAAATAAAAACGATAATTAATTGATAGATTTTCGGCTCCGCGAGCCCGGTACCCGATCGGGCAGATGGCCACCCGATCGGGTCCACACAAAATTGGGGCAACACTTTTTCTCCTTTTGAAATCCAACGCAGCAGCACAATCGAAGGCTCCGTTTTTGGGCCAGCCCGATCGGGTGCTAAGCACCTCACCGATCGGGTCCACATGTAAGAGCCCAGCTCTTTTTATTGGATATCCTTTTGGTCAAAAAGGATATAAGGTCTATGACCTAAATACTCATACTACTTTTGTTTCTAGAGATGTTACCTTTTGTGAAACAATATTTCCTTTTCTTCAAACACAACCTTCTTCTTCTCTTATTTCTTCTACTTCACCTGTTCTTGTTTCTTTTGGAACTGAAACTACTGATATATGTTCTAATTCTTCTACACATTCTTCCTCTCATAATTCTTTTCCTGTTTTCCTGAAGATATTTCTTCTTCTCATCTTTTATCAGATACACCTATTCAGCCTATTGATTCTCATTTTGGATATAATTCCTCTTCTTCTACTTCTTCTATTTCTAAAACTCGTTCAACTTCTGCTCCTCCTGATGTTTCTTTTCCTCCACCTACTTCTTCTTTACCTTTGAATCCTCCTAGAACTTCCACTAGAATCATTAAAACTTCTTCTAAACTTCAAAATTTTGAAGTTCCCTATTTTCCTCACAAAAATATCCCTGAAACTACTTCTCCTCCTTCTTTATCTTTTTATGTTTCTACTTTGGCTATTATTGAACCAAAATCTTACAATCAAGCTAAAACATCTCCTGGTTGGATTGCTGCTATGAATCAAGAAATTCTTGCTCTTGAGAACAACAATACCTGGGTTGTTACTGATCTTCCTAAGGGTAAAAAGGCCATTGGATCAAACTGGGTTTTTAAAACAAAACTAAATCCAGATAGTACTGTAGAGAGATTGAAAGCTGAATTAGTTGCTATTGGTTATCAGCAGATTGAAGGTGAAGATTGTTCTCAAACTTTCTCTCCAGTAGCCAAATTAGCTATTGTGAGAGTTGTTATCTCTCTTGCTATCTCTCACAATTGGATTTTACATCAATTGGATCTAAATAATGCTTTCCTGCATGGTTATTTGGATGAGGATGTCTATATGAAGCCACCTCCTGGTTATGATAAAGTTTCTCATGGTCAAGTTTGTAAACTTCAAAAGAGTTTATATGGTCTTAGGCAAGCCTCTAGACAGTGGAATAAGGAGCTTAGTAAATTCCTTCTCACTTTGGGTTTCATCCGTTCTATTCAAGATTATTCACTCTTTACAAGATCTCAAGATAATTAGTTTTTGGTGTTGTTGGTTTATGTTGATGATATCTTAATTACTGGCTCTTGTGGTGTTCAAATTCAAGAGGTCAAATTTGCTCTTGATCAAGCTTTTATAATTAAGGATCTTGGTACTCTTTCTTATTTCTTGGGCATTGAAGTACATAGATCTGCACAAGGTGTTTTTTTATCTCAGAAGAAATATATTAGAGATATTCTTGAAGATTCTGGTGTAGATACTTGTGGTATAGTTGCTACACCTTTACCTGTTGGTTTGAAACTGTCTATTAATTCTAGTGATTTGCTCTCTGATCCTACCATATATAGAAGAGTTGTTGGTAAATTGTTGTATCTTGGGATTACTAGGCCTGATTTATCCTATGCTACTCAACATTTGAGTCAATTTCTGAGTGCTCCAAGAGTCCCTCATATAAAAGTTTCTATACATGTTCTGAAATATCTTAAAGGCACATTAGATAGAGGTCTTTTTCTAAAAGGCAAATTCTATGCTACACTTAACTGCTTACTCTGATTCTGATTGGAGTGCATGTCAGTTTAGTAGTAGATCTCTCAGCTCTTATGCCATTTACATTGGCTCTCATTTGGTTTCTTGGAAAACAAAGAAATAAGCTATTGTGATCAAATCATCTGCTGAAGCAGAATATAGGATCATATCCTTTGCTGCCAGTGAACTTGTTTGGTTAGCAGGCCTGCTGCAAGATTTAAAGGTGCAGATTCCTCTTCCTATCACTCTTTTTGTGATAACAAGTCTGCTCAACATGTGGCTCATAATCCAGTTTATCATGAGAAGACTAAACACCTCAAAAGAGATATGCATTACATCAGGGAGCAAGTTGCTGCTGGTTTCCTTGATACGTCTCATTTGTCCAGTTCTTCTCAAGTAGCAGACATTCTCACAAAAGCTCTTCCTTCCTCTCAACATGTTCTTTTATGTAGCAAGCTTGGTTTGGTTTCCCAAATCCAACTTGAGGGGGGTGTATGAGATTATAAGAGATATATGTTGTTTTACTCTTATACTCTTTTCTTATTCTCTTGTCTTAGCTTTCTTTTAGCCTAGTATAAAAGGCTATTTTATTCCTTTGTAACTAACTGATTTTCATAACTGAATAATGATATCTTGTTTTCTTCATCTTCATTTCATTTTTCTCTCTCAATGAGAGCTGAACTTGTTAAGTTCATCAAGGGGGTAATAGATAGTTATAAAAACAATAATAGGGCAATAATTATATAGTCATTTAACAGAAAATAATTCATAGCTTTGAAGTTTGAGTATAATTATAATTATTGAGACCGGGAGACAAAAGGTATCATAATGATTTTACTTGAATATGTTTTTTTGTCTTTTTACTTGTGACATTTCGTATATCAAAATTTTAGTTATAGGCACATTCCATTTGTAAAGACCTGGTTGAACAAGTTCTCTTAGTATTTAATTAGGCTCTCGATGTTATTTCTTAATACTACACATGTCTAATTTTAATTCATCAAGTTAGCCATCTTCAAGGAATTAGCAAAGGCCTTGAATAGTTGACCAAATGCATGAACTTTCTTTCTCCCCTTTTCCTTCTAGAGAAAAGTATGACTATTCCAAAAATCATGCGTCTCTGCTTATGTGGACAACCTAGTATCTCCTATTGGCTGTGTGTTGAGATTTTCTAGTCATGTACATATAATACTTTCTATTTTAATTTATTACATTTTTGAAAGTATATTGGGACCTACCTAATGCATTCTCCTGTTTTCTTTTTTTTTTGACAAGCTTTCTCCTGTTTTCATGAAATAAAAAATCAACATGAAGAACATATATATACCTATTCTATTTCAGAGGATAAATTACAGAATCCAATTGATATATTGATCACGACCCACAACGAACAAGAAAGGTTTTATCCCAGAAGCTGAATAATCAACTCTCTTTTGCCACAATTCTTTTTACAAAAAATTGTTAGAACTGGTTTTTGAAGGGTTGACTCAGCTGAGAAAAACACTAAAACAGAGAGTGAAAGATGGGGGCGATGTTATCAAGTTTAGTGAAGATGATGTTTGCGAAGAAAGAGATGAGAATATTAATGGTGGGTCTTGATGCTGCTGGCAAAACCACCATTCTATACAAGCTCAAACTTGGTGAAGTTGTCACTACTATCCCTACTATTGGTGTGTACTTAACCCCTTCTAATTATAACTTTGCATTAACTAACTACATTAACGGGAAGGTTTGTTGCGTCACATGGTTATACAACTCTCTAAGAATCCCGAAAAATTAGGGGAACTTTTGGCTTTCATGAAAAGAAGTTGCTTTTGAAAAACTTTAATTGGTGGAAAGGATTTGGTCCTACTACATAGGATTTACAACGGTTGTAAGGGTTTAAGGAATTTGTTTTGAACAAATACATGTTTTACTTATCAGATAAAGTTGATGTTTTGTGTGTACATGTATGGGCATGTGAGAGGTAAGTTTATACTCTCTTTTTTTATATAAGGGACTATTTTAAGGTGAAACTTTGACACGTAAGTATATTACAAAGAAAGAATGACAAACGAACGAAAAGCATGCTTACTTATTAAAAAATGGTTGAGGTGTCTTTTTAATTGAAATTTTGTTTAGGCTTTAGCAAGATTTTTTCTTGAGGGGGTAGCCATTAGCTAAGCTAGCTAGATAATTCCACACAGTCAACTAGTCATGTTTGATGGATTAAGGGATGCTTATTAGCTAATGGCTAGCATGTTGAATAGCCTTCGGAGATTTGTAAGTAAGGGATGCTTTGGAAATTTTGACTGATTCTTTGATTTTGGGCAGGCTTTAATGTGGAAACTGTGGATTACAAAAATGTTGGCTTTACTGTTTGGGATGTTGGGGGCCAAGACAAGGTACTCCTGTTAAGTTCCTAACTATTTTTCACTCATAGGTTCTACGTCATGCTATATAGAAGGGTAACAACATGCATGCATGTTTATCATTGAGCAGTGTCTACTTCAAAATTATGAGCAATTCTTATTCATAATATGTCCTACAAATGTTGTATTCTTGCATATACCTATTTTTAATTCGTTTTACTTTGCATAATAAATGTTGTATATCGCATCACCTGATTTTCATATATTTCCTTTTGGAACATCTATCATATTTTGATAAGGTAATGATAATTTATGACCAAAGTAAATGATAATTTGGTATCACTTAAGCAATCATAACGACTTGTATTTTGAAAAAAATAATTAGCTAAAGTAAGTGACTTATAATTTGGATCCTTATAGTTTTCCTATTATAATCAAATGAACACTTATGCTTATATATTTTTTGGAGTAACACAAAATTACAGATTAGACCTTTATGGAGATACTACTTTCAAAACACCCAAGGCTTTATCTTCGTAGTGGACAGTAATGACAAAGAGAGAATCATGGAAGCCAGAGATGAGCTCCACAAGATGCTAAGTGAGGTTTGTGTTTTATGTACTTGGGCCTTGATCATATTGTATTGGGCTTATCTAAGCCCAAAAAAAATTATTTTTGTCAAGCTGTTGTTGCTCCTTTATGGGCTCAGGCCCAACCATGTTTAACATTATGATCCAAAAGTGTCTCAATTGGTGTGATGGTGTTTATATCTTGGTGCAGGATGAGCTGAGGGATGCAATTCTATTAGTGTTTGCTAACAAACAAGACCTTCCAAATGCAATGTCTGTTGCTGAGATCACTGATAAACTTGGCCTTCACTCTCTTCCCCAACGTCGCTGGTAATTCTTTCGAATCATTTAGATAACTTCGGGTATTTGCTTGATTTAACTTCTGCCTTTCTTGTTTCGTATTATTTGTCGCTTAAAATAAAAATATACTATTATTTGGATGGTATAAACGACCAAGAATACAATACATGTAGCTCCGTAAAAGGGTATATAGATTTAAATGTAAGTGTTAATGCAAACCATTAGTATGGATAATGCAGGTACATACAAGCTGCTTGTGCTACCTCTGGTGAAGGGCTCTATGAAGGGCTAGAATGGCTTTCCAAAAATATAACTATCAAGGCAAGAAACTTGGTCTTTATTTCCTATTAATATACTACCTCCATAACATAAAAAATGCAACGATTTAAAATAAAGTGTGAGTAGAAAATGCCTAATCGTTGTATTTTTTATGTTACGAAGGTAGTATATTTCTGAATCATTGTTAACAATAATTATTCTGCTAATTACATTGATCTTCTTGGATTGTGATTGCAGTCATGATATTATGATGAACTGCCTGGAAGCAATTGCTGATCTCAGAAGTATATATGATTTGTGTAGCTCTACTAAATTCTGTATTACCGTTCATTATGTTGCAAATATGTAAATTTGAATTCTATATATTTAAAATGACATACCTTAGTGTGGTGAGAGTTGAGATTGGAGTGGACTGATGATGAATGAATACTGCTTGTAAAATATATATGACCATATAATCTATAAATCTGTTCCTTAATTTTGCTAGTATTTCAAAATTCACTAAGACCATGTTGAGCAATTAATTTTCAAGTAGTGGGTCTTTGAGCTTTGACTTTTAACCAAGGCATAATTATACTAGATGTGAATGTTCAACAAGTAGTGTCATAACATAGCTTATATTGGTTGGTTGATGCACTATTTTGGTAAAGCTAAACACATAGTATGAATTATTGTCATAAAAAACAAATATTAGATATTGTGATAAGTGCTATATTTGGAGTAGTTTTGATGGTAAAAAATTATTTTTTTTGTTGTAAGTATTAGTTTCGCATGAAATTGCTACCACAGCCGCTAACGACTACTTTTTCTGTTTTAATTTCTTATAGAAATTACTCCCTCCGTTTTTTTTAATATGCACCTAAGGCTTTGCACTAGAACCAAGGAAAAAGTGGAAAAGTAAGAGAGAAGGTTAGTAAAAGTAAGGAAAAAGTGAAAAAGGTAGAGAGAAGGAAAGAAAAAGTAAGAGAGAAGTGTAATAATTAGGTGGGCCAACCTTCCATTTATGGCAAAAGGTAGTTAGGTACCAATTAAAAAAAACACACCAAAATGGAGAAATGTGCATATTAAAAAAACGGAGGGAGTAGTTGAGAATATTTAACAGTTGAACATGTAACAAGTAATTTAGAATGAGGGGAGTAAGAAAGTGAATGGATAGACAAGTGAAAATTGGAGTACAATCAGTTTCTTGTTATAGGAATATTTTTTTTAGAGAAGTGTCCATTAATAAAGTTATTATTGGACTTATGTTTATAAGTAGGCAAAACTCAAAAGGTTGTAAAGTTGTCCAAAACATGAGGAAGTTTCAAGGAAACTGAAACTTGTGCAAAGCTACCCAAAACAAGTGGGTCCCACTGCCCTACATCTTTTAGGTAAAGGTTGATAAGATGAGTCCTTACTAGAGCCCTCACTAGACACTACTACATCAAAAACATTGTTTGGACTTGTGTTTGCCGAAATAGAGTAACTCTTCTTTCTCTTGTGAACTTTCTCATTGCTTGACAATTCTTGTATAAATTTGTAGCACTCTTCTACCTTGTCCTGGCCAAAATCATAGGAGAGTTTATTAAGATAAATAATTTTTAAAATAAATAAAGGGATTTTGAATGTTTTTTTTGTTAAGATTGATACAAACCTTGTCAAGTTTTAAGGTATCTATGATATCAACTTGGTGTTCTAGATTACTCCACAGTCCAATTTCTTTCAAAGTTTGTACCATAATTGTTGCTGCTAAGACAGATGGAACATAGCACAAAAATCTCGAATCTGCATATCAAAATTGCATATATTCCATTAATTAGTACTTCTTTTGTTCTCAAATCAGATTGAGGAATTACTTCTTAGACGAGCATCTAAAATTCGCGAGTAATATTCTATTGGTATTCTAAGGAAAATAAAGTCTTGGAAAGACGGTCTCACTATTCATAAATTGTCATATTAATTAGTCAAACAAAAAGTAACAAAAGTTTAAAAGCCTAGCTTAAACATGAAATGGTTAAATACAAGTATGAATTTATTTAGAAGTTAATTAGCTACAAAAAATCTCAAATATTAAGAAGGCTAAAGGTTAAGTGGCCTGATCAATAACCTTGGTCAAATCATTTGATACAAGACCTTTTCTTTTACTAATTTTTTGAACCGTATAATTCGGACATTTATTGTATAAAAATTACTAGTGTTGTTGACAGAGTTTTTTCACTAATACGGTTATAAATATGTGTGGTACAGATTACTGGTAAAGTATTGGATCCATGAATTAGATTTTGATGATTGTGGCTAGGGTTTAGTAGGTCAAATCGATGCTTAGAGCTTACCCATGATGGAAGAAAGAACTAGGCTCTCACATCTCCATAAAATTGTCCAATGACAATGGAGTTTTAAGTTGAGCTTCCTTATCAAATGTCCAAAATAGGAAAGTGGGGTCACTGCATTCATTTTCCATTCAAGTGTTGAAAGTACCAAGAGCTCCATTCTCTGAATTACCTTAGCTTCAAACATCTGTTTATTCTCTACCTACACCAATCACACCAAATAATTCAAGAAGAAAATTAGTACAGTGCCATTATAGACTATAGTAGTGGGGAAATTAGTAGCCCATTAATACTTGCTTGTTTTTCTCTTTTCTTTTTTCCTACATTTGATAAGGTAGACATTTGGCCAAACAAAAGGTAGAAATGGATGCATTCTCATAAATAATTTTATCAAAAATTAAATGTTAATAGAAAGGTGGGAAGACAAAAAACAAACTTTAAGGAAAAAAAAAGTTGGCTAACTAGATCAGCATCTCGCACAGATTAACACAAATTTTAAGGGAAAAAAAGTTGGCTAACTAGATCAGCATCTCGCATTAATCCAAATACATAACATAGTTAGCCACACATGCAAGCCTATTTGATAATAAAGAGAAAATTACAAAATAAAGCCCTACTTTTAAGTTAATTGTAATGGAGTATAATCTCACAATACAACCTCGTGGTTAATAAATACAAGCCATTATCATTTGTAGTTTTGTTCTACTACCTACTCGTTAAATAAAAGTCAAAATAGTTCACGTATCTCCACGTTGGATATTTTCTTTTACAAAAAAACAAATGTGATACTTCACACTTCCTTCTTTTGAACTTTTTTTATCATAATTTTTAACTAATATATAAAACCAAATATTAAAATATAAGGTGTTATTAGATTTATGTCAATGTATGGTTTCAACTTTCATAATTTTTGCCAATTGATATTCGGTGATCCAAGATGTATACTAATAAGCGTGTCAGTCAGATTGTTGCAACTAAAAAGAAACGGATGGAGTACTCGGTAAAACTTAAAGTTAACTTCAAACATGGATGAGTTATAAACAGGCGCTCAAAAGGAACTTACTTGAAAATCCAACAGAGAAGGAACATGAGTCCCTTCAACCTTAGAAGCCAAAGATAAACAAGCAATAGCAGCAACATGAATCATCCATGGCACCTTTGTTTGAAACCCAAAACTCATTACAAACCTATCAAAGTAATTAACACCTAAAACCAGTGTCATTACAGAGAAATTATGGTAAGAATTAACTCTAATCATCCACTCCAAAGCATCTCTCCTAGCTTCCATTAATACTAACTTGCTAGAATCACCAAAACAAGCTTGTTTTCTTTCTTTTAAAACCAAAGCATTTAGTTGTTCTTCGTCATCTTCGCAACAAGAAGAATCTTCATGTAATGGCGATAAAACTGATGACCCATATTCATAACAATGAACATGATCATCATCATCAACATCCCAACATGTTTCTTCACAATATAAACAGTCAAGAAATTGAGATTGTTCTTGCTGTGTTTCTAAGGTTGTCATTTTGGTTTGTTGTAATTTTGAGAGATGAAGAATTTGTGTATATGTAAGAGAGGAATGTGGGTGTACAAAGAGTGTCCATGACCTCTGTATAAGGATCTCTTTCTGTGATGAAATGCAGAGAGACTGAGGTGGGGAAGAGGGGCCCCAATATATTAAGTAATTTGAGGAGTGTGTGTGTTTTTTTTAACTTAGGAGTTGTCAAAGCTTGTCCTTTTTCCCCTGTTTTTGACTTGCTTCTTTTTATATTTTTTTGAGTCTTTTACCCTAGCATGATTTTATTTGACTTATTTCCTTTTTGGCCCTTTCAAGGAGGAAGTGTTGGTAAATCTTTTTAAACTTAGCAAGATCATAAAAATCTTATTTTCAAAGTGTATTCTCTTCGGCTTAACTTATCTGATGTGAAGTTATTAAATTAGATTGAAAAGCAAGTCTATACATTTACAGATAAAAGGAGTATCTCTCATTCAAATTATTTAGAGACCATCTTTGATATGGAAAGCAAGTCTATACGAACACAACTTTGCCGAACTCATATTCTTTTAAGATGCAATCTTGTCGGGCTTTGTTCTTCTTATCTTCTTTTTTCACTTTGTTTTGAAACTTAAGTTCGGATGAATTAAATTCAAAGCTAATAACCTAAGCTAAAGATAAATAGATTGAGGTAAGGTAAGTTCAAGGCTAATAGGCTAATCCTCACTTTTTCATATATTAAAGTTGAATTGAACTTGTGCTTTTCTTTGAATGAAAATTTCACCAACTTATAGTTGATGTGTTTCTTTCAGGTACGCAAAAATTGTTGCATCTCATGTTCCAACCTAGAGACCCTAACTTAACAGCTCCCCCTGACTTTTTCTTGACAATCTTACCATGAGTATAGCCAAAGTTAGAAATTTAAATTTGGGAGTGTCTTAACCATACCGACTAGTACACCTCGACAATAATACACATTTTAAATATTGATAACATCACATATATTGACAATGAGAAATTGAGATTTCATATCCAAATTTATGGCATTTATTAGAGACACTTTTATTGTATCACATATCAACACTCCCTCCATTGAGTTAATTACACACTATTTTCAACTATGATTCTCAAAAACCTTGTAAATAACTGACACAAAAGGGAGTTCTTATCATCATAAAAATAAGTTAAAATCTACAAAGTTCTAGCTAACATTAGTCTTGATGCTTCAATTCAAAGATTCTACCCACAAGAAAAGCAATTCATGAAACCCATTGCATTCCCATTTCAAACATTCTCAAAATGTTGACAGTTCAAATGGATAGCATTCAATGAAAACACGAAAGTTGCATGGATTTTGGGCAGAGTCTCATAAACTAGGAATATATTCTTCAATATGTCTTCTCCTTATCTATTATGCTTCATTATTGCCCAAGAGCTTCTATTTAATCGGGACCAAACACGCCCTCCAACTTTAAGGTCGGGACTCGGAGATTTTGAACTTTGAACCCCACTTTCCACATTTCTCTTGTGGCTGACAGAATGTAGGGGTGTTCAATTTATTGAACCTTGTTTGGGGGGCAAAGAGGTAGCATTCTTTTTTGAGGGGTAAGGTAGTCTATTTTGAAAATAGGTCTATGAGGTAAATTTGTGTTTTAATTTTTTTTGAAATATTTTCTTTACTCACTTAAGCTAAGAAAATAAAATAGTTTGATTTAGATAAATATCAATGTGTAGAGTTTTCATCAATTCATCATAGAATGCACATAATGAAATCAGGTAATCAGCAACATGGTTGATCTCGTAGTACACATGGATAGACTTATAGATTGAGAAGCATGTAAGAAGGATTTTGATATTCATTAAACGACACGAATTGTGTGAGCAATTTGTTGTAATATTCGTTCTGAAAATTTTGTATAACAATTTGTTTGTTCTGTCTAGTTGAAACTATGTTCTTTTATTTTATTCATACTTCACTTTGATCATCTTTAGAAAGGAAAGATATAGTCTTGTAGGGTCTTGTAAGATTAGTCTAAATATATATTTCAATATATGAACATTTTATAGTATTTACCGATAAATAATTAAAGAGCTAATGGTCAATGTTTTACATTAGTAAGCGCCAAAGTCAAGTTGTTGCTAAGAAAGAAAAAAGCTAAGTTTTTTAGGACGAGCATATTAGATACGACAAGTATTATCTCCTTACGCGTCTTTCAATTAGTAGCATGTACAATCAAATTGTCAACTAAAATGTATACATTTTTTTTTTTTTTGCTTTTCACAATTTTCAATATAAAACATTAAGCATTACTATCATTGATATCACATATTGGTCAAAGTAAAGTATCTGAATAGTGCTATAAAAAGTATAGCTATTTAAGTAAAAAGAGTGGAATATAACTCGACTTCAATATACAAATACTTCTTCGCAATGAATTTAATGGAACAAACCATTTTGCATACATATTAAGGAAGAGATTTAATGGTGTAAATCAGCAAATTCATCAAAATAAGCTTATTACAAGCAAGAATGAGATTATAGGTTATTCGTCTTAAAATTATTTTGATCAATTTTTTCATTTACGCCCTTAAATATCTTTCTTAAAATGCGTGTAGAATGGTTTGTTGTATTTAATTCGTTACTGAGAAAGTAGAAAAATTGATATCGTTTCCATTGCATAAACGATTCAATTAGCAGTAAACATAAATGGTTTGTGTCCTACAGGCTAAAAAAGATTCACTCTACTCTAATTTCTACTAGAACTACTACTACGTAATTTTTTTTTGTAAGAAGAAGTGACCCGGATCCCGCTCGAGTCCTACTAGGCCAGGCACTTGAGAGTAAGGGGGAAGGGAAAGGGTAAGGGAAATCCCTACCCTCAAAGTGAAGAAGACAAAAGGAAAGCAAGCCATGCTCTTGTATAGTTGTATGTGCTTGTCGCCTACACTACTATTATACAATTAAGAAGACTTTTAAATGATATCATCTTGAAATAGTTTGAAAAGGTCCCCTCAAGATTTCAAGTTATTCCAAATTTTGAGAGCCTATTAATACTCTTTAATCCTAAAATTGCTTTTATGTAGCATTAATTTTCTTTCTGAAGTAATAGGTGTTAAAACTCTGGAACAATCAAAACATTACATGCGAGTGTCTCACATTGATTAATTTGAAGAGAATTGTTCACCAAATAAGGCTAAGGGATTACTCTCCTTATTATCATATGATTTAAGGTGAAACCTTCTTTAACCTTATGAAATGACTCTCATTTCTTCTTATGAGCACGGTCGAGGCTCAGGCCTATACTTATACTTAACAATAACGGATATTAATAAAAAGAAATAAAGTAAGCAAGTGCTTTTGGGTTATCCGACGTCTCCTGGGCCCTTGCAAAGTTGTACTGCTATCCGCGGAGGTCATAGGCCTATATGGTATGTTGTTTATGGAGTACTACAAAAGGTCCTACATATAAGACAAAAAGATAGTGCCAATTTTTTGGTAAATGCTAAGAAAGTCAACCCTAAATGGTTTGATCGTTACATCAACAAGATTGTTATGCTTTTTTTGTAGCTGTCTGATAGCAACCACTTTGGCTCTTTCATCATTTGTTTGGTTATATTCATGGCGGAGCCAGAAATTTAAAATAAAGAATAAGATAGTAAAAAACATAGCGGTTTTATTGTTATAGGGTTAAATTAACCTCAATTGAATTTGTAATTTGTGAGATTTTTACAAAAAAAATGTGAATCTGGCACAAAATAAATATCAATTGAACTGAGTACTACGTAGGTATTACTTTAATAAACATCAAAATTCAATGCCAATTACCACGTAAGTCCAACCATTCACATGGTTGTATGCTAGAGATTTTGACAAATCTTGGTTGGTTGGCATCAATCTTGCAACCTTGCGGGTGAAATTTTTACATTTTGGGGTACCCCAATGAGGGCAATGATTCACCTGGCTCTACAATGCTTAAATGGCTATATGCATTACATCAAAAAAATTAGGAGAGTGATAAGCGTAATCTCTAATTAGTAGAAGTAATTATTAAATACACGGTGTTCAAATACAAAACACTCTAGAGATCTAAAAATAAGAGAACTTGTATTTTATGTGAATTGACTATGCTGATATTCATTTGGTTTCAATATTATTTATTTAGCTATTGGTGTTGGCACTTAATTAAAAATTAAAAATTCATTCATTGATTTGAAAATCATTCGACATATACAATAAAAAGTTATAACTAACGGATACATATCAATTGAACTTATTATAATTCTAATAATACAAAATCGCAATCGTTGATAAGACCTAACGCTTTTAAAAACCCTCTTCCGCAACACTGTCTGATGCAGCGTTTCTATGAGGGGATCTATCGATCTGCTGCAATTTTGAAATAGAACTTGATTTATTTGAACTGATTATAGGTGAAGTGTTGACATTTGTCGTAATTTCACATAAATTATGATCAACAAATCAATCTTTAGAATAACACCAAAAACAAAGTCTTCAAACTCTCACATAAATAGAGATAAAACTCAATACATGGGTAGATAACCATATATAACTCAACATATGAGTAGAAAAACTCTTATTTAGAGTGAGACTGAGATTATTGTGGACAATCACGTTAAAACTAGTAAAAAAATAAATTTGGTAGAAGAGTGGAGAGAAAAGAGAGAAGAAAAAAAGGGCGGTGCTTAACTCTAGTCGGCCCTTCTATTAGAGTTAAGCATATTTATGTGAGCTTAATACTAAAAACCAACTCTATATCTCCTTAAGATAAATGACAACAACTATTCCGTACTTTCCAAAATATTGGATCCCTTTCGCTTTTTCAAAGTTAAAGTTCGTCAACTTAACTGTATTTTTAAAAAATTATTTACAATATCAACATATCATTTTAAGATGATCTCAATATGTATTTTCAAAACATCATATATTTTATTTATTATTTTTGTTTACGTGCCATTAAATATTTTAAAATAAAGAAGTTAAAATTTCCTATATAAGACATGAGCCCTTAGTAGAACTGGCCTTAAAGTTCCGAAACAAAATAGTGAATAAGGCAATAGAAAGCCCACACTCTCACCGCAAGCAAAGTCTTTTGGTTCCCCGTTGTCATCCTGCCAAGCAATTCATCAGACAGCCAAGACGGATCTGGGAGCCCACGGAAGTTATAAATACAAATTACAATGATCAATTTGGAATTTGGATCCAACATGCAAGAAGCACACGTAACGCAATTTACAATTTTAATATTTTAGAATTTACTTCTCTATTTATTGGACTTCTAGTATTGTGTTAATTTTCGATTCAGCAATCTAACTTAGCAATCTCAAAATATATAATTGACACCCCGATAGTAAAAGGCTAACGGTAATTTAGAAAAGTGAAATTTGACAGTATAAAGAGCATTGTTGGTAACGTCTATTGCTAACACAGCAACCTCTTATATTGTGTAATACTATTGTATTATATTAAAAAAAAACTAGTATTTTATACCGACTTTTACCGTAGTAGTTTTTTTTATAGAAAAACACGGAATCGAATGGAGATTCGGGTCCCGTGTTTCCAGATTCTTTAAAAAGAAAAAAAACGTTTTTGTATTTGCAAAATCAAATCCCACTCTCTTTTGGCTAATTTTTTCAAACAAAAAAAATACAATTTTATGCTATAATCTCTCATCTCCATGTTTTCCAATTATTTTTCTTTTAAAGAAATAAGGAACCGACTTGGTGGTGGTGGTGGTTCAAGGGGTGGTGGGGTGATAAATGGTGTTAGAGAGATGGAGTTAGAAAGATGAGATAAATAAGGGTAATCTGGACGATTCATTGCAAAATACGGGTTGTGAGGTGCTGAATACGAGCTATGTTTAGTAACACCCATAATATATCATCAAGCATTCATCGATCTGTACACCATATTCATAGGAAAAATATCATAAATATACATATTATCTTAATTTCTCACGTGAACATTATCTATTTAAGATATAAATATAGATCTACTGAATAAACAAAAGATTCCTCTCTAAAAACCTAGTTAGTAATAACTTAGATACAAATTATTAAAAGAGACGGACTATCATAAAATTAGACCAGCCTAAACCCGCATTATACAAAGAAGCCCATTCCGGAATGAAATAAACTAGTAACTTGTTTTCTTCTTAGTATTGGATTTAGGCCATTGCCTAAATTTAATTTAAAAGTAAAACGGTCTCTTATAAGACGAGGTATAACCTAGATCATGTACTCAAATAGGTTTATTTTATTTTTTGATATAGATGTACTTCTTCCCGAAAGATAAATTACTTATCTGCTTTGATTAATATTTTATCTACAATTATTATCATGCACCCGGATGCACCGTGCGCATGGTGCACCCAGTGGCATTATTGTAATTAATGCAAAAATCTGGGCAAGAGTATAAGTATTAAAAGCTTGTCCTAATACCATGTAGATAGTTTAGCTCAGTTGGTCTTGAGGTTTATGTGTTTGGTAGTTGGTCATGGGTTCGACTCCCATACCAATCATTTATAATTTTCTTACGTTTGTCTTTTCCTCCTCTTTTGGCTTTGAATCTCATTGTTTAATTTTTTTTCATGTTTCTTTCATAGTCTTAGTTCTTATTTTACCTTTTTTTTATTTTATCTTTTTCAATTATTTTGCATATTGTTGTACTATAATTATTTTTTTGGAGGGATATTGTATTATGATTGTTATTTTTAAATTTATTTTACGGGTATAATATATAATTATTATAACACGTCTTTTTTCTTTTTAATATTTTCCATATTCTGTTACAATATATTTTTGAAAAAAATTTAAATAAAAAAATTATTTTATTCTTCTTTTCTTCTCCACTCACTAACTTTTTTCATTTCTTAAAATACATTTCACTCATTTGATCAATCGTTTTTGTGCAGCAAGATCAGTAAACATTCTGATCACAATCGAACGATTTTATTTTACTCATTTGATCAAATGAGCAATCATTTTTGTGCAGCAAGATCAGTAAACATTCTGATCACAATTGAGCGGTTTATTTTACTCATTTGATCAAATGAACAATCTATTTGTAAAGGAAGATCGGTAAAGATTTTTGATCTTGAGTGAAGTAAAATAAATCTACTCATTTTGTAACAATTAAAAACAAACAGTGAGAGTAAAAAATAAGGAAATGAGCAACATGATTTTCAAAGGAAAACATGGAAAAATATGTTTGATATAGTTCACATTATGATTTGATATTGAGTGAGTTAAATTAACTCTACTCATTTACAAAATGAACAATTTTATTTTACTCATTTTGATCAAATGAGCAGTTTATTTTATCTTGGAGATAAATCAATCTGCTCATTTTGACAAATGAGCATGTTTGTTTTGATAAGTAAACATTCTAATCTCAAGTGAGGTAAAATAAATATGCTCATTCACAAAATGAGTCGTTTTATTTTACTCATTTGATCAAATGAGCAGTTTTAGTTTACTCATTTGATCGAATGAACAATTTTATTTTACTCATTTGATCAAATGAACAATCTTTTTTACACAGGAAGATCAGTAAACATTTTGATCTTGAGTGAGGTAATAAATTTGCTCATTCACAAAATGAGCTGTTACTATGACTTAAATTTTTCTTATTATATTCTTATTTTCTTTTCCACTCTCTAACTTTTTCCAATTCTTTTTTCAATGTGGAGAAATAAAAACTAAACAAACAATAAGATACCCATTGAAAATTTAATGAAATAAGAAATATAGCTTTGAAATGAGTAAATATGTTACTTAGTGCAAAAAAGTCCTTAAATGAGCAAAAAACTCTTAGAATATTGCTCATTTAATGAAATTATTAAAAATACCACTGAATATTTATGGAACAAAAAATAATTTAAATGAGTAAAACATCCTTATAATGAGCAAACATTGTCTTATTTTACGGTGTAGAATATATAATTATTTTAAATTCACTATAATTTTTAAGCTTCCAATATATCACTTGAATGGACAATACATAGTTCGAATGAGCGATGTATCTTAAATGAGCAAATTAAATGTCTATTTCTAATGTCTAAAAATAAAAAATAAATAGTCAGAAAAAAGAAGAAAATAAACAATATTATTTTCTAATTTGTAGTAGCTTAACAATGGTACGTGGAAAATAAATAAATGAGTAATTTATCTTTTAAATGAGCAATTATATAATTCTTTATTGATTAGTAAACATGTATATACTGTGTCACATTGACGAATATATTACTAAATTGAGCATTATATATTTCAAATGAGAAATATATCTTAAAATGAGAAAATATATTTTCTAATGTGTTAAAATAAATACCAAATAGAGTAATCAGTTATAATACAAGTAAATGAGCAATATTGTTTTCGAATGAGCAAATTGATTATACTTGAACTTGAAAAATAACTAAATGAGCATCGTAACTTTCAAATGAGCAATATAACTTTTAAATGAGCAATAATATATTTCTTTTAAAAAAATAGGAATAAAAAGAAGATTAATAAAAAATGAGTTGAAGGAGGAAAAAACAACAACAAAGAGTGGTAGAGGGGGGATTCGAACCCGCGACCCTCTAACGCGGAGAGAGCATAGAGGCCCAAACACTGAGGTAGCTTTCACTTAGTGATGTAAAATGGAAGGAAATAGTATTAGACCTGTTTTGCTGAAGTTCGCGAAAATCACCAAAATGCCACCGGGTGTACCGTGCGCACGGTGCACCCGGGTGTACGGTGCATGGTCTCTATTTTATCTAATAAACAAGTCGATATAAACTTATCTAAGAAGTTAAAATTCAAATTCGAATGAATGGGGTTGATGATGGTTCGAGTGTAACGTTCAAAGCCATGCCAATAATTCTCTTTTAAACACGCTTGGTCAGTAATCAGTTGGTCTGGTCGTGATTTGGGCCACACATATTCCATTTCCAAAGCTTCATTTCCCATTCCCTCTCCAATTTATCCAATATTTGTGTGCAACTTGCACACCCACGCACCAAAGAAAAGATGGTGGGAGAAGAAACTAATTTTCCAAGTTTTATTTTTTCTTAAAATATGCTATATGCATCATTCTTCTAAAATAAAATTGCATATTGTTTTATATAATTGGGAATATTAACGTGAATAATTCCAACTATTTTTCATCTTCCGAAATTAATCAATGTCTTTAATAATTCCTTAAATAATCCCAACTGTTGTACATTCTTCCAAAGCAGTTGCAAAATCGCACCAACAACTATCAAGTAGGATTATTTTGGAAAGTGTGGATCTATGGACCATAGTTGAAATTATTTTGGGAATTACTTATTAAAGGTGAGATTAATTGTAAAATATGGGCAATAGTTGAGATTATTCACGTTAATTTTTTCTATATAATGTTCTAAATTATGAGCTATTAAGTTCTCTCTAAACCTATTCTATCACAGGTTTTTTATCTCTCTTTTTGTTGTTCTCTTTAGGTAATAAAAATTCGTACATCTTGCACATAATAGTTTTTTGGTTGCAAAACTCAATCATGCAAGTTATATAAAAAAGCAACATATACAAACCTATACTAACAACAATAATAAAATCCAGAAAATCAAGCTAAGCTTGTCATAGTGGTCAAGGGTGAGTCATTCAACATTCAAGTTAGAGGTTCAATTCCAATTAAGATAAAGGCATTATTTCTAAGGTAGAGAGTCCCCTTATTTTTTTTCCTACTCTCAAAGTTAGCCCGCTAATCTAGACTGGTTAAGGAGTAAAAATGAGTCAATTCTTAGGTTAGAGTTTCAATCCTCATTAAATGCACTTTAAAAGTAAAAAATTTCTTATCCTTTTCAACCTACTCTTGAAACGCGTAGCTTGTTAAACTGAAATAAATTGACTCAAAAAAAATGCGATAAAAAAGACAATGTTTCTCTCACTGATCTAAAAAAAATATTAAAACTAAAATCTAGCACAACCAAAAAATGAAAAGGAAAATTATAGCATCTCTTTTACTCCTAAAATTTTCAACTTTTCCTTGACTAGCTTCTTTTCTAGACCTTTGAACTTTGAATTTTAATTGGACAATTTTGGTTTCCCTCTTGACCCATTTCTTCCTTTTTCCTCATAACCCAATATATAATCTTCCTTTTTCCCCAAAAATAAAATAAAATAAAATTTTCCCTTTATTTTTTCAGACATAATTAATTACTACTAGTACAACACATACATCCATCTTTCATCCCTCCAACGGCTCTACTTCTCTTGTCTCCTCACAAAACTCATCTCCCCCCTTTCCCATCCTCTCCAAACCCATTTCACCACCACCACCTCCCGCGACGGCGCGTGGACCCACGCCCCACCCTGGATGGGCCAATCAGCCTCAATCCCATCCAACTCGTCCGAGTTGACTCGCAATCATTCCCGTTCCTTCTCCTTCACAACTCGCTTCACATCCTCCACCCGCAGAAAACCAACCACCCCTATGATTCCCCCACCTTCTTCTCCCCCACCACCTCATCATCAAACACAAAGCCCGGTTACTGAACCCGAACCCAGGCCCGTCTTCCCCGACCCGACTTCAGAAATCCCCGACGAATGCCTGGCCTACATCTTCCAATCCCTCTCCTCCGGCGACCGCAAACGGTGCTCCCTCGTCTGCAAACGGTGGCTTAACGTCGAAGGTCAAAGCCGTTACCGTCTCTCCCTAAACGCTAACTCGGAGATCTCAACTCACTTACCTTCCCTCTTCACCCGATTCGACTCGGTTACAAAACTCGCTCTCCGTTGCGACCGTCGATCCATCAGTATCAGCGACGACGCGCTCATACTCATCTCTCTTAAGTGCCGTAACCTCACGCGCCTCAAGCTGCGCGGTTGTCGCGAGCTCACCGATGTCGGAATCGCTGCTTTTGCGCAGAACTGTAAGTCTTTGAAAAAGCTATCTTGTGGGTCCTGCGTTTTCGGTGCTAAAGGGCTAAACGCTGTTCTTCAACACTGCGTTTTGCTCGAAGAAATCTCAATTAAGCGTCTTCGTGGGATTAATAATGATGGTGATTCTGAAGCCGCTGCTGCCGAGCCCATCGGGCCCGGCGTTGCGGCTAAATCGTTGAAGAGTATTTGTTTGAAGGAATTGTATAATGGTCAGTTGTTTGGTCCTTTGATTGTTGGGTCTAAGAATTTGAAAACTTTGAAATTGATTAGGTGTTTGGGTGAATGGGATAGGGTTTTGGAAATGATGTCGAATTCGAGTAATTATGATAATAATAGTAATAGTGGGTTGATTGAGATTCATCTTGAGAGGATACAAGTCACTGATTTGGGATTATCTGCTGTGTCTAATTGTGCTAGTTTGGAGATTTTGCATCTTGTTAAAACCCCTGAGTGTACTAATTTAGGGATTGTTTCCGTGGCGGAGCGGTGTAAGTTGTTGAGGAAGGTTCATATTGATGGGTGGAGGACTAATAAGATTGGGGATGAGGGTTTGAGTGCTCTAGGGAGGAACTGTGCTAATTTGCAAGAGCTGGTTTTGATTGGGATTAATCCTACAACCTCGAGTATAGAGGTGATTGCTTCTAATTGTCGGAGTTTGGAAAGATTGGCGCTTTGTAGTAGCGAGACTATTGGTGATGTGGAGATGTCGTGTATTGCTTCGAAGTGCTCGGCTTTGAAGAAGTTTTGTATTAAGAGTTGCCCCATTTCGGATAATGGGTTGGAGGCGTTGGCTTTGGGGTGTCCTAAGTTGGTGAAGATTAAGGTTAAGAAGTGTCGTGATGTGACTCGAGATGTTGTTGAGTGGTTGAGGGAGAGGAGGGAGTCGTTGATTGTTAATCTTGATGCTGATGAGATTGAAGCAGTTGATGCTAGTGCTAGTGAAGCGGGAGGTGGTCATGATGATGGAGTGGAGTTTCAAGCAGCCGAGACAGAAGTAGCTTCGGATCAGGGTACTTTAAGGAGTACTGTTCGCAGCGGTTCTTTGTTCAGGGGAAAATTTAGCTTCGTGTTTGGTAGGAATATAGCAGCTTGTGCTTTGAGAAGGTGGTCAACTGGTGGCAGTAATAGCAATGGTAATCAATGAACAATTCAAGCCGGAAAATCACAGAAAAAAAAAGTGTAATTGATTTCATTTCATCCTTCTTTCAGTATTTATATTTGACGCATCACCTGCTTTCGGCTTGTTTATTTACCTATCTTTAGTTTTCAAGAAACTGTTCTTTTCAATTCACCTGAATTCGAAACTGCGACAATACAATTGTTTGGGAAGATATACTCTTCAATATTCAGATTAGCTTTATGTTCAGTCTCGCTTCTGTATCATTTTTTAGGCATGTTCAGCCGCGAATATGATGACTGCTAAGGTCTCATTTGAACTGTCAGTTGATTGAAAATCTGTATAAAACTTTGTTCCACCTTTTAGCTCATACATTTCTTTTGCTGCATCTTATAGCTGTAGAATCTGAATAGTTGCCTCTGTCTATTGGGTTAAGGTTTGGATTTGTCATAATTTGTTACTCCATAAGGTAATTAAGGCCGACCTTTATGCATAATGTTCTTTTGTTTTGCTAGTGCAGTTTTGTGTTCGTGTATTGAGTCTATTTTACTCGAACAGTCAGACTCTTCATTTCGAGTCAGGTAAATTTGGATCATCTACCTTCCAACATGGTTATGGACACATGAAACTTCATTTTGGACCCTAAATATGGAACGTCGAGTGTTGAGTCTGGTACTTGGACACCTAACCTGAGTGTGTGAGATATATAGGTTTGAGACGATTGGCCATCATGCATAAAGTAGTACTCATATTGTCAGCGCATTGCTGTTTGTTGTTGAGACACACCTGATGGTCTGTGGTCCTAGAAAAGCTGGCTTTCTTTAGCCATATTTGGAAAGATGTTTACTGGTAATTTCTTGACTTCTACACTTTAACAGCAGCTAATTAGTGATTAGCTTTTTCATGTTCTTGCTTTCCATGAGTTGTTTCTCTATTTGATGCAGATATCTGAAGCTTATAGCACTATTTTGGACTTCCATTTTTAACTTATTTTTCCCCGAACAGGTGTTGTATCTTTGTTTGCTTGTCTACTTGCTTAAGGCTATTATTCTTTGCTTAAAATTAACAAAAACAATGGAAGGTTTACAAGAAATGTTCTCCTGATTATAGGGTTACCAACCCTTGAGTGATAAGAGAAAGTATAAACCCATCTCAGAGAGTGGACTCACGACTCACCCTGTTTTAAGATCAGGGTGTCGCGAAAAATAAGATGTCCCTTCATACACCCAATAATATTATTGTGGTGTTGTTGCTGATGCTTAGGAAGTTAGGATCAAGGTAAAGCGTTTCGAGTTTTACAGATTTTGCGCTGTGATTACTGTAACGATGTTAAATGACAATTAGGGAGTATTTGATTAATTGTTAGGAAAAGAAAGGTAGGTGGCCTAACATCTAGGTTAGAAGTTAAGGCACCTTGTGACTGATTAACTTTAGGGTGTTTGTGATTGTAAATTGTAAAGTGTCATGATCAATTGGTTGGATAATGATGTTCCTCTAGTTTTTCTGGTAGAAGCCAAAGCATTGAAGTTGAACTCAATAATAACTCATAAGTGTTCATTGTCCCTATCCTATCCTGTGAAGTTCTCAATAAACTTGCCTTATCTTTGTGCTTGTGACTTGTGTGCATTCTTGGAAAGTGAGTCGGTGCTGGCCGGGCTTTGTGAATGAAAGTGAAGGTTACTAATCAGAGCTGAACCAATGTAGAATTTGGTCAGAGACAGATTGCGCTTGTTATGTACTTCCTCCTTTCACATATAAATGCAACACTTGTGTTTTCACAATCTATGATGTTTGTCGTTGAATTTTGCTCATTAATATTGTTAATTGTTGGTATTTTGAGAGCGTATCCTGATTTGTTTCCTATAAGAGCTTACATGTCAAGGGTATAAGGAATATGAAAATGCAAGTTTTGCACTTAATTCGTGGATCGGGAAGTATTTTATGTTTGAAGGACGAGCTGACAATCTCTAGGATGGGCTTTTATTTTTATGATCGCGAGGGATGATAAATCCGTAGTATAGATGGGCAAATACTAGGACCTAGGAGTACATTTCTCAGCCTGGAAGTTTGATTAAGTTTCTAACGTTACACCATAAATAATCATATGAAGGTCGTTTGATGGTTATACAAACCTACTAATCTTTAGTTGCAGGGAATATTCACAACATTAAAATTATTAGTTTGTCAAAACAACCTACACTAGCTATTACATCATTAAGGCCTTAATCATTCATTAGCAAGAAGCTGGTTTTTTCTTCTTACACGTAACATTTAAGAACCAAAAAGCTTCAAATCTTGTGGCTTCGTTCTTCTTGTGCATTTTTATTCATACCTAGACGTATCATTCATGCTTATGCGAAGAAATTGGGATTTTGAAAGTTTTAGAAGTAAAATTTGTGTTAAACTTGGTCATCTTTAACTATGACTCACTATATAAGTCATAGGTGCAAACGGGTAATTGGAATCAGTTTCACTTTGGGCTATTCAGTTAGGTTTGGATTCATCTTGAACTTTTTGGTGTTAATGCCAATTATATAGTAGTGATTTGTACTAGTAAAATATTGATTTGTAGGTCGGGTCAATTTCGGTTTGGTTCAAGTGTAGTTCAGGTTTTGGTTGGATTACTCATAGAATATTCTAATGTGTATATTTCAAGTATATTATGGAATAAGATGTGTTTGATAGTGAAAAACTAGAGGAATATCTACGGAGTATTTGTAATTACATGACATAATTTTGAGTCAAATGGTTCCTTTTACAACATAAGGAAACCATGAAGAGACCAACTAAGCAACTCGTCGTGGCTAATGGTCAGAATACGTCCGGCTTTCCTTTTTCTTTGTTGCTCGCCCGTGCTCATTCAAGGCATGTTACACATGGTCTAGCAATACATGTATCGAAAATTCATCATAAATTCTCTAATTTTCTTCATTCAACTGTAAGACAAACAACAGTGGTCCAGGCTTGTGATCACTGGAAGGATGCGAAGACTAGTAAAAGACCTCATAGACTGTTGATTTTCTCGTGCTCTCCCTTTTTTGTGCGCTAAGTCCCAACTATGGCGTTTCTTTGAGCTTTAATCTTCTGCTTCTGGAAATGTTTCAACTCTGACTGTTTCAACTTCTGGCCTATGCTGTATTCAACTTGCCAAAATAACATTGACTGTTATCGTGAGGCCTTCAAAGACTAATAAGAATTCCTGGTCTTGTAGCATATACAAATTGCAAGAGTACAATTAAATTTGGCATGATGCATTTGCTTGTGGAGGGGCACTGTCAAATTTGTCTTAATACCGAGCTCTTGACGTATTGTTTGGACTACCAACAATTTATCGCAAAATATGATGGCTTGTTTGGTCATTAGCGGATAGTTGATGGTTGGTCGCGTTGATTGATAGACTTGCTGATTGCATTATCTCGTATGAATTAGCTGATTATAATTGTCTGTATGAAAATGTTTGATGAAAATGTGATTTTTAATTTTTAGTATTAAAGTGTGTGGTACCTTAATATACCTCTATTGAAGGACATCATTGCATTGAATTAGCAAGTAGCAACAAAACCGAATTAATATGTAGAAAAGTAACAAACACTAATAGTCTAATTGGTGTGGTTCTACCTTGTTATAAGTCAATAGAAGTATAATATTGGATGACCTACATTGAGATAAGGGGTGTCAGTTGACCTATTTTATTATTTTTTTTTTTAATTCTCTTCATAAGATAATTATATAATTAATTTGCTAACCCTCCATGTTATAATATGATATTGTTGGAGAGTGCTCGATATATGCTTTATAATAAGATCCTTTTATAATATTGTTAAAAACCTTTAAAATTTTATATTTGCTGCGAAACAATAACATATTCGCCACCTAGGATTACCATGCCACGCCAATAAATTGAATTCTATAAAGATAAAAATACATATGGAGATTTGAATAATAAAAAGTTACAGTTTGATCTTAAATCAACAACCTAAAAATATCATCTCCATTTTATAAGCTAAGTGAAGGGAAGATCGTGTCCTCATGAAAAGACTATTTTACCCTTAATGAAATTAGTAAATAAATCCACAATTCCTCTACCTGATGTGAATTTACACTATGAAGCAACACAATGCTTCACTAAGCGTCTCAATGTTTCGTGTAGCTAGTCACCAATTTATTTTTTGTGTCGCCATATGTCTAATGTTTTGGGACGAACTTGTTCAGATTATAGTTAGTTATATGTTACAATTAACCAACTATTGAATTTAAAGTTTATAATATCAATTTATTAGCACTCATAAAAGTGATATAAAGTATGTGTCAATCTTATTAGAATTTAATATTTTATATATGTTTGTTATTGTTATTTGGGTAATTAAAGAAATGTTTTAAAACTGATCGCATGCATCGCGTGTAAATACGTGCAAACAAAGCTAGTTTATACTACCTCCGTTTTTTTTAATATGCATGTTTGCTTTTGCGCGCGGACCAAGAAAAAAGTGCAAAAGTAAGAGAAGTTTAGTAAAAGTAAGGAAAAAGTGAAAAAGGTAAAGAGAAGGAAAGAAAAAGTAGGAGAGAAGTGTAATAATTAGGTGGACCAACCTTCTATTTATGGGAAAAAGGTAGAAATGTACTAATTAAAAAAAAAACCCAAAACGTAAAAAGTGCATATTAAAGAAAAACGGAGGGAGTATATGCTAAAAGAGTTCCAAAATTTCTCCTAAAATAATTTTATTTTTCCTGCCCAATTCCAAATCGGCGAAGAATGAAAGAACATTTTTTTAGTACAGGAAACGAAAAGAAATGTTTTTATCCAATTCTTATCCTTAAACAAAAAGGAAACAAAAAATGATGTTGACATATTCAAAAGTTGGAAAATAATAATTAGACAATCAAGATTCACAATCTATTATTTGCCTTAATTAGGTGAATTATTGTATATCTTCACAAAATAGTCACCTTAATTTTATCACCATCAAACAACATTTGAATTAACTATCATTTCTGTGAAAATTTTAGACAGAGTAACTCAATAATTTTCCTTATATAATTAGTAGTATCTTTTTTATATTGAACTATGACATTGTAAACATACATTTGAACTAACTAAATTTTTTCTTTTTTCATGAATGAGATTAGGAATTCCAACCCACGATCCCCATATTCTTCCAGTTTCTTTGGAGTATCTGAAAAGAGCGAACCAAATAGTCTTCCAGAATGATCATTTCAATTCATAAAGAGTCAGCCTTCGCGCATCCAATGTGCTGAAAGAATGGAAATTTCGTTCCGCTTATGACAATCAAACACATATCATTTCCCCCCTCCAGTTGCAGGTGCAGAAACTTGAAGCAAGTAGGATGGAAGCTGCCCCCTCCAGACTCCATTAAATTAAATACTGATGGTTCTTCCACAAACTCCTCTTCAGCAGTCGGAATAGT
Organism: Patellifolia procumbens; assembly: GCA_947645195.1. Taxonomy (NCBI): domain Eukaryota; kingdom Viridiplantae; phylum Streptophyta; class Magnoliopsida; order Caryophyllales; family Amaranthaceae; genus Patellifolia; species Patellifolia procumbens. Next base: position 4,681,289 of record CANSGD010000144.1, read on the forward strand.
GCTCCACGACTCTGAAATACGGCCTTTTAACTAGATGTAATACTAACAAAGTCTAGAACTAGTGTTTCGTTAATATCGCAAAATCTAACCTTAAAGTTCGAGGACGAACTTTGTTTTTAAGGAGAAGTAGATGTAATACCCCGAATTTTCAAAGCTTATTTTATTATTTATTAAAGTTTAATATTATTTATTTACTGATAATTCAACTTTATTTGATAATAATGTTTATAAAAAAAAAATGACTTCATTTAGTTTTGAATTATTTAACGATTTTATTGAAATGATTTATTTAGTTTTGAATTATGTAATGATTTATTTAAATTATTTTATTGAAATGTATTTACAAAACTAAATATTCATTTTCATTAATTCTAATTAATGTAATTATTATTGGATTTGAAGTGCTCATTTAAATTGTGGGCATTCTTACTTAATGGTCCATCCATATTAGTTATCCATATAGAGCCCAACTCACACAAAGTCCAAATACTAAGTCCATGTAACATTTGTTTTGCCAAAAAAAAAAAAAGGGTTTGATTTGGGCGGGGTGTTACAGAATGGTATCAGAGCGGAGTTAGATTAACTAGGGCAATATTAAAATAATAAAATATGGAAATTAGGATTAATAAATTAATTAAGGTCAAAACTTGGAAACAGTTTAGGTAATTTTAAAATATGGAATAGGATAAAAATGGAATTAATGATTAAAATGTGAATTAAAGGGGTAGACGTGGGTATAAATTAGTTGTTTTTACATACGTGAAAGTACTTTGTACTTATTAAATGTTTACTTCTATTTTCTTTTTAGATGGCAAGGGCACGTTTGACAGCGAGGAAGTGCACTAGGAACCCACACGAAAGACCCTACCTTTTGAGAATGAGAGCCGGAGAGTCAGTTTCCGCATACATTTATAGGTTACGCATCACCATGAAGTGTTACCATCTCAACGAATACCATGGACACTCGGACTACCTCACACCGCCTAAGCAAGCCGATGTTTTAGTCCACACACTCCCAAACGATGGACCTTATGCGGAAATGAAAAGAGAATATTTTGATATTTTGAAGAACGGGAAGCCAAACTACGAGAGGTACACCTTTAAGGGAAAGTGGTACCTCACATTGAACTATCTCGAGAAAAGAATGCGTGACACTAGAGCCAAGTGGCTCAATGATTTTAACCTTTCCTCCGATGATGATGAGCCAAATGACATTGATGATGAAGAAATAGAAAGTAACCATATCCCACCCGTTGTGAACAATGGTGAGAATGGAGTCGAAGATGTGGAAGAAGACCCATCCGAGGATGAAGAAGAAGATCCCTCCGAATACGAGGAATGAGACCCTCGACCCTAGTTATCCCTAACCTAATAGGAAGCTAAGATTGTAGTAGACTTACTAATTCTAGTTTAATTATCTATGTGATGTTGTTATGTTCTATCTATCCGAGTTGGGACTATTACTATGTTATGAATGAAATGGTTATGATACCCTTGTGGTCACGAAATGAGGGTACATTTATGTGATTTGAACATGATGAGTGTTACTTGAACATGATGTGTGGATTAATGAATGAATCGGGTGAAAACATAATTGTGTGTTTATATGAATTAATTCTTATGTGAATGGTGGGAACACCAAATGTGAATAACGCAGATAGCTTATGCAATACGTATACACTCGTTCAAGGGCACGACAACAAGAAAATCAAATGGCCGAAACTCCAGAACAAGTTGCAGCACGACTAAGAACCCTCGAGCAATTAGCTCAGAACTTTGGGTTAGTTCTCCAAAATCAACTCAACAACAACCACCACCATGGAGACGACCCGCAATCCGCTATGGCGAAAAAGATTGCTTCATTGAAACCACCAACCTTTGCTGGTAGAGAGGACCCTTTACTTCTCGAAAACTGGATTCGAGACTTTGAAAAGATCTTTACGGCCACGGGTACCCCTGAGGCCCAAAAAGTTGATCAAGCCACCTTCTATCTGCACGAGGATGCCGATACTTGGTGGGAGAGTGTAGGACCGACGGTTAGAGTTCAGGAGAACTTTAACTGGGAAGCTTTTAAGGTAGCAATCAAGGCTCGATTCTTCCCCGAGCATATTCGCAGGCAAAAATACAATGAATTCAGTAGGTTCAACCAGACCTACAACATGAGTGTGCAAGAGTACGCTCAAAAATTTAATGAGTATGCACGAAACTGTTCGACGGTAGTACCAGATGAGGGAACCAAGGCTCAGAAGTTTGAGGATGGACTTAGGTTCGATCTTCAGACTCGATTGGGAGGTAGCACCTCTGCTACTTTTGCCGAGGCGTATGCGAAAGCCTCAAACCTGGAGAGAATCTTACAGCGTGAGAAAGAGGTGTTAGGCCGACACAAAAGGAAGGAACCTACCGGCAACAGCAGCACTCAAGGGTATGACAAGAGGCCCAACAACAACACTGGTGGGAACAACCACAATGGAGGACGCTACAACAAACGCAACAATCAGGGTAATGGACAACAGACCCATCAAGGAAACCAGAACCAGAAGAACTATATTTGCAAGAGTTGCGCCAAGAGCCACCAGGATTCACTTGTTAGGGTGAAAGAATCAAATGTTTCGAGTGCGGCGAAGTAGGTCATAAATCATACAACTGCCCCAAGAAGCCAGCTCAAAACAGACCGAATGGGAATAATGGCAACAATGGAGGTGGAAACAGACTCCAAAACTTCAACAACAACCGCCCCTCTGGTCCAGGAAGTTACAATCAGGGAGGAAATGCTGCACATAATGGATTTGGAAACCAGAACAACAACCGCTCTTTTGGAGGTGGAAATGGAAATCACTGCAAGAACGAAAATGGAAGCTACTCCAACAATGGAAGGATCAATGTCATGAGTCGAACTGAGGCTGAAATCGATGCTAATGTTGTGACGGGTACTTTTCTCGTAAACTCACACCCTGCTTATGTACTCTTTGATTCAGGAGCGTCTCACTCTTTTATTTCTAGCGCTTTTGTTAGTAAACATCCCTTGAAATCTAACCAACCTTGTCAAGCCAATATAACCATGCCTAATGGTGAAACCATTTCTTGTAAATCCCTTTTCCAAGATATCCCTGTAGTCATAGCCGAAACTGAATTACCAGCCGACCTTATCCTTTTTGACTTGAAAGACTTTGACGTTATCTTGGGAATGGATTGGTTAGCTAAGTATAAAGCCAAGATTGAGTGTCATAACCAGAAAATATCTCTTAGGGGATCTAAAGGAAATAGGATATCCTATAAGGGTATAATCTCTAAACCCGATGTCAAAATAATCTCAGCACTAAACCTTCAAACCTATCTTAGAAAAGGCTACCCAGTCTACTTATGTCAAGTAAGGGACGTAAGTATAGAGAACGAAGAGTTGACTCAAATTCCTGTAGTAAAGGAGTTTCCAGATGTGTTTCCCGAAGAACTCCCAGGAATGCCGCCAGAGAGAGAAGTGAGCTTTAAGATCGACTTAGTCCCTGGAACCGGACCTATCTCCAAGCCTCCATATCGTATGGCACCTGCAGAAATGCAAGAACTGAAGGTACAAATAGAGGAGTTATTGGATAAAGGATACATTCGACCTAGTGTCTCACCTTGGGGAGCCCCGGTGTTGTTTGTCAGGAAGAAAGATGGATCTTTGAGGTTGTGTATCGATTATAGGGAGTTGAATAATGCCACGGTGAAGAATAAGTATCCACTCCCGAGGATCGAGGATTTGTTCGATCAGCTTCAAGGTGCAACACTGTTTTCCAGGATCGATTTAAGGTCAGGTTATCACCAACTACGAATCGCTGAAGAAGACATCCCGAAGACAGCCTTTCGTACAAGATATGGCCATTATGAGTTCACAGTTATGCCTTTTGGACTCACTAATGCGCCAGCAGCTTTCATGGACCTCATGAACAGGACTTTCCAGCCATACCTGGACAAGTTCGTGATAGTGTTCATTGACGATATATTGGTGTACTCGAAGGATAGAGAAGAGCATGAGGCTCAGTTAAGGAAAGTTTTGGAGATTCTTCGAGAAAAGCAATTGTACGCAAAGTCCTCGAAGTGTGAATTTTGGTTGGAGAAAGTCTCATTTTTGGGTCATGTGATATCTAAGGAAGGCGTTTCCGTGGATCCTTCGAAGATTCAAGCAGTAATTGAATGGCCTCAACCTAAAAATGTCACTGAAGTAAGGAGTTTCTTGGGTTTAGCTGGATATTACAGGAGATTTGTGAAAGATTTTTCTAGAACTACCCAACCTCGCACTAACCTGATGAAGAAGACAACAAAATTTCATTGGGATGACAAGTGTGAGAAAGCGTTTCAAGAGCTTAAGAAGAGACTTACAACGGCCCCAGTATTGACGTTGCCCTCTGGAGTAGAAGGATTTGAAGTGTATAGTGATGCCTCAAAGAAAGGTTTTGGTTGCGTCTTGATGCAACATGGTAAAGTAGTTGCCTATGCGTCAAGACAACTCAAACCGCATAAGCAAAACCACCCTACTCATGACTTGGAGTTAGGAGCGATCGTGTTTGCACTGAAGATTTGGAGACATTACTTGTATGGAGTACAGTGTAAGGTCTATACGGATCACAAGAGTTTGAAGTATCTGTATACGCAAAAGGAGTTGAATATGAGACAGAGACGATGGCTTGAACTCATAAACGACTATGACTTGCAGATAGTGTATCAAGAAGGAAAAGCGAATAAGGTAGCAGACGCCTTAAGCAGGAAGAGTTCTCATTCACTGAATGTATTGATCCTAGCCGATGAGCTATGTAAGGAAATCAAGAGACTGAGTTTGGAAGTAGTTGAGCCTGGCTACGTGCAAGCTCAACTGAATGCCCTTACTGTTGGACCAGATATATTTGAGGAGATTCGGATTAAACAAGCCGCTGATAAGTGGTTAAGTAAGCTCAGAGAAATGAAGGAAAGTGGTCAAGCCCCGGAATTTGAGATCGATAACAACGGAGTGGCAAGGTATAAAAGGAGATTGTGTGTGCCACAAGACGAGGAACTCAAGACAAGGATTTTAAAGGAGGCTCATAACTCGCCGTATTCCATACATCCAGGAGGAGATAAGCTTTATAAGGATTTGAAAAAGCAATTTTGGTGGCCTAGGATGAAGCAAGAAGTGGCCGAGTTCGTGGCAAAATGTCTGACATGCCAGAAAGTGAAAATACAACATATGAAGCCTGGAGGGAAATTACAACCGCTGGAAGTACCGGGATGGAAATGGGAATCTATTTCTATGGATTTCATCATGGGGTTACCGAATACAAGATCCGGAAAGAACGCAATATGGGTGAAAGTGGACCGTTTGACTAAAACGGCAAGATTTGTGGCAATGAAGGATACTTGGTCGTTGAAGCAGTTGGCGGATGCTTACTTTAATGAAGTGGTTAGACTACATGGTGTTCCAAAGGACATTGTTTCGGATAGAGACTCGAGATTCTTATCTAAGTTCTGGAAGCAACTTCAAGCAGCTGTGGGTACGATATTGAAATTCAGTACAGCTTTTCACCCAGCAACAGATGGTCAAACTGAGAGGACAATTCAGACCTTGGAGGATATGTTGAGAGCATGCGTAATAGATTTCGGAGGTTCTTGGGATGATCATTTAATGTACATCGATTTCTCGTATAACAACAACTATCACTCGAGCATATGAATGGCTCCTTATGAAGCATTGTATGGACGGAAATGTAGGAGTCCTATATGTTGGAGCGATGTAAACGAGTCATTGAATTTGGGACTAGAAATGATAGAAGAGACTACCAGCAAGGTGAAGTTGATTCAAGAACGTATGAAAGCAGCTCAGGACCGACAAAAGTCGTATGCCGATCAAAGGAGACGAGACTTAGAGTTTGAAGTTGGAGAAAAAGTGTTACTGAAAGTTTCACCAACCAAGGGAGTAATGAGGTTCGGTAGGAAAGGAAAGTTGAGTCCTCGCTATATCGGACCTTACGATATACTTGAAAGAATTGGAGAAGTGGCATATATATTAGCCTTACCCACAGAATTAGCCAATGTTCACAATGTTTTTCATGTGTCTCAACTCCGTAAATACGTTCCCGATCCCTCCCATGTTATCCAACCTGAAACCATCGAGCTAGATGAGACCCTCACCTTTGAAGAACGCCCTGTTAGAATCCTCGATACCAAAACGAGAAACACCCGAAACAAGGCTGTAAAGTTAGTCAAAGTTCTATGGTCTAATCATCAAACCGAGGAGGCAACTTGGGAAACGGAAGATGACATGAAAAAGCGTTACCCTGAACTCTTTTCCCAGGTACGATTGTCGAGTTTCGGGGACGAAACTCCTTAAGGGGGACCGAATGTAATACTAACAAAGTCTAGAACTAGTGTTTCGTTAATATCGCAAAATCTAACCTTAAAGTTCGAGGACGAACTTTGTTTTTAAGGAGAAGTAGATGTAATACCCCGAATTTTCAAAGCTTATTTTATTATTTATTAAAGTTTAATATTATTTATTTACTGATAATTCAACTTTATTTGATAATAATGTTTATAAAAAAAAAATGATTTCATTTAGTTTTGAATTATTTAACGATTTTATTGAAATGATTTATTTAGTTTTGAATTATGTAATGATTTATTTAAATTATTTTATTGAAATGTATTTACAAAACTAAATATTCATTTTCATTAATTCTAATTAATGTAATTATTATTGGATTTGAAGTACTCATTTAAATTGTGAGCATTCTTACTTAATTGTCCATCCATATTAGTTATCCATATAGAGCCCAACTCACACAAAGTCCAAATACTAAGTCCATGTAACATTTGTTTTGCCAAAAAAAAAAAAAGGGTTCGATTTGGGCGGGGTGTTACACTAGAGCACACGGCACCCCTCATAGCAGATTCAACAACATTGTGGAACGACCTTCTCCAAGCTACAAGGATGAAAATTAAAAAGCTTCTCATAGAAGGCGATAATTTAGTCTTCAACAACTCAGTCACTGGTATCTACCAAACTCCATGGACCATCCAAACTCTAGTCGACGACATCAAACAGATCATGCGCGATTTTGAATCAATCATAATACCCCACACGTCTACAGAGAAGCAAATCGAGTTGCGGATTATCTCTCCAAGCTAGGTAGTCGAATCAACCAATGCAACCATTTTATCGATGTCTTGATGGAGCCTGAACTTCGAAAACGAATAATTATAGATAGCTTAAGGTTCACCCTTGAGAGAAGGGTGCCCTAAGGCTCTCCATGTATCTTTCAAAAAAAAAACTATCTTTTTTTTCCTTATACTCATTTTTGAATGTGTTGCTATTATTATGATCCACCTAAATCTATCAAGCAATTTTTTTTAAATTGACTGAAAATAATATGAACTTTCACTATGATTTGAAAATTAATACGAATTGAACTAATTGTTATTAATTATACAAGAAAGTTGTCCAAATTAATATAGAACTCATTGATAACAAAATATTGAAGGAAAATTTTCAATGTATTAAGAAAAATGTGATGGAAACCACCTTATAAATTATATTCTTTTGTCAATAATAACCTTACTCAAAAGACTTGGAATGAACTAAAATTATACTCCTTCTAATTAACAATTGTATGAATTTTTTATTTATAAAAAAACTGTAATCGACCATATTTATTTTAAAAATCATCTATTTATACTAAATTTTAATTTTAAATAAACAACTTTTTTAGAATTAAAAAAAATAATAGCACTAAATATGTGAAAAATACGCCACAATCTAAGTAATTACATATTTTGTACATACCTTCACTTAGGTTGAGGCATGTGGAAAACACGTATGAACTTGTATGAAGGGGTCTAGAAAGAGTTGACCAACATTAAGCAATGGCCAAACCTAATATTAAGAAAAGAATCGACCACATTTCTAATTTAGTCCTTTTAAAGATCTGTTTAATTTATTTAGGGACGAGTTTAATCCAAATTCAATAATTAAAACTTTTACTAATATATTTAATGATTAATTTAATTTATTCAATATAATTTTCTTAATTAGTTGGTGCAAAATGGGTACCAAACTACCAATGATGTTGGGTTAGAGTTGGATGAAATTCACAACCTGCGACAAGCCTAAACAAAACTGTGTTCACTTGCATTTTACCTGTTTTATTTTGCTCACCCTTCTTCACTAGCAGGAGGAGCCGCCATTCAAACCACCCTCGCTTCCCCCCCTCACTCGCTCTGTTTCTCTTAATCTCCGTCTCCTTCGCAAAATGGAGCAGAAGTTCGCCACTGCTGGAAAAGATGTAAGCTTTTTCTTTCGTTTTGTTTTGCAATTGCATCTTCGTTATTTCCCTGACTTTACTTCTTTCTAATTGTGCGCGAATCACTTAATTGGGTTCTGAACTTGGGACTTTGGAGTTATGTAATTTTGTATACTTTGTCTACTTTCAATTTATTGCCTATTTGTCATATACCCATTTGTTCATTCATAATTTTTAATCCAAAGTTTGCTTCTTTTTCATTTTTATATGAGTAGAAAGATTGTAAATTGGAGAAAATCAATTTGTTGCGGTTTTCTGGTGGGTGTCTTAGGCATTGTGTTAATGATTTATCTTTATGACTCATTTGGTACGCGGTATTAGATGTTTGTAATGGTAATGGTAATGGTAATGAATTTTGGTGAAATAGTGAAGAATGTCACATCCCAATGTCTATGGTTTTTGCTTGTCCATCAACAATACCATGATACCATCCATTACCACTTTAGAGGTGATATTGAGTGTCTATGGTTTTTGCTTGTCAACCCGTCATACTATGAGCGCCCGTTCAATTTCCGAAAGGAAATTAAATGAGGGCGCTCCTATTAATGGGCGAAAAAAAAGTTTCACTTTTGTATTTTTTGCTCATGGGACTTTGTTGATACTTTATGGAGCCACCGTCATACCATCCATTACCATTTTAGAGGTGATATTGAGTGCCTATGGTTTTTGCTCGTCAATCCGCAATACCATGATGCCATCCATTTCCACTTTAGAGGTGATATTGAGAGTCTATGGTTTTTGCTTGTCAACCCGCAATACTATGATACTATCCATTACCATTAGAGAGTTTGATATTGAGTGTCTGGTTTTTGCTTGTCCATCCGCAATACCATGATACCATCTTTTACCATTCTAAAGGTGATGGGAATTTGTGAAAAAAGCTCATATTTGGGGATGAAGTTCCATTACCATAAGTATTGGTGTGAGACTCCTTTTATATTATCAGATATAGTGCACATTTCCATGACCGCCATATATTACTGGTTGTCCATGTGTAATTGAATTTGAAATGGATTGTTGTTGGTCATGTATCTAGAGTATTTAGAATTTTTCTATAGTTTATTTATAAGCTCTTAGGCTCCGTTTGTTTTGGGAGAAAACCATTTTCTTGGAAAATGTTTTTCCTCCATTTTTTCCTTTTCCTTTGTTTGTTTTAGTAAGGGATAGAAAACAATTTTCTTAAAGGTGGAAAATGCTCTTGGAAGAGGAAAACCAATTTTATTTTGTAAATAAGGTATTCCACATTTTCCTCTCCACTCCTTACTCCTCCTGATTCTCTCCTCCCATCTTTCTTCTCTTTTTCTTCATTTACCTTTTCTCCTTGAGTTTTCCTCTCAAACAAAGGAAAACTTTTTCTAAAATCATATTTCCATTGAATATTGTTTTCCTTGAAAAGTGATTTTTCATGAAAATTATTTTCCATTAAAACAAACGGAGCCTTACTGGCTAAGGAATTTCAATGTAGCTTATAAGAATTGTATAGTGAAGTGATTTTATCGTGCACTAAACAATGCACCCTATGCCTATTGTGGGTTGGTGATGTCTTTTCATGTTGGCTTTGTATATGCAAGCGAATAAGATATTTGAGGTTCTTCATTGATTTTAAATCATCTCAAAGACGGTCTTTGAATTTTGATATTTAAGCTTCTTTTGTTTGTGCTGGTATTCAGGTTCTTGTTCAAATTGTCAAGTTGTCGCAAAAGAGGGGGATGAAAGGTGATAAAGGAGTGTGGAAGGAATTTCTTCAAGTTTATGACAAAAAATTCGGTGCAAGCATGAGCGATCCAGCCAAGAGGACCCCTGAAGTACTACGTGCTTTCTTAGATACATTCAAGGCAGAGGAAGACTTAAAAGTATCATATCTGTTTCTTTTAATTCCGCTTGTCTCATTTCTGCTGCATAATTTTTACAACGTGCAATTGCTATTCTACAGTACTTTGATAAAGTCATGACGTGTCACTCAAATCGGGAGCTAGTGAAACAAATAACAAACTCCAAAGGTGCTCAGTCACCGGAACAGGTAATTTGACATTCCCGATGTTTCTTTCTAGTTATTTGATATGATCTGGGATTTAAGTTGATGAAAGTGTTGTCTCATTGTGGTTCAGTTTAGCATCAGTTATCTATTTCATTTTTACCATACAGAACCCCAGGTTATGGTGTGTCAAGGCTGTTTCTGTGTATCATCATGAGAATAACGTTAGAATTTCCTAGTGTGTGGCAGTTTCAGATTGGTATAAAAAAAGAAATTATAGTCACCCAACTAAAAATTTAAGCTTGGTATTCTCATATGCTATATTGATTCGCTAAGGCATTGTGTGCACCTCTTAGTCTTGAGGCATATAGTAGAAAAAATCATTCACTAGGCTCTTGGGCACTTTACTCTTTGACGACCAATATGAGACAAAATTTGATATCTTTTGGATATGTTAGATAAAAAGGGGTTGGGGTATGAAATGAAAGAATAATGGTGAGAGAACAATTGGAGACTTGGGTTGTGACGAAGTTCGCACTAGAAGTTGCTGCCCAAACTGAGGCCAAATGAAGCTGGCTGGAATAATCTCAATAAGTTCTATTATCAAGGCGCTTATATGATCTTAGGATAGCCTTGTGTCATGTTCTAATTTCGAAGAAATACAAAAAGCAAATGCACTTTAATCCACAATATTATCTTTATCTTCATTCAAAATGCTCAAAACCAGCATAACATTATTGTACTTTTCACCTTAGAGAAGTTTTTTGCAGGAGAAATAAGTTAATGATAAATTCCAAAAGTTGCAAACTGTTGAGAACTTGAGATAAGTCCAAATGAAGGCTGCCCTAATTCAATTCAAGATTGCAATAATTTTAGGAAACCAATAAGTTTTAATTAGTTTGGATAGTTAAATTCAAGGTGAAAAGATCACACCCTAAAACTAGCGTACTTTTAGGGGAAGGCGAAGTCTTTATGATAAAAGTACACATATGACCAAGTCTTTGAGTGGTTCAACATATCTATGGCGTATCTTTCTTTATGCAAAAACTTCTCGTTCTACATTGTGCACACACTTCTGTAGGTTTTGTTGACCTCTATTTTGTAGCAGTATTCTCAGAGATAGAGTATTTTATTCAGATCCTTTATGCCCTATGGTGGTTCACTGTAGTTTTTGTATACAACCACTAGTTGTCTAGTTCTCACCAACTTGCAATTCACCCATAGAAGTCTTGCTATGCATGAGAAGTTAATAAATTGTTTGCAGTAGCTGCACTGGTAACTTCATTCCGTTTCTTATTTCAATGTGATAATCCTTGTGATTTCTTATTGTGGCAGTGCAGAATTTGGTCAGTTTGACACTTGAACATCAACAGTATCCGATTGAATATTCATTTCCGTCATACGATGAGGTCTATCTTAGAAATTTCTTCATGTCCTTGTATGTTGAATATATGATGATGCTTCCATAATCAATTTTAAGAAACAATTTAACAGAACAAGTATATGGTTAACAGGACTGGATTGTTACACAACTAAAGAAGAAGCCCAAGGTGGATAAAATGCTGGCTGTTGATTGTGAGATGGTTCTCTGTGACGATGGAACTGAAGCATTGGTTAAAATATGCGTAGTTGATCAGGACTTAAAGGTACTGCTATAGTGGTATCCTAGTTGCTTTATTTATGTTTATACGAAATTTTGTATAATTTCATGGATTCTCCCTGAGTTAGCTCATAATATCATGTATATCTGTCGATATTTCAGGTCAAACTCCATGAATTTGTCAATCCTAATAGAGCAGTTGCAGATTATAGGACAGGTATTACTGGCGTTTCTGCAGAAGATTTGGATGGAATCACTTGCTCCCTTAAAGATATACAGGTCTGTCTTTTTTTCCCAACTTACATCTTCATGCTTTCAAGTAATAGGATCAAGTGTGGAATCTGTGGATATACTATGAGACTCCTATCACTGACCCAAAATTTCCTTTATCGGTCTTTTCATAGAATAAGTTGAAGAAACTGTTGTCCCATGGAGCTATATTAGTTGGGCATAGTCTCAGTAATGATCTGAAAGGTCAGTATAGTAAAGAGTAGCTAATTGCACTATTGCAGTTATATTGAGATCCTTTAAGTATTCATAAATTATGTGTGAGTGAGATATATCATATGATCGTCACAAATCTTTTTACAGCACTGAAGGTAGATCATGCAAGAGTAATTGACACTTCTTATATCTTCAAGCTTGGGGATGAATCTACGAAACGAAGACCTTCACTGAACGATTTGTGTAAGGCATGTTATCTTCTCTCTGTCAATATGCAAGACTTTCAGAGTTTGGAAATATGCACCCTCTAAAATTTACTTTGTAAAAATGCTTGTATACAGTTCAAATGTCTAAACTAGATAAGTCTCCTTTTTAACAAAATGTCTTGGCAGTTTGTGCTGGGTTATGAACTTCGCAAGAAGGACGCCCCTCATAATTGCGCTGATGATGCATGTGCCGCAATGAAGCTAGTGCTTGCGAAGCTAAAACATGGATTTAACGATACTATTCCCTTAGCTCAGGATGATGTAAGTCCAAATTATTACCACCATATGTGTTAATTTTGTCTGCGCAAACTCAAATACCAACACTATATAGGTGGCAGACAGCGAAAATGCAAAGCTCCTTATACATAGAATTCCTAAGGATTTGCCAAGTGAAGAGCTAGCTCAGATCATCCCTGGAGACTTCACCCTTGAAATTCTGGTAGGAAAAATCGTTTGCTTTAAACTTCTGGAATTTAACATTTGGAATTGAACAGCATATTTAGAAATTTGTGAACTCTCAACTTCTGCTGAAGCTTTACATTATGGAAGTGCTCTAAACTTTTTCTTTTGATCTGGATCTTGCTTCACTTTGTACTCCATAATTTTTGTGTGTTTTATCTTATGTCTTTATTTTTTTGAGTTGTTTTGGGAAAGGTGAAAGTTAGATGAGTTCTTTCTTTTGGGTAACACCTAATGGTGGAAAGAGAATTTATATTTCTCTTATGTCATCTCTATGCTCGATATCAGTACGGACAATCCTTCCAGCAACTACTTGTTTCTAACTTAAAGTTGCTTTGCACAATGGAATATTTTGGCAGGCCAGTAAAAAAGGTCGAGGTGACAAGTATTCTGTTATCGCTTGTTTCAAAACTCCAAAGGAGGCACTCGATACATATGGAAATTTGCAAGGAATCGAAGAAAAGGTCTAACTTCCTCCCCCCTTCTCTTTTGTTTTTAGACAGCTTCTTATATCCAGAAATTCTTTGTTACTGATTTGCAAAAATGTTTTCAGGATTCGTCTGGGAGGTTGCAGAAACCAATATCTGTCCAGCTTAAATCTGGTTCAACAGCTATAATCTGTGTTCGGAAAATGTCTATCGAGAATCCTCCTGTCACCGTCTCTGCAAAGCGACCATATCTAAGTCCAACTGAGGTTGATGATGACTCAAAAAGGTTGAAGTCAGAGCAAACTTCTGAAATCGATCATGTGAAGGAAATTGAGAGATTGAAGGATTTGCTTAGGCAAAGAGACGAAGAGATTTCTAGCCTGCATAAGATGGTAGCTGCTCTGGTTAGGAAACAAGGCCTTTAATCTAGATACTCCCCTGCAAATTTTTTTATTTTTTTTTGGTTTTTTGCAAATTATGTTAGTGTATGTCGTTGTACCATGTATGACACGATTATTGTGGCATAGCTGTTCGAGAAATTTTGGTTGGGCCTCTACTGGCTTATAATTTGCATTTGATTTCTTCCCATTGTGTTTACTTAGCAAGGATCACTTTTAGCCCACGTTTGTCATCCTAGTTATTATATTTATATACTTCCTCTTTTGGTTTTTATATGTAGCTAGCGCACAATTTTAATTATTAATTTTCTTAGTTGTAAAATGTTTAAAATGGTATTAGTAAAAGTGTAGTAGGAATGGGCAACATCATTTGTACTAATTTTGCAATTAAAAGTATTAGTCAAAGTTGGAATATGGAGTGTTCGTAAGTCAAATACGTTGCGACAAACAGTACTATATATTCATAAACTGGCATGGAGAAAGACCTTATTGAACTACAACTTCTCATAGATAAAGGCTATCCAGCTGTTTGGGCAAATACCCTTTGCAGGAACAGCAACTAATAGCGGGTCGAACCACTGGCTGTAATAATACAGCAGCAGTAGCTGCCGAGTTGGTCCACTACTATACGCCTAAATTGGTATGCTCAAGTGGCTAAAGAAACAAGGAAATAAAAATTTGGTTTTTGTGTAATTAATCCAATACAAAATTGGTTTTTGTAAAAAAATCGGTTACACGATGAACCGATAAAAATCACAAAATTAAGTCACAACACAGCTGCATATTAGAAGCCAAATTAAATCAAGATAATACAATATCTGGCAGCGCTAGAACCTAAAGATTTGACGATTGAGTTCTGTTTGTTTTTATTCACTTTCAAATTCATCATCATCCCCGAAACTGAAAACAGAAGCATCAGCTGCAATAGCTTTGAAATCAGTAGAGGCAGATGACCCTAACTTTGGTGTTTCAACACTTGATACAGATTTACCACCTCCATCATTGACAGACATCTTTTGAGTTGATTTTATACTATTGACAGACATCTGCTGAGTTCTCTGTGTCACACCAGAAACTTGTTTGTCGCTACCAGATTCAACTGCAGAAGCATGACCCTGGTTAGTTCTGGAAGATCCGCCTTCCCCGTCACTGTCAGAGAAGACGTCGTCTTTGTCTTCTTTTTCAGATGATTCCTTTGTCCCTGGTGTAACAGCAACACCATTATTGCTTGATGAAGTATGTTCTGAGCTTGCATTAGGCCTTGTTTTCGCCTGCTCGGTGCTCGGCCTTATATCAAGTGTAGCATCATAATCTATCATCACTATCTCCACCTGGAACGTGGGTGATGGAAGCTTTCTCTATAAAAAAAACAAGTCTGAAATTAGATGAGCAGAGTAATTACTGGAAATATATTAGTTCCAAAATTACTGGTAGATGTATTACCTTGTCAAACCCATCAAGATCATCACTATTTATAATTATCCTGTTTTCCGCCATAGTTGTATTAAACCAACTGAAAGAGAAAATATGCTGAGTTAATCAATCACTAAAGTTTTACCTAAAAGTATCATGGCTAATATATAAGAAAATCACGAACTAAGGTGATCAACAAACTCAAGAATATCATGCAGTGAGAAACAATTAAAGATCAATATTTCTCAGTCTCTTCAAAATATTAGGTTTTGCTAAAAGCATCTAGCATGTATATGAGAAGCGTTCTTTGTTTATCAAGCCCAATTATCTATAACAGGTGGTGGTGTCGGATATTGGTCAAACATAGACATGGCTCGGTAATTGGAGAGTAGACGTAAACGACATGGGTACCTAAGATAAATCTTATTATTGGAAGGGGTTTCGGTTTCGCCTTTTTTGGCGCGCCGATTAACCAGAACGCCCTCATCTAATTTCCTTTCGAAATCGAACGGGCAAAAAATCCCCTATTTTCCTTAGACCAGACCAGCATTTAAACAAAGCTAAAAAGGCATACGAGTACTTCCAAAGCCACGTCATGCAACAAGTCATTACCAAATCACAATAGATCATCAAAACAAAATTCCCAACGCTGATGGTACCGAACCCAATGACTACCCATGTAATTACAGAGACTCTTGAAAAACAAAACTAAATTATACAAACTGCTTTCTACATCACACAGATGTTCGAAGTTCAATGAGACACAGGGTTTAGTCACCACCGCAAAGCTGAGAAAATTGCTCACTAGTGACATTGATCAGCTTCAGGATTGCATCGAGTCAGAAATGATAATAAAGGGGAGATAAGACATGCATGTACAAACCAGTAGAAATCTCCATGGCGGTCTTGAAAGTGAATTTTAAAGTCGCCTGCTAATTCTGTCAGACCACGCTCTCCAGGTAAAGCGAACACCACTATCCCCTTTCTAGACGAATTTATCCAAAAATCTTCTGGCTGCAGAGTCACAACCAACTAGGTGAGCATTTACAGAAACTTCTCCAATTTCTTAGTTAGCAAAAATCAACCCTACCCTAGAAACTCAGTTGCAACATCAACAAAGAACCAAATTAAAAATTACCAGCAGATCTTTGGTCTTTGGATGTTTTTCTGTGCTGAAAAGAATCCCTGCAGATTTGGGAGGGACATCCGAATATCAGGCATACTTCAGATGGGCCATTGCACGAAGCAAGAAGCAATGAATATACAGGATGCAGGAGCAACAGTAAGTGAAAGGATGTCATAATGCAAACTTGTTTGAGCTAAAGGAGGATCTGAATCATTAAGCTACTAGTAAAAGGCTATTTATTACAGGAATGACCTTTGTGTTAGCAAATATGTTTCCTTGAATAGCACTACGCATAAAACTGAAGATGGATATGTATCACTGGAAAAGCTGTTATATATATTTGAGAAAAATCCAATGTGAGCATAATGCTGAAGCCAAAGAAAGAAGTTCATCACCTAACAAATTACAGGTAACCAGTAAACTCCGCCAATGTGTTTAGATGCCAACGATGATGGGAAGTGAGAAGTGGTGGCTTGCATTTCCCACCAAATCCTTCCAACTTCAGAAGGATTTGGTTAATTAAAGTTGTAAGAGATTGGATTGTTTACATTTCTGTTCCCTTCTCCCACAAACCATATTAAAACAGAAGACAATGAATTCATCAGTCTCCCAAATTCTCAAATTCAAACTCCAGTAATTGTTTGTTTAGGTAGGCAAATACTCTCTCCGTCCCCCAAAGGATTTCCCGTTTGTCCCAATTACAATTCCCATTTCCTTATTTGGATATGGTCCACCAATTATAATATTATTTTCCTTGCAAAAAGCACTTGACCCCACACTCTCTCTCGCGCTCTTAATTAACAATTCTAAAAAACACCCACTACCTTACTTTTCAACTATAAAATGAAAATTTAGGCTCACATGGTCACACCAACTTCCCTCCTTAAACTTTGTACCTAGAAGAAATGAGAAATCCTTTGGGGGACGGAGGGAGTATGTGATAACATTATGCTCCAAGCAAATCTTACGATCTAAAGAATATTCTATTTTCATGTCTTCTTCCATCCCTGATTTGAACATAGAGATGACTTATGTATGGCTGCTTAGAGCCGCGTATGGCTTTCCAAGGCCACTGGAGCCTGGAAATACAGACAGGCTTTCTGTTAAAAATTCAAAACTTCCGCTAGCTTCTGAAGGGTCTTCAAAGTTATCTATACTGTTACTCAAGGCAACAGTCTTGAGGGAGGGAATGATGTGACATCACGCATGATTCCAACTCTATTGAAGAATCCTAATTCTATTAGGACTTATGGTAGCTTCCTAGTTTTAATACAATATTTTTATTAGCATTTTAGTATTTTTAGGATTTTCGTAATGAGTCTATGTTGTGATGGAACTCTTGGAATAATTAGAGTCTTGTGAAACTGAAAGTCGAATCAAGTTACAAGTCTTACCTTATTAAAAAGTTTAATAGTGTTAGAACTCTAGTGTAGTTAGAAGCCATGTGCTTACAAGTTTTTACTATTTTTCTTGTTTTAAATACTTTAGGAGTCATATTTAATAAGGAGTAAAATAAATCTGATTTTAGACATGTATGCATGGTTTAGGACTGCTAGGATTATCGGTATTGTAATGCCTATTGCACGTTTATTATTGAATAAATCAGTTTTTGAGTTTGATTAATTGTGAGTGTTGCTTTTCATGGATGTTAGCCGAGGATATACTCATTGCGATTTGTATGAATCTCCTAGTTGCGATTAGGGAGAAAAGCCTCTTATTCTTAAAGAATTGAGAGATCTATCCTTTATTTTCCCACAAATCCTTCTTGTATTCTGAGAAAATGTGACTTAAGATTAGGTTTCACTTAGAGACTAACGTGTTCCATGAGTTTTCGGGTCTCAGAAACACATCATCGATAAACTTCATTGACCTTAAACCATGGCATAACCAAACAAGTTACACCCACCAAATGGGTATTCTCTGAGTCGAGTGATCTTTGTCAGCTAATATACACCATAGTATTCTAAGGACCTCAGTTGAAGCTATGTGGCCTTCTATTCTGTTCTTATTGAGAAGTTTAACCAATCTTTTGGTAAAGACCTTCTGAGTAACCTAGGTCATGGCAACTACAATTGCATCTACTTTCCTATATTTTCTTTATAGCCATGTATAAACATACACAAAAATTATATCTACTAAGATATTCCATCAATCTTGAAAGGGTCACAACCATCCTCAAAAAGTTGCTTGAAAGTTGTAAGTATGCGTGACTTATCCATTTTTTGTAAGTGGCATTCAATCTTGGGTAGAGTCGCCAACTCATGACTTACAAACTTTAGAAAGAACATAAGAAGCATGTAAGAAGCCAGCTAAGGATGGAATTACCCCCAAGTAACAATAAAGAAACCACAAGTCTAAGAATGTCTTAGTCAAGTACTGGACTTAGCATTTTTTTTCAGGAATTCTAATTCGTTCCGCTTTACAAGCTTTGTGACAGCATTACTCCCAGCAAGTCTGGTTAACCTAGGCCTGCTGTACACTACACATATGCAAGGAGGAGCAAGGCTAGAATTGTTAATTACTAGGGACGTTAGTTACAGCAGACGGGGATCAAGGAGAGTTAGTTTTGTGTAGGGAGATCAAGCAACCTCAAAAGTAGGAGGAGAAAAGCGTTCAAAATTCTTGAGTATAAGTATTGGGATTTGGGAGAATACCCACCTCTCGAAAGTGGGCTGAGTTGTATGAACATTGAGATCACACTATATTCCGATGAAATTGGCATACCTTTTTCCTTCTCATCTATCTTCCCTTTTTTCTTTCTTCTATATTTCCTTCTTATTCCTAATTCTCCTCTACAAACCATGATCAGGTTGATTTATAGCAAAGTCTTACTACATTTTTACTTCAATTCTGCTTCATGTTTGTAATCAAGAAAGATGTCATCTCCAATGCCTTGTTTAAGAAGTTTAAAATTTTAATATCAAGGGGAGGAAAAGGACGACTAAGAAAGCAAATGCAGGATGATCTACTAATTGTGACCCTTGAGTCCAGGGTTATGAAAAATTTATGAATGAAACAAATGATACACGTGACCTTTTGCTAAATTACAAGAGATGCCAAATTGATAGAGACTTCAGAATTACCAACTCTGACACAGCATTTATTTCAGCATGAGTATAAAATTATGCAAGTTGGTTGAACTGCAGAATTACCATTGTAGTCAGAGATGGTAATTGATGGCCTAATCCAATAAGGGCACTTGTGGAGTCGAAATCCTCTGAGCATACACCTGAGTCAGCATATGCCAGCTTACGTTAGTGCATAACTCATACTAACAAGATGCTGTGTGGAAGAAGCATACCTCCGTCTAGGAGGATTATCCCCAGGATAGTCCTTCAAGGCACGCTCGAAATACTTCACATATCTCTATAAAGAAATAAAAAAATTTACTATATTGACAACCTGCCAGAAGGCACGGAAATTGGACATAGGAGCAGTTAACTAACAATCTGACTTGGAAGTATAAGACCCTTCCCGTCAACACATCTTTTCTGATTGAACAAGTTGATAGATTCCTCAGCTGTTGGGCAAAACTGCAAAGGCAGCAAGGTACACAATATGAAACCAGGATTCATACCAATGTTAGGTAAAAGTATCAAACTGAGATCTTACCTTCAAATACAGAAGAAGACTAGAAATCATCAGTCCTGTTCTCCCTAAGCCAGCTTTACAGTGAACTACAACTACATTATCGACATCCGCCTTCAACCATGTATAGGCACTTTGACAAAATGATAAAATCAGGTGAATAGGCGGACAATTATGATCATCAAATGGGAACGATGCAGCCTGTAGGCAGGAAGGGAAATAGCTGATGTGAGCCGCACGAATTAAATTCCAAAAAAATTGAATCCACCATATTGCAGGATATTAAAGCTAACACCAAAACATAGCAGAGACAAATTCCACCAAGTTGAATGTTATCAAACTGACAGGTTTCTTGATCTTAGTACATCCATGAGATTGGGCAGTGGAACGGAGATATTAAAAGTTGATCAAAGTGATTAGCAAAGTTTCCAATCTCTTCAGGAGACAACTCAGACAAGTGTGTTTAATTGACGTAAAAGTTTACCAGCCCTTCACAGATACTATATTTCTTATTAAATAGAGAGCAGTTGGGCCCTTTAATAAGATGGACCGTTTTGTCACTTTCTGAGATGAGCACATTACCCCTTGCACAGTCACTAGTTTAAGAGGAAATACATACTTGGCGATAGGCCCAACTCGAAGAAGCATAACTTTTAGAGACACAGTCCTCTCTGAACTCATATAGTTCACGGATCAGGACAAAACACCAAAGAAAATGAAGGCCGCAAGGGCAATAATTCTTAATTCCATAGACTGAAAATGTTGCTTGCTCTAGTTTCCTATGGGAACTGGCCCTTGAAGGAAGGGCAAGGTAGAAATTACATTAAAATTCTATTAGCATTTAGCTTATGCAAAAAGGCATAGAATTAGTGAGAGGGAATATGCTATAAAGAAAGATAGAGAGAGATAAGGCATGTTAAAGACTGAGATTTATCTTTAGTTTTAGTTGGCTTTTAGGGGAGAGAATCAAGTTTCTCAAATGCTTGATAATTGATATTATGTTGCTTTCTGTAATTTCTACTTAATCAAAACAAAGCAATTTTATACGATTATTTACCATCACAATTTTGGATCTAGCTACAGAAGTTCATTGCACAATATGTGAAAACTGAGAGTTGAATAGAACATCTGCAGATCAAGATGCAAACTTCATGCATGAGAAATGCAATGCACACAATAATGGGAGGAGAAACTGTGGACCTTCCCCTGGAAGAGTGATGCATCATACAACCTTTCTGAACAAAGATTATAGACTTTGTATTTTCCCTGCAAAAGAATCACAAACACGTACAAATGTTTGTTAATTAAGCAACCAAATTAAAAGGGAGCAAACAGCAACAGTAATAAGGTGCTTTCGTATAACATTGATCAGTCAATACGATTAATAATAGACAATTTCCTCTTTGTTCAGAGTTAATTAAAATAACGGATGGTGCACAGAAGCATTGTTAGCGACTTTTAATCATTGCCCTCATCCTACAATCAGATGCGTACCTCAAGAAATCATCGGCGTGAACATATAAGATACAGTAAAACCAAAGTCACTTTAAAGCGCAAGACATACCTGGTGGCGAGTCTCGAAAAACCTAATCACCTCTTCCATATGATTTCTGTAAAAACCCTGCAACAAAAGCCTCATTGAATTGTATCAAATACGAAGTATAACAAGAGCCATGCGAGCCATGTTATCTGATCTAATAGTCTACCTCGACATAACCAAAAAGTCCAGAACTGATGTCACCAGCAGGGAATCCCATAGCAAGAATATTCTCCGTGATATATGTCAAATCCAAATCAAACCCTCCTTCCTGGAAAAGAAATTTGAGAACAAAGAACAGATATATAATGATAATAATAACAATACAAATTCAACACACGATCCATATCATTACCCGATACTTCTAAAAGAAAGTTAAACAGTTTGTCTCTCTGTGTGTGTGAGTGGGAGCAATATGACCATCTTTTCCATTCTTATTTCTCCAATTTATTGAGAGCATTGTTCATTATGTCAAAAAATAAGAGATAAATCGAATCAAGTGACATCTTATAACAAGTTCCAAGTCATGAAAACCAAAATTTTGCATTTGAATTCAATGACAAACATATGGATACTGTTTCCACCACACAAAAAATGGAGGAAGGGTTTATGCTCTACAAAAGTTTCCTAAACCCTTTCACATGCACTTTCTTCTATGAGTTGAGATTCCAGGCGTGGACATGGAAATAATGCAAGTCAATGAGAACATGTGTGGTTTTGGCGATATTCACACGTCTTAAATCGACTCCACTACACCGGAAACCAGCATTTCTTAATCAATATTACAACCCGACTTGCTGTTCTCCTTTCAACAGAGCATAATTCTCTAGAATTATCAATCTAGGCAAGAGACTAATAGTTTGATACATTAAACACTTTCTGATTCTACGAATCAGTCCGTCACAATTGAAGAGCAAACATCTTATCACAAAGAAGAAGACTTATGCTTCTGTACTATTACATATTCCATTCGCCACTTGTTTCTTTGTATGCTTTTACATATATATACAGAGATTGATGAGAACAATGATCAAGCCAAGGATAGGTTTTCAGTGCTGATTAAAAGATGGTTAATCCCTTGATTAGGGTTTGTATTAGCCAAAGCAATATATAGGAGTACAACCTAGAATACTTACCAACACTATACAAGGCAAGTTATCAAAATACTATCATTAACATAAATACAATATATACTCTAATACTGATAAGCAAATAGCTCAATACAACAGTCCACTTTCGAGAGGTGAAATTCTCTCCCAAGTTGCTTCTTCTATCGAATTTTCTGAATACCTTCTACTGTGACTAAACAATCTACAGTCTATCAATGAGTTAAGTCAACAGGAATGTTCTATATTTTGCAAATTTGGGTTTAGAGTCGTCATAACTTGATAATGTTTAGTTGATAATAGATAGGAAAGAAAAAACTTGTCCTCCAAGCCACAGAAAGTAGAGGTATAATGTTTGGGTAGACTGGTAGAGGCTGAAGATTAATTGGTATGAACAAGGATTTGGAAATGGTGGAAGAAGGTTGTGTAGCGAAAGAGTGAATTCTGATCCATAATTAAGCACAATGGTCCTCAATAAGACTTCACATTAGACTTCTATACTTGGTTTACTTTTCTGGTTGGTAATTTTTACTCGCAATAGTGTAAATGAAACCCAACTCTTCTCTTTTATCAGATGTGGTAGGCCACATTGTCCTTCGCCAACAAATGATGTCCTGAAGGCATATATCTTCCAGTGTGGCTCAATGGTTATGATGGCTCATACAATATACTGCTTATCAATGAGTTGACATCACAAAAAGAAGCGCGTATTGGTCTATTTTTGGTCTTAGGACCTAAACTTTGATTTTGCTGTTTAAGGAGCTAGTTATATTTATATTAATTATTGATATACTCGTGAGCTAAATGTATTGGTTAAACTAAAACAAAGCTTTAGTCCTAGATTGATATAGGCCGGCTAGCATGAACCATTAAGGGAAGTGAAACAAGAAATGCATCGGGAGTAATAATCTATAGGGAGCAAAAAAATTTGGCTGAAGTGAAAGTGAGGGAAGTAAAATGAGAGAAAACATAAGGACCAAGAAGAGGTGTAAGGTGAATTCCAGAATATGAATGAATAAATAATAAAATTTGAGTAAGTCTTAGAAATGAGGGCTAAAAAAGATGTAGAGAGGGAAACAAATGTGGTGAAAGAGAGATGAAAAGTGTCGGAAACCTTAAGAAAGAGAATAAATATAATGGCTTAAGGAAAAAAAGTTAGCAAAACACAATAAGTAAAAGGGATCAAAGAAAATAAATGAAGTCAACCCATGTCATGAGCATAGATTCTCTCTCTCCATTCCGCTTTATCCAACACCCATATCTTCCTCGATCACTAGTAGCATCATTATGCCATATCTCTTTCAATCACCCTCATCCAAGTTTCTTAGGTCTTCCCATATACCTCACAAGTTCACTTTGCCAATCTTCAAGCCTTCTAATTGGTGCATCACTTGGTCTCCGTATTTCATGTTAAAACCAACTCAAACGATACTTCCTGATCTTAGTCTCAATAGGTGTAACCCCTACTTTTTTCTAAATTACCTCATTCTCTAACCTTTAGCCACAAATACGATGTAGCATTCATATCTTCTTCACATTCATCTTATGGACATGATAGTATTTCACGGCCCGACATTATGTGTAATTTTCTCCATAATGGGGGGTGTTTGACAATTGGTTGGTTTGGCAGGTAAAGTGTTGGCTAGCGGCTTTGTGTGGCAGTTGATTTAAGTGGTTGTTGCCTAATTATTGGTTAGCTGCGTAATTATTGGTTGTTTATAAAAGCGGGTGGCAGTGTTGATTGTTTAGTACAAAACGGAAGCAAAAGCCAAACGCCAACACCAGAAGCTACTAAATTTTGGCTTTAGGCCGAAAAGTACAAGTACTAAAAAAAAGTCATTTACTAAACACATTTTGTTGGTTGTTTGACCGCATAAAAAAGCCAAAAGCCAATGAAAGAGCCAACTAAAAGCCATTCTCTAAACAACCCCAATATGTATGTCAAGGGTAAATTTTGCAACTTTGCAATAGGGAAAAAAACATAAAAGATTGGAGGAAGTATATATTAAGGGGGTGGAATGAAGTCAACACAACATGGGTGACATAAATTGTATCAAAATGGTACAAAGACAATTGCATTATTTATCAAAGTATTGTTTGATTACTTAATAGTTTAATACTTACAGAATTAAATGTTTGCATTTGAGTGGTTTGTGTTATTATGGCTGAGCTTTGAAAATATATTGGTCACACTTCCTCCTTTCCTCAAACTTCTTCCCACTTTCCACATTCATCCACTACTCAAAGTTCCTCCCACTTTCCACATTCATCCGTTCCTCAAAGTTCTTCACACTTTCACTTTATTCCATTTTTGGTGAATTTTT
This sequence comes from Patellifolia procumbens, assembly GCA_947645195.1. Lineage (NCBI taxonomy): Eukaryota > Viridiplantae > Streptophyta > Magnoliopsida > Caryophyllales > Amaranthaceae > Patellifolia > Patellifolia procumbens. The sequence goes on from CANSGD010000144.1 coordinate 4,706,262, forward strand.
ACGTCCATACTCCACCACATCAGATGTAGTTTGTAATGTGATTGACCATGCAAGTAAATGAGAGATATTTATCACGTGTTTATACAAAAGGAAAAATTGATAAGAATAATCCGACCTTTGGCCGGTCTTCCATCAATGGTACCACCTTTAATTAATCCAGGTATAATCCGACCTTTGACACCCATATTCTCTCATTGGTCCCTCACCTGTTGGTGACCTACAATTACAGGTAATCTTCCTAATTACGTGATTAATAGCTAATTAAGTATAGTTTAAACTTAAATTTTTAATTAATATTCTAAATCAAAGTTATTAAAAAAAAACTTAAAAAATTAAAATTATAATCCCTCCCCCAGCCAACCCCCCACCCCCTCCCCTCCCCCTTCCCCTGCGCCTGCCACCAACCCCCTCCCCTTCTGCTGCCACCCTCCCCCTCCCCTCCCCCACCGGATTCTGCTGCCTGCCGGAACGCCAACCACACTCTCACTCACTCACTCACTCACTCACTCACAAACACTCAATCACTCACTCACACTCAATCACTCACACACTCACTCACACTGCCGGAACGCCAAAGTCACTGCCGGCAACTCAGCCACCACCACCACCATCGCGTCCGCACTGCAAAACACCTTCACCTACCTCCTTCTTTCGACAGAACTTTGGAAAGAGAGAAAGGGGCGAGAGGGAGAATGATAAAGACGGAGAACTGCGGTGGTGGGCCCCCTTCTTGGTCGAGTCGCCGGTCGTCGGTGAGCAGCAGTGGGGGAAGGGGAGGGGATGGGGTGAGGGTGGGAATGGGGCTGGGTGGTGGGTTTTCATTTTTTAAAAAAGTTTTTTTTAAAAAAGAAAGTCAACGGTAATTTTAGTCGGTCAAACAGGTTGCCATCATCCTGTACCAATGAGAGAATATGAGTGTAAAGGTGAGATTATTGCTGGATTAAATGAAGGTGGTACCAGTGGTGGAAGACCGGCCAAAGGTGGGATTATTCCTATCAATTTTTCCTATACAAAAATATGTATTTGTTCATGCGAAGTACTTGATATTATAAAATGCTTGATAGCAAATGAACATTATGGTTGCATATTAATGGCTGCAAATCAACTTGACTTACAGGAAGAACCACCAAAGTAAACCTTTGGCATCACAAATCAGATGAAAGGCTACCTGGTACCTCCGCTTATTTTGTGAGACCATATGACGGGCTTTAACCTGCACAGCCTTTACTGCACTGCGAGATGAGTCAACTAACCCTTTTGTTAATGAATCAAAAACACCGGTTCGACCCGTTGATGTATCTGTTGAAGCATCTCCGTCAGCCACAGGAGTTGATGCTGGTAACCGCAATCCAAGCCCACTTGTTAAACGTGCAAAGGTTGATCTCGCACCATTAGCAGTTTGTGATCCTCCCATCCCTGGAGTCTGGGGTACTTTCAGGCTTTTCGCCCAAGATGTAATACCAGAGGCAGATGATGATGCCGATGATGAGAGATTTGCAGAATAACCTTCTCCACTGGCGCCAGTAGCAGGAGCAGAAGGTTCAACATCTAAACTTTTTCCCTGCAAAGGTAATGTGGAATCTGAAGTTTCCATGTTTCTGCATAGAAGCATAGAATTGATGTAAGCACTTTGAGCTCAAATCATATGGGCAAATGATCTCTGTAGTCAAAGAGCCCAGATGCAAGCAGTGATATGACAGATCTAACTATTAAACACTTATGGAAGGTTAATGAGTGCCAAATATCCAATCCAAAGAGAGGTGGCTGCAACAATCAGCGAAAGGCCAGCATTATGCAAGTAGTCAAGTAGAGAAGCAATAGGCTCTTTAATTAGGGATAATCAAAGAATGCAGAAATAAAAGCAATAATAATTCAAAGCCTAGGATCAATTATTGTTTTCTGTTTGTTACCAAAAGTAGTTTTACTACAGCCAAATAAGGCTAAAGAATGGTTCATCGCTTAGTTTAAGTTTTCTCATATGGTAATGAATGCTTCAGCTCCGAATGAACCAACTCAACCAAATCAATGTTCATGTGAAAACCTTCTTTTCAGAAACTCCTGCTTTGTAGCTAGAATAGCTTCTTGGTATGTTATTTATATAAGTGACAAAAGTTAGGAAAAGTTAAAAGACAGAGTTGATGCTGGTTTATATCAACCACAAAACTCACAGGAGCACTGAGGTCCTTTTGCATTGGAAAATATTAATTTTTCTATTTACTTTGTAATGGCGTAGTTAACTGTCATACCGGGTTCCTACACTACCAAGAACTTCAAACAAGATGGCATAATAAATTTAGGGGAGAAGAAGACAGGAAGACCCCGCCCCCCAGGTATTCTACAGGTATACTTCCATGTTCCTGCTTCCAAGGAACAGCTACTGAGGCTACCTTAAACATAAACATCATAAACCATACAAGTCCCTAGCAGCCTGTAGCGCAAAACCTGCGCCAAATACACTCAGGTGCACCAGTAATAACTGTCAATGCTTTCTCCGCCCGTTCCACAGCCTCTTAGTTCCTAAAATGATAAGAATCTACGTTTGAAAATTAGATTAATCCATTTTGACTTTATAATATCTGTAGAGTGTTTGTCATGAAAAGCAATTTCTTACTGCCGCAAAACCGTAAATCCCATGAGTTTAAATGGTCCATAAAATTGGCAAGAGTGATATAATGGACAGCATTGAAGTTTAAAGGACACCCTTAATTACAAGTTACAAGTCTTACAACTGAAAACCTTTACCACCCATTCACCGGATTTCTCATAAATGCAAAGACTACAGGTAATTGTTTCAGAAATAAGAACCTTGGAGCATGGCAACATCAAGCATTCAAGCTCGTCTTTTTTCTAACCTTTTTCCCATTGGAGGGTGCCTATAGGACGATTGGCCTCTATAACTGGAATGTCTAGTGATAATGATCTCTTCTCTGTGTAATCATGATAACTGCCAAGAGTCATCATTTCGACTTTTAAAAAGATTAATAAAGAAGTTAGAACACTATTTTCACGTTGCCACTCCTAGACGTGATTGGTAAGTCGTTAATGTATTGTAAAACCACTACATAAATCAACAAAATGATAGAAAGCTATGGCAAATCAAGCTTTGCCAAGTTCCGATACAATAGATAGGGGTTAGGCATATATCTAACACATTTTTAAAAAAAATCTTGTGGATTATACTTAAGTAGTATAATTATAGATTCAACCATTCATGTAGTATATTTTCTTAACAAAGTAGTACAAGTAAGAATTTGATAAAACTTGATAATAAAAAAAGTAGTATATTTTTAAAAAAACGTAGTATATTCCTATATAATAGATGTACCGTTCACATCTATCAAATAGGAACGGGGACTTTCTCATGGCAAATCCAACAAACATCCGGCAGTAAATTCGTTCGTTTACCAGAGAGAAATCAAACGAATAAGATAGTACAATTAGGCAAACATAATAAACATTAAGTTTAATAAACGGGTAATGCCTGATCAATATCGGATATATGTATATATCCATCGCCTCACGTTTTTGGTAGTACATTCCTTATACATGGTAGTACATTTATTAAGAAAAGTAGTATATAACAATCGATATTTTCACAACTATATAACTATATAACTATATAGTTTGTATTTAGCATATAATTTTTCGTTAAAAAATGTACTACCATACATATTAGAATATACTACCATACATATGAAATGTACTACCATTTTCATTAAATATACCACCAAAAATGTGAGGCGATGGATATATGCATATATCCGATATTGACTAGGCATCCCTCTTTAATAAACAGCATTGTTTCCTGAGAGTGAGAAATAGCTCAGTTGGTTAGAGCATTACTCCCGATTCTAAAACTAAACGGTTAAGGATCGATTCTCTCATTCCACCTTCGTAACTCCTTATACACCGAAACAAAAGTCGCAATTTATGGCCACTAATATGAAATCGATCAACACAAACCGATCAAACAACGATAAGTTTGATGTCAGATCTAATGCTTCACCGATCACCATGGTCTAATGTTTGAGCTAACTACATAACTGACTATTAAACTTCCCTTATTGTAATGCAGCATACAAAAATGACAGATTAAATCACCATTTTGTAACATAATGGAAGAGGAGAGAGAAACATTTCGAAATGTAAGTAGAGTTGAATTGGACAATAAAATTGAAGATCAAACTCACCGAAGATTAGACTGCGTTGATCTTTGTTAAGATGGAGAATACGGCGAATGATCGGAGAATGGGAATTAGCAATGTTGCGGTGACGCTTATGACCGGAAAATGGCGCGATTTGTCGGTCGTCAGAGGGAATGGGAAGAGAGGGAGATGATTTTCAAAAGCATTTGGGTGAACTTGTGTCTTCGTCTCACGTGTTAGATCACGAATGGGGAGTTAACTCGACAAGATAGAGTGGGGTTAATCTTAATTACGCATACTAACCATTAGGATGATAAAGTCGCCTATACTTTGGCTCATTTTCAACTATTAGAAGTGAAGAAAAGAGTTTGGGAGTTGGTGTTCCCGACTTCCCGTTAGACATTGTTGAACTTGTTGCTTTGGATCTAATGAATTAGTCCGTTTATGGGCTTTCTTAAAAAAAAAAGGAGGATAAATAAAATAATAAAAAAGAAAAAAGATAGTGTTATATAGTTCTTTGCTTAATTAACTACTCTTTTCATTATCTAAAAAAACCCAATTCTTTTTTGTAGAGTTAACTAATTACTTTAGGGGATCTAATCTCGTTAGATCATGCCGTTCTAATTGTGCTTCTTTAATTTTGCACCGAAGAGTATAGTCTAGTTCCACAATTTACCAACATTTGTTGTGCAATGTGCACGGGATGTTTAATGATTAATTTGTTAGGGTGCATAATACACTCGCTATATGGTATAAATTATAGGTTTTTGTGGCGGCTGGTGTAATTGGCGGTTTTTGTTGGCATGTTGGACTGGTTGTGTATTTATTAGATGTTTATTGAAGTTTTTAGTGAAAGTGATTGTTAGTAAAGCTGGTAAAAGCAGTTTTGACTTGACTTTTCATCTACCCTAATACATTTAGAGCACTATTAGCAATGATCTATTGCAAAAGTGCATAGGATCAACTTTACAAAAACCTTATTAGCAATAAGCTAATTAAAGGATGTTCATCAAAAATTCGTTCAAATAAGTCATCTTGTAACCTTTTGGCACAAACGGTTATGAAGCAAAAATCAGGTTGAAGAACAGATGAAATGCTGGAAATTCAGTGCCGGGTGTAGAAAAATTATTTAGTGGATTCAAAGCGTAGTTATTATACATTATAAGATAATTTTCAAAAACATTTAAAAATATTTTGGATTAATTTTACCAATTCAAGTGGGGTCAAGTGACCCACTTCTTGTAAGCTAGATTCGCCATTACTGAGTATGGAGCAACAAGAGAATGAAACGACGTCGTTTGGCAATTGTAAAGCGCGTAATTAACATTATTGTGACCTTAAAAATTGTTAATTAACTTTAAAAAGTAACTGTCAACCCCACACACCCTGCCATCCCCAGCTCCATCCCCTCCGATGGCAACCACCCTTTCAGACTCTAAAACCACCCCCTCAACCTTCCCCTACCCTTGAAACCTCCCATTCCCACTCCTCCACCCCTGAATTCACCCCTACCACCCACCCCAAAACCACCCTCCTCCCTTTCCCCCACCCACGAAATCTCTCTCTTCTTCTTCTCACTACCATAACATCAAATTATTGAACTTATTTTAACTTAACATTAATACTGTTAAGTGAATTAAACATAGCCTACCAAAAAATCTCCCAATTCTATTCAATATTACATCCGTTTCTAAACAAGTGACACATTTCTTGTTTTCACGTTTGCCAATGCATTATTTTAACCATTAATATCTATAATTATCAATGAGTAAAAATTATATAAATTTGATATTAAAAAAATTCACATTAAGACGAATTTAACAAGATCCCACATGACTATGTTTTTCTTAAAATGTACTACCTCCGTTTCTTTTTAAGTGCTACATTTTGACTTATAACACTATTCATTCATTATAATTTGACCGGCTTTTATGATATAGACATAAGGAAAGATATAGTGATGTTGGATCTCGTTTGATTCGTCTCGATATATATTTTTCTAATATCTAGTTGTCATAATTTTTACAAATGCATAATTAAAGATAAAAATGATATAAAACGTGCATCGACAAGCGTGCTAAAGTGAAATGTAGCACTTATTTAAAAACAGAGGAAGTAAATCACAAACACTAATTAAAGTCTAAATTGTGAATAGTAAACACTATTTAAATGTGTCACTTATCTAGATACAGAGGAAGAAAAAATATTTTTTTTTGGGAAAGAGAAAGTGACCTCGACCCAACTTGAATTAATGGACTAATCCTATCCTATATAAACTATTTAAAAACAAAAAAGTAAAAAAGAAAAAGATCACCATCGTATCTTCCCTCCCCCCCCCCCTCTCTCTCTCCCCCTTCAAACAATTTCCCTCTGCACAATCTCTCGTCAACCTCAATCTACCCACAAAACCTCGGATCCCAAATGATGGAGGCGGGCGGCGGCGGCGGAGTAGTAGAAACTATATCATCAGAAACGCCAGCAACCGTCGCATCACGGTGGACATTCATGCTTTTACAGCGTTTCCAACATTTACTCGACAAATCCACACCTCACCTCTTTTACCGATGGATCTCATTCTGTTTCATCGTCTTCGTTTACGCTCTTCGAGTTTACTTCGTTCAGGGATTCTACATCATATCCTATGGTTTAGGAATTTATATTCTTAACCTTCTTATCGCCTTTCTCTCTCCTCAGGTTGACCCTGAGATCCAGGAACTCACTGATGGGCCCTCTTTGCCCACCCGTGGCTCCGATGAGTTTCGCCCCTTTGTTCGCCGCTTACCTGAGTTCAAGTTCTGGTGTGTTATGCTTCTTTTGATTTGATTTGATTGTTTTATATGGTTAATGTAATGTAGTGATTGTTTAATTGTTTGGAGAATTCGGGACTCGATTTTGGCTTGTTAGGGTTGATAGCTGTTGTAATTTGATGCAATATTGACTTTGGAAGTACTTTATAATTTGTGGCATTACTTGATCAATTGGAAGTTGTTGCTTTAGGCAAGTTAAGGATCTCGTGTCGTATGAGTAGTGTTGGTCTTTAGGGCTTATTTAGGGCGCGTTCTCTATCTGAACTTATTAGACCTGAAACTTATTCTTTTGAGGTGGAGAGAATGCATCCTTAGTATAGGTTTCTGATTTGATGTGGAAGCTCGGAGCATAATTTATGATAGGACTGAAATTATGGTTGATGTAGGATAGTTTTATTGTCTAAGAAATTGTGTATTTCTGCATCGTCTATGATTTTTTGCGGTGATTGCGTAAGGGTCAGTGTTGGACAGTTTGTGATTAGAGTTGATTTGTTATGCAATGTTTTTGTAGAGGGTGCTTTATTTATGTGTATTCATACTGGATTGTTGGGAGGGTGTTAATCTCTTATTTGGGAATTGGATTTTGAATTTTGGAACAGGATGTTGGTACCCCTAGAGTTTCTGGCAGGGGTTTGGTAATTGGCTATCAATATAGTTTAATGTTAGCGGGGAGACCAGAGAGCATGCTGTTGTCGTGTATAAATCATTGCATAAGGTTTTACGTATGAATTGGGGTTTTATTGCTCAAGGGGTAGTTACATGGATGGAAGAACAGTTGTGATTTGAGATTGAATCTCACCTTGGTAGGCTTTCTGAATCACACATTGCATAGATTAGAGACTTTGTGGATAGGCTGGTTTAGGGTTCATGTGTGGCTGAAATGAGAAGCTGTTGGTGAAAGGATCATACTTTTTAGTTTACTAGGGGTATTTAATCCTTATGTTTCTTGTTCTTGTACGTCTTTGAATAAGGCAAGTTATATGAACCCATGTGATGGATGTGAAGGAGGGAGAGGTGGTGCGCAAGTTAGAGAGAGAAAGAGAATGGAGAAAGATGTTGATGCCACATCTTTAGTTTAATTGGAGAATATGATGACGATTTTAGTACCTTATTTCCCTTTATATCATAGGTGCATTAATCAGGTTACTAAACTTGCAAGACGAGAGGAGAGGCTAAATCAAGTCCTTAGGAACAATTACAGAGCGATGTTTGGAACTTCAATGGAGTTCCACTAGGCACCAAAGTTAAACCGAGTTGCTATATCCATGTATGACAGAACTATTTTCTAGGGCCAATAGACAACATGTGCAGTACCTTTGAGTTTTGTTGGTGGTGAACCTTAGATACTGAGGCTTGAATATGGTTGTAATTGTTTTTTCGGGAGCATAATGTGTGATATTACTTAATTGTAGAATTGATCAAAGTGAAAGTTCTTGCCTTTGGCCAGTCGAAGATATCGTGCTATACGAGTAACGTTCTTTAGGGCTAATTAGGGTGCGTTCCGTGTCTGAACTTATTAGGCTTGAAACCTTTTTTTTTTGAGGTGGAGGGAATGCACCCTTAAAGGCCTGTTCTCTACGGCTTATTTTCAGCTTAGTTATTTTATTTTCAGTTCAGCTGTAGACAAATACTTTTACTCTCACGTTTTACTATTCCGTCCAATTCAGCTCAGTTTTTCTTCTACAACTGTTTTGAGCGGAAGAGAACAACTTTGTGATGGGAAATGGAATCTCACTTTGCTAACTTAATGAAGGAGAGATTTCATAGGTTAGACGCGTTGTGGATAGGCTGGTTTAGGCCTTAGGGTATCATGCGTGGCTGAAGTGAGAACCTGTTGGTGAAAAGATCATACGGTTTCAATGTTATAGTGAAGTTTAAGATGCCCGTCTTTGGAATTGAGATTGATGAAGAGGCACTTGAGCTTGGAAGTGATGAAATGCGGGGAAAAGATGAAAGCCTATGTTACTCTGACACCATCATTTACCTCAAAAATCGGGTGTCGTGTCGTGTCGGGCACGACACTTTACTTGGATACTTCATTTTAAACTAAAAACTTGACTTTTTTTTCTACAAAATAGCCGAATCGGACACTTGAACACCCGTATCCGAGTAGGCACTCAATCCGTGTTTGAGTAACATAGATGAAAGCGGTCACTATATTAGAGGAGGGCAAGACATGACCTCGAGGGGTTTTTGATCCTTATGTTTGTCATTATTGTACGTCTTTGATTAAGGCGGGTGATAACAACCCATGCAAGGAATGTGGGATTGGGGGGGGGAGGAAGTGTGAGTTAGGGAGAGAAAGAAGCTGGGGAAAAATGCTGATATCATATCTTTTGTTGCTTGGAGATAATGATGATAGAGTACCTTATTTCCCTTTATATCATACGTACATTATTTAGGGTACTAAGTTTGTAAGATGGGAGGAGAAGCTAATTCACTTCCTCAGGAACAATTATAGAGCACTTTTTGGGACTTTAATGGAGTGCTACTAACCTACTAATCGACAAAGCTGAACTCAGTTGCTATACCCTTGTATGATAGAACTGTTTTTATAGGGCCAATAGGCAACATGTGCTGTACCTTGAGTTTTGTTGGTGTGGTGAAACTTAGATACTAAGGTATAGAATATGGTTGTATGTCTGGTTCAGCCTCTTCTTCTCATGGTTTGTCTACGACTTTCACCATAGGCCTTAATCCAACAAATTGCTCTTTATTTTTTGTTTTCAATTTTGAAAACTGTTATGCAAATATGAAGAGATAGAGAATTCTAAAAGAATTTCGGGACTTTGGATAATGATTTATTGTTGGGATAAATATGGTTAATTGGTTAGTGTTAATCCTATACAGTTACCTAATACCTATTAAAGGCTCCTGGCTGTCAAGGGTGGATGAGGGGAGGATGATGCGCCCGTCCTCACCACCTAAGCGTGCGATGCATTTGCAAAAAAGTCTCTGTTAGTGTTATCCCCCCGTGGTTTTTATATGCTAGGCTGATATAAAGTCTTTTTTAGTTTTGTACATACTGCTGAGATGTTCCTGTATTTTGGCCAGAAATAAAATGTTTTTTCGAAAGAGTTTTAGTTTAATTTATATGTTTGGATAACTGAACGTTGTTTATTCACCTGTGAAGGTACTCCCTAACAAAAGCCTTCTGTATAGCTTTTGTCATGACATTCTTCAGCGTGTTTGATGTTCCTGTATTTTGGCCAATACTCCTGTTCTACTGGTTTGTGCTGTTCACACTCACCATGAGACGACAAATACACCACATGATTAAATTCAGATATGTCCCTTTCTCATTTGGGAAAAAGGTATGCTAATTTGGTTTTGTATCTTTACTCCTTCATTTTTTTTATTTGACTATCTCTCTCTGTGTTCTTTTGTTTATGGGGGATGTAATCTTAATTACATATTATGTGTTTTTCAGCGATATGACAAAAGGAGGCCTGTGGCGGAAGAAAACGCTGCACTCGTTAAGGATTGATGTTGCAGGTGGGTAAATCAATTTCTCTCATTTCCTTGACTATTTATTACTTCCTCCATACTGCTAATATTACCTTAGATGGAAAGGGCCACATACGCATTTGGAAACTTATGGAACAATTATTAATTGATTGTTAACCATTGCTGGAAGAGGCCTTAAGATGTAAAAACTTGTCTTAAACTCCTTTATTGATTGCTATTTACCAAACTAATGGTTAGCTGTAATTATTAAATATTAAGGGCAATGATTGTTAAATATTAAAGATTGAGTAGAACAATATGTGCATGATAAAACATATAGGAACTAGGAAGAGAGTTGGCATTTTGGCTATATGTTGTGTGTTTGTGATTGGTTTCATGTCGATTTTGGGGATGTTCACACTCTACTTACCAAAACTATATATGATATACGATAACTGCATAATATGACAAACGGATCGAATTGGAAAGGCGGTGTCCAGTTCAAGCTGTATTGTCGTGTAGGGTTGTGATCTCTGACTAATTAGGACGTTCAAATAGGGGAAAATAGTACTCCATTCGTACCATATTATTGTGTATGGTTGAGCTCGAGGTGGAGATTTAGAATAGTGAACAAAGAGTAAGAAAAATTATAGTTTGGAGAGAAAATAGGTAAGATTAAGGGTGACATTGGAGAGATAGGTAGGTAAAGTTAAACTTTACTTGAAATGTTAGTATGTAGAATATATGGTACATTGACACTGGGAAGTATGAAGTAAAACAAAACAAAGTGAATAAGGCGCTTTTTGAATTAATTGCACAACATGCTGCAGATCCAGCCTACTAGTAGTCTAGTATTTATCGTCTTGTGGTAGAACTTTTATGGCCTATTCGTTGGAAATTCGGAATCATACATCACGGATCTCTTTACCAATGTTATTTTGATTGTGGTGAGCTCAACAAAGATTTGATAGGCAACAGGTTTTAACTATTTGATGCAAACCTTTAGGTATGTTCTTCCCAACTTAAATAGTTATTTTCAGTTCGATTCACTCTGGACAATACTTTTACTCTCACATTTCACTATTCCTTTCCGTTGAACTGTTTTAGTTTTTTTTCAGTTTAGTTGAGCTCGATAGCTCAACTTAAAGTATGTTGGGATAACAATGGTGGAGGGAAAGGGAGGGGAGGGAAGAAGAGGGAAGAGGAAGGAAAGGAAGATGAGGGAGAAAGTGAGCTTGCATTTTTCCCTAAAATCTTTCCAACATGAGAAGGATTTGGTTCATTAAAGAGGGAGGGAAAATCAATCCTTCAATTTTCCTCCCCTTCTCTCCCTCTATGTGATACCCAAACAAGGGAGTATGGATCCCTCCCTTTCTCTTCTCTTCATTTCCCTCTATCCAAACATAGTGTTAGTCTCCGATATTCTTTTTAGGGATTGTTTGGTTAGGTACCAAGGAAAGGAAACAAGAAAGGGAGAGGAAAGGAAAAGAGACCAAAACCCCCACTAATTTCTTAATACGTTTGGCAAGTTAGGGGGGAAAGGAAAGCCCTTTTCCGTAGTTATCTTTATTTTGTCTTCTTCATTGCGACCCTCTTTCATCCTTCACCACCGTGACAACTTCCACCACCAACATCAATATTAAGAATACATGGCCTTGATGGTCAAATTCGACCATATAAGCATTTTAAGGTTAATTAAATCTCTCTCTAATGGTAGTGGGTTTTGGGTTTTTACCGTGGCTGTTTTCAATAGTGGCGTTTTAAGGGTTTTTCGAGTTGATTGTGCCCATTGTGGTTTGTGAAGATGTTTTAGTTGTATGTTGGTGGACATTGTGTGATATGAAAATGGGCTGACGGTGGTGTTTTGACTGCTGATGGCGTTCGTCTGCGTACTTGTGGGTCTAGCCGACGAAAAGGTGGTCGTTTTTGTGTTAAGTGATGGTGGTGGTGTTGTGAAAGGTGGTGGACTACTTGCTGTCTCGTGGTCAAGGCTGGTTGATGTGGTGGTCAAGGTTGGTCAATGGTAGTTGTGGTGTAGAGGAAAATTGGGGACTCCGAAACTCTAGTGGGTTGGGGGAATCAAAGTAGAGGAATATGGGAATGGGTTAACCCAAACTGAAATATTGGTAAAGGGAAAGGAAAAGAAACACCAACCAAACGACACGTAAAAGAAACATAAGTTTTTATTCCCTTTCCCTTTCTTGAAACCTCCAATCCAAACGAACCCTTAATGTTTAATCTTTGTCATGCATTACCTTAGTTTACTTTAAGACCCTTTTTCCTTTTGGTTCATAGGTGACTGTTAATATTTCTCAAATGGAACATGTTTTCATCTGGGTCCTACGACACGTATGGATGTCATTTATGTCATATGATAGGGATTAAGTAGATAGTTTATATTGCAATAGCTCTATGTATATTTAAACAAATAATGTCTTTTTTTCATTTCATCCGTTACTTTTACAAAAGAGTATGGTTTTGCTGCTTAATGAACCACAGGACAGCTTTATTAGTGGTAGCTACAGTTTTCCGGTGTTCGGCACTATGAGAGAATACTTTGTCATCCATATCATTCAAGCAAGCTCCTCAGGTGCAAAGAGAGCAACTAATCTGATTGATTCAATGAGGCTGCTGCTGTTCTTTCTTTCCTCTTGACATTACAATTTTGTATAGAGGAAAAATCACGAATTCCTTGTAGGCTGTATCAAATGGTAACCGTGATTTCATATCTATTTGAACAAGCCTTGTAATTGTTTACTGCTAGTTCAATTAATTGGAGATGGAATGACATGTCTTTCACTTTTCTCCATAACTACACCAACATTTAATGAGGGGTGCCTTTGTGTTTTCTTATGAACTTTATAGTTTCCTTTCGTCCTGTTTGGTTAGTAGTACAGTATTAAGTAGTGGTACTGGAAATGGTAATGGATGTATAGGTGAATTGGTGAAGAAAGCTACATCACGATATCTATGATATGCTTGTTAATTCACAAAATGCGTTTTTTTCATCAGAAATTTCCATTACCATCTAAAGTTGGTATCGGTTTAACTTTGGTAATGAATCTTTGTGAAATCATGTAGAAAATTATATGTTCAGGATGAAGTTTTATTACTATGGGATTGGCCCGAAATATTATTGACAAAATTACATATAAAATTACCATTACTAATTGAACCACTATGTATTTCTCGCTACCAAACGAGTCGTTTGAGTTATTAATCATATCTCCTGCAAGAAAAGTGGTGGTCGTGCAAGAGACGGGTGACTCTCACTCTAGTGGGAAGAAGGCAGGTGGGAACGAGCGGAGTGCAGGCCTTGGTAAGGGTAAAGGAGCTAGAAGTTATAATTTCACCTGAACTTTATAGATATAAACTTCAAGTTTTATTGATTCAGAACTGGTGAGTTTTGTTTGTCGCGTAAATAGTGAAGTGGGTCAATTTGTCGTGAATCGATAGTGGAGTAGGTCATGCAAGTTGCGGGCCAATAATGGGTCTGCAATGGACGGGTCAATAGAAGAGTAAGGTTATTAGGGACACATAAGAACTTTTACAATGCATGATTTTGTTTTTAACAAGATCTTCTCTTTTGAAAACATTTGGCCTACAATTACGGTCGTACATTGACACCGTCTTCTTAGATAAGTTATACTCCCTTCGTCCCACAATGTTCTTACCACTTCTTAAATATATGTGAGGTATAAAATAATGAAGTGGGAAGAACATTGTAGGACGGAGGGAGTAACACTTATTTTTGACCAATAAAAGGCTTTTTAACTTGACCTAACCAGAATACCTAGAACACTTGTTGGGCTACTTTGTCCACTATTCATGACAATGTTGTCTTAATAGTTACGAATATCCGCAAAAAGGATGTTGGACGAGATTTCTTTTTCTATTCCTATTTTCATGGAAGAATGTTCCTCAATGCCTTGGAGCTTTTGAAGCTTGTTCTCTTTCTTAAGGCCATAGTTCTTGCCAAGACATTTTATAGTTTGAAAACTAGTTTCCAACGGCAAAAGATCTTTAGTACATAAACAACACTTTCACCTTGTCATACCAAGAATTCAAATTGTGGGCCGAGTTTAATATTAAACTAAACAATCACTTAGTCGAAATTTCTCTGGAGCCTTATCCTTTTAACAAAATTCTATCAAGAAATTTTCTGATAATGTCTATGAAATCTAATCACTACAATGAACAGTCTGTGATAATCAAACTTATGAATTTTTTTGGAACAAATACTTTCCACAAGACCACAACAAAAAATCATATCTCTGTTTTCACAAAGGTATGCAGATATAGGTAAATGTCATCCTGCAAAAATTCTTCATCGATCGTTTCGATTAATACAAAAAATACTCCTTTTTGTTTGTATAAAACAGATAAATGTAAGTAAAAATCCTATCAAATCCCTTAAGATCTGTTTGGATCAATTGGGAGGGTTATAATAGCCATAGACAGAATAGTAAGTCTGTCCTGCAGTTAGTAATAGTAAGAATACAGCAGCCAAGAAAGAAATTACAGCCCATGGATTGTAGAAGTATTTATGCTTCAAGCTCGCGCGCCAAGCGTTCCATCTATGGTTGTAATATGTATTTACCTCTTCAGAAACTTTAGAAAGATAACTATCATTAATATCAAACACAACTTCTTGACAAAGATGGTTAAACATGTCAGCAACTTCTGCATCATTCCCAAGCCAATGTTCAAGTATCCCACAGTAATGAAGGTAATTCACATCTTGTGCTGAATCAATCAAGTTATCCATGAAAACCACATAAGCTGTTATATCATTGGTGCAATTTAGGTGGGATTGCTCAAATGCCACGAGGTTAAGAAACAAGGATTTAGTCCCATCATGGACTAAAAGCCGAGGTATGTGAAGGACTCCGTTTTTGAACTTAATGTCCCAAAACCGATCAGTTTTTCTCTTCCTGAACTTGATCCCGGACTCTTTAAGGTCCGTGACACAATGGATGAGTTGAGTCCTTCGATGGTCAGCCACTAGGTTTCTCCGAGACCATTTCCTGAACCAATGCCTTGGAACAGCCTCAGGACCTTTCCGTAGTAAGCTCCTTCGGAACACATCTAGGCAATGAAGGCCAGATTGGTCTGACAAAGGGTGGAAAGCCACAGAGTTTTTATCATGTAAGGATGATTGTAACTTAGTCATTTGCCTGGCAGTCAATGGCTCATCGATGGGTGATAATGGATCAAAAAATATGATAGCTAAATCAGCAACAAGACTCTTTTGGTTTGCATCACCTAGTTGAAGCGAAATGAGCTTTTCCAGGATAAAAAGCGGGATTTGATTTTCAATCATCATCATGTCCCGTCTAATAGAGTACATCATACCCCTCACTGCGAATATAGGATCGTTTCTCTCATATCCGAGGTTCTCAAATCCCTCTGTATACCCTCTAAAGAACTCGAGAATGAAGCAGCCATCGAGCACCAACATTTCTACAAACTCGTTACTTGTGAGGCTTAACGGTCCTTCATAACAAGCCCGAGCCCTCTCTTCTAATTCTTGCATTGCCTCGATATAGAGCTTTATGCTCTGCCTCTTACGCTTTAGCATATAATGTAAGGCTCGCCATTTGTGTCGCTCCATCGATTGGAGACGCCACATCCCACGATGGTAAGGCCCTATGGAAACTACTTGTGGAATATAGGCCTTGTCATCTTTTAGCCCTTGATCCCTTAAGAACTGTGGGATTCTATATATGCATATTTTGGACCATGAACCAGCTACATCATCATTGCTAGCCCTCTCTAGTTTCTCCTTAATGGAGATTATCCAGTCGGATTCTTGTGGATTTACCGGCGATTGTAGCTCTTCTAGCCGTTTCTCCTCCCCGTTGACCACCACTTGAAGTGGTTCTGGTGAGAGTTGCAGCATTTCCTGATGGTGGTGGTGGTGGTGTTCAGGTTGCCCTGATGTATCACCATTGTGAAGTGCTTCTCTGAGCTTGAGAGTTATGAGATACCAACTTAATAGCTCTTTGTTGTAAACAGCTACCATTATGAGTTTGTGACTCTTACAAAGATTCAAAACACAACAGAAACTGATTTGAAATAGCTACTTTATTCTTTTAGCATAAAAAGGAGTTTTTGCACCCCATTATCATGCCTTTAACTTTGGAATAACAACCAATATCTTTTCTCTTTGTAAGTAACTTTTTTGTTCAGGTTCTGTTTATTAAAGTTCCTAAATATAGAAGTTTAGCTGAAATTGAAATGGGGCTGAGGAGAAAAAGGCTTTGCAGTTCTGAAGGTGTTATATGAGGTATTAGTGGAAGATAAAATCAACCATTATGAAGATATGAATATGAATTATAGCATTAAGGCTCCTCTGATGTTGCCTAGACAAAAAGTCTTTTGTGAATTGTGATAGGTGTGCTTATAATAAGATTTAACTCTCGTTTTGGGGGTGTACGCAATTTGGTTGTTTGGGAATGTGTTTGTAGTGACTGATTTGATCGATTTGTACTGCCTAGTTTGACCGATTTTTTTCATTATTAATCGTTTATAAAAGTAGTTGGAAAAAACGACTATCAATGTTGGTTGTTTAGTACAAATGAAGCAAAAACCAAAAAACAAAAGTTGGTTCGGCTTTTGGCTGAAAAGTTGGCTTATCAGCTACCTTAAAAGCCATTTATGTATTTACTAAACACTTTTGTTTTGTTGTTGATCACATGAAAAAAGATAAAACCACTCAAAAACAATTGTCAAACACCCCATCATTTGAGGCATATCGGATTTTGGACTTGGTCAAAGACAGCGATTTATATATATATATATATATATATATATATATATATATATATATATATATATATATATATATATATATATATATATTTATATATTTGAAGGTAATGCACAAGTAGACTCCAATTTCAATATTTAAGGCCTAAGAGATTTGACTTTTTCCCCATTATCTATATAATCAATTCAATTATCTAGCTAATCACATTTTACATATAAAAATAGGATTAAAAACAGGAGAAAATTAGTTGTGTAACTTCATAAAATGCTGTGGGGCTGGTTTACAAGCTGGAAATAATCATTTCCTGATGATGATTGATTAATTTCTATAGAAGTCACAGTCAGAGGAAGGTGCAGTTGATTAAGACAGTAGAATGATTCAATTTATTAATCTGCACTTTTTATCACGTATTTGAATCAATAATATCCACTAACAACCAGTTTCTAATTTATTCAACCAATCTTCTTTTCGTAGTAGTTTCTTAGAGAGTATGTTTTCCAATCTTTAGGCAAAGAAACTTGAACTAAATCTTGATTGGAGCTTAAGATCTAATACTTGCTGGCTGCCGCATGTAATAGGGTCAACTTCATCTAAAACTTCAAATGTACTTGGCATGAGCATAATGGTGAGACTCATCACAAATCATTGTCATTCTTTGATGACATGTTCCTACTACTTGTGACATCTGTTTTCTTATCAGCGTCAATAGTCCAAGTTATAACTTTAATCGTTAATATCTTTAATTATTTATGAGTAAAAACTAGAAAATTTTAGTTTTTCTAAAAAATTTGAAGAAGAAACATGTCTTGAAATAAAGTCAATAACATTTCACAAGATACTATTTTTTCTATATACTACATAAGTAGCATGGAAATATGCTCAAAGTTTATAGAGTTTGAACTTTAAAATGTAGATGTCACGATTAATAAAGAGAAAGAGTCGGTATATGACAAGTATCTACAAACAAATGGTACATCCAAGGCTATTATTTGCTCATTGTTTATTTGGACATTTCCAGATAAACAAAAATTAGATATCCAAATGAGCAATGAGCGAAAAAGTATCGTTACGCGTATCATGCTCATGTTGAAACCGGATTTATAACAAAAAATATAAATAAGTTTAGTTATTGGACACATAAAACATTGATATACAAAATTAATTTGTGGTTTGAAGAAGCTTGTTGTATCCAATTCACTAAGATTAATTGTTTTAATCACTATCTTTCGTAATAAGATTATTAACTTGCCAAGGCCTCTTCATCCTAGTTTCTCAGTCTCTTGACAAAAATATTTATTATCTCGGAGGACACAGTAGCAACATGGGGATGTAGCTCAGATGGTAGAGCGCTCGCTTAGCATGCGAGAGGTACGGGGATCGATACCCCGCATCTCCATTTTTTTGGATTTTGCACATTTTGCCACTTCCATTTTCCTCTCAACTAATAATAAGAGAATCATATGTTTTAGAGTTTTTGCTGAAATACTATCCAATTCTAAACTCCAAAGGAAGACGATTTTTTGAGCTTTGCAATCTTGTCACTTCCATTCTCCTCTCAACTATGAATTCTTCAAGAAGATTTCTTTTGGTCTAAATATAGTACTCCCTCCTTTCTCTTTTGTTCTTCCTATTCGGAATCTTTTTGAAAGAGGAAAAAAGTCAAAGTAGGAAGAACAAAAGGGAACGGAGGGAGTACTATCCAAATCTCAAAGTCCAAAATAAGACTATGTTTTCTGAATAGAAAGATGATAGAGTTTTAGAAAATGAAAATTGGGTTTTGGCGAGAAATTCTTCGGGCACATTCTCTATACTATAATCGAAGGACACCAAAAATAAAAAAATAAAAAACAAATAAAATAAATCAAGGAAATTCTCAAATTCAATACTAATTAAAGAGTTAAGTTTTATTTTCAATCTTAGACATCAGATTTTTAGCAAAAAAATGTTTAAAACATTAAACTAAAATATCTGAAAATCCACAAAGTAAAAACAATTTTTAAAAATATCAATGTTTATATTTGCTTGAGATGTATAAACAGACCTATTTTGCTATATTTTTATATACTTTTGCTTTTTTCTTTCAAAAAAAAATATATGTACTTTTGCTTTTTTATTGTAGAATACATGAGTAACTGATTGTTCAAGAATGAAGTGCATTTAATCAAATTGATCATGAAATGATAAAATATTTAAGGATGAGTGAGAAAGTGTTAGAGAGAAGAGGATGATATATTTTTTACTTATGAGTGATGATGCTCTAAATGACATTTTCCATTAATTTTTAGTAAGATTTTTTTGTCTTTCTTGACGTTTTGCTGAAGAGTGTTTTTTTTGCTCTGGCAACCTTGTTCGTTGATGGATGCATATGACACCAACTAATCGAGTTCGACATAGTTTTCTATACACTAATATTTTTCGCGCATTTTCAAAGAAGTGAGATCAATAACAATAAGTTATTAGATACAATTGGCAATTGTTGCTAATAAGCTTCAGTCTCTCTAATGAAAAGTTTTTCTACCCATTTATTGGGTTTTATCTATCCATTTATTAGGTTTTATCTATCCATTTGTTGGGTTGTATCTCTTTCCATGTGAGAGTTTGAAGATTTTATTTTTTGTTATTTATATGAGTCTGAAGGTTCCTTTGTTGGTCTAATTTTATGCCGGATTGCAACAAACGTCAATACTTCTCTTACAATCAGTTGATTTGAATTCGATTCTACTTCAAAACTACAACAGATCGATGGACCCCTTTGTAGAAGGCTGCAACAGACAACGATATAAGAAACGAGGGTTTTCAGAAAGTGTTTGATCTCCTCAACAGTCGTGGTTTTGCTATGTTAGAATTTTATTTATTTCAGTCTGATATGTATTTGCTAGTTTTGTCTTCTATTGTAGATGTCGTATGACTTTAAATCAATGAAAGAATTTTTATTTCAAAAAAAAATATTAAATACAATTGACAAGTAACTTTACATCACTACATTAAGGGTGTATCTTCTTCCTATTAAAAAAAAGTTTCATGTTTGATTAGTGAAAACAAGGGAAATTAGAGGTGATCAGGTATAATAACCTAATTTAGCTAAATTTAGGTAAAGAAACCGCACTCTAAATTGACAAACTATACATAATCGCTTTTAAATTGAAAAAGTTAGTTAACTTGGACAATATATGAAAAATGTTAGTTATCTTGAATAGATAATGTGAAAATTTTAGTTAACTTGGACAAGTAATGGTGTAATACGAAAACAAGTTTTTGGTTAGGTAGAAGCTGGGAATATGGGGGAGCTTTATTAAGTAGGGAACAGAGAAGTTAGTTGAGTGAACAGATAATACGAAAAAGTTAGTTGAGTAGCCAGATGATACGAAAAACGAAGGAGTAGAAGCGAAAAAAGGATGGAAAATTTGTCAGATTAAGCCAATTATAATCACTTCTTTGTGAAGTACAGCCGCATTATAATTTTTTTGTCAAAATAAGCCACTTATGATACTCCAATATGTGGAGTTAGGCCAATTTAATGAATTCCGGCCAAAAAACGTTGACTCCGGCGTTGACCAGACATTTCATCCCAAAACTCAAAATTCCTTTCTCTTTTCTCCCCAATTTGTCTAAATAAAACAGTCATTTGCCCCAAATGAAACCCTCCAAGATTTTTGAAACCTTCATCTTCTCCGAGCAATAAACCCATATTTCCCCCAAATTGAAACTCAAACCCATATTTCCCCAAATTGAAACTCAAACCCAGATTTGTTTTTGCCCAGATTTTCACAAAATTAAACTAATCATATCAAAAACCATCCCATAAATGATTCCCCAAATTTCAAGTTATAGGCATCAAGACCATTGCAAACAATGCATTAGATTTCCTAGTTATATTATCTTGTGTATAGCAACTATCTTATTAGCTTATCGTTAGGAATCATTATCTTATTGTTTCCTAGTTAGTTAATTTTCTAATTATTAGCTAATTACACGCTAACACTTAGCTTCCACTTCTCGAATTTTGTATGAGTTTCCAAAAGTTTGACAAATATGGCCATAAACCAAACATCTCCAGCAAGATTTCTCAACATCGAACAAGAAGGCAAAGCGAGTTTCGATCTGTGAGATTAAAGAGGCTATAGCGAAGAAGAGTGAAAACAAGAGAGAAAATTGGGGGGAACTTACTTTCAGAAATGGAGCAAAGAGTTTTTCTTCAGGAAGATTGGGATATAGCTTCAATTTTGGGCAATCTGGGTATAAGTTGAGAAAGATGAAGGTATCATTTTCTTGAGAGGGTTTAATTGGGGAAGATAATAGAAAAAGTAGGGGAAAAAACGGGGGGGAAATTGAGGAAGATGGGGGAAATCTGGGTTGAAGGGCGCTGAGGAAGAAGAAGATAGGATTTAGTTTGGAGATTGATGAGGGGTTTAGGAGCGAAATGAAGGGTCAATGGCAAAGTCAACGTTTTTGGGTCGGATTTTATAAATGGCCTAACTTCACATATCGGAGTATCATAAATGGCTTATTTTGACAAAAGTTTTAAAATGCGGCTGCACTTCACAAAATAGTGGTTATAATAGGCTTAATCTGACAAATTTTCCAAAAAGGATTTAAAAGACAATGAAGCATTTCATATAGTAACTAAAGAAGTGACCTTCCATTACTAAAAGCTGAAAGTTGAACTTCTAAATATTGCAATATCCTCTGCTTCTTTAGCCCCCAGCAGATGTAACTAAACTTTAAGCTATATACACAAATAGAGGATGCCATATAGGCTCCTATTAATATCAATACTAAAACAAGAAACAATAGTTAATCATATGAATTAAGATGTTGGCTTGACAGAAGAGCTACACATCAGTTGTTATCCCCTTCTTGAACTCAGCCACATCCTTTTGAATGATTCTTTGCTTCTTCCTTCATGCACTGCTTACTTTGCCATCATCTCTTTCGATTTCGTAAGCAGAGAAAGGCTTGATGGGGTTCTGAGTTTGTTTAACTGGGTATGATGGCTGCATCACTATTCCACATTTGCCAGTGAAACTATGGGTGTTGCGGCGCATCCTTATGTATCCGTCTTCACCCCATCCGTTGCCCCATGAGTTCCTAACTATCCAGTAGTCTACTCGGTTATCTGTTCCGTATCCTACAACCACCACCGCGTGGTCTAGGGCCGTTCCACAGTGGCCAGTGAACACACCCTACAAGTTAAGGAAAAAGCAATCAAAACATTAGTCATATATGATATAAGTCTAACCAGTAGCGGATCTAGAATTTTTTGTGCCGCGTGTGAATTATATGAATAATGTATTGTTTATCTGGGGTTGCGAAATGGAAAATTAAGTTTTCAGCTGTTGACGAAGAGAAAAGTTTGAGATATTTTTCACTTGGAGTGTCGACTGACACCCCTTACCTCAATGTAGGTCCTCCACTGAGTATAAAAACTCTTTCAAGTTCAAAACAAAGTTTATAATGACTGAAACTGAATTCTCCTGATTAAAACTGATCGAATGAGGCTGCGAGGGGAAGTTGAGAGGTTCTTACAGATTGATAGAGCTGCAAAGCTCGGCCACCAGCTTCAATGGCAACGCTAATAGGCTGGTGAGCAACAGCTTTCTTCAAAGCTTTCTCACTGTATGGCAGGACATCTTCATATCCATCAATTGTCACAACTTTGTTATTCTTCTGCAAATTCAACCAGGACAAAAAAATGCACCTTAGCAAAAACATGATAACATATATAAAAACACACTCGAAATGAGGTGAAATTAGTGTATAGTCAACAAGTTGATTAAACTTTACATACCCTATTAAGGTCACACTGGCCATCAACACCTTTGTAAGGGTAGTCCTGCTCAGTGTCGAGGCCACCGTTCTCGATAATGAATTCAAAAGCGTTGTCCATGAGACCGCCGCTGCAGCCTTGATCAACGGCTCGGTCACAGTCGACGAGCTCTTGCTCGGACAAGGAGGTCATGTTGCCTGTCACTATTTGGTTTATGGCTTCTATGGTTGCTACCGTTGAGAATGCCCAGCAACTACCTGTTAAAGCAGGGGTGTTAGTTACTCTTTTTTCAGTTAAGTTGGGGCCCAAAAACCTAAAGGCCCAATCAAAGCTTAAAAGATCCAAGTAGATAGTTTTGGGCCGAAGATGGTGGGCCATGTACCAGCCGTATTAATTTTACTATTTAAGAAAATAGCCTTTCAGAATTCAAAGTTACAAATTCTAACGTTGCAATTCCCTATGCTATGAGATTGGATAGACTAAAAAATCTGAATAACTACCATTCAAAGTGCCCTATCTCCAAAGAACCCGGCATCAACAAACAACAGCTTTACCATGAAAGATGCAACCTTTATCTCAGTACATAATTCCATAATATTAAATATTCAATTGTTACAACTAAAAAACGGAGGAAGTATTAAACTTTTACTAACTTTATTAATGATCAATTAAGTATATTATATTAACCGGTAAATTCATATTAAAATGAAAATTATTTTTACTTAATAAGGTGGAGTGTCACACTAGACTAGAATTCTCTTTAAGTTTATCCGGTCGAGCTACACACGCATATGAATTTTTAAACGGTAGGAGTGTATATAAGTATTAAGTACTTAGCTTAAATGAACTTTAGGTGAAAAATCATATCAAAATCACTACACTTTTTACTATACATTCGCGTGTACCATGAACATAATACATTCGGGCTATTTTTTGAGTTTGTATATTGATGCATAGTCTCTAAAATCACGTGTAAATCGGTGTCATTAATATTTTAAAAGTCACCCAAACTTTTGTTTTTAACCTCTTGTATACCGCGCTTAAAGCTTTATATATCATTTTCGTAAACCACAAACCTAATTATTGAAATATTTTTGGTACTATAAAGTCTTATTTATGAGACGTGAGGAATATTAATTTCAAGATGTCCTATTTAATTAAGAATCTTATTACTTAAACTTTTTCCAAGGGAATCTAATTACTTTTCCCTATTTCAAAAGAAAAGGGTCATCCACTCATCCACAACATATATGCTTTTTCAAGACTAAGCAAAAAACCTCTCTAACAAGGAACTGTTTTCATTTAATTTATTCAAAAAACAAAACTTCCTAAAAATAATTTAAAAAAACTGATGCATAATTGCTTACCACATTGGCCTTGATCTTTAACGTGGTTAACAGCACCGTTCTTGCGCCAATCCACGGCCTTAGGCAACTTGTCACTGGGCCGTGGCCAGTAACGGAGGCTAACTTTCCGGCTACCAAGGCCCAACTTATTTGGGCTGGGCTTGGTACCCAAATACATAGCCCGGTACTCTTCATTAGTCAGATCAGCAAACTTGTTAAGCCCAAGTTTGTAAGGGCGGTCCACAGAGTTATGATCATCAATAAATTTTAAGTTATCCTTAAAAATATCAAATCTTTTTTTATCTCCTGGTTTAGGCAAGCCGTTTTGTGCCTTGCCATGATGGGCCAACCACTTCTGGTAAAGGCCCATGACCTCCGCCTCGGATCGCTCTGAAGCGGAGGCTAATGATGAGAGAAATAGGAGAGATAATATAGTTGCGACGGTAAAAGCCATGGATGATGATCGGAGTTTCATGGGTGCAAAGAGAAAGAGGGAGTTTGATTAATGGTTAAGGAAAGGATATATGTGTTTGAAAGATGGGTGAGAGTTATGAAATGGAGGGTGTAACGAAGGTGTTTATATAGGCGATATTTTGAGCCTTTACTATGACTAGGTTCCTTTTTTAAAAAAAAAGAATAGCACTAGTATAATGGATTCTAAGATTTTTTTATAAAAATTTAAATATTAATCGATTCTATGACTGGTTGTTGGAGCAATGGAGCTTGGGGAGAGGGGAAGGAGATAAGGTTAAATAAGATGATTATTATCTGATGTGTCTAGAGCTTTAGACCTATTATGCAACTATGAATAAGCAATTTTGTCGAATTTTATATATGTATTTTTGAATTATAAATTGAAATATGAAATTTTCAGAAAGAGGTAAATGAAGGTATAAAATTACCTAAATACATGTTAGGTTAGAATAAGTTATATTATATCTTTTAGAAAAAATTGCTTCTAATAATGCGAAAGGCAATTCGGAAATAATAATGCAACCTTTCGATTATTCTGGAATAATACAACCTTTATACCCATTTATTTTAAATAGGCTGAAATCGATTACAACCTGAAAAATGGATAAAATGGGACATGTATCACTTTATAATTGGTTCCAATAAATAAGTCTAAAAAAATTAAATCAAAAAGATAAAAAAAAAAAACATAAAACCCCCACCCTATCCCAATCAGTCCCCCACTTTAGCCTACCGCAACCACCCTTTCCCAACCCACCTTAACCACCCCTACCCCTACTCCCCTCGCATCCACTTCCCCTTCATTTGCATCCTCCGCTTCCCCTCGCATCTCCGGCCTCCCCCCATTACCCAACCGGAAGTTGACTATGTTTTCCGTCCATCACAGTTGTTATCAATGCTAGAAATCCGATCGTTTTTTTATCCCTTACTCCCCCCCATTTCCCTACTCGAAATTGGCTTTGTTTCCCCCCACCGTCCTCTCGATTTTCTCTCCTTACTTGAGTCATATCTACTGTTTCATTTTTGTTTGAAATGCATTTTTTCGAGATGTGGAGGATTTATCTGGCAACAGTAGGTGGAAGGGAGCTAGCCCAGCTAGGTGGTTGTGCAAGCAGGATTGGAGGATTGGGTCCGTTGGGTTGGGTTGGCGACAGTTGGGAAGGGGACTGGGTTAAGGTTGGGGTGGGGATGAGGGTGGGGTTCAGGCAGTGAGGGAAGGATCGGGTTGGCTGGTGGGGGTGGGGGGTGGGAATTAGTTTATTTTGTTATTTTTTAAAGTTTATTAAATACTTATATAATTATAATTAAAAGTTTAAATTTAAAAATTACCTTTTCTTCAGGTCACCGGTAATTTTGTCTATTTAAGATAAATGGGGTATAAAGGTTGCATTATTCCAAAATAATTTTGTCAATATATTGTATCTTACCCGTTTATTCGTATCTTTTCTGATTTTCTTATCTTGTATATGACGGCTAGTAAAGGGTTTTATTAGGGCTTCCTTGTACTATAAATGAGCCATTAGGCTATCATTTATTTAGTACCTCAAGTACTCTCAAGACTCCTATTTTGTAATCCTCTATTTTTCCCATTGAAGATTAGAGAAAGTTTGAATCCCCTAAACCGTGGACGTAGGTCAAGTTGGCCGAACCACATTAAATCCTCGTGTCATTATTTATTCTTATTGTCGCTTTTCTCATTCATATTATATTGTCATTTGTCAATATTTTGCTCCGCATTAATCAAACACATTCAGCCATATTTCGCAACAATATGTTTTAAATTCATTTTGTTAATTTTTCTAACATTTTAAAAGAATCTCCAAATGATCTTTTATGGTACATATATACTTAGCCAATTATGTAAAAGGTTTTTTCATTATTGTATCTGGGTTTTTGTTGTGTGTTAGTATCAAATAGGGTTTTATTGTTAATCATAATATATGCTAAGTATTTATTAAGGCGTGTTGGTTGATTTTCCTTTGTTTATATTGGAAAAAAAAGCAATACTAGTTTGATTTTCCTTTTGTTAGGTTGCAAAAAAGTGAAATTCCCTTTAATTTCATTCCCTTAGATCATTGAAAAGTGAAACTCTCTTTGATCCCACTTAGTCAATATTATTTATCCATATTTTTTAATAAAGGACTTGCACTTATTTTATAAGCTAAAAATTGTTCAAATGTTCCAAAAACTAATAAGGTAATTTGTGAATTTGAAGTGTGTTCTTCTTTGTTTTTATCTGCGGGAAGGCAACCGTCAACGCACAGTCGGTGAAAGCTCCGACGATCCACTGCTCTCTCTCTCCTTCTCTTCCTCCTTCCACAAAATTTTAGGCAATCTCCGGCAATGCCAGTCGACGAAGGCTCCAACGCTCCCCCGCTCTCTCTCCTCCTCCTCCTTCACTAAAACTACAGGCAACCTCCAACAATGTCGGGCA
Source organism: Patellifolia procumbens (assembly GCA_947645195.1). Taxonomy (NCBI): domain Eukaryota; kingdom Viridiplantae; phylum Streptophyta; class Magnoliopsida; order Caryophyllales; family Amaranthaceae; genus Patellifolia; species Patellifolia procumbens. The sequence goes on from CANSGD010000144.1 coordinate 4,733,454, forward strand.
ACGTCGATGAACAACTTTTTTTCCGACTCAGATGTTCTTCGACTTTTTGCATGATATTCGACCTATCAACTATTGTTTTAATGTTCTTTCGAGTCATTCATGTTGTTCTTTTAAAATACTTTTGTTATGTTCTTTCAGTTATCACTATATTTGTTCTTTTGGTTATTCATGTATATTCTTTTAAGTTGACACTTGTTTTTTTAGTTTTAATGTTCATTTAAACAAAATAGTGCTTTTCATAATTTATGAAAGGAACATGCTATTAGTGTTCTTTTATATAGTATTTTTCAGGTTCTGACCGATTTTAAACCTCTATATATAATTCTAAAGAGTGTACATAGCTTTCCCCTAATTTTAATCTAATCCAAATATCTTGTGATAAGTTATTGTAACTGAAATAAAATTATGGGTATGAAGAATTCTTGAGGAAGGAAGATACTTTAGACGCATCATTGGGAATGTATAAAGGTTGGTTTGTGGGAAGGATGACTTTCGAGAGTGAATTTGGATGGAATTTTGGGGAGGTGAGAAGCTTTCCACTCCTATGGTCTACCATTTACGGCTACAATGGGAATCCGAATTCCGGAAGGATAGTGAAATTATCTTGAAAGAAGCAAAAGATAATTATACGTATCAGAGAGATGATATACATACATTATGTGTATCCGTTACTACTAAAATCTATGTTGTTACTAAAAAATTGCAAACTTACAATTGTTTGAACTTATTTTGTTAATTAACGATATTTGAATTTACATAATACATTGACGATTGAAATACTATATTTTGAATTGGATTTTATTACATGGTATGGATGAATATATAACATTATTTTTCTACAAACAAATTAAATAATTGAAAACAACAGAAAAATTAGTAGAAATCAATAGTAGTAAATGATGAAGATGAACAATATGAAGCTAATATATAAATAAATCTGGAAAAAAATTACAATTCTTTTTTTTAGTTTCAAACAAAAGAATTCTTACATATCTAAATAAAGAAATCTTCATAAAACAGATCTTTTAAACAAAGATAAAGCAAAAATCATTAAAAATAAAATTATTTGTTGAAATATTGCAAAATTTTATTTTTTTAGTAAAAATATACATTTTATTAGTAACACATATACCCAGTGTATGTGAAACCCCACATACACTGAGTGTATGTGTAACCTTTGCGATACATATCAATAATCTAAAAGTTCTACAGGTTTTAGTGACATGAAAATTGGAGGTTTTAATAAATGAAACCTCACCCTTGACTTCTTTGAGCGGTGGCAAATTGGCAATGGTACTAGCCATTATAGGTGGTCACTACTCTCTAATTAGTAGTCTTCTCAAAATTATGATTCAATTTTTATCTTCTTTTTTTGTTGTAAATTTTGTTGGTTATTTTTATACATTTAAGTATATTTTTACTAGAATACAAGTTAACAAAAACTTCAATAGCTAATGATATTTTGCTTAAAAACATGAGAAAAAACATTTTTTTTTGATAAAACTGTGGCATATTTTTTTCCTTACATTTGAGTGTAAAACGAACATCGTACACACGAACTATGTTTTATCTCATTATTCATTTGAAAAACTCCTACCCTATTCTGTATTATAATCAAAAAAAGTATTATAAGGTTTATAGAAAACACTAATCCTCAATTCTAGTAAACTCTTGGCTAAAGAAACATTTTTAATAAAAATAAAAATAAAAATAAAACTACAACTGAAATGAATGAACTACAACTATGAAGCTTTCATAAACCAACAATATTCACTATAGTTACACTAATACTCAATATCCTTAGTTCAATAGCATATCCATGAAGTATCGCAATAAATATCAATTATATATAAATAGTACTCCATATCTTATGTTAGAGTTTTTTTTTTTTGGAAAAAGAAATTATATAAATATATCTTCGCCCTCACTATAGAAACGTTTTTCTTTCCTATAAAGGTTAATTGCATGTTTTTTTGTCTAATTTTACTAACTTTTCACCATATTCAAAAGTGTGTTCTATCCACGTATTGCAATAAAAAAGAGAGCAGAGAAAGTGACATTGTTTTATTCTTTTAAATTTTATATTATATAAAGTATACTTTGCTACTTTTGTTTTTTAAAAAGTAAGAGAGAGAAAGAAAAGTGAGTGATTGAGAAATAAAAGATTCTAAAGTGGGCCTATGTGTAAGACAAAAAGTAAAAAATTGTAGTAAATATTTGGTTGTTGAAGGGTAAGATGGAAAAACAAAAGTTCTTAAAATGAAAAAGATTCAAAGTGGGAAGAACTTTTAAAAACATACCAAAAAGGAAAATGGGAACATCAAATGGGAACGGAGGGAGTAATTTCCATTCTACATGTCATCTTCTATTCTCGATACGAGGAACTCCCATTACCAAGTACCAAAAGACTAAACACTATATATGAAATAAAATGCTACTTAATCAGACCCCGTTCTTTTAAATCTATTTTCAATCCTTATATACAAAATTAAGTTCAATAAATTCAAACAAGGAAAAATAAACAAAAATAAGGTTTGAACATCTCACAAATAAGGTTTGAATAGGTTCTAATAAGTTTAAGTAAGTTTACTATAAGTTCAAATAAGTTCATATAAACTCTTATAAGTTCAAATAAATAAATTTAAAAGTTGAAAAGAATAGACATTAGGCCCCATTCAGTTCACCTTAATTTTACTAAACTAAATTTTTTCTTACTAAATTTTAGGGAACTTAACTTACTTTTAGTGATTCACGTTGGTTTTTTCTTTCTCGCACTACTGATATTTATAAAACTAAATTTTACTGAACAAGACTTAACACTTAACTTATTTTGCTGAACCGAATATATTTTTACTGAATTGAACTTTATTTACTGAATATTATAAATTTTAAATGAACTGAATAAAGCCGTAATTACATTTCAGATTTTGTTAATACTTGTTTTATTTTATTTTTTGAGGGGAGAAAATACTATTTTTTGTAAAAAATAATGTGAATCTGATGGAAGTGTGAGCTTTGTGAATTGTGAGATTCTCAAGAAGGAGAATCTAAAGATGGGGTGCCTTAAATAAGTGGGGTATTCATCACTCAGAACACGCCCATAGTTTTGCGGAGTTATTAAAAAAGCTATTGTGGGAGTTGGAAGGAGAAATTTCGGCCGTTAAAGTTTACAGAAATACAGAATTCTGGGCTGCAACTGCAACCCCAACCTGTTTGGGGCTAAGCTTCTCACTGGTTCTCCACACCACTTTCACCACTTGCTGTTCACTAATTAGGCGTGCAGAAACAGTTAATTTTTTTTTTGACAATACAGAAACAGTTATTCATACTCCCATATTTTGGCAACACAAAAAAAATAATGGGAAAATTATCGGGAATAAATTAAGTTTTTTACGGTCTTCTTTTAATAAGTTAAATTTTGAATAATCATGGAATAAGTTAACATTTTAAAAGTACTTGTTTCTAACAAGTTAAAATCGGTTTAAGAACACAAAAATGGTTGAGGATGGAAAGTAGAAGAAGAGAACGACCACATAAATAATAAATTAAAATTTAAGAAAAGACTCACAAATTACCGATTGAATAATTTATAAGTCATTTGACTTGTTAAAAGTTTAAGTACTATCAAAGTTAACTTATTCCAGGATTATTCAAAGTTTAACGTATTAAAAGAAGACCGCGAAAAGGTTGACTTATTCTTGACAAATTTTCCAAAAATAATCTATATACTTCCTTTGTTTCTAAATAGGTGACATACTTCATCTTTTCACGTTTGCAAATGCATTATTTTAAACGTTAATATCTACAATTATTAATAAGTAAAAATTATAAAAGTTGATATTAAAAAAATTTACATTAAGACGAATCTAATAAGATCCCACATGACTATGTTTTTCCTAAAATATAAATCACCAAAACTAATTAAAGTTTATACTGTAAAAAAGCGTGTCATCATTCCTTTGAATATGAAATAAAGAGTTCCAACCAGCACGTCAACATACCATTAGCGGTTTTTCTATCAAAATTAATGATGATGTATGATGGAAAAAAAGTTAAGTTGTAACTTTTAAAAATCCATATTGCAAATGAGAGAAACTTTTTATCTAATAATTTTTACACACTACATGACACCAATTAATTTTAACTATCATTAAATTACAATGTACAAAATTTATGGAGCATCGTCCGGGTCCAAGTACTAGTTTGTTTATTAAAAAGCATTTTATGAGACGTGGTTATATGTTTCAAAACATCCAACAGGAATACATTGGTCATTTCACGTGTTGAATAAAGGGCAAAAGGGTCATTTCATATATTAAATGAGCGGCGAAATGGTTATTTAACATGTAAAATGACGGGGCAATATGGTAATGAAGTATATGAAAATACCCCATATTTAACATGGTACAAATATAAATATAGTGTCTAATAAATGGTAATATAGTGTTCGAATAATGTAAAATAAGATATATTTATAGTAATATAGTGTCCAAATTATTTGACATGTAAAATAAAGTAGTAGTAGTGTAAGATGTTTGAAAACATTTAACTGTTAGTATATGTTTTTCATTTGATAAGCCCGCCTCTGTCTTTATATAACCTCATAAAGTCATAATTACTTGACATTTTAAAAAGAAAATCTTGATGAGCTTCATTGACATTTTGAAAGACTTCTGAAATCCCTCCAATCGTGCATCCATGTTCAGTTTTGTTTATGTCAAAGAGTTATCAACTGATAATTTCAACCAACCTGATTAGATTTTGTTGATAAGTAACGCCTAAGCCTTATTGTAGTGCCTTATTGTATGAGTAACGCCTAAAAGCCTAACAATTAAGAAGATAAGGTGCTAGGAGCCTAGGATTAAACTATTTTTAGAAAAGGCAAATTAATTGTAACAAACAATAATTTTTAGCAAAAAATAATTATACCTTGGAAAAAATCTTGCTCTTTGAAATTGAGGGCAATTATCCTACTAAATGAATGGTTTCAAGTCATAGGAGTCGAAAAAATAGATAGAATTGTATCAATTATCATCATGTCAAGCTTATAGTTTCACTTTTTCACTCTAAGGTATCTCTTTTTCAACACAATGATTATAAACTTTAAGGGCCTGTTCTCCCCAAGTTATTTTCAGTTCAGTTCAGTTCAGTTCCATTCTTTTTATAACCATTTTGTTAAATATTATTATTATGTTGGTCTAATTTATTTTACTAATTACTCTTATTATTATTAGTATTAATTTTATATCATTATTATTAAGTATTATTATTATTATATCTATATATTATTTTGTTTATTATAGCTTTATTCATTATTATTACTATTATCATTAGAGATGAACATGGTTTAGGTCAAAAGCATAAACCAATCAAATCACGTTAAAACGGTTTATGATGCAATTTTGCACAGTCCGACCCAATCATTATTTTATTACTAAATATTATTATATTATTAAATCTAATTATTAAAATAGTAATATTAATTTACTTCTTAGATATTATTGTTATTATATAATCATCATCAAGTATCAATATATTAATACAAAGACTATAAAATAATTATTATTAATTATCGTTATAATCATTAATCATCATTATTATCATTATTATTATTAATTTATGATTATTAATATTATTTATTTATAACTATCATTTTAAAATATCCAAATTACTACTATTATTATTATTCATTATTATTAATTATCATTACAATTTTTATTTAATATTCATATTATTATTGTTTAAATATTATTTATATATTTAGGGCTTGTTTAGATTTACTAAAAACAACTGAACTGAACTGAACTGATTGGTGCTGAACTGAACTGAACTGAACTGAACTGAATTGAGTTGAATTGAATTGAATTGAACTAAATTGAATTTAATAAATATATATATAATATTTAAACAATAATAATATGAATATTAAATAATAATTATGATGATGGGAATAATAATGAATAATTATTAATGAATAATAATAATTGTATTTTGGATATTTTTAAATGATAATTATAAATAAATAATATTAATAATCATAAATTAATAATAATAATGATTAATGATTATAATGATAACTGATAAAAATTATTTTATAGTCTTTATATTGATATATTAATACCTGATGATAACTATATAATAACAATAATATCTTAGAATAAAATTAATATTACTATTTTAATTATTAGATTTAATTATATATTAATATTTAGTAATAAAATAATAATTAGGTCGGACCGTGCAAAATTACATCATAAATCGTTTTAACGTGATTTGATTGGATTATGGGCTGAAAACGCGGGTTTATTTGTGTTTTTAACTAAACCATGTTCCTCCATAATTATACTAGTAATAATAATGAATAAAGCTATAATAAAAATATAGTATACAAATAATAATAATAATACTTAATAAAAATAATATAAATAATAATAATAATATAATAAAATCAATTAGTAAAATAAATTAGACCAACATAATAATATTTAACAAAATGGTTATAAAAGAATGGAGCTGAACTGAACTGAACTGAACTGAACTGATTGGAGCTGAACTGAACTGAACTGAACTGAAATTAAGCTGAAATGAACAGGCCCTTATTCAATTTAATTCAATTTAATTCAATTCAGTTCAATTCAGTTCAGTTCAGCTCAGCTCCAATCACTTCAGTTCAGTTCAGCTCCAATCAGTTCAGTTCAGTTCAGCTCCAATCAGTTCAGTTCAGTTCAGTTCAGCTGAATTATGCCGGAGAGAACAATATATTGTGCATACTTTTTACATGCAAGATCCCTCTTTTTGTGCTTTTAAAGTATACAAAGTTTGACTATATATAGAACCTCACTAATATAATTCTATTAGATTTTGGTAGATTGCTTTCAATATAATTATTGTCACAAATCAAGTTTAAAATAATTTCGTTATTACACAATTGATGAAGACATTAATTGTCATATACTTCCTCCGTTTTTTTGTACTCGCATCATTTCTCATTGTGACACTATTCACACATGTCTCTTATAATCAAAGTTGTGACTTAGGGCCTGTTTAAATTTACTGAAAACAACTAAACTGAACTGAACTGAACTGAATTGAATTGAATTGAATTAAAATGAATTTAATCAATATATAAATAATATTTAAACAATAATAATATGAATTTTAAATAATAATTATGATGATAGGTAATAATAATGAATAATTATTATATTTTGGATATCTTTAAATGATAATTATAAATAAATAATATCAATAATCATAAATTAATAATAATAATGATTAATAATTATAATGATAATTAATAACAATTATTTTATAGTCTTTGTATCAATATATTAATACCTGATGATGATTATATTAAAACAATAATAACTAAGAATTAAATTAATATTACTATTTTAATAATTAGATTTAATTATATATTAATATTTAGTAATAAAATAATGATTGGGTCGGACCATGCAAAATTATATCATAAAGCGTTTTGACGTAATTTGATTGGATTATGGGCTGAAAACGCGGGTTTATTTGTGCTTTTAACATAAATCATGTTCCTCCCTAATGATAATAGTAATAATAACGAATAGAGTTATAATAAACAAAATAATATACAGATAATATAATAATACTTAATAATAATGATATAAAAATAAATAAATAATATAATAATAATAATAATAACAATTAGTAAAATAAATTAGACCAACATAATAATATTTAACAAAATTGTTATAAAAGAACTGAACTGAACTGAACTGAACTGAAATTAAGCTGAAATGAACAAGCCCTTAGATGTAAGGAAAATTATAGTCATGTGAGATCTAGTTAGATTCATCTCGAATTCTTGATGTGTTGATTATTAATATTCAATTTGCTTAATTTTTCTTAATGTATAGTAAAAGATGTTTAATGTTCAAATTGAGCATTGGGAAGCGTAAAACCTCTCAATGATGCGAGTATTAAAAAGCGGAGGAAGTATGAGACTATGAGTATTGAAAAACCAATTTTATAAAAAAAAAAAACAAATGTGTAATCTCTTAGGTGATTTATCAAGTAAGAAGTACATAATGCATTATTTTCGACTAAGAAATGCATAAAATATACAAATACAATGAATTCTTCTTATATCCATACTGACATTTTATATTTCATATCTTGTTTCTTGTCTTATCAATTTGCAAATTTTGCTGAATCTTTGATGAAGGGACAGGGCAGTTTTGAGTTAGTATTTCAATTTACCTATCATTATTGCTGGGCGGCCATTTTCAATTTTTTATACACCAAAAAAATATCAATTGAATAGAATCAATTTCTTGTTATATAAATATGTACTCCCTCTGTTTCTTTTTGTTTGTCCTACTTTGACCAAAAAGCTCTCACATAATTGGTCAAAGTAGGACAAACAAAAAGAAACGGAGGGAGTAAATAAATAACAAGGATCAGGTCCAAGAAGCATGTATGTAAAATTTAGTGTCAGAATGAGCTTTGTTCCAAATGTAAAAGAAAACAAAAATCAACCATGCTAGCACAACTCACAAACTGGCATCCCCATGTTCATGGAATTTTCTCTCTAATTGAACACATTTGATTCTGGAATCCATGCATCACATTACTCTCACTCTTTGCACAGATCAATAGTCTGTGAGTCGTCAAGATTCGGATCGGTTAAATTTTTGGTTTGATCTTATTTGCTAAAGCGTGCCAAGTTCAAATTGAACATCATAGTACGAATTTTAATCGAGCCGAGTTTGATATGAATTGATACAACGATTGGTCAAGTAGTTACTGAAAGCGAAGTTATGTTTTTGAAGTTGTGGATTACAAACCTCATTAGTAACATTTGAGCATGGAGATTACTTTTTCCCTTCTTCTGACTTCCAAGAAACCTTCAGCTCCGCCAGCTCACCTATGCCGAATTAATCAGAGTAATATAAGGTTGCTATCCAATAAAATGCCTTGTTACAAGTGATAACAAAAATATTACTTCCTCTGTTTCTTTTTAAGTGCAATATTTCACTTTTCACACTTGTCAAAACACATTTTATACAATTTTTATCTTTTATTATGCATTTGTAAAAATTATGACAATAAAATATTAAAAATGCATACATCGAGACGAAACAAACAGAATCCAACAAGATTATATTTTTTACACATAAATCATAAAAGCCGGTCAAAATGAATAATTAGCGTAAAAGTCAATATGTTGCACGTAAAAAGAAATGCAGATGATATAATATACTTCCTCCATTTTCAAAAGCTTGTAACATAGGTTTTTTTTTTGTAGAGACATAAAAAATTGGTTTGTTGCAAGCTTTTGAAAACGGAGGAAGTATAAAATTCAGATTTCAAGGTAGTCGGTGTATGATAGTAATATCTGAAAAGCAACCAAACCAAGTTGCAAACTTTTGGTGTAGCAAAGCAACCGTTTTGGGAAGTTACTAGAAAGTCTATGCTCAGTTACTAAATTATACGGTTGGTGCTGTCAGTTAATTGATATTGACGCTATTCAAGACATTAGTACATTACGCAAGCCATTAGCCCATTTGTGTTAAATGGGCGGCTGCTGCAAAGGTTGTCTGTCATTTTTCCAGAAACTAACTACCCTTGTTCACTCAATAACACTGACTTCAATTAAAGATCAGTAATTTTCTAAATTATCTTCGTCCCAATTGTTATGAATTTTTACAAGATCTGTAGAACTGATTAGTTAAAGTGCCAACTAGTTAAGATCCCATCTGCTATGAATTGCCATATGGAATTTGCACAGAGCTAAGCCAATGATACTCTGATCTTCAATTTTTATTGGGCAGCTTCTCGTAATTTATACGGTACTCTATCAAAATAGGTTTAATGATTTGCCTCACTTCGATTATGTTTAACTGATGTATATATACAACCTAAGAGCAAAGCCCAATTAATGCTAATTATTAGCATAGCCCACTGAAAGAGTACATGGTATACATTAATTAATCGCATGAGATGACCCAATATTCTCGAAGGTACTCCCTCCTTTTCTCAATAATTGTTACGCTTTCCTTTTTAATACGTTTCACAAAAATTATTACACTTTACTTTTATCATTTTGGGATATATGGCCCCACTAATTTTTATTCTTTATACTCTCCTAAAGTTAATTTTTTATTCATTCTCTCTCATAAAGTTACTTTTTCCTATCATTGTCATGTTTTTATACCCACTTCCTTGGTTCTTGTGTTTTTGCAAGTGTAACGATTTTTAGAAAACGGAGGGAGTATATATTACAAGCATTGACAACTACTGCATAGGATCGTTCACTTGTAAGTCATAAAAAAATTTAACCCGTTTGAAAATTAAGTGTACTTTTGTTTCTCATGTCGAACTTTGATTTTAATTCTCTATGATATACTATCATTATACAACTACTTTAAAATACACAAGACGAAAGATGAAAATCAAAGTAGTAAATAATTGTTAAAACAACCCCTCTTTGAATTGTAATTATATATCTCGTTTTATTGTAAATTCAAATGATGCGTGATATTATAATATTGTAATTCTTTATATAAATCATCAGTAATCCATTTTGTGTTTGTGGCTACCCTTGATAAACAGGTCGACTGATTCATATTAAGTTAGTAATAAGCTGATGAGTTGAAAATCTTTCACCCTACCCTTAACAAGCGGTCAAACTTACATGACATTAGGTGTATTTTTACATTTTTACAAGAAGATAATTTTGGCAGCCATTAGAATTCCTTCAGCTGTGGGCCATGGAGCGACACAATTATAGAAGCTACTTTGATAATTTTTTCTTGTTTCTCGTAAAAGACTGCATGATACAAACCCATTAAAACTGATAAAGCTCGTAATACACAACTTTGGGTGCATATACACTTATTCAGCTCGTTGCGTAGCAAGGAGAGAACCAACAATTCATCATTGCAAAGCCAAGAAAGAAGTGCACACAGTTTGTAAATCTGTATATCAAGGATGGTGTGTATAGATTTAGAGGATGTATGAATACAAATAATTTTCCTAGGTAAGGACGGTAGATTAACTGGTCGGCGTGCTTTAGGCATGAAGCCTAAGAACAATCAACCCATTTGCCAAAAATAAAAAATGAAAACTGAGGGGTCGAAAAAAAAAATTAAAAAATTAAAGAAAGAATTAACAAAATGAGAGATGAAAGCTAAATACACACTATGAACCAACCCATTTTTAGCAAATCCTCATCTTGAATTCTTCTGCTTATGTACTAGGTACTCCATACTCCTATATGTTTGGACTTCTTTTCGCTGGATCTCTCTCCATGTACGAGCGTTAGGGCATATTGGACTAATGGTGTAATTAATAAAAAATATCCCCTGATAAAGAAGGTTCTTACTTCTCTCCTGGATGTCTTTGAGAAAATTGGGTCTCTGCAACTCTTGCTTCACGCTTTTTCTTACCACGCGAACTTCTTTTTTTGGATCGAGTTTTTGGAGGCCGTTTCACAGGATGCTCTTCGGCAAATTGCTGTTCAGCAGCAGCTATCACCTTCTCATTGGATGGGAGTTCAGGAGGAATGTCTGGCCATGGTGTATGCTTGGCAGGGACAGTTATCTCTAAAGGAGTATCAATCACCCAACTGCATAAAAGAAAAAGAAACATCATCCACTGAATTATTGTCTGACCCCTAAATTAAAAAGAGATTCTATAATGTCATCATCTTGATAACTGATCGAAACGAAGAACATAGGCAGAAATTCTTCCATACAGATAGCTCCCAAACATGGCAAGTATTAAGAGATCAACAGTGATGTAGGCTAACAGAGATTAAAAATACACTTATCTTTTATACAATACACAGCTAAAATTTTAAGGATAAATCACAAAGAGATAATGAGTCAACTACTTGATATTAGAAGCATCCTTTCAAAAAAGCCCCACCTTTACACCCCACTCAATCCCCAAAAATAGACGGTTATAGGGGTTCATGAGTTTCTACTTTCTAGGTAGGAGCACATTAACAAGCAACCTAGCTGATTCTCTGAGGACTGAGTACCCTACACTACATTTTTAAAGGAGGTCTACATAAGCACATCTTATCAAGGGAGAGCACTGAAATAAAGTAGAAGATAAAAGTGCTGGAGATGGTAGACATGAAGTGGAGTCATCTTGTCACAAAGATGTACTACAAAGGTCAAACCAAAAGAAGAGAGAAAGGAGACTCGGTAGATAGCGAGGGAAGAAAGTAAGAGCAAATGGTGGGAACGATAAGGATTGATGCAGATGGAGAGAGAGAAAATGGAAGCATCAGTTTAAAAGGCAAGTGTAAAGTTTTGATTGGAACACCCCCACAATCAATAGGAAGAGTGAAATTCATTCTGGGTCAGAGGGAGTATTCATGCAGTAAAAACGTTGGGCATTCACATATTCTGTAAGCTTGATTTACAAAAACTCTCTGTCCTTGCCCAGAAAAGAAAAGCAAAGGGAAGTGGCATCGGAAAGTTGAAGCAATCACTGAACAGTTCCATAAAGTGCCATATCCCGTAACCTATTATGTTTCAGAGGGTTCAGGGATTTGCAAATGTATAAATTATAGAATTATGACTCTTAACCAGTAGCAGAACTAATGTCTGCACGACTAACAGAAAGCAAAATACCTATGTAAGTATATCCGAATAATCCTATCAATATGTTGATCTCCCTATTTAGGTGCATTCAAAATTATCATTCCTAACGGAACTTTTTTTGTCTAAAGTCTAGCCTGACGTTTATGAACCATCATGGCAAGAGCAAAGAGAATGTGCACGAAAAATGACAGTCCTTCTGCATATTATGGTGTTAAGATTAATACAAGTAATCAGATTCAGATTTAGCAGCAATAAAGAAAGAATCTTATGGTGCTTTCAAATCTATTATCATGTCTGTTACTTTTGCAAAAATCTTTACCTGAATGATGTGTAATTTACTCTAATGCATTAGAATATTTTTATATGCACAGATTACTGGATTTGAGTAACTATAGGTGATAGTTCCATATATATTATTTGATTTAGAGTTGGACTCATATTTAACAAAGTCATTACATGAGATGGTACCGGTAGGCGTGCCTAAACACATGTCAACTTCGTTATTGTTTGCTTGTTGGTTAGACTCTGGAAGATAGTTGGTAAAATGATACGAGTGTAAGTCACGGCATGACATAGACCTTCAATAAAAACATACTCCGGAACTCAGGCAGACAAGGCAGTCAGGCTTTTGAAGAATCTTCATCTAGAGAGATCCACGCCCCCGCTTATTTCTCACTTTACAAACAAATGAGTAAGAGCAGTTCCATATTTGACATAATTCCTTTCCTCACCTTAACAGAAGTCATGAACAAACAGGAGCTCTAGGGTGCCTCCTTTCCTTAATCTACATATGACCAAAATTACTTAGCAAACAACAAGCTCAGAATGTCTGCAGACATGCAAACTATTGAAAATATAGGACTGACTAATTGACACTACTTGAGAATTGTGAAATTCATCTTAATAATTTTCTAGTGTATGAGATTAGGACCCAAACTAAATGATATTTGTAATAGACTAGCTTAGAGGAAAGGGGCACTTTTGGTAATGGAAAATAGTTTGTTATGATTAGTTTGGAGAGAAAGCTAGCTAGTTAGTTAGAGGAAAATAATCAGAAAATTGTTGAGAATGTAGAGGGAAATAATCAGAATATTAGCTACAGATAGTGCTATATACAGTGCTATATACAGTGGACAATTGGACATTGGTAGAGGGAAGTAATCAGAAAATTGTTGACAAAATTCTAGTGCTTAGTTGCTTAGTTTTGGAGTGTCAAGCCATTCGAAGGTTTAGGGCTGTAAACACCATTGTTGATGATTAAATTGCATCACAATCAATTGTGAAGTTTTTCCTCAAATTACTTATTCTTGTCCATTTTTTCATTCTGAGATTACAAATTCATTACACTTGGTAGTAGTGTAATACACTAGCCTAGAGGGAAGAGGTACTTTTGGCAATGGAAAATAGTTTGTTATGATTACCTTGGAGTGAAAGCTAGTAGTTAGTTAGAGTCTAGAGATAGTGCTATTTGTAGTGGACATTGCTAGAGGGAAATAATCAGAAAATTGTTGAGAAAATTCTAGTGATTAGTTGCTTAGTTTGGGAGTGTCTAGCCACTCAAAGGTCTAGGGTTGTAAACACCATTGTTGATGATTTAATTGCATCAACATTACAATCAATTATTAAGTTCTTCCTCAAATTACCAATTCTTCTCCATTTCTATATTCTGAATTTTCAGATTCATTACAGTGTTCTTATCTTCTCAATAGTCCAGAACCAAAATGTTCAAACTTCCACGGAAGTTACTTCTTCATCCTAAATAGCTAAACCCATCAAAATACTCCACATTACAACATTAAAAACTAGAACAGTAATGTCGAACCAGCAAAGGAACAAAAACCACTAATCTTCCAAATATTTGATCAACAATCCCCCATTACATGATCATACCTATATATTAAAGTTCCTTGAGCACCAGCAAACTCATGCAATACTATTTCAAAAGTACACACATAGATGCTTTTCCATGAGAAACAGATGTAAGGCACTAGCGGAAGCAAAAATACTTACAACAACACGAGAATAATGAAACAAATACTTCCTCCGTTTCTTTTTAATTGCAACAACCTCAATTGGGTGGACTCCTGGGCAAAATTTTGGTGTGAGTGTGAAAGGAATGGAGAGAGAAAGTGAGGCATGTGATAAAAAGAGAGAGAGAAAGAAATGACTTGTAAAAAAGGAAAGAAAACATTTGTTGCAACTAATTTGATATTTCCATTTTTGGCAATTGTTGCAATTAAAAAGAAACGGAGGAAGTATAAAAGTGCGAATTTTGAGAATTGGAATTCAAATATTTTCTTGTCTCTTATCTTTGGAAACAATATTGTACTAAACTTAGGAAACAAATATTATTATTATCCTACTCTAACTAAAATTAAGGAAATGAGATCTACGAACGAAAAGAAAAACCGGATAAAGAAAACGGCCCAACAAGAACAGACTTGGTCACGGGGCGATCTAGGCAGCGGGCAGCCCGATTTTAGTTTTCTTTGATGTTTTCCTTCACGTTCCTTTACTCGCACAAGACCCGCAACGCATTCCTGAGCGATACTAACCGTATTGGACTCGTTGGGCTTGCAAAACCCAACAACAGATACTCAGATAGTCATAAGGACTTGTCTACCAAATGGTGACTCGAAATTCGTTCTTCTATTCCAGCACTAACAGTTTCTAATACTTCTACATCGACAAGTACTGGTAGATTTTAGAAAAAATATCTAGTGAGATCAAAATAAATTAAGAATTTACTGGGTTCACGCTATCAATTTCACAATCATTATTTTTTCAAAGATCCCAATTTTTATTGGAAAAATCCCCTTTTTGTTTAAATAGAATAAGTGGGTCAATTGACTCCACAGTCCACACTGGTGAAGGGGGGCTCTGTCCCTGTGTGCAGTAATGGTTGATTCTACTGTTCAATTTCAGTCTATGACCTATTTTAGTACATAGGAGAGTCTTGCACGCAACCATATTAAGCAACTCTATCATGCAATACCATGCAACCATATTAAGCAACGCTATCATGCAATACATTAATGGATTAAAACAATTTCCAAGATCATACACACGTGCAACAGCGCAACACTTAAACTTGTCAATTGTCATTGATGGCATTTTCGTAATTTTTGTTTGCGTCTAACCTAAAGTTAGTCTGAGATAGTCTAACTATAGGTGTTTAGTTAACCATGTTCCATTAACATGTAATTATTTATGTAATAAATCAACTAAGCTTACTTCCAGAAATGTTGTAGAAGAGTGGGAAAAACAAGAATGAACTTGTCTTGCAATGATATCAGCCATCTCTTAAGCTTCCATGAAGTTAGATATAAGACGCCACAAATAAAATTTGAAAGTATTCATCATACACCCGGACGTACCATGCTCCAATGCTATTTTTTTGCTCATTGCTCATTTGCAAGTCTCCAAATGAGCAAAAGTTATACTTCCAAATGAGCAATGAGCAAAAACATAGCCTTGGGTGTACCATGCTCATGGTATACCCGAGTGTATAATAAAAATTGTACTTTCTCCGGGTTTTTTGTTGCTACACTTTTCAAATAAGGGAATTTCTTATTAGATACTACACTTCTTTAATTGATTTTTCCTTCTCTCTATGTCTCTCTACCACATGGTTTTTCCTCTCTATCTCTCTCAATCAAAAAAATGCACTTGTGTCCGCAAAAAAAAAGTGTAGCATCTAATTTGATACGGAGGAAGTAATAAAGTTTGAGGTTCAAATTGAACCAGGTTGTCATTTTTATAGTGTATTAAAGTATGTACGCTCTATCTGGTCCAAGACAGCTACAGATACAACGTTACTAGGGAAGCATAACCTAGATGGCTTCTGTTATAAATCCAGGATTTTTCCAACAGGAAACCTAAAAGCTCCAAGTAAAGGGCAAGGAAACACTTCTAGATGATAAAAGAACACAAAGCAGCAAGCAAGCTCTACCTAGTCTCAGCTAAATGCCAACAAGAAAAGAATGGACTTAAGTCAAGTCCATATAACCAACTCGAGTCAGATTCATATGTAATCTTGATTCTGAAATAATAACCACTTGGACTAAACATTTATTCCTCTACCATATAAGCAAGATAGGTAAAATCCAGTCAAATCTTTGAATAAGACGAATATAGAGAACAGTTATTTCTAGATGAAAAGACTAGTTAATGACACAGGCAAGGCATGCTATATTAATAGAAGGTAAAATTCTATACTCCCTTTGTTCCTTTTGGTTGTTCCTAGCTTCTTATAAAGTACGAGGGGGCGGGGGGACTGAATTGTGGGTAAATGAAAGAAACAACAAAAAAGAGAAGGTGGGTAGTTTTACGGGGTTTCGGAACCTATTATGTGGGGCAATTGGGGGTAAGTAATCATAACTTGGGTGGAGGGAATTAATGGGGGTAAATCGAACCCTTGGAATAATATTAGAAAAGGTTACATTGCAACTTGCAAGTGTCGACAACATGTCATAATAAGATTGCAGGAAGCTCTTTTCATTCAATGATGAGATAGTTACCACTTTATCGGGCAAGCTATTGTTAACGCTCTATGTACAAAGAAAGGCACCTTAATGATGTAATTACGACCCCTGTCAAGTGCGGACCTTTTGAATAAATATACAACTAGGAGTCTATAACATAGCACTATCTATAGGAATTGAGGTTGCCCAAGTGGTGAGCCTTCCCATCTTCCCAAAAATGGTCTAAGGTTCCATTCCTACTCAAGACATTTGCTTAGAAGGTGGGGTTTGGGATGGAGGGGAGTTTGGCTTGTAATGGACCTCTCATCCACCTTTGAGGATTTTCTTCTTACAATAATATAATCTCGTAATAAAAGTTTACGAGATCATATTTTTTAAAAAACATAGTACTGCTTATATTACAATTTCTTCTTTTGAACACCAATTCCTCCAAAGGTGGTTGAGATATCAACCTAGGACAATGCCACTTAAAAAATTCCTAACTACACATTAAATAAAAAAGAAAAAATTGGAAGTCTCACGTGCAATGAGATATCAACCACTTTTAAAGTTTACTCTTTCCAACATCGTAAACTAATTGTTGCAACAGCACTAATACAGGTGTAATTAGTTATCTTTCCAAGATTATAGGCAATAATTTTCAATAAAAAATATCTCCCTATTATCTTTCTTTTTTCTTAAATTAAATCTGGCAACCTAAGTTCCAAAAAGAAGTAGCAATAAGCCAATAACGTTAATCTTTTTTCTATCTTAATCCTCTCAACAATTGAGGGTTCAATTATATTCATCTCATATTAATTTTGACTTTGATCTTTGATCTTTGATCTTTAATCACGTTACCTCTCTCTAATCTTGATATTCATTTGACGTGGATATTTTAAGTATGGTTCGACAATGACATATCAGGGAAAATCAAATTACCAAAATTAACTAATTCTCAATTTCTCTAGGAAGTATGAATCTAGTTCTAAAAAATTAAAGAGTGAAATGTTGGAGTTACTAGATTTTAAAACTTTAATACAGCAACTGATTTTGTATCCCAAAAAGGTAGGAAAATTAGGATTGGCCTGTTGCATAAAATTAGACCTCCAAGATTTAGTTTTTGTCTGAGGCTCCTAAAATCCTAAACACGGACCTGCCTAGAAGTCATGCAACTTCCACCATCCGTAAAGCTCAACAATTGTATCCTACCTCTCTAAAGTGGTGTCCATATCTCTTCACACCTCTCTATGACCAAAACCAACAACATCAAGAGAAACACTTCTCACAAAAGCAAAAATCATCTCCAGTCAAAATTCACTCCTCGACTGCCCCCAAAGAAAGGCGTGTTTAGTACAGACTACAGAAATACTAGTCCTCAGCATTAGCTGTAGCAAAAATACAAGCATGAGAACATCTTTAAAGAACCCAACCCAACCCAACCCACCCCCCACCCCCGAAAACTACCACCACCCGATATAACCAAGGCTACAGTACGGGTATTAAACAAAAATCGTAGTAACTAAACTCAATACCTGTTTCCTTGACAGCTCTATAGAAAATGCTTTTAGTCTCTAGATAGGCAAATGACAAAAGCTTGTTTCATGACACATCCAATCGAAACAAGAATCTAATTTCCAGATTCGGAATGTTTCCAATCTTTAGAACAAGAAGATATTTTTAATTTATATAATGGTAGAGCATCTATTCTAGATTCTATATATGAGCAACTAGCACCGACTGCAAGTACACGGGGTGAGGAGGGAAGACAAGTCAAATCATCAAACAAGCTGCATCAACAGATAATCGAATTGCAAGAAATAATAGCAAAGTAGGCAACTAACCCAGGAGGAAATTTGCTGTCAGCACGAGCTTCAACACGAAGCCACCAAAGCAAAACCTTGCGGCCGCAGCTTCCAAGGGGCTCTACTACAGACGGGTCTTTCAGCAGCGATAGGGGGCTTTCTACACTTTCATCAGCTAAGGTTTCCAAATCCTTCATCCACTCTGGCTTATCAACACTATCTTTCCAGAGCAATCTTGAGTCCAACACGAACCCAGCCCACTCAATCTTCCGCGGTAAAATAGTCCCTATGTCTCCAATGTAAACCGCGCACTTCTCAACATAAGGACTAGTGTCAAAAGTGTGCCAACCTATTAAGTTCTCCGATGAATTGCATGCTGGACCCTGAATAGGCAACGAGCTCTCCTCATTCTCCACTTTTTCTGTTTGCAAAGGCTCGTTAGGATCACCTGAATGCACAAGTATCCCAACGGAAAGAGCCCCAACCCTATTCACTTTCTGTATCTCATCAAAGAACTCCATACTGTGCATATTACTATCATCCGCAAAAACCACTATACCTTCTAATTTGCGATCTCTCACCAATCTGCCCCCATCACCATAATAAGCCATAATCAAAATTCAATCTTAAAAGCTCTAACATAACTACATAAACAATGCTCTTAAACTCTATTACACCTATCCATATCTTCATTTTATATAGATGTCAATGCAACTTAAATTTCAACAATATCCATACAACAAGTTTAAGCCAACTGAAATTCATATTACAACCAGGAACCTATCCGATTCTAAATGTTATATACACCAAAAAATGACATCTTAAATTCTATTACACCTATACATATCTTCATTCTCTTTAGATGCCAATGCAAAATTACACTTCAAATTTCAACAATATCAACACATATCACATTCAAGCCATACTACATCCAGGAACCTATCCAATTCCAGATGATATATATATACAAAAAATGACATCTTAAATTCTATTACACCTATCCATATCTTCATTCTCTTTAGATGCCAATGCAAAATTACTCTTGAATTTCAACAATCTCAACACATATCACATTTAAGCCAGCTGAAGTTCATACTACATCCAGGAACCTATCCAATTCCAAATGATATATATACAAAAATGACATCTTAAATTCTATTACACCTATACATAACTTCATGCTTTAGATGCCAATGCAAAATTACACTTCGATTTAAACAATCTCAACACATATCACATTCAAGCCAGCTGAAATTCATACTACATCCACGAACCTATCCAATTCCAAATGATATATACACAAATATCAACAAATGACATCTTAAATTCTATTACACCTATCCACATCTTCATTCTCTTTAGTTGCCAATGCAAAATTACACTCAAATTTCGACAATATCAAACACATCACATTCAAGGCAACTGAAATTCATACTAAGCTCCTAACCTTTCAGACCGATTAATTGAAAAACATTTCCGTTCAGCTCCACTCCATTAATTTCAGTTCAGTTGAGTTCATTCAGCTCCTTTTATCTCACAATTTCAGTTCAGTTGAGTTCAATTCAGCTCCTTTTATCTCACAATTTCAGTTTAGTTAAGTTAATTTCAGTTCAGTCCACCCTAAATCCATGAATCCATTCAATTCCAGGTAAGATTTACACAAATATCAAAAAACCACATATACCAAGCAACCATTAAAAGCATATTCTAGTATATCCCTCAACAATTTGACAACTAAACCAACAGAAACCAAACACTTCACAGAACCTCACCTCAATGCCTGAACCCTCATAAGATCCTCGACACGATGCCGATCCGCCCAAGAAGCCGGCATCACCCTATCAAACCCAACATGAATAACCCTCAACCCAGACTTCCCAATCAAATTCGCCGTTTCATTACTAACACCACCAGCCTCAACAACAACCCAAACAACATCATAATTAACATTCATAAGAGAATGCATAACACCAGTCAAATGCAAAGCTTGAAAAGTCCTAACATAAGTAGGAGTAACCACAATAACTCTCCTAGGATCCTTCACACCATATTGCACCCTCTGCTCCTTCTGAACTCTTTCCAATATCCTATGTGCTCTCATAACTTCCTCCGGGTTCGGGTGCGGCCACGGCCGTATCAAGATCCCGTGCCGACCAACCACAACTCTACTCTCCCCCGCCGCCGCCGTTGAATTCGCCGGAATCGGTGGTTGAAGGATCGCCGGAGATCGAGTCTCTAGGGTTTGTAAAAACGGCACCGTAATCATAGTAGTTGTAGAAGAATTAGAATTCGGTGATGAAAACATCAGAAAAAACACTAATCGAGAAAATCGGAAACCTAAAACGAGACTAATTAAACAGCATAAACCATGAAGAATTAACCAGAATAATGTAGCTGGTGATTTGATTGATGCATTATCGGAATTATCGATTGATCGGAAACTGTTGCTCCGGCGATTAGCTTGTTGTTGCAGAAGTGATAGCTGTTTCATTTTTTTTAATTTTTTTTTTTTTTTTGGGATTGTGGAAATGGAAGTGTGTAACAATGGCGGATGGAGGATGAAGTTAAAGTGTTTAGGGAAAGAGGTTGAAGGTGGGTGAGATGGAGTAATCAGAAATGGAGGAAACTTGAGGATTAAGAATGGAAAGTTTGATTAATGGTCACTTTCTAGTAACTACTGACTGGTGTTTGTCTGTGTGATAATTCGGACATGGAAATCTGGAAATGGGGAGGAAAAATTGGACAGGGATTGAGATTTTGTGGAGTTTATTTAGGAGGGGATTAGACACGTATGGGTATGGGAAGTTTTGTATTACTGTCTTGATGATTTGCTGCTAATTTTAACGCAAAAATAGACAATTTATATTTTTAGTCTATATAGATATTTTATTAGTTGCGACACTTTTTATTTTATGGATCTCTCGACAAATTTTGAAGGGGAAAGAGCTAGAGAAAAAGAAAGAAGTGACCCCGTGTGACAGAAGAGAGGTAGTGAGAAAAAATGCTAAAAAGAAAAGTGTTACAATTAATTCCAAATTTCCTCATGAAAAGTGTCACATTTAAAAAAAACGGAGAGAGTATAATATCCGGTAAAGTAGCGTAAACTCTTGTTTACATTGGAAACTCATATAATGATTATTGATAAGAAATACCACGAGTTTGCTATAATAAATGCTTACTATTTATTATATATGTAGCCCCAAGGGTTATATATAAGCATTTATTATATGGTTTAAAATGACATTAAGTTTGGAATTTATCAACAAAACAGGTAATATTATTAATGTTTGATATTTTCTATTTTATATCCTTATTAGGATTATGATTTATGAATATCATTTTCCTTCTATTACAAGTGTTTGAAAAAAAAGACAAAGCAATTAAGTTTTCCTTCTCTTTTGTTGTTGCTTTGTTGTTGTTAGTTAGGTTATTAAACATGTGGTAATGTTTTGCCTTGAATAAGGGGTTGTGGGGAGTAAGAATTGCTATATTTTACCAAGTATCCAAATTACCTGAGGCATATCTTTTTTTGAGACCAATTGTAGATTTATGCTAGTTATACATTTACTCTTTTTTCTCTTAGGTACATTATTTTAGTGCATACATAGTATGATCCGTCTTGCTTGTAAGCTCGTCAAAAAAAAATGGTGTGATCCGACGTTATATTATTTATGAAAATGAAAGTGATAAGTTACATGACAACTTTTGAAGCTGGGTTGGTTTTATAGTGGACCGTTTATTTTCAAACCAAAATTAGAACATACCATCTTCCATAACTAATTTAATTTGACCAGTTTAATCCATTTAGTAATCATATTCTTCTAACATTCAATAACCATTTTTATACATTAGGGTAAGACTCACCTGTAAGAGTGATGGATTATGTTTAAAATAATCCGTTTTAGTTCGAGATTTAAAGGAATTAAAAGACGACTAGTTTTGACGCAAGATGTATAGTGATGGTGTTGGGTTGGGGTGAGGAGTTAAGAGAATGTTTTTTTTTTTGGTGAATAAGAGGAAGTAGGTTTCGAATTACCATGACCAAATTCATCTTTTAGTTTTGGAAAACAATATGAAACCGAATAATAAACTTGTATTGAATTGTTATTAATGATTAGGGTACAATCCTATATATATAGTACAAGGACCTGAAAAAACATATAACCCTTGAATATTAAACAATATACTTTTCTAATATTATAAGATAATTTATTATTCAAAAACCCTATCATGATATACTTTCCTTATCTCTAACACTCTAATATTAATCAATTATGTTGGTGTGGCTAGTGACTTGTGAGTGATTATTACTCCCTCCGTTTCTATTTGTTTGTCCCATTTACTGTAGCTCAAAATGCCAATGAAGATGATGTCATAAGCATATGAATGGAGACAACAATTAAGGAGTCGACTTATTTTATAGTAAATATGGTGATTAAAGTAGGTGAGAGAAAATTGTAAGTACATGTGAAACTAAAAAGTGATAAAACAAGGATATATAGGAATATAATTTTTCCCTATAGAGAAAGATGAAAAGTTAAACAAACAAAAGGAAACGGACAAACACGGAAAGTAGGATAAACAAAAAGAAATCGAGGTAGCATTTGATTGTGCATCGCTCATCCAGCTTAAAGAAAACGGAGTAGTAAATATAGGTTCCTTGTTCGTATGGCCCAAAAGAGGAAGTCTACCATTTTGAGCCTCAAAAAGAAAAGGCCTGGCCCAATAGTTCTGTTGACTTGTGTGAAAATGTGCAATACACGGCCCAGGGAGTAATAAAATGATCCAAAACCATGACACCATGGGCCTCGTGAATGATCATAGGAATATACGGGTTGCTGCGACCTATCTATAAGTTCTCAACTAAATCCTTCCATTTGTCATTTTGCTTGTTTTATTTTATTTTTGACATTATTTACATAGTATATATTTTTGAATATATATATATATAAATAAATATTATCATAAAATATTCATATATGTTTGTTTCAATATATATTTTTAAATTAATTTTTTTAATGGAGTAAATTGCTAACATATAGTTAGAAATTTTATGTTGGCTTAAGTGAAAATGGAAGTAAATCGATCAACCTGAGTATAAAAGATGAACCTTTTGAGGGAGCGCCAAGCGCCAACTAGTATAGTCATGTCACAATTTCTATGATTAAATATAAAATTAAATACAAAAAACGAATGATAGAAAAATGGAGTTTGATTATGATTAAAAAACCTTGGAATAGAATAATGCATTGACTATAGTTTTTGCTACATGATTCTAAATATTTTAATTGGTAAAGAATTGTAGAGTGCTTGAAATATAAAATAAGACTCATTCATTCATCATTGTACGACCAGTAAAAATACTTTTTTGGATGACTAACTCTATATCATTTTTTGTTAACTCGTGCATAAAAGCATATAACAATAAATAATTTACTTGTATAACAAATATACGACTATATTATCGGAGATATAATTATAGTGTGAATATTATTCGAACATCGTAGGAATGTGATTGTAATTCTTGCATCGCACATCCTTTTTAACTACTTAGGCTCTTTTCTTTTGGATTGGATTATTAATTGAAAATCATTTCAGTTTAGTTCAACTCCATTAATTTCAGTTCTGTTCAGTTTAGCTCCTCCGCTTTTGTCTCATAATTACAGTTCAATTCAGTTCAGAACATTTTATTTCAATTCGGCTCAATCCAGTTCAAAAGAACCGAGCCTTAACAATAATTGGGGAAGTAACATCTAGAAACAATTATCCCTCTAGCAAGTCATGTGGTGCTCCCTTATTCTCTTTATTTTTTTTCTCAATTCAATAAACATATTTATGTAGTATTATTTTTCTTCTTTTCACTAACTCATGAATGTATTATTCTACAAAAACGTCAATGCTTCTCTCTTCCTCTTTGCCTCAAATCTTCAGCTACATAACTCATTTATTTGACAATTCTCTAAATTATCTTGATAATTGTAGAATTTGGTCAATATATATGAAAAGCTCTTACTATACTACATCCATTTCACAATTCATTTAAGATATAGAAAAATGGCACATGTATTAAAAAAGAGAGGAGATAAAGCGCAAGTTGTCTTCGTTAACGTATTATTAAATGAATTGTTGCAACTTGCAAGTAGTATAAATAATTCAGAAAAGTATGTTGCGATTGCGAATGAGTCAATATGTTATAATAATATTATTTTTTTTATAATTGCATACTCTTATATCGTGAGAAAATAAATTTATTCAAAAGGAAAAAAGTTATGAAACCGTATAGAATAGCCCCTTTACCAAATTTTAAATAGGTTGGTTTAAAATTAGGTTTTCCAATCTGATTATTTCAAGAGTTAAGCTTAAGCCAATTATAATTTATATATCATCAGCCAAATACAAATTTAATTCAATCAAACATTTTTACCCATCCTATCCACTGAATAATTCAATCAAACATCATATTGCAACAAAATCTCGCTCGTATGATTCTTTAACGATCAGCAGTTGTACATTCTTTTTCGTTTAGATAGTTTACGATACACCGTTAAAAAGAGGGTCACCTAATTTTTAAAAAAATAAGAGAAGTGATTATACAAAAAACGCCTAGCCTTATCGAAGAAATGTGGTAAGTAGACTAAAGTTTTTGACTAATATAAATGTATCAACGAGGAGCATAGGAAGTTAAGTCCATCACGTATTCCTTGTTGTGCGCTTTTCCAAATCCGGCGGCATTTCCCGATTTCTTTTTAGCCTCGTATAGAGCACACATGCTGAAGCTGCCATGCAATGCAAATGCTGTTTGTTTGAAATTTCAGAGAGCGTTGCCTTTGCTTACAAGTTATAACGCTTTGCCGTCTTTGACTTGTGTTTTTGTCTGGTGACCCAAATAGTGAACTACTTAAGGCTAGCTTTGTCATGTTCCTGCATGGAGCACGTGGATAGAAGTTAGTTATATATGTACTGCTCTTGAAGGTTGAACGACCAATGTTATTATCCACCTATCGATCAACTGCACTTGTTTCACAATTCAGATGAGTTTTATTTTACTTCCTCCGGTTTAACAACAACAATTGTTTTTGCACTTATTTTAAGGAAACGACGTAAAGGTGTACACGAACAAATCAAACAAATGTTTTTAATACAAGCAAGAATAAGACTTCATATATATTACTAGTGTTGAAATTATTGTGATTAATATATTCATTTACACCTCTAAATAGTTTTCTTAAAATGCATGCAAAAGTAATTGTTACTATTAAACTGTTACGGAGGTAGTCCTAAGTTTCAGATCTAGTAAGTTAATATAGACTATGATAAGTTTTAATAAGTTTTAACACTTTCGCAAATGATTCTACTTTAATAAGTTTTAATAAGTTCATATAATGTTTAGTTAGTTCTAAGATCTATTAAGTTCCAATAACCTCAGAGAAAAAAGGTGATGAGAACGCACTTGAACCGCTTCATTCTCATGCATTTTCGACACATTCATAATAATAATTATTATTATTTGCAATTTTCCAATTGTATGTTCAGCAATTATGGGTGTATTATGTTCAGATTTCATAACTCTATAAATAATTTTATACTTTATATAGAAAAAAGAAAAAAAAACATTGTTTTATTATTGGATTATATGATTATAGATTACTTTTTGTTACGAAATGACACTTGATTTGCAAAATATTCAAAACTCGAAGATGCGTTGACAATTTCTCATTCATCCCATAAGTCAGACCAGAGAGGAAATTTTGACAAAAAATATCAAGATTTACAAACTCATAGAATAATTCCAAATTTGATATGTTGTCTTATGACTATTGCTGACAAACTAATATGATAGATAACTAGGCCGATAAATCTATTTCACTGCACCAACTAATTTCTTATTTATTTTTGACAAGAAAACTCGAACATATGGTGACCATTGAGTCATTTTGCCAATTGTAATAAGTAGTAAGTGCAATTTGCTTGTAATAAAAGAAAAGAAAAGGTAACATTATTATTTCGACAACCAATATAACATCCTTTTTCTCACATCCCATTCATGTTCTAATCACCATAGTCATTATCATACCATCATCAATGTTTTTAGTTATGAATTAGAGAAATTGTGAACAATTTGATTCTTAAAATATTCATATTAAAATGATTTTAATAACGTCAATATTCAGTACTAGCTTTCTCTTCTCTCAATAAAAACCCTAAATTTTTCTTTAGTTTGAAGGTTGCTATCATCCTTTTCGATGATGATAAGCCTCGAATCCCTCTTTTATTTACTAGTATGAATAATCCTCCATTCTCTTTCTTGTTTTTGAGATTTTGCACCCAATCAGTGGGTTCTTTAATTTGCCTCTTCCTATAAGTTGTTAGTTTTCCCCTATGGAACTTCAATGTTTGTTATCGTTCGTAGCCGACATGATTAGGGGTGAGCACAACCGGGTACCCGGTTATATTGCTCGGAACCGGTACCGGAACCGATTGGACCGGGTACCTAGAACTTGGAATCGGACCCGGAACCGGTTGGACCGGTTCCTTAATTTTTGGAATTGGAACCGGAACCAACCGGGACCGGTTCCTTGACCGGGTACCCAATCCCGCAAAAGTGATTGTTATTTGGTCTATTTGGCCGGTTCCAATACCGGGTACCCGCTACCCAGTTGCATTCAAAAGATATATTTTTCTTGTTTAGCTAAATATAAACATCATATATAACATAATTTGATATTTCCATTGATAAGTTAGTCTTAAAAACCTTCAAGTCTTAAGCATACATTATATATGCATTTATCTCAAAAAAATTTGGTCTTGAAAACGGTTGAACCGGGTACCCAGTGGGTATCGGGTCTATAATTTCACTACCCGGAATTGGACCCAGTTTCAACCGGTTCCTAATATTTGATACCCAGACCCAGTCCCGACAGTTCCAGTTCCAGTTCCGGAACCACCGGTTCCAACCGTTTCTGGGTCTGGAACCGGGTACCCAACTTTTCTGCTCACCCCTAGACATGATCCAATAAAGAAGTTCTTCATCAAAACTACATCAAAATGATATATGCTACTTTAGAAGGTTGCAAGATTTCGTGAACAAATGAAGTGTATTCTTTTATTGTTATATTTGGTTCATCCTCATCATAGTTACAACGAAGAACAAATTTATTTGATTAACTTAGATCTATTGTGTAGGTTTTTTTATTACCATTGTAGATGTCGTATGACTTTTAATTCATGAAAATCATATTTTTCTTCAAGAAAATTCTCAATTCTCAATAGTATCTTGTTTTTTTTTTATCAATGAAAGCTTATAATTAAAGTTTCCTGAATTCAATACTATAAAAATCTAACAATCAAAGATTTTTAATACTTCATTCGGCCATATTTTTTTGCAAAATTTTCATTTTATGCTCTTCAATACATACTTAGGTCATTTATGTCTTTGAATATGTAGTTGTAAAAATTATGAAAAAAGATGTGAAATAAAAAAAGGGATTTTAAAAGGGAATATAGCATTAAAAAAACAGGGAAGGTAAAATAATAACGGGGAGGGTAAAGATTATGAAAAAAATGTGAAATAAATACTACTACTCCATGATCAATGATTTTAAGATGAAATAAATAAGATCTCACATTACTACTTTTCTACGTATGTACAATATGCTAAAAATTCGTGATCAAATTTAATAAGTTGCTTAAAATTACAGATAATGCAAGACCTCAATAAGTGAATACTTCCTCCGTTTTTTTTTATTCGCATTATTAGGGAATGTCACACTATTCATTAATGTTGCTTTGAATCAAATTTGTGATTTATATATAACGAAAAACATAGTCATGTGGGATCTTGTTAGAATTGTTTTAATGTGTAGATTATTAATATCGACTTTGTATAATTTTTTCTTATATAGAACTCAAGATATTTAATTTATAAAGTGTGCATTGTTGCATAATATGGTTCAATAATACAAGTATGAAAAAGTGGAGGAAGTATATCTTATAAATTATAAGTATCCATCCATAAGGCAAAACAACAAAAGATTTAAGATTAAGGGCCCTCCGATCCGCCCCTCGATAGCTACCATGGTCTCCAGGCTCCAGCAGACTCCAGCACAAGAAAAGCAAAAGTCAGCTATGTCATACTACTAAAGCTAAATTATTTATGCTCTTACTTAAAACACTGCACTTCTTTTTATCTCCCAAGTTTCACCAATTTGACAAATCGTTCATGAGTAGGCCCAATGAATTTTACCAAAAAAACAAAAATTAATCAGCTCGACTGGGTGCAAGTAGCCTCTTGATAAATTTGTCATATAAATATAATAAGTGGCCATTTAGATTAACACGTATAGGAATTACTAGTATTTTCTTAGAACCTCTAATACTAATCGACTCTAATATTTTAAGAAGTATGAAAATTTATTTTGTTTTGAGTATGAGAAGTTTCAGTTATAAAAGGAGGTAGATAAGTTAATTCTATTATTTTTCGATTCTCGTGGATTTCTACTCCTATGCCTTTTTTATATTAACTAAACTGATATTAAGGTGTTTCTTATTTGTTTGGTTATGTTCTTTAGCCCTATTAATACATTACTTACAAGAAGATTTTAATTAAAATCCAACCATGATTTGAATGTTGTTCATACTCGATTAATGTATTACATAAATGATCATGCATGAATTGTAACGGATCACGAGCTGTGTAACAAGGTTCTCAACTCAGTTACACCTTAATTTGAGTTTTGCAAGGCCAAATAATAAATCGGGATTAAACTTTGAGTGATTGAGTGACCCTAAGGGTTGCCAACCCTCTTTATAGTGAATTTTCATTGGTCACTTGAGCATTAAATTATTATTTTTATGACAATTCTCTCTCCACTTTATTACTAATATATCAATATTTTATTAATTGTTTCTATGAGGGTTGACAACCTTGAGGGTTAGCCAAATATTTTCCTTAAACTTTTATTAAAATTAATGTACGAGGATATATATATTGAGCAAATGCATGACCTTTAAATATTTGGAAAATCTGAAAGTAATAACTTTGTTTTCAAATGCAAATTTTTAGAAACTTCTTAGAGACACCATATATTTTTGATGGGCCTAAAATGATTCAACAAAGACCAAAATTATTATTATTTTACTCTCTCCATCTTTTTAAGTTGCTATATTTTCTTTTTACGGTTTTCGAGATACAAATTCAACCATTGATATCGTGAGCTTTAAATATAATAGTAGATGAATAAACAAAAACACACATGACTACGTTTTTTCTTACGTAAATAATACTCTTTCTGTTTTTTAATAGAGACATTTTCCTATTCAAGGGTGTTTCTTTTTCAATTTGGATCTTGTTAGATTCGTCTTAATGTGATTTTTTTTAATATTAACTTTTTATAATTTTTATTTATTGATAACTGTAGATATTAATGGTTAGAATAATGCATTGGCAAACGTGAAAATAAGAAATGTGACACTTATTTAGAAACAGAGGAAGTATTACCCTTCTCTCATGTTCTTTATCTCTTTCTCTCTACCTTTTTCACTTTTTTCTTTCTTATTACCATGATTTTCTCTAACGATTATATTTTTTCTTTGATCCGCGTATAAAAAGAAACATCCCTATTTCAAGACGGAGGGAATACTAAAGAGAGTCAAAGTATATCAGTGAATAATGTTGAAGTCATAGTTTACCCAATTAGAAAAAAGAGAGAGTGAGGGATTAATAAAGTTTCCAACAAAAATTGGAATTGTTGGTAATAAGTAGTAATGAAAACTGAAAAGTGAAACGCTTAATATTAGTCAACATGCAGTCTCCCACCCCACAATGCTTTGTCGTTTGTCGCTACTTGTTTTCTTACATCTCTTTTAAAAATATTTCAACTTTAGTGGGTCCCACCATTAAAACATTAGTCAAAGACCCGACAAATCTTGTCAGCAATGAGATTAGTAACAAAACCAAAAGAAATTATTCAGCAATTAACATTAAGCCACGCACATAAACAGAATTAATTAGTAGGAGTATTTGACTATTAGTGTAAAATGATGGGTAATACCATTGTGTGAAGTATTCAGTTTTCACACTCTAGGTTGTATATATCTTTTCTCGGGTCTATTCTTTTGTATTGAATTGAATCGATCTTAAATTATTTAGGGAAAATTATAAGGGAAATGTAACTTCTAGTTACTTAGTTTATTTAAATAATTTAGGATTTAGCTTTGAGAGAAGTATTGTATAAACTTGATTTGCATCCTTTCAAATTTTTTTAAAAGGTTATGCAATAAATATTATCTTTTTTTAGGGAAACGAAATAACCATAAATCAAAATCACGTCCAAAGCCAAACACAACTTAATACACTCCGGAGATTCAGATGACCAAAATCTATTACCGATAACCCATGGCGGACAATGAGCAGGCTCATAAGCTAAATTATTACCATTCCTACCACCAAAAGACAACGAAACACTTCCGAAAGATACAATCAAAGAAAAAATATCCTCGGGAATCAAATGAAAAACGAACTAAAACCAAGTTAACGCTCCACAACATAACGGGTGAAAACTTGCCAATAGCTCTGGAATTCTCACCCCTAATCTCGACGCTTCAAACACGACCCACCACAAGGTTTTGGCCTTGGTACACAAAGGATCCGAGAAAGCTTCCACTTGAATCGCTGCACACCACAGATTCACGCCATCAACCCCCTGACAAACCACCCCAAAAACCGTACCGACCTCCACAAGACGCCTACATCTACATTAATTTCAATCAATGATATTGCAATCCATATTAAGTTTGGATAAATAGTAAACATTGCAATAGATACAAAAAAACAAGCATTAAGGTAACCGTAAATTCAATTAACCATTTTAGATGTTGAAACAAGCTAGTGATTATTGAGAGGATTATGAATACTTTTTATACTGATGGCAATTTTGGTCAATGAGTTGGGTATGAGAGCTACTTTCAATTCAGTTGTGCAACATATAAACTTATTTTTACCTTTTGAATTTTATCATAACTTATTGAGACTTATGCGATTTTATTGAATCATATTTTATACAGTGATGGAACATATTAAAATTAATCTGAAATTTATAGGGGCTTAGGGTGAGTTTATCCATAAGACTCTTCCCCATATTTCAGACTCTGCCACATCAGCTTTCCACTAACTTTATCTACTCTATAATATTTCAGACTCACATAAGACTCATTCCAATTTTGATCTTTATCCCTCAGACTGCCTTTTAGACTCTTCAATAAAATTTGAGCATATTATATTGACACTTGGCAGCACATTATTGGTCATTTTTATTAAAGTGATCTTAAGGTGAGTCTTGGATTTCTAAGACTTACTTTAAGACTCCCCAAGTCTAGAAGTGAGTTTATTGGTAGTTTTTGATAAGACTTTCCAAAGTCTTATCTTAAGACTCAATGTTAAGACTACCAACAAACTTACTCTTACTTGAACGTATTACAACCATAACTTAAACATATACTTCATCCGTTTTTATTTAAATGTGACACTTTAAAATTCACGGACTCCTAGGCAATTTTTGGGAAGGAAAGAGATAGAGAGAAAAAAATAAGGGGACCCATGTGAGAGGAGAGAGATAGAGAGAGTTTATTGACCAAAAAAGAAAGTGTCACATTTAATTTAAAACTTCCTAAAATAGAAAGTATCACATTTTAAAAAAAACGGAGGAAGTACTACTTTTCAACTTATTTTTGCTCCTTTAATCTTATTCTAACCTTATTTATGAGAGAATAAAAACTTTATTTATACTAATCCAAATTCATTAGTATCGATTAGAACTTATTTTTATTAATAAAGTAAAAATAAGATAAAGAGAACACACTCTTATACGAGTAAATTTACGATCCTAAACATAGGGATATGAATCTTACCAATGTGGTAAATCAATGAAATCACACCTAATAAGTTTGACAAAACCAAATCAAAATTGGTCTTAAAGTATGAGGTCAGTCATCCATCAGTCGACTCTGTAGACCCCTCTCTACACTCTCTCTCATTCTCTTTTAACATAGCCGATGGCATCTAATTTGACCAAAGCTTACTATACAAATCAAAACACACACATAAAAGCGAAAAGCTTAAAAATAAAACATCAAACACTCTCTTCTTCTTTTTAAATCAATCAAACAAAAAAGAAACATTAACATTAACATCTTTTTTCTTAATGGTCTTCCTAAAATGGCAGTAGATCTAATCCTTCATTCTTCTTCATCAAACCTCTCACTTTCTCTCTCCTCTTCTCCAATGGATGAAGCCATTGCACATGAAACCGCTGCTGGTCTTCAAAGTGTGCACAACTTCCTCCATCTTCTCTCTCTTAAACAACCTCAAACATCCACGTCATCATCACCTATGGAGATTGATTTGAATTGTCAGGTGGTTGCTGACGACGCCGTTTCCAGGTTTAAGAAGGTGATTTCGTTATTAGGTCGGGCTCGGACGGGCCATGCTAGGTTCCGTCGGGCCCCCCAGAAACCTGACCAGAACGGTGTCGTTTTGTGTCCTAAGCCGTTACAGCAAGTTCCGATGGTGAGGAAAATGAATGGCTGTGATTATAAGATGGGAATACAACCAACGGCTACGATTAATTTCTCGTACTCGTCTGCCGGTATCTCGGCTGGTAATTCGGTAAAGTCAACGTTGACCGGCGAGATGGAGAGTAAGAATGAGAGTTTGACGAATAAGCATGATATAGCTCTTGGTGGTACTACAAATAATAATAATAATAGTACTACAACGACGTCGTTTCAGATGACGAATTATTCCGGGGTTGTATCGTCGGTGGGAAGACCGCCTCTTTCTCATACGTCGTCGTTTAAGATTAGAAAGTGTTTCTCCGAGAATGGCAAGTGTGGTGGGCCCTCTGGTCGTTGTCACTGCTCTAAGAAGAGGTAAACATTTAGGGCGCGTTCGATATCACTAATTCGGTATCAGTTTTCAGTTTTTTTTTATATTTTTATAAATATAAGAAGTATTATAGGGTTATAAACAGGTAATACAGATAGTAATCATGTTTATTATAAAAATCGACTATTAGAAAATAAAAAACTTTTTTTTAGGTTCTATATTTGGATTTTGGGTTTTAGTAATATTGAAAATTAAAAATAAAAAATAATAATGAAAGCGCGAGTTAAGATCCTTTTGAATTGAAAAAGAAGTCTAAATTGTAGAGTTTACTCTAAATAGTGAATAATATTAATAACTAATTGTTTTGTGAATTTACGATTACTATATATCGAGTAAACTCTACCAACTCTACCATACAAAAACTCTAGAGAATCTCAACATTAAAAGCCCTTATATGTTGAGTTAAGTGTTTTTAGTCTTTTTCTTGAAATGTTATTTGAATTTAACTAAAGAAAGTTGATTTGTTTATTAATAGAAAAATGAGAATAAAGAGGATAATGAGAGTACCAGCAATAAGCGCGAAGATGGCAGATATACCACCAGATGATTACTCTTGGAGAAAGTATGGTCAAAAACCCATTAAAGGTTCCCCACATCCAAGGTACACCATCTTTTTATCACTCTCCTCGCTCGTTAGTCGTTACATAAATTATTTGTAATAACTTACGTCTCTTCTACATTGCAATTATTATAGGACGAATAAGATATATCTTCCTGTTTGTTTTTAATAATGCAGTACTTTCATATTTATCGTAAATTTATCTCAAGTGTCAAAATCGTTCCTTGTGATAAGCTTAAAACTGGTTTATAGAGCCAAAAAATATGTAATAAACTAATATGTTAAGGGAAAATGTTAATAAACGGCTCGGGACGTTGGTTAGCAATATCCTATGTTTAGATATAGGGTCAACAGGGAGATGCATGGCTTTTGTATAATACTCCCTCCGTTCTAAAATGTTATATCCATTTGGAATATGGGGGAAAACCAAGGCAAATAGAATCATAGAAGAATCTTATGTTTATTTTAATAATTTTCATGTACTTTTTTTATCCTTATTAGGAAAAGTAAGAGAAAGAGATTTAAATGTGGGGACCATTAAAGTACAAATGAGTAAAAGGTAGGTAAATGTTTAGATATTGAAGAGTAAAATGGGGAGAAAAAATGTATATAAATAGAAAAAATTCTATACGAGTATATCTTTTTGAAACGGTCTAAAACGGAAAATGGGTATAATATTTTGGAACCGAGAGAGTAGTTTTGATAGTTTTAAGATATTTGAGTCTAAAGAGTCATAATTTCAACATTTTATATCGAAGTTTAGATTTTTATTTCTTTGATTATATTTTTCATTGCATGGTGAATCTGATGGAAGTAGAACGTTTTAGAAAGTATGATTTCCTATCTAAATTGATGATTTTTAATCTCAGACCAACCAAGATTGATACTGCATTAAAAGAGTCTAAACATTCAAAGTATCACTGTTAAAAAAGAAGTATGCAAAATTTTAGTAGAATGGAAAAGCTAAAGAAATGTAGTAGTATTACCTTGTGATTGGTATCCAATGTGGCTTTTACCTAAAAAGTCGTACTACGTATAAACCAATCATTTTCAACAATTTTCTTTTTGTTGGTGCTACATTTTTTAACAAATTATGGCCTTTACCTTTATGGGCATTTCAAACATGTATGACATTATTAAAGGACGTATACCACTTTTTATCTCATTTCATTATACAAGTTGGGATCCAAAGTAAATAGAAGGTCCACTTTAAAACTAATGGTTATAATTTGTAAATATGTGCATGGAAAATAGTCTAATCTTCTTTCGTTTGCTTAAATTCTATCCACATTTTATTTATGTCCTTCTTTAAGCTATACTTACTTTGACTTTATTCCTTATTTGAAATTTTCTCTCTCTTTTATCCTCCAATATATCATAATATGGAAGTATTTATCATTTTTTTCCTCAAAAACAACTAAAAGACACAAGAAATTGTTCATTTAGCCTATTCTCCTTGGCTATTAGAGCTATAGATCAACTACAGTGAGTGGGTAGAGCTTAAGAAAAAGGAGGGAATGATATAGAACTTTTAGGTTCTTATTAAGTGACTATATAAAAAAAGGATCTTATTAAGTGTCTCATTTTATATCTCTCATTAATAGTTAGAAAAGATCTTATATGAGAATCAATTGGGGGCAATTCATTATCCAATAACTTAGTAGTTGTGAGTGACGGACACCGATCATAGTAGATATTGAGAAAAGAGTGTCACTCCGTTCTTTTCAACTTATTTTCAATCCTTACGGGAAAAAAGTAAGTTTAGATTAGATCAGCTAAGTTTATAAGTTAAGGAAAAATAAGTTTAGGTTAACAAAAATAAAGTTTGAATAAGTTCTGACAAATTCTATTATGTTCAGATAATAAAAAATTAGCTCAAATAAATTAAGATAAGTTCAAATAGGTTAGCATAAGTTCAAATAAACAAAAATAAGTTAGAAATGGTAGATACTGTATGTTTGTTTTATTTTGAGCTTGGTCCGAACTCTAAGATAGTGACAATCCATCTATAATGTCTATACTTTGTAAAGAAAACATCTTATGCTTTTCATAGTCTATTTTTATTAAAAAATGTTATATAGTTCCATGTTTCTAAATAAGTGATACACTTTTTGTTTTCACGTTTGCCAATGCATTATTTTAATCATTAATATCTTCAATTATCAAAAAGTAAAAATTATAAAAAGTTGATATTAAAAAAATTCACATTGATACGAATCTAACAAGATCTTATTCCCACATGGCTATGTTATTCCTAAATTGTAAACTTCCAAAGCTAATAAAAGTCAAAATTATAAATAATACTTCATCCGTTTCTTTTTAATTGCAACAAACTCAAGTGGGTGGACTCCTAGGCAAAATTTTGGTGTGAGTATGAAAGGGATGAAGAGAGAAAGTGGGGCATGTGATAAGGAGAGAAAGTGGGGCATGTGATAAGGAGAGAGATAGAGAGAAATGACTTGTAAAAACGGAAAGAAACCATTTGTTGCAATTAATTTGACATTTCCATTTTTGGCAAATGTTGCAATTAAAAAAAAACGGAGGAAGTAAACACTAGGAAATGACTCACTTATTAGAAACGGAAAAAGTATGTGGTTTTAAAGGTTATAAATAAATAAAGAAAATCCATCAAAACTTTATACAAAATATAGAGAAACTTATTATTTTCTAATAATACTGAACATGTAATTTTATAAGACTAATATGTTATCTATATATATATATTAAAAAGCGTAAACACATGTTGCAAATTGTCTATGAGAAGTTTCGAACCCACGACTTCGAGTATGGAAGATAAATGCTCTAACCATTGTGCCACTACATTATTGTTGCTTCTTTTATCAATACTTATAATGATATTAAATATTTTAAATGAAAAACAATAAGTTACAATATTTAATTTTAATTGTTTCTATGAATAAAACTACCAAGTTATAACTTTTTACTAACATCTATCCTTCTACACCAAATTTTAGTTGTCAATTACTAAAGTATAATTCATATTAATCCCAGAGCATCGTCTGGACATAAATACTAGTTTTTGTTTAATACTGGTACGTAGACATTGAATATATGCAAAACCCTTGTTTAAATAGATTTATGTCAGTAATTATATATTTATAGGACAAAGAACTTGGACGGTTGGACTATTATCAAACTAGAAAAAACCAAAGAAATAAAGACAAAAAGAGAGTGATATTACAGCTCTTCTATTTTCTAATCAATCTGAACGATCTAGCGAGAAAATCTTGGATACCTCTTTTTCTTGTAATAGAAGTCAAATATGGCTGCGAACGTAATGCTTGGAGTAATACACTAAAGTCTGACCAACTACATATACTTTCTCATCTGTAAAATGATGGGTTTGACCCTTATTTTGACACTAATCCATTGAATTTTTTACATTCCTGATTTGACTTCTTCACCAAACGATCTGCATAATTCAACACTTATATTCATTATAGGGTTATTATTTGTATTGAATTTCATACGCCTAGTCAATTTAAAGTGGTTTTAGTTGTTTATAGATTTTGACGTAACTTGTACTCGCTACTCACTCCAATATGCTAGTTAAGAATTTATGAATTCTCTCTTACTTCATATAAATAAAATCATTATTATATTGTAATGTAAAGATTTTGATAAAATTATTTTGCTTTGTGTTTCTTAATATTATTGCGGATTTAACAAGTAAAAGATTCACTGAATAGTGTAAAAAACATTCACGAAAAAAATATCAACATTATGGTAATAACAAATAAACAACTTGTATACCTTAAAACAAAGGGTTGTCTAATATATAATCTTGATAAACTTAATTTGCACATTACAACTTTTTATAATTATTACTGATTGTTTCTAATTGTCACCATGACAAACTTAAGTTACCATTGTTTTGTTATGTGCTTTTAATTTGAACGGTCATAGTCACTTCATCCTATATTAGTATACACACTTTGAATATTCAGTCAAATTTCACAAACTTAACCTCATTTGTTATCAATTTATTGCTAATACAGTATATAATAATCTTTCTTATGTGTGAATACAGAGGATACTACAAGTGCAGTACGGTGAGAGGATGCCCTGCAAGAAAACATGTAGAAAGAGCTTTGGATGATCCAAACATGCTTGTAGTCACCTATGAAGGGGAGCATAACCATTCTCTCTCCGTTGTCGAAACCTCCAGCCTCATCCTTGAGTCGTCTTGATGATTTATCTTTTGATTAAACCTTAGTTAGTTTAGTTTATTATGGAGTAAGTTATCAATTTGAAAAGAAAAGAAATCTTTAAGCTTAGAAATTAAAAGATGATGAATATAGTACATTTACTACTCATGGATAGCTAGCTCTATGGTTTTAGCTTAAGGACTCACCCTACTAATTAACATCTCGAAGGAGGGTTTTAGTGGGTTAGGTTGATGTATTAAGCATGTAATTTTCTTGTTAATTGATTTATTACTTCTTTTTTTCATTGTACACATTTGCATGCATGAGAAGACTTCAAGTATAATATAGAAAATCAAAGATGGTGGATTTGGTAGGAAATTTGTTATTTTAATGGAAAACAAATAGGGTTGGTTTCTTTGATGTTTGCATCCTTCTTTCTTTTTGTCTGGATATGGCATTTTTGTTTATACATTGACTTAGAAGAGAAAACTTGTAGTCTCTGACTCTATTGTTTGATTATATTATAAAAAGGAGAAGGTGAAAGTATGAAAAATAAATCAACAATGTTGACAACTTATACTACTCCACATAATTTGAAGAGATTTTCTTACTTACAATTGTTCTTGTTTGTTGACTTTAAGCTGTGTTTTAGTTCAAATTACTCCAGCTAGGGTCATACCCAATCTAATATGATATGTCCTTCTTGTACCAAACTGTTTTTGTTGGGTGAAAATATTGTATTTAACAAAAAGATAGAAATATCACTCTATGCTAAATCAAAAAATAATTCCTGAAGGACAACTTACGGTTTTGCTATTAAACCTTCATAAATTGCAAAAAGGTCCTTATTCACCTTTAAATTAAATTACTGCTTAAAACCTTTGAGTTAAGCTTGGTTAAAAAATAAATAGGCTATCTTTCGTATTTTTAGTGTGTTTTAGTTGTGCGTTTGGTTTGATATCAGAGCCAAGTAGATTAATTGGTATAAATAAGAAAATTTGGAGCCTATCAGCCTAATAAACCTAGTGATCACTGCTGAGTGCAAAAGGCCCGAAGTCTGTCATATACAGCATTTGACAACTAATAGTAACCAAGTTAGGGATTTTTTTTGGATTTCCAACATGAGGCCAAATAACTTACTTGGGGCAATCAAAATATTATCGAACTACATGTTTCAATTCTTTCAAACAGTTATTCAAATTGTTCCAACTGCAATCTTTAAACAATAGGGCCCTTATGACTTCTATGATTATATATTGACAACATAAAATAGGTTTTCTCGTTTATATATTTTTGTTTTTAGTTTTCTAAAGAACTAGACAACAAAGCCAACGATGGACAAATCGTGATGTAATTGTTTTTAATGGAGAAGGACACTGACCTCAACCCTCGCAGTTTCTTGGTCTAGTATTTGCGGGTTTGACTCTTAAAAATTAGAGAAAAGATAAGGGGAATTCCTACCTCTAAATATCTCTAATGGAATTTAATCTCATGACCTTAAAGTTATGAGACTAAATACTTTACCGGTAGGCCAAGCTTTACTCGAAGGACAAAGCATAACAATAGTGGATGTAAAAAAAAAAGAGGTATATGTGTTGATGAAGTATAAAAGGGTAGGCTACTAGCTAGTATTGGCTAAACATGGGTTGGGGGCTGGGCCATGAGGGGTTGATGCTTTTGAAGATTGTGTTTGATGTATCTTGCTTTAGATAACGTCAAACATGCTGCCAAATGATTACCCTAAAAGCTCCATTAGCTTCACTCGTACTATCTTTGTTTGTTAATTATCGATTTCTATTACCCCAAGGGCTTTTCAAGATTCTTCGTGGACTACGGGAACAATGGCTACTAACTTAACTAATCTACCTTTACACCTCTAAATTGTGATAATGATAATCAAATTATGTATAATATGGAAGAAATCCCCTCTATTCTTTACCATACAAGTATTATCATGCACTCGGGTGCACCGTGCGCATGGTGCACCCGGTGGCATTATTGTAATTAAAGCGAAATCCTGGGAAATAGTATAAGTACTAAATGCATGCCACTATACCATGTAAGTAGTTTAGCTCAGTTGGTCTTGAGGTTTATGTACTTGACAGTGGTCATGGGTTCGACTCCCGTACCAACCATTTATGTTTTTTTTAACGTTTGTCTTTTCCTCCTCTTTTGGCTTTGAATCTCATTGTTTAATTTTTTTTTGGTTTTTCATATTTCTTCCATAGTCTTAGTTCTTATTTTAGCTTTTTTTTTATTTTATCTTTTTCAATTATTTTGCATATTGTTGTACTATAATTATTTTTTTTGAGGGATGTTGTACTATAATTTTTATTTTTAAATTTCTAAAAAATTTATTTTACGGGTAGAATATATAATTATTATAACATGCCTTTTTTCTTTTTAATATTTTTCATACTCTGTTACAATATATTTTTAAAAAAAAAATTAAAAAAATCTTATTATATTATTCTTTTTTTCTCCACTCACTAACTTTTTCCATTTCTTACAATATATTTCACTCATTTGATCAAATGAGCAATCGTTTTTGTGCAGCAAGATCAGTAAACATTCTGATCACAATCGAGCGATTTTATTTTACTCATTTGATCAAATGAACAATCATTTTTGTGCAGCAAGATCAATAAACATTCTGATCATAATTGAGCGGTTTATTTTACTCATTTGATAAAATGAACAATCTATTTGCAAATGAAGATCAGTAAAGATTTTGATCTTGAGTGAAGTAAAATAAATCTACTCATTTTATAACAATTAAAAACAAACAGAGAGAGTAAAAAATAAGGAAATGAGCAACATGATTTCCAAAGGAAAAAATGGAAAAATATGTTTGATATAGTTCACATTATGATTTGATATTGAGTGAGTTAAATTAACTCTACTCATTTACAAAATGAACAGCTTTATTTTACTCATTTTGATCAAATGAGCAGTTTATTTTGTCTTGGAGAGAAATCAATCTGCTCATTTTGACAAATGAGCATGTTTGTTTTGATAAGTAAACATTCTAATCTCAAATGAGGTAAAATAAATCTGCTCATTCACAAAATGAGCAGTTTTATTTTACTCATTTGATCAAATGAGCAGTTTTAGTTTACTCATTTGATCGAATGAGCAGTTTTATTTTACTCATTAGATCAAATGAGCAATCTTTTTTACACAGGAAGATCAGTAAAAATTTTGATCTTGAGTGAGGTAATAAATTTGCCCATTCACAAAATGAGCTGTTACTATGACTTAATTTTTTCTTATTATATTCTTCTTTTCTTTTCCACTCTCTAACTTTTTCCAATTCTTTTTTCAATGTGGAGAAATAAAAACTAAACAAACAATAAGATACCCATTGAAAAATTAATGAAATAAGAAATATAGCTTTGAAATGAGTAAATATGTTACTTAGTGCAAAAAAGTCCTTAAATGAGCAAAAAACTCTTAGA
Source organism: Patellifolia procumbens (assembly GCA_947645195.1). NCBI lineage: Eukaryota > Viridiplantae > Streptophyta > Magnoliopsida > Caryophyllales > Amaranthaceae > Patellifolia > Patellifolia procumbens. The sequence goes on from CANSGD010000144.1 coordinate 4,775,442, forward strand.
ATATTGCTCATTTAATGAAATTATTAACAATACCACTGAATATTTATGGAGTAAAACATCCTTATAATGAGCAAACATTGTCTTATTTTACGGTGTAGAATATATAATTATTTTAAATTCACTTAAATTTTAAGCTTCCAATATATCACTAGAATGAACAATACATAGTTCGAATGAGTGATGTATCTTAAATGAGCAAATAAAATGTCTATTTCTAATGTCTAAAAAAAAATAGTCAGAAAATAAACAATATTATTTTCTAATTTGTAGTAGCTTAACACTGGTACGTGGAAAATAAATAAATGAGTAATTTATCTTGTAAATGAGCAATTATATAATTCTTTATTGATTAGTAAACATGTATATAATGTGTCACATTGACGAATATATTACTAAAATGAGCATTATATATTTCAAATGAGAAATATATCTTAAAATGAGAAAATATATTTTCTAATGTGTTAAAATAAATACCAAATAGAGTAATCAGTTATAATAAAAGTAAATGAGCAATATTGTTTTCGAATGAGCAAATAGATAATACTTAAACTTGAAAAATAACTAAATGAGCATCGTAACTTTCAAATGAGCAATATAACTTTTAAATGAGCAATAATATATTTCTTTTTAAAAATAGGAATCAAAAGAAGATTAATAAAAAATGAGTTGAAGGAGGAAAAAAAAACAAAGAGTGTAGAGGGGGATTCGAACCCACGACCTCTAACGCGGAGAGAGTATAAAGACTCAACCACTGAGGTAGCTTCCATTTAGTGATGTAAAATGGAAGAAAATAGTATTAGAGTTGTTTTGCTGAAGTTGGCGACAATTACCATAATGCCACCGGGTGCACCATGCGCACGGTGCACCCGGGTGTACGGTGCATGATCTACTCTCTTTACCATGATAAAGAAAAAAATCACATTTGCGAACATAAGACTTTCTATAACAAATTCTCAAAACCCGGGAGATACTCCGAAAATTTTGTGCGTCACAATTTACTAATAGCTGAAAATGATTAGACATTTAGCGTGAAAAAACTTATTACTAAAAAAGGATAAAAAACGATTCATTTTTGATTTGGATTTCGAAAATTACAACTTAACTCTTAATAATTGACTAATGCGAGGCGATGACAAATTTGGTTTCGGTACACAACGATACATGTAGGGATGGCAACGGGTGGGATTTGGGTCAGATGAGCCATCAACCGCATCTATCACCCGGTTAGACCAACTCTCATACATCCATCCGTCGCCCGGTAAGACCATCACCCATATCCCATCCATCCACCACCCGTAGGTGAACCGGATGATCATCCATTTAAGGAAATTAAACGAGAAAAGTTAAATGAAACTTGCAAAATCATAATTTATATAGTATTAAATTCATGCCAAATTAAGATAAGTTAAGATTATGGAAACATGTCGATAATAATCAAAAGGGAAAAAAATGATGTTAATGCAAATAAAATGATCGATATTTAAGAAAATGCAAGAAATGAGTGATGCGTCGGGTGATGGATGAAACTTTCTCTTTCTCACCCTAATTCCATCCATCACCCGTCACTTGTACCCCCGCCACTTGTCCATCATCTATTTAACTCAGTTTTTCACTTTTTTTTTGTTTTTTCGGGTGGAATGAGTGGTGAATCATCCAATAGATATTGTCATCTCCAGATCCATATTAGTTAGAGCGAAATGGATAATCAGGCCGACTCTCATTACTTCTTGCTCTATTAGTGAAACAGATGGTAAAATAATTGTTGGCCATCTCCTCTTCACCCTTCAAAAACCCAGGCCCAAAACCACATTAAATCAATAAACAACCCATTTTTTTAAAAAAACAAAAAAAAGCCCCTCCTCAAAAACAAACCGCTATTCCCCCAAAATCTCCTCCCCCACCGGTAATGAGGCGCTGCTAATGAGATTCTCTCTCCTCCGCAACATCCACCATCAACCTCCAAAACCCTCATCAATGGCGTCCATCACCACCCAAATCCCACCACCACTCACGGCGGAGACTGAAGAAGAGAACGTCGATGATCTCCTATGCTCATCCGGCCCAATACAATCAGAAGATACGGTGAATGAAAACGGGTGTTCATTGGGCCAGCCAATCGGGTACTTGAGTAGAGAGGGTCGGGTAGAGAGGGCTTGGGCCCATTGGAAGAAGTTGGGGCAACCTAAATTGGTAGTTGCTCCAATGGTGGATTGCTCTGAACTTCCGTTTAGGATGCTTTGTAGGAAGTATGGAGCACAAGCTGCTTATACTCCAATGTTGCATTCTAGAATCTTTACTGAGACTGAGAAGTATCGTTCCACCGAATTCACTACTTGTCAGGTTTATTTCTCTTTAAATTAGGGTTTTATACTGTGCTTTATTTTGAAACATATTTGACAATGCTTTGATTTATATATTGCTCGGAAAATTATGGCAAAATATTGTGAAGATTGATCAATAAATTACTAAGGCCATGTTCTTTTGGTCTGCAAATGCAGTGAACTGCATCTAACTGCAACTCCTGAGTCGGTAGGTCTTAATCTGTACTTAATTTAAGTTCATTGTTGACTAAAAATTCTAAGGTTCTGTTCGTTTGGACTGAATGAAGCTAAACTGAACTGAAATTGTGAGACAAAATGAGTTGAGGTGAAGTGAAATTAATGGAGTTGAAATGAATTGAAATGTTTTTCAGTTAATATAGTCTAAAAGAACCGCGGCTTAAGCCAGGTATTGTTGTGACTAAATTGCGTAAATGAGGCGGAGCATCTAATGAAGTGGCTGGCTAATTGTGATGGCGGAGCACTCGTCTGCTCCTGCAAATTTTAGTCATTTGAATGAGCAGCTGGAATTTGGGTTCATATGTTGGTTATATGAGAATATCATAAGGCAACGTCTATTGCTGTGAAAATTTTGAGATGAATGATTTATCTTGGAGGTGTATTGATCGTTAGAACTTTATGGCTTAGATTAGGCATTGCTATCATTGTGAGTTTCATGTATCAGAAAATAATGGTGTTTTCTGAGTCCGAGTTTAAGGCTTTGTTCTTATGAACTTTATGGAGTTGAATTGAAATTAATGCAACAGCTCTGAACTGAAATTGTGAGGCAAAGCTGAAGTGAATTGAAGCTAACTGATTTGAATTGAACTAAACAGAATTGAAATTGTGAGACAAATGGAGCTAAAATGAAATTAATAGAGTTGAACTGGACTGAATTTAATGAAGCTGAATTGAATTGAAATTGATTGCAATCAATCCAATTCAAAAGAACAGGGTCTAACTATGCTTTCGGAGAGAACTTAGGTTCTCATTTTGGGGATAATTATACAGCCACATTTATTCAGTTTGCATAACTCTGGTTAGGTGGTCATATTCTCTGAAGCGCACACACACTGTTATGTGTAGTATTATGTGTAGTATTTGGAGTATTTGAAGTATATCATAAGGCAACGTATGTTGCTGATAAAATTTTGAGATGAGTGGTTTTTTTTGTTGCTGATAAAATTTTGAGATGAGTGGTTTTTTTTGGAGCTGTATTGATCGGCGAAGCTTTATGCCTTAGAAATTAGAATTAGGCATTGCTACCGTTGTCAATTTTACATTTGGAAAATAATGGTGTTTCATGAGTTGAGTTTAAGGATATATTCTTCTGAACTGTAATTAATAGAGCTAAACTGATGTGAACTAAACAAAACTGAAATTGTGAGACAAATAGAGCTAACTGAACTGAAATTAAAGGAGCTAAATTGAAATTAATGGAGTGAACTGAAATTGAAGGAGCTGAACTGAAATTAATGGAGTGAACTGAAGCTGAAAGAGTTTAACTTTACTGAAATTAATGGAACTGAAATGAACTGAAATTAATAAAGTTGAACTGTCTGAACTGAACTAAACAAAACTGAAAATGTGAGACACATGGAGCTGAACTGAAATTAATTGCAATTGATCCAGTCCAAATGAACAGATCCTAATTATGCTTTCACAGAGAATTTTGGTTTTCATGTTGGGGATAATTATACTGCCATAGTGCTGTATTTGTTCAGTATGCATAACTCTGGTTGGGTGGTCATATTGTCAGAAGGAGACAGACTGTTATGTGTAGTATTTGAAATATTTTATTCTTTATATTTACAATCCGTTGTAAACTGGTAATGTCGTTGTTAAATTTGATTTCTATGATGAAGGATTGTTAGGAATACATGAGTCACTGCTGTCAAATTTCAGTTTCTTCATATAGCTGATGTACGTTTAATGGTGCGCGCAGGAGGATCGACCATTGTTTGTCCAGTTCTGTGCAAATGATCCAGATGTTTTACTTGAGGCAGCTCGGAGGGTGGAACCATTTTGTGACTATGTTGATATCAATTTGGGGTAAGGTTTGTTGAATGACGGCTGTTTTTTTTTTTTTTAATTATCAGCTATAAGCATGATTTTTTGGTATCCTGCGTGATTCTATGTGTGAAAGTTGGGATTGTTTATTTCGACTTTGTCTTATATTTCAACATGTTATGGCGTAATGTTCACAATGTAACATTTTATGGTTTATGTATGCAGCTGTCCACAGCGTATTGCTCGACGGGGTAACTATGGAGCCTTTTTGATGGATAAGCTCCCTCTAGTTAAGTCTCTAGTGGAAAACTTAGCTCAAAACCTCCACGTTCCTGTTTCTTGCAAAATCAGAATTTTCCCAAATTTAGAGGATACGATAAACTATGCAAAAATGCTGGAAGAAGCTGGCTGTTCTCTTCTCGCTGTTCATGGTCGAACTAGAGATCAGAAGGACCAGAAGAAAATTAGGGCGGATTGGAGTGCAATTAGGGAAGTCAGAAATGCAATCAGGATTCCCGTTCTTGCCAATGGTAACATCAGACACATGGACGATGTTCATAGCTGTTTGGAGGCAACTGGTGCAGAAGGGGTGCTTTCAGCTGATGCTCTCCTCGAAAACCCTGCTCTCTTTGCGGGGTTCCGTACCCCTGAATGGGTAGAGGAAGGGGAAAATACTTGTAAAGATGGAAACATAGACCAGGCAGAACTGCTAGTTGAATATCTCCAATTTTGTGAAAAGTATCCTGTGCCATGGAGAATAGTCCGAGCCCATGTTCACAAGATGCTTGGAGAGTGGTTCCGGTTGCAACCACAAGTGAGAGAAGACCTCAATGCACAATCTAGGCTTACATTTGAGTTCCTTTATGGCTTGGTGGATCGGATCAGGCAGCTAGGTGTCAAAATTCCACTTTATACGAAGGACGGTATTAAGGATGACGAAACAAATCCTGCAAATGGTGATATTCCCTGTAGTATGTGATGCAAAATTCGTTATACAAGTTCAAGGTATGTATTTTTTACGAGCACGTTCATGTTCATCATATAATGTGGCCCAGGAAGGATAGTAGTGGAGGCTACCAAAGCTGAGAGAGTAGTCTTTGCTTCTTCCATAATTATTTTGTAACATTAGGTTTATATTCTGTATTGGGAATACAAATACATAGGTTTTTCTGATCAAAGGATTGATCCCTAATCTTATATGTTCTGTGATAGAAGATTTCCTTTCTGAAAGTTCCACTTATCTTAACAATGTTCATATTATTTCAGAACATTTCTGCATGTCATAATCAAATTTGAGAGATAAGTTGGATCATGGTTGTGTGAGGATGGCAGTTGGATCTAGGAGCTGGTCCTTGGGGCATGCTGAGCCCATTTTCCACATTTATGTGTCAACTCTCTAGTCTGTCAACAAACTCAGGGCCTTAGGGCATGATAGTATTTCCCATTTAAAACAGATTTAGTAAGCCCTATGTGAGCCCAACTATCCGCATGGCGTGCCCTCTCCAGCACAAGCTCTCCACTTCTCCCTAACCATAAAGGTAGTACTTTAGGGTATTACGTAGTATACATCTTATAAAAGGTAATATTACATAATTGTTCCGTTTATTATTGATTATCAATAGTGTTGCTTGGTTATTTTCGATAAAGGCAATGATGTTGATTTTGTTTACAAGAAATGTCACTGATATATGTAAACAATGCATATATCGTTATATACTTGGCATTTCTCTATAGAGTATCACCGGGCTTTGTGTAGTCCTAATGTAATTCGAGTTGAATTATGTTAATGTTGATTTTGGTCCAAATTACCTTCAAATGAGAGTTGGTTGGGTCCCTTTGATTCAAAATATTTCGAGTATCAAGTAAATAACCGCTGAGTGTTAATTAGGGTTGGGATTTGTCCAATTCATTTGTTTTAGGGCATGACTCTATGTTTCGTCTATAGTTCCAAATTCGGTCTCAAATATTTCATTTGCTCCTTTTTTCGAGTTATTTCGGTTGGAACAACTTTACTAGGTCTAACGTTTATTGCGTTATGTGTGTTAGTTGAATGGATATGTACACAATTTAAAGCTAGTATTTTTTTATACGGTAAAAATGTCAAATAATCGAAGAAAATTGCAACAAATAATGAAGTACAATACATAACAATAATGTCCATAGCCCATATGTGGGACAATAGCACTTTATCGAACAAATCACCCTAGCACCCTATTGATTAACAACCTTCAAATGCATGTGCATTGTAGTTGTACGTCTAACAAACTACCAGCACCTTATTGATTAACAACCTTCAAATGTATGCATTGTATACGTTTTACATCATGAATTCCACGCAATATTTAAAATTGGAAATTATTTCTCACTTTAGCATTAAGATATTCTCCATATATAACTGGCTCAAGTTTCTTTCGTCCGCCTGACTTCTGAACGCAAATATCCAAAGGTTCAACTGTTGAATCGTAGTGTGGCTGCCCAATTCAACATATATGAATCCACTTAGTTCTGAAAGAGCCTAAATAGTTAGTGCCTAATATTAAGCTTAAACCCAAAAATATTCAGTGAAGAAAAATAAAAGGTATAAGCTAGCCGGAGGAGGGAAGAAAGTAAAAAGCAGGAATATTTTGCCATCTTGAGCTTGTTTTCATGGTGCAATGGTAGTTATAATAACGAGTTGAAAAATTCATCACAAACATAATCGTCATTACATACAAAAAAAGTGTTAGTTCACAAATTGAGGTAATACGTAAAAGTAAGGTGTTAGTTGACAAATTGTCCTTGTATTTATAGATAAAATGTTTATAATTAATAGAAGATGGCTAACCTCATAGAAGTAGACCACGGAAACACGATAATTGGGAGATATGTTGATAACTTGATGCGGAGTAGACTCATATATTCCATTGGACAAAATCTACACGTACAATCAAACTTTACGCAACTTCGTAAATCTGTCATTGCCAATAGCTAAAACTATTAACCGAAAGGATCGACACAAACCTTAAGCATATTTCCAATGTTACATATAAATGTGCCAGGAATTGGAGGAGCCCAAATCCATTCCCCGGAACGAAGTTGAACCTTCAATAATATACTTGCATAAGAACAGGTAAGAAACAAACATGATAAAAGCACTATGGTAGATTACTAAACTAACTATCGTATGACAAATGTAAAAGTAAAACTACCTGCAAAGCTTTTATATTCTCATCTTGATTGAGTAATGTAAGAATACCTGTTGGTAGATATATTTCGAAATCAGTATATACCATCACTTAGAAAAACCAAAATTCATATCATGAAAAATAGAACTTACCATAATCTGTGTGGATTCCACTAGAGTCACGTACAAAAGCACAAATAAGAGCACAAAGTAAATATTATATAAGTCATCATTATACATGAACAAGCAAACACCATTTAAAAAAAAAAGGAACAAAAGGATGTGCAAGTTAAAACCAATAATGTGGTATAAGCTAATGATTGAAGGATGGAGAATACTTTAGTATCACATCCTCTTACACGAGAGCTCTTTGGGAACATTCGAGATCATGTAGTCACACTATCCTTTGATTTCATGTCGATTAACCAACTCAAACAAAAGTGTAAGTTGATGGTTGAAGTCCTGTGAATAATTTTATACTCTAGGTGTCATAATAATCCACTTCAAGGGAATGTTTGACAAATGACTTTTTCATTGACTTTTGACTTTTGTATGTGGTCAGTCAAAAAAGTGTTTGGTAAATAGCTTTTGCCATGAACGAAAAGCCGGGTTTTCGGTGAAAAACTGCTATTACCAGTTTTTAGTTGGCTTTTGAATTCTGCTTCCAATTTGTACGATACAACCAACACGGCAACACTAACAACCACTTTCATAAACCACCAATAATTATACAGGCGGTCAAACAAACTACAAAATAGTTGATCAAACCAACCGCCATAAAAACCATCCGGCAACAGGGACCGGCAATTTCCAAACACCCTAAGATCTTTTATATCCAAATAGTAATATGCTGAATATTGTTGAATTTTCGATAACATGTTTATTTAGCGTGTCCCTTAATAGAATGTCTCGTATACTTATTGTAGATGCAGTTTGACCTTTAATCAAGGAAATTTCTCTTACAAACATGTCTTGTGAACATAGCTTACCATCCCAATGGACTTTCCGTTTCGTTGACAAAATCTCCGTTTAAGACTGCAGGGTAGCCATTGAAACGAACAGTCCAAAATGGGTCGCCTCTACCTCCTTCAAACGCATCGGCTGACCCTCCCAATGCCAACGCAATACCTCTCATGATCGTTCTGGAAAGTTCTGTTATGAGACTAGTGAATGAGTCTTGAGTCAAATCAATTAATCAAACATAAACATCTATAATTTGGCAAAGAAATCAAAGCTAAGAGAGGAGTTGAGAGTTGTACTTGTGCAAAGAACTATGTACTCCTCCATCACTAATTTAAAGTCATGAGGATTAGATGGCCTGTATATCATGAAGGAAATACGTTGTTTTACAATCTATCTATCTATATAGATTAATAAAATCTGAAAAAATATTACGTTTTATGTTCACCATAAGATACACGTGTCGACAATTAGAACACCTTCTATGCATCTTCCCATCATTCTGCAATTTTGTTTAAACTGGCCTAACCTAAACTGAATAAGCTGAACCGAACTAAAGTAAACAGAATGGAGCTGAACAACTAAACTATTAAATTGAATAATAATTAATATTCCTTCATTTCTTTTTTATTCTTCCTATTTTGACTTTTTTCTCTATTAAAGAAATTCAAAATAGGAAGAACAAAAGAGAATGGAGGAAGTAACAAATAATTATTTAACAATAATAAATTATCTAATGGGTGAATAGTTAAGAATTATTGTAATGATAAGTAATAATAATGAATGAATAACAATAAAACTAGTTTAGTTGTTATTAACTAATAATAAAAATTAATAATATGATAAGAATTATCATTAATAACAATAATTGGTTTAGACGGTACAAAATTGCAACCCAAATAGTTTTGGCGCGGTTTGGGATAGTTTATGAGCTCAAAAAATGGGTTGATTCATAAGCCAAACCGCATCATAAATCGTCAAAGTGTCTTTAGCATTCAACGTAACAATAATTTTGTTAAATATTAATATTTTTAGCAACCTTTTAATTTTTTCAATATCATCTAACTTTTTGTAGCTTATTTGCATTAATTAATAGTGAATATCTATTCGATAAGATAAACCAACAATTGCACATTAGAACCAATAATAAATGAAAAAATGAAGCTGCATTGAACTAGACTAAACTGAACTTAAAATAAATTGAAGAGAACAAACCTTCAATAAGTTCAAAGAAGTTTCAACATCTTATAAAATAAACTTCTTAAAGTACAGTTAAGATCGAATAAGTTTCAGTTGGTTCACATAAGTTATAATAAGTTCAAATAAGTTAATTTAAAATAACTTTAGATATTTCCTGAGATAGTTTAGATAAGTTCTGATATATTTTAAGCAATGCAAAATAAGTAATATAGTATAGAGCTTAAGTCATACAATATAATACATTCTTTCTTCTCCTAATTTCAGAAGAGAAACAAGAATAAAAATCAAAATATATACCACATGGGCACATACCATAAGTTGGGACCTTCAAGTTGTTTTCCAAGTTTTCCATACATCTCTTCTTCGAACTCTTTGTAACACTAAATGGAAAAGAAGAAAAATTAATTCTTAATTACTTAGTTGATTACAAAACTCCGATTAAATTTATATAATTCTCAATTGAAAAAATGGAGCATTTAGGAACTAAAAAAATTGACTAACATCGATTGCTTCTTGCATATCGCGAACATCATTGGTAAAATTATCTCCAACTTCTTGATATCCTCTGCATTTGCAAGTTCATGTCACAAACTCACAATCAATAGCAATAGCAGTTAATGGGCTGAATCGGCCCAACCACGATGTCATGGGTCAATATCATATCAATAATGACTGTACTAGTAAGAGCAAGTGGTGATAGATCCAGAAACCATAAATGGTGTGGGACCAACAAAATCAAGATTATTCATCATGCACCCGGGTCACCCGGGTGTACACGCAAAGCTATTTGAGCCAAAAGGTAGATTTGGCTGTACCATGCTCATGGTACACCCAACACTATTTGAGCAAAATAATAGTTTTGGGGGTATCATGAGGATGGTACAATCGGGTGTATAATAAAAATTAATAAGAAAAGAAAATTGTTTGGGACACTAAATCATTCTTTTTTGAAGCAGGGACACTACATCATTATATCGTATAGATGATTCATATGGAGGAAATAATTCAGGAGTAGAAGAGAGATAGATTATTAATTTAGCATTTATTAAAATTTATCCATATGTGATGTTTTTTGCCATATCTTTTTCTCTTTTACAAAGTATTCGCTACTGTTGAGTAAAGACTTTGTCCAATAAAAATCTAACCTAGTCCTTGTACCTAAGATCATGATAACATTGGATTTTTGAAAAGTTACCCACCTACAGAGGTGGGTACCTAGTCCTTGTACCTAATAGGTCACTACGTCCATTAACCAAGTCATTCTTTAATGAAGTTCGGAAGGAAAAATATTGAGTGAAGCTGAAAATTAAACTAAGTTTATATTGCTAGTTTATATTAAGATTTAAAAACAAATTTGAAATTTGATTGGTACTAAAATCTGCTTTAGTTATGCTATACTTTCTCAAGTTTTTAAGTTGATACGCTTTGCCTTTTACCCTCTTTAATGGACAACATTTACCTCTAATATCTTTAATTATCCTTTAGTAAAAAATATAAAAAATACACATGTAAATAAAAAAAATACATAAACCCAACGACAACTTGCGTAAAATATATTTGTTTCTATATAATAATTAAAATCAATAAAAAGGACAAGGAGAAAAATCTACATGTAATAATTTAATGCCTACTTACTATTCTAGATGATTATCAGTCTGTCGGTCAGGAGAACACTATTTTTTTTTAAATAAAAGGATTGTCAATCCAAAAGTTGTGAACTAACCTATAACCAGTAGATGCAGAAAGCTTTATCTTGAGTTTTTCTTCAAGAGGCAACTCAAAGAACTTGTGTGTCATATCTTTGACTTCTTTCAAGATTGAGTCTGAGATCCCATGACCTTTCTATAGTACGCAAAAAAGAACATATACTTTAGTAGATGCAAAGAAGATAGAACAATATATTTGGAGTGATATTTTCATCAAACAGTTTACCACATAAAAAAACCCAATCTCTTTACAAGCTTTATCCAATTGTCTAACCACATCGCAAACCCCATCATCCTCATCAGTATCATCACATTTTCGAATAAGAGCACTAATATCTGCATGATTTCAAATAGATAAAATCATTTGAAATTTACATTTTAAGAACCTTATCAGATCGGATCTCTCTTATGAATGATGGTATCACTACCATGCCATCACACTATCATCATTCTCCTAGTTATTGTCAAAGAGTAAAGAAATGTATATGAATCAATAGTCACACAATAATTAACAAAGATCGGGTTGTCTTAAATATTTGTATGAGATTTGGGCTATCAATGTTGCGCATAAATTTATATAACATAAAATAAATTTTGTAACAACACAACGTTTTATAATATCTCTTTTTATAGAAAAAACTTAAATGAAAGGGGTTAAGACATGGCGAGCAAAGTCAACAATGAACTTTAGGCCCTCTAATTAAGTTGAGAAGTCTTGTATAATAGGTCATTTTACACACTTAAGATCCTAATCCTTAAGCGTGGATCATCATTAACTAAAACTTAAAATAAATAAACAAATATGTGCATCATTAGAATTGTGCTACTCAAGCAAACTTACATGTAACTGAAACAAACTTAAAAGTAATAGAAAGGAGAGAAATAATTATTTTACCTATAATAGGAATATTTTTGAAGTCGATATCCGCTACGAGGTTCATAATGAGTATGAGAAGAATGCTGGATTTTTTATTTCATGATGAATAAGAGAGAAGTGGATAATAGACTTAAGACTGTGTTCGTACTTCATTACATCTCCATCACATTTATTTATAGTTTCATCATCCTAGGTTGTTTTCCATTGGTAGAGAAAGAAAAAGTAGCTGGTGAACTATCTTTTAATTCTTTCATTGGTATGATAAGAACAGAAAACAGAAAACTTACTTTAATACATTAAAATACATGTATTGATTAATTATCTTAATAGGGAGATTAAGGAGCACATGCTCATTTAGATCTCATATGGAGCAATGAGTTGGATTGTTTGTTTGATTATGAGATGGTTATTTCCTGTACCATAATTACATACAATGGAGGAAAAAAACAATTATGTGAAGCTAAACTGGATAATTACGTGAAGCTAAATACGGATAGTCCTTTAATACAATCATCCTCAGCAGCCGACATAATCCTTAGAAACTCTCAAACATCACTCCCGCAACAGCTGCTTTCAAATAAGGGCAAACCTCTCCTCTTATTACTGAAGCTATTGATCGAAGAAACGGCCTTATTCAAGCCAGACATATGCAAATTAAGAACCTAGTTATAGAAGGAGATAATCTAGTGCTCATTAACGCGGGCAAAGGCATTTATCGCACGTTTTGGACACGTTGGTCACCGACATCAACGAGATACTTCTCAACTTCAACTCCGTTATAATCACTCATATATTTAGAGACATAAATCGAGTAGCTGATCTATCTTCTCTCCTAGTTAGGTCATCATATAACCAAAATAGCTGTATTTTCGATGTCCAACAGGTTCTAGAACCATTCAAACTTATTTGAAAAATATCTTAGGGTACACCTTTGAGAGAAGGGTATCCTAAATTTTTCCTTGTATCTTGAAAAAAAAAGATAATAATATACTATCGAAGTAGGGTGCACTCGCCACTATTTTCTGAAGAAACTTTTAGAATAAAGTCCAAGCTCTACAAATAGTGAAAACAGTGTCCAAAGAAGTGGAATATTTAGCATTTCTAAAGTGATATATTTAGTCTCAAGTAAGAGGGAGGCATGTGTTGCGTCCATAGTTCAAACTCAAAGGGCTCTTGTGTGAGGAGGTATGGTAGGGTATAAAACTTTTCCTAAACCTTCACCATCATCTCAAGCTTTTGGTTGAGATGGATCTTTAACATACTAGAGCAGTATCGTTAAACTTATTTAGAAAAGGAATTTTGTGTAATTATTCATATACTATACTACATCTAGCTCAGCTCTAATAATAATGTACAATCAGCTTCTTTCTAATTAATGATGAGTAACATATTCTTCTGTTAACTGCCAAAAAAAACATATTCTTCTGTTTTTCTCTCCTTCCTTTTTGAAGTTCTTCAAGAGGCTAATTTCATTTGTGCATATATCATGTCCTTACCCTAGAGCTAGATATACTTTGAAGCTGATTTATGGGTGTTTGCATAAGAAATTTGAGTTTGAACTCCAAATTTTGTTCTTGCTTGTGCACTTGTTGTAACTAGTAGTTTGAGAATCAATATATTTAGGAATCCAGTTTGAAACTTTGAATCTATTAGTTGCCAACTTGCCACTATCAAGGAGCCAAAATCAGTCTCTTTAGGCGTGTCATTAGGATAGATATTCACGCGTTATAAAACTAATCATTGAGGTCCTGTTCACTTTATTTTAGTTCTACTAAATTATCTTTGTTAAACTAAACTTATATTTACTGAACTTAACTTATTTTAATCGATTTATGTTGTTTTTTCTTCTTTGCACTATTGGTTTTTACGAAACCGGACTTATTTTAGTTGAACTAAACTTATTATTACTGAACTTAACTTACTCTTACTAAATATTATTTTATATGGTGAACTAAATATGGCCTTAATCTTCTATAAACTAATACCCCATTCGTCTCATAATATAAGGTTTCTTTCAAATTTTTCATGAAAATTAAGGATCGAGAAACATATTAATTTTGTTGACAAGGACAAAAAAATATTTATGACAATTAAGGGCAAAATTGTGGTCCAAATTTGGATTATATACTTTCATCATAAATTGTGCTTCAATTTGTACCATAAGTCAAAGGTAAACTTGAAAAAATAAATACTTTGGGGGAAAAACAACATTTTATGATTGGAAATTTTAAAAATCAGAGTAACAATTTGAGACAAGAAATATAAGTCTTATACAATAGAGGGAGTACCAAATAACTTCGAGTATTACAACATCGTCGAAAACTTACATAACACTCATAATATAGTCCATATATACCGTTCTTGTAGCTTATTCGCACAAAAAACACCCTAGTTCAGGGGACAAAGTAGCAGTTTAGAGAATAAATCACCCTCAAACTAATTAGTAGCAACGTAGCATCACATTGTTTAATGAACTTCAAATGCAAGCCTTGTACATTACCAACCTTTTTCTAGCCACTACCGGGCATAACGCTAGGGTCTCATAAAATGAATCAAGGCAACTTTTTTAATACGCCAAATTATTTCTCAGTTTAGCAGTTAGATATTCTCCATATACAGCTGCTTCAACTTTCTTTTTTCCATCTGACTTCTGAACGCAAATGTCCAAAGGCTCAATAATTGAATCGTAATTTGGCTGCCCAATTAGAGGTGTCAAAAGCTGACCCGACCCGATTACCCGACCCGTCCCGACTCGGACCCGAGCCCGATTCGATCCGAGAATTGTATACCCGAAACCCGACCTGGTCCCGACCCGAAATATACCCGACACTAATATGACCTGATAGACCCGACTCGAAACCCGACCCGGACCGACCCGTAGTCAACCCGTACCCGATCAGCCCCGATAGTCAGTCACCCGACCCCGACCCGGACCGACTTGAAACCTACCCGAAACCCGCTTCAACCCGAAGAATACCCGAAAAAGCCCGACCCATACTAGACCCGACCCGTACTAAACCCGACCCGTACTAGACCCGACCCATAATAAACCCGACCCGAAGCAACCTGACCTACGTTTGACCCGACCCAATACAAAATCCATCTAACCAAACTCTTTAGACATCATATAGTTTTTTATTTGCTATATTCCAATTTAAATACAAGTATACAACACTACCTACAAGTATACAACACTACCTTCTTATTTCAGACTATAAGTATAAGACTGTAAAATATTAAAAGTAATCTAGTTTCTTCCACGTATTCTGCTCATAAGTTAACATTAATATTAAATAATATTTTCAATCAAATTAACCCATATTTAGTAATTTCAAATAATCTTATATTTACCATAAACCAAAATGTGTAAGAAATTTTTTGCAAAAAAATTACGCCTCAAGTTTTTGAACCTTGTTTAACTAGCTAGTTGTTATCGTCTTATCGAAAGGAATAGTTATTATCAAATTGACAATTAGTCTTGCAACCACATTTACAAAATAAAAGTTTCACAATATTAGTTTTCTATAAACCCTCCCAAGATTCTGATGTAAAAATATATTCCATAAATTTCACTAACAAAATAAGTACAAAATACTAAGTCTTTACTTTGATAAACAATGTAACTAGTTCCACAATAAAGACAAACAAATATGCCTCTAATCACTTTAAATTACATTACAGCTTTAGATTAAGAACTAATAATGCTCTCAGAAATTTAAAATTTCATCATCAAGCATTAAGACCCTAACAACCATCTAGTAGCAATCCTACGCAGCCAGCAGTTGCAACATGGGCATCTTGTTATGGCAGTCTTGTTAGCACATTGATCAAGTGTGTATCCATAAAACTTTAGTTTAGACAAACCACTCTCAAGTTCCCAACATGAAGCAAAGGGCTGCAAGTAGGAACACTACTGAAGTAATTGAAGAGTCTTGCATCCAAATACATCTAAAGCCAAAAATAATCTAAAGCCGAAAAGAGGGCCTCCAAAATACAACAACAATATTCCAATACATCTAAATAACCAACATCAAAAGTTTAATCATCATCAGAATCAGATTCAGCAACTGCAACCGTAACTTCAACCTCATCATCAACTGGATCATAACCACAAAGCCAATTTTGGCATGTAACCAAAACCTCCAAGTTCATTGGCTTTAAACGCGACCTGAATTTGGTGAGAATTCTGCCACCCATACTAAATGACGATTCCGAAGCAACCGACGTGATAGGAATGGCCAAGACATCACGGGCCATCATAGCAAAAACAGGCAGCTTATTCATTTTTGATTTCCAATAGGCAAGAATGTCAAAATCATCATCATTATCCTCAAGGGAAGCAGAAAAGTAAGAGTCGATGTCGGAATCGACACCACTACTTACAGTAGAGGAAACCGCAAAACTCTATAGCAAAATAATTAACTAAAATTAGATAAAAAAAACTGACATTAAATAAAAACAAAAATAAATAAAAACAAAAATAAATGAAAACAGATTTGGGATTCAAATATTTAATAATATTAAATAATTAACCTTTGAAAAGTCAATGCTCTTGTTAGGTCGCGGGGCAGAGTTCCGACTGTTTGTGACAGTTGGTGAATCTCTTTGTCCAAGGTTGCGAGAATCAACAGATGAAGGATAATGTATATTATAGTAGTATGTATACAACTCAGTGAAAGACTTGACTGCATGATTTACCCTTCGATCACGCTCCGTATCCTCATACAAATGACCATAACATTTGATTAAAAAATCTTTTTTATACCGAGGATCTAACATTACAGCAACAGAAAGTATAGACGAATAATTCTCCCAATACTTGTTAAATTTTTCAAGCATGGGAGCAGCCATTTGTCTAATACAATCACTTGGATCAGCATGTGCATTAACTAATAAGCTCTCAATTCTAACAATATTTGAAAAATATAAATTCGATGTTGGATACTCAGAACCAGAAAAGAGCATGGTAATATCATAAAATGGTTCAAGAAAATCACAAACATTTTCTACGGTATCCCATTCGATTTCAGTCAAGAAAACAGTAAAACAGCGTTCATATTGACAAAACCTATTTATAGCATCTTTGGCTTCTAAAGCACGACGAAGCATAAAATAAGTTGAATTCCATCGGGTACAAACATCAGCTTGCAATTTACCACAAAAACTAGAACCAACGTACTTCACACATTCATCAAATCTAATAAGTCGTGCATCATTGAAATTAATGTAGTAAACAATATCATGCAGTTTTTCAATAGAATTATCAACCAATTCCAGTTTTAATCCACTTTGAACAATTAAATTAAGAACATGAGCACAACACCTAATATGAAAAAACTTGCCATTACAAGGCAATGATGCAACTTGGTTCAAATCCCTTTGCATATCACTAACCATTGAATCCATAGCGGAAGCATTATCACAAGTAATAGAAAACACCTTTTGCTTGAGATTCCACTCATCAATCAAATCCAAAACAAACTTACAAAGATCTTGTCCATTATGGGGAGGAGGACAGATTCTAAAAGCTAAAATTTTTGATTTAATATTCCATGCCACAGTTATAAAATGTGCAGTTAAACAAAGATAGCTTTGCTTAGTAACATCGGCAGTCCACAAATCACAAGTAAAACAGACTCTACCAGGCAATTCAGACACAATTCTACCCAATATTTGTCTCATCCTTTGATATTCACGAATACAATACTTAAGCATAGTGTTCCTACTTATGTGCTTAACTTTAGGATTTAAATATTCATGCAAGTCCCTAGTTTTAATATGTTCAACCATTCTAATAGCATATCCATGAACAATAATAGATTCAGCATACTTAATACAATATGTTTTCTGGTCAAAAGAAGAAGCATCTAAAGGATCGGGATTAGTAGCTAAGTAAGGTTTGCATTTTTTCAAGTGTCTCAAATGATTTTTAGTACCCGATTTACTACTAGCAGGATATGTTTTATCTTTACAATGATTGCATGTTGATAACAAATTATTACCTTTCAAAAATATGGTGAAGTGTTTCCATACCAGAGAAGTACGTCTCCCCACATCTAGGGCAGTACAGAGATCTAATGAAGAGGGCTCAACAGATACCTCAGGCACACTAGCAGAACTAGAAGCAATTACAGAATTGCTATCATGATCCATTATAATCTGATTCTGACTGTCCATAACCTTTAAAAAAAAATTAAAAAAAGGTAAGAAATTGGTTACAATTGCTACAAGTCTACAACATACAAGATAACTAAATCAAAATCTAACTATAACTATTAACTAGGTTTTAGATTAAAAGCCAACAACAACAGCAAGCACCCCAACTCTTGTTAATTTATGTAGGTTTCATGAGTTTCTTTTTCCTCTTTTTATGACCAGAAATATCTCATTATATTCTAAAATAAAGGCTTCTAATTTAATGATCGAATTTTTGTATTTCTAAATAAAGTTTGTTGTCGAATATTTCAGATTTGTGAACACATGCCTGATCATCAGATTCAATATATATTTTAAAAAGCTTCATTTTAGATTCTTAAATTTTTTCTATTTAAGTAATATGAAAGAAAGATTGCAAGTAATATGAAAACAGGATACCCATATGTAAACGATTCAAGATCCGGATTCAAGATCCGGATTCAAGATCCGGATTCAAGATCCGGATCCAAGAACCGGATCCAAGAACCGGATCCAAGAACCGGATCCAAGAACCGGATCCAAGAACCGGATCCAAGAACCGGATCCAAGATCCGGATCCAAGAACCGGATCCAAGAACCGGATCCAAGAACCGGATCCAAGATCCGGATCCAACAACCGGATTCATGAACCTGCACATTAGGGTTTAGGTTGAAAAGGGGAAAAATTGAAATTCAACTGAAAAATAATTGAAAACCTAACCTAAGAACAGATAAACAGATCTAAAAAATAAGCCCAGATTTGTTCAAGCAAATGAGCAAAATTTACAGATCGAAAAAAAACCCAGATTTGTTCAAGCCAACAAGGCAACAAATCAATAAACAGATCGAAAAAAACATGATTCTTCACCAAAAATATTAAAAACGACATGATTTTATAGAAACCAACAAATTTCAACAAACTTAATACCTAGATTTGTTCGATTATTCGATTATTCGATTTCAAAAAATCAACCTTAATTATTCGATTATTCGATTTCAACAAATGAGCAAAATTTCAACAAATCAATAAAAAGAGGAGGAGAAAAGAAAAACCAACCTTGATTATTCGATTTGTTTTCCGAAAAACCCTCCAAGATTCTAAGTAAACCCACCAAGATCTTCGAAAACCCGCCAAGATCTACGAACATCCACCAAATTTCCAGTAAGAGGATGATGATTTGTTGTCGCCTTTCTCAGTCCGTCGAGCAAATTAGAGCACAGAAAAAAGGAATAGGATAAAAATCTTAAACCTAATTTAGAGTCCGTCGAGTAACAACAAAGACGAAAGTTTAGAGTTTAAGAAATTTAGAGGAGGGTTAGATCCGTGAGAAACTCTAAGTGAGAAAGAGATTAATGTTTGGTTTGAGACTTTGGGTGAGATTTTCTGAGTGAATCTGTGTATTGATTGAAGAAAAGCGTGAGGAAAAGGAGGGACGAGGGAGTTGAGTTTGATGAAGGAGAAAGAGTTGGAGTGGCGAATTGAGAATGAGAGGAGGGAGGGTTAGGCAGCCGCTGAGGCCTGAGAGAGTTAGGTTGTGGGGGAAATTTTAGGGTTTTGGTTTATATACTAGAGGAGGGAGATGGTGTATTGGGTTTGGGCCTCATTTAGGGTTTTTTTGGGTTATGGTTTGGACGATTTTATTATTGATATTATTATTATTATTATTATTATTATTATTATTATTATTATTATTATTATTATTATTATTATTATTATTATTATTATTGTTGTTGTTTTGATTAATATTAATGTATAATATGTATTACGAATTAACATAATAATATCATTATTATACAATTTAGGTATTACTTATTATTAAAAATTGATTGTTTTGATAATATTCACTATTCAAAACTTATTACTTACGTATCGTCCACTCGTCCCATCTGATAAAAATTGAACTACAAAAGTTGTCCATCGTTAATAATGTCTAAATTGTGATCAATATCTTATTATATTGATCTAATACATATACATTATACATAATACATTAATCATAACTAATTTTATTGATCTGTTACATATACATTAATGATGTAATACGTTGATCTAAAGTCTTAACTATTATACTGATCTTAGCTTTCTTATTAAATTGTTCTAATACATTGATCTAATATATAGATGATTGATCAAATACACTAATCCTAATTATATTGATGCCCGATCTTCTAATACAATAATCTTAACTAACTTACACGTTGATCTAGTATATTGACAGTTGATCTAAGTATATTGATATTAAATATCTTATATATTGATCTAATACGTCAATGATTGATCTAAATCATCTAATACACTAATATTGTTTGTCATAAACATTGATCTAATGTATTGATGGATGATATAATAATATACATTGATAGTTTATCCACGATATTGATCTTAGCTTTCTTCTTAAATTGTTCTAATATATAGATGATTGATCAAATACACTAATCCTAACTATATTGATGCCCGATCTTCTAATACAGTATTCTTAACTAACTTATACGTTGATCTAAGTATATTGATCTTAAATATCTTATATATTGATCTAATATGCCAGTGATTAATCTAATACACTAATATTATTTGTTGTAAACATTGATCAAGTGTATTGATGGTTGATATAATAATATACAATGATAGTTTATCCACGATATTGATCTTAGCTTTCTTCTTAAATTGTTCTAATATATAGATGATTGATCAAATACACTAATCCTAACTATATTGATGCCCGATCTTCTAATACAGTATTCTTAACTAACTTATACGTTGATCTAGTATATTGACAGTTGATCTAAGTATATTGATCTTAAATATCTTATATATTGATCTAATATGCCAGTGATTAATCTAATACACTAATATTGTTTGTCGTAAACATTGATCTAATGTATTGATGGTTGATATAATAATATACATTGATAGTTTATCTACTATATTGATCTTAACTCTCTTATTAAATTGTTCTAATATATTGATGATGAATCTACTACATTTGCCTTAACGATTTACATTGATCTAATATATAGATGATTGATCTAATACATTAATCCTAACTATATTGATGCCCGATCTTCTAACACCGCCTATTCTAACTATCTTGTACGTTGATCTATCATATATTGACAGTTGATCTAATATATTGATCTTAAATATCTTATATATTGATCCAATACGTCGATGATTGATCTAATACACTAATCTTGATTGTCGTAAATATTTATCTAATGTATTGATCTAATAAGCCGATGATTGATCTAATACACTAATCTTAATTATCGTATACATTGATATACGTTGATATAATATATTGAAGATTGTTCTTAATGTATAACTCTAAACTATATATATATATATATATATATATATATATTGATTGATGATTAATCTGATATACTAGTCTTAACAATCTTAAATGTATTGATAATTGATTGATTGGTCTAATACACATACACTAATCTTAACTCTCGTATACACTAATCTAGTATATCGATGATTGATCTAATATAGTAATACTGATTATCCTAACAAGTTTTCAAATTTTATGTTATCGAAAATTAAATTAGAATAAAATTAATTAAATTTAATAGCTTATTTCACTTTGCAGAAATAGAGATAAACAACTTGACCATCAAAGTACAATACTTTTGATTTATACATCATCTTTATAGTTTCAATAACCGAGTCATTTATAATATTCTAATAACAGAGTACAATATCTTTTATTTCTAATATTCTAAACATAATTAACAACACATTATCAAGAATGTTTTTGTTCTAAAATACAATCAAATAAAGTGATTACAAAAACGGCGATGATCTTCTAAACACGCCATAACAATTCAACTTCAATAATAAGTTCATTTGTTAAGACTCAATCATAAACATAACCCACCGTTGAGTGTGATACGAAATGAATTCACCTTGAATCCGAATCGAATGTCACGGAAATAAACCGAGATAAAGTTGACCGAACTTGAAATGAATTAGAGTCGCTGGCCTGGCCATAATAGGCATCCGAACTTGAATAGACCCACCCACAGTTGTCTGAACCTAAAATTAACCCGACCCGAAGTCGCCCGAATCCGAAATCAACCCGACCAGAAGTCGCCCGAATCCGAAATCAACCTGACCCGAAGTCGCCCGAATCCGAAATCAACCCGACCCGAAGTCGCCCGAATCCGAAATCAACCCGACCCGAAGTCGCCCGTACTCGGAATCAACCCGACCCAAAGGCTACCCGAACCCGAACCAACCCTACTCAACCCGTTTATTACCCGACCCAGAGTGGCCCGAATCCGGTAAGCCCCGGTCCGATAATGACCCGACCCGAACCCGACCCGACCCCGACATGCTCGTCGACCCGATAATACCCGAACACTGTAGACCCGGACCGACCCGACCCGGACCGACAAAGCAAAGTGGACCGACACAACCCGACCCAACTCGGACCGACCCGATGTGGACCGACCCAAACCCGACCCGGCCACCCGAATTGACACCTCTATGCCCAATTCAACACAAACAAGTCCATTAAGTTCTTATAGAGTTATACATTTTACAAAAAAAGATATTAGGAGGTAAAAGATATTAGGAGTAGTTAGTTTTTATTTCACACCACTTATTGTATCTATTTATTTGTGAAAAAAATTCTTTAGGCTAAAATCCGGTGTTGATTAATAGTTTTCGGTATTGACCATTCAATTCTCCTATTTGCTAACTTCGAACTTAATTTTTTCACACTCTATTCTATAGCTTCCTCATTTTCTCTCACATGCCATATAAAGGATATAGTGTGAAAATATCAGGTTCATATGGAATATAGGCTATATAGCTAGTGATGGAAACATTAAGCTCTAAGTTGGAAAATAGGAAAACAGCATGGTTAATGCCAAAGATGTTAGTTAATGTCGAATGTGGACGGAAGGTTTTTTTTGCAAACAATTTTTTATTTTCGAGTTCTTCTTCGCAAAATCGTGCTTTTAAAAGGTGGTTCCTGACAATTTTTTCTTTTTTATATTCTTTTATTTGTTTAGTGGGATTGGTATTTTTGAGTGGGATTGACAATAAAATACTTCATCCGTCCTATATTAGTTGCAGCACTTTTCATATAAGGTTGTCTCATATTAATTGCAACACTTCTATTTTAAGCATGGATCCACCAATATTTTATTATTTATCCCCCAACTAATATAACCCACTTATTCATTGTTTTATGTGAACAACATTAAAATATTACTCACTTACTCTATTAACTTCCTAAAAGTACTACATCACTTTCTATCACATCAACTTTTACAATAAATTAATATAATCTACACCCTACTCTATTAACTTCCTAAAAGTACTACATCACTTTCTATCACATCAACTTTTACAATAAATTAATATAATCTACACCCTACTCTATTAACTTCCTAAAACTATGTGCACAAGCTATTGTTTCGATTAATATGGAACGGATGGAGTAAGACATGGACACATGGAGCGGGGCTTGTCCAATAGATAGGATTAAAATTAATGAGTAAAAATACCTATTTGCCATTAAAAAAGAGGAAGGGAAGGAAAGCTAAAGGTGTTTAGTAAGGTCTTTTAATTTATTTTAAAATTGATTTCCTCTCTATTTTTTACCAATCGCCAAACAAGATAATGTAAATATTTTCATATATTCTTCCTGCTCTTCATCCCACTCCTTATTTCCCACACTTTTATTTACACGTACTAAACGCCTAGTTAGGAAATAAAGAGTAGGCATATTTTATCATTTGAGATTGCTCATACAATAACATTCTTTTTTTCAAAATAACAACTAATTTTGTATATTTTTGATAACTCGATATGTTAACACTCAAAATTATGATGACAAACTTTAAAGTTAAACTAGACAAAATAAGATGCAATAGAGACCAAAGAGAAAACTGACCTCATAGAAATAAACTATGGAAACACGATAATTGGGAGACATGTTGATAACTTGGTGTGGAGCAGCCTCATATAACCCATTCGATAAAATCTACATGTAAGATCAAACTTCATATGACTACTAAATTTTATCATCATCACTAGCAAAAATTACTTCTTCATTTCTTTTTAAATGTAACAAATAGACTTTTTTTACTATTCATACTTATCACTTTTACTAAGATTTGTGATTTTTATGTAATGAAAAAAATAGTTAAGTGAGATCTTCGTAAGTTTTTCTCATGACATATTTTCATAAAATCAAATTCTTATCATTTATACTTATATGTAATTATAGATATTTGAGATTGGTATTGGAAGCAGATCTATTTGGTTAGAGATAAGCTCAAAAGGCCTATACACAGAAGTTCAATTGGTGCGGATTCAGAGATACTCTGTTGGAGAAATCTATGACAAATTGGTAGGTGAAGGTTTGAGACGTCACTAGTCTGCTACTATCTGGAATAGACTTGGCGTTCCTGAGCAACAATCTTGCGTCGGTTGGTGATGTTGAAAAAGCTCCAAACAAAAGGAAAAACTATACAAGATTAGGGTGACTGAAGATGATTTATGTCAGATTTGTGGCCGTGAAGTTGAATACATGCTCACCTATTTTTCAACCGTGTGTTCAACAGTAGATGCTTACTCATATTAAAGAGGGGATTGATAGCAACACAACTTTATCAGACTACGGGCATGTTCTCTTCGGCTAATTCTAGCTGAACTGAACTGAATTGAATTGAACTTATTGGAGCTGAACTGAACTGAACTGAACTTATTAGAGCTGAACTGAACTGAACTGAACTGATTAGAGCTGAACTGAACTGAACTGAAAATAAGCTGAACAGAACAGGCCCTATGAAGGCGATGGTCAAATTTCAGAAGAGCACAGATATGTACTGTCATGGCAACCACTTACTTTATCTGGAGAGTGAGAAGCGAAGCTCTCTGGCATCATAAAGTTGGCAATATGGACACATTGTAAAGCAAATTAGATTTAATGTTATTTCCTCCGTTTTTATTTAAATGTGACACTTTTAGATTCACGGACTCCTAGGCAATTTTTGGAAAGGAAAGAGATAGAGAGAAAAAAAATAAGGGGACCCATGTGAGAGGAGAGAGATAGAGAGAGTTTATTGACCAAAAAAGAAAGTGTCACATTTAATTTAAAACTTCCTAAAATAGAAAGTGTCACATTTAAAAAAACGGAGGAAGTATGTATAGAATACAAAATATAATGCCCAAAAAAGTCTCGATAGAGACAAATTTTGATTTCGACGTTTATAGGTGGAGTCTTGAGTATCTTGACGTTTTTTTTTTGTTTAGCAGCTGTATAGATATAGTTTCTATGCTTGTCCCCTCTAAAGGGTCCATATATACTAGATGGTTCGTTTTGGGAAACAAGGTCAGTAGACTGTTAATAGGCTTGATGCAATATAATCTACTCATTTACCTATAAAAAAAAGATTTTTGAGGTCAAAGTATTATATATCGGAATGCGTAAGTGCATTTGTTACATTTGACAAGAAATAGAGAAAGTATAAATTTAAGGAATTCGCACAAACCTTTAGCATATCTCCAGTGGTACATGTAAATGTGCCGGGAATTGGAGGAGCCCAAATCCATTCCCCCGAACGATGTTGAACCTTCAACAATGTTTGATGGATGAATCAAAAGCAAAATACTCCCTCCCTTTTCTTGTGACGTTTTGACTTTTAATAATACTATTCACAACATACTCTTTGAGCATCGTCTTACTAATATAGAAAGAAAAAAAAGTTATGTAGAATTTTGTTTAATTTGTCTAAATGTGTTTGTTTACACTTTTTATGATTTTTACTCATGTGCAATTAGAGATATTGTTCATGAAAAATGTGCATTGGCAAGCGAAAAAAACATATATATCCTTATAAAAGGAGGTGTGAAAGGTTAACAATAACTATTGTATAAAAAAATTATCAAAAGAAGCGGTTTAACTTTTACAAAAAATTAAACCAATCCAAGCCCACACTAGCAAACACTTTCCATCTCAGACCTTAGTCCAAACTCCAAACCAACATTATTGTTATACGTCTCGCATCAACCCATTTGTGCGTTCTCTTGTCCTTTCCTTGTTTCTCTTTCAATCTCCTACGGTAACATATGATTAAAAAAAATCCTAACAGACTTACCAAATTGATTAAACTAGTCACTAATGAATTAAGCTAGTCATTGGAAAATTAAAAATTGTATTTACCAAATGGATTGAACAAGTCACGAAATGGATTACCATAGTCACTATATTCAAAAGCACAACTCATTCTCTTCCTAATAGTGGACCATTACCTAATTTTAACTTAGAAATAGGCGGTGTCCTACAAGACCAACTCATAACAACTATTATAATAACGTGGACCACGGTCGTTTTAAACACATTAGGGGCAATTTGTTAAGAATTGGGCCATCAAATATGAGTAACTAAAAGACACAAACATATTCTTATATTCTTTGATGATAGTGCCTATTTCATATTATTTTTTTATCAAGTATTCTTGTAGGCAAACTTTTATAATATTGTTTTCAAAAATGACAATTACTATGAAGGAAAATAACAACAAATAGTGTAGTAAAACTACCTGCAAAGCCTTTATACTCTCATCTTGATTGAGTAACGTGAAAATACCTGTTGGGAGACACTTTGAAAATCAATAATATATCATCACACAGAAAGAGAAAAATTAACACCATCTCAAAATAGAATTTACTGTAATCGGTGTGGATTCCACTAGGATCATGTACAAAAGCAAACATAACAAGAGGTAAACATTAGTCAATTTTAAATTTCACATATAAAAACTAAAATATTATATATTTAAAATCCAAAAGAAAGGCAAAAAAAAGTGCAAGACGACAAGAATAATAACCACTTCATAACATGAGATCTCACCATACGTACTCATTGACCATGGATTCTCTACTTATATGTTATGTTGCACCAACTTTTTCCCTAAAAAAAAGTTCAAGATTTTCATATTGTGGTACAATTATAATTTCTATTATATATTAAGGTGTGCCATCCTATATGAGCTGCCCTCGCAGAAGCCCCCACCTCACTTACGATAAAAATTGAACCCTATTCCGTGATAGGAAAGATAGGAAGACTTGTTACATAATCGAACCTGAGTTCCTATGAATGTACTTGAATTTACAATATGCATACTATGCTTACCATCCCACGTTACTTTCCGTGTCGTTGTTGACATTTTCGTTCAACCTTGCGGGGTAACCGTTGAAACGAACAACCCAAAATGGATCGCCTGCTATATCTCCTTCTAATGCATTGGCTGACCCAGTTAAGGCCAGTGCAATACCTTTCATGATCGTTCTGGAAAGTTCTATACCATAAGCCAATTATACAAGTTAAACATTGGCTAAATCAAAAATAAATATAGTTTTAATTTGGCCTAGAAAGCAAAACGAAGAGGTAGAAATTATACTTGTGCAAAGATCTATGTACTCCTCCATCACCAATTTAAAGTCTTGAGGATTAGATGGCCTGCATCATCAGTGGAAGGATCCAGAAAAAATATTTAGTGGTGTCATAGCGTAATTGTTAAATTTTATCGGCGTTAAATGGTCAATATTAAAAAAGGATTTCCAAAAAAACAAATTTTTATAGGGAAATTTTACAATTTTGATATTATTACTATGTAAATCCACCACCGTAGGCATCATAATTAAAAAAAAGTCCATTGATTTACAATGTCCTAAGAAAATTAACTTATAATATGGGAGAGAATATTTCACTAAACACCAAGAAAGACAATATTTAATAGCAAAAAAAAATGTTATACAAAGAGAATTTCTTTTGTGAATATAGAAAGTGTCACCTAAGTATGCCGCCATGTAACAAATTATTAAGTATTACTACCTCCGTTTTTTAATAGTGATAATTTTTATTTAGGATTGTCTTTATTTAATTGGGATATTTTTATCTTTTACAATAAATTGTAGATTGGTCCACCTAATTATTACACTTTTCTCCTACTTTTTCTCTACTTCTCTTTGCCTTTTCCCCTTTTTCTTACTTTTACCCTCCTTCTCTCCTACTTTTGCACTTTTTTCTTGGTCCGTGTGGCAAAGCAAGCGTTCATATTAAAAAAACAGAGGGAGTATAATCTACATATTGAAGATAACAATACATAAATCTAAGATAAGAAAAAAAAATTGTCTCTATCTAGACTAACGTCAAATACACGCAATGCGCGTGAAATCGGTTAAAAGTTTAATTAGTGAAACGACTAATTACTAAATTATTAAAGCAGTTAGAATCTTTTTTCTAAATTACAAGTACTAGTTAGATTTATGTCATTACTCTTTTTTCTATTTTTTCTTTTACTTATTAATGGTTTCCATTAAGCCATATCATAATCAGAGGCGCCCTAAGCACATAAGAGGCTTTGTATTGATTGTGAAAATTAGACTGCCAAATCAAAAATATTATACTTAATTTTATAATATAGTATAAAATATTTTGCAATGTCTAATAACTCTATATTATAAAATATACTTTTGCAATGTAAATATGTAATTGATATAAAACATATCTTGCAATATAAATATATTATCTATATAATAATCATATTAATACTAATATAATAAGAGAAAATACTTTTTTTTAGGTCAGTAATAGAAAATACTTAAATGATAGGGTGTAGGAATCTAGGGGGTGTTTGCTTGTGGGGGATTAAAGGGAGGGGTTGGAAATTAAAATCCATATGGCAATATGGATAGTAATCGTTAGGGGTGTTCACAAATATCCGATCCGATTAATCCGATCCGAAATATAGTGTTTCGGATAATTCGGATCGGATTCGGATCACCCTTTTGGCTTTTTCGGATATCCGAAGAATCCGAATTATCCGAAAAATGTTTAAAAAATCGGATATTTTTCGGATAATTATCCGATCCGATCCGAAATATCCGTAAAATTTTCCATTAAATAAATTTGATTTTAAACTTTTTCCCCCATAAAAATCGGATCGGATAATCCGGGTATCCGATCCGAAATTTCGGATATCCAAAAAAATGGGTATCCGAAATTTTCGGATCACACTTATTTTCGGATCGGATAATCCGAAATGAACACCCCTAGTAATCGTAATCTGTAATCCCATGTTTGTTTGGATGGATTGGAGTTTTTAAGAGGGATTGGAAATGATGAGATTAAATAACCTCTAACCAAGACACGGGGAAGGTAGGTATTGGATGTGGGATTAAAATTCTGTAAAGAAATGACTCATTTTTATTTTCCATTTTTTAAAAGATATTATCATTATCCAGAGATGTTGAGGAAGTAATAAAACTATCAAAATTACAATTCAAGCTATATTGTTTAATCCCTCCAATAAATCAAGAAATTAAAATCAATATTTTTCTTATAAATATACTACGAAATTAAAATCTATTATGTATGAAATACAACGTTATTCTTTAGTTTTATAATATTAATGTAACATGTGCTAACATGGACTGGTTTATTCTTAACGAAAAGGAAGGAGGTCAATAGTTAGTAAGGGTATTTAGGTAAAATAGTCATTTAATTCCAACTCATTCAAATTCTATATCAAACAAGGGATGGATGCTATTATATCCTTATCCCGCTCACCAACTCTCATTTCCCATCCCAGCCTGGGCAGCCTCCCATCCTCATACGCTCATTCCCACATACCAAATACCAGTAAAATAAACAATAAATTTAAAACTTTTGGGCCCTCTAAATCTCAGAGTAATAAGGTCAAGTTGCACGTCCTATTAGATGGTTTAGATTATAATTTCATTCTTCTCTCATAATATTTAAAATAAAACACGAATTAAAAAAAAAATTATAGACATACCATAAATTGGAACCTTCAAGTTGTTTTCCCATATTTCCATATGTTCCTTCTTTGAATTCTCTGTAACACTGATTGGACAAGGAATAAGTTAATTCCTGATAATTAAAATTAGTACTAAGACTGAATGAAAAAAGAGTAGATTAAGGGCTTGTTCATTTCAGCTTAATTTCAGTTTAGTTTAGTTCAGTTCAGCTCTAATCAGTTCAGTTCAGTTCGGTTCGGTTCAGCTCCATTCTTTTATAACCATTTTGTTAAATATTATTATGTTGGTCTAATTTATTTTACTAATTGCTTTTATTATTATTATTATATTATTATTATTATTATTTATTTTTATATCATTATTATTAAGTATTATTATTACTATATGTATATTATTTTGTTTATTATAGTTTTATTCATTATTATTACTATTATCATTAAGGAGGAACATGATTTAGGTTAAAAGCACAAATAAACCCGTATTTTCAGCCCATAATCCATCAAATCACGTCAAAACGGTTTATGATATAATTTTGCACGGTCCGATCTAATCATTATTTTATTACTAAATATTAATATATAATCAAATCTAATTATTAAAATATTAATATTAATTTAATTCTTAGATATTATTTTTATCATATAATCATCATCAGGTATTAATATATTAATACCAGGTATTAATATATTAATACAAAGACTATAAAATAATTGTTATTAATTATCATTATAATCATTAATTATTATTATTATTAATTTATGATTATCAATATTATTTATTTATAATTATCATTTAAAAATATCCAAAATACAATTATTATTATTCATTAATACTTATTCATTATAATTACTTATCATTATAATTATAATTTAATATTTATATTATTATTGTTTAAATATTATTTATATATTTATTAAATTCAATTCAATTTAATTCAGTTCAATTGTTTTCAGTAAATTTAAACAGACCCTAAGTCCTAATAATTTAGCTAGTCGATCACGAAATTCTCACTAATTCTCAATTTGAAATAAATGAAGAATCTAAGAACGAGGAAGATTGACAAACCTCGATTGCTTCCTGCACGTCACGAGCACCATTGGTAAGAATATCTCCAACTTCTTGATATCCTCTGCATTATAAGATTCAACTCACTTAAAAAGTTAAAATCATCAATAAGAGTTAATGCCTTTGGACAAATTAGCTGTAAATCAGCTTCGTAACTCAAATCAGACTATGAAATTATAATAACTCATCCAAAAACAATAAAAGTAGTGTGGGTAAAACAAAATTTATAAATGATCAATTTTACAAAAGAATTTTTGAGAAATCTTAATTTTTGTAAGGAAAATTCCCAAAAGTTTTAAATTCAAGCTGGGTCAATTGGACATTTGGACCCATATAAGAAATACTATATCATTAAATTAAGAAAATTTTGTCAAAAAAATACCTTATAAGTTGTGAAAAAACAACTTATATAATTTTATTTGCGAGAATACACTTTATATGATATTATATACTACTTTTGGTAAAAAAGGTAAACTTTTGGGTCATTGACTCTTATTTTCTCTCTCTATTTTTGTGCATCGGATTTTGGGTTGATATGTTTGACTCTGACGCACAAAAAGGAATGAAAAAATAGACCCATATATTGACTTTTTGGCCTAAATATGACAATAAGATGTGTAATTTGATAACTAATGACATATAAGGTGTTTTCTAACAAAAAAATATTATAGAAATGTGTTTTTTCACAAAATATTTAACATATAAGGTCTTTTTTGACGAAATTTCCTTAAATCACCCCAGAAGAAAAGAGAAGACAGGCTAGCCGGGAAGCAGGATATAAGTTGTACTCTTGTTGCGAAACCTCCTTTCTTCCGCCATTCCGGATTAGGTCTTATAATCGAGATTTCTTTGACCGTTTGCCAAAACTGAGGGGCCTTTCTGTGGAAACCTTCACGAACAATCGTCGAACCGCCGGGTTTGGAACAAAACAGTCTCACCGGAATCACGCGCAATTGAAGCAGATTTTCCCCGTGGGTTCTGTCTTTCAGGATTTCAATTGCATGCATTTTAATCAATTCACGGGAGGAGATCTTTGTCTTACTCAGTTTAGCCGGGTTATAAAAGGAAGTTGTTGTCGGATTTCCCGATGTTGGTACAACCTGTCAAGTAAAATGGAGTTCTCGAACGGGCGAATGCAAACCCCTGCTCGCTCCTGAATTACCAGGTAACTCATAACTAGTCAGATCTTGGCAATGGTACCATTTGAGGAGGATTGGATTCTAAAGCTAGTCGTCCTTCTGAAAGGGAGGTCAAACCAAGGACCTATGGAAGTTGGGGCTTGTCGATTTGCTTTATAAAAAGAAGATATCAATGAACTTCTTTTATAGACGGTCATAAGCTTAAAGAAAACAATTGGGCAGAACAGTGGAAGAAGACGAATCAACATTATCTGCAGATAGAGCAGTTGTTTAGCCAACCTTTTATTCTGATTTAACCTCCCCTGACTCGCTTCCAATCCTGTCATCCCTACCTATTCTTTCCCGCATTTGCACCAGGCGCGCAACACTTACCCTTTCCCAGATGTTGTATATAGTTTTCTCTTCTAGATTCTGATCCACCGCTGATTTGACTATGCATTGAGTTTCATTACATATTTCTCAATAAAGACTTTGTCTAATATAACCCCTTTAATAGAGTATAAAAAAAATTTCTGGACCGTCAACCATCAGCTTAACCTTTTGATGGAATTAATTCCTTAATTAACATGGTATCAATTTATCAACTTTTTATTAACTAATCAACGTCATATGAATTACGAAGTCATCATTTACTGAAATGGGCATGTAAATGGCAAGTGAAATCGAAAATCAAACTGTGTAATTATGTAAATAACATTTAGAAAACAAATTTGATAATTAAATTGGTGCTATATTTTTGTTTTGTTATGTTTTATGTCCTTTTGTTTTGATTGACTCCCTTTGGCTTTCACGCTCTTTAATGTAGAACTTTGATTATATTAGTAGAGATTATGAAAAGTTGAGACTTAAAATTAAATATAGTGAGAAGAATATAACATCTCAATTTACAACATTTGTATTTTTATATTAGTAAAGAAAACAAGTCAAATGCAGCTTATGAATGATATAAAAATTAGAAATGTATCTACCCAAAAAAAATGAATGGAGGGATTATATATAATATTTTTGATCAAGGTTAGTGGTTATTGTATACTAGATACCTTTAAATCAACTAGCTTTATATGTACGCAATGCGTGCGGAAACATGTGAAATTTTGCATAAAAAAATAACATTTAGTTTATTTAGGTGTTTGGTATTTCCTTATTCAAAATTTTAAAATGTAGTTTTTTTAGAGTTATGGAGAGAGATCTTCCATTAAATTAGAAGTTAAAAAAAATATTGATTTTTGGTGTCCCCCTCCTCTTCACTTATAAAATAGAGATAAAAAAGGTATTCAATGTAAGAGTTTAAAAATAACCTATATCCAGTCGATGCAGATAGCTTTATCTTGAGTTTTTCTTCCAGAGGGAGCTCAAAGAACTTGTGTGTCATATTTCTAACCTCTTCTAAAAGGGAGTTGGAGATTCCATGACCTTTCTATAGTATGTGAGCACAAAAAGTGCATATACTTAGTTCACACATACAATATAAGAACAATTAAAAAAAATTATCAAAGTAACTTTTTTGCAAATTCTATAATTAATTACACGATTATTATATTATATTACTCCTTCGGTCCCATAAATAAGTAAAACACTTGCTGGGAAACGTAGTTTAATGTGATAAGTTATGAATGGTCGTCGAATGTTATTTTATTAGTATTAAAGTAGATGTGATAGGAGTTAGTGGAATTATTTTATTAGAGGAGAAGGAAAGTAGGATGATTCTCTAGTGATATAGATAAACAGTGGCCAAAGAAGTGTAAAATAAATAATATAATAATATTGGGACCATGCCAAAAATTAAAGTGTTCAGACTATTTGGTACAAAGCTAAAAGAAAGTGTTCTACTATTCTGGGATGTCATAGGGAATATGAGTTTGGTAAATTATTATGAAAAACGATATGAGAGTCAAATCATTCATTAGGTTTTTTTATAAAAAAATCCGTTAAAAAGGCTAAATAAGTAAACATATTTATAAAAATCTTTATACCTATGTTAGAAAAGGGAAGGTAAAATACAGGTAACATAAAACATTTAGGCTTTGTACGTTATTGTTTTCAATTTTCAAATTTTCAATATTTGGAAAATTTAAATATGGAAACTAGTACTACAAGTTTCTAGCTTTTTTTTTTATTAGTAGGACTACTTTATTTATGATTAATTTTAAGACTTTCCACAACTTATATCATTATGTAATCTCAAACCAAAAGTAGAAAATTCACATTGATACCGAATGAGCCATTTGTTATACCGTCTGAAATCTTTGAGTGGCTTAGCTCGATCTCCAACAAAGTAGTTCAGTTCATGTCCATTGTCATTTCCTTCCATATATCTTGATAGGGTAGATCTAATGTAATTAGAACTCTTGGTTATTTTTGTATTGACTATATATATAAGAGTGACAGGCAATCTAGACAGTTTAGCCAATTATTTATTTTAAATAAAATAATAACTAACAATTTTAAATTACATTAGATTTACCTTAATTTATATCAATGGTAATTGGTAAGGATCATATAAAAGGGGAAAACATTGGGCATTTTAGGATTCAATTTTCTTTTCTAACTTAGGTGTTGCAACTATAGATAGGATATGAGGGGAAAACAATGAAGAGGATTCTCATTTTCATATACTATTTAAATGACTTTGATTTATTGCAATCTATTTACAAAAGTTATTAAAAGAGGTAGTCTAACTTTATACTAAGATTAGACTAACTTAAACTGATCACTTTATTTAAAAAGTCAATCACTTTATTCAAAAAAGTGCATCATTCTCTTGTTACTATTAGAATTGAACTGTTGTCTAATTTAAATGACTTTAATTTATTAGCATATGTTAACTTCTTAAATAGTTGAATCAAATGTATCAGGACCTGTTTTAAAACCTATTGAAACTTACTAAGTACCAACTTGACTTCGCCCTAAAGAAAAAAAAAGTACCAACTTGATTAGCAAACACAGAATCTTAAAAAGTTTGGAGTGATATATGGGGGTGTTTGGCAAACGGCTTTTAGCTGGCTTTTTCATTGGCTTTTGGCTTTTGGCTTTTATTTCTGGTCAAACAGCCAAAAAAAGTGTTTGGTAAGCCGGCTTTTCAGCCAAAAGCTGCTATTACCAGCTTTTATGGTTGGCTTTTGGCTTTTGCTTCTATTTTGTACTATACAGCCAGCAATAACAGCCAATTTTACCAAACACTTTTTTTAACAGCCAATAATTATACAGCCGGTCAAACAAGCCACTAAAAACAGCCGGTCAAACCAGCCAGCATATAAAGCCACCAGCCAACAGCCACCAGTCAATTGCCAAACACCCCCGATGGAGCACTTTACCACTAAAAACAGCCAATTGCCACCAGCATCATTGAGCACTTTACCACATAAAAAAAGCCAATGTCTCTGCAAGCTTTATCCAATTGACTAACTACTTCGCGCACCCCATCATCCTCAGCTATATTTATATCATCAGATTTTTGAACCAGAGCGCTAATATCTGCATCATTTCAAACAATAAAAACCACCCTTAAGTGCATATGTTAATGACACTGTCAAATTCAATGACGAAGCCAAGAATTTTCGGATGAGGGGCTAAAATTAACAATTTGAAAAATAAAATAGTATAAAAGGAAAACATAATGTTTGTGTAGAGATTTGAACACGGATTTCAACTCATCATGAGTTGTTTACTCCATTGTGATTAAAACCAACTAAGTCAAGTCTACACTACATTAAACACTATATGTACGTTAAAAAGATTGACCTTGTTATAGAAAGAGGTGATCTAACTTTAAATTTAAAATCAGACTAACTTAAACTCATCACTTTATTCAAAAAGCCATCGCTTTATTGAAAAAGGTGTTTTATGCTCTAGTTTCTATTGGTCTTAGACAATTAAAATAAGGCGATTTTTCATAAGACCAACTCGTGTTTGATGCATGAGCCTTGATGTATGATGATACCACTCTCATATAATCGCACTAATACATATTTTAACTAGTCAAACATTACTTATCATAGACATGAACGTCTTAAATATTTTGGAGGTCATATGATGATTATGATTTTATGAAAATTGCGCCATCAAGTTAAAAATATTGCCAATAATTTCAATGATATATATTAGGGAGAAATACTCACTTGTGATCCCACATCGATAAAGGAGATGAAAAATAACAAATATTCGTACAACATTAGTAAACAACGAATTTTGGGCGCTTTTAGTTAAGAGCCCATGTAAAGTTCTTAAATTTGTACACTCTGTTAGAGCATGGATCTATATTCTATATGCACCATTAGAAGTGCTATCGAAGGGAACTTATAGATAAGAAAGTAACATGAAGAAAGAGGAATGAATAATTTTACCTATAATAGGAATTTTTTTGAAGTCAGTGGCTGTTATATTCATGATAACTCAGGGAAGGACAGAGATTGCTATACCTTTTTTTGTTATTATTTTTTTGTGTGTAAGAGTGAGAAGTAGTGGAGAAGTGAACTTGTTCAGAGTTCATCACATTTTTACGGTTGCTTTTATAGAAGAGCTCTTATATTCTTTGTCAATGGTAGAGAAACAAAAAAAAGCTAGAACAAAAAACTTTTTAAAAATATATATATATATATATATATATATATATATATATATATATATGCAAATTGACATGGTAAGTAATTTATTATTTGGAAAAATCCAAGTTTAGTATCATGTCTTTTTCATATACAAAATTTAGTGATCACCACTCGGGGTTATAAAAATCAACTTTAGTTTAATAATGTTTAGCGATTTCGCACTATATTAAAAAAACACGAAATCAGAAAAAGTGTTTTTCACTTTTAGTTGTCAGTTTTTTAATTCATCATGTTCTCAATAAATTTGACTAATTTTTTTATTCATTATATGACATACTACATATCATATGACTTTGAAAATTAAAAAACAAAAAAATACACTAATACCGAAGAGGCCCTAATTTAATCCTTCAATTAT
This sequence comes from Patellifolia procumbens, assembly GCA_947645195.1. Lineage (NCBI taxonomy): Eukaryota > Viridiplantae > Streptophyta > Magnoliopsida > Caryophyllales > Amaranthaceae > Patellifolia > Patellifolia procumbens. The sequence continues at coordinate 4,812,825 of CANSGD010000144.1, forward strand.
TTTCGCCTTCCCTAATAACAAGACATTTCCCCCATCAGCCATACTCAAGTATTTTCACCAAATTAAAGTGTTGCCATCATAAGGAATAAAGAAAAGTGGGCACCCTTTCAAAGTGAGTACTGTTTGCGAAAAAGTGTATAAAACTTAGGTCATGTTTGGTGCTAAGCGGATAGCGAATAGCTGATATATTAATTAACTAGTTTAACTAGCTAATAAGATTAGATGATTTGCTCAACTGTTTATATGAAGTGTTTTTATAAAAGCGATTGGTAAGATAAACTGATAGTTGATAGTCGATTTTCAGTAAAATGACATATAACGACATGAGTTATATTAACTAACTATTGTTAAGAGTCCTTAAGTTGAATTAACATATCCTGATAATTTCTAATACACCTTTTAGTCATATATATATATATATATATATTGATTGCTCCGTAAAAATATATATACATGTCTACTTATTAAAAAAGGTTAAGATTAATCTTAGTTATACAAATGAATTTTTTCCAATTTGCACAACGCTAAACAAGCATCTTGCGAAGCTTTCTCAAAAAACATACAGAAAAAACTGAAACACTAAGCATAAATTTGTACCAAAACAGAGTAGAAAGAATCAAACAAAAAACCAAAACCAATATATAGAAATTAGAAGCACAAACATAAATTTTAATTTGCAAAAAAAAAGGTAGAAAAATGAGGGATGAAGGACGGGTATCTGGCGAAGGAGGAGCAGGAGAAAAGAGTAGGGATTGAAATGAACAGGATTTGCAATTATAATTGGTGTAATATGAGGGTAGAATAGTCATTTATAATTTACATTAACAATCCTCGAATGCAAAAGGCTGCACATTGGAGCATTTTCAATTGAGAGGATTGGTATATCAATCCGCTCAAGAATTTGTTGCTTACCAAACAAGTTGGTTAGATGATTTGACTAGGCAATCCTCTGATTCTTTTCAATGCGCTAGTATGCCTAAACCACTTACTAACAAACATGACCTTAGAAAACAGACGGTATATACAATCTATTCATCTCTTCTAGTTTATCTATTTCTCTCCCTTAAAAATGTGCTTCATTAAAATTTTACATAACCCCTTTTTTAGTGTCAAAAAATGATCAACACAACCTTCTAGACGATTAACTGGTGTGATGTTTCATGCCAATGACGTAAAATAAATGGTATAATATGTATAGTTTTTGGTTTATCAAAGAATGAGGCACCTAAAATAATCATGTGGAATGGATATAGCTTATTGGTCGATCTCTTGTTGTGATAATTTTGATATTTTCAGACTATTAGAGTGAAAAATGAAATTGTGATTTTTTTTGTTCTATGTTTGTTGCTACATCGTTATACTATGGTTGTTGCCCATCATTAACTCTTGGCTATTAAGAAAAATCAATTCCATGGAAATAACCTAGTTCGATATTAGGAAAAATTAACCAAATAAATTTATAAAGAAATTGCTTATTTTTTTAGGATTTTCGGAGAATTTTGTTAGATAAGTATTTCAGCATATAGCGATCCTCTAAAAAAAATTTAAAAAAGAGGGCGAGGGGAAAATTTTGCTTTAATTACTAATTCACGTATATATATATATATTAAAATATAATCTATTCACGTCATTTTTGAAAGGTTTTGGTGAAAAGTTAATCTTTCATTAAGAGTAAAGGAAAATATTTATACAAGCAAGTATCCTACGCTAAACCTAAGTTACAGGTTGTTAACAAAGAGATAGAAAATCTATCCTAACAACTAGTCAAAGATATGATCTAGTTGGTTACATAAGATAATAGTTTACAAGAGATAATGATAGAATTAAAATAAATACAAAGGATAATGACAGCTTGGGAGATACAGTTAGCAGTAGCTAAACGATGACTTCGTCATCGTTATCACGGCCCCTCAAGACGGACGACCGAGGGGAAAGTCCGATCTTGGACAGCAACATATTAAGACGTGGCCTTGGTAATGGCTTAGTAAGAGCATCGGCAAGTTGGTCATCTTGAGCCACACTTGCAACACGAAGGATACCGCCTTGAACCTTTTCTCTAATAAAATGATAATCAACACCGAGATGCTTCATTCGAGATTGGAAAACTGGGTTAGCACTAAGCTTGGTTGCACCTATATTATCACAGTATATCACAGGTGTGGTAGGACAGGGAATGTCGAGCTCGGAGAGAACATTGAGGAGTGACACAAGCTCAGCGGCAGTTTGAGCGACTGACCTATATTCAGCCTCAGTCGACGAACGAGCCACTAATTTTTGTTTCTTGGAGCACCAAGAAATGGGGTTGCGACCTAAGTAGACAATGTAGGCTCCTGTAGAGATATAGTCATCTCGATCGCCTGCCCAGTCAGCATCAGAGAAGGCGTGGAGATGAAGTGGAGAGTCACGGTAAAGTTTGAGGCCATGATCAAGTGTGCCATTGAGGTACCGTAGGAGACGTTTGAGTGCTTGCCAATGAGAAGAGGTAGGACGATGCATAAATTGTGAGAGGCGATTGACAGCGAATGCAATGTCTGGGCGAGTTAACGCTAAGTATTGTAGGCTGCCGACCAAAGTGCGATACTCAGTGGGTGAGTCGAGGGCAATGCCCGCGGTGAGAGTGAGGTGGCTGTTGACGTCCATGGGGGTGCTAACGGGCTTGGCGTCAAGCATGGACGCTTTTTCCAAGAGATCGATGGTGTATTTGCGTTGATTTAAGAACAACCCATGAGAGGATGGTTGAACCTCAACGCCCAAGAAATAGGATAGCAAGCCAAGGTCCTTCAACGAGAATCTATGTGCCAATTTCGTAATGAATGTGTTGATCACCGTGGTGTTAGGTCCTGTAACAATGATGTCGTCAACATAGACAAGAACATAAATCGGAGTGGAGGTACCTTTGGTGAAAAACAAGGATGTATCCGACACAGCGTTGGTGAAGCCGACTGTGAGAAGATACGAACGCAGCTCGGTGTACCACGCACGTGGTGCCTGTTTAAGGCCATAAATAGCTTTCTGAAGGTGACAAACATGGTTAGGGAATTTGGGATCCTTAAATCCTGGAGGTTGAGCCATGAAGACATCCTCTGATAGTGTGCCCTGTAGGAAGGCGTCATTAATGTCGAGTTGACGGAGGATCCAGTTCTGAGTGACCGCTAGGCTTAGGAGGAGCCGAACGGTGGAGAGTTTGATGACGGGGCTGAATGTCTCTTTGTAGTCAAGCCCTGGGCGCTGATGAAAACCCTTAGAGACAAGGTGCGCTTTGTGTTTAGCAATGGTGCCGTCGGGATTGTACTTGGTACGAAACACCCACTTACAACCGACGAGGTTAGGAGAAGAGTGACGAGGTACGAGTGTCCAAGTGGAGTTAGCTTGGAGGGCATCAAATTGTGTTTGCATAGCACGACGCCAAGTGGGATCGGAGAGGGCTTGTTTGGCAGAGGTAGGCTCAGTGAGTGTGAGTTGGGCGGCAAGATTTAATTTTCTGATTGGTTTGAAGATGTTGTTTGAAGCTCGGGTTTGATGAGGATGCTTGGTGGGTGCAGGAGGGGTGATAGGGGGAGAGGTGGGGGGCAGGGCTGTAGGGGGTGAAGTAGGCGAAGGAGGGGGGTTGTGGGAGGCAGCAGCAGACGAGTGAGAAGAAGGCGAGGAGAGGGTGGGTGTTGGAGATGGTGAGGAGAGCTGGGGAGAGGCGTTGGGGGCGTATGAGGGGGAAGGGATGGGAGTGTCATGGCTGGGTATGGGTGAGGCGGAGTGTGATGGTGATGGAGGGGAAGAGAGATGATCCGTGGTGGTAGGAAAAGGGGGGGCAGCGGTGAGAACAGGAAGAGAGAAGGAGCACCATTCATGAGTGGCGGGAAGGGAGGGAGTGGGAGAGGTGGATGTGATGGTAGACATGGGATAATTATTGTCAACGAAGCGGACGTGACGGGACGAGTAAACACCATGAGTGGACGGATCAAGGCATAGATAGGCATGTTGAGTGGGGGAGTAGCCAAGGAAGAGACAAGCAATGGACTTGGGAGCGAGTTTGTGTATGGAGTAGGGTCGGAGCCATGGATAGCAAAGACACCCAAAATTGTGAAGATGATCATATTTAGGTAATATGCCAAAGAGTTTCGTGTATGGAGTGAGATGGTTGAGAGTAGGAGTTGGTAAGCGATTGATGAGATACGAGGCGGCAAGAAGGGCATGCGACCAAGAGGTAAGTGGCATAGAGGCATGATGAAGAAGCGAGAGACCCGTTTCCACAATGTGGCGGTGACGTCGCTCGGCGTAACCATTGTGTTCGGGAGTGTGAGGAGGAGAAGTGAGGTGAGAGATGCCATTGTGGGCGAGAAAGGAGGCTAATTTTTGAAACTCACCGCCATTGTCGGAATAGAGGGTGACAATAGGGCGACTAAACTGTTTTTCAACCAAAGCTTTGAAGCGAATAAAGACATCATGAGTGTCGGATTTTATTTTGATTGGATAAAGCCACGTAAATTTAGTAAAGTGATCAACGAAAATAACATAGTATTTATAGCCATCAAAAGAATAGACAGGTGAAGACCATAAATCGCTAAATATTACTTCGAGAGGGGATGATGTAGAAAGACTAGATTTACCAAATGGCAACTTGTGACTTTTATTAATAAAACACGAGTTACATGGCGTATCAAAACAATAAGAAATGTGTAAACTAGAACAAAGTTGCTTCAAAATAGAAGTGGAAGGATGACCAAAACGGTGGTGAAGGTCTTTAGTTGTAGCAATGGAAGTAAGAACTTGCGGAGTGTGAGGACGGGAGCTTGGCCATTCATAGACGCCGTCTTTGGATGGACCGGAAAGAAGTGTGGTGCCCGTGCGTTTATCCTTAAAAAAAAAGGAGGAAGGTGAGAATTCAATAATAGCATCGTTATCAAGACAAAACTTGGAGATGGAGATAATGTTTTTATGCATAGATGGAACACAAAGAACGTGAGAAAGAGTAAAGGAGTGAGAAGAGGAAGAGAGATATGTCAAACCAGTGTGTGAGATATGGAGTCCAGAACCATCACCAATCACAATCTCGTCAGTGCCATCGTAAGGATGATGAAGAGAAAGGTTAGCAATGTCCGAAGTGACATGATGCGACGCACCGCTGTCGAGTAGCCAAGGAGTGAATGGGATGGGGTCAGTAGAGGGGGGTGGAATGGCGACAGCGGTGTGAACCTGGGGAGAGAAGTCAGGTTGACGCGAAGGACGAGGAGGAGGACAGATAGAGGGGTGCAGCGATTTGAAGTTGGGGCAGTAGGTTAGTGTGTGACCCTGGATGTTACACCACTGACACTTGCCCTTGAATGGGTTTCGTGGGTTTTGGTTGGGAGGAGCAGAGGGTTGTTGTTTGGAGGGGTAAGAGGGACGAGGAGAGGGAGTGGTGTAACGAGTGTGAGTTGGGTTGGCAGTGGCGGGTAAGTTAGGGGAGAGAGTGGAGGAGTATTCTTGGTTTAGTACCTCTTTGTGGATGAGTTTCTCGTGGAGTTCCTCGAATGAGATGGGGGTGTCACGGGCAGCAATGGCGTCAATAACAGATTGATAGCTCGAGTCCAAGCCAGCAAGAATTTGATCGGTGACGTCCTCTTGCGCAAGGGGGCAGCCAAGAGAGGCAAGTTGGTTTACTACAATTTTCATGCGGCGCATATACGTTTCAATGTCAGTGGGCCCTTTGACAGTGTGTTTGAACCGATGTTTGAGTTGTTTAATGTGTCCACGAGAGGGGAGTGCATAGGTCGTAGCGAGAATGTCCCAAACGCCTTTGGAGGTGGTAGCACTAGTGATAAGAGGACCAAGTTCAGGAGAGAGAGTGCCCGCAAGAGCACCAAATAAGAGTTTGTCTTGACGTATCCAAGTGCGGTGTGCGGGATTGGCGAGTGTTGTGCCATCGACAACAATGGTGGCGTCGGGGCAGGGATGGGTGCCATCAATGAATTGGGATAGATCATACCCAATAAGGAGGGCTTGGATTTGGGTATGCCAAAGAGTGTAGTTGGAGGGGGTTAGTTTTTGCACAGATTGAACATTAATCATGGTGAGGGGTTTGGTGGGTTCATTGGTGTTGGGAATAGAGGAGTCGGAAGCCATGGCGGGTGGTCGAAAAAAAAAGACGAGGTGGAGGAGCGTTAGGCTCTTGATACCATGAAAGGTTTTGGTGAAAAGTTAATCTTTCATTAAGAGTAAAGGAAAATATTTATACAAGCAAGTATCCTACGCTAAACCTAAGTTACAGGTTGTTAACAAAGAGATAGAAAATCTATCCTAACAACTAGTCAAAGATATGATCTAGTTGGTTACATAAGATAATAGTTTACAAGAGATAATGATAGAATTAAAATAAATACAAAGGATAATGACAGCTTGGGAGATACAGTTAGCAGTAGCTAAACGATGACTTCGTCATCGTTATCAATTTTCATATATTGTGAAGATTTAAACCCGCAAACTCAAATATGAAATAAAGAGTTCTACTCATCCCTCACCATACATTTATTGCATTTTTCATCAAAATCAATGATGATATATGAATGGAGTTCAAGAGTTAAGTTATTACTTTTTAATGATATTTTTACCTTTAATTGATTTAAATTATTTTTAACCACTATTAAATTGTGACGCACAAAATTGCGAGACATCACACAAACCTAATACTAGTTTGAATATATTAAATTCAAATTAATCAACTTTCTCTTGTTTAATGCTTATATAAGCCTGATCAGTTTGTATAGTACAGCTACTCAAAAGTCACCAATTTTGTCCAAATAGACTAGTCACATGTCAATTATGAAGTATGTATCTACCTTCTCTTATTTATAATTTAAGTTTGTTAACCTACCACATTAATTATTAAAATTAACTCAAAGGCTAAAAGCTCATATATTTGCTCGAATATAATTGGTAGAATAGCGGAGGAATCAACATGGATCTGCTATTTTCAATTTATTTTCAATCTTATGAGTTCAGATTGCTTAAAGTTCAACTAAGATCTAATAAGTCTAATAAGATGTTAGACAAATTAAAGCTTATTTTCAAATAACTTATGATTAGTTCAATCATTTTCAATCTCCGACTATCTTCTTTTTTGCGTGTGTGTGCAGTAGAAAAAGTTTTATCTTGTTCATAATCCATAGCATCTAAAAGCAACTTATATAAGCGGCATTGTGTGGTAGACGCAAACTATGAAATCACCTATGAACGTATTTAGCAAAGTCCAAATTGTTGAACTTAGGAGAGAAAATATATTTAAAATAAAAAAGTGACAAAAGAGAGAAGAGAGAGATAGAGAGACCAGAGATAAGATGACTTCATGAAGTCTCTTTTCAAAAACCAAGTACTTGGCTTTAAGGTGTTTGTTGAGAGATAAATATAAATTTAATATACTATAATATTGTGTTAAAGACCTAATGCTTGATCTTTGCTTACTATGCAAACCAGCAAACAAGGATATATAAATAAAATAGGCTCATGCTTCTTATACCAAAGTTCAATGGAGGAAAAGCAAAAGTCACGGGCTACATAGCTATTTGATCATAGACTATGTAGTTCATGTTTTTTTTCTTTCCATGAAAGAAATTGATTCAAGTGAAAATGTACAGGTCAAAAACTACATAGTGAAATTTATAATGGCCTATGTCGCGAGTTGGATCACTGGTTGAGTTGGGCATTTTTTGTATGCACCATAATTGCATTGTCGTTGAATAAATTTCGAGATAGATTGCTAATAAGATTTTAACCTAAAATTTTAGCAAATGTTGAAAAATTTAAAAATCTCAAAGTTTTAACCGAACAGTTTTTTTTTTTAACTTCCATATATAATACAATTAATTTGGTGAGAGTTTTTTTTGTCAAAGTTACAAGTTGGGCCTTGACCCTAACTTCAACCCACTTCGTGGTCCCTGGTAGGTTCTAGTCCATATCCCCCATTACCTCTAACTCTTGAGCACGCAACACAGCCCACCATGAAGGCCCAAGTTTATAATCCCTAATCACCTCTGCGTAGATCCCCAATCTAGTCTACTTCCACAACACCACCATCATGTACCATTAATGCATACTCAAGTCAAACATGAAAAACACGGACATTACTATATTTATCCACTGGGTAAATTATCCACCACTAATAGATATTAATAAAAAGTGAAGTCGAACTCACCAACAACAAATATATTTTAGGAAAATTTGCCTAAAAGGACCTTCAAAAAAAAATGTGAGAAGGGACCTTCAAAAAAAATTTGGCTTTTAAAGGCCAAAAATAAAAAAGTTTGTGAGGAGGGACCTTATTTGCTAATTAAACATTAATTATATATTGTGGCTGCGGTGGGGTGGGGGATTCGAATAAGAGGTGGGGTTTTGTGGCTAGGGCGGCAGTGGTAGTGGAAAGAGGAGAGAGATGGGGGTGATGGTGTGCTGGTGGTGGGTATTGTAGAGGAGAGAGAGGGAAAGATTTTATTAGGTATAATTTTGTTTAATTATGTATAATTATTTTTAATATATAATTAGTGTTTAATTAGGTGTTAATTAGCAAATAAGGTTCCTTCTCACAAACTTTTTTTTTGTTTTTGGCCTTTAAAAGCCTTTTTTTTAAAGGTCCCTTCTCACAATTTTTTTAAGGTCCTTTTTGGCAAATTTTCCTATATTTTATTTGTTTATTAGTAGTGGGTAGTCAACCAAGCTTTTTCTGAAAAACACAATCCAAAAAACGACTTTCTTCAAACACAAGGACTTAGGATTTGGTGCCTAAACACAATCCAAATTAGAATTGAGCAATGCAAAATGGATATGGTGCTTTTATCAAAATTCAAAACAAGGACTTAGGATTTGGTGCCTAGACCTATGGGGTGAATATGGCTAGCTACACATGGGTACTCAAACAGTAAGAAAATGATAACGGTATTCTGCAACGACACCAAGCTTGTCTTGTTTGTGATGACAAGTTATAGAAAGTTGAAGTTGATTGGAATGAGACTTTTAGCCAAGTTCTCGAGCTGCATATACGATATGCACAGTGTATCTTCAGCTTAGCTATGGCTCGAAAGCGATTGACTCATCAACTCAACATGAAAATGCATAACGTCGTGGTAACTTGAAAAGTTTACATACAACAGTCACCAAGAAGTTTTGAACGTCACATTCCTAATTATGTTAAATTGTGTCAAGCTCCAAAATCTAGATATAGGAATTATAAGGTAGTGATCCTGATGATATTAGAAACCTACTCAAATAATTATTACGTTTAACATTTACAAAATGTATCATAAAGACAATATTTAGAAAAATAATCCCTCACCAGTAATATATTTAGAAACCTAATCATTCAAAAATATGCGTAACAAACTAACAACAAAATTCTCGTGAAGGCTATAAGAGAGATGTTTTAAACAAAATAACAAAAAGAGCAAAATTTTAAATTTACTAAGGAATGAAACATAAATTTACTATCAAAATAGCACAAGTACAACTCCATGCCTAATCAGAAAGATTTGTAGAAAATCCTACTTTCCCACTCAAACTTACATGATAAGCTTCTTAATTAGCAACTATACAAATAACTAGTCAAATTGATATGAACAGGGTATGCCAATAGATCAAAACTTTTTCCCCTCTAAACTTACCTGATTTTCTTTCCTTTATGTACCCTATTTTTTCCCTTGATTTTATTGGTGCAGAATGCTTAAATCAACAAAACTAATTGGAACAACATCCAGATTTCTTAACAGCGGATACATCATCCCTGGAGCCAATGTTAATTGTCTGTCCCTTAGGCAATGCTGCAGGGTCATCACCAATGTCGAGCGCCTTCCTGCTCACAACATGATATATCTGTGATAGAACTTCAGTGAAAGCACTCTCAACGTTCAACGATTCGAGGGCGGATGTTTCCATGAAGAACGTGTTCTCCCTTTCAGCAAAACCTTTGGCATCTTCCACCGAAACAGCACGCAAGTGACGCAAATCAGCCTTGTTTCCTACCAGCATGATAACGATGTTGGAGTCTGTGTGATCACGAAGTTCCTTAAGCCATCTCTGGACATTTTCGAATGTCACATGACGAGTAACATCGTAGACAACTAATGCACCAACAGCTCCTCGGTAGTATGCACTCGTGATTGCTCGATACCTTCATCGATCCAACATCAAAATAGTCAGACTAGCAACGACACAGAACAATACTCTATATATGATCACAAATCCATGAACAAAAGCAGGGGTCATATAATGGTAGGACAATGAACCGTGATTGAGACCTATGTGTAGTCTTCATTCTATTAAACCACGAGAATATGACTTAGTTTTCAAGCTTAGAATTATGCAACATTGCGAACAATGATCCAAAACCATTACATATGGTACAATATTCATAAAACAAGCATTGTATATTCGATGTACCATCTACCATGAACAATTGAACATGGTCGATGCAATGCAATATCTTTACTCATTTGCTCATTTAAAGCGGTGTTTTGCTCGATTATAAATTGAGGAATGATCAAAACAATTACCACCCATATGTACAATAGAAATCAAGCAAATTCCTCCTCAAAATGGAACTTTATGGAAATTTTAACCCAATTCAATATGATTACCATATTAATGAACATATGAAATGTGACATGTAATAAATTCAATTCAAGTTTTACCTGAACCCAAACCCAACATGTATTTGTGTAACTATTGCATGAAAAGGCATGAGCCCACTTATATATGGTGCAATTTAGGAGTTTGGATAATTTAGTCAAGAAATTATATTTTCCACATTCCCATGTGTTTATACAAAACTAGCTTTTAGACTCGTGCCAAATGCACAAATAAGGGATAATGGTTGCGTCAGAAGGTAATAAGGTAATAAAATGTATATTTTATGATATTTTTTCGAGCCTTTCTTCTTCTCCACACCTTCACCCCATGCAGAAAAATGAGAATGAAAAGAATTATAAACCTTTCTTGGCCTGCAGTATCCCAAATTTGAGCCTTAACAATCTTATCATCAACACGAATGCTTCGAGTAGCGAACTCGACACCAATGGTGGACTTAGATTCAAGGCTGAATTCATTTCGGGTGAAACGAGAAAGAAGGTTTGATTTTCCAACACCAGAATCCCCAATCAATACTACTTTAAACAGATAATCATAATCATCATCAGCTCTATATGCCGCCATTGTTGTTGTTTTTCTTTGATATGTAAAAAAAAAACTCTCTCTTGTAAAATTCTCTCTCTTTCTATATCTTTATCTCTCCCTCTATCTTCCTTCTTTCGAGGGGGTTGAGATGCTGCAATGCAATATGCATATGAAAAATGATATAGCGAGAAATTTACGTGCTTCCACTGGATGTTTTTGTTTTTGTTTGTGAGGTTAGGGGTTGCCAAAAAAAAACTAAGATGCAATGGTTAAATCATACCCATGTCATTAGTGTTTCAAAATCATACAAATACATTATATAGTTTAATTTACGATAAAATACAATAAATTGATTACAAGAATTGATAAATTATACTAATTTTTTTTGCATTGAAAACACTTTGAAAAATACTACAAAATCGATTTATAATATATTTAGATGTTTATAAAATAGAACCAACAATTTTATTTATCTCCGACAAAGTATTTGAATTATATCAAGATACATGGCAAGCTACATAAGCAAAAACCCATTTTGGCCATTAAAATCAATGATACTTGATTTACTTAAGACTTGAAAAGTTCTACACGTAAGAAAATTTGGCCAATAAGATTTAAGATAGTAAGTCAATCTATGTAATACTACATTACTACGTATATTAGAACCTTTAAGCATGCAAAGATTATAATGAGTTTTTTCCTGTTTATTGCACGTATTTGAGAACTAGTAAGCATGTAGAGATAACATTTTTTTTCGGGAGCACATGAAACCCCACATAAGCAAGAACCCATACTGACCATAGAGATCGACAATTAATTTATTTAAGATTTAAAATTTCTCGAGCCATGTAAGCAAATTTGGCCAATAGGATTTAAAATGGTAAGTTAATCTATGTAATACATGAAAAAAGCTTGGGCATGCAAGAGTACAATGACTTTTGTCCTGCATATTGCACATATTTGAAAATTAGTATGCTTATAAAAGCTTGGGCATGCGAGAGTACAACGACTTTTGCCTTGCATATTGCACATATTTATATAGGGGAGACTTTTTTACAAAAGCACATGGAGAGTCCATTTGCTAGCTTGTTTTTCAATACTCATAAACCACTTGCTAATCATTGCATTAGATGGTACACGATTTATTTTTTATATATATAGAACCCAAACACAAAGTTCTATTTTCAATTTTACAAAATACATCAGAATGTATTAATATCGAAAATTAGTTGCTACTTTACTAACTAAGTGTTTTCCATAGATAGCCTGCCCAAATTTCTTTACTCCATCTGTCTTCTGTACACATACGTCCAAGGGCTCAATTGTTGCATCATAATTTGGCTGTTTCATTCATCCAAACTTCACTCAATTTCACGGCAAAAGACTAAGAATAGCACAAAAGATCAACAGATTAGGCTAACCTCGTAGAAGTAAGCAACAGAAACACGGTATTTAGGTGACTTATTGATAACCCGATGCAGGGTCGACTCATATAATCCATTTGACAAAATCTGCATACAATAAAATTTTCAATATAACAACTGCGGAGATGGCTATGGCCACTAATTGAAATTTAGTAAAGGGATGGCAAAGACCTTCAGCATATCACCAATGTTGCACACAAATGTCCCAGGAATTGGAGGAGCCCATATCCATTCTCCCGAATGATTTCGAACCTTCAACATCAATTGAGGTGAATCAAGAATAAGAAGCACGCAATCAAGTGATCACAAGTCAATTAACCTAGAACCTATGATGCGTTCTCTTCCTCTAAATTTTGTTGAGCTTATGAATCGTCTCCCATTCATTTATGTCTATTAATCTTATTTTATCCAAACTAAACATATTTATAACTTATGTGAGCTTAGTGGAACTAAGTTTGAAGCTTAGTTTATAACTTGTTAAAACTTATCCTAACTAACTGAATCTTATTGAAACTTATTTGAACTTAATAAACCTTAAAACTTTTCAAGATAAAGAGAGTACAGTCTTATCTGAACTAATATGAATTAAAGTTTTGCTCTTCGTAAGTGATACTTATGACTTCTATTACTTATAAGTATGAACTTGTTCTTTGAATAAAGTAATAGTAAGTTGAAGATAACACTACCTATCAAGGATTTTGCTTGTAAACCGATAATGATCAAACAACCACAGGTGAGGTAACTAATGCGTTAGCCAATAAGAAGAAGAGAAAAAGGCTAATAAGTAATTCCTCCGTTCCATATTAATCGCAAAATTGAGAACTTTTATACTATTCATGCACTCTCCTTTGACATTTTATTATGATTTATATAATGAAAAATATAGTCATGAAGGATCTTGTTAAATATGTCTCGATGTGTACTTAATTAACATCCACCTTTTAGAACTTTTTCAAAACCACAATTACAGATACAAACATTTTAAGTTGTACATTGAGACACGTGAAAATTCTACAAGTTGCAATTAATATGGAACAGAGAAAGTATTCCTTAGTTAAATCTATCTTTTGCTTCAGCTTATTAGGATTAACTTTAATATTCTATGCATTTATGTTATAACATGTCATGTATTGATATTAACTTTGAACAAACTTATATTTACTAATATAGTATAAAAAACAAATGGTATCATTTATAATGTTGTTGGATTAGTCTCAACTCTGGATGCATATTTTGAGAATACCAGCTTATTCTTTTAATAGATAACTCTGGATTAATAGTGAATTCCCTATAAAAAGAAAGAGATTAATAGTCAAAGTTATGCTTTAACAAGCGTGAAATTTGCAATACAAAATCTACCTGGAGAGCTGTTATATTCTCGTCTTGATTGACTAGCGTCAAAAGACCTGTTTGATGGACATCAGTTTGAGATCAAGAGATTCAAGACCATGCAAAGAAGCCATAAATTTTCCAACTTCTCAAAGCAACGACTTACCATAATCTGTGTGGGCTCCGCTGGGGTATGTATCAAAAGTGAGCACAACAACAAATGGTAAATATTAAACAGCAAAATTTAGGCTAAAAGAAATGCAAAAAAACCAGCAGCAAGAACTTAAATAGGTTACCATCCAATGCAATTTTCAGGTTTTTCATGACCATTTTCTTCTGAGAATACAGGATACCCAATCAACCGCATGACCCAAAATGGATCGCCGGCTATATGAGCCTCCATATCAGTGACCGACCCACTCAAGGCCAGAGCCACACCTCGCATGATCTTTCTAGATAGTTCTGTTGATATGCCAATCGAAAGAAGCCTTGGTCAAAACACACACAAAGATGCATTTTGGCCAGGAGAAAGCAAAGAGCTAAAAAGCATGCCTGTGCAAAGGTCAATGTACTCTTCCATCACTACTTTAAAGTTTTGAGGATGAGACGGCCTGCATTATAGGAGGAAATCCATTGCCTTACAAATTTACAACGTACGTCTTGAGAAAGTAAGCTCAACTATTAAAAGATTATCTACCACGATACTTGTGATGTGTCCTCAAGATTGTAAAATGCACAACGCACAGTGAGAACCTCAAGCTAAAGGCATATCTGGTCACTTCCACACAACACAGCTCATGCTTCACATAGTTACATTGCATGCAAATCGAACATGCTTTCTTTGAACAATGAATGCCCATTAGAAGAACCGATGGTTTATATAAAGCTAATCTTATATTTTGTTTACACATTTGTCATGGCAAAAAAGTTACAAAAAGCAAAACAGAAACAAGGTCAGATGATCAAGGTAGTTGCCAGTTGCCACATACCATAAGTTAGGTCCTACCAACGGTTTTCCCATATCTCCATACATTCCGTGTTTCAATTCTCTGTAACACTGAGATAAATAAGAAGATCATATTAGAGCTAATGCAGTTGAATACAAAGCCTCCCACTAAACTAATTATAATACTCTTTTTGTTTGGGTAGACAACTCGATATGTGAAAACATACATTTTGCCTCTCGGATTTATAAAAGCACCAACTATCAAAACTTGTTTTCCTTTTTTGGTGTAAACAGGGCCACGCAAGGCAGCTATATAGACAAAAATTGATCCGTGTCTTGATACCAACTCAAGAAGACTTTACCAACTAAACTAGCTATAAAATCCATAGATTTTCATAGTATTGATCTTTGAGCGTGTTCGTGGAGCACTGCCACAATCTGGTTTCACACAATAAGGTACTGGTTCCTTTTCCTTTTCCTCTTCATGACATAGAACAGCAATATCAATTAGGTTTAGGCTTCAGGGGAAACATTGGGTTAAGCATACTCCGAAATTAACTGGTGTTTCTCATGACAAACAAAACACAGATGATCATATATAAGGGATTGAAGAACATTGACTTACGTCAATAGCTTCATGCATGTCAGGATCACCCTTGGTTACATTGTCTCCAACTTCTTGATATCCTCTGCATTTTAAGATTGAAGTCACATCAACGTTACTTAGACTCCTCAAACCATCACAAGCACTCATGAGTCATGATGGACCCTCTACACACCAACATGGATATATGTACTTGACACTTCTTCTTGGACCAACAATATGGAACTTATTTACAAAATAAGCGAGTATGACAGTTGGACACGTACAAGTATCCGATACAAGTGTGCTTGTTCGAGGAACATAGGGTCACAGACTCAGTCAACACATATCGGACGCCTTAGATGAAATATATGCAAGCAAAGCACGTCACTGAAGCTGAAAGAGTGGAGTAACATTGTACGAAGATCACCTGTATCCAGTTCCGGCAGAAAGCTTGATCTTGAGTTTTTCTTCAAGAGGCAGATCAAAGAACTCATGCGTGATGTCTCTCACTTGCTGTAGAAGAGAGTCTGGAATGCCATGGCCTTTCTAATCAGCCAAAATAGAACCATTGATTAATCACATAACAAGAAAAACATAGTGATCGACTAGCAAAGATCAATGTTCACCTTTTCATATCATAGCAATTAAGATCTTGTATCACTGTAAACATATTCTCAATCCGTCAATCAAAAACAAGTACTCATGTTATAAAAGAATTGCCTACTCCGGACAATGGACATCATGAAGTTTGATTGAAAGAAAGGGTTCTTATACAAGATACACAAAGGTAATACTAATTTCACATATTTGAACATAGACTAACAATGAGTTTATTTCAGCAAAGGATAGAGTTCTTATGCACAGTATGAAGTATTTGGATAGCTCAAAAGTCAACTTTCCAACTACAATCAAAAAGCCGTTTCACTAGCTTTTTGTATTGATGTTTGGCCTTTGTAACCCTTCTAAAGTAAAGGACAGGCCAATACCAAACTGATTACACCAAACACATTTACAAAAAGTCAGTTAGTCAAACTCTTGATAAAAACAACCACGCCAAATACTCAACGACCAATAAGCAATTGTCAAACAGATACTCTAAACCAAACGAAAGGTTTTCGTAAGTACATAAATGATTATACCATATCAAAAAGAGGAAGAGTAGAGAACGACAACAACAAAATGCTACTTTAGAAAAAGCTACTAATGCATCATCTTATTAAGTACCACATAGAAAAATCCCGCCTC
This sequence comes from Patellifolia procumbens, assembly GCA_947645195.1. NCBI lineage: Eukaryota > Viridiplantae > Streptophyta > Magnoliopsida > Caryophyllales > Amaranthaceae > Patellifolia > Patellifolia procumbens. The sequence goes on from CANSGD010000144.1 coordinate 4,829,485, forward strand.
CCGACAAGCTTTATCCAATTGTTTAACAACTTCACGTACACCAGCATCCTCAGCCATCTTTGCATCCTCAGCCATCTTTGCATCATCAGATTTTGCAATCAAAGGACTAACATCTGCATTATGTGAGATGGAAGAATTAATCTAACAACAGAAAAGAGATCAAATGAGACTAAAAGTCATAGTTTTGATGACACAAATACATCTTTGATGATCACCAATTTAATTATGAAGTTACAAGTCACCACAAGTTTAGCATAGATTATGTTGTTATAAGTGACTAAAACATTGATTCACCATAACTAGGGCCTTGGAATGAAATTTGGTCCATAGAGGGATCGCTTACCCTTGATTTTAGTCAATTTCAAAATATTATGGGATATTAATTCTCATTCCAATAATCTGTAAAGCCAAATCAAATTCCAGTTGGATTTTATTACTTCCATTATTTCAAAATCAAAACTCTTTCTTTTTTGTTGTTCATCTATGTTCCCCTTCCCATACAAAATAGAAGTACAAAATAAGAAACCGGTATCAGACTGCCTTTAATGATCTTTAGGTACAAACAACATGGAAACAGTGCTAGCGAGTGTTTGGTTGGACGGAAACTTTTTCCGGAAAGAAGTTTTCCCATTTGCCCTTGTTTGGTTTTGTAAGGGTTAAAAATAGGGTGAGACATACTTTCCAAAGGGTGGAAAAACATTTCCCTTTAATAATAAAGGGAAACATTTTTCCTCCATATTGCTTGTTTTTCTCTTTCTTTGCTCCCATCTATCCTCCCATTTGTTCTTCATTCTTCCTTTTGCCTCTAAATTTTCATGTACGGAGACCAAACAAAAAATGAATGCACATTTGAGATTTCCCTTGAAAATTTGTTTTTTCATTAAAAAAAACTTTTTTCATTTACAATGTTTTCCGTCCAACCAAACAAACAAAGCCTTAGGGATAAAGGGAGTGTAATAGTTTTTACCCTTAGACTTTATTTGGTTAATGGAAAATCCTTACATGGAAACCATCTTCCACGGAAAAACTCAATTATAAATTGAGTTTCCTTTGTTCAGTTCCTTATATGAAAAGCCAGAGAAAATAGAAAGAATGGGGAGGTTGGATGGAAAAGAAAAGGAGAGAATAAGGTATGAACACGAAGGAAATATTCCCCACATAAAATAATTTCAATTATTAAGAAAACTACTTTACATCACTTACAGAAAAACAAAAGAAAACAGCAAAACTCATTTTCCGAGAAAACATTTTCCTGCCAACCAAACCAAACGGGGCTTACTCTCCGTACCCCTTAGAGGCAAAAAGTTAAAAGAATATGGGACAATGTTAGTATCACTATCAGCTTAGTTGCATTTGATGTACTCTCTCCGTCCTTAGATTAATCATTGCACTTAATAAGAATTAACCAAAAAAGGAATCCATAAGAAATTTAACAAAATTATTCGGATATGACAAGTCACAAGATTTCATGTTATCATATTTTTTACTAAATGCGGCCTACGTCCTCTTTCTATTGCAACATACGAGATGGATAGACGGTTAAAGGTAGCAGGTGAACAAGGTAAAAATCCATAGATTGCAATACAAAAAGAACGAAATAAGTATTAGATTCCAAGGTGAAAGTTCATTACATTGGAAAAGCAAATGAGATACCTATTAAAAAAGGGAGAGGCTTGTGGGATTCGTTATTGACTAGTGAGTCGACTGACCTATCTTTCTACCTATTTTCTTTTTAGAAGAACCTGGTGGAACTGAGTAAGAAAAGCGACTCCTCTAAACAAAAGAGGCGGAAGAAAAGAGGATTATCCAAAGTATTATCCCGTATTATACCTAAATCTTTATATCCTCGAATCAAGGTGTGATTGGCTTGGTTTTGGCCCCATGACCAAATCCCAGGGGGTGGGGATTCCCATACCATTCCCCCTACTCTCAAGTAGGAATGGCAATGGATCGGACTCGGATCGGACTTACCAAACTCCAAGTCCGCTCTATTTCAATCGGACTATGAAATTTACGCTCCTATTAGAATTCGGACTATATATTTTCGGATTCGGACTCGGACTTTTTCCTTCGGATTGTTTCGGACTCGAATCGGATTCGGATTAAATTACCATATTAAATACCCAAAACACATCTTTATTATAAAAATTTTAATGTTTTACTTGATTTCTTATAATGTAAATCTATTATTTCTATTAAAATGTTCTTTTAATCTATTAGTTGACGAAGTAACAAGTAATAATCGGACTCTAGTCGGATTCGGATCGGATCTTACCTAAGGTCCAACTCCTATCGGATTTCATTCGGACTTTTCTGTTTTCGGATTCGGGTCGGACTTTTTCCTTCGGATCGAGTCGGACTCGGATCGGAGGCGGACTGAATTGTCATCCCTACTCTCAAGTGTCTGACTAGACCTGTCAAACGGGTCGGTCGGGTCGGTCAAAATAAAATATTTCCGGGTTCGGGTCGAATAAACCTTGTTCAAGACCCACTGTGTTCGGTTTCGGGTCGACCCAACGGGTTAAGGGATTTGTATTTGCTCTTTCTTTCATTTGGTTTTTTAGTCATATATGTAACAAAATATACACAATATACGTTGGAAATAGTAAGTTATATAAAATATAGTCATTTATAGTTGAATTCAACCATTAAAATTACATCCACATTTAACAAAATTCATTTTTGGAACCAAATACTCTAGTTGAAGCTATTTTTAGCAATGAAATTCCCACAATTTCATATTATTTCTACAAAAAAAATGATTTTTCGGTCGGTCGGGTAAAAAACGGTTTTCCCGGGTTCGGACACAATCGGGTTCGGGTCAAAAAGTTGTGTTCAAAACCCACTATTTCCGGGTCGGTTTTGGGTCGGGTTTCGGGTCGGGTCGAATTTTGACAGGTCTACTGTCTGACCCAATAAGACCCGAACGAGGTCCGAACCACTTCTCCTTACCAAACAAAAAATATATACCAAAAAGAGAATCCAGAACCAAACAAAAAATATATACCAAAAAGAGAATCCAGAAGGTATATGCACCACTCTAGCATGCATAGGCCATGGGTAACGGATTGATAGGCCCAATACGCCAATGCTCCGACAGCTAGCACCTACTCCAACAACTACTTTTGTCGAACAAGTCCAACCCTTTAAGAAATCACCTCAGTCGCTGACCCTAAAAACAAGGAATAAACTATCCACCTACCCAAAAGAAGTACTACTAATTTAACAACTCTTAACCCATGATCAAAGAATTAAAATATAACTCCAACAAATTAGCTTCTGGAAGCTTAACACAATCATATTCAATTGAAGAACTGCAAAACATGATTTAATTTTTGATAAAATAAATACAATTGAAGTGAAAAGATAAAAATTATAACTAGCAGAAAGAATCGAGAATAAATTTACCTAAAATAGGAATTGATTTGAAGTCGGTCGCCATTAAATTAAATTGGGAGTTCACCTTTCTCTTTCTGTTTCTTTTTCTCCTCTGAGGTGAGGCAGCAACCCAAATGTATATTTGTATTTATAGCGCTTTAATCTTTTTTTTTTAGTTTTGTTTTTTTCTTGGTTTCTCATTTTGGGTAAAAAAAATTCTCAAGATAATGCTCTTCAACAAAAAAAATCCCAATTTTTTTTTTTTTCATAAAAGAGGATTTTCACCATTTCCTACTCTATTCAATTTTCAAAATTTGCTTTCAGCTAATTATTTAGTAAAAGGAGTTGCATATTGGATTAAGGCAATATTCACCTCATCTCAATTTTAACAACTGAACTTATTTGCACTTGAGCTTAATTTTATTAAATTGGACTTATTTCTACTAATTAAACTTATTTTAGTTGAACATAATTAATTGTACTAAGGGCCTGTTCTCTTCGGCTAATTCTAGCTGAACTGAACTTATTGGAGCTGAACTGAACTGAACTTATTAGAGCTGAACTGAATTGAACTGAACTGAACTTATTAGAGCTGAACTGAACTGAATTTATTAGAGCTGAACTGAACTGAACTTATTAGAGCTGAACTGAACTGAACTTATTGGAGCTGAACTGAACTGAACTGAATTGTTGAATTAAATTGTAACAAATATATAAATAATAAGTAAATAATAATTATTATGAATATTCAATAATAAGTAATCATAATTCTAAGTACTAATAGTTAAACTAATAATTTAGAATAATATCAAATGAATAATAATAGTATTATTTTTAATGTTATTAAATGATATCATAAATAAATAAATAATAATAATAATGATAAATTAATTTTATAAATAATAATTACTGAAAATAATAATAATAATAATTAATAATGAGTAATTACTATTATTAGTATTAATATATTAATACTTGATGATGATGATGATATAATAACAATAACGTGTAAGAAGTAAATTAATATTACCATTATAATAATTAGCTTAAAACATGGGTTGATGTGTGCTTCATTCTAACCAAACCGCGATTTGTGGTGGGTTGGTCTATGATAGAGATACGCCAAACCCCACCACAAACCGCCAAAGTATATTTAATATGCAACGTAACGACAATGTTGTACCATAAATAGTACTGCAGTATTATTAGCAACTTTGTAATTTTTTTATATCTTCTAATTTTTTGTAGTTTACTTGTATAATGTAATAGTGAATATTTAGTCGGTAAAATAAAACAGCAATTGCAAATTAGAATACTCATATTGATATGAAATTTGGTTAAACCGCGCACCAACCCAAACCTTGCTCAGTCATAATAATAATAGTAATAATAATGAGTAAATATATAATAACAAAATAATATATAAAAATAATAATAACCATAATAATAATAATAACTATAATAAAAAGTAAAATAAATTAGACCAATAATAATATATTAAACAAAATGGTTAAATAATGAATGGAGCTGAACTGAACTGAACTTATTGGAGCTGAACTGAACTGAACTTATTGGAGCTGAACTGAACTGAACTTATTAGAGCTGAACTGAACTGAACTGAACTTATTGGAGCTGAACTGAACTGAACTTATTAGAGCTGAACTGAACTGAACTGAACTTATTAGAGCTGAACTGAACTGAACTGAACTGAAAATAAGCTGAACAGAACAGGCCCTAATTCTCTTATGTTTTCTCTCTTCTACATTAATAATACATTTTTTCTTCTATACACTATTGCGTTTTGATGAACTTATTTTTGCTGAATTAGACATGTTTTTGTTAATGAAACTTTTTTTTTTTGAAATACTTATTATTTATGAACAAAACTAAACTTAAAACCTCTAATTTTAATTAACGAGATGGTAAAATAGGAATTATTTTCCAAACAACAAAAGAGTGAGGATTATCTTATTGGGGAGTTGTGGTACTATTATGGGAAAATTATATTTGGGTGAAAACAGATGTCTTTCTTGGTTCCACTTGCACAACCCTTTGTTCTTTTATTATGTTTTCGTTTTGGTTTGCCTCATAAAAGTACAATATTATATAGCCTAAAGTTAAACATATCATAAGGGTCTAAAGTATTGTCAAGTTAAGGACCTAATGTTCTAAAATAACTAGAGTTAAGGACCTAAAAATTAACTTGTTAAATGATGTTACTACAAGTAAGAATGGGATTACAAGGTACTGGTTTTAAGATTATTTTGATTATTTATTCGTTTATAACTTTAAATCATTTTCTTAAAATATGTGAAAAGTAAATTATTGTCATTCATACATTATGTAGTGAGTACTATCTTCATTCAAACCATTATTTATCTCAATTGAAAAGTAGGGAAAACTTCACTTCTCGTAAGGACATGATATATAGAAACTTTCAAAAATATATGCACTTCGTCTTATATATACAGAGGCCAACATGTCACTTTGGCCTTTCTTATCTTTTATGAAGAACATGCTTTGGACTGTCCTTGCATAAGACTCCCACTTAGAGGCTCACTCCAACCCACATCCCAAACGTCCACCTCCCACTTAGAGTAGGTATTAAACCCTAAAGGCCTAGACCATGCTAGAAATGATGGGAAGGATGAGGGAAAATTGTTGCTAAATTGATACCGTCCATTATTTCAAGGGATTTTACTCGTTTATGTCAATTAGGTGGCCTACCACTTGAATCAACTCCATTGAGTTATTTTTTCTTATATTCAACTAATCAAATACGATCAAAAGTCTTTTTTAAAAGTTTTGATCACGTGTATAATAAATGAAAAGATAACTTCAAAACAAATGGAGTAGTCGATAAATAAACATACATAAAATATACAGCGATTTCATCGTATACCATCAAAAGAGACGATATTAGACTATTTAATTTTACTTATTCTCGTGTCAACCGTGAACTATTTTTATGTGTTTTCATTATTAAAAAAAGTTATATTCATAGAATAAGCTCTACGCATAATATGTGAGTGTATGACATTTTATAGTGAGGACCAAGCCCATTTTTTCTCATTTTATTCCTCTAGATTGAATTACGTTCCATAATCTATTTGAAAGATTAATATTTGATACCAAGTAGTATCTAGTCTAGTTGGTAGGGGTTTTACCTCAAGACTTTGAAGAATTGAGTCACATGTTCGATTCCTATCAACTACGGTTTTTAGGAGTGATGATTTTCTTATCCTTTCTCCCTTCTTTAAAACACCTTATCTGTAAAGTCATGCCAAGTTAGCTTAAACGGGGTTGCAATTTAATATGACACTTCTTACCCACTTAAGAAAAAAAGTAAAGGTAAAATATTTGTTTATGGCATTGGTCACACTACATGACATATTATGCATATGACATCATGTAGAGAAATATAAGGTTTTGATTCAGTTTAGTGACTTTTGATGGGCTAACATGAAGATCGTGAAGAATAATAAGGCAATGATACTTTATTTCGCGTCATTACATAGTGAAGGAAGTCTAAACTTTCAAGATTAGAGGCTAGAAAGTTAAGTGGAGTACTACTAAACTTTAATCAGACTCATAACTTTTGCTTTTCATATTGTCAAGCACTTATTGGAAGTGCTTTGTTGAAATTTGAAAATGAACGCACAAAGGAGAAAAAATGGATCAAAATAAATAAAAAAACTCATCAACTTTAGATATTGAATGATGGGCACAACCGCACAAGGCAACTCTAATGCTACGGTCTTTGATAAAACAAGGGAAGTTGTTTGCCCATTCCCCAAACTCCCCTGTTTCCTAACCACGTGACTCACTACTCACTTCCTTCCAAAAAAACTGTTAAAGCCAGCTGCTCCCCACCATTCCTTCTCCCCATTTGCTACCCCGGTACCCCCAAACAATCCCCACCCCTTCCCCCATTACACAAAGTTGTTGTTTTGGTTTATAATATAGTACTCCGTTCCATATATTGCAACCATATGTATTGCAACATAGAGAGTTTTACGTTTCCCAATTCACAACTTTAAACGCTAATATCTCTAATTTTATTTAGGTAAAAATTATAAAAAATTGATATTAATTAAGTATATATCGAGACAAATCTAACAAGATCTCATATGGCTATATTTATCGTTGTATATAAATCACAAAAGAAGGTCAAAGAGTAGTGTATGAATAGTGCAAAATGTCAAAGGTTGCAATATATATGTAACAGAGGTAGTATTAATTTAAATTAATTTCAAATCAATTCAATTTATTTTTTTACTCCATCCGTTTTAAATTATTTGCTATATTTATTTTTTCACAGTATTCAACATACGATTTTAAAAGTTGATATCTTAAATTTGGAATAATAAAATCAAAAATTATATATTTAGAAAGTACTCATGAAAACGTATTAAACGAGATCTCACATAACTATGTTTTCCGTTATGTATCTAAATACAACGACAATTAAAGTAACGAAAAAATAATGCTCAAAGTCAATATGCAACAACTAAACTGAAACGAAGAGAGTAATTCTTTAAGATTTAAAGTTCATTTTTATTCTGGACGACTAAACGACACCCTAAATACTTTAGGTAACGCCCTAAATACATAGTATTAAATTTAAATATTTATACATTCTTTTTTCCCTCTTACCCTCCTCATTCTCTCTCCTCACCTTCTCTCACCTCTCCTCGCCGGAGTTTATTCCGGTCGCATTTAGCCGGAAGAAGGTTGTGATACCGCCGACGGCATTTAGCCGGAAAGTCGCCAGAATTTTCTGGGCGACGGATCTCGCCGGCAAAGTACTCGTCGGAAAAGGTCCAAACATCTCGCCGAAAAATTGTGGGTCGCCGTCACTCTTGTCTAGCCGAAAACCATAGGTACTTTTATTTTTTAAAAAAAATTATTAGCCTTATATATGAGGTGAGCCTTGCATAGCACATGGCTCACCATGGTGGGCCTTGCATAGCACAAGGTCCACCTGGTGAGCCTTGCGTATCACAAGGCTCACCATGAGATGGATTTTGTGCTACACAAGGCTCGTAATATGGGCGTTTTTCTGTCGTTGAAAAAATTATATGTTAATTTTTAATGTTTAATAAAATTAAATATTAATTAAAAAATTCTCATAAAAACGAGCATTGTGCTACACAAGGCTCTCTACGAGGTCAGCCTTGTGTTACACAAGGTTTACTTTATGAACGTTTTTTTCCAGAATAACTTACCGCCATAACGAACGGTGGTCACCAATATCGAGTGGTGGCGGGATAACGGTGGTTGCATCGGCAGTGGGGTGGTAGAGGGGTGGTGGCCGTGGTGGTTGCGCTGGCAGTGGGGTGGTTATGAAGAGTGGGTGTGGTGGTATCATTTTGTAACAAATACAAATAGTTGGTAGTTGCAAAATATAAATACAGGGCAGCAAATAGCACAACCCTTCCTATTTCTATTCACTTGTTATCAATTTAGTTTTTCAGTTCATTTCTATTTCAATTCACATCTTATCGATTTAGTTTTTCAATTCATTTCTATTTCAATTTACTTCTTAAGTTCTTATCGATTTAGATTTTCAATTCATTTCACTTCAATTTCTAGCATGATTAAGGATCCGTTCTTTTTAACTTATTTTTACTAATCTAAATTTATCTTATTAGACCATATCTGAAATTAGCTTACTTATCTGAACTTATCCTAGGTTCTTGTCTGAACTGAGGGAGTCTAAAACAATAACAGTTAGATGTTTTAAAACATCTAACAGGGGTAAAATGGTCATTTTACATATTAAATGAGGGGTAAAATAGTCTTTTTACTTATTAAATGAGTGGTAAAAGGGTAAACTCAAGACAATAAAAAAATATTTTATTTATCATGGTTTTTACTTGAAAATATATTGTCTTTTTCATAGTAATATATTGTCATGATGATATATTGTCTTTACATGATAATATATTGTCTTTTTTTGAAAATTGTGTTAAATATTTTAAAATATCTAATTGTTATTGTTTTAGCATCCCTCGAACTTATAAGGATAAGGATAATTCAAGTCAAAAGTACCCACTTCCCTCCGTTCCCCACCTCAGTCACTCTAACTCACTCTTTCCCCCCACACTCAACTGTATCTAGTCTACTTCATCTTCCTCCTCCCCTTCCCCTTCCCCTTCCCCTTCCCCTTCAATGGCCTTCACACTCCCAACCCCATAAACCTCCCCAACTCCACCCAATGTACCCCATCACCCCTCTCTTTTTCCTCCTCCTCCTCCACCCTCTCCCCTCCCACACACAACCCCAACCCCAACCCCACCCCCCAAACGACGCAGCCGCACTCCTCTCCTTCAAATCAAAAGCCGACCTCGACAACAAACTCCTCTTCACCCTCCCCTCCTCCCCCTCCTCCCCCTCCTCTCACTGTCATTGGCAAGGCGTCAAATGTCAACAAGGCCATATCGTCCGTTTCTCCCTCCCTAACTCCTCCCTCCGCGGCACATTCCCACCCAACACCCTCACTTCCCTCACTCAACTCCGCGTCCTCATCCTCTCCAACAACTCCCTCTCCGGCCCTCTCCCCTCCAATCTCCACTCTCTCTCTAACCTCCGCTCTCTCCTCCTCCACCACAATCTCTTCTCCTCTTCAATCCCTCTTTCCCTCTTCTCTCTCTACAAACTCCGCGTTCTCGACCTCTCCTTCAACAACTTCTCCGGTTCTCTCTCTCCTCTCTTTCTCCACCTCGATCGACTCACCTCTCTCAAGCTTCAATTCAACCTCTTCAATGGCGGAATCCCTCAATTCAACCAGTCTGCTCTTGTTTTCCTCAATCTTTCCCATAACAACTTCTCCGGTAAGATTCCTGATACGGCTACTTTATCAGCCTTTCCTTCGTCGTCGTTTTCGTTAAACCCTAACTTATGCGGTGAAGTTATCAATAAGCCTTGTGTTTCGGAGTCTCCTTTCTTCGCTACGAACCAGCCATCGCCGACTCCGGATACGCAATCGGAATCGCTTTTATCACCTCCATTGATGAAATCTCACCGCAAGAGAAAGGTGTTAATCTTAGCGTTTTCATCCGGTGCGTTTCTGTTGGTCTCTTCTCTTTTGTGTATGATCATCGCGATGAAGAAGAAGACGACTACGACGACGATGAGAAGAAGAGAGAATGTTGATGATGATGATTCATCGGTGGTTACGAGCGAGGTGATGACGGAACCAGGAGTAATTAGGGTTAGGTTAAACTCACAGAGCAATGAATTGAAGGAGATGAGGAGAGAGAAGAGCGGGAATCTGGTGTTTTGTGGTGGAGAAGTGAAACTGTATACGTTAGAACAGCTGATGAGAGGTTCGGCTGAGATGTTAGGGAGAGGAACTATGGGGACAACTTATAAAGCTAAGCTTGATAATCAGCTGATTGTGACTGTTAAAAGGCTTGATGCGATGAAGATGAGTGGTGTTAATGGTGAGATTTTTGAGAGGATTATGGAGATTGTTGGAGGTATGAGACATCCGAATTTGGTGCATGTTAGAGCTTATTTTCAAGCGAAAGAGGAAAGGTTGATTATCTATGATTATCAGGCTAATGGCAGTGTGTTCAACCTTATTCATGGTATGAGCTTTTAACTTTTCCTTTTTTAATTATGATTGGTTTAGAAGTATCTTTTTGTTGGAATATAGTAAAGCTTAGGGTTAGTAAGTTTAATTATGTTAATTGTGTGTCAAAGAGTATATGAATTTGATTATTAATGTGTTAGTAGTAATAATTAATACTTCCTCCGTATCAAAAAGATTGCACAAATCATTTTGCATGCGTTATGAGGAAGAGATTTAATGGTATAAACAACCAAATTAAGCAGAATAATTTTAACATTACCAAGAATGAGATTATGTGTTACTTGTCTTTGAAATTATTTTGACTAATTTACTCATTTATGCAAAATAATTTGTTGTAATCTTTTTGATAGAGAGGTAGTAAAAAGAAATATTTTTTAGGAAATTTTGTCAGAAAAGACCTTTTAAAAGAGTTTTTTTGTGAGAAAATGACCTTTTAATTTTTTTGGCTTTTAACAACCTTAAACAATTTTTTTTTTGCGAAAAGAGACCTTGAGCTTGTTTTCCGACGTTGACCATCGGAAACCGGCGTTGACCATCGGAAACCGGCGTTGACTAATATTTTCTTCCTATTTGCAATCCTAATCTGGTCTTTTGTTTCTTTTCGCTTCCCCTCTCATCCTCGTGGTTGCGCCACCACGGACCTACACCACCACGAATTCACACCACCACCTGCCGCTGACTGACCACCTTCCTCGTCCTCCCATGCTCACCTTTCACTCACTCAAACCAGCTTCCTCAGCTACGGCAGATTCATCAACTTCTGTCTCTTGAGCTCTTCCTTAAGTTCCGGCGACATCCTATATATGGTGGTGGTGTACCGTGTGGTGGCAGCAGCAAACAGAGGGGGGATTGAGAGGAGAGAGAGACAACAATGGATGGAGGATGCGACAGGGTTGTGGGTACCGTGTGGTGGGTGGCCTCGCTGGCAAACTCCGGCAAAGGTGGTGTGGGGGTGAGGTTGGTGGTGGCTGGTTACGGGAGGAGGTGGGGGGTGTTAATGAAAGGACCTTTCAAAAGAGTTTTTTTGTGAAAAAATATTAGTCAATGCCGGTTTCCGGTGGTCAACGTCGGAAAACAAGCTCAAGGTCTATTCTCGCAAAAAAATTTTTGTTTAAGGTTGTTAAAAGCCAAAAATTTTTTTAAAGGTCCTTTCTAAAAAAAAAACTCTTTTAAAAGGTCTTATCTGACAAATTTTCCTATTTTTTATGATTTTTAAGTGCTAACAAACTCTTTGACACAATTCTACTATAGTGTTAATTTTTTATGAAAAAAGTTTGTCTATGTGCTGAAGAGTTGGGTACATTTGACAGTAAAATTTGTAGATAATGAACCTATGTTGTACAAAAACGAAAATAAGACATAAAATGAACAAGAAAATAGGCATTTATAATGATGGTTTGTAAAATGAAGAAGGCTCTTGTATGATTTTGAGAAAACATGTCTTGCCCATTTGGGAAACGTGACTTCCATAGTTGTGCACAAACTCAAGTTGAAACAAACGATTAAACAATATGAGTGTTGGAGACTATAGTTCATTTTTTTCAACTTATTTTCAGTCTTTATAATTTTAGATTAGGTCTTTGAAGAAATAATAAGGTGGAATAAAGTCTTTCAATCCTTAAGTTCAGAGATATTTAGATAAATAAAAATAAATTTAAAAAACGAACTTATGAAAAACATTGTGCAATGAGATAAATTGTTTCACAATTGACATTGATGCCTTTTCTCTTTTCGTGTATGTGGTTCAGAATGTCACAAAATTAACGATTAATATAACTTTTTCAAGGTTGCTATGGAGTGATTGTGATGTCTCATTGTCTCGTGCATAGGGAGTTGAGAAAGTTAAATTCTAGGGTGGTGGTAAACTAGGACTTAGGAGGGTGACTGACAATAGTGTTTCTATGACTGTCGTTTTGGTTAGGAAATCGTGAATCTCACTGCCAAATGCCGTTGATCACGCTGTTCTTCTTGACTTTTCCAAATTGCAAGTCCACTAGATAATACTACCAATTATCAACACCAAGTGTTAACATAAGGAAATACTCCCTCCGTCCCAATATAACTGCTACATTTGACCAAATAAGTACTCTACTTATTTGGTCAAATGTAGCAGTTATATTGGGACGGAGGGAGTACATGGACAGTTTCCTTTCTTTTTTGTTGTTAAACTTGATGTGCTTCGACTCTTTTATAGTACAAAGAAAATAAAAAAACAATGGAGATAATCATCAAATTTTTTTTGGTAAAACAAATGTAGTACCTATATAGCTAAATAAATTTATAATAAAGTTAGAGATACTATGTGACGCGAACTAGGGTCAAGCTAAAAAAATTTGAAAACTAGTTATTCAGTTTCTTTGAACCAATATCTGGTATAATTATATAATTTTTTAGATATTCGAGGAATATTGTGGTATTAATTTTTAAAAAAAATGTTATTATATGAAATTATTAGGATTTTTTTAAAATAAACATTGTGAATTTGAAAAGTGCATCCACTTACTCAAACTTGTTAACCGTGATTTTTTTTTCTCAATTTGTTACCTAAATAACATTCTGTTTTTTTAAAAAACACTTTTTAAAACTTGTAGTTTTGAATTGAAACTTAATAATCTCGAATTTAATTTATTTGAATTTATTGACCTCAATTAACGTATTAAAACTTATTTTCACTTTTCAAACTTGTTTTGATTTGAAATTGTATATAGGTGTTGTTTGTCTTGAACTTAATTTATCTAAAGTAAGGGCCCGTTCTGTGCAACAAAAAATACCTGAGCTAAAATTGAACTGAAATGAATAGTAACATAGTACTCCCTCTGTCCCATATTACTTGATACAGTTTGACCGGCACAGAGTATTAAGAATGTTATTTGACTTGTTTATTTATTGTGAGTAGTTAGTTGTTGGTATTGTTTAAGTCCATAAAGTACAATGTGGGACAAATGTGGGCGATGAGGGTATTGCAAAAGTAAAATAATGGCAAAAAAAGAGAGAATGCAAAAATTGGACCATGCCATTTGAAGAAGTGTATCAAGTAATATGGGACGGACGAATATGGGAAGTGTATCAAGTAATATGGGACGGAGGGAGTAATATGTGAGAGCAAAAAGTATTGTCAAGAGTTGAGCTGGGCGTAGCAAAACTTAAGTGAATTGAAAATAAGGTGAAGACTAGGCACTAACTTGAGCTTGTTGAATATGATTGACTTAGTTGAACTTTTTGGCGTCAACTAATTCATCTGAGCTTATATTTCCAGAATTAGGTGAAAATAAGATAGAACATCAAGTTAAATAACATCTTATAATGCAGTGCTTTTAGCTTATATTTTTCCTGTCATCTGGATGTGTCGGTTTATGGGGGCGAAATTATAAATATTCAACTTCTTGCTTTTATGCTGGATACTTTAGGTTAATAATTTGCTTGCCGTGCTAGAAACTCAAGTGAATATAACTGCTGCTGTGGTGTAAAGTTAAGTGTTGTGCTATTCAGATAGTATAGTGTATAAATTGCATTAAAAAAATCTAGCTTTCAGTTGCCTGGATTCGATCATAAAAAAATGATATAGAACATTTCAATTTTTTGGTAAGCTCCAAAACATTATGCAACTTCAAGCTTCAGATATTTTCTAGATTAGTTGTGTTTAGGAATGGGTGTGGGTGATTGGAACGAGAGATATTGCACATGTGCACACTCACGCCCCTTAGATGAGTGGGGATGCTGGAGAAAAGTTCATTGGTAGCAGTTGTTTATATCTATTGGAGTGGGTATAGCAAACTGGGACTCTTGTCTGAAGCCATTGGGTTAGGTGTATATTCCCAGGTTTTAGGGCAAAGTATGTGCTCTTCTGAGCAATTTCAGTTCGCCACATCACATTCACAGCTGTTGAGGATGTTGATGAAAGGCTAGGTGGTTGGTTGGAAATCCTGCCTGACAGAGAAGACCTCCCTCTTTCCAAAACCTTAAGTTAGTCTCACAGATTCATTAGTGGTGTTCTATTCATATAGTACAGAAGGAATTGAGAAGGGGATGATCCTAATTGTATCAGATGTCAACAGGATCAGGGAGAGAAACCAGTGCTTGAATTGCCTCTTCTGGCTGTACATTGCCTAACCAAAGGTGATGAGTCACACGTGAGATATCCATGCCAATATATTGGGTTTTTTCGAGAATTTTTCCTGAAATATAGAAAAATGATAATCAAACGAAGTTTGCTTGTAGTAGTTGGTTGTACTCTTATGTTAAACCTTTTCCCCCTCGCAGCTACCTTGGCCTCAACTTCCCCAATGGCCTTTAGTATAAGATTTTGTAATTCCTATCCTATCACTCCTCAAAGGATGTGTGTAGTTATCTGGTGCGCTGTAGTGATGAACACTGCTGAACTTTGGATTTATTACCAGTGCCACATCTTGCTTCTGTTTTCCCTACACGCTTCTGGTAAATTTAGATGGATACAACCGTACTGCCCTTGACTGTATCTTCAGTCAAATATTTGGGAACTCTGAGGTTAGATTTGAAAAAGATATTCCTAGAAGCACCTAATTTTCTCCCTTACAAGCACCTTCTAAAGTTGAACTCTTAATCCATCTTTTACATTATTTGACACCATATTATAGTTAGTATGTACACCTATGTTACTCAGACACGGATTAAGCGTCTACTCGGATACGAGTGTCCAAGTATCCGACTCGGCCATTTTGTAGAAAAGAAGTCGAGTTTTTAGTAAAGAAAGAAGTATCCAAGTGTTGTGTCGTGTCGTGTCGACACAACACTTGGATACTCATTCTTAATAGTACGTAGTTTAGACATTGTCGGTCAAGTTATCTATTAGAGACCATGAAGCATGAACAGACAAGGGTAGCAGTAGCAGTAGCAACTAATAAAAAAGTATAGGGCGAAAATGATTTTGGCCAAGACATGGCTAGCAGATGAGAATATAAGAATTGGGTTTCGACTGGGCCAATTGTGCAGCCTAAGCTTGAACATAGACGAGCTGGGAGCTGTGCCATTTGCTTGCACCTCCCTCAGTTTGACATCAAATGTTGCCCTAAGAAGCATTTAATGCTCCCCCATGACTTCAAGTTTGGGGATCATCTCTTTCATATCTTTCCATATATATGTTAATTTTGACTAGATTATTTCTGTGACATTGTGTTGACATCTGCAATTTATGTATTAGCACGTTGGTGAGATAGGTAGATTATCTCTTAATTTTGATAGGAAACATAGGTCAGACCACTTTTATAGGGCTAACCTAATACATTCTTGCAAAAGTTAGTAAACTGTGAATTATTAGTGTTGAAAAACTTCCATGATTAGAGGTGGCTCTTTGCAAAAGATAGTAGAGAAATGCATGTTGCTAGTATTTTTATTGTACTCTATGGACTACACAATTGAAATGTTGCTCATATACATATGTGATAATGATATGCCTCGCCCTTAACTTGGAATTTGTTATTTGCCTATTCTGGTCTTCTCAAGACGGGTTTTAGTATATTTATTCAAATGCAAAGTACTAGTATATTTATTCTTATCTTCTTTCTTTTGCACTTCATGGTTTGTACTGACTGTAACTGTAACATCATTCAGGATCAAGATCAACACGGGCAAAACCTCTCCACTGGACATCTTGTTTAAAGATAGCAGAGGACGTAGCTCAAGGCCTCGCTTACATCCACCAAGCATCTAAACTCATCCATGGCAATCTCAAAGCCTCGAATGTTCTTTTGGGCACAGAATTCGAGGCTTGCATAACAGATTATTGTATTGCTGCACTATCGACATCATCCTGCGACAACGAAGATCCTGATTCTGCAAGATACAGGGGTCCTGAGGCCCGAAATTCTGCCCGGAAGGCAACTCCTAAAACAGATGTGTATGCATTTGGTGTTCTCTTGGTTGAGCTTCTTTCAGGTAAACCTCCCTCTCAGCATCCATTTCTTGCACCTCATGACATGCTCGATTGGGTAAAGACAATGAGGGGAGATGATGATAGTTTTGAAGACAACCACCTTGCAATGCTTGTTGAGGTGGCGAGTTTATGCAATTTAACATCTCCAGAACAAAGGCCCCCAATGTGGCAAGTGTTGAAGATGATACAGAAAATAAAGGCCAGTGTTGGCTCTGATTATGATGCTGTTAATCCCACAACAGGATATTCATAGTTTTATTATATTAGTGTAATTATCTGAAGTTGAATGAAGTCTTAGGGAAATGAAAGGACTTGGGACTGAAATTTTGATTAAACCGAGCATAAAGGTCCATTTGTACAATTGACAAGCCGGACCAACAATATTCGAGATTTTGGTAGATCTGGGATGGATCTTAGGCTATGCTGATTGAAACTTGACATGGCAGTAGGTTAAGAGACAAGGTTCTTGGATGCGGGGATATGGCTACTTTTTTGGTGAGAAAAGGAGGGGTATGGTCAGTAGGCCCAGTACCACTGTAACAGAAGTGAAATGAAAGGTACAATGCCCTCAACTATCAATTGAACTGTTTATGATAGGAAAAACAGAAAAAGGATAACCCCCAAAAAAGCTTTCCTAATGTAACAAAATTGTGATTCAAGGGAGCCGGGAGGTTTATTTGACAATAAGTTATTAAGTTTGTTCATTTGATGAGAAATTATGTATTGTACATTATAATCATGTGCGGATATGCCAGCATGAACAATCGATGTGCTTCAAGTACAAATTACACCGCCTAATTGAAAATTTTCATCCATTCATGAGTTGTCTTTCATTTCTCCATTTTGCATCGGAAACAAATACCAGGATTGACCATTGAAGTTGTAGGAACGGATTCAAGGAAGTATTTAGGCTGCAAATAAGCTGATGTGCACATGAACGGCTTGTCAACAAGTTTCTCATTAAGTTGATGAACAAGTTTGAAAGTACTTATAAGCTCGTCTAATACATGAGTCTGGCTTGTTAATATTTGCTAACAAATTGTTTATAACTTGTTATAAGCTAGTGCAGAATAGAGAGAAAGGGAAGATCAATTGGTTGGAGCATTATTTTCGGTTATTAAAGGTAACGAGACTGATTGTCATTACAAATACGAAAACGCAAGGTACTCATTAAGGGGCCGTTTGGTTAGGGGGTTACAGGAAAGGGAAAGGGAATGAGTTGATTCCATTCCCTTAAAAGTTGTTTGTTTGATGTGTTTTTTCTTTCCCTTTCCCCCTTCCATTACCCCAAATCCCTCTAACTCCATTCCTCACCCCCCCCTCCACTTAGAAATGGGGGTTTTGGAAACCCTTGACCATGTCACTTTGACCACCCAAAATTCTTAACAACCATCCCCTCTACCTTATCGAAACCACCCTCACCCTGACGGAAAAAACCCCAGCTCGTCGGCACCACCCCTACCCTGCCGAAATTTACTTCCTCCTCGCCGGAATCACCCCCACCCTACCGGAATTTTGTTTCCCCTCCCGTTAACCACCCATAACCCTCCTAAAAACCACCCCAACTCTACAGAAAAATCCAACTTCGGTGGAAACCCACCACAACCCTACCACAAACACACCCCCACCGTCGTTAACCACTCCAACTTTACGAAACCCCCCCACAAACTAGATCTAGCGCATGTAAAGAGGCTCGGCGACGCAGAAGACGCGCAGCGGACAAAGAGGGGGAAAGCAGCGCGGTGGAGAGAGGGTGGAATTGCGGGGAGAAGGGCGGCGGTGGAGAGAGGGTGGAATTCCGGAGAGGAGACGCCGGGAAATCTGGACGGCGCCGCAGGGGAGTAGCTGTAGCAAACCAAGGGAGAAGGTGGTGCAATGGTGGTGAAGCAGAATGGTGGAAGAGAAAAAAAAGACTAACCAAACAACTTTCTTAATCTAAGGGTTTTGCTTTCCTTTCCTCTTCTAACCCTTTCTTGATTCCATTCCCTTTCCCTTGTTGGAACCAAACGGCCCCTATGTTTTAGTACGGATGATGGAATCATGGAAATGTGGTTTCTCTAATTTTTGAACTATGAATTGTTACTTGTTAGTTTGGCTAGTTGTTACTCTATTAATTACTTAGAAACATATTGCCTTTATCTAATAAATATCGAGGGAATTGTAAAACTTAATTATTAGATAAAGCTCGGTTCAAACTTGAATTGCAAATGAGCACTCTGAGCTAGTTATCTAAGCTCATTTGAGCTCGATTCATGTGCACACATTTAAAATGTATATCAAATGTAGCTCGAACTCGAGTGAACTCAATTTGACTCAATTTGTTTGTAGGCTATGAATATTACCTTAACTTTTGTTTGTTTTTTTAGTCAAAAGAAATGCTATTCATATTTCCGTATTTTTAGTCTAACTTAAAAAGAAAATGACAAATATATTTAGCATAGTTATATTAAGGTGTGATGAACAATATATATTTCAAAAGTAATGTGTAAAGAAAACTTTTTTCTATACATTCCACAATAGATGATATGGTACAAATGATTAAGGAATAATTGATTTTAATAATACAACGTTTTCGCCATTCGCAAATGTAATCCAACCTTTTGATTATTATTAAATAATCTAACCTTAGTATCCCGTTTTCCTAGAGTAAGTAAAAATCAAGCTATAGAAGTGCTGTTAAGTGTGGTTTATGTGGTGTTTTGGGTGGTTAGATGAGTGGTCAAAAGTGTTGGGACTACTAACCTACCTTAAAACGACTTCTAAAATTCGATTTTGACTCATTCGAGAAAAATACGGTATAAAGGTTGAATTATTCAAGAATTAGCAAAAGATTGGATTATTAAAAGCAATTATTCCAATAATTAAAACAAAGCTAGGTTTAGTTTTCCCATATAATTTATTTTCCTAGAAAGTGCATAATCTTTAGTAAGTAGAAATTCTTAGGAAGTTTCAATTACCTAGGTTCATCTAGGTAATTAAATTCCTCCATTGTGTGGGAATTAGAACTTCTTAAGAACTCCTAATGCCTATATTTTTTCTATTTCTTGAAAATTTTCACTTCACCTTAGATACACTATATACGTTCTTTACCTTATTTTTCTTGAATCTGACCGAACTTATTATCTTCTCTCTTATAAAAACTTATTGGAAATTTTCTAAATTTATTGTAGGTTATTTTATATGGTATTTGAAGTTATTGGAATTATTTAGAACTATTAGATCTTAAAGTTATTTTTTAAGGTGAAGAGAATACAATCTTAGTTGGAAAAATCTTATATATGAAGATGATATACAAGACCCATGATCAATCATATCTTTTTTTTTATGGTAAGACAATAACCTTTGTCCAAACCTCAACCCGTATGGTGTCTTGGTCTAGTATTTACAGGGCAGACACTTAGAAGTAGGAGGGAATGATAAGGTTCCTCTCTATCGTACTATGGTTGGAAGCTTAGACCTTATCACCTTAAAGTTACAAGATGAATCTCCACCAACTACGCCAAACAAGTTTGGTATGTACCTACATCATTGGACCTGTTCGCTATCGAGTCTCTACGCAAAACTAAAAATACTACTTTGATAGCGTGTATCCTCTGCAGCGTAAGTTCTACGCGAATGAGCTAGCCAAGAATAGTAAAGCCTAAAGGTGGCATGCACTTATGCGGTGCCTATCATGGAGACCTTGGCAGGCTTGGTTTGATTAAACTTTAAACCATGGGAATAGGAGGGATTCTTCTTTGAGTGGTTGTCAAGATTTATTATAATTTAGTCCTTGACTTGAGTTTATGCTTGAAATACTACTAAAAATAATAAATAAATTTCTTTATTAGATGTAACTAAAATAAAATTATATTTGTAAACATTATAAACAAAGGATTCTTGCAAACATATTTCAAATAGATTTATGGTAAAATGTAATTAAGTTGAGAATTTATGCCAAAATTATATGTAGATCGGTGTTATTAATGTTTAAAAGTAACGTAAATTTCCCCTTTTAAAATTTATATACAGTCCTAAGGGTTGTATGTATCATTTTTCATTTTTACTATATTCTTAGTACATCGTAGAGCTATCGGGAAAATCAACTCTTTCCTTTTGAGGGTTTAACAAATTAAAGTTCCTCTAATAGCGTTTCTCAAAAAGAGTTCGTCTAATATTATAAACGAATTTAAATACTAAAATAACATGGAATTATTGAAGCTTATTATAAGAATTTATGCATTGGAGATAGGTTCTGAATAAATTTTAGATAACATGATATAGAAATTTCAAATAATTTTCATCTTAAGCTTGTGGTTGGTACTCCTACATTTTCTAATATTCTATTGTCAAGTCAAATCAATGATCCATACTATTATTATCATTTTTTCCGTTCTTACCATGAATTCACTATAATAAAAGTTGAATAAATTTGAATGAAAAATAAATTAAATTTGAGTGCTTCAAATTTTCGTCCTCATGTTGTCCTTCATCATACATAATTGTTCAAATTTTAGTGCCCAAAATTTATTATTAAATGTGGAACTATATGTATAAGGAATACTATATCTTTTATTTGGCAATTTTTAAGTTTAAACATAAATGAAATATCATTATTTTTGACTTAAGGATGATTCAGATTGTCAACCCAATTTTCTTTTCTTATATAAATTAAATGAATGAGATAACACTTAAGTTAAGGCCTAATTTGCATTTTCGAGAGGTAGAATAATAGACTCCATTTAGCATTTATTCTTCTTATCCCTCGTGGAAAATACCCTTATTACAATTAAAATAATACACATTGTAATCTGCCACATGATTCACTTATTACCATTATTAGATTATATCACACACTAACTTTGTGCTATCCTCCCTCCACGTTATATATTGGTCAACGTCACATGCCGATTTGTCACGTTTTAGGTAGTTTTTCAAAAATGTGAATAAAGGGATATCAACTCATGACCCATTATTTGAAAACTCAGAATTCTACCACTAAGTTACATTCTTCATTTTCGTTACTAAATCATTCCACCTTGAATTTATTTCATTTTTGTTAAAAACAAGATGATTTCAATATCCCTCCAACTTACATTTCTCATGTAGTATAAGTACTAACACAATAGGACGTATTCAAATCCGAGATATCGGTCAGACCCAGAAATACTACTCACTTCGTCCCATAATATAGTGCTTAGGGTATTAGACAAATGAAATATTTTTTATTTTTATTTTTATAATATTTGAATCACCAAACCCTTTTTTTCATTTTCAAAAAAAAAACTTTTGTTGTTTTGGGTTATCTTATTGACTTTTCCAATAAGTCATGCAACTAGACAAAAGTTGATGAAATTAAATCTGAGCCCTACAAAATAGAGAGATGAGTACAATATTAAATTAGGGTCGAATTCCAACCTCCCCCGTACTCAAAGATTAGAAAATTCAAGTCGTTTAGCGGCCCCTTTTTTTCCCCTTCTTTCTTCTCCCCCAAAAACCAAAAGTTAGAGAGAGAAAGAGTTTACAGTAGTGAGAGAAACACTATGTCTGGCGGTATTGCTCGTGGTCGTCTCGCTGAAGAGAGAAAACAATGGCGGAAAAATCATCCTCATGTTTGTTCTCCTTTTTTTCACTTTTTTTTTTCCAAAAAATTGTATGTATTTGTGCTGATTATCGTTTTTTTTTCAATTGCTAGGGTTTTGTGGCGAAGCCAGATACTCAAGCGGATGGTTCGATGAACTTGTTAGTGTGGCAATGCATCATTCCTGGAAAAACTGGGGTAAAACCTCCACTTTTTTTTTGAAATCATGTTTTATATCTTGTTTGTTTATGGTTAATTTATATCACGATTTGTTTATTTGAAATTCGATTACAATCGTGACAATATGTTTTTGATTCTGAATTCAGAGAGATTTGTGTTGTATATTTGTTTCGTTGATCATTGATTGGATGGTAGGAGGAAGTATTTCATTGTTTACAGAATTTCGTTGTTTTACTTGGCAATTGAGTTTATTTAGCAACGAGACTGATAAATTTGTAATGAATTTTCGCTGTTTGTGTGAGCGTGGGAGGTGTGTTTATTCGATAAGCATACGATATTACAGGAGCTTATGCATGTTGTTGATATGTGTTCGTAATTCTGTCTAAGCAGTAAGCGATGAATATGTGATGTTAAGTCGGCTGGTCATGCCTTAATCACACAGGAGGATAATTGAAGAACAGTTGCTGGGGTTTTTTGGTGTCTGAGGAGTAGGTTTTATGCAAGTTTTTGTTATGTGTGTGTAAGTTTTAGTAAGAATGAGATGTGTTACATCACACTTCCGACCACGTCAACCTCCTACATCTGCGAATTCTATTAGAGAAAGCTTGCAGAAAACTATTCCAGTGAACTGTTTCTTCAAGGGTTAGGGGGAATGTATATGCTCACCTGCACTGCCGCTGATTGTAATAACCTGTTCGTTAGGATATTGTGGAGGAAAGAAGAGGAAAGAAGAAAAGCTGAGCAGCAGAGGGCTACGGAAACTTTGAAAGAAGAGGAGTAGGATGATGTTTGATTGGTTTTTTTCAAGTGGATGAAAAAAAGAAGGTAGTGTGTTGATGTGTCTGACGTCTGGTGCTTGCTGCGGAGGAGAGAGAAATAAGGGGAAGGGAAAGATGTATGGTGATTGGTGGTGTAGTGGAGGAATGGTATTTAAAAGTTGGATTTGCCCTTTTAATTGAATTTTGTCACCTAAGCTTGGTACACTTCATCAATCTGAGTGACTTAAATGAGTAGTTTCTCATGAGTTTGTATGTTATGTTGTTTTTAGTCTTTTTCCCTAACTCTAAGTTTAAGGTTTGTACTGGTTGCACTAGTTGGGTGTGTGTGTCCAGATTCCTATTTAAGATATGTGTAAAATTCACGTGTTTCACAAATAAGGAATTCATTAGCTTAATTAATGAAGTCATAGGAGTTCAATGTTTACACTTGAACTCTCAAAGTTCTTTTTTTCCCCCAAAGTGATAGAACCAGCATGGTCACACTTGAAGGGCATATATCTGGTTACCCATTATAGAATCCCTGGAATCACTTGGTGATATCTTTCAGCTCACTGCTTGTGCTGCCTTTCCTTGAAAAGGAACTCTAATATCAGTTGGCTAATTTAGAGATAGAATTGTACTGACACACCTTTTGCATTTGGTTAAATGCTTCCTCTAGAGTCATGAGACAAAAACTTAGCTGATAAAAGCCAAATTCTTCCTCAAAGCATTATCGAGTCCAGGCATGCTAGTCTTTGTACAGACCTCGCCAGGAATGGACTGAACCAACCGTTGAAGGGTGTTTTGGTCTATTAACACCCATTAACCACCCAGTGAGCCAATGGCCATTGTTGTTGTTATCATTCAAGTTTGAGCATGATGTGCTCCTACAATTTCTTGATTGTTGCCATACATATGTGAACAGATGTTTAATATCTAAGGAGGGCCTAACACCTTCAGTTATCCATAGAATAACAAAGTATGATAGGTAATGTGGGGGCTTGTATGAGTTCAATGATTGGCCTTTTTGATGTAGGAGGAGTCGGTTAGCAACACACGCATAAACTCCTTGGTCATTTTTTCAATGTTCTTGAATTGTTCTAATAATATCTTTGAATTAAGTATGCTCCTTTTCATCTTTGGAGCATAAACAGTGAGCCTATATACTGGGTCTATTGCTCTCCTCTTGCCATTTATTATAAGAGCAAAAGCATCGATCCTTTCTTCAACTCCTTTCTACCTTGTGAAGTCAGTCTTCAAGGAAGCTGGTTACATGTAAGATCTATCCTTTATTTTTGTCAATGGGCATATGCTTTGAATTACATTCTTTGCTTGTGTAGTGTGGTTTTAAAGTTATGTGTTTGGCATTTGTAAACTTGTTATTGGCTAGTTATGTGTTCATTGGCCAGAGAGGCTCATTTATTGTCCCAAGTAGTTCTCATTTTGACACATCACCCACGAGTTCTAAATTTTCTAAGTAGTTCATTTTAGATTGATGAGGTGGCAAAATTAGAAGGCAGTGTGAGACAAGATGAGACATTGAATGGGCATGACCTCTTTTTATGTGTTGGTTGGATATCTATGGATTTTAAAAAAGGAATAACTGTTAAACGTCAAGATATGCCATTCTTGCTTTTCTTGTTGTCATGAACTTCTTTGTACTTATCAGAGTTTCAACTATAACAGACTGATTGGGAAGGTGGCTACTATCCATTAACAATGTATTTCTCTGAAGAATACCCCAGCAAACCACCTAAGTGCAAATTTCCTGCAGGTTTCTTCCACCCCAATGTTTATCCATCTGGGACGGTTTGCCTGTCCATTTTGAATGAAGATTGCGTGAGTATTGGTATCCTTTAATCTTAATTAGCTGATTCTATGGTTTTTATTATCTGTATGAGGTTTTAATGTGCTTTTTCTTCCATATTAGGACTGGAGGCCTGCAATCACCGTGAAGCAGATTCTTGTTGGAATTCAGGACTTGTTGGACCAACCTAATGCTGCTGATCCTGCACAGACAGAGGGTTATCATCTGTTCATTCAGGTTTGTATTTAATCTTCATTGGTGTGATATGATCTTGGAAGTTTCTATGTTTGCTTAGCTAATTATATGGTTTGCTAGGTATACAATTTATTCTTGTACACTAAATAGACGTATTTTGTGTTTCATGGCCACAAAAGTTTCTGCTCTAGCTGTTTCAATCTGATATTATACTTAATTTTGTTCCTGGACTAAAGCAGCATCAGATTGGCCTTGCCTGTACTGAAATGCAATAAAAGCATTATGTGGACATACATACTATACATCCTTGTTGCACTGACATTAGTTTTTGTGAATTAACTGATGAAGCACAATAGCATGTATCTTTCGTGATTAATCTAATTGTTTATAGAACATTTCTGATCAAAGTTGTGCCCATTATGAACAATAGTTAGTTCAACAAGAGCTTTTATTTATGCAGGATACAACTGAGTACAAAAGAAGGGTTCGCCAGCAGGCTAAACAGTACCCAGCCACCATTTGATATCCAATTTCATATTGTTAAAAGATGGTGTGGGCACTGGGTAGTGTCATAAGGAGCAGTAATTGCAGTTCAAGAGCTATCCTTTTCTAAACCTTATGTAAAAATTCTGACTTCTGTTCATATGTAGTGACCCTTGTAGCCCTTATTTTATGAACGTTGTCTGGAATATTTTGGTTCCCTTTATTTTAGGTCAAATCCTCAAACCATTTACTACGGTAGATGCTGATGGTTTGTGTGTGGTTGCCTAATGGATTCGAGGATGTTGCAATTTTCCGCCTTTCAAATGTCATGGCGAACTTGTCATTGTTATTCGAAGTGAAAGCTTTTCACTAATATTCTGTTGTTCCATTTCATTTGCGCACTGCTAGCTGTTGTCGAATCAATTTCTTCCTTCTTTTAGGGTGCAATGGTGCATGGGATCTGGACCAGGACGAATACACGAGTGGTGGAAAAGAATTTCCATTTTTCATTCAAGTTAATGGTAGATTCTATGCTTTATCTTGTCATCCAATTGTTCATGAGGTCGCTAATTCTTCAGAACCTAACCCTTTCATTCTCATTTAGATGTTTCTTCATTCATAAATAAGAAGGCTGTAGATGAAAGTAAAAAAGTTCTTTAATTGATAGTGATAACAGGTGTTTGGGAATAAATGACGAATCAACTAAAAGGGCTCCTAATCGTGGTTGCTTTCCTTTCATTGATGGCAAATGAACAAATGGTCATTAAGCCATCATAATTTTAATCTGTTACATTTCCACATTCCCAGAGTTCCCAGATGATGAAACCACGGGGATAGCCGCATAGGAGATATGTTACCAGTTGCCTTTTGATTTCTAATCTTCTTCCCAATAGCAAACGTGGAAGGTTAAAGTAACCTTGACACACGGGTGGGGTTCAAATCTCCTTAATTCTAACCTCATGTTTATTAGACGAATTAAGAATTGGTCAACCCTGTTAAACATGTCATATAATTCATCTGTCAAGCACACGTAGATGGCAATTCAGTCCGACTTCGACCCGCTGCACACGCATAAATTTTTTTGAGGGGAATGTCCAGAGTAGGGGATTTTTATCCATCAAAATTTGTCAAGGTAAAAGTGCCTTGTGGAAAAGAGTCTACAAAAGTTTGTTCTACTCCTTTGCGGACATAACTCTAGCCATTAAGTGAGCAACCACATTCCCAACACGCTTAATGTGCGAACAAGAGAAGTATCTAAAAGAGGAGTCAATAAAACGAATGTCCTCATTAACTATAACAAAGGGAGCGTTCCAAAAAGTCTTTCACAACAACCTTCACCACCGACAAATTATCGCACTCGAGCTCAACCATCTCATAACCCAGTTGCCTTGCTAACAGCATCCCATAACGAGCTGACAAAGCTTCGACAAGCCCAATAGTCCATCGAGAAGACATTCTCCTTACTTGACCAGCTTTAAGGGTCTCGTCATCCCCACGCACCACCACATCTAAATCTACTCCAACACCATCCAACATTGTCGTGTTACAATTTATTCTTACCGACCCTTCTTACACTAGGTTGACGCCAGGCACTTCAAGAAACAACCGCAACATCCCTTGAATTTCTCCCTCAAACACCTTCGAGGCACGGGCGCCATAGTCTCTCACCAAATTCAGGAAGCCCACGATGCTAACCTTAATACACGCCCACGGTTCCAATATGTCCAAGCCGCCCACGCGAGTGCAATAAGATATTTCAGATTCTCCGCATCCAACCTCGCCATTAGCCACGCAAAACGCTCCATGAAAGAAGATGAAGGAGCTTCATGGATGAGATCCGCATAGGGAGCACTATATCACATTCAAAAACCGCACGACTAATGGATTCATGACGACCATTAGAGCAATGGGAGCATATACCATCCTCCACCACATGCCGATCATAAAATCTACCTAGGGTAGCCAAAATGATCCTTTACAAGTTCACTATAGAAAATAATGAAGCTAGGTCGAGTCTCTTTTTTGGTGTAAAATTTATGAGTGAAAATAATAAAAAGAAACGGTAGTAAAAGGGTCTTGGGAAAGGGTATCTACCAAATGATGCATACATAAATCAAGCAATCAAAATGAGGGATCAACAATGGGGATCAATTGAGGGGAATTGTTCATCCAACGGTACTCTAACCACTCTTTCGAGCTAGGTAGATTGGCCTAATCTCCTACCAAAGACCTATTTTCACGGTGAAGACATTCGACTAAGCATATCCATAAACATGGTTAGTGTCACAGTTAGGGGTGTAAACGAGCCGAGCTGAGCTCGAGCTCGGCCAAGCTCGGCCTAGCTCGACTTCACTTTGGTCGAGCTCGGGCTCGACGAGCTCGCCAAGGTGAGGCTCGAGCTCGACTCGTTTACAAACCTTCGAGCTCGAGCTCGGCTCGGGCTCGGCTCTTTTTTTTCTCCCGCCTATTGGTTATTGGTCATATTGTTCTTCCTTATATAAAGTAAAATATGCAATAGTTCATCATACATAAATTTAATGAAATATGAAAACTAAACCCAAGAACGCAAGTCTAGTCGGACTTAGTGAGGCCACGTTTGCGTGCCCAAAACACACCCGGACGGCGGAAACAAGTCCGGCTCTGATACCCAAACTGTCACAGTCTATTTTTTTTTCTAGACGGTGATGGCGTTAGCCACGCTAACCAGCCACTCTAACACAACAACGCACAAAGCACAAATGCATACGAATGTATATATTACGTAGCACTCTTATTAATCTCGACTCTGATTACAATGTATTCATTGTTATTCCATACATGTTGCTTCGCCAACCATCGCAACTGTTCGCCAACCATTGTGCCTGCTCGCCAACCATTGTGCCCTTTGCCAAGCATTGCGCCTGTTCACCAAGCATCGCGCCTGTCCACCGAGCATCGTGCTTGTCCACCAACAGACGCAACCTTTCACAAGCCAACGGGCGTGTTTCTTGGTGCGCACATGCCCAGCATGTGCCCAACGAACCAACACAACCTTTCGCGAACGAACATAACCTTTCGCGAATCAACACAACCATCCGTGAACCAACATGTTGCTTCGCAAGCCATGTGCCCAGCACAAGACTTGCTAGCAACTGCTGCCTATGCGCCCAGCGTATGGAAACAATGCTAACTGCCAATGCATGCGCCCAGCACACGCTATTTGCGAACCAATGTAACTCTTGGCCAACCACAAGCAACCTAGCAAGGGCGTGTGCGCCTCGCATATGCGTGCACCAAGCAACGCATCGCACACAACACCACCAAGCCTTAACTAATCCAACGTAGACATCCATCACCAAGCCATTGTCCACACAAGCCCATGCGCACCCGCGTACGCATCGCAAGCACTAGACTAAGCGGGACTCTATTTAATTACGCCACCAAGGCCTCGGTGCCACCCGAGTATAATATGACATTCACCGAAACTCACCCCCACATAGCCATGACCCCCATGCTCTCATAGCACGTCCAAGGCCACGCCCCATGGTTTGCCAGGCCCCATGGTTTGTCAGGCCACAAGGTCCCGAGGCTTGGCCACCCAAGTCCTCAAGAGCATACTACCCCCTAAAGAGGCTTATTTGTGAGATAGCGTATATCTCTAGTGAACACGCATATTACAGTAACTCAATAATGACCCCGGCTTATATGAATGCTACTTTAGGATTTAACCTCTCGGTACGTGCACCTTCCCTCGATGCTACGCCCGTAGGCGTTAAGAACTTAGCCTAAGCCGCAACGTAACTTCACCATAGAGTTACAATAAACCAACCAAGTACTTGACTCACCATAGCTCCAAGACTTAACCATATTTGCCTAACTCAACCAAGAGTAGGAGTTGGAATCGGAACACCACCATAGGAGTCCGGACGGCGCATCACCATAGATGTCCGCAAGGGTCGCTACCATAAGCGCCCGAGGAGCGCCACCATAGGCGTCCTAGAACCAACCAAGGTAGAAATGCTAAGTGATCACCATAGATTGACTTAACGCCAATGCCTTCGCAAGACATGGCACATCCAACCAAGGACGGAAAATAGCGGTCTTACAGTTAGGGTAGACCCAGGGAAAGAGCTGTGCACAAAACAAACAAACAAATTCCATAGACTAGGTAGTCCTTATTTTCATGGTCTTTCAAACCTAATACTACCTCTGTTTTTATTTAGTTGCAAGGTTTCTAAAAAAAACGGAAACCAATGCAAAATTTTTAAGTAGGTATTAGGGTATATAATTAAGGGGGAGTGGGACCAATGCTATGTAATTAACTATGAAGAATACATCACCCACCACCTTCACTGCCACCACAAACCACCACACCACCACACCACCACCACAGCACCACACCACCACAAACCACCACCACAACAACACCAAACCACCACCACAATACCACAAACAACACCCCCCTCCAAAATCGCACACCATCGCACCACCACAAACCACCACCACAAGACCAAACAACCACCATAAACCACCACTACACCACAACACCACAAATCGCACACCACCACACCCCGAATTCGCACACCACCACACCCCGAAATTCGCACACCACCACACCACAAATCGCACACCACAACACCACAAATCCACAAACCACCACCACACCACCCCCGAAATCGCACACCACCACATCACAAATCGCACACCACCACAGATCTGGCCATTTTCGTTCTTTGTGTGGTGTTTTCGTCCGATTCCGGGCTTTAAGGTGGTGTTTTCGGCCGTTTGCGACATTGTGGCTGGTGTTTTCGGACAATTTCAAAGGTGGTGGTGGTGTTTTCGGCCGTTTTCGGCCTTGGGGCTGGTGTTTTCAGACGATTTCAGAGGTGGTGGTGGTGTTTTCGGCCTTGATGAGTGGTGTTGAGTCCGGCCTTGGCGGTGATTAGTGGTGATGCCGGTGGTTTTTACAGTTGAAGGTTGAGAGAAGGGGAGATGAAGGTTGAGAGAAGGGGAGGAGAGGTGGAGATGGTAGAGAAATGGTGGGGGTGGGGGTGGGGTGGGGATGGGGGGGTTAGGGTTAGGTTAATTTAGTGGGGGTAATTAGGTTGAATGAAGTAAGATTAAGTAATGTTAATTATATTTAGTAAGGGTAATATAGTAATTTTATATGGTTTTTTTTAACTAAATAAGGAAAGAAAAAGAAACATTGCAACCTTTGGGAAAATTTCATTTTAGGAAACCATTGCAACTAAAAAAAACGGAGGTAGTAATTGATTTGAGGCAACCCCTTAATTTCATCTTTCAATCCTTCATTAAGGGTGCCCAAATTATGCTTCTATGATGAGCAATCATATAAACATACATAAAAATCCCAAATCAATTAACCAAAATTAACCCAAGACAAAACCAATTTTCAATGAAGGTTTATAAACTCATCAATGGCTCAACCTTTTCCTAAGGAAGAACTTCTCTCTCTAAAAGTAATGAGAATGTATGTCTCTAAAAACCCTGAGTAAAGCTTGAACTCTCTAAAAGTGCCGTTCAAAGTTTCTATGGTTTGCCCTTTGAAGTGGTTACAAAAAAAAGCTCATTGTTAATTATTAAGTCAAGATTATTTCTAGGGAAATTTCAAATGGTACCCTTGAAAAATTGGAAATTCCGTTTGGTACCCAAAAAATAAATTTGTTCCAAACGGTACCAATAAACTTTTGTATAAGTCTAAACCATGACATTCCGTTAACTTTTCCATTAACAAAGTTTCTTAACCTTCATTATTAATATAATTTACTGTTAATTATATAATTAGTTTGCTAATTATGATTAATTATTAAAAAATACCCAAAAATACCAAAAAATTACCAAAAAAATTCAAAAAAAATACCAAGCCCAGCCACCCAAACCACCCCCAACCAACCCCCCACCACACCTGACACCACCTACCCCGGAAACCCCCTTCCCCGACCCCACCCACCCCGGAAACCGCTCCCCTCCCACCCACGAATCCCCCCACCCCCGTCGCCCCCCTCCCACCCACGAATCCCCCCACCCCGCATACCCCACCCCCGTCACACCCCTCCAAAGACGCCCCCACCCCAATTCGACCAAACCCAGCCAACCTCCACCCAATTCCGACCCACCCGAACCACCCCCGCCACAGCCGCCGCCCCCCCACCCCCCAAACCGCCCAGCTGCCCTCCCCCAACCATTCCAGATTTAAAAAATTTTTTTTTTGTATTTTTTTTGTATTTTTTGTGGGTTTTTTTTGGTATTTTACTTAAGGTTTAATAGTTTAATTAAGGTTTATTTAAGGTTAGATTAGGCTTAGAACAAGGTTAGGCAACTTTTTAACGGAAAAGTTAACGGAATGTCATGGTTTAGACTTATACAAAAGTTTAGTGGTACCGTTTAGAACAAACTTATTTTTTGGGTACCAAATGGAATTTCCAATTCTCGAAGGGTACCATTTGGAATTTCCCTTATTTCTATTATGAACTGTTCGATCAATTTTTCCGATAACCAAACACTCTACTAATCAACTTAAAAAACCTAAAATAACCTTAGGCATACTTGCCTTATCTCAAGCCTCACTCCTCTCTCTATCTCCTTCTACCCGATCGCTCAGCCCATGATGGAGGAAATGGCAGCCTACTATGCACCACCAGCAGCAGCACAACCACCACAACAATCACCATCCGATATGAACTCATCCTACTACACTACTCACTACCACCCTCTTCCCCCTCCTCCTCCTCCTCCTCATTACTCTCACCACCCTCATACTCCGTTACCTTCTTCTTTCTCCCACCACCACCACCACCACCCTCCTCCGCTTCCACCGCCGTCGCATACTTCTCACGATGAAGTTCGCACACTTTTCGTCGCCGGACTTCCCCAAAATGTCAAGCCTCGCGAAGTGTACAACCTCTTCCGCGATTTTCCTGGTTACCTCTCCTCCAATCTTCGCTCTCCTTCCAAGACTTCTCAGGTTCACTCATTTTTGTTTATTAAATCGTTTTACTTTGTTTTGAATTGTGTTGAAATTATGAACCCTAAAATTTTAATTCTGTTTAGGGTTTTGAATAGTATTCAAATTGTGATGAGGGGAGCGAAAGGGGTCATAGAAA
The DNA here is from genome assembly GCA_947645195.1 of Patellifolia procumbens. Taxonomy (NCBI): domain Eukaryota; kingdom Viridiplantae; phylum Streptophyta; class Magnoliopsida; order Caryophyllales; family Amaranthaceae; genus Patellifolia; species Patellifolia procumbens. The sequence continues at coordinate 4,862,457 of CANSGD010000144.1, forward strand.
AGGTTTGTTTGTTACTTTGTTCTGCTAGTGTAGTGTACAACTTTATAGTTTATAGTATAACTCAAGGACCGAAAATGCGTATATATTTCATCAACACTTTTATTTTACACTCATTTGTAAATTCTAGAATGAACCTTATTTGAGCTTATAAACACCTTATTTGAGCTTTGCAAGCTTCAATTGGAGACTCAATGCAGACCCATGATTTTACTATTGCGGTGTCAATGATACATTTTGGGGATTGGTGACCTTTTTTGAGCTTTGCAAGCTTCAATAGGAGACTCAATGCAGACCCATGATTTTACTATTGTGGTGTCAATGATACATTTTGAGATTGGTGACCTTATTTGAGCTTTGCAAGCTTCAATGGGAGTTTGGTGGGTGAGGAGTGAGACTTTTGATGGTGGACACAAAATTTTACTATCGCGGTGTCAATGATAGATTTTGAGATTGGTGACCTTATTTGAGCTTTGCATGCTATGGTGGGTTAGGAAATGAGAGACTCAATGGCAGACCCAAGATTTTACTATAGCTGTGTCAATCATAGATTGGTGACCTTATTTGAGCTTTGCAAGCTTCAATGGAAGTGTGGTGGGTGAGGAATGAGAGACTCGATGGGACTTTTCGCGGTGTCAATCATAGATTTTAAAATTGGTAACCTTATTTGAGCTTTGCAAGCTTCAATGGAAGTGTGGTGGGTGAGGAATGAGAGACTCGATGGGACACCAAGGATTTTACTTTCGCGGTGTCAATCATAGATTTTAAAATTGGTAACCTTATTTGAGCTTTGCCAACTTCAATGACAGTATGGTGGCCAGGATTTCACTATCGTGGTGTCAATCATATATGTTGAGATTGGTAATTTGGGGTTGTAAATTCGAAGTTAACACAAATACTTTAGTTTTTTGGAAGTCTAATGGATATAAAAGTAACTTATAATTTTAAGTTGGGGTTCGACTACGACCCTTTACCTCAATATTGGTTCTCTACATGAGAAACTCATCATCCAAACTCGAGGTGATCAAACCATTTTTTCATTTTATTTATATTGCAATGTATAACTCCACCACAAATGAGAGTATACGACAAGTAGTTTATGATATACTACTACATGATTTTATGAATGATATTGTCTTTTTTGGTTCCTCACTTCCTCATTTTTGTGCTCTAACATACTTGTTTTCTGGCGACAGCCATTTGCTTTTGCAGAATTTTTAGATCAACACTCAGCAGTTACTGCAATGCACGCGTTAAATGTAAGATTATGGCTTTGAGCTTTGTTGTCACTGCTGCTGTGCACAAAAATATTCATTTCATCTACTTGAGCGTTTTCGATATATTTTTTGATTGTGATAAGTAGAGCTTTTGACACACAGAAAGTAGAGCGTTAGCGAAACTACTGGCTATTGCAGCTTTAGAAAGTTACAGACATAAGGAACCTGGTTGAATAATGTGCTCTCTTAGTATGTATTTTGCGGATCTTGTTACCAAAAGTTGTCGAAATGAGGGTTGTTAATGAAGAAAGGCTTTATGGCCTGTTTCGTACAGGGTCACAATCTAAGGTAAAGACGAAAAGAGTCTCTGTGCAATTTCATAAGAAACGGCCCATATGGGTGTCTGAAGTAATACATCTTTACTTCCAAGCATTTTGGTTCTTTTTGTTCATTTTCACTACCGGTCATTACCACCTCTAGAGATGGTAATAAAGGAAATTAGAACTTTTGGGGATTTCCTCTACTGTGTTTTTTTTGTTTGCATGGGCCCTTCTATGTACAATTGTATTTAATCATTGTCATTTCCTCAACCTATGACCTTGTAGTAGACAAAGCATCAATGTTTACCGTTTTCTAAATGGTAAACCAAAAGCCCACGAGTCTCCTTAGTCCGTACCCCTGTCTCTCTCTCTCTCTCTCTCTCTCTCTCTCTCTCTCTCTCTCTCTCTCTCTCTCTCTCTCTCTCTCTCTCTCTCTCTTATCCCTTCTTTACATGTGTGCGAGCTTTCCTACCTACACGGTTACACCTTGCACATTTTTAATAACTTACTTAGCAATTTTAGCACCAAATGTGGATCCTATGGTTGGCCTCATTCTTGGGTAGGTTAAATTGGCATTTCATATGGTAAGTCTGATTACTCTTGTGTCAGAGGTGTTCACGAGCCAAACCAAGCTCGAGCATGGGGTTGCTCCGCTTAGCTCTTGACATTTTAAATTGAACTCAAGCAGAGTCTTAGAGCCTAAAATTTGAAGTATAATTGAACTTCTTTAAGTTAAGTTACTATGACTGCACTAAAATTATTTAATAATTTAGTTTTTACTAATATTTTTAATGCTTAAAACAGTTGTGCATGTTTTTTCTATTAATAACAAGTTTGTCATTGATAATTGTAAAAACCTATAATAGATAAAAGTAGTTCAAGCACCTTATAGGGATTAGATTGAGCAATATACATCCTTTGCTTTTCAAACGATTGCAACACTTCTTTTTGGCCAAAAAATTTAAGGGATATAACAAGAGCAACAACAACACAGCCTTATTTCTAAAATAATTTAGGGCGACTAACATGAATCGTCGGAAAAAAGAGATGGCATGGACAAGTGAGAAAAAAAATTACGGCAAACACAAATGAAAAACAAAATTTAAGAGATGTGACATTAAAATAGATTTATGTCTACACCCACCCCTAATGACCCATTTCCTTTCTCTCTAGGCTTTTATCCCCCCCCCTCTCTATGTACGCACAAATCTCAGCTAATATATGTCTAGTCTTTTTGTTGATCGCCATCAAGCTGGCTTCCCCCCTCTTGATCCCTAGCCTTCTCTCACCTCAAATGGTGAACAATCAACCAATATTTGATCGCATTTTTCTCTCCTTTGAAGTGATGAGCTTCCGGCCTTCATATTGTTGAGATTTGACCCTATACGAGTTCCTTGTCCTCTAGAATGATGCCATCTCTTGGGACTATATGTCTGGATTAAAACTTTTTATGCAGTTGACTATTTAATTTGCTTTATGCTATTGACAGATCTCGTCTCCGTTTGTGCTAGGGCATGGTTTTTGATTTAGAAGAAGGATCGACCTTATACATTGACCTTGCGAAATCTAATTCACGATCTAAGCGCCAGAGGGGAGGTTTGTAGTGATTCTAACCCCTTTCTTGTTTTGATCTTGGCTTCACACTGTTAGTGATGAAAATTCTTCACGAACTGAATTGCATTAGAACAAATTTTAACAGTTTGGTTTGGTGACTAGATGATGGACCTGTTTCAGACAAGAAGCATAAGGGATCTCCTGGTTTTCCAAGAGGCAGTGTTGATTTGGGTATGTCGATACTTTGGTTGAATTTTTTGTTGCTTGTATAATGTTCTCTAAGCTAGTGGATATGGACATATTGCACTGCGACACTGTATATTAAGAAGGAAACTAGAAAATGAAAATAATTATTTCTGTGTCTTTTGTAATTTTGTTTCACAATTCTTGTTTCTCTTTAGACAGTGCAAATATAGTCACATTAGAGCACTCTCATCTTCAATCTCACTTTGCACATGTTTTTTCACGCTTGGGCACTAGCAGGTATTGGCAGCTTTCACATTCATGGAATGGGTAATTCTGCTTACGACACGATTGGTTATCCATCTGCACAAAGGTCATTTGCACTGCTGCACACTTTATTACTTACGCGCTGACTAAGCACATTTCACTGCCTGTGTAAACTCTTAAAGTTTTGGGACTCAATTTGGTTGGTTATGAAATTAATGGAGTGTCCTGAAGTTAAAGTGTCTTTTTTAAGCTTTTGGGTCCGTTTTTGACCCTCATGCTGGTTATCCTACCTTTGTTCATGTAGTCATCGGAGCTATACCAGCAGAGGCACCAGTGAAGCGAATGCGGTAAAATCTGTAACTCATATACTTGGACTCTTTAATTGCTGTTGGGTCTCACTTCTTCTCTGCTATTGTGTTATCTTGCTGCGCTACAAAGACCTTTGTCATTTAAATTCTGATCTACCAAGAGTATTTTCTTATTTCCCCCCTTTTTTTTGGCAAAGTCACTTGAAAGTGGGTGACTCTCTGATTCTCTGTCGTATTTTCTATCAGTAAATACTAGCAGTACTGCAATTACAAAAATAAGCTGGCAATCCATTTTCATCGCATGATCATGACGATTGCAAAGCTATATATGCAATTCTGTTGCTTCAGTTCTCATTGATGGCTATATTCTCCTGCGATCTGAAATCATGGCTTGTAGTGTCTTAATTGGCACACGTGATCCAGGAATGAAGATTCCCTGTTTGATTTGCTTATGGATCTGAACTGTCATATGCTTTTAACTCATTGTAACTAGAATGCTATCTTGGTTACTGAATCAACTTCTTTTTCGGGAGCTGTTTGTCAGTAGTTGAATTAGGAGATTATGGCCTGGTTAGAGGGACTTTGTATGTGGAAAAGTTCTCTTAGTACTATGAGATTAAGTTTGAAACCGCATAATTTTTTTATGACTCATGTTTTGTATCCTCAAGATAACTTCCTTGGCATCTATAGGACTCTGCATTTGTCCTATGGTTTCTTTTGGTAGACTAACTAGGAATCTCTCATTAAATTAAGAGAGTACACCAGCTGTGATCTCTAACCCCAAATTAGTTAAAACCTAATTACTTTTGTATTTCTTTTTAGAAATTAAGATACTGATGTCCTTGCTGACTAGACACTAAAAAATGATGACGATATGTTTTAAATATATGGTAATGTGATATTTAGGAGCAAAGAAGCAACTCTTATAAGCTTGCTCCTTGGACATACTATGTGTGGATGCGAAGGGTCCCTCCCTTTTTTGGGTGCCTTTTGTCATCTCATAGTTCTCAATTTTGTGGTGCTATGGCTTATGTTGCATCATGCCTTGCTTGCTGTGCGAAAATGTGCTATGCAGACATCTTTCTCTCTACTAGGCTAACTCAATCAGCACAAGGAAATAGCAAAGTACAGAGGATTAAGAGGTGTTCCACTGATTCTTCATCAAGGTTGCGTAGGATAGATCTGATGGCAAGGCTAAAGTCCTTCACTTGAGTTTGTTTTCTGTAGGATCTTCCTTTTTTTAGCTGCGAAAGCAAAGAAACAAGTTCCAAGGGGAGTTTTGACCTCCAAATGCTCTTGTGAGGGAGATATTCTAAGTTGTCGCTGGCCTTTGGGTAGGGCTGAGCATGGGTTAAGTACCTGAACCAATATAGGATACTCAATATCTCTTATTTATCAATTCCATCACCCAATCCGATAAGTTCAGGTACCCCGAAGTTTCTTCTACCCGGTTTGGATACTCGTGAAATCCAATAATAACTCTAGTTATCAATACCATTACCCAACTATTATTTTGGATCTGCTAACTTATCAGTTTTTTGATTATTTGGATTTTGGATAGATTTGCTCAGCCTTACCTTCATGCATGTTTTAGAATTTTTTCGCTGAAAATGATCCTTCTTAAAACCATACCATAGAATCATCTCCATGAGGTTTAATAGTGATCTTAGACAGGAAATCTAGCAAGAGATGATTCTGATTTGACTTCCACATAAATCCGTTTTTATTTTTTGGGTAATGTGGAAAACGTATATGGACTGACTTTGAGTAGTAGCTAATATTGGTTTCTATTTTCTGGAATCAGAACCATAAATAGTGAAAGGGGGCTTCAACTCTGAACCCAACCTGGTTGAAGTCGACTTGGTCTTGGAGGTCACATTCTGATTATGCACTTCTACAGCTCTATTTCGCTAACGCATCCCGAAGCCCCAATATGGTTCACCTATGTGAGGCATAACGAGAAGGGCAATTTGGACAATGTAGCTTTATTTAGTTAGGCAGGATATGTGATGTAGGAAGAGTTTAAGACTGAATACTGAGGAATAAATATCTAGTGACGCTGGTGAAGCTAAGTGACTGAGATGAGGGAAGGAAGTGCCATTCAGAAAATTCTTTTGATTATCTCTTTTGTCTTGGGTGTAAAAAACCTTTGTCTTGGGTGTAAACCAGCCACTCAAAAGCTGTGGATGTTGTTACAATTTGTGGATCATCAATACCATCTATTGCTTTCTCTCTCCCATTATCGTCTTCTTTTCTTGCAATTAATCTTCAATGATGAATCTGACACAGTTTCTTACATAACACTGTTGTCATGGTGTTGCCCAAGCATGAAAATTTGAGGTTTTTCTACCTTGATGGCTTGTACAGTAGTCCTAGCCCCTTAATATATGCATATCTGAAAGTTAATTTCCTCTTCTGTTTCGAGCGACCAATCATGTATTGACATTATTTCTGTTTTTTGTGCAGAGCCACTGTTCAGCTTCATGTACTGACATTGTTTCCTTGTTTTTTTTTGCAGAGCCACAGTTCAGCTTCTCATGTACCGCAAGATAACCCTCCATGTCCAACAATTTTTGTGGCCAACTTAAGCCCAAACTGTTCAGAGCAAGAGCTGACTCAAGTTTTTTCGAGGTCTATAGCAGTCACCGCCCTCTACTATTGCATTATTGTTGGCAAATTTTCTTCTCTTCATCCTTGATCCCCCTTAGACTTATAACTAATGTTGTTGTGCTGATTGTGAATATGTGCCTGCAACTTGTCTACAGATGTCGAGGATTCTTAAAGCTAAAGATCCAGAGCACATATGGAGCTCCTGTTGCGTTTGTTGACTTCCAGGTACTTTTACTTACAATGCCCATTTCCTTTGTGTTGTGTCTCATGTATAGTGCTGATGTTGTATACTACCTCCGTTCCACTACAATTGTTACACTTTGACATTTTACACCATTCACATATTTCATTTTGACCATCGTTTGTGACGTATACATAAGAAAAAATATGGTCATATGAGATCTTGTTAGATTCCTCTTGATATGTCGTATATTAATATCTAGTTTTATAATTTGTAAAAAAAAACAAAATTAGAGGTATTAATGATCAAAGTTGTACATTGGCATGTGTGCAAAGTACAAATGTAACAATTATAGTGAAACGGAGGGAGTGTATGGTGCTGGCTGAGTGCTGGCTAGCAATGGGTTTTATCAAGTCATGGTCAATTTGATCAGCCTTTTATGGTCAATTAATATGCAAACATAGGCCTTGGATAAACCCTATGACTTTTTTTAAAGTCAAGCATCATCGTCTGTGTAGCGTGCCTTGATAACATAAGCCTTGGTTAAAGGTTGGAAATCTTGTATCCCAGGGGTCTTAAAAGCTTCGTATGCTTAGAATTTTGTCGTTATAGTGGGTGTCATGTTGCCTGAAGTCTGTGCTCTTGGTGTCTCATCTTTGAGATTTGGAAGCATCTGTCAATATCTTTAAATCCTTATTTTAACCGGTGTAAGTTCATTTTGGTGTAGGATACTGCCTGCTCAACTGAGGCTCTGGCTGAATTGCAAGGCACAGTTCTTTTCTCGGCTCCAGATGGGGTTGGCATGCGTTTGGAGTATCCTTATTTCCCAATTTTGATCTTTGCTGTTTCTTTTGATTGCTTAATTAGCAGGTTTCGCCAGACTCCAGCCATTTTATGTGTTTCTTAACAAAATTCAGATATGCTAAATCAAGGATGGGGAAGCGAAGGAAGACAAAGTAGATGGAAGTTTATCAAACCATCTGGCAGAGTGGACTGTGGAGATTCTGAAGGAAAGGTCTTGTAGTCTTTAAAGACATGTAGGACTCGCGTTTTCTCTTTCTGAGATTCTGGGAGCCCATCGCATTATTTTGTTGATCATGGATTTGTGCTGGTGTGGTGGGCCTGGTGGTTCATATGGTACATATAATAACTTATTATTTCCGAGTGCTTATGAGCCTTCTAACGTCGTGTAACCTTCCTTCTTGTGGTTGTTACTTACCTTGTGAGGTCTATGTTATGGGAATGTTTTCGCTTGGTAATACCAAAAAAATAAGTAAACCACTTTATTTTTGGAAAAATAATTCCTAGCTCGATCAATATGGGAGTGTTTCCAGCTGCTACTTGAGTTAGTGATTCATTCATTTGAAAACTGCTAATTGAACACTCAAACCTTTTTCCACAAAAACTTCCAACAAGTTTTACCCAAGAAAAAACACTAGATAGCAGTCTTTTGTAGTTGGTTTTATGTTTTTACAAGAATAGGTGTTTAGTACGGCAGAAATCTCCCAAAATAATGGGGAGTGGAAAGTCTTTCTGTTTGCGCATCATCCAGGCGAAAAATTCGGGTTTTGGAGAGGCAAACAGGCGTTATGTTGCTTCAAAAAGTAATGATTTTTGGATAGAGAATTGAAGTTGAGTTCTGTTCTTTTTTAGAATCACTTGTAATAACGAGTTTGACGAGAAAAACAAATCATAATATATAAAGAAAAGGGCATTATTTCTTCCTAATTGTTATTTGTGCAACACCAATTTAGGAATCATTTCCATAGGCTCTGGCTGAATTGCAAGGCACAGTTCCATCAGGTGATTGATTTTATGGTTATTGTTATGGGCATTATTTTGCCATGTTTTTTTAGAAAAAACTTTGTCTATCCATCGGGTATGCTACCAACCACTAATAGCTGTGAAGGTAGCGGTCTGCATTAGGGGTAGCTGTCAGCTGTGGGTAGTTGTTAGCTGTAGTAGTAGCTGTGAGTTGTTAGATGTCGAAGTAACTGCGTAAAATATTAGTGTTCGGTAAAAGTAGCGGGTGGAGTAGTTGTTACTAAATATTTCCTTTATTACTTATTAAAAATTTTATTATATATTTTCCAACCTCTACCTTCAATCACTACTTTTTTAGTTTTCCACAACCACTATCTAAACTCTACCTCTAACAGCTACCTTAATCACTACCTTGCCAAACACTTAAATTTATAAATTAAAATTTTGACCTCTACTTTAACCACTACCTCTACCTCTACTACTACTTGCCTAACACGCCTTATAAGGAAAGGACAAATTATTAAAAGAGGCGGTCTAATTTTATGTTAAAATTAGACCAACCAAAGCCCACATTATATTAATAAGCCCATTCTATCTTACTCTAGCCTAATACTATTCCTAGACATTTAGCATTACTCTAGCCGTTCATTCTCTTCTCTTTTCCTTGTATCAATTTTAGTCTCAAAATATAACAAAAGATTCCTAAAAAACACATGACTTACCAAATGAATTAAGATATTCACTAACTGGAGTAAACTAGTCACTAAATAAATTAAACACTGAGTATCGAATGAACTAAACAGATCACGAAATAGATTAAATAGGTCACAAAATGGATTAAACCAGTCCCTATTTTCAGAAGACGGTTTGTTGATTTGTTCTCTTCTTATTATTTGGCTTATTGGGCCTCTTGGGCCATTGCGTAATTTTATTTTAAAAGTAGACGGTCTCTTACAAGACAAGCTGTGAGGGAAGAGGGGGGTGGACACCAAAATTAAGAAAAGAAAAAAATAAATAAAATGAATGAAGGAAGTTATTAAGTGTAATTAAGTTTCATTCCAAACTTAGCTATCATATTTTTAGCAAAAGATAGTTAAAACTTTAAACTAAAATATCAAAAAATCTACAAAGTAAAATAATTTAAAAAATATCAACTGTTATATTTTCTTGAGATCTATGTATAGACATCCACTTTGCTATATTTTTATGTACTTTCGAATTTTTATTTATTTTCAAATACATGTGTGATTGATTGCTCATAAGTGAAGGTGCATTTAATCAGATTAATCATGAAACATGATACAATATTTTAGGATGAGTGAGAAAGTGGTAGAGGGAGAGGGATGATATATTTTTTTACTCATGAACGATGATGCTAATGACATCTTCCATTAATCAATTGTAAGATTTTTGTTTTTGTAGGCGTTTTGTTTTTAAAACACTTTTTCTAATCTACTCTCTAATATGTATTACTCTTTTTTATGTATTTAAATTGTTTAACTATTTAAACTCTTTTAAGATTACAATTACACCCTCTAAAACAACAAAATGATTAAAACTTAACGATTACTTTTAAGAGTATGAAAAATATGTATACACTGAAATTACAATGTAGTTTCTCCCATATCCTTAACACGAAGCACGCATCGCGTGCATATTTGGCTAGTAATAGTGGAGTTCATCTCATCGTGACTAATATTTTTAATATCTTTATTAATAGCCGGTAACTTACCCAATGGGTAGATGTAGCCATGTTCGTTTTTAATGGGAATTAAATATGAGAAGATATTTTTGACTATCATTGGATATATCAATCTTATTCAAATTTGAAACAAAAAAAATATATTATACACGGTTTTAAGGAAAAGAATTTTGAAAATTACTCAATGTGCCAGCATAAATTTTAAGGGAAAGAATATTAAGGACATTCATATCTAATGACGAATTATACAAATTTTAAATTTTATCGCCAAAAAATAATTGCAATGTTTGTGTTATACACGTTTTGATACGTACTCCTACCTAGTTTTTTGAAACAATGGTTTTCAAAAAATCTTACTCCCTCCGTCCCACAATTATCTTCCCATTTCTTGAATATGTGTGAGGTATAAAATAATGAAATGGGAAGATAATTGTGGGACGGAGGGAGTACTTTGCAATCTTCGTATTTTCTTGCCAAAATATATTTGCAATCATATACTGATATTGCAAAAGATCTTAATGACACGTGCTTTTTAATTGCTGTCTGAATTTGATTAGTCAAATGAACCTTTATCAAATTTTTTATACCCCTTCTTCATTTTGTTAAAAGCTTATATACCTTGGTATCTAATAGGTAAAGTTCAAGTACCAAATACGAAAATTTAAGGATCTTTTATAATTATAATGAAGTTACGGAAAAGCGACACATGGTACCAATGAATGCCACGTCTTACATTGCTTCAGAGGATGACACGTGTGTTTTTTTAATTTTGCTTTATTAGAATATATAGATATAGATTTAGATAGATATAGATATAGATAGGTAGATAGATATATAGATATAGATAGATAGATTCTTTGTTTCCCCTACTATTTGCAAAAGATAAGCAATCAGTTATGTTTTTGAATATGTAAATCTGATAAATATCTTTTATTTCCACATTTTTCTTATACGGTTGAGTGTTGAAGATCGTTGATAATTTATTTTTGAATTTTTTTATATTTTTGAATTTTTGGTGCCCCTTCTCTTCCCTTATATCATAGAGATATATATTTTAAAAAAAAAGATAAAACAAAAGAATTACTCAAAATTTGTTGGGTAAACCGAGAAGTGATGGGATTAGGGTTAGGATTAGCAAACCAAAAGTATATATAATCATATAAAAACAGAATAACCCCAACAAAGGAGAGACCTTTTAACAACTTGAAAACACACACCACTAACCACTTCCATAAGTTTAGAATCCATGCATCGTGATTATGACAGAATCAAGTAGAACAAGAACAAGTACAAAAACGTCTGATATTGATACAAAAAACTGGGTGTATGAACTGAGCTTATTATCAGGGAAAGATGTAAAACCACCATTTGGGTGGCGGTGTTCGAGCTTCGGGCGGCGGAAGAAGATGCATACCTACGGTGTAGTACATATTCTTGGTAGAAAATGTATGAGTGAATATAAGATATCAACGCAGATAGACAAAGTAGGTGATGGCAACCCAAAGTGGAACCACAAGTTCATCTTTAAAGGGGTTCACGTTGACAGTGAGGTCCTAAACGACCAAACTAATTACCCTGTACACTTAAAAATTTATGCTGTTGCTACAGGTTTGATGTTCAAAGATCAACTCATTGGTTCCACATCATTCTATATGAATGACAGCCTTGTTATGGATGATTTCTCCTACAAACAAATATTCAAACGTAAGGATTTCACCGGGGATATTCTTCTTAGGACCGAACTTATGACTTACAAAAATTATCGAAAACGCTTACTCAATGGTACGTATGATGCGGAATGCAGCACTACAAGATTAGCTAGGTTATCTCTATCCCAAACTCATCAATCCAACTACTTCAACACCAATAATAATGCTGCTGTATTGAACATAATGCTGGCGGCTGTTGCTCATTAGTCATTAGAGAGATCATGTAATCATGTATTTGAATCATGGAACAAATATTAGTTTTTTCTTTCTTTTTCTTTTCTAGTTTGTGTAGGATTTATTAAAAGGTAACTAGAAGTTCCGGATGTCACAATAATTATAAAAGTTAGCTTCTAAAATTTTGCTGATTGTCTTTTGCAGTTTATTCACCCTTGCCTTAGCCAATGTTTGCTATCGTTTTTATTTTGACAATGAAACCGGCTCTATAAACTGTACTATATAGGCATATGGTACAAGAATATTCCTGTCCAAGTCGTAATTGGGTTGCTGATAGAGATTATCCTGTTTCTGACAAGTATGCATCAAAACTTAAGAGTTTTAAATGATGGTAATTTAGTTCTTGTATGCAATGGGTGCAACCGTGCAAGTCACCCATTTGGTCTACAAACTTGAATAGAAATCCCTCTGAATCTATTGAAGTTGTGCTCCTAGATGATGGAAACCTCGTTTTTAGAAGGGGGTCTAATTCGAGTTCTCCCCTTGGGCAAAGTTTTGAGCATCCAACTGATACATATATGCCTGGCAGTAAGTATGGAATAAACAAAGTAACAAAGTCAAGCATATCTTTTACTTCTTGGAAGAACTCAGAGGACCCAGGAACAGGTCTTTATACTTAGGAACCGATCCTAATGCTAGTCAGATGATTATGCTGTGGAATAAAACCACACGTTACTGGAGCAGCGGAGTATGGAATCCTGAACAGCATATATTCAGTGAAATTCCACAGCTGAGGTTTACACCGAAACAGATTATCCTCACCTATGTCGATAATGAGAATGAGAGTTAGCTCACATTTCTTGTTCATGACCCTTCTCTTATTACAAGGTTTATCATGGATGTTTCAGGACAATTCAGGGATGTAACGTGGAACGAAGATGCACAGGACTGGATTTTTCTTTATTCTAATCCTGGACAGCAGTGTGAAGTTTATAATTTTTGTGGTGCTTTTGCTATTTGTAACCAGTCATCTCTGCCTTATTGTCATTGTTTGCAAGGATTTGAGCCAAAATCAACCCTGGAGTGGAATTTGAATGATCATTCTGGTGGGTGTGTTAGAAAGACCGAGTTGTCGTGCCATGGTGGTAAAAGTCAAGATAAGTTCTTGGTCAGTCCTGGTAGAATCTTAATCGAACATCAACATTCTATCTCAAGTTTCCACTTTAGGAGAATGCAAATCTGCTTGTTTAAGAAATTGCACCTGCACTGCTTATGCTTATAATGATGGGAGCTGTTTAATTTGGTTTTCGGACTTGACGAACATGAGACAGCTTTCGAGCAATAGTGGCAGAACTCTTTATATTAGAGTTGCAGCTTCAGAAGTCCAAGCAAGCAAAAATAAATTGATCATTGGTATATTGGTAGGCCTAGGTGGAGGATTGGCAATGGTAGCCATTTTCGGCATTGGCTATTGTTATTGGAGGGGGAAAAGGCGATTGCGTGTAGCTGCAAAAACTATGGAGCACACATTGACACGATTTGCCTATAAAGATCTGCAATCTGCCACTAAGAATTTCTGTCAGAAACTCGGAGGAGGTGGTTTTGGATATGTTTACAAGGGAATGTTACCCGACTCAATGGCAATAGCAGTAAAGAAGCTAGAGAACACCAGCCACATTCAAGGGGAGAAGCAATTCAGAGCAGAAGTAACTTGCAATTGAGCGCTACAATTGCTTTCGCCAAACAGATTTTCCTCACGGAAGCTAAACAACCAGTGATTCACTCTGCAAATAATTTGATATGGGCTTTTAATGGTCAATTAGTTATGGTCTAATTTGAGTAATATCTTCGCCTGTGTGGCTTTTCATCGAAAAAGTTATGGTGTAAACACGATCATAAAGTATTATTAATAACGTTGAGTCAATAAAGCTAAATCGAAATCAGTGGGAAAAAACAAAATCAAGAAAAGGTTACAAGATGGTATTTTTACAATCTTCATATCATTAACTCAGTCTCATATGTGACTCCATTACAATAAGGACGGTATTATTACAGTTTTTCATATCATTAATAATGTATTAGATGATCATTAACTCATAGTCTCATATCTCTACTGATTTCTTGGCCAAAAGGGCTAAAAATCAAACATGACGTAGTCTCATAGGCGACTTGATTAGATGATCCGGTCCAGTTTACTACTTCCTCCGTCTCATAATATAAGTTTTGTTTACTTTTACACAATATTTAAGACGTACTTTTGACCTTCAATATCTTTAATTCTGTTTTAGCAAAAAATATAAGAAGTTGATAATATAAAAGTACATATCAAGAAGAATCTAACTAGATCCCACATGAATATGTTTTAACGTATATATTAACAAGAACAATTGGTTAAAGATTTTAAAGTTCGACTCCCAAAATAGAAACAAGACTTGTATTATGGGACGGAGGATTCACTAGGATGTTCTACTCGTAGGCCGTACTAGTAATCAACTTGGTTTGGGCATATGATTCAAGATCGATTATGGTCATTAAATTCCTTGAAATGCAACAAACGATGACGTAAATAAAAATTATGGTAACTTGTATACCAACAGAAATTTCAAATCTTTTTATGTTAAGTGTATGAAAATCTATAGAAAATACAATCACAAACCAACCAGTTCAATGTAATAACAAGTCCGGAAAGTAATCCACATACAATGCAGTAACTATCAGGATGAGCTGCTACCTAGTGGTTCACTTATTTCAAGTAGTTCATTTGTAAGGCCTGTAAATACCATAGAATCAGTCTCAATTGGCTTGAATTTTACCAGAGCAGAGGGGACTAAGTCCTCTTCCTCAAGTGTTGATGCTCTCTTCCCTGGAGCAGGAAAACAAGGGATCACTCGCCGTTTTACTGGCACTGGATGTATCAACTCGAATTCTAAGCCTTGTTGTTTCAATGCGGAGCTTACAAACTCATAGAGAGCACTCGTCGGCTCCTTAGGTAAGAAGACTCCTTGAAGAACCACCCCGTCAGGAAATTGGACCCTGATTATTGTTTTGGTGTACCTCTTTCGAGCTGCTTGAGCCTGCTTTTCTTTCAAGGACTTGGGTATCAAAAGCTGAGAATCAGCTAACCTTTTCTTCTTCATCTCGGCTTCTCTTCTCACTTCTTCAAGAGACCGCTTATAGAAAGAGTCGGGTAACTCAATCCTAGCTGCAGCACTTTCAGAAACTGAAAAGAAAACCTTGATTTGTCTATCAATTGTCTTAGGCTCAGTCTCTTTATCCTTCATCTCCAGTTCAGACTTCTCATCTACCTTTACTAGAGATGCAGATGACAAGCTTCCAGCATCTTTTGCCCGTTCCAATAATTTTACCGAGTCTTTCAACATCAGAATACCCTCTTCTGAAGGGGTATCCATCACAGCCCACATTTCATCTCCCTCTTCTTTCAGTTCAAAACCAACAACTTCCAGCAACTCGATGCCTCCTGTTACCTCACCAATAGCCTCCCTAATCTTCGGATTGCCCATCCTTATCTTGCGAAACTTGGAATTCTCTGGTTCCTTAACTATGTTGCTCAACAACCTCAATATAACATCAGCTGAACTTTCAGATGGGTTTCCTGAAAAATACACACCAACACAAGCTTCCATATTGTTCACCCCCTCGGCCTTATTTTCAGTATCTTCACCCATTTGCAGTGAACCCAAATCAACACTATCAGCACCAACACCATCGCCACCATTTTTGCTCGTCTTATGAATACACGCTTCAACGTGCACTGACACCTCCTCTTCAGAAGTGAAACCCGAACCACAAACGGGACATTCAAATACATTAAGTTCGTATCCATTCTTGTTCCTTTTACCTGATGTGACCAATGAATCATACGGATTAAACCCATCTTTCGAAGAGCTGTTTTGGCTCGAATCCGGTTTTGAATTTGTATTCGTATCCGAATTCAGCATTGAACCCTTCTGATCTTGCAATGAGGTGGGTCTACTACTACTCACAGAAAGATCAGAACTTTGTGTATTCTGAGATATGGGTTTTGTATGAGCAGATTGTGTGTTAACATTCTTATTCGGATCAGGAAACTGTGAACCCAAAAATGGACGATTTGGGTTTGGATTAGTGGGTCCTGAAGATGATGAAGAAGAACCCAAAACCCTACCTTGGCCCTTAAATTTGCCAGAGGAAGAGGAAGTCATTTGATTATTGACCTTTTTCATGAAACCTTTAAACTTGTCTTTCATGTCATCCATTTTATTTATATTATATAGTACCAAAACAACAAATTGCCAAATGAAGAAGAATCAAGACACCAGCTTTATAGTGTAATCAAGTAACAATTACTAATTAATATTCAAACAAGATAATAAGGGTGGTGAATGAAACAGAAGATAAAATCAGATATAGTTGCAAAAATGAAATAGTTATGCAGATCCGGATTGAGAGATATATAGAGAAAGAGAGACGAACCAGGTGAGATTAGATGAATAAATGAAGAACTATGGAAATTGGGAAAGTGAGCGCAGATCAGAAACAATCAATTAGGTACGCGTAATGGTTTCTGTTATTCTTTCGCGCAGAGATAATTCAGACAGAGCATTTCCTCGCTAAGTAATTGGAACACCGCGTGCCCTGAAATTCAATGTCATGGAATTGATAACTGAGAAAGGAACTCGTTGACTTAACTAGCAACTCAGGTTAAGAATTTTAAGTTAATAGTTGCCAAAAAAAAATAAAAAAATTAGTGTGCGGCTAAACACAGCCCGTATTTATTAGCTCACAGCCCGTATACGTATAAATACGGGGTATAAAAGTCTAAATTGCCCCTCTTCCTTTACTCACTTCCTTTTAAAAAATTTTTTAAAAAAAAATTTAAAAAAAAAACTGATAATTTCACGGAACCGGATTGACTTTCCGGTACCGTGTACCGGAAATTCCATCCGGTTCCGTGAAATTATCAGTTTTTACGGAACCGGATGGAATTTCCGGTACACGGTACCGGAAAGTCAATCCGGTTCCGTGAAAATTCAATTTTTTTATAAAAAAAAATTATTTTTTTTTGATTTTTTTTTTTAAAAAATGGATTTTTACGGTACCGGATTGACTTTCCGGTAATTCAAATTTTAAAAATTTTTTTTTTTTTTTGAATTTTTTTTTAAAAAATGGATTTTTACGGTACCGGATTATCCGGTTCCGTGAAAATTCAAATTTTAAAAAAATTTTTTTTTTTTTTTTTTGAATTTTTTTTTTAAAATGGATTTTTACGGTACCGGATTGACTTTTCGGTACACGGTACCGGAAACTCCATCCGGTTCCGTGAAAATTCAATTTTTTTTTAAAATTTTTTAAAAAATAATTTTTTTTTTGGATTATTTTATAAAAAAAACCGGACATAATTATATTTAATAAGGGTATTTTGGACAATTTGCTATAAAATACGGGCTGTGAGATAGTAAATACGGGCTATGTTTAGTAACACCCAATCCGTAACGAATTACTTGTAACAATGCAATAGTTTACCATTTACAAATAATACTTCCTCTGTTCCACAAGTTTCTTCCCACTTCTTGAATTTATGTGAGGTATAAAATAATAAAGTGGAAAAAACATTGTGAAACGGAGGGAAGACCATTTATTGCAAGAATTTGTTACGGAGTATAAGTAAATGAGCCAAGTGGTCTTGGCATGGTGGTAGCCCAAGTTTGTCTCTTAGTTGATTGGTTAGGAGTTTGCATTATGACCACTGGGAAAAAAAAGGAAGTTATCGGCCAACTCGTGACCTTTGAGTGGAGCTCTATTGGCGAAGGGATTAGTCATTGCGATCGTCACCAAAAAAAATTAAGTTGATGTAAAAGTTAAGCTATCCATAAAATAATCTAAATTCACTTTATATTTTGAGTAAGTATTGGGGGTAAAATGTTTAATAAGGTTTTAACCTAATATCTTAAGGTGTAAAATAATATACCTTTGAAATGTTGAAATTTAAACTTAATAGTTACATAGAGTCTGTCTATAAAATCATCAACTCATGAACAGCGCCAACACAGGCGTTTATATTCTATATTTACCAAAATTAAATTAAATTTGATTTAAGTATATATTTTAAGTTCAACAAAATAAGCTAAGGAGCAAAGGGCTTTAACGTGCATTCTCTTCACTTAAAGATACTATGTCAATTTTACTGGTTGTTATTTTGTGGTAGTTGAAAATAATTGTTTGAATTTCTTTCAGGAAAATTTGCGAAAAACACCTTATTTGTTACTGTTTTTGAAAAAGAACACCTTGTATAATTTTTTTTTGTGAGAAAACACCTTATATGTCACTTTTTAGCAAAATGTACACCTTTCTGTTAGATTTTGGTTAAGAAGTCAAACTTTTGGGCATTAACCCACTAACTTTTCGCTCATTTTTGCGTGTCAGATTTTGACCTTTTTCTGATGTGTGTAACTCCCACGCACAAAAAAGCGGGCGAAAAAGAGGTTCACTAACCAAAAGTTTGGCTTTTTAATTAAAATTTGACAACAAGGTGTACATTTTGATTATTACACATTGTGAAAAATAGAAGTAAAACAACTAATACAAAATACAAGGAGTAATTTTATAGCTGATACAAGTCCAACTAGGTATAAACATTAAAGTGATATCAGTAATTTATTATTATTGAACTTATTAGATCTAGTTAACCAATATTTCACCTTATGGTTTGCACCTAAATGGACGTAATTAGCACTTGAATGGACTTAATTAGCCCCTAAACCTTTTTTTTAAATTTTTTTGAGACAAAGGCAATGCATCTTAACCTATATCTATCTATTAAAAAAGTGAAAGTATTTGGTCAGACCGTCTGAACCAATCTTACGGTTAGACGGAGTCCCGCTACCGACGCCGCTTCTTCCTCCTTCCTCTCCGCGACACCACCGAGATCACCGGTAGAAGTGCGAACTTCGGGAGCCGATGATACAGAATCAGAAGCCTTGAGAGTAAGAGTAGTGTTAGGAATGCGAAATCGTGTCCACGCAAAAGGCTGTGGCGACTGTTGAAGGGGCATAAAAGCTGATTGAGTGTGCTACCACGGTAAAGCGTGAGACAGTGGCTGCTGGGTGGCGCTTATTGCTGAAAGGACATTAGCACCGAATTGTCAAGAGAAGGCTGCATCACAACCATAGTTGGTGCACTAAATGAAATTGCAATGGAGGTGGAAGGTGTTTGACCTTCGTGACTCATGACAACAACAACAGTAAAGGTGGGGGCTTTAATTAAAGCAAAGCAAATAATGAATCTTGGAAGATTCAATGAAAAAAACAAGACGTTAGTGGGCAACGAAAGATTAGGGTTGGGAGATTAACAGAGAGCCCTAGATGAATGATGATGATGATAGTTGGTTAATTGTTGATGGTTAGAGAGGAGAAAGAATAATACCATGATTTTATGGAATTTCAGTTCATTGATTTATTGTTTCAGTTCATTGGTCTATTCTTTCAGTTGGTTGATTTATTCTTTCAGTTGGTTACTTTATTCTTTTAGTTGGTTTTTTCTTTCAGTTAGTTCCTTTTTTTTTCTTTCAGTTGGTTACTTTATTCTTTCAGTTGGTTTCAACTGAATGAATAGAAGGTCCAACTGAACAACTAAAATCAAGATACATCCAACTGAATGAATAGAAGGTCCAATTGAAAGAATAGAAGGTCCAATTGAAAGAATAGAAGGTCCAACTGAAAGAATAGAAGGTCCAACTGAACTTATTCACTGAACAACTAAAATCAAAATACATCCAACTGAAAAGAAACTGAAACCAAGTGAAATCGTCTGACCAACTGTTATGGTCAGACGTGTCTGACATAATACATTCTGATTAAAAAAAACAGAAAAAAATACAGGGATTTTGTATTTTATAAATTTTCCAAAATCATCTCTAAAAGGCACTATAAGGAAATGTAGAGACTGCCAACCACCTGACAATCATCTCTAAGTATTTTAATGTGTTTGGAAGAGTTCTCGTTAAAAACGTAGTAAAATCTGAAAAAACCCAAAGAGTCGAGCTTAAAGGTTATGATACACACCTTTGAGACATTTCGCATCTCGGGTCGTAAAACGACATATAGAAGCATATCGGAGACCACGGGCGGGCATATGATAGTGTGGAGTGACCTTTGGTGCTAGTTTGGGTTGGATGATAGCGATGTTAAATGGTTGATGCATAATGTGTTATTGTGAAACAACTGAAAGCCAAGCTATCAAAAGCAAAAGTCAAACTATGACGAAAAACGAAGGTTTCTGGCCAAGCAATCAATGAAAGCAAAGTTATGGAGGCAAAGCAAGCTCGACCATCTGATATCCTTCTTCAGTAGGCATACATGAAAACCCTATCTCCTTCTCCCCTAAATGATTATATACAAGCTTGTAAAACACCAAGTGCCTGTTCTCCCCAGCTTATTTTCAGTTCAGCTCTACACAATACTTTTACTCTCACATATCACTATTCATTTCAGTTCAGTTCAATTCAGTTCAATTCAGTTTGTTTCAGTTCATCTGTTTTGTACCGAAAAGAACATACCGCCAAGCCTTTTCGATTATTTGCGCCTTAGAGATGGGCAGCTGATTGTGTCTCTCTTTGGGGGGTAGCTGTCCAAAAGGTAATGCTATCACGGATTTTATTAACTACATGATCAACCACCTCGAACCCATCTTTCACAATCGAGCTCACAGTCCGAGCAAAACATGGTATAGTAACAGTCTTCCTCCAAGCAAGAGTCTAAAGCTTATTGACTATAATATTGGCAAGCCCATCATCCCAGGTACAAGTATCAAAAGTGACAGTTGTCAGTTGTTTTTCCACTTCAAAGTCTAACAACCATTCTACTACCCTGTTCTTTGGTTTGTCGTACCTTTTCATATTTTCTTATATGGTAAATTTATTTACCCATCTATTTTTACTTTATCAATTTTTAATCTTATATGTACCTTCTTATTTTTCTTTCACATACTTTAATCACCACCTTTATCATATAATAAATAATCTTTTTAATTATTGTCTCCACATATCTATGACATCATCTTCTTTTGACATCATAATGATGTTTGCATAAATTAACAGAAGATACACCATAGTGGACTCTCTTCCCATGAAACAATACTATCAGCTTTCTTTCCTTGCGAATTCCTCCGATTTTGGGAGAAAAGGAAATGTATTCTTTTCCATCCACTTATTTCCAATCAAATCCCTATTATTTAATTTTACCAAACAGGGAAAAAATGTCTTTTTTCCTCTCTTCCTTTCTTTTCCATCCAAATCCCATCTACCAAACACTGTAGGTGAATATGATTTATTTTTGTTGGATCATTTTATCTTTGATGTCATTGTTCTTGTCGAAGGGCAGGCTTACACCCTTGTCAAGGATCCTAGGATGACAGTTATTGTGTAGCTACTTCTCTTATATCTCTATACATAAGCCATAAGTCTTAAGGATCGTTTGTTATGCTTTAAAAGACCTTTAAGCCACAATTTCACAATTGCCATTCGTACAAAAAATGAGAAACCAACACTTCCAAGTGATTGCACAAGTTAGAACACGAGGCACATCAGGACCAAAAAGTTAATTGATCCTCATTGAAATTGCAGATGAATAAAAAGTGTGATGATTCTCATCAGGCAAAAAGTGGAATATTACATGCTAGGCATATGATTACAGCTACATGATATAAGAAGGAGAGGGGTAAATTAGTGCTTTTACAACTATCACTACGAGTCTACGACGATTAACTAAAATGAAAGATGATATACTTCAAAAGACATTCAGGAGCACTGATCTCACTGAATGAGAAAATTAGGGTTCACGCTGGTAAGAACAAAATTGATTTCTTTCCAATTATTGAAGTCTCGTAAAAATGGGCTGCTCAGCTTCTAAACAAACAAAACAAGTCTGTATGAGGAATTGCTTTGCTTCTGCAAGTAAATTTACATGTATGGATTTACTGTGGATGTAAAAAGCTGCGGGACTCAAAACCTTTAGCAGAAAAATCCGCAGCGATTTATGTACACTAAATGAACTAGCAATATGTACATATATGCATCGTAGTAGTATTTCAGGAAGAGGACTGTCTATACAGTCCACCCTGCTGAGGCATCAAGCAACATAAAATTACATGAAGACTCTTCTGTAGTACTCCCTCTGCACCTGCAAAAGAAAAATGAAAAATCTAGATTAGAAATTGACCAGAGAAATTTAGGATAGAAGAAGAGATAATAATAAGGGGAGTTCCAACATGTGAATTGAAGACAACATTTGCAACACGCGGGGGGGGGGGGGGGGCATGTTCTAATCTGCAGATATAATTGGATGTCATAATTTGAAGGATTCTAACACCGATTCTATAGATTCACTGAATTCTCAACAGTTAATTCAATGTGTGGTTATTCTTCACAAATACTAGTTTTCTAATTTTGTGGAAGACATGAGCATGAGTTATATCTTGCACACAGTTAAGAAATGAACAAAAGTAGCAAGAAAGATAAGCTGTAGTATTACCTTCTGAATAGTAAGTGCATGTACAAAGCGTTCCAGAACTTTAGAACTCCGACATAATGTTACATACAGATGGTGTATGTTTTATATGTAGTGAATAATGAATTCCACTTTTTTCTTAGCTAGGACTGCGGCCAAATAATGACCTTGTCGTGGGAACTGATGCTGGAAATTGACCAGGAGACCACACACCAACTCCTTCCTTGGGCACTGAATCTCCATTTGCATAGTCAGCCATTGGGGAATAAGGTCTTGTAACCTTTTTCAGGAGTCCCTGATAACATTAAAAATATATGAAACATAATTACTATATAACACCCAATTGAACATTCTAAAGCTATTTTGTGAAATATGAACTCAAGGAAAGACATTCTAATCCCAGAAAGTTATGACATTTTGCTCCAATTTACTATTGTTAATTACTACACACTCCCTTTTCTTTTCATGGCAAAATAAAAATATAAACTTGACCACCGAAGAGAGAGCGTCCACTAGAGAAGTGTGCGCCCAAAACCTACCTGCAACCTGCCCACTCTGAATAAAATTACTAAATTATTCTGTCTTCTAGGGAGGTAATTCTAGCAACATGCCTAGCTCTTGAATTCCTAATTAGGTACTCAGGTTTTTTGCGGATTTGCTTGACCGCTAATTTCTTGAAATATGACAAATTGTAATTGTAGAATCTATATCGTTACATCAATCCTAAAATATATCATCATAATAGTATGTTTCTAACTTTTATGTTTATAGTATTTAGTAGGCATAGTTTGACCAAGAATATTACGCCTAACTTTTATGTCTGTGAGTGACTCAGTGACCCAAGATGGATGCAGTGGTAGAGAGAGTGGCAGAGCTAGAATTGACTGCCGTGAGATGATGGAGACAACTCACAGACATTGTGCTCGCCTGCTCGGGAGCAATGCCTAGTCAATATCGGATATATGCATATACCCATCGCCTCACATTTTTGGTGGTATATTTAATGAAAATGGTAGTACATTTCATATGTATAGTAGTATATTCTAATATATATGTTAGTACATTTCTTGATGAAAAATAATATGCCAGATACAAACTATATAAGTATATAGCTGTGAAAATATCGATTGTTATATACTACTTTTCTCAATAAATGTACTACCATGTATAAGGAATGTACTACCAAAAAAGTGAGGCGATGGATATATGCATATATCCGATATTGATTAGGCATTTCTTGTGCTCGGGCAAGCAAAGGAAATCTATTGGCGAGAGGCAACAGTTAATGATTTGTTAAAGGAAAAGGATGAGCTCCGCAAGCAACTAAATTTTGCTCAGGCGCAAGTGGAAGAACAGTAGAGAAGTGCGAGCCACCGAAAAAAAAAAGACAACAAACTTAAATGAGAAAATTACATTACTCATCCTCACCTTTGACTGGTTAGGCCCATAGGTGCTCATTGCTTGCTCAATTGCAGCATAAACCTTGAAAGCCTGATTTGAATCACGGTTACATTTGACAGTACGAACTTGATCCTTGCTCTCTGTTGACTTGGTTTGGAGATACAGAAGGACACGTGAAGGTGGAGAAGTGTGTTGGTCTCTCTTTCCATAAGTCACCTCCATAGTTACCAGGTCATCCCACAGTACATCCCACAAAACAGAACATGGATCTTTGGCTGCACTGAATTTCCGTTGATTTGAAATGATGTTCAAGGGTTGCTGAAATTTTAAAAAAAGGAAGTGTCAATTGGGCACTAGAAAATTATGTACCGAAATCAAAAAACACAAATACAAATAGGATAACCAATCATTGCCTTTTATTATACATTGTCCACTTACTTGAAGAAGTACAACTCTACGATGGGTGACTATAAAGACTCTTCCTTTAGGGAGCATAAAATGATCTTCATAGGCATCTGATAAAGCAAACTTTCCACGCACTTTAAACAAATCAACTTGGCCAAGAAAAGATCCTGATTCTGCCAGTTGTAGTATAACCTTTATAATACAAACAGAAAATAGGTAAATGCACTATATTTTACATATAATGTCAAAAATTACACATGTAACAGAAAATCAAGCAACTCTTGGTGTCTATATCTATGTACATTTAAAAAGTTGATGATCAATATATATAAGGCATATCTAAAAATAGAAAAAACAAGGCTAACAAAAAAACTTGCCATCAGAAATCTCTTCTAGATCAAAATGAGTATGTAGAGCGCCATTACCTGTCCTTGTGCCTTATATTCATCATAAGGTCGAAGTAGGTTATCACCACTAATTACCCGTGGCAGCCTCCTCCGCAGAAGTTGTTCTTCAGAAGTAAGAGCAGCTTGTATCTTCATTCTCATTGCATTGGCACCCTCAGTAGTTTTTGATAATAGATCCAGCACACCACTCACTGGTTGTGCAGCTGCACCTAGTATTCCTTTTCCTACTCCTTGAACAAATCCCTCAACACCAGATGATTTTGCCCCTTCAAAAGGCTTTGTTACGATTCCTGTGACACCTCTAAAAAAGCCTTTTGCTAGTGCTCCACCGCCCTCTCTGATAACATCACCAAAAGCTCCTACTTTTTCCTGCAGTAAACAAGGTTTAAATGGGGCTATTGCTTCTGGATATGTAGGTTGCCAATCAATTTTGTGATTAGAATATCTTGGGGCAGTCGCAGTACAGAGTCTTTTCTTTAGGGGAGAGATAAAAGCAACAAAGTGATGCACTTTAAAAGCAAATATGACAAGAAATCAAGACACTACCGTCACTACGTCAATTATATTCATGATTTAGAGCAATAAATTACAAGCAGGGACACCTGCCAATTTTCTGCAGTATACCACATGAAGGACGTAATCATGCAAGCCAAGAAATAGTTCAATTATGAGAAAGAAACCTGTCTTTGTCGGCTTTGGATAAATTTCTTATCCATTGATAATGCTGCAACACCTTTGCTCATGTGTTCAAGAGCACTGCTTGCATTCCCAAGTATATCCACGCCAGAAAGCAGCTGAAGAGGTTGACTTAGAAGATCCTTCTGTATATTCGAGGTGGCATTACTGATAATAGCACTCTGTCGCATAGACACATTTTCCACAAACCTTTGTTGTATCCTGACCTAGTTATTACAGGACAGCATGACCATCAGAATTGCAGTGTGATTTTCAAATATTTAGAAAGTAATATACACGATATCAAAAATAAAAGAGCGGAGAGTCTTCATGAAAATGTCATGAAAAGTTATTCTTGTTATGTGACATGAAGGCATCGTTTGTGGATGTAATATCAAACAGAAATGAGAACGAAGAAAGCTGGCATCTAATTGAGGATTGACGTCATAAATCAAACAAAGAGGAGTCTTCATGAAAATGTCATGCATCAAAGGCAGGCAGACACACCTCACAGAGAAAAATATACTGACTTTCAGAGAGAAAATAAACTCAAGTAAAAATGATGAACAATCAAATAAAATATACAAGAAGGAAGCTCATAAAGAGGCAACAGTAATGAAGGGGATATATCATACTGGCATATTTTCCATATTCCCCAGTGCGGTCATCAAAGATGCCCAGAAACCAAGCACACCCTTAGGCCGCTGAGTTGGCGACATGACCATTGATACCTTCAGCCTTACTTCTGAGATGTCAAGAACTCTGGGTTCAACAAGATTCTCCAAGTTAGTAGCCACACAATCTTAAGTACAGGGAAGCACAATACTCTAACACAGTTTAAAATAAATTGCCCATACCCAATTTGAATAATTGGATCAATGGAAACATCATTAGTTTCTGTAGCACTGAACCTATTAAGGTTAATCTGTTGAATCATCTCATGGAGGCGCCATATGATTGGCTCATGAACATTTATCAAAAAGGTAGAGTTGTCAGGTCCCTATTTCAAGCACAAAATTAGTGTAAGACTCAGAAAGATTGTAACAATGAAGGAAAAAAAGCCCCTTTTATGCAGCCACCAACAACAGGATCAAGATCCAAGTAAGCTAAACAAGATTTTAAAATAAGTACAATTAGAAGATTACATGGAATCCAATATAAGGATAGACACACAGATCTAGTGACCCATTTGATTGCGATGTCACAGAGAATTTTAATATATAGTCTATCTCCTCATTGACTCTGTGCGGTCTGAACAGAACTGGCATAGGAGACAATGGAAGCTGATTGTCCACTTGGAGTCCACGCATCTTCAACTTAAATCTGGGGAGAAAGACAACCAATGCATCAATAAATTATTACGCAATTTAGCTGTTTCGTTCACAGAAGACAAAACAGATGAACATCAATGAATACAGCTTAACCAAACTACAAGATAATATTGTTCACAGTAGACCTGTAAGACAAGTTTACTAATAGCCAGATTGATTACCTGAAGTTGTTAGGCATGGCTTGAGATAGTAGGAAATTATACTTGGTTGGCATAAAATGATATTATAAATCGAAGAGACACCAAGGGGTTAAACCATGTACAAAAGGGAGTGCGGCAGCAATTTTTCAGGCCCCCAAGCTATCAAGCACCCAAATATAAATTCCTCGATTCAAGCGCATAGATTAAAATAGGCATTTAATTACATACTGTCTAACTTGACAAATATAGCATGTGTAATTAATCAAAATTTCTCCCTGTGGTTCACACTGCTTGTCTTTTCACAAGAATTTAAGGATAATAGAAAACATTTTATAAGAACAGTTATAGCAGAGTACTGCAATAATGATATAGTCACAAAGCACAATTAGCCAATTAGGACAATCAGATTCAATTCAACCAAAGTGAAAAAGAAGAAAATACTGTTTTACAGAGGGAGAGTATGCAATTTGAATTTTATGATAAAAGAAAACGAAGGGCATGCAGGTAGATAGTTGAATAGACTGCGACGCAATTAATGATTAGGAGCACTACCAGGAAATTTCAAATAGAAAGTTGGAATTCTTACATGGGTTACAGGGAAGTCTAGAATTTGTATGTCAATCGGACTCAGGTTCTCATGTATGAGTAGGACACACCAACAGGGGTACATGTCCAATGTCAGACTCAGCTAGTATATGAAAATTTTCCACGAATTTGATCCATAAAACAGCTGTCAAGTGTCACATCAATAACAAATAGTCGAGGGTTGGAAACCAACACTGAGGTGAAATGAAGAGTCCAAGTAACATAGCCATGCATCACTTATAAACTCAAATTTGACTCCAAACTACAATAGCCTCAAAATCTGAACCACTCATGCAAGTAAGCACTACCCTTGAAACCTATGATTTTGTTAAGCTAGAAAGTTGACCTTCTGAAGAAAATCCTAGAAGAAAGATAGAGAATTCTTCTTGGTTTGAATTAAGCTTGTACATGGATGAAAATTCAACTAGTTCCAAACCATCGGCAGTAATCAAGCCAGAGAGTATGTCTTACCTACTAGTCCCAGAGCCCAGGCCTGTGGAATGTGACAGAAGAAGATTCTGTACTGACAAATAAAGCATCTCTTCCGGTGTATGGTCAATAATGGACAAACCAAGCTCTGAAAGCTCAACAATAACATGGACTTCGGCAGTTGAGGTAGATGGAGGATATTCATATTCAGGCTCAGCTCTAGGAAGGGGTGGTACAGATGATGAAACTCTTTTCTGCGCACCTGGTACAGAGTCATCTTGAGGCATCCAATCACTAATTTTAACTACATTCATCTTCTCTTCTTTAACAATGGCCACACGTATAGCTCTAGCTGGTCCACTGCCAACATTCATAGGCTGGTGATCAAATACCTCATCGATATTGTATTTTACTGCTCTATGTGGATCAGATCCATCTACAAACAGCTCCAACAAACGCCGCCTTCCAACATCTTCCCATAAATATGGAGCGGCTGCATTGGGAGGAAGGCATCTCCATGAATCACTAGCTCCATCGACTTGACGGAAGTGAATGGGAAGAAACATGGAACGATTCTCAATCCTGGCAAGAGACAACTATTAATCACCCAGGCCCATATGACAAACAACAAATATGAAATCAAGTACCTATTAGAATATTAAGAACAATGCACAGGCCAGAAATGTCAAAATTTACAAAAGTTCAATGTGCTTGTCACATAGTGCCACTGTTCCAAAATACTTGTAACAGTTTGACTTTTCTGCTTGCCAAAGCACAACTTTGACCAATGGAATTTTTAATTATCTCTTGGTAAAAATTATAGAAAGTTGGTAATTCAAAGATATACCTTGATACTAATTCAACAATACTTCACATAATAAAAGTGCTTTCCCTATATTAGTAAAAAAACTACAAGAATGGAAGCAAAAGTCAAAGTGTTTCAACTTTCAAGTATTTTCTAATGTAGAAAATACATTGTAACATTATTGCACCTCCCCTCAACTGCATTTAATTTAACTTAGAAAATCCTACTCCCTCCGTCCCATAATATAGTGCTTGTATTCCATTTTGGGTGTCCCAAAATGTTGTTC
Source organism: Patellifolia procumbens (assembly GCA_947645195.1). Lineage (NCBI taxonomy): Eukaryota > Viridiplantae > Streptophyta > Magnoliopsida > Caryophyllales > Amaranthaceae > Patellifolia > Patellifolia procumbens. The sequence goes on from CANSGD010000144.1 coordinate 4,891,409, forward strand.
TTGTTTCCATTTTAAAAGGTACTAAATTCCTAACATACCTTCATCAAGTAATTGAAAAATGGTCCCCCCCAAAGTATTTTATTCTAAAATATCCCTTTTCTATGTACTTGTCATTATTATATTTGTCTTTTCTCCCTACTTTACCTCTTTAAATTTGTTGTTTTGTTGTCACAAATACTTCAATCATTGCTGTTTTGTCTAACCTTAATTTTTGTGAAAAATGAGAAACAAGCACTACATTATGGGACGGAGGGAGTATAAAATTAAGTCTCGAACCCTTTTCGACGCAATTCAAAAGAAAGGATCAAATCGGAAAATTTCCGAAACTTTATATCCTGAGTCACATAAATAATTTTTTGCACTACTACGAGGAAAGTCTAGAAAGTAGAAACAAACAAGGAGTGCCAAGAGAGCTTGTAAAATTTATCGCAGCACCCCAAAATAGTATTCAACATGATCACAACATTAGCTGCAGCTAGTATGCCAAAAAGGAAACAGATGAAAACATTTTTCATAGAGAAGTCACCAACTCATGGTTCAGGATTCAAGTGTGGTAAATAAATCTGGAGTTGGAACTGAAGTAGACCTGTATGGACTTGACAATGAATTTGGACGCAAAATGACTTCATAACGTGAATTTCCAGTACCAGTTCTCACTGCTACCCTTATAATCATCTCACTGCCACCAGAATCACTTTCCATAACAATGGACATCATTCCTTCAGACCCCACACTAAATGGTCTGCTCCAGTTATGACCATCCACTCGCAGCTGAAGCAACAATAAATGACAGTTAGATCAGGAAAAGACAATTACTATTCTTGAAACCATCTTTACTATTGAGGGATCAATGTACTTTTTATACCTTCAACATTTCAACTTTGGATGAAAAGAGCCATGGGATGGCTTTTGGAGGATCTGTGGGGCAAATGTGCTCCATAGATGTAGCACCGCACTGCTGAATATACACACTTAAACCAATTCTATTTATATACAATGTGCGTGGCTGAAAACGGATAACCTGAAAGTTTAAATCATATACCATTATTTGCGTCGAATAGTCCTGAACAACAATTGACAAAGCAAAGCTAATACCATCACAAGAACTAAAGAAAAGACAAAATGTTCTGAATCAAAACAGTAGATCATCATAGAGCAGTTTGCATCAAATAAAGGAGTTTGGCTTATACATTTTTCAAACAATCTAACAGCCTTTACTTACACCTGTTTCCTATTTTAGGCTTCTGTTATGCACCTCTTAACCCCTAACGAATAGAAATGAAGGTGAGAGCGCACAAAAGGTCATTTTAAATCCAGTTAAAAGCGAAACCAAAGTGACTGAAGCGCTGGGTTAGCAAGTTTATATTTAAGAATCACATTGCTTCAGATCATCTGGATATCTTAGATTGAAAATGCCCAGCTTTTGGCCAATCTCTAAATTCGATCACGTCTGTCAAAAGTCCCTTTATTATTTAAATGACGACTGTTATCCCCAAGCTTCGTTTATGCAGGCAATCAACAAGGGACTACAAATTGTTGGTCTATTACAACTTAAGTCCTAAAAAACACTTTTGTGTTTGCCTCCCCCCAGCATGCTATGTACTAACACAAGAACAGCTCACCCAATCAGTTAATATGAGACTATGCTATTTTTATTATTTGTGCATCATAATATGACAAATAAAACTATTGAATATGCCTTGAATTAATCTATTGGTTCAAATTACCAAGCACGGGGGTGTCGCTGTTTTGGGTTATATTAGGTTTAGTAAACCTTATGTTCTGTTATGGGATTGTAGGCCCATTCTATTTAGGTTAACTACTAAGGGGGCGTTTGGTTGGCATGGGGGAAAGGGAATGGAATCAAGAAAGGGTTAGAGGGGGAAAGGAGTTTAAAACCCTTTCATAAAAAGTGTTGTTTGTCTTGTTTTGTTTTCCATTATCTCTTTCACCCATTACTAAAACCAACACTGGCAAACAACCCACCTACCACCATCTATCCTCACCGGTGTTCTCACAAGTCACAACACCTCTGCCTCTCACTTTCTCTCTCCTTCCTCCTGGTGGCGTGGGTAGGCTGTTCACAGGTGGTTTTCGTGGCTGAGTTGGGTGATTTTCGTGGCAGAGTTGGGTGGTTTTCGGGGCTGATTTTGTTGATTCGCAGTGGTTGTCGTGGCTGGGTTCTCTTCCCTCTCTTCGGATCTGTGGTGGTTGGGCTGATTTTGTCCATTTGCGGTGGTCGAGTGGCGGAGTCACGTGTGGTGTGGTGGTTGCGCTTGCTTCTATGTTAATGGGTGGGGTCAGGTGGTGGTTGCAGTTGCTTCCGTGGTTAGTTGGTGGGGTTATGTCTGGTGGTTGTGGTTTCTTCCGTGGTTAGGTGGTAGTTTCTGTCGTGGTTGGATGGTGGTGTGGTGGTTAGGTGGTAGTTGCTGTCATGGTTAGGTGGTGGTGTGGTGGTGGTATGTTGGTTGCAAATTGCGATTGATGTGGTGGTTAGGTGGTAGTTGCTGTCACGGTTGCTGTTGTGGTGGTGGTTTGGTGGTTGCAGTTGCTGTCGTAGTGGTGGTGTGATGGTTGCAGTTGCAGCCATGGTTAGGTGGTGGGGTTAGGGGTGGTGGAAAGGTGGTTGGCTAGGGTGGTCAATTATAGTCAAGATGGTTATGGAGTAGAGGAAAGAAAGGGTAAGTGAAACCTTAGGGGTAGGTGGGGAATGAGAGTAGAGGAGTTTGGGGGTATGGACAGGGTAAAGGGAATGATATTAATTCAATCATTCCCTTAACCTTTCCTAAAGACCCCAAAACAAACACCCCCTAAGGATTCTATATAAACCCTTAGGGCATGCTTGGGAAGGGGGTAATGTATTAAGGGGTAACAAATGTCAAACATAGGAATTCTAGGAAAAGTAAGGTATTTTGAGGTGATGATAGAGGGGATAAAGTGGTGGTGGAGAGGATAATTTGGTGTTAGTAGGAGGAAAATAGAAGAAAGAGGGGAACTATTACCCGCACGATGGGAGTAATAATTAAATACCAACAACCAACTACTCACAATAAAATAAATAAGTCAAATAACAATCCTAAAACTCTATGAACCATCATGAACCATATCAAAACTCAAAACAGAAAACCTAGGCCGATATTCAACAAATTTCTAAAGAGTCTAACCCTTACAAGGAAATGGAAGTCAAAGTCGTACCTTTGTTCTATCTGAAGTCATGTTGAGCTGTGCGGAAAGCTTATAGTAAGATCCATCCGAGCTGAAGGCTCTAATATCAACCCGCCCCTGGAAGTTAGATCAAATAATGGCGCGCCATTATGTAATGGTTTTATCAGAAATGTATAAGAAAATCAAATCATTTAAAGAGCTTAAAGGATCCTGTCCTCATTACCTTTTTCTCAAGCTCAACAAGTGATATACCAGGACTGTAATTGTCAGAATCGCGTATAGCGACAGATATTCCAACTTTGGGTGACAGATATGTATCATTCTGAGATGTGAAAAGATGGACACCGCCACGTCCAACATAATCTTGGGGCGAGAGCATGCTGGGTGTGGGACTAGTATCGCCAATCACATCCAAAACCTGAATATTTTTCCTGGGAACAGAAGATTTTGCAGATTTGAGAATGCTACTGTCTCCACTATCAAGTGACTCAATCTCCATAACTCGATAAGCCAAAGGCAGAGAAGAATCGTTGACAATCCAGTACGGGACAAAAAATCTGATAGTTTTGGGTGCTGCAATGGTGCCCCCCAAGTCACGTTCAATGCTCACTCGCAACCTCCTGAGATCCAAAAAAAATAAAAATAAATGACAGGGTTCTGATTCAGTACCAACTACCAAGGGACTTAAGAGTAATATATTGTTCTTAGGGGAATGTATGGAAAAACAGACATCCTCCAAGCCATGTAACTGTCGGTAATTAGAGACAATCTATATATGATCTAGTATGAGGAAAGTTTACAAAGCAGTTTCTGCTCATGTGGAAGTTTAGATTTATATATACTAGGTTTAATATTGGCAGCAGAGAATCAGCATGAAGCCATAACCACCAGCTGCTCGATATGGATAGAACCAACAGTAGGTTCCGGTTATCTGCCTTATTCTACCAACTTAGACCAGTAGAGAGATGAGCTAACAATCAGCTTACTACTATTTTAGAACTTCAGCTAAGAGTAAGCACACAGTTCCAAAACTAAACAGTTACCAGAGGCCACTTCAGAGGGAGAGGAGTAGAGGACTGACAAAGAGACAAGAATGTACGAAGAAATCACATCACATCCGCAAAACTATGTAAAAGACATGTCAGCAATTACAGACAATACAAACTACTAATGGAATTTTGAGGAAGTTTTGCAAGGCAGTTTCGTGCATGCGGAAGTTCAGAGTATTCTATACTAAGCTGAATGTTGACGTCAAGACTTGAAGAGAAATCAGCTTAACCAACATCCAATACGGATCCGACCAACAAAAGGCTCCGGTGCTCAGTGTCATAGCTAGCCAATTTAGACCACTAGAGAGATGTGACGATCAACAGCTTACTAATATTTTGGCACTTTAGAGAACAGTAAAGACCCTGTTCCAGAAATGAAATAATCTCCGGAAAAGGAGGGAGGACGTCGAGGTAGTACAAAGCAAAAAGTTCAAGGGCAGAAAAACACTATAATTTCCAGAGTTAAATTAGTTAACTGTTGTTCCAAAAAAGCTCCACATGGATATCTACTTGCAAAAGATTGAACTCTAGATAAAGCTGTGTATTCAAAATCAACAGCAGTGCACATTAGAATACTTAGGAAAACAGAGATGATGAGAAAGTGCACCTTCTAGTGTGCTGGTGAACCATCCAAAACGAGGAAACAGCATCATTTGAAGAGAGGTCCAAGATGACAACAGGGTCCTGTTGCATATGTAGCAAATTGTTATGAAAAAATAAAGCGAGAAAGAACCTGCTGATATTCACTGGTATGGTCTATGGTGTATGGGCAATCCACTACTTACCTTCTCCATAGTCCAACCACTCTGAACAAACAACGAAAGATATATGGGTTTCCTGGGATCAGCAGCATGTACATGAGCACTTTTACGAGACAAAATTTTACCCTGCTGTAGTTCAATAGCTTTTCCATCTTTTGTCTTCTGCCAGATTGTGAATTCAGCCGGACAAGGAAGACGATTCTCCAACTTAAGTGGGGAGTTTATGGAAATTTTCCAATCATAAACAGGTGCATTCAGCTCTGTATGATGAACCGATGCGTCTGTGCAAACACTAAGCCAAAATTGTTGATTTTGCACACTGGGTATACAACATAAAAGGACATCTCTTTTCTCAAGTTCATTCAGCTTAAATGTTGAGAAAATCATATTGTTTACTGGCTTAATTGTATTTTGCCTAGAGAGAAGACCTTGTTCCGTATACTGCTGATCCTTTCCACCAGTAGAAGTAAAGCCTAGAGTAGCAGTAAGACCCCAAGAGTATGATGGACCAGACAAATCACAGTAAGGACGAACTCGGAGACATTCTTCCGAATCCCTGGATATGCATCTCCAAGGTAAAACATAATCTGATCCAGGATGTAATGTCAAACTATTCTCCTTCCCTTGACGAGTATTTCCTGTCCTTGTATCAATCATAGATGAAGGACACAAAGACAAATCTAACTTAGCATTGGTCTCATTCACAACAGTCGCAAGAGCTCTAAAAATAGCATGTTTTTTTCCGTTTCTTGTGATGACTTCCATGGCAAGCAGATTATCTTCCAAAGTTTTCGGAAAAACTGATAGTGGAAGAAAGGACCGAGAGCTCTCCCAAGGACCATCAGGGCGAAGAGCTACCCAGAAACCCACATCAGAATCAACGTCTTTCTCGTTGGTTGTATCCTTCTGCAAATCTACAACTAGTTTCCTCTCAAAATAAGATGAAGAAACCAGCAGAGAGCCAATATTCATCTCCTCTCGCTCATATTCCTCTTGATCCTGCGATAGGACTTCCGCATTATGAACTAGATTATCAGCATATACACATAAATTAAGTCAAAATAGGTTGTACTGACCCTTCGCCTCAGTGGATATGAAGCTATATTTTCAGAGGCATGTTGCTGATGCAACATCCTCGATGAACCTAGCTTTGTGAGAGTACTCGTGCCATGTCCTACAGGAAAGGATGACGCTCCAACAACCTCGCCTGTGTAAAGATGTACTAATTGATTAATAAACCAGAAAGAATTATTATCAAAAAAATTCTTGACACAAGAAAGCTAGATCCTACTGAACTTAAATCCCCATATGAAATAATCCAATAAACACCTCCAGCAGTCTGTGGAAAGGCATCAACAAGAGAGAGTGAGACACCACACCAGGACATATTTAGGGCTCAGAGAGAAAAGGTCAGATGAGCAGCAACACCTATATGTAAATATGTTTGGGGGGGGGGGTTGTTCACGTGTCATGAGCAGAAATGGAACACATGAGGTCATGTCATTAGCTATCTTCTCTCAGAGTGGATGGTGTGCAACAATGCATATCGAATCCAGATAAATACTAAGAAAAGCAGTTCCACTTAAACTCCCAGGCTGTATTAATAATCCAAAAAATTGGTCGAGAGTCAAGACTCAAGAAACAAGTAAAACCAAGAAAACCATGATACTTTCCATTCTGAATACTAGACATGTAAGTACGATTAACAAAAATACAAGAAATACTTGCCTTTTCCAGCTTTGGCAGCAAGGTTGGTGACCTCCACTTCCAGTTTTGCAGTACCCTGCAAATTGCACATATAATCAAGAAAACAAGTGTTATGTTGAAAAACGTATTTTAATTCCGTTTTACAAAGTGAAAAATTATTTAGAAAGACACTAAGGGGGTGTCACCAACATACAAAAGAAGGGTTAAGGACAAAAAAACTCATCCCATCCAACTAAATGAAGCAATTTAACTACAAAACCAAGAAAAGTTAAGTAGCACTACAAGGCTAATATTTGCCTCCAGCTATATAAAACCTTAAAAAGCGAAACTTGAGACCTTGATGACGTGAAGCTATGGCAGGGAAAAAAAACTCGGCCGTTACGGTACGTAACGGCTGTTATGTAACGGATTTTGAACTTGCCTTTACGTAACGCTGCGATGAAATTCACTTCCATCTCACCGCGTTGTCCGTTACATAACAGTGACTCGCCGCATTAGAGTGTTTTTTACCCGTTACATTCGTTACTTAATCAGCATTGTTAAGAAAAAGAAGGGGGAAATAGTAGCACAAAAACAATAGGCACACACCAACAAAAAGAGAAAAACTTGTCGTAGGCTTTCGAGTTGGAAAATATATGCGAGTTAGTATCAATTAATATATATGATAGGATATGAAACTCATGTTTTATGTAACTTTTTATTCACCATATGTTTAACCCAACCATATAATAGCTTTGGTCAAATTAAGTTATAAGAATACTTATAAAACTTCAAAAATGCAAAATTGACGTTAGAAATCTAATAGTGTGATTTTTTTGAAAAAATTCACACCGCATCAACCGCGTTTTGTTTCTATTTGACCGTTACAAGCCGTTCCCGCATCATCGCGACCGTTACCGCAAACGCGACCGCATCCGTGATTTTCTTCCTTGAGCTATGCTCTTAAATTCCATTGGTTCTTTCTGCCAAGTGCATCACCGAATTGCCAACTAAATTGAATTTCCTAATTGAAAAGCATATAGCACTTGCAAGGAAGCATATCAGGTTGTATAAAGATCTTTCCTGAACATTTTACTATTAAAAGTTGAGGTGTACATTGTACTTAAAGAATAAGAAATGATTTAATTAGATTAGAGAAAGAATTGTATTGAAAATAACTTTATCAAATGTCAGTATATTGGAAGAGAACTCCACACACTAAAAGAAAAGTGTTCAACCTCAATAACCCTGCAAAGAAAGAGACAAACCCACAACTACAACGCAGTCAAGGCACGAGACCTGTTTTAGGCCAAAAAAGACAAAGCAACTGTCACCCACCAAGAGAACAAGAGAAGCGATACTCAGAAGAACCTGTCAGCTCTCTCCAGAGTCCAGCCATATCACCCACAAATTTTAAAGTTCTTTCCCTTACTAAAAGCAACAGAAAAATGAAACAAGCAAGTATAACATATTTTTCAGAACAACCTAACACCACTCAAATTATGTTAAAGAGCTCATGCCATAAGAACCTCCAGAGCCTACAATACATAAATAATTAAATCTCAAGCTACCATCACACAATACGTAGCACATTGGTTACAATGTGATGTCCAATTAAAAGTCTTCACCCTTCCGGAATCATTTATTTTCTATTTTAATCGTAAAAGGGGAAATCGAACTGTCATGGTGTAGACATAGCAAGGCAAAAGATATATCCCCCTCCACGCCCTGTGAACTGCTGAGAAGTGAGACCTTTACGACTTCATCCTAGTTAGTTCTGAAGTAACCAACAAGCCGACAACATTAAAAAGAAAGTTTTTTTTTACACGAATCCCTAAAGCCAAGACATCTTTCATTCAGATAATAAAACACCAAAATGGAGCTCAACAGATGATCCTTTCTCCCTCGCCTAACCGCAGACCGGAAGACCCTATAAGATCCCTTTCATTACACTTGCCAGGACTTCAACTTCTCAACAAGACCTCACAAAGTACCATAGAAGGTAAGACTACATGAGAGTATCCATGATTCGAACAAATCCCACTTCTAACTGAACCGTTTTGAGCTACGTTGTTCAGGTCTTTTAGTAACCCATCTTGTTTACAAAGTACGGACAACTCGGCAGCCACTGGTTCTTCAAATATGCGCGCCTTTGACAAGCTTCAACAAAACATTCAAGTCATGCCAAAGAAACCCTCAACCTAACCCACGAGACCACATCCGTAAGAACACAACCTCAATCCATATGTTAATAAAGAAGATGTTATTCTAAAGGCCTGCATTGATGATATATTGACCCACCTGCTAATCTCAATAGCAAATAAATAGAGCACAGTTGAGTTTGAGCAAGATTTTCTATTTCGTCCGCTATCATTCTTTGGCTCTACTAAAGAGAAATCTGAAACATTCTACTAAGATATTAAAACAACGGAGCAAAGACTTTTAGAATTATACTAGTACCACTATTAGATAAACAGCCACGTGCCACTAACAAATGTGCCCCTATCACATTCCCTCTTCACTCTCTCTTTACCTGCACCCCCTTTGTTCTTGAGTCAATACTTTAGCCATGCACCCCCTTGGTTTCTTTTCTAGCTGAGCACTTCACAATGACAGTCGACTCCAAAACGACATAAGCCCTACACTTTCATCCCAATTTCGTTTCAATTGATACTTCAAATTCTCAACATATAGTTAGGGTTTAATGACTAGCCTTAACTTCCAGTTTTGACATTATCGATGGAAAAGATCGACAAATTTCAAAAACAGATCTTCTAGCTGGGAGATTGATTGACACATGTGGAACTCGACATGACTGGCAGTCTGGCACACACTCTTCATTAGTTTTTTTTTGACAACTATGGATTTTATTTGGCTTTAGCTTCACTCGTTAGTCAACTAAACTTCCCACTTTTGAAGTTACTGAACTCATCCCGACAATTTTATACTTGTTTTCAGCTAATTATTAGGTGTAAATGAAATTGAAATCACCTGCCCTATCTTTTTCCACGACAATTAGACTACAAAAAAAGCGGATAAGTTGTTTTCAAAACAGAATAAGTAGCCTAAATTGAATTCTCCAACAGAGCAACAAGTAATTGTCCCAATTCCCTTAAGCTACAAAGACACTAAAGAAAAATTTATAACCTACAGTAGATCACTTGTTGAAATGCTTTCTGAAGAGCTGTGTGCATTCCATCAAATAAAGGAACCATAGAATCACCATAATAGCATTCTGCACACGGTAAGTCCTGTCGAGTTCGTGTCGGGTTCACAAGTTGCTTCAACCCCCTAAGAAAGGAGTCACCGACCCTTGACCTGACACAACCCTTTTAATAAACGTGACATGGTCGACCCATTTTATCTCGTATGTTTGTATTTTCAATTCAGATATTAAATTTCCCGTGGTAGTTAAATTAACATCTAATAGAGTAAAAGAGTAAATATCAAATGAACTAGATTAGGTTTCAAAAAACAAAGAATAAGAATAAGAAAAAACTTTAAAATACCACATTTTTGTAGATAAACGGGTTCCAGGTTAGGTTTCAAACCTAAACCACCCGTTTATTAAACAGGGTCATGTCAAGTCAACCCATTTACTTAAACATTGAAAGCGTTGACCCAAATCCGTCAATTTCGTGTCGGGTTTTGTCAGCTCTTACCACCTCTACTGCCACCACACCATGGCTACTTTCCCTTGGCCTTTCAAGAGCCAACAAAAGGAATATGCAGCTTTCCAAATAGCACACCGGGAAGAGAATGAATCTTAATGTATCGATTACATTTATTCCAATTTTATCATATAATTGCAGCACGTGAGGGAGAAGGTCGGGATGAGCATCAGGGTATTTTAGAGCATCAGGTACAATATTGACATTTTTTTTTCTTTCTTATTTTGAAATTTTGGGGGTTTGAATGTCCTGACAACCAATGTGTCAAAAAATTCAATATCTGAAAATTTTTCCAGGAGGGTTTAAACCTTTCAGCATTTCCTTGCTTTGCAGGTACCAGGAGATCCAGACATAATTTATTGGCTATAGATACAGGACCGAGACATTTATCAGCTTTCCATGAAACTGCAAGGAGGTGTCTAAATCATGACTGCCAACACCTCATCTCCCTAGTTGAAATATCTGTACAGGTTATAACATGGGGAAATAGATACTACAGGGATAATATACTGGAGTTATTCTAGGCGTTGAAGCTTTTACATTTACATTTGCATATCTACACATATATATATTAAAAAAGATAGGCAAGAGTTGCATCTGCCAAGTGTCACCACTCACCATACCTCTTTAAATCGCATTCTATCCACCTCATTCTCATATATTAAAAAATTTTGTCAACATGAAGATTCGAACTTGCAACCTTAAGTATGAAAGAAAGAGTTCCAACCACCACCCTAATATATTATTAATTTATTATTGCTTCTTTTATCAAAATCAATTATGATATATGAATAACCAAGAGTTGAGTTGTAACCTTTTAAAATCCATGTCGTAAATGAGATGACTTTTCTTTTTAGTGATAATTTTTCCACGCTAAATGCTATTAATTATTTTTAACTATTACTTGATTGTAATGTACAAAATCCCTGGAGCATAGCCTACCACGGTCAATCACAATCCACATGAAGGTCACAATCATCTAATACAGTAGCAAAAACATCTTGTCTAAACTTCAATCAGATGAAAATAATTCTTTTTCAGAAGCTGCATAGGATATCATACGACGAAAAACATAGGTAGTCGGCAATTAACTTAAGTTGCCAGAATAGGTGAGTGAAGACGCACGATATAGTACATGAACAATGACAAGTTCCATGAAGGTACCTTTTGAGGAACTTCAAAAATGAATAGCTCATCCCACTTGGCAGTGCCTAAATCAGCATCTTGATCTTTCGTGATCAGTGGTCTAACACATTTAGTCCGTGCACTCTGAGGGAAAAACTTCTGTTGATCAGTTGGCGGGTTGTCCACCACAAGCCGCAAAGCACAGAAGAAGTTATGGCTATTGCCATCATCAACCATGGGTATATCCTGCAGAATCTCATAACGAAGTGAGGTCCTTTGTTCAGAGGTTGGACAACCATCAAGGAAGGTGGTTATAGCACAAAACTAGTAGATTCCCTAGACTATAATACCTTTGCTTCCAATACTCTGACAGCAACGTAATAACGCGCTTCCCCGTTTTTGTCCGTGACATTTAATCGGTCTGAAAACCTAGGAGGTGGAAGCCAGACGGCGGTGGAGCCATTATCATGCAAAATATCAACTGTACCAGAGTTTTGCTCAAGCTTCTTGACATAAAGATCACATCCAAGCTTATTTTCTACGACTATAGTCTGGAAATCATCTTCATCTAATGCAGAAAGAGTTGAATCATCTTTATCTCTCTGAAGACGAACAACTTCCTGCGAGAGGTTAAGCCATAAGTCTCCTCTAACAGCCAGAATACACAATCTCTAGCTTTTATCTTACCTCTTTCAACTTCAACGCTTTCTGCTCAAGTTCTCTCTGCCTTTTCCAAGATACAACAGCCTCTGCAAAACTATCAAGACTGGCAGCACTAACATTAAGATTCAAGACAGTGGTTGCTGCGATGCGCAATGTCTTTCCAAGTCCCGGACTTTGATGAGTACTGGTATCATAAGTATCGAATCTTCAAGGCATAGAAAATAAAGTCAGCTCCAAACTCAGGCTGAGATTTAAAAAAATCCAAAAGCATACAGGAAAAAGCAGTAAAAGGATTAATAGCATTGCAGTTGGCCACAGTAGATCAAATACTTCTATAATGTCTACATACATCGAGCGATAATTTGAAATCATAAATTATTACTTGAAGATTCCATCAAATGGCTCCACAAGGGGCTCCCAAGCTTCCAACTGTGTATTGAATGTTGATGCAGCCATAGAGCAAACAAGAACCGAACTCATTACTTCAAAACGCCCATGGGCTACAAGCTTTATATTGGTGAAGGTCATGTCCACAAATGGTTTCATCTGAAAGGCAATGGTGAATCATAATCAGGATAACCAGATATGGAAGAGCACAAACTATTACATCTGCTTCGGCGCATTCGTCTCAGCTCACCGTTCCACCCAAGCTATCTAGAATAGTGAGGGATAAACATCCCAGCTTCATCTCAGATGTCACATTTTCCCGTGCCTTTGGCTTCACAGAATCTCCAATAGAGAATGCCAAGCGACTTGATGGCTTTTTTAGATCAGAACGTGCCAAAAATGTTGAAGCCTAGCAAAAAAAGAAGTGAGATAAAATATACAATCTAAAACGTTTCAGCACCCTGAGTAATTACAACACTCAACAGAGAGAAATAAGCAGTCAGAAGAAAAACTCAAATGAAAGAACGTAATCAAGATGTTCAACCTGATTGTCAACTTTCCATATACTCCAGCACTGGGATGTTTTCAGACTTGAAGATCTAGAAACAGGCACCTCAATTATACTTGCTGGACCAACAAGGTCTATTCTAGGACAGCAAAATGATTCGACTCTTGGAGGCTCATCTGTTCTAGTTACAATGCATCCCATTGCAGCGTAGCCTGGGGGAGCAATTGGAAACCAGAAGAAAGCTTCATCTACGCCTTTCCCAAAAATATGAGAAACTTTATTGAATCTTACAGGCTTTGCAGAGATTTCTGGATGGTCGGCCAAAAAAATTATCCCAAGAGTAGGTGGCTCTAACCTGAGAAAACGAGTATTAGATCTTTAAACATTTAGGATATTATTGGACAAACTAGTATACAGAGAGTAGATAATACAGACCCGTCAGTTATGCAATCACCCAATATGGCATAACCAGGCCGCGGTATAGGCCTCCAAATTGACACTGTACGTCGAAATTCCCCACCTTTGTCCCACCAGATCCTTTCAAAGTTTGGGACAGACATGAAACATTTGTGTGCTACTCGAGATCGCAGGATATCCCACCCATTGGAGTTTAGACCTTGCCTGCTTCCCTGAGAAACTGCAGGTTCATCATCATGGCATAGCTTTGATGCAGGCTTTGTAGCCGAAGAATGGTGGCGGTACGCCCTCCATTTAAGACAAGGAATCAGGTCATAGCAAAAACCTTTGGAAGGACAACCAGCTGAAGGATGGGAGTAAAAAGAGCCAAGTATGTTATCTAGACGCCAAATGCTAAAACCAGATGGGAAACAACGATTGGATGGCATATTAAACAAACATTCTGAGTATGTTGTAGATGTCACAAGATCAGATCGTATGCAGTAAATAACATAATTTGGCGGAGGTTGATCTCCTACATTAGCTGCACAACCTATGGCTGTGTATCCTGGAGGTGCAACTGGAAACCATAGAGAACATTCACTCTTTGTATCTATGGCATCTCCAGTTTTATCCACTTCTAAAATTTCAGAAAGTAATCCGATCAATTGGAAACCCAGTGGTTTCCTGACACGTCCATAAGTATTGCACACAGCCATCATTGCCTGTGAAGGAGGAATAGACCTGAAATTACAATTTACCATGATTAGCAATGCACACAGTCAAAAACAGGGATGCCAGTGCTTTCAGTCCCCAGACCTATCTGGTGGTGCGCAAAGAAGCCCTGGAGCACGTGAAGAAAGTACACTTAAGTAAAGTGAGATTCTCAGGAAAGTGTCAATTAAAGGAGGCTTAACCAAAATAAATAAACAGCAAGAATATCAAGACAAAAGGTTTGGAAGGTTAGGCGAAAAGGAGAAGAGGATATAGCCGCTTTGCAGTACAATGGAAAAGTAGCTATGGTAAGCAAGTAAAATGCAAAATTAGTCACAGGTACAAAAAAAAAAGGTTAAAAGGGATTCACATTGCAGAAAGCCCAAAGAAAATTATGTGGCAGTTTCGCACTTAGCTTTTTTACCATCAAGGATGATATTATTGGAACAATAATAGAATCTTCCATATAAAGGCATCTAGCTGGAAATTATTTTTGGGAGGGAGTTGTTGTTCTTTACTCTGGGAAAGTACTCAAAGGGCTTTCCCAGGTTCTTCTTCTCCGATGCACAAAGAGGCAGAAAAATTGTTTCTCATCATCTTCTTCATGCGCGGAAAATTGTTTCTTAAAGAATATGCCAAAGAGAAGTCTCCAAACAAAAAAGAAAAATATGTGTGGAAGGCTCCGAAAAAGTGCACAAAAACCCATATTAAGGTGCAAACTGGAGACATGTCATGTCCAACGCTTCAAGCACAAATCAGTAACATCTTATTACCTTGATGTGACACAATCTCCCAGAATGACATAATTTGGAGGAGCACGAGGCCTCCAAAACGTAAGGCTACACTGAGGTCCATCACCTATAAATTCAAGCACTGGGCTTAGATAAGCAAAACATGTAACCTTCCAACTAACTGTCTAGCTGACATGAAATAAATCATTGAAGGCCACGACGCCATAGATCCTGTGATCAGTTCGCTTACCTTTAGGAGACACCCACAGACGTTCAAAATTAGTACAGGGTGCCAGAGGATTAGCATCTCCAAACTGTAGTGCACCAGCCACCTGATTTTGGAGATTAAGTAATAGAGATATGACACCAAGAGAAAGATGCAAGTGTATATCCGTGGATGAGAGCGACATATTGGTCTTGTCTTTCACTGAGGTATAACCTCCTGAAATATCCACCGGTGTAAGAACGATGAGTCCTGATCCGGCCTCAATAGTTAAGTCTTTTAGAAGTGCACGAATCCATGTACCATCTTCCTGTGATGCGTACCTGAGCAGAACAAGTGCCAATAAAAAGGTGAATTCACAATAAGTTAATGTTTAAGAGATGCCCTGAGGTGACCAAATAAACCACCACATGAGAGCTTAAAGATTAGAGAATAATTGGGAAATTCTAGGTGGTGTCCCTATAGATTTGACATTATATTTGGAATGCATCACAGTGAGGACATAGTTACGTATTGCGTGAACAAAAAGCTCATTCTTCACCACAGAAAAGATTGACAAAATAGACCAAACTAAAGGTCATCAAACAAAAATAGATTGAACTGAAGAAATGTACATGGAATCCATTGATAACCATGTCAAACTTAGATTAAGTACAAGAAAGAACAGATAAAAGAACTCTCTATTTAGATCTTCCCTCCTTTGACATAACTAAAAATTTATGTTTTTATTCCAATTAGTGGTCTAGATGCCTGAAATTCTAGCTCTTACATCACTAGATCTGTTTGTTGTTAAAATAGTTCATTGTTCAACAACAATTCCTTCTATACTCCACTGTTTCTAAGAAGCCAGAAATCAGGAAAATTATTCTAAGAGGGCACTGCAGCAAATCAACCGAATAAAACACCCATACTCTTCAACTACCGAAGATGGAGGGGTAAGTAGGGAATTGGGTCTATTTGAACGGGCAATTCTGTAAGAAAAAGACTAAGTGGGAAATTACCTCAAATATAGTAACTTGAATGGATCAGGAAGCAATTTTTGGAGCAGAGGCAGGTAATAAAAAAGGAAATCTCAGTAAAGAGGCATTCATTGAGAAAATTACTGAGAGAAACCCTAAGTGGGGGAGCCTCAGACCTCTTGGAAGTTGGTTAGGCATTTGCGGAATTGCACCTTGATATTAATCAATACAAGTCGTCTCTTGCCCTGTTTGTGCTTAACTCGTCCTCTCTATTTTATAGTGTTGGATAGCTTGTTCGAGTGTTGAGATTTGAGAATTGCAGGAATTAGTCTGATCACTAGCAGGTAAACATTAAACTAAAAAGGACCAGAGGAAATGATAGAAAAAGGCTTAATCATGCTTTCTTCTATGTAACATGTTCGCTTCACTGATCACACACAAAAATGAGGGCGAGCCTTGAAAATGGACGATGCCACCAGCTTGTAACATTCTTTGAAAGCCACTATAATGAACCTCTTGCTGCCTGATATTCTTAGTACATGGGAGTTATCGTTGTCGCTTCAACTTTAGATTCTTTGTGGTGTTTGTTAGGTTCATCCAGACACTATGAAAGATGTCTTGATAGCAAGAAAGAGAAGGTTCAAGGGTAAATGGACTGGTAAGTACGGTAGCTGATTGACGTTCCAACAGTGCATAAGGACAGATCGAATTGGTGGATTTGAGTTTGCCAAGACTCAAGAGATGCTGTCAAGTTGTCTAATATGTGGCTCTTTAAAGTTTTGGTCATACAGTTTACGGCAGATTTTGCTGTTTCTAATTTCAGTAAATAGAAATACTGGCATACACCCAGTGTACTCGAACTCTGGCTATGTTTTTTCATTTTTAAGCCTGATTTTTCATTAGACGTTCAAGATTGACCACTCTGATATCATTTTTAGGTTACTATTTATAACTTTTATTACTTATTTTTATGACTAGGCATTTCACTTGACAGACTTGACATTTCACTTTTTAGGAAAGCAGTACACCTGATGTACCCAAGCCCTGCTGGTTTGTAAGCAAATCATGAACGGTTCATTAGCTTTTGAATATGATTGTTTCTTCCCTGGCCTTACTACTTGAGAGTTTGAATGAGGTTAAGGCTCAATTTAGTTCCTTACTTGATTTTAGCACAAGAAAGAGTTGGTGGACACTGACAACCCATTCACGTTGTTTCAATACCATCTCAATTACGTGCAACAACTTGTTCCAATGGGTTACTGGTTTAGTGGCTAATCCTTCATTTGTTATTTCATCTGAACGGGAATGAAATCATAAATAAAATGCAGCTGCATTTCTAAAGCAACCCATATAAAAAGGAGAAAAAAACAGCGCCTAGGGTACAAGCAGTGAGACAGACAATGATAAGTCATTGATAGTATGTTCTACTCATATGGTGCAAGCAAGTTCCTTTTGGGAAAAAAAAAAAAGCAAGGTGGAGCTGGCAAACCAGATAAATAAACTGTGTTCACTTTTGTTTTGTGTGGATTTCAGCTCGTCCACAACAGGAATCAAAAGATATAGGATAAATGCATAACAGGACAAATGGATCATGTCAGACCGGGTTCCCATAAATTTGGCTTTGTATTGATCCTAGTGTTAAAACAAAGCCGTACCAGAATGTATTGGCCGCATTGTAAATGGTTTTTAAATCTACCAAACGAATACTATCCGCATCGTATAGGTGGAAAAAAACCGTGTTTTAGGCTGATTCAAGCTAATCTCGTGGCCTCGGCCAATATATGGCGGTACGACAACCACATCATCTCCGTTCTCGCGACACGGTGATAGTTACCGTGACCTCGACCGAAACTGCATTTTCGAGCCATGGTATCAATCGAGTATGGGTTTCTTTCCGAACTAGAAATCTATACAGAAAAACACCTTTTCAGAGCAAGTTTTGATAACATGGAAATCACAGATAATTTTATTACCATCACAGGAAGATTGAAAAAAACGTCGCACTGAAGAGGAGGCTATTCAACCCCATTTTTGGAGTTCAAAAACCTTCATGTTAGTTAAGGAAGGAACCTAAACTCTACTACATTTAGGCAGGAAAAAGAAGCTTCCAGGAAGGTGTACATAAAAAGCTGTTATTCTCTGCCATCTGAGTAGCTAATATAATTGTACAAAATTGTAGTGTACCTATTGGTGGTTGTACTATGCTTTCTGCCATTCGAGTACCTAATATAATCGTACAAGTAGTAGTGTACCTGGCCTCAGTAAACCTAGTTCCAGTTCATTGTACTATCCAACCGAGAAAAGCCACTGATCCTCATCAAAAGTCATCAATAGTTCCTCATGTCTACAAGGCTACTATAATTAGCCATTGGTCCTCATCAGCAGTCATCAAAACACTTTATTAGTCCACATTTTCATAATGCCAGGTAACATTCTCATCTTATCTTAACGCTACTTTTTATGTCCTCAGTCCACCTATGAGTCCCTGTGCAGTGTGCACAAGTTCTTGTCCGTTTGATTCTTCTAGGGCCTCTTTTAGCTACTCCAGAAAAACAGTTCTTCATCTTCAGCCAGGTTGAATCAGGTCATCCGCAAGCTCCAATCAGCTTCTTTCACCACTCTTTCTGTAAAAACTTTAACATTACCTTCTTTTAGACTCCACCAACTTATGATTGGCTTAACTGGATATTCATTTCTTGTTAAACTTGCCTTGATACAGACATCTAACACTCGCAAGCCATGTTAAGTAGCTACACTCGCCCCAGGGATGACCATAGAGTTGAGGCAAATACGCCTGTCCATACCAGTGTCACATAATTCGCGGAACGCTACGGAACGCGGAACGAATTCGGGAACGGAATTCACTACCCCTAGGTGAATTTGGTACGATTTAGGTTCGATTTCGGTTCGATTAGAGAATTTTTGGACTAATATTTTGAGCATAAAACAACTAAATACTAAAAAATAGAAGTTTTATCTTCCCTAGAAAATCTTTCCTGCATTAAAGGCCTAAAACAAGTAAATACTAAAAAATAGAAGTTTTAATGGAGGAAACATTTCAAGCTTGAAACTCTATGAGGCCTTTAGTTTTCTAACTTTTTAATTAAAAAATAAATAATAAAAAAACTAATAAGTCCTACTTATTATATACTTGTGCTGTTGTGCGCGTAACTACACTAATACCTCTTCACGCTTAGGTTAAACTCAAAAAGTTGAAAAGCACAATAAAAAAGGGGGAAGAACGTGACTGTCAACTTCAGTCACCATCAGTCGGTCACCATGGGAGAGGAAGAAACGAAGCAGCAGCCACCAACAAGGACGAACTCCGACGCTCAGGTTATCATCTTACACGAAATTGCTCGTAGAACAAAAGCCCTAAGATAATTTATACTAACTTAAACAAATTCCTATACTAATTTTAGATCTAGGTTTCGAAAACTAACTCTAATTCACGATTTCTTTTCATCTTCTTTGATCCTTCTCTCTCAATCAACGATGAAAGTGCTAACCCTAAGCGGCCGTTTGGTTGGGACGGGGGAAAGGGAAAGGAATCAAGAAAGGGATAGAAGGGGAATGGAAACCAAAACCCCTAAATTAAAACAAGTGTTTGGTAGAACAAGGGAAAGGGTTAAACCCCTCCCCCTACTCTTCCTTGAGTTTCTCTCCGGCGAAATATACCGGCGTCGCCCCTCTCTTCTCTTCTCTCAGGCGTTTTCTGGCGGGGTTAGGGTTTCGTGGGTTAGTTGTTTTGGGAGGGGTTGGGTGGATTTTGGTGTGGGTGGGTGGTTTCCGGTGCAGGCTAAGGGGTTTCCGTCGCGGGCTGGTGGTTTTCGGCAAAGGGTGGGGAGATTTCCATGGAGATTCGTGGTTTTCGGCAAGGGCTGGTTTGTTTCGGTCGGGGCTGGGCGCTTTTCGACGAAGCTATGGTGGTTTTCGGCGAGAGGGGGTGGTTTTCGGCGAGGGTGGCTGGTTTTCGACGAGGGATGGGTGCTTTTCGACGGAGCTATGGTTGTTTTCGGCGAGGGTGGGTGCTTTTCGGCGAGAGTGGGTGCTTTTCGACGGAGGTACAGTTGTTGACGGCGAGGGTGAGTGGTTTCCGGCGGGGGTGGGTTGTTTCGGCGGGTTTGGGTGGTTTTGCGCCGAGTGGCTAGGCTGGTTACTAGTGGTTGTGGAGTGCTGGTGGAGCAATAGTGGATGTAGGATGGTGGTCAATGTTGGTCAATGGTGGTTGTATTGTAGAGGAAAAGAGGGGAATCCAAAACCTTGGGGGTGGGTGGGGAATCAGGTAAGGGTTATTGAAACTGAAAAAGGGGTAAAGGGAATGGAAAAAAACATCAACCAAACACCATCTAAGGGTAACCTAGGGTTTCGTTTCCCTTTCCCTTTCTTGAAACCCTCAATCCAAACGCTAACCCACTCGTTCCAATCCGCGAATTACGACGATTTGGTTCAAAAACGGACCATGAATTGGAACGAGCGACTTAATTCGAAATTCGCATGGGTACCCAGCGAATTATGTGACACTGGTCCATACACCTTGCTAAGAGGGAGTCTATTTGTGTTGCATTTTGCTCCATTACAAAAGGTCACTAGGTTTGTATCCCGGGGATAACCTTACACTGGAGATATAATTCTCAGGAAACAATGGGCCACGTAGCCAAATAGAATGACACATGACCATGAAAACAATTGTAAACCCCATTTGTCCACACTTCAAATATAGCATTCTTAGTTATGAAAAAGCAAAAGCATAATATCAAACAAATTAAATACAAAGACCGATACTCACATAAAGCTAAGATCAAATTTCGCGCGGACTAGCTTCTCGCTATAGGGAGAATCATCTAAAGTCGACTTTGTGTCATCATAGAAAGTCAGTTCTGGAGAAACCACCTGACATGGTAGCAATAATAATTGCGAATCAGTTAACAAGCATTATTCTAATGATAAAATAAAAACATAGTGCGCATAGTCATAATGGAAACATTGGACAACTGGCAATAAGTAGGAAGGAGAACCACTCAACTATTTCCATTATGCATCTTATTAGTCAGGGGAGGTAAAGGGAGAGGGAGAAGAATATCCAGGGTCAATAATTGAATACAATGAGCTACTTAAGTCCCAATTGGCATGAACTCTTAAGCACAACCTACCGAGACAACCTATTCATCAGAAAAGTTAATTACCGAAAATAGGGAGACAAGATTACAGCACCCTCTCCTCCCAAAGCTGTTTCCTTGTTTCCCCTTCCCTTTCTTTCTTGGTGAAAAAGAATGACATTGTACCACTAGGTAAGACTCAAAAAGAGAAACCAAATCATGTATGCCCTAATATATTAGAAAGGACAAGAACAAAAGAAGCATGAAACAAAAGTAATAAGCAAAAAGATATGAGCAAGCATGAAACAAAAGTAATAAGCAAAAAGATATAAGCACCTGAATGGACTATTAAGTGATGCACAAATAAGTGACCATACCAAACAATTCAGATAACTACAGACACCAAATTATCCAACTAATCCAAGTCTCAAAATAACACAGATTTTATAATAGATTACTAGCTGATTCATGATAGACCTACGCACCAGAGCTCTTGATCATCAAAATGTGGATGAATGAATGAACTTCGATAAAATATAATCATAATTCAGTATAATCTGAAAAAACCTTTCAATTAATCCCGACCAAAAGTGATAAGTTAAGTAATAGAAAACAAAAACCATAGGTGAGAAATCTCATCAATACCACAAAGCACAAGCAAACTAATAGTTTTCTGTCCATCACTATATGGTTGCATTGGCACGGATCACAGCTTGTGATGAACCGAACCGATCGCGGAAAACGCAGCCTAATTAATGGCGTTTTAACCTCATTTGCATTTTTCTTTTGCTTGTAGTTATAAAAGTCTTCTCTTCCACATAATGAATGAAAATTATTTGAGCTAATATGTTTTAATAACCAAGTAATTGCTTAGTAGAATATTTTTGGCCAATCTTTACAAAAGAACAGACTTGACGGGGTAAAATTGGGGATGACGCGACAAGTCGCCATTACAACTCAGGTTGTTTTGTAATGGAACTGCCCAGCTTCGTTTCCATTTTATATATAATTATATATAAATATGCCACAAGCTTACGGTGTGTCCCCGGCTTGCAGTGCCGTGCGGCCCCTTTCAATAAAAGAAGGGAGAGGATTAAAATGAAACAAAATATCATAAGATGAGACCCATGAAAAATAACATAACATAAAATTTATAAAATGCGACCCGATGTTATAATAATGTGATCAAGTTCTTCAAAATGAGATCAAATGTTTAAACAATTTGAACCTCATATAAATGAGACAGAATGATAAATAAATGAGACTCGCAAAATTTTGACAGAATGGCATAAAATGAGTTTCGCAAAAATTTGACATATTTTTATAAAAATGAGACATTTTCACAAAAAGGAGACCAAAATTTATAAATATCAGACCAAATGATATCTCCTCGATGCCATGAATGACGAGATTGATGAAGGCAAAGTTATAAAATCCAACTCATTTTTAAACCCTCTGCTCTATATTACACTCTTGCACTGTAAAAAGGGGCGGTAGTATAAATAAAAAAAATTAGGATCAAATAAAAAGATTCTTAATATGAGAAGAATGCGAAGGATTTTTTTTTTTGCATATTTTTGGAAATAAATGTGCATATATTTTGAACTGAATGTACATCTTATCTTTTAGAGATCATAATTTTAAAGTTCGTAACGTCACATATGCAGATCGAGTCCAAAAATGTGCACGTTCAGTTTTTTAACAAAAATACACATCAATCCTTCTCACCCTTCTCACCCTTCTCATTACAAAATCCTTCTCCCCCAAGCCAGGTGGCATAGGATACCACCTGGAGGGTCCCACGTGTACCAAATAAATATATAAATAAGATTAAGTATGTACATATTTTTACACACATATCGTGTCCAGTACTAGTAAGAAAGAAACCTAGTTCATACTTAATCCTAAACCTTTATTTTATCGATCAAAGGCATACATTCCTAAGTTGTCACTTCCCAACTTCCTCTAATTCTCTCTATTATAAGATCTAGCCTCTACTACCTTTATTTTGGGGGCTACTATCGGTTTTATACTGATGACAAGCCCCATTTTTTTGTTGTTCGCCATTAGATTTAGTAGTTATTTGTCAGTTTCGATAATAATTTGCTCTCTAGCTTCAGGACAGTTTCTTATACCTTAATTGTCAAGATTAAATCCATCTCTAGTACATACTCAATCGTATCCCTTGATCATACCACTGTCACCTAATTCGCTGGGGTGGTGTGCGAATTTCGAATTGGTTTGATGGATTTGGTTCCCAATTCGCCAATTGGCAATTCATGGATAAGGGCCTCCTTCCCAAAAACAAAACTCAATGCAACGAATTCGGCCAGCGTTCCTGATTGATCTACAAATTATGTGACAATAGATTATACAGACGAAGGTATGCATAGGTTGCCGCTTCCAGTTTTGCCTTTTCACTTCCCCTCCTTGAACCTTAAACTCCACTACCGTAACTTTAAGGGTTACCATCAATTTTTTCCTGATGGTAAGCCCCGATCTTTGTAGTTTTATCTCCAAGTTTCATAGTTTGTCAGCTTTTCTATTAAGGCGCACATCAACCTTCCGTAAACCAACTTTTTATTTTTTCTATTAATTGCACTTTGCATGCACTTGGTGCCTCGAGCTCTAGGAACCCTATCATCTAAATGAGCCTTGATCTTGAGCTTTTTCAAATACTGGTATTTACTCCTCAAACATACAGAAGTACATATATAAAGAGTGACAATGTATCACAATCTAAATACCAACAGAAGGCATAGCACTACATTCATAAGCTCATAAAGATTTCATTACTCATGCCTAGGCTAAAAAAAGCTGCACAAGGGTATCCGTTATGCCTGACACAATTCACAGCCAGCACATCTGCAGCTCATATCATACGGTCATACCAGCCATATCTGAGACTAGACATGGCCTGACCAACCAAAATAGCACAACAAAAAGAATAATATAGTATATAAAAGCATCAGAAGGTAGAAAATTCACAGAACAAACATCTTACCTGAGCCTCAAAGGTAAAGCTTTGTACAGATTTAGATTCACCATCACCACAAGTAGAAGACTGTGATATGTGAGATGATCCCTCCACTCTTTCTACATTAGTATTCTCATCAGACAGATTACTGTCAAAAAACTTGATGTCAACACCATCCTCTGGAGATGCTGAATAGCTGCTGTCATTGCTTAAATATGTATACTTCCTCAACAGGGACCCATTCTGTAATTCACACATTCGAAAAAGTCGTCTCATAAACATAAAAACCAAAGGCAAGCCCAAGTATTGCATATACACATATAAATATAAGGACTGTAATTACCTCAAATTTTACATCCACAAACCGCAACCGCTTTCCACAACCAATAACAATAATAGGTTGGAATCCAGACGGCTGACTCCCCACCAGATCAGTGTCTGCTTTCAGACATATCGTCCTCCCACAACCATCATATAAATAGTCATCAACCCCTGGAGCATCTGCAATTAATTGTCGACTCGGAGACAGTTGCATTACCTCTTCTTGCTGCCTGAAAACAGCAGAATGAAGTACAATGCTGTGATTCTTACGGATGGGATCATTATTAGGATCCATCAATTCTTCCCTTCCAGTTATAGCTCCTAAAGATGGAACAAAAAATTCTGCAACAGCAATAAGAAAATCTGGCACAACCAGGACTCTTGGTTGCTGTACCCGCACTACTGATGATTGGGATGTTGCTCTCCATCGGTAATCCAACAAAAACATCGTTGATGTTGGCAAATCAGATACTCTTGACTGAGTTCTAAGAAAATTGCCACTTAACGTAGAAGGAACACTTCCAGAAGCAGAAGCCTGTCTGCATACATCAGATGATGGCCCAAGCATCAACTGCATTTCAGGTTTTGCATCAGGACGGACATCCACAAAAGAGAATTTGGGGATAGTAACATAGAGATCTGCTTCAGACAAAGAAGTCATTCTGTACGACACCCAAAGACCTTCCAACTGCCAACAAAGGAAAAAAATCATAAAATGGAAAGCATGTGCAACCAATAATGTAGTTAGCTAGTTAAATAAGGGGAAATCCTCTACGGGCATGCTTGGATTGGTGGCAATGAGTAAAGGGGGCTATAGGAGAAAAAATCGAGAATAAAGGGGGTGACAGGAGAAAAAATCGAGAATAAAGGGGGTGATAGGAGGAAAAATCGAGAATAAAGGTGGATGGAGGTGCTGATACATGGAATAACGTGGTGATTGTGTAGAGACCAAGAGGAGAGATGCTGGGATTATTACCCTCGTTTGGGGTGTATTAGTTACCCCCCCTACTCCTAGAGTAATGTATTACCCTAAAACGAGGGTAACAATTGCCCCCTTCCGTCCCTTCTCCTTGCATCATCACTACCTCATCCTTCCCAAGTTCTAACGCCAACTAACCTCTCTTCATTCTCTTTATTTTCGCTATCCCCTTAATTTCTACTCCAAACCAAACACACCCTAGAAATTAATGTAAGTTTATACTAACACTGATATGTGCCAAGGTTGAATCTTCATGGATCCCATTGCACAATTCCAGCAGAGCATAGTTAATTTCAACAGCCACGATGGATACTGTACGGGATAAAAAATTTTGACTGTTCACGTTGACCCTATCAACCAGCATTTTCATTGTATCTTGGGGATCAGACTTGCAAGCACGAAAACTCGGAGGGAGTCTTGGATCCTCGGATAAATTTGCATAAGCACAGTTCACTATGACATTATACTCTTTATCTGACATGACACCATGCAGTGAATCAACCTGTTATCAAGAGATAGCAAGTCATAGACAAAAAAGGCAAAATACAACAACTATTATGTATACAAAATGCAACAAAACGTAATTTGCAACGAAGAAACTTCTGCTTCCTTCCTTCTCTTTTCCGTGATATTTGCCCATCCAAAGGAAATGAGCAGTAGTGGTGGGCCTGGTGGCTCAATACGAGACATCACAATAAATGAAATCTCCAAAACAATCAAATTACAGTTTTACCTTCTTTGACTAAAGGGATTTTAGTTTTACTCCCCAAATAGCCATTCTGCCAAGAAAGAGGATTATCTACTAGTGGCATACCGGATTGATAGAGTGCTCGTTGCAGGCTTGCAGCTACATATTTACTTAAGGAAACAAATAACTTTACAAAAAGTCATTTTAAAAGTTTACATTGTAAAACCTTACCACTCAGAAATCACATTTACTCATTGGACATTAGGTTGATGAAACATTCTAAAAGCACTATTTTACAATAATAAAAGGAAAATATATAGCTATCTTATTAAAGAAACAAAGATATTTTGTAGCTCGTGAAAGTAGCCAACTATCCATGACTAGTTGCCTACTACAAGGTTATTGCTATGCGTCTAAGAAATGATGCAGCGATCTGGGGGGGGGATGAAAGTAAGAACATAAAATGATTTTTACCTGTACTTCTATGGAGTGTGTTGGAACCTTTTTGAAAACATCCCTCAAACTACGTCGGACACAAATAACAAGTCCGTGGCCTTCGCGCATCATTGGTCTTCCAAGGCAACCATCAATTCCTACAGCTAGGTTGATCCCGAGGATCTGCAGGTAAAATAATGTCAGAAAAGAATAAGATGCTGATCTTTTAATCATGATGATGGCCTCACCTCAGCACGAAGAACATCAAGATGGACAGCAGCAGGATCATTGTCTGGGCTTCCATGCCAGCTAATTTCATTTCTTATTTGAAGCTGACCCAAGTCCAGTTGCATAAAACTGCAGTATAGCAAGAGAATTATTATGTACACAAAAGTAACAATGCCATAACTGCTGTAAACAATTTTTTTTAAGTGTGCGCAATAGAAGAACGCAATCCGTTTGCAAGCTGGAACAAGTAATTTTGACAGAAGTTGAACAGATGTAACTTTAATCTACAAATAATAACACTATCAATGTGAAAAAGGATCAGCAAATTCCCCCTTGTGCCTGTCTATTCTTTGAGGAAATAGCCTAGCAATATCAGAACTCGAATACTCTTTTAGGAGGCCGTACCAAATACTTTTTACATCAATTTTGTTTGCTTTTTTCACATCATATTGCTTCTAAATTAAATTCCTGAACGTGCTGTGACTTAGTATGACTGAAAGAAAGTTCACTGAGATCAGTGCAAGGACTTAATGATCCGCACCAAACATTCATTGGCTAGCCAAAATAACAGAATAATGATTGTGCAACAGGTTCAGGAACTTATGATATTCTTTAAACCATTTAATGTCATATTTACCTCTTGGGTCACTAGAAAACAAGTCTACTCATAAGCGAAGTTATAGTATAGTTGCTTCACTACAACTATCAAACTAAGGAAGAGAGCATATGAGAGACGGTAAAAAATTTATAACATCTAATCAAACTCATAAGGTGGGATACTAACTCTTTGCTCGTAGACTGCTTGGGAATTATGATAATCGGAGTGTCCAGAGAAAGATCCAGCTTTACAGCGGTTGCTCCATCAATTTCATACTTCTGAATCATCCATTCAAAACCACCAACCTTATCAACCAACTTAATGACCTCCTCTTTATGGGGGGTTGCAAGTTCCATGAAGTACACTGTCACCTGCAGCCATCGTTGGAGAATTGGAGATGTTAAGAAATACCTTAATCATGACAACTCTGATACATCACTGTACATGAACAGGTATAGAAAGGAGGGTAAGCAGCCAAGAAATTCACACATTCAAACAAAGCAGTTCTAGTTTAGCCAGAGGCCAAGCGAGTAGGTTCCCAGTTCACACTCACCTCTCTGATAAACCTGTAGAGGAAAACTATGCGAACAGCAGACAGACGACCAGTAAGGCTATAATCATATCCTTCATAGTCATCATCTTCAGAACTGTAAGATTTGAATGAAAACTGAAAGTGTAGTGCATAAAATGTGTTAACAAATTTAGTGAGAGGAACAATTATTTATACACATGAAAGTAAATAGAATGCCTTTTTCAGGGCCTAAGAAGAACTAAGCTAGCACAAGATTCACCTTAATTAGTGATTCAGCACCTGGATTGCGAATGTCACAAAGCCAATTCCAACAGTGATCCGCACCAAGAGACATATCACGAAGCCTAAAGTTCCCCAATGTGCCTTCGATGGAAATAGAACATGGGTGCACCTATTAAAGTATAGCTGGGTCAGCCTGCAACTAGTGTAGTTTAAGCAAACTAAACTGCAGATTGAAAATGATTAAAAATTAAATTATACAATACTTTTGTTAGAGAGCAGCAATAGCAACGCAAGCAACAATTAGGGAAGAACGATAACAACTCAAAATCAAAGCTCCAAGACAGCGTGGTGGTCCAGCAAAGCTGCTAACATACCTCACTAGAAAAGTCTTTTCGAACATTAAACAAGACAAATCTCTCCAGAACAAGAGTCTCATGACATACAATCATTGAGAAGCAAATAGACATATTCTCAAAGCACTCAGCTAACTAAATCAGTAAGTACTGACAAAAGTGAGCTGTGAATTTGTTTGCGAATAATGAGGGAGATATGAGTAAATGACAAATGAAATGCCCTACTACTCTACTAAAGACAGAGCACTTAACAAGAATTTCTCCACTATTATTAATTGCAATACTTTGCCATTCACACTAGCCAACAAACAACTTTGACCATTAATATCTTCAATTACCAATTATTTAACTATACGGAAAAAAACAACTAATTGTACATTTCACTCTTGGGGTTTACAAGTTCCATTACTTGGTACTTTCAGAAAGTCGGAGTCAAGTTTTAGTGAATAAGTGTCACTTGATTTTTCTTGAATTTGTAGCTATATTTGCTCTAAGATAGCTCAAGGGATTAAGCTTATCCCATTAGCCCTCCATTTGAAACTAGCGACATCCCCCCCCCCCAAGTGTCTTTCAAATCTAATTCTTTAGTAGTCATCATAGTATGTATATATACACATGTACATATATATGGAGGCAAATCCTATAGTATTTTACATAATAAAATTTATTCTTATATACGAGTAAAAAGAAATATTGTTCAAGTAGCATATGTGAATAGTGCAATAACCAAAGCTTGCAACTAATGAAAAACAGAGGTAGTATGATCTAGTGACACATAACGTTTCCTAGGATTAGGTTGCATGACTAGACCTCCACATAAACATTAGAGAGATTCTAGGATCAGTTTGTGACTTAAAGATAATGAAGGTTATTGGAGAAATAACTTACAGATACACAGGTAAGCGAACACTCAAAAAAGAGACAATTGCCAAATCAGAGAAAATTGAACAATATCAACGCTGGAATATAGATGACAAATGAAAGAAAACAGCAGATGTGGATTACATACTCTGAGGTCCAAAATAAAACTTTCTTGAACGAACATAGCGAATTGAGTACCATCCTCCTGGTTCAAAAAAACAGTGACACTATCCACATCCATACTCAATTTAAACACTACTCGT
Organism: Patellifolia procumbens; assembly: GCA_947645195.1. Lineage (NCBI taxonomy): Eukaryota > Viridiplantae > Streptophyta > Magnoliopsida > Caryophyllales > Amaranthaceae > Patellifolia > Patellifolia procumbens. The sequence goes on from CANSGD010000144.1 coordinate 4,921,003, forward strand.
CCTTTACCGTAGCCCAGCAAACCCTTGACAAAAGCATCACCATCGTCGTGCTTTTTTGATCTTCTTGTCGTTTCTATGTCCTCAGAAGACATTGTTTCAGCTTTACTACTTCCTCCGGAATTCACAGAACTCGTATCCAAACCAAATTGAATCAAAGCAACCAGTGTGGGCCTGTTACAAAAGAATTCCAGCTTGGACATACAAATATTCATCTGAAAAGATTGGATACAGCATATTAGAGCCATAAAATTATTATTATCAAATCTTAAGAACTAGGATTTATTTTTTGCTTTTCTCCCAAAAAAGTACATATGCATGAGATGTATACCTGTGTGTCAATGCCATCGTACTCTGGAGAGCTAGGATCGTTTGTCAAAAATGAAACGGAGACAAAATCGGAGTTGTCACTTCCAAGAGCCTCATAGAATATCTCTGATGAGGATCCTTTTCCTTTCCCTAAATCCTGGTTAGAAAGCAAAGCCTCAGGATCACCTTCTAAATTTTCCAAGTTATGTGATTGTGAACTCATATCTGGTGCAACAGTGAACTCTGGCAAAGCATCTCTAAAAATGTCTTCTTCTTCCGCTAGCAATGAGAGAAACGGGCTAGCTTGAAGATCGACTGAAGTAGGCGAGGATATAACTTGATCATTAGTGACAACTGAATATGCCAGATACTGTGGATTTTTTGCCAAACGACCTCGCAACTCATCCTTAATTTTCAAAGAGTGAAGCTTCATTTTCACCGTTAAGTTTCCTTCAGAATGGATAACATGTACCTGTAAGATCAGATTCAGATAATGCCAACTCTGACAAGAAATGCTCTGCACCACATTCATCGCATTACATATAGAAGTTGTTATTATCAGCTTCCCTAACACCTTTGATAGTGATAAATTCCAGTTAAAAAATAAACGCAGAACATTAAACAGTGGGCTCAAATATATCCTTTAACATGAGCAAAGAGGGTTAAAAAGAAGACAAAGAGATATCAACAGTAAACAGTATATGCTACACAAACCTTTCCTCCACCAGCGACAAGCTCTATAATAAGGGTCTCCTCATGCTTCTCTTGGCCCTCTTCTCCGCACTGTATATGCAAACCATAACAATGAGAGTGAATCTTTCCTTCTTAGTACAAATAACTAACACAAAATACCGCACCAAGTCAAAATTTTCAAGGTGGGCAAAAGATTTGGGTTGAAGGAGTTACTGGTTCAAGTCAAAATTCTTCCCCTCCCACCTTCCCCTCTTCCCTCTACTTATTTCTTTTTCGTCGTGCATATTAGCAAGAGCATAAAACTTTTTCAAGAATACCAATTGAGAAACACATGAAACTTTGACAGCATCTATTGTGTGAAGAACCCCCTTTGGTTTCTATCTTATATCTTTTGGTGGGTGGGATTTCTTAAATCTCTAATTCTTGGCAAAGAAAAACATCGGAGCAGTCGCAGATAACTTTTGCAAGGCATTACAGATAGTTTATGGCTATCACAGTCTATTGTAACAGTGCTCAAAAGCATCTACAATGCAGTTATGAATTATAATGCGAGGAAATAAAATAAAAGAAATTTGCAAAGAAGTATAATGGATCGGCAACATAAGTTCTGCAACAGAACATAATATAGGAAAACAAGAAACAAGTACAATGCACATCGTCTTTTTCAAATAAACATTAAAAAACTAGTCAGTAGATATTTAACAGTTCTAAGGAAAAAAAAAAAAAAGAGGTTACAATAACATATTGCAGACGAACTTTCAACAACCTTGCCATATATATATAAGTTGGTCTCACACAAGGTTCCATTAATAACTAGATCAGCGGCCTTAGACTTAGGAATCTCAGCATCAGTACCACCTCCTCTGTAATCGGAATCTCCAAGGAGACCATCAGACAACGGAGCCTGTATGAACAAAAAATAACAGCACATGGAGTCTTCACACTTATAAAGAAGCCGGATTATAATCTGCAACAAATTTGAGAAGGAAGTTTATACTGTAACAACGACAAAAGGAAAATTCTTACAGATGCTTGATATGTAGCCTTTACAAGCCCTTTCAGCCATATATTCTTGTCATAATCATTCTGAAACTCTATAATCAATGTACTGGAGGATTCCAGAGCCTGCAGAAAGAAATATATGAGAACAAGGCTAGGCACAGTCCCTTGGTTCTACTATTTCTCTTTTCTTTTCCTTTTTATCTTTGTTTTGTGGCAGAATAAGCGGCTAAAGGAATTCTCTAAAAGGTAGTGTGTAAGTAAAGGTGCAAACGAACCCAATTGGCTTGTGACCTATCCCAGCCCGAATTTTCATGAGACGAGCATTCGACTCGTGAACATGCTCGAAATAGCACTATGACTATATTTAAATATGATTTGGTATTAATCGTAAAACTTAGATGAGAAGCTGAATAGAATTGACAGAAACTATAAGGAGTATTTATTTGGTTAGAAAGCAGAAGCGTGTGCAGTCATAAACTATATCTGCCATTATATGGAATTAACCGTTAGCAGTTTAGTGTCATTGAAATTATTTTGATATCAAAAATCTCTTACTATTCATGCATATTTCTATCATTCACATGCCAGACACAGATTGGTATCACTAGCATAACAAATTCCGTCAAAAAGAGAACCCTAATACCAATAGCAACACATGATTTTCTCAATCAACTATTTCACCTAGTACTCTCTACAAATCATTGAATTAATGAGTAGAATAATCTGGTAAGACCTAGCTAGTATTCTTTTGCAAAACAGTGAACAAATGCATGACTGGCAAATAAACCACACTATGTTTTAGAAATTTTCCGATGTAACTCCCATGTTTGCACCCGTGTCTCCATTAGCCCCAAGCTTGTAAGACGTCATTAAAGTTGACTGGAATACTAACGGTGTTAGCTTTTTCTATAAATTTTAGTTCTCTATTGTGCTCTTCATCCCCTCTCTTTTATTTTCCATCCCCTGTTTCTTCTTATCATGTTCTTCACCCCCTCCCTCTCTTAATTTGCCTTCGCCATTTCAAAGAAAATTAGATGCCGCAAATGACATCAAAAGAAGATCTTAAGAACAACAATAAAGATATAAGATTTGGTATAAAATGTTAGTAGAACATAGAAGTCCTGCAAAGGCGAAAGAAAAACTAGGGTGAAGTCTGAAGCAATCAAGACAATCAATGACTTTCTATATCACTCCTGTCTCGGCGTCTATGATCTCGAGTACACTCTCTGGCTTTTCTTATGATATTCCCTTTTAATCCTCTTTAGTGCTTAATGGAAGTATTTTGCAATGTAATTTCTGCAAAAATAATTAGAATGAACAATAGATGCAATAGGAAAATGTTTGATTGAACTGTGCATTTTGACTGGATCCACTGGTTACTGTTAATTCCAGAGTTCATGATGAATTAAGGTTTTATCGTAGAAATGGTTGCCTTTATTGTGTGAAAAATTGGCAGATTGAAACCCACAGGCGGAGGAAGCAGGCAGCAAACTCGAAACATACATGAGAGGAAGGGACGGCACAACAGAACCACCTCCAACCCACAGCCATCAGTGGTAAACAGCAGCCATACAACAGCAGCCCTTGCCAGAAATCCGACCAAACTAGACAATGAAGAAGCTGAAACAAGTGTTTTATGGAGAGAAACTTGCGAGAGAGATAAGAGGAATGAAATGGGGTTTGGGTTTTCAAACTTTTGTTTCAAAAAATCCATCAAATAATCAGAAATGAGGGGGAGGATATTCTGATCAGAATTCACCGGATTGTGGAACAATATTGACGCACAAGCACCATATGCGAAAACCTCTTTGAATCATAATAAAAGTTTGCTCTGCTCCATTTCTATACCTCTAAAAATTTCTGTCTTTTTCCCCCAAAATGTTGCTAAATACCGCAAAAAATCTTCAAATTCCAATTATGAATTTTATTCAGCTATGAAAGAGAAAAGAAGAAATATAAAAAGATGAGTTGGATGAAAAATAGGTGAGAGAAGGAGAGGGACGAAGAACAAGAGAGACAAAATATAAAATAGTTAACACCATAAGTGTTTCTTTCAACTTTAATGACCTCTTGCAAGTATGGTAAATGGAGACAGGAGTTCAAGGTGGGGGTTATATCAGACTAAGGCATAAAACACGGTATGACGTCGGAGTGGCCATTTGATAGAAAAAAGTCAAATTTCTATTTGAAAATAAATTATCCAAGTGTCAACACCGTACATAAATTTAGGAAATTAGAGAAATCTAAGTAATATAGCTCAAAATTTATAGCCCCCCCCCCCCGGGCCCCCCCTACTGAAGGTGTTAACTAAAAAAAGGGATGGACAGAGATGAAGACTGGAAACAAACTATGTTTGGATAAGCAAGAAATTAAGCTGCAGAGATGTAGAAATAGATAAAGATTACTTACCTTTTGGATATCCATGCCACGAAAACACACGGCGACTGAAAAGAGTGATCCACCAACATTGGCTGAAGGAACCTCAAACACATGCTTCCCAGCCATACTACAGGGTTCAGGAAAAGAAATTTCAATATCATGAAAAGATTTTACAGAAATGTGCCCATCCATCAGTCACCCATGCCGTGATTGGAAACAATGATTAGGAAAATTGAGATAAAAACACTGGCACTAAGACACAATATTTAACATGGAAAATCCATGCTATGGGGAAGAAGAAAAAAACTCGCAAAGGACTTCTCCGTCGTTTTTAGTTATACGGCTTATACCCGAAAGACTTGGCACACTTGCCATTACACAACTTTGAGCATTATTATCTAGGAAAATTTGTCAGGAATAAGCCAACCTTTGCGTTGACCGCTTTTAACAAGTCTACCTTAATTTATTCCATTAACAAGTAAACCTTGTACACACTTTTGCTTTTAACAAGTTTTTACCGGCTATTAACCTTTTTAACAGGTTAAAGTGACACATGTCACTCTTATATTGAGCATTTTAAAATTTTAAAAATTAAAATTTATAATTAAAAATAAAAAAATAAAAAAACACTATCCCTTCTCCCCCACCCCAAAATATTTTACGATGTCTTTCCTCCCTCCTTAACACCACCTGTCCCACCATTCTTCCCCGGCCAACCACCTACCCCTCCCCCCACCCATAAAACTTATGCCGATGTATTCGCTGCTATCAAAAAGCACACCTGCTGCCTTTATATTTGTTGACAAACTAAAGAAGAATCAGGGTGCTAAATTCTCATCATTAAAGGAAGCAATTTGGAGAGCAATTTGTGGTTTCCATTGTGTTCCTGAGAGCAAGATGCTTAAGAAGAAGGAGGTTGATAAAGTAAAGACCTATGAAGATTTAGGTCGTTGCAATTCTCTGACAAGCCAAGGTGCAGATGGGTCCAGCACTCGAACTCCTTCAATAGAAAGATACAGGGATCGCTAACCTCTCCCCTGTAAAGGTCACAAGGCACTAATCATCTTGGCTCAGGAAGCAATGCAAAACTTGAATCTTGGAGCGCTAAAAAGCTCCAACATCTAATCGTGAAAGGGTTGCTGCTTCACCAGTGATCTCAAACAGAAAACACATCTATCCCTCTTCAACTCCACTTCACTCTTCTGGCATTGCGATTCCTGGTGCTGGGACACTGAATAACAAAGGTTTGCTACATGTAATTTCTGGGGCCTGATCTAATTCGGGTTCTGAGTAATTTTTAATATCTTTAGAGCTTAACAATTGACATTAATGGAGATTTATATTTTTAATTAGAAGAAGGGAGAGAGAGATTATAGAGGATGGCAGATAGAGATAATGAGGGGAGAGGAAGAGGAGAGAGAAAGGAAAAAAGGGAGAGAAAAGAGAAATATAAAAATAAATATATTAAATAGCTTTAAACCAGTTAAAACCACACACGTGTAACCTATGCTAACAAGTTAATAACAGGTAACCTGTAAAAAAACTTGTTAAAAGCAAAACTACCTACAAGGTTTACTTGTCACTGGAATAAACGAAGGTAGACTTGTTAAAAGTGGTCAATGCAAAGGTTGACTTATTCTTAACAATTTTTCCTATTATCTATAATAGACTTAGAGTACAAGTAAAATAATAAAAAGTTGATTTATTGAAAGTAAGTATCGAAAGGAGCCTAGCAAGAACTCACGTAACGTATAATTAATGTAGGAAGGTCAAAGTGGAAAACAAAAATAGTGCCAAAAGTCAATACGGTATAACTAATAATGTGGGAGGTAGTATTATCTACCATAAATAAGTAATACATTAAAAACCATGAGCATCCCGTGTGGAAGGGCTCTCGCTCAACGGATCAAAGGTACGCCGGGGATAACAGGCTGATGACTCCCAAGAGCTCTTATCGACGGAGTCGTTTGGCACCCCAGTGGGGCAACCAGCCAGCAAAGGATATAGCGTTGGATCTAGGGTTTGCTGGCTGGTTGAGCAGCAGGAGTCGCCCTAGCCCTAGTCTTACTAAGAGTTTTAATTGCTCTGTAAATACAATCTCAAGCGACTATATCAAACAAAATATTTTCTCTCATGACTTTGTACACAATCATTGTCCAACAAAAGCAACTTTCTACATAGCCACCTAGCTTATCAAACGCCCACATGCTTATCCACAACTAATTGTGCACACAACACCACCGATTGTACACCTAGCTTACCAAACGACCAGATGCTTATTTACAACTACTTGTGCACACACCACCAACGATTGTACACCCACCTACAGGAAAAGAACGTTAGACAATGAGCCGCATGGCCATAGGCACCACCGCCTTTTTAAGGCAAGGCATTTCCCAAGAAGTGCAAAAAAGCAAACCGAGGCTCACCCAATGCGCACAGTAATATTCTACATCAATCTTTTTATTTTCCTTAGCCCCACCTCACTTCAAGAAGACGCACTAGGTATACATGCCTTCGCCTTAGAATTTTCTTCGACATTGCTTCACACTCAACATTCTCGACACTTTTTGGATGTCACACAACACGCTGCCCTTACAAGGAGCCAGCAAATACCCACTTATTTCTCTCTATTTTTTCACTTTCCTTTACATTTGCACCAAGATAGTTGATTTGAGGGATGAAGTATATCTGAGACCCACAAGCTCCAATACCAAGACCAACTAGAATAAGGAAACTACAACCTTCCTACTATCAACCGCTAGATAACTAGTAGTAGTCATTACCTTGTATTATAATACCTTAGTTTAGGGGCCAGGCGCACGGAGGTGCAAAGGATCCCTTAAACCTAGGTGCAAGGCCAAGGCTTACCTTTACTTACCGTATCTTTGTAGTTCTTTTTTGCTTTTAGGTAAGTAATAAAGAATTAGACTACAAAGTACAAACACACCAAAAAGATCTTTCCCATTTAGAAAAGGAGAGGTAATGACAAAAGGCTTTAACCCTCAAACTACTGTGGAGAATTTTTTCTACAAACTCAAGGAAGGTCAAGTAACAATTCGTAAAACTTGACTCTAGCAACGCAAAAGTCTCAAAATGACGGAACTTCACTCCAGCAATATAAAACCTCATAAATCTCGTTGGTTACTATCCTATTAATTGCACGGCTAAATTGCCAAAGGAATCATCTTCCAAACCTCTGCAAGCAGACCTTAGAATTTACTTATTTTAATTCTAAGTTATATTATTTTATTGGTTATGAAGTGAATAACTTCAGTAACAGAGTTTCATATACAAATATAATGCATAATGCTTTGAAAAAGAGAAATTAGAAAAACATATCCGCTTGGTCCCGTGACAAGCACTCTGGTCATAAACAGAATGAGGTTTGAACAACAAAAACGCAGAAGTCTTGATACTTGTTCATTTGTACAATTCATAGGGATGCTTCCAAATCGATAGGGAAAATGACAGATTAACACAAAGAGACAATGAATAAAGAAAAAAGGAAGAGAAGATCAAGGGGGGAGAGAGAGAAACAGAGAGCGAGGTGGGAGCACAAGAGATAGGGAACAAAGAGAGACAGAACGAGATAGTAACTGACCTGACAACACAAACCGCCAGCCTCCGGCAGCAATCGTGCTTGAAGCAACCAGAGATGTCTCACTGGCATTCTCTGCCATGACCAGTGAAGCAGCGGCCGCCAGTTTTCTCCCACACTCGAATTAGAGTTTCTTTCCAAATTAGGGTTTCTGGGTTTGGGTTCAATTCAAAAAAAAAATGGTGAATTTTAATGAGGGGCTTTGCTTGAATCTGAGTTTGAAAGCCTAGGTAAGATTTAAATTGTAGAGAAACATTTTTTGTTATTCTCCAGCCCGATCTAGTTAATCTTGCACATCTTTACCAGGAGTGGCTAAGCGGTGTGCCCTTGCACCTCTCTAAAGGCAGCAGGAAGTGTGCATTTAGCGTCACCTCTTGTTCTGCATTGTTCGATGCATTGTTTCCAAAACTAGGGAGTAATACAAAATAACGAAAAAGAATCGTATAAGCTCCACAGGCTTGATTTTTTCAACCTGCTACAAGTCATACTGACTAATTAATCGATCTTTGGGAAAGCAACCTATGTTTCTTTCGGGAAGCAACCTATGTTGCTTAAGCTTATTTTCGTTTGGCCCCGCCAATTACGCATATGATACAGCTTAAAAGTAAGACGAGCCATGTAACTTGGACTCGGGTATCTATGTCAGACATGAGTACGTGCCTAAGTGTCTCCCCAATTTACGAAAATGTTCCTCGATTTCGGCCCAAAATGTAAACACAGATAATTGAGGTAAATGAGGAGTCCGAGTAACATAGATACATAAGACAGCCAACCAACATTTTACGAAATGCTGCGCGCTCAAATGTTCTTGGTGCTGAAAAACATGTACCAGGGGAGACTTGTGTGAATGGGTTAGGCTATATTTCAGGAAGCGAACTCCAACCTAATGAAGTGCATGAATATAGATCTTCTTTTACTAAAACTAATCAACTAGTAAATAGGAAATTTAGTAGATTCAGAAATAGATAACAGAGCAGATAGACAAGATCTCCACACAGTCAACAAAATATATTCCCTCGATACCTCAGATTCATGCCAGCCAGAGGGACCAGCAAGGGACCACGGCAAAAGACCAGCATCTAAAACGAAGAAACTGCAGATTTACGAACCAGGTTCTTCACATGGTTCCTCTTAGAACAACATATGAGGCAACTGTCGGACTTGTAATCCTTAAAGTTCACTAATGAAAACTTATAACCAAAGAAAAGCATACACCATAGCAAACATAACATAAGCACAAATCATAACAGCACACCTAGTGCAGCGTTGATAGCAGGACGCTCTTTCAGACTCCAGAATGTAAAGGTGAAACCCCGACAAAGCAACATACGAAGGTTGCCATGCTGCAACAGAATTCCCAATTCCCTGCATCATGCGTACAGTCACAATAAAGTTGGGTTTGGAATTCAGAAAACACAAGCATAGACAATTTAATTTGCTAGTGTATGCAAAGGCAAAAAGCAAGCAATAAACAACCTTCCAAACTAGTATTCTCGCGTCCGTTGCCATATCAGCTGGCTTCCAAGGAGCAAGCTCAGGATGAAAGACCTCATCAACGGGCTGCCCGCTGTTTTGCAATGTACTATAGAATATGTTTAGCAGTTCCATAAGTCTGCCGTACCTGGCTGGTGAGATGTGAATTCCCAAATTTGGCACTTGGACCGATATGCGCGTAGACGGGAAATTCGGATGAGGGACCTTTATCTTAAATAGTACGCAATAGGAGAAATTTGATAAGAAAAAATAAAAGATAAACAAACCTAACCAAAAGATAACAGATGGTTTATGTTCATGATTCCCAAAAACAGACAGAACACAGAACAATAATAGAGAAATACCTGGTCAACTATCACTGCCATCCCACACCTATCAACCAAAGAAGAGATATTTTCAGCGCATTCTGCAGAACTTTCTGAGGGATCACAGTCCCTTGGGGGAGCAAATAATGAACAATCAAGGCTTTCAGAGCTGCAGTCTGTAAAGAAAGCAGCAATATCTCTGCCTGAGATGTAGAAGCGTGAGTATAATGATTGATCTTCATCACGTTGACCTTCCTGTAAAATCTGAGGGTCAGATTTTGGCCCTTTTCTGATAGAATAATAAACAAAAGGAACCAGCTAGCTGCTGCTGGTGTGCAATACCATAGTTATTTGATAGACATGCAGTTCAAAACAGCATTAAAGGCAAATTATCTACGGGCCATGCAAGTACTAACAATGATTCTCACTCACCAGCTCCAATATGCAAAACATTCCAAATACTAGACACTTCCTCCATCCCTAAAAGATAGCCCGTTTAGGTTTCCCACCTGTGATGAAGCATATTCTCTCTCTAGGAAAGCAGACCACCCTAGCTACCGTAAGAATAGGGCTACAGGAGCTTCCTCGCCCTGATTATTGGTCATATTGCCTTTTCCTACTCTACCTGCCGGCCTCCCTCTTTCCATCCTTGCCTTAAAACTACTTCATTATGCTGTAGCCTTGTTTTACCAAGACTATAGTGTGTGGGGCCTGAAGTGTCTGAAGGATTTTACTTTTCTTCACTTTTACTAAACATCTTTTCCTTAAAAAAAGTGAGCTTCTGTAACTAAAATTTACTTCTCACATATATATATGTTAAGAAGGTGTGCCTCACCTACAGAAGTTGTGCGCCTTCACAGCTAGGCTCTAAGTATCCTTTGCACGTTGCATTTTTAAACTAAGAGCACAAGTATAGCGTTCAGCATTTAGGTTGCTGGAGTAATAAAACATTTTCCACTCACGGCGTAAGCATTTGGAAACCCATTTGCAAATAGATTCCATAAGTTCATTTCCTTTGTTAGCTTTAAAGTGAAGAGTGATTCAAGAATTCTGTTTTGGCATGATAGTTGGTCTGGAGATCAATCTCTAAAAAGCTCAATTTCCAGATTTCATCATATTTGATATACAAAGAGGCCACCTTTTTTGAGGTGTTAACGTGGAATGCTAAACTCACAGCACAGAATGTCACCCATATGAGACTTCCAAATGAACAGAAAGAAATTCAGCCTCGGGGCTTTTGGAATGCCTAGCCTCCTTGATTAAAAAAGCCCCAACAATTAACATCTTTGTTCAGTAAGTTACACGATCTAGGGTTTACCCTGAGCCCTACAGATGAAAATTTGGTTAATTTTGCCTTTATCCCTGCAGTTAATCCTTCAACGCTGGATCTAATATGATATGCAAGTGTTTAGTATGCCATGTTATTCGATTCAGCCCTTCCGGACTTGCGCATCATATGATTGGGAACACAGACTAATTGGAATGAGTGAATGCCATTGCGGTTTGTGGGGTGGGGATGGGGTGCAAATTAGGCAACACTAGTGGTGGATGCAAAAGAATCACACATTGAGGAGGGGAAAACAGTGGCCTAAGCGAACTCAGGATGCCCGACGCTATCGCACAACAAATAAAAGCTACTAGAGGGTTACAAGCTTATCTTCACTAAGAGTTGAAACTTCAAAACAATGAGAACCTTGCGGTCAGCCTCGTATCCATAATTTAATATACATTGTGATACATTCCATGAGTCGGAGATTGGAAAATTCACCCATCAAATGACTCGTGACCTATACTGGAAGTGTTATGAGCAGTGTCACATAATTCGCGGAACGCTCCGGAACGCGGAACGAATTCGGGAACGGAATTCGCTACCCCAAGGTGAATTCGGTTCGCTTTAGGTTCAATTAGAAAATACTTAGTATAGAAAAGAATAAAAAGAAAGTCAAAAGGTCAAAAAGAAAGAAAGAGAATATTTTGAGAATAAATTAATACTTGGAACAGAAAAAGAAAAACTACTCGATAAAAGCCCCAACATAATACTTGGAAGTTGGAACAAAATAAATTTACCCACTTACCCAACAGGCCCATAAATATGGTGATCCAAAACTTAAAAAGAAAAGAAAAAGGAAAGCATGAGTGACGACCAGTCGACCACAGCAGTTGCAGAGCTGCAACAAGTCTCAACGGGAAAGGTTGCCGGCGGCCCGGAGCTCATCGATCATACCAAAAGACTCGCCTCACTGCGCTTAATAAAAGCCCTAATGTTTCATATCTTCATTCAACAAAGTAAGCCTTCAATTAGAAGATCTAGGGTTTACCATTGGAACCCTAGATCTCATAATTTCTTGGCTAATTACATTTCTCCTTGCAACTAACCCTTCAGATATGGACAAAGTATGACGTTTAAGAATATGGTTAGCCATTTTAGCCGTTCCAATTCATGAACCACTTTGATTTGGATCGCAATCGAACTGCGAATTGGAACGAGCGAATGGAATCGAGATTCGCAGGGGTGGTGAGCGAATTATGTGACACTGGTTATGAGGCTATTAAGTCCATTATCAACATAAGATCAATCAAAGAACCTTTTCCCAAAGTATGAACGAATATAATGTACACCTCGACTCTGAAGCTTCCCCTCATCCTCCCTTCCATTGTTCAACCCAATTATGACATCCTTCTCCTACTTCATAAATTGATATGCACAGAACGCACTACATTTGTACTTATAGAATAAACAGTGCATAAACATCTTGAATCAATAGTTAAAACCCTCCTTACATAATCAACCCTAACGCGAAGCATATGTCCTTTGGAATTAAAAAATCATGACTAGACAGAAACAACAACGGCTGATATAGAATAAATAGTCAGTGATGCCCGGTAAGTTCTCGATTTACAAAATCTAAATCTACACTAGTCAAAATATCAAATCGATTGTTTCGAAAAGACCCATTAGCAAGTGAGGAGGAATAATGAAGCAATACTATTACGATATGACTACATCAAAGACATGCATTCCTCTTGGCAGCAATTTTAGACACACTAGCATGGCCTATTAAGGATGAAATATTGTGTCAATTGTTTGAGGATGAAATTATATACAGGACAAGACTAAAGATGGTATTTATGCTAGATTGGAACACTGCAATATAACATTAAGCTAAGTCAGAGCAAAACTAAGTACATAAAATAAAATTTAAATTAAGAAAGGGAGTCAAGCTAGAGTGTCCTAGTATTGGCTGGTAAACGATTGCTCATAATTAAGTGTTTTAGGTAGATTGGTTCGAATAAACAGAGGAACAGAAAATTGGAGATATTGACCAAGAAGTGACTCATAGAGCGACACACTAGCTTCAAATGGAGTGAAGCAATTAACTCAGTGAGCAACTAGGATACTATTCATTGCAATTTGTGCCTTAAGGAGGAGGAGTCTGTTAATCATGTACTCCTCTTTTGTCCTTGAGCCCTTTGTCATTAATTCAATATCCTTCTTTCTGTAGCAGGTACAACCTGTGAAAGATGCTCTTGTTGCAAGGAAAAGATCTGAAAAGTTTAGCTTGCCGAGGTTGGGAAAATGATTCCGTTTGCATACTTTGCAATGGTGGTGCACTTAGAAGGAATAAAAGCAACGAATTTTTGACGGTTCAGCTTCCTCTTGTGAAGCTTTCAAGTTCAACTTTTGTAATGCTCGAATCAAGTTTTCGTAACTAAACGTCAATTGACTCTCCTTGATTTTGTAGATAACATGATAGCTCGAGGGCTTGAGTCTTTCTAATATAAACATTCATTATGAATAAAAAATTAATAAAAAGGAATTTCCAGAGGGCAGCAATTAGACCACTGTTATTAAGGCGATGTGTTTGGCCTTTCTGAAGGATCATATTAAAAAATCAAAAGAGAAAGATGACTAAGTTGACATGGATGTCTGGAAACACCTTAACAGATAAAAGGTAAATGGAGATGTTAAGAAGGAGGCTAGAGTTAGAGGAGTGTGAAAAGAATGAATCACATGTAGGTTTGGGCATGTGAGACATCAACTAGATAATGCACCAGAGATAATGCACATGTGAAGCTGGTGCAGAGCTCTTCAAACAGGCAAGGGAAAATATACTGACTCATGAAGCAGACCTCAACCAACCTCAACCCCCTCATCCTCTATTGGGATTGAGGCTTTGGTCATTTGGTGGTGGTGTTCTAAGATACCCCAAACAGAGACATTTTCGTAAGATTAGAGCTAATAATTCATTTCATGTGTGGCAAGGGATCATAAAAATGCAACAAAAGCAAGAATAATGCACATGATCTGCCCATAGAAATTAGCCCTACTAAAAATTAGATCTGCTTACCTTAGTCCTTAGGGTAAAATGACCAAAATCAAGAAGGAAATGACTATCAATTACTGATGAACCCTGTCTTCGAATGGGCATACTAACTTTTGGAGCATCAAAATCGATATCAAGAGCAAACCTGACAAAATGTACTAGTTAGAGACTTTATCTATGTTAAGTGCATAAAAACTAGAAAATAAACAAAAACATCCAGAGAACCAACTGAAAAAATAGTGAGTTATGAGATAATTGATACAAGTACGAGTCAATAAATAAGCAACAAATTTCAGTTTAATGATCGAAAGCAACCTTCTAAAACTGTATAACGACAAATATCCTAAAATATTAAAGTAAATTGCATAGCAGGAGTCTTCATGCTTGGTATATATTTTGGAGGAGATGCTCTTAGTGAGTAACAATGATAACATAGTTTCTCTAGCAGAAGGTAAACGCAAATCTTCTCATTATCTCCAAATAATAAATAGAATAACATTATGTTTCTAACCCTCATGTATTTCGTTGTCCTTTGCTTCGTCATCAATCATTTTCCAACTAACCCAACTTTTTCAATCGCGACCCGGCGGGTTTGACATAAAATTACAAGAAAACTCGCCATATTATAATATCCCCTATCAAATGCACTTCTACAGTTCTGTCAGTGTCTAATAGACTTGTCAGTAACATATAACAAGAGAAGGCAACCATACACTCTGGAGAGAAGGAAAGATGTTAATTTGGTTAATGGCTTTAAATAAAAAATGAAAAATAATTTACCCTTTTTTTCTAGATAAGATACAGATTTACAAACCAAATTCCCATTCATTTTACAATTATAAACCAAGTTATTTTGCTTGTTGGTGACTCGCCCCCTGTCCTGATATATTAGCGGTAATCCAAAACTTAAAATACACTCTTTGACTAGACATTCCATCAACAGATGGCCAAAAACACAAATTGCTTGATCAAATAGTAACTAGCAAATCTCTTCTTATGTTCAAAAGGCAGGTGTTAGCTCCAGAAAAGCTTGGCGTGCTTTTGATGCATTTAATTCTGACTGAGACATCGCAACATTCTCGAATACAAAGAAACCTCCAAACCCATGCTAAACTTCAGATGCTCATACACTGAGGTAAAAGCAAACCTGCTCTGTTCCTCCAAAACCATTTGAAATTGCTCCTGAGCTTTACGTGTTACCTTCTCAAACTTCATCTGTCCAAGAAATATCAAACAGAAATATTTACTGCAGTATATTGATTAGAATACAGCAGAGATTATTGACAAAAAAATAGATTTCACAAAGGGCGAGAACTAGTAAGAGTCCACAAGTAAAGAGCAGTCAGAGAGAGTACATCTGACAGAGACAGATATCTAAGGAAATGTTAATCGGTAACAAATAAGAGTATCACATAAGTTTTCCTATCTTACCTGCAATGCTGTGGCAGTCTCCATAGCAACAGTTGGACTAACTGCATTACTCCTCTTAAGAAACTCCATAAAACGCTCATAGCTTTCCATCAAAACCTACACAAATTTTAATAAGAAAAGTTTAGTAAAGAGTCTGGTAGAAACATCAGATAAGATAATATAAAGCAAGAGAAAGACACAAATAAAAAATTATATCAGAAAAACTTTCTACTTGTCTTTCCAGGATAAAGTATGAAACACAAGACCTTATGAATGTTACAACTAACGGGTCTGTGTTAAGCATAGTGATAGGTTCATACATATAGATATTTTTACTATCTAAAACTCTTGATATATATTGGATTTTTTATTGATAAGTTTGTTTTAAGTGATTTTCCTTCCACAACATAAGTTACTACTGCTATTATTTATTTATTTTCAGGAAGACATTTTTAGCACGATATTTGTCAAGATTTCAAGGTGGAGCATGAAACAGATAAAGTGAGCCCGTCATCCCATGAACCTTTGACAAGAAAGCTGAGCCCAATCTTATTAACCAGCAAGTAGTAAAGAAATTTGATTTCCTTTCACGAGAATGCAGCAGCAACATTAAATTAGATGGGCTTCAGCCTCTTCTCCAACTAAAGACATCTACAAGCACATCAGCATACAACAGCAGATTGTGAAGTGGCGTGGAGATTTTAGAATTCAACAACAAACAGGATTGTTATGGAATTATTTAGTATGAAATTCCATCTTCTGGTAAGCAGATTTCTATTAAGAGGATATAGCAGGCAGTCTTGGTTGGTGAGCAACTTTATTTGTGGTTTTTTGGAGTAGCACGCTATATTTTTCCAAGCAGCAGGCCAAATAGGGAGAAGACTCAGCATCAAGTGGGGACCCTAATTATTGAAGGACGCATAGTCACGTTGAGCCTGCTTGCTTCAAGTACTATTGCAATCTCTTCGATTGATCATCTCTAGCAGATCGATTTTAGTTCTTCACTTTAGTTTTATTTTCATTGTATTGGTATTCTAATTTCTGGTTACTTTACATCATTACAATGCACTAAACTACAGTTCATTGATCTGTTGGTATAATTGGGTTATGGATTTTTTTACTTCCTTTTAGTGTTACTTTAGTTTTTATTGTTTTGTGCTAAATCTCTTTATGGTAGGGAGATATATTGACCATTGGATTATTCAAGTGTGAAATTGAAAAAGTTTCAATTTTTTTTCTCAAATGGTTATGTTTATGTTTTGATTTGATTGATAATCTATTTTATTGCCTTGAATTAGCCAAATTACATATCAGACCCGCAATCTTTATTGTAATTTGCTAATTTAGATGCTAGGATTATGATTGTGATACGTAATTGTCTCCATTAATTGCATTAGTACTACATACGCGTTTGATTGGTGACTAAAAGTCTAAAACTAGTTATGAGATCTATGGATGGATCTTTTGAGTTGCATAATTCAAGCTTGTGTCATTATGATTAATGGAGTCTACAGAGTTTGTTTCAGATTGTTAGTTAGACTATATTGCAGGAGGAGCTTCTTTGGTTTTAATGCAATTAGGGGAAGTAACCTAATAACATCTAGCTAAAGGGTCCTTATGGAAGAATTAAAGACAAGTAGTAGTTTATATAATCTCGCTTTTATATTATCAAACACTAAACAACCAGGGAAAATATACTTTGTTTACAAAGTTGTAAGCCTCTACCATGATGCCGTGACCAGAGTCATCAAGTAAGCCCTGTCAGGATGGTGTTGAGGATGTGATCTAAGGATAACAAAACCCCTACCCCAAGCTTCCAAAAATCAAAGCAAAGTGGAAAACACTCAGCCAATTCTAAATTTGAATTTCACATGTAGGGAAATGCAGACCTCTCAAAAACTCAGACAACACCGACGTGAGCAACCAGTTTAACAAGTTTAACTCCAAAGTGCATACATTCTGCATTGTACGTCCAAAAGAGGTAATCAGGGCTACCCCAAAACTAAGAGTCTGAAGGAATACTGGGAAACAGATCTACACACAGAAGTTTGACTCGAAGCACGATTATCATACACCCTCTCATTCCTCTCCAGCCATAATTCCATGAAATTAAACAAATACTAGCACTGCACATAGTGGCTAAAATTGCAGAATTTACCGTGGCATGGCAGGGGCACATAGTGGCCGAAAGCCTCCAGTCTACATTTTCCCCCACAGGTGACCGCACAAAACTAGCAACCAATGCATTCTCTTTTTGCTCACTGCAAACACTCTGTCAACATAAACCAGAGCAACAAAGTAACCATACTGGGCAAAGCAGCAAGTGGATCCAAAATTACATAGGCATAGAGAACAAAACCTTCCTATTTACACAAGTAATATACAAATATCAATGCTTCTAGAATAATAGTTTGTTCAAAATGAAAAAATAACATGTTGCTCAAGTGTTTCAAACAAACAAAAAAGTTCTTTAACATAACTAAGAAACAACCTGCGCAAGGGAGCCTTCTGGAGCATAGAGACCATAGAATCTCAATGATAGATCACAGCAGGTGCTCCTATGCTTGAGCTTGGTTGACACATTAAGTTGCTCGAATCGACCACAAAGAACCTCTGTACCGTGTATATCAATGATTTTTGCAGCAGCCTGGCCAATGGATACGTCTACAAGGAACTGTATCATGTTCTGTCCATCCTTCCCCGAGTACATAGCGAGTTCCCCATCAGGCTGATAACTTAAAAGATTGTTAATTGCCTGCCACTCTTCTTTTGTCAACTTTTCTTGTGTCAATTCTGGCACGTCTGAAGCATCTGAAATAGCAACTTCTTCAGGAGAAGAGCGCCTGAAAATGCAAGAAGTGGCGTGTATCACATATGAAGAGACCAAATCAACAGCTAAATGTTCTATTGATGTACTCAGAATGGAGCTAGTATTGACGAAGAAACAACTGCAAGTAAGCAAATTCACAGAAAGCTCATGCCTCACACACACCAATTAAAGGAAAACCAGCTGCTCTTTCCAAGCTTCTTCTGAACAGCGATTTCTTTTGACTTTGCAGATTCAACCTTGGCATGAGCAAGTAGCCTGAAAATGAAAAGTACATTACAAATTACAATGTCGAAACAGCAATACGAAGAATCATCTTGAAATTATTACCCTATGTAAGCACGTATGTCTCAGTATACATAAACTAGTCTTATTTGCACGTGATGCATGTAAAAGCACAAATGTAGTGAAATTGTAAAAAGGAAAGCTGCGGTTGAAAGATTGGAAACAACAACCACAACAACGACAAAGCCTTATTCCCAAAACGATTTGGGGTCGGCTAACATGAATCGTCATCTGAAACCGTTGAGAAAAGAAATGGCATCAACAATGGTGAAAAAAAAAATTAACACAAAAACAAACACATCAAAGATAAACAAAGGAATTAGGTAATTACACCCCTTCCTACACGTGGATCCTTTCCCTCCACCCAACTCAGTCCAACGCCATGCTCTCATCAATTTCAAGTAAATTTATATCACTTTCAATTACCTTCATTCAAGTCATCTTAGGTATTCCACTACCCTTAAAGTAAAGACAAAAAAATGAATAATGGAATTACACCCCTTCTTCCACGTGAATCATTTCTCTCCAACCAACTCTATCCAATGCCATGCTCTCATCGATTCCAAGTAAACTCAAATTATTTTCAATTACCTTCATCCAAGTCATCTCAGGTCTTCTCGTACCCCTTGCAATTTGATTACCCCTTCACTCTTCAAGTCTTTTAACCAGCGCATCATTCCTTCTCACATGACCGAACCATCTTAAGCGATTTTCCCTCATCTTTTCTTCAATTGATAAAACTCTAACTTTTTCCCGAATCACTTCATTTCTTAATCGGTCCTTCCTTGGAAGTAGAAATATGAACAACTTTTTGAGTATAGATAGCATCCAGCATTTTTAAGATCCTTTTGGGGACTTTCTTACATGTGGAGTTAATTATTAGATTCTACGTGACAGATCAAGTGAACTTTAAGATATTGAAAAACAAATGGAAAAAATAAAAAGGAGATCCAATTTCTCCTCCCACCAATGTGGCAATGTCCTCCCAAAACCTTATCCAATTAACGTCTTTTTCTTAAACTAGACAAAAATAGGAGAAGACCCTTACAGAGATAGATTACCATGCACAGCCATACATAGTAAGAACCTAAGCATCCCGAGTCCCAATTATTTCCAACCCCATATTCTAGTTTAGATGAAGCATAATTTGGGTCCGAGGGAAAACCACCATAAGTATTACCCTCAGCAACATTTTTCTACACCAGCGTCACAAACCGCCAGATTTCTGTCCATACTCCACTAGCACATCTTTTAACTTGCAAGATGGCCTTTCCAAGCCCCATCTGCTCCAGACTATAGTAAGTCTCTCGTCAATTTTCTCAATCTCATTTGCACAATCGACCTGAATCTTAAAGATAGAGAGATAGTAAAAAGGAAGGACAGACACAAGCACATTCATAAAATCCCACGACAATCGCCAACTCCAAAAAAAAATACTCTGATGATGGAACAAGTTGGACACCCGCAAAAATAAGTGGCCAACTCACTCAATCTGACACCCCAGCAGCAACACCCAGAGCTGCACTTGGAGAGGTTGATCAGATCCTCAAGCCTCAATGATTAGATCGATTCAACAATGTGCAAGATCTTTAGAAGCTGCTTAAATCTACCAGAGTCAGCAAGAACAACATAGCATCGTCTGCATACTGCAAACAGAAGGCATAAATCCCTGTTCTCTCCACACCTTGAAGGCTTGAATCCACCAATAGCTCCCACTTGGACACCCTTTTACAATTTCCTACAAAAGCCACCAACCACTAAGATAAAGAAATAGGTAATAGAGCACATTCCTTCTGTAATCCCGTCAATAGAAACCCCTCTCTAGAGGCTCTGTTCACCATTAAGCAGATGAACAACTTTCTGATCCAGTGCATCACAGCTATCCAAAGCCTGTCCTCCCCAGCAAAATATCTAGGAAGCTCAACTAACTCTGCCGTAGCCTTCTCCCATTTCTCTTATCATGCAAAGCTTCTACTTTGAGGAAAACACATTATTTTACCGCAAGTTACATACATTGCTTAATATTGCGAACATCAATTATAGAAATGCCTACCTCCAAAGAAGAATCACCTTCGAGTCGAGATCTTTTTCAATGTGTTGCAACTCTTCATTATCAATATTGGATAACTGTTGCAACAGATTGGCATATACGTGTATATAACGTCGACGTAGCTGGCAAAGGTGCTGGATACGTTCCCAGGAAAAGCAATAGCTGAGACGCCGACAATGAGTAAGTTTAGGTCCATAGTTACTGAAGTTAAGATATTGCGAACCATCACAAAACCTAACCTGCCAGCCTGACATACCATAAGTCAATAAGAACAGAAAAATATTACCACATTTTTCTCTGCTGCAGAGTAGCTTGCGCAGCATAATGCCACCACAAATGGGGTCCTTCTGAGACTGGTACAGAAGGCCTCAAATGAGAAACTTCTACATGCATTCTATATCTTGAAATGACCTCCAACAGTTTTATCCAATCATAATATTGTGCCTGTCAAGTAGAAATAATTATAGAACATAGACATAGGCTTGTAAAACAGCTGTTCTTAATATGTAAGCAATTCTTACAGAAGTAATCAAGGCCATCTAGTTTTGCAATTATAGAGCAAGATAAGAACTCACAATGACGGCGGCTGAATAAATATACAAATTGGTATGAGAAAAACAACACCAAAACTCCCTATTTTAACAAACAAAAAGACAAAGACACCCCCTGTTCCATCTCAGATTACCACTACACGACAAGCCATCACCACTAAAGCCATAATAACTAATTAAGCCAATGGGTCAGCACCTCATGAGAAGAGATAACAATATACGGAGCAAAAATAGCAAGTTGTTCCATTTATGCCTTACGCCCAGCTGCCCAACATAAAATTCAATTCTTATACGTGTTCTCTACAACTCAAACTCTTACAACATTTTGTCCTTAGGCTGATGTTTTCCCACCTTCTGAGTGTTGAATGTATTCCGTAAATAAACCTTTATTAATACATTAGATCTCAGATGAAGTAGAAAAGACACAAAAAAAGGCAATTGCATGTTTCTCGTCAGCGGCAGCTACAATCTGTTTCTTCTCGGCGGCAACAAACTACTCTGTAAGTTCAGCAATCTAGCCCAGTTGCTTTCTTTTCAGTCTTTTCCGAAGATTAGAAAAACAAAGATGCAAAGCTAATGGATCAGTATTATAAAAAATCAAAATATATATCAGAGTAGAATATCTTTGAAGCCACAACTACCCAAAGACAGGCTCCATGATAGCTCTAGGGCTTGAGCTTTTTGTCATAAGCCCTAACTTTTTAAATGGGTGACATACCCTTGGTGTCTTACTAATATTACTCTTTATTACTAACTGGAAAAAGAAAAGTAAAAACTACCCAAAGACAGACACACTAAAAGGATGATGATAATGCAAAAGAATGTAACCGGTTCTAGGACCCTAATACCCAAAATCATCAAAAAATAGTTCAATCAAGACCTAAAATTTTGTCAAATAGCATTTAAACTTATAAATATTATTAAAAAAAACTGACTTATAAAAATGTTTGTTTTGAAATGGAATAATTAATGGTTATTTCTTCTTGCCAAGATTTACTATTTAAAAAGAATTGGGGGCAAACCAAACCCCCTAACCATAATCAAATAATATTATGTCAGTCTTTCTGCAAACCCCGATTAGAAAACATAAAAGGACACAGAGATTGAAGGAAACTGGGGAAGCATATGAAAGAGTATGTTAATAGCACTTTCATGAGTTTCATCAAATCCAAAGTTTAGAAATATTCCTCATCTCTTGTATTCTCACTACAAGCATTTCTTCAAATATTGGTTTTAGCAATAACCACAGAACAGAGCTGTAATATTATGGAAAGTCAAGGTGAGCCTATTACCTCTGTAACTGTTAAGGAAACATCATTCAAAAAAAGTGATGCTTTCTCAAAAGGAACCTCGGAGTTCTTTCTTTCCTGACTTCCAAGCCGGTTGTATCTAAGCACTCCATTAATAGGTGCCACTAAGTATGTGCGGTGTAACGCCCACGGTGTGACAGATTCAGGTTTGGATGCTGGTTCGTTAATACCCTCTTCAAATATCTGGGAACAACAAATATCAGGGGTAGCAAGTAATGCTCCTGACTTATTTCTATTTATTTCTTAGGTGATAGGTGATCACAAACCTCCATCCACTTTCTTGGACTTAGATCTTGCCAATTCTCATCAATCTTCCAAGGAGGCTTGTCAGAATCATGATATATAGCAAGTCTTTCAAGCTGCAAGGACTGTGATCAAGAAAAAAGAAAAAGAAAGCTGTGAGATAAAAGGACTGCAGACCATCTCTTTGCAATTAACTAACATGTACAACTAACTAAACATGTCCAAGACGGTAGCAGATAAAGAAGGGGGAGGGAGAGTACCAGTAGATATTGTAAATAGACCAATGCGTACTTGCAGAAATACATAGATAATCGCACACGAAAAGAAGACAGTGAAGGTTGCGCGAAGGGGTGACACAAATCAAAAATTGAAACTCAAATTGGAAAAAAAAAAGGACGGCCTATTTAGGGCAAATTGCAAGAAATCTAAAGCTATAGTTCTACAACGAAAATTGTAATAGCTTTCTGGCATGAAGTAAAATCTTGAAAATCTTAGAAAAAAAGATATTATAAATAGATAAGTGATCACAAATTCACAAGGACACTAACTGCTCACAGCCAGAGCAGCAGTCACATAAGTAGATGACAGGTCAAAGACAACATAAAGTTAGGGGTTATTTTTTTTAGGAAAATTTGTCAGGAATAAGCCAACCTTTGCGTTGACCGCTTCTAACAAGTCAACCTTAGTTTATTCCATTAACAAGTAAACCTTGTATCAACTTTTGCTTTTAACAAGTTTTTTTACAGGTTACTTGTTCGTAACTTGTTAATTTAGGTTACGTGCCACGTGTCTCATTTTAATTGGCTAAATATTATTATTTTTTAATTCACCAAACTCTTTCTTCTTTCCCTTATTTTCCTTTTCTCTCCACCTCCTTCCCCTCCATAACCACCGGTCCACCACCAAAATTTCGAGCAGAAACTAGCCCTTCCCTTCACTTCCAGCAGCCTGCAGACTTCAACTCATCTCCCATCACCATCATCAATCAGGGAGATGGAGATGGATGGTCTAGAAATGCAACAATTTTTCGATAACTTTCTTCCCCTCTGCAGCAACACCAATAGTAACATCCATCTTGGGGGTTTTAGAATCTCTCGCTAAATGTGAAAGAACAACAATTTCTGAATTGTTAGGAGGTTGAAGCTCAAGGCCTTGCATTTCAGACCATTTCCAATGTTCCGTTGTTGTCTTTATCTCCTTAGAATCTTGTGACATTTTTGTTAGCAAACCCAATTTAGAGCTTCTTTTATAAGCTAGCAAAGGTGGGTTTTTTTGTGTTTTTTTTAATTGATTAAGGGGTTTAATTAATGCTTTGAAAGTTTGTTCCAAACACCATTCCTAGAAATGGGATAGCAGAGATTTACTAGCAGTAAGAATTTACAGCAGAATTGCTCTTATAACTACCGGAATCCGGCGAAGGACAGCTAAATTTAGCACCAAAATAGGATTCCTCGGAAGAAATCTGACCTTGATTGTGCTCAGTTTACGAACAATCGTAAACCTTGCAAGGGTTAAGGTTTAGACTAATGTCGGAATCGTCGGAATTAGAATGATAAAGAACGTCGAAAATAAGTAGGGGTTCAGAAAGGAGATCATCGGCGAAGGAAAGATCGTCGAATGTGAAGTCAAGTAACGCCGAAGGGGAAGTCGACGTTGTCGGGGAAGAAGTCAACGGAGAGGAGGTGGTCTTGGTCGAGAGGAGGGATTGAAAGTGGGTCTTCTTCCATTGATGAGATAAGGGTGCCAGTGAGGGTGTTGGGGGTGGATGATCTGATTTGGGGTGAGTGGAAGAGGGAGGGAGGGAGGATTTAGTTTTTTTTCCTTTTTTTTAATATAAACTTTAAAATTTAAATGTTCAATAAAAAAGTGACATGTGTCACTTTAACCTGTTAAACAGGTTATTATGAGGTAAAGCCGGTAAATACTTGTTAAAAGCAAAAGTTGATACAAGGTTTACTTGTTAATGGAATAAACTAAGGTTGACTTGTTAGAAGCGGTCAACGCAAAGGTTGAATTATTCCCGACAAATTTTCCTTTTTTTATTTAAAGGCAAAAAAAATTAAAAGAAACTCATCAAAAAATTAATAATTCCTCCGTTTTAATATAAGTGAATCACTTTGTTTTTCACGCTTATCAAGGAAGCGATTGAAGGGTGTAAACGATTAAATTTTTTGATGAAATTTTAGCTAAAGCAACATAGAGTCTCATTCTTGCTTGTATTAAAATTTCATCGAAAAATTTACTCGTTTACACCCTTAAATCGCTTCCTTGATAAGCGTGAAAAACAAAGTGTATCACTCATATTAAAACGGAGGAAGTAGTATAATAGAGCATTCCTTTTTATTTGAGCCAGTATCTCCACCATCAGGTAAACGAAAACCATACAAGGATACGCTCTTAGAGGACATGACGAAATTTAACCTCAACCATCAGCATCATGTGGAAGCCTTGGTCCATTAGAATTCCACTTTCTCATTGCCAACCCCAACCAGCGTAGTCCTTTCTAGAGCTAGAAAACGTTGACACGACCTGACATTTGAAATGGGACGCTAATGATTTTAATGCACATAAGATTTGTCTCAAAGAAAACAGGTCGAGCTTTAATGCCATCCAGGCAGGATGTGAGACCATGAAGGTGATCCAGTTAGGAGGTGAAGATAGGTTGGTGCGATGGATGTTTATTTCCTCGGTTTTTCTCTTAGTTCTATGTTTACTTTAGAGGAGAGACGTTATCAAGGGTGGCATTGACTTAGAGATAGAGGCTAATCTTTTATGGGTTCAAGAGTTGATATGACCCTGATCTCTAATCTATGTTCCATCATTTCTAATTTTATGAGATTATTAAACAATGACATGCTATGTGCACATATGTAGACAGGGTTAGCTGGAGAATGGCAGGGTTAAGGGAAGAATTTATATCTAATTTTATTGTATAAACACACCTTCATATAATTGATGTCCAGCACCCTATAAAGAATAGTAAAGCACATATGAATTGCCAAGTTCGTGGATAATTATATGACGAAAAATTAAGACGGCATCAGAAGAAAAAGTCTCTTGTATATTCTTCTAGAAAAAGATACATAGTTCTTATCTCTGATCAACAAGATAGGTACATCCAATTTCATAAAATTGACAAGGTCTCACCTTACGCAATTTATCCAGAGCACCACTCGTATCAAAGGTCTCGTTACCTTGCTCATCCATTGTAACAGCCGCAAGTTTTGCCAAGGTAACACCGCAAGCAAAAGGGTGTCCGTAATTACTGCCAGAAGAAAAGAATTTTAAAAGTTTACAGCATAGAGAGACATATAAGCATGTAAATACAATAATTTGAATATTCACTTCATTTACAAAGAATTTTAGAAAGATGAAAATAGATATAATGTTTAGCAAGAAAAAAAAGGTATAATTTTCAATTACCAACCTAAGAAATTGATACGACTTAACTTCAACTTTAGCAACATATCTCAAACACTTATAATCTTTATACAATTGAAAAGAGCTCGAAATACGCTTTAGAATTAGATCAATAGGTCCTATGCTTATATCTTTTCATCTTTCTTCTAATTAATGTATTACTCTATTAAATTCGATAACTATAAATAAATTATGGGAAATTATGAGATAATCCTATGTTTTAGGCCGTTTTCCGGAATGACCCTCATCTTGTAAAATTGACTAAACCTAACGAATTTGGAGCCGACGTGACAAAAGTAAAAGCAGTACCCCCACATTATATTTCAGAATTTTCATTTAGATAATCATGTATTACATATATAAAAGTTAGATTTCCTGAAAAAGAAAAGGTATGATATGTAGATGGAACTCTCAAAAGAAAATGTGGGTTATGGAGGATAGTTATATACAATTTGTCACCACATCGGATAAAAATTAAAAACCCAGTTTTTTATACATTTCACAAGCTCGGGTTACTGGAACAACGGGCATGCAAACGTGAGGGTCACTATAGAAAAGGGCTCAAAACACAGTTACCTCACATAATTTCCCTAAATTATATTTAGAGTATGACGGCTATGACCATAGTCTTAAGCTCTTAACACAAGTTTATATACATGCATAAGATGATATTTTTTCTTCATTCTTTAATTTTTAATTTCACATTAGGAAATGTTGACAAGAATAGTCACAACGATCTATTGCCATCTTTAATGGCCAAACATTACAAGAAATTACGAGTACAAGCATCCTGAGCCAGAAAAAAAGGAGATTTGACCTCCAATATGTCACAAGAAACGGCACACGTCAAATTAATATATCACAAGAAAACGGCCGAAATGAGTATAAATGTTAATTCTCATCACAAGCATTGCAAACACAAAGAGAGGTACGTTGACCTCAAAGAAAATGCTTTTTGAGAAAACAGACTCCGCTGACCAGCCCTCAAAAAGTACACCAATCTCGAAAAAACGAAAAGAGTACAGATATGTCAACTTTCACAACATAGAAGGTGTTTTACCTCAAAATACACTGTTAACCCTCTTATTACAAATCACAAGAAAGCGGTTGAAAGAGGTGCAAATATATTAATTTACACAGGAGACTTATAAAAAGATCCGTTGACCTTGCAATCGACGATTTTAGAAAACAAGCTCCATAAACCATCCTTTAAGGACATAAATCACGACAAAACGGTCGAAACAAGTATGTA
Source organism: Patellifolia procumbens (assembly GCA_947645195.1). Classification (NCBI taxonomy): domain Eukaryota; kingdom Viridiplantae; phylum Streptophyta; class Magnoliopsida; order Caryophyllales; family Amaranthaceae; genus Patellifolia; species Patellifolia procumbens. The sequence goes on from CANSGD010000144.1 coordinate 4,948,456, forward strand.
ATTTTCAGGACACATCCGGGACATGAAATGAAGTGTGGGAGAGATATTAAAAAAAAACCTTTCGTTTCTTTTTAAGCGGAATACTTTTTAAACAGATTATAGAGAAAACGCACGCAGTCTTAGAGAAAGAAAGTTGAGGACCACTAATTGATAGTTTAATACAGTAAAAAACAATTTAGTTACTTTTAAAACTCGTATTAATTCCTTAATCTATCCCATATAGTGCCACAACGGGTGCCCAACCATATCCACAACTAACAACCAACACCACCACATCCACAAGGACCAAAACCACCCATTCCCTGAATACCCCTTCAACCACCCCTCCACAGCCATCCAACCCTTCAACCGCCATCACAAGCACGACAAGCCAACCCACAGTAGCAAGAAACTCCAACAAGGCAGTTGCGTCGACTTTCAATCAAAGCAACATCCCGGAATCATAGAAGAGAGAAAACCAAGAGAAAGAAAAGAAATTGTGCACCAGCATAAATTTTGAAAACGGGCATAACTCCTCTCTCACAAAGTCACAACTCCAAATGAAGCGATTTTTATGCCTAAATTTAATAAATTTTCGAGATTTACAACATTATGAAGCATTCATGCCCAAAATCCTAGTGACAATTGAAAAAAAAAATTGAAGGACATAAACCTGCAGAATTGCATGGTGGAATGTTTCAAAAAAGGGCATAACTCCTCACTCACAATTTTCCAAATGGAGTGATTTTTGTGCCTAAATTGAATAATTTTTCGAGATCTACTTCTTCATGAAGCATTCACGGTCCGTTTTTCAACTTATTTTCAGTTCATATAAGGTCTAATAAGGTTTCATCTAATAAAGTCTAATAAGGTCGATTAAGGTCTAATAAGGTCTTCGCAGTCCTTATAAGTTCAGATAAGCCACAATAATATGAAAATAACGGACCCTCATGGCCAAAGTCCTACTGAAATTTGATTTAAAAAATGAAGGATTCAGAACCTGTGGAATTGCATGGTGGAGTTTGGGGTCTTTCCTCCATTAATCGTTGCTCAAATATTAGCGAAATGAGAACCAAAAAACAAACCCCACCACCATTGAAACAAAATTTGGCTTTTGTTGGTGAAATTCAACCATTAAAACACTACATCTAGAGAGAGTTGAATTAGACTATCAAGAACCTTCTTCTCCCCTTCATCTTCCTTCTTCATTTTCTCTTCTCTCTTTCTTCTCCTTCTCTTTCTACTTTTTGGGGGATTTCGTGATGGTTTTGATGGCGGGTAAGGTGGTGGTTTTGGTGGCGGTTAGGTGGTGGGTTTTTGGTGGCAGGTTTGGTGGTGGTTTTAATGATTGTTTTTTGTGGTGGTGGTTGAGCGGGAGAGTTTGAGCAGGAGAGAGACAAGGCTTCTAAGGTAGATGATGACTTGGGGGAGAGAAGGTGGGTGGGTTGGAATGTACGTGTAATTAGAAGGTAACTACATAAATTTAGGTTGGTTAAAATAATGGCAGATTTGTAACTAAAAGGGGAAAAAAACTTCCATTTTGAGCTTGGTGTCACTTGTTATGACATTTTCATTTAAGGGAAGTAGGTAACTGGAAAAAAAACGAAGGAAGTAGTTGACTAATGAAATCTCTTCTTCATCACATTAATGTATGGCTTCATTAGGTCACCCGCACATTTGAGATTATCATGAGTGAAAAAACACTAGTTGCCCAGTTGGGGTTGTCGTTGTCATTCTTTCCTATTTATCACATGATATACAGGACATATACTCCTTCTAAGTTCTACCCACCTCCGTTACATCCATTTTTTAAGGTCTATCCACTTTCACTTTATTCTTCCACTATCCCATAATATGGGACCCACTTCTCTTCCTCCTCAAACTGAAAGCATATGGGATGGTCCCTTTTATTTCCTATTCCACATCGTACTTGGAGTTTGGACCTATAGTAAGACCTTAAGAAAACGGAAGGATTAAATAATATCCATATTACTTAAAATGTTAGAAAATAATGTCACATACATACCTTAAGTTCTTTATTTGTTTGAAAATTAGTAAAAGAACAAGATACTTGTCTCAAATGTTGATAATGGGGGGGGGGGTTGTCAACAACAAAAGTTACAAATAATTGATGACACACCTTATAGTATCCTCGTATCTGATATGGACATTGCTAATTGTGATTTTGAGATTTCCAATGATGGTCGCTATGAGGGAACCAAGCCAAGAATTTCCTGAAGCATGCTGGCAAACATAAAATGTGAACCAAACAAACATGAAAACTACAAGTGGTCAAGGCACCTTAAGAAGAACAAGAACTCTTACTCATTAAAAGCAAATGAAAACACAATTGTACCCAAAATCAGAACATTTAGCATGCTAAAATCAGAGAAAGATGAAGTAGCGAACAAGAAAAGATTTGATAACTATCCATATCTTGAATATCATTTATCGCCACAGACTAGACTAAGTGTAAACCAATTCCCATGAGCCAAAAATACACAGGTCCTATCCAATACCATGAAAAGAGATTCATCCTAGGACATTGTAAGAAGAAAGACAACAGCGTGACCTTTCGCCATCTAAACTGCCATGATGCAAGTGCAAAGAGACATTTTGCAGAAGAAGGTAAGAACGCACTGGAAAATTAATGCTAGCGAAGTTGATAAAGAGAAAGAAGGTACAAAAGTGTAACACATATAATGAAACAATAGACAAATCGATCAAACACAGAGATTACTGGTTAGATATATAAAGTCCAGAGACATACACTTCCAAGCTTTGATCTAGACATCGCTTCAAGAGTTGCTGCCTCCAACTCCTGCACAAAACAAAGTTGAAGTAAACAAAATTACATCCCTTCAGCCAGACCTATAGTACATTAGTATGTATTATTTTGGGAAGTTCAAAAATGACTACCTCTCTGAAGATAGTAACTACATATGAAAAACGTTCCTGATATATCCCTACTTATATCTTATAATGGACAGAGAGCAGGAAGAGTCCAACCATCACAAACAATCTTTTAATAAAATCATTCACGTCCTACGAGGTGTCAAGCAATGTCACAATTATTTCCTGACACAAGGAGTAGTTAAAGGAGCCCCCCCACCCCACCCCCTCCTTCCTTTACCCCGACCCTAAGGACTGAGGAGACAGCAGTAGCAGTTAAGACGCTGGGAGAAGTCTGCTGAACATTGTACTCTAGCAGTTTCCAGTATTTTTCTTGTAAAAACAAGCAGCACAACTTCGCCCGAGTAATGAGCCCAACAGCACTATAAACAAACATTCTCTGAAATATATACTCATGGAAGATGGAACATAAGTGAAAAGTGCAGCACTCAATTATACTTAGGCCCTCTAATGAGTTAAAAAGAATCTTTGTATGGTTCCATGAATGAGACAACGACAGGAAGAGGAAAGAAGGCAAATGCACAAACTCCATAAACAGTGCAGCAGCTGCAGCCACTTTGGCAAATCACCAATTACATTGAGTAGTCGGTACCCAGGACCACTCATCTACAAAACAGAAAATCTGCTCGTAAGAGTAAAACAACCTCATAAACTAGATATACCTACACCATTTGTTTGGTGGACAGTCAAATTTACTTTTCGAGATATGGCAGCAGCTTGTAGATGTAACAATTGCGAGAGAACTATGTGATTATAAAGACGACAGATGCAGAAACAGGCAACACCACAAACATCACACTGATCCGTATCTCGTGTTTTTCCAGAAAGTAGTTCAGGCTAAAATCATGAGTGATAAGGTTTGGCAAAGAGCCAAATTCCGAACTCAATTTCCTTTTTTTTCTGGATCGAGTGCACGGAATGCTAATTCCATTTCCTTTTCTTTAGGTAACTGTCAAATTGCAAATGCTATTTCATAACTGACAATATGCTCGGAGTGGGAGTTCAATAAGAGTTAATTCGGTTGAAAACAGCACTGACACCCCCAAACTTAGACACCAGAAGCCCCATCTTCACATATTTACGAAAAAAACATAGAAGCTCAAGTCAATTGGTTCCAGAAAAAACAAGCACGTTAAAAATAATAACGGAAACAAACATGGAAAGAAAGAGACAGCCTCTAAGGGCCAACTATCTAGTGGAGTGAAGTTCCTGAGACTCAATTCAACGGACAAAACCCAAAAAATAAACATAGAAGCTCAATCTATATGAGTATTGTAGGCACAAATGAGAAAATTAAACATAGAAGCTCAATCTAAATGAGTACTGTAGGCGCAGATGAGAAAATTTTGTTATGCACAGAAGAAAGAAGATTAATGCAGGCAATACAAAAGTAAATATTTCTGAATATCATACGCAACAACCATTTCGTTAGTCAATGAAAATGGGCCCTTGGATACACACCTCAATCTGATGAAGTTTATCTTGAAAGAGTCTCTCTCTATCCTCTTCCTACAATATAGAACAACGGCTAAATTTACAATTGCCAAAGGAAAAAAAAAACCAAAACACTGAAACAAAGGCTGGGGACTCCCCGTGCCAATATAGTACACACAGAGCATTTTTACTAGAAAATGTGCAACAATCTCACCTTGAGTGTCCTTCCATCAGGCACTGGATAGGCAAGAACAAAAACACGATCAATGAGAACAATCACAGGTTCTTTGCCCAGGCTTTTCCAAGGAACCTGTAGAGCAAATAAGTGAAGTTAACAAGTTACTAAACACAAACCTAAAGGTACTAATATTGTCAATAAAACAGAAAATGAAAACATAGGTTCAATCTAATTTTTTGGTAGGTAACAATTATATATACCAACAAGACGAGTGTTTTTGTATATGAATATTAATCGTGTATAGCAAGAAATTAGCATAAACTTCAATGGTTCATAACCCTCTTTGTTGTAAAAGTCCCTTTCTTAATCTTAAGGAAGAATAACATAACCTTTTGACTCAATGACAAGTCCTCCTTTAAGGTTAAGTAAATAAACCATGATATATAAGATTTATAAAAACGAAAACAACACTCCACTTAGCTATACCGAGAAAAAGGGAGGTCAACAAATTATGGTTGATGCATACGTTCAGGAACTTGTGTATAAGAACAAAAGCCATATGAAGTTTACTTGGGTTTTCGTTTTGAAAGTAATAGAATGCACACCAGATGGGACAATACTATAATGATTAATGTTACACCTAAGCTTGAAAGAGCAAGGTTAATGCCACTCAAATATATTCATCAACATTTTACCTATCTCCTTGACATGATTAGCATCCCATGCATTTCACAAGATCAAAAACTACTTTTATATACCGAACTAGTAATTTGAGCCCCATTGGTGTATTCTATAATTCTTCATTGCTGATTTTCTTATCCCAAAAACAAAGAATGACATAAACCTTTGAATTCAAAAATTTCGCTAAGCCTTTCTACCACACATCTTCCAATTTATCTTTACAAATATAGACAAATAGTATTAATCTATCTTTTTACCCATCCAAATTCAGGACACATAGCATCGTCGTGTATCAAACTTATGACCTTACTAGACATTTATTTGCTTTCGAGTATCATCACAAAAGAAAACAAGTAACTTGAACAAGTGGCTACCAAAAGTAACAAAATAGAAAGGTAAAAGAAACGAAAAAATAGAACGAAAAAAACACTTAGCTAATCCCGGTGAGGTTAATTTGGATACCTTTAATGTTATAGTGCCAATAAAACCAGCTTTAACTGTAACAGGAAGCTTAAGTGAATTTAATGCTTCTGCCTTTAGCTTTAAATCTTTGAGAACAACATCACCTGAGACAAAAAAGAAGTTTGCTCACCAAATTAACTAGAACTCAAAATCAAGAGAGGCGCCAAGCGAAAACAAATTTGATTCGATTTGCATAAAACATAACCCATGAAACATGGAATATACTTCATGTCGAACTAATAATGTGGATATTATCGAAGAATGATAAGTGAAACAACAAAATTCAACTAGTTCTCAACTCAGAAACAACATTTAACCCTTACTACCAAAGAGCGATAAGTGAAACGGTGATAAGAACTTCTCCCAAATTAGAAATGACTACCCAAAAGTCAACATAATTTGGATATTAGACGGCAATTAGAGCAATAACATTTCAAAAGAGTACCACTAGATAAGACATAATTCTATAGCGAATGAAAAGCATTTCTTACCATCTAGTTCTTCCCCCGAGGGAAATTAGTAGGCAATTATCCTTTCTATCTTCTCTCATTCACCACAATACTCAACACACACACTCAATGGAAAACATATAAAGATATCTACAACGAGAGATCAAACTAACAAAGAAAATAAGTTATTGATTTACATTGTCAAAGGCGCTAATCATTTAACAAAAAAAAATTCAAGATCTATTAGACGAAACCGAAAGTGGACAGCAGCAATTTGATCAAGCTACTTAAAGTTGACAATAAAATGTTTTTATCCTGAAATTACTTCCCTAAGTGCCAAAAGTATCGTGTGTAACATAAGCATAGTGTGAAAATAAATAAATGAAAGATGAAGCTGCAAACCTTTCCAAACGCTGACTTTTAAAGCCTCTAAGGAGAGTCCATGGACATATTCACCCAGATATCTTTTAAGCAAATGCAAGACCTGCAAACAGATTATGCTAGTCACGTCACGGCAGTATTAATCTTATAAAATATAGATTAGCAGAAAGCTTAAGGCAAAAGAAGAGGGCAAAGAGTATTCCAGGAAAAAAAATTGCAATTTCATATCTATAGAAACATTAATGACAATATAAGATTGTGGCTAGCTCCTGATGCAAGGGATCACAATGATAGCAAGAAGAATCACCCTGTCCCAGAGAAGCACTGAACAAGTTGCATTAATTCCAAAACGTGCAATCGTCCTTCACAAGAATATACAGTGTACACTATACACCTTCAAAATGAACTATTTTTTGCTTTCCGTACCCATAACCCACATATCTAGCTTGCAAGTATCACCTAGCGGTTTACAAAAATTACAACCTAGACTTTCACTAAAAAAAGTAACGAGTTTGACACACAAGTAAAGAATACACAATGAATAAAATAAAGCCTACTTGTTTCATCTCCCTTAGACGACAAGACCCACACTAATATTGCCTTCAAAAATAAAAATTTTTGGCTTCTCATACACAAAACCCACATATCTAGCTTACAAGTACTACCTAAAGCTTTGAAAAATGAAACCAAGACATTCCTTTGAAAGTAACGAGTTTGATAAACAAGTAAAGAATACACAATGAATAAAATTACGTCTACTCGTTTCATCTCCCTCAAACCCAAACACCCACATTATAAATATTGCCTTGAAATGCTGAAGGAACATGCATATTGTCCTTCAAAATGACTTTGGAACTATAGGCAAAGTTAGTGTAGTATTTCGTGGTACCCGAATCACTTCAACCCGACAAGAATATCACTGAACTACTAATCAATCAGATACCTTCTTGAAGATAAAATATGATCCTCCCTCACAAATACGTAGATACAGGAGCACTATGATATTGGAAGGCATATACTCCCTCCGTTTCTCAATAATTGTTACGCTTTCCTTTTTAATACGTTTCATAAAAATTGTTACACTTTACTTTTACCATTTTGGGATATATGGCCCCACCAATTTTTTATTCTTTATACTCTCCTAAAGTTAATTTTTTATTCTTTATTCTCTCTCCTAAAGTTACTTTTTCCTATCATTGTCATGCTTTTATACCCACTTCCTTGATTCGTGTGTTTTTGCAAGTGTAACGATTTTTAGGAAACGGAGAGAGTATATAATAAGATGAAGCAGGAAGCAGGAGAAGTTGTACCTTACGGGAGAATCTTCCCAAGAAGAGAATACATTCCCACCACCCATTATGGATTGTAATAAGAGAAATAACATCAAATGCCTGTAGTATGCGACTATGCGTTTCCGGGAAGTTAAGCAGCAAGCTTCCAAAAGCCATATGCCAAAAAAAATAAAGCACCAAAGACCTTCCTGACAGGAGATATCATAAACACCAATATCTCCAAACCCAAGCCCGCCTCATCAGGTTAAAATCAGATTCCGAAAATTGGTCTTTCTTTGTCCTCCCCCACTCCAGACTTCTGAATACCAACATATCTCCATATCTCCTAGTACACTCTTTTCCTAGCATCAAGTATGAAGCCATCAAAAACAAACTTCAAACCAACGTCCTCCGTCTGACTACAGAAGCTATTCTATTTCCAGGATCCTACCTAATAAGCTATTCTATTCCTCTAAGCAGCTTAACTAAAATGTGCATATATTTGGCAAATTTATTGATATATGGAACTACATTGAGCATAGGGAGAAATCTCTTAACTCAATCAAGCATCCTTCTTCGAACATAAAAGTCGAATATAACTCTTTCAAATTGTCACATTCCCATGACTCCTATAGACATTAGTGACTATCCTTAATATACATTCAGAAACAGTATCTTATAGACAAAAACAAGCAAATCCTCTAGCGTTCCTCTAATCATATAACTTCCTACAATTCGATATACGCGTAATACATCCTAAAAAAACACTCCTACACTAAGTTCAGCAGATAACTAATAAAATTCCTAACAAAATTGTCCAATTCCCCTACATTTCCTGCCTCACTAGCAAAATCGAATTGAAAAAAAGCTCAAGCAAATGATCAAATTCAAAACAAGCTGCATTACAGCGATCAGCACATCTCATTGAATTAATTGAAACTCCAAATCATGCGCGACAAATTTCTCACGGAATCACGAACTATAACACTAACTAATTGCAGCAAATGATCGCGGTTTAACAACGAAATCGATCAACTAACAACAAATGAAAATCATCACCAAAAATTCAAAAAAAAACAAAGATCACTTACATGCGCTTCAAACATATTGTCTAATGATGAATCGCTTCAACCAGAAATTTGAATGTTGAGGATAACCTAGCTGAGATTTCTACGCATAGAAAAGAACGATTTACAGTAGAAACCCTAGAAAATCGCATTTGCGAAGAAGAAAGGAGGAATCGCATAGGAATATTGAGAAAATGGAAGAAAGCGTTCTCCGATGAAGATGGAAACTAAAAAAAATGAAAAGAAAAGGAAAAAGATGTTAAGTACTTTAAATTTTTTTAATTTTTGCGGTACTTTTAAATTTTGCCTTTTTCTCTTTTTGTTTTCTTCTTCCTATTTTCCCGGTTAATGAAATCGTGCGTTGCAGTTGAATGAAGTGTGGTCTCGTTTGTGGTCTCTCTATTCCTATAGGCTATAGTTGCGGACTTGCGGTGATGGTAAATTGGAGTTCACTCCAACTTCGTAGATTCTAACAAGTGGTGTTAGTATATTAGATTCAGGTGGGAGTTACAAATTGCGGACAAGTTTTACTTGGGCAAAAGTTTAAATGGCAAAATTAGGCTGAAAAATGAGCCAACACATAGGCAAACTTATTGTCATCACGAGTCACGACGAACAAAAAATTACTTGACACACACAACTTTGGCTGATTGTAAAACACTATCTATGGTTAGAAGAAAATTATTCGTTTTGTTCTCTTGATTTTCGAGTGCATTGAACTCCTCCTAAGCGATTCGTTTCCATTACAAGTTTGCGAACACATATGTCCAACGATAGCTCCACTCCACAGTCCGCACACGGACACCCCAGTTATACCACCCTTGCTTCTCTTACGCTCTCGTGGCTAATAAAAAGAGACATTGTAAGTCTCAAAATTTTATGGGTCTAAAATATTTATTTTGTTTACGGTCTACTTAAATAAAAGATTTTGATAAATTACATCCATGGCATAATTATTTTTAAAAGGTCAAAATTTATTTCTTTATGCATTATGTTCCAATATGCTCCAAATTTCATATATTGAAGGTTATGTAAGGTTATTATGACAATTTGAGAAATTATATACATTATTCAAACAAATTCTATCTTTTCTAAAAACCAAGTTATCTGATCATATAAAATCATTGTGGAACAATATTTTGAACTCTTTTTATTACACTGTAATTAATATGTTATTGTCTTCCACTTAATAGTGGATCTAGTAGCGCGCGTTTACAAAAATTATTAGGTTGTTAGGGAGGAGTGTGCACACTAGGGATATCCACTAGAATGATATTGTCCAAGATTTTTGATAGATAGTTATAAAGATGAGTCATGCTTACACGATCCATTTTTGAATTAAATGATTACACGTATTATTCTCGTCTTACTAGCATTTCATTCCCCTTTGTTGATTAAAATGATATTATTTGAATTTAGGAAAAAATGGCGCCAACAGCACCAACTATTCGTTCGGTGCACATAACAATGCAAATTAAAGAAGCGTAAAGCATAACACAAACGAATATTGTGATGAGTGCACGACACAAACGAATATTGTGATGAGTGCACAAAATAACATAAACTCTATATAATCTCATACCAAAATATCGTTTTATGTTATTTTGTGCACCTATCACATAGAGTTTGTGATGTGCATTGCACCTTCATTAGTTTTGTGATGTTTTGTGCGCCAAGCGAATAGTTGGTGTTATTGGCGCCAAATTTTCCCTGTGTAAAAGCTAATAATTGTTTAAATTGGTTATTCATATGTTTACTTTATTTTGTTTCTAAAGATATTTTTAAAATAGAACTATTACGATTTGGTGGGATAAAGTTGGAATTATTTAGTTTTTACTAATTTTTCGTGTCTGCTTTCTCTCTCTTTTCCAATTACTTTTTACAGGTTGTTGAACAGAGTTATGTTCCAGTTCTAAGAATAGTCAATCAACCATTGTTAAGTCTAAAAAGTTTTGAAATAAAGAGATGTTATGGAGTAGTTTTTAGAGTTTGTAATTTAGTAAAAATAATATAGTTCTCTTTTATTTAGTGTTCTATTAAATTAACAAGTAAAATTCCCAATGATGGCCCTTAGGTTTTAGGAATTTCCAGTGGTAGAAATTTCAAAAAAAAACTTTTCCGTTGGTAGTCCTACTTTACAAATTATTCCCAAACAACTTTCATGAAGAGTATTCTGTTATAAATAAAGCATATTCCTTTAGTTAACAGTTAAGTCGGTCACTCGCACATAAAATGTGGCATTTTGTATCGTTTTTTGCCAATTTCGACTTGAAATTCAACCCTTAAGGTTATGTTTAAGGGGTCAATTTTAGTTCATAAGGTTTTATTTTTCGAAATTGGCAAAATAACAACCCAAATGTCTCGTTTTACGTGCGAGTGACAACCTTAGTTGTTAACTAATGAAATATGTTTTAATATTCATGGAATATTCTTCATCAAGGTTATTTTGGTAAATAATTTGTAAAGAAGAGCTACCAACGGGAATTTTTTATTTGAAATTTCTACCACTGGGAATTCCTGAGACCTAAGGGCCACCATTGGAAAAATCCCAATTAACAACTGTGGATTTGAAGCTTGTACTGGTACTTTGGGCGTTACTCTCCCCAACCTACAAGGTGTTTAGTGGGTGTTTGTTAGTAGGGATTAGAGTATTAGAGGGAGGGATTGGGATTTTATATCCCCATTGGTAATAGTCTCATGTTTGTTTTGAGGGATTGGGGATTTTAAGGGGATTGAGAATTGGATTATATCACCTCTAATCCCACCAAAATAAAACATGGGGAAGGTAGGTGTTAGAGGTGGGATTAAAGTTTATAAGAAAATGACACAATTACCCTTAATGAAAAGAAAGGAAGTGGATAGTTGGTAAGAGTATTTATGTAAAATAATCATTTAATCCCAACTTATTCCCAATAAATAAGGGATAAAGTCTATTTTATTATTATCTCACCAATCAATTCCCAATCCCCATCCTACCCTCTAGTCCCCAAACTCTCATTCCCACGTACCAAACACCCTGTTAGGACTTTGATGGGTTTGGAGTACGAAGACATTATGGCATTGGTCCAAACCCACTTCTATTATGCAAATAATTTAAAAAATAAAAATAAGTGTAGTTTTTTTTTCCAAAATATTCATACTTATTCATGTTGATCGATTGCGTTTTTACATCTGGTCTTGTAAGAGACCGCCTACTTTTAAATAAAATTAGGCAATGGCCCAATAGGCCCAATAATAAGAAGAGAACAAATCAACAAACCGCCTTCTGAAAATATAAACTAGTTTAATCTATTTTGTAACCTATTCTATCCATCTTGTGACCTGTTTAGTTCATTAAATACTCACAGTGTTAAATTTATTTAGTGACTAGTTCAATTCATTTAGTGACTAGTTTAATTTATCCGGTAAGTCATATGTTTTTTTTAGAAAATCGTTTGTTATATTTCGAAACTAAAATTGAAATAAGGAAAGGAGAAGAGAATGAACGGCTAGAGTGGTGCTAAATATCTAGGAATAATATTGTACTAGAGTAATATAGAATGGGCTTTTTAATATAATGTGGATTTTGGTTGATCTAATTATATGTTAAAATTAGACCGCCTCATTTAATAATTATTAGCGTTTTTATAAAATTTATAGTTTTATATTTTTTATTTAGAAAGATCCTTTTTTCTCATCTATATATATATATATATATATATATATTAAAAAGCGTACACGTTCACTCTCCCTTCTTTACAATAATATTTTATTGTTGTTTCTCTCATAAAAAATTGTCCATAAGAAGCTTTGAACCCTTGACCTCGAGTGTGGAAGACCAATGCTATAACCATTGTGCCACTACATTTTTGTTGGTTCTTTTATCAATACTAATAATGATATTATATGTTTTCAATGAAAAACAATAATTAAGCTACAATATGTTAATTGTATTATTTATGAATAAAACTATTAATCTATGACTTTTTTTAGCATCTTTGTACACCAAATTTTAATTGTATTAAAGTAGTAAAATATAATACATATATATCCCAGATCATCGTCTGTGTCTAAATACTACTTATTGATGAAAAAATCATCAACATTCTCATCTTATCCACTCTTAGAAAAATTTAGTATTGGATTTCCTAAAATGAATAATTTGTTATTGTACTCCCAAATTAGTTAAAAATAAAATAAAATAGAGTTCGTATAAAAAGGAAGTAATAATTGAGTGAAGTCTAATATGGTTGCCGGCCGCTACGATTGATGGCAAGCAATACACGATAAGCTTACATCCAATTGATGATTAATTAAATTGAAGTGCATTCTCATCCTCCTTCTTTATGATTGTCAAACGTGTTGCTTTCAAAATCCTATTGCATCTAAACCTATGTCATATGTCCAAAATTTTAGAACTCGGTTTTGGCACACCAGTATTCTGGGAAAGAATTTGTTTTCTCACTTCAAACTGAATACTGATACACATTTTATGTTATGTTACTGTGGAATAAAAGCTAAGAGTATAGGAATTCTCTTATCTTCCTCTAAATCTAAGAGCTCTTGTTTATTAAAATAAGTTGGGTTAACCCATACGAGGTTCTACGTAGGGATGTTCAAGAAAACCCAACCCATATGAGTATGTAACATGGGGGAAAATGAATCAAGTAGTTTTGTTATTTTCTTGATTTTAACGGGCCGGGTGATCGGCCATCCTTTTAAATTTGCGGGTACTCGATTAATCCAGTAAGTTTTTTTAATAAGAAAACCCTTATTCTTTGTATTTCGTTGTTGGTAAAATTTTAATACTTCCTCCGTTTTTTTAAAATGTGACACTTTCTATTTTAGGAAGTTTTAAATTAAATGTGACACTTTCTTTTTTGGTCAATAAACTCTCTCTATCTCTCTCCTCTCACATGGGTCTCCTTATTTTTTTCTCTCTATCTCTTTCCTTCCCAAATATTGCCTAGGAGTCCGTGAATTTAAAAGTGTCACATTTAAATAAAAATGGAGGAAGTATATTTTTTTAATAAGTTTTCAAACATGACATTGAAGAACAATTACCTCTTTTCCACGACTCATTTTTTTTCTCTTCCAATTGTTGGACAACTTTCTGTCTGATTATAAGCTTGCAGAGTTACAACGGCAATTTCTTGCGATTAATTGTGCTTTTCTCTAAAAATATTTGAAGTTCAGTAGTAGAATTTGGCAATAAATTGAATACCCCCAACTTTTGGCCTACACTAGTAGAGCCACATATACACTATGTATCATTATAAGCTTCACTGGTCTGGGGTATTGGGTACTTGCCTACTGGTGACCCGACCCGATCGGGGCACTTAAACAAGTGATTGCTTTGTTAGGTGCCTGCTTTTCCAGGTACCCGATTATGGATTCCCCTAATTTCAGATATGCTCATAAGATAAATAAAGGGCTTAATAATCATATTTTTTCCCAATAAATTTTGAATTTCCCTTTTTTCTAAAATACTTGAAAATATCATGAAAATTGTTTCAAAATACAATGTAAAGTGGAAATTTAATTTGATTATATCACTAGGTCAAGAAAAATTCTAGACAATCAAGGTGAAGAAAGCAAAACTCAAGCGATTTTAAGAAAAAAAAACAACGTCTTAGGCGTGGTTTGTGGTGGAGAGTTGGCACTGGGGACAACATTAAGGTATTGTCTGATGCATGTTCCGCGTACTAGAAAAGGGAAAATATTGTCGCCCACCTATGATGCTAGCGAGATGTTGGAAGTAGGTGCCGATCTGATTCATAGCGAGAATTAAGTATGTGCATAGGGGGGTGTTTGTTTAGAGGGAATAAAGGATGAGAATGGGAATATAAAACCCCGTTTATTGTACACTCTTATTTGTTTAGTGGTATGAGAGTTTGAACAAGGGAATGGAAGTGGGGTTAAATGACTTGTATTCCATCAAAATAACACAAGGAGGGGGACATATGTTATAGGTGGAATTAAAAATGGAGGGTAAATTGACCTGTTATTTGCCACTAATGAAGAAGATATAGGAAGTAATTAGCATGGAATAGTAATGGCTTATAAGTAATTTTAGAATTTATTTCACTCTTCCATTCCTACCACATGCGTATTTTGGACATATTTTCATGAATTTCCACACGTATATTCGGAATATTCCTACTTTCCATCACACCTCCTATTCCCAAACTCCCATTTTCATATACCAAACACCCCATCAATTAAAAACAAAGTAGAAAGATTCAAAATGAGAACCCTTATAGGAATACGCAAAAAGTAAAGGATACTATATATGTTGTGAAATGGAGTGTTGTTTTCTATAGTTGCCTTTACAATAACTCCTATAATAGGCAGAAAATTGTCTATGGAACTAATGTCCAACATACATGACATAACATTAGATAAAACTAGAGTTCCCAGGTTGAAACGATTCATGAACAACCCAGTCCAGTCCGCCACAAAGTCTTAACGCGCACCAAATCAATAGATTGTTGGCCATTCCACGAAAGCGCACCCTCCAAACTTGTGCAACTAGACCCACTCAAGCCACTTGGGCATACCCTATCCAACCCCAACTAAATATACATATTTTTTTACACCTAGACCCCGCTCGACCCACCCAGCACCGCCCAAAACCTGGACCTGATCAAACTCGTAATCTAACCCCACGAGTTCAATTCCCCAACCCACCCAACTCAACCTGTAGTGCAATCCACATTGGGTCAAATTTCCTAAAACCAAACCAACCCAGCCCGCCCTAGCCCACCCAAATGCCATCATGATAAGATCATATTTGGGCTATTGCCTTTTGATATAAAACAACTAGATTTCTATGCACGCGATGCGTGCGACAATAATTTTATTATGAAATTTTATTGTTTACAGTAGATAATTTTATGGATAGTCGCATCTTACCACATAAACTTTTCATGTTTTTAGAAACTCCCACCTTAATGATTTTTTTTAAAAAAATTCCACCTACCATTTACAATATTATTATTAGTTAACAAAACCATGAAGTGGGTCCCACATATGCACTGTATTATTAGATTACGCTGAAATTCAAGTTAATTTAATTAATTTAAGGGCAAATCCTCAACAAATTTAGAGCAAATTTGGAACGGATTAAAAATATTTGGAAGCAACTATTTCAAGTTCCATTTTGTTAACAAAATGTATATGTGGGACCCACTTAACGTTTTTTTGTTAATGAAATTTGACAAAAACCGTTAAGTGGTTGGAGTTTTAAAAGAAAAATTCATTAAGGTGGGGGGTTCTAAAAAACGTCAAAAATTTAGGTGGTTTTGAACAAAAAAATCCTTATTTTATTTGCATATGATGCGTGTTTTGGATACTGTAACATGATAAAATATGAAAGTACACAACATAATTTAATTTCAAGCTAAATTTATTTTGACTCATTTTTCTTTAAAAACATCCTTACTCCCCACCAGCAACTACAACTTTTGTTATATAGTACCCGGTAAGGTATTTTTTGCTCATTGTCCAAATGAGGAAAAATTCAAAAGTACTTGAAAATATTTTATCATATTTCTCACTCATGTTAAAATACTTTATCAGGATCAATTTGATCAAATGTGCCTTTACTCATGAACAATCAATTACTCATGTATTTCAAAATAAAAAATTTCAAAAGTATATAAAAGTATAGCAAAGTGGGTGTCTATCTATAGATCTCAAGAAAATATAATCATTGATATTTTTTTAATTGTTTTTACTTTGTAGGTTTTTAGATATTTTAGTTAGAAGTTTTAAACATCTTTTATTAAAAATCTGATGGCTAAATTTGGAAATAAAACTTAATTACTTAATAAACTCATCTTTTATTTTTCCTTTTTTTCTTTTTGGTGTCCACCCCCACCTCTTCACTTATATAATAGAGATATTTCACCTTATGTTCTTATGCACACTTTGTCCATTAATTTAACATAGCACGTATTTTCATGATAAAGAAAACAACAAGACCATGCAAAATTGATATAAATAACAATTTGCTTTGTGGATTACTTAAAAAGTTGAATACTTCAAATCATAATCACTCCATTTTTTCATAATTACAACACTTTAACTTATATATATATATATATATATATATATATATATATATTCCCAGCTCGACTCAAACCATAAAAATGTTTAGTTGATCGATAGTATTTCGTTTACTTACAGTTTCTTCTTTGGCACATAATCTCTTATATTTTATCTTTACATTCATTTTTTTAATCTAATTACATTTTTCTATTTTTTGTCATTTATAAACAAAGTAAGAGTACTATTAATTTTTCGAGAAAGCTGCATAAAGAAGCTTTAAAGAAAAGTTTTAGAAAATATAGTTATTAATTACATTATTGATGTACACGTATATTTGTATAAATTCTATTCCATTTTAGAAAATGTATTTAATGCTTATATGTATACCTTTCAATTTTGATATATCATTACCCCTAATATTTAACACTTTTCAAATAGCGATCATATATCTTTCAAATATACACCTGGGTGTACCATGAGTAAGGTGCACTAAGGCTATATTTTTTGTTCATTATTTCAAAATGTTCAAATAAGCAAGGGACAAAAATTTACCATATTCATAATACACCTGGATATATTCGAAAAACTTTTAAAAAAGAAAATATAAGAAGCAAATGGAAACGAAGGCAATTAAACTGTTATGATATGATTCATGAGAACCTTGCATGTGTATAACTCGAGGAACATATGGCACTTCCTAGTCCCCAATGAAGTTATTAACATATGGCGCACTTGACACACAGTACACCTCTTCGAGAATTGCAGAGCAAAAACAGAATTCCCTTCTTTTTTCCCAAAACTACCCTTAAATAGCCCTTAATAAAAACAAATATCCCCATGGGCAAAATCGTCTATTAAATCAAGTTGTTATTGCGGAGACGGAAAGTCAAGTCATAACGGTATCTATCCATCTAGTATCCACCGACCACCGACCTACCTTCTTCTTACCTCCTCTCATCAGTCATCGCCTCATCATAAACCTTCTTACTATTATTTTAATCCAATAATCCCCCCCAATCAAATGCCAAATAAAACAAAAAACTAAAGTACGAAAACAACACTAATCATCATTCTAATATTAATTGTATATTCTTTTTTTTTATAGGCGCACATCTATTATTAGTTATATGTGGTCTATATATAGCAAGAATTTTTAATTTTTATAAAAAGTTGGTGCTACAACTATTAGTACTAGTATTACATACACACGATGCGTGTAAAAACATATAAAATGGAAAGTAAAAAGGAAAATTTGATAATTTGTTTAGATATATTTTTCAAAATGAAAAAGTTAATTATAGAGAGAGACTTGTTCCATTTAATTAGAAAATAAAAAAACAATAATGTGGATTATTAGTGTCCGCACCTCTTCATTTATAGAATGGAGATTATGTTTTTTTGATATAAAGCTATTAACAAATTTTTAGTTTCTCGTTTCTTTTTTTCATGCAACCAAAGTTTGTAAGAAAGCGGGTGATCTTTCAATATATATTTAGCATGTAATAATTTAAAAACTATTACTACCAAATAAAGCTTGGCCTAGGGATAAGATATTTGTTCTCGTGACTTCAAGGTCATGGATCAAATTCCCACTAAGAGCATTTGAAATTCGGAACTCCTCTTATTTTTCAAGCATGAGTTATTCTACTAAAAAATCAGCCACAACTATTTTTAGTGTCAATGTTTATACGATAATTTGGTCATTTACTCCTAAAATGAAAAACAAATAGCTCGATGGTATGTAAAAAAAAAAAAACGGAATAACTATCAATTTCCACAGCTATATGCCAACAAAATCCAAACCTAGTGATGATATTATTGGATCACAATTATAAGTAGTTAGGAAGCTAGTTTATAGTATTCAGCTAGCTAGAGTATTATGTTGAGCCAAGTGTATTATTTTCGCCCACGAACCATCAACTCAAGTTTTCTACGAAAATGCAATAATATTAGGAACAACTCATAAGAAAGTACATAAGTGAGTACATAATAACTTTAAAAGTTTCTTTTCATATTAGGTGGAATTTTTTTTCAAATGATGGAAAGAGGAAGTGAGAGAAGAGTGGAAATGAAAAATGTCATTCCTACTCGATTTATTTAAATATGAACAGAAATAATGAAACAATAAGTAAGATGCTTGAAGATTTCCCTGATTAAATAGCAAATTATTTTGTGAGGAATCTACTACTTCTATTCTTTGCTTGATATTTTATTATATTTTTATCAAACCGCTAATCCACAAACCATTTTTTTAATATTGTGTATACTATAATGTTTTTAGGATAAAGACCCTTTCTCATTTTCCTATGAATGTCTTGGATGAACTTTCATCAATTTTCAAGATGGGCTTTATGTTTTATACTAGGTTATCTCCAAGACTTTTCTTCTTTCTCATCCTTTCAAAGTGAAGTCTGTAAATTTTAACTCCCTTAGTCCTTCGTCCCATTTTTTAAATGCGTTGATAGGTTTGATGCATGTCGTAATATTTGTAGAATGGAGTAAATAAAAAAATAAAATATAGATTCTATTCTTTTTTTTAATGTTAGAGTAAAGCAAAGAGACAATATAAGAATTAAAAAGATAACACAATTCTTAGAGACATCTTGAAAGAAAAGTAAGTATCTAATTGTAGATTATATAAAAGACGCAATATAAGATGTAGCTTCATATATGAGCTTTATTATAAATTTGGTATTTATGTATCGAACTAGTACTCCTTTTTCCCACTAGTTCAATAACGTGTATCCACCCTAAAATTTTCTCCTTATACAACCATTTATTATTCTCATAAGCATCAAATCATCATAAAACTATAGAGCTATATACATTCGATTCTTATCCCATCAATCATTTCTTAAATTTACTCAACAAATTATCATTAGTTTTACTTAATTGACATTGTCATATCGCATTCTTTATTAATCTATACTTACCTTCAATGCGCAAAAACAAAACATTTTTTACATGTCGATAACATACGTTTGCATGTATGTTGGCACATAAGAGAGGTACATATCATCTATTATTCTACATTTATTATTTCTTCACAAAAACCAAAAAAGTAAAGAATTTCTCAAAATCAAATTATAAAAATACATATAATCACAAAGACTTTAAAAGGAAAAAAAAAAGACTAATAATTGCAACAACAAAAAACCCCACCCTCTTGCTCAAAAAAAAAAAACCCCACCCTCCTTTAACTATCTGTTTGCCCCACATAGAACACCCACCACACCAGTCATTGCCCACACCCACAAGGCCACAAGGCAGATATTTCTATTCATAATTAAATTTCCTTCCCTTCAGATTCCTCTCATCTTTTTTCTCATCTCATCATCTAATCTGATAATAACACCCCCCAAGGGCCCAACGCAGCCCCATCCAAGTTGCCAAGCAAACAATACAGATAAAATAGATTAAGTTCAGGTACTCTTTTTAAAAACTGCACTATATTACAAACACTTATCTTACACTCGCTAATAGGATGAATATTCTACTTTAATTTAAATTTAAAGTAGAACATTTATTATACACCTCGATATATATGAGTATGGTGTACATAAGACGATTATTTACCCATTATATATTTAGACGTCTAA
Source organism: Patellifolia procumbens (assembly GCA_947645195.1). Taxonomy (NCBI): domain Eukaryota; kingdom Viridiplantae; phylum Streptophyta; class Magnoliopsida; order Caryophyllales; family Amaranthaceae; genus Patellifolia; species Patellifolia procumbens. The sequence continues at coordinate 4,968,901 of CANSGD010000144.1, forward strand.
TTTTTGAAAGTCCAAATATTTCATGAACATAAAAATAGTCTTGGATTATACATATAGTGTGTATCCGTATATGATGGATATCCGATCTCTTAACTTTTTTTAACTCGATGGCCATCTAGAAAATATACACGGTTGAGAGAGTTCTAAATGAATAAAAAATAGCTATATATTTCTTTCATTTTTTCTATTGCAATATCTAGGCTTTTACAATTTTCACATATTCTTTTGAGTTTTTACCATCTTTGTGATTAAACTTTAAATATCATGTAAGATCTTACTCTATTTGCCTGGACATATATTTTCAAAACTAACAATTTTTATAATCTTTACAAAAGAATAATTGAAGATATAACACATAAGTTTATTGACAAGCGTAAAACTTTAAATATTACATTAGATAAAAGACGGAGCAAATATATAGAATGTCTATCCTACTTATCTTACTCGAGCAATGATAAATCAATAACAAATATTGGACATAATACCCAATCACCCTCACATAAACAATAAAGTCGCTACTCATTAAAGTAAAGTCACTACTCCATATAACGACTTTATTATTCATGTATGTTAGAGGTGATTGAGTAAGTCGCCTAGTTAGAGGCACACCCAAATCTATTTTTCATTGCTCATTTAGACGTTTCCAAATACGCAATAAAGAAACTCGGATATATAATAAACGTCGTATCCGTTATTAATTTATCAATCCTTTTTTTTTGTAAGAAGTGACCCGAATTCTGTTCGGGTCCTATTAAGCCAGACACTTTGAAAGAGGGAGAATATAAAGAAAATCCTACCCTTAAAATATCCATAGTGAAAATTGAACCCTCGATTTCCTTTCCTTTCCTTTCCTTTCCTTTCCTTTCCTTTCTATTAGACCAACCAATCAATCCTGGTAATACCAAAGTCTATCATGAATGAAATCATAGTAGTAGTATATAAACAATTCAAGTAAATGAGGGTGTATGAGAGAGACTACAAAAAGCTAAGCTAGCTGTTCCTCTTTGTGGACATGCCGGCCATTAATCCCCAACAATTTATAACAAAAGCAACAATTTAAAGGACCCCCCACTCTTTCTCTCTTACATCCATCCATGTCGGTGATATCTTATTATTCCTACCCATAAAAATAAAAACTTTAAAAAACCGACCTTCAATAATTCTTTTGTATAAATATAAATTACCCATTTTTAATTCTCTCACTAACCCCAATACCCACAATTCCTTTTCTCCCTCTATCCTCTTTCTTCTTCAAAAAAGAAACCCAGAACTTTATACTTTTATTTCTTGAGTAAATTCAGCCATGGAAGCAGGGTCAACGAAGAAGAGAGAGAGAGCAGAGAAACCCTACAAAGGTATAAGGATGAGAAAGTGGGGTAAATGGGTTGCTGAGATTAGAGAACCAAATAAAAGGTCTAGAATTTGGTTAGGTTCATATTCAACACCAGTTGCTGCTGCACGGGCTTATGACACGGCCGTGTATTATCTCCGTGGACCTTCTGCGAGGTTGAATTTTCCTGAGTTGCTTATGGGGGAGTGTCGTTTAAGTGATTTATCAGCCGCCTCGATTCGAAAGAAAGCGATTGAGGTCGGAGCTAGGGTTGATGCTCTCGAAACCGCTTTCCAACGGTCGAGTAGCAATAATAATAACAATAACAATAACAATAGCAATAATAATAGTAGTCATGATAGTTGTTGTTGTGATAGTAAAGTTGAGTTAAGAGAGAAGAATAGTAGTAGTGGGTTTGGGTGGGTTGTTGATGAAAAACCCGATTTGAATAAGGTACCCGAACCCGAAGATTCTGAAGATTGGGACGATTAATAGATGGATGGATAGAGAATTTGAAGAAAATATAAGGGTTTTCTTCTATTTCTTGTTTCATTTGAATTGATGATGTTTCTTTAGATAGTTTTTTTTGGGTGTTAAGAAAGCCACAAGGGCACACGGGTGATGAGAATCGATATCAGGATCTCGTGAAATTGAAAGGGAAGTTCTAATCAATTGAGTTATCCTCACGTTCAGAAGGATATAGTTCTTTTTGGTGTTAGAGAGCCGCCAGGGCGGATGTTCTTGTGGAATCGGAAGGGAAGCTCTAACCAACTGAGTTATGCAGCGCTCTCTAGTGGAAAAGCAAAAGTTGAGAGAGATAAAAAGAAATTGAGGTGGTGGCGGCTGGCGGTTTTTGCGGCGGAGGATTGGATGTCGGTGGCTGTGACGGAGGAGAGAGGGAAAGTAATTCTTGGTAGTTGGTACGCATATTGTTATGGTGGGCCACGTTAAAATCCACTCTTTTCTGTTTTTTTTTTCATTTTAAAGTAGTTTTAAGTTAGATTTTTTTTTTTAATTTCGAAAATTTTAGTTTTTTTTTTAACTTGGTTTTGTTTTGGAGATAAGGCACATGAAATTTTGGGATGTAAGTGGGAAATTTGTAAATACTTTTGGGCTCTTTTGTTAATTTTAATATAGCTATTGATTAGTAGCTCCCTTATTATCCATATATGTAGTCGATTATAAGACCGTTCTTTTAAACTGAATTAGTGTAATTAATTTAATTCGATTTCATTCAGTTTAAAAGAACAATGTTTAATATTAATTGGCGTTGTGGTTGTTGTTCTATCTCCTTTCTTGGTTTTCTCTTCTTGCTAATGCTTTTGCAGGAATCGAGAACTCATGCTCGCATGGTGGTTTGTTGGTAGCATCTTTTCTTACTCCCTTCGTAATGAATTACTTGCAACGATTAGACATTTTCTTCTCACATTTATATATATATTAAAAAGCGTAAACAAGCATTGCAGTCCGCTACGTGGCGCTATCCCCTTTTTCAATTACATTTTATGAATGTCATTGTCATAAGAAAAAATTATAAATGTTGTCCATATGGAGTTTCGAACCCATAACCTTCGCAGAGGAAACAAATAGTTTTAACCATTGTGCTATCACACTCTTCATGTTTGTCTTATCATAAATAAGAATATTATTATGTGGTTTAAATGACAAGAAAAAAATTATAAATGTTGTCTATATGGAGTTTCGAACCCATGACCTTCACATATGAAACTAAGAGTTTAACCATTGCGCTACCACACTCTTAATGCTCTCTTATCATAAATAAAAATATTAAAAAGCGTAGCCAAACATTGCAATCTGCCACGTGCCACTATCCCTCTTCAATGACAATTTATCCACTTCTTTGTCATATTAAAAATATTGTTTCATGAAGATTTATACCCGCAACCTTGAGTATGCAAGAAAATAGCACCAACCACTACACCAACATACTATTGTTGCTTTGTATATCAAAATCAATGATGATATATAAGTAAAAACTAACTTCTTTCTCATATTAAAAATATTGTCTACGTGAAGATTTGAACTCGCGACCTTAAGTATGTAAGAAATAGCACCAACCACTACACCAACATACTATTGTTGCTTCTTTTATCAAAATCAATAATGATATAAAAGTGAACATTAAGAGTTATTGTTGTAACTTTTAAAATCCATATTTTAAATGAGATAATTTTTTATCTTTTTTTAATAATGTTTTTTTATGTTAAATGACATTAATTATTTTCAACTATTAGTAAACTATAATTCATAATGTGTCTAATTTTTTAATTATTAAATATAAAAAGGTGAAGAATATTATTCCAACTGAATTAGACATAAAATTGGCCCGGAGTATCGTCGGGCCACAAACTAGTTATGGGGTTTAAATGACAATTAAGAAAGACTAAATTGTAAAGGTTATCAATATGAAGTTTTGAACCCATGACCTCCGCACGTGAAATAAAGAGTTTTAATCACTACTCTACCACACTTTTAATGTTTTTTCTTATCACAAATAAACTACAATCAAATGCATAATATAGATGAGATGAATTATTGCATTTTTAAGTTTTCATTTCCTTTTACCTTAATCTAACTTTAAAAAAAGTAAAGAATTTTTTTTCATTACATATTTCATGATCCTTTTAAATTGGATTGGTTATAAAATTATGCCCTTAAATTTAATTTTTAAAAATAAAAAAATTATCATCAATGAAAATATTATTCTAATTCAATTAATATAAGAAAATGGACACGGAGCATCGCCAGGGCCACAAACTAGTTTTATATCAAATTGTTGCAAGTCTTATGAAGGGAGTACTTATTTTTCTAATTTAGTTTTTTTTTCTTTGGCGGGTAGTTGAAGCAGTAATAAACAAATGGAGCAATTTTTTCTTGCTTAGTTAAGAGGGTTGCGCCAAATACATCTGTATATGGAAAATTAGTCAAAAGTCTCTTCCAATGAATATGAGAACTCCTACCACCTGGTAGAATTTTGTTTCTTCATATTTGTTTCAAACCCTTTATATTTATTTCCATTTACAATCTTTAATCACATTAAACTGTCATCTCATGTCTGTGTTTTGCTTCACCAAAAAGTTTGTGTTAGGTAGATGGTAACTAATAACATTGAAATTGTTTTTTGTACTAGTAAATAGTAATGGCTATATTTATAGGAGTCCTCCATAACCACTCTACTTCTATAGGGGTTCACATTGTGTTACGGCAAAAAAATCTGAGTTTTAAATGATTCGGGTCACTTAGCATGAACCATTCTTATATCTTTTTGGCAACGAGTGAAATAAGAAAATTAGAAGAATAATTTCTAGGTAATGACAGAGAAAAATGAAAAAGTCAAAAGATGATAGAATATATAAGAACCCTAAAACTAATGGGACAAATTGAGAACTAAAATATAAATACTATAAAATTTTTACTGAAAAATGAGAAAGTCAAAAGATGAGAAAAACAACATAAAAAAATAAAGTGACAAATTGATAACTAAAATGTATAGAAAGTCTTATAAATGAAGGCAAAAACGATGCAAGAGGAGATACGGAAAAAAATATATATATATGAAGGTTAAGAAAATTTTGAGAAACACCATAAAATAATGTTTAAGAAGAAAAGTTCGGAAAAATTAACAAATTAGGTAATTTAAATTTAACTCATATTTCAACATATATTCTACTCCCTCCATTTCAAAATGTTATACCCATTTTTCGTTTTAGGCCGTTTCAAAAAGATATACCCATATAAAATCTTTTCTATTTATATACATTTTTTCTCCCCATTTTACCCTTTAATATCTAAACATTTACCTAACTTTTACTCATTTGTACTTTAATGGTCCCCACATTTGAATCTTTCTCTATTACTTTTCCTAATAAGGACAAAAAAAAGTACATAAAAATTATTAAAATAAACATAAGATTCTCCTATAATTCTATTTGTATTGGTTTTCCCCCATATGGCCATATTCCAAATGGGTATAACATTTTGGAATGGAGGGAATATTTCCTATTCCGTCTTATGCGATCTCATATAGAAGTATTTCATAATCCCAACTAGATTTATATGCTCATAATTATCCTCATCTGAGTTTTCTTAAGTCAACCTCATTTCATTTTGCCACTCCCATGTATACCATTTCACTAGAAATTTTGTCTAGAACTTTAGATTACTTTACGAGATTCTTTCCTATCTTATTTACGATAGATATAAATCATACTTCATAATTATATCATTGGTCAATCGTTCTTGTATAGCCATAAGCCCAACGAAGCATATACATCTTCGTCACAATTATGTTTGCAAACGACGTTCATACCATATGAAAACTTGAATGTTCAGGCATAATAGAACCACATAGAAACTAGTGGACTTTTTACTTCAATCAGCTTGCTCTGATTTCTATGAGCCACATTTCCATTTAACACTTCATTATTATGGATGATAGATTCATCTTAAAAGAATCACTAAATAAGATATCGCTTCTTCCTTCATAATCGTAATCCTACTTAACTAAATAAGATATCGCCTCTTCCTTCATAATCCTAATCCTACTTAACTTACACTCTCCATCTCATTTTTGCTCAGACTTTTGAAATTTCAAAGTTTATGTCTCCAACTCCACTTTACTTTATGAATCAACAAAATATCATTTGAAAACATCATAGAGCAAAAAGAAAGAGATACGGTAAACTGTACAAAGATTTTTTTTGGGTGTACATAAGTGTATCTTATCTACAACTACAATAATGTTTCCGACAAATGTGAGTTGAATGCCTAAATTTAAAGTTTGCACACACTACGCACAGAGCTTTGTGATTCTAATTTAATAATAATGACGTGAGTGATGAGAAGAAGTAGTACGCAAATATGCGAAAACCAACCGTCAAAATGAAAGAAGTGATAAGATTATGAGTTTGGTATTTATATCACTTTATGTTTCCTCATATTTTTTGGGGTCCAATGACAAGCTTTGTGGGGGCGCCGTTGTTGTCGGGAAATTCTGGAAGTCGAAATCTATCAAAGTTTTAGGTCCTTTATATCATATGCTAGATCAGTTTTTTTTTTGGGTTTGTGCTACTTCAACTGAAAATTCACACACTTTTATTTAAAGTGATTTTATTTTTTGGTGTAAAAAGTCCAGGCTTTTTTTAGGCTTTAGAGTTAATTTAGGCCAGAAAATTTTGTGGAGGTAACTTTGAAGGTAGAAGTATAGAAAAGGTGAAAAATGCAAGACATGAATGATTGAAGTGGTCCAATTTCTCTTTACAGGACATTCTTTAATTCAATGAGGAAGAGTATGACTCGTGAACCAAGCTTGGGTCACCCCTTTCAGTACTATTTTCATTACAGTAGGCCACACAGGCACACCCCCCATACCCAAAAATATCGGCATCGAAAGCAACCATACCTTGAGATTGTACTCAAAGTTTGCTAGTAATTGTAGTCTTTACGTTTTGCTCGAGTTTGTAACGGTGATATCTGAAACTTAATAGTTATTACAGCCTAAAAGAACAAGATGAAAACCTTGTTTGTCCCCAGAATCTTCGAAATTTATCTTTGCTTAAACATATAACGGAAATGATAACTATCAACAGTAGAACAATGACGCCGATATCCTTCTTGTCAATAAACATCATTCAAGCCTTTGCAACAATAGTATAATTCATGCAAAGCTCACCTTTTTCCTACGGTGTTTAGAGAGGGGGCGGTGGAGTGTGCATGGTTCGATCTTATGTCCTGGATACTATACCATTTAAAAGTTTAACAAACTAATCTAATTGACATCGACATGCCAAACTCATTCGTCGTATGTATCCAAAGGGAAACAAAAACTGCAAATCTTACTGAAAGATGAGAAAACTAGGTAGATAGTGGCAAAGGGCTACCTTATGAAAGGTGCGAAACCTGACTATATTATGATACGCAATGAGAAGTTAATCCCCAGATAACATAAAAAGATTCTACAACGCTAATTTTCCAAAAAGACCAAACGAAATTTCCATTCACATATAGTTGGAAGTGCAGCTACTGGATACAGAGGAATTGAAACGGAACGTACTAATAAGCTATTGAATATACAGGTAGAAGCGAATTAATAAATCAGGACCGTACTAAACCTCCAATCAATCAAAGTTTGTGAACTGTAGCTAAATATTTATATAGATTAACTAGCTGACAAAAGAATTGTATAAATATGATACAAAATTCGAAAGAGGGTACTACAAAAGGCATAGACATGCCCACCTCTATTGTAGGATACAACAACCCATCAGGAAATTTTAGCTATCATCTTGCATCTTTTTTGTCTCAATCATTGAGCTTTCTTCTCGGTTTGACGTTTAATTTGAAGAGCAGCTCTTACAACATTTCCTCTTGTAATGATTCCCACCTAAGACAAAACGAAACGGTAAAACGTAAGCCTCAAACATGGAAACAGACTAAAGGTACTAAGTCCATGTTTGGTAATCCACTTCTGGCTATCTTTTTCATTGCCAGTTTTCAACCAAAAATAATCTTTTCATATCTGAATTTACCAAACAATTTCCCAGATAGCTAATACTACTACCTATCATTTTTTTGAAATGAAAATATATTCATTGATTTGAAGTTATACGATATCTAGAGTAGAAATCAAAACTAACAAATACATACCAAACTAAGATAAATAAAATTTGAACATCGCAAAACCACTATCGTTGATGAGATTTAACACTCAACGTTAATAATTCTACTAGCTACCTAAATAAGGTCAATACAAACACAAACAGTTGCACTGTTGCACCAATGGCTGGACAGCCAAACAACGCCTAATTCTATCCCGTAAGTTGCACAGCCATTTAACATAATAGTATCATTTTATAGTTAATTTCTTATTTAGTTGGAACAGAAAAACATCCAATGGACAGTTGGCAAGTACGAAGTATCAATGATGGAACAGTTGACAACACAAAAAGGTTGAAAAAGCCAATCCTGTTTCTCATCAAGATTCTGCCAGGAAAGCAGGACAAACATATTGTCAAAACGTGGAAAAAAAATTAGTGTGCAAATGTGGAAAAGCCAAGATCTTTATCATTCATATCACTTTAACTAAAACTGAAACAATCACTGGTTGTAAAAGGTAATAATCTTACCAGCTTTCCGTTGGCATCTACGACAGGAAGTCGACGATATCTTGTCTCAAGCAGTAATCTGTCATTCAAATAAAGCAAATATTTGAAAATTTTGGCAAACCAACAGCATATTATATATACCTAAATGATTGCACACTGAGCCAGTAGATCATAGACGAAGAATCAAAAGACTGCAACAGAACCTTGCAGCATCCTCAAGATTAGTGGTCTCACGAACAGCAACAGGGGCTTGCGTCATCACATCAGATACCAATTTACCGTTCGTTTTACTGAGTAAACTCTGAAGCTCATTGAATACCTACCAAATCATAGGGGACTCACATGAGTATAGGGATCAAATGACATAGATGCTAATGAATGTAGTTCCATAAAAAAATCTATACCTACCTTCCAAGTACTGCCAACCTCAGGAAACATACTTGTCTCTGCCAGTCCAGTACCTAAAAAAAAAAACCACCACTAGAATTCTAAACTAGAGCCCTCATAACCTATATGCGTCATAAAACATGAAAATACAATAAAAAAATTAGAACTCTTTTTCTTTATATGACATACTCCCTCCGTCCCCCAAAGGATTTTCCATTTTTCCATTTTTGTTTGTCCCAATTACCCATTTCCTTATTTGGATATACCCCACCTATTATAATATCATTTTACTTACAAAAAGCACTTGACCCCACAATTCTAAAAGTTACCCACTACCTTACTTTTTAATTATAAAATCAAACTTTAGGCCCCACACTAACTTCCTTCCTTAAACTATGTGCCCAAAGGAAATGGGAAATCCTTTGGGGGACGGAGGGAGTATTTAAGAACACAGTGATACCTCTTGATAGCAAAACTAGTTCAACTTAGCTAACAGAATGTGCAATGGGGGAAAATAACACAAAACTTCCACAACTACCATGTATGATCAACCAATAAGTTTGACTGTTATGAGTTATGACTCCACTTTTCACAACATACTAATGATGAACAAAGAGCTTTCAACTAATAAATAAAGTGACAATTTTCTTTCGTGCCCTCAATAATCATTCTAACCTGATATGGAATCCAAAGCCAACAGATCATAATCTGAGACAACACCCACCTGCAGTCAATAGAAAACATAAAATTAAGAACATATATTATTAGAATATACTCCCTCCGTCCCCCAAAGGATTTCCCATTTTTCCATTTATGTTTGTCCCAATTACATTTCCCATTTCCTTATTTGGATATGGCCCACCTACTATAATATTATTTTCCTTACAAAAAGTATTTGACCCCACACTCTCTCTCTTAATAAACAATTCTAAAAAATACCCACTACCTTACTTTTCCATTTTAAAATGAAAACTAGGCCCCACATCAACATCACTCCTTAAACTTTGTGTCCAAAGGAAATGGGAAATCCTTTGGGGGACGGAGGGAGTAGTAAATTATGTAGTCTCTTTAAAGCATGCTGTAGCAAATGCTCTTTCCCTTTATCCATCTTCTAACGAGCAATAATTGTAGAGCTATATCAGCAGAAAACCTTAGTACAAAATGTATCCTTCTGGGACTAGCTATCCTTCTGGTACTAGATACCTCCGTACCAGTCATGGGTTTTAGAGAGGAGCTATAAAAATGTTGGGATCAGAGTTATCAGGTTTGAATCTGGCAGTTTAATAAGCTTAAGAACCATCTTGCTAGTTTTGTAAGAAAAAGGGGATAATGGCTCATAATTTTATTTGTCATTTACACTTCGACCATATAGGTGTACTAAACGGAAAATTCTCACTTTTCCATAACAGTCCAATTGTCAAATATAAGACTTGACGTTCTAAGATTTCATGGAGGTAAGCAACCCTGTTGCATATTTGTTCAGCATCTGCAATAGTCCACGTTCCAGTAACATTCACTGGAACTTCAAAGAAAGACTATACAACTGAAGTGAATATAATAGACAAAACAAATGAAGGAAAGAGCAATGAGCATAAGAAACTAGGCTTAAAACGAAAAGAGACCACAGGGATGCAAGTTCATTCAACAAATAGAGGGTATATACTACTTAGCGTGAGTGCAAAACATGGAAAAAACTTGGCCATATACAGTTCCGACTCAGATGTAACTCATGCTTTGCATAACAATTTAAGTACTGATTACACATCATTTCTGAAATCATCGCTAGTCCAACTTTAATTGTGAATAATGCACCACAGCCTATAATTGTTATCATCTTAGTGAAGTCGCAACAATTATTGTTGATTGCAATGCATATTTCTAAGACGTAAAGTTCCGATTGTAATACACAGAAGCTACACCCCACTTGCTAATTATTCTATTAAATTACATGGAGAAAAAACTACAGCTATCCTAAGACACCTTTTTTCCTCCATAAACAGGAATATTATAACATCAAAAAAGAAACCGCATATCTTATGAGTACAGTCCTATCAGTAAGACAAAAACACGACTCAGAAATATAAAAGGCTTCAAAACAGATTGAGTGGCAATAAAACGACAGAAAACAGGAAATAGACAATAGGGTCAAAATAGCATAAAGATATATTTAGAGACGTGGTATCTACCAGCTCCCAATCATCATTTATCACAGGAAACCCAGTAATTCTGTACTCCACCAGTGTTTCTAGCGCTGCATACACATCAAAAGGAAAAGTGTTCAGAACAGCATCATGATAGAAGGCTATAACCATGATATAAAAACCACAAAGTCCAAATTTACCTTCATCTACTGTCGTTGAAGGCTTGACAACCACTAAATCCTCCTTTTTTGTCATAAAATCACCAACAGTATAAACTCCGTTTCTTGACTGCAAAACAAAGTACAATATTTTTTCACATTATGCTAGTAGTGTGCTTAAACATAATATATTTACATACAACTCAGGCCGACACACCTAGGTAGAAGATGCTAGAGAAACTATATTGCTATACCAGCTATGAAAGACGGGGAAAAAGGTTTGCAACAAAGCATTTATAATAGAGGAAGCACCAACTCCACGAGAACTAAAAAGGATATCATAGAGAAAAGAGAGTTAAGGAAAGGAGAAGAAAATCAAGGAGAAGCTGAAGTAAACACCATCAAGTTTCGGCCCAACATTTTACACCTGAATCAGGCCCCATGTAGTTGTAGTATATATGGTTATGATATGAGAATTGAGTGCTTACAGAAGGTGCATTGGTTATATACGGTGACTTTTGGCAAAGTCCAAAAATCTATAACTCCACTGTGCAATCTATAGCAAAGAACAACTGCATGTGTCTGATAAAGCTGTACTATCCACTGCCACAATCTAGTAAGCTAAGAGTTCTAGAGTTTATTCTTGTTCTTTCCTTTCTCTTCAATTCAATTACAAAGACCCCAATATCCAAGTTATGTGTTTGCTTAAGTACAAGACCACATTTGCATCCTATCACAAACCACGGAAACAGTAATTGCAGAATTGGTACCGAAAGCCAGTAACACTTAGAAAGGCTATTTCTACTAAATCATCAAAGAAAGTCTTTCCGGGGGAAGAGAATGATAACAGATAATATACTAGGTAGGTAGCGTACATGTTAAATTCATTTGAAAAAGATGTTCTTTCATATTGCTGTCACAGTAAAAAGGAAGTATACAACTTCATTTTCACTTCCATGCTCGAATAAATTGCTGAAAATTTCTCAAATTTCCACAACAGGTTCTAAATTCCACAAACACCGCATCAACAGAGAGTCCAAGACCAAACAATCACCTAAACGAGCCTTGCGCCTTGATGCCCAGATTCAAAACTCAGAAAGTAGATGTCATCACAAGCTTTACCAGCACAATATAGAACAAGACAAGGTTTTCCAATTGAAAGGTTAATAGCACTTGTACAATGGACAACAGTATACAATTACATCAGAAAGCACCAGTGAGCTACACTTAAATTCTCCTGCAGAACTTTAGAGTTGAAGTGACTGCCACGATCCAACGATGTGGCAGCATGTATTGGTTTGTTATATAACTGTTTTGCTTTGCTTTCTTCACAGACATCTGGCAACAAGCCAAAAACTTTTTTGGTCAATCTTTCTAATAAATAGTAACTTAGGAGGATATAATGGATATTTGTCCCTCTTACTCCAGTCCCCCTTGCCTCTACCCGGCTCAATCCTTGTCCTACCAATCCTTGATTCATCCTTCTTCTCCTCTTACTACGCACATCAGTAATCCCCCTTTTCAATCATCTCGCGCACTGCATCTTACAATTATCGACTCGTCATCCCTGTAAGATCTCTATGCGGCATCCCCGTCATGGGTAATTCAAGTGATAATGATCGTAGCTATTTTTCAACCTTTAGTTCTTCTCTAGATCTTTGATCTCTCGCTCTCTCTATCTTTATATCTCTCCAGTGAAAGGAATATTAGATTGAAATTTGAAACCAAACTACTGAAGTAAATCCTGAGCAGAGTTTACTGAAACTGCACCATTCGAGTAAACGAGGGAATAGGGAGCATATGGTAGACTTGGCTGCCATATTATCGCAGTACCACACTACAATAAATGAATGGGGAAAGCTCATCAAGCCTATTGTCCAACTATCACTAATCTCAGCATCAGGCCTTAAGCTCATTCATACATTCGGGAAGTCCAGGTTCAAGCTAGCTCAACTTGGACCAATAAGCCAAGTCAAATGTACAAATAAACACAAATAAATGATAGATATCTCATAGACTCATTTTCGAACCTGAAACTCATTTCAAGTAGCTGAATGAACACCTTCCCTACTTCCTTACTACACACCTCCATGCACGAGCATGACCAATTTATACCCATAAAAACTTGCAAGGTTATTTCTGCTAAAGCATCAAAGAAAATGATTTTAAGGAAGAGAATGCTAACAGAAAATATACTAGATCGGTACTTGGTAGTGTACATGCTTATCTGCTAATAACTTCATTTGAGAAAGACGTCCTTCCATACTGCTGTCTCAATAAAGGAAGTACACAACTCTACATTTTCACTTCACGTTTTGGACGCCCTTCAAATCAAATCCCAAAAAGAACCTTAGATTCCTAGACAAGGTCTTTCACTTCCGTGATCAAAGAAATTGCTGAAAAATTCTAGTTTCCATAATGGATTCTCGTTCCCCAAATAGCATCAACACTCAACAGAGAGGTCAAGACCAAACAACAACCTAAACAAACCTCCCTCCTTGACGCCCATATTTACATCTCCATATTGTACACGTCATCACAAACTTCACCAACAGAGTGTAGAGCTAGCCAAGGTTTTTCCCATTAAAAGGTTAATAAAGTTTCTTTGCACTTGTACAACGAACAATGGTAGATAATTACATCAGAAAACACCAGCGACCTACACTTCAATTCTCCTGCAGATTAGAGCTGTAGTTGACTGCCACGATCCAGCAATATGGTGGCCAAACTACCACACTATCTTATTAATCTCTAACACGACATTGCACGTATTAGTTTGTTATATAACCCTTTAGTCTTGTATTCTACACAAACATCTGGCAATAGCCCAAATAATTTTGCCCTATACTCCTAGTAATACAAGTGTAGTGAATGGACATTTCTATCTCTTACTCCTTCCCCCCTTGCCTCCATTCAGCTCTACCTTCTCCTCTCAATCCTTAATTCAGCCTTCTTATTCTCTTCTGCGCACACCAGTAGTCCCCCTTTTCAATCAACTCCTTGCAGTGCATCTCACGGGTATTAATCGTTATCCCTGTAAGATTTCTTTGAGGTGCCTACATCATGGGTAATTCAAACTATTTTCACCCTTCAATTATTCTCGAGATCTTTGATCTCCCTCTCTCTCTCATTTCTAGGGAAAAGGGATATTAGATTGAAGCGTGAAGTAAATCTTGAGCAGAGTTTACATTCTGGAATTTCATTCCCCAGACTTTATGTAGCCACTGCACCATTCGAGTAAACAAGGGAGCGTACGGTAGACTTGGCTGCCACATATCGCCTCGTTGGCAGGCAACCACACTACCAAAAAAAAGGGGACAGCTCACCAAGCTTTATCCTCCCACTATAACTCATCTCAACCTCTGGCCCTCAGCTCATTCATATATGTGGGAAGTCCGGCTTCAAGCTAGCTCAACTTGGACCAATTAACCAAGTCAAAACTACCAAAAAAAAGGGAGAGATATCTCGTACACTTGTACCCAAACCTGAATCTCAATTTAAAGTAGCTCAATGAACATCTTCTCTACTTACGCTCCGTTTGGTAAGGTGTAAAACCTTTTCCAAAACTGTTTTCCTCTATTTTCAATTAAACTTTAATTTGGTCTACCAAGGAGTATAAAACCATTTTTCGTAGGAGTAAAATATCTCTTACAATGATGGAAAACTATGTTCCCTTCATACTATTTTCCTTCCTTTTCCTTACCTCTCATTTACCTCCTTACTTTCTCTTTCATTTTCTTTATCTTCCACCAATTTTCTTATATAGAACCAAACAATGGAAAACTAATTTTGCAAGTATGTTTCCCATTATAAATTGTTTTCCATGAAAATCATTTTACATTGAAAATGTATTACACTCAACCAAACGGAGCCTAAACACCCACCTCTAGGCACGAGCATAACCAATTTATACCCATAATAAATAAAAACAACCAAATGGAGTCACAACCTTTAACCTTTAAAGATAAACACTATCTTACACCATATTAACATTGCAAACACCTAATCCGTATTTTACAATGAGGACCACGCTCCTATGCAAAAATGCTTTTCAAAACAGTACAAGTACCTTCTATAATATCTTCCTTGCTTGTGGGGATCTTAGGCCCCGTTCTTTTGGGCTGGATTTATCGAAAAAAATATTTCAGTTCCATTAATTTTAGTTCGATTCCTTTTGTCACACAAATTCAGTTCACTTTAGTCCAATTCAGCTCCATTCAGTCCGAAACAACATAGCCTTAGTACACCGTACATTATAGTTTCCTTTCCGCATAATCTAGCTACTTTTGAAAACACTAAATTTCATTATCTCAACTCTCTTAACCACGAAATTCCGGCTTCTTTCGATCACCAAAACTTAATTAAACAACATAAACTAACAAAATCAACAAACATTAAAACAAATAAAATCCGACAATTCAAATCAGAAAAATCAAAATTAGCTCAACGAGAAGAGTAAAGAAACCACAAACCGGAGTAGAAGTGCTCATTAAAGTACTTCCATTAGCAGCAGCAGCAGCAGAAAAACATCGGCGAAAACGTAAAGTAGCATCATTAGAGCAATTGAAGCTTCTAGAAGCACAGGGAATTCTACGACATAGCTGCAAACAAGGAATCTGACGTAATGGAGAGAGAAAATTAGGAAGTTCAGCTACAATTATTAGCTTTGAATCCATTTATGCAAATATTGATTCGCGCCCTAAAAGAGGAGAGAGAATAACCAGATCTGATACAGTTATCTGGGAAGATGGATAGAGAGAGAAAAATTAATTGTTTTTTTTTGCTAGGGTTTTTTTGGTTTTTTTTTTTTTTCTGTGTCTGTATGATACAGTGATTGTAATTTATTGGTTTAAATAAATATTAGAGGAGGAAGAAGAAAAGAAGGGAATAATAAGGTGGACGGTAGTGGCGGTTGAGGTAACGGAAAAGTAGAAGTGGAATTGTTGATAAGTTGATATCATACGCGTCGGCGCAAACGTCGGTTTGATTTTATGCTCTCGTTTTTTTTTTGCTTGTGTTGGATGTGTGTTTTTATTTGACTTCTTTAGGGGGTAGGAGAGTGTCTATTCAACGTTTTTTTAAGGGCTTTTCAAAGGTTTTACTAGTTGAAAATAGTTGATTGTTTCATTTGTGTATTCTTATGGAAGTTTTTGATTATTTAGGGTTTGCGGTTTTAACTTATTTTTGTTTTTTATAGGTTTAGATAAGTTCGGAAAAGTTTTCAGATAAAATATAATGAGGTCCAATGAAGTCTAATAAGGTTTAATAAGGTCTAATAAGGTTTCATTTAAATGAAACTATTGAGTCAGACCGTCTGACCCAATATGTTTCGTCGAACGAAGCCGCGAGAACGGCGTCGTTGCTCCTTCTTCTTCATCTTCTTCCTCCGTCGCCGCTGCGCCCCTGCTCCTTCTTCCTCCGCCGCCGCCGCGCCGCTGCTCCTTCTTTCTCTGGGCTTGTCTGAGCTTAATGAACCTATCGATGTATATTCTCTGTGCCATGAGGTATAAAAAAAAGATGGACATTCAAGAGAGAAAGTCTGGTGGCAACCATTGTTGTAGAGGAGAGAGAAATGAGTTAGTGTTTCAGTTAAAAGGATGAAGGTATGTAGTTACTCTCTTTTTTTATTTGCTTCTAACTTGCTTTCATTTACTCCCTTTTTTTCATTTGCTTCTAACTTGCTTTTATTTACTCCCTTTTTTTCATTTGCTTCTAACTTGCTTTCATTTACTCCCTTTTTTTTCATTTGCTTCTAACTTGCTTTCATTTAGATTTTATTTTATTTCATTTACTTAAGTTTTGTTTTCAGTTAGACTAAAACACGTAAATGAAACAATAAGATAAGTAACTGAACTTAAAAGACATCCAACTGAAATAAAAAAGATCAACTGAAAAAAATTTAAAACCAACTGAACAATAATTGAAACAAACTGAACAAAAATTGAAACCAACTGAAACAAAAATGAAACCAACTGAAAGCCGTCCGACCAAATGTTATGGTCGGACGCGTCTGACCCAATACCTTCTCTTCATTTAATAAGGTCGAATAAGGTTTAATAAGGTTTCATTTTATAAGGTCGAATAAGGTCTAATAAGAGTTCATTTAATAAGGTCGAATAAGGTCTAGTAGAGTCGAATAAAATTAATAAACTCGAATAAGGTTTAATAAGTTCAGATAAGTTCATGTAAACAAAAATAAGTTGAAAAGAACGAACCTTTATAAAAGTTTAAGAGCTTAATTAGAAGATATTGAAACTTTTAATTTTATTCAGTTTTCTATTGTACATCAGAGCATACCTTTTTCAAAGAACCCAAAAAATTTCTATAATACAACGAAAACCTATTTTTTTTTTTAAAATAAGATTTTTCTATAATAGCATCAATGGTCATTATAATCCTCCAAAAGTTATTAAAGAAAACGATCTAATTTTATATTAAAATTAAAATAATCTAGGCCCATGACTTAATTCAAAAAGCTCATTACTTTATGTAAAAATCATTTTCTTGTTTCTATTGGACTTGGAACGTTAAAATTAGGCGGTCTCTGGCTAACTCATAATCCTTTCTTTTGAAGGGTTATTTACATCCAATACCCTTGCTTGTCTATCGACTAGCATGTCTTGGTGAGTTTTGCCATTTAAACGGTATTGAATTAACCTAGTGTGTTTAGTACTCCCTTTCTTCATTAAAATTCCCCGCTCTTTTTGTTTTACTTTGTTTCCCAAAGCTTCTTCTCTTTTCCTCTATTCTTTATCTTGTAAATTCTTTCTTTATTTAGATTACCTCATAATAAAGTTACTACAAGATTATCATGTAAAATACACTGATTGTAATAATTTTGTGGTTGCTTGTTTGATGGTTTTGCCAGTTATTCAATCCTCTGAAGGACACAAAAAAGAGGTGACATTTTGGGCCCAATTGGTATTGAAGAAACAAGGTGAGGCCTCAGATTTGGTGTACTAAAATGAATTAAAGTGTTTTTGCCGAAGTCTCTAAACCCAAGCCAGTCATATGATAACGTCTCGCGGCCCGTCAGTCCTCGAACAATATCTCCAGGACCATTAAGCCCATTGATACCTACACAACTTCTAAGTCATATTGTGACCTTTAAGTTTTGCACACTCGTGTTTGTAGATGTAGTAACTATGTAACTTGTGAGTAGGGGTGTCAATTCGGTTAATCGGTTCGGTTCTGGTTGGAACCAAACGGTTCGGTTGACTTCGGTTCGGTTGACTTCGGTTAATTTTTCACGTTAAATTGATTCGGTTGTAACTTTTTCGGTTTCGGTTCGGTTAATTGCGGTTAATTTAGGCCTTTTTTCAGTTCGGTTCGGTTACGGTTGTCTATCCGGTTTGACCCATTCGGTTTCAGTAAAAATCATATCGGTTCAACGGTTATTTTCGGTTTTAGTTCAGTTAATTTCGATTTTGTATGAAAAACCGCATCGGTTATCGTTTAAGTACTGTGTGTCCTTCCAAAATTTTCGTTTTTTAAAATATATATAATTTCTTGTTACAGACCGAATGTGTTTCAAGTTACGTCAATCCGATTAACTAAGACGGTTTTGAAATGACCCGTAATGGGTCGGATCGAGTCTGGTTGGATTACATGTCTCGGATCACCTTTAATTGGATTAGATCGGGTCAATTACGGGCAAAAGCCGAATCATGGGTTGGTCGGGCTCAAGTGAAGTTCGAGTCGAACGAATATCGGGTCGGGTATTAACGGGTCCGGATAAACATGCGTCGGATAATTGTCGGGCTTATATGGGTCAATTCAGGATTTGTGGCCTTTGGATCGCGGGTTATTTCTGGTCGAACTTAAAATCAAGTTTAATTTGTATAGCTGAACTCATCTCGTTAACAACTCGAGTAGTTTGACTTCTAACCAAATTGAACGAACTTGGACCTAGTTTGACTCGAGTGAATCTCGAGCAATTTACACCCATAAGATATGTTATACTTATACATAAAAAGTTGAGCTCAAGCAGTCTCGCTCGAATAGCACCCTTAGTCAAATTCATTTCGTGGCATATTCGAATTTGATTATGTTTGTATAATTCATAATTGTATTATAGGTTCATGGATCAATTGTTATTGACTTATTGTGCTTTTAACATATCGTTAGCGTCAAAGATAATGTGTATTAGATATTTAGATCAATCATCGATATACTAGGTCAATCCTTCAATATATATGATAGTTAAGATCCATGTAACAGAGCAATCATCAATATGTTAATCAACGTATAAGATAGTTAATACCAATTTATTAAATCAATTAACATTAGATTAATGTCTAAGATATATAGTTAAAATCGATGTTATAAGATCATCAATATATGATATATATCTCATAAAATGATAAATCTATGATATATATCTCATAAATATATGACATGGTTAACATTTAGATCAAACATTAATATATTAGATCAATCACATCAATGAATATTATGGATAAGAATAAGATCAATGTATTAGATCAGCGTATAAGATAGTTACCATCAATAACTAAATTAGCCATCAATATTATACTACATCAATGTACAAAGTAGTTAAGGTCGTTGTCTTAGATCAACAATCAATATTCTACTAGACAAATGTATAAGATAGTAAGCATTAATGTAGTACATCAATTCACATTATATAAGAACAATATACTGTATGACAATTAAGATTATTAGATGATTTAGATCAATCATCAATATATAACATTATCGAATTAGATAACCTACCTTTTAGTTAGGTATATACTATATATATAAATTTGAGTTAATTACTATGAGTTTATAATTTCAAATTCAGTTTAGTTTAATTGATCATTAACTAATGTAACGAAACTACTTGTTAAGTCGTATCAATAACGACCATCAAACATTATTGTTGATATAAGATATAATAAAATAATTTTCACGATGAAAGTTATATTTCTATTGTAATTTGTACTTAATAAGATAGTTAAGATTTGTGAACTAAAACAATCATAAATATATTAAATCGTTAAGGTAAATACAAAATTACTAAATTTTATTTGTAATACTTAATTACTAATCATATTTATTTAGAATACTTAATTACTACTCATATTTATTTAGAATAATTAATTTATACTCGTATTTATTTATAATACTAGTTAATATATTAGTAATTAACTAATTATATTAACTAATTCCCAAAAATCTATCCTAATCCGCCATATTAGCCCAAAGGCCCCAAACTACCACAGTCCAAGCCCAAAAAAACCCTAAAAAAACCTTAGTATAAAAAGACTTAACCCTCCCAATTTCACTCTCCTAATAACCTAACCCTAACTTCACTCTCATTCACACAAAACACAGTCAATCTCACACTCTCTCTAGTCTCTCATTATCAGTGGACGGCGCATAGCATTAGCGGCATAGATCTCATCTCCCTTTCTCCTTCCCAAAAACCTTCCATCCTTCTTTTGTTCATCATAAACCTTCATCATAAACCTTCAATCCTTCTTTTGTTCTTCATAAACCTTCACTATAAAGGCATAAACCTTCATCATTCACCATTAAAAAACCAAAAAAAATCGTCTTTCACTCCTTCTAAGTCCGGCGCCGGCGCCGGCAACCTCTTAAGTCAATATCAACCATCAAATCTAAGAGAAGATGGTGATTGAAGATCGAGAGAAGATCGAGGAGAAGATGTGCGTGTGACTCGTGTGTGTGAAGATCGAAGAGTTGATCGAAGAGAAGGAGTGGTTGAAGATCGAAAATTCGGCCAACAAGGTAATAAAATTCATGTTTTTTGCTCATGCTTTTAATTTTTTCTAGATCTAAAAATAAATTTATAATTTCAACTGTTTAAATCGAAAAAGAAATTCATATTTTATCTAGATCTAAAGAAATTCGGCCATATGTTTGTTGCTGTTTTCCATTTATTTTTTGCTCATTTTTTTTAAATTTTATTTTCTGTTTACGTTAATTTTCCCTTTTTACCCGTTTTTTAGATTTTTATATTTATTTTAAAAATATTACTCATGTACAAATTGAATAATCGTTTGTTTTTTTACTTTCTTGAATTATTAACTCGTTTTTTATCTAGATCTAAAGAAACCTAACTCGTTAAGTCGTTTTTTATAATTTTTATTTGTTAAATATTATGCAAAAATGACTTATTTTTTTAACTTCTTGAAATTGAATGACTGCTTCAGTGCTTTGGAAGGATTTTCAACCCAGGCCCGTTTTTAACCCTAACCCGTTTTTAAACCCTTACCCGTTTTTAAGCCCTTACCCGTTTTTAAACCCGAACCCTTTTTAAACCCTAACCCGTTTTTGAACCCTAACCCGTTTTTGAACCCTAACCCGTTTTTGAACCCTAACCCGTTTTTAAACCCTAACCCGTTTTTAAACCCTAACCCGTTTTTAAACCCAAACCCGTTTTTAAACCCAAACCGTTTTAACCCTAACCCGTTTTTAAACCCTACTATTTTTTATGCTATTTCTTTATACTATTTCTTTATGCTATTTCTTTATGCTATTGTTTTTTATGCTATTGTTTTTTATGCTATTTATGTCTATTCTTTTTTATGCTATTTATTTCTATTGTTTTTTATGCTATTTATGTCAATTTTTTTTATGCTATTTTATGTCTATTGTTTTTATGCTATTTTATGTCTACTGTTTTTTATGTGCTGTTTTTTATGATGTTTTTATGCTGTTTTTTTACACTGTTAATGTATGCTTTTTTTTACGCTGTTAATGTATGCTGTTTTTAATGCTGTTTTTTTAAATTGTAATGTATGCTGTTTTTAATGCTGTTTTTTATGCTGTTTTTAATGCTGTTTTTAATGTGCTGTTAATGTATGCTGGTTTTTTAGTGTTGTTTTGTATGCTGTTTTTTTATACTGTTAATGTTTGCTGTTTTTTAATGTTATTTATGTATGCTGTTTTTGCATTCTGTTTTTCTGTTTAATATTTTGTTATTCTGTTATTCTGTTTTCTCAATTGTTTATTTTTGTTTCATCTTTCAATTGTTTTTTTCAAGATATGGATTGTGAATTTGATGCTAATTTTGAAGATCATGGACCTCCATCTCCTTCAACTATATGTAAGCCCTTGGACCTTCATTTAATTTAAGTTTTATGTTTTTATTTGTGTTATGTTTGTACTCATTCTTTACTACTCTGTTTGTTTAAGCACCTAACAACGAGAGTGGGAGTTCAAATGCGTTGCTTAGTCAACAAAATGCAGCAAGGAGTAAAGGGAAGAGGGCAGCAGCAACACCTTTGGAAGGACGAAGAAGGGCTCCTGTTTGGCGTCATTTCAAATTCTCCTCCGAAGTTGGTAAGGATGATGTGGAAGGTATGCCTCAACTCTATGCTTCTTGTAATTACTGTAAATCCAAGTACAAAGCAACTTCTTCTTATGGTACTTCTAACGCTACCTATCACATTAAAAATTGCATTGCTTATAAAGAATTTTTAGTTGCAAACCCTGAATGTGATTCTGTGTTTGATCAAAAAGTTTTCTGTCAGTTGTTTGCGGAAGCAATATTATTTCATTCTTATCCTTTACGTATGGTAGAACATGTGAGAACGAGAAAGTTGCTTACTTATTGTAATCCTAAGATTGTGCACATTTCTAGGAATACAATGCTTAGATATTGTACTTTGGAGAATGAGAAACTTAAACTTGCTTTACATGAAAAACTTTCTGTGCTTAATAGTCGTGTTTGCCTTACATGTGATTGCTGGTCTGCCATTACTAATCGCGGTTATTTGACGCTTACAGCTCATTATATTGGTAATGATTGGGTATTGAAATCATGTATATTGAACTTTCGTTATTTTGAACCTCCACATAATGGACCTGCCCTTTATTCATTTGTGTTGGGTTTGATTAAGGAGTGGGGTTTGGAAAGGAAAATTCTGTGTTTGACGGTTGATAATGCTACTTCTAAGGATAATATGATTTCTCGCTTAAAATCTGATTTAAATTCTTCTTCCTCTTTGCCATGTGATGGTAAGTTTTTTCATGTGAGATGTTGTGCACATATCTTAAATTTGATTGTGAAAGCGGGTATGACTACCGTAGATGAAAGTGTTATAAAGTTACGTGGTGCCGTTAACTATATTGATGCTTCTCCTTCAAGAAAATTTAAATTTGAACAATGTCTTAAAGATTTGAATTCCAACTTTTGTGGTAGTTTAAAGTATGATGTATGCACTAGATGGAATTCAACCTTTCACATGATGAAACAAGCTTTAAAAGTTCGTCATGCTCTTGATTTGTTTGGAACTAGAGAGAGTGACTATGAGTTTAATATTTCTTTGTCTGAATGGGCTACCATTGAGTTCGTTTGCAAGTTTCTTGAGCCTTTTGATGCTGTCACGAATTTATTTTCTGGTTCGGATTATCCTACCGCTAATCTTTATTTTGCTAATATTGTTGCTATTGAGAAATTGTTGGTTGTATCCCATAACCATTCTATACCAAGTATTCGTAACATGTGCCCAGAAATGCTGGAAAAGTATGAGAAATATTGGTCGGAACATTCTGTCATTCTCTCTATTGCGGTTCTACTTGATCCTCGTTACAAACTTCGGTTTGTGAAGGACTTGTATAGCGTGCTTTATGTTCCATCCGAAGTTGATTTGAGGGTGAAAAAAGTGTATGATTCTTTTGTTGAGTTGTATAATTTCTATAGCACTTCTTCGACCTCTCCATCTTCAACGGAGTCTACACATACTCAATATACTCCAACATCACTTGATGATTTCAATCTCTTGGACTTTGTTGAGGTTATTATTTGATTTGATTTTGACTATTTTTTTAATCTTTGTAAATAAAATTAGGTCAACTTATTTTATTGTATTTTTGTGTTAGAATTTCGCAGCTTCTAATTCTGCTGTGTGTGGAACTGCTGCTGTTGACGAGTATTTGAACTCGTCGCTTGCTAAGCGCTGCCCAGAATTTGACATTTTGCTGTTTTGGCAATCTCAATGTTCTATATATCCCATTATTTCTAAAATGGCCAAAGATATTTTGGCTATTCCGATAACTTCTGTTGCTTCCGAATCATCTTTTAGTATGGGTGGAAGGGTTTTGACAAAATATAGAGCTTCCCTTTTGCCCAAAAATGTAGAAGCTTTTGTTACAACCCAAAATTGGTTGTTTGGGTACTTAAAAGAAGAAGAGATGGAAAGTTTTCTTAGTGCAATGGATCAAAATGATTCCATTGACAACGATGTTGATCTTAATTCTCTCCCCTCGGTATGTTTGTATTGCTCATTTTTGGTAGTTAAATGTAATAAATATATACTGATTTTGTTTTTAATTAGGTTGAATGACCACTGAGGCTGCTGTGGTACCCCGATGTTGCTGAACACGGGTTTTTGTTGCTGTTCAGTGAAATGCCCAGCTTGAGCTGGTTTTGCAACTTCCTGTTGCTGTAATTAATTTCATTCATTGGGTAGCATTTGGCATGAACTGTTGGATTTTTTTGGTGTTACTTAAAACTGTTGGGCTGGAATTATTGGTTGGATTGAAGCTGTTGAGCTTGTTGGAATCTGATGAACTTATTGTGGGTTGGCTTTGTTGGATTATGGCCTTGGACTGTTTTTGTTGGTTGGATTTTGTTGGATCAAGTCCTTGGACTTTTTGGTGGGTTTGGATTCTGTTGAGCTTGATATGTCCCTGTTGGAAAATGTTCAAACATTTTTAAAAAATTTTGATTGATTGTGTGACTTGTGAACTATGTTGGGAACTTTCACTTTGGTTTACAATTTTGGATGGCTATTGTAGTTTGGTAATCCCTCTTTAGAATAAAGTCTAATAATTGAGGGTTTTTTTGGTAAACCTTAGTGAAGTGATGCCCATAGTTTCATTATGTTATCACGTCTTTCAATATTTTTTAAAATGTTTGGACTGAATGCTCGATGATGAAATTTTATAGTAGCAAATATGAAGGTTTTAACCTATTGATGAAGCTACTTTTCTGAGAGCCCAATTCTAAAATTCTCTTCTCAAATATTTTATATTGTTGTTTGGTAAGTTTTTCATTGTTTTATTTTGATTTGTTATTTTTTTGATATTATAATTTTTAACATTGTTAATGTATTATAATTGTCTTTTTTGTAGATTATTTGAAGATTCAAAGACTGAAATCCCAAAGAAGATCTCTGTTATAGAATTAAAATTTAGTTTAGATGTTATGTTATTTTAATAGGATTTTGAATTTGTATTATACTCTTATTGTTGTTTATTTTTGATGTAATATTGTACATTCTTTTTGATAGAATTAAAATATATTGTGTATTTTGATGTTAAATTGTATACTTTATTTAATACTTGAATTAGAATATTAAACTTTTGATAATTGAATTAGAAAATTATTTAAGAAGTCTTCTTTTTTTATTTGAATTAGAATATTATATGACTTTGTAATTGAAATCAAATATTGTACTTTTGATGTTATGTATATGGTTTTATAATTGGATTAAATATTGGTATTAAGTGTAATGAATCTTTTGGTGTTAATATTAAATGTATTAAAATTATTATAATTTTATAAAATCTTTAAACTAGTTGAAATTATCTAGAACTTTGAAATTATTAAATAATATTATATAACTTGATTGTTATTGTTTAAATAGTTTAAAAGTTTTACATGAGTTCATTTCAGTTTATAACTCTTTAAAATATTTTAAATGTTTTATAATTAATTATAATTTTGTTCAATTGTTAAGTTTATCACATTTTAAAATATTTTTTCATTTATTTCGGTTTATAACAGTTTGAAACAGTTTTCAGTTATTTTCGGTTAATATTCGGTTCGGTTCGGTTCTGTTTAAAACGGTTTTTGATACGGTTAAAAACGGTTCAGTTCCTTTTCGGTTCGGTTTCGGTTCGGTTTCGGTTCGGTTTAATGCGGTTGACTTTGAAGCGGTTGATTTCAGTTCGGTTGTTTTTTCAGTTTTCGGTTGGTTTCGGTTCGGTTAATTCGGTTCGGTTTCGGTTCGGTTAACAGTTCAACTAACAGTTTTCAACCAAACTGACAGCTCTACTTGTGAGGTATGCAGGGGCGCTGGGGCGGGCTATAGTTGGGTACTAAACCCAATTTTTTTCTTATTCCACTATTACCTTTGCAATCTACTTTTTTTATAAAATACATTGTAAGGGTCTAAGGGACCTTACCTTATCATTCATCTGATAAAATAATACCATATTAAGGTCTGTTCGGCAATAGTAGTTATAGGGGTAGCTGTCAGCTGTCGGGGTAGTTGTCAGCTGTCAGCTGTCGGGGTAGCTATAGTAACTTTTAGTGTTTGGTAAAAGTAGCTGTTAGAATTGTAAACCTAATAAATGATATTTTATATTAGTGAAATTAAGGCTCCGTTTGGTATGGTGTAAAACATTTTCGGATGAAAATGATTTTCCATGGAAAACCTTTTACATTGGAAAATTCATTTTTATAAAGGTTTTCCGTTGTTTGGTTGTATGTAAAATGACTTTCCATTTTAAGCATTTTTCATTGTTTGGTTGAAGTGAAAATCAATTACTTCAAATGTGAGGGAAAATGTTTTCCTTCCACTTGTGATGGAAAATGTTTTCCTCCCAATTTTTGGGGGAAAATGTTTTCAATAAGGTGGAAAATGGTTTTCCACCCCAAATTTTACATTTCAATGTTTTACTCCAAACCAAACAACGTAAAATGGGAAAACAGTTTTCAAGGAAAACGTTTTACACCCTACCAAACGGACCCTAAGTACAATAATCTAATTAATTATATTTATGAATGAATTGATTGTTAAGTCAATAAACGCACTACAATATTTATCATCAAATAATAATTAAAAGAAGTATCATACTCTTATATAGTAGTATTCCTTTAAAAAAATGACTACCACCACCGATAATCAACACGATGTCCAAAATAAGTATCCTATAAAATAACCTAATTTTGTTTCCTAGCATTCCATAGTAAACTGGCTATACGATCACGAATAATAGTCATTTCTCTAACCTCCCACTGTACTATTACCATTGGAATGAGCACGAACATCGGGAAGTTTCAATGAAGGTATAAAATCAGGATACTCCTCTAAAACTCGAAAAAGAGGATCAGTTGGTGAATTTATTCTTATGTAGTTATGCAACGCAAATGTAGCAACTATGATTTGTATTTGTGTCTGAACACTATATTGCGGCATTTTAGTAAGCACTTTCCATCTTTGCTTCAGGACACCAAAACATCTCTCAATACAACTTCGTAGGGATGAGTGTGAACGATTAAAGATTTCCTTATCATTTTGTGGTGGCATGTTTGCAAATTGTGATTTATGATACCTTAACTTAAGATATGGTACTAGATACCCTTTTCGATCTGGATAACCTTTATCCGCCAAGTAATACTTACCTGCATGAAAAAAAGTAAAAGAAGTTTCTCAGCTATATTCATAAAACCTAACTACATATCTAAAATAATAATTATTTCAACTTCAAATTGATTTTATACCTTCAGGTGGTTGGGGGAATTTCAACTCTGGATTTTCAATGGCATGAAGAAAAACACGGGTATCATGTGCTGAACCTTCCCAACCCGCTGATATAAATGTAAAACACATGTCAAAGTCGCATGCAGCCAAAACATTAAATGTGGGAATTCCTTTCCTTCCTCTATAAGGAAGTTGTAGAGCTTCGGGTATGCATGCCATTATATGTGTACCATCAATACATCCAATACAATCCTGATAAAAAATATATGTAAAACAAGTGTTAGATATACACACGTGATCAAGATAGATAAAAAACAACAATATCAATATATTATACCTTAAAAAAGGGCATATATCTTTTATCAGTAGATATTTTCGCAGACACACTTGTAAAATGTGGATCATAAGGTCTTATAATATCATGTGCTAGACCTTTCACCTTCGGGCTAGAAATCGATCTGAGAACATCATGAATTGCCCTACTGATGGAATCACTAGAACGCTGAAAACGCTCACCAAGTGCTCTATTTGAAACACCTTGTGCAATTGCATACAAAAATATGCCAACTTTCTCGAATATAGACATGTTACAACTGGATTTCAGCCCATATTTTAATAACAAGTCCTTACATAGTTTGAGGAATAACTGGGGCTCCATCCTAAATGCATTCACACATCGAATAGGGTGACCCGATAATACTTCCTTCATCCACATCTCCCCAGTTAAAATTGAAGTCATGCAAGGTTCCTTATGAATATACTTAAAATAATAAGTAATTATTAATGACATTGTAGCTGTTATTAGAACCAAAATTTTGCGCTTTCTTTCTTCATCAGAATCCATATTTACGGCGAACCTGTCAATTACAAAGTGAACCACACTTTTATCTATCATAAATAATATTATAAATCATCTAATATTAAAAATTAAGCCACGTCTTCATGAAAGTAATACATAAAACCAAAAATCCAAGACCTTTTTATTTCCTAAAAACAAATAACTGCATGAATCAGTAATTTCTAAATAAGTTCTAAAACTACTACACTACTTGTTTTTCTCGCCATACAACTATTCCAACCATTTTACTCGAGTTTCATCATCCTCCATACTCAACAAAATTTCCCTCCTAGATTTGTCC
Source organism: Patellifolia procumbens (assembly GCA_947645195.1). NCBI lineage: Eukaryota > Viridiplantae > Streptophyta > Magnoliopsida > Caryophyllales > Amaranthaceae > Patellifolia > Patellifolia procumbens. The sequence goes on from CANSGD010000144.1 coordinate 4,997,646, forward strand.
TCGATTACAGTAGTAGCAAAGAACCACAAATCACTATGTTTCTGCAAATCAAGATTATCTGCCATACGAGATTGTAAATATAGATGAATCCACGCTCACATTAGATGTACTGCTTTGACTTATGAGTTTAACACATTCAGTCATTTCACTAATTTCTTTTGCTAGCATTGCAGACCCTGCAGATTGCCTCCTTCCACGCTTCAATGGAGTAACATTAGGTTTTGTGACAGGTGGCTTTTGTACCTTTTTAGAAGTACGAGTGTTCGTGTTTGCACCTGTCATTTGTGAACAACTGGAACCACTTGCTTGTTCCACATAAGTTTGCACAAATTTTTCATCGTTCAATAAGTCGCTAAATCGACCATCTTGAAAATAACCATCAATCTCGAGATTTTCTACATTTTCTTCTTGGCTATTTTCATTTTCAACTGTCAGGTCTTCAACAGGGTCTATTGAAGGTACATAAACATTTTCTCCCGTTGCAAATGAATCTCCATATAACTGTTCCCAATTATTTTCAAGAGCTAAACTGACACCCTTTTGTCGAAAATTTTTAAATCCTGGATTTTCCTACAAAAAATATAAAATTGATATTATCTTACTTTAGTCCTTTAAACAGCTAATAAAGTACCGTAGAAAAGAAGCAAAAAAGCACCTGGATCTTTCTTTGCCACCATTCATTGGAAGCATCAATTTTCCCTGAAACCGAATCCCACCCTAGACCTGTTTCCGATGATTTTAACTTTTTCCATTTAATCCACTCTTTTCTCATGGCATCATGTTTGTGCTTGCAACTATCCTTATTAATAAATGTTCGTCCAGTGCCTTTTTCAACATTCGATTGAATTTCCTTCCACTTAAAACACTGTGTACGGCCATTTACTCTCATAAACTCAATATACACTTCACATAAAATTATCGTATCCTCATCGGTCCACCTAAATACCTCTTTCGTCCCTTCTTTGTTATTCGACGAAGTCATCTAAGAAAGACATAAAGTACATAGAATCAAATTACTATGCTAGAAGGAACAATAAATTATTTTACCAAGGTTACACCATATTTGCATATCATAGAGAAGTTATCCCAAGTTATCACATATGTCTCTGCAGACAATGCCAATAGCTCAATATAAGTTTTTCTACTTAAATCCTGCATTAATTGCTTCCTTGATATCCAGATGCATAAGTGTTATTAAAAGACCAGCACAAAAGCTTGTTTAATGCATTCCCAATTAGTGATACCTGGCAGACTAATATGGGGTGAGACAGGGGATGGCTCACCATTTTGGGATAGAGGATCCATATTGATCAGTGATCAGGGGGAAGAGGGGCAAGAAAGAGGAGGAAACTAGTTATACACTGATACTGAGATTGATTCTACGACAGAGATAATGATAAACAATAATCTCCCTTCCTCTGTTCTCTTCTCTCTGAATGAACACAGCTTACAACAGACGATAAATACCGTCAACAACTGCATAAATTGATAATATAGCCTCCCTTGGATGCTTCTTGAACTAGGAGAACAGTACTGCCTAATACTATTAAAATCCATCATAAAAGATTAGTGAGAATTAGGGGTGTTCATAAAAATCCGATCCGATTGACCCGATCCGCGATCCGGTCGATCCGAACCGAAAAATCGGATATCCGATCCGAAATATAGTGTTTCGAATATTCGGATCGGATATCCGAAATTTTTCGGATCGGATTCGGATCACTCTTTTGGCCTTTCCGGATATCCGAAAAATGTTTACAAATTCGGATATTTTTTGGATAATAATCCGATCCGAAATATCCGTAATTTTTTCCATTAAATAAATTTGATTTTAAACTTTTTTTCCCTATAAAAATCATATCAGATAATCTGGGTATATCCGAAATTTCCGGATCGGATTCGGATCGCACTTCTCCCGATCCGAAAAATTCGGATATCCGAAATTTCGGATCGGATCGGATAATCCGAAATGAACAACCCTAGTGAGAATCAATGGTCAGTGTGTCAACAGGGAAGAACAAAATATTCAGGAGGCATATAACTCAATCTATAAATAAAAAAATCAATCAATTAAAAATTTATTGACTAGAAAAGGCAAGAAAAAACACACCTTTGAGGTTTGTAGATGCAGGGACGACGACGAAGAATTGAAGATAGAGTAAAGAGCAGAGAATAGGAGAGCGTAACAGAGATTGCCTCTTGAGAGATTGATGGAGAGATATTAGGGAGATAGGTTTTCTGTTGAATAATTTGGTTTAACGCTTCTTTTTATTTTTGAACGCTATGTTTTTTAACGTTTCACAAACTCTACTCAAACTCTACCTCTACCTCTAAAAGCTACACTAAACACTACTTCACCAAACACTCAAATTTATAAACTAGAGGTGTGGACTAGGTCAAAACACTAACCCCTACCTCTACCTCTACTTGCCGAACACACCCTAAGTACTATCCTATCAATTTTGACAATAAACTAGCATGTGGCTCAGACAATGCTCCGAGTTTGTACATTGAGTATTTTCTCTTTATTGTCACTTGATAATGTTTTAAACTTTTCTTTGTTGTCCATTCCCCCCCCCCCTTTTGTCCCAATTGATTTAAATACTAATATAGAGAGATATATTTTTACTTATGGCTGACTAAGATGGTAAGCAGTGGCGGACCCACTAAGGAACAAGGGGGGACAGCTGTCCCCCATTTTTTTAAAAAAAAACTGAAGAATAAACGTGTTGGGCTGTGATTTTAAGATTTCTGATTGTGGGGCCCACTAATTTGTTACACGCATAAACTAATGAGAGAGAAAAGAAAGGATATAAATAAGACGTGGGGGCCACACAATTGTCAGCCGTCACTTTCACTTCTCAGACTCTCAGCAGACTGCTGAATTCATGGGGCCCACCGAGACAAAGTAAAATTTTTAAAAAAAAAAACTGAGAGTGAGACAGTGAGTCAGTCACTTTTCGCCTGAGAGGCTGAGACGTGGGGCCCACCGAAACAGTGTTTGCAATTTGTGGTAAGCCTTTTTGCTGTTTCGCAGGTTTGCCGGTTGCCGTTGGGGTCACGGTGGTCCGGTGGCGCGGCTGACGACGACGAGTCGGCGACGAGGTAAGTTCTATTTTTTTTTTAAAAAAGTTTTTCATAATTTTTATAATTCTAGTTTATGAAATTTGAGTAATTAATTTGTAAATTCATCAATTATTAATGTTCAATGTTTGTGAGTTAGAGCGTGATTCTGATTTGTTATTTAGTTTGTGAATTGAATTGGGTTATGAACTATGAAGTGGTTTGTGAATTAAATTGTTAATAAATTTTTTTTGTTAATGAATTATTATTTTATTAGTGAATTATTTTATTAATCGAATTATTAGTGAATTGTTTTGTAAATTAAATTGTTAGTGAATTAGTTTGTGATTGAAATGTTGGATTCTTAGTGAATTAGTTTGTGCAAGAAAATTGGTTCATATATTTTTCAAATTAATAGGATATGTCAAGTTCTTCAAAAAATTCCAAAGCAATGGGAAAACAATTCGATATTAGGCAAATGTTTGCGAAGAAATTGAAATCACAAGATAATCCTTGTTCTTCACCCGCACAAAGTGAGACACCTCTTGATAATAATATGGCAAATGCAATCACTAGTAGTGTTCCAATTGATGTTCATGAACCAATTGATAATGATGATGTACATGTGGATGAACCAATTGATGATGATGATGTGGATGAACCAATTGATGATGATGATGTGGATGAACCAATTGATGATGATGAACCCATTGAGGAAGAGGAAGAAGAAAAAGAAAAATTGGTCTATGATGTTGAACTTCTTCCTCATGATCCGGGATTAAGAATGGAAATAATGGATTATCCCCCAAACCAAAGAGATCCGGTTAAAAGAGGTTACATCATCAAAACACCTTGTCAGCCAAAAACACATAACTTCCCTCAAAGACAATGCTCCGGAAAACGTCGATTTAGTGTTTCTTGGTTCAAAAAAAGAGATTGGCTTGAATATAGTATTTCAAAAGATGTTGCATTTTGTTTTGTATGTTACTTGTTCAAGCATGATGTTAAATTGTGGTGGTGATGAATTTGTTAATGGAGGATTTAGAGCATGGAATAAGCCAGATAGGTTTGATAAGCATGTTGGTGGAATTAATAGTGCTCATAATTTTGCCTATGAGAAGTATGTGAATCTAAGAGATGGGAAAAAAATCAATCATCACAGTTCTTGACAATGTAAGTGAGGAGACAATTCAAAAATATAAAATTCGTTTGAATGCATCATTAACTTGTTTGAGATTTCTTTTGGGGCAAGGTTTAGCATTTCGGAGACATGATGAGAGTGAAGAATCATACAATCGAGGTAACTTCCTTGAACTTTTGAAATGGCTTAGGGGAAAAGTTAAGGAAGTTAAAGACCATACTCTTGATAAAGCTCCTAAAAATTGTCAATTGACTTCTCCTAAAATTCAAAAGGACATTATTAATTGTTGTGCAAAAGAAACAACTAGGCGCATAATAGAAGAGATTGGTGATGATTACTTTTCCATATTGGCGGATGAGTCATGTGATGTGTCCTATAAGGAACAATTAGCTCTTGTTTTGCGTTTTGTTGATAGAAAAAGTGGAGTGGTAATGGAAAGATTTTTAGGCATTGTTCATGTTGGTGATACTACTGCTCTATCTTTAAAAAACGCAATATTGTCTTTGCTTATGGAATATAACTTGAGTCCATCAATGATTAGAGGACAAGGATATGATGGGGCTAGCAACATGAAGGGTGAAATTAATGGGCTTAAGACATTGATTATGAATGATACTCCTACAACTTATTATATTCATTGTTTTGTCCATCAACTTCAATTAACTCTAGTTGGTGTTGCTAAGAAGAATGAAAATTGTGGTTGGGTGTTTGAAATTATTTCAAACTTGTTGAATGTGGTTGGGGCTTCTAGTAAAAGAAGAGAAATGATTCAAACAAGTCAAGCTCGAAAAGTTGCTAAAGCATTAGATATGGGGGAAATTAAAAGTGGTTCGGGATTGAATCAAGAGCTTGGTTTGAAAAGACCTGGTGATACACGTTGGAGCTCACATTACAAATGCATGCTTAACATTATCACTTTGTTTCCTTCAATTGTTGAGGTACCTATTGACATTGGCAAACATGGTTCATCGGATAATAAGTTCAAAGCTCAACTTGTGTTGGGATTATTAGAGTCATTTGATTTTATTTTTATGGCTCAATTGATGTTGACTATTTTTGGGTACACTAATGATTTGTGTATTGCTTTACAAAGAAAAAAACAAGATATTGTTAATGCTATGAGACTTGTTTCAAGTACAATTAAAGTCTTACAAACAATGAGGGAACAAGGATGGAAGACTCTCTTGCAAAAAGTAACATCATTTTGCAATAAACACAAAATTGATGTTCCCAATATGGAGTCTAGTTATGTTCCTCAAGGAATATCAAGGCATTTTGTTGAAAATGCTACAAATGAACATCATTTTCGGGTTGAAATTTTCTTAGAAGTGACTGATTTGCAACTTCAAAAACTTGACAACCGATTCAATGAGAGGAACATGGAGTTACTTACTTGCATGGCTAGCCTAAATCCTAAGGATAATTTTTCATCCTTTGACAAAGAAAAGGTACAAAATCTAACCTTCTATGTATATATATGTATAAATCCCATTGTATAATATTAATTGTGCTTAAACTTGCTTCTTTTTATCCCGAAGACTTTTCAAATAATGAGTTGGTAAGTCTTGATTGTCAACTTGATGTGTTCAAGCAAACCATGTTAGAAAATGAGAATTTTCGAGATTTGCAAGATATTAATTCTCTTTCTATGATGCTTGTCAATACCAAGTTGCATGAGACTTACCCTCTAATACATTTGCTTATCAAGTTGATGTTGATTCTTCCCGTCGCTACCGCAAGTGTTGAAAGAGTGTTTTCCGCAATGACACTAGTCAAAAGTAAGCTCCGAAATAGTATGGGTGATCAACTAATGAATGATTGTTTGGTGACTTTTATTGAGAAAGAAGTGTTTTTACAAGTTCGCGATGAAGATATCACTGCTCGATTTCAAAGAATGAAGGTTCGAAGTATATTTTAGTAGTATGTACCCGAATTGCAATATTAATAGGGAAAATTGGATCAAACAGCATGAACTATAGGTTTGTTGCGCAAAACAGCATGAACTAAAAAAGGTGTATAAAACAGCATAAACTTTTGCAAATCGGTGCAGATGTTGACATTAGTAATTTTTTTGGCCTGAGATTCTATTTTCCGGGGAATCTTTGTTATTTTACCTTTTTTTCATTTTTTCTATCTGATTCCCTCAACCTCTACATAAACTTCATTCGTTATTTCTTTATACAGGTAACCCTAAACTTTCCCCCAAATTGAAATCACCTACCAAACCCTAAAATTGGAAGATGAGGAAGAAATCAAAAGGCAATGGAGGATGCTCAAGTGAAATTCGTTGCGGCCATGGATTGCTTGCTGTTGTTCAAACAACAAGGAAGCTAAATGAGAACCATGGAAAACGGTTTTATGGCTGCGCAAAGTGGAGAGACGATGATTGCGGATTTTTTGATTGGTATGATACTGAGAAGTATGGCCCTCGTGCTGTAGAGGTCATCTTAAAATATGCGAAAGAGAAGATTGAATTAGAAGAAGAAGTCCAACAATTAAAGAGGAGCTTGATGGGTTGCAAGTGTAAGAAAAGTAAAAATCAAGCCATGACAGTGGAAGAAATCCAGATGCAGTTGAAGCAAATGAGAACTGAAAATAAGAAATTAAAAGGGCAAGTTAATATAATATGGATAGTAGCTAAAATGGTTATTGTATTTGTAGTGATTTCATGGATGTTTAGGGTTTTGTTTTGAGAAGTTGTAATGTGGTAATTTGTCAATGTAGTGATGTAATGTACTGATGCTTTTTGCAATGAAATGAAATGTTGTTCTTGCCAATTCAATGCTCTTAATTGACAGAAGTTATTATAGAAAGAGACAAGATATTTGCACCAAAAGTTGGACCACAATAATAGATTAACAAAGCTTATATTTGCACCAAAAGTTGGACCACCAAAACACTATTCTAATACAAGTTGTATGACAGTATTCAATTCCCAAAAGATTCCATTGACTAGTAGCTTTCTACAGACCACAAAAAACTTGACCCTACTTCACTAAAAGCACTTGTACCATGACAGATCTAACCAAGCAAGTAAGTGTTTGTTCCTTTTCTAGGCCTTCCTCTTTCTCTTTCTCTAGGTTGAACTGGTGAAGACTGAACTGCCCTTCCTCTAAGCTGCTTAGCTGAAGATTGTGATGCTGAAGGTTGGGATGCTGAAGGTTGAGATGCTGAAGCTTGATGTGTTGAAGCTCTTGAAGCTGCTGCTACTCTTGATCTAGTCTGAGACCCTGTAGATCTAATCTCCAGTGATGCAGCTGGTGCTTTTGATCCCTTCTTCTTCTGGTTTTTGTTGTTGCTAGCACCCTATCATGTATTTAAGTTATAAGGTTATATTCCAATAATTTTCTTTCAAAAACAGGAAAAATGAGCTATGAATGTTATAAGGTTAGTTAAACTCACTCCTTTTTTTTCCACTTTTAGGATTCTGTGGGCAAGTAGCTTTGTTGTGTGTGGATGACTTGCATACACTGCAACTCATTCTCACTCCATGTTTGGTTAACTTCCCAGCCTTGTCCTCCCTCTCATGTGCAGCTATTTTTCTTGCTTTTCTTGGTCTTCCAGCACCCACTTTGATATTAGGAGGAAGCAATGGAAAATCAACTTTCTCCCAAAATTTTTCACTTGTAATTGGCTTTATTGAGCCACTGTATGACAGTAAATAGGTCTCTCTGTGCAAGCTTTTATGGACAAACTGCTCACATGGCACCCTCAACTAGTTGCAACAAGCAATTGAATGTGAGCATGGAATTCCAGTTAGATCCTATCTGTTGCAGGTGCAGGTTTGCTTCTCTAAATCAACAACTAATATCTCCATACCACACACAACCTCAAATGAAGTAGCATGTGAAGCAAGCACCTGACAATTTCTAACATACTCTTTGTTTTTTTCTAATTTCTTCCTAACTTTAGGGCAAATAGCATCTGTAGATCTTTCCATAAAAACTCTCTTATGAAACACTCTTTTCATACAAGCTCTCCTTATATCTTCAAGCATATCAATGATTGGCTTACTTCTAGATTCTAGTATCCACCCATTGAATGTTTCAGCTAGGTTATTAACAACTAGATTGCATTTTGTTTCAATCCTAAAGCCATACCTGCAGAATGTGCTAGGGTTCAAAGCTTTGAAATCCACAACAGCCTTCTTTGATAAAACATCCATCTCAGCAAGAGCTTTATCAAAATCTGCTTTGTTGTATGCATATACAGCTTCCCAAAATTTCTCCTTCAAGCCACTTGCTTTATTCTTAGAATGCCATGGAGGATATATGTGCCTAGCACAATTCCTATGCTCTGCTTGAGGGAAAACAACCTTCACACCTCTCATAATTGCCTGCAACATGTTCATAGGTTAGTCAAAGTAATGAAAATATGTACAAACTAAGTAGTAAGTAACAAATGCATATTTGTTTTACCTTGTGTTGGTCTGAGATGATAGTGCTATCTTCTCCTCCAAACTCAGGGAGATCTCTTTTCATATTGTCCAGAAACCACTCCCATGATTCATTATTTTCTGCTTCAACAACACCCCAACAAATTGGGAACATCTGATTGTTCCCATCTCTTCCAATTGCACTTAAAAGTTGACCACCTAAGAAAGTTTTCAGGAAACAGCCATCTATGCAAATTACTTTTCTACAACCACTCATAAATCCATCCCTCAATGCAGCAAAACTAACATATAACCTCTGAAATACATGGTGTTTGTCCTTCTCTCTTTCAACAGTCTGCAACTTGAAGACAAACTGCTCATCCTTGTTCTTCAACTCATTCAAATATGCAGCCAGCTTTGAGTAATGATCAGTTAAGTTTCCATGAATAAGTTTGTGAGCCATTCCCTTCACTCTGTAGCATGTCCATTTGCTAAGCTTCACACCAAACTGTTGCAGCACTTCTCTTTGCAGTTGCTTCACTGGGTACTGTGGGTTGTCCCTAAAATGAAACTTGAATTCCTTAGCTAACCAACTTGAGGTACATTGTTTACTCTCAAAATCTGCTCTGTTGCATGTGTGATTTGGTTGACATGATTTTACTATAAAATATCTCTTTGCTACATCCCAAGAAGCATACAATTTCCACTCACAACCTTGTTTGCATCTAGCTTCAATTTTCTTCTTGTTTTCATTTCTAGTAAACCTCAAACAATAGCCACCAACAACTGCATATCTCTTCACCATGTCCTTAAAAGTCTCAGGATTTGGAAATGACATACCTACTTTCCAAACTAGTGTTTTAAAATCAGTTTGCATGTCCACAGTAGGAGCTCTTGCTTTTTTAAATGAGCATTCATCATTTTCAGAGTCAATATCAGAGGGGGGAATGTTATCATCATCATTGTCATAATCACTTTCCCATCCACTATGAGAAGTTCCAATATGAACATCAGGTACAACCTTCTTTTTCCTACTATCCAACACCTTTTTTCTACTCTCTAAGTACTCCTCATCACTTGAGCTTCCACATTTTTCATTATCACAATAGTCTTCATCTTCACTGTCATCATCCCCACTTCCATCACTATCTCCACTTGATGACAAATGCAACTCAGTTTCTTTCTCAATCCAATCACAATTACTAATGTCATAATCAATTTCATTGTCATCATTTGAATCAAAATCTATGTCCAACTCTGAGTCATAATCATCACAATCTCCCATCCAATCTTCAGGTTCCACATAATCATCAACATAGTATATGTCATCAACCACATCAACTTGTTGCTCAATACCACTCACAGGAAGTTTCTGTCTTTTTCTTGGAGTTTTCTTAATTTCAATACCCTCAGTAATTGTTAAAACTGTGGCAGGTGCTACTTTTTTCACACCAATCATCTTTTTTTTCCTAGGACTGGGTGAAGAGAGGGGTTGAGTTGATATTAGAGATATAGGTTGAGAGGAGGAGGGTTGAGTTAGTATTTGTGATATAGGTTGAGAGGAGGGTTGAGTTGATATCTGTGATATAGGTTGAGAGGAGGGTTGAGTTGATAGTTGTGATATAGGTTGAGAAGTTTGTGAAATGGGTTGAGAAGGGGGCTGACCTGAAAGTTGTGATACATGTTCGAAAAATTCAGTTTGTGAGATGATTTGAGGTTGATTAAGATCAAGAACAACATACACTTCTACTACCCCAAACTGCAAACCTACCTCACACATATCCATAATATCAAAATCCCCATTTATTTTCACAGATTTTTCTTTCAAATTAGCACCAGGTGCACAATAGTAAATCTCACAATTAGAGGTGATGGTAATCCCTGCTCCCTTCATCATGTCTATGAAATCAAAGTAGCTCATAAAATCAGGGTCTACATCATCCCAGAATTGACCAACAGTCCCTAAATATCTACCATTTTCATCCAATGTTCCTCCATGTGCCAATTTTATTGTAAATGTGTCTTTCATATCCTAATACACAACAATTAAGGCAACATTGTGCTAAAAAGGATCAGCAAATATAGGAATAACACACCAGTTACAAATAAAACACTTCATCAATTCTGTAAATTTAAGCATTAACATAAAAAATCCATTAACAAACCCTAAATTATCACAGTAACCAAACACACCACAAAACACAAAAATGAAACCCTAATTATTCGAACTTGCTTAATTGCAAAATAGGAAGTTAAAGAACTTACATCACTTGCTTGCTTCTCTTTGAAAGCTTCTTCAATGGTGAAGTTCCAATGGAGTTCGTGGTTTTTGGAGGGGGAAAATAAGAAGTTGGATGGTTAAGAGAGAATGAAGGTTGTCACGTGCTCTATGGCAGGTGTAGAGGTTGAGGGAATTAGATAGAAAAAATGAAAAAAAGGTAAAATAACAAAGATTCCCCGGAAAATAGAATCTCAGGCCAAAAAAATTACTAATGTCAACATCTGCACCGATTTGCAGAAGTTTATGTTGTTTTATACACCTTTTTTAGTTCATGCTGTTTTGCGCAACAAACCTATAGTTCATGCTGTTTGATCCAATTTGCCCATATTAATATGACATTTTGGATTGAGTATGTACTTGACTTTTTTTAATTGTGTACCGGATTTTTTATTACTAAATAGATTTGTGTTGCATTAAATAAATTGTCCCCCCACTGTCAAATTCCTGGGTCCGCCACTGATGGTAAGTGATGAGATTTTTGTTCAAAGAGGTCAAGTACTCGATTCTCTGTCTATACATTTTGGTTGTATATGACACTATAGTAGTGGCTGAGTGAGTGACATAGAGTATGTTAGGGGGTTACACGTAGCACATATACTTCTTTTTTTTAAAAAAAAAAAAGATAAAGTGTGGGGTAAGAGAACGTCAGGAGCCCCTCCGCACGAGGGCTTCTCCTGACGCATCAGACAAGAGAATAGAATAAAAACTAGATACAGGATCTACGATAATGTTATGAGAGTCTCGGATTAGGTGGCCTACGTTCGCCACCCAATTTGCCGCTCTGTTTCCTTCCCTAAATACGTGTCAAATTTCGCAGTGCTGAAAGTTGTTGATGAGTTGTTGTGAATCTTTGATGATGTGGGCAATCTGCCCGAGGGCTGGCCAAATATTCTTGAGTGTGTTGACAACAAGGAGGTTGTTGCCTTCGATGATGACAGAGCTGGGGGAGAGGCTGACAAGGTGTTGGAGGCCTTTGTGGAGTGTCGTCGCTTCTACTACCATAATGTTGGTTTTGCTGATGTTGAAAGCCTGTGCTGCTTGGAGGTTGGCTTGGTGGTCGCGGAGGACGAAACCAGCTAGAGTTTGATTTGACAGAGTCGTCGAAGTTGAGTTTGAGGGACCCTTCGGGGGGTGGATTCCAGCTGACCTGGATGTTGTTGATGGTAGGGTTGTTGTGAGGGGAAGTGGGGGTGGGGGTTTCCCCTTGCGGGGAGAACCGGGACAATCTAGTGTCCAAAACTGTTCGACATTTCCATTCGTGTTGGTGGAATCTAGCTAGATGGCTAACTTTGTATTCGTTGAAATATGTGCCTTGGAAGATGGTTGCGTTCCGTTCTTTCCAGATGTGCCAGAGTAAGAAAATGTAATTAACGAGATTGCTGCCTTTTTGCTTGAGGGCTAGGAATGTTTCAGTAGTGGTGAGACGAGGAGGGGTGGGGGTTTGTGGAAGAAGCCACACTTTTTGGTTATTCGACAGTTGGTGAAGAGGTGGTCAATTGTCTCGGGAAGGGTCCCACAAAGGGCGCAAATATTTGAAGGAGCTATATGTCTTCGGTGAAGAGTGTCCCTGACGGGCAGGCTATTGTGTAATAGTTGCCAGATGAAAATAATGAGTTTTTTTTGGGGGGGGGGATATCTAGTTTCCAAATCCAATGGAACTCCCATCTGGGTTTGTCCCTAGGGATGTCGTGAGTTAACCAGGTAGCGGATTTTACTGTGAAGGTACCCTGTGGTGAGGGGCCCCATATAGGAATGTCATCTAATTCGCTCCGAGGGATGGGGATGCCTTTGATTTGGAGGCAAATGGCATGCGGTAGGACTATTTGAAGCTTAGGGAGGTCCCAAGACTTATTTGCAGTTATGAAGTCAGAAAGTTTTTGGTGGATGTTCACTGTGTCGGGGTTTAAATTTAGTATTTCAACAAGGTTTCTACTATCAAACCAGTTATCTAGCCAAAAGAGGATGTCCTTTTCAGTGCCTATCTTCCATTGGATGCCTTTTCTTAAAATTTCTCTTTGTGCCAAGATTTGTCTCCATATTGTTGAATCAGTGGGTTTAGGCTTACAATCAAAGAAGGAGTTTTGCTTCAAGTATTTGGCCCGAATGAGTTGCACCCATAGGCTGGTCGGGTTGGAGATGATCTGCTAACCTAGTTTGGCTATAAATGCTTTATTTAGTGGTTGTGTACGCCTCAGACTTAGACCCCCTAAGTGCTTTGGGGTGCATATCTTATCCCAAGAGATAAGAGGGATGACATTCTTATCCAGTTGTTGTTGCCAGAAGAATTTCCTATGGAGGGTGTCTATAGAATTTGTAGTACTGGTGGGCAGGAGGAGGGAGGAACAAGTGTATGTCGTAAGAGCTTTCAGGTTTGATTGGATCAACGTATGTCTACCCGCATTTGAAAGAAAAGTCTTTTCCCATAGGTTGATCCTGTTCTCTGTTTTGGATAGAAGGTAAGCCATGTCGTTTTAAGTTGGGCGGAATGAGCTGAAATGAATGCCAAGGTATCTCCCTAGATTACCTTTGGGCGTGATATTAAAGTGACTAGCTAACGAGTGCTTTTTGGAGTTAGGAACGTTTTTTGAGAAGATAAAGGCAGATTTGTTGTAATTGACTAATTGACCTAAGTGAGTACAAAAATCATCAATCAATTTTTTGAGATTTGTACATGCTGTGGTAGTTGCTTTACAGAAGAGGAGGCTGTCGTCAGCAAACATGAGACAAGGGATACAGATGGAGTTAGGACAGAGTTTGAAGCCTATGCCAGTAATTGGGTGGGAGCTCTGGATCGACAATTTCCTGATGAAGACTTCCATGCAAATTATAAATAGGTAGGGTGAGAGGGGGTCACCCTGACGGATACCACGAAATGGTTTAAACCATTCAGTAGTTAGGCCATTAACTTTTATAGAATATGATACTGTTGTGACGCATTGTTTTACGAGGTCTGTCCATTGCTCCGGAAAGCCATATGATTGAAGGCATTTCCAGATAAAGTCCCATTCTAATCTATCATAAGCTTTCTCCATATCGAGTTTCAAGGCACACCAACCCGTCTTATTCTTTGATTTTTGGAAAGTATTTAAGACTTCTTGGAATATTAAGGTAGCACATATACTTCCTTAGAGACACTTTTTAATATAACAGTAGTAACCCTACTTTATACCCCTTTATTTTTTTGTTATATATACCATAAATGAATATCTTAATTTATTATTGTTAAATTTTTCATGGCTTGTGATCTTTACATATTCCTATCTATTTTTACCCTTCTTTTTGTTATTTATTTATTCTTCATACTTATTTTACCATTTCTTTTGTCTTCTACCAATCTACATATAAGTTCGCACCGTTTCACATGCACATCCTAGAACTTTATGCCAATTGCCAATGTTGCAAACAAAAAGAAATAAAGTGAATACCCCTCAACTTAGCATCCTGTAAGTTACTTTTTCCATTTTTTAAATTACGGCATATGACTTGGATAGAAATATAAGCCGATGGAAAACTTTATATGGAAAATGTTAGATGTTCCTTATAACCATGTAAAAAGATGATATGAAGTAGGAAAAACTTGGTGAAAATAAGAAGAATATAGTAAACTTTCACAAAATGGAAATATAGTGACTAAAAATTAACGGAGAAAGTATATGCCAAATTTACTATTGTGATAATTTGGGGACTAGGGCCTCTTCTCTCCAACATCTTAGAACTGAATTAAACTAAGTTTAACTTAATTAAACTCAAATAAATAACAATATATGAAAATAAAAGTATTATTAACAGTCGAATTAAACTAAATTAAATTTAAAATAAAATAAAATAAAATTGAAAACAAGTTTTGGAGAGCGGATCCCACAAGTCTAACACAATTTGGCGAGAAACGCACATGATTGATGAGATTGAGAATTTGGTATAGTATAAAATGAGTTGCAAAATATAGTACCTGTTGAGACTGAAAGGAACGAATCTAATTGTGCCAGACAATGTCATTCGACCGGTCGAGGCTTTAACATGATTGATTTCTTGTGTCAGGATAATTTTGAGTTATGTCCCCACTTAACGGACGGTTCAAATTTATTGGGGCCTATGTTTTCTGATTGGGAATGGAATGGGCCACATCTTTTATGTTATACTTCAATGTATTGCCCAATTGAATAACAAATTGGATCCTTACATCTACTATTTATCCCATCATTTCTTTCTTCGTTTCCTCGTATTCAATCAAGTTTTATGCATTTCCTATCCCCCTAGAATAAGGTGCTTTCATCTTAATTCTCTAAAATGTGATATGATTCATGGTCTATCCGTTCATTTATATCTTTAGAGTTTTGCGCGTGTTATTTTCAACATACTTCCTCCGTAACGAAAAGAATGCACCATTTAGCTTGGGCACGCATGTCAAGATAAAACTTTAAAGATTAGTATCTCTAATTATGTATTTGTAAAAATTATAACATTAGATCATAAAAGACTACAAGTTAAGACGAATCCAACAAGACCCCACATGACTATATTTTCCCTTATGTACAAGTCACAAATTATGATTAAATTTAAAACTGTGAATAGTGTCAAAAGTACAAAAAGTGCGTTTATTTTGTTACGGAGGAAGTAATTTCATTTGTATAAGAAAAAATAAGTTCAAATAAGTTCATTTTCAATATAATTTTAATAAGTCCAGATGAGGTTTGACCCTTTTAAAAATAAGGTTGAATAAGTTCGAATAAGTTTTGATAAATTTAGATTATTTTAGACAAAACCTTGTTCGCTCCACCTTTAAACAATAATATTCAGTACAAATAATTTCAGTTCAGCAAAATCGGTAATTCGAAGAAGAACAACAGGGAATCAATAAAAATAAGTTCAGTTCAATAAGTCCAGTTTAGTAAAAATAAGTTTAGCTAAGTAGAGATAAGGTGAAGTGGACACGACTTAAGTTTAGATAAGTTGAATGGAATGGACCCTAATTTTTAAAATAAAGGAAATTATCAATAGTAGCCTAGTAGTTTAGGATTTTAGAATTGGCAAATATGTGTGTTTCTTGTTGATATCGTCATTAGCCTTGTTTTTTTGTGCATAAGAAGTTAAGGAATTGGATCTCGTCATTGGCCTTTGGCCAAGCAGGTAAAACTGAGCGGGATTGGTGGGGCTGCCAGCCCTCAAGATACATTACACCCGCATCCCCACCATTCCCGCTCTGCTCTTTCTCTACAACTTCCTCCATCTCACAACAAATTTCAGACATTTACTCGCATACCTACATTAGATCACACACTCTTGGATCTACTATTTTATTTCTTGCCCATCCCCATAACGTCCAACATAAAAAAAATAAGATCATGCAGTTTTTCTTCACCAAGTTCCTTTGAACGATGCACCTACACATCAACCATTGGCACAACCCTCTCACTCATCGAATGCATTTTCCCACTTACTCCCCAATTGTCCTTCGCAAGAGATAAATCTTTCAAAAAGTCCAATTCATCTCGTAGCAGAAACACCACGATCGATGACTCAACTCTATTCTTGATGGAAAAGCAGCTTGGCACACCAGCAATCCCTCCTCATTTTTGGTGATTCATGTTAGCCAACCCCAAATCATTTTGGAAATAAGACTTTATTTTTGTTGTTGTTGTTGTTGTAGAATTACTTAACCTACCAATTACTTGACCAAAATTGAGAATATAGGGGAAGATAGAAACTTGAACTCAAGCTCCAACCGCGAGTCACTAAAAAGATAATTTCCACAACCAACAAATGAGTACTTACCATGCTATAACGGATAAAGCGAAGGGTGTAACCTTAAGAGTTTTTACTCAACCATTTCAAATATAGACGTAAATGCACACAATTCAAAGTTCTGCAAATGATTACATTGATATCTTTGTGTGGTTATATAGAGACGCTTGAAAAAGTAACAAATCTAAAATATTCCCAGTTTACGATTTTGTTAAGCTTAACTTTGATGGTAATTCCAACGAACACTCTGGGTTTTTATGCGAAGTCCACATGGCTCCTTAATAGTTGGTTGTTACTATAAATTAGGTGCGACTACTCCATTGATAGCAAAAGTTATTGCTTTGCTAAATGGTCTTCTATGTTCTCTATAACAAGGTTTCTCTTTAGCTAAAACAAAATGCATAACCTTATTGTCATCAATAAACCAAGTGAAGACCAAACCTTGAAGGCTCAAGCTCTAGTGGCGAGTCCCCAAAATTGACGCAGTAAAGGAGTAAATTTCTTCCTTTTCGAGATCCCAACACAACTCATCCATGAGATGAGAATCCAAAACCTAAAAAGCTAGACAAACCTAGAAAAACAAGGAACAACCAAAATAATTGAGATCGAAACAAACAAACAAAAAAGAAAGATAATGCATAAAACTGAAAAGAAACAAGAGAAAAGGGTCGGAAATTAGACTATTTTCGGCCTGAACGACCAAAAAATTAGAAAACCTAAAAAATTAGAACCGTAGAAAAAGGAAGAGAAAGGTACACCCTTTTACGTATTAAAGTTGTAACACCCCGACCCATGTTGGCCGAGAGTGGTCACCAAATAAGCATCTCGGACCAATAATTGCCTCCACAAACCAACACAGTCCTTTCGACACATTTTGTCCTCTCTCATGCGCACCCTGAGAAACTTCCCAGGAGGCCACCCATCCCAAGACTACTCCCAGCCAATCACGCTTAACTGAGAATATCTTTGTAATATGAGCTCCCTGAAAAGAAGATGCACTTTGTTGGTATGGGTAGTACAACTAAATCCTTTAAAGCAATCATGGGGAGTATTACACACCCTCACTTGAGAACAACAACACCCTCGTTGCGCCTGGGGACCCCACATATTCAGCCGTAACCTGCAGGTTGCCCCAGCATGGAAACTCCAGATATTTGGCCTAACGACCTCTGGGTCGCTCCTTATGACAATGCAGTCCCAGAATCCTCCCCCACTAGGCGCTTGAGGACTCTTAACATTCGGCCTGACGGCCTTAGGGTCGCCCCAAGACGCGGTCGCAGGGTTGCTCTGATACCATTTGTAACACCCCGACCCATGCCAGCCGAGAGTGGTCACCAAATAAGCATCTCGGACCAATAACTGGCCCCACAAACCAACACAAGTCCTTTCGGCGTATTTTTTGCTCACTCATGCGCACCCTGAGAAACTTCCCACCCATCCCAAGACTACTCCCAGCCAAGCACGCTTAACTGAGAATAACTTAGCAATATGAGCTCCCTGAAAAGAAGATGCACCTTGTTGGTATGAGTAGTACAACTAAATCATTTAAAGCAATCATGGGGAGTATTACAAAAGTAATCATACTATAACAAGGGTATCTTTATGTATTTAGATAATGACTTTATCGTCGCCAAATAATAACTTTTTGCAAAATTTAACATGGACCATAATAATTTTATTGTGTGTCAAGTCTATATATACTTCCTCCGTTTCGCAATACTCGCAACGTTTCTTGTTTTCACACTATCCAATGCAATACTTTGAACCTTAATATCTCTAATTATTGATAAGTAAAAATTATAAAAAGTTGATATTATGATAGTATGCATCAAGACGAATCAAATAAGACCCCACTTGACTATATTTTTTCTTATACACGTGTGAAAAAATATAACATAAGAATAGTAAATGAATAGTGGTTACTATGCTTATGTTGCGAGTATTGCGAAACGGAGGAAGTATGTAATTTTGCACTACTTCCTATCAAATAAATGATTCAGCTCACCTATTTTCCTTAGGATAGGGAAAGTTCCATGAAAATTTTACTTCTATACACAACTAAACCATTTAAATACTTTTTTAGATATAAACTTTACTGGCTTTAAAATTATTCTAAAAATTACACTTTCAACAACCAACTAAATGAATACTTACCATGAAAAACTAAATATATACGCACATACATTACATATGGTCTATTTTCTTCGGTATAAAACAACTGAACTGAATTGAACTGAACTGAAATGAATAGTGATATGTGAGAGTAAAAGTGCTGAACTGAAAATAAGTTGGGAAGAACAGGCCATAGTGTCGTAAAATTGTATCATACAAGGCCAAAACAACAAGTAATTAAAAAGAGATTACCTGAAAAGTACATGATCAATGAGCTAATGAATATGAAAGGGATTAATCGCAAATTACGTGATCAAGGAGCTAGTGAACAGCTTGAGTAATCAAGTTGATTAGCTTACTTCTTTTCAATCAATTAATAATGCATGGTGCCAATACTTTTAGCTTTTGTAATTGTTACTCACCCATTTATTTCAAACACACATGACACAGAGAGAGAAGTGTATTTTATTTAGGATGTTTGACAATGGGTTAATAACGGTTGGCTAGTGGCTAGTGGCTAGTGGCTAGTGGCTAGTTTGACAATATTTTTTTTGGCTTGTTTGAGTGATTATGTAATATGGATGTTTATACACTGAGTGTATGTGTATCATTCAGTGTATGTGTTACTAC
The DNA here is from genome assembly GCA_947645195.1 of Patellifolia procumbens. Taxonomy (NCBI): domain Eukaryota; kingdom Viridiplantae; phylum Streptophyta; class Magnoliopsida; order Caryophyllales; family Amaranthaceae; genus Patellifolia; species Patellifolia procumbens. The sequence goes on from CANSGD010000144.1 coordinate 5,016,990, forward strand.
TAAAATCTATATTGTTACTAAAAATTACAAACTTAATTACAATTATTTGAACTTATTTTGTTAATTAACGATGTTTGAATTTACATAATACATTGACGATTGACATACTATATTTTGAATTGGATTTTATTACATGGTATGGCTGAAAATATAACATTATTTTTCTACAAACAAATTAAATAATTGAAAACAACAGGAAAATTTAGTAGAAATCAATAGTAGTAAATGATGAAGATGAACAATATGAAGCTAATATATGAATAACTATGGAAAAAAATTACAATTCTTTTTTTTAGTCTTAAACAAAGGATTCTTACAAATCTAAACAAAGAAATCTTCATAAAACAAATCTTTTAAACAAAGATAAAACAAAACTCATTAAAAATACAATTATTTGTCTAAATATTGATTTTTTTTAATTTTTTAGTAACAATATCTCTATTATATAAGTGAAGAGGTGGGGGTGGACACCAAAAAGAAAAAAAGGATAAATAAATAAAATAAATCAATTAGTTTATTAAGTAATTAAGTTTATTTCCAAATTTAGCCATCAGATTTTTAATACTTCTAAAAGATGTTCAAAACTTATAACTAAAATATCTAAAAACCTAAAAAGTAAAAACAATTAAAAAAGATATCAACGATTATATTTTCTTGAGATCTATAGATAGACACCCACGTTGCTATACTTTTATATACTTTTGAAATTTTTCATTTTGAAATACATGAGTAATTGATTGTTCATGAGTGAAGACACATTTGATCAAATTGATTCTGATAAAGTATTTCAGCATGAGTGAGAAATATGATAAAGTATTTTCAAGTACTTTTGAATTTCTTCTCATTTGGACAATGAGCAAAAAATACCTTACCGGGTACTATATAACAAATTTGTAGTCGATGGTGGGGAGTAACGGACGCTTTCAAAGAAAAATGAGCCAAAATGAATTTAGCTTGAAAATAAAATATATTGTGTACCTTCATATTTTATCATGTTACAGTAGCCAAAACACACATCGTATGCAAATAAAATTAGGATTTTTTTCTTCAAAACCACCTTATTTTTTCCTTCAAAACCACCTTATTTTTTCACGTTTTTAGAAACTCCCACCTTAATGAATTTTTCTTTTAAATTTCCACCTATCATTCCCAATTTTATTAGAAACTCCCACCACTTAATGATTTTTGTTAAATTCCGTTAACAAAACCGTGAAGTGGGCCCCACATATGCATTGTATTATTAGTTTACGCTGAAATTGAAGTCAATTTCATCAATTTAAGGGTAAATCCTCAACAAATTTAGAGCAAATTTGGAACGAATCACAACTATTTGGAAAGAATTTCAACTATTTCAAGTTTTATTTTGTTAACAAAATGTATATGTGGGACCCACTTAACGTTTTTTTGTTAATGAAATTTGACAAAAACCGTTAAGTGGTGGGAGTTTTTAATAAAATTGTAAATGGTAGGTAGAATTTAAAAAAAAAAATCATTAAGGTGGGAGTTTCTAAAAACATGAAAAGTTTAAGTGCTAAGATGCGACTATCCATAAAATTATCTATGGTAGATTATAAAATTTCATAATAAAATTATTGTCGCACGCATCGCGTGCATAGAAATCTAGTACATTTTAGTGGTAACACATATACCCAGTGTATGTGGGCTATGTGTATCCTTTGCGAAAAGCTAGAAACCAAGATCTCGTAAAATCAACTTTTGACTCTTGGCTTAAAACCTGGCTTCTTTGTGACTCCAAAGGCCATTTATCAAATATTGTAGTTCCTCCATTTCTCAATATATTTGTAACATTAGCATAACCACTAGGCACTATGCATCTAACAATCTTATTTTATATTTCCCAAGTGTATAAGAAAAAATATAACCATGTTGGGTCTTATTTGATTCGTATTAATGCATACTATTATAATATCAACTTTTTATAATTTTTGCGTATCAATAATTAGAGATATCAAAGTTGAAAGTATTGCATTAGATAGTGTGCAAACAAAAAACGTTGCGAGTATTGCGAAACGGACGAAGTATTTGGCTATCCAAATAGAAAAGTTAAAAATCAAAAACCAATGAAAAAACTACCTAAAAGTCATTTGTCAAACACTGTCTTGCTTCCCATTTAAGAAATCCAATACCTATTCCCTCCATTGTTAAAAATATGTCAAAATAAAAACAAGCTTAATTTTTCTTTGCCTTTCCCTCCTCAAGTGCTAATCAAACAAATATGTATAGCTTTCTATTCTCAAAAGTTATTTGAATAGGCAGTGTAATTTTGATATAAAATTAGATTTATCCAATCCCAAATTCTAATAATCTCGAACCAATCTAGTCACCCCTTCGCTTCTTCTTCCTTTGTTTCCTTTTGAATCCTAACTACAACAAACAATCTTAAAATATAACTCAACAAACTTATCAAATGAATTTAACTAGTCCTTAAATGGACTAAAGTAGTCACTGAAATGAATTGAAAAATATAATTGAACGAGTTAGATTGATCACTAAATGAATTCAATTAATCCATTATCTAAAAGAGTGAATTATTTCCTTCTTAATATTGAGGTTGGACAGTTACCTAATTTTTATTAATAGTAGGCATCTCTTATTAATTAGATCAACTCTTCTAATCTTAGGATGATTTTTCTTCACTACCTAAACTTATTAGAATTAATTAGATCTTATCACCTCTATTTTACCTTATATCTACACTTAGTTGTAGCTAATTAATCCTAATTAAATTTAAACTTTGTTTTTTATAGTGAAAAGAACACACACATAGGTCATATTCTTTTGGATTGAATTAATTAATTAATTTCGATTCGTTTTATTTTTTTCCAGTTCGATTCTTGGTTACGTTAGGAATTTTTGCTCATTTTAGTTCATTTCAACCTCATTCTGTCCGAAGACATGGTTAATAGCTTTTGAACATGACATAAATAGCCCTAAACCTAATAAAGGGTCCACATTTTTCTTATGACAACAAAAGAAAAAAAAAAGAATAGCCATTAAATCACCACACAACTTTTAGGTTGATACCTTAATGGTCCCCTATTTTTTGCGTATGATATTTTATCTCATCTATGTTGACAAGACAAGCATAACACTTACGAGGAATAGGATACAAAACAAGTAACACCCTTGACTTATTAATCTTTGTTTTTCCAATTTGGGTAAACGAGTGTTTTCTTCCCTCAATCAATTTCACCATCAACAACAAGAAGTAAGTTTTAATTAGTACTTCCTCCGTTTCGCAATACTTGCAACGTTTTTTGTTTGCACGCTATCCAATGCAATACTTTGAAACTTAAGATTTCTAATTATTGATAAGAAAAAATTATAAAAAGTTGATATTATGCTAGTACGCATTAAGACGAATCAAATAAGACCCCACTTGACTATATTTTTTCTTGTACACTTGTGAAAAATATAACATGAAATTAATAGATGAATAGTGGTTACTATGCTAATGTTGCGAGTATTGCGAAACGGAGGAATTATGAAACTGTAGATGACATTATTGAGGGTTTGTATTTATTGACTCCTATCTCAATAAACTAACTCCAATGTCGGTAAATTATTCGTTGAATTTTTACCTCATTTGACATGTTGTTGTCTAACAGCAATAGCTTTCCTTTTCTGGTTGCAAGTCTTTTTTAACGATACAATCTGTTCAAACGTTCCACATTTTCCCCTTTTATAAAAAAATTCACACATTTACCACATATCGATCCAATTATGACATTATGCACTGTCATATATTTTTTGGGTTAATCTATTAAAGTTTTTTTATTCTTACATTGTTACCCTCAAACTTGCGTTTTCTAATATTGTCTTCGTTAATTAGATGCACTCATGCTCTATTCTTTTCGATTTGTTTTTGCTTATATGAATTAATGTGAACTTATCTTAATCTGTCTGGACTTATTGTAAATTATATGAACTATTTGAATTATAATGATTGCAAATAAGTTGAAAAAAAACAGACTCTTAGACCTGTCAAACGAGTCGGTCAAAATAAAATATTTTCGGATTCGACTCGAATAATGCTTGTAAGACCCATCATGTTCGATTTCAGGTCAACTCAAAAGGGGTTAGGGGATTTGAATTTGCTCCTTTTTTAGTTTTTGGGTCAAATATGTAACTCTAATATACACAATATATGTTGGAAAAATTGTCATTTATAGCTAAATTTAGTCAATATAAATAACGTCCACATTTAATAAAAATCATTTTTGGAACCAAATACTTAGTTGAAAGTATTTTCAGCATTAAAATTCCTATAATTCCATGTTATTGCTATAAATGTACTCCCTCTGTCTCATATTAGTTGCAACAGTTTAACTTTTACACTATTCACATCCCTTACTTTGACCATGATTTAGTTCCATTCAAACTACATTACCCCATTTGTTGGACTCAGTCTCTCACAATCATATTCTCTCTTCTATTTAAAGGAATAAAAAGGACCCACTTTCAAACTTTATTTCTTCTTCACTTTGATTTATGGAGTTACGGTGACTAGGAATAACCAAGGAAAACGAAGGTGATTCTATAAATTAAAATAATATATGGTCGTGTTCAAAAATAGAAGTTTAAATATAGTAACGTAGTTTCGAGGAAAAATAAAGGGTAAAGAGTAATTTGGGAAGAAGGGAGTCATTGCACAATATCATAAAGGGCTTGTTTTCTCCGGTGGAGAACAGTTGAAGTGAACTAAACTTAACTAAATGAAATAGTGAAATAGTAGAACTAAGGGCTTGTTTTCTCTCACTCTAGAAGCCATATTGATATTGTTAAATTTGATTATGATTGTGAGGATATGACTTGATCTTTAGTGCTTATATGCTATGGTTGAAGTCGGGCTTTTCTTTGGAGTACTTTGGAGTTCATTTGGTGAAGCATCGAAGGAAAAGCTTAGCATCGAACATTGTAGATGGAAGGCGCATCGCGGAGGAGAGGACAGCTCGCGGTTTTTTGCCGCAAGTTGTCCGCGGGTCGCGGTCCGCGAGCCTCTGCTAGGCGCACGTGAGGGCGATTTCGCTACTCGTCTTTTGTCGACTTCTTAGGGCTTGTTTATTAGACTCCATATAAATATGTTAACTCATATTTAGTTCATTTTACCACAATTATTAGAGAGTGATTAGCCTAAACACAATAGAGAAGATTAGAGAGAGTCTTTGAGATTCAATTGGAAATCCATTCAATTGAATCTTGCCTATTGTAATTGTAATCATCTCGTTCATAGTGAAAGAATCCGTTTTCCCCTACCTCGAGGACGTAGCTATCGCATTGATAGTGAACCTTATTAAATCTTGTGTGTTCTTAATTCGCTTTCCTTTTGTTTATTGCTTTGTTAATCGCTTCCGTTGCAACAATGATGATGTAAATAATTTTATTATTATTATTGGTAGTACAATCATAATAAATATAAAGTATTTATAATAATTGTATAATTAATTACAATATAAATATTAACTACAATTCACTTCAATAGGATAGAGCCTAAGTTTTTTCGGATACTTCATTGTAGCTCAAGTTCTCAAACTATGGTTATTTTTGAAATACTCTACCTAGGAGAAGAAAACGTAAAAGAAAAAGAAATACTGGAATGAGAAATAATACTTAAACATTAAAGTAGGAGGATTCCTATTTATAGGAAGTTAACGTGAAGGCATGTCATAGAGACTCTAACCTCCTATATATTCCTCAAAATATGTTTCCAATTCATTGATGATGATGATGAAGACTTTATAATAATACTAGTTGGAACTATAATAATACCAAAATAAAGGGATTGTTATTTATTTAATATTCATTAATTGTGATGTTATATAAGTAAGTTAAATGTTAAAATCAGACCGTACATAATAAGAAATGGTCAAGCCTAAAGATTTAAGGTTCATCCCTCCTTGACAAGTAGGCAAAGTGTTTAATGCAATTCTTTGCACTAAATCTATTTGCCTTGTTGGGAAAGCCTGGTCCTTACAATTAGTAATAACACCACTCGGTAATCAAGTTGTCCTTTCAAAACAGTATTCTATGTGATAAAGTACTTTGCAACTCTACCCACATCAAATGTCATTATTAGTTTAATTATGCTTAATATGCTGATTTCAAGAATGACGTTGTTAGGGTAGATAATACGATACTTGATCTAGTGGTAAGGAAAACACTTTTCCAACTTCAAGGTTGGGGTCCAATCCCCACTAGAGGCACTTTGAGGATAGGGATTCCCTTTCCCCTTCCCCCTTAATTACTCTCAAGTGTCTGGCCTAAAATAGTTAAAGAACGAAAAAGAATTTTTGATAATTTTTCTAGCTTAAGAATTCTCGAATCTACCATCTAAGGCATCAACCTTTACTTGAAGGGAGAACTTTCAAAAATGAATGGAGTACTATTATCATTATTATAATAAAATTATGGATAATATTATCGGCTTTTATACTATCAATTTCAAAGATTTTATAGTTATAATATTATTATCATAACCATCATGAATCAATAATATATATATAACTCAATCTGTTTTTAAGGTTCTTATTTTTGCTTCTTTTTTTTCGTTATTTGATAGATGATTGTTCCCTTTTCACTCTACCTTATGACAACAAAACAATACTTAATCTTCTAAAAACTATGTATGATGATAAGTATAAACAAGTCAATCCAACAAATGTAAACAATTGTTATTTTATTAAAAAACAGATGTGATATGAGATAATGAACTATTTTTTATCTGAATGAAAGAGCAAGTGAGACCGTAACTTTTATGTATGTAGGAAAATAGATGAATCATAATATTTATAGGATTCCTGACTTGATCTATGTTCGTTGAGCGTCGTTGATCGAAGTTTTGAGCTTGAGAAAAAATGTGGGTCGAAGCACTAAGGGTCAAAGGTGATGTCGAAGATTGCAACAATGGCTTGCTCTTGGTGATTGCTTCGTGGAGAGTGACGCGGAAAGAGCAGCCCAACCATAGACATGGCCTTGTCCTAGCTGGGTCGTGGTAGCTGCCTTGAGAGAACATGCCCAAACACGTACACGGGTTTCTCCAGGGCTATTCATGGGTTGTCGAAAACACCATGTCCGAGGCCGTGTCCTAGCCTGTCAGGTTTCGCTATACTTTGCTAAAAACTGAAAACTAAAAGTCTTGATTGAAAAAAGGGGTATATATATAAGAATTAAAAGGGCACATATTACTATTAAAGGGTACGCGTGCTTCTAATATTAAAGTTGTGCTGTTAACATCAAAGTTATCAGTATTTACAAAAATGTCATTAATGAAAGCACGCGTACCCCTTTTATTAACATTTACCCCTTTTACTTGGTTTTTGTGATAGTTTTCACCAGATCCTCTCTCTCTATATATGGTATTCTAATAAAGGTTATTTATTATTCTCAATAACAATTACAGCATCACAATGAGAGATTAAGAGAATAATTTAGAGAGGTCTTCAGGATGAGCCTTGTAAGATTCAACGAGGAAAGTATTTGAATGAATCTTATGCGTGATTGTAACTATAATCATTTTAAGTTCATAGTAAAAGAGTATCCCTTCGGCGGATGACGTAGCTATTGCTTTGATAATGAACATCGTGAAATTTTTGTACTCTTTATTGTTTGCTTAATTAGTGCGCAATATGTTTGATTAAATACTTATGTCATAACAAGATTATTTATTCCAAAAATAAAAGAGTAAAAAAAACATAAAATAATGAAAAGTAAAGTATAAAAAGTAATGTAAATGAGTAAAACAATAACTAAACTAATGAAATTCGAAGCAAAAAATAAGTTTAAAAGAACAACGCCTAATTCTTTTTATAGGAGAGGTAGAGAAGGTGGTGTTTGGTTTAGGCCTATTACGCAATAGGGTGTGTTAGAGGGTATTGGACCATAGGTCCAAAGCCCATTAGGTTATTCTAGTTAGGTTATATTTCTAGCCTATATATTGATGTCATGAGAATGAGTTAGAATAAGCACAAATAATATATCTATTCTATTCTTAACATGGTATCTGTTAGAGGGTATTGGACCATAGGTCCAAAGTCCATTAGGTTATTCTAGTTAGGTTATATTTCTAGCCTATATATTGATGTCATGGGAATGAGTTAGAATAAGCACAAATAATATATCTATTCTATTCTTAACATGGTATCAGTTTAGGTTTCGATCCTAGGGTTTATCTCAGTTTTCCCGTCTCTCACCGCCGGAGGATAGTTGATCTCTTAACACCCACCGGCCGGTATCCGTTTTTCCGCCGCGTTACTGCTCTGCATGTTCATTCGCCTAGAAATTCTACCCACCTGCCAAGAAATTTTACCCACCCGCCTAGATATTCAATCCCACTCGCCCAGAATTCCTTGTCGAACGTTGCTTGACACTTATCATTTGACGGCGTAGACTCGCCCCTCACTGTCGGCTGTAATTTCTTCAGTTATCGACTTTTTCTTATTCTTGAATTGAGTTGAGCAGCACTCCACTTTCACTTGTTTAAGAAATCAAAGGATTTCAGACTTTGTTTTTGATCTACTTCTTGGATGTTTTTTTGGGACCCAGCCAAGATCCTTTATTTTTTGGGTTGGGTGCCTTTGAGTTTGAAGATGCTGGGTTTTTTTTTGTTTTTTTTGGGTTTGAGGGTGTGCTGAGTTGGTTATTTGATGGCAGCATACATTGGAGTCATTTTTATGGGCTGTTCATTTTCTGCACATTAGATTTGATTCACTTAAAAAGAGAGATTAATAGCAATGGAGTGCCCGAATTTGGTTGATGTTGGTCTTAGTGGTTTTGTCTCATACGAGACTTGTGATTAATTGATCTTAAGTTTGACGTTGGTTTAACAATTCTCAAGTTTTGAGCACGGGTTGCTCTAAAAACCCAATGGTTTTGGCGGGTTCGAAAAGGATGTCGTTCCCGTTAAATTGATATTTATGCAGATTCGGAAATAATGACGTTCCTGTTTGTTTGAGCATGGGTTTGCTCCGAATACCAATGAAATTGAGCACGGGTTTGCTCCGAAAACCCAATGGATTTGAGTTTGGTTTTACTCTAAAAGAAACCCTTGAAGAATTGCTGCCAACATCGTCGACTTTTGCTGAAGCTACAACTATTGAAGAATTATTATTTTTATTGTAATTTTTTTTTTGTTATTATTATTTGTCCAATCGTAACGTTCGTGTTACTGCCGTTATGATTGCGGGAGGGTATTAGAGGGTATTGGACCATAGGTCCAAAGCCCATTAGGTTATTCTAGTTAGGTTATATTTCTAGCATATATATTGATGTCATGGAAATGAGTTAGAATAAGCACAAATAATATATATATTCTATTCTTAACAGGGTGGTTGGTGCCTTGGTGGGTAGGGGTACTTTGAGTTTGAAGTTACTGTTAACTTTTTACCAATGGCGGAAATGAAAGTAAAGAGGCTTAAGCCTCGTCCCAATTCCACTATTAGAAAAAAAATGGTTTTGTGATTCCAAACGGAAGAATGTAAGAGAGAATGAAGTGATTAGTTGATTGGGATTAGATAGACAGATGGAGCTCTCCATATCATGGATGTTTCATTGGAGAGCACCTACCTAAAACTTTGTTTGCCAAACTTTGTCTAGCTACTGCGTTAATGGGCGTATTACTTATCTTTCTCTTATTTTCTTCCTCCCACAATACTCGTGTCCAAACACTTCTTTAAAGCCAAAAACTAAATTAGATACTTTGCATGTGTTGTGATGATTGCTTTGTTTTTTGTTTTTTGTTTTTTTACTATTTGTCGGTAAATGAGATGATTATGTAACTATGATGATAATCTTTATTCCACGAAATTATTTTTCCATTTTAATTACTTTTTGAATGCGTTTGGGATTTATATGTATTACACTTTAGTAGTTTTTTTTACAGTATCGAACCTACTTACCTACTTTAAGACCACTATTTTATTGTAGAAAAAGATTAATAAAAAACTATAAATTAGTATTACTCATAAATGCAATTAATATAACTTCATTATTGTTTTTCATTGAAAACATAATATGATTATTAAAATTGATAAAAGAAGCAACAATTATGTAGTAGGCTAGTAGCGCAATGGTTGGAGACTTGGAGTATGTATATTCCATACTCAAGGTCGCGGGTCCGAAACTTCTCATGGACAATTTGCACTTTTTTATGAGAATAACGTTGATAAACATATTGTTGAAAAGAAGGGAGAGTGACACGTGGCGGATTGTAATCCGTGCTTACGCTTTTAATATATATATAGATAAAAGAGATATATCTGTAAATGTACAAATTTAAGAGGTTTTGAAGTTAGTGCGCAAGCCGCGAGAAAAAGGGATAAGTATTTGCATAAGAACACTTGATAAATAAGCAAGTTAAAAGATCAACTCATTAAAAGCAAACCCATTTTGTATCTTGTACAAACCTACGTCTATATCTATAGTCTATAGATAGAGAAGTAGTAACATGGTTAATGAAAAAAGGAAGTCTAGTAGAAATCAACTATTAAGTAAAAGAACTACTCGTTCTCCCTTTTTTTTCTTCTCTCTTTTCTCCTACTAAACCCTAGTTTTTATACAGGGGCTACTGCCACCCTTTGAGCGGTAGTAAGCTTATTTCTTTTTTTTTGTTACTAGTTTTCATGTTATCTATATATATATATTAAAAAGCGTAAGCAAGAATTGCAATCCGTCACGTGTCACTATCCTCTTTAAATGAGATTCTATCCACTTTATTCTCATATATAAAAAAAATAATGCCAAGGTGAATATTCTAGCCCATGACCCTGAGTATGAAATAAGGAGTTCCAACCACTACCACGCTAACATGTTATTAGTGCTTATAGTATCAAAATCCATAATGATGTATAAATGTAAACTAAGAGTTAAGTTGTAACTTTTCAAAATCCATATTGTAAATGAAATATTTAATGACATCAATTATTTTTTAACTATGCAATTAACAAAAATCCGGGAGCATCGCCGTGTTTCTTTTTAAATGTTTTCAAAATGCAAGTAATATGTTTTGAACACACGACCACTTAATTGGAATGTCATAGGCACAACCACAAAATCATATCCCTTTTTGTTTTCAAATTGCAATTGACAATTTATTTTACCTTAGTCAAGATTTGGTTAAAAGTGAAGAGATATCTTTCATTGCAATCTCTCATATGAGCCTTTAAAATTGTTTAATGAGTTCTTAAATTGTGTGACTAATTTCTTAACTATTAAAAATGAAAAAAGTGATATTTTGATGAAGAACATTATTCTAACTTAATTAAATATAAAAATGAACTCGGAGCATCGCCGGGGCTACAAACTAGTTGGTTTTAATAAACTCCAGTCTCTCTCTATTGGAGAGTCTTTCTACTCATATATTGGGTTATATATACCCATATGTTGGGTTATATCTCTCTCTATGTGAGAGTTTGAAGTCTTTTTATTTCTTGTGTTCTAAAATTTGATTTTGATCGGAATTTATGTGGGGTTGCGGCATAAGTCGGTACTTTATCTAAAATAAGTTGAATTAAATCAAGTTATACTTTAAAACTACAACAGATCGATAGACTCCCTCTTAGAAGGTTGTAACAGACAACGATGTGAAAGAAGGTTTTTAGAAGTGTTAGATCTTATCAACGATCGTGGTTTATTCATATTAGAATTATATTTATTTCAATTTGATATGTATTTGTTAGTTTTGACTTCTATTATCAACGATCGTGGTTTATTCATGTTAGAATTATATTTATTTCAATTTGATATGTATTTGTTAGTTTTGACTTCTATTATCAGTGGTTTATTCATATTAGAATTAAATCAAGTTCTACTAGATGGATTGCAGCATTCACCTATAAGGCTATAATTTATATGTGTAAGATCCAAAAAATGATTAATTTTATCCTCTTATATATTCAAAATCTTAGCAGAAATGCCAAATAATAAATGTTTTATTGAAAGCCACTATTCCACTAATATATCCTTACTCTTAAGGCCGGTTATAAGATTTGATATTTTTAAATATATTTACATTGTTAATGGTCCAAGTTTGTAGATGGTCTGATTGAATTCAACCTACAATTTTTTTTTTCCGGATTTTGTTTGTTCGATGCAATCCGGTCCGCTTTTTCGTTTGTCCAATCTAGAAAATTGGATGATCCGCTTCCATTTGTTCCGGGTTCCAATCTTATCTTTAAAAAACAAGTTTTCAATTTCTTATAATAATTTGTTTGAAATAATATGATTCTAAAAGTGGGTAAAAATATTCGCAACAGAAATACACCTTGGCTATTAATGGTCACATCAAAAGATGAAATTCAAGGTTTAAGATTGACCAAAAAGTTGGTTAGAAATGTGTACACTCTATAGCAAGCCACAGTCATCATATAAGCCACCTACATATTGATCAATAAATTAGTAGTTCTGCGTAACTAAACATTACTGCAATTAGAAAGTTATAAACTTAATTGTGATTAATTGTTCACAATCACAAGTCTTGAATATTTGTCTTACACCAAACATGAATGTAAAACCAAACTTGACTGAATTTATTCCAAGCAAACAGCTGAAAAGGAATAGCCCCATCATATACTAAATACTCCTGATCTATTACCTTTTCTTGTTCTTCAAGTGGAGTTTTGAATTAAAGAACTTCCACTTGTAGTAAAAGACATAAATTAGTCTAAGTAGTAAGTACAACGTATTCTTATGTTAGTAATTGAATGAGTTTTTAGTAGGATTACGTTATTGGTAATAAGATGCGAGAAATTTTCAATTTAAGAAATTTAAAATATCAAATTAAAGCTATATGACATTTTAAAAAGAAGTTAAAATTAAAGAATATATATTAAGTTATATCAAATTCTATAATTCTATCATAGCAAAATCACGTTGTCAAAAATTTTGGATACTCAAAGGATTGACTCTTTTGAACTAGGCTTAAATACATGAGTGATGGAGATCGACATTTATTCAGAAAACGGCCTAACAAATACAATGGCATAGTCGGTTTGTCATACAAGTCTTTGTTAATACAACTTTTATTATACACACGGGTGTACCATGATCATGGTGCAACCAAAACTATTTTTTCGTTCTTTGCTCATTTATTTAGACATCTAATTTTTGCTCACTTGGAGATTTCAAACTTCAAATGAGCAATGAGCAAAAAAAAATAACATTGGATACACCATGCTCATGGTGTACCTATGTGGCTGTGTGTATGATGAATACTTCCTTCACTAAAGACATGTAGGAGAGCCATATGGCATTATGGCCAATTACCTACAAATAGTAGCTAACAATAAGGTGAGGGAAAGGTACGACAATAATTATTTATTTTGGACAATTTTTTCCTCAATTTATGAAATAAAACTTTACCTAACTACTGTATTAAAGTTGAGAAATAGCTTACCTTTTTAAAAAAAAAATGGACTGCCTTGCCCTTCCCCTGAATCCTGATCCCCTTAACCATGAATGAGTGAAGAAAACTTGAGTTGGAATACACGTTAACAAAATTGCATGAAAAAGTTATAAAAAAGAAGGGGGAGATAATTAAAATACGAGGTACGCGAGAAGAAAAAGGGCAAAATGGAATTGGACGCTTGGGGAACAAAAGAGGCAAAATAGTGGACCTTTCCCGTACTCTTGGATTGGACTTTTCTGGAAATTATTTCCCTTTTCTTACAATTATTCCCTTTTCCTTTTTCTGAACACTCCCTCAATTCTTCTCCTCATACCTTATCACCTCTCTCAGCTCTTTTTGCATACATAGATACGTTTTTCCCAATATACCCTTCAGTCAATACAATACAATACTTTACTTTCTTTGAAGTGGTAAAAATTGAAAAAAGTTCAAGAATAATACTTCCTCCGTTTTTTATTAAATGTGACACTTTCTATATAAGGAAGTTTGAAATTAATTGTGACACTTTCTTTTTTAGGCAAATATTTCTCTCTATCTCTCTCCTATCACATGGGTCCTCTTCTTTCTTTCTCTCTATCTCTTTCCTCTCCAAAAATTATCTAGAAATCCGTGAAATTAAAAGTGTCACAACTAATAAAAAACGGAGGAAGTATCATGGATCCGTCTAGGTTGGTAAGGCCGTTAACATGTGTTGGTCGGGTCGGGTCGGGTCGGATCATGTTGATGGTCCAGTTGGTGATAAATGTGTTAAGTCTTTCTTAAACAAAATAGTTCATTCAATAAAATGGTTGGAAAACTAAACTCTAATACGAGTAATCGTAAAACTCTAAATTTACACCTGTGTGTAGGATGAGCTACCTACACCAAACACTTTTACTATTTGCTTATTTCTTACACCTGTGTGGAGTATTTGGGAAGCTTGGAATTAGAAGACTCATATCATAAGAGATTTGTTAATTATTGGACTGTTACTGGTTACTACCCTAACTGGATTTGGACTCCCCTAAACTACAAATCTCTACTGTGTTTCTTGTACCCGAAACAATTATTACTAATATTCATATGGCTGAGCATAATTTGGATTGGTGTGCGGTTTAACCATATTTCATCTCAATACGAGTATTCTAATTTGCAATTGTTGCTTTATTTTACCGACTAAATATTCACTATTACATCATACAAATAAGCTACAAAAAGGTAGAAGATATTAAAAAATCACAAAGTTGCTAATAATATTAGAGTACTATTTAAGGTACAACATCGTCATACGTTGAATATTAGAAATACTTTCGCGGTTTGTGGCGGAGTTTGGTTTATAAATATTATAGACTAACCCACCGCAAAATGTGGTTTGGTTAGAAGCACAAACTAATCTATGTTTTAAGCTAATTATTATTATAATAGTAATATTAATTTACTATTCAGACATTATTGTTATTATACAATCATCATCAAGTATTAATATATTAATACTAATAATAGGAATTACTCATTATTAATTATTATTATTATCAGTAATTATTATTTTTAAAATTAATTTACCATTATTACTATTATTTATTTATTTAGATCTATCCTTTTATAACATCAAAAATAATATTATCATTATTTATTAATTATTATTCTAAATTCTAAATTATTATTACTTAGAAGTATAATTATTATTTAATATTCATAATTATTATTTAAATATTTATTTTAATTCAATTAAATTTAATTCAGCGCAGTTGAGTTCAGCTCCAATAAGTTCAGTTCAGTTCAGTTCAGCTCCAATAAGTTCAGTTCAGTTTAGTTCATCTCCAATAAATTCAGTTTAGTTCAGCTCCAATAAGTTCAGTTCAGTTCAGCTTCAATAAGTTCAATTCAGTTCAATTCAACTCTAATAAATCCATATCAGTTCAGTTCATCTAGAATTAGACGAAGAGAACAGGCCCTTAGTCACTAACCACCAAGGTTGTTAAAATCGAGATTCTAACTTGAATCGGAATGGCATGTTAAAATCGAATGGTAGAATCGAATCGTAATATTCTACAAATTTGCAAAAATAGAGTTTTATGGTGCATTGTATAACTTATTTAGCCATCTTTTATCATTATATTACTTTTTTAAAAATATTATTTAGTTATTTGATCTTTTTATTATACGATAAATCATTAAATATGGTTAAGATTAGAAGTGCAAGGTCACCAATTGTGTATTAAAGAACTGCTACCAGTATCATTGTTGATGAAAAAACGAGTTTAAGTGAATTATGAAAGTAAATTGAGTAAGATTAATAAATATTGTATTGAATAAGTGAGCGTTACTCATTTAGGAAAAGAGAAACATTTAAAAAATAGGATTGGCTCATTATTTTAATTGAATATCGAAGATTTTTTAAAATCGTATAGACTTACGATTTTAATAACGATTTTAAGATTCTAATAATTTATTAAGATTCTAATTAAGATTTTAACTGATTAAGATTCTAGTTGCGATTTAAATTATTTTACAAATTATGATCGTAAAATAGTAAGATTTTAAGACTTAAATTGTGATTTTAATAACCATGCTAACCACTATTGACCACCTCTTATCAATGCTATTTATGATAGATCATCAATTATATGTTGAGTAGACCTGCCAAAAATAATGGGTTTTGAACGCATCTTTTTTTACTAGAACCTCTTTGTACCCGAATCCGACTAACCGTTTTTTACCCGACTGATCCGAAAATCATTACATTATAGTTAGAGAATGAAAATATGATAATTTATTGCTAAAGTACCTTCGACTATTAGATTATTTGGTCCCAAAAATGAGTTTGTTAAATGTGGACCTTATTTATATGGTTAATCTTAGCTATAAAAGACTATATTCATTGCAACTTACTATTTTCAATGTATATCATGTACAGTATATATTGTTATATATATGACCCAAAAATGAAATGAAAGATATATCCACTTCAAATCCCTTAACTCGTTCGATTGACTTGTAATCGAATATGTTGGACTATGAACAAGCTTTATCCAATCCAAACCCTAAAATATTTTAATTTGAACAACCCAACAAACCTTGTTATTTTTAAAGGTTTACCGCTGAGCTCAAAGTAAAATAATAATAATAATAATAATATTGATGATGATGATGATTTCCGTAAAGAAAAAGAATTGAACATAATTTAATATAATTTATCGTGTCTTTACCTAATGACAAAATTTATATCAATAAATATAAATTAACTTTGATTATCTATTTATCCCTTAATATAATAATAAAAAAGAATTTCATATTCTTTCTTCTAATTACAAGTCACGCAACCTTAAAAAAATATTCATTTTCAACTAAATTAGTTTGTGATTTGGACAACGTCTAGGGTCTTTTTATTATTTTACGCTCCATTAGATTGGAATAATATTCACTAATCTTAATAAATTGATGAACTTTTTTAAAAATACTTCCCTTTTGTTAGTTCTATTTTTTGTTTTTGTCCATTTTCTTTTTTTGTCCTACTTAGAATCTTTTCTTTTTTTGTCACACGATTTTCTCTATTTTAACCGTACTTCATATTTCTCCAACATTAATTTATCTCTCCTTACCTTTTACGGTTTACTCCACATGACAATTACAATATCTTATCATCACCTTTCTTGATAATCAATGTTATAGTACACTAGACAAACAAAAAAAAACGGATGTAATACATAACAATAGATTACACAATTTAAAAGTTTAATGATATGATGTAATCAAGGAAAAACTTCCACATTTTAAGAAAATAACTTACTAAGGTGAAAGAATTTACTAAATGGAATATTATTAAAAGGGATGTAACTTGGTGATAAAAATATGACATTTTGGCCATGAATTCAAATCCTCTTAAGTGCTCATGCGTTTTAATACTCTATTCTACAATTGTTATCAGTTTTCATATACGTTTGAGCCATAAAGTGAACAAAATTAAGTTAATGGACATGTCCATACAATTGTGACTTCACAGTTAATATTATGACATGTTTCCTTCGTTCCATATGTATTGTAACATGGAGAGTTTTACACTTCCCAATACATTAGTTTAAATGTTAATATCGCTAATTTTATTTAAGTAAAAATTATAAAAAAGTTGATATTATTATGCATATATCGAGACGAATCAAACAAGAGGCCACATTAGTATATTTATTCTTATGTATAAATCACGAAAGAAGGTCAAAGGGAAATATAAAATGTCAAATGTTGCAATAGTTATGGAACGAAGGTAGTATGAGGCTAGAGAGAAGGTACTCCTTATTTATGATGGTGAAAAAGATATTATCTTTACTAATTTCTTCAGATAAGTATATTGACCAAGTAGTACTTGGTCTAGTGGTAAGGAGAGCACCCTTCCAACCTCAAGGTTGGGGGTTCAATCCCCACTAGGGGCACTTTGAGGATAGAGGTGTTCATAAGTATCCGATCCGATCCGAAATATAGTCTTTCGGATAATTGGGATCGTCCTTTTGGCCTTTTTCGTATATCTGAAGAATCCGAAAAATATTTTAAAAATCGGATATTTTTCGGATATCTGGATAAATATCCGATCCGAATATCCGTTATTTTCTTCATTAAATAAAATTGATTTTAAACTTTTTCCCCAAAATAATCGGATCGGATAATCCAGGTACCATAACCGAAATTTTCGGATCGGATTCGGATCACACTTCTCCCGATTCCAAAATTTCGGATATCAGAAATTTCGGATTGGATAATCCGAAATGAACACCCCTATTTGAGGATAAGGATTCCCCTTATCCTTCCCCATACTCTTAAGTGTCTGGCCCATTATAACTCGAGCGGGGTCCGAATCACTTCTTCGTACAAAAAAAATTCAGATAAGTATAACTCTATTCTACTAGAGGTGGGAGACAACAAAAATTACTGTTATTTTTTTAATTCATAATTCATAGACATAACTCTTTCTTTAATTAACCCTTATTACAATTTTTATTTTTGAGAAAAAATACTAACCAAACTATCAATTCTTTCTCTTCTCCTTTTTATAACCTTCATTCTCTTCTCAATTTCAATAATTATAAGTTTATATGTTTCCGCGCGCATCTCGTACTTTCATATTATAAGTTTCAAGAAGCTCATGCCCATTCAAATTCATCTTTAATACGAGACAACAAATTTTTATACTACATGGAGTACTTTTCAACGAACTAAATTTGATTTTTGCCGAACTTAACTCGTCTTAATGAAACTTATTAAAAAATATAAGTGGGCAAACCCTTGATTAAAGTTAAGAGTACTTTTTTTTCTTCTAGGGTTTAACAATAATCAAATGTGTAGTGAAAGGTCATACCAAAGGCTATGCTTTAAAAAGGAGTCGGAGGTGATTAGGTTGGAATATGCTAAAGATAATGATTAATTATTAGAAGGGGTTAAGGGATACTAATTAGGGAAATTGAGTAATTAAGGCTCTCTCTATGTGTTAGCGCTGTCTGTTTCCATTAGTGGGTAATGTTACTGACGCCAAACAATTGTAAGATAGATAGAGAGAGAGTGAGACATAAAAACTTTTCGATTTGGTTAACGTCGAAAAAGTAATGTAAAAAAGAAAGAGACCCCCTCTTAAGTTTTTAAATTCCATTCATACCCTTCTCTTCTTCCCTTCTTTACTCTTTTGCTGTCCTTGGACATCCTCCAATCAGAGCCACAGTCCAGAGGAGAGATAAAATTCAAAGATGACTATTAAAGTTCAAATAGTACTACTTGTCTACTTGATATCATTTTTAAACGGAAAATTGGGGGAAAATAAAACTTTGTACGTTTTTAGTTGATTCGTTTTGACTTTCTATGCTATTAGTAAATTGACTAATGATTGTAAATATACCCTTAAAAGAATATGATTGTATGAGATTTTGTTCAATTCATCCTATCTACACTATATCAAGGAAGAGGAGGTGGACATCAAAAAATATAAAAGAAAAATTATCCTATCTGATCTGTTCTTTTAATAATAACCGTTGCATGAATTATATGCTTATCTCACACGCATTGCGTGCATTCGACACTAGTTATACTCCCTCTTTATTTTTTTTTAAAAACTTGCACCATTGGGTTAGTGATCAATATTTATGGAGGGGAGAGAGATAAAGAGAAAAAAAAGTGGACCCATGTGATAGAACTATAGGAGAGAGAGGTAGAGAGAACTCTTGCCGAATAAGGAAATGAGAAATGATAAACATATAGAGTTACATGTTTTCAAACATCTAACACTATTAGTACTTTAATTTGGAAGGTGTATTACTATGAATGATTAATACGTATGTGAATCCATTCAAAATTTATTTTGGAGAGTGTACAAGCGAAAATCCTATTCTATCTAGCTTATTTTCACTTCGGGCCTGTTCTCCCAAACTTATTTTCAATTCAGTTCAGTTTATTTTTAAACAATAATTTTACTCTCACATCTCTATTTAATTCAGTTCAGTTTAATTCAACTATTTTATACCGAAAAAAACAAATCCTTCATTTGAATTCACAACTATTTTTAGCTGAGGAGAATAATCTTTAATCAATTGTAGACTAGTATTTCCATAAATCATGATCTAAGATTGAACCAAAAGCAGAGCAAGTTGAAGAGAGAGAGAGAGTTGGTTGTCCCTTAAAGTAGCCAAAACTTATAGAGTTCGCATAATCTATCTACCTATGCAATAGTTTCAACAAAGAAAAAAATACTTCCTTGTAAAACTTCAACCTTTGCAATTACAAACATATTCTCTCTCTTTCTCTCTCTCTTCTTCCTTTCCCTTTCTAGTTTCTATCTCTTGTTTGGCAACATCCAGCTCACATTTTTCAGTCGTAGGTTCCCTTCCTTTAATTTTATTTACATACTTTCAATCTTTCCCTTCTTTCTCTCTTCTCCCATAAATTCCTTCTCACTATCAAATCTAGACAGAGAAAAACACACTTCAAAATCACTAAAAAAAAATGTGGGATCTAAATGGTTCACCTGATGAAACAAGTAAAACAAGAGTGTACAATGAATCAGAAGCTGCTTCTTCTCAAAAAACCACCTCTGATAAGAATTCCTCCTCTTCTACCCTCGTTATCGATACCGACGCCGCCGCTGAAAGATCCGACGCTGATGATTTTAATAAGCGTCGTCTTTTCGGCTTCTCTTTCTTTACTACTACTAATAACACTATAAACAATAACAATGATGACGATGATGAGGATAATTCTTCTTACTCCGGTGAAACTCCGGTGACACGTCAGTTTTTTCCGGTGGAAATTGATGACGGAGCTCCTGAGTTCCCTAAGCCTCATTGGGGTGGTGGTGGTGCAGTGAGATTATATCCATCATCTGATACTATGACGGCTGCTGCTTTAATGGGCCCTAAGCCCGTTGAATTAGCCCAGCCCATGAAGAAGAGTCGTAGGGGCCCACGTTCCCGGAGTTCTCAATATCGTGGTGTTACGTATTACCGTCGTACTGGTCGTTGGGAGTCTCATATATGGTTCGTTTCTTCTTATTTCCCTTTTGAGGGCGTTCGTTAGCTTTTGCCGTAATCAAAATCTGATCTTTTTATTTATTTGATGTGCTTCATTCAGGGACTGCGGGAAGCAAGTTTATTTAGGTATTTTACTTTCTTTTTTTTACCATTTTATGTAGGAAAATTTGCGAAAAAACAACTTATTTTTTACATTTTTTATGAAAAAACATCTTATATAATTATTTTTGTGAGAAAATACCTTATATGTTATTTTAATCAAATTGCACACCTTTTTGTTAGATTTTGGCTAAAAAATCAAACTTTTAGACATTGACCCTCCAACTTTTCATTCATCTTTGCGTGTCAGATTTTGTCCAATTTTTTTTTGTGAATGTGTGTCTCCAGCACACAAAAAGGATGGCAGAAAAATTAAGAGGTTCAATGATCGAATATTTGAATTTTTAGCTAAAATTCGAATATAAAGTATGTATTTTGATAAAAAGTGAAAATAATCATATAAGGTATTTTCTCACAAAAATAATCATATAAAGTATTTTTTCACAAAAAATGTAACAAATAAGGTGTTTTTTCGCAAATTTTCCCAAGAAAGATGAATTATTACATAAATATGTACTGATTTATTTTTTTTTACAAAAAATAGGTGGGTTTGACACAGCTCATGCGGCTGCTCGGTTAGTTTTTTTTTAAATTTTTATAACGATTTATGTTAGCCGATTTCGATCGGACAAAATTGAATATATTTGGATGGTTGGCAGTGCATATGACAGAGCAGCAATTAAATTCCGAGGAGTGGAGGCCGACATTAATTTTAGCCTTGAAGATTACCAGGATGACTTGAAGCAGGTTAGTGGAATAATGGAATCACCAAACAAAAGGAAAAAAAAAAAGAGAGGAGAGAGAATAAGGCCTTATTTGGTTGGTTAGTTGGTTGGAGGGGGGGAATGAGAATTGGAGAATTTAGATTTTCCTCCCTTATCTTTATCTATCAATACCAAATGTGACTCACATAAGTATCTTTTACTGCTCTTCAACAGTAATTCTTTCTCTTTTTTTCTTTTGTTTTCCATCATGCTGTTTTTTTTCTTTTTCAAAAGTTAACCCACATTATAAAACGTGAGTATTTTTTGTTTTATTTATGTGAATTAAATTTCGGGTTTGATTGTGAATAGATGGGAAATTTGACAAAGGAAGAATTTGTTCACATACTTCGGCGACAAAGTACTGGTTTCCCTAGAGGAAGCTCTAAATATAGGGGTGTTACATTGCACAAATGTGGTCGTTGGGAGGCTCGTATGGGCCAATTCTTAGGGAAAAAGTATGTGTACTTGGGACTCTTTGATACCGAAGTTGAAGCCGCTAGGTTTGTATATAAACTCCTTGTCCTGTTCGAGTTAGTTGTCACATTACTTTCCGAACATAGATATTGAATATTTTGGATAATATATAGGGCTTATGACAAGGCCGCGATTAAGTGCAATGGGAAAGATGCTGTCACGAACTTTGATCCAAGCATCTATGAAGAAGAGCTCAAAGCAGCTGGTGTGTAATTAATATCTTATTAATGTGTACTTGTACTATAAGCTAAGATATGATTGTTATTATTAGTAGTAGTATTTGATTAATGGTGAAAGTTTTTGTGGTTGGTGTAGAATGTTCAAGTAGTGGTGGGAATGGTAGTGGTGGTGGTGGTGCTGAGCACAACCTTGATTTGAGCTTGGGAGGATCAAGCTCAAGGAAAAATCATGGTAGCCTCGACTTTCGAGATAACTTGGCAATGCAAGAGCAACAATATCAAAGCTCAAGCTCAATGCAACTTGAGCTCAATTGGCAAAATCAAGGCTCTAGGCCTCCTAAGGTGGTTAGATTACTACTATTTTAGTTGCTAATAATAGTAATTAAATTACTTCTATCTTATACTTCATTAGTTTAACACAATTTGATCAACTTTGCCAACATACAACTTTAACTTTTTACTACATGCTTGATTATAGCCAAAATACAAAGAAGGTGGTATTTTGAAAATATATATTGAAATTAATCGACAAGTTGTTTGTATATATGCAGAAAGTCAAAGTGTTTAAACTAATATGGGAAGGAGAATTTAATTTGTATCTAGTAAATTCATCAAATTTAGGTGTTATTAATTGTTTCAACTTATTGTTTGTGTTAATTAGGATGCATATCGAAGTGAGGGTGGTTATGATCATGCTGAGACAATGCAACTCCTTAGCCAAACTCGGCTTCAATCATCTCCAACCTCGTTGAAATCTAACGAGATTTCATCGATGCATAATCATCGATATGGCGGCCAGATGCCTGTTTTTGTTCCTCATCTCAATTCCTCCAATTATCATCATCATAATGTGGGTGACCATTTCTGTTCCTTTGTTTTATTTGCGTTGCTAGGGTTGTAAAATTATATTGACTGGCTTTACAATTGTGTTGATGAAAACAGATTCAGTTTCCAAGCAGCAGTAACAACATTAATATTAGTAATAGTAATGAAAGTCGACAACAACAACAACAACAACAACAACAACAACAACAACAGCAACATCAACATCAACAACAACTAATACAAAATCAGCAACAGCAATGGCAAGCTGGGCCTCCTCCCCAAATGTTTGCTACTGCTGCAGCATCATCAGGATTCTCACAGCAGATATCAAGACCCCCACCAAATTGGATGCCCCCAAATAATGGCTTCCACCCTCTGATGAGACCCTCTTAAAAAAATATGATAATTCTTCTTTATGATCATTTATTAAAGAAGTATTATTATTATATCTAATTCAATTTCATCCATCCCTTTTTGTTCTTGTAAAGCCTAATGTTTTGTGATCCTTTTTTCGTTTTTGGGTAGCAAAAAAAGGTG
The DNA here is from genome assembly GCA_947645195.1 of Patellifolia procumbens. Classification (NCBI taxonomy): domain Eukaryota; kingdom Viridiplantae; phylum Streptophyta; class Magnoliopsida; order Caryophyllales; family Amaranthaceae; genus Patellifolia; species Patellifolia procumbens. Next base: position 5,040,769 of record CANSGD010000144.1, read on the forward strand.
ACAATTTTCTACTATATTGTAGGCCATATTGGTCAAAACTAACAGTAAAAAAGACAACAAAGGTGAATGAAAATTGAATGCTAATTTCATCTTCATTATTTGCTATTTCAATTACTGTGTATTTTATTGTTCTTTCTAAATTTGGAAAATCATGTCTATTATATAAGGGAAGAAGTGGTTAACATTATGAAAGAAAAACTAAAAAAAAGAAGTTAAAATCACTAATTCAATAATTAACCATTTCATTAACTAAAATTATAACAATTTTCACACACATCGCTTGTATCTAAAGCTAGTCTACATTTAAGATAGAGGTGGCAAAAGTTCATCCGACTTGACAAAGGTTCCAAACTTAGCATGAAATTAGCGGGGTGTAAATGAAATCTCTTTTTAACCTCTTTTAGTAAATGACAAGGTTCTTATATCGGTTGGATTAGGGTTGAACTCTTAAACCCAAACTGAACACAAAAATCCATTTATCTACAAGAATTGCACTAATTTAGAATTGTTCCCTAGTGTGTTGATTTTTTTAGGGATAAAAATAGGGAAAATGTTCTACTATTATGTAGTAGGCCATATTGGTCAAAACTAACAGTATAAAGGAGAAGAATAGTAAATGAAAATTGAATGCTAAATTTATCTAAATGATTTACTGTTTCCATTGTTGTAAATGTTATTGTTCTTTCTAAATTGGGAAATTGTTAAAAAAATTACATTTTAGGTAAGAAAAATGATATGATATGATCAAATGGTAAGTTTGATTGGGTTTGGGACATATTTGTTTGGAAATTGAAGAAACTTAGTTAAAAAAAGTAGAGAAGAGAAGAGAGAAATGCAGGTAGCTAAAAAAAGAGATTGAGTCTGGGAAATATGACCCGGATGGTGATGAATGGTCACTATCTTTGGGTGTCCTTTGAATCAGTTCTCTTGCTCAAAAAAGCAGTCACTCTTGGTTATTATTATGAGAGAGACTTTTCCCTTTGTAATTCTCCTCCTCTTTTTGCCTTCTCAGTGATAATCTGATCATAGGTTTAATTTCCACTTTCTGATACAAATGGAAATACTAGTGTAACATAAAAATGGAAGAAGAGAAGAAATCTACCATAATCTTATATGGTCTTCAATTTTACCCCTCTTTTATGTAAAAAAAAAAAAGAAATTTAACCCACTACCTTAATATACTAGCCAAATATGCACGCCATGCGTGCTTCGTGTTAAGGATATAGGAGAAACTACATTGTAATTTCTCTAGTGAAATGTATACATATTTTTCATAATTGTTTTTAAAAAAAGAGAAGTTTAATCATTTTGTTTTTTTAGAGGTTGTAATTGTGATCTTAAAAAGAGTTTAAATAGTTAAACAATTTAAATACATTAAAAAAGAGTAATAAATAAAAGAGAGTAGATTAGAAAAGTGTTTTGAAAACACGCCTAAAAAAACAAAAATCTTACAAAAGATTAATGGAAGATATCATTAGCATCATCATTCATGAGTAAAAAAAAAATACATCATCCCTATCCCTTTACCACTTTCTCACTCATCCTAAAATACGGTATCATGTTTCATATTTTATTTGATCAAATGCACCTTCACTCCTGAACAATCAATTAGGAGTAGCTCACACTACTAAAAAGTTTGTATTAACTAAAGCATTTAGAATACATTTTAAGGACAAATTTGGTAAACTAATACCTCGTTCTGTTCAACTTGTTTTCAATCCTTACCAGAAAAATAGGTTCAGATAAGCAAAAATAAGATTTCACCCTCTCACGAAAAAGGTTTGAATATATTTAGTTAAGCAAAAATAAAATCCAGTAAATTGAGATAAATTCAAATATGCAAAATAAGTTGAAAATAATAGACTCACTTGTTATTTAGCAAATAGGTAGATAACAAGTCCTCAATCTCATGTAGTCATGTGCGAAGTGCTAACTTATGTGAATAGGGGAGTATGTTAAAGGAAGTCGAGATCTTTTCTCTTCATCTTATTTTCATGTTCAGTGTGGATTTAATCAATATAGTTCAGTTCAGTTATTTTCGTTTATTATTTAATCTTTTAATTTATTATTATCGATCTAATTTATTTTACATATTACTCTTACTATTATTATTATTGCTATAAATTATTTTGTTTATTACTCCTTCCTTTAATTTTCTTTTCATTTATCCTACTTTGACCAATTATGTGAGAGCTTTTTGATCAAAGTAGGACAAACAAAAAGAAACAGAGGGAATATATGTTTACTCATTATTGTTACTATTATTATTAGGACGGAGGATGGTTTTAGGTTGGTGCGATTTGCGCCTTTGCAGTTTAATCATATTTTATCTCAATACGAGTGCTCTAATTTGCAATTGTTGTTTTATTTTACCGACTATATATTCACTATTACGTCATACAAATAAGCTACAAAAAGGTAGAAGATATTTTAAAAGTTACAAAGTTGCTAATAATATTACTATATCGGGTACAAATCGTTGTTACGCTAAATACTATAGATATTATAAACCAACCCAAAACTGTAAATAAATCAACCCACCTTTTTAGCTCATAGACCAATCAAATGACGCCACAACTGTTTATGTTGCAATTTTGTTATTATAATAGTAATATTAAATTACTTCCTAGACCCAATTATTATTATTATTATAGTAATATTAAATTATTCCCTCCGTTTTTTTTAATATGCACCTAAGGCTTTGCACTAGAACTAAGGAAAAAGTGCAAAAGTAAGAGAGAAGGTTATTAAAAGTAAGGAAAAAGTGAAAAAGGAAGAGAGAAGGAAAGAAAAAGTATGAAAGAAGTGTAATAATTAGGTGGGCCAACCTTCCATTTATGGCAAAAGGTAAAAAGGTACCAATTAAAAAAACACCCCAAAATGGAGAAATGTGCATATTAAAAAAACGGACGTAGTACTACTTAGATATTATTGTTATTATATAATCATCTTCAAGTATTAATATAATAATACAAACAATATTAATTACTTATTATTAATTACTTGTTATTAATAAATTATTAATTATTATTACTTATCTTATAATTATTATTTAATGTTCATACTATGATTTAATAATTTATATGGTTTAACGATTAGTTATATATTTATTACAATTCGATTCAAATAATTCAGTTCAGTTCAACTCCAATCAGAGCAGTTAGATTTAGACGAAGAGAACGGGCCCTCAAGATTTTGTAGTAATTTTGGTTATTCCCATATTACCCTTTAATACAAACCTTGACTTCTTTGAAAACCTCCACTGCTTTTAGTTTCTTGTAAGTATCCCTTAGGTTTTAGCTTATCTTTTAAGTTAGAGACTAGTTTGTGGCCGCCGGTGATGTATGTCTTATATCCTTTTCTATATGTTTAATTGAGCTAGAATGATATTCCTTACTGATGATTTTTTTAAATTTTTGAAATAAAAGTGTTAAGAGCATAAATTAGAAACAATTAAACAATTTAAAAGAATAATGAAAGATTGTAATGAAGAAGATCTTTTCACTTTATTCAAAAATTTGATTGAGGTAAAAGCGAATTGTTAATATTCCTCTATCATTCTTTTTTTTATGCTTTAATATATATATATATATATATATATATATATATATATATATATAAGGTTGTTTGTAAGGGTAAATTATAGTTTAATTTTTTATACTAATTTCAATATGTCCGTTTTGCCCTCTCTTTTTAACTTACTCTTTTTTTCTTTAATCATATTCTTTGTTTGGTTAACATAACACTAATTCATTCACACTTCTTAGGAATTGTCATGAAAAATGTTACTTACCTAGGGCTGAGCAAATAAACCACTTTCAACTTTCATATTTTTTGTTGGAATTTGTATAGATATAGGTTCACTAAACTTAATAATCATGAGCAATAAAATAGAAAAATTAACATTTGAATGTATGAATATTTTTCAATATATGAAAACAAATAATTATAATACATAATTAAACTTTCAATTAATTAGAATTAAATATAGTGTGAAGACCCTGAACAATGCCGGACCATAAAAACATCCTTTTTCATCGTGATATATTTAGTTGGTCTAACAACTAATATTGCCAAATAGAAGTACTATAATATATTCGTTCAACTCATTTCAAAAAACAAAAATATGATCATTTAACTTGTTTAATAGCTTCAATATTTAACTAGAAACTTCTCAAGGATCTTTAACTCTTAAAGATACCTTCATGATTGGTTTATTTTAAAATTTTTGACTTACTTTTTATTTGTTTTGACTAATTGAATCTTAACCCTTCATTCAAAAATCAACATTTTTTTTTTAATTCCTAATTAAATGGAACAACTTTCTCAATAATTAATTGTTTTCACATTTTTAAATTTCGAAAGAAGAAATACAAACCCTAAACAAACTTACTGTTACATATTCGCGTATAATTTTACACAATTTCGCACGCATTGCGTGCTTATATGACTAGTTTCTAATAAGTCATTAGAGTTGAATAGATTGATGTTAAATTTATTAGTAAAAACTTTTTTTTCTTCTTCTTCTAAGGCCCCCAAGTAAGGCAAATGCAGTTTACTGATAACTAGAGTTATTAGTGTTAACTAGTATTTGGCCTAGGCGACGCCCCCGAGTTTATCTGTATTATACTTTAGTATTTTAAGACAATTTAAATATGGTGTAGTAAAATGTTAACAACAAATTATAAATTAGTAGTTCTATTCATAAATAATGCAATTAAGATATTATTAGTATAACTTAATTATTATTTTTCGTTGAAAATCCATAATATAAAAGAAGTAGCAATTAATAAGGTAGTGGAGCAATAATTAATTAGTATATTTAGCTTCCATACATGAAGTCGCGGGTTCAAAAGTTTTCATGGACATTTTGCACTTTTTTATGAGAATAACATAGATAAAATGTTGTTGAAAAGAAGGGAGAGTAACATGTAGCGGATTGCAATCCATGCTTACGCTTTTTGGAACGTTTTGGAAGCTAGTGTGTTTTGGAACGTTTTTATAGAATTATAAAATGGTGCTGATGACGATGATGGGATCTAAGCTAAAATGACAAAAAACAATTTTCTAGAACATCTTTTTAAAGCGTTTTTGGACATCAATTGTATGCTAAGCAAATTCAAGATTAAGGAGTATACTATAATGTCATATAGTCGACATCAAAACTACAACTTGTAATTAGACCTCTTTTATTTACGATTTCGTTTGTTAAAATAACTATCTTTTTATGTTGAGTTTTCATTAAAAAGGAAGAGTTAGAGGAAGTTCCTATATCTTTGATGACAAGGATTAAGTCTATTATGACAACATTGGATTGAACTTGAAGAGGTAAACATGATAGCTATTCAAAATGATCTCTTAGGTGAACAAAGAATAGTGTATGTGGTATAGGAAGTAAGATTTGTCAAACCAGAAATAGATAGTTTCATGCTAAATATTACCGCTTTTTTTGAATGAAATGTCTTCATTACCGCCCTCCACTCCCCCCAACATTACCTCGTTATCTACTCTCATTATTAACCACTATCATCTCTAGTTAGGCATTGAGGAATGATAAATTTATAACGCTAAGAGGACAAAATTCTCTTTAATATAAAATTTATACAAATGTTATTGTGTTTATATTTGCCATCCTAGTGTTTGTATACCATATAGTATTTGTAACTCCTCTTAAAAAATATCGCAGAAGATATCTCAAATGGTTTAAATTAATCATTAAATAGATTAAACTAATTAATAAAAAAATTAAATAAAGTAATCGCTTAATAGATTAAACTAGTAAGTAGTATTCTTAAAGATAGTTTGTTATCTTTTTAATATGAAACTTTAAACCGTTGATTAATTTCTAAATTATAAGTAGACGGTCTTTTTCTAACTTTGATCCTAAGTTTTAAAACTAGTAATACCCCCCATAAAATACTTCATTTGCAATATCATTTGAGATGAAGCTTGTTAATGCCGACCAGGGGGGGGCCTTACTGGGGTAATCTAAATAATAGTACGGCAGGAATTATTGACCAGTTTCGAGTCTACGAGGATACGAGACCAATTCTTTAGGGTTATTTACGTATAAATAATTGAGGAATGATTGATATTTTACCCCACAATTAATTATTAATAATTAATAATTAGGTGTTACGTTATTCAGGAAAAATAATGAATATTATATATATTATATAAGTATTAATTCGTTAGTACAATGTACTCCCATGATAACTACTCAACCATCATGATTCATGACCATATAATATAAAATTGAATACCAACTGTCCTATGATTCAAATTGATTTTGTAAGTTTAAGGCTACCATTAGTGGTAAGTGGTCCAAGGTATATTCTGATCCATTATAATTTAATGGTGCTAATTTATTAGTAGTTGTACATATATAATTTAGATAATTCAACTATCTCGTATCTTCTACCCTTTTCTTGGGACCATACTTGCCTTAATATAGGCTTATACCTAATCTCTCTCTCCTCTTTTTTAAAAGTAGTTTAATTAGTTTAATACAAGTACTAATTCAACATTTCTATGCAAAAATAACAAAAGGAATCCATTTGGATGAGTTAAATGGCTACTCGCAATATTTTACGTAGCTCGAAGGCCCTGTTCAGTTCACATTAAAATAATAATATTCAGTAAAAATAAGTTCAGTTCAGTTCAGTAAAAATAAGTTCAGTTCAGCAAAAATAAGTTCAATTCAGTAAAAATAAGTTCAGTTCAGTAAAAATAAGTTCAATTCAGTAAAAATAAGTTCAGATCAGTAAAAATCAGTAGTGCAAAGAAGAAAAAACAACATGAATCAGTAAAAATAAGTTCAGTTCAGTAAAAATAAGTTCAGTTCAGCAAAAATAAGTTCAGTTCAGCAAAAATAAGTTCAGTTCAGTAAAAATAAGTTCAGTTCAGTAAAAATAAGTTGAACTGAACAGGGCCGAAATGCTCGATCATAAGAGCATTTACAATGGTTGTATATAAGGACTATCTTGCAAATATAAAAATACTCCAAGCTAGTAGCTGACTATTGGACATTGTAGCTTATTTGAGCTAGGTAGCCAAAACAAGCTACTAGCTCAATTGAGATAAAAAAGGAAAGAGCAATAAATGCTCATGATTTAAAGAATAAAAAATAATATTGGTAGGAAACATTTAGCAACATACATTGTTGCTTACCAATGGAAGAAATGGTGGCTTAAAAGTAATATAATTAGAAATTGTGAGGAGGCATTACTAGCAACAAAGAAATTAGCTAACAATTGTAGATGCTCTAATATGTCTAAAATCTAGGGGTTTACAAAGATAATCGATTTAAAATGTTTTGAAATTTTCACTAAATTAAGTTTAAGTCGAATTATAACTCTCAAGTTATTAACTCGATCCGGATTCAATATGATAGATCGACTTGGCAATATTTTTGAATATAATTAAGTATCAAGCTTATATTTTATATAGCTGGTTTACACCTAATATCTACTTTAGAAATTTTAGATATTCAAATCGATTTAAATTTGAATATAATTAAGTATTTTAGACGGCTTTAACATTTTCCTTTTAGAAATCATATTTATTTATTCTAGATATTTTATGATTATTTAAAAATCTTAATTTTTTTCACTATACAAACTCATGCCCTAGGAAAATTCAAACTTCTATCGGAAATATCAAATACCTCCATCGAAAGTTTTATTCTATTACAAAACTCCTATATCGGAAGCAAATAAATTAGCAAATTATCTCTTAGAATTGGGTAATTGAATTTCCGCACTATACATCGACTTTCTTAATAGCTCTATCAGAAATCATAATTTTTTTTCTTGATTTGTGGGTTACAATATTGAGAAAAAGGGTACCTAATTTTCTTTTCGGTAATTCTATTCTAAATAATTTTCTAATATATAGATTTTGTTGAGGGGGTTTCTATCTAATATAGATAAATAAGATAATCATACATGTTAAGCAATAAAGATAGCTGTCTTTGGATGAGGATTGGACCAACTGTCTCTAGATTAGAAATATAACTATTAATAGTAGTTTAGTACATCTGATTCTTATGATTAAAATATGACCACTATCATCTCATCTGAGCATGCAATGCCTGATCTCTCTTACATAGGTATAATCCGACGTGCGAGATATCTAATTTTTGGGCATTATTCAAAATGTTGTACTTAGAGGAATGAGGTCATTGCGGTCGTCATTTCAAAATTAAAATATTACAAGAAAATATAAGGGTCTCTGTCTTAGAACGAATGCACTACTTTGGTTCAATTATTATTATTATTCTAATGTGCGACTTTTTTTTTGGGTTAGGGTGTACATATCTTATTATTACAATATTCGTCAGATGGTACAATAAATCTTAAATTTCCAAAAGGCTACCACTTGATCTTTCAATCCCATGATTAAACTTTGTAACAAGATTAGTTGTTGATATTCATATCATTAAAGGACGAATAACACGACAAATCTAACTTTATGCCGGTTCACCGGAGAAAAATGGTAATACTTCCTCCGTTTCAAATTAAATGCAACAGTCAATATTTTGCACTATTTACAATATATAATTTGACTAAAATTTGAGCTTTACAGATAATGAAAAACATAGTCAAGTGAGATCTTGTTAGATTCGTCTCGTTAAATACATTCGTAATATCAATTTTTTATAATTTTTACTTATATATTATAGTAGATATTAACCGTTAAAGTTATGCCTCGACAAGCGTAAAAGGTGAATTGTTGCATTTAATTTGGAACGGAGGAAATATTATGACTCTGTGGAGGACCTACGAGGCAAAGAATTACGGTCATATCCCAATTTAAGATTATAATTTACTTCTCCATTCATTAGACTAATAAAAAAATAAAGTATTATGTTGAATTTCGATTTCTGTTCCCTTTTGTTGTTCCCATTTGGAATCTTACACTATTTGAAAGTAGAGAGAATCTTCTAAGTGGTTTCCAATATATAAGAAAAAACATAGTCATGTGGGATCTTGTTTTATTCGTCTCGACAAGTACATCAAGAATATCAAACTTTTATAATTTTTAGGAAAAATTGCCTAGAATAATGCAACCTTTTGGCGATTCGCAAATAATAATGCAACATAAATATTATTCTGGAATAATGCAACCTCTATACCCCATTTATTTTAAACGGGGTAAAACCGGTTATGACCTAAAGAATAAGTCAAATGAGACACGTGTCATATTGTTATTGGTTATCCTAAATAATTTTTCAAAAAAAATTTATAAACAAATAATTCAAAAAAAAAAACAAAAAAAAACCCCCTCCCCCTCCCCCAGCCGTGAAACCACCGGCCACCCCACCCCCTCCACCACCGTCGCCACCATCACAACACCCAGACGCCGCCGAATGCAAGGCCCACGCAACCCACCTGTCTTCGACGGAGACTCGCACCCACCAGCGCAACTAATACCCTTCGTTGCTCGCCGGCGACCTTCGCCCACCAGCGCAAATGGGGTGAGGGCTGGGGTGGGGTGGTTCTGGGTAGTTTTCGGCGAGGGAGGCGTTGGCGGGGGGTGGGGAGGTGAGAGCTGCAGGGGGTGCGGCGGGTGGAGGTGAGAGCGGCAAGGGGTGCGGGGGTGGGGCTGAGATCGGCAGGGATGGGGGTGGGGTGGTTGTTGCTGAGAGCAGCAGGGGGTGGGGGTTGTGTAACGCCCCGAAAACGGGTGCCTTAATTAATCACCATTAACTATAACTAATCACAAGATTTGCGGAAGCGTTTCCTTAAACCTGTGGGTTATGGCCCACCAATAATATAATATTCTTACAAAAGCTCATGATCTCATAATTACAACCAAGACCTTAAATACTTCCTTCATCTCATTTCTTGAAATCCGTCCCAAGCACTTGCTTTTCCCAGATCTATCTCCATCCTTCTTTCATAGCCTAAGCTTCGTTCAGAAGAAAAATAGAGAAACAAGAAAAGACATAAAACATTCCAAAATGAGTGGAAAACTCGTAACTTTACTCCAGCCCGTAAAAACGGTTTTGGTTCGAAAACATTTTTGCACTTACAGGCACATATTTGCAGGAGATAAAGCAGACACATACTTCACATGTAAATCATATTTCCTTGAAATAAGACAATAATCATATTTGCCACATAAATCATACTTGACTTATAATACTCACGTTCATACGATACATGAAATCATGCTAACGGACACTTTAATACTTTCATAAGAATATACGTAGACTAGTAGAACTTGGAAGCTAAATCATGTAAGAAATTATCGTCATGCATCTATAATTACGTTAATTACTTTAAGGCACGTGTCATGAACAATTAAGAATGAACATTGAGTAAATTCATCACGCTTAAAATTTAACTTCAGACTTTCATGAACTTAAACACATCATCTTGAAACTCAATAAGTTTCCATTAATACTCTTGAAATAACGTAGGTTTCTATCTTTAATATTCTAAATTCATTTGAACTCATTCATTAATAAAACAGGGCGAGAACACATTTCAAACATTTATAAAGCTTAGTATCGTATCAGTATTAATATAATTCATCAATCATTTTTATCAGTTTTATACTGGTTGTTGGACAGTATTTCAGCTGGTGGGACGTCTCCCACAATGGGCCAGTGCCCCAGTAAAAGAGCCAGTGCTCATCAGTAATAACAGTAGCGGGCCAGTGCCCCAGTAATAACAGTAGCGGGCCAGTGCCCCAGTAATAACAGTAAACAGCTCGGTACGTGCACGACCATCAGTCAGGATATATATACGGCTAACAAACCAGTTCTTTCACTTGAACTTATCATGTTTCATAACTTTTAATATCCATCAGTGATATTCAGTATACTTTAATCATTCAGCTCAGCTCTACCTTTATATAGGTAGTAAAATCATAACATAAACAATATTCATCATTCGTAAGCTTTCAATTGCTTCCTTATGAAACGTTCATTGAGCATTCATACTGACCGTTATTCATAAAGCATAACGTCATCCCATGACTCATAAGATAACATACTTACTCCATAATCATACGACACCTATTACTTTGCTTATAATATTTTATAACGTATTCCCAGACACTAATTGGCTTCACAGAAGCTCACATATTTCATAATAATTTTAAATGGACAACAACGTGGAATAACATACTTTATTTAATTCACGTGAGTCATGAGTTTTGTAATAAGAGTATTAATCGTATATATCTACGAAATCACATAAACATGTATCACGTAACTCAGAACCGACATTCTTTACTTAAACATTAAATAATCATGTGAACAATAATTACATTAATAACTTACGTTAACATCGAGTTTCATCTATATATGGATAAAGCTGTAAAATCATACTTTTACTTAAACACATACTTTCAGACATATTAATGATGACATATACTTTTACTCACATAAGCATGAATCATGGATCATAACAATAACTTATTGTAATTACATAAACATGGTTTTACTTGGATAAGCATATAACATAAAAGTATTTCATATATTACCATACATTACTTAAACATATAATAATCATTTAAATTGCATAATTCATATAATCATATGATTTCATATCGTTCATCAATAATAACTATACTCTTAACATGTAAATTATAATCTATAAATATATATTCAAATAACTTAACGTCATATGATGAATATGATTTTAATTACAAATTCTATAATAAGAAGTCCCTATAATTATATTTTACATTATAAAATCACATACGGGCAGGTATAATTGATAGGTTTTAGTCGTGTCACCTAATCAAAAATGAACCTACGGACCTCTAACTAGGTAGTCAGTGGAAGCAGAGTCGAATCCACAGGGAGACAGAGTTTCTAAATTAATATTCAACCGATTCAGCTACTCCAGATGAAATCAGGGAAGAAATAATTAAACTAAAGAATAGACTACAGAAGACGGAATAAATCGAGGATTAAACTATGGAATAAAAGTCTAGGGTATTAGGTCGGTCCACCATGCTTATACCAATCAAATAGGGTCAACTACTATCAAAACCTAGGTCAAGAGTCGGGGATTAGAGCCTATGTTGAGCTATGGTTAAAACTCGACGCTCATAGTTCAACATACGCCGCATGTTCACTAACGTAATCAGAACTACTGACGTGTCCTAGGCCTCTAGTCGTAAGAAGGATCTGTGCAAACAACTATTAACCACAAGCAACCAACGAAACTGCGCAATAACGTTAATTACTCAATAAAGAACAAACCACATCACAATCACCCTAATCAAGCCCTAGAAATCAATAAGAGTCTAAATCACAATCATGGTATAAACATGGCTTTCCTATCTAACACCCTAGAAAGAGACTACTCAGACATGATCGAATTAACAACGATAAAACTAATATGAAACCCTAACAATTGCATCATGAACAATTAAATAAATAAACTAAGCAATCAAAGTAATTAAATAGATAAAGAGTAGAGAAGAGTACCAATTGACGGAAAGCAGGAACTTTTATTGAAATCGAAATAGGTTTGATCACCTCTAAATTAATCTAAAGTGTTTGAATTAAACTAAGAACAATGAGAAAATGAACTAGTGTCTAAAGCAGTAAAAAAATGAATAAAAGATGTCTCTCTAGATAATGAAGAAAACGGTATTTATAATACCCCTCAAGTCTAATTAAAAATAGGAAGCAAAACTCGAAATCCGCGTCATTAAGCGCCAGACCCGATCGGGTGGGCCCGAGCACAGTACCCGATCGGGTCAAACACCAAACTCAGCGCTTTGTCTTCTGGGCCTTCGCATAGCAGCAGCGTAGCATTAAACTGATTTTAACGACCCACCCGATCGGGCCGTGGGCAGCCACCCGATTGGGCCAGGCGACAAAACGCGCCCAGCAGCTCGCCTCATCCGCAGCTTCACAACGAGACCTAGCAGCCTTTGACCCGATTGGGTCGGGTGCATTACACCCGATCGGGTCTGGTGCATGTTGCTCGCCCGATCTGATCGGGCACGCCTTGCCCGATCGGGTCCGCAACTTTCATACCCGATCATAAATACTTCGCCCGATCGGGCCATTTCTGCCCGATCAGTGCACGGAAACCTCCTTTGACTCCTTGGCTCTCTAATCTTCATGTTTAGGGGTCTTGGGACCTCCTAAACTATCCATAAAGCTCGTGAGCCATTCTACGTGTCTCATAACATCTCGTAAAGCCGTGGTTGCTTCCAAAAGGCTCGGGAATAAGGAGAAAACTCCATAAAACCTGCAATTCAACACTAAAACACGAAACCACAACTATTTACGATAGTTAGCACAAAATCGCTCCCAAGAGCTCAGATGACGCACAAATTAGCTTGTAAATAAGGGAGAAAACTCTATACAAATACGTGATATCAAACTCCCCCAAGCTAAACCTTTGCTTGTCCTCAAGCAAACAGAACATGAACATGGAATAGATTGCCTCACCCCAAAAATAAAAGTCAATCAAAGCTCAAAACATTTTCAAGACTAAGAATCGTTCAAGCAGGCGTAATTCAAGTTTGGCTCATCAAATCCATCCAACCACCAATCATTCAAGCAATCTATCAAACTCAAGCATCCACAAGGCATACAAGTCCTGAAAAGGCCCTTACAAGGGTGTCACTCCTCTCTATTTTTGTGGCAGGCAAAGAATATGCCCGAACACTCACCAACCCGACCATAAGTACCCTTCCCACTCACACTCTCATGTGTTTAAGAAGGTTCAATGACTCTCATCCTAGTCAAGTCGACTCAATTAGCAGAAATACTCCCTAGCTTTGACAAACTGACTCGAAATCAATCAAATGAACAATGCAGACATAAGCTCAAGAGGACTTTATAGGGTTGTAATGGGGTTTAGGCGAGAGGTAGGGGATACTTTTGGGTAATGTGGTGGAAAAACCAAGAAAGGGGGAGCATAAATCATTCAAACAAGGCCTAAGATGGCCTACACAACTCCCAACAATCACCATAAAACCATGTAAAGTAACCCAACTCTCATAAATCAATGAAAAGCTCATAACAAACCCAATTTCCTAGCAATGGAGCGAATATTCCTTTATGAACGTACGTGAATGAAAGAACTAGAATTCTTTTGAATTTTCATTTTATTTTTCTTTCATTTTTCTGAACTTCATTCACGCAACTCTAAACTTGCTTTTTCTTTTCTCTTTCTCACTCTCAAACCACAGCAAATACACTTTTAAATTCCTCAAAAACCAAACTAAACCAACAAACCAATCTCAAACTCAACCCATACAAAAGCTCCCCCAAGCTAGGCTTGGAATAATATCAAGTGAAGGCTTTTGGCTCATAATAGGGGTTTAAGTAACACGAAACAAGTCATTAGGCTCAGCGGGGCTAAGGAGGATAAAAGTATATCAAAAACTCACTCTGAAGCTCAAGAATAAGACAAAAGAACGCCTCTATCACAGCACATGCTGCAAGTCATCTAAAATTAGACAAGTACGAAGTCAAAGTCAAGATCAATCCACTAAAGAGGAACTAACACACAAGAATAGACTGGATAATAATATGAATCCAATAGGCTACAAAGAGGCCTCACAGTCTAACCAATTCAAGTATGCAGCACAAAGTGGTCTAATATAATCCAAAAATGCTCGAAATCATAGCAATCAAACATCAAATCATAGCCTCAAGATCACAAATGCCCAGCTATCCAGAAAACAAAGTGAAATCATTTTCAAATAGAGCACAGCAAGGGGCACAGGGAGGCAACTAAACCATTCATGGGAACCATATTTTTTTTTATTTTTTCAATATTTTTGAAAGCAGTAAATCTATCCTAGAAAGCAGTAAAAGAGATAGGGAATACAAACAGAACTCCTCCCCCAAGCTGAACTTGGCAGTATCCTCAATGCCAAAAGGTGATAAGGACTATGCTAAGAGGAAAAACAATGTTAGTGCCCTCACTCTCGCTCACAAAAAAGAAAAAAAAAGGAAAGGAAAAGGGAAAGAAAAATACGAGTTGCCTCTCGCACAGCGCTGGTTTATAAAGGTCTTGCACGACCATAATCTGCCCTCTCTCAAATAGGAGGGGCTTGGCAATGAGTGCCACCCTCATCAAACATCTTTCTCCTCCAAATGTTCTTGACTATGCCTCCAGACGGTGAGGCAACCTTAGGTGGAATTGGAACCTTCTCCATACCTACTTCATCCAGAACCTCATCCCTGCAACAAGATTGTTCAAGCATAGGTGCCTTAACAGCATTGGTTAATTTAAAAATCACTTCATCATCACCAACACTCAGAGTTAAAGACCCAGACTTGACATCAACGACAGCACCAGCAGTACACAAAAACGGCCTACCCAAGATAATAGGAATCTGGGCATCCTCATCCATATCTAACACCACAAAATCAACAGGAATATAGAATTTTCCTACCCTAATAGGAACGTCCTCTAAAACACCTAGAGGGTATTTTATAGAACGATCCGCCATCTGTAAAGTGATTTGTGTGCATTTAAGGGCTCCCATGTTCAGTTTCTTATAAACAGACAATGGCATAACAGAAACAGAAGCACCTAAATCACACAAAGCCTTATCAATAAAAATAGGTCCAAGATGGCAGGGTATAGAAAAACTACCAGGATCTTTTAACTTTGGTGGGGTTTTATTTTGAATAAAAGCACTACACTCTTCAGTAAGAACGACACGTTCTACCCCACCAAAGTCTCTTTTCTTTAGTAATCATGTCTTTCAGAAATTTGGCATAAACAGGCACTTGGGTAATTAAGTCTGTGAATTGAATCGTTACTTCAAGGTTCTTGACCATAGCCAAGAACTTACCAAACTGCTGATCGACCTTGGACTGTTGCATCCTGTGAGGAAAAGGTAGCCTTGGTGTAAAAGGCGTTTCAGAAACCTTCTCCTTTTTCTTCCCTGTCTGTTCAGCTTCTGCAGACAAATCGACTTCAGACGTCGAATTCTTCCCCTTTCCTTCCTCTACCACCCTCTTCTTCCCTGCAGTTGGGGTAACCTCATCAATGGGCACTGGAGGGGCATCATATGCAATGCCACTACGAAGAGTGATGGCGTTCACATGTTCTCTCTGAACTGGTTGCCCTGGCAATTGTCCCTGCTGCCTCTGTGTATTAGATTCTGCCAACTGAGCAACTTGAGCCTCGAGAAGTTGGATGTGCTTCTCTTGGGCTCTCCGTGCTTCCTCTTGGGCCCTCCGTGTTTCCTCATTTGCCTTTTACATAGACAATATCAGTTTCATCAGTTCAGAATTGCTAGGCTCTTGTGGGTTATTGGTTTGTGGAGGTGGGGTGGGAAAATTTTGTGGGGTTTGGAAATTATTGTGGTTGTGGAAGTATTGTGAAGAGGGTCTTTGAAAGTTTTGTGGGGCTTGATGGTATGAGGGTTTAGGATAGTTTTGTGGAGGTGGAGGTTGATAGTTTTGTGGATTTTGGTAGTTATGTGGAGGGAGGAAGGTTTGTGGCCTTTGTTGAAAGGCGTTTGCCTGCTCCATCTGAAATTGACTGAACTGACAGTCATGCCCAAAGTGACCCTGTACACCACATACCTCGCAGTAAGATGAGGTAATGGGTGCTACGGCAGACATAGCATTGATGCTCATAGGCGGAGGTGTCGAACTAGAAGACTTCATTAGTTGCTGAGTCAGTTGCGCCATCTGAGATGTAAGCAATGAAATAGCGTCATGTTCAAGTACCTTCTTAGTCAAACTCCTAGATGATGAATGGTCATTGGCTGCAAGATTTAATATGAATTCATAACCCTCATCAACTGCCTTGTCTAAAAACACTCCTCCTGCAGACGAATCAACAATACACTTCGTCTGAGGCTGCAGACCATTGTAGAATGTCTGCGTCAAGAACCATTTGTCCATATTGTGGTGTGGACACTCTCTCTGTAGATCTCTAAACCTAGCCCACGCTTCCCTTAATGTTTCATCAGGCTCTTGGGAAAACGTGGCTAGTTTATTTCTGATTTCTGCTGTTTTAGTAGGTGGGTAATACTCTCTCAGAAATGCAGCAGAAATCTCACTCCATTCAGTTTCTTGCACATCGTTCAACCACTTTTGGGCTCTATCTCTCAAAGAAAACTCGAACAACATAACTTTTAACTGATCTGGAGTGACGCCGACATGTTTAACGGTTCGACAAAGTTGTTGAAACCGTTGCAGATGATTTGCCGGATCTTCAGTAGGATGCCCACCAAACTGATTTTGCTGGACCATGCTGATGAGTCCAGGCTTAATCTCAAAATTTGCCGCGGCAATGGTGGGCATGGTAGGTCCAGTGGAGAGACCATCTGGGTTGGGCACCCCATATGACTTCAGTGATTTTGACATAACTGAACTCAAGGTGTCTGTTCCAGAGATGTTCAGCTGAACAGACTGCTTTTCTTTCTGCTTTATCTTTCGGATCCGCCTGATTGTCCTATCAAGATCGGGGTCCGCTGGAATGGGGGAACCGTTTCTTTGGGACATGGGCATACAAAAGAAACAAAAAGCAGCAGTAAAGGGTACCTCGATTGAAACAATGAAGTTCCAATGAGGTACAGAGAAGTAGACCAAATAATTAAATAAAAACTTAGAGAACTAGCCGTCTCCCCGGCAACGGCGCCAAAATTTGATAGGTTTTAGTCGTGTCACCTAATCAAAAATAAACCTACGGACCTCTAACTAGGTAGTAAGTGGAAGCAGGGTCGAATCTACAGGGAGACAGAGTTTCTAAATTAATATTCAACCGATTCAGCTACTCCAGATGAAATCAGGGAAGAAATAATTAAACTAAAGAATAGACTACAGAAGACGGAATAAATCGAGAATTAAACTATGGAATAAAAGTCTAGGGTATTAGGTCGATCCACCATGCTTATACCAATCAAATAGGGTCAACTACTATCAAAACCTAGGTCAAGAGTCGGGGATTAGAGCCTATGTTGAGCTATGGTTAAGACTCAACGCTCATAGTTCAACATACGCCGCATGTTCACTAACGTAATCAGAACTACCAGATTTCTTTTCATAGCCAAATTTGAAAGAGAAGAGTCAACGCTGGTGCTATCTGTCCTAGGCCTCTAGTCGTAAGACGGATCTGTGCAAACAACTATTAACCACAAGCAACCAACGAAACTGCGCAATAACGTTAATTACTCAATAAAGAACAAACCACATCACAATCACCCTAATCAAGCCCTAGAAATCAATAAGAGTCTAAATCACAATCATGGTATAAACATGGCTTTCCTATCTAACACCCTAGAAAGAGACTACTCAGACATGATCGAATTAACAACGATAAAACTAATATGAAACCCTAACAATTGCATCATGAACAATTAAATAAATAAACTAAGCAATCAAAGTAATTAAAGAGATAAAGAGTAGAGAAGAGTACCAATTGACGGAAAGCAGGAACTTTTATTGAAATCGAAATAGGTTTGATCACCTCTAAATTAATCTAAAGTGTTTGAATTAAACTAAGAACAATGAGAAAATGAACTAGAGTCTAAAGCAGTAAAAAGATGAATAAAAGATGTCTCTCTAGATAATGAGGAAAACGGTATTTATAATACCCCTCAAGTCTAATTAAAAATAGGAAGCAAAACTCGAAATCCGCGTCATTAAGCGCCAGACCCGATCGGGCCCGAGCACTGTACCCGATCGGGTCAAATACCAAACTCAGCGCTTTGTCTTCTGGGCCTTCGCATAGCAGCAGCGTAGCATTAAACTGATTTTAACGACCCACCCGATCGGGCCGTGGGCAGCCACCCGATCGGGCCAGGCGACAAAACGCGCCCAGCAGCTCGCCTCATCCGCAGCTTCACAACGAGACCTAGCAGCCTTTGACCCGATTGGGTATGGTGCATTACGCCCGATCGGGTCTGGTGCATGTTGCTCGCCCGATCTGATCGGGCACGCCTTGCCCTATCGGGTCCGCAACTTTCATACCCGATCATAAATAATTCGCCCGATCGGGCCATTTCTGCCCGATCAGTGCACGGAAACCTCCTTTGACTCCTTGGATCTCTAATCTTCATGTTTAGGGGTCTTGGGACCTCCTAAACTATCCATAAAGCTCGTGAGCCATTCTACGTGTCTCATAACATCTCGTAAAGCCGTGGTTGCTTCCAAAAGGCTCGGGAATAAGGAGAAAACTCCATAAAACCTGCAATTCAACACTAAAACACGAAACCACAACTATTTACGATAGTTAGCACAAAATAGCTCCCAAGAGCTCAGATGACGCACAAATTAGCTTGTAATAAGGGAGAAAACTCTATACAAATACGTGATATCAATAATGCTGGACATAAAGGTTACCGTCACTTCATACTTCGTAACTAATCCTTCCAATTCATAATCATCGTTCATATAAATAATCATACTTTCACAAACATACTCATACGGGCATATAGTAGTGCTGGACATAAAGGTTACCTTAACCGCTTAATCCAAAATATCGCCATAACTCCCAAGAACGTCATCCATAGACCTTTCGAATTTCCATATTCCGTTTACCGCTCCAAGATACATCAATAAAATAATAATTATCAGAATCAACCCATCTTATAACTATAATTACGACTTTTCCTTAATGACCCGTTTTTCGGAATCTTAACTTAAAATATAATTCTCAAAACTCTATGTATATATTAAAAATATTATTTTGTAAAATTAAATTAATAACTTCATAAAATAATAATCATAAACTAAATGGGTTGTCAATAAATAGAATATAAGCAAAATGGGTTTTGTACCTTATTAAGGTCAAAATTGACTTTGGTTCTTTTAATACCAAAGTTACTGGTTCAAGAATCAGGGACTTGATTTTTTTGCTTGAACCAAAAACGGAAGCAGGAAGGAGAGGAGGAAGGAGCTGGGTGGTATTTTGTGGTGGCCAGCATTCATGGCGGCAGGGAGACGATTTTTATGCGCGTGGTGGTGCTGCGTGGCAGCTACCGGCCATGACACAGTAGTAGCGAACAGGGGGAAAACAGGGGCAGCGAGAAAGACGAGGCTGCTACTGCTGGTTGGGGTAATGTGGTGTGACAGGGCTGCGTTTCTTGTGGTCGTGATTTGGTGGCAGTAGGCCGTGGTGGTGGTCTGGTTCAGCAGACATGGGAGGTTGAGGGAGAAGAGTAGAGGTGATGTGCTCGGTATTAATGAAGGAAAATCAGGGAAGAGGAGATGATGGAATGAGTTGGAATGACATGAGTTGGGTTTGTGCACCTATTTATAGAAGAAGAGTAGTAGGTATTCAATTTGATCTTCTCCTTTAATGGATAAGCATGAAATGGAGAAGATGAGGATGATATTTCTTTTAATATGATTTGTCTGATTTTGGGTTGGTGTTATCTGATAATCTGAGTTTCATTCTTATCTAGTTGCAACTCCCATTGAGCTTATCCATTGCTTTGTTGTTGCTCCAATGGTGTTGAAGGAAAGAAGCAGGAGGTGGAAGAAGATGGTGATTTATTTTCTTTTTCTTTTTTCTTTTTCTGATTTTTGTCTTTGGGTTAAATGGGTTTTGGTTTTGGGCTTGGTACTTGGATATGGATTTGAGGATGGATAATGAGTAATTACCCATAAGTTTACAAAACACAATTTTATTTCCTTAAATAGTATTAGTAATAATTAGTACTTAAAATCATTTAAAAAATCAAGAATATACTTTAATAAGAAACCTTAATACCACTTATTAAAATAATAAGGTCATACTTAAGTTAATAATCTTAATTGTTTAATAATAAAATAAGGTTAAAAATCGGGATATTACAGGTTGGGGGTGGGGGGTTGGGTGCAGGCGTGGGGGTGGGGGTGGGGGTGGGGTGGTTGTTGCTGAGAGCAGCAGGGGGTTGGGGGGTTGGGGCTGCAGGCGTGGGGGTGGGGGTGTGGTTTTTTTTTAAAAAAAAGTTTTTGTTAATATATTAATTAAAAGTTAAAGTTTTAAATAAAAATTATCAATTGTTCAGGTAACCGGTAATTTGTCCTATTTAAAATAAATGGGGTATAAAGGTTGCATTATTCCAGAATAATCTTTAGGTTGCATTATTATCTGCGAATGAGCAAAAGGTTGCATTATTCTAGGCAATTTTTCCTAATTTTTATTAACATATTGTTAGAGATATATTATACACGATATAAAATGTGCATATTGGCAAACGTGAAAAGGCAAATGGGAACAACAAAAGGGAACGGATGGAGTATATAATTGCCACCTCGATATTCCGGGTCTGTCGTTTATGACTTTATGAGTGGTGAATCTAGAAGAATATCTAACATGGGCGAAGTAATATTATTAAGTTTTTATTAATTCATATTATTAATTTTACAAAAGATTTTTCAAAAACTCCAATTTTTTTAAGGAAAATTCTTAAAAAATTTCTTGTGTAGGTAAAGTTAATCCACAGTAATTAAGGGAACTCAACTGTTAAGCACTATTCATTTACATTTTCGCTAACCACTTAGCTTTTTAAGTTCCTACTCTTTTTTTAATAATATTATTTAGGAAAAATTGCCTAGAATAATGCAACCTTTTGCTCATTCGCAGATAATAATGCAACCTAAAGATTATTCTGGAATAATGCAACCTTTATACCCCATTTATTTTAAATAGGACAAATTACCGGTTACCTGAACAATTGGTAATTTTTATTTAAAACTTTAATTTTTAATTAATATATTAACAAAAAATAAAAAAATAAAAAATAAAATCCCCCCCCCCCTGCAGCCCCAACCCCCCCAACCCCCTGCTCTCAGCCCCAACCCCCCCCCAACCCCCTGCTCTCAGCCCCAACCCCCCCCCAACCCCCTGCTCTCAGCCCCAACCCCCACCCCTACCGCTCTCAGTCCCCCCCCCCAACCCCTGTCGCTCTCGGTCCCCCCCCCCAACCCCCTGTCGCTCTCAGTCCCCCCCACCCCCTGCTCTCAGCCCCCACCCCTGCCGCTCTCGGTCCCCCCCCAACCAAACCCCCTGTTGCTCTTAGCCCCCCAAACCACCTGCCGCTATCAGCCCCACCACCCTACCCCAGCCCCCACCCCCTGCCGCTCTCACCCCCACCCCAGCCAACGCTTCCCCTCGCCGAAAATTACCCAGAGCAACTCCACCCCAGCCTCCACACCATTTGCGCTGGTGGGCGAAGGTCGCCGGCGAGCAATGAAGGGAGTGGGCGAAGGTCGCCGGCGAGCAATGAAGGGAGTCGAAGACGGGCTGGGTTTGTGGGCCTTGTATTCGACGGCGTACGGGTGTTTTAAAGTGGTGGTGGAGACGGTGGTGGTGGTTTCTTGGCTGGGGGAATGGAGGAGGGGGTGGGGTGCACGGCTGGGGGAGGGGGTGGGGTGCACGGCTGGGGGAGGGGGTGGGGGCACGGCTGGGGGGAGGGGATGGGGGTTTTGGGTTTTATTTTTTTTATTTTTTTAATCTTTTTGTTTATAATTTTTTTTTAAAAAAATATTTAGGATAACCAATAACAATACGACACGTGTTTCATTTAACCTCTTCCTTAGGTTAAAACCGGTTTTACCCCGTTTAAAATAAATGGGGTATAAAGGTTGCATTATTCCAGAATAATATTTAGGTTGCATTATTATTTGCGAATCGCCCAAAGGTTGCATTATTCTAGGCAATTTTTCCTATTATTTATAAGTATGAAATATATTAAGGTAAGAAGAATTAATAATCATTTGGGTTGCCCTCACACAGAGCCCCACCCAAAGGCCCATTACAAGCCATAAACCCCCTCCCCTCCCCCTTATAAATTATTTTACTTCCACCAAGATTTGAACCTTGGCCTCCAATCCCATGTAGAAAATAGGAAGTCATACCATTAGACCCAAGGATCTGCTTGGTTTTAAGTTCCTACTCTTGATATAGATGTAGATCAGTAATACCATTACTACAGTCTACACTAGTAGTTCTCTCGTACATAATTTGTTGTACAAGTTCAATAGCAATGTTTTTAAGACCATCTTTAGATAATCAAAACTATGGATTGATGTATAATACTTCTTTTGATTGTTTTAAGCAGAAGCCTTCTTTTTTTTTGAAGGAGATACAAGGACTCAACTCGAGTCTCCCTATCCTGGGGATTGACAAGAGTGAGAAAAACTAAGTACATAAAACAAAAAAAACTAACAACTAAAACAAAATAAACCTAAAAAAAAGACAACTCAACTAAAACTAATCTAAAAAAAGAAACAATAAAATAAAACAAGCTTCTTAGAGAAGCCATTCAGTACAAGTGATTTGGGCCTATGGCGGTGGAAACGGTGCAGCACCGACCAGGGTCTGGGAAGCACAAGGAATCTGCCTTTTGAACCTCATGAGAAGCTAAGTATTTTCGGTGCTTAAGAGTGGTCCGAGGAAGTAAAATGTAGAAGATGGACGTGCAAACTGATGATGAAGTTCCGAGGGCTTGTTCTCCCCATCTTATTTTCAATTCAGTTCAATTCAATTCAGTTCAACTCCCATCAGTTCAGTTCAGTTCAGTTCAGCTCCAATCAGTTCAGTTCACTTCAGTTCAATTCAGTTCACTTCTGCTTCATTCTTTTATAACCATTTAGGTCCCGTTCAGTTCAACTTATTTTTACTGAACTGAACTTATTTTTGTTGAACTGAACTTATTTTTATTAAATTGAACTTATTTTTGCTGAACTGAACTTATTTTTGTTGAACTGAACTTATTTTTATTGAATTGAACTTATTTTTGCTGAACTGAACTTATTTTTACTGAACTGAACTTATTTTTACTGATTCATGTTGTTTTTTCTTCATTGCACTACTGATTTTTACTAAACTGAACTTATTTTTGCTGAACTGAACTTATTTTTACTGAATTGAACTTATTTTTACTGAACTGAACTTATTTTTACTGAATATTATTTTTGTAAGGTGAACTGAACTAGGCCTTAGTCAAATATCATTATTATGTTGGTCTAGTTTATTTTACTAATTACTCTTATTATTATTATTATTATTTATTTTTATATTATTATTATTAAGTATTATCATTATTATATCTATATATTATTTTGTTTATTATAGCTTTACTCATTATTAAAAACTATTATCATTAAGGAGGAACATGGTTTAGGTCAAAAGTATAAACCAATCAAATCACGTCAAAACAATTTATGATGCAATTTTGTACGGTCCGACCCAATCATTAATGTTTTACTAAATATTATTATATTATTAAATATAATTATTAAAATAGTAATATTAATTTACTTCTTAGATATTATTGTTATTATATAATCATCATCATCAAGTATTAATATATTAATACAAAGAGTATAAAATAATTGTTATTAATTATCATTACAATCATTAAGCATCATCATTATTATTATTATTGTTATTATTATTATTATTATCATTATTAATTTATGATTATTAATATTATTTATAACTATCATTTAAAAATATCCAAAATACTATCATTATTATTCATTATTATTACTTATTATTATAATTTTTATTTAATATTCATATTATTATTGTTTAAATATTATTTATATATATTTAATTCAATTCTATTCAATAATTTAATTTAATTCAATTCAGTTCAGTTCAGTCCAGCTAGCTCCAATTAGTTTAGTTCAGTACAACTCCAATCAGTTCAGTTCAGTTCAGCTTCAATCAATTCAGTTCAGTTCAGTGTAGTTCAGTTCAGCTGAATTATGCCGAATAGAACAAACCCCTAGTCCATTTTGAAGGTCGAACTGTGGTGCATAGCAATATTTGACTATGAATCATCCTGATATTGTCTATAATGTAATTCGGTTTCTCAGTTTATGCATGTCTCTCGTACTACCCGTCTTAAGGTTGTGAAAAGAATTTTAAGGTATTTGCAAGGAACTTCAGATTATGGCCTATTTCTTCACAATACTGGCTCCCCAACTATGGTCATTTTTTATTCTGACGCTGATTGGGTCGGCTTTCCTAACACTCGGTGTTCTATTACTGTTATGTTGTTTTCTTAATTAAACACATTAATCTAATTAATAGATTCTTAATTAGCATAAAAAAGGGAAAAAAGGTAAACCAATTTCCAACCACCCCTCCTCCTGCCAGCAACTCCCCTCCTTCCACCCCCGAAATCACCTTCCCAACCCCAACCACCCTCTCATTCACATGGAGAGTTGGCTTCGCCTAACGAAGAATTTTTCAGCCATCTTTGCTTACCTTGATTTGGATTGGACTATCTCTCGGTTCACTACAAGCTATTATGTGTTTCGGGTGATAATTTAATTTTCGGTCGTTTGAAGAAGCAACCCACGATATCTAAATATTTTAAAAAGACATATGATTATGTTGTAGCATATACAGTACATGACACTATTTACAAACATTGTATTCTTGCTGAGTTGACTTTCATCATTCATGCGTCTGTTCAGTTATATTGTGACAATGTGTCTGCATCTTATTCGACAAATAATTCCGTTCAGCATGATCACACATTATTATTTGACTATCATTTTGTGCGCGAACATGGTGCTCCTGGTGATCTAGTTGTTAAATATGTACCTGGTGATTTACGCATTGTTGACATTTTGAATTTTACGTTCCACTGCACGTGATTTCACCTACATAGATTAAGGGGTTGTAATAAAAAATATCTCAGTGTGTTTATGTAATATCATGTTAAACTTATTTTAATATTTTAATATAAATAGAATGTCAGAGCATCCTTTGAGGGTAAATCGTCACATTAATTACAGAAAAATTGGTTGCGTCATTCCTTTTGCATTGTTAACTCCATGATTTTTTTGTTCGTTTGATTTTCGACTTCATTTGTTTATCGGCAAAATAAATTAAATGCTTGTCTCCAATCTCTCATCATAACCCTAATTACAATTCCCTTTCGTATTTTCTACAATAACCATTGTTTCATTTTGAAATGAGAGATTTATAGAACACAATACTACTTATAATAGTGATAAGTAAGGAGTTGCGCGCACACACAGATATACATATATCAACTAAACAATCACATAATAACCACTTGAGCAATAGCTTAATATTTGGGTAATTTGGTTATTTAGACTCTTAGTCTGTAAAAACAGTTTTAATCTCTTTATATATATGATAGAGCCAGGCAACCTAAACAGGTTAGCCAATTATTTCAATACTCGTACATGTTATCAAGAGCCTGAGTTAAGAATTTTTTTCTCGTCCGTTACATTCCTAAACCCTAGTTTTCTTCTTTTTCCGGCACCACCCACATGGCCAACGATTATCCGGCAAGCACCGGAGCCTCCGTCGTCGCTGTTAGCCCCTCCACACCGGTCCACCACACGCGTGTATCCTCGGTAGTGATGTAACAGCAGCAAGCGCAGGGCCTCTCGTCTTTTAGCCTCGTCTCCACCACGTCTAGCCTCGGTGGCGCCTCTTGGCTGGCACACCAGCACACCGTCCACACACCGGCGTTCCCCCGTCCCTCCTTGCGGGCCTCATCGGGTTTGTATCTTGGTGGTTCTCCCTCACGGAGCCCTTATGGCTGTTTCCCACCCGATTTCAGTAACAACGTTGCTTCATATGTGCCTATGTCGCATACTTCGTCTGCAACGGTTATTCCTTCTCCTATCACTCATCCCGCTTTGGTTCTTCCTCCGACACCTATTGCACAACAATTCAATAATCATGACATCACACGTTTTGTTACGATCAAGTTAACTGCGCCAGAGGATTTTCTCGTCTGGAAAACTCAGGTTAGATGTTTTTTGTTAACGCATCAATTACTTGGTATTGTCGAAGGTACCGTCTCTATACCTTCTTCTACTTGTGTTGATCACCTTGTTTAGTATACTTTGACTGCCTTGGATCAAGATCGGGATTATGATGCCCTTGTCACTACTTTGTTACAATTTCAAACGTCTCTGACGTTTGATGATCTTTGCCCCAAGCTTCTTCAGCATGAGCAACGCATTAAGGCTAAGCGTGCATATGATGATACGTCTATTGCTCATCAGGCTTCATTCGCTGTTCAGTCTGGTTCTTGAGGTTCCCAATCATCTACATCGGGTGGTTCAAACTCTAAGGGTCAAGAGGGTGGTAAGAACAAGAATCGCAACAATCGTAACAAGGGTGTTCGTGGCAACAATGGAGGTCGCGACAATGGAGGACATGGTAGTCGTGGCAATGCAGGCCAAGATAATGGTATGGGCAATTTTCATAACGTTTCATATGTTGATTATTCTTGTGCCAACTATATTGCTAATGATTTGTCTTCAGCAGGAAGTAATCCCTCTAACGACAATTTAGCCAATACTCATTCCTCCGATACTTGTGGTCTTTGTTGGTATCCAGGTCACCAAACAGCTTTTTTGTCCTCAGTGTTTCAATCACAACTTTGTGTTTTCTTCTCCTGATAGTGTCACACGTGCCCTAGCTGCACGGTCTGTTGGTGGTGAAACGAATGACTCCGTTTGGTATCCAGATTCTAGAGCCGCATCTCACATGACCTCACAGGATGGTAAGCTATCTAATACTCTTCCTCACACTAGTTCGAGTTCAATTGTTGTTGGTGATGGCACATGTCTTCCCATTAATAAACTTGGAAATTTAACTCTGTCTTCCCCTAGTCGCCCCCTACGCCTCACGAAGGTGTGTCATGTTCCCCAGTTGAACCATAATCTAATGTCTGTTCAAAAGTTATGTCAGGATAATTCTTGCATAGTTTGTTTTGACGATTCTTCTGTTTGTGTTAAGGACAAGACGACGAGGACGGTCTCGTACACTTAATGGTACACTTGCAGCCTTGCCCATCTACCTCCGGGAGAGCTAGGCTTGAACCTTAGTAAAAGTAAGTTTGTATAGTTAAAATCAAAGATTGAAACATTTAGATTTGGTCTATGAAGAATGGTGGGGGTTAGATCATATTTATAATTTATCCTTATGAAGCAGGGAAAAATCACGTAGTAGTGGCGAGAACGGAAAAGATAATGTGTCATGTGACTTAAAACTCCATGACTTTATGGAATTGAATACAGATAAATTATTGGGCTATTAGGATAATTGATTTTATTAATTAGACTCTTGGCCTATATTATTTAGAGACGGTTTCATTCTTCTATATATAAAAAGTGTCAGACAATTTAAACAGGTTAGCCAATTATTCCACTAACAAATGTTGAGAAAATTTGAAAAAAGAGTGGGGGCATCAATTGGAAAAAGAACAAGGATTATTGTGTGCGTAGATTATACACCCCTAGACTTTCTTTGCTTTTTTGAGATTGTGTTGTTTCGAATTTTCTATAAAAGGGATTGCTTCTATATGGGGGAATCAAGTTGTTTTTGGTATATCAATATTGAGTGGCTTATGTGATTTGATAATGCTAGTAATTATACTTTTTGTAATTTGTGTTAATGTGTGAAGGAGAAGATAGTCGGAAAAGAAGAGAGATTTCAAGGTAACACAAATTGGTCAAGTGATATTTAGAAAAATTATAGGCATAAATCATGGAATATCCTTCCTAGTGATATTTCAAGAGGGACCATGATGGTGGTCCTATAGCAAGGTGGTTGTTCCTTTTTTAGGTAAAGATTTTGTGAATTAGAATTTTAAATGAATTAGATTGACATTTTGTAGTCATATTGGATGCTCAGAGCATCTCTGCTACCTTAAAATACCAAGCTTAAAATCTCAACATGCTGATATGGATATGTTTGTCCATTAGAGTAAACAAAATTCAAGCATTCTATGTTTAACTAGACATTCCCATGATATTGAATATGGATATAAAAATTAAATTATGAGGTAGTAATTAAACAAGAATGTAGGTCCTACTTAGAAGTCAAGACATATAGCCTAGAATTGGAGTAAAAACTCAAATCCTACCGACTTACATTCTCTCTTCTATATGACCTTTTCTCAGGCTACAAAAACATATTGTTTGCAATGGAGATGCTCTTATGGCTGCTCATGCTCATGCCCTCATGTTGTTTATAATTTCTTTAAAGTATCTTTAAGAAAATTAGTATTATATTCGTTCTTTTTTATTGATTACGATTTGACTTTTTATGTTATTCAATGCTTATCTTTGATCTTTTTATCCTCCATTTTGCATGTGCTAAAGATTGAGATAATTTAGAAGCTTTCACTTTATTCTAAATGGTGTCAGGATTTTTACTGTAATCAACAAAAAAAGAATAGAGGTAATATAATGAATAAAGAATAATATTCTATCCGTTGCTCAAAGATCTCCTACTTTCTGTGTTTCATCCATGCCTGAAATTCCGGTAATACAATAAATATGAAGATCACATAAGGAAGGATGAAACCTTAATGACTAGCGGACATAACAAAATATATAGAATAAACGAATAGTTTGTAGTTAAGCTAATGAAGGGAAACTCTGTACCCTCAATCGAATATTGATGAACGACCAAGGTGTTCTTGTGTTCATTCAAAAATGATTTTTATTTATTCGTAAGTCACTATCGATTTGGTGGGCACTCTTCGAAATTTCAAAGATACATAGTCGGAAATCAATAAAATTGTAATTTATTATGAAAATGCATTAACAATAACTGACATCAAAATCCGATCTTGAATATTGTAGATGCTTTTTATTGTGAAACAAAGAGAGCAATTAATCCATTGAAACAACATTTGCAAATGGCAATGGATATTGATTTGAGAACCCAACAACTTGTCCTCTAATAATTAAAATTTTCTATTAAAAGCCATATAGATTTGGGCCTTGAAGAAAGAACATTTGACACAATTGAGGAATTATTTTAGTTGGTAAGTACTATTATTGGGGTGGGATGGGGCCTTGGATAATGGTAAGGACGAGAGAGCAATGTGATGATAATTAATTAAAGGGTCAGAAATGTAATGAGTAGTAGTAAACAATAAGGGTCTCCCAGAAAGGGAAACTTTCGAAAGAGATGAAGAGAGATCAGTTGTCACATACAGTAATTTATGAGGGAAGAAAGCGATCCATCACTGAACACCACAGTTCTTTAATTATTCTAATCCTATCACCTGTTACCTGTATACTGTAGTACTTTGTTATAGTTCCTATGTTTTTCTAGTTGTAACAAAAGGAAACTACATGTAGACCCTCTTCTTTTGGACTATATAGAGTTGAGTCAAGCTGAATTAAACTAAATTATAAAATAAAAGTAGTTGAATTGAACTGAAATCGTGAAATAAAGTGAGTTGAACTGATTTTTTTCTTCAAGTAATTCAGTCCAATACAAGGCCATAGTTATCAATATACCATGCATGGCTTGACGAAGTTGCAAGACATTTGATCTTATAACTTTAAGGTAGATCAAATTCCACTAGGGGAATTTTGAGTCGGGGATTTCCTTTATCTTTCCCCCTACCTTTTTAACTGACTGGAATAGGGGTGCTAATCGAGCGAGACAGCTCATGAGCTACTCGACCTCGACTCGGTTAAAGCCCGGTCGACGTTCAGCTCGAGTTAACTCGGATCGAACTCGAGCTCGGCTCGAGAAGCTAATGAGACCAAGTCTAGATACAAAAAGCTCGACTCGAAGACTCGCGAGAAATTCGAATGATATATTAAAGTGTTAAAATACGGTAACATCCGAAGTTAAAACCTTATTGTTTAAATTAAAACCTCTTGGATTTATCATAGTCTATATTATAGATCAATTTTCCTTTCTTTAATTTCAAGGATTCGACCTACCAACTTGAACTCGATTTACATGTATAATAAATTTTCAACTTATTGTTATTCCTTATCAGTAGAAATTAGTTTAAATAATTTCTAATACAATCTAAAAAGTCTAGATAAGCAAAAATAAGTTGAAAGGAACATATTTATTCTTTTGAGCTTAATTATGTTCATCTGAACTTATCCGAACTTATCGGAACTTATTTTTTACTTATATGAACTTATTAGATTTTATTTAAACCTTATTTGTGATTGGGTCAACTCTTATTTTTGCTTATTTTTCCTTGCTTAAAGTATCTGAACTTATTTTCTCTAATGAGAAATGATAATAAGTTTAAAGAATAGAGTCTCAGATCGCTTTTAACCATTCGTTTCTTTTTACCAATATTAAAAGTAGTACAAGGGTCACATAGATAGTTGGATATATTATATGTCATCCACATGTTAGAGCCTTTCTTCTCTCCCTCTCTTTAAATATATTGTGGTCTTTTCAACTAATTTTGCTTATTTGAACTTATCTCAACGTATCTGAACTTGTGAGAACTTATTTTTTCTTATATGAACTTATTTAAACTTATTCAAACCTCATCGAAGCCTTTCTTTTCTTTCTATTTAAAGATACTATGTTCTTTTTAAGTTACTTTTACTTATTTGAACTTATCTCAACGTATCCGAACTTATTTGGCATGCCTGAACTTATTAAAATTTATTTTAACTTATTTTTCTAATAAAAAATATTTTTTTTTGAAAAGTAGAGTTTTAGGCCCTCATTAACCAACCATTTCTTTTTACCAATCAAAAATAGTACAAGCGTCACTTTGATGGTTGGATATTACTTCCTCCGTTTCAAATTACTTGCTATACGTGCATTTTGGTTACTATACACAATTTAGACTTTGATTGACTTCGATGATTTATATTTTAGGAATAACATAATCATGTGAGATCTTGTTAGATTCGTCTCAAGACGTACCTTTTGATATTAACTTTTCATAATTTTTACATATTTTTTTTGGTGCTGGTAATTTTTACTTATTGATATGAAAGATATTAATGTTTTAAAAAATACATTGAATAGCGTAAAAAGTACGAGTGTAGCAAGTATTTCGACACGTATATACTCCCTCCGTCCCATATTAGTTGCAACATTTTCCATATATGATTGTCCTATATTAATTGCAACACTTCTATTTTAGACATGGATCCACGAATATTTTATTACATATCACCCAACTAATCTACCCCTCTCATTCATTGTATATTTGAAAACATAAAAAAAATTACTCCCCTACTCTATTAACTTCCTAAAAGTACCACATCACTTTATAATATCAATTTTTTTGATATAACCTACACTATACTCTATTAACTTTCTAAAATTATGTACATAAGGTATTACTCCATCCGTTCCAAAATGTTATACCCATTTTCCGGTTTAGGCCGTTTCAAAAAGAGATACCCATATAGAATATTTTCTATTTATATACATTTTTTCTCCCTATTTTACCCTTCAATATCTAAACATTTACTTACCTTTTACTCATTTGTACTTTAATGGTCCCCACATTTAAATCTCTCTCTTACTTTTCCTAATAAGGACAAAAAAAAGTACATGAAAATTATTAAAATAAACATAAGATTCTCCTATCATTCTCCTATCATTTTATTTCCCTTGATTTTCCCCCATATTCCAAATGATATAACATTTTGAAACGGAGGAAATATTACGATTAATATAATGTACATCATCCATATACCACAAATTTGAGCCCTTTTTCTCTCTCTTTAAAGATATTTTTCTCTTTCATTTTGCTTCTCTCAATGATCACCATGTGTTCCCTACCACTTTGCTATCTTTCCTTTTTTGGAATCCTATTGGAGATTGTCTAATATAAAATATAAAAAGAATACCTAGTTTCCTCTCACGGGATATCAATATAGTACTACTGCATAACTACAACTTATTCATATATTTTTGCCTTTTTCCCCTCGCGTCACGTGCTTATCGACCTCTATGACATCTTAATTATTTTTTTTTCACTATTCGTCTCCATTTAGGCCCTGTTCAATTCACCTTAAAATAATAATATTCAGTATAAATAAGTTTAGTTCAGTAAAAATAAATTCAGTTAAGTAAAAATAAGTTCAGTTCAGCAAAAATAAGTTCAGTTAAGTAAAAATCAGTAGTGCAAAGAAGAAAAAACAACATGAATCACTAAAAATAAGTTCAGTTCAGTAAAAATAAGTTCAATTCAGTAAAAATAAGTTCAGTTTAGTAAAAATAAATTCAGTTCAGTAAAAATAGTTGAATTGAACGAGGCCTTACTTGTACTAGGTTGTAGTACACGCGATGCATGAAAGAAATTCTAGCTTGAGTTGATTGAGTTTTTAATGCATAAAAATATACTTCCTCCATTTTAAAATAAGTGATACACTTTTTTCCACAGTTATTAAGGAAACGATTTAAGGGTGTAAGCCATTAAATTTTTCAATGAAATTTTAACACAAGTAATATAGAGTCTCATTCTTACTTGTATTAAAATTTCATCGAAAACTTTACTCGTTTACACCATCAAATTGCTTCCTTGATAAACATGAAAAACAAATTGTATCACTTACTTTAAAACAGATGAAGTATAAAAACTTAAGCAACTAGCTCAATTTTGGCCATTATATCTCAAGTGAGTTAGGTAGAATAAGCTAGTTATTTTAAAAATAAAATTATTCTTTGTGCATTAAAGTCAGAGCCGTCCCGTACAATTTGGGGGCCCTGAGCAAAGATAAAAGATCGGCCCAATGAAATAAAGATTTTATCGGAAAGATAGGAACTAATGAGAAAAGCTATCCAAAAGTCATTTATCAAACATTTCTTTATGTGATGAAATTTTTTTAAAAATAAATTATCGAAAATATATTTCAAAATTTTCAAACATGTTTAGTAAAAAATATCTGTTTTCAACTTAATACAGTTTGAAAGTAAATTTTTTAAGAAAAAAATAATATAAATATAAAATATGAATCAACTTACAAGATATACTTTATGTTAGAGAAAGTTACAAAATGATTTGATAAATTGGAATATGAAGTTTTGTTGACTGATGACAAAAGGTAAAGAGCAAACTCAATAAATGAAGCAGGATGCTTGGTTGTTTAAAACAAAAAAACTAAACGGAGGAGTATGAAGGGTATGAAGTTTCGAACCCTGAATCCAATAGCTGGGTTATTGTTTAAAACCTTGCGGTAGTAGCACACTAACACACCACTATGCCAACCTAAACTTTATGTTCAGTATGTGTACCAATTTGTATGTAAAGAGAGTTTAAATGGGGGCCCTTTTCAGGCCCAATATTTATGGGGGCCCTGTGCGGGAGCTCCTTTCGCTCCTGCTAAGGGCCGACCATGATTAAAGTAAAAGAAATATGATTAGATATTTTTGACATATGAGACTATTCTAATTATATGTTTATAGCTTACTATAAAGTAAATTGTAGCTTTAAATTGATGTAGCTGTAAAAAATGACATAATAAAACAAATTATAGACAATTTAGTTTGACCATCGTAGATGCTCTTATAGAGAAAATGAAAAAAACAAAACAAAAAGAAACATAGTACCCTACCTAGTTTTATGGTCCCTGCTTGATTTCGATTTATCTTTGATTCTTGGGGGGTTTGAAGAGTTGAAGTTAAACTCTTGACAGCTGTCTCATAGTCATGAATTATACCATATGTCTTTTTCAGATGAATTATAACGAAGTTTCTAAGAGCCAAATCGATAAAACTATATTCATGCTAGGCCCATCCTATAATAAAGAATTAAGGATGGGTTGTGAATTTATGATAATATAGTGGTAAATGTTTGTATTTTTCACAATTGTTAGTCGTGAGATTAGAGATTAATTTCATTAGAGGTAATATAAGATGCCTAAATATAAAGTTACGTTTAGTAAGCAAAATAATATTATTAAAGTGTTTTACATATAGATTAAGATGTTAAAATATCTGATAACGACGGAAAATTTTCCAATATATCCGTTATTTTTACTAAATTAATCAATTTTCAACCCTGTGATGCATGCATCATCTCACATAATTTCATGTTTGTCGCTATTTATCCCTTATTTGCTTAATTTCATCAACAGAAAATTTCAATTATAGCACTTCTTGTGTTACTTCTTTACAAAGAATACCCTTTTGTTAGGTTTTTAAATCTTTAATGCCGAGAAAGATTTAAGTATGATGTAGTTATCTACCTTTTATTTATTGAAAAATTCTGCTACTTAATCAACTAACTTTACCAAACAGTTTATATACTCGGGTTTCTTTATCAATTTCAGCGACTTGTCATTTTTAAGTGTTATCTTATCATTCTGGCCAACTTATCACTTTCAACTCATTTTACCAAGGGTTAACAAATATACCTACTTCCTCCGTTTCTTTTTAAATGCAACAAATGCACTTTCTACTATTCACACTTTTCACTTTGACTAAGATTTGTGATATGTATATAATGAAAAATATAGTCAAGTGAGATCTAATTATTAAGTTCGTCTCGTGACGTTTTTCATAATATGTAATCTTTATAATTCATACTTATATGTAACTATAGATATTTGTGTTTAAAGTAATACATTGGGATATGTAAAGTGCATTTGTTGCATTTAAAAAGAAACGGAAGAAGTATATCAAATCACACAAAAAGTTCATATCAAACTAGGAAAAATAAGCGTAAATAAGAAAATATCAAATATTTAAAAATAAGGATACTTAATCTAAATGTGAAATTTGCAACAAAGTTTAGGATTTGAAAGAAATGAGAAACCATTTCATATTTCCCCCTCTTTTTTCATTGTAACATACAGGGTATTTACGATAATTTAGGAGATTTATGTAATAGGGGGAGGTAGAAGTGAAAAAAAAATGTCTTGATGATGAGAAATTGAGAAGTGATAATATGATTATTTATATAGTTTTACCTCCTATTCGCGAGCTAAATCGTGCCTAATTGGAGCTCTTCGGAACTCATTTATGTTACTTAATCTATAAGTTGTGATTTTGTTGTTTTCATGTTGAATTGCAGTTTTAGGGAGTTTTATCACTTTTTTGAGCCATATTGAAGAAATCACGGCTTAACGAGTTGCTACGAGGCACGTAGAAGTTGTTACGAGCACTATGGATGAATTACAAGGTCCCAAGACCTCTAAATTTGAAGATCGAGTGCCTAAAGCCAAGAAGGGCTGGAAAGACATGTTTTGGACGGGCAATATGGCCCGAGCGGGCTGAATTTAATGCACTCGAGCAAAGTTGTTTCGGGCGGGGCCCCGGTATGTGCTGATGCTGCTTCTTGGGCGAGAAGGAAGAAAATCAAGCAAAGCTGATTTTTGGCCCAGCCCGTTGGTCCCGGGCAGTGTTACCCGTTGGGGTCGGGCAGGCCCAAACTCAAAACTGTGCTGCTTGCTGTTTTGCGAAGGAAATTGAAAAGCTGGGCTTTGTTTGTGGCTTGGCCCGATGGTGATGGGCAGAGAGGCCCGATCGGGCGGCGCGTAACCAATTTCTATCTTTTATTTCCGTTTTAATTCGATTTTTAGGAATTGTTATATAAAGCTAAACTCTTTTATTTTGTAGACTTTATTTTTCAGCTTTCATTAGTTTAGTTTAAATTGCTTTCTTAGAGTAAACACTTTAGATGAGTTTTGGAGGAGATCGAACCTTGGATCATTTCAATTAAAGTTATTGCTTTCCGTCATTCGGTATAGTTCTTCTCTCTTAATTTATTTATTTAATCTCTGATTGCTTAATTAATTTGTTCATGATGCAAAGTTTAGGTTTTTATATTAGGTTTATTATTGTTGATTTGATTATGTATGAGTAGCCATATTTCCAGGGTTTTAGTGAGGAAAACCATGTTTATACCATGATTTACTTTTGAATTGCTATTAGTTTCTAGGTTTTGATTATATTGATTATGGTGTGATTTGTTCTTGATGGGTGATCAATGTTATTGCGCAGTTTCATTAATTGCATGTGGTTAATAATTATTTGCACAGATCAGTTTTACTTTTAGAGGCCCTAGTACCCACCAGAAAAATTCTGATTATGTTAGTGAACATGCAACATATATTGAATTATGAGCATTAAGACTTAACCATAGCTTAACACGTGCTCTAATCTGAAATCTCTCGACTCTTGACCTAGGTATTGATAGTTGTTTGAATTCTTTGATTGGTATAAGCATGGTGGACCGAACTAATACCATAGACCTTTAATTCATAGTCTAATTCCCACTTTTATATTGCTTTCTTTACTTTAGTTAGTAGTTCAGCTGATTCTTCCCTGATCTTGTCTGAAGTAGCTTTTTAAGTGAATATTAACTCTGAAAATCTGTCTTCATGTGGATTCGACCCTACTTCCCTGACTACTATTGGTTAAAAGACTTTACGATTTACTTTTGATTAGGTGATACGACTTTAGCCTATCAAGAAGATGAACAAAAAGAGATCAGGTCTATGAAAAACACTTACTTCTGAAATTATAGTATATGCAAGTAGCAAAAGTGGTTAATTGGATGGCAAAGCGATTCAAGGAGTATTTGGAATGCAAGTTCAATGGGGTTAGAAGCAGCGAGACATGAGTGGGTCACATTGGATGGCAAAATAGTTCAAGGATCAGACATGATCTTCTGTAAGCTTGGATATATTCTCCAAAAGGATGGAGACGTCCTCATAGAATTAACGCGGGTTGTTTAAAGTGAAAAGGGGTCACCGAGTTTCTTTGAGATTCCGCCCTTCCCCATAGATTGAAGAGAAAATTCTATTGCACGACAATTAGGCTTGCGTGGTTATATGGCACCGTGTATTTGGCAGTGAAACAATGCCTCGTTCAAAAAATGAATGTGGCAGAGATACGCATGTTACAGTGAATGAGTGGCCAGACAAGGAAGGATTGATTAAGAGATGAGGTGATTTCAGAAAAAGTAAGAGTTGCATCTATTGAAGAAAAGATGAGGGAAAATCGTTTAAGATGGCTCGGTCATGTGAGAAAGAGACGACGTGATGCGCCGGTTAAAAAATTTGAAGAGTGGAGGAGTAATCAAATTGTAAGAGGCAGGGGAAGACTTAATATGATTTGGATGAAGGTAATTGAAAGTGATATGAGTTACTTAAGATTGATGAGAGCATAATGTTGGAGAGAGTTGGGTGGAAGGAAAGGATTCACGTGGAGGAAGGAGTGTAATTACCTTATTAATTTGTTTATCTTTAACGCGTTTGTCTTTGTATCTAATTTTTTTGTGACACTTGTCGATGTCATCTATTTTTTCAACGGTTTCATATGACGATTCATGATAACTCTCCCCAAATTATTCTGGAAATAAGGCCTAGTTATTGTTGTTGCAAGTAGAAAAACAGAGGAAGTATAAGAGCTTGTTTTTTCATACTGAATTCTGAAAGTTTAGTTTAAATTTAAGGAAAAATTGACTACAATAATCCAAATTATGTCCTTTCCGCCGTGAATAATCCCAACTATGAGTTATTCCTGTATAATCCCAATTATTTGGCACATCCGCCACAAATGCACCGTAACCTGAAGGCAATCTGTTTAACAGGTAAAAAAAGCCACGTGTCATACTCTCAGTGATTGTTTGTAATTATTTTGTTTTTGCTTTTTTTTTTAACTTACCCATCCCCAACCCCTAATTATTTTCTTTTTGGTTTTTTTTTTTAAGTTACCCATCCCCAACCCCTGTGACCCGTAAACCACCCCTCTCCCTATTCACTCTCCTCTCCTCACCCCAACCTCAACACCACCACCACCTCACACACTGCAACATCACCACATCCATCTGCACCACCGCAACACCACCACTTCCCCTCGCACCAACAAAACACCGCCAACTTCATATGCATCACTACAACACCACCGAAACACGACCAATTTCAACCACCCTCTCCTTGCGCGATTTCTCTCACCTCCATCCTCTCTCCTCAAGCGAGTTCTCTCTCTTCCATTGAGATCTCGTGGTCGTGGTTGCGGGGTTTCAATTGGGATCTTTTATGGTGGTTTTCGTTTTTTTAGTGGGTTTTCGATTGGGGTTTAGTGGGGGTGGTTGTTGGGTTTCATTGGTTTTGGTTGTGAGGTGGTGGTGGTGGCTGGCGATGGATGGTGGCTGCGCTATGGCTGGCAGTGGAGGTGATGGTGTGTGGAGGTGGAGGTACGGTGTGTGGGCGTGGCAGTGGTGTGTGGAAGTGGAGGTGATGGTGTTTGGTGTATGGTAGTGGTGTGTGGTGGTGTGTAGCAGTGGAAGTAATGGTGTGTGGTGGTGTATGGCAGTGGTGTGGTGCTGTGTGGTGGTGTATGGTAGTGGAGGTAATGGTGTGTGGCAGTGGAGGTGGTGGTGTGTGACAGTGTGAGGTTACTGTAATGGTGGTGTGTGGCCGTGTGAGGTGATGGGTGGTGCTTCGTTGGTGTTGGATGACTGTTTGTGGTGGTGGGTGATGGATGTGGTTTTTGCAGGTGGTGGGTGTGGTGGTGAAAGTAGAAATTAGAAAGAAAAAGACAAATAAATTTTTTTACCTTATCAGCCGGTCACAAGTCATTTGGGTGTGTTTCTGGCGGATGTGTCCGATAGTTGAGATTATACAGGATTAACTCATAGTTGGGATTATTTATAGCGGAATGGACATAGTTTGGATTATTGTAGTCAATTTTTCCTAAATTTAATTAGTTTTTCGCTCACTGTTTTAATTCAATACACCTCAGTCCAAAAGAAAAAGAGCGGGATATAAGTAGGAAAGTTTATTTGACTCCAAAACTAGTACTCTTCAATGCCAACATTTCACCCTTCTAATGGGCGCCTTAATGCATGCATAGTTGCATACGCATGATAAAAGGCTCAAAGAAGTGTAAAGAAGCGGATAACCTTTGTCAACAAGTCAAGGCCTAAGAAAATGACGTTGTATAAAGTTAAGGAGCTTTCCCTATATTTCTAGGCCTCACAAGTAACAATAACGTTTTTGTGCCATTTAATGTTACTTACAGGTTGGTTGTCCAAGCTTGTTTATGGAAATTGGGGTATCCTTTTGATTGAAACTTCACTGTTTACATTCACGACAAAAATGTGGTGGCCTAGGTTGTTTCCTTAGCACCCTTCTAAGCCCACAATCCACAATAGGTTGCAATCAATTATTGCTAATAAACTCTCATGGCTTATGACAACTATCGATGGATGGTTGATACTTGATACACCTTAATCGAATTTTATAGTGGGCATTTAAGAGTAAGCATCTTTGTAGCTTTCTTATATTTTTATTTGTTTGTTGTTTCCATGTTGTTGATGAAGCAATATGGATGTGAATAGAACAAGCGCGGCAGATGATCTTTCTATATTTTTATTATTTTAAAAATCTCAACACCATCCCCATCCATCCCTAGTGGCAGGGTAACACAATATTGAACTGGATTTATTAGACCCGACTGAATCTAAATACCCTCAATTTCGGCTTATGTTTATACATACATACATCTCTTAAATTTATATATTTAATGTGAAGAGAATACATCCTTAGTCAAACAAGTTCGCATTTAAATGAAGATTTTGCCTACTTCTACATGGGGTAACCTTGATTTAGACCTACATTTGAGTAGAATTCTCCTATTTAAAGGGAGACCATCACTTGTTGATTGATATCTTAAATTCACCAATTTGATGACAAACAAGTGTATAAGCATTACCTAGATAGTGTTCCCTCGTGAATAATGAACAATGATACTGTTGCTGCTTGCTGCTTGCTGCTTGCTGCTTGCTGGTTGCATGTTAAGTACGTTTTATGATATCTTTTAGGGGTCTATCTGTAGTAGTAGTCACTAGTCAGTAGTCTAGTAGTAGCATATCTAATCCTTTAGATAGTTTAAGTAATTGGACTTTATATTGTAGGTGATAGAGTCTAAACCAATAGGCACTGGACAGATATATGCATACATTTACTGGCACCAACTACTGATTAATAAGTCCACTATCACACTGTTGGTATTCACTGTTGATCACTTTAGCATCTTTTCAGCGCCCTCTTTCTCCTGAAATGAGAGGGCCAAATTAAGGTTATGATCACATGACTAAAAAGGATATGGATTTTCATTATACTACTCCACCTTTTTTAATACTACTACATTTTTATTGGCTAAATGAACTACAAAAATTCCCTTTACATAGTGGCGGACCCACCCTCAGGAAAACGGATTCACGTGACTCATATAACTCTATAGCTTGTCTTATAAAAGATCGCCTATTTTAAAACTAAAATTAGCCAATGGTCTAAAACCGCGCCACACGATTCTTTTGCGAAGCGTTCTCTCAGACGTTTCCGCTGCAAGCAAAGAGGTTTCAATATACCAAGTCTCTTGCTCCTATTAAGCTCAGCCTTAGTAGAAGAACTCACGATTCGATGGTATAATATTATTGAAAGATTTTGTCTGGCGCTAAAGCCCTTAACTTAATAAAGGCACCCAATCCAATATTTTAAAGAGAAATGAATAGTTTGGGATGAAATTAAACGAAATGAATTTTTAATAGAATATGGGTTTAGGTTCGTCTAATTATAAGTTAAAATTAGACAACCTTTTTTAAAAATTTGTGATAGCTCTATTGATTGCTAGCAACATAGTCAATAAATAATTTGGATCTTGGAGCTCATAAGTTCAACTTTTGAAAAGCCTATATAAATTATAACTTCACCCTTCATAGCCAAAAGCTCTAATTTTAGTAGTTTTCAATTCAATTGATTTTTTGATAATTTTTCCTCGTCCTTCACCACCTTCTCCCCAAGATAAACTTCACTAATTATTGGAATTAGTTCAACTTTTTTTTTCTCTAAAAGATGGGCCACTACCAAGTTTAAATGCAAAATTAAATTTTTTTGATGGTCTTAAACGCAACATTAATACTTTCTTTGTTCTTAAATATGTCCTTTTATTACCCTTCTAAATTGCTCCATTTGTTATTATGTTATTATAAGATAAAAACTAAAAGGGGCATAGATCCGAAAAATTACTGGTGCTTGAAATGCAAGCTCAGATATGAAATTCATGGATGAGGTGCTTCTCCAGTGGGAACTGGGAAGAGGGAAGTTGGCAAATGGTGATTCACTCATGGTCATGGATGAGTAGGCTGTCGGGGAATCGGTGGGTTCTACTTGGAGTAGGTTCCTAGAAGCTATTTTAGAGAAGATGAAGATTAGGGTGGTGCTGAAGATAAATGAAGAGAGAGAATGTATGTTAGTTTTGAGGGTTCGGTGTTAGATGATGTTTGTGTGAGGGAGGGTTTATCAATTTTACTTATCGTAGTTATGCTGTAAATATATAGAAACTTCCCACAATCGAAGTATTAGCAACTAAAATGAAGTGAAACTCTGACAAAGAGTCCATAAGTACATAAGGGCTATCGCAAGGGGCACAGAATCTTTCATAGAATATGGCTATGGTGAACACGTAAACTATAGATGATGCAGTACAATTAAGATACTATAGCATGGTCTTTTCTAAACGGACTACAAGCAAGTACAAACATCTTTAGATAGAAGGGTTTATGGGAACATGACCTGATCCCATCCTACACACACGCCTCACATTCCCGTTCATTTGTCTTCAGAGTAGCCCGTTCACGCGGGAAGTTTTTTCATTGATTGGTATACGAAAAATTTCAAGAACGACACAAAGCGTTCATCAATTAATTAGACCATTTACCGGGCTGCATACAATGAGATTATGAGTTTCGTAGTTAATACTATAGTCTGCTCAACTGAATAAACCGTTGGATCTAATGATTAAATAAAATCCAAGTACAGCTTGACCATAAGCAGAATAAATTCATGCATGTCGTCAAATGTCATCTTTGATTATAGAGAATAATAATTTTCACTAGTAGATTGTAACACCATCTGCATTCTGCAGGGCATGCATACCTATCCGCTTCTCACAGATAGAACTAGAAGATAAGCAAAGCAAATGTTCAACCTATCAAAATAACTCAATTTATAATACCTCTAACTCAGATACACAATGCACCCATATCAGGCAATATTTCATCAGCTCCACGGGAAGTGGCTTTGGTAATTGCTATGTTTTTCTTCCCCGGCTTTCCTCTTTTGCTCCTTCTAACATGAGCTTCGTTATCACTGATGACACAGAATAAAACTAATATTAAGACTAATCATAAGAAGCATAAACAGGATGCTGTTTTTGTTTTCATAGCTAATCTTACAGTGGCTGCACCACTAAAATTTGCAGCCAAATATTGGGGCTAAAGCGCTTCCAGGACTTTAGTCAATCACCTTCAAGGTGATCAGAATGCTTAAAGCCTTAAACCCACAAAATGATATGAACCAGGAATTCATATCTCTGGTCCTCCACAAAGGTCTCTTTCTCCATTTACTAGCCTAAGCAAGATCAGGTACATCAATTCGTGAAATGCATATAGCTACTTAAATTTTTAAAAGGAAGATTGAGTTTGACGTATTAATAGCATGAAGAATACAAGGAGCTATTGCCCTCCCCTGGCTCAGTAACCCAAAAAGGAACTAAGGGCCTGTTCTCCCAATTTATTAGCTTATTTTCAGTTTAGTTCCATTCCATTTTCGGTGATATTGTTATTCTTATTGTCAACCTAATTTATTTTACGAATTATAGTTATTATTATTGTTGATATTATTTTCTAATTATATATTTACTCATTATTATTATTCCTAATTATTGTTAGTATTATTTCTTATAATAATAATTATAATATTCAGGCCTGTTTGAGCCCAAAAGGCGGATAATGGATGATTGCTTTCATTAAGTGATTTAACTAATTGATTCTATTAGCTGAGTTGACAATTAACTGGATGTATTATAGTGTTTGATAAATTACTGATAGTTGATAGTTTGTTTTTTTGAATTAAAAAAATGATAGCATAAAATTAAATTCCAATCCTCTCTTTGAAAAAGCTCTTATTAAGAATATTTCCAATTCGGTTTATTCTCTTCAATCCGCTAATGAAATCCGCTTATTACAACACCAAATCAGTTTTTTAGTTGGTCAAATCTCTAATATGCTCATAATCCGCTAAAAAGTCATCAAAAAGCTTATAGCTAAACAACTTATTATTCTTAGACATGGATGTTATCATTATAATTATCAAGTATTAATAAAATATTATTGATAATAAATATTATTAATAATAATTTATAATACTATTATTACTATTATTTATTTATTTATAATTATC
The DNA here is from genome assembly GCA_947645195.1 of Patellifolia procumbens. Taxonomy (NCBI): domain Eukaryota; kingdom Viridiplantae; phylum Streptophyta; class Magnoliopsida; order Caryophyllales; family Amaranthaceae; genus Patellifolia; species Patellifolia procumbens. The sequence continues at coordinate 5,084,660 of CANSGD010000144.1, forward strand.
AATTTATTATTATGAATCTTATCAATTATTAATTACAATTCAATTCGAGTCAAATCTGTTTTCAGTTCAGTTCAGCTCAGCTCCATTTAGTTAGCAGAAGAGAACAAACCCTAACTCTTGCTTTTCCTCAAAAAGAAAAAAACTTCCTGCTAAGGATCAGGAAGTAAGTCATGACAATTAACAAAAATCCTCGACACTAGAAGCTCCTTGCAACTCTTTACTATATGTCTAAATTAACTTAAATTGAATGGAACCTAACACACCATTTTGAGGGAACAAGTTCAAGAGCATACACTGTAACTTCAGAACAGGTCTTTCCAGCAGCTGCTCCACAACAAGCCTTGTATTTCTTCTTTGATCCGCATGGGCAAACCTTGTTTCTAGGAATTTTCTGCAACTGTCAAAGATGCGTCAACAAACTGACAAACGCTATCCCGGAACCTTACAGTGTCAAGAACAGCAGCAATTCAACATGGACTAGGAAAGATAGGGACAGTTAGTAGTAAGTGCGATCTAAAACACGCACCCTAAAAAATGGGAACATAAGGTAGGAGGGGGAATAGTTTATAGAGAAGAATGATAGAGCACCTTGTCACCCTTGGTAGATATTTTACTGCGATCAATTGTTCCAGTATCAGCCGGTTGATCTTTTCCCTCAGGAAAATCTCTGTTTTCCTCGTTCTTATTAGAACATGTACTTTTCTCATGATCTATATAAACAGGGAAGATGGAAAAAATCAGAGAGTTAGAGCATAGAAGCAAAATGAAACGTAGGATAAGCTGAATTCAGCATGAATACAGATTCATACATGGTACATCATAAAACATGAGAAACGTGGAACAATGAGCATTAGTATATCCCCTCAAAAAAAAAAAAGCATTGGTATCTGTATAAAGTCAAACATATATACAGAAAAATATAGTTCAGCAAGCAGAAACCAGAGGCAATATCAGTCATACATTCATAGAAGTAAAATTGGATATGCGTTTGGGTTAAACATAGGACATTGAGGTTTCGAAGACAACGACGTTTTAAAAAATAGCTGACGAGATTTGTCATGTTGCGCAAATAACTATTACATCAAAATTAAAACTAACAATTACCCGTTCTACCATTTTCATGACAACCACCGTTTTCCTCTTCTATTTCTTCATCTTCTAGTTCTGCTATCAAGAACTCAATTGCAGCATCAACATCACCATCTACTTGTAATAGGACCTGCACAACATTAAAGTCTTCATACTCAGAATCGCTACAAAATCGTTTAATTAGAAAAATAGGTGTGGCTTGAACTGGGCTGTGTGCCTTCTTTTCATGTGGGCTGCGTGCAGCCTGAAAGGAAAGGAGAGCATTTTGGCTGTGCAAGACAAAGCCCACGTGAGCTGATAAAGATCAAGGGCCCAAGTTGCATTCAATTGAGCTGAAGAGATCACAAAAACCAGCGCATTTTGGAGGAAAGGAATGGAGAGCATTCAATTGAGCTGAAAGGAACGGAGAGCATTTTGGCTGTGCAAGACAAAGCCCACATGAGCTGATAAAGATCAAGCTGATCTGGCCCAAGTTGCATTCAAGTGCGCTGACGAGATCACCATAAACCAGCACCTGGTCCCTTCCCCCCTCTCGCTGGGCCAGTCTGGTAAACTAGAACTGGGCCGGTCTTGCACCTTTACTTTTTATTCATTTTATCTACTTTGACTGTACTAAAGATCATGGTTTAAGTTGGAGTATTATTTTCTTAGTTGAAGTTTAAATAATATTTCATTGATTTTGAATCAGAATTTATATGCAAATTACAATCGAACAATTAATGGATTATTTACCATGTTATATTTTAATTAACGAGATTATATACTTATAAATTAACTTCATGCTTTTGATTTAAATTATTAATTATTATGCATGAAATTTATTTTCTTTAGAAGTTAAATACATGAATAACATACATGACATTATTATTTTTGCGTGAATGGTTGAATGTTGATCACTGGTATAACCCAAATTGAGATAGAAAATACGGTTTGCATGCCTTTAAGTAATTTTGTAATTTAGTTACAATTTGCGAACCATGGTGTATTGAATGTAATAAATAGTATATTTAAAAATTCAACATAGTTTAAATTGCAACTATCCTATAGAGTCCATGGAGTATTGAAGATTAAACGGAGGATGGAGATCCAAGTTTCTTTTTCTCAAGAAATGCAATCCTAAAGATTAGATCTTTGGGAGCAGGGTCCATACTAAGATCACATTTATTTTTAAGTGGGAGGATTATTTTCTTATTGCTTTTATTTCTACATGTATTATAGAAGCATGCTTAGGTTATTGTTGGGTTTGCAAGCCCAATGAGTCCAACACGGTGAGTAAGGCTCGGGAACACGTTGCGGGTCTCGTGCAAAATTAATGGAACATGAAGGGAAAGATCGAAAAGAAAAAAAAGGATGAAAACGGGAACTGACGCGACCGGTTTCCGCCGAGGGCGGGCAGATTGCATCATTATCGATTTTCTTTTGTTTATTTGTTTTCTTTTGATCTTGTTTCCTTATTAGAGTAGGATACTAATATTATTTGTTTCATAAGTCTAGGATAATATTGTTTCCTAAGATAAGATGATATTTGTTTCCCAATTATTATCTTGTTAGTTTTTCTTTTTCACAGTCTTCGAGACACAACTTCAATCATTAATATCTTGAGTTACACATGAGAAAAATTACAAAAAGTTGTATATTTGGAAAGTACACAAGGAGAAGAATCAAACAAGATCTCACACGAATCTATTTTTTCCTTACATATATAAAACTAAAGAGTGTTAAAGTTTCCATAGAATAGTGATGATATGCCAAATGGAGCAAGTAAAAACGGAGGCATTATAATCTAAAAAGCCACAAAAAAAAATCATGGAATGTCAGCTGGATTAAAAAAAAAAAGCAGATAATACCTGCTCAACTTTTTCAGCATCATTACAACCACTGCCTGCCATGACCATTTTGACAGCTCCTCCATGGACAACATTATTTGAAGTTCTTGCTTTTAATTGAGCACTTTTAGGTTTTGCTTCTTGTGAACTTGCTGTAAGATTAACATCAACCTAAATAAGTAGGGAAATCAGGTTTGCTCCGTAGAAAAGTGCCACATTACAAACATTGAAGGGGCAAGAACATCAGAGTTTAGGCCTAGAGGGGATGGGGTACCTTTATGATGATAGGTTTAGCTGGTCCACAGCAAGGATCATCTTTTAATCTCACACTATTGTAATGCTCGCCGTCATGATAAGACCTGCATGAAGGTGATAGTTGGTCATGAATCATGATCGTGAGTATGACGAATAAGGTTTGTCTAAAATCATCAGGTACTATACGAAAAGTCTAAGAAAACTATGCCAACACAACTGAATACAAAGAAACAATTAGTGGGCTCGGGAACGCGTTGCGGGTCTCGTGCAAGTAAAAGTACGTGGAGGAAAAGATCGAAGAAAAGAAAACAAGAAATGTGCCAGGAACCAGTTTCATTGTTTCCGATTTGTTGCTTTTTTTTATCTTGTTAATTCGTAGTCTAGAAGGATTATAATATTATTTGTTTACTGTAAGTATGAATCAAAAGAGCCCGATTCGAGGATGGGTATGTCGAGTTTAAATGTTTAATGAGTGACGAGCACAAGTCCAGCAGACTCGTTTTATTAGCACCTCGAAGCCTTGAGTGTAAGGCGAAGAGGAGTAATTGTGCCTTGGAGAGCGGGTGAACATAGGATATAGGATGGCCTTTTTTGGTAACCCACTGAAAGGTAAGCGCGGCCTTCCACCGGTAACGGCGGTAAGGGTATGTCCTACGCCTATGTTGCTCCGACACCCTGCTTCCTCCGGAGTATCGCGTGTCGACTCGACACGACGCGCGACACGACGCTCGACACGCCTGGGTGGAAGTGTCGACTCGCGTATCAGGAAAGTGTCGGATCTATTTTCACAGTGTCGTCGTCTATTAACACAAGAGTACCGAGAGAGAGAAGGAGGAGAGAAAATAAGATGAAAAATTGCATATCTAGGTTTAAATCGAAAACCTAGATCTGAAAATTGACAAGGAAATGATTAAAACTAGCATAAATTACCATGGGGCTTTTGTTCTACGAGAAATTCCGAGCCAGGTGATGGCTTCATCTCCGACGATGAGGTTCACCGGAGCTCCGGCTGCCGTTTGGAGTACTTCGTCGTTCTCTTTCCCCCTCTTTTCCCCTCTCTGTTTCTGTTGAACGTGGCCCTCCCCCTTCTCTGTTTTTCTTTCTCTTTTTTCTTTTTGACCTTTTATTTTACATTGTACAGATGGGCTAGCCATATTTGGGCTTCTATTTGAAAAGAAGAAGCCATTATGTAAAAATAAGTCACTTTGACACATACTTATATAATAAGAATATACTTACTAAAACAATTATTACTCTTCATTATTTATTTTAATAATTTATTTCAAAGTACAAGTATTATTAGCACCACATTCCTAAGTATTGAATTTTTTTCCGACACTTATCAGATACCCGTGTCAAAAAAATTAGTCAAAGACACTCTTTTGACCGTATCGCCGTATCCTTAAAATTTTAGGTCTAGAGTGTCGGATCCTCGGATCCCTACTCGGATACGACACCCGTATCCGAGTCTGAGCAACATAGTCCTACGCAGCTAAGCTAACTTCGTTTACAAATAGGTCTGTATTAAGGGCTCCAGAGCTTCATTGGTCTTATGAAGCTTTTAATTGGAATGTTAGGGGCTGGACAATAGGGGCTCTAAATGGGCTTAGAATGTACTCCCTCCGTCCCCCAAAGAAATTCCCATTTCCTTTGGGCACAAAGTTTAAGGAGTGATGTTGATGTGGGGCCTAGTTTTCATTTTAAAATGGAAAAGTAAGGTAGTGGGTATTTTTTAGAATTGTTTATTAAGAGAGAAAGTGTTGGGTCAAATACTTTTTGTAAGGAAAATAATATTATAATAGGTGGGTTATATCCAAGTAAGGAAATGAGAAATGTAATTGGGACAAACAACAAAAACAACTACAACAACTAAGCCTTATTCCCAAAATGATTTGGGGTCGGCTAACATGAATCGTCAACTGAAACCGTTGCCAAAGGAGGGACAAACATAAATGGAAAAATGGAATATCCTTTGGGGGACGGATGGAGTACGATGGTTTCCCAAATGAACGGAGTTCCAAGTGTAAGGGATATTGACAGTCTTTCTTCTTCTTCTTCTGGGGCTTCTAGTTCCCGAGAAGTGGTAATTGTTTTGGGATTCTCGGCTAGCTCCTAATGTTCAATACTAACTGTGAAACCTATTCTATGTCCTCACCCCTGAGTACTTAGAGAAGTATATGTCAGTGGAAGGGAAACATAAGGTGGCTTCAAGCTTTGACGATTTTATATGAATTCAAAATATGAATGGAGGACCTTCCTCTTGGTGCAGATTCTTGGTGTTAGGACCATTTCAAAACACTGTCGGAGTCTAATCTTGGGACATGAGGCCAGACAACATTCTATCTCAGATACATGTGCTTCAGATTACAGATTTCATTATGACTATTTACTGGTGAATATGAAAGTAGTGAGGTCTGGAATGGGTTGGTTAGGCTCAAAAGGAAGTAGGTTGTCAAGTTGTAAAGCAATAATTGGAGGTTTAGGCCCTGTTCTTTTGGATTGGATTGGATTAATTGAAAAACATTTCAGTTCAATTCATCTCCATTAATTTCAGTTCAGTTCAGCTCCTCTCCTTTTGTCTCACAATTATGCTTCATCAGAATACAGTTAGGTTTAGTACAGTCTAGTTCATTTCAGTGCCTTACAAGATTGATGAATTTGGTGATGGTAGCATCAATAAGGATTCAAGGGCTCAATGTTACTGGGCGCATGCTTACATGTACAGAAAGATCAGATGGATCATATGAATTACGAAAAAGATTGTGTTAGACCTTACGGGGAAACAAGATGAGTTCGAAAATGGAAAATCCAAACGAGCTAAGGAGAGAGATTCTTACAAAGTTGTTTTTTATGGCAGTACATAGATGGAGCCACGGAGGATGAGAAATTATATAAAGATCTTTAAGGTGGATAGTTCTTTGGAAGGGAGCAAAAGATATTTCCGAGATAATCAAATATTTTTATGAGAAACTTCTCAACGAGGAAATGAAGACTTAGAATTTTAATAGTGAAAATTATGAAAGCAGACATGGGGGTCCGCAAACATAAGGCCTGACAAATTAGAAGTTCCTTTCAAAAACAATTGGAGTGTGGTCAATTGGTGAGGTATGGTTTAGTGAAGGTGTTTTAGGATCTCAAAGGGAATGGGGTTATTTTTGAGGATACGGAACTTTGCCTGTCACCTTTATGTTGCCCAGAATAGTGCTTATAATGGAAAAAAGAGACACATACGTGTTAGACATGGATTTGTGAGGACTTTGATAGAAAGTGGTACAATTACTATGGAGTATGTGAGATCTGAGAGGAACATAGCAGATCAATTAACTAGGGGCCCAAGCAGAAAAAACTTGTCTTAGTCTCTTGGATACGTTGAGGGGAATAGGGCTTCAGCCCGTTAGTTGGAAGTCATGGTGGACACCCAACCTTGTTGACTCAAGGTTCCTTGTGGACTAAATAAACCATGGAATTACTCATTTTGTACACTTCCCATTCCTATGACTTTGTACATTTTGTGAGGTTAAGCATCTTTTTTTGCTTTTAATGAATCCATATCGCAAGGTTTGGGTGGTCCTATGGAGACGGACTTGATGATTCACCTACTTGAGAGTGAAGGTTTAGCCACCTTGTATGAAAGACAGTGAAGGTTTGGCCACCTTGTATGAAAGACGTTGGCATAGTTTTTCTAGAGCATTCATGAGCATCCCAAGTATAATGGATGTTGTTGGTTAGCTGGTTATCACGAAGCTCATAATTTATAAAGGTAAAATGTGTGAGTTCCAGATTCTTTCACTCTCTTGAAAAAAAAAAGTTGCCTAATTTCCACTATGTGCTGTGCTGGTTCAATCGCAAGATACCAATACTTAAGTATCAAGCCTACTTAGATGCTCAGAACTAAAGTTTTAAAAAAAAAATACATTCCCTTTGCATTGTGGGGATTGTTGGATATAATGCAACTGGAGGTTGTGGTATAGGCTAAAGGGCCATGTTATAACGGAGAGTTTAGAATAACTTTTTAGTGACAAAAATCTATTCTGTTCTGATTTAAATTTGTTTGAATTGCTTTTTTCATGCCTCAAAACTTTTATTTTTCTCCTTAAAATCAGGAAGCTTTTATGGTTATTATTGTAGTTTTATTGCGGCAGATTTTTCTCCCTAAAATCACTCTTCAGTTACGTTTTTCCTTTGGCTTTAAAAAAGAATCTTTTGTTCTCACAGTTTTACACCAAAAAAGTTGTCGTCTTCTCTTCTAAAAATTTTCTCTCCGGTTCTGAGCATAATTATGAGTTCTTAATTTCCCTTTTGGAGTGCACATTAAGGGAAATAGCTGTGTATCTTGGGGGGCAACGTCACTTCCGATTGCACCACAGTCGGGGCGAATTTTGCTTATAAGACAGTGTTTCTAAGACGTCACAGCATCAATTTGGCCCACATTGTGTAACATTTCTTTCTAACTATTGTCTGATCTTGCAATACTTACCTTCTATTACCCTTTACCCCATCTCCTATAAACCACAGTAAGTGATGCCCTAAGTTGGACAACCTCATGAGACATATGATCATCTTGTGAGCTACGTGGTAACAGAGTGAAGAACAGTGCATGAAGATTTGGGTCTCTATGCAGTCCAAAACGCACAATATAAGACGTTATGCATTTGAGCTATGAATTTATGACGACTAACCGTTGTCTACTGACAAATCGATCAAGGGGGTGACAGTAAAACAAACTAGAGTATCCTGTTTGCAGCTATGCAAAACCTAAGATAGTGGTTACAAATACCAACTATGGAAGTTAGGGCTCATGGATTCATGATCCTAACAGATCTAAAATTTAAATAACCCGTCGCCCAAAATTTGATGGAAGAAAGGTTCAGACATGATTTGTTTTTTAAGAGCAATTCCAGTGACAATACATTCAAGGACAATCTATATACAGGCAAGAGCATCTGCTTGCACCAACATAAAACAAACCTTCAGAAACTTGCAAACCAGTGACTAGCTACGCTAGTTTTTTTAAAAATAATCGGCAATATGTTACAGAGCACTAATCTTGTAGGCCTTATAAGAATGTAGCACAGAATCAAAATCCTCTTCTGAGTTTTAAGTTTCCTAGTGTCTTGTCTTAAAGTCAAAGACTAGACACACCACGCACCAAAGAATCATCTTTTGAAGGATAGAATATAACTTCTTGTGGTTAATTAATTGGTCTCCATCTACGGTGAAGGTACTCTTCGTAAAACTTCATTGATTCATAAACAGTAGACACCAAGATACAAAGTACCACTGACCAGAATGACAGTTTCCGTGGATGAAATGAGAGCCAATGTCAATACAAAAATAACAATACAAAAAAAGAACTTACAGATGGATCATGCGTGCCTTCTGGTTATCAAAGTTTCTGATGTACCAACGAGGTGACATATGCTGCAACATGAACAAAATGGACACACAATTTTCAGTATATGGGCCCGATGGCACTTGACAGAAGTAGATTTCTATTCAGGAATGCCATGCAAAACTCCTGCTTAAAAATGCAAAAGCATAACCACAATTTATGTCACGGAAATTTTATCACAGCTTTGTAAACAAGTAAAAAATAGAGTTTTAAGTATGTTGATAGGCAGAGTCCACCGGCAACATTCCGATGATACAGATGAGAATTACTATTAAGCGGAGTTCAGTCAAAGAGAGACCAAATTAGAAATTAGAAGCAAGGCAACGGAAAAACAAGATAGATATATGATTTCATGACTGAGGAAAGAGAAAATCTTACACGATGAATACAGATGTTATTACGAGTCACAAGAGAAGCAGCTTGCAACTCCATATGTCCAGCCCATGTGCCATCCTTTTCCATGGACTTGCAGTATTCATCAAATGGAACATCATCCTCAATAAAAGGCTCAAACATATCACGGTTTTTCTGTTTAACATTGAGGAAAGAGAAGTACTTCCTAGTTATTTTCAAAGGATTAAAATGACCATAAACACCCACTTCATCTAGTGTATTTGATCATTAAAAATCTATTTCATTCTACGACAAAAAGATCCATGACAACTCCACTAGTTGAAATGTTGAATAACTGATGGAGTTCGGGAAAGAAAACTCAGATTCTTCGATGTAAAATTTTAAAAAGTTAAACAACAACAGCACAATCAAGGGTCAGTTACAAACTTTCATCTTGATGTTTCTCATCAACACAGAGCGCGTCTATTTAGAAAACAACTAGTTGCTAGTATATTTGATTTAGAACCCCTTTAAATTCTCATATTTATAATTTGCAAATGGAAACTGCAACACCTAGGGATACTACCAACCACAGTTACATACCATGATATACTGCACAACCATTCGACGGTACTCTTCATGCTTCTCCTCATTGCCCTCTAACTGATCAGCCAAGGCCCTGCAAACTAAAGCAAACCATCAACTCAGATCTCAACTAGCTAGGTTAGATCATGAATTAGAGGAACACAACAAACAAATTTCCTGTACAAAAACCTACTAATTTAATTTATTAACGCAATATGGTTCTCAGCAAAATTAGGTAACAAAATCAACAGCCAAGAAACAACACTGATACAAGCCATGCATATTACAATCCGATAATGGATTCTCCAGTAAACACTAACCTGAAGAAGCAATTACCATCAGAAGTCACTTGAATGATTTTCAGTTCCAACAAATCAAGCTGAGCGCGGAAGTCAGAAATGTCAACCTGTTTTCCATGCTTTTTTGCCTGGCCACATTACAAATATATAAGAATCAGAAGAATCATAAACATATACTAATAAAATTTCATCAACACCGACACCCTATTGAACATCAAAATGTTACTTCAACATCAAAGACTCATAGTAGGCCACTGTTACATATAAGTCTAACACTCTGGTCTATTATAGGGCTGTACTATACATTTTGGAAGCCCCGTAACTTAATATCGTTTACTTCCCTTATGAAGCACAAAAATTGCTTCAGAGCATCAATATTAATATACTAAAGTAAACATACGTTTTCTCTTTGAAAGGTCCCTCCTACACTAAAGTAAATAATAAATGATTGCATCGCAGATGGAAGTAAGAGGATTTTTAAAAAAAACTAGCATTTCTAATGTGGACGCAAAAAGGCTACTGAAAATAATTAATCTTTTTGATCTTTATAATATTTGGGTATGGTTAATTCTACAAATCAAGGTTAAGAAAATTGGTTTCATGGTTGTCAGTCAAGTTTTTGTTACTTTATTGCCTTGGGTTGAAGATGATGTTCAAGTCAAGTAGTTAAGTCTTGAATTAGGGTTTTTGCCTATAGGTTTTTACCTTTCACTTGAAAGGGTTTTTCCTATTTTAGGCTTAGTTTAATTAGTTTTTATATATTTAATTTAAGTATTTCTTTAATTAATTTAGATTAGTTTGTTTTAAAAATATAAAATTAGTTTAAAAGATAAGATTATGATTCTTTAAAGATATGAGTTAGGGGATTGTCCTAATCATATTAGGTTTTCTTATCTTTATCTTGTTAGACTAGGATTATTTTTTATCTTATTTGTTTAGGATTAGGATTAGGATTAGCCATGTATTCTCTATATATATTGTTGTTTTACATCAATAAAGTATGAAGTTAGAAGTTTTATGAATAATATTTTATGCTTGAGCAATTAAGTGTGAGAATTCTCGTTGAGGTTCAAACAAGTTGTTAACTTGGATTTTAGTGTCGTTGCCATTAAAATCAAACTCAAAAGTCGTTGCCTTTTGAGATCTAGAATTCTCGTTGAGATTCAAACAAGTTGTTAACTTGGATTTAAGTGTCGTTGCCATTAAAATCAAACTCAAAAGTCGTTGCCTTTTGAGATCTATCCATCCACATTCATATCAATTTCACAAACAAGATTGCACTGAAAATTAAATTTTGTTTTACTTTAGTTAATTATATATAACTCCGCCTGTGAGTGACTGTGTGATATTCACTGCCGGTCTCAAGCCCGGATAAAGGAGGAGAGTTGCGGTAGGTTTGGGGCGACCAGCGTAAAACATAGCTCCATATCATGACATGAATCGACAAATGAAAAACGTGGGGGCGTTCCCTACTCAGCGACGCGCTACACTTCATAGGCCCGGGTGTAGTGATAAGTATGCAAGGGTTGCTAGGTCGTCGCCCGGAAGCGGCGCGCCATCCTAGCGCCCGAGGGTGGTGTCAAATATGCAAGGGTTCTCGCATCAGGGACGGGTAAAGAAGCTAGTGCAGGGTAATGGTAGTGGTAGGGGTAATAGGATGCGCTTTGGAACATGGAACATCGGCTCTTTGACGGGAAGATCGGCGGAGGTGGTGGAGGTTATGAGGAGGCGAAAGATTCACGTAATGTACCTTCAAGAGACTAAGTGAGTTGGTGGAAAAGCAAGAGAACGGAAAGGATAAGAGTAGGAATGGAGTAGGCATCATTATTGATAAGGAGTATATTGATGATGTGGTGGAAGTTTCGAGGAAGAGTGACCGCATTATGAGTATCAGGCTAGTATTAGGGAGTGAGGCGGTGACTATCATAAGCGCATATGCGCCGCAAGTGGGATTGGAGGCATTTTGGGAGTGGAAGCATTTTGGGAGGATTTAGAGGAGGTTGTGCAACGAGTGCCTATTAGTGAAAAATTGATCATTGGTGGGGATCTTAACGGGCATGTAGGCACTAGTCGAGTGGGCTTTGAGAGCATTCATGGAGGTTTTGGGTATGGGGAGAGAAATGAAGCTGGAAGTGGTATCATGGATTTCACATTAGCATATGGTCTTAATATTATGAACATTTCTCACCTTGTGACGTATAGGAGTGGAAGTAACGCGAGTCAGATTGACCTCTTTTTAGTAAGGAATGCTTGGCGGAAGAGTTATACAAACTGCAAGGTGATACCGGTGAGAGCGCAGCCACCCAACATAGACTAGTCGTGCTTGATTCCGAGGTAGGGAGTCTTTAAGAAAGCGACGACCCAATGTGGAGCCGCGAATCAAGTGGTGGAAGCTCCAAGGGGAGTAGAAAGAGAACTTCTTAGCTAAGATGGCTAGTAAAGATATTTGGTCTTGTAACACAGAAATGGATGTAGATTCGACATGGACAAAGATAGAACTTTGTATAAAGGAAGTGGCGAAAGAGGTCCTTGGAGAATCTAAGGGAACTGTATCATCGAGTAAGGACACATCTTGGTAGAACGAGGAGGTGAGACAAGCGATAAAAAACAAACGAGAAAGTTGTAAACTTTTGGGAAAAGATAGAAGCGATGTGAACTATGAGAAGTACAAAGAGGCTCGAAAAGAAGCCAAGAAGGTAGTAGTTCGAGAAGCTAAAGCAAAGGTAAACCAAGAGCTTTATGTGAGATTGGATATGAAAGAAGGGGAAAAAGACATTTATAGAATTGCGCGTATGAGGGACAGGAAGACAAGAGACATAAGAAAGGTGAAATGCGTGAAGGGTGTGGACCAAAGAGTGCTTGTGGAGGATGAGGAGATAAAGGATAGATGGAGGTCGTATTTTGATACCTTGTTCAATGGTGATAAAGCACAAGACATCGGGGATGTACACATCTCGCCAAGTATGTTAAATCGAGAGTTTATGAGGAGGATTAAAAATGGAGAAGTCGTTACAGCATTTAAAAAGATGGGACTGAAGAAAGCTACATGGCATACCTATCGAAGTTTGGAGGTGTTTAGGGGGGAGAGGAATCGAATGGCTGACAACATTCTTCAACATAATTTGGAGACACAACAAAATGCCATTAGAATGGAGGAAGAGTACTTTGATTCCTTTGTATAAGAACAAAGGCGATGTACAAGATTGTACCAACTAGCGAGGAATCAAACTAATGAGTCATACGATGAAACTCTGGGAACGAGTGATTGAGCAAAGACTAAGGAAACATGTGAAGATATCAGAGAACCAATTTGGATTTATGCCAGGTTGATCGACTATAGAGGCCATCCACCTCATGAGACAGACAATGGAACATTACCGTGATAGGAAGAAGGATCTACATATGGTTTTCATTGATTTGGAGAAGGCATATGATAGAGTACCAAGAGAAATACTTTAGTGGGCGTTAGCAAAGAAAGGTGTTTCACAAAAATATATAGATATTATCAAGGATATGTATGAGGGGGCAACTACGAGTGTGCGGACTACTGTGGGAGAGGACAGAAGAGTTCCCTATTACGATCGGAGTGCATCAAGGTTCTACACTTAGCCCCTTTCTCTTTGCTCTAGTCATGGACGAACTAACGAGGTCAATTCAAGATGATATACCGTGGTATATGATGTTTGCGGATGATATTGTGTTGATTGATGAGACAAAGGAATGTGTTGAGAGTAAGTTGGAATTGTGGAGGCATACATTAGAAGCCCGTGGTTTTAGATTGAGCAGAAGTAAGACGGAGTATATGGAGTGCAAGTTCAGTGGGGTTACAAGCAGCGAGGCTAGGGCGGTCACTTTGGATAGCAAAGTGGTTCAAGGATCGAACGTCTTCCGTTACCTTGGATCCATTCTCCAAAAGGATGGAGAACTGGATGGAGACGTGACCCATAGAATTAACGCGGGTTGGTTAAAGTGGAAAAGCGCCACAGGGTTCCTTTGTGATTCCGGCATTCCCCAAAGATTGAAGGGAAAGTTTTATCATACGGCAATTAGGCCTGCTTTGTTATATGGCACCGAATGTTGGGCGGTGAAACAAGATGAACGTGACGGAGATGCGTATATTGCGGTGGATGTGTGGCCACACAATGAAGGACCGATTAAGAAATAAAGTGATTCGGGAAAAAGTTGGAGTTGCATCCATTGAAGAAAATATGAGGAGGAATAGGTTAAGATGGTTTGGTCATGTGAAAAGGAGATTAGATGATGCACCGGTGAGAAGATTTGAAGAGTGGAGGAGTAATCAAATTGTAAGGGGTAGGGGAAGACCTAAGATGACTTGGATGAAGGTAATTGAAAGTGATATGAGGCTACTTGGGATTGAGGAGAGCATGGCGTTGGATAAAAGTGGGTGGAGGGGCAGTATCCATGTGGAGGAAGGGGTGTGATTACTGTATTTATTTGTTTTTCTCAATTGTGTTGATATTAAAACCTTTTGTTAAAAACCTCTTTTAAAACTTTTTGGTGTAAACCTTGTTTTCATAAACTTTTTAAAATATTCTTAAAACTTAAACCCTTTTAAAAAACTTTTTATCACTCTTGTCGATGCCATCACCTTTGGCAACGGTTTCCGTTGACGATTCATGTTAGCCGACCCCAAATCACTTTGGGAATAAGGCTTAGTTTTTGTTGTTGTTTAGTTAATTATATATCTAATCCCATTTTTCCCGTTTATTAATTAAAAAAAATACAGCCTCTTTGTGTATTCAACACAAGGGTAAGGCTGCGTACATCCGACCCCCCTTACCTCGCCTTATGGCGGGAGCATTTGAGGCACTGGGGTAATGTTGTTGTTGTTGTTGTTATTGATTAAAAAAACAAGTAGACCATGGGTATTACGTTACCGTTATCTTGCTGACAACATTCCGATATCCCATGCAATTTTAAACTACATCCAACTTTTACTCTAAAGTAAAAATATCATCTTTTAACATTGTTGAAAGATAGCTACTTGATTACTAGTTGCCAAACAACGAAAAAGAGACATGTTAATTACTTATTAATTAGTAAAGTACTTTTCTTCTCTTAAATTCTGCCCAGTTCCCATTTATATCGGTCTTTTACATTCTACTCTTCGACCTTATTCCTCATTTATCCTCCAAGTCTCCAACACCGCACAATATGGGACCCATTTCTTCTCTTTGTCTTCAAAAGAAACCAAAATACACAGGTTCTAATAAGCGCCCTATAAATCTTTCTTTGCAACCTTAGGGGTACGACCATGGTGTCAAAACAAGGTTGTATCATATCGCATCAATCATACTGTAAAAGGTATTCAAATTTAGTGAACCAATACTACCCAATTGTAAAGGTGTACAAAAAAACCGCTTTTGGGTCGATTCAAGCAATAACTTGTGGTATCGGCTGATACTAAGCGGTACAGCAACTGCATCAATTCCATTACCGCGACAGTGTGACCGCATTTTTTTAACATGGGTACGACAATTTCTTCTCTATTTTTATTGGAGCCACCCTAACTCTATTCTACGAGTAACGTATTGCTCAACATCTCCATTACCCTGTAAGATCGACTGAAGTTACTCACAACACTCACTTAAGACTTATGGAGGTACTTTATATGACTAAAATTGTACTCCATGTACTCACTTTTGCTCCGACTTAGCCTAAACCCTCGAGATGCACCTAAACTTGAGGAAATAGAAACTGCAAGAAAGTTCGACGTCTATGCATGGATCCACGTCCAACGAAATTTAAATCCACGCATTAACATACATGGCATTTTAAGGCTCTTGTTCTTTTGGACAGAAGTGAAGTGGACTAGACTAGAGTGAAAATGTGAGACATAAGGAGCAAAGCTGAACTAAAATTGATGAAGCCGAAGTGAACTGAAATGTTTTTCAATTAAGGTTTGTTCTTCTCCCCAGCTTATTTTCAGTTCAATTCAGCTCTACACAATGCTTTTACTCTCACATATCACTATTCCTTTCATTTCGGTTGAGTTGAGTTCAGCTATATTATAATGAAGAGAACAAGCCCTTAATCCAGTCCAAAAGAACAGGGCCTAAGTATACAAGATAAACCTTCAAGAGACAACCCATCAACGCAAGTATGTGTATGACCATATTGAGCTTACAACATATCCTAGATTCAGGAAAATATGGCTTAGATTAGTACAACATTTAGATTAGTAGCAACCATAATTCAGAAATTTGTTCACTAACAATATTTCAGTGCAAATTACTTAAGGATTCAATACAGCAAAATTTAACCAGAGCTTCACAAATAAATCAAATCAGCCAATAATCAAAGGAGGACAATATTTCAGCAAGCACATGACTGTAATTACTAGAATTAGGGCAAGATTACAAAAAAGAAAGGGCATGAGATTAGAGCAAATATAAACAAGTTAAAAATGTGATTACTTGTGGTTGTTTACGAGGTTTGGATTTTTGATGCTTAGTTTGTACCATCCCCTGATTTCTTTCAAATTTAACTTCAAAATTGCAGAAAATTATCGGTGCTTTCTGCGAACAATGAAGCTGTTGCTGTGTGCTTTGTTGAATTCCACTGAAGGAGGAGGAGAGAGAGAGCAGAAAAAATGAAGTGTGCTTTTCTTACAATATTTTTTTGGGCTGGTAAAGGAAGGGACTTTTGTAACCTGGGTTTGTTTTACTCATATGAACCCAATTACCCAATATGTTTCTTCTTTGGTGTTTGCACCCGGTTCATCCTTCAGACTACATTTAGAAGGTCAAGTTCGGGGTGATTATGTTTCATTCCTCTGCCAAGGATGTTGTGGGGATTCGAACACGGGTCCTTTCTATCAAAGTCAGTCCCCATCACCACAAAACCAACACTTACTTGGTAGTAGCTTCACGAGTCCAAGGAGTAGATGTTGTACTCGAGAGTACGATGGGTATGATACTCTCGCTCAAAAACGCCACTTTTTAAAAGTAAAACGCGCTATTTAAATGAATATTGTGTACGCGATATACATTAGAAGTATTTAAATGTACATAAGACAAATTCAAAAAGCAATTGCCCCCACCATATTTAAGATGCTCATTTATTTTATGTCATTATTCATTCACAAACTTAATATGTTCATTTACGGATATCAAATGTACATTACAAAACCAACTTAATTTTTTCTCAAAAATCACTTGTACTCACCATTTTCATGCAAAAAAAATGAAATTCAAAATTTTGCCAAAAAGGCGGGAATGAACATTAGAAGGATTTAAATGAACATCAATTCAAAAATCACTTTGAATTCAAAAATTATTTTTTGAATTGATGTTCATTTAAATCCTTTTAATGTTCATTCCCGCCTTTTTGGCAAAATTTTGAATTTGAAATTTTTTGAATGAAAATGGTGAGTACAAGTGATCTTTGTGAAAAATTAAGTTGGTTTTGTAATCTACATTTGATATTCGTACATGAACATATTATGTTTGTGAGTGAACAATAATGTAGAATAAATGAACATCTTAAATATGGTAGGGGCAGTTGCTTTTTGAAGTTGAACTTTGATAGCCCGTCGTCGAGCCTAACAAAGATAATCCTAACTCGATCTCTCTAACTAGGTAGAAAGGGCAAGTAGGGTCGTATCCACATAGAGGTAAGGTCAATCACCGAATCTTTATGGTCAAATAAACTAAGGGTAACCAAATGGGGGTCAAGAATTGTGTGAATTAAGACTAAGGCAACTAAAAAGAGCCAAACTATGCAAATGTGATTAACAAGGGTATAAATATATGATTAAAGCACTAGGGCAAGGGCATTACCACTCATTGTAACCATAGATCATGCTTTAACATCAAGGGAAACCATCGATTAGGGGAGAGAGTAGTCGGTCAACTAAAATCCCCTAATTACTCTTTCGAGCTAAGAAGGAGCTCTTAGACAATGTGTTAATTCCTATTTTCATGGCATTAACCCTAGCCTAAGGATTACGGACAAGTGACAAAATTGACTTAAGACTAGAACTTCCTATTTTCATGGCCATTTAGTCAAGTAAACAAAGGGGAATCTCATACAACTTCATCTTTCGATCCTTCATTGCAAAGATTGGAAACAACTTCTATGGTGATCAGTCATAAAAGCATACAATGAAGCACCCCATTTGTTCAACAACCAACCCTAAGCATGAATCACTAGAAAGTGAATTACTCACAATTCATAGTAATATGCATTTCCAACAAAGATTCCATTTCAAAAGTTCAAGTAAAGTAGAGAATCAACAAAGTTAAGCAACAATGATTGTAAAGGAGAAGGTTCACATCGAAAGGAAGGAATAAAGGAAAAGATGGCAAAAATAGGTAACTTTAATTGAAATGAAAGTTAGAGAATCAACTTACAAACGTTAACTACCATTAATGGAGCTTCAATTCTTCAAAAATCACCAACTAAGAGCAATAAATGACTTCTACACTCTAAGAACTAAGTTAGGGTTTTTGAAACTAAGTAAAAGTGCTAAAAGTTGTTGTCCAAAAGTTGGGGAGAGGTATTTATACCTCCCCCAATTACATGAAAAACGGGCAAAATGGGCCCAGAAACCCTTTGGAGTGCCCGCTCCCAAAGGACCTGGAGCACCCGCTCCAGGATTTTGGTCAGAAACCGATCCTGGTGCTCAATAAGGAGCGCCCGCTCCGTTAAATGTAGGAGCTTCCGCTCCAAGTACGGTGGGCACTTCCTCTTATTTCTTCTCTTCTTCTTCTTGTATCATCATGGGAGAGGGGCATTTTCAACAATCACGACCAATAGCACGACCCCAAAATCACCTGCAAAATATGAAGCAAAGAAAACACATGCAAAATACGTCCGAAGAGAAGTGTAGTAGCCAAAATTGTCAAAAGGGGTGGAGAACTTGATCAAATCAGAAAGGAGTGGAAAGGTGAAGAAATGGGACAAAATAAGGATGAAAGTAAATGAAATAAGCTAAAAGAGGTCCTCTAAAGTGAGTTGAAAGCTCACTTATCAAACTTATGTACATTTAAATACTTCTAATATACATCCCGTGCACAACATTCATTTAATTCATGCGTTTTTTAGCGAGAGTGGTACTCTCGAGTGTAGGATCTAATTTGCTTCACGAGTCAGGACTATGTTAGACTTTGGAGTGGTATGGTGAATACTTGGCCAAGATTTGTCATAGAGGAAAAATTGAGCAAAAATGTGGAGCGGAGGTTTGGACTTTGGAGTGTCAAGATTCAATTTCGACCGATCGTGATATTGAACAGGATCCAACCTGAGTTAGCCGGTTTAGTACTATGGTCGAGAAACTTGATTTCCTTGACTTTTGGTCCGGAAGTTTGTTTCATGGGTTTGTGTCGGTATCAACATTCATGTATAAGAAGTGGAGGAGTGGGATACCAAAAATCAATAATTTTATATATATATATAAAATCTAATTGGATAGCACAATTCTACCTGATACCTAACCGTTTTTAAAATTTGAAAAAAAACACCTTAAACAAACTAATAATTCTTCCTGTTCTCCATACCATAGACTTCTTTTTTCTCTTATTCAGTAATGATATACTTATAAACAAAATCGTGTATGATTTCGTGTGCATATAAGACTAGTTATGTTGGGAGCGGGTGAGAAGGATCTTAAAATGAGAAGGGTGAGAAGGATCGATGGCATATTTTTGAACTGGATGTGCATATTTCATTTTTCGAGTTGTTAGTTTGTGCTCTAAAAAGATAAAATGCACGTTCAGTTCAAAAAATGCAAATAATAATAAAGTTGCACATCTAGTTTAAAAAATATACACATTCAGTTCAAAAAATATGTATAAAAAATCTTTCTCACCCTTCTCGTTTTAAGAATCTTTTTATTTGATCCTAATTCATATAGAGGTGGGATCCGATCCGGTGAGAAGGATCTTAAAACGAGAAGGGTGAGAAGGATCGATGTGCATATTTTTTGAACTGGATGTGCATATTTTTTGAACTGGATATGCATATTTCACTTTTGGACCTGTAAACATATGCTCTTAAACGTTAAAATGCACATCTAGTTCAAAAAAATGCATATCATAGAAAGGTTGCACATTTTCTTTATAAAAGATGCACATTCAGTTAAAAAATATATGCACATAAAATTCGTCTCATTCTTCTCATTTTAAGAATATTAAGGGTGAGAAGGATTTTTTATGCATATTTTTTAAACTAAATGTGCATATTTTTAAAACTAAATATGCATATTTTTTAAACTAATTATGAAAGCTCCTTAAACCTAAAGTAAAGGATGGAATCAACCCCGAAGCGCCCATGCATGATGAATGGAGATTGAGAAACAATAAGGACCTACAATCAATTTATTATCCCCTCACGCTGTGCAAGAATCCTCACTTTCTCAACATCTGTTAGAACTCACATTATTACCACATTAAACTCAACTTTGACAGATCAAACAATTCTTCATCAACATGGCACAATCCTTCACAATGACAAAAATCAAGTTTTAGATGCACAACTTACAAATTGGGGCACTCTAACTCATTAATCGCCGAAGCAATTGTCTTAAAAACGGCCACCTTAATACTCAAGTCTTACACATTCAAGACCTCATCATCGAAGCAGATAGATAACCTCATCATCATAAATATTTTACGACGTCAATAGTGCATACAAATAAAGGGGCATTAAAAGTTAATTGATGACATTTCCCAACTTACGACAACTTTTATAACTGTTTGTCTGTTTTCATTACCCACATATATTGAGAAGTCAACCGAGTAGTAGGCTACCTATTGAAGCTTTGAAATTATATCCAACATCCATTTCAATCGTTTAATATCCAGTATGACATATATTTTAATTACTCAATTATTTTATAAATTCTATTTTACTGTTGAGAGAAAGGTTTTCCAAACTTTACTTTTCGATCTAACAAGGAGAAGAAAAGAAGAAAACAAGTGGATAACATACATTCTTCATCCTTAAATTTTCCTGCCTGAACATTATTTTCTCAACAACTAGTAATGGTATACAAAAACTAGCAGGAATAAATAGGTTATGATACGAAATGATAGCTCAAACTATGATATTTTATTCTTCCAGTAAAAAAGAAAGCTCAAACTATGGTCTCATCAGTTGGTGGAACCCGTGTTAATGATAATAATTTAGCATAGGAAAGACAAAAGCATAATTTTGAGCAACTTTAGAGAATGATAACGAAAGCATATTTGTCGAGTAGCGATACATTGTTTACACTTCACACTATATTAATTATCGTAATTAAGCAATAATTCTTGAAGCTAAAATAAACAAAGTAATAAAGCAACCAAAGAGTGCATCTTAAGAAAGCATTTTGAAAAGATTGCGATTTAATATGAACCAAATTAATTATGGGTTAACAAAGGTGGAAAGTAGGACCTATGGAAAAGTTAGCTAAAGATAACTACAATATTATTTGTCTTTATAATGCTTAGTTAGGATGTATAGATGGATAATTGTAAGATGCTAAGAGGGTTTATCTTTGGGGAATATAGTCCCAATCATTATCATAAACTCCAACAAGAAATACATGAAAGTGCACAAATAATTAATGGCAACTCCACTAAAGCAAAACCATTACTACTTCCGTTCCATAATATAAGTCTCCTTTTTATTTTGAGAGTTGAACTTTAAAAACTTTGACCAAATATTCTTATTAATATATAAAAGAAAACATACTAATTTGGAATCTTGTTAAATTCGACTTAATATGTACTTTTATAATATCAACTTTAAATATTTTTTATTAATACGAAATTAAAGATATAGAAGGTCAAAGGTGCGCCTTGGTGACTGTGCAAAAAAAATAAGACTTATATTTTGAGACAGGGGAGTATACAACAACCATATTTATGGTTCCAACCATTATGTCAATTAGGTCCACTCAATTGGTCGGATTGAGTCGGTTTTGTGTCCAATTTGATGATAATTGGTTCGAAGTCTCTTAACTCAAAACTATACTATTTGATAAACATGTTGAAAACTCAACTCTTACTCGACTTATTTATTGAATCTTTCAATGGACCTCATGTATAACCTGTTCAACTTATCTGATGATTTAATAATAGTTACTACTACTATTATATAAAACTATATAATTACAACAACTAAAACCAACGAACTCACTATAAAATTTGCACACATTTAGAGCTTTTTACCTCAATCATGAGTCATGACAAAGCTTATGAGATTTTTATTGTTTTTAACAAATTTAACATTCATCGGTGTAATTTTACTAGGAATTCTTGTATAAATGAGTTAAACGACTTAAAACATGTCATTTTCGGGTTGAGAACATGTTTTACTTGTGTGAGCCCCTGCACTCAAATGACTCAACAATCACAACCTTAATTTTGCTTATTTCAAGTTAGGTTTTTTCCAACCCTAATTTCACTGTTTCCTTTTGATATTAGTTTTAGTACTATTTCTTAAGTCCTATGTATCGTTTTAAGTTCATTTTTATAATTCTTCGTGTCATTTTTATAAATACGAAGAATCAAAAATTTGCCTGAAAAATTAAGTTAATATGTAAGGATCCGTTTCACTTTTTAGTTTTTATGTTAGAATCATAAGATATAGGTTGTACAATTAGAGCTTGTTAGGGATAAGGGGTGGGGATAAGGATTTCTTGTCTCTCCTCACCCTTGTCCCATGTTTGTTTAGGGGATTTGAAAATTTAGGTGGGATAAGGATAGGACCCAAGTTATCACACCAAACTTATACCTAAGGAGGTAGTATAAAGGATGGGGATAAGAATAAGGGGTAAAATGACAAACATACCCTTAATGAAAAGGGAGGAAGGAGGAGAGAATGAGAAATTAGTAAGGTTATTTAAGTAACTTCATTATTTATCACTAATCTTATCCCAACCCATACCAAACATGGGATTACTTTGATTTTATCCTTATCCCACTGACCAATTCTTTATCCCTGTTGTGCGGAAGCGTGGGCGTGAGGTTTCCACAGGATCGTTGCAGACAAAAGAATAAGACTCTCTCTCACAAAATAGAATTGTAATGCAAAGTATGACAAGAATTAAAGGTAATATGAACAAGTGTTTAATGAGGAAATTTGAATTTCCTCCCCTCAAATAATATTATATTATTGTATTCAACCTCACAACAATAATACAATCCCTCAAAGTATGTGAGTGTCTCACATCTCTCAATGTTTAGCATAAAAGACTCCCCTATTTATAGCTAAACATAAACCTAAACCTATTAGGAAAAGTACTTGCTCTCCAAGTCCAAATTCCAAAAGGATTGCCTACTAAAATCTATCTTATTTCCTAATTACATCAACCTCTAGTAAATAAGAAAAAGATAGAAATAGGAAACAAAAAAGATAACAAATAAAATAACTAATAAATAAAGAAAACAAAATAAAAACGAAAACAGCAGCAGATAGACCGCGACCAGTGGTGAGGGCCGCGACCAGTGGTGGGTGGACCGCGACCAGTGGCGGGCTCTCGGCAAATTCCGTGAGTTGTGCTCCATCTTCACGGGGCTTTCTTCTTCTTCCTTGTTTGTTTCCACTTGCTACGTGTTGACACATTGTGATTGTCTCCCGACAATCCCTATCCCCATGACATACCAAACGCCTCCTTAGCTTAATATTAGTTCTAATGAATGGGCCGTAAATGGTAGAGCCTAACATAATTCGATTTGTTCAATTCACAACTACTAGTTCAGATATATTCTTGCAAGTTAAGACCAGTGATCTTAAGGCAAAAGGAAAGAATCGTAAAGAGTGGTATTGTTTATCCTAAAGTAAGCCACTGTTTCCCTAATTATATACTTATCCATCGTATTTGTATAGTAGAAGGGAGCTGGCTGTAGAAGATAGATGATTAAAAGAAATTAAAAGCCAGAATATGAATTTTCACTTTTGTGATCTACTTGATAATAATAGTACTGTAGTTCACTTCCTTCACAGAGACAAATGTCAAAATGTGTGGGGTCAGGAGTGACTTTGATGTAGGGGGTTCAGCTAGCTAAATCAGTCAGCTCACATTGTTAAATCTTAACTAGCTGTTAGAAGAGGATAATTTGTCCAATCAGAAAAAAAAGAGAGAGGATATTTTATCATTTGCTTGCTATAATCTACTTATATAATCTTATAATCGATTTTATTATTGTGACTACTTGATTAAAATTACTAGTCTAGTGGTGAACTGGTGATGCTTCCTGCATTCCATATCTTGCAGTATTTGTATTTTTAAGGTCAAATTACGAATTCTCACAATTAAATAGGAGAAGTATATTTGCATAAGATCTTGTCAGATTTATCTCAATATGTGGTTTTCAAACATTAAATTTTTCATAATTTTTGCTAATATATAATTGAATATTTCAAAGGTCAAAGTAGTGTATTAGGGAGTATGAAAAAAACAAATGTTGCAGGAATTAGAGAGCGACGAAAGTATGAGCTACGTCGAGCTTTCGGTCAACAAAAAGAATCATCATGGGTCAAGAGTTTATGTCATGTTAAGTTTAGAGGCTAAACTTTGCTAATCTGATAAGATTGTTTGGTTTGTTTAGTTTGAGCTTTTCGAGCCTTGAAATCATGCTCAAAGTCCAAAATTCTTTTTCCAACAAGGTGAAATTCTCCATCTCCAAGCTTCTCAAGAACCATACCAAACTAGGTTCGGGCTTAATTGATCAACTTTTTTATCCAAAAGGACCAAAATCTAACACAACAATCAACGTACAACAGTTTAGAAGTGGTGATGTTCATAAGTTGGGGCGGTAGTGAAGGATGGTCCCTCCACACTCATACCCGCTAAAATCTCATCCTCATCCCTATCTCTATCTCATCACCCATGGCAGGAAAATTTATATTATCCTCGTACTTGTTCCAACAATTACATGATAATAAGTATCCCCATCACCCGCATGGGTCGCTGTATTTGTTTCACGCCCGACATAACCGCCCCAAAACCCATCCTAAAACTTACCACATTTTAATTGAAGTATTGTTAAAAATATCCAAAGAAAATATTGTCGAAGCAAAATTATTTTATTCAATATGGTTGTATATTAGATAGATGGGTAGGACTTACGAGGACAAAGCGGGGAGCATGGACGGGTGGGATGGACAGAGATGGAGCGGATACGTCTCAAAATCCTCACCCGTCTCATCATCACCCGTAAAATCTTCCCTTATACCTGCCTTACACGTAAGATGCTGGATGGATCTTCACAAAACCCGCCCTATTAACATCCGTGGCTAGAAGTAGAGGTGACAATCGGGTCATTCGGGTCGGATCTGGGTCAATTAGGGTCAGAAAGATTTTCATGGCAAGGTCGGTTGGGTTTATTTGATTTCGGGTATCAGGTCGGGTCAACGTCGGGGCTGGTCTATTTTGGAGCCGGATCCTGATCGGTCAATATATTTTGGGTGAAGGTATATAAAATCAACATATTGTTATAGTTCAGTTTGTTCTCCCTCTCAAATTTGTTGATTGAATTCTATGTATTTGTGGTTCATTTTCTAATGACTGTCTTTTTCTTCGTATATCATGTAATTTGGCTCTTGTCACCTGAAAATAAAATTTTAATCTACCTCTCTTCCCAGACAAACAAATAGGAAACTAATTTGAGTAAACTGCCACACAAGGAAACAACAATAATACTGAAAACTAAAAGAATATATTTTTAAGATTATAAATTAAAATGTAGATTTTAGGATAAATAGTATTTTGGATCGATAACGAGTTACGAGTCGGGTCGATTTCAGATCAGATCAGCTTTACCAAATCTAGCTACAAGTGTATATTTTTGTTTTTTTTTCGGCCATGGACATTTGACAGTTGACACAACGCAAATCGGCAATTTTCTATTGCTTATAATTGTCATTGTATTCGCTCCATTGTCTGTCAATTATTCGTCAAAAGCTTTAATTAGGGCCCAAGTTATATTCTAGTTGGAAGGCCAAAGGCCAATGCTAAATTGCTTGGTACTGTTTATTAGGGGTAGCTAGTATGATGTAACTTCATTCTATTGTCTTCATTTTCATTGTTGTCTTTCTGAGTTTAATTTGATGCATCTTCTCTATTTGTCTTCATTTCAAATTGAAGTTTACTTAAATGTCAAACCGTATGTTACAAGAAGAAAATAAAGTGGCCTCACACAAGTGAAATTACCATTATATATATACTCTTTCTTGTTTGGTAGCAAACAATTTCATAAGCAGCTTCTTTTTCATCGTGGTCGAACACCCATATTGATGATTTTTAGCCTCCTTATTCACACTCTCTACTCGAATGGAGTTCTACATCACTGTAGGAGATTCCCATTCATGTAAAGCATTCCTCTACAGAGGGAGGGTGTCCATGTCAATTCATGTACGAGCACCTAATACGTGGCAAAATGGACTACTATGATTTATCCGGCCTCTCGAGTGTAGAGAGAGTAGATTA
This sequence comes from Patellifolia procumbens, assembly GCA_947645195.1. Lineage (NCBI taxonomy): Eukaryota > Viridiplantae > Streptophyta > Magnoliopsida > Caryophyllales > Amaranthaceae > Patellifolia > Patellifolia procumbens. The sequence continues at coordinate 5,110,880 of CANSGD010000144.1, forward strand.
CTTCTAAGTGAAAGAAGGTCCTGAAAACCCCATGGAGGAAGATAACTCTGATGTGGAAGATTAGGATAAAAAGTTAGTGAAAAGTGATGCGTGTTAATAAAACAGAAGAGAGAGAAATAATGAGAAGCCTCGTGATGAGTGTACATGCCTTGAGTGACAAAAATGTCAAGTGATTGATCGGTGGCATATAAAAAGTTAAGAATCTCACGACCTTGCAATTCCCACAAATATTTAGTCATTCACTTTCTAAAAAGTGCGTATATTTGTTTGGTTGATCCAAGAGGCTGAAGTTTCTACGGTAAGTTTTACATACCCAAGGTGTTACAAAATATTTCACCTAAAATCAATAGATAAACTACTCTTTTCGTGTTTCTAGTTTTGTAACTTTTTGACCTGCATGTTTTCTAATACACAAGTTTGGCCATTGGTATCTTTTATTACCAAGTAGAAAATTTATGAAAAAGATAATATTTGAAATTATATCTGATATACTGAAAACTATTTAAAACATCAATCAGATTGTCATAGTCGGGCAAAGATAAAATATAACGATGTTAAAAACAAAAAAAATTGCAGCTTGGGGTGGCAAAACATCTAATTAACCACTAATAAATAATGATATCACAAAGAGTTGTAAGATGAAAATCCATGCACAGCAGACCACAGACAAGTCGATTATGCAATTTGGAAAGAAACACAATATAGAAAAGTGATGAATTTATGTCAAAATCACCCATAAATCGGTGTTCTTAATACGTGAAAGTTACTTAAATTTCTCCTTTTAGGTGCTTATATACAACCTTTATGACTGTATATATCATTTTTCAAATATAATTGAGGAAAGATTATTTAAGTGTATGATACTATTGCCTACTGCCACGACAAGAAGCCTATAACTTAATAAATAAGGATATGTCCTTTGCACCTATTTATTTTAATTGAATTTATTAGATTTGGTTGAACCAAATTATCAATAAGCTTACCTTATTACACTTAATTGGACCTAGTCAATAATCATCATATACAATCAAGTGAAGAGAAAAAACCTAAAAAGAAAAAAGCAAAGGATATAAAATCTTGCAATTTCTTCAGTAACTAAAGAGTCGATTCATCGCTAATGACTATGTGACTTCAGTTTGCCCTTTCGTGCTTTTTTGACTTGAACGAGAGAGCACATCAACTTCTAACTTGCCTTTTTCTTCTTTAGAATTATTTACCATCACCAAAATAAAATATTAATGTTCAAAGTAGTGCAATGAATATATCAAAGAAAGTAATTTAGTGAGAACATACCTTATTTGTGAAAAAAATATCTCATATAATTTCAATTAAAAAAATTGCACCTTAGACAATGTTTTTTTAAATCAAAATATACATCTTATGAAAAAATTTGGATCGAGTAAGTTTTGTCAAGATACCTCACATCAACTATGGATCCGTTCTTTTCAACTTATTTCCAATCCTCATGAGTTCATATAAGTTTAGATAAGTTTAAATAAGTTCATATAAGTTTAGATAAGTTAAGATAAGTTCAGCTAAGTTCAGTTAAGATCTAATAAGGTCGAATAATGTATAATAAAGTTTTATATAATAAGGTCGAATAAGGTCAAATAAAGTCTAGTAAATTTAGATAGATTCGTATAAACAAAAATAAGTTGAAAAAAACCTACTCATATACCTTGCGGTCAAACAACACGACCAATAATATCATGGCAAGTTTCCTTTTAACCTTTTCCCCCTCTTTCCTTCTTTACCAACCACCATCCCATCCCTTCTTCCCCTCTCCTTCTCTCCACTATTTTTCTCACTACATATAATGTGTCCAGTTTCCTCACACTTTATACAAAGTTACAATCTCCAACTGGCACTTGCCATTTTTCACTATTCATGTAACATACATACCACTATATCACCCCACCAGCCCACCTTTCTAACTCTATCTCATTTCCAGTCTTTTTTTATTGCTCCTCCCACGCTTGTCCTTCCTATATTTACTGTGTCGGCGCTACTACTCTCTTTAATTCCATAATATAACTCCCTTCAATATCTCTCTCTCCTCTTTATTTCTTCTTACTGTATTTCTGCTTTCATACAACAGAATCATGTTGGTTTTCTCTGAATTCTAAGCTTTTTTTCCCCTCTTTTATTTTATTCTTCTTCTCCACTTTCTCTGTGTTTGTGCATTGAAATTTTAGTTCGTGGTGTTCTGTGACAAATATTCACCTGAAAGTTACAGGTACATACCCAACACTCTATTAACTTTTTTTTTTGTAAGTAGCATGCAGATTTTATTGTTTCACATTGTTGAAAATTATAACTTTATCATGCTGTTTGTTTGCATGAAAATTGGCTTCTCTTTTGTTTCTTCTTAGTTGAAATTTCATTTCTTTTTCTTGAACTTTGATCATACATTATTGAGAGTATAGCACTAATAGCAATGTCTATTGTTGAATATATTTTCATTTCCTTTATATTAATTCAGTGAAGGAATGCCGTGTCTTCCGGAGTAAGGTACACCCAAGACTATTTACCGTTTGACTCCATTAAAAAAATAGCCTTATTGAGCTATTATTGACATGCATGAATTTTATAAAAATTGCATCTTTTAAGGTGGGGAATGATCTAATTTTACTGTATTTTTAGAAAACCTCGAATATGAAGTTTATATTTTCAATGAAAAAACATATTACTTGAAAATGTTGACATTTTGAGGTATTGTCAAAAGCAGTGTTAGTCATCTTTTTTATTTGCAAGCATAGATGGTTATGTCAACTCAGGGACAATGATAGGGAGGTTGGACCGGTCGACCAGGCTATATCTGTGAGGTTTTTGTCTGCTTTTGTGTATTATTAGTCTATATTTTGTCTAATATTCGGTCTTCCAAGTTGTTTAAGGAAAATGATAGGTTAACCTAGATTAATTGACAACAAAATTTTGTATCATTCGCGTAAATTGGTCATTTCCGACTTTATCTTAGTGGACTAAGGCTTTGTTGTTGTTGTTGTTCGATAAAGTGTTCAAATAGTACTCGAGGTAATTGAAAGAGTCGGGTAAATTCACAAAGGCATAAGGGTAAAATTTTAATATCGTTTCGTTGGATATTTTCGTCGATGTCTATGATGGTATAAGGGTTTTGTGAAGAGGGTTTTGTTAGGAGTAATTTCAGTTTCTCTTCATTGAGAAGGCATGAGTTTGGCTCTTGGAGCAAACGCCGGGTTTCGAGGCCGCATCCCGGGTTCAATCCTCATCATTCCCCTCCCACCCACCCACCCACCCACCTAAAAAAAAAGGGAGCTTCACTAACAAAAGGGAATAATTATGCATCAAAAAGTGGGTATCCAATGCTTGTCATGAAAATGTAGGGGAAAGAAACAAAAAAAAAGCAAGTGGGTTTCAAGTGTCAACATCATTCTCAAGCAATTATATATGCATACCTATAAAGAATTCTGATGACATTCATTGACAACAAAGGATGCATTGTGTAGTGTAACTATCAGCAACTTCAACATTACTCCAATGTCTTTTTCCATTCTTACAAGGGGAGTCTAACGCGTGCAACCTTACCTCTACGACGACAAAGAGTCCTATACCATAACAACACTCGTTGACCGTTTTCTAGGCAATGTAACTATCGTATGCAGTGGCGGATCCAGAAAAATCTCCAAGCTGGTGCACTGCAGTTAAGTAAAAGAAACATTATGTGAAAGTATGTTGCTTCACAATATTATTGGAGGAGTAGACATAGTGTGATGAGGAATTCTTTTTAGGCCACGTTGATACGGATTACGGAACCTCACAAAGGAAATGAATTTTAAATTTCATTGCAATTAAACAAATTAAACTACTTAAGATTTTAATTGTTAGTGAGTAGGAATTTTATATTGCACAATCATGTAGTAGTAGTATATACAATATTTTAGTTCCAAGACAATGATATCCACTTGATATTCTTGTATGTATGCCTTAATTCAAGTAGGTTAGTGTGTGTGTTTCTTATTAGGTATCAAAATAGCTACTCAGATGACAGATCACAAATCATGGCTATGGAGGAAAAAGTCCTCGGAGAAAACCATCACCGTGGCGGAGAAAGTGGAGGCTGCTTCAAAAGAACACGAGGAAGAGGTATTAGAAAATATTTTGCACTTTGCATTGATGTAACACATTCTTTTCCCTCTGCATAACACCAGCATGTTTATCTGAGTCAGAGAAAAAAAAGGGTTCATGTTTCAAGACCACATTGCAAACTATGTTTTCTCCATTTAGCTTAATCATGCAAGTTTTCTAGTTGTAAGCCTTAACAGTTAAAAGAACTATATTGCATTGCATTTCTTGAAATTATATATCTAGGGAGGACAAGTTTTGGGTGAAAAAATCCAAGTTGGATGAAGTACGGAAATTGGTCGAGAGATTCATTCTTTGAGCCATCTTAAGATCTAGGATACTGAAATTTTGTATAAAAATGTCTGTTTAACATCCATTTATTTGTGATATTTTTGTATAGATGCATGTACTTCTTGCTGAAAAGGCAGAATTGGAGAGAGAGCTGAGAGACTTAAGTGACAAACTCTCTTCTACTGTTGTTGAGTGTAACGCCAAAGACGATCTTGTGAAGAAACACTCAAAAACAGCAAAAGAAGCCCTTGCAGGTTCTATGCACCTGTCGTCTTATTGCACCTTTTATGTACTTTGATTCATTCGCCACCCCCCGCCCTCAAACATTTGATCCTTATCATTTTTTAAATATCTGTAATTGAATTTACATTTATTCCTATAGGATGGGAGAAAGCAGAAGCAAAAGCATTGTCTATAAAGGAAGAATTGGATGAAGCTTTGAAAGAGAGGGACATCAATGAAGAAAGGACAAGACATTTGGATGCAGCGCTAAAGGAGTGTATGCAGCAGCTTCGTTTTGTTCGAGAAGATCAGGAGCAGAGGATTCATGATGTTATGCTCAAGGCAGCAGAGGAGCTTGAGGAGACCAAGATGTTTCTACAAGAAAAGTTAGAAGAATCCGGGAATATGATGGCAAAAATGACTTCAGAAAATTCTCAACTTGCCAAGGCAGTTTTACTCAAAGATCAGCTAATTGAGGAACTAAAAGAAGAAAAAGGCAAGTTAGAAGTTGATGTGAATACCTTATTAGCCAGACTAGAACATGTCGAGAAAGACAACAATTCTTTGTTATATGAAGTCCGAGTACTTGAGAAGGAAGTTGATATTCGGAATGAGGAAAGAGAATTTAATCGTCGAACAACTGATGCAAGTCATAAACAACATCTGGAAAATGTTAAGAAAATCGCTAAGCTAGAATCTGAGTGTCAGAGGCTTCGTGTCCTTGTAAGAAAGAGATTGCCGGGTCCTGCAGCTTTGGCAAAGATGAAGAGTGAAGTAGACATGTTGGGAAGAGATTCAGCAGATAATAGGAGGAAAAGGTCCAACTTAAGTACTAACAACAGCATGCAGTTGGACTATGGAGCAGACGGGTATCCTGAATCCCCTGACAAGAGGGTGAAACTCTTGACTGAGAAAATTTCAGCATTGGAAGAAGAAAGCCACTCTTTAAGGGAAACCCTTGAGAGGAAGACGAACGAGCTTCAACTTTCAAGAAACATGTATATTCAGACAGCTTCAAAGTTGTCAAGAATTGAATCCCAACTTGAAGAATCACATAAAAGTCAATTGATCAAGGAAGCAAATGCAAGAACTAGCAATATATCACATGATCTGTCATTGGCTTCAATGTCAGATATGGGCAGTGATGATAAAGCTAGCTGCACTGGTTCGTGGGCATCTAAATCCGTAGGAATGTCGGACATTAATCATTTAATGGATGACTTTGTTGAGATGGAAAAGTTGGCTTTAGTTTGTGTTGATAAGCGTATTGAAACTCCTTCGGATACAAATTCTGAATGTAAAGGAAAAGAGTTAGTTCCAATAACTTCAGTGACTGATGCCAATGTTAAGCCATCAAAACTGAGCCAATCACTTTCAAAGTTGATTGAGATTATCCGCGGGGTTGATTTCTCATCTGAAGATTTGTGTCATGACACGATTCGTGTTTTCCAGTGGAGAACTTCCGAACTAGCCTCTACTTTGCAGAATTTCCTGCAAACTTGTGATGATTTGCTGAATCAAAAGGCTGATTTTGAAACATTCACTGAAGAGATGACATGTGTCTTAGAATGGATAATGAACCATTGTTTCTCCGTTCGTGATGCCTCTAGCATGAAGGATGAGATAAAGAAACAATTGAACTGGGATGAAACCAGAAGTGAAAGTGAAAAAGAAGTAGGAATGTCTGGCCAGTTTTCTGAAGCAAGCAAGCTATCTTTGATTAAAAATGGATATCATAATGAAACTTGTTATGATGTGATTGAAGAAGGTAGGAAATTGAAGGATGTAGCAAGAGATATTGGGTTGGCGAAACAAGAGTTAGAGTGTGAATCCTTGAGAAATCAACTTCAGATTTCGGAGAATACTATCTCGCATTTGCAAATAGAAATGGAAGCCTTAAAGCACTCTAAGGTAATGACCGAGGAACAGTTTGAAAATCGTTGTATGACAATTGAAGAACTCAACTCGCAGCTTTTAGCCGTCAATTCTAAGATGGATGAGGCCGAGGAAAAGATTGCAGTGTTACAAGCAGAGATGGAGAATAAGGTGAACTATGGTAAAGAGTTGGAGGCGAAATGCGTAGAGTTGCAGGCCCAGCTTGAGAGGTACACTTACCGCTTTTGTTTTATCTTGGTCACTTTGGTACGAAAAATGCTCAATGGAGAACAAGTTCACCGGTGAACAAAAGAGAGAAATGGGTGTGGGGGCTTAACCGAGTGGATTTAAGAAATTGCTCCCATGTTTTCTGGTGAACGATTCTCCATTTAGCCTCGGTCTTTTGTAGATTCCTTAATCTTATTCTGCTGTCTGAGATACTATATCTGGTGATATCAGGGTGGAAAAGGTGGATACCACAGAGGATCTCAATCAAGATGTAAAGCAACTTCGAACTGTGAGTAACTGTCATTTCATTGCATAATATTACAAAAAAAAATGAAATAAAAGGTGTTATCAAGATTCAAGGACCCTCAATGGTCATCTGCATACTTATACTCTAAACTCTAAAGGCCATGACCAGCATGTATGACTTAGTTCTTTTCATCTAAAAGAAGGAAGAATTGACACAAAAAGATTGAACTAAGGTTTACGAACGAGACTGAACTAAACACATCTACAAAACAAAAGGCTGCTGCTGAACCATGCTGGCAAAGATAGACAACATATTAAAAAATTATGCTTGAAGAGATTCTTCCTAATTGATTAAAACAACAGCATGCCTAAGAGATTCTTCCCTTCCAGCTCCAGGATTATTAGGAAATTCCTTTTTCATTCGTAGTAGTAACTAAGATGCCTGGATTACCGACTCTGACATTACTAATCTATTTTTGTTCACATAATTTATAGTTCAGTCGATTTTGATACTTTATCTTATTTCTGTCTATATTTGTTTGATGGTCAATCAATATTTAAGTTCAATTCAATAGATCAAGAAAGATGTATGTTTATAACTGAAATTCAAGTTGGTCTATAGGAGTGGGAGATATCAGCAGCTTCAGAAAAGTTAGCAGAATGCCAAGAAAGCATCGTGCATTTGGGAAAGCAATTGGAGGCACTGGCAACATCCCGGGATGCTGCAGTTTCCGACAAATTCATGTCCACTCCTACTAAGACTAACCATATCACCACTCCTACCACCCCAACTAGTGAAAGGAAACTCGCAAACCAACGGTCTTCTCTACTGGATCAAATGCAAGCAGAGGACGGCCTTTCTGAAACTGATCAACTCATCGAATCTCCAAAAACCAAGGAGATTATATATGCTAAAGATTACGGTTCACACAGTATAGGTAATCATACTCCCACGGTTAAGAACAACGAAGTTTCTTTGAGTTCCCGTTCTTTGGCTATTGTACCCATCAAGACACCACAAACTACATCAGGTGGACTTTTTAAGAAGCTTTTGAGGAGGAAAACAAAAGGTACAAGTCAGAAGATGCCACTTCCATTTGCAGTATAGAAACAATAACTGAATTCTGAAAGCATAAAATGATTAAATTTCGTAAGCATGGTTGTTCTCAGAAGCCGGAAACGTTGCACGTATTCGAATGGAGACGCTCTATTGTATTAGCAGGTTTACTGTATTGTCTGCTTTTGTGTGATGAATGCACTAATTTTGTAACTCTTGTGTACCACTTGAACTTCTGCAGAATTGGGAAGTTGTATGTTACTACCCTCCCCCCTCAAAAAGGTGGTCATTACTCATTTGTATATATCAGAGATGGGGGAAAATAAATTCGCATTAGGCAGTAAAGGATCTTTAAGAAGGAAAATAGACAAAAGAGGCTGGGGTTATAAATTGTGCAAAAAACTAAAAAAAAAATGGAGCAAAGAAATTACCCATACCTGTTTATTTATTTTTTTAAAAAGAATATTTTATTGTGTTAGTGAAAAAATTCTAATGATTGTTATTGGTTCCTCACTTTCCATTGATAATTAAATTTATGTTTACATTATATACTACTGATTCTTTTAAGACCAAGGAGAATACATTAATATAACTAGGTCATATGAAACTTATTCCAATTAAAATTTATATCATATGTTGGTACATTTATAGAATAACTCAAACAATTAAGCGTTGAATAGTTTGTATTAACCTATTAAATTTGGTTTTGATAATGACAAACTAAAGTACAAGTAATTAAGTAACAAGGTTTATGAGTTTATATATATGTTGTGTGCAAGAATCATTGTGGAAAGTTGTGCCTAAAGCGTTCAACTTGTTTAATCGTTTAATCCTTGGAAGTTTCTAGAAACAAAGCGTTTATATTTGGAACAAGACAAAGATAAAAGGTGTGTAAGGTTATTCTTTGAAGAACAAAGAAAATACTCAAGTTAAGATCAAAATGAAAAAACTTAATCAAGATTGGAGTGAAGATGTTCCTATACAATGAAGAATCAAATATGGAATGAAGATTTATATTACACTAGGTTATATAACATATCATGGCATCTTAGGAACATAACTTGACACTTGGTCTTGGGAAAACATAATGGAAAATCACCAAAAACGAGTCTACAGGAACACATAAGTAAATCTGAACATTGAAACTATATTTTAGAGTAGTAAATATGTCACTAGTTATTTTACTAACTAGTTTGGATCCAAGTACTAGTACTTACGAAATTAGTTTGGAAATTATTTTAAATCAGATTTTTAGTTATTTAAAATAAAGAAAACATTTTCTTGAATATTTTTTAAAATAAAGAAAATTATGCTAATTAATATAGGATTAGAATTTTGGTCTTAATTAAAATAAATAAAATTTAAAACGAGTACATGTTCATATTACTTAATCAATTAACTTATCCTCCAAGTCTTCTAAGCCACGTTTATGTTATACGTTCATTTTGGTAGTGGAGCTAGTGTGTTCTTGTTTCCCAGGTAATTTGGTGTATCTTGGGATAATGACTTCTTTATTAGAGGATATGATTGCAAATTTCCAGAAGTTGAATAAGTTTACGTGTGTAAACAACAACAACAACAACTACTACTACTACTACTAATACTACTAAGTCTTATTCCCAAAGTGATTTGGGGTCGGCTAACATGAATCGTCAACTGAAACCGTTGCCAAAGGAGATGGCATCGACAAAAGTGATAAAAAGTTTTTAAAAGGTTTAAGTTTTAAGAATTTTTAAATAAGTTTTTGAAAACAAGGTTTACACCAAAAAGTTTTACAAAAGGTTTTCAACAAAAAGTTTTAAGACCAACACAATTGAGAAAAACAAGTAAATGCAGTATCACACCCCTTCATCCACATGGATTCTGCCCCTCCACCCACTTCTATCCAACGCCATGCTCTCCTCAATCTCAAGTAGCCTCATATCACTTTTAATTACCTTCATCCAGGTCAACTTAGGTCTTCCCCTACCCCTTACAATTTGATTACTCCTCCACTGTTCAATTCTTCTCACTGGTGAATCACCTGATCTCCTTTTCACATGACCAAACCATCTTAACCGGTTCTCCCTCATCTTTTCTTCAATGGATGAAACTCCAACTTTTTCCCCGAATCACTTCATTTCTTAACCGGTCCTTCCTTGTGTGACCACACATCCACCACAACATACGCATCTCCACCACGTTCATAAGATGAACGTGGCATTGTTTCACCGCCTAACATTCGGTGCCATATAACAAAGCATGCCTAATTGCCGTACGGTAGAACTTTCCCTTCAATCTTTTGGGAATGCCGGAATCACAAAGGAACCCGGTAGCGCTTTTCCACTTTAACCAACCCGCGTTAATTCTATGAGCCACGTCTCCATCCAGTTCTCCATCCTTTTGGAGATTGGATACAAGGTAACGGAAGACGTTTCATCCTTGAACCACTTTTAATGTGGTATATGAATTGTTTATAATATCTTAGTCAAACTATAATATACTAATATTATGTAAATAATAGTACTAAAACTTAAAAAGAGTTTTAAATTAATTGAGACGTTATAGAGGGTAACATATAGGAATGTCAATGGGGCGGGGCGGGGCGGGGCGGGGCGGATGTTGGCATTCCTATCCCCATCCCCGCCTAAAAACCTCATCCCCATCCCCGCCCCATCACCCATGGCGGGGGAAAATCTTGTCCCCATCCCCGCCCTAACGGGGACAAGATAAAATCTATCCCCGCCCCATCCCCGCGCGAATCCCCGCACCCGCCCCATCCCCGCGCGAATCCCCGCCCAATCTATTAGGGTTAAGGGAGAGGAAAAACAAAAAGCTTAAAAGTACTTTTGGATTTTAGCCTTTGGGCCATTGGAAAATAAAAGTATCAAATGAAATCAGTAAACAACTAATAACATTTAAGATTTTAGGCATTTGGAGAATACATATGGCGGGGCTCAGACGGGGCGGGTGGGGATGGGGCGGGGCGGGCGGGGATGAGGCGGGGCGGGTATGGACTAACATCCACCCCCGCCCCATTACCCATGGCGGGGATGGTTTTCATCCCGATCCCCGCCCCATCCCCGCGAAACCTTCCCCCATCCCCACCTAACTGGAATAGGTGCGGGGCGGGTGTCCACAAAACCCGCGCCACTGACATCCCTAGTAACATATTATCTTAGCGAAGAGGGTAACTAGTCTTATGATTGTAGGAAATTAATGCATTGCGAAAATTGGTATACATCATGTGTACTCGGAAACAAGACTGATGTTTTTTCATTTTAAAGTCTGATCTCAATTTTAAATTTCAAAATCTCTTCTTCTCAACTCTTAGACATCTTTACAGTTTTGATTTCATTTTAGGTTGTTTATTATTAATTGTTATTGCTTTATCTTTAAGACTTGTGAGTTCACTTATAAGATACTAGCCCTATATGCACGCGATGCTTGCAGAGTCATGTAAAATTTTATATAAATAATATAAAGTTTTGTTTATTTAATGTATTTTGCATTTTTATTCAAAATAAAAACTGAATAGTTAGTTATGGAGAGAGAGTTGTTCCACTAAAATAGGAATTAAAAAAAAGATTAATAATGATTTTTGTTGTCCCCCACCTCTTCACTTATAGAATAGAGATAAGACTCAAATGCACGCGATGCCTATAAAACAGGTGGAATAGCCGCTCTGGTGCAAATATAGGGCAGAGGCAAGAAAACAAACCGACTATAGGAAAGTGATAGCTCAATCAGTAATGAAATAAAATTAATTGCTAGTTTATTCATAAACGTTTAGACGCTTTTCAGTAAAAAATTTGATTAGTAAATTGGTTCATTATCTAATTAGTTAAGTCAATTGAATGTTCTTTTTCATTTTGATGCCTCATCTTCTTTCTTTATATTATACTAAATTTGAATGCACCCGATGCGTCTAAGCCTATAAAGTTCTTTATAAAAATATAATAGTCATTGGAAACGAGAAGATAAGAAGATTACGGATATGAGAAGAGGAAGAATGATAATTTATTTAGGTAACTTATTTTCTAAAATAAAAACTGCAAAAATAATTATTTATAGAGACATAATTATGCTTATTAATAGGAATTAGAAAATAATAATAATGTTAATTTTTTGGTGCCCTATCGGCTTCCTTAGTTCCCTTATTGAATAGTGATATACATATAATAGTTCACTTTTTAAAAAGGATTAGGTGTGTCGGTGCCCCCGATGTACTCAAACAATGGCTCGAACAATTACATATTCCCTTCGTTTATTTTTAATGGTTACACTATACCTTTTTACGCTTGTTAATGCAAATGTGTGAACATATTGAATCTTGTATTTGTAAAAATTATAAAAAATGATATTCCAAAAGTATCTATTGACACGAATCAAACAAGCTCCCAAATGAATATATTTTTCCTTGCCTGTAAATCATAAATGATAGCTAAATTGGAAATTGTGAATAGTGTTAAAAGTCAAAATTTAAGGCTTGTAAAAGTCAACTCTTAGTTTTCCCAAGAGTCTCATATCGGCCAAGGGAGGGGATCTTCCTTTGTTAATATATCCCCTCCTTTCCTCATGCGCTAGAGTTGTTACGTGTTAGTATGTGGTGCTTTTATGTTTGGACTTCTTGTACTTGACCTTCCTACTAGACATACGTGCATGCACCAGCCGTCGAGACTGGACCAAGTCGCGCAGCTGTGGGAATTAGAGCTGAGTTGAACTTTATTTTTGGACCTGGGTCGGGTTGGTGTAGCGGGCTGTAATGTTTTACCATTACAATATTTATGGCAGTCTATTATTTACTCTAGCCATCTATTTGCCTTCCATTTCGGGGTCTGATTTTTTTGCTATAAAATCATACCCCTTCTTCAGTCAAACACACAAAATACTCTTCACTTCTTGTTCTCTAAATCTGGGTGGGTTCCTTTTTTCCACAGCCTAGTGACATTTTGGTTTCGCTGCGTAAACCTTGAGAATATTTCGGCCAGTCGCGACTACTATCATGGTCGGACTGTAACTGTTTTCAAGTTAGTAATCTCCTACCACGTTACAACCTTGAAACTTGTTAAATCTTAGCTATTGCAACACTTTTGTTCTAACGTAGCCTACGTAGGTGATCTGGAATCGACCTGCTGCTGCTATACAATATGGGGTCTGATTTTTTGTAGCTGCTCAATTAACATGAAGACAATCCAAGGGAAAGGTTACATCGATCGATCATGTGGCTATGTTTTGGTTTTCCTGGGCATAACTAGAATTGGTAGTTACAAGTTTTTATTGATACTAATATATCGGTGGGGTTTGCAGCATATACACAAAAGAAGGGTTGAAAGAGACAAAATGTAACATCAAGTTCTTGGTACTTGTTGAGACTACACGTCAAATAGTTAACAGACTAAGCGTGTGTTATTTCCAAAACAAATAATTATCGTGGTAAATTCTATACTGCAAATTTTATGTAGTATGTTATAAATGTATATATTTTTTTATATTTTAAAATTTATGTTCTATCCAGTAAATTTCTAAAGGTGGGTCTAATATTTTTTCTCAATTTAAACTCAACCTTTTGTAAAATTACCAAAATATTCCTAAAATATCCTAAATTTTTTTATCCTCACCATTAATGATACTCTTACGTTTAAGAAGGTATTTTGAGCGGTTAACTCCAAAAGTGAAAATGAGGATTACACAATCTTTTGAAAAATTACAAAAATATTCCTAAGATATCTCAAAAAAAATTATCCTCACCATTAATGATGCTCTTACATTCAAGAAGGTATTTTGACCAGTTAACTCCAAAAGTAAAAATGAGGATTAGCTTCGTCCCTAAAACTCGCAAAGTATTAGCGATGTTAAAAGTACTAACGCAACTAAACATAGTATTCTGTATTCTCAATGGATTTCTAAATTTGAAACTTCACAAATTTCTTCTCCCCATGCTATTAGAATATATGAAAATAGGTTGTATATATATATTATTAATATTTATTCATGTAGATATTATCACATTCTTAGAAGATAATATCTCATGTAATCTCTTAGTTAGACTCTAGTGAATGGGCCTGTTCTGTTCCACTTATATTCAATTCAGTTCAGTTCAGCTCAGCTCTAATAAGTTCAGTTCAGTTCAGCTCCAATAAGTTCAGTTCAGTTCCATTCATTATTTAACCATTTTGTTTATTATTATAATTATTATTGGTCTAATTTATTTTACTCATTATTGTTATTATTATTATTATTAAATATTATTATAATTATAATTATTAATTATTATTTCTATTTTTATATATATTTTTGTTATCATATCTTTAGTCATTATTATTATTATTGTTATGGCTGAACATGGTTTAGATTGGTGCGCGGTTTAACCAAATTTCATGTCAATACGAGTATTCTAATTTGCAATTGTTGTTTTATTTCACCGACTAGATATTCATTATTACATCATACAAATAAGTTACAAAAAGCTACAAGATATTAAAAATTGACAAAGTCTCTAATAATACCGGGGTACTATTTAAGGTACAACATCGTCGTTACGTTGAATATTAAAGATGCTTTGGCGGTTTGCGGTGGGGTTTGGTTTATAAATATTATAGACCAACCCACCACAAATCATGGTTTGGTTATGAACACACACCAACCGATATTTTAAGCTAATTATTATTATAATGATAATATTAATTTAGACATTATTGTTATCATACCATCATCATCAAGTATTAATATATTAATACTAATATTAGTAATTACTCATTATTAGTTATTATAATTTTTAAAATTAATTTATCATTAGTACTATTATTTATAACTATCATTTAATAATATCAAAAATAATATTATCATTATTCATTTAATATTATTCTAAATTATTTCTTATTACTTAGAATTATAATTACTTATTATTTAATATTCATAATAATTATTATTTACTTATTATTTGTATATTTATTAAAATTCAGTTCAGTTCATCTCCAATAAGTTCAGTTCAGTTCAGCTCCAATCAGTTCAGCTCAGTTCAGTTCCAATAAGTTCAGTTCAGTTCAGCTCCAATAAGTTCACTTCAGTTCAGTTCAGCTAGAATTAGACAAAGAGAACAAGCCCTATATTGTTAAAATGTATATCATTTATGGTGAAGGAATATATTATATTTCACTATTAATGATTTACATCTTAACAATATACTTCCTCTGTTTATAAACAAGTGACACACTTCATGTTTTCAAGTTTGCCAATGCACTTTTTTAAACATTAATATCTGCTATTATTGATAACAAAAAATTATAAAAAGTTGATATTAAAAAATTCTCATTGAGACGAATCTAACAAGATCCCATATGACTATATGTTTTTCTAAAATGTAAATCTCCAAAATTAATTAAAGTCTAAATTGTGAATAATAAACACTATGCAAATGTGTCACTTATTTAGAAACGGAAAAAGTATACAAGACTCTAACTAAGGCCCTGTTCAGTTCAACTTATTTTTACTGAACTGAACTTATTTTTGCTGAACTGAACTTATTTTTACTGATTCATGTTGTTTTTTCTTCTTTGCTCTACTGATTTTTACTGAACTGAACTTATTTTTACTGAACTGAACTTATTTTTGTTGAACTGAACTTATTTTTGCTGAACTGAGCTTATTTTTACTGAATATTATTATTTTAAGGTGAACTGAACAGGGCCTAAGAGATTACATGAGATATTATCTCCTAAAAATATGTGACAACTATAACTGATAATGTATTAATGTGTACATGATATAAATATTAATAATGAAAATATACAACCTGTTTTCATATATTTTTACACATGCTAATTAAGAGAATTTTCAATGCAAAGAGTATATATTGTACAAATGGACAAGTAGTCTTGGTTCAATGGACAAGACCTAAATATGAATTGCTTTTTCAAGATACATTAACATATTCTAAACTGATTAACAATTGAATAATATTTCCAAAAGATTAAGATCTTGAAAAATAATATAATAGATCGAATTCAAGTCACAAAAAATAAAACTTACAAGTGAATGAAAATTTTCATAATAGGGTACTAGGGTTCAATTATATAGTCATTTATGTCGTTCGCCTTTTATCTATATAATGACATCTTGATTGGCATCCCAATTCCCACATACAACAAAGTTAAGTTGATTTACTGGTTTGGAAGGGCATGAGTAGTGTTGTAAATACAAGCATCATTGATTCATAATTCAATAGATTTGACCTCTCTTTTCCATATTTGAAGGGCCATCCACAAAGCGAAGAGATGGCAAATGCGTGGAGGATCCGAGTCCCCTCAGTGCCTTTTTCCACAGTATTAGTCACTAGGCACTATGTCAATGTGCATATCCCATCTTGTGTGCCTTTTTTATATGGGAATTTGATTGTGGCAAACTCACTTTGAGTAACAACCCAATTTTAGTATAATCGTAATTTTTGGTGGTGGTGTAAGGAAATTAATTGCAATAACAGATTATCATATTTCACAATTTTATGTAATTGTACTCCCTTGTTTCTTTTTATATTAAAATTACACTAACTAATTTAACTCATCATTTTATTCAAAAGACTCATTACTTTATTTAAAAAGGTGTTTTATTCTTTTCTTTTTAATAAATAAGGGCATGTTCTCTTCAGCATAAAGCAAATGAAGTGAATTGAACTGAATTGATTGCAACTTAACTGAATTAAACTATAACTTCGCTGAATTTCACAATTTGACCTTTATTGCACAAATTGGAATTTAACCCAACCTATAAATTGAAGAGGACTGAAGACTTTGATCAACAAAACTGTATTGTGTGGAATTTCAATTTGGTGACTTTCCGATATCACCAGTGGCATTAGTTGATGTGTGTGCTTCATTTCCCTTCTTTTTCTATTTTCTTTTTTTCGATTCGTTTGGTTGATCTATGGTTTTTCAATGATGACATGGAAGAGAAATGTGATTTTGTTAGCCCAAATTAAATTTAAAGGTTGATAGTTTTGGCCTTTTGGGTGGGTGGAGGAGAGAGAATGAGGTACGTGATGGACTGGTGGTGTTTTTGGGTGCGTGAAGGACAGAGACGGTGGGCTTAGAAGCAGGGGCGAAGAGAGGGAGGCTGGTGGGGGCGGCCAACACTCAAGGTCCAAAGATTTCAATGTATATATGGATTTTATGTAGTGTAATATCACTAAATAGATTTGACTTAGTTAGTTTTCATTACGAATAGAGTAAGCAACTCATAAAACCCGAGTTTGAATCTCTATACCAATATTTTTTTCCTTTCATACAATTTTATTTTACAAATTGTTAATTTTAGCCCCCCCATCTGAATATTCCTAGCTCCGTGATAGGTTTTAGTCGTGTCACCTAATCAAAAATAAACCTACGGACCTCTAACTAGGTAGTCAGTGGAAGCAGGGTCGAATCCACAGGGAGACAGAGTTTCTAAATCAAAATTTAACCAATTCAGCTACTCCAGATGAAATCAGGAAGGAAATAATTAAACTAAAGAATAGACTACGGAAGACTGAATAAATCGAGGATTAAACTATGGAATAAAAGTCTAGGGTATTAGGTCGGTCCACCATGCTTATACCAATCAAATAGGGTCAACTACTATCAAAACCTAAGTCAAGAGTCGGGGGATTAGAGCCTATGTTGAGCTATGGTTAAGACTCAACGCTCATAGTTCAACATACGCCGCATGTTCACTAACGTAATCAGAACTACTGACGTGTCCTAGGCCTCTAGTCGTAAGACGGATCTGTGCAAACAACTATTAACCACAAGCAATCAATGAAATTATACACTGACATTAATTACTCAATAAGAACAAACCACATCACAATCACCCTAATCAAGCCCTAGAAATTGATAGAAATCTAAATCACAATCATGGTATAAACATGGCTTTCCTATCTAACACCCTAGAAAGAGAACTACTCACTCATAATTGAATTGACAACAATAAGACTAATATGAAACCCTAAGAATTGCATCATGAACAATTGAATAATTAAACTAAGCAATCAAAGTAATTAAAGAGATAAAGAGTAGAGAAGAGTACCAATTAACGGAAAGCAGGAACTTTTATTGAAATCGAAATAGGTTTGATCACCTCTACATTAATCTAAAGTGTTTGAATTAAACTAAGAGCAATGTAGAATAAAACTAGACTAAAACCTAATGAAAGATGAATAAAAGATGATTGAAAGATAATGAGGAAAAGGTATTTATAATACCCCTCAAGTTCACTAAAAACGGAAACAAAAAGTGAAAAAGCGCGATAAAAGCACCAGACCCGATCGGGCCCGAGCACAGTACCCGATCGGGTCCACATACAAATTCGCCCAACTTTACTTCTGGGCTCTGGCAGCAGCAGTGCAGCAATAAAGCGAGAAAACGGCCCACCCGATCGGGTCGGGCGGTAGTCACCCGATCGGGCCAGGCGACGAAATGTGTCAGCAAGTTCCTCTCGAAAGCAGCAGCAGAATGAGACCAAGCAGCACTCCACCCGATCGGGTCGGGCGGTGGTCACCCGATCGGGTCTGGGGACATGCTTCCTCGCCCGATGCGATCGGGCAATCCTCGCCCGATCGGGTCCGCAACTTTTATACCCGATCATAAATACTTCGCCCGATCGGGCTATTTCTGCCCGATCAATACGCGGAAAACTCCTTTTGACTCCTTTGCTCTCTAATCTTCACGTTTAGGGGTCTTGGGACCTCCTAAACTATCCATAAAGCTCGTGAGCCACCCTACGTGCCTCATAACATCTCGTAAAGCCGTGGTTGCTTCCAAATGGCTCGGGAATAAGGAGAAAACTCCATAAAACCTGCAATTCAATACTAAAACACGAAACCACAACTGCATACGAAAGTTAGCACAAAATAGCTCCCAAGAGCTCCAATGACGCACAAATTAGCTTGTAAATAAGGGAGAAAACTCTATATAAATACGTGATATCAAACTCCCCCAAGCTAAACCTTTGCTTGTCCTCAAGCAAACAGCACATGAACATGGAATAGATTACCTCACCCCAAAGATAGAAACAAATCAAAGCTCAAAACATTTTCAAGACTAAGAGTCGTTCAAGCAGGCAAAATTCAAGTTTGGCTAATCAAATCCATCCAACCACCAATCATTCAAGCAATTTATCAAATTCAAGCATCCACAAAGCATACAAGTCCTGAAAAGGCACTCACAAGGTTGTCACTCCTCTCAATTTTGTGACAGGCAAAGAATGTGCCCGAACACTCACCAACCCGACCATAAGTACCCTTCCCACTCACACTCTCATGTGTTTAAGAAGGTTCAATGACGCTCATCCTAGTCAAGTCGACTCAATTAGCAGAAATACTCTTTAACTTTGACAAACTGACTCGAAATCAATCAAATGAACAATGCAGACATAAGCTCAAGAGGACTTTATAGGTTTTAATGGGGCTTAGGCGAGAGGTAGGGGATACTTTTGGGTAATGTGGTGGAAAAACCAAGAAAGGGGGAGCATAAATCATTCAAACAAGGCCTAAGATGGCCTACACAACTCCCAACAATCACCATAAAACCATGTAAAGTAACCCAACTCTCATAAATCAATGAAAAGCTCATAACAAACCCAATTTTCTAGCAATGGAGCGAATATTCTTTTATGAACGTGCGCGAATGAAAGAACTAGAATTCTTTTGAATTTTCATTTCATTTTTCTTTCATTTTTCTGAATTTCATTCACGCAACTCTAAACTTGCTTTCTTTCTTTTCTCTTTCTCACTCTCAAACCACAGCAAATGCACTTTTAAATTCCTCAAAAACCAAACTAAACCAACAAACCAATCTCAAACTCAACCCATACAAAAGCTCCCCCAAGCTAGGCTTGGAATAATATCAAGTGAAGGCTTTTGGCTCATAATAGGGGTTTAAGTAATACGAAACAAGTCATTAGGCTCAGCGGGGCTAAGGAGGATAAAAGTATATCAAAAACTCACTCTGAAGCTCAAGAATAAGACAAAAGAACGCCTCTATCACAGCACATGCTACAAGTCATCTAGAATCAGACAAGTACGAAGTCAAAGTCAAGATCAATCCACTAAAGAGGAACTAACACACAAGAATAGACTGGATAATAATATGAATCCAATAGGCTACAAAGAGGCCTCACAGTCTAACCAATTCAGGTATGCAGCACAAAGTGGTCTAATATAATCCAGAAATGCTCGAAATCATAGCAATCAAACATCAAATCATAGCCTCAAGATCACAAATGCCCAGCTATCCAGAAAACAAAGTCAAATCAATTTCAAATAGAGCACAACAAGGGGCACAGGGAGGCAACTAAACCAGTCATGGGAACCATATTTTTTTCATTTTTTCAGTATTTTCCGAAAGCAGTAAAACTATTCTAGAAAGCAGTAAAAGAGATAGGGAATACAAACACAACTCCTCCCCCAAGCTAAACTTGGCAGTGTCCTCAATGCCAAAAGGTGATAAGGACTATGCTACGAGGAAAAACAATGTTAGTACCCTCACTCTCGCTCACAAAAAGGAAGAAAAATAAAAAGAAAAGAAAAAAAAGGAAAGAAAAGAAAATACGAGTTGCCTCTCGCACAGCGCTGGTTTATAAAGGTCCCGCACGACCATAATCCTCCCTCTCTCAAATAGGAGGGGCTTGGCAGTGAGTGCCACCCTCATCAAACATCTTTCTCCTCCAAATGTTCTTGACAATGCCTCCAGACGGTGAGGCAACCTTAGGTGGAATTTGAACCTTCTCCACCCCTACTTCATCTAAAACCTTATCCCTGCAAAAAGATTGTTCAAGCATAGGAGCCTTAACAGCATTGGTTAGTTTAAAAATCACTTTATCATCACCAACACTCAGAGTTAAAGACCCAGACTTGACATCAATGACAGCACCAGCAGTACACAAAAACGGCCTACCCAAGATAATAGGAATCTGGGCATCCTCATCCATATCTAACACCACAAAATCAACAGGAATATAAAATTTCCCTACCCTAACAGGAACATCCTCTAAAACACCTAGAGGGTATTTTATAGAACGATCCGCCATCTGTAAAGTGATTTGTGTGCATTTAAGGGCTCCCATGTTCAGTTTCTTATAAACAGACAATGGCATAACAGAAACAGAAGCACCTAAATCACACAAAGCCTTATCAATAAAAATAGGTCCAAGATGGCAGGGTATAGAAAAACTACCAGGATCTTTTAACTTTGGTGGGGTTTTATTTTGAATAAAAGCACTACACTCTTCAGTAAGAGCGACACGTTCTACCCCACCAAAGTCTCTTTTCTTAGTAATCATGTCTTTCAGAAATTTGGCATAAACAGGCACTTGGGTAATTAAGTCTGTGAATGGAATCGTTACCTCAAGGTTCTTGACCATAGACAAGAACTTACCAAACTGCTGATCGACCTTGGACTGTTGCATCCTGTGAGGAAAAGGTAGCCTTGGTGTAAAAGGCGTTTCAGAAACCTTCTCCTTTTTCTAACCTGTCTGTTCAGCTTCTGCAGACAAATCGACTTCAGACGTCGAATTCTTTCTTTTTCCTTCCTCTACCACCCTCTTCTTCCCTGCAGTCGGGGTAACCTCATCAACGGGCACTGGAGGGGCATCATATGCAATGCCACTACGAAGAGTGATTACATTCACATGTTCTCTCTGAACTGGTTGCCCTGGCAATGGTCCCTGCTGCCTCTGTGCATTAGATTCTGCCAACTGAGCAACTTGAGCCTCGAGAAGTTGGATGTGCTTCTCTTGAGCCCTCCTTGTTTCCTCATTTGCCTTTTGCATAGACAATATCAGTTTCATCAGTTCAGAATTGCTAGGCTCTTGTGGGTTGTTTTGTGGAGGTGGGGTGTGGAAATTTTGTGGAGTTTGGAAGTTATTGGGATGATGGAAGTTTTGTGGTGGTGGTCTTTGGAAATTTTGTGGGGTTTGATGGTATGAAGGTTTAGGGTAGTTTTGTGGAGGTGGAGGTTGATGGTTTTGTGGGTTTTGGTAGTTATGTGAAGGGGGGAGGGTTTGTGGTCTTTGTTGGAAGGCATTGGCCTGCTCCATCTGAAATTGACTGAACTGACAGTCATGCCCAAAGTGACCCTGAACACCACATACCTCGCAGTAAGATGAGGTAATGGGTGCTACTGCAGACATAGCATTGATGCTCATGGGTGGAGGTGTCGGACTAGAAGACTTCATTAGCTGCTGAGTTAGTTGTGCCATCTGAGATGTAAGCAATGAAATAGCGTCAACTTCAAGTACCTTCTTAGTCAAACTCCTAGATGATGTATGGTCATTGGCTGCAAGATTTGATATGAATTCATAACCCTCATCAACTGCCTTGTCTAAAAACACTCCTCCTGCAGATGAATCAACAATACACTTCGTCTGAGGCTGCAGACCATTGTAGAATGTCTGCGTCAAGAACCATTTGTCCATATTATGGTGTGGACACTCTCTCTGTAAATCCCTAAACCTAGCCCACGCTTCCCTTAATGTTTCATCAGGCTCTTGGAAAAACGTGGCTAGTTTATTTCTGATTTCTGCTGTTTTAGTAGGTGGGTAATACTCTCTCAGAAATGCAGCAGAAATCTCACTCCACTCGGTTTCTTTCACATCATTCAACCATTTTTGGGCTCTATCTCTCAGTGAAAACTCGAACAACATGACTTTGAGTTGATCTGGAGTGACGCCGGCATGTTTAACGGTTCGACAAAGTTGTTGAAACCGTTGCAGATGATTTGCCGGATCTTCAGTAGGATGCCCACCAAACTGATTTTGCTGGACCATGCTGATGAGTCCAGGTTTAATCTCAAAGTTGTTAGCGGCGATGGTGGGCATTGGTGGTCCAGTAGAAAGACCATCCGGGTTGGGCACCCCATATGA
This sequence comes from Patellifolia procumbens, assembly GCA_947645195.1. NCBI lineage: Eukaryota > Viridiplantae > Streptophyta > Magnoliopsida > Caryophyllales > Amaranthaceae > Patellifolia > Patellifolia procumbens. The sequence continues at coordinate 5,133,774 of CANSGD010000144.1, forward strand.
CTTCAGTGATTTTGACATAACTGAATTCAAGGTGTCTGTTCCAGAGGTGTTCAGCTGAACAGACTGCTTTTCTTTCTGCTTTATCTTTCGGATCCGCCTGATTGTCCTAGTAAGATCGGGGTCCGCTGGAATTGGGGAACCGTTTCTTTGGGACCTGGGCATACAAAAGAAACAAAAAGCAGCAGTAAAGGGTACCCCGATTGAAACAACGAAGTTCCAATGAGGTACAGAGAAGTAGACCAAATAATTAAATAAAAACTTAGAGAACTTGCCGTCTCCCCGGCAACGGCGCCAAAATTTGATAGGTTTTAGTCGTGTCACCTAATCAAAAATAAACCTACGGACCTCTAACTAGGTAGTCAGTGGAAGCAGGGTCGAATCCACAGGGAGACAGAGTTTCTAAATCAAAATTTAACCAATTCAGCTACTCCAGATGAAATCAGGAAGGAAATAATTAAACTAAAGAATAGACTACGGAAGACTGAATAAATCGAGGATTAAACTATGGAATAAAAGTCTAGGGTATTAGGTCGGTCCACCATGCTTATACCAATCAAATAGGGTCAACTACTATCAAAACCTAAGTCAAGAGTCGGGGGATTAGAGCCTATGTTGAGCTATGGTTAAGACTCAACGCTCATAGTTCAACATACGCCGCATGTTCACTAACGTAATCAGAACTACTGACGTGTCCTAGGCCTCTAGTCGTAAGACGGATCTGTGCAAACAACTATTAACCACAAGCAATCAATGAAATTATACACTGACATTAATTACTCAATAAGAACAAACCACATCACAATCACCCTAATCAAGCCCTAGAAATTGATAGAAATCTAAATCACAATCATGGTATAAACATGGCTTTCCTATCTAACACCCTAGAAAGAGAACTACTCACTCATAATTGAATTGACAACAATAAGACTAATATGAAACCCTAAGAATTGCATCATGAACAATTGAATAATTAAACTAAGCAATCAAAGTAATTAAAGAGATAAAGAGTAGAGAAGAGTACCAATTAACGGAAAGCAGGAACTTTTATTGAAATCGAAATAGGTTTGATCACCTCTACATTAATCTAAAGTGTTTGAATTAAACTAAGAGCAATGTAGAATAAAACTAGACTAAAACCTAATGAAAGATGAATAAAAGATGATTGAAAGATAATGAGGAAAAGGTATTTATAATACCCCTCAAGTTCACTAAAAACGGAAACAAAAAGTGAAAAAGCGCGATAAAAGCACCAGACCCGATCGGGCCCGAGCACAGTACCCGATCGGGTCCACATACAAATTCGCCCAACTTTACTTCTGGGCTCTGGCAGCAGCAGTGCAGCAATAAAGCGAGAAAACGGCCCACCCGATCGGGTCGGGCGGTAGTCACCCGATCGGGCCAGGCGACGAAATGTGTCAGCAAGTTCCTCTCGAAAGCAGCAGCAGAATGAGACCAAGCAGCACTCCACCCGATCGGGTCGGGCGGTGGTCACCCGATCGGGTCTGGGGACATGCTTCCTCGCCCGATGCGATCGGGCAATCCTCGCCCGATCGGGTCCGCAACTTTTATACCCGATCATAAATACTTCGCCCGATCGGGCTATTTCTGCCCGATCAATACGCGGAAAACTCCTTTTGACTCCTTTGCTCTCTAATCTTCACGTTTAGGGGTCTTGGGACCTCCTAAACTATCCATAAAGCTCGTGAGCCACCCTACGTGCCTCATAACATCTCGTAAAGCCGTGGTTGCTTCCAAATGGCTCGGGAATAAGGAGAAAACTCCATAAAACCTGCAATTCAATACTAAAACACGAAACCACAACTGCATACGAAAGTTAGCACAAAATAGCTCCCAAGAGCTCCAATGACGCACAAATTAGCTTGTAAATAAGGGAGAAAACTCTATATAAATACGTGATATCACTCCGCCATTACTTAGAAGGGATATCGATAAGGAGGGTGGAGAATAAAGGAGGAAGAAGTTGACATGAGAGGGAAAATGTGAACAAATTAAAGTCACACTCTTACTCGTGGAACCGGTCACTTGTCATTTAACTTATTTAATATAGACGAGTATAAAAGTTATTTCTGTCCAAAAGTGTCGTACCTCTTTCCGGCGGAGATGAGCGGTCCGAGTCCGAGCTCCGGCCAAGAACCTGCACATGAACCCCAAACCCCCGGGGTGTCCCGAGGACTGGCTCTCCGACGCTCAAGTCAGTACTCATTTTAGATAGAGAGAGTGTGGTGTAAGGAGAGAGAATGGATTGTCGATCCTTTTACCTTAGCCCTATGAGGGGCTTATATAGACAAGTGAGCGTGGGCCTTGTGTCGTTTGGGCCTTGGGCCGTATATTCGGGAGAGGGTATTTATCCCATACAATTTGCCCCCTAGTTCGAGTGATAATCGTTGATTGAACTTGAACTATATTGGGCTTATTCACTTGGTTCCTCATGATATTGGACATGTATGTCTTCATGATGACCTTTGTGCGTGATCGAGTCTCTGCTGTGAGATATAGCCTCTTCAGTCAGAGAGCTTGCTTCAATGAGCTAAGGTGTATCATCCTCTGATTGAGGATCTTCTCATGTAATAAGAGATGCAGTTTCCTTTGCTTAGGAGTCTGCTCTGATAATCTGCCGTGTAGCATCCTCTAATGAAGGTCTGCTCACGTAGTCTGTAATGTTGCTTCACCAATCTGAGAGTCTATTATGATGAGCAAGAATGTGGCCTCATCTAGAGCCTCTGCTAGTTTTGTATTTGTTTGCGTTCTTTTGAGTAGTTTTTGAAAGAAAATATCCTATTTCTTTGCTACCTTCTTCCTCCTACCATACGTATCCTTGCCCCCCAGTCTGTCTGCTTTGCTTGCGGCGAAGGAGGCAGACTGAGATTAAAATGCTACAGACAAGTCCGCAATAACGATGATACGTGGTCATGCAATGATGATGAGCATGATCCTTCGTCTGAAGCGAGGATCTCCTAATGAAAATAATGACAGAACCCTCTGTCTGAGACGGGGCCTGCTAATGATAAGGAGCATGATCCTCTGTCTGAAGCGAGGATCTGCTAATGATAATAATGGCAGGACCCTCTGTCTGAGACGGGTCTGCTATAATAACAAGGAACATGATCCTCTGTCTGAAGCGAGGATCTGCTATAATGAGGAGCAGGATCCTCTGTCTGAAGTGAGGATCTGCTAATGATAATCATGACAGAGCCCTCTGTCTGAGACAGGGTCTGCGGTAATGATAAGGAGCATGATCCTCTGTCTGAAGCGAGGATCTGCTGATGAAAATAATGGCAGAACCCTCTGTCTGAGACGGGGTCTGCTACAATAATAAGAGCATGATCCTCTGTCTGAAGCGAGGATCTACTATAATAAGGAGCAGGATCCTCTGTCTGAAGCGAGGATCTGCTAATGATAATCATGACAGAGCCCTCTGTCTGAGACGGGGTATGTGGTAATGATAAGGAGCATGATCCTCTGTCTGAAGCGAGGATCTGCTAATGATAAGGAGCATGATCCTCTGTCTGAAGCGAGGATCTGCTAATGATAAGGAGCATGATCCTCTGTCTGAAGCGAGGATCTGCTAATGATAAGGAGCATGATCCTCTGTCTGAAGGGAGGATCTACTAATGATAAGGAGCACGATCCTCTGTCTGAAGCGAGGATCTGCTATAATAAGGAGCATGATCCTCTGTCTGAAGCGAGGATCTGCTATAATAAGGAGCATGATCGTCTGTCTGAATCGAGGATCTGCTATAATAAGGAGCGTGATCCTCTGTCTGAAGTGAGGATCTGCTATAATAAGGAGCATGATCCTCTGTCTGAAGCGAGGATCTGCTAATGATAAGGAGCATGATCCTCTGTCTGAAGCGAGGATCTGCTAATGATAGTAATGGTAGGACCCTCTGTCTGAGACGGGTCTGCTATAATAACAAGGAGCATGATCCTCTGTCTGAAGCGAGGATCTGCTGATGATAATAATGGCAGAGCCCTCTGTCTGAGATGGGGCCTGCAATAATGATAATGAGCAGGATCCTCTGTCTGAAGCAAGGATCTGCTATGACAATAATGGCAGAGCCCTCTGTCTGAGTGGGGTCTGCGATAATAAGGAGCATGATCCTCTGTCTGAAGCGAGGATCTGCTGTAATAATAAGGAGCATGATCCTCTGTCTGAAGCGAGGATCTGCCAATGATAATATTGCCAGAGCCCTCTGTGTGAGATGGGGTCTGCAATAATAATAAGGAGCATGATCCTCTGTGTGAAGCGAGGATCTACTGATGATAATAATGGCAGAGCCCTCTGTCTGAGATGGGGCCTGCAATAATAATAAGGAGCATGATCCTCTGTCTAAAGCGAGGATCTGCCAATGATAATATTGCGAGAGCCCTCTGTGTGAGATGGGGTCTGCAATAATAATAAGGAGCAGGATCCTCTGTCTGAAGCGAGGATCTGCTGATGATAATAATGGCAGAGCCCTCTGTCTGAGATGGGGCCTGCCATTATTTTTATTATTGCAGATCTCATCTCAGACAGAGGACTCTGCCATTATTTTTATAAGCAGATCCTCGCTTCAGACAGAGGATCCTGCATCTTTTATTATTGCAGAGCACCATCTCAGAGAGCTCTGCCATCATCATTAGCAGATCCTCACCTCAAATGGAGGTTCCTGCCCATTATTATTACAGCAGATCCTCCCCTCAGATAGAGGATCATGCTCACTATTATAGCAGATTCTTGCTTCACAGAGAGGATCATGCTCTCCATTATCATAGCACCAAAAATATTAGCCACTTGCAGACTAGGAGGGGAAAAACCCCCCAGGCTGGCAGAGCAGAACAGGGTTTGAGCCAAAGCAGAGACCGAAAAGGTCCTCAAAGCGCAAAGACTGTCTGCACAAAAAGGGAGTCGACCGTAAGATAAAACACCCAGAGCCCCCGAGGCCAGTGGAGTGAATCGGTTGTCGGCTCGACTTAGCGATGTCATAGACCTCTATCCCCAAGTTCTGCAGGACCAAAGGTCCAGAAAGCAGCGAGGATAAGTCACACACACCTAAGGTTGATGGGGATAGTGGAGTCCAAAATAAGGACCAAGTGCACCCCGAAAAAAGGGCGCATGCTGTAGGCACGGGTGATCAGACCCGAAGAGGGCTGACCTTATGAGCCTTGCACTGACGTGACTTGGACGTCAAAATAATTCGCTCGGCTGACCTCGCTGTAGCCCTAGAGTCAGCAGGCCAGTCCGACGATTAAAGGGCCCCAAGGTTAAATTTATTCATACGCAGATCCCACGGATATTGCCTACCACTATTACTGATCTGCCATTATTATCATCAGTAGATCCTTGCTTCACACAGAGGATCCTGCTCCTTATTATTATTGCAGACCCCATCTCACACAGAGGGCTCTGGCAATATTATCATTGGCAGATCCTCGCTTCAGACAGAGGGCTCTGCGATTATTATCATATCAGATCCTCGCTTCAGACAGGGGATCATGCTCCCTATTATTACAGCAGATCCTCGCTTCAGACAGAGGATCATGCTCCTTATTATCGCAGACCCCACTCAGATAGAGGGCTCTGCCATTATTGTCATAACAGATCCTTGCTTCAGACAGAGGATCCTGCTCATTATCATTATTGCAGGCCCCATCTCAGACAGAGGGCTCTGCCATTATTATCATCAGCAGATCCTCGCTTCAGACAGAGGATCCTGCTCCTTATTATTATTGCAGACCCCATCTCACACAGAGGGCTCTCGCAATATTATCATTGGCAGATCCTCGCTTCAGACAGAGGATCATGCTCCTTATTATTATTGCAGGCCCCATCTCAGACAGAGGGCTCTGCCATTATTATCATCAGTAGATCCTCGCTTCACACAGAGGATCATGCTCCTTATTATTATTGCAGACCCCATCTCACACAGAGGGCTGTGGCAATATTATCATTGGCAGATCCTCGCTTCAGACAGAGGATCATGCTCCTTATTATTACAGCAGATCCTCGCTTCAGACAGAGGATCATGCTCCTTATTATCGCAGACTCCACTCAGACAGAGGGCTCTGCCATTATTGTCATAGCAGATCCTTGCTTCAGACAGAGGATCCTGCTCATTATCATTATTGCAGGCCCCATCTCAGACAGAGGGCTCTGCCATTATTATCATCAGCAGATCCTCGCTTCAGACAGAGGATCATGCTCCTTGTTATTATAGCAGACCCGTCTCAGACAGAGGGTCCTGCCATTACTATCATTAGCAGATCCTCGCTTCAGACAGAGGATCATGCTCCTTATCATTAGCAGATCCTCGCTTCAGACAGAGGATCATGCTCCTTATTATAGCAGATCCTCACTTCAGACAGAGGATCACGCTCCTTATTATAGCAGATCCTCGATTCAGACAGACGATCATGCTCCTTATTATAGCAGATCCTCGCTTCAGACAGAGGATCATGCTCCTTATTATAGCAGATCCTCGCTTCAGACAGAGGATCGTGCTCCTTATCATTAGTTGATCCTCCCTTCAGACAGAGGATCATGCTCCTTATCATTAGCAGATCCTCGCTTCAGACAGAGGATCATGCTCCTTATCATTAGCAGATCCTCGCTTCAGACAGAGGATCATGCTCCTTATCATTAGCAGATCCTCGCTTCAGACAGAGGATCATGCTCCTTATCATTACCACATACCCCGTCTCAGACAGAGGGCTCTGTCATGATTATCATTAGCAGATCCTCGCTTCAGACAGAGGATCCTGCTCCTTATTATAGTAGATCCTCGTTTCAGACAGAGGATCATGCTCTTATTATTGTAGCAGACTCCGTCTCAGACAGAGGGTTCTGCCATTATTTTCATCAGCAGATCCTCGCTTCAGACAGAGGATCATGCTCCTTATCATTACCGCAGACCCTGTCTCAGACAGAGGGCTCTGTCATGATTATCATTAGCAGATCCTCACTTCAGACAGAGGATCCTGCTCCTCATTATAGCAGATCCTCGCTTCAGACAGAGGATCATGTTCCTTGTTATTATAGCAGACCCGTCTCAGACAGAGGGTCCTGCCATTATTATCATTAGCAGATCCTCGCTTCAGACAGAGGATCATGCTCCTTATCATTAGCAGACCCCGTCTCAGACAGAGGGTTCTGTCATTATTTTCATTAGGAGATCCTCGCTTCAGACGAAGGATCATGCTCATCATCATTGCATGACCACGTATCATCGTTATTGCGGACTTGTCTGTAGCATTCTAATCTCAGTCTGCCTCCTTCGCCGCAAGCAAAGCAGACAGACTGGGGGGGCAAGGATACGTATGGTAGGAGGAAGAAGGTAGCAAATAAATAGGATATTTTCTTTCAAAAACTACTCAAAAGAACGCAAACAAATACAATACTAGTAGAGGCTCTAGATGAGGCCACATTCTTGCTCATCATAATAGACTCTCAGATTGGTGAAGCAACATTACAGACTACGTGAGCAGACCTTCATTAGAGGATGCTACACGGCAGATTATCAGAGCAGACTCCTAAGCAAAGGAAACTGCATCTCTTATTACATGAGAAGATCCTCAATCAGAGGATGATACACCTTAGCTCATTGAAGCAAGCTCTCTGACTCAAAAGAGGCTATATCTCACAGCAGAGACTCGATCACGCACAAAGGTCATCATGAAGACATACATGTCCAATATCATGAGGAACCAAGTGAATAAGCCCAATATAGTTCAAGTTCAATCAACGATTATCACTCGAACTAGGGGGGCAAATTGTATGGGATAAATACCCTCTCCCGAATATACGGCCCAAGGCCCAAACGACACAAGGCCCACGCTCACTTGTCTATATAAGCCCCTCATAGGGCTAAGGTAAAAGGATCGACAATCCATTCTCTCTCCCTACACCACACTTTCTCTATCTAAAATGAGTACTGACTTGAGCGTTGGAGAGCCCGTCCTCGGGACACCCTGAGGGTTTGGGGTTCATGTGCAAGTTCTTGGCCGGAGCTCGGAGCTCGGACCGCTCATCTCCGCCGGAAAGAGGTACGACACTTTTGGACAGAAACAAAAGTTAGATTTATTAAAGAATAACCAAAGGTTAACTTAATATTAAAAGAGGCCATAAAGGTTGACTTATCAAAATTAATTTTTCCAAGCAAAAAAGCAAAAGGTTGATGACAAGTATTTCGTGTTTGGGTGTTTATTGAGAAAATTAAAGGACAAGTGGGCCCCATAAGCTTGGGCAATTGAAATATAAAGATGTGAAAGTTTATCAAATATAGTAAAAGTGAAAGTATAATAAAAAAGAAACGTTCTAAATAGGAAAATGTAACAATTAAAAACAAATGGAGGGAGTAATATGTTAATATTTAATGATAATTATAATAATAAGAGTATTATTTGATTAATGACAAATTCATAATAATAAATTATGAACAATAATAAGTTACTAAATCAAATAATAATAAGTTATTAAATAATAATAATAATTTAATAAATAATAATAATTAATTATTAAATAATAATAATAAATTATCTAATAATAATTAATATATAACTAGTAGTAACAATAAACTCTTGAATAATAATAGTAGTAATAAATAAGAAATATTATAATAAAGTATCAATAATAACTAGTAATAACAATAAACTCTTGAATAAAAAAAATAAAGACTGATTTCAAGTGGAAGGGCAAAAAAGCAAAAAGCATGGAAGTATAAGGGCAAGATCGTCCGAACACTGTTCCTAAATTACAGTTTCTCTCACTTCTCACTTTAAAAGAGTAGAGATTCATACACTCTAATTTGACCTTCTTTTCTGATTTATACTTAAGGATACATATATTCATGTGAGATCTTGTTAGATTCGTCTCGGTATATGCTTACTTAATACTTCTTCCGTCCCAAAATATAAGTCATGTTTTCTTTTGCACAGTCTTCAAGGCGCACCTTTGACCTTCTATATCTTCAATTTCGTGTTAGTAAAAAATATAAAAAGTTGATATTATGAAAGTACATATTATAGCGAATCTAACAAGATCCCACATGGGTATGTTTTCTTGTATATATTAATAAGAATATTTGGTCAAAGTTTTTAAAGTTTGAGTCCCAAAATAGAAAGGGGACTTATATTATGGGACGGAGGAGTATCATTTTTTTTATAATTTTTACTTAAAATTAGAGACACTAAAGTTTAAAGTAGTGCATTGGAAGGTGTAAAACTATACATGTCTCATAAGGTATGGAACGGAAGAAGTAATAATTATCATTGTTTTATTATAACATAAATAAATTAAAAACTGAACTGAATTGAACTGATTGGAGTTGAATACAACTGAACTGAACTAAAAATAAGTTGGGGAGAAGAAGACTAAATCAGTGTATAGGACATCGAGAATTATCAGATGATACAAGGACAATATTCACTATCCTCTAATAAGAATCACTAGATTGTATCCAATGTTAATAGAAAGATTATCTAGAGTTAAAAATCATATATGATTAGTACTTATTGCTGGCGCTCACAACCCTAACAAGTAGCATCAGAGCCAAAGGTTCTTCTCGAGTGCTACACTAAAGATGTCTTCCATTATGAAGTTCGAGATTGAGAAGTTTGACGACAATATTAGTTTTAGCATCTAGGGTCCATATGAAGGTCGTTCCTAGCCAAAGCGGATTAAATCAGGCCCTTGATGGTAAGGAGAAAATGCCATCTTCTATGATGGAAGAGCAATGACAAGAGTTGAACGAAAAAACATTATCGATGATCCAACTTTGTTTAGCCAAGGAGGTACCACGCGAGGTTATTCACGAGGAGACCACTGCATGGCTATGGTTGAAGCTTGAGTCCCTCTATATGACCAAGAGTCTCGCAAACAAATTACGACTCAAGGAAAGTCTTTAAAAAATTTGGACGGCTGAAGGTACTTCCATTCAAACTCATCTTAATGAATTTAATTCAACTATTATCAATCTTGAAAATTTAGACGTTAAGATTGAAGATGAGGACAAGATTTTGCTCTTAATTGTCACCCTACCTCTTTCATATAAAAACTTTAAGGAAATTATGCTATATGTAGTAATCAATATCTTTCTTTTGAGGAAGTAAAATCACATTTGCTCTTATAAGAAAATTTTGACCTTGAAGTAGATTGTTGACCCTAAGTTTTGAAAATAACTTAACTACACAAGACATACTTGTATTAGTCTATGTATGTTGTGTATGTTGATGTTGCTAGGTTATTCATTCAAGAACAAAGAAAATACTTGATCAAAGATTAAAAAAGGAGAATTAGTCAAGATCGAAGTGAAGATGTTCCCAAGATGAAGAGTCAAGCTTGGAATGAAGATTGAATACATTAGAATGTATTATACTCTTCATGTTAAGGTCGAATAAAGGTAAAAGATAATTTGTATTGAATTCGCAAAAGGAACTAAATTTTGTTCCCATGACAGAAACAAACATTGGCACAATTTAGAAACTATGGTTAGGAACTGACTTAGAAACGTACCTAGGAACAACTAAACCGTTTTTATTGTTGAGCGCTTAGTTTATTTTGGGTGAATAACAATAAAATATAATTCCTAGTTAGATTTGACCTAGATCCACTTATTTAGGTAATTAGTTAGAAAAAGATTTCAAATTGATTTTCTGGTTTGAAAAAGATATTGTCTTATTTTAAAATCTTATCCTTTTTATTTTATATCAATCAAAAGATTTTCTTTTCAATTAAAATCTGATTTTCGGTTATATTTAAAATAAATATAAAAAGATATTTTTCCTAAATTAATTTATTTAAAATGATTTAATTATTTTCCAATTAAACAATAACCACGTAATGTTTTACTATTACACCTTTTATTTGTTTTAGTGGGTTAGTGGGTTAGTTTCTTTATTCCCAAGTATTTTAATTAGTGGATATCATGGGGTTAGTGAACTTAGTAGTGGTAAGTTATTAAAACATATCCATAACTTACTTACTCTATTAATAGACGCCTAATCCTACGATAAAATTGTGTCTGACATAGCTTAAAATCCTAAGTTGTTTAAAGTGTCAGTGCCTTGTTCTCAAGAGAATTTATACTTACTATCTTTGGTTTTTATTTTTCCATTATTTACAAAAATTATATTTAATTGGGTAAGGGGTCTGAGTGAACTCCTGTAAGTGTGAGAAAGCTTTGAGTGAAGCAAGAGAAAGAGAAAAGAGAGAAACTGCGAGTGAAGCTCGAGAGGAACAACAGTTAGTGGAAATTGTTGTTGGGAACTTATGGCTCGAGAGAATTAATAGGTTTGTAACAGAGTCGTTGGCCTATTATAGTGGAAAGTTTAAGTTAAAAATCCCTTGTCGTCGAGGTTGTTTCTTCCTATTGGGCCTAGGAAGTTTTTCCTCGTTAAAATCTCTTGTATTCCCAGTGTGTGTTCCCCTAGCTAACTTTTAATTCCGCAAAAAGGTACGTTTATTCTTTCACTATAATTCACACCCCTTATAGTGCTCATATTAAACAACATAGTTTCTGGTGATACAAATGAAGGTATAAAATATATATAATAGAGACCACGCGGGAAAAGCAAGTACAAAAAATTGTGCCATATTTGACAGGTATAAATTGATAATTTATGTAAGTATTGTAAAATGCACAAGCACACTTTTTTCGATTGCTTAAAATTAAAGAAAAATCTTGAGAGAGATGAACTTGAGAAAAAGGCTAAGCATATTGCACAAGCCGATTTTGGTGAGGAATCGGATGATATTCTCTTGCTACTTCTCCCGGAAGAAGTAGAACTCTTAATCGGGTGCTTGGTTTCGGTTGTATCAACCATGTTTATTCTTGAAAGGGTTACTTAATCGATTATCAATCGGTGAAGGATCGATTCGTTTCTATGGGCAACGATTCTCGTTGCCAAGTTCATGATATTGGTTTTATTCCGATGTAGCCACATTATGGTAAGATCAAGACTCTGTATAATGTCCAATATGTTCCTGATTTGAAGCACAACATGATCTCTTTGGGCACTCTTGATCCAAAAGGGCGAAACTTTGGCTCAAGGTGGAGTACTTAAAGTTCCCAAGGGTGCTCATGAACTTATGAAGGCCATCAGATATGAAAATCTCTATGTTTTACAAGAGTCTATTATCATAACTTCTTCAACGTCATACCCAGTTCAGCATGAACGTCATTATAAAATGGATTCCAGTTGTCATATACAGTATATTCTACGCGCAAGTTACCACTTCATACCCAGTATAGCATGAGCGTCATTATAAAATGGGCTCTAGTTGTCATAAATATTCTACGCGCAAGTTATTATTAGGCTCATCAGGTGACAATGCGACATATCATTATAATACTTCTGGCTTCAATGATGAGTAAATAAAATTTGGTCCAAGATGAAGATTATTGTGTTTTATGACCCAAATTCCATAAGCACAACCCAAGTTAACTTAAGTTTTCTTAATGGAATTATCATGATTAGTGTTGATTTATCTAGAAAAGTACTTGGGGGGAATTAGAGGAAATCAACGTGTGATATCTAGAATTTTCTAGCTCATATTACATGTTAAGTTGAAGCTAGAAAGTTCTTCAAACATGCTTATTGCCGCCTAACCCCGTCTATATATAGGGGCATAGTTCCCTCTTGATTGGGATAGGCTTTGGATGATCCGCAGTACACTTAGAAGCCATAGACATTTACAAGCTTTTCTACAAACCCGTACTCGTATCATATTAATATTCCCTCTAATTTTTTTTAAAAATATAATCTCATTTATAAGTATAAGTTTATATTAAGGTAAGAAGAATAATCCTTTGGGGTCGCTCAGGGCCCCCACCCAGAGGCCCATTACAAGCCATAACCCCCCAACCCCCTCCCCCAAATCCCAAGCAAATGCTTGGGGTAAGAATTGATCCCTAGACCAAGCTAGAGAATATGGGAAGGCTCACCACTTGAGCCAACCCTAATCCTTATATTCCGTCTAATTACCCTTTATATTCATAGTGAAAGTTTTATTTATACATCTGTATAATTTAGTTTTGTTTGGTCCACATGGGAATTAACTTCTCATGAGGATAATTTATATTTTATGGAAGTAAATTGTTTGGTTGACCCTATAGGAAACGAATTCAATTCACCAAGGGGATCCTAATCAATTATTTTCCATATCTTGTGGGAGTTCTTTTCGGGAAATTTTCAAACGAACAATTTCAACGAAATCTTTCAATTTCTTACCCGTAGAAACCCGTATGGGTTCAGGAAAAGGATCGCCCGAATATTGGTATAACATCTCAGAGATAGATAGAGAGGTAGGAATTTCTCGAATTGGAACCCATGGTTATGGACCCGAATCCATTAAGAAAAAAAAAGACGAAAAGGTCGTCTTATTCAAAAACCCAATTATGACAGCATTTTCTGAGAATTTCTGATTTCCATATATTTTTTTAATTTCCTCCAACCAACCAAACACCTATTTTGCAATTTTCTTAGAATTTGTATTTCTAAGAAAAAGAAACTCCAACAAAACAACTTACTCTGTAAGGGTTCTCGTACTATCATTTTCTTATAGTGGAATGTCTGGTGCTCGTCTTTCGTGAGTTGTTCATCTCTGTTTAGGGGGATTCTTCATGTTAAATTCTTGTGTCCAATCTTTTGCTACTTTTCTTGCCATAATTTTAATTACTACCTCCGTTTTTTTAGTTGCAATGTTTTGACCAAAACTGTGAGAGCTTTTTCGTCAAAACATTACAACTAAAAAAAACGGAGGTAGTATTTATTTTTCTCAATCTATAAACTTCTACTCTGCTTCCTTGCACCCCACATACCTCACGAGATTTTTGAGAACTTTTTAGGACATGCTTTGGGATTAGGGGAATGTATTAAGGGGTAATAAAAGTCAACATAGGAAAACAAAGGCATTTAAGGGTGATGATAAATGGAATAGAGTGATGGTGGAGAAGATAAGGTGGTGTTGGTAGGAAGAAAATATAAGAAAGAGGGGAATTATTACCCTCATTATGGTAGTAATAATTACCCACCACCACCCATTTGAAGGGTAATAATTCCTCTTGTTACTCCATTTCCTTCCTACCAATACCACATTGTCTTCTCTACTACCACTCTCTCATTTATCATCACTTCTAAATGTCTTACGTTTCTTATGTTTTACTTTTATTATCCCTTAATGCAATACTTTCATCCCAAACATGCCCTTAGAGTGAATGTTATTCACCAATCTTCAAAAAGATTGCATAGTTGAGTCCTATACAATCAGGACGTTTTTCAAAATAAGATAATATTTACATAAAATTTAGGAATAATTGATTCTAAATATGCAACATTTTGACTATTCGCAAATAATAATAAAATATTTTGATTACTCCAAAATAGCAAATTAATGTCCCATTAACTGTTAATAAGATATTATGAAATAAAACCTACAAAAAAATTATTTCTTTATAGTTGGTCATAAGGTTGTTATTAGGGTTGCATAGAACCTATCAAAAGAAAAAAAAAATTATAAAATTTTTAAGTAAAATTTTATTTTATCCTACTCCAAGTTAATAGGGAATAAAAGTTAATGTATTCTAAAATAATCAAAAGATTGTTTTATTTTTTGCAAATTGCCACAACGTTGCATTATTAGAAGGAAATCAAAGAATGGAAATATGAAAGACAACAACAAGAAGAAAACTCAAGTGAACGATTGGTGAAGTTTGAAAAAGGGTATGGGGCTATGAGGTACGGCTCTGGCCACGGTATGCAGCCCCATTCACAATTCTTAGCTCGTCATCCTAGCAACTTCGCAACTCAAACGAAAAGTGTCTCGTACTTGGCTAAATAAAGTGCAGGTGCTAGTTCCAAATTTCCAATTAGTTATTGCCTCGTTGGAGTAGGAGAGCAATCAATGATGTGGACTATTGGAGATACTATGAGTTACGAGCAGTCACCAGCAACATGTCCACTATCATATTAATTGCAAACATTACTGAATCACTATAACTTACGGGGCTACAATACAAATCATATACTATATTCATATGCTTGAATAGTCTTCTTTTTGGATCTTTGCTTCTCTTTGTTTGAGGAACTTTTGGATCTTTCTTTTCAAAAAAAAGGAACTTTTGGATCTTAGCTTGTATAGTGACACTAGACACATTATTTGACATGAGTGTCGTAACCTCCCGTTTCTTACAACAATGTCCCGATCCCCAAAAGTAATCTAATTGACGTGTGATCGTTAGGTCTGACTAAACTGATTCGATCTAGCTCAAAGAGCTAAATCCAACCTAGGCCCGGAAAAGCTCTACTCATTAACAAAGGTGATGAAAAAATTATGTAAGTGTTGTATGGGGTAATGGGTAAGGAGAAAAAAACAATTATTGGAGAAATATATAGGAATAATGAGAGTAGAAAAATGAAGTCAAAATGGAGAAAATTGCGTAAAAAAAAGGAAAAATTTAAAGTCGGATAAACAAAAAAAACAAATAAAAACGGAATATATGACAAACAAAAAGGAACAAAGTATTTGGTTAGTAGGGTTTATCATTTGGGATTTTGCTGAAAGAAAATTGAAGTTCGAGTTAATTAAACAGTTTAGGGGATTTGAAAACACATAATGAAGGTTTTTATTTGGGGATTTTTGTTAAGGAGAAATACCTCACTTGTTCCAAATCGAAAAACAGGGAAAGGATGATTCACATATAAGTATAATGGGCTATTCCAACTATTAGGCTTATAGGCTATCATCAGTTGTATAGTCAGACTCTGGCTTGAGTACTACATGTCAATGAAGTTTATCAATTTTCTTACAATTATGGACATTGGTTTCATAAGTAGTATTTTTTTTGGAAAAATTGACTAGAATAATCCAAACTATGACCGTTCCGCCAAGAATAATCCTTACTATGGGTTATTCGTGTATAATCCCAACTATTGTAGAGTTCCACCACAAACACCCCATATGACTTGCAACCTGTTAATAAGGTAATATTTTTTTTTTTCGTTTTTTTCTTTTATATTTTCTACTCTCATCACCCCAAATCCTACCTCCAGGCCACCACCACATCAGCTACCCCCTCCTCTTCCTCCCCTGAACCCCCCCCCCATTCCAAAAACCCTTCCAACCCAAATTTCCAATCTTCATCTCTAAACCCCAAATTATTTGGTCAATCAACAAAACTGGAATCACCCTTATTTGAATTCTTCCTAACAAGCATAAAATAACCCAAATCAGCATAAAAAGACGCAACAAAACTCCCTTCTTTGATCAAGATCCTGACCACAACCTTCAAATTTTCGGCTGTTAATTTCTTCCCTTCCACCAAAGATTTGTCTGCCTTTTACTGCAGAAAGTAAGCAATACAAGGATGGTAATCCATGTGACCGACATCGCCGGCACCGCTACTGCAAATGCCGCAGCTATCATCGCCGATAACGAAGAGAGAGTGGTTTCGTACCAGTTGTGGATTGATTGAAGGAGATTCCCTGATGAGTATAGAAGGATTCCATAGACTAACTCATAAAGTACTCTACCTATGTCCTCCTTTTGCTCACTATTTTTATAAATCACATGTGGTTTGCATTTGGTTTGGATCGTTTCTTGTTGGTGTGGGGTCTCTATTGATGCCAATTTATTGGGTGAAGGATTTAATCGAAGAATTGGGGATGTTTTGTGTTTTGAGCTTTGCTTTGGATGGGGGATTCCTGTTATGGATTGAATGTTGCTTTGGAGAAAATAATTTTTAAATACTTCCTCCGTTTTCAAAAGCTTGCAACAAACCAATTTTTTATGTCTCTCAAAAAATCCTCCTTTGTTGCAAGTTTTTGAAAACGGAGGAAGCTGGGGCTGTGAGTGGTGGCGAGGAGAGGGTCGTGATTGGGACTGGGGGTGATGGTGGTGGCAGGGGAAGGTCGGTTTTGGAGCTGGTTGGTGGTGGTGAGGAAGGTTGCCTTCCACCTAGTAGGATGGGGAATGAGGGGATGAGGGTGGATTTTTTTTTTTAAAAAAGCAAATAAAATAATAATTGCAAACAACTAATTAAAGCATGACACGTGGCATGTTAACATGTTAAACAGGTTTTTTTCAGGTCAAGGTTCATTTGTGGCGGCCCTCTCTAATAGTTGGGATTATACATGAATAACTCATTGTAAGGATTATTCTTGGCGGACCGACCATAGTTTGGATTATTCTGGTCAATTTTTTCTTTTTCTTTTTGGGAAATTTTATATGGTGACCTTGTGGTTTTGCAAATTCTATATGGTGGACATTTTTATTTTAGATTCTCTATGGTGATCCTTAACTTATTATTTTTATGTTCTATAACCTTTTCTCATTGAAAATTAATTTTACAATTAAAAATTTTAGTGATTAATTATAAATCTAACTTTTGAATTAACAATTTTAAATTTAAAATGAAAAAAACCCTCCCTCCCACCTGCTTTAGAGTTTCTTTGAGGTCTTCCTTCTTCGGCAACAATGGTACTCACTTACTCACCTTCCTTTTCTCTTTATTTATTCTGTTTTCTTGTTTTAATAATTAGCCAATTTAAGGAGATATAGTAAGTAATAATACTAGCCAATTAGGCTATCTATATATATATTAAAAAGCGTAATCAAGGGTTGATATCCGCCACGTTGCACTATCCCGCTTTTAATAGCATTTTATCGAACATCATTCTTATATTTAAAAAATTGTCTAATGTGAATATTCGAACACAACCTCAAGTATGGAACAAGGAGCTCCAACCACTATGCTACCATACTATTATTGATGCTTCTATCGAAAAAATGATGATATATCAATGAAAACCAAGGCTTAATTTGTCTGATGGGTAAAGTAATGATGACTTATATTTCTTTTTTGTTATATTTAGCATGCTAGATTACATTAATTACCCCTAACTAAAAATCCCGTACATCGTCGTAGCCTAATACTAATTACATGAAAAATTGTATTAGTCTGGTAAACTAACTAAATTTGTAACTTAGTGTACATAAAAAAAGATTCATATGAGTGTCGAATTCATCTTTAGCGGTTGGGCCTTTGGGGTTGTGTTGTACTTTTGGAGTTCTATCTTTTTCGGAGGCGACTTTGGAGTTTGGATTCTAGCATTTAATTGTAACTAAATTTATTTCTCAGTGCTCTCTATCATACAAATCGATTCGTTACGGCTGGGCCGGGTAGTTTGGATGGCCTAGATTTGTGTATCCCGTAGGGTCTATCATTCTTTGGTCCATTGCACCATAAATCTATTTGGCTCCTGTGTCCAGTGTCCTTAGAGCATACCCATTAGATGATCTCAAAACTAGATCATTAGGAGAGAAGGTATAAAAAATAATAAAATATTAAGAAAGAGAAAAAAAACAAGAGAGAGAAAGTGAAAATCTAATCATATTCACGATCCAGATTTTCACCCAACTTTCTCTTTGCTTCTTCATGCTGCCAGGAGAATTCATAAGGAAAAGATGGCGTGGGGCCCATGTCCTCTTACTACTTCATTTGCAACCATTTGATAACAAATTTTTATCATTTGTCATGTTTAAAAAACTTGAAATGTTAAAAAGTAAGTTTTAATTAGTTTTTTCAAAAAAAAAACAAAAATGTTGTGGTTATATTTTTTTCCCTCTATAAATAGACACCAATATTGATTTATTTAAATACATTTTATCTTTAAGATAATTTCTTTAATCACTTATCCACTCCCTCAACAAATATTTTCTCATAAAAACGCCAATAATATGCAATTTATAATATGATTAATTTTTAAATTGTTGTACTACTTAATTGAATACGATATTAACGTTAACCATACTAATGATATTAAGTTTGCTAATATTATTTAATGACAAATATAAACATTAATTAAACATAATAGTCATTAATTGTTCTTAATCCATAAAAAAACATTGATGAAAATATAATTGAGGATAGAAATGTATGGTGGGGTAATAGATCTTTAGTGAGGTGGAAGAATGAGAAAATAATAAACTAAGTGATGATCTCAAATCCTAGATCAACTAGTGGTTATACTCTTACGTCTACCATTTCGTCGCTTTGGGTTTGTCGTTGTTGTTTATTTATTAATCTATTGCCCTATACAATATAGTCCCTAGAGAAGCTAGATGTGCTCCAATTGCTTGTCACTTTCTTCTTATTAACAAGTTCTTAATAATATCACTTCTTAAAATAAATATCTAATATAAAATCTTTTCTAAACCACTACCTAATTTTACCATGAGTTAGTTTACTATAAGATAGTCTTAGGTTAAGCTTAACCTCAGACCAGCCCAATAAGCCTCATAGAAGCCCATGACGCGCGCCACATGCTAAGCAGCCCAGCCAAGTTGATTTTTTTAACTTTTCGACCCAAAACCTTAATTTTTTGCGTTTTTTAACTTTTCGCCCTATAACCTTAACTTTTGCATAAAAATCCATAACTAATATCATATGTGTAATCAATACCCTTCACTCCATTAGACCTATTAGTTATGGTTTTTTATGCAAAAGTTAAAGTTTTAGGTTGAAAAGTTAAAAAACGCAAAAATTAAGGTTTTAGGTTGAAAAGTTAAAAAATCAATTTTTCTGGGCTCCTTAGCGCGTGGCACACGTAATTGGGCTTTTAATTGGCTTATTGGGCCGGTCTTACATTAAGCTTAATGTAAGACCGTTTTTTATAAGACTTTGCCTTTTACCATTCCTTCAATGTATCAATACCAAAGCCGTTAAAATTTAAAAATTCCGTCAAATGGCCCACACACTTTTCCCACCATTTCACGGGTTCTTTTGCCAATATCCACCTTTAAAGCAACTATAAATATTAGGCAATTTAAACACTTTTCCAAATTCAAACCCATATTTTCTTGGAAATTAATAAATTTAAGGTATATAAAAGGAAAATTTCCCTAATGTGGAAAAATAACCAAAATGTCACTCACATTTTAAACTTAGCCCTAGACCTCGCAAAACGGTCGATCGGGTCATTTTGGGTCGGGTTAGTTTCGGTAACGGGATGACAAAGCCTTGACCATGACCCAAATAATTCGGTCGGTCAAAGCCGCCTTTTTAGTTTCTATTTCTGGCATAAAATTTTCAATTTATTCTTTATATATATATATAAATAAATGTTTATTGTTTCTGCAATAGATATATCTCTATACTGTAAGGGAAGAGGAGTGGGACACCAAACTTAATGTATTGCCTAATTTACCCTTTGTTGTTTAATTAATAATTTACAGAAAAAAATAATTTATCATAAAAAATATATATAAAATTAATGAGAAAAATTGCATAAATAAACCACCTATAATCATCCCACAATCCCACTACATCACAAAAAATAACTACCCACCACCAACTCACCCACTCACCCAACCGCAATAAATAAATAACATAAAAAAAACTGATTCAAAATACCAAAACTACTATGATGTAATGTTTGCACACATTGTGTGCATATAAGGCTAGTGTATATAATAAACCCTCCGTTCCTTTTTGATGTTCCCATTTGGAATATGGGGGAAAATCAATGCAAATAGAATCACAAGGGAATCTTGTGCTTATTTTAATATTTTTCATGTACTTTTTGTCTTTATTGCTTTAAAGTGGGGACTATTAAAAGTACAAATTAGTAAAAGGTAGGTAAATATTTAGATATTCAAGGGTAAAATGGAGATAAAAAATGTATATAAATGAAAAAGATTCAATATGGGAACAACTTTTAGAAACGGCGTAAAACGAAAAATGGGAACAACAAAAGGGAACGGAGGGAGTACTAACTAAAATCACTGATATCACAAGTATAATGTCAAAATTAAAGTAAAAAAATATGATATATCTTTTATTTTGCCGAATTGAAGACCAAAATGGTGTAAAATTCAATTATAAACATGGAAATCCGTCGGTCGAGTCGTTTTTGGTCGGTTCAGGTTCGATTCAGTTTTCCCGCTTTTTTTCAGGTTCGGTTATGTTCGGGTCCCGTGTCTTGATTTCGTTTTCATGACCCATTTTTATCAGGCCGGTTTTTTGGATCGGGTCAAGTTTTGCCAGTATAAATGGCCAAAATACCATTACTACTAACAAACGTTAAGGATTACGTTAAGTATTTTAAAGTGTTTACAATTGATTTAATTATAAAAAATTAACAAAAAAAATAGAAAAACCCTCCCACTAGGCCACTACCCCTCTCCCACCCCAGCCACCACCCTCTATACCTCTCCCCTTGCCACCACCATCACTCACCTCAACATCACCGCCAGCATAATCGACCCACCCCTTCTAAACGAAGACTGAATCAAAATTGAAGAAACTTTAAAAAAAAAACTAACCTGAGAAGTTTCACCAACCAAAACAATAGTCTGACTGGTACTAAGAACCTTCAAAAACTCCTCTTTCTGTTTCTGCTGCCGAACAGGTACTGACTCCTCTTCTCCAAAATCTCAAAGAACTTATTATTTTTTTTGAAAGAGAGAAGTGGGTGGGTGAGAGAGAGTGTGTCGCTGGTGAGAGGTGTTGTGGTGGTGGTGGTGATTGTGGTGCCCAGAAATAATTTACAATTTAACAACATAAACAATAAAAAGCTCAGTGCATGTACAATGGTAAGACTAGCATCTCACTAGTCTTACCTTTTTTCTCATTCTCTCTCCTTTCCTCCCTCTTACACCTCATATCCCACTAACTCTACACCAACTCATTTATTTATACTCACAATGGATGGGTGGGTTGGTTTTAATTGGTCTTTCTATTTCTCTCTCCTACTTTTACTATACCCCACCCTATACTCACTTTCATATAAAAAAATCTTTGTTTTATATAATAGAGTTTAATTATTTATATTTAGATTTTAATTATGAGAGTTTAATTATTAATTATGCATTTTAATAACTTATATTTTTTATATATTTAATTACGTTACGTATAATTCGATTAACCACACCGGTCACTTTATAATATAATTACGTGTACTCAGCTTCGCTAAATAACGATTAATTAGTTGAATTAACTTATTAAAGATAGTGAAAAATGAGGGAAAGTTTAAAATTAGTTTATTTAAATAGCATTTAAAATTTTGTTTATTTAAATATTAACTTAAAAATTGCTAATTTAAGTAATATTCACACAAGACTTTTTTTTTAAATCTTCACACAACAAACTTTTCAGAACGCAAAATGACATAGTAATTAAAAAACGTGAACACAATACATAAGATAGATTCTGCTGATAAACACAAATACATTTTGGTCATCGAGATTCTTCCACATGAAGAAATACTCTACCCCAAAAACCATCACCATTTTGGTCTGTTTCCTTCAACACGTCTCCCCCACACTCTAGATACGCTGAGATGAGGGCTTGGTCTTCCACCACACTCCACTGAAGCTTTGGTGTTGTGGCTTTCTTTGAATTAGGAGCATTTTGAACTTCTTGTGAAGGGATTTCTACAATATCATCTTCATGGTATCTATTATTATTTCCATCCCCTCCCGGAGTAGATGGAGATTGCTCGTGTTGTTGTGAAAATTGTTGGGACATAGGCAATGACGGTTGAGAATTTTGTGGAGCTTGTTGTGTGGATTGATGAAATAAATTAGGATTGTTAGTAACGCCTGGAATAGGTTGTGAATTTTGGTTATTCGATTGACTTTGAAAATATGAAAACATCCTTTGAAATTCCGGATTTTGTAGAACACTTGGATCGATTTGAAAATTGTTTGGGGGATTTTGTGGGTGATTTGAATTATTTTGGGAATTTGGATTATTTCCATAATTTAAATTTTGTTGGTGATTTGGATTATTTTGGGAGTATGAATTATTTCCATAATTTGGATTATTTGAATCCATTTTATGAAAATGGAATTAAATTGGCTTAATTAGGTGGATATAAATGATTTTTGGTAGGAGAAAACAAGTAGATAGAAAAATAGATTAGAAAGAAGTGTGTGAAATAATGTCAAATTTGGACTCATTTTATAGACAAAAAAAAATTAAGACCGTTGATAAAAAAAAATTTAAAAAATTATTAACACAACTTTTTTTATGAACGTTTGAAAGATTCAAAGGACAAAATGTTACCGTTGAATTAAGAGAGAGAAAAGCATGGAAAAGAAAGAGAAAAAAAAATTAGCTGTTGCGTTCCATCTTCCACGCGTCATCTGCAGAATTAAAGGGAAGGAAATTGTCAGTGGTCCTGACGCGGGTCAGGCCACTGACGGATTTAACTTCTTTTTTTTACGTTTTTTTAATACAAAACGCACAGCAATTTCCCCATAAATCTGTCATTTTACTTGTTATTTTTACCCCAGTTTTTTACCACGCGTTAAATTTTTATTGGTTGTGGCACGCCATCCGATGCATGGGTTAGTCTGGCAGTTGGGACCAACTCTATTTTTCTTAAAGCTAGACTAATTATTCACAATGGTAAAACCATTTAAGACTTGGTCTTAGCTTTCTTAGACTAATTAAAACCACACCATTGTACATGCTCTCAGAGATTTATTTACCAATTCTCAATTTCACAATTGCAAGTGCCGTCAATTTCGCCAAGCTTCGCCGACCGGAACCGAGTAATCAGACGTTACCAATCAAGATTGGCAACCAAAATTAAATTCTTTTGGGATTTAGATGAGTGAGTAAACTTTATGCTAAACTCATTTATATATAGCAAAAAATTAGCCGTTTGACAAGAAAAAATCAAGAAAATTTGAAATTAATTGCTCATTGCCATTTTTGATGAACAATAAGCTAGATTTGGGGGAAAATAAATCTTTTACCGTTGAAAAATTTGTTAGGGAAAGAGAAGGAATTAAATACCCCATGTAATCAGAAAATAAATCAATGAGAATTATTTACTTAGTTTGTTTGGGAAATAAGCAAAAATTTAGGAAGAAGATGGAAGGTTGTTTTTGTAGAGTAAAAATGGAAGGTGGAAGGTTGAAGAAATTGAGAGAGTAAAGAGGATATGATGTGGTGAGAGGGGATGTGGGGACATGGGGTAAGTATTGAAAAGGGGAAATAATAATATTTATTATTCTCTTATTTGCTAGCCCATAGAATAGTCTAATAGAATCAGTTTTTTATTTGGGCTGATGCAATATGGATATGGGAGAATGGGGCCCTAACAGATTTCAGATTTTTGGGGGCCCTGTGCACAGGCGCTTCTTGCTCCTGCTCATTGACGGGCCTGGGTGGAGGCATGGTGGCGTCGTGGTTGTGACTTGGGCGTTTGCGTGGGAAGGGGCAGTTTCTTAAATTCAACCAATATAATTATGTCACATGTGGATTCTTTCATCTAACTTAATACACTAACGCCTGTTACAATTTCGTTAGTACCATTACCAATGACAGTTTGGTCATTTCTACTAACCTTAATGACTTATGGGCTAAGTCTATCGTGGGTGATATTTTGGTTATTTGTCTAAATTTCAGGGGTACTTCGAAATCTCTATATAAAATCGGGGCTTTCTGAAATTTAGCGAGATTAGGGTAAGTAGATTGTGGCTTTCTAAAAACACGGGTTTAGAAATGGGAGCTTTCCAAAAACTAAGGTTTACGAATTGGGGCTTTCTGAAAATTAGGGTATGGTATAGGGCTAATAATATTGGAGCTTTTTGAAAATTATGAAATGAGATTTTTTAACATCGAGCTTTTTGAACACTTGGGTTCCAGCCTCCAAGTTTATACATTTGGAACTTTCTGAGAAATAAAAAAAGGAAATCAAAGATACCAAACCCTAGTTTATCCCCATATGATTATGAAATTTTTAATGATATGATAAACATATTTATATATAGCATCACGTGTTTTTGTATATATTTTATGATGCAGATTGCTTTAGAGAATTTTGGATGCTCGAGTTAATAGATTGAAGATGAAGATTGAAGATTGAAGAGTAGTTAAATTTCTCTTTAGCAAAATTGTAAGTAACTAACTTGGCAAATGTTGGTACAAGTATTTTAAGCTTATTATTTAGAACATATTTGTCTCAATTATTATTGTCTACTAGGGTTAGTAGTATTAATAATAAAAGATTTTAGACAATATTAATTTAAGAAAAAAAATAATTTCAAAAATATGACTTCATTTATATAAAAAAATGTAACGACATTTTGGCTTGAGATTCTACATAGAGTTTATATATGTTTAATTTTGTGCACACATCACATAGAGTTTGTGTTGTGTACAACACCCATCACAATATTTGTTTGTGTTGTTTTGTGCACCTATCACATTATTCACATAGAGTTTGTGTTCTGCACCGCACCAAACGAATTGTTGGTGTTGTTGACGTCAATTTTTCCTAAAAATTTTTATATTATGTAGTTGCTCTCAAAAGGTGATTTTATTAGATAGTTGTAAACTTTATGCATTAAATTAAGGGTCTGTTTAGATTTACTGAAAACAGCTGAACTAAACTGAACTGATTGGAGCTGACCTGACCTGAACTGAACTGAACTGAATTGAATTGAACTGAATTGAATTTAATAAATATATAAATAATATTTAAACAATAATAATATGAATATTAAATAATTATAATTATAATGATAAGTACTAATAATGAATAATTATTAATGAATAATAATAATTATATTTTAGATATTTTTAAATGATAATTATAAATAAATAATATT
Source organism: Patellifolia procumbens (assembly GCA_947645195.1). NCBI lineage: Eukaryota > Viridiplantae > Streptophyta > Magnoliopsida > Caryophyllales > Amaranthaceae > Patellifolia > Patellifolia procumbens. The sequence goes on from CANSGD010000144.1 coordinate 5,159,395, forward strand.
AATAATTATAAAATTAATAATAATAATGATTAATAATTATAATGATAATTAATAACAATTATTTTATAGTATTTGTATTAATATATTAATACCTGATGATGATTATATAATAACAATAATATCTAAGAATTAAATTAATATTACTATTTTAATAAATAGGTTTTAATTATATATTAATATTTAGTAATAAATTATTGGGTCGGATAGTGCAAAATTACATCATAAACCGTTTTGACGTGATTTGATTGGATTATGGGCAGAAAACTCGGGTTTATTTGTGCTTTTAACCTAAACTATGTTCCTCCCTAATGATAATAGTAATAATAATGAATAAAGCTATAATAAACAAAATAATATACAGATAATAATAATAATACTTAATAATAATGATATAAAAATAAATAATAATAATAATATAAAATAATAATAATAATAATAAGAGCAATTAGTAAAACAAATTAGACCAACATAATAATATTTAACAAAATGGTTATAAAAGAATGGAGCTGAACTGAACTGGACTAAACAGAACTGATTGGAGCTTAACTGAACTGAACTGATTAGAGCTGAACTGAACTGAATTAAACTGAACTGAACTGAAATTAAGCTGAAATGAACAGACCCTAAGTATTGATAAGTTCATATAAGATTTGAAGAACCTCTCATAGATAAGGTTGAATATTTCTAATAATAAATTCAAATAAGTTAACTATATAATAATAAATTCACATAAGTTAAAAAGAAGAAACCCTAAAAACAAACTACACTTATTGAATTGTTTCCCTAACAATGTTATTAAATAAAGTTCTAATTAACATCTTAATTGTTGCATTTAGTGCTACTTATTTTGACATGCTGCATTAAATAATGATTAGTGCTATATTTCGCCAACACAACAAAAATCCCTTAAGATTGCCAACCACCTCTAGCCACAATTTAAGATTACTTCAAGGAAATCGAGTCGTTCATACTTATATATGAAAATATCTTTTGAAATACTATGTTTGGAAAGAATATGTCAAGTAATCAAGTCGAGCAAAAGTCTAACCTGATGGTTAAAGTCACGAAATTAGTATTGGAATATATCATGCCCCTCATGCATGATTCCTTTAGGCTTGAAGTGTGGATGCATGACAGGCCTCCTCCTATCTGACAGTAAATATTTCACTTAGAGAAGATGGGCATGATGTCGTGGGTTCAAAATCTCTTATGGACAATTTACATTCATTTATGATAATGACGTAGATTAAATGTTGTTGAAAAGAATGGAGAGTGACATGTGATGGATTATAATTCATGCTTAAACTTTTTAATATGTTATATACTTCACGGGTAAGATTATTATGGGTAAGATTATTTTTGACACTCAGCACTTTGGGAGTATCATTGACGCCTTTGGTGAAGATTTAGATGTAAGAGATGTAACAATGATTTTGAAGAAGAAAAAACAAACAAACTATTATCCTAGGATACATGACATACATCCCAATAACGGTAAGTTGCACAAGCTTGATAGAATTTTCTAAAAGATGGCCAGATGGGTATTAAATTATTAATGTGCTTGGAGCGGAGCTTGTTGGCCGTTGCCCTAACAAAATTATTTATTTAAGTAGTAAAGAGATATGCTCTATTAGCTTGGAACCTCGTGTAAATTTTCTATGATTTATCTATGTGGTTTTACGTTTTTTAAGTTGTATTCAATGATTTTGAAATCTGTCTATACCCTTGAATATACATTTTTTCTTCAATTGTACCCAAAGCAAAAATCCTTAGCATGCAAAAATGAGGTAAAGACATACTTTTTTAGTAGTTAAACATGTCAAAAACCGTTAAAACCCTTAAATCACATTCTGAAACATAATCTCATCAAATTGAAAACTGAAACGCCTAAAAATAAATTCTCATCAAGCTGGATTTCGGTACCACCGATTAAAAAATGTAAGACTAAAGATACGATAGACAATTTTCAAAATCATTGAATACAACTTAGAAAATGTAAAACCACAAAAATATATCATAGGAAATACCTATAACTATTGCACCTAACAAGGTCTTATAAAAGCGAAGGGAGAAAGAAGGGTAAGAAAATTGTCTCCACTCCTAGAATGGCTTAGTACCGAGTTCGGATCATCTATCCCTCCCATTTGATGTCCCATTTTCTATTATTTTGCCCCATAACTTAAATAAAATAATTTTTTTTTATTTATTTTATACATTCTCCCTACTAGTAAAGCCTCTTTAAACATAAAAAATAAAAAAAACTAACTTCACTTAGTAAAATAATGGGCGAAAACGATTTATTTCCTTTTCGCTCTTTATTTTAATGAATGAAGTTTATTTTCTATATTTTTATGTTTAAGGAGGCTTTACTAGTAGGGAGAATGTATAAAGTAAATTAAAAAATTATTTTATTAAGTTAAAGGACAAAATAATAGAAAATGGGACACCAAATGGGACACTAAGTGGGATAAATGATCCGAACTCCTTAGTACCGCTGTACCAGTTGATCTCATAACCCTAACGGCAAAAAGCCACTGATATGGGTATTGTAAAAACTTAATCATCCTTCTACAAGATGCCGGCTTGGTCTCATACCCATTTAACTCATATTTATTCACTATATCACTACTCACTCTTTCCTTATTCATTTTCCGCCATTAACATCATCTCACATGTCACCTCAGAGAACAAACACATTGCCCCGTTTGGTTATGAGAGTTTTCATTAGCTTTTAGTCAAAACTCTATTTGGGGTGTTTGGTAGGGGAGAGGATTGGATAGAGTTTTAATGTCCAAAACTCTGATATGAAAAACGCTGCTATAAGCAACGTTTTGCATAGAGTTTTGATTTTTATTCCCTAATTACCCCTAATCAATCTTTGCCACTTTTTGTTAATCCAATGAATTGTATCTCTATCATCATCAATCCAGTGCTAGAACAAAAAGGTGTATCCCATCAAAAAAAATTTGTAGATCTGAATTCTAAATATCCAAAGTAATGTGTACAAACTGAAAATCAAGATCTCCTATTAATGCGAACACTTGAATACCCATAGAAATTTTAAAGAAAAACTCAGAAGTTTTATGTTGGAGATATTAAAATATATATATATATACTGAAAGCAATTGCCAGCATATAAATAGAATTTTTCAAAAAAAAAAAAAACTAAAAAAATTATCATTCATAAAACTAAGAAACAAAGAGAAGATGAAGAGGAAAGGGAAGGGAAAAATAAAGATAAAAGGAACGAAAAAAGAAGATAAAAATCGATAGCAACAACCTTATGAGAGTATGCATTTGCCAGCATATAAATAGAATTTGCTTAAAATTCCTTGTTGAAATGTATCCATACGATCATGGAGGAATGGGTTTATCTAGAATACAGAGTAGAAATTTTTTTTGATGAAAAAGGAGGGGGTTGGTGGGTGATGAACTAGCTTTTAGGGAGTTAGATTGTGGTAGTGAAAATGTAGTGGGTGCAATTAATTTTATTTAAGACAAATTTGTCAGAAACAACCTTTTAAATACACTTTTTTGCGAGAAACAACCTTTTAATTTTTTTTTGCGAGAAACAACCTTTTAATTTTTTTTTGCGAGAAACAACCTTGTATATTTTTTTTGCTAGAAACAACCTTTTAAATTTTTTTTTGCGAGAAACAACCTTGTAATTTTTTTTTTGCGAGAAACAACCTTATCATTCTTTTCCGGTGTTGACCACAAGTTCCGGCCTTGACCAAGTCAAATTTGCATGGAAGAGAAAGAACTTTTTGGATTTTAAAAACATGGGATTTATATAATGGGGAACAAAGGAGGGAAAAGGAGTGTGGAAATAAGAAAGAAGGAGTGCAAACAGCAAATTTGACTTGGTCAAGGCCGGAAACTTGTGGTCAACGCCGGAAAAGAGTGATAAGGTGTGTTCTCGCAAAAAAAAATTATACAAGGTGATTTCTCGCAAAAAAAAAAATATACAAGGTTGTTTCTAGCAAAAAAAAAATTAAAAGGTTGTTTCTCGCAAAAAAGTGTATTTAAAAGGTTGTTTCTGACAAATTTTCCTTTATTTAATGGTGTTTATTTTAATAAAGATATTTAGACATTGATTTAGTGGTTTTCATGAGTTCTAACTTACTACTACAGACGGAAGGATTATACGTTGTTATCCAATTGTTATTAATATTACTATTATTATGTTAATATACTCCAATATATTATATTGATGCATAAAATTGAAAAAAGTATTAGATACTTCACTATTTAATGATAGGTGTGTTATTATTTTTCTCACCAAAAATAATATTTCATAAGCAAAATTAAATAAAGTAGATTAAATAAAAGAACAATGTCTATAATTGTCATTTTACACTCTAAAGTACTTATCAGCTTTTATCAAACAACTAAGTGTTACCAAACACATTTATATAAACAGCAGTCAAAATCGCAGTCAAATCCACTGAATAAAAAAGTTAAAACTCTAACAGCAAACTCTAAACTCTCACAGCTAAACTCTAAACTCTGTTTGCCAAACAGGGCCATAGCTCAACAATTACACTATAGTGTCTGCAAGGAATATGACATTTTTAACATGGGGTTCCGACTGTACCTAGAAGAATTGCGCTTAGATATTTTTGAAGAATGGACCTAATACTGTTAATTTTTAAATTGGTTAGAAATTGGGTCTGCGTAATTCAATAAGAAGGAGGAGAGTTTAGTCTATTTACAAGTCCAAGAAGGTTCCATCCTAAAATCATATGGTGATAGGAGGAGTAAGGGCCTCTTCATTTCAACTTAATTTCAGTTTATTTCAGCTTAATTTCAGTTCAGTTCAGTTCAGTTCAACTCTAATCAGTTCAGCTGAATCCAGTTCAGTTCAGTTCAGCTCCAATCAGTTCAGTTCAGCTCCATTCTTTTATAACCATTTTGTTAAATATTATTATGTTGGTCTAATTTATTTTACTAATTGCTCTTATTATTATTATTATATTATTATTATTATTATTATTTTATTTTTATATTATTATTATTAAGTATTATCATTATTATCTGTATATATTATTTTGTTTATTATAGCTTTATTCATTATTATTACTATTATCATTAGGGAGGATCATGGTTTAGGTTAAAAGCACAAATAAACCCGCGTCTTCAGCCCATAATCCAATTAAATCACGTCAAAACGGTTTATGATGTAATTTTGTACGGTCCGACACAATTTTTATTTTATTACTAAATATTAATATATAATTAAATCTAATTATTAAAATAGTAATATTAATTTAATTCTTAGATATTATGTTATTATATAATCATCACTAGGTATTAATATATTAATACAAAGACTATAAAATAATTGTTATTAATTATCATTATAATCATTAATCATTATTATTATTAATTTATGATAATTAATATTATTTATTTATAATTATCATTTAATAATATCCAAATTACAATTATTATTATTCATTAATAAATATTCATTATTATTACCTATCATCATAATTATTATTTAATATTCATATTATTATTGTTTAAATATTATTTATATATTTATTAAATTCAATTAAATTTAATTCAATTCAGTTCAATTCAATTCAATTTAGTTAGTTCAGTTCAGCTCCAATCAATTCAGTTCAGTTCAGTTGTTTTCAGTAAATCTAAACAGGCCCTAACTCCTAATCTTATTAAGTGGATTTATCTCTCCTCTTTCTCTAATGTAGGAACCTCACATGTGCACAACAATGAGATTTAACTCTCCTCCTCACATGTGAGTTTCTTTAGAATTTAGAACTAACTGGAAAGGTAATGAGAAACAATCCTCTTAGGGGCTTGACATTCTGTCGAGGCAAACCCTTTCTAGTCGTTTAATACCCAGTTTAGAAGAGACCCACAACCTGGGTTCTGATACCATGTTAATTTTTAGATTGGTTATGTAACGCCCCGACTTCTAATCATTTTCATTAAGTTAATTAATCAATAATTAGCAGCGGAAATCCTAGCTTAGTCGGTGCGTCACACGCCGTACTTTTCCAGAGGGAAAAATACAAGGCGATTTTAACTTAAAAATAAGCATAAATGAGATATGAAATAATTAAAACTTTATAACATTAATTAAAATCCGAAACTCAAGTGTTCTAGTACTTTGGAAATTAAAATAACAACTGGAATTATAAAACTAGAAGTGAACTTCATTAAACTGGAACGACTAGACTTTGACTGATACTTTCTCACCACTACGCATTTCCATAGCCATCATCAGTACCTAAAACATAAAGAGTAAAATCATGAGCCGAGGCCCAGTAACATACTACCCTAACAACGTAAATTCGTTTCAATTCATTTTATTTGCAAACAGGGAGAGGTGAAATACCTTAAAACATTTTTGGAAATCATTTTAACAAATCAATACATATCATAATTCATAACTTTCAACTTCATAATTTCCATATATCCTTTTTTATTTACTTGGTAACTGGCTAGTATACTTGGGAGTCCTCAAGGAGCAACCTCCCGTGTTGTATATACCCTTTAATAGTCCTCAGGGAGCACCCTCCCGTGTTGGATCTATTACCCATGACAGTCCTCACGGAGCACCCTCCCGTGTTGGATACTGCCCTTTAGTAGTCCTATAGGAGCAACCTCCCGTGTTGGATCTACTACCTTGGTACGTGCACGACCTCTATTAATTAATAATTCAAAATATAACGTAACAATATACAGCCAGAACCTCTTTCCACTTTTCATTTATCATGTTACTCATACTTAATCATCAACACATATCATCATAACTTTCACAAAACTCGTAAAATCCACTTGAAACATGCTTGATCGTCAATTCTCATTTTTTCTCATATTCGGATGATCATGCTTGAAAATCATTAAACTTTTCCCACAATCCAAATAAACTCATTCATAAATACATTTTCTCTTTTCAACATTAAACTCATATGCGTCATATTTATAAAGCATTTTATAATCGTATTCCAAAGGGATTGTGGGTGTTAGCAATAGATGTTATACCTAGGTCCGCTGTGCGTGATTCTTAGCCTTTGATGGATCGTTCATCTCGAGCTCCGAGGACCGCTTCTTACATTTGAAAATAAGATATTTATAAGTCATCGTTCAATTTAATACAACGTTATATTATAAACTCTTTTTAATGAAGTTCTTTAATTATTTCTTAAGAAAATCACTTTATTTCAATTACTAATTAAAATAGTTTAGCTAAACTAATTAAAACAATTTTCTTTAAATATGTTAACATAATTATATTATATACTTACTTGTTTACTTAAAAATGAAATCAGATTTAATTGAGCATAATTAAATATAATATGGATAAAATATTAACTAAAAGGAGTAAATTGGAAATAAGTAGCTTACATTGGTGTAGGAAGTCAAAGGTTGACTTTGGGAGGGGTATAATTAAATCCTAAAAACTGATTTCAAGAATCAGTTTCTTGAAATGCTTGGCAGGGGAAAACGCAGGAAGAAGGAGGAGAAGAAGGAAGAGCAAGGTGTGGCTTGGCCTGAATCAGGCGGTCTGCGGACAGGAGGCTATGCGGCCGGTGGTGCATCGGCGGCCGGCTGTGCTGCGTGCTGGGCAGCGAACAAGGGAGAAGGGAGAGGGGAATGCGGGCAGGGAGAGAACGAAACAGAGCAGGGGGGGTTCTGCTGGTTGCGGACAGAAAACGCCGACAAAGAGAGGGGTGGTGCTTGGTGTCTCGATGGGTTCGTGGTGGCGTATAAGGTGGTGGTCTGGTGTTTCGTCGCGGTGGTGCCGCGGTGGTGTGCGAAAGAAAATTTTCAGATTCGTTTTGCTGAATCGGGTTTGTTTTGGTTGATAAACTCTACTGTAATCTAAGTTTCAGCATTTAGGAATGGTTTTCGGACTATGGAGTTACTATATGTTGCTCCCATGGAGGTATTTTGCAAGAAGAGAGGAAGAAGAAGGAGAGCAGGATGTTTTGTGATGTTATACTGGTTGATGAAGCTTCTATTTATAGAGTTTGAAGGGGACAAGTTTGCCCAAGTAAGCTGAATTTTACTGGGTATGGAAATCCTTGGAGACCAAGGTGTTGGGAGAATTGGAAGCAAGTAAGTCAAAGGGGAAGGAGAAGGTGACGGGTGGTGAAGTGCATGGAGGAGTTTTTTTTTTTTTGTAAGAGTTTGGTTGATTAATAAAGCTTATTTACTAGATTAGGAAATAAATAAAGAATTAAACAAGATAGTATTGCAATAAATAAAATTGTATTTTCAGCAAAATATTTGTAATAATAATACTAATAATTTTTTTATAACAATAAGAATACTTATAATTAAAACCTCGAAAATTTATATTAAAGAAATTTATAAAATTAAATTAAGACTTGTTTACGCTAATAAAACGACTTAATCATAATCATTAAGTTTTCGAATTTTCGGGGTGGTACATCCTTACCCCCTTATAAAAAGTTTCGTCCTCGAAACTTGAGCTCGATTACGATCCATCCATCTGATTATGCGGTTCCAAGTAACTCATATAACTCATGATCAAACATCATTCATATAAAAGAAAATTTCACATACAATCACGTCTTTATACAACACTTACTATGATTCAACATTTAAAAGAAAAGTTCCGGGTATTTCGATTTCATTTGGTCCTCAACTTCCCCTGTAGCTTCAGAGGATGTGTGGTTAGCCCACAAAACTTTCACCATAGGTATCACCTTATTTCTAAGCTGTTTTTCTCTTCGATCAAGTATCTCTATTGGTTTCTCCTCGTAAGTCAAATCATTACGTAATTGTAGGGGTTCGTGCCTAATCACATGACTTGGTTCAGCTATATACTTTCGTAACATTGAAACATGGAATACATCATGCACTTTATCTAAATCAGTTGGCAAGGCGAGGCGATAAGCTACTTCATTAACTCTTTCCAAAATCTCATACGGTCCAATAAACCTTGGACTCAGTTTTCCTGTTTGTCCAAATCTCATCACTCCTTTGGTAGGCGAAATTTTTAAGAACACATGATCTCCTACCATAAATTCCAAAGGTTTCCTCCGTCGGTCTGCATAACTCTTTTGTCTACTTTGTGCCATTTTCATTCTAGATTGAATCAATCGAATCTTGTCGGTTGCTTCTTGAATTAAATCAGGTCCAATGATATGTGTTTCGTCAATATCACTCTAACATAAGGGTGTGCGACATTTCCTCCCATAAAGAGCTTCATAAGGGGCCATTCCTATAGTTGCTTGATAACTGTTGTTGTATGAAAATTCCACCATAGGCAAAAATTTCTCCCAAGTTCCTTGGAAGTCCAAAACACACGCCCTAAGCATATCTTCCAAGATTTGATTTGTACGTTCCGTTTGACCATCGGTCATTGGGTGAACAGTCGTGCTAAAGTCAAGTCTCGTTCTAAGAGCCTTTTGCAATTCTTTCCAAAATCTTGCTTGAAATCTAGAGTCACGATCAGATACATGGAGCGAGGAACTCCATGTAACCTTACTATTGTGTTCACATATAGTTCTGCGAGTCGATCCAAACTCCAATTGTTCTTAGTGGCTAAGAAATGTGCGGACTTGGTTAGTCGATCTACAATGACCCAAATGGAGTTCATTCCTTTAGTGGATACTGGCAAACCCATGATGAAATCCATCGATATAGAGTCTCATTTCCATTCTAGCACATCCAACGGTTGTAGTAACCCAGATGGTCTTTGATGTTCTATTTTAATCCTCTGACAAGTCAAACATTTTGCTACAAATTCGGCAACCTCTCGTTTCATGTTACTCCACCAAAATGTCTGTTTCAAATCCTTGTATAGCTTATTTCCTCCAGGATGAACGGAATATGGAGTATTATGAGCTTCTTCTAAGATTCTCTTTTTCAAACCCTCGATGTTGGGAACACACAACCTTCCTTGGAATCTCAATGTACCGTCCTCTTGAATAACAAATCCCGGTGATTTTCCTTTTTGAACATCACTCTTAATATTTTCTAACTCTAAATCTCTTTCTTGCGTTTCCTTAATCTCATCAAGTAATGTTGGCCTCAATTCCATCATGTACAAACATCCACTTTCATGTTTCCGAACCAATTCCACTTCCATTTTCCGTAGGTCCTCACGAATGGCTTTAGGGGGTGACATGGTAGTGTTTAAGTAGGTTTTCCGACTCAAGGCATCAGCCACAACATTAGCTTTGCCAGGATGGTACTGGATGTAAAGATCATAATCTTTAAGAAGTTCTAACCTCCTACACTGTCTCATATTGAGTTCTTTTTGTGTGAAAATGTATTTCAGGCTTTTGTGGTCGGTAAAAATTTGACATGAGGCTCCATATAGGTAATGTCTCCATATCTTGAGAGCAAATACGATAGTGACTAACTCCAAGTCATGGGTAGGGTAATTCTGTTCATGAGATTTGAGTTGACGGGAAGCATAAGCTATGACCTTTCCATGTTGCATTAAGACACAACCTAATCCTTGTTTTGAGGCATCACTGTAAACTATGAAACCATCGGTTCCTGAGGGAAGGGCAAGGACAGGTGCAGTAGTGAGTCTTGTTTAAGTTCTGAAATGCCGTCTCACACTCATTGGTCCACTCAAATTTTGTGGTTTTCTTTACAAGGCGTGTAATGGGTTGTGAAATCCTCGAGAAATCTTTTACAAATCTCCTATAGTATCCGGCTAATCCCATGAAGCTCCTTACTTCAGGTACATTGGTAAGTCTAGGCCACTCAACTATAGCTTTTATTTTCTGAGGGTCCACTGATACACCTTTATCAAAAATGATATGACCTAAGAATGCTACTTCCTTTAACCAAAATTCACACTTTTGCAATTTCCCATATAATTTATTTTCTCTCAGCACATCTAAAACCTTTCGTAAGTGTTCCTCATGTTCTTCCGGACTCTTTGAATATATTAAGATGTCATCAATGAAAACAACTACAAATTGGTCTAGGTAAGGTTTGAAAACCCGATTCATTAAATCCATAAAGACTGCAGGTGCATTGGTTAACCCAAAAGGCATTACTGTAAACTCATAGTGACCATATCGAGTCCTAAAGGCGGTTATAGGAATGTTTTCAGGTTTTATTCGAAGTTGGTGGTATCATGATCTCAAGTCAATCTTGGAAAAAGTAGTTGCTCCTCGAAGTTGGTCAAACAAATCATCAATACGGGGTAAAGGGTATCTATTCTTGATAGTGATCTTATTCAACTCCCGATAATCTATACACAACCTCAGACTTCCATCTTTCTTTCTCACAAACAGTACAGGTGCACCCCAAGGTGAGACACTTGGTCGAATATAACCTTTGTCAAGCAATTCATCTAATTGTTTCTTCAATTCTTGTAATTCTATCGGGGCCATTCTATAAGGCGCTTTAGATACAGGGGCAGATCCTGGAGTCAAGTCAATAGTAAAGTCTATCTCTCTTTGTGGGGGCATGCCAGGTATTTCATCAGGGAACACATCAGGGTAGTCACGCACTACAGGTATGTCCAATAGGGATACTTCATTACTATCCACCACATGGCAAAGGTACCCAAAGCATCCGTTCTTAAGTAACTTCAAGGCTTTTAAGGTCGATACGATTTTAACCTTAGGTCTAGCTATCCTTTTTCGATATGACACTTTTTGCCCATTTAATCCTCTAAGAGTCACTTTATGGTTCACACAATCAATATCGGCTTGGTGTTTTGCTAGCCAATCCATTCCCAAAATTATGTCAAAGTCGGTCAGATCAAATTGGACTAAGTTGCTTAGGAATTCACATTTTCCTATGGTGGTGGGGCAATCCTTATACGTAACATTACAAGTCACAAATTTTCCTGAGGGTAGGGATACAGACATGGTCGAAATTTTTCACATTGGGTCAAATCAAGGTGTTTAGCAAACGATGATGAGATGAATGAATGTGTAGCTCCCGAATCAAATAGGATATAAGCAGGTTTAGAATGAACAGGGAATGTACCAGTTATGACATCTCCATTAGCATCAGCTTCATCCTTCTGCATCATAAACACTCTTCCATTCTGTGGGGGTCCACGAGGAGGGTTGCGGTTGAAGTTTGTTGCATTACCATTTCCATGATTCGGACCATTTTGAAAGTTTCTCCTATCATCTTGTCCACGAGGCACGTGAGGACAATCTCTGATTTGGTGGCTCTTACTACCACACTTGTAGCAATCTCTTTTGCCAGATCGACAATCCTCTTCGACATGGTTCAACTTCCCACATTTAAAGCAAGTTCGAGTTTGGGGAAAAACTTGGTTCCTATTATTTCCTCCTCGGTAACCATTGTTGGCCTTTTTATAGGGTCCCTGGTATGGCTGACCTTTCTGAAAGTTTTCCTTTCTCTTCCCTTATACCTCTTCTTTAAGCTTCATCATTCTTTCCACATTAATAGCCCTATCATACAAGTCTTGATAAGAGGGGCTCCTATAACTGGATAGACGTTCACGAAGGTTCAGAGTCAACCCACCTTCAAAACGATTCATCTTTTGCCTATCTGTGGTCACTAAATCAGGAGCAAAACGTGAAAGCTCATTAAACCTTACAGCATACTCCAAGACAGACATTCTTCCTTGAGCCAGATGGATAAATTCAGATTCCATCTGCAATTGCAACGATTGAGGGTAAAACTGATTCCTCATTGCCTCCTTAAGTTTCTCCCAACCAAAACCGGGTTCCTTTTGAATATCTTTAGCACTCTTCCACCAGAGGTTAGCTTGCCCTTTAAGGTAGAAGACCGCAAAGCTAACCTTCCACTTATCAGGACATTGAGTAGCATCAAACAGTTTCTCCATATCACAGAGCCATTCCTCAAATTCAGTCGGATCTGGTTTGCCATCATAAGCAGGTGGCTTGTGAGACGCAAATCTCTTGAACATGTTAGAACACTCATCTTCCTAAGATTTCGCCTTTTGGCGATTCCCTTATAAGAGTTCAGACATCATCAACCTCATTAAGTCCATTCGATTATCATTCGGTTGCCCCAGTGTATCTCCAAAGATAGGATCATTCCTTAAAGTTTCGAGTCTAGCCCTCATTTCTTCCAGAGATATCTCAGACACAAGAGTTTCATTGACAGTATTGTTTCCCTCGTTATTGGTTTCACCATCGGTACGTTCACTCCCGTTAGGATCCATTTTCTATCATAAATACAAGGGTTTCAGATATAACTCCAAGCATATTCACATATTATCATCATTTATGCAATATCACAATTCAAAATCAAGGAAATAAGAGAATTTTCCAATCCCTGAACCTATCGCTCACACTCATTAATTTCCATTTTACTTTATTTCTAACAAAATTTTATTACATGATTACGACCCTTACTCAAGCAATATATATCCAATTGTTTATTTAGTTAAAGTACTCTTTCTCTTTTAAATTGTGGTCCCCAACTTTCTCTCCCTAACCTCCTTGGTTTTCCCCCACTTTCTCTATGTTCCACTTACTTAGAAACGGAGGAAGTACATAATAATGTGAATTTTTTTTTCTAATTACGGCAAATTAATTAGTTAGGTTGATACTTGACAAAAAATATCAATATACTGTAAATCTTAAGTTAAGGGTAGACCGTATGGTTGCCTAAGTTTCCATTTCAATCATTGCATATGAAAAAATTTATACTTCCTCCATTTTTTTTACTTCCTCCGTGTCGGAATGATCTCAACAAATGGGGTGGGCACAAACTCCTAGGCAATTTTTCATAATATAAAATTATGGAGATAATTAAGAGAGGTTAGTGATCTTCAATGGCAACCACCACTTCGACACCAACCACCACACCAACTTCGACCACCACGCCAACCACCACCTTCAACTCCGACCACCACCAACCACCACCTTCAACTACGACCACCACCAACTACCACTTTCACCACTGACCACCGTCTTCACCACCAACCCAGATTTCGAACTCCCCTACGCCAACCCAGAGTTTAAACCTCTCACCGCCAACCCAGATTTAAAACCCGACCAAACCCAGATTTCGACCCCCCCAAAAACCCAGATTTCGAAGCCCCTAACCTAGATTTCGAACCCCCAACTCGAAAACCCAGATTTTCGAAACCCCAAATCCTAAAAAACGACGAACAATAACGAACCACAAATCAAGAACCCTAAAACGATGAACAACAACAAATCAACAACGTTGAACAACAACAAACAACGAAGCAACGAACGAACAATAACCCAGAATGCACCGAAAAACCTAGAAAGCCAAAAAATTGCGACATAAAAGCCAAAAATCGATTTCGTGAACCCTAGAAATCGAATTGCGGTGTGTGGAAGGGGGTAAGACGATGGTGACGACGATGGTGGCGGTGAATTGGTGACTAGTGGTGGTCGGTGGTTGGAGGAAAGGGTGGAGATGTCGGTGGTTACAGCAGAAGGTGGTGGTTGAAGGAGATGGTGGTGGTGGTGGTGGTCAAAAAGGGGATAGGGTTTGATTAATTGGATTATAATTAGGTGAAACTCATTAGCTAAATGATACTATTTGGTTAGAATTTAATTATACTTTAATGGAGATATAAACAGATTTTAATTTTCTTACATGGGGGTATTTTAGTCATTTTATACTAAAAAACATACTAAAATAGGAAAGAAATAAAATGTTGCAATCTTTATGTTACAGCCTAAAATGGCAAATGTTGCAATCTTTTTGATACGGTCATACGGAGGAAGTAGTTGCTACACTTCCCAAATAAGGAAATTTTTTATTAGATGCCACACTTTCTTTATTTGGCTTTTCCTTCTCTCGATCTCTCTCCTATCACATGGGCCCCACTCGTATTTTTCCTCTCTATCTCTCTCAAATAAAAAAAAATGCATTGAAATTCGTAAAAAAAAGTGTAGCATCTAATTTGATACGGAGGAAGTAAAATTTTTTGTAAAGTATAAGGTTTTTACTTAGAAGTTACTTTCTTGCTTTTGATTTGACTTTTAAGCTTAAACCTTACACGATATGATTTTAACTTAAAATCGTATAGTTTAAAGTTAAAACCTTTTGACTTCATTATGATCTATTTATATGTCTGTAGAGATATATCCCAATATTGTCATATCTACATTTAGAATTGATTGGCATGTAGTGGTCCAACGAATTTGAACTTATGAAAATAAAGTTCATTTAAAAATCAAATCAACAAAAGAAAATACAAACGTTATTTATCATTACTTTAGACACTAAAAATTTATAATTACGGTGTCAAATTTATCTTGATTACGAGATAATATAACAATATACATGATACGATATTTAAGGAAAATTAGTTATCTTTATCTTTTTTTAAAATGAAAATTCATTCATTAATTTAAATTCCTACAACATCTACTATAGAATCCAAAACTAATAAATACACGTCAAAACTAACATCTACTATACGATATATATTGTTTGAGTAAGGGTAATCATGTAATTTTATTATTTAAAATGTCCAATTTTGAACTTGGTGTCACTTATTGTGACATTTTCATATAAGGAAAGTGTGTCATTTATTTAGAAACAGAGGAAGTATAACTATAAATGACAAAAATTACGATTGTTAAGGAAATTTAACACCTCATAATATCCTCATCTTTCATATCTCTTTCTGTTGCAACCTTGTACAAGAGGATCTATCAATCTGTTGTGGTTGGACCTGGCAAAGATGACTTGACCCGAACATCCCGACCCGAGACTGAGATGGATAGACAATCTAAAATCAACTCGATATCCGAAAACAAGACTCGACCCGCACCCGGAATAGACACAACCCGAAATTGACCCGATCGGTACTGTCCCAAATAATATTTATCCTAAATTTGTATTTTAATCTATAAGTTTATAGTTATATTTTTAAAATTTTCAATATTATATATATATATAAAGCGTAGGCAAGAGTTGATATCTGCCACGTGTCACCGTCCCTCTTTTAATAGCATTTTTCATATATTAAATAATTGTCAACGTAAAGATTCGAACTCCCAATCTCAAGTATGGAATGGAGAGCTCCAACGACCACTCCACCATCCTATTATTGATGCTTCTATAAAAATTAATGATGATATATAAATGAATACTAAGAGTTAACTTGTCTAAATGAAATGACTTATTTTCTTTTTTTGTTGATATTTTTCACCCTAGATTACATTAGTTATCGCTAACTAATAACCTCAGGCATCGCCGGGGACTAATACTAGTTTTTCGTAATTCGTATCACATTATATACGGAAAAAAATATAATCACTAGAACATAAATAGCAAATACATAAAGTTTCGATAAAGAAAACAAGACAATTGGAATGAATTTGGAAGGGAGAATATACTGAATTCTAACATTTTTCAGATTTATATATACCTTCATCCAAATGTACTGACTCGATTAGGACTTAACCCGAAAATTGACCCGAGTTGATATCCAACTCGGAACACACCATGCCCGAAACCAGTCTGACCTGTATTGAACCGATCCAAATCCGACCCCGATTGTCACCTAGTTGTAGCTTTGAAGTAGAACTGGATTAATTGATTTTAAACGAAGTATTGACATCTGTTGCAACCACCACCCAAATTCCGATCAACAAAACAACCTTTACAATCACACATATAGGAGAAAAAGTCTTCAAACTCTTACATAGACAGAGATAATAAAGCCCAATATATAGGTAGAAAAACTCTCCAATACATAGACACTGCAGTTTACTAGAAAAAATATTATAACAATTGTTAAAAGCAAAAGAAAAAATGGGCTTCGCACCGCCGAAAAGGTTGGTGGTAGCCCCTAGATCAAAACTAGAGTTTTGTGGAAGAGAAGAGAGGAAAAAGGATAGGAGGCGATTTGCCTAGAGATTAATTAATTTAGTTATCTATTTTTTATCTCAAGTCAAGCCTCCTCTATATGAAAGAGTTTTAATAGGTTTTCAAATGAAACAAGTCACAAAAGACCACAACACCTCCCTACTACCAAATATTATAGATATATGTATAACCCTCGAGAAAGAAATCAAGAGATTTACGACCCCATCACCTCTCTATTACCAACAACCCTCAAGA
Organism: Patellifolia procumbens; assembly: GCA_947645195.1. NCBI lineage: Eukaryota > Viridiplantae > Streptophyta > Magnoliopsida > Caryophyllales > Amaranthaceae > Patellifolia > Patellifolia procumbens. The sequence continues at coordinate 5,176,432 of CANSGD010000144.1, forward strand.
AAGAAATCAAGAGATTTACGAGTTGTGATGACCTCACAAATCCCATATGTGATTTCATCCGAAAATCTCTTGGTGATAGGTAGAGTAGCCCATCAGACTTATACGTGTATCATTTTCCCTTATCATTTATCAATGTGGGACACAATACAAATAGATATTTCTCTTTAACAAGTTGTGATCCCATAATTAATTTATGGGTATACATTGTTTTATATTTCTTGTCTATTTTTATGTGATTTGTAGGCTTGAATTTTTGTGTGCCGCACACAATATAGGTAGTCCTAGGATTAACAGAAAAATTTCAGGAATGATTGAAATTGCCACCAACAGACAATCATACGCAATACTAATATGATGTTAGTTCTTAATTTGAAAATATTCACTCACCAATTATATTAATATGTCGGCATGAAAACGATAAATGGAACGAAAAATGTTTGATTGAAAGTGTAAGGCATCTTTCATGAAAACATAGGTGCTCATAACTTTGATTAACTTTAATGTCAACTCACTCTTTACTTAAGTTGGGTAATTGGGTTGTTGTCTTGTTGAATCAGACTAAATTTGCCACAGTCAACGTCCATATGAAGGCGCATTCAAGATGGGACATGGTACACTTGGAAAACAACGAATTTAGTATTTCTTTTTTCATAGTACGTACTTACTCCATTTTTTAGATATGAATAGTCTAACTTGAATATGAGCCAAGAGTTTACGTGAAAAGGAGAAGTATATTCATATTGGTATATACAATACGGGTAGAATCATTCATACTTTGAGGTTTTATGTTGAAACAATGGGTAAATCTTAATAGGAAAAAGAAACTAGACAAGTGCATATTCGTGATATAGAAAAGCCTCGGAAAATCTCAATCATTTTTTGATGAAAAAGTTATTTAGTCGCTGCAGTGCCTAAATCCCTCCTCCAATGTTAGCCATCTACCTTAATTGATAAGTAAGGTAGTATCTAAATATGCATTCTACTAATATCGTATATATTACTAGTTACTATTAGAGTGGATCAAAATTGATGGTCCGTCTATCATAATCTAATTTCGTCTTACTACTAGAGTATATCAAAATTGGCCAGCCCGTATTTATGATAAGGTCAAATTCTAGCTTGATCAATACAACCCAAAAGGTTTTAGTTTTGGAATTTTCTCATTATTGGGCCAAACTCTACTTGAAAAGCTCGATTAACCTAGATAAAACTCGTCTCGACCCTATCTCTCCAACCTGACCTTTGAACAAGTCTAATTATCACCTTTGAGGCTTTTGTGCCTCGCTATGCACCAAATTTTGTGGTGATTTCGAAAATTGCATAATAGTGCAAACAAATAATTAATTCTTGATTAATCCATAATTTTTTTTGGAAACTTAATTGGACTTCATATCCCTTGCCTTTTATAAAAAAAAGGAGAAAAGGGTTAAAGAAAGTCAAGAGTATGTATAAATTTTCGATATTCCTATATCATACTTACCGTTATAAATTATATAAATGTCATCTAAATGCTTTATTTTTGAAATATGGAGCTACATCTTTTTCCTATTTAGGGCATGCTTGGGATGAGGATAATGTATTAAGGGGGTAATAAAAGTCAAATATAGGAAAACTGAAGCATTTTAGAGGTGATGGAGTGGTGGTGGAGAGGAAAATGTGGTGTTGGTTGGAAGGAAATGGAGAACTATTACCGTCATTATGGTTTGACTTCTCAAATAGGAGGAGAACTGTTATACATGAGGAAAAATAAGTTCAGACAAGTAAAAACAAACAAAATTGGTTTGACCTCTCACAAGGTTATAATAACGTTTGAATAAGTTCTAATAAATTCAAAATAAGGTGCTTATGTAGAAAGAACAAATACCAATTTCAAAAATCTAAATTATTTATAATTTCTAATAATAATAATAAAAAATAATGATTACATAGAAAAAATTATTGACAAATATATAATCAAAATATCACAACTATAAATGATAAATATATTTCTAAATAATTATTGGACCACATAGAGAAGTACATGTAAGATGTAACCTTGACTTGTAAACTAGAAGACATGAACTACCACTACAATTTTCCCCTCAAAATAAACTTCTACAATTTGGCCGTTTCTGCATACCCTTCTTTCTCACTATCATTATATTCCACATATCCCCACCAAAAATATTAGTGCCAAAACAAAAATCTTTCCAATAGTAGTTTGCCTCGGAAATCTCTGACATTGACAGTTTGCCACATGAAGAAAGTTTCCTTTCACTCGTATATTTTCTGTGAAATGAAAAGACTGAATTGCTATAATGATTGTTTTTATTTTTAGGCTTCTTCTCTTCATTTAAATCTAACTAAATTGAACTAAACTAAATAAATTGTAACTGAAATTGAATAGAAGTGAATTGAATTATAATAAATAATATATAGATAATATATAAACCATAAATATAAGAATATTAAAAAATAATGATAATGATAAGTAATAATGTTAATAATTAATACTTCCTCCGTTTTTTATTAAATGATACACTTGTTTTTTCACGCTTATCAAGGAAGCGATTTAAGGGTGTAAACGATTGAATTTTGCGATGAAATTTTAACACAAGCAAGAATGAGACTCTACATTACTTTTGTTAAAATTTCATCGAAAAATTCAATCGTTTACACCCTTAAATCGCTTCCTTGATAAGCGTGAAAAAACAAGTGTATCATTTAATAAGAAACGGAGGAAGTAATAATAATTAATGCATAATAATAATAGTATTTTAGATATTAATATTATAAATAAATAAATAATAGTAATAATAATAAATTAATAATGATATTATAGTACTCCCTCCGTTCCCTAATGTTGTTCCCATTTGGAATCGGGGAGAGGATTAAGAAAAAAGAATCTTTGATGAAATGACATTTAATGAATACATATTGATAGGTTTATTATTAAAATTTATCTTACCAAAGCATAGTAAAAGTAAAAAAAATGTCATCAATGCAAATAAGTTACAACTTACCATGCAAAACATAAAGATCATCCTTTTATTTCAACCAATGAAATTGTAAAGTGATTTGACTTTAGGTGGGTTAAATTTAGAAAGATTTTAAATGGGGACAACTTAAAAGAACACCAAATCGGGAAATGGGAACAACATTTGGGAACGGAGGGAGTAATTAATAATAAGTACATTCTATTATTTGTATTAATATATTAATACTTGATGATGATTATATAATAACAATAATGTCTAAGAAGTAAATTAATACTACTATTATAATAATTAGAATTAATTAATATAATAATTAGTAATAAATAACAATTGGGTCAGAGTGCACAAAATTACAACGTAAACTGTTTTGACGCGATTTGATTGGTTTATGAGCTAAAAACGTGGGTTGGTTTGTGCTTTTGACCAAACCACAGTTTGGGGTTTCGGGTTGATCTATAATATTATAAAGCAAACTACACCACAAATCTCCATAGTATCTTAGTATTCAACGTAACGACAATTTTGTAAATTAAATAATAACATTATTAGCAACTTTATAATTTTATCAATATATTCTAGCTTATTTGTAAGATGTAATAGTGAACATCTACTCGGTAAAATAAAACAACAATTACAAATTAGAATAATCGTATTGAGATAAAATATAGTTAAACCGCAAACCGCAACCATGTTCCGCCCTTATAATAATAGTAATACTAAAACAACAACAACAACACACTAAGCCTTATTCCCAAAATGATTTGAGTCGGCTAACATGATCTGAATCATCATCTAATCAGGAGATTGTATCGACAAGTGTCATAAAAAGTTTTTCAAAAGGTTTTAAGTTTTAAAAAGCTTTTTAGAAAGCTTTTCACAAAAAGTTTTAAAAGAGTTTTAAACAAAAAAGTTTAAAGATAAAGACAAATGCAATCAAAGATAAAAAAATAAATAAAGTAATCACACCCTTCCTCCACGTAAATATTGTCCATCCACCCACTTCTATCCAACGCCATGTTGATCTCATCAATCCTAAGTAACCCTATATCACTTAGCTTTCAATTACCTTCATCCACGCCATCTTAGGTCTTCCCCTGCCTCTTACAATTTGATCACTCCTCCACTCTTCAAGTCTTCTCACTGGTGTATCACTTGGTCTCCTTTTCACATGACTGAACCATCTTAAGCGATTTTACCTCATCTTTTCTTCAATAGATGCAACTCTTACTTTTTTCCGAATTACTTCATTTCTTCATCGGTCCTTCCTTGTATGGCCACACATCCACTGCAACATATGCATCTCTGCCACATTCATCTTATGAACGTGGCATTGTTTCATCGCCTAACATTATCTGATGTCATATAAAAAAGCAGGTCTAATGGCCATGTGGTAGAATTTTTCCTGTAATGTTTGGGGAATAATAGTAATAATAATAATGAATAAAAATATAATAAATTAAATAATATATAAAATGAATAATAAAAGTAATTAGTAAAAGAGATTAGACAAACAATAGTGATAATAATATTTAACAAAATGATTAAATAACGATGGGAGATGAGCTAAACTGAACTGATTGGAGCTAAACTAAATTAATTTGAACTAAACCGAACTGATTGGAGTTGAACAAAACTAAACTGAAAAGCTGATGAGAACACGCCCTAATTAGCATATGTTTACTGATGCATTGAAATGACTAGATTGTTAGAACATGCCCTAATCATATTTTAGAAATACACATCAAGGGTTAAGACCGATTTAACAATATATTACTTGTTGCCATCTATTTATTACTATATATTATTACGATCAAAATTACTACTCCCTCCGTTCGCATTTGGAATCTGGGGGAAAATCAATGCAAATTGAGGTGGAGTAGAATCTTTTTAATTTTATATTATATATAATGTACTTTGGTACCTTTTGCTTATAAAAAAGTAAGAGAAAGAAAGAAAACTAGGTGATTAGGAAATAAATGATTCTAAAGTAGGTCATGTGTATGACAAAAAGTAAAAAAGTGTAGTAAATATTTGGTTGTTGAAGGGTAAGATGAAAAATAAATATTCTTAAAATGGAAAAGATTCAAAGTGGGAAGAACTTTTAGAAATATCCCAAAAAGGAAAATGGGATCCTCAAAAAGGAACGGAGGGAGTATATAGATAGTACACATAGACTTTTTCAATCTTGCATATACTGTGAAATAGATGTATAACTCCCTCCATTATTTAAAAATCTTTCTATTATTTTGATCTACTGTAGAAGTTGATATGAAGGCAAGAAGATCGGAGAAATAGTATACAAGTGAATTTTTTTTTTTTTTTTTATAGATTGTAGAGAAAATGTGTTTGTGAGAGAGTGTGAAATAATGTGGGGCTAACAAGTGGAGAAATGTTGAGTTGAAACGGGGGAGTTAAAGTATATATATGCCAAATTATGCCCTTTCACTACTTATATTGACTGAACTTGTTTGTACTGAACATAACTTATCTATATTGAATCAAACTTATTTTTACTGAACCCAACTTATTTTTACTAAAAAGAACTTATTCTTACTGATTTTCTGTTTTTTTTTTCTTTGTAGTTACTGATTTATACGGAAATGAACTTATTGGAGCTAAACTGAACTGAATTGAATTGCAATAAATATCTAAATAATAATGAAACTAATAAATTATTAAATGATAATATGAATATTTAATAATAATTAAGTATAATAATTAATAATTAATAATTAATGACAACAAAATTTTAGATATTACTACCTCCGTTTTTTTTAATATGCACATTTCTCCATTTCGGGGTGTTTTTTTTAATTGGCACCTTTCTACCTTCTGCCATAAATGGAAGGTTGGCCCACCTAATTATTACACTTCTCTCCTACTTTTTCTTTCCTTCTCTCTACCTTTTTCACTTTTTCCTTACTTTTACTAACATTCTCTATTACTTTTGCACTTTTTCCTTGGTTCTAGTACAAAGCTTTATCATTTAATAATAAAAGGGGTATACTAACTAATTTGAAAGTATAACAAAAAAAAAAGAAACGAATCTAAATAGGACAAATAAAAAGAAATGAATAAAAAGAAAAGTAAAACGAAAAGTATAACAAATAGAAAGAAGGAAAATTTGGTAAAAACCGCCTTACATTTTCAATTTTTTTGAGTTTATCCCCTTTTGTTTTATTTTTTAAATTAACCTCCTAGGGTTTTCAAATTTTTTAGATTTTCACCCCCTTATTCCAACATCCATTAACTTCTAACGGAGGTGGTCCCACTTATACGATTTCCCTTTCAGTTACCCTCCTGCATTCATTTCTCTCTTTCAATTATCCTTCTGCATTCATCTCTCTCTTTTAATTACCCTCCTTCATCTTCCCTTTGATGATCTCTTATCCATCAACTTTAGTTTTTGTGGTGTCATTATGGAGAAAACACAATGATAAAGGATGGGAAACTTCTATGGCGAGAAGTTGATACCCAAAATAGGTATTTAATGCTCCTTACAAAAAGTTATTCATATTTTCTATAAGAGTAAAATTCTCAAAAATGGGAAAAGTGGCAATATTGAACTCCTTTTACTTAAATACATGATTTCTTTTTGTATAATTGTTGATGCTGAGCTGTTGATTTTTTTTCCTTGTTGATTTGCTGCCATGTTGTTGATGTTTAATTGTTCCTGATTTGTTATGCCTTAAACAATATAGGATGAACCCAAGTTACCCAACTCATCTCCTACTGATTATGCATTTGGGTTGTAAATTTCACCTGATTAATGGATGAGAGATAGTTAAAGAGAATATGAATGCAATATGATAACTGAGAGAGAGAGAGATGAATGCAGTAGGGTAATTGGAAAAGAGAGACGAATTAATGCAGGAGGGTAATTGGAAGGTAAATCGTATAATTAGGACCCACCTCCGTTAAAAGCTAACTGACATTTCAATAAGGGGGTGAAATCCAAATTTTTTGAAAATGTTAGAGGGTTAATTAAAAAAATAAAACAAAAGAGGGTAAATTCAAAAAAGTGAAAACATGAGGGGGGTTTTACCAGATTTTCCTAAAAAGAAATAAAAGGGGTATACTAAATAATTTGAAAGACGTACAACATTTACATAAGATTATTTCTGTGGTACGTATCAAGCAAATCTTGATCTAAAGAGAGAGCACTGCAACCTTTGTGTTGGGGGGTTCAATCCCCACTAGACACACTTTGAGGATAAGAATTCACCTTATTCTTTGCCCCGAGGCCTCCGACTCTCAAATATCTAGACCACTTAGACCCTGCACATTCCAAACGCAATGAAATAAATTCTTCTTACCATCCTAAAAAAAATTGTATAGTACTCGCGAAAACTATAACCAAGGGCAACCACATATTATGAATAATATATTCTTTGTGATATGACTGGCTCATTAGTTAGGGTCCTTGAACTAACTGAAATAATATTCAATTACTATTTATAATCCAGCTATACCCTAAGTTCTAAACTACCAAACTCCATTTGGTATATACAGTATTTTAGTTAAAAATGGCAGGTTTAAGAGATTTAGATAAACAAAAATCTCTCCCTTTTAAGATATGTTTATGCAAATATTGTGGTAGAAAATTTCTGAACTCACAAGCATTAGGTGGTCATCAAAATGCTCATAAGAAAGAAAGACAAGAAGCAAAGAATCAAAAACAAGAAATGAGATCAATGATGATGATGACCAATTTAGGTATGCCGTTGATGCCATGCGCCTTCATTCAACCTCATGGTCTTCCGCTACACCAGATCACTGAATCCCAACCTTTCTATTCTTGGGCTTATGCTTCCAGCAGTGGTCACCCTGTACTTAACTACTGGCCAGGGAGTTATCATCTAGATGAGGGAGCACATAACTCTCATGTACCTGCTACAATGATCACCAACCAAGTTCAAGGTGATGTTGATGATAATGGTGTTGCTGTTGGTGTTGGTGTTGGTGGCGATGATGATGATCATCGACGGCGGTTGAAGTTAGAGTTGCCTGATCTCAACTTGGATCCTTCTCCTTGATACTAAATTATTCCCTGATAAAGTACTAATTGTTGTTATTATAAAAAAATATTGTTGAATTAGTATTTTATATGTTTACATGTACGTTTGTATCTATCTACCGCTTCGAACAATCGAGCACGAGGTACCTAACATATTGGTATATATGGATATGTGTCGTTTTAATTCTTTTTGGTTGATTGCTTCTGTTTTAACAAGATATGCATGGTTTCGCTTAATTTACAATTAAGTATGTAACTGATTCTATTTTGGAAACCATAGTGATCTAGTTTACTGTTGAGCTTCATCAACCTGCATAGACAGTAATTATTAACTGTGGTTGACAGCTTTTTTTTTGAATTGATATCATTATTTGGGTAACTATATATTGACATTGATAAGTTTAACACTAACTAGTTGCTGGTAAGAAGCTTGACATTCTTGCTACGTTTCGGTTACACCGCAAAGAATCATATTGATAGAGTATAAATCTATTGCTGGCCTTCAACCATCAGTTTAAGCGTAACTGAGTAAGACTTGATATTGACCATATGGGTGGTTGCAAAGTGGATGCAGCCGAGTGAAGCACTTCATGAGGTCACTCACCAATGCCTATGACAACCAAGTAAGTGTTGATCCAGTGGTGATGGGGACTGGCTTTGGTAGGACGAACCCGTGTTCGAATCCCCGCAACACCCTTGGGAGAGGAATGAAACCTAACCACCCCGAACTTGGCCTCGACCCGGATGTAGCCCAAAGGGTGGACTGGGTGCAAACACCCAAAAAAAAACCAATGCCTATGACTCGCCGAGTCAGGCCTCCCACCGGTGCAAGAATTATTTACTTTGAGTCAAGAATTCTTATTACTAGTTTCAATGACCTTGAATTTAGAATGCTCCCGAATTTCGGTAGTGTGTGGACAAAGTCTAAAGATACAATCCATATTCTTTGTTTCGAGAGTTAGAAGGTACAAAACTTAGAGTAATCTCTTATTCTAAAGTTAAAATTGTCATTTTTAGGGCATTCGGTCCAACCACACTTGCCAGAGGAAGATTTTGAGCTTCGGATAACATGGAGCCTTCCAAATCCAGTCGCCAAAGTCACGTCAGGGGCGTAGGAGCCTTCGTAAATATGCCCCTAAGTCCCTTGTTTCAACATTTTAGTGAAAGGATAACATGAATTCTTCATTCTTAGATAAGTTTTGGCGGTGGAATTGTTTCTCAACGGATAAATATGCAGCAACGATATTTTACTACCATGTAAAAAGGCAACCTGCAAGACCAAGAATATAAAAGAAATATATTTCTCGTACTTTTTTTCTTTCCCATGGATCAAACAAAATGATTCGCAAATAAAAGTGTTAATGCTGCCACCAATCCGTAATTTGTTAATGCTTTCTTAAGAGTAGAAGTGAGTAAAAATAAAACTACTACCTTGTATTTTCCCTCTACTCCAAGCTTTCTCGCAATACGTTGTAGTGTTGTACATCTTGTCTCACGTATTACCTTCGGGTATGTTTATAAGTCATTGAAATTTTTTAAAAAGGGTGATGTATGATTATATAAATAAATCAATTGTTGATGGTGTGGAGTCCTTCTGCGATACCATATGGGGTCTGATTTATGAATCTGCTCAGATAACAGGAATATAATCTGAGGGAAACATTTTCATCAGGTGGCAATGTTTTGGTGTTTCTGGGCATTACAATGGGTATCTACTATGTACAAGTTTAAGTTTGACGCCAATATTTTGGTGGGGTCTGGGGATGGCAACATATATAATGAGAAAGAAGGATGCAAAGAGACATGTACTATCAACCTATTAGGTTTTTGGTACTTTGTGTAATCAGAATATATATCCAACAATTAGCAGACTTAGATCTGTTTTCTTCGGCTTATTTTCAGTTAAGTTATCGTAATTATTTTCGGTTAAGTTTAGTTTAGTTTAGTTCAATTTTTTCAATTCAATTCAATTTAATTCAGCTATTTTTAGCTGAAGAGAATGAACCCTAACAATTATATTTAGAGCAATATACTATCAAATTCTTGGGGCACTTTAATTTATGTGATTGGAACTTGGAAGTACATAGCCAACAACCAAAGCCAACTCTTATACATCAATAGTGTGCTTTATTTAATTTAATTTTTTGTAAATTCTCTTTCTTCTAGAACTTTCTCAATTTTCCTAAACTATATTCCGAACTTCTGTTAACTTTTTCCTTAACTCCTAGTCTCCTCTAAATTAATTACTTGAATTTTTTTAAATCTGCAACATTATAACCTAATATTTCTTTTTTTTTAACATTAATACATTACCTCATTGGGTAGAAGTCATGTTTTCTTTTGCACAGTTTCCAAGACGTACTTTTGACCTTCTACCTCTTCAATTTCGTATTAGTAAAACATATAAAAAGTTGGTCTTATAAAAGTACATATTATAGCGAATCTAACAAGATCCCACATGGGTATGTTTTCTTGTATATATTAAAAAGAATATTTGGTCAAAGATTTTAAAGCTTGACTCCCTAAATAGAAAGAGAACTTACAATATGGGACGGAGGGAGTATTAAATAATGTTGAGAGCTCATGAACAACTCATATGTGAGTGAAAGTATTGTCCCACATTGAAGAACATAAGAGGGTTAAACAACTTACTAATCTTGAGGAGCTACTCTACCTATCACCAATTGGTTTTAAGATAGATCACCAATTGGTTTTAAAATAGAACCTCTTGTGGGTTTTTAAGTTGTCAAACTCTCCTCTATGAACCGGGTGCGGCCTAGGCGCAATTAACAATTAACTAAATTTAACATGGTATTAGAGCCCAGGTTGGGCCCATAATACTCTGGGTCAGAAATAAGAATTATTGCCAACTCAAATGTGGGTTGTTCACGGACTCTCGACACCCCCTTCATTGTTTTTTAGTAAGGAACCTCATGTGGGCTTCTAAGTTGTCATTCTCTCCTCTATGAACTAGGTGCGGCCCAGACCCAATTAACAATTAACTAAATTTAACAAATAATAATTAATCATGTTGAATTGGATTCCCCTATTACTACTTGTCTTATTAATAGTGCATGGGCAGTTTATCAGGTGAATGCACAAAAAAAATTTCCAGTTTTTATCTCTAGATATAATAACGTTCGGATCAAGCTGGCAATAAATTATCACAAGGCAACGTCTCGTAGTTTATCTTAAAAGGTCACTTTTGTTTACATACAATACTTTTCAAGGGGCTAATTTAAACCAAATAGTAATGTAAGATCGTCATTTTATAAACCACCTATAAACTATCTGTCCTTTTTTTTTTAAAGTGACATTTTGTTTTTGAACTTGGACCAAACAAAAAGCGAAAAAATGTGAAGAAAAGGGGAGTAAAATAAGGGATCAAAAAAGGAAAAATATAGAAAAAGTAGGGTGATAAAATAAAGAGAAAGATGTACTAATATGTGAGTCAACTTATCATTTAAAGGAAAAGGACCAAGTGTTCCTATTAAATAAATACACCCTAAATATAAAAATGTTCTTATAAATTGAAAATAGATAAAGTAACTAACAGAAGTATATAGAGTATATCAATTTCTAAAAAGTTTGAAACTTTGATGGAGAGCATGCATCATACACCCGAGTGTACCATGAGTATGGTATACTAAAGTCTATTTGAGCAAAAAAAATTGTCTTGGGTTTACCATGAGCATGGTACACGCGAATCTATTTGAGCAAAAAAAATTGTCTTGGGTTTACCATGAGCATGGTACACGCGAATCTATTTGAACAAAAAATACTTTGAGTGTACCATACTCATAGTACACCCAGATATATAATCAAAATTGTACTTTAAAGAACGGCTATACTTTCTTTCTCCATTACCTTATTAAAAAAACTATAATGATAGGTAACTATGTTCCTTTTTCTTTTTTTTTACTGTCATCAATATAATGGCAATTCTTGATTGTAGGGGGCATGAGTGACTAATGTTCTGTTAAGCATCATAATCTATAATGTTTGGATTCTCTTTTCCAGATTCGAAGGGGCATTCACAAAGCGACAAGGTAGCTATTGCATGGAGGATCATATATCTCTACCGACTTCCCCCTTTTCCCTACAGGCTACAGCAGTATTCAACAGTTACTTTACGCCCAAATTTTTTTTCGAAAATAAAAACTATGGCCCATCTATGTTGCCTTATTATTGTGGCAAACTCACTTTGTTAAAAAACAAGACAAGTTTTTTTGGGTGGTAGTGTAGGGATTTAATGGCGATGATGATGTTCGGACACACACGTAATATTGCATATAGTATAGTAAATTGACAAATATGACCAGATCAAAATTATCCAGGTCGAGTGAACACATCTAAAGCTGTTGTTGGATTTGAAAAATGACGATCCAAATCAAATTGAACACGTTCACAATTCAAAGTCTTGTTCAGATCAGTTGGGCAGCTAACAAAATAACTTTAACTTAGATACATAACATTAAACAATGAATTTGGACTAGTAAAGTTACATAAAAATCCTGGTTCTCTTTTAAGAGAATTTATTTTATTCTACGAGATACACACTTTGATTTAACAATACAAGTTTTTTCTTTTAAATGGTTGTGCAGGAAAATTAATTGCATATATTTGGTATGGAGACACTAGATATTACATAATATGCCTGACAAAGATGATGGATTACCTTAATCCAAATTGCCTGATTGAAGACCCAATTTAGATTTGAAAAAACGATCATCATAATTCAACATGAAACGAGCTAAACTTAATCGAAATCATCCCCAGCACAGAATCTTGTTGAGGCCGTGAAGCTAAAATTATAATACTAGTTTAGATACAAATCGTTAAACAATGGATTTGGACTAATAAAGTGACTATCATTTTTTTAAAACAACTTATATTACATTTTATGTGCCCTATAAGTTATAATATGAAGCATAAGGCATATTAAAGAGGGGGATCAAAGTTGAGGCAGGTAAGGCAGCTCAAACTCTTGTCTACTACATCCTCTCTCAATCTGCTCCTCTGCATCACCATGTCCATCATCAACAACACCTTGAAGATGGTTGGTGATCCCTGCCGCGGGAACATTCGGATCAAGTGCTCTATCATCCAGACGATAGCTTCCAGGCCAATAGTTACTTAAAGGAAACTGACTGTTGAAGGAGTAAGTGTAGTTACCTGTGATCTGGTGCTGCGTAAGACTATGTGGCTGAATGAAAGAGCTAGGGATCAACGGCGTCGCGAAATTCGCCATCATCATCATTGATCCCATCTCTTGTTTGTGAATTTTTTCTTCTTGTCTTTCCTTCTTATGAGCATTTTGATGGCCACCTAAGGCTTGGGCGTTAAGGAAAATCCTTCCACAATATTTGCAAACAAATATTTTAATAGGAGGAGTTTTTGACCTAGAAGAGGAGCTATTATAATCCTTAAAACCTTGCATTTCCATTATATATTGGATATAATATAAGCTGGATTATTAGACAACTCTAAACTGAAGATATATATTATATTCCCTCAGCTAGGTTAAGAATCAGGCAATATTATGAAGGAAAAATGTGCTTAAAAAGTGTTGCCATATATGTGCAAGGAGTCATAATCCAAACAAAAGTATGTGGTTGTCCTAAAATGGATCCATTTTCTATATGTTGAAGATGTGTATAAGTGTGTGTAATACTATTGAAAAGGCTTGATATTTTACAATAAGTTGTGTCTTGGGGAAAATCGTCCCACGTGGCTGCAAGACAGTGGCCTACAACGTTGCTCTAGGATTGCTAATGTATGTGGAGACTATAGAACCCTAGCGTTGAGCTTATTCAATGGAACCAATTGATAAAGCTAATGCAAGAGAATGAGTAGAAAATCAAGGATGATCCTGACTGATTTTGTGAACTTTGCTCTGATTCTAGCTCCTTGTAAACCCTAGTGGCCGGTATGAATAGTTTCTTAATAATGTGCTATCACTTTGTAATTAAAATGAGATTCTGATATGCTTACACACATATTGTACTTCATTTGTTCCTACATTTTATTCGGTTTGATTCAACTTTACTCTTATAATTTTGGCTATTGATCAAATCATTGGTCATTCTTACTTGATGAATTGCTCGACCAGCATCAAATCATCCAAAACAAGTACCAAGCCAATTGGAAGCAAGGATAAGTTACGAGAGAGACTGTTGACACGTAAACTTAAAGGTAGTCAAATGGGTGTAAGGGTAAGAGTTTTGATGGAAAAGTTTTTTATTAAACAAGGTTGGCATAATTCTAAAATTGAATGCAATTTTAATGTTGAAGACATATTTGGTTGAATGATTGTCTAGACAAGGTTACTATATAAAACATTAGAAAACGTATTGTATGAGACTCGTCACACCACTGTATAGTAAAACGGATTTCGATTTTTGGATATGATATCTCATATCTCCAACAAGATATCTTAGATAATATTAGACAACTTGTCTAGGATAGATTAACTTTATTTCACCAGACTGAAAAATGAATGTCTAAACTAAGGTCAAAGATTTTTGTATAAGCCCCATTTTCTCTGTCTCTCTTTCATCCTTACCTTTCTCTTCTCTTTATGATCTCTTTTTCTCTCATGTTTACCTCTTGTGCCAAATTAGATAAATTAGACAACTATGAGAGCAACTTCATCTTCGAGTTCTTCTCTATGTTCTCCCTCCATCCTTCATGCTTCGTTAATTGGAAAAAAAACACAAATTTTCGATTTTCTATCGCATTATATAAAAAAGGAAAAATTGACTAGAATAATCCCAACTTATGATTGTTCCGCTCAAAATAATTCGAACTATTGGGGCATCTTCTCAAAATAATTCAAACTCTTAATTCTACTATTTATAGTAGTCCCAGAAAGGATCATTTAAGGCAGGAAAAATAAAGTTTTGATTATTTTGGGAAGGTATCCCTAATAATTTGGAGTATTCAAGAATAACTTATAGTTGGAATGATTTTGAGCGGAATGGTCATAGTTCGGATTATTCTTGTCAATTTTTCCTATGTAAAAAAGCTTGAATAAATAAGTTTGATTTATAATCTTGTCTTGAATTGGTACTACAGTCATTGAAAGGGAAGAGAGTGATACAAGTCAAGAAGCAAAGTCAACCATTAGAGATGAGCCTATTTGCTTCGTTATTGAAGCCTTTGGATTCAAGCTCAATTCCAATGCTTCCTTTGTGACCATGATTGCTTGGGATGATGATCCTAATTGTGAAGACTAATGTGGGGCGTCCATATTTAGTTACTTTTAGTCTTTTAAGAGTCTTTTGTCATGTTATTTTAAACATTTAATTAATGTTTTATTTTGTGTCCATATGGCCGAAAATATGGTTATTATTTCGGTTATATGAGAGTCCTAGTTGAGTTGTAATTCCTTTTAAGATAAGAATTGATCTAGCTAAAAGATAAGGAAGGTTAGGCGTGTAAAATAAGATTGAAAGGCCGAAAATCCTATAATTCTTATTAGATTATCTTCCTTATGTTTATCTTTATCGTTTCCTAAATTCTAGGGATTAAGATTTATATGCTTTCTAGATAGAGTTTGGCTTCCTAATCATACTAGAACGCGTGTTTTTAAATAAAGAAGTAAGTTTGATTCAGTTTATGATTTTCGAGTGATTTTGATTGTTGTTTCAATTAAATTCGACCATTCATATAATATTCAGGAGTGATTATTATTGAGTGTTAATCTACTTAATTCCAGGTAATGGTTTAAGGGAGATTAAGAGTTACTCCCTCCGTCCCAGAAAGCTCAATACACTTTCCTTTTTCATCTGTCCCAGAAAACTCTAAACACTTCTATTTTTGGACATGACCCACCACTACTTTATTCTTTTGACTTTTCAATCATGGCCCACTACTCTCTCACATCCAAATAAAATAATACCCCACTAACTCCTATTACATCTACCTTTTTAATAAAATACAATTGATAACCAAACAACAACTTATCATCTAAAACTACGTGCCCGATCAAGTATATACACCTTTCTGGGACAGAGGGAGTAATTAAATCTTTCAGGAATGCTTGATTTAAATATTATATCCATAAACACATAAACAAATAAAAATTCGGACTTGTTCATTTAGTTAGGATCATTTGCTTTGAAGTTCTTGAATGTTACTTCTCATTAGAGTTGCATTCATATCAATTGGTATCAGATTTTTCGAGGAGGGTGAGGAAAGAAAGTGTCCGACTTTCTTGGTAAGCTTTTTAAACTAGTTAATTCTAGTTCTTGACCCTTGATTGGGCTTGTGTGGTTCTTTGGCTACCATTCTTTTTGTTGGCGTGTGATTTGTGTGTGTTGCATGGCATATTTGTTTGTTTAAAGCTTTAAATCATGTCTAGTGTGGAAAAACTAGAAATAATGTGGCATGATTTGCTTATTGCTTCTGAAGAGGACCGATCTAGGGCTAGAGAAGATAGAGAAAAGGCTAAAAGGCTAGAAATCGCCCATCTTGCTCTAGTTGATGTTGTTAAAAGAAAAAAAAGGCCCTAATCATGTTGACTATGAATCTGATCATGATATTGTGCAAAATGTTAAATCCACTTATGATAATGATAAGGGAATTAAATTGGATGATTTTACTGGTTATGAAAATCCTGAAGATTTGCTTGAGTGGATTCGACAACTTGAAAAGGTTTGTAAATATAGGGGTTTTGATGATGAAAAAAAGTATAAAATTGCCACCGTTAGACCAACTAAATATGCTGGAATTTGGTTAGAGAGTCTAAAATCAACAAGGGCAAAACTTGGAAAATCTAAACTTAAAAGTTGGGAGAAGCTTAAAAGGAAATTGAAAGAAAGATTTATTCCAAGTGATTTTATTCAAAGGCAATACATGAGAAAGCGTGATTTAACTCAAGATTCTATGAATGTTCATGACTATACTTTGGAGTTTGATAGATTATGCTTACTTTGTGGTAATGAGGAGGTTGAGCAAGAAAGATTGCTAGATTTATTGGAGGTCTTCATAAATCTATTGCTAGAAAGATTGATATTGCCAACTATAGTACTTTTGATGATGTGTGTCAATTGGCTTTAAAATTTGAACGTCATGAACTTGAGGAGAAGAAAGCCTATGGGGGAAAAGCGCCATTTTTAAAAGCCCTAATCCTATTTACCCTTCTTCTTCTAAGACCTTTGAAAGGAGAGAGTTTCCTTCTAAGGGGGATCACAAGAGAGAGCGCCCTAAAATGGTTATATCGAGGGAGAAATTTGATGATACTCGAAAGTGTTTTAAGTGTCAAGGGAGGGGTCATATTGCTGCAAATTGTCCTACTAGAAAAGTCCTCACTATAAAACAATACATGACCTTGGAGGAGGAAGAGAGAACTTATGATTATGTGCTGGAAAGTGACCATGAGAGTGAGGAGAATGAAGATGAGGATGCCTATGCTGAAGATGACACTAGAATGATTGGAGTTATTAGGAGAACCTTGCATGTTAATCACTCTCCTAACCATGAACAAAGAGAGAACTTGTTTCATACTAGATGTAGAGTTGGTGAGTTTTCTTGCAATGTGATTATTGATAGGGGATCTTGCACTAATGTGGTGGCATCTAATGTGGTCTCTAAGTTGAATTTGTTGGTTAGAGATCATCTTTGTCCTTACAAGTTGAGTTGGTTGGATGATAAAACTGGTTTGACTGTTAAGTAACAAGCCCTTGTTTCTTTTTCGATTGGAAACTACAAAGATGAGTTGTGGGGTGATGTTCTTCCTATGAGTGCTTGTCATATTCTTCTTGGTAGACCTTGGCAATTTGATTGAAAGTTATTCATGAGGGGGAGACGAATGTGTATTTTGTTTGTATGGGGTCTAAGAGGATTCGACATATGCCTTTGTCCCCTAGTACTATTGCGCCAAAGAGGGTTGAAAGCAAGCAAAGTTTGTTCCTTTCAGCCAAAGAGTTCGAGAAAGAGGTCGAAATAGAGGGTCATGGTTATGCTTTGTTTGTTAAATGTACTTTAACTAATGATGTTTCTATGAAAGATCCTAACCTTGCAGCTTTGTTAGAAGAGTTTGGGGATATTTTTCCCGAATCAAGGTTTACCACCTTTGAGAGGAATTGAGCATGCTATTGATCTAGCGCCAGGCGCACCTTTGCCTAACAAACCAGCATATAGATGTGATCCTGTGGCTTCTAAGGAGCTACAAAAATAGATTGAAAAGTTGATTGATCGAGGCTATGTGAGAGAAAGCATGAGTCTGTGCGCCGTTCCTGCCCTTCTTGTTCCTAAGAAGGATGGTACATGGAGGTAGAGCTGTCAACAACATCACAATAAAGTATCGTTTTTCTATTCCAAGATTGGAGGACATACTTGATGAGTTACATAGAGCCTTGGTGTTTTCGAAGATTGATCTAAGAAGTGGATATCACCAAATGAGAATTCTAAAAGGAGATGAATGGAAAACAGCTTTCAAGACCAAAAAAGGTCTATATGAGTGGATGGTGATGCTCTTTGGTCTTTGCAATACTCCTAGTTCTTTTATGAGACTTATGAATGAGGTACTAAGCCCTTTCTTAACAAGTTCATTGTTGTCTATTTAGATGATATCCTTGTGTATAGTACTAGTATTGAATCTCATTTAGCTCATTTAAGACTTTTATTTGAAAAATTGAGAGAACAAAAACTGTATGGAAAGATGGAAAAATGTGATTTTCTTGTACCTAGTATTGCTTTTCTTGTTTTAGTATCTAGGGATGGAGTACATGTTGATCCAGAGAAAGTCATAGCTATTTCCTCATGGATGGCGCCAACTAATGATCATGAATGTCGAAGTTTCCACGGCCTAGGTTCCTTTTATAGGAGGTTCATTCGAAATTTCTCAACAGTTATGGCCCCAATCACTGAATTGATGAAGAAGGGAGAGTTTTCTTGGAACTCTCAGATCGTTTGAAGAGGTGAAGAAGTTACTTTGCCATGCTCATATTCTTGCCTTGCAAGATTTCAACAAGTTGTTCGAGGTAGAGTGTGATGCAAGTGGAGTTGGAGTTGGCGCAGTGTTGATTCAAGAGAAGAGGCCTATTGCATATTTTAGTGAGAAATTGAGTAGCGCCAAACTCAATTACTCCAATTATGATCGAGAGTTCTATGCTATTGTGAGGGCCTTAGATCATTGGTCTCATTACTTGAGGCCCAAGCCTTTCATACTCCATTCAGATCATGAAGCACTCAAACACATCCATGGAGAACAAAAACTCAATCATAGGCACGCCAAGTGGGTTGAATTCCTACAATCTTTTACTTTTTCTTCTAAGTACAAAGAGGGAAAGAGCAATGTTGTTGCTGATGCTCTTTTTAGGCAATCCTAGCTCTTAACCATGGTTGATGCTCGAATTTTAAGGTTTAATCAATTAAAAGAATTGTATGTAAATGATAATGACTTTAGTAGTTCTTTTAAAGACCTTAATGGCTTGTATGTAGTTCAAGAAGGATTTCTGTTTAAGGGGAACAAGCTATGTGTTCCTAAGAGTGGCGTGAGGGAGTTACTTGTGAGAGAAGTCCATAGTGGTGGGGTGGCTGGTCATTTTGGCATTCAAAAGACCTTAGACACTTTGAGTGAGAGTTCTTATTGGCCTATCATGGTGAAAGATATTCATATGGTGGTTAGTAGGTGTGCTAGTTGTCAAAAGGCTAAGAGTACCTTCCATAAAGGCCTATATACTCCATTGTCAGTTCCTAATTCTTCTTGGGATAGTGTGAGTATGGATTTCATTGTAGGATTGCCTCGGACTCAAAGGGGAAAGGATGCTATCATGTTGGTGGTAGATCGTTTCTCTAAGATGGCTCACTTTGTTCCTATGCATAAAACTGATGATGCTTTACATGTGGCTGATTTGTACTTTAGGAAGATCATTCGTTTGCATGGTATCCCTAGAAATATTGTTAGTGATCGTGATTCGAAGTTCCTTAGTCACTTTTGGAGGAGCTTGTGGAAGATGGTGGGAACTAAGTTACTCTTCAATACTAGTCATCATCCTCAAACAGATGGCCAAACTGAAGTAACTAATCGAACTCTTACAGCTCTATTGTGTGGCTTGGTGAGCAAGACACAAAAGGATTGGGATATGATAGCACATGATGAATATGATTACAATCGAGCTCATTCAACCACTACTTCTCAATCTCCATTTGAGGTGGTCTATGGTATCAATCCTTTTCTTCCTATAGATTTTATTGTGCTAACCAAATCTGAAATTCATGTGGATGCAAAGAAAAGGTTCGAAGCTTTCAAGAAGACATGTGAGCAAGTCAAAGCTAGAATTGAGAAGATGAATACTCAATACAAGGAGAGAGCAAACAAGCATATAAGGCAACCTAAGCTCAAAAGTGGCGATCTAGTATGGATCCATTTGAGGAAAGAGAGGTTTCCAAGCAAGAGGAAGAATAAGCTCATGCCTAGAGCTGATGGTCCATTTGAGGTTCTTGAGGTGATTGGTGATAGTGCCTACAAGATCGACCTCCCAAGTGAGTATGGAGGTGTGAGTACTACATTCAATGTTGGAGACCTTAGTCCTTACTATGATGATGCAAATTTGAGGACAAATTCTTTTGAAGAGGGGGAGAATGATACAAGTCAAGAGGCAAAGTCAACCATTAGAGATGAGTCTATTTGCTTGGTTCTTGAAGCCTTTGGATTCAAGCTCAATTCCAATGCTTCCTTTGTGGCCATGATTGCTTGGGATGATGATCCTAGTTGTGAAGATTAATATGGGACGTCCATATTTAGTTACTTGGAGACTTTTAAGAGTCTTTTGTCATGTTATTTTAAACATATAATTAATGTTTTATTTTGTGTCCATATGGCTGAAAATATGGTTATTATTTCGGTTATATGAGAGTCCTAGTTGAGTTGTAATTCCTTTTAAGATAAGAATTGATCTAGCTAAAAGATAAGGAAGGTTACGCGTATAAAATAATATTGAAAGGCCAAAAATCCTATCATTCTTATTAGATTATCTTCCTTATGTTTATCTTCATCTTTTCCTAAATTCTAGGGATTAAGATTTATATGCTTTCTAGATAGAGTTTGGCTTCCTAATCATACTAGAACGCCTGTTTTAAATTAAAGAAGTAAGTTTGATTCAGTTAATGATTTTCGAGTGACTTTAATTGTTGTTTCAATTAAATTCGACCATTCATATAATATTCAGGAGTGATTATTATTGAGTGTTAATCTACTTAATTCCAGATAATGGTTTAAGGGAGATTAAGAGTTAATTAAATCTTTCAGAAATGCTTTATTTTATTATCATATCCATAAACACATAAACACATAAAAATTCGAACTTGTTCATTTAGTTAAGATCCTTTGCTTTGGAGTTTTTGAATGTTACTTCTCATTAGAGTTGCATTCATATCAGAGATTAGAAGTTAGAAGTATGATGAGGTGCACAATGAGAAAGAGTTTGAAAGTATATGCCTGATAAAAGAAGAATAAGTAAATCAATCATGAATTTTGCTCTATTTTTTTTTTCTCTAATTTCACTTTAAATTCACTATTTTACACAACCTAATTAGTTTAGTTTGTTCCATTACCGAGGTCCTTTGCTCTCTCTTTTTTCTTAGTTTCAAATTCTCGCCCATCCTTATTACCCTTGTTTTATAGAGCTTATTCATTTTAAACCTATGTGATAGAATATAATTCTTAATTGAAAAGTGGTTACAGCCTAAAGAAATATACTAGCAATACAAAGATATGATACACGATATACTAGGCTATAAAATAGGAACTAAAAGATACATTCCTAGATACAAGAATTATGAGAAACTCAGCGGGAAGGTTGGGCTCTAGTAGAACTTCTCGTCTCACTATCTTTTTGTGCATAAAGAGCGTAAAATGTATTGATGTGGACAAAAATCGATCTCAAATTATGAGTATCTCTATTAACTTTACCGACCAAGCTAAACTACCACCATTTTTATAGATATGAGAACTACATAAAAATTTGGATACAACTAGCTAATTATTATTAGATAAATATAGGATTGACTACAGATTCAAGCATACATATAGCCAATAAGGCTAGAATTTCGGCAAAAAGTCTTGAGTGGCTTGGTTAAAATCCACTCAGCCTATAATTTTTCTAATGATCACCATGAGTAGAAGAGATCTTTCTTCATGTGGCAATGCGGTAGATTATTAAACAATGCTACTAATGGCAAGATTGTGGCACTACTATTCTAGGAAATGAAAAATATAAAAATGATTGTGATATGATTTGCTACTCCAAGAGTCTCAATCAATGAAATCCAAGTCAAGGAATTTAGGTTTAATTTGCCTAAATTCGAAAACAAGGAATAAAATAACCGGATATGATAATTAAAACTAACACTCCTGAAAGTTTTAATTAACTCTTAATCTCCCTTAAACAACTCCTGAAATTAAGTAGATTAAACACTCAATAATAATCACTCCTGAAAATTACTAAATGGTCGAATATAATTGTGCAAAACAATTAAACTCTTAAGCGGAAGTTTTAACTCAAAATAATCTCTTTTTCTTATTGAAAATATGGACGCCTATTTATACTAGACTACTCCTAGTACATTCAGGAAACTAAATTCTATCTAGAAAGCATTTAAAACTAATCCCTAGAATTTAGGAAAAGATAAAGAAAAGATAAGGAAGATAATCTAATAAGATAGGATAGAGATTTTTGGCTCTCCTTATCTTATTTACACGCCTATCTTCATCCTTATCCCTTAGCTAATCTAATCTTCTCTTTTAGGGATTACAACTCAACTACTACTAGAACAAGGACTCTTAATAACCGAAAAATACAACCATATTTTCGGCTCTATTATTGACAGAAATTAAAATGCTGAATTAAATACTGAATAAAATTAACTAAGACTATATGACTCAATAGGACTCTAATATGGACGCCCCATATCATTCTTCATGGACTTGGATCATATTCAATCCACCTTAACATGGACGAAAAGGTTGTGTTGAGCTTAAACTCATAGCTCCCATGACCTTATTTCGAAGAATTAACCATACCC
This sequence comes from Patellifolia procumbens, assembly GCA_947645195.1. NCBI lineage: Eukaryota > Viridiplantae > Streptophyta > Magnoliopsida > Caryophyllales > Amaranthaceae > Patellifolia > Patellifolia procumbens. Next base: position 5,199,457 of record CANSGD010000144.1, read on the forward strand.
AAAAATTGCGAAAGCCATAGATAGTATACCTCGGAGTAGCGTCTTCGCTCTTGTATTAGATTGCTATAGAGAAGAATAAACCTAAAGAACTATGCATGATTAAGACTTTCTCCGTTATCTTTTAGTTATTACTCTATTCGTTTTCTTTCAACGATATATATATAGCTAGTCTTGTAAGATACTGTCTACTTTTAAATTAAAATTAGGCAACGGCTCAAACCCAATGTTAATAGCAAAATGTATAGGAATAGTGTTGGGTTAGAGAGAGATGGAGTGGTTTGTTAGTAGAATATGTGGGCTTAGGATGGTCTAATTTTATGTTAAAATTAGACCGTCTCTTTCAATCATTTGTGATATATAAAGGAACATGATCTGTTGAAAACTGTTTAAAAGTTGATACATGGGAGGCATAAAGGGGTATGCATATTTATTAATGACATTTTTTCAAATACTAACAACTTTGAAGTTAAACAACGCATACCCCTTTAATCGTAAAATGTACCCCTATAAACCTTATATATACACTTTTTCAAGTTTTCAAGATTTTCAGGAAACTTGTGGCTTTTAATTTGCTGATTGAAAACCGTGAAAATTTGAAAAAAGGGGTACATATGAGGTTTACAGGGGTACATGTTAAGTTTAAAGGGAACGCGTGTGTAAATTCAAAGTTGTCAGTATTTACGAAAATACTATTAATGAAATATGTGTACTTCTTATGCCTCCAATGTACCCCTTTACATTGTTTTCACGGTGAAAATAAATTTTCTTCAGATCCTATATATATATATTGCGAAGATGTGAACCTGCAATTACAAGTATGAAATAAAGTGTTGTAACCATTTTTTCACTATATTATAATTGCTTCTTTAATTAAAATCCATGGTCATATAAGAATGGAATTCTAGAGTTGAGTTGCAATTAACTCTGAAATCCATATTATTAAAGACTTTGTTATGACAATTTTTACCCCTTAATAATATTAGTTAATTTTAACTACTACTACGTCCATTTTTTTTAATATGTACATTTGCTTTTGCGCGCGGACTAAGGAAAAAGTACAAAAGTAAGAGTGAAGGATAGTAAAAGTAAGGAAAAAGTGAAAAAGGTAGAGAGAAGGAAAGAAAAAGTAGGAGAGAAGTGCAATAATTAGGTGGGCTAACCTTTCATTTATGGGAAAAGGTAGAAAGGTATCAATTAAAAAGAAACACCCCACCAAGTAAGTGTTGGCCCAGTAGTGACTGGGACTGGCTTTGGTAGGACGGACCCGTGTTCGAATCCCCGCAACACCCTTGGGAGAAGAATGAAACCTAACCACCCCGAACATGGCCTCGATCCGGATGTAGCCCGAAGGGTGAACCGGGTGCAAACACCAAAAAAAATACCCCAAAATGAAAAAATGTATGTATTAAAAAAAATGGAGGAAGTACAAAATTATAATAGCAAACAAAATATTGGGGCATTGTCCGCTAATACTAGTTTATTCCATACCCTTTATTGTTCTCTTTTGTTATATTTGATGGAGTGAGTCTTGTGGTACACAGTCTATCTATATGCTTATGGATAGGATATTGTAAAATCAATAGTTTTTAACTTGCAACAGTAAGGTTTGAACTTATAATTTTTCCGTGAAATATTTTAGTTTGAAAGTAAAGTGTTGAAATTCAGAAACCTTAAACTTTTGAGGTAAAACCTTATAGTTTTAACTTAAAGTTTCATATGATCTATCCAAATGTTCATGGGTATACCGTCTAATATAATTTTTTGTGTATTTGATGACTCTTTATACAACTACTAAGCCTTATTTCCAAAATGTTTTGGGGTCGGCTAACATGAATCGTCATATGAAACCGTTGAAAAGGGAGATTGCATCGATAAGTATGACAAGTGTATTTGTTGACTCTTATGTAAGGGAAAATTTATGTTTGGTTTGGCGAAAAACGTTTTCTTTAGAAAATAGTTTATATTGTAGAAGATATGGAGATAAGATAATATGATCATTTAAAGGTTGGCATATAAATATATAAGATTGGTCATATAACCTAACAAAGTGGGATAGAATCAGATCGTATACCATATTAATGACGTTGTCCATACTACATAAGGTGGTACATGTGGCGCGGCCTTAATAGATTGTATAAAAAAAATATGGCCTTATAAAGATTGTGTATATAATCCTAACTAGATTGATACCCGTGCAATTTTGCACGGGATACTAAAAGGTTCCATCTAAAAGGTTTAATGCATAAGTTTTTATTGTTTGAGAAATTTAATCTTAAATTAAAGGAATATGTACATTGTAGGGGTGTCATTATCTTAGTATATATTAGGTGTTATGAGCCCATAAAATTCAAATTTATTGCTCTATTCTTTTATTTTTTGTTTTAGCCAATGAAGTTACACAAAAGTTATAAAAACTTGGCTTAAATGTCTATCCAATAATATTTAATTACTACCCACCTAGGCCTTCACATGCACATTCAGTTGTCAACCTCATTATTAGAAGCTCTATGTAATATACGTAATTGGATTATATTAAATAATCAACTTAAAATAAAAACAATAAAAAAACATAAAAATAAACAAAGTCCTCCCTCCATTTTTTTGTTCCTATTCATAAGCAGGGAGATACCAAGGCAAATTGAAGAGGATAAATTTGTATATATTACAATATTATTAATCTACTTTCTTCAAAATAAAAATGAGAAAAAAAAATGAGTAGTGTGATGAATTGAGTGGTTTGATAGTAACAAAATCTAATGTAATGTAAAAAATTTGTGTAGTAAATATGTGGTTCTTGTAGGGTAAAATAATGAAAAATAAATCTGCTCAATATGGAATGAATTTGAAGTAGGAACGGTCACGAGTATAAAAAATATTAAGTGGGGTCAAAATGTAATTGTTTAATTTTATCAGGGTCAAATGGTCAATTTTGTAAGATAATTTCCAAAAAAAACATTTTTAAAGGCAATTTTACCAATTCAAGTGACCCACTTAGCACTATGTACATCCGCTACTGAGTAGGAAAAACTTTTAGAAATGGGCCAAAAAGATTCCATAAAGAACAAAAATATACAAAGTAATATAATCATAAGAGAATTTTTTAGCTCTAATGCAAGGTAAACCCACTTTGTAGAAATTTGTAAGATTAATGCTTGAACTTATGATTATAACACTAACATGTCTACTTGTCTAGTGTTCTAACCCGTGAATTTTTCAAACTCGTTTCTGTAATCCGTTACACTTTTTTTAAATGGATAAATTTAATAAGGGAAACAATTGCATTAATGAAACTCTGTTAGAAGAACTACACGTAATTCAATAATGTGTGATAAATTTATACAAAAAATGAATGGAATTGCACAAACCTATGTTTAATTGGAAAAGTTTTTAAAGGGATTACTAAAGTTTGTTGTTTTGAACGTTTGGTATAACTATTTTTTGATCGGTTGGTATAAAAAATTTCGTGTCAAACATTAAAATTGATTATATATTTGATAAGATTTGCAAAAAAAATTAAAAATAATATTTTTTTTTATACAAAAAACAGGGATCAATACATATGAAATAGCCATACTTTTTGGATATTGTGTCAAAGATATTTATCTTAGGAATACTATATTAGATACACTTATCAATTAACTAATCTTATAAAAACAATTCAAAATATGTGTTCCATATTTGTTTATTGAATAGAACAATCACATCTAGGTGAATTTTTTTAATTCCAAAAAACTATAATAAATTGTTCTATATCATTAGAGTAAAGTAGTTAGGGGGCTAGCCTCACTCCAAATGTTCATTACTCTCCTCTCATTCTATTTCGCCAAAAATCCGATTTCGAATTTAAAACTATCCATCGGTTATTCAGAATAATTTTAAAAAAATTGTAGATTATTTTTGGACTTGATGATTCGATGAAAGTATGTAAATATATCCTACGCATTTGAACGACTATTTTTTGCTCATTTGGAGATGTCTAAATGAGCAATGAGCAAAAAGATAGCCTGAGGATTACCATGCTCATGGTGTACCGAGATGTATGATAAATACTCTCAAACCGCTTCAATGCATTTTACAAAATATGATTAGCATCTAACCTCTTCATATGCACAGTCTTTTCCCAAAATCTATTTGTTTTCTAAAGAATGCATTTTCATCTTAGGAATTTAAGATATTATATGTTGTTAAATTTGGCAAAAATTATTTATGTGAGGATGAATTTCTTAAGACATACTAAATTGAACTTATTTCTATTGAATTGAACTTATTTCTACTGAACTGAACTTATTTTTACTGAGTTGGACTTATTTTTGCTGAATAAAACTTATTTTTACAAAACTAAACTTATTTTTACCTAACTGTACTTATTTTTACATAACTGATTTATGTTATTTTTTTCTTTTTTGTACTATTGATTTTTACAACTGAACTTATTTTTACTAAACTAAACTTATTTTTATAGAATATTATTATTTTTAAAGTGAACTGAACAGGGCCTCATTGTTACAAAATTGCATTACTTAGCATTTTAGCTACCAGATATAAAATCTTCATATAGTATTTTTCTTGGGACTTGACGTTGTACTATGATTATGTGACTTGTAATGTTGTCATTTACATCTAGAGAAGCATCTCATTAAGGTAACGTTTTATTATGATTATCTAAGTCGATGAGGACAGGTGGCGGTATTTGGTTAACTTTTCTCCTGTCCAATAACATATCTATAGATCTATATCTTTTTATTTGTTGCACTTATATAATAATAAAATCATTGTCAAAAAATTACAGTTGCATAATTTATGTAAAACAATATGTATTAGTTGCTATCCATGGTAATAAACAAAAAATACATCAATTCTTAGAACTATTGCTTGAATATTTTTATTACCTCATATTCTACTTTCCGAATTTACTTGATTGTAATATCTTACGATATTTTGCTAAATTACATTTATAATCTACTTTCCAAATTCACTTGATTTTTTATATAATATCTTGCGATTTTTTCCTAAAATGCCGAACTCATAAAATCATGACATGTGGCATCTATCTTGTGTGAGTGACACGTGGGCATATGGCCTTAAAAGATGACACGTGGCAAAATTTTCTTGCTTTATTAATTAGTATAGATAGGTTGTGCAAGAAAATATAATTGGTCATGATTAAAGGTGAAGATATTACAATTTTTTACATTGGGTACGCGTGCTTTACTAATGAAATTTTTGTAAATATTGACGATTTTAATGTGAAAACATGTGTACCCCTTTATCTTAAATTATTAACATGTAACCCTGTAAAACTTTTATGTAGCCCATTTTTCAAGTTTTCAACAAACTTATGGTTTTAATTAAACTTTTTGATTGCTGACAATATTTTGATAAAAGGACTTAATTATTTAAGAGTGCTATTTGTTTTAAGGAGTTCAATTCATAAATGGACTTTAAATATTGTTCGTAGCTCCTAGTTGTGAGATTATTTACTTGAAAAGGTACGTTACATAGTGCCTTGATATTTATCTGAATTATGTGAGCTTGTATATATTGGTTGTGAGAACTTAAGATAGAAATCATGAAAACTTTGATTATGTTTTGGAATTATGGAGTTGATTATGTGAAATCATGTTGATGTCTTTCTATGTTTATTAGTTATCGGAATCGAATATTGGATCTAGGGATAATGGATATTGAATTTGGTATATTAGGGACCATGGTCTCTCTTGGGATTGACTCGAAACGGTAATGATCATGTAGGATGGTTCAAAGTGGAACTAAATAACTTTAGGTGTATCATGAAGTCATACACAAAACATTAAGTTAAGCGAAATCAAGTATCCAATTACAACTTCTAAATACGAGCTCGAAACTTGATACATTACTATTCTAACCGTATCTGGATTATGAGAAATCAGACCCAAAATTGATGGATACCAGTTCCAAGCACTCAATCAACTTGCAAACTTTTTAACGCGTTTATATGGATATAAGTGGGGGAGGGATCTTAATAGGTTCCTGTAGTTTTTTCTCTCTGATTCCGGTAGTTTTAGCTTTTGTTGTATAAGTTACTAGTCTCATATGTCCAGAATGCGTGTGAAACAGCGAAAAACTTTATAAAGTGATTAATTATCTAATTAGTAAAAAAAGCTAAGATAATTTTTCTTTTAGGAAAAATTGCCTAGAATAATGCAACTTTTAGCCCATTCGCAGATAATAATGCAACCTAAAGATTATTATGGAATAATGCAACCTTTATACCCCATTTATTTTAAATAGGCTGAAACCGGTTGCAACCTGAAGAATGGGTGAAGTGAGACATGTGTCATCTAATAATTGGTCCATATAAATAATTTTTTTAAAAATTAAATCAAAAACATAAACTAAAAAAAACATAAAAACCTCCCAACCTCACCCCAACCCTCACCGCACAGCACCCCACTCCCACCCCCACCGCAAAACACCCCTCCCACCCCCACCGCAAAAAAACCTCCCCACCCCCACCGCAAAACACCCCTCCCCACCCCCACCCCACAACACCCCTCCCCACCCCCACCCCACAACACCCCATCCCCACTGAAAACGTCGGTGCAGCATTAGGACCGACGACGACAACAACCCACAGAAACGCCCCACCACCGCCATTTTATCAATCAAGCTCATCTCAAATTGTGTCGAGAGGAGGAGGAGGAGGTTGGTTGGCTGGCTGCGTTACTGTGGTGGCTGCGAGTGGTGCGGGTGGTTGCGGGAGGCTGTGAGTGGTGCGAGTGGTTTCGGTGGTGGCTGCGGGTGGTGCGTTGGGTGGTTGCGAACATAGCAGTGGGTGGGATTCGGTTATTGGTTTGGAAGGGAGGGGAGGGGGAAGGGTTAGGGTGGCAGTTGGGGTTGGCCGGTGGGGGTGGGTGGTGGCAGTCGCGGGTTTAATGGCTGGGGTTGGGGTTGGGGTGGGGTGGGGATGGGGGGGTTTATTTATTTATTTTTTTATATTAATATATTAATAAGAATTTAAAGTTTTAAATAAAAATTACCAATGCTACAGGTAACCGGTCATTTGTCCTGTTTAAGAAAAATGGGTATTAATGTTGCATTATTCCAAAATAATCTTTAGGTTGCATTATTAGTTGCGAATGGGCAAAAGGTTGCATTATTCTAGACAATTTTTCCTTTCTTTTATTGTTCTTTTATTTTTTTTATTTTTGGTATTCACCCTCTCTTCCCTTATACCCTCTCTTCCCTTATATAATAGAGATTATAATTAAATATATTTTGTACCAACTACTGATTCTGGAACTAAATCCATAAATAACAGGGCATTCTTAACCACACATTCTTACCCTTATATGATTAGGGGTGTAAACGATCTGAGCCGTCTCGTAGAGCCCTCGAGCTCGACTCGAGCTTGGTCAACTTCGAGCTCGAGCCGAGCCCGAACTATACGTTAAGTATACGAGCTCGAGCCCGAGCCCAGCAAAGCTCGACTCTTTTAAGCTCGACTCGGCTTGATTTTTAAAAAAGATACATTTGTATGCGTGGCAATAAGAAAAATAGAAAAAAGCCCAAACATGCAAAGCCCATAAAGGAATATAATATTATTTGGTTTAGTTTTCATATGAAATTAAATTTATGTATAATAAACTATTGCATATTTTACTTTATATAAGGAAGAACAATAAGACCAATAACCAATAGGTGGGAGGAAAGAAAAAGAGTCGAGCTGAGCCGAGCTCGAAGGTTTGTAAACGAGCCGAGCTCGAGCCACACCTTGGCGAGCTCGTCGAGCTTCGAGCCAAGCCCGAGCTCGACCAAAGTGACTTCGAGCCGAGCTTGGTCAAGCCCAGGCCCAGCTCGGCTCTTACACCCCTATATATGAATATATGATAATGTATAGAAAAATAATATTCCTATTTAAAAAAAAGTAATGGTGGAAAGTGTCAAGGACATATTCCTTCACCATGCTTCCTCGTAAAGTAAGCAAATTGTCAAGTGAAATAGTGTTTCCCAAAACAATTCTGCAAGTGGTAAAATTATTTCTATCACTAACATACCATCATGTCAAATCAGGTGTAAAATTATGTTGCAAAATTGCTGATGCAGTGATGCCTGATGCCTGCCAACTTGTTGAAGTAATTCTCATCTGGAACATCAGCACTTCAAGTCTAGCCTTTATATGCTATGAATCTCGCTATATCAAGGAGATTAGCTTCTTTATAGCATTCACTAATGCGATCCACAAAGTCATCCCAATTACCCTCCACAGAAGCCAAATCTAGCAAAAATGCAGCTTGATCCAATGCAAGCTGCATCAATAATATTTAAACTTCACCATTGCAACATAATTTTTGAAACAAGCAAGAGTAAAAGCAACTTAAGAGACCTGAGCAAGATCCTTTCCCTTGTTCAGATCCTCTTGCTTTCCTTGTTCTGTCAACTTTTTCTTAACATAGCAAATTTGCTCATCTTTCCATTTTGCTATTTTAGCAACTTCCTGTACCAAAAGGCTTGCAGATCATAATATTCATTCATCAAAGTGGGAAGAAAGAGATTTCAGCGGCAATATTGCAGCATGCAAAAAGGAATGAGTTGCGTACCAGGTATTTGTATCCCAAAGTCCACCACGGTGATTTCAGTGCACCTCTTGCGGCATCTTTAGCTTCTAAATCACGGCCAACCCTGTAGCAGTTATAGACTAAATATCCAAAAAGTTTGAAGAAAATAGCAAGTCATGAATGATTACTTTATAGAAATGAGACAAACTTCAGCAAAATCTGTGCATTAAATGCAACAGGCCGTCCGAAACCAGGAAAGTGCTGCTTCTTTGCATAGAACTCCCCAGTTACTAAAGCTGAAACCTTGCACAAGCATTGCATGAGAAACTTTTTGTTTTAAAAAATTCCATCTAAGCAAGCAATCTTTGACATTGAAAAGCCAATTACAACATGGAGGGTCTTACTTGGTTTCCTTTCTCAAGGTGTTGGTTTATCTTGCGTTCTAAAACATCAGGAAACACACCAACCTGACAACAAATGCTTCAACCATGATTTCATTGAGTATGCCATAATATGAATAGAATTAACGGCCTGTTTAGGTATCTGACAGTAAATAGTGGTAATGGAAGTTAAATGTTTTGTGCAAAAATCTCTTTTTAGTGCCCATGGCAATGGAATTTCATCCTCAAACATACATTTTTCTTCATCCACTGTTACCACCACTAAAATGCTAATGGATAATAATGGAAATTGATGACGAAACAGAGGCGTTTGATGATGGACTGCATTACCACATTGAGATGAAACTTCCAGCACAAATTTACCTATAAATTCAATACCATGACCACCATTTGTAGCCAACCAAACGGACCATAAGAATTTTACATTACCTTTCTCAAAAGGTAGGTATCTAAGTTTGGCAGTTGTGAGTCTGTGAAGCTCCCTTCCTGGTACAATTCTCCAGCATTAGCCAAAACATGAACTAGCTCTTTGCGACTGTCCTTTGGCCTATTGGCATCTTCTTCAACCAACATTCTATGGATATACTGATCAACCTGGCTCACCACATGAGCAACTATATAAGGTGGAATAAAAAAAATAATTAAGCCAAGTAGGTAGCTTGTGGCCCCCCAAAATGTGGTTTTGTCATCAAACATGCGTTCTCAGTTTCTCCACTTACATTCTTGGCTAAAGGAAACACACCATGCTTATGGACTTGCACAACTGGCATGTCCATCCTAAAAGCATAAATATATGTAAGCACACAGATCAATATGAAAGGCAAGAAAGAAAGAAACAGAGGCAGATAGAAAGAGACTAAAGAAATATTACCCAGATGGTGCTGTTGGCAACCGTAATAGAGAAATCATATCACCTACAAAAGAAAAAAACATTTTTTGCAAGAGGCAATCAGTTTAAGTTCCCTGGAAAATGACCAATTCTTGACAAAATCAGTTATCAGTATACCTGAGCTGTTTCTTGACAAAGGTATTGCAAGGGGTAAAAGCCCATGCTTATCTACAGGGGAGATAATTGAATCCCCTATGGTGATTGAAGAGATTAAGATGGATTAGCTGGACCGCAATATGACTAAAAGAGGGAAACGTATAAAAAAATACATTGTCTAAGAGTACAGCTAGAGAGATTTCATATACAAACTCACAGAACATAGCTACCTCTTTTCTGAAGCATATTCAGCAAATCGGGCAAACGCTCGGGAATACAGGTTGCAGCTACATCTTTGATGAATGATATGTGTTCTGTACATCAGAGTATAGCAAATTCATGAACTGTTAAAAAGAGCTCAAAATACACAAATGCATGGTGCACCCCCTCTTGTACGCACGCTACATAGTTTCTCCCTCGAACAAATAAATGACAATGATGAACACCCAAGGGCTAATGTAGTCTCAAGTAGGAAGCAAACAAACAAACAACAAGAACAACAACAAAAAAGCCATAATCCTAAAATGATTTAGAGTCCGCCAACATGAACTTCGATAGAATATCATCTCCAAGTGGATAGAGGAGCAATAAAAGTAAAGGAAAAATTAAAAGAGAGTAGACAAAGAAAATTGGAAAAGTGAAAGTGGGGAAGAAGAAAAGAAAGAAAAAGCATACGAAAACGAAGGAGGCGTGTAGTAAAAAACAATATATAGAAGGTATAACACTAAAATTTAAGAAAGCTAAGCTTATGTGCGATTCTTTCTCAAAAAACATTCTTCTTGTGTTGTACCCTTCTCCCCCGTCCCCCCCGTGTCAGAAGAGATAGGCCAATGCAAAAAAAAAAAGAAAAAAGAACAAATGAAAATGTTTACAAAAACTTGAGAAAGGTAATAAATATAAGTACTTTAAGGGAGCAAAGTTTACAAAATACATTTTTTCCAGAGGAAGTTTAAGAAATACATGAAGTAAAAGGAATCAAAAGGAAGAAAATAAGTCAAGACATGTCGCCAGCATAGATTCTCTCAAGTAGAAAGTAAAGGCTTTCCGATATTATCATGCACATCAAAGCATAGAAAACGACATGAACTGTAGAAAAGAATTCACATCACTCAAATAAACGGGGCATCTGTCTCTTGTAGGCATGGTATATAGTTTCTCACTCGAACAACGAAGAGTGGGACAGTGGATAATGTAGTCTCAAGTAGGAAGCACAGTTTTTCTAAAAAATCAGGCACGTCAAGTTCATATCTGCAAGAGAAATTCCAATGGCCCGTGGGCCGTGGAAAAACAAACACAGGCTTGGTGTTAGTGACCATTCTAAGATAAAAAGATGGTCATTTCTGCCTAGCCAAGGGATACATGGTCACTTCATCCCTGACGTTTCACAACTCTCACCTCTAGATTTTGTGTGTCTCAAATAACCTCGCACTTTCTTCTAAAGTAGGCTTGGAAGAGTTGCTAGCATCAAAGTCCTAACACCTGCGGTTATACGCAACTTGTGTGGGGCATCTCTTGGTAGAAAACTTGGACATTATGAGTAAAATTCAAGATTCTTGGTTGTCAAATGTGCTGCCTGGAATGCAAGTTCAGGCGGCTATTTCCGCTATTATGTAGTTCTCCATAAATTAATAATGATCTAAGAAAAATGGTATGACAAAAAGGAGTCTGTGTTTACGCCAGCTATCTCAGAATTTGAAGAGGCGGGGGTGGATTGGAATGCAGGTGAAGATGGCTGTCAGCTTGTCAGGGATTGATGCTAGAGAGATTTCACTTGAAAGATCAATTATCCTTTGTTGATGATAAGGTATGCCCCCAAAAGTGCTCGAAATTAGGCACAGAACATGGAGCATGGCCTCTTAAGTTCATTGGTTTTGCTGGATCAAACAATATGAAAATTTCATGCATTATAAATTCGGTGGACTCTCTTCCTACATCGTGGAAGCCAAAATGAGTCTCCCCCCTAAAGACCTAAACCACCCTAAAGTTTCTTGTTAGCCCTTAATAGTGTGTGGCGTGCCAACTAAGGAATTATCAGGTTAAACTTTTGTTAAGACGATAAGAGTAAGTGTAAGTAGGCATAAGCATTGCAAGCTTTGGGAGGTAACTGATACAAGATGCAGACCCAGTCGAGGTATTCCAAACAAATGTATCCTCCTCTTCCTACTTCAGAAAGAGGTGGAGATCAAAAGGAAAAGAAAGGTGATATGTCTAACTGTAGACGGCGTTTGCGCCTCATGCAGACATTTAATCACTCCTTATGTCCCAAACTTTATACTAATTAAGATTATGATTTCAGTAAAAGATCCTTTATAACAGACGGGCCATTATTGAACACTTCCCGTTACTCAATTCATGTTTCATCTATAAGTGTTTTTGCTTTGGCAACTACTACAAGCCTGTAAGTGATTGAGGGCGTCTTCGTTACCGTTCTTTGTTTTCAATTAAAGTACTTTTAAAAAACAAAATACGGAAAACACGAAAAGCTACTTCGTTATCGTTTTTTGTTTTTTGTTTTCAGTACCAGTTTAGTTGTCAGTTTTCAAAATCATCATGCAATCAATGAAACTAAAAAGTTTCTTTCCTCTCAGTTTGAAATGAAAGATTTGGGTGAAGCTGATGTGATTTTAGGTGTTAAGGTCACTAAGTTGGCTAAAGGTTATACTTTATCCCAAACTCATTATGTGGAGAAAGTGTTGAAAGAAGTTTAATTACTTTGATGATTCACCAGTTAAGACCCCTTATGACTCTAGCATTACATTGTTAAAGAATAGTGGGAATAGTGTATCTCAAGAGGAGTATGCTAAGATCATAGGAAGTTTGATGTTTTTGATGAATTGTACTCAATCTGACATTGCATTTGCTGTTAGTAGACTAAGTCGGTATACCCATAACCCCAGTGGTGAGCATTGGGGTGCCCTTAGGCGTTTGTTGAGGTATCTGATAGTGATGAGGTTAGCTCTACTAGTGGATATGTTTTTTGATAGTGATGAGGTTAGCTCTACTAGTGGATATGTTTTTACTATGTCTGATAGTGCTATTTCCTGGAAGTCTTCTAAACAGGCTTGTATTGCTCGGTCAACTACGGAGAGACTTGTATTGCTCGGTCAACTATGGAGTCTGAGTTCATAGCTTCGGACCTTGTAAGCCAAGAGGCTGATTCGATTCGTTGAGGAATTTGCTGGCAGACATTCCTTTTGTAGGGGAGACGTGCTCCTCCTGTTTCTCTACATTGTAATTCACATGCTGCTACAGCGTGTATAATGGCAAGAAGAGGCATATTCGTGTGAGGCACGAGTCACTGAGACAGTTTATTGTAAATGGAGTACTCTCTTGGTGAGAACCGAGAAGAATTTAGTTGATCCTTTGACTAAAGGAATCGTCGAGAGGAATGGGGTTGAAACCCGTATAAATTCCTATGGCATTCTTTGTTACTATTCATTTTATGTAATTTGTCGAATATTATAGCATTTTGCTAATTTCATATGTAATTGAACTTTGAGCTTTTAACAATTATTAGTAGTCTGTGTATGCAAGCTTTAAAGTTATTTATATGATCAATAGCCCATGTGTGGGTGGTTCTTTAAGACGAACTTGATGGACATGCATGCATTGTATGATGGATGAGCATTTGTAGCTCTTAATGTTTGCATATCTCAAGCTTTGGGTGGTCCTTTGACACGGACTTGATGGTTACACCGTTGTTGAATGAGAGATTGAACTTATGTTCTTAATGATCTCATATCCCTATGGGTGGTCTATGTTGTATCGACTTGATGAGAACACTTATGTGAGTGTGAAGGGATGGCCTCCTTCTACGAGAAACTTTGTGACGTTTCTATAGAGCACTCATTAGAATCTCAAGGTTTGTAGGGTCGTCTGTGCTTTCATAGCACTTTATTATGTTGTTTATCGCAAAACTTTCTCAAGCTCTTGGACGAGGTGTGTGTCTCTAGGTTTCATTCTCTTCCACGAGTTCATCAGTAATTCACTCTTTGGATACCGGAATACCTAGTTGCACTATGTGTTAGTTCAATCCTTTAGACACTGACATTTATGCACCAAGTCTCCCTTTTTACTGCTTAGAATTTCATGTGTGTGTTCCTCTAGCATTAGTGGGGGATTGTGAGACGTAATGCTATAGGGTACAGGAAACACGGGCGTGTCGACACGCCCGTGTAGTCGAGTGTTATGAGAATCAGGAACTTCCTGATTCTCGTATTTCAGAGGGACACGGACGTGTCAATAATGACACGCCCATGTTGTGCATGACACGCCTGTAACGCGGGTTTGTCAGCCCACGTCTTTTCGGTTTCTTCCTTTCAATTACGGGATTAATTCAAGACGTTTTCCTCGGTCCTTTTATATCCTCTCTTAACCTCACTTCATTATTCATTTCATTAAAAACCCTAAACACAATTAGAGAGCTTTTTATCTTTGAAGGAGTTCTGAGCAGTTATTGAGAGTAGTTCGAGAGTAGTTCCAATCTTCAATCTCGGGTGAACGAGGTTGAAGGTATCTGTGTTAACCTTAGGGGCATCGTCATCGTGTAGACCTTCACCGGTGGTGGCAAATTTTGCTTCTAAGACAGTGGTTCTTCCACAGCGCAGATTATTCATAGAGTTAATCTTCATTGAGTAATTGTTCTTTCTCTTTGATTTATTTTGGTATTTGCAATATTATTTCCAACCATGACTCTAACACCATAAAAACCGAAAACTGACAGTGTACCAAATGAGAGGAACTTTAGCTCATATAGATTTCACTATTAGTTCTACTAGCACCATACAAGCATATATTAACTCATTCTCAAATCGCAGAACACAATGCAATCAAGTTAACCCTAAAATTGCTCCATACTAACAGAGACACTTCATTCAATCTTAAATAGGAGTACTATAGTTTGAAGTAACAATCTGACATTTTACAAAAATGCACACACTAATTGGAATAACCAGAGCACATAGCTTTAAATTTTGGCATTGCATACCGAGCAAAAATAATTAAAACCAAACTAAAATTACAGAAAAAGCAGCACTTTACAAATCAATCAGAGAAAGAAGGAGATTACCGAAGGTTGAAGAAGAAGAAGAAAAGCACCGCAGAAAATGGGGAGTTGGAGATGATATTAATCGGCGTCGGTAGTTGAGGATAACGCCGCCGGTTCTCATTTTTTGCAAGCCGGTTAATTTCCGGTCTAGTTGAAAGTGGGAGTGTGACGTAAAAGGGGGAAAATGCGCAAGAGAATGGGCCAGGTTGTCATATAGACATAGACCTTTCTTTGCTGGGATCCTTATGGTTACTTGGCCCAAGTCCCTCCCCTATATGAGACTTTTTTTACTTATCATCTTGAACCAAAAAAAGTTTTGATGAACAACATAGTATATAGCTTGTACCCTCTTCTTTTTAAACCCTGTACATAAGAGCATACAATAATACATAAATTATAATACGAGTAGGACCATTTTATACAAGTAGACCTGGTTATTGGACAGGGTAGTCCAATGGCATAAGGGTCAGGGTCAGTTTTATAGCGTATTTAATGGACAGGGCTTTATTAAGTAGGGTCCTTATTGGACAGGGTCATTATAGGGCCAACAAAGATACCCAATAATTTTGAAAAATAAAATATGTTTTGCTAAAAATGTTACATGTATGGATTTGTATTCATATGTACTTACTATTGGCTATCTTTGTTTATTGTTTTTCTTATCCGTTTATCGACCCGCCCAATATCGACCCGCTATCGGCCATTACCCATTTTGGCCCGACCCGCTATCGACCCGCTAGTAGATGACCTCTTATGACCCGACCCGCTTTTGACCCGCACCGACCCGCCCAATAACCAGGTCTATATACAAGATATACTGTATGATTATAGTAGAAACAAAAATTTGATCATAGTAGGGATATCATGTACCATTGGATTGCACAGGCTTTTAAACTAGTAATTAGCGAGAAAATTACTTAAAGAATATTTAGAGGAAATGCAAAGAAAGTAAACCGAGACAATGCAGGAATATATAGAGAAGATATGGTGCAATAGATGCTTTGTATTCTGTTAATCTCAACCTAAAGGCTGAGAATGATCCTCCATACGTCATACGTAGCATTGCCAGGTACTGTGTTATCCATCACTAAATGACATTACTAAATACAACTCATTATTATGCAACCATATGCACATAATTCATGATGATAATACAAAATTTTTCTAATAGAACATGTAAGAAAATATATAATAAATATCAATAACTGAGAAACTGAGTAAAATTACTTAATCACCCTAACACTCTTTATCACTCCCCCTCAAGTTGTGAGTAGCCACCAGGTAAAGCTCCAAACTAGGGATTGTAATGGGCCGGATTAGACCAATTCTTGGTGGTACCAGATCCTTTTTTCTTAGCCTAGATTGAGATCCGAATCGGATCCTACGAATCTTTAAAAAATCCCATATCTAAATTCGCGGATCTACAAATCTGGATATGGATCAACCTTTTGTTTTGTGATAGAATAATGACTTTAGATACTTCTTAAACAACACTAGAAATAAAAACAAGCACTTAATCGATATAATTGCTCACACGTTTACTATTGCTAGATGATCAAGCACCTTTTTTTTTGCGTTGATACTAGTTAGGAAGAGGAATCACATACACTATATCATAAACAAGAATGAATACATGAACTAGCTCAACCTATTAATTTTCTACTGAAAAATCGGTATATTATCGTCGTGTTAATAATTTGCAAGTATATGCTGAGGTTTTTTTAATTACTCACCAATTCACAAACAACTTGCATATGTTAATTTTAGATCATCTCCTAACCTGAGCCCTAGGCGACCTGCTCCAATGCGTACCATCACTTGCCTTTTTAATTGGGTTGACATTTGCATTCTATGTACTAACTAGTTGCACTAGATTCAACCTTTTTCAACTCCAATCCAACACTAACAAACAAGTTGGCTCAACCTAGTGACCTTAAATGATCTCACCTGTTTAATGGTTTTTAGGAGCTTGTCAATTGGCTTTGGTAGGTCTATTTTGCATCATGGGTTGGTAGTATCGCATTCTCTCCCATATAATTCATCACAAAAGTTGATTAAAGTCTAAAGTGTGAATAGTAAACACTATACAAACTTATTTTGAAACGGATAAAGTTACATGGCTGATGATTGATTACTTAACACACTGTTAGGGAATCTTATTAGTGAGGTGTTTCTTTTGATTTGAGCCGCTGTAACTCTTGTAAAACTAGTGGGCTGCATTGTTTTAGTAGTGTAATTAGTGGGCTTAGTCAATACACTTAGGATGTAAATATAGATGATATCTTATTCAATCAATTTCCCTTCAAACTCAACACACACATCTATCAAATCATATTACAGAACATCTTGCGCCCTAGGCGGTGAAAATTCCTTGTGTGCTTTGGCAACGATAAGGTTCATAATCTCTACAATATTCTGCCCATTAATTTTTATGTTTATAGAACTTTGAATAACAATTTTTGTTCATTTTTGGGATTTAATTTCTGCTATATGTTCCTTGACTTTATGCTTTGTCGTGGACTAGTTTCTGAGCGTTATTTGCTTCATATGTTCTATTAGGGAATATTCCTATGTAAAGGACAGAGCGGTCTAGTGTCTAATTCCAAATAAATGTTTGTTATGACTCTAGACGTTTCAAGGCGTTGACAATGACAACGCTGTCCGTTTTGATATGGATGCTTTTTGAAACGGAGAATGCCTTTTTGATACCCCACAAACAAGCGAGGGCCTCGGTCTGGCACACGACCTTGCAATGAAGGCGGATCTTGTTTTAATTACTTAGCTAATAAATCTTGCCTATCCATTGCCAAAAAAAAAACATTTATTTTATATTGAAAATATTTTGTGCTATTAGGATGAGTCAATTTTAATTTAATGAGAATGAATATCTTTGCCCTGGTAGATTAATCAAAATGTTTATGTAGTTTGTTCAAATCTTGAAGTCCAAAGTTCGGAATATTCCTTGACTTTTGTGTTACTTATGTTGCTTATGTACCTTAAGCATATATAAAAAAATTTGTCCAGGGTTCTTTGTAGCAATGACCATTGGCAATGTTCTTTGCTGCAAATGTGGTATTCCTATGCAACCAAATGCAGCCAATATGTGTGTCAAATGTTTGCATTCTGAAGTTGACATCACTGAAGATCTGCTGAAATACGTGACAATCTTATGTTGTTCCGGTTGTGGGACTTAATATCAGCCTCCAACGACTCGGATCAAGGCCGACCTAGAATCAAGGGAACTTCTAACATTCTGCCTCAAGAAGTTGAACTTGGATGAGGCTAATGTCACATTAATGCATGCTGAATTTGTGTGGACTGAAACCCCACTCCAAAAGGATCAAGGTCAGACTGAGAATTCAGAAAGAAGTTCTCCCTGGGACAGTTCTAGAGCAACGTTATATTGTTGAATTTGTCGTGCAACATCAAATGTGTGACTATTGCTCTAATCCTCATGCAAACTCAGCTCAATGGGCGGTGTGATTTGGTTCCTTGTTTTGGTTACGTTATTATGAAAGTTACGTATAGTTAATAGAATTAGTCTTATTTCCAAATTAAATTAGTTAGTTCGGAGTAATGAGTTACTTAGCAAGTGTTAGCTAGAGTCAGGATGAGAATTGTTGTTTTATCCTTTGGTTCCTCTTCGCAAACGTTTTTTTTGTATAAGGTGTTTAAATGTCAAAAAATTTCAAGGTCATTTCTCTCAAAGTGGTAAAATTTAAAGGTCCTTTCTCAGAATTTTCTCTTTTATAAGAAATAATTAGATTATTCGTAATTCTATCATCGCATAAGATGTGTCTAGGATTATTTTATCTTTTATTCTCCCAATTCTATCATCTCGGAAGATATATCTAGGATTACTTTTAGGGATGTCAGTGGGGCAGGTTTCGTGGAGACCCACCTCGCATCCTCCCCAGTTAGGCGGGGATGGGGGAAGGTTTTGCGGGTGATGGGGCGGGGATGGGGATGAAAATGGTACCCGCCGTGGGTGATGGGGCGGGTGTGGATGTTAGATTGTACCCGCCCCATCCCCGCCCACCCCGCTTTATCCCCGTATATTGAAGAAATTTATGTTTTAATATAATTTATCTTTTTAAAAAAATAATACAATTTGTTGTTCTAGGCCCAAAAAAATTAGTAAACTGACATTGGGGCGGGGATGGGGCAGGTCTAACGGGGGTGAAGCGGGTGTGGGATCCACGCGGGTGATGGGGCGGGGATAGTTTTTAGTGTGTCCCCGTTGGGGCGGGGATGTGGATAAGATTTTCCCCCGCCATGGGTGATGGGGTGGGGATGAGGATGATTTTTTAGGCGGGGATGGGGATAGGAATGCCAACATCTGTCCCGCTCCATTAGCATCCCTAATTACTTTAGCTTTCATTCTCTTAATGATATCATCTCGTAAGAAATGGTTAGAATTATTTTATCCTTTATCTCCTAATTGGCATGGGATGTATGCCTTATAAAATACTGAGAGAGAGAGTTTTGGGTTTAGAACTAACTTTGATTCCTTGTGGATTAAGATGTGTTGGGAGAGAATTCAATCTAGCCAGGAAGGCAAAAACAGTCAAATTAGTTGTTGTCATCCTTGGTTAAGATTGATAACTTATATTGCCTGCAAAATGACATAAACAACACCATGCAATATTAGTCTTGAGCATCACACAGATACCCACGCAAAATCTTTTCTATTCTCAGAGGAGCACTTTCTTCTAACTGGAACAACTTATCATTAAGTATGATGCTGCAGTCAAGGCTATTAGAATACAACAGATGGATCATGGTATTTTTTTTTTTCTCCAAGAGTATGTCTTGTAAAATTAGGCGGCAACTCAAGCCCAATAGAAACAAGAGAATGAATGCTCTTTTTTTTAATAAAGTATTGGACTTTGTGAATAAAATAATAGGCTTAAGTCTAATTTTATATCAAAATTAGACCGCTTTTTTTAATAACTTTTGTTTCTCCAATAGGTATCATGAGGTGAAGTTCCTAGAGTTTGTTGGTAAAGTTGCTCCTATCAAGAGTCATAGCGACAAAGAACTCGTGTATTAGTGAGCTTTTTTCCTACGCTCCATGTCTAAATGGAAGGGGAAAAGGGCGGTTCGCCCTAAAAAAACCTTGAAAAAGCTTACAACAACGGAATGAGACTTTGTTAAAACAATGTCTTCATAATCACGACCTAGATAACCATTCAGTTATGCTAGAAATGGTATCGAAGGTGAGATAAAGTGGAGGAAGTATAGTTGAGAATTCTTTTTTTGAAAAAGTAGGATATTGCTAAGATATTTGAAGGCTGGTATCGACCCATTTCAAAATGGATGGTTTTGTTCCATTTTGTAGCTAGATATAATGAGGTAATTTCCCTTTTCTATCACTTTTAGCATCCAAATTAGTTTATTAGGCATTGCTTTCATATTGTTAAAGTAATCAAGTAAATATATCCAACTTCTTAAGGGGTTATGTTGCATTTCTTACCAAACCAACCAACCAAAATTTGCACGGCAATTTACTCGTGATCCCAAGTTTGCAGATAAATAGCACTTCAAATAGACTTTCAAGCAATTAGGTAATCTTGGCTATCTTGCATAGTTGCATCTTCAATTCTTCGTGAAACCATTGCTAGCTTCGGACAGCTAATGACACACGCTGCATTTACTGACAATGTTTTTTTTTCAGACGCAACAATCTAAACACATTATAATGAATGATAACGATTTTTTTATTATGAAACGCAACAAGCTACTTTAGGCATGTTTTCTTATATTAATATTAGTAACATAGTTCAGTTCTAAATCAACTATGTCTTGCTATTTGACATACAAGTCATCTTGTAGCCTGTAGGCTATAATATTTTCAACTTAAAACCGATGTATTAAGTAAAAATATTTACTTATCAACAAATATTTGCATTTTTTTGTATGGATGAACAAAAGAAAAATTTAATTTACCAAAAAAAGATGAACGCAACAAAAAACCTAACGTGAAGGTCATTTATCAAAGAAGTCATAAATTCACCCTATGTTACATCTTTCCTAAACAATGAGTAATCCCTTTCATTCATAGCGCTCCACTTAAGGGTAAAGGGGTGGTCAATATCTCTTTTCATTCCCAAAAGTTAAAAGAGACAAAGTGAGCGACTATTATACCAAGATCACTTAGTTATCTACTTATCTTACACCTTCCTTTGATCAAACAATTTACTACATTGCATTCAATTAATTCTACACCCACAAGTATTTAATTAAACAATCAACAATGGTCTTGAATTTGAGATGCGACATTGCATTATTTGCATACACAACAATCATAAAAAGGCCGCGTTAGGTAATCCTAAAAAAGCAAACTAGCATCTTCCTCTTCCACAGTTAAAACATACCACTTTCACTTTCATTTTCAGATGTTCACTTTTGCTTTTCCTTCTCTCTGTTGCTAAGAGTTTCACCTTTCTCTTCTCTATCTATCTTCCTCTCATTTCCAATGCCCATGTTGCTCTGTAACTTACTTGCAATTGGGTATCTCCCTATTTTACTCCTCATTATTTCCTTCTTCACTCTTTCTTTTGCTTGTTCTGGTGGCAATTGTCAGGTATTCTCTCATTTATGTTTGAATTTGTTGCATTCTTCTTTAGATTTCCTATAAGATCTATGTAATTGTTACTAGAATTTAAAGCTGGAATTTTTGGGGTTAAAAATTGCAGCTTTTAGAGTCATGCTCAGCTGCTAATGATTGTGCACCTGGTTTGTACTGTGGTAATTGCCCTGCTGCTAATAAGCGCCAACCTGTTTGTACTAGAGGCCAAGCTAACATTCCCACTTCTATTGTAAGTTTTCTTCTCCCTTTTTACTATTAAATTTGCAAATTTTCCTCCGTCCCACAAAGTTCTTCCCATTTCATTATTTTATATCTCACGTATATTCAAGAAGTGGGAAAAATTTTGTGGATAGATTTTTTTTGTATCCATTGCCAATAGTTGTGACGACTATTCCCTTTGCCCAAGGCGCTCCACGTAATGGTAAAGGGTTGGCCAATGATGTCTTTTTAATGTCAAAGGTTAATGATTCGAACCCCCTCATCGATCAATTGGTTAATGGATAAAGTGAGTGACCACTATGAATTTAAGATTAATATGGGAGTTTTCCCAAGCTTGGTTGCAAATTTAGAAATAAAATGAGTTTTCCCGAGACCAACTTGCTTGCAAATTTAATAATGATATGAGAGTTTTCTGCCCTTTTTTGATGATGGGTTTTAGTGGGTTGTTTTTGTCGTGTGATGAAAAGAGAAAGCATTGCTTAATAAATGCCCTATAATTAGTTGATTTTCTCCATTGTTTTTATCAGAAATTATGGCTAATTATTGATGGGTTTTGGATCTTTTTGTCATGTAATGTGTTTGTGGGAGCAGGTTAGTGGGTTGCCCTTTAATAAGTACACATGGTTAGTGACTCATAATGCTTTCTCAAATGTAAATTCTCCTCCATTGTCGGGTGTTCAAAGAATTACATTCTACAATCAAGAAGATACAGTGACCAATCAGCTAAGGGTATGGAAAATTTTCACCTTTGCTTAATTTGATTGTATATTTGTATTAGATAAATTGGAGAACTTATGTCTTGTGTCTACGACGATGGTTTACGTTAACGGTTCTCTTATTGATGACTGTTGTGTAGAATGGAGTAAGAGGATTGATGTTGGACATGTATGATTTTGAGGATGATGTTTGGCTCTGTCATTCATTCCAAGGAAGATGTTATAACATCACTGCTTTTGTAATATTTCTTCCCTTCACGTAGTTTATGTATGCTGTTTGATTGTTCTCGTAGAGCTAGCCATGACATGCTAAACAATAATGATCTAGGGACCGGCAATCAACACTTTAAGAGAAGTTGAAGCATTTTTGACAGAAAACCCCTCAGAGATTGTGACCATTATTATAGAGGATTATGTTCATTCTCCTAAAGGGTTAACTCGGTTGTTTGCTAATGCCGGGCTGGAAAAGTATCGGTATCCTGTATCCAAGATGCCAGAGAAAGGTGAAGATTGGCCCACAGTGAATGATATGGTTCAACAGAATCACCGTCTTCTGGTTTTTACCTCTGATGCTTCAAAGGAGCAAGCGGAGGGGATTGCTTATCAGTGGAGATACATGGTTGAAAATGAACGTAAGCATCTTGTGAATGCCTCCATTAACTTTTAATGATGTCATATTCACACTCTTGTCTGCCTTTTCATGGATTTCCAGCTGGAGATCCTGGAGTGAAACAAGGTTCATGTGTAAACAGAAAGGAATCGAAGAAACTTCACTCGAAAGGCGCATCACTGTTCTTAATGAATTACTTTCCAACATATCCTGTTGAAGACGAGGCTTGCAAAGAAAATTCTAGCCCTTTAGCCGATATGGTTGGTACCTGCTACAAGTCAGCAGGAAATAGGCTGCCTAACTATGTTGCAGTGAACTTTTATATGGTATTGTTGCTGTAATTCTACTGAGAGAGCTCTAATATTCATATTATTGATCAACCATATCTTAATTTCTTAGAAAATATTATTTTTCATTATTTCAGAGAAGCGATGGACCAGGGACCTTCGATATATTGGATAAAATGAATGGGCAGACTCTGTGTGGCTGTAGCACTGTAACAGCCTGCCAGGTTTGATCATCTTCAGTTTCTGCTTCATTATGTCTGGGCTGGAACCTATGTTTAATTTTTCTTTACCATTTGCCAGATGCTTTTGTTGCGATCTCTGAGTTTCCTTCAGCCAAAATCTTTCATACCCCCTCCCCCCAAATAAAAACGGAGTATATGATTTTGGTCAGAATAAGTAATTAACTATATCTATTCATTTAGAAGTGTTTCTGAGCCTTATCCCGTTTCATCTGAAATACTTGTTATCAGCTGTCACAAATTTCCCGCAAAAGTTGAGAAACAATGTCCTTCACAACATTATAGACTTTTCATCCCGTATCCACTAGTGGCTTTGGACATGACATAAATAAGTTATTCTTCTTTTCCCCCTATACCTAAATGTGAATGCGTTAGGTGCCCACAATATTAAGGGTATGAAAGATAAAACTTCATGGCATCAAGTAGAAAACATGAGCTATGGTACTTTGGAGTTTGGAAGCATTGGAGAACAAGATGAGTTAATTATTTTTCTGTTTGGGGGAGTGGGGTAGGAACGGTTGGTCATTTAATGAAAACGAATTCCTCCAGCATTAATAATCTCATTCAGATCATACCAGCCACAAACACTCGAAACACAGTTGGAATGCAGGATGCAGCCCCACTGCCCAGCAATAAGATAGACAGGTTCATACTAGTTCATTTTGTCAGGCATTTTATAAGGACTTATCCCTTAATCTTTAAGTTTATTTCAAAACCCCATTGTAATGTAGCACTTCCTATTGGTTATATTTGAAGAAATAAAGAGGGTATTTTGTCGAAAGAGAGGGGATCTTGTTTTCTATCATGGCTCTTCTGTGGAAGCAGGACCTTGTAGAATTAGGCACGGAAATGAGGAACCTCCCAATCGACAAATGAAAACAGAAGTGCTAATAGAAAAGAGAGGAATGTGTGGGCTACAGATGCATTGTGGCTTGCAGATTATCTAGAGCCTCCCTTATAAGTTGATAACTGATCTATAGGGCCTAAAATTTGTAGCAAAACTGGCTTTAGAATTGTCCCTTTGCCGTCCTGAAGCAAGGTTTACAAACTCTGTGTCTCTCTCCCTTGCTAGCCAAGCATTGGGCTCAGTAAAATCCCTCACACTCAGATTCAGGGCCTCAAAAACATTATAGGGATGAATATACATATTACGCCCAAAATGTACAGACCTTTGCACACATGAAGATAGCTACAAACTGTTGAAGAGTATCTATCCCCTAACCCCTTTGCTGGCCTGCAAATTCTTGTGCTGGTGTGAGGTTTTAGCTTGGTGTAGGAATTTTAAATTAACGATGGAAATTGGCATCTGTCACAAAGCGCAACTAATGCAATACACCAAGCTTTTTTCAAAAAAGAACATTTCACATCCCACTATCAGTGCTAAATACCACACTGTTTACATTATGAAATATATAACAGCAATTTGCCAATTTTTAAATCAATGACCAACTTAATGTTCTTGTCAGGTTAGGTTTATTCTTTGTTACTGATAGTAAGGCTTAAAGATGAAAGGTTATGTTTAGAGAATTACATTTGAGAAAGTTTGCTTTTATGTTGTGATCATGTTTATTGGTCCTTTCTTCTGCAATTTCGTAACAGATTCTTCGCTACTTCAATTTTGCAGCCAGGATCTCCTCCCGGGGTCTGTAAAAATGTACCTACACCAGCTGTAGCTTCTCCTAACGCCCCAAGTTTCAGCGGAAGCTTTTCGGGATCTGTACAGTTATCTGGATTTGCTCCACCTACCTCTTATCCAAATCTCTTGCTAACTTGTTCATTCCACTTATTGTTGATGCTACTATTTCTGTGGTCATAGTGCATGTGACATGAGTGCCTAAGTGCACAGATGAAGTTGTATGCTTCAGTAGAACAGGATTTTGAAGTATTAGGAGTAAATTTTAGAGCGAGGTAAGATATAGTAGTTGCTTTTGTAAGTGAAAGTCCGACGACCGCTTATAAATTAGAGAGTTATTACAGAAGGACAACAATCAAGATGTATCTTGAGATAGATTTGTGCCACAAGACTAAGCAGAGCATCAATGACAAATAATTGAGAAGACAGGTATTGTGCTACAAGCTGCTTCTTGTTTGCCTTTTGCTAACTTTTTCTGTAGTTCATGTTTTATTTTTTCTTCTAGGGTCTCAGGGATCCTGGAGAGGATTTGCAGCTCTAAGCTGGGACCTCTTTGGCTGCCTCTTACAGGCCCCAGCCTGTAGGATCCCCCTCCCCCCAAGATATCCCCCAACACACCCTCTTTTGGACAACTAGTTTTTTTTGCGCGTATTACCCACTAGTCTCAAGTCAGATGGTTTGACCCAATCAGACCATCAACTATATTTGGGGGTGTTTAGAAATGGCTTTTGGATGGTTTATGGATATTTCACCGACTTTTAGCTTTTGGCTTTTTTATATGGTCAAATAGCTGAAAAAAGTATTTAGCAAATTGCTTTTGGAGTAGCTGAAGTTTTTTAGCCAAAAGCCGGTTTTAGGGGGTTTTGGTGTTGACTTATGTCTTTTGATTCCATTTTGTACTAAACAGACAACACTAATAACCGCGTTCACCAAACACTTTTATAAACAGTCCAATAATTACACAATCAACAAACAAGCTGATAAAAATAGTCGGCCAAACCAGCCACTAGCTAAGTCAGACACACCCTTGTGTATTTTTCTTAAATGTTAGCAACTAGCAAGTATTTTTCTAAAACAATAAGTTTTTTGTATAGCTTTTTCAACAATTAAAATTTTATCTATTTTTGCACATCCTATATGTAGTTCTACTTGAACTTTGAGATATGGTTTCCAATATAGAGATATAATTAGAAGATTTACAAGTGTGGAACTATAATATAACATCCCAAATCTTTCTCTTCTTGTTGCAGTTTCTGTGCATGGCTGAAAAGATGTACAAGACACCAACATAGCTGTAGCCTGTAGGGTAAATGGAAGCCAAAGCACATTCTTCTCTTAAATTTGTAATGTAGTAACTTTTTCATTTAGCTTGTTAATTCTATTACTTAAGCTGACAAGCTATATATAAATCCTTCCATATTAGCTACAAAGCTAAAGCCTTACAGAATGATTCGATCCAGCCCGAATTGCCTATGAATCTCAATAACCAGAATTATCAATTGCTGCTCTAAATAGCTACTCCTTTGTTTTATTTTAGTTGTTTTACTTTGATTCCACTATTCACATAAGTACCATAGTATTGACAAATAGAAGTCCAAGAAGGGCAACTTAAAAAAGAATAAGATGAGACTGAGTATAAACAAAAAGATGTCTTGAAGGAGAAAAAGAATGGACAACAAACTTTCAGAAACAAAGGCACGTATATTATTGCAAGATAGCACAACAGAGATTATACACAAATAGATTGAAAGAATAGATGATTACATTGTTGATTGTCCTTATTTAGCAGACTAGGTGACAATCTGTACAAAAGATTTATGTTTTCGTTGTTCATCCCGATAAAAGCATGTACATAATAATAGACTCGGAATGAGAAAGATGAGATTTGCCAACTATAAAGTGGAAAAATCATACAGTAATAGGTTGAGCGTTTGGAAGGTGGCCTGTAGGTTTGATTTGTAAAGCAGGGCTGATAGTGAGCAGGCCAATGAAGCAGTCGAGAGGAACCCTCGTACCCCAAACATTGATCGATTCCAGCTTCCTGCATTTGTTTACTAGGTAGAGGAGTCCGATCTCAGTCACTTGACGGCAGCTCCACAACACTATAGTCTGCACAATTAGCCATTCATATTGGTGAATTGTAGTCTCAACAAGAACACGCGAATAAGAATTCTTACACTACTTTTCTCCACGGAATGAAGGTATAGTGACATTCCACCCCTAACTAATAGTCATTCATCTTCTTTAGTTCAGAGCAAGAATGCCGATATACCTATATTTGTCAAGAATAATTAAGCGAATAACGGTAAAAGAAAAGGCAACCTTCAATTGTAGGCAACTATTGCCGATGGCAAATAGGGATTCATCAGTGATGAATGTCCCCCCAATGTTGAGGTGCTGCAAGGAAGTTGCTCTTGAGACCTACATATAAGCGTTTCTATTAGCTTATTAGAAAAGAAACTTATCAAGACGGAAAGAAACACCTGTACCAGGTAACAATCATCAATTTAAGAATATGGTTACTATCTTACAAGTTACAAATAGGTTTGTCATCAATAAATCTGTACTCCGATTATAGGAAATGTGACTAATTTTCGCAATCCCGAAATGGTCTCAATCCTATTAAAGTAGGATTAGCTATACGAGTCAAAAATTTATCTCGTATGGTTGATTACATGAATCCTCTACTTCTATTCTTTTTTACAAAGAATTACTAGTAGATAGTATATGTAACAAGCATTTTGAAAAAGCCAATGTAATTCATACCAATTGCACAACACCCTTGTCTGTGATTCCTGTCATGCCCCACAGTGAGATTGAGGTCAAGTTGCCAATACAATTTGCCATTGATATCTCAAACAGTCCATTGTCAGTTACCTGACATCCCCATCGACTCCTTGAACTGGAACAAAAAGAAGAAACAAATTGCACAAATCACTAGATTTTATATGAGTACAACTTGTGCTATATCTCATTGACTATATACTTGCTTCTTTTGGGACATTCTTGGGTTATTTGGGATTGAGGTACACAAATTTTGCATATTACAATTATAGACCCCCGTTTGAATGTATTAAAATTCATTTTTTTATTCATCTACTAACCACACGGGTAGTTTAATCGAACATCAATTACTTTGAAATTATTTAGATAGATTACCTATATTTACAGTGATGTAAATGAGATTCAACCGCATCAACCTGTCAAACTCTACCAAATAAACTAATTAACTATGTTACCTGCACACATTAGTTGAATACTTCATTTATGAATACCATTTTTCTATAAAATGCCCAAATTCGACACTCATATTCGTATAAACACTTAATCCGTACGTTTCCTCGAATTTGCAATAACCACACCTCATCCAACCATGTTGTCAAAGAATAATACAATATTGTGTGTTAAATATTAAAAGTCAACCCACCGACAGAAGTAATAAAAAAGTTCCAAATTGTACAAAACAAAGTCCAAATATTATCTTTAAGAACATGATTAAAATTAATAAAATGATACTGGAATAATGAAAAAAAAACATAAACATACATGTCAAGTTCCTTAAGCGAAAAGGCAATATGAACAAGGCGAGAAGTAGAGGCATCATCCATTATACACCCTGAAAAACTCAGACTTTTTCTCCTTCCTAGTGCTTGTTTCACCCCTTCCCTCCATTTCTTACACACACAGCTTGCCCTGAAAATATAAGTATTAGAATATGTTCAAAAACAGTTTATAAAGTAACGAGTTAAACGCCGCCCTAAAATATCCATGCGACGCGTATAAATATAAAAAAAACTTACTGGGCTAAATCAGTGAATGAAGTGAAAAGGAAGAAGATATGAGAAAGAAGATCAGTTGGAAGCCTTTCAATTTCTGCTTCTTCTTTTTCATTTTCTCCTATATTTGATATATTCATCATCATCAGCTAGAGAGAGAAATTAGAAAGAGGATTATGAATTATGATTGGCTGGAAAAATAAGAAAGAGAAACGCAAGTTTAATTGAAAAAATAGGACAAGTTAGGGAAGAAATTAGGTTTAATTAGGAATTAATTAGTTTGATGAAAAGGTTATGTAAGTATGGTTTGTGTAACAAGCGGGACAAGTAAGAGAGGAAACTTTAATAATTTATAGTAGAATTTAAGGAGAGAGACATCAATGGATGTGGTCATTTGGCCTTCATTGCTTTGTCATCTCTAAGACATCCCATTGTTTCTCTATTCTCTCTCTTCTATTTTTCTTTTATTAAATGTTTTTTTTTCTACTTTTAGTTTTTTTTTTTTGAATTATTTTAACACATTATAACTTGGTCAAATGCTGAGAGATTTCAGATTTGTGCTAGGTGAAAATCAATGTAAATGTCACTAAATTATTGTTTGGAATTTATATGAAAATCAATGTATTAGTTTCAAATCTCTTATACTCCCTCCGTAACACAATACTTGCAACATTTTTCAAAAATAGGTATAACATAATACTTGCAACAATTCTTTTACTTTCTTCATATGGTAAACTTTTAACATTAAACTAGTATTTAGGCCTAGACGATGCTCTGGGATTTATATGTATTACACTTTAATACTTTTTTTACAGCCTCGGACCCACTTTAGTACTTTAAGACAACTATTTTGTTGTAGAAAAAGATTAATAAAAATTACAAATTAGTATTACTCAAATGCAATTAATGTAAGTTAATTACTGTTTTTCATTGAAAACATAATATGATTATTAAAATTGATAAAAGAATCAACAATAATGTAGTAGCACAATGGGTGGAGCCTTTATATTCCATAGTCAAGGTCGCGGGTTCGAATCTTCTCATGGACAATTTGCTTTTTTTATGAGAATGACGTTCATAAACATATTGTTGAAAAGAAGGGAGAGTGACACGTGGCGAATTGCAATCCGTACTTACGCTTTTTAATATATAGTATATAGATTACCTTGTCCCCACCTCATTTGTCCTCTTTCCCTCCTTTTTCTAATCACATGTAATTTCTCTCTCTTACTTTTACCAAACTACACATTTATCTATCATTAACAAATTTTGCCTAGAAATTTCCCCTAGTTCATTTGTTGCAAGTTTTGCGTTACGGAGGGAGTAGATCAATCGGGTCTAACTAAGAGTGCATTTTTTTCACAGTCTAATAAGTCCAGATAAGTTCATAAGTTATAAAAGTTCAGTGTTATGTTGATATTTTGTTACATTTTGACCCCCATTTCGTTACCAAAACGATACATTTCATGCATGGTTCCGCTAGATTTTACTCTTGTTTGTAGTTTTGTGTCTTTTGAGTTATTTCAGGGACATTAGAGCTACTTGGAGGTGGAATGAACCATTCTGGAGCATAGAGATGATCATTGGAGTTTTAGGATCGCATTCGAGTTCATTTGGGTGCATTTGGATGCTTATTTGGACCCGTTTGACTTGAACCCGATTAGGTTCACACCTGACCCGATCGGGTTGATATTTGAGTATTGCAGTTTTGGTGATTTGTGCCAGGACCCGATCGGGTTTGACTTGGGCCCGATCGGGTTTGACCCGATATGACGGATTTCTATCTTTTTACGGACTTTTTCTCTAGTTATTTTTGTAGAGTATAAATAGGTTTTGATTACCAACTGAGTTTTAGACTCTTATTGTTCATAGCTTAGAGAAAACACTCTTAGTTTCCATCTCAATTACTTAGCTATTATTTACTTTTGAAGATTGAAGACTTCGGATTCATCAATTAAATTCAAGTTTGATTTCTCTATTTCCTCTTTCTATTTCTTAATTATGTCTTTGATTATGCTTATTGTTGCTATCGCCATGATTAGTGAGTAGTTCTAATTCTAGGATTGAGTTAAGCCCTAGCATGAATTGATCTCTTTATTTCTATTAATTCTATGTTATTGAATCATTCGATTAGGGTTTGATAAGTTTGTTTTCATCATCATTTTGCATCATTGTTTTGCCCTAGTTTTTTATTATCAATGAAAGTTAGAATTGAAATTGGGATTTCATTGTAGCAATTTGTTATCTTATCGATTGAATTCATCAACGAAAGTTGGGGTTCAATCTAGTTTAACTTGTCATTGGTTGAGATTCGCACATGAAAATAGTGAGAATCGAGATTGAGATTTTCATTGGCATTGATTCTTAATGCATCTAATTTTGTATGTTATCCATGAAAATAGGAAGCATGCATATTAGTTAGGCCTTTTGTAGTCACGAAAGTGGTCTTAAGGTAGTCCTTATTGGAAAGAATGTCATCTCGCCTAAGGTTCGATTCATTAACTGGAATGTAAGTTGTGTTTAATCAATTCATGTTAGTGGTGATGCTCAATCTTAGTACTTTATTATCATAGTATTTATCATCATTTTATTCTACTTATTAGTTTAGAAATTAGTTTAATAGACCTTACAATCTTTATAGAATTGTGTAGCTATTTCATAGTCTAGAGTCAGCTAGTGTTTAATCTTGTATCTCCTTGAGTTCGACCCGTTAGTGCTACGACACCGTTCACTTGCGGTATTAAAATAAAACCCTAACATAAAAGTTCAGCGCAAATAAGTTCAAGAAATGAAGTCGAAGGGTGTGTTCTTTTTACATATACTCTTTTTTTTTTAATAGATGCATCATATTGACTTTTTTTGCACTATTCATATATCAACTTTGACCATATTAATTGTTATTATGCAAAGTAAATGATATGATTTTAATTGTCAACTAGTACTATGCTCGGGTAATTTGGTTGACAAACAAATTCCGGCTTGGGAATAGAAAAATCCTAGGAAATACAATATTGACAAGTTGTATGCTTAACCAAAACACCAGAATTTCTACTTCATGGGAATTCCCAATTCGCACATAATGGGGAAATTTGATTTCTAAGTCCCCCTTGGTAAATAGAAATTCTCACAAGATTTTCAATTTCATGCATTCAACCAAACAATTTTCCACACTTCATAGGAAATGAGAATTTATGGGAATTGCAAATTCATGGGAACATTTAGTGCGTAGCGATTGAATAGTTCTTGTCTTGCCCATTTGATGCTTCACTTCCGAACCATTGGTTGTCATTTTTCTGTTATTTTTAAGAGAAATATCGTTAAAGAAAAAAGAAGAAAATTCTCTACAAAAAAATCCAAAGAAAGTAAATAAGAAAAACTCGAAACTTGAAATGGGTTTGCTATAAGGGTAGATGGGTTGATAGTTTTTGAGGGAAGGGACCTTTATATTGAACGGAGTCCGGCATGCAAGGACATATGCGGTTGGTGACGAGGCCGGGTTGGGGGTTTTAGCACTCTTTTAGAGGAGGATTAGAAAGACAACTAATCATATCAACTAATAACAAGAAAAAGATATTAAAATTACTCATTGAACTATTTCAAAGATTGTGTTATGAAACAATGTCTAAACATTTTATATTTTAAATTAAACTTTCCTTAACTCAATGAAATTACAGCATTTAGAAGTGTTAGATTGATTAAGAACTACAACCAAAAAATTAGGCAAATTTTTATTCGATAAAATGGACTAGGAAGTTGTGGACTTTTCAGTTCAAAAGCTTGTCTACAAAAATCCCATCAGCTTCATAACCTCTTATAATCATCAACAAAAGTTTAAGATTTTGGTAGATTTCAATATACTTAATGACTGGATCTAACTATTCAGGCTAAATCACTTAGTAATGCATTAACTAATGTATTCAAATCTTAAACTATCTATCCATAGTCACTTTTTAGGGTTAATGTGATGCCGTCATCCATGAGACCGTTTTTTACAAGAATTTGCTCGTCTTTAATCTACACACTTTGTATTTTTCAATATTTATATACTTTACTTTCACTATTTTTTTTAGTTATACATAAGAATAAAAAAACATAATCAAGTGTGATATTGTTAAATTTATCTCAACAAATATCTTCCAAAGACCGGTCCATTTTAATATTTAATTGTTTGTAATTAGAGATATTAATTATAAATATTTTTCATTACCAAACGTAAAACTCAAATTATGTAAATTAACACCTAGTCAAAAACTAACAACCAACAACTACAACTTGTATAGTCGAACATACCATAAAGAGAAATGAGAATCATAAACATTATAGTTAAGGAACTCTTTTCAAGAGCATATCACAGGTGATTTACTTCCCTTTCAAAAAACAAAAAGGTGATTTATCATAATAGGCAATATTTATCCATTTAAAAAAATTAGGTTAATTTTATTTTCACACTTATTAAAGCGTTATTTTAACCAACATTTCTTCCGTTTTTTTAGTGTATCATGTGAGTTGGATATAATATAATACAATAGAAAAAAGGGGCAATTATTATCTTGGATTATCTAATAGTAAAAATTATTAAAAATTAAAAATTTATTGTTCATATTGATGCAACAACCATTTACATTTATATAGTATAAAGATCGTTATCAAAGTTCATACTTCCTTCGTTCCATTTTAGTTACAACACTTGTATTTACAATAAGTTTCTGTTAGTTGTAATATTGATTTATTTGGCATTGGTTTCTATTTATCTCTATCATCGTCTCATGAGTTCCTCTTTTCAGTTCTCCCAATCAATGATTTCTACTTGGAAGTTGTGTCACTCCCACATGTTACGACTAATATGGATTAGAGGAAGTATATAGTGATATAGATTATGTAAAGTCGATAGTTAATAAGAGGATATTCAAAAGGATTAATTGTTAGAAACTACCTAATGAAAAAGTTTTTTTTTGTGGAACCATCTCACAATTTTTTTTTGAAGAAAACTATCTTATAATACAATTTTTTGTGGCTGAATGGTGTCTTTTGGCGGATTCCAATGTTGTTAAAATCGATATTCTAACTTAAATTGGAAAGATATGTTAAGATCGGATCGTAAATCGTAAGATTCTACAAATTTGCGAAAATAGAGTTTTATGATGCACTGTATAACTTATTTAGCCGTTTCATCATTAAATGACTTCAAAAAGTATTATTTAGTTATTCGGTCCTTTTATTATACGATAAATCCTTAAATACCATTAAGGTTAGAAGTGCAAGACCACCAATCCTGCATTAAAGAACTGCTACTAGTCTCATTGTTTAAGTGAATTGTGAAAGTGAATTGAGTAAGTTTAAAGAAAATTTTATTGAATATGTAAGTGTTACTCATCTAGAAAGAGAGAAACACTACCATTATTTTAATGAAATCTCAAAGTTTTGATAAAATCGTATAAATCATTTAATGATGATTATAAGATTCTAATGATTTATTAACATTTTTAATTAAGATTTTAACTAATTAAGATTCTAGTTGCGATTTAAATCGTTTTGCAAATTAAGATGGTAAAATCGTAAGATTTTAAGATTTAAATCGTGATTTAAATAACCATGAATCCCACCCTTTTTTTTTGAAATTTACCAACATGGTGATTGGCACATGACCTTCAGTCACCCCTTCCCACCTCTTTTTCTCTCCCGATTGCTCACTCTTTCCTCTAACCACTACTATATAATCTTCTGTTGTTCTTTCTGTCCCTCCAATACCCTACATCATTCTTTCTCTCAACTCACATCGTTGCATTGCTCTCATTGGATCTGCAAAATTCGTTTAACAAATTACCCACTAAAGGCAGAAGACGTATCAGGTATGCAGAAACCTACTTAAAATGCATGCCTTATCTTCATGATTTAGCAAAATTTTAAATCTCGGGTTTTATCATAAATTTCATTTCCATATTCTTAGTAGATTAAGAGTTATTGTGAGTAAATAAAAGGGCCTAGGAAGAAAGAAAAAAAAGAATGACAAAATAGGGCGATAGAAATAGGAATAATGGGTCATTGCATACAAGTCATATGCCAAAAAAATGTTAAGTCAATGTCGAAAAGGCTAAGACCCTCGAGCATTTTCTCGTGAAATAATGCTTGATAAGATAGTTTTCACAGTACTTTTATAGGATATTTTCATGAAAAATGAGACTATAGGGTACTATTGACAAATTTTTCTAACCACAATTTTCAATTTGCAATTCATTAAACAACCAAATGGGAAAAAGTATTGGACGATTAGTGGTTGACTGGCTTCTCCTTCTAACTTTAACACGTGAGACCTAAGATCGATCATGATCCTATGAGATTTTTTATTTGATGGAGGGCAAACCGAGGTGGAAAAAAAATAACAATAAGAAACATCAAATCCAATTAGACAAAAATGAGAATTCTGGAACTGATTATGGTATAACAACTAGGACTCGGTTGTAAAGCCTTGTAATCTGCTTGCATTTCGACTATTAGTTATTGAAAAATCACAACTCTACCACTAAGTATCAATCTCCATTTTTAATTACAAAATCTTTCTTCTTTGAATACGCAAAACCACAATATGATGTATTGGTGAATATTTTCTCAGATTTTCTCGAAACATGGGTCCATAAGGGCGGTGGGGTTGTCCATTTCCCCTAAAAACGTCGGTTTAGGTGTAAAAACGCACAACAAATTTGCCTCGAAATTTGTGCCAAATTTGACATATTGATACTCAGTTTGACCAAATTCACGAAATGTCTACCCCTATAAGTCAATCGAGGTTGTTTGTTTCATTGAAAAAATTATTTCAAGTATCAAATAGGCAAATCAAATTTGCCTCAAAATCCGTGCCAAACTTGGCATATTGGTACTCATTTCAACCAAATTCTCTAAATTGGTGACCCTTAAAGGCAGTCGACGCATAGTTGTTAGAATCCCGATTCGAATCGTACGATTCTACGATTCAACTGTAGCCATCCGATTCTATCTACGATTCTAGTAATTACTTATTACTTACGAGGACTTTAGAATTATTAATCAAACTAAATCATGACAATAAAGGTATTAATCGATATATATTATCATTTATTGCCTACTTATAGTGTAAACATCTATTTTCTTTAATTAATCTCTTTATAAACTTATGATATGATCATGTTCTAATGGTAGTTGTCTATAATATTTTGACTCTGCGTGTTTGTAGAATCGTACGATTCTACGATCCGATCTTATATATGATTCGATCCTAAGATCCCTTTCCGATTCAAAGTAGAATTCCAATTCTAATAATATTGGTCGGCGGTGTCCATTTCACTGAAAATGTGATGTCGAAAACCGCAATTTAAGTTTGCCCCAAAATTTGTGCTAGATTTGGCTTGATAATTAAATGATTGTTCTTAGGGAGGAGATGATAGTAAACAAAAGGTGGAGAAGTTTTGCGTTAAACTTGCTCAATTAAAATCAATAAAATAAGCGTCTTTTGCTGGCTTATGATAAATAACAACTAACCTAAAAGTTAGACGTGTAAACAAGTAGTAGAGAAAATGACCTACACCACACACTCCATAACTACAAAGTAATAATAAAAAAAATAAATTATAAAATAAAGAACCAACTACTAGTCACTAATCCTAATTATTAGAAAAATCATTTGAGTACTTTGAAGCGCAATCCAAAATTAACGACAACCCATAACCCTTAATTAATAAGGTCATGCTTGAGAATAAATTAAAATTAAAGCTTACTCAAATTTTTGGGTAACCATTATGAAAAAGAAAAGGAATGGGTTATCGATGAGAAATTCCCAAAAAATAGCATAAAATGTAAGATACTCATCCTACACTCTGGTGTAGGACAAGAGTTGCAAACCAACACCAAAAAAAATAGAAAGTAATTCGACTTTTCACAATTTAACTTATAATAGTAACATGCATTATATATAGAGCTTGTTTGGTTGCACTAAAATTCCATGGGAAATCAAATTTCCTAGGAAATGTATTTTAGCTATGTTGTTTGGTTGAACAAAAAAGTCCCAAGTGTAGGAATTTGATTTTCCTAGGAACTATGAATTCCAACATAATGTAGGAATTTGATCACCTAACTCCCCCTTGGTGATTCAAAATTCCAAGGAAATTTTATTTCCCTAATATCAACCAAACACAATAAGTCATTTCCTAGTAAAATAATAAGGGAAGTTAGTTACCATGAATTGTAACTTACCATGGGAAATTAATTCCTATTGCAACCAAACAAGCACTAAATATAACACTTAATTAATGTAATATACACGCGGGCAACGTGCTCTAATTGGTCAAATGCACAAATTAAAGTACTAGTAGGAGTATATAGAGCTATGTACTCACAAACACATTTTCATTATTAATTTATATATAAGTTTTAGTGGACTAAATTAGGAAGAAAATAACTAAATTATGAGTTTGTTCTAAGCCTCTAAATGTGTTGTTCTAAGCCTTAATTTGTGTTGCGTAACTCTTACTCCATACAAGTGTTGTTCTAAGCCTCTAAGGCTCTGTTCACTTCACCTTAAAATAATAATATTCGGTAAAAATAAGTTCAGTTCAGTAAAAATAAATTCAGTTCAGCAAAAATAAGTTCAATTCAGTAAAAATAAGTTCAAATCAGTAAAAATAAGTTCAGTTCAGTAAAAATCAGTTAAACTAAACAAGGCCTAAATGTGTTGCGTCTCCAAATTTTGTTATTGCCGCCTAAGGAAACAAATAATTACTTGCCATACTTATATCTCACTACTACTGACTAAGTTAGCCTAAAGAGTGAGGAATAAGTAAATTGGTTAAAGCTTTCGTTCCGATTTCAAAATCGAGGTTGCAAGATTATATCTCATCGGTATGATTCTGTACACACTAGAAAAGCTAATATATCTTACTATCAACCTACTTATAATTGAAAAATATGGATTTCCAGAAGCCTAATTACCATTGAGGAAACTAAAGAATTATAGTTTCTCAAGTCCTCCACCACTTATATATTATTATAGGAACCATAATCTAGTATGAAAGGATCATGAGGTCATAAGGATAGAATCACTATAACTTATATTATAGATTCGGGTTGTGCTATAATCATGATACATCCAAGATAATTTTTTTCTCGTTACTCAACTGAAACACTTCTAAAATTAGCAAAATTTGTGCAAGGAGACTATGAGAGAACACCAAATAAGCAAAAGAGATACTCCCTCCGTTTTTTAAAAGATTGTTATACACTTGTATTTTTCACGCATGCAACTGCAAACTTTGGGCGTTTAACTCTCTAATTATGTCTTTATAAAAATTATAAAACTAGATATTAATGTACTACTTATCAAGAGGAATCTAACAAGATCTCACATGACTATATGTTTTTTTAAGGATGGTCAAAGTGAAATATGTATATAGTGTAAAATGTCAAAGTGACATTTCTTTAAAGACGGAGGTAGTAACATTTAGTGCACTATACTCACGATACACGTGAATAAACCTTGGAAACACCTCAACAAAGATGAGAGTCATCAACTCATAATTTAGTATAATATTGACGTATATGGAGAAATGTATCTGTGTTATCACATACCTTAAGTATCGATTTCATGGCTTATAATCATTTTTATCATAATGTAGTTTGATATTGACCTCTATACTATAATTGG
This sequence comes from Patellifolia procumbens, assembly GCA_947645195.1. NCBI lineage: Eukaryota > Viridiplantae > Streptophyta > Magnoliopsida > Caryophyllales > Amaranthaceae > Patellifolia > Patellifolia procumbens. The sequence continues at coordinate 5,238,169 of CANSGD010000144.1, forward strand.
TCAAAGTAGAACAAACAAAAGGAAACAGAGGGAGCATATGGTATCAATCGAAATCCACTACGAGTTATAGCAGATGGGACTTTATTGAATCGGTACTATCTAGTGTATGTACCTTTAAAGAAAAAGAAAACTGGGTAATTGGAAAATAAAATATTCTAATGTATGTCATTTATATCAGTATATGACAAAAGGTGTAGTAAATAGTATATGATTTTTGGAGAATAAGATGGGAAAAATAATATTCGATAATAAAAAAAGATTTAAAGGAGGAATTTTTTTTAGGAACAGACTAAAATGGAAAAGAGATAGAAGAAGTAAAAAGAGCGAAAAGAATCTCCTAATATTAACGATATTAATTTAATTTCAATATTTCATTAAAATATTGTTATTTATTAATAATTAACATCATGAATAATATTAAAAAATACTTTCTCCATCTTAATATAAATGTAAAAGTTTGATTTTACTGCGTTCACATATCTCACTTAGATCGCAACTTTTTACTAACATATTAAGAGAAATGTTGCTATCTAATTCTCTTTTTTAGTTTTTTTCTTTTGTATTTACAATACATCAACTTCTCGTGATTTTTTAGTAGCTTATGAGAAATGTTGATGGTCAAGTTGTATATTGGCATTTGGCGCGGGTGCCCGTCAAGTAGTTGCGGTTATACCGGCACAAGGGGAGTATAATATTAGTAATAATGATAATAAATTGTGATAGGGATATTAACTATAATAATAATAGTAATTATAATAGAATTTTTGAATTGAGTTTTCATTAATTCGGACTAAAGGAGTAGGGTCTTACTCCTCTATCCCTTAAATATTTTTTGGAACTTTTGTGTATAATCTCTTGATTAAAGTCCAATTTTAATTTATTTCTGAATTTGTATTTCCCCCCTTTCACTCCAACTTGTCAACTTGTTAGACCTAATTCATTCCTCATATATGTTCGCACATATATTATCTCTCTCCGTTGGATAATATCTTATATTCGTTAGAAATCGAAATTGAGACATAACTTGCATGCTTGTATAAACAAAACTTCCATGTATATATCTTTAATTATTTTGTTAATATATTCTCAGAAGTTGATATTTTGAAAATACATAGAGCGAAATAAATCCAACAAAATTTATTCAACACCATTAATGTGGTATGTATCCAGTTCAAAAAATGTGTGCAAAGTAGAGCATTTAATAGTACAAAAGTCAAATGATTTTAATAGGAAACAGAGGAAGTAAAACACAAAAGAGTTTAATTCTCCCTTTTCTCTTTTCCTTGCATCGGTTTCATTGCCACAATAAGTAGAAAAAAGTTATTTAATTATATTCATTGTAATTTGGTTAAAGTATTTGGTTGCCAATGGCGGAAATAGATTCCGAGAGAAATTTCTACTTACCTAGGGACTACTAGGTTGGTAAGGGGTTGTTTGGTTGGAAAATGTTGGAATGAGATGGATGTGACATTATTAATAAACAAAAAAGTTGATTGGTTGAGATAACTTGGGGCCTGTTCTGTTCAGCTTATTTTCAGTTCAGTTCAGTTCAGCTCTAATAAGTTCAGTTCAGTTCAGTTCAGTTAAGCTCTAATAAGTTCAGTTCAGTTCAGCTCCAATAAGTTCAGTTCAGTTCAGCTCTAATAAGTTCAGTTCAGTTCAGTTCAGCTCCAATAAGTTCAGTTCTATTCAGTTCAGTTCAGTTCAACTTCATTCATTATTTAACCATTTTGTTTAATATATTGTTATTGGTCTAATTTATTTTACTTATTATTATTGTTGTTATTATTATTATTATTATTATTATTATTATTATTATTATTTATATATGTTATTTTTGTTATTATATCTTTACTCATTATTATTACTATTATTATTATGACTGAGCAAGGTTTGGGTTGGTGCGCGGTTTAACCAAATTTCATATCAATACGAGTATTTTAATTTGCAATTGCTGTTTCATTTTAGCGACTAAATATTCACTATTATATTATACAAGTAAACTACAAAAAATTAGAAGATATGAAGAAATTACAAAGTTGCTAATAATACTGCACTACTATTTATGGTACAACATTGTCGTTACGTTGCATATTAAAGATACTTTGGCGGTTTGTGGTGGGGTTTGGCGTATCTCTATCATAGACCAACCCACCACAAATCGTGGTTTGGTTAGAAGCACACATCAACCCATGTTTTAAGCTAATTATTATTATAATGGTAATATTAATTTACTTCTTACACATTATTGTTATTATATCATCATCATCAAGTATTAGTATATTAATACTAATAATAGTAATTACTCATTATTAATTATTATTAATATCAGTAATTATTATTTATAAAATTAATTTATCATTATTATTATTAATAATTTATTTATAATATCATTTAATAACATCAAAAATAATACTATCATTATTCATTTGATATTATTCTAAATTATTAGTTTAACTATTAGTACTTAGAATTATTATTACTTATTATTGAATATTCATAATAATTATTATTTACTTATTATTTATATATTTGTTATAATTTTATTCAACAATTCAATTCAGTTCAGTTCAGTTCAGCTCCAATAAGTTCAGTTCAGTTCAGTTCAGTTCAGTTCAGCTCTAATAAATTCAGTTCAGCTCTAATAAGTTCAGTTCAATTCAGTTCAGCTCCAATAAGTTCAGTTCAGTTCAGCTAGAATTAGCCGAAGAGAACAGACCCTTGGTCATACACAATAGTTTCTTATCTCCCCTAAACCCATTTAATCTCATATCCACCAGTTCATATGCATTGAGCTCCTCATGCCTCCCCTTTGGCAATAGCTTATAATTAAAAGAGATGAATGGATTTTGACTCCGTACCCACATGGTTCTCAGTTTTCATACCATATTATTTCATTTCAATTATTTGAATTTCATTTCGTGGAAAGTTAAAATTCCTGAGAAATTCTAACTCCTCATTTTTGCCATTTTGTTGTCAAACACACAATTTACCCCCATTTTACAACTCCTTCAAATTTCTATTTTTCATGATAACCAAACAACCTCTAAGTTTCATATCTATTCAGACTCAATCAAACAAGGGAACATCAAGGGTGATAGGTCTAATAAGGTTTATTAAGCTCAGTTCAGATATATTAAGGTGAATAAAACACAATCTAAATAAATATTACTGCATTTGATTTAAATATTATAAATCTGTTGTGAAATTAGGGTTAGAGAGGTAAAGAGTTATATGGGAGAATAGTCATATCATCTCTTATTCTATATAAGGGGTATATATAGTACAATATGTAGGTAACTTGTTTGGGGAACAAGTGAACTAATTACAATAGAAATACACGACAACTAGTATATATACAAGATATTATTAGACATCCACCACAATATTTCATAACAAGATCATAGCAAATACTTCTGTTTAGTTATGATAATAAGCATCATAAATTCATAACCATATTATAGTGAATATATAGTAATAACTAATAAGACTAATAACTAATAACTATAATAAAGCCGATAAAAAGTAAAATTTAATCCACAACAAAAATAAGGTTTATACTTTCGTTTGGAGCAGTTAAGGAAAGTTTGAACTCAGTTTCACACTTTACACTCAAAAAAACAGAGTTGAGGAAGATGAATAGAGAGAAGGGGAAATTGAGTTTCTCTTCATATTATTTCCATGAATGTTCATCTTATAATAAAATGATGGGAAAGCATTGCCACCACTTTCTGCGGTTTAATTTTTTCTGATTTTAATTTATTATTTATTGTCTTTAATTTGGTTTTATTCATTGAATTTATTTATTTGCAATTGTTGTTGATACTTCACTCTGTTCATACTTTGAATAAATAATAATCGGCTGTATATAGAACTGAAATAATCGAATTAGTAATTTTATTCCCCATTTATGGAAATGTATTCTCAGGTAGAGCAGGTTGCCCTTCAACCCTTTTGATTTTGTCTTCCTATAAATTTATCCTTTTTCTCAATTGTTAAACATTGCTTAAGCAAGAGAGGAATTAGGGTATGATTCACTCTGTTTTCTTGCAATTTAGCAATTTTATATAAAACATTTGCATGGTTCTTGTTATCATAGCAAACAAACAGAATTCTGTTCTATTCAATGTTTTTTTTTGTGCATCTAAATCGTTTTGGTCTATGTTACTGATACTTACAAGTGTCCGCTTTTATATGGGGGTTCGGGTATCGGGTCGCTGTTTCATAGAAAAATGTAGAAGTTTTTAGTTCTAAATGAAGTTTCCAAGTATTGTGTTTTACACGGGTACTCAAGGAAATTAGAAGTGTCGGAGTAACATAGATTTTGGTGAAATTTTGATATTCTTATACCTTATTTTTGGTTATTTTCTTGGAAGTTTTGCTTTTGTGAAGGATTAATATTTTTTTTTGCTTCATGTTGATTTGAATTCTACACTTTTGAAAAACACAAATTCCTATGGAGTTTTTGAATTTACCAACTCCTTTTGTTCTAACTGTATGAGCTTGTTGGATGTTGTGCGATTTGGCTACAAAATTATACTCATCTTTGTTGTCTATCAATTCCAAATTCAAACAACCACAAATTGAAACTTGATCTTTGGTTTCGTTTTAGTTGTGATTGGCTTATCTCGAACAAATTTCCACAAATTGGGGTTTGTCTTCAGATTTTGGCATGTGAAATAAAGGGTTAATTTTTGGAGTTTTCTCTTCTTTTTGTAGTCTATGTTTTTAGTCTTGGGAGAATAGGAGTATTCATGTGTTTAGCTTGATAGTATATTTGACTGAATTTGTAGTCATGTCGGAACTTTGAGTATATCTAATTTCATATTAAAAGATCGGGGCATTTTGCATCTATGGATCGGTATATGATATGTTACAAGTTTTATGTTGAGTAACGTGATAGTTCTTTTTTATGTTGTTTGTTATGCATGGAAAAATAGAGTTATTTACGTGAAGGCGTGAACCTCCTTCAAAGTGATTCATCCCATTGTACTTTTAGATCTGCGGGATTAGGTTATACGTGCATTTATTCACAAAAACCTTTTATAGTCAATTTAAGTACTAAGAGTTTGTATTCAAGTTTGAAACTTCTTCTTTTCTAGGTTTAATGGTTGATCCTATTAAGTACTACTAATCTAACAGGGTCCCAATGATAAAAGATCTTGTTGATTTGTATTGATTTTAAACCATATTGATCAATGGCATGCTGTCTGTGACCGTTGGTTTCTAAATAATGGAATTACTTCATTTATATTTCCTAGTCATTTGATTTTTATTGGTGCTTTCAATATGTTTGACGAGTTCCCTTGTAATTTATTGGGGGTCTAGGCCTCTTATGGTCACATCTAAGTTTCATGTTTTCTAGCAGTTGCTCCCCATTATAATTTGAGTGGCTAAACTTCCAAGTTAGATTTATTTAGTTCATTTTCCGTTCTATCGTGGATTCTTATAATCGTTGATGCTCTTCTTATATTTCCTTTCTTTTTGATGCAGGACAACTCACGTTTCAAATTTTAAACAGTCTAGTATTCACTTGTTGTGTGGCGGTTAAGGTATGAGGACTTCTAACCCCATGCACTTATATAAATTCATGTGACAAAATCTATTGCAATCAACTGCAACAATCTAGATTTAGATTATAATATATTTTCTTGATGTATAATATATGCTTGAGTTTTATGGACTTTTATAAGATCTAGTTACGCATAATCAAAGGTATTAATGATGACACGTGTCTGGGAGACCGTGAAAAGGCAAATGGGGCAAACAATTAGGGACGGATGGAGTATATTGGCATCAATTTCTTAATCTAGATCCACTTATATGTTGTTGGTTTTTTTATGCTATATTATGTGGTTGTTGCTTTGATATTTTGAAGTCATTTACCAAAAACAATTGACCTTTTTATGAACTTATATCATTGGCCTTTTAGAATTTGGCTTTTTTTACCCAAGAGAAATTATAGCCTACTTATTTCTAATCTTATCACAAAGATCACTCCTAATATCGTTATTTAGTGACAGTAACTCAACTATTCTTATAAGATTTACTACTATGCAATCGACTACGATTGGCTAATATATAACTCCTACAATCTTTTACCCTTTACTTAGCATACCTTTTGATTTGTTAAAAATATGTTTGATTTAGATGGAAGATGCTAAGAGAAAGAGAGCAACTGATGACCATTTGGAAAGGACTGCTTCTCATTTCATTGATAACAACAACGATTCCCAGAATGATTGCGAAAGTCCAGCAGTAGCTCCATCACCTTCTTCAGACTCCAGAAATCATACTGATAACACTTTCATGTCCTTGTTGTTGCACTCAAGTCCACTCCGCAGTTCACCATACTCGTATTCGAACGAATCTCCTTATGAATCTGATATTACTGCTAATGTTATAGGAAATGAGGGAAGCCATTCAAAAGAAAACTGTGGTGGTGAAGAGTTTTCTCCATCAAATGTAAGAACTATATATTGATCTCCCATATTTTGTTTTACTATGAAAGTCTGTTTGTTACTCCCCCGTCTTCTTTTACTTGCTATGTACCTATTTTGGCTAGTTTCCCCCTATTTTTCTAACAAAGCTAGACCCTACATCAACCTACCCATTTGTATAAAACATTTGTAGAAAGTAATCATGGATAGAGGGAGTTTTGTTTTACGATGGAGTAAGACTATCCGGAGAACTTTTCTTCACCGAACATGTTACAATTGAGGCGGGTTATCTTGTAAAAAATACTTGGCTGCATCCCTACATGGCAATAACAATTAACAGCTCCTCCAGCCTCCGGCTCAAGATCTTCATAATGCATCTTAATTTGGGTGTTGTTAAAATTTTATTGCAGGGATGTAGTGAATATAAGGATGATATTACAAATATTGAGCATATACCGAGTTTAATTCCTCTTAGCCAACATCGCTCTCCTATGATTGGTTCCTCCTCTTCTGTTGAAAATGTACCTTCTCAAATAGAAGCTATTGAGTTTCAAGAAGCGATCCTTCCCGCTGCCCCGGTTGAGCGCACTCCTGTCATGAATTCTACACTTACAGGAGAACCTGTTGCCCCACTTTCATTTCCTCCTTCTGTTCAGGTTCTTTTTCTCTCCAGCAATATATGTTATAATTCTCTGGTTTTTTCAAGAATACGTATAAATGCTAATATGTGTTTTGTTTTAAAAAGCTGATGATATATGTTTTCTGTGTTCTGACAGGCTTTTGATGTCCCTGAGGTGGATGGACAACCAAGCACATTCTACCAACGACAACGGGTATGTGTTTGTAAACATGAGAGTTTTTCCATGTGGTTGTAAACATGAGAGTTTTTCCATGTGGTTGTAAACATGAGAGTTTTCTGTTGTTGAAAGTTGTTAAATTCAGGCTAGTAGAAAGCAAGAGAAAGAAGCAGTCATGCAAGAACTCGAAGAGCTCCAAAGCGAGCTTTCTATATTTCTTACTACATATTGTTTTGTTTCAACTAAACCGGAAAATAAAGCTATTAACCTATTTATACTTAACTAATTACAAAGTCTTACAACCTTATATCTAAGTATGCTAGTTTTATAGAAACAACATAACAAACAGTCGAACAACCTAAGTCAATTGACTACTAATGTCCAATCTTCAACAGAAGTCGGTTTATTTTGATTGATAGTATGAATTCTGATATTATTATTATGTATACCATTTGCTCAACAGCGTTCTACAGATATTATGATGGCGATTACCCAGTATCAGTATCAACTTGTTACTTCCTTAAATCCTTCCTTGAGCGTCTTCATGGAATCCCAGGTTTGTCAAAACTATTAACAAATTTGAGTTATTAGCTTCATCCTTTTCTTCTAACTTTTTATGCAAATTTGTGCATGTATTTTGTATACCTTTTTTATAGAATATACACTTTATATATCCTTTTTATAAACTATTGAGTGTTTTATATGACATTTTGATAGTCTGTTGTGTTTTTTCAATACTTTTACTGTTTTTTGCTTAACTTATACATTCTGTTACGATGCGTAGAAAATTAACCTTATACAAATTGCGTTTATATCCAGATGCGTACGAATGCTTTTTACGCTAACTTGATCAATAGTCAGGCAGCTGCTGCACAGGTTTTTTGTTTCTCAAGCTGTTGGCTGGTCTCCCTACTTTCCACCTAAGTTCCATGTTGAATATATATTTTATTTTACTTTTTCATTTTATTTCTTTCGGTATGACAGAATTATGAGCCTCTTATGGAGAATGATGAGGATGCCAATGATGAGGACGAGACTGAGGATGACGATGAGGATGAAGAAATTGATGACTTGACTAATGAAGTAAATAACTAATCTAATCTTTGTTATTACAAGTATTTACATATCCTTTATCCCTCGTTAGATAAAAAAATGTGCATTTACACTAGTACACTTACTAGTTACTACTCGTACTAGTGGTGACTTAATTTTGTCAATGTACTTGTGAAATGATCAACGGCTCAACGGCATGTGATACAAAAAAATGGGACAGGATTTTAAATCGATGAAAGTTTGACGTGTCAATCGTTTCTCATAGGAACCTATGACAGGAGGAGATCAAGGGGTTGTTGATGAAGCAATGAAGGGAGATTGTTACGTTCATTGTACAATGAAAATGGAGAAATACAAGGCTACGTCCATGACTTGTGATTGTAGCATATGCTGGGTATATCTATCACTAGTTATCCTCCTTTTTTTTGGTTGCCATTTTCTTTATTTATTTTTAGATGTTAGCTTTTACAAATGGATTTCTTGTACCACAATACTTCATACTATATCTTACTTAAAAATAACTCTTATTTATTGGTTGATCGCCAAAATAACCCTAAACTTTTAGTAATACATTCGGGAAAAATTATGGTAAATATGGGGAGATCTTGTTGCGAAATCCTAAAGTAGGTTTGTTTTAGAAAAATGACTAAAGTAGCCTATACATAGATAACCTCCCTTTCCAAATTGTTGCTTTTACTTGTTACATAATCAATTATCACTGGGCCTTCTCTTAATTGAAGCAGTAACGAACTATCACAATGTTTGGTTTAATTGGCTTACGTAAAAGCACTTGAATTGATCCTTCAAACAAGACAAAAGGAACTTGAATTGTTAACCAAAGTAACTCATAATTTGTTATTATTAAGATAACCTAAAACTTTCGACAATTGAACCCAAAAAATTCTGGCATTTTATTCTTTTGGATTGAATGAATTAGGATCCTCTTTGTATTATGTAATATCTAACCGAGTATTCTATAATATCTAACTAGTCTGTTTTACGATTTTAATTTTCTAAGTTACGGTTTAGCTAATTAATTTTTTCCTTTTAAAACTCACAGGAGGAGTACAAGGACGGGGAGTATATAGGGATACTAGATTGTGATCATAAACATAAATTTCATTTCAGTTGCATCAAAAAATGGTTGTTTCGCCAAAACACCTGCCCTCTTTGCAGGATGAGTGGCATATTTATGTCACAGTAACGATTTTGTGAAGATGTTGGTGTATATTGACCTTGTTATCTTAACAAATAATAAGACAAGATATAAGGATAATACTGTCAATATACACCTTACTCCTCACGAAGAACAGTTTCTATTTAGAGTTTTTCGTCGTAGCCCCTTCCCTTAGCTTTGGTTGTTCTTTACAGATTACTGTTAAACAGTTGGACTGTTTTTTTAATGTAATTTTAGGGAAAGGGTGATGCATTATGTTGTTGTTGTCAGAAATACTCTTTAATTTCTAATGGAATTTGATAAAAATTATTAGGCTTGTACTGTTGTACACATAAGTTTGCACTGAAGGTGAGTTGTGCCGCACATAAGCTCATACGGAGTTTCATCTAAACCAAATGGTAATACATATATGTGAATCATTTTTTGCCCTTCCTTTTTCAATGTGGGATCACAAGTGGGTATTTCTTCTTCACCCGGCATAACATTAGCAAATTTGAGCCAAAGCAATAGTCCGGGACAGGTAATACTTATCGGCTTTTGAACGGTGATAGATTGTTGAAACTCTAGCCCCATGAAACATTACATGTGAGTGTCTCACGTTGATAAACTCAAAGAGAGTTGTTCACTTAAAAAAGACAAAAGGTGGAATCTCATTTGGTCATGTGAAATGACTCTTTCTCCTTCTTATGGGTGCAACCAGGCCAACCAATTTAATAATGAAGAGCTAAATACAGATCTCGTTGACTTAGTCATGATGTTCTTCCTTACATACTAATCAACTCTTAAGATGGTTTAGGCCAAATCCTCAGCTCTGGCCAAGCGCCCCCCCCCCCCAACCAAAAAAAAAAAAAAAGTGGCATTTGTAATTTAGGGTTTCAAATAACTATTTCTATACATACGATATTATAACAATGAGGTTATTGAGAGAAGTGGTCAGTGGAATGGTTCCGTCTTCAGGGAATTATGCCTACAGAGAATGTTGGGTTTGCAAGCCCAACGAGTCCAACACTGTAAGCATATGGCTCGAGAATGCGTTGCAGGTCTCGTGCAAATTAAGGAACGTGAAAGAAAAGATCTAAGAAAAGAAAGCGGCCGGGAAACTAAGCGGGGACCAAGTAATGGGTTGAACATTGATCCGGTCGGGTAATCCCTGAAACCCGGTCAGGTGATGGGTGACCTAGTTAGGTTGTCTTTCGTTAGTTTTCCGGTTTTCTTTATTGTTTGTAGATCTTGTTTCCTTAATTTAAGCTCTAGTAGGATAATGATATTATCTATTTTCTAAGTCTAGGATAATATTGTTACCTAAGATAAGAAGTGATAAGATATTATTTGTTAAATATTATCTTATATCTTTTAGTATTTGTTTTCTACTAGGAGTATAATTTTCATAAACTTTGCCCTATTTGTTAAGTGAGAATTTTATAATATAAAATTTTTACCTTTTGATTCTGAAAGTTCGTACTTTTATTTTGTTTCGTTGATTTTCGTCGTTATTGTAAAGTATTTCATTTCCGTTAGTGGCTTATAAGTGGTATCAAGAACCAAGTAAGTGTTGACCTAGTGGTGTTGGGGACTGACTTTGGTAGGACGAACCCGTGTTCGAATCCCCGCAACACCTTTGGGAGAGGAATGGAACCTAACCACCCTGAACTTGACCTCGATCCGGATGTAGCCCCAAGGGTGAACCGGGTGCAAACATCAAAAAAAAAGTGGTATCAAGAGTTCGGTTAGAGACGACGGACAAAGTTTATGGTGGAAAGTTTGAGATGGGCAAAGTCTATTACGTAATGCTTTGTCGGTTGAAAGTGAAGCAGAATCAACAACAATGTGTTTATGGATACGGGATGCTCCGTTCATATTTGCCACAAAGAACCAGACTTTGTGTCTTTAAGGAAGTGTGAAAGAGAGTCGGTCAATCTACGTGGTGGGATAGGGTGAAGGCAGATGGCATCGACGAGGTCGTTTCGAGTCTCATGAAGGTCGTAGGTGTATACGAAAGTGATGTATATCCTACGCCTAAATAGAAGTATCCTCATATTTGCGACAAAAGAACAAGAGTTTGTGTCTTTGAGGAAGTGTGAAAGAGATTCGTTCAATCTATGTAGTGGGCATAAGGTGAAGGTTAATGATATCGGTGAGGTCGAAGCAAGTCTCACGAAGATTGTAGGCGTATTACGGAAGTGGGGTACATCCCACACCTAAGTAGAAGTATTCTCTCTTTAGGGATGCTTGTCGAAGATGGATGCACTATTGAGATGCAACAGTTGGTTGTAAACAATCATGAAGGTTATTCGGAACGCAAGAGGAATCTTCATTGTTGAAACGTACGTCAAGCTTAAAGAGGTATTGGTTCGAGGGAAGACATTGTTGACCCAACAACGATGCAAACTTCTTGATCGTTGATCGAGGAGTTGACATATTGAGCCAAGCCCAACGAGTCCAACACGGTGAGTAGAGCTCCGTGACGCGTTGCAATTCTCGTGCAAATAACGGAATGTAAAGGAAAAGATCGTGCAGAAAATTGGACAAGGACCATATAGAAAATACAAATTAAAGATTGTGAACCAAATAGAATTTTAAGAACTAAATGATTACCCTTTAAGGAGTGATAGAAATATAACAGTTACATGTTTTCAAACATCTAGCACCATTATTTTTATCTGGACACTATATTACTATGTATATACCTTATGTTACATTTTTTTTGGTAAGAAGAAGTGGTCTGAATCCCGCTCGGGTCCTATTGGCCCAGACACTTGAGAGTATGAGGAAATGGTAAGGAAAATCCCTACCCTCAAAGTGGCCCTAGTGGGGATTGAGCCTCCAACCTTAAGGTTGGAAGGGTACACTCATTTCCACTAGACCAAATACTACTTGGTATATACCTTATGTTACATAATTTCGACATTATATTACCATGTGTTGGACACTATATGACCAGGTATATGCGATGTTAAATGATGGGTGTTTTAATATACTTGGGCTCACCATATTGTCTCTCATTTTACATGTTAAACTACCATTTTAGCCTTTATTTAATACTTTCTCCGTTTCTTTTTAATTGCAACAAATTCAAGTTGGTGGACTCCTAGGCAAAAATTTTGGTGTGAATATGAAAGAGATGGAGAGAGAAAGTGGGGCATGTGATAAGAAGAGAGATAGAGAGAAATGACTTGTAAAAAAGGAAAGAAAACATTTGTTGCAATTAATTTGATATTCCCATTTTTGCCAAATGTTACAATTTAAAAAGAAACGGAGGAAGTATGTAAAATGGCTATATTATCCCTTATTTAACATGTAAAATGATCAACGTGTACCTATTAGATATTTTAAAAACATATACCTCCTCCATTTTTTATTAGTTGTGACGCTTTAATTTTACAGGCTCCTATAAAATTTTTAGAGAGGAAAGAGACAAGGTGAGAAAGGAGAGGACTTCTATAATAGAATAAAGGTAAAAAGAAAGATTTGACATAAAAATAACACGACTAATTTCACAATAGGTAGATCCTGCACACGGAACTATGGTGAGCACCATGCGCACGATGAACATTACTCACTGTCCAATGAACATCACCCAATGAACACACCCAATGAACATCACTCAATGAACACACCCAATGAACATCACTAAATGAACATCAGTTGGACATCACCCAATGAACATCAATGAACATCACCCAATGAACATCAATGAACATCACCCAATGAACATCAGTTGCACATCATCCAATGAACGTCACCCATGAATGTCACCAAATGAACATCAGTTTGTGTTAAAAGAACACTAAGTTCACACACAAAGAACAATAATCAGTTCTCCAATAAACAAGACTCCAAAATTGATTTGAAATGAAAATTTTCAAATTTTTGAAAATTTGAAAATGTCAACCAATGAACATCAGTTTATTTTAAAAGAACATTAAGTTCACTCAAATGAACAATAAAGTAAATCAAAAGAACCAACTGGTGTTCATTGGGTGATGTCCAACTGATGTTCATTGGGTGATGTTCATTGTTCATTAGGTGGATCATTGGGTGATGTCTAACTAATGTTCATTGGGTGGTGTTCATTGTTCATGGGTTAATGTTCATTGGGTGATGTTCATTGAGTGCTGTTCATTGTTCACTGACTGATGTTCATTTAACTGACGCATTTTGAACTGTGCGCATATAACTCTACATAGTTCCGTGTGTAGGATAGAATTTGCGCTAATTTCAAACATTCTCATATAGAAAGTGTGACAGAATCTAATAATCGTTATATGTTGATCACTCAGAATTTCCAAAAAGTTTCAATAGATTGAAATAGTGGAGGGAGAATCAAACAATTTCCAGCCGTTGGATCATTTGACATTCATTGGCACAAATCTTAAGAGAAACATAACCCTATCTAATCGACACGTACATTATCTCCAATTATGTTTTGTATTTCTTGACGTATTCATCTGTGATTTAGATCAGGGATAGATAGACTGTGACAAAGCGTGACGTTTGATGATTGTAACGTATATACTTCCGCTGGTCCCGCGTGTAGCTTATTAATTCAACAGGAGATCTTAATCACCAATCATAGAGAGCCACGTCTGAGTAGGAGGGGTTCAAAAGAAGCTGGTGAAATGGCGTAGGAAGATTTATGGCTTGGAATGATGAGACTGCTAACTAATACAATGATCTCAATATTTACACGCATAAAAAGTTGAAAAACATTAATTGTCATAAGATTAAATGAGGTGAATATTGGTGATGTCAAATCCTTTGACTTTTACTGAGTGAAATTAGGGTTTGGATTCTGAATTCGTTTTCTTCATTGTTGATTAATTACTTTTTCTCTAAATTTATTAAAATTTATAAGTAGTTAATTAAAACTTAAAATAATAATATTAAGTAAAAATAAGTTCAGTTCAGTAAAAATAAGTTCAGTTCAGCAAAAGTAAATTCAATTCAGTAAAAATAAGTTCAGTTCAATAAAAATCAGTAGTGTAAAGAAGAAAAAACAACATGAATCAGTAAATTTAAGTTCAGTTCAGTAAAAATAAGTTCAATTCAGCAAAAATAAGTTCAGTTCAGTAAAAATAAGTTCAGTTCAGTAAAAATAAGTTCAGTTCAGCAAAAATAAGTTCAGTTCAGCAAAATAAGTTGAACTGAACGGGGCCTTAGTGGAGCTTCATCTTTTATAACAGTTATTTAACATATTTTCAATTTCAATCTTTATCAGAAAATAAGTTTAAATAGAGTCTATAAAAAAGAATAACATCGAATACAGTTTCATCTAATAAGGTCTAATTAGGTCAAACAAGTTCGAATAAATTAAAATAACTTCAGAAAAGTCAGATAAGTAGTAAGTTGAAAAGAATGAAGCTTCAGTCTTTTGAAGCCAAGAGAACTTGTCAAGAAATTGAACTTATAGTAGGGTCTGTTCTATTCAACTTATGTTCAATCCTGATTGGAAAAAAAATCATATAAGATTTAATAAGATCGAATAAGGTCTAGTACAGTCGAATAAAGTCTAAAAAGGTCAAATAAGGTGTAATAAGAGAAAAAATAGTTCATATAAACTCATACTTCCTCCGTTTCGCAATACTCGCAACATAAGAATAGTAGCCACTATTCATGAACCAATCTTATGCTATCTTATACTATCATAATATCAACTTTTTATAATTTTTACTTATCAATAATGAGAGATATTAAGGTTCAAAGTATTGCATTGGGTAGTGTGCAAACAAGAAACGTTGCGAGTATTGCGAAACGGATGAAGTATAAGCTAAAATAATAAGTTGGAAAATTTAGAGTCGTAGTAGAAACAACTATAAAAGAAAGGCCCCAAAAACACCCTATGCAACGGACATAGCCACATTTAACTACTGGGTAAACAAACCACAACTAATAGACATTAATAAAAAGAGGAATCCAACTTACCACTAATATTTATATTTTATTTATCTATTAGTAATAGGTAGTTTTACTCGTTTATCAGGCCACTGGGTCAATCAAGTTTTTTCCAGTCGTGAGTATTTGTGTGTGTAACACACTATAGCACGATTGGACCAATCAAAAACCTACATAGAGAAGTTTTATTGGCTTGACTATGTTGCATAGGCTTTCAACTACATATTGGTGTAGGAGCTTTCTTATATGTGATTGAATTGAAACCAACTTGCTTGTATGATTTCTATTTGATCTAATGGTTTTGTACTATTAATACATCCAAAATTTATAAACTTCGATATTATTATTTAAATGTCCATTAGATTTGGAAGACAAATTTATAAGTCCGTTCTTTTTAATTTATTTGAACTTATCTAAACTTTTTAGATTTTATTGGACTTTATTGTCATTATTTGACCTTATTGTCATTATTTGACTTTATTAAACCTTACTCAACCTTATTAACCTTATCTGAACTTAGAAATAATGAAAATAAGTTTAAAAGAACGGACTATGTGCGTGTGAGAATCATACAATTAGTAGAGCTTTTGTTCGGCTAGAGTGGCGAGTCTTATCTCCATCATTTACACATCATGTTGTAGTAGTATCATATATTCATGCTTTTTTTTGTCATTTACAATTTTCTAGGTAATATTTGCAGGCAAGATTTACTCAAGACTCCTAACAATCATAAGCAGGGCCGTTTTTGACGTTTTGAGGACCTATGGGCAAAATTATATTAGAGGCCCTAAAAATCTAATCGTATGTAAGCGAAGTATACTCTTCTCACTTTGAATATATAATCTAATAACTAAATTATGAAACATAGATAGAAATATATAATGAGATATGGATTAACGTTTCCTTGAAACAAAGTTTAGATATTTCGATAATATGTTGTATCTAATTTTTCAGGGGATTCTTATACAAGTATTTTTTTAATAAAGAAAATTTTGCAAGAAACAACATTTTATAAGCACTTTTTTGCGAGAAACAATATTCAATTTTTTTTTTGGCATTTGACAACCTTAAACAAATTTTTTTTTTGTGAGACCAAACCTAAAGGTTTTTTTCGGCATTGAATTTTAATCAAAGCGTTGGACAAGGTTGTGTCTCGCAAATATGTGCTTGTAAAAGGTTGTTTATTGCAAATTTTCCTTTAATAGACAGTACGTTAATTTGTATAACATGGATAATATTAAAAATTAACGCTAAATATAATGAGCCAACATATACACATATGGCCACATTTAGTAAAGAGAAAAAAAATATGCTACATGAATTTGGGAAACAAAAAGAAGTAAATAAATTTGGAAATAAATTGTAACTAAAAAGGAAGAAAAAGGTTGGAAAGAGAAAAAAAATTAGTTCAAAAAGTAAAGAAAATGTTGCCAGACGTAATCGAACCTGGGACCCCATGATTGACTCAACTTATGTGCATTGATTCAATACCAAAACGCCAACATGCAGTCAATGTTATCAAATTGCAACACAACATATTTAATATAATTGCTCTGGTAATTGATAAAACAGGACTTTTATCTCTGGGCCTAGGGCGGCTGCCCTGGCCCAGATACGGGCCTGATCATAAGACAATTGAGTATTGCGAGCATGAGAAGCAAATTGGAAAGGATGATGAGAGAAAAGCAACAATTTGTAGAATGTAAGGACTCTTTATGCTAAGGAGATCACCCTCATATGTCCCATATTGAAAAAATAGAAAGATTGATTTACAAATAAATCCGACGAGCTATGCTTCTTATTACCACTTGGTTTTAGGATGAACTCCCGTTAATTTGTCGCGTTAATTACAACTACAATTTCAGAGGTACAACTTACTCAATATCAAGCTACAACATTTATATGGTAAGAATGGTCAACATGCCAGAAATATATGATCATAATTTTTTTGGAAGCCTTTAATGCACAAAGAATAATTTTTATTTTTAAAATAGATGTGTTACATTTTCTAATCAGTTCAAGCTAGTAGCTTACTTTAGCTACCTAGCTCACTTGAATTATATAAAGTCCAATGTCGAGCTAGTTGCCTGAATTTTTACCCCACAAACATTCTTAAGGTTACTACTCCTTCTGTTTCTTTTTATTTGCTACATATATCAATGGTTGTTGCAATTTATTTGTTACATTTTCTCCTTAGGCTTGTAATCCATATAATATTCTTACTTAGTTTACAACTTTTTGTTATCATGTACCTATATTATTCCTATCTATTTCACTCTTTCATTCGGTCTTCACATGTAAAATGATGGTTCCCACTTTCCACCAATCCCAAATGCAAATCTAAAACTTTTATGACATTCCATAGTTTATCAAATAAAAAGAGGGGAACAGCTATTAAGGCTCTGTTCTTTGAGCTTATTTTTATTTACATGAACTTATCTGAACTTTGTCAACCAAATAACTCATATATTTTCCAATTTTTAGGAATTTCTATTTCCCATATTTTCTCATGTCAACCAAACAACCACTACGGTTATTTCATCTAAAAAGGTGAAATCGAGTCTAATAAAATATAATAAGGGTGAATAAAGTCAAATAAAATCTAATAAAAATGACAAAATGGATGAATTAGAAATTCATAAGAATTTCAACTTCCCACAAAAATGTAGAAATTTATTTACCTAGGTCCCCCTAAGTAAATAGATATTCTTATCGAAATTTAATTACCCCATTGTTAACCAAATAGTTTAATCAAATTTCCATAATTCTATAATGGAACTTATTTTCTATAAATTGCAATTTCATGAGAATTCTGATTGCCCATAAAAACTAAATAACCTCTTCTTCTTTTTTCTGCTAAAAATTGAAAATGAGTTTAAAAAAGGACCCTAAATACTTCTAGTATTTCGTTTTTTTCTTCTCATAGTTTGACTAAATGGCCATTTAGCTTAGCCAATGATTCCTTTAAAATAGGAAGTCCTTTGCTATACTGACAGTGCTGCCATTGCAGCTTTGTAGTCTTTTTGACTGGAAAACTTGCAAGGAATTTACAGGCAGTGAAGCACGAGCGAAAACTTTGCTTTGCGTGAAGTTATTCTTCCTTGATAGATGTTCCCTTCGTAGCAAAATATCGCGGATTTATATGTGCTACTTCTAAATGGAATTCAATCTTAAATTTGGGGTTTATTTTTTCAATTTTGGATTTCTTTTCAATTTATTTTTAATTTTTATCAACTTAGATAAGTTTTAATAAGTTATGATATATTATGATAATTGTTTCTGTCCAAAAGTGTCGTACCTCTTTCCGGCGGATATGAGCGGTCTCACTCCGAGCTCCGGCCAAGAACCTGCACATGAAATCCAAACCCCCCGGGTGTTCCGGGGACGGGCTCTCCGACGCTCAAGTCAGTACTCATTTTAGATAGAGAGAGTGTGGGTGTAGGGAGAGAGAGTGAATTCTGAGATCCTTTTACCTTAGCCCTATAAGGGGCTTATATAGTGAAGTGAGCGTGGGCCTTGTGTCATTTGGGCCTTGGGCCGTATATTCGGGAGAGGGTATTTATACCCATACAATAATAATGTACAATAAGGTGAAAGAGGACTTCATAGGGTCTAATAGGTTGAATAAGATCGAATTACACTTTACACTACAAGAGAAACTCTCATCTACGACGAGTTTCCTCGACGCAAATGTGTCCTTTCTCGTCGCAAAATACATTTTACGATGAGATATGCGCGTATGATCGTCAATCGTCCAACAGGCTTTGTCACAAAAAGCTTTGCAGTATTTAACCCACCAGTGCATGCCACTCATTGTCATTTGTGGTCGTAGATTAGCACTATAGGATGAACTGTTAATATCTTTGCGTAAACTTCTTAATTGAACTGAATCATCCTTCAAAGTTACAAGTATTGATTTAATTTTGAGTTATAATTCTATTGCTTTACGGATCACTTAGGATTTTTTTAGAGTATAGAGAGTTACATAATGGGTTGATATAGTTGAGATTCGATTCCACATCTTGGCTGTCCAACCTAATAGATAATTAAACTATTCATGGTCCTTCATTCATCAGTTTAAGCTTTTTGTATTATTGGTTCCTTGACATGATATTAGAGATAGTGTGACCACGGGTTCAAATCTCATTCACTCTTATTTGTTGGAGGAATATTTAGCGTCAGGTATGAGAAGGTATGTGTTACTTTCACACTTCAAGTCCAAAGGGCTCTTATAAGAGAGAATGCAATGGAATATTAAACTAATACCAGAACTTCAACCATTACGTTAAACTTTTGGTTGATTTGATCCTTTGACACCTACAAAATACAATACTACACGTAGAAATTAGTACTCGTCCTTAAATGTTGTTATTTTGATCTCATTTTATAATTTTCACTAAAACTGAGAGAAATACAATTTGATTCAACTGAAAACAATTTTTCATAAATTCAATCTAGAAAAGAAAATGATCGACTTTAGCGTTAATTATTCTATTTTTTTTCAATAAAAAGTCATTGAAAATAAAGGCAAACGCCTAAGCACAAGACTATGGAGAGAAAGACAGACAAAGCGGAAACAAATAAAACAATAAAAACAAAATTACAACCAACGAACAATGACTCCACAACTCGTTGCTCAATATTTTGCCAATATCAGCAATTCCATTAACCTCCCTGCTTTGATACTGGAAAATTATGTTGTTCTCCATAGAAGCCAGAAGTGTTTCCAGCTTGTTGCTATAATATCTCAAAGTCCTTGGACAAGAACTGCCGTATGCCAGAGCCTTTTTTGAATCTGACTCATATATCCACCAAGCTTAGCTCATTTCTTTGTGATCTAGTCTCCGGTGCAAATGCAATTGCTTTCAAACTCTGCTTCATTTAAGTTTTTTATTCGAAGATAGACAGAGAATGAGATAAATCTTAGTTGATCCGTTAAATAAGTAAATTACTTCTAATAGACAAAAGATTATTTACTAGATAAACAGTGGATTACATACTGGGAGTGTTTGGTAAATGGCTTTTGGCTGACTTTTTCATTGGCTTTTGGCTTTTATTTATGGTCAAACAGCCAAAAAAGTATTTGGTAACTGGCTTTTGCAGTGGCGGAAAAGCCGGCTTTTCAGCCAAAAGCCAGAAGCTGCTTTTACCAGCTTTTATGGTTGGCTTTTGGCTTTTGCTTCCATTTTGTACTAAACAGCCAACAATAACAGTCAATTTTACCAAACATTTTTTTAACAGCCATTAATTATATAGCCGGTCAAACAAGCCACTAGAAACAGCCGGTCAAACCAGCCAGCATATAAAGCCACCAGCCAACAGCCACCAGCCAATTGCCAAACACCCCCACTATCAATTGTATTTTGTGTAACTATAGTAAATAATAAGAACTAAGGATCCTTGGGTCTAATAGTATGGTTTTCTATCTCTCACATGGGAGACCAAGGTTCAAATATATTGGTGGAAGCAAAATAATTTATAGGGGGATGTTGTCCGGTTACTCAGTTGAGTTTATGGCTTGTAATGGGCTTCTGAATAGGGGGCCTGTGCAACGAGCCCAAAGGATTATTAATATTTTTTACCTTAATATAATCTCATACTTATAAATGAGCGTATATATTTATTTTTTAAAAGTAAACAATGAGGACAAATTCACACTCATTTGGCAAACTAATATTCAATTAGTTAACCTATCCACATTTAAGTAACTCAGGTTCGGTTCTTTTGGACTGTAAAGAATTGAACTGGACTGAATTGAACTGCATCTAACTGCAACTCCTGACTCACGAGGAAATGAACTGAAATTAATTGTACTGAAAAGAACTAAACGTAACTTAACTTAATTTAAGTCTTGCAAGCAAAAAAAAGGGTCTGATACAATCATACTCTTCTAACTAATACGTATTTATTTGATTAAATTATATTTTCTCTGTTTTGCAATACTCACAAATTTTCTTATTTACACACTATCCAATGTAATACTTTAAACTTTAATATTTCTAATTATTGATAAGTAAAAAGTTATAAAAAGTTGATATTATAATAGTATGCATTAAGACGAATCAAATAAGACCTAACTTGACTATATTTTTCATTTGGGAAAAAATATAATGTAAGTTTGATAGATGAATAGTGGTTACTATACTAATATTGTGAGTATTGCGAAACGGAAAAAGTACTATTTAGACTTCAATGTTTTTGGGTGTGCATAAAATTTTGTAGATCAAAGATAGATAAGAGACCCGACCTTGTCCCCAGACCCCAAACTCGAAAGTCGAAAGCTCCCTTAAATGTTCGCCTATATGCAGCAATGGGCAGTTAAATGGCGATACCAATTTTCTACCACCTTCATGATTGTTACTGCCAACTCTTTTAATGCTGCTTAGGCTTTTATATTAGGGACCGTAGGTTGTATTGGAAATTTATAGGGCTATTGTCCCTATTGGCCTCTTGCTGTTCTATTTCAACTCGGTAAGACCATAACTGGTAACTCGTAACTAGTTATTGGTGAATGGTGATTCTCTTCGTAAAGTGTAAACTATATACTCGACGAAGTTCATACTTTCGGGTTTATCAATCAATATCACTGCCATTAAAGTAGTTTAATTAATTTAGGAAATCATTATATTTTGTCGTGATTTTAGTCTCGTTTTGAATGTAAAAAGATTTTCACGAAAGATAATTTTAATGAAAGACACAATTATAACACGTAAGAAAGATGATGGAAAAAAGGAAATTAAACTCGGACTTTGCTTTGTCAGCTGTATAAGTCATTGTCTTTGCGTTGATCGCTTCTAACAAGTCAACCTTATATATTCCAGAAATAAGTAGACTTTTCATACCCTTGCGCTTTTAACAAGTCAAAACGGTTATCCCTCTTATTAATCTATTTAAAAGGTCAAAGAGTCACGTAACACTCTTTTATTGGACATTTTGAAATTTAAAATTTATATAAAAAAAAAACTCTCCCAATTTACTAAAGACGGGATGAGAAGTTGTAGAGATAATGATACAAGGGAGAGAATGAGGAGAAGGTTACTAACAGAGGCATGTGAGGCACTGAGTTTCCGGTCATTGGTGGTGGGGGGCACAGACATGGGAGGCAATTAGGGTGGTGGTGGAATTAACCTCTGACTTTCATTCTGAAGGTGATTGAGCTCAAGCTTAATCTGATCGGAGCCGTGCAGGCGGTTTGAGAAGTCATCGACATCGAGACTGGGACGGGCAAAAGGGCGCCTACGGGAGGAAGTCTTGCCTTCCTTGAAGGATCCATATTCTAAAAGCGGCGCAATAGGAGTTGGATCACCTGTCGTAGTAGCATTAATAGTAGTGTCGAGGATGTATTAATGAGCTCATTGGTCTCTGTTGCCAGAGAAATACTTGTTGTTGAGCGGAGGAAGAGCAGAGAGAATAAAAGGGAGAGAAGAGAGAGATTGGGCTAGGATATAAATTTTTTTAGAAATATTTTAAACCAATCAAATTGAGACACGTGGTCAAGTGACAAAAACTAACAAGTAACGTAATCTGTAAAAAAAATTATTAAAAAATTAAGTGGCAAGAAGGTTTACTCATTCCTAGAATATCTTAAGGCTGACTTGTTTGAAGCAGTCAACGCAAATATTAACTTATTTTTGACAATTTTTCCCATATTTTTCATGTGAAATGCCATTAGTGAGAACGCACATACCCCTTTGTTGCTCACATGCACCCCTTATCTTGGTTCTTCTGCAATAACTTGATTTTAAGGGATGAAAGTACCTCGTCCCGCAAAATAAATCTTATTATCAAAAATTATTTGAGACAGTGGAGCCTTTCCAAGAAACAAGACTGCTACTAGTTATTCCTCCGTCTAATGATGCCACTCGCATTTTTTCTCAGCGAACATGCCAAGAAGACAATTATATAATCATCAATGGGGCTAATAAGGCTTGGATCATCCATTGGGAAAATAACTCTAAATTATTAATTCCCTTGGGGATATGTAATTTTCAGTATTTTCGTTTTCAATATTGTTTCAAGAAGTCAAACAAGATGGACGGCTACATGTCTCGCAAAAGGCACGAGGATCTTTCCTTCTTCATTTGTAAGAATATTTAAGGCCGGTCTCCGGATTAGAGGTCATGCCTAGTATCTTTTTCGCTCCAAAAACAGAGGTTAAATGCAATAGTAAATCAAAAATGAAGGAAGAGTCTCCCATCTCCAACTTATTTTTAAGCTTTATTAGTAAAAATAAGTTCAATAGGTATTAATAAGTTCAAATAAAATTTAACCTTTCTATAAATAAAATCTGAATAAATTCAAATGAGTTCACATCAATCTCTATTCTATAAGCGAAGAGCAGGAGGATACTAAATATCAACATTAATTTTTTCTAATTCCTAATTAAAGGGCACAACTCTCTCCCTCCATAACTAACTGCATCTGAGAAGTCTGCCTACATGTTGGGGATTGGTGGTGATTTACAGGCAACTCATAAGACTTGGGTAAAATTGTGGAATCTTGATGTCAGTCCTAAAGTGCGTCATTTCGTCTGGAGATGGTGCACTGATTCTCTTCCAGTTCGTCAACTCTTACAGAGGCGAAATTTGCTTGATGATGCTAGCTGCCCGCGTTGTGGTGAAGCGGATGAGACCCCATGGCATGCTCTGTTTGGTTGTCCTCGTATAAAGGAGCTCTGGGCGCTTAGGAAGTGTGGTGAGTTTGTTATGCGCAGTGATGTGATAAGCACTTTATTGTGCTTAATTGTAGGTCATTTAAGTATCATTGCATGTAGTTTTAGAGCATTTAGAGTTAGGATTGCATGGTTTTTCCTTCCTTTGGATTTCAAATGTACTTCGCGAGTGTTTGGTTGTTTTTGATTTATTTCAAGGTAAATTGGCACGTGTTGGAGTATTATTGTGATCTAGGGACTTGGAGCATGTTCGAGCTTGCGTGACTCGTGCTTTGGAGATGCTTTGGTGACTTTGACTTGGGGAATTGAAGGAAATAGGCCACCACGGCCGTGGCACATTCACCACGGTCGTGGGGACCTGTAGCAGGCAAGGCAGACTGTTGAAGATTTAGGACTGACTCGACGAAGTTGGGTTACCACGGCGTGGTGGCTTTGCCATGACCGTGGTCACCCTTACCCGACAAAACATATGACACTCCGCCAGAACAGAAGGAAGTGGAGTTTGGTGAAGTCAGGTCACCACGGTCGTGGTGATTTTGCCACGACCGTGGCACCTGATTTGCATAGAAGCAGTTTCCTTTGAGATTACATTCTTCCTCGACAATTTTAAGGCACCACGACCGTGTCGACCTGATTTCGGCCTTTTGCCCCGTTTTTCCGTCTTCATTTAATGGACCATATAAATAGTTTTTGCGGTTTTTGTTTTAGGAGGATCTCATTACTTAGACTCTAATTACATAGTTTAATTCTCTAAACTCTCTCAAACTCTTAGTTCTTGTCATATTGCAACTTTGAAGATTCAATTGTAATTTCCTTTCAATTTCTCTTCTTTACTTTCATGATTAGTGAGTAGTTCCTTATCTAGGGTTTGGGTGAAAGCATGAATTAGGGCTAATTAAGATGTTCTTGTAATTACTTTATTTATGTCTACTATGCATTGATCTTGGTGTTTTGACACCTTAAGGTAGACCTTGATCAAGTTTATGCTAGGGCTTAGATTTCAATTATTCGTAATTGATTGTTGTTGTCTTGTCATTCCCATGAATCAACTTAATTTCTAGACCAAGAGATTGGGTAGAAATTAAGAGGATCCTTATTAGGGGTTTTCCAAGCAAATTGAATCTATTAATCAATCGGCTAAAGACCATTCGAAAGAGGATTTAGTTGATTGATTAATTGATTACTCTTGAGGACCATTCGAGAGAGGACTCAAGTACTTTAGAGGGAAACTTAACCCTGCAAGTTATTCTCTATGGTTTCGTAGTTGCATAGGTGTCGTGTCTTGCCCGAGTTCATGCGAGTAACCCAAGCTCTAGTGTTTTCTCTATTATATTTACATCTCTACCCGATTACTAGTTGTTATTCTTAGTTAGTTGTTAGTTGATATGTAGTCAATCCTTACACCCCCAAATACCCTTCACTTAGGTAGTTTTGGACTTAATACACCGTAGTCAATCTCTATTTCCTTGTGGTTCGACCCTTGACTTGCCATTACCACGTTCATAGTAGTTGCTCGTTAGGATTATAAGTATTATTTGCTAAGCGTTTCTTAGTGCCTTAACGACACACTAAAAACCTCTTATCATGCTGCTGCTGTGTGTGAGGAAGTGGTGCGTTGGAGTGATATTGATGCTAGTGTGCGGCAGCGTGGATGCTTTTTGGCGTGGTTGATACGAGTTGACAGGAACTCTTTGGTCTTTGAGAACAAGACATCTCCTCTTAGCATTATTATCCAACGTCTGGCAGGGTGGGTAGAAGATTATGGTCAATACTCAGCAAAAAATCTACACCCAGCCAGCAGCAAACGGACCTCCTAGCTCTCGCTACTAGGCTTCGCCTCCTATTAGGTTCATCAAGATTAATGCCGATGCTGCTATGTGTGAAGGGGGTTAGGTGGGCTTAGGTGTTGTGGCTCGACGCAATGATGGTTATGTGCCGTTTGCTGCCACTCGTAGATTGTAAGCTTGGTGGCCACCCGAAGCTTGTGAAGCAAAAGCACTACTCATGGTTGTGCAATATGGTAAACGTTTTGGTCTTAAAAGTATTATTCTTGAGTCGAATTGCCAAGTGGTGATTGTTGGATTACAACGGCATGCTCTCTACCTTTCGGACCTCGATCTTATTTTAGATGACATTTTTAATTTGAGTACTTTTTTTGACTCGATTGTTTTTTCTCATGTAAAGCGGGACGGGTTTATGGTAGCTCATAACTTAGCTAGGTTTGTGCCCGTTGGTGTTGAGAAATGTTTGGAGAACCATTGTCCCCCAACAATTGCGTCGTATGTGTTAATGGACAACTTGTCTTTAAGTTAATATATTTGCCGTTCCCCTAAAAAAAAAAAACTGATTCTTTTTTTTAATTTTTTTTTAACAACGATTCTTCCTCTTGTCATTTCTATCATCAAAATATACATATTTCTGCACACAACGCGTACATTTAATACTAGCACTAGTTGAATAAAACCGACTTGAAATAGCTATCAATGGGGGCAAAACTCTTCCTAATAATGGCACACCATTATGAAATCTCCTCGAGTTTTTTCAAATCAACCGCCCCAACCCCACCCAGCCCCACACTAAAATCGTTAATTCGTCACCATTTCCTACAAACAATCTTCTTATAAACAAACTCCTAAAACTACTACTATTTCCCTCCTCTCTCTCTCCATGTTGCACCACCTATTTCCATGAATAAAACCATAACCAATCCGCCTACTATTTCATTATTACATTACTTTCTTCCTAATTTCCCCCAATTCATAACCTCAACCAAAAAAACTCACTAATTTAAACCTCAAAAAATGGTGTTCACTAACAACACAACTTCTCTCCCTGAAACCGACGACATTTCCCTTTTTCTCCGTCAAATTCTCCACCGTTCATCTTCATCATCTTCATCACAACAACAACCTCAACCCTTCATCTCTGCGTCTTCATCTACTCCTTCCATGAGGTCACATGCACCGGATCAACTCCCATGCTTTGCAACTCATATTCCTGGTTCTTCTTCTACTATTTTCTCCGGTTCAGACCGCCTTGTTGTAGACCGGATCTCTCATGATACTCTATCCGGTGTCGTTTTGCCTCACTCTACTACTCGTTTTCCTATCCCTGCCGGTTCGAATTTATCGTCTGAGTCTTTATCCGGTTCGGTTCAGTTACGAAGCTTCGAGAACAACGATTATGCTGAAGATAATGAATGCGAAAGCGAGGTTTAGCAAACAAACAATTTATTTTTATTTTTATTTTTATTTTTATTTTTTATTTTTATTTTTCTTTTTTAAAAATCGTTTAGCTGGTTGTTTGAGTGTAGCAAGGAGTTGAAGTGGTGGCGGAAGAGGCGGAGATGAATCAACATCTGTCGCGAAATCAGTCGAAGCGAAGTCGTGCCGCTGAAGTTCATAATTTATCCGAGAAGGTCAATATTTATTCCGTCGGAGTTTCACGTCTTCTAACGCACTAACTTTAAATACTTTATCCGTTTTTTTAATGGGTATACTTCTCAAAAACTTTATTAAGTGAGTAAAAACGGGTGAAAAAACGTGGTAGGAGAGAAAAAAAATTACTAATAAAGAAAAAAAAAGAAGTGTAGCCATTAATTTTTAAACTTTCTAAAATGAAAAGTGTAGTCATTACAAACGGAGGAAGTATTAATAAAATACTACATCCGTTTCACAATAGATGCAACATTTCCATATTATGCACTATTTACAGTTTAGATTTTAATTGGCTTTGCCGATTTACAGTTTAGGGAAAACATAATCATGTGAGATTTTGTTGAATTCGTCCTGCATCTATTGTAAATCTAATAATATTTGGCGTAACTATTTATTCTTGTGATATGGTTTAAGAAAATACCGTGAATAGTGTAAAATGAGAAATGGAGTGATATTTAAATTTTTTTTGGCAACAGAAGGTTAATCTATTCATTGATGGTGACTGATGAATTGATTTGTTTTTATGTTTGGGGGAAACAGAGAAGAAGGTGTAGGATTAATGAGAAGATGAAAGCATTACAGAATTTAATTCCTAACTCTAATAAGGTGAATTTTCTTTTTTATCCGATCACTTTGAGAATTTTGGAAATTGATTGTTATTTTTTATCATGATTTATTATTTTCTGTTTGGAAATTTTTTGTGAGGTTAGACAGATAAGGCTTCAATGTTGGATGAAGCCATTGAATATTTGAAGCAGCTTCAGTTGCAGGTCCAGGTATGCAATGTTCTTATTTTTATTGTATTGGTATATGCATTTTTGTTTATTAAGTAAGATAATTGGCCCGAGGACAACCTGTGCTAGGCTACTAGCTTGCACCGTTGCACGGCGCATTAGTTTAAAGTACGGTAAATTCCGGCACTCCGTAACGTAATATTGAGATGAGGATTTGAACGCCAGGCACCCTGTATTTGGGGGTGGTATTACCGAGCTACTACCTCTTTCTATGGGTATACCATGATTTGTAATGGTATTTTCTAGGAATTATGAAATTTGGGTTTGCTCTCCATTTCCTAATTTGGAAGTACTGAAGTTTCAGATTATTATCAGTAGAATTTTATTATATCATTTCAAATTTCTTGCCCTTTCGGAAAGTCGTCAAATAGAGAAGCAACACTAGTATATTAGTATAATTGTACCACATATGCGTACCACTGCAAGGAGAATTGAACCTTCCCCACCACAAAAAATTATAAAGGGGAATTTGATTATATAGAATGGGAAGGGGAATAGACTTACTAAACTGACAGTTCAAATATTTGTTTTATGGGGGGTAGGTATGGAATATAGTTCTAGGATAAGCGTTCATTATTTGTTTAATGGGGAGAATTCAGGTTCTTGAGAATATGTTTGTTTGCTTGTTTAGGTTGAGTAATCCAAAGACGAGAACTTGATGGAATCCTGATTCGCGTTGAATGGGATTAAAAACAAGGGTTTGAATGTAGAATTAATTAAGAGATGTGTTTTCTTCTTCTGTTGGAGCCCTTGGTGGTACAGGCTTTTGATAGGTGAAAATATGAAAATAGATTCTCATTTCCTCTCCGTTTTTCTACAAAATAAACTTGGAATATCAGAATTGCATGGTAGAATAAGACCCATTTTTCCATGACCACCCAAACAAACAAATGGAAATTATCAAGTGAATTTTTAAGCAATAACTCCGGTTTCTACTTTCACTGGAGAAGTCATCTGCTCTTAGAAGTGTTGGCTGCAATTTTTGAAGTACAGACAATAACCTGTCAACCAAATGTCTCGAAATTTGCTGGTTTTATTTGATCCGTTTTGTCACATAATCTAAGATTGGTTGGCACCACCAACTCAAAGTCAGGGGGAAAAATGTTGATACTTCTATTTTGAAATTGCGGACGATATTTTCCATAATTAGTGGTTTAAGAGAAGATTACTTTTAACGCAACATATTTTGAAGGACTTCATTTTTTTTTACTTTTTTCACCAAGGCTCTTCATTTGACACAGTTATATATGAATATTGTTGTACCTATTAAATGTTTTGCAATTTATAGAGTTAGGTGTATTTAAGAGGGAACTTTATGTGTTTGGGAGGTAAACTAGAATTTGTGGCTTTTGTTCTACTATGTAGTACATAACTACGGATAGAATCAAATTCTTGCTAAAGTGTTGGTAAATTGCAAGCTTGAATTATATTAGTACGTGCCATATTACAGATGCATAGAATATACTTTCTCCGTTTTTTAATACTCGCACTATTTCTATCTTTCACACTATTCACACATGTCCACTTAAATTAATATTGTGACTTATATGTAAGAAAAAATATAGTCATGTGAGATTTTGTTAGATTTGTCTCAATGTATAGATTATTAAAATCTAATTTGCATAATTTTTTATTGTGTATAATTAAAGATATTTAACATCTAAATTGTGCATTGGGTTGCGTAAACTGGTTCAATGGTGCGAGTATTAAAAACGGAGGTAGTATAACTTAGTTTGCTTAAAAATGACGCTAAACAAACTTGGCCAACTAGTACTAGGGCTTCTAGTGAAAGCTAGGGTCATCCATATGCTGGTGGGACAATTTCTACAATAAATGCCAAATTGTCAATGCAACAGAGAGGAAGGTTACAAGAACGTTCATCAGTTACAGTGGTTACACCAAATGGTCTTTTTCTGTAATGCTCATTAAGCTTTGAGGAAACTAATGAGAGTGGAGGTATGACAAAGTACTGTCTTCTAGTGCTGCCATTCAACCAATTAATCACAGTTCCAAATTATGCATTTGATCTTACCCCAACTAGTTGAGACTCATTGCCTTTTCTTTTCCTCTTCTTTTACAAGAACCTGATTTTGGGGGAGTTTGAACTTTGAAGAGGGGGCAGGGGAAGACTGTTACTGAATATTGCCCTTCCTTTGAAGATCATTACCAAGGCTAAAATAGGAAAGAAACTACAAAGAAGAAGGAAAAAAAAAGGCCCATGTGATGTATTACTTTCACAAATCACGGTTATTATTTAGGACAAGCTCTAAATTGGGACTGTGCTTATTTTTTACATGCACTTGCAAAAGTATCAGAATGGTCAAATTGTTTATTTTGTAGATCAACTGTTTGCAAACTCTTAGATCCTGCCTGTACTAGGCTCTTTTGTTACCTCTCCCTTTATCCATAGAAGGTTTGTCAGTTTCAGAAAAAAGAAGAAATTAGTAAGTTGGATCCTTTTAGATAGGACATGATCTCATGACTTTTGGTTCATTGGTTGTATCTTTCTTCCCACATCCAGCAAGATTGTAGTATATTTAGTCACAACTAGTACTCACTAGTTCCAAATCTTGCTGACAATGAAATTTCAGATGCTGTCAATGAGGAATGGAGTGAATTTGCACTCTATGTGTCTCCCTGGAGGACAAGGAATTCTGCACCCTTCTCAGCTTTCTCAAATGGGGATCGATTTTGATAATGGCAGTGGTTCTTATGATATAAACATGACAAATGCACTTCATACAATACCGGAAACATCAAATACAATGCTGAATCTCTCCAATCGATGTACATCCTTAGTAAGGCCTTCCTTACCCATTGTTCCCACCGTTGTCAACGAGGCTACGCCATTTGACCTTGAATCATGTATCCCCACTAATCTTCGTCCCTTTGAACTTCGCAATTCTCCTCAGGTAAAATCATACAAACCTAATCAAGTAACCTGTAAATGTAAGTGTATTTTAGCTGACTTGTTTTTTGTGAAGGCTGCTTGTAGGGAACGAAGCATACATCACAAGAGATCAGCTGTTAACGATATTGAAATTAAGTCTTTAGGTGTGCTTTCTGCCTAATTATGTCCTGTTTATACCAATGTTAATTTGCATTTGTTATTGTGTAACGTTCTGAGTGAGTTGAGTTTCTCGTTTTGGAAATTGTGGAATTTTCGGTTATAGCAACGACATCCACAAGGCTGGGGCGCGACCCTGGAGAAGGACATATGCAACAAAAACATGGGCTGCAAGAGACCCTTGAAAATATATCGGGACAGAACCAGCTTATTGCCAGTAAATTTAATGGGTATAATTGGATTGCTCATCATCTTCTTGACTTCTTGTAGGGAGGATATTTATATACAAATTTATGTTTGTACTTGTTTTTTAAATGATATCCTGCATTGAACAGGTTGCTTGCAGCATCTAGTGGTGCCCAAATGACAAGCTGACAACTAAAGAGATGGGCGCAAAAGGTCGCCTAGCATGACAAAATTAGCCGTAGATTAACATTTTGACTTGTATGTATTTACTCTCCCTTTCACTTCTTGTTGATAGTTGGCTGCCAATATTGCTGATGTACCATCTAGCCTCTAGCATAAAGTTTGGTAAGAGAATCAAATTTCTCCTCCAAACCTTAATTAATGTAATCTTTTGGGATGTTCTGTGAAATTATTTAATCCTGTTGAAGGAATTCATTGAGTCACATGCTGCACACTGGTGATATGTGATTAAGCTCTTGTTTTGTACTATGCCCCATCATTCCACACCCCCCCCCCTCTTCCAGTGTATTGAGATATCAATTTGATTTTTATTCCCTTGACCTCATGTTTGAGTGTGTTATTTGTTTAATTTGCAACCTACGGATTGTGTTTCGCGAGGATTGAAACAATTGGTTATATCGAGCAACAATGTTAGGTCGGTCCATAGTACAATTATCAAGCTTGGTCCCTACAGAGCTGATTACTTACTGACTAAGCATAAGATAAGAAACCTGGCCCGAGCATTAGTGGTGGTGGGTCGAGAATTTGTGTTGGGAAAATCGTGTCAAGCGTAATTGTCGTACTAACCGTTAATTGTTAGATGTTAGTTGTTACAAGTTCGATTCTATATTCTTTAAACAACTAGATTTTGGTACAGTTAGCTAGTCGATTAGTCCTAGACTCGTTTTAGTGAAGATGAAGGAGGGGAGCTCCTAATTCCATCTAGTTATTTCTCTTTATCTATAGACAAACTTCAGCATCATATTTTGGGTGTCATGTGAAGTGCAAGAAGCACAAGATCAATTAGCTTAGCCAGTGATTAAAAAATTAATGTTTGGGTGTCATCTGATTATTGAAATTGATAGCCGGGAAGTTTGGCAGCCGCGTGCAAAGATTTGTCAGGCTTTTTTTATTTTATATTTTGATGCTCTTGTTTTGCTAATCAACTGAATGTTTCAAGAAAAAACTTTAGGATGCTGCAAACAGTGCCATAGTTATTTAAATGGGAACAATTGACATTATTGGTCTACACTCTACACATTTGGTCTGGTTTTGAAGGAAGAAGGATACGAGGACGTTTGGTACTTCCTCCGTTTTTTATTAGTTGTTACAGTTTTGTTTTCATAGACTTTGAGGTAAATTTTTAGAGAGGAAAGATATAGAGAGAAAGAAAGAAGGGGACCAATTTGATAGGAGAGAGATATAGAGAAAGATTTACCCAAAAAAAAAAATCACAATTAATTCCAAACTTCTCCATTTAGAAAGTGTGACAATTAAAAAAAATGGAGATTTTTACACTCCATTTTGGAGTTAGGGTCAGTTTGTTTTAGTGGAAAATAGTTTCATGAAAATCACTTTTAAAAGAAAACAGTATTCAATGAAAAATATGATTGTAGAAAAAGTTTTCTTTTGTTTGTTTGATTGGAGGAAAACTTTGGGAGAAAAGGTAAATAAAGTAAAGAGAATGGAAAGAGAGAATAAAGAGAAGTAAGGAGTGAAGAAGAAAATACATTTTTGCAAAATGAATTTAATTTTCTTATTCTATAAGAGCATTTTCCACCTGTAAGAAAATTGCTTTCCACCCCTTACCAAAACAAAAAACAGAAAGTGGAAAGATGTAGGAAAACCATTCTTCAAGAAAATAGTTTTCAACCAAAACAAACACAACCTTAATATCTTTTTTTTTAGTGGTGGAGTAGTCATTTTAGGATGGGATTGAGACGGGGATTAAAACCCCTTTATGTTCAACATACCTTATTCCGTTCTATGACAGGCCCAATTATTTAGTAGTTTGGATTGGATTAATTAGAGTAATTTCAGTTCAATTCAGTTTAATTAAATTCTTGCTGATCCATCCATTCAATCCAAATGTATAGGGTCTAAGTTCAACACTTTGACTTTCTCTATTACAAATGCAACAAATGAACCTTAATATCTCTAATTATTAATAAGTATAAATTATAATAGTTGGTATCTTGATAATATATATTGAGATAGAAATAACAAGATTTTATATCACTATGTTTTTATTTAAACCAACTATTAGAATAAATCATGTGATTAGCGTAAAAGTCAGAATATTACTTTTATTGTAGAACGAATAAAGTATAGATGTATATCTTTAATAAAAAGAAAGGAGATGGAGAATTAGCAAGGATTTTTAAGTAAAATAATAATTAAATCCAAACTTATTTTCAATGCTACCAAAATTAAGCACTATTAGGAGCATGTATATGAACAAGTTGTGTGCATGTGAACGTTGAAAAGTTAGTTTTTTAATGAACATCAAAAGAGCTTGTTTATTTCTTGGTGGATTAGACTGAACGAGATATGAGAATCGATCCTAATATCTTTTGGAATCATGAGCGATGATCTATCTAACTAAGCTATCTCTCACTCTCGTAAAGAGTTTGTTCATGAACATATATAAACAAGTATTAGTAAGTTCATGTTCAAGCTAGTTGTATAAACCGAGCTCCAAAACTTGTTCAACCTTAGTTGCTCTACCAAATAAACGGGAAAAAAAGTTTTACTAGAACTCGAGCGCGAGATGTTCACTAATATCGACTCGGTTTACGCCCCTTTCATAATCCCTATATCACATACCTACCATTCGATCAAAGATTTGAGCATAATCAAGAAACAACAAACATTTGGTATTCAACATAAATTTATAAGATATATCCTCTTTCCTATCCCCTTTAACACTAAAACATGCAACACAGAAACTTAGCAATAACCAAGTTATATTCGTAAATCGTAAACATATATTAATAAGAGTCTCCATTTGTGATGTACAACATCCACATTTTTCCTTCTTGAGAAGGAATATGTCTCTGCGTGTTAGAATGCTATTTGTCTAGAGTTGGACGGACCCAATACTTTCTTAAAGTCTATTCTAATTAAAATCTTAATTTCATGTTGTTTTATCAATCAATAATAGTTGAAGTAATTATTATTAATTTTTAGTGGTATTATAAAAACTAATGATTTAGCAAAAAAAAAAGAGTTGAGATTGCACTCACTAAAATCGTAATGTTAATTGTATATTTTTAATCACGTGATCTAGTTGAGGTTGCACGTAGATGCACAACGATGTTTGCGAACAATGCTGACTTATCGTTTGAGTTGGCACAATAATACTAATTGTTTGTCAATATCCTGCATGAGTTGACAAAGATTTGAGTGATCGCTACATCGAAAGCTGGACATTCAACTATTCTTTCTCATGTATGGCGTAGGGCAATCTCAACCTACTCCCTCAGTCCCTCTTCGGATGTCATTGCAGAGACATATGAGTCAACTCCTAGTTCGTGAGCTCCCCATTGAAGAAAAAACGGGGACATTAGATTGCATTTTTAGTAGTTGTTGTACTCATTGAATTGAATCCACATTTTTTGGTTATTTTTAATCATTGGTTAGTCTAGCGTGTTGGGTTGTATTAAAACTTTGTTCGTTGTTTCTTTTTATGCTCCTTGAATTAGTTTGTCAGAGTTGCAATTGGGGTTGTTGTAGTTAAATGATTTGGAGTTGTGATGTTAAAATGAGTTGGAGTATTGGCGGGTTTACAAGTTGAAATTATATGGCATAGTTCTAAATGATTAAACTGATTTTACAAAAAGCTCCAGAAAAATTCGTTATTCAAATTAGTGAGACCGATGGATATTATGCTAAACAAATTAGCGAGATTGGTGGATGTTACGCTAAACCAATTAGCAGAGAAAGGGAAGGAAATATCTCGTTATTTAAAGTAGAGTGAAATTCATGGACTTTGCTATTTTAGACAATAAACTCTTTCTTGATACTTTGTCGTTTCATTTAGCAAGATACCTGCAATTATAAAACAAAATTCTACGTATTAATGGGATAGGGGGAAAATTACATCGTACTCATGGAAGTACATACCTCTAGGCTCTAGATACCTCACATCTTGTATAATTTTAGACTTTAGTGAACAATAAAGGTCCGCTCCTTTGAACTTATTTTTGCTTATCTAAACTTAATATAAACCTTATTTCTAAGATAGTCAAACCTTATTCTTACCTGTCTGAACCTATTATCACTTGTTTGGACTCTTTTTTCTGATAGCGCTTGAAAATAAGTTAAAGAACGGGCCTAAGGATAGACTCATACTCCCTGACCACAAATTGTCAAAAGAGGCATCCTAATTCTAACATAAAATATCAAAATTAGATCAACCTAAGCTAACATTCTATTAACAAACTCATTTCATTGCACTCTACCCCAACACTAATCTTACACATTTTGCACCAACTTAGTCGCGCCCTTCTCTTCTGCTTCCTTTATTTCACTTTTGGTCTTGAAGTATAGCAAACCATTTTTTTCAAAAAATAAACCATCGGTTTTACCGAATCAACTGAATTAGTTCACTAAATGAATTCAACCAGTCACCGATGATGAAATTTGGCGTTTATTAAATGAAATAAATAAGTCACGAAATGAAATAAGTAGGTCACAGAATAATTTAAAATAGACACCGTTTTCTAGAAAGACGATTTGTTCTCATTTTAGGGTCCGTTTGGTAGGGTGTAAAACGTTTTTCTTGAAAACTATTTTCTCATTTTACATTGTTCGGTTTGGAGAAAAACATTAAAATGTAAAACTTGGGGTGAGAAATCATTTTCCCCCTTATTGAACACATTTTCCCCCAAAACAGAGAGGGAAACATTTTCCATCACAAGTGGAAGGAAAACATTTTCCCTCATAATTGAAGTACGTAATTGATTTTCAGTTCAACCAAACAATGAAAAATTCTTAAAATAGGAAATTATTTTACATGCACCTAAACGACGGAAAACCTTCATAAAAATGAATTTTCTAATGTAAAAGATTTTCGATTGAAAATATTTAACACCATACCAGAAAACGAAGAAGCATAGGAAGTCATTATCCCCAAATCACTTACCTTGCTTAGTTGCCCTCCTCAAATCCATATTCACTTCTTCTAGCTCTTGAACAACATTGATGAGTGCCACTAGCAACACACAACAAGAAAAAAAAGGTGCATCGACTCGTGGAGTCTAGTCCAGCTGCGCTGCCCCCAAATTTGACGGGTATTTAACGGTCTCCATCCCCAACTCCTACGCCACTCTTATTCTCTCTTTCTCTCTCCACCCTTTCCACACGTCATTCTCTGCTTATTATTTTCTTTATTCTTCTCCAATCAAACCAAAATGCAATCGTATCCAATTTCATTTTCTCCAATTTAAATAAATACCCAATTTTAAGAACCCTAGAATTTCAATTTCAATTTCAATTTTTAATTATACACAAGAATAAACAAACAAACAACAATGGAGGAGGAGTTGAAGAGAGAGAATGGTCCTACGATGAAATCGGCGATTGCAGCTCCTACAAATCCAATGGTTTCGCCGTTACTTACAGATCTTTATCAGTTTACTATGGCCTATGCTTACTGGAAAGCTGGCAAACACAATGAGCGTGCTGTGTTAGTCTCACTCTCCTTTCCCCCTTTTGTTTCTTTTACTCGCGTCCCATATTAGCTGCAACAGTTTGATTTTTATATTATTCGCTCGTCTTACTTCCATGTAGGTTTATCTCAATGTACTATCTCAATGTGTTGATTTTTCATAACTTGAACTAATTCACAATTAGATATTATTACTAGTCAAAGCTGTGTATTGAAAAGTGTGCTGGTCAAACTGTTATAAGACGGAGGAAGTAGTTTTTAAGTTAATTATTAGTTACTAAAATGTTTCGAGCGGAACTTTATGCGTTTATATCTAAGTAGTTAGATAGTATTGTAATACTTCAATTAGTGATTTGTTGTTTTGTTTATGAAATGTGATATGGTTGCTTATGATCATTTTCACTTATTGCACATTGCCTTATTGTTTAAAAGCTTCATTATATGCTCGCTTTGATGATATTCTCGTGGAAAGAAAATGATCTATAATTGCTTGAAAGCGCGAAT
This sequence comes from Patellifolia procumbens, assembly GCA_947645195.1. Lineage (NCBI taxonomy): Eukaryota > Viridiplantae > Streptophyta > Magnoliopsida > Caryophyllales > Amaranthaceae > Patellifolia > Patellifolia procumbens. Next base: position 5,275,858 of record CANSGD010000144.1, read on the forward strand.
ATTCGAAGGATTTGATAGCTTTTTGGTGTTGGTGTTGAGTTAATTGCTTCTCTTTTATGTGTTGAACCAATTTTTTAAACTATGTTTTTCTGTTTGTTAGGTTCGATTTGTTTTTCCGAAGGAGTCCGTTTAGTGGTGAGTTTACTGTATTTGCTGGTTTAGAAGAGTGCATAAGATTCATAGCCAATTTCAAGTTTACAGAAGAGCATATTGCTTTTGTCCGAGATGCCATGCCTGGTAAATGTGAGGTATGTGCAACTTTTGTTGTTTCTATTCAATTTTTCTCCGAAGACACTCTTAGGAGTTTGGTTGTTAGGGTGCGGTGCAACACATGGATTTCGAAGGTTGTAAACAAGTTAAGCCAAGCCATTAGAGAGTGCTTAAATTTTTAACCATTTAAATTTAATCAAACTAGAATTGAGTGAAGATATAGTTTGAGTTTGTTCATAATCTTGTTTAGTAAAAGTTATGTTCTTTAATGTTATTTCAGAAAAGGGAAAAGTTGATGGCATGAAATTTTTTTAATTATTAAAGTTATATACTTGAGGGTGTGATCTATGTTTATTTAATTTATTTGAACTTTTCATTGCCCGAATTCGTTCAAATCGAGAGTAAATTTCAATGTAAACATATTATAAAAGAAACATACTCGTTATATATAAAAATGTTAGTCAAATTGTGTAATCGAGTTGTTCGCGAACATATCCAAGTCGAGTAATATGGTAATGGAGTTTAGCTCTTTAATATCAGGTTTGATAAAGTTGTGAGCTTTGACCAATTTTGACTTAGCTTGCTCATGAATTTAGTGGTTTGTTTACAACTCTAACTCTGTGCCCTTTTGCAAACCTTGGAAACAAATTTGAGGCCCAATATTTGAATCTTTAACCTGAAGTTCAAAACAAGAATACTTTACCGCTTTGCCATATCATTTTATACATAAATAGAACAATTGTAACATTTATTTCAGGGGGAGGGGGGTGTGAGTGGCTGGCTGTGAGTCTCAAGAAGGTTCATACCTGCTTGCACTATAAGAGTTATAGTGTAAGTTATGGAAATAACAATGAAGCATAATATCTTATAGAATGTATGGACTTGTTTGGTACTTGGTCTGGTTGTTTCTTTGTTCTTGAATTGCCTATCTTTATGATCTTTACTCTTGAACAGCTCGTTTTCAGACATATTTGAAGGTGTATTAGGTCCAATTTCAGATAATTTTTGTTTGTTGGGTATCTTCTAAATCCCCTTTTCTTCTTTGAACGTCCAGGAGGGTTTTTTGGATTATCTTCGAGAACTGGATTGCTCTGAAGTCGAAGTCTATGCCATTTCAGAGGGATCAATTGTTTTCCCTAGGGTACCCCTACTAAGGGTGGAAGGACCAGTTGGTGTGAGTAATTATGATGAACATAGTCATTCTTATTCTGCTTTTGTGGCATCTTGTTCCATATATGCTCTGAAGTTTTCTGATTGAGGACCGTGCTTCAATTTCATCAGGTGGCTCAACTGCTAGAAACAACTCTTGTCAATCTTGTCAATTTTGCATCACTGGTGGCCACTAATGCTGCAAGGCACCGGATTGTGGCTGGAAATTCCAAAATACTGCTCGAGTTCGGTCTTAGGCGGGCACAGGTCTTAGCTCTGGATCTGGCTGTTTAGAAGTTTATAAATTTTGACTCTCGTCTATGGTCATTCTAAATCTAATTTATGATCAAACATCGTAGGGGCCTGATGGAGGAATAAGTGCATCAAGATACTGCTATTTGGGTGGTTTTGACGCGACGAGGTAAGTTTTGTAAATTAGAGGTCTTTGACATCCCTTTGTTCATGCTCCTGAATTGCATGTTTATGAACCATGATATAGCTAGAAATTTTTGAAAATGCAAGTCTATGTATAACTATACATTGAAGCTACCCCCAAATATTTGTTGCTGCTTCATTCATTCAGCATGTCTTTGGAAAGGACAATTGAAATCTAGTAGTAACTAACAACATTTCGTAACTTGAGGAGAAAAGTTCAGATTTCTCTCATAGAATTATTAGATATTTTATTACAGAATGGAGCAAGGAGTTAACTGTCCCTGAATAAAGAAAGGGAAGATTTTCCGGCTACAGATTCTCCAACATTTGGCCAATTCATCGAAACACTATCATTGCTTATCTGTTGGCTCTGTAGCCAGCAGGATGCTTATGTAATGAGTGGGAATTCAGCCAAATAGCCGATATCCCAACATTTCAATCACATTTTAAGTCATATATCTTGGGCTGTGTCATCAAAGCTATTTTTTGTTATTTTTCTGGACAGCAATGTTGCAGCTGGAAGATTGTTTGGAATACCACTCAAGGGAACACATTCACATGCCTTTGTTAGCTCATTTATGGTAAGAGATCCTCCTAAATATTTGATGATTTTACCCTTCATACCTTATTTTTATTACTGTATATGATATGTGATGCAGATGCAAAATACTTTTAAATGGTAATTTCATTACGATGATTTAGGTGTAATCAGGCATGAATAATTCATACTTTTGCCTTTTTAAATGAATAATGATCTTGACTTGAAGCTGCTTGGAAGTGGTCATTGGAGTTGATCTTTTATTGACCTACTGCTGAGGAAGATGCACAGCAGTATATGTTGGCTTAAAAACTTGTACATCAGATTCCATGTGGACTTGGATCCGACTTGTAGCTTATGTAGCCTTTATCTAAGTTGGATAGGCGACTCAATGGTCAGCAGTTAGTGTTTTGGAGGTGAAATGTCAAGCACTAACCAGGGCTGAAGCTTACAGACTTTGTCAATATTACTTATAAATTTCAAATACTTCTATTTAATGAGGATGTTCAGATCTGTGTTTTATTAATAGAAATCCCTGCAGTCATAATTCATATTCTCTCTAAATATGTTTGTAGACCCTGTCGTGCCCTATGCTAAATTTCTGTATTTACACGCGTTCAAGAGTTTTTTTTCTACGATGTAAAAATGAAAAGCACCTAATATTTATAATAGTGGGAAAGCACTAAGGTTGAAGTACTCTGAGTCATTAGCTATACCACGGGCCTCTGGCCATTCATTTTATTTGCTCTTTTTCTCTTGGACGATGGCCAAAGAAAAGATGGTTCTGCGCCTGAGTATTTTACTTTGATCTGCAGAGCCTTGATGAGATTGTGGAGAAATCACTTCAAAGTGCTGATGGTTCTACTTCTTGTGAGGACTTTGTCAGTCTGGTTCAGACATGGTTAAACAAAATTCAGGTGCTTGTTATACGCCTTCTCAAATTGTATCTTCGTTTTGTTTTGATGATTATGTTTTGCCTATACATCACCCTGTTCTTATTAAACAGTTCACATCAACAGTAAATAGTATTCATGTCTCACGCAAAAACAAAACTCAACATCGTAAATCCAATATCACACTTTTAGGGAAAAGTATGGTGCGACAACTCTAGACTCCGTAGAATCTCTCTGCTTAAATTGCCTTGCCAGTTTGTAGCATTAGAAATGCTTTAGTTTAGGGTATGGACTCTTTTGTTTGATGGGTTAGTTGGTGCATCTGGTAGTGGCAAATTAATCTTTGTATGATGTGACAGACATATAAAAAAAAGGAGTTTCTTTAAAAACACTAAAATAAGTAGCTGGGCGAAAAAGCCCCGTTTTTGCTGCCGGAAATCTATAACCTTCTTCTGTACTCTTCTGTGCTTGAATGTTGAAACGTGGAACAGTCTTCATGGCATTTTAATCCAAACGATCCTTCTCGGATCACTTAATCATGGGCACTCTTTTATCTTTTGTGTTTGTTTGTAGACTAGGAATTGAACCAATAATAAGGTGAGGATGCACTATTAAAGTTCTTTTTTCGTTTGGTCTTCATCACCCTTCTTATGTTCATTGGCTCATGAATTTGAAGTTGTGCAACTTCCATTCGTTGGTTCTTTATTTGAACCAAAACCATCCTTCTTGGATGGTTCCCAACTTAATTATGGGTGTTGTACCAGAGTTTTATGAATCTTCATTTTGAAAAAAGTTATTTTTTCAGTCAATAACTTTTAAATTTTCAGAAAGCAAACTTTCAAAGCTTCACAAGTTCACATATGTCGTGAAAATGTGATGCTCAGAATCTTGTACTATTTGTGAGAATCTTTTGTACCATCATTGTTTAATGTGGAAAATGGGGAAGAATAGGTGAAGTCCTTAGCTTCATGACCATGAATGTAATGAAATTTCGAATACAGAAGATATAAGCTTGCCTAAAGGCACTATATGATGATATTACTAGTCACATAAAAAACTTTGGGCCTGCTCTCCCCAACTTATGTTCATCAGCTAAGCTTTGGACAATACTGTTACTTTCACATATTCCTAATCTTTTCCTTTACTTTCACTCCAGTCCAATTTCTTCTTCCGTTCACTTGCTTTTGGCCGAAAGAGAACAGGGCCTTTATAATTTATAAAGGACAACATCAAGTGCTGTCGGCAGATTTCTCTTCCAATCCGACTCTTTTGAAATTGTGTCTTCTGGAAATTCATAATGCACTCTTAGGAGTACAGGTTGCTATGTACAGTCTCATTATTTTATTCATTAATTTTAGTGGACCCGTAAGGGGAAAGAATAAACTGATGAGATTGTGTGTGGCGGATTCATAGCCTAGGTGTACCTTATAAGTGTTGGTATCTTATGGAATCAACTTTCTTCTATAGGACACACTGCATCGCCTTTATCGTTTTTTGTATGTGTTCACAGAGAATGAATCCTTTGACCGGTGGCTTTGGTGAAACAAACTTAAGCGAGTTAGCAGCTTTTACTTCTTATGCCCTGGCATTCCCTGATAATTTTTTGGCGCTAGTGGACACCTATGATGTAAGTATTTGAGAATTCTCACCAAGTATGACATTGCACAACCTGCATCTTCATATGTATGCATTAGACTATTTGAAAACGTAGAAGTTTATGAGCATGTCAATTCTTACATCATTTTGTAATTATGTTATTTGATTTTACTCCTCTTCATAGTGACTCTAGTAAATATTCCTCCGTTTCGCAATACTCGCAACGCTTTCCTTTTACGGAAATTTCACAATACTTGCAACCAAACTCTATTTGGCAAGTTTTTGTATATTCAATTACCATTATACCCTTACTTTCTTACCCATATCACCTTACACACTAATTACCCAACCCAATTTACTTACCCAACCCAATTTACTTACCCACTAATTACCCCAATTACTAACCCGTGACCTGACCACCCACCCACCCACCCACCCACCCTCACTCTCTCTCCTCACCCCCTTCCCTTCCAATGAAACAACCCACTCACTCCTCCGCGGCTTCGCCTGCGTCCATTGAAACCACCACCATCCCATTCCATCCACGCCCCTCTCTCTCCTCACTCCCTCCTCCCTTTCGTCCAAGACCACCACATAATCAATCGCCTTTGAAGACGGGAGAACGAAGACCACCATGACCACCAAGGAAGATTGAACGACCGGCGACAATGTAGTCAATTTAGTGCCGGAAAATCGGTTTAACTTTCTCAGATCTTGGCCGTTTCCATCGCCTCTGACAAATCCATTTACGGTTTAGATTTTGTTTGTTTAAGTTTTCAAAAATCCAATAATTGTGATTCATGGCTAAGAAATCATAAATCCAAGAGGCTAAAAAGTGAAGTGGAGATTTGATTTCTGGGTTGTATTTTTCTTTTTTGGTAATGATTTTGGTGGTTTTTTAGTTATTTGTTGTCAAATTGTTAATTTTATTTTTGTTAAGAGTGTGTTTTTTACAAATTTATCCAATATCATTGTGGTGGTTGGGCTGCCGGTGGTGGTGCTTTTTGGGTTGGGGGAGCTGCGCTGGTGTTGGTGGTGGTGGCGTGATTGGGCTACAGCTGTGTTGGTGGTGGTGCAGCTGGTTTGCTAGCGTTACTGTTGGTGAGGTTGGGTTGCTCGCAGCACTATTGGTGGTGCAGTGGGGTTGCTGGCAGCACTGTTGGCGGTGGACTTGTGGTGGGGATTGGGGAGCAGATTAGTAATGGGTAATATGTGTTGATTACTTTTTGATGAATTGGCTTTGTTAAGCACATGGGCACTTTTGCCAAATCACACACTCTCTTTCCTCCTCCTTGGTTTATGTGCATTATACTTGGTTGCGAGTATTGCGAAACGGAGGAAGTATAAGATTTGTAGTAATCACAATGAAAGTTAGCAATTATCATGGTTAAGCCTTGTCATTGTTGATGTAAAGTTAACTTTGTAGTAATGTGGTCTGCTCTCTTGTTCATCTAGCATGCCACAACAATGCCATTTCTAATTATCGAGTATCTGCCACCTAGGTTCATACAACCAATGGCCAAACTATGAACATTAAGATTATGGTTCATGGCAATTTACTTCATATAAAAACCAATGCATGTTCATCAGGAAAACATAATCTGCGCTAACGGGGTTCATCTGGATGTATATAAAGAGAGTTGCGTGAAGTATATATAAAGTTGTCAATGATTTATTGGACCATAATCTTCATTGTCTGAAGAGTATGTGGGGCCATCAATGTTTAGCAAACCGAAATCTATTTAGGCCCTGAACCAACCCATTATTGAGTTTGTGAGTGTGTTTTTGGGATAACAAGGCTTCTCGTGATTCATGAATAATCCTTTTTATAGGGAGGTGCTTGGAGTACAACTCGGGCAACCCTACGTAAATCACTCTCCACGCAAGTGACACAGGGTGTTAGAGACGAGCCATGACGTAATGGTGGTTTGATTTGTAAGTATTTGAAAGCTGTATAAAGGCTCCAAACGTTTGAGATATACTTAGTGATATAAAGTATATAAGACAAACCACACATCCGAGCTCTTTTTAGATAAAGAATGTCATCATGCCGCCTTGAGATAGCCGATTTCATGGGCTAATGATACACGCCTTCAAGAAGTTTTGGGACCAAGGGTAAAAATCTAGATGAGAGGCCCTCCGAGGTCATATGAGACTCTTTGAAAGCATGTTGTTTGCCAAGAGAGGAGACATGGTGCGAACGAGGTCATGTTGAGCTAACGTTGGGTTGAACGGGAAGTATATAAGACAAACCACATAAATGTATTTTGAGATAAAGTAGGGGTCTAACCAATTGAGAGTGATCTTGGGCCCTCTCCAGGCGCCACATACAAATTGTCCTAGAGATAGCCAATATCATAGGCTAAGAAACGCCTTTGGACGTCCGAGGGAAGAAACTTTCATGGGAAGCCTCCGAGGCTCACAGGACACCATTGAAAGCATACCCTAAGCCAATAATGGGCACGTGGTGGGAAACAGAGGCATTCAGAGTTAACATTGGGCTGATTAAAAAGTATATAAAACAAAATACAAAGGGCCTTTTATGATTAAGTATTCCCTAACCAAGACCCCCAGAGGAGAAAAACCCGGAAAAATGTTGAGACAATCAATTTCATGGAGTAAATGCTTTTTGGGACCAATTCATGGGAAACTCCCTAAGGTCATAAGAGACCCCTTTATAATAGACACTTTGAAGACGAATCTCGGAATAAGAATGGGCACGTGGTGGAAAATAAAATGAAAGACGGGCAAAGAGAACTTAATGGGTAGAATGGTGACTACTTATTGTCCATCAAGATTTAAATGGAGTGAAAGACAAGAAAAACAATTAGGATAGTTGACAAGCATGGTGAGTGTATATAATCTCTTGGATTCTACCTTTGGTTTCCACTCATGTTATTTTCTAGTGTTTAGTGGATATGGGGAAGAGGATGAATCTGCTCCGTTAGCCCTGAATCCTATTTACCTGAAATACTTTAACAATATACCAGAACCATAACAACATAACTTGTTCTTGTTTTATGCTATGAGCTCACAAGTTAAATGTTACTTACATTCAGTAGCTACTATCCACGTCATATTCGTACTTGCAGATTACATTCCTATCTCCTAATTCGTTCCTTACTATAGCTGTTGCTTTGGGGCTACGTGTTCAATTGTTTAAATCATATAACATGGAAGTTTATATTAATTTGTGACACCAACTTCTTCTATCAGGTTTTGAGAAGTGGAATTCCAAATTTCTGTGCTGTTGCTTTGGCTCTCAGAGATTTAGGGTATGGAAGTGCACGAATCAGTTAATTACTTAATTTTAACATACTTTTTTCCCTTTTACCTCTCGAAGAATGTATTGCTTACTATTTAGCAAATTTCATTTTGTAAATGAATCTCGCCTGCTTGCTGAAGACAAATGATATTATTCATACTTGATACGGATCTAAGTTGGCCAGCATGATTCGGTGACTGATGAATTAGCGCATCTTTTGTAGATAGCAGCCATAGATTGGACGAAGGATTGTCTTGAAAAGTTGGGGGCAGGGATCCTTTTAATTTTTTAGATGGGTTTTCTGCTTGTGTTGGTTAGGATGTGTTTGGTATCCAAAATTTGTAAACAGTTTCTGTGTCAGGAGAGATCTAACAAGTTGAAATTGTCTTCGCAGTTTGTAAACAGTTTCTGTGTCAGGAGAGATCTAGAGCGTGTGTGACACTAGGATTGTTTCCTCAATTTCATGATCTATCATATGGTTTGCAGGTACAAGGCCATGGGTATAAGGTTGGATTCCGGTGACCTGGCATATTTGTCTTGTGAGGCTCGTAATTTTTTTCAGGCGATCGAGAAAGAATTTGGAGTACCAGATTTTGGAAAGATGAGTATTACGGCTAGCAATGACCTCAACGAGGAAACCTTGGATCATTTGAACAAACAGGTGATTGCATCTATTCCAATTCCTACCTACTGTTGCTAATTGGAGTTGCTGAAATTTTAACAGTAAAGCTGCAAATGGCTTGTTAAAGTCTTGCTTAAGGCTGATTTCTCTTTCTAAGACAAGTTTGGACCAAGGGGATTCTGCTTATATGCATAGTAGCATCTGTTTTCCTGCTGGGTAGAAACAGGAACATTTGTGATGTAATGTGAAATAGGAACCTACTATGAAATCTTCTCTAAATGGGAGAGAAAGTATTAAACTGGACAAGGTTAATCTTGAAGACAACTTACATTCCTATATGCTGTGCTACATTCTATGAAGTCTCTATGATCCCAAACTTTTTTTTTGTTTATTCTACTTTGAGAAACTACTGATAGTATATGTTCTCTAGTCTCTCTAATGTTGCAGAATGCTTTTTACAATCTCATGATGCTATTTCAGCAGGAATCTCATTGGTGGAGTAGGTCTTGCATCTTTAATTACATTAACCATTTTAAAATAAAATCACTGGGCATGCATACTTTGTTGCCAGTCTTTAGACTAATTTGATTGTGGAGACCGTTCTGAATTGTCAGCATTCACATTTCTATGGTTTTTTTTTTTGCAAATGAGAGTTCTTCCCTTACCTTCATCATTCTAGATATTGTGTCCTTTAAACACCCCTCCCCCCTAGAAAAGGCACAAAGGTTGTAGCCTTTATTTCACCTCTTAAAAGTTTTAGGAGTCCTTTATCCAACACAAAGCTCTTGGTTTATTTTCAGATTGTCTGGCGCTGGAAAAAGTGCGAGATTAAGATTATACTACTTCTGATTTTATTATAATTGGTTAATTTTGCATAGACAGGGTCATGAGGTTGATGCATTTGGAATAGGAACCTACCTTGTTACATGCTATGCTCAATCTGCGCTAGGTTGTGTCTTCAAGCTCGTTGAGATTAATAACCAGCCCCGTATGAAGTTATCTGAAGATGTTTCTAAGGTAGTTTTGTGTTCTGTACTAATTCTAGGGCAAGGTGACTTTTGTGAGATTGTGTAATTCTCCTTGTTTATTTCTTATGTCTTTTTAGGTATCTATTCCATGTAAGAAACGATGTTACAGACTGTACGGGAAAGAAGGATACCCACTGGTTGATTTGATGATAGGAGAAAATGAACCAGCGCCAAAGGTACAAGTAACTGAGAAACAAACTATATATCATTTCTTATCTTTCTCTCTCATGACTCTTATTGTGACTAGCCTGCTTGTCGTGAGATCTGTCACGTGCATCTAAGAAGCTACAAAGAATAAATAGTTTTTTAAATTTGATTACGTAAAACTCGAGGTTTAATTTGGGGAAGGACCACCTTCAGTATTCTGTATTGCTAATGCAAAGTTGCAGAAGCATCATACATACATATATATTTATGAGTTTGGATTGGACACATGAAAGCAATAGGTGTAGGCCGTGTAGCCATCTCTTTGAAGCTGTATACCATTATCAAGGCGGATAAATCAGCCCGTTTACGGCTTTGCCCTCACAATTGCATAGCTTCTTCATTCCAATTATGCTTTACACGAGTAATCAAATGTGTTTTTTGACTGCAGGTAGCAGAGAGGATTCTCTGCCGTCATCCATTCAACGAGTCCAAAAGAGCTTATGTAGTGCCCCAGCGAGTTGAGGAGCTATTGAGATGTTATTGGAGAGGTAGCTCAGGTAAGCTTCCAGTTTGTTCTCTTCCTTTGTCAGGCCATTTGTAGCATTGCAAAAATGCAAGATCAGTGAAACTGTAATTATAGCAAGATAACTTGTCATCGTTTTTCGGGCGAACCACCTGAGAAGTACAAATGTATCCAGAAACTTGGTTTCAATGTACTACATTAGTTGGACAGAACTTTTGCTTTTTAATTTCTCTTGTTTGTTTCATGTAGATAAAATGAGAGAAGATATGCTACCTCTGAAAGACATCAGAGATCGGTGTATAAGGCAGCTGAAACAAATGCGTCAGGACCACATGAGGAGATTGAATCCTACACCGTACAAGGTAGTTCCGAAATCCTTAATTTCTGAGAATCAGGGAGCTTAGTGGTTGAGGTCCAACCTCCCAACTTCAAGGTTGGGGGTTTGGATCTCTTTGAGTCTTTGTCCTCAAAATCTGGGATATTGTTGTGGTGGTTTCTTTCGGGGTAAAACTCAGTAATCAGCTTCGGCTAATGTTTCCTTTTGGGTTGGGATTTCCTTATCTCCTCCCAGCTTTTAAGAATTGTGCCATCTATAAAAGAATACATCTTATTTCCTTGCACCAAAATAAAGACATCCTTCTTTTCTTGTATGATGTTGGTGTTCATTGATGAATGCTTTTGGAAGCAGGTGAGTGTGAGTGCGAAGCTGTATGACTTCATTCATTTCCTATGGCTCAATGAAGCACCTGTCGGAGAATTGCAATGAGTCTCGGCTAGGGTAGCCGCAAATATGCATCATGGTATAGAAGACAGAGTAACAAATCATTTATAAAGCTCCAAGATTTACCAAAAAGAAACTTCCATTTATGTGTACATGCTAAATTATAGTTGCCTTTTTCTCCCCCGTGTTTCCAACATGTTAGATCACATTATAATTTATTTTTGTTTCATTGCAGAAAAGTAATAAGTATTTTGTGGGGAATTTTGTTAGCATTTTGTTGTCAAATGTATTACATTCGAAGTCTCGAGTTGTAAAATTGTTGTTTTTTATAAGATCATTGGAATTTGTGTATCAATTTAGCTTCACGGACTTGTATTTTTGGATGTTGGACAAATATATTTTAGACCGCTTTTTCATTGGCTTTTGACTTTGGAAAAATTGATTTTAATAATCCAACATTTGTCTGTTCCACTTTTAACAATCCCACCTTTAAGTAATTCGAAAATAATTCGTACTTTACATCCCATGTACTTTTAATGGGTCAATGACCTATTAGTAACCGGTTCAAAAGGTTAAAAGACATGTGTCAAGCTATTATTGCTCCATATTTTTATATTAAAATTAAAAACCTAATTAAAACAAATAAATATTTCTTTAAATAGAAAATTAGGTAATTTTTCCAAAATAAAAAATTTTTAGTTTTAAAAATTTTAGTTAAATTTAGTAAAAATAAATTAGGAAAATAAAAATAGAAACCCCAACCATCTAACCCCATCCCAGCCACCAGTCCCCACCCCGTCTGCCGGCACCACACCACCGCAGACGTCGCCCACCCTCCTGAAAACGCCTCTAGACCGTCGGCCTTGATCCCCCCATCCTGTTCACCCCTTCCCCTTAGCCGGAAAACGAGCTTTGTTCATCGAAACACTACCCCCATCCCCGCGAAAACCACCCATCCTCCCCCTCGAAAACTCCCCCACCCACCGTAAACCACCCAGATCTGATTTTCCGGTGGGTGGGAGGAGTTTTCGAGGATAGTGGGAGTTTTCGAGGGGGAGGATGGGTGGTTTTTGCAGGGTTCGAGGTAGTTTTTCGTTGAACAAAGCTTGTTTCCGGCCGGCGGTCTAGGGGTGTTTTCAGGGGGGTGGGCGGCATTTCCGGTGGTGTGGTGCCGGCAGACGGGGTGGGAACTGGTGGCTGCTAGGCTGGGATGGTTGGGGTTTTATTTTATTTTATTTTATTTTGTTTTATCTTTTAAAAGTTCTTTTTTTTGTTTTTCGATTACAAAAAATAAAGGTAAAAGACAAAGTTACTTGTTCTATGGGTTGAAGGTGATTTTGCCTATTAAAAATAGATGACATATAAAGTTTGGATTGTTTTCGAATTAATTAAAGTTGGGATTGTTAGAAGTGGAATGAGTAAAGGTTGGATTATTAAAATCAATTTTTCCTTTGACTTTTGGCTTTTTTATGTGGTTAAACAATCAAAATAGTGTTTAGTAAATGGCTTTTGGAGTAGTTGATTGAACTAGGAAATACTAGTCTGGTTAGAACCAAATGAAAATAATATAAAGAATAATGAAGGGAAAATAGAACCAAACTCAATAATTACAATGATTACAAGGTAGGCTTGTTTGAGGGAATTTGTTGAACTTTGTACGAGCGACACTATAGGTTACTTTGTTAACCTTAGTCCTTAGATGTAAAACCTAAGCACAATTATTTTTTGGTGAAAGATCGATGAACTTGATCTCACAGCTTGCTTTTTTATCTACTATAAGCATAAATAGATGCAAGCATGCTTCAAACCAACTAATAAATAGATGCAAGCATACTTTATTAACGAACTGATGTACATTGATGGTTGGAATTCCAGGAAACAAAAGATTAAGTTAAAAAATTTACTATTCAACTTTCATTAGACAATCCAAAAAATAACAACTTTTTGTTTATCGAATTGCCCCCCCTAAACTTCCTTAGTAGGATTAATAATAGATTAAGCATAAACAAGAGCAATATAATTCTCTTTTTCTTACAAGAATAATGTTACATCAGTTAGAAGTTGTACAACTTGTCATGCCATGCCAAAAAAATAAACTATCGTTGGAGAGAACATCTGTTCTGAACCAAAGTTCCTGAAAGGACATCAATATACTATTGTGAACTAATTAACTCTCTTTCACGCCTATACATAATATTTACAAAATTCTGAGCAGACACCTCTCACTTATAAATAGCATTTTAGTATACAAATTCAAAGCTACACAAAGAGGTCATTTAGCTGCACCCATCCATAGGCGCAGCGGTCTCTCAACTTCTGCGCTACATCAGCCGCTGATGCAACCATGGGGCGAATTTTAATAAGCTCCTTTTCTAAAGGTATTCTTGCAGCAGCATCCACCTGCATCTTATCCGTAATAAATGAATAAACCTGGATTAAATAACAGCTGAAAAGGAAACTGAACAAGAGATGTACCTTCTCAATGCAACAAACAGTATCGAGTGTATGGCAGAAGTATGTAAGTTGCTTATATAAATCCACCTCTGAATACTGTTGGTAAAAAGTACTGCATTAGTAAGAATGTGGTAGCTGGTGTTTTGTTCTCCACGGTTTAAGGTAAGAGAATGGAGTACCTTTTTTACAAGACGGCCATTACAACGAGGGTAGTTCGGACAGACAGTTCCCTTTTCAGAATCACCTATGACCCGCAAGTTTAGGCTACGAGTAGTATACTTGCACGTCTCATCATCACACTACAAGAAACACAAGCTTCAGATATATCGCAGTATCAATGTGTAAAATTACCTAAAGGAGTAATTACCGTCATTAAACCCTTGTAGTATGTTGAGATGAACCCATATGCTTGCCTCTTGACCTGGTAACATAAGAGGACAATTATACTTAGTTCTACAAAGGATCAGGGATGGTCTTAAAACAAATATTTCAAGAGATCACGAGAAGTTAAGTGCAGCCCACATAATAAATAGATGTGATATATTGATCAAGCTAAATTAAGAGCTCAGGCCGATGAGGGAACAAGTGTCTGGGCTTTTACGAACATCAGATTAAGGCCAGTAGATAAGTCACCTGATTGGCAATCATTGCAGGAGATATCCGACCAGCATCTCCTTCCTCTGGACACTTGGGGCAACGCAATCTATGCGAGATACTGGAAGTGGACTTCTCTGGCTGAGCTTCATTAGGCTTTTCTGCGATTGATTGACATACGGAACTGAAGACACTTGGGCAATCAAAAGAGCCAGAGCAGCTAGGGCAAGATAACCTTAAAGGTTGACAACCTTGATATCTGCAGCACGCACCAATACACAATCAACTCACTCACCATCAATCAGATCAGCAATTCATGCTCTAGAAAGAAAGCAAAAGATGATCCCAAGAAAGATCAAAACAATATTAGATGTGATAACCTCTCTTTTCTCTCTTTTTTTTTTTTTTTTTGGGGGGGGGGGAGGTTGCTTTCTTCTAAGGAGTCCGTGTTATTACTTTTTGAACAAAGAAGTCAACACCATATACTCCAGCATTATTCAGAGAAGTTATATTGCTGTTTCACAAGACACTGCTTAAAAGAGAAGCCATAAGCCTTTACCTGTCTTGATCATCAACAGAAGACAGCAGTGTGCTGGAAGGATCATAGCTGGTGATGTGGTTAGATTTATTTTGGAACTGAACATATAAATCAAAAGTCAGTACTCAGTAACATGGAGCAAATGAAGGCAAAAACTGCACAATCAATCAATAGATGGTGGACTTTCACCTTCGAGGAATCAAGGCCCAGACAATCGGCCAGACGAGCAGGGTCTGTACCCTGAATGGATGCACATAAACGTGAAACCACAGGATGAATCTGCAAAGATATACTCTAGGCTTAGAAGCTGACGAAGATTGTGAAAAGATAAGGCTATTCGTGGAGGTTGCAATTGCAAAAGAAAACCTGTTGGGATAAGTAATAATCAATGTCAATCATCCATTTGGAATTGTCACTTTTCAATTCGTCAGGATGTCTAGCTCGCTGAGCAATACCACCAGAAGTCCCCAAACTAGCCCCCTGTCAAAACAGAGAAACCAATGCAGTAAGCTAGTATCCATAGTGCATACTACATCATCTTATGGCATTTGTTTTCAATTCTATAACAACTATTAGACAAACCTGCTCGCAGCATATGATATATGGAACCGTGTCCCCTGCGGAACAACCACTAGAATAACCATTCTGTTTCAGTCTCAGTGCCACCTATTTAAAGATAAACAGACGGGCTGATATAAATCAGTATATAATAGTTATTTAGGTCCTAAACAGAAGACATAGTCAAACAATGGATGTCCACCAAAATCACCTGAACGTGCGGTTGGTTTTTGGCATCAGGATAAGCTTCAGGTGGTTTTGTCAATGACTTTGTTATGATGTATTTTTCAAGAGATACTTCTCCTTTTCTCATCTCCTCTTGTACCTGTTGGTACCACGAGTGTTTAGTTACTCACTAATAAATCCTAGCCATACTCATTTGCATAGTTCATTGGCATATGTACATGGATCTATTATTAGTCTAGTACCAAAATTGAATCTTCAATTTTTTTGAGAAGACGAATACTTTTGCGTTAACAGCATTAGACTTCAGAGCTATGCTGCCCTAATCCATAATAAGAGAGTTCGACCATGGCAATGCAGCAGTAAATCTGGATTTTTCAATCACTATTCCCACATCTCTATTCCTACATGGTGTTTCGGTCAGTTTCATTATAACTAAAATTTAAGAAAGTTTTCTTTACCTTCACAAGAGAGCTATGTATAGACTCCACCACATCCTCACAGGATCTACAACGAGGGAAAAGCATAATATTGGTCACCAATAAGGGAAAACGGAAAGTACGGAAAAAAAAATCCATCTGCAGAACAATAGCATGCAAAATAGAAATATAAGTATACCCCCCAGACAGTATCTGACTCAGGCAGAAGTCCCCAACTTCCTTTGATAACAAGCTCCAATCACGACGTACCATATCAAGACCCTTCCTTTCAATTACCTGAAACAGCCAATTTTAGTTGACATTTATATTTATTTTTTTAGGGGAATTGAGATTTATATACTGGATCAGCCACGATCAAAACTTTACAAGAAGGTTGTTAGAGATACCTCATATGATGTTCCGTCCCTGAATTGCAACTTGACAGCTGCATACTTTTTCTTCTTAAGGAGCAACATCCTCTTGTACAGCCCATCCAGATCAATTTCCAAACACCTATATTTTTTATTAACCTGAAAAGAAGATGAAAGCCATCAGACTTGGCTCCATACTGAAAGGAAGACCAATAGGCAAAAGTAGTCATGAGTTGTTATTCAGTCGCCAACAGTGTCCTTGTCGAAACAGAAAGGGACCGAAAAACTTGACTCAAAAGAAACGTCAATTTTCCTGATGAATTGATTTCCAACATATTGTGTTGAGTATGAAGCTTGCAAGGAACTTCTACCCCTTTCCTTGACGTGCTTGGTACTTGGTACAAGAAATGCCTAACTTTGTTGCAGTGACCTTTTATATGGTATTGATGCTGTAATTTTACCTAGAGAACTCTGATGCTCATATCACTGATCAGCCATGTTTTGATTAAATATCATTTAAAGGAGTGATTGACCAGGCATCATTGATATATAGGACAAGGAATGAGCAGGCTTCGTACGGCTGTAGCATTGTTACAGTCTGCCAGGTTCTTTTTCCGTTTCTCCTCATCACGCCTGGACTAGAACCCATGTTTGATGTTCCTTATCTGACTCTTACTTGACGAATGCAAAAGATAGTCTTCCGCTGCATGCTTTTGCTAAAATCTCAAAGTTCCCTTTCACAAGTAAACTGCACCCCACTCTCCGTCAAGAAAAATAAGGAACTGTATTAACGATATTGGTCCCACTAACTATGTTTGGCTATAAGTAGTCCCCGTCCTTTAGATTTGAGCTGAAATTCTTCTTATTGTCTCGGTCTTATAATGTATGCAAAAGTTGACAAAACATTCCTATCAGTCTACTACGTACAATTACTTTACCCGCGCAAAGCACTCCTTTCAGATAGGGGAAGGGGATAGTAGGAAGGAATGTGCCGCTATTTCCCTTCCAGATATTTGCAGCAATGGAAGGAGTTGTTCATTAAAAGGAAAAGAAAAATGGATCCCTTCAATACCCTTTCCTTTACTCCCATCCTATATTGGTCTTCCTTCCCTTCACATTTTCTCATCCAAATGCACTCTTACACATTGTTTGGATAGAAGAAAATGGAAGGAAAGGGAGAGAAGAGAAATGGAGGGGGTTAATTTCTCTTGTTTGCGAAATAGTTTGGGGGAGGGAAGGGAGGGACCATTTTCCCTCCTTCTTTAATTAGCTTAATCCATCAAAAATTAGAAAGCTTTGGAGGGAAAATGGAACATACATCTTCCTTCCCCCCCCCTCCAACCCCCCTTTCCCATCTCTCCCTCCCCTTCCTTTCCCTCCCTCTATGTTATCCAAACAAAGTGTAAATGTGAGAGCTTGTTTCCCCATCACAGTAAAACTCTCTGAAGGAAAGCACTCTCATAGGAGAAATATCGCACAATACCTCTAAACCCAAAACCGCACATTTCCCACAAAAGGGGGAAATCAATATATGGCTACATCCGGTAGTTGAATATGGAAAATCTTATCTCAGCATATAACAAAGAAACCCTATCCCTTTTCCAGATATCAATAATGAAACCAAAAGATGGTAATTGATGTCACCTCTTGGATGACTTTCCCGGCAATGGCTTTAGCTTTCGCGATATCATCAAGGCCACTATATATCATAATTGAATCTGTATCACCGTAGATAACCTATCCAAGGGGAAAACAAATTAGTACTTGGTGAATATGGCGGGACACTTAGTGATGTAAATGCAATAAGAATAAAGCAATGAGCGTAATTAATGGCCTAACCTCTAAATTCAATGTATTTTGCACAAGATCAACAGTACTTTGCAAAATCTCTCTTCCCTGCATATCAATTATGGATTTGTCAATGATTGCTTAGAAAAGCAGCTTCTAAAATACCATAGAGGATATCTTACTTGTAGAGTTATAAGTTCGGCAAGGGGCTTTGCGTAAAATCTTGAGTTTGAAAAACCTAGGCATCCATACATACTGCACCGATATAATGAGGTAAAGATAAATAACTGAATATATAACTAATAAAGTGGCAAAGAAAAATGTACAAAGAAGCGTTCAGAGTTGAAACAGAATTAATAAAAAACATCAACCTATTTGCCGTGAGCTTAAGTGCTTGCTGCTGTATGTCAAACTGTTGGGCTTTAAGGCCTGATGCTGTCTTCAGCCAAGACTTCACCATTCTCCTCCTCTCAACCAGATTTTTTAGCAACTAAGGACGACAAAAAGAATTAAAACAATAACAATAAGTCAATAACAGAAAACTGCAGAGTGACAATCCAAGACAACCGAACTACCATCTAATAAAGATTTTAGGAGGAAAGTAAGACTCTAAGTCAGGTATTATGCTCTTTCTAGCTTCCTCAAGGGAATCTTGCAACAAAGACTACCTCACTATGATTACAAGCACGCCAAACTTTGTGAATTTATGGATAGGAAATTAGGATGCAATCAAAAGTAGCATCGACGAAGGCAGAATCTATGACACGCACTGATTCATCTCTATAAGAAATTCCTTGCGCAGTATACTTATCTAGAGAGAGATCGACAATTGTCTGATTCTTGCTGTTACAAGTGACTGAAGCCTTGACCAGATGACCACAGAAGGATTTATGTAGGCCTTGAATACAGAAATGATAATTAATGGTATTGCTTCAGTCCTAAGTCTGCATACATTTTCCCACCCCTTCATATTGATCATGAAACTTATTTCTAGGTACTGAAACTATACAGGGCAGAAGAAGTTGCATATAGAGACTCGAAAATGAACATAACACAAGAAAGCAGCAAACTACACGACCAAAAGAGATAGGGAAAGGCAAGTCAACAAAGACGGACAGAAGAAAAGGATAAACAGATGAAAAGAAACCTAAAGTGAGAACTTCATTTAATAAAGATAATAAACTATACCTCAGGTAGAACTCCTGTTTTCTCAGAGGATGGTATACGTGGAACTGATCCATCAGGATATCTTTCGATTGTTGTAAAACAGATATTGTACTCCTGACAAATTCATGCATCATGCCTATTAGATGATTGGTTTCATTAGAAGAGACCATTAGGGGGAAAAAAACTGAGAGATGTTTAAAACCTGTATAATAGACGGATAAAGACTATTGAAGTCCAGAAGCAGCACATATTTGTCATACAAACCTCTTTTGGGATCTAAAACCAATCCACCTGCATAAGAAGGACCTTTCTTTCCTTTCCCATGATCTTCATGCAGAGCCTTATTCTCATTGTTTAAGTTATCCAAATCTATATCATCATTACTCTCTACTTTGCGTTTTGTCATTTTACTTTCCTTTCCACGAGAAAATTGTTTGTCAGGAACAATATACTTCTTTGCATGAAAAGCATGTAACAGAAGATACTCCACCCGTTGCGCTCTAGCTCCCTGAAAATAGATATATGATTCACATAAATTCCACGTGCAGAAAGAACACTCGAGAATGCACAGTTTATGAACTATGAAGTCCTTTGAACACTAACTTGTAGAGTCTTTCCCCAAAGGTTGCCACTGATATTAGTCAGTTGACGTGTAAGTGGAAGAATACTCAAGTGGAACATGAGTTCCATAGACAACCACGCATCTGTCTCATTGCATTCTATCTGTAAACACAAAACCATGTTAGGCGCAAACATGATAGTGAATATGTCAGGTTGTAGCAGATATGCATTACAGAAAAACATAATTCCAGAACTCATTAATGAATATTATAAAGTTCAATATAAAACTATAGAAGTCTTTCCAGGCCAAATTGACAATTGAAGACTATTTCCTAGATATTTCATAATGAAGCGCACAGAAGAAGACACTAGGTTCTAGACCGGTAGCTTGGTTGATAAGGCTATCTCAGTTGTCGATGCCTGGACATATTTTATTATTATCCTCAAACTGGTTGTACATATTTTTTTTTGGGCGATACATTCTTCATAACAAAGTTTGCAGTATTCATTACTAACTCGCCACAACTTAGTTTCGAGAATTAGCACTTCTGAAAGTAGAGGCAATTATGACATACAAGATCCATAAGAGATTCGGCTGTTTGATACATTGTGGGAAATTCTTTCGGTGCAATCTCCTTCCGCTCCTTGTTCAGCTGTGTCTTTGCTAGCTGTGTCAGTGAGTAGCTCACCTGCAAAACAAATTCTCAGTTGAGAAGTGAAAGCATACTAGCACGTTCATGTTCCTGCAAGTGTTGACAGCCAAATACTATACCTCTTTCAAGAGGTCTCGGGAGCACAGATATGTGTCACATAAGAGGCGACCAGCAATACACGACATTATTCCTAGACTTGCTCCTGACCCAAAAATGGTGCTTCCTTTTGTCAATTTAGGCATTTCAGATCGTTTAAGACGACCTATTTTAGACCACGTGATGTTTGGTACTTTGCAAACCTGCAAAAATTGGATATGGTAGCATATCATTAATAACATGACAACCTTTTAATTAGAATGCTTCAAGACTTCTATTATTTGTCTGGATAGTTATCTTTCTAGCAATTTATATGCATAAAAGACATTTTTCTATTTTGGGAGAAATGCAACTTATACACCGGTCACACCAAAAACAAAATATCTAATCAACTGTTTCTTTTCTTTTCATGTTACATGTGACTTCAAATATGTAATCTTATATGCACCACTTGTCAGTTTAAATACCCAATGCAATGCCTAACATTTTCCGATTTTGGAAAGGCAAGAGTAGCTCATCATCAATTTATATTTTAGCATTTATGTTGCAGTGCTCCTAAGTATACTTTTTTCTTGATAGGTGACATTGAGTAATTTTGGTAGGGATTGTCAACCCTACATAAAAATATAGCTTGCAACTCAAAAACACAAAGATTCCAAAGATACTAACAAGTCTACGATAACAAATCAAATCATAAAATCATGCATAATCAATCCACAAAAACAAGAATAATTGATGTTCATGTCAAAGTTGTTAACTCTAATCGTATAAGATCCTCAAAATTTTAATATTGGAGGAGTAAGGCTTTCTCCTTCAAAATCCACAGATTCCTCTTCTTCCAAATACACCACGAAATAGTTTGATTCATGCTTTCCTTCCAAGTACACCAACTAATAATCAACAAACTAGCTTCCAAGTCCATTATCTCATTTCATGCATATATGAAGGGGGGGAAATCCTCCATTCATCAGTAGCCTTATTGAAAAAGTTGGAGCACAGATTTTTGCTAATGTACCCACCTGAACTCTATGAAGGAGAACATCTAGATCAAATCCAGAGATATTATGGCCCACAAGAACATCACTGTCCAACTTGTACAATTCTGTCATCAGACGGTTCAACAAAGCTCTTTCGCTGACAGATTTAACAAAATCAACAAATTAGAATACTCAAATATCTTCAGTTGCTAAGCAATAAAAGACTAATGAATGAGAAATGCAGTTGCAAAAGAGGGGGAGGGGGGCGGGGGGGGGGGGGGGGTGGGGGGAGGGAGATATGTTAATGAGCCTTGCATTTTTTGAACCAAAACAAAAATGAAAACATGAAAAATAGATTTAGCAACAAAAAAGAGTCACAAAGGGCGAAATACCTGCTTTCATAAACAAGTACGGTGCTTCCGGCCTTTGAGTTTCTTTCCGCAACTTCTTGAGTGAATCTAATTGGCCATATACCTCCATCAAGCTTCCTTACAATGGTAAAATGATTAAGCACGCCAGGTCTCTTCCACTCTGAAGCCAGCATTGGAGTATCAATCTGAAGATCAGAAATGAGATAAGTTTAGCATTCTGATCATTATATAAGACTTCCTCTGTTACATATCACTGCAACAGTCAGCAACACTTTCCTTTTCTGGAAATATCATATTACTTGCACCCAAGCAAAACATGGTAGCTTTTTTATGAAAAAATAACACATTTACCGTTACTAAACCGACTAATTATATCCTTTACCAACCCATTCCCATCATTTTTCCCCAGCCCTCTCTCTTGCCCTTCTCACTTCTTCACTACACCCAGCCAGTTACGACCAAAAAAGCCTTTAGACCACACTAGTTCAACCCCTCACCCCCTAAATTTCAAGCCCCCACCAGAAGTACTAATAACTGACTTGGCTATATGTGGTTTCCGAAGAAAAAAGAAGTAATTTTTAGATGGAATATGGCTACCTGTGGTGCAAAACATGTTTTGTAAGTTGGAGGTAAGATTGAGGCTCAAGCAAAAATTGAAAATCCCCCTTCCCCCAACCCCCCGGTCACCTTTTCCTTCTGTTGTTAATTGTTAGTCCTGTAGGAATATTAAGATTAACTCAAAATGCATGAACTAGGAGCTGGACAATTGGTGCTAGTTTCGGCCAACAGTACGGCTTAGCTTAAGTTGAAGAACTAAATTCTAGAGCAACAGGATTTGTGCATAAGCCAAGCAATCAAAATAATTGTGGTCAAGAGAGCAAAGGAGAAGTAAAGGAAAGAGATAACAGCATAATTACATTATATAACTCCTCCCCAGAATAAAATATCATCTCAAACCTACCTTCACTTTATTACATGAAATAATAGATGCCGAAACAATTTCATTGATATTTTGTTTCTCGTTGATAATTGTTTTCAAATTGATTGCTGTGACAACCACTGGCGGGATCTCTGCAGTGTTCTTGGTGGAAGTTGATACCTTGATGTTCTTCGCACAATCAACCGTTATCTCAAATTTACACCAGCTCACCTGCCGAAAAGCACCCCTTAGATATCGAACCTACATATACACGTTATATACAACAAGTTGATGTTGCAGATCTCACCCGTTGAGGAGAAGAGCTGGTAGAAAATTCAGATATTGACAACCATGATGGTCCTTTTATCTTCCTTTTGATCAGAAACAGTTCCAGGGGACTGCAAGGAGGTACCCAAACATTATTTCGTGCATACACTGATACAAGTAGACCAAAACGAAAGCACCCCGCGTTAAGTAAAATGCATCCAAATTATCAAGTTAAGGGGACAAAACCATACAGAAAAATGCTATGGAATACTTGTAACTATAACTAGGCCATCAATAGCTTGGACAGGACTTTTAAGGACAATCTTATCTGCATGAAGTCAATCTAGGCAGTTGTACCATAACTATAGCTCATTTTAAGGAGATTAGTTACCTATAATATTGATATCCTATATTAGAGAAGATTCCAATCAATTAGTCCCTAGTTTTTAGACACCTATCAAGGCCATATGCATAGAATATTATGTATATATTTTGTACTCAGCCGTACATAACAGGAAGCAGTAGTTTTCACATAGCTTATAAGGCTTCATGGTATCGAGCTGTAGATTCAACAAAATTGCCTTTGTCTTCTAAAACCGCCACTCTTAGATTCTTCTCTTATAACTAAGTTGTCCCTTCATGGCGAATCCTGAACAAACATCTAGTGATTCATCTACATCTAATCCCTCTCACAATTTTCAATAACCTCTCAGCTCACTCCAGCCACTTCCGGGGATAACCTCGCCTCTATCATTACTAAAATTAAATGGCTATAACTACCTTCAATGGTTGCAACTCAATGGTGATGTTCATAACCGGGCGGAGCAAAGATGAATACCTTACCAGAGATATTCCAAAAGTAGATTCGAATCATGCTAAATACAAAATCTGGAGGACAGAATACAGTCTAGTCATGTCTTGGTTGATCAGTTCCATGTCGATCCAAAATGGAGAATTTTTTTTGCTATACACCTAAGCTAAAGATATATGAGAAGCAGCAAGAGACACGTTAGAGTACTCTTGAGGGTCATTTTGAAGGAGAAATCCCAGTTACGATCTATTTCACTAGTCTTACTCGCTATTGGCAGCAACTAGACTTTAAAGACTAAACGAGTCTTCAGATTTTTAGCGGGACTTGACAAATCTCGAGATGGAGTAAGGGGAAGAATCCTTCAATTAAACCTGCAGGGACCTTTTATATAATAACCTTCATAACATTTCCATTAAACTTGGTAGTGTTATCAATACTTTCTTATTTGTATATATCCAAATTCCTTGGCCGCAAATAAAAACAATCGTTAATATCCTTTAATACAAGGAATTTATCTTCAGAACAAACAAAAAGGTAAGGAATAGAGGCAAACATCGAGAACATCACGATTTAATACTCCGCAGTAAAAGCCTCCTAATGTGCATAATAACAATTCTTAAACAACATGTGAGTGTTGGACCAGACATGGAAGTTCATAATAAAACATTGGGGATCAGTTTCTAGTAGGAGTTACTGCTTAATACTTGCCTTGAGTTGGTCCCTAGCACTGCACAGAAGGTGTCTCCCTTAAGATCTGACGGGAGTGAAGAGTCCTGTGATTATAAATTCGAGTAAATAACTACAGACAAAATTCAATCAAGATAGTAACAATGGAGGCCAATTGGCACTTAGAATAAGCATACTATGTAAACATAGAGTAACCATTGTCAATCTTGCTAACATGTAAGGGTCCACAAGTATATTTCCACTCCTAAATGAAATATATCAAAACCACAAACATAGGCATAAAAAGAAACACAACTATATAGTCGAAAGATGCTTCGAAAAGCCACATTACCTTGAAAGCATAGTTGATTTTAAGCGCATAGTTCTCCCCGTGAGGTATGTCAAAGCGCTCAAATGCATAACTCCTCTATAAAGCGTTCCAACCATACCGAAAGTAAGCAATCATAATAAAAACAGCCAACACGAAGCTAACAAACTTGAATTACAAAAGTTAGATTGCAATCCCAGACCTTAACAGGCGCCATGCTAAATGTTGAAACATTGAGGCCTATCAAACGTTTAGCAAGCTCGGTTTTCAATCCCGATGCCACTTCCTAGTAAAGAAATAGCCAATACAATCAACAAAAAGAACATACGAAGGGGGAGAAGTTTACAAACATTGCACATGGAAAATCAACTAACATGAAGCTTGGTGCGAAATTCTGCCGCTGTAATCTTATTATCAGCAATGTCCTTCTCCAGCTTCAAGACCACCTCATTATGAAATACAGAACTGTTTGGGATAGCATACAAACACCTCTGCATATTTTTTACAACAACACAGCAACTATGATATGTATTTCCAGCTTTAACCTAACAATTGTACCATACAAAACAAATTATCATCCATCTAATTAACAAAAAAAACATAACATACAGAATAAAAGAAGAGAAAATCACCCACTAACATACTTTTCCAAACAGATAAACCATGCCAGCATTAGTACCATATATCTCTTCATGTGCATCAAGTATATAAAAAGGCAATGACCCATCAGATTCCAAAACAAACTCCGGTTTCTCCTCCGATTCAACGACAGAACCAGCTTCAACCGGCTTACACTCAGCATCATTCATCGATTTCCACTCCGCCGCTGCACTAAAAGACTGAACCTTTTCCTCCTTAATCTTAGCATTAAATGCAAAAACCTTCTCATCCTCCTCCTTCAAAGCTAAATCAACCTTATCCTCAATTACACTTGCCAATTTCTCTTCTTTACCATTTCCGCCATTCGAATCACCTTCACATTGCTTCAATTCATCATTCAAACTTACATCCTCCTTATCATCAATTGTAATACACCTATCACCATCTTCTACCTTCTTAAATTCACTAACAACCAAATTCTCAACCTTAACCTGATTAGCCCCAACCCCACCTAACCCTAACCCTAACCCTAACCCTAACCCTAACCCTAACCCTAAATTCTTAGATTGCGGTCTCCTCCTCCGTTCTCGATCCCCATCATCAAGAGCAAACTCAGCAATCACATCATCCACAACACTATCAAAAATCCCTTTCCCTTTCTCCTCGTTCCGCTTCCGAAACACGGAACTCGTAAACATCGACGAGATCCTTTGTTTACCCATCAAAGCAGCAGCAGCAGATAAAGCAGTAGCAGTAGCAGTAGGTTTCTTCTCCTTCTCAACCTTCTTCTTCCTCCTCAATTTCTCTCCTCCTTCATCATCAAATTCATCATCAGATGAAAATGAAACTCCAGCTTTACTCCAATCTTCTTCCTCGCCATCATCGATGTATCCATCACCCGCTTCGCCGACGACGAAATCACTGAACTCTTCTCGACGCTTTGCAACTATGTCTTTGTACTCGTCTTCGTCGACGGTGTCGTAGATTGGTGCGTCCATTTTGATGTCGTATGAATGACGAGTTTCGCCTTTGCGGAGGGATTTAAGGCGTTCTAGAGCTTGTGCTCTTGCGGTTAATGCTCCGTTTGTTACTCTGGTTCGTCTTCTTCCTCCTGACATTGCTTGTTCTTCGTCCTCCATTGATGACAAGGTTATTGTTGGAGTTGAGCTTTTTTGGGTTCAGAGTTTTCTGGTATGAGTGAGGTCAGTGAAGGGAAGTATGAGCGCTGTTTTGCGAGTGTCGTTTTTTTTCCTGATTTTCGAGGGTTTTTGTTTGGAGATGTTTAATGATGGGCGGGAATTTTTGGCGCCAAAATACTTTTTTTAGGCGGGATCTAAGAATGGGGGCAATACAAAAAATCAAAATATGGGCTTGTTTTTTTTTTTTGGTGTTTGCACCCGGTTCACCCTTCGGGCTACATCCGGATTGAGGCCAAGTTCGGGGTGGTTAGGTTCCATTCCTGGTGTTGCGGAGATTCGAACACGAGTCCGTCCTACCAAAGCCAGTCTCCATCACCACTGGATCAACACTTGGTAAACCAATGAATATATGACATGGCGTAGTCCAAAAGAAAATTAAAAAGAAAAGAAAGGGGCTGACATGGAGTAAATCCATGTATTAGTATCTTCTGGTCAAGTTTACAAATTAAAAGGCTTATTTAAAAGTGTTTGTCTCTCTTGTTTGGATGTTGGCGAGGGCTTTTCTGAAAAAATACAAGTAAAAATCTAGTAAATCATTTTCTCAAACGCTTATGAGTTTTCATAAATTATCAAAAATAGAAAGGATATATAATTGTTAATCATCAAGTACATTATCTGAACAAAATTTTGTTGACAAATGATGTCCTTGTTTTGAAAGGTAAGTCGATTAACGGTGGTTTTAAAATTGAATATGGAGGTAGTCCAATATTGCCATACCGGAATGTCATTTATGACCGTCCGGATGTACCGGGTGATATTATAGATGTCTTTGAGAATGTTGATTATGACTAAGTTGTCATCTTCAACAAGCAGATTTCGAATTCCCACTTGGAGAGGTTGAAAAAGCCCATTATATAGTGATGTTGCTTCACCAACAATAAGGGGAGATCATTGTCTCGGTTATAAGTGGTAGCTTTTAGAACCGTTGTCATTTCGAAGAACAATGTCAACGGTTAACGAAAACTGTAAAGAGGACCCATCAAAACCGTGTTTGATATATTTTTTTTGGGTGCAACCTTCCATTAGACATAGATTATCTAAGGAAACCTTCTAAGGTAGGAGTGTAAGTTGAAGTGTAAATGTCAACGAAATTGCTTCATGCCCCACTGTGCCCTATGAATGAGATCAAATATCTCCTTTATAATAGTAGATTATCGACGTGTGTGAAAATATTGGAGGCCGCCACATATCGTTCTTTCTCAAGTTTTGACATTTATATGTTATTTAGAAACTATTTTAATTGTAATAAGATTTAAACCCCACAACCATGTATAGAAAACCAGAGCTCCTACCAATGAATAAATATGCTAATTTATTCTAAAAAATCTTGTACTATAAATAAATTCATAATTTTTTTTTATTACAAGACAAAAGAAAGTAAAATATAACACAATTTAGTTTCTATCTACAAATACAAGCATAAATTAACTAATCACAAGTCGCAACTCTCGGACAATGCGTGGATAAGAATTTCAATCTTTCATGAATAGGTAGTGATTGATCCACTCCTCCATATCCTCTTAACACTCCTCTTATCCAAATATAAGTATGACAATATGAAATTTTGCGTGGAACAAAGTGTTAAGCTACCGTGTTTGTATGCATAAATAATGTGACTAACATGACTTATTCCGTATTTGCTAATACATTTGCGGAAAAAGTTGGTGCATTGCATATATACCCCCTTTGAAATGCTTACAAATAGTGCTATATCACACTGTGACATGACAATTCTTTGAAAGTTCTCTTATAATCTATAAAAATACAGAAATAATTTGTTAAGGGTCTCTAGCTCTTCTCGAACTTTTGCGTAGCAATAGATAATACATTATCTAATCATCAATAACTAATAAGGTTATAATTTGGTGGTAGAGCTGTAACATGTAAATTAATTGGTCACGAGATTAAATACTCCTAAATGCGTTTACTAAGTAAGTCTTGGCATAGTGGTAATGGTTTGACCTCCTAATTTAGAGGTCATGAGATTAAAACCAACTAGGCGCATTTGGAGTGGGAATTTCCCCTTACCTTTCCCATGCGCTCAAATATTTGGCTAGCAAACACTACACAGGAAATTAAGTTAGTTCAGGTGTGGTGAAAGTCCTTTTCACCTATAAAAAAATATCAGCAAAATACAACTTCTATTTGTGACAAGATGACAGCTGCTAAGTCCAAACATTGCATCCATTTGCCTTTTTAGATAACTCGAAGCATTGTACAATCCAATCAACTACTTTCTTCTAATAAGCTTACAACAATGGAGGGAGTGCTTATTTAAATACCTTTCTAGTCCCTCCATATATTCAAATGTCTGACTTATAGTACTTAACTTTCAAGATTAATGTTACATATAAGTTAAAATATAAAAAGAATAAATTTATCATGGAATCATACTAAAATGAATTTAATATGACCTCTCCAAATTTTGATTTTTTTTTACACATACCTACTACAAAACAATCAATTGAAAATGCATATTATGTGTACAATCGACTAAAGTCAATATAGTATCGCTAAAGAAAGAACTACTAACGCATTAATATATCAGGAGCAGCTATAAAAGAGCACAATGCTCCACGTCCGAAAGCAAGCACCGACGCCAGCCCAAACCGGCATAATAAAACAATGCTCAATTGCTCACTAAAGCAGATATTCACTTCACTTCTACAGTGTGGCCCTTCTTTCAGGAGACGAAAGATATTTTGTTAATTATTTATTGGAGACATACATGGCCATAACGAAATATCACCTCTTGTTGACTACAATCTTTTAATCAGTGCTGCATTTCCCTCCTAAAATATAGCATTTCCTTCCTAAATCATTCAATCACATTATATCCAGAAATAGATTATGCATCATATACTAATATGTACCATGAGTATGGTACACCTAAGTCTATTTGAGTAGAAAAATACTATTAACTGTACCATGCTCATGGTATACCAAAATCAATTTGAACAAAAAATAACCTTGATTGTACCATAAATATGGTACACCTGGGGATATAGTATAAATTATATAATGGTACTTAAGGCTTGTTCGATATCTTCGTCAGCTATTTTTTTTTATAAAAAACTAAAAAGTCATACTATTGCGTGACAAATTATTGATTAGTCATACTTTTATTAAACCTTTCAAAATTTAAAAGTAACAACAATAAATTGGATTTTTTTATTTGTTTGCTAAATAGAGAAAACTAAGTTAGACATTTAGTGAGGACCAATTTAGTGATTAGGATAGGTAATACGACTTGACAACAGGCATCGACATATGGTTTTATACTTTCATAGCACGCAAAAAAATAAATTCACAACAGTATGACAAGATAAATGGGATCCAAAAAGACATAATATATGAGTAATATATAACCTAGTGTAGAAGTAAAAAAAAGCTCTCCATTAAAGAGATTGATGTTATATTATAAACAAGAGGGTAATTGGCAATTGACTTGTGACTTATTTTGGTAGCTGGTTTGACTGATTGTTTTGTTGACCAGTTTGATTGCTTGTACGATAATTGACGCTTCATAAAAAATATTTGGTAAAATCGACCGTTAAAATACAAAACCGAAGGAAAAAGACACAACTAATACCAAAAGCTGGTAAAACTTTAGAAGTGCTTGATAATTGGCTTGTGGATATTGGTTGTTGGCCATTTGTGGTGGCTGATTTAACCGACTGCTTTCAATAACTTATTTGACCGACTGTGCAATTATTAGTTGTTAATAAAGGTGCTTTGTAAAAAGGCTTTTAGTAGTTAATACTATTGTTTAGTACGTAATGGAAGCAAAATCCAAAAGCCAGATAAAAAAGTTGGTAAAACAACTTTTAGTTTTTGGATGAAAAGCTGGTTTTTAACCATTTTAAAAGCCATTTATCAAACTTTTTTGACTGTTTGGCCACATATAAAAGCGAAAAACCAAAACCAAATAAAATTTCATTTGCCAAACACCCCTTTAACAAAAAAAATAGTTTTTCAACTGCTCAAATAACCATTGACTAAACATTTTTACTGTTTATTCAAATAAAAAGCCAAATTCCAAAGTTCAATGAAATATTCACCCAAAATCTAATTGGTATACATCCCAGTGATCCCACCATCAATATGATAGTTAAAAGAAACAGCCAGGCAGCTATAAATCTGGTAAAAATACAATTTACAAAACCCCAAACTTTGGGTATGTTGGTGAATTTGCCATGTTTCTTTTAACTATTGAGTAAATTTAAAATAAAATAAAAATTCGACAGAGCGCGGTTGCGTAGCAAGAACCTTTATTTGATCGCAACAGCCGGGGAAAGCTCATGGCGCATTAATAGCTCAAACACCCACCAAACTCGACACTTTTATTACAAATCTCCATTTTTTATTTATTACATTTCAGAAAACCATAATATATTTATTTCTGTTTTTTTATTACTTCTTTGATTCATTTGTACCCATTCCTGTTTTTAGTCAGCTATACAATGTAACACTTTGAGTCTTTATATAAAATTCATGATTATATTTCCGTCACCTACGAATTATAAAAATGATCAAAGTTTAATATATAAATAGCAAATTATTAAAAAAAGGGGTATAGGGAAAGAGAATTTCGAATCGTCGTAAATCCTAGTACTAATAAAAGTATAGTAGGCATACTTTCACAAATTTTAACTTAAAATCAGAGTAAGCTAAATCCACATTTTATCAACAAGTTCATTCCATTTAACTCTAATCCAACACTGTTTTCGCACCAATCTAGTCGACCCTTGTATTTTCCTCTCTTTTTTCACTTTTAGTGGTTGTTTGGTATGCAGGAAGAAACACAAACAATGGAAATTCACATGAATTTATAAAGAGTTGTCAGTTGTTTGGTTAGCAGGAAGTAACAAAAAGTAAATAAACTATATAATACAAGTAGTAATCTGCAATATATTCCCAACTGGGATTGGGGGAACCCAAGATTCCTAGATATTTCAACTTTCCACAAAATGCAGGAATTTAATTACTTCCTCCGTTTTTTTTAGCTGCAACAATTAGGAATATTTGTGAGAGGTAAAATATTCAATTGTTGCAGCTAAAAAAAAACGGAGGAAGTACTTAGTATCCCCTAGGTAAGTTGAAATTCCCATGAGAATTTACTTCCCCCCATTGTCAACCAAACACTTAAGTGAAATTCCCATGAATTTAATTAGTGAAATAATTTCCTATAAATTAGAATTTCATTGGAATTTCGGCTTCCCACATAAACCAAACGACTATTTAGTCTCCAGCTACATATTTTGTGTAAAAAAATCAATGGATTTACCGAATAAATTAAAGTAATTAGTGTATAAGTAGTGTTAACAGACAGATTGCTGCACTAAAAAAGAACTAGTGAAGTAGTGAGTATTAATTGATTTTGTTTCACTGTTACTCCCGCAAAACCAGTGGAAAATGATCAGACGATTTGAAAGTGTCACCATCACTACACACAACTAAATTTTCTTGACCACTCTATCATTTCACCAAAAACCCACTTCTGTTGTTTTATTTTTATGCTCACACCCACTTTCTTCTTTCCTTTTCTTGTATGATTAAGAGAAATGCACACCAACTATTCGATGAATTGCTTGAATAATAACTTCTAATCATCTTAAAGTAAGGAACTTTTTTAATGGAAGATCAGCTCTCTAAACAAACATCAATATTTGGTATAAGATTATGGGTTGTAATTGGAATTGCTGTTGGAGCTGCCATTGTTATCTTCCTTTTTCTTATGTCTCTTTGGCTTATCTCAAAACGCAATAATCATAAGTCAAACAGCAGAAAGACTCAATCTTTAGCACAACCCACAAATACAACAACAATCCCAGTTTTGTCTAAAGAAATACAAGAGATTACTGTTGCAAAAACAGCTCGTCATCAACAACCCGACCCATCAAATGACCCGGGTAGAATTATGGGTGTTCAGAATCAGGGTTTGGTTGTAAATGAAGAAAGAATCCAAATTGAGATGATGGGTAAGGATAAATTTGGTGGGTCATCGTCAGCGGGTCGGGTTATGGTTGATCATCAGGTTGTTTCAGTGGTTCCTGAAGTATCCCATTTGGGTTGGGGTCGTTGGTATACTCTTAGGGAGTTAGAGGATGCTACTAATAGGTTTTCTGATCAGAATGTGATTGGTGAAGGTGGTTATGGTATTGTTTATTATGGGGTTTTAGATGATAACACTCAAATTGCTGTCAAGAATTTGCTCAATAACAAGTTAGTGTTTTTCTGTTAGTACTATTTCTTGCTTTGTTTGGTTAATTTCTATCTGAAAGTTAATGCATTTCTCTTGTTGTTGCATTTTTTTTAAAGGATTGTTGTTGCATTTAGTGCTATGTGATTGTGTTACTAGTAATTCCTGAATGGTTGTTGCCTTGTTGGTTAGGTTTTGTACATATGGGTTGTTGCTGTTTTTGGTATTATTATTACTGGTTTTTTGTTTATAGATTTGTAAAGTGGATGCTTGTTGGGTTGTGTTATGATTCAATTGAGTCAGTACTTGAATTTTGATTATCAGGGGACAAGCTGAAAAAGAATTTGAGGTTGAAGTTGAAGCAATTGGACGAGTTCGGCATAAGTGTTTAGTTAAATTGTTGGGTTATTGTGCTGAAGGAGCACAAAGGTATTTTTGTTCTGTCTCACTAGTTCTGTGTGAACCACATTATTAAGAGGATCTTCTTGTGGTCTTCATATATATTCTACAATGGAGCTTAATGTTATTATCTGAAATATGCTATTCTGTGTAGGATGCTTGTGTATGAGTATGTAAATAATGGAAACTTGGAACAATGGCTTCACGGGGATGTCGGTCCTTCTAGTCCACTTACGTGGGAGATCAGGATGAACATCATCCTGGGCACAGCTAAAGGGTATAAACCTCTTTTGCTTCATTGTTTTATTAAGCTTGTTATTAGGCCTGATTATATCTTGTGTTAGTTTCTTTTGTGGTATTTCATTGCTATAATTCGGCCATTAAATGACACTTGCAGGTTAACGTACCTTCACGAGGGACTTGAACCTAAGGTTGTTCATCGGGACATAAAGTCCAGCAACATATTGCTTGACAAGCAGTGGAACGCTAAGGTTTCTGACTTTGGGCTTGCAAAGCTTCTTGGCTCTGACCATAGTTATGTAACAACTCGTGTGATGGGAACATTTGGGTATGCAGCTTGCCAATTTGAACCACCTGTTGACCTTTTCTGATACAAATGTTTCAACATGTTCTAATTTTGAAGTAGGGTTTATCTGTAGCTATGTTGCCCCAGAGTATGCAAGTACCGGGATGTTGAATGAAAGGAATGATGTGTATAGTTTCGGGATCCTCATTATGGAAATCATTTCTGGAAGAAGCCCAGTTGATTATAGCAGGCCTCCAGCAGAGGTGATCTGCACTAGTTACTATGTGCTTCAAACACATAACTTTGCATATTCGTCTCTCATTACAAAATAAAAAACAATATTCATATTTACAATTGTAATTTCAGGTGAACTTAGTCGACTGGCTTAAGATGATGGTTACAAATAGGAATCCAGAAGGAGTTTTGGATCCCAAAATGCCTGAAAAACCTGTTTCCAGAGCACTCAAGAAAACTCTGCTGGTAGCCTTACGTTGTGTGGATCCAAATGCACAAAAGAGGCCTAAAATGGGACAAGTTGTACATATGCTTGAAGCTGAACAAGAGTCTTCTTTCAGAGATGTATGTATCCTGAATTGCTCGTGTTTTCTATAGGTTTGGTCAAACTATGTCAAAAGAATACTTCCAAAACTGAAAAAATGCAAATGAAGTGAAATACATATTGATAAGAATTTTTGAAAAACTTTCACGCTGTGTTGGATGCAAGCAACTCCATTCATCGGATACATCATACAAGAGGCTTACGTGCCAAAATGAATGCAGTTGCGAATTTTGAGTTTCATTTTCATGTTCATTGCAAATTTGTATCATCTGTTTGTCACTCTACTTTTCAGGACCGTACACGGACATCAGTGAGGACACAAGTTGAGAGTCAAAAAGAAGCCACAGGACCGAAGCAGGTGAACGAGTAGAGAATTAAAACTGAGGTAGACTTCTTTGAATTCTATTGCAAGTCTCCAACACGGAAAGGCATGAAAATTTTGCCAATGATACGAATGGGAGTTTCATTCGTCGTGCCAATTCTTTTGTTTCAGTATTGCAATGTCCAGTTCATTCATGGTGTCAATCTATTCACACATCTCTTTTGCAAGCCATCTTGCCTGTCACCCTTTAAAAGGGAACTTCTCCTACCTTCCTTTACACTTATTTGAATATCCTCAAATCTATACAGACAGGTTTTGTAAAGTGAATCTTAAGTAATGCTAGTGCTTTAGAGCTGTTAAAATTAATGGATCTGGCATTCTTAAGAAATTTATCTCAATTTTTTTTACAAGATCCTCATATCATGTCAATTATTCTTGCTATTGATTATAGTATAAACTTTATCAAGTGTATGGTATGATATCAATAAATAAAAAGAAATAATGTCTTTGCTACAGACCTTTTTCTTTCTTTTTCAAAATGAGCAACACAGTAGTATTTTTACGTTGCCCTTGTTTGGTAGATTAATTGACTTTTGGTTACGTAGTATTTGTTTATGTGGCTACATAAAAAATATGAAGTTCAGAAAAAAGCTACTTAGCTAGTCGAAAAGCCAGCTTTTCAGCCAAAATGAATCAAACCTGATCGGATTGGAATATGTCTCTCATGGATCGTAGCCGATTGCCGAGCAATACTATTCCTTTTCCAGTGAAGCTATGCTTTATTCCTGATTCTCCTTTCTTTTTTGTGGCTTTATCACTCAGTTCATACTGTTTTGCATATTACTTACTTTTTGAATCAAAGGCCTGCTATCTTTTTCAATTATGTTGTTTTTCCTCTTTAAACATTTTCAAGTGGGAATTTTAATTAAAGTACAATGACTGTCTAGAAAGATGAAGCCACAAAAACTTGAGTATTTTCCCATTGCTCCAAAATAGTAAATTTTAATCAAGTAAGGATGTACTTTTCCAAATTTTGACCATTATTGTTGATCAATTGCTAAAAACATAATAATACACTTCTATAGTGACGAACCTTTCAAATTAAGGGTCAATATTGACAAAATTTTGTGGTACTTGGAGTCAAAATATGACAATGACGATCTTTCCTCCAGGCTTTTCTTTATTCTTAGTAGAACAATAAATCAAATTAGCAATGTCAAATTGTCATAAATTAGGTGCAATATTCCAAAAGAGGACCACAAATTTCTTCTACCACACCCCGTTCTTTTTGCTAAATCAATTATATGGTTATTGCGAGGAATTATTAATTTCTTTTATCATGAACCACTCACGTAGCTTTCGAATGAAAGCAACTCTATTAGCTTAAGGGTGTTTTAAAAGGTTTCAGTTTTGATCGCGGCTAATCTCAAATGGGTTCTATTAAGTTCGAAAGTAAAGTGAAATTAAAAGATTATCAAATCCCGAGAAATTCAGTTCAGTTAAGAGAAATTCAGGTGAAAAGAATACAAAAGAGGGAGGGAGAGAGATCCCTGTGTTGTCATGGTCTTGCAATTTATGTAATGCACGGCCTCTTATTATGAGGGGGGGTTAACAAACTAGTCCTTGAAATGACATCTTTCTGTTTCTACCTTGACAACTAACATTATCAGGAGCTACCAAAGTTTGTCCTTGCCACTCCCATTACTGCAGTATGCAATGATCTGTAGATGTTGGTTGGTAGAGAGATGTTTTCTCTTATAATCTTGTAAGTTTTATCTGATATGATTAAATTCTTCTCGATCAATATTATTCATTTTCACAAACTTTTTTATTGGGTTATAAGAAGGTTGTATTGCCAAGTTGCACAATATTTCATGGGAAAACTTTTGAGAAACGTTTGACGGTTCATGACGAGTGACAAACAATCCAACTAAGGTTGTAAATGAGCTGATATATTGTTCACTAACAAGCTCGATCAAAACTCGGTCAAAACTCTTATTAAGTTTGATGAGGAAGCTTGCACAATAAGTAGAAGCTCGTTTATTAATCGAACCTAGCTTTTACTTCTGAAAACTATCTTCTTGATACTACTTTGGCAAAAGATTTTCTGTTCTATAATTGGTGTTGGTATTGTCAATTTTCCTTTGTTTTATTCACCATTTCCCCATTCAGATTAAACCATATTTCTGGTCTACTCCTAGTTTCTTTTTTTCCAACTGCGTAAGGATTCTAAGGAAGCCTAACGAGTGGATAATCATGAGACACAGGCTGAATACATTAAGAGAAAAAAAATGTCAACTAATATAACTGGTAAAATATATAGGGTCTTGTGTACAACAAATAGAAAAAAAATATGCCGATGCTTAACTACATTATGCTCAAGAATCAAGATGGGTGGGAATCTGATCTAGAAGAGTTCCATAACATGTATAGAGACCATACGTATAAAATACATTACACACAGTGGGGAAAAAATGAGAATACAAACAATACCCACACGATCCAACAACATCTTACAAGACTAAAACTAATATGGATGTAAGCAATGATCCATACAACCAACGCCGTAAAACCTTCTGGTTATCGTTATGAGCATGACTAGATTCAGTAGATGGATTCCCATTAGAGGAGGATGATGATAATGCAGCTGGGGGAGGAGGTGCAAGTTTTGGGATGTCGCATGAGCCAAAGGTTCCATTTTCCTGTTCAAATAAAAGCGTATCATGGTAAGGATCGTACTCAGCATTGAGGTGCCTATTTGATGACCATTAGAAAAACAGTGGTGAGTTTGTATTTGTGGATGTTAGTTCAGTTGCTAAAGTCTTGTGAGGGGCGGTATCCAAGATTTAAGATGGGATCTTGTCTACATTACAGTTGGCTCTCTAAATATGACTAAAAAAGTTTCACATGTAATTTTGTAAGGAAAGTTTCATACTAAATGTCCATGTTAGAGCAACTATACTCCCAAGTCCCAAGTCCCAAGTCCCAAGTCCTAAGGCGTTTTCTTGACAAATCACAACCAATCATCACCATTGTTAAAGCGGTTTAGAGTAGTAATGAAATATGAAAATAAAGTATATGAATTAAAACTCGTAGGGAGTTGCGGGCAGGGTTGCGATTTGCATCACCATGACTTCGGAGTTAGATGTTAATATATGTCTTGAATCGTGTGACGCTTCGATTAACCAAGCACGAGGGTCTCTTTTATGGTGTATACGGTTAGTATACCGTATGGTCCATATCTTCTGTTTTGGGTTTGTTTAGGCCCATTCTATTTAGGTTAACTGCTAGGGTATTATATAAACCCTTAGAGTTAACTTATGTCCTAGAACACAATCTATAATCCGTACTCTCTCCATAATAAAACATTTTCTCGCTCGGCGTGTATAAGTGAGTTAATTCGTTTTAAGTTATCATGCCACGATCTAGCAAGAGTATACTATGGACCAGATAACAAACCTTGCAATAGGCAATATTGTCACATCCACATGTAAGATGACCGTTGGCTTCATCAACTGCCTCTGAAGCTCCACCACCGTCACTCCTCTGCAAATACACCCAACGTAGGCCATAAGTTTCAGTTTATAGCATTGGCAAACTACTCCAGCTTTTGTAGGTAACACTTGTTAATAAAAAGAACCCATTTGATGCAGAGCTTATTACCTGATAATAGTCAACAGCAATAAAATTGGGCCATCTATTTCCATCTTGTTGGAAGCAGGTATTGACCATATTGATCAAGGGAGCTGAGTTCTTTGCACAAGCTTCTGTAGAATTGGGATTGGTTGGAAAGTAATTTACAAGAACCAGAGAGACGGTTGTCGTGTTCATTGGTGGTGATTCACCGCGATTTGGACATGAGCCATCAATCATTCCGTCATCTCCATCTGCATTTTATTAAGAGATGAGGGTTGAAAGCTTGAAACTTCTTTGACATATACATGATGGGAAAAATAGGAAAATAAAGACAATTCTTTTTATAAATTTTGCTTAATCAAATTCGAATTGTAATGCTTCCAAACTAAGCGTGTACTTAATAACTTATTTTGCTCAAAAAAGATTGAATTACCATTAGAATTTACAACGATCTGTTTGGTAGGCACGATAATTATTTGTGAGTTTTTCTAAGAATAGTGTCATATCAAATTGTGCAACTATTCTCAAATAGAAGTATATTTTTCTTTTTAAAATAAAAATATCACTAAACACCATTTTAGATGTATTACAGTGATAATGCACATTCACAAGATGAAGGACGAATAGTTCACTTAGAGATGAAATTGTATTATTATGAAGGAAAATTTGTCAGAAAAGACCTTTTAAATGAGTTTTTTTTGTGAGAAAGGACCTTTTAAATTTTTTTTGGCTTTTAACAACCTTAAACAAAAATTTTTTTGCGAGAAGAGACCTTGATCTTGTTTTCCGACATTGACCACCGGAAACAGGCGTTGACTAATGTTTTCTTCCAATTTGCAATCCTAATATGGTCTTCTTCCTCACTTCTTCCATAAAGAACCACAACATCAAATTCAGCATGTTCTTCTAATCTTCTTTTTCACCTCTTCCACAAGACTACCACCACAACAACTTATCAATGACAAATAAAGCACATTTTCATGAAAATCCATCAATGACTACCTTAATCTCACCAACAACAAAACCCTAACTTCATCTTCT
This sequence comes from Patellifolia procumbens, assembly GCA_947645195.1. Classification (NCBI taxonomy): domain Eukaryota; kingdom Viridiplantae; phylum Streptophyta; class Magnoliopsida; order Caryophyllales; family Amaranthaceae; genus Patellifolia; species Patellifolia procumbens. The sequence goes on from CANSGD010000144.1 coordinate 5,315,190, forward strand.
TCATCATCTCAATCATAATCTCACTCTTCAACTTCAAATCTGGGTCAACAATAGTTATATATAGAAATAGGAGCAACGACCACAACAACAACGATGTAAACGGCGGCAGGGGAAAGGGTAGTTTGAGTTTTGGGTTTGTTGATTTTGAAAATGGAGGAAATTTTGAGACAAAGTGAGTGAAGAAGAAGATGAATAGAGGATAGTTGGAGGGGAAAGGGTAAAAGGAGTATGTTTATAACAAAATTAGATTGCAAATAGTAAAAAGCAGTGGTCAATGCCGGTTTCCGGTGGTCAACGTCGAAAACAAGCTCAAGGTTTCTTCTCGCAATTTTTTTTTTGTTTAAGGTTGTTAAAAGCCAAAAAAATTTTAAAAGGTCATTTCTTAAAAAAAAACTCTTTTAAAAGGTCCTTTCTGACAAATTTTCCTATTATGAACTATGAATGGCAACATAAGATTCTTCTTTATTGTATTTAATATTTATAGGAGTAAAGATGAAGCATCCCAGTATCCTCTGAGCAGTATTTAACTATTTGTGGAGCCCTTCAGCTTCACACCGACATTGACATAGCTTAAGGAAACAGTGTGATATGCCTCAGTATGCATTTTTGCATCTGAAACTAGGTTGCAGGATAATATCTTAATCTGTATAACCAGAAAGTGGACAACTTGAGAATCAAGTGGCAGAGCTCCCACCTCCCATCCATGAGGTTGAGGGTTCGACTTAAACCATGTTCAAGTTGGGTACTCCATGTTACTCAAGCTCTTCGAATTTCCTTACGTACTGGTGTCAGACTCAGGTTTATGTCAGACACGACTGGACACTTAGATACTTCATTTTAAACCAAAAATCTGACACTTTTCTACGAAATGGCCAATTCCCACACCTGGCCAGCGTATCCGAGTAGAAACTTGAAGCCAAGTTTGAGTAATGTAGGGGGGGGGGGTTGGTGCTGTGGCAGCTTATTCTGAGCTAATTAGGAATAGTAACATATTTGTTCAGTTAATTTTCGAATAGAAAAAGTGGGCAACTCACATTGATTTTCTACCATGTAGTTCCACTGATAAGCTATCCCTTCAGAGGCCTCTTTTGACTTCACAGAAGTGAAAACCAACAATCGCTGATTCTTTTGCACCATATCATCCACAGTTGGCCAATCACTGCCATCCTTGGGCATCCTAGATAGTGGGAACATGAATTTGCTGAGGCCGGCTGCATTGAAGACTTTGGTCAGGCCCTTTGGCGAAGTCACATAATCCTCTATGATGATTGTCACGATTTCTGACGGGTTTGATTGCAGAAAACTCTGGATCTCTTTGAGAACATTGATTGCTGGTTGCTGTTGTATATAGAAGTTTAGATTAATCAGAAAAGCTTCGCAGTCCCGAAATTTGTCGCATTGATGAGTTTAGCTAGATTGGCAATAACTTACAAATGCTGTGAAATTGAAGCACTTGCCTCCAAATGAATGACACAACCAAATATTATTCTGGAAATCATACATGTCTAACATCAGTCCGCGGACACCATTCTGCAGGGAAGACGTACATGTCAGTCTCTTTCCATTGATGCCCCAGTATATATATCATTCAATTTCAACATATCAACTAACTGAGTTTAAAAGTTTTAGAAGTTAAATTTGATGCCTAAAACTCCTTTCTTTTTTTCCTTTTAGAACGAATTATGATTTTAAATGTAAGGTAAGTATGTGAGCACTGAATCAGTGCCTATGTTATGTTGTGAGCAGTTTGGTTTACATCTTCTTGAGACTTACCTTCTTTGATCCAATTTTCACTTGAGAAGCTTATATGTTTAGATACTCTATGAGTAAGCAGGCTTGTAAGGATTCTGAGAGTAATCTTTAGGATGGGTGATTGAACATATATTAGCCTAATTGGACAATAATGGTCTTAGATGCGTATTTAGAGCATGTTTAGCAAAGACCAAATTGTTGGGCTTAGGAGAGAGCATATATTAAAAAATGTAAAAGTGACAAAAGAAAGGAAAGAGAAAAGGAGTGAGAGATAGAGAGACCAAGAGTTTCAAAGGCTAAATGCTCGGCTTTAGAGTGTTTGAGGAGAGAGAAAGAGAAATCTATCTATATATTAAAAAGCGTGAGTTAGCGTTGCTACTCGCCACGTGTCACCCCATGTCATCTATTGATATAGCGCCATACAAAATGCATACAACAAGGTTTGAACTTGAGACCTGTCAAATAGACTTCCATTACTTTTCCACTAGGCTACACCTCCTTTTTGTGATCTACTTTGGCTTTTAAGTTACATATCTCATTACCTATATTTTTGTTAGGAAAAGAAGAACCTCCTCAAACTTTTTCTCTTCCAATGTGCGTCTGATTTTTTTTTCCAATACAATTCTCCGATTAAATATTTTACCTTATTCTCTCCCTCCAATTTATATTAAAAAGGAAAAAAAAAGTATCTTATTACAATCCCTCTTCGATTTGTAATTTGTTTGTTTATTTCAATTCCCTCATTACTGTTATATCTTATCCTCAACCTATAATTGTATCAAAAAATTCCTCTTCCTACCATTCCTCTTTATTTGTTGTCTCAACCTTTGAGGCAAAAATGGTGTTATTGTGGTGGATTGGTGGCGGCAACAGCGTACATTTGCAAGGATGACTTATTGCGATAAAATACATTGGTATGGCTTGCCGACGAGCAAGAATACCACATACATTTTATAATAAAATTTAGGTAAAGTAGAACATATTGTTCAAAAAATGCTCTAGAATATGAGACTTAGTGTTGAAATGGGAACTGATGTTATAACTATTATTCTATAATGTAAAAAAACATTTCAAGTGGGTCCGAAAGGTATTGCAGATCTTATTCAATTATGTATATCAATAATAAACACTCATTTCCTTAGAAAAAAAGGGATATCAAATTCACACAAAATGAGCAAAAAACCATACAACAAAAAAAAAAGAACAATCCAAGAAAATAATTTATAGTAAACACAACCATACAAAAACAACAACACGCAATCTTGGCCAAAACAACAGATCCAATGAAATATAAAAGATAACACTATACGATTTTCCCAGACATCGCTTGAGCCCAAAAACTAGTTTAATACTACCTCCGTTCCATAGGTATTGCAACCTTTGACATTTTGCATTATTCATACACTACCCTTTGACCCTCTTTTGTGATTTATACACAAGGATAAATATAGTCATGTGGGATCTTGTTAGATTCGTCTCGATATATGCTTAATTAATATCTAATTTTTACTTAAATAAAATTAGAGATATTAGCGTCTAAAGTAGTGCGTTGAGAGGCGTAAAACTCCTATGTTGCAATACATATGGAACGGAGGTAGTACTTCATAAGAGTTGAGACCAAATGCTTGGTCTTCGCTAACCATGGTCTTAGTGACAACTAACGGCCCATGAAAGAGCGGAGGCTTTTTTTATTTTTAACTTTATTGTACTCTCTTGTGATAGGCTAATATCAAATGGCTTTTGTAAGAAGAAAGCATGGGCTGGCCCAGGCCCTGAATGTACTAGCTTTAGGTTGGGCCAGGGCCTGTTGAAATGCTAAATAATTTGGAACCGACAGCTTGCTGCTTGCATAGTTTTTTTTGGTTCCCCCTCATATAATAAATAAAGATTTCATGAAAGTTTGTGAATGATTATCGGTTGGGAACTTGGAATAACTCCACATGAAAGCAGTTTACTTATTCAGGGTTAGGTAGCAGAGGATGCTTATTTTATAATCTATAAAACCTGGCAGTCAGGAGATTTGGTAGAAATCCCTGTCACTTTGTTTCCGTGTAAACTTGGTAAAACAAAGAACTACGGCTATCTCAAAGTAACAACGATTTACTTCTCTAATTGTTAATTAACAACGAATTGAACTTCATAGAAACTTCTACTTCGTGTGTGAACCAAACGGCTGTAGTGAATTTAGGAAGGAAGTTAGTAGGTTTGGAATGAAAAACAAAAAACTATAATTTATGTTGTTGTAGTTCTAGTTCGTATACATAGGGGTGGTTGGCAATTGGCTGATGGTTGTTGGCTGATGGCTATATATGCTGGCTGGTTTGATCGGCTGATTTTAGTGGCTTGTTTGACCGACTGTATAATTATTGGCTGTCAAAAAAGTGTTTGGTAAAAATGACTGTTATTGTTGGCTGTTTAGTACAAAATAAAAGCAAAAATCAAAAACCATCCATAAAAGCTGGTAAAAGCACCAGCCCATTATGTATATAATTCAGTATGCCAACTTTTAAACAACTTATTAGAAAAGTTTTTGGCTTTTGGCTGAATAGCCGGCTTTTCAGCACTGCAAAAGCCAGTTACCAAACACTTTATTTGGCTGTTTGATCAGAAATAAAAGCCAAAAGCCAGAAGCCAACGATAAAGCCACCCAAAAGCCATTTGCCAAATACCCCCATAATAACTGATAGAATATATGAAAATATATCTTTGTATTTTCATTATTCTCATTTATTATGTAAATAATTAAAGTATATCTTTTAGGATTAGGATTTATCTTTTAGCATATCTTTTAGCCTTATCTTTTGTAAACCTAGAGCTATAAATACTTAGGATGTACATCATTATTATTCAAGCAATTTAATTATCTTTCATGGTATCAAGAGCCAAGGTTAATTTTTTAACGCTTCCGCCTCCCCTAGCGCCGACCTCCTCACCGCCCACTCCCCTCTTCTAACCGTCCGGCCACCATGACCGGCGGCGGCAAAGACAAGTCGTCTTCGTCGTCATCCACTTCTCTCTCTTCTCTTTCTTCTTCTCTTGCCTCTACAAACATTAAACACATAATTCCCATTACTTTAGACATGGAACATGTTCAATACTCTACGTGGGCAGAGTTGTTCAAGATTCATGCACGTTCGAGTCGGGTTGTTGAACATATTATTCCGACGGCAAAGACCAAAGTCCCTAAAACTGATGAGGAAAAGGACGATTGGTCTACTATAGATGCCACGGTACTCAAATGGATCTACGGTACCATCTCCGAAGATCTCCTTCACACCGTCTTAGAACCTGATTCGACTGCTCAAGAAGCTTGGGAACGGCTTCGAGGTATTTTTCAAGACAACAAATCGTCTCGTGCCGTCACTCTTGAACAGGAATTCTCCAATACTGTTATGGAGGATTTTCCAAACGCTTCGGCGTATTGTCAACGTCTCAAAATGTTGGCAGATCAGTTAAAGAACGTTGGTGCGCCTGTCACTAACAACCGTTAGGTCTTGCAGATGGTGGCAGGACTCACGGACGCTTACAATGGCGTAGGTACGTTACTCCGTCAAAGTGATCCCTTACCGCCTTTTTACCAAGTCCGTTCGATGCTTGTTCTTGAGGAAGCCGGATTAGCAAAGAAGGCTGCCCTAGGTTCATCTACGGCTCTTGTGTCTAATGACAATGGCGCGTCGGACCCCCCGCTAATAATCGTGGCTCACAAAATAATAAGAAAAATTATAATCGCCACAATAATAATAAAAATAAAAATCAAGGAAAAGGGGGCTCTGGCGGCGGCCACGGCGGCGGTAGGGGTGGCGGGAAGGGTGGCAGCGGCGGTGGCCGGCCGTACCACCACCAACAGCAGCCTTCGTGGGGCCCTAGTTGGGCACACGGTGGCCCATCTACAGCAGCAGCGACAGGAGGGCAACCCTCTCCTTGGGCCTTCTGGCCTTGGGCCTACCCTCCCTGTCCCTATCCATCTTCACAATGGACCAGCAGCAGGCCACCTTATGGGCCACGTCAAAATCAGCAGCAGCAGCACCTGGCGTATCTGGGCCAGGCGTCCTTGGTGGTAGGCCACAGGCATACAATGCCGAAACCGTTCACACTCCAACGGACATTGAAGCCGCAATGCATACTCTTGGGCTCAACCCACCAGATCCGAATTGGTACATGGACACGGGTGCCACTTCCCATATGACCTCTTCCCAAGGTAATATTTCTTCTTATTTTAATTTGAGCAAAAATAATGGTATTATTGTTGGAAATGGTCATAGTATTCCAATTCATGGTTATGGAGACGCTATTCTTCCTTCCCCACGTCCCCCTTTAGCTCTCAAAAATGTCTTACATGCTCCTAAATTGATTAAAAATCTTATTTCTGTTCGAAAATTTACGTCTGATAATAATGTCACTGTTGAATTTGATCCTTTTGGGTTTTCTGTGAAGGATTTTCGGACGGGGAGACCAATAATGAAATGTGAGAGTCAGGGTGCCCTTTATCCTATTACTTCTTTTAGCCCTCCAGCCCAGCTTCCATCTACCTTTGCTGCTCTTGCACCGTCTTTGTGGCATGATCGTTTAGGTCATCCTGGTGCATCTATTCTAGATTCTCTTAGGAAGAATAATTTTATTGAATGTAATAAACTTAGAAATTCTACAGTTTGTTCTTCATGTTCTCTTGGAAAACACGTGAAATTGCCTTTTATTGATTCAACTTCAAATACTATGATGCCTTTTGATATTATTCATTGTGATCTCTGGACTTCACCTGTTTTAAGTTCCATGGGTCACCGATATTATCTTGTTATGGTGGATGACTACTCTATATTTGTTTGGACTTTTCCTCTTGCTCATAAATCTCAAGTTTATGACACTTTTCTGCAAATTAGAGCTTACATTCGCACACAATTTGAGAGGGAAATTAAAAATATTCAATGTGATAATGGACGTGAATTTGACAACGCTTCCTTTTGGGATTTCTGTAAACTCCATGGCATAAACTTTCGTTTGTCATGTCCTTACTCTTCTCCACAAAATGGTAAAGCCGAGCGAAAAATCCGATCCATTAATAACATTGTCCGCACCCTTCTTGTCCATGCTTCCATTCCTTCTACCTTTTGGCATCATGCTTTACAAATGGCCACGTACCTTCTAAATATTCTTCCTACTAAGGGTCTCTCCTATCATTCCCCTCTTAGCGTTCTTTTTCACAAAGAACCCTCTTATTCACATCTTCGGGTCTTTGGGTGTTTGTGTTTTCCTCTTTTTCCCTCTACCACTATTCACAAACTCCAAGCACGATCCACACCTTGTGTTTTCTTGGGCTATCCTTCCAATCATCGTGGGTATAAGTGCTATGATATTTCTTCACGGAAAATTATTATTTGTCGTAATGTGATTTTTGATGAATATACTTTTCCATTCTCGAAAATCTACAAACCAAATGCTCATGATTATCAGTTTTTGGACTCGGTCTCCTCTCCGTTGGACCTGCCCTTCTTGCGTGGTCCGTCCCAGCCCATCCCACCAAATACACTTTCTTCTGTGTCAGCTTCGCCTGGCCCCTCTATGCCCTCGCCAGGTATGCGGACCCCCTTACATATACTTGGGCCACATTCACCTTCCACTGGTACACACGGCCCAGTACCAAGCGCCAGTCCGTCCCCTCCTCGCGCCCAGCGCTCTCATCCAGCCTCCTCTCCTCCTTCCCGTTCGGTCACTCGAGCCCAAAACGGAATTTTTAAGCCAAAACCTATTGTCTCCCTTCATACACATGTCGGCCGATCCCCCGTTCCTAGGAATCCTGTCTTGGCCCTTCGTGACCCGAATTGGAAACTTGCTATGGATGACGAATATCATGCTCTAATTAAAAATAAGACTTGGGAATTGGTACCTCGTCCTCATGATGCTAATATTATTCGTTCTATGTGGATTTTTGCTCACAAAGTTAAATCTGATGGTTCTTTTGAGAGGTATAAGGCTCGTCTTGTAGGTGATGGCAAGACACAACAGGTTGGCATTGATTGTGGAGAAACTTTTAGTCCAGTCGTTAAACCAGCAACTATTCGCACTGTTCTCAGTCTCGCCCTCTCTAAAGGGTGGTCACTTCATCAGTTGGACGTCAAGAATGCATTCCTCCATGGTGAGCTTAATGAGACAGTCTACATGCACCAACCGTTGGGGTACAGGGACAAACAGTTTCCCGATCATGTGTGTTTACATAAGAAGTCTCTCTATGGACTTAAACAGGCCCCTAGAGCCTGGTATCGCAGGTTTGCTGATTATGTTGCTTATGTTGGGTTTCATAATAGCAGGTGTGATCACTCATTGTTCATTTACCGTCATGGTAATGATACTGCTTATTTGCTCTTATATGTTGATGATATTATTTTGACTGCCTCGTCTGCTGCTCTCCGTCAGTCTATCATGTCCAAACTTAGTTCTGAGTTTGCCATGAAGGACTTGGGTCCTTTGAGTTATTTCTTGGGTATTGCTGTCACTCGTCATACAGGTGATCTATTTTTATCTCAACGTAAGTATGCCGAGGAGATCATAGAACGGGCAGGCATGTATGCTTGTAAATCCTCCGCTACTCCAGTTGACATTAAGTCCAAACTTAGTGCCAAGTCTGACTCTCCATGCTCCGATCCTTCTCTATATCGGAGTCTTGCAGGTGCTCTCCAGTACCTCACTTTCACTAGGCCTGATATTACTTATGTTGTTCAGTAAGTATGTTTATTCATGCATCAGCCTATGGAGGTCCATATGCATGCTCTCAAACGTATTCTCCGATACGTCAAGGGCACTCTTCTTCATGGACTGCACTTGTATCCTTCTACTACATCCACTCTCATCTCTTACACTGATGCTGATTGGGGTGGGTGTCCTGACACTCGACGGTCTACGTCTGGTTATTGTGTATTTCTTGGTGATAACTTACTCTCCTGGTCATCGAAAAGGCAAGCTACCTTGTCTCGTTCCAGTGCTGAATCTGAGTACAGGGGAGTTGCTAACATGGTTTCTGAGTCATGTTGGTTACGGAATTTGTTGGTTGAACTTCATTGTCCTATTCAGAAAGCCACACTAGTGTGTTGTGATAATGTGAGTGCCATTTACTTATCTGGGAATCCGGTTCAGCATCAACGAACCAAGCATATTGAGATGGACATTCATTTTGTTCGTGAGAAAGTGGCACGAGGTGAGGTTCGTGTGTTACATGTGCCATCCAGACATCAGATCGCTGACATCTTCACCAAAGGTCTTCCATTGATCCTCTTTGAAGACTTTAGGGACAGTCTCAGCGTCCGACCTCCTCCCGCTTCGACTGCGGGGGTGTGATAGAATATATGAAAATATATCTTTGTATTTTCATTATTCTCATTTATTATGTAAATAATTAATGTATATCTTTTAGGATTAGGATTTATCTTTTAGCATATCTTTTAGCCTTATCTTTTGTAAACCTAGAGCTATAAATACTTAGGATGTACATCATTATTATTCAAGCAATTTAATTATCTTTCAATAACACTATGTTAGATTTTACTCTTCTAGGAAAGCATGTAATAAAGGGCATAACTCTTTTATTCTAATTTAAAACTTTGGTAAAAACTTTCTATAATTCTCGCTAAGGGCTCTTTTAATCTTGCTAAATGGTAGACATTTTATCAATATTTATGTAGATAAGCTTTTTAAAAAGAAATCGGGAAAAGACAACTTATTAAATTTTCAATAGACGAGAGTCTAATCATATAGGAGTATAAGCTTAAAATGTTCTATCTTAAAATCAATTGACAACCAATATGTTACACATTCTCAGTATACTCCTTCCGTTTATTTTTTGTTTGTCCCATTTACTTAAGCTCCAAATGCCAGGGAAGATAGTGTCATAGACATGTGGGTGAATACAACAATTAAGGGGTCTTATTTTATAATAAATGTGATTAAAGTAGGTGAGCGAAAATTGTAAGTACACGTGAGACCAAAAAATGATAAAGTAAGGATAGATAAAGTATAATTTTTCCATATAAAAAAAGATAAAAAAAGTTGAACAAATAAATAGAAACGAACAAAAATAAAAAGTAGGACAAATAAAAAGAAATGCGAGTGATTCTCTCATATTCCATTTCTTTTAAGGAAATTCTTTTTGACTAAAGACAACACAAACCCTTCATTGTTTAGAGAAGCTATAACCTACAATGCTTTTAGAGTTTAAGTCCATACATAAAATAACAAAAAGTCACAACACAAAGCTAATTTAAACACAAACACACGCCTCAAAGTAAAGAAGAACCATGAAAAGTACTACGCCTCACTATTTTAATGTTGTCCAAATTCCATTCCTAACCCAATAAGGCCACTTACCAACTAGCCCACAAGAGTCTTTAATACTACCTTTCTTTATATAAGAAGAGTCTCTACAGTATAATATTATCTCTTTTTTTTTTAATGTAAGAAAAAGTCTTTATACTATTTCTGTCCTAAATTATTTGATACATAGTGGTTTGACACAAAGATTTAGGTAGAGCAAGTGAGAAGATTGAGACCACTTTTCATTTGTTAAAGTAACTCACAAAGTACTAACTTTGGCGAGTCTAATGATTAATCATGGAAGAAGACAAAAATAAAAGTAATGAAGTGACAAGTATAGTGGGGACCATAAGCCAAAAAAGAAAAATATAGCAAATCAATTGGGTACATCTATTTATAGTATATGTAGTAAATAATCTGAGACGGAAATAGTAGTATAATATTAGTTATACCTATTTTATTGCTCAATTTTCTTTTTTTGGTCAAAGTCACAAAGTTAATTGTTACATTACTTATAAATAGTTCTATCAAGTTAAATTTTGTTAGATTCGCCATAGCTAATAATTTCAAAATATATCAATTTTTATAAATTTATTTACTAATACATAATAAAAGAAATTAATTATCAAATAAAAACATATACCTAGAAACAAAGGGAGCCCTATACAAAAACATGTCATCACAATATCACATCCTGTACAGTCGTGATTTCAAAGGAAAGCGAAAGATATATGTTGAGTCATTAGTCATGGCCTAGCTTCTTCCATCAAAAACAGCTTAAGCAATGAACAAGTGGCATTGCGCCGTTAATTTTATTTGTCAAAGCAATTTTAGATGGAGACTACAGACTAGTTTTACAAGTGTTTCCGATTGGGCCTCTTACCTTAATGAGAGTTGTTTTCGTAAGTCAATCAGGGAGTACTTGATTAGTACTCTACTCAAGTCATACATAGATTTTATCATGCGAACAATTCTAATTGGACGATTGATTTTTGCTACCTAGGAATAATGCGCTTTCCCATTTTTGTAGCATAATTTAGGGTTCCGTTCCTGCCCCAAGTAATTACCAGAGATTTGAAGATTTGGGGGTGGCTAATTGGCTATACGCCCCACCTTAAATAAAATTACCCCATATTTAGTACTAGTTCATAGCCTTTTGAATGTTATAAGAACATCATGTAAGCACGTCTAGCATTAGGTGAGGTAGGTTAGAAGTGGTAGTAAGTGGAATCCATATCTAAATCTATTTGGTAGATAGAGGATTGACAATTAATTAGAGGTTTACACCATATTAGATGATTGACCAGTCAGACTCTCTATATTAATACTCGGTGAACACATGATTCGAAAGCTATTTAGACCAAAACACTCAAATTTTGAAAATAGTAGTAGGAGATTTTCTCGTAAGAGAGATTTATTGACCTGAAATTCTAATGACGCTAAAATCATTAAAATTCTACGAAACTGCCTTTTATAGCAATTTTTTTCCCCTCAAAAAACTAGCTTATAAAAATTTCTTTTGAAAAACACCTTATATATCCATATTTATTTAAAAATTATCATTAAACAGATCCTCTTAAATTAGCTCGTCAAGAGATGGTTTGACCACCACGTGTTTATCACGTGACATCAAGAAAACATCTTCACACTCTTCCCTCTTAACATCACATGCAGGAGGAAGGAAAAAAGGGTGTCTGGCAAACGTGTAGTCATCAAACCACCACTTGACTAACAAATTTAACAGATTATGTGTAATGATGGCTTTTCAACACAAATTTTTAAAGATAGTTTTTTTAAAAAAAATTGTTAAAAAGATAGTTTCGTGGAATTTTTTTCGTACATTCTTTTTTATTCTAATTGTTATGTTTGTTTACCTCGAAATCTCCCTGTTTTAGAGTCTAAATTTCCCCTAATCAACCTCAAATAGCTTACCTAATGATCCCACTTGTCTACTATTGTGAACTTTCTAATTTTAGCATTTCCTATAAATTATCAACATATATTTGCTGAAGTGCAAAAACTAAATTATAAGAAGAAAAGAGCCTTACTCTCGTTATATTTTTGTGAAGTTCAGTTACACAACTTCATGACATTTAACTTTTTCTAGATTCCACTTCTCACGTTTCATGTGACCAAACAAGCACATGATATAATACACATTGAACTTGTGAAGCTTTATCCTTTTACAATAACACTCATTTCAAAAACAATTCCAACTCTACCGCTTTTCACAAATCAATCCCTTCGTATGTAAAAGAAAAAACTGAGAACCAGCAAATTAACGTAATTGGCAAACGGCTAAATGATAAAACCAAATTGACTAACTGAATTAGCGATTTCTAAATTCGCTAATTGAATTAGAGGTATTGGCTAATTAATTAGCGATTTTACATTATTTTCAAAACGACACTGGTGTTAGAATTATGTATGAGGGTCTGTTCTCCCCAACTTATGTTCAATTCAGCTATGAACAATATTGTTACTATTCATTTCAGTTCAGTTCAGCTATTTTATACCGAAGAAACAAATTATCCTAAAACAAAAGCAAGAAAATAACAAAAGCAAATTGAAACAAAAAACGGTGGTTGGATGAAAGAAAAAGAGAGAGAGAAAGAATGTACACGAAGCTGAGTGGTGATGGAGTCTTCCTGATTGGTCGGAGCTAGTAAGAATGAGCCTGATGCTGACTTTGCCGTCCCCAACATTGCAAACGCATTGTGGCTCGTTAACCATGAATATTTATTGAATGCTAAACCTTTTACCTAATTTATTCCATCATTCAAATCAATATTCATCATAATTAATAATTCCATTTTTACTCATAAACATTATTACTTCAACTAATTTATTCAGTAAATAATAACAAACCTTAGATGTAGGAATAATTGGTTGAGTCCGAGAACATCGAGGACGAGTATTTCCATTTGCCGCACAAGTCTCACATCGTAGTCCGGCGTCGCAATCGTTGTCTTTTGTACATGTTTCTCCGATCTGCTTATGTTTAACCACAAATTTGATTACAAAACAACTCTGAGAAATTAATTAGTAACGATTTTGATGTTTAATTACCTTTAGACTGGTGGAAGAGTGGAAAAGAGAAGCTGAAATGATCAACAGAAGGAAGAACACATAATGATGATGGTGATTGAAACTCCATGTTTTCATTACTGGTGAGAAATTGAGAAGAAGAGGAAGAAGAATGAATGTGACTAATTCCGGGAGAAATTTTTTGAATCAGAGAGTTGGTAATTGGTATGAGGTATTTGAATGTGTGTGATATGGGGTTTAATATAATTATAGGAGTATTTGTAATTTTAGGACAAGGACACAAAGTGTAGGTGTTATATTTTTACCAATAAACGCAGTCTTAAAGTCGTGCGTAACAATGAGGCCCCTCTTCTAGAGTTTTCATATATAAGCCAACATTGAGCAATCGCCAATCAGGACTCCTTTATAGGTTGGGTTTTTAGTATAAGATAAAATCGATTACGCTGATATGGTTATGATACCATTTTTACCAGATTGTATCAAATTAATTCTAAATTCTCTTAGTAATAAAATGACTAGTTTCTAACTAGATTCATGTAGTACCTAGTACCTTATTATTCTTCTCGCCTCCCGACTACCCATGTCTTTTTTTCTAATCGATATCATAAAAGTTGTAGAAACAATACCAACATAATTTAGTTTTTCTGCGGTCGGGCCTCAGTAGATCCCAATTAGGAAAATATATCAAATTAGATGCTAACACTTTGTCATCTTTTAACAGGGTGTCTTACAAAAAAAGTTTTTCCGTGTGGTCCCAACTCCCGATGCATATTAAATGAATTTGTAACCATTTTATCATGTGTTACTTATCTTTCAAAAGAAATACCATGGAGTATATAATATGAGAACAAAAATTAAGAGCATGAATGTAAAATAAGTTATAATACCTTTTCTTTTTAAAAGCTTAATATTAGTTGTATAATATTATAGTATTTGAGAAAGAATCCTCATTATATATTTTCTCATCATATGGTTTTTTTTATGCTAAAGATCTTTCTTTATCTCTTTCGCTTTGCATACTCTCTTCAAAACTTGTACTATTATTTTTCTCTCAATATTGTAACTATTTTAAAACGGAAGCAATATGATACTCTACTTTGGTCTTCTTCTATACATATTTTACAAAAATATACTCTTTCATCTTTATGCTTTTGAGCCTCTTTATGCCTTTTGGGAAAAGAACTAATATATGAATATATGAATAAGCATCTCATATCTCATTCCATTTACATCAATATTCTCCCCAAAGCAGTCACCTTTTGAATTTGGGAAATGCTTATCCATCTATAAAGTAATGACTAATCCATGGAAACTTGAGTAATTAAGTTTACAAAACAATCTCCATTTTCTTATTCTTGGTGGGTCTGGTAATTGAGGGAATTTGGGCTTAAGGAGGTGAAAGAAATTTGCTAGAAATTTGGGCTTAAGGAGTTGTTGGAAAAGTACTATTATTAAATGGGAGCGCAAGGTGAGCCCAACATGTTTTACAAGGGCGAGTGACCTTCAGTCCACCAGGTATATGTTCATGGACCAGCAAGCTAAGCCTTACGAAGCCCAGAAAATGGAAAGCCCAATTAAGCATCCAGACTTCAGCGTTTCAAGTTTCATTTGGCCAAACACAATTTTCCTGATCTTTTGTCCCTTTGTTGGGTTGAGACTAGAGCTGTCCATCTTATACACGACACGATAATACGATCGACACCGACATGACATTTTGAGAAAAAGAAATGAATGTGGTACGGTGTGACCCGAAATTTGACTCAAACTCGACCCGTTTCACAATAGTCTGTCAAATTATTATATTACTTATGCACATCTTTTTGATATATTGTAGGCATAGCACAAAATCGAAAAAGTTACCTTACTATGTCATACTACATCCGTTTCACAAAGAATGTTAAGTTTTCATAGTAAAAACTGATCAAAAAGTTGACTTTGACCGTCGTTTATGATTTATACGTAAGGAAAAATTAGTGATGATGAATCTTGTTGGATTCATCTTGGTATGCATTTAATTATTGTCTACTTTATAATTTTTACAAATACATAACTTGAAATAGTAACACCTCAAAATTTTGCATTTGCATGCGTGAAAACAGCATAACAATTTATGATAAACGGGGGAGTATTCCTTTACCGTTTAAAAGCATCTCCAACTAGTTATATGTACGTACAAGATATACAACTCAGGAGAAATATTGCCTTATTGTAAAGAGTCCGAAAACAACCAAATTGTAGGGCATAAATCATAGTTAACATGATGCTTTAGCAAAGCTTTATTTTTGTCAGGAGTTATGTAGTCCATTTTTGGTGCACCCGGGACCATGGAGTATAGTGCTCCCGGATTTTAAAATAAGTCGTTAATAAGAACATATAATGAACACTGGGAGAGCATAACATTAAAAGGTTGTCAAAAAGAATATAAAGGGAACACTGGGAGAACATAACATTATAAAAACATTTACTTCAAACAAAAAGAATATAATACGAAATTTCAAAGAACAAAATACAAAATTTCAAAAAAAACATATATTTACAAAATAATTTTAGAATTGTTAATTTTAAAAGAACATTTCCTTGAAACATAAAGAACAAAATATGAAAATTCAATGAACATACTTTTTCACATCAAAAGAACATTAAACATTATTTAAAGGAATATTAAAAAGTAAAAAGTAGGTGTCAATTGGAAAGAACATACAAGAATAACCAAAAGAACATAGAAGAATAATCAAATGAACATAACAAGTATTTTAAAAGAACAAAATAAATGACCTGGAAGAGCATTAAAACCAGATCTGACAGAACATCATTCAAAAATTCGAAGAACATTTGGTCCAAGTTGCTCACGTTGCCGGCGTTAATGGAGGTCGCATGAAATTTTAGGGAAGGAGGAGAAGGAGGGGAGAGCGTGGTGGAGCGCCGGAGCTTTCGTCGGTTGGGGTGTCGATGAAGATTGCTGGAAGTTTTGTGGAAGGAGGAAAGAAGGAGAGAGAGAGGTTGATGGCGAGAGGCTGAGCGTCTCCGGAGTTAGGATAAAGCGGCGACAGGCTAGGGTATCGGGGATGACGTCATCCCGGAGCACAGTGCTCCGTGCTCTTAGGAGTACCAAAAAATTTCCAGGAGCTATGAACCTCTTAACTATGATATCAAGTGTGGCTTAAGCAATTGACGATCGTGTATAGAAGCAGTACAATTTAGGATTTAGGAATATGGATGAGTATAAGCAATATGTATGAGTATAGTAAGAAGTTTATTATGTTGATACTTTGTTTGAATAATTTCTATTGTTCTATATGTTTTATTTGAGTTGATATATAAGCACGTTAGATGCTTTAAGCTTGATCTTCGATGTATCTTAAAATTTTGTTTTTACATTATGTTGTATCAACGTAGAGAAAAGAAAAAAGGTTTGTCTAAGAAATATCCTACAGACTTAGCATATAGGGTTAGTGGGCTACTTCACCTGTTATTCACCGATTTAGGACGGAACCCTATTTGAACTTATTTGAGTTTAAGACTCCCTTCTGGTATCAGACTTCACTTGTTAAATGTGTATACTATTAGTTTTTTTTATGGTATCAGAGTGTACGACGCTAGCTCATTATCAGTCCCAAATAGAGAGGGTCCAACTGTCTCTAGTTGCGATACGAATAGAGTTTCAGAATTATTTGGAGCAAATAGCCCTACTGTATTACAATTGTCCTAGGATTGTTAAAGGATATAACCTACACGTGATTCCACATTGAAAAAGAGGATGACTCACATGTAAGTTTGGTAGACTACTCCACTTATGACCAATTGGTTTTAAGCTAAACCCCATATACACCCACTATATTATAAGTTATGTATTTAGGTGTGATCAAGCTCTACTTGAATGCAGATATGATTTGTGCAAGGCCACTAAAATTTATCAAAGTCAATATCCGAATAGATGATATTCATTAGAGGTTCAAATACTTTTATTCAAGGCTGATTTCTTTCTAATTTAGGAGATCTCTAAATCAACCAAATCGAAGGTAAACGCTTTACGTGTTAAATGAAGAAAGGAGAACTACCTTGTTGACTTCTATGATTGTATTGCTCAACTTGAGCTTGCAAATTTTAGTTATTATTCAACGAAAACTAATCTGCGGTTTTAGTGTACAAATTCTATGTACACCCTGTTTTGAGAACGACCTTAATTTTCAAAAGGAGCATTAGTTGAAGGATAACACGTTTTTGAGATATGACCATCTAGATTTTAGATATTCATATCACAAGTTCAAGCAAAACAAAAACTCAATAGTGTTGGTGGGTTTGACTATTATATACTACCTCCGTTCTATGTGTATTGCAACATAGGGAGTTTTACGCCTCCCAACGCACTACTTTAGACGCTAATATCTCTAATTTTATTTAAGTAAAAATTATAAAAAGTAAATTTTAATTAAGCATATATCGAGACGAATCTAACAAGATCCCACATGGCTATATTTATCCTTGTGTATAAATCACAAAAGAGGGTCAAAGGGTAGTGTATGAATAGTGCAAAATGTCAAAGGTTGCAATACCTATGGAACGGAGGTAGTATTACGTAAACGAATGCTGATTCTTTCCATTAGTATCCATGCAATTTTACTTATTAATCTTCCTTATTTGTTTTACGGCTACTCTCAATGATATTCTTTGCTTATTTCTTCATTTAGAAACCTTATAGTGTGAATTTTTCTCATGTGACTTTCTTAAATGAACGATGAGTAAAAAATAGTATTTGAATAGGATTTCCATGCACCCAAATGTCTAATAAAAGTTTTAAATGAAAAAGGATTTTAAAATCTGATTTTTTATTTGTTTTTGCAGTTACGAAGGCAAGAATTAATCCCAAAACATCTTGTATCTCAACATAGCTACAATACTTTTAACTTAAACATTGGAACATTTAGAGGTATGTGCATTTATACGGAACTACTAAGAGTAGATAGAGCTATGTACTACTAAGATACATCTCTCTTACTTTATTCGATGTTTTACTTTTTAGTAGATCATGTTAAGAGAAAAAGAATAAAATAATGAGTTTATAATTTGGGAGTTAGGAGTACATAGCTCTATGAACTCCAATGGGTATAATTATAAGTGTTAAGAGTTTCGTACTACTAAGACCCAAACTTAATATTTTATTCTATTCCGTTAGCGGGACCCATAATGTTTAATGAATACAATAATGAAAATATTGACTATATAACTCTATATTAGTCACGGAAATACCTTATAAATTGTCACTCGACTATTCCTCACTCTTTGTTTTTTACGTAACGGTAATGGTCCTTTCTTTTCAACTTATTTTCATTTCTTATCAGATCAAATAAGTTCAGATGAACTCTATAAAATCTAACAAGGTGAAATCAGGTCCAATAAGGTCGAATAAGATTTTATCTAATAAGGCCAGAGAGAGTCTAAGAAAATCTAGACAAACAAAGATAAATTGAAAATTTTGGACTCTAATGATCCACTTTAAATCCACCTCAGAGGCTCACACTAAAGCAAAACATAACAAACCAAATTTCTCCGGCCCTGAATAACAGACGTGCTGCTTAGCCTTACCCCATACATTAATCAGCTGACAAAATCTCCCTTCCCAAAGGCCTAATTATTTAAACTACTCTCAATTTTTATTAGTAACAATAATCAATGACCTATTAAAAAACTGTACGTATACTGTATAGTATTTATTAAAAACCAAAAGCCACAATTACAACGCCCCTTTCAGTTTAAGCTGACCCCCCTCTCTCTTCTCCAAACGTGCCCCCCTTATTTCCTTCCCTCCCAAATAAAAAAAAAATGCATGCAAAAACAGATTCCGACGCAACAAGCTTACCGGGCTCATCTCCGACGAGATCACCACCTCGTCGGGCCGGGTCGGGTCATGGGGTAGTATACTACGTACAAAGCCCATCAAGGGACTCTACCTCCCACGATGGTGAAAAGACTACAAACTCCTTCCATTCAACTCCAGTGATAAGCCCAATGGGCTCACCACCTCATTCTCATTCAAACTCATCATTGGGCCCACATTCCCGGGAGTCATCGTCGACCCGGTTCTCCGGGTCGGCGAAGCCCAAGAGTAGTAGTAAAGGGCGTGGACATCGTGGGAACAGTGGTGGCGGGCGGACAAATCATCATCATCAACAGCATCATCATCCGTTTGATACGATTGAAGAGGAGAGTTTATTGGCGGGGGAAGATGAGGATGGTGAGAGGAGTATACCTAGAAGATGTTGGTATATTATATGGTTTGTGGTTGCATTTTTTGTGCTGTTTACTTTCTTTTCTTTGGTTTTGTGGGGTGTTAGTCGGAATCAAAAACCCATTATCACTATGAAGGTATGGATCATCTTTGCTATACTCCATTTTTTTCTGTGATAGTTAAAGTTTTATATTAATTGTACGAAGCTTTTAATTAATTATATGGTGACTTGATTTAATTGTATTGTTATTAATGTATGATAATTGATAAGTCAACTGGAGTAATTATTACTCTAGTTAAGAAGAGCAAAGGTTGAGCGAATGGGTATGATAACACTTAAAAAATTAAATTATGTAAATGGGTTGGAATTTACTATCTCCCTTCTATAAGTTTTCTCCGTTTAATCCTTATGGAACTCAATTTTTTTGGGGACCGTGTTATCTATATACTACCTCCGTTCCATAGGTATTGCAACCTTTGACATTTTGCACTATTCATACACTACCCTTTGACCCTCTTTTGTGATTTATACACAAGGATAAATATAGCCATGTGGGATCTTGTTAGATTCGTCTCGATATATGCTTAATTAAAATTTACTTTTTATAATTTTTACTTAAATAAAATTAGAGATATTAGGGTCTAAAGTAGTGCGTTGGGAGGTGTAAAACTCCCTATGTTGCAATACACATGGAACGGAGGTAGTATATATTAAAACGCGAAAGTAAGGGTTGCGGCCTGCCACGTGTCACTCCATGTCATCACCATTGTACGTGATAATTTGCAATACACAAAATGCAACTAATGAGTTTTGAACACGCGACCTATTAGTTGTAATGTCATTGGCTCTACCACCAAACCACATCCTTTTTTGTTGTCAACTTGTAATTAAGAATTCCTTTTACGTTGATTAACCTTTGGGAAAAAGTATAGAGACCTTATTCATTACAATTTTTCATATTCATTTTAATTTGTTTATTTGATTCTTAAATTATACCATCAAAATTTAAATATTAAAAAAAAAACTATGAGAAATATTATTCTAACTCAATTAAAAAAAGAAAACCCCGCACATCGTCGGGGCCACACTCTAGTTAACTTTATACTTTCTATACTATTCTTGCATTATATATATTATTTTGCAAAATTAAAGGCATTAATGCAATCATCAATATCCTTGATTTTGTATTAGTAAAAATTATTTTTTAAAAAAAATCTTGTATTTGAGAACTTGTTTCAAAAAGATGGTGGGTCATCAATCATAATGATAGAATTAATATTGAAATTTAGGCTTATTGAGTAGAGTTAAATTAAACTAAACTTGATGAATGAAACTAATTAGTAATTACTAAACTTACTAGAACTCGAATTGAAAACTGAACAAAATTGAACAGAACTGAACGTAGCTGAAATTAGTTTCTATTAATTTAGTCTAAATGAAATGGTCCAAAGAAGAGGGCTATTTTCTTCGACTGCAAAAACTGAACTGGACAAAAATAGTGGAATGCAAAAGTGAAAGTATTGAATTGAGTTGAAAATAACTAAATTGGAAATAAATTGGGAAGAACATGCCTCAAATGAAGTAGAAAGGGTACAGATATTACACGCCACAATTTGTGTAAGTTCGTCTTTAAACCTTAGTAGTAGTTTTTCATTTGATAGATCGTCTTACATCAACTTCTTTATGTTGTTGAGTGTGATAGTACATTGTAATAACTTTTTCCTGGAACTTTAGGATAGAAAATAATCTTTCGTTTCTATTTGGTTTACTGTAAATCCAATTATCAAAGAGAGTAATAAAAATGCTGATAATTATTACTATATGGTCCTAATACAAAGCACAACCCTTTTCTCAAAACTTTTTGGCCACCATCAATAAGTTTTAGTCAGCCTCTTAAAAGCTAGTGTATATGACAAGATGGTTACAAGCTCAAATCTCATACACTACTCCTTTTTGAGTGGAATATTAGGCATCATGTACGGAGGTTTGTGTTGTATTCATACTCGACATTAAGTACAAAACTATTGCTAAACCTTCAACTATCAGTTTAGTCTTTTAGTTGAGTTGTTTATATGACATTAAGGTCTAATTTTATATTTACTCCTGAAAATTTATGCAATGATGTAAGTAACGACTAACTATGAACAAAGTAAATAGTCTTTCAATGTCACTCTTAGGCTGAATTGAATTGAGTTGTACTAAACTGAACTAAAATTAATTGCAATTAAGAACAAAGCTTTAATGGCTTTTATGATTTTATAGTCATATTGTACTTATCAAACAAACCCTTTTTGTGTTTTATAGTCATGTTAAACCAAAAAAAACGGATAACAAACATATCTTTTTTTTGCTTTTTCATTTTGAAATGAAAACTAGATTTGGAAGCAAAAAAAGCAACAACGTAACTAATACTCCCTCCATTTCTCAAAGATTGTTACACTTTGACATTTTACATTATTCACATATTTATTTTGACCATCATTTGTGACTTATACATAAGAAAAATATAATCATGTGGGATCTTGTTAGATTCCTCTAGATGAGTAGTATATTAATATCTAATTTTTATAATTTTTATATATGCATAATTAGAGATATAAACGCTCAAAGTTCTGTATTGGCATGCATGAAAAATACAAGTGTAATAATCTTTGAGAAACGGAGGAAGTATTATCTTTGGACTTTGGCAAAGTGTTGGGATTTTGGGAACATGTTATTCATAATGTTTTTGTGGGGGTAAATACGTGCAGAGTATAAAATTTGAGCAATTTGATGTACAAGCGGGGCAAGATAATACAGGAGTACCAACAGGGATGGCAACGGTGAATGCAACAGTAAAGCTCCGGTTTAGAAATACAGGCACTTTTTTTGGAGTTCATGTCATTTCCACTCCTCTTCATCTTTCCTTTGACCAACTCATCTTAGCGTCTGGAACGGTATTTCTCATCTTCTTCAGTTTTGTTTTTTTGGAAATTTGATCTTGTTCTTTACTTGTTTCCTCAATTTCTCCGCCCCACAAAACAAACGAAGTAACAAACAAAACGAAGGAAATAATATGAAAACTTCCATTTTGTAGTCAATCAAGGGTGTGTTTTTGTCTCTTAATGTATTTTGGCGTTGGGTGAGGACGAACACATCGATTATGATCCTTTTAAACTCTTAATTAGTGGCGGATTTTGGCCAAAAATAATAGAAGTGTTAAGTTCGAACATCCAACCTCTTGTTGGAAACAATACTATAATAAACATTATGCCACCAACTTTTACATGCAGGAAATTGGACAAATAGGTACTCCCTCCGTTTCCTAAAAATCGTTACACTTGCAAAAACACAAGAACCAAGGAAGTGGGTATAAAAGCATGACAATGATAGGAAAAAGTAACTTTAGGAGAGAGAATAAAGAATAAAAAATTAACTTTAGGAGAGTATAAAGAATAAAAAATTGGTGGGGCCATATATCCCAAAATGGTAAAAGTAAAGTGTAACAATTTTTGTGAAACGTATTAAAAAGGAAAGCATATCAATTATTGAGAAACGGAGGGAGTATTAAGAAACAAATTATCATGTGTGGATAGGTGAAGGTGCGTAGGTTTAGTGGTGAAGTCGATATATATTATAGTTTGAAAAATGATATCCCTTAGGTATTAGAAATTCCCACTGGTAAAAATTTCGAAAAAACTTTTCCATTGGTAGCCCTACTTCACAAATTATTCCCAAGTATAACCTTATCGAAAAATATTCGTTAATAATAAAGCTTATTCCACTAGTGAACATTCGCACATAAAATGTTAAGAATTCTGGAGTGTTTAGGAGTAAAATGACTTAGCTTTCATTCAATGAAGAAAAGAGGATTATATACAACCCTAAAAGATATAATTAACCCCTAAAAGATATACTTACAAAGATATTAAATATACGCAAGATAAACAACTTTCCTAAAAGATAGGAAAGCAATATGGCATAATATAACAATATAACGCCTAACATAAAACGAGACATTTTGGATTGTTTTTTCTTTTAAAGTTCGACCTCAAAATCAATTCTTAAAGTTAAGTTTAGGGGTTAGTTTTAGCCCTCAACGTTCGATTTTGATGTCAAAATTGGCAAAAAATGGCCCAAAAGACCTCAAATTACGTGCAACTGACCGTCTTAATGGTTAACTAACGGAATATGATTTATTATTAACGGAATATTCTTCATTAAAGCTATATGTGGGAATAATTTATAAAGTAGGGCTACCAATGGGAATGTTTTTTAGAAATTTTCACCACTGAGAATGTTTAAAACCTAAGGGCCACCATTGGAAATTTCCCAAAAAGAAATTGAGTGGAATGATGTCGTTGTAAAATGCTCTTATTGACAGAAACTTCGTTGCATGAGTCATGACTCATGAGACGTGCAATACCAATTTTGTATTTGTAATTTTGTAGGGCATGCAACATCATATCTTCATTTTCAGCTAAATGGCCACGAAAACTTATGGTTGACATTATTGACTGTCCAAAGACTAAATGCCAACATCTTGTATGTATGAATGAACTTCAATTTGTTGCATTGTTCATATTTAATTTGAGAGTATAAATCTATATAATTAGTCTTTATCATACCATTAGATAATCACAATATAATAGAATTCTTAAAGGAAGCTTCCTTTTTCAAAATCGTTTTGCTCAACTTGTGCCATAAAATTAGGCGATACTAACTTTTTTCAACATTGTGCTGACAATAAATGGGAAAAAAATTGTTTAATTGTGTGATCGGACCTAATAAGGTGTTCTCATAAGGCATAAGCCATTAGCTCTAATCTTCTTAACATCTTTTTGATCAGGTTATTTTGAACTTATCTCGGTAAAAGTAAGTTAAAAAATATTGACTTAAACTGGGTGCCAATGAATTCTACTTCTTTTATGATAAATATCTAAGTTCAAGCAAACATTGTATGTACTAGATTATTGATACGAGACCATGCACCGTACACCCGGGTGCACCGTGCGCACGGTATACCCGGTGGCATTTTGGTGATTTTCGCGAACTTCAGCAAAACAGCTTTAATACTATTTCCTTCCATTTTACATCACTAAGTGAAATCTACGTCAGTGGTTGGGCCTCTATGCTCTCTCCGCGTTAGAGGGTCGCGGGTTCGAATCCCCCCTCTACCACTCTTTGTTGTTGTTTTTTTCCTCCTTCAACTCATTTTTTATTAATCTTCTTTTTATTCCTATTTTTTAAAAGAAATATATTATTGCTCATTTAGTTATTTTTCAAGTTCAAGTATAATCTATTTGCTCATTCGAAAACAATATTGCTCATTTACTTATATTATAACCGATTACTCTATTTGATATTTATTTTAACACATTAGAAAATATATTTTCTCATTTTAAGATATATTTCTCATTTGAAATATATAATGCTAATTTTAGTAATATATTCGTCAATGTGAAACAGTATATACATGTTTACTAATCAATAAAGAATTATATAATTGCTCATTTAAAAGATATATTACTCATTTATTTATTTTCCACGTACCAATATTAAGCTACTACAAATTAGAAAATAATATTGTTTATTTTCTTCTTTTTTATGACTATTTATTTTTTATTTTAAGACAGTAGAAATAGACATTTAATTTGCTCATTTAAGATACATCGCTCATTCGAACTATGTAAGGTTCATTCTAGTGATATATTGGAAGCTTAAAAATTAAAGTGAATTTAAAATAATTATATATTCTACACCGTAAAATAAGACAATGTTTGCTCATTATAAGGATGTTTTACTCATTTATATTATTTTTTGCTCCATAAATATTCAGTGGTATTGTTAATAATTTCATTAATTGAGCAATCTTCTAAGAGTTTTTTGCTCATTTTAGGACCTTTTTGCACTAAGTAACGTATTTACTCATTTCAAAGCTATATTTCTTATTTCATTAATTTTTCAATGGGTACCTTATTGTTTGTTTAGTTTTTATTTCTCCACATTCAAAAAAGAATTGGAAAAAGTTAGAGAGTGAAAAAGAAAAGAAGAATATAATAAGAAAAAATTAAGTCATAGTAAACATCTCATTTTGTGAATGAGCAAATTTATTACCTCACTCAAGATCAAAATATTTACTGATCTTCCTGTGTAAAAAAGATTGCTCATTTGATCAAATGAGTTAAATAAAACTGCTCATTCGATCAAATGAGTAAACTAAAACTGCTCATTTGATCAAATGAGTAAAATAAAACTGCTAATTTTGTGAATGAGCATACTTATTTTACCTCACTTGAGATTAGAATGTTTACTTATCAAAACAAACATGCTCATTTGTCAAAATGAGCAGATTGATTTATCTCCAAGACAAAATAAATTGCTCATTTGATCAAAATGAGTAAAATAAAATTGTTCATTTTGTAAATGAGTAGAGTTAATTTAACTCACTCAATATCAAATCATAATGTGAACTATATCAAACATATTTTTCCATGTTTTTCTTTGAAAATCATGTTGCTCATTTCCTAATTTTTTACTCTCATTGTTTGTTTTTAATTGTTACAAAATGAGTAGATTTATTTTATTTCACTCAAGATCAAAAATCTTTACAGATCTTCCTTTGCAAATAGATTGTTCATTTGATCAAATGAGTAAAATAAACCGCTCAATTGTGATAAGAACAATGTTTACTGATCTTGCTGCACAAAAATGATTGCTCATTTGATCAAATGAGTAAAATAAAATCGCTCGATTGTGATCAGAATGTTTACTGATCTTGCTGCACAAAAACGATTGCTCATTTTGATCAAATGAGTGAAATGTATTTTAAGAAATGGAAAAAGTTAGTGAGTGGAGAAGAAAAGAAGAATAAAATAAGTTTTTTATTTAAAATTTTTTTAAAAATATATTGTAACTGAATATGGAAAATATTAAAAAGAAAACGTGTTATAATAATTATATATTCTACCCGTAAAATAAATTTTTTAGAAATTTAAAAATAACAATTATAATACAAAATCCCTCCAAAAAAATAATTATAGTACAACAATATGCAAAATAGTTGAAAAAGATAAAATAAAAAAAAGCTAAAATAAGAACTAAGACTATGGAAGAAACATGAAAAAAAAAATTAAACAATGAGATTCAAAGCCAAACGTAAAAAAAATTATAAATGATTGGTATGGGAGTCGAACCCATGACCAACTGCCAAGCACATAAACCTCAAGACCAACTGAGCTAAACTATCTACATGGTATTGGGACAAGCTTTTAATATTTATACTGTTGTCCAGATTTTCGCATTAATTACAATAATGCCACCGGGTGCACCATGCGCACGGTGCACCCGGGTGCATGATAATAATTGTATATTGATACACCCAGATGTATAACAAACTCACGGTTTACTAAAATGTAAATGCAGATGGAATATTTTTATCAGAGGAGGAAGAGTCAAAGGCAGATAACAGTGCAAGTAGAGGGAGACAGTGTCCCTTTATACGGGGGTGCATACAGCATAAATAGTAATAACAAGGGAGGCATAGTTTCTTTAGTTCCATTAACCCTAAATTTTAGGGTGAGATCTAGAGCATATGTGTTAGGCAGATTGGTGAAGCCTAAGTTTTACAAACCAATTAACTGCATTGTGGTTATGAATCCAAAAAAGATGAACGTGGCCATGTCCCTCAAACATAATTGTACTTACACATGAGACTTTGCTTACTCTTAATAATCTTTAATGTGCTCTGACCTAAATGTATCCCCTAACTATATTTTTATTATATTATCAAGGAGTTCTCGGCAGTGATGTTAGTACAACTTCCATGATTCTCTACTTGTATATCTATTGATAAAATCTTATGTTATCAAGGTCATTTGATAATATAGTTAAAGTGTTACATGTATAGACGTATAGTGCCTCCAAAGGCCTCAAAATTTACTAGTACTTCAAACAATAGAGATAAAGCAATATATACTTAGATCGTCTAATCATTTCAACTTAAAGTTTTATTTAAAATTTTCGACCAAAATATGGATATGAATTATATTATAGTAGTACCTAATAATAATAATAAATCTCGTTTTTATGGGTCCAGTCTATTAAATCAACATAAGAGTATAAGACCACTATTCCATTGAGTAATTAAATTTTTGAAAATAAAGCTTATCTAAATAAGTGTCTTTCTTTAAATTTTATGACTCCTTATAAATCCCAATATGATTTTGCTCGTAAAATTACTTTTTTATGATAAAGTCACAACAATGTCCTACACGAAGGTCATTACAAGTCGAAAATCAACCATTTTTAACAAAGGAAATTGACAATAAGCATATTATGTTATATATTTATTTAGGAAACTTCTATGAGAATTTTTTTTTGGAAAATTGACTGGAATAATCCCAAATATAACCATTCTGCAGAAAATAATTTAACTATGAGGTTATTCTAGAATAATCCAAACTATAACGGGTAACTCCAAATTACTCTTGTCAGAAACTAAAATGCTAATATGTGCTGTGAGGCCAAAAATTTCAAGAAGTACGTGAAATCAGAAAAACAAAATATGAACAATAAAGACAATCTCACTATGAGAAGAGAGGTAGAAAAGTACAAGCTACCCATAGTTATTGAATAAACTTCCAACTCTCATCTATATACACGAGTAGTGAGCGAGCCAAGTTTAATTCCCTTATAACTCATTTGCAAAGATGAAGATCCAAACCTTGGAAAGTCGATTGCAACATGGAATTATATCGAAGTCAAATTGAGCATGCCAATTTATTGTATGCATTCCTAATTTTACAATATAGTAGTGTGATCTTCATTACCGATTGAGGTACTAAATTATGGGATACAAATGGCTCTATAACATAGGAAAATTCGGGCTTGAGACTTTTCACATGGAAGATGTCATCAACATATCCATGTTCTTAACCTGGAAATTAGCAACACTCGAAACATAATTACCTAACAGTATTCAAAATTGTCACGTTTACAACTTGAAAGTTGAAAAAATAAGAATCTACATATAATTGTACTTAACATAAGTACCATACTGTAACAAAAACATACAATCTAGAACCAAGTCAAATTATCTAACTACTTTTCCTCCATATAGTTTATCATCCCAAGATATGTGGTTGCTCTATGTCATCTAGACCAACAAAGAAAATCTTGAAAATATGATAGAATATTAACTTCTTCCCAACAATTGAACAAAATTAGAAAGCCGTAAAAAATTAAGGAAAATGATATGTATAGTCCTTAGGGCTATGTATAAGAAACTAAAAGGACGATATTGAGCATTAAATAAGCGTTAATAACAGCGATCGACGTGTGAGTTTAACATAAATTCTCAATTTAATCCGTTTCAGAGCTTTTAGGGCTACATATAATATGGGAAGAGTATTCCAAATATCAAAACTTAAGAACCATATAAACAAATTACTCACAATGTCACAAACAACATAATTAACCACTTCTTTTGGCATGTATATTAAATAGTTACAAAGTTAATAATATCAATGGTTGATGGAGGACTTCACCTACGTGTATTCGGACTCATTCAGAAAAAAATAAAATAATCAATTGCTTCAACAACTCAATAGATAGACTGATTCAAATTCATATTACAACCAACTATATTAGACTATTAGGGTGAACCCCTTGGATTACACAAAGACTACAATTAACTAATAGATTATACTAAATAAATAACTAATTAATCAACACCAAATCAACTACAACAACCAATAAACAATTGGAAAAGGAACAAATGAAAATGCACAAGGGCAAAAAAATCAGTAAGAATTAGAAAGAATATAAGTTACCCAAATTCGTCGGCAGAGGGGAGCAATGAGCAGTGTCGCTAGAAGAGTAGGAGACAATACAGGAGCAAAAAGATTTCGTGAAAGGAAGAACCGAAAGCATAGAAGTAACAGTGAGCGAACCTTTTATACCTTTCGAGACTTTGACCCTTCGGTAAACTAGTTTGTGGCTTTGGGGATGCCTCGATCTTTTTTAGTGTCTTGCGTTTTAATTTGGTTAATGTTCTAATTAACTTTAATAAGTGTTCAACAAATTGTAAATATTTTAAAATTGAATTTAAAAAAGAATAGTGTAATTAATACTACCTCCGTCCTATATGTATTGCAACCTTTGACATTTCACACTATTCATACACTCCCCTTTGACCTTCTTTTGCAATCTATACATAAGGATAAATATAGTCATGTGAGATCTTGTTAGATTCGTCTCGATATATGCTTAATTAATATCAAATTTTTATAATTTTTACTCAAATAAAATTAGAGATATTAGCATCCAAAGTAGTGCATTGGGAGGCGTAAAACTCCCTATGTTGCAATACATATGGAACGGAGGTAGTACTATCTAGAAAGGTAATGAAATGGTGTAATCGATGGGGTGAATTTCTGCATATTTTAGTTGTAATATCTCCTCGTATAAGATTGTTTGCGTTGGGATTGTAGTTCTGGAGTATATCCTCAACAAAATGGAATTAGTTTAGAGGAGGAGGCAAATGAGAAAGAAAGTGGGGAGAAAAATGGATTAAAAAATTGAAAAGTGGATTTGGAAGGAGATCATTTGTGTTATAACTTCGAGTTCTTCGAATTGTGAAGCAATGAAAGTTATTGAAAATATTTAAAACTTTCGGTTTTAGTTTAGTTGAGAGATACTAATAAACAAAATGGTAATCTTTTCTTTTTCCAAAACAAAATGACAACAAAAAAATTATGAAGTTTGGACTTTTGGTGGTAGAGTTATACATTCCAAATCATGGGTCGCGGGATCCAACTCTCTACATGTATTTATAATTATAAGGAGAACTTATTGTCATATGAGATAGACAAAGACTTTATATCAGCATCCGACATGGAGCAACATGTGGCAACCTACAATTACACTCACGCGTTTTAATATAGTATAAGATACTTGATAATGACTCGAGCGATGCAATCTCAGTTGCTATATCAAAACCAATGTATGGGCTAAAAAACTAGGGCTAAAAAAAGTTTTGATATGAAGTATAGTGTAGATACACTGTACTACCTTTTATTCCACATCCCATACATTAGTTGACAAAGTTGTTTTGTGACAAAGTTGGTTTCGTGAAAGTTTTGATATGGGCTAATTTTGGCCTCAACTAATGTATGGGATGTGGAATAAAAGGTAGTATAGTGACTTCCCTCAAAAAAAAAGGTAGTACACTGACTAATGGCCCAAAACTTTCGTAATTTGGGCATTATAAACGAGCCCAACATCTGCACTTGGGCATGAAGACTGAAGTACTAGGAATACAAGCCACAAACCAACTTTGTCAACGCCGAAATACCAAATGATTAATTTTCAAACAAGTACATCCTTTCATTTTTGGCCAATTTGGATACTGTTAACGATCACTTTAAACTATATACACAAACATTTGTAAGTAAAGGTTCTTCAATGATCATATGTAAAAGAAATTGTATGAAACATTAAATTAAAAATTTTGACCTTTAAAGTTTTAGATATCTAAGGATCTGTCCTCCCCACTTTATTTTCGATTCAGTTCAGATTTGGACAATACTTTTACTCTCACATATCACTATTTATTTCAGTTCAATTCAGATCAATTCATACCGAAGAGAACAAGCCCTTAACGATTTTAAGTTAAAACCATCTACCACAAAATCCTCAAGACTTATTCGATGTAGACGATGTTGGAATTTTTTTTAAATTCCCACAAATGTATGGATTTTATATAAAACTCTATTGACCATATCAAACTTCTTTAAAACCGGATTCGTTTATATGACTCTCCTTTTTATTTTCATTATTTCTCCCTCTTAGCCTTTAATCTGTTGACATCAACAATAAATTCTCCGGATGAATGCCAAATCTTAATGTACTTTTTAAAATAAGTAAATTTTTGAGAAAAGAGAATTATTAGAAATTTAGTGAGATAATTTTTAAAAAGTCCCCATATCTATACCTTTATATACGTTATTTTCAAGAAATCCAATAGTCAATTTTTTAAAAGTTGACTTTTTTTTACCGAAAAACAGTTAAATTGAAACAATGCACTAGTTGTTCTTATAGATTTTAAAACTCATTGGACTATCTCACAACTAAAGTCGATTAAAGAGCTAGTTCACCAAATCAATACTAAAAAAGTTTCATTGACAATTTATGTTTATTCTTGGTGACAGCATGGAATCAAAATACTATGAAATAAAATTAGGAATTAGGATACTAGAATGTTATTGGGTATCATCATCATTTGTAGGTTCAATTCTGTTGTACTAGTTGTTTAATTTGTATTCATTCTTCATATTCTCAAAATTATAAGCCAAGAATTAGCTAATTACATTTACAGGTGTCCCCAGATCCCCATCACCAACGAGCTTCGGTGTCTCCTTTTAATTTTAATCTGTGATTACATTACAAGAATGTCGATATGTCCGAGTGGTTAAGGAGACAGACTTGAAATCTGTTGGGCTTCGCCCGCGCAGGTTCGAACCCTGCTGTCGACGTTTTTAATCATTTTTTTTGCACTCAAAATCTAAGTCTATTAGGTCCTGTTGATTCAGTTGAGCTTAATGAAGAATATTGTGCTATACAAAGTCGTGTTATATTGACAGGCTAAGGTCCATTGTTTTAGCCATTTAATCATGGATGATCTAAGATGAAACTATTTCAAACATAATCCATAATGATGGACAATGTCAAGCTCAATTTAGTTTTTCCTTATCGGGTCAGTTGGACTCCAACCCCGATTAAATTTTTGTCCTTTACCAATCATACAAGTAAAAATATACATAAAAATATTATGATATATAAACACATATGTTGAGGTTGAAGTTTCAAAAATTGGCCCTAATATTGTTTTGCCCGATAACCACCACGGCTATTGGAGCTACTATGAAAAAGTTGACTAGAACAAAGACGAGTTCTTTGGGCTAATGGTCGCTCAAGTCATAACTAATCAACTAAGATTGCTTAGAGAGTGCTTAAAGAGTGATTTGTACTCTACTAGTGTATGTAATTGATGAATTACATAGTATCTTGAAGCTTTTAATTTATGGGTTAAGAAAGGGGTAACAAACTAACAACTAACAAAGTTACCTTATACATTGTGTTGTTGTTTGCTTTGTTAATCACCCGCGTTGCTTCTCTTAACCCTAATAATTCTCGCATCACTTGGAAAGTAGGTACCGGACATAAAATAAGTTCCGATTATATATAATTTGACCAAACTAGATAAATTTACGACTAGTAATAGACAGTTTAGTTGGAGTAAATCTTGGCTTCAAAGGTTTATCTGTATACTTAGGGATAAAGCATAATAAAAAGAGAACGTATTGTTATTTGTAGAAGTAGTATTCTCAATTGGGAAGATAATCGTGAACATTGATGAAGATGCAGGATATTAGGGGTAAATTGAAATTGAAGGTTGAAAACCACTAAAGGGCAAACAAGTCTTAAATATTTTTGGCCAGAAAGTAATTTTGGCAGTGAAATCAATTGGTTTTATTTTTCTTAGGCAATTATTTTCAGATAAAATTACAAAAGGAATCTAAACCAATAATAACCATTATACAAACGAGGAGAGTAAAAACGAATATTAGAAAATCCAATAACACTATTATTATGAAACTTGAAAGGGTTGCTTAAAGCATCACCAATTAGTATTGCCTTTTTCACTTTTCCCCTTAAGGCAGTTGATCACATTGGATATAAAGTAGATACAATAACCGCTATATTCATTGCATTTGGGTAGTAAAATGTTGCAAACAATTTGATGAACTAAACAATAATAACTTGCTCAAAAAATATCTTCAATTATTTTAAGAACAGAAAAGGAATTGATGAAGCAAGCAACCCCCGTTATCCAATTACTACAATTGGGGGAGAAGAATCAGCATTCAGTAATCAGTAGCGCAACTTGAGAAGGAAGGAAGAGTGAGACGCAGGAAATCCAGATATACTCTGCTGCTGTTAACAGTAAACGCATTATAAAAGAAAGCGATGTACTCGGGAAGTTGCGGCGCTGGGACCCACCTTTTCCCAAGTTGACTGAAACTAGTAAGCAACTGACTCTGATACGAGGACTTCATCACTTTCAGCAACATACAGTTGTTTTTTCTGTTTTATTATAGATGTATTATATTGTAAAATAAAGTTTTTTTTGAGAGCATAGAGAAAGAAAAATGGGAAGTCTTGTGATTAAAGCGAGATAAAGGTCTTGTTTGGTTGATAAAATAAATCATGGGAAGTGTAAATTCCTAAGAAGTAGAAGTATATGAAGTTGTTTGGTTGGCAAAACCATGAGAATTTGCACTTCCTAGGAAGTTCTTCTTCCTCCAAAATGGAGAAAGTTACTTATTTAGGTCCATAAAAGATATGGAAAAAATAACTTCCTAGGAATTCCAAATATATGGAAAAAATAACTTCCTAAGAAGTATGACTTCCTATATACAACCAAACAAGGCTAAAGAGAATTTATTGTCCATAAAAGATAGTGATGCATCTAATTTGAGTCATATATTAAAAAGTGTAAGTAAGGATTGCAATCTATCACGTGTTTAAATGACACTCTATCCACTTCATTCTCATATAATAAAAAGATTCGAACTCGTGCCCTTGAGTATGCAATAAGGAGTTTCAAATTTTCAACCACCACTCCAACATGAAATTAGTGAATCTACTATCAAAATCAATAATGATGTATGAATAAAAACCAGAGTAACTTGTAAATTTTTAAAATGCATGCATATTGTAAATGAGATGAGTTTTAAATTTATAATTTTGCGCACTACATGACATCAATTATTTCAACTATTATGAAATTCAATTCACCAATATCACGAAGCATTGTGGGGGACTGAATATTAGTGCTTTATATAAAAAAAGTGATGCATCTAATTCTGAAACGGATAAAGTATTATTTTATTGAATGAAATGTAAAGTTTATATGTGTTTTGTGGCTTAAAAGCTATGAGATCAAACCTTTTTAGGAGCGGTTAGAAGTACGATATCTCTTATCTTTCGTTTTGATCTTTAGAGTAGCTATACTACATCAAAGAAGAGATGCGTACTAAGAGTGTGTTTGGCAACACAAATAAGGTGACTTAAATGATAAGGAGTATATTATTTAAGATAGCTTTAATGATTAGCACTGTTTGGCAACTACCTGAAATATAACCTTTTCCAAATAAGGTGACTTAAATTAAAACGTTAAAAAAACTACCTATTCTAAAAAAAGGTGACTTAAGTTTTCACTTTTTTACTCTAATGTGGAATTTCAGCTACCATTTTTAGTTAATTCTACCAAACGACCGATACTTTCAAGTTCCTTATTAGTTTCAACATCTTATTGATTTCAGTAGGTACCTTCTCAGTTTCAGATAACTTATCTGATTCAGCTCTAATTTAACTAGTGTTGCCAAACAGAGCCTAAATACTTGTGCGTTTGGCCTAATAATATCGAAGTATTATTTCAACTTACTATTTCTAGGAGTCTAGGACGTAAAGAATTTCTTTAATATTTTATATTTTATATTTTATATTTATTCCTTTTGAGCAATTGGCATGCAAGCTGTTACTATTAATGTTGTGTACTCTCACCTTATCCTTTCTTGTAATTATCTCTTTAAAAGAGGTTTGACAGTTGCTACTTGCTATTGCAATTTGCAAATCATCCAACTTGGATCACTTGCCCCAACAATTTTATTTTTCGGAAAAAAATAAATAAATAAGATTAAAAACATATTGTATAACTGGATGTGATGTCTTTGCCCACAGCTTAGGAGCTGGCACTTTAGGTACTGGTACGGATTATATGCTCGTAAAGTCAGAGGATAGAATGGTGATTGGGCGGCAATATGCTTTTGTTGATTGTCAAGACTCGAGCATACAAATACAAAGCTTCTCGTATTAGGTTCCCTTTGAGGGTTTGATCAAACACTTCAGTCTTCAGTGTGTAGAGAGCCATAAAGACACGATTATAATAGCTCTTACGGCCTCTTAAAAGCATGAGAGAGAAATTCCGTTCTTTTAAACTTATTTTTGTTTATCTAAACTTATCTAAAATTTATCTTGACTTATTTGAACCTATTTTCTCTTATTACACTTTATTTCACTTTATTCGACCCTGTTTGGCCTTATTAGACTTTATTTTTCTGATATAAGTTCATAAAAGGGACTCATAGTCTAACCAACAAATTTATCCCTTACTCTTGGCAAGGCAAGGCGCTAGGAATGGGGAAAAGAAGTTCCTCACCTCCGATCCCAAAGTGGATCCAATAGGCAATTGGGATCAAACCCACATGTTATCCTCTATTCCTTTACACAAAAAATGTATGACTTGGCAACGTGAACCTGACTATATAATTAAATATATAGGTACGTTTTTGGTCTCAATTTTAAATTCTGATTAGAAATGACAAGGGGCGAAGAAAGAAAACGATAGCGAAATTAACATCCGCTTGGGTGGAGCTTAGTTGGTACCTAGGTGGTAGATTTTTGAAGACATGTAATCGAGTCTTGGTAGGCACAATGTGGGGGTTTAACTCTTGGGAACCATGTCCCAGTCCTTCCATCTACAGGGCGCATTGAGTGGCCAATTGGCCATGGAATATTTTCTCCATATTCTTTGTTCGAGTTGGGTTAGGGCTCGAGGCAAGGTTATCGACTTTTTATGACGTTGAATAACAAAATTAGACAAGATCTCTGTTAGGGTTTTATTTTATATACTTCGTTTAGGTTCATTGAGTAGTAAGGTTATGAAAGAGAACATCTATAATAACATTCAATTTGATAAGAAAAGGCGTATCAATTAGTTAACACATACAGTAATGACGTCTGGTATGCAACTTCCATGCTAAATGAATCGCTCATTTTCTAGTTCCAATTACTATTGCATTAATGATTAATTTATCTTAGAATATTCACATGATGAAATATCTTTTTTTGTGTAATATATAAGGTTAAGATATAAAATTGGTGAAAGATTCTTTGTTTAATTTTTGGTGTTATTGAAAAAAATCCAAATAACTTTTATTGGCCTATTATATTTTCTGTTTCTTGTTAATAATGTTGAAAGGGTTGGAAATATTGATGGATTCATGGGTGAGGAGTAAGGACATCAAAGTTGTGATGGTGTGGCAAATTGCATGTTTTACTGTCAATGATGCTCCAGCAGTCCATTTTATCTCACATGAGTGATGCCACTTAATTTGACAATCAAGCCGTCCTAATCCCTAAGATCTTTATGCTACTAACGACTTTGATATTCCAAGTGTCATATGTTACCACTAATCCACTACCCTCAAAATTCATACACGAAAACACCCTATATCTTATAGCTACATTGCTTCTAATTCAAACATTAAAACATAACATTTTATTTACTCCAACACTAAGCTTGATTCGCTATAAAGAAACTGAATAAAATCGAAATTAATTGCGCTAAATTGAACTAAATTGACATGAATAGTGAAATTTGATAGTATTTATAATGAGCTGAACTGAATCGAAAATAATTGAACTGAATAAACTGACCTGAACGGAGAAGCACAAACCCTAAGACCTAATTCTTTTGTTTTAGTTTGTTACAAAAACACTTTTTATATTTATCATTTTCCCCCTCAATTTTACCCTTCTCGACCGTATCATATGGGCCATTAAATAATGAATTCACGTCTCTAAAAAAAAACTTTCCTATTATATTTTAAAGTCAAATAAATGTTAGAGATATATTAGGATACTAAAAAAAAAAATATGTTTATGATCTATAAGTAGTTAGGATATAATAGACAATTATTTCCTAATATAATATTATATCCTAACTACTAATATATCTAAAAATATTTATCATATCTTTAGTATCCTAATATATTTGTAATGATAAATAATCTCAATTTTTACTAAATTCAACCTTCATTTAAACAAGGAAATATTTTGGACGGAATGAGAAGATTGATTGTTGTTTTACTTTATCATACTAAAACCATGGATTCCTCTTGACAGATAATCTTTACATTACATATGGTGAAAGTTTCACGTGATTGAGAGATGTACTACAATAATAAACCATTGATTAACAAGTTTCTAATTGTCAATTGTAGGGTATCAATGAAGTTGAATAAGAAACTATAATATTAAGATATGATTTGAGATCATATAATAATATTTAATTATCTAACCACGAGATTTATGATGTCCCACCAAACTTTGTTAGCAAGATTAATTAGTTATATAACTTGATGGGAATATGTACTTTTGGCATGGCTATATTTCACATATTTATTTTTAAAAAGACAACCGTCGGTTGTATTGGACAAAGTTGGAGGATGATGGTGACAGTAGAAGAGTGTGGAGTGAAGGTGTGGAGAAGGTGATTACAAGGCATGAGGCACGAGCTAGCTCATCAGTATTACAATTCATCTTAGATTATAAATTACTTTTTATTTTTGGCATACATATTCAAAAGAAAAGTTATGTGAATAAGTCAACTCAAGTTTTGTAACTCGACTCGTTTCGGCAAGATTTGAGCCAAACTTGATTGGAGTTGGTCCGAGGTCGAGCCGAGTTCAGCTCGAGTAAATCTCAACCTATTTGCGAATATTTTAGCCGCCTTAAACTTTATATTATATCATTTGAGTTTCTCGCGAGTATTTGAATCAAGTTTTGTGTGTCTTTTGTATGTCTTAAATCGGTCTCACTAACGTCACAAATCGAGCTCGAGTTCAATCCGCGCTAACTCGAACCGAGCGTTGACTAGCTTTGACCGAGGCGAGTTCAAGTAGCTCACAAGTTGTCTCGCTCTATCAACAATTCTATATATAAGTTAAATATTTTATTAAATGGAAAAAAATGAGTCAACTAACATGAAACATTTGAGAAAGAAATAAAATTCAACTGAAACTAAATGATATAGATATAACTGAAAATTTGTCCTATTTATTGCACCAAAAAGATTTATTGCACCATTTATGAATAATGCAAATTCACAGTTGGTTTTGGCCCATAAGGCCATAACTCATTTGCGTACTTGTCAATTTGACATATACAATTGTACAAAATCAATCTATCTTATAAGCTATAACAAAATCTAGATTCGATTTTGGAACATTAAGGAAAGTAGGAAACTATATAAAAGTTTAAATCAAACTCTTGAGTTTCTTCTTTTGATTCACTAGAGTAGAATGTACATCACGACATTAAAAAAATTTGTTACCATTGGATCAAACAAAAAATTATGATCCAACAATTCATGTGTTTAAACTAAAAACTAAGAATGTATGATAACACTACCATCTAACATTGATCCACTCGTTCGAATCACTCCAATCGGGTATTGGATCACAAACCAATCGTTCCTCGACCCGGTGTAAAATCGGACTCCACGACGAACTCCAAGACTCCTCCGAACACCCGAAAGGAGAAACGGACTCGTAAACGGACCCCGGAGTGGATTGCCAATCCGGAAACTCAAACGGACATTTTGGAGAAATCGACGGTTGTGGTTGTTGCTTGTGATCATTTAACCCGGAAAGAAACGGATGATCCAACAACATCTGAGCCGTCCATCTCTCATTGGGATTTTTAATAAAACATTTTTCAAGAAAATCTTTCCCTTCACAACACAAATTCCCGGGAATCTTCGGCGATTCCCCGCCAATCGCAATCTTGTAAAACAAAGCAGTGACGTCACTTTCCGGCGACAATTCCCACGCCGACTTACCGGAAACCATCTCCACCACCGAACAACCAAGTGCCCAAACATCCGCCGGAAACTCAACTTTTTCTCCGGCGACAATTTCCGGCGACATATACAAAGGTGTCCCTCTCAATTGACTCCCACACTCGTCGGAAACCCGTCTCGCTAGCCCAAAATCGCCTATTTTTGCCACACCATCCTCAAAAACTAATATGTTTGGAAGCTTTATATCGCAATGAACAAGACCATTCTCATGAATATGACATAATCCCTTAAGAATTGATTTAGTATAACTCTTAACATCGGAATCCTCGAATTTACCACCGGAAAGTTTAAGCTGATCAGCTAAACTTCCTTTACTAGCATACTCTAAGAAAAGATTGTAGATTTGAGTACCCTTTTCAAAACTCAATGAATCACCCAAATACCCAATTATATTTGGATGCTTGTTACTCAACTCCAAAAGAATTTCTTTCTCGTTTATAAGGGAGAAGGAATTAGAAACTTCACATGACTTCACCACAAATTGGTTGGAATTCAAAACTTGACCCAAACTCGATGATCTCGGAACGGCTAAACTAACCGTTCCGAAACTTCCCTTTCCTAATACTTCACCTCTTACCCACTCCATGGGAGCAAGATCAATTTTTTTGTTTTTTTTTAAATTTTGGTAAGGTGCAAAATTTTTCTCTGTTTTATTGAAACACAAAGGAGGGTGAAAGTATTTATATAGGAAAGAGTGATGTGAGAGAAAGAGGGTGGAGGTTTGGTGTGAGATGGAATTTTATTTTTTATTATTCTTTTATTTTTTAAGTTGGCGTGTGGGGGTACTAGAATAGAATAAAATAAAATAAAATAAAAATATTTGGGTTCAATTAATTTGGTGGGGGATTGATGCACGTGATAATCAAGGATATATCGGCGGACGGCACAAGTGAGAACACAATAAAAGGGTTTAATAAGAATTAAAACTCAACAAGGGTAGAAAGGGAATTTGTGAAACGTGGTTAACATGGTTAACACTTTACTCCTACTCTACTTGTTGATCTATCACACGCCTTTTCTATATGTGGTTCTCATTGTGAAACGATGCCTATGTTTTGGTTATATGGTTCAACAACACTTATCAATTTATCATCAATTACTATCATAGTTTCTCTAATATAGTCATTTTTCTAGGGGAGAAACTACTACATATTTATTTTTGTGAGGTTAGTGATTTTATAAGTAAGCTAATAATAATATATCCAATCGAATTAGATTAGATTTTATTGAAATTTACCGAATCTCATTTCTAAAAGGTGTTAGTAATCATCGTGCCTTTTCCTACATTTATCTGAACTTGTCATAAAATAGTTGAAAATGATACTTTGCGCCTGTTTTTTTCGTCTGTATAACTAAAAATAATAAATTGAATTGAACTGAAAAGAATAATGAAATGTGAGAGTAAATATACTATGCAGTGCTGAATTGAACCAAATTGAAATAACTGAACTATACTAGAATAAAAATAACTCGTGGTAGAAAAGACGTTTAAAGATGAAAAGAACATACTATGATACTCCTGAGAGTATTAACTTATAAGTTAATCAACAACTTATTAATTAAACGTATTTTTTGACTTTTTGACCACCTGAAAAAGTCAAAATCTTACAACATAGAAATCATCTAACATCTTTTGCCAAAGAACCTCATCATAGAATCTTATTGCCGTCATTTGAGCTTATTTGAATTTGATTTGAACAATGAATTCAAATATTCAATTCAAAAACCCTTAATAATTTAGGTACTTTAAAATTGGATTTTTTTAATTAAAAGTCATCTAAACTAATTATACATAATAAACACTATCCTAGATTTCTAGTACTAACCAAAATCGAGTTTTACATATTCATAAGGTAATGATTAGAAAGAATTTAGCCAATGATTGAGAGTTACACGTATGGTATATACAAGAGTAGAAAGTAAAGTTGAAAGGACCAAATTAATTGAACTTAAAGGTTACGTTGTAAGGAAATCAAATGAAAGCAAAGAGTAGAAGCACTATACTACTCCTAATTAGTAATTTAGTACTAGCTAGCATAATCTCATTGGCCCATTCAATCATCTAGAACTAAGATTGGACGTTGAATTTTGCGTATTTGATTGGTGTTGTTGTTCATTCACTTTTAAGATACCATCTATAATCATATTACTAATATCATATCATATCATATCATAACTTTACTTAAATTAGAGGATAGGGCCATAGGGGAAGCTAAGAGAGCTTAGGTGGGTAAAGTTGCGTACCAAAAACTTTCACATCAAGCCAAACTTATCATAAAGTTTGCCTTTTTTTATGTTCTGAAAAATGAAATGTGCCTGATGCAATTCTCCTGCCCAAAATAGGTAATAAATAATTAGAAATAAAAGGCAAGAAAGAATCAGGTGCAATTCTGTGCATTTGGACAAGTAATAGTATGAAAGCAACGTCGTCCTCGATTGTGGGATATCTTTGGAATCAAATTCAAAGTCAGAGAGGATTACTTCTGGTCAAGTTTAGTGTGAACTTGATCTTGCTGTTGTTTGTGTTTATACATAGTGAAATTCAACTGTTTTCTCACTTACTTGAGTCTATGCATTAGCCAAATCATTTTTTTATAATTTTGAGACTCAATAACTCGATCAATTAAATGGTCCTGTTTGGCAAATAGAGTTTAGAGTTTTACCTTTTTCATCAGTTGGTTTGACTGTTGATTTCACTAGCTTTTCGCATAAATATGTTTGGTAAAACTTAACTGATCAATTATTAAAAGTTGGTTATCCTTTACTTGTGTACAATGACAGTTATGGACACATGTTAATTGATATGTTAGTACTATTATAACTATGGGCAAAAAAGTATTTCATAAAATTTTCTTACCTAATCCTCTAAAGAAAAAGCTGCAGATATGAGCTTTTTTATTTTGAAATTTTTCACCCCAAAACTCTTTCTTGAAACTCTGTTTACCAAACACCCAAATTAGAGTTTTGACTAGTCAAAAACTCTAAAAGTCATCCAAAACTCTAATTGCCAAAATAATATATGATTTTAATTTCAATAAATAATATAAGTTATTTAGGTCGTTCCTGATTTCAAAGGAGTGAGCTATGTTAATCAAGTAGTGCGTTTCAATTTTGTCATTGTGTGTATTTGCTTGATGTGAAGAGGTTAACCGATCAAAAGTCAACCTAACACATACCTATATCGAGGTAAATGTGACTATCAATACTATTAACCGGTAAAAAGACATTTAGCTTTTTATTTGACCAATAAAAGAAAGAAATATTATTTTGATTGTTGTTTTCACAACCCAGATTCTCAATCTACGAACCTATAACTCAGATCTTCAAACTGGAGTACCGCAATAACATGACATGAACCAAACACAGAATAACTTGAGAGAAAATCTTTAACTAAAATTTAGTTAAGGACACGTAATTAACAGTGGGAAATACAAAACTACATAGGACTTGTTTTCCCCAACCTTTTTTAGTTAAATTAAGTTACTTTTAGTTCAATTTAGTTCTTTTCAGTTTAGTTCGGTTCAGTTAACCTCTGCACAATCCTTTTACTCTCATATTTTACTGTTTCAGTCAGTTCGGTTCAGTTCAGTTTAATGGAAGAGAACACGTCCATAGTAGTTTTCCGTTTTCGTGATCTATGTCATGCAATGGGAGATTGATATAATTAGTTTAATTGACTTTAATTTCAGTTGCTTCTTATTATTATTAAATCGTTGATGCTAGACATGCGAATTGAGCCCGATGTTGTACTTCAATTATCACAATAGCGAATCCACTTCGAAAGGAGATATCTCGAATAGGCTTTCAGTGAATAAGCAAAATGATCCTTGACCATGCGAGAGCAATAAGTCTTTGAGGGAGACAATGTTCAAGAGAGATTGCATGTTGATCGCTAGGTGAATTGACTTAATAGATAGTTAAAATTTATTTCTGAAACCCCTAATTATATGCATAATCATCCATTATTTGTATACGTTCTTAGTTTAGATAAATATTTCATATCTGACCATTAGTATAATAGTTTAATCTAGCCAAACTAGTACTAACGCAATCTTTAAATTTGTTTTTACACTTGTTAGGAAATACTTCTTTCCTGGAATTGCAAAAAGCTTTTAAAATTTTACAACCACTTCCATGTTTTTAATTAAATTAAGTGGTTATTTGATTGAGCTAAAATTATATATAAATTATAGTTGTAAAACATTTATTTAAACATGTGTCCTTCTTTGTAAAGTGTAATATAATCTATGCCTAAATAACAATTGATCCTACCTATAAATACTATCCTCTAGTATCTCATTTTCACCTATAAAACTAATTGTCAGGAGTACCGGTACCGATGACAAGCAAATTTTGATCCAAACATAAGAGGCGATATAGCCTTCATTTGACTTGTGTAATGGGTTGATAAAAAAAAATTCTATGTAAACCAACGTATATATGTTACATAAGCGTGATTAAGTAGCCAATACCCAATCAAACAATGTTATAATCCTTATTTACTTAAGAAAATCTATTTTATATTTTTGTATTTGTAAGAGAGTTGTTTTGTGTCATGTGTCATATACGGTATGAAAAATTACGAGAGTGTTTGTAGAAAAGAAATACAATATTGATTTTTTTATTAAAAGATGGTTGTAAGAAATATCTCATATATATTTCATAGGCCTAACCTATGAAAGTTAAAGAAAAGGGGGGATATAAAGTTTTTTTTGAGGGGGATTAAAGATTGATATGAGCAAGTTGGGGTTTTGGTAATTGGTCCGAAAATGGCATATGCGGTATGGATCATAAAATACCAATCACGAAGCCATGATAATGCGGTATGGCGTAGCTACACTTACAAAAAATATCTCACTTCTTCCTTCATTATTTTTAGAATTATTATCAGTTTTCCAATCTTCGGTATCTGATACACATGACACAAACACACAAATTGAGGTTCGGATCTCTGTTTATTCATTGCTTCTCGATCATATTCATTTATTGAATTGATACAATAACAATTACTTTATAATAGCAAGTTGAAATCTGTCTTAGCTAAGCTCAATGTGCTATCATGTGACCCAAATCTTAACAAAGTCAGTGAATGA
This sequence comes from Patellifolia procumbens, assembly GCA_947645195.1. NCBI lineage: Eukaryota > Viridiplantae > Streptophyta > Magnoliopsida > Caryophyllales > Amaranthaceae > Patellifolia > Patellifolia procumbens. Next base: position 5,359,358 of record CANSGD010000144.1, read on the forward strand.
CGGCAGAGTTCTTTAAAACAAAAAAGGTACTCCTCCACAAATTAAGGTTGATTGCAAAAGCCCTCAAAATGATAAGCATGTTTTATCTTAGTAATATATTCGTCTGTCAATATTTTTCTACATTGTACAATTATACAAAGTTTTAAAATGCGCAATATAGATATTATGGTCCAGCCCATGTTGTAATATTTATTATTGCTTTTGGACACATGTATGTGAGCCTTTTTATGTTGGACATGTTATGTCTTATTTGGGTCAATTTTGACATGGGTCTTTTGGCTTCAAAAAGAAGCTTATTGAGATGATGTTATAGACATCTAAGAGTAGAGAGGGCAACAAGGAATTTAGATTAAACACATACACAAAAGGAGAGAGAGTCTAGAGTGTTCTGCTCGTTTTTCTCAGGCGCCGTGTTCGTAATCTGATCATCTGAGAAGGTCCCACCGTTGGATGGCTGAAATTTTGACAACTTGTTGAGGACATTTGGGGCTAGTTCAGTTTTTCAATCGAAGCCCTGGTCCAACGGGAATTGTCTCTTTACGCGGGTGCTGTTTTGGGTCTTTTTCTTCACCTTTTGCTCTCTATTTGAAATCTCTTATTGTTGTTGGTGGGTAGTGAATCATTTATAGACTGATTTGGGGTTCTTTTGCCCTCAATTATCAATAAGAGAAGAAGTTAAGGGTGGACTCCTAAAGAGGTCCCGTGGTTTTACTTTTCACATCAAAGGGATTGACCACGTTATATCGTATGTGTTATTTGCTATTGTTTTCTTCCTATAATTGATGGTTGTTCATTGTATTTTGTTACCGATTTCATTTGGTAAATTGGTTGTGTGACAAATTGAGTTGATTGGCTTGCATAATTGGTTGGTTGTCTTGATTGTATGACTTGTGGGTATCATAGTGACCCCCTTCCGATCCCTACAATAGGATGGTAAAACTGAAGACTATCACTTTATATGTAAAACACAAAAGAAATAGTGAACTATATACTGTAGAAAAAGTGTAGGAAGATGCTAAAAAAAAGTTAGGTAGACATATTATAGTAAGACAAGCCCAAAGAGAAAAGCTAATAAATTACGACATCTATTAGTTTATAGTATATGTAGCAAATAAAAGGAGACAAAAATATAGTATTTCGATAAAATACTTGTTAAAAAGACTATCTTTTAAATTATAATCGGTCACTTATTACGCAAATTGTAATTGATTTCTTCTAAGACATCCTTACAATAAATTATTATTAGACAATCTTACACTAAACAAACTAAATATATGAAGAAGAAAAATCAAAAGGGAGATGGATTATGGAGGCAGCCGTCTGCAATCGTCGGTGTCCGTGGACTTTGGGACCCAGATCAGGTTCTTAGTCTATTCTGTAAACATTTCTTGTGATCCAAAGTACATTTGGGTCAACTCTAGCTAGTTATGGTACTTCCTGAGTGGGTATGAATTCTAACTTGTTAGTTATTTGTTATTTTTGTCGGCGTCATTATTATAGAATAGGTTTTAAACATACGACCTATTAGTTAGATTTTCATAGGCAATACTATTACGCTATATATAGTATATCACTTTTTTTGTCAAATTGCAATCAATAATTCTATTTTACTTAATCAAGATTTGAAAAAATTGAAAAGATCTCCTTCATTATAAATAAATTTGCATGATCATTTTATATTTTATATTGGTTGTTAAATTATATGCCCAATTTTTTAATTATTCAAAATGAAAAATTAATCATCAATGAAAATTATTATTCAAACTCAATTAAACATAAAAGTGGATCCGGTACATCACCGGAGTGACAAACTAGTTAAGCAATTATACTTTTGAGTCCTGAAGAAAAGTTTAAAGATTAGAGTTGTTTGGGGATTGGGGTCGTGGTCCAAAATAAAAGAAACATAGTACTTCACAGTTCACATTAGTGATATGATTGTGAGTTGATTTAAAATTAACCAGTGAAGGTAAAATTTACAAAAATTGGGGTTACAAAAATAGACTTTTTGACCCCGATAAATTTTAATAATTATACTTTAATTCCACTAACCATACTAGTTAACCGTATTATATAAATTAAACATTCAAATCAATATTTAATTTAGCACTTCAAATCACCATAAAAGTTCAGGGGAAAAAAATACTTATAAAATACTTTAAAATGAAAAAATACCACATCCTCATATTCATTATATGAGGAAATTTAGCAATTACATAATCTTTGGATGTATAAACACATATCTCATTTGTTTTACTTCTTTACACATCCTCTCTGACAACTTATCATGGACAAATTTGTTTGTCCATGAGTGTAGCTGGCTTTAGTGCTTGAGATGTGTATATTTGTCATTTTTACATAAAATTAAACTAATTTAGTTATGTCATTTCACATAATAGGACATTACCAGCACTAAACATGTAACAAAAATTAATGACAATAATATCCTTTTATTTGAAGGCATAAACAATTAAGATAAAATAAACCTAGTTACAACGACCATAAAATCATCATTACTTGTTCACACAACATCAATAATAAGCTAATACATGCCTATATAACTATATTTACGCAACCAAAAAGAGAGAGACCGTCTAGCTAACCCCAAACTTATAAGCACTCCTACAACTTTACTCGATACACATACATTCATACATTCATACAATATAGTAAAAACTAAAATCGTAAAAAGTAAGCAACATTGAAGGAGTGCTTTCTGAGCTGAGTTTTCAGAAGAGTTATAGTTACAATCCTGTTAAGTAATACATTGGGCTTGTAAAACGGTTATCGGTTAACTTTCGGTGATACTCTGAAAAATGAACTGCAAACTCGTAACGGCTCCAATGTGTAAAACTGTCCAATGGGCTTAGGTTATTTGATATTCACGCTTTACTGTTTTTCTTGGGTTTCTAAAACACAAAAGTTAGGCATTGAGTGTTGTGAACCGCATTTCCATTTGTAGAAAATATTCAGTGCATGGAGTATATCCGAAACATCACGTGATTCACCTATTTCTTTTTCCTTTTCTTTTTAACGGGATTTCAGCTTCTTTTTTTATCTTTCATGTACTTATATTTTAGCCTACGCTTATTTTGTTATTGCAATTTTTCTTTTTGTAGGAACTAGCAAGTTTTTCATTTATCTACTACCTTTAAACATAGCCCAATGATAATTCCTAAGCAATAGCCAATATGCATAGCAATATTTGATAGACAATTCAAACACCCGACTCGTTCAATAATAAACTATAGACTAAAATCTGAATTAGATGGATGATAGTTGGATAACGGATTAATGGGTGGTGGATATAGATCAGATTTGGATAAAAAAGTTTTTCACTCATCGCCCGCCCCATCAATTGTTTTAGAAATTTATGATAAAATTTTACTTTCCCATCCTACTTTTTTTTTATTAATTACTTTTAGGCATGAACTTATGTTATTTCTTGTTTAAGTTAATACTCAAATGTAACTGCTAATCATGTATGTACATGTGGTGCATAGTTAATTTCATATAGGTTTTCACCTTATAATCACCCCGCCCGACCAATTCACTCACATATGGTGGATGGGTGAAATACGGATGACGGCTTCATTAAGTGACGATGCATGATTGGAAGTAATTTGAATTGAATGACAGGTCAGTTTAATGGTCTACTGATATCACGTATTTATATAAAGTTTTCTCCCTTATTTACAAGCTAATTTGTGCGTCATTGGAGCTCTTGGGAGCTATTTTGTGCTAACTATCGTATGTAGTTGTGGTTTCGTGTTTTAGAATTGAATTGCAGGTTTTATGGAGTTTTCTCCTTATTTCCGAGCCTTTTGGAAGCAACCACGGCTTTACGAGATGTTACGAGGCACGTAGGATGGCTCACGAGCTTTATGGATAGTTTAGGAGGTCCCAAGACCCCTAAACGTGAAGATTAGAGAGCCAAAGAGTACAATGAGGTTTCCGTGCACTGATCGGGCATAAATGGCCCGATCGGGCGAAATATTTATGATCGGGTATGAAAGTTGCGGACCCGATCGGGCAAGGCGTGCCCGATCGCATCGGGCGAGCATCAATGCACCAAACCTGATCGGGCGTAGTGTGCCCGACCCGATCGGGCCAGGTGCTGCTAGGTCTTATATTGTTGCTGCTTGCGAGGCGCTTGTGCTGGGCTATAATGCTCCCAGGCCCGATCGGGTGGCTGCCCAAGGCTCGATCGGGCGGACCTTAATCTTCGTCTGCATAGCGAGCTGCTGCTGCCAGGACCACGAGATCACGAGGGGAGCAATGTGCTCTCGGCCCGATCGAGTACTGTGCTCGGGCCCGATCGGGTCTGGCGCTTAATGACGCGGATTTCGAGTTTTGTTTCCGATTTCTAATTAGACTTGAGGGGTATTATAAATACCTTTTCCTCATTATTTAGAGACATCTTTTATTCATCTTTCATTAGGTTTATCTTAGTTTTATTCTTCATTGTTCTTAGTTTAATTCAAACACTTTAGATTAATTTAGAGGTGATCAAACCTATTTCGATTTCAATAAAAGTTCCTGCTTTCCGTCAATTGGTACTCTTCTCTACTCTAATCTCTTTTATTATTATTAATTGCTTAGCTTAAGTATTTAATTATTGATATATCGATATCTTATAGAGTTATTCCCTTTTTTTACAAGCTAAATTGTGCTATATTGATGCTCTTAGGAGCTATTTATGCTAACTATTTCGATATAGTTGTGGTTTGTGTGTTCTATATCATTTTGCAGGTTTTAGGGAAAAACTCCCTATTTACTTGATGTTTTGAGCACCACGCTATAGCGGGAAGTTATGAGGCATCTTTGAGGTCTCAAGATGGTATTTGGACCCCGTTATGAAGAAGAAAGTGTGCAAAGACTTGGCGCCTGAAGCCAAGCAAAGCAAGGCAAGAAGAAGACTCGCCCGATCGGGTCGGGCAACAACTGCCCGATCGGGTACGAGTGAAGAATCTGAAGTTAAGGTTTCCCGCCCTATCGGGCGGCCTTGCCCGATGTGATCGGGCGGAGCAATACTTAGCCATTCTTGCTGTTTTTCTGAGAGCTGAAGAAGACATCCACCCGATGGCATCGGGTGGACTTGCCCGATCGGGTGCTGGGGTTGCGGCCACGATCGGGTGGAATCTGCCCGATCCAATCGGGTGAAGCCTATTTTGTTGCTGCTGAAGACTTGTTCCCAGGCCCGATCGGGCGGCCTTTTGCCCGATCGGGTGGATGACACGGGGATGCGATTTTCGTTGTTTTCCACACTCTATCTTATTGTTTTCTTAGGACTTATAAATACTTTTAGGTTATTTTTTATTTGTATCTTTCATATTATTAAACACTTAGAGAGCTCTTAGGCTAGTTTATCATTGCTTTGGATTGTAGAAGAGATTCAAGTACAATTTCAATTCAATTAAAGTTTCCGCTTTCCGTCAATTTGGTAATCGTCTTGCTTATTGCTTTATTCCTTTATCTCAATTACTTTAGTTCAATTGCTTATTTCTCAATTAGTTCATGATGCAATTCTTAGGGTTTTCAATTAGTTTTGTTGTTGTCAATTCGATCATGTCTGAGTAGTTCTCTTTCTAGGGTGTTAGATAGGGAAGCCATGTTTATACCATGATTGCTATTTAGACTCCTATTGATTTCTAGGGCTTGATTAGAGTGATTGTGGTGTGGTTTGTTCTTAATTAGTGATTAATGTTAGTGGCCAATTTCATTGATTGCTTGTGGTTAATAGTTGTTTGCACAGATCCGTCTTACGACTAGAGGCCTAGGACACATCAGTAGTTCTGATTACGTTAGTGAACATGCGGCATATGTTGAACTATGAGCGTTGAGTCTTAACCATAGCTCAACATAGGCTCTAATCCCTCGACTCTTGACTTAGGTTTTAATAGTAGTTGACCCTATTTGATTGGTATAAGCATGGTGGACCGACCTAATACCCTAGGCTTTTATTCCATAGTTAAATCCTCGACTTAATTCGTATTATTTATCTTACTCATTAGTTCAATTAATTCTCCATATTTTCATCTGAAGTAGTTGGTTAATTGAATATTAATATAGAAACTCTGTCTCCCTGCGGATTCGACCCTGCTACCACTGACTACCTTAGTTAGAGGACCGTAGGTTTATTTTTGATTAGGTGACACGACAAAAACCTATCAAATTTTGGCGCCGTTGCCGGGGAGACGGCTAGTTTTCTAGTTTTTATTCGATTAATTAGCGTACTTCTCTTTGCCTCATTGGAACCTCTCGTTCCAATCGAGGCCGTTCTTACGGTTATCTTGTCGTTTTCTCTTATATGTCCAGGTATCGAAAGAAAACTCACATTATTCCTGGAGATCCTGACACAGAAGCAATACTTCGGGATCTTAGAGCAGAATTTGACCAAGAGAAGCCAGTTTCAGTGATTTCTACATTACCAATGGCGAAGTCACTGAAATCTTATGGGGTGCCTAATCCTGAAGGCATACCCACAGGTCCACCGATGCCCACTATTGCTGCGAACAATTTTGAAATCAAACCTGCACTAATTAATATGGTGCAGCAGAATCAATTTAGTGGGCATCCTTCTGAAGATCCGGCCAACCATCTGCAGAGATTCCAACAACTCTGCAGGACTGTTAAACATCAAGGAGTCACACCTGAGCAGCTGAAGGTTATGTTATTTGAGTTCTCACTCAGAGACAAGGCTGAGAGGTGGTTCAACGATATCACTGAGACAGAATGGCCGGCGATTTCTGCTGCATTTCTACATGAGTATTACCCTCCCACAAAAACAGCAGAAATCAGGAACAAGTTGGCTACGTTTTCCCAAGAGCCAGATGAAACATTGAGGGAAGCATGGACTAGATTCAGAGACCTACAGAGGGAATGTCCACATCATAATATGGACAAGTGGTTTCTGACGCAGACTTTTTATAATGGTCTGCAGCCTCAGACGAAGAGTACTGTTGATTCGTCTGCAGGAGGAGTCTTTTTAGACAAGGTAGTTGATGAGGGTTATGACTTCCTAGCAAATCTTGCAGCCAATGACCATTCATCATCTAGGAGTGTGACTAAGAAGGTACTTGAAGTTGATGCTATTTCAATGCTTACATCTCAGATGGCGCAACTCACTCAGCAGCTAATGAAGTCCTCTAGTTCAACACCTCCGCCTATGAGCATCAACGCCATGTCAGCAGTTGCACCCATCACCTCTTCTTACTGCGAGGTGTGTGGTATTCAGGGTCATTTCAGCCATGATTGTCAGTTCAGTCAGAATCAGATGGAGCAGGCTAATGCTTTTCAGCAAAGACAACCTAACAACCCCTACTCCAACACATTCAATCCTGGTTGGAAAGACAACCCACTTCTTTCCTATAGAAGTAACAACGTTCAGAACCCACAGCCACAAAATTCCTACCATCCCCCACAAAATTCCTATCAACCTTCACATAACAACCCAAAACCCAACTACTACCACAACCAAGGGAATTCTCACAATCCCCCTGGTTTCCAAAGATCTGCCCATCAAAATTATCAGCCAGCACCACAAAATGCAACCTCACAAGAGCCTAGCACTTCTGAACTAATGAAACTAGTATTGTCTATGCAAAAGACAAATGAGGAGGCACAGAAAACTCAAGAGCAACAGTTGTTGGCTATGCAGAAAGCCAACGAGGAAACACAGAAGTCCCAAGAGAAGCACATAAAAGTTCTCGAGACTCAGATTGCTCAGTTGGCAGAAACTAATGCTCAGAGGCAGCAGGGACAGTTGCCGGGGCAACCTATACATAGTGAGCAAGCGAATGCCGTTACTCTTCGTAGTGGCACTGCTTATACTGCTCCTCCTATGCCCGTTGATGATGATACTGTCCCTAGCAAGGAGAAGGAGGTAGTAGAGAAGGAATTGGAGAAGAATTCGACATCTGATGTCGAAGTGTCTGAAACAGCTGAACAGGCAGAAAAGAAGAAGGAGAAGGAGAAGGTTGCTGATACACCTTTTACACCAAGGTTGCCTTTTCCTCATCGCATGCAAAAGTCCAAAGTGGATCAACAACTTAGTAAGTTCTTGGCTATGGTCAAGAACCTTGAGGTAACGGTCCCTTTCACTGAACTAATTTCTCAAGTGCCTGTCTATGCTAAGTTTTTGAAGGAGATGATCACAAAAAAGAGAGATTTTGGTGGGGTAGATAGAGTCGCACTCACTGAAGAGTGTAGTGCCGTTTTGCAAAACAAATCCCCACCAAAATTGAAAGATCCGGGTAGCTTTTTCATCCCTTGTCATGTAGGTGCACTTTTTATTGATAAAGCTTTATGTGATTTAGGTGCATCTGTGTCTGTCATGCCTTTGTCTGTCTGTAATAAACTGAATATGGGAGCACTTAAGTGCACTCAAATTACTTTGCAGATGGCTGACCGTTCTATAAAATACCCTCTAGGTGTTTTAGAAGACGCCCCTGTTAGGGTGGGAAAGTTTTACATTCCTGTGGATTTTGTTGTACTGGATATGGAGAAGGATGCCCAAATTCCTATTATTTTGGGCAGACCATTTTTGTGCACTGCAGGTGCTGTTATTGATGTCAAGTCAGGATCTTTGACTTTAAGTGTTGGTGATGATACTGTCACTTTTAAACTAACCAATGCTATAAAGTCTCCTATGCTTGAAGAATCGTGTTGCAGGATAGATGTGGTAGACAAAGTTGTGATGTCTGCATTTCAGCAGATACGTGATGCTGACCCATTGGAGGTAGCATTGACTGAGAGTGACTCCTTAGGCATTGATACTGATGTTGATGCCTGTCTTGCTGATTTAGAGGGTCATGGAGCTGAACAGAAACAGCCAACTGTGATACTTGAAAGTGTATGCTCCAGTTCTACTCCTCAGGTAACTAAGGTAGAACTCAAACCACTTCCCTCTCATTTGAAGTATGCGTTTTTAGATGATAAGGAAGAATGTCCTGTGATTGTCAGTACTAAACTCACAGATAGCCAATTGCAAAGCTTGCTTGCTGTGCTTCGTATACACAAGAAAGCTATTGGGTATAGTATTGATGATCTAAAGGGCATTAGTCCTGATTTTTGTATGCATCGTATTAATCTTGAAGAGGATCACCGCCCTTGCATTCAACCTCAGAGACGTTTGAATCCTAACATGCAAGAGGTGGTGAAGAAAGAGATCATGAAACTGTTAGATGCAGGGATCATTTATCCCATTGCTGATTCGAAATGGGTCAGTCCTGTGCAAGTGGTTCCCAAGAAGGGGGGGACCACTGTTGTTGAAAATGAGAAAGGTGATTTAATTCCCACTAGGACTGTGACAGGGTGGCGTATGAGCATTGATTATCGTAGACTTAATAATGCCACCCTGAAGGACCATTTCCCCCTCCCTTTTATTGATCAGATGTTGGAAAGGCTAGCCAAACATAGCTATTTCTGTTATCTAGATGGATATTCTGGTTTTTTCCAAATTCCCATCCATCCAGATGATCAGGAAAAGACTACGTTTACATGTCCTTATGGCACCTTCGCATATCGTAGGATGCCATTTGGATTGTGTAACGCTCCCGCTACTTTCCAACGCTGCATGATGGCCATATTCTCTGATTTTATTGAAAATATCATGGAAGTGTTTATGGATGATTTCAGTATTTATGGTTCTGACTTTGATGTTTGCCTGCATAATTTGTCCAAAGTGCTTAAAAGATGTGTTGAGGCAAACCTCGTGCTTAATTGGGAAAAATGTCACTTCATGGTGAATGAAGGTGTCGTTTTAGGTCACTTGATTTCTGAGCGTGGCATCCAAGTGGATAGAGCAAAGATTGAGGTGATTGAGAAACTTCCCCCTCCAATGAATGTCAAAGGAGTGAGGAGTTTTCTTGGTCATGCGGGGTTTTATCGCAGATTTATCAAAGACTTTTCAAAAATTGCGAAACCCCTCACTCAATTGTTGCTAAAGGGTGCCACATTCGATTTTACTGATGAGTGTTTGGAGTCTTTTGACAGGATAAAGACAGCTTTGATCACTGCCCCTATTATACAACCTCCAGATTGGGATCTCCCTTTCGAGATCATGTGTGATGCTAGTGATTATGCGATAGGGGCAGTACTTGGTCAGCGGAAGGATAAGCTACTCCATGTGATTCACTATGCTAGCAAAACCTTGGATCCAGCCCAGGTTAATTATGCTACGACAGAGAAGGAGTTGCTAGCCATAGTCTATGCATTGGATAAGTTTCGAACCTATCTGATAGGTTCGAAGGTTATAGTACACACTGATCATGCTGCTTTGAAGTACTTGATGGCTAAGAAGGAGGCCAAACCTAGGCTCATCAGGTGGATTCTTTTGCTGCTAGAATTCGACTTGGAAATCAAAGATAAGAAGGGCACTGAGAATGTGGTCGCCGACCACCTTTCTAGGTTGAGGTTTGGATCCCCTTCTGACCCTCCTATAGATGACTCTTTTCCTGATGATCATTTGTTTTCTGTGTCCTCTAAAACTCCTTGGTATGCTGATTTTGCTAACTTCTGTGTTAGTGGTTCTCATCCTCCCAATCTTACATATCAGCAGCGTAAAAAGTTTTATCATGATGCTAGAATGTATTTTTGGGAGGATCCTTTCCTATATAAGAAGTGCTCCGACGGGATGTTTCGTCGTTGCATTCCTGATTGGGAAATAGAGGGTGTTTTGCTACATTGTCATAGTATGCCTTCTAGTGGTCATCTCGGTTCCCAAGCTACTGGTTTTAGAGTCTTACATAGTGGTTTCTATTGGCCTTCGATTTTCAAAGATGCCCGTGCCTTTTGTTTGTCTTGTGATGCTTGTTAAAGGACGGGTAATATTTCGAATAGGCAAGAGATGCCACAGAGTGGGATTTTAGAGGTCGAACCTTTTGATGTTTGGGGGATTGATTTTATGGGACCCTTTCCTACCTCTTGTGGGAATAGGTATATTCTAGTGGCCGTCGACTATGTGACTAAATGGGTAGAAGCTATAGCATCACCAACCAATGATTCTAAGGTTGTGATGAAGATGTTTAAAAAGATAATCTTTCCCCGTTTTGGTGTCCCCTGTGTTGTAATTAGTGATGGTGGCTCTCACTTTCATAAGAGCACCTTCAAGACCCTATTGACAAAACATGGAGTCACCCACAAAGTCGGACTTGCCTATCACCCTCAAACCAGTGGCCAAGTAGAAGTATCTAATAGGAAAATTAAGAGAATCCTTGAAAAAGTGGTCACTAAAGCTAGAAAGGATTAGTCATTGAAACTTGATGATACTCTTTGGGCGCTCCGCACTGCTTTTAAGACTCCTTTGGGTACCACACCCTATCGACTGGTTTATGGCAAGGCTTGTCACTTACCAGTTGAGATGGAGTATCTTTCTGCGTGAGCGGTCAAAGAGATTAACCTTGATTTGACAGCTGCAGGTGAAGTACGACTTCTTCAACTCTATGAGTTGGATGAGCTCCGTTTGGATGCTTATGAAAATCACAGGCTCTATAAAGAGCAAACGAAGAAGTTGCATGATATGATGATAGGAAAAAGAGAATTCAAGGTTGGCGACAAGGTCCTATTGTTCAATTCCAGGTTGAGACTGTTTCCTGGAAAGCTCAAATCTCGATGGTCTGGACTATTCGAGGTGACAGAAGTGAAGGCACATGGTGCCATCGAGGTTGCCAACCACAAAGGAGAGAAGTTTAAGGCAAATGGACAGCGTCTGAAGCTGTACCATGAAGGTGCCTTTGTTGGTTGTGTGGAGGAAATCCGCTTTGATTCCTCCCCACTTGATTCATCTACCTAGAGAGGTAATATGGTCGTGCGGGACCTTCATAAACCAGCGCTTTGCGGGAGGCAACCCGTATCTCTTAGTTAGATCTTCTTTTCTCTTGTTTCGTAGTTTGTAGCATGTGAGAGAGCGTGAGGGTACTAATGTGTTCCTAGATCTTGTGTGCTTTGATGTGCAGATATGCTAATTGAAGAGAAACTTGAGCCATACTTGTCCCAAATTTGCAAAAAGGCGAGCTACTTACTGAACAGTAGCTCGCCCGATCAGATCGGGTGGCATATGCCCGATCGGGTGAGCGGAAAATAACATAGAGAAAGAAAAGAAAGGACGCCCGATGACATCGGGCAAGGTTTGCCCGATCGGGTGCGCAACCCTAGCACCCGATCAAAAATACCTTACCCGATCGGGTGGCAGGTCGGGTGAACGTGTAAAAGTCAAAGGAAAAAACCAGTCAACAGGTATACCGCCCGACGCTATCGGGCAACAGTCGCCCGATCGGGCGCGAGACTTGAGCACCCGATGAGAAATTAGGCACCCGATCGGGCGAAGTGATAATTCTGAAGAATTTTTTTTTTCAATTCCGCCCGATCGGGCGGCCATGTACCCGATCGGGCCTGCTTCCACTTATCCCTCTTTTTACACGGATTTCCCCACTTTTCTCACCATTCACTCATCATCCTTCCAATCAATTCTCTCTCTCTCTCTTCACTCATCTTCAACCCCCAAACCCCTAACCTCCATTAAAACCAAACTCTTCCACCTCAAATCTCCATCCTTTCTCAACCAAACTTCATAAAATCCCCTCCTTTTCTCCTTTCACCCTCCATCTCACAAAATCCCATTCACCAAAATCATCTCCCCTCTCCCATCTCTTCCCACACTCACCTTAAAACCCCATCTTGTGTTACAAGAGGCTACAAGGCTCATTTTCTACCATGGCAAGCAAATTCCGAAGGCTTATTCAAGGTAAAGGCTCGCGATCTAGGCGAGAGGCAACACCACAACCACCACCACCACCACAAGTTCCACGGGATCCTCAATACCCGGAAATCATTTTCCGGGATGATGAACATCGCGAGAAATTCTTGCGACTTAAAAAGCGTGAGGTACTTCCTACCCGATTTCTAGATGTTGAGCTTTTGTCTAAACTTGGTTTAACTGATGATTTTAAGGACTTCATGAAAGTTCTAGGCATGGAGGCGCTTTATAATGTACATGTTAACACTTATTCTCCTCTAGTCTATGAATTTTTTAGTAGTTTCAGTTTGACAAAGCCCCGGGCCGGCCCGGTCACCCATGTGCACTTTAGACTTCTAAACCAAGAACACTCCCTTAGCCTTAGGGAATTTGCGGGGGTTCTTAGGTTACAGGTACGGGGTGACTACTACCCACCCGACCACTTTAGGATGGCCGATACTTATGTTAGCTGACAGGGGACCCTACGCCCTTTGACATCCAGCACTGTCATTGGGCGAACTTCCATCACCCTTTTTTAGCATTTGGATACGGTTCATGGCCCAGACTCTGTTGGGACGGTTTGAGGGTCACTTGGTCCGGGGGGCCGAGCTAGTTGCTATAGCTAGCTATATTGCTAAAGGCTCTAGGGAGCCATTTCAGTACAACTTGGCTCACCATATCGCTATTCAGTTCGAGCGTATCTCGAACTCGCTCCCTAAGCCAAGGAAAGACGGTAGTTGGACCTCTAGGAGGTTAGTTAACGGGGGGTTGATCACATTGTTTGCCCGGCAAATTGCCGGGTTTGACGAGACTCAGCGTACCCCCGTCCTAGGCCCTACCCTCATTGACCTCACCTATCTTAACACCCTCAAAGTCCTGTACCGCCTGCCTGACCATAGATTTCAGTGGGTGATTAAGTCCAAAAAATCCCTCATTCTGCCCGACTCTAGGGCCCGACTACGGCCTCGTCAGGCAAACTACCTACTCCCTATAGAGGGAGTCGACCTAGTTGCCCCTGAGCCAGAGCCCCCTCGCCGTTCTTACCATAGGCGGCATACGCCGATTTTAGACGAGGGCGCCTCCACTTCTGCTCCCCCTCCCCCTCACACGGACTCATTTGACTTTACCTCTATGATGTCGACTCTAGGTCGCATGGAGACGGGGATGGGTAGAATGGAAGGGCTGATCAACGCGAACACCGCCACCCTCGCGGGCTATGGCACTCGCATCGATCAGCTCTATACCCGTATAGACCAGATGGGGGGGAGGATGTACACCTTGGCTAACGACCAGCACTACGCCCTTTATCCTCTCTATGACGACTATTGTAGGCGTGGCATTATTGAGCAGATTGCCCAGCACCCCTCGTGGTACCATTGGAACCCGAGTTATGGCCAGCCTACCGGTCAGAGCGATGACATGGCAGAGGATGAGGAGGATGAGCCTGCTCATCAGTCAGTCTCTTTAGGAGACTTTGGTCTAGGTCCTAGTGGTTTTGGAGGTGATTTTGATGCAGGTCCTAGTGGATTTGGTGGTGGGATGAGTGGTCCCTCCGGTGGTGGTTTTACCGATGGTGGTGGTACTTCTAGTGGTGGTTTCTTCAGTGACCCCACTAATGATGATATGGGCGGCTGATGCCCTTGTTCTCTCCTCTCCCTCGTTGCAATGAGGACATTGCCTCGTTCAGCTTGGGGGAGAATCTCTCACTGTGAGTATAGTTTATTGCTTTCTAGTATAGTTTACTGCTTTTTAGAGTAGTTTAAAGCTTTGATAGTTTAGTTTACAGCTTTAAGAAAAATTGAAAAATTTGAAAAAAAAAATATGTTTGATCATGAGTGGTTTGATTGCCTCCCTGTGCCCCTTGTTGTGCTTTATTGAGAATGATTTGACTTTGTTTTCTGGATAGCTGAGCATTTGTGATTATGAGGCTTTGATTTGATATTCGACTACTTTGATTTCGAGCAATTTCTGACTATGATTTACTACTTTGTGCTGCATACCTGATTTGGTTAGACTGTGAGGCCTTTTTCTAGCCTATTGGATTCATACTTTTATCCAGTCTATATTTTTGGTGTGTTAGTTCCTCTCTAGCGGATCGATCTTGACTTTGACTTCGTACTCATTTGATGTTTGGTGACTTGTTACACTTGCTATGATAGAGGCGTTCTTTTGACTTATTTTTGAGCCCCAGAGTTAGTTTTTGATACATTTTTATCCTCCTTAGCCCCGCTGAGCCTAATGACCTTGTTTCATGTTACTTAAACCCTTATTATATGCCCATGGCCTTTGTTTCGATTTTATTCCCAAGCCTAGCTTGGGGGAGCTTTGTGTATGGGTTGAGAGTGAAGTTGGTTTCATGGTTTGGTTTGATTGTTGAGGAATCAAAAGTGTATTTGTTGTGGCTTGATTATTAGAAAAAGAAAAGAAAAGGCAAAATTAGAGTTGCGTGAATGAAGTTCAAAAAAAAATGAAATAAAAGTTAAAAAGAATTCAAAGTTCTTTCATTCACGCACGTTCATAAATAAAGTTTCATGTCATTGCCTAAAACTTGGGTTTGTTGTGCGTATTCATTGAATTTGGAGGATTGGTTTATTTTTCATGGTTTTATGTTGTTGATTGGGAGTTGCTTAGGCCATCTAAGGCCTTGTTTGAGTGTTCATGCTCCCCCTTTCTTGGTTTTTTCCACCACATTACCCAAAAGTATCCCCTACCTCTTACCTAAGCCCCATTACAACCCGGAAAAGTCCTCTTGAGCTTGTGCCTACAATGTCTACTAGATTGATTTTGGTCAGTTTGTCAAAGTGAAAGAGTACGTCTGCTAGTTGAGTCGACTTGATTAGGATGAGCGACATTTTTACCTTCTTAAACACATGAGAGTGTGAGTGGGAAGAGACATTTATGGTCGGGTCGGTGAGTGTTCGGGCACATTCTTTGCCTGCCACAAAATTGAGAGGAGTGACACCCTTTGTGAGCACCTTTTCAGGATTTGTATGCCTAATAGTCAATTGAACTTGATGAATTGCTTGGATGATTGGTGGTTGGAAGGATTTGATTTGCCGAACTTGAATTATGCCTGCTTGAACGATTCTTAGTCTTGAAAATGCTTTTTGAGCTTGAATTATTTTATTTATGGGGTGAGGCAATCTATTCCACGATCATGCTCTATTTGCTTGAGGACAAGCAAAGGTTTAGCTTGGGGGAATTTGATATATCGATATCTTATAGAGTTTTTCCCTTTCTTTACAAGCTAAATTGTGCTATATTGATGCTCTTAGGAGCTATTTATGCTAACTATTTCGATATAGTTGTGGTTTGTGTGTTCTATATCATTTTGCAGGTTTTAGGGAAAAACTCCCTATTTACTTGATGTTTTGAGCACCACGCTATAGCGGGAAGTTATGAGGCATCTTTGAGGTCTCAAGATGGTATTTGAACCCCATTATGAAGAAGAAAGTGTGCAAAGACTTGGCGCCTGAAGCCAAGAAAAGCAAGGCAAGAAGAAGACTCGCCCGATCGGGTCGGGCAACAACTGCCCGATCGGGTACGAGTGAAGAATCTGAAGTTAAGGTTTCCCGCCCGATCGGGCGGCCTTGCCCGATGTGATCGGGCGGAGCAATACTTAGCCATTCTTGCTGTTTTTCTGAGAGCTGAAGAAGACATCCACCCGATGGCATCGGGTGGACTTGCCCGATCGGGTGCTGGGGTTGCGGCCCCGATCGGGTGGAATCTGCCCGATCCAATCGTGTGAAGCCTATTTTGTTGCTGCTGAAGACTTGTTCCCAGGCCCGATCGGGCGGCCTTTTGCTCGATCGGGTGGATGACACGGGGATGCGATTTTTGTTATTTTCCCCACTCTATCTTATTGTTTTCTTAGGACTTATAAATACTTTTAGGTTATTTTTTATTTGTATCTTTCATATTATTAAACACTTAGAGAGCGCTTAGGCTAGTTTATCATTGCTTTGGATTGTAGAAGAGATTCAAGTACATTTTCAATTCAATTAAAGTTTCCGCTTTCCGTCAATTTGGTAATCGTCTTGCTTATTGCTTTATTCCTTTATCTCAATTACTTTAGTTCAATTGCTTATTTCTCAATTAGTTCATGATGCAATTCTTAGGGTTTTCAATTAGTTTTGTTGTTATCAATTCGATCATGTCTGAGTAGTTCTCTTTCTAGGGTGTTAGATAGGGAAGCCATGTTTATACCATGATTGCTATTTAGACTCCTATTGATTTCTAGGGCTTGATTAGAGTGATTGTGGTGTGGTTTGTTCTTAATTAGTGATTAATGTTAGTGGCCAATTTCATTGATTGCTTGTGGTTAATAGTTGTTTGCACAGATCCGTCTTACGACTAGAGGCCTAGGACACATCAGTAGTTCTGATTACGTTAGTGAACATGCGGCGTATGTTGAACTATGAGCGTTGAGTCTTAACCATAGCTCAACATAGGCTCTAATCCCCCGACTCTTGACTTAGGTTTTAATAGTAGTTGACCCTATTTGATTGGTATAAGCATGGTGGACCGACCTAATACCCTAGGCTTTTATTCCATAGTTAAATCCTCGACTTAATTCGTATTATTTAGCTTACTCATTAGTTCAATTAATTCTCCATATTTTCATCTGAAGTAGTTGGTTAATTGAATATTAATATAGAAACTCTGTCTCCCTGCGGATTCGACCCTGCTACCACTGACTACCTTAGTTAGAGGACCGTAGGTTTATTTTTGATTAGGTGACACGACAAAAACCTATCAATTATTCATGATGCAATTATTAGGGTTTCATATTAGATTGTTTATTGTTGATTCAATTATGAGTGAGTAGTCTCTTTCTAGGGGGTTAGATAGGAAAGCCATGTTTATACCATGATTGTGATTTAGACTCTTATCGATTTCTAGGGTTTGATTAAGGTGATTGTGATGTGATTTGTTCTTTATTGAGTAATTAACGTTATTGCGCAGTTTCGTTGGTTGCTTGTGGTTAATAGTTGTTTGCACAGATCCGTCTTACGACTAGATGCCTAGGACACGTCAGTAGTTCTGATTACGTTAGTGAACATGCGGCGTATGTTGAACTATGAGCGTTGAGTCTTAACCATAGCTCAACATAGGCTCTAATCCCCCGACTCTTGACTTAGGTTTTGATAGTTGTTGACCCTATTTGATTGGTATAAGCATGGTGGACCGACCTAATACCGTAGGTTTTTATTCCATAGTTAAATCCTCAATTTATTCCGTATTCTGTAGTCTATTCATTAGTTTAATTAATTTCTTCCCTGATTTCATCTGGAGTAGCTGAATTGGTTGAATATTGATTTAGAAACTCTGTCTCCCTGTGGATTCGACCCTGCTTCCACTGACTACCTAGTTAGAGGTCTGTAGGTTTATTTTTGATTAGGTGACACGACTAAAACCTATCATCTACCCAAACTAGCAAAGCTTTAGTGAAAGGCGAAGAAGATACACATTATCGTCCTTGGGACTCCGTTATCCCTGTGTTTCTATCTGAAGCACTTAACAAGGGCGGAAGCAACGGGAGGCTGGCGGGGCCACGGCCTCCCCCTCGTTCCAAGTTAAAATTTTTGCAGTAAATATACTTATAAATTTATAACTTGGTTATCTTGGGTAATTGATAACAAGAAACAATCCTATACCAAGGGTTCAAACCCTAAACATTTCTCCTCCTTTATTTTCACTATCCACTTCTTCATTTTTTACGAAACATAAAAACTATCTTATTTATTTTCGACCCCTTTAAATTAACATTCTGACTCTGCCACTGATACTTAAGACATAAGTCATAGTTTGACTCCCACATCCAAGCTTACAAAGCCTTTATTACTCTTGTTCCCCTCTTCTTTTCAAGTTATTTATTTGTTTGTTTCCTCGTTTCTTTCTCATTTAGATCACTAACCTTTTATTATTAATTTGTCATCATTTAAAGAAAACCATCATCCAATAAAACAATACCTTAAAAACTCTTGTTAACTTAGTCTATTTTTCAATAAAATAATAATTAGTACCTAAACAACAATATGCTACTATCATCCAAAACTACTTGCAAGTATATAGAGTCATATAGGATAGACTTGGTAGGGCATTCCTGCCCGGCCCATAACTAAGTTTGGTCAATCACCTTAATCTAAATTTTCTTTTTATCAGCTCCCGCTTGAGCTCAATGAAGAATCCAAGTATGGGCCGGGTAATCCTATCCCCCCTAGTTAATCAGGGACCTATTGTGGCCCGATATTTTATTTCTTGGACCTCTTTTCTAAAGAAGCGATGACCCATGCATGGTAAAGGCCCAATATTAGTACTCTTTTAGTGTTAGGCTCTTTGACACTTGGCAATTGGCACTGTTAAGGTTCGTTCTTTTCAACTTATTTTCAGTTCAAATAAGTTCAGATAGCTTCATATAAGATCTAATAAGGTATAATAAGTTCGAATAAGGTCTAATAAGGTCGATTAAGGCCTTAATAAGATCGAATAAGGCTTGATAAGCTTTCATCTAATAAGGTCGAACAAGGTCTAATAAGTTCTGATAAGTTCAGAAGTTAAGATAAGTTTGAAAAAATAGACCCTTAATTTGCTACAAAAAGTTAATTTATTACGGATGAAGTTGGGTTTTTTTTGATGCAGCTAAAGAAGTTGGATAACTTTATCTATTTATTTTTATAATATAAAGATAAAGAGAAGGATCGTAACCACAACTCAATGATCACGATTTTTGGCCCAACATTTGTAGGAGACACTTAAGTGCTGGGAGAAAGGTCATAAACTGGGTAAGAGGTTACATTCCCAAGCATCCTCATCTGGTAAGTTCGTATCCCATATCTTTGGAATTTAAGGTAAGAAATGCACCAAGTTGATAATTATAACTCTGTGGAGTTTATTACAAAGCACAATCTATAGCCTTGAGTTCCTGTGAAAACTACCCTTACAGTGTATTTCACCTTATGGCAAGAATTGCAAACATCAACTGTTAGATCGCACAAAATAGTCGCGCAAGAACTGGGAGAAATCGTTGTGAGTAGCGACATGATTCTCACCTAAAGGCGGTTCTCATAGGAACTCGACCCTATATATATAAAGCATGAGAAATTTTGAAAACGCGGCCTGAATTAATGAAGATAAAGACTATAACATTGCTCTACCATACCACTTTTGCTTCTTC
The DNA here is from genome assembly GCA_947645195.1 of Patellifolia procumbens. Taxonomy (NCBI): domain Eukaryota; kingdom Viridiplantae; phylum Streptophyta; class Magnoliopsida; order Caryophyllales; family Amaranthaceae; genus Patellifolia; species Patellifolia procumbens. The sequence goes on from CANSGD010000144.1 coordinate 5,379,268, forward strand.
TATTAATATTAATAATGATATTATGGGTTTTCAATGAAAACCAATAATATACTATGAATAAAATGACGTTTTTCTTCTTCTTTTTATACTGACATTATTCTACATCAATGATATTAGTTGTTTTAAACTATTAAATTATAACCCACGTAAATCTTGGGACAACACATGGACCTAAAAACTAGGTTTCTTATGAAAAGACGCTATGGCACTATATAGAAGTTTAAATGATCTTTGTTTCTTTCTTTTTATTGTATAGTATTACTTTAGGATATTCTAGCTGGATAAGTGGACTGTATATGCTTAAAATAAGTCTTGGGGATCGACGGTCTATCCATATACTTATGAATAGGTTGGTAAAACCAAGATGTTTAACTTAATACAATAAAGTTTAACTTAAAATTTAATATATAATTTTTTTACTTAAAAGTGCAAAGTGTGAAAAAAAAGGATGATTTTACAGCGGGCATTTGAGAAACGCCCACCACAGCATGTAAATGAGGGATCAATATCAACCAATCAAATTGCCACGTAGGATAATGTTTTTGATTTTTCTTAAATTGCAATATTTCTTTTTTTCTATTTTCTTTAATTGCTAATATTAATTAAAAAATCAGATTTCTAATTTTCGAAAATAATTATTAATTTTTGATTTTAATTTACGAAATTAAATTCTTAATTACCGAAAAAAAAATTGAAATTGTAAAAAAAAAAAATTACATTCATCTTTTTTTTTCTTTCTCCCTCTTCCTTCTTCTTCACCTGTTCAAGAAATTAAACTCAATGCCTCCATTGTCACCTTTACCTCCATTGTTATTTTTTTTACCTATCCTTCTTCGTTTTTTCTTCTTCACCTCCATTGTTATTGTTCATGAAATACCTTCTTATTCTTCTTCTAGGATTATATAAATTTCTACATTGTTTTTATTCATTAATGGTGGTTTCGGATTGGGTCTGTGGTTGAAGAACAACTGCCTCATGTCTTTTGTTTGTTTGTTTGTTCTTCACCTCCATTAATGATCATATTCGAGAATTATACTCAATGGTTGTTTGGTTTTTCAGATAATAAACTCCATTTGTTGCCATAAATTATAATTATTATACCCATTGTTTAATTCGTGTTGTTAAAATCGAGATGTTTTACCATTATATGTTTCTGTAGAATTTAGGTCGAAGACGGCTGCCATTGATGGTGGTGTTGGAGTTTTACAGAGGTTGAAGACAACGTGGGTTGAAGACAATTGCCTCTCTTTAACCTAATTTTCTAAACAATTTTTACGTGTTTGTCTGTAAAGCTGTTTGGACATTACCATCTTTGTTATTTACCTTTTGTGTGATTTCCATTGTTATTTTTGGTCAATACCTTTACAAAAAGTAACCTACACTTTTCGTGTAAACCAATAGCCATGATTTAATATATTTTTTTAAAAAAGAAGATAAAACATTCACATCCTATAAATTAGGATAGTAGTTAAATATTACTTATCTTTTTGTTTTCGGTTATCCTTTAGGATATTTGATTGTTATTTTCTGAAAAAACAAATCTTGGCTGTGATAAATTTGGCATCCCATCCCTCGTTTGATTTTGTGAATTTCTCCTTCTTAGAATTTTCCACAACGAAATTTAGAGACGCTTAATCTTCGTTTCCTAGCACCTCAATTTCCTCCAAGGTTGGAAACGATGAAGGACATGAAGAAGGAATTAAAGGAAGAGAGCATTGAAAAAAAGGAGTTAGAGGAGGAGAGCATTGAAAAAAGGAGTTAGAGGAGGAGAGCATTGAAACTAAGGAGTTAAAGGAAGAGAGCAATATTCCTAACAATGAATTGAAAAATACAAAACCGATAGCGGCATCAAGTGCTAATACACAAAAAAGTGATAGAAAGACTATTAGGAGGACAAGATCGCAATACAAATACTTAAATGAAATCGTAAGTTTTAAAATTGTTGTTGTTGGTCATAATATTTGTGTTGTGGCGTTGAAGTTAGCAACAACTCTTCTCTAAATGTTTGTAGGCGTCATCGGAGATAAAGGGCAGTGAAAATAGCAAGCCAAAGGTGCCGATTGGACAGGTTTTCTTCAACACTTTATGTTATACATTTGTAAAATGTTAATAGTTTTAAACAAAAATTTAACTACGTCAAAAATAGTGACTATAACAATAACCAGTTTATTATATGGGCATTACATTATCATCTTTAATTTTTTAATAGTTACAAACTAGTGTCTATAACAATAACCAACCTATTATATGGACATTACATTATCATCTTCAATTTAGATAGTTACAAACTAGTGTCTATAACAGTAACCAACCTATTATATGGGCATTACATTATCATCTTCAATTTAAATAGTTACAAACTAGTGTCTATAACAGTATCCAACCTATTATATGGACATTACCAAATAAACTTCAGTATAGTAATAGGTAATATATAATCTTTGATTCAAGTTAAAAATACAATATTGACTACTAAGATTATCTTGTGATTTAGACGATATAAATTTTCTTAAATTTATTGCAGACCACAACATCGAAGCCAAAAACGAGTAAGAAGACACTTGATGATGCTGAGGTACTTAATACTTATAAAACTATTTAAATATGTTTTTATCTTTTATCTATGCATTAATGATTCTATTTGATGCAGACGCAATTGAACTTAACAAATAAACTTGATGCTAAAGAACAAAGTTGTAAGATAAACGGGAAGGAGATCGTTTCGCGTCCATATTTCCATGAATATCTTTCACAACTATCATCTCAGGAGAAACAAATATGCCTAAGTGTTCATAATCATAATGAATCTGCAGAATTGTATTGTCCAGATAATGATTTGCACGTGTTGACAGTTGGCGAATCTTTGTGTGTGTATCCGGATGGATGGATAAGTAACCAAGTATGTAGTGCCAATTTTTTACCTCTTTTAAACGTACATGTTTCATTGAAATTGTATTTTGACGTATATGCTAATTGAATTTTATCTCATTTCTAAGTTTATGAATGCGGTTTTATACGATATGCAATTGAGTTTGATGGAAGGTGGTAGTTCTAGTAAGATGATAGTGTCTCCAGCGTTTCAGGTAAATATATTTCTATTATATACGACATCATGTTGATAACGATATCTCATTAATCATTAACATGGATTTTTTGCAGATTGTTGTATCTAAGTCGGATGATTATAATCCGCATTGTGGTAACGAAAAAGTTATTCAGTGGTTTATGAAATGGAATGAAACTTTTATACCCCAGCAACTCTACAAAATTGAAGAGGTAAATACAATGATTTGACTGTAAGTTAATTATAACATGAAACAACATACAATTTACAGTTCAAATGAAGAAGCCATTGAAATGAGTGAAGATTTAAACCCAGATATTACAATGCAAAATTTAGAGGTATGTCACAATGATTGCCATCCATTAACATATAGTTTACATAGATCAATTAATGTTTCTCAACTATTGGTTGCAAGGTTGATGATAAAGTGATGGAGAGTTTTCAGCAGCATGAAAAGGCATCACTGGATAAGGAACTTTCTGAGACTAATGAGGTATAAGAATTATGTGTTAGTTTTTTTTTGAAGAAAAAAAATACATCATAATATTATTTTTTTTGGTTATTTGGCTTACGAAAATAGTATATTAGGCTAAGATATTAATAAATTGGACTACAAAATATTCACAATCAACGAATTAGGTTAATCTATCTTGATTATGTATTTCAATAAAGTATGTAAAGATATCAAATTTGTTATTATGATTTTATAGTCTTATTTTTAAATATAAATAGGATAGTGACAATGGAATCAAACTGATGATGAATCAGACATCGAGACAAACTGCGTGGAAGAACTATTCTTCGATCTCGATATGTGGAACAAAATTGACAAAAAATTAGAAGATTTTGACTTAGCAGATATGGTAAAACTTTCATTTAAGTCCCGAGAGAATTGTCTTACATTCTATAAAATGTATGCCAAAGTCAAGGGTTTTGGTGTACGTCGCAAGAATGTGACTAAGAGCAAAATGGATGGACACCCAACATCCCAAATGGTATGGTGCAATAAGGAAGGATTTCGAGCAGCGAAGCACTTGGAAAGAACAAATAGGAAGCGTAAAGAAAAAGCAATAACAAGATGCGGATGACCAGCATTAATCCAATTCAAATGGGATCACATAAATGATACATGGTTCGTGAGGAAATTCGTCGAAGAACATAATCATGAACTTGTTCCCATGAACCAAGTACCTTTCATAAGGTTTGTACTACTTACCATGTCATATGCATTATTATTTCAAAAAACTGAAAAATGTGACTAGATGACTAATTGTCACAGGAGCCAAAGAGAGATCATAGATGCGGATAAAATTCGCATAAAGTCCTTACTCGACTCTGGGGTTCGACTGTCCATCACAATGAGGAACTTTGCTCAACAGGCCGGCGTTCTACATAATGTAGGCTTCTTAGCCCGTGATCTATACAACACATGTGAGAAGCTCAAAGAAGAAGAAATTAAAGATGGGGATACAGAGACAGTAATGGCGTACTTGTTGGGGAAAAAATCGACGGATACCACATTTTTTTTGAGGTACACCCGTGCTGAGAGTGGTGAGATCGTTAAGATGTTCTGGTGCGATGGGATATGTCAAACTAATTACAAGGCGTTTGGAACTATGATTGCGTTTGACACAACATACAAAGTAAACGCCTACCATAAACCATTCGTGGTAATTGTTGGCGTAAATCACCTAAAGAAAACGGTTCCATTCGGTGTTGCATTGATAACGAATGAGAAAGAGGAAACTTATAGATGGGTACTACATCAACTACTAGAAGCTGGAGAGAATGTTGCATCATACACTGTAGTAACTGATGGGGATAAGGCCATGGCCAACGCCATTAAGGCAGTGTTTCCTAATGCTAGACATAGGTTATGTTTGTGGCACCTCATGCGAAACATCAAAGCACATAGCAGCAAACGATTATGCAGTGGGTTTATGAAATGTGTGGATGTGTGTCGCTCGCCGGAGGAGTTCGAAGATGCATGGGCTGAATTAATGAAAGCTTATGATGCGGTGAAAGATAAAAGATGGGCATTAGACCTATACAAGGATAAAGAAAAATGGGTGAGGTTTTCCTAGTAGGACATTTTTATGCTGGTATGTGTGTCTCATGACCTTCATTAAAAAATATAAACATATTGCTTTATATTATAAGTACTGTAATTTGGTACGTTTCATAAACTAACATCCTACTAGTACTACGGTTATTGATTCAAGTAGCGTGTGTCAATCCAGGTATGAGAAGTACACAAAGATGTGAGTCTATGAACGCCACACTAAAGACGGTTCTAACCAAGAAGATAATGTTATACCGCTTTGTGGAGTTATACGACCAAGTCCTAGATCATATAAGATTTGAAGAAGATCAAGATGATTACATCTCAACACACACCTTCCCTGTTATACGTGGCGTGTTGTCGGAGATAAAGACCACTGCAGCAAAAACGTATACAAGAAAGGCGTATGACATGTTTTGTAAGGAACTTGACTATGAGTCTAGGCACATTGTAATTAAGACCGAGACAGACAAGGAGCATTGTGATGGTCATACAAACACGTACTGGCTAAACGATTGCGTTAGGAAAGGTGCAAAGTACATTGTGGTGCACAATTTGAAACTACAAACAATGTATTGCTGCTGTGCGAAGCTAGAATCTATTGGATTCCCATGCCGGCACATGTTATCGGTTATGAAATACGAAGGTTTGGTGGAAATTCCTGAAGGATGCATTCTTCGAAGATAGACAATCCGAGCTAAGGCACATCTTTCAAAAGAAAGCGATAAGTTTGATCTTGATAAAAATAGTAACGAGAAAGCAGCATTTGGAAGATTAGTTTTCCTAAATGGCCTTAGCACCAAACTTTGCAGGATGGTGTCAACTTCGTACGACAAGTCTTTGTGGTTGAGAGACAAACTAGCAAAAATGATTTTGGATATTGAAAAGGAGAAGGTTACTCCAAAAGAACCGGAAGTCGATGATCCAACGGACAATGGAAGCAAAAAGGGTAGAGGCAAAGGCAAAGGCAAAGGCAAAGGCAAAACAAAGAAACAGAAAAGAAGATGAAGGTGGCAGATGCGCCTGTTGAAGAGGAGACAAATAGGGAGACATATGCTCCATATGACCTAAATGCAGCACCAATTGTACCGCCTTTTCCTCCAAACTTCAGTTTTGTTAACTTACTAAAACAATTCATGCCAAGGGTATTCTCACCTGGAGAGGCTTCAAATGCTAAGGACTGCTATGAAGTTAGTCATTTCATGAAAATTCTCACAATCTTTGACTGGGAACCAAATATTAAGTATTAGATACTTACGTTTAAAGTTATTTCAATAGAAGTTTATAGTGTTTTTATTTAATGTATTGCTGATTACTGAAGTGATGCATTAGACTGGTTTTTATTTTTATATATAATTCATTCTAGAAATAATTTCGCGTTAATAGTGGTTTATTTGAATGAAAATTGATAGACATTATCAAAATGAGTAGTATATATTTTTATTTTATTAAAATGCAGTAAAGAGCAATTTCATACATCGTACTCTTGGATATTTTAATTAATTTTTATGGATAATTAATTAACAATTTGTATAGTATGGAAATTCATAACGGTTTAGAAAAATCAAAACATGATCCCATTAACAGAAAGTTCATTCTACTCCCATTATCTCCACCACCTAAAATTAAGGAATGTGATAACAAATCAACAGTAAATAAAACAGTAAATATACATTTTCTATATTTTTAATAAACAAACTTCCTAAGTGTAGATAGTGTTTTAAATAATTCAACTCTTTCTTTTACAGATATGTAATGCGTAACTCGTTTTTATTATTCTTAACAGATTGTGAGACTAATTTTTATCAATAAAATAAATATAACATAACAAAGGACTTTGAGGTTTACATTTGACCACTCAAATATAAGGACATTACCATACCGGAGAATATTAGGTTTACATATGTCCACACGAGTATAGGTTTAAGCCAAATTTATAATGTGTCATTAGGTGCGTAAATACATAGAAAATAAAAAAGGAACATTGAAGGCTTTAACAAACAACATGGTTAACATTTGTTGCTTTACAGTTATCCATAAACATTTGTGGACATTACAACATAACAAATCAAATTGTGATTTCAATCTGATATAATGAATAGATCAATTAACATCAAATTGTGATTTCAATCTGATATAATGCATTAGGTTTTTATGGTACAAGGTTACTAAGATTGTAAAAAGTCTATGCATTGTTCGATAACAACAATTAAATTCAAAATACACATGAGAAATAAAACTTTGATATTAATTAAGATTATGTACATAAAATCTAGTATATTGAAGGGAAGACCAAACGTGTAGGTTCAATGATGTCCACACAAATATATGGACATTACCATAACTGAGAGATGTGTTTACAGATATCCTAAACAATATGCGGACATTATGATAACTGGCATACTAGGTTAAAACCAAATTAATAATGATTCATTAGGCGCGTAAGATTGTGATAATATTTCATTTATTTTTACTTGACTTATGATGAGATTGTCAAAAGACATATTTCATATATAATTTGCATAACTAAGGGTATTATTTTTTATTAACAATTTGAGAGAGATAAACTAAGTGTATTGGAGTAAATAAGTACTAAACTGCAATTGGACTAAAAAAAAACGTCCAAGAAAGAATGAATGATTGCAAATTGTGATATTCGAGATATCTAATCAAAATTATATCAATAAACTCAAGATAATCCATAACATCTAAATATTACAACTCTACTGCTTAAAACTATTAAACATCAATGCACAACATTGTCCTTGGAAGCTTCTCCGGAATAATAACGGAAGATGGTTTACCGGTTGCTTCATCCTGAACAATTTCAAGAATTATTGTTGGTATAGCGAGGATGCGCTTTCCATTTGTATTGATGGGAATTTGATCATATTCTCCATTCTCTACTATTAGAGAATTCTTCTCCAACTCTATTAAATCATCCACTTCTTGAACGCCACAAAGTTTTATGATATTCTTCACAAACATTCTCATTTGAATTATATCCTTTATATGAGTCAACCTGTCTCCAAGTGTTCCAGTCGGTTCTGAATATCAAGCAATAAAAGTTAGCTACATATAAGCACGAAAATAATATATAGATAATAAAAACATGAATACGCAAAGCTATCTTATGGTACCTCTAAGGAATTGATCGCATGGTAAACCACGTTCCGATCTGTATACAGATAGCTCATTTTCATAGAGCATAATCATTGTTGGAGCATATTGATAGGTTTTAGTCGTGTCACCTAATCAAAAATAAACCTACAGACCTCTAACTAGGTAGTCAGTGGAAGCAGGGTCGAATCCACAGGGAGACAAAGTTTCTAAATCAATATTCAACCAATTCAGCTACTCCAGATGAAATCAGGGAAGAAATTAATTAAACTAATGAATAGACTACAGAATACGGGATAAATTGAGGATTTAACTATGTAATAAAAACCTAGGGTATTAGGTCGGTCCACCATGCTTATACCAATCAAACAAGGTCAACAACTATCAAATCCTAAGTCCAGAGTCGGGGGATTAGAGCCTATGTTGAGCTATGGTTAAGACTCAACGCTCATAGTTCAACATACGCCGCATGTTCACTAACGTAATCAGAACTACTGACGTGTCCTAGGCCTCTAGTCGTAAGACGGATCTGTGCAAACAACTATTAACCACAAGCAACCAACGAAACTGCGCAATAACGTTAATTACTCAATAAAGAACAAACCACATCACAATCACCCTAATCAAGCCCTAGAAATTGATAGAAATCTAAATCACAATCATGGTAAAAACATGGCTTTCCTATCTAACACCCTAGAAAGAGACTACTCACTCATAATCGAATTAACAAAAACAAAACTAATATGAAACCCTAACAATTGCATCATGAACGATTAAATAAATAAATTAAGCAATTGACAATAACAAAAGAGATCAGGGTAAGAAAGAATACCAACTAACGGAAAGCGGGAACTTTTATTGAAATCGAAATAGGTTTGATCACCTCTAAATTAATCTAAAGTGTTTGAATTGAACTAAGAACAATGAAGAATAAAACTAGTATAAAGCTATTGAAAGATGAATAAAAAAGATGTAAAATAAAGATGAAGAAGAGGTATTTATAATACCCCTCAAGTTTTATTAAAAACGGGAAACGAAAGTCGAAATCTGAGTATAAATGTACCAGACCCGATCGGGTCAACTGCAAATTCAGCCCAACTTTGTTCCTTGGTCAGCGAATCAACAGCAGCCATTAGATGCGATGTGTAGGCCCACCCGATCGGGCCTTAGGCAGCCACCCGATCGGGCCGAGGCAAAACAGCCAATACTCCTCTGGGCTTCTGGTAGCAGCAGCGTGGCGATGTGAAGTGAAGTGAGCTGGCCCGATCCAGCACCCGATCGGGTCAGTGATCGGGTCAGCAGCGAACAAGGCCCAACATCCCTTTTAATAAACGCACAGCACAAATACAAGTATGGCGGCCCACCCGATCGGGCTCGAGGCATCCACCCGATCAGGCCTGGCGCAAGTCTTCTCGCCCGATCCGATCGGGCACAGCTTGCCCGATCGGGTCCGTGACTTTCATATCCGATCATAAATACTTTGCCCGATCGGGCCATTTCTGCCCGATCAGTGTACGGGAACTCCTTTTTGACTCTTTGGCTCTCTAATCTTCACGTTTAGGGGACTTGGGACATCCTAAACTACCCATAAAACTCGTGAGCCATCCTACGTGCCTCGTAACATCTCGTAAAGCCGTGGTTGCTTCCAAATGGCTCGGAAATAAGGAGAAAACTCCATAAAACCTGCAATTCAACACTAAAACACGAAACCACAACTATACACGATAGTTAGCACAAAATAGCTCCCAAGAGCTCCAATGACGCACAAATTAGCTTGTAAATAAGGGAGAAAATTCTATATAAATACGTGATATCACATATCCACAATGAGACAATGCAGTTTCTACACATTTAACTCCTAACTTTGAAATACAATCATAAAAAAAGAAGCTCATGCATAATATATCATACAAATGTTCTATAACATCTGATTCTGCCATCATAATATTTCCTTTGAAATTCAATCTGATTCTGCTAGAGTTATGATGTGTATCAATCCTTTATAGTCTTTAGTTAACCTAATAAATGGCGCCAACACCTAGCTTAATTCCTAACTACCCGCCAAAGTTTACCCCACTCCCCCCCTCTATATCCACTACTTAGGAATTTGCTAACAAAACAATAATAAAAATAAATTTTGTAATCACTACACTCTATCTAAACTCCCAAAAATTAAGGAGTTTGAAAATACCATGATGATGTATTACTAATTTTCTATAAAAACAAAATTCGTTTTTTTTAATTGTATCAAAAACAGCATTTTGATCATCATTTAATATGGAAGACAAAATAATAAGAAGAAAGAGAAGAACACACAATAAAATATAATTGAAAATGCAAACGATAAGATAAATAAAGTAAGCAACAACCATTAGTCTAGTACAGGAGCAGGACAATGAAATAAACTACATAATACAAGGTAAACTTAAAAACACCATTTTAAACAAAAGAAAAACTAATATAACAAGAAGCTTTTGATTGTATCAAAAACAGCAGCTTGGTCATCATTGGCGACCGCTCGCGCTTCATTCCTCCAACTAGCTGGGACGGAAGTAAAGTCTATTGGATGATTGGCAAGTAAATCATCATTTAACTTAGCCATCCATAGATAGGGTCCGCTTTTTGTACCATAACCTAACCAGTTCACTTTACCATGAGAAGCCTGTTCAAACTTCTCTTGAAGCTTAAAAGCCAATTTGAAATGTTCCTCACTCGTTCCGAATTCGATGAACGCATAGCCCATGAATCCTCGATGCGTCCACTTCGGTGTTATTTTACGTACCTTGAAACCAAAGCTCTGTAACAAGTCCCTGAGGACATTAAAACTCCTTCAACAAGGCTTTCCATTTTCATAATGGATAGGAAGGTTGTGAATGATGCAAGTGTATGGTTTGGCATAGAGGACTTCTGATTGTTCAGCCATTTTATGTTGTAGGGAAGTGAAGGATATATAGAAAAGAAATCAGTGGTTTGAAGAAGTTGTGAAATTGGGGGCAATGGCAAAGCTTTATATAGGGGATGAGTTAAGTTTTGAATTCATTGCATGGCCTTATTTTCAGAAACAGTGTAAATGAAATTAACTAATGAACATGGAAAGGCACAATTATTAATTGAATGGCACTCATTCAGCAGACGAAGGAAAAGTCATGCATTACATTAAAATCACTATAAATGGCAATACTATTGTGATTTAGTGACTTTTCCCTTCAAAGAAATAAAGTGATTCAGTGAATGTGATTCATTGAATGGTCTGAAAACCATTGCAATTTATTTTCGATGGCCCAAACTTTCTGAAATTTACATTGCATTTGACCGAAAATAAGTGCACTCACAACTACCACCAAAATGAGAAGAAATCTGATATAAAGTAGTAATTTAGGGTTTGTTGGAAAGCTTATGTTTACACTTATAAGCAAAAAATGTGCATGAATCATATGAAAATACCTGTAAGATAGGCATAAATCCAAGTAGACATAGTTGTTGTTGTTGCCTTTGTTGCAAATTTCTGTTCATATTGATCAAAAAATCATTTCTAAATGTCAACGCCAGATTATTTGGGAACAACAGTTGATAACCACCCTTTTCTTAAATATATTTTCGGTTACTTGAGGGCAAATTTTTCGAATTTTAAAAAACTAAAATCTACTTTTAAAATTTTCAAATTTGATGTTTCATATTTTGGGGAATTCAAATACTAAACAACATCTTCAAATTTTAAATTTTAAAGTTCAAATTTGATACTTCATATTGTTATATCATTTATAGTTTCAATTGTTAGTGAGTGAAGGGCCCTCAAACCTAATGTAATGTCCATCTAACAAAATGGTTATTGTTTATGTCACTTTTTAAAACCTGAATACCTTCAAATGTCCATCTAACATAGTCAAGTGTCTAACAATACAAAGAATGAATACCTTAAAACCTGAGAGGGAAAGAGACGACCAAGAAAAGAGGAGTGTATTAGTCTTTGTCGTTATGTTTTTGATCGACACGAGTCCATCACAAAGGGTTTGTTCCTAGCTAGAGCTTTTTTAAGTTTCTTGATTTAAATGGTTAATAAATCAAAGGCTCACAAATATATTGTAATGTCCATTTAAACAGGTGGTTATTGTTAATGTCACTTTTTCTTAAAACTATCATTTTCTTCAAGATAAGTCAAATGTGTAAACAATAATATAAATATGAATAACATAGAACCTTATAGGGAAAGAGACAATCGAGAAAAGAGAGGTGTTTCATTCTTTGTCATATTGTTTTCTGTTGAAAATAGTCCATCACAAACGGCTTGTTCATAAATACAACATTTTTTAGTTTCCTCAAAAATTGTTAATGAATCAAGGGACTCTCAAACCTAATGTAATGTCCATTAAAAACGTTGGTTATTGTTAATGTCACTTTTTAAAACAATATCATTTTTCTAAGATAAGTCAAATGTGTATACAATAACATAAAAATGAATTGTTCATGAATCAAATGGGAAAGATACGATCAAGAAAAAAGAGGTGTTTTATTATTTGTCGTTATGTTTTTGGTCGAAAAGAGTCATCACAAACGGATTGTTCATAACTAGAGCTTTTTTTTATTTCCTAATAAATTATTCATGAATCAAGGATTCTTAAACCTAATGTAATGTCCATTTAACAAGTTGGTTATTGTTAATGTCATTTTTAAAAAATTAAATCATGGCTATTTGTTTACACGAAACGTGTAGGTTACATTTTTAAATGGTATTGTCCAAAAAACTACAATGGACATCACACAAAAGGTAATAACATATATGGTAATGTCCAAATAGCTTTAGGGACAAACCCGTAAAAAATTGTTTAGAAAATTAGGTTAAAGAGAGGCAGTTGTCTTCAACCCACGTTGTCTTCAACCTCTGTAAAACTCCAACACCACCAACAATGGCAGCCGTCTTCGACCTAAATTCTACAGAAACAAATAATGGTAAAACATCTCGATTTTAACAACACGAATGTAACAATGGGTATAATAACTATAATTCATGGCAACAAATGGAGTTTATCATCTGAAAAACCAAACAACCATTGAGTATAATTCTCGAATATGAACATTAATGGAGGTGAAGAACAAACAAACAAACAAAAGACATGAGGCAGTTGTTCTTCAACCACAGGCCAAATCCGAAACCACCATTAATGAATAAAAACAATGTAGAAATTTATATAATCCTAGAAGAAGAATAAGAAGGTATTTCATGAACAATAACAATGGAGGTGAAGAAGAAACACGAAGAGGGAGAGGTAAAAAAAATAACAATGGAGGTAAAGGTTACAATGGAGGTATTGAGTTTATTTTCATGAACAAGTGAAGAAGAAGGAAGAGGGAGACAGAGAAAAAAAAGATGATTGTATTTTTTTTTTTAACAATTTCAATTTAATTTTCGGTAATTAAGAATTTAATTTCGTAAATTGAAATCAAAAATTAATAATTATTTTCGAAAATTAAAAATCTGATTTTTTAATTAATATTAGCAATTAAAGAAAATAGAAAAAAAGAAATATTGCAATTTAAAGAAAAGATGGAAATAATATCCTACGTGGCAATTTGATTGGCTAGTATGAACCCCTTGCTAAAATAATATCCTAAAATTTCTCGGAAAAAAAACCCTAAACCTCTAAGTTAAAACCTTACAACCCTAACTTAAAATGTCATAAGGTTTATTCCTAAACTCATGTATAGACCGTCTGGTCAAAATTTTGTAATATCTTATTGTTTTTCAGTATATTAGTTAATTCATTATATAATATATTGTAATACACTATATCACTAATACTATATTAATACAAAATTGCTCATTTTTGTTGCTTCTTGACTTAACAACTTGCTGAGTTGCTGAGAATATCACTTCATATTCTTCATGCAAATGTTTCATGGGAAGGTCGGTTAGTCAACATATAGTGCAAGGCACGACAGTTTTCTAATATTCTCCATATATATCAAGTAATAATTGATCCAACTAATATGCCACGTCCTCAATCTAATTTGTTTTGTTCTTGTTTTCTTTTTTATTGTTGTTGTTATTGTTTTTAAAAAAATTTAAGTTTCTTGTCCTTTGGAGTTTTGAGTATGATTCAGATATCAGAAGAATGTCAAGGCAATTCTCAATACGATATTCTTGTGGCTTTGCAATTGTTCCAGTTATGGTTTTCGTTAAAGGTTTAATGATGCTTGGTTGTACGATTGTATTAGCTCTCTAATAGCTAGTCTCTGTTAGTGTATACCAACTAAAGTATCTCTAACGTTGGGCCCTTAACTAATACTTAAAGCCTAACATATACATAGCCTAAAATGTGTACCACAACCCCAACATCCCCTTAAGTTGACAACCCCTTAAATTGGGGCATGTAAATCGCAAATACTCAATTTGTGGAGAAGAAAAGTGAACTGTCGTTTGTCTAAGCCTTTGGTAGAAAAAAAATATGAAAATTGCACGTCTACAGGACTGCGTGAAGGGCTAATAACACCATCTTGAATTGTGTCATGCAAAAAATAATAGTCCACCTCAATGTGTGAAGTGCACTCATGGAAGGTCACACAAGAGACAAAGTGGATTTGTTGTCGCAATACAAAGTTTATAAACTTAAGATGACTAAGTAAAAGCCCCTTGAACCACTTTAATTCACAAGTAACATTTGCCATTAATCTATACTCAACTTTAGTAGAGGAGCGAGAAACAATTACGTGTACTTGTTTCTTAGTCTTCCAAGATATAAGAGACCTACCAAGAACACCAACGAATTTAACAAAGGCATCCTTGTAACATCGAGTGGACAAAGCCAAATCAGAAAAATAACATAGAACAATTCCTTGAACAAGACACTTTATTGAGTAACGGATCACAGGAGGAGAAACATCCTGATTATTACTTCGTGTATGAAGAATCTAAGACAATTGTAAAGAATAGACCAAATCCGGTCCAATCTAGTAAAAGCCAAATAAATTAACCGACCAACTAATCTTCAATATTGCTCAATGTTAGAGATCGAGGAGCTCATGGAGCGAGCAAGTTGGTGATTTTGCTCCATAGGAAAACTTTTAGGCTTAGAGCCAAGCTTGCATGCTTCATGGATAAATACCATAACTGTATTTGTACTTAAATAATTTATATTACCTCCGTTCCATATGTATTGCAACCTTTGACGTTTTACACTATTCATACTCTTTCATTTGACCTTATTTTGCGATTTATACATAAGGATAAATAGAGTCATGTGAGATCTTGTTAGATTCGTCTCGATATATGCTTAATTAATATCAACTTTTTATAATTTTTGCTCAAATAAAATTAGAGATATTAGCATCCAAAGTAGTGTGTTGGGAGGCGTAAAACTCCTTATGTTGCAATACATATGGAACGGAGGTAGTATTACGTGAATTCTACATTCCCTAAATCTATATTATTCCCCTTTTTATAGCATAAATTAACTACTTACACTATTAATATATACTCTCTCGTCTCAATTTGATGTTCCCATTTTTTCTTTTTGGGATATTTCAAAAAGTTCTTCCCACTTTGAATCTTTTCCCTTTTAAGAATATTTATTTTCCCATTTTACCCTTTAACAATCAATTATTTATTACACTTTTTTACTTTTTGTCTTACACATGACCCACTTTAGAATCTTTTATTTTCAAATCACCCACTTTTCTTTCTCTCTCTTACTTTTTTAAAGCAAAAAGGTACTAAAGTACACTTTATACAATATATAATTAAAAAGATTCTCATTCACCTCAATTTGTATTGGTTTTCCCCCATATTCCAAATGGTAACATCAAATTGAGACGAAGGGAGTATTTTGTTTTAGCTATTATTTCTAGTATTTATACGGAAATAAAAACATAGTTGCGTAGTGTCTTGTTAAATTCGATCTAATATATGTTAAACAATTTTTTATAATTTATATCGATTAAAATTTGAATTTATTTATGTTTAAAGTTATGTGCTGACGAGTATGTCAAACCCTTTGATTACAAAAAAAAGGAGGAAGTATTTGGCACGAAGAATTCCATAGAGCAATTTTAATTAAGACATAGGGCCTGTTCTCCCCAACTTATTTTCAGTTCAGTTCAGCTCCAATCAGTTTAGTTCAGTTTAGCTCCATTCTTTTATAATTTATTTTACTAATTACTCTTATTATTATTATTATTTATTTTATATCATTATTATTAAGGGTCTGTTCTCCCCAGCTTATTTTCAGTTCAGTTCAGTTCAGCTCCATTCTTTTATAATCATTTTGTTAAATATTATTATTATGTTGGTTTAATTTATTTTACTAATTACTCTTGTTATTATTATTATTTATTATATCATTATTATTAAGTCTTATTATTATATCTATATATTTTTTTATTATAGCTTTAATCATTATTATCACTATTATCATTAGGGAGGAACATGGTTTATGTCAAAAGCATAAACCAATCAAATCGCGTCAAAACGGTTTATGATGCAATTTTGAACGGTCCGATCCAATCATTATTTTATTACTAAATATTATTATATTATTAAATATAATTATTAAAATAGTAATATTAATATACTTCTTAGTTATTATTGTTATTATATAATCATCATCAAGTATTAATATATTAGTACAAAGACTATTAAATAATTGTTATTAATTACATTATAATCATTAATCATTGTTATTATTAATAATAATTTATTATTATTAATACTATTTAACTATCATTTAAAAGTATCCAAAATACTATTATTATTATTCATTATTAATTATTATTACTTATCATTATAATTTTTATTTAATTTTCCTTTTATTATTGTTTAAATATTATTTATATATTTATTAAATTCAATTCAATTTAATTCAATTCAATTCAGTTCAGTTCAGTTCAGCTCCAATCAGTTCAGTTTAGTTCAGTTCAGCTCCAATCAGTTCAGTTCAGTTCAGTTCAGTTGAATTATGCCAAAGAGAACAGGGCCTAAGTATTATTATTATTATATCTATATATTCTTTTGTTTATTATAGCTTTACTCATTATTATTACTATTATCATTATGGAGGATCATGGTTTAGGTCAAAAGTATAAACCAATCAAATCACGTCAAAACAGTTTATGATGCAATTTTGCATGGTCCGACCCAATTATTATTTTATTACTAAATATTATTATATTATTAAATCTAATTATTAAAATAGTAATATTAATTTACTTGTTAGATATTATTATTATTATATAATCATCATCAAGTATTAATATATTAATACAAAGACTATAAAATAATTATTGTTAATTATCATTATAATCATTAATCATTATTATTATTATTATTATTATTAATTTATGATTATTAATATTATTTATCTATAGCTATTATTTAAAAATATCAAAAATACTATTATTATTATTATTCATTTTTATTACTTATCATTATAATTTTTACTTAATATTCATATTATTATTGTTTAAATATTATTTATATATTTATTTAATTCAATTCAATTCAATTCAATTTAATTCAATTCAATTCAATTTAGTTCAGTTCAGTTCAGTTCAGCTGAATTAAGTCGAAGAGAACAGACCCATAATGAGTCCAATATGATAGTGTATATCTTCTGTTTCACACTCCTTGTAACATTGATGTAATGAGTCCAATATGATAGTGTATATCTTCTGTTTCACACTCCTTGTAACATTGATGTAATGAGTCCAATATGATAGTGTATATCTTCTGTTTCACACTCCTTGTGATATTGTTACTTGCATGTCACTCTTTTAAATTGTTTCATTATGACATACACAATAGATATTCTTAAATTTGGAAAAAATTCAAAGTGGGAAGAATTTTTTGAAACATCCCAAAAAAGAAAATGAGAACATCAAATGGGAACAGTGAGAGTATAATTCAGCAATTAAAAATTTAAAATACAAAATAATCACTTATTGAGGAGAAGTATCACAAAATTGCAGAAGGGAAGCTTTGAACTCAATAATTTTAATCATTATTTTAAAATATGTTTTAGAGTTATGATATAAGTAGTCCTAAAGGGTTATGTATAAGCATTGGATACGTTTTTTAAAATGGTATTAATTGTTGGAATTTATGTTAAAATCGCGCACCAATTAGTATTTTGATGTTTATTTGATGCACAATACTCTTCTTAGTTTCTTATACATAAATTCAAAAGCTATATATATCATTTTCCTTTTAAATATTAGCTAGACTAATTATCAAAAGGCAAAAGCTTACCTGGAGCGTTGGATAAAGTAGGTAAAAATGAAAATTTTAATAAACATAAATAATAATTACATCGATCTATCCGTGATTTTGACATATATTTCAAAATCAATACAATTTTTAAAAAATATATTAAATGTTACTTAAAGTCTCTAAAACATTTGTTAGCAAGATACTTTAAAAAAAAACCTAAGGTCATACTTCAATTTAAATACTAAATACTCACCAAATGTCCACACGGACCACACCACAAAAAACCGTCGTTGTGAGAAAATAAGTAATTTACTTTCTATTGACCATTTTCACAAAAAGTTTATTCTAACCAATCATGTACTTCCAACTTCCGACCTTTCCCAATTATAAATTCTCAATCAAGTAATGTGAGAAACTGCTCAACCTCATTCATTCCTCTTCCAAAGTACCCAAATCTAACCTAATTTATATATGAAGAACAATAAATCCTCCAACAACTCCAGAGACGACCTTGATTAAATATAATACTCTTTTATAGTTTTTAACCTATATTTAAGTGTAGGATGAGTATCCTATATGTAAAACTAAATTTTTACTCATTATTCATTTGATTATTCTAAATGACCGAAAGTTAACTATAGAGAAAAAATTAAATGAGTAAAAAAATCATTAGGAGTAGGATGAGCATGTTACACCTGAGCATAATAATAATAATTTTATCAACCATATATCGTTACTCTGCTAAGGCACATTAGGGCCATGTTCTTTTAGACTAAATTAATTGCAAATTTGCAATAAGTTTTAGTTTAACTCTATTAATTAATTTCAGTCCAATTCAACTTTATTAGTCTCAGTAATTTCAATTTATTTTAGTTATTCCAGTTAAACTATATTAATATTTGTTCAGTTCAATTCTCTTCAGTCCAAAAGAAAAGTTCCCTTCTAAAAGATACATATCAGAAGCACATAAACGTTCTTACTTTGTACTCTTATTTGAAAACCACATAATGTGTACCTTAAATATTTATTGTACATTAATGGAGTAGTGCTCCGTACCTCTTCGAAGCACAAAACAATGTATAGTCATAGGATCTATTATTCCCAACTTATTTTCATCTCAATGGAGTTCAACCTTAACTTGATTCTATTCAATTTAGCTCAATTTACTTTAATTCAGTTGAGTTTTGTTCATTTCACTTCGATTCATCCATTTTCAGGTAAGATTAGAGATAAATAAACTCAACCTCATTGGAACGAGAAAAATAAAACAATTTAAATTATGTAACGTAAGAAAAAAACATGGACATGGGTCCCACATAATGATCAACTCACTCTTTCCCTCAATGGCTTAAACATATCACTCTTCTCTGTCATTTTTCTTGTTGTCACCAAACTCCCTCTTCTTCTCTTTTACAAAACCCCCCCTATCATTTCATACAAACACAAAAATTATCACTTCTACTCATTCTTTTTCGATCAAATTCTCCATTTCTATCTAAAATCAAAAAGCATGAGAGGAGCAAATATGAAATTTCAATCTCCAACAAACATAAAGTTAATAATCTTCTGTTTTCTTTTTCTTTGTTTAACTTTATTAATCATACGTTCAACCTTCTCCTCATCATCATCATCAGATAATAGCAATGAAAGCATAATGTCATACATGAAAACCCAAAACTGCCCTTCATCTTGTAGTAAAATCCCACCTTCATTATCCGACGCATTAATCCACTACGCAACATCCAACATAACTCCCCAACAAACGGCCAAAGAAATCTCCGTTACGGAACGTGTTCTCCGTCGTAAATCGCCGTCAAATTTCCTCGTATTTGGGCTGGGCTACGACAGTCTAATGTGGGCCTCATTAAACCACGGGGGTAGAACCGTCTTTTTAGAGGAGAATGAAGGGTGGATTAGTCAAATCAAAGAGACATTCCCTACTCTCGAATCATATCTCGCCACGTATGATACTAAAGTCAGACACTCTGACGAGCTTATGACGTCAGCGTCTGTAGGGGAGGAATGTTCCAGTGTGGTAGACCCTAGGGAAAGTCAATGTAAATTGGCTTTGAAGAGTTTACCAAAGGAGATTTATGAAATGGAATGGGATTTAATTATGGTGGACGCGCCTACAGGGTACCATGATGAGGCTCCCGGTAGGATGAGCGCGATTTATACGGCAGGTTTGATGGGGAGGAATCGAGCGGAGGGGGAGACGGATGTGTTTGTACATGATGTGGATCGTGTTGTAGAGGATAAATTTTCGAAAGTGTTTTTATGTGATGGATATATGATAGAACAAGAAGGGAGGTTAAGGCATTTTACGATTCCTAGTCATAAAGCTCGTGTGGGTAGACCTTTTTGTCCTCCTCCTAAACCAAAAACTTAGATGTGCTCATTTAGATTAATGTGGTGATTAATTCATTTAATACTCTTTTTCTCAAGTTTTTTGTATGATTTTATGTTAATTATTGAGTATTTTGGTATATTAGCATGGAGTTTAACTATTGTATAGTTATCTCTTATATGCTGACTACAAAGGAAGTATATGTTTAAATGTTTAATTCATTTGGTGATATATGGACATAATAAGACATGGTTTCTATGATGTTAGTTGTAGCTTAGGATTTGGTGGCATTTCACATTGTGGGATGAGTAACTTTTAAGACAACTCCAAATCTATAGCATATTCATCATTAAGATGGTCATGTAACGTTTTCTTACAAGTTTGTATTTCAAGCTAGCAAGTATCTATGATGATATTCTCTAGTGCTTTTAGAAGTTCTAGTCTCCATGTCATAGATCTCGATCAGACGTTATTACATGCAGGTACACACAAATTAATTGGTAACCAAACAGTCAACTTCTTTCAATTGTTACTCATGTGAATATTCTTCTGCCTTTCAATGTATGCATCATTTCATTTCTTTCAGGTCAAATTTTAAAAAATTTGACTTCGTATTCTACCCTGTCAATATATAAGAAAAAATATTAATATTGTTAGATTCGTCTAAATATATATTTTTACAATCTGTACTTTATAGATTTTTAGGATAATTCTACAATAACTACAATAAAATGGTAGCCACTATAATTATTTAAATCTAAACCTTTCATTTGTTGTAGGCTCATCTTTGACCATTAATCCAAATGATTTAATAAAAAAAAGTTAATTTTTTTAGAATTTAATTATATTTAATAGACAATATGATTTCTTCAAAAATTAAGGGTTGGGATTAAGATTATAGCAATGACTACAATTTTATTGTAGTGATTGAATAATCTTCCAGATTTTTATTATTTTACAGTTTTTACTTATCATTAAGTAAAGATATAGTTTAAAGTAGCCTGTTGAACTCTTGGAGGATGCACAAAGTTTATTGGAGCACATATTAAGAAAAGGTTACTGATTCAGAAATTTAATGGTATCAATTGAAAGAAAAATGAATAGAATTCTGTTGAATGCATCTATGAGCTACATACCCACTCTTCCTCCTTTCTCCGATCAATTTGGTCTCCACTTATCTTTTTCTTTCTAATGCTACATGGTTAGCCCTTTGAACTTTGGAAGAGACTAGCAGACTAGCCTTGGAACTTGTCGAACCCTTAAAGCAAACGGCCCGTAAGTTTAGTAATTTTTGGGCCTATTCTGCATGAATTAATTATTGATTCTTAAATCCGGTCACTTTATAACGTAGGCTGAGAACACATGTCCAATACAACTTGCGTGATTCTGGGGATGATAACTGTTGTTGGGCTAGCATTCAGCTGCTTTGTAACATGGGTTGGCTGCAATTGGAGTAACGCCTATCGATCTTGTGCTTTCCCAATTTAGAGATTCTCCCTTAGTCACTCTCGTCTCTCAAGTCTTAACATATTCTCAGTGGCCCTTCTCTAAAAAGAAATTAGTAATTTGTGGATTTGAATGGCAACAAATGTATGGAGTTAGGTCTGTTCTTTTCAGATTAAAACAAAAGAATTAAAAATAATTGAACTAATTGCCAAAAAAAATTTCAACTAAATTCTAAAGAATAGTAAAATACTTATGAGAGTAAAAGCATTGTACAAGTCTAAGATGAATTAAACTAAATTAAAATCAACTGAAATAAAAATAAAATAAATTGAGGAGAAGAAAACCTTAGAGCGTTTCACATGGAAATATGACTCTTCTTCTTTCATTGAGTCGTCGTGTATGTATAGAAGTACTAAGCTTCTCAAGATTGTAGACCTTAGGCTCGGTGGATTTAGGGAATAAGAGCTTAAGGCTTTAGACAAAATTAATAAGTAAAACTATATTAAATCTTATGTGTTGAATATTATGATAATTGTTCATCCAATTTTCAAGAGTATTTTACATCCTCTCAAATATACGACGCAAATTCTTCTACGTTTAATAAATGCCTTTTCAATGGTCTTTTTATTGACTTTTTCATTTGGCCAAACATTAAAAAAAAGTGTTTGATAATGGCTTGGAGATTATGCATTATACACCCGGATGTACCATGAGCATGGTACACCCAAGTCTATTCAAATAACCTTTGGTGTACCATGCTCATGGTACAACCAAGACCATTTGAGAAAAAAATAACCTTGGGTGTATAATAAAAATTATAATGGCTTGTGGAGTAGCTGAAGAACAACTCTTCCGCTAAAATCCAAAAGTTTCTTTTACAAGGTTTTGGTATTGGTTTTTGGCATTGACTTTCATTTTATATAAGTATTTAAAGTCCAATATCTGAATTTTCCCCTTTGAATTTCTTTGAAATCAAGCAAATTGAACCTTGAAGAGGTTGCCCAACCACCACCCTTAAAGCCACCGAATATGGTTCCTCCGGGAAAAGGTCGTTGAAGACCGCCCCGAAGTAGAGGTCGATTGTCGATGTCCACACCAACGACACAACAAGCCAACAATTATCATTTCCAGTCAGTCATATAGACAAGCTTCTAGTCCTAGGTGAAAGTCACCGCCATAAAATCGCGCCTTACCTACTTTCTATGAGACCGATTGCTTTTTTTTAGAAAAGCTTGTATAGGTTTAACTTTTGCTACTTCTGTGAGAAGCCCTGTCTAGCTTCCCAACGAAGTTTTTATTTTAGTTTAAGTGGAATGGTAATGTTGTTGCTCATTTTATTACTAGAATTACTCCGGCAAATGGGTGAAACAAGTTTTTGGAGACGATATTCCCCAAGGGGTCTTATCCTTGGCGGAACTTGATCTGATTTGAATTAAATATCTCCCCCATCCTGCTTTCTTCTCAAAAATAAAAGTTTAAGTTTCTCTTGTTTTATTTTCCCTTTTTTTCCTTTTCTTATACTTTAGTTGTGACTTTGGTCTATTCATCACATAAGAAGACCTAAGTAAAATTATTAAAAGAGACGGTCTAATTTTAGCATAAAATTAGACCAATCAAAGCCCATATTTTATTAACAAGACCATTTTATCTTACTCTAACCCAATATTATTGCTAGACATTTAGCATCATTCTAGTTGCTCATTCTTTTCTCCTTTCCTTATTTCAATTTTAGTCTCGAAGTATAACAAGCGATTTCTGAAAAAAACATATGACTTACCCAATGAATTAAGCTAGTCACTAAATGGATTAAACTAGTCACTAAATAAATTTAACACTGACTATTGAATGAACTAAACAGGTCACGCAATGAATTAAATAGGTTATAAAATAGATTAAAGGTCTGTTCATTTCAGATTAATATCAGTTTAGTTCAGTTTAGTACAGTTTAGTTTAGTTCAGCTCCAATCAGTTCAGTTCAGTTCAGCTCCATTCTTTTATAACCATTTTATTAAATATTATTATATTGGTCTAATTTATTTTACTAATTGCTCTTATTATTATATTATTATTATTGTTGTTGTTATTTATTTTTATATCATTATTATTAAGTATTACTATTATTATCTGTATATTATTTTGTTTATTATATCTTTATTCATTATTAATACTATTATCGTTAGGGAGGAACATGGTTTAGGCTAAAAGCACAAATAAACTCGCGTTTTTAGCCCATAATCCAATCAAATCACGTCAAAACGGTTTATAATGTAATTTTGCACGGTCCGACCCAATCATTATTTTATTACTAAATATTAATTTATAATTAAATCTAATTATTAAAATAGTAATATTAATTTAATTATTAGATATTATTGTTATTATATAATCATCATCAAGTATTAATATATTAATACAAAGACTATAAAATAATTGTTATTAGTTATCATTATAATCATTAATCATTATTATTAATTTATGATTATTAATATTATTTATTTATAATTATCATTTAAAAATATCCACAATAAAATTATTATTATTCATTAATAATTATTCATTATTATTACCTATCATCATAATTATTATTTAATATTCATATTATTATTGTTTAAATATTATTTATATATTTATTAATTCAATTTAATTTAATTCAATTCAGTTCAGTTCAGTTAAGCTCCAATCAGTTCAGTTCAGTTCAGTTCAGTTAAGCTCCAATCAGTTCAGTTCAGTTCAGTTCAGTTAAGTTGTTTTCAATAAATTTAAACATGCCCTAAACTGATCCCAATTTTCAGAAGACGGTTTGTTGATTTTCTCTTCTTATTAATGGGTCTATTGAGCCATTGCCTAATTTTATTTTAAAAATAGGTGGTATCTTATAAGACCAACTATTATTCTTGTATATATATTTTATAAAAAAATTAAATAATTCTATTCATAAGAATTAGAAAAATCAAACATCCTGATTCTGAACTACAAAGCCACTTTTATACCAACTGATTTACAAAGACAAAAAGTTACATTTAATAATATATAAGATCTGATGGAAAGAAATAACTTCCCAAATCTCATTAGATTTCAACCAAACAATTGATTGCAAACGTGCGTGGCCGCTACACAAGAACACAACAACATACACTACTTTTTCCTGATAACTCAAGCCTCAAGGGGATGTAATTGGGCTTTGGGCTCCAACTACACAAGAATATACACTCGAAACTCTAAAAAAATTTCAATCAAGCATCTCACGGCTTTAAAGCTTGTCCTAACAATGAGCATAAGTGGGTCTTATAAGAAATAGTATAATTTTAATTTAAAATTAAATAACAGCTCAAATTCAATAGAATGAAGAGAATAACATCTTTTTGAATAAAACAATAAGCTTTTTAGTAAAGTGATGGACATAAGTTAGTCTAATTTTAATATAAAGTTAAGCTGCATATTTTAATATTTTTTTGTCAAAATTATGAGATTATACACTCAAGCCTCTGAGGGATGTAAATTCCTTTTAAGCTTGTCCCTCCTCTCAAGTCTCAAAGGACTTAGTCAGCTAAGACATGTCGCGTTCACTCGTCTAAAATCTAGTCTCGTAGAATATTTCTCCTTTTTCCGCTTACATCAAAATGTTGGATGCTAGATTGTTCAGTAGTTACATAAAATTTGAGGCCATAAGTGATTTTTATTAAGTAAATCATACATTATCTTTTTCCGAACCAATATATAATCAAAGAAAATGATAAATACAACATGAGAGCTTTAGATAAGAAACTAAAAAATAACACCAATTCACGCATTATTTTGACATAAAATTCCGACTAACTACTATTTTAGACAACATACTATTATTACCTTATGATCATTTAAAAAAAAAAAAATGAATCTACCAAGTGGGTAGATTAGCCAATTTCCACAAGATGTAGTAATAAAAAGTTCACACATCATTATTACAAAATTTATAACTAATAAACAACTAGTACTATATTATTACACAAATACCACTATAGTATATAGTTTTGCCTTTTTAATAGTACTTATGATATTGTTTTAGCAACCAAAAAGGGCAAAATACTAACACTCCATCCAATCCCCAACAATTAAAACGAGGACCCCACAAGACTTGCAATAACAATAATAAATAATCACATAATAAGAGTACTGTTTCTACTAAACCCCTCAACCTTAACCACAAAACCCTATTAATTCTTGGCAAATGCTAACGAACGCCCCGAAATAAAATCAACGGCGGCAGCGAGAGATACAAGAGCAGCCGCGGGAGTAAGGATTAGCAGGGCCACGAGCTCTGAAACAGTTGTGAGTGTAGTAGGATCTACCAGAGCGAGGTGGACATGGGACTCTATTAGCTGAAAGTGCACCATATGAAATGAAGTACACTCTATGTTTCTTCCAGTAAAGAGATCTCCTACTTATACTTGCATTATCTTCAAGATCATCAATCTGATTATCAAGATCATGATCATGACCATGATCTGCAACTGGGTAAGCTAGTGACATTGATGAAGCCCAGTCAAAGCCCATGTCATGGATCTGAGCTTGTACTACTGTAGTAGAATGGAGTGTGATGTAGGAGATCAGGAAGAGGAGAGAGAATGAAATGAGGAGGTTTGGAGAAGGCATGTTTGGTTTGTGAGTTTGAGTGAGTGAGTGAGTGAGTGGTTAGAAATGGGAATGGTGAGGAAATCTAAAGGAGGAGAAGAGAGTCACATGGGAGATATGAAATGAGATGAGATGAGACAGCTGGGAATAATGAATGCTATGCTATATTGCTATGCAGTAGTAATGTTATCAAATCTGGTCCACCCTTAATTGGCGCCCTGTTTTTATTGATACTCTCTCTGCCAAACTCTCAAATTAAGGAGTAATGTCTCTAATAATGTAGGGCTTTTTATTGGATTGAAAACAGACGAGTTAAGCTGAACTGAACTGAAATGAAATGAAAAAGATTAAATAAAATAGTGGGATGTGAGAAACAAATTACTTCCTCCGTTTTTAAAAGCTTGCAACAAATCAATTTTTTATGTCTCTCAAAAAATCCCCCTTTGTTGCAAGTTTTTGAAAACGGAGGAAGTATTATGTAAACTGAACTGAAAATGAATTGTAGACATTAGAGAATAGACCCAAAGTATCTCCCCTCCCTTGTTTTTCGTGTCCATTTCATGGAGTATTATCGTACCTTCCCTCCTCGTTTCTCAACCCGTAATATAGTTGTCGTTTATCACTTTAATAGGAATCAAGTAAAATAGCACGTAATCATAATTTGTGATACACTTTGGGTATAAATGAGTGTTTTGAAATAAGTAATACACTTTGAGTATTTTCCTTCTTTGGTAAGTTTTAATATGTTATTTTACAATTTTACCCTTATTAATTCTACTAGACCATGTTTAAATGATCTTAATAAAAATTAATTATTACTAACTTAATATTCTCTCTCCTCAACTTACCACCTTCCCCACCTCTCTCCATCCCCTGACCAGCATAACCACCCAAACTCCATTACCCCTAAAACTAAAATCTTTAGAACCACCACCCATCCACCCACCAAAACAAAACCTAGCCACCTTCCCCTCAACCTACCACCAAAACGAAACCCTAGCCACCTTCCCCTCAACCTACCACCAAAACGAAACCCTAGCCACCCTCCCCTCAACCTACCACCAAATCAAAACTCTAGCCACCGGAAGGATGACGACGAGAAGTAAAAGACCTAGGGCTTTGATAAGCACTTTATTGTGCTTATTTATAGGTCATTTTAAGTCTCATTGCATGTAGCTTTAGAGCATCTAGAGTTAAGAATGCATGGCTTTTCCTTCCTTTGGATTTCAAATGTACTTCACGAGTGTTTGGTTGTTTTTTGATGTATTTGAAGAGAATTGGCACGTGTTGGAGTATTATTATGATCTCGGGACTTGGAGCATGTTCGAGCTTGTGTGGCTCGTGCTTTGGAGATGCTTTAGTGACTTTGACTTGGGAAATTGAAGGAAATAGGCCACCACGGCTGTGACACATTCACCACGGGCGTGGGGACCTGTAGCAGGCAAGGCAGACTGTTGAAGATTTGGGACTTACTCGATGAAGTTGGGTCACCACGGCCGATGTGATTTTTGCCATGACCGTGGTCACCCTCACTCGACAAAACAAAAGACACTCCGCCAGAACAGAAGGAAGTGGAATTTGGTGAAGTCAGGTCACCACGGCCGTGGTGATTTTACCACGACCGTGGTGATTTTACCACGACCGTGGCACCTGACTTGCATAGAAGCAGTTTCCTTTGGGATTACATTCTGCCTCGACAAATTTAAGGCACAACGACCGTGTCGACCTGATTTCGGGCTTTTGCCCCGTTTTCCGTCTTCATTTAATGGACCATATAAATAGTTTTTGCGGTTTTTGTTGAGGATTATCTCATTACTTAGACTCTAATTACATAGTTTAATTCTCTAAAGTCTCTCAAACTCTTAGTTCTTGTCATATTGCAACTTTGAAGATCCAATTGTGATTTCAATCCAAGTAATTTCCTTTCAATTTTTCTTCTCTATTTCCATTGCTTTATTAATCATGTCTAATTTGTTTAATCTCTTTTGCTTTGAATCCATGATTAGTGAGTAGTTCCTTATCTAGGATTTGGGTGAAAGCATGGATTAGGGCTAATTAAGATGTTCTTGTAATTGCTTATTCATGTCTACTATGCATTGATCTTGGTGTTTTGACACCTTAGGATAGATTTCAATTACTCTTAATTGATTGTTGTTGTCTTGTCATTCCCATGAATCAGCTTAATTTCTAGACCAAGAGATTGAGTAGAATTTAAGAGGATCCTATTTAAGGGTTTTCCAAACAAATTAAATCTATTATTCAATTGGCTAAAGACCATTCGAGAGAGGATTTAGTCGATTGATTAATTGATTACTCTTGAGGACCATTCGAGAGAGGACTCAAGTACTTTAGAAGAAAACTTTAACCTTGCATGTTATTCTTTGTAGTTTCGTAGTTGCATTAGTGTCGTGTCTTGCCCGAGTTCATGCGAGTAACCCAAGCTCTAGTATTTTCCTTATTATATTCATTTCTATACTTGATTTTTAGTTGTCATTCTTTAGTTAGTTGTTAATTGTTAACTATTCAATCTATACTCCCCCAAATACCCTTCACTTAGTTAGTTTTCGACCTATTAGACCTTAGTTAATCCCTATTTCCTTGTGGTTCGACCTTGACTTGCCGTTACTACGTTCATAGTAGTTGCTCGTTAGGATTATAACTATTGTTTGCTAAGCGGTTCTTAGTGCCTTAACGACACACTAAAAACCTCTTATCAGGCTTCGGGAAATCCACTGATTAGGGTAAGGAGGAGCAGAAATCCAGGGCTTCGAGAAATCGAGCAAGGAGAGAAGGAGGAAAGACGACTGATTTCGAGACCTTGTGTTGCTAAAACCCTAGCCACCGTCGACAACGACAGGAAGGCTTCGAGCAAGAAGGAAGACGACGACAAGAGAAAGGCTTCGAGAAGAAGAAGAAGGAGAAATCGAGCAAGGACAATTGATTTCGAGCAAGGAAGGGTGGCTGATTTAGCCGGTGAGGGTGGTAGGTTGATTTCGAGGGTGGATGGGTGGCTGATTTCGCCGGCAAGACAAATGGGGCTAAGGAAATGGGCTGGTTTCGAGGTTGGGTGGAGGTGTTGGATGGTGGTTTGGTGGTGGTTGTGGCGGTTGATGGGTGGTTGATTATCTTATTAATTAAATGCCCCACTCTCCACTTTTAATTATCTAATCAAGTTTAACAAATTTTGCCTTAAAAAACGTTAAAGTGACAATGTATCACTTATATCAAAACGGGAGAAGTACATCCTAAATCATACTGATGGACATAAGGACAATGTAAAAGTTTGGTGTGGCCCGCTAAAGGCAGTTTAGGCATTGGCATTGATGGGCTTAGTAAGCGAGTGATACTGATTAGGGAAGGGTTGTAGTATAAGGCAGATCACTGATTTAGCGAAGCAGTAGCAGAAGTGGACATACCCGTAAGCCCGTAGAGATAAAACTGGGCTGGCCCAATCCAACGGCCTGTTTTTCTTTATATGCCCTCTTTAATGCTCTAACTTGTTGCAAAGATATAGTCAATATAGATAGTGTTCTTGCTAATACGAGTAAAGCTTCGTTAAACCAATTTTTCAATCGTATTGAGAGGTTTGACTTACTAAAAAGAAAAAGGTGTTATAAGTGTTTTAAGATAAAATTGTTGTTGGACTAAGGTATATTGAATGATTTAGGGTTCGTTCTTTTCAATTTATTTTTACTTATTTGAACTGACCTTATTATATCTTATTAGATCTTATTCGGCTTAACCTTATTCGACCTTATCATGAAATCGTATTAGACCTTTATTCGACATTATTCAACCTTATTAGACCTTATCTAAACTAATGTGAACTTTTTTGAAGTTATATGAACTTATCTGGACTTTAAAAATCGAAAATAAGTTGAAAAGAACGGATTCTTAATACAATAGAAATGAAGTATAATTTGGAGTTAGCATTGTGTCACGAGTAATAATCCTATTGTTAGTCCGATGTAGCTTCAAGTGTTCACTCAAATTTGTCCATAAAGGTGTTGTATCCGATCATTTCACAGAAAAATATATGAGTATCATATTGTATCTGACATAGCACAAAAATCTAAATCATGTGTAAACAAAATTAGAATGAAGAGTGTATATGAATAGTTCCACAAGATTAATATATCCTCATATTTAGCAAAAATTTGGTCCATATCATTCAGGTGACTGATTGGGTTTCATCTTTTTTATTTTTATAGATTTTGCTTACATGCATATGCTGAAGAATTATCATATCAAATATGGTGGTGTGATCGTCTTATAATTATAACTTACAAGTTAGCATCTATGTTACACGACCAATTTGTGAAATTCGCCTATCCATTTCAGGTGCAACCAACTCGTAGTAATAGTAATAGGTACTATTTTTCTTTGTTTACTGCGAGGTGATTATTCAAAGATCATCTAAGACTAGGGTAACAGTAAAACACATGTATCTTGCGCCTTCTTTTAAGTTATACACCTATGAGTCATTGGAGCGAATTATTGAACATCATTGTCGATGGACCTGCTTAATTAGAAATTGGACGTTGGTGTCGGGTTGGTAGCTAAACTTTAAAAAAGGAAGCTGACAAAGATACAGGCATACAGCCATGAAGTAGGGCCTTCATATTTTGAGTCTATTGTTAGTTCAAGCTGAAGATTTTTTCTTTAGCAAAAGATATGAATTGGATATATGGGTCCTCAATAGACCGAATTTTCCAAAAATAAATGATAGTTTTATATATGGATAAGGAGACTACACTTGAATTGATCGGTCCGATTGATGTATAATTTTGTTCGATTCAAGTTCGAAATGGATGTGTACACCCTAATTATATGATAGCAGAAGTCTCGTAGTATTAGGCATTAGTCTGATAAAATTTGATCATATAATGTAAGGCAAAACTCTGCTATACGCTTTTAAGCCAAAGTTTACGTCCATGTCTTGACTCTTGTGCATGTTAGCTAGCTTAATTTGTTGATATATTGGAAAATAATATTCAAAACGTGATATATAATCTCATTTACATCTCATCTCAACGACATCGTACACACTACAAAAACAGTAAAATTGTGTATGGCTCAAGTAGTCAAGCCGCTTGCTAAAAAATGTCAAGAAAAAGGTGAAAGGTACTAAGTTAGGGCATTTGGAAAATGTTAGACACCAAACTCACTCACAATCTAATTTTGGTACAAAGTGTTTAGTTTAAACTCCATTGAAGACTAGAAACTCGAATTCACATCAAGTCACTTAAACATTTGAGATTCATTGCTCCATATTTTTTCATGGCCACTACTCAATTACTCAAATACTTCACTTTATAAGACACTACTATATATTTGGTAATTGGTTATTGGATGTTGGTCGTGAACTATTAGTCATTGACCATTTTATCTGGTTGGTTTCATCAACCCCCGGTTATTTGTATTTGTCCGGTAGATAATGTTAATAATAAAATGTTAAAAAAGTAATGGTGGAAAAGCAGCCAGCTGGCCGAAAATGGAGGCATCTCATTGATTCTCCACGTGAAAAACATCTTAAAACTTTCTATCAATAATGTTTAGCCTATGTCTAAGTATCCTTCCCTACCATTAACCACGTAATTATGCTAAGGGACTGTATGTAGTTATATATATGTGCTCTTAGCAGTTATCACTATACATATCACCAAAACTAGACCAACTCTCCTCTCCAAATAGTAACAAAAAAACATGGGAGATTCATGTAAGCATGTATCATTGCTTCCTGATAAAAACAAAGCCACCTTCAGAAATTTCTTTAAAAACTTATGTTTTAATCGACATATTAGCGAGACTGAGCTCTTGAATCACAACTGTTATGATGATGAAGAGATCAAAATCCTTCATAGAGGAATGATCTTTTTGTCCATCTTTATTCAAATAGTTCTCAAGCATATGTCCAAACCTTTGAAGATAATTCGGTATATCATTGAAGATTTCCTTAACCGCGGTGTTACTGAAAGTATGTAATTATGCTTGCTCTTCACATACTTCACTTTGACCTTTTTGGCGATTTACATATGAATATGAGAAAGAGTGTTGCATTAATAAGTGTGAAAATCAAATTGTGATAATCGAAAAAGGACGGAGGGAGTATTATACTCGTTGTAGTTGTACTAATATGTGCTTCGATTATATACTTAACTATATTATTTTTTATTTACAGGAGATAGTGATAAATATTACTCGTTTCTGGGACATTCAGACAGTCGGTTAGACCTTGACAAAGAAATAAAGCATGGAGATGCAAGATATTATCCTTCTCTTACAATGATGGCATCTAAGTTAGCTTATGAGAATAAAGCTGTGATCAAAACTGCGGTAACACAGCATTGGAAGGTAAATGATTGAGTATTACTGTTGTTCGATAATTATTTGGTCGAATATAGGAAGTGTAATTTCTTATTGTAAATTCACTTACTTAAAGGGACTAGATAAATTTGAAGTGGAAAATTTCAAACAATTATCGTTCTTAATCTTTTTGATCAAATAATAATTAAGTATTCATAAGTACAGCTTTAAGTTGATGGGGGATCACTGATGAGGTCTACTTGGTGGAAGTTCGTGACAAATCAAAGGGGGACAATAGTCACAATGCTACTAAAGTATTAGAAAGTACAACCACCACTACGTGAACGTGACTACAACAATAATGATATATAGTGTTCATGCTATATTTTGTGTCACTTTGTATTTATTTGATTATTTAAAGGTATTTTATTATGCTTAATTACCTACTTTGGAGCCTACTAAATACAAGAAAATTTGAATTTAGATATGGCCATTAGGATATAAACTTTACAACACCAAGTCATATACCATATGCCATGATTGTGTACACAATTGTATGTATTATAATTTTGAATAGAGTAAATAAGTACAGTTGAACAAAAAATAAAGACGGCCAAAATACCATATGCCATGATTGTGTACACAATTGTATGTATTATAGTTTTAAATAGAGTAAGTAAGTACACTTGAACAAAAAATAAAGACGGCCAAAAAAAAGTTCACATACAAGGCTATAGCAACTACTCCTCTCTTTTTCATATCAATTTCCAAGTTCCAACTCCTTTTGAACAATAATATACCTAAATAATAAATATCACTAAATTAATAATATTTTGAAAATACATATATTAAAACGAATCTAAAGTTTATCCTCAATTTTTTTTTTATTTTGTAGATGGAATTTGTGGACTTCTACGACTTTTACAATGGTGAGAAGATGCCTACACATAAATCCTATATTATGTTTCCTTATTATTTTTTGGCGGGTCCTTCATTTCCAAATATATAAATCCACCATTCTAATATATACATTATTTGCATAATTATTACTAGTAGGGTATTTTTTTTTACTAACGTGATATCTTAAACACTATATATGAGGTTATCTACTAATTAAAAACACATTTATGCATGATTTTCAAATAATTTCTCTAAGTATATACTTCATATACTGTGAAAAAAAAATTCAAATTAAAGCACCTGACATATAAAGGGTTGTGACAAATTGACTACAAATTTATTGAAGTTGATATTTTGGTACCCTTCGAAATAAGTGGCCTAGTAGGTCCTTTCAATTTGCATACGACAAGTGAACAGCCAAATGTCTAAAGTTGAAGAACCAAGCAAGGCTTGGTCTAGTTGAAATGAGTGAGTATTTCAACCTTGAGGTTATATTAGGGGCACTTTGAGAGTATGATTTCCCTTATCATTTCCTCTTATCTCAAAGTGCCTGGCTTAATACGACCCGAACGGGATCTGGACCACTTCTTTTTACCAAAAATAAAAAATGTCTAAATTTGAAGTTAATGATTTTTTTTATGAATAAACACATAATACTTTGTAAATTCATAATAAGATTTTTTTACAAATAAACACATAATACTTTGTAAATTATAATTTTATTTTGTGATTAGTCCACTCATAAACATTAACTATATTTTTCAATACTTGAATTTATGCAAAAATCAAGCGTCAACACCCAGCTGTGCTGTGAATGTTTAGCATTACCATATAAAAACTGATCTTGGTATATTATTTGCAGAGTATCAGCGCAAATCAACAACACAAGCATTCATCTTCCGTGAGGGAAGGGGAGATGATGATAGAATCATAGTATCATTTAGGGGTACTTCACCATTTGTGGCAGATGATTGGAGCACTGATTTCGATTTTTCATGGCTTAAAATTGGTGGAATGGGAAAAACTCATATGGGTTTTATGATAGCTTTAGGTTTAAAAAAATTTGCTCAAGAAGTTGATAATGATTATCTTGGAGATTTTAGTGGTTCTTGGCCTAAAGAAATTGAACAAGATCCTCAAAAACCATTAGCATATTATACACTTAGAGACAAACTTAAGGAAATGTTGAGTGAAAATAAAAACACAAAGTTTATTGTAACTGGACATAGTTTAGGAGCTGCACTCGCAATTCTATTTCCAGCAGTTCTGGCATTTCATGAAGAAGTGGAGTTAATGGATAGATTAGAGGGTGTTTATGCTTATGGACAACCTAGGGTTGGAAATAAAGAATTTGGTGAATTTATGAAAAAGAAATTGAGAGAGCATAATATTGAGTATTATAGAATTGTTTATAATTATGATATGGTGCCTGATGTACCCCTTGATGATGCTTTGATGACATTCAAGCACTTTGGAACATGCATTGTCTTCAATAGCCTCTATCATGGCAAGGTTAGTGTTCTTTTTTCTTTTTTACTAGCGCTTGAATGCATGTGATGCATGCGAAAGCGATTAACAATATATTTCTTGATATAATTAATTGTCGAATTAGTAATGCAATTAGAATTTTTTTTCTTCTTCTTTTTGGTGTCCTGCAACTTCATCTTTCATTTGAGGCCTACTTCTAAGGTCGAATTCTCATTTAATTGGATTTTCTACTAGGATAAATGTTGGAGATGTCTATGTGCCAAATATTATTTTTCATTTTCAAAACTTACTCTGCCTATCGCTAATAATTGTGGCTTTGACCTGTTTTAGAGTAGTGAAACTTGATGATGAATTCTTAATGGGAGTACTAAATATCACTTAAAAACATAACAATATTGTTCAGGAGTTTTCCCAAAGTCCAAATCCCCTATTTTTCCAAAACTTGTGAGACGATTTTATTGTAACACACGGTACAATCATACAATGGTAATATTAGGAAATTCTCAAACTCCCTTCTAACACTCCAATAAACTAGTACATTTTCTATAATAAACTCCACAACATTTTTTTTTACATAACATGCAGGTTGTTAAGGAAGAGGAGGAAAGGGATGGCAACAGAATATTGAGGATATTGAAATTAATAATAGTGGCATTAATCAACTTCGTTCTTGCAAGGCTAAATGCATTGTGGGAGCTTATAAGAGGGCTCTTCATCGGGCTTGTAAAAGGCCCGGATTATAGAGAGGGATGGCTGCTTACATTTTTGAGAGTAACTGGGGTCGTATTTCCTAGTATGATTAATCATTTTCCTCAAGATTATGTTAATTCTACAAGGTTGGCTTCTGAGGAATTGTTCCGAAACTATCCTGCATTGCATTAGAACCGAAACTTAGCTTATGTTAATGTACTTGAGCATATAGTTTAAGCTTTGAAGTACATTGTTTAAGTACTTTGTATGTTAATTTGGATGAATTTATGATATATAGGCAATTGAGTTGAATTAAAATTCCGAAAGTACTTTATATGCTCGCCACAAAAGTAATTGTTATTACTTATTAGATGTTCTATTAGCTCCTGTAGTAACTGTGTCCTGTTGTATACTTCATAATAGTGGTTAATTTTTAAAAGCTATGTTTGTTTTGATACCCTAATTTTTATATCAACAATTCACAGTATTAAATCTGCTATACCTGAGTTATAACAAGGTGATAGACTCCCCAATATTGATAGAGGACCCACTCAATCAAGAGGTCAAATTGATGGTTGAGCCTCGAGATTG
This sequence comes from Patellifolia procumbens, assembly GCA_947645195.1. Classification (NCBI taxonomy): domain Eukaryota; kingdom Viridiplantae; phylum Streptophyta; class Magnoliopsida; order Caryophyllales; family Amaranthaceae; genus Patellifolia; species Patellifolia procumbens. The sequence goes on from CANSGD010000144.1 coordinate 5,416,091, forward strand.
ATTATATACTTATATAGTTATACTACCTCCGTTCCACATGTATTGCAACCTTTGACATTTTGCACTATTCATACACTACCCTTTGACCTTGTTTTGTGATTTATACACAAGGATAAATATAGCCATCTAGGATCTTGTTAGATTCGTCTCAATATATGCTTAATTAATATCAACTTTTTATAATTTTTACTTAAATAAAATTAGAGATATTAGCGTTTAAAGTAGTGCATTGGGAGGCGTAAAACTCCCTATGTTGCAATACATATGGAACGGAGGTAATATATCTTATTACACCCCTAAACACGAGATCCTTGGGCTTGAAGTGTACAAGGATGCAACATATGTCTTCTTATTCATGGCGCTAAAACTCCCACTTAAAGGAGGGATGAATGAGATTTGAATTCGTGACTTTTTGGTCATATTGACTCTGGTACCATGTCGAAGTACCAACTCAACAAAAAGTTTAAGTTGATCATTAAATCTTCCAGTGAAATTGAACTAAATTTGGAGAAGTTGATCTGAACTAAATTGTGATTATAATAATGAATAATTATTATACAATAAATCTATTACTATAGTTAATTAATAATAGTTGATAATAATATACTTCCTCTGTTTTAAAATAAGTAATACACTTTATTTTTTCACGCTTATCAAGGAAGCGATTTAAGGGTGTAAGCGAATAAATTTCTCGATGAAATTTTAATACAAGCAAGAATGAGACTCTATATTACTTGTGTTTAAATTTCATCGAAAAATTTAATCGTTTACACCCTAAAATCGCTTCCTTGACAAGCGTGGAAATAAAGTGTATCACTTATTTTAAAACGGAGGAAGTATTACGTAATATTAATTCATATTTATAAAAAATAAAAATATTACTAATATTAAATATGTAATAATAATTTGTAATTAATAATAATGATATATAAATACTTGATCATAATTGTGTAGTAATGACAACAATGTCAAATGATAATTAATATTACTATTATAATAAGAATTAATAATATAATAATCAATAATAATAATAGTAGAAATAAAAATTATTAAAGACATAATTACTAAAATAGTAATATTAAGCAATAATAATAATAATAATAATAAATATAAGAGATATTAGTAAAATAAGTTAAATATACAACAATAACAAAATTCACAAAAATGGTTAAATAATGAACTGAATTGAACTAGACTGAATAGAGCTGAAAAAACTTAAATCAACTAAACTAATTGGAGCTAAACTGAACTGAAAATAAGATGGGGAGAAAAGGCCCTGACATCTCATTGTGAGTTATGACCTTATGGTTATATTGCTGAACTCATAAATGTGGAAATTTGTTCATTTCAAACTATTACTGGTCTAAATGAGCAAAACATACCTTTGGGTGTAGGAAGAATGAACTCAAACTTATATAAATTTATTTGGTTTGAAACTTTTTTTAAAGGTGAAAAGAATAAGCTCTTAAATTTTCAATATGCTGAGCAATGCTTCAAGTCTTATAGAAGTAACTAATGTATGTGCTAGGAAACATAAGCTTAAAGGAAAGGAAACAAACTTACTTGAAGTAAATAAACTAGAGTTAGCGAGAATAATTATGACATGTAGAGAACTACAGTCTTTAAGGTAATTTCGCCGCAGCATTATTACAAACTTTTCCGGGAAATCACTCTCTAAGATTAGCATAGTGCTGCTCATTTGTGTGCACTCACAAAGTCACAAGCAGACGTATGAAGTAATATAATTTGTGAAATAAAGAGATATGGCTCAAAGTTGTATTTTGCATTACTCCCTCAAGGCTTATATACAATTCAACGTGATAAACGAAAATCTATCTAAAACTATCTACCTAGAATCAAGGCCATATCTCTTTATTTCACATGGTATCGGAGCCTAAGGTTAAAATATAAATTTTTTTCTTTTCTCTCACCGGCGCACCAAATTTTTTTTTCTCTCTGTCATGGCTGGCGAGGCCACGCCACCCCCACCGCCCACTTACACTCCAAATTCACCTTTTTATCTTAGTACCGGTGATAAACCGGGAGATTATATCACTCCCACCCGCCTTCGTCATGATAACTATGATGATTGGGCGGCCGATATTCAGATGGCTCTTGAAGCGAGACGGAAATTTGGATTTTTAGATGGCACAATCACCGAGGCCGAACCACCATATACTTCATCCGATTGGAGACAAATTAATGCTATGCTCGTTTCTTGGATCACTAACACTATTGATCCCGAGGTAAAATTGACTCTATCTAAATTCCGTGATGCATCTCGCCTTTGGGACCATCTTAAAACTCGTTTTTCCCTTGTTAATGGCCCTCGTATTCAACAATTGCGAACGGCCATTGCCAAGTGTGCACAAACCAAAGATATGTCTGTTTCTCAATACTATGGCAAATTAAATAGCTTGTGGGAGGAACTGTTTAATCATGAACCTTTAATAGATTGTCATTGTTGTTCAAAATGTAATGCGGGTTCTCTTCATGCCAAAAGGAGGGAGAATCGGCAATTACATGATTTTTTAATGGGTTTAGACTCGGAGTATTATCGTCACTTGCGCACCAATATTTTATCCACCGATCCTTTACCCACTCTTGATCGGGCTTATCAATTGGTTGTGCAAGATGAACGTGTTAGGTTGGCTAGCGGCACCGTCATAGACAAACCGGCTGATGCGCTTGGTTTTGCCGTGCACGTACCGCGTAGCCGTGGCAAGGGTGACCGTCCGGTTTGTAGTCATTGTCGTAAGGTGGGCCATGAGGCCGCCAAATATTTCTCTCTTGTAGCATGTTCTCATTGCAAGAAACACAGTCATGATGTCTCTTCTTGTTATGAGTTAGTGGGGTACCCGGAAGGCTGGAACGTTGCGTCAAAATCGGACAGCAATTCTGTCCGACAGTCCCGCCCACCCGCACAGCGTAGCAGGCCGCCAGCTAAGGCCAACGCTGCTGCTGGGCCGTCTACTGCCCCGTCTGCTGCTACCCACATGTCTGTTGCTGCTCCTCACGCTGCTGCGTCCGCGGGCAGCCTCTTCACCGCGGAGCAGTGGCGCGTCCTTGCGGGAATGATTGGTAACACAAAACTTTCCGATGATAGGTTGAATGGTGAGTTTCATTTTGATTCTTGGATTATTGATACGGGTGCTACCCATCATGTCACTGGTGAGAAGTCTTGGATGATTGATATTGTTGATATTGTTTCTTGTCCCGTTGGTCTTCCTAATGGTGCCAATGTGGTTGCTACTCATAGAGGATCTGTTCGGTTATCAGATCTTATTATTCTTACAGATGTACTTTATGTTCCAAGCTTTAGTTGCAATTTACTTTCGATTTCACAGCTCTGATACCATGTGAAATAAAGAGATATGGCTCAAAGTTGTATTTTGCATTACTCCCTCAAGGCTTATATACAATTCAACGTGATAAACGAAAATCTATCTAAAACTATCTACCTAGAATCAAGGCCCAAGATAAGCCAAGATATTTGACAAGATAAATACAAAGATAATATTTGCCTAATATGATATATTTTATGTACACAATAATATCCCAACAATATCTCTCAACATAATTGAACCCAAATTGAGAGAACATGAATTTCAGAGAGGGAGTTGTGTTATTTTTTTATGTCTATTGCCAATATGAGAAGGAGAGTATAAATAGTTGTTTATGCTTTTTTGTAAAAATGTAAGATAATAAAGAAGCTATAATAAATTCAAGAGAAAATTATTTAGAAGCGACAATTACATGATTGATTGCGAGAATAACTAGGAACAAATCTCCCCAAACACCAGCCAAACAAATAGACAAGGTAGTATAATTTTGTTTGATGGTCAATGGTTAGGCCCAACTTGGGTCGGATTAATCTCTTTTGCAAATAAGAGAGCTTATGGTTGCCCTTAACCTTTGGGGCACTAAAGGAATGGGCTAAATAGTTCCACACGTGAAAACAGCTTTGGTATAATTAAGTAGCCAAGCTATCTAAATATTCTAAACAAAACAGTTATCATTAAGTAACATTTTCTTGAAGCCCAGTCCTTTCTTTTTCATCATGTACGTAAGGTAGCTATTCATATGATCAAACTTGTTAATTTGGGCTATAAATATGTGGCTCTTACAGCTTAAAGATTGAACAAAATCAACTCCCATCCAACCCAAAGTTCAATTAGTTTTTATGTTTTTGGCGCTTTACATTTGATTTTAAGTCGCTTGTAATATATGGATGCCAAAAAATCTGCTTCCAATAAGCATGTAACATTGCTTCCTGATGTTTTAGATAAAACCACCCTATTCAACCTCATTAAAGAGTTATTTTCTCCAAACATTAGCAAAAGTAATCTTTTACAACACAACATTCCTAAGGACAAAGAGAATAAATACTTCCATAGGAGAGTGATAATTGTGTCTCTCTTGATTCAAATATTGCTTAAGTGCTTAGGGGATCCCTTGAAGAAATTTGGGTCTACAGTTGAAGATTTTCTAAACGGGAAAGTATTTCTAAGTACGCATATACTACCTCTGTTTCAATTTAGTTATCACAATAATTTGTCATATTTAATTACATGATACGACATACTTAATCATAATATCTTTTTGATGGTTTTAAGTTTCTTAGTTTCGTCCCACCTTTTTTCATGACTTAGTAATGGTACACTAGGAATAACAATCACACCTTATTAATGTTTTTAAAGGCAATCTAGGGATACGAAACCACTTCATTTGCTTATATATAGTTGTAACACTTTGACTTTTTACTATTCACGTACTTTATTTTGAATAATTTTATTTACTAATATATAAAACAAACGAGATTTACGTTCATCCAAAATTAACGGAGAGAGTATTATATAAGCTATTGGATTGATTGAAATATTCGAATTCAGTGAAACTTGGTCAAGAGTAAAATAAATTACAATTTTTGAGAATTCTTGAGTCAAAATTTAAGGTGAGTCTACAACATATAAATTTCATTGGACTGGTATGTATATACAATATGTGATTAATAAATATTAGATTAATACCCAACAATATTATTGTTTGAACCCGTGAATTTCAAGTTCATTGTTCTAATTCGTTACATTTTTAGTGTTTTAACCCAATGTATTGACATAAATATTTAATAAAACTATTTACATAATAAAAAGTTTTGCACAAACCTATAACTGATGAGAAAACTTTTAGAGGGTTTACTACACTTTATTGTGTTCATTGCTTCTTAATTAAAAAAAAGTATTGTTTGGATCTTGTCAACCCACCTTTAGCCACATTAACCAATTTTACAAAATTTGCCTATTGATGTCAAATATGGGTCGGTTGATGGCACCAATTATTTTTATGCCAATGATAACCTGAATTATAAGGTAAAAACTTTCAACCTATAGATGACATTCTTAGGGCCTATTCATTTCAGTTTAATATCAGTTCAGTTCAGTTCAGCGCTAATCTGTTCAGTTCAGTTCAGTTCAACTCCAATCAGTTCAGTTCAATTCAATTCAGTTCAGTTCAGTTCAGTTCAACTCCATTCATTTATAACCATTTTGTTAAATATTATTATGTTGGTCTAATTTATTTTACTAATTGCTCTTATTATTATTATTATTAAGTATTATTATTATTATCTATATATTATAATGTAATTATCATTATTATTAAGTATTATTATTTATTTTTATATCATTATGATGTTCAAAGCACAAATAAACCCGCATTTTCAGCCCATAATTCAATCAAATCACGTCAAAACGGTTTATGATGTAATTTTGCACGGTCCGACCCAATTATTATTTTATTACTAAATATTAATATATAATTAAATCTAATTATTAAATAGTAATATTAATTTAATTCTTAGATATTATTGTTATTATATAATCATCATCAGGTTTTAATATATTAATACAAAGATTATAAAATAATTGTAATTAATTATCATTATAATCATTAATTATTATTATTATTTATTTATAATTATCATTTAAAAATATCCAAAATAAAATTATTATTATTCATTAATAATTATTTATTATTACTTATCACTATAATTATTATTTAATATTCATATTATTATTGTTTAAATATTATTTATATATTTATTAAATTCAATTTAATTCAATTCAGTTCAGTTCAGCTCCAATCAGTTCAGTTCAGTTCAGCTCCAATCAGTTCAGTTCAGTTCAGTTCAGTTGTTTTCAGTAAATCTAAACAGGCCCTTAGTTGTGTTCCGTTTCAAAAATCTGTTTTACCTTCTCCGTGTTAAAAAGATTGCAACAAGTTTTGCACGTATTTTGATTAAGAGATTTAATGGTATAAACGACTAAATTAGGCAAAAAAAATTAATACTGCCAAGAATGAGATTATAGGTTACTAGCCATTGAAATTATTTTGAGTAATTTGCTCGTTTCTACCATTAGATTTATTCCTTAAAATACGTGTAAAATAACTTGTTGCAACCTTTTTGATACGGAAACAGTATATAAAACGGGTGTTATTGCTAGTAACCGGGAAACAAAGACGAACACACAAATGACAACAACAACGAATAACGATCTTCTAGGCGTGTATGGGAACACTTTCCCAAAAGCGATATTCCGACCCTATACGAAGCACGGGTCGCACGGAATTCACCTTCGAGATACAAAGAAGAAATCAGTGAATATCACGCTCGTATGAGAATCACCAGATGAGAACAAACGTGTTTGTGATTTTGCTTTGATGAACAATTTAGAGAGAAAATGCTTGAGAGTGCTTTTAGAGAGAATGCAAATGAATCTACCCTTCATCTGTGACAAAACGTCACATATATGCACGTCAAAGGCAAAGAAACTGACAATAACCGCCCAAAAGCCAAAACCGCAAAAGTATGCACGGAGAATCAGTGACCCGTCGCGAGCCGCGACGAGCGTCGCGAGTCGCGAGCTGCTGCTGGGCAGCAGCACCTCCTTTGCGTTGTTGTTTGCTTTGCTCCTTATCCACGTTTAATACCACGTATATGTTTACTATTATACCGTAAACACGCAGAGTGCATTCTAACGTAACTTGGATCACGACACCGTAACCAAGTAATACAAGTTAACGTTACATGAAGATTAATCAACCAAATACTCTAAATTATCCAACAACGGGTCCATCTTTGATTCATTGATTATTCTAATACTGTAATTTTATTATCAAGATATCGTACGTACTATTAATCATTGTTGTTTGATTCGCTATATTACTATAGATGTTAAATATTTAATATTTAAACAACAAGTGTAAGATGTTACATACATTAAGATCTTATTAAGGATTGAGATTCATTAAATATTTTTCATTGTTGTAACATTAAGATTGAGATTTTAACAACAATGATTGTCAAAACTGTGCATTGCCACATGTGAAAGTCAAAGGATTACAAGTATTAATACAATATATGTAACACCAAGGAATATATAAGTAGTAGATCGCAGTGCACATTCATCAATTCTGAAAATTTTCAGATGTTTCACAACTTCCAATTTTATGATATGGTAATTGAAGCAGGAAAGAGAGAAGAAAGGGAATTGGAGGAAGATGACGATGGTTTTATCTCTTTCCTTGGACAGCTTGACAGAAGGAAAGAGCTCAACAAAGATATCAAGCATGGAGATTCCAGATATTATCCTGCACTTTCAATGATGGCATCCAAATTAGCCTACGAAAATGAATTTTATATTAGAACTATTGTTTCTCATTACTGGAAGGTGAGTAACGTACCAGATCTGAAACAACGAATATAACTGCGAGGAAATTATAACTCCATTGATTGAATACTATAACTACGTAGGTTAGGACTAATAAGCATCATAGTGTTAATTTATTTTAAATTGGATTAGGTATTGATATAATCGGAACCTCAGAGGCGGAACCAGATAGAGGAAGCCGAGTTTATATAATATTTTAATGAAACATGAAGCAATGCTTTTACCTTCAACTTCTTAGAGTATTAGATATCTAAATAATCGGGGAGACCATGACCTATGCCAACCCCTTGATTTCCCCCGGATATAATTAATGCTATCTTCAATTTTATGCATGCAGATGGAATATGTGAAGTTCTACAATTGTTACAATGGTAAGATGGTCCTTTTTTAGAAATTATGCATGCAATGTACATATTTTATGGATACTTTAACTAAAACAACCTATTAAGTGCTTCAGTCTTCATGTTAAATAAAAAAAAGGAAGAAAAATATGGGCTGTATAGAACCCCTAGCAAGACATTACACATTAGTAACTTAAAAAAGTCTAATTATGGCAAAACGTCTTGTAAGGACATTGGACTAGTACACTCATGCTTAAGTTACTCTATTGTATTCGAGGATGATTGTTTAGTAATCATTTAAGAATTTAGAGTAGCATGACTAGTGAAATAATAAATGTTATAACTAATTGTAAGTTCATCATGAACTTTCGAAATACTTTCAAAACAATATCGGAAACTGACAGTAATATCGAACGATTATGAAGTTATTGATGACTAACTAGAGTAAACAAAACTGGCTCTGGGCAGAGTATCTGAAGAAACCAACAACACAAGCATTCATCATGCGTGAGGAAACTAGAAAAGAGGACAAAATAATTGTGGCATTTAGAGGTACTGAGCCCTTTGACGCAGATGATTGGAGCACCGATTTCGATTTCTCGTGGTGCAAAATTGACAAAATGGGAAAAATTCATATGGGTTTTATGGTAGCCTTGGGTTTACAGAAATACTTTCATGAAGACGACGACGAAGATGAAGACTATTATGGTTTTTTCCCTGAACAAGTTGAACCAGACCCTGAAAAACCATTAGCTTATTATGTGATTAGAGATACACTGAAAGAAATTATGGCAAATAATAAAAGGGCAAAATTTATAGTAACTGGACACAGTTTAGGGGGTGCACTTGCTATTCTGTTTCCAGCAGTATTAGCTTTGCATGGAGAAGTGGAGTTATTAGATAAAATGGAGGCTATTTATACTTATGGTCAACCAAGGGTTGGAAATAAAGAATTTGGTGAATTTATGAAAAATAATCTGAGAAAACATAAGATTAAGTATTACAGAATTGTTTATGGTAATGATATTGTGCCAACAGTTCCCTGGGATAATACATTGATGACCTTCAAGCACTTTGGGACATGCATCCACTTTAACAGCCTCTACCAAGGAAAGGTTAGTACAATCTCTATGAATTTGACTGAAATGAATTCAAGTCATTAATACTGATATTTGTTGATTAATACCAATATAATGTATGCATTATGTAGTTATTAAATCATTTTCACATAAGAACACTGATATTTTTTCGGATTCATGTAAATTGCATGTCACTTGAGTCCTAGAGTACGTAATTTACTTCTATTGAAACTAAATTGAAGAATAAGGTATATAAAATATATGTCCTTTTTTCCCTAGCTTGTTCATTCACTACATTTCCCATATCTTTTTTTTTGGCAAGTTGGAAGCTTACTATCACTCTCGACATATACATATTCGCATTTCGTAGTTTTCACCTTATATATCTACTTTATCACATGGTAATACAGACCACTTACGTCTTATTTATCTCTAATTTTTCCATTTTCTTCATAATTGTGCTCAAACATGAAAAAGTGAATATGAAAGAAGTATGTCAGTTAATAGTTATCACATTAGATTTAGGCTATTAGGAAAATGACATGATTTACTATAAAAAGGAACTTCATATTTGCATACTCTATAGATTATATTCTCTCTTCGTCATTTAATTTGACTGATATCATATCAAGAAATCGAAACGGTAACAACTTTCAATATTTATAATGAATGTATTAGAGTACATAAAAGTCACAATGTCATTATAAGGCCTACGAAAAACTAATGAAAAATAAGTAAAAATGTATATTTGGAATCTGCGTACTCTCGGGAGTACCATTATGGATTTGCCCGCGCAACCTAAAATATTAAATTTGTAAACAAATTAAAATAGTATGTTAAATCTCTTGATGCAGATAATTGAAGAAGAGCAGGAAAAACCAGTAAAGAAAAATGAAAAGGAAGGTTTAAAGAAATACTTGAAGCTACTCAGAGGAATGGTTGTGATATTAGTGAAATGCTTAATTGCAAGAGTAAGTGCAGTATGGGAGCTGATAAGAGGCTTAATAATGGGGTATGTAGCAGGCCCATATTATAGAGAAGGTTGGCTGTTGATTGGGTTTAGGATCGTTGGGATCTTGCTCCCTGGTGTTGCAAATCATAATCCTCAAGATTATGTCAATGCTACAATGTTCGCCTCTGAGGCTTTATTCAAATATTACCCAGCATTGACTCCTTAGGCTTGCCACTTTATTTTGGTTCCCAACTCTGAATCAAATATTTATACAATAATTCTTTGAAAATGAAGTTAAAAGGAGTATGAATTACTTTTTCAGTGTTGTACTACTTCTAATTCACAAAGAGTAACGTTTACATAATTTTTCAAATGACCTCTTTAGCTTAACAAGTTAAAAAAGCATGACATATTTGGTTGCAAGTCTTTTTAATGTTTTTAGCGGATTAGGTATTACAAATTTGACCATCCAATAAGCTGATTTTAGTATTTGAAAACCAACGAATTAAAGAGATTAAGTTAATTTTGAAAAAAACTCATCATAGGAGCACTTTCCAAGAGAGAAATGGAAATAAACCTTATACTTTTAAATCCAAATCAACTATAAATTAATTTATCAAACATTTTACGACAGCAAGTTAAAATTTTAGATGGTCTAACCATATGTTATGCTAATAGATAGACCGCCAATTCAAGTTTTGTAATTAAAAAAAGATGAAATTTCGAAATAACAACTAGAACAAATTTAACAGAATCCCATTTCATGATATTTTTTTAAATATATAAAGTCAAATTTAACAGAATCCCATTTCATGATATTTTTTTAAATATATTAAGTCATTGACGATGCATAATCTATCTGTTCACATAAGCAATACATTCAAGTCTTGAAAAAACCCGCTAGGGTGATTTCCAAAGCCTAATGAACAATGTTATCACATCTTAATATGACGAAGTTGCAAATTTCCTACTTTGATCCGAACAAGACGCTCCTAATAAAGTCTGTAAAGTTCACCAAACAACTCCACAAATGGTCGAACCATGCCCATAATAGTATCAGCTACATCAGGTTTAGCAACAAAGGATGTTCCAGGACACCACTCTAATATGGTCGGTACCTCCAGTCTGCTGCTCCTCTGGAAGGCCTTGAACTACTGAAGCCATAACCTCCCCACTGTAAAATGCAGAATAATTTAGGTATTTGTAACATATTCCAGCAACAGGATTGAAATAAAGAAAAGAGGAGCAATTTACTTTGCCAAAGTGAAAAGTGATAACGAGGACACAAGTTCAAGTTCAGAAAATGTAATGAACAGCACAGCGTGTGCCAAATATATGTGATAAAACACATTTGATGATAATGTGAGATTATAAGTTTATAACAATTTCAAATTCTAATTATGGGAACAGTGGCATCAGGAATAAGAACAAATCATAAGGGGGACTCTCCGTGTCAATCTGAATTATGATTTACTGGCATGATTAAACCTAATAGGTCCAATATTATTAATAGATTCACAGTCAACTGCATTAGAGTAGATGATGAAAATTACCCAAGTTATTACTCAAATACATTGTTAGGCAATAAGTCATACTCACATCATCGAAATCTAGGCTGGGATACATTCTTCCATAGCTACTACGCACGGGACCATAACCACCATAAGGTTCAGGATTGTCCATTAATAGTCCTCCACTGGGACCAGCATCGTCAACTGGAGTAGCTGAATCAATGGCAACCTGCAATTATCAAACAAGGTGAAAATTAACATTAATGCTCAAGCTCCAAAATGAGTTCTAACGGTGCCAGCCATATAAAAATGTGAACGTTGATATTCACTGCCAAAACTAAAATACAGAGGGTAAATGAGGGTGAAAGAAGGCAGATGAAGATGAGTCTCTCTTAATACTAAATAAATCCACTAATTAGATAGCAACTGCAGATTTGATCACATTCATCGCATAATTGGTATAGCTGGAGAACACTAGTAAATATACCAAGGGTAAGAAGCCTGCAGAAGCTATAGAAAAGAACGTTGAAAATTGAATTTTAAGGAATGTTTAGCGTTGCTCAAACTGCCCTTTAGCCATATTCCTAATGAAGGTGACAATCAACCGACAAGCGGATATATTAAGGTAACCAAGCAAAAATGTCTACATTGAAATACTTGAATTCCAAAATACATAGTCTGGTATACCCTTAAGACACTCACCTATCATATAAAAGTAACATGTCATCCTAACATCAGTTTCAAACTAAAGAGTTTCCATGCTTGACGCATCCCTCAACTTCATATAAAATCAAACTTTCATCCCATGGTCACTGCAAACTAATTAAAAGGAATTCCTTGCTTACCGGCTGTCCTAAGATTTCATGAGGCCGTCTAGCCACCCGATCAGCAACACCATCTTCAGAAAAAGTAACAAAGCCAAAACCACGATGCCCAGATCTCTTGGGATCCTGCATCAGAATTACATCCTCAGCTTCAGTAGGTTTCCACGATCAATACTTAAGCACTGAAATAAGGAAAATTTACCTTCGGAATATAAACATCCAAAATGCGACCAAATCTGCCAAAATACTGGCGAAGGTCATCCACAGTTGCTTCCTGGGGAAGTTTTCCGACAAAAATCTTTCTGCCAATTCCTCTCATTGGCTCTCCTAATGGATATCATAAAGCATCATTACATTGCGATTTACTTAGTACTTCCAAATCATGCAAGACAAATATAAAAGTAAAAGAGGGCCTTACTTCCATAAAGAGAGCCTGGATGATCATACAAGGTAGGGGTACCTAATGCTGCATATCTTGTAGCAGCACTAATATAGTCATTGTACGCACCATATGCACCATGACCACCATGTCCACTATGACTTCCATGACCACCACGACCATGACCACCACGGCCACCATGTGGAACTCTGCTAAATGGCCGGAAATCATCTTCCTGAAACAACATTAAACAGTTCCAAGTTGTGTGATTTTGAAATTCACAGAACATGAGATAATTGCTCCGTCATAGGATTGAAAAATTCTTCAACCATAGTTACATCATATATGACCCAAAAAGACAGTGGAAAGGAAGAGATGAAAGGATGACAAACAGCAAGTGATTCCAAGATTCTTTCTCCTCTCACGACCCATGGGTTCAATGTGGTCAAAAAGATAAAGATCATGGTAAACACGAAGAAAAAGGAAGCATATAGACTTGCCTTAGGTGTTGCTCGATCAACTACGACAGTCGAACCTCCCAACTCGTGAGTATCATTCATTAGGTTGTCTACAGATTCTGCATGAAGCATCACATGTTAAGTTCCATATATTCATCAAAGTCCATGAAACAAATGTTGTCTCCATAAAAGCACGAGTGCAGAGAGTAGCATCCAAAAAAGCAAGTACGATTTTCTCCATAACCACATCCTCCCTCTTAAAGAGAGACCTTTATGATTCAGTGTGCACACTTGTGTCTAAAGTGTTCAAACAACTTGGCAGTCCATGTTACAAGACATATTGCCTTCTTGAAAGCACGAGTGCCTAGTGTAGCATTCATAAAAGCAAAAAACATGGTCTCCATACCCACCATCGTCCCGCTCAGACTCTTTTGAACTGAATAGAGCTGAACTGGATAGAGCTGAAATGAACCGAAAGTAATATAACTGCGGTGAGCTGAAAAAACCAAAATGGAAGGAGCGGAGCTGAACTGAAATTAAATTGATGGCAATTAATGCATTCCAAAAGAGCAGGGTTTTAGAGATCTTTATGTTCCAGTGTGATTTGATGCCGTCAAATTCAAGGTAACGATCGCGATGACATGGAAACGGCTTGTAATAAACAAATTAAAGAAACGTCGGTTAACGCGGCATAAATTTTAAAAAAAATCACACTAAATATACTAACCCATATAAATTGTTATGAAAAACTGAACAGACATTAAAGATAAAGAACAAACACAATTAATGTGGTTCATTACCAATGTGTTGGCTACGTCCACAGACATAGGGAGAATAGTTTTATCATGGGAGAGAACAGATCACATATGTGTATCACAGATGTGTTAGGCAAAATAATACGTGATTGAATTGAATGAAACATAAGGTTGCCTTAGGGGTTTATAAAACACCCTTAGGAGTTTTAGAAACCCATAACAAACCATAAGGTTTACTAAACCTTATAAAACCACAAAAAGCTACTATGGCAGTTAGAGCGAGACACCGTTCCTGGTTATTCGAACCACCGGGTAATACAAAGCATATTCAACATATAATATCTAACTTAAGGTGATTTATAAAATAATACGTGATTGAATTGAATGAAACGTGATTGAATTGAATGAAACATAAGGTTGCCTTAGGGGTTTATAAAACACCCTTAGGAGTTTTAGAAACCCATAACAAACCATAAGGTTTACTAAACCTTATAAAACCACAAAAAGCTACTATGGCAGTTAGAGCGAGACACCGTTCCTGGTTATTCGAACCACCGGGTAATACAAAGCATATTCAACATATAATATCTAACTTACAAGCCTAATGTATGTTTTTCTCCTTTTGTTGATGTGTGCCTAACTCCCTATTGTTTTTATGCTACTATATGTGTTTTCCTTATCCCCTTTCTCTTATTTGGCCACATCTCATAAAGTAGCAATAACAATGGGTAAAAAAAACGCTCTAACGCGTAACTCACAACGCAACAAGATCAATTAATTTCATTGCGGCGTTACATAACCACATTTCATGTAACGCCAAATTCCAAATCCATTAAATAATAGTTGTTACGTAATGCAATGACCAACTTTTAATTCCATATTGTGCGTACTTATGTAGGAAGTGTTAAAACAACTTGGCATTCCATGTTACCCCCACAGTGAAAACATAGTGATGCTCATAGCTGTACTAAGCTTGTGTTTTGCAATATTATCACTACAAGAATATTGCATTACCATAGGAATCACAAAAATCTAGTGATTGTCACCTACCTACAATATCCAGTATTCTCAATATTATACCAAGAAGAATGCAGTTTCATCGGTGCTATTAAGTGAAATCTAGTAGCAAGATGGACCAAGAAACTCACCCAAAAGATGATACCTCGAAATTCCTTTGTAAATGCTATTGTTAATAAATATATCAAACAATCCAAAAGATATATTTGCAGACCTCCTTTCAAGAAAATTCCGAGAAATACTTGGTTGGAGTTGTGAAGGGATCATATAGAGAAACTTCCTTTTCTGGGGTATGGGCATACGTCATCAAGGATGATGTCAATATCACAAATTTTTGCCAGCAAAAAGAAACTCTGATCACTCTACTTTAAAAAAACCCGTCTCATCATCTAAACCTAGCCCATACCTTGAAATACCCTCCCTTAACACAACCGCATAAGACACTTAGAAGATAATTTTTATCGTCACTACAACACAAAGGGTTGAGTCGAAGTATATCACACTAAATATGTAAACACATGAAACTACAACATAACACAACGAAAAAATTTATATAAAAAAGCACCAACTGGAAGAGGAAAAAATTACCTGAACTAGAAAAGGTAATAAACCCAATTCCACGATGGCCTTTTGTGGTGGGATCCTAACACCATGCATTTCAACAAATGATCAGCTTAATTTCATGTTTGAATAAATTAAGACTAGCAGATCAAGAAGATGTATTAAACAATAGTATACACTAGAAACTTACTTTAGGCATGTAAAGATCTGTGATTTCTCCGTATTTCTCAAAATGGCTGAAGACACGAGAAAGAGGAAAAGGAGAAAAAGATTTAGATGAAGACACTTTATAATTTATAATTGGAACTACATAAATCATTGGAATGATTCATCCCAAGTCCAACTAAGGACAATGCCAAATACTCACCTCCGGAAGTTAGATTCGGTAACAGATGGAGCTATTCTAGCCACAAATATCCGAGTTATCTTTTTCGTGGACGATCTCATCATCTCTTCCTGCAGGAATCTCCATGCCCAATTAGCAGAAGTACCAAGTATAAATGAATTTAAGGACGGAAAAAGGGTGAAACACTTTATGGCTTCTAATAATGCCAAGACACAATTGTCAAATAATTAAAGAGACCTTTGGTGTTGCCACTTTTACTTCCAGCGCTCTGTTTCCAAGCTGATGCTCACTGGATAATGCTTTCTGCAACCCACAAATACATGTTTATCACTTGTTACGACTACATTACACAGGAGTACAGGAATATAACAGATAGAGGAATGATCAACTTCTACGTTCGTGAGTGCAGTAAAATATTTCGGGCAGAAGTAAAAGAGGGAGATGATCAATTAAATTTTAATCATCGATGCTAGTACTCTACGAATATTGCAAGGCAGTGTTTTCGCAGAAATCAACGAGTCCCAATATAAAGCTACTCTATAACTGTACCTTAGCATCATCCTCAGAAGCAAAAGTGACATAGCCAAAACCACGTGAGCGGCCAGTATTACGTTCCTAAAAACAACAGATAAAGAGAATCCCATCAGAACAACAAAAACAAATATCCTGCCAGATTAAAGGGGTACCAACAACACGTAAACTGCATAGGGGTGAATCCTTAATCCAAATGGATCAAATCCAAACCTGCCAAAAGAAAAGTTTGCATCCAAACCCAACAAAATCGAGCGGGAGGCTGGTCCGAGCAGGATCCTAATCAAGGCTGAACCGAGTCAGATCAATCAAAGGTGTGCGCGTGTCTACCCTTCCCCACGATTATAGTTACTGAACCACCCCTCCCCATTTTTTTCCTCTCTCCTTCCTCCATCATTCACTTCCCCTAATGTAAACACTACCGCATCTCTTGCTCCACTCATTCGAGTTCTCATCCTCTCTCCTCCACAAATACTTAAAGGGGAGAGACATGCGAATTCAATGGACCTGCAACTCTACAAGTTTTTAGCATGAAGTCTGGTTTTATGATTTTGGTAACGAATAAAGTCAAGTTTAGTGGATTGTAATCTTGAAAAGCGGATTGTATAGTATTCAAATGTGTGTAGTTCAACCTTTTTTGTGATTTTTAGAATAAATGAATGTTTGTTAGCATTTTGCTTTAACTTTGGAACTTTAAATGTATGAATTGTGAAATGTAACAACTAACAAGATTAAATGCATTTTTGGGTATCGTCAGTCGGGTGGGACTCAAAGGTGGCTAGGGCTAACTGTGTTTGGAGTGGAATAGGGGTTTGCTGATTTGCACTCAAACTCAGAGGCGGATTTGAGGTTAACAATCAGGTTGGATACAGATCCTCTATGGTTTGAGCCAAGTCTGACTCGTTGCCACATCTAATCCAACAGGCTAAAGCAAAAACATCCTATAATGTGCCAAATGCTTGACAAGGCATCTGCATACTGACAAAGCAGTTGCCTACATAGATAACGATTCCTTAAAAAAAGGCCTACTTAGAACGAAAACTAAAGTTTAAACCACATGACACTGGAAAATTCTTGCTAGAAAATTCAGATCTCCACCATCCTCACATCACTTTCATATTTGCAAAATACGCCGACCAGCCTCACATAGGAAGATTTTATAAAGGAAAACTTGTACATTACCACCTTTAATTTGTAACTTTTTTGACACTACCACCTTTGAGTTTTTTTTACTTCCACTTGTATTATGTCAAACGTTTATAAACTCTCACCTCTTAACGAAACCATTAATTATATTCACCTTAGTAAAAAAAAAAACTAAACCTTCATTTCAGAATCTTGAATTTCTTTCCCTCTCCTCTCTCCACCACCAAACACAACCCCCCCCCAAAAAAAAAAATTCTTGCGAATCTACTCCATCCTCATCTCAACATCATCTCCGTCATTATCATCAACATTGACGAGGTGGGCCATTGTGGAGGGCCTCTAACTAAACAATTAAGGTTGTAATCAGCGTTAATTAACACTCAATTGACCTCTACAATCGAAATTTCTAGAACAAAATACCAAAGAACCCTAATGGGGGGGGGGAACTTGGAAAAAGAAGTCAAAGATTACCTCAAGCTTTGAAAAAATTAGAGCAAACTTTTGAAATTTGATGTGAAGCTCCACAACCACCTTGATTCAATCCCAAAATCTTGTTCAATTGCAATTTCGGTTTTAATTTCTTGCTTAAATAGGTTTTTCCCAAATTAACACTCATGGGCTCCCCATTATCTCTCTCATCACCTCATTCTTCCACATCATTTTCCACTAATTTCTCCATCTACCCTTTCCATTACACAATATTCATGGGGTTCCCATTTACCTTCTCTTTCCTACTTTCCCATACCCATCAATCTCTATCTCACACCTTCCTTGTGTCGCATGTCAACCAATTATTGAATTTTTCATTTTGGGAAGGTTTCATAGAGGATCACCATTTGAGGCCCATATGAGGAGAGAGAGCAAATGGGGAGGTTAAAATTTTCCATGGCAAGTGCTCTAAAAGAGCATAGCCACATTTGTAATTCAAAAAGGGCAAATATAGGGAGATACATGTTTTCAAGGAGTCCATGTGATAAGGTGATTAAAAAAAAAAGAAAATTCATTGTGATGAAAAGAGAGATATAGAGAACCCTTATAAAAGAGAGCATTCTTTAAGGGAAGTGTTGGTTAACGCTCTGATGATCGGGTTCATCACTTTGCTGCCATACCCTTGTCAATAATTGTCATAACAGTGGGGTAATTGGATGAAAGTTTTGGGTCTGACAGTTCCTGTATCTCAAATTTTGATTATGCCAAGTGAACATACTGCATAACAGGCTTTTTTCCATTTGGCAGACTTAGCTGCAAATTGAAACTCTTAAGTCTTAACCAAAAGTGTAAAAAGGTTTGATAAATCGTCTCAAATTCCCAATCCTACAATTAACATGCCAAGATGGTTATCATCAAACATGGCCAACATCAGAGGCCATAAGAAAAGAAGCAAAAAAGAAACTAAGCAACTTCCTTCAAATCTCAAAGCCATCCCTGCAATTCTTACAGACTGTTTCACAAGCATTTTACAAAAGTGTGTTGGAGAAACCAGTTATTCAACTCCACATTACAGATGAGCACATAAAACACCCTAACCACATAAAACACCCTATATAGAGGTCAAGCAATCTTCAAGATCACTAGAACCAAGTAACAGAGTAGTGTCACATTAAACAACCTACCAGAGTAACCGACGAAAAAAGAAAGAAGGGGGGTAACTCCTTACCAGTTTCTAGAGCTTCGGTGAAAACATGGAACTACCACTTACAACATATCTTGGTTATGGACAGGAGATATCATAAGATAGTGTACACAAACATCAGCAAGTAAATTTTACAGGAAAATTCGGGAAAAAAAAACATTTAAAACACCTGTCCAACAAAAAACTGCCTTACTATATCCACAGATAATCAAATTAGAAACCTCTCTACTGAATAGGGTAAAACCAGATTACCAACTCCAAACCCTAGATAATCAATTTAACCTTTACCACTACTTCATATTGTAAAAAGGCTTTCCACCACAGAAAAAGAAAGATGTTAAAGCTAGTTTATACCTTTGCATACATGAACTAGCAGACTATCACCAAAAAGACCAGCAACGCACAAGCATTCATCCAAATCACCGTAAAGCAGTAAATACAAAATAGCAAAAGGTTAACTTTGTTAAGGCAAACAACATGAGAGGTGTGATTCCATAGTAACAACTAACAAGGCAACATAAACTAGGTATAGATAAAACTCGCGACAGTAAACAAAAGTAAAATGCTGCTAAAAAAAAGGAAGAACTTTGAATACCTTCATAACAATACAATCCTCCAATTCACCAAATTTAATCATGTATTCCTTCAACCCATTGGTGTCTACATCCCAAGGGATACCAAGAACCTGAACAAACACCACATTTGATACACACACATTATAAATACATTAATACAAGCAGTATTAAAATGCAAGCATAAAACAGAAATATTTAGGCCATTGGTGGCACTTACCACAAGCTTTCTCTCCATGGAGATAAGGGGAGCGAAACGCGGCGAGTCAAAAACCCTAGAAAGCAGGAAAAGAGCAGAAACGAGAGAAGAAACAACCTGAAATATGGAAAAATGTTGCTATTCTCTCCTCCTCCTCCTTCTCGGAATCTCACGAAGACTCACCTCTCTCTCTAGTTTTCCTCTCCTCTCACACTCGTAGCCTGCACATAATAAGCACACCTCTTTCTCACACACATACATCATCATCGTCACCGTCAGTTATTTGTTCAATCCCCAATTTTTATCCCGAAATTAATTCAAGAAATTTTGAATTGCACTCAAAATAATTCAATCAATTGAGGATCAGATGCGAATTTTTAATAGACGAAAAAACAATGAAAACAAAGTTAAAGTAGAAGATTGAAAAAAGACCTAATAAGGTTTACCTTTCGAAATTTAGGGATTATGAAAACCCTAATCGTCGATTTTATCTCTATATTTCACACTCTTTCTTCTCCCTCTCCCGCCCTCTTTTTCTCTCTCGTTCGCTCGCTAGCGGCGCTCAGCCTCAGGTCCTTAATCCCCCCTGCACCGGCGTATTGTAGCGTACTATATTATCTTAACCCTTTTGGGCTCTATTTATGAGTACTTTTTTGTAGTTATGACTTGTGAGACATTTGAGACTCCTATTCCTTTGCCCAATTCTTTTATGAGAAGGGTTATTATTACAAGGACTAGCCTTGTATGCACGCGATGCGTGCGTAGTGTGAAAGAGTAATATATAAGATTTTGGAGAAAATATATAGTAATTTATGCAGTGAAATATTTATATATTTTTCAACTGTTAAAAATAATCGTTAAATTTTAGTTATTTTGTTTTTTAGATGGTGTAATTGTAATCTCAAAAAATTCTAAATAGTGAGATGATATAAATACATAAAAAAAGAGTACTAAATATTAGAGTAGATTAGCAATAGTGATTTAAAAACAAAACGTTAAAAAAGTAAAAAAAAAAACTTATTAAAGATAGATGGAAGATGTCATTTAGAGCATCACTCATGAGTAAAAAAAATTATTATCCCTCTTGCTCTACCACTTTCTCACTTATCCTAAAAATTTAGCATGTTTCATGATCAATTTAGTATATAAAAATATAGCAAAGTGTATGTCTATTTATAGATCTCAAGAAAATATAACCATTTATATTTTTTTTATTGTATCTACTTTCTAGATTTTCAGATATTTTAATTTGAAGTTTTTAAACATTTTGGGCTAAAATCTAATGACTAAGTTTGGAAAGAAAACTTAATTCCTTAATAACTTCCTTGATTTTTATTAAATGTTTTATCTTTTGTTAATTTTGGTGTCCACCAACCTCTTCCCTTACGCCGATGCGTGTATTCAATAAATAAATGTTTTCTATTTACTCAAATAATAATATCAAACATATATAAAGTATTAAATTCTAATAATAATGAGACATACTTTAAACACTTTTATGAGTGCTAGAAATTTGATATTAATTGTAACAAATAATAACTATAATGTGAACCAATTCGTCCCAAAACTTTAGACATATAGTGGCACAAAAAATTAATTAATTAGTAACTAACTATACGAACCCACAACAATGCTTAATGAAGCATTACAATGTATTAGTGAAGCATTGTGTTGCTTCATTAGGTTAATTCACATTAAATATAGGAATTTTAGATTTATTTAGTAATTTTATTAAAAATAAAATAGTCTTTTCATGTGGACACCATCTTCCTCCTCTAGCTTAATAGTACACAATGCGGGCATTCAATAAAAAAACAGTTCATTGTTTACCGAAATAATAATAACAAACATATATATAAACTATTAATTTCTAATACTATTGACACATACTATCTCTGTTTTTTTATTAATAGGTGCATTTTTCCATTTAAAGGTGTTTTTATTTAATTGGGACACTTCTACCTTTTATCTTAAATGGTATGTTGGCCCATCTAAATATTATAAGTCTCTCCTACTTTTTCGTTCATTCTCTTTGCCTTTTCACTTTTTCCTTACTTTTACCATCTTTCTCTCTTACTTTTTCCTTACTTTTGATTCGTGCGAAAAAGCAAACGGCCCTATAAAAAAACGGAGGGAGTACTATATCATAATTGTGGGTGCCATAATAACAATATCTATAGACTTCCAATAGTTAATTAAAGTATAAAATTGGATATTATTTTACTTTTAGATAATTTAGGATACACCCTTGAGAGAAGGGTCTCCTAAAAATTTCCTTGTATCTTCTTTAAAAAAAAATAGTTAATTAATATAACAAATAATAAACTATCGTATGACCTACATCAATTGTTCCCAAAAATTTGACATATGGTGCAACAAAATATTAATTAATAAATGTAATAATAAACGGAGGAAGTATACGAAATGATATTGCGATAATTAAATGAGTAATGTGATGCTTCCACCCAAAAAAGGCATCACATCCTTCAATAATTAATTTACCATTCGTCTTCTACGAAAAAGAGTACAACTTCAAATTTGACCCTAATTTAAAGAAAGAGATTGAGAAAGTGAGAGAGATTATTCACTTATGTCTGTACTCTATTGTTGGAGAGCTTGTTAGAATCTATTTGGATTGCTTTTCATCGATCGGAAAAGAAAGCAGTGGAATCTCTTCCAATTTTAGCCCAAGTCCACCTCCATTGATGAAACCAACTTCATGATAAATGATTAAGTACCCTACTTAACCTTCATCTCTTAGCAATTACCCTTTTTCTTCAAGACTCACATCAAATAAAATTGAGAGCAGAATGAACTTACATTATCAGAACTACTTCTCCAACCATAAATATAATCAAAAGGTAAAGTTAACAGAAAAAACACAACTCCAATCGATAAACAATTGCCTCAATTTCTTGTTAGATGATTGCAAGATACATCCAAACTGTATCAAAGATTCAATTAATAATATAGAAAAACGAATGAAAACATTAAATAATTAGAATGTGCTGTGAAAGATTAAGGACCCGATCCACAGGAAGAAGACAATTTCTTTTTAGGATTATAGAGAAAATTTGAATGAATTGTCCTCTATAGAAAGTGGGATATGAAATCCTGTAGAGAGAAATGAAATGGTGAATGAAATAATGAGGAGAAAGAAACTGCCATAAAAGAGAGAGGAATAACGGGGTTTATGTTATTAAATTAACAAATAAATTGGGGATAAAAATGGAAATGAAAAATGGAAATTTATTGTATTTTTTCCTTTATTTTATTTTTGGTGTCCACCCCCACCTCTTCCCTTATAGAATAGAGATAAGTTTCTATACTTTATCCCTTTTTAATTCAGGGGTCGTTTGATTAAAGTTATGGAGCAAATTGAGAATGAAAAGATAATAGCTTGATGAGGGGGTTGTTTGGTTAAAGACTTAGAAAAGGAATGATAACCATTACCACCAAATAATGCTTTTGTTACGTAAAGGAGTGGGGGGGAATTGAAAAATGCATTGCCACCAAGTAATGGTAATGGATTGAGGAGGAGGTGTACCAAATAAAAAGTATTGGAATCAGTGATTGATTACTTTCGTCTGATTTTCATCTTGTTTTCTAAATTTTAGTTATAGTTTCGCTCCTAAAATAAGATAAGAAGAAAAATGAATTTTATTGTATAAGCTTAAGATGATATTTTTTATTTGTTTCCTAAGATAAAATGAGAAAATATGTTTCACGCTACTAAACATTATCTTATTAACTTTTAGTATTAGTTTTCTACTAGGAATAGGGTTTTTCTAACTTCTAAATAAAAAGGGTTGGGGGCTAAAATTTCAAAGTGTGGAAAAATAGCCTCAGTTGAGGATTAGCCTAGTTAGGAGAAATTGCTAAGAGTTGTTGCCCATAGAAATCAGCATAATTCTGAAGAGAGGTTATAATTCTGAAGAGAGGTTTTTGCCCTACTTGATTAGTGAAGGATTTTTATAGTAAAAGTTTTTGCATTTTGTTATTCTCAAAATCCGCCACCTTTATTTTTGCTTCATTGATTAATATCGTGTTGTGTTAAGCTTTTTGCTTCCCTATCGCCTTACACTCAGCCCTCGAGGTGATGAATTGATGATCAAATTAAAGTTAATTATATACAAAACAAAGCGTTTACCTAACCACCTAAATAACTAGATAAAGAGGGTATTAGTAAGAGTCCAATTATTCACGCAACCGTTAGGTGGCTAATAAGAACTGAAATGTTAAATTACCCTTACTCTAATAAGAACTATGTTAAATGAATGAAGTGGCTAGTTTTACAACAAAAAATCCCATAAACCATCATCATAAAACTAGCAAAATGAAATGCCACAACTTGTATAGCATGCCAAAACATTGTGGGATATTTGGCAAATGGCAATCGGCAGTAAATTGTTTATATTCGTTAGTAAATTGTTTATATTCGTTAGTAGATTGTTTAAATTGGTTGATTATTGAAGCAAAGTCCAACATAAAAAGGCTAGTAAGAAGATGTGGGGTGAAAAACTCGTTTTCCAGCTACTTTAAAAGTCATTTAACATACTACTCAAAAGTCATTTTCCAAACAACCCCATTATGCATCGGTAACTCAACTCTTCAATCCACCTTCATTCCATCCCGGATTCGGTTAATTAAGAAGGAAAGAAAAATTACTCTTTACAATTCATTCATCCGTTCTCCATACTACATCCAAACAAGTGAACTTGAGTCGCCTTTTTTCCTCCAAAATTCCCAAACCGAACCACACTTTTAGACTTTGATGCAAAATCAAACAAAAAACTGTTTAGCATATGTAGCATGCTAATGGTGAAGATTTTGATCTTTGCTAATTTATCAACTTATCATATACTTCATATATAGTTTATGTGCAAAGGACTAATGATCTAATGGAACAATGGACATAATGGAATGACGCTAGCATCTATCTGCCATAACTCTTGAGTCTAGAATGGATAACAAGTAGAACAACTTCTGTCTGATGAATTCCGTCGAATCTTTCTACAAAATAAAGGAATTTTAGAAGTTGTTTTCAAAGTAGTTCGACTTTCAGTCTGATGATCACTGTCACTAGATAATGAGCTTCTCATCTTTCGTGCTTTGATTTCCGCCTTCCGTAATTTCTGAATGATCTTTTCCATTGATGATTCCCTTTTCTTTTCCAATTTATCCTGCACCAGAATATTTCAGGTGATCTAAATTCAAACAACTCATTGATTTTGTTTAATACATTCGTTTTCAAATTATATAGGCCACAAAACTTTTTTTGGGTTATCCCAAATTACAGTTACTTAAGTTAATACTTTTCTCGCAATTTCGTTTTCAGGTTAACCGATTATTCCAAAATAATAGGGCATAAAGTGTTGCAGGTATTTAGAAAGAGTGGAAGTAAAAGGTAGGGAAAGATACCTCAAGCTTTTGAATAGCTGCTTCAGCTTTAGCTTTTTGCAGGGCTTCCCATGCATCTATCTTGGCTTCTTCTTTTTGGAACCTACTCAAACAAAACTTAATGTCAAATCATTGACTATTCATAAGTTTTGCAGTTGACAACAGAAGTTGTGTTTCCATGAGAAGCTAATATGAAAACATTTCAAATTTCGAAATTTTCTAAAAGGGTGAAGATAAATAACTTATGTTAAACTTAATAGTGCTTAAATATTGAGTTTGTTATTGTTTGTGTGTGGCTCAATTGAATTTCAATCATCGTGATTTCTTAGTCCGTTCTAGTGGGCCAGTCCCTTGAAATGAAGGAAAAGGATAAGGGAAAACCTCGCTCCAAATGACAAGATTCAAACCCAAAAACTCCGAGTTAGGAGGTGGCGGGATTCAAACCCATGACCTCCAAATCAAGCGGTGGGGATCCCGCAATCTACACGAGTATAAGAAGCATAGACATGTAATTCAATGAGAAAAAAACAACATACTTAGAGATTTTGTTGGATGCCTGAATACTATTACTTGAACTTGAGTGGTTATCTCTAACATCATTGGTATATGCTCCAGACCTTGTAGCACTTGTTTGTTTGTCAACCTGCACATCCCTGACTTCATACTCTGGTGATTGAACATCCCTTTTGGGATCATTAAAGAGTAGCGGACGAGGAGAAGTAGTCGAAATCGGGGTCGAAACTGCAGAAGAAGGGCTACTACTTTGACTATCTGGAAACATTTGAGTAGCCATGTCCCTTCTTGAAATAGCACGATCAACTCCAGGTTCATCATTTGTGTTATCTTGATGTTCATCATGATTGTTCATGCCCTCACTATTCTCAACCATCATATTCACTTTACCTACATGATTAGCTATAAAAGGATGTTAGTGCTACTTCTACTGTCATATGCATCCTCAACAATATAACAATTGATTTGCTAAAGAAAAACATTTTGGAGACCACCACTTAAAAATTTACTGGTACGTCTATTATATACCCAAATACATTTACACGATAGTTGTAGGCACTCTATGCAATACTAATTTTGTTCATCTTGGACCAACTTTTGCTTATTTGGGATCAGCCAAACGAGAGAATGAGCAACAAAGATGGTTTTGGTCTTCTGGGTACATCTAAACGTAAAAGCGTCGAAACACCTTTAGAACATGGGATAGAAATTTTCAAAAATATAATTGAGAAAATACATACTTAGGTTATGTTTTTGACCAATGTAACCTAAAATATTTGTTAAAGTGTTCAGTATCATAAATTCACAATCCTTACCTAATATTGTTGATTTTCAATTTCATTTTTTCCCCGGCAAAGTGGATAGACTTCCATAAATGATAAGCCTAGCTAAGATAAGAATTTTGTTCAACCTTTGAAAAACTGCCCTAACAAGAATGACTAATGCTGTGCTGCCTGTGCATGTCTCAAGTCTCAACTATCTTAGTCTATACCTACAGATTTAGAATTAAATAATGTCTAAGCCATTCTCTTCTAGACTGATTAGGAAAATTGTCAATTTGAAGTATACTTTTTGTAATCCATGAAGGTGGGACATTAGTTTCTTGATTAGTTGATGCATTACATTACTGTATACAATTTATAAGACAGTCTAAATTTTAAAGTGGACTATCAAACATATGAGGGAAAATAACATTAGTAACACTATTGAGAGAAGCATTACTTAAATTTTATTTTACAGGAAAATCATTACCTTTCTTCTTCATTTTGGTACATATATCATCAATTGAAAATTAAAACAAATAGTATAAGCTACTTTAATCTCTAGTCAATGTAGTGTCAAACTTAAGGGAATTAAAGACATGTAACCCACTATATCAAAGGAAAAAAAATTCAAATTCCAAATTCAAAACAAATTAAAATACAAAATATAAAATGCTTTAGTAAATTATTATGTAAAAAAACTAGTAGTTTAAATAAGAATATATTAAAATTTAAATAGATATATTATAGGATTTCACAATTACATAAAATAAAAAACATCGAAAAAGTGGGTAATTGGTCTAAATAATTTGAAATTTGGCTTTATGCCTTTATTCTCACTCAATACCTAGAATGTTCAGGTATTCTTTTAGTTTGGTCTCATGTAAAAAGAGATGACAATTGTGTTCCCATCACCTGGCTAACTTCTCTAAAAAAAAGTGGCAAAAAATAAATTTTGCACTTCCTAACTCAGTAACTCCTAAAATGCAAGTACATAGGAAACATTTCATTTTGTACTTCTTAATAATGCAAGTACATGGAAAAATTAAATTTTGCACTTCCTGAATTAGTATAGATAAGGGCTTCATTTAGTAATTAGGTCCGTTCTTGTGAACTTTTTTCAATCTTAGACTTCAGGTACGGACTAATAAAGTCTGATAAGGTTGAATATAAAGTCAAATAAGATTGAATAAGGTTCCATAACGTCTAATAATATCTATTAAAATCCAATAAGATTTAATAAAGACTAATAATTTCAGATAAGTAAAAAAAAAAAAACAAGATATTGGCAAGGTGGAACTTAATAGCATAACATAAGTTACATAACCCCTGCCCTCCATCCACCCTAAAAGAAAAGGATAAGAGTTCCTAGGCGAATAATTGAATTAGGAACCTATCAATTATCATCTATGCCACATTTAGATTTTATAATTAATCAATTAGTACTTACATAAAAAGTCAATAAGTACAACTACATGAATAAGAAATTACCTTGGGTAGGACTAGGCGGGCCACTCCACGAGTCCAACCAAGTAGTATGGCCAGGACAAGATCTCCGACCACCTTCACTAACACCACCACCATCCACACCTAGTCTTTCTTCGAATCGGGCCGACGCCAAGCCCGAAGACTCAATCGTAACCGAATTCCTCCACCTCCCACCATTTATAACCCCCATCCCCAACACAGGGGAAAAACTAAGATAACCACCACCGCTACCACTACCACTACCACCACCATAAAACCCAGGCCCAATCGGGCCTAACGGGCCACTCTTAGATTTAGCCCTCCTCTGCGTCTGAGTAAGCTGAGAACCCGTTTTGGACCCGACTCCAACCCCGGTACCCGGTCCGTAATAACAATAATTACTATTAGTAGAAATATTTCCTAAACTAACAGGACTACAAATCCACCTCTCAGCATCCTCCCATTTTGACGGTAACGTCCTCCCACTACTAAACGGCATCAATGCTGCCGCCGCCACGTGTCTCCGGTTACGGTAGCTTGACCGTGGGACCCGCTCCGAACACCATCCTTTATGGAACCCGACGTTAGGCCCGTCGTCATCGCCGCCGGAAAGCGGTGTTTCAGGGCTTGGAAATGTGCCTGAATAAGTACGAGAAGTCATCAGCTTGCTGTTAGCCATTTTACTAATAATCTATCTATTGTTTCATCTCCCCCTTTATAACTTTACGTGATAAGAATCGATCCTAAGACTTTTCGAAAGTTGTAAGAATACTCTAACTAATTAAGTTATCCTCGCTCTCGAGTTGGTACTTTATAGTTAGCTATGTTGGTGATTTTTCTTGTGTTTTGGTGATGATTTGTTGGGTGATTTTTATTGAACGGGAAGATGATTGGACAAAACGAAGAGGGAGAGTCGGTCCAGGTAAAATTTGTCTAAATTCAAAGTCACAAGTTGTGTGATTTTGAAATGATAATTTGGAAATTTCTAAGTTGTGAAGGAATATAATTATATATATATATAGCTGTATTTATGTGTTTTTGGTGTTTTGTGTAATTTATGGTGTGGACAAAGGCAATAATAGAAATTGCCCACATGCTTGGTTCGACTTAAAATATACACTCTGATTACGTGGGGATTGAGGAATATTTTGCTCTACGATGATTTTCTTCCCCTGTTATTAATTTGAGACCTGTTCTAATTTCCTCATTTAGAAGGTTTGACATAAATGAGATATGGATAATAGATATAGCGAATTTCATCATAGTACAACTTATCATATTGAGTAAACAATTAATTTAGTTTAAATAAGTTCAATTGAGTAAACATGTTTTCAATTTTATATAAATAAATCCAGTTCAGTAAAAATCAATAATTACAAAAAAAAATAGAAATTCATGATGCATAAGTTCAGTTCATTACAATTTACAAAGAAGTTGCAGTGGACAAGTACCTTGAGCAAAATACACTCTAAACTAATTTTGCACAATGGAATAACTCTAAATGAAAAGAAAATAAGTTAAAAAGTTCTTATAATTATGGTAACTTAGGCCCTGTTCAGTTCACCTTAATATAATAATCTTCAGTAAAAATAATTTCAGTTCAGTAAAAATAAGTTTAGTTCAGCAAAAATAAGTTCAGTTCAGTTCAGTAAAAATAAGTTCAGTTCAAAAATCAGTACTGCAAAGAAGAAAAAACAACATGTATCAATAAAAATAAGTTCAGTTCAGTAAAAATAAGTTCAGTTCAGAAAATATAAGTTCAATTCAGTAAAAATAAGTTGAACTGAACGGGGCCTTAGTCATACTGCTTTGAAGTTAGAGAAGTGGTATGATTGAAGAGTGTATATATAGGAGAATATATAGATAAGTGGTCGGCAAGAGTTGTAATACGTCAAGACGATCCTTCTTTCAATATCATTCTATACATATCATTTTCATATATTTGAGAAAATTGTTTACGTGAAAATTCAAACCGTAACCTTAAATATAGAAGAAAGTGCTCAAACAATAGCTCCATACACTATTTTTATTTCTTTCATCTAAAATCACGATTATATGCAAATGGAAACGAATAGTTAAGTTGTAATTTTTGAAATATCATAAATATTCAACCAACTATTACTATGTAACGTACAAAATACGAGCCATTGACGACAGAGTCTAATACTAGTTAGAGTATGGAACATTGTCCTTCTAATTTCCTCTTAAATTTTCATAAATTCCATACCCATTCATCCTTTTCAGATTGGGATCTCATGCCTCTCCTCTTTATATAAGGAGTTTTGAATCATTACCTTGAATGAATTAAACAAGTGAAGAAAAGTGTGATAGATTTATAATTTAAGGGTTTGTTCATTTCAACTCATTTTGCTTATCTAAAGTATCTTAACTTATCTTTAACTTATTAGAGTTTATTCAAATATTATTTGTGAGATTGTCAAACTTTATTTTGTTTCTTTTTGCTAAAATGAACTTACAACCTGTTCTCTCCATCTTATTTTAAGTTTATTGTTGTTATTTTATGTTTATTTCAGCGTTGAACAATACTTTTACTCTCACATTTAAGTGATTTAACTATTCATTCTAGTTCATTTTAGTTCAATTATTTCATTTTTTAGTTGAGCTCGACTAATTTATACCGAAGAGAACATACCCTTATCTGAACTTACCTTTTCTGATAAAGACGACCTTGTTTGACAAATAGAATTTAGAGTTAGAGTTTTACTTTTTTTATTCAGTTGATTTGACTACAGATTTGACTAATTTTTAACATAAATGTGTTTGGTAAAACTTAGTTCATTACTAAAAGTTGATTATCCTTTGTTTGTGTACGCTAACAATTATGGATATGTAATTAATATGTTAGTATTATGGGCAAAAAAGTAAGTTACGCAAAATAAGTTTTTTTTTCATTTTGAGTACTCCAAAGCTCTGTCTTAAAACACCGTTATTAGAATTTTGACTAGTAAAAAACTATTAAAATAATCCAAAATCCTCTTTTTACTCCAAAAATCCAAATGCCAAACCCCCATAAATAAGTTGAAAGCAATTGGGCCTATCCCTCATAAGATTTCATACCTAATATTTCTAATTCAACGTGGCATTTTGCTAAGTTGCTGTGTTCATAAACTTCAAAACCAACTTAAAATGTACTCCGTCATTAAAGTAATTAATCATCCCTAAAATACAGGAGAGAGAAGTGTGCACCATGATCCTAGAAAAATGGAGCAACAGGTTTAAAGCTATGAATGTGATAGAACACCATCCTTAGCTTAGCTACTTAGCTGCCGACCAGCCTCCTTGATTCCCTATGATTTAGGGTCTCGTGCACCAATTTCACAATATATGTACTTGAAAACATGTTCACATTTAGTACAAGATCTTCCCACTTTAAAAGGAAATACCTTTGATCTCTTTTATTTTCGCAAAAGTTGTGTTGTATGCGCTTTAAGTTTGATGAAATGTGAATTTAAGATTTTTAACTTATATATGTGGTATTTAACCCCCACAAATTTATCAAAAGATTTAAATTAACAATATAATATGAAAAAATAACTTGACGATTGTTAGTTGAAGGGTTTCTTATCACCGCCGGGTAAAGTTGTGGGTTAAATATCACAAGTGTAAGTTGATGGGCCTAAACTCACCTTTGTTTCACATAAATTGTTACACTTTTTGTTTTTACGCAAGCCAATAAAAAGTGTTGAGTTTTAATATCTCTAATTGTATATTTGTAAAAAAATCATAAAAACAAGATATTAATTAGATACATATTAAGACGAATCTACAATTTGCAGCATACACCGAGTGGCCGAGTATATGGTGCACCCTCTCACATTCTCCATCCATGTGCTCATGTACTCTCTGCACATGAGTAAGAAAATGTGAGAAGGTGCATCATACATCTGGGTGTATGGTGTAAGGTAAATGCACTCAGACGAATCCAACAACATCTCACATGACTATATTTTTCCTTACATATAAATCACAAACAACGATCAAAGTGAATTTTGTAAATAATGTTTGCTATGCTAATGTAACATTGTTTGCGAATTTGCAAAACAGAGGTAATATTCACTTTTGGTACTATTTATGTTACTTACTTTGACCTCTTTTTATTCTTTAGGTGTTAGTCAAAATATCATCAAGTGGATCCTTAATAAATTCGTCTCGTTATGTAATTTCCATATATATTTACATTTTTTTTTATAGTTTTACTTATACACAATTATAGCGTTTGAAATTGTGTGTTGACAAATATGTCAAAGGCTTTGAGTACAACTGAAATTCTAAAGTAGTGGTAAGTTTTAGGACTCGCTAAGTCCAATTATATTATGCAGTGATTAATAGTAAACTTACATAATCGGAAATCCAGTGAGTAGAAAGTAGTAAAAGAAGCTTATAATAAGGATAAAACAGAACCGATTAGTATTTATTAGTAATTGACAATAACCAATCAACAAGAAGTAATAGCACATGAGTGGCTGAGAGGCTATGATTCATTTGATCACTATTGTCCAAAGGACCGTCAACGTATGTGTTATTTTTCCAGGGACACTCAAGACTCAAGAGGAGATGAATGATAGATTATGTAATTATAAATATGAATAAATATTTTTATTTCTAATTAGTTAGGTTGTTATGTCAGGCAAGTGCATAGATTTAGTTCCTTACTGTTAGTAGGTAATCTTGACTTGACTCGTAAAGGCTAGTATATTTCCTCCTTTTTTAATACTCGCACCATTTCTATCTTTTACACTATTCACACATGTCCACTTAAATCAATATTTTGACTTATATGTAAGAAAAAATATAGTCATGTGGGATCTTGTTAGATTCGTCTCAATGTATAGATTATTAAAATCTAATTTGCATAATTTTTTATTGTGTATAATTAAAGATATTTAACATCTAAATTGTGCATTGGGTTGCGTAAACTGGTTCAATGGTGCGAGTATTAAAAAAGGAGGAAGTATAAGCTTAGTTTGTAAAGTTAATTAATGAAGGAATATATATCTTCATGGTATCGGTGCTGCTATTTTCAACGTTCAAGATTATGTTGTTCCCTAGCCTGTAGCCTCCGATGGCTGGCGTTTCCTCTTTATCATCTTCGACTTCTTCTTTCTCTCCCTCTCTTTCTTCTCTCACTAATTCCAACATAAAGCAAAGCATCCCTATCACACCTGATATGGAGAACGTGCAATACTCCACGTGAACGGAGTTGTTCAAAATGTATGTACGTTCAATCCATATGATTTATTACATCGTCCCTTCGACTAAGTTCAAAGGTCCTATTATGGATGACGAAAAAGACGAGTGGTCTACCATTGATGTGACGTTTTTGAAATGGATTTATGGCACCATTTCCAAAGACCTACTCAACACAATTCTCGAGCCTAATTCAACGGCTTTGGAATCGTGAGATCATCTTCGAGGTACTTTTCTAGTCAGTAAACCTTCAAGGATCGTCACCCTTACACAAGAGTTTTTCAATATTTGATGGAAGATTTCCTAAATGCATCAGCGTATTGTCAACGTTTGAAAATGTTGGCCAATCAACTCAAAAATGTCAGTGCTTCGATATCGAATAATAGACTCGTGTTGCAAAATTGCGGGTCTAATATATGCATATAATGGGGTTGGTACTCTTCTTTGTTAAAGTGACCCACTTCCATTCTATCAAGCAAGATATATGCTTGTTCTTGAGGAAGCAGGGTTGGCTAAAAAGGCAGCCTTAGGTTCGTCTTCTTCGGCTATGATGGTAGACACTTCGCGTGCTGAATCACCACCACATCACCAAGGTTCTCATGGTGGTAAAAAGGGGAAAAATTGTCCTTATCAAAAAGGACGATATTCCGCCCACCAGGGTGGTGGTGGTGGCGGCAAAGGCGGCATACATAGTTCTGGTGGGGGAGGTGGTCGGACTGGCGGTAATCAGCAGAAGGACCAGCCATCCCAGCCACTTGCGGCGAACATATATCCTATCACTTGTACCTTCCAACCTCAAGTTCATTATGCTTCTAACTTTGCTGCTCTTGCACCACCTCTTTGGCATGATCGGTTGGGTCATCTAGTGATTCTAATATAGATATCTTACGCGAAATAAAGCAATTGAATGTAATAAACTGAGTGGTTCTACAACTTGTTACTCTTGTCCACTTGGATAACATGTTAAATTGCCGTTTATTTCTTCTAGTCTTCTACTACTAGATTGTGATGCCTTTTGACATTGTCC
The DNA here is from genome assembly GCA_947645195.1 of Patellifolia procumbens. Taxonomy (NCBI): domain Eukaryota; kingdom Viridiplantae; phylum Streptophyta; class Magnoliopsida; order Caryophyllales; family Amaranthaceae; genus Patellifolia; species Patellifolia procumbens. The sequence goes on from CANSGD010000144.1 coordinate 5,450,501, forward strand.
ATTGTTTTGAGCTCTATGGGCCATCGTTGTTATCTTGTTGTGTTGGATGATCTTTTTGATTGTTTTTGGACTTCTCCACTTTTTAAGAAATCACAAGTGTATTCTACACTTTCGTGCTTATATTGGCACCTAATATGAGCGAAAAATTAAAAATATACAATATGACAATGATCGGGAATTTAATATGCACCTTTTTGGGAATTTTGAAGTACATCCAACCAATTTTAGCCTCCTCCTATCTGAATTACTTCCTATGAAGTTACATTAATTTTTAAATATATCATAACGTAATTTAAAAAAGTGATGGCCAAATTGACAAATTCCCAAACATATAGCGATAATGATTAGGAAAAACCATTCATTTATCATATCTTCGTATATCCATTAACTTTTAGTCTATTGCAATAATTATAATCCGTGCATCACATGAATTTCAAATCTTGTAACATATACTGATATACTTCTTCTGTTTCTTTTTTATTGCAACAGAGAGAAAGTGGAAAAAAACTGAGATAGTTAGACAGAGAAAGTTAAGGACCACAATTATTCCAAGATAGGGCAATGTAATTAAAATGATACAACTAGATTGACAATGTTGAGTAAGTTCATCAATTATTATTTTACATTTTAAATTTGTCCTTTTGCGCTCAATTGTATTCATTGTGACCTTTCTTTTTTAGGAAAGCATTGCAGTTAAAAAGAAAGGAAAGCATATAAAGCTATCTACAATAATCACTATATCAATCAATCGTGTGACGCGTCATGGAAGGAGAGATAGTGCGATAAAAGGGCATTTAATGGCCACCATCCCTTAAACCAACTAATTTGATACTTAGCCTTGTTTGGCAATTAGTAGATAGCCAATAGATGATTAGTGAAGGAGATTTTGTCATAAGCCACATTTTATTAACAATACTTTGTAACAAACCACCTTTCATAAATTTTTGGGCACAAATCTACCAAACTTAAACTTTTTTTTTTAATTAGCTACGTCTTGCTGAATTCTTGACATTGACCTCAACTTTCCGGTGTTGACCATCATGTGCTATGCACGTGAGGTCATTAAATATCCTTTCTTTCAATTTCTTTGATTTTCTTCTTCGAATCCTCAATTCTTCTTTAATTTCCACCCTCAAAATGGAAAAGAAATTGGAAAGAAAGGGGCTTCACTGATCTCATATCTATAGCACATGATGGTTGCTGCCAGAAAGTTAAGGTCAATGTTAAGAATCTAGCGAGAGGTAGCCAATTAAAAAAAGTTCAAATTTAGCTGGTTCCGTGCCCAAAAATTTATAAAACATGGTTTATGCTGAAATTTCCTTATATTAGCTAGTTTGAGCAACTTATTGTATTAGTTGGTTAGACTAACTAATTGTATTGACTAGTTGGCTAATTAATCGTATTAATTATTACATAAAAAAGCTTCTTCTTTCAACTCTATCAAAATTAATCTTTAGATCAAAATCACTTTTTCAATCTTTTAATTACTAATCACCAAACCTAGAGAATCGAGTCTATAAGGCTCCGTTTGGTTAGGTGTAAAATGATTTTCAATGTAAAATGATTTTCACGGAAAACAAATTCAATGGAAAACACAATTGTAAAATTAATTTTCTGTTGTTTGGTTCCATGTAAAAAAGATGATGGAACAAAGGAAAATAAAAGGGAAAGTAAGGAGAGGTGGTGGGAGGAGTGTAAAAGGCAGGTAAGAGAGCGATTTTACTCTAATGGAAGATGATTTTACACTTCTTTGTCAACCAAATATTGTAAAACTGAAATAAAGGAAAACAATTTCCCATAAAAATATTTTGCACTATTTTATCAACCAAACAATGTAAAACTGAAAATAAAAGAAAGTAATTTCCAATAAAAATATTTTACACCCTACCAAACGAAGCCTAAATAAAAAACCTCAATTGAAACCAAATCCTTATATAGACCCCGAAGATATTTTTTAAACTTAGCGTTGATCAAGACAATCATTCAACTTAACAAACCAACCAATTTGGTTCACTAATTCCTTTTTCCCCCCTAATCCTCAAATATTATCCTTTTGAGTAAAAGAATTCCACAAAGTAACAGTCAATTAGCACCATCACCTCCAACTTTACGACAAAACAACCTTAGTGGACATTACAACCACAGAAAAGCTCAATTCTTGTTTAAGGATATTCAACCATGGAAATCATCTGGTGGGTCTTCTTTCTTATGCCACATGTCTCTCTCCTTCATCTCCCACACAAGTTTTTTGATTTTTTTTAGCAAATATGTGCTTCACATTTGTACCTGTAATCCACTTAAAATAATATCCCACTTCCTTCATAAACAACAACAAAAACACTCATTTCTCCTATTTCCTAAGCTAAAACCCACTTAATTTCTATACAATTTCTTCATCAAGATTCAATCTTTATTGAATTCTTATGTTCTACTAAGCTCTAATCATGGCTTCAGCTGTTGTTTACAATTCATTAACAACTTCAACAGCTGTTTTCTTAAGAACCCACTTACCAATTTCATCACCAAATGATGAACAACATCAAACTTCATTGATTTATAACTGTAATTGTTACTTAAAGAAGCCCAATTTGAAGAAGAAAAGAGTACATGTTAAGGCCACAGCAGTGGCGGAGTCCTTACAAAGTTCCCCGGCAGCAAATGATGAGGGTGCCGGAGTTTCGCCGGAGAAGAAGCTTAGGGTGTTGGTGGCTGGTGGTGGGATTGGTGGGTTGGTGTTTGCCTTGGCGGCGAAGCGAAAAGGGTTTGATGTTATGGTGTTTGAGAAGGATTTGAGTGCTATTAGAGGTGAAGGGCAATATAGGGGACCTATTCAGATACAAAGTAATGCTTTGGCTGCTTTAGAAGCTATTGATATGGATGTTGCTGAGAAAGTTATGGCTGCTGGTTGTGTTACTGGTGATCGGATTAATGGCCTTGTTGATGGCATTTCTGGTGATTGGTGAGTCTTCTTTGTTTTTAACTTATGTGTATCAATAAGAAGCCTCTTTTCCCGCTTATTTTCAGTTCAGTTAAATAATACTTTTACTTTCATATTTCGGTGTTTCTTTTAATTCAGTTTAGTTCAGTTGTTTTCAATTCATTGTTCAGTTCGTGGGCCTGAAGGGAACGGCCTAAGTTGATCTCACCAAGTTAGGATTTTTGATTGATGGTTTTATCACTGTTGGGAACTTTGAGTTCCTACTCTTTACATGGATTGGATTAAGCATTGATGTATAGGGGCAAATTTTGTGATATTATTGATATATACTAGTATATATAGGGGTAGAATAGACCAAGGGATAGATGAGGGTATGCAAGGAGCCCAATAACATAGAACCCCAAAATTAATAAGGCCCTAAACAAATATTATTTTAAAAAATCACTTAATATTTGAAGAATTCGCCCTTGTTTTCCACCTTTAGTAGAAATTCTCGATAATCTATCCTTAAAATTTTCAACTTCTCATGTCTAATACTCCAATCCTCCATCTTTAAAATCAATAAAATTGGAGGCCTAATCATCATGTTAGAACCGGTAACTCCAAAATCTTCAAGACGGCCTTGTAATAGACATTTCAAAATCTTCAAGACGGCCGACATTTCAAAATCTCCAAGACAACCCTGTAATAGACATTTCAGTAGATTATATGAAGCGTATTTTGCGGGATATTATTGACATTAGTATAGGGCAATCACAGTGGTTGGTTTATCAGTTCTCATATATGAACAATCTTTCTTCATATCAATTTTTTGGTAGTGTATTTGAAAAGACGTTGTATATTGAACATACATGTCCTAAAGAACGTTGTATATTGAAAATCAACCTATAAGGCTATAACCATTAACCACCATTTATAGCTATGCATAAATACAGCATAATTATAACCAACATATAAAAAAAGTTGTCTTGAATTCTTCATGTCTGGGAGAATCTGTGAAGGGATGTTTTTGTTGTCATGTTTGGAGAGGGCTATATGTGCAATATACTGTTTCTATTATGCAGACATTCCCAGTTATGACTTTCAACAAACTAATGTACTCAGAGTGATACTACATGTAAATAATCTTCAAGTTTGGTGGATCAGGTATGTCAAATTCGATACTTTCACTCCTGCAGTGGAGCGGGGGCTTCCAGTTACTAGAGTCATAAGCCGTATGACATTACAACAAATTCTAGCTCAAGCGGTAGGAGAAGAAGTGATTATGAATGAGAGCAATGTTGTGTCTTTCAAGGATGATGGTAAAAAGGTATTGAGTATAAGCTTGGACAATTGATAACTGCCAGTTCGTCTTCAATATTTGATCAGCTTGTTTGTGGAATTAATATTCTGAATATGCTCTAATGAAACAGGTTACTGTGATGCTCGATAATGGGAAGAGTTTTGAAGGTGATCTTCTAGTTGGAGCTGATGGAATATGGTCAAAGGTATAGCAACTAAATTATCCTCCAGATGATGAGTTCTAAGTAAAAAGTTTCTTGTTCCAAATTTGATCTTGATTGTTGTACTGCCAAATTTTATGATCACGGTTTTTAGGATACTAAAAGGGGCATTGTGGGTCTTGTTGATGACGATAACTCGATAAGGGTTTAAGTGGTCGTGAGATGGTGGCTGGCAGGTAGTGAGAGTTCGTATAGTTATTGGAGATGGTACCAAATACAAAGGTCAAAATCTAAAGGCTACCGCATGAAATTCAAAAATTTTGATGATACCAAATAAACAGTCCAACAGTCAAATGTACAATGGTACTATATAGAATATCCCTAGAAAGAATAATAAATTCATCCTTGAATAACTACACTTATTGGTTCTAGTCATACTCAAGAAGGTGCACCATCTTTTATCTTACTAGGTTAGATAAATTCATCCTTGAATTACTACGCTTATTGGCTCTAGTCATACCCAAGAAGGTGCACCTTGTTTTATCTTACTAGGTTAGATAGGCTTCTTCATGGATCTGTTTGCTGCCATTTGGTTTCGCCAATGGCAATATCCTTCTATAACTCTTAAGAATCAGCAATGATGATGTAAATATTGATTTTTCTTCTGACTAATTTTGACATTATAACTCTCCTGTGTGCTAGGTGAGAACAAACTTGTTTGGGCATACAGACGCTGTCTACTCAGGATATACTTGCTACACAGGCATTGCAGATTTCGTGCCTGCAGACATTGAATCTGTTGGGTATGTTCTATTAACAAATATTTAAGCCTCTTCTTGTTAAGAGTCTTATAACATGCATGAAATTGGATAATATGATATTTATGTGAAGGTGAGCTAGCTGTAAGATTACCAACTCAATCTGTTGCTTGTTGCTTCAACTTAAGAGGAGGAGAAGATTTCCCATCTAACCCTCGCACCATGTGGCAATACTACTTTCTCCGCCAGAATTTTGAAGCTTTTTTTTGGAATTGATGATAAAAGAAATTACTTTTAAATGTTTTGATAGTTTGGCTAGGTTTTGTTTGTACTGCACACTATAGCATAAACTGACTTAAGTTCAGGAGCTCACTTGAATTCATAAGCTTACTAAACTTTTATTTTCAACAGGTATCGAGTATTCCTGGGGCACAAACAGTACTTTGTTTCATCAGATGTGGGTGGAGGCAAGATGCAATGGTATGCATTTCACAAGGAATCTCCTGGTGGTGCTGATCCGTCTAATGGTAGATAATTTCCTGTTTCCTATGATTTCAAGCTTAATTTGGTTGCTTAATAACAAAAACTTAAATATCTCATGCTGTAAAATTAAGCTTATCGTGGTTTGGCAGGTAAGAAGCAAAGGCTGTTTGAAATATTCGAGGGATGGTGCGACAATGTGATTGATCTAATAGTTGCTACTGATGAAGAGGCTATTCTTCGACGTGACATTTATGATAGAGCTCCAAAGTTCACCTGGGGCCAAGGTCGTATAACCTTATTAGGAGATTCCGTCCATGCTATGCAGCCCAATTTGGGCCAAGGAGGATGTATGGCCATCGAGGTACATTAAGTTAATTTATAGTAAATGTTCATCCAGGAGCCAAATCCATTGGTAACAATAAAGTTGTTTTAGTGCACTAACTTTTTTTTGGCTAAATGTCTTTCCCCCCTTATTACAGGACAGCTATGAGCTTGCCCTTGGACTGGATAAAGCGTGGCGTAAAAGCGTTGAATCTGGAACACCTATTGATGTTGAATCCTCGCTTAGGAGGTAAAACAATTCCAAAACTCCAGTTTTATTTAGAAATGAACTAAACAAGCATATTCTAATTCTAAAAATACAATTGAAGCTGTTAAATTTAACTGTCGAAAGTAGTGCTCTATAGGATTCCCTTAATTTGTGAAAGTCAATGATGATGAGACTTTTATTGTAATATTTTACAATAAAAGTTGAATATACAGTTGAATAAGTTGTGATACTTAAAGTCAGTTTTTTTCTCTTAGAGATAGAATTGACAAAGAAAACTCTTCCAGACCGTCTGATAGGTGGTATTAGATGGCAATGGTTAGTGTAATTTTGTAAAGGAACTTCCATGTCAATGCCCGTGGTAATGCTCGTCCACCCCTATCTCTTTTCCTAATGTCATTACCAATTACCATACATTGAGAGGAAGTTTCATTACCGTGAACGTTCACATGAAATTTTGCTTACAACAGTAGAGTCAAATTCACTATCATTACTGCCTTTGAATTGAGAGTGAGAATGTATACATTGAAACTCAGGTGAAACAAATGTATTGAAGCATTCTTGGTTGAGTATACTTCTAGTCACTAAAATATTTGTGTTCTTTCTTGCATCAGTTATGAGAGTGCCAGAAAACTTCGGGTTGCTGTAATTCATGGATTGGCTAGAATGGCAGCAGTGATGGCGACAACTTACAAGCCCTTTTTAGGAGTGGGACTTGGTCCTTTGTCGGTAAGTCACTCTGTTTCCACTTTCCATGAAGATAGTTCTTTTCTTCATGTTTTTCCATGTCATAACCTGATTCCCACAATTTGCAGTTCTTGACGAAATTTAGGATACCTCATCCAGGAAGGGTTGGTGGTAGGGTTTTCATCACCCCAGCAATGCCTTTGATGTTGAGTTGGGTTTTAGGTGGTAACAGGTTGGCTATTTAACTTGTCACTACTCTATGGCATGATATGTAATCTTGTTCTCACTTGTGACCTCACTTGGTGATGAATTTCTTGTAGTAGTTGGTTTTTCAGTAAGGATGTTAGACAATAACTGGTTTTAGCAAATTAAAAGCGATTTTTACTCAATTTAGATTGATTTTTGGGGAATATTTTCTCTAAGTTGAAGAGAAAAAGGCCTCAAACTATCTGAACATTTAAAAAATGGTTAGTTGTTCACTTGTAGCATTGCATATAGACAAATTCAAGGAGGTCTGGAACAGCTATAATCAAATCTGAGATCCTGATTAAGGGGTGTTTTCTTCACCTTCAAATAAGTTCCAATAAGTTCAAGTATTTCCAATAAGCTCTAATAAGTTATAAACTCGTTTCAATAACTTCCGATAAGTTAGATAAGTTTGAGATAAATTCTTGCAAGTTCAAAAAAATTTGGTCAAGAGAATGCTCCATAAACGTGTGCCGTCCATATAAAATTTTGACTTTTAAGTTCCATGTGTTCATTTAAAAGTTATAGCTCTGACTACATGGGCACACAATAACTTAGCGTTTGCTTTCACCATAGTTGTTTGTCCGATGTTCAAAATGCACGTATCTAGCGTATATGAGTTTATTTAAAAAAGTTTCCTACTCCCTTTTGCAGTGAAAAACTTGAAGGAAGAGTACCGCATTGCAGGTTGTCAGAAAAAGTAAGTTCGGAAGAAGTCTATCCTTGTATAATTCATTGCAAGGCTTCCCTTTTCTTTGTTCCACACTACATACTAAAATATTTTTTGTGAAAATAAATGTAAGGCAAGCAACCAATTGCAAAGATGGTTCGATGATGATGATGCCTTAGAGCGTGCTCTTAGTGGCGAGTATGTAATCCATCATTTCTTCAATTTGAATTCGTAAGCATATTCTGACACAAAAAATGATTTCGACTTTTCATCTTCTCCGCAGATGGTTTCTTCTTCCTGTAGGAAACGACGCCGACTCATTGGAACCTATTTGTTTGAGTAGAAAGGAAGATGAGCCATGTACTATTGGGTATCCCCTTATTCTCTAATCTTCTAAAAAGAGAGTTTAGTTCACTTGTTAGAGAAAATTTAGGCTGGATATTGATTCTTTTCCATCAGATTAGCTACGCTTATGCACATTTTTTAGGCGCTATAAGGTCCAAAAGCTTTATTTGACCATCTTTTAATCCGACTTAGATGCGTTCTCTTCACCTTGAAAAACAAAATCAGGGCTGATGAAGTCTAATTGGGTTCGAAATCAGGGTTGGTCAGGTGTATTAAGTCTAGTTTAGATAAATTTAGGTGCAAATAATGCACCATTAACCTACCATCGAATACTACTTACATGGATTTGAAGACGAATCAGTAGTTTGGAAATAATGACTCAGTAACATCGTCTACTGAAATTGTTATAAAGATACGATGGAAAAGAAAGAACAACCAACCAAGCACACAGGGATATTAGCTATTACGTGGTTCAACACTAAGTCACCAACAATGTTTGCCATTCCCACAGACAGGGTAAAGTGATCTCATCAGGTTTCTCCAAAATCGAAGGACGCCTCCCCGGAGCCTCCAAAGTGTTCAAAATAGCTAGGGTTTTACCCTGTAAGAGTTTATATACTACTCCCAGAACACATAAATTGAGTAGGCTGGACGTAGGGAACCTAAAATGAACTCGAGCCCAAAAACAAGATATATAAATTGAGTAGCCTTAAATAGGAAAAGATTCAAGGCATTCCAACACCATAATTACTGCTAGCAAATTTTTCTTTGTTGTCAACAAGTTATTCTGAGATGCATAAACTTTTCTGATGTTAGGAGTGTATCTCATGAGGATCTACCAGGTGTATCTGTAGCCTTGTCTTCGCCTCAGGTAATAGAACTTCATTCTTTGCAAAAAGAGTTACTGTATTGGAAAACTTTGCCTTACTGCTTCTAATAATGAGCACAATTAATTTAGCTCTTCTATTCCTCAACTCAGGTTTCAGAAAGACATGCTCAAATCAGCTGCAAGGACGGAGCATTCTTCGTAACTGATTTGCGTAGTGAACATGGAACCTGGATGTCAGAGTAAGTTAAATAGTGGATATAAACGTAATGATAATTGAAGAACTCTTGCCATTTGCATGCATGTTTTCATGTTGATGTTGTTTGTGGTGATTTTCTCAGCAAGGAGGGCAGACATTATAGAGTGCCTCCTAATTATCCTACAAGATTTCATCCATCAGATATTATTGAATTCGGCACAGACAAAAAGGTAATGGATATATTCTCCCCTTCTACATATGTACTTCCTTCAAGAAATTAATTTGAAATTTGAATATTCATCTTTAACGCGTTGTTCTGTCCTGCTCCTTAAACATAAGTTCAGACAGAAAAATTACTTTCATCGGTATAAATCTAGACAGCGAAAATGAACTTGACCAGTAAATATCAGTTAAGTAAGCAAAAATCGGTAATTGCTTAGTATACAAACCATACTGAATCAACAACAAGCGTATTTGATTATTAATAGTTTCATTATGAAAGATATAAAATTAGTCAGTAGAATCCATTGAGTTCGGTAAAAACCAGGTAAAGATAATAGGGGGTAAACTACTGATGTTGTGACTTGTGACTGTTGTGAGTTTTAAATGATACTTAACAGAAGAATACGGCTAAACAACAAATGATGTAGCAAAGTTAACCTGTTCTCTTACGCGTTAGGGGATTTCATCCTTTGTTGGATTCTAATTATTTTTTATCGTTTTGTGCTTTTGTGCAATGTTATATAATCTTGTTCTTTGTAAACAGGCAATGTATCGCGTTAAAGTATTGATGGCGCCTCCAAAGGTGGCGCAGAATAAGCATAATGCAGTACTACATACAGCGTGAGAAATCCCTCGTCAAGTTTATCACGTATCGATTAGTGGATACAAGTGTACAGGATTCTTCTTGAGATATTGCCAGAGTGCTCTCAACCATAGTTACCAGTTACCACACACGTAATTAGAAGCCAGGAATCTTTCGTGTAGATGTTATATAATCTTCTTAATCAGACTGTATCATGGTTATGCTGGCATTGCATCTCTTTTTTTTGGGAGAGATTGAGATTATACTTGTATATATGTGCTTGAGTGTTAATTGTAATGCCGGTTTGCGTGACATGGAAGGAGAAATGAGGATTTATGTTTCCAGAGATCAAGCAAGAGAAGGGGGAAGCTCAGCTTCATAAGAGAGCTTTTAATTCAACTTACAAGCTTGTTAAAAAGAAAATTGAACCTATGGCTGAGCTTATGATATGCTCCCTCCAGTCCCATTGGCCATAGCATTTCATTGGTTGGGATCTTTGGTTTTTTGGGAGTAGGAGTATTATAAACTTGTACCAAACTTGTACTACACTTAAATGTTTGCAACAGAAGCAATCAACACAAAAAGAAATCACAAAGAAACAACGAAGACAAGATTAAACCTTATTTGTTAAACATGTATTAGCTATGAAAGAGATGAGATCATGAGAAATTATTGCAAATTATGGAAGCAATTAGATAAGGAGGTTTAATAGCACTGTACTAGTAACTTGAACACTATAGATCGAAAGAGAGCCCAAAACAAAGAATCGAACAATAAATGGTTTGTATTATTGAAGCAAGACCCACGAGCTTGGTCATTTGAAGCACCAAATAACATTTTTGAGATATTTCAAGATGATGAATCATCAAGGTGAGCGAAGAGTTTGGTGGGACGCGATACTCATTTGAGTCATGAGCGACATTTATATATGAAATTGACCCAAATATCTAAATATGAAAATTGTAAAGTGAGGTAAAAAGGACGGTAATGTTGGAAATAAGGCTTGAAAATGCAAACTTTGAATTCTGTAAAGAGTCACACATTATCCATTAAAGAGATATTTGATTATCCCTTTGGTTAATATACCTCTTCCTTCTGCTTTGCTAGTATATTAGGCTCTTATGGTGGACTTCTTGTGCTTGTGCCTTGCTACTACATATGACATAAGTTGCTAGTATATGAGGCTCTTATGGTGGACTAATTGTGTTTGGCTTAGCTAGTATACATATATTCGTGCGCACTGTTGGGAGTTGGAATTAGTTTTGAGCTAGAGCTCTGTTTTTGGGTTTGGACCGAGTTTGTATAAGGGGTTATTGAGTTTTGAATCCAAATCTTTTTTTTATCATTACGATATCATTTGCAGTTTTGATGTCCTCGAGACTTTTAATTCATTCCGTTTTTGGTAAGCTTATTTCCTACATAAATTGACCTTTGTCTATTCAGAGAATCAATACAAATATCATTATCTTCTTCCTCTTTTGTTTCTTCTCCTGGGTTTTTCATGCATTTCTCCAAATCTTTGTTTGTTAGGGGTGACATACAAAGCTTATTGCATTAACCTTGGAGAGCATTGTCAACCAGTCATAAAAATTTCCATAATCGGGCCATAATTACTTTCTTAAGTTTCCTACTTATGGCAAAGTATTGAAATTTCTTTAGCCAGCCATTGGTCATATTCTATGCTAGCATGTAACACGATATACACATAGTAGTCACGACTCACGAGTGACATCCATTCATAAATTCGACCAAAAATAAATCAAATCATAACCTGTCACGTAATAATAATAGTACCAAAGTAGTTTGATGAGAAAACCCCAACACACTAAAGTGAGGATGAAAAGTGGTAATCAACGAAGTTATTAATGCAAATGAGTTGTTAACCCAAAATTCTTATGGTAGGCCCATATGTCTTGAAATGGGCCTTAGTAAATGAAGAAAGTGATTTCTTATAAAAACAATAATGTCTCAGAACCTGCAGACACCAACCAGATAAACAAGCTAAAAGCCCATACCCGTATTAATTTCATGTTGGGGGCCCATTTACAAATTTACGCAAAATGCCAAATCTGTCCTTAAATTTCTTTTTTGTTGTTAAGAAGTTATAGCATAAGAGCCAAAAAATGACATGTGGGAGCAATTTATGTGAATACATATATACTTCATCTTCATGTGCTCAATCTTCATTGATGTTCATACCTTAAGCACGTGACCAATGCAGAGGCTGACACGTGAAATAGAGAGAATAGCGGTGAAAGTTGCACATGATGATATGGTTCCAACTTCCAACGGTCGGTTAACCTTCTCTTAGCTTGTTTGTGGCTGGTAATTGACGGTTGGTATTAATTCCTCTTGTTATTGATTGATGCCTAGAAATGTTGGAAACTTTGCAATAAATGGAACATGGATGTTCTGTTACTTTCAGTATAGCCAATGTGAATTTTGATAAACTTTATTGTGCATGTATGTGTAAGTCTGTATTGGAGAAGAGTCTGATTACAGATAAGTTATCTTAAAATCAGTTGGTGATAAATAGAGTAGTTTACTAGACTTATATTTTGTCATCTTACCTCTCCTTGACCAATTTAAGATCACATGTAGACATTTCCTCGACTTATATTAAGAAAATAAAAAAGAATAAAAACATAAAAAAAAAAGTTATAATCATCACCGTTACGTAAAAATATATATATATATGTGTGTGAAAGAGAATCTCATATTTAGCTGAGTAAAAGAAGTATATAAGATGATGTGTTTAAATTCTTCCGAGCTTGATTATATGAGAGACTATTAATGACAATATGACATGCTTGATCTTGTATTAAAACATGTCATGGTCAACGATTAATAGATTAAAGAGAACAATAATATGATTGTGCGTTATGCCATCTTGGGTTGGAATTGCTTCTCTCGAGGACATTGCCTAAACCATTGACTAATGTCATCTTTAGTTAGATTAAAGAGTATAACTATAGTATGAGTATGCCATCTTGGGTTGGAAGCTTAGAATTGCTTTTCTCAAGGATGTTGTCTTCACCGTTGACTAATGTACAATGTCAATATATGAAAAGTCGAAACTCACATGAATTTGATTAGTTAGTGTAAAGAGTGTGCCAAGTGAAAGGAAAGATCCTAGTCATATCCCAAGCATCATTTCTTTAATTACATGTATTAGATACATTTTCTAGGATGTTATCAAATTGAAAATTTAAGTTAAAATTCTGTATCAATCGGTGTTATTGATATTTGAACATTACATACAAATTTCTAATAAGAAATGAAAACTAAACTAGTATGAGACCAACTTAACTTATCCTTTAATGGATAACCAATCATCATATATGTAAACCAATCAAGTATGGTGGGCTTAATTATAGCTATCGCTAATCAAAAATTCAATATGGTTCTTGTCTAGCCATCTAAAAATAACGATTGAAGGAGGTCAAATTGACTTGAAGAAGATCATTCTCTTTATTAACAATAACGTCATAAATTGATCAAAGAATTTGCTATTGTCACTTGATAATGTTGATGACAGATAGGTTTTTCCCTTTCATAGTCATATATTTGACCTAAGAAACTAGCATTAGTTTGGAAATCTAATAAGTAATTTTTATTATTAAGTGGAGAGAACACAACCTTAAATTAGGTTTAATTTTTTTATTGCACACATCATGATCATATTTGATGTGCATCCAGCAAATCCAAATATGTTATAAGCAACGAATCAACATCTAAATTAAGATCGTACCTTAGTAAATACGATCAAAATTGTGACATATTTAAATACGTACAAAAAATGAAAAGAAATAAAAATAGCATCTTTAAATCTTTGAATCTATTAGGTCAACCTGAATGTTTTGGATCATGAACAAACAACTTTGATCTAAACTTGTATTCACTAACTTGAGTATGACCAAAATGCTAAAAACATTTGACTGAACCCAATATTTTTAATAACAATTTTTAAATTATGTTTAAGGAGAAAGTTTTAATCAATTATTTGTTGAGGGGGTTACAAAAACATTATAAACATAATTTTTTATAGACCTACTACTATGGCTTGATGAATAAGGAAAGAAAGAAGTGTATGAGAATTCAGAATAGAGATAACCCCACCCATTCAAAAAATCACATGGTCCCCTCACCTGCTACGGCCTACTTATCTCTGACAAATACCTGCAGCCCTTTTCATATCACGAGAAGGCCCAGGCCCAAGCCCACACCCATATCATACACCCAACTAAACTCTAAAATCCAAATCCCTTTCCCATTTTCTATCCCTTTCAAATTTAATGTAAGGCCTTTTATTTTCTTTGTTGTTTGCCTCGTAATCTTGTCTTCCAAAAGCCAAACGTTGTATAGTAGAGAAAAAGAAAGAGAAAGAGATGATTTTTCTGCGTTTAGATTTTTTGTTACCCTTCTTGGGTGAAGGGATCAATATCTCCTCCTGCTAAGTCTCTTTCCCAAACTCCTAAGATTCTCCATCCCCACTTTCTTTTTCTAAATTCTATTTCCCATTTCTTATTTGGGATTTAACCACATTTTGTAGATTTATTATACCCTATTGAATATATATCATGCTCCTACATGTTTTCTTGAGCTTGGATCTATTACAACTACTACCAAATTTATAAAAATGATCAACTAAGTTTATTAAAACTTAACTAAGCTTATCGAAATTTATATTACGAATTTCCTAGGGCACATTTAGTAACACCGTAAGTTTTCAATTTTTAGTTGTTAGAAATTTTAGAATTATATGATATAGGTTGAATAAGAGATACAAAATTATTTTGCACTGATAATAACTAGATTTAATTGTTAAATTGACAATAAAAAATTGAAAAGTGGAAACCATTTTATTTTAAAAACAAAACAGGAAACAAAAAAATAACAATGAATTAATTCTTTCTATTTCCTTAAGGAGGCCTTATTATTATCAAGCGACTAATTTAAACTTTAATATACAACTATTTCATTTGACTATAAAATCATATTTCAAAGACATAGGATGATTAAATTACTAAAATTAAAAACCAAGAATAATACTAAACAAATCTTACATCAAGCTTCAATTAAATAACAAAACAATTTGAAAGGAAAATTTTGTTATAGGTCCGATAATACAGATAAATTGGAATATGTTCCAAAAGAACAAAAACTAAAAATCACTTTTATTCATAGCGTATTGTTGATAATGAAAATGATTGTTTATGGAAATGGAAAAATAATTCCATTTGGTATACCCACAAAGTATGTACAATTGTACTCTTTTTTTTTTTAAACAGGTAGAAGGATAGACTAGAAGTTGTCCTATCTTAAAGATTCTATAGTTGTACTCTTACTGTTTCAAATGATAATCCAAAATGTAAACGAAAGTAGACCCTATTAACGTCCTAAAAACATACCAATAATTAGCACGGCCTAATATGGACACAACACAAGTGACATACCCAAACCCACTCCCAAGTATAAAGATCAATCATCAATCATGTTCATGCCCTTAAGGCATTACCAGATGGACGACACCAAATTCATTCAAGCATAACAATACGACGCCGTAGTATTGTCGCTTTACCCTACATTTGCATATTGCAATGTCGTCCGTCGAGTGAGTATCTTGTTGATAGTTGTTCCCAACACACTAATAAAACTCAATTAACGTTGTGATTCCTTCTTTTTTAGCTTCTTATTTCCACCACCCTTCTTTCTTGGGTCCCACCCCTTAAACGTCTCTTTTTTCCCAAAAGCACGCACACGTGCATCCCATTTTCAAACCATTTTTACATAAACCTACTCACTAATCCATATTTCTAGTCTTTAATTAAACTATTGCAAGTACCATAATTAGCTGTAAACCTTCATAACAAAGAAATATAACGAGGTATGTATATTCGGTGCATGTACATAAATGTTTTGTTAGTAAGGTTTCCAGCAAAGGATAGTCTTTCACCGGCACCAGTTGGAGGCTTGGAGCCCAACCTAACGTTTTTGATAAAGTAGGGATGTTCTCTTCGGCATAAAATACATAAATTGAATTGTATGGAACTGAACTAAATTGAGCTGAACTGAATAGTGATATGTAATAGTAAAAATATTGTCCAGAGCTAATAATAAGTTGTGGAAAACAGGCCTTAGATAAAAATAAACATACTAAATTACATTGACATATTTGTGATTCCAACATATATAAATTGATATTCTTTTAGAAAATATATTAAATATTAATCTTAAGAGTAGTATCTAATCCGTTCGCAAGACGTAAATCACCAATTATAGAAGCTAAAATGTACAATAAAAAATACTAATTGAATACAATAGCCTCTCATATTATTTTAAACAAGACCAACCAGTAATCTTGACGAATGATAGTCAAGACTCGATTATCATAACATTGCGTTTTATCGCTATACAGCATACCACAAAGCATTCATCATATTACTCAAAGTAATAGCAGTATATTTTTATATATGTATCCAATTTGTTTTCTATAATTCTTTTTCCTTTCATAGTACAACACCGAGTAAATCTCCCCCCTTCTTCTACGCTTCTTTTTCCCAAAAGGAGAGATTACCTTAACCCAATGGATCAAAATATAATTTTTTTAAAAAATTACTAATAATAATACAAAAAAAAAAAAAAAAAGGAAAAGAATCTCTATGCATCGCAGTTACCGGCAACACACCATTACGAAGCTGATATACTAATCTTGGGCGACGACCTAGAAACCGACTCAGCCAGTTTCCCAATCCTATCCACAAGCTCAGGCGAGAGCTTCTTCACCGGTTTCCTCTCCTTCTCCGGTACACAAAAATCAAACCCGAAAACATCAGTAACTTCCTCGGAGCTCCACCCGGCTTTCCTCAACGAATCCGAAAACCGATCCGCTTTCACAAGTAACGCATCTAAAACAGCTTGATTATCCAACAGCACCATTTCCCCACCTTCGAAGAATCCAGAAGCTGACACGTCAACAATCTCGGATACATCCGTTTCATCCCACCCACCCTGTTTTAAAACCGACCCGATTTGAGTAATATAGTCACGAACCCAACCCGGCATTTCCGTTTTCGGCATGTCGAAGAATCTCTCAGGTGAATGCGATGAGTTAGAGTTTCTTTTTCTACGGTCGATAGCTGCGTCACTCCAGAACTCTACCCATCTTGGTGTTCTAGAACCTTCTATTGATCTCCTCGAGAAGTTCGAGGAGTACGAGGATGAAGACGAGGACGAGGATGATGACGATGACGATATTGATCTCTGTTTTTGGAGTGAAGTGTGTTCGAGTAATGATTCGCGTTCGAAGAAGTCGGATAAATCAAGCCCACAACAAAAGATCCGATTCTCATCAACGTAGAAAATGGGGTTACCGGATAAAGAAGGATTACAAGGGATGTAACAATGGTTGAAAATGGGTATTAAAAGTGGGGCCCGTTTGAGAGAAGTTCTCGCAATTTTAAGGGCTTTTTCCGGGTCGGAGGGGCGTGGGCCCCATGATTTAGACCATAGAGAGTTTTTAGCGATTTGGAGGGAAATAGCTGCGATGGGGAGATTGATGAGGGCTTTGAGATGGAGACGGGCTCCAGGGGAGCGCCAGTCGGGGAAGCCGGGCCCGAGAGGGAGCCCGGCTTGGAGGACGGCTTTGAGGTCGGGTGGGAAGGAGAAGCCGAACTCGGCTTCTGAGCGGGCGAACTCGGAGTCGGTTAAACCGGGTTGGAGTTGGATGCCGGAGGATTTGAGGTGGGAGATGAGGTTGGTGGCGAGGGAGGAGAGAGGAATGCGAGGTGGGAGTGGGGTTGGTGGTGATGGTGAGGGTGATGGAGATGGACCGGAAGCGGCTCGGGCTGAGAGTCGGCGGAGACCGGCTATGTGGGATGGGTTTAGACCGGTCATTCTCCGGTCTACGTCTACCATTGTTGCTGCTGGAATGTGAGGGGTTGAGGTTTGCGTGGGTTTGGTTCTTATTGGTGATGAGTTATGGATGAGTGAAAATGGAGGAGATATAGAGAGAAAAAGGAGTGTAAAAGCAGTAGTAGTAGTGTAATGAGGGAGAGAAGGGTGGCTTGTGAAGAAAGGTGTGGAATTTATAGCTGGTTGAGGTTGTGAGGGTCCCACACTTAGATTTTTCATTTTGTAATAAGGGAGTTGTAGTTGACATTGGTAGCCCCTAGTCAAGCAATTTCATCTTGAAGGGCTTGTTTTCTCACAATTAAAAATGGATTAATTGAAGTTGACGAGTTGAGCTAATTTAAACTGATTTATACATATATTATATGGAAAATTATTAGCATTTTCGTATATACGTGATATCAATAAAAATGGTCAAATAATAAGATAAGTAATATGGGTTTAGTTCAGAAGAGGAGAATAACCTCTATTATGCTATAAGGATGCATATAAGTAATAAGGGTTTGTTTTCTCTAACTTATTTTCAGTTCGAGTTTGGTTTATTTCAACTATGTTTAATTCAGCTTCATTCATTATTTTTATCGGTGATATTATTATTATTATTACTATACTGATAATTTTATCAAAAAATGATAACAAAAGCCTCAATAAGTATAATTTATGATAATACGTGTCATTGTTGAAAGGACATGTTTTTAGTATATATTTTAATAGTTTAACTATTAGGCAAAATAATAATACAATCAAACATTAACTATATATCTTGCATTGACTTTCATATTTCAATAGAAACTATAAGTCTTACCTATCATGATAATTGTTCTTTTTCTCGCATCATGGTACAAATTATGATCGACTTTTGGTTATGTGACTTCAGCTTGGAGGGTGAAAGGAATCCCTATATCATGTAAACAAATAAAATCGTGTAGCATATAACATGAAAACATAATAGCCAGCTGATTTGCATCATTTATTTGAAAACTCTCTTAATTATATTTCAATGTGAAGAATGTAAGTAATTGAATTGTTCATGCATTCCTTGTGGCGGACTCTCCCTTTTGAATACAGGCACATGGTATGTCAACCCCTTCTTTGGTGAGGACTCAAGTATCCGTATGTATTGAAATACGCCGAATTGACTTCAAAGCATTTTCCTATGTGACCCATAATATAAGTTTGCGAAAGTAGTATATTATTATTATTATCTCGTAATTTTTTAATATAATATCATTGAAATGATCGGCTATTTTTTATTAATTATTAATTTCTTATTTGTTCATTAGTTGCTTTACTTTTAGTTCAACTCAGGTCCATTTAATTGAATTCATCAATTCAGAGTCATAAGGTTGAATTCAGTTCAGTTCAGTTCAGCACAAGAGAACAAACCGTAAATAGATTATTTAAGTGAAATTATGTTGTAAATTTATGCTATTTTTAAACCTACACATCGATAAAAAAAATAATTAGTTAGTTGTTATTTTTTCATTTTTATCTTCTTATATGCAGCCTTAAGAACATAAGGACTACATACATCATTATCATTTTAAGAGTAGCCTCATTAAGATAACTTTTGATAAGAGCGATTTTGTGGATACTACTTACTCATTAATCTACTATATTGGTGGTTTAAGTGTATTTAACCTAGGTGTACATTTGTACAAGAGCATAATTTACTCTTAGCTAGTTAAGGCTCCTATTAGATATAACACAAATTTCAGATGATGATAGCTAATATAACGGAGAAATACTCAAGTTAATTAATGTTGGAAACTTTTGTATGAATAACTAATCCAGATGAAAAGGTCGTCATACATCCATAAGTCAAAATATTTATATAACAACTCCTCAGATTGACCTCTCAACCAGAGACAACCTATTAATACGTTAAAATTCCGTCCACTGATATTTGTCCCTCCTAGTAGCTCACCTGTTTCTCACATGCTCTACCATAATTGAAGTATGGAAATCACAAAACACAAGCCTTTTCCAAGAAAACCAAAGTCAAAATCGAACAATAGCAACTTGTATCACGAATTGTAAAAGACAGAAGCCTCCAAATCTCCCAAAGATTTTTATTTTACTTCCCATAGGTAATTGGAAAAACATAACCTATTAATTTTTCAAAACGAGTCGTTCAAATTAATAAGAAAGGATTTACCACATAACAAAGCAAGTCATACATCAATGGGATATGCGAACATCATACGACTTTAGAAGCTCCTATTACTCCCCCTCCCCTTGCAAGAAAAACAAAATTCAACACATACATCATTTGGTCTCCTCCACCCCAGCATGGAAGCAAATGCTAAAACTAAGAATTTACGACTCCTCCACAAACTCATTTACGACAGCTGCATCATAATCTGAAACTCTGAAGGAATTACTCTAAAAGCCACTACATAACTCTTCACTCATGATAGAATCAGTTGTCCTTAGAAACCAGATACTACAAGCTAAAGAGATACAAATTAAAGATATTATTTGAGAGACATAACTTGGCTCCTATCAATGTCTTAAAAGGCATCTATAGATCTCTGTGCATTTAGACCATCTTTAAGATATTATGCATTTGCTTTGTAGATCCTTCTCCTACTTCCTGGTTCACATTTTCAAAGAAGCCAATCGAGATGCAGACTACCTCTCCAAGTTAGGCTATCAACTACCTCAAAAGTCGCTTAGAGTCAATTTCCACCGATGCTCAGTTTTTTAAATTATCAATTTAGACAGGCTAGGGTTCGCCATTGAGAGAAAAGTCCTAAGTATCATTTTAAAAAAAGTATGGGAGCATTATGCTAATTGCATTATGTGTAAGATCCACCATCCCTTTATCTCCTATTTATGAACTAAATTTAACTGTTAAGAGCTTGACATAATGAGAAACGGACGTATGAATGAGCTTCCCTTAGGGTTCTCATGTTTAATTCCCTCAAATGCTCAAGAGTAAAAACATTTTCCATCTATAGCAAAATTGGTCGTGTTATGTATTTGTGCTAACTTTTAGTATGAGCCCACCAGTTGCATGTTGTTTTAATATGTATTAGCATTCAATGATCATCCCATATCTAATGAAGTATTTAGCAATTAGACATAATTTATTAGTTGGTTCACTTAACTTGTTTGACGACTGTTACTATACAAACACTCCGAACACGAAAGGTGAAAACAAGTAAATATAGTTGGAATTTGAAGAAGTATCTGTTGAAACTAATTGCGCAAGGAGACTAAAACAGTAAATGAGAACGATCTTTCTTGAAGTATGGAAAACGTAAAAGAGATGAGCACTGTGTCGTGGAAGCCTCCACTGTCCTTAAAGGTGATTTCGCCGCAGCACGGGTGCAAACTTCCTCCCGGCGACCACCCTCCAGGATTAGCACAGCACAGTGACAGAGACAACCCGAATTGAGAGAACAAATTTTAGAGAGAGTAAAAAGAGAGAAGTAATTTTTCTGTGTATTTTGTGCTAACCAGAGAAGGGGTATATATAGCAGTAGTGGGAGAGAAAGGCGATCAGTTATTCTGGGAAGAGAATAACTGGCGGAAATCAAGGAGGCAATAACGGCAAGTCAAACGCACCAAACTCGGAAACAAATAATTTCCGTTACAAAGATATTTTGAGAATCTTTCAAAACAGACGGGCCATAAAAAGATACACACCCACACCCGCGAACGCGTCGCGCCAACGCCACACGCCCACGGCCCGCGCGCGCGAGCGTTTGGTGGTTCCTAGAGTATAGTCTCTAGTATCCAAACAAGAGTTACAATGGTATGGGGATAAATAAACTAAGCAACAAACTCAACTATCTTCCTATGTGGGATGCAAGTACCTTACAAACAAAGGAAAAAATGTTGACATTGAAATACTAAGGAAATAGCTCTAAACCCATCCATGTGGGACACAAACTTTGAGGCTTATTTCCAATAATCCCCCACAAGAATCAAAGTTTCGGAATGAGAAAAAGAAGAGAAGAACAATTCGGGTATTTGGCAAAAGAAGAATGCATAGGTGTTGATGTCTTGCGACTTGAATCAACACTTAGTGAGATAGACTCTGGAGTCTCGTTCAAACAAGTGATTTTCATCTTGAACTTGAGAGAACTTGAAACCTTCATCTAAACCACACATCCATCCCTTTAGAATCAGTCACTCCGCTATCAATGTGGCGCCTATACTGGCCATACGCCTTACCTGGATGCTCATAGATGCTCTAGAGAAACGACCCCAGTTTCTCATAGGAAGCGGCCCCACTTCCACATCTAAGTAGGTGAATCCCATCAAGTGTGTATCACCACACACCACCACACAACTGTGGATATGGGTTCATTAAGAGCCTTTTGCTCAACCTCAAACACATGTGATATGCACTTTTCAATATAACTTTACACAAGAGGGATAGACAAAATATAAGTGCTTTTATTACTTAATGTTGCCCTTTGAACTCCACTTGCGTGGAGTAGGGTTTCATTATTACATTCAAGTGGGTCTCAGTCCCATCCCTCTGGATGCATCCTCAATTACATTTCTAGAAAGGCCTTTAGTAAACGGATCCGCAAGGTTCTTTTCGGACCTTACATAGTCAAGTGATATCACTCCATTGCTTATCAAATCTTTGACAACCTTGTGTCTGAGGCGAATGTGCCTTTTCTTTCCATTGTACACGTTGTTCTTTGCCACTGCAATAGCTGCCTGAGAGTCACAATGCAATGCAACTGAATGAGCTGGTTTCCCTCACAATGGAACATCATTCAGCAAATTCCTTAGCCATTCTGCCTCATTTCCTGCCAACTCAAGTGCAACAAATTCAGATTCCATAGTCGACATAGCAGTACAAGATTGTTTACAAGATTTCCAAGAAATTGCACCACCACCCAAGGTAAAAACAAAACCACTAGTAGAGTTAATCTCATCATTTCCAGATACCCAGTTAGCATCACAATACCCTTCTAAGACCGCAGGAGAAGAAGAAAAGTGAATGCCCCAATCCATGGTTCCTCTAAGGTATCTGAGTAACCTGCGCAAAGCACCCCAATGGTCTTTGCTAGGGTTATGAGTGTACCTACTGAGTCTACTAATAGCGTAAGCAACATCAGGTCTAGTGCAATTCATCAGATACATAATACTACCAATTACCTTGGCATACTCAGATTGACTCACAGGATCTCCCTTATTCTTTACTAGATGAACACTAGGATCATAAGGAGTCTTAACTGGGTCAACTTCAAATGAATTGAACTTTCTAAGTACCTTTTCTACATAGTGGGCCTGACTCAAGCTAAATCCATGAGAAGACCGAGTGATCTTTACTCCCAAGATAAGGTCAGCCTCCCCCATGTCTTTCATTTCAAACCTAGTACTTAAGAAATCCTTTACTTCAATCACAAGATCTAAGCTAGTCCCAAGGATCAACATATCATCAACATATAGGCAAATTATTACACAACCTCGGGAGTCATTCTTAGCATATATACATGTGTCACTCTCGTTTACAAGAAACCCAAAACTGGTTATGGTGCTATCAAACTTTTGGTACCATTGTTTAGGGGCTTGTTTTAAACCATAAAGAGACTTTACTAGCTTACACACCTTTTGCTCTTGTCCAGGAACTACACAACCTTCAGGTTGGTCCATATAGATCTCTTCCTCAAGGTAACCATTTAGAAAAGCAGTCTTAACATCCATTTGATGTACTATTAGGCCGTGAATAGCAGCTAAAGCAATCAACGTTCTAATGGTGGTAATCTTAGTGACTGGTGAATAGGTGTCAAAATAATCTATTCCCTCTCTTTGAGTGAAACCTCTCACAACTAGTCTCGCTTTATACTTATCAATGGAACCATCAGGCTTTAGCTTCTTCTTAAAGATCCATTTGCTAGAGATAGGCTTACAACCCCTAGGAAGGTCTGCTAATTCCCAAGTGTTGTTACTCATAATGGACTCTAGCTCACTATCTATGGCCTCTTTCCAAAATACAGCATCAACAGATTTCATAGCCTCACTATAGGTTCTAGGGTCCTCTTCCAAAATAAAGACAGACACTAGATTCTCATTCAAGACACAAGATTCACTATAAGAAAGGAAGTGACAAAATCAGGCCCAAAGCTACTTTCCTTCCTAGGTCTCTTACTCCTCCTAGGTTCTTCCTCAACAGGTTTAGTCACTAAAGGAATACTAACAGGCAGTGCAGGATCAGCAGTAGAGGAACAAGAAGCAACAGAAGAACATTTCAAAGGAAAAACATGTTCAAAGAATTCAGCATCTCTAGACTCGACAATTGAACCACAAGCATAGGAACCTCTAGCATCCTTAATAAGGAAACGATAAGCAGCACTATGATAAGCATACCCAATGAAAATAGAGTCACAAGTCTTTGGTCCTATCTTATCCCTTTTAAAGGAAGGTATGGCAACCTTAGCAAGACACCCCCACACTTTCAAGTATTTGAGATTTGGGATATGACCCTTCCACATCTCATATGGAGTCTTATCTAGTTTCTTATGGGGTACACGGTTCAATACATGACAGGCAGATAAAATGGCTTCCCCCCACATGTTATCAGGAAGTCCAGAACTAATCAACATAGCATTCATCATGTTCTTTAGTGTTCTATTTTTCCTTTCAGCTATACCATTTTGTTCAGGGGTATAAGGGGCAGTCAACTCATGAATAATCCCATTTTGTTCACAAAGGTCTTTAGAGAAGTAGGATCATATTCTTCTCCCCTATCACTCCTAAGTCTCTTGATTTTCCTATCCAATTGGTTTTCAACCTCAGCCTTGTACCTTAAAAACATCTCTTCTGCCTCATCCTTGGATTTCAATAGGTATACTACTGTGTAGCGGGAATAGTCGTCTACAAAGGTAATGTAATACTTCTTCCCTCCTTGACTTTCATAGTTCTTAAAGTCACCTAGGTCTGAGTGAACTAATTCTAGAAGTTCAGATTGCCTTTCAACTGTTTTGAATGGTTTCCTAGCATACTTGGCTTCAACACAAATTTCACATTTGGGCAAGTTAGAACCTGAGAGTCTGGGAATAAGGTTCAGACTTTTCAACCTTTTAATGGAAGCTACGTTAACATGACCTAATCGAGAGTGCCACAAATCAATAGACTCAGCAATATAAGCAGAAGTAGAACCAGATTTATTCATGATTTCAGCAGTTGCATCCAAAGTAAAAAGCCCCCCATTACAAAAACCCTTTCCCACAAATTCCCCATTACGAGTAATGACAAGTCTATCATAATCAAAAGACAACTTTAAACCAGCTTTCATCAACAGACTACCAGAAATTAAATTCCTACGCATTTCAGGAACATGAAGTACATTAGTAAGAGATAAGAATTTTCCAGAAGTGAGTTTGAGAGTAATCTTCCCTTTGCCATTGACCTTTGCTGATGCAGAGTTTCCCATGAACACATTTTCACCTTCCATCTTCTCATATAAGTCAAACATCGACCGGTTGGTGCAAATGTGCCTAGTTGCTCCTGTGTCAACGATCCATTCAGCGGTGTCTCCAGCAAGGTTGACTTCAGATACAACAGCAACGATGGTGTCAGATTCTTCTACCAAGTTTGCTTGGTTTTTGTCTTTCTTTTTATTCCAGCAGTCAGCAGCTTTGTGTCCAGGCTTTCCACATTCGTGGCAGGTTCCTTTGAACTTGTATTTCTGCACTCCTCCTTGAGCCTTAAGATTGCTGCCCCCTTTGTAAGGGCCTTTTCCCTTGTGCCTGTTCCTGTCATAGTTGGAGTTTTTGGACTCCACAAGATTAGCTTTAGGAAAAACAGAATTGTTAGAAGGTTTGTCCTTAAGGCGGTTTTCTTCCTCGATTTTCAGATGTCCAACAAGTTCTTCAAGGGTAAGGTCTCTCCTCTTATGCATAAGTTGGTTCCTATAGTCCTTCCAAGAGGAGGGCAGTTTCTCAATAAGGACAATAGCCTGGGTGTACTCACAAATAATAAGGCCTTCAGCAGCAATATTGGTACAGAGGGTCTCAAACTCATGAACTTGGTCTAAAATAGGTTTGTCATCGTCTACCTTAAAAGCCATCCACTTACTAATACAGTAGCGTTTGGTCCCAGCATCATCAACACCATACTTCTTTTCTAAGGTATCCCAAATGTCCTTAGCATGGTTAAAAGTCATATATATGTCAAGTAAAGCATTGGACATATAGTGAAGTAACATCCCCTTGCAAGTTCTGTCATCCTTAGCAAATTTGGTTTCATAGGTCAGTTTTTCGGTCTCATCAGTAGGGACAACAGGATCGTCAAGAACATAAGCAACATCAATTTGTTCTAAGTAGAATCTAACCCTGACAGCCCAACGTTTATAATTTTTCCCATCCAAGGACTCAATCTTAGACATGTCAGGAATGGAGTTACGCAAAGCCATGATAACAGAAACTCGAAAATCACCTTTAAGATTGTTGAAACTAATTGCGCAAGGAGACTAAAACAGTAAATGAGAACGATCTTACTTGAAGTATGGAAAACGTAAAAGAGATGAGCACTGTGTCGTGGAAACCTCCACTGTCCTTAGAGGTGATTTCGCCGCAGCACGGGTGCAAACTTCCTCCCGGCGACCACCCTCCAGGATTAGCACAGCACCGCCCGTTCGTGTGCACTCACAAGCAGACGGTTGGAGTGATAGAGACAACCCGAATTGAGAGAACAGATTTTAGAGAGAGTACAAAGAGAGAAGTAATTTTTCTGTGTATTTTGTGCTAGCCAGAGAAGAGGTATATATAGCAGTAGTGGGAGAGAAAGGCGATCAGTTATTCTGGGAAGAGAATAACTGGCGGAAATCAAGGAGGCAATAACGGCAAGTCAAACGCACCAAACTCGAAAACAAATAATTTCCGTTACAAAGATATTTTGAGAATCTTTCAAAACAGACGGGCCATAAAAAGATACACACCCACACCCGCGAACGCGTCGCGCCAACGCCACACGCCCACGGCCCGTGCGCGTACGTGTGGTGGTTCCTAGAGTATAGTCTCTAGTATCCAAACAAGAGTTACAATGGCATGGGGATAAATAAACTAAACAACAAACCCACTATCTTCATATGTGGGATGCAAGTACCTTACAAACAAAGGAAAAAAGGTTGGCATTGAAATACTAAGGAAATAGCTCTAAACCCACCCATGTGGGACACAAACTTTGAGGCTTATTTCCAACAGTATCTATTTCTCTAGAGATTACGATCAAACATCAATAGGTCACTTTAATTAAAAGCACTTAAAAAGAAACACTACCCTTTTCCAATTCTGGTGTTAAAATGTATTCATTTGGTGAGAGCATAATTTGGTGCACGATGCATTTCATTTCTTGTGTTGAGAAATGAGTTAGAAAGGGACCCACTAGAGCCAACGGCTCTTTGGTGGGAATGTTGTCGGATCGGAGTAATTTTAGACTTGTAGTGGAGTGGCTTGCAAAGTTGCAATTGTATGCATGTGCCGAGGGATTTGCCTGCCAATCACTATTATTGGCGTTTCTATGCTTCCTCTTAATTGCTTGTTCATATTAAAATATTGATTACTTGAGCACTTTAAGAATTCTAAATTTCTAAAACACATTTTCTTTGAAAGTGAGCTTCTATGGCAAAATATTGACTTGTGCAAAGCTAACACATGCATGAAGAGTCTTTTTCTCAACTTGAAATCACAACCATTGATTGGTTAGAATGTGTTGAAGGCAACTTGGGAGGTAAGTAATATTTAAAAAAAAGAAAATTAAGGGCAAATATGTCATATATTGGTATTTAATTAATTTAATTTAAGCTACCTTATCCTTTATTACCATCTTAATCTTTTCTATAACTTTTAGCATTGAAAATTATTTTAGCTAGTGCATCGTTTTAAATATCGTATATGAATTGTATATTTGATAATAGGTATATTCAATTATGCTATATAATGGTTGCCGTCCTCTCTATTATTGTATCCATTCAATTTATAGTATGCCAAAACTTCATGATTTAGGTTTCAAGATTGTTCAAAGAAATAAATCAGTTACATCAAGATAAAAGATAATCTTATGGAATTAATAGCATGGCCGATCACAATTCACAAGATATACTTTATGTAGTATTCACTCAATATATTTGTGGTGACCACTGTTTTTTCACAATATTCCAAAGTGAAACCTTTGACTTTTAACATTTCATCCTTAACATAAAAATATTTTTTTGGAAAAATTGATAAGAATAATCCGACCTTTGGCCGGTTTTCCATCAATGGTACCACCTTCATTTAATCTAGCAATAATCCCACCTTTCACACCCATATTCTCTCAATGGTCCATCACCTGTTGGTGACTTACAATCACAGGTAAACTCTCTTAATAACGTGATTAATAGCTAATTAAATAAAATTTAAACCTAAATTCTTAATTAACCACTAATTAAGTATAATTTATAAATTAACTTTAAAAAACTTTTTAAAAAAACCCCTCCCCCCTTTCCCTCATTACTGCCACCCATCCCCTTCCCCTTCCCCTGCCACCCTCCCCTCCCCTTTCCCGCCCCTGCCTCCCTTCCCCTGCCACCCTCCCCTCCCCTGCCTCCCTTCCCCTGCCACCCTCCCCTCCCCCTTTCCCGCCCTTCCCCTCCCCCTCCCCCGCCTCTACCGCCCTTCCCCTCCCCCTTTCCCGCCTCTGCCACCCTTCCCCTGTTTCTTTCCTCTCCTTCCTGCCATAAACAAGCTTCTAATCACCACTCAAATTTTGGGTTTTCTTTTTCTGGGTTAACTGTATTATCTCAAGCGTATTCTCGGTTTTCTTTCTGGGTTACGTGGTGCCAAATGCTAACCAAAGCATTTTCTAAAACACAAGCATTTTGTCTCCCGTGGTTCCGTGGTTTTGTCTCCCAAGAATTTTCTAAAACACAAGCATCACATGGTACCAAATGCTAACCAAACGCCAAACTCTGCCAACTCTCGCTGATTCATTCTTGGCTGATCTCGGCGAGTTGTCCGACAATGAAGCTGATGTTGTGGTGAGTTCATGACTTTTAGTTATACTATTATTACGCAGTTATCTATGTTTGTGTATTGTATGTGAAGAGCTCATAGCTAATTGTGCTTGCAAATATAAGTATTGAAATACTATGTGAAGATCCCAGGGAGAGTAGTTACGAGGACAAGTTTCTTAGTGGTTTTTACTAATCCAATTGGTTTTATATTTATTTCCTTTGCAGGTGCAAGAAGATGCTGATGCAGATAATATGGAGGAGGATATCGATGGAGAGTTGGCTGACATAGAATCCTTGAATTATGGTGATCTTGATAATGTCTCAAAACTACAAAAATCACAACGTTACAATGACATAATGCAGGTTAGTTCATAAACATTACATGTTTACGTTTGAGTCTTGATTTTGGGTTAGTAAGTTGTAGCAGGGGATGGGGAAGGGTGGGGATTCCAGTGATGGTGGGATTGGGCGACGATAGAATTGCGCGGGGTTAGTGGAGGAAGAAAGTGGCGGGGGAGGGGAAGGGAGGCAGGGAAAGGGGGAGGAGAGTGGGGGCAGCTGTGGTATGGGGGAGGGGAGGGTGGCAGGGGGAGGGGTGGCAGTAATGGGGGAAGGGGGGCAGGGTTTTTATTTTAAGTTTTTTTTAAAAAAAAAGTCAACGGTAATTTTGAAGGTCAAACAGGTTGCCATCATCCTGTACCATTGAGAGAATATGGGTGTCAAAGATGGGATTATTGCTGGATTAAATGAAGGTGGTACCATTGATGGAAGACCGGCCAAAGGTCGGATTATTCTTATCAATTTTTCCTATTTTTTTTCGAACATTTGACACTTTTGACTGTTACATTCTCTCTACTAGAACTAGTAAGAAAATATGGCACTAGCGTTAAAAAAGGGTGCAGGGACTACATAACTATCAAGAAATGTTATATTTGCTCCCACAAAAAAGAATTAGGATGCTCTTACACATAAAATAAAATTCCTATAATCGGCATTCGTTCCTCAGGACAGCACTAACCCAGCAACTAAAGTATGGGTTGAGTAAATTGCATTGTTCTAGTTCAATGACACCAACTTCTTCTCTTCTCATCATACTAAAAGTCTACAAGTACAACTACTCTGTTTGGTGTTTTTCTAGCTCGTTAGTTAAAAACTATACTATATTCACCTAATTAAATGTGCACCCTATCGTATCTTTTCAGATTGGAATATATGTAACTTACATTATTGATCAAAAAAAGTCTACGTGTTTTGACATAATAGAGTAAAAGGCAGAGATACAACAATAGTACGATCACCACTTCTTGAAATTGCGAAAGGATGTGGTTGATTTCACATTGTCTGACTCTGGTTTTAGCCTTTAAGGCATACCATGTGCCCTTCAATCCCTCATAAATATGATAAGCCGGTCGGTTAACTCCATATGCCTTCTCTAGTATACTTGTGTATATGATAGTGGGGTTTGTTAAAATGCGGAATGATAATTCAAGGAAAAAAATCGTAAAATAATACGGTCATTATTTAGCAAATTGATAAATATAGTATATAAACATGACTACGAAAAACAAACAAGACAAACACTCTTTTGTGCTTCGTCTACCACCCTTTCTTGTGCACTTCATCTCGAACAACCAATTTATACAAACTCCAAATTCATAGATTAAAACCGCGAAGTTTGGTTGACTTGTTACATAATTTCAAATTCTGAATATATCATTACAAAATCAAATTTATCATCACCTATCAAGAATGAGTTGTTGCGGCTTATTTGGAAAATGGCATTAAACAATATTGTCATGATTTTTTTTGTAATTCGGAAAGAAAATTCTCTTTACCATGGTAATAAACATTCATCTCCAAACATGTGGTTTTCTTAACATATCTCAATTGCCACTTAATGCCAACTCTACAGTAGCAATGGATGGTAATGAAATTTTACAAAGAAATTCTCAGGTTCTGAGATGCTTAAACACAACCATTTACATTGAAATAATACTTCTAATACAAAACTACTTATAAATTTATTTTCATTATCATGATTTATTACCATCGATTCTATCAAATGGACCTCTAAGACAACAAAGGACGTGTTTACTGTTTAGTGTTTACATTGCTTAATCCTCAGGAATTTCTCCAGTGATGCTAAAAATTCAAACTTAGTCAGGTAAAAGGCTTTTGCATGTGATGAGTCGTACCATTTCTAGTTGTTTAACTAAAGATTAAGAACTATTACTACTATACTAGAACGGTTCTCTATGAATGAAGTATTTATATGAACTATGAACTTATGAAGTAGTACTTGCTAAATCCGCGTTAAGACCGTAAGTTGCCTTGATTTTCGCTTTGCAATCTAACGCAAATCTAAGGACGAAAGGATGGGGAAACAGAGAGCACAACTAATTAATAACTAACGGCACATACTAATTTAATGGTATGGCCTTTATTTGTTTACTATTTTCATTACACTCTACCGGTAGAGTGGATGAAAACCCCTACAAAATACATTAACGGAGGCTAGAATTTGAAAGAGATAGGGTCAAGACTGTGAGAGAGTGTTTAAATTTATCTCAATATGAAATTTAATCAATTCGATCAACGGCTGAAACAACCTATGTGCCATGTTTAAATTGGTCATAATAGATTGTGCATTTAGTAGAAAGGGAGAGTGGAAAACCGATTTTGAGCTTCAACATGGAAAATTAAACTTGTTGTACAAGTAATATGACAAGTGAGATCAATATGAAAAAGATACGTGCAAACTTAATGTTATTAATAGAAGGAAAATTGATTATCACAAATCTTAACTTTTGGATGTCTTATATCAATTCCAAATTCAAATTATTATGAAGAATATCAAGTTTGGTGATATCCTTCTTGCATTGGTTCCAATTCAAATTTGATTAATATAAACGTAAAAGAAATTCACGTAACATGCTCAGATTATTGATTATGACGGGCTAGTGCCAAGGTGAAAAGAAGAGAGAAGAGAGGTAAAAATAGAAATTTAGATCAGAATAAAAGGCGAAATTTAACCTCTAATACAGCTAAAAGATCACCGGAAGAGTGTCATTTAAACTAAAGAATATTCATACGACATTAGTTTTTCTACCGAACAAACAATATAAAAATACTATGCTGGTTTGCATTTGATAAGAATCAACTCCAAGTTGCTATATTATCATTAGTTTAGTAGTAGTTTCTAAGTAACTTTATCTTCAAAATAGTCAGCCTGCCAAGACTTTTTGAGGAACTGGCCCATGAAACTTGTTATTTTACATGTTTAGTCAAGTAGTCATACTTAATTTAGTTTTAAAGCTACACATTTCAACAGCTAGGCATGTTCAGATGTTCTAATGGGTTTCCAAAAGATATTACTATAATCTGATTCACAATACTTTTGACTTTCTTCTTTTAATCTTTAAGAACTTAATTTAAGTAAAGAAAAGCTATGATTACTTTTAATAAAGATGAGAGAAGATTAGGGCTCATTCAATATCATTGTCATTCTATATAATTTAAGTATTATATCAGTTGTTTAAAAAGATTAAATTGGTCACATATATAGTACTCATATTTATTTGAAAAACCGATATAAAAAACTGGAATCCTCTTTTCTGATTTTTACGTTTCGGTTTTCTAACAAACTAAAAACTGAAAATAGAAATTGATAACGAAGGGGTCCTTAATTTACTTTTCAATTACAAATACAATATAAGTACAACATGCAGCATTATGTTGGTCTAAAGATGGCACTTTCCTGATCGGTTCGGTCCGATTCATTAATTATGTGTTCGGCTTCCCACGAGGCTTTAATCAACTTTTTTCTAGTTAGGTACAAGCCTGATCAGTGGGTTAACTTGCACAACTTGTTTATTTTTATATATCATTTTTATTACCTTTTTTACTTTCAAATAATAAGAACTTCCTAATGTCGCAACACTAGAAAGATATATGTCCTCAAACTCAAAATTTTCATTTATTAGTAGTTTCCCTAAAACATCATAGGTAAATAACCTTTATAGATTACACATAAACTCCCAAATTACCTAAAAAAGTACTTAACACTTTCCTTAACCTTATTAAAAACAATATGAAACGAACCTAAACTAAGTTCGAAACTAATCATCTAATACATTAATTTAAGACATTCTTTTGCTACAAGTTTAAACTTTATCCATTATGAGCAACTAAAACCATGTAACTAATCTAATAAAGTAAGAAAGATAGAGTAAGAAAATGCCTTTGCATCACTATCCAAAACCGGACCATTGCGATCTTTATCAGCTCGTCTGCATCTAAGACATCACAACTCACATTGTCTCACAATAACTTAAACATGCACCAAGACATGAATTGAATATATAACGCTAATTTAAGGGAGCAGACGTACCTCCCAAGTGTACGAGGACACCCATTTAAATTAAAAGTAGGAAGTATTGATTAGACAAAGGTGACAGAATAAAGGAAGATCTAATTGTATTCGAAAAAGATGCAAAAAAGGATTTAAGATGAAGATCCTTTGTGAGGTAATAGTGGTGGAGCACAAAGAGTGTGTATGTAGATGGGGGAGAAAGGATGGCCACAAGTGTAGGGATGTACATGCAATTAGTCGGCAGTGTGGGTCTCCATGTACTATACAATAGAGATCAAACCAAGAGAAAAGATGCCGACTATCCCCTTTCCTCCTCAATTGTGATACATACCTCTACAAGTAATGGGTGACATCCCTTAATATCAATATCAGATTTTATATTAAGGAAATTTCATATGCTATCCTTACACTTTTGACTTTTTCATGTGATACCACTTATATTTGAGAATTCTACATGATATTTTACTTTAGTCGTATTTTCTGTTGTAACATTTCATTAATTAAAGTATTAATTAAGGGTTATGTAGGGTAAGTTTGTATGTTATGATATGTATACGAGTAAATTAGCTGGTTAAAGTTTTTAAGGGTTATTTTGGTCTAATTTGAGGTCAAAATTAACAAAAATCATCATTGTCAATTTTGACCATAAATTTTATCCTTAAGGGGCCAAAGTAACCCCCAAGACCTTATTCGAGCATTTTTATAGCACACAAACCAAAACACGTAAAATGAGATGAATCCTTTACCCTTTTTGACTCCTAAATTAACATTTTACTTAAAGGAATGCTATGATATAGAATAAGATTAAATTACAATGGTACCATGTAGAATTTAATAAAATAGTGATACCACATAAAAAAGCCAAAAGTACAGTGGTACCATATGTAATATCCCTTTATATTATAACCATCTCTCACAAAATAATCGTAATATTATGGTTGATATATCTTTAAGTAAAGTTACTTTATTGCAAAAATTGATGTAATATGAGTAAGTATTTTTCTTTTTTGGCAACGCTGTAACATGAGTTAGTACATGGTGTATTCTTTTATTGACTAGATGAGAAAATTGAGTTATTTATACAGTATCTATTTGAAAACTAGATTGAAATAGAAGATAATGGAGACTAGAAATTAGGAGAAAACTAATACAATATGTGTGGTTATTGTTATACTAAAGACAAATGCTACATTTAATTTGGGGAGCAACCCTAACATAAGAAGTGTTGTAGGGTCTGCTCTTTTCAACTTATTTTCAGTCCTTATAAGTTCGATAAGTTCAGATAAGGTCTAATAAGGTCTAATAAGGTCGAATAAGGTCTAATAAATTCTAATAAGGTCTAATAAATTCTAATAAGGTCTAATAAGTTCTAATAAGGTCTAATAAGGTTCTTATATATTTTTTATATAACAACATCATCATCATTATTATTATTATTATTATTATTTATTATATAAAATTTATTATTATTATACTCATTGGGCTATCATCGTTGCTTGTTGTACGCTTGAGAATTTTATTCGTCTACATGAATAAGGGATATCGACTTTTATGGATTGTCGTTTATAAATGAACACTAAACTATTGTAGTTGATAGTTGTTCTTGAAGCTATTGATATGCATCTTTTAAGTTTACCTCCGTAGAAATTTATAATTAATAATAACAATAACAATAGATAATGACTTATAGACCAATAATAATAGATAATTATAGTAATATAATAGTAATAATATAATAATTTGAATAATAATAATATAATAATGGTAGTAGTATTAATGATAATAAAAATTAACATAATAAAAAAAATAGTAATAACAGAGTAATTATTATTATATTAGAGATAAGAATGATAATAATTATAATGGTAATAGTATAAATAATGATAATAATAATAAATAATAATAACAATAATAAAAAAATAATAATAATAATAATAACAATAAGGTTAAATAAGGTCTAATAAGGTCAAATAAGGTCTAATAAGGTCTAATAAGGTCGAATAAGGTCTAATAAGTTCAGATAAGTTTAGATAAGTTCAGATAAGTTCAAATAAGAAAAAATAAGAAAAAATAAGTTGAAAAGAACGGACCCGTAGTCATGATAGAATGGAGGGAGTAATATTCATTGCATAAATTGCTAATTTCAATTATTCATGAATCATGAACAAAATGATGCTACGTTCACATCTCAATTGACAAGACTCGTGAACTACATGATGTTGCCCATAGCATGTATTGGAGGCCATGGAGGGTCCATATCCTATTGTTTCTCTAAGGCTATATGATGTAATTTAGGAAATTAAAAATATAAGAATTAATTATCTTTTAATAAAAAATAATCAAGGTTTATAATAAAGATTAATTAAAGATTTAGGACCGTTCATCCTAATTTATTTTCATATCAACTCCAATCAGTTCAATTCAGCCCCATTCCTTATTTAACCATTTTTATTAGTATTATTGTTATGGATTTAATTTAGTTACTAATTAATATTATTATTATTGTTATTTATAAAAATTATTTTTATAGTTATATCTTTATTCATTATTATTACTATTATTTAACCATTTTTATTAATAATATTATTATTATTTATTTAGTAATTAATAATATTATTTTTATACTTATATATTTATTCAGTATTATTACTATTATCACTGCTAATCTATTATTTATATTATTAATTTTTACTATTAGACGTTTTTATTAATATATAATTGTCATCAAGTATTAATATATTAGTCACAATAACAATAACTTATTACTATTAATTACTCCTTTGTTTTTGTTTAATAGGAAAATTAATACTTTTCACACTTTCCAATCCATATCTTTGATCACGAATATTGATCACGAATATTTTTAATTAGGCATGAATAAAAAAATATAAAAAGTTGATGTAAAAAACTACGCATTAAGGTGCATCAAACAAGATCCTACATGAAGTAGTAACAAAAGTTAAAAAGTCCCTATCAAATGCAAACTGGTGGTGTATATTATTACCATTAATTATTATTTATTTATTTATAATTTTGACCAATCAAAACTAAAATATTATTATCATTTATTCATTAATTATTACCCTTTATATTATTGTCATTATTACATAGATTTATGATACTAATTATTATTTAATACTCTCTTCGTCTTTTTAATATGCACATTTTTCTATTTTTGGGTGTTTTTTTAATTGGTACCCTTTTATCTTTTCCCATAAATGGAAAGTTAGTCCACCTAATTATTACACTTCTCTCCTATTTTTTCTTTCATTCTCTCTACCTTTTTCACTTTTTCCTTACTTTACTATCCTTCTCTCTTACTTTTGTAATATTTCCTTGGTCCGCGCAAAAGCAAATGTACATATTAAAAAAAACGGAGGTAGTAATTTAGTATTATTGTTTAATAATTTATTATTATTTAATAATTTGATATTATTATTATTTAATTTACTATTATTATTTAATAATCATTTTATTATATGATAATGTATTATTTCTATTTGGAGGTATTATTTTTATTTAATAATTTATTATCGTTATTTAATAATTTATTATTGTAAATCTATTATTGTTTAATTAATGATTATAATTTAATTTACGCTCCATCCAGTTCAGCACAGCTCATCTCATTTATGTATGGTAGTGTCTACCCAAATTAGTTCATCCTTCTACTAAGCTTTAAAAGTGTGCGATTAATGTCTACCCAAATTTTAGGAATACGGAGTAATATTTTTTGATGCATCAAAACGGCATGTAAAATAATGGTTTATCTTAGGAGTCCGGATCATCTATCTCACATAGTGTTATACATCTTAGCGGTTTAAGCTTTTACAAAACTTTGTAGAGCAATTATGTTCGAATTTAATCTCAACAATTGATAGTTCCTTGTTTTTTGACTTTTTTATTTTTTATTTTTATCATTATTGATATCATGCTAA
The DNA here is from genome assembly GCA_947645195.1 of Patellifolia procumbens. Lineage (NCBI taxonomy): Eukaryota > Viridiplantae > Streptophyta > Magnoliopsida > Caryophyllales > Amaranthaceae > Patellifolia > Patellifolia procumbens. The sequence goes on from CANSGD010000144.1 coordinate 5,487,634, forward strand.
CCTACTTAAGATTCGCTACTGAATACTGATTAAGAGTAATTTCTTTTTGGGTTATTTGTCAGAAGGAACCTAATAAAACACGAGTTTTGTAGGGAAGGACCTCATTAAAAAAATTTGTCTAAAAAGACCTAATAAAAAATACTTCCTATTGTTACTAACAACTTATTTATGATTTTCCGGTGTTGACTTTTTTTTAACCCTCCATTGACTCTTTTTTTTTACTTCCTCTCTCATTTACTGCTCTCCTCACTCCCACTTATTGCTATCCCAAATAACTCATCCATCTCTACTAAAAATCTTTCCTCCAAAATCAGTTCTTCTCAACTCCAAATTTCTCCCAAATCTTCAAAGGTAGGGTTCTTATTAAATCACCATTAATGCTACAATTTCGATCTTAAGCTTCAATCTTTATCAAACACAAGGTATGTTTTTCTCTTCTAAATTTCCCCTCTCAATGTTTATGGGTTTTAGAAATCTAGGGTTCTTATTAACCATTGTTCCCCAATTTGAAAAATTAGGTTTCGTAAAATACATTTTACTCAAATTCGAAAATTAATATAAGTGATTAGTTTAAGTTTGATTGAGCTACAATAGTTTAACCTAACTTTTTGCAACACCCAAGTTCACACCTTTTTTCAATTGAGCTTTAATTAAGCTTATCTGCAACTGAGTTCAATAAAATAGTGATTTTGTTTGCTTACCTTAAGTTGAGAGTCTTTTACAGTGGTAAATTCTTTTACACCTCCATTTGCTTCAAAAGCGGATCTTTCAACTACAGTCTAAAAACCCCTTATTGTGGTCCTCAATGTATTGATTGAAAGTAAGAGAAAAAGCAGTGTTAATGCTTTTTGTAGTGTAGAGATGTAAGAGATGAAAGAGAAGCATGAGGAAGGTGGGAGAATTGATGTTGAAGAAGATGAATCTGATTTTGGAGGAAAGAATTTGAGTAGAGATGGATGGGTTATTTGGGATAGTGGGAGTGAGGAGAGCAGTAAATGAGACAGGAAGTAAAAAAACGAGTCAATGGAGTGTTAAAAAAAGTCAACGCCGAAAAATTGTATTTTGGTCGGAAAATCATAAATAGGTTGTTAGTAACAACCGGAAGTGTTTTATTAGGTCTTTTTCGACAATTTTTTTTACTAGGTCCTTCCCTACAAAACTCGTGTTTTATTAGGTTCCTTCTGACAAAAACATTTCTTATTAAATGTACAATAATTTTTTTGTGACACATACTACTATGCTAATTAGCATATTTCATCCTTTTTCCATATATAAATACTTCTTAGTTTTGTGAAATAATGTTAATGACATCAAAAAGAGCAACATTACTTTCAAACCAAAAGCTATAGAAAGAGTTAGAACATACACTTAATAAACAAGATTTAAAAGGTAATTAATTTGCAATTGTTTAGGAACATGGTCATTTTCATAGAGCTACTGTATATTGATAAGGAGTAGGAAATTAGTAAGAAATCTTGTCCTCTAAAACACAAAGTAAACCGTGCTTTAACACATATGGGTCCGGCAATAATACAAAAAAAAAGCAAGGATTGCTAAGTTAAGAAAAATGGTTGGAGAATATGAATCATAAATAATCAAAGTTTGAAACAAAATATTGAATTGATAATTTATGCATAGGTTTGATAGGAAAGTGATATATACATAATCCAATTAATGTCAAAGTAGACATATACATGTGGGGAAATATTTTCTTTGCCGGTCTCTCCAAATTCATACAAATAATGCCATGGAAAACCAGCTTATATCATTATATGTACAAAATCAAAGCCCATGCATGATCAATATATATATACTTCTGTATAATTGGAGTTATTTTTGGCTCTATGTATTGTGCATGTAGGACCAGCCAAAATCATCTTTGTTTTTTCAAGGAAGAATGATATGGTGGCATTCAAATTGATAATTACACATTTACACTAGATAGTTGCCTCAGCAAATATGCTCGGTTTTGAAATTATTAGGGAAAAATCTAAGTTGTAATTAGATTTTTTTTATAAAAAAATTTGGCACTAATTAATCATAAATATACAATGAAATGCAAGCATTTATTAATCAATCTCTAAAAAAAACCCTACTTACTTTTTTAATGGACTCGTTTATCAAAGTTTGACTAAGTTAGAAGGAGTCAAGGATCTTATGAGGGAAAATTTCTCATTTAGGAAGGAAATATCTTCTTTAATGGTTTTTGTTTTAATATATAAGGGGTTGTTCGGTTTACATATAAAAACATGGAAATTGGAAATTCCTAGGATCGGACTTGAAAAATGAGAAGTTGTTTGGTTGGATAAAATTTGGTGAAATGGGGGAAATAGAACTTCCTAGGAATTTCCAATTCCCACAAAGTGTAGGAATTTACTTACCTAGTCCCTCCTAGGTAAGTTGAAATTCTCATGGGAATTTACTTCCCTCATTACTAACCAAACACGAAATTCCTAGGAATTTTATAAGTGAATTAAACTTCCCATGAAATACAACTTCCTATGGGAATTTAAATCCCTTATCAACCAAACAATACCTAAGTATAGAAAGATAATATGAGGACATGTTAATTATATAATGTCTACCTCTTTGTTGTCAAATTTTCAAAATAAATAACAGTACAATATAATTTTATTAATCTTAAGTTCATGATAAAACATATACCATATGATAATTAAAAAATAAAAACCAAAATTAGAATTCGATAACGTTATCGAATGTGCTCTAAGTTTAAATTGATGATTGAAGGTACAAGAATAGTTTTATACTCTATCTCCTACATTAAACTATAGCACTCCATAAGTCCATATGGCAAGGATTTACCTTATTAACTTTCAATTGGCAAATTATAGGCCGATTTTGGTCAATAGCAATCAGTCTGTATCCGTTAGAAAACTTTAAAATATCATATTTAAAGACACTAGCTTAGCACATCGAAAAAAGTGGCTTTAATAGGTAAAAGATAAAGTGTTAATCTGCCTATAATTATACAAATTGAATTATTAGGGTAATTTGGTAATTAGACTCTTAGTCTTGTAAAGACGGTTTTTCATACCTCTATATATATAATAGTGTCAGACAACCTAAATAATTCCTTTTAGTTCCAGTAGGAATAACAGATGATAGTGATGTAGATAAGATTTAGGAAAGATTTATTCATAGATCTTAACATTTACATAATCAACTATTTTCTTTTATGTATTTAAAACTGGTATGATATGAAAATTTAATAGTAACTATATATTGATTACATATGATTAAAAAAAAGTTTTAATTCTTACGAGATCGATTGATTGCAAAGTCTCATATAAGACTGACTCACATTAACAATTTGTTAAGATAATTATTGAAAGAGTTGCTTTTAAGCTAGAAGGTCACTTTCAAGTTAAAGGCCACACCTTATAATTTGTATGCATACTGTAACTTTGAGTTGCGCTTGCAAGTTAAAAAAATAACTCATTTAATTCAGATTAGTTCATGGTAAGTGTTAGTAAGTACCAACAAGTTTATATAAACTCAAATAAGTAAAAATAAGGTTTGAAACTTTCAGAAATAAGATTTGAAAAAAACTAATATGTTTAGATAAGCTTGGAGTAATAAATTGTTTAGAACATATCCCAAATTAGTGTAAGGAGTCTTATCTTAGACGAACTATTGATTAATTGACCTGATCGACGACAAAAGACTAAAAAAGTGTACTACAGTGTAAGGGTCCGTTTGTTTTAATGGAAAACAATTTTCATGGAAAATCACTTTTCAAGGAAAACAATATTCAATGGAAAATATGATTTTAGAAAAAGTTTTCCTTTGTTTGTTTGAATAGAGGAAAACTTGGGGAGAAAAGGTAAATGAAGCAAAAGAGAAGGAAAGATGGGAAGGAGAGAATCAAGAGGAGTAAGGAGTGGAGAGGAAAATGTGGCATACCTTGTTTACAAAATGAAATTGGTTTTCCTTCTTCTAAGAGCATTTTCCACCTTTAGGAAAATTGTTTTCCACCCCTTTACCAAAACAAACAAAGGAAAATGAAAGATGGAGGAAAATCATTTTCCAAGAAAATGGTTTTCCACCAAAACAAACGGAGCCTAAATGTAACACGGAATCTTGTTAGTTGTTTCTACTTAAAGTGATGATACGATTAGAAACATGTTTAACCTAATCATGAAGTTAAGATAGGAAAGAGTAAAAGTTGCCAAAAATAATATAGAGCCCCTAAAAAGGAGATCGGATTTTGACAGTTGAGGAATGATCTTCAAAAGTTTCACCCTAGTAGTAGTAGGCAGAAGCTGTAAATTTAAATACTCCAGATAGTTTGCATGCATCACTTTCTCAAGAAAATAAAATATCTAAAGAGAAGAGGCATCACGATCAAAAGAAAGCATATTACTTATTACTTCTCATAAAGTAAAGTTTATCCTTTGTTTATACCCATTATTATCATTATAATTATAGGGCCCCTATACTTAACTAAACGCATTTACTGTCTTCCGATTCCTACTTCTTACAACACTTGTATTTCGTTTTTTCCCATACTTTACTATTATCATTAATCTTCAATTACATGTTAGCAAAATATATAAAAAATTAATATCTAAAAACTACACATGCATTTAAGTAAACTTAACACTAGAACAAGATCTTACTTAGCTATTCGTTTCATATACTAGTTAGAATATATAGTCAAAGTTTTTTAAGTTTAACCAAAAAATTTAAGTGTTGCAAAAATAATAAAGCATAGAATATAAACAAAATTTTGTTGTCTTATCACATGCAATTGAGCCATTCCATCGTACCATCATTTCAATTCAATTAACTCATAAAAAGATTGTAGCACTAGAAGAAGCCATCAAACATGTTAAATAACTTTGATCTTCTATTAAGGGTATGTTCAATTCAGTTCTACTCTGAACCATACTTTCACTTTCATATTTCATCGGCCCTTTGAACCATATTGTTCAATTGAGTTCAACCTTCACTCTCATATTTCTTGCGCAACTTCAGACAACGACATGTACTCTACTTTAAGTAGTAGATAAAATAACTATAGGATGCAGAGTTTCCTTTCAACTAACAAATGAACCACCAAGAGTATATACCACTCATAGACCTTCTATTATCAAGTATCAACATCTACTAGACTCCGGCATAATCAAAATCAGAATAATTAGTCACTAAACATTGTGTATCACTCCCCTAAATAAGACCAACATGCATCACATGTACCTCGAAGGTAATGAAAAATCCTATTCACAAGAATCACAACTTGTCAGTGTTTCTTTCTAGGTTGCCCCATGAACTTGTTAGAAAACACTCATAGAATATGCAAGATCAGGTCTAATGCAGATCATATTATACATCAAGCTTTCTACTGCACTAGCTTAAGGGACTCAAGACATGAACTCCTTCACAGCTTTAGTTTGAGGTGCAAACGCATTAAACAGTCGAACATATTGCGGAAAGTTCAAACCCTAACAAACTAATCTGCCTCTGATATCAACTTTTTGTAACGGATTATATTAAACGACAAACAAGAAATTGAACATATGCGATAAGAAGACACATATATAACTTGGTTCACTAACAATGTGTTAGTTAAGTCTACCAGGCAGAGAGATAAATTGTGTTTATTGGCGTGAGAGAGCACGGATTATAATGAAACCTAGCAAGGAGAATTTAACACTAGGGTTTTTATATACCCTTTATAACCTAAACAAAATAGACCTAAAACATATCGAGAACGGATACACGCGGTTTACTAAACAATATACACCAACGAGACTCCTTTGCTTGATTAATCATAGCGTCAGATATTCGAGGCATATATCAATAAATTATAAAGAGTGGGACTTTAATAAACTTTTTATTATGCAGTTTAAGATAAGCCAAGTTGGGTCGATCTTAAAGCTACAAATTCAATAAGGGAGTAGGTTTGATTCTCGTCCTTTGAAAATAGGACCGTTATATATTTGTAAGATAAAACTGTTTTACTCTAATTTAGTTGAGCTAATAAAAAAGAAATTGGTTAGGTTGAGCTAGTTTTCACTTTCTACTTGTATGTTGAGCTCTTTTGTTTTCCTCCAAAACTATGCAAGTATAATTATACAAGTGCGTTCATACTTCATATGCAATGTGAGAACAATGTTCTAATTCATCATACTCTACATTGAGAAGAGTAGAAAAAGGTGATGACATCAAGATGATGATAAAATGAGGGCAAGGGTGGGTGTCCATAATATGGCAAAATATACATGATTAATACAAATAGACCCAGCATGGTCTTTAATGGAGATACCTAGGTATTTTATTATTTGTCCAAAAAGAGTGATATGGATGGAGACGCATGTTTTGCGACGTAGGATAGAAATTACTTTCTGCCTTTCTGGGACGAGGTAGCCTAAATTGATAGCCTGTATTTCATTATTATTGGTGTAATTTGTAAAGGCATGCAATAGTATATTTTTTAGAGATATATAAAAGTGCAATGAAAATCGATCTCAAAATCTCTTGTAAATTACAACATCTGAGCTATATATTCCTCAAATCTTCACCAAAGACAATATAACATCTCTAAAAAAGATTGTTGCTAACAAGTTTTTCACTAGAACCAAAGTAAATCAAGTTTAGTAGATTTTATGGTGTAATTTTATCATCCAATATTGACTTATTCAATTTTTTGAGTTTATTTGAACGTGTATGAATTTTGAGAATTTATTGTAAAACTAATGGTATTCTAAAAGTAGGTAAACTTTATTGGAATTTATTTTAACTTAATAAACCTTATGTTTCAAGGTGTGAATAATAGTCTTTGAGTCTCTTGACTAGTCAGCCTACACAAACTATATAGAACTAGCTATATATACACATAATGCATGTGTTAGGTGTGATAACGGGCCGAGTCGGATCGAGTTTTACATAACTCGACTCGACTCGTTAAGATCTCGAGTCGAGTCGAACTCGATTCGAGTCAGTCACAATCGAGTCGAGTCTCGAATCGAGTTTTGACCAACTTGGACGAGCTCGAGTTTGACTCGAGTCAATCTCGAGTTATTTGCGAGTTTTTCAGTCCGTTTTACATTCAAAAGATAGTTTTTTTATATAAAAATTGAATATTTTAACCCTATATTATATCATTCGAGTTTCTCGCGAGTCTTCGAGTCGAGTTTTGTGTATCTTGACTCGGTCTCATTAATGTCTCGAATAGAGCTTGAGTTCGATCCGATCTAACTCAAGTCGAGCATTGACCGGGCTTGGACCGAATGGAATTCGAGTAGCTCACGAGCTGTCTCGCTCGATTAGCACTAGCGTGCGTTGGCATATTCATAACCAAATCAATGTAAAATTATATAAGTCCCATGAGTATGGTGCTATAAGAGTATGTAAATTTATGTTGGTCCAAAAAATGGATAAACTATTGTAACAAACCTGTCATTTTAAGAATAAATTAAAAGTAGTACTCCTTCCGTCCCACAAAGTTCTTCCCACTTCTTGAATATATGTGAGGTATAAAATAATGAAGTGGGAAGAACTTTGTGGGACGGAGAAAGTATAACTTTAAACTTTAAAGAATGGAGTTAAACGAGAAAATAGTAGAGCTTCAGAAAATGGAGGGTGCATACTTGAACTGAAGTAATTGTCTTATCTTTATCCTTTCCTTGTTAATAGTGAAATTTTAACCATATTTTGAAAGTAAACCATAAATCATTTTCAAAAACTAATCTTACCCAAAAGTCTGCTATTTATCTAAAGCGTTATCCATCTACTCAATCAAACACTACCATGCATTTCAATCACTAATCTTAACCCTAGAATCATCTTGTTATTTTCAATTCTCTCATACTAACATCCTTCGAAGGTAAGTGGCCATCAATTTATGTAGATATATTGTCAACCATCAAACAACCTCTCAAGTCTCATCCCACCAAAAACGACTCTCCCTTTCAGTCTAACACTTTTCCATATTTACCATCTTTTGAAACATTATTATTAGGTGAACCAAGACTCTAATAATTATATCAATGTCCACCTTCCCCAAAAAACCATGTATCAATTTTAGGAGACGTTGTCTTTAGTTCTGGATCTCAACCTGAATTGCAACCCTCAAAGATGGCAAAGAGTAGACTATTAAGACTAAGGTACCATATTCTATGTACCTAAGTTTAAAAAAAAACACTCTGATCCAAAATTTTTGATAATAACTTAATAAGTGTGCAAATTTGGTCCCCAAGGCTCCAAATTTAAATATATGTGATTTTGATGTAATTTATTGTTGTTTATCAAATACATAATTAGTCAAGACACACGATCTTCGTCATATGAAAATTTGACTACGCATATAAGTATAATGATATCTCATATCTAAACCTAATTGATTGTAGTTGAAGTGTGTCCACCAACCTTCATCATCTTCTCTCTTCTTTTTCAACATAGGACGAGTAGCGATTAGTCCCATTTCATAGCCTTTTCTTTTAACACGTGGTCTTATCGTGGTAGTAACTAGGAATACAAACATAATCAAATTAGATGTATTTTACAACCTTGAGCTTGTGGATCAAATTCTGTTATGGGCACTAAAGGAATGGAGATTCACTCGCAAAAAAGACTTACCTACTAAATTGAATCAAGTTGATTACGCGAGATTTACATCCAATATGATACTTTTCCTTGCCAAATTTAAACAATTAAGAAACAACCAAGTTGCCATAGAAAAAACATATTAAGGCGGCAACCTTAATGAAGTCTATAAACACATAGAAAAGTGAAAAGGTAAGATCATAAGTTGTGGCCAACCTTTATCACAAGAGAAGAAAGGTAACCCCTAACCATGAAGGTACCATATAGAATGATATTTTTCACATTATGAAGTAAGTTATTAATAATATTTATTTGGGGCCACCTCTTGTTTGGCTATAGCAACGGTGCAACATTATGCTTAAAGCTCAAGGCCCCTAAAAAGTTGGTACTCCTATTGTCCTACAAGATATCCACAGGCCACTCGTGTGGGGGCGTTGCTTTTGATTAAATCTCTTGTCTCTCTTTCTTTCTATCTACATTGTAGGGATTGTAAGCTAAATAATAAAGTATTTGATGAAGCCAAACAAGTTTAAACTAATTTCAAAAGTTGAGAAAGATAGGATGATAGGAGGGGGAAGCATCTTACATTTTATGATCACCTACAGAAAAGAGAGGAAAAGAAATGAAAACAAAAAAAAGGCATCATATTCTTTTTCTTTCCTTGATAACACACAAGTGCGTGTGATTGAAATCGAATAAAGTAAAAGTTTTTCTGAAATGCTTTATTGGCTTTCGAAGCTTGTAATTCTATATTCTTTTTTTAACTTTTTTTTTCCTTTTTAATTTTTGACAAAGGTTATTTAGAGAATAGTTGGGTGGTGAAGAAAGAGTGGTAGGCCAATTTAGTGAATTCATTTGTTGTAAGTGTCAACCTTTTTTCTATGATTGTCTCTTGTTTATAACCGAATAGTCTTTTATAATCTCATTTTCAAAAATATTGAGAAACTAATGGAAAATTCCCCTATTATAAAATAAAAACAAGTTAAGAACATGAGGTAGACTGATAATGTTTAAAAGTTGTAATATCAATTAAAGTACTCCATTTATATGTCAAATGAGTCCTATAATCGTTTATGATTTAAGCTAGTCAAATATCACAAATTAGGGCATATATATACACTACTTCGACCACTATAGTGATACGAAACTGACACTATGTAAGGAAAAACTATATATAATCTCGACTCAAGTAGATCGTTAGATTCGTTTCTTTATATATTTTAATGTATTATTAATGATGTTAATAATTAAGGTCTTCATTAGATACCATAAGTCCGTAATAATGGACAAACCAAATGTTGCACATATCAAGAATAGAAGAAGTAATAAGTTATCTTTAAACAAAAAATTCAATAGTGTGAACCTGCCTCAAACAGGGTTTTGTAATGGAAAAGTTGGAAAGTCTGTGGAAATTAAAACGCAGGCAAAAAGAGGCGCATAATTGTTTTGGAAAAGAAATAATAGCAAAACCTCAACCGCGATGATGGGAAAGAATAATAGGAAAAAAACAATAGAGCATTGGTGAAGAAAAAAATAGAGAAGTGATTTGGAAACACACTCAACTCTAAAGTGGCTAATGATAAACAATTCCTCATATACATACATGAGGCCTGACATCAAAATGAACATTTCGTTGCAAGGAAGCAAACTTGCTTCCAAGTTTGTAGAATGTATGTAAAGAAATTCTTCACTAGAAATGGAATGACAACTTAGCCACCAGAATGTAAATATGCCCCCCCAAAAAAAATTTACTTCGTCGATCTTATTTTTGGTTGCAACACGTTCGTTTTCAGAAAATTTTGATTACGACATTAAATCATTTGTAATTGGGTTCCCTAGTTTATATTCTTCTCCTCATTATATAGATCCTACTTTTCATATCTCTGTCTTTCTCCTCCCCTTAAATGGTGCGCCTCCCCCCTATGTTGCAAACTTGCAACTAGTATAAAACGAGGCAAGTAATGAATTGAGGAGAACCCTGATGCATACAGACTGCAGTCAGTAAGGGTACAACAGGCAGTCTTTATAAAAAGAAATGGATATAAATTTAGACGCTCTAAAAACTGATTTAGGCACTCCTACTTTTAAGTAAGGCATGAAAAACTAGATTAGTTTTATGTGTCCAAATAAGTACCCAAAATGCCATCTAATAAAAAGCGACTCCAGTACCCTGTAGAAGCAAATACTTAAAAAATCCGCAAACTAATTTGAATCAAAACATTGGAGTATTTTCCAAGAAAAAGAAAGGACAAAACTGAATTGATGCACAAATTTGCAGGCTGTTTTGGGAATCTCCTGGCATTTCTGGCAATTATCCAGTACATACATACATACTCAGAAACCTACTTCGACCACTATAGCATTACAAAACTGACAGTTCACTATGTTCTTATAAACCTGATTTGTTCCCCCCACAACCTACAAAAGAGTATAACCTATTCTAGGAGACATAGTACCAACATACAAGTACCTTGAGAATTATTCATATGCAAACACATACAAATGGAGCTCTGAGATTGTTTTTATCTATTCTACATCAGTACTTAGACCGGCTTCGACGCCTGCAAGTCAAGTTCATCGAGTTACTCAGTCTCACTCCATTGAGTCAACAACAAATTGGTTCAGAAAAATGGAAAGAGCAAACTATGACCTTGGAGAGCGTGAAGGAGACCGCGAACGGGAATGAGATCGAGAGCGCGAAAGAGAACGTGAACGGGAGCGAGAACGGTACCTCCGTGAGCTCCTACCCCTACTTGGACTTCTGCTGTACCTGTATCTTCTGCAAAAACCAATGGAAAACACTCCCTGATTCGCATATATAAAGATGTGATCCATTACCCCAAACAAGTATGTAAAGAACAAGATTGGAGTAGAGCACGTTTTACAATTACAGAAAAGAACAAGAAGTCAGCAACAACCACAATCATTTTATCACAACGTCAATGAATGTATAGAAAAAGATTAGTAGAGCATAGATGACAATTACAAAAAAAAGAGTAGCAACAACCACGAATCATCTTATTACATGCCTATTCAGTCAGCACTTGTAGTTAATGTAAAGTTTAGCTTTCTTATAAAAATTCACCAAAATACATCTCTACACTGCCTACAAGATTAATAAAATAGGTTAGAAAAATACCAAATCTAACATGTTCAGATAGGCCTTATCACTTAATACATATTCCAAAAAGGGTAATAAGTTTGAACAAGTTGAGGTAAGAGCTAAAAAGTTCTAATAACTTTAGATAGGGTCTGAAAAGGTTTACATGAGTTAATTCAGATAGATTAGGGGTTAGCAGCACTCTAAGACACTGCATCATCACCTAAAACCGATCCAAAATAACAAGGCTCTTCAGTGCTCTACACATCAACATAAACATTATAATCTGTGAACAGCAACAAAAGTTTTAGACAAATATTTAAAACAGCATTATTTTTTTGAGAAAATGTAATAAAGTTCATTGCTCAAAGAAATCATTTCGAGCCAATATGGCCGAAGCCAACTAAAACAAAAACAAAGCAACCAGCAGAGCAACAGCTCCGCCCACACTACCCCTCCCAGACACCAAGCTAATTACATAAGATCTAACCAAGTTTTATCCTGTGCACTAATTTTCTTGGACACAATCATGCCTATTTTCAGTTTAACCTCCTCAATACAATTCTTAATAACAAGCTTAGGAGAGATCATAAATTGATTCCATAGACTGTAATTTCTCTGTCTCCAAATGTTGTATATCATCCTATTCAGGTAAGCACAAACCATCCTCTTTCTGGTATAACCCTGCCCATTTCTCAGAATCTATTTTCCACACCTAGCCGAATTTCACCAATCTCCTCTGATTCCCAGTTTTTGCTGCCATTCTGCAATGCACAGTTTACTATACTGACATCCAAAATAGAGGTGATCTATGGAATCCACCTCACTATTACACCGCAAGCAGGTAGTCTCCACAGCAATACCATACTTCGACAGCTTTTCTCTAGTTTTAAGCCTATCTAACATGGCCAACCAAGTAATGAAAGAGTGCTTGGGAATGGAGAGCCTACACCAAATCCATTTATCCCACCACACAGAATCAGCCTCCCGTCTTAGCCACCGGTAACAAGAGGAAGGTCTGTAACCCTGAGCAGGGTCAGCTAACCATGTATCACCAGAGAAACCAGGCTTCAGCAAACTTTTGATATTGCAAATTGCCTTCCAAAACAGCACTTGAAAGAAGCAAAAATGATCCTCGAAGTGTGCTGCTCAAATGCTTGTGATTGGGGGTAGAGGGATGTAAAAGCAACTAAAAGGGATCATGCACCCTAACAATGCTTAAGCTTTGATTGCAAAATCTTTTTACTCAGCAACCCGAAAAAGCAACTCTAGCTCTCATATGGCACCTACAAAATCCTTCCCACCCCCCAAATGAACTTTGAACCCTAGTCTCCCCTGAGCTCCTGCACCCCCCTACCATACCACTGGGACAAATGTCCCTGCTCTTAACCTTTAAGCGTACTGCTCGATTCATAGTACTCCGTGAGCTCAACAACACATTCAAACTGACCTTCTCTTTATTCCAAATCCATGATATTTGAACAGTATCCCCCTCCATCTAAAAGTTCTTCATAGCTACCGAATTACTACTACATACAATGGTTATCTCAATCCCAATAAGGTGAAATGACAAATTAATCAATCTGGTATTACCCCCATTGACAAATTTCTAGTAGCATTTACCCACATCAAGAAGTAAGTCACACAACTTGTGTGATTCACAAATCAAAAGAGTGAACAGTTAATCATACAACTAGGCGCTATCACCAGCTTTCTACCTACCTCCATTGAAGGGTGGCTTCTCGCAGTTCTTACTTGTAATGAAGACGGTGGTGCTGAATACCATGGTGACTATCATGACATGAAGGCGATGCTTATCAGTTGCTACTGCGCAACACTGATGCATGATTACATTTTCTTTTTCTTCTTTTTGGTTAATCTATGATGATGTTGAAATTGATAGAATGATGTTTATGTGATACTCCTATAATCTATGTCTTTATGGTCACTTGTACGTCTGTTTTCCCTGGTTCCCTTATTTTATACAACTAGTGCTAAATTTTTAAATCTGGAAGTGTCAACCTTTGATTTGTAAATACTTATCTCCTTTCAATAAATTCAATGATGATTTCAATCCCAAGTTGAAGATTTGAACTTGATGACTTCTAAAAGGCCATTTAAAAAACATTAAACACAATAACTAAGGGAGAGGAGGAAAGACTGTTCGGAGATAATTCTCTCTGGAGAGAATTTTATGCAGAAGAGTAAAGAGATCTGAAAGCACTAAGGGGGCGTTTGGTTTGTTTAGAGGAAAGGGAAAGGGTTACAAGGAGAATGGATACATTTACCCTTTGATTTAGTAAGTTGTTTGTTTCAATACATCAAAGGGAAACCCTAAAACTCTCACCACCACCACCCTTTCACTAAACCACCTCCCCTGCGGCCCTTGCACCTGTCGCCGCCTCTCTCCCCTCCCCATTGCCGCCTCTCTTGTTACTTCGACGGTGACTCCATCCCGCCGCCCCTTTCTCTTCAAATGGCACAACGGTAACAAAGATGTGCTCCAAAAGTCCAAGTCCTTGTAAGCAGATAACAGATACGAAGTAAATCTTGATTATCAGCATTGCTAATTTCTTTTGAACAAAATGTCTTATGTGATGTCTATAATATTTAATTATATTGTATGATTTCATTACACTCAAATTGAAATAAAATCAAATTTTTAATTTGTGGATTGCTATCGGGTCAAAGTGGATTTTACTTGGCCAAAAACATAAAAGTGGATTAAGATTCAAATTTAATGGTCTTGGATTAAGATATTTTAAACTTGATTAAGAATAATCAATTCCCGTATGAGGTAGTTCAAACAAAATTTGAACTTAACAAGTTTAATAACCAATTTACACCCCTATACACACAAAGAATGGTATGACCTACCACTTACACAGCAAAGATCATAAGGCCGCTTGACTATTGACAAGACAGTTAGTTTAATCCAATGCAATACAAAGACTAAGAGATTACTCAAGTACTGACTTCACAGCATCATAGAACAGGAAGTTCGAGACGGAAAAGATAGAGGATAACAAAATAATGAGCTACCTTCGTGGGGAACGACTATAGCTCCTACTACGGCTTCGGTGTCTATATCGACTCAATCGACTAGTCTCAGCCAGCTTCTCCAGCCTCTGTTTATCCTGCTCTTTTTTCTTAGCCATCTCTACAGCAGCATCCTTTTTGACTATAGAGACACCATAAATAAATTTTAAAGGAAGAAACCAGACTGACAACATTGAGTTGTTTCAATAACTTGTAAAAAAAATCATTCATAGTTAAAGATACAAAGATGATTATACTTTGTTTGTTCAGTTGTTTGCTCATGATCCTTTTAAGCCTCTCCTGAGGCGTTTCCTTCTTTTCACTCTGTGGTTGCTTTGATGGCCCCCCTGCAGATCCCTTCAACTTGGCTAATGCGGAAGATGTACTACAATTGAAGAGAAATAACTGATCAGAGATCAAAACAGTCCGTCCAATATGCCATATCATTCACACAAACATGTGGAGCAAAGGCGAGAATTTGAAACCCACAAGTTGGGCGTGAATAGAAGAACAAGTTGCAGACCACAGAAACATCAAGAATACCTTGCTGGGGGCTTTACTGCTTTTGCACTCTTTTCTTTATCAAGAGATGCACCGGAAGCAGGATCGATATGTAAAGCCTCGAGTATACGAACTGATGGCGTCCTGCAGGAAAGCACGAGAATTAGAAACAAACAATGACTGAGGGATTTTGAAGCTAAACAAGTCAGTTTCAGGAGAGGATTCAGCTCCAAAACAAAGCTTCCTTCCCTTCCGAATTATGTTGATAACCTAAACCTCATTTACTTAAAAGTACAAAAGTTTGTTCCAAGATTATAAAATGGGAGATAAGCTGCAGCTGAGAAAGACTGTCAATTGTCAAATCTATCTTGGAAGAGTTAAAGGTCCAGTGCTCCGACCGGTTTGATATATCAGCTTGAGGAGGAGAAGTTGGTGGAGAAACTCCTTCCATCTTTGGGTCCCCTCTATCAGCAGAACCCCCAAATTCAGTGATGAATTCTATTTTAGGTGCCTTGGACTTGCTACGATGATGATCATCTGAATATCCACGAGCATGCCGCCTAGAATATGATGGGGAGAAAGACCTTGACCGTGATCTACATAAGTACAGCCATGCTAATTAGCAACTATCATCTTGTACATACATTATACATATAGTCAAACAAAAAATATGCACATACCTTCTAGAACGAGGATAAGCATCATATGTGGGGCTTCGCCTAGACTCTCTGCGTACAAAATGTCAAATGCAATCATAACAAACACAGAAATAATCATCCAGTCACACAAAAGAAAAACACTTGGTTGAAACATAGATCACAGTTTTACCGATATGGATCACTATGAAGAACACGAGTTCCTGTAATGCGTGCAGCCTCTCTTTCTCTCTCCCTTTCTATCTGAGACGCCTTCCTTCTCTCTTTGCGACTCAATTTCCTCTGAAACAAACATAGTAGAATTGATACAGAGAAAAGCCAAGCTCAACTATATACTATACCTGGCTAATAAAGACGCTTTCAAAGCAGACATACTGCACTTACAATTGCTGGATCTCCCTTAATCACTTCTTTTTGCCTCTTTTCCTCCTCTTTCGCCTTTTTGTCCATGTACACAAGCCAACCATATCTTTTCACCCCAAAATCCTTAGCTATGACTTCCATTCGTTCATCACCACTATTATCACTGTTGAATTCTTCCTCATCATCATCTTCATCTTCTTCATCATCCTCATCCTCATCATCTGAAGAAATAGCCTCCTCTTTCCCATCTCCATCATATGAGAAACCCACCTGAGAATACGTCCCCTTGCTTGCTGGAGTTTGAGATATGTTTGATCTACAGATGTGATCCAACAAAAGAATTTGAAGCTACAGAATTACGAGTGACAAAACACCATCTAAAAGAACAAAACAAATCATCAACTGTATAAACAATGGCAAAGCTGTGCAGCTCTACTATTTTCTCACATGAGTTGACCTGGTAGACCATCTACCATGGCACTCACTAGGTCAAAGTCACCATGAAGAAAACCCAAATTTGCAAATTAGCCAAAATCTGAAACTCTAATGCATCAACGGGACCTCAGAGATGTTTAAGTTTCTTGATGAAAACTAACCACCAAAGCTTAGATTCTGGTACAGCATTATAATTGGCGGCTTTGTTTCATATAGACCAAAATTAATACTACATATTTCAGAATTGTGTGGCAATTTATATGATTTGTCGAAACTATCACTCTTGAACCTCGCATCACCTCTCTTTGCATTCGACCTAATGAAGATTAAACTACAACTACTCAATCTCAAAGAAATCTAAGCAAAGCCAACCATTGTCTGAGAGGTGAGAAGAGCAGCTTTAAACCAAGCATCCTATACTAAACTGTGATAATCTTATGATTTATCAGATAAACTTGAACCGAACAACACAACAAATTACAACTATGGAAGCATAAGTACTCTATACCTTTGAAGGGTAACAACAAAGAAGCAAGTAACAGTAACATCAATGAAAAGCCATTTCATATCCCAATATTGACAAGTTTGGGAGGTCCAAAAATTTGCAGCCTGGCTCGGAGTCCCTTACCATACTGATCTAGCAGATAACTTTTTTCGATGAACCACCAAATGTATAGATGCCCGCCAGCATTACTAAAATTCAACAAGAGTAAAGAATAATTTAATTTCAAACCTGTCTAAAGCAAATGGCAAGGCAAACTTAGCTTCCATTACTTGATTGACATGATCCAAACCTTCTTCGTCTGAAACTGTTGACAGGTAAGGCTCCAATTACAATAGTTACATGAAAATAAAGCATTTTTCACAAATCAATCTGAATGAAAATGCATTATCATTTATTGACTTCATTCTCGGATAGGGTATGAAAAATTGGAAAATATGACATAAAACTGTTTGTCTATCACACATCAAGATATCTAAAAAGTACCGACATCCTCTACGCCGATGCTTAATTAAATCCCGATAACGCTCAAAACTAACAAACTCTTCTAATTCTTCTTCTTCCTCAGTCTTCTCGTGTTGACGAAATCGACGAGTATCAGGATCACGGATAAAATCAAGAAGAGCACGGCCATCAAATCTGATTTTAAGGAAAAGGAAAGTTACGTGAATGAGAAGTGACAATTTATGGCCACGTAGTAATACAGCATGTGGAAAAGGCAGCATAAGGCCCAAAACAAGACAAATTCAAGCCAAGGTACCTGTCAATCAAGACATCTTCTTTGCCGTTCCAAGGAATCCTGTAAAAATATTTCAGGAGATCAGCATAAAAAAAAAACAAATTTTATGCTTCAGGACATCTTCTTCTTCCGTGACAATGATGCATCAAAAGGTTTCAGTAAATGAGGTGGACATTTCAAATTCAGGTACAAGTATGACAACCAATATGATACAAAATTTTAAAAAAAGTAGCATTTTGCAGCTGTTATGCAGATTGCAGGAAACTACAATCAAGCTTCTTCTACGAAAGATAAGCAAAACTTTAAGCAACTATGGAATGAACTTAATAACAACTTGGGTAAAAAAAAGTAAACTTCAAACCAAGAACTTAGGCCTCATGTGGGTTTAGACAGCAAGGTAGCTATGATACTACATTAGAGAAATCCTTATAGCCCACATCAAAAGATTTAAAAAAGAATTTCTGCAGGCTGATATATGAAGTACAAGGTATCTACTTTCCGTTGTCTTTTTATACTCGCATCATTTCCCAAAAATGGAAATTCGATATTACTTGCCTCATTCCCTAATTAGGTAAGAGGTTTTCCGTATCTCTCTCATATCAAATAGGTTCTCTTTCTAATCTCTTCATGTCCCTCTCCTTTGCACATAGGCTCCTAAAAACTTTTGTGCGAGTTAGCTAATCTAATCCAAGTACAAAAAACAGGGGAAGTATAATATTAATCACAACTTTTGGAACGAAACTACAATAATGAGAGTAGAATCAATGTAATACCCCAACACGCCATCAATACAAGCATATTACATACGTCAATACGTGTTCTCCCTAATTGCTTCCATGTTCCACCCACTCCCTCCACATAAAATTTCTGTATAACGGACTGATAACTTCCTCTAGAGCACAACAAACCCAAAGAAAACGAGACAAAACATTAAAAAAATTACACCATTTAGCATCTATCTCTTGCCACTAGATCTCCTTTACCACTATTCCTCCTGCCGCTTTCTTCCTCTCTCTCCAAATGAAAACCTTGTAGAACAATAGCAAGTACTACTAAGAGAAATCCATTAGTAGTAAACAAGCCTAGACCCATGAGCCTCAAGCATCAAAATATGAGAGTGACAAACCACTCACGCTCCAATACAAACACAATAAGTCATCAGTCACTGAATTGCTATGTAGTATACACCCAACAAGATAGACAAAGCATGCACGTCTACTTTCTTACTGCTACCATCCACTCCCTTTACATAGAATTTCTCATTCCATAATAAAAGTGAACTTATCCTCTTGACCCGGCATCCTAACAAACCAAAATAAGACAGAGATCTTCAACAATGGTTCAGCTTCCGTTTGTCACCCTCTTGGCTCCAGTTACCCTCCCTCAATGATTCCACTCTATCTCTTTAACAACTTCTCCACCTTCTCCCCCTCTATCCAAAATGACTACAAATTCCAATGAAAACATTGACAAATAGTACACGATATGAAGGATGGAGATGTTGGGGTGCAAATTTTGAAGTGTTGAAAACAAGATATTTTAGGAAACGCATACAGAACAAAATCAGAATACGAATAAATCCCAGGATTTTGAGCTGTGAAATGCCAGATCTCGTCAACAAGATGCATTCTAAGACGGGCCTGTGGCATACTCCTACATCTCAAACAGTGATAAATGACCAAAAATGAAACAGAAAAATAATAAATAACTTCGGATCTTTAGGAACTCCAATTGTTTTCCTATTTTAATTTGATGAGGTAGTTCATACCTCACATAGAGAAGCAAAACATTAGTAGTTCTACTTGACCAAGGCTACCAAATTGGCCCTCACATAAAAATCTCGTCGCAAGTTCTAAAAGCAATTTGTACATGATCCAAATTGCATTAATCCACAACCTAAATCGATAACCTCTACGTTCCAACTTCAAGTTGTCTTAAACAACAGAATTTCATAAGGATTGTGGCTGAAGCCCTAGATCTAGAAATTAATGGTAAAACACATGATAAGAAGAGAGCTATGCTTTTGCTCGCAAAGGGAAGGTGAGTTGAATCTAGATATGATAACACTTCATGGTTTATTCCATAGAGTTATAGCATGACCCATGATTAAGCTACATTTATGTAAAGTTAAATCCGATTATATATGATTATTTGCATGTTGGGTATTGTTCGGAAATATAACTTACATGAAAGTTTATGAATAAGATATTGTAATCAAAAGTGGAAAGAGAACGATCTCCTTGGCTTAGAGTTATGAACTGAACACCGTGAATAGGCAAGTCAAGGGTGGAGAAAGTGCTCCTGCTCTATGAATGAACCGAGATGGTCGAATGTTAATGAAAGATGATGGAAGTTATTTCGTTATGTCCGGTCCAAAGCCCGTAACAACGATGTTGCCAAGAGACTATTCAAAATTAGAACAATTACCAATATGTGCCAGTGTGTGAAAAACATTTTCGAACTAAAACTATTTTTTCGAGCCGGAGTAAAGTTACGAATTTTCCACTCTTTTTGAAATGTTTTTCAGTATTTTCTTGTTTCTCTATTTTTCTTCCGAACGCATCTCAGAAAGAGGGTTCAATATTGACGCATGGAAAGGAAGTCGTTCACGTGGATTTCATGAAGTGTTGAGCAGAAACATTTATAAGGTCATTATTATCGTAGAAATATAGTGAACTATTTTAAGGATATTGTATTCATAATTTCATAGTGGGCCATATAACCCACAGACTTAAGGAAACGCTTCCGCTAATTACTATTCAACTACGAGCATTTTAAGAGTAATCATGTTTAATTAAGGACCCCGGGCTCGGGGCGTTACAACTATATATTTAAGAATATTGATTTGTTGATTAATAGTGCCTACTTTCAAATGTTGGAAGTCAGAAGAGCATGAATTAAATCTAACACCTTATAAAATAACCTTTAATAAGTTTACATAAGTTCAAGAAGTATCAAGTATAACGCTAAAATTACACACCTTAAGTTGCTATTTGAATTTATCTAAACTTAGGGTGTGTTCTCTTTATATTAATTCTTACTAAAACCTTATACTATGAGCTCATTAAAACTTATCAAATCTTATTTTATAAGTTATTAAACATTGTAACTTCTTCTAAACCTACTAGACCATACATTTATATTTTTAAATAAAAGTAAACACACAAATGTTTATTTTCAATTGGATTTAATGTGAGCATGAAAAAACCTTGAATATCATATGTTTAACCCAAGAGGCCAAGATACAATATTTTATTTCAATTCCTAAGCTTCCGCGCTTCCTACTTTCCCCAAAACTTTCTCTCCCATCGTACTTGTTTGTGTTATCTTGCTTCATAGACAATGAGAAAGGCTGAAATAACTAATCCTAACCTATTTCTACTAAAATAGGTTTCTGTCAGGTGAAAAAAACAAAGCCTTCTACCGTTCTACGACCATATGTTCCTCTGGAAGAGTATTTTATATTCTAAGTTGCCATGCTTCCTACTTTCTCCCACACTTTCATTAGTTTCTGTTTCCACGCTTCATGGAATACAAGAGAAATGCTGAAGTAACCAAATCTTCACCCTTAGAGCAATTGAGCCTCAACACGTCGAGTTTTCTTTTTTAGAATTCCAGAGTTCCGTGATAAAAATCTTCATGCCAACCATGTTTTCAATCTACAAAATAGTAACACTGCAGCAGATTCAGCCATCTACTTCTGAATACTCCATTCAGTAACACTGTCACAATTTCAAGGCTATACTATTTCTTGGCATACAAATAGTAAAAACAAAATACTTCTAGTAAAACCAGCACGGAAGCTCAAAGGCTATCCAGTTTTGACTTCAAGCACCGAATACTCCTCAAACTCTTCTGCACTTTCCCAACTGTACAATGATGCATCCATCTGAACCATACTGGAGTAAAGTGGACCGCTTTTCAAACATCTTTTGAATTGGGTCTAGTATTTACTGCTCATTTAAATACGAGTATCATCCAAGATAAAGCCAGAATTCAGACAGGCATTGTCTTTTGGCAAAAAAGATTGCTCTGGCAGCCTTTTAATCCTAAATTAAACTTTCAAGATTCCTGGCTCTATTAACTGCAAAAGTATAAAAAATATCTTCCAAGTTCCAAATCCTCAAAAAAAAGCTATGGGGAATAAAACAAGCATTAGCCATATAAACACCACCAAATTCGCAATTAATGATCCATCAATAATTTGTTCTCAAGCAACAACCAGCATGATTCCATATGCTACTTGCAAACAAACCATGCTTAACCTGGTTTAAAAAATTCTGGGTGATTGTTAGGGTAACCTGATAATATCCGATCTCGTCATGATCATATAGAAAGAACACTCCTCAACAAATTCCTCTTTATGCAAACAATTAAACATACCACCTCAGACCTCACCCTATTAAAAATCCCTTAAATTCCTCCATTTCTTCAACGCCATAAAGCCAAAACCTTTACGACAGGAGAGAAAAATCCGACAACACCCAAGCAGTCCAGAACTGAGTATATACCTTAAAGCAAGTTCATACACATCATAACCTTCTCCTCTTACCAACAATTAACCTACTTAATAAACAAAGTAAACCACAAGTTCTAGCAAAACCACGAGAAAACTCGTCTTCTCTTCACGCACCCTATATCATAAACTTCTACAGCTCATCTCATTCAATTCAGCTATACGCAAAGTTACAATATCCCAAAATACAACATTAAACACTCTCACAATCCAGCCTCACCTGACCTCAATCAGCATTCAAATTACTACATCAAATACAATCAACATTCAATAAATATATTTCAACTACGCTCAATTTAAACCACATAATCTCGTAAATTGTTCGATATCAGTGACACAAACCAAAAAAGAACATAAAAAAAGACTTACAAGCCCTGTTGATCCTGTGTAGCTTGGTAAAGACCATCATCACGATGAGTGCGGCAACGGGATCCGATAACTTGAATAGATTGCTGAGGGTCACCTCGTCTCTTCGCCAAAAACAGAGCTCTTCTTTGCGCTCTCTTCCTTGCGGCATCCATCATGTCGTGCACTTTCTTCTCCGATCTTCGCGCTTCGTGCCACATCTTTGCTCTCGTTTTTTTTTTCTTCACTTTCGATTTGGGATTGAAGTTCAATTTGGGGGGAAATCAAACCCTAACCCTAGAATAGTCCATCGACTGTGATTAGACGATGGATATATGATAATGGCCCTCTTGTTCTATGTGGTTTTCGAATTCTCCTGGCTTTTGCTTTCTTTTGTTTGTCTTGTTTTTCTCCCTTTATAAATAAAAGGAAAAAATTTGTCAAGATGTTTTAACTTTTCGCGGTTTTCTTTTAATAAGTTAAATTTTGGATAATATTGGAATGACTAATAAATTTTTCAACTGGTAATATGTGAGGTTTTTCTTAAATTTTAATTTATTATTTTTGTGCTCTTTCTCTTCTTCTACTTTCCATCCCCAATTATTTTTGTGTTTTTAAACCGATTTTAACTTGTTAAAAGCAAATACTCTTAACAGGTTAATTTATTCCATGATTGTTCAAAGTTTAACTTATTAAAAGAAGACTGCGAAAAGGTTGACTTATTCTCGACAACTTTTCCTAAATACAACTAACACGCTTCTTTAGTCTATAGCAAGAAATAGACTTAAACGAAAAGGCCAAGGCTAGTACGACGCATTATTTTGGATTGGACGGCTCCCTTAACAAACTCGTGTTGAAGTTGAGAATCGGTGAAGATAATAATATCCAACTGATCTTGAGATGCTGGTTTTATTGCGATTTGCATTGCACACAACTCAATCTGTGAATGAGAGGTGGCGAAAATCGTAGTTCAATTTCAAAGTCCTGTATGCTTCCATAGTTCAAACGATTGTGGCTTCCACAAGTCCTCGCCCCATACCTATCAGCCAAATTTTTGTCGCAGTCAGCGGGTACATAGTGTTTCGGTTAATGAAGCCTTCAGCAATACTTCTATCACCCATTTATTGGGTATTGGTTTGATCAATTCTATAGATTTGCATCTTCATGGTTGATTTTAAGAAATAGAAATAAGTTTGTAACATATGGCTTCAATTGAATATAAGTTTGTAATGGAGAAATTAGCAACTCGATATAAAAAATAGACATTATTGACATTCAATTGGTATATACAAGCAAAGGAAAAGGGAACAATAACATTATAACACCATTACTCACACACCTCATTGAGTCGTACTAAATCTAATAATATGTCAACATGATGAAACATCACTCAATATAAGTTACTAAACTAAAATTCCTCTACTAGAGAACGTTAAAGTAGCAACTCACTAAAACGACAATACAAATAATTGGAAAAGTAAATAATGTATCTCACTACAAGGCCCATTACCCCAAACTAATATTGTGGTAATATGAGAATTATAAAAATTACTAATATAAGGAATGTCGATATTCCAAAATAATATTGTTAGACAGGGTAATATAGGACTTATAAAACTTACGGTGAAAACTTATTTTTATCTATGGATATGGGAATAATATAAGATATCACTTTTATTGTTATATAATATACAAGAATAATATGAGAATAAGCAAAATTACTAAATTACATCTGACCACTTATTCCCCTTTTTTATATAGGTATAGGATATTATATTACTGTTTAATTTTAGCCATCAAAGAAGATTACAATTAATTTTAACTTACATATTATACGAATTTGAAAACTAGTGAATTACTTCCCTTCGTCTCCCAAACGATTTTTCATTTTTGTTTGTCCCAATTACTTTTCTCATTTCCTTATTTGGATATGGTTCATCGATTATAATATTATTTAACTTACAAAAAATATTTGATCCTACTCTATCTCTTAATAAATATTATTTAAAATTAACCACTACCTTACTTTCCAAATATAAAATGAAATTTTGGTCCACACCAACCTCCATCCTTAAACTTTAGAAAAAATTGTCAAGAATAAGTCAACATTTTCGCGGTCTTCTTTTAATAAGTTAAACTTTGGATAATACTGGAATAAGTTAACTTTGATATTACTTTAACTTTTAACAAGTCGAATGACTTATAAATTATTCAACCGATAATATTTGAGACTTTTCTTAAATTTTAATTTATTATTTCAGTGTTCCTTCTCGTCTTCTACATTCCATCCCCAACCATTTTTGTGTTCTTAAACCGGTTTTAACTTGTTAAAAACAAATACCCTAAAGAGGGTAACTTATTCCAGGATTATACAAAGTTTAACTTATTAAAAGAAGACCACGAAATGGTTGGCTTATTCCCGATAATTTTTCCTAACTTTATGCCCAAAAGAAATAAAAAATCCTTTGGAGTGGAGGGAGTAATTTGTTTTGGATCCATAAGTCCATGACCACGAATACCCCCTACCTTGATCCAACTTTTAAAGGATAGGGCCAATTTTTTGTGATAAGGCTAATATCTCAACGATCAAGTTTTAACCACAAGAACAAGCAAATACTTATGATAGTATTGTTAAGGGGCATCTCCACTTCCAAAAACCGTTGTTGGTAATTGTGACATAAAGTCACAAGGTGAAACTCGGACTAAAGAAACCAAATAACCTTATTGAACAACGAAACGATGGATTGAAATCATATTGATACGTACTATCAATGTCCTTGAAAACCCTATTAATTAATTTATTTATTTATTGAAGCATACAATTGGCATATTTAATGAAATTTAAACTTCAATGAGCAAAGAAAAAGCACGAGATGTCTTAATCTTAACCCCTAATTTAAGACTCTTTATGAAATCATTATTGTATGCCATAATCCAATTGAGAAGACCGCACCATCAATTTTGCCGGCCATACAGCAAAAGATTTATAACATGAAAAGTCTTTCCTTTGACACCAAACCAATAACAACTTGACTCCCAATCATGACTATTAATTATATACACAACCTTAACCAACTATTTAGAGCCCCCCAAACCAAAGTTTGTTCACTTTTCCAATCTACCAAAGTATCCTCTATAGGAGAATACTACATGTAATCCTTAATACTTAAGAAGATTTTTTTAAAAAGTGTATAAGTGTCCACATAAATGTGTCATATTTATATATATATCCCGTGCTTATTTAAAACCACATTTTTTATTAAAAATGGAAATATTTAGACATTGATGGTTGCCAAATACATAACTTTAACTATTAATTTCTTAAATCATATACTACTCCAAAAATCAAAGTATAACACAAATACAAACAAATCTAATAATAGTTTACATAGAATTAGCTTACATAATACACAACGTTCGGGGGCGTTGGATAAGGTGCCTAAAAAGTGGAAATATCAAATCAACCTAAACAGTAATTACACCAACCTATCCGTGATTTTGGCACATATTCCAAAATTAATACTATTTCAGGAAATATATTGAATGTTAAATAACGGCCGGGGGCGTTCGTTAGCAAAATCTTACATAATATACCATAATATCATTGTTATTGGTCCCATAGGCAATTTATTGAAATTCAAATTTATGCTCCTCTATGATCATCAATGTTATATAGCATCAATTTTAGTAAATCTAGAACCCAACTTATCTTCAATTTCAAAATTCATTCTATAATATGACATAATGATGTGGTACTCTTTATGCCTTTATAGTATTAGATGACTATGTAGTACTCTCTATGTCTTTAAATTTCTCCTACATATAAATTGTTAGATTAATATTGGGTTATCTTCCTCCCAAGTTTAAAAAAGTTTTAGATTAAGTGTATTCATCATATGCACCCAGGTGTAGAAAAAATATCCTACATTCAACAATATTGTTTGCTCAGTTACTTGTGTGGAACTCTCCAAATAATGTAATTTTTTTTCATTTGAAGTTTTACAAATGAGCAATAAGCAGTCAAATTGCATTAGGCTAGGTGTAGAACATTCTAATAAGTCTTGACAAGTTCCTAATAAATTTCAAAAGAGTAAAATGAAGAGAATACGTCATTGATATGCCATCAAACACACATAATATTCTAAGAGATACTATTTTAAAAAATCAATACTATCCCACACATATCTTTTATTCCTTATTTATCGATTTGTAGTAAACAAATGCTAAAACTAGTACGGTAAGTTCTACTTATTTTTTTTCAAAATATAATCTTATTATTTTTAATTATAAGATTATAGTCTGGTAAAAAAAAAACCTTTACACCACCATCGCACCGAGCCATCACCTAAAGACTCATTATAAGACAAACTGCTCCCACCTAATAAGGGCCTGTTCTTTTCGGCTAATTTTAGCTGAACTGAATTGAACTTATTGGAGTTGAACTGAACTGAACTTATTAGAGTTGAACTGAACTAAACTGAACTGATTGGAATTGAACTGGATTTATTGGAGCTGAACTGAACTGAATAGTTGAATTAAATTGTAATAAGTATATAAATAATAAGTAAATAATTATTATTATGAATATTAAAGAAGAAGTAATGATAATTCTAAGTGATAATAGTTAAACTAATAATTTAGAATAATATGAAATTAAATAATGATAATATTTTTTTGATGTTATTAAATGATAGGTATAAATAAATAAATAATAATAATAATGATAAAATAATTTTAAAAATAATAATTACTGATAATATAATAATGAGTAATTACTATTATTAGTATTAATATATAAATACTTGATGATGATGATATAATAACAATGATGTCTAAGAAGTAAATTAATATTACCATTATAATAATAATTAGCTTAAAACATGGGATGATGTGTTCTTCTAACCAAACCACGATATGTAGTGTGTTAGGGCCTGTTCTCTTCGGCATAATTCAACTGAACTGAACTGAACTGAACTGAACTGATTGGAGCTGAACTGAACTGAACTGAACTAATTGGAGCTGAACTGAACTGAACTGAACTGAAATGAACTGAAATGAACTGAATTGAATTGAATTGAATTGAATTAAATTGAATTAAATAAATATATAAATAATATTTAAACAATAATAATATGAATATTAAATAAAAATTATAATGATAAGTAATAATAATAGTATTTTGGATATTAATAAATGATAGTTATAAATAAATAATATTAATAATCATAAATTATTAATAATAATAATAATAATAATAATGATTGATGATTATAATGATAATTAATAACAATTATTTTATAGTCTTTGTATTAATATATTAATACTTGATGAAGATTATATAATAACAATAATATCTAAGAAGTAAATTAATATTACTATTTTAATAATTAGATTTAATAATAATATAATACTTTAGTAATTAAATAATGATTGGGTCGGACCGTCCAAAATTGCATCATAAAACGTTTTGACGTGATTTGATTGGTTTATGCTTTTGACCTAAACCATGTTCCTCCTTAATGATAATAGTAATAGTAATGAGTAAAGCTATAATAAACAAAATAATATATAGATATAATAATGATAATACTTAATAATAATGATATAAAATAAATAATAATAATATAAAATAAATAATAATAATAATAAGAGTAATTAGTAAAATAAATTATAAAAGAATGGAGTTGAACTGAACTGAACTGATTGGAGCTTAACTGAACTGATTGGAGCTGAATTGAACTGAACTGAACTGAACTGATTGGAGCTGAACTGAAAATAAGCTGAAGAGAACAGGCCCTTAGTCTATGATAGAGATACACCAAACCCCACCACAAATCGCCAAAGTATCTTTAATATGCAACGTAACGACAATGTTGTACCTTAAATAGTACTGCCGTATTATTAGCAACTTTGTAATTTTTTCATATCTTATAGCTTTTTGTAGCTTACTTGTATAATGTAATAGTGAATATTTAGTCGGTAAAATAAAACAACAATTGCAAATTAGAATACTCGTACATGAAATTTGATTAAACCGCGCACCAACCCAAACCTTGCCTAGCCATAATAGTAATAATAATGAGTAAAGATGTAATAACAAAAATAATATATAAAAATAATAATAACAATAACAATAACTATAATAATATAATAACAATAATAATAAGACAAATTTGGGAGAAACAATCTTTTAAATACACTTTTTTGCGAGAAACAACCTTTTAATTTTTTTTTTTGCAAAAAACAACATTTTAAATAAACTTTTTTGCGAGAAACAACCTTTTAAATATTTTTTTGTGAGAAACAACCTTTAATTTATTTTTTTGCGAGAAACAACCTTGTATAATTTTTTTTTTTGCGAGAATACACCTTATCACTCTTTTGCGGCGTTGACCACAAATTTCCGCCCTTGACCAAGTCAAATTTGCTATTTACACTCCTTCTTTCTTATTTCCACACTCCTTTTCCCTCCTTTGTTCCCCATTATATAAATCTCATGTTTTTAAAACCCAAAAAGTTCTTTCTCTTTTAGTAAATTGATTAAGTAGTAGTCTTAGGGCCTTTTCTCTTCGGCTAATTCTAGCTGAACTGAACTGAACTGAACTTATTGGAGCTGAACTGAACTGAACTGAACTTATTGGAGCTGAACTGAACTGAACTGAACTGAATTGAATTGAATTAAATTATAATAAGTATATGAATAATAAGTAAATAATAATTATTATGAATATTAAATAATCAGTAATAATAATTCTAAGTAATAATAATTACTATGAATATTAAATAATCAGTAATAATAATTAAATTAATAATTTAGAATAATATCAAATGAATAATGACAATATTATTTTGATGTTATTATGATAGTTATAAATAAATAAATAATAATAATAAATTAATTTTAAAAATAATAATTATTGATAATAATAATAATAATTTATAATAATGAGTAATTACAATTATTAGTATTAATATATTAATACTTGAGGATGATGATATAATATAATGCCTAAGAAGTAAATTAAAGTATTACCATTATAATAATAATTAGCTTAAAACATGGGTTGATGTGTGCTTCTAACCAAACCACGATTTGTGGTGGGTTGGTCTATGATAGAAATACACCGAACCGCCAAAGTATATTTAATATACAACGTAACGACAATGTTGTATTTTAAATAGTACTGCAGTATTATTAGCAACTTTGTAATTTTTTCATATCTTCTAGCTTTTTGTAGCTTATTTGTATGATGTAATAGTGAATTTTATTCAGTAAAATAAAGCAACAATTGCAAATTAGAATACTCGTATTGACATAAAATTTGGTTAAACCGTGCATCAACCCAAACTTTGCTGAGCCATAATAATAATAATAGTAATAATAATGAGTAAAGATATAATATATATAAATAATACTAATAATTATTATTATATAATAACAATAATAATAAGTAAAATAAATTAGAACAACAATAATAATATTAAACAAATTGGTTAAATAATGAATGGAGCTGAACTGAACTGAACTGAATTTATTGGAGCTGAACTGAACTGAACTGAACTTATTGGAGCTGAACTGAACTGAACTTATTAGAGCTGAACTGAACTGAACTGAAAATAAGCTGAACAGAACAGGCCCTTAGTACTAATACATGCATTGGCAAATTTGGGTTTATGTTTTTATAATCCCATGTATTACACTACTACTTAATCAATTTACTTAAAGAGAAAGAACTTTTTGGGTTTTAAAAACATGAGATTTATATAATGGGGAACAAATGAGGAAAAAGGAGTGTGGAAATAAGAAAGAAGGAGTGCAAATAGCAAATTTGACTTGGCTAAGGCCGGAAAAGAGTGATAAGGTGTGTTCTCGCAAAAAAAAATTTAAAAGGTCGTTTCTCGCAAAAAAATATTTAAAAGGTTGTTTCTCGCAAAAAAATGTATTTAAAAGGTTGTTTCTCGCAAAAAAAATTAAAAGGTTGTTTCTCGCAAAAAAATGTATTTAAAAGGTTGTTTCTCGCAAATTGCCCTAATAATAATATTATAATAACAATAATAATGAGTAAAATAAATTAGACCAATAATAATATATTAAATAAAATGGTTAAATAATGAATGAAGCTGAACTGAACTGACCTTATTAGAGCTGATCTGAACTGAACTTAAGGTGATAGTAACCTGGTATTACCCACTAAAAATATCTAAAAACCCTTGATAAAATCTGTAAAAAATAAAATAAATTATAGTATCAAATACTCCAACTTTAATATAAAAGGAAAGACAGGTCATTATGAATTGGACCAACCATAAACATCTTTAAACTATAGTATTTTCTTATACATTCCCCCACACCTTCACATCACCCTT
Organism: Patellifolia procumbens; assembly: GCA_947645195.1. Lineage (NCBI taxonomy): Eukaryota > Viridiplantae > Streptophyta > Magnoliopsida > Caryophyllales > Amaranthaceae > Patellifolia > Patellifolia procumbens. The sequence continues at coordinate 5,518,765 of CANSGD010000144.1, forward strand.
ATATAACTCTCTCTTATAATTCCCTCCCATCCCCCCTCCACGCTCCCTTCCATTCACTCCCCCACCAGGGGGTTCCACAACCACAATGTCCCCACCCAAAAACCACCTTCCTCCACCACCATCGCCACTCCTAAAACAAAACTCATGGTCACCAGACTACCACCGTGAAGAACTATGGCTCCGCCGCAAAGAACGCAGTGGGCCCCGCCGCAGCAAGAGTCTTACCGATGAAGATTTCGACGAACTTAAAGCTTGTATTGAACTCGGGTTTGGTTTCGGGTTTGACTCCCCTGATACAGAACCCGATCCACGATTATCCGATACTTTACCTGCGTTAGGGTTTTACTTCGCCGTTAATAAGAGCTATAACGACACCGTTTTGAGGTCTAATAAATCGTCTTCTTCTTCGTCGGAAAGTGATTTGTCTCTTTCTTCTCCCGTCGGTAGCCCTCTCACCATGTTTTGCCCTGGTAATTTTATTTTATTCAATTCAATTATCTTTTTTTTATTTGTTTATTTTATGGTTAAATTGGTTGAAGCGAGATTTGCGGCGCTGATATATGATTTATATCTAATCTCATGTTTTATCATGATCTTCTCCCTATTTTTTGCGATCATGATTATCATGTTATATAATTGCGTATAATGTATGTATGTGATGTTCCTGTTTTTTTATATTTCCGTTACTGATGATAATTTGAGTGGAGTACCTTATGAATTGCAAAATTTTATTATTCGAATTTATGAAATTTTTGTAGTGGATTTTGATTTTCGAATATTAATACTTGTATTAATTTTCGCTCCCTTATTATTTTTGAAAATATTTCAAAATAAAGTTGGCTGTTCAAAAACTCTTGGTCATAAGGTCATAACATTTTACTACAATAATTTCTCGTGCTAATGAGCTACTTAGGTCCTGTTCAGTTCACCTTAAAATAAGTTCTATTCGGTTAAAATAAGTTCAGTTCATCAGAAATGACTTTAATTCAGTAAAAATAAGATGAACAGAATGGGGCCTTAGAAATTATAACTTCATTTTAGGTAATCATGAAATAATAAATAAGCATTGGTAACACAGGTTGATGCATGATTTTGCCAACCTTTGTTGAATTTTGGCTGTGGTAATATAAGGAGTTGAATATTTTGTAAATGCATTATTCTCAAAAACAATTGTAAAATTGCAAACTCCCTAGGTGATATATACTTCAGTTTTGGAGAATTACTAGATAATGCAACTTTATGAAAAATTGAAAATTTATGCTACATTTTCACTGCCGAAAGTATGATTTCGTTGCAAATTTTAAATTGTATTCTTTTCATAGACATTTTTCTACAGCTGCAAATTTTTCATAGACACCCTTTTGCCTCCCCCTTACGGCCTTACCTAGATATAATTGCTTAGAATAAATATGGTATTAATACTCTCCCTGACATTTTTTCACAGCTGCAAATTTTAGTACCATTAATTTAGTGCATTCATTATACATCCGGAGTAAAAATTAATACGTCTATTAGTATGTAATTAGATGATTACAAAATGTGAGGTTTTCTTTGATAGTCAACATCTCTTAAGTGTTAGATAAATTACTCTTAAGGCCTGTTCTCTTCGGCACAAAATAGCTGAATTGAATTGAACTGAACTAAACTCAAAGAAATAGTGATATGTGAGAGTAAAAGTATTGTCCAGAGCTGAACTGAACTAAAAATAAGTTGGGGAGAACAGACCTTTAGCATTTCATAACTTGGAAATCTATTAGGGTTATGTATAGCATTTAATAGGAAGTGCCTTTACGACATTCCATATGTAACTTTTTATCACTATGTTAATAGTACTTAACACTATAAAATCAACCTAAAAGGTCGTAAGTTCTCTCCATGTCTTGAAACAGAGAGAGTATTTACGAATAGTCAAGTCAATTTTCAAACATAATTAAATTGACAGAGAGAGTATTTACGTAATAGTCAAGTCAATTTGCAAACATAATTGAATTGACAGAGAGAGTATTTACGTAATAGTCAAGTCAAATTTTCAAACATAATTAAATTGACAAATTTATTGTAGTTTGAGTTCTTAATAAATGCACTCCAATTAAATTGGTTGATAATATTTTGTCATTATTTGTCAGAAAATTAGACATCCTAATCTAATTTATAATATCGATAGTATGAAAGTGAAACTCACAAACAAAATTGAAAATGTTTTGCACCCATCATGTACGAATAAAGAGTATGGACTACATTATGTCAAGTGTCAACTTGTCAAGTACTATTATTTTCTAAAAAAGTTAGTATTGCTATTATCAAAGTAATTAAGGTTGATTAAAGTGTTGGTAATGATAGATTATGAAATGATTATGCAGGTGATGATCCCAAGACGGTTAAGACAAGGTTAAGACATTGGGCACAAGTGGTTGCGTGTTCAGTGAAGCAATCATGGTGATGGAAATCATCACTGATCATACCTCTAATCTGCTGCTTAAGCTATCACAAGGGTTAATTTTAATTACTAGTTTGTGCATATCCAATTACTCTTAATAGTTTTTCTTTTACAAAATTAACCCAAACACATCCTTATTTCTTACCAGTTAGTAATAACCCCCACCCCCTTAAAAAAAAACTTAAAATGTGACCTTAACAATGTTATTAATCAGAGCATTTAATGAGATCCCAATTTTGGTTACTTTACTAATATGTTGTGATTTTTATTTCGTTTGTTTATGCGTGTGATTGGAGTAGTGAAAAGGTGTGAAAAATGTTTGTGTTTGCGTTGTTGTTGCTTGAATTTTGTTTTGGAAAGAGTGTGTTTTTTCGTGGTTCCAGACTTCCAGTTTAAAAAAAAAACAGCTAGTTTGTGATCTGTAAAAGGCATTGCTTTGCATGGAGTAAGCAAGATATTATGTTTTCTGTGGAATCACGACATTTTCGTTCACAAGTCTAACCGTTAATCATTGCATTTCTTAAATTCCTTGTTTTATGAGACGAAAGGTGGAATCTATATGAGTCTTGGCGTATAGCCTTTGTTCATATATTACAAGAATATAAGGGTATAGACTAAAGTGATACTTTTTTATATTTTTAAATATAATCTCATTTATAAAACATTCAATTTGGAAGAGAGAGCAAGAGAAATGCCGGCCAATTGCCCAGCCAGTTTAAGAAAGGGAGAGAAGAGCGCCACGTGTACACATATTGTAGTGGAGGCGCGTCATCTTAGGACATGTTTAGATTTACTGAAAACAACTGAACTGATTGGAATTGAACTGAATTGATTGGAGCTGAATTGAATTGAATTAAGTTGAATTTAATAAATATATAAATAATATTTAAACAATAATAATATGAATATTAAATAATAATTATGATGATAGGTAGTAATAATGAATAATTATTAATGAATAATAATAATAATTTTATTTTGGATATTTTCTAAATGATAATTATAAAGAAATAATATTAATAATCATAAATTAATAATAATAGACTAAAGTTATACTTTTCTATATTTTTAAATATAATCTCATTTAAAAAACATTCAATACAATAAAGAACATTAGAAGAGAGAGCAGGAGAAATGCCGGCCAATTGCCCAGCCACACGTCAGTTTAAGAAAAGGAGAGAAAGCATCTGTCAGTACCATGTGTACACATATTATAGTGGAGGTGCGCCATCTTAGGTTTGTGTTGGTCTGGCAATTGGGACCAAATTTATTTTTATCAAAGCTAGACTAATTGCCCACAATAGTAAAACTTTATAAAGACTTGGTCTTAGGCTCTTAGCATAATTAGACTAATTAAAATCATACCATTGTACATGCTCTCATGTGAAACAATTACTCAAATATGTTTAAATGCTAACAAAACCCCAAGATCATTTTCGGTACTAATCAAATCATCAACGTAAATAAGAACCAAAATCTAAGGGCCCGTTCGGTATCACTGCAGTTTTCTGTATTTTGGTTTTTTGATTTTTATAGGCATATGATATATGTCCTATAATGAATAAAGAATTAGTCAAATTTATTGGGAACATGATGATTTTGAAAACTGGCAACTAAAAAGTGAAAACCACCTTTTCTGGTTTCGTGTTTTTGGTTTTTAGTTTTCAAAAAAAACTGAAAACAAAAACGATAACAAACAGTCCTTAAAGGGTCCGTTCGGTATCATTATGGTTTTCATTTTTTTTTTGTATTCGAAATTCATACTATGATAAATATCTTATAATAAATATAAAACTAGTCAAAGTAATTGGAAGTATGATGATTTTAAAAACTGCCACTTTTGTGATTTGTTGTTTTTTGTTTTTGTTTTTCGACAAATTTGAAAACAAAGAACGATAAGAACATGCTATAAGTAATACCTTTAGGTAAGTGAGCGGGGATATGACTTAGAAAAGTCGAATTATATGAAACTTATCTCTTAAGGTGAAGAGCGCACTATTATTTTAAAGAACCATGAGAATTTAATGGTTTAAAATGGTTCCAAACCCAATTTTTTTTAACCACCAAGGAAATCTTCATAATTAAAGGCTCACCTCTGAGAACAAGACCATAAGGAACATACTTTAAAGATGTTCCAAAAAGAAGGGACTAAGAGCCTGTTTAGATTTACTGAAAACAGCTGAGCTGAACTGAACTGATTGGAGCTGAACTGAACTGAACTGATTGGTGTTGAACTAAACTGAACTGAATTGAATTGAATTTAATTTAATTTAATAAATATATAAATAATATTTAAACAATAATAATATGAATATTAAATAATAATTATAATGATAAGTAAGAATAACGAATAATTATTAATGAATAATAATAATTGTATTTTGGATATTTTTAAATAATAATTATAAATAAATAATATTAATAATCATAAATTAATAATAATAATAATGATTAATAATTATAATGATAATTAATAGCAATTATTTATAGTCTTTGTATTAATATATTAATATCTGATGATGATTATATAATAACAATAATATCTAAGAATTAAATTAATATTACTATTTTAATAATTAGATTTAATTATTTATTAATATTTAATAAATTATTGGGTTAGACCGTGCAAAATTACATCATAAACCGTTTTGACGTAATTTGATTGGATTATGGGCTGAAAACACAGGTTTATTTGTGCTTTTAACCTAAACTATGTTCCTCCCTAATGATAATAGTAATAATAATGAATAAAGCTATAATAAACAAAATAATATACAGACAATAATAATAATACTTAATAATAATGATATAAAAATTAATAATAATAATACTTAATAATAATGATATACTCCCTCCGTTCCAAAATGTTATACCCATTTGGAATATGGGGGAAAATCAAGGCAAATATAATCATAGGAGAATCTTATGTTTATTTTAATAATTTTCAGGTACTTTTTTTGTCCTTATTAGGAAAAGTAAGAGAGAGAGATTCAAATGTGGGGACCATTAAATACAAATGAGTAAAAGGTAGGTAAATGTATAGATATTGAAGGGTAAAATGGGGAGAAAAAATGTATATAAATAGAAAAGATTGTATATGGGTATATCTTTTTGAAACGGCCTAAAACGGAAAATGGGTATAACATTTTGGAACGGAGGGAGTAAAATAAAATAATGATAATAATAATAAGAGCAATTAGTAAATAAATTAGACCAACATAATAATATTTAACAAAATGGTTATAAAAGAGCTGAACTGAATTGAACTGAACTGAACTGATTGGAGCTGAACTGAACTGAATTGAACTGAACTGAAATTAAGCTGAAATGAACAGGCCCTAAATGATGAGATGGCTGTGGCTTAAATTTCTATTGGCCCAATTTCTATTTGCTTAAAAAGAAGTATTGGGCCTAATGTCTTCGGAGGATGCTTGGGTCGTGTTTCCCATGTGACACCATTTCATTGGGCTCAGTTTTTTGCGCTGGACAATATATCCCTCGGCCTGCTAAGGCTATGGGATATCTAAAAGGCCCATACGTAATGCGTTGCAAGAGGCCGTCAAGACCAGTTTTTATCTATGATAGTGCTAGTTGTTTAATCAATACTCAGTAGTCAGTAGTCAATACTCAATACTAGAAAGTTGTTTGATTGACGACAAAATAACAAAACGTAAGAATTATAGGAATTTGAACTTTCTACAATGTAGGAATAATTACCTAGGATTCCTTTTTCTTAAATACTTAAAGATATCATATCATTTATAATTATGAGATTACATTATCTCTATTATATAAGTTAAGAGGTGGGGGTGGACACCAAAAAGAAATAAAGAAAAATAAATAAAATAAATCAATGAGTTTATTAAGTAATTAAGTTTTATTTTCAAATTTATCCATTAGATTTTTAATAAAAGATGTTCAAAACTTCTAACTAAAATATCTAAAAACCTACAAAGTAAATTTTAAAAAATATCAACGATTATATTTTCTTGAGATCTATAGATAGACACCCACTTTGCTATACTTTAATATACTTTTGAATTTTTTTATTTTGAAATACATGAGTAATTGATTGTTCTTTATTGAAGGCACACTTGATCAAATTGATCATGATAAAGTATTTTAGCATGAATGAGAAATATGATAAAGTATTTTCAAATACTTTTGAATTTTTTCTCATTTGGACAATGAGCAAAAATACCTTACCGGGTACTATATAACAAAAGTTGTAGTTGATGGGGGGAGTAAGGGATGTTTTCAAAGAAAAATGAGCCAAAATAAATTTAGCTTGAAAACAAAATATGTTGTGTACCTTCACATTTTATCACGTTACAATAGCCAAAATACACATCGTATGCAAATAAAATTAGGATTTTTTGTTCAAAACCACCTAAATTTTTCACGTTTTTAGAAACTCCCACCTTAATGAATTTTTCTTTTAAATTTCCACCTATCATTCCCAATTTCATTAGAAACTCCCACCATTTAATGATTTTTGTTAAATTCCGTTAACAAAACCGTAAAGTGGGCAACACATATACATTTTATTATCAGTTTACGCTGAAATTAAAGTCAATTTCATCAATTTAATGGCAAATCCTCAACACATTTGCCGAATTACAACTATTTAAAAAGACTTGCAATTATTTCAAGTTCCATTTTGTTAACATAATGTATACGTGGGACCCACTGAACGGTTTTGTTAATGAAATTTGGCAAACACCGTTCTGTGGTGGGAGTTTTTAATAGAATTGTAAATGGTAGGTGGAATTTAAAAAAAAAACTCATTAAGATGGGAGTTTCTAAAAACATGAAAAATTATGATAAGATGCGACTATTCATAAAATTATCTACTACTGTAGATTATGAAATTTCATAATAAAATTATTGTCGCACGCATCGCGTGCATAGAAATCTAGTAATAAATAGAATAACTCTTTGGACTGCCTCTCACAGAGGGCTCACTAGAGGCTCATTATCCCCATATCAAAGTAAATGCTTGAGGTAAGTATAGAATCCTAGACAAACTAGGGATGATGGGAAGGTTCACCATCGGAACCAACCTAATTCCTATTACCTAGCTAGGATCCCTTAGGTAAATACTAAATAAAACTTCTCATGTAGATTTAATTCTTTCATTGTCAATCCTAATTTAAATATGATCAATTTACCATGTAAAAAGAATCAACATGACATGTTGTAACAGTCATAAACTCATGACAATCTAGTGCATGGATAGGAGCAAAAGGAGTGATGTGGAAGCTATTAGTTTTTCCATTTTGGGAGGCCTTCCTCTATAAAGAGGCATCCATTAAACGGGTTGCCTCCCATACTCATGGGAAGGCTTATTTGAAGAAATGTCAATGCGATGCACTTAGACCCAACAAAGAATCGAGTTTAACCCATGAAATAAGTGATAATATGTCCTTAATTATCAAAGTTCAACATAACTATACGAGTAAGAGTATTCCTAAATCTAGGATGATAAATTAAACTTGAAATGTTATATAAAAAGGCATTACAAAACTTAAGATTTAGGGTGTGTTCTCTTCAACTTATTAGAACTTATATTAACTAATTTGAACTTATATTAACTTATGTTAACTTATTGAATTTTATATTATATGGCATTAAAACTTATTAGAATTAATCTGAACTTATTTTTTCTAAAATAAGGCAAAATTAAATTGAAGCAAACAAAATCTTATGAACTTTGATGACAAAATTTTCATACATTCAATTAAAGTCTCACTACTACAACTTACAAAGCATCTCATATTCTCATAGATCCTCTTTGTGGAAAAAAATGGCACTTATTTGACTTTTCATACATTTTCACCTACTCTTGAGCCTTTTGTCAACTTAAATTGAAAGTTATTTCCAATTGTTTTCATACTAGTAATTTGGATTGCACATATACCACCTGGAAGACAATTTATGCTGCTTGATGTTCATATAGTACTTCTTATGTATAGTAACATTAAATGAAAAAGGTAATTAATTAAGGTTCTAACAATAGTATGCGTGAATACGTAGATATTGTAATTAGTTTCTTAATTTGGGATTTGCATCAATTGCATGCATGATTAGCTTTTCCCTGTACAGATAAAGTATAATATTAGTAGGTGGAAGTTTTTTTTAGATTCGTTAATAATTACGAAAAGGAGCCTAATCCTCTTACAGCCAAAGTAATTAGTACTTCTACAATCTAATTGAGCTAGTGACAGATGTTTCTTGAGTGCTATGGATGGGTAAGGGCTTAACAAATTATATGGAGGACAACTAGACAAGTGTTTGTTGGGCGTGTGATTACCAAACAATATTCTAGTATTCTTTTTCCTTCTGCTTTAGTTAAGCTCGTTTTGGAAGCTAAACCGGAGCTATGTCTGATAAGCTACCTGAAACTGAAAAGATATTTACGTAAATTGATAAGGTGGCGAAACTAAAAAGGTATATGAAAGTGTGAGCCATTTGATAGAATTAATTGAAAAATAGCTGAAATTTGACGTTAAAGTTCAAAAGTGAAAATAAGTCACCTTATTTTGAAAAGGTGTTTTATTTAACATTCCAATTTAAGTCACCTTATCTAGAGAAGATATTGTTTCAGAATATAGTCAAACAATGCTTTATCATTTAAGTTAGCTTAAGTAGGGATATTTCTTATCATTCAAGTCACCTTATTTGTATTGCCAAACGCACTCTTAGTATAATATTGGCATAATCAAGAATTTTCTATTAAAAGGCCGAATGTAGAAGACTTCATCCGAAAATGATGACTAAATACTCTTTGCTGTTATTTGTAGTAGACATTCAAATTATTAAGAGATATCACGATTTACGCTAGCCCCCTTCATCTCATCGTCGCTTAGTGTTGCGTTCTAGTGGTGCAAAAGCTTCCAACTAGATCTATTGGTTTCAATGGCGGAGTCAGAAATTTTCGGATGAGGGAGCGAGAATTGACAATTTGAAATATGAAATTGTATGAAAGGTTAAAAAAATATGGTATGAAGATTTGAACTTGGGTTCATGAGTTGTTTACTATAGTGATTAAAACCAACTAAGCCAAATCTATCTAGTGATATTACATTACATTAAGCACTATATATACATTAAAAAAATTGACGTTGAGGAGGACGGCTGCCCCCACCAACCCCCCTCTCTCCGCCATTGATTGGTTTTGTTTCTAGACAGTCGAGGAGATAGTGCAAAAACTATGGTTAGCATGAGGTATGTGATATTGCAATCAGAAGTCTGCAATATTAGTAAAAAATGGAAGAAGTAATATACTATAGATACTTCCTCCGTCCTTTTCTATTACAACATTAAGACTTTTATACTAATAGAATTTATTCCGTCCTTTTCTATTATAACATTAAGACTTTTACAGTAATAGATACTTCCTCCGTCCTTTTCTATTACAACATTAAGACTTTTATACTATTCATCTGGGGCTATATTTCGTGATTTCAATAAATTTATTGATAAACGTGAAACTCTAGGTATTACAATAGATAAAAACGAAGAAAGTAGTAACTTTACGAAAGTGGCAAGGCCATGCAAAGTCATGAGGTGATGATAATCAGATTAAAAGCAATAAAAGTTTGAAGAAATTAGGTGTCATTATCGAAGCCGAAAGAAGTATATGGAGAGCAATATCTTAGGGGATTCATAAAAGTGTAGCATAAGAAAGATAGATGGAATGGGTTAGGTGGAATAAGGATAGCATTTGTTTCCATTAGAATTCAATTACTAATAATCTTCCGTCCATATTGTACACGTGGCATGAATCTAGCTCATTTTCTATTTTCCCACACTTTCGAAATGTTATTGAGAACCTTCTTGTTTCATACTAAAAGCAAAATTGATGATATCGACTGACTCTTCTTCTTTGTAGTTTGTGTACCCCGCATTTGACATTTCACAGATAACACTAAAATATGGCATGCTCTTTTCCCCACCTCTTTAGTCTTTACATTCTCAATTAAATTTGCTGCACATATGAATATGACTGATACACTTCACCAAGCTAAGCCTACGCACACAAGATGTATTATATAATTTTGACGATGGAGACAATTTATATAATTCAATACAAATATATTTATTAACAAAAATTTGGTTATATAATTAAAAAATCTAGTACATATTCAATTTAAAAGACCATTTTAATATTACAATTTGGGTACATTACTAAAATATCATTCGAGTCTTCTCACCAGATTACTTTGATTTGGGAGATGATCTATTATGTTCATTCTTAATTTGGGTATTTTAACCGGTGTTTTTAGTAAATATGAGAAATCGGTGTTAAGAAGGGAAAGAAACCAGTTATCTATAGAATTCGATTTCTTTGATCAGGCAAAGAGACCTGATTTTACACATAACCGGTCTCTTATATTTTTTTTCTTCTCTATTTTTTTAAAAAAGTGGGGGTCAGTGGTCCCCCTTGTTCATACATAGGTCCGCCCCTGGATGTATTAGAGGTGAATATGACCACAAATAAGTCTATACGAGATTCCATGCTAATTAAAATTATGAAGGCTTTGATATTATAAGAAAATTTACATAGGAGAATAGTATTTTCTAAATATAATATATGTCTAGCGTATTGATGTTGCAAAACATATATTATCGTATCTTTACTATATCATTGTAGGCACAAAAAAATTATAATGTGCCACATCATCATATTTCATTAATCCAGTAAAGTCAACAGTTGACTTTATAAACGTAAATGATAAATGATTTAAATTAATTCGGACTTATAATTAAGTTTGGGCCGTTTTAATTATTAGTCATTTACTGGTTGGGTTAAAGCCTAATAACAAAATAGGCTATTTGGATAAATGATGGCCATGAGGCCCATGGTGGTTACTCATTAAAACCTAAACCCTATAAAGCTCTATAAATGGAGCCCTCCAGTCTCATTTGAAGGAGGTTCAGAAAAAACCAAAGAGAGAAACCAGAGAGAAAAACCAGAAGGCCAGAAAAGCAGAAGCCAGAGCTATTCCAGAGTACACAAAAATTCTCTGGAACCCAACAAACTACATCAAATTCTTTTTACCTAGAAGAAGAACAACAAGCATCAAAAATTAACGTACCGTTCTATTCTAAAGAAGAAGACTTGAAGAGATCAAGCCCGGAGGCCCTCATTCAAGAAACCAAAAGAAGACTTGAAGAGATCAAGCCCGGAGGCCCTCATTTCAAGGAAATCAATTCTGTATTACGAAGGTGTCAAACCAAGTTCGTGATACAACAAGTTAAATCATTGTGGAGATCGAATCAGAGGATTAAATTAGAGATTGTACCCAAAAATTCAAATCAATAAAACTTCTTATTTTGTTACATTTATCTTGACTTTGTTTTGCAGACTTAGTTAAAATTTGTGTTTACAATCATAATAACCAAAAACAACTTACTAGAGTTATATGTGTGTCATCCTCTCTACCTTCATCATTTTGAGATTACCTAACATTATTATGCTTAACAATAACACATTCACTTATTGAATGGTCTAATGGTAAATGATTACAAGATCAAACTCCACTTCTAAGTAGCAAGTAATACTAAGGATGAACTGATGAAGATGTCCCTTGCCCTTCTACTCTACTACAAGGGATTTTAACTCTACAATTGAGTTTGATTAATTTGCAAGAAATCTCGATCTAGGAGGACATTTCATATTAGCAAGCTTAAATTTTCTTTTTGGAAAATATCTTATATCTATATAGCGTATTGCTTTGATATGTGAAAGTGAGGGTTTGTGTATCACAATATTAGTGAGTGAGATAAAGAGTGCAAATTAAGTGACTTGTTATTTTATTTTATTTTGGAAACAAATAACCCCTTTACGAAAATATTGTCACCTTTCCCCCTTTCCTTAATAGCAAAAATAGTAATTTAACATTCATCTCAACAGAAGCTAATATCCTTATATGTGTTATATCGATTATGTATTATCATGTTGCATCAAAGATCATTAGCTCTAATCACAAAGGTATATTCAAAATTTTCTACATTGTTTATTAATATAATAAAACATTTGTCTCATCGGTATAATAATAAACTGGTTTAGATTGTGATTATCTAAACCAGAGATAATTGATGAGACAAATGTTTTATCATAATATCGCCTGGGGGGACGAAATCTAAACTGCTTAGATTTCACTTCATCTCTATGTTAAAAGAAGAAAACCTGGTTTATATTTCACTTCACTCTCCGATCCTAAACTTCTTTAACTCATGTGTTGATACTTGTGCTTGACACTTCTATAAACCCCTAAATTAAAAATGTACAAGGGGACGAAATAGTTGTAAAAGAGGCATTTTTTCATATACTTAAAATAATGAATAAATCTATAAACGAAACAAAACTTAGTTAAATCCTAGACTAGAAAGGTAGATCAATAGTCACAAAATTCTTTTTTAAAGTAGAGAATTAGTCAACATTAAGCCACCACTATTCTTTTACTAAGAAAAGCCAACAACTCTTCTAATTACTTACCACTTGTTTTCTTCTTTTAAAGCAAAACTAGTTTGACTAAAACCTATAATTAAAATAATGGAGAATGATATATATAGCTTTAAAGTTGAGAGTTATGCACAAGAAAGTAAAAGACAAAAACGAGTATTAAATCTCTAATAATATAAGAAAAAAGAAAGAAGACACCCCATTTTTCTTTTACCTAACTGCTTTACAAATTCGATAATTAATTTTTTATCGTCTATCACATATATTACGTACATTTGACGCTAATGAGGTATTTAATAACAACAATAGACTCAGTGATTTTCACATATATTCTCATCTTAATACACTTCAAGAAAATAAATATAATGCTTACAACTAACCTAAATACATACTCCTAACCATTAAAAAAGATTAGTATAGCATAAATGTGTGTAATCTTCTTCTTCAAAGTTCCTAGAAACGTCAACGTGACACGGCCTTATCTAAGTAAAGTAGTAGTTGTAGTTGCCAACTTCAACTTCCCATTAGCCCATTCCTCAATCCTCATAATATCTCTTTCTTTCTTTAATTTATTTCAATTTTCAAAGGCGACGAAAGTGGGAAACTTACTAATTACTCGCTCAATCTTATTACTTATTCTTCCAACATGACTTTAGAAAAATATATAAACAAAGAATAACATATAGTTTCTGAATATTTCTAGAACACCCTATTTTGTCATGTCACTTTCTATTGTCTTCTTTATAAAAGAGTCTACAACAATCTTGTATTTAACCCTTTGTTTTTTCATATCTCCACACTCTTGACTCTTCCTATCAAAATCATCGTTATGATAGTTCATACTCAAAAACAGAGCAAAACAGAGCATTTCTAAAAAAAATCAATCATAAAGTTATGTATTCTGGATCTTTTCCATCTGGGTTTTATTGTTGGGGTTGGGAATTTTTAACTGCCCTTTTGCTCTTTAGTTGTTCTTCTTCTTTCTAAAACTCAATTTTCGATCTTTATTCATTAAAGTATTAATCTTTTTAAAAGAAATTTATTGAATTAAAACAGGGGAAAACAGGGTATTTTTTTTATTTTATTATTTTAGGGGAAATTTAGAGTAGTAAATTGTAGAAATGGGGCAAAGGTCGATTCCAGCACCATTTCTGACGAAGACATATGAGATGGTGGATGATGAGATTACAAATGATGTGATTTCATGGGGTGATAAAGGTTGTACTTTTGTTGTTTGGAAAACTGCTGAATTTGCTAAAGATTTGCTGCCAAAGTATTTCAAGCACAACAATTTCTCTAGCTTCGTTCGTCAGCTTAATACTTATGTGAGTTCTCCTTTTCTTTTTATAAGTGCTTTAGTATAATTTTATTATATATTCGGGTGTAGTCGTAAAGGATCTTTATTTGAAATAAGAAAATGAGTGAAATAAGTCTTTAAATAAGATGTTTATCCTATATGTGAGTGTCGGATGAATAAGTTTATGCTTTAATAATATAATACTATAAGGTCTTGGAAAATTGAATTAAAAAGAATTTTTATCATATTATAGGATTGGTTGATGGCTATGTGATTGTGTTGTACTCCCTCCGTTCCTCAAAGAATTTTCCATTTGCTTTTTGCACGGTCTCCAATGCACATCTTTCACCGCTTATATTTCCTATTATTTATTAATAAAAATGATAAAATGTTGATATTTTGAATGTACCTATTAATATAAATCTAACAAGATCACCTATAACAATTATTTATATTATGTAGTAGTTATAATTTATGATCAAAGTTTACAAAGTTTGACTTCAAGAAAAGCAAATGGGAAATCCTTTGGGGGATGGAGGGAGTAATTCATAACGAGAGTTTTTTTTGACAAGATCATAACAAAAGTTGTGATTTTCTTAATTTAGAAACCTTATATACCTTTTCTCGAAATCCTAAACTATCTAGAGGTGTTTTTATTTTTATTTTTATTTTTATTTTTATCTATTCTCTTTAGTTTCTAATTATTTCTTGAGTAGAAGTTTGTTGATGTGACTCATGTGAGGATAATCATGAATCATCCTAATATTTCTTAGGAATAATTGTTTTTAATAATCCTACCTTTTGGCCATTTTAAATAAATAATTCAACCTTTTGATTATTCACTAATAATCCAACCTTTATACCTCAATTTTCTACGCTAAACCAAGGTGACCTGTAACCTGTTGAAGTGGTAAAATTTTTTTGGAATAATTGTTTTTAATATTCCCACCTTTGGCCCATTCTTTCGTAATAATCCCCCAGCCACCACGGCTCGAATAGCCTCGTTCTGCATCCATCCTACGCCTTGATTTGCATGCACTCTGTGCCTCGGTTTGCGTGCCGTGTGAAATATGTCTCCGGATAGGTTTTCGAGGTCAACTTAATCCCTTAAGAATCGAATCTGATGTTGGAAATGCCAAAAAAACAGCTCAAAGTGCCTCGTTTTGCGTGCGGCCTACTCCTCGATTTGCGTGCCGTGGGTCAACTTAACCACTTAAGGACCGAATCTGATGTCGAAACCGCCAAAAAACGGCTTGAAGTGCCTGGTTTTGCGTCTGTGCTGCTCCTCGATATGCGTGCCGTATAAAAAATATGTCTCCGGATAGGTTTTCGGGGTCAACTTAACTCCTTAAGGTTTGAATTTGTTGTCGAAAACGCTAACAAACGGCTCGAAGTGCCTCGTTTACATGCGTCCTGCTCCTCGGTTTGCGTGCCATATAAAAAATATGTCTCCGGTAGGTTTTCGAGGTCAACTTAACTCTTTAAGGGTCGAATCTGATGTCGAAAACGCCAAAAAATGGCTCGAAGTGCCTCATTTTGCGTGCCTCGTTTTAAAATGGTTTATAGAGTCAATCAAAACGTGACACGTGGCATAGGTGACCGGTTTAATAGGTTAATTCCTGTTTTGGTCTACTACAGGAATTGAGGTATAAAGGTTGGATTATTAGGGAATAATCAAAAGGTTGGATTATTTATTAAAAATGGTCAAAAGATAGGATTATTAAAAGCAATTATTTCTATTCTTATGGCCCTGTTGGCTATGAGAGGTTAGTCAAAACTCTAATATGCTTGTTTGGTAAGTAAGAGGATTGTATAAGAGTTTTTGGGTGAAAACTCCAAAAATGGAAATGCTGCAAAATGCAACGTTTTCTTGAGTTTTCCAGAGCAAAATTTTTGAAGACTATTTTACTCATTATTAAGTCTAAATTATATGGAGCAATGGAGCATCATCATTATTATCACACAGCACAAAACCACCAACACTCCCATAGAAATCTACCACCATACGCCACCATTGAGATTCACCCAAAAACAACCCACCATTTGATTTTGAACCACCACTAAAAATACCAGAATTCACCAAAGATATGACTAAAAATCTGGAAAAATGATCGACAAAAATTGTCCAAAACGGCGGTGCTTTGCGATGGTGGAGAGAATAGATTATGATGGTGATTGTGTTCTTTGGCGGGTGGCGTTTGTTTTGGTGAGTGGCGATTGATTGCAGTGGCATACACAAAGTGGTAGTGAGTGATAAAAATTTATGATGGTAGTGATGGTGATAGTAGTAGAAGATGATGAAGGTGAGAGAAAGGGTTGAATATGGGTAAATTTTTGATGATGAAAGTAATTTGTGGATGAAAGTAAATGGAGGAGAGAGAGGCGGTGGAAGAGGTTTATTTTTGTTTAATTGTTTTTTAAAGTAATGGGAGAAGACTAGAAGGGGTTTATTAGTTTTACTATTTTTTTTGTTATGTAATTATATGAGGGTTTATTAGTCTTAAATAGAAAATTAAATAAGACAAATTAATAAAGACCAATGTCTATAATTGTCATTTTATTCCATAAAATACTTATCAGCTTTAACCTAACAGCTAAATGTTACCAAACACATCCATACAAACAGTAGTCAAATACGCAGTCAAATTCTTTGAAAAAAAAGGTAAAACTCTAACAGCCAACTCTAAACTCTAAACTCTAAACTCTGTTTGCTAAACAGATTGTATGTCTTTTTTATATGCAAATAAACCTATTTAGGCACACAATTATATGAAGTTGAGGTAGTAGTTTGTTGATGTGACTCATGTGAGGATAATCATGAATTATCCTAATAATTCTGATGGGGTGATTGGTAATTAGAGTTTTGTGGTAAAAAGAGAGTTTGAAACTACTTTAAGTTTTTGACTTGTCAAAATCCTAGTAGGGGTGTTTGGTAAGGAGAGTTTCAAGAAAGAGTTTTGGGATGAAAACTCTCAAAATGAAGAAAGCTCTTATTTGAAGCTTTTTCTTTAGAGGATTATGTTAGAGAATTTGTGAATTACTTTTTTACCTATATATATATTAATAAATAAATTAACATGTTCATAAATGTTATTTTACACAAACAAAGAGTAATCAACTTTGATCAATCAGTTAAACTTTATCAAACACATTTATGTGAAAACTTAGTCAAATCAGCAGTAAAATCTGTTGAACAAACAGGTAAAACTCTAAACTCTAACTCTAAACTATCTGTTAAACTCTAAACTCTATTTGTCAAATAGGACCTACGTCTTTTTATATACAAATAAACCTATTTAGGCACACAGTTATATGAATGTAATATAGTAGATAAACGAACAACTCTTTTACGAAATTTAACAAAACATAGAAGATTAATTTTTGAGGTATTTTATGTTAAATTTTTATAATAAATTTAAAATTAATAAAATTAGCGTTAGTCCCGGGTGACTTTTTGGGGTTTTCGTGCATTATAAAATGATTTAGCGTGAAACAATGTTTAAAGAAACAATAAGTCAGGAGTATATAACTAAATTTTTTATTTTCATTCTTATATTATGATTAGTTTTGATAGAAGCATTGATAATAACAAAGTAGAATGATGGTTGAAGTATTTTCTTTTATATTTGTGGTTATGTGTTCTAATGAACACATTAATAAAATTATTAATTAATAAAAATGATGTTAGTTTATTGAGTTAGAAATGGTAATACATCGTGTGTTGTAACTTTTGCACACACTTTATTATTATCACTTTCTCAAATGAGCGTTGCTAAAAGGCTTGGTTGCAGCCTGTAGCCCTGGAGGTAAGTCCTAATTTAAGTAACATTTGTCTAATAAATAATCTATTTTTTGGTTAAATATTGCAGCTAAATTGAGAGGGAGGGAGAGAGTATAAGAATGTAGGGATAAGCAGAAGAAAAAGTTCTTCTCAAAAAGAAACGAAAAGGACAATTTTCATTCATGACATATCTTAGATTCTTCGAGAATATAGTAATCTTTTTTGTTATCCTTTCATAAAAAAACATGTGCTTCAAATACTATACCGTCGCTGCCAAAAGCTACTAGTAGAAGGTACAACAAACTCGAATTTAGGCATAGATTATATGGAAAAGATTCTCATCTTTGGCATGCCACTTGTTATATATTACTTACTTGATAGCACAACTGAGAAAGAAAAACAGATCGACGTGGTACTCTTCACAAAAATACTATTGAAGTTCTGTTATAACCTGTAAAAGAAATTTCATTTTTGGTTCAGTAAGTTCCGTTATTCAATCAACATGTTCAGTTAAAATCATTAAGCTGTATTACAAAAAAATTAGTAACTCAATAGAAATCGGTTTAATCGATAAACCTGATCTTAGCTCAGGCATAATTTATATCAGATTATCATTACTTTAGTGGTAAGAAATTCTTTACATGATGCTAAGATAGTGAGTTCAAAGCCCATTAGATACTTTTTTGGGTTCCAATCGAAGCTCCTCCTCAATTCTTTCTTCTACTCCCAAATAGGGATGGCAATGGGTCTTGGATCTGACCTAGGTTCAGACCCACATATCCATTTATAAGGGGTTTGGGTCCGACTTTTTAAGATCCAATGAGTCTGGGTCAGGTCTGGGTCTAGAGGTTATCGGGCGGGTTTGGTCCGGGTACAAATATATCAGACCTAGGCTTGATTCAGACCCTATCCACAAGACCCATTTACTTAAAAAAATTCAAAAAAAATAAAATTAAGTTGTAAATTATAAACTTTATGAGTAGTTGTGACTCCATTTTAAGACATGTAATAATGTAAGTTAAAGCATTTTTAAAATTTTATGAGCTATATTATGTTAATTATTTCCATACACACCTTAATTATGGTCACACGAACCTATAAAACAGACGAAATAAATTTATTAGATTAAAAAATGTTATTAAACTTGAAATTTAAAAAGACCCTGTAAGGACCCTAGACCCATCAGACCTAAAGGATTTGTGTCTGGATTGGGTCTGAAAGAAATTACTGGGTTTGAGTGTGATCAGATCCCGATCTAGACTCTACCCATTGTCATTCCTACTCTCAAATAATTCGACTTGATAAGTTAAATTGATTCTTCTACCAGGAAGGTCGTGAAAAGAATAACGTTCTAGCTAAGTCATTTTTTTACCGTTTAAAATAAAACTCATCGTAACATACATGAGTTTAACTTATCCAGGGATGTGATAAGTTAGTACATGAAGAAGAAATACTCTTCTCATTTGATTATTTTAAGTTTTTCTACTTTGCTTATTTGACGTCAGAATCTTATTTTCTTGGAAAGAATTTGGTATGTGAAGACCTTTTATATCAACTTTATGAAGTGGGTGAATTGATGGATTTAGAACATTCCACATACTGGGTGATATATTTGGACGGAAGAAATTCTATTCAAACTTAGTGGCCATCATTGGAAATTTAGAATGTAAACCAGTTGGCAATTCTAATGCAATACTGACGTAATGTTGGTTCATGGTTGAATTGATGATTGCATGCATGTGCTTTTGCTCCGGAACATTCTAAGTATTTGAACACGTTTATGAGTTATGACTTGTTATTTAACTATTCCAATGATGCAATCTAATCTTGATTACCCTTATATCTTTAGAGCTAGCTATGTAAATTACTGCAATGATGTACTCTATTAATGTTTTTGCTGTTAAATATTTGTGTTCGAGTCCTGAAGTTTTAATTAATATGTTGTCATCGTATACAATGCACTTATTGGAATAACAAATTAATTGTGCTCGAACAATGTTAGGAGTATCACTCGTCTAGCGAGATTTTATCTTATGTCTTTTATGATCTTCTATCTATCTAATGCACTAATTTTCCGATATCCAGGGTTTTCGCAAAATTGTGCCGGATAAATGGGAATTCGCTAATGACAACTTCAAGAAAGGCGAAAAAGCTCTTCTATCGGAGATTCGGAGGCGTAAGACAATATTGGCCGGGAAAGTCACCGGAACTGGTGGTTCTCAAACAGTTTCAGGGGATGATGCGGGGTCCACATCGACGTCATCACCGGGGACCGTAGAGATCGCAGACCTATCGGGGGAGAACGAGAAACTGAGACGAGATAATGAGATGCTGAGCTCAGAGCTAACCCAAACCAAGAAGCAATGTGAAGAGCTAATGGGCTTTCTGACGGCCCATTTGAAAGTGGGCCCGGATCAGATCAACCATATCCTACAGCAGGAAAGGGTGGGCAATCTAACGTGTGGGTCCCAAGAAGATGGGGTAGTTAGTGAAGGTGACTTTGGAAGTGTTAATGTAAATGATAATGACGAAAAAGAAGGTTTGAAATTGTTTGGTGTTTGGTTGAAAGAGGTTGGTGAGATTGAAGAGGGTAAGAAAAGAGGAAGATGTTATGATTTTCAAGGGGACACTAATTCTAATTTGGGTTTGAATGGGGCCCAATGTCCTCGAAAGATCATGAAGATCCGTTGAATAGTTACAAGTTAAAGTTGTTTTGGATCACATGAGAATGTTTGTTTATATTAAAACTAAAAGTTGTTTTTTAGAAGGAAAAACAAGGTTAATGGTGGAAGGAGGGGTAAAAGTAAGTAATTCCTACCTTGAAAATATAGGGTTTGGTTTGTAACCTTGAGGTAATATTGGTCGAGCCCTTGTTTTTAAACCAGATGGATTTTCCATAGTCGTTCGTTTATATGTTTATAAGATGTAAAAGTATATATTTATGTATGAAACAGTGTTACTTCTGCTGAAACTTTTGCTTTGTTTGGATTTATTGTACAACTTTCTTTAGTGATTGGAAGTAGATACGTAGAGGTAGTGATTTTAACTTAATGAAATTTTATCATATAATTAAGTATGTATTTTTAGTTGGGTTTATTAACAATGGATAAGGAATAAAGAGATATAAGTTCTAGTAAGAATACGTAAAAGTGTGTTGTAAAAATATATGAAATTTTGTATAAGTCATATAATAGACTCCCTCCGTCCCCAAATAGATTTCTCATTTGCCTTTTGCACGGTCTTCAATGTATAATTTTGACCGTTAATATATTTATTTGTGTATTAATAAAACTTATAAAAAGCTGATATTTGGAACGTACACATTAACACGAATCTAATAAGATCCATCATGACTATTATTAATATTATATAATAGTGAGAATTTATGGTCAAAGTTTACAAAGTTTGACTTAGAATAAAGCAAATGGGAAATCTATTGGGGGACGGAGGGAGTAGTTATTTTTTCAATAGAAATATAAGAACTTGTAATTTTTGTCAATTTTTACTTTAAGGTGAAACAAAACAAAAAATACTTTTTGCGAATGTGATATATTTTTTTACAATTTAAATCAATTCAAACAAAGACAAATTTATTAGTAATTTTACGCCTCTGTCTTTCATTGACTTTTACAATTTTATTAGGATATTTATCTCCTTGATATTTTAGGCATTGAAATGTATAGTACTTTGAAGCCCGTACACGTGCATAGCTTTTCATTTATTTATTTCTTTTTGGATTGCGTAATTTTATCAGTAAATACAGATTAAAAACATCAAACATAAAATAAATTTTTCTATTTGTATGCTATATTTGGAATGTGTATAAACTTATATGTACGACCTTGATTATCAATTTTCTATGTTACAATCTGATGAAATTTATAAAAAAAATAACAGTAGAATATATACTCTAATTTAATCAAGATTACATATCATTGTTTTTAGCATGAGATTTAGTACATAATATGGGTTTCAACTCTCAAAACCTTAACTTTGAACAAAATAATACATTGAAACAGAGAACCACATAGTTATAAAACTTAATTCATTGATTAAAGTCCTATAACATTTATTACAAGGGTCAAAACCAACAAATGCACATCAAATAAAATTGAATACAATTCTAAAATCACAAAATCAGGATTGTCGTTGAAGTCATGGAGTGTATTTATTATACACCCGAGTATAACATGATTATGAACTTATGGTACTCTTTTTTTGATGCAAAATTTACTCAATAGAGTTGAATGTATAATGCTCGTAGTATATCTTGATATTTTATAAAAGTTACAAATACTTAAATGATTTGGTCTCATGGTTCTCATTGGTGGCTTGACATTTGTTATGAGTGACATGGCATTAGTTCAGTTTTTCATGCCAATGGTTAAGTTTCTCGGACTACGTTTTCAAAGTAATAGTTATGATTTTCTTATGATTAATTATGGCTTAACTAGAAGTTATCCTTATTCTCCTTAAAGCCCGAATAAGAAATCCTCCTGCCTAGCTTTGCTATATAACTTTCCATGATCATATTTATGGTTTTAGTATTAGTGATTCTTTTTTGTTGTATTGTATGTCAAAGAACAGTTACACTTATGAATTTTATTAAATATTAGAAATTTCTCACAAGAAAGTACCATCACCGTTGTGCATGAAGTGATGCCACCACAATGCAGGTAGATGACATCCCGATTACATCATCATTGACACGCATCCATGAAATAGTCTCATAGGAGACCTACTACATAACAGTTGTACTCCCTCCGTAACGAATTACTTGCAACGATTAGACATTTTCTACTCACACTTTATGTCAAATCGTTGTTACAAGTAATGCATTACGGAGGGAGTTTATTGTTGATACGTTTAACATTTTCGAAAATTCTTTTTCACATTGATATGGCCTATGGATATAATCTCTTACAAGAGAATTGTCAATCCGTTTGTCATAGCCTCATATAACATACTACTCTCTCATCCTTTAAACAAGTGGTCAAGGATTTAATTCCTGACTCTTGTGAATGAAGTAACCAGATTTGGAAGGGGTCTACCCATTAAGTTGACTTCAGTACTTCGAAGGAGATTGCCCGTATTATTGGTGTGGGATACTCTTGGCTAACACCAAACAAAAATATTTCCTCCGTTTCTTTTTAATTGCAACAATTGCCAAAAATGGAAATATCTAATTAATTGCAATAAATGTTTTCTTTTCCTTTTTATAAGACATTTCTTTATATCTCTTTCTTTATCACATGCCCAACTTTATCTCTTCATCCCTTTCACACTCATATCCAAATTTTTCCTAGAAGTCCACCCACTTGAGTTTGTTGCAATTAAAAAGAAACGGAGGAAGTATAACATACTACTACTATTGATGGAGAATGGGTGTTTGATACTTTGCACTACCAAAATTTCCGGCCCAAAAGGGTGAGACTAAAGAAGAGAATTGTGTTATAGACTTATGGTCCTATCCATTTGTATTTTGAACCTTCTTCAATAATTGGTGTCAATGATCATTTATGTGACACAAAATAAAGTTTGAGAAAGAAAACTAAACGTATGGCTCTCACTCTTTCTCATTTTCCAATTCCTCTCTCTTCAAAAGCATCCCTATCACCATCAACAATCTCCTATTCTTCTCCATATAATCTCAAATCTCCTACTTCAACTCTTGCTCGTTGTTGTGGGGGAGCTTCCCAAATGGACAGTGGACGGCCTAGATTTATGGACTTCCCTTATGCATCAACTCCCATCAAAAATCTAATGGTTGATTTGATATCAACGGTGGAGAGTAGCCTGGATTCCTGGCTACTCCCCTGTACCCTCCCACAGGATGTTCAATACTTTCAAAATCAAAGTGGGACCGCCCATGCTTCTCTACATCTTCGCTCTGGTGCTGCCTCATCCCCTGTATGTTCCATGTTTATCAACATTATTATTGTTTTACTTCTTTTGTGCTAATGAAGTCTTACATTAGTTAGTGTGTAATGCTTTCGTATTACTAGCTTTATTTGCACGCAATATGCGCAAAACCCTATATAGAAACATATATAAATAACTGAAATGTAACCTATTACAACAATGAGGTGCTAATCACAGGTTAGAACAATGGGTGATGCCGAGGTTATTCTCAATTAGTAAAAGTAGTTAAATTTACTATTGTGACTCGGTTGATACTGATATAATTCAATCTATCATAGGTGCCATCCTTAGTTTGAAAATTTTGATAAAATAAATTAAAGCTAGTTTATGAAATAGTAATACACTAATTGCCTAGAACAAGGAGAACAGAGTGTATAGATCGATCTATAAAGACTGAAACTATAATTTACTTTTTTTCAACAATCTATATAAATCACTACTATAATGCATGCTTATATTTGAATTATTTCGTAGACCTGTATTACTATTAGCTCATCTGTTTCACAATAATCTTGACATTTGTACGTTTCGACATTAAGTTAAGAGGGTAGTAATTCTAATACTTAAAAGAACTAGTTTTCCTCTATTAGTCCCATGACATTACTCACTACAAACTGTGCAGATTGACTTCATTTTAGGTTCCTGGTTACACTGTGAACTACCAACGGGAGGAGCTTTAAACATAACAAGCTTATCATCCTACATGAATCAATCAACTGATGCACCCCACTTAGTGATCGAGTTCATACAAAGCACTCCAACGTCTCTAGTTTTTATCCTCGATTTACCTCCACGAAAGGACCTTATTCTTCACCCACAATACCTCAAAACCTTTTATGAAGACTCGGGACTGGAAAACCAAAGGCAGCTCCTCTATAAGATCTCCGAGGTTCAACCTTATGTTTCCCCTTCCCTTTTCATTCGTTCAGTCTTTTCTCCTACTGCGGTTGTGCTTCGTGTTGATACATCCTCGAGTGGAGAAGAGAGATTGGAGGAGATTCTAAGAGATGATGTGAGTACTGCAGCAAAAAGGGTGTTGGAAATTTGGTTGGATTTGTGTGTTTTAGGTAGAAAACAAGATATGGGAGATGATGAGAAGGTTTATTTAAAGAAGAGGGATAGGATGTTTAAGAGCAAGAGTATTGAGACTGATATCGGCTCTGCATTGCCTAAGATGTTTGGCCAAGAAACAGCTGATCGCGTTTTAAGGGTTCTACAAGATATAATATAGTTTCTGTAATAGAAGAGAACGATCTGCTATCTGTAAGACTGTAAGCACTTGTAATTCTAGTTGGTTTAATAAGCTGGAGGCTACATTTAGAAACATTGATGAGATCAGTTATCTGTAAATAGGAAAGCAAGATTATTTCCTTGATTTAATTCCATCTTTTGTTCATACTACTATTAGTAGTCAACTCAGTAATAACAATGCTAGCAACTGCATTTTAGCATTTATAATAAGTAACCTAAACCCAATTTACATAAGCTTTGTAAGTGCAACATTTGAAACAATACTTCTTTCGTATAAATTAAGAGATCAATGTTCTGAGCTCAACATCAATATTTCCTCAAATTTATGTTTGAGTAAAAAAATCATACATCTCAATCTTCCTTACGAGCAAGACAACTAGGAAACTTGAAAGGAAGTGTTATTAATGGCTTATCATCAGCAAGCCCTTGACTTGCTAGGCCGAACGCATATCCGAGAGCAGTAGCCACTGGTATTGCAACAGCATTGCCCACTTGTATGTACCTATTGTATGCATACAAAATAAATCGAAGCTTGCATCAAGGAGAAATTAAGGAAATGCATATTCCTTCAGTATGTTTTCCACATTCTAAATATTATTTACTATATATTTGACACAATGAAGCTGCATTAATCTTAAAAATTAGTTTATTTTATATTTAACCCAATGAAACTGCATTAATCTTAAGAATTTAGAATCTCACCTCTCCTTTACCGAGCCATAGAGCTTGTAGCAATCAAGAAAGCCTTGTAACCTCGCATTTTCTCGAATGGTGAGTACTCTATCCTGTTGGGGATGTAGCACAATCTGAAACAGTGGATCAAACTTTAACACGTGAGCATCATAATTCATAGGTGATGTAGTAGTCTAGTTTCATTGAAAAAAAATGATTACCTGGTTGTGAGGTTCTGCCCTGGTGACAACTGTGGAAACAGTCTCATCCCACCATAACCTGCCGAAAGGTCTAAACGAAGACATTGTAACGTAGCAAATCATGGTTAGAATGATGAACCCAATCAAGAATAAGAGCTTAGAGATAAATTATTAACACCTACTTGGGAGAGCAGCCTCGAACAAATTTAATAGCATAATCAGGCACCTAGATTATTAAAAAAAGAGTCAATTGTCAAGGTTATGCCATTAAACTAAGCAGTTCAAAAATGTAGAGAAAACAAAGGATGGACATATATACCAAAGGCTTCTTTGAGGCGAGGTACACTCTTTCCATTGAAGGATCCAAGTATACCTTGTTCTTGGAGTCTACTAAAACCCCGGGTAGATTTCTAAAATTTGCTCCCTAGTACAATACCAAGTGAGAATTATAAGTATGAAAATGGGACGAGGTAAATATTACTGAATTAGGTTATTTCTTCCTCAATTAAGAAAAGTTTTTGAACCTTCTGTTTTGGAATTTGGCACACTCTTTGATAGTCATCTTCATTTAGCTGCAAAGGGCGATGATCATAAAGAGCCCTATCTAATGTAACTTGCGATGAACCATTGAATGTTACCATCTCTGAAAGACAAGATTACATGATATAATCCATCAAGAAGATATACAAAGATTAAGGAGTTAAAAATGTACTTCGAAGCTAATTTTGAAGAGAAATCTGTGAGATTGTTGTCATGTTTAGTGCCCAAATACTTACCCTCTCTAGTAAGTCTGATATATTGTTGAAATTCTGAACGCGGGGCTCCCTCATAAGGCCTTTCATCTTGATCTTCATGATTTGTGACCTAGATAAAATAACAATTTGATTAAAAACGAGCATAATTTATTGCAACAACGTAATCATAATATCCAACAAAACATACCGGAGGTAAATCAGAGATGGCATCTTCCAATAAAAGAGCTTTCGCCAAAGGGGAGCTTTGTTTTCCATGTGACACATAAACAGCCTGCATATGTTAAATGATAAAATATTATATCTTCATATCTTGTAAGTTATCACCATGTAAATGCAACTGAAAGCAAATCTTACATCAAACTCATTAGGAACGCCGCCTCTAGTAACAACTTCATGAGTTGGGAGAGGATATTGTGGAAGTTTCTGTAACATAGCATGATACTTGGTTAACTTCATGCACGGCCTATCACTCTTTTGATTTGAAATGTATGAAAATATTAGTAAAACTAGTATAAGGATTAAGGAATGCACCTGTGAAGTGTGAGCCCCCCACATAAATACTCGCAGTCGAAATTGTGGAAGGCCATATGAACCAGCTGCCATAATCCCTAAACGTGTTTGGTAGTTCATACCGACAAGTCTTCCAACAGCATAACGCCCCAAAAAACCTCCAGAAAATTTCATTAGATCCACAACATTCTCCATAAGGACGTATTTTGGCCTCAAGAAATCTACTATATCCATGAAAACCACCAGCTGATGGTTCTTTGGATCTTTTAAAGGATCTGTTGTGTTTCTAAACCGATTAAAGCCACTGACACCTTGACACGGAGGTCCTCCACAAACGAAATCAACATCCCCCTATTAATTTAGATAGAATGTAAGCAAAGAAATGTAGTAAAAAGAAAATAACTCAGACTATGCAATATAATATCCTAGTCTAGAGAGGTGGAAAAGAAATTACAGGAAGGGGCAAGATCTTCATCTCATGTCCTTTTGTAACAAACTCCTTGATTCGATCTTCGGAACCACTGATAGATATAGAAAGAATCAGATTAATCAACAATCATTTATTAATACTAATAAAATACAAGTCAGCAGACCTAGATAGAAGTGTTCCGACATACCTTAACCCATCAATGGGCTCCCAAGTGTCTTCTTCGGGTCCATATCCCTTCCAACGTACCTTCGAGAGATAGTGACTATGTTAGGGAAAAAGGTGATATTCTTTAGAAGAATATGAATAAATGTTTCATTGATTATGCATCTAAAACCTTAAAGCAGACAATAATTGCCCAACAAAATTTCAGCTACCAAAGCAAAAAGCTCTTACAATATCAATCCATTAAACATTAAGCAATAAACAATAGAGGAGAGCTATGAAGAAAGTACCTTGAAGTAAAGGCCACGTTTTCTCACATAGTTAGGATCTCCGAAGCATATGTCTAGTAATCTCTCTACCTCAAACTCTCCGGGAGAAAGTGGGGAGTCCTCAATATCTTCTTCATCAGAATTTGTCGTCTCTGATGAGGGTGGAGCAGACAATATAAGATCACTGCAGAGCCTTTTCCATTCTTTTAGTAATGATAAGAAATCTTCAGCCATCTCATTTCTCACCTAAAAAGTTTAAAAAGGAATGTCATGCAATGAAGCCACTCTACTGTTTGAACAAGGTTAAACAAACTATCAAATGTTACCTCAGTTTCAGGATGATTTTTTCTTAGAGATTCACAAGCATCTTCATTTAAATCTACTGCCCATCTCTAGATACCATTTAGAAACAGATAATCAACTTCAAGCCCACATTACCAATATCATTTAAAACACCATGTGTCCAAAACAAAATGAATAGTTGGCTTACATTTATAAGTTTCACCCCCGATAGAGATGCACCTAGACAAAGACCCGTCGACATGGCTCCACAACCAGAATATAAATCTAGTAAAGTCATCTGATTCTTTAGTTCTGTAACTTCGTGCACGGTATTAGTCTCTATGGCAATATTACTAGTAACATCATCAGTGGCCTCAGTTGCGCTGTGATCACTTGAAATAGTTGATGATGTATCACTACCGCTGCCTTGATCTTGCTCATCTATACCAATAGGAATGGTTAAAATGAGTAATGAAAGCCATTAAAATGAACTAGGATGAGATCTGCGTACATGATAATACATACCAACCACAAGATTTGCAAACGTCAAATAAGGCAGTTTATAACTCAAGTCACAAAATAATTCAGACTCCTCCTTGGCAACCTATGAAAGTTCGAAGAATCAGAAATTTTCTAACATAAGAAAGCCAACCATATGTAGACTGATCTACAAATATGCAGCATACCTTTGAAGGGTTGAGAGCAATTTTCACTTTACGAACAATGCAGCCCAGTGGATTATCATCTTTGACATCCGAAAGGAATACTCGACGCTTATCAATGAGTTC
Organism: Patellifolia procumbens; assembly: GCA_947645195.1. Classification (NCBI taxonomy): domain Eukaryota; kingdom Viridiplantae; phylum Streptophyta; class Magnoliopsida; order Caryophyllales; family Amaranthaceae; genus Patellifolia; species Patellifolia procumbens. The sequence continues at coordinate 5,547,992 of CANSGD010000144.1, forward strand.
AGCATGAACTTTAATTACCTTGAAAAGAAGGTAACCCAAAATTTCAAGAACCAGTTGATAATTAACAAGCAGTACACAAAATAGTATGAACCAAGTTAAGTTATGAAGACTCACAGTGTCCTCAGCTCTATAGAACCATTGAGCTGTAAGGTATTGCTCCTTATCAACACCCTCAAAAAACTCTACTATTTTGGCAATATAATCCGGTTTTCCTTCTTCAGCCTGCCAAAAAAGACATTTCATAAAACCTAGAGCATATGCAATAAAGTCCATTGACAAAAAAAACAAATCTAAGGCTACGTTGGGTTGGACGGAAAACATTTTCCTGGAAAAGTATTTTCCCTATTTTCCTTTGTTGCGTGTTTAAGGGGTGGAAAATAGATTTCCCGATGATTGCAAATAATTTTTCATGAAGGGGTAACATTTTCCTCCCTAAAAAAAGGGAACAAACATTTCCTCCTTATTCCTTGCCTTCCTCTTTCCTTTCTCCCATTTATCCTCCCATTTTTTTTCACTTCTTCAATGATAATTGAACTTTCTCTTGAATCATGATTTTCATGGAAAGGAAAATGATTTTCCCGTCTAACCAAACGGAGCTTTAGTGTATTGTGCTACATATAGTTCGACTCAAGTTTTAAGCGAGCTAATATCAAATTAACTCGCGCCTTCATTTCAAATCTTATCTAATTATTATCCTTCCATAAGGAGTACAAAGCAATCCATGTAGATGTAGTGCATTTAATTATCTCAAGGTCCAAAAAATCCAGGTTATGCATCACTTGAAAAATACCCAAAACAGCATAAACCAATAAACCATGATAATAATAATAAAGTTAGAAACTATATAAACCTGAATATAGACATCATCAAGAAGTTTAACAACCACTCCATCAACTAAAGCTTCATTGTAATGTCGACACGCTTGCAGAATTTCATCACTTTCCCAACCTCTAAAGAACAAAACAGCAATTAAATCAACTCAACATTCCAATCAAATATAACATCTAACCATAATAAATAGTACTTACATAGCATCCGACGGTTTCTTTATCCATTTAGCCTGAAATTTCAACAAGAATTTAACATATTAAAATCAGATCTAAATCAACTTTTTTTTGTTTAAATTTCAGATAAAAAAGTAACCTTGGATACATAACGATGAGGCCATTGTTGTTTAGCCTCTTGAACAGAAATCGGTTCACCAGTAAAACGACATTCATCTTCTTCTTCAGAATCCAATTTTGATTTTTTCGACTTAGGTTTAACATTATTGAGAAAATTCCGTTTCGTATGTTCAAGCATATTCTCACTAATCTTGCATTCTTCCTCTTCTTCTTCTACTTCTACTACTTCAGAATTATGCTTTTTCTTCATTCTTCAGACAAAAAAAAAACCTAAAAAAAAAGTTGAGCAAAATGCGAATTTTGTGTTGATTGAGAGAGATGAAGAAGCTAAACAAGTTAGAGAAATACGTACCGTAGCTCTGTTGTGAGCGGAGAAGAGAGGAAGCAGAGAAAAATGGTGGAATTGCAGGAGATGAAGCGAAGTGATGGAGGAGAAAGAAAGAGAGTGAAGAAGTTGGGAGAGGGAGAGGGAGGGGAAACTGAAAATTTTGGGGGTTTTGAAATGTGGATGTTTTGAATTCTGAGCGGGAATATATATTGTTTTTATTATTGTCTTGGGATATTTGTGCAAGAAGTGAAGGATTTTCACTATGGATTGAAAATTTTCAATTTCTCTGTTCTCTCTTATGGAACCCTAATTCTTTTGATCCAGGGCTGTCAGAGGTTATTTGTTTAGAGGGATTAGGAGGTGGGATTAGAGGTGGGATTAGGAATTTATATTCCTATGGGTAGAAATGGCAATGGGTCTCGGTCTGATTAGACTCGACCCAGACCCATTAATTTCTTCTAGACCCAGACCCAATGGGTCTGGAATTTTCAGACCCAAATCTTTTGGGTCTGATGGGTCTAGGGTCCTTAGTGGGTTCTTTTGAATTTCAAGTTTAATAGTATTTTTTAATCTAATAAATTTATTTTGCGTATTTTATAGGTTTGTATGACAATAGTTAAGGCTTGTATCGAAATAATTAGCATAATATAGCTCATAAAATCTTAAAAATGTTTAAACTTACATTATTACATGTCTTAAAATGGAGCCACAAATTACAACTTTAATTTTTTAAAGAAATTTTTAATGTAAATGGGTCTGTGGGTAGGGTCTGGATCGGGTCTGAGTCTGATATAGTTGGACCCAAACCCGCCTGATAACCTCTAGACCCAGACTCGACCCAAACCCATTGGGTCTAAAAAAAGTTGGACCCAGACCCTTATAAATGGGTCTACGGGTCTAGGTCTGGATTGGGTCCAACATCCCTACCTATGAGTGGTATTTCCATGTTTGTTTGGGGGGATAGCCAAATTCCCATGGGATTGAGAATGGGATTAAACCCCCTCTTATCCCACCAAAATAATACCTAGGGGGGCAGGTATTAGGGAGAGGGATTAAATTTTATAAGAAAATGACTATTTTATCCTTAATGAAAAGAAAGGGGTGGAGAGTTAGTAAAGGTATCTAAGTAAAATTATCGTTTAATCTCACCTTATCTCCAACTCAAAACAAACAAGGGATGAACATTATTTTATCCTTATCCCGCCTACCAATTCTCAATCCCACTCCCACCCTCTAATCCCCAAACTGTCATTCCCACATACCAAACACCCCGTCATTATACTTTTGGATGATGATAAACCAATCTTTATGGTAGCGCTGTACTAGTTGTCTGGTTTATGATTTTTGGGTGGCTTTTTTAATAGATTGAATTGAATTGAATAGAACTTAACTGAACTGAACTTAGGCAAAATAATTAACATTTAAAAGAAAAGGGTTTATTGAAATGAACTAAACTAAACTAAGAAAAAAAAAGGGAATTGCAGTGAAAAAATAGTAACATGTGAGAGGAAAGTATTGTGCAAAGTTGGACTGAAAAAACTGAATTGAAAAGAATAGTAAAATGTGAGAATTAAGTATTGCACAAAACTGAATACTTAACCGGAAAAAACTGAATTGAAAAAATTAGTAAAATGTGCGAGTAAAAGCTTCTTGACCTCCTCGTCTACTGCCTTGTTGCGGGCTTTCCCTAAGTGCATTTTCTTTTGCCGGAATGGCTTGCACTTGGCGACCATATTTAGCTTTTGGATGGCAGCCGTAGGGTCAATTCCTGGTATATCTTCAACAGTGAATGCATATACATTTTGGTATTCTCTAAGTGGATGAGGGGTCGTTCGGTATCATTGTGGTTTTCAATTTTTTGTTTTTTTGTACTTCCTCCATTTTTTTAAAATGTGTTACTTTTTTTCCACACATTTCAAGGGAGTGATTTAGGGGTGTAAACGACTATATTTTTCGTCGAAATTTTAACACAAGCAATATAGAATGTCAAAATTTCTTGTGTTAAAATTTCTTTGAAAAATATAATCGTTTACACCCCTAAATCGCTCCCTGAAAATGCGTGAAAAAAAAGTGTCATATGTTAAAAAAACGGATGAAGTATTTGAAAGTCATACTTCCTCCGTTTCGCAATACTCGCAACATTAGCATAGTAACCATTATTCATCTACTAATCTTATGTTATATTTTTTCACAAGTGTATAAGAAAAAATATAGTCAAGTGGGGTCTTATTTGATTCGTCTTGATACATGCTATCTTAATATCAAATTTTTATAATTTTTACTTATCAATAATTAGAGATATTAAGGTTCAAAGTATTGCATTGGATAGTGTGCAAACAAGAAACGTTGCGAGTATTGCGAAACGGAGGAAGTATGATATATGTCCTATAATAAACCAAAAAATAGTCAAACTTATTGAAAACATGATGATTTTGAAAAATGGCAACTAAAAAGTAAAAAATCAATTTTTGTGGTTATCTGTTTTTTGTTTTCAAAAAAAATGAAAACAAAAAACGATAAAAAACGGTCGGATGAGTCAGTTTTTTCCTCCCTAAGGAAATAACCTATTTTCTTTCCTTTAAAAAATACAATCGGTTAAATCAACTGATATAACTAAGCATACATTTATGACCATGTTTGGTGCTTAACATATAGTTTTTAGTAGATAATTGATTTCATGAACTTATTTGACCAAATGATTGTCTTAGTTGAGGTGATATTAAAGGGTAAGAGAAAATGAATTAAAAAGGGGTTAGAGAGGGGAAGGAAACTAAAACCTTTTGATTAAAAAAATTGTTTGGATGGTTAACAAACAATTTTCTCCCTATCCCACCACCACCTCTCAAACCACCATTGTATCCCATTTGCGCTCATCTCCTCATTATCTCCAACTGGCAACGTCGTCAGTGTTTATGGTCAGACTACTTCTCTATCGTCGGCGGTCCACTGTATTCCTCAATCTTTCTCTTAGCTCTGGCGCTTCTTTGTTTCTCCATCACCCGCGTCAACGACTTCTCTATCACCGACAGCCTTGTCCCTCTTTCCCTCTATCTTCAACGCCTCCTACTTCATATTCGCAGATCTCATGTTTTTTCTTGGAGATGGGTGGGTTGTTGGTGCTGGGTTAGGTTTATGGTGAGGTTGGGGTGGGTTGTTGGGGTGGGTTGTTGGGGCCGGGAGTGGGGTTTCCTCGGTAGGGTGTTTTTGGGAGGGGGTGGGTTAGTTAGAGGAGAGGGATAAAGGCTTTTCAAGGGGGGTGGGATGGTTAACGAGAGGGGCTAGGGTTAGGGTTAGATTGCAGTGATCTCTGGTCCGTTTCCGGCGGGTGAGGGTGGTTCCAGCGGATTTAGGTGAACTCCGGCGATGCTAGTGGTGATTGTTGGTGTTGTGGGTAATAGAGTTGTGTCTGCTAAGATGGTGGACGGGATGTTTTTTGAGGGTATTGGGTGGTCAAAGTTGGATGGTCATGGATTTTCAAAACCCCATCTCTAAGTGGAAGGGAGAATCAAGTTAGAGGGATTTGAGGGTAATGGAAGAGGGAAAGGGTAAGGCAAAACCCCTCAATCAAACAATTTCTAAGGGAATGAAATCAATTCACTCTCTTTCCCTTTCCTAAAACTCTTTACCAAACGCCCCTTTAGTATATTGTATTGAAGCCTTTAATAAATTATTTGATAGTGGATATTTATTTATTTTATTAAACTAAAAAGTGACATGATATGTTTGAATTGAGATAAGAGCATTTTCAAAACCAGCTTATTCTCATCAATTCGCTAGTTACCAAACACTGAAATAAATTTCTTAATTGGTCGAATCTCTATTATAGTCCTAATCTACTAAAAATTTAACAAAAAGCTCACAATCAAATAGAGATATAAATTGCTAACAGGGGCATAAACCGCTAACAGTTAATTATTGAAATATCAAATGAAAAATTAAATTATACTCCATAAAACCCCTATTGCCTAAAAAAGGTAAAAATGGCCCCCAAAGGCCCCAATAGCTGGGAAATAACTTAAATACAAGTAGTTAAATCCACGTCAAGTGGGGTAGGTGCCAGTGAGGATAGGGAAATAAAAAGGGACCCATATTCTGGATTGATCTAAGTAGATCAGCACCGCCCAATTCACTTAATTGTGGTCAAAACGTCTAGCACTTACCGTTGGATGAAGGAAATCTAAGATTGATCATGACCATTGCCGAAACATCTTGTTCCCCTTAGACTGTGAGACCTCATCATCATTAATGCCTTAATGGGGAGTGATTGTCAAAACTGAAATGTGGTCCGCTCATCACATAATTCTGGAACCACATATGTTGATGCCTCACTGTTATGTAAGAAACTAGGTATCATGTGGGCTTTTCTCTCATTGGCATCTTTTGGGCCCAGCCATTTTGATTTTAGGCTTCTTGTATTCACTCTATGTGATATCCAATCTTCTTTTTTTTTTTTTTTAACACTTACACTGAGTAAAAATAATTCAATTGATATTTCTTTTTTTGGTTAAACCAAGAGGAAGCAATGATTAATTCCTTCGTCCAGGGAGCTCCACTTAAGGGTAAAGAGACTGACCAATGACCTCTTTTCATTCTCAAAGATAAGGATTTGAACCCCTGACCAATTGGTTAAGAGACAAGGTGAACTATTACTATGCCAAAACCATTTGGTTATCAGTTGATATTTCAAATTTATGTATTAGACACAATACAATCTTATACAATTATGTTTTTTTTACATTTAATAACAAATAGTGGTCAAAGTATAATATATAGATAGGCATACAGTAAATAAGTACAAAGTACGTAGATTAAAAAGAAATTGGAGGGAGTACTTACTAAGGCTTTAAAGATGCTTTCATAAAACAAAACCTTTTTACGTATTTTAAGTTCAGAGCCATATGATGCATGGACTTATAAGCTAATTGATATCTAGTGCCATTGATACACGTTGAGGAGAAAACCTAATGAGAATTGGAATATTTTCCTTTTTTCACCAAAAGTGTACAATGAACATCCTACACTCAACTTTTTTTTTGCTCATTACAAATGGTGTGAATTTTGACGACCTGTTATTTTAAAAATGAGCAATGAGTAAGATAATAATAATGGGTGTAAGATACTCAATTTAGACTTCGGTGTATGATGAAAATTGTATGCATGAAGAGTATAATCACCTTAATTAGTTTGTGATTTTTTCATCGATACTTCAACAACCAATACCAAATGTCAAAATCCTATGTAATGCACAAAGAATCATAGTATTTGACCTAATTCAAAAGTGGCTCCTTATTTAAACTTAGTAAACTTACAACTTTTTTGCGATAGTTACGCCTATGTAATTTTTTTATTTATTTATTAATATAGTAAAATCAAATCATTAATAAAGAGTTGACACAAAACTTAACTAGCGTAAAATGCACGCGATACGTGCGAAAGCGATTTAACATTTAATTCCTAAGACAGTTAATTGTCAAAATAGGAAAGCAGTTAGCATATTTTTCGTTTTTTTTTCATTTTTTCGTTTTTGGTGTTCACCCCTCCTCTTCACTTATATAATAGAGATCAAACACCCCACATATAAATTATCATCAACACCTCTGTTGCACACACATAGAAAAAAATCAAAAAAACCTGTAATTAAAGTTTGTCACACTTAACTTTACTGAATAAATCATACCTCGGCATATTCGATTCATTTGACCTTATTTTTCTTATTAAACCCTATTATATCTAGGGGTGTTCACAAAAATCCGATCCGATTGACCCGATCCGTGATTCGGTCTATCCGAACCGAAAAATCAGATATCCGATCCGAAATATAGTGTTTCGGATCGGATATCCGAAATTTTTCGGATCACTCTTTTGGCCTTTTCAAATATCCGAAAAATCTGAATTATCCGAAAAATGTTTAAAATTTCGGATATTTTTCGGATAATTATCCGATCCGATCCGAAATATCTTATCCTATCCGAAATATCTGTAATTTTTTCCATTAAATAAATTTGATTTTAAACTTTTTTTCCCTATAAAAATCGGATCGGATAATCCGGGTATCCGATCCGTTTTTTTTGATATCCGAAAAAATGGGTATCCGAAATTTCCGGATCGGATTCGGATCGCACTTCTCCCGATCCGAAATTTCGGATCGGATCGGATAATCCGAAATGAACACCCCTAATTATATCTTATTTGACCTTATTAGAACTTATTTTTTCGGTAAGGAAAGTTGAGGAAAACTGTTCTCTTCAACTTATTTTTCAGTTCAGCTCAACTCCAGTCAGTTCAGTTTAGTTCAACTTTATATAGTTCAGTTCTGCAATTTAATTTAGTTCAGCTGCATTCCGTTCAGTTCAGTTCGGTCCAACTTAAGAGAACGAACCCTTAGTTATAGAACAACTTTAATTAGACATTAGTAATGAAAAGCTAAATAAAGAGTAAAATCAGTTGGAAAATTAGAAAGCTAGAAGGAAATAGAGTACTAGAAGGAAGGTGATGGAGTTAAGAAGGTAACAGGTGGTAGAGCAAACGTGCCATCTCCCTACAAATCGTGCTCATTAAACAGAAAAGCTCCTCAAACTTTCATGGTGGGGTCCTCGTGGGCCCTCCACACCTACATCATCCACCTCATGCTCTTCATCTCCCATTCCACTGCTATATAAACTCAACCTTCTTTTTCTTTTCTCAACATCATCAAATTTTACCATTCTTTAAATCTTTCGATTTTTTATTTTTGTGTGTGTTTAGAAGAGATAGAGAGAATGGCATCCATTTTTGCGGGAATTGTGATTGTTATAACAGTGATAATGGTTTTGAAGAAGTTACAACAATGGAGATTAATGAGTAAATATGGAGCAAAGCTTCCTCCTGGTTCTTTGGGATGGCCATACATTGGAGAAACTCTTCAGCTTTTCTCTCAAAATCCACATCTATTTTTCTCTTCTAGGCATAAAAGGTTAATTAATGAACTCCATCTAATATTTCTCGATCCAATCTATCTACATCTAGACGAGGAAGTGAAAATTTCTATAAAGTCCGACTTTCAGGTATATACGACTTTGAATGAAAGTTGTATATACCTAATTCGTTTTATTTGGTCTATGTAAACGCATGAAGTATAACTTTCTTGTATGTCATGTGTTTAGTATTAGACGTTAGCTTACCTAGTTTTGCTAGTAGAGCATACCTTACAACTACAAGCTTAAAAAGAGATAAGCTTTAAGTATGCTTATATTATTTTTTAATTTTAACCTATTTGGAGTATTTGATAAAATATTGTTGCTTAGAAAAGTAATAAAGGAGTTCTAAGTAAAAATCATAAGGAGAATATTCCCTTAATCTTATTACACAAATTTGATTTTTCCAATGTTTAACTCTTACACATATGGTGTTTCATACGGGCAAAGCTTCACAAGAACAACGGATCAAACCTTAGTGACGGCAAAAAGGGTGCAAATTAGGCGAAGGAGAGTGTTTTTAGAAAAATTCTTGGCCGAACCCAAAAGAGAGGATAGATCCGTTACTTTTCTTGTACCAAACCCTCAGAAATCGTTCATGTGTTCAACCAAATGATCTTTGACAAATCTTATAACATGAAACTTAATTGGAATTTCGATCTCATGTTCCTACGTCAAATAAACTACCAATCGATTACTCTGTTACAAAAAAGTTTGACATTTCTGAAAATTAAAAAGTGAAGAACTTTTTGTTTCAGAGAAAATATAAATTATTTATAGAGGTCATATCAAACTATTTAAAAAATTAATTGCGTTTTGATTTTGATTGCGTTGTGGTGTGTTGATTTTATAGGTATGGGGACATATTTAAGACCCACATATTAGGGTGTCCATGCATCATGCTAGCAAATCCAGAGGCTGTAAAATATGTCTTGATGACAAAAGCTAGCTTATTCAAGCCAACATACCCTAAGAGCAAAGAGAGGTTGATTGGTAAATCGGCTATTTTTTTCCAACAAGGTACATATCATGCTCAAATTAGGAAATTGGTTCAAGCTTCTCTTTCACTTGATTCCATTAAGCCTCGCATCGACAAGATTGAAGCCCTTGCCAAGTCTACTTTGGATTCATGGGCCGACGGTCGGGTTGTTCATGTCTTCCAAGAGTTAAAGAAGGTAATATGATATTAGCTATGTAGTATATATCATATATCCACTTATATCGTATGTATGGTCGTATTCAAAAATAAATCGTCCTCATTTAAAGAAATTTATACATTTGAAATACTATGTAAATTCTGCAAAGTCTTAACGGTTGCCATTAATAAAGACAAATGAGTACACGTAGAATCTAGAAAGACAAACATTCATGATGGGTGTGTGTGTTAACGAGTTTGATTGGTGTTCAGTTCACTTTCGACGTAGCAGTGCTGTCCATATTTGGTGAGCTGGATAGTTCCTATAAGGAAGTGCTCAAGCTAAATTACGTCACGTTGGACAAGGGTTACAACTCTTTTCCCTCCTTCATACCTGCCACTTGTTACTTCAAATCTGTTATGGTAAGCTTTTTATTACCTTGTTACTCCTGTGAAACGTGCCTGCAGTCGTGATTGTTCAGGGATCTGTTATGTTCTACTCGGCTGAAAACAATTGAATTGAAAACAGTTGAACTAAACTGAATTAAAAGGAATATTGTCTAGAGCTGGAATTAATTCAACTTAACATAACTTAATTGAAGATAAGTTGGGAGCGTAATCTCTTTGCCTTTAAGACAAGTACTATTGAATCTGATCGGTTTACTTAAAGTTGATCAGGTGTAATCAGATTAAAAACAAAGTGAAATAAGGATTGATCAATGTCCTTTGTTCACTTGAAGTGTAAAAACATACCATTAAATCGAAAAATTAGTCCGAACAGTTTGGTTAAACTCGAACGAGTCTCCGGTCCTCATTTTTCCAATTTTAGATTTTGATTCTGTCTGATCCAGACCCAAATTTTTCCATATGGACTTTTACTATTTATATGTTATATACTTCATGCTACTTGACATATTAATGCGTTTTCATATATTTTGCTTGTAGTTTTATGTTCTAATTAATATAATTATTGCTATAATATGAAGGCAAGAAGGAGACTGGGGCAAATCATAAGAGATATAATGAACGAGAGAAGAGAAAAAAGATTGACAACAAGAGACCTGTTGGGATGTCTATTGAATTACAATGAAGATGGGAAAATGTTAAGTGATGATCAAATCATTGACAATGTAATTGGTGTCCTTTTTGCTGCTCAAGATACAGCTGCTAGTATGTTGACATGGATCTTGAAGTACATTACTGACTACCCCAATTTACTCCAGGACATACAGGTGATTATTTATTACCTATTCTGAAAATTTACTGTGTTTGGATTTTGAAAAATGTGACAATAACTCTTCTTTAAACAATCTCAAATAGTATCGTATTAAGTAGTGTCTCTAGATGATATTTTCTTTCGCGTCTTGCCCCTCTTGTGCACCTAAAGTAGTTGTAGGTCTAGACGAAGTGTACATAACATGTGTATACAAAATTAAAATCCTCGTAATTTCTTTTAGTTTATTTCCGATATGTAAATACCTAAACTTGAAAAAGAAAATCCCAAAATCCCCATCGTATAATTGATTTTCATGTGATCTTGAGAGTTTGATAAAGGAACTTATTACCTATTTCCTAGAGGTTGGAAATAGAGGGGATTCGGTCTTTTCTATACAATGTTTAAATCTTCGGTGTATGTATTCATGCATGCATGACTAGAATATAAAATAAATAAATGCATGACAAATTCGTGTTTTTACCACTTAGGGGGAGCAAATGGCAATATACAAAGCAAATGGCGATGGAGAGCAACCATTAACATGGACACAGATTAAGGAGATGCAAGTCACACATAAGGTAAGTAGATTGTCAAACTAATGTTATTACTAGTAAAGTTATAATTATGTAAAATACTAAATGAAGTTGCTTAATAGGTTATATTGGAGAGCTTGAGGATGGCCAGCATTATATCTTTTACTTATCGAGAAGCAACTCAAGATGTTGTTTACGATGGTAAGTTTATTGCCGATGTTCATATTGTCAGGAAACCAATTCCACCAAAATCCTAAGCTGATGGTTGAAGTTCTATGCTCTATCCATATATGGAGAACATTTTTATGATACTCTAATAAGGGTAATTAAGAACAAGTTGTGTTGATTTTTCACGAAATTCTTTTTTAATTTACATCAAGACTCAAGGTCATATGCATACAAAATTACAAGTCTCTTGCATATCGGCCGATCGGATTAACTTTCTTGAATCTCCTTACAGTCAAGTTAATTGATACACTTAAGACCGGTAAATATATTGAATAATGTGTACATCAACACCCTTTGTAGCGCGCTATATGGCATTCATGAATAAGAAATATGACATTGAAAGTTAAATGCTACTTGTTCGATATTGACATGGTAAAAGAAAAATCTCGATGTAATCTAATTTAAGCATCTAATTGTTCGATAATCTATCTAATAGAGAAAGTGGCGGGTTTTACATCCAATTATCCAATCCAATGCACATTTATAATTAGAGGGTTAGCTATTTTCTTTCAACCATTAATTGAGTGAACGAGGATTTCTACAATTTTTATTATACATCCGGGTGTAGCATGGTACACCTAATGCTATTTTTTGCATAAGCTTGGATGAAAGGCTATTTTTTTACTCATTCGAGTGTATGATGCATACTCTTATTTGCTCATCATAATATAATGTTGTGCAATTTTCCAAACTTCTCCAGAAGAAAATATAATAACATGTGGTGCCAACAGCAAAATATACGCAATCCCTAATACCTTCCATTTTTAAAATTGGATTTTAAGTTGTCTGTTAATCTATGAAATGCAGGATACCTAATTCCTAAAGGATGGAAGGTACTACCTTTATTTCGAAACATCCATCACAATCCTGCCTTTTTTGACAATCCACAGACATTCAATCCTTCAAGATTTGAGGTATCTCCATTCGGCCCCACTTTTTATTATAATATTATCCATTCAACTGTTCACTTGAAATAATAATGCATGTGTATTTATAATAGTACTGAGGGTTCATCCGGGTGACGGATATTTCAATTAGTTAGAATATCCTTCTTGATTTTAAGAGTTTAATAAATTTTTATCTTCATGAGTTCTTGTGACTTCTTATACATCAAAAAATATAACGATGATCGTTTTGTCATGCGGTTAATTTAGAATGATGTTGTGGTACGTGCAGGGAGGTAAAATAAGGGCGCACACGTATATGCCATTTGGTTATGGTGCTCATGCATGTCCAGGAAATGAAGTGGCCAAGTTACTGATGCTCGTGTTTATACACCATCTCGTCACCCACTTTAGGTATACATTTGTCAATTCCTCAACTTCCTACTTCTCCTATCTCATGTCCAGTCTTGATTTGCTCTTGAAATTAAAAAGAAAGTCCTAATCCTTTTTATTTGGATCTTAACAACCAACGTCATGGGACGTTCATTTAAATGTTTTCCAAATGATATTAATTTCTATGATACTTTTGGAATTAGCTCAATTTGTATTCAATAAATACTTATATACTTTATTAAGTGTCAAAGTTTTGCATTTGACAAATGTAAAATCGAAGTATTCAACTAACAATTAATGAAGCGCAAAATCTACATTTTTGTTGGCATTTTCTCAAAATAAGAAAGAACATTGTTGAAATATGATTTCTTAGAGTATAGTATTACATTATCGAATTATCATCAAGTATTTATGAGGTCATAATTCCATTATGACAAAAAGACATACACAGAAGTGTTGTTCGCATAAGAACATACTGGAGTCCTCATTTTGTGATGCATAGTTGCATACACCTTGATAGTGTTAGGCTCATGGTCAAGGCCCTCATTTTATGTTTCTTTTTTTATTGATGTGGTGAAGAAAATATTGCAGTATAAAAAACTGTTGGCTATGCTGCCAAAATAAATGAAAAGATTCCCATACATATCAATATTATTTGGAGGAAATTGGAAGTGACATAAATTTTGTAGTTTAATTATGAAAATGACTTATTTTTCTATTTAATTTTTTGGCAGGTGGGAAGTGGTAGGACCTCAGGGTGGTGTTGAATATGACCCATTTCCAATACCAGAACAAGGACTTCCAGCTAAATTTTGGAAAACATCTTAGCCAAGGCCAACAAGTTATTATTGACCGTCCTAAAATTAGTTTTTATTTTAGTTAAAATGAAGATTGTAGCTAGTTTTTTTTTGATATTATAATAATTTTAGCTGACTTGGCAATTTCTTATGCCATGTTAGCAAAGGACAACTCTCTAATAATGCAAATTTGGCTTGATAATACGAGCCAAAGCGAGTTAGGGAGTAGTTTTAGGGTTTTTTTTGAGGGTCTTGAAGATGTATTTTTCTTGCAATTCATGTGTGACCTTCATTAGAGAGGATGATTAGGGAGTACATAAAGGCAAAGAATAATGCAAACATCTCGAAGAGATGGAAATTTTTTTCCTCATTTAATATAACGTTTAGTACAAATTTTTATTTAATATTGCCTTATAGTACTATATCATTGCATAATGTATTTCTAGCTAGTGTTTGAAATGAAATTTTTTTGGTATGAAACACGCTTTCAAAATTGAGTCGTATGAAATACTATATCCAACTATTAACATTAGTACAAAATAAACTAAAGATCCGTTCTTTTACCTCAACTTTTCATATTTAATTTGAATGTATGTGTCTTGTGCAAGTTGATTCGAAATTATCCAAGCTTATATTTTCATTGTAACAAAATAAATTAGCAACTAGTATATGAACTTATGTCTAATAAAACTTTCAATATGAAAAGTTTTGTCGACAAATTAAGCAGTACACTCGATTCCTATAGATAGGAGATATGAGCGGAAACTATTAGTGTAACCTGATTAGTGATGACATATGCAACAAAAGTATGCAAATTATTACAGAATACCAGAGTGCGAAGTTTTTTTTTACATAATTACATATATATATATATTGATAAGAAGAAGTGACAAGAATCCTGCTCGGGTCTTAATAGGCCAGACACTTTAAGAGACGGAGAATGATAATTGATAAGGGTAATCTTACTTTTAAAGTGCCCCTAGTGGGAATTCAACCCCCAACCTCAAGGTTGGAAGGATCGCTCCTTTCCACACTATATAATGACATGATATATTACTGACAAAAGATGATATTTATCTTTTTTTAAATATATTTTTATGGAACCTTAGTTAATCATTATCGTGTTACGTATTGTATGCTCTATGAGACCTCTATTGATCATTATCTTTTTACGTACTCTATCCCCTATATTTGTAATTAAAAAGATAGTTATATGAGATTTTTACCTCTATGACTTTCATGAATTGATATGTTTAGTAGGAGTAATTAACAAACATGCATATCTTCTATAGCTTAGGGTATAAGGAAGGGTACCCTAACGCTTTTCTTTGTATTAGAGGTGGCAAATGGGTGGGCCGGGCTGGGTTGGGCTGGGTTTGTGGCGGGCTGGGTTGTGCATATATGACCCGGTGCGGGCTGGGGAATTAGGCGGGCTGGGTGGGTTGGTGGGCTGGGTCAGAGGAGCGACCCATGGCGGTTTTGGGCGGGCCTGCAACGGGTTTGTGGGTGGGCTGGGTGGGCCTAGCGGGTGGGTTGGGCTGGGTAATGGGTTGGGTGGGCTGGGTGGTTTGGGTTGGGCTGGGTAATGGGCTGGGTGGTTTGGGTTGGGCTGGTTAATGGGTTGGGTGGGCCGGGTGGTTTGGGTTGGGCTGGTTAATGGGCTGGGTGGGCTGGGTGGTTTGGATTGGGCTGGTTAATGGGCTGGGTGGGCTTAGTGGGTGGATTGTATTGGATGTGTTGAAAACTTGAAATAATATTAATTAGTAAGTTTGATTTAATATGAATTATATGTTTATGAATATGAATTTGCATTTGTAATTTTGTATAAGTCAATTACATATAATTTTGAAATACGTTGGTTGCAAATATAAAATATTTGGTTTTATAAATTTCATTTTGTTAGTAATACGAATAATGATTAATTTTTATAATTTCGTAATGACGTAATTATTTAATATCATCTCTTTCCTAGTAATGTCGTTTATTTATAATCTTAATATAGCAATTAAAATAAGATTATAATGAGTATTGAATATTGACCAATGTATTCTTAAATAATTTTGAGTAATGATTAATTTTATATTATCGTAATTATTTATTATTATCTATTTTTCATTATCGTCGTTTTTAAGCTATTGTATGTTAACAAAAGCAATCATAATTAGGGAAGACATAATTAAGATCTATGAAAGCAATAATTAAAATAATGAAAAGTAATGGAAGAAGAATTACCAGATTTATGTGAAATGAATCAACTTTAATACTTTATTGAAAGCAGACGATGTTCGAACCAAATAAGCGTTCTGGTGGACTGGGGGTGGGTCTGGGTGGTGCGGGCTGGTTGTGCGGTCTGGGTGGGCTGGGTGGTGGGTTGGGTGGGCTGGGTCGTGGGTTAGGTGGGCTGGGTGGTCCTGGGTGGGCTGGGTGGTCCTGGGTGGGCTGGGTGGGGGGTTGGGTGGGCTGGGTGGGCCGGGTCGGGTGGGCAATTGGGCTGGGCTGGGTGGGTTTGCGAATGGTTACGGGTGGGCTGGGTGGGCGGTTCCACTCGAGCTGGGTTGTGGTTTCCGAGCCCGGTGCGGGTTTTTAAGTTTGGCGGGTTGAGCCGGGTTAGGTGCGGGTTTGAGCGGGCCTGACCCGCGAAGCCCCCGAGACGGGCTGGGCTGGGCGGGCTGGGCTGGCCCGACCCAGATGCCATCTCTACTTTGTATCATCCCAAAAATACAATGATAAAATTCAACAACATGTTAGAAGTTTTGAGTTATCTTATAACCCGATTTGATCGATTTCGAAACTTTGTTTAATTTCTAGATATCTAGTTTTTGGTTTACGTCAAGGGCCTGTTTTCAACTACCCACCAAAGAGGACACCTTATTAATAAATACTCTTATGTATTGATAAGATAAGTTGAAGTTAATGGTGCAAAGGTTAAAATCTTTCGAGTTGTAACTAAAATTACGATTAGTTTATGTTATTATAATGATCCCTTGTAGTTTATTGGGAACCAAGTGGTATTTCCATTTATCTGTACTTTCACTATCTATTTTATGATTCTAAAAATATACTACTACTTACGTGGTGCTTTTAGTTTCCCGAAAAAAGTCTCCTTTATACATATATTGATATCGATATAATTTTTTAGGACTTTATTAGGTTTGTATCAATATATAGTTTCTTATTTAAATTTTTTTAAATTCATTACTACATAATTAACTATATTAGTGGTCAAAATTAAAGATTAAAAAGCATGAAAAATAAGAAAGTATAACACTTATTTTAGAATAAATTAAATAATAATAAAACATACTCACTCCGTTCCCTTTTGTTGTTCACATTTGAAACCTTGATACCTTTTAGAAGTAGAGAGAATCTTCTAAATTATTTCCAATACAGAAAAAAATAGTTATGTGAGGTCTTAATTAATTCGTTTCGACAAATACATTATTATCAAACTTTTATAATTTTACATGTATGTAGTTAGAGATATTAACGATATAAAATATGCAGTGAGAATCATGAGAAAGCAAATAAGAAGAATATTTAGAAACGAAGGGAGTACTTCATCTCAATATATATTTTGATCTAGGAACGAATGGAATTATAAAACATGCATACTTCATCTCCATTCTGTGTATTTCTGTACATAACACTAGCTACTTTGTTTTTGACCCTAGTGAAATTAGTGATGCGGATTGGTGATTGCTGTTTTCGCACTTTCGCTGATGCCGTATTAACTAAGACTTTACGTGGTATTGAACATGCACTCTAACGTGATGAAAATAGTACGTGCGTTAATAAATCATTTGACTTTTCTGTCATGCTAGTTGCCACGTGATTTATCTAGATAATACATGTATTCTTTTTTGAATTTTTGTCTTTCTCTACTGTTCGGGCTGAAGATTACGTGATTGATTAGGATCTTTAATTATATCATTCATATCATCACATCGTGTTTGCTAGATTTCAGTATTTGAGATAAGACATTGACTTTGTTCCTACAAATCCAAGAAGATTGCAACACATGAAAAGAAAAGAAAAGAAAAGAAAGGGAAAGGCCACCGTACAAAAAAATTAAGCGACATTGCGAGTTGCGACCTAAAGCCATTGTGAAGCTTGTTAAAGATGATCTCAAATCAAGATTGGTTACTCAAGTTACTTAAAAAATAGCATAGATTTAGAATTGCTTAGCTTAAAAGGTGGATTCAAACCGATTTTAGCCAAAACTATAATACGAGCCATTTGAGCTTAAGAGCATCAACACTCATGATATAAAAAAACACATCATCTCTCTCTCTACCACTTTCTCTCTCATCATACAAAAGTTGATCATGTCTTATGATCAAATTGTTCAAATGCACCCCACTCATGAGCACAAAAAATTACATCATCCCTTTCTCTTTTACTTTTCACTATACCCCACTTTGTTTTCTCTCTCCTATTTCAATACATCCATTTAATTATGATACTATATTTATCTTGTGTAACAATTAATATTAAACTTAAATACATAATTAATAATAATTTTTTAATTTACAACTTACCTCAATTTTTCCTTCAATATCAGAATTTTTGTTTGTAGAAAAAGGCCTCCCCAATTATCCAAAAACCCAATTAAATTGATTTAGAGAGAAAAATAATAATTTTCGGAAGTGTGTCAAAATATATCAAAATAGATGTCATTTTATAGATCTCAAAAAAATAAGACCATTGGTAATTTTTATTTTTTATTTACTTAGTAGATTTTGGGAAGGTTATTCAATGGCTACAATAAACTTGTAGCTATTGTAATAGTTTCAATCCCAACCCTTAATTTTTTGAAGAAACCATATTGTTCATTAAATATAATTAACTTCTAAAAAAATTAACTTTATTTTTTTAATTAATTATTTGGATTAATGGTCAAGATGAGCCTACAACAAATGAAGGGTTTAGATTTAAATAGTTATAGTGGCTACAATAAAATTGTAGCCATTGTAGAATTATCCGTAGATTTTGAGATATAGCCGTTTTAAGTTTAGAAGCAAAAATTGTAGCCATTCTGACAGTTGCCACGTGTCGCGTCCGTAATGGACCAGCTCGTATGACGCCTCTGACGCGCGTCAGAATTGCAGATTTTTTTTTGCTTTGTGCAGCTCAAAACTACGATTTTACACCTTCAGCTCAAAACTCGTAGTTTTGAGTTGCACAAAGCAAAAAAAATTCCTGATTTCCTATCTACAAATTTACTCATCCCTAATGAGTTGTTTTGTGAAGTTGATCACAATGTGATCAATTTGATGATTGATCACAATGTGATATACTTTTGTTCATGAGTGTAGTCCATTTTTTTTTTGTTCATGCCTTATAATCTATTCTTATGATCAAATAGATCATGAGTGTAGTTGCTCTAAACGTGCTAGACTTTTGTGTTAGAAGCGTAAAAAGGAAAAATTAGCCACTTTTATTTATCTAACATAAGACATACTTTTTGGTCTAAAATTGGCATAAGCTGAGTCAAATTTACAGTTGCGTCACTTAAATATTTAAATAGGGACTGGAAGTGGTGAGAGGGATTACAATGTTTGATTGATTTCTTTTCTTTTTTGTATGTAACTAAAAACCCTAGGCAAGGACAGAGGAGGATGTATCCTCTCTTGGTTTAGTTAGTAAAATCTCATGAGATCATTGTCTTTTATGACGTTTTATTTCTATTAAAACTCAAGTCTTTTTTGAATGATGAGGAGAAATAACTTTAAGATGCCCTAATCAAAACTCAAGCTTAGCAAGTTTTTTTTTGTATATTCTTTGATAATAGATCGATCTAGCTAGGTTTTATTCAGTAAAAAAAAGTACTAATCTTCTTTCTATTCTCTTTTACTATATAAAAATTCACTACTAACTTGATATATCAAACATATAAATGGTACTCTCTCCGTCTTTATGTACTTACTACATTTGCTTTTGTGTGGCCTCTAACTAAACTTTAATTATTACTTTATGTAATTTCTATAAAAAATGATAAATGCAACCATTATGGTTGTATATAAAAACCTAAATAGGGAAATTTAAGTAACTTTTAAGCATTAATAACATCGACCTACGTGTGATTTTGACATAAAATCCCAAGTTAATTCCATTTTAGGTAACGCAATTACTACAGTACAACCCTTTGGATTGTATATATCATAACCCAATTTCTATGTTTCTAAAAAAACAGAACTACACATTGAACCTATTCTAACAAGATCTCACATCATAATTTTTTTCCATCCAAAAAGACGGTCAAAATTTATGAAATTTAACCCTAAAAAAATGTATGTAGCAAGTAGAAACGATAGAGGGAAAACTATAGACCATTGGAAGAATATATTTTTTACAACTCAATTCATGAAAATGGAGATTTATGTGATTGTGTAAGACTCAAATAGTGAAATAGCCTAAGGGAAGAGGGAAAGTTTGAGAAAGAAAGCATGAAACTATGAAAGTGCAAGCATGTGGAAATGTTACACCTTGTTGGAGTTAAGGCTTGCAAAGCCTACTTGTGTTTTTTCCAAACATCCCACATCTCCTATGGAAGGGAGCTTGCCTTTGTTTATTAACTCCCTTCCTCTTTATGTTTATTGAGTTGAGTACTTGGTTGGTTTTTGTGGTTGGAGATCAAACTTGGGTTTGGGCTTGCTATCACACACACGCGCGCGCGCGCCGCCCGCCCGGACCGGGCCGGGCCGGGCCTGGGACCTGGGTTCTGGGAAGAGCTGAGCTGGAGCTTATCTTTTTGGACCCGAGCCCAACTGTGTGTAACGGTAACATGTAAAACTGAAACGTTACAGCGTTAAATGGCCTTTATTACAGTGTTAATGGCCTTTATTGTCGCCCGTGATTTCCTCCCTCTGTTTATTACCTTCTTTATTTGGCCTGATTCTTTTACTATAAAATCAGTCCACTGCTACTTCAGTTTGTATCCGAAAATCATTTCTCTTCTCTTCTTCTTCCTCTCTTCTAAACACTGGGTACGTGCATAAACAGTCTCCAAGATCTTTCTCTGTTAGTGGTGACTTAGAAAGGTCGCTGTGTTAACCTTGGGGAGCTTTCCGGCCAGTTGCGATTACCACCATAGTCGGGCCGTAATTGCTTTCAAGTCAGTGGTCTTCTACCGCGACACAGCCTTGAATTTAGTCTTTGCTCAGTCATTGTAAACAGTCAGTTTCTAACACACCTTACATTAAAACGAAAAGGATGGGTCTAGTGCTAGAATGTACTTCTAAATAGAGGACGTACTAATTAACAACGATAATTGCTAAATGATTGAATAAAATTGATCAAAGACGTTAGTTATACTATCTATCTTCTTCGTTCAAAAGGTAGATTACTACATTTGCAGGGTTGGACGGTGGCCTTGATGATCGACATTGCTATTTTTAGCTATAATCTTAATTTGTAAGTCTCTAATTGCAGCGTACATCTATCTCGTCTTATTGGCGCATTTGGCGAATTCACAGCCATATAATGTGATTAGATGCACCATTGGAAGTCTCTAGTAGTAGTACTAGATTGGATAGCAAATAGTGAATTTGACAACTTGCGTTACTACTTACTACAATGTGATCCAAGTTGTTGGATGTGACTTGTAATCGAGGTGTCATGGGTTCGTACGAAGCAATCAGCCCCCCTTGAGCAAGAGCGTGGGCGGGCGGGCGAGCGAGAGAGGCAAAAGCAGCAGCCCCATCTTCGACATGTGCTTGGCCGGCAGTGTAATCATGGCCGGGATAGACGGCCGTTGATTGCTTGGGCCGTTGAACGGGAAGTTTGTTCTTCAATGCCTGCCCAATCTCACGTCGAAATAGAGGCCACAAGTTATTCCAAGCCCATCTCTACATCAAAAATCGCTTCCACACATGACACCACAATGAAGGGAATTTGAGCTTTAACTAGCTGTAATGCCTGTAAAGCTAATTATTACATAATTTTCGTTTTTTTAAATGATTGATAAAGTACTATAAACATACTACCCCCGTTCTATGTTTATTGCAAAATAGGGAGTTTTACGTCTCCCATTGCACTATTTTAGACGATAATATCTCTAATTTTATTTAAATAAAAATTATAAAAAGTTGATATTAATTAAGCATATATCGAGACGAATCTAACAAGATCCCACATGACTATATTTATCCTTATGTATAAATCACAAAAGAAGGTCAAAGAGAGGTGTATGAATAGTGGAAAATGTCAAAGGTTGCAATACATATGGAACAGAGGTAGTATAAAGTTATATTTTGAACCACATAAACCTTGATACCAACCTTAAAGTTTTTCTCATTGAACACAGAAAATCGAATACATTCATCATTCCTATTCAAACTCCGTCCGTGGAGTATATGGAAAGAAAGAAACTTAATAGTATTTCAAAATGAGTCTTATAGCTTTCTTGTTTCGCTCTAAACATGCGGTCGCGGAATGAAACTTTATTTCATTTCGGATTTGATACCATAAGCACATCCTTCTCCCCCTCTGCTTCCAGGTGACAGAATACTAAGCAAGTTAAATGGTCGCCTCCTCCCCCAACTTATACTAAGCTCAATACTAATGACTCCTCAACTTAGTCACTGTCAACGACTGGTATTGTCCTCGAAAATTCAGAAGGCAATATTCTTGCAACTACAACCTTCAAGTTAGGTCAAACTACCCTCTTAGTGTTCATGTTATTGCTTTACGAAATGGAATTATACAAGGTAGGGATATATAAATCAAGAACCTCATCATCATAGGAGACAATCAAGTTCTCATTAACCCTGTCAAAGGTGTTGGGACTTAAGTCCATATTATTTTGCGATAATTCGATTTTAAATTAGCTACGCAATTCAATTCCCCTTCTTGAATGTTTCCTTGCGTTCCAACAAAAAAGACATTTTTCACACGTCGAGGACATATAGATACTCTGGTGATCGACATAAAACCTACTATGCAACTTTGACTCAGTCATGATCACGTACAATTTTAGAGAAGCAAATCGAGTTGCAGACTACGTCTCTTAATTGGGGCACAGCATCAACCAAAGTAGTTTTACTATCAATGTCCAAAAGGAGCTCGAATTCTTCAAACTTATTACTGTATATAATTAGGGTACACCCTTGAGAGATAAGTTTCCTAAGTTTCTTCCTTGTATCACGAAGAAAAAGATAACGTTAGATTTTTATTGTATCTTTTGACATTTATCTCAAGTAACGGAAGGAAGATGCTTAGAATTAGTTATATATTTCATATGTTGAAATTAACTAATTGTAACTACGTGCTATTAGCGTAATGTGAGTTTAAGGTGACGAATTATTCTTATATATTCAGAAATAACGAGTCGCGATTAAATTCACATTTAAAGGGGATTTGGTTTTATTAACAATTGTTTTTCGAAAAAAGGAAGCAAAAACGTTATGTAAAAAAGGAGTACCATTAAATAACAAAATTAGTTTTCACAATAAAGAATAAAAACAAAAAAGATTTTTGGTTTTTAAATAGAAAATCTGATTTCAGTTTTTAAATGATCATTTAAAGGTTTTAGAAATCAGTTTTAAAAAGATAAAATCTTATCTTTTAATAAGATGAGTATTCCTTTTATTAAGGAATAAGATAAGGTTGTTAAAAGATTAGTTTTATCTCTTTGAAAAGTAGGCTTGGTTTATCTTTAAATAGGATAACGCCTACCGCTAGTCTACATATGTAAACTGGCAAAAAGAATCAGTCTTGTGAGTTTAAAATAGCACACTGCTACAGTTGGTTAAAAGTGCTCTTATTGATCCTCGAATAAGCTTGTCTAAGAAGCAATTATAACGAGGTACGTTTTAAATCTTTCTGTAATATGTTATTAGAGAGTGTCAAGTTGGATTCGAGTGTGTTTCCAACTTGATTAGCAACATTTAGAGTTAAATGTTGGGGAACACTACTAAGTTAGTAGAGGGGGAAACTAGTTTGTTTCAAACGATTGATATTTTGAGTTGAATATTAATAGTAAAGTAGGTAGGGTAGACGTAGATCTCAAAGTTTAGATCGAACCACGGTAAATCAGTGTGTTCTATCTATTATTTCCGTTGCTTAATTAATTGCGTCACTATTGTTGATTGAGTTTAAAAGGGAAATAACGAAATCTAACAGTTGTGGCACAGTGCACAGTGCACAGTGCAATAAAGTTTGTTTTTGCGATAATTCGATTTTAAATTAGCTAGTCAATTCAACTCCCCTTCTTGAGTGTTTCCTGAGTTCCAATAAAAGACGTTTTTCACACGCTGTGGACACATAGATACTCTGGTGATCGACATAAATAACCTACTATGAAACTTTGACTCATCCATGATCACGTATATTTTTAGAGAAGCAATTCGAGTTGCAGACTATATCTCTTAAAAGGGGCATATCATCAACCAAAGTAGTCTTACTATCGATGTCCAAAAGGAGCTCGAATTATTCAAACTTATTACTGTATATAATTTAGGGTAAACCCTTGAGAGATAAGTTTTATAAGTTTCTTCCTTGTATCATGAAGAAAAAGATAGCTTTAGATTTATTGTATCTTAAGACATTTATCTCTGTCAGAATATAAATTTTAAATAAACTATAAATGCTCGAGAAAAAGGCCAACACAATTTATTTTGAAAATTGACAAATTAAATTAAATGGACTATTCATTCTTTCACATTTGTAAAATTAGTGTTTACGAAAAAGAAATTGAATGCATAGCAAACAACTTTATTGCAACTCATATTGATAAATCCGGATATAATTGATACACGCAGAACTATTTGTTTTGTTTATTTGCTCCTTTTGAGAACTTTAAATAAGTAAAATGTAAGAGTTCCATATAAAACAAATAATCATTTGGTTGAAATTGGTAAGTATAACTTTCCATGAATTTGCATTGTCCATAAAATTTTATTCCTAGGAATTACATTTTTGTTGTTTGGTTAAACATGAGAAATTTTACCTAGGGGCACCTAGGTAAGTTATTTCCTCCATTTTGTAGAAAATAGAAATTCCTAGAAAATTCCATTTCCTATCTTTTTGCCAACCAAACAACAACACATATATTTATTTCCTAAAAATGCATTTTAAGGTTAACCAAACGATGTATTATGTTTCCTAATAACATAACTACGAGTAAAATGTTGAGCTTTAGGTGGTGTAGTTGCCAACTAACTTGAGTTCCTGTGACTGGACTAGAAATCATTTAATGATAACTAATGTTAGGCCCGCGTAATGCCTTGAATTTTGTGCGTCATAATAGTAGTTAAATTTTTTTAATAGTATTAATTAGGAGTGAAAATGTCATTGAAAAAGTTGCAAAATAACTCTTGAATTTCATTCACATATTACCGTTGATTTTGATGAGAAAAGAAGCAATAATATGTTGAAGGAATGGTTAGAACTCTTTATTTCATACTTGAAGTTGCGGGACCAAATCTTCACTTTGACAAATTTTAAATTATGAGAATGACGTAAATCAAAAGGATACTTAAGAGGGATAATGACACATGACAAATTGCACTTCTAACCTACACTTTTTGATATATATATACTACTATTAGGCTCGGACGATGTCCCGATATTTTGTATGCCACATTCAGTAGTAGTTAAAAATAAGTAATATCATTTAGGGTGAAAAATATCATTAAAAAAGTCTTTTATAATAGGTGTTTGAAAGTTATAACTTAGCTAATGAACTCCATGTATATATTTCTACAGTTTCAAAATAGATGATACACTTTCCAAAATCAAGTGCTTCTAAAACAGATGATATACTTCTTCTTTAATGTGTGATTTCACAGAATTTTAGAGTGTTTCAAAATAGATTTGATGTGGTTATTAGTTTAATTACATGGTCCATTCACCACTTCCAATTTATTCCCTCAATCTAATTCACTTAATTGAATTTACAAAATTTTGCCTCAAAATTCGTTTATTTTAAAAGAGTATCATGTATATTGAAACACAGGAAGTATCACCATTCATTTTGATGAAATAAGCAATAATATTATAGTAGAGGGATGGTTAGAAATCTTTATTTCATACTTGAAAACCACTGTTATAATGTCATATGACTATTTTTGGAACCAAGAAACTAGTCTCAACATATGTAGGTAGGATTTACAGAGGTGGAAAATGTACAAGTAAGGGCTTTGTCTGAATTCTCTTAATTATTAAGGGGTAACATTTTATTGGGGAAATTTTACTAGTTGAAAGAACTCATGGGTAATGCTTTATTTCTAAAGGTTTGGTATTATTCAGGGAGTATTACAATGATACATCACAGATTATAATCGACCACCTCACAAATCGCGAAAAATATCAATCGTCGAGCTTTCTCAGCTTCAACCTTTATTAACGGAGGTTGAATTACATGAAGAGAGAGAAAGATGGGAAGAACAGAAGTGTAAGTCAGATATTAACAAAAATCAAAACTGAAATCAAAATCGTGATACTAAAATTTAAATATGGAAAATAAAGAAGTAGAGGAGATTGAAGAGGAAAACCTGTGCTTTTTGTTTTGACAGTAAGAACACGTGGTTGAGGAGGAGAGGAGGAGAGGAGAACTAAGGAAAGAGCAAAAGGAGACAAAAGTCACCCTAGGTTGTGGGTGGGTGATGCATTCCGCAAATTAGATGGTGGAGGGAGGAGCACCATGAGCATGCCACGTTATCATGTACGTTAACATATTCACAGTGTACATATGACTTTTACTAGTGTACAAAAAACCTTCCATTATACATTAACCCACAAATGTACATCAGATTTATTTTTTTCTCTCTCCTCCATATTTGGATATTTTGAATTCATTTGCCTAAAACTTTTCCCTCCAAGTGTTCCAATTAATTTTGGCATATGTTCTTTTATGTAACTTTATTGTTCACTATGATTATTAAATATCCTTATTTATTTATTTTAAATGTCCATTGTATACTAAAACTCAATTTCAAAAAAAAATTGTTTCAATTAACTTTGACATTTAAACTTAATGGGTGAACATATAGATTTAGACAATATACATGTGTATACAATTAGTGAACATATGAATTATGATATTGTACACATGTGTAAAACGAGTGAACATTGGTAATTGTACAATAACTTACATGTAAGTGTATAAAAGATCATATTTGAGTGTACATATGTCAAATAATTGAGACTTGGACATATATAATGGATATTTGCAAGATAGGGAATACAAGGATATTGTTAACCCAAAAGGAACACTACTACCCTTGTATTCCCTATCTTTGTAAATGTCCATTATACATATGTCAAAGTCTCAATTATTTGACATATGTACACTCAAATATGATCTTTTCTATACTTACATGTAAGCTATTGTACAATTATCAATGTTCACTTGATTTACACATGTGTACAATACCATAATTCATATATTCACTAATTGTATGCACATGTACATTGTTGCAGTATGGGGAAGTGGAGAGAGAACTGGCAGTAAAACCACCCCTTATTTAATGGTGAACAGTAAATTGTCAAATCAATTACTTTTTGAATTTTATTTTGTACACTGACGGATACTCTATGTACACTAAGAAGTCAGCGCAACTTAAAAAGCCGCGTTTTTTTCTACTTTTGCTACGTTTTGGACAAGGAGCATCATGCTCATTGTGCTCCTTGGTGTATTATCTAATAATTGGATACACTCCCTCATATGGATGGAAAAGATTATGGGCCTAAAAATATAATCCAAATCCAAACATAAGTTTAAATCCAGAATTTTTACTCCAATAATATTTCTGGGCTTTTACCTTCATCCCAGACGGGCCCTAATAGTAGATTTATCAATATATTGAGTATTAAACACCAACATAACAACAAAATTATCACCTTGATCTAAAAAGATAGTGTCGATTGAACGAGATAATATCCGCAACTAAACCTTTACCTTTTGTTCCTGTCTAGAACTTTAGTTATTCCTCCAAGCCATTTTCATCATGTATTCTTCATGAACTGAGTGAGTTGCCATGAAGAGACACCATCACTCTTGAATAAAGAAACAAGCGACACAACAATAGGATGAAATTAGGCAGCAAGATCAGAAAATCTATGTTATAAAACAGAAATCCATAATCCCTTTTTACCACCGTATCACAACCTTGTCAAGCTTCACATCCTGGTGAACTCACTGCTTGATTGTAGGAGAAAACCTACAACTTTCACAACCTGCACGATCTAAAAGGACACATTGCATATTTGCATTATTCATATCGATAAACATAACATGTACAAATAGCAACTACACGCAGAGATTTTAAGTAATTAACCTAGCACAAAGAGAGTATAATTTATAACCTATTTATCCCCTGGTTATATGCTGTATTAGTTACATGCGCAGAATTAGAAAGCAGCTTACCAATGCAAATAAGTGAACACAGTGCTCAAACTTCAAACCTTAGGTATTACATTTTCCTTCACTCCAGAATTTTCTAGTCTCATTTACCGAATTTGAGGGTGCAAATTGAAATCAACCGAAAATTTATGATATCAGGGTATTTTGTCACAACTGGTCCATCACCCATCAGTTCTGATGATTCTCAAACTAGTTCAGAGGAGACTGGTCGAACAAAGGATGAAATTCAGGTATGCAATGAAGTGGATATGACTCCGTATTTGCTCCCATCCATCATTCCACCGACATTCGTAAAAATAAAGCTGCCATCTTTGCCAAAGAGATATGTATGATTACAGGGAGGTCTACCACCAGGCACCAACTTTTTGACATCTCTAAGGGGAAGGACTTTCAATGCATCTGGCAGGATAAGGAGATCATATTTACGTAGCTACAGAAGGCCTTATCTTAATTCTTAGAGAGCTAAAATCGGTAAGAACAGGAGGGGTTGTCCGAATCCACAATTAGAATCCTGTCACCATCTCCGCAAGACATTGAAGTCTAGTTGTTTAAGCCCGTAATAGTATGGTTGCTAGCATAAGTAACTTTATCTTAGTGTCTTAATATTCAGGAGGCGTGCTGTCAAGTAGTGTGAAAGTCCGAAAGTCTCCTGTTTGTATATGGTTATTATTCTAAATTATAAATTGCTGAGTTCCTTGAAACAAAGGAAAAAAAGTGTGTGGCTAAACCCAACTCGTATTCACTAGATCACATTCACAGCCCGTGTACATGGTGCAATTGTCTATATTACCCCTCTTCGCTTTACTCACTCTCCACACTTCCAATCTTTTCTTTTACCACAACCACCATAGCCACCCTCACCACCACCACCACCATCACTATTTTCTCTACCATTTTCACCACCAAGTTGTTGTTTTAGAATCCGTATTGAACGGTAATGGAAGCAAATTCCGGTTCCATGAACCGAAATATGCTTCAGTTACTGAGTTTACGTCGATTTTTTTTACTGTAAAATAGAAGTTTATGGTACCGGAAAGAGAATCTGGTAAAGAGCTGCTGCGGTGTAGGGGAGTGCTGGAGCCTGTGCAGCGTCTAATGAAGGGTGGGTAAGGTCGCGATGTGGCTGCATAAATGAAGCTAGGGACTGAGCTGGGGGTGGTTTGAAGGGAAGAGGATGGTGGGGTGGTAGCCTGTGGTGTGTGGCAGCTTGCTGAGAAGGGGGAGGTGAGATGTGCTGAAGCTAAAGCCGTACTTTGGGGTATGCAGGTGGCTAGGAAACTAGGTTATGAGGACGTGGAGGTCGAGAATGGTTGCTTGTCTGTTATTCAAGCGCTGAAGAACAACACCAGAGGACTCAGCAATTTCCATCTGATTATTGAAGACATTTCTAATTTTTCTTTTTGCTCTGATATTGTAACTTGGTCTTTTGTTAAGCGAAACGTCAAATAGGGTAGCTCATGCGTTGGCACATATTCAACCTTGGGAAGTAGGTCCACGGCTATGGGAATTTGACTTTAAGGATGTTGTAGTTGAACTTTCTATTGCTGATTTATCTAAGCCTTGAGGAATGAGGGGTCTAACAAAAGAAGCAGGACTAAAACAACATTTTTAGGTGGTGAAAGCTTAAAACAAATCATTTGAGCAAGTATCAGTGCCTTCAATTTTTATACAAGTTAAATCCAGGTTCTACTTCCTTACCAATGATGTAAGTTCAGTGCAGAGCAGGAAAGCATAAGCTAGCCAACAACCATAGAGATCATTTGCAAACAAAATAATATATGAATACATGCAGGGTCACATGAGGCAGTGAAAAATTAAGAAATGGACAAGTAAAAGAAGGCCATTAGAATACCTATCAACAAGGCAACGCGGAAGGTAGTACATAATCTCAGCGTGTGGGCCTTCTGGTGCGAGCCTGAAATTGGCGCCATTTGGCAAGTCGTATACTCCAACATTATGGTTGTTACACAAGTCTTCGAATAGAAGATCCCCCGTGCACCCGCTATAGAGTGGAAAACTTGATCTGACAAAAAATATGCAATTCCTGTTGCACTCAACATTCCTGAAAATGTTTCTAGCAGAAGCAGCACAAGAGAAATCAGAACCGACGAAAAGAGCTAGATCTCCCAAGCTCACAACCTCACCCCAATCTCGGGTTTCTTCCCTTAACTTATAAACTTTTATTCGAGGTCGTAGCACCCCACCAACTTGACATCGAAAAGGGACGAGCATATATAAACCGCCACAATGTTCTACCAACCTCTTCCTCCTAGGAAGCAATTGAAGCCCTTCCACATCCGATATAGGAGGAGGTGGTGCAGCAATTTGAGTCAACCCCAATGAACATAAATCCACTAAAAAGGCTCTTCCTTTATAATCAATCACACACAATCTACCTCCTAAATTCACAATATCATCAAACCTAAAACTTTCATCATCATCATCTCCATAATTAATTAACCTCCATCCTAAACATTCAGGGGTTAAATCAAAACCCACCAACCTTAACAATCCAATTTTGCCTCCCCTTAAAAGGGCAGCCACAACAAGAAAATTATCATCATTAGAAAACATAGGATAAAAAATACTAACATAATAATTAATTAATTATACTTGGACATAACAACAACTTTATCAACAATTCTCAAGCTACCAGTAGAGAATATAAATCGACCCAATAAGGTATCTTTTACTTCCCCACCAATACCATCTCTATCTTGAACAACAACCATACCATAAAACTTAGAAATTGGAGAAACATTAAAATCAAGCATATTTCTAACTTTACTGAAACTTTGTAAAGTAAACTTTTTAGATAAGTGATGAGGAATAAATCTATTAGGAATAATTTCCTCAAATTCAGCAATTTTAGCACAAGTCCAATCTCCATACCCACGAAAGCCACGAATGCCACAACCACCAACACAGTTGATTTGGGATTTGTTTGGATGAAGAGCATAAAGGGTTCTCTCTGTGAGCATGAATTTGTTTGAGTTTCTTAAGTCCCAAAAGGGATTCATTATTGGAGGTTTTGGGATTATGAAAGGCTCAAGTTTGTTTCTTTTTGATTTTGGTTTTGTTGTAAAAGAAAGAGAAGATTTCCATGATTTGCAAACTGACCCAAATCTAAGAATGTCTAACCTGTGTAAGAAGTATGACTGGTAGATTATAAAACTTATCTGTGAAATTGCTGTGCCGTGATATGATCACTGCCCTAAAGTTGAAATTGCCCCGCTACGAACACACGGACTCGTGGCAAACAACCTCCAGGGTTAACACAACACTGACTCGCCGGTGAAGTACAGAGAGACAGTTTGAGAACGCTCTTAATATTGCCCAGTGTTTGAGAGAGATTAACAGAGAGGATAATTTTTTGTGTGTTGAAAACTGTGCCAGGAAGGGGGTATATATAGGGACAGAAGAAGGGAAAACTGACTCCTAAAACCGTGTTAAAAACGGTAATTAATGGGCAAAGGAAACTGCCCACTAACGGCTAGTGGAAGCAGTCAATAAGGAGTGGATTCAGGAATTGACTGATTCCATAACAGTCATATAAGGATGACAGATTTTTCCAGTAAAAATTTAGTTAAGTTAAGTTATTTCCCAAAGCCCAAAGCCCAAGGCCCAAGGCCCACGGCCCACGGCCCGGTCCGGGCGGGCGGCGGCGGCGCGCGCGCGCGCGCGTGTGTGGACTAGCCCAATCAAGAGCCCAACCACAAAAGCCTACCAAGTCACCAACTCAATAGATACTAGGAACATAACTATTAATAAACTCACCACTCACCTCTTATTCTTCCTATATGGGATCCCCCACTCTTCATATTCTTTTGAAGCAACTCAAGAGTTTTTGTATTACTCTTCTCACAAACTCCAACAATCCCCCACATGATTCAAAAGAAGAGACAGAAAGAAACGGGGCTGAAAAAGAAGATTTGGGCAATAGATACTCAGTTTTGTAAGCATCAATGTCTTAGAGACTTGAATTGATACCCAGTGCATACAAGTATGTCATATTGTCGTATTAGGTAGATTTCTCTTTGAACCTTCTACGGAGTTCATAATCAATACTTGCGCACTAAACCTTTTTCAAAATAAGAAACGTTCTCGCGATATATATATAAGTGCCCCACAATACCTGGATTTTCATGAATGCTCTAGAGATCCTAAGCCTTAGGGATCTCATAGGGGATTGGGCGTAACCCCCACATTCACATAGGTAAGTTCATCAAGTTTGTACTGTTTCAAACCACCTTCTCAAGGCTATGAACTTATTAAGAGTATTTTACTCATCCTTACACATTTTACAGTAAAAAACAAATACTACATCACTTTTATTAATATAGGAATGGTAGTAGTATCTACTACTCGAGTTCTTTTATGACTTAGTTTGACCCTTGAACTTAGAAACTTTCTAAGAAGGGTATCCATCATAATTCACTCCACAATAGGCTTTAAACCCATTCCTTGTGCCGACTCTAGCACCATTTTTCTACAAAGGCCTTTGGTGAGAGGATCTGCAATATTCCTCTCTGACTTTACAAACTCGAGTGAAATTACATTATTTCTAATTAGATTTCTAACTATAGCATGCCTCAAGCGAATATGCCTCCTCTTTCCATTATAGGCTTGATTATTCGCGACCCCAATTGCAGCTTGTGAGTCACACCGCATTGAAACTGATGGAGCTGGCTTCCCCCACAATGGAATATCAGCTAGCAAACTCCTTAACCATTCAGCTTCCTGTCCTGCCAATTCTAAAGCAATAAATTCAGATTCCATAGTAGATTTGGCAATACAAGTTTGCTTTGATGATTTCCATGATATAGCTCCACCAGCAAGAGTAAAAACAAAGCCACTAGTAGATTGAATCTCATCATTATCAGACACCCAATTAGCATCACAATATCCTTCTAGAACACAAGGTGTTCTTTGATAATGCAAACCCCAATTGATTGTGCCTTTTAAATACTTCAACAATCTAATCAAAGCACCCCAATGGTCCTGATTAGGATTGTGAGTATACCTACTCAATCTACTAACAGCATAAGCTATATCCGGTCTAGTATAGTTCATCAAGAACATTACACTACCAATAATTTTAGCATATTGTTCTTGTGATATACTATCTCCTTTATTCTTTTTCAAATGAATACTAGAATCATATGGAGTTTTCATAGGAACACAATCATATTGATCAAACTTCTTTAAAATTTTCTCAATATAATGAGATTGATTTAAAGATATGCCATATGACGTTCTAGTAATCTTTATCCCAAGAATAACATCAGCCTCTCCTAAATCCTTCATTTCGAAACACGAATTTAGGAAACTTTTAGTTGCATTCACTATGTCTATATTGGTCCCAAAAATCAACATATCATCCACATATAGACATATGAAAACACAACCAATACCATCTGTTTTGGAATAAACACAAGCATCAGAATCATTTACTAAAAAACCATTTGAAGTAATAGTTTGATGAAATTTATCATACCATTGTTTTGGTGCTTGTTTTAAACCATACAAAGATCTAATGAGCTTGCATACCTTGTCCTCTTGACCAAGAACAACACATCCTTCAGGTTGCTTCATATAGATCTCTTCATTTAGCTCACCATTCAAAAAAGCAGTTTTCACATCCATTTGATGCACAACAAGATCATGAATGGATGCAAGTGCAATTAATGCTCTAATAGTGGCTACCTTGGTCACTGGTGAATAAGTGTCAAAAAAGTCTAGACCTTTCTTTTGGTGATGTCCTCCAACTACAAGTCTAGCTTTATACTTGTCTAATGTCCCATCAGGCTTGCACTTCTTAGTAAAAATCCACTTACTACTCAAAGCCTTACAACCCCTAGGAAGGTCAGTCAAAATCCATGTGTTGTTACTCATAATAGACTCTATTTCACTGTTAATAGCCTCCATCCAAAAACTAGAGTCAACAGATCTCATGGCCTCCCCAAAAGTTCTAGGGTTCTCTTCCAATATAAAAGCACTTACTCTTTGCTCATCTAGAAATCCTTTTTCAGCTAGGAAAGAAGTAATGAAGTCAGGTCCATAACTAGTCTCAGTTCTAGTTCTTTTACTCCTTCTAGGTTCTAAAGTCTCACTAGATGATGCAATGTTATGATGCAAAGTAGAAGAAGATGCAACAGGTAAGCATGTTTGTACACTAACTTTCATAGGAAAAATATGCTCAAAGAATTCTACATCCCTTGACTCTCTAATAGGACCAAAGCCAGAAGCATCCTTAAGAATAAGTCTATATGCAGCACTGTTAGAAGCATACCCAATAAAGATTCCATCAACAGTCTTAGGTCCAATCTTACTCCTTTGAAAGTCAGGAAGTCCTAATTTTCCCAAGCACCCCCACACTTTAAGGTAACCCAAATTAGGTTTAAAACCTTTCCACAATTCATAGGGAGTCTTATCTAACTTCTTATGGGGAACTCGGTTAAGCACATAGCAAGCAGAAAGAATTGCCTCCCCCCATATGTTAGTAGGCATCCCTGAACTTATAAGCATAGCATTCATCATATCCTTAAGAGTCCTGTTTTTTCGTTCAGCTATTCCATTTTGTTCAGGTGTATAGGGAGCTGTAACTTCATGTATAATTCCATTAGATTCACAAAATTTCTTAAGTGGAAGTCCATCATATTCTCCACCCCTATCTGATCTCACTCTCTTTATCTTAAGGTCTAACTGGTTTTCTACTTCGGCTTTATAAATAAGAAATTTCTCTTCAGCCTCATCTTTCGTACTTAACAAGTAGACCTTAGTATAACGTGAGAAGTCATCAACAAAAGTAATATAATATCTCTTCCCTCCCCTACTCATAGAGTTCTTAAAGTCACCTAAGTCACTATGGACTAGTTCTAATAGGGTCGAGGAACGAGAAACACTCTTGTTGAATGCTTTCTTAGGGTGTTTGGCCTCTACACATACTTCACATTTGTCAAAAGAGGTATTGCTAAAGTCAGAAATAAGACTAAGTCGTTTTAGCCTTTTAATGGATGCAACATTCACATGACCTAGTCTAGAATGCCATAAAGAAACAGACTCAGCAATATAAACAGAAGCAGTAGAAATTTTATTATCAGAAATTACATCCAAAACAAAGAGTCCAGCATTACAAAATCCTTTACCCACAAAATCACCATTTCTGGTTAATACAAGTCTGTCAGATTCAAAAGTTAATTTAATTCCAGCCTTGTTTAAAAGTGCACCAGATATGAGGTTTCTGCGGATATCAGGAACATGCAAGACATTTTGCAAAGCAATGGTTTTTCCAGAGGTTAACTTTAGAAAAACCTTTCCTTTGCCTAACACACTCACAGTGCTTGAGTTGCCCATGAAGACGCATTCTCCTTCTGAAACTTTATCATAAGTCTGGAACATTTCCTTGCTTGAGCAGATGTGGCGGGTAGCTCCAGTGTCCACGACCCATTCAGAAATATTGCTAATCAGGTTCACCTCGGACACCACAGCAGCAATAATGTCATCTTCAGCAAGGTTGACTTGTGCTTTGTTGTCTTTTGGTTTGGTGACAGCAGCATTTGAAGAAGCCTGTTTGTTTCTACAATCCCTAGCAGCATGTCCAAATTTACCACAAACATAGCAGTTACCCTGAAATTGCTTCTTACCCTTAAACCCATTACCATTCTGCCTAGTTCCGTGAACATGGTTCTGACTTTTACCCTTTTTCCCTTTTCCAGAATTTTTAGACTCAATAAGGTTGGCTAAAGAGGAAGAATGGTCAGTCTTTCCTTTAGTCTGAATTCGATTTTGTTCCTCAACCTTAATGTGGGAAACTAATTCCTGAAGGGTGAAGTCTTTTTGCTTATGTTTCATAGAGTGAACATAGGTCTCCCAAGAGGGTGGCAGTTTCTCTAAAAGGCAATTAGCTTGAAATAAATCAGGAATAACCATACTTTCAGCAGCAAGTTCAGCACACAAATGTTCATAGTCATGGACTTGGTCTAAAACAGGTTTGTCATCAGTCATAGTAAATTTTAACCAACGACTACAGGCATATTTCTTAGTCCCAAAATCATCTAGTCCATACTTAACCTTAAGTGCATCCCAAATATCCTTTGCCTTTTTCGACTTACTATAAATCATATATAAAGGAGCAGTCATATAATGCAATAACATTCCCCTACATGTTTTATTATCTTTCTCAAAATCCCTAACTGCGTCAACAGGAGCAGCATCAATAGTTAAGCAGTAATCTACCCCAATTTGGCCTAAAAAGAATTCCATTTTATCAGACCACATAATATAATTTTTCCCATCCAAAGGGTCTAATTTCGACATATCAGGAACAAAGGGGTTGACAGAATTAAGAGGAACAGCAACAGGAATACCAGCCATAATAACAGTATCAAAAACGGAAAGATTTCAACTTTAGATTGTAAGAAGTATGACTGGTAGATTATAAAACTTATCTGTGAAATTGCTGTGCCGTGATATGATCACTGCCCTAAAGTTGAAATTGCCCCGCTACGAACACACGGACTCGTGGCAAACAACCTCCAGGGTTAACACAACACTGACTCGCCGGTGAAGTACAGAGAGACAGTTTGAGAACGCTCTTAATATTGCCCAGTGTTTGAGAGAGATTAACAGAGAGGATAATTTTTTGTGTGTTGAAAACTGTGCCAGGAAGGGGGTATATATAGGGACAGAAGAAGGGAAAACTGACTCCTAAAACCGTGTTAAAAACGGTAATTAATGGGCAAAGGAAACTGCCCACTAACGGCTAGTGGAAGCAGTCAATAAGGAGTGGATTCAGGAATTGACTGATTCCATAACAGTCATATAAGGATGACAGATTTTTCCAGTAAAAATTTAGTTAAGTTAAGTTATTTCCCAAAGCCCAAGGCCCAAGGCCCAAGGCCCACGGCCCACGGCCCACGGCCCGGTCCGGGCGGGCGGCGGCGGCGGCGGCGCGCGCGCGCGCGCGTGTGTGGACTAGCCCAATCAAGAGCCCAACCACAAAAGCCTACCAAGTCACCAACTCAATAGATACTAGGAACATAACTATTAATAAACTCACCACTCACCTCTTATTCTTCCTATATGGGATCCCCCACTCTTCATATTCTTTTGAAGCAACTCAAGAGTTTTTGTATTACTCTTCTCACAAACTCCAACAACCTGAATTCCAGGTGTTTGCAGATTTCTAATAGAAGCTCCGGTGGAAGATCCGACCAATTTACCACCTTCTTCTTCCCTCTTTTCTTCATAACTCAACTCTGAGGAATGCCTAATCAATATCGGATATATGCATATATCCATCGGCTCACTTTTTTGGCAGTACATTCCATGAAAATGGCTGTACATTCTATGAAAATGGCAGTACATTTATTGAGAAACGTAGTATATAAAAATCGATATTTTCACAGCTAGATAACTATATAGTTTGTATTTGGCATATAATCTTTCATTAAAAAATGTACTACCATATATATTAGAATATACTACCATACATATGAAATGTACTGCCATTTTCATGGAATATACTGCCAAAAAAGTGAGGCGATTGATATATGCATATATCCGATATTGATTAGGCAACCCTCCTCAACTCTTACTGCGTGTTTGGTAAATTTTTTTTAAGGTAGGGAGGAGAACCCCGACCAGATCTCAACTAGTATAATTTATTGATCTGGTATTTGCGGGCTCGATATTTGGAAGTAGGGGAATAGTAAGAGAATCTCCACTCTCTAAATGCCACTAGTGGAATTGATCCCATGACCTTTAAGTGACGAGACCAAATCCTTAACCAATAGCCCAAGTCTTGCTTGGTGTGTTTCGTAATATTTTAGAAGATCCTTCTGTCAATGGTATATCCTAAGCTATCTAATAAAGAAAAACTATACAACATAGGATTTTGAAGGACATCGAATGTCTGCCTTTTTGTAGTAATGAGATGTCCTTGTTTAGAAAGATAGTCTGCAACTGAATTTGTTTCTCTGAGAAATGATGCACTGAAAATGAACGAAAGTAGGTGAGTAGATGACGAATATCGTCTATAGCATCTGAATACACCAGGGAGTCTAGAATTTTTTTTCTCAATTATTAGTTGTAACTGATAAATGAAATAGAAGTAAGTCTTAGTACATTGCAATGATGAGAGGCGAATATATAATTATAAGACTTTGAAAATCTGTCATAGCTTTGATTCTGATAACATTATGTCATAGCTTTGAAAATCTACTCGGAAATACTATGATTCAATTATTTTTATAAAATATTGTAGTATATTTGTATAGAGTTTAATGTAGTATAGTTTATAGCTTCCTTTCTCCCACATGGGAGACCAAGGTTCAAATCTTGCTGGAAGCAAATTTCATTATTGTTGGGGGTTGGGGGTTGGGGGGTGTATGGCTTGTAATGGGCCTCTGGATGGGGGCCCTGTGCGAGGGCAACCTAGAGGATTATTCTTCTTACCATAATATAATCTCATACTTATAAATGAGATTATATTTTTAAAAAAAACATAATTTAGGAATTGTAGTATATTATTACGGAAAATGTAGTATAGTCGTATATGATAGATGTATTATTCACATTTATCAGATTGAAATTAGGGATTTCCCCTTCAAAGCTAGCAACACTATAACTAACTTGTACTCCCTTCGTCTCAAGTTGATGTTCTCATTTTCCTTTTTGAGATGTTTCAAAAAGTTATTCCCACTTTAAATCTTTTCCATTTTAAGAATATTTATTCCTCCATCTTACCCTTTAACAACCAATTATTTACTATATTTTTTTTACTTTTTGTCTTACACATGGCCCACTTTAGAATCTTTTATTTCCCAATGACCCACTTTTCTTTCTCTCATACTTTTTAAAAGTAAAAAGGTACTAAATTACACTTTATACAATATAAAATTAAAAAGATTCTCATCCACCTCAATTTGCATTGGTTTTCCCCATATTCCAAATGGGAACATCAAATTAGAGACGGAGGGAGTAGTATGTATATCTCGGAACAGACATGTACAATAAAGCTATGACATAATGCTATTAGAATCAAACCTATGACAGATTTTCAAAGTCTTAGACCATGGTTAGCAGAAGCCAACAATTTGGCTTTAGGAGAGAGAAGTAATAAAATAATAATAGATTGGAGGAGAGAGGTGGAAGAAAAGATGAGGGAGAAAGAAACCAGGAATCCAAAGTGACTTGATGAAGTCATTTGTGAAAAATTGGAGGAGAAAGGGCATGCTGCCACTCGTCAAAAAGTGGTTAAGGACCATTTTGATTAACGGTTTAGATTGCTCCTGCACTTTTATGTTAGTTTTGCAATTTTACAATGATCATAAAATAAAAATTACAAAGTAAAAAAATAGATAAAAAACATCAATAATTTTATTTTTTTCTACTCTCTATAATGACACCCATATTGACCCATTTTAAGACTATAAAAAAATCTCTTATTTTCCTCTCTTATAATAATTAAATTTTTATCCACTAATAATTTGATTATTTTTTAATTTAAAGCCTAAATTAGAGTAATATGAGAGATAAATATGGTAAGGTGTGGATAAAAGTAGGAGAGATGGTATGATATTTTTAGTGTTTGATAAAGTAGTATTGATGTTGTTTGGTTTTAGGTTTGGTGTTGAGGAGAGAGAAAAGGGGATAAATAATTTTTTATTGTGTTGAAGACCATATTCTTGGTCTTTGATAACTATGCTCTTACTACCTACGTTTTCTAAAAATTGTTATACTTTGACATTTTATACTATTTACATATTTCATTTTGAATATAGTTTGTAATTTTTACATAAGAAAAATATATAGTCATGTGGGATCTTGTTAGATTACTCTTGATATGTAGAATATTAATATTCAGTTTTACAATTTTTACGAATACGTCATTAGAGATATAAATGCTTAAAGTTTTGCATTGGCATGCGTGAAAAGTACAAGTGTAAGAATCTTTGAGAAACAGAGGGAGTATAATTAAAGAGTCACCCCTCACCATTGCAATGTACTAAGTTAGAAATATGCTTTATTGTACTTCAAATATTTTAGAATTTGATTCTAATAGCATTATTTCATAGTCTTAGTACAAATATTCGATCTTTTTGCTCATAGTATTTTGGGGTGTATAATACATACTCTTCCAAATTATTGTAAATGATTGAGTTGAAGTTACATTTTTTAGGGCAAAGTTGAAGTTACATTTGGTTATTCCGTTAGAAGCCACCAAATTATTGTACATGAGATTTTCTTTTTGTGCTCTTCATTTGTGTCTTTGTGTTTTTCATTTGTTAAGAGGAATAGAAAAATTGTTGCTTATATTATAATCGCATTAGTTTACTTTTATTTGGTATTGATAATGTCGTAAGAGTTATCGTCTGTCAAGATCTCTGTAGATGTATAATGAGCAATTTATCTTATGAATTTACAATCAATTGACTAACCTTTGCCCTAAAAAGATTGTTTAGAATTGACAGAAGCTACTAAAAGACGATACTTTTGTATTGGACTTGTGTTGTGGTTTGAACATGACATGTTAAGAGATTTTAAAAAATGCACTCGAACTATCAAGACTTGTATTGGTCGTACAATCCAAGATTTTGAAGATTGATAGAATGATAGCGCTTTCAATCCTCTAGTGTCTTATAAGATTTAAAAACTATTATCCGTACTTGTGTTTATAATATTTAGTGTACGTTCTTTTCACTCGAACTTATCTGAATTAAGCTTATTTATGATTGAACCTAATAATCCCTCATTGAACCTCATGTTCACACTAATTGACCTAATCAATTGTAATAAAAAATGATACTTTTTTAAAGTTGAACAGAACACATCCTTTGATATCTAAAATCTAAATATAAACTTCATCAGTTTCTAAATATCTAATATATAGAATTTTCTTATTATTTTTATAATTTGTATCAATCTAGTACTTACCCTTGTCAGAGCATATTAAAGCGGTGAATGGGTGATGTGTCAATGTCCGATGCGTACATATATGCTTACTAAAATGTAAATAATAATTTTCTAACTATTACTCATCAATTTGTGAACTATGATTATGAGAAAAATATAATAATATGTAAATTTCTTTATATTGAACTTTTTTGACTTGTAACCATTCACAATCCATTAGCATATAAATATATGTTTATTGACGTGCAAAATGTCACTCATATGTCATATCGTTGATGAAAACTGAAAAATCTGATC
Organism: Patellifolia procumbens; assembly: GCA_947645195.1. Classification (NCBI taxonomy): domain Eukaryota; kingdom Viridiplantae; phylum Streptophyta; class Magnoliopsida; order Caryophyllales; family Amaranthaceae; genus Patellifolia; species Patellifolia procumbens. The sequence goes on from CANSGD010000144.1 coordinate 5,589,163, forward strand.
AAATAGCCAAATGCCATTTTTTTGTAGTGAAAATTTTCGACAAAGGCATTATGATTTTACAGCGGGCATTTGAGAAATGCCTACCATAATCTCTAGTTAAGGATGTTTTAACATCAACCATTTTGCCACGTAAGATATGAATTTTAGAATAATTTTCAAAAATAAAAAAAGGGAAATTCCCAATGGTGGCCCTTAGGTATTAGGAATTCTCAGTGGTGGAAATTTCTAAAAAACTTTCTCATTGGTAGCCCTACTTTACAAATTATTCCCAAATATAGCCTTAATGAAGAATATTCCGTTAATAATAAAGCATATTCCGTTAGTTAACCATTAAGATGGTCACTCGTACGTAAAAGGAGGTCTTTTGGGTCTCTTTTTGCCAATTTGACATCAAAATTGAATGTTGAGGGCTTAAATTAACCCCTAAACTTGACTTTAAGAATCGATTTTGAAGTCGAAATTGAAAAAAAACAATCCGAAGTGTCTCGTTTTATGTGCGAATGTCTGCTTTAACGGTTCACTAGTGGAATATGCTTTATTATTAACGAATATTTTTCGATAAGGGTTATGCTTGGGAATAATTTGTGAAACAGAGCTAGAAATGGGAAAGTTTTTTTGAAATTTCCACCACTGGGAATTTCTAATACCTAAGGGCCACCATTGGTAATTTCCCTAAAAAAAATCATATCTATTGATTATTATCCAGATTTATAGAAAAAAATGAAAATAATTTTTTTTTTTTTACAATTTTAAAAAAGTAAAATTTTATGAATATATTGCGGTAGTCATTTCTCAAACGCAAATTAGATCCTACACTCGAGTGTACGATGAACATGGTACTCTCGAATGTACATTAGGAGCATTTAAATGTACATCAGTTCAAAATCAAATAAAGAACTGTCCCCAGTATTTAAGATGTTCATTCATTTGATATTATTGTTTATTCACAAACTTAATATGTTCATTCACGGATATCAAACATACATTACAAAACCAACTTAATTTTTTTCAAAAATCACTTATACTCATCATTTTCATTCAAAAATTTTCAAATTCAAAATTTTGACGAAAGGCGGGAATGTACATTAGAAACATTTTAATGTACATCAGTTCAAAAATCAATTTTTGAATTTGAAGTGATTTTTGAATTTGAACTGATGTACATTTAAATGCTTCCAATGTACATTCCCGCTCAAAAATCACATGTACTCACCATTTTCATTCAAAAATTTTCAAATTCAAAATTTTGACAAAAGGCGAGAATGTACATTGGAAGCATTTAAATGTACATCAGTTCATTTTCGGTCAAAAATCGCTTATAATCACCATGTACATTCAAAATTCAAATTGTTGCCAAAAAGGCGGGAATGTACATCAAAAGCATTTAAATGTACATCAGTATTTGAACTGATGTACATTTAAATGCTTTTGATGTACATTCCCGCCTTTTTGGCAAAAATTTGAATTTGAAAATTTTTGAATGTAAAAGATGAGTATAAGTGATTTTTGGGAAAAATTAAGTTAGTTTTGTGATGTACATTTGATATCCGTAAATGAACATATTAAGTTTGTGAATGAACAATAACATGAAATAAATGAACATCTTAAATATTGGGTGTTTTCTGAATTTAAACTGATGTACATTTAAACGCTACTAATATATATTCGAAAGTATGATGCTCATCATACACTCGAGTGTAAGGTCTACCTATTCGGTATTTACCTGTCCCACGAAAAAAAATGTTTAACCAAATAAGGTATCCTTCTTCAGTCTCTCTAAATGTGATACTTGAACATGAAAGCTTTTTGGCAGTAACTTGAACATGCTAATAATGCTGGCATGGTTTTATATCTTCAAAAATGTCTATTCCACACTCATCTTTCTCTCCATTCTAGAAAGTTTGTAACAACCCTCACTCCCCAGTACAATGTTCAAACCCTAATCAAACTCTGCAATAAAGTCCAGGACTTGAAACCCCTCAAATCACTTATTATAGTCACTGGATTAACTAATTATAAACACATTATTTCTGACTTTATTGAACAATGTTTCCATCTGGGTAACCCTGAACTTGGGTTATCTGCTTTTTATGCATCAAATAATCGCAGCTTACTTTTGCAGAATTTGATAATTAAACATCTTTCTAACTTGGGTTTATACCAAGATGTCATATCTGTTTATAGAATTTGCAAACTTCATGGTACCTCTAATGGCGATTACACATTTCCTTATGTAATTAAGGCTTGTTCGGCTTTATGTGATGTAGAATTAGGTAGAGAGATTCATGGTGTTGTTATTAGAACTGGGTATGATAGGAATTTTTATGTACATACTGCTTTTGTTGATTTTTATTCGAAAATCGGGCGTGTGGACATTGCACGGTTCGTGTTCGATAGAATGTCTGAATGGGATGTGGTTTCTTGGAATGCTTTGATTTCAGGGTATTCCTTTAATGGCCTTGATTATGAGGCGGTTCGGGTGTTACAAGACTTGTGGGCAAAGGGTGTGAAGCCTAATGTGACAACTTTGGTTAGCATTGTTCCTGTTTGTACCCGTTTAGTATATCGAAATTTGGGTAGGTCTTTGCATGGCTATGGTTTAAAATCAGGATTTCATCAAGATGAAATGTTGACTCCTGCTCTTGTGTCGATGTATGCTAGCGATTGCGATGTTTGGGCTGCTAGGTGCTTGTTTGATCTTTCTCCTGTAAAGAATGTGGTTATTTGGAACTCTATGATCTATGCTTATGCACAAAATCAAATGCCCGAAGCTGCATTTGGAATGTTCCAGCAAATGCTCTCTGCTGGATTATCTCCTAATGTTGCCACCTTTGTGTCTGTGGTTCCATGCTGTGAAAAGCTCAATATTTTTTGCCATGGTGAAATACTTCATGGGTGTGTCGTAAAATATGGGCTGGATAACCAAGTTTCTGTGGCAACAGCCTTGATATCGATGTATGAGAAGCTAGGAGATGTTCAATCAGCTGCCAATGTTTTTACCTGGATGCCTCACAAGAACCTCCTTACGTGGAATTCAATCATCTCAGCGTATGTGCATCATGGGCTTGCAGAAACAAGTCTGAATGCTGTTCATGAGATGCAAGTTGCAGGATTTGAGGCCGATTCAATTACCATCGTTAATATTCTTTCTGCCTGCTCTGAGCTAGAGGCATTGCTGCTGGGTAAGTGTGCTCATGCCTTTGCCATAAGAAGGGGCTATTACTCAAATCTTAATGTGTCGAATACTCTTTTAGCATTTTATTCTAATTGCCATCAACTTCGCACCTCTATTAAGGTTTTTAAAATAATGGCGGTGAAGAATATTATATCATGGAACACGATGATACATGGCTGTGTATATAACAGAGAAACGGAAAAGGCAGCAGCCTTTTTAAATGGAATGCAGCTTGAACAAGTGCAGCCAGATGTTGTGAGCCTAATTAGTATTGTACCTGGATTGAATGAGAGTGGTGATTTGGTACAAGGGAGGGCTGTTCATGGGTTTGCTCTCAAGTTTGGGTTCACTAATGATGTTACATTAACCAATGCCTTAATTAGCATGTATACCAGCAGCGGTAATCTGGATGCTGCTACACTACTTTTCCACACAATGACAAACAGATCTTTGGTTTCTTGGAATTCGCTGATCACTGGTTATCGGACTCAAAAATTACACGGAGAGGCGATATGTTTGTTTAAGGATATGAGAAAAGATGGCGAGAGTCCAAATTACATAACATTGCTAAATGTATTACCAGGGTGTTCAACACTGCTGGAAGGTAAATCAATTCATTCTTATGCCATCAAAATAGGAGCTATACAACAAACTCCTTTCATGACATCTTTAATCTCTATGTATTCAAGATTTCACAGTATTGTATCATGCTTCTCACTCTTTAAGGCCGGAGATCAACTGGATATATCTTTGTGGAATGTAATGATGTCAACCCTGCTAGAGGTGAGAGAGGCCGAAAAGGCATTATCTCTCTTGTGTGAATTGCTTCAAACTGAGGTAAAAGTGGATTATGTAACCATTATAAGCTTGATTTCAGCTTGTGTTCAGTTAAACATGACTCCAGTCAGTAACTCTGTGTTGGCATATGCGATAAAGAATGATTTCCTCCGAGAAACAACATTTTGTAATGCTTTTATTGACTTATATGCAAAATGCGGGGATCTTCCAATGGCTAGGAAAGTGTTTTGAGAGTTTGGTGGAGAAGGATGGTGTTTCATGGAGCGTAATGATTAACGGGTATGGATTACATGGGGATGGTGAAGGTGCAATTTCTCTTTTTTCACAGATGGAAGATTCAGGAATAAAGCCTGACAGCATTACATATCTTAGTATCTTATCAGCCTGCAGTCATGCGGGGCTAGCTGATGAAAGCCTGAAAATTTTCAATTCAATGCTTAACAACGGATTTCAACCAACAATCGAACATTATGGTTGTGTAGTAGACCTTCTTGGTAGAAAAGGTCTGGTATTTGAGGCATATGACGTTCTTACGAGGATGGCAGATGAAGTTTCAGTGAGTATACTTGAGTCACTATTGGGTGCGTGCTTGGTCCATGGAAATTGTGAAATTGGACAAAAAGTTGGTGAGCTGCTTATTTATAGGGACCCAAAAAATGCAGGAGCTTATGTGAAACTTCATAACATCTATGCTGGTGCTGGAAGATGGCAAGATGCAAACAAATTGAGAAGTATAATGGAACAGAGAGAATTGAGCAAAGTTGCCGGGTTTAGTATGCTTAAAGGACCGGAGTTGTGAGGCATTGAAGTTATAGGTTCATCAACTCATTTCAGGAAAACCTCAAGTTAATTTTTCATAGGCTTTCCCTGCTTGTAGCTTGGCAATAGGACTACAAATTGGAATGAAAAGCAAGAAATAATGGGAACTTGTATACTCTGGAACAAGAGTGGTAAGACTTTCTGGACTCACCCCGCCACTTCTAAACCTTTAATATTAAGCCTAGTCCATGGTAATATAACTCATCTTTTGGAAATTTTCATTCGAATGGTATAAGTTAAGACGAGAAACACATATTGGAGAGTTAGAGATATATTACCATGGATAATGAGGAGATAGTTTTATAACAAAATTATATACAAATTACTATAGTTCCATTAAAGTTACTTGTGTTCATCTTGCTCCTATTATGCATGCTCATTTTGGGTGTGTTCTTCATCTCAAAAGAGAATCCAGGTAGATTGAAGTTCAAAGAAATCTGTTAAGTTACGATAAAATCTAATCAGCTATATAAAGCTTCAATAAGTTTAGATAAGTTCAATTCACAAAAGTTCAAGTGAAGAGTATAGAAAAAATTTGCCTTTTTCTTTCCCTCTTTCATCAATGAGCTTACTATAATCTTGTACTTCCTCCGTTTTTATTTAAATGTGACACTTTTAGATTCACGGACTCCTAGGCAATTTTTGGGAAGGAAAGAGATAGAGAGAAAAAAATAAGGGGACCCATGTGAGAGGAGAGAGATATAGAGAGCTTATTGACCAAAAAAGAAAGTGTCACATTTAATTTAAAATTTCCTAAAATATAAAGTGTCACATATAAAAAAAACGGAGGAAGTATATCCCCTTATTTTACAAGTGGAGAAAATAGGAAAAATGACCTCCCTCTAGTCTTTTTGTTTGCCTGTTCAGTGAGAAAGAAAGCATTAGGCCTCGTTCAGTTCAACTTATTTTTACTGAACTGAACTTATTTTTACTTAACTGAACTTATTTCTACTGAACTAAACTTATTTCTACTGAACTGAACTTATTTTTACTGAACTGAACTTATTTTTACTGATTCATGTTGTTTTTTCTTCTTTGCACTACTGATTTATACTGAACTGAACTTATTTTTGCTGAACTGAACTTATTTTTACTGAACTGAACTTATTTTTACTGAATATTATTATTTTAAGTTGAACTGAACAAGGCCTTACTTTCAGAAAAGACACCATACAAAATGAAACTGAATCAAGAAACTGTAAATGTAATATGGGTCAGGCCGAGCTCATGGTTTCCCGTCCTGGGTTAAAGCGCGTGTCTGGGAACCTTGGTCTGCTCGCCCGGGCGTTGTTAGCGTGTGCATGTTCAAACTTTTTGACTTCACAACCGGTCTGTGTGAGCACCTTGCTCGTCCAAGCACATTTACCGCCTTTTCTATATTTTATACCATTTCATCTTCAGTTACAATATACGTAAATACTACACAATTCCTACGTATTGATATCTATATGTATACACACGAACATATTTTTATATTAATTTGAATTTGTACTAACAAGTTTTAGTTAGTGTTAATAAATTCCAAAAAGTATAAACACCTAAAATAATCTCAAATAATTTTATTTTTTCCCTGTTACGTATTAAAATATTTTTTGACTATTGGTCGAAAACATTACAAACATTTTGACTTTTTTCACTATTCACATACTTCTCTTTGAGTGTAATTTTTGAATAAGATATGTAAATTAAAACGTTACTATTGGAGTTAAGTCAATGTTTATCTTCCAAATATTAGGTTTTTATAATTTTATCAATATAACATTAGCAATATTAATGATTAAAGTTGTGAATTGACTAGTGTAAAAGTAAAAGTGTTGCAATTTTTAGAAAATGGAATGGAAAAACTTTAAATTATATACTTTCTCTGTTTTTAAATAAGTGCTACATTTCACTTTAGCACGCTTGTCGAGGCACGTTTTATATCATTTTTATCTTTAATTATGCATTTGTAAAAATTATGACAACTAGATATTAAAAATATATATATCGAGACCAATCAAACGAGATGCAACATCACTATATTTTTCCTTATGCCTATATCATAAAAGCCGGTCAAATTATAATGAATGAATAGTGTTATAAGTCAAAATGTAGCACTTAAAAAGAAACGAAGGTAGTATGTTCTAATAAATCTAAATAAATTGATTTTATAAAAACTCGCGTTAGATGGTCTATCTAGGGATGTCAAAAATCCGCCCGGGAATTTTCGATATGATCCATTTTTATTCTTGGATCAAATACAGATCGCAATTTTCATGTTACGGAATGTAAAAGAGTTTACCAGATTTCGGATATATCCGATCCGAAATTTTGGATCTCATTTTCCTAATCTGGAAATTTCGGGTTTGATATTTGAAAATGCACACCGCTAGGTCGATCGATAGTATATTATTTTTTTAAAAAATATGGTAAGAAGAATAATCTTCTGAACTGCCCTCGCACAAGGCCCACACCCAGAGGTTTTTAACTTAAAATCAAGATTTTGAATTTTAACACTTTTACTATTAAGTTAAAATCTTATGTAAAATTTCAAGTTAATCTTAATATTGTCAGCTAAAACATCTTGGTTTCACCATGTATAGAAGTCAAATAATTTAGATAAATATAGAAAAATAAAATGAAGAACATGCACCTTATTAAAATTGGACGGTTAACTTATTCTAAGGAGCCTCCAAACTGCACCTTTTTTTGTCTCTCAAAGCTTCCTTGACCTTGACCTTGACCTTGACATTTGGAACTTTTTGGTTGACAATATGACATACAATATGTGAAACCTTATTACTTTTTTCCTTCCTAGAAAAACAAACAATATGACGTAAGCATAGAGCTAAGCCAATGATAACCAACGCTACGTGGCGAAATAATTACCTGTCATCTGGCATCCAAACCAACAGTTCACACGTGCTAGATTTTTTTTATTACTAGTTTTTATTTTAGTTTGACGGTTTGACCTTGAATATTTTGTCTATTTATTTATATCCTCTTTACTCAGTCAACGTTGACAATTTTTTTCCTACTAGGTTGACTTTCCTGATTTTTCCTCTCATATTAATCCAACTATATATATTAAGATCACGACCTGCTCTAATTTCATACCTTAAAAAAGAATACTTGAAGTTGTTACTAAAAATGGAAAATACAAATACTATTAGTAACAACGGAAGACAGAGGAGGTACAACAGAAACAAATACAGGGGAGTACGACAGAGGCCCTGGGGGAAGTGGGCAGCCGAGATACGGGACCCACACCGGGCGGTCCGAGTGTGGCTCGGAACGTTCGAGACAGCCGAGGAAGCAGCCAGGGAGTACGATCGAGCTGCCGTTCGATTCCGGGGGGCTCGTGCCAAACTTAATTTCTCCCTCTCTGATTACAGCCAACAACTTGAAGAGTATAACAATAAGTATAATCATCAAGAGCAGGAAGTGGAGGTGAATAATTATAATGTAATTAGAAGTAGTACTAATCAAGAAGCAGAAACAAGTGGTTTTGTGCATATAGGTGATGATGACGAGCAGGAAATTGAGGATTGGGTGAATGACATGATTGATGATAGCCCGCTCTCTTTTAGCTTTTAAAATCTCTTATCCATCATTATTGTTTCTTGTTTTATGAATTTATGTAAGCGAGAAATAATAATTTCATTGGAATTTTGATTGCATTAAGTTTTTTCTTTGCGGAAGGTGAGCACATTTGTTTACTGCCTTCATTTTTTGTTACACTTTTACATGTGTAAATACTCATGTACGTCATGAGGTGGCAATTGGGTCGCTCGGTCGAGTCTATTCGAGTAATTTTTTGGCAGGCTCGGGGTGGGTGATTTTGGGTCTAGTTTCGATAGGGTCAGATTGGGTGTTCTCACCTCTGCCCAAAACATTAATCCACCACTTTTTCCCCTTCGGTTCATTGTTTTTTTCAAGCAAAAGTGAGGTCATGCTAAGAACCCTCAAATAAGAAAAAAAAAGTGAGGTCATGCTGAGAAAGAAAATGAGCAACCTAATCTCAGACAAACAAAATAGGAAAGTATTTAGGGGGAAATATCACATTTACTATAAACAAAAATTAAAGAATACTATTAAAATTTAAAAGAGCATCAATAAAATTGTAATTTACATCTATGATTTGGGATTAATATTATTCAGGTCAAGTTCGGGTCAGGACAGTCTCGAGTCGAGTTTATTTCGGGTTTAGTATGAGTCAGATTGGGTCCTTTCGAGTCTCTGATTGACTTGTGTGGACGCTTTCGGGTAAATTTCAAACTATCGGGTCGGGCAAATTTTGTCAGATTTAAATGTCTCTAATTATATACGATACAATTCACGCAACACAATTTCTAGCTAACCTTATTATTCATTGATCACGTTGTTGCTACTTCGGACTCTGTTTGGCAATATTAGCTAAAATGAAGCTGAATCTGATAAGTTTTCTGAAACTGAGAATGCACCTACTGAAATTGATAGGTGTTGAAAGTAATAAAGTACTTAAAAATGTGAGTCGTTTGGTAGAATTAATTGAAAAGGTAGCTGAGATTTGACATTCGACTTCAAAAGTGAAAATTTAAGTCACCTTATCTTGAAATGCTAGTATTTTCAGCATTTCAATTTAAGTCACCTTATTTAGAAAGGATATTCTAGATACTTGCCAAACAGTACTTTTAATATGCTTAAATAATTTGTTTCTGATAGTTTGCTTAAATAAACATTTAAGTTAGCTTAAATGCTCCTTATCATTTAAGTCCCTTTATTTGTGTTGCCAAACACACTCTCAATCTTCACTCTTCAGTAACTTTGGCATTATGAAAGTTTCACAAAGATGACGAAAACAAAATATGAGTAAACTATAATGAATTTCCTTTCCAACTAAAATCTTGATGACTTCTTTATCCAAAAGATTTAAGAGAAGAACAATTGAATGTGGGAGTCACTAGTCACTATTCTTTGTATTTATCTTAATTTATCTGAAATCATCTTATCTTATTTTTGCTTATTAGAAATTATTAGAACTTACTAGAACTTTTTCAACCATTAATTGTGAGAGGGTCAACTATATTTTGTTGAACTGATGCTTATCTGAACTAATTTTTTAATTCGATAAGGACAACCATAAATCAAGGAAAAAATTAAATAAACACTCGATAATATAAAAATGAAACAATTGTCACACGAGGGTACTTTATAAAAAAAATTATAAATGAAAAATTATAAACAAGTCTAACAGTTTGGAACACTAAAAAAATATAAGTCTTATATTATGGGAAAGATGGAGTAGTATTTAACTGGAGTTATCATAACTAATTTTCTAATAAAGACTGAAAATAAGTTGAAAAATAACGGGACCTTATCAATTAGAACATATATGAACTTAAAAATACTCCTTCTGCCCCCCAATAGACTTCTCATTTGCTTTATCCTAAGTCAAACTTTGTAAGCTTTGACTATAAAATCTTACTAATATATAACATTGATAATAATCATGTTAGGTCTTGTTAGATTCGTGTTATGTGTAGATTCATAATATCAACTTTTTATAATTTTTTATTAATATGTAAATAAAAGTTGAATATTGGAGACCGTGTAAAAAGTAAATGGAAAATCTATTTGGAGACGGAGGGCGTATATATAATAAACCAAAAATTGAACTTATCTTTTCTCATAAAGATTTGAAAATAAATGAAAAAACATAGTAACATTTAGAAACTTAGAAATTGTTCTTTTCAACTTGTTTTCAATTTAGTTTATTTATTTCAGTTGAATTCAGTTTAACTTTTATAATGATACTTTTACTCTCATATATGACTATTTGTTTGAGTTTAATTCAATTAAGCTGTCGAACACGACATCTCTTCATTACTTCCTCCGTTTTTATTTAAATGTGACACTTTTAAATTCACGGACTCCTAGGCAATTTTTGGGAAGGAAAAAGATAGAGAGAAAAAAAATAAGGGGACCCATTTGAGAGGAGAGAGATAGAGAGAGTTTATTGACCAAAAAAGAAAGTGTCACATTTAATTTAAAACTGCCTAAAATAAAAAGTGTCACATTTTAAAAAAACGGAGAAAGTATTAAAAAAGGAAGGAAACGCCCTCCACCTTCTTTAAATAAAAATCTTGAAGACAATATTACACGTAGTCTTTGAAAAAACCTGAGAAAAGGAAAGAATTGGTCTAACATTAGCTGTCACCTATCTGGCATCCGACAAAAGTGGGTCTAACCCTCCCACGTGGCTTAATTCTCTCTTATCTGGCATTTCGGACAAAAAAAAAACCTCCATGTGACACAAATCCTTTTCACTCCCTCTTAATGCTTTCTACAAACAAACAAAACAAATTATCTTCTTTTTATTCTTTTAATTCAGAGTGGACTATTTACCCCGTGTATAATTTGTGTTGACATTCTTATCTTATCTTTCATCATATATAATCGCAGTCACAAGTGCAACTTCAATCTCATTTTTCATCACTTCCTTAAAATTCACAAAAAACAAAATGGAACCCGCAAATTACTCAAGACCAAAAAGTTGGCAGTTAACTTCAGATGAAGAAATGAGTATTATGGTTACTGCATTAAAGCACGTGTTATATGGAAGAAAAGCACCTGAAGATGGGTCCCACTTAGTACTTGAAGCTACTCAACATCACAATCACAATTTCCCCACGTGCTCTACTTCGGTTTCTACCACGTGTGAAATTCCCCCGACAAATTGTGTCTGTGATGATACTAATGTACAGTGTAGCAATGGAAAGAAGAGGAAGAGAAAGTATAATAAGAATAGATACAGGGGAGTTCGACAGAGGCCGTGGGGGAAGTGGGCTGCCGAGATTCGAGACCCACACCGGGCTGTTCGAGTTTGGCTCGGTACGTTTGAGACTGCTGAGGATGCTGCTAGGGAATATGATCGGGCTGCTGTACAGTTTCGAGGGGCTCGTGCTAAGCTTAATTTTTCCCTCTCGGATTACCTACCGAAAATTCAAGAGCAGCCACAACAACAGGGACGGGATAATGATCGGGAGGTAAATAAGAGTAATGATGATGTTAATCAAGTGCAACAGAGGATTAATATGAATATGAATATGAATATGAATACGAATGTAAGTAATGCCAATCAAGAGGCGGGGACAAGTGGTTTTGTTCAGATAACTGATGGTGACGAACTTGAACATTGGGTGAACGGCTTGATCGATGATAGCCCTCCCTCCTTTGTTTCCGATGAGCCACCACTAAGACGGAATGAGTTTTAAAATCTATATTATTATGCTTTGTCGCTTCACATATGAGTTCGAAAGTTTAAAATTCTTTATGTAAATATGTCCAAAACTAGTTAGTCTCAAAACATACATTAGGTGTATTTTAAGTCATAGCGGAAGATAGTGAGGTGAAATTAGGTTAGATCTCTTTCATCATCAGCTGATGATTGAATACATTATACTTCACATTGTTCTTTATACTTATCATAGCAACACTAAGGTATAGTGTCATAAGAATATGTAACAAGAGTTAATCAGGTATTATTGAAAAATTAATTTGCTAGAAAATAGTAGTTTTTTCTGTCCAATACAGCAACAGTGTATGTGGTGGTGGGTACTTGGTGGAACGTGGCTCCCAAACGTCCTTCGTGGTGGTTACCTGCAAAACAAGGAGAAACCTCGGGGGTGGTTCCGAGGATCGCCTCTCCGATGCCTAAGTCAGTCCAAGTTGAGCACAAGATCTCTAGTACAGAGAAAACGAGTATCAAGTGCAAGTATTTTGTGAGTGTTTGATTGAACGTACCTTACTCATGCATGGGCATGGGTATTTATATGAGACATGGACTTGCAACTGACCTAGTAAAGTGAGTGGGCCTCTTTGGAAGTGGGCCAAGGTGGAACAAGGCCTTCATTAAACTCCATCCTATAGGTTATGTCCGGAACGGTCTGCCTGAGGAGGTCTGCTCTGCTCCAGGCGCTCTGACGTGGAGTGGCGAGACCAGTGGTCTGCTGCCAGCTGGAGGTCTGCTGGGCAGACCCCATACAGTAGTAATATAATATTTTATTTGAAGGAGAGGGTGAATAGAGTGATACTTTTTTGCGGTAGCGACCCCTAGATTTTAATAGCAGGGAATATAAGTGAGCATTTTTCAAAAATGAAAGTGGAATAAATGAGTGGCGTAAGAGGGATGAAAGAGGTGCAAAAACTAGCATGGAGTGAAACAAGTGCTCTTCAAAGCTATTTGAATGGGAAATATATATAGAAAGATCATTTAGATACCATTTATGATTTATATCATGTAAGTGGAAAGGGGAAGGGAAGGGGTTTGAGGTGTTTCTTTAATTTCGGGCTTGCAACTCCCTGAGATAGAGATCTACGCTCAATAATATGAGGGGGTCTTATTTTAAAAAATCAAAAATACAAAGAACACCTCTTAGACATACACCCTCTGTTTTCATTTGATGTTCCCATTTTCCTTTTTGGGATATTTCTAAAAGTTCTTCCCACTTTGAATCTTTTCCATTTGAAGAACCTTTATTTTCCCATCTTACCCTTCAACAACCAAATATTTACTACACTTTTTCACTTTTTGTCTTACACATGGGGCCATTTTAGAATTTTTTATTTCTCAATCACCCATTTTTCTTTCTCTCTCTTACTTTTTCAAAAACAAAAAGTAGCAAAATATACTTTATATAATATAAAATAAAAAAGTTTCTCATCTACCCCACTTTGCATTGGTTTTCCCCCATAGTCCAAAGGGGAACATCAAATGGAAACGAAGGAAATACCTCATCAGGCTATGAGGGGGGTCTTTAGTTACTATCGGGTAAAGAGAATAAAATCAAGATTGGGGTAGAGTTAGGGGAACAAGAGTTAAAAATCCTTTAATGTAATCAAGTGCTTGGTTGTTTTTTGGGCTCTCAACTCCTCTCATTGCTACACCCTCTCTTCTCCTTCAAAACGCTCCTGCACTGCTGCCGACAAGATTATATGACAAGATAAGGGTCAGCGAATGTTTTATTAGTCGGCTGGGAGAGGAAATTCAGGCAAGTTAGACTAGACTATATATTGACTAAGAGAGAAAAGACAATATGAATTAGAATTACAAAGGCCTAGAATTTAAAAGCTTGTAAATTTTTTCATTTATAGTTATTAGTTTATTAGGGTCTTGGTATAGGTGGCAATCGGGTCTTTCGGGTCGGGTCAATTCGGGTCGGGTCACTTTCGGGTCAGCTCGACTTCGGGTCAATTTCGGGTCGGGTCTGCTTCGGGTATGTCAATTTCGGGTCGAGTCGGGTTTCGGGTATGTCGCTTTCTTTTTCGGGTTAGGTCAATTTTCGGGTCGTTGCCTCAGGCCCCCAACAACGATACAAAGTTCTTGATCGTTGATCGAGGATTTGGACGTATTAGGCTTAAGGGGAGAATTGGTATTAGAGCACCACCTTTATATTGGCTTTACTTGAAATTATGTCGAGGATTTAGGTGAAATTTAAAAATTATGAATAGATATTATTCGGTTCGGTCTCGGGTCGGGTTAATTTTCGGGTTGGGTCAATCTCGGGTCGGGTCAATCTCGGGTCAGCATATTTTGGGTATGGGTCGGGTCGGGTCATTTCGGATATCGGGTCAATTTTCGGGTCTCGGGTCGGATCAGCTTTGCCATGTCTAGTCTTGGGTAGGGTTTGTGTTTGGCTCTGAAAATATTAGATCTTTACCTTTCTCCTATCCAGTTTTTTCAAGACCCTACCCTTATCTATAGGCTATAGGGTCCAAAATAATCATACACGTACTCTTAAAATAAGATAGGATCTAAATGGGTTAGGATTGGGTCTGGAACCCATTATCAACCCTAGTTATCATCTCCTCATTTACACTTTCCTGTATTTTTTGATGTGATTCAAAAGTGCGTTTAGTAGAAGATAAGATCACTTTGCAAAACAATCATGTGCATGAACTTGGAGTATAAACTAGAGCACGTTCTTATAGTGAGTAAAGATAAAGTACTAGAGTACTATAATCATATTCCTATATTTCGTTTTATGGAATATTAACATTACTACATTAGTTGTAGATTCTATTCTCTTTTTTGGCAGCCACAAAACCAATAGACTGATTTTTCACAATATTGCCTCTTGTCAAAGTACTTGCTTTATTTTCCCTTAAAAAATTATCTAGTTGTCTTGTCTTCATCTTGCTTATATTTTTCCCTACGTAAATAATACTAAATGTTTAAAATAGAATATGTTGGTAATTGTCAAGAAATTAACTCAACCAAAATTCTAAACTTTAAACCGATGGTTGAAAGTCAGAAATAATTTTATGTTTTATCACGCCCCTAGCACAAGAGCACATTGAGCTTGAAGTGTGGATGCAACATATGTCTCCTCATACCTGATGCTAAACATTCCACTTAGAAAAAGGGGTGGATGAGATTCGAAATTCATAGGCCTTCAACAACCAAGGTAGACTTTTGGTTGAAATGGTTCGTTAACATGGTATCAAGAGATAGTGTGACCAGGAGGTTGAGAAAATTCTTATATTGGGGTTTTGGATAAGGATTTGAGGGAACTTTGTAACCGTGAAAAATGTTTTCCTTGAAGTTTGAAGGTGAAAGGAATTTGAATTATTTTCTTTGTAAAAGTGTGTGAGGCTTTTAGTCAATAAGGAGGAATTTCAACATAAGTTAAGAGAATAACAATAGTTAGAGGGAACCGTTGCTGGAACTTGAATTTGTATAGGAACTTAAGGACTGGTCCGAGAGTTACTAGGTTTGTAATAGAGGTGTTTGATCTATTATAGTGGAGGAATTTGAGCATAAACTCCCTTCTAGCCAAGAAACTCTCTTATAGTCGAGATCGTTACTTCCGATTAAGTTTAGAAAGGTTTTCCTTGTGAAAAAACCTTTCTTTGTTTTTTGTTTCTTATACCTTTTTCTTAAAATTTTGCAAATTGTAGATATAAGTTACACATTATTAATCATCAATCCCCTATTGTAGTATTCCAAAGAAAATATCAGTGTTATA
This sequence comes from Patellifolia procumbens, assembly GCA_947645195.1. Lineage (NCBI taxonomy): Eukaryota > Viridiplantae > Streptophyta > Magnoliopsida > Caryophyllales > Amaranthaceae > Patellifolia > Patellifolia procumbens. The sequence continues at coordinate 5,604,943 of CANSGD010000144.1, forward strand.
ACCCTTCTATATTATGGGGTTGTAAGAGGATTGCAAAGTCATATGACACAATCTCTAATATATAAGGCAAGAGGAGGGAACACCAAATAAAACCACATTAACTTTTTATAAATTCTTCACTAAATGGCATAACTCACTCTTTATACTTAAGTGTGAAACAATTTTTATTTTTCTTAAAAAAATTAATATAAATGAAAGTATCATTCATTTTCATAATCTTCTTTCTCTTTTCCTTTCCGATAGTCAGCTACAAGCTTTCACATGCATTTACTGCTAGTTGTTACTTCCTCTGTCCCCCAAATGACTTCTCATATATTTTGGGCACAAAATTTAAGGAGGGATGTTGGTCTGGAGTCTAAACTTTCATTTTATAATTGAAAAGTAAGGTAGTGAGTATTATTTAGAATTGTTTAAGAGATATAGTGTGGCGATTATGCGTGGTACACTGATATATCGATATCTTATAGAGTTTTTTCCTTTCTTTACAAGCTAAATTGTGCTATATTGATGCTCTTAGGAGCTATTTATGCTAACTATTTCGATATAGTTGTGGTTTGTGTGTTCTATATCATTTTGCAGGTTTTAGGGAAAAACTCCCTATTTACTTGATGTTTTGAGCACCACGCTATAGCGGGAAGTTATGGGGCATCTTTGAGGTCTCAAGATGGTATTTGGACCCCATTATGAAGAAGTAAGTGTGCAAAGACTTGGCGTCTGAAGCCAAGCAAAGCAAGGCAAGAAGAAGACTCGCCCGATCGGGTCGGGCAACAACTGCCCGATCGGGTACGAGTGAAGAATCTGAAGTCAAGGTTTCCCGCCCGATCGGGCGGCCTTGCCCGATGTGATCGGGCGGATCAATACTTAGCCATTTTGCTGTTTTTCTGTGAGCTGAAGAAGACTTCCACCCGATGGCATCGGGTGGACTTGCCCGATCGGGTGCTGAGGTTGCGGCCCCGATCGGGTGGAATCTGCCCGATCCAATCGGGTGAACCCTATTTTGTTGCTGCTGAAGACTTGTTCCCAGGCCCGATCGGGCGGCCTTTTGCCCGATCGGGTGGAAGACACGGGGATGCGATTTTCGTTATTTTTCCCCTCTATCTTATTGTTTTCCTAAGACTTATAAATACTTTTAGGTTATTTTTATTTTGGATCTTTCATATTCTTAAACACTTAGAGAACTCTTAGCCTAGTTTATCATTGCTTTGGATTATAGAAGAGATTCAAGTACAATTTCAATTCAATTAAAGTTTCCGCTTTCCGTCAATTTGGTAATCGTCTTGCTTATTGCTTTATTCCTTTATCTCAATTACTTTAGTTCAATTGCTTATTTCTCAATTAGTTCATGATGCAATTCTTAGGGTTTTCAATAGTTTTGTTGTTGTCAATTCGATCATGTCTGAGTAGTTCTCTTTCTAGGGTGTTAGATAGGGAAGCCATGTTTATACCATGATTGCTATTTAGACTCCTATTGATTTCTAGGGCTTGATTAGAGTGATTGTGGTGTGGTTTGTTCTTAATTAGTGATTAATGTTAGTGGCCAATTTCATTGATTGCTTGTGGTTAATAGTTGTTTGCACAGATCCGTCTTACGACTAGAGGCCTAGGACACATCAGTAGTTCTGATTACGTTAGTGAACATGCGGCGTATGTTGAACTATGAGCGTTGAGTCTTAACCATAGCTCAACATAGGCTCTAATCCCCCGACTCTTGACTTAGGTTTTAATAGTAGTTGACCCTACTTGATTGGTATAAGCATGGTGGACCGACCTAATACCCTAGGCTTTTATTCCATAGTTAAATCCTCGACTTAATTCGTATTATTTAGCTTACTCATTAGCTCCTTTAATTCTCCATATTTTCATCTGAAGTAGTTGGTTAATTGACTATTAATATAGAAACTCTGTCTCCCTGCGGATTCGACCCTGCTACCACTGACTACCTTAGTTAGAGGACTGTAGGAATTATCTTTGAATAGGTGATACGACTAAAACCTATCAAATTTTGGCGCCGTTGCCGGGGAGACGGCTAGTTTTCTAGTTTTTATTCGATTAATTAGCGTACTTCCCTTTGCCTCATTGGAACCTCCCGTTCCAATCGAGGCCGTTCTTACGGTTATCTTGTCGTTTTCTCTTATATGTCCAGGTATCGAAAGAAAACTCACATTATTCCTAGAGATCCTGACACAGAAGCAATACTTCGGGATCTTAGAGCAGAATTTGACCAAGAGAAGCCAGTTTCAGAGATTTCTACATTACCAATGGCGAAGTCACTGAAATCTTATGGGGTGCCTAATCCTGAAGGCATACCCACAGGTCCACCGATGCCCACTATTGCTGCAAACAATTTTGAAATCAAACCTGCACTAATTAATATGGTGCAGCAGAATCAGTTTAGTGGGCATCCTTCTGAAGATCCGGCCAACCATCTGCAGAGATTCCAACAACTCTGCAGGACTGTTAAACATCAAGGAGTCACACCTGAGCAACTGAAGGTTATGTTATTTGAGTTCTCACTCAGAGACAAGGCTCAGAGGTGGTTCAGCGATATCACTGAGACAGAATGGTCGGCGATTTCTGCTGCATTTCTACATGAGTATTACCCTCCCACAAAAACAGCAGAAATCAGGAACAAGTTGGCTACGTTTTCCCAAGAGCCAGATGAGACATTAAGGGAAGCGTGGACTAGATTCAGAGACCTACAGAGGGAATGTCCACATCATAATATGGACAAGTGGTTTCTGACGCAGACTTTTTATAATGGTCTGCAGCCTCAGACGAAGAGTACTGTTGATTCGTCTGCAGGAGGAGTCTTTTTAGACAAGGCAGTTGATGAGGGTTATGACTTCCTAGCAAATCTTGCAGCCAATGACCATTCATCATCTAGGAGTGTGACTAAGAAGGTACTTGAAGTTGATGCTATTTCAATGCTTACATCTCAGATGGCGCAACTCACTCAGCAGCTAATGAAGTCCTCTAGTTCAACACCTCCGCCTATGAGCATCAACGCTATGTCAGCAGTTGCACCCATCACCTCATCTTACTGCGAGGTGTGTGGTATTCAGGGCCATTTCGGCCATGATTATCAGTTCAGTCAGAATCAGATGGAGCAGGCTAATGCTTTTCAGCAAAGACAACCCAATAACCCCTACTCCAACACATACAATCCTGGTTGGAAAGACAACCCACTTCTTTCCTATAGAAGCAACAATGTTCAAAACCCACAGCCACAAAATTCCTACCATCCCCCACAAAATTCCTATCAACCTCCACACCACAACCCAAAACCCAACTACTACCAAAACCAAGGAAATTCTCATCATCCTCCTGGTTTCCAAAGACCTGCTCATCAGAATTATCAGCCAGCACCACAAAATGCAACCCCACAAGAGCCTAGCAATTCTGAACTGATGAAATTAATATTGTCTATGCAGAAGACACATGAGGAAACACAGAAGTCCCAAGAGAAGCACATAAAACTTCTCGAAACTCAGATTGCTCAGTTGGCAGAGACTAATGCACAGAGGCAGCAGGGACAATTGCCGGGGCAACCTACACATAGGGAGCAAGCAAATGCCGTTACTCTTCGTAGTGGCACTGCTTATGCTGCTCCTCCTATGCCCGTCGATGATGATATTGCCCCTAGCAAGGAGAAGGAGGTAGTAGAGAAGGAATTGGAGAAGAATTCGACGTCTGATGTCGAAGTGTCTGAAACAGCTGAACAGGCAGAAAAGAAGAAGGAGAAGGAGAAGGTTGCTGATACACCTTTTACACCAAGGTTGCCTTTTCCTCATCGAATGCAAAAGTCCAAGGTGGATCAACAACTTGGTAAGTTCTTGGCTATGGTCAAGAACCTTGAGGTAACAGTTCCTTTCACTGAACTTATTTCTCAAGTGCCTGTCTATGCTAAGTTTTTGAAGGAGATGATCACAAAAAAAAGAGATTTTGGTGGGGTAGATAGAGTCGCACTCACTGAAGAGTGTAGTGCCATTTTGCAAAATAAATCTCCACCTAAATTGAAAGATCCGGGTAGCTTTTCCATCCCTTGTCATGTAGGTGCACTTTTTATTGATAAAGCTTTATGTGATTTAGGTGCATCTGTGTCTGTCATGCCTTTGTCTGTCTGTAATAAACTGAATATGGGAGCACTTAAGTGCACTCAAATTACTTTGCAGATGGCTGACCGTTCTATAAAATACCCTCTAGGTGTTTTAGAAGACGTCCCTGTTAGGGTGGGAAAGTTTTACATTCCTGTGGATTTTGTTGTATTAGATATGGAGGAGGATGCCCAAATTCCTATTATTTTGGGCAGACCATTTTTGTGTACTGCAGGTGCTGTTATTGATGTCAAGTCAGGATCTTTGACTTTAAGTGTTGGTGATGATACTGTCACTTTTAAACTAACCAATGCTATAAAGTCTCCTATGCTTGAAGAATCTTGTTGCAGGATAGATGTGGTAGACAAAGCTGTGATGTCTGCATTTCAGCAGATACGTGATGCTGACCCATTGGAGGTAGTATTAACTGAGAGTGACTCCTTAGGCATTGATACTGATGTTGATGCCTGTCTTGCTGATTTAGAGGGTCATGGAGCTGAACAGAAACAGGAAACTGTGATACTTGAAAGTGTATGCTCCAGTTCTACTCCTCAGGTAACTAAGGTAGAACTTAAACCACTTCCCTCTCATTTGAAGTATGCATTTTTAGATGATAAGGAAGCATGTCCCGTGATTGTCAGTACTAAACTCACAGATAGCCAATTGCAAAGTTTGCTTGCTGTGCTTCGTATCCATAAGAAGGCTATTGGGTATAGTATTGATGATCTAAAGGGCATTAGTCCTGATTTTTGTATGCATCGTATTAATCTTGAAGAGGATCACCGCCCTTGCATTCAACCTCAGAGACGTTTGAATCCTAACATGCAAGAGGTGGTGAAGAAAGAGATCATGAAACTGTTAGATGCAGGGATCATTTATCCCATTGCTGATTCGAAATGGGTCAGTCCTGTGCAAGTGGTTCCCAAGAAGGGGGGGACCACTGTTGTTGAAAATGAGAAAGGTGATTTAATTCCCACTAGGACTGTGACAGGGTGGCGTATGTGTATTGATTATCGTAGACTTAATAATGCCACCCTGAAGGACCATTTCCCCCTCCCTTTTATTGATCAGATGTTGGAAAGGCTAGCCAAACATAGCTATTTCTGTTATCTAGATGGATATTCTGGTTTTTTCCAAATTCCCATCCATCCAGATGATCAGGAAAAGACTACGTTTACATGTCCTTATGGCACCTTCGCATATTGTAGGATGCCATTTGGATTGTGTAACGCTCCCGCTATTTTCCAACGCTGCATGATGGCCATATTCTCTGATTTTATTGAAAATATCATGGAAGTGTTTATGGATGATTTCAGTGTTTATGGTTCTGACTTTGATGTTTGCCTGCATAATTTGTCCAAAGTGCTTAAAAGATGTGTTGAGGCAAACCTCGTGCTTAATTGGGAAAAATGTCACTTCATGGTGAATGAAGGTGTCGTTTTAGGTCACTTGATTTCTGAGCGTGGCATCCAAGTGGATAGAGCAAAGATTGAGGTGATTGAGAAACTTCCCCCTCCAATGAATGTCAAAGGAGTGAGGAGTTTTCTTGGTCATGCGGGGTTTTATCGCAGATTTATCAAAGACTTTTCAAAAATTGCGAAACCCCTCACTCAATTGTTGCTAAAGGGTGCCACATTCGATTTTACTGATGAGTGTTTGGAGTCTTTTGACAGGATAAAGACAGCTTTGATCACTGCTCCTATTATACAACCTCCAGATTGGGATCTCCCTTTCGAGATCATGTGTGATGATAGTGATTATGCGATAGGGGCAGTACTTGGTCAGCGGAAGGATAAGCTACTCCATGTGATTCACTATGCTAGCAAAACCTTGGATCCAGCCCAGGTTAATTATGCTACGACAGAGAAGGAGTTGCTAGCCATAGTCTATGCATTGGATAAGTTTCGAACCTATCTTATAGGTTCGAAGGTTATAGTACACACTAATCATGCTGCTTTGAAGTACTTAATGGCTAAGAAGGAGGCCAAACCTAGGCTCATTAGATGGATTCTTTTGCTGCAAGAATTCGACTTGGAAATCAAAGATAAGAAGGGCGCTGAGAATGTGGTCGCCGACCACCTTTCTAGGTTGAGGTTTGGATCCCCTTCTGACCCTCCTATAGATGATTCTTTTCCTGATGATCATTTGTTTTCTGTGTCCTCTAAAACTCCTTGGTATGCTGATTTTGCTAACTTCTGTGTTAGTGGTTCTCATCCTCCCACTCTTACATATCAGCAGCGCAAAAAGTTTTATCATGATGCTAGAATGTATTTTTGGGAGGATCCTTTCCTATATAAGAAGTGCTCCGACGGGATGTTTCGTCGTTGCATTCCTGATTGGGAAATAGAGGGTGTTTTGCTACATTGTCATAGTATGCCTTCTAGTGGTCATCTCGGTTCCCAAGCTACTGGTTTTAGAGTCTTACATAGTGGTTTCTATTGGCCTTCGATTTTCAAAGATGCCCGTGCCTTTTGTTTGTCTTGTGATGCTTGTCAAAGGACGGGTAATATTTCGAAAAGGCAAGAGATGCCACAGAGTGGGATTTTAGAGGTCGAACCTTTTGATGTTTGGGGGATTGATTTTATGGGACCCTTTCCTACCTCTTGTGGGAATAGGTATATTCTAGTGGCCGTCGACTATGTGACTAAATGGGTAGAAGCTATAGCATCACCAACCAATGATTCTAAGGTTGTGATGAAGATGTTTAAAAAGATAATCTTTCCCCGTTTTGGTGTCCCCCGTGTTGTAATTAGTGATGGTGGCTCTCACTTTCATAAGAGCACCTTCAAGACCCTATTGACAAAACATGGAGTCACCCACAAAGTCGGACTTGCCTATCACCCTCAAACCAGTGGCCAAGTAGAAGTATCTAATAGGCAAATTAAGAGAATCCTTGAAAAAGTGGTCACTAAAGCTAGAAAGGATTGGTCATTGAAACTTGATGATACTCTTTGGGCGCTCCGCACTGCTTTTAAGACTCCTTTGGGTACCACACCCTATCGACTGGTTTATGGCAAGGCTTGTCACTTACCAGTTGAGATGGAGTATCTTTCTGCGTGGGCGGTCAAAGAGATTAACCTTGATTTGACAGCTGCAGGTGAAGCACGACTTCTTCAACTCAATGAGTTGGATGAGCTCCGTTTGGATGCTTATGAAAATCACAGGCTCTATAAAGAGCAAACGAAGAAGTTGCATGATAAGATGATAGGAAAGAGAGAATTCAAGGTTGGCGACAAGGTCCTATTGTTCAATTCCAGGTTGAGACTGTTTCTTGGAAAGCTCAAATCTCGATGGTCTGGACCATTCGAGGTGACAGAAGTGAAGGCACATGGTGCCATCGAGGTTGCCAACCACAAAGGAGAGAAGTTTAAGGCAAATGGACAGCGTCTGAAGCTGTACCATGAAGGTGCCTTTGTTGGTTGTGTGGAGGAAATCCGCTTTGATTCCTCCCCACTTGATTCATCTACCTAGAGAGGTAATATGGTCGTGCGGGACCTTCATAAACCAGCGCTTTGCGGGAGGCAACCCGTATCTCTTAGTTAGATCTTCTTTTCTCTTGTTTCGTAGTTTGTAGCATGTGAGAGAGCGTGAGAGTACTAATGTGTTCCTAGATCTTGTGTGCTTTGATGTGCAGATATGCTAATTGAAGAGAAACTTGAGCCATACTTGCCCCAAATTTGCAAAAAAAGCGAGCTACTTACTGAACAGTAGCTCGCCCGATCAGATCGGGTGGAAGATGCCCGATCGGGTGAGCAGAAATTAACATAGAGGAAGAAAAGAAAGTACGCCCGATGTAATCGGGCAAAGTGTGCCCGATCGGGTGCGCAACCCCAGCACCCGATCAAAAATACCTCGCCCGATCGGGTGGGGGATCGGGCGAAGTGAAAATTCTGAGAAGAAAATTTTTTTTTGAATTCCGCCCGATCGGGCGACCAAGTACCCGATCGGGCCTGCGACCATTAAACCTCCTTTTACACGGATTTCCCCTCTTTTCTCACCATTCACTCATCATCCTTCCAATCAATTCTCTCTCTCTCTTCACTCATCTTCAACCCCCAAACCTTTAACCTCCATTAAAACCAAACTCTTCTACCTCAAATCTCCATCCTTTCTCAACCAAACTTCATAAAATCCCCTCCTTTCCTCCTTTCACCCTCCATCTCACAAAATCTCATTCACCAAAAATCATCTTCCCTCTCCCATCTCTTCCCACACTCACCTTAAAACCCCATCTTTGTGTTACAAGAGGCTACAAGGCTCATTTTCTACCATGACAAGCAAATTCCGAAGGCTTATTCGAGGTGAAAGCTCGCAATCTAGGCGAGAGGCAACACCACAACCACCACCACCACCACAAGTTCCACGGGATCCTCAATACCCGGAAATCATTTTCCGGGATGATGAACATCGCGAGAAATTCTTGCGATTTAAAAAGCGTGAGGTACTTCCTACCCGATTTCTAGATGTTGAGCTTTTGTCTAAACTTGGTTTAACTGATGATTTTAAGGAATTCATGAAAGTTCTAGGCATGGAGGCGCTTTATAATGTACATGTTAACACTTATTCTCCTCTAGTCTATGAATTTTTTAGTAGTTTCAGTTTGACAAAGCCACGGGCCGGTCCGGTCACCCATGTCCACTTTAGACTTCTAAACCAAGAACACTCCCTTAGCCTTAGGGAATTTGCGGGGGTTCTTAGGTTACAAGTACGGGGTGACTACTACCCACCCGACCACTTTAGGATGGCCGATACTTATGTTATGCTGACAGGGGACCCTACGCCCTTTGACATCCAGCACTGTCATTGGGCGAACTTCCATCACCCTATTTTTAGCATTTGGATACGGTTCATGGCCCAGACTCTGTTGGGACGGTTTGAGGGTCACTTGGTCCGGGGGGCCGAGCTAGTTGCTATAGCTAGCTATATTGCTAAAGGCTCTAGGGAGCCATTTCAGTACAACTTGGCTCACCATATCGCTATTCAGTTCGAGCGTATCTCGAACTCGCTCCCTAAGCCAAGGGAAGACGGTAGTTGGACCTCTAGGAGGTTAGTTAACGGGGGGTTGATCACATTGTTTGCCCGGCAAATTGCCGGCTTTGACGAGACTCAGCGTACCCCCGTCCTAGGCCCTACCCTCATTGACCTCACCTATCTCAACACCCTCAAAGTCCTGTACCGCCTGCCTGACCACAGATTTCAGTGGGTGATTAAGTCCAAAAATCCCTCATTCTGCCCGACTCTAGGGCCCGACTACGGCCTCGTCAGGTAAACTACCTACTCCCTATAGAGGGAGTCGACCTAGTTGTCCCTGAGCCAGAGTCCCATCGCCGTTCTTACCATAGGCGGCATACGCCGATTTTAGACGAGGGCGCCTCCACTTCTGCTCCCCCTCCCCCTCACACGGACTCATTTGACTTTACCTCTATGATGTCGACCTTAGGTCGCATGGAGACGGGGATGGGTAGAATGGAAGAGCTGATCAACGCGAACACCGCCACCCTCGCGGGCTATGGCACTCGCATCGATCAGCTCTATACCCGTATAGACCAGATGGGGGGAGGATGGACACCTTGGCTAACGACCAGAACTACGCCCTTTATCCTCTCTATGACGACTATTGTAGGCGTGGCATTATTGAGCAGACTGCCCAGCACCCCTCGTGGTACCATTGGAACCCGAGTTATGGCCCGCCTACCGGCCAGAGCGATGACATGGCAGAGGATGAGGAGGATGAGCCTGCTCGTCAGTCAGTCTCTTTAGGAGACTTTGGCCTAGATCCTAGTGGTTTTGGAGGTGATTTTGATGCAGGTCCTAGTGGCTTTGGTGGTGGGATGAGTGGTCCCTCCGGTGGTGGTTTTACCGATGGTGGTGGTACTTCTAGTGGTGGTTTCTTCAGTGACCCCACTAATGATGATATGGGCGGCTGATGCCCTTGTTCTCTCCTCTCCCTCGTTGCAATGAGGACATTGCCTCGTTCAGCTTGGGGGAGAATCTCTCACTGTGAGTATAGTTTATTGCTTTCTAGTATAGTTTACTGCTTTTTAGAGTAGTTTAAAGCTTTGATAGTTTAGTTTACAGCTTTAAGAAAAATTAAAAAATTTGAAAAAATATGTTTGATCATGAGTGGTTTGATTGCCTCCCTGTGCCCCTTGTTGTGCTTTATTGAGAATGATTTGACTTTGTTTTCTGGATAGCTGGGCATTTGTGATTATGAGGCTTTGATTTGATATTCGACTACTTTGATTTCGAGCAATTTCTGACTATGATTTACTACTTTGTGCTGCATACCTGATTTGGTTAGACTGTGAGGCCTTTTTCTAGCCTATTGGATTCATACTTTTATCCAGTCTATATTTTTGGTGTGTTAGTTCCTCTCTAGCGGATCGATCTTGACTTTGACTTCGTACTCATTTGATGTTTGGTGACTTGTTACACTTGCTACGATAGAGGCGTTCTTTTGACTTATTCTTGAGCCCCAGAGTTAGTTTTTGATACATTTTTATCCCCCTTAGCCCCGCTGAGCCTAATGACCTTGTTTCATATTACTTAAACCCTTATTATAAGCCCATGGCCTTTGTTCGATTTTATTCCCAAGCCTAGCTTGGGGGAGCTTTGTGTATGGGTTGAGAGTGAAGTTGGTTTCATGGTTTGGTTTGATTGTTGAGGAATCAAAAGTGTATTTGTTGTGGCTTGATTATTAGAAAAAGGAATGAAAAGGCAAAATTAGAGTTGCGTGAATGAAGTTCAAAAAAAATAAAAATAAAAATAAAAATGAAAGAAAAGTTCAAAAGAATTCAAAGTTCTTTCATTCACGCACGTTCATAAATAAAGCTTCATGTCATTGCCTAAAACTTGGGTTTGTTGTGCGTATTCATTGAATTTGGAGGATTGGTTTATTTTTCATGGTTTTATGGTGTTGATTGGGAGTTGCTTAGGCCATCTAAGGCCTTGTTTGATTATTCATGCTCCCCCTTTCTTGGTTTTTTCCACCACATTACCCAAAAATATCCCCTACCTCTTACCTAAGCCCCATTACAACCCAGAAAAGTCCTCTTGAGCTTGTGCCTACAATGTCTACTAGATTGATTTTGGTCAGTTTGTCAAAGTTAAAGAGTACGTCTGCTAGTTGAGTCGACTTGATTAGGATGAGCGACATTTTTACCTTCTTAAACACATGAGAGTGTGAGTGGGAAGGGACATTTATGGTCGGGTCGGTGAGTGTTCGGGCACATTCTTTGCCTGCCACAAAATTGAGAGGAGTGACACCCTTTGTGAGCACCTTTTCAGGATTTGTATGCCTAGTAGTCACTTGAACTTGATGAATTGCTTGGATGATTGGTGGTTGGAAGGATTTGATTTGCTGAACTTGAATTATGCCTGCTTGAACGATTCTTAGTTTTGAAAATGCTTTTTGAGCTTGAATTGTTTTATTTATGGGGTGAGGCAATCTATTCCACGATCATGCTCTATTTGCTTGAGGACAAGCAAAGGTTTAGCTTGGGGGAATTTGATATATCGATATCTTATAGAGTTTTTCCCTTTCTTTACAAGCTAAATTGTGCTATATTGATGCTCTTAGGAGCTATTTATGCTAACTATTTCGATATAGTTGTGGTTTGTGTGTTCTATATCATTTTGCAGGTTTTAGGGAAAAACTCCCTATTTACTTGATGTTTTGAGCACCACGCTATAGCGGGAAGTTATGGGGCATCTTTGAGGTCTCAAGATGGTATTTGGACCCCATTATGAAGAAGTAAGTGTGCAAAGACTTGGCGTCTGAAGCCAAGCAAAGCAAGGCAAGAAGAAGACTCGCCCGATCGGGTCGGGCAACAACTGCCCGATCGGGTACGAGTGAAGAATCTGAAGTCAAGGTTTCCCGCCCGATCGGGCGGCCTTGCCCGATGTGATCGGGCGGATCAATACTTAGCCATTTTGCTGTTTTTCTGTGAGCTGAAGAAGACTTCCACCCGATGGCATCGGGTGGACTTGCCCGATCGGGTGCTGAGGTTGCGGCCCCGATCGGGTGGAATCTGCCCGATCCAATCGGGTGAACCCTATTTTGTTGCTGCTGAAGACTTGTTCCCAGGCCCGATCGGGCGGCCTTTTGCCCGATCGGGTGGAAGACACGGGGATGCGATTTTCGTTATTTTTCCCCTCTATCTTATTGTTTTCCTAAGACTTATAAATACTTTTAGGTTATTTTTATTTTGGATCTTTCATATTCTTAAACACTTAGAGAACTCTTAGCCTAGTTTATCATTGCTTTGGATTATAGAAGAGATTCAAGTACAATTTCAATTCAATTAAAGTTTCCGCTTTCCGTCAATTTGGTAATCGTCTTGCTTATTGCTTTATTCCTTTATCTCAATTACTTTAGTTCAATTGCTTATTTCTCAATTAGTTCATGATGCAATTCTTAGGGTTTTCAATTAGTTTTGTTGTTGTCAATTCGATCATGTCTGAGTAGTTCTCTTTCTAGGGTGTTAGATAGGGAAGCCATGTTTATACCATGATTGCTATTTAGACTCCTATTGATTTCTAGGGCTTGATTAGAGTGATTGTGGTGTGGTTTGTTCTTAATTAGTGATTAATGTTAGTGGCCAATTTCATTGATTGCTTGTGGTTAATAGTTGTTTGCACAGATCCGTCTTACGACTAGAGGCCTAGGACACATCAGTAGTTCTGATTACGTTAGTGAACATGCGGCGTATGTTGAACTATGAGCGTTGAGTCTTAACCATAGCTCAACATAGGCTCTAATCCCCCGACTCTTGACTTAGGTTTTAATAGTAGTTGACCCTACTTGATTGGTATAAGCATGGTGGACCGACCTAATACCCTAGGCTTTTATTCCATAGTTAAATCCTCGACTTAATTCGTATTATTTAGCTTACTCATTAGCTCCTTTAATTCTCCATATTTTCATCTGAAGTAGTTGGTTAATTGACTATTAATATAGAAACTCTGTCTCCCTGCGGATTCGACCCTGCTACCACTGACTACCTTAGTTAGAGGACTGTAGGAATTATCTTTGAATAGGTGATACTACTAAAACCTATCATACACTCAAGGTTGTTTGAGCAAAAAATAGTCTTGGGTGTACCATGCTCATGGTACATCCGAGTGTATAATAAAAATTGTAGATAGTGTGAAGTCAAATACTTTTTATAAGAAAAATACTCCCTCCGTCCCAGAAAGCCCTATACACTTTCCTTTTCCATCCGTCCCAGAAAGCTTTATACACTTCCATATTTGGACATTTCCCACTTTACTTATCATATCTACCGTTACTTATCGGACCCACCACTATACTATTTTACTTTATTATATATCTCTCTTTTGCTTTTTTGGGACCCACTTTATCTCTCTTATAAATAAAATAATCCACTAACTCCTATCACATCTACATTTTTAATAAAATACAATTGATAACCAAACAACAAATTATCGTCTAAAACTTTCTCCGATCAATTGTATACACCTTTCTGGGACGGTGGGAGTAATACTTTCTCCGATTCTTTTTAATTGCAACAATTGCCAAAAATGGAAATATCAAATTAATTGCAACAAATGTTCTCTTTCTTTTTTACAAGTCATTTCTTTAGATCTCTCTTTATCACATGCCCCACTTTCTCTCTCCATCCCTTTCACACTCAACCCTATAATTTTGCCAAGGAGTCTACCCACTTGAGTTTTTTGCAATTAAAAAATGAGAGAAGTATTATAATTAATGGACCAAAACCAAAGAAGGAAAAGAGGAATGTAATTGAAACAATAAAGAATAAAAAATCCCAAAAAGACCAAGGGAGTATATTAAAAGTACTCGAAATCTTCTAAGCCCACTTTTTCAGTGTTCTTTATCCTGAAGCAAAAAAAGTTAAAGAAAAAGGGACCCAGTATTATTGTTAAGTATAGTAATGTCAAAGCGTTTCATACATACTATTTGGTACCCCGTGTCTGAAGTGTGTTTGAAGTCCTTTGACCATTTTTCTCTTCCTTCATTCTACTCTCACACGCTCACTCATATATAACCTTACTCCTTACCTTAAAATTCCAAAAAAACAACATCATACACTACTATACCTTATACAACCAAAACCCACAAAATCAAAACTTACCAAAATGGAATCATCAGGAAATTGGCAATTCAATTCAGAACAAGAGATGAGCATCATGGTCTCAGCTTTAGAGCACGTGATTTCCGGTGCACAAGAACCACCTGATAACGGGTCCCACTTAGTAAGTGAAGCACTTCAACATACTCAAACTTCCGCCACGTGGTCACCTCCATCATTTGCCACGTCGGATAGTCCACCATCAAACTCCCATGCTGAAAGTACAAACTCAAGTAACAACCGAAGACAGAGGAGAAGGTATAGTAGGAACAAATACAGGGGAGTACGGCAAAGGCCGTGGGGGAAGTGGGCGTCCGAGATTCGGGACCCACATCGGGCGGCTCGAGTGTGGCTTGGCACGTTCGAGACCGCCGAGGATGCTGCTAGGGAATATGATCGGGCTGCGGTCCGGTTTCGCGGACCGCGTGCTAAGCTTAATTTTTGCTTATCTGATTATCTACCACAGCTAGAGGAGTACAATAATATTAATAATCATTATCATAATCAGCAACAAATGATGAATGAGATTAATAGTAATAATAATGTAACAAGTTGTACTACTTGTTATCAAGAACCAGAGTCAAGTGGTTTTGTGCAGATTACTGATGGAGTGGAACTTGAGCATTGGGTGAACGACATGATTGACGATAGCCTTCTGTGGGACCCAACATTCGGAAGACCTCGTTTTTGAAGGGCAATAAAAAATTGCCGAATTTCTGGTTTATGTAAATTTATTATTAATCTCTACGAATTTATTTATGTAGTGGTTAATTAAGAAAGGAGGAAGTATAAGGTACAAGAACGATATTTAGGATAGTTCTAAAAGGTGTAAAGAATTGCTTTTCTTTGATCTTGTATGGGGGTGATTTGATGTTTATGTACTTGGATAGTTAGATCATGTCGAGAACTAGTTATACTCTAGTTTTGTTTTTCTTTTGTTTCAATGTTGATCAAAAAGATGTTCAATGTTGCTACACTTGCTTGTACAAAATAATAATAAGTTTTGTTTTTAATTCTCCATAATCATCAACTTAAAATTCAATTTTTAAATAAAATTATGCATACAAGGACTTGTTTCAAATACATTAGCAATATCAAAGATCATATTGTAACGGTCGTCTTCTAAACAATTTTCTGAATTTTCAAAAAAAAAAAAGTTTTAAAAAAGAAAAGATCAAGTATATGAATAAGATTTTTTTTACACAATATTATTAAAAAACATGAGCTAAATTAGATTAAGATACATATATCTACAAAAATAATTGAAGGATTCTTGATTAGATGTAAAAGTAACATAAAGATATTGATCTATTATAATATGCAATTATTTGCATCAATATTGAAAATGTGGACTTACACGTACAATATAGCACGTTTATATTGTGCTCAAAGATAGAATATTAGTAGTACTCCTCAACTATGCCTAGATGTGGAATATGAACTTTTATTGGTAAGATTCCGATCATTCCGTAAATAGGAATAAAGAACAGAAAAGATATGAGGATTGCCAACCAACTATAGGCTGTTTTACTCCTTTTTTTACACTTATATAAAATTGTATGATACTACCTCCGTCTCAATTTAAGTGCTCCATTTTGACCAAAATGTACTCTATATTTTGGTCAAAATGGGGCACTTAAATTGGGACGGAGGGAGTATGTCAAAGCACTACACACTTTCATACAATTGTCGGATTGTTCATTTGTTCTCTGGAAATTCGAATTAGATATCCGCGGTTACGCCAACTTTTCAACTCTTGACGGAAGAGAATCAAGAGATTCCTGCTGAGGTATTTTACTTGTACGTGGGCAACGTCACTTTTGTCTTTCATCTCGAACTCCCTTGTCCTAACTTATTAGTACTTATTTGAAATTTTAAATTTTTAGTACAATTTTCATCATATACTCGCGTGTGTACCATGACATGAACATGGTACACCGAGTAGTATCTTTTTACTCATTGTTCATTGGAGTCTATTTTTTACTCTCTTTTAATGCGTTGTAGTCATGCATATCAATCCAAATTTTTAGACCAAATTCTGATACTACAAAATGGAGAGGAAAAAAATAATAGTCGACGACCTAAAGTTGACTTTTTTTGACATTAATATGACAACAAGGTGTGTAATTTAATATATAACATCATGTAAGGTGTTTTCTCGCAAATAAAATTATATAAGGTGTTTCTTCACAAAATTTGTAATTTATAAGGTCTTTTTTGACAAAATTTCCAAAAACTTATTAAAGTTATCTAAAGCCATCGTCCAGTCGTCCACCACCTTGCTCAATTATTGCGTTGAAGAAATTTCACCTTATGAAACTATAAATACTTTTATTCATTCTGTAATTTAAATGCACTAACATTCTTACTCCGAAAAAAGGTTCGTTGATAACGACTTTTAAATTCCAAGCAAAGATGAGAATATGATTGCACTCTTAAAACAGTCGTTGTCGATGCTCTCTCTCACTCTTCTTACCTACAGGGACTAATCCTCTTGAATCGAATGATTACCTGATTTTCTATATTGAAACTTTTAAAATCTAAACTGAGCCTATTGAAGATAAAAGAAAGAAAAAATTGGTGTTCGCACCAACTATTAGTTTGGTTTATAAAAGCACGAGCTGGACGAGATGCGATTCAAATCACAAACTTTATGGTATGTGTACACGAATCAACAAAATGTCGATGTTAAATTTATGCCAAAATTGGGCCAAGATGCATGAGTAGGGTGAGGAATTTACTTATCAAAGGATGTCCACAAAAAGCGGACCATAAATAACATTTTATCAATTTAGGCCAAAATCGTCAATATTTTATAAAACTTAAGCCAGGATTGTCATTTATACCAATTTGTACACTTAAAATATAAATTTGTGTTATACACCACATCTCGTTCAATTCGTGTTGTTTTGTGCATCAAATCAAGATGCTCACACCAATTTTTCCTAAAAGGAAAGATACAACATCGAACTAATTAAACTCCTTCCCTCCTTTCATGTAGGTTGCATTTAACTCCAAAACGAAGGCAATGACGTATATATTTAAGACATGAGGAGTATTAAAGACATCGAGGAACACCATAGCAGATTCTAAGCACCTTAGAATTGAATGGTTTTTATCACTGGCCAAAAATGGATGCGCACATCCAAATACTGTCACAATAATAATATCAATACATAAAACTCCTTTCAGTCCCTAAAAAACAAACTTCCTTTCCCTATATTACCGAATCCAATGTCCAAAGCCCTTCTTCACCTCATTCATCCATCTCTTTATAGGACTAAAAATGAAATATAAAAGGCACTAATCATTACTTTTACAACCCTTTGTTAAGTTATAAGGGCACAAATGAACCAAAAAACTACATGCTACAACTTCTAAAACCACCTAAAGTGCAATATCTTCTTTAACTTTCCCCAGTGTAATTTTAACCCTGTCAAACCTTCTCCGAGTATCCCGCTATTCAGATGCAAAGCAACTGCCTTCTCCAATTCACTGCAGCTCACACAGTTCCACCACTACTACTTTGCTTAGCAACATATATCTGCTTCACCTTGGCAGGAGGAAAGCCTCTCTCTCCTCCTGAAGAGTTATTCCTTCCGTGAAACCCCATTTTACGGTTGGGCCATTCCGGCCCAGAACCATTCTTCTGACTGCTCCCTCTCTGATAATGATTGTATTGCTGTTGCCCAGATAGATTCTTTTGTTTAGCTGATTGGGGCTTGTTGGGAGCAGAAACTGCAGCATATGGGTTCCTCATTCTTCCAGAACCATCAATAGCAGCATCAACCTTTACAGAGTCCCCGAGGCGGCTCGTGCTCCCCACATTAAGAGCTACAGCTTCAGAGCCGGTGGGAATCAATGGATCCATTAAACCAAGTTCGTCAGGAAATTGGGTCGAAGCAGCATTTGAACCCAAAGCAAAAGATTGACCATCTTCAACTGATGGTGAAGTTTGGGTCATGGAAAAGCCATTTACATTTAATGAAGGGTGATCGGCAGATCCCAGACTTGACTGAGATAGCATTGCACCCTCAGCTTCCTGCTGCGGTGGAATAGGTTGTGGTACCGTGTGCATGGATGATGATTGAACATGAGACCAGCGAGAGTGCATAGCGATATCAGGTGAGGACTGCAAAACATATTATTATGTCAGTTAGTCGGAAAGACATGAGGGACACCAGATACCAGACGGATAACAATTCCCCCTCCCCCTCCCCTCCCCCGCCCCCTTTCACGGAAAAAGAAATTGAATCAATAAATAAAATCAGAACTCCTAATGACAGTCTGATCATATCTTACATACACTCCACCATCCACCTGGACACCCCCACCGTCACATAAAACAGACCTTCAACAAAGCAAAATAAAATAAAATACTGTACATAGGAGACTAAATCTGTAGCAGTAAAAAAAGTTACCTGGAACGGTGACACTTCGAACATTGCCATTGGTGAAGGCATTGATAGCAGCGGAGACCCAGGAGCTAAATGCTGAGCCTGAGCTGGTAAATTGGGAGTGCTGCGCTGCTGCACAGGGATCAAATTCACATTGTTCAATTCGCCCTCACTGCCAACCAGGGGAGGTGCCTGACTACGCTTCCAATCAGGCTGTTTTCCAGAAGGGATGTAAGTGGTTCCCATGTAACTCAAGCCAACCTGTCCAAATTGCCCTACAGGGGCGAAATGATTATAAACCACCATATGTGGAGGGCCTTGTACCCCGGGGATAGATCCAGGAGGACTGATAAAAGGAGCTGTGAATCCTGCAGGAGGACCATAGAATGAATCTACACCAGTATGGCATTGTTGCCAAGTTCCTAGCGGGCCTGAAGTAGATACACTGCTCTTCTGGGGCTGGGGCTGCGATTGGATTTGGGGCTGGGGCTGGGGCTGGGGCTGGGAACCAGCAGACTCCTCATGGGGACCAAAGGCAAAGACAGGACCCCCCATCATAGGATTCATATCATAAAATGGGAAATGAGAAGTTGGGCCTCCAGGAAATGGTGAAAGCATCTGGCTAGAAGAACTGTGAGGACTCGGTAAAGGTGGCCACATAGAGATCGGTGGTGTCTCTACTGATAGATCTGCAGGGAGAGAAACGCTCAAAGTCTCTTCAGCCTTTGTTTGACTCACGGCATGCTGATTACTCGACATGCCTATGAAATCACAAAAAAAGAATATAACATGGATGCTGCACTATTCAATAAAACAGCTAAAATTCCCTTAAAAATAAAACAGCTAGAAAAATAATACTTCCTCCGTTTTTTTTTAGCTGCAACAATTGGGAATATTTGTGAGAGGTAAAACATTCAATTGTTGCAGCTAAAAAAAAACGGAGGAAGTATAAAACATAAGCTCTAGTACCTGTAGCAATCCTGCTTATATCAGCACCTCCGAAGCCTTTGGGATCCGAGATGGAAGTTGAACAGCTACCAATCCCATTCCCCAGAACTTCATCATTACCAATAGCTGCGACAGCAACAGCTGAAGCTGCTGCTTCAGCTTCAGCTTCACAATCCTCTAAAGATGGGCAAGACTCGTCAGGGTGCTTCTCTTTCTCCAAAAAAATGACACGGCTATTCTGTGACGCAGGCTTACTCTGGGCTATTTGAACATCCAACGGGAGAGAAGCAGGAGGCCTAATGTTATGTGAAACACGGGTGCTAGGAGGGAGCATTGTTGGAGATGTGACTGCACCTGGAGCAACAAGCCATTTAGAAGAGTGAATACACAACATGAAATGACTCTCATGGCTTTCAGAAGAGTGGATTCCCATACTTACCAAATTGTATCTTTTCCCCTGCAAGGAGAGAATTAATAGGACTAGTTGTAGAAGAATATGGGCTATCTTTTGCAAGGACTGAGCTATTACAATCTCCAATTGATATAATATTTGTGTCAAAACGAGCAGGTTTCATAGCCTCCTCAAGTTGAGTCTGTGTCAAGGCCATAACCTACAAATAGTCAACAAGCATTTCGAAATTCTTACCAGTTCAACAAAGTAAAAGGAAAATGTCTTCCATTATCAGTAGGGTAGGAGAGGGGGGGGGTGCAGCAGTGATCTACATATGCCAAAAGATAAATAGAAAAAATTCAGATTTTTTTAATGTGACTCATCCTCGTCACTATACAGCACATTTCTTAGGCAGAATTAAGTTTATACAGTCAACCAACCATCAATGGAAAAAATCTTCACCGTGCTGCAGTCCGAGTGTTTGGATGCTCAAAGGTGTGGCGCATTCTTGCCTCTACGGCGGCAAGGGTGCAAGCCAATTGTGAGATAGGGCTTGCATGCATGTAGCAAGCACAATGGATCTTTCTATTCGAGGAAAAAGGATACTTTTGCCTATTGGCAACAAGAGGTCGGACGGGTGCGCAGCTAGCCCAAGCGGGTTCGAGAAGAAGAAAGTGGGATGCCTTAACTATAGATGGTATAAAACTTCAACACAAATGCCTAAGAAGCTTAACATTAGTGACATACAGACAAACTCATGTTCTCTTCGCCATAAATCAGCTGAAGTAAACTGAACTAAACTAAAAACAATCGATCTGAAAGCAATAGTAAAATGTGGGAGTAAAATTATTGTTAAGAGTTGAACTGAACTAAACTGAAAAGGAAAAAAGTTGGGGTGAAAAGGCCCTTGTGGTATTCCTAAACTCCATAGTCCAAACAAAAAAATCAAGGAGTGGAATCAGCATGGCTATATAGCTTATCCATCCCAGAAATTGTACAAAATGAATGCTCTTTTTAACTCTAAAAACTAGCAAGAGAAGCTGACCAAGATTGGGTGAATATATCGACATTAGTATGAGAAATGAACTAAGATTGTGGCAGGTGCACAGAAACAATGAAGCTAGCATTTTCCTATTATAATTAATGCATACCGGCTGATTAATGCTTGGACTACCCCAGGAGCCTAAAGATGACTGAGCTCCATCAGCAACCTTCCTCTGGGCATCAATAGTCAGGTCAGACGCATCAGGCCCAACAGTTCGTCCACTACATGAATAGGATTTTGTTTGTGGTGACCTGAAACCGTTTAATAGAGGAATCTATTTAGCAAGCTGAAACTGAAAGCGTACAGGCATTGTTTCCCCTTAAGCAAGGCTTACTTCATCGTTTGGGCTTTGCCGTCAGCGTGTCCATCAGTAGGAGGAGTACCAACTGGAGCTAATGGTTGGGACACTACATTGTTTAATGTCACAGACACCTCGTTGTTCAACAAGCCTCTTTTTGATGAGACAGTTGAGCGACCGCTCTTTGTTGCTTGGGCGGCCACTGGTGCAGTGGATCTACCTGTGCTTCTGGCAATGGCAGTACCTTGGGCAGCTGGGCGAGATTTTCTCTGAGCCTGAAGTATAAAAGGTAGGATTATTATTTTGAACAAAATTTTAAAACAAAATAACTTCCATCAATGAAAACAATACAAAAGACAAAACCTTTCTTATGTTGCTTGATTTTGCCTTAATTTCCTTTTCTCTCTGTTCACGACGATCATTTAGCATTTGCCTCTTTGACCTGACTTCGATAAAGTCATCTTCATCACTAGGTGCTTCAATACCAGGTTGCTTGAAGATGCGCACAATACCACTTTGCAGAGGAGCATCAACATCTTCTGAACTAATGTTTCTTTTCAAGCTTACTGCACATTGTGAGGTGTCTACCCCACTGGACGCCACTGCTTCATTATAGGTTGTCGTGTCTTCCGTAGTCTCCTGAATTGTAGTCTGATTTAAGCCTGAACTTTCTGAACTAGCCATTTGTTTTGGTTTATCAGAAGGTAATTCTTTCTTCGACCCACTTTTCGGCAGTATCCCTGTACCCTTTCCATCATAATTCAACTTCACATCCATCCCAGACGAGTTAGAAGATTGGTTTCCATCAGCAGTCTGACGTACACGGAACTCATATCTCTGTGGACCACGCCGTGGCTTCCTCTGATACCCATTGTTATCTGGGCGAGATGGCTCATTTGCAGAAGAGGATGATCTAACCCCATGACTTCGAGATGTGAAGGAAAATCTCCTCCCTCTGCTTCCCGAGAATTGGCCCGCTGCTCCAGGTGCGCTAGAATCTTTTGAGTTAGAAGCAGAATGAAATGACGAAGGCCCAACTCGATTTTCGGATGCTCTGTTATTCAACAAAGGCTTTGAGTTTCTTGTAACATTGTAAGAACGCCCTAGATTGTCAGCTTGCTGACCTAATTCCATCCTAATATGGTCCGTACTGGAAGCGTCTTCTTCATTTTGACACAACAAAACATTACTTCCTGAACCTGGTGTAGCCAACAAATTAGCCTCTTTTGACTCAGTGTTCTGGTGTACATTCAACTGATGAGGAAGCTGAATATGATGGCTTTTCACGGAACTATGACAGGGATCTTGAGCATGTTGGGCAGATGGTGGACCTCCAGGCATTTGACTGGAAGAATAATTGGGTGAAAAATTAGGCTGAACGAAGGACATCGACTGTGGCGCCATAGGCAATATCCCCTGAGAAATGGGAGAGGGATACCTGAGCTGACCAAATTGAAACAGAGGTGGTTGTGGAGCATGCATGTGTGTCAAGGACGAACCAATTTGCGGATGAAGTTGGAGAGGCATCTGAATGGAACCAATTTGAATAGCAGGAACAGGGGAAGGAATTAGAGAAGGACCAGAAAACAACCCAAACTGAAGCTTAACAGGCATGTCAGCAGGGCCCTGGATGCCAGCTACACCAGGCATCGTCTGATTTGCGTTTGTCCCAACAGGAGAGGATACTGACTGCTGAACACTATAAACGGCACCAGAGGTAGAATCTCCGGTCTCCCGTAGATTCGATGACATAGAGGCACTAGTTGGCTCAACCGCTTTTTCGGTCTCTTGAACCATCACACAAGAACCATCGCTCACAAGTTGCGAGACATCAGCAGCTTGTGAGTTTTGTCCATCTCTGCCACCATCAAAAGCTTCCTTCTGCTCCTTCGTGCTGACAGATGCCTGAGGTACCGCATACAAACTTTCAGCAATCCTTGGACTATCTTCATAATCCTCATTTGGTATTCCAACTTCCACACCCTGATCAAAGCCAAGAACTAAGTTGTCTGTATCAGCTGAGTCTTTCCCTTCCAGATGCATGTCTTCAAAATTATGGTTCAGTTCAGCATTCTCATCATCTCCTTCATGTACATCTTCTTCATGATAACCTACATCTTCATCGTACTCTTCTTGCTCCAGTAACTCCTCATTGTTATCAATAGGCCATTCTTCATCATCACCTACTGATACTGAACATGCGGTGGTCATTGTATTACTTTTAACAACTTTAGCACTTACAAGTACAGCCTCGTTTTCCGAGAGGGGAAAATCTTGCCCATCTTCCCTAATGGGAACTGTCAAAGCTTCCCTAGATTCATCAAAATCATCATGTGACAAATGAGTAGGAGAACTAGGGGGGCTTGAAACAGAAAGTGAAGATTGTGAGTCACACCCAGGTGTAGTGCTCCGATTTGGTTCCTGATCCCCATTTTTTGAGCTCTGCTCTGAAGCATCCAACATTTCCCTATGCTCCTTCTGAGCCTCCTGGTAGCTTGATCCACCAGATTCACTTCGTAGTGCCTGGTTTAGTTGAATGTTTTCGTCCCCATATGCTGAGACATCCAGACGTTCACTTTCCTCTCTGAAGGGAGTCCGATGAACCGCAGGTAGTGATGGAGGGGGCAAGACCCGGGGCTGTCTAGCAGGATAGCGCGACCGCCCATAAGTATAGAGCTCGTCAAGATCGGGATTAGGATAAAAACGCTCTGGAAAAGGATAACTTCCACGGCCCCTGCCCTGGCCCCACCCCATATCAAATCTATCAGCAACATTATCAGCAAAGTCTGCTTCAAACTCCATGCTTCTGCCATATAGATCTCCATCCCCAGAAATGTTCCACCTCTGACCCCTTGCATGAGGAAAATCTTCCATGTGGGGTTCAGGAATTCCTCCTCTGTAGTAACCCCTGGTAGGCATGTAGCCTTGCCCGCCGTATAGGTCTTTCCGAGGAAATGATCTTCCTCCTACAGGAACATCTCGTCTAGGACTCTGATGGCCATTCTCATGATCAGCGGAAAAGAAAGACGAGATATTGTTATTCTCAAACATATCCCGTCTCCAAGAATTAAAAGGTTTTCCTCTATCTGTAGAGGCAAAAGAACCTTCTCTAGCTGGTACAACCCTGGACCCCATGTCAAAAGATCGACCAAGACTAGAATCAGAAGACGCCGAATTTGTGATCCTCTCCACCATCCTTTCTCCATCTTCCCAACAAGCAAAATCATCGGCCCGAGAGACATCTCTTTCTTTTGCAACACCAGGCAGCATCATGTCACTTGGAATAGCAGCAGAACTACTAACCGTTCCTGCTTCAGCCTGTCTCCTTGCAATCTTTTCTTCCAATTCCAGAAGCTTTTGATTGGCAGCTTGCTTTCTTCTCTCCTCCTCCATCATAACCCTTTGCTTCTCATCTTCTCTGGATATTCTCAGCTCTTCTGCTCTTCGTATGGCTTCCAACCTTTCTTGCTCTGCCCTCCAAGCAGCTTCTCGTGCTTCTTCATCCAATCTTCTCTTGTGTTCTTCCTGTTCCCTAACCACTCTCTTTCTCTCCTCTTCTTCTCTCCGAATCATTTCTAAAGCTCTCTCTTGCTCTTCAATGATACGTTGTCTCTCTTGCTCCTGAAGCTTTTGGACCCTCTCAAGTTCAGCTTCAAAGGATTCCCTAACGGGGTCATGGAAATCAAGCTGTTTATTTGCATCCTTCTTCTTCTTTACCACGCCAAGAATGCCACCAGGAAAAGGATCTTCTCCATCAAAACCAGAAAAAGGGTCCTCAACATAAGGTTTTTCATTCCTGGAAAATGAACGCTTGTCCCTGCCAAAATTCGATAAGTGATCACTGACAGACAGCCCTTTATTACCAGGAGAAAATGAGGTTCTAAATCCTGTGCTATTTTGAGCAACATCAGCTTTGTATCTGTTGGAATTATTGCCATACAGGTCCCTGCTGTTCCTCTCTGACTCTCTTCCATTATTGCGGTCCGATGAATGATTCCACTGCTGTCTCCCAGGATCTCTCCTACCCATACCATAATCCCTGTTAGCAGTTGGTCCAACACTAAACTCATCTCGCATATTGCCTCCATATTGGGGTGGATTGTACTTATTAACCTTATTGATCTCTCGGGTCACACTGGTTGGCCTTGCACCACCAAAACTATTTCTCTCATTAATGACTTCCTGGGAGCCAAATCCGTCTCTGGAAACAGGAGACCTCCATGAATGTCCTTCACGGCCCTCTCTACTCGGTACTCCAGCATCTCTGCTCAAAGGATCTGCACTAGAGACTTCGTTGGGCAAACCCTTGCCAACATCATCGTCACGCTGACCCCTCCTATCGAAGAAATTCTGAGCTGGTTTAATTGGTGGCAAACTGCTCCGAGGCATATCAAAATCCCTATCCCAGTAAGCTTCAGTTCTTGAAAAACCAAGGTCTCTGCTCCTCTCAGTCAACCCATGGCTAGTATCACGTTCATCATCTGCCCAGTCAGACCGTGGGCTCAACCTGACCAAAGGTAGCGGTCCAGGAAAATAATCATCCTGCTTCCGGCCCTGCTCTCGAGGGCGAAAATTGGCTGAACTACGATCCTCTCTACCATTAACCCTAATACCACTACCAATAGAGTGCTGAGAAGACTGCAGTTGGGGACGCATATCAACATGGGAACTCAAGTTCAAACCCTCCCTCTGTCCACCACCAGAGGAATCCTGCCTATTCTTCTGATGAGCTGAATCCTTTTGCTTCTGAGTAGGCCCATTCGAAGCACTCAAAGTAGCACGCAACGAAGGAAAATCTTCTCCCCTCAAAACAGTAGCTTTTTGCACAGCACTCATCCCAGTCACAGAAACATCACTTCTAGCAGACGGTGGCATATAAGCAGTACTATCCCCTCCTCTATTAACCCCATCAACACTCCGAACTCCATGATTACCGCCCTCACTAGACAAAGGCTGATCACCACCACTACCACCACCAACCCCCTCTCTCTCTCCAACAATTGCACTAGGCTTAGACCACCCCATACCCGACGAAGAAGGTCTCGCCCCGGTACCAGCAGCGCCTCCACCAACCGACCCATTACCAGAACCCGAAGGATCAAATCTCTCATGTTCTTTCCTCAAAGAGGGCAAATTCAAGGGGGGTGGAACAGATAGTTTCGACCCAACTTTGTGCGAACTCCGAGGCCGAGAAAGGACCACCATTCCACCTCCACCTCCACTCCCACCACCGCCACTCGCTCGGTTTCCTCGGCCCAAACCATAGTTACTATTATTATTGGATTGAATAGACTGCCCATATGATTTATTCAGATTAACAGATGTAAATCTATTGCCAACACCAGGATTGGCCATCGACCCGAAATCCGACAGAACCCTAACCCTAACAAAAGCATCAAATACAATCCCCCCAAGTTTGCGTATCAAAAAGGGGGGTTCAGTATATAATCAAGTATTCAACTGAACCCCCAAAAATCTGAAATTTATTAAAAGGGTAAAACAATAAGGGAAATTAAAAACACAGGGAATAGAATATAATAAATAGAAATTGAACCTCTGTTTCAATATGATGGAGTTAAGAGCAGTAACACAATCAACCTAATCTGGAAGATCCGAATATCCGATCTAGTTGAAAAAGGTTTGATTTTGCGCAGAAATGTTTTATGGGACTGTTGTTGAATATGTTTTTGCTTGTATTGGGGGAGGTAAATTTGATGATGGAGATATGAAATTGGGTGTGTTGATAATTATGGAAAGGAAGGATGAATCTAAGAGAGTTCCCTCTCGATGACAAAATGAGAGAGAGTTGGAAGTTGGGGGAAGCCTAATTGAGAAGGGTTAGAGGAAATACGGTGCTCCTTAACTCCAGTGCTTATTGTACTCTTCACTTCCATCTACTCCTTCCTAGATTTTGCTATTTTGCTTTTCTAAAAGAAATTAATTTTGGGTGTGGAAGCTACAAAGCAATGGTGATGAGCGCTATGAGAATCGATCTCAATATGTTTTGGACGGTCATATTTTAACTGAATAACTATTGGGGAGTTTGGTGGTGAGAGAGTTTCGGGAGCGAGTTATGATTAGAGGTAGGGGTGAGAATGAGTTTGTCTTGTTGGCGAACAGTTTAGTCTCGACTCGGACAAAGCTCGACTCGTATAAACTTGGCTCAAACTCGGGTTCGGCTCAAAAGTTTAACGAGCTGAGCTGAGCTAGGCTACGCTCGGCTCGAAAACTCGTGAATGGGCCCGACTAACTTTTTTTTCCTGAAAAAAAACACATTTTTAAAAAACTAAACTATTTCATACGAAAAACATATTCTTCATTTTAAAAAATGGTTTAAAAGCAAGACTACAATAACTGAGTTGAGCCGAGCTCAAACCGAGCTCTCGATTTCCAGGCTTGTCGAGCTCACGAGCCGAGCCCACTCAAAAACTAAACAAGGCAAACCGAGTCTAGGGGTGTTCGGTCTCGGTTAGTGCGATAATCACCCCTAATTAGAGGTTTGACTATTAAATCATTTTAGTATATGAAAAGTGATTGTTGAAAGTTGTTTGGAAGAGAGTATTGGGCTCAATCCTCTGAATTTTAAATAGTTGCTCTAGCAGCTTTTTAATTGGTGATAAGAAAATGATACTCTTAAGTAATTAGAATATGCCCTTCTATCATCTATGCTATTCTACTAGACATCAACTATCAAGTATCAGTTGAACTTGCCAAACAATTTTATACAAGCTGCTAATGTAGACAGTTAGTCAAAACTTATAATATCACTAGCTAGTCAAACCAGTTAATTTACCAGTTGTCCGCTATCTGTTATACACTGAGCACCAATCAGGATCTTTATCTATCCTTTGAAAATTAGCGTTGGATAGTATCAATAACGACAATAGTTGTTCCTCTCTCCTACGTACGACACCGACTGCAAAATCGACGGCAATGTCCCTCCCCTTCTCTCTTAGAACATCGATATTCTCTCTCCTATATACGTTCTATTCTCTCTATTATAATTGACGGCTCGCCAAGGTTAATTGATTATTAATGGGGTGGTAGTGGTGTAGGCAATTACCCATTCACCTCCTTTTTACGATATTTCCCTTTGCATATATAATTACGTTTGGTACAATGTGGTTGCAGTGGTGGTTGGGCTTAGTTTGGTTGTTATAGAGGCATGGTGGTGGTGGTGCTTAGTCTTAGGTTAGAAGTTGTATGGGTGGTGGTAATAGGGTCATATTTGTGGCAAAGGTTGGGGTCAGTTTGGCGGTTTGTAGAGGTCGTGGTGGGTGAGGTGGTTAGATTGGTGGTGGTGCTGGTTGGGGTCAATTTTGCAGTTGTGGAGATAGTGGTGGGCGGTTAGTTCGGCGAATGTAAGAGTGGTGGGGGGTCAGTCTGGCGTTTATGGGGTGGTGGTGGTGGTCAACATAATGATTTAACTGCCAAGTTTTTGAAATCGTGGATTGGAAATTGTTGTGATTCAATCTTAACTTTGGCAATCCCAATTGAAACTTTACGGTGTAAAATTGATCAAACCCATTGGGAGGGATGGGGAATCAATAAATAGAGGTACAAGGTAACTTATAATTGGAATTGGGTAAAACGAAATGAAACGGATAAAATTAACAAGTAAGGGAACACATGAGGTTTCATTGTCTTTCTCTTTCTTAAATATTCCAATTCAAACGCTCTTATTGTCTAAATGTTATTGCCATTAGTGGGGAAAAAGGTTTTAGAAAGATAGTCTTAACCTATATTTTAAATATTTTTATGGGTTAGATCAACTAGATTAATTATTGTTGCTCGTTAATAATTAAAATCTACAAAAAAAAATATGAAACCACTGTATTTTATCCTATGGTGTAATATATTAATAATAATGAAAAATTCATGAGGTCTCCCTGAGATTTAGCGTAATGCACGAGATACCCCTACTATTTGATCATTCACTAGTCTGTTTGAGGTTTCAAAATTTCACAAAATACCCGTGTCATAAACTATCAGTTATTAAGCATAAACTAACCTAATTAACCCATGTAATCTTTAATTGATTATAGATTAAAGTCTAATTCATGTATCATCTTCTTCCTCCCTCATCCGTTACCAGCTAGCCCCACCAATCGCCCCCGCCAGCCCCTACCTACACAACCATCCCCATTCGACCCTTCCCCAACCTTGTTAACCCCCACAGGCCATGTACAACCTACACAACATGCCCCTGCCTCCACCTCCTTTGAACAACACTCGCCCCCGTCCTTTTGTTAAGACCCCTTTACACTTGTAAGCCACTATCTCTAAGCTTCTTTCGCCGTGATTTTTTAGTAGCTATATTAGTCGGCCAAAACGAGCACTATCGTGAGAACTTATGTTGTTTTTGAGTGATAATTTATCGAAAAATGGTGCATCTGGGAAGGCATTGAGATGGGTTGTGCAAAATTTATACAGGTTTTAACTTGTTAAGAGTTGTGGGTGAAGTTATGGGAGAGATAAGTGAAGTTGCTGGAGAAAAAACGGGGTCCGAATATAAATGAGAATATAGGAATCTCATTAGAAAGAGAAGTTGATTGTTACATGGAGAGAGTAATACAAAGAGAAGAGGGATTGAAGAACAAATGCAAATTATTGCCCAAATTCAAAATCCTTGGTTTGTCCTTGGTGGAACAACTCCTGGACTGGATGGCCGATATCGAAATTGGATATGTCAATGAAATTGACTATTTGAGTTTGTTAATGTTTATAGTAAGTCCCAATCTCTAAGCCCAAGTCTTATTTGTCTTTTAGTCTCTTTTAATTTTTCAAGCCCAAGACCATAACACACATCAATCATCTTCAATTACACATTACATATCCGATAAATGATTGTATAATGTATGGCTAAGATTTGAATTTTTTGAAGAGTAACTCGTTAATGAAAGTGTAGGCGAAATTACACTAAATATGATATTTTTATAGGTAAACAATGAAAAATAAGCTTTTGAGGGTACCAGGTCCCCGATATCGGAATCGGGCAATTGCTAGACCCAAAGAATTTGTTTTGCAACACCCTCATAGGGGACCGAATACTCGGTGTAGGAATCGGTCCTAACCGATTCCCTTTCACATTCCAAAAATAAGGTACCTATCCAACCTATTTCAATTTTCGTTCTAATTTATAGGATCCAATGCTCAATGATTCTGGGTATTTTGACTGGATAACCGATTGTGCTCACCCCTAATTTCAAACAGAGAGAAAGAATGAAGAAAGATTGAAAATGAGAGAGAGCAAAAGAGATGGGGATATGGAGACAAGGAACGTTGGCGGTGAAGTTTCAAAGGCCGGTGGTTGGATGAAGATTGGAGATGAGAGAGGAAGCACTGGTTTTGGGTATTGGATGGGTGGGTGGTGACGATTCAATGAGGGAGGGGAGGAGGGTTTTTTTTCCGAGTGGAGGACTGAGCTACTGACGATTCAATTAACATTTTTTTTATTAAAATTAAGAGTTTAACTAAATTTTTAGGCTCAAAATATACGTAATTAGTTGCTAATTACTTAATTAGAGTAGTTTAGTGCCCAACAAATAAAGATCCATTTTGAGCAGTTCCATCAGCGTGATTATCAAAAGTTTAGTATTATAAAAGTGAAACTATTGGGTCAGACCGTCTGACCCAATAAGTTTCGTCGAACGAAACCGCAGCCGAAAAACCACCGGAAAGCGTTCGACGCCCCCCAAATGCAGCCCACAAAAAACCTCACCTCACCTCCTCTCTTTCTCTCTCTCTCCTGGCTCCATCTTCCACCTCCTCGTCGCGCAGTCGAGTTGTTGAAAGCACTATAGTTTAGGGGGGAACTTGCAGAATGAAGGAGGAAGGGGGGTAAAGCTAAGGAGAAAGATTAACCAGTGCACCGATGGTAAATAGTAATGGAGGGAAGGGAAGAACGCCCTCGCCGGCATTCCTCCTAAAGAAAATTAAACCAAAGCACTATATGCTTCCAGTTAAGTTGCTCCATTGAAGAAGCAGGTGAGAAGACATTAAAGGTGAGAATGTTTTCAATTGGGTTTTGTTTTGTATCAGTTGGAGTTTGTTTTGTTTCAGTTGGATTTTGTTTTGTTTCAGTTGGGTTTATATGTTTCATCAATTGTATTTCAGCTGGAAGCATATATGTTTCAGTTGGACGCATTTATGTTTCAGTTGGATGCATTTGTGTTTCAGTTGAAAAAATATTGAAACCAACTGAACAAAAATTGAAACCAACTGAACAAAAATTGAAACCAACTGAAACAAAAATGAAACCAACTGGAAAAAAATTGAAACCAACTGAAAAAAAATGAAACCAACTGAAAGTCGTCCGACCAAATGTTATGATCGGACACGTCTGACCCAATACCTTCTCATATAAAAAGTTTAGTATTATAAAAAGACCGAACAAATATGAGATTATTTTCAGCAACTTTTCCAAAGGCATATGCAATTCAAATTATTTTCATCCTATACTTATTTGAACTTATGCTAATTTATTAGAAGTTGATTTTGCTTATACAGTATTTACTTGAGGATGTTTATAAATTTGGTTTATCCATTTGACGAGTTACATTGGAGTGTTCCTTAATAGCGTGACGCAGAACTCCTTCCCGGCACTCCAACAACGCTAATGGCGACAGACAACGGAGAAACCCCATCATCTCCTTCGCAATCGCCTTCATATTCAAGCAGGTACACAGTCTCACAATCTTCTCAACATTCTCTAATCTTATCGCTCCAATTCTAATGGAACTCCGCAATTCACCTTTTATCACAGTCAACTTCGCCATTTCTACCTCGCCGTCGATCGTCCTCAATTCCGAATGGTCTTTCTCTCGTTTCAAAACCCTAATTTCACCATTTTTTCATTCTTTTTGATCATTGTAGTTTCCGAATTCGAGGTTAATATGTATAGATTTTGCAGGAAACACTGGTGGATTTGCTGGGAGTAGTAGGACGAAAATCGGGGCTTCCTATGGTAGTGTGTTGTAGTTCTCGTGATGAACTTGATGCTGTTTGCTCCACCGTATCGTCGTTGCCTTATATTTCTCTCTCCTCATTGGTATTGATTTAATTCCTTGCCATTTTCATTCTAAAATAATGTTTGTGTTGTTTTTATTGAAGCTTGTTTCGTATCGAGCTGAAAGTATTGATGACTGATGGAAAAATTCGGATGAAGTTTAACTTGCTCGGTTTGTCGTGCAATAATTAGGCTAGATTTGGTTTGACGGAAAATCATTTTTGTAGATTAGTTTTCTTTGGTGTGGTTCCTTACACGAAAAGTTAGAGGAGAATGGAAAAAGAGAAATTGAATATAGAAGGGAGAAAGAAATGTGGAAGGTAAGGAATGATGTGGAAATGTATTTTCTCTTCATTTAGGGAGAAAAGTGTTTTTCCTTCCATGGATTACTATTTTCAATTATGAGAAAACTATTTTCCACCCCCTTATAGATCAAACAAAGGAAAATGGAGAAACTCGTTTTTTAAGGAAATGTTTAACGGAGCCCTAGTTATCTTTTGTACTCCAGGCCTTTTGTCTTGTCCGAAATGATGCATAATGGGAGAATGAGTTCTTATTCTGTTTGAAAATAGTAGTTGCATGTGGAGTGCTATATTAGAATTTGTTGGAATTCTTTATTGAGATAGTAGTAGACTGGTGGTAGATGATGCTTTGCAGCTTGGTTATCCACACGTTCCATTAGCCTCAATGGCAGGGAGAAGGGGCGGGGGAACGGCACTAAAGGTGGCAATCATGTAGTTTTTTGATTAATTTAAGTTTTACAAATTTATGTTGGGATGGAGTAATATATGATTAACATTTCCGGAGAAAAGAAAGAATGTTAAACAAAACCTGGGAAGAGCTTGCTGAATCACAGGCTATGTGGAGGCAAAAATGATGTTGCAAACTATCTCTCTCTTTTTGGATGGTTATTGAAGTTTCTTTTATACCAACAATATCATTTTGATGCACGGATTCTGGCCAGTAACCATTTGCTTGAGCAGAACAAACTTCTTAAAATAGTATGTGAGAAGATTTTCCAAAATTTGCTCCTTGACTTGTTCTGTTGGGATCAAGTCATTAATTAATCAGTCTTAAGGCCACTCTCGCACTTGCCGGATGGCAGACTGAGGTACAGATTTGCCACCACCCTCTGCAACAGGCCATTTACCTCAGCCAGTTATTATCCGTGTTCATACCTGAGCATAACTAAGAGCTAATACAAAGGAATGCAAAATGATCCGTTGCTTGCTTGGGCGATCCCCAAAGCATCTGCCTTTCAAATGCCATATGTGAATCCTCTATTGTGTTCTTTAGTCCCAAATACTTGGCTTACCCGGTTACCCCCGAGGACCCGCCAACGAATAAATCTTGCTTTGGGAACTGCATTGTTATGAAACAACCATTTGAGCAAAGGAACCTTTACGGAGTGACCTATTGGGGAATGGTATGCCACTCCAATATTATACCTACCATGCTGCAGCCTGCAGGAATGCTGCCAACAGTGTTGTTGCTGCACATGCTTCCTAGCCATCAAAGTTTTCTTCAGCATGCTAAAATGGACACGTGACTGGTAAAATTTCTGCATGAAAACAATGCTCCTTGCATCAGTGGATATACCAGCCCTTGAGAAGCTCCTAGAGACAGCCTCCTTGAATATCATCACGTCATGGTGTGACAAATATCTAACCCAATTTTTTGGATCTTAACAATTGAGTTTTATTAAGTTTTATTAAGTTTTAATCTTCCACCGATTTTCGCGGCCATCTCCTCTTGTAAGAGGCTTACAATAAACTCTCTTGAGACTTGGGCCTTTGGGTCAGGGGTTCTCTGAAGTACATAAAAGACAAACCCTTTTCTTGATATTTTTGATCCTCCATGGTCAAGCCCCTTTTCCCTTGCGTTACATAAGCAATGTATAAGTGACAGGTAAAAACTTGCAGCATCCAATTTATGAATTTGCTAGGAGCACCATATTCTTCTTGAAGCTGATTTAAAAAAAATCATAAGCTTTGAATATCCAATCTAATCACGCACCTAGGTTAAATTTCTTTCATTTTATACCCTCTAACATGCTTGCAAGCCAATAATTTATGTCATCTCCATTCCTTCCAGTCTTCGAGATACAAATGCTGGTTGAAATACTTACACTACATGTCAATCTTGGTCAAAGCTTTTGCATCAAATTTATACAATCAAGTGCTGCAAGTCTTGTTTGTTTGAATGAGGGGTTCCAATGTGATATTGCAATAATTCATCAATTGTGCACTGTATTGTAAAATAATTTCTGGAGAAGAGATATCAGTAGCAGGCTATGTAGTCTTGATACTTTGAGGTCTTAATTCTGCCTTGGCTTTGTCAGATGAAAGTTTAGGCCGATCTTCCCAGGAAATTGAAGTTATGTGTCGAGTTACACCTTGTTCCACACCACTCAGATATGGGCAGTGTTTCACGTGGCAAATTCCCGCACCTGTCACTCCGCCTATGTATCAGTTGTCCCAATTCACATGTATCTGATAGTATGCTTGCATTTTTGGGTCCTGTCATATGAGATTTCATCTCCAATTCCCACATGCTTTGGAAGGCTAATCCCCAGAGTACTAGTAAGAGTAGTAACTCATGGAATGGGTCTTTTACTATTTGCTCGAGCCTACTACTTTTACTTTTATATCTTTCAATTATTGCAAATTCCCAATATGGTGAGTAAGAAAGGCGAGGCAGAGTTGAACTCAAAAACAACTTGTCAAAATTGATTATATTCTTTGGGCCTTTTTGTCTAATTTACATCCTCTTTTCTTTGTGAATGTTTGAAAATATCCCCATTAAGGGTTTGTTCTCTTGACGTTAAAAATCAAGTTTTAGGCCTAATAAGTTCATATAAGTTAATAAGTTCCAATAAGCTCCAATAAACTCGAATAGGGTCATATTAGTTCCAATAAGTTGTAACACCTTTTTGACATGTGGTTTCCATATGCTTTTCACCTTCTGTATCCTCCTTTTTGTCATTTAGCGATATATCTTCTACCTATTATACCCTTTTACTGTCATCTACTAATAAAGTAGTGGACCGTTTCACTCTTTTACATTTACCAACACACCAATCATGCAACTCCTAGAAACCTTCCTAAAAGGTTAAGAGGAACCTTAGTGAGCTTACAGTATCTCAAGGATTTTCCACACATAACTCTCTTGCTATTTGATAGGCATTTACTTTCAGTAGCAAGGTCATGTTGGCCTGTTCATTTGCTTGTCTCGTAGCATGTTAGATTTTTGCTGGGCATAGGTCTGAAGCTATTACTCCGACTTGCATAGACTGGCATTTTGGTTGGTGTTTTTGGTTTAAATGTAAGTTCCAAGTGTTCATGACTTCATGTCCATGTCTGAGTGTCAAGGGGTCCGACACGAGTACATGACGTGGCATCAAGAGTCTGAGTAACATATGATATTAGATTGTTAGTGCAATTACTTAAGGTTTATTCTATAAACTTCTTGGCAGTATAGTGACCTTGCTGAACCAGATCGTGCACGAATACTTGAGAGTTTCCGCCATGCAGCCATCAAGTGGAACCAAAATGCTGTTCAATCAGGAGATGGTGGTGAAAATGGGGAAGAGGTCCCCAAGTCTCATATGGTAGTTGTAACAGATGCCTGTCTTCCGATTGCTTCTGGTGAATCTGCTCTTCCTGCTCGCGTTCTGATTAATTACGAGCTGCCAGTAAAAAAGGTTATCCTCCATGTTTCCACTTTCAGAATTAGTCTGTATTTTTTTGGGCTTAAATTACATGTATATTGAAATGACCATCTGATTCAACTCCGCAGGGATTTCTATGTGGTTATGCTTGAATTTATAGTAGCTCATATGTCCACTGATTCTTGTTGTCTTTTGCTGTTTGAAGTTAGGGTATCTAGTGAAATTCGAAAAAAGGCTCGAGGTTTTATGAAATGCATTGTTTGTCAGTAACTCTCTTTCTGTTCCTTACTTTAAACTGACCAAGTGACTGCTGGTCGTATACATATCCTGCATGTAGCTGATTCCCGTATGTGAATGTTAGTGTTGTCTATTGAGACACGAGGAGCAAAGTTCATTCCCTTCAAGGCTCTGAGCGATGCAATATGTAGTGGGGCACAGTAGGTGTCCTAAGGTGATCTCTGGGTGCTTATTTTAGGTTTTTAGGTATCTTATAAGGAGAATTAATCAACCTCTGATACTTTATTATATGTTATATGGTATGAAAATGTTTCATTATGGAAAAATAGATGCTTTTTATGTATTTTCATCATATCTGATTCTGGTAGATTATGCTTTACTCTGATGACACACTTTTAAATTATGTAAATGTAAATGCGTGCCTCAATACGCTTAGACAAGAATCTTCACTTCTCACCTCTTGCCTCTATGTATACTGTACAGGCTTCAGGATCCATATTACCGTGGTTTGCCTAGAGCCTGTTATAGTGATAACTAAGATATCCATTCTTATAAGGTCTGGCAAAAGATGATTTTGTGAGAGAAGAACTTGTGCTTTTTATCTTGAAAACTCTCCAATTAATGCAATTCACAAACACGTTCCAGCCTCTAGATTCCAGATCACACTAAGCCTTGAGCCCTTGACCTATTATTAAGGTTGGACACATGCAGTGCCAGTTGTAAAGCAAATTTAAGGCTTTTACTAACTTTTAACTGGCTTTAGCTTGATGTAACCTTTATAAAATTTGTCAGACACCTGATCTGGTTGATATATAAATGTTTTGATCATCATTTGTAATAAGATCTCTTATTGATGACAAATATATGTACTTTAAGGAGATCTCCTACTCTGCCGTTGCCATTTACATAAATACTTGGAGCAAGTGGCAGAAATGATGCACCTTATCATACTTTTCAAACTAGTTAACATTTTTGGTAAAAAGTGAAGGCTGAAGCAAGCTCTTTCATGAAACATTTTCTTGGTTTAATGGTTAAATCTGGTTTCTGTAAATGGCATGAGGCTTTTAAGACCATTCTTCTGCCCATGCCATGCTTATGACCTTAGTTACTGGATTAAGTTGGGATGTCACGTACATGTATGAACTACATTCTTTAATCTAACTTAGCTTAATATTTTAATCTTCTTCAAATTCTTTCAGTTGTTGCAAGGACATAGCTAAGGTTGTTTATGCCTTGATTTTCGTGATATTATGAGCTTAGAAAAGGAGTTGGTTAATTCCATGATCTTGTTATCCGTCTCTTGACCGATCTCTTTGTAAAATTGTATCCCAGTTTTATTTCTAGTGTTCTCTTTAGCTTGTCTCTAAATGCGTCAAGGGTGTCGACCAAAGAGCCCTTGTTGTTGATGAGGAGATAAATGATAGATTAAGGTCGTACTTTGATACCTTGTTCAATGGTGCAAGGTTCGCGGATGTCGTCAAGTATGTTAAAGCGAGATTTATGAGGAGGATTCAAAAGGGAAAAGTCATAGCAACGTTAAAAAAATGGGATTGAAGAAAGATACGGGCCATAGGGCATACCTATCGAAATTTGGAGGTGTTATTACGGGGAAGAGAAATCGAATGAGTGACAATATTCTTCAACATGTTCTGGAGAAACAACAAAATGCCATCACAGTGAAGGGAGAGTACTTTGACTCCTTTGTAAAGAACAAAGGCGATGAAAAAGATTGTACCAACTTTCGAGGAATTAAACTAATGAGTCATATGATGAAACTCTGGGAAGAGCAGAGACATAAGAAATATGTGAAGATGTCAGAGAACCTATTTGGATTTGTGCCGGGAAGATCGACTATAGAGGCCATTCATCTCATGAGACAATATAATGGAACATTACTCAAAAATAGGAAGAAGAATCTACATATGGTATTTATTGATTTGGAGAAGGTGTATGATAGAGTACCAAGAGAAATACTTTGGTGGGCGTCGGGAAGATAGAAGGACATGTATGTATGAGGGGTCATTACGAGTGTGCGGACTACCACGGGATCGGAGTGAATCAAAGTTCTGTATTTATTCCCTTTCTCTTTACTCATGTACGAACTAACGAGATTAATTTAAGATAATATATCGTGGTGTATGATGTTTGCGGATGATATTGTGTTAATTGATGAGATAGGTTAATGTTAAAAGTAAGTTGGAATTGTGGAGACATACATAGGAAGCTCGCTGTTTTAGATTGAGAAGCAAGATAAAGTGTTTAGATTGCAAGTTCACTGAGGTGGGGTTGAGGTGGGGTTAAAAGCTGCATAGGCGGTCCCATTAGAATATTAGATAGCAAAGTGGTGCAATCCGTGCAAGAATCAGAAGGATCTATTCTCCAAAAGGATGAAGAACTCGAGGGAGACGCTACTCATAGAATTAACGCGGGTTGGTTAAAGTAAAAAAGCGCCACCAGGTTCCTTTGTGATTTCGGCATCCCTCATAGATTGAAGGGAAAATTCTCCCGCTCGACATTTAGGCATGCTTAGCTATATGGCACTGATTTTTAGCAGTGAAACAAAGCCACGTTCATAAGATGAATGTGGCGGATATGCGTATGTTATGGTGGATGTGTGGCCACACAAGGAAGGGCCGATTACGAAATGAGGTGATTCGAAAAAAGTTAGAGTTGCAACTATTTGAGATAGGATGAGGCAAAAACACCTAAGAAGGTTCAGTCATGTGAAAAAGAGACCGAGTGATGCGATAGTGAGAAGACTTGAAGAGTGGAGGAGTAATCAAATTGTAGGGGAAGACCTAAGATAACTTGGATGGAGGTAATTGAAAGTGATATGGGTTTAGTTGGGATCGATGAGAGCATGGTGTTGGATAGAGGTAGTTGGAGGGACAATATTTACGTGGAGGAAGGGGTGTGATTACCTTATTTATTTATAATATATTTGTTTTTTTGTTTAAAACTTGTTGTCGTACTTGTTGATGTATCTATTTTTTCAATGTTTTTAGATGATGATTCATGTTGGCCTACCCCAAATCATTTTGGGAAGAAGGCTTAGTTGTTTTTTTCTTTTTCTCTTTAGCTTGTTTTATGTTAGTGTCTTCCTTGTTTTCATTTTATGGAGTATGATTTATGTTACAAGTCATTGCACAGACCTAGCTAATGCTGTCTATGCCAAAAATTTCCATGAAACAATGAGCTCGGAAAAGGATTTTGTTGGCTCCATGATTGTCATCCTTCTCTTGATCCCCATCAATTTTTCTCTAAAATAGAATTGTATACCAAATTCCCAAGGCTTATTTCTAGTGTTTCTATTAGCTTGTTTTATGTTTCGGTCTATGATAACAGTGTCTACGTTCTAATA
Organism: Patellifolia procumbens; assembly: GCA_947645195.1. NCBI lineage: Eukaryota > Viridiplantae > Streptophyta > Magnoliopsida > Caryophyllales > Amaranthaceae > Patellifolia > Patellifolia procumbens. The sequence continues at coordinate 5,644,507 of CANSGD010000144.1, forward strand.
TAGTAGGGTAGAGGATTTGACACGCCTTCTTTTCGCAGGAAATGTATATGAGGCGGATGGCCGCTTGTTTAGCTCCAGGTGCGTTTATTGTAGTTGCATATATTTATCACCTTATAAGACACCCCATTTTTCACTTTTAGCTGTATCATGTTATTATTTGCAGATGGGATTGTTATCAACATGGTTGTTGGGGGTGAAGTAGTGACTCTGAAGAGCATTGAAGAAGCCAGTAATCTCATCATTGCGGAGATGCCAATACAAGTTAGTCAATTTTTGCCTCCTCTTTCTTGTGAGAAAAGCACAAGTCAAGATGAGCTTAATCGTTAAATGACAATTATTCTCTGAATGCTGTACTAGTTTCTGTGGTTTGACTGATTCTGTTATTGGATTTGATACAATCTTTTTGCATTCCTTATCTCACTGATGCGATATTAACTTAATTTTCCTCGCTCAGGTGTCTGAGATTTTATAACATAATTCAGGTCATCGTTTTTGGTCTTTGATTGACGTTGCAGCAGATTATTCAGGTACTTATGCTCTCTCTGATTTTAAAAAGTGCAAAGTCTTTACATCTCTTGTGTGTGAATTTAAGGTTGTGACGTTGTGTTCTCGTCATACTTTTTACAAGACTTGTTATTAACTTGTTTCTTATTCCAAAATACTTGGTATATTGTATTTTTAACTGCGTATTAGTAAAAATTATGATAAGTATGATTTTGAAAATACAAAATAGAATCTAACAAGATCCTGTCATACACCAGCCCAAACCCACTGCCCATTTAACACACTCACGTAGAGACAAAGAAAGGCTCAGGGGCAGTCAAGGAAATCAAGAAAAAATCAGAGAATGAGAATGATGTGCTGGCTTGATATGTGGACCAATGATGAGGAGGATAATAAGATGACCTAGGCCTATATAAGTAGAGTTACTGTTATGGCATTCATCATCCAAAAAGAGAGAATATTTTCCTTAGTATTGTTAGTTAGTGGGAGTGAGCAGCCACTCGAAAGCTGTCATTGTAACTTCTTGCAATCAATACAACATTCTCCAACCTTTTCCCCTCTATTTCTGTGTTTCTATTCTGTTTTTCTCTTTGCAAAAACTTAGGCTATTACAGATCCCTCTTAATATTGTTGTTTCTATTATATGGTCAAAGTCAAGTCACGCAAAGAGAATCAGAACAAACAAGAAAGAATCAGACCGCATATTAGAAAGATTCACGCTGGCGAGGACTAGAAAGGTGCACATTTAGACCTTAATTACTGATCACTTTACGTTTGCCGCATAACCTAGTGTTGATAGTTGACTAGCGAGCACCAGTTACAGATAATAAATGACAATTTTCTCATCATTCATTTTCTTGTTAGGTTAGGCTGGCTGCTGTCTATGCCAGATCTACCACTTCATTGTTCAATCTCTAAACTGGAATTCAGCTTTTGTTCTCTTCTTTCTACAGATTCATAGGTTGTTTGCATTTAGTAAAAAACTGGGTTCACTTTTGGACAACTTTTACTGGCAGCTATCTATTTCATATGACAGACCCCCCTCTGATTTTTCTCCTGTTGCTTGCCAAGTAAGAATTCCTTATCTTGTGAACAAGATTTTGCCTGCCATGTAGAAGCAAGTGGTTACTATATAACTATAGTCTGCTTTGTGTTTGAATTTTCTGTACTTTGTTTGAAATGCCTGTGAATGGGACAGACGATTAAATATGTTATTGCAGTGGCACATTTGTTGAATTGTGATTCCCGTTTTCTGTTAACATACTGCCTGTTCTGCATCTTCCAACCGCAAGGCTAGCTGTGCCATTTGCAGAGTCCATAACATTTGTCATCCTAAGATTTAATCCATTGAAGCTTAATGTGTATTCATTTGCTTTGTTTTGGGAAAGATTTATCCTGTATACAAAATCTGGTGATGGTTCTCAGAGAAGTGGGTATTGTGGTGCCTTTTTGTTTAATCCGATTCTGATAATGCTTATGAAACTTTTTGGTAAAATGATGTAGAAGAGGGGCTTTTGTCCTAGGTGGAGAAGATGGACCAGAAGTTATCTTTCCATCACTTGCTTTAGTTGTGATGGTTAGAGATTGGTTGATATCATATTTCCTTTCCTTATTCACTTTGTCAGTTCATAACTTCATGTCTTGAGTTGGATGCTTTCATGGGTAGAGGTATCTAAGTTTTTAATAGGTTTCCATGATGGAAGGGATTGGTGTCTCATGATTAGACCTCTTGGACAATCTCAGGGATTTAATAATCTTACTAAGGGTCTGTTTGGCTCATTGAGTTGGAATGGATTGGTATGGATGTCCTTACCAGGGTGGTATGCATTCAGAATCCCATACCAGCTTCAAATTGTTGGGTTTATCCTATAATGGATTTTAAATCCATTGTTGGTTCACTCTTGAAAGGAATTCTCTGTCCAATTTTTATTTTAATATAATTGTACCAATATGTATATACATATACAATGAAAATAAAAGGAAAAACAACGAAATAAAATAAGAAAATGTATACCTCCAAAAAATAATTGTCCAACTTTTAATGTAATACCATAATTATTATTATGTATAGAAAATTGAAGATAAAGGGAAAAATAAAATAAGAAAAAGTATACCTCAAAAAAGAAAAGAAACGAAAAAAGGGATCAGGCTTCTTCTGTGAAACACAGATTCACCATGGAACAGAGTCTTGATAACCAAAGAGGTTGAGTGAGAAAAGGTGGGGTAAGATTGGAGTTAAAAAGATGGTTTTCGCAGCGAGAGATAAAAAAGCTCATGGCAGTCGGTGATGGGTACATTTGTACTAGAGATTATTACTCCATAACCATAATCTCAAAGTCAGGTAAAGGCGATTGGCGGTTGGAGGTGATTGGTGGTCAATTCTCTCCATTCAACACAACACAAATTAGGGTTTGATAGTAGGGTGAAATGGACTTAAAACTTAGGGTCTGTTTGGTTCAAGATGTTGGAATGGTATGGATTGAGATCTCATACCATGGTGGTATGGGTTGCAACTCCAATATCAACTTAAATTTTTTGGTTCAATCTTGGAATGAGTTCTTTATCCATTCCAATTTTTTGGTTTATTTTTGGAATGGATTCCAACTTTTTATTATTTTCTGTAAATTATTTTACATTATATTAATTATAACTTTTTTTAAGATGACCAAAAAGTTTTTTTTTTAAAAAATAGTGTTTGTAATTACAAACATTGAATTTAAAATAATAAAAAAAACCAAAAACCCAACCCTCCCTTCCCCAGCCACTAAACCACCTTCATCCACCACAAACTGCCACCACTCCCCTTCACCCTCCACGAAACCGCCCTTCGCCACCATCACAACAACCACCACACGTTCGCCGTCGACATCTACGTTGTCGGCGTACTCAAAGACGCAATTCTTGGATGGTAATCGATGGATCGTCTATTGGAAGATTCCGTTAAGTTCTCAACATCGGAGCGATGGTAATCGAAGGATCGTCGGAGGTAGGTTTTCACTTGCCGGAGTTTCGGCAATCGTGACTTTATAGGAGAATCTCGTGGTCTGAGAAGGCATCGACGTGGTGACTCACTTATCATCGTCAATGTCGAATATTTTGAAGGTTGGAACCGGGAATGGAGACGGGGTGGTGGGAGGGTGGTTGGTTGGAGAAGAGGGTGGTATGAGGACTCCTCTACCTTTCTAGGGTTTGATACCAGGTTGGAATGAATTTTCAATATTAGGGAGGGGGGTAAGTTTCTGATTCCAAGGGGTTTGGTAGAGTTAGATATCCATGGGTATCATATATTCATATTCCATAGCAAAATAAGCTAACTAAACACTTGGGTGGCTTCTATTCCATACTATTCCATTCCAAGTAGGTGAACCAAACACCCCCTTACGGGGGTAGGGGAGATTGGGATTCTAGGGGGATGAGTGGAGATAGAATCCATAAAATATGAGATTCTATCCTAGAAAAGCCCAACCAAACATTTGGATGTCATTCCATTTAAAAAACCCCAACCAAACACCTCCTAGAAGTAGAAGGTTTCACAGTTCTTCTCAGGTTTCAGTATTAATATGTCAAGTTAAGCGTTATTACTTTCATGTACAACCTACTAATTTGGATAGGTTTTCTTCTTTGTACGAGTCCATAATCACTACACGAGATGAACCTTATTTTGGTAAATTTCAGTTGTTGAGTGCTTCATGTCAGTTATAGGGGAAGGGGAAAAACAAGATAAGAACAATGAAACAAATCTAAAGTGCTAAATTGGAGAAGAAGAAAGGCAAAAAATTTGCTTTGAAAACCCCCTCACTTATAGAGTAGAATGAAAAGCTCCTTTACTGAATCTTTAAGCAACAAACAACAACCACAACAACAACTAAGCCTTATTCCCAAAGTGATTTGGGGTCGGCTAACATGAATCGTCAACTGAAACCGTTGCCAAAGGAGATGACATCGACAAGAGTGATAAAAGTTTTTAAAAGGGTTTAAATTTTAAGAATTTTTCAAAAGTTTTTGAAAACAAGGTTTACACCAAAAAGTTTTAAAAGAGGTTTTCAAAAGGTTTTAAATACCAACACAATTGAGAAAAACAAATAAATGCAGTGATCACACCCCTTCCTCCACATGGATACTGCCCCTCCACCCACTTCTATCCAACGCCATGCTCTCCTCAATCCCAAGTAGCCTCATATCACTTTTAATTACTTTCATCCACGTCATCTTAGGTCTTCCCCTACCCCTTACAATTTGATTACTCCTTCACTGTTCAATTCTTCTCACCGGTGTATCACCTGATCTCCTTTTTACATGACCAAACCATCTTAACCGATTCTCCCTCATCTTTTCATCTTTTCTTCAATTGATGCAACTCTAACTTTTTCCCGAATCACTTCATTTCTTAATCGGTCCTTCCTTGTGTGGCCACACATCCACCGCAACATACGCATCTGTTTCACCGCCCAACATTCGGTGCCATATAACATAGCAGGCCTAATTGCCGTACGGTAGAACTTTCCCTTCAATCTTTGGGGAATGCCAGAATCACAAATGAATTCGGTGGCGCTTTTCCACTTTAACCAACCCGCGTTTATTCTATGAGCCACGTCTCCATCCAGTTCTCCATCCTTTTGGAGAATGGATCCAAGGTAACGGAAGACGTTCGATCTTTGAACCACTTTGCTATCCAAAGTGACCGCCCCTGCCTCGTTGCTTGTAACCCCACTGAACTTGCACTCCATATACTCCGTCTTACTTCTGTTCAATCTAAAACCACGGGTTTCTAATGTATCCCTCCACAATTCCAACTTACTCTCAACACCTTCCTTTGTCTCATCAATCAACACAATATCATCCGCAAACATCATACACCACGGTATATCATCTTGAATTGGCCTCGTTAGTTCGTCCATCACTAAAGCAAAGAGAAAGGGGCTAAGTGCAGAACCTTGGTGCACTACGATCGTAATAGGGAACTCTGCTGTCCTCCCCACCGTAGTCCGCACACTCGTAGTTGCCCCCTCATACATATCTTTGATGATATCTATATATTTTTGTGGAACACCTTTCTTTGCTAACGCCAACCAAAGTATTTCTCTTGGTACTCTATCATATGCCTTCTCCAAATCAATGAAAACCATATGTAGATCCTTCTTCCTATCACGGTAATGTTCCATTGTCTGTCTCATGAGGTGGATGACCTCTATAGTCGATCTTCTTAGCATAAATCCAAATTGGTTCTCCGATATCTTCACATGTTTCCTAAGTCTTTGTTCAATCACTCGTTCCCAAAGTTTCATCGTATGACTCATTAGTTTGATTCCTCGGTAGTTGGTACACTCTTGTACATCGCCTTTGTTTTTATACAATGGAATCAAAGTACTCTTCCTCCACTCTAATGGCATTTTGTTGTGTTTCCAAATCATGTTGAAGAATGTTGTCAGCCATTCGATTCCTCTCCCCTCTAAACACCTCCAAACTTCGGTAGGTATGCCATCTGGCCCCGTAGCTTTCTTCAATCCCATCTTTTTTAATGCTGCAACGACTTCTCCCTTTTGAATCCTCCTCATAAACTCTCGATTTAACATACTGAATCTTTAAGCAACAACTCTTAATAATCTCCAACCAAGGCACAATGAAATTGGTACCCCAACCCCTGTTTTGTTTATGATGTGGTTGAGCCTACCCCTTTTCCAAGTAGAATTGAAGACTCTTAGCAAGATCTACATTATCATTATAACTAGGATTATGAAACGATATAATCCTAAACTTAAGAAATAATAATATAATAACGCCACTAGGACTAGAATAAGGAAACACAAGGCCAAATTAAGACAGGAAAGCAAAGAAAAACGCGCAACAACACTCACGCTTCCTGCTAGTGCTGGGCACTGACTCTGCCCACCCACCAGCACCCACTAGGCAAACCTGTTTTCTTGATCTACTTGTCTTTGCCTCTTGACCCTTCAAGGTTGCGTCCCCGAGCCTAAAAATCGTGTTGAACTTGATGGGTTTGCACATAGAGGTGGCAATTGGGTCGATTACTGATTTTCTGGTTGCGTTCGGGTCTGTTACGGCCTACGGGGTACCGGGTCAGATCGCATAGGGCGGGATTTCAGAGTCAGGTCCTCTGTGTAACTAACAGGAACCACAAGAGGAGAGCAGCAGAGAGAAGGCCCAGCCACGCGTCAGAAGCAAGAAGCAAGGAGCCTAATGGCAGGCCCAGCGCAGCAGTCCACGCGTGATGAGGAGACTTCTTTAACGCGGGCCCACACCATCTCTTCTCCATTTGCAACCGTTAGACCTTCCAAATCCAACGGCCATATTCTGTTACAGTTTGTGATGTTTAAAATACTTGCAATAGTTAAAAATGGCTTTTAATCAATTAATTTTTTTATTTTGAAAAAAAAGCAATGGTTATATATATTTTTTCTCTACAAATAGACACCAATATTTGATTTACTTCCATACCTTATATCTTTGAGATCATTTTCTTATAAGGGTTATTAATTATTTTCTTAAAGTGTTGGTGTTATTAAATAACAAAAATCGGCAATATTATCCTATTTAGAATATGATTTATTCTTAAATTGCCGTATTACTTAATTTAATACGATATTAACATTAAACATACTAATGATATTAAGTTTGTTAATATTATTTAATCAAAAATATATAAATTAATTACACTTAATTACACTTAATAGTCATTACATAACCTTAAATAATACTTCCTGCGTTTTATATTACTCGCATCATTTCCCATTTTTGGTAGTTACAAATGACTTGTATCATTTTTCTGTTAGGGAAATACTTCCTCGTTACATGTGTCAAATCACATGGATCTCTTTTTTCCCCTCTCTTAGTATAAAACATGGATGGAGATGTAGACGAGAAAAGAGAATGTTTGGTGGGGTATGGTAAAAAGTAGGAGAGAATGTGAAAATCCAAAATTATAGATTATCTATTGGGTAAAGAAATAATGGGATCATCAAAAATAGATTTTTAGTGAGGTGGAAGTGAGAAAATCATAACCTAATTGATGATTTCAAATTTTAGATCAACCTGAAAACGATCGGATTTTCAATTCCTCTCACCTCTTTTTTTTTTTTCCTCTTATTTTTTTATTGCTTTTTAATATCTCTTTCCTAAAGATCTAGTTAATGGATCATTGGGTGGACATGCTCTTAAAGTTTTGTATTTTTAAATAACCCGTTTGACAAGATGGCCAATGAATGCGGCTATGAGTGATGCGACTAGGGGTGTAAACGAGCCGAGCTGAGCTCGAGCTCGACCAAACTCGGCTCGGCTCAGTGGCAACTTGACCGTGCTCAAGCTCGGCTCGAAGCTCGACGAGCTTGCAAAGTCACGGCTCGAGCTCGGCTCGGTTGCAAAAATTCGAGCTCGAGCTCGGCTCGAGTATCTTTTCCCCGTTATTGGTTAAAATTCTTGCAAAAAAAAAAAGTAAAAATTAAGTCATAATTCAACGGAGATAATTTGAATGTAAATAAGGTCCTTTACGTCACTTAACATTCAACAACCGATAATGTTAATTATCTATTTAAAGTTCAAAACTTAGGAATAACAACATATATTTTAAGTAAACGAGCCGAGCCGAGCTTAAACGAGCCGAGCCTTGTTGGGCTCGAGCTCGAGCTCGAGCTCGAGCTCGGATAGCTAAGGCTCGGCTCGAGCTCGGCTCGGGCTCATAATTGACCGAGTTCGAGCCGAGCTTTGACCGAGCCGATCTCGAGGGCTCGATGAGCCGGCTCAGCTCAGTTACAGCCCTAGATGCGACTGTAGTAGTCATGATTATGGATGATTGTGCGTGCACGGTATTACTGTATTACACTATTACTATTGGGTTCACATTTTTTTGCGAACTTATCATTTTCTGTTATCTAAAGGTTCTTCGCGGTTGGAAGTTGGAACCTTGAAATTGGGTGAAGCACTAATGTGTTTGAATTTGGAGCATCTCATCTGTTATTTTCCATTTGACCATTTCAAGTGCAAGGATAGAGAGTATGAAAATTGGTTGGACAGACTATCATTCTCCATGAAAACTATTTTCCGAGGAAATATACAATTGCAGATTAACTTCCCTTTGTTGGGCTGCAGAAAGGTATGAAATGTATTTTCCTTACTCCATGGAAAACTTTCAATCATTAGGCCATTTTCCATCCTTTAGAAACCGAGCAAAGGAAAGGAGGGAAACTAGTTTTTCGGGAAAATCAAATGGAACCTTAGTCTAGGACTAAGTACCTAGTCTCTCTAGCTACTTGCAAGCTAATAGGCTAACAGCTAAATAGTAGCGTTATTTTGCGGTTCAACTAACTTTTTGTGGACGTGCAGCTATTCATACTTGATAAATGATTAGGCATAACAATCTATACAATATAAGTTAATTGGAGCCCACATACAATTGCACCTTTAAATATATTACTTGGTCTATTCTTTTGCCAACGTGGAGTACATATCATAAACTCTTGGCTGTTACAGAGTCAAAGGATAAAAAAAAGGATAGGAACATTGGACTCTGTTAAGCGTTGACAAATTGGCTCTGTTGACATCTTGGCTTTGTACTCATTACTCTTGTACTTCTGCTATGATCCATTCCTTCCTAGGAATTAAAAACGCTGCTTTTTACGTGTATCATTGTATGTGTATTAAGTATAGTTGACCAGGTATATTATATACAAAGTAAATGATTGCTCTGTGTCAAGTATTTGACGAAGTATAAATATACTATCAGACTACTAAGTAGTTTATGGGGTGTACCCTGTAGTGCAGCTTATTAAATTGTGTTTTAGACACAGAGAGACTGCTTGGATTAACCTCAACACTTCACACGATGGGAACCATTACTTCTATTGTTATTACTTGCTGTGATTCCGACAAGAAATAAATATTCAAGGTTATTTGTAAGGCGGCAAGTTTCAATTGGTCTCTTATGTACTTATCTAGTTAACTGAAAATGATGTTTGTCCATGCAAGCAACGTTCTTTAGTAGAACGAATCTTGCTGTCTTTCTCTTTCTTGACAAGGCATATGATGTAACTAAAATGTCAGCAAGAAGAAACTGAGCAGTGCTTTCACAAAATTAACTAGGCTATCTCAAACGATCAGTTTCCAACATATTTAGAATGCTACTCCCTCTGTCCTATTTTACTATTCCTATTTTGACTTTTTTCCTCTATTAAACAGGGAGTAATATTTATGAAATACGAATACTTGTAACTGAGACTTCCTTTTACTGGCCTCAACAAAGTGATTGGTTGAACCTAAAGTGATCTAAATTGAAATGTCAATTAGTTGTGGCCGTATGGTATCTTGTAAATTGAAATGTGCTAGGTAGTTTTGAGCAAATAAATGGTAGTTCAAACTAATTCTTTTTAGATTCTAGAGAGTTGTTACTGAAATATAATTATGGAGGACGGTGTATAACTCGATGTGCTTGCTTCCCCCTGAGAACAGAAGAACTTAAAAGTTATGTAGGATGGTAAAAATTGTTCTATATCTATGATAAGTTGGTTACTGATAGGAGTGTTATGTTTTTAGGTACTTCTCACCTTTCTAAATGTTTGTCGTTTTGCTTTTCAATGTTCAACTTGGACTTTATTCTTGTATGAAGAACTACGCTTTTCAATAAAAGCGTGTAAATATCAAAAAGTTAGAACTTGGGAAAAAATTCTAACAAATATCTAAGAAACAGGAGTATGAAGTATGAACTAAGATACACGCGGTTTCTTTGTGCATTTAGCTGGTTGAGGTATGAATATCACTGGTTTTCTGTTAATGCAATTTGTGTATGGTGTTGATTTGATGATTTACATATCATCCTTTTTGCCCCTTACGTTTCGTGTAAGCTTACCGAAGTTGTATATTTCTTCTGCAGGTGCATTATTGATCCCTTGCAGAAAGCGAGGAGCAGAACAAATATGTAGGTAAAGGGGCAAGATAGCTGCTCTTTATTGTTCATTTACATGAATGTGCGAGTTGACTGAGCTCATCCCTAATACTCTTTACTAGTTCAACGAAACAGGTTAGCAGCTAATAATCTCATAAGCTTTTAAGTAAACATGAAAGACTCCCGTAACCGACGTGTTGTATGACGTTTAGTATTCTAATCACAAAAATTAGTGCTATCGATATACACGTATAGGCAATTAATTTAAGCAATATGGCGGCTGGTCGCTAGTTTCCTGTAATCTAACAGGCACCTGCAGAAAATAACTACTCCAGATAATTGTGGCAGAGTATCTAGAACTTTTTTTTTAGAAATTCAGTTTAGTGGATATTATTATAAACCTTAGATCTATGTCATGGGTGATGATTCTGACGGTAGCTTCAACTTTTAATACATATTGTTTCCAAGTCCACTGAGACCAGCATGCATGTTGATTGTGTCCTTGTTTTGCAAACTTGTGCTTCTTTAAAACACCACCTGAAATCACAAGAACATCCTTACTCCAACCCAAGCTATCAGGTACCATAACGTGGGATGTTCTTAGATTTGTTTTGCATGAATTTTCAGAATTCCAATACTTAAGATTTTTCTTTTGCACTGTAAAATTATTCAATAGTAAAAAAGTGCGTTGGATACATTTAGAAAGAAGTGTCACAATTAAGCCGGAGGAAGTAGAAATGTTTTCGACTGAATGAAAAGCTTGATACAATACAGAATACACTTTTGATGCACCAAAAGTAAATACATGAACTCTTTTTTTTTTTTGAATTAAAATGCACACTCCTTAAGTAGGAGGAATATAGTTATGCGTAAATATTGACGACATTAACTCGTCTTTATAACGCCACCCTTCCTTAGAGGGAAGCATATGAATAGGGTTAAAATTTTGCATTCCCAGGATGTAGGTGATATATAACCTCGTTTATGAGCTTTTGAACACTCACCACTGAATTTACTCAAACATATTTGAATTTACCAAAGGAAAATTTGCTTATAATAATCCAATTTATGGCGATTCGCAAATAACAAAGCAACCTTTTGATGTTCTTTAGAATTTAGCAATATCTATACCAATTTCATAGAGCAAGTCAAAATCGGATTTAACCTGAAGAATAGGTAAACTTGAACACGTGTCGCCTACTAATTGTTCTTCATAAACAAATTTTATTAAAAAAATTTAAAAACAAAAAGACAAACAAAAACAAATAAATTCATAGCCCCCCACCCCCACCCCCACTGCAGACCCTCATCTCTCTCCTCCCTAAACCACTACCACACCTCCTCCCCTTCGCTAGCCATGAAACCACCGTCGGGCCCCCTGTCGGATGCAACCGTTCCCCTCACCTCCGACGCTAGCTCTCAACCCCACGAGAAGGGGTGGGGGTTTCGATAGTTGGGGTGCTTTTTTTGAGGTTGCATGGTGGTTTCGTGGGTCAGGTGGTAGTTTGCAGGGTTGAGGCGGGGATTTCATTTTTTGGGGTGGTGGATTTTGTGGGTTTTTGGTTTAGGTGGTGGTGTTGGTTTTTGGATGGTGGTGGTTTAAGGTGGTATAAGGTTTAAGGGTAATCTGTTTTCCAGGTTTGGGTGGTGGTGGTGGTGGTGGTTTCAAGTGGTGATGTTGGTTTCTGGATGGTGGTGATTTAAGGTGGTATAGGGTTTAGGGGTGTTTGTTTCATGTTTGGGGTTGTGTTAGTGGTTTCAAGTTGGGGGTGGTCGTGGTGGTTATGGTTGGGGATGAGTTTTCGTGGGTGGGGAAGGGGAGGGAGGGGGTGGTTATGGGTGGTAGGGGTGTGCAAAAAAATTCGATCCGAAATATCCGCTATCCGACCAATAATTTCGGATATCCGATCCGGTTTTTAAAATTCGGATAATTCGGATCGGATATTCGGATTGGATATGTATACGTGTTTTGAAAATCCGGATAATCCGAAGATCCGATTTTTTTTTTTAAAAACATTTTTAGTTTTTAATTTGACCTAAGTCACCTAACTCCTCTCAAACACTCACACTCTGTCACTGCCTCTTCTCCCCTCACTCCCTTAGGCGGCCGCATCTCCCCTCATCGCCGGCCTTCGTCGTCTACCTTCACAAGGTGGGTTTGTACCTTCGTCGTCTACCTTCACTTATCATCGCTGGCCGTATTCGCTGAGTTCACTTTCGTCGGGTGCCACCTTCACAAGGTGCAGCCGCCGGCCTTCGTCGTCTACATTCACGAGTGCAGCGGGCTGCCAGCCGCCGGCCTTCGTCGTCCACCTTTAGGGGAATGAGATTGTGCAACAGTAAGCAGCAACACTAATTCCTATATTCAGTTGAGGGTTTTTTATTGTTTTTTTAATAATGTGGGACATTAAGGATAGCCTTACAGTTAGCACAAGGGAGCTGCATCTTAGAAGGATCGATACCTTGTTTTTTTAATAATTCTCTTGAATTTTTTGTAGAATGGTAGATGAGGATGTACACTTATGGAGATTGGGATGCATTCGTGGGCATTTAATTTGTAATTTTGTTTTTCTGGGTTCTTTTTCTTGGGAACCAAATTTTGACGCTTAATTAACTCAAGCAAAAAATAGGGAACTTTATTAAACCGGATGATTCGGTTTCCGATCCGGAAATTCGGATATCCGAATTATCCGGACCGGATTCGGATATCATGTTTTTGTTATCCGGAAATTCGGATATTCGGATATCCGGATCGGATCCGGTATCCGATTTTGCACACCCCTAATGGGTGGGGGGGTAGGTGGGGTGGGTTGGTGGGGGCTGGGGTTCGAGGGTTGGGGGGTTTACTTTAGTTTTTTAAAGTTTAGTTCATTTTATTTAGAATTAAGAGTTTTTATCAAAAAATTACTATTTGTTCAGGTCACTATTTAATTTGACTTATTAATAGTTAATGGGGGTAGGAAGGTTGCTATGTTCTTGGATAATAAAAAAGTTGCTTCTTTATTTGCGAACCGCCAAAAGGTTGCATTATTAGGAGCAAACAATCCTAACAAATGTTTAAGTCATTTTGAGCAGTTTCATTGTAATTTATCTGGACTTAATGCAATTTATCGCAATTTATCATAGAGCTTGTTTGGATATAGGTTGTTCAATCGCAAGGAAAGGGAAAGGAGAGGAGTGTAATATTTTGTGTTGTTTGTATAGAAAGGAGGAGGGAGGAGGAAGTACAATAGAAAATTTTGGATGACCGGTGAGTGTGACTAGGTGACGAAAACGAGAGTTTGAGTAAGGGCAAAAAATTTCGTCTTTGTTTTTAAGAGTTCGTTCTTTTCAACTTATCTGAACTTATGTAAGCTTATCTGAAGTTATCTTAACTTATTCGACCTTATTTGATGAAACCTTATTAGATCGAAAGACCTTGATAGATCTTATTCGACCTTGTTCGACCTTATGTGGACTAATCTGAACTTATAATGGCTGAAAATAAGTTGAAAAGAATGGACCCTAAATCTTGTGTTTGTTTTCTTACCAACTAATTTCATATTCGAAGAGGTTTGCTTCTTAATAAATAACAGAGAATTTTCCTTCCATTTCCCTCACCGTATCTCTGTGGTTTTCTGTTTTTTGGTTTTTTGATTTTCAAAGTCATGTGATATATGTCCTATAATGAATAAAAAGTTAGTGAAATTTATTAGGAACATGATGATTTTGAAAACTGACAACTAAAAAGTGAAAACCAATTTTTTTGGTTTCGTGTTTTTGGTTTTTAGTTTTCAAAAAATTGAAAACAGAAAACGATAACGAACAGGCCCATGATTAAAAGATTGACACATTTAATAAAAAAGAAAAACTAAAAACTTAAGGTGACAAACGAAAGGCTTTCACAAGTCAGTCGCAATGGCCTCCTATGAAAGGCGTAACCGCGTAAATATACTTGCTTAGTTGCTTCATTTGGCAATATTCGTAACCAAAGGAACCAAAGGAATTGACCACACACCAAGGAGGAAGAAAGAAAAGGGGAATTTGACCAAGACGCCGATATATTTAACACCACAATCTGGCGTATACCCGTTGCCCAATTGCTACCCACCACCATTAACCCAACCACTGCCGCTGCTTGCACCACCAACGACATCCCAACCAACTTACAGTACCTTACCACATTTCCCTTCTCTCTCTTGTGACAATCTCGTGTCAGTAACTATGTAGCACGAGAAAAACTCTCACTAAGCATTAATTGTGATCATTATCTGTCATTTATGTTTTTCAAATTTATAAACTAGCCTTTTGGCCCAGGTGATGGTCTGGACTCTAGGTACGTTTTCTTGTGTGAAGTTCTTGTGTGGTAAGTGGAAGATAAGAGGGTTATCGGAGTTATTTCATTTTACTTTTCAAGGTAGAAGGATGAGTTTCAATCTTATTGCTTACATTTTTTAGAAAATATTCTAGAAAATAACTAGTACATGTTTGTGTGATGTGGGCCAACACATGATATGGAGGCACAATAGCGTCAATTTAACATGTGATATGGATTGACACTTAACGGATTACAACACGTCCTTTCGCGTTTTAATAAGAATAGGAATTAGGATGAATGACTTAATACTGACAAATTTAAGGACAATATTAGTAAAATACAACTAGTATTAAAATTAAATATAGCTATTTGCCAATAACATGAAGTGAAGGTAGTATCTAAGGACAAGAGAGAGAAAGTAGTATACTATACAGGGAGAAAAGCCTTGTGCATGCCAAGAAGGTGATAAGTTAAGTTCAACCAACATGAATGTTGCGGAAAAGTTCAAACCTTGATGCGTCAAATACACTACTTGGAAGCTACTATAGAGCACACAGAAACAATCATCTTCGGGAGAATATAGAAAATTCCAGCTGTCTAAAAGGCATCCAACATACCTAATTAGAAGTACATTTTTTATCTCGTTAATGATCTAAAGTATAGAACTTCTCTATATTTTTTTGTTCTATATGATTTGGTCTCATGATTATTTTTCGGTCACGAGACCAAACTGTTTCTAGGGGCGTTTTAGGGTTTATATTCCTTCACTCTTAATGAATTTGATCAGTAAAACTGGTTGGATATATTTTTTTTGTGTTTGTTTTTTTTTGTCCTAATTTTTATTTTGGGAGAAAATAATGGTTTGAGGAGTATAAGGACAAGGAATCAATTAATTGTGTTTATCAACCAGGATGAACAATAAATGGGACTAAAGGTAGAAATTAAGATTACAGAGGAGCCTAAGAGGGTAACATTTTCACAATTTTAAAAGCAACTTCCTTAACCTTACTTTGGACATGAGTGGAGGCCTTGTTAATTTCAGCTTTGTCTAAAAGAAGTGATTCGCAACTAACGGAGTTGAGATCATTTATGAGTGTTGAAATGCCTTATAGTTGTTTATCTGGCGTTTGGTCGAAACGACTAAGGGCCTATTCATTTCAGCTTATTTCAATTCAGTTCAGCTCAGCTCAGCTCAACTCCAATCACTTCAGTTCAGTTCAACTTCATTCTTTTATAACCATTTTGTTAAATATTATTATGTTGGTCTAATTTATTTTACTATTTGCTCTTATTATTATTTATTTTTATATCATTATTTATAAGTATTATTATTATTATCTGTATATATTTTGTTTATTATAACTTTATTCATCATTATTACTATTATCATTAGGGAGAAACATGGTTTAGGTTAAAAGCACAAATAAACCCGCGTTTTCAGCCCATAATCCAATCAATCACGTCAAAATGGTTTATGATGTAATTTTGCTCGGTCAGACCCAATCATTATTTTATTGTTAAATATTAATATATAATTAAATCTAATTATTAAAATAGTAATATTAATTTAATTCTTAGATATTATTGTTATTATATATTCATCATCAGGTATTAATATATTAATACAAAGACTATAAAATAATTGTTATTTATTATTATTATAATTATTAATCATTATTATTATTAATTTATGATTATTAATATTATTTATTTATAATTATCATTTAAAAATATCCAAAATAAAATTATTATTATTCATTAATAATTATCCATTATTATTAGTTATCATTATAATTATTATCTAATATTAATATTATTATTGTTTAAATATTATTTATATATTTATTAAATTTAATTTAATTTAATTCAATTTAATTTAATTCAATTCAATTCAATCCAGTTCAGTTCAGTTCAGCTCCAATCAGTTCAGTTTAGTTATTTTCAGTAAATCTAAACAGGTCCTAAGTACACAATTTTCTATTCCTATTTGCGTTTTGAGCCCTTTTTATGGCCTAGTATGTTTAACACCTTTCTTCCTCTATACTATCTCTCCTAAAAAAAAATCAGTTTCTCTATCTGCATGTGGATGCAGTTAACACATTGTTAGTGAACCACGTCGAATCTGGATATTTTTTTTTTCATTATTGGTTATTTGCGCTTCCGTTCTAACAATCAGGAGGAAATATCATTACAAATGCAATTGATGATAATTGATGAGGGGAGTAGAGCTGGCTATTGGACTTGATTAGGGATGGGTTTGTAGATTTAGGCTAACGCAGAGGATATGAACCTGTCCCACAAAGAAACTATGCTAGGCCGATTTAGGCCCATATTCGAGTTAATAGATTTTTTGACCTAACCGAGAGCTCGACCCTGCAAATTAAAACCCATCAATAATTGTTTTTTCTAAGTCGAGCTTTGACACTACTAAGTCTGTTTGCTCGAAAGAGGTTAAGATCGGCCAGAAATAAGGGAGGAAGAAGAGGAAAGGGGGGCTAGGTCGACGAGGGCCGGCAAGGGATTAGGGATTTTCGTAGTGAAGGAGGGGTTGGGCTGATGGGGGCAACAAGCATTGGGGCGGGGCGAGGAGGAGGGGGAGTGGGGTGGCTAAGAAGCAGGAAGGGGTAGGTTGATTTAAGTTAAAAGAAAAAACTATTCTATGCCATTTAATATGATATTCTTTTTATTACAAAATGTCACTTATTTATTTTAGAATAGTTCCACGAAAATCAATTTTTTCCCCACCATGCAACACTAAAATACAAGCCGCAAAATATTATGTTTATGAAAAGCTCAAATTGTAAATTTCACGCGTGATACCTAAGTTGCTATGTTGTACGTATACTTTGTAAAAGTCGTATGTCTGTTATGTATAGTCGAACGTGACACATTTTCACGTTTTGAATGCGACATATAGCTATCTTCATTCTTTACGATAAAATTTAATCATAAACTTCCCCCGACCATTTTTGTATGTGCAACATAGCTGAGTTGTAAGTTTGTCACTAGGCTGAGCGCCCTTCTTATAATTATATTTTCTCTAGATTGACTTCTGTATATGCATGCTGTCATGCACGTCGTTTCATTCTTTTGCTGTAAATTGTCTCCTAATTGTGGTGGCCTTGACCCTTTAAATGTTAATGATATCTTTATCAGTAGTAATATTTTACTCATTGATTTAGCTATAATATATTTTATTAGTTTTTAAGGTATAGGCGCTAGCTTTTGAAGATTCAAATAGGAGAACCGTAGTACTGCCTTGCCATCACAAAATTTCCTGACATGCACGTAGCGTGAGGGAATTAAGGACGACGTACACATCAATCTAGAGCTCCCTGTGCCATCCGTGGAAAATTCTATTTCTCTAAATTTCAGCTAATTAGACATGAGATGAGATAGAAATAACGCAAAGTTAACAATTAGATGCATAACTCAAAATTTTATAAGCCGCTCCTTTTGCCTCAATTTATTTGTTACATATTGACTTTGATTTGCAGTATAAAAAATATAATTCGCGGTACATATCCGAGTAAGATTAAGCAAAATGATTCGCGGTACAAAAAGTATAATAAGAAAAAGTTTACAATAAGATCCATAGCACAAAATTTTAAAAGCTAGCAAATTGATTCATTTTTATCACTGTTTGTTTCTATAACGATATGTTGTTATGTATGTTAAATAAATCGATCGATTTTATCAAGGATAATTTAGAATACGCTAAACTCCATCAAGCAATTTTTCGTTGTTGCTCTTATGCTCTATAATCAATAATTTAAGTCCATACAAGTTGTGGTAGGATTGAAATAACTAATTCTTTGTAAGTTCCACCTAACTAAGGACATGCATAGAGCCTAGGCCTGATTTTGAATTAAGAAATTTCGTTAGAAAGAACCTTATAAATGTGGGTTTATATATATATCCCATTAAACTTTTGAAATCCAAGTGCTCAAAAGTTGCAAGAGTCATACTCAGATGCAAATTAAATGGAGCAATTCAAGTTCACAGCCTGAGATATTCATAAAAATAACAATCCCGTTTAACCTCTGGGGGTCCAAGAAGTTGAGCAAGGAGGACTTGAATGGTATGGCCATTCCTAGGATGGGCAAGTTAGTAGACTAGTTCAATTTTGTTGGTTGAAATAATGTAGCTAGGCTACTTGGTAGTTCTTAGTTTTTGTTCTTGCATTTATTCCTGCATTTTCGTGCTTTCGGGGCTTGATGTTGTTTCTGGAAAAATTTCTTTAGATTTGTTTAGACTTGTTCTTACGCAAGGATATGAGTCCAAAATTATTGGAGACCTTATATCTGGTTCTATGAGTTCAGAGTTGGATAAGGGTTAAGTCTAATATCATGACTCATGAGACTCAAAAGACAATTATGCTTTCATAGCTTTACCTAATCTCCCATGTACCGCTGGTTCATGTATGCGTTATAAGGCGCGGAAGTAATAAATTGAAAAAACAACAACAATATCAATAAGAGCAAAAAAAAACTTGGCATGAAAAAAGCCCCTCCTAAAGCAAGTATGGAAAAAACCCACTAAAACTATTGCTAGTATTAATCAATCAAGAGATATTGACAGAACCCTATGAATCACAAATGTTTGGGTTGATCCAGGTCCTAGCTCAATTCGGATTAAAATGACTAAATTACCTTATTAATACCAAAATGTTCTAAGCTAAGCCCATTACTCTTAATAAAGCTTGTAATACTCCTTGTTACAGAATTGCCCTCGATTAACTTAATAACTACAATTCTGTCATGACAGTACCCTATAAATACCTGATTTGCATCATAATTTCAGGTAACTTTTTCTGATGACTTTGAACCTCCTTTCTCTTTCTAGAAAAGTAATTCTGACTTTAGCATCGAAGGGGCCTTCCTAGAATCCCCCCAGGGGTAGTTTGTTTTCGTTGAAGGGCCTCAGACCTCCTACTGCGGACAAACTGCTAAAATTCTCAAAATACCCTCATAAACATTCAAATATCGCTGCCCCGAAAACAACATTCTACTTCAAGAACTCTAATTTAGCAGGTGTGCATCGGCATACAACTTTATTTCAATCCTTTTGGCATACACATGGAAATTTCGAACACAAGATGTGCGGGACCTTGGTTGACAAGCTTCTCACCAGTTGGACCACTTAAGCTCATCGACTTGTCCTTCCTTCTCTCTTAAAAAAACTAGAACGACCATAATCAATATCTTAGGACCAATTCTCGGTACGGTATCACTACTAGTTTTCATTTTTTAGTTATTATAATTTTAGAATTGTGATACAAAGTGTAAAAGAACGTGAAATTAGCCATAAAGATACACCTTATGGTTATTTTGAAATCTGATAACTGAAAATTAGAAATCACTTTCTTCTGATTTTCATATTATGGTTTTTGGTTTAAAAAAAAGAATTAAAAACAAGAAATGATAACAAACAAGACCTTATTGCAATTTCTAATATAACGAACTTGCCTTTAGATTGCGCATTAGAAGAGTTAGAATATTTGTTTATTAGACTAATCATTAATGCGTATAACAAATGTCGTCATTATAAGTTAAAGGTTTTAGATTTAATATTGGTGGCATGACCTAATTTATTTCCTTATATGTAAGTGAAATATACGATATATAATTAAAGGGTAATGATATATACAGTCATTAGGCCTCTCTCTCTATATATAAGTGTCAGATACATTACCTAAAATAGATTAAGTGGGAAATTTATGTCAAAATTACGCGTACATAAGTGCTGTAGGAACGCAAGGTAACACTCAAGAGGGGGGGGGGTTGAATTGAGTGGTTAATTTAAAATCGAATTTTCGCAAAACGAACTTTATGGCACTGTGCCAAGCACTGTGCCACGAATGGTGAATCTCGTTTTTCACTCGTAAACTCAATCAAATACTTTGAGACAATTAAGCAGCGGAAATAAGAAGTGAGACACACAGATTTATCGTGGTTCGATCCCAACTCTGAGATCTACGTCCACCCTACCTATTCTCTTATTAATATTTAACTCAAAATATTAAACGTTTGAAACAAACTAGTTTCCCCCACTACTAACCCTAGTAGTGCTCCCCAACACTTAACTCTAAATGTTACTAATGAAATTACAGAAGTATTCAAAGGCTTTGTTAACAAGTGCTTCTTAGATAAGCATATACGAGGATCAATACAAACAACTTAACCAGTCGGCGTGAAAAGCTATATGCAGCGGTAGGCGTATGATTTTCTTAAATAACACAACAACATCTGCTTCTTCTCCAAGCAAAAATCTTATCTTTCTTAATAAAACTTATCTTTTTGCAAAATGAATAATATCTTATTAAAAAGATAATATCTATCTTTTAAAACTGATTTCCAAATCTTTGATTTCTCTATTAAAACCGAAAATCTTTTTTGATAAAATGTTTTATTGTAAAAAAACTGATTTTGTTACTTAAAGATGAAAGATTTTATCTTCCATCTTTATTTAACAAAACCTTATTTTCACACAAAAACTTTTGTTTTCTTTAAATTATTTTCGAAAGCACCAAAATATATATTAATTTTGCAAAACGTTTTTTTGACTTCTTTTTCGAAAAACAATAAAATCAAATCCCCTACAAATGTGAATTTAACATGACTTATTATTTCTTAACTCTTAAGCAAATACTTCGTCACCTTGTATTCACATTTCATAAATAGCACGTAGTTATAGTTAGTTAATTATAACAAAAGAAGTATATAACTAACCCTAAGCTTCTTTTCTTCCGTTTCTTGAGCTTCCATGAAGTTCATTCTCATCATTTCACTTAGAACTCTGTTACACACATCAAAGAGTTATGATACAAAGTGTTTATCATCATCAAAATAATATGGACTTAGAGTCCCAACAAGTGCTATTGATGTTTAAAAGTTACTTTAACTTCATTTTTTAGGTTATGCATTTATCATTTTCTGAACATGGATCATAAAGCACATCCCCTCTTAATAATCGAATCATACAAGTAATGCTTTTTCTTCTCCAAGCGGCAAAAGATTACTACAACTTAAGAAATTCTAGTATATGTAGTTATATATATTGTGACAACGATGGAAAAGTTTTTCATGCATGTTCCTTGCAAGTATTGTTCCTGTACTCCCAAGAAAACAAGAATGGCGAGAAAGAGACCCATTATTGTCTCCTGACTCCTGAGACATCAGTCATCTTCATGACCTAAATGTTGCAAACGTTTTCATTAGTGTCTCCTGAGACATGTATCGTCTCATGAGCTAAATCTTTCTAAAAAAAAACGAGCACATGTTTGGATCAGATAACCCATTATAAGGTAATGACGATAAAATAAAGAGAATTAATGATGATGCATGACAGCATGAGTTGGTGATGGTAGTAGAAGGAATAACATATACGTGTATTCTATAAGAAAAGAGGAGCTAGGAGATACTAAAAATAAAGAATAAGAATCTAATTCCTTCATTAATTAGGTGATTAACTGCTTTATTAAATAAATTTTTAACTGGTTTTGCACGTATCACGTGCATTTGAAGCTAGAAACCTATAAGGCAAGAAGGGAGGATGAAAGAAGAATTTTTTAAAAAGTATCGACAAAGTACGATGTCTGTTGTTAGCAGAGACTTTGCAGGTACGTGTGGAATCAACAGGAAAAGGGTTGCTATAGGATAATGTTCAATTATCTAACTACTTTCACTCTAAAAAGACAGAAATATTGACTAATAAATAAACTAGGGAAAGTTAAATTACACTAATTGGGCGTTTGGTTCACACGAGATAAAGGGAATGAAATCAACAAAGGGATAGGAGGGGAATGGAAAGCAAACCCCTTTGATTAAAAATGTTATTTGGTTGAAAAAAAATCCCTATTTCTCCCATTTACCTCCCTTACAACCGTCTCCCTTCTCCCTCAGCCACATCTCTTCCTTCTTCCTCACCGTCGATACTGCTCTTCTTCCTTCTCCCTCAAGCCATAGATCCTCCTTCCGCTCCCTTCTCCCTTGAACTCTTCATGTCCTTCGCTGGGCTAAGTTTCCGGGAGTAGATCCATGTTCAAGGAGGGTGGTCTGGTATCTAGCGTTATTGGTGGACGCGGTTTTGACGTCGGCAGGTTCTGAGCTTAGTGGTGGTGGTGGTGTCCGCAGGTTCTGTGCTTGGTGGTGGTGGTGGGGAGTCTGGGCTAAGTGGTGGTGGTGTTGTCGGGTGATTCTGAGTTCAGTGGTGGATGAAGTGGTGATGCTCGGCTGAATCTAGGCTCATTAGTGGTGTCGGCCGGTTCCGGGATCTCCGACGGTGGTGATAGCAGCGGTAAAGCGGTTTCAGGTGGTGGGGCAGTGAGTTAGGTGGTGGTATTTGGTGGTCGATTGGTGGTCAAAGTTGGGTGAGGTTGACCATGGAGATGAAGGAAGAAAGGGTAAGTGATACCTTAGGTATGGGTGGGGTATGAGAGTAGAGGAGTTTGGGGGTAAGGAGGGGGTAAAGGGAATGACAAAATAGGCTTAACAAACAACATATAAGGGAATCAGAAAACTTGATTCCCTTACCCTTTCTTGATTACCCCAAAACAAACGCACCCTAAGGGGGCTTCAAAAAAGGAAAAGGGAGTGAATTGATTCCATTCTCTTAAAGTTTGTTTGGTTGGGGGTTTTGTCATTCCCTTTCTCTCTTCCATTACCCCTAATCCTTCTAACTTAGAAATGGGGTTTTGGAAACCCTTGACCATTTGAATTTCACCACCCTACACTCTCCACCACCTCTGCTGGCCCACTTCCACCACCATCACCTCATCTCCTCCTTCCCAACCGCAACCACAGAACCACCAGCAACCACCACAGAACCACCCACAACAACCACTATCCTTGCCGAGATACACTGTCCTCCGCCGATACCACCCCCACCCCGGCGGAACCCGGCCAGACACCACCGAAACCTAGCCCACCCAAACCCCTCAAAACGCCTTTATCCCCTCCTTTAACCACCCCCACCATAAACGCACCCCACAACCGACCACCATCCCTGACCAGACACCCCAACTCCATAAAAACACCCAATGCCAGCCCCAACACACTCACAGACCACCACACAGCCCGACACTTAAAAGGAAACCCTTAAAAACCTCTCCAGATCTACAGGGAATAGGAGAAGCCACCAGCGACAGAGAGAGAAGGAGAGGGCGCCGAGGACAAGGAGGTTGAGATATGTTGGCAGCGGCGAGGAGGAGGCGTCGAAAAAAAATATCTCCGGCGGTGATGCCGACGATTTGGAGGGAAGTGAAGGCCGGAGAGGGAGGAGGAGAGGGGAGAGAAGGAAATAAATTTTTTTTACCAAACAGCATTTTTCAACAAAGGGTTTTTTTGCTTTCCTTACCCCTCCAACCCCTTTCTTGATTCCTTTTCCCTTACCCCTTGGGAGCCAAACGCCCCCCCCTGAGAATTGAGTCTATAAATAAAATGCCAGGGCATTCGTTCGGTCGAACATGTTTGTACCAATAAAGGAAACCAGACAATCAACAATACATAGGTCTAGAGTCGAGGAACTAAGGCAGGTGTTAATCCTATTGTTAGATCTTAACGCTCTCGAATTGACAAATGCAATATGACCACTCACATAATCTGACTTGTTAGGTGTTCTAAGCCTCTAAAAGTACGATCTTTTGATTATAATGTGACAATCATTAGTCAGATTATAATTTAAGATATTGACCAATTACACAAGTTACACATGAAATCTAATCACGTGTAATTGCTCTAATCACAACCTAGATACTATAGAAAATCAAAACAACATAATCATAGAATAATGACATCCCTCACTCTACTCACACATAATTACGAAAGCAATAAAAAAAACTAGAAAATGATTCATGCTTGAACTAATACTAAAATGATACTAATCGAGGTAAATGAAATCAACAAAGAACGATAAAGTAGGAAGTACCAGATTGAAGCGGAAAACTGAAACTTTAATAAAACCTTGAATAATCTTTGAAAGTATGACTTTTGGATCTAAAGAAAGAAGAACTAAAAGTGTTTAGCAAGGGTATTCTGTTTAGTCAGTAATTAGGTTGGTATAATGACCATGTCCCTATTAATCGTGATTAAGGTATATATTTACAGGGTCGGAACCCTAATTTGACTTAGTCATTAGATCCTAACGGTTATGATTACCCTTTTCACAGCCTCACAGGCGCATGCAAGCCAACATTATAATATGGGCCTATTGGTCAACTGTTGTGGGGATGGCCATTAGGTCTGCTTTTATGGGCCTTCTGGTTATGTTGACAAGTCGTAGCTTTTACGTTCCCAAACAGGTATAAAACTAACTTTGATCCCGAATAATGTGATTGAGCAACAAACTGCCATTCCGTCCTATTGGTTATTTTCTGAAATTAAAAGCAAAATCAAAGCTAGCTAAATCTATACTCCTAAGGAAAATCTCCCTCTTGGTTATTGTCCATTTATGAGATTTAAAGATCTTCCAAAATTTCAGAAAATTCAGTTTATTCCAAATTTGTAATGGAAGTTAATCTAATAATTTAGTCCTTATGGTCGTAAATTTATCTATTCATAGTAAAATAGTAGCTAAAAAGTCATGATCTCAAAAACTTGGATTCGCCTACTCCTAGCAAGTGATAATTTACACCGTTGGCTCAAAAGGACGAGCCCGGTTTTGGCCCAATGTCAAGACTCAAGATTCTTGTCTTGATTCTTACTAGGATTCACAAAATCCTCACTCTGGAGCCCCGGCTTTGACTACTGTGTATCGTAGAAGTGGATTGAAAAACAATGCAATGTAAAGAACATGTATTGATAATGGAAACAAGGGGATAATATTTTAATTGCAATCCTTCTGAATAAAACTGTCGATCATGTTTTAGGAAATTACATCGCATGATTACAAGAGGAAGTAAGAAATTCAACTTCCCATTAGTTTTGCCTAATATGAAAAGGAAAAAATTGACCGTAATAATTCCAACTATTATCGTTCCGCTCAAAATAATACTAACTATGAGTTATTCTGGAATAATCCAAATTATTAGGGGTACCTTCTCAAAATAATCCAAACTCTTAATTTTACTATGCATAATAGTCCGAAAATGGATCACTGAAGGTAAGAAAAATAAAGTTTGGGTTATTTTGGGAAGTTACCCTAATAGTTTGGATTATTCTAGAATAACTCATAGTTGGGATTATTTTGACGGATCAGACATAATTGAGATTATTCCAATCAATTTTTCCTATGACAAATAATAGTACATACAATCACCTCAGTGCGCAGAAATATACATAGCTTGATAATTGGAGACTATGTTACATGGACACTTCATGGAAATTGTATGTCCGTTTTCGTTTCCCTGTCCGTGTTCATTACTCATATCCTTTTTCACGCAATACAAACTGGAGATGAGTGTAAGACTACTAGAGACCGTGTAATTTTCTAGAGATATATGTTAGCACATACTTCCTCTGCTGTTAAAAGTTTGTAAATTTTTATTTTAATCAAGATTGTCAATGCACAAATTTAACTAGTAATATCTTTAACAATTTATTGATTAAAATATTAAATTGATATTTTAAAACTACATGCTGAGACAATATCCAAGCACTAATGTTTCTTTACATCAACTAAACGACATAATCAAATAGAATATATAGATAGCATAAAACAGTAAAAATTAAAGAGTAGTAATATTCCCTTTCTTCCCTTCTCTACAACTTTCAACCGATTACTTCACTTACATTACTTTCCAAGGGAGATTCCTCGACCAATCCTTAGGCATAGATGATGTTTCCTTGTTACCATGCCGTTCCGCAATTCCTCTCTTTTCTAATATAACTATAAGTACTATTACAAAAACATTCAATATACATTATGTATATATCATAGTGCTAAAGTTTACCTAACAATAAGGAATGAGAAAAGTTGTTATGACCCACTAAATTGGAACTTGGCAGTATAGATGGGTCAATTAATAACAAACTAAACCTAACATCATGTACACCAATCACTAGCTTCTAAAGACTCTTCTCACCTCTTAATTATAATAATTTTTAATCAATTACAAGGAGTATGTCAAAATGATAGTTTTACTTAGATTAATTCGTTTCAGGAGAAATATGTTATCTAAGGAAATAAATGACCTTTCAAATTCATCCCACAATGAAATTTGTCCCTTTCTTCATGAAGGGCAACGACTAGCACTATATATAGTGACAAATTTTAGAGGAATTGTAGGGTGTGCAGTGTCACAATTTCCTAATTGCCACTTCTCTCCTCTAATCATCCTTACACTCGTCCTTTCTTCCCCCTTTCCTCTCTATCATTTACAACACCCTTCCCTACTCTTCACTCTCCAAATTTCTCTATAATAATAGAGATTTCAAAGAAAGAGTGAAAAATAGTAGCGAGGGTGTGTCTAAGAGGGTACGAGGGGGAAACTAAAGAACGCGATCACAGCAGGATTATATTTTCTCAAGACGCGATAAGAAAAGTTCGCTAAGGTGGAAACACAACTATATCATTACAACTAATTTAACATACATTGGAGAAATTGTTTATATTTAAACAGAAGAATTAGTTTGTTCTTATCAACATAATTAGCAAGGTCGCTTTCTTTATTACTAGTCACAAACAACACTAGTTTTGGTGCAATTTTTTAATTATTGTCAACTAGTTTTGTACCAAAGCATCCAAGAGTTAAGCTAAAGCAAGCACCCTGGAAACCATTATCAATCCAAACCATAATCATCAGTCCATGGAACACCATAAGCAAAACGGCTCTCAAGCTCCTCTTCTTCCTTCCCACAACTCCCACATTTCCTCGCCGCGCCGCCTCAGAGTCTCTGAGGTCAGTCATCTTTCATAGAAGTAGTATATATCTTTTCTCACATTATATTATAATGTTGCATTTCTCATTCATGCATTTTTGTTGTACAATTTTTTGTACATGATCTCATTGTATGTATGTATGTTTGTTTGTTTGTTGGGTGAGCAGGTGGTAAATGAAGTGAGACACCTATACAACATTGCTTTCCCTTTGATTCTAAGCAGCCTACTCACCTATGGAAAGTCAGCCATATCAATGGTCTTCATGGGCCACCTTGGCAAGGAGGCATTAGCCGGTGGAGCCCTCGCTATCGGCTTCGCCAACATTACCGGCTACTCGGTCCTCTCCGGCCTAGCCATGGGCATGGACGCCATCTCCTCCCAAGCTTGTGGTGCTAAACAATGGGCTCTAATGGGTCAAACTCTCCAACGAACCATCATCATCTTATGCCTTTGTTGTGTCCCAATAGCCTTCCTATGGCTAAACCTCCAGCCCATTCTTATCCTATTAGGCCAAGACCCTGCCATTTGCTCGGTCGCGGCCACGTACCTCACCTTCTGCCTCCCTGACCTCTTCTTCATGGCCTTGATCAACCCTCTTAAGATCTACCTTCGTTCTCAAAAAGTCACCCGTCCTCTTGTACTAAGTGCAGGGATAGCCTTGTCATTTCACTTCCCTATCAACTACATAATGGTTACTTATCTTAACCTTGGGATTAAAGGTGTAGCAATTGCAACTGCAATCATGGACTTTAATATACTCTTAGTAATGGTGGTTTATCTCTTGATTACTGGGACCCACAAGAAGACATGGCAAGGTTGGTCTTTAGAATGTTTCCATGGTTGGTCAACTATTCTTTCATTAGCTATCCCAAATTGTATTTCAGTATGTTTAGAATGGTGGTGGTATGAACTTATGATAGTCATGTCTGGATTACTTCCCAATGCTGCTGACGCCGTCGCCACCATGGGGTTGCTAATCCAAGCAACCTCTCTCATCTACATTTTCCCCTCGTCGCTTAGCCTCGCCGTGTCGACGAGGGTGGGGAATGAGCTTGGTGCTGGCCAACCAACCAAGGCAAGGACCTCTTCTAACACATCTTTATGTTGTGCTATTTTTACAAGTGTCCTTGCATTGGCATTTTCTGTGACAATGAGGAACTTGTGGGGACGTGCATTCACCTCCGACGAGGCGGTCATTGCTCTCACCGCCGCCGCCATGCCGATTTTGGGGTTGTGTGAGCTTGGAAACTGCCCACAAACCACCATGTGTGGTGTCCTCCGAGGTAGTGCTAGGCCCAAGCTTGGGGCTAATATTAACTTAGGGGCGTTTTATGGAGTTGGGCTTCCTGTTGCTATTGGGCTGGGATTTTTTATGAATATGGGACTTTTGGGCTTGTGGATGGGCTTACTTGCGGCCCAAGGAGCTTGTTCTATTTTTATGGCAATTATGTTAGTAAGGACGGATTGGGCTGGTGAAGCCCAACGGGCTAAGGAACTCACTGGTGGTACTAATAACATTGATCAGCCCAAAGATGATACTAAGAAAATTGTGATGGTAAATGATGATCTTGAAGCACAACAACCCTTGAAGAAAGAGAGTGATGATGAAGATATTCAAAAGCCATTGATGATAAAAAATGAAACCATCAAATGAAAAATTGTTTCTCCTTTTTTTTTTTTGGTTTTTTAAAAAAAATATATCAATTTTTGGTGGGTGTATTAAAACTATTAATAGGGGTAAATACTAAAAATGGTAATAGAGGTAGTAAACAGAGAAAAACTTTCTGTGAGCTGGATAATTTTGACCCTTCTGTCTACTTTCGGCAATTTTGGTCTCTTTGAATCTTTTTTTTTGGAGAGGGTACCACAAAGATATATATGCATGTACATAAATGTTGGACATTAATGGATTTAGATACCTTCTTACTATTTTGTTAAGTTTTCAATGTTTATGCACACTTCTCATTTAGACCGGAGATATAATATTTCGATAAGTTTCAATAAGTATACTGAAATAGTGATAATATAATAGTGACATTCTCTAATGGGAATATAATTTCAATACAGAAATTTAGTATAATTAGACATAATTTCAAGCCAACATATAATAGTGATTGAATAGAATAGTGATCATATAATAATATAATGGAATACTAAGCATATAATAGTGGGCATTATGTTGAGGCGAACATAATTTCAGTAAAGTTAGTCTATATATAACAGATATTAACACCTAATGACAACACCTTTTTATTTTATTAACTTATTGAAAAATAATGCCAATAAACCTTTACCCCAATAATAATTAGATGGGTATAAATTATAATGTGCTTTGATAGAGATGATCAGCTAAGTTTTACCATTTTGTTCTACAAAAATTGTTAAAAGAGGCGGTCGAATTTTAACATAAAAATAGACCTAGTTACTAAATTAATTAAACTAGTTTCTGAAATCTTAACTTATAATGTAGACCGCCTAACTTTTGATTGCTAAACCTTAATTTTTAATTACAAAATCTTAACTTTTGCAACAAATCTTAACTTTTCATTTATAACACGTAACTTTTGATTACAAAATCTTAACTTTTGATTGTTAAACCTTAACTTTTAATTACAAAATCTTGACTTTTGGGCTTTGTACTGAGTCTACAATAAATTTAGTGTATACCAGGTCCAGATTAGACTTGGCTTTTTGTCATACTTTCGTGTTTGTATTATGTGGGTTGAGCATGAGTCTTAAAATACGTAATAATAAAAGTAAAAGTAGTGGAGAAAGGAGGCGATAACTATTAACTGCTTTTTAGGGTGTCTGTGTGTGTTCTCTTCACCTTATTTCCACTTAAGCTCAATTCAACACAATATCTCTACTATCAATTTCTCCATTTCATTCGGTTCAGTTCATTTCAGTTAGATAATTTTCAATTAGTTCGATTTATAAAATTCAACTGTTTCTGGACAGAGAGAACGAGTCCTAATACAAAGGGCAAGAGGAAAATAAACTTTTCAAAATTGAATATGATGCAATTAAATTGAAGAAATAGAAACCGTGGAAATATTGTATGACAGATGGATCCTCATACTTTTCTTACAAGCATATGTAAAATATGAAATGAAAAAAAAAAAACTTCCTAGCTAGCTTTTACGTTACAGTATGTAAAGCTAACTCCTGCAGCCTGGTTTCTCCTACTAGGCTACTACAACCTATGGTTTTTAATTTTAATGCATGGTTTCTGAGAATTCATTTAATTTAGCCTCAAATGTAACGGATAAGAATTGTGAAGCTTCCCAGGCTAGGGAGGCCGAGGACACATTGCGCCCATGCATTTTGTAGATATAAAAACAATCACATTTTCCATGCATTATGCATATATATGTGAGCTTAACTGAACTTTGTCGTTGATGACGGCCTCACTAGTGTTCGCCAACAAGAACTAGATCATGATCCATATTCGTTCATTTGGGATCTCTAGTCAACTAGTCAGTTACATTAGTATTCCCATGGTTTTGGTTGTATTGTAAGGACACTATATGTCTATATTGATGATGATTTTGATTATTGAGCATGGAACCTAGATAAATGCCTATATGCATGCATGGTTTTTTGCTTGGTTACTTATTGGTGTATAGTATCAAGGCTATCAGCATACAAAAAGTGGATTAGACATTTAGACTATAAGTACTGAACAATGGTTTTATTGGTTACTAAAATATTATAAGAGAATCATCCAACTATGGCCAATCATGTCATAAATCATAATAAACCTAATTATAGGATAGAGCAGCTGGTTTCTCAAATGACTTGGTGACATAAAATTATTAGTGGAGTAGGTCAACAAAATGCATTTTAAAGCTCTGATTACTAAAGCAAGAAGAAGATTTGGTTTTATGGAGTAACACTTGCAATGGAGTATACACGGTCAAGTCAGGCTACTGGATGGCGCTCAAAGACAATTGCAATAAAGAAGAGGCCACCCCCTTTTGGAGAAAATTGTGGAGATCTTCAATTCCACCAAGATGGAAGATTCTTATCTGGAAAATCATAAATAGGACAGTCCCGACGAAGGAGAACCTAAGAAGGAGAAAAGTAGGCGAAGGAGGTCTTTGCGAATTTTTTGGCAATCACGTAGAAGACACAGACCACCTATTTAGGGACTGCAGCGTCATAAAGCATATCTGGAAAAAGTAGTGATCTGGGAATTAGGGTGATTGATCTGGAAACCACGAAACTAGAAGATTGGGTCAGAAATCTTTGGAATTATCTTTACCAGACGGATGAACACTGCATGGTGTCCTTCTCTTCTATATTATGGGCCATATGGGTTCATAGGAACGAAGTCATTTTCAGGAAAGTTACCCCGGACCCGAGAAAGATCATGGAAATGCATAGAGAATCTCTCCAAAGATGGAAGAGCTCTAGCTCTTTGCCAAAGAGACAACTCTCTCACAAGGGAGTAGACCCAGAAGCAGAAACATCAGGTTCAAATTAGGCACAGGGGACCCAACTGAGTGTCTAAATATTCAAATAGATGGATCATGGAAATCATGTGGAAAAGGAAAACTTAGCAAATGGGAAGCGGCAGTAGCTTGGATTAGTGAAGACAGAGAGAGAAGATGCTGGGGAGCAGAAATAGTCTATGCGTCCGGACCACTCCAAACGGAAGCAAAAGCTCTTTTGCATGCCTTACGCAAAGCTACTCCCATTACACAAAAAATCCATATCAAAACGGACTGCGTGACGATTGTCAACGCCTTGCTCGATCCGTTAAACACTCCGAGAGAAATTCTCTCAATCTTGGAGGATTGTAAGTTAGAGATAGCAAAATGTAATCTATTCATATGTTCTAAAGTCTCTAGGATGAATGTGTCTATGGCCCATGACTTGGCTACTAAAGCAAGAAAAGGCCTTCTCTTGTAATATGTTTGCTTTTGACAGCTGCCAAAAAAAAAAAAAAATTTAGTCGAGCAGGGAGCAGAAGAGAGAAAGAAGAAAGAAATAATAATGAAATATAAAGTATATAAATTGTAATATTCAAGCGAGTTTGTGGTCTGATATCATTTTAGAAAAGCATTCCTTAGAGCATCCTTAATGGGGAGGAAAAAAAGTTTGTTCTAACAAACTTAAGAATTATTGGCTTAATGGCAAAAAAAAAGTTTGAAGCATATAAGTTCGTGGTTTTGTTTTCAAAGTCAAACAAAGAAACGTTCGTTCGAGTATGTTCGTGAGGAGAGAGGAGAGCAAAATCTGGACAATTGGCATAATTTTATTGGGCGAAGGAAGACACTGCAGCGTGAAAAGGAAGCAGGGAGTGCAGCTTCCTGCAACTTTTTTTTTAACAAATATTAGCTCGCCAAGTGTCAAGCTTTGAGTGGATGAAAATTATAAACGTTATACAAGTTTCCAACGGCTATAACTCAAAAAATACAAATCAAAAAAATAAAAAAATTCCAACGTCTATATTTTATTAAGATATATAAATAGAGACCAATTTTGATATATTTCAGATGTATTTCAATTTCTCCTTCTTTCTTTAATTCCTCTATTTTTATTAATGTTTTGTTAATATTATGTACACATTTAGAAATAAATTATAAAGATTATATATAATGGTGAGTGGATGATGAGAGAGAATGTTGGTGGGGTAGGGTCAAAAAATAAGAGAGAGAAGGATGAACTTTTATTTTAAGTTCATGGTTAAAGAAAAGAGTTAGGAAAAGTTTGTAGTATGAACTTTTTAGTGAGAGAAAGTGTAGAAAGATAGGGATGAACTTTTATTTATGTTCATGAATAAGGATGCTCTAATATAGTGGGACTTGACCTTAGAGTATTGTGGTTTAAGCAATATCTAAGATTATTACGAGAAAACCAACTGTAATTGAGATTGTTTTTGTAAATTTTCCAAAACTATAATAGCTCATTTGCTAAATTGTTTGTTGCTCGCCATCATCAAAGTTACGTACTACTTTTAAATAAGGTTGTTAAATTTGTTACTTCAGACGAATTCAAGACGCGATATCTTTGAATATTAAACATCTTCCCACGCAAATTTATAAGGCAGAATAAAGGAACCGAAATGAGATACATGACAGTTTTATAAGGAAAACTTTTATAGGCCCAATAAAAAGTGACGAACTCAATTCCTCAATAAACTCAATCCCCAAGAGGCCAAAATATTCTGATCCTAGAAAGTAATGCATAATGGGCCGGGTTCTCAATCTTTTTAACAATTTGAAGCATCTCAAGAGTCATGACCAATGACCATTGACCAATCGACCATTGGTTGCTTTATGTCTAGATTCTAGTTTTAGTGGTGGCAATCTGAAATCCGCAAAATGGTATACAAACTCTAACTCCGCGTAATATTTCTTTCGCTAGGCGAGTAAAACTTTTGGAAGGGACTTGTCAATTTCCACCCAAGGGAATAAAAACTTTTGGAAGGGACTTATCTTTTTGGGAGGATATATTCTAAGCCCAAAAGAGGATATAGCAATAAGGCCCATATATATTCATAAACCAGACTAAAAAAACCGTGTGAAATTCATACTTATAATATTACGAGTTGAAACAGAAAAGTACTTGTACAATTGTAGTATAATTTTGAAATAATGAAATCAAACCTCATTAACAACTTGTTGGATAGTCAAAATAGAAGGGAAGGGAGGGGAGCAGAGGGGTGGGGAAGGGAAGGGAGATGACCCAAATCCATTGTTTGGATACCAAGTGATCGAGCGGGTGGGGGATTTAGAGGGGAGGGAAATGGAAGGATTAATTTATAAGAGATTCCTCCCTCCAACTTTGGAGAGATTTGAAAGAAAAACTAATCCTTCTTTCTTTCCTCCCCTTCTTTATCCAAACATACTGTAAATGCACTTTAAAGTTTAGGAATTCCCTTATATCTTATTCTGGTCTACTAAATTGAACTGCTTAGCTTATGAAACAAAGATGAAGTGGCCAACTATCATGATGTGGCGGGTTCAAAGTTATATTCCCTTCATTGAGAATCATCAGTCACGTTCATCCAAGTAGTCCCTCCTCATTGATATTCTTTGTGAAATTAAACTCATAAAAGGTTAATTTATTTCAATGGATCGAATTTTGTAAAATGAAGTACATGTTTTGATAAAATAGACTACCTCAAAAAGCAACCTATATTCTTAGGTCAACAAGCATAACTTTTAACGTTGTTTCATTCCGTCGTTCTGCTTATTGCATTTACTCATAGTGCTCCATACACGCAAGAATTGCAGATCACCTTGTATATAAAGGAGAACCAAGCTCATATTATCATGATATAATCACATAAATTACCATACGTTTCACAAGTAACGTACAAGAAATAAGGCAAAAAACAAACAAACAATGTCATCAAAGTTCAGTTTTCTAAATAAGTATGGCCTTAACCTCTCAAGAAAATCCTCTCTCCTTAACACAACCAAAACAAGCACCCCTACACTTACAAATAGACAAAACTCCAACACCAAAAACCCTAAAACTTATCAAACAAGCATGCAAGAAATGAAACGGGTTTTCGATACGTATGATAAGAATAAAGATGGGAAAATATCCAAGGAGGAGTACACAAGTATGTTGAGGGCCATAAACGGCAAGGGTATTTTAGTAACTTCAGATGCAGAGGCTGTGAAAGCGTTCCAAGTTGCTGATAAAGATGGAGATGGGTTTATTGACTTCGAAGAGTTCATGGAGTTGAATAATAATAAGGTGAAGTCCAAGGATATTGAAAATGCATTTAGGGTGTTTGATTCGAATGGTGATGGGAAAATAAGTGCTAAGGAATTGATGGAAGTGTTAAGAAGCATGGGCCAAATGTATAGTTTGGAATCTTGTAAGAAGATGATTAAAGAAGTTGATAGTAATGGAGATGGGTTGATTAATTTGGCTGAATTTACCTCCATGATGCTAGCTAGTGGCGGATCCAGAAAATAAATATTGGGCGGGCCAAATGCATATATTATATGTGTATTAAAAAAAGAATACTATAATTGGCAAATTTGTTTAGCCACAAAACATTTAATAAATAACAAATTTCTATTGATGGGGCAGGCCATGGCCTAGGTAGGCCTGCCCCTGGATCCGCCCCTTAGCACCTTAGTTTGAAGCTAAGTAATTATTATGTACTATTATAATTATGATAAATTTTTGTCGTGCAATTTGGCTTTTATCACAAATATCTAGCTCTATGTGACATTTTGTTAATCCTCTTTTCGAGTAACGAGCTTTCAATCCCGTGCATCGTACAAATTCCTGACTATAAAGTAGTCAATAATATATGTAATGTTATAATGATATACGTTTGGACTTTTTTTAAAAATACATGTTCACTTTGTAGGTTCAAATACTACCTCTGTTCTATATGTATTGCAACATAGAGAGTTTTACGCCTCCCAATGCACTACTTTGAATGCTAATATCTCTAATTTTATTTGAGTAAAAATTATAAAAATTTGATATTAATTATGTATATATCGAAAAGAATCTAACAAGATCTCACATGACTATATTTATCCTTATGTACAAATCACAAAAGAAGGTTAAAGGGGAGTGTATAAATAGTGTAAAATGTCAAAGGTTGCAATACATAGGGAACGGAGGTAGTATATTGTTATGTAATTTTTTTGTTCAATCACCTTATGAAGTTTATACATTACCAGTACCTTTCACTTCTAATGGATAGCCCTCTCACAACTTTTTCATATCTCGGGATGTGTGTCATGAAAAATTGATATATTTTACCCATGTCAACAATTTTCTCGTGAATATGTGTTCTATACAGGCGGTTTACGAAGTCCACTTCTTAAAAAACGTCATTTTCTAGATGAAAACACCTTTTTCATCTATATCTCGCAATGCATGATGCGTAAATGGCATAGTTATACTTGTTTCCATCGTTTTCTTGTGATTTTTCCTTAAAGAACGGTTGGCACAGTCTGCTTTCCAAACATCCTTTCAAGGTCCAAACACCTTTCTATCTCAGGATGTATGTGATGCGTAAATTGATATGCTTGTAGTCGTTTCAACCATTTTCTTGTCAAATGCGTTTTATAAGCGTGATTGCGCAATCCGCTTTTTTAAAAAAAAAACACCGTTTCCAGATCAGTGCACTTTTACCAATGGTCTTGGGATGTGTCTTGAAAATTGACATATATTTACTCATTTCGATAGTTTTTTCTTGATATTTTTCCTTTCAAGAGAGGTTGGCCAAATTTATAGTCTAAATAAAATGTTCTTTTTAGAGGTCAAAATGCCTATTTCTTTGTCCCGAGATGCATGTTGTGAAAATAGACAAACGTATACTTATTTCGACCATTTTCTAGTGATTTTACCCTCTAAGGGTTGGTGGTGTTTTGGGATGCTTGCCATAAAAGTTGTCATGTTTGTAATCATATTGACCCTTATCTCGTCATTCTTGATCTTTAAGGGCGGTTGGAGAAAATGGGTTAGTCGTGGTCAATGAGGTGACAGGTGGATCATGGTGGTGGTACGGGACGGTGAGCAAGAGGGGCGATTTGCCTGCATGGGTAGGGGTGGGAATTAGGGATGTCAATAGGGCAGGGCGGGCCGGATGTTGGCATTCCTATCCCCATCCCCGCCTAAAAAACTCATCCCCATCTCCGCCCCATCACCCATGGCAGGGGAAGATCTTATCCCCATCCCCGCCCCAACGGGGACACACCAAAAACTATCCCCGCCCATCACCCGCGTGGTTCCCCATACCCGCCTCAACCCCCGTCTCATCCCCGCCCCATTCCCATCCAATGCCGGTTTAAGAAATTTTTTTGGGCCTAAAAAAATAAATGGTAAAAACTTTTTTAAAAAATAAATTACATTAAAAAAAATAATTTTTTTCAATACACGGGGATAAAGCGGAGCGGGCGGGCCAATCTAATATCCACACCCGCCCCATCACCCACTGATATCCCTAGTGGGAATGAGAGAAATAATGGGTAAAAAAGACAAAAAAAAAATGACCTTCTTATCAGGTTCCAACTCGTCCAATAGCATTTTCAAAAGACTCAATTAATAATTGAAATTTTTGTGAAATAAGTCACATTTCATATTAAAATAAACAAAATGGTTATACTTGGAATTATTCTTATCAGATGTTCCAACTCGAAATGACACTTGAATGAAGTATAATTACATTGCTCATCATGGACGAATGGGCATCGAATATAGCATGTTGTTCTTTCTCCATTTACATACATGGTGTGGTACAATAAAGTTGATATCTCAAGATTTTTGTGGATAAACTGAGCCCAATTTCATAAACGTTACTGACTTACTGTGATACAACCTGATACAAAGTCTCATAATCAACTGTTGGAAACTTAATAAATTGGAAAACATCTGTTGTGCAGGCTGAGAATCAGGTTGAAAAAATTTCACCTATCGCATCATGATACCCACAGGAGGAGCCACTGTTATTCCTGACTTCTGCCTCTCCATGTTAGCCTCCCAGCCTTAATTAAGTTCAAACAATGTAAATAATCACTTAACTATACTAGCTAACTGAAATAAAATATTTCTTGATGGACTTGAACGTATCTAATTAGATTTTATCATATATGAAACAAATGAAAAAATTACCTATGCCCATGTCAAAACCACGGTTCTTGAGCTCACGGTATTCTTGGCAAAGTGCACAAGGCTGACAGCAGAAGTGAACCAAACAATCAGCAGAAGGTCCCTCCTCCAACCCATATTGCCCTCTCAACCGCGGCCTATAGAAGCATGAATATAAGCATGGAAATCCTGTGAATGCCATCAGTAACGCGTATATTGTTCCGTTTACTGCACAACCTGCACATTTATCCATTTTATTCGTAAGGGGTATAACAAAGGAAACATCCCAGTTGACGAATAATTCTAGACCTGGTCATTGGACAGGCGGAATAGGTCGGTGCAGGTGAATAACAGGACGAGTCATTAGAGAGTCAAGTCATGTGGGTTGCCCGACCATTCGACTCAATAGTAGAGGGACTAATAAAAGCGTAATAATATAGGATATAGAAACGATAACATGAGTACACATAAAATCTTAATCATAGTTTTATTTCCAATTATGTTTTCTCTATTGTGAACTATTAAGCCTAGCTCCACGACTTAAAAATCCAATATGACCTTGTATGGTAAAAAATTCCTTTTAATTTGACCAAAGACTTCCACCCATTGGCGTACCTAGCTAGTTTAATAAATTCAAAATTATTATTAATGATGTCGAATAATCCCTTATTATCTATCAAATGGGTTTTTTCTAACACTACCCTGATAGCGGCTTTGTGTATGTTTTTGCAGGCATATAAAAATACAACGAACTCATGTAGCCTAACCCATCCTTCTCCGAATATAAGTAAACTAGCTTGTTATTTGTTTCCTACTACTCAAAAACTTAAATGTTTTTGAAGAAATGGAGAAAAGGCCAAGTACTAAACAATACTAAATTGTTAATTGATTGTAGTTTCCTTTTTCACCAAAAAAAAAAACAGTACTAAATTAGCTAACTAATTACCAGGGTCGCCCCGATTAACGAGCTCAGCAATTTGGCCAAAGGTGATACAAGGGCAAAAGGCAGTGACCAAGCAGTTGGCTGGATCATCACAGCAATGACACAGTCCAGTAGACCAGGGAACCGTCCCTCGGACGACGGAAGAAGCATTATAATTTGATGGATATGGCTGCCCTGCTGCAATGTTCATCGGTGCAGCAGGATATGGTAGTTCTTGTGTCTGTTTTGCAGCACTACTATTGTATGATGCATACATTTTGATAAATTTTGTGTTTGTTGTATTTTAGTAGTTTGATTGCATTCATATACGTATATATACACACTATAATCTATAGTATATCTATATATTCTATGTCTTGGTGAATTCGATATCTATGCACATAATCTACTAAGTTGGTGCATCGATCTTGGTGCAAGGAAACTACCAAGAAGTTATACGCCCTTTTTCTATTTGCATCTGCAAGATTCGTCGTGCAAGCGCTTAAATAAAGGCTTTGAATTCTGAAATATGAGTATTGATCTCTCAAGCAGAGCCTTAACCATTAAGTTAATTAGATAACACCTTGGAAAAATGGAAACTTGCATTTGGTATTGCTGCAAAGACTATTCGGTTTGTTTAATGTGGGTCGGGATAATACAAATATGCTTAATTTTTGGATTGGGTAGGATTCACTTTTGTTCGGGTCTAGTTTGAATTAGGTCTCAAACAATTAGGGTCCAAATTGGATTATGTTCACATAGAAGCATTTTTTATAAACTTTAGATTTATCTCATTTAGCTTAATATCCGATTAACTTGGGTCATATCATTATAACCAACATCAAATGCACGCGATGCGTATTAGAGATAAGGAAAGTATATGAATATTCTAGGGTTAGATGATTTTCCAAATCCTTGTACTCCCTCCGTAATATAATAGTTGCAACAATTGAACTAGGGGGAATTCCTAGGCATAATATGTTAAGTATGGATAAGTGGGTTGATTAATAAAAGTAGGAGAGAGAAATCACATGGGTTAAAGAGATAAAAGGAGGGAAAGAAAGAAAACAACAAAAAAAAGTATGAAAGTGGATGGGAACCAAAAACAAATCATCATTTTATGTGATAAATTTTACCAAAATAAGAAAGATGGAAAATTGTTGCAAATAATATGTTACACTCATTTTAGGAAATTGTTGCAACTATTATGTTACGGAGGGAGTACTATAATAGCTTTGACAGTTTGAATTAACTTGATTTAGATGTATAAGATTTTCGCTAGTACACAAAAATGCATATACAGAATCGTGTAGAATTGTAAATGGAATTATATGACCATATTTAAATCGTGAAATTGAATCTTCTAAGAGAAGCGCGTGCCTCTGTTTCTTAAGTCATACCGACCAAATTTCTAATAGGGAGTGAGTTGTAATTGCTCTGAGAGTTGAGAATTGATTAGCTGTATGCCTGTATTGATGGAACTTCTCAATATTTATACGATGGGGATCCCCCATGAGATATCCAATGTGGAGCGGTTCCCTTTTGACTTTTGAGTTTTGAGGTTTGTTATGCCCGGTGTAGGATTGCTTTTCTGGTTCATTATACCAGGGAAGACTATCTATGATGACATGGCACCCCTTTCACATGTTAAAGTGGCACATACATTTTGGACAACTACGTACAATGACTATGGATGGCAATTGGTCGGATCCGGGTAGGGTCCTCTAGGAACCGGATGCAGATCCGTTTTTCAAACAAGGACCCGGACCCTACCCGAATCCGCTAGGTAATAAAAATAAGGATCCATATCTATACGGGTCCTACAGATCCGGGTCTAAAACGGGTACAAAATGGGTCTTTACCTACTTCCTTCAAATAAGCCTAATTTTCATAGTAATTAAAAATCTCAATAACGAAAACAACGTCATTTCGCATCTCCAATTGTTGACGCTCAAAAACTCAAGTTTAATACACAAAAAATCCAACCATAACATTAAAAGTTAAAGATAAATAAACAACAAAGTATAACAACATTACAAACTATTACAACATAAAGTTAAATTTGTTGATATTTAAAACAACTTTAAAAAAACGGGTAAACGGATCTGGATCGGGGTAATACTTTAGGACCCTGTCCAGATCCGTTTTTTGAAGCTAGGACCCAGATCCTACCCGGATTCGACGGGTCCTAATTTTGAGGACCCAGATTCGCTCAAAACGGGTACGGATTCTCGGATCCGGGTCGGGTCCATTACCCATTGCCATCCCTAACAATGACATGTTACTTTTACATTATGATATAATAAGTGTTAGTCTAAAGATTTGAACTCATAAACATGCACTTAAATATTTAGATATCTATCATTTGTAGCATATTTATTACGTTGAAAACATATCGATTTTTAGTTGTATTAACCTCCAAACTAAGAACTAATTTTTTTTAAGAAAAAAACAACCCGAATTGAAATCCCCCAACCCCCACTTCTTTTTCTTCCCCACTTCTTATCCACATCTTCATGAACCAATTATTTGAAAATCAAAATTCTACGACTATGCCACACTCTTTATTGTTATCTTTCTTGTTTTTAATTACTAATTTTTCTACCTTAAAAATAAGTTTGGTTTTCCCTCACTTTGACCTTCTCACACTCTTTTAAGGACCCCTACCACCATCACAAGACTTTTTCTGTACAATTTTGTTACCGTACAACCACCACAATTATAATCATAGGTATTATACCCTACTACCACCTCCGCTATCCATTTTAAAAAAAATATGTTCAAAGGCAAAGAAAGATAATAAGGTAAATAATTGTCTAAAAAGAATAAAAACATACAGTTATAACACAATAACTGACCTAATAAAAAGAGACATACAAATTAAGAAAGTACATAATAACTATTGCTCGAGCCACATAACTAGTTTTTGAAAAATAAAATAGTGCTAGTAATAAGAAGCAAGTGATGGTCACTTGACAAAATTGCCGAAGTCAAACATAGCTTGCTTAAGACATTAGTGAATTGGGCCTTCTACCAAATCATAAAACTAGTTGCTCAACCCTTGGATCCTTGAAATTCTTAAATCCACTGGATTGCAGGTAACGTTCACAAACTTGTATAAAAAGCATAGATCTTCTGTATTGTACTTGACGGACCATGAACGTAAAACACAGTTACTATATCGTTGCTAAACTTAAGGCCCACATAATATGATGCAGCCCTTTGAGAGGTTTGAATAATAACTTTTGGAAGTTTTGTGCTAAGGTTCAACTTCAAATGTATACATCTTTTTGCAACAAAAAAAAAGAATATATCTTTAAAATCACTCAATAATTTAGGCAATTTAAGTTGGAGATGGAACTTTTTTTCTCCTATATTGTTATGTTAAATGCTCTTTTTTGCTTTTTTACTTGTTTTATACTACTTAGATTTAGGGATGTCAATGGGGCAGGTTTCGTGGATACCCGCCCCGTATCTGCCCTAGTTACTCGGGGATGGGGGAAGGTTTCGCGGGTGATGGGACGGGGATGGGGATGAAAACAGTACCCACCGTGGGTGATGGGGCGAGTGTGGATGTTAATTGGCCCTGCCCCAACCCCGCCCGCCCCGTTTTATCCCTGTGTATTGAAGAAATTTATTTTTTAATGTAATTTATATTTTTTAAAAGTTTTTACCATTTGTTTCTCTAGGTCAAAAAATTTTAGTAGACCGGCATGGGACGGGATGAGACGGGGGGTTGGGGCGGATCTAGCGGGGGTGACTGGTGAGGCGGGTATGGGGATTCACACGAGTGATGGAGCGGGGATAGTTTTTGGTGTGTCCCCGTTGGGGCGGAGATGGGGATAAGATTTTCCCCCGCCATGGATGATGGGGCGGGGATGGGGATGAGTTTTTTAGGCGGGGATGGGGATAGGAATGCCAACATCCGTCCCGCCTTGCCCCATTGACATCCCTACTTAGATTAGATTCTCATTTTAGCTTCATTGATTGTTACAGTTATATGCAAAAGTTGTTAAAAGAGGCGGTCTAATTTTAAGTTAAAATTAGACCAACTCAAACTCATCACTTTTTTCAAAAAACCCAATACTTTATGCAAAAAGCCCAATACTTTCCCTTCTTTTTATTGGCTTAAGTTGTTGCCTACTTTTAAATTAAAATTAGGCGGTCTCATATAAGACTAACTCAGTTCTATGTTATTATTACATATGTTTGATTTTACTGTTATTGATATTTCTCATGCTTTGCGAGTAGCTTTTATGGTAGGGTTTGGGTGAAAATCCAACATTTGATTGATGGGTTTGTAAATTAATTGAGGACTTTTTTTGGATTATGGTTGATTAAATCACATGAGTGTTTTATACATGCTTTTTATATTGCGCACCTTAAATTGCATGATTTATTGCTTACTTGATGAAGGACTGAGAAGTGGAGTTAAGAAGTTGATATCTAACATTTGACTAACCCGAAAATCCACTACAACAAGATTTACTATTTAGGGGACTCATATTAAGCTTACAAATGTTGTCAAATGCCTAATTAATTATTTGATTATTCTCATGAGGGT
Organism: Patellifolia procumbens; assembly: GCA_947645195.1. Classification (NCBI taxonomy): domain Eukaryota; kingdom Viridiplantae; phylum Streptophyta; class Magnoliopsida; order Caryophyllales; family Amaranthaceae; genus Patellifolia; species Patellifolia procumbens. The sequence goes on from CANSGD010000144.1 coordinate 5,688,083, forward strand.
AGTTGTTAAATACATCAATAAGGGCTTCCTTTTTAATTGGAGAGAGTAAATATGAGAATATTGGTAATATTCCTCAATAATATCTTTTAAATTTTCTTTTACTATGTCGTGATTGATGTATTGCTGTTGTATCCCATTTCCTAGATTTAGATGATTGTATAGTTTCTCTATTTTAACTATTTTTTCATTTTTGGTTTTGTTTAGCTTGGCAAATTTGATTAGCATTAGTTTGTATCTATCTAAAGCTTATCCTTAGATTTTACATAGCTTATCATAAGTCCATACTTGTCAGTGCTCCTTTTAGTCCTTGTGGGATCAAGTCCTACTTGTCCCTTTCTACCTAGATAAAGAAAGAGGATGAGTTACTTTTTACTTCCTCCGTTCTTTAATACTCGCACCATTGAAGCAGTTTACGTAATCCAATGCACAATTTAGATGTTAAATATCTTTAATTATACACAATAAAAAATTATGCAAATTAGATTTTAATAATCTATACATTGAGACGAATCTAACAAGATCCCACATGACTATATTTTTTCTTACATATAAGTCACAATATTATTTGAAGTGGACATGTGTGAATAGTTTGAGAGATAGAAATGGTGCGAGTATTAAAAAACGGAGGAAGTATTTGTTAGGCTCGACAACTAACAACCTATTACTTAGGCCTTTGTTGATCCTATTTTGTGTCACTACTAGGGATGACAATTTAGTTCAAATATGATCCTTATTTGACTTGATTTCAACACAAAGAATTTAGTTGGAATTTGGAAAAATAATGATAATATGATTCATTTTCTATAAGAAGTGGAATTTATGTGATTTTTAACAAATCCGACACAGACCTAAATATTATTGCCACATTACCATTTGATAAATTAAAATTGCATCATAATAGTATACTTATATTGAATAAAAATCAGTTCAGTAAAATTAAGTTTAGATGAGCTAAAATAAGTTTAGTAAAAAATCAATAGTGCAAAGAAGAAAAAACAACATGAATCATTAAGCATAAGTTTAATTCAATAAAAATAAGTTCAATTTAACAAAAATAAATTTAATTCAACAATAATAAATTCAATTCCGTTCAGTTCAATAAAATTAAGGTGAACTAAACACATCTTTTAGACATCGGCCAATAGGCTGATAGCTTTAGGCCAAATTTAACATGTGAAGTTTCCGGTGTTAAGTACTTCATTCCGTTGGACCGTAATACAAGCAAAATCAACACAAATTCCAAGTTTTATATTCTCATTAAAAGCAGAAGGACCCAATTACCCAAGGTATTGGTGGGTGTGACCAGTACATGCATTACGGAAGAAGCTTCCTACAATCCTACCTCACCGTCTCTAATCAGATTTGACATTGATTAACGAGTTTATATTCTAATCCATTTCTTCTTACCTGACCTGTATTTGCATTGTGGTACACTTGTACATTGATATTTATAATTCAACATTTTAAATATATTGAAGGAACATTAGTATACTAAGATAAAATAACAAATATCAAGGTTAGAAGGGCTACTTAGGATCCGTTCTTTTCAACTTATCTGAACTTATCAGAACTTATTAGACCTTAATAGATCTTATTCGATCTTATTAGACCTTATTAGACTTTATTCGACCTTATTAGACCTTATTACACCTTATTTGACCTTATTAAACCTTATTTGACCTTATTTGACCTTATTTAACCTTATTGTTATTATTATTATTTTTATTATTATTTAATATTATTATTTATTATTATTATTATTTTTATTATTGTTATTATTATTTATTATTATCATTATTTATTATTATTATCATTATTTATTATTATTATCATTATTTATTATTATTATCATTATTTATACTATCACCATAATAATTATTATCATTCTTATCTCTAATATAATAATAATTACTCTGTTATTACTATTTTTCTTATTATGTTAATTTTTATTATCATTAATACTACTACCATTATTATATTATTATTATTCAAATTATTATATTATTACTATTATATTACTATAATTATCTATTATTATTGGTCTATAAGTCATTATCTATTGTTATTGTTATCATTAATTATAAATTTCTACGGAGGTAAACTTAAAAGATGCATATCAATAGCTTCAAGAACAACTACCAACTACAATAGTTTAGTGTTCATTTATAAACGACAATCCATAAAAGTCGATATCCCTTATTCATGTAGACGAATAAAATTCTCAAGCGTACAACAAGCAACGATGATAGCCCAATGAGTATAATAATAATAAATATTATATAATAAATAATAATAAATAATAATAATAATAATAATGTTGTTGTTATATAAAAAATATATAAGAACTTTATTAGACCTTATTAGAACTTATTAGACCTTATTCGACCTTATTAGACCTTATTAGACCTTATTCGACCTTATTCGATCTTATTAGACCTTATCTGAACTCATCTGAACTTATCTGAACTTATAAGGACTGAAAATAATTTGAAAAGAACAGACCCTTATTTATGCTCGTTTCCTTTTCAAGGATGTTCATTCTGTGTCCTTTTGCCCATGTATTTGCTTTTGATGTTCATCCGGTATCCTCTTCATTTTCTATTTATTAAAAGAGGCGATAAAATTAGACCAAGTAAAGCCCATATTTCATTAACAAGCTCATAAACATAATGATGAACTTTATTAAAAAGATTGTTTTTCCTCTTCATAATGTTGGGCTTGGACCGTTGCCTAATTTTAAGTTATTATTAAGCGGTCTTTTACAAGACCAACTGCCAGATGTTTATTTAGTGTCCCTTTGTTCATGTTCTTGAAACAGATTTTTCGTTCCGCGTCACTGTGTTCATCTGTGCTTGCAACTAGTGTTCATTCCTCTTCTATTTCTTTAATAATGAATCACGTTTACTCTATTGCATTTGATGCGTGCCCACCATGTTTAGGGTGGTTCCATGTCCACCATCGAGTTTGCGTCACATGACTATAAAGTTTCTTTGTTCATTTTCTACAACCAGATGTTCATTTTGTTAAACCTTATATTCTGTTATGGGTTTTAGGCCCAATCTGTTTAGGTTAACTCTAAGGGTGCTTATATAAACTCTTAGGTTAAACATATAGCCGTATTCACTATTCAGTTAATCTTAGTGTTGCCTAACACTATTCTGTATTATATTTCTCTCCTAAATAAAACTACTCTCCCTCGGGTCTGGTGGACGTAGTAACACATTGCTAGTGAACCACGTTAAAATTTGTGTCTTTTATTGTCACTCACGTTCTTATTAGTCTTTATTGCCTCTCCCGTAAGAACACATATTTACATAGAGCAAAGCATGCAATAATTGAGTGAAATTTGCCTATTATGTTGACACTAACTCGTCTTGTTTCACCCCATCCTTACAAGACTCCACATAGAATCCAAGTGTATTAAATTCCCTTTCCTTATGATTATATTGAACTAAATTTGTCAACTCTTAAAACCACACCTCATATAGCGCTAAGAAACTCCAACAACCATATTCGCAATATAATGAGTTTCAATCTTGGCAAATCTCCCCCTATAATAGCAGAAGCCAGAATTCTTTATAATGGCTTCATTCAAGTCAATGACATGCAAATTCAAGATCTTCTTATTGAAGAGGACAATCTAGTCATCATCAACGTCATTTTCAAAGATCTCCTCATTAAAGAGAACAATCTAGTCATCATCAACATCCTTTTCAAGATAAGTAGCATTGTATTGGCTTGAATGACGAGATTGTCAGAAGCCGATGAAGTAGCACGTTACCTTTACATGGACATCATATTTATTCAGAAAGCTAGTGGTTTTTCAAACAACTCTAATTTCATTATTACATAGAATCTACCAATTGAGAAAATGATCCTATAGTCCTATCTCATAAATAAAAAAAAAAAGTACTTCAAGCAGCAATACCCTAATTACATTAAAATAATGATTCTAAATCCAAACAACTCTAATTTTGATTAATTAAAAGAATAGGCTAATAAATGGTCCAAAAAGAGAGCAAAAGGAGTACAGAAAACACCAAAAAGATAGTTCCATCTCGGGGGACCAAAAAGATGGAGAACAGGCTTAAGGCAAAGCTTAAAATAACAACTTTGAGTTTCTAATTGATTCCCTTTGACTAGTCAGTAGTCATCCATCTTAGGCCTTTTTGATTTAGGTAGGGGAATCCACCACGCGGCATTTCCCCATTCGAATATCTTCATCTAACTATATTCTTAATTGTATAATCATGTCATTACTCATTTGTGTCTTCCCCAATTCACCATATGTCCATATCCTTTCCGCCGCTAGCTTCCCTATAAATTATAGTCATCCAACTATATAACTCACTGCATTACAAAGGTGCTAAAGTGTTTTTTGCATTGTACTGAATGATCATTATTTTAAGTTAATAGCCAATTGATAAAGTTTTGAAGAGAGATTGATAAAATGTCATTTAAGATCAACTATTTTCACCACTTTCCAGTATTTAATATATGTATATAGGAATACAAGATATAGAGATGTAGATTAGTTTGAAAGGAAAAATTCCCTTAGAAAAACTCTAGTGTTTTTTTAAGAGGAAAGGAGATTATACATGACTACTAATCCTAACCTAAAACATCATTAATTCCTTACAGATTAGGAGAAAAATATGAACATTAAGATGAGAAAAAGAATAAAACAACACTGTTGTTTACGATCTTATATTCCTATATAAAGGGGAAAAAATAATTTGACTTTCTAATAAAATATTCAAAATCTCCAATAGATAGACTCGGTTAGAAACACGACTATAACATAATTCTTTCTCCAGGCTATCCTGAATCATATGCTCCAACTGTTAGAAAAAGTGTTTGGTTAATGACTTTTTAAGTATCTCAAAAATTAGTATTCAAACAAAAGTAATAAGTAACATTTGACTTTTATCTCCATTTTTTCCTATACGGTTAACACTAATAATTTAGTTTTCCAAATATTTTTTCTAATAAATAGTCACTAGTTAAACAATCAACATGAAAAACCATACAAAGATCAAATCAAATCAGCCAATACAATAACCAAAAATTAATAACTAACGAGTAATTTCTAAACACTCATTTATTTAACTGAAAGCTAGATACAATCAAAACCAGTCAATCCATATAGCTGACCAAAATCAGCTAATATAAAAAGACCAACAACCAATTGTCAAAAGCCAATTATGAAACATCCCAACCATCGTTAAAATGAAACAGAGAAACCGATTCCTATCTACTACAATCAGGGGCGGAGCTGGTGCACGCCACCCTGGTACACGTGCACCAGCGAATTTTTTTAAAAAACCAAAAAAAAAAATCAAAAACCAAAAAAAAAACCTCGTAACACCTCTCCTCTCCCATACTCTCTCTCTCCCTCAACACGCAGACACCGCACACATCTCCATCTCTCTCCCTTCCCCAATTCGCAGGCGGTCGGTGCTCATTGTTTTCCACCGTCGAGCAGAGGCGGTCGGCGCTCATTCTTCCCCTATACACTCGACCAACGAAGTAGCGAGTGACGACTGACGACCACTCAACCAGGCCCAGCGAAGTAGCGAGTGACCACTCGCCTGAGTTTTGCGACCACTCACTTGCTGGCTACTGACCGACGCGGCGACGCCTGAGTCCTGACTTCACCGCCGGAATCGAAAACTACGGACTGAGGTATATATTTTGCTTTAAGGCTCAATTTTGCTTCAAATTAGTTGTAATTATTAATTAGGTTATAGATTTTTGCTTCAAATTAGTTGCAATTTTGCTCAATTTTGCTTCAAATTAGTTGGAATTGCTGTAATTTACTCAAAAATGGATTACTCTAAACTGATTTTAGATTCTTGAATGCTCCATTTAAATATATTTAGCCACTTTTACAAGCTCTGTTGATTGGTTGCTCAAGTGGGTTAATTTCTTGTCAAATAATGGATTAGTGATTAATGGATTGAAACTCAAGAGATTGAATCAAATAATTTGTTGATTGGTCTATGGGAGTTTTGAAACTCAAGAGAATGAAAACTATATATATTAGATACATACTGTATATTAAGCTAATGGTTATCACTATTTGGAGTACTACATGAATATTTTTTTTGTATTTTGTAGTACTATTTGGTTGTATTTTCAAGTTTTATTTAGTTGTAATGTGAATTGTTAGTTTTCTTTTACTTTGGAATGAAATTTGTTAGAGTGTACTTTTGAGAGAAAAAATTTGATTCCAATGTGTGATCGGCGATTGGTGGCGAACCACTATATGAAAAATTCTGGATCCGCCTCTGACAACAATCAATTAACGGTTCTCTTTTAAGCCTATGATAAAATGGAGAAACCAAATTATTCATCGTCCAAAGCAGTAATTATTCATTCCCTTCGTCCAGGGCGCTCCACTAAAGGTACAGAGTTGGTTAAAGATCTATTTCATCTCAAAGGTTAAGATTCGAATTCCTACCCAATTAACTAAAAGAGACAAAGTGAGCGACCAACGACCACTATACCTTGACAACTTTGATTCGTGTGACTTGTAATTACATCAAAGTTCCAAGGAGGAGAAGGGGAAAATGGACCAATGGGGTTGATCACGTGGTTTCTTTGATGAGTCAGTATCGCCAGCTCATACCTGAAAACTTACAAGTCAAGGCACGGTCAACTCTGCCACTGTGCAATGCAACCCCGAGTGCCCCAACCTGTGTTTGTTTAAGTAGAAATCCATTGTCATATGCATATTTGCATATCCTCCCCCAATCAAAAGATCCAAATCCTCCACTCCTCTCATCTCTGAAGATACCACAGTCCACAGCTAATATCATTAATAACCTCCTTTTCCTCTTTTACAACAACAATCCAATTACCATTAATAACTGCACACTTTTCTTTAAATTCACTCCCATTGCTTTCAAAAGCCATCATTGAAGATCACTCTTACCATTTGACAGCTATGTTTCATTTTTCTTTTTTCTTTTTTTCATTTTTCAATTCTCAACCCATTGTATAAACATCTAAAACCTAGAAAGTTTGAGGGTTCGTGTTTTTCAATTTATAATGAATTCTTATAAGTTGAGATAAATTCAAATTAGGTTCTAATAAGGTTTTATTTAATGAGGTCAAATAAAATCTTATAAGTTCAGATAAACAAAAATAAGTTGAAAAGAACAGGCCCTTAGACTTATTCTTTTCAATTTCTTTAAGTTTTTATCAGTAAACAGAATTACAGATTATTTCAACTAATGACTAAAAGTGATAATTCTAGATAAGTGCTAATAAGTTTTGACTCTCTTACAAATAAGATAAGTTCAAATAAAGTTGAATAAGTTCAAATTCGTACTTAAAACCCTAGCATCTAAACACTCCTGTTCAATAAGATATCAGAGGCAAATATTAGTACTAAAAGTGGTTAAATTGTTAATACGTGGACATCAATCAAACTATTTAAGGTATCAACTCAAAAAATTATGGTGAAACTTGAAAGTGGTTACTTGCCCTGTAAATCTCGCCTGCAAATAAGTAAAATTAATTTCATTTCAGTTCTACTTCAACTTTTTATTAACACATTTATTATTATCATTATTAAGTAGTATTATTATCACTATAATAATAATAATTATTATTATTATTATTATTATTATTATTATATTATTATTATAACAAAACGGGCAAAATCATACAACCTATAAGAAATTAGTGGACAACCGAGATCTGGACACCCACTGCTCTAGCTATAACAAACGCTATCCTAGTGAAAATATGGGCAGTAGCATGTGCCCCTATGTCCTGAGTCTTCGAGAAGTTCTGAACTCGCTTCATCAACGCAACAACCACATTATCCAATTTTCCAAGAGAAGAAAAGGAACAAGGAAGGAAGCCATACCCCAATTGCTCGACAACGAGCTTCATACTTGACCCGCTTTCGATGAGCCGCGTCAGCAATTATTATTACAACTATTATTATTGTTACTTCTACTTCAACTTCTTTTTAACACTTTATTATCACTTATTATTATTATTATCGTTATAAATATTATCATTACTAAGTATTATTATTATCGTTATAATTATTATAATTCATAATTATTATAATTCTTAAGTTTTATCATTATTATTATTATTATTATTATATTTATTTATTTATTATTATTATCACCATCATCATCATCATTATCATTATTACTCCCTCCGTTTTTTCTAGTAGGGAGGTTTGCTTTTTTGCGCTGGACCAAGAAAAAAGTGTAAAAGTAAGAGAAAAGGATGGAAAAATTAAGGAAAAAGTGAAAAAGTAAAAGAGAAAAAGTATGAGAGAAGTGTAATAATTAGGTGGACCAACCTACCATTTATAGAAAAAAAGGAGAAATGTCTCCATTAAATAAAAACACCCCTAAATGGCAAAATGTCCCTATTGAAAAAAGAAGAAGGAGTATTATAATAATAATAATTATTTTTTATTAATTATATTATCATTATTAATACTAATAAAAAAATATGATTATTAAGTATCATTAGTATTTTTTTTATTATATTAAGTATTATTATTATTATTACTATTATAAATAGTAGAAAAAATTGCCTAGAATAATGCAACCTTTTGCCATTCGCAAATAATAATGCAATCTAAAGATGATTCTAGAATAATGCAAAAATCGAATTTAACCTAAAGAAGAGGTTAAGTGAAACACGTGTCGTTTAGTTATTGGTTATCATAATTTTTTTTTTTTTAAAATTATAAACAAAAAGATTAAAATAAAAACAAAAAAAACAAAGACAAAAACAAACCCCCTCCCTCTTCACGGTCACTAGAGCCACCCCACCCCTCCTCCTTCCCCCAGCCATGAAACCACCAAGACGCCGCCGTCGCCGAGCCACCTACCCAGCACTCACCTCTCTCTGTCCCTGCACGAAACCACGCATTCCCCCTTTCGCTACCCCGTTCCCGCACCCCACCTTTCTGTCCGGAAACCACTTGGGGTCCTCCGTCTACACTGCCCGCAAAACCAGTTAAGTGTTGGGTAGGGGGTTGATAGCAACGGCCAGCAGGGGTGGGGATTGATAGCAGCGGTGGTGGGTGGAGTTAATTAGAATTTAGAGTTTTAAATAAAAATTACCAATGGTTCAGGTCACCGGTCATTTGGCCTATTTAAAATAAATGGGGAACAAAGATTGCCTTATTCTAGAATAATCGAAAGGTTACATTATTATTTGCGAATCGCTAAAATGTTACATTATTAGAAGAAATTTTTTTCCTAAATAGTATTATTCTTAAGTATAATTAGTACTCCCTCCGTTCTCAAATGTTGTTCTCATTTGGAATCGGGGAGAGAATTAAGAAAATTGAATCTTAGTATAATATTATTTAAAGATTGCATGTTTTTGGGTTAATTATTGAATAGTTTATCTTACCAAAGCATAATAAATGTAAAAGATACATTTGATGTAAGAACAACACATATTACTGTGCAAAACAACCAATAAGATCGAGAGTTTATAAGAAAATATGTTGACTTTATGTAAGTTAAATTTATAAAGATTCCAAATGAGAACGACTTAAAGGAACACTAATTCGGGAAATGGGAACAAAATTAGGGAACAGAGGGAGTATTATAATAATAATAATAATTATTATTATTATTATTAAGGATAATTATTATTGCCATTATTTCTATATTGTATTATCATTATATCATCTATATAATTCAATTTTACAAAAAATAAGTTCAGTTCAGTTCTTTACAGGCCAAAAGAACAGGCCTTAGTGCCAATATTTTACTTCAATTGCATAAATAGCTAACATGTCTCTCTTAGGCCTATTTTGTCAGACTAGATTAAAGAAAATTAGATTCAATTCTATTAACTTTAGACAATATCATTTTAGTTAGTTTCCTTTCTTAGATTTTCCTTAAATAATATCAGTTCAGTTTAGTCCAAAAATAATAGGGTCTTCAACTCTAAGCTCTGTTCTTCTGGACCGAATTAATTTAAAAACATTTCAATTCAATTCAATTAATTTCATTTCCGAACACTTCAGTTTCTTTCCTTTTGTCTTATAGTTCCTTGCAATTCAGTTCAAAACATTGCAATTCTTTCAATCCAAAAGAACATAACAAATCTCCATTATTAAAGTTTGAGTCTCCCACCCACCAAACCCCCTTCCAAAGAGAAGAAAAAGATGGGAATGAAGCATCACTTTGATAAGAAGAAGTGGCTCGGACCCGCTCGGTTCTTTATGGGCCAGACACTTGAGAGTAGGGGAAAGGATAAGGGAATCCCTACTCTCAAAGTGCCTCTAGTGGGGATTGATCCCCCAACCTTGAGGTCGGAAGGATGTTCTCCTTACCACTAGACCAAGTACTACTTGGTTGGTGTACTCTTAATATTAAAGATAAGGTTCAAACGAGTGAGGGATTAGGTTAATATTTATACACCCGAGTATACCATGAGCGTGATACACCCAATGCTAATTTTATGCTCAAATAGTCTTGGTGTACGTGTACCATGAGCATGGTACATCCGAATGTATGATACATAATATATAATATCTAGGCCTACTAAGGTTTTGTTCTCTTTAATTGAAAATAGCAATTGAACTAAACAACATTGAACTGAAGGAGTAAGTTAATGTGAGAGTGAAACTGTAAAAGTATTATTAATAATCGAACTAAAAATAACTTGAATGAAAATAAGCTGGAGAGAATAAACCCAAAATAAGGAGTAATAATTAACACCTTGTTAAACATCCCTTTAATTGACATTCAATAGTAGTCATAGGACAGAATTCTTGCTACCAAATTTGTAGATATAGCTAACACGGAAAAAACGATTTTCTTTCTCACTCCTAGAATCCATATTTGTACCCTACTAGTTTTCCATTCCATAAATTATTCGAAAATTCTCTTTCTCACATACCAAAAGAGTGTAGAAATCCATTCTAAAGCTTGAAAATCAACTTCCAACAAACATTAGAAATTCACTCTCAAGCGTGAAAATCAACCTCCAACAAACATCACACATATGTATGTTCCTTTTTAATGATTGCATATGAACTTATGTAACTAAAAAAACTTTATCATGTTGAATCTTATGAAATTATGCTAATTTTCAAAATACTAGCATATTTCAAACATTTAACAATATATAACTGAAGACATTAAAAAATAAAACTCATTCAAATCAAAATAAAACAAATGTGAACATCATCATAAAGGGCACATAGAGAGTATATTTTAATATATACTCAAGTAGGATAACATTGGTGTTTCTCCTTGCTCCTTGCATATGTCCATGATTTAGATACAAAATTTTTGGTCCAATCATGATTATTAACCTATGATTGATCTCCCACCAATACACTGAGGAAGTGAGGATTACAATTATACCTCTGTACTTGAAAAACCATAAAAACGACCCTACCACCTGATGTGCATATATTATTTTGTACTAATGTCTCGTACATACTGGCTTTCTATGAATTATGACATGTTGATTTTCTGGTTGCTTTATTAATCTACCATGACCATGGAATTCAAACTGAATTTTGGTATGTTGTGGACCAAGATCAACTATTGGATTTTGGTATGTTGTGGTCCAACTACACCCACAAGAATTTCCAATCGTCTTCTCATATGTAAAACACCGTTGCGTGGTTTGCATAACCACATCTGTGTTATACAAAGACCCAATATACACCTTATTCTATACAGAACAATTAGTTGTTTAGAGTTTTGCTACGGAATACGTGGCCTCTATTTCTTACACATAAGTCATAACCATTGATGAGAATGGCATCAACTAGCTATCTCCTACAGAGCAAAGCATCCAGACAAAAAGCAAAGGAGCAACAGAGCATCTTCTTATGAGTCATGATACAAGCAAAATATCAGTCATTCAATGCAAAACTTAATGTCTAGCCAAAAGAACATCACATCATGACATAGACATAAACAACTTAAAAACAACAACGTTCTTCCAGCATGTATAGTGTTGAGTCAAAGTTTGAAGAGGTTTAGATATATATGGTCTATTCTTATCTAGTCAAAGACTATTAAGATGAATTCAAGTTTGGCTCATTATCGAACATTTAAGCATTGAACATGAGCAAACGTCAAGAATGCCTATGATTTGATATTCACCCATCGCCCTTGTTAGTTGCCTAACTAGTTAGGCCAATAGTTCTATTTTCATTGAAATAGATGGTGTACATAACACAGTCTATAACCATTCCTACCCTCCGCAAACAAAAAAAGGTTATCTATGTAGTGCTCTGTAGTTTGACTCTTATGTTTATACACTATCTTCAAGCTTCAATACATTTCTACGCTATACGCTTATACTTACGAAATTTTAAAGCAATTGCTAAGTCTCAGTTAACTATTGTCAAATGGTAGTTAGAACAAATTAGGTCCTCCATTCTCTATAGCTTATTGCCATTTCAAGTCAGCACAATACTTTTATCTTCACATTTCACTGTTCTATTTAGTTCAGTTAAGTTCGTTTTCAGCCCAAGAGAAAGGCAGAGCAATATTTAGGGTCATTTAAGATTTTCTAAAGCAAATAAGGGAAGTTTGACATACATGGATTCCTCCAAACCAACTTCCTACTCTCCTTTCTAATCGTAATTACTTTCAAAACCTTAATTAAAACTAGATCCAACTCCAAGTTGTTGTAAGAAACAGTTAAACATATAGGAGTGGATTAAAAGTTGAGTGACCACAAAAAATGAGAAATGATAAACCATTGTATATAAAATTGGTGGGCACTATACAGAATGAAATTAAAAAATGCCTCATAAACTCATGTTTCTAATATATTTTTTCACTTAAACTTATTGGACTAGACTTGATTAGACTTCTCAGACTTGACATTAACTTAAATCTACACTTGATCAGAGTCTATCAGCCTTAATTAGAATGACTAACGATGAAACTTATTCTTGTAAGGTGAAAAGAATGCATCCCCACATATTTAGACATTCTCATAACTAAAAGCCCCGCGCTTTTCAACTATAATTTAGTTATAACAAAAAATAAGTATTAATAAGTTCTAATAGAGTTAGAAACTCCTACAGATAAGATTTGAATAAGTTCTGATAAGTGGTAATAAGTTGAAATGAATATACCCTAATTTGAATAACAAGAGGACACCATGTAGAGAAAACCCAAAAAAAGAAAAGAAAGGAAAAGCATTCAAAGCCTCCTACTCTGTCCAGCCTTAAAGCCTGTGATATAAAATACAGAAATCTAGAGAGAGAGGGAGAGGTGGGGTTAAAGGAGGGGAAAGAAACAGAAGGCAATAGACTAGATTGGGTCCATCAATATTAATTAAGAGGGAGAAGAAAAGAAGAAAGGGGGGAGAACTGAAAAGAAGTCCTTTTTGTTTGGTTATGCTCTCTTCATAATAACCCCTTTTACTCTCTTGTTTCTGTGCACCATTTTCTCAGCCTTCTCATGGCATGTTTAGAAATGTACAACAACAATTCCCATCCTCACTCTCAACCTCCTCCTCCTCCAATGAGCCCAAGAATCTCTTTTTCCAATGACTTTGTTGAATCTCACTCCCACAATTCACACAACTTCCTTAGTCATTCCAGGTCAGAAGCTGCTGCTTTTGCTGCACCAGCTTCTTCAGATTTTGAGTTCTCTGTTACTAACTATAACATGCTTAGTAGTGCTGATGAGATTTTCTCCAAAGGCAGACTTTTGCCCTTCAAAAACAACAACAATGGCAACAATCAGAGGACTCTAAGAGATCAACTCCTTGTTAATGAAGATGAGTGTGACTTCTCTCTTAAGCCTCCTAAGGGTTCTTCTTCTTCTTCTTCTACTAACAGGTGGAAGGGCTTTTTGGGTCTTAGAAAGTCTCACATTGGCTCCAAAAAGCCTGAGAAAAATGATCTTTCTTCTGATCATGCTAAAAGGTTTTCCTTTTCCCTTGAGGATCCTAATCTTACCAAATCTCCTCAGGTATCTTTTCTTTTTATCCTTTTCAACTGTTAAATTCTCTGATTTTTCAGCTAAATTATGTCATGATCTTGATTATCTTATTTGATCCCTAGATCCACACCATATATCATATATGACAACCCCCTCCCCCCCAAAAAAAAAAAAAACATGTAAAACTGCTAGGTTCATTATCTTTTTTGTTTTCAGTATCTTAAAAACCAAAATATGGAACCAGAAAAAAGTAGTTTCCTGTTCTTTGTAGTCATTGTTTTAAGGATTTTAAAATAAACATGATTACCTCCCTTGTGAGTAATACTAAGTTTTGTTACCTCTTATACCATATGACTCTAAATGCACTAAAACCAGAACAAGAAACCGACAATGATACCCAAAAGTATAGTAACTTACTGATATTTACTTGAAATTTGTTTCAGGAAATGTTGAGCAGTGAAAATGCAAGTAGCAGTGATATGGAGATGGGGATATAATAATTACAGAGATCAGTTTGGTGTTCTGTTCATAGGGGGGAAGGTGCAACTTTGACTGTTTTTGTCTTTTATTTAATTTTTTTTCTATTTACCTTCAATTTTTCAGAGGAGGTTAAGATGGAATCTAGAGAATGCTAATATTTGGGGTTAGTGGATTGGTCTCAACTTTGATTCTTCACCTTTTTTTGGGGGGACTTTCTAGTGTTTTCTGCCCTAGAAGTTTGTCCTTTTAGGTGTTGTGATGTACAAAATGCAAAAAAAAAAAATGATTTTGCAGGTTTTCACTCTCTTTCTCTTTCTCTCTCTCTCTCTATCTATTGGTCAGATGATTAGATCTATTCTGCTTCTAGTTGGGTCTTGTAATGTACCTTCATTCCAATCCAATGTACTTGGTTCTGTAATCAGCTAGCTACATTTTTCAAACATCACTTCCCTTCCCCTCATTGGTCAAATAGACCAACCTCTTTGCAGATCATAACATCTTCATTATTATTATTTAGCTTGTTCTTCCTGATTGCATATACAGTTTTTATTTTTATCTCAAGTCACTTGAGCTTTGAGTTATGGGGTAATAATAAATTAGTAGTTGTAATAGTGATTTGTCCGGAACAAAAGAGTCAAGATGCCGATTGTTGCCAAAGAGTTTTATGTGAATAAGAGGTTGTGGCTTTGATGCAATGGGAATCAATGGAAGAGTCCGATTTGAAAGCCTAACAGTAAGCAGATAACTGATGGTGAATTATCAATTGTGTCTTTAGTTGCTGGCTAATAGTTAATAGAGTTTATCTAATTGATGCAGATGCATCAAAGAATGATGAGAATTTAAATATGGATGTAGATGGGTTATTAATAACTGACACAAACATTTTTTTAGGAAAGGATGCAAATGGGTTTTTTCATGAATTAGTTGTAGACGGGTTTTGAAATAATTGACGCAGATGGGTTTTTTAAGGTAAGGATGCAAATGGGTAATCAAAATATGGATGTTGACAGGATTGAATCCTGAGCTTTATCTGGCTAATCTAGGTTTAATTAGCAACTAATATAGTTTCAGATAAGCCAAAAAAGGAAAAAGGGCATAGTAAAGATGAGTTAAGAGAGTGAATATCCTTGGACCCATTTCTAAAAACGACATTTGTATGATGTAACATAATAAAATTAAGTGAATGTAAAACACAAGGTGTTCTTCATAAAGATGAATTCAAAGGCAAAATCTTGACTTTGGAAAAGTAAAAAGATTTTACACGTCCAGGTAAAGGAGATTAAAACAGAAAGGCTCCAAAAATCAACATCAAGTCAAGAAAATGTAACCATCAAATCAGAAAAATAATCAAACAAAAGAGTACATAAAAGCAGCATTGCGGAATAACAGAAAAGCCCCCAACCCCATTTAAATGCAGCCAAAAGAATGGACCCCAAAAGCCCTATTTCAACACATTTACAATTGGTTTTTTAAAAATGAGCAATATTCACTTAAAATATCAACTGATGGGACCGAAAAAGTAGGCCATATGTCTATTTTCTATTCCAGATTGACAAATATTGTTGAGTATTCTTAATGTCTTAAAGCGATACATATACGATATACTCACTTCCTTCTTTTATGTTCTACTCTTT
The DNA here is from genome assembly GCA_947645195.1 of Patellifolia procumbens. Taxonomy (NCBI): domain Eukaryota; kingdom Viridiplantae; phylum Streptophyta; class Magnoliopsida; order Caryophyllales; family Amaranthaceae; genus Patellifolia; species Patellifolia procumbens. The sequence goes on from CANSGD010000144.1 coordinate 5,704,125, forward strand.
ATCGTACCTTCAAAAACTAAGGTGGGTATGGGAGAGATTGTACCATGTGGAGTTGATTGAAAGAAGGTGGAATGACAGGGTTGCATGTGGCGGTTTGAGTAAGGAAAAGATGGAGAAGAATTGCATCACTGAAAGTGTGGGGCAAGAACCAAATTATGAAAGGGCGGAACGAAAAACCCCGAAAACAGAAAGTTGGTAGAACAGAAAAGAACAAAGGGAGCAAGTCTAAGTGGCACAACGATATTTAACTTAGGTTAGTTACTAACAACTCTCCAAATCCAACTCTTAGGCTGCCATGAACAAGGTACTAGGTACATGAAAATTCGAAGTTCCAAAATACATAATTCAAGTATCAAACACTGAGGCCTACAGTTTAAGTCATTTTTCCTTTGCTATATACTTCATATAGATGACATAGACTGCACATAATGGGTACATATAAAACTAGTCGAGACTCAAGAGTTCTCACCACTGAGCACTGACCTGTTCCTGAAACCTGGACTCGTGATTCTTGATCTCTGATTTCAGCATCTCAATTTCATCAGCACGCTTACGAAAAATACCCATCAGCCCAGAAAGTTTGGATTCAAGATTCTTGATCTTGCTTTCTGAGATAGCATGATCTGATGACAGGTCCAAATAATGTTTCCTGTACTTGGCTGCCTCTGGGTCATCAGTGATCCTCCGAAGATTGTCTAAATGACTGAGCATAAATCCAACTTCCATCCCAAGAAGTTTGAGGGATTTCAGTTTCTCACCCCATATTGAAGATTCATCTTTGGAAGTATGGAGCTCACAGCTTTTTATTGCAACAGTGACATTGACAGTTTCGATGATGCATCCAGCTATCAGAAAAGGATTAATGCCCTCTAGGAGATGGGTATGGAGGAATGCATTCTGACTGCAACAAAGTTCGTAATACCTATACTTGATGTTGTGAGGAAGCGCATATTCTTTCTTTAGCAAATCATCTATTAGAATGAGGAACTCCTTAGAGCTTGCAAAACCATTATCATCAACAGCAGCAGGATTGTCTTTGGAGAGAAGTACGGTTTGGTCCTTATCTTGAGCTACCACCGACAGAGAAGAAGGTCGATGTGTTTCAATAGTTTGCTCCAGGCTGCCCACTTCTACACCTGAACATAAAATTGGTGTAGATGCAATCAATTGAATCAAAGATGATACCGCATAAAATCAATACAAGAATTTCCAGTACCACTTTGTACTACTTCAGTTGGGAAATTTCGCATGACACAAGATTCATCATTCCCTGTCCAATCAGTTTTTCTTATTATGTACACCTGCAAAATACAAGTGTGAAGAGAAAGACTAAACTGGTGCTTTAGAATCCAGAACCAGTAAGAATTTTTCAAAAAGCTGACAAACTAACTCTCAGATATGTTGATAAGCACTTCAAATATAACTTCTCCCTTTAAAAAAGATGTTCCGCAATCTAAAGGGATTGTCCTTGTAACAACTCCATCAAAATTTTGAGCTGCTTTGCTCAATTTAGCGCACATCAAAAATCTGATTTTACCCAAACCTTTCTAATTCTAAGGTATATCTACTTTAGAAAGTCTAAGATTGACAAACTCAAGCAAATAAGCTCTTTTGGTGACCCTCGATATTATTATGTACCTTATTAGCAATCACAAATTTACAACGCCGTATCCTACTCGAGCAATTAGCATAAACTTGTTACCACAAATTTATGTTGCAATTTTTCGATTTACAATTCATAATGAATGGGGCCTCACCTCAAGAACCCACGTAAGCAAATCAATAGTCCAGCTTCACTTAGGTTCAATTGGATGTCAAATCTTCAAAAATTATCAACTCCAAGACCTGAACACATATTTTTCTAAAAGTCTGGACGATGTGTAACAAGTAATACAGCTTTTTCAGACTTCAGTACTGGCTCCAAAACCAATTCTTGTGGTTTAGCAGAATACAAGGTTTCTGACACAGTTCTCACGCCAACATATACTTCCTACGTTCTTATTCTAATTGCAACATGTAATTTTTATTCTATTTCCACACTATACTTTCCCCATCTTTTGTGATTTTACCATTGAGAAAAATATAAGTCATGTAGGGTCTTGTTAGATTCGTCTCACTATCCCCTTCCAAGATATCAACTTCTAATATTTGTTACAAAGTTAATTAAAGATGTTATTGCTCAGAATTGTGCACTGGCAAGCGTCAAAACTCATATGTTGCAATTGGAAAAGAACGGAGGAAGTATCATGTTTAAGATTTGGGATCATTGGCATTTTCTCATCAATACAACGGCAAGACAGCAAAAGGGTGTGCAGCTTCGATGAAGGGGTACTGACATAAGATCACAAATCCAGGTGGAACTTCATCTAACTACGCCTTTTGCTTCTAACCCCCATCCATATTAAGGGAAGATTGAATCAACAGTTTAACAAGCTCTCCTTGAGCTTAGACGAATGCATTCTTTTTTATGTTAATTACATTATGAAGTAGATAAGTCTTACAAGAGCAAGAAAGGATAGTAGATATTTCCAAAAAGACTACCTTGAATTTGTTAGATTTCACTAGATGAAATACCAGGACATCTCCTTCAGATAGTTCTTCAGCTATAGAAAACCCTCTCCACCCACCACTCAATGCTGTCTTTCTTGCAAGATATTTTGCCCGGTATTTCTTACCATTTTGATTTTCCAAGATGAAATAAGTGTCCTTTTCCGGTAAATACATCTTGCAAAAAGGAACTGGGAGCCCCTGTCGAGGATGTAAATGAGCCTCTGTGCTTCAAAGATCAAAATTATCAACATCTATAATGCATGGACTTGCATGGATCAAGCGATGCAAATCTAACATGATTAATAGTCCAAGTGTAAGTTACAGTCATTTTCATAAAATTGTACTTGATTTTGGCCAAATCTAAAAGCTAAGGTGTTCATATCCATGCTAGGGTGGCAAGTACCCTCTAGGCCTATATAAAGTTTTATGAAAAGTCCGTGCAACATAGTCTAGACCAATATAAAAAGGTTTCATGTTAGAAAGTGCTAACCATCCAAAAACAACTAGCAACATGGGACTTCAACAAATGTTTTATGAAGCTAGGATGATTTGCCTCTAATCTAGAACGAAGCTCCTCAGCTTGGCGAATCGATGGCGGATTAATGTTTCGCCTACAGATTAAACAAGCCTCCGCATCAATATTGATAGCTAATAGTCTACAATATATGATCAGAAGACTAAACTACAAAGTACACTAACCTCTTGGCTTCCTTCTGGTGATAACATACACCCTGTAAAATATAAATTTATTAATTATTTAATTACATCCAAAACATAGCGACAGAATATAAACTTCTCAGTGTCAATGAGCGGAACAACTGCCCTTTTTGATGGTCATGGCCATACCACGTCCGAGTTTCTGTTGAGCTGTTTACTTCTTTTCCAAACTTTGCCGATTTGCCCCTTATAACTACCCAAAATATATAGTTACTTGGGAGTTTCCTTGAGCACATTGAGAAAGTCTTGAGCTGATTCCTGCCAACTGTTATAGACCATACTACTTTCTCAGATAATCTTATCTCTGACGTCTTCTCTTTTCCAGTAGCTAGATTCCTCAACTAGTTCTCTTGTTCACTATCAACCTACCCTTCTTCTTCACCTGATTCTTTTCACATTCTACTTCTCCAAGTTCTTCTTCTTCTATTGAGGATCTCACAACTCACACTAATTTTCCCTCTCTTGCTGACCCGAGAAGAACCACAAAACCTCATCCGAGGCCCACCTATTTGAGTGACTATATTTGCAATCTTGTACACCCTTCTTCCTCTTCTTTTTCTTCTCAGCCTAAACATTGGCACAATTTGGTTTCTTTTCACTCCTCACCTTTCACTCATAAAGCTCTTCTTGTTCATTCCTTCAATCATATGACCCACCTTCCTATCACATATCTTCTCGAGATCTATGATGGGTAGACGCTATAACCAAAGAGTCCACAGCTCATAAGGAGAATCAAACTTCACGAGTTGTCCCTTCCTCTAATTAAAAAAAAACAATAGGTCTTAAGTGGGTTAATAAAGTGAAATTAAATTCTGATGGGAGCCTAGGTCTTTTTTCTTCTTCAGCCTAAACATTGGTGTAATTTGGTTTCTTTTCACTCTCTACCTCCCACCATAAGGCTCTTCTAGGTCATTTATCCAATCATACTGAACTACGTTCCTATCACATTGCTTCTCGAGATCTATGATGAGCGAAAGCTATGAACAAAGTACTCCAAGTTCATAAGGATTTCAAACCTGAAATGTCGTTTCCTCCACAAGTAAAAGAAAACCAATAGATTGTAAGTGGGTTTCCAAAGTGAAGTTGAAATGTGACGTTACCCTAGAAACGTCTTAAGGCCAAACTAGAAGAAAAAGATAACACCCAAAAATTTGGTGTTGATTTGAAGGAGACTTCTCTTCGGTAGTCAAAATGGCCACCGTATATTTATCATTGCTTAAGCAGCCACCAAGGGTTGATCTCTCTTCTAGTTGGATGTCAACAATGCTCCTACATGGTCACTTACAAAAGTTTATGTGACGCTCCCTAATGGAATTACTAAAAGTCTAAAACTAAAAAGGTATGCACATCGAAGGAATTATTTAGTGTAAACAATGGTTCGCTAAGCTACTCAAGTGAACTCAAGCGCCAAGGTTTTGAGCAACCTAAACATAATGCCCTTTCATTATAAAAAGGGGAGTCTTGTCCTCTTTGGCAATTTTCCTTTCTGCTGGACATCCAAGAAACAGAGCATTGTATTCAATACCTCCACTGAAGCTCAATACCGAGCCAAGTAAGCAGCTTCATCTAAAGCAACATAGGTAATCAGAGTTCTCGAAGAGCTTGGAGTGTAAGCCGAAGCCTATTGCAATTTACTGAGACAACCAATCTACTTTATGAATGGCCAAAAGGCAAAAACCCTGTGTTTCATGAACCAAACACATTGATATAAATTCTGAGTTACACGTGGTGAAGTTTTGGAAGGTCTCATCCAATCGACCTCTTTACCTACCCAATCCAATTAGTCCATTAGCTGATGGTTTCACCAAGATTTCGCCATCTCCTCATGTTAGAGATCTTCTCTCCCAACTAGGAATCTCTTCCTGCGTTCCTAGCTTGAGGGGGGTATTCGACCGTCTCACCCTCACCCTAGAAGGTCAGAGCTCAAGTTGCAGAGATATAACGGATTAGTTTACCCCTAATTTTCTTCCTCATAAGTCATAATTTTGTCCCCCTCTTACTTCGGCGTTAGGTTATGTTTGCGAGCCGTATACACATTCAAAGAGTGCCATGAAATTGTGGGCATTGCTAGCTTTTGATTCCTCATCTCCACATTTTATAGTGGACAAGGGAGCTCCTTGGGGTTTTCATTCATCCCTCTCATTAAAGTGTTTTCCTAGCTGAATTAGGTGCCTATACTCTTGATTTTTTCTCAAAAGTATTATTACTTGTATTTTACTTCTTGAACATTGCTTTTGATAATCCCATAACAAAATTCAAGGTAATTCTACTAGCTTTTCATGCCTACATTATAAGAATTCCCAATTCAACCCTTATATCAATAAAGAGTATAAACTAAAGAAACAAAACCACAATTTCTTCACGTCATTCTAAATTTTCTCAATTTCCACAAGCATTCCATCACCTGTGTACATATTATAATTCTTATCGTACACCTCGGCGTATGATGCATATCCTAATCCTAAACCTAAGGCTAGTTTTCTTTTGCTCATTTGAAACACTCCAAATGACCAAAATTCACTAATGCGATACTTCCAAATGAGCAAAAAATACTAATTTAGTTTACATGTACTTTAATTTGCGTAATTCATGAAATTTAACCGCTTGTCATGCATTGAAGAAATAACGTTGAAATAGACTTCACAAAACCCCAAAAAAAAAAACTAAAAAAACAAATTAACCAGTAATATCTTACCTTGGATGAAGATTTTGACAATTTCTTTTTAAACTTGGGAATAGTAGTCTTTAGTGCCTTCATTTCACCATGCAAACAAAAATATTTGCAAACTTATTAGACATGACAATAAATTTAGGGTTATGGATGATTTTACACCATCTTAAGAGCTGGAAGAAGCAGTGGAATCATTTGGCGTCATCACAACTCAGATCATTGAAACGAACTTGTAATGTACAGTACTTGCTTGGTATTGGTGGAATCATCGGTTCTTCAGCGATTGTTCGTTTTTATTTGTTATGTGGCCCTATTTTACACTCGGTTACCAAGTAGTACTTGGTCTAGTGGTAACTGGTTACGAGAGCACCTTCCAACCTCAAGATTAGGGTTCAATCTCCACTCGAAACACTTTAAAGGTAGGTAACCCCTTACCCTTGTCCTTTACTTTCAAGCGTCTGGCCCATTAGAAACCGAGCGAAATTCGGGCCACCTCTTCTCACCAGAAAAACAAAAAAAAATTACACTCAGATCATTTGCCAAGTTACTATTTACATAGTTGCTTGGCAGAGGAACTTAAAAGTAGCGGCTCGAGAGTCGAGAGGTAATTGGTCTATTACATACTCGGTTTACCTATTATAGTAATAGAGTTTAGAGTCAAAGTTCATCATGATCGACGTCGATTTTTCTTATTGAGCCTAAGAAGTTTTTTCTCGTGATTCGTGAAAATCTATATAACATCATTGTTTCTTATACTTTTGAGTTTTAAATTCCGCAAATTTTAGCTATAAGTTCCACACTACAAATCGCCCCCCTCTTGTAGACTTGTAGTGTTCCATGTGAAGTAACACAACAGAGTACATGTTGGTCGAGCAAACTCAGGCTACTCATGAGTACTATCATAAGATTCATAACACTCAATATTTAAATCGGACAGTATCAGACTTAAGACTCAACACTATGCAAATTAACTTATCTAGTAGCTAAAATAACTTTACGAAACTAACTTCACCATAGTTGTCCATACTTCCACATTATATTGAAATACATTTCTTAACAATTAATTACTACATACATACATACACATTATTGTAGACACCTATTTAACCAAGCAAAAGCTTTACAAGTTGCACAAAAGCCCATAGATGATATAGATAGGATACATCTAAAACAAGTAAGCAACTATTAACAGCATCATATTGTACAACTATCTACCTTGTAACTAGTGGCTTAGGAGCAATGCTACATCACTCCGTGGGGGATCACACTTCTCATCTATTCCATTGACAAGTTTTTGATATTTTCGACAAAGTTGCAGGCGTTTCCCTACTACATACAGTTTACCAGGGGCAGGAAGCATGCACCTGTTCCTGAAACTCGCGCTCATGATTCTGAATCTTTAATTTCAGAATCTTGATAGCAGCGTAACGCTTATTATGAATGGTCTTAATTTCAACAAGTTTGTCCTCAAGACATTTGATCTCATCTTCAGTACGGGTATTTTCAGAGCATAGCTCTAAACATTTTTGTCGAAAAGTGTCTACCTTTGGGTCATGGACAATTTTTTGAAGACGGACCAAATGAGCACGCAAAAAACCAATATTCATGCCAAGAAGTTCAAGGGCTTTTAAAGTCTTTTCCCAATTTACAGACTTTTCTTTGAAAGTTGAAATCTTGCACTGCCTTAATGCATCTGCAATGTTAACTGTCTCGATAATGATTCCACCAACCAATATATGATTCATCCATTTTGGAAGGTGGTCATGGAGCGAAGCGTTCTGGCTGCAGCACAGGTTATAGTACCTCCACTTCATCTCCCGGGGGAGCTCGAAGTCTTTGAGCAAGTTGCTGATTACAACACTAAAGTTATCGAAAGTTGAGACAGTGGAGTTTGAAGTTAGAGCTGCTGCTTCACATAGCTGGAACCCATCATCACGTCTAGATGAATTTTCAGTACTACTGCTTTCCAATTTTACAGGTGGGTGCATAGTTCTCTGAATATCTTCACCCTTGCTGGTTTCTGTAGGCGAATATATATATATAAGATTACACAACTGAAATCATCAGAAAAGGTTGAGACTTAAGGCAGCCTTGTGTCCTACTTTTATCTTCCTGTTAAGCTTTCTTGCTCATATCCAGAAAAATACTACCTCCGTTTTTTTTTACCCGCATCATTTGGGAATATTATACTATTCATTCATGTTGTTTTGAACCAAATTTGTGACTTATATATAACGAAAAACATAGTCATGTGGGATCTTGTTAGATTCATCTCAATGTGTAGATTATTAATATCAACTTTGTATAATTTTTTCTTATATAAAACTCAAGATATTTAATTTATAAAGTGTGCATTGGGTTGTGTAATATGGTTCAATGATGCAAGTAAAAAAAAGCGGAGGTCAAACGTGAAAAAAAATTAAATGTGGATTTGAAGGAAAACAGAGAAAGAAAATGTGACGGAATTGCAAAGAAAAAAAAAAGAGTTCATGTGATGGATAGAGGAACTAATAAAGAAAGGGGAACCCAAGGTTAAATTTTGTTTACAAGGTAGATAAGACAGTCATACATTTGGGACATTCCAAAATAGCATATTCAGGAAGACAATCATGTGAAGAAAGGACTAAGGAGCTATAAGTAGACAAAAGGCCGGGACGAACCTACCAGGACCACTTTGTTCACCACGATTATCCATAATTAGCAGAGAGAGCGCTCCATCCTCCTCAGTCAAGTTATTTGCTTTTATTGTGTAAACCTACAAAAGATCTCAAATAAGTACGTAATACGAACAATCGCATGGTTATTATCCCCTTTTTCTACAAGTGTCGAAACAACTAACAACTGCAAGCCGAAAACCTATAGAAATCAGAATCATTGGTTAGAACTGCCTATGAGATGGTTGACAGGTATCAAGTTTTAGTAAAAAAATTATACAATCTTCTATTTTCTGGGACATTAGGCTGACATGTATTGAAGAGACAGGAAATCTTAATTCAGATATAGTAACACCAAAATCTGAGGATAAGGTTTGTTGTCTCTCCATATGCTGATCAACCTTTGGCGTTCATGCTCTTTTACTTACGAAGGTTTTATCAAGGACATCAAGAAATTCTAGGAAATCGATCAAATGAACATTTCATTTGGTGATTTTAGTCATTACCACTAAGAATTTTCAAGGTTGCATTACTCTCATCATTAAAATTTCCTTGAGCTTGTTGCCCTCATATCCCCTTCATTTTTAACAAAGTCCTTACGAGAGTAGCAAGCACAACCGTTCCAGGAATAAAAAGTGCCAAGAACATGCCTTTAAGAAGATCACCTTGAATTTGGCGGTCGACACTAAATGAAACACAACAACATCTCCTACTAATAATTTTTCAGAAATGGCAAATCCTTTCCACCCGCCACTTAATCCTGTCTTCCTTGGAAGATATTTCGCTTTAAATTGCTTCTTACTTTGAGTTTCCAATGTAATGAAAGTGTCTTTTTGTGGTAAATGCTTCTGGCAGAATTTTACAGGAAGTCCCTGCACCGAGCATAAGAGAACACAGTTAAAACATAGGTCCTTAATATATTCAGCACTAGCCAAATGAAGAAATTGCACATAAAAGGCTAATGCTAACCATCCAAAAACCACCAGTAACATGTGACTTCAACAAAGATTTAATGAAACTTGGATGTTTTGGATCCAATCTGGATTGAAGCTCTTCTGCTTGATAAAAAACGGACTTCCGTTTTCCACAAGCCGTTTCCTGACTGTTTAGCCTACATCTTCAAGTAAGCAGTGAACAATTATGTCACAAAATTGCACTATAACAATTTACCAAAGCAACTCACAGTACAGGGCCGTTTGATATCCCTTCCAATTTCAATAATTTGTTTATTTCTGTTTTTAGTTTTCACAAGAACTGAAAACTGGAAACAAAAACACAACGATGAATACGCTTCTGATACTTTGAACAACCTCTTGGGCATGCTGTGGTTAGGCCATAACACCTGCAAAGCACACATTCAACAGTCTGTCATACGGAGGTTGGAAATAGGATGCTGTTGAAACCAAAATTTGTTTTCCAATCCAGGATGAAAAACTGAAAACTTTACTTGCAGCCACCAACTCTAAGACATTGATGTTGGTTTCGGGCCGGGCCGGACCAGGCTTAAAGGGCTATTAAGGGGCTGCTTTCTAGTCGGCCAAAGTTAAGGTTTTGTTCTTTTCAGCTTATTATTCTTGATCTAAACTTATTGGCTCTTACATGAATCTATTGATAGAAATTCCGGTTGATCTTGGCGATAAAAAAGTAGGACAATCAAGTATCATTTTTGTTATAAAAATAAAGAAAGATATTAAGTGGAAATAATTCAATTTGGAGAAATATTAATTAGTAATTGTCACTATCTTTTCTTTTAGAACTTCAATTTTCGAAAGCACACATATTTTGGGGGTGTTGATGAGCCTACTAGCTCGTGAACTATGAGTCCTCCGCTCCGAATGTTCAAGACTTCTAGCATAGTTGATATCGACCTGAGAAGCATGTGAACCGGCTCAAAATACTTTTTAGCTAGTTCATTTTCCTTATTATAGAATTTAAGTGGAAATTATTCGTAAAAATGTGCACAATACTTGTGAAATGCTCAAAAGAAATAGCAAAAACATAATTACGAAGTTGTAATAACATGATTTTCAAATTGAAGTTGAGTTGTTAGGTAAATTGAACCTCAAAATTTAAACTCAAAAAATGTGGACGTAGGCTTGAGTTTGAGTGCAAGTGTTACTAGTCGAGCAACCCCAAGCTCACCCGGTTTCAGCTCATTAACACCCCTATACTTATATATACTATAGTCATATGCTTAAAATATACAACCACAGTTTCGAGATATGTTTTGCTTGGTTAATCTAGGAAAACCCATATCGCCATCGAACTTATTTTTACTAGACCAACACCTTTTGGCACTTGCTACTTAGGGTATACATTTTAGAAATTTAGACGGATTGCTAAACTTGAAGTCCAATTTGTTATTGGTTAAATCCTTCTCTTATTCTAAGAACTTCTAATTTCTACTTCCTACCTTCAGTTATTCTTGCAACACTTGCAATTCTGGGTCAAACTTAATAAGCTTTGACCACATATCCTTAGTAGAGGAGTAGTGGTCGTAGTAACTTACAGGTATGATTGGAGATATTAATTGTCAAACGTCTAAATAGAGCATGCAAGACCAAGACCGAGCGTGAAATATACTGAAATACAAGTGTTGCAAGAATTATATTCTACTACTAAGGTTTTTTTTTTTTTTTGAAAAGATAAAGTGTGGAGTAGGAGAACGTCAGGAGCCCCTCCGCACGAGGGTCTCTCCTGACGCATCAGACAAGAGGATAGAGTGTAAACTATATACAGGATCGTCGGAAATGATAAAGGAATCTGTTATTAGGTGTCCCACATTAACCACCCAATCAGCCGCTCTATTCCCTTCTCTGAAGACGAGTCGTTATCTCGCAGTGCTGAAAGTTGCTAATGATTTGTTGTGAATCCTTGATGATGTGCGAAATCTGCCAAGGGGGCACTAAGGTTTTTTTTAATTGGGGAGGGGGTATTGGAGAGAAAGTCCCAATTTCTATCGGTACATCCGTCGGTATATACTACGTTTTTTTAGAAACATATACTACTTTTATTATTTAAGTTTTATTAAATCCTTAAAAATACTACTTTATTCAGAAAATATACTACTTTAAGCTTTATACAAATGAGAGCTGCCCAATTCCTATCAGATAGATAGGGGATTTGGCATCTATCAATTTATTCGTAGTATATTTATAGGTACATATAGTATATTTTATAAATAATGTAGTATATTTATAAAAAGTTTAAGATAGTATATTTTCTTAATAAATTTAGAACTTAATGAAGTAAGTATATATATAGAAAATGTAGTATACTTATAGAAAATTATAGTATATTTGTATTTTTTTTTTTGAAAGGTAATGTGGTGGACCCCTAGCCAGATCTCAACTAGCACAAGTATCTTGATCTGGTGTTTGCGGGCCCGACATTTGAGAGCATGGGGGAATGGTAAGGGGATCCCCACCCCCAAATGCCCCTAGTGGGATTTGATCCCATGACCTTCAAGTCATGAGATCAAACCTTTACCACTAGACCAAGCTTGCTTGGTTATAGTATATTTGTATCTGAACATCTATCAGATATGAAGTAAGCTTTTCCCTTATACAAATACACTACCTAAATCCACAAATATGGTACCTTGCTATGATCCACAAGATTATTTTTTTAAATAGGTTGATATATGCCCAGCCCCTGTCTATGAGTCTATCACTAACTATGAGATAGTAACTGGGCAAAGCTCAATATTGGGGGAAGAGATACCAGAAATAAATAAAATTTTGAACAACTAAAGTTTACAATCAATAAGCATTCCTACAAGTCAGAGGTAACTTGCACAATAGCAATTTGTTTAATCCAGCCGCCAAAAACCCCATCAACTAAAATATAGTACGGTAGCTGCTAACATAAACAATACTTGCATGTAAATGATGTAATATGTAAATGGAGGATAACTTACAGTTACAGGCTCAGAAGAAGGAAGTGGAATTGAGCATATCTTCTTAGTGACCAACTTCCTCTTTCCTTTCTTTTGCTCCTTGCTTTTACCCTATATATGAAGTTCAATTAAGAGTATTTAATTTCAATCCCCCCAATGATTCCAGGAGAGCGAAAGAGAGAAGTAAATACCTTGAACTCGGATATTGGGATGGAAAGAGACATTCCCAAAGCATTTATAAACCCAAAATAATTGTCATGGTGAAGCAAAGGTTGGGTTGAAGAATGAGTGAGGCGACAGTTCACTGAGTCGCTGAACATCAACAGTCAACACGACTGAGGGTCTGTCTTAAAAACCTGAACCGAACTGAATTAAATTGTATTGAGCCAAACTGATGTGAAGTGAATCAAATAGTGATATGTAAAAGTAAAAGTATTATACAGAACAGAACTGAATTGAAGTAAAGTGAACTGAACTGAAATAAGTTGAGAAGAACAGGCCGGCAGTCTGTGACTAATTCCGTTACAGTTGAAATAGACTTTCTAATAAAATTTCTTCTCTCATCCATATTCTTGTTTTGAAATAGACTTGATCATTGAAGGTGTAATCTTTATGTTATCAATTCCATCAAAAGATTATGGAATGTGTCATGGGAGATCCAGAGTGTCATTCGTGATGCGGAAACGGATATGCGGTTTTTCGAGAGTTTCGAGGTGGTTCATTATTTTCGGAAGGCGAACACAACAGTGGATTTCTGCGCAAACAGGGGTCACTCTTGTTCGTCGCTTACTTACTGTTTCGAGGCTTTCGATACTAATTTGTTGTTAATCATCCAAAAAGATGAATTAGGCTACTCTTGTTTTAGGAGCTAGTCAAGTTTTTCTTCCCTAATAAAAAAAAGAAAAAATTGTTTTTATAATAAGTCAATTTTTATGTCATCTTCTAAAATTAAGTTCACCTTTAGATTATTCCGGAATAAGTTAAGCTTGTATGGGTATTTACTTTCAATGAGTTCAAGTGATCGGTTACTTTATCAACAGGTAATAATTTTTTTCCCTTTTCTTTCTCTTTACCAACCATTTACACCTATAATCACAATCACCACTCGATCCCAAACACCACCCCAACACCTGATCTAACTCATTGAAAGTTAATACTCATACAAGTTTAACTTATTCTAGAATAATCCAAAGGTGAACTTAATTTTAGAAGATGGCACAAATGTTGACTTATCAAAAACATTTTTTCCTAAAAAAAACATTCTTGTTTTGGCTACCTGCACGCAATCCCATTCATTGGCCACATATTATGACTATGTTCTTTTTGACTTATTTTCATTCCCTATACGTTATAAATTCATATAAGATTAAGTAAGGTCTAATAAGTTCAGATAAATTGAAAGAACGGACCCTATGTCCAATTAACCAAATTCATACTCCCTGCATCCCAATTGATTTATTACATGTTGACTTTCACTTTGTCACTCTACGTGTATTTGAATTTATATATTATCTTTGTTCCATATGTATTGAAACCTTTATCAAGTTTGGCTTGGTCTAGTGGTAAGAGTTTGGCCCCATGATTTCAAGGTCATGGGATCAAATCCCACTAGGGGCATTTGGGGGTGGGAATTCCCTTACCATTCCCCCTACTCTCAAGTGTCTGGCCCAATAGGACCCGAGCGAGATCCGGGCCACTTCTCCTTACCCAAAAAAAAATATTGAAACCTTTGACATTTTACACTATTCATACACTTCCCTTTGACCTTCTTTTATGATTTATACATAACGATAAATATAGTCATGTGGGATATTGTTGGATTAGTCTCGATGTATGCTTAATTGATGGAGTATCAACTTTTTCACAATTTTTACTTGAATAAAGTTAGAGATATTATCGTTTAAAGTACTGCATTTGGAGGCGTAAAGCTCTCTACGTTGCAATACATATGGAACGGAGGTAGTACGTAACAGAATACATACTCATGTGAGATTTCATTTGATTCGTCTCCATGTGTACTTTCCAAATATATAATTTTTGTATTTTTTTCCGATACCAATTTTGAAAGTGTGAAAAAGTGAATGTAGCAAATAAATTGGGACAAAGGGAGTATAACATCAAGGGATAAATAGGTTAAAAAATAACAATTCAAGTGACAAATAGATAAAAGAATCAATTACGTAATAAAAAGTACACATATTATTAAAAGAGACGGTCTAATTTTAACATAAAATTAGATCAATCTAAACCCACATATTCTACTAACAAGCTCATTGCATCTCTCTCTAACTCAACACACTTTTTATACAATCTGTTATTAACATTGGGTTTGGACCATTGTCTGATTTTAATTTAAAAATAGATGATCTATTACAAAACTAGCTGTAAAAAGTAACATAGGACGTAGGTGTTAAAGGGGTAACAATACGGCATCAAAACAACAATTAGGTTAGAAAATATGTATTATGTGGCACTTATGTCAGAAAATTACCCGAGATATGTTCGTAACTGCACATAAGTGATGATTGACCATTATATGTATTAAACTACGTTAACTTTATAGTTAAGGTAAACAGAGGGGGAAAAGTGGTTTCACACTTATACATTGACAATACTACAATAGGATACGATTGGAAACATTATCAAGAGTTCTTTTCCAATTCCAACGAGAACCACATCCAATTAACCAAATTGGAAAAATTTAAGATAAGGGTCAATTGTTACTAGCACGGCACTATAAAATTATTTTGGGTAGTAGTTGTGTGACTTAAGTATTTCGTAAAATAATCTTTCACCTAATTGTCGCTTTAAGGTCACTTCTTACCCATTTGACATATATGTTACTTTTTTTACATATGTGTTGCTTAATGTTATTTTCTATTGAAATCGTGCATCACATGTACGAATACTAAAGGATTGGAATCGTGCATCACATGCACGAATATTAAAGGAACTAAAATAGTTTAGAACCCTATAATGAGTAACGAAGGAGGGTCAAAATACTCACATCCTACTTTAGTAATACGTTAACTAGATTGTACTCGTGCTAGCGCGCATGGTGTATAAAATGTTTTTATAAAAATAATTTAATCTAGAGAAAATTTAGAAGGGGAGATATTATTGAACAATAATGCAACTAACGCCACCAAATCTTATACATACATGAATCGTTATTACGATAATAATATATCTTAAGAATACGCTCAACTAAGATCTAAATTGAAGGTCTACCTATAACATTAGATATTATGTTGAACAAAGATTATGTGAAAAGAAATTATTTTATTATGATAGCATCTTATTAGAGCAATTTGTTTATTTGAAAATATTTTTGACAGGATTGGTTTTTGGGGTTGAGAAACGGTAATTTAGAATCCTCTTATTTAAATTATTTGTGTATCTTTACGATTTTCCTTAATTGTTGTTGTTTACATATTTGTTAGTGATTCCTAAAAGTATTGTGCAAATAAATAAATAGGCCATAACAAATGTCTTTATTTTTGGTGTATAAGAAGTCTTGAAGGCGGGATGAGAATCGATCTCAAAATTTATTGGAACCGCGTGAGATGCTCGCGCGAACCAACCTAGCTACCCTCACTCTCAAACCATAACAAATGTGAGTAGTGAGTACTACATAACAACTTATCAATGACTTTCTAAGCTTGAAGTATTATGGAATGAAAAACTTACCAAGAAAACTGATTAGTAAATATACCATTAGTTAACCCTTTTATACACAGATCAACTTTTGCAAAACATCAGTATATGCTCTTCATTTCTGAGAGTACTCACTATGTACCAATGAAGCTCCTAGGGCCTAAGGACACTAATGACAACAAGGACCCAAATAATTAATTTCCTTAAGAGATGACAATATGACAATGCATAATATTACCAATATCGTGAGTTTCACCAAGGGGCACTAACTTCTTCCTGAAACTTCAGCTCACATGTCTTGGCCTTCAACTTCAAGGTCTCAATGTGAGCATCATACTGGGAGAAAAACTTTTCTATTTCCATGATCAGAACTTCAAGGTTTACTATCTCGGCTTTAGCAGAAACAAGCCAGGAATACCCTGCTCTGTATTTTTGTTCAAGATGCTTCGACTTCAAGTCCTTGCAAATCAGCCTTAGGTTAGCAAGTATTAGTTTGAGTTTCATTACTTCACCTTCTGCTCGTCCACGTTCATGTGATGCTTCTCTATATCGGCTCCTGTGATCTGTTGTACCTTCTGAACAGAAAGCAAGGTTCTTCAGATTGTGTAGACGAGCAAGGAGGAAGTTGACATTCATTCCAAGAGCTTTATAGACATTCAAGGTTTTTTCCCACAGTGCATAATTTTTGAGGAAGGTAGAGAGCTTGCAAGTTCTCAAGGTATTGGCTAAACCAACAGTTTCAAAGATAACTCTTTTGATGGATCCAATAAAGAACTGAGAATTTAACCCCGGATTGATTCCTCTAAATAGATCAGCATGAAGAAAGCCATTCTGACTACAACAGAGTTCATAATAATCATGTAGGGTACTGTAAGGCAGCTTGTGGTTTTGAAGCAACTTATGGATGATAGTATTGAACTCTTCAAAGTCTGTGATATTATTGAAAAGTATCTCTCTGGGATATAGCGTGAATTCTCCAGCATTTTTTGACTTGAGCCTCGGACTCTTCCGATTGTAGTTTTGTGCTACTTGATGTACTTCCCCTCTCCAATACACAATAAGCTGATTGGTGTTTGTTTTGCTTGAAACGCTTGGCTCTACATGACTGATGGGATTAAGCAGATGAACAGGTAGAATCACTTTAGTAACAAATTCTTTCCTGATGAAGTTCACCTACAAAGGAGTAGAGTTCAATTTTCAAAACCAAGCAAAATCCATTAAAATCTGCAAGAGTTTAAAATGCCCTTCTAAACTATATTCCTTGCCAACTTATTCTTGCTTTGGAAAGTTCTAATTAGTGTTTAGTGTTTAGTTGGGAGGGAAACTCTGTCCTTCAAAAGTAATTTTCCCATTTTAGTCTATTTGGTTTGTTAAAGATGAAAATAATTTTCCCAAGGGTGTAAAAGAATCCAATAATTTCCGTCCTATTCTTATTACCTTCATATTTCCCTTTTCAAATTCATCCTCTCCCCTCCAGCTCCGGTCCGATATTCAATTTTATCTTCAAAATTTCTTGTAAAAAACCAATCAAAGGGAAACTAGTTTACAAGCGTGTTTTTGCTTTGGAACTCATTTTTCATAGAATATGATCAAGTTCCATTGAGAATGTTTCTCGTCCAACCGAACAGAGCTAATGAGATATGCTAAGCAGTTAAGACGAACATGCATGGTAAGAGATTGTAGTAAGCATAACTGAAAACTCTACATGATTATAAAGACAGCATATTAGCTCTTATCAAGTACAGTCATCCATGTTATCTTTCTTACATTACATTATCTCTACAGGATCAATTACTTTCGATCTCTTCAAAGAGGCTTTTCTGACAGTTGGTACTGTCATTAAACATCTAATCTCATATTTCTGTGGAGTTATGACAACAGTGACATCGAAAGTGCAACTCAATCTAAGCAAGTATCATGACTATGCGATTTCAAATCGAAACTTAGATTGTTATTTCCAATTGATTGACAACCCGCATTTCTAAACCTTCAGGCATGATTTTCAGATTACGGTGGAAGTAGATGAGACAACTGTAATAGACCGGAAATGATGGACAAGGTAGATGATAATGTAAGGAATGAAATAGTGTTTTAATGGTGGTATAGGAACTAGAAATGAGACTTGGATTGATAGGATGGAAATATTACATAAACCCTAAGAATAATATTACCTAAAATACCCTTAGCCTAGTAACATCCATTCATTACAACAACATCATCTAGACTCAGAATCGTATATGCTCTAAAAAGCTTCCGACAATACAAGATTACCTCCACTGAAATCATTTAGCATGTAAAGAATATGGAGATCAAGAAAGGAATGAACTCTAAGAAAATTTTAAAATAGTGTAGGGAAGGCCCAAAAGTTATAAAGCTACAAAACCAAAATTAAACTAAAATTTTCATGTCAACAAGTCCAGGAACAAATAATGCCAATATTCAAGAATGATAAATAAGATGAACAAGCTCCAAACACTCCATGCGCAGGACCAACAAGAAGTGAAATATTACGAACTTTAACAAACAATTACCTTGAACTTTGTAGCCTCAACTAAGTTGAATACAACGGCATCCCCAGCTTCCAGTTTCATATCCATGGCAAACCTTCTCCAGCCACCACTGAGTTTACAAGATCTAGCCAGATACTTGGATTCATATTGTACTCCACTTTCTGTCTCGAGTACCATGATAGTATTTTCCAGTGGTAAATGCGCCCTACAGAATGGCGTAAAAAGTGGCTGTGACTCCACCAAAAGAACCAAAGTAAGATTTAAGAATGCACCTCAAGATAAACACAGTAGTTCCTTACATTTTCCTGATGAAAAAGTACCTCAAGATAAACACATACTAACCAAATTGAAACCACCAGAAACGTGTGACTCCAGCAACCATTTCACAGTAGCAGGATGTCCTACAGTCACCTCTGGTTGAGCCTTTTCCACTGGAATGAAATCGCATTTCCCTATTACGGAAAGCTGATTGCCGTTTGTTTTGCTTGAAACACTTGGCTTTACAATGGAGGGATTAAGGCGATGAACAGGTAGAGTGACTTTTTTAGAAAATTCTTTCCTGATGAAGTATACCTACAAAGGAGTAGAGTTCAATTTCCAAAACCAAGCACAATCCATTGGGATCTGTTAAAATGCATCTCGAAACTATATTCCTAGCCAACTTTTTGTTGCTTCTTCTAAATAAATCTAGAGTGTTGGGTTGGGAGGAAAGCATTATCCTGAGAAAGTGGTTTTCCAATTTATTGTGTTTTGTCTGTAAAAGATGCAAAATAGTATTCCCAAGGGCGTAAGAGAATGCAACATTTTCCTTTCTTTTTTCTATCCCTATTACTTCATCTTTCTCTTTTCCAATTCAACCTCCCCTCTCCGTTAACGCTTTCACTTATCTCCCCAACTTTTCTTAATACAAAACCAAACAAAGGAAAACTAGTTTACAATTGTATTTTCCTTTGGAACATATTTTTGATAGAACATGATCTTGTTCTTCGTCCAACCGAACAGAGCTAATGAGATATGTTATGATGAATATGCATGGTAGGAGAAAGTAGTCAGCATAACTGAGAACTCTGTATGATTATAGTGACAGCAAAATAGCTCTTATTAAGTATCAGATAAATACAAACAGGTATTCTTGTGTGTTTCAGCTGTTATCTAAGCTAGCGGTATAGTCACCCATGGTATCTTTCTTACATCACATTATTTGCCCTGGAGCAATTACTCTTAGCGTCATAAGAGAGTATTCCCTGACAGTTGATATAGTTATTGAACATCTAACCTCAGATTCTGGGGAGTTATTGACAACACTGACATTGAAAAATTGCAACTTACTCGGACATATACCATGACTTTGAGATTTCAAATCAACTATATTGTTGTTTTCCAGTTCTCGTGAATTGACAACCCACGTTTGTAAATCTCCAGGCACAATTTTTGGATTATGGTGAAAGTAGAATCAGACAACCTCATTTAGAATTGAAGTAGTATGCTCTAAAAAGATTCCCAGGATACAAACTAACCTCAACTGAATCATTCCGCATGCAAAGAACATGGAGATCAGGAAAGGAATTTACTCCGATAGATTGTTTAATCAATCTAGGGAAGGCCCAAAAGATATAAAACTTCACAACCAAAATGAAGCCGCAATGTTTATATGTCAAAGTAATATGCAAGAATCATAACTAAGATGAACAAGCTCCAAAGAATCAATGAGCAGGACCGACAAGAATTGAAATGTGACAATTTTTAACAAACAACTACCTTGAATTTTGTAGCCTCAACTAAATTGAACACAACAGCATCCCCTGCTTCCAATTTCATATCTACTGCAAACCTTTTCCAGCCACCACTGAGTCTACAATATCTAGCTAGATACATGGTTTCATATTGTTCTCCGCTTTCTGTCTCGAGTACCATAATAGTATCTTCCAGTGGTAAATGCGCCCTACAGAATGCCGTAAGAAGTGGCTGTGACTCCACCAAACGAAACAAAGTAAATAAGCACCTCAAGAAACATAGTAATTTGTTACATTTGCCTGATGAAAAAGCACCTCAAACACATACTAACCAAATTGAAACCACCAGAAACGTGTGACTCTAGCAAACATTTCACAGTAGCAGGGTGTCCTACATTCAGCTCTGGTTGAGCCTTTTCCATTTGAACGAAATTGCATTTTTCTGTGACCTGTCCAAGCTACTAGCTTTATGAGATGATGGAGTATCATAATCATCTCAAAAAAGTAATAAAATCAAAAGTAGAAGAAAAGATATAGTTCAATGACAATAAAATTATCCTTTCAAAATTTTACAAATACCCTTCTTCTTAATGTTCTTCCTACTATAACTCAGCTTTGATCAAAATCTTCTACAAGATAGCATTCCCTAAGACATGTCCAAGCTAATAACTTTCGTGAGCTATGCTACATGTGTCTAATCGAATTCGAGTATCCAGGTGTTGCACTCGACCATCTTATACTAAAATGCCAAGTTCTTAACTCAAAATGAAGTATCCAAGTGTCGTATTGTGTCCGACACGACACGGGTACAGTGTGGGAGTAACACATTTCATGAGATAATGGGATTCTCATTAAAAATTTCAACTATCTGCAAAATTAGGTAACAATCTGCTGCAATTCTAGTAGATTATATAGCCTCAAAATTTTGCAAAATCTCATCCCAAAAATTACCATATAATCATACATTACTAAAAGGGTTTACATGAAATCCATACCCACCTGAGATACACTCAAATATCTCTTCCTAATCTTATCATAATCATCAGCACTCAACCTTTTTACCTTCCCCTGCACAAAATTAACTACCCATTTGTAATAACCATCAATTTCTTTTGGCACATTATTCATAAAAGGAAGATGATTTAAACACACTTACACAATATTCCTTCTCGATTTCTTCATCTTTTAACTCCATTTTCTTACCCTGCATGTAATAGTAACATTTCATATTAAAACTCAAACATTAATACTAAATGGGTAGATTAAGAAGGAAAAAAAACAGGCTTTAGCAGTTAAGCAGAAAGTAAAACGAACTGGGTTTCCTATGGTTTTGGGATTTGAGCAAAACCCAGAAATGAAAATGGCGTTTCAGTAAAAAGGTTGGTTCATCATACAAATTTTGAGATCATATAAGCGATGAAATCAGAGTATAGTATCAAGTATGTTGTGTAATGGGGGGAAATTATGTGATTTTGAGATTATACATTCATTGATTCATTAGTTGTACAAGCGAGCTTGAGGTCAGTGTCACACAGACCCACCAAGGAGTGCGCCAACGTCAATTTCCCAGATTGGACAAAAACTCCAACCTTGATGGCAGTTTTTGATAGTATTTTGTTCTGATGTGGGCATTAATGAAGGATTTGTTTTTTGTTTTTTGTTTTTTTTTTAATAAGGTAGAGAAAAGTTGAAAATCCCTCGGTATAGGAGTCGAGATCATTCATCCCACATCGTGTCCCTATAATCATTTTATCTGCTATTATTTTGTCTCGTTACTTAAATAAAACTAGTCCATGCCCGTGCCGCAACACGGTTATAATTTTTATCCCGTACTCCAATGTAGAATGAGCATACTACATTCAATATTATTACTTTAGTCATTGGTTGTTTATCAAATAAGCAAAAATTTCCCCTAAATAAAAAAAATTAAAATGACCATATAAGCAAATGAGCAAAAATATAGAATTACAACTAAGAAGGAGAATAATTTTATTTTTATATCATATATATGTTTATACTCCCTCCGTCCCATATTAGATGATACAGTTTGACTGACACAAAGTTTTAGGAGTGTTATTTAACTAATTTATTTTATTGAAAGTAGTTGATTATTGATATTTATTTTTGTACATAAAGTACATGTTGGTGGGATTTGGAGATGGTAGGGTTATTAAATTAATTATATGTTGGACCCCTTAATATTAAAATATACTATCTCTATTGTACTCACATGCCATTTAGAAGTGTATCAACTAATGTGGGACGGACCAACATAAAAAGTGTATCAACTAATATGGGACGGAGAGAGTATTATAAAATATAGGCAAAAAGAATTATTTCGTGTATATAATGTTTAATTATTTATATAGAGTTATAATTTGATGCTATATATTCTTAAAAAGTATGTATTGTACATTAAATGAAAATCTCGTTAAGTGTAATATGATAAAACACTAAAATTTAGAAAATCAAGAGCATTTAAATAAAATAATTTTTTTTACCTATTTTCTATGTGCTCTCTATTAGTAAATCTTTCTCAAAAATAAAAAAATAATACTCCATTTATTAAAGTAAACTTCACTGCTAAAGCCTGTTTATTTTACTTCACTTAGTAAACTTCACTTAGTAAAAAAAATAGCCAAAAGAAAATATTGTGCTCTCCATTTATTTTACTAAGTGAAGTTAATTTTTTATTTTTTGTTTTTTAAGAGGATTTGTTAATAAGGAATAAGTAGAATCACAACAAAAAAAATATTTTATTTAAATTACGGACTTAAATAATAGTAAATGGGATACCATGGGGGACGGATGATCCGGACTCCCGATAACGAGTTAAATGAGAATAAGCATGATGAGTTTTTTTTTTATAATAGGTGTGATGTGTGAGAGACTTTATCAGAGATTTCCTTTTTATGTGGACGTTGTAAAAAAAAACTTTGAATGGACATATCGGAAATGCATGTAAGCTTCTTGCTATGGAGCTTCAATTGGAAGATAGATAAGATGATTTCATGATATTGAAATCTCATACCATCAAAGGGTTTTGCATTGAACTCAGTAGTATGCTTTTGCTATTTCGTTTCATCCACATAGGTTGGATTTTCAACCCGATTTTGTGATTTCATAAAAATGGACAAATTGTAATGCTATGAATTGCAAATGTTGAATTCTTTTTAGTTCTCTAATGTGTAATGTATAATCAAAATGGGACTAAGAAACTACCAGGCCCGAAGAAAGAAAGGGTCCATTATCATAAGTCTAACTCTTTCGATAAGATGTGTTTTGGTAAAGAATAAAAATATAATTAAGTATCATGTGAAGTGTTTTCTCAAAAAAAAAATAAAAAAAATACAAGGTGGTACTTCTTAGGGGATATAAGGTCTTTTTCTCAAGAACTTTCCTTAAGGTTATACCATAGGTTCTCAAAGTTTAATTTTGGCCATAATTCATCAATAAGATGCGTATTTTGATAAAACAGTGTCATGTAAACTTTAACAAATAAAGTCTTTTATCAAGAACTTTCCTAAAGGTTATACCATAGGTTCTCAAAGTTTAATTTTGGCCATAATTTATCAATAAGATGTGTATCTTGATAAAAATTAGTGTCATGTAAACTTTAACAAATAAAGTCTTTTATCAAGATATTTCCTAGCCATTGTATCATTAAAAATCTCAAAAGTTCAACCTTTTGGTTATAATCCATTAATAAAGTGTGCATCTTAATATATAAAAGTGTAACGTAAAGTGCTTTCTTAAAAATAAGTACTTCAAATAATTTTTCCAAAAAAGTTTTTAACATTTATTTCGCAAAACATTTTTATTGATTATATCATCTTGTTCATCTTTAAAATAATTTCAAATTTTCATTTAGTTATTCTTTTTTTACGGAACACTAATGTTTATTAATAACTAAATATTTATTAACAACTACAACTACTTTTCCCAAACACTAATGTTTTACAGAGCTACTTTGACAGCTAACAACTCAGTACTACAAACAAAGAACTCACAGCTAGTACTGCATCTAACAGCTATTACCAAAACTAATGTTGCCGAATAGACCATATACTAACAATAGTTCTTGGGTGGACCCGGTTCACACTATAGATAGTTTAGACCCACCCTCTCTCTCCTCACTCCTCCTCCCTCTAAACGCTGAAACCACTCCATAGCCCCCATCCCAGCCTTCTTCTCCCCGAAACCACCACCACCCACAACATTCCTCACTCTCTTTCCCCGAAACCACCAGCGCCAACCACCTTCTCTCTCCTCCCACCCACCACTAAAACCACCACCCATTTCACTCCCCTTTTTAAACCCAATTTCCCAATTCGCCCCTCAATCCCCCCACCTTCGATCAACCTTCCCTCTCACCGTCTAATCCACTGCAGTTGTAACCCCAACTCTTCTTCTTCGTTAGAAATTGATCGTGTGAGTTCATCTGAGATGAGGAGAATGGGTTTAGAAGCACTCGTAGGACTAAGTTGATGTGCACAATTGGGCCAAGTACTTGTGATTTTGAGATGATTTATAAAAATGAAAAGGGGATGAATGTTGGGTTTAGCTCTTGGTGGGATGAATGTTGCTAGGCTTAATATGTGTCATAATACTAGGGAATGGCATAAAGATGTTATTGAACATGTTAGGAGATTGAATGATGATAAGGGTTTTGCTGTTGACCTGTTGCTATTAAATGGATACTCAAGGTCAAGGTAGTGAGTTTCTTTTTCTTGGTCAAGATTGGTGAGGAAAGGAAGGAAGGAAGAATGACTTTACATTGGAAAAACATTGAACATTTAATTGCTAAATTAAAATTATTAATTACAAAATTTTATTTTTTGCTAAGAAATCTTAACTTTACATTCATAACTTTTGATTACTAAACCTTAACTTTTAATTACAAAATCTTAACTTTTGGTTTCTATGACTTTACTTTTAGTTACTAAACCTTAACTTTTAATTACAATAACTTAACTTTTAGCTATTTAATCTTAACTTTTAGTTATTAAACCGTAACTTTTGTCATAAAAGCGTTACTAAATATTAGACATTAAGCTATTGATTGTTTTACTTTTAATGATGAAACTTTAACTTTTCATTGTTTACACTTAACTTTTGGCACAAAATCTTAACTTTTAATTGTATCTTAACTTTTGATAAAGAACCCTTAACTTTTAATAAACTCCATTTAACTTTTGATTATTAACTTGCACTTTTAATGACAAAACTTTAACTTTTAATAACAAACTTTAACTTTACAAGTATTACAACACAAATCCACCACAAAACCAACTCTCACCATTCACCACAAATTACATTCACAAAATCTTCACCATATAAACACACTTGTCCACCCAAAAATCAAAATCAATCAAAACCTTTTATCTCTCTCCTTAAATTCATCCCCAAATTCCTCAATTCAACCTGCAAAATCAAATTTCAAAACCCTAGAATCACAAATCAAACTGAAATCTTCACCATGCCGAAGAAGATGGGAGTAAACAGCAAAGCAGAAGAAGCAAAGAGCAAGAAAAGCAGCAGCAGAAGCCGAGAAGAAAGACCGAGAACACAAACAAAAGGAAGATCAGTACTGGCGAAGCCGAAGGATCGAAATCAAAAGCGGCGATAAAACGCGAAGAAGAAGAGCAGAAACGCGCTGATTAGCAGAAGCGGAGGAGAGAGAAATTGAGCCTGAAGGCTTACGTGGGACTTAGGTTTAACTGGTCTACAATAAACTTATTGTAGACCAGGTCCATGTTAGACTTGAGTCTATACGAATTTCTTAATGAATTTAAAAAGAAATTATTGGATGAATTAAACTAGTCACGACTCATGAGATATACGAAAGACTCTCAATATTAGACTAAAATCATTACCTAATTTTAATTTAAAAATAGTCGATTTCTTACGCAAACCCAAGATAGAGGGTACTTAGACAATTGGTCACCCTCATTATTAAATGTTGTGACTTTTCCTAGTGAGAATTTCGTTGAAACTCTCCAGAACAAACAATAACGGCAAAAATCCAACATCAGGAAGAAATTATCTGCAGCTTCCCATCCAAAGAGGAAAATGGTCAATGACTAAAACCTTTAAAATGGTATTTAGCCTCCTTTATTCAAATTAATTTATCTATTTACTGAAAGAATCTATGCCCATAATTCAGTGCCGTGTATATTTTAACAACCAAAATGGTTATAAATTTTATGTTGATATTCTACTTGATTATGATTAGCTGTTGTACTTCTAATTGCTGGCAGGTTTTATTTGACTATTGAATTGGCAAATTTTTGAGTCTTTTTTGTGTTCTAATTTATAGCTTCTTGGATGTCACGTCTCACATCTTTGTCCATTCCTCACTATATTTCAACAAATTCATTCTTCTTTACCTTCTACCTTTGTTTATAATTTCTTTGTTCTTGGAAAATTTGTATATTTAGATGTAAAAATCTGGTCTTTTTATGAGTGATGATGCAAAATATGTCAAACAACTGGGAGTGTGATCGCCTTTTCAACATCGTTTATGTGGTCTTTGCTTTCTGTGCTGCTCTTCTTCTGGGTGCCCTTAAAGGTTTAATCTTTTTCTTCTTTTGAGTTGGAATTCATATTTTGATGTGGGTTTTTTTTTTTTGGTTTTAATTTCTTGTTATTGGGCATTTCTGTTTCTCTTGGCAACGGTTCATGTTAGCCGACCCTAAATCACTTGGGGATAAAACTTAGTTGTTGTTGTTTATTTTATTGGGCATTTCTGTTTGATCAAGAACTGAATTAAAATACCCTGTTTCAATTTTTGTTGTTGTAGGTTTGCTGGTGGGTCCAATTGCTGGTTTGATATTGATTGTAGGCAATGTTGCAGTTATTCTTGGTCTTTTTCCAGTACATGTTGCTTGGACATTTTACACTATTGTAAAGTAATAATTTGCATTGCCTAATTCAATCTCTCAATTTCCCTAATTTTGGTTATAATTATATGGGTTTAATTTTGATATGTTTTTGTTTCATTTTTGCAATTTGGTTAAATGCAGAACTAATAGGTTTGATATACCACTCAAGGTAGCAATATTGTTGGGTTTGCCAGCACTTGCTGCGATTTGGTTGGCATTGAGTATAGCTGGAAGTGTTATTGTGGGTGTTGGATATGGTTTTTTCACTCCTTGGGTTTCGGCTTTTGAAGCGTTCCGACAAGAGAATGAATCCAAGAAATTCTTACACTGCCTTGTGGTAAAATTCTGTAATGGCCTATTTTGTGATATGGCATTTGAGTCTTTGGTTCTTGTTCCTTTCTCAATTGATCTTATAAGGTTTTTTCTCTAACAATTAGGATGGAACATGGGATACTGTCAAAGGAAGCTGTACTGTTGTGCGCGATTTTGCAGATATTTGCATCCATTCGTACCCAGTTTACTTGACGGAGATTCGTGAATCGACAAACTCTGATGAACTTCAAACTCTTAGGTATGTTTTTCTTATTGTGATGATCATATATATTGATTCGAAAAGAAGGAATCTAATGTATTGTAGAGAAATCTGGTGTATAAACAACGCTAGAACCATGAATTATAAAAATACTATTGATTGCTAAACAAGGGATAATTGCAAACAACAGTTGTAGCTAAGTGGAGTATGCTTATATAAAGTGGTAATTATGCAGGTTTATTCATGTACCAGCAATCATTATTGTTGGTTTGATGGGCCTAGTCGTTGATGTTCCTTCTTTTACCGCTATCGCCATAATTAAGAGTCCTTTGATGTTACTCAAGGGATGGCAGCGACTTACACATGATCTTATTAGTCGGCAGGGGCCTTTTCTTGAAACAGCTTGTATTCCAATTGCTGGTTTAACAATCCTCTTGTGGCCCTTGTTTGTTATTGGAAGCATTGTATTGGCTATCTTCTCGAGCGTTTTTGTGGGTCTATATGGCTCAATTGTTGTGTATCAGGTAAATTTAAGTTTTGATATTTATAAAA
This sequence comes from Patellifolia procumbens, assembly GCA_947645195.1. NCBI lineage: Eukaryota > Viridiplantae > Streptophyta > Magnoliopsida > Caryophyllales > Amaranthaceae > Patellifolia > Patellifolia procumbens. The sequence continues at coordinate 5,732,483 of CANSGD010000144.1, forward strand.
ACTCTCCGTCCCAAACTAAATGCAGTGGTTTGTCATGCTTGCCCATCCATAACTTTGATTGAATTATCTTCAAATTTTAAAATGTACTATCAAAACAAATCCAACATCTTTGGACAAAATGAGGTATGTTTGATGGTGCAAAAGTCTTAAAAAGTATTGCATTTATTCTAGGATGCGGAGTATTTCAATTGCAATACATCTTTTTTTCAAGCTAAACCATGAATCATACTATAATTTACCTTCGAAGTTGATATGGATACAGGAAAGATCTTTCCGAAGAGGCCTTGCCTATATATTCGCAATGATTGCTGAATTCGATGAGTACACTAATGATTGGCTTTACCTGAGAGAAGGGACTATACTACCAAAGTAATTACTCCACCAATCATATTGATTTCCGTCCTAAGAGTTTTCCATTGCTCTTGTTGCTTGTGTTTTTTATTATGGATGTTTATTAATCAAAAAATTGTGACAGCCAGGCCCCGATACAGAAGGAAGCAGGCTTCTTACTCATCAGATGGTACTGTTGGTCAAAATCGTGCTCGTGGTGAAAGGTTCAATACTTCTTCAATGCAATCACCTACAATGCTTATGCCGAGCTTAGGACCTTCTAGATCAGTCAGGGAGACAATACAGGAAGTGAAGATGGTCCAGGTATACTATCTGCTTATAGTCTTGTTTTATACTCATAGACGTCATAGTTAAGGGTGTCACTGTCACCTTTTCTTTTTCTTTTTCTTTTTTTTTTTGCAGAATTGTCCTTTTACTTTTTGTTAATTTCTGTGCTTTTCTAGTTACAACAAAACTGTGTAGATGCAATTTCTATTTGTGCATTACTAAGTTATAGTTAGTTTCTCGTGTTTAAAACTTTTTTTAACAGTCTAAGAATCCCATTCAAGCCCAACTCCCAATGCTAAACCGGCTAAAACTTCTTTTTACTATAAGCACTAACAGTTGCATAAGATGATGAAAAGACATGAATGCACATAATTATTTAGTGTGGATAATTTATCTGCTATTTGGTGTTTCAAATTGCTCGTTTCTTTAGCCTGTGAAATGACAAGCAAAGTTTGTCATTTTCAAGGAAAAAAAGTTTATTTACTCACGTTTGGTATCAATGTCTGTTTTTAATTTTATGATTTAAGAGTCATATGATATATGATGTATATTGAACTTGAAAATTTGTCTTCTTCATATTAAGCATGTTTGTTTTGAGACTACTGGAAACTACTTATTTTGGTATCCATAGATCTAAGTCTTTTTATTATCCTAATTCTGAGTAACGGAGGCAGCTAACTACATAGAATATGAAATAACTTTCCTCTTTAATGAAGCTAGCTTTTTATATAAGAAAAAGGAATAGAGGAAACCGAAAAAGAAAAAAAAACAATGACCATATTAACCAATTTAGAAATCAGTTTTGTTCAGATCGTATACAGGACATTATAATCATCTATTCTGTTGCTAGCAGAATGTTTTTGTTTTCTCTTTTGATTAACTTAATTTTTGTTTTGAATGTGTGGTAGGTGTGGGGAAACATGATGCGTTCATGTGAAATAAGAGGCAGAGAACTTCTGGATGCTAACGTTTTAACTCAGGCTGATCTGTACGAATGGTTGAAGGCAAAGAACACCCATGAAGCACCTATCGTTGGAGTTGGTCTTCCTAGTTATTCAGTTTTGCATTCTATCCTGAACTCTATCCAAGCCGGAGTAGATGGTATGCTGCTACTTGACAATGTGATTGTCAACCATGAAAATAGACCTCAAGATAGACTATTAGACTGGTTTTTTAACCCTCTAATGGTATTAAAGGAGCAGATCAAGATCTTGAAATTGGGAGATGGTGAAGTGCAATATTTGGAGAGAGTGCTTCTTTTTGGGAGCCATCCGCAGAGAATGGAGGCGTGGGAAAACGGTTGTGTGATACCTCAAGACCCTCTCAGGGCTGCTCAGATTCAAGGCATTAGCAGAAGGTATTACCGCATTACTACACTTCTTTTATATCCTTACTCTTGCCTAACTACTGAAGTAGTCTTGTAAGAATGTTTTTATCTTTTCATCCCCTTGTTCTCCACAGAAAGACTGTGAACACTAAACGGTTTGGTGTTGAACGAGCAGATACAAAGATGTTAATTGTTAATACCCTTATCCATGACTTGAGGGCAAATATGTCTTTATGGCCTTATCGTAAGAGTGTTGCTGTCTTTTTACCCCTTTGTTCTCCACCAACTTGTTTGGTTTTTAACTGAACTTCTCTTAAGCTACTTCTTCTACCCTATACAGGAAGCCTTATAATGTCCAAGCTCATAAAAGTAATCTTCTTTTCCTCCTTTAGTCCTATACTCCTATTGTATACTTAACATTAACATTTTATACTTGAACTTACCTTAGGAATTTAAGTTGGTGAATAGATGCAATATGGTTGGCCGAAAATGAGGCGTCATATCTATGTCGAAGTTAATGATCTGACCGGAGAAATGTAGGTGAGATGAAAAGCCCGAGTATCATAGCCTTTTACATTAATATTAGAACTTTAGAGAAAACAAAGACTTGATTTGAAGCCACAATTTGAGGCTGAAGTCCATGATTACTCGGCCAAATCTTTGTTGGAGTAATAGTTGATGCTACTCAGACCTCTGGAATATTGACCGTTGGTTTGAACTGGTCTGATTGCATTGATTTGAATAACAGATTTGAATCTAAATGATTGGGACTGGGAATCCTGGATTAGTTAGCCAAGTCTTAAAGAGAATCTGTCAAATCTATTTGAACTTATTTCCTCAAAAAGCCAAATTCAATTCCACTACACGATGCTACTTGTTGAACTCAGCTGTTTTATTTTAAGAAATCCATAATTTTAGCCGAAAATGACGTATTGAAGTGTTCCTATAGCCATGTCGGTGTTTCGAAGATCATACTTGAGGTGAAATAAAGAGTTCGACTAACATATCCTCCTGCATCCCTTCGCTTAAGATATTTTAAATAAGTGTTCTGATTTATCTTTTCCTGGAGAATCTCTTTGCAGTTTATTTTTCTCACCTTATCAGCTTAACTCTTAGTTGCATGTTTAAGGAGTATTACTTCATCGTACCTCCAATAATTTCTAATACCAATATGATCTAGCAGGATGTCAGGAATGGCAAGAAGCATGTCAAAGCTACCCACATATCGGAGAAGATACCGCCATCTCGTCAAAGATATGCTTTCTTATCAATCAGAGAAGGAAGGTGTCTCAACTAAATTTGAGTCTGTAAGATCCATCTCTTCGGTGGAACTTGTGTAGGATTTAGGAATCTTCTTTTTCTCAATTGTATATAATGTATCACTGTAAAAGAGATAGGTATTCTTTGTTTAGGCTTGGTTACATGCTTATGAGTTATGATATATAAACTGGTTGGTTGTGAATATGGGATTGTTATGAAATAAGCCTATTTTGGTTTCTTGTCGCTAACAACTGTCTCAAATTATTTGTTGAAATTTAATTTTTTTTTTTATGTATTTTTACAATATTGTGGAAGATGTAACAAAGGTTGTGTATTTATTTCAATAACATGCATCTAACGAACACCAAAAATGTGGAGCTAATAGAAAGCATGGGGATTCGAACTCGAGACCTAACATCCAGTGACGCGTTTTCATGTATGTAGTTGTAATTGTAATGTTCTCTTCGGCATAAAACAGTTGAACTGAATAGTGATATGTGAGAGTAAAAGTATTGTTCAGAACTGAAATAAACTGGCCCCAAATAGACAGGATATTCGACCGTGTTATTAAGTGGATACTTTAGGTACTTACAGTAAACACCACAGTTATCTACAAACTATAATATAGGTATCATATGTTACTATTTAAATGATCCCTCTTACTAAACAAATCACCAACTTAGAGTGTTTCAAATTGATATGTTATTATAATTTTTGATTATTTTTTATATATACAATATGTTTTGCTTTCAATTTATTATTATGTTGAACTGAAAATTAATTTTGAGTAAAAAAAGTCTAGAAATTACTTTACAATATAAAAATATATCTTGAGTTAGGAAGTCCAAAAACTGTTCTTAGACCTACACATCGGTTTTATTGTCATTCTCAAAATTCGAACCTAGGTCAGCAGGGTATGAGCACATTGTTCATATTGCAAATTAATGTACTTATACAAACAAAACCCATACATTATTTTACCTTTTAAAGGAAATGCTGTTTTACTAAAGTGCTGCTAATATTTTTTGTTTCAAATTAATCATCTTGGCATTTAATAATAATTATTATGAAAACCACTACTCTATTGTAATAATAATAATAATAATAATGAAAACCACTAACTATTATTATTATTGTTGTTGTTCAATATACAAAATTCAGATTTATATGTTGCACATCATTTTTTCAATTTATGATTACAAATCCAAGTCCAAATAGAAAGACATAATTTAACAAGAAATCCAAATCTGAATCTGCATTAAAACTATAGCAAATAAAAAAAGAGGAAAAAAACTAATTCCGGTGACAAAGTTCTGAAATTTCGGCAACAAAACAATAATACAAGTGCCCAGATCTAAAAGAGGTGTGATGTTCTTAATATTCTATATTCGATTACAAGTACCCAGATTTACAAATCTGAGTGAGATTTCCGGCAAGAACAACAAATCTAAATGAGATTTCCGGTGATGGAAAATTTTCCAACGTTGGTAAAACTTTCTGCCGAGAATTCATGTTGGGTTCTTAGTGAAGTTGAGAGAAAATGTGTGAGAGAGAAAGCCAAAATCTGAGGTGAGAAAGAAAATGGTGGGACAAAGAAAAAAATGGGTTTTGTTAGTTTGAAGACCCACAAGAAATTTGAAATTGAAAATTAGTGGATTTTAGGCCCCCACTATTTCTAATCAATGAGAAGCAAATGTATGTGAACCCCACATAAACTAAGTTTATTTGTATCATCTTTCCAGTTAGGAGAGAAATAACAAAAACCTAGTTTTCAAATGTTACTAAGACCTAAGGTCAATCAATTTCTAACAAATTACTTGACAAGCAATGTTAATTTCTGTTTACAAATTCCACCTAAATATATCATTTCTTAGCCTTCTTTGCTGAATGACCAGTCTTGCGTTTATGACGACTGAAATCTGACACAAACCTGAACGTTTGACCACAACCAGGCTCATTGCAAACATATGGCCGAGCCCCGGTATGGACCCGGATGTGTTCAGTGCGAGCCCACGCCCACTTGAAAGTCATTCGGCATCCCTTCCAAGGGCACTTCAATGGCCGGTCATCCATGTGAACACGTCGATGCTGCACAAGATACTTGTGTGAGAAGAACTTTTTACCACATCCCTTGACCGGGCATATGTTTCGTTTGTGCAAGGCAAGCTCTTGCTTTGACCCAAAACTCATGGAGCACCCTTCAATGTCACACGTAAATTCAGCTTCTTCTTCATCATCATCATCTTCATTGACATTGTTGGCCGAGAGAGAAGGATTGTTCCTGGCTGGACCCTTCATTGCTGGACCTCTTGATACCGGCAGCCTCATCTTGGGACCCTTTCTTGCTGGAATTGCATTTTTCATCAATGGTGCTGCTCTCGTTCCTTTGGCTTTCTGTACTTGCCTCTTCACCACTGGTTTAGTTCCTCTCCTCTCCTGAGTAGTCCTCACAGATCTTTTCCTTAGACGAGTATTGGGCCCGCCGGCTATCTCATCATCATCTTCGTCGTCGTCGTCCTCATCATCATCATCATCATCGGTAACCGGATCAAATTGCTTATGAATTGGGAGCGGCCGCTGAGAGGAGCCCGGACTTCTTATGTCTTCCCTGTGCTCCTCTGTTTCAGACTCATTAGACTGTGAACCGTCTTCAGACTCACTAACCAAAACCTCTTTTGGATGAGATTTTAGCTTTCTAGTTGATTTCCCAGCAGCCTTCAATTTTCTATTACAGCTTCTCAATCCATGTTGATGAGATCTATTATTATCCAATATATCATCATCTGAATAACTGTCAATGGTGGCAGCACCCTGAGGGCCTTTTGCTTTCGGTGTTCGTTTTGCTCCTCGCTTGAAGGTATTTGCACTCTTTACAGGTCCATGATGAGATTTGATCTCATCTTGTGAATCCTCTGAGATGTTACCTAAAGTTTCTTCTTCTTGACGTTTAACTCTCTTCTTAGGCCTACACTGTGCTTTTAGTTTTCTAACACTTCTAGTTTCAAACTCTGGTTTATCATCCACTGAATCTTCCGGTTCAGTATCTGCAAATTCTGGGGCTTGAAATTTCATTTTCTTGGCTACTTTACTCCCTGCCGTAGACTTTCTCTTTCTCGCAGGCTTTCTATTTGTATAGGTGGTTTGAGCTTTATGGGTGCTTTCTAATTTTCTCCCAATCTTCTCATCCGATTTCAAATAATGTCTTTCTTCTTCATCGGAATCTCTATGCAATAACAAAGGGTGAACCTGATTTGACATCCAAACTCTACCACACCATCTACCAGCCATTACCAACTTCTTCTGCCTGCCAAAACCTCTGCCGCTAACCTTGGCTTCAAGGGGCGATTTCGATGGTGAGCTGCAGCCAAAAGCACTGTATATGACAGAGTTGTAGGGCATCTGCTTATTGTAAAGTGGAGAACGGCTGAGGATGGCACTGTAAAAGAGATTGATTCCCAGCTTTACAGCCCAATCTCCATTCTTTGGTGTGACCTCCTCACTTTGCAAGGCCATTTGGATCCGCTCCTCATCCTCTTTCGTGGCTGGGGAGAAAGCAATATCTTTCCAACTATAATCCATTTCCAACTCTTCCGCCACCTTCTTTGCCTCAACTTCAACATTGGGGTAGTCTGAAAAAGAAGGGGAAAAGTATCAGCACCACAGAAGTATTATACCAAAGGAAACGAACACGAAAAAGATCGTGAGATAGGAAGAACTAGTATGTGCAAGTCATACTAATACAAAGAAAAGGGAGACACTGAAACAACAATATCAAGCTCTTCCCCAAGTGGAGACACCGGCACACCGCTGCTAAAACAGGTTCTAAAAGGGTGAATGTTTCTAGTATAGGCTTCCATATGCAGTAACTGGTCTGATTCAAACCACGGCTATGCTGCACGATGTATAAATTATGTAACCTCACAATGACATGTTTGCTTTAAAAGTTAGGACCTTCCAATGCCAACTCCATGAGAGCAGTCAGTCACACAGAATCTTCAATAAAAGCCATAATAGTACTGTACATATGAAAGCTGATTCAGCATCATATGTTTCATCATTAACAAAGCAGATATATACTTTGATTTTATTTATTTTTCAATGCGCTGTTTTTCTCCATGACAATTGTAAAGTAATCAAGTATTTACACCGAGGACCAGAATATTCTGATGTACCCTGAACCTACCCCACGTGAACCCTGTTTTTTCTTGCTTGTATCATAATCAAATGGTACAGCTATCTTCTTTTTTCCCCTCTCATAGTCTCATTTCTCCGTGACCATACGTTGCAATTAGGAAAATGAAAATGCATATCCACACCCTTGGTCAGTCAGAAAAAGTCAATGCATCACATCAGGCTCCCTCCCACACCATGATCTGAGTTTAAATCCTAGATGCCAATTCATTCTTGTAGACCTTTGAACTAACATAAGCTGGTGGCAGTTCCCTCCCATGGGCAACTAACCCCTACTAGACTGAGATAGAGAAGCTAGTGTAGAATGTAGACCACCCTTGATCTAGCTACTATTCCCGTACATCTTACAGCATTGAAGATGTTAGTGCTCCAACCTTGGCCTAAGTAAGACTATATCAAATATTAGCAATTCAACTCAATTGCAACAATGCTCCTTATGCTTTACAAATACAGCTAAAACTAAAACTTCACGTGGCTGTTTCCTATTGAATATTGATTTGGAGGAAACTGAGCTTGCCTAATATAATTTACAAGTTACAACCAACAATAGAGTACAAAATTATTAGAATTTTGAGGTAGTACACTACAATTGCTGTTAAGAGACACTATTATGAAGAAGATAGACAGAGACCAGTATCTTTACCTACCAAATCATGTAATCAACGAAGATTGACATATAGGATTCGGAATATCAAAAAAAACTAACACGCACCTGGATGACATAGGAGTAAGATATGCACCCCACCAATTGGCCTGAGTTGTTTCTCAACCTCAACAGCATGCTCAAGACAGAAAACATGCATTCTGGAAGAATCTTCATCACATTTATGAGCAAAAGAAAGACTTGGCTTGCTTACAGAGTCAGTAGCACAGCTGACCTTTGCAGCATCATGCTCATCAGCAATAGGAGAATATCTTTGCTCTGAAGTCAGAGTATCTTCCTCTGTAAATTTGGCAGAGCAGTTATGAGCATCATATTCATTATTGTCTCCATGAACCCTTCTATGGCCACAATGCTCATAGATATCAGACCTTTGGGATGAATCCTCGTCCTCACATTCAGATCTTGAAGAAATTTGGCTTGGGCCCCTTTCTACACCGCTATCATAGCCTTGCTCAAAAGTTGGCGATGCAGAATCTTCTTGGTGAAATCCAGCACCCCATGAACCATTTCCAGACAAATTATCCTCGGAAACTACAGGATAGTCAGGCTGAACACCATCTTCATCAGAATCGGAAGAATTTCCGTACATCATAGCCAGAAGGCCAAGAGCAGATTCTTTCTGATTCTCTGTAGGTGAACCTGCTTCTATCAATTCAGCAGTATTTGACTTCATCTTTGGGGTTTTATCCATGCTGTGAGCTTGGTAATTGGTAGAATGGACAGGTATATCATACAAGCCATCAGGGGCCTTTCTTTCCATGGACCCTGCAATTCAAGGGATATTTTAGTCAACAAGTTCCTCAATAATAAAAAGAATGTGATAATACACGAGTCTTCACAAAAGTCATTCATCAGTAATTAACATCACCAAACTAGGAATAGAAAAAAGACTAGGTTGTTTATTGTAAATTTTAAATTTACTCATAATCAACAAACTCAGAAAGAACATTATGACACATTTAAGTAGACCAAGGTTCAGATGTGTGTGTAAATGAAGAGACGAACACGCGCACAGAAAAAAACACCCATACACAATTACTCAATAAGCGAAAGAACATACTAAGTAGTAATTATGACATTGTCTTTTTCCCTTACAATCCCCCACGATGTCTCTCTCACCTCTTTGATGCTAAAAATATTTCACCATTCTATCGCTTGTGGCCAGACATTGTTGTGATCTAACACCCCCCCCCACCCCCACCCACCCGCACACACACAAATTCTTTCTCTCTCTCTCTTTGGCGGAAACCTCCCAACTGATTATCATTCTCCAGCTACATTGAATTTGAGTCTCTTCTCAGTAATCATGGTCAATCTAGCTAACACTGTCAAAACCTACCGAATGCCATGTTTTAATGGAGGTTGCATAGAATACCATAAACTAAAGACAGCTTAAAATTGAGTGAATCAGAGGAAGACAAAAGTTAAAATTTTGGTGTCCATATATGATAAATCCATCCATCAGCCAGTTGACTAGCAGGGTATCAGCTCAACTCATCAACATTAATTAATGATACCAAAACCAGAACTATTGATTCGCTTTAGACTAAATGCATTAATAGACAGAGGGACTTTCCTGAGATGATTAACAGCACGAAAGGAGGCCACTTTGATCAGGGCCCTACTAGAGATTTTTCTCCCACCATCCCTAAAACATTGTTAATATAAGCTTCTCCTCCCTATTTTTCTCAAATTTTAGGCCTCACACACCAATATTATATTCTCTTCTTAGATGTTAACTTGCTTGAGAGACAGAGATGGTGTTTCGTATGTGGAAATAGTATTCCATATTATAATCTTTATAAAATTTTCCTCTGCTAGGTCACTATGAAGGACAAATCTGCTAATCCACACTGGAATAAGCCTGCCAGCCATAAGAAAAAACTAAACAGAAAACAAGGAGTGTCTATATATATAGACACACACACACACACATGAAGTATATTTAGTCAACAAAACCAGCGATTACACAATCACCCTACCTGAAAAAGAATCAGGGTCTGATGCATTCGCTTCACCATAAGTTGCATCTATCCCATGACTAGATACTCCAGAACCGGGATTCCAATCATTAAAAAAGCTACAATCTGCTGACATCAGGTACTGCGCAGCTGATTCAGTAGGCTGAACAATGGCAACACAAGCAAAGGTCCATATCCCACATTTGACACAAGAAAATAGTCCACGGTCCGACAATCCATCTCCAGCTGCAGCTCCTTCCCTACCAGTTTCTGAGTTTTGGATCTCATGAGGTGCAGTTAATTTACTACCACCAAATTTTGGTTTGGAAGAATAAAAATCTTTCTGTTGCTTTACATCTCTAGCTAACATAATGTCATCAGAAGCTTTAATAGCTTCTTCTGAGCTATATAAGCTAAAAGGCAACCCAGGTTTCACTTTATACTTTGATCCAACACGCAAATTGGACCAAACAAAAATTTCAGAGGAATTGTGTGGAAGAAGTACAACTTCAGAACCTTGTCCAAGAGTGTGGAGAAGCTCATTATTCTGCATCACATCTTGCACAAACATCTGTTTAACCAGCATATCACCTTCACCCTTCTTCTTGTCTTTTAAGCGAGAACTTCGAGGTTCAGAATTGCTCCCTGTCGGCACCCTAATATAGAACAAAGGGGGAAGTCTGAGATGTCATTTGAACTTATGGTGTGTAATTTCAGCATAGTAGATTCTTTGAATTGTACAATTAAATATAAGGATCTTCTATAAGCTCAGAAATTGTTAATAAGATAACTAATGACCCAGAGACAGCTTTGTACAATGGCTCAATAAGAACACGAAAAAATCAGCTTTTCCTAATATGGGGATCGAATTTGAATATGCCACTTAGACATGAGCATAAATTGTTCCGTAGGCCTAGACTAATACAAGATTACGCATTAAAGAAAAGCAGCTAAGAAACTGCAAGCACTTGTCATTGTAATGACTCCATCATGTACATAAATTAATGGAGAGAGGCACATGGGCCAGCAACATAGGTAAATGGTAAGTCTGTCAAGAGAGAGAACATGCACCTTGAACATATCGATAATGCAAGATCATAGAGCAACTGGAAATGGGAAACCATTGGAGGATAATTTATTGAGGCTCTACGGATTGCAGCATCTTTTGCAAACCTCAGCCATTCAGGAGTGGCAATGTTAGATGCTTCTCCACAGTTAAAGCCTGCATCAAAAAGTTCTACTTATAACAACTACAAATTAATTGGTGTATGTAGAGCATTTTCAAACAGAAAAAGTAAGAAAGTTCACCATGACTGAAGCCAGAATGGTAAGCCCTTGGGAATGTGATGACAAACTCCCCTGCATTTTGCACCAACCTGATCAGGAGCAAAAGAAAAAGTAGATAGGACAAATTATTTTCAGGGGAATCTTAAAAGAAACCTTCAACTGAAGTAATATTGTCAGCCTAAAAACTAACCAATTGGAATAGATGTAAGAGCAATAATAACCTGCAGCAGGGAACCCCAGCATTAACAAGTACTTCTGGGGACATCACTGTAGTTTTTTCACCGAGAGTTGCAAAGGTAACTGTTGCATAGCCAAAACAAAAGGAACAAGTCAGAACTTTACTTGAGTGGTACAATTTTCTTTCACCAACATGAAAGATTCAGGAAAACAGTTTTGAATAGAGGCCGATGCAAAACTAACATGTTTCAGGGTAGAAAGTGGAGAAGATAAAATTGAACATAAAACCGGAACATATTCGTTCCTGCGGACACATATAAACCATACCCTCAATTAACATTTAGGCATAAACCTCATCTCGTAACTTTAATCAGTAACATCTGATGCAGACATATGTGCACACGATGGAATGCAGAAACATGTAGATCGACTTCAGCATAAAACACAGAAATGGCACATATAACAACTATGGTCAATAGTAATTTCTAAAAATTGGTCCAACTTCATATGGCCTCAATTCAAGCTAGTAACTAGTACGAAACAGAAACTATAGATTGGTGAAAATCATTTGCCCTTTGGAATCCCTTTTAACTTTTGTTGCTTGAAACTCTGCTTAGTTATAAAGGAGTCTTCTACCAAAACTTCCTCGCTTCAACGGCCATTTCTATTAAAAGCCTGAACTATAACCACAAAAACTGAACTGGAAAGTCTAGCAATATATTATAGATTATTCCTAGCATGTGAGAAACCATACATTATTAACTGCTCAATCCAGCCCTATAATAACTCTTACCACCAATTTATGAATCCAAAAATAGCAACCTTGGTGAAAAGGAGCAAACACAAAAGTCCTCAAACATAAGTACCACCGAGCACAAGCTCACTAACCCATTGCTAGAAACATTATATACTCATAACCAACAATCACTTGCTATTGTGGAATTACAAAGAGATACAGGGAAAGCAACAAGCATTTATTCGGTCGCAAACCACCTTAATTGTACCGAAGCAAGTCACACCCTCATCATCATCATCAATCCTAAACTAACAATCAACTCTAGTCAAAAATGATTTCTACAAATTGGTGCAACTTCAAATGGCCTCAATTCCAGCTAATAACATTTCTGAAACAAATGGTACATAAAAAATGGCGAAAATCATCTGGACTTAGAAATACACTCTAACTTTTGTTGCCAGCCCTTTTAGCTTATAAAGGAACCCTATACACCATAACTTCCACACAATTTCTCATTGTATAAGTCCGTTCGAAGGTCATTTCCATTATGAGCCTTAATTAAAGCTACAGATATTCAAGCTAAACAGTCGGAGCAATATATTATGGGAACAAGTCTTTTCAGGATTTTCCTAACACGTAAAGATACATCATACAGGATCAAGTGCCTAATTCAGTCATGAAAAACTCGTACCACCATAATATCAGTCCAAAAATAGCAACCTTGGTAACAATAAGAAGCAAACAATCAAGTACTAACTACACAAGTTCATTAACCTCTTGCAACAAACATCTTATGATCACATATAACATTCATTTGCTAATACAACATCACAAGATAATACTTCATAGCATAACATTATAGAATGACAGAGAGTAAACCGCGCAAGCAACATCATCTATATTATTATGTCATATACCAATTTCAATCTATCAAAACAAGTCATGCCCTCAATCATCATACTCATCAACCCTAAACTTAGAAACATGACATTCTAACATAACATCATGATAAGCATAAACCTCACTCACTCAAATCACTCACCAAGAGGGTTAATCTCTTCACCAAAGCCATGAACCCTTATAACCTCCTCGAAAGCGGAAGCAGCATCTTTAGGCACACCATACCAAGTCTTACCAGCACCCAAATGCAAGTAATTCAAGCTATGCAAATCATGATCCTCAACATGCCAAGCAAACCAACTAAACAACATAGCAACATAAACCATAGGAGAAGTAACACCAGGAATCTCCTCCTTCATAAACCTCAACAAAGACCCATTAGCTCTAGCAACACCCCTCATATTCCAAGCAGTATCACCAACATTATTACAACCACCCACCAAACTCACAACTTCCCCTGTTTTCTTCTCTTTCGACGGCACGAAAGCAGAGCCAGGCATATCATTTGCATACTCTACTGAAAAGGGTCTATCCCCATTTGCTTTCCAATACAATGTCTCAACTTCCAAAGGTGAAAGTCCCTTCTTTGAGCACTTTTTCAAGTAATTTTTCTCAAAGTTCTTAGCTTTTGACTCGAATTGTTGTAGTGTATAATTCTCTCCACTTTGCCAAACTGATTTCTGAATGGGTCTTTGCTTTCTAGGACAAAACCCTACTTGCTGCTGTCTAGTTGTAAATGTTGGAGGTTCATTATTAGGGTTTTCTGCATTTGAAGGTAAAGATTTAAGAGAATTATTTAGGTTTGAAATTACTGATTTCTTAGATGGAGGAGGTACAGGAGGGACTATCTTGCAAATACCAAATTTTGAAGCCTCTTTTTCAATCTTGAAAATGTAAGAAATTGGATCTTGAAATTCTTGTATTGTTGGGTGGTATTCTGGTGCTAAAGGTAGGGTTTTTAACCATGGAAATACTTCTGGACTTGATTGCTCTGCTGCTGCTGCAATTGAAGATGAACCCATTTTTTATTTTTTTTATAAAAAAAAAAATGGGAAAAAAAAGATGAGATTTTGGTTACTGGGTATTCTCCATTGAAGAGAGAGAAAAGATGGGTCGTGATCAGATTTGGGGGTTCTTGTTCATTTAGGTATTATTCTTTTATTTTGTAAAAAAAGAAATTGGGGAAAAATGCTCTGCTTTTGTTCTCTGTTTTTTATTTTTACAGAGGAGAGAGAAAGTGAGGGGGAAAAACAGGGGATTTGGGAATATGGTAAAGAGAGTGGAGTGAGTGGGTTTTATTCTCGTTTCTTTCTTTTTTCTTGTTTTAATTTATTTATTGCTTTTTTATTTTTTATTTTTTATTTAAATTTAATTTTTTAGTTGTGGGTTTTGTGGGGGTGGTGTTGGACGAATGGTGCAGGAGGAGTACCATATCCATGTTATCATATACGTCGGTATACAGTATACTCGTAATGTATATAGCGCTTTTGCCAGTAAATAAAAAAAGAATAAATAATTTAAATATACATTAATCCCTTAAATATGCATCAGTTTCATTTATTTTTCCCCCAATTTTGAAAACACACATTTTGAACTCATTTTACTCTAAATTTTTTTCTTACCTTATTTATCTCTCCTCCATAAGAGAATTCTTATAAATGTTCATTGGATATAGTGATGATGTTCACTACACTTGAATTAATATTCATTAAACAATTATGTACTAAATACTTCCTCCGTTTTAAAATAAGTGATACACTTTTTCACGCTTATCAAGGAAGCGATTTAAGGGTGAAAACGATTAAATTTTTCGATGAAATTTTAACACAAGTAATATAGAGTCTCATTCTTGCTTGTATTAAAATTTCATCGAAAAATTTACTCTTTTACACCCTTTAATCGCTTCCTTGATAAGCGTGAAAAACAAAGTGTATCACTTATTTTAAAACGGATGAAGTACAATATGGATACAACCTAGTAGTATATTAGAGTAACATTATTTTTTTCCCCATTTTCAAACACATTTTGCATTTATTTCACCCCAAAATTTATCTCTCCTCCATAATATTCTTGGAAATGTTCATTGAAAATATTGAGGATATTCCCTTCATTTGAATTGATATTCATTATACACCTAATATTGAGGATATTAGAGTAACATTTACTAATATTGGTTTATAATTAATGTTCATCTGATCACTATCATTGTTCATATGTGTGATTATAGTGTATCTAAAGTTTTTTTTTATCCATATTCATGCTCATATATGTGATTTTAATGTTCAATGGCTACTAAATAAGAATGTTTAATGTTCACTATTGTATCAGACATTATGCAATGTTTAGTGTTCTTATGTGTTTATTTTAGGGAAAATTAACGTGAATTATCTCAATTATTACCCATCTTCTGTTATTAATCCCAGTTTTATTTATTCCCAAAAAATCCCAACTATTGCTCACCCTTCTCAAAATAGTCCCACCTAACTTGGAACATATTCAACAGGTTTAAAACGCCATATGACGCAACTCTATTGGCTAAATAATAACATATTTAAAAAAAACATAAAATAGAAAGAAACCCCACCCCATCCACCACCACCTCCATCACCAAACATCCACCACCACCTCCAACTCCACATGACCACCACACCACCAACTCACATAACCACCACGACCAATTTCAACACCAAACAGCCACCACACCACCGCCACATTCTCCCTTCTCTCTCCTCGACAGCTCCTTCTCCTCTTCGAAAGACGAAGTCCACCACCACCACCTTCTAAACACAACCCACCATTGTCATCTTCCTCTCTCACACACTACCACGGTCGAGCAACAACCACTAAATCGTGGGTCTGAGTTGGTTTTAGGGGCGTGGGTGGTGGTTTTCGGGCGGGTGTGGGTTGGTTTTAGGATCACCACATAACCTTGCCCTCCTCTTGTCACCTCCATTTTTGTAGAGCTTCCATGGCCGACGGTACTCTCGCGCAGTCCATCAAGTTTCCTTCTTCTCTTCCTTTTTCTTCAATCTTCTCATTTGATGATTTTTTCGACTGGAAATGTTGTTTCCAAGGGTTTGGCTTTGAATGTGGTGATTGAGGGAGGATTTGGGGGAGAGAAAGGTTGAAGAAGAAGGTGGTTTGGGGGGCTGTTGATGGCAGTGGCGGAGGGGGTGGGGGTTGTCTATTTTTTTATTTTTTCTTTACTTTTTTAAAAAAATTTGATGATTTAAAAAATTAATAAATGAACCAATCATAATGCGTCACGTGGCATTGATAACCTGTTTATCAGGTTACATTTTACCTAAGACTAATAGGGAAAGATACCCTAAATACTTGAGATTATTTTGAGAATTACTAAAGGTGGGATTAATTTGGGAAGATGGGCAATAGTTTGGATTATTCGTGTTAATTTTCCCTTTATTTTATTAACATTGGTGTTTGTTAGTACAAATCTAATGTTCAATACATTATAAATTGGATATTATACATAATTGCGATTTTATAAGAATTTGATTTTGACTTGATTTTGTGATGTACACTTGTTATCAATAATTGAACATCTTGAATGACTTAAGTGAACATTAGCGCAAGGTAAAAGAACATATGTCCAACTTATTATGAAAATATTTTTAAAAAATCAGTTGATTTATAAATGTACATATGGTATTTCTGACTGAACATGTTCAATATCGAGAATAAACATTAGCGTAAAGTTAGTGAACATATTTCAAGGTTAGTGGCGCCAATCATTTTTATTGAATTTCAAAAAATTTATTTGTGTACATTACAATGCTTCTAATGTATACTGAGACGTCAAATGTACATACTCATTGGGTGGAGGAAGAAACTTTGCGTTCGACACCCAAGACCTCTTCAAAAAAAATTACTGCTAATTGCCATTTGATATTTTCAAAATATTAAAATAATAATTAAGTATCAATAACATTAAGAAAAAATTGTATTTGGCACACAATATTGGTCTCGTTCAAATGTACATATTACAATAGTGTATATATTATCACCGATTTATCTATTTATGAAAAGAATTTTAAGTTGATTTGGAATTATAAATATAGATTGTGATTTATTTTATAAATGTATTCGTTAAAACATCACAAATTTTAAATATGGAGTATTTTTTTTTTACTTTTTTATGTTATTTTTCTTGTGTTTTGCAATTAATATTTCATATCATAATTTAAACTAGTAAATGGTTAAATACTTAAATTTGCAATTTTTTTAGATTATTAGAAGTTTATAGTTTGAGTAATTTGTTATTTTTTTCTTTCATAATTTTGTAATAATGATTTAAACTTTAAAAAAATATATATATGTCAAAGAGACTTTTTTTTATGAGAGCTTGCCATATATATATACTAGTCTTATACGCAAGCGATGCGTGCAGAATCATGTAAAATTATGCATAAAAATCTAACAGTTAGTTTGTTTAAGGTGGATTTTATTTCTTTTTTCAAAATTTAAAATTTTGAAAACAGTTTGTTATGGAGAGAGTTGTTCCATTATGAACTAAAAAAAAGATTAATGTTGATTTTCGGTGTCCTCCTCCTCTTCACTTATAGAATAGAGATTTGTAGAGCTTTATGGCTTGTTCTCTCCATTCAGTTCAGTTTAATTCAGTTCAGTTCCTAATTTCCTTCTCTCATAAACAGTTCAATTCAATTCAATTTAGTTTAGTTCAATTCAGTCCAGTTTAGTTGTTTTCAGATGAAGCAATCAGGCCTTAGTATTAAGAGTGATAATATGGTGATGATGATGACGACAATAAACGATTTTTTAAAAGAAAATAATTAAAATTCAAAATTCAAAATTAAAATATTTTTTAAAACTTTCTCCCTATTTGATAGGATTTTTTATCAATAACAAAAAAAAAGTTTAAAATTTTGATTAATTAATCATTAATAATTAACTAATATCATCTACTAAATGCTAAAGCTGACAAGCTTCACAACTTCAGTAGGGGTCAAATTAGGGGTCAAATTTTAAATTTATTAATTTAAGTTTAGAGTGTGTTCGGCAAGTAGTGGTAGAGGTAGAGGTAGTGGTTAAAGTAGGGGTCAAATTTTAAATTTATTAATTTAAGTATTTGGCAAGGTAGTGGTAGAGGTAGCTGTTAGAGATAGAGGTAGAATTTAGGTAGTGGTTGTGGAAAGCTAAAAAAAGTAGTGGTTGAAGGTAGAGGTAGAGGTTGGAAAATATATAATAAAGTTTTTAATAGATAATAAAGAAAATATTTATTAATTGCTACTCCAACCACTACTTCTACCGAACACTAATATTTTACGCAGTTACTTTGACAGCTAACAACTCACAGCTACTACTACAGCTGACAGCTACCCAGACAGCTGACAGCTACCCCTACAGCTGACAGCTACCTCCACAGCTATTCTTGCCGAACAGACCCATAGTAGATGATACATTCTTAACCTTGACAGAAATTGATTTAATTTAATAAATGGCCTACTCGTTTTTTCCCAGAAAAAAGAAATGTGAAGTATTTTTATGTAATGAATATTATGTTTAGTTTAATCATCTTCTTATATTGTCATATTATCTGAAGTAAAATAACAACAACAACAACAATAAAATTTCATTTTCATTTCTAGCAAAGAATTTCATATTCATCCAAATAAGAAAACAGTTACATCTACAAATTACTAATTACCGTAAGACAAGGTGATTTACTGGTATTTTGGTTTTTCAATTTCATTTTGAATTTTATGGTTACCCCAAATACGCATCTATTATTACAAATGAAATATAATCTAAAACGTAAACTATTGCAATTGATTTTTCATAAGATTCTTAAAGTCATCCTCATATTGCAATTGATTTTTCACAAAAAATCTTAAAGTCATCCTCATATTCCATCGTTGTTTAAACACCCTGAGAAATTTTAACTTTTCGACTCATAAGCTGATAATGTTCATTGCTAATATAGGTATTGTTCTAAATATACTATTTATTACTGTTACCATCATGTGGAATAATTGTAATAACAAGTTCTCAAGAATTTTGTTTCTCTCGAGTATTTTTTTTAGATAAAAGCTTCTATTTTTTATGTTTAGATAGAAATTACTGATTTATACTTATTTTTTTAGACGTGTTATCCCTAACTTAACATATTAGACACTTTATAATACTTGACTTGAGTCATTCTGACCTGAATTGACATATTAGACACTTTATAATACAAGGGATGGGAAAAAGATTACATACAAGGTATTGTGAAACACAAATTATCCAAAAAAGCTGCCTAATTTTAACATAAGAAATAGGCAGTCTAGACCCAAATAAATTTACAAGGCCCAAAGAATTTTAACTCAGCCGTCATCTGTCATCTCCTATTCTCCTCCAACAAGTCATCTTCCTCATTGGTGCCAAAAGAAATTAAACTGGTGTCAAAAGAAATTAAACTGGTGCCAAAAGAGAATAAATTGGTGCCAAAAGAAATTAAACTAATACAAAAAGAAAGTAAACTGACGCAGCAATAATAGAAGCGTCGATTTGGGAAGAAGAGAGTGGGTGAGTTGTTGGGCCGACCTAATTTTTAACATTATAATTAGGCGGTCTATTACAAGACAAACTGACTGTAAAAAGGATCAGAACAAGAATTAGTATTTTTAAAAAAATAGAGCTATTGACCTAATAAAGTAAGGTGTTTTCCTTCTCTTTTTAACATTATATTTTGGAGTTAGGAGACATTTATAGCCACTACTTGAAGGATTTATGTTAATTGGTTAATTACCACGAATAGAACAAGTAGTGTCTTCTTATTGGCTACTAGATTTCTATGCACGCGATGCGTGGGACAATAATTTTATTATGAAATTTTATATTTTACAGTAGATAATTTTATGGATAGTCGCATCTTACCACTTAAACTTTTCATGTTTTTAGAAACTCCACCTTAATGATTTTTTTTAGATTTCATCTACCATTTACAATTTTATTAAAAACTCCCACCACTTAACGGTTTTTGTCAAATTTCATTAACAAAAAACCGTTAAGTGGGTCCCACATATACATTTTGTTAACAAAATGGAACTTGAAATAGTTGTAATTCGTTCCCAATTTGCTCTAAATAAATTGATGAAATTGACTTCAATTTCACCGTAAACTAATAATAAAATGCATATGTAGGGCCCACTTCATGGTTTTGTTAATGGAATTTAACAAAAATCATTAAGTGGTGGGAGTTTCTAATAAAATTGGGAATGATAGGTGGAAATTTAAAAGTAAAATTTATTAAGGTGGGAGTTTCAAAAAACGTGAAAATTTTAGGTGGTTTTGAACGAAAAATCCTATTTTTATTTACTACGATGTGTGTTTTGGCTACTGTAACATGATAAAATATGAAGGTACACAACATATTTAATTTTCAAGCTAAATTCATTTTGGCTCATTTTTCTTTGAAAACATACTTTACTCCCTACCATCAACTACAACTTTTGTTATATAGTACCCGATAATGTATATTTTGCTCATTGTCCAAATGAGAAAAAATTCAAAAGTACTTGAAAATACTTTATCATATTTCTCACTCATGCTAAAATACTTTATCAAGATCAATTTGATCAAATGTGCTCACTCATGAACAATCAATTATTTAAATAAAAAAAATTCAAAAGTATATAAAAGTATAGCAAAGTGGGTGTCTATCTATAGATCTCAAAAAAATATAATCGTTGATATTTTTTAAAAATATTTTTACCTTTGTAGGTTTTTAGATATTTTAGTTAGAAGTTTTGAACATCTTTTATTAAAAATCTAATGGCTAAATTTGGAAATAAAACTTAATTACTTAATAAACTCATTGATTTTTTTTCTTTTTGGTGTCCACCCCCACCTCTTCACTTATATAATAGAGATCACAAAAAAAATTGAAGTTTTTTGTTGTTGTTAGACATATGCAAATAATTTTATATATAGTACCAACAGTTTTAGCACCCTCCTTGCCATTTGCCGGCCAGCACCTTAGCACCCTGAACCACTACTTAGCCACTTGATGCAACCACCACCATCTCAAAATTCCACCGCCACTACCTCAAAATTTCAGCCACCACCACTCCAAAACTTCTACGCCGCAGCTGCTCTAAGTCTCGTTGCTGCGTCGCCTGGGACCACCACTATTCCTGCCAGGGCTGCCACAGTCGAAATCGCAACGACAAAAAAAGCGCAAAAAAATTCCCAACGAGGAGAACCATTAAAGGAAAACGGTTCTTTACGACTATCAACCGTTCTAATACGACGGTCAACCGTTTACGATTGTGCATTACACGGGGTTAAAACTAGTTTTAAATTATGTATAGACATGTCTCCCACACAAAGGAGACACGAGTGTAATATGACTACATGACAAGTATTTGGTGTATCGAACTAAAAGAAACTCTAAGCGTGTAAAACCGTCACTTTGTATCATGTTGAAGATTGTGTTTGGTTAATCTAATCTAAATTTTAATTTTCTATTTGATTTGGTCTATAGTTTCATATCATCTTCATCTTTCATTTCGGTTGTTTGTTTGTAGGAATAGAATGAAAGGGGAAAGGATAGTAAAGTAAGGCCCTGTTTCTTTGGTTTGAAATAGACCTGAAATGATGTTGTCGGGACTAAACTGAAGTTGTCTGAACTGAACTGAAATGTAGTGTAAAATTGAACTGAAGTTGTATGAACTGAACTGGCCTAAATTGAAATTATTTGAATTAAACTGAACTGAAATACCATAAATTTCAGACTAAAGAAACAGGACTGATATAAAAAAGGACTTATTTGGATAAGGATTAGGAGCTGGATGAGGACAAGGACAAAATACCCCTCTTATCCCTATATTTCTATACCTTAAGGAGGGTATTGTTTATACTGTATAACTAAATATAGATTATATAAGTAATCTAAATGTTCGTTAACAAGTATGAAAGTCCAATTGTTACTAATCTTACAATCATTAGTGAATAGAGGACATATATATTTTGAAAAAGGAAGAAGTTTTGAATAGTTCATCAATAGGAAGTTTTTCTAATTGATGCCCAAAGCACACATTTACAAAAGAAAATCCAAAATAATTTTTCTTGGGAATTTTAAAAGTTAAAAAAGGCATACCATTCTAAAGTTGACAAGCATTATGAGAGAGAATTCTAGAGAGAGAGTGAAACCTAAGAGGAAAAGGAAACCCAAGAGGAAATGAAAACCGCCAGACCTTAACCCTAGCAAAACTATAGCTGCCGCCCTTACTCCAGCCAATCATGTGCCTCCCACGCACTCCGATCTTCGCCCAAACCTTTCTTGTCAGGCAGCTTCGAAGTCGTCGACCACCGTCTGGGTACAACACTTGTCTTCGAAGTCTGTAGCCCTCGGGAACGTCTGCACCAAATTTTCTGCTTTTGGCCCTGACGCAGTCGCGATAGCCACCGTGGTTGTGGTACAACATCAAACAACGTATGGTGCTTGATATCACGTATTTATATAGTCTTTTCTCCCTTATTTACAAGCTAATTTGTGCGTCATTGGAGCTCTTGGGAGCTATTTTGTGCTAACTATCGTATATAGTTGTGGTTTGTGTTTTAGTGTTGGATTGCAGGTTTTAGGGAGTTTTCTCCCTATTCCCGAGCCATTTGGAAACAACCACGGCTTTACGAGATGTTACGAGGCACGTAGGATGGCTCACGAGCTTTATGGGTAGTTTAGGAGGTCCCAAGACCCCTAAACGTGAAGATTAGAGAGCCAAAGAGTCAAAAAGGAGGTCTCCGTACACTGATCGGGCAGAAATGGCCCGATCGGACGAAAATACATTGATCGGGTATAGAAGTTGCGGACCCGATCGGGCAAGTCATGCCCGATCGCATCGGGCGAGCATCAATGCACCAGACCCGATCGGGCATAGTGTGCCCGACCGATCGGGCCGGGTGCTGCTAGGTCTTATTGAGACGCTGCGGATTAGGAGACCACGCTGGACCATTTTGGTCCCAGGCCCGATCGGGTGGCTGCCCCAGGCCCGATCGGGTGGGCCATAAATTCGCTCCCAGAATTCCCACGCTGCTACGCTGCCAAGGGAAACAAGTTGATGCTGAGTTGGGTGTCGTCCCGATCGGGTACTGTCCTCGGGCCCGATCGGGTCTAGCACCATTTTACACGGATTTCGCCTTTTGTTTCCGTTTTTAGTTAACTTGAGGGGGTATTATAAATACCTCTTTCCTCATTATTTAGAGACATCTTTTATTCATCTTTCATTAGCTTTAGACTAGTTTTATTCTTCATTGTTCTTAGTTCAATTCAAACACTTTAGATTAATCTAGAGGTGACCAAACCTATTTCGATTTCAATAAAAGTTCATGCTTTCCGTCAATTGGTACTCTTTCCTATCCTAATCTCTTTTGTTATTCTTGATTGCTTAATTTATTTATTTAATCGTTCATGATGCAATTGTTAGGGTTTCATATTAGTTTTGTCGTTGTTAATTCGATTATGAGTGAGTAGTCTCTTTCTAGGGTGTTAGATAGGAAAGCCATGTTTATACCATGATTGTGATTTAGACTCTTATTGATTTCTAGGGCTTGATTAGGGTGATTGTGATGTGGTTTGTTCTTTATTGAGTAATTAACGTTATTGCGCAGTTTCGTTGGTTGCTTGTGGTTAATAGTTGTTTGCACAGATCCGTCTTACGACTAGAGGCCTAGGACATGTCAGTAGTTCTGATTACGTTAGTGAACATGCGGCGTATGTTGAACTATGAGCGTTGAGTCTTAACCATAGCTCAACATAGGCTCTAATCCCCCGACTCTTGACTTAGGTTTTGATAGTTGTTGACCCTATTTGATTGGTATAAGCATGGTGGACCGACCTAATACCCTAGGTTTTTATTCCATAGTTAAATCCGTTGTTTAATTCGTCTTTCTTAGTTTAATCATTAGTTTAATTAATTCTTCCCTGATTTCATCTGTAGTAGCTGAATTGGTTGGGTATTGATTTAGAAACTTTGTCTCCCTGTGGATTCGACCCTGCTTCCACTGACTACCTAGTTAGAGGTCTGTAGGTTTATTTTTGATTAGGTGATACGACTAAAACCTATCAAATTTTGGCGCCGTTGTCGGGGAGACGGCTAGTTTTCTAAGTTTTTATTTGATTATTTGGTCTACTTCTCTGTACCTCGTTGGAACTTCATTGTTCCAATTGAGGTACGTTTTACTGCTTCTTTTTGTTTCTTTTGTATGCCCAGGTCTCAAAGAAACGGTTCCCCCATTCCAGCGGATCCCGATCTTACTAGGACAATCAGGCGGATCCGAAAGAAAAATCAGAAAGAAAGGCAGCCTGTTCAGCTGAACACCTCTGGAACAGACACCTTGAGTTCAGTCATGTCAAAGTCACTGAAATCTTATGGGGTGCCCAACCCGGATGGTCTTTCTACTGGACCACCAATGCCCACCATCGCCGCTAACAATTTTGAGATTAAGCCTGGACTCATTAGCATGGTCCAGCAAAATCAGTTTGGTGGGCATCCTACTGAAGATCCGGCAAATCATCTGCAACGGTTTCAACAACTTTGTCGAACCGTTAAACATGCCGGCGTCACTCCAGATCAGTTAAAAGTCATGTTGTTCGAGTTTTCTTTGAGAGATAGAGCCCAGAAGTGGTTGAACGATGTGCAGGAAACTGAATGGAGTGAGATTTCTGCTGCATTTCTGAGAGAGTATTACCCACCTACTAAAACAGCAGAAATCAGAAATAAACTAGCCACGTTTTCCCAAGAGCCTGATGAAACATTAAGGGAAGCGTGGGCTAGGTTTAGAGATCTACAGAGAGAGTGTCCACACCACAATATGGACAAATGGTTCTTGATGCAGACATTCTACAATGTTCTGCAGCCTCAGACGAAGTGTATTGTTGATTCGTCTGCAGGAGGAGTGTTTTTAGACAAGGTAGTTGATGAGGGTTATGAATTCATATCAAATCTTGCAGCCAATGACCATTCATCATCTAGGAGTTTGACTAAGAAGGTACTTGAAGTTGACGCTATTTCATTGCTTACATCTCAGATGGCGCAACTGACTCAGCAACTAATGAAGTCTTCTAGTTCGACACCTCCGCCTATGAGCATCAATGCTATGTCTGCCGTAGCACCCATTACCTCATCTTACTGCGAGATATGTGGTGTACAGGGTCACTTTGGGCATGACTGTCAGTTCAGTCAATTTCAGATGGAGCAGGCAAACGCCTTTCAACAAAGGCCACAAACCTTCCCCCCTCCACATAACTACCAATATCCACAAAACTATCAACCTCCACCTCCACAAAACTATCCTAAACCCTCATACCATCAAACCCCACAAAATTTCAATAGACCACCACCACAAAACTTCCATCACCATAACAACTTCCAAACTCCACAAAATTTTCCCACCCCACCTCCACAAAACAATAACCCACAAGAGCCTAGCAATTCTGAACTGATGAAACTGATATTGTCTATGCAAAAGGCACATGAGGAAGCACGGAGGAACCAAGAGAAGCATATCAAACTTCTCGAGGCTCAAGTTGCCCAGTTGGCAGAAACTAATGCACAGAGGCAGCACGGACAATTGCCAGGGCAACCCGTTCAGAGAGAACATGTGAATGTCATCACTCTTCGTAGTGGCATTGCATATGATGCCCCTCCAGTGCCTACTGATGAGGTTACCCCGACTGCAGGGAAGAAGAGGGTGGTAGAGGAAGGAAAAAGAAAGAATTCGACGTCTGAAGTCGATTTGTCTGCAGAAGCTGAACAGACAGGGAAGGAAAAGGAGAAGGTTTCTGAAACGCCTTTTACACCAAGGCTACCTTTTCCTCACAAGATGCAACAGTCCAAGGTCGATCAGCAGTTTGGTAAGTTCTTGGCTATGTTCAAGAACCTTGAGGTAACGATTCCATTCACAGACTTAATTACCCAAGTGTCTGTTTATGCCAAATTTCTGAAAGACATGATTACTAAGAAAAGAGACTTTGGTGGGGTAGAACGTGTCGCTCTTACTGAAGAGTGTAGTGCTTTTATTCAAAATAAAACCCCACCAAAGTTAAAAGATCCTGGTAGTTTTTCTATACCCTGCCATCTTGGACCTATTTTTATTGATAAGGATTTGTGTGATTTAGGTGCTTCTGTTTCTGTTATGCCATTGTCTGTTTATAAGAAACTGAACATGGGAGCCCTTAAATGCACACAAATCACTTTACAGATGGCGGATCGTTCTATAAAATACCCTCTAGGTGTTTTAGAGGACGTTCCTGTTAGGGTAGGGAAATTCTATATCCTTGTTGATTTTGTGGTATTAGATATGGATGAGGATGCCCAGATTCCTATTATCTTGGGTAGGCCATTTTTGTGTACTGCTGGTGCTGTATTGATGTCAAGTCTGGGTCTTTAACTCTTAGTGTTGGTGGTGATAAAATGCTCTTTAAACTAACCAATGATGTTAAGGCACCTATGCTTGAACAATCTTGTTGCAGGGATGAGGTTTTGGATGAAGTAGGTGTGGAGAAGACTCCAATTCCACCCAAGGTTGCCTCACCCTCTGGAGGCATAGTCAAGAACATTTGGAGAAGAAAGATTTTTGATGAGGGTGGCACTCATTGCCAAGCCCCTCCTATTTGAGAGATGGAGGATTATGGTCGTGCGGGACCTTTATAAACCAGCGCTATGCGAGAGGAAACTCGTATTTTTCTTTCCCTTTTTCCTTTTCTTTTTATTTTTCTTCTTTTTGTGAGCGAGAGTGAGGGTACTAACATTGTTTTTCCTCTTAGCATAGTCCTTATCACCTTTTGGCATTGAGGACACTGCCAAGTTCAGCTTGGGGGAGGAGTTCTGTTTGTATTCCCTATCTCTTTTACTACTTTCTAGAATAGTTTTACTGCTTTCGAAAAAAAAACTGAAAAAAAAATAAAAAAATATGGTTCCCATGACTGGTTTAGTTGCCTCCCTGCGCCCCTTGCTGTGCTCTATTTGAAAATGATTTGACTTTGTATTCTGGATAGCTGGGCATTTGTGATCTTGAGGCTATGATTTGATGTCTGATTGCTATGATTTCGAGCATTTTTGGATTATATTAGACCACTTTGTGCTGCATACCTGAAGTGGTCAGACTGTGAGGCCTCTTTGTAGCCTATTGGATTCATATTATTATCCAGTCTATTCTTGTGTGTTAGTTCCTCTTTAATGGATTGATCTTGACTTTGACTTCGTACTTGTCTGATTTTAGATGACTTGTAGCATTTGCTGTGATAGAGGCGTTCTTTTGTCTTATTCTTGAGCTTCAGAGTGAATTTTTGATATACTTTTATCCTCCTTAGCCCCGCTGAGCCTAATGACTTGTTTCGTATTACTTAAACCCCTATTATGAGCCCAAAGCCTTCACTTGATATTATTCCAAGCCTAGCTTGGGGGAGCTTTTGTATGGGTTGAGTTTGAGATTGGTTTGTTGGTTTAGTTTGGTTTTTGAGGAATATAAAGGTGTATTTGCTGTGGTTTGAGAGTGAGAAACAGAAAAGAAAAAGCAAGTTTAGAGTTGCGTGAATGAAGTTCAGAAAAATGAAAGAAAAATGAAATGAAAATTCAAAAGAATTCAAGTTCTTTCATTCACGTACGTTCATAAAGGAATATTCGCTTCATTGCTAGAAAATTTGGGTTTGTTATGAGCTTTTCATTGATTTATGAGAGTTGGGTTACCTTACATGGTTTTATGGTGATTGTTGGGAGTTGTGAAGGCCACCTTAGGCCTTGTTTGAATGATTTATGCTCCCCCTTTCTTGGTTTTTCCACCACATTACCCAAAAATATCCCCTACCTCTCGCCTAAGCCCCATTACAACCCTATAAAGTCCTCTTGAGTTTGTGTCTGCATTGTTCATTTAATTGATTTCGAGTCAGTTTGTCAAAGTTAAAGAGTATTTCTGCTAATTGAGTCGACTTGACTAGGATGAGCGTCATCGAACCTTCTTAAACACATGAGAGTGTGAGTGGGAAGGGTATTTATGGTCGGGTTGGTGAGTGTTCGGGCATATTCTTTGCCTGCCACAAAATAGAGAGGAGTGACACCCTTGTGAGAGCCTTTTCAGGACTTGTATGCTTTGTGGATGCTTGAATTTGATAAATTGCTTGAATGATTGGTGGTTGGATGGATTTGATTAGCCAAACTTGAATTATGCCTGCTTGAACGATTCTTAGTCTTGAAAATGTTTTGAGCTTTGAATTGTTTTTTATCTATGGGGTGAGACAATCTATTCCATGTTCATGTTCTGTTTGCTTGAGGACAAGCAAAGGTTTAGCTTGGGGGAGTTTGATATCACGTATTTATATAGTCTTTTCTCCCTTATTTACAAGCTAATTTGTGAGTCATTGGAGCTCTTGGGAGCTATTTTGTGCTAACTATCGTATATAGTTGTGGTTTGTGTTTTAGTGTTGGATTGCAGGTTTTAGGGAGTTTTCTCCCTATTCCCGAGCCATTTGGAAGCAACCACGGCTTTACGAGATGTTACGAGGCACGTAGGATGGCTCACGAGCTTTATGGGTAGTTTAGGAGGTCTCAAGACCCCTAAACGTGAAGATTAGAGAGCCAAAGAGTCAAAAAGGAGGTCTCCGTACACTGATCGGGCAGAAATGGCCCGATCGGGCGAAAATACATTGATCGAGTATAGAAGTTGCGGACCCGATCGGGCAAGTCATGCCCGATCGCATCGGGCGAGCATCAATGCACCAGACCCGATCGGGCATAGTGTGCCCGACCCGATCGGGCCGGGTGCTGCTAGGTCTTATTGAGACGTTGCGGATTAGGAGACCACGCTGGACCATTTTGGTCCCAGGCCCGATCGGGTGGCTGCCCCAGGCCCTATCGGGTGGGCCATAAATTCGCCCCCAGAATTCCCACGCTGCTACGCTGCCAAGGGAAACAAGTTGATGCTGAGTTGGGTGTCGGCCCGATCGGGTACTGTCCTCGGGCCCGATCGGGTCTAGCATCATTTTACACGGATTTCGCCTTTTGTTTCCGTTTTTAGTTAACTTGAGGGGGTATTATAAATACCTCTTTCCTCATTATTTAGAGACATCTTTATTCATCTTTCATTAGCTTTAGACTAGTTTTATTCTTCATTGTTCTTAGTTCAATTCAAACACTTTAGATTAATCTAGAGGTGATCAAACCTATTTCGATTTCAATAAAAGTTCATGCTTTCCATCAATTGGTACTCTTTCCTATCCTAATCTCTTTTGTTATTCTTGATTGCTTAATTTATTTATTTAATCGTTCATGATGCAATTGTTAGGGTTTCATATTAGTTTTGTCGTTGTTAATTCGATCATGAGTGAGTAGTCTCTTTCTAGGGTGTTAGATAGGAAAGCCATGTTTATACCATGATTGTGATTTAGACTCTTATTGATTTCTAGGGCTTGATTAGGGTGATTGTGATGTGGTTTGTTCTTTATTGAGTAATTAACGTTATTGCGCAGTTTCGTTGGTTGCTTGTGGTTAATAGTTGTTTGCACAGATCCGTCTTACGACTAGAGGCCTAGGACATGTCAGTAGTTCTGATTACGTTAGTGAACATGCGGCGTATGTTGAACTAAGAGCGTTGAGTCTTAACTATAGCTCAACATAGGCTCTAATCCCCCGACTCTTGACTTAGGTTTTGATAGTTGTTGACCCTATTTGATTGGTATAAGCATGGTGGACCGACCTAATACCCTAGGTTTTTATTCCATAGTTAAATCCGTTGTTTAATTCGTCTTTCTTAGTTTAATCATTAGTTTAATTAATTCTTCCCTGATTTCATCTGGAGTAGCTGAATTGGTTGGGTATTGATTTAGAAACTCTGTCTCCCTGCGGATTCGACCCTGCTTCCACTTTCTACCTAGTTAGAGGTCTGTAGGTTTATTTTTGATTAGGTGATACGACTAAAACCTATCAGTGCTCGTGAATCCAAAGGCGAAAAAGAGCTTTGCCCGTGAAAATCAGATAAGTCCCCTTTTTACGCTTCTATTACCTGAAATTTATGTTCTGGGTTGTTGCTGTCTTTGGTTTTGTAATTGCCATACTTTGTGTAGTTGGAGTATCCGTTGTGGCTCTTGTTGTTGTTGTTTCAATCGTGGCTATTGTTTGTTTTCTATATGTTGTTGGTGGTGTTCTTCTTATTATAGTCTTTGCTCACCAATTTCATTGCTATGCTTTGTTGTCCGTGGTATTTGTTGGAGTTGTTGCTACTGCATATCTCTAACTACTTGTCTCCCCAAGTCTAATGCTCATAGCACCTGTCCTAAACTATGCCTCCCCTCCCTTGAGTGCTATACTTTCTATTTGCTTCGATTTGATTTTTCGCAGACCTATTACTTCGCTGATAGTAGCCTTTGGTTTAGATCTCAGGTGTTTCTGGCCTCCCAGTTCATATTATGTATGCCCACAGATTGTATGTATGGGATTTTGCTGATCCAGTTTACCTATTGTTGTATATTTTCTCCCTTATCAGTTTGTTCTTGACAACTGTTATTATGAATGGGATTTGGGTGTTTGTTATCTACTTTGTTTCTGTTATTTTACCCAGTCCTTTGTTCTATATTCTGACTAGCTGCTTCATGATTTCCTTACTCCTTCCAAGCTCTATCAGCTTCGACATGACTATTGTTCTACACTGGCCTAGACTTTTTACAGTTTTGCTTACGAATTTTATCTATCCTCTGATTATTATCCATTATTATCACTGGAAAATTCACTGGAATATGCTGCTACTACATCAGTTTTCTAGTTCCCTCAAACTGTGTTGCTATAGCCTATGTGATTTGCTTGGAATGTTGGCCTTTCTAGTTCACATTTTGCTGTACCGTTGCTCTTTCACCATTATTTACTTAGCAAATGTTAACAGGATTGAGACCGGGATATTTGGTACTTATTCCGCGTCACCTAGGGTTACCTACTTTTTGAAATACAATCTGGGCCATTGGTGTGTCACCTCCTTCCCTTCTTTTAGATTGATCACTAGGGATTTTGTAACTCTTCCCTACTGGTGTAATTTTCTAAATACTAAGAATGAGTGTTTCATTTCTACCAAGTTTGTAATCTTTCATAGACTTTGGATATTATGTTTATGCATACTACATCTGCACCAGCTATTTGTTTGGGTATTTAGTTACCTAAATCTTTTTCTCCTCTTAATGGTTGTAGCTGTTTAATGCTTGGTACCTTTTATTTTGCGTATAGTAGAAATGACGCTATGTATTGGTATTCTGAGTTGCATCCTCTTCATTTTTGGTTATTATTGAATGTCTCTACTATTAACCATTATATTAACAGCCTCATGCTCTTAAGTTTGGCCATTTTGGAGTTTCTAAGCAGGTGCCTCAAATGCAAATGCAGCGTCTTGGATGCTTGCTGCTGCATCAAGGATTGGAGTGTTGCAGTGGCTACCTTTCTAAATATTTGGACTACAAAGATTACTGTTAAACTGTATTCTCTTGTTAAGTGCAATTCTGTCCTTTTTTCACTTTTGTTATATTTGTGTAAATTGCGAACCGAGTGCTTCGCCACTCGCATTGAACTATGGGCTTGTTCCCATACTTGGATTATAAGGGTCCTCGTTTACATCACAACTCGAGGACCTTTTAGGAATACGGCTAAATTATTGAAAAAATGGTTTATAATGGAAAATCATAGCTTGGATTACATAGGGTGCAAAAAAACCACAAAAGCTCCCATTTTCGAAGGACTACAGCTTGCTATTAGGCTATGTATCTCAGTGCTGGTCAAGTAAGGGGGCTTTGGTGCTTTCCATCAGTTCAAGAAAATGACCAATCTCAATTTGGCTTAGCTACTAATTGGAAGCAGTCTGTATAAATATTGTTGTAAAGCATATTTGTACGCAGAACCCATTATACCCAACTTGTAATTTTTTAATTCTTGTCATGTTAATATTTTTATATTTGGGTGTAAATGATTTGCGAACCGAGTGCTTTGCAACTCGCTTGGAACTATGGGTTACATCCCATACTTGGACTAACATACTTCTTCTCTACTATAGACAACCAAGTAACTACGGTGAACAAATCCCTCTCCATATTGATAGTTTTTAATATGAAGATAATTTCATGGAATATACAAGGGGTTAAAAAGCCCCAAGCCGTTGTCGAACTAGTCTTTCTAAAGAATAGGTTCAAACCAGATATATTTTTTATCTTGGAAACAATGACAAATAATGTCAATAGTAAGAAAATTTTGAAAGCTCTATACTTCCAACATACCCTCATCATTGATCCTGTCAATCATAGTGGCGGGATTTGGGTGTGTAGGAATGACGATAATATTAACATAGATAGTTATATCCTTTGGGATAGATGTGCCCATTTGGTCGTATATTCAAAGATACTGAAATCTTCCTTTCTAGTGTCCGGAGTTTATCTCCCTGCCCAAGAACAGCAAAAAGATAATGTTTGGAACGACTTGACAACCTATCTCATTAGTCAAACCCTGCCTACAATCATAGTTGGTGACTTCAATGAGTTACTCTCCCTTTCTGACAAAGTTGGAGGGCGTTCTGTCACTGCTTCTCAAATACAACGTTTCCCAAACTTCCTGCGAAACGTCGAATGTTTTGATTTACCTGCACAGCAAAATGCTTTCTCTTGGAAAAAACACTACGACTCTTACATAGTATATGAAAGACTCGATAGGAGTATATGTAATCAAAAGTTCCTAGTCTTATTCCCAGATACGACTATTTCTTATGGTTCCTTTACGGTGTCAGACCATGCCCCTTTTATTTGTGACACACTCACAAACCCCATTTTCCCTCCTGCACGTTTTCGATTTCACCAGCCTGGGCCTTAGATTCAGAAGTTCGTACCATTATCAAAAACATTTGGCTGGAGAAACAAAAGGGTTCTCGCTTCTATAGAGTTCAAAATCGGCTAATTCAGATCAAGTCTTCCATAAAAACTTGGTCCATGAAGAAATTCCAGCACGCGTCTAGCAAGCTCATTCAGAACCTTGCCAAGATACAGGAAGTAGAGGAGAGACTTTGGTCTCAACCCTATAACCCAATTTTAGTTGAGCACCTAAAAAGGCTCATTAATCAACGGGAAAAAATCCTGTTGTTTAAACAATCCCATTGGGGAATAAAAAATAGAAAGAATTGGCTGCTCCAAGGTGATAGAAACACGCGCTTCTTCCACAATAGCATGAAGCAAAGGTTTTCACTTAATACCATCCACAAACTAAGGGATGACAGTGACATTTGGGTGGAGAACCCAACTGGTATCAAAGACCTTTTGAAAAATGCTTTCACAAGTAACTATTCATCGTCAGGCTCGGTTCCAGACGGATCTGCATTTGAAAATTTCACCTGCATTGTTTCTGCCCAGGAGACAGAAAATCTATTAAGGATGGTCTCTGAAGAAGAAATAAAAAATGTTTTCTTTGACATGAACCCATATAAAGCCCCAGGGTCAGATGGTTTTGGTCTAGGATTTTACCAAAAATACTAGGAAATTATTAAGAAAGATGTGTGCCTAGCAATCTCTAGCTTTTTTGATCATGGTCATCTCCCACCATCCCTCAACCATACCATTATCACTCTTATTCCCAAAATCCATCAACCAGAAAAACCAGGCCATTTCAGACCAATTAGCCTTGTCAACACCCTGTACAAGGCCATCTCGAAATTTCTAGTCTCAAGATTACAACCTATACTAGACAAGCTAATAAGTCCGTTTTAGAACGCGTTTACCAAAGGTCGTTCCATTCACGACAATGTCCTTATAGTTCAATAAATCCTCAACACCTTCCACAAATCTAAAAACAAGACAGGGTGGTGTGCTTTGAAACTGGACATGGAAAAAGCCTATGATAGGATTGAATGGAACTACATGTCGGGATGTCTCTCTCACTTGGGCTTCCCTCCAAAGTGGATTAATTTGATTAAGCAATGTGTCACCACAGTATCATATTCAGTAAAAGTTAATGGCACAACTACGAGTTGGTTAAAACCTACCCGTGGTCTGAGGCAGGGTGACCCGCTTTCCCCTTATCTTTTTATTATTTGTATGGAAGGCCTTATCAGACAACTAGCTTCTTCTGTTTCTAGAAAGACAAGTGGTATTGGTTTCCAAGTGTGCCCAAACACTACTAAGATCCCTTGTTTGCTCTTTGCTGATGACAACATTTTATTCTGCAAAGCCACAAAGGCTGGATGCAACAATCTAAAGAAAATTATTGATTGCTTTTGTGCAAACTCAGGACAACTGGTTAACTTTCATAAGTCAGGCATCATTTTCTCCAAGCAAGTACCTAACGCACGAAAGGCTGCTTTGGCAAGTAATTTTAATATGCCACCAAAGGCCTGCCTAGGAAGGTATTTAGGAATTCACTTCAGTTCCTTTCGACCTATCAAGGCGGTCCTAGTCCAATTACTTAGTAAGACCGATGAGAGGGTTAAACTATGGGAGGCTGGTCTGCTTTCTAAAGCAGGAAGACACACCCTCATCCAATCGAATCTAGAAGCTATCCCAAACTATGCAAGTGCAGCAACTATGCTCCAGGCAAACTCTGCCTCCACTATTGATTCCATCCACAGAAAATTCTTCTGGAACCAGGGACCGGGAAAAGAGGGTATCCCTCTTATAGCGTGGGATAGAATATGCTCTCCTAAGAGCTTAGGAGGCCTAGGGCTTCGTAAAACCCTTCCTCTTAACAGGGCCTTCCTGGCTAAGCTAGCATGGAAAGTCCTTTCTGATCCTGAGAATTTATGGGCCACCGTAGTTCGCCAGAAATATCTGAAAAACTGCTCCCTGTTCCAATACACACCAAAACCGTCCCACTCCTCCATTTGGAGGAAAATCATGGAACAACGGGACATCCTGAGAAAAGGAATTCGATGGAAAATAGGGGATGGTTCAACCATTTTGTTCTAGTTAGATAATTGGTTAACCAACCAATCCCTTTTCAAACTTCTAAAACCCGACCCTAATACAATAAATACTGATTTATGCTTGGACGCCTTCATTACCGATGATAGACAATGGGATTTCGAAAAGTTAGGTACAATATTACCTCACACTCTAATAGCACAAGTACGTGGAATAACTCTTACTAAAAATATCGATATGGATACACCCATTTGGGGTATGTCTTCCCATGGGGATTTCACGGTCAAATCAGCAAACTGGTTGTCACATAACATCAGTCTTAACACCCCCAAATGAGAGTTTCGTCAGATTTGGAAAGTTCATTTACCTCCAAAGCTCCAGATCTTATTATGGCAAGTTTTACATAATGCAATCAGCGTGCGTGCTATTCTGTTTAAAAGACAGATTATCTCTATCGAAACATGCTCCATCTGTGATGCTTTGTGTCTAGAAACAATAGACCATCTTTTTCTTATTTGCCACAAGGTGGCAACCTTATGGGCTCTTCCACAGGTGAAAGATTGGTTGGGCTGCTCTATAGACAACCTAACTGTCAAAGAGCTTTTTAGAAAGCACCTAAAGGATAAAGGTTTGGCTGCAAAGCTCACCTTCCTTTTATGGAGCATCTGGAAAGATCGGAATGATGTTGTCTTCAACAACACAGCTTTCAACGTACATAGGATTTACCATCGTGCAAGATTACTATCCCACGAATGAAAGACGCGACTCCACTACGACGAATTCACTTTGTGCCCTTCCCGTTTGGATTCCCCCACCCCCTATCTTCCTAAAAAGGCGGCTCCTCATTCCATCTTTGTCAACTGGTCCCCCCCTCCTATGGGATTCATAAAACTCAATTTCGATGGCTCCGTCAAACAAAACAGCGCAGCAGGAGGGTTTATCATTAGAAATCACGAAGGTACGGTCCTAGCAGTTGAAGCCCACAACTTAGGCAACACGTTTCAGCCGAAGCTACGACACTTCATAGGGGTGTTCTTAGAGCCCTTACGTTCCCACATTCCTCTATTTTGATCGAAGGCAACAACTTAGTGGTTATAAACGCAATGAATGGTGTTTGGTCCACCCCGTGGCAGATTGATAACATTATTGAAGATACAAAAATCAACCTTAGAGCATTCCAAGAGTTTCAGATTACACATGAGAGGCAAACCAAGCAGCAGACTGGATTGCTAATGCGGGTCATTTAGTGGTAGACTCTTTTTGTATTACGGACTGACATGGTTCAGATCTGTCAAAAATACTTTGTAATGATATGTTAGGAATTCCCCTCGAGCGGAGGATTTCCTAACTATCTCTCTTTTTCTCCGTACCTTTATATATATATAAAAAAAAAATTCTAAAGTTGACAATATCTTTCATAACCTTAGGCACACATTAGGAAAACAGGTTTTCTAATGCGGTGTTAGCAAATTTCCCCTTTGTTTTTTGATTTAGTAGCAAAGCATTGATTGAATGATTTAGCAATAAGCAAAAGTTTTTTTTTCCCAAAAGGACCAAAATTGGTATGAATAGAGCATGAAACCTCAGAGTCACGATATAAGAGTATAAGACTCCTATCACAAAATAGTACAATATGTAACATAAAAATTGGCCTGTAAAATAGAAAACCTGTCCAGCTGTCAACCTTATAGAAAGTTTGCTCAAATGTGAATCCATCACATATAATAATACCTTGCTAAAAGCCTAGAAATGCAAAAACAATCAACAAATTAATTTTTTTGGGCAATATTCAAAAGATTTGGCGTAGCTGAAACAGGTATATATAGAGCACTCAACTGATTTGTTCAAATTAGAGACAATGATTAGGCCTCATTCAAGACAATGGAAACTTTCTGAACCCACTTTCGTAAGAGTAGTTCAATTACATACTTTATGAGGACAGATATGACATGCCAGAATTCCTCCTAAATCTGAATCAAATAAGGGATATATTGATCAATGATCAATTAGAAGCCTCACTCGGGGTTAGATCAGGAGAACTTGGAGCGAGCTCAAGGGAAACTGGGCAATGGTCGCTTCCACAGAAACCTGAAATTACAGTGAGCATTAGTAGGACTGTAGGAGTCACATCCTTCATTCACACTTTTCTTTCCCATCTTGGCCAAAACCTGCATTTTCATCTTCCTTTCCTAGTCTTACTTTATAATCTAGTTACAAACTCACCCCATGGGGCGCGGTCCCGCAAACCAATGATCACTCACAAAATTTACAATTTCGTTTCATTTAAAAGCGTTGGGGCAGGGATGGGGATGAGATTTTTAGGCGGGTACCGACCCCATTGACATCCCTACTCAAACCAATGATCACTCACAAAAGTCACAATTTCGTTTCATTTAAAAGTTTTTCTGAAGACTAGTCACCTTCCTGGTCATTTTTTTCCTTTGAAATGCATTTCTTTTGTATAACTTAAAAATATAGATCAACAGGGGTACAAAGAAAACAAAATTAAATAAAAAGAAGCAAAAGCTACCTTCCAACTCGATGCCATGTCCATTCCTTGAGCTTTTCTGAAACTAAGAAGTAATCAATCCTCATCCTTTTACCTCGATAACTGCTTTAAGTAATCAGCATCTACTACTGAAAGGCTACTAAAGTAACATGCAATGCAATACAGGGTTGCTACAAGATACGGAATGCAACCAGTACGTAGAAGAAGTTTCAACTTAGGCATGCTTGGAATGAGGGTAATGTATTACAGACAACAACAATCAAGCCTTATTCCCAAAAGGATTTGGGGTCGGCTAACATGAATCGTCAACTGAAACCGTTGCCAAAAGACATGGCATCGACAAGAGTGATAAAAAGTTTTTAAAAACAAGGTTTACACCAAAAAGTTTTAAAAGAGGTTTTCAAAAGGTTTTAAATACCAATACAATTGAGAAAAACAAATAAATGCAGTAATCACACCCCTTCCTCCACATGGATACTGCCCCTCCACCCACTTTTATCCAACTCCATGCTCTTCTCAATCCCAAGTAGCCTCATATCACTTTCAATTACCTTCATCCAAGTCATCTTAGGTCTTCCCCTTCCCCTTACAATTTGATTACTCCTCCACTCTTCAATTCTTCTCACCGGTGCATCACCTGATCTCCTTTTCACATGACCAAACCATCTTAACCGATTCTCCCTCATCTTTTCTTCAATTGATGCAACTCCAACTTTTTCCCGAATCACTTCATTTCTTAATCGGTCCTTCCTTGTGTGGCCACACATCCACCGCAACATACGCATCTCCGCCACGTTCATCTTATGAATGTGGGCATTGTTTCACCACCCAACATTGGTTGCCATATAACAAAGCAGGCCTAATTGCCGTACGGTAAAACTTTCCCTTCAATCTTTG
This sequence comes from Patellifolia procumbens, assembly GCA_947645195.1. Lineage (NCBI taxonomy): Eukaryota > Viridiplantae > Streptophyta > Magnoliopsida > Caryophyllales > Amaranthaceae > Patellifolia > Patellifolia procumbens. Next base: position 5,770,896 of record CANSGD010000144.1, read on the forward strand.
GGGAATGTCAAAATCACAAAGGAACCCGGTGGCGTTTTTCCACGTAAACCAACCCGCGTTAATTCTATGAGTCACGTCTCCATCCAGTTCTCCATCCCTTTAGAGAATGGATCCAAGGTAACGGAAGACGTTCAATCCTTGAACCACTTTGCTATCCAGAGTGACCGCCCCTGCCTCGTTGCTTGTAACACCACTGAAGTTGCACTCCATATACTCCGTCTTACTTCTGCTCAATCTAAAACCACGGCCTTCTAATATATCCCTCCACAATTCCAACTTACTCTCAACACCTTCCTTTGTCTCATCAATCAACACAATATTATCCGCAAACATCATACACCACGGTATATCATCTTCAATTGACCTCGTTAGTTCGTCCATCACTAAAGCAAAGAGAAAGGGGCTAAGTGCAGAACCTTGGTGCACTCCGATCGTAATAAGGAACTCTACTGTCCTCCCCACCGTAGTCCGCACTCTCGTAGTTGCCCCCTCATACATATCCTTGATGATATCTATATATTTTTGTGGAACACCTTTCTTTGCCAACGCCCACCAAAGTATTTCTCTTGGTACCCTATCATATGCCCTCTCCAAATCAATGAAAACCATATGTAGATCCTTCTTCCTATCACGGTAATGTTCCATTGTGTGTCTCATGAGGTGGATGGTTCTATAGTCGATCTTCCTGGCATCAATCCAAATTGGTTCTCCGATATCTTCACATGTTTCCTAAGTCTTTGCTCAATCACTCGTTCCCAAAGTTTCATCGTATGACTCATTAGTTTGATTACTCGGTAGTTGGTACAATCTTGTACATCGCCTTTGTTCTTATACAAAGGAATCAAAGTACTCTTCCTCCACTCTAATGGCATTTTGTTGTGTCTCCAAATCATGTTGAAGAATGTTGTCAGCCATTCGATTCCTCTCCCCCCTAAACACCTCCAAACTTCGATAGGTATGTCATCTGGCCCCGTAGCTTTCTTCAATCCCATCTTTTTTAATGCTGCAACGACTTCTCCCTTTTGAATCCTCCTCATAAACTCTCGGTTTAACATACTTGGCGGGATGTGTACATCCCCGATGTCTTGTGCGTTATCACCATTGAACAAGGTATCAAAGTACGTCCTCCATCTATCCTTTATCTCCTCATCCTCCACAAGCACTCTTTGGTCCACACCCTTCACGCATTTCACCTTTCTTATGTCTCTTGTCTTCATGTCCCTCATACGCGCAATTCTCTAGATGTCTTTTTCCCCTTCTTTCGTATCCAATCTTGCATAAAGCTCTTGGTTTACCTTTGCTTTAGCTTCCCGTACTGCCTTCTTGGCTTCTCTTCGAGCCTCTTTGTACTTCTCATAGTTCACATCACTTCTATCTTTTCCCAAAAGTTTATAACCTTCTCGTTTGTTTTATATCGCTTGTCTCACCTCCTCGTTCCACCAAGATGTGTCCTTACACGATGGTACAGTTCCTTTAGATTCTCCAAGGATCTCTTTTTCCACTTCCTTTTTACTAAGTTCCATCTTTGTCCATGTCGAATCTACGTCCATTTCCGTGTTACAAGACCAAATATCTTTACTAGCCATCTGAGCTAGGAAGTTCTCTTTGTGCTCCCCTTGGAGCTTCCACCACTTGATTCGCGGCTCCACATTGGGTCTTCGCTTTCTTAAAGACTCCCTACCTCGAAAATCAAGTACGACTAGTCTATGTTGGGTGGCTGCGCTCTCACCAGGTATCACCTTGCAGTTTGTGTAACTCTTCCGCCACGCATTCCTTACTAAAAAGATGTCAATCTGACTCGCGCTACTTCCACTCCTATACGTCACAAAGTGAGATTCTCTTTTCTCAAACCAAGTGTTCATAATACTAAGACCATATGCTAGTGCGAAATCCAATATACCACTTCCAGCTTCATTTCTCTCCCCATACCCAAAACCTCCATGAATGCTCTCAAAGCCAACTCGACTAGTGCCCACATTTCCATTAAGATCCAATAAGGGTAATGTATTAAGGGGGTAATAAAAGTCAAACATAGAAACACTAAGGTATTTAGAGAGGATAAAGTGGTGGTGGAGAGGATAATGTGGTGTTGGTAAGAGGAAAATGGAAGAAAGAGGGGAACTACTACCCTCATTACGGGGGTAATAATTACCCACCGCCACCCCTAGGTAACTATTACCCCCCATAATAAGGGTAATAGTCCCCTCTTTCTTCCATTTTCTTCATACCAACACCACATTATCCTCTCAACCACCTCTCTCTCTCTCTATCATCATCTCTAAGTACCTTAGTTTTGCTATGTTTGACTTTTATTACCCCCTCAATACATTACCCCCATCCCAAGCATGCCCTTAAAATGCTTACTTTCCAACTGGGTTTCCAGACCATGAAAAACCACGCTCCCTGCCCTTCTCTGTGTGTAGATTTCTATATGCATCTACCAGTTTCCCCCTAAGGCAGAATAAAATATCAGAAGATAAATGCCTTGATCATGCATCTACAGTAGATCATGAATAACTGTCCAGCAACTATAATTTCAGGGATCAAGGCTAAAGCAGTACATGATAAGACAATGACACTTGCCATCATGAATTTATGATATACTCAACAGACGTTTCATCAACTATTTGAATTTCAGGGATCAAGGCTAAAGGCAGCACAACAAACATCATTTGACTCCATAGAAAGTTGCAAACGAGTTCCTTGTCAAGTGTTGACTATAATGATTAATGGCATCAAATTAAAATGTCCAAAATACCATATTTCACAGTATAACTGATTAACATCGAGAGAACACTTCAGATTTAAAACGAAGTTTCTTGACTCTTAAGTATGCAACAAACCAACTCCATATCAATTCTTCAATAGCTCATTCTATGGAGATGGGGTAATTGGCCAGAAAATAAGAGTTTAAAACAACCAACTTATTCTGCCTATGATAAATTACGAATCTACTGAATATAATACAAATGGATGTTAATTGGCATCTTTTAAGTGAGCTTCCCAAACACATAGTTTCTTAAACATAAAATGGATGTAAATTGGCATCTTATGCTCTACACAAATAAGCTTTCTTCTGTATAATGCTAATGACATTTATTGATACATGCATCCTTTCGGGTTACACAAGTTCAAAACTCTAAATTTACTTGTCATATTGCTAGTTCGAATTATATTATCACAATGACAAATTCTAGTTAAAAGTAAGTATAGTACTTGAATATGACAAAAAGAGTAGCCTGACACCAAAAGGATATAGAAATGCAATATATGAAACCCAACATTCTGTTTAGTAGCTAAAGACGAGCAGAATGATGTGAATAATGGACACCAAGGAATGTCATAAAGATGTAGTGTTTATAAATCCAATGAATTTCTATAGTTTGCCAAATTCTGAAGTGGCATTTATTAGTCCTATGCTAGAGAGAAGCTTGCCAAACTAAAGGTAATTTCAACTGATGTTCCATAATATAGGCAGGCTTGTTATGCATAATAGAAGTGCCACCTTACACAGAACTTATCTGGCTCTAGAGAAAACGGGCGACCTAAGCTAGAAGGAGTTGTGTAGTAGTAAAAGCAACTTTTGGGAGAGCTAACAATTAGGTTGTAACAAACATAATCAATCATAATTTTTCATCACATTATTATTTCTGCAACTATAGTCCAAATACCTTAAGGAGCACAGAATTATAAGGGTCTGACAGAAAGTAGATCCATTCATGAAAAAAGGACTTAAGCTATGCATTTGTGGAAAGTCTCAACAGATGATAAACATCTCATCAAGCACACGTGAACCTGAGTGGTTAGTAAGCAGCTACCTCACATTTCAATCACCACAACAGATAAGTGGTTTATCAGACAACTGCAAGACAAGCTCCAACATCTTCTTATCCCATTTTCTTCGTATAAATGAGGTTTCCTCCTCCTTCCACCCATTGTTAGGCACATATGTATTCATAAAGCGCAAAGATTCAAATTCAGCTAATATCAAAGATAGAGATTTCAGGAGGTGCGTCCACAAACCCACACCTGACAATATAACATAATATAACCCGCTGGCAGATACCAAACTCCTACTGATTCAAATGTCCATAAATAGGACAAGCGCACAATGCACAAAGACTATTTGTTTAAATGTTCTGACCTAGTAATTCTAACTAGCATAGTTGAGCTGCCTAAGCACATAATGTTTTGAAATATAGAAGCAACATGATATCTAAATGTTTTTTTGATTCATTTTACACAATAAACCAGATCAACGAACCTGCTATAATACTTCACAGAGCAATTGTGTTACATTCTTGTCTTTGCAGTCTTGTCTAAATGCTATAAGAGCCCATGAAAGAGTGGGACCTACTAAGAGTGTTGGTCCACTAAGAGTTTGGGTGCAATATAGCAAAACTGAGTTTAAGTGGAAAAGGAACAATGACAACAGAATATCACACCATCTTCAGCAGAAAATAAATTTTATTTGCAAAAGGAAACAGGAGGAGATTGTCATAGGAGAGAAGAGATACAACCATAAAAAAAAAAAGAGCCAGCATGAATGCCTAAATTCCACAACCATACATAATTACATACCAACGAACTAGCTGAACAACATTTCTTCAAAACAAAACCAAATTCTTTTTCAGGTGAAGCCTTGAAGCAGTTCACAGAAGTGTACACGGAGTAGATTGAGAATCATGAATTTTGTATATAATAATTAGCTTATATTATTACTATTATAACACCACTGTTTTTGATTAGCAGACGTCCTAAAATGGTCAATAATACTCTTTACATGAATGAATACTTCAATCCTCTCCCGAACGAAGAAGATTATCGATTGAATTTTGCTCTTGGGACATCTGATATGGAACCCATTTTGCATAAGATTTATGGGCCAAACTAGTAAGATTTTCATTTGTTTTAATCATTCATTTACATTATTGGGCCGAAAATGTTTGCCATATCATGACATGAGAACTATAAGAAGGCATGGGTGAGTATTAATCAAATTATCAACCTTGCAAAGTTATTTTGACTCAATATTAGAAGCCTCAAAAATGCTGCTACAGCTACTAACATCATGTCCAAAATATGTCATGATGAGTACCTAAAGTATATTGATAGAGTATATGTCTATATGATGACATTATCTCCCAACTCAGTGACCTCCCTAAGATCCTCACCTTTGACCCTAGTCTTCATCTTTGTCATTTATTTTCTGACAATGTATAACCAGTTTTAGGTTCAGGCATATTGCTTCAAACAGTTTATTTGAGCTTATGCGGCTAGACATCTTTGGTAGCATGAGTTCTTTATGAATTGAAAAACCCCTGCATTTTGTGTATGCTTTTACTTTCAGGCCTTTGTGAAGAATATTTCTAATTTGTTTGAAGTTTTTTTCTTATCTCTCAGTGCTTTTCTATCTGAACTGATTTTGTACTATTTTTCCTCTTAATATGTACCATCTTTTGTCCTGTTGTGCACTGGGTTCACATGCTGTGCAACGAGAGAGGCTTGTGCAATAGATTAGGTGTCAGTTTAAGGAAAAATTTGTAGTTCCTTCTTTGATGGTTGATGTTGGCAAGAAGTCACTCCATGACTGTAGCGCTTGCAACTTTCCACTTAAGGCTATTGTAAACTATTTTGATACAATTTTCGAACCCCCTCCAGATTGGTTAGTTCCCACGTTTGGTGTTGACGAGAGCATTATTGAGCATGATGTTCCAAGAATTTCTATCGCAACGCTCTGGGGTTCCATGATACCATATACAATGTTTGATAAAGTTGTATTTTCTTTGGATCAGTTTCAACTTTTAACTTTTCGGAAATCGGCGAAATTCGTGGTCGAATTTTTTCAAAGAAAGAGAGAATGTGATGTAAGTCTAAAAACACCCTCCAATGAGATGGATGATGATTATAAACTCATGGAAACAAGAACACTCACAACAACACTTTAAACACTCAAAAAAAAAAGATAGTGACCAAATCACAAGAACTTACTCAATGATTTAGTGACCAAATCACAAAAACTTACTCAATGATTTGGGGTTTTAGGCCAAAGATAAGACTCACTCAATCTCTCCTAAGATTATCACTCAAGAACAACTCAAAGCAATAAGAGATACTTTGATCTTTGGACAAACACAAAGAGAAAGCTTAAAATACAAGAGGCTTTTAATCACTCAAATCTACCCTTCATTACTTATTGCTCTCCAATATATAGTAATAAGGAACAACAAATAAAAAACACCAAAAGACAAGGGAAAACCATCCACAATGGGAAGCCAAAAGCCAATGGTTTTCCTTACATCAAAGCTAACACTCATTACCTTAATTAGCTAGTAATGAGAAGCTAAAAGAAAGGCCTAAAATCCTTCTACATACCCGACCAAAGAGGACAAACTCTTGGCATTATTTTAGCAATATAAATACATAAGCTAATAATAAAAAGCAAGTAAAATACTCTTGCCCATATTAACTCTATTTCACATGCCACCTTGTTGCTTTATTCATGTTGGGCGTTCAAGTCACCAACTCGGCCTTTGAGTTCTTGAATTGTAAGATAATCCAAATCCAATAATTTGAAAGGTCGTCTAAATTAATTATTTTAAGTCGTCTTGTCGCATCTATATCAGATATAAAATAATACTCCGAAAAAAAAGTAAGACCTTCAGATAGATAGCCTTGAGGCTGACCCAATCTCTGGTACATCAAATCTAGAAAAAAGTGAGCATGTTGTCACGTACCGACTCTTTTGCACTCGCTATACGTGGCCTACTTGTTTCACAGTCCCGTCGGAAGGCAAGTCAAGGCACCCGATTGCTTTGTTTGGCTAACTTCGCTACGCTAAGTGTGCTATCAATTTGGCTAAGTATGGAAGATGGCTACGCAAGTTGAGAAAATAAGATAGAGTTTAAGAGGAATGCTTTGAAGAAAAAATGTGTTGTGTTGTGTTGGTTGAAATGTACAAATGAGGTACCACCTATTTATAGTTGTGCCAAGTATCCTAGAATGTTCCTAACTTCCTCAATGGAGGGCTATGATTGTACCATGTGGCACCATCCTAATAATGCTATAGAATTTTCTATACAATTCTACACAACTCTGAACTACTCTACATAAATCTAGACAATTCTAGACTACTCTAGATATTAGAAGTATTTACATGATGATTCTAGAGACTATGTCTCTAGGTTGTTCTAGAGTGTTCCTAGGAAGCCTCTAGTCTTCTCTAGAAATCTCTAGCAAGATCATCCAACAAAAACACTCTTCCAGCACTTACGATTTAAGTGCGGCCGTTGTCGATGCTCGGGGGACGAGTCGTGACAATGTGCATGAAATCAGCAAAGAAAAGCCACCAAGAGTATTAGCTTCCACGCTGACAGCATGGTAATCTTTTGTGACAGAACAAATTACAGTAGCATCCTTAGTACCTTACTAGTGTCATTCTGATTCACTAGAAGTTCTGTTCCCTCCAAAACTCACCAGGTGAGGTAATCGAATAACACCCCCCAAGACGTTCATACTAAACATAAGAGTATCTAAAAGCTATAATTTATATTTTACTAGCCTAATCATAGTTAGCTGTGTAGTAGTTAGTTTACTACATTAGTTAGTTTACTAAATGTTGTATATAAGCTCTCTAACATTCTGTTAAGAGCTAACTTTCATTTTTTTGTTATAACAATAACAAACTTCTCTCCTTTCTCTCTAAGCTTTGCTTACATAGATTCAATGGAGTAATCAAACTCTTTCAATTCTACATGGTATCAGAGCTTGAATCTCTCTGAGAATAGCTTATTCTTAGCTTTTTAGTTTTTATAGCTCTTAGCAAATGTGAAGTGCAAACTAATTCTAGGTTTCCACTTCTTACATTTGTTTTCTTCCGCAAATTTCTGGTTCTGTAATTACGAAATCTGGATTTTGTTATTTGATTCTTTGTGATCAAATTTTTCTTTCCTCAATTTCCTTTCCTCGATATTTCGAGCTTGAATTCAATTTGTTCCAATTACAAATTGCAGCTATTATTGATTTTCCATGGCTAGTGATCTCACACCTTCAATTTCTCTCATAATGGAGGTAATTCGAATACTTATGATCCTTATTTTGTCGCGAATTCTGATAATCCAACATCTGCTTTGGTTTCCACTCCATTCACTGGCAATAATTTCATTCATTGGAGTCGTAATATACGAAGAGCATTAGTAGCTAAGAACAAAGAAGGTTTTATTAATGGCCTGATTCGAAAACCTGCTATCACTCATCAAGATTTTGAGAAATGAAACGAGCTGATTTTATGGTAATGAGTTGGATTTTGAGTTCTATGCTCATGATTTTTCTTATTTGGACTCTTCTGCTGAATTATGGACTGAAATTCAAGAACGTTTTGGTCAATCCAATGGTCCTCTGTTGTATCAAATGAAGAAATAAATTGAAAATCTAAAACAAGATAATATGAATATTATTGCTTATTATGGAAAGCTTAAGAAACTATGGGATGAACTTCACTCTTTTCGTGCTTTTCCTATTTGCACCTGTGGAGCTATTAGCAGTTGTTCTTGTTCATTTCTCAAGAAACTCAATGATATTAAAGCAGAAGATAAGCTAATGCAGTTTCTACTTGGACTTAATGGTGATTATTCAACTACTATTTCCAACATTCTTGCTATGGATCCTCTACCTAGCCTCAATAAACATTTTCTATTATACAAAAAATAAAGAAACAGAAAGAAATAGTTGTGGAGCACCTGTTATTACTGAAAGTAGTGCTTTAGCTGCCCATAGATTCAATAAACAGACCTACTCAAAACACAATTCTGTGGATGCAAAGAAAGATTGGAAGAAAGAAAAGATGGATAAACAGTGTGCATATTGTAAAGGCAAGGGCCATACCAAGGATCAGTGTTTTAAACTGATTGGCTATCCAGAATAGTATAACACCATAAAGGCTTCTAAAGGAGTTCAAGGTGCATCTTCTAGAATGGCTGCAAATGTTCACACCTCTTCTCCTGAGCTTGTTGCTGATACTCCTTGTGATATTAACTCTAATGATACTTTCAATAATATTCATCCAACAATGCTCAACAACATTTGTCAAGAACTCATGAAAGCAATGAAAAACAATCAAGCTGCTGGAGGTTCTGGTTCTGCCGGTGTTTCTTATGCAAATTGTGCATGTATAATTTCATCATCATCTAATTGCTCTATTGGTAAATGTGCTGGTGATATTTGGATTATTGATTCTAGTGCATGTGATCACATGACCTTTAATGAACACATCTTATTTGCTAAGAAACAACTTCCTAAACCTATTAAAGTAGGTTTACCTGATGGAAGTTTTAAGCATGTTTATCATACTGGTTCAGTTTTTCTCAATGAAAAATTAGTTCTGCATGATGTGCTGTTAGTCAAGGATTTCAAACACAATTTACTCTCTATTGGTAAATTGATGGATCAAACTGGTATAAAGGTATCATTTACTAGAAGCTCCTGTTTATTTCAGGACCCTTCTAGTAATATTCTTGTTGGTGCTGGGAAAAGAACAGGTGGACTCTACTTTCTGCTTGCTTCTGGTAACTCTCTTCAATCAGATTATGATTCTTCTACAACCAGTAATCATGTGAATATAGGTCATTCACAATTTCCTATTCTTCCAAATAAAACAGCTACTAGTGTAAATATTGTGGAAGCTCAATTCCTTTAGACCTTTTTCATGCTAGAATGGGTCATATCTCTTTGTCCAAAATGCAACATATTGATGGTTGTATTTGTAAAGGATTGACTGAATATAATTGTGGAGTTTGTTTGAATGCTAAACACCACAAATTGCCCTTTTCTGTTAGTGAAAGTAGAGCTATTAGTTGCTTTGATCTACTTCACTTAGATCTTTGGGGGCCTTATAGGATTTCTTCTTTAACTGGAGCAAAGTACTTTCTCACTATTGTTGATGATCACAGCAGAGTGACCTGGACTTTTCTTATTCATAATAAATAGCAAGTATTACAAGTTGTCACTGATTTCTTTGCTATGATATTAACACAATTCAATGTTCATATCAAGAAAATCAGAACTGATATTGGTACTGAAATTATCCAGCATGAATGTTTGAGATTTTTTGCTGAAAAAGATGTTCTTCATCAAAAGAGTGTTGCTAATGTCCCTCAACAAAATGCTAGGGTAGAAAGAAAGCATAGACACCTTCTTGAGGTTATTAGGGCACTCAGATTTCATGCTAGGGTGATAGTTTGTTAACTGCCACTTATCTTATTAATCATATGCCTATGAAAGTGTTTGGGTTGGAAATCTCCATATGAAGTTTTGATGAAGAAAGCTCCTAGCTATGATCATTTGAGAGTATTTGGATCTCTTTGTTTTGCTTATAATATGGATGTCAAAAAGGATAAATTAGATTCTAGAGCTAGAAGATGCTTATCCATTGGTTATCCTTTTGGACAAAAAGCTTTCACACTTTATGATGTGGACTCTCATAAAACATTTGTTTCTAGGGATGTCATTTTCTTTGAAACTATTTTTCCCTATCATATCAATTCCTTCTCTCAAGTTTCTACTTCCATTTCTTCTTCTTCTCATTCTCCTAATCTTGTTGATTTTGGTTCCACTTCATCTTTTCATACAGATGCTATAACTTCTTCTCCTTCTCTCATTTTTTCTCCTATACCACATACATCACCTATTCAAACTCCTATGTCTGTTATACCTCTTACTAATCCTTCTCCAGATCTTAATCCTAATACTACTACTTTACCTCCTCTCAGAATTTCTACTAGACCTATACAACCATCTACCAAACTTAATAACTTCATTGGAGGTTATGTACCACATCATAATTCTCTTTCTCCTCCTTCTTCCCATTCTTTATCTTTTGCTGTTAACTTTTCTCAAATAATTGAACCTAAACACTATAACCAAGCTAAAAATGATCCAAATTGGATACTTGCTATGAATAAGGAAATTCAAGCTCTAGAAGCTAATGACACTTGGGATATGACTGATTTACCCGAGGGAAAAAGACCTGTTAACTCTAAATGGGTTTACAAAACCAAATTGAATCCTGATGGGACTGTAGAAAGATACAAAGCTAGACTTGTGGCAAAACTTGCTACTGTGAGAACTCTTATTGCTCTAGCTGCTGTAAATAATTGGCCTTTATGCCAACTTACATGGTTTTCTAGAAGAAGAAGTCTATATGATCCCTCCTGCAGGCTATACTTCAGTGTGGTCAAGTTTGTAAATTGAAGAAATCTCTTTATGGTTTAAAACAAGCCTCCAGGCAATGGAATAAAGAGATAAAGAGTTGAGCAGATTCTTACATACTCTAGGATTTACTCAATCTAAACAAGACTATGTTTGTTTAGTATATGTGGATGATATTTTGCTCACAGGTACTTGTTTGCTTCAAATAAATGAAGTTAAACAAGCTCTTGATTTGGCTTTCACTATAAAAGATCTGGGAGATTTGCACTATTTTTTGGGGATTGAAGTATCTAGAACTGATCAAGGAATCTTTCTTTCTCAAAAAAAGTATATCAAGGATATCTTGATTGATTCTGGTATGGAGGAATGTGTTGTTAGGATATCTTGATTGATTCTGGTATGGAGGAATGTGTTGTTACCTCTGCTCCTCTTTCTACAGGATTAAAACTGTCTATACACTCTGGAGATCTTCTCACTGAGCCTAATGTCTACAGAAGATTAGTTGGTAGACTTCTCTATCTTGGTATTACTAGACCAGATTTATCTTACTCAGTTCAACATCTCAGTCAATACATGCATGCTCCTAGGGTTCCACATCTTAAAGCAGCTCTTCATGTTCTAAGATATCTTAAAGGGACTCTTGATCATGGGTTATTCTATTCTTCTTCTACTGATCTCAAGCTTACTGCTTATAGTGATTCGGAGTTCTTGTCAAGATAGCAGTAGGTCTCTAACTGCTTATGCAGTATTTTTGGGCTGTAATTTAATTTCTTGGAAGACTAAGAAGCAATTGACAGTAAGCAAAAGCTCTAATGAAGCTGAATATAGAAGCATGTCAGCTGCTGCAAGTGAGATAGTTTGGCTACATGGTTTGCTTGACGATTTACAACTTCAAATATCTCAACCTATTATTTTGTACATCTAGCACAGAATCCAATGTATCATGAGAAAACTAAGCACCTAAGAAGAGATATGCACTATGTCAGAGAACAGGTATCTGCTCATGTGGCCAGCTTGGATCAGTTGCCAGATGTTCTCACTAAACCTCTAGTTTCACCTCAGCATCATTCTCTTATTGCCAAGTTGGACTCATTTCAAGGTCCAGCTTGAAAGGGGGATAAAAGCTATAATTTATATTTTACTAGCCTAATCATAGTTAGCTGTGTAATAGTTAGTTTACTACATTAGTTAGTTTACTAAATGTTGTATATAAGCTCTCTAACATTCTGTTAAGAGCTAACTTTCATTTTTCTGTTATAACAATAACAAACTTCTCTCCTTTCTCTCTAAGCTTTGCTTACATAGATTCAATGGAGTAATCAAACTCTTTCAATTCTACATCAATCCTCAATGACAACATATATTCTTCTTTAAAATATGACAGTCTACTTTGAACTTCATTCACTGGAAATTCCGCTGAACTTAAGCTATCATAAATAAGTTACTATTAGACCCAATCTGAAATCTATAACTAGTCTACAATAACAAAGACCCGAAACACTATGTGTCATATATTCATTCAAACTCCGGCCTCCGGTCATTAATTCCTTTTGCACAGTTTTAAACTTTTAAGAACATATCCTAATTAAAAAACCTGTGCATTGCACAAGTAGAAGGACTAGTTTTATTAAAAAGGAACTCGACAATAAAAAAGGTGAAGCAAGTAATCTTAAACCTTTTTTTGCAACCTCTATGGAGGAAAGCCTTTACTTTATCTAAAAAAAAATCTATCTCAACGAAACCCTGCCAAGTGACAGCCAAAAGAAGAGGTTCTGATTGCTTTAACAAGAGGCTAACTTTGGACAACAATCATCTAAACATGGTTACTTTTGGCCACAACAAAACCAAAACATATAATTCTCCATAAAGAAGCCTATTTCACAGTAAAAACATAAATTGCTACCGGTATATGTTACAAGATCAAGTCGATCTGCTGTGAGAAAACGATAATCTATCAGATCTTTCGTTTGACTTATCTTGTGAAAGAAAATGAGAATGAAATCAGATGAAATGGTAACTAATCCTTCAAAAGAAATTAATCATCATATATGACGCTAAAATAGTGGCCACTAAAAAGATATCAGAAGTTGAAATTAGCTTATAATGCATCGTCTGGCCAATTAAGAGGTTTAGCTAGGGGTGTAATGGAACATCATCTCTAACAAGAACTGTGAAACCTTCCAGCAAATCGCTTCATCTTTGTGCTACCTCTTGCAATGCGATTAATAATACCCTTTGAAGTTTGAACTACAATAAACACTGTACATACAATTAGATCTTTCCTTAAAAGTATCACATTATACTTCATTTAGCAGTCAATATATGATGTAATTTCCAAAGGCCCGCAAAAAAGACTAGTAATCTAACATTCAGAAACAAAGCATTTATAGAATTTCCGATGAACAATAAGAAAACAACGATAATTATCATCATTTTCGCAAAAGTTACTGCTCGAAAATCATATGCTCATAAACAACAATGACAAACGAGTTCGGAATCAACTCACAGTTTTCAAGCTGCTAATTTTCTCTTCCCGAGACGATGTAGCCCCTTGAAAGTGTTGACCACCCTCATCCACCCCACAGTCAAGAGGGTCCTCTACTTTCCCCGATCTCGAACGGCACTTTCCCCATCTTGTTTAGCCTTTTTCCTTCAACATCACTGTTTTCCTTGACTAACAAGGGAAATTTTTCCTGACTACTTCCATTGGTTGTCGTCCTGCATTAACCTAAATTAACCCTCATATATACAGTTCATCAAACTTCTATATTAAAGTAGTATAATTACTCCTAAAACATCAAATATGCCAAATTGAACCATCAACTAAAAAACCTTCAAAACTCAATAGCAACATAACAACAAACAAAACAAGCCAAAAAGAAGCAAACTTTGGAACTCCCAATCCCAATTCTTATATTTGACCAAATCAAATTTCTTATGCACTCATTAACCAAAATTTCTAAAACCCCTTCATTATTATTGGTCCAAAATCCAAATGGGTGTCCAAAAATTCCAAAATAGACAAGATTTGCCCCAATTTTGACACTAATAATCAAGTTTAAAACTTTAAGCAAATGGGTAGTCAATAAAATCAACCAAAACTTGCAACAATTATACAAAATACAGTAAACAAAATTTAAACCCCCCCCCCCAAAAAAAATGAAAGAACTAAAGAGGGGAGAGAAAGACCTAGGAGGAAGAGGAGCAGAAGGAAGAGGAGGGTTGGAATCTTCATCATCAAATTCAGGAGGATCCACATTTAGGTCTGCTAAAACGACGAATCTTGGAGGTTGTGACTGCTTTCTCTGACTTCTCTTCCATGGCTATTGGCTGACAACTCCATTGTTGTAGGTAGAGGTAGTAAATATTGACCCGACACGACAACCCGACACGAATCCAACTCGAAATTAGCGGGTTTGAGTAAAGACTTTTGACACGTTTAATTAAATGGGTTGACTAGACACGACACGTTTATTAAACGGGTAGGGTCAGGGTCGAACTATTTGACACGAATTCGACACGACAACCCGTTTATCTATACATATTTTAAAGTTTTCTCTTATTACATCTTACTTCATTCATTTATTTTCGAATTTTGTTTAATTAGTGTTACTTTTATACACTATTAGATGTTATTTTATTACCGCATGAAATTTGAAATATGCAAACCAAAAACATATAAATTGCGAACATCAAATATATACGAAAAGTTAAATGGGTCAACCCGAACTCGACACGTTTAATTAACGTGCCGGGTTAGGGTCAAGGATCTTGACACATTTAAGTGAACGGGCCGGGTTAGGTTAGGGGAAGATAACCCGCCAACTCGTGAACCCGACACGAATTTGGCACGACTCGTTTACCACCTCTAGTTGTACGAGTAGTCTGTTTTTTTGTTCTGAATTTCTGACAGGGCGTTTGGGACGTGGGAAATGGGAGTTTAGGGGTCGTTTGGTATGTCATTGGGATATGGATAGAGATAAGGATATGGATAAAGGTTGGGATAAAGATAAGGAATTGATATGTGAGGTAAAGACAAAATCAGAATAATTTTATATTTGGTATGAGTTGGGACAAGATTAGGGATAAATAATGAAGTTACTTAAATAGCCTTACTGTTTTCTCATTCTCTTCTCCTTCCTCCCTTTTTATTAAGGGTATGTTAGTCTTTTTACCTTTTATTCTTATCTCCACCCATTAGGGTGAGTTTATCCATAAGAATCTTTCCTATATTTAAGACTATGCTACATCAGCTTTCCACTAACTTTATCTACTCTTTAATATTTCAGACTCACATAAGACTCATTCCAGTTTTGACCTTTATCCCTCATACTGCGTTTCAGACTCTTCAATAAAGTTTGAGCATATTATATTCCAATCTTTCAAAAAAATATTGACAATTGGCAGCACATTATTGGTCATTTTTATTAAAGTGAGTCTTAAGCCGTGTCTTGGATTTCTAAGACTCACCTTAAGTGCTTGTTTGGTTGAATATAGGAAGTGTAAATTCCTTGGAACTTAATTTTCCCATGTAATTGAATTTCCTAGCATTGCTAAGTGTTGTTTGGTGATTCATGGGAAATGGAAATTCTCATGGGAATTTCCACTTACTAGGTCCCCCTATGTAAGTAATTTCCTATATTTTATGGGAAGTGAAACTTCCTAGCAATTTCTACTTCCCATGACATTGCCAACTAAACAAGACCAAAAAAATTAAATTCATAGAAATTTTAACTTCCTAAGTTAAACAATGTCAACCAAACAACACTAAGACTCTCCCAGTCTTGAAGTGAGATTATTGGTAGTCTTTTATGACACTCGCCAAAGTCTTATCTTAAGACTCTCTCTTAAGACTACCAATAAACTTACCCTTGTAAGCTTGGTGGGATAACTTGAGTTTTTAACTCTATCTATCCCTAAATTTCCAAATCCCCCTAAACAAACATGGGGACAAGAAATCGTTATCCTATCCCTTATCCCCTAAACGAATAAGCTCTTAGGGATTAGAGGGTGGGAGTAGAATTGAGAAAGAGGAATTGGTAAATGGGATAAGGATAAAAAAATAAAGTTATTAGAAACGGGATTCTACTTTGAATCCGAAGGGGCTATTGGGATCGAATCGTAAGATCGGATCGTAGAATCGTACTACAAACATGAAGAGTCAAGATATTATAGTCAACTGTAATTAGAACATGATCATATCTTAAGTTTATAAAGAAATTAATTAAAGAAAATAGATGTTTACACTATAAGTAGACAATAAATGACAATATATATTGATTAATACGTTCATTGTCATGATTGAGTTTGATTAATAGTTCTAAAGTCCTCGTAAGTAATAAGTAATTATTAGAATCTTATAGAATCTTAGATAGAATCGGATGATTATAATTGAATTCTAACAACTATCTATATCCCTTTTTTGGTATGAGTTGGGATAAGGTGGGATTAAATAATAATTTTACGTAGATACCCTTACTAACTCTCCACCACTTTATTTTCGTTAAAGGTAAAAGTTATTTCCTTGCAAAATTTAATCAATAATGAAATGGGGAAGAAAGAAACAAGAGAAGGGAAGGATAGAATTGGGAGAAATTGCGGTTTGTTACAACGACTATTAGTGAAAATTCAATAGTGAAAGACTAAACGTTGTTACCTATGGACTTATGAAGTATGCAATAATCATTAAAAATGGAATAGACAACTAATTAGGGTTGGCATGAGTGTTTAATGACCTCTTAAATCTTAATTAATGTTTTAAGATTGAGCCTTAGTTATGGGAAAAAATCTCAATTCAAAAGGGTGTTGGGACCTCCTCATAGTAGTACTAAAAAATCAATGTGTCTATTATGACATGTTGTGCTTGCGTGCCTTACCAAATTCTAAAAGTATCGTGTTTTCTCTAATCCAATGGGTTCAACTATACTTGTTTTATGCTAAGACAGTGCTCTAGCAACCTAGCCTAGTGTTATCATTTGTTATATTGATTTTTTTTTCAAGGAGAATGCATTTTATGTAACCATAAATAAAGTACAAATTTTAAGTAACAAACAAATTCCTACTTGGTATACTCATAAAGTCATACATTGTTTTAATCTCCTACAAACAAATTCCTACTTGGTATACTCAAAGAAATAGCATATAATATCATTATTGTACATTAATCTCCAACTATATAGCATGTACTACTAGCCAAGTGTTGGTACAGTAGTAAGGGACTAAAGGTTGAATCTTATAACATTAAGGTTAGGAGTTCAATCCTCATTAGGGACAGTTTAGTAGTAGGGATTTTCCTTACCCTTCCCCTTATTTTGAAAGTGTTTAGCCTGCAAAGTTGTTGATTAAACTTTACAATGTCTACTCTCTACTCTCTCTCAAAAGAAAAAACCTTCTCTATTGTTTTGGGGCTGCCATTAATCTTCTAAAGGTTGATGGTAAGCCCCTTTCACTCTTCATTTTCTTTTGTTATTATCTTTGTTTTTATTGTTTACAATAAGGCCATATTTTATTCTCTTTATGTGACCTATCATTCTCTCCGTGAGATCTATAATTTCCGTTATATCATATTTATCATTCTCCTTTGTGAGATCCTTTTGGGCCATGTGTGTTTGTTTTTCTATGAAAATTAATTCGTTGATGGAGATTAACGCGAGATCACAATAGATTTTTATACTTCTACTACATTTAAAAGAATTGAATCAAGATATACTACAAAACTATTGCAGATCGATGGAACCTCTCGCGAAAAGCTATATGAAGAAGCAACTATGTGAAAGAGGAGCGACTTTACTAGCATATATCTCTTATAGCGATTTAACTTTTGTGAAAGTAGAATTTAATTTAATCCATTTTAAAATGTATTTGATTGTTATTAAAATGTTGTATAACTTTTCATCAATGTATTAACCAAGAGTGGAGAAATTGAGGCAGATGAATATTCAACTTTTTTTCTGTTATGGAAATGATAGCATCATCTAGCTTATCTGCAAAAGTTGAACCACAAGGGAAAAAAAAACAGGAAATACTTTTCTTAAAAAGAAGTAAACAGCAGCAGAAAGGCAGATAGTGTTGCCTGCGGGGAAGTAAAAGTACCAAGTACCAACCCCGTCGTAAAGAAAATACCAAACCCACATCCACATGTATCATCATGATGAACAAAGCTAAGTGGAATTGGACAAATATTATAAGAATCCATTTATGTAAAAATCGGAATAAATTAATTTTTTTATGAAAAAACAATCAATTTAAGACAACTTTTGTGTGGTATAGAATTCCACTCCTCTGTCAAAAACGATCAGTTGCGCATATTCCTTCAAAAAGGAAATCTCCATCCTAATCATGATGTATTTTTTAATTGCATTATAAGTTGAATGCTTTTTCAAATTTCTATTGTAAAACAATCTCACTTTGATACGGATCAAGTATTGGAGCTTATTTTGATAGCCTAAACATGTACCAAACCAATCATGAATTAGGAAATCTACAAAGTAAAGTTAGAATTTTATATAATATAGCAAACTTTTTTTTTGTCTATAGTGAGCGACAAAGCACGATGATGTAGATTGGTTTCGATCCCATTTCAGGTTCCGGTTAGTTGACATCCACAAACAACCAATTGTCACTCTAGCTCAACGTAATAACTAAGCTAACAACTGATTTAATTCATATGTGGGATCACCTATAGCATTCGAAATGTTTCAAGAGGTCCAAATATTACTAATTTGAAATGTTAGTGTTCGGCAAAATGGTTAGGAAATTTCTGAATATCAAAAAAGTGATGTGGAAAACTAGCAAAATTAGATGTAGAGTAATTAAAATTCGTTAACTTATCAGAAGTTATTCAAACCTTATTTGTGAGGGTTAAGCTTTTATTTTACTTATCAGCACTAATCTAAATTTATTTTGTTGATAATAATTGAAATTTAGTTGAAAGAATAGGCCTGAATTATTTAAAAATAATTTTTAAAACAGTAATTTTAAAAGGTAATAATAATGGACACCTACATTTGACAGCTACTTTGACATTCAACTCTAGCAACAAGTCGAAATGCATACATCAAGTACTTCCTCCATTTTTTTTAGTTGCAACAATTGAGAATTTTTCTGAGAGGTAAAAAATTCAATTGTTGCAACTAAAAAAACGAAGGAAATATGACACATATGTTTGAAAACACAAGTCAGTTACCCAAGAAAGAATAACTAGTGCCTCTTTCCCACTTTTCTCTCTACTCTCTTGTTTCCCACAAAAATCTAGGTTTTGATTTAGGGACTCATTATTACCAAGAACTTTTCTACTCATTATTATGTTATAACTAGTATATATATCGGATAGTGAATCTTATCTCTCTTTATGTGAGGGTTTGGAGACGTTGGTTTTGTTATTTATGTGATTCCGAAGGTTGATTTGTTGATTGTAATTTGAGCGGAGTTGCAAAAGATGTCAATACTTCATTTACAATCAGTTGATTTAAATCCAGTTTTACTTAAAAACTATAATATATCGATAGATCCCCTTATAACAAGGTTGCATTAGACGGGGATTAAAATCGCATCAACGATTGTGATTTTTTCCATATTAGAATTATATGTATTCCACTTTGATATGTATTTGTTGATTTTGGTTTCTAATATAGATGCCTCATAACTTCAAATCAATAGATAATTTTTATTAAAAAAAAGTAAGACACATAGGCTGCCATATGAGTCCATAAATACAAAATGATAAATTTATTTTGATAATCAAAATTTCGTTTTGTAAATGAAAGTGAACAAAAACTTAAATTTACTTCGGACCAAGAGATTTTTTTTGAAATAAAATACCGAATAGGTCATAGTCCCATAAATCTTAAGCATATTGGAGAGGGTAAATCCTACCCCATAGTGTCACTAGTAGGACTTGGTTATTGTTAGGAGTATATCCCAAGTCCCACATAGGAGAATCGTTGAGGAATTGCTCATTATATAAGCGTCCATCTAATCCATTAGTATAAAAGCTTATAGGATGTAGCTCAAAACCATGGGGTTTGACCCATCGGACAATATCATACTAATGGCGTAGCCGAGATGCGACTCGTGGGGCCAATGGTCATGAGCTAAATGATTTGTTTAGTATCCAAATTAAATGGCGTCACGGTAGTGGTAATAATGACAATATTTTATGTGAACAAATAAATGGCGTCACAAAAAAAAATTAGCATGACCAAGCTTTTCATTCAAAACTATCCTAATAATTTATATCATTGCCAACATATATTATCTATGAAAAGGGTCATAAGTAATGAGGGACAAGTTATATACACTAAACCAAGCAAACTTGGTTTATACACCTCAATAAATGCAAGTGCGGAAGAAAAAAAACCTAACACGCATATATGATCATACATTACACTATATCCAAATTACTACTATTGTGTTTTTTGTTCGGCAGATTCATTATTGAAGTTAGGGCCTGTTTTTCCCAGTTTATTTTCATTTTAGTTTAGTTCAGTTCAATTCAATTCAGCTCTGAACAATACTTTTACTCTCACATCTCACTATTCATTTCATTTTATTACTTTTTATATCGAATAGAACATGCCCTTAATTCAACAATATTTAAAAAAGAATAGAAAATTCTACATCTATTTTTTTTAAGTCAACCTCATGTCCTTAGCTCATAATATGAGTCTAACCCTAGCAAACCCATTTTAGAAACGCAACTTTTTGGCAATCTACGACTGAAACTGTTTTTAGTTTCAAAATTTTGTTTGTTAATCCCAAGAGGACTGAGGGAGAGAATCTCAGGCATGTGCCTCTCCTCTATTCTGCAAGTATATTTACACATGTTTTGCAATCATAACAAATTTGTTTCCCAATTGCATAGTCGACAGACCTTACTCGTTCAATTTCTATACCAATAGGTGCAGTGAGGGTCTAAATAGAAAAAGAATTATTTATCTATTATTAAGTAATCAACATTTAAAATATTATGTTGTTTGTCCATCTACAATCTCAAATATTCGGTATATAAACATAAACTCACACTTTAAAATTGTAAATTTGGGGCCGCTACTAGGTGGACATTAGAGTTCTTCTCGAATAGCAAATAAAGTGTAACGTATTCAATGGTGATCCATAAAGGAGACATAGTAAATTCTCTTCTCCTCAGCTTATTTTCGGTTCGGTTTATTTATTTTCAGTTCCGGACAATAATTTAACTCTCACATTTCACTATTCCTTCCAATTTATTTAGTTGATTTCATTTTTTTGTTCCGTTCAAATCGGTTCAATTCAATTAAGCTCATTTATGCAAAAGGCCTCTCACAAGGAAGAACATTATAGAAATGGAGAGAGAGAGCTGTTAGCAGATGATATAACGTCAGGTATCAATTATCATGAACATTTACATGCCAACAAGTTTGGCTTTAAAGGCTCACGAATTTATGTTCAAAATGTATTTTAGCTATTTTTTTCATATTTCAAATTTTGATATGTGCTTCAACAAGCATCTACACATTATATGAGGATATTTAATTATTAGCAAACATTAAATAATAAAAATTTATAACATAAACCAGTAATAATTTGGTTGTAACTTTCGAACTAGTCGAGTTGAATTTTAAACTAAGCCGACTAGAAATTTTTAGCTCATACAAGCGTAAAATCCGCTCAAACTTAATATACACGATAAACTGAAATCTAAGCTCGACCAGTAACCCCTATCTTTATTGTCAAAAATTCTACGTTACCAAAATTCTTTAACAAAACCACAAAGAAGAAAAGGGGGAAAAAAGCAAAAGAGGCCTTAAATTTAAAGGAAAATGAAACTTTTAATGTTACAACTTTCAATCATGTATATCTATTAGACTATTGTATGCCCACACGAAACAAGTGACATAAAGGAGGAGAAATAACAGGGGAAAAAAGCAACCTTTATCGTCTAATTGATTCAGTATATCTGTATATGCTTTTTCATCTGTAGATTGGCACATCCTTTTTACCAATGCACCACACTTTTCCTGTGATGGTTGAACCTTAGTCATCTGCTCCTCTTCTGAATCCTCAATTTCACATTGACTTTCCATTTTTTTGATAAAAAAATCTCCTTTTCCTTTTACAAACAAAAATAATTTGACGTTTTTTTAATAAGAAATTATCGGCCTAAAACCAGCACAAACCTTATAAGTAAGGCAGTAGTGTATCTAAAATTCGGAAGTTAGGCAGGTATAATATCAATGAAAATGAAAAAAGTCGAAAAGAAGCAAAAATCACTTGTAAAGTTTTATGAACAGTATGAAGCAAACCTTCAACCTCATGATGGAAGATAGAAGCTCTTACCACTTAAATTCGCTACGATTTTCTGTAACCATTCATTTATAATTCCATAAATACTTATATAGCCAGCCATTCAGTTTAACCATGTAGGAAAATTGAACTTTTACATTTTATATTAGTTGAACCATGGCAACCAACAAGTAGAGGGATAGGTACAGCTGAACTGTAGAAGTCTCTGAATCACAATTCACATGGAATAAGATTAGATTCCCAATCCATTCAACACGTGTCCGTGACTTACACGGCAAGGAGAGCATGATTTTACTCTTTTACTCCTCCACACACAACACTTACAGTACCTTCCTTCACACTTTCCCTTTTTATTTTCCCCCAATTTCACCAAACTCAAATTTAATTACAAACAAACAGAACATAAAATAAAAATTGACAACAAAAAGAAATAAATAGCGTAGGCAGAAAAAGACGTGTAAGAAAGCAACAAAAAACCGCATATTCCCAAAATAAATTCCCCTCTGCTATTTCAGCAGCTAAAATTTAGCAGCGAGGAAAGGAAGAAAAATCAGATCATCAATGACTGCAGCACCAAAGCAAACTTCGATCGTACCAGGAGATTCAGAACAACAACAAAAATAAAATTGATTAATGAACCCAAAAATTAATTTGCCCTCAAATT
Source organism: Patellifolia procumbens (assembly GCA_947645195.1). Classification (NCBI taxonomy): domain Eukaryota; kingdom Viridiplantae; phylum Streptophyta; class Magnoliopsida; order Caryophyllales; family Amaranthaceae; genus Patellifolia; species Patellifolia procumbens. Next base: position 5,794,048 of record CANSGD010000144.1, read on the forward strand.
AATTATTGGACTTAATTTGATTTTTTTTTTGTGTGTGTACTTGAAACAAACTGACTGCGCGCTCTGAGAGTAAATTAGATACAAAAGGAGACAGAATGTACAACCAACTAGTACTACTACTGCTATTACTTCTTCGTTTCTAGCTTCATTGCTAGCTACTGGATTCTTTCTTCCCCCAAGGACAAAAATAATCCAACTAAAAAAATTAAATTAAAAAAAAAAGTTACTAGCTAATAGTACTTTTTTCCAAAAGCAACTGTTAAAATTTAAAACTAAGATTAAAATTAAAATTACTTGGAAATTTACGGGGTGATTTGTTGCGTAATTGTGGAAGAATTCATCATCAGTGTTGTTGTTGTTGTGGTTGTGGTTGTGGTTGTTCTTATTGGAACCATACGTAACGGCCGTCAAGTGGAACATCATTCACAATGTCGAAATTGTACCTGAAACGACGCGTTTTTGGTGAGATTTTCGTGAGGAAAGTAGTAAGAAAGAGTATGATTGAAGGGAGAATTTGAGTTTACTTGTCAATGAAGCGTTTCTGAAGGTCTTTTTCAGCAGAAGTAAAGAATTCTTCGATTTCTGAATCTGAAGGCATCTTGATCTCTACCGTTGATTTTGCATCTTGAAGTATCGTCGCCGGAGAATCTTGATTTTCCGATTTTGAAGCTTCGCTGAGAGTTGACATGGCGGAGTTAGGAGAGAGAAAATTAAAAAAAGGAGAAGAAAAATGGAGAGAGAATTTAAAAGCGATTTTAAGATCGAGCATTCGTTTTGAATTTCGAATTTCCGGTACATTGTAGAGAAAACGTAACTTATATTAGATAAATGAATCATACATTAAATTTGAAAATTAAATTTAATTTGAATAATAATGTTAGAGAATCTTCGTAACAGCCTCTTACCTAGCTTCTTCTGTTCTTTCGCAGTCGATATACCTTGACGACGCCTCAGCATGACTCTCTACCTGTTCATTTATTTTACAAAATTCAAAATCAAAATTCAACCGAAATTTCTTTAAATTAAAGCAAATCACATTAAATCAAACCAGTAAATCAAATTTATTACAGTAGAAAATAAAACAACAGAAAACAAAACGACAGGCATTCATACAGAATACAGAGACATCATTAAAACCAGAATTCAAGGATTATAATTATTCGCCTCATTAATTCAAAAACTCTAAACATACTCGCACAAATTCAGAGAAATAAATCAATCAAACAAACTCTTTGTTCTTTCTTACCTCTGGATCTGCAATTCTAACTCCCAAACGATCCTTAACAACATCGCCAAAACTCGATTGATCATAATTACTTGAGCTACAAGAAGGCGGAAAATCCGATTTACAAGTAATAATCACCTCACTATCCTCACAATTCTTAACCTGATTTTCTTCCTCAACAACTTCCGAAAACGACGTCGTTACACCTTTCTCAACGAAATTCTCCGATTCAGACGAATTTCTCCGGCGATTTCTCAGCTGATAATGAATATGATACGATTTCGAAACTTTCTTGATCTTCTTCCTCGGCGATGTAGCTGTATTTGCAGGTTTTTCAGTAGCTGCCGCCATAGCTCTAGCAGCTCGAGCTCTGGTTCTAACTCCTACAACCGCAATTTCTCCTACTACTCCTTTACATTTCCCTAAATACCTCCCCATTATTTTCTCTCTCTAAAACAATTTCTACAACAAATTTCTGATTTTCTCTCTCCTGTCTGTTATCCTTTCGTCAATTTGAGAGAGAAAGAGATGAGAGAGAAAATTGTTTGTTTTTCTAGAGAGAGAAGGGGATTCCGTATCAACGGTGGAGATTTTGGTTTAAAAATAGGTGGTCCAAACGACGTTACAGTAACGGGGGGAGGGGTTTCTCTTGTGACGGCGCCGTTATGAAAGCGAGATTAAGCCTAATGTGGGTTTTAGCTAATCATGTAATGCCACGTAAGGTTGTTGTCTTGTTTAAGTAACCGGTAATAGCTGGTGTATGATGAGACATCTTCTTCTTTTATCATCTGTTTGGTAAAGAATTGGTCTTAAGCATAATTACTGTGGCCAATATTACACTCCATTTGACAATATTGCCCCTTATAATTTATTCATACCAAATTCCCGACGGTTATTTCGTGCCTGATAAGTAGATCCTACACACGAGCGTATGTATATATATGTTATGTGTCATGTAAATTACATGAATGCGAGACTATTATAAGCATGATATATTATATATATGGTGTATGGTCTAAATTACTGTGTGATGATGTGTGCCCTTTGATTATCTTTTCTTTGAAGTTTGATTTTGATATTTGAAAGCGAAAGAATAATGGTCCTAACATAAACAAAAGGTTATGAACTTATAGTGATCAAAAGAAGACAAAAATATATTGTGCAGCATAGAAGATGAGGAACAACCTTCATTTAATTCAAAAGGCATAATGCCAAACAAGGCCTAATGGATTGCATGGTTAAGTTATAAGTGGTTGTGCAACTACACTTTTTCCACTATATACAAAAATCGGTTAGTTGTTGTTAACTTGTTATCATTAATGAAATTAACTTTAATTTTGGTGCATAATATAACAATAAGTACATGCAATATTGAATCTTCTATACATATGTGCCCGCGCTTTTGTAACTAGTCCTAATAATTGGTCAATGATATATGATATGTTTTTCAATGTTAAAAAAATAAGTATCAATAATCATGTTTAATCAGGGTAATTTGGTCTAAAAAGTTCAAAAATACGAAAAAATAATGGATGATCAGGTCTGATCAGATGCACTAAGTTCCATTCCAATAAGTAGTGTGAAGGGTGTAAACACAATTTTCAACTAAGGCTGCAGAATAGAATTAAGATAAATGTAACAAATAAGAAATTTTATTGATTTGAATTTTATAGTACAATCTCTAATTTTATCCGCTAATTCGATCTCCACAATGAATTGACTTGTTGTTTCACGAACTTGGCTTGAGACGTTCGTAACACGGATTTGATTTGCTTGAATGAGGGTCTCTGGGCTTGATCTACTCTTCAAGTCTTCTAAAAAGCCCCAAAAATAATCCTGAAATAGCCGAAGTTTTAGCCATCACGAGTAAAATAGCAAGCCCAAGTTCTACTTTTGTACATGTGAGAAGCCTTTGAACACCTAAAAATTACACTTGAAGTCTTATGAGATTCAAAATATCACAATTCACAATATATACCCACCTCACCTAAGATAACTTAAGAGTATGACTATCGAAGCTCTGCACCCATGAAACATCACATGTGAAAGTCACATATCGATGAATTGAGAGAAACATGTTCACCTAACAAGGCTAAGAGGCTACTCCTCTGATAAAGATATGGTTTTAAGGTGGAATTCATTTGCTTTTGGGAAACTATCTCCTCCTAATAGATGCGGCCTGGGCCGCCATACTTAACATTGTATCAAAATCCATGTTGTGGGTCTTCTCTTTTGAATTGGGTCTTATTATGCAACTAGAAAGGGTTTGCCTCGAGAAGATGTCCAACCCCGGCCCTAAGAGGATTGATTCTGATTGTACTTTCAATAAGCTCTGGATCTAAGGACACTCATATATGAGGGGGAACGATGATCCCCATTGTTGAGCATATGAGTGTCCCGCGTTGGTGAAAAGGAGAGATAAATCATCTATATAAGCCTAGGAGCTACTCCCCCTAGCGTTTGGTTTTAAGGTGGAACTTCCTTTGGTCCTGCGAAGTGGAGTACTATTGATGACTTGCTGAGCTAATCTTATATGGTGATATAACTTTGTTATATAAACAAAGGAGTCAATAGCTAGCTACATGTGCTTATTAGTTCAAACCAGCTTTTTACTTTCCCATAATCGGATTGACCCTTGCTTTATGATCAATTAACTAGTTGTTACGCCCTGGACGATGCTCCGAGTTCATTTGTGTTATAATTTAGTAGTTGAAAACAACTTATAGTATTAATGTAGAAAAATATTGGCAAAAGTAGAATATAAGTCATTTATTCATAATATCCATTAAAAAATTGTAGCTTAACAATTTGTTTCATGAAAAATTCATATCATCATTATTAATGTTGATTAATGAAGCAACAATAATATAGTGGCGTAGTGGTTAGAGGTTTAACTTGCATCCTTGAGGTCGCAAGTTTGAACCTTTTTCAGGGACAATGTTCTTCTTTTTTAATTGATGAGAATGACGTAGATAAATTATTAATAAAAGAACGGAGAAAGACATGTGACATACTACCATACATGCCTATGCTTTTCAATATATCTATATAGATTAAAGATGAATAATGTTTAGGATTTACCAAATTCAAACCAATATCTAAAAAGTTTCTAAGTCAACCGAGGTTGCATGTAGCACGTTGTGCACTTGTGCTCTTTTCCTTTAATTTTTGCATTGACGAGATATCCATACTATCATCATTTATACATTGAGTAGGTTGCCAACAACTACACAATTATATAAAGTTCATTCATAATACTAATGGTACAAATTAGAGCTTTAAGCCATCATTCATCAACTCTTCATCCACAAAGTGGGCATGCATATTGCACAATAATGAAAGTCCATTAAGCTAGTGATGGATGCATAAATGATTAATATTTAATAATGAGCTAAATAACTTAGGGAGAAGTTTACGTAGATGATGCTTCATTCATTCTACGTGAGCTAGCTTTCCATGCAGGATATAAATTTATTATTCGTCAAGAAAGTTATTATAAGTAATAAATAATTGAAGATAGCATGTATCTATCTATTATTTTTATTATTTGAAAGAATCTTAACAAGATATATAACAATGTCATCAAAAGAGTACACTATAAAAGCATAAACAACAAGAAAAACACATTTGGGAAGGGAATCGTTGGAAGCTAAAAACAAGTTGTTTTGAGCACATGTATGGAAGGCATTGACAAATATGTAGTGCCATGGATAATAACTTCTATAAGGAAGTTTGGGACCATTCGCTTTTTCTCCTAGTTAATAATTTTGTAGGCAGTGAAGTTAGAATTAGCCATATTTATTATTTAGGCGATGCTTAGTATTTATTTCAACTACTTTAAATGATAATAAGCTGAAATAGTTAATGTAAGACATAATTAGAATCATTGTTTGCGTATACTAGCTATAACAACTTTGAAGGGTTTAATAGGACTTAAATGAACACTTTCTTGAAATGGTGTTCACAAAAATCCGATCCGATTGATCCGAAATATAGTGTTTCGGATAATTCGGATCGGATTCGGATCACCCTTTTGGCTTTTTCGGATATTCGAAAAATCCGAATTATCCGAAAAATGTTAAAAAACAGATATTTTTCGGATAATTATCCGATCCAATCCGGAAATTTTCCATTAAATAAATTCGTTTTTTAAATTTTTTTCCCCAAAAAAACGGATCGGATAATCCGGGTATCCGATCCGAAATTTCCGGATCGGATTCGGATCGCACTTCTCCCGATCCGAAAACTTCGGATCGGATCAGATAATCCGAAATGAACACCCCTAATTAGAATCATTGTTTGCGTATACTAGCTATAACAACTTGAAGGGTTTAAAAGGACTTAAATGAACACTTTCTTGAAATGGTGTTGAAAGAGGAAATAATTCTCATATTGGTGTTTAGGAGGTCAAAATAGTTATATTTTATGGTGTCAAACTAGGTTCGGGGGTGGCAGAGTGGGTTAGAAAAAAAGTCTCATAATAGTGCTCAATTTAATATAATTTTCGTTTTATGGTGTTCAATTAGGCTTATCAATAGGTGCTATAAATTTGAATTGTACCAATCTTTTCTCATTTCATATCATTTTTCTTTAATTCTCGTATAAGTTGTTTACAAATTTTTAGCTAATTAACTGTTCTACCAAACAACTCATGAAATCCATTATATCGTATCAATTTCAACAACTTACTACATGTTAGCTTCAACTTATTTTACCGAAATAAACTTATCTATACTGAATTGAACTTTTTTCAGAATCAGACTTATTTACATTAAACTGAACTAATTATTACTGAACTAAACTTATTTTTATCAGTTATGTGTCCTGAATTTGAATTTGTCCTTATTGAATTGAAGTTAGTTCCACTGACTACTATATTTTTTTAGGTGAACTGAATAGAGCCTTATTAGTTTTAGTTGTCACATTTTCAGTTTCAGCAAGCAACTTATTAGTTTTAGTTGTCACCTTTCGATTTTAGCTAACTTAACGATTTTAGTCGCATTTTAGCTAAATTAATTATAAATAATCGTTTTAAATTAAAAAATACTGTATACTTTGAAACTAGGTTTATAGTTATCTTAAGGATAGAAAATATAAACCAAAATCAATACAAAATAAAACCTCCCAATTGCCATTTAGGCCTTGTTCAGTTCACCTTAAAATAAGTTCAGTTTAGTAAAAATAAGTTCAGTTTAGTATAAGTAAGTTCAGTTCAGCAAAATAAGTTCAGTTCAGTAAAAATAAGTTCCGTTCAGTAAAAATAAGTTTTGTTCAGTAAAAATAAGTTCAGTTCAGTACAAATCAGTAGTGCAAAGAAGAAAAAACAATATAAATCAGTAAAAATAAATTCAGTTCAGCAAAAATAATTTGAACTGAACGAGGCCTTATTGCTATTTATGCTAATGGAAATTAGGGAGTTGATGTTAAAGAATTAAGGAAGTAAAAGGGAAAGGAGAAGCGAATGAGGAGACATGACACACATGGGGGCATTAAATTAGAGCACAATAACGGCATAACAGTCAGGGTAAGTGAAGGGATTGAATGCAATTGCCACTCCCTTAATGTTAGCATTACTAGCTTTTTTAGACCCGTGCAAAAATGCACGGGAAAGTTTTTTTTAAATAGATTTTGAGTTACTATTTAAGAGATCATAAGACTACAAACTAAGTTGAAGATGAATAACGTAAATTGATCTATTAAGAAAAATAACCAAGTAAAGAATATAAATAGACACAAACAATAATTGGTTCATTATATATAACCTTTTCACAATATATAAGATAAGGTCGAGTAAGGATTAATTAAATTCAATCGGTTTTTAAAATTATCTTCAATACAGTGTCAATAAATTATAATAATACCTCTTCTCTCTTCGGGAGTTTTATTAACCAACTCACGAACTACCTTGTCATACAAAATAAAACACTCATTCTTTGTTCCGTGAGATACAATAATCTTCAACCTAGATCTTTTGTGATAAAAAAAATATCTAAAGTTATAAGGAGTATTTTGTACATCCAAAATTTCAAAAAATTAATGCAAATAAATAGTTACTAAAATTGGGTCTCTTAACAATGTATCTATCTTTTAGACAAAAAAAAGCTTTCACCCTCTTTAATAACTTTATGAGCACATCTTATGCAAGCTTGATACCACCACCCAAAATCAAAAATCAATGGCCACTATAGTTGCCAAACAATTAACTTTCCCAATTGATTTTTTATTTTTTTTGTAATGTTAAAATCATAAATTTAACTAATATCTTTGAATTTCATGTATTTCGCTAAAGCAAATAATTTCGGGATCATCTCGTCTATAAAATTTTGAATGCCAACTGGACAGGGTATAAAATCATTTCTTACCTATTGGCTATAAAACACCCTCGTTTCACAAACAATAAACAAACGCGCGACAAATCTCATATTTCTCACGTATATATCACCAATCAAAGCAAAGGATAACTATTATTGTTTTTAAACAAAACGATAGTATATTCAAATAGAATATTACACACATTAGATGGACAATATCATTTTATGGCAAAAGGATAGGTTATTTGATTGTACGTTTTGTTAACTCGTCATTAATACTTCCCACTTCAGTGTGAGTGAGATAGTCATTCATTTCCCATACACGTATTATTCGAACCCTTATGGTGTAAAATTTCTTTCCTTTGCTTATTTCATCTATACTGATTAGTTGACATAGACGATCCATTGTAGTTTTATTTTGAAAGAACTTAAATATGATTCTTGTAAAGTTGGAAAAATGTACAACAAAATTTTTAAAACTATTATCATATTTATACTTAATATTAAGTAGATAGTGACTTAATTAAAGGAAAATACTTTAAATAAGGAAATCCAAAAAAATTCGAAAAATTTGTAAAAGTAAAATAACAAAAAGGTTAGCATGTTCATATAATATTTCGAAAAATAATATGGATATTATGTTCTTCTAGAAAAGTCAGATTACCTTAATTGCATTTAGTAATCTTAATCTATTAAACACTCCTAAAATCTTTCTTAATTAATGGAAAAACCTTTAAATAAGGGAATCCTAAAAGGGGACATGTGATATTGATAAATATGGTGATTTTTAGTAGGAGAATCGTTAAATATGGATATTAAGTAGTGAAAAGTCAGACTATCTTAATTGTATTTAATAGTCCTAATCTATTGGATACTCCTAAAATTTTCAATAAGTAAAGGAAAAAACTTGAAATAAGGAAATTCTAAAAACGTATAATAATAAATTGACAGATATGGTGTTTTTGAGTATTTTTTGTATGTGAACTTTTATTTATGTTTTTAGAATCATTATTTATGGTGGTTTTTAAATTAAAAATCTTATTACTAAATAATTTATGAGAATCTTTATTTATGGTGATTTTTTATTAAAATCGTAACTTATTTATAGTTAAAACTATAATCTGTATTGCATTTTTTATACTAAAACCTTATCTTCATGGTGCAATATTGTTAAAAAACTTGGAGATACGATATTTCATATCTTATTTATGCTGATTTTATAATTTTGTTCCATCATCTATCCCGTTTTTACAGCATTTATACTATTTTACAAATATTCAAGCAATACTCACGTTCTGATCTTATAATGTGAATGTTATATTATGAAATTAACATTAAAATGGCAAGATACATAAATTGATTGTGATTGAGAATATTTTCATAAGAATGTTAAGAACCTTCTAAATTTATATATACTGTTGCTAAGAACCTTGCAAATTTAAATTATCAATATCATAATAAATTAATAATGTTATATGAGATCTTAGCAGATAAATTAATCTATTTTTTTTGTTTTCATATTAAAAGTGATTTGCATTCACTTGATTTTAGTTTATTATTTTTTTCTTAAAGTATATGATTTTTATTGATTTTAGTACCAATGATGGTTTATTAGCGCCTTGTTAAAAAAATATACCTAGATTTAATGGGGTTATTGAAAAATTATGTAAATTTAGAGCATAAAATAGTTACCTTAAAAACCCTTATTTATGATAATCGAATTCTTTTCAATTGCTCGCCTTTTTATTAGAAAATCATTTTAAAAAATTATGTTTAATATTATTCTTATAAATGTAATGTAAAAGGTAGGTTTTGCAAATAAATAAATTTACTTAATTTAGTTATCATTTCTTGCACATGTTAAACGCATTAAATATATTTAGAAAAAATATATAACCCCTAAATTAGCTCTATATGCTCTATATGGCATATATCCCAAGTGATTTTGGCCCTTGAGTTTAGGTGGATTTCTTTTAGGTTATTTATTTTGTGTCTATTGCATGGTAATGTTTATGCTAGTAATTTAAGAAAATACTTAATGAGTATCATACAATTGCTTTAATTTTTCCTTTCAGTGTAAAAATATTTTTTTATTCTTTGGTAATAACATTTGAACAACTGATATCACGTATTTATATAGAGTTTTCTCCCTTATTTACAAGCTAATTTGTGCGTCATTGGAGCTCTTGGGAGCTATTTTGTGCTAACTATCGTATGTAGTTGTGGTTTCGTGTTTTAGTATTGAATTGCAGGTTTTATGGAGTTTTCTCCTTATTTCCGAGCCTTTCGAAAGCAACCACGACTTTACGAGATGTTACGAGGCACGTAGGATGGCTCACGAGCTTTATGGATAGTTTAGGAGGTCCCAAGACCCCTAAACGTGAAGATTAGAGAGCCAAAGAGTCAAATGAGGTTTCCGTGCACTGATCGGGCAGAAATGGCCCGATCGGGCGACATATTTATGATCGGGTATGAAAGTTGTGGACCCGATCGGGCAAGGCGTGCCCGATCAGATCGGGCGAGAACACATGTGCTCAGACCCGATCGGGCATCCACCGCCCGACCCTATCGGGTCTAGTGCTGCTAGGTCTTATTGGGACGCTGCGGAGGAGGCGAGCTTGCTGGCACTTTTTGTCGCATGACCCGATCGGGTGGATGCCCACGGCCCGATCGGGTGGGCCGTAACATTTGGCCTATGTGCTGCGCTGTTGCTGCCAGGACCACGAGAAGCAAAAATGTGGCTTTTGGTATTTGACCCGATCGGGTGGGTGCCTCGGGCCCGATCGGGTCTGGCACTATTTATCGCGTTTTTCGACTTTTGCTTCCTATTTTTTATGAGACTTGAGGGGTATTATAAATACCTTTTCCTCATTATTTAGAGACATCTTCATTTTCATCTTTCATTAGGTTTTAGATTAGTTTTATTCTTCATTGTTCTTAGTTTAATTCAAACACTTTAGATTAATTTAGAGATGATCAAACCTATTTCGATTTCAATAAAAGTTCCTGCTTTCCGTCAATTGGTACTCTTCTCTACTCTTTATCTCTTTAATTACTTTGATTGCTTAGTTTATTTATTTAATCGTTCAGGATGCAATTGTTAGGGTTTCATATTAGTTTTATCGTTATTAATTCGATCATGTCTGAGTAGTCTCTTTCTAGGGTGTTAGATAGGAAAGCCATGTTTATACCATGATTGCGATTTAGATTTCTATCAATTTCTAGGGCTTGATTAGGGTGATTGTGATGTGGTTTGTTCTTTATTGAGTAATTAACGTTATTGCGCAGTTTCGTTGGTTGCTTGTGGTTAATAGTTGTTTGCACAGATCCGTCTTACGACTAGAGGCCTAGGACACGTCAGTAGTTCTGATTACGTTAGTGAATATGCGGCGTATGTTGAACTATGAGCGTTGAGTCTTAACCATAGCTCAACATAGGCTCTAATCTCCCGACTCTTGACTTAGGTTTTGGTAGTAGTTGACTCTATTTGATTGGTATAAGCATGGTGGACCGACCTAATACCCTAGGTTTTTATTCCATAGTTAAATCCTCAATTTATTCCGTCTTCAGTAGTCTATTCTTTAGTTTAATTATTTCTTCCCTGATTTCATCTGGAGTAGCTGAATCGGTTGAATATTAATTTAGAAACTCTGTCTCCCTGTGGATTCGATCCTGCTTCCACTGACTACCTAGTTAGAGGTCCGTAGGTTTATTTTTGATTAGGCGATACGACTAAAACCTATCAACAACACTTGATAATAACATTTTTTTTTATTCTTTATGTATCAAATGTTGTTATCAAAAATAAAAAAATATGTTATTATCAATGTTAACCTAAATAAAATTACAACGTCCATAATTAACTAAGTAAAATCAAGATACTTGAAAAAATTATATTAGTAGATAGATTATGGTTAATTAACCTAATAAAAAGATTATGGGCTTGAATATCAAAAGGTAACGGGTAAATAATATTATTAATAAGTTACGACTTCATATTTGATTATACTATTATATATTATATGGTTGTATTGTATGATATAATTTGAAACAATATAATGAGATTTGATTACTATATATAGTAAAAAAAATTACATACTAAATAGGTGATTAGGAAACTTATTAATCTTATGGTAATCAATCACGTTTTTAATGACAACTTTATACATACTACCTCTGTTTTGCCATAGGGAAGTTTTCTTTTTCACGCAGATCAAGAAATAAGTGCAAAAGTAAGAGAGAAGAATGATAAAAGTAAGGAAAAAGTGAAAAAGGTAGAGAGAATGAGAGAAATGTAATATTTAAGTGAACCAACCTACCATTTATGGTAAAAGGTAGAAATGTATCAATTGAATAAAAACTCCTCTAAATGAAAAAATGTCCCTATTAAAAAAACGAAGGTAGTATTATATAATCAATCGATATAGACCAGATAGTTGCTAATCAATCTATATATATAAGTGGATAGATTATGGTTAATTGGCCTTATAAAAAGATTGTGGGCTTGAATATCAAAATAGGAATATTAGTTATTTAATGGATTGCTAATTACCATCTATAAAAATATATTATTTCTTTTAAATTAAAGTATAAGAACGTGATTGATATAAAATTGAAAGTTTAGTTTGATTGGTAATTACCGTTTAAAAAGTTGATAATTTCATTTAAATTAAACTCTAAGGATCGTCTATAAATGGTACAGATAAGTATAATATATGATTAATAGATGGCAAATTATAAGAACTTAAGTTTAGGCTTGAATATAAAATTTGAATTTAAAATTTTTCCTCAAGTATCTTGATTTTATTTACTTTAATTATGGATGTTATAATTTCATTTAAATTAAACTCTAAAGATCGTTTATAAATGACCAAGATAAGTATAACATGTGACATAACTATGGAAAATTGTAAGTGCTTAGGTTTAGGCTTGAATATAAAATTTGAATTTAAGTGGATAAAAACGAACTTCAACATTATATAAGTAGATAGATTATGGCTAATTGACCTAATAAAAAGATTATGGGTATGAATATCACAAGATAACGACTAAATATTATATATCTAAATTATATTATTATTAATAAGTTACGATTTTATAATTGGTTATACTATAATGTATTATATGATTATATTATATGATCTAATTTAAATCAATATAATGAGATATCATCACTATATTTACTTAAAAAAATATACATAATAAATGAGTGATTAGTCAACTTATTAATCCATTGGCAGTCAATCACGCTCTTAATGGCAACTTTATACATGTTTTAAAAAACAAATTTAAATAGTTGATAGTTGATTTATTGCTATTATAATTACAATATTTAAAATGTTATAATCGTTCTTTATAATAGGAGTAGGATTACTATTGTTGATTGATTGATTATGTGATAATCTGATTGAATTATGGAATGTTTAGTTGATTTAATTGATTAGTTGATTCATCTTAATCAATCAATATCCTATCAAATTGAAACTGTGATTGATTTCTTGATAGGAAGTTTAGTTGTTTATTTGAATGATAATTACCATTTATAATACTTGATTGATTGATTCCGTCATTGATCTAATTTGATAAGATATTGATTGATTGGGATAAGCTAAATGATTGATTGATATCATATTTTAAAACGTGATTGATATAAAAAGAGGCAATTTAGTGTTTTATCTTCTCAAAAATTACGATTTATTTATAATTTCATTTATTTTAAAATATTAAAACGTTATTTGATATCAGAATAGGAAGTTTAGTTGTTTAGTTGATTAATAATTACCATTTATAAAACTAAATTAATTTCCTATAAATTAAATTATAAAGATCGTTTATAAATGATAAAGATAAGTATAATATCGTTTGTAAATGGCAAAGATCGTTCATTTAAATTTATGGGTTAGTCAAATTTGAATACATGAAATCAGTTTAGAAAAATATTATCTAATTAACTTGGGAAATATTTGTTAATATATTTTGCTATAAAATAGAAAATTACAAAGTTAGTCAAATTTGAATAAATGTAATCAGTTAAGGAAAATTATATCTAATTAATTTATGAGATTTTTGACAAAAATAAGCGTTATTGAATGGTTTACCAAAGAAAACACATCCTACAAAGATTTGTCGTAATTTTTTTGTTAGAGATTTTAATCTACTTTAGATAATCGAATTTCAAAAGATCTTAAATACAAAAACGGAAAAGTTACAAATTCTGAGAAGAAAGATGTTAGTCAAATTTGACTACTCTGACAATAAAAAAAGGAATTTATGGGTTAGTCAAATTTGAGTACATGAAATAAGTTAAGGAAAATAATATATAGTTAACTTATTGGGAAATATTTGTTAAGATATTTTGCTATAAAACGGAAAAATAGAAATTTCGTCAAATTTGAATAAATGTAATCAGTTAAGGAAAATGATATCTAATTAATTTAGGAGATTTTTGACAAAATAGGCGTCATTGAATGGTTTACCCAAAAAAAAATCCCAGAAAGATATTCGTAATCTTTTGTTAGAGATTTTAATCTACTGATTTATTTACATAACCAAATTTAATAATATTTTAAACACAAAACGAAAAAATACAAATTTGGAGAAGAAAAGATGTTAGTCAAATTTAACTACTTTTACAATAAAAAAAGAAAATTTATGGGTTAGTCAAATTTGAATACATAAAATAAGTTAAGGAAAATATTATCTAATTAACTTGGGAAATATTTGTTAAGACATTTGGTAAAGAATTTATTCTACTGATTTCAATGTATAACCAAATTTAGAAAGATTTGAAAAATCGGAAAAGACAAAAAAATGGTAGAAAAAAATTGTCATCGGATAAATGAATTTATTTAACAGAAAATGATTATAATTTTTGAATGTATATTCAAATTACAAATGCGCAATCAATTAAAATGAAAAATATAAAATATAAATTACGAAAAGTACTGTGAGCATTTTCATAAATTTTTAAGTTATTACTTGGTTTAATGTAAACTGCAAAGTAATATATGCTAATGATTTAATAAATCGGTTGGCTACATCAAGATATTTTATTTAACAAATGCAAAGAAAAATAAAAATTACTACAACAAAACACTACAATTTACTAATACTCAAAAAATAATTAGGTAAAAATCTAGAATAACTTTAAGATTGCATAAAGAACAAACAAAATGTATATTCGAATAATCAAATTTGAATATAAATATGACAAAAGAATAAAAAGAAATGATTTTATTATTATTCAATAGGGATAAGGATTACATTTGATGAATTAACAAACAATAGAAAACATAAAGAAATGACAACACAAAAAAAAACAATTAGATCGATGATACTTTCATCAAAATATTCAAAACCTCCATTGTGATGTTGTGATGATGATTATTAAACTTTCAACAATCGCATTTGGAGAATTCATCCAATATTCTTCGAATTAGGAGAAATAAAATAATGTAACAATCTTCCTTCAATTGAAATTTGTAAAACCATTCCAATATTCTTGAATGATTTTATTGAATGGAGTCATGTTTTCATTTTGAGAGAGAAACATTCAGAATGAGAAAGGCTTGATTTGATTTTAGGGTTAGATGTGAATGAAAGGAGATAGGGAGATGATTTATTTATAGTTGTAGTTAATGTCTGGCTTGATATCATTAATAATATCAATCAATTAAAATCAATGTTAAAAAAAAATAAAACGTCAAAAATTGAATTAGCGTATAACTTGTTCCTTAATTTAAGATTGCTTTTGTGTAATTTTTAGCAAGAATATAATTTGTTCCATACGTGGCTTGCAACAAATTAGGAAGAAGATTTGCCAATTAATAATTGAAAAGGTTTGTTTCCTAAAGTCAAGGAATATTTTCGGCTATCTTTTCAATATGGCAATTATTTTGATATGACAAATAATAATCCCAATCTATATGCTATTATTATCATAGTATGTCCGAAAATAATATAGGAATATTAATTTTGGCAAGTAATATTAATTGATATTATAAGCATCTTGAATAATAAATGAAGTCTATATAATTTAAATATTATGAATGAAATAAGGTTTACAAATTTAGATTAAGGGAGAAGGAATATTAAAAGTGATCAAGTGTCTTAAATTAATGCAATCCGTTTTTTTAATAATGCACAGGGATATTGGATTTGATTTTTAGGAAGATAATGAAAAAACAAATCTATTCCTTAATTAAAGCAATAAGCCCATACGTGGTTTTGAATAGTCCACTAATTTAGGAATAGATTAAGGATTTTATTCTTATTTTTTTGAGGAGCCTTTAATTAAGGAATCAACTGAATTAAATGGGTAATTCTTGCTGACAATAAGCCACACTTAATTAGCTAATATTTAGGAAGATAATAAGAGTCAAACGCTAATTTAGGAATAGATAAAGGGCATTATTTTTAGAATATTTTATTCCTTTAATTAAGGAATCAAAGGCTAATTACACGGAAATATATTTAAAAAAATGCAAAACAACACTAATTTGACACGTATGTATTTTAATTGGTATAATGCATTTTAAAAAAAGCAAAAAAATCTGTTGCTGACACGTGGCTTCTATAAACGCTAGGATGCTTGAGGGATCAAGGTTTGCTTTAGATTAATCTAGTGACGACACGTGGCGAAAACCATTTTGCTTTAATGTTATATATAAATATAGATTAATCTGCTTATGACACGTGGAAAAACCTATTTTGCTTAAATATAATATATACATATAGATTTCGGTAAGTAATATTAAATGATATTATAATCATATGGAATAATAATTGAAATCTATATATGATAAAAATTATGAATGCAAACAACCCGTTAATTATTTTGAAAAGTCCACTAATTTAGGAATAGATTAAGTGGGTAATTCATATAGCAAGCACCCGATTTTATTTAGGAATATGATGCTCTTATGGCGCTTTTATTTAGGAAGATAATGAAAAACAAATCTTTTCCTTAATTAAAGCAAGTAAAATATACGTGGTTTTGGTAAACCACTAATTTAGGAATAGATTAAGGATTTGAATTTTATTTTATTGAGTACCATTTAATTTAAGCAATCAACCGAATTAAATTTTCATTCTTACTGAAAATAAGACACACTTAATTAGCTAATATTTAAGAAGATATTAAGAGTCAAACACTAGTTTAGGCATGGATAAAGGGCATTATTTTCGGAAATTTGTATTCCTTTAATTAAGGGAAATCAAAGGCTAATTACACGGAATACAATAAAAAAAATGCAAAATAACACCAATTTGACACGTATATTTTTTAACTGGTTTAATGCATTTAAAAAAAAAGGTAAAACATCTTTGGCTGACACGTGGCGACTTAAACGCAAGATTGCATGAGAGATCAAGGTTTGCTTTGGATTAATCTAGTGACGACACGTGGCGAAAACATTTTGCTTTAATGTTATATATAGACTCTTTAAGGTGGTTCATCTATTCATTATTACTCCGTATTATTATTGCCTTATTGGTCTCGAATATTATAGTCCCCGTCGTCCCCCCGATTTGATGCACTACAAACTTTGGCATGTCGAAACTCGAAATAATATATCTTCCAATTCATCGAATGGACCGTTTGGCTCTATTTAGCTTACTTTTACATATTTTGTAAAAATTAGTTTAGTTTAATAAATAAATAAGTTTATTTTATCAAAATTAGTTCGATTTAGTAAAAATAATTCAAGTTCAACAAAGATAAGTTTGCTTTAACAAAAATCAGTAGCTGCAAAGATTATAAAAAAGAACATAACCGGAATAAGTAAAAATAAGTGAAGTTTAGTACAAAATATTTATATTTATATTCAAATTATAATATTTATTTGTTAAAATAGAAGTTTTTATATACTTCTTCCGTTTCTTTTTAATTGCAACAAACTCAAGTGGGTGGACTCCTAGGCAAAACTTGGATGTGAGTGTGAAAAGGATGGAGAGAGAAAGTGGGGCATATGATAAAGAGATATGAAAAAATGACTTGAAAAAAGGAAAGAAAACATTTGTTGCAATTAATTTGATATTTTCATTTTTTTCAATTGTTGCAATTAAAAAGAAACGAAGGAAGTAGTACACATCTTTATAGGACTTCACCCACCAGCCCAAATGGTTGCTTCTCCTTCTCCGAGTCGCCCACCCACTGATTGTAGGTCATTTTTAGGGCCTGTTCATTTCAGCTTAATTTCAGTTCAGTTCAGATCCAATTAGTTCAGTTCAGTTCAGCTTAATTCTTTTATAACCATTTTGTTAAATATTATTATATTGGTCTAATTTATTTTACTAATTGCTCTTATTATTATTATTATTATTTATTTTTATATCATTATTATTAAGTATTATTATTATTATCTGTATATTATTTTGTTTATTATAGATCTATTCATCATTATTACTATTATCATTAGGGAGGAACATGGTTTAGGTTAAAAGCACAAATAAACCCGCGTTTTCAGCCCATAATCCAATCAAATCACGTCAAAATGGTTTATGATGTAATTTTGTACGGTCCGCCTAATCATTATTTTATTACTAAATATTAATATATAATTAAATCTAATTATTAAAATAGTAATATTAATTTAATTCTTAGATATTATTGTTATTATATAATCATCATCAAGTATTAATATATTAAAACAAAGACTATAAAATAATTATTATTAATTATCATTATAATCATTAATCATTATTATTATTAATTTATAATTATTAATATTATTTATTTATAATTATCATTTAAAAATATCCAAAATATAATTATTATTATTCATTAATATTAGTTATCATTATAATTATTATTTAATATTCATATTATTATTGTTTAAATATTATTTATATATTTATTAAATTCAATTCAATTCAATGCAATGCAATTCAGTTTAGTTTAGTTTAGTTCATTTTAGTTCAGTTCAGCTCCAATCAGTTCAGTTCTGTTCAATTCAGTTGTTTTCAGTAAATCTAAACAGGCCCTTAGTGTCCTTGCATATAGTTTAGAGCATTTAAGCCTAGCATTGCATGGTTTTTGTCACCTTTGAGTTATACTGTCGCTTCATTATCTGTTTAGTTGTTTTTGGATGATTTCCAGGCTAACTAGCAGGTTTTTGAAGTCATTTGATCATTGGAAGACTAGTTGTAAACTTTTGAACTTTAAATGGACATAACTTTTGATCCATAATTCGGATTAAGGTAATTCCAGCGGGAGGTGTTAGCTCGTGTCGATAGCTTTCCAACGATTGGTTATAAGCCCAATTCCGATAAGAAGCGAGAGAGGTATGATCGTTTGAAGTTGAGCTGTCCGCTGACCAAAAGTCGACACGCCAGTGTTGGTCTTTTTCCACGAAGACAATCCTGTTCTGCTTACCCACTGATTTGAGAAGTCCAGGCCAACACACTCCTGTCCATTTTGACACGCCCGTGTTGGCTAAATTATACGAGGCAGTAACTTTTGCGGAGAATGGCTAAAGACATGAGATTTCAGAGTAGCAGGTCTACACGGCCGTGTCGTTTTCGACACGGTCGTGTAGACCTGTATTTGATTTTTTTCCGGTTTTTCGTCTTCATTTATGGGATATCATACATAGTTTTTTGCGTTTTTGCCTTGATGAACTCGACACTTAGCATTCTAATTACTTAGTTTTTCTCTCTAAACACACTCAAACTCTTAGTTTTTCATATTGACACTCTTATTGAAGATTCAATTGCTCAATTAATCCAAGTATATTTCTTTCAATCTCTTTGCTCTATTTTCATTGCTTTGTTAATCATGTTTAATTTTATTAATCTCTTTTGCTTTGAATCCATGATTAGTGAGTAGTTCATTATCTAGGGTTTGGGCGAAAATATGAATTAAGGGCTCAATTAAGATGTTCATGTAATTGAGTTTTCTATTGATTATTATCCGTTGATCTTGGTGTTTTGACACCTGATATCACGTATTTATATAGAGTTTTCTCCCTTATTTACAAGCTAATTTGTGCGTCATTGGAGCTCTTGGGAGCTATTTTGTGCTAACCATCGTATGTAGTTGTGGTTTCGTGTTTTGGTATTGAATTGCAGGTTTTATGGAGTTTTCTCCTTATTCCCGAGCCTTTTGGAAGCAACCACGGCTTTACGAGATGTTACGAGGCACGTAGGATGGCTCGCGAGCTTTACGGATAGTTTAGGAGGTCCCAAGACCCCTAAACATGAAGATTAGAGAGCCAAAGACTGAAGAAGGAGGTTTCCGTGCACTGATCGGGCAGAAATGGCCCGATCGGGCGAATAAATATTGATCGGGTATGAAAGTTGCGGGCCCGATCGGGCGAGGAAGCATGTCCCCAGACCCGATCAGGTGACTGCCGCCCGACCCGATCGGGTGGAGTGCTGCTTGGTCTCGTTGCGGTGCTACAGGCGAGGGGAACACGCTGGCCCAAGTTGTAGCCAGGCCCGATCGGGTGGCAGCCTCGGGCCCGATCGGGTGGGCCGCTTTTCTCGCCTTATTGCTGCACTGCTGCTGCCAGAGCCCAGGAGTGAAGATTGGGGGAACTTGTATGTGGACCCGATCGGGTACTGTGCTCGGGCCCGATCGGGTCTGGTGCTTTAATCGCGCTTTTTCACTTTTTGTTTCCGTTTTTAGTGAACTTGAGGGGGTATTATAAATACCTTTTCCTCATTATTTTAGAGGGATCTTCTATTTCATCTTTCATTAGGTTTAGACTAGTTTTATTCTTCATTGTTCTTAGTTTAATTCAAACACTTTAGATTAATTCAGAGGTGATCAAACCTATTTCGATTTCAATAAAAGTTTCTGCTTTCCGTCAATTGGTACTCTTCTCTACTCTTTATCTCTTTAATTACTTTGATTGCTTAGTTTATTTATTTAATCGTTCATGATGCAATTGTTAAGGTTTCATATTAGTTTTATTATTGTTAGTTCGATCATGAGTGAGTAGTCTCTTTCTAGGGTGTTAGATAGGAAAGCCATGTTTATACCATGATTGTGATTTAGACTCTTATTGATTTCTAGGGCTTGATTAGGGTGATTGTGATGTGATTTGTTCTTTATTGAGTAATTAACGTTATTGCGCAGTTTCGTTGGTTGCTTGTGATTAATAGTTGTTTGCACAGATCCGTCTTACGACTAGAGGCCTAGGACACGTCAGTAGTTCTAATTACGTTAGTGAACATGCGGCGTATGTTGAACTACGAGCGTTGAGTCTTAACCATAGCTCAACATAGGCTCTAATCCTCCGACTCTTGACTTAGGTTTTGGTAGTAGTTGACCCTATTTGATTGGTATAAGCATGGTGGACAGACCTAATACCCTAGACTTTTATTCCATAGTTTAATCCTCGATTTATTCCGTCTTCAGTAGTCTATTCTTTAGTTTAATTAATTCCTTCCTGATTTCATCTGGAGTAGCTGAATTGGTTGAATATTGATTGAGAAACTCTGTCTCCCTGTGGATTCGACCCTGCTTCCACTGACTACCTAGTTAGAAGTCCGTAGGTTTATTTTTGATTAGGCGATACGACTAAAACCTATCAACACCCTAGGGTAGATCTTGATCACGTTTATGCTAGGGCTTTTAGATTTCAATTCCTCTTAATTGATTATAGAATTCTTTGTCATTCCCTTGAATCAAGTTAATCTCTAGACCAAGAGATTGGGTAGAAATCAAGAAGATCCTTGTATTAGGGGTTTTCCACGCTTATTGAATCCATTAATCAATTGACTAGAGACCATTCGAGAGAGGATCTAGTTGATTGATTAATTGATTACTCTTGAGGGTCATTCGAGAGAGGATTTGAGTATTGTAGAGGAGAACTTAACTTTGCATGATATTCGCCTGTGAACTTTAGTTGCATTCGTAGTTGTTGCCTAGCCGCGATTCATACGAGTAGCCCGTGCTCTAGTGTTTTTCTTATTATATTTATTTCTCTTACTTGTTTATCAGTTGTTATTCCTTAGCTAGTTGTTAGTTAATCAATCCTTCACACCGCCCAAATACCCTTCACTTAGGTAGTTTTAGACTTAATATATAGACCTTAGTCAATCCTTTTTTCCTTGTGGTTCGACCCTTGACTTGCCATTGCTACGTTCATAGTAGTTGCTCGTTAGGATTATAAATTTTGTTTGTTAAGTGGTTGTTAGTGCCTTAACGACACACTAAAACCTCTTATCACCCACCGCTGTTGTCGTAGGCCCATTACCACCCTACGGCCCACAATTCGCTATTTTTTGCCACCGGCCACCCCCATCAAAGCCGGTAAGCTATGTAATTCACCAATTCAATTTTGGTGATGTTGTGGGATTTTAATTTTAGATTTTAATTTCAGATTTCAACTTTTAATATTTTGAGTTTTGGACTTTAAATTTTGTATTTGTAATCTTTTGAGTTTTTAATTTTAATTGTCATGTTATAAGCTTTTGGTGATTTTGAATTTTGTACCTGTTTGGCTGCTTCGCCACTTCTTGCTTGAGTTTCTTCCTGTCACAATTGGCGATGTCCAATTTACATAATATGTTCGTTAATATGTCAACTAACTAAAGGAAAAGATTAATTATTGGTTAGGCATGTAAGTATATATCTTTTAGAGTTATTACTTAGGCATATAAGTTTATATCTTTCATTTAATTGCATAGGCACATAAGTTTATATCTTTCAATTAATACATAATATGAGTAAAATGCAAAAAAGTACCGCATTTACAGCCAAATTTTTGAAATTGATGTCGTTTTAGATGTGTATACGTACGTATCCGTATTATAGAATTGGCGTCTTTTTTGTCGAATATTTGACCCTTTTTTCAAATTTTAGTCGTATTAAACTTCGTTTTGATTCCCGTCCTGTTTTTAACTAACTAAGCTCCTTACTTTTCAGATGACTCGTTCATAGTGGATCTGCTAGTATCTTGTATTGCCAACCTTCTTTGATCCATTAACAACGTGAATGACGGACCTTCAATTTTAGCATCAAGTTGTCATCTATAGGTTTTGGGATTGGTAATTTAGGGTTTGCAAATCAAAAAATCAAATTAATATCTTGTTTGTTAGTAGTCAAATAGAGAAAAAAAAATTAATGTGTGTTGTTGACTTATATACCCTTGGCCTTAATGCAGGTCCTGCACTGACAAGGTAACCTACTAAAAAACTGAGGAAATACCAACACGTCCAATAACAAACTCTACTTGTAATTTTTAAATAATGTTGAGAATAATTATGTCCTCCTTTTTATTTTTATTGCATCATGTGAGTTAGGCATAATTCTTAAGAACTAAAGAAAATATAGGAGTTTGGATACTAAAACTGCGGGAAGGTTATTCAATGGTTACAATTTTATTGTAGCCATTACAATAGTTTCAATCTCAACTCTTAATTTTTGTAGATTTCATATTGTCCATTAAATATAATTAAAATCTAAAAAATTTGATTTTTTTTATTAAATCATTTAGATTAATGGTCAAGATGAGTTTATAACTAATGAAGGGTTCAGATTTAACTAGCTATAGTGGCTACGATAATTGATGCAATTGTTAAAAAAAGACGAAAGAAGTCTACATATTATTTGGTTAAGGGTCATTTCTAAGGTACTCAATCAAAATCCCATTGTTACCAAGAGTCAAAATTTTACTAATTAAACATGTTGATAATTTGATTTCCACCAAAAAGTCATAATGATTTTCCTGAATAATGATAAAGCAATAGTCATCGTGGCGAAAGTCATAATTCATAAGCCAAGTCTATTGTATTACGGGTCTTATAAGCACCACAAATTGGCCAAGGGATTCCACCTAAAGCCGCCAAAATCCTTCTTATTAGCTAACAGCCAACTCACATTTATATAAATGCAAGTATCTTCCTAATTTATGGTGGTGAAAGTTCTGATAGTTGAGTTTCATATAATGCGAAATATTTATTGCATTTGTTTTTTAAACGGAATATGAAAATAAGTTAAAGGTAGGCAAGAAAAAAAGATGGGTGGGTGGGAATCTATAGTTTGGAGAAAAAAAACCAATATTTTAGGGGAAAATATTTATTGGATATGAAAGAAAGAAAAATATTAAACCGATGGTTGATAGGAAAATGAGACATATTTTCGGAAGAAAATTGTATAAAGAAGTTTTTTTAAAATACATTTGGCTCCAACTCAAAGTCTTATCTCAAGGAGGGGGACTTAAAGGTATATGTAGAGAATGATATAATCGAGAATAGTTTGACCCCATATGAGCTTAATGAAAGTTTTAAACGTTTAATATGAGCAATCCACTGGCTAGTATATATCATAATTGAATGTATGTCAATTGGTCATGTTGTCTCATCTTCTTTACGA
This sequence comes from Patellifolia procumbens, assembly GCA_947645195.1. NCBI lineage: Eukaryota > Viridiplantae > Streptophyta > Magnoliopsida > Caryophyllales > Amaranthaceae > Patellifolia > Patellifolia procumbens. The sequence goes on from CANSGD010000144.1 coordinate 5,817,908, forward strand.
ATGTATGCGAACTACTTTCAGCTTATTACACATATGACTCCTCATACTGTCATACACCTATTTTATGATAGGATTTCCCCTTCTTTCTTAAGGCGTATGGTTCATTTACACTCGTAAATACCTTGACATAAGGGTGTAGTAACAATTAATTCACCCTTTTAACAAAAAGTTATACCTATAGATAGCTACATAGAAATTCACCCCACATGCAATCTCAAGCTTGATGGAGATTGAAATTTCATTGGAAGTGGTGGAAGTAGTGAAGATCCCAAAGGCAAAGGCATTATCCTCGAGGTAGGCAAAGAATGTAAAAAATGTACTCAACTTTTGACAAGAGGTGACCAACGCTACTCTTGTTTTTGCATGGATTAATGGCAAGTTGATGGCTTCTACTATAAAAGTATATATCCAAAAACAAGTACTTCATACTATCTCATATTTTAGTAGCAGTTTATCGTTGAACTATAAAAGGAGCAACATTTCACGTGTTCTCCTATATCACAGTTAAAATCAGAGACTTTCTTACCATTAAATTACTATTATAGCCAGCATATGTACATTGTCTCTCAAGTTCATGCAATGATGGACCTATGTTGTCCTGAATCCTAACAAAGTACAATAATAATGATGCATGTATATGTGTGATGTGCTGGCTTTGGGGCTTCATTTCCACAAGTATATTTTGTTAGTTTATGTACAATCTAAGGTACACACTAGACACTACACTATTATTTCGGTTTGAATATTAAAGCCATAGGGTAGGTAAGAAAAGTTCCCGATCAAAGTTAACTACAATGTTAAAAGAAAATTATGACATCATTCGAGTTTGTTTTAATTTAAAGGTTTTAATCTTCGTTAAACGAATCTTCACTTTAAAATAACCCACAAAATCTGTTGAATATGACAAGTGATACTCTTTTATATATAATGCTTTAATTCAAATGACTTAAACTTGTAACAAAAAGTTGCAACAATTTCCTAAAATGGGTAGTGTAACATATTATTTGCAATAATTTTTCATCTATCTTAATTTGCTAAAAAATTTCATATAGTGATTTTTGTTGTTTTCTTTCTTCCCCTCCTTTTCTCTCCTCAATCCATGTGATTTCTTTCTCCTACTTTTATTAATCACTCTCCCTTATCCATACTTAACAAATTTTGCCTAGAAATTCCCCCTAGTCCAAATGTTGCAACTAAGAAGAGTTTCATGTGTCATGGTATTTAGCAAGTTAGCTAAGGTGAAAGACTGTTATGAAAAGAGACCTCTGTTGGGAGCGCTCTAAGATATTCAAAGTTGAGACCTTTACGGGGGTATAGGCATACTCTACCAATCTCTCAAACATACTTTTTAAAATTAGCTACCGCTAATGTCACATATTCATATAAAAGGGGTAGAAAAAAAAGGTGCTCGATAATTATTGACAGCATCCGCAAAATTTCTGTCCGATCTAGAGCTGTCAAAGTTTTCGTCCAATTTAGAGTGAAAATAGACCTAAATAATAATTTTTAGCCTAACTATGACAATAAGGTGTGTAATTAGATAAATAATGACACATAAATAAATTTTTAAAAGGTTTTTTTCACAAAACTTAAAATGAATAAGGTGTTTTTTAACAAAATTTTTCCTTTAAGACACCCCAAAATTTCTGCCTTTAAATTTTATATATTGTCCAAAAGGAAAAACCCACTTTGTGCAGAGAGTAATTTGATTCTCATAAAGACAATATACAGAAGCATCTCTCACTCTTTCTCACTTTCTGAGCACGAGATCCCGTTGACATTCACACATGCACAAACCATATTCAACAATCATTTGTGATTTGTGACATGTTGTGGATACTACTCCCTCCGTCCCACAATTATCTTCCCACTTCTTGAATATATGTGAGGAATAAAATAATAAAGTGGGAAGATAATTGTGGGACGGAGGGAGTAGTATATACTTGTGTGTGCAGTTGTATGGAAGTGCGGGCATTCAAGTCTCTTCTTTTTTTCTTTTGCAAATTTATTTCTTAAAAATATACTTTATCCGTAACAGATTACTTGTAACGGTCAAACATTTTTACTCATACTTTATATCAAATCATTGCAAGTAATGTTCAAAAGGAGTACATTATTATATACGTGGGGTAGATGAATTGTACGTATATATAAAACTTTCTTTTTCTTATTCGCTCATTTAGAGCTTTAGAGCTCTCTATCATGCAAGTTTTGCTCATGTTAAATATCTTACATGAATAATTGAACAATGAAATAACTTTGTGCATTTCATACTCAAAATTTTCAAATATATGATAAATTTGACTTATTGTCAGTGAAATTTAAAATAGTAAACAACTGCATAAAGGCTAAGTAGGTAAGCCCCTATTCAAACAATGAGAATGTTTGGCAGTTGGCTGGTGCATGTTATCTTGAGATTTTTGTGATGGTTGATTGACTGACTGTGTTTGTCAACTTGTTTGACTGATTAAGTAATTATTGGTTGTTATCAAAATGTTTGGTAAAATTGATTGTTTAAGTAGAAGGTAAAGTCAACACCAAAAGCTAGCTAAAGCAGTTTTAGGCTGAAATGTCAACTTTTCAGCTACTGCAAAAATCATTTACCAAACACTTTTGTTGGTTGTTTGACCAAATAAAGAAGGCAAAAGCCAATGAAAAAGTCACCAAAAGTAATTTGCTAAATACCCACAAAAGAAAGTTAGCCCGAGATCGATCAACATGCACCTAACTGGCACATAACTGGCACAAGGGTTACCAAACACTCCCTCTAGTCTTTTTCAATTGTAGCATTTTGACTTTAACACTTTTTATACACTCAATTTTGACCATTATTGTTTGTATATGTAAGCAAGAGAAAATATAGTCATGTACATTCCTGTTTGGTTCATCTCAATATCTATCTTCAATATATCAACTTTTATATAATTTATACTTGTCGTTATAGCGATATTAAATTTCAAAGTATTGCATTGACAAATCGCGAATAACAAAGGATTGCAATCAATAAAGAACAAAAGGAGTGGCATATAAGTAGCCCAGACTGTGCCATCAAGGTCATTAAACTTTAGGTTTTACATTGAATTGTAAACGGCCCTTAGAATTAAATTATGGAATCGTAAGATTACATAAACTTGAATAGTTAAAATATTATTATCAATTTCATTAGATCGTCTTCATAGTAAGTTTAAAAAGATAATAATGAAGAAAGTCGTTGTTTACATTATATAGGCGATAATTGCCATTATATATCTAGTCATAACTTTGTTTGTGCATTGATTAAATTTGTAAAGTTTGCAATAGCAATTCCTACAATCGTATACATCATATGACCATATCAAAAATATAAAATCGTTCAATTTTATGAGTTGATTCATGATTCTAACAGCTATGTATGAGATGATATTAATGATTAAAAAAAATAGGGATCATATTAGAAAGAGTGAAATAGAGAATGTGCCATCTAAACGAGATACTTTTGCAATTATTTTGAAATTTTCTAGATAAGCAATGGTAGAATTATTATGAAAAGGTGAATTATATTGAATAAACAAAGATTGTGATGTAGCATGTTATTGAATTTGTCTCATTGTAAATTATTATAGGAATTCATGTGTGTGACAGTGTGAGTATGTCCGCGCGGAAGAAAGATACATGGATAGGGATGTCAGTGGGGCGGGTTTTTTGGAGACCCGCCCCGCACCCGCCCCAGTTAGGTGGGGATGGGGGAAGGTTTCGCGGGGGATGGGGCGGGGATGGGGATGAAAATCATCCACACCATGGGTAATGGGGCGGGGGTGAATTATAGTCTATACCCGCCCCATCCCCGCCCGCCCCGTCTGAGCCCCGCTATAATTATTCTCCAAAGACCTAAAATCCTAAATGTTATTAGTTGTTTACTGCTTTCATTTGATATTTTTATTTTCCAAAGGCTAAAATCCAAAATTACTTTTAAACTTTTGTTTTCCCTCTCCCTTAACCCTAATAGATTGAGGCGGGGATGGGGTGGGTGCGGGGATTCTCGCGGGGATGGGGCGGGGATAGGGCGGGTGCAGGGATTCGGGCGGGGATGGATTTTATCTTGTCCCCATTGGGGCGGGGATGGGGACAAGATTTTCCCCCGCCATGGGTGATGGGGCGGGGATGGGGATGAGTTTTTTAGGCGGGGATGGGGATAGTAATGCCAACACCCGCCCCGCCCCGCCCCGCCCCATTGACATCCCTATACATGGAGGATTAATGACATATAAAGTCTAGTAATTAAGGTTACTCCACCTGCCATTAATTAATTTAACTAAAAAAAGTACTATATTCATTACCCTTAAAAAAAGGAAGGATATTCATTAGACTTGTATTTGGTTCAACCGCCGTCCAAACTATTGAGGCCCCATTCAGTTCACCTTATTTTTACTGAACTGAACTTAGGGCCTGTCTAGATTTGCTGAAAACAGCTGAACTGAACTGAACTGATTGGAACTGAACTGAACTGATTGGCGCTGAACTAAACTAAACTGAACTGAACTGAATTGAATTGAATTGAATTGAATTAAATTAAATTAAATTTAATAAATATATAAATAATATTTAAACAATAATAATATGAATATTAAATAATAATTATGATAATAGGTAATAATAATGAATAATTATTAATGAATAATAATAATTGTATTTTGGATATTTTTAAATGATAATTATAAATAAATAATATTAATAATAATAAATTAATAATAAATATAATTAATGATTATAATGATAATTAATAACAATTATTTTATAGTCTTTGTATTAATATATTAATACCTGATGATGATTATATAATAACAATAATATCTAAGAATTAAATTAATATTAATATTTTAATAATTAGATTTAATTATACATTAATATTTAGTAATAAAATAATAATTGGGTCGGACCGTGCGAAATTACATCATAAATCGTTTGACGTGATTTGATTGGATTATGGGCTGAAAACGTGGGTTTATTTGTGCCTTTAACCTAAACCATGTTCCTCCCTAATGATAATAATAATAATAATGAATAAAGTTGTAATAAACAATAATATACAAATAATAATAATAATACTTAATAATAAAGATATAAAAATAAATAAATAATAATAATATAATAATAACAATAATAATAATAAGAGCAATTAGTAAAATAATTAAACCAACATAATAATATTTAACAAAATGGTTATAAAAAAAATGGAGCTGAACTGAACTGAACTGAACTGATTGGAGCTGAACTGAACTGAACTGAACTGAACTGAAATTAAGCTGAAATGAACAGGCCCTGAACTGAACTTATTTTTACTGAACTGACTTATTTTTGCTGAACTGAACTTATTTTTACTGAACTTAACTTATTTTTACTGAACTGAACTTAACTTATTTTTACTGAATATTATTATTTTAAGGTGAACTGAACAGGGCCTGAATCGAAACATGATTAGTGTCATGCTATAATAAATTCACTTATTGGTCGCATTGTCCTAGCTCTGAGAATTTTGACGCCAACGTGAATTCACATAGTTTTATTCGTTTACCAAAGCATTAAAAGAAGTTATTTGTAATTCTGCTAGTAACCAATGTATCACAAACCAACGAATCAGATATAATAGAGAAGAAAATTTATAAAATGGTAGCATTTAAAAGCGCAGCCAAAACATTGCAATCCGCCACGCATCACCATCCCTTTTTAAATGACGTTTTATCTACTTCATTCTCATATATTAGAAAAATGTCAACTTCAAGATTCGAACCCCTAACCTTGAGTATGAAATAAAAAGTTTCAAACACCACTTTAACATGTTATTAGTACTTCTTCTATGAAAATCAATAATGACGTATGAATGGAAATCAAGAGTTAAATTGTAACTTTTCAAAATCCATATTCTAAATGAGATGATTTTTTAAAATTATTTTTCACAATGACATCAATTATTTTTAACTATAATTAAATTATAGTACACAAAGGGTCTGTTCTCTTCGGCTAATTCTAGCTGAACTGAACTGAACTGAACTTATTGGAGCTGAACTGAACTGAACTGAACTTATTAGAGCTGAACTGAACTGAACTGAACTTATTAGGCCCCGTTTAGTTCAACTTATTTTTACTGAACTGAACTTATTTTTACTGAACTGAATTTATTTCTACTTAACTGAACTTATTTTTACTGAACTGAACTTATTTTTACTGAACTGAATTTATTTTTAATGATTCATGTTGTTTTTTCTTCTTTGCACTACTTATTTTTACTGAACTGAACTTATTTTTAATGATTCATGTTGTTTTTTCTTCTTTGCACTACTTATTTTTACTGAACTGAACTTATTTTTACTGAACTGAACTTATTTTTGCTGAACTGAACTTATTTTTACTGAACTGAACTTATTTTTACTGAACTGAACTTATTATTTTAAGTTGAACTGAACAGGGCCTTAGAGCTGAACTGAACTGAACTGAATTTATTAGAGCTGAACTGAATTGAACTTATTAGAGCTGAACTGAACTGAACTTATTGGAGCCGAACTAAACTGAACTGAACTAAATTGTTGAATTAAATTGTAACAAATATATAAATAATAAGTAAATAATAATTATTATGAATATTCAATAAGAAGTAATAATAATTCTAAGTAGTAATAGTTAAACTAATAATTTAGAATAATATCAAATGAATAATGATAGTATTATTTTGTATGTTATTAAATGATATCATAAATAAATAAATAATAATAATGATAAATTAATTTTATAAATAATAACTACTGATAATAATAATAATTAATAATGAGTAATTACTATTATTAGTATTAATATATTAATACTTGATGATGATGATGATGATGATGATATAATAACAATAATGTCTAAGAAGTAAATTACTATTACCATTACCATGCAACGTAACGACAATGTTGTACCATAAATAGTACTGCAGTATTATTAGCAGCTTTGCAATTTTTTCATATCTTCTAATTTTTTGTAGTTTACTTGTATAATGTAATAGTGAATATTTAGTCGGTAAAATAAAACAGCAATTGCAAATTAGAATACTCATATTGATATGAAATTTGGTTAAACCGCGCACCTACCCAAACCTTGTTCAGCCATAATAATAATAGTAATAATAATGAGTAAAGATATAATAACAAAAATAATATATATAAATAATAATAATATATATAGATAATAATAATAATAATAATAATAATAATAATAATAATAATAATAATAACAATAATAATAAGTAAAATAAATCAGACCAATAATAATATATTAAACAAAATGGTTAAATAATGAACTTAGCTGAACTGAACTTATTGGAGCTGAACTGAACTGAACTGAACTTATTGGAGCTGAACTGAACTGAACTGAACTTATTGGAGCTAAACTGAACTGAACAGAACTTATTAGAGCTGAACAGAACTTATTAGAGCTGAACTGAACTGAACTCAACTGAGCTGAACTGAACTGAACTTATTAGAGCTGAACTGAAAATAAGCTGAACAGAACAGGCCCAAAATCCCGGAGCATCGTCAAGGCCTAAACACTAGTTTAATCTTAAACCGATGCGGTTGGTGTATAACTTTTCATTAAGTTAATAAATAATTTGTACTATATGCTAATTTTCTACAATAGAAAGTGTTTTATTTAAAGCTTCTACATATCTATACGATCTATCTCTCTAATTAACGATGAAACATGTTATTCACTCATTTTAAAAAATTCTAGTCAAAAACATTTCTTTCTCTTCTTTTTTTTCTTTTTAAATTTTATAAAGGTTTGTGACCATAGCTATAAAATACTGACTGATATAAAATTTTCAAAGATATGATTGATTAAAAACTATTTGGAAAAAAACCAAAGTTTTAAAAAATACTTTTTATCTTTTTACCACTACAAAGTACAAACCTATATGCTATACATTCAGAATTATTTCGAGTATGAACTAGTACTATCAGTAGTTGTTTTTTCAACCGTATTATTCCGGGAATGACTAGACAAAAAACTAATGAATAAAAAAGACTTATGCACCCAAATAACAACCAAATACTCATTTTGACTCGATGCGCTGTACGCCTGTACTATGACTACTATCTAACTATTGAAAGAACATGTTCCAAATAGAGCCAAGAGAAACAATGCAATTGGACCATCAACATTGTCCAACCATTATAAGTTTATAACAGGTCAAACTTTTTATTTTATTGTTTTATTAAACCAATCATGTTAACAACAGAATAGAAATTTCACTGATGGTCTTTCATTTCATTTATTTTTTGTATTTTCTCGTACACCCTGCACATGGTAAGATTTAAATTACTAAAGAATTACTTTTTTCCTTAGGGTAAAACTAGTGTTAAATATACGCGATGTGTGCAAAAATAGTTGAAAATTTATTCGTAAAACGTCTAATTGATATTAATATTCATTTTTTTTGTTTTTTCTTTTTTAACGTTCATTCCTCTTCCTTTACATGATAGAGATTTTGTGTACTATAATTTAATTATAGTTAAAAATAATTGATGTCATTGTGAAATATAATTTTAAAAAATCATCTCTTAGAATATGGTTTTTTTTTGTTTTTTGTTTTTTATTTTTAATTTATCTATTTGGAGATTATGACTTAGGTTATTAATACAGCATAGTGAAACTTATTTGTTTGAACTCAACATCCTTAAGCAATCCCATAGCAGAGATGATAGCTCATAGTATTCAACATTGCTGCAAGCTATGTAGAGGGTTTCCTTAATTTAATAAAACTAGTTTGAATTAATTGAAAGAAATTTTGTCAAAAAGATCTTAGCATTTAAATATTTTGTGAAAAAACACCTTATATCAATGATTAAGACTTCAAGGTGCATTTAGTATTCACCTTTCTTTTATAAGGTGAACCTTTTGTTTCCAAAATTCTGATTCACCATAACTTTAGTTGTTTCTTTAATTTAATCTATTTTTCAAGGAAAAAACTTAACTAAAAGTCTAAACTGATGGTTGAAGACCCATGAATAGTTTATGCTCTATTGCCCCCCTCACACAAAAGTCCTTCGGGTTTGAGGTGTGGACGCAACACAAGTCTCCCTCATATATGTGCGCTAAATATTCCACTTAGATAGAAGGAGTAGATGAGATCCAAACCCGTGAGTTTCATCACATTAACTCTTTATACCATGTCAAGAAACTAACTCGATTAAAAGCATAAACATATGATTGAAGTCTGTGAATAGTTTGGTATGATTTGTTTTTTTTAATCAATTCATCTTATTTGTTACCTTTTGCTTAAGTACATTATTCAATAAGCCTTGCATATATGTATGTCTTCAACGAAAAGGTTGGAATATGTTACAAGGGCTTATTTGGCTTGGTAATCATGTATAAAGGGGATAAGAAGGGAAGATAAAGACAATAAAAACGTGTGGATGTTGTAATTTTGCATAAGAAGGGAATGACTACCCTCATTTTGGAGATTAGAGCTATCCCCCACCCCCATATAATAACGAATCTATATGTAAATTAAAAAGCGTAGTCAGGCATTGCAATCCGCTACGTATCACTACTCATCTTTCTTTGAACTTTCGACCTTCAACATGCAAGAAAATAGCTCCAACCACTACGCCAACAAACTATTGTTGTTTCTTTTATCAAAATCAATAATGATATAGAAGTGAAAATTAAGAGTTATAAGTTGTAACTTTCAAAATCCATATTTTAAATGAGACAATTTTTTATTTATTTTATGATAAGTTTTTCATGTTAAATGACATTAATTATTTTCAACTATTAGTAAAATGTAATGCATGAAAATTTCGGGGCATCGCCCGGGTCTAAAACTAGTTACCCTCAAAATGAGGTTGATAATCCCCCTAATTTCTATTTTTTTGAGTAATGCCAAGTCTCTAACCGATAGATGGGAATAGTGCATATTCACTACATGATAATTTTTGGTGGTACATATATTCAAAAAAGAAGGTAGTGTATTTGTTTCACACCGTAGTATACATATGAAGCAAAGTAGTATATAGTAATCGATAATTTCACAGGCATACAACTAGATTAAAGCATGATAGTTTTGTATTTAATATTTTAATATATATTTTTTAGAATTTAGTATACTACTTTTCTTGATAAATATACTACTTTGTATATGTAATATACTACTTCGTTTGATGAATATACAATTAAAAAATATTATGCCACATATATATGCACTATTCACATATGTCGGTTAGATACTTGATATTACTCAAGTTTTCTTTCCGTGCATCATTTACAGTAATTTCTTCTACCGTTCTACCATTACTCAATTTCTTAGGAAAAAGACATATTCCGTTGGTTTTTCTAATGGTTCCGCTCTTTCAAACTTTTATCTTATATTCGGATATAGATCTCATCCTGTATGCAAATCTATTTTCTTGCTTGCTCATTTGAATATGTAACTACAAATAAACAAAATTCACATTGTAAGAAGAGTTTCAAATGAGCATATATTGGATTTAATTGTGGAAAGCTCTCCACTTTTCTTCCCGATTATTTGAGAACAGGTTTTTCACTTCTCTTTATAGCAACTTTTGGCCTTTTTTATTTTAGGAACAACCACTTTCCTCTCTTACTTTCTAGGAACATGCAGTGGTGAAGCTATGTTCAACTCTACGTGGTCAATTGAACTCCCTAGATCAATATAAATTCCTTATCACCCTCTTCATTTGGGGGGCAAAGATAGAAGAATAAGTGAGAATATTATGCAAATGAACCCACTTATGATGATTCTAGGTTCGTTGCTAGAAATATGTATCAATGCATTTAAGTGATCGAGTCTTTTCTCTCGGTTACATCTCAAATGAAAAATCCATATAATAATTACATAGTCACTCATAATACTATGCAAAATAGAAATGAAACAGAGAAAAACAAAGGGATTAGTAAAGAAAGCAATAAACTAAGTCTTGTTCTTTTGGACTGAATTAATAAATATTTCAATCTGTCCAGTTTAATTTCTTTGTTTCAAAATTTCAATCCAGACCAATTTAGTTCTATTTAGTCAAAAAGAACATAATCCGAATATACAAGTACGATAGCAAAAGTAAATTAATGAGCTCCAACCAAAATGAATTAAGGATTGGGTTAAATTTTCCAATCATAGCCAAAAGATGAAAAAGAGAGGTAAATATTCCAATCCGAGGTGAAGTGAGATTATATATAAAACCAAAGCAAAGAAAAACAAGGTCACATGGGCAGTACCTTAGAATTTAGATAGTGTCCCAATGCTTGTGTTGTCGCCTTGTGGGCTACTTAAGCTCAGAAAACTAGATAGAGATCTCATAACACTAAACAATAGTAGTATAGTACAAGTATGGTGTCAACAACTGCCCTAAAACACTAGCCATTTAACTTTATGTCCAAAATTTGCTTTTTTTTTCCCCTGCTTTTTATAAACTTGGACTTTTTTCTGTTTCTTTCTTTTTTCTGTTTCTTTCTTTTTTCCCTTCTTTTCTGCATCCTTTTTCTCTTTTTCCCTTATGTCAATTTTGATCTCTATATGATTACAAAAAAGTTTTGTTTACATTATTAGATGTGGCCTACACAAAAAAGAGATATACCATAAGAATATAAGATCCCTATTTATTCATGATCATGTCCTCATTTGATTCTTTTCAAGCATAAATGTGCGTGACTATATCAATTTCCTAAGGGTTCAATCATTTCTTCTCTAGGACATCATTAGCTCCCAATTTTTCTATCTTTAGGAAGAACATTGTTAGGTTAAATGACCCCTTCTATATAGACATGTAAATAAATTGATTAATCCAGGTGAGTTGAAATTCACTATCTATCTTATCTATTAGTAGTGGGTTACTTACCACCATATTAAGATTATCAACTAAGTTTTCTCTATTTGAAATCTCTATTATGTAAGGGAAAAGCCGGATGAACAACAAAAAAGAAAAAAGAAAAGTGAAAAAAAGAAAAAAGCTATACTAATTCGACAAATGATTATTTCACGAATTAAATCTTTAGCCAATTTCGCAGGCATCGCGTGCATTTGGCAATAGTGTGAATACTACTAAGGTTTATAATTATTCTATATTATTAAATAGAGTTGAGCTAAATTTATTTGAATTGAACTATTTTACTAAAATTACGAGAGCAACTTAACTAAAAACTTAACTCAATTAAACACATTTTTGGACTTAACAATATATATAGAGAGAGAGAGTCGGGTCTGCTAAAAACATATACTTTGCTGAAAACTGAAAACGAACAGTCCTGATTGGAAAAATGGGTACATATAAGATTCAGAAGGGTACATATTACGATTAGTTCTTCTAACATCAAAGTTGTCAGTATTTACAAAAATGTCATTAATGAATGCACATGTACCCCTTTATGTTAATATGTACCCCCTTTACTTGCTTTTCATGGTGAAAATAGTTTTCACTTGAGAATTAACAAAAATGGGCAATCCTGAGCCAACTCCTTTTTTTTCAAAAGCAAAAAACATAAGGATTTAGAAAATAAAGTTCCTTAGAAAGAGTTGTCTCGCGCCCCTAGGTATTCTCTACCTACCTGCGTCAGTTTTGGTACATGTACCTATATATATAAAAGTGTAGGCAATAGTTGCAATCCTCCACGTGTCATCATCCCTCTTTCAATAGTAATATAATGTCAAGATTTGAACCTACAACCTCAAGTTAGGAGAGAAAGAGCTCCAACCATTCCTCCACCACAATATTATTGTTACTTTTATCAGAATCAATAATGATATATGGATGAAAACCAAGAATTATGTGAGTTTTGTTGTAACTTGCAACTTTTGATATTCATATTTATAAGTGATTATTTTCTAATTCTATTTTTTATATTTGCTATTTTTAATAACTAATGAATTGTAAAGCACGAAAACTGCAGGACATTGTTGATGCCTAAGACTAGTTATTTTCCAAAACTTAAGTAGAAAAGAATGGTCAAAAACTATGAAGGAGGGCCAAACTTAGAATGTTTGTTTTTTAGGCACAATGGGCGCATTTATATATGGACAATTGGACATACGTGCTCCATTCCACATAATAGACTTCCTCTTCTACTAATATTAACTACAGTCTACAGAACTACTATGAGATAACAATTCTTCGTATGTGTGATCATACTCATACTGTCATACATAGTTGTAACGCCTACAAATAACTTGACAATAAGTAACTCTTTTAAGAGGTGAGTTAAGAATTATTTATTATGAGATCAAGGTGATTTTGTACATAAAAAAATGTAACACTTTACTTTTGTTTTAGTGTATTAGTATTTGCTTGTTTTTTTTTTTGGTGTTTGCACCCGGTTCACCCTTCGGGCTACATCCGGATCGAGGCCAAGTTCGGGGTGGTTAGGTTTCATTCCTCTCTCAAGAGTGTTGCGGGGATTCGAACACGAGTCCGTCCTACCAAAGCCAATCCCCATCACCACTGGACCAACACTTACTTGGTTATTAGTATTTGCTTGTGCTAATGCACAGAGTATCTGTAATCTCAAAAAACCATAAAAATAAAATGATGTTCAAATGATTTACTTGGTAACTACAACTATTATAAGGTAATATAAGTAATAGATAGTTGTAATTATTTTAAAATCGTGAATTATTTAATCAATAGAGGAAGATAGAAAAGAGAAGACAGGTTAGATAAAGAACAATCTAATAGAAATAAGAAGTTAACTATATATTAATAACAGAGTGAGGGACATATATAAGTTACGAGAAAGATAAGAAGTTATTGGTATTGGTGGGCTCAATGAGAAGAGAGCAAAATGTAAATAGAGCGATTCTAGTCCCCAAATAATTTGCTTTAAGCCTATTAGATTAGATTAGATGACATATGACTAAATGTCTCACAACAAGTTAATAGAAGTATACCAAGTAGTACTTGGTCTAGTGAAAAGGAGTGTACCCTTCCAATCTCAAGGTTGGGGGTTCACTTAGGGGATGTTTGGTTGGAAGGTTTTGGAATGAAATGAAATGGATGTGATACTATTAATTTTTTTAGGAAAAATTTAATAATCCAACCCTTGTTTGTTCCACTTCTAACAATCCCAACTTTAAGTAATTCAAAAACAATCCAAAATTTTACAAGCCACCTATTTTTAAAAGGCAAAATCACCTTCAACCCATAGAACAAGTAACTTTGCCTTTTACCTTTATTTTTTTGTAATTGAAAAAATAGAAATAAACTTTTAAAAGTTATAGAAAATAAAAACCATAAGACCCCAAACAACCTCATCCTGGCAGCCACCAGTCCCCCTAGCTGCCGGCACCACGCCACCAGCCTCTGAAAACTCCCTACACGGCCGGCCTTGAACCCCCCACCCTGTTCATCCCCTCCCCTTAGCCAGAAAACGGGATTTGTTCATCCAAAAACTACCCTCAACCCCACGAAAACCACCCATGCTCCCCCCCCCAAAAAACCCTACCCTCGAAAACTCCCTCCACCCACCGTAAAACCACCCAAATCTGGTTTTAGAATTAGTCTAACTTTATTGTTTAGTTTTTATGAAATATTAAATCATTTTTAGTACTGCACATCCGCAGAATATGACAATTTCCATTGATAAATTACGCTTGCACGTCTAATTAGCCTAAGTAATGCATAAAATATATTTTTCATTAGTAATTCAAGATTTATAATCACTTTACTGAACAAAATTCGGCTAAAATTATATGGCATGTTTAATGGAAACAATTGCTTAGTTATCCTATATTTTATGGATACTAAAAGATCACATATCCTAACCATCATGCCTTAGTAATTCAAAAATTATAATCACTTAAAAAAGTTCCCTTATTGCGTTTTATTGGGTGCATATAATTACCATAATTAATGCATATAATTACCATAATTAATCGATGATCCTAATTACCATAATTATCTATTAAGATAAACTCCAAGTTTAAATTTATAAAGGCATGTAGACTTTCGAAAATTTTGGTCTAACTTATAAGGCATATAGAATAATAATAATTGGTTAATAAAATAGTTACCCTAATCTATCTATCTATATTCTATATGTTATAATAAAGCAAAATAAAAAGTACACATGTCACCTGATTAAGCAATGTCTAATGAAAATATATATGTGGCATTAAATGAGCGCAAATGCTATGCTCACGTGTCATCATTCTAATGCTTCAAAAATATTAGAAAATATTTTAAATAGCGGTTGTAGTTAAATAAGGAAAAAAATCACAAAAATTATCTTACTTAATTAATTAAAATAACTTTAAGGAAATCTAAAGAATAATATCAGACATTTTTGTTTTAATCAAGGCAAGGGAATCACAAAAATTCCTCTAATCAAATGTTACTTCACGTGAAATGCTATTGTTGGACTTGGACAAGATCAAAGTATTGCATCCTCTTGGTCAATTTTTCAAAGATTAGTATTAGGCAAGATTAAATTAGGATAATATTTCAATTAAATTAGGATAAAATACACATATGCTTTATTATTCTGAAATTAAAAATCTTAACATATTGATTATTTTTCGAAGATCAGTGTTAGGCATGATGCATGTTTATTGGTATAATCTCAATGCAAGAAATATATTACAGTTGTGCAAAATCTGCTATAGAATATTTCATAAAGATTACAATAAAATCTAATACCATAAAAATCTAGGTTTAACTTAAACAAAAAACGTGACACCATTAGAAATATATTACAAAGTACTATAAATTTTTCCACAATCGTAAGTTGAATTTGCATTAGTTTAGTACATCTAAAGATGGAAGAAAAAATGCCTCCTCTGAAGCTAGCCGAAATAAACAAGCAAATAATGTTTTCAATGTATTATTAAGTGGTTGTTTGATTTTACGTGGGAATTCAAAATTCCAATGAAATTTCAATCCACATGAAATAAATTCTTAATCAAATTCATGAGATTTGATTAAACCGTTTGGTTGA
Source organism: Patellifolia procumbens (assembly GCA_947645195.1). Lineage (NCBI taxonomy): Eukaryota > Viridiplantae > Streptophyta > Magnoliopsida > Caryophyllales > Amaranthaceae > Patellifolia > Patellifolia procumbens. The sequence continues at coordinate 5,833,865 of CANSGD010000144.1, forward strand.
CAATGAGGAAATTAAATTTCCATAGGAATTTTTATTTGCCTAGGGGACATAGGTAATTAAATTCCTCCATTTTGCGGGAAATCAAAATTCCTAGGAGTTTCTAATTCCTCCATTTTGTTAATTTGTTGTCAACCAAACAACTCACATGTTTTGCAATTCTTAAGAATTTCTTCTCATATTTTCTCACGTCAACCAAACAACCACTAAGTACATAGCCAAATTAATCAAATTACACAGCATTCGAAAGTATACCAAATCATTCAAAATTAGAAAAAAAAACCCATCATAATCATACACATAAACACAAGCGGGCACAAAACTATACTCCCTCCGTTTTCTTTTAATTGGTACATAAGTCTTTGCACTAGGACCAAGGAGATTCCTAAAAGTAAGAAAGAGAAATTGAAAAAAGTAAGAAAGAGCCCCACTTTTGGGAAAATCAAGAGATTGTCATCTTAATATGAAACATGGTTTACGTTTTCGAGCCCATAAGAAAAAATCAAGCCACATAGTTCAGTCAAATTATTGGTATATTTAGGTTGTTCAATCATAGATTGTTTGATAAACAGGTCATAAGTGGGGTTTGATTTATGGGTGGTAAATGATCTTTTGATGGGGTTAGAGATGGATAATGGTCGATCTCTAGAGGTACGTGTGATGGTGGTGAAGTAGAGAAGTTTCAGGAGTCGAAATAGAGACCCGGAAGAACATGATGGGTGAGAGGACGAGTAAAGATTGCGAAGGAGCTGTGAACTAGGTGGGTGAGTGAGTGACTAGCAAGATAAAGATGCGAGAAAGATTTTATGGGTAAGTCTTCAGATCTAGAAATGAAAAGCGAAATATTGAACTTTTGTAAAGACCGTAGAAAAGAGGAGTTAGAAGAACCGATTTTTGATAATATATTAAAATCACCCAATTTTTTGATTTAATAGTATTAAGAGAAGAGGGATTAGATAAATTATCCAATTTGCACGGGTCTAATACATAGTATTAGATATTTGTTGTTTTTGATTTGTAAAAATTAATTATTGAATTACCATGTTGTTTTGGTAGTGTTCAACTATTCAGGTAACTATGAGAATTAACATAATATTATTATATTTAGTCAAGTTTTTATCATGTGCACTCTAATGTATAAATGTTTTATAATTAGCATTTTTGACAAAAATATTCCGTGCTTTTGCACGGGTTTAAAACTAGTGCAATTATATATCCGCATTTTTTATATTCCTTGTTTGTTTAGAAGCGTTTAGTATGTAGGAATGGGGGTTTGGGATTAAGGGATGGGATGGGAAGTGGGAATATATAAGTGAGAATTCATGAAAATATTCTCATTATCTTGTTTGGCAAGTGGTAGGATTAGAGGGAGGAATAAATTTCAAATTACTTAAGAATCCTTACTCATCTCCATCTACTTACTTATCCCTTCCTCTTCATTAATGGCAAAAATGTCTTTTTGTCCCTTATTTTTATTCCCACCCATAAGACATACCCTCTTCCATGTCTTATTTGAGTGGGAATAGGCCCCATTTAATCCCACTCTCATTCCCCTTCAAACCTCCCATTCCCCCTTAACAAACAAGGGATATATAAGAATGGGGATAATATATAATCCCCTTCCCACCCTTTATTCCCACTAAACAAGCACCCTCTAAAGGTATATAACATTATTTTTATTTAAGTTATGAGACAAAATAATAGCACGTGGAAAATAAGTTTTGGAGGAGGATTATCTACTACGGAGCACGTGGAAAATAAGTTAAAAAATTATTTTATTTAAGTTATGAGACAAAATAATAGCGGATAGGACACCAAATGTGACACCATCTGGAACGGATGATCTCGACTCATGGGGTAGGATTAAATGGGGGTTGTATCCCATCAAAATAAGACATGGAATGTGGCATGTCTTATGGGTGGGGATAAAATTAGGGGTTGAAAAGACTTATTTGCCATTAATCAAGAGGAAGGGAAGAGCAAATAGAAGGAGATAGGTAAAGACTTTTAAGTAATTTCAAAATTTATTCCTCCTTCTATTCCTACCACTTACCAACACAAAGGTAATGAGAATATTTTCATAAATTTCCACTCATAATCATATATACCCACTCCCCATCCCATCCCATCTCCTAAACTCCAAAACTTCCATTCCCACGTACCAATTACCAAATGCCTCGTAAGAGTTTACATGTCATTTCCTCCCAATTTCTTATTGGACATCTAAACTCATGTATCAGTTGGTGGAATAGGGGGGGGCCTACAAACAAATATGAGATTGCTTTCTATAGCTATTTTGCTCTTTTTAGGGCTTCTTTTTTTTTGAATGCAAGGAACTAAACTAATTAACTAAAATAACTTAAAATTAGTGAATCTGAACTGAATTGAACTTAAATGTATCGAAATCTCTGACTTAACATGACTTAATTGAACTGAAATTATAAAGGTAAATTGAACTGAACTGAGATTAATTTACATTAATCCAATCCAAAATAACAGCCCTTAGACCCTATTATTTTGGACGGGATAGAGATGAACTGTACTGAACAAAACTAAAATAAACTAAAATTGGAGGAGTTAAATTGAACTGAATTTAATTCAACTTATATTTTTCAAATTGAATAATCTTAATAATAATAATTAGAAAATTATAACCAATGCTAATAATACTAATACTAATAATAATAATACTCCATTCGTTTCTTTTTGTTCGTCCCAGTTTGACCAATTATGTGAGATTTTTTTTTGCTCAAAGTAGGATAAGCAAACGAAAATAAAGGGAATACTAGTAATAATAATTACAATAAAAATAAGGATAAATGTGTGACAATTGGATATGGTTTCTTACCTTTCTCCTTCTCTTCTTTACGAGAATTAGAGAAGGATGTTGTTACTTTGCTGAAACGGATACAGAGATTCTCCATGGCTCAAGATATTGGGGTGCGGGCTGCTGCCCACATCTTCACTAGGATCAGTTTTGCTATTGCTAAAGGAGTGGGGGCCCAGATAATATATCGGCTTCCCACTAATTTTTTGTAAATATTTTGAGTTTGTTTGATAATAATAATAATAATAATAATAATAGTAATTATACTGAATATGATAATGTATAATAAGTAAAACGATAATAAATAAAAATATCTATAATAATATCTAAAAACTTAAATAAATATTAAAAGTGAGTATGATAATATGTAACGTGATGATATCAGAAAAATCGATAATAATATTAAAGAACTTAAAGTAAATACTATTAAACATTAAAATTTATAAATCAAATATTAAATATCAATAAAATAATAATTAGCATAATAATAAATTAAGAATAGTGCTAAAATAATAACTAAAGTGTTGTTATTAATGAACTGAATTAGAACCGAAATTAGTACAGTTGAACTGATCTAAAGTAAAGTTAATGGAGTTATAATGAACTAAACTGAACGGAAGTGTTAGATACTCTCTTTCAATAGGTTTCTATTAGTTTTATATGCACGCGATGCGTGCCTTGTGTGAAAGAGTAATATGTAAGGATTTGGAAAGTAAATTAAGTGTATACATATATAGTTTTCATACTATTAGAAATAATTATTAAGTTTTAGTTATTTTGTTTTTTTAGATGGTATAATTGTAATCTCAAAAGAGTTTAAATAGTGAAATATTTAAATACATAAAAAAATGTAATATATATTAGAGAGTAGATTAGCAATAGTAATTTAAAAAACAAAACGCCCAAAAAGACAATAATCTTACAAAATATTAATGGAAGATGTCATTAGCATTATCACTCATGAGTTAAAAAAAATACATCATCCCTCTCCTTCTACCACTTTTTTAATCATCCTAAAATACTTTATCATATTTCATGATCAATTTGATCAAATGCACCCCCACTCATGAGCAATCAATCAATTACCCATGTATTTGAATATAAAAAAAATCAAAAGTATATAAAAATATAGCAAAGTGGGTGTCTATTTGTAGATCTCAAGAAAATATAATCATTGACATTTTTCTAAATTATTTTTATTTTGTAGATTTTTAGATATTTTAGTTCGAAGTTTTAAATATTTGTTGCTAAAATCTGATGGCTAAGATAAGAAATACTGTAGAACTTAATTCCTTAATAATTTCATTGATTTATTTTATTGTTTTTCCTTTTCCTAATTTTGGTGTCCACTCTCCTCTTCCCTTATAGTATAAAGATCCACGTCATTCTTATGTATTAGAATAATTGTCAATGTGAAGATTTAAACCCGCAACCTCAAATATGAAATAAAGACATGTAAACATTCCTCCACCATAATAATTATTGCTTCTTTCATTAATACAAATGACGATATACAAATAGAATCAGGAGTTAAGTTGTAAGTTGTAACTTTGAATTCATATTATTAAAGAATTTTTTTATGTTGTTTTAACTACTAGAATGTCTATAAAATTGTAACGTGTAATCCTGAAATATCACACGAGCCTAATATTAGTTAAGTTACATAAATCGAGTCCAAAAGAACGAGACCTTAATCCAAAAGTAAAAAAAATAATATTCCAAAACTGAATTAGAGAATCCATTTTCCCTTTTGGAGTAGATAACATAACGCGAGAGAGAGTGAGAGAGACAGAGAAACAATGGCGGGGAGCATGTGTTTACAGTCACGTTTGGTCTCCTCTTTCGTGGGTGGTGACCGTTTAATTCATCCTTCTCATTACCCTGTTCATCGCCTCTTCCGCTGTTTTCCAGGTACCTTCTCTTTTGAGTAACATATCAATTGACTTCTGCAATATTTGAGCATATTGTTGTTTGTTTTTGTTTGAATGGCTGATATATTTATTTATTTGGGTCATGCTTTATTAACCCTTGTTGGGAAATTTTTAAATTTACTTTCTATATGAAGTTCAAATTCATTTTGTTTCTTATTATGTCTAATATAGATTGCATTTGAGTTTTGTAGACAAAACTTATTCAATTAGTGTATGATGTGTTTGGTTTTATATATTTTGCTCTGTCGTGTTTCGTAGAGGCTCGGCTTGGCTCAACATCATTCAAAACTACTACTGGTGGTTATTGGAGAAAACTTACTAGTGTTGGACACTATGCCAGGCTACTAGAGAGTTGTATGTTGAGTGTATTGGAGTTGTATGCCGAGTGTATTAGAGTTGTATGTTGAGTATCTCTCGAGGGTGATAGACCACCAACTTAAGGTTTTGGTTGAGTTGGTTCCTTGTCATGGTATCAGAGCTAGTGTGACCATAAAGACCCTCCTTTCAAGTAGCGTTTAATAATGCCAAGTATGAGGGAGACTTATGCTTCGTCCATGATTCTAGCCTATTGGGCTCTTGTGTGAGAGGGCGTGAAGAGTATAAAACTATTCCCAGGCTTTCAACCATCAACTGAAGCTTTTGGTTGAGTTGGTTTCTTTTCAGAGGAACAAGAGTGTTGTCAGTCAATGTTGAATTTGATTGATTGACAAATTGTGAGTGTCAGGATCCAACCTATGTTTCGAGGATTTGACCCTAGCTTGTAGAGTAATGGATAAAATTCTACACCTTGTGGACACGGGAGTGACATTTATAATTCGGGCTTAAGAGGACTTCAGAGGACAATCGCGTTCGATGCTTGGGTCCTAGATTTTTCTAAGTTGTTGTTATAGTGATTGGATATTGAAGCTGGCATCACAGAACTAGGGTTGGGGGGGGGAGATGAAGAAAACTTTCTGTTTTTTCCAGGTCTATATGGAAGTTCTTCCTGTTAGATGTTGTATTTGTATCACTACTTTGTGGTCTTTAGTGGCTGTCTTGCTTGCTAGGGGCTGAAGGCGCAATGAGAAGTTTAAGAAGGCATCATAAGTGATTTGGTTTTCTGTTCTAGGCAACGTTTGGTGGGAAACTGTGTTTGGACGACAATAAGTTCACTAATAGATTGTTTCGAATTTGCAGGGAAAGGGAGAGAACGGAAATAAAGGGGTCAATTTCTTCTCTTGTTTTGATACAACTTGGGGAAAGTGAAGGGAAGGAAAGAGAATTGGAAGGATTCCTATTCCTTCCCTTAATAAACTAAGGCTCCGTTTGTTTTGGTCGAAAATCATTTTCTTGGAAAAAAGTTTTCTTCCATCTTTACATTTCCTTTGTTTGTTTTGGCAAGGAGTGGAAAACAATTTTCTTAAATGTGGAAAATGCTCTTAGAAGAAGAAAACCAATTTCATTGTGTAAAGATTAAAGAAGGTATGCCATATTTTCCTCTTTACTCCTTACTTCTCTAAATTTTCTCCTCCCATCTTTCCTTCTCTTTTTACTTCATTTTTCCTCCATACACTAACAAAGGAAAACTTTTTCTAAAATTATGTTTTCATTGATAATTGTTTTCCTTGAAAAGAGATTTTGCATGAAAATTGTTTTCCGTTAAAACAAACAGAGTCTAAGAAAACGTAGGCGTACTCTTCCCTCTTCTACCGTTCCGTCCGTTATTGCTATCCAAACATAACGTCAATATCATGTAGTTCATCTTTTGGTCTTTCTGCATGGGTGAAAGGATGGCAGTAAACAGTGGTCATAGTTTCATATACTTAGCTTTTGTTTGGTATCCTGTTACATATATAGTATAGGTTTAGCTGACTGCTATAAACAGCAATTCATATTTCTTAGTCCCTTGCCACTATCCACTACTCTAACCACTTACTGCTGCAAATGCCTTGTTTTTTTCTCTGGGTGCTCATTGAGAAAGTTCGATGCTGTGTCTGGCTGGACATTATTGTTGGTTATCAGTTCATCTTGTTGGGAACTTATACTTGCAGGAAGAAAACATGTCTGTATGCAGTTGCCAAAAACTTTTTCCGTTTTGAATGATCTCTTATTCAATAGAAGGTGTGCCTCCTTCGTTCTCTCGGTCACTCTTTCTCTATCTATATTTCTATGTGCCCATGCATATGCAGGTTATTTGTTTTGTGTTGCTATTTTGACTTGTATTCTTACAGAAACCTTGATCAAGCATCATCAAGTAGACGTAAACCTTTGAGGCCTGGTAAGGTGTCTCCTCCTCGACCTGTACCATCTCACATACAGAGACCACCATATGTGAAATCCCGGAGACCTCCGGAATTAGCAAGTGGAGCTGAGGTGCATGATGAGATGGGAATAGGATGTATGAGAGCTTCTGGGAGGTTGGCAGCCCTTGTTCTCCAATATGCAGGAACTCTAGTCAAGGTAATACTTCAAGGCTCTTGGTCTTTGAATTTTCTCTGTTATCTTTTTCACTTTTCATTGTTTAGTACTGAGAGGTGTGATTTTATGTTATTGTCTTACGGTGCATGCGTTCTCTTCACCTTATTTTGCTGATTTTATTTGATCACGACTTATTTGAATCTATCTAAACTTATTGGAACTTATTGAAGCATAATATTAACTTATAGAACTTATTAGAACTTATTGAAGCTTATTTTATATTTCATGACAACTTGTTGGAACTTATTAGAACTTAATGGAACATATTAGAACTTATTAGACTCTGAAACTCTTTTTATAAGGTCAGGAGAAGACACCTAAGTGACTTACTAATGCGTAGAACTTTGTGGAGCTAATGGCTGTACTCTCTCTCTCTTTGTTCCTGACCTTGTCTCTATCTCTCTCGACCCTTATCGCACATTCCCTTTCATCTCCCTTCCCCCAAGAAGAAAAAGAAAAGGAAGAAAGATTGTAGGACTCCTATGCTATTGAATTATAATTTTTATGCGAAGTGATCTAGTCGAGAGTGCTAATGCTTGTTGCTTACAGCATTTGCCTTCTCTGAACTTCGTTAATGTTGTAGGTGAATCTGTTTTGGAGATGATTTTTCCTCCATGCCTAGTACTTATTGTTCTTATCCACAGCCAGGCGTGAAAACTGACGAAATCGATGAAGCAGTTCATCAAATGATTATTGACAATGGAGGGTATCCTTCACCTCTCGGCTATGGTGGATTTCCTAAAAGTGTTTGCACATCAGTGAATGAATGCATTTGCCACGGGATTCCAGATTCAAGGTCACTTGAGGTTTGTTCTGTTTGAAGTGCTATTTATTTGCATGGTATGTTCCCAATTTTTTACGTATTGACTGATGTTACCATTTTTCAGGATGGTGATATAATTAACATTGATGTTACGGCTTTCCTAAATGTAAGCAACTAAGTACTTTCTTTCATTCTTTTAGTTGGTACTATTTTATGTCAAATGTTTCTTTCTATTTCATGGCGTGCCTAAATGGTTTTTGGTTGAATGTTTATTTGACCTTTTTCTTTGCTCTTTTTCAGCTTCCTTTTCAAACTTTGTGTCTTATGCTAAGGCTTCCTGCACTGAATAATTTCTTGATATTGGCTACTTTTGCTTTTTAGCTGAGGGTTGTCACATGTAGATTTTAGAACTATATCAACCAAGTCATAGTTGATGGTTTGATACTCTTGCTACAGTCATTTGATATGCCCTTTTAGGCATCATTAAATTGGGTTATGGTATCACCTGATCACCTTATATATCATTTAAGTGCTGTAAATGGAAGTTGTACATGTTATATGACCCCGTTTCCCAGCATGCCTTCCTTATACGAGGCTTATATTTCTCTCTGAAAAACTTTTAGGAGCTTGCTGATGGTTATAAGGGAAGACACATTTCTTGCACAGTTGCACTGAATGTGTTTTATGCCTTTTTCGAATAAGTTCTTTCATTTCGTAACATGGATTCTGCCACTCTTGGGCTTAAGATATATTATTATTGTTAATGACACGTGTTTAGAGTATGGTTGTGCAATATAGAGGCTTATTTATGGACTGCAGTATCTTTTTTTGTGTTATTATTCTCACTCTTGGTTTAACCAGGGTTATCATGGCGATACCTCTGCAACCTTCTTCTGTGGGGAGGTCGATGATGAAGCCAAAAAATTGGTTCAGGTAACATTATATGCTCTGTTTTAATTTAATAAAGGGGATTTATGAACAAACTTTTGACAACTTTAAAATTCAGTGTTGAAAGAAAAGTTAGATAAAATTGCTGACTTTTTCTGTTTATTTTGTAAGTAGACTTTAGTAAAATTATAGAAACGTTATTAAGTGCATCTCCAGCTCATACTGTTGGAAGTAGTTAATACGAGAGTTTGATTTCTGCTATCTGTCATAGGGCATGAAGGGTTTTAGTATGTTTCAGTTCTGCTAACATAAAAATAAAAGTTTTGCTGGATGTTCCAGCACGTTTTCCTTTTAGTCAAATTTGGCTGCTAGAAGTTCTTTATTTCTCTGCTATTGTTTATATCTGGCAAATGGCATGTTCGCGTGGTAAGGATACTCATATTTTGTGAACTTGGCTATTGGTTCAAGCCACACCACTTTACCACTTGTGGTGGATTTATGTTGAACTTTTAGAAAACTAATGGAAAGTAAATCAGGGAAAACCTGGAAAAAAGGGCAAATATAAATAGCCTATTAGTTTTACCTGAGATTATACCCATATTTGCTGTTGTTACAAGCCTCGATTAAGGTATTATTTCCTAATGCCTTAATAGAGGCTTAGTTGTGCTGGGAGGTAATTAGTCTCACTCTTGCTGTGATAGAGTGGCTACTTAAGTGAGATACTTTAGAGTAAAGAAGAAGTATTGATGTGAAATGAGCCATTTGATTATGCCTGTCGATCAAAAGCAACGATTGTAAAGTCCTAGTTAACGATCATTTCCTAGTTCTAGTCTGATTAGGTTTATTTCTCCCCTATAAATATATGTATAATCGTTTTATTTGATAAGGTGAAGAAGTACAGAAAAGAGAGATTCTAATCTAGAGAGGTCTAAACTCTTAGAGAGAGGTTTGAGAGCCTAGAGAGATTGAGAATTGCTTCTGTAAAAGTCATCTCATACTATTGTAAAGTCCTAGTGCAAAGCAAGTGTTTTTCGCCCGGATCGTGGGTTTTCTTGCTGATTTCTTGAGTGTTCTTTATTGGTTATTCTTATTATTTCCTGGAATCGTTTTCCACATAGTATACTCTCAATTGGACAATTTGTGAGCGCCTAAAGTGAGTGTTAGATCCTTACAACGTGCCTTGTTTTTTTTTAATTATCTAGGTAACTAAAGAATGCCTGGATAAGGCAATTGCAATATGCGGGCCAGGAGTGGAATACAAGAAGATTGGCAAAACAATACAGTAAGACTTGAAATCTGTTTCTTGTCAAATTTGCCACTTTTCATCATGTAACTAAAATTATGCTTGCTTTTACTGCTGGCAACCAAGCCAGAAGGTTTTTGTCCCAGTCCTTATGAGGCACTTCAATGCTGGGAAAATTGTCCATCAATTAGTTGGAAAATTACCGAAAATTTCATCTGCTTGTTGAACTATGAGCTTCTTCTTGGTATTTATTATCCTTTTGAGGTCAGATGTAGTTCTGAACCTGCCAAAAATAATCTATTGAATATTGTCTTTTGATATATCTGTGTACCTGGATTTCTTTTTCCATTGTAGTGACCATGCAGATAAATTTGGATATGGTGTTGTACGTCAATTTGTTGGCCATGGTGTTGGTCGTGTTTTTCATGCTGATCCCGTCATTTTGCACAACAGTAATCACCTTGAACTCTTCATATGCTTTGTGTTGTTTTGCTTCTGTGAGCATGTTGCTCCATTCAAGATACTTAAAATAATATCTCCGTCAACCTATGGGGTACTCAGTTGCAAAAAAATAAACAAAAATGAAACAACTAGAAGACCTGTATAACACTTGGTCATTTTTTTCCCGTGCAGGGAACAATGAGGGAGGGAGCATGATATTGAATCAAACTTTCACTATCGGTATGTTCTCGTTGCTCTTGGACTCTTGTCAATGTATGTAAATTACAAATTTCACACAAATACGAAAGGTACATATAGGGGTGGACTGGGGAGTGGCCGGGTTAGCCTGAGCTCAGAAAACAGGGTCAGGCTTGGGGTCGGCACGTATCGGTTGAAGTTGGTCATGGGCCAAGTCTCCGAAAACCAGCCCGTATAAGGTAAACCTGGTTTTTGTACTGGCCCATGAATCGGACCATCCTGGTTGCTTAATAAGTTCAAGAACGGGTCCCAACCCTGCAGCCTAGCCTTAATTGAAAATGCCTTGGTCCAGGGGCGACACCGGCCAGCTCATACATGATTAGTTGATTTTTTCTGTGACTAACCTCAGTTTTTTTTAAACTATGAAACCAAAATAGTTCATCCCAGATTAGCAATTTAGGATAATTGAATACTGTACGCCTATTTCATTTCGACACAAAAGTCGGTGAACAGATATGGAGCCCTCTAAGATTGGTCTGAGTAGAAAGGGCTAATGATCATGTTTTCTTTATGTTTCATTTTAGTTTCTCACCCATCGAAAACTTCCTTGCAAGCATTGGACCCTTCTCTTTTAGTTACCTCATGCATAAATTTTTATTGCAGAACCGATGATTACAATAGGTAGCTATAATCCCATTATGTGGGACGATAACTGGACAGTGGTCACTGAAGATGGAAGCCTCTCTGCACAGTTTGAGCATACGATTTTGATAACCGAAAACGGAGCTGAGATTTTGACCCAGTGTTGATTGAAATCTTCCTCACTGTTGTAGCGATATGAAAAGAGAAAGGAGACTATAAAAGAAATATTCTTTACCAGGGAAAATAGGTGGCAAAATTTATTGATTTGCTCCTCGCATTGCAGCTTTCCCCTTTCCAGTCTTCCGTTTTTTTAGGTGGTGTTGGTTTGGTTTGGTTTATTTTGGGGGGGGGGGGGATTGTCTTGTGTGTATGTAATTGATTATTTAAGGAGTATAACCTTGAATTGAATTGTAGAATATTGTTTGCAGGAGCTTCTTACGTCTGAGTTGTGACCATTTTTGGTAATATTCCAACAGAGCTACTATTATTCATTGACTACAGTAGACAAACAATCTGATGTACTATATATAACATGAGTTTCACGAGCTTTGAGATTTGTTAATTTGAAAGCGTTGTAACTGTTATTCAAGTTCGAGGTGCGGACAAAATTTTTGACAACATGCCAGTGGCAAGCGGCAAGGGGTCGGTCAGGTGGATAACACATCTAGAGACTGGAGGACAATATTGGAGATGTGATGGTAATATTGGAGATGTGATGGTATTTGCCTGTTTGGAAGAATTGGCATATGGGACTTGTTATCCTTTTTTCCCCTCTTTCTGATTCACAAAACACAATTTTTATTTACTATGCTTGTAGATATCACGAGTTCCCTCGACCCATCGGGGTGAGTAGTTGAGTGCCGAGTATTAAAGTCTAATTGTTTCCACAAAGTCTCCGGGAAGTCTCACAGCCACATTCTCCGGCCAAATTCCCAATGTTGGAAATGAGCTATATGGTGAGCCACTTTATTACCAATTTACCACTATGTTGGACAAAAGCCCACCTAATTGGCTAATCCCATCAAAAGAACTAGACCAGTGCAGAATGTCATCAGTTAGCAAAAGCTGAATTAGAGATCGATTCTCATCCCGTTTTCGAGCTATGCACCACGAAACAAAAACACAAATAAGAAATCATTCGGAGGCAATTACTGCCATCATGTTATTTTAGAACCATTTTATTCAATTTTGCCAATATCAACTCTCTGATACAAAATAGATGAGAACATGGCCCCTCATAAGACAATTTTCATCTATTTCAACTCCCAATTTTTGCCTTCTATCCTCTTCACAACTCACTCGCCTTCTCCAAATTTGCAGCAACACAAGAGCATTAGCTCAAGCCAAACAAACACACCAGCAAATTATACAACATGGGTTACATCAAAATGCATTTGTCATTACTAAATTGGTTCAAACCTATGCTGAATGTGACAACTTGGTGTATGCCCAGAAACTGTTTGATGAATTGCCTGAACCAAATGTATTTGCTTGGACTGCTCTCCTTGCATTTCACTCAAGGAATGGGCTTTTTCTTGAGTGTTTGCAGGTTCATCGCGCGATGAGATTCAAGGGTGTTCTGCCTGATCAGTATGTTTTTCCAAAGATTTTGAGGGCTTGTGCTCAATTGTCGAAACTCGAGACAGGAGCCATGGTTCATAAGGAGGTTATTGTTTGTGGAGCTGAGTTAAATGTGCAAGTTTGCAGTTCATTGATTGATATGTATTCAAAATGTAATGAGGTTGATAGTGCTAGGCGGGTTTTCGATAACATGGCGGCAAGAGACTTGTTGTCTTTGAATGCAATGATTTCGGGGTATGTTAGTAATGGGTTTCTGGAGTTAGCATTGGAGTTATTTGGATCAATGAGAGTAATGAGCATTGAACCTGATTTAGTCACATTGAATTCTGTGATGGATGCTTATTGTCGAATGGGTTTATGTGATAAAGCTCTCGAAGTTTTTGAGCATATTGCACGGCCGAGTGTTGTCTCTTGGACAACTCTAATATGTGGTTATTCAAGGTTTGGGAATCACGAAGCATCCTTGAGAATGTTCAGAGCCATGGTAAAGTCTGATGTTTATAAACCTGATTTAGATTCTCTTTCTAGTGCAATGGTTTCTTGCCGGCATTTACGAGCACTGAGAAATGGTCAAGAAATTCATGCCTATGGAATGAAAACTCATTCTTGTCTGTTATTCTACAAGTCCTGTGGACCTGCATTGCTGACAATGTATTCTAAGTGTAGTAGAGTTCATGATATGGGAAATGTTTTCGAGTTTATGGACAAATTTGACGTTGTCACTTGGAACGCCATGATATTTGGCCTGGTTGATCTAGGAATGGGTTATTCAGCACTTGAAACCTTCAGTATGATGCAAATTGTTGGTGTTAAGATTGAGCAAACCACAATATCAACAATCTTGCCCACTTGTGATCTGAAAGCTGGTAAACAAGCTCATGCTTATATTCTCAGGAACAACTTGGTTTCAGTAGTTTCAGTTTTGAATGCATTGATCAGTATGTACTGTAAATGTGGATCTATTTATTCAGCTGATCTCGTTTTCTCCAACATGGCTGAGAGAGATTTAGTTTCATGGAATACAATGATTGGAGGGTTAGCAATGCACGGAAAAGGAGAGGCTGCTCTTCAAGTTCTAGACGAGATGATATATTTGGGTCTTTCCCCAAACTCTGTCACCTTAACGTCCATCCTTTCAGCTTGCAATCACTCAGGGCTTATCAACGAGGGGCTTAAAGTCTTTCATGCCATGACTAGAGACTTTGGCTTGGTTCCTAAAACGGAGCATTTTGCTTGTCTAGTTGATATGCTAGCGCGTTCTGGTCAGCTAAGTGAGGCCCTTGCTATTGTAGTGGAAATGCCAATCTTGCCTGACAAGCACATATGGGGTACTCTTTTAGCTGCTGGACAAGCACAACAGAATATGGAGGTTGCTAAGTTGGCTGCAGAAAAGCTTGTTTGCTTAGAACCTGAAAATGCTGGGCATTATGTAACACTGTCGAATATATACACTGATGATGGAAGATGGGATGATGCAATGAGGGTAAGGAAGTTGATGGAAAGTAGAGGATTGATGAAACCTAAGGGAAGTAGTTGGATTGAAGGAGAAAACTGAGGGTAGATTTTCCATTGTGCAGAGAGTTTAAGGCAAACAAACAAACAAACAAACAGGAAATGTATTTTACGTTCATATTTTCCTATGAAAATTATTTTACTTGGAAATGCTTTTCCATGAAAAGTGTTTTCCGTCAAAACAAACGCAGCCTAAATGTGTTACAAGATATGTAGTGATGGTTTCCTTACCATGAAACTTTACTCAGATACTTATAGGGGTTAATCTTCTATTCTTTCCTATGCATTTTTGCCTTCCACATGGCATTCTCGATTATCCAAATGCACAATTGATTTAGAAGTGTTGTTTAGCTGCTGCATGTTGTTGTATTTTGTAAAAAATTACAACATTCTTGACAATCTGCAATAAGAAGTTAAGACATACCATACCTTTAGTCCTTTACATACGTAGTTGCAAGTTACACACAAAGAAACAAATTGTACTTGTCTGTTTTTTTAGCAATAATCTCATGAAAAAGGAACATATGGGTAGGTTTGTATCAATATGGAATTATTACCTCATACCTCCTAATTTTTATGTTCTTATTTTGTACAAAACTTGTGGAATTTTGATTTTTGAATGTATGCGATGAGATGAATCCAACAAGACTTTACATGTTGCGTTTTTCTTTTACAAATTTGTTAGGGAAAGAGAAGAGGGTGGTAGACAACTTCAAGTGATTGACAATAACAACAAACAATATAGGCAACAAGTAACAAACCGAGAAACCAACTATAAGCAAGGTACAACAAGAAAGACAAGGATTACCGGTGAAAACCCGAGCTCCAGGTGAAAAACCTACCACTACACACTTTGTATTTCAATGGAGGATGATGAACACAAGCACTTGCATCAATGACATTCCATTTCAATGCACACACACAATTTCACAAACACTAACTTTACTAGGATTACAAATTGTGAATCTAGCACCCAACGAATGGCATAAACAACCCTTACAAATTGCTCTCAAGCTCTAAATAACACTCTTAGAACTTACAATTTAGGGTTAAGTGCTCTCTAATACGCTCTCTCAACTTTGGGGAAAAACGGGCTCTATTTATAACCTTTCACAAATACACAACGTGGAAATAACAAGGCAGGGGCAGTGGGCCGTCGCGTCTTGCGACCATGCCGTCGCGAGGTGCGACTAGAACCTGCCCACTCCCCCTTCCTTTCCGATCTCACACTAAACCCCACAAGAATAGCATCAAGATATGCTCAAAATCTAGTCAACACAATTTACTACATCATATCAGATCATAAAAATTTTAGATGGAATCACATTATCTTAGGTGAAGGGAACATGACTTAAATGTTTTTTTTTTTATATGATTTAAAGATTATTAAGAAAGTAGGCATTGTTATATTAATTATATATGAGCTAAAATTTTATTTTAAATGTAATCTCAAAATCAAACTTTTATTTCGTATAAAAACAAAGTTTGGACTCGATGTTAGGACTTTATATTTCAAATTGTTGAATCCAACTCCAACCTAAAGGTGCTAAGACTCGAAAAATAAATTGAAGTCTAGTGGTAATTTTTTTTTCTGTCCAATCTAGTCCAATAAATTAAAATTAGATTGAATAATGAACTTTTCCTAGTTCGCTTACACTCTAGTGGCCCGAGGGTTCTATGGTGCACACAACACTAGGATGCGCATCCTGTGCTCACCCAAAACGCAAGCCAATGAACATAAAACGGAAGCAAATAGATTGGCCAAGACACGAAATAAACAATGAAATTTCATGTTCACCCTCATCAATGGATTTTCATTCTCATTTTTCATGTTAATCTATATATATGTATTAAAAAGCGTAAGCATCGATTGCAATCCTCCATATGTCACTCCCTTCTGTTCAATAACATTAAATCTAAGTTATTCTCATAAAAAAGTGCAAATTGTCCATGAGAAGGTTTGAACCCGCGACCTCTTGTATGTAAGCTAAATGCTCTAACCATTGCGCCACTATACTCTTATTGCTTCATTTATCAATACTAATAATGATATTATGAGTTTTCAATGAAAAAACAATAACTAAGTTACAATATCTACATTGCATTTATGAACAAAATTGCTAATTTATAATTTTTTGGTAACAATTTTTACATCAAATTTAGTTGTTTTAAAGTACTAAAGTATTAAAAAACGCCAATGAGTTCAGTCCAACAACGTAAGGCGTCTGAAGTGAGGTTCAAGCTTGCCGCAGTTTAACCCCGGAGCATTGCCTGGGCCTCAATACTAGTTTATTTCTTCATATTATTTATTTCCTAAGCCATTGTTGATTTCTTGGAACCAGTTGGACATTAATGTGTTTTTATTCAATGTTGTTTGACTATATGTTTAGTATTTTCATTAACATGTTCATGTTGGAAACTAGGTGTTCATTATATGTCCCTTTCTTTAATAAAGTTTTCATTTCCTATGTTCATTTCTTTCTTCAGATTGTTCATTTCTTAACCTCTTATTTATTGATTTCTAACCAATTATTCATTCACTTTGCCTTATTCATTCATTATATGTCCCTTTCTTTAATAAAGTTTTCATTTCCTATGTTCATTTCTTTCTTCAGATTGTTCATTTCTTAACCTCTTATTCATTGATTTCTAACCAATTATTCATTCACTTTGCCTTATTCATTTCTTGCAACCAGATGTTCTTTGACGTTCTTTTGTTTATTTTATATGTCCATTTATTCGTAAAGTTCATTCCCTTACCTTCTATTACTTGCTTTTCAACCAAATGTTCATTCCTTTATCATTGTTCGTTTTTTGCAACTAGATAATGTTCATTACAGTCCAACAAAATATTCTTGTTTCCCATTTGTTCATTCTTGTTTTCCATGTATCTTGGATAAATATTATTCGTGCGTATTGTATTTTAAATTTTATAAGTTACGTTTAAGTGAACATTAAATACGCATCCTGATAACGTGTGTATAAAAAAATTTGCGCCAGTGGCCTAGTCCCCTACTCCCTAGTTGCACTGTCCACCAGACCATCGTTACCCAAAATGGTAAAACCCGCGAATGCAGTATTTGCAAAACCAATTTCTCTTACATGACTTCTACACAAAACTCCTTATCGAAAGTGCAAATACACAAGATTTCTATCTTCTTGTCTCTCTCTCTCTCTCTCTCTCGCTCCTTCCATTTCTCTTTCTCTCTCAACAAACTCACTCAAAAAAAAATTCACATAGACGCCATGGATTCAACACCGGTAAACTGGGAAGCTTTAGATGCTCTCGTTACCGAATTCGCAAAATCCGAAAATCTCTTCATAGAAAACAATGATTCTTCTCTCTCTCCTCCTTCTTCTCCATCTTCTTCTTCCTCTCTCTCTCCTCCTCCATCATCACCTTCATCTTCATCTTCTCCATCATCTTCTTCGTATCAATCACGCCGTTTGATTCGCCGTATGAGACGCTTATTAGAATCCGGTGATATCGACTCCGCTTTGGATCTCCTCCGAATTCATGCTCCATCCATTTTACACGATCACCGCCTCCTTTTTTGCCTTCAAAAACAGGTATTATACACTCATTTTTCATGATTTTTTAGGTTTATGTTGGAATTATATGTTTGATTTTAGTACGTTTTTGATTTGGAAGAAATTTATCGAGTTATTGAGGAGAGGAACTTCCGAGGATCGTGATTCCGCTATTGTATGCTTGCGAACTTCGCTGGCTCCTTGCGCTCTTGATGCTTATCCTGTATGTATGAACCGCTTTTTGTGTTTTGATTTTTCTCGTTTTTTTGATGATTTTTTGGTGTATTGAGCGAATTTTATTTGTTGTTTTCAAGGAAGCATATGAGGAGTTTAAGCATATTCTTCTTGCACTGATTTATGATAAAGACGACGGTAATTCACCTGTTGCTAATGAGGTACTCTAATTTTGTCAATTCCTTATGCTGATTAGTGTTGTGGAATTTGACTTGTTTATCGAATTGCAACATCTGTTTGGAACAAGTATGTAATTATTTACTTACTATGTTAGTTAGTTTTCTCATTGAATCTAATAGCATTTTGAAATTTCTAGTTTTTATATAGTAGGGGGAGTGTTCAAGGGGATCATTTAGCAGTTGAGATGATGAGGAACAGGAGTAAGAGCAGGTTTGGGAGTGTGTTTTGCAGCATCATGTAACGGTTCAGAGGTGAACTTCTTTTGTGTTAAAGTAAGACTAGTTGTATAACCAATCTCAATGCCCAGGAAATAGCTAAGTTTACCAAGATCTTTGATGCTAAACACAGAATCCATTAGGGCTTGAATGCTAGTGGGATCATCACCCGTTAGGATGAAATATCATTCACATAGACAACAACTATAGTAAGATGTCAATCATAATGCTTTAGGAAAAGAGAGTAATCATTTTTACTTCCAACAGGTTTGACAAACCATTGCCTTGAAGCTATAAAGACTTTTGTAGTTTGCATATAAGATTGTTAAGGTTAGACACTCCTTTAGGAAATCTCATATATACATCTTCATGCAAATCCCCGTGTAGAAAAGCATTGATGACATCCAATTGGAACATATCCTAACCTTTGCTAGCTGCTAAGGCAAGCAAACACGTAACACTTGCCATCTTAACCACAGGGGAGAAAGTTCCAAGACAATCATCACCACATTTCTCACTGTACCCGTTTGCTACCAATCTAGCTTTATACCTCTCAAGAGTGCCACAGATTTGAGTTTGACCTTAAACACCCACTTAAAGCCAATACTCCCTTTTGCCAAGTGGAAGGGGAACAACAAGCCAAGTGTTGTTAGAAGTAAGAGCAGAAAACTCCTTTTGCATAGCAGTACACCAATTAGGATCTAAAGAAGCTTCCTGCTAGGGTGTAGGCTCTTTGAGAGAAGTGATGTGAGCAATGAAGCATTTATGAGAATCTGGCAAAGAATTATAGTGAACCAGATTACACCAATGTGAAGAGTTGAGTGCACTTTAAAGAGGTAATTTGTAAGAATAGTTTTGAAGATAGAATAGTTTTGAAGATAGCTAAGAGTTTTAGAAACTCTGGTTGATCTTCTAGTTTGTGGTTTAGGTAGGCATGTGAATAGGGGAAGGAGGAAAGGAAGTGGTGTAGAAGGAGAAGGAGAGGAGGAATGATGAGGGGAAGAATAAGGAGCGGGAGAAGGTGGACTAGAAGAAAAATTATCAAAGGTGGGAGCATTGGAAGAACTTTCAAGTGTAGAAGAAGAAGGAGAAAGAGAAGGTTGGTTAGGTAATGGAACAAAAATGTCGGGAATGTCATAATCATGAAAAGTGCTAGGTGTGGTATGAGAAGGGTGAAAATTTTTGAAATGCTGAAGATAAAGGTGTTTTTGGATCATATGAAAATTGATAGGGAAAATGATGTTCATGAAAAATGACATCCCTAGTAATTTGAATCCTTTTAGTATGGAGATTTAGGACTTTGTAAGCTTCTTGTTGAGATGGATAGCCAAGAAAGACACAAGAATAGCTTTAGGGTCAAATTTAGTTCCATGGGATTTGAGTGTGGAAACAAAACAAAGACAACCAAAAACTTTGAGGTGTGTGAGAGGAGGAGGATGATTAAACATTTTTTCATAAGGGGTGATAGATCCGAATACTTTCAAAGGTGTTCTATTGACGAGATGTGCAGCACAAAGTACACATTCAGATCTCCTGATGGCTCAAAATGGGTTTCTTTGAACTAATAATATTTCCTATTCTCGCTCTGCTCTTTGGCATTATCAGATCTAACAATATCTACATTTGTATGAAATTGTGTTTGAGCATAAGCAATGAAATCTTTTAACACATGCACAACATCAGATTTGAATTTGAGCATATGAAGTTATGAACCCAAGTATGTCTTGTGAAATCATCTACAATTATGAGAATGAGTAGGAGACTTGTAGGGCCCCATGTATCAACATTTAACAAATGAAAAGGATGAGTTGATTTTATTATACAGTGAGGAAAAGGAAGCCTAGATTGTCTAGTGGGGACAAATCTGGCATATACTATAATGTATGTGGCTAACATTAATGAACTGATCAAGAAACTTTTATTGAGCAAAAGGTAAATGCCCTAACCTGAGATGCCACAACTGAGCTTCTTGTACAGAGCTATTATTACATGAAAGATTGGCAAGATGCTTACTCAAGTTGCTATTATCTGAGATGGATACCGTATCTGAGGTCGAAATTGCTGAGACTGAGTTTAAATGCTGGTGATAATCAACACAATAGAGGCCATGTTGACCCTGAATGAGACAAGTATCACGACCCTGAATGAGACAAGTATCACCAGGAAAAGAGATAGTACATGTAAATCATGGCAGAGCTTGGGAATAGACACCAAATTGAAGTTAAACTAAAATCCAGCAACATCTAAAACACCCTTCAATAGAATATCACTAGACAATCTCACATTGCTGTAACTTCAATTCTTTCTGCCATCTGGTACTGTTATAGTATTGTTGATGTGTTGAAGTGATTGACATTCTTCAAATAAGGACATATCATGAAAGATATGGTCTGTTGCACCACTATCAAGTATCCAAGAAGTACTGAAGTGAGATAGAAGGCAGAATTTACCCGTAGAAATGCATTAGCTGCAGCATTTGTAGGATTAGAAATAGGATCACATGTAAATTAGTTTCTTCAGACCCTTGAGCCAAGTTCAACAGTGTGTCCAGTCATCTTGCAGTGATCACATTGTAAAGAAGCGAGTCTCTTATTGCCAGAATAGGAAGAAGATCTGTGTTATAATGGCTGTTTGTGGTGTGAAAATTTCTGGTAGGGTGATATCTACAGCTACCAGGAGGCTGAGAAACATCATTATAACCCAAGATCCAAAACAATCAAACACCATCACAAACCAAGATTTAGCAATTGAAACACTCACAATCTAATATAAATGAACCAGCCAGCCATTGAATTCCATACGAGTTCCATATCCAAATACAACTTACACACTAATGATTGAAGCCTAATAACATTAGCCAACACGGAAACCGACTAAGAGTCCCCAAACACAAAAACCAACATTAACTTTAAGATCCAACCAAGATCCTGCTGTCATCATATTTATATGGGCAGTGAATATGATTACCAGCAAATAGTCACCAAGGATATCACTAATTTATTACAATCGTCATCAAACCAAATGCAGTCATTACTAACATCTCATCACAACCAAGCAAAATAGAGAGGGACACTTAGCTTTATCCAGTTTGATCAATCAACTTTAGACCAATCTACATATGCTTGCTTTTTTTTGGGGATGGGTCAAAAAAACACAACGAGCCTTCTTGAGGATGGAACAACCTCCTTTTTATCCATTTTGTAGGATGGGCTGCTTCCTTTTCATTTTGTAAATGCTTGGGGTCTCAACCACAAAAGTAGGAAACTCATGAGTGGTGTCAATGGGGAAGAGTAGGAAATTCGTGAGTTGGTGTCAATGGGAAAGATTTTGAATCACTAAGGATGCTCTGCATGTTTAAATCAAATCTGTTTGAAAAAGGGAAGGGATATTGCTTGATTTGATCCATGCACCGTTTTTAACGTATTAAAGTCTTATGAAGAATAGAGTCATGAAGCATAAGGGGAGTAAGGATTGAACGTTGTCTTCTTCCACCTTTTTAGGGTTCCTCGTCTTACTCATGATGTTCGCGCACAAACACAATTGAGAACAAAGCGTGAGTGAGAGATCGAGAGAGAACAGTTGGAACCTTAAAGGAAGGACGCTAGAATTTCTCTAGTTCAATAGAAAAAGCCCATATTGAAGCCCATACGAAAATGCGAAGAACAAAGAATAGATCTAGTGCGTGAGAGAAAGGGAGATTCCAACCTGGAGGAAGGAGACTAGGTATTATCTGAGATTGAATTGAAAAAACGAAAGAAAGAAGAAAGAGGAAGGATGCTAGGTTGGCTGTTCTTAAGTGGAATGGACTGATCCAAATTTTTTGAAGTTTTTGAGAGGAGAGAGTTTGATGGGTTGGATGAGTTGGGTAATAAATTTGGAGGGAGTTTCTAGGTTGGCTAATTGATGTTATGGACATTATGGCTTTATTTAGTAAATTGTTTAATGGATTAAATGGGTGGCCACAAATATTCAAAGAGAGATTTTTATTAAAAAAAAAGGGAAATGGATTAACTAAAAAGAATTTTTCTAAAAAAGGAATGCACGTCAACTAAAAAGAAACAACTAAAAAGGAACGGAGGAAGTATATTTTAGGAAGGAAAATGTATGTGAGAACAAAAAGGCTTTATTCAATCGTGAGTGTTGAAGAAAGAGCATTATCAAGGCCCAAGGGTTGATGTTGCTAGGGAAACACGAGAAGTGTTGATGTTGGGATGAGGAGACATACTAATTCTTTTGTGCTAGGGCTCATAATTTCTAGATGTATTAGGTATTGGTGAGGATGTTTTCTTGCTGTAAATAAATGTGGTTGTTCTTTTCGTGTTGAAGTCCATTGAAAATGATCTTGTGTGCAAGTTCGACTTAAAAAATCTTGTCATCATGTATCATAAAATTTTTTATATCAAAGGGGTTTCTTTCTACATGGAGGAAGTGGATACATTTATATTTCTACAACTCCTTTAGCTCAAGTTTAGTGGATTTGCTACTCTCTCTCCTTTGCTTTTTTTTAGGTCGTGAGTGGATTTGTGTCTAAAGCTAGTCCTTGTAGATGTTGTTATCGTCAATACCGATCTTTCTTAACAAATCCTAACGAGAGAAGATTCGTAAACGAAGGAGGCTCCTCATTGGTAGGCATTGCAGTTTGTGCCAAAGGAGGAGGAATTTGCCGTCATCTCCTCCTCTTTTGTCCTTGGGTGTTGGGTTTTTTCTCTTAATACCTCAAACCCACCTTGTGTGGGTTGGCTTGTATTTGTTGTGCATTTGGAAGGGAAGTTACCAACGGATTGTGAGGGTTTAACCTCCTCTTGTCATGCTTGACGTTCCTTGAGTTGGTAGATAAATTGGTTCACTATAGCAGTATAGCTCGAGGACCTGTGCGTTTGTCGTCACTCCCTTTGGTGATTTTTTAATCTAATTCTGTGTTGCCAAAACAAACTACTTATCTCTCATCCTCTCTTCTCGAGTGACACACTCTTTTTCTAACAATTTGATGACGATAACTTAGGCTATTTGTGCTATGCTTATGCTCTTTGACTTTTTGTACCTATGTTAGACTTCAAAGGTAATCTTACAAATTATGTGCTAGTTTAGCTTGCAAGACTACGCTTTTCTCATTTTCGGTATGCCGCTCCGCCTAGAGAGAAAACAAATTGGTCTACGGTGATGTCAAAATTTTGGCTTTTGAAACATTTTTCTCTTTCTTTTTTTTTCTCTTCACTTTACTTCCCTTTTCACTTTGTTTTCCATCCTGAAAGAGACTTGATGGCCTGACCCCCTCTCTTCTTTATCCCTTTTACACTCATAGGCCAAGAACCGTGCTTCTTTGCGGAGCTAAGGTGCCAATTCACTTGAACAAGGAAGGAAACATTTTTCAATTATGACTTTCGACTCCGAATTGAGAGTTAAGTTGATTTCATTTCATTTGGTGTGAGTGGGAGTCTCTTCCATCTTCCTAATTGGGTATTCCACTCGTAGGATGTAGATGGATGCTGCATATAGGAAGGGGTAGGTCGTGTTATAACATTTATGAGGAGCACCATTTCTAGTTTGCCCATTTACTTTATGTCCATATTCACTATTCCCGCTAGTATGGTTGTAAACTTTAGAAAATTGAATAGAACTTCCTATGGGTTTACAATGACTCTGGTGAGGGTTTTAGGAGCTTAAGTGGAAATTTTATGGTTGCCCTGAAAATGGGGGAGGTTGTGGTAATATGAGAAGTTGCTTTGGGTGGAAGCATGACATCAAGCTCAAATACGCCCTAGTGTGGTTAATATGCCCTAGAGGTGTTAGGCCGTTAGTGTGGTGGAGCAAGCTTTTTCTTTTCTTTTGTATGAAAATTCAATTAGCGTGATGGCATGTTTATAAGGTCTCGTTGTTTCAATTTAAGAGTGGTTTAAGGCTTTGTTTGGCTTGATATTTGGTGCGGATTCCACCTGTCAAGACTCAAATTTTGTCCAAATTGCATTATCGATGAGAAGTACCATTAAAGGACTGCAAGCATAGAACGGGAATTAGAAGCTTTGAAGTGCTTTTTTTTCAACATTCTAATGATTGGGAGCAAGATTTTTATTTTAAGATTTTGGATTATGAGTTTTTGAGGTGGTCAAGTTTTGAGTTTTGAAGAGAAATGGCAAGATATTGTGGTGGCATGAGTGGCTCGTTTTTTTATAAAGCTCTTTTGTGATTTTGATATTTGGAAGATGAAAACTCCCCCTAAAGCATTTTTTTCCTTCTTCTATAAGGGGTTGCTGAGACTTCTCTTAAGAATATCCTCTCCTTGAGTCCCTTGATGACCCCTTATTGAAGAATTATTTTTATTTATTCATCTGTCAATCCCTTTTATCTTTCGGATGATTGCAGATGACGATTCATGTTAACTGATCCCATATCATTTTTGGAAATTAGGCTTTTTTGTCGTTTGCCCCTTTGTGGTATACTGAAACTCATGTAAAAAAAGGTAAATAGGTAGAAATAGTATGTATGGATGACAAAAAGGAGATTGGAAAGAGTAGTAATAATAGAGGGACACATGCGGTGAAGGACAAAAAAGGAATATGGGATGAGTAGAAATAGTATAGACTACATGCCAAATAAGGTAATGTAGCATGTAATTTGAGTCATTCATTTAGGGAAAAATTGTAGCAAGTAAAAGAAGATGTAGGGAATATTTACACCTCATACTTAGAGGAGTTGGAAATTTTTTATTTGCATTTGAATTCTGTCAAACTGTGCTCTAAAAGACTGAATTTGAGACCTCTAGATACACAAAAGTCATACCTAGTGTTTGTTTGTTCCTGTAAATAGATAGTCATATTTGAGTGGTACGAGCCTGTGGCAAGTTTCGGGATTATTTGATGATCTAGCCAAGTACAGGCCTTCATAAGAGACTAACAACATTTTGGTCTAAATAAGTGATTGTCTCCGGAAGACGAGATTTAATGGACTAGATCTTGTAATTAGTTCGTTGTATTGGTGTTAGTTACAGTTTACAGAGGTTAGTTATGCTTTTTGCGGCTTTCGGAGTTGGATACAAGAGGTATCTTGAGCCCACAATGTTCTTTGATAAAAAAATCTCTCACTCAAGGAGAGAGATAATTCTTCTATCGAGGGATAAGAACTCTACTTAAGAGAGAGCTTTAACATGCTAAATGTTCCGGTCTTCGCAAGATTATTCCTTTGTACTTTGCCCAGCAGCTGGTAATATATCTCATTGGAAACAAAAGAAATCGAGTTGTGGCTGTGATAATGGTAAGATGCTGTGAAGTTGCGGATGCTGCATCCGGGGCTTATTACATAGCTTTGGCATCATCACCTGTGAATTTACAAATTGCCAGTTTACTTTTTTTTGTTGTAATTCAAGTGTTTTAAACTTTTAGAATTATACTCGTTAATTAGACTCTGCAGCATCTTCTTTTGTTAATTTGTGAGGACATGATATGAGTTCCCAATCTTCTTTTATGTGATGATTTGATCACATTAGTTTGAAGATTGATATTCGTAGAAGCTTAAGATTGGAAATGATTATTGCTGGCTTAGCCTGGCTACTTATATGATGACGTGATTTCAAAAACATGTAACAAATTGGCTTCTCATAAAATAAGTTCAAAATCCTTTGTGAAACACCCTTTCGTGTGTTGGATTGGCCTATTCTATAAGATTTACTTCTATTATCCTCTGGGCTCTTGATATTCCTTGTAAATGTACCTGGAAGGTGTGTATGATTTTACATACCATGACTATGTTTCATTCTTTTATCTTGCACCGGCTATTCTTTGCTACTTTTCTTCTGTAAACCTCTGTAGTTATGTATTTTTGAAATTAAATTCTTGTGTAGATTAAGTTGCAGTTAGTCGACCCTGAATCACTTTGGGAATAAGGTTTTATTGTTGTTGTATTAAGCAGCAGTCATAAGATGTTTGGTTAAAACATCAAGAAACTCTACCCCAGAAAAGTGCTCTTTTTTAAAACAGAAATCGCTAAGGTTAGAGTGTGCTCTTTAAAGCCCAATCTAACAAAAAGAAACTCTGACCCTTTATCTTACCCCTTTGTGAATATACGCTAGGGTCTTGATACGATGAGTGAGGCTGTTGAGAGCAGCAGTGGAGTCATTTTTTGCGTAGTTTAGGGGTTTGCTATAGTGTTTGGTTTCAAATTGGTATCAGTAATGCATTGCATTTAGGCTTTTAGGTTACTACGATTATAGAGTTTAAGGTCATTATAGAAATTATTCCTAGACTGCTTGTTGACTTATGAAAATGGGTCCCTGTTCTCACTATATTATACATTCTTCCTCATACTCAAAAACATATTCTTTTAGATCCCTCTGAGTATTTATTTTGGTCTTAACTTTCTTTCTCGGCTGTTCTACTGTTTTTACTGAGATGTTTATCTCTAAGAATACAGCTGAAGAATTCTAGATTGGCTCAAGTGCTTGAACATCATGTTTCTTGACACATGCATCTGAAGTTTAGTCTGAATCATTAACTCGTACCGTAAAAAGTTTGATGAATAGACCGTGACTTGTCATTTTATGTTTCAGTGGTCTGAAAGACGAAGGACTGAAATTGCTGGACTGATGTCTTCTATTCTGAGAGCACATCTTCAGGCACATGATCCCTTGTTCTCTATGACATTGAGATACTTGATAAGGTTATTCTGCTCCTCCACCCCCTTGCTGTCGGTTATCTTATGTTGACTAGTTGTGTCTCTTGCTATTGTTCTTAACTTCTTTAACGTTATTGAAATCAGTATACACAAGGAGTTCTGTCTTCGTCAAGGAGTCCCTTCACCCATCTCGGACCTTACTGTAAGGTTGCTTCTCGAGGACAAAGATGCCCCAGCAACACCCCAAGAGTCACTTATGGAAGTGCCTCCGTTTGACGAGGTGACATAATCAAGTTTTCCTTGTATGGTCGTCCTTATGCAGTGTGCTGAATTAACTGATGAGTGATGATATTTTCTGTATATTCTACAATTAATTGGGAAGAGTGTCTACATTGTACTTGTACTTCTTCATTCACTAATGCTTTGTTCGTATTGTTTAATTAAATTTAGGTGGACATACAAGCCCTAGCTCATGCTGTTCAGCTTACTAGACAGGGTGCAGTTGATAGCTTAAGATTTGCAAAAGGTGACTTATTTCAGGCTTTTCAGGTACTAATATAACTCAAATCAATATTTTGTTCTGGTGCATCTTATGGCTCTTATGTTTGTACGTTTAATACCAATCCATTTTCCCTGTTTTCTCTAGGCTTAGGGCTTATGGAATCTCATAATCATATTTATTATTCTTTACTTTGACCACGTATACAGCATACTATAACTAATGCCTGAGAAAAGATAACATACTATAGTCTAGAACTGTTGACTTAAGATTGATAAGATTTTACAGATTGAGTAAATGAAGGTGTTTAGATAACTGATTTACACACTCTTGGGCTCTCTGTACAGCTGCGTAGCTGTTCATTTGTTAAGCTGGATTTTACCATCACCTTAGTCCGGATAAAAGTTTATCATATCAAAGGACTTGATGCTTATGCATATCTACCCTAGTCCAGTTGGCTTCATTCTTACTTTACGTTTTTTTTTGTTGTGAATAAGTAGTTTCTTTTCTTTGATGACCTTTCTTGCTTTAGTTGTTCTCCCAAGTGTTCTGACACTTCTGACATCTTTACAGTTCTACCTTTGGATTGGAAATGCTAGTATTTTGTTGCTAGGACAAACCGGTAAACAGCAGTAGCCACAAATAAGATTCTTGTCACCTAGTCAGTGGATTACCTGAAATAGCTTGGTAACTGAGGCCAAAGTAAGTGAAACGTCACTGGGTTTCGCTTGGTAACCTGTTTCTTAGGTTATGTTACTTGAGTTTTTGGGCCTAAAGTGTAAAACTTTAAATGTGTAAGAGTTCATTTCAGCGCCAGTATAGTTCTGTGGAAATTTGTGAAATTGGGAAATTCAACCTTGCGAGGTTGGATAATTATCTGTGTTTTTTTGATTTCTAGTTAGTAGTTAGTAATTGTATCAACTTAGATTACTTGAGGTATCGATTCCCCTTGGTTCTTTCTAATGCTGCTCGAGATCAATTTCTTTGTCATTTTTTCCAGTAAGGATCTTGGCAACCTGGATCCTTTTCATCTCTCCAGTCTCCACTTGCTTCGTGTGCCTCTTTATCTATTTTTGTAAAGAAAGCCTGGCTAGCAAAACTTCAAAGAACTTTCTTTGTTTTTTTGTAAGGCTGTTCTCTACTTGGGTAAGCCCCAATGGAAGCATTTGTTCCAGACGAAGATCGAGAGCATCAGAGGACTACTGTACATGTATTTTTTCTGTGGTTTTTCACAATGAGTACAAGTAGACAAGCTAAGGTAGAAGCAACACCAGTTTTTTAAGCTTATCAGCGGGAGTAAAATCTCTAGAGCATGGAAACAATACTCGGCCATTATGTTATACAACGACCATTATGTAACGGATTTTGAACTCGCCGTTACGCAAAATGCTGTTATGTAATGCCCCGATGAAAATCACGTCCCTCTCGCCGCAATATTCGTTACATGACGGTGATTCGCCGTGTTAAAGCGTTTTTTACCCGTTACGTCCATGATTTTATCGGTATTGGTAAAAAAAAGAAGGTATACACATAGTGGCACAAAACAGTAGGCATACACTAGCGTGAAGGAGAAAAATTTGCCACATGCTTTCAAGTTGTATAATATGTATGAGTTAGTATCAATTTATATATATATATATATAGAGCGCGCCAGATTCTGCTAAAAACTTATACTTTGCTGAAAACTGAAAATTAACCGTCGTGATTAAAAAAAGGGGTATATATAAGAATTAAAAGGGTATATATTATTATTAAAGGGTACGCGTGCTTCTAACATCAAAGTTGTGCTGTTAACATCAAAGTTGCCCGTATTTACAAAAATGCCATTAATGGTTGCATGCGTACCCCTTTATCTTAACATGTACCCCTTTTACTTGGTTTTGTTCACCAGATCATATATATATATATATATAAAATAGTATATGAATCTCATGTTTTAAGTAATCTTTCTTCCGTATGTGTAACTCAACCATATGATAACTTTGGTCATATGAAGTTATAAAAATACTTACAAAACTTCAAAAATGCAAAATTGAAGTTAAAAGTCAAATAGTGTGAATTTTTCAAAATTCACATCACGCCAACTGCAATATGTTTCTATGCAACTGCTGTTTCCGTGTCATCTTGACCGTTATCACGAGCGCGACCCACATCCACTATTTTCTTCCTTGCTCTAGAGATAGTGTCAACAAAATAGGCTAAGAAAACTTGTTAGCATCATGTTGCCATTCCCATTGAACACAAAGGAGAAAATAGATAAACCACAGTGAACAAACAAAAGAAATCATGGTAAATTATTCCTTTTCTAACTGTTGATCAAACATAAAAGTGGCATTGCAGGAATTTGATGGGTAAGAGGAATATATTCGTAGATTATTGCACTTCTCGCGGGAAATAAATTTCTGATTGACAATTGGTACCTATCAGGAACAACACTAACAAAGTGTATATATTTGTTCAATGGGCTCATTTCTAGAAGCTCGGGTCAAATTGGACCCGTAAGGGAAATTGGTGGACTTCATTGACTTGTTCTTTTGTCATATTGTTGCTTGTTTAAAATTTCCTTTTTTTTGAGGGAGATGTTTTTCTGTATGATTTTGGAAGTGGCTTTTTAAGTCATTTTAGTAATGCTTTGTTCAATCTTGGAGGTTTGTGATATATGACCTCTGTGTTCCTCTTTTCTTCTTTTGTAGAATGAAATATGCCGCATGAGATTGGATGTATCTATTTTAGATGAGCTCGTCCGTGATTATTGTGTTTACAGGGGTATCGTTGATCCTGTTGTGCCTTCCTCTGGTATGCTCAATCCTCATTGTATCCCGATTTCTCCAGCTACTGTTAAATGTTACTTTATTCAATTGTTTCTACTTTTTCTGGACAGGATCCGGATTGCCTGCTGACCCTGGCAACGTGAATGCTAATCAGCTGAACACTACTGGATGTTTGTCAATGGATGGTTCTCACGATGTGGATTGTGGAAATAGTAAAAATTCAGAGGATGGATCTTCCATTAGTAATGCTCATGTTGATGGCACTGAAATCAGTACAGAAATGATTAGGACACAGGATATGGATGTGGAGATGCGATTTCCTTGTGAGAGTGCGAGTAACCACGAAGATTGTAGCACTAGTGGGACTCATCGAACTAAGAATATGAGACTTTGTCAAAGAAGTAGAAGTCATGCAGTTGGTGAAGGGAGGAGACGCAAAAGATGGAGGGAAAGAAACGACGATTCTGATATTCCTGCTGGCATACATCCTAATGAGAGCAGTAAGCCTGAGGTAATTGATGTCTTTTGTAGGACATATGAACACGTGTATGGTTTCTATTATATGCCTGTAGCTAATTATAATAAATTGATGCTCTATTGTAGGGATCTGAAAAACATAGTCCTTCAGGTCTAATCTACAACAAGGAGGATAGAAGTGAGAATGTTTTGACCATAAAGGATTTAGCTGATAGAGGTATGGCTGCTGACGTGGTTGAAGAAGTAAATGCATTGGACCCTGAATTTTTTGGATTGCATTCCATGTTACTTTTCCAACTGAAGCAGGTGAATGATTACTTTTTCTTCCGAAATAGTGTGCTGCTTATGCCATATTTCTGTTCTTTCAGAGATCACTCACTTGCCTTTTGTTGTGTTTAGGTTGAGTTTTTGAAATTGGTTGATTCTGGGGATTACTCTAGTGCTTTGAAGGTTGCGTGTTCCCATTTGGGGCCTTTAGCAGCCAATGATCCAGGCTTGCTAAAACCCTTGAAAGAGACACTGTTAGCTTTGCTCAGGCCTAATGAAGGTGCTATTAAGAGAGATTTGCCGTTGCATGCTTTGGCAAGTTCACTTCAGGTATAATACTTACTATTTTTAAATGAATCTGAGTTATATGATGGGAGTTTAGGCTAACTTTTTAAGATGACTATGCTTCAGGAGTCGGGTACTTATAACTGTGTGTCTACATTTCTTTCGGTGAATTGCTTGTAATCGTTTGCAAAAAACACTGTCAAGTCCTTAGCAAACCAACAGGATCCCACAGTATCTAGTATCACCATATGCAGTCACCTAATGACAGTAGCAATCTCTCACGTGCCGCCTAGCTCAATCTTATTCCTACGGTTTTGTTTGCTTATTTCTGATATCCTTCCTGGTGGTGGTTGCAAACATTGTTTCTGAGCGTCTGAGCTAACTCTGACTGAGCTTTTAGTGTTGCATATGGGTACATGAACCTGCGTCAGAATGACATATTTATGAAGATTTGAATATCTTTGGTTATTAAGTGTTCGTTTCCATACCATAGCTAGGTGGAAACGTCGTGTTCTGACAGGATAAATGAGGTGGAACCAGAGTCATAATTCGCTGGGTACCCCTGTGAACGTTGAAATCAATTACTCGTTAAGTGTCAAACTGATTTGCCAGTTGGAAAGACTAGAATTAGATTAGCAATCAATTGCTCCTTGAGTGTTGTTGGTTGAGACAGGAGGACAGAGAAGAGAACAAAAAGAAAGTCACCGAATTAGGGTTTGAATCGAAACCTAGATCTGAAAATTGGAGGGAAAATTGTTTAAACTAATAAACATTACCTTAGGGCTCTTAATGTACAGGAATTATGGCTCCGTTTGTTTTAGTGGAAAACCATTTTCTTGGAAAATGGATTTCCTCCTCCTTCCATTTTCCGTTGTTTGTTTTGGTAAGGAGGGGAAAATAATTTTCTTAAAGGTGGGAAAATGCTCTTAGAGGAGGAAAACCAATTTACTTTTATAAAGAAGGTATGCCACATTTTCCTCTTTCACTCCTTACTTCTCTATATTCTCTCCTCCCATCTTTTCTTCTCTTTGACTCCATTTACCTTTTCTCCCTAAGTTTTCCTCTAACCAAACAAACAAAGGAAAACTTTCTCTAAAATCATGTTTTCCATTGAATATTGTTTTTCTTGAAAAGTGATTTTCCATGAAAATTGTTTTCCGTTAAAACAAACGGAGCCTATAAGGCTGATAGTGGCTTCATTTTTGATGAAGTGTGCCACCTAAGCCTGTGGCAGCGGTCGTCATCGATGACGTGATAGCTTCTTCTCTTCTTCTCTCTCTTCTGTTGTTTTGCTGTGAGTTGGTGACTGAAGAGTCACGTGTGACAGCTGCCTCTCCCTCCTTTTTTTCTTTTACCTTTTGTAAGTTTCTCTTCAGACCTAATAAATAACACATTACGTTTCTAAACCACGTTAAAATATACAAAGGAGGTTTCTAAACCTAAATATCACGTGTGCTATATATTAACTTGATGTCCTAAGTCCCTTCATTATTATTATTTTTTCAAATTCAAAGTACATATATTCCTATTAATCTCAACATTCTCAACTTAATAACTTATTTAAAGCGTACTACAAACCAAAGTACTACAAACCGAAATCGTACCAAGTTCACGTACAGGTAGAGAATTCCGTTCCTGCATTCGTTCGCGTTCTGGATATCTACTTTTAGAAATTTAGGCTCTGTTTGTTTTGACGGAAACCACTTTTCATGGAAAACACTTGTCGATGCCATCTCTTTTTCAACGGTTTCAAATGACGATTCATGTTAGCCACCCCGAATCATTTTTGGAATAAGGCTTAGTTGTTGTTGTTGTATGCTAGTATATTGTAGGAGAGCTCATCTAGGCTTCTTTGTGTAGCAATTTCATGCCAAACTAAGATGACTAATATTAATTGTCGCGGCAAACTGTGCGATCTAAGATAAACAAGAATTTTCTTGACTTGAACTTTTTTATGGTGCTTCATTAAGTGGTAAGTGCATATAACTCTAAGTAAGAAGATCTATAACTCTTAAGTTCTTCTCACTTATCACTTTCTATATACTTCATGTATCAAAAGGTTCAACTTAAAGTATAAAATCAAAAGGTAAAACCACATACTTATGAGTTAACCATGGTAAAACCAAAAGGTATTAACTTAAAATAATGAGGTTTTAGCTAAGAAACTTAGTATGTAAGGTTTTAACTTAAAATTCCAAGCAGTTTATCCATAAGCTTCTATGGATGAACCTCCCCCCCCTTGTTAAGTATGCAGGCCTCCTTCCCCACCATTCCGATCTATTATTGATTCTCTTTTCATGACGTGTGAAGTAGGGGCTTTAACTAAATTGATCCATAAGAAATCTCGATGGAGTCATATGGTTCAAAATAGTGGGGAAAGAAAGAACAAGCTTATTGTCATAATTTGTGATCACGTGAGAAGGCTTTTTTGTGTTAGAAGTGAAAAGAAATGTAACTCAAATGAACAAATGATATAACTAAGAAAAAGTTCATTTAAGAAAAAGAAATTTTGAAAATTTTAGTGACTCGATTTTTTTGGGTATATTTGGTTATTTGGGCTCGGGAATTCTCCTCGGTAGGACGTGCACTGATGTAAGACGAATGTTTTAATGTTGGATAGGTTGCGATTGGTAGGAGGCTTGGCATTGAAGAACCACAACTCATGAAAATTATGCAAGCTACCTTGCATACTCATAATGAATGGTTTAAACTACAAATGTGCAAAGACCGGTTTGAATCATTTTTGAAGATCGATGCCTTAAAAGAAGTCAATAGCCTGTTGCTGGCTGATGCTGTTTCTAAATCTACTATCGATGCACATACTCATGGATCTTCTCAAGCTACAATTTCATCTGTTAGTGGGATCCCAGAAGATGGTAACAGTCCAACTCAAGTGTCTTCCCGTGAAGTCTGTGACGAAGGAGCAATACTCAAAGTTATGGTGAGTTACAAATCGTACTTGTTTTGATATGCACTTCTTTTCCAAATCTTAAGTGCAGGTTCTGGTATAAGTGTCTTGGATCTAACTTCAGCCTGTTCCTGATTTACCTTTGAATTTATCTTTTGCGATCACATATTTGGCTCGTTTGATAAGTGGTACTAAATGACGTTAATGGTAATAGAATCATATGTAATTTGCAAAAAAAAAAATTCCCTTGCTTCACTACCATGGTAATAAAAAACCTATCCCCAAACATGTGATTTTCTTCTCAAATTTTCATTCTCACCCAATACCACCTCTAAATTGGTAATGAATGGTAATGAAATTTATGAAGAAAATCACAAGTTTGGAGATGCACAACCATTACCATGGATACTTGCATAATATTTCCAATACAAAAATACATATAAACTTAGTATCGGACCACCGTTTATTCCCATCTACCAAATGGGGAGTATAAACTTCTATAGTTTGTTTGGGTAGGGAATTTGGAGGAAAAGGGAGGGATTTATTCTCCCTTGTTTGAATACAACATGGGGAAAGGGAAGGAAATCAGAAGGATTCATTTTTCTTCTGCTCTTGATATCCGTCTGACATTGGAGTATTTGGAAGGAAAATGCAAGCCCCCCCCCCCTCGATGATGTGCGTTAACCATGTGTTGCTGCTGATATGTATCCTTCTGATTCTTTGCTTCTGCCTTATAGGTTTGGCAATTTGGCTTATCATGTTGTCTGACTCTATTTCTCTTATTTTTCTTCCGCTCAATTTGGGCGCAATGCTTGGTGCATGTTAAACATATACCGAGCTCTTCATAAATATTTTAATTTTATGCAGGAATTCCTTGCACTTCCCAGGGCTGATGCCATCCATTTATTGGCGCAGTATGATGGAAATGCTGAGACTGTCATCCAACAAATTTTTGCATAGTGGATGACCATCAGTAACATACAACGGTATTTATAGTGGTTTCTTCTGTATATTCCTACTCTCGGGTTCTCTAATTATTTATACAATTCTTTCGTGTTTGTATACTGCTCCTGTTGAATCATTCTTTGTAGTCTGACAGATTGATTAAATTGGTTAGCAATGCCATAATGTTAAGCTGGTTGCACATCAAAAGGATGCCCAGCTTTGAGAACTGCTTTCTTCACATACTCAACCTGTGTGTTGTACCCTGGCTTGAACTTGTCGTATTTGTTTCCGCATTTTCATCAAAATATAAGATGGTAGTAGAAGGAATTACTCCTAGAGTCCCAAGTTCAACGTCGCCTAAAGGAGGTTTAAATTTCATGTGGTTGGCCTTTATTAGCTGATAGAGCATCTATTTCTGCATCTTCTTAGCTTTAATATTTTATTCTATATTTCTCAGTTTTTATCAGTTACAACATAAGGAGGATGCATGGTATTTTAGTAGGTCCGTGTGATAGGGTAGAGAGACGGGAAGGTGCCCATTTGACGAGGAGGGAGAAAGAGTGAACTCATACCTTAAACTATCTTAAATAGGGAAGTGTTGCAACTTAAAAAACGGAGGAATTATTCATTTATTTGAGCTGGAGAAAAACTCCACTACCTCCATAATTCTTCTGCTTATCCAGGGTTAGGATTTGGAAGGACAAGGTCTAGCAAATTCCTGTCGATGAATTGACCGCCCCCAAAAAAGAACGCCCGGGGGGGGGACGACACCTAATTAATCTTCTGATATATCCATATCTAATCTTTTCTAGAGTCTCCTGGGTTCGGTGTTCTCTAGGCTAGTATGTTGCACGCAAGGGTTTTTATTTTACTTTTTTAAAGCATAGAGTAATGGAAAAAAAAAATACAAATACTGAAAAGTCTTTCGATCAGGGTTCTATGTAATTATATTGCACACGAATATGTTTGCAGTTAAAGATTGTTCAATACTGAAAAAATGCTTGGACATTGTTAGTTGTCTTCTTCATCAGATGGAGTCTTGCCCCCTACGGTACTTTCTTTCGTCTGAGAGCTGCTTCGCGAACCTGTTTGTGATGTGATTGACTTGTTAGTTAATCTGTCTAGTTACTTTGAGTGCATAGACTGTTATTCTAATTGATAGTAGAATTACTAAACATGTCCCTTTTATAATTAAATGTGAGGACAAACCTTTGAAGAGCATCTGCATAGGTACCAAGCTGTGGAACTACTTTCAGATGCCCAGTTTCTGGATCTACCCTGCTGGTTGGTTTGCAGAGCAATTCTTGAGCTATTTTCACAAGATTTTCCATGTTCTTTTCTGTTGACACGTCTGTTGAAGCAGCGGTTCCTGTTAAGCTGTCATCCTGATTTATTTTCAAAATAACAATACGATTAATTGTGATGGGAGCACTGCAGAAGTTAGATATGAAGGATTTTGTGACTTACTTGAACACGAAGGTAGTTGTCTTGTGAACGAAAAGATTGGAAAAGAATATTGTTTTGGTAATCAACTAAGTCTGCCCCAGCTTCATAAAAAGCACGTATTATTGGAGATGATCCATTTTCAAAAAGCCAAGAAACAAGTCCCCACTTTGCTGTAGTTTTAGCATTGTATCTCTGCTCATTTCTTCCTGATCCTGTTCCTATTGATAGAACCAGCAACTTATCATGGATGCTCCCGTAATCTGGATTCTCCTTCATCATCTGTTTGGTAATTTCGTTTATTGCTAGAAAAGTCTGCTTACGAAGACATAAAGAGGAGGATACAAATGAATGAGATATAGTAGTATACATATATGTAAGCGCTAGTCTTGGTAAGTTCATGGTTGGTTAAATTTTAACATGGAGGGCAGCCATGCTGAGGGGTTAGAAATATATATTTGGTCGAAAGAAAGAGAATGATTGTTCATTTGAAGGGAATAGTCGCTTCTAAGGGCATGCCTGGATTGTTGTTAATAGGGGAGGAAAAATTCAAGGAGGAAAAATTCTGATGTTTTGAAGTGCCTGATTGGTGATAATACAATAAGGGAGTGATGTATTTCCTTAAAACAGAGGGTAACAATTACCCGGGGGGCCCTAGGGTAACTTTTCCGCTTTTAGTCTCTCACCTCACTCATTCTCCTTCTTGAAGTGCCTGGATTTGGTTTCTTTGGTGGTTCTAATGGTGATGTCAGCCAAATGGGGTTGGTATTGAACTGTTGAAGGTGGAATTGGGTGCTCTATCTCTCTCCTCTTCCTTTCTTCATCCATGTCCATGAGAGACATAATTTTCACCTCTGAAATAATGCCAAATTAGAGGAAAGAAAGTTTTCACCCCCTTAATTAATCCTGAGGTAAAGTGTTCCCCATGAGATATTCCTCCTTAATTTATTCCTGAAAATCCAGGCAAGGCCTAAAAGTGAATTTTCCCTAGATACATCTATTTTTTAAAATTCAATCAATTGAGCGTATCCTTTTAATTTATTGTGATTTATGTCGGAAAAATAAGTTTTACTAAATTCATTTAAGTTTTTTTAAGTTTCAATAGAATTAGATAAGTTCAAGTAAAATTTGATGAGTATAGATAAGTCAAAGTCAATTGAATAGAGTATTGCCTAAGAGCGACTCTAAGTTTTATGACCATTAGCCCACGTAAAGGATATATTCAGAGTTCTTTTCAAAGTTAGAATGGCAATTTAGGAAGAAAAGAGGTTGTGCTCTCTCAAAAGGCATGCTATCGTCCTTCCTATGATGATACAACTGTACAAATTTAATTCTATTTAGTTAAAGAGATCAAATAGCTGGTTGCTGATCAAAAGAAAAAACAGTATGATTGCTTGAGCTTTACCGGATTAGTGCTCACGATTCCCCCATCAATGAGGTTGAAATCCCTCGTCTTTCCGTCTTCATATGTATTTTGAAAATGATATGAAGGAAGAAGAGTAGGAGCAGCGGATGTGCCTATACATATATCTGATAGTTTTGCATCCAAATCAGGGTAAGTCAAAATCTGCATGATTCAAATTGTAAAAAATGAGACTTTTTGAGTTCATTAATTGGCACAATCAACTTTAATCATGGAATGATAATGAATGTTATTTAAACATCGTTATACTCCCTTAGTCTTATTCAAGTGGCCAAGGTTACTTCTACATAGTGAAAGAAAAATGCTAAATATTAAACAAGGAATTTTGTTTGGTGTTAGCCAGGAGTATCCCACACCGATAATAGGGGTAATTTTCCTCGGGGTACTGAAGTCAACTTAATGGGTAAACCCCTCCCAACTTTGGTTACTCCATTCGCAAGAGTCAGGAATCGAACCCTGACCACTTGTTTAAGGGATGAGATTACTTACCACTCACACCAACCAACTTTGGTATGAATCAAGGATTATGAACGACGTGTTTAGAGCGTGATAGAAGTATTAAGTATTTCCTCACTTTCACTGATCAAAAGCTGAATTGGAAGAGTAATTTCTCACAGTCAGCCCTAAATCTGGTCACACTCCTACACATAGACCTTAACTTGGCTACCCTACATTGCAAAAGATAATCATATACAGATATACTACTATAGCTTTTCACATTTGCTACTCATAGACCGAAGTGGTCTCATTCGTTCTCATTCTCGTTCTCTTTCCTTAATTTAGATTAGTAAATTTCTCTTACGAATTTTTAACAATGTTTTTAAACGACGCTCTCAGAAATTCACAAACTTTATTAATGTCCCGGATGCCCCACCTAATATATCTGGCAAAAGCTTAGGGAATCCCCTAAGGGGGCGTTTGGTTATCCTACGCGGTAAAAGGAATGGAATCAAGAAAAGGGAAGGAAACCAAAACCCTTTGATTAAGAAGGTTGTTTGGCTGATTTTTTTTTCACTCTCTCCCATCCCCCTCCCTTATAGCCACCTTACAACCACCATTAGCCTTTTTCTTTCTCTCCCTTATTCCCTCAGCCAGCAATCTTCGATAACCCTTCCTGCGCCGGCAAGTCTCTTCCTCCCTTTCACCAAACAAAATTCGAACCTAACCCTCAGCCAATCTCTCATGAGTGGATTTTTGAGATAGGGCTGGGCTAGGTTTTCGGGAAGGGTTCGGTGTCGACGGTGACGGAGTTTGATGTCACGCGGTTTTCGGCCGGATTTGGGCTTGTTGGTGGTGTTTCCGGCCAAGTGTAGGCTTGTGGTGATGTTTTCGACCAAGTTTGGGCTTGGTGGTGGTGTTTTCGGTCGAGTCCGACCTTGTTGGTAGTGTTTTCGTCGGAATGTGGGTTCAGGGGTGGTGGCATCGACAGATTCCGGGCTCACCGGCGGTGGTGACGGCCGGATCTGGGCTCACAGGCGGTGGTGACGCCGGATCTAGGCTCACGGGCAGTGGTGATGCGATTTCAGGTGGCGGGGCAGTGAGTTAAGTGGTGGTATTTGGTGGTGGATTGGCGGTCAATGTTGAGTCATGTTGACCATGGTGAAGAAGGAAGAAAGGGTAAGTGAAACCGTGTGGGTGGGTGGGGAATGAGAGTAGAGGAGTTTGGGGGTAAGGAGGGGGTAAAGGGAATGGTAAAATAAGCCTAACAAACAACATATAAGGGAATCAAACTTACCCTTTCCTAAAGATCCCAAAACAAACGCCCCCTAAATTAATCACCATCGACTTTTTTGTTCATGCATGTTCTCCGACAGGGTATTCACCCAAATACGAGTCTCAAAATCATGCAGCTATTCTATTCAAACCGCCTAGGCTGGTGTTTCGAAATTGTGATAGTTTTTTGTGGTGGTTAATTTGACTCGCTACTTTTTGTAGCTTTTTGACCAGGTGTGTAATTATTGGTTGTTTATAAAAGTGTTAAGTAAAAACGGCTGTTAGTGTCGGTTGTTTAGTACAAATTGAAAGCAAAAGCCAAAAGGCAACAGAAAAAGCTGGTAAAACAGCTTTTGACTTTTGCTTGAAAAATTGACCTTTCAGCCACTGCATTAACAAACACTTTTTTGGTTGTTCGACCACATATAAAAATCAAAGGCCCATGAAAAAACCATCTAAAAGCCATTTTTTAAAGGAAAAATTGCCTAGAATGATGCAACCTTTGGGCGATTCGCAAATAATAATGCAACCTAAAGATTATTCTGGAATAATGCAATCTTTATACCCCATTTATTTTAAACAGGACAAATGACCGGTGACCTGAACCATAGATAACTTTTCTTTAAAACTTTAAATTCTAAACTAAAAAATTAAAAAAAAAACTTTTAAAAAAAACCTAAACTAAACCCAGCCCCCACCCCCACCTCTCACCCCTCGCCGGTTTTTCAACCCCCCGCCCCCTCGCCGGGATTTTCGACCCCCTCGCCGGATTTTCGATCCTCCGTCGCCGGGTTTTGGACCCCCTAAACTAAACCCAGCCCCCACCCCCAACCCCCACCCCCAGCCCCACCCCTAGCCAGATTTTCGATCCCCTCGCCAGATTTTCGATCCTCTGTCGCCGGGTTTTGGATCCCCTAAAGTCCCCACCCCCACCCCCAACCCCTAGCCAGATTTTTGACCCCCTTGCCGGATTTTCGATCCTCCGTCGCCGGGTTTTGGATCCTCTAAACTAAACCCAGCCCCCACCCCCAACCCCCACCCCCAGCCCCACCTCTAGCCAGATTTTTCAACCCCCCTTGCCGAATTTTCGATCCCCGTCGCCGGTAACCACACACCCAATCCCATTGCGGCCCAAAATCGCCTCCAACAACCACCCATTCCCTCTTGCGTGGTGGTTTGTCGGATAGAGGGAGGTGCGTGCTTGGAGGGCTTGGCTCGTCGGCGGTGTCTGGATGTTTCGTCGGTGACGGCGGTGACAACAGTGGTGGTTTCGTGGCTGGTGGAAGGGAGGAGGGGGTGGGACGTGCCGGTGGGTTCGTGGTTGTGGGGAAGGGAGGAAGGGGTTTTTTTTTCTTTATATTTTTTTAAAAAAAATTATGATAACCAATAATTAAACGCCACGTGTCTCAGTCAACCTGTTCTTTAGGTTAAATCCGGTTTTACCCCATTTAAAATAAATGGGGTATAAAGGTTGCATTATTCCAGAATAATCTTTAGGTTGCATTATTATTTGCGAATCGCCCAAAGGTTGCATTATTCTAGGCAATTTTTCTTTTTTTAAATACTCCAAATAATTGGCCTAAAGCACATCGTAATTGTCCACTTGGTATACATTATAATTGTTCTAATTTGTATTTTTTCTTCGTACTCTTGATCTAATAAAAGTAAAAGTAAAAGTAAAATAACTAAACATTTAAGACACCGGATGATGCTTTGCTAAAGTTGTTTAAAAAAAACATGATAAAGTTAATATCCTCAACCTAATTAGTTTAGAAAAATGATGTATTGCTCATCGCAAGCAAAAACTCTTGAATCATGCGCATATTAGTAAACGGATTGATGGATAATTCATGGTAAACTATACGGAGAAGCATCGGTAATATGTTAACCTTGTAGGAAGAATATATAACTGGTTGGAGCGTCTTAATGTCAAATGTTGGAATGACGACATTTGTTAGTGTGTGATGTAACCTTGTTTCTTTCAAAATTTCCCTTAGTTTTTGGTGGAGATACTTGCCATCATATTTAGGCCCCGTCATTGCTTTGATGAAACTTATTAGCTGAGCAAGTGGCCCCCTACATTTGAATTAAGGAAAAAACAAATTATTTGTAATTCTAAATATTGTAGATGATTAATTACTTTTGGGAAATTCCAAATGGTACCATTGTACATTTGGAAATTCCAAATGGTACCATTGTACATTTGGAAATTTCAAATGGTACCCAAAAAAAAAATTTGTTCCAAGCAATACCATTAAAGATTAGTGATAATTGCTACAGTAACCTTCTATTAAACCAAACATTAATTGGCCTGAGAACTCAGATCTACTCTAACAACATTGCACCTATCCCAGACAAAGATCAGTGGCCTGAGAACTCAGATCTGCCAACAGTGCTTCCACCACCTAAAAAAAGAGGAGTAGGGAGGCCTAGCAGGAACAGAAAAAGAGAGGAGGGTGAAGAACCAAAAGGAAAGAGGGCCAAAACTGTAAAGTGCACTAACTGTGGTCACTATGGCCATAACATGAGGACTTGTAAAGGAGCACCTACAAAGAAAGAGTTGGTTGCTTCTGAACATGCAGTCACCAAAAACAAGAGAAATAGAGATGATCCAGAGAAACAGAAAAAGAAGACAAAGAAAACAAAACAGTTGCAAGAGGTGTTGTCACAAACTGGAAGTCAGCCTTTAAATCTGTCTTAGTTTGATCATTGAAGGTTGTTGATTAGAAGACTTCAAGAAATGCTGCTCCTTTGGAATTATAAGACTTATAATTTATGTTCAACTTTGAGTTTACGTTTTGCAACATTTGTTACTGTGCTACTGATTTAGTTTTTTAGAACAACTTTGTGCTATCTGCTTCATTTTGTACTTTGGG
This sequence comes from Patellifolia procumbens, assembly GCA_947645195.1. NCBI lineage: Eukaryota > Viridiplantae > Streptophyta > Magnoliopsida > Caryophyllales > Amaranthaceae > Patellifolia > Patellifolia procumbens. The sequence continues at coordinate 5,876,716 of CANSGD010000144.1, forward strand.
ATTTGGAAGCAGGTCAGACCTGAGTTAAGAAGGAAATTGGTTGTCAGTAATGCCAAATTGGCTAGATATATAAGTCTGGAAAAAAGTGAAATGAAATTTTGATTCAAAAAGTCTTATCTCCATGAATTTTGTTGGAACACATTTTGGACAAGCAACAACTTTACACCAACTGCTACTCCAAATTGCTTGATGAAATTGACAACCAGTAGAAAATGGACCAGAGGAAGCCATTTTAATGTGGATGAAAAAAAGAGATGGGTTTAGGATTAAGATGGGTTTAGGGTGAACAATCCTTTTATAAGTGAAAAAGGGGGTTTACAGTGAGTTGGTGCGAAAATGAAATGAAAAGAAAAGGGAAGGAGAGTAATTAGGAAGATGGAGGGAAAATTTAGTTAAGATAGAATTAGCTTAAGTTAATGGAAATAAAGCCTAATTAACGTTTGGTTTAACAGAAGGTTACTGTAGCAATTATCACTAATCTTCAATGGTATTGCTTGGAATAATTTTTTTTTTGGGTACCATTTGGAATTTCCAAATATACAATGGTACCAGTTGGAATTTCCCATTACTTTTATACTGTATAATCCTCTATCCCTAGTGTCCCAAATACCTTATTTCTAATTGAAAAAATATAAGTTAATTTATTTAAAATTGATAATGTGGCAAAAATAGATATTAAATGTGATATCAAGTGAAATACATGATCCCAATTCATTGTCACATTTAGTGGAACACAAGATCCCTATTCATTGTCATAAATCTCTTTTGATTGTCTCTGAAATAAAAGCTTTTTCTCTCCACCACATTTTTTACTCACTTTTTTTCGCTCTATTTTTTTATTTCCTTAGAGAACGTATATAAAGCAAATATACTGAGTAAATATAGATAAAGGAGAAACACTGATTCTAAAAGAAAAGAGTCGATAAAGGCAAATAAACTCAATAAATATCATCTTCGTTGTTTTAAAAGATAATATTCTCAAATTATAATTGTCTTTGGCCCTTTTCAAATCGATGATTTAACTATTTCGCATTAAGTTTAAACTCTCCTTTTGTTTTGATAATTAACTATGAACATGCAAACATGTAACTTTGATAATTAAGAAAATAATTGAATTGGTCAGTTTTCAAAAAAAAAAAAAAAGATTATGATTTGTACTTAGAGAAATAAAACAAAGATGATTCTAATTTGAACAAAAAATTAAACAAATTAATTTCGCAACAATATTGTTCTTAGACTTGTTACCTTTCTTGGGGAAATATTTTAGGACCATGTTTCAAGTAGAAGGTTGTGATATCTTTGGCGGCATAAAGAGGACGATTATGGTCATCTGGTGCAGTTAGCATTGATGTTATTAACCCTCCTGTGCTTGTTCCCGCTATCACATCAAAGTAATCTGCTATTCTTACTTCCTTCCCATCCAGTTCCTATATCATTAATACCATAATCCTTATAAACATATTAATATGAATATAACGAAATCATAACTTGAGTACAAAAAAGTTTTATGAGTATTTCTTCCGTCTCCTTTCAAACTCCTAATTCCATTTTGCAATGTCCGTGATAATATAACTTTAACCATAAGAAAAATTGGAAAAATTAGAAGGAGACGGAGTGAGTATACAACATGCATCAAACTTAAACGTCCTAGGTTAAATTAGCGAAAAGGATGGATACATCCGTAATGGACATGTAATACCTGAAGAAGTTGCTCGAGAAAAGCAAGAATGACAGCAGGAATAATGCCTCGAATGCCACCACCATCGATGCTTAGAATAGTGACCAACTTCTTCCTGCTGTAGTAATTGAAGGATGGAGGAGAGCCTTGTAGACTCGCCATTATTATCTCTGATTAATTTTGTTCATTCCTCAAACAAACACCTAATCAAAAGTGCAATAGAGGAAAAGAAGAAAAAAACACAATAACGAGCTAGCAGCAACAACTCAATCGGTCTTTGTTCTATATCATCGTGAGGTTATTATATTATAATCAACATTGTAGACTGGTAACAAGAAGAATTAATTGTTGGATGCAACTATACATGCATGCCATATTCTTGGATTGTTTGAACGTTAAACTTAAAGAGGGATTATGTCTACGATCGTCACTTGTGCGCTTGTTGATTATGTCCATGAGTTATTATTTTAGCTTGATCCGGATCCGGGTAGTCCTAATGGTGTGGTTTGGCTACTAAACCCTAATAGATAAATATGTTGCTTGTGAACTAGGTTGCATGTCTTAAGAAGTTCAAACTCATCACCTAAATTTGGTGGATTATTCTTTTTTGATGCTAAGGTACCAACTCAATCAAAATCCTAAGTTGATAGTTAGAGTCTCAGGGATTGTTTTATACTCTATCACACCCTCACACACAAGAGCAATTTAGCCTTGAGCATAGATGCAGATGATTAGTTTCAGGAATAAATTTATACTCTATCACGCTCCCTAATGCAAAAGTCTGTTGGGTTTGAAGTGTAGATGCAACACAAGTCTCCTTATAAAGGACGCTAAATAATCCACTTAGAAATAAAAGGTGGGTGAGTGTTGACTTGTAGTTTTGGTGATGATAAAGAAAATTGAATTTCTAACATTTCGGGTATAAAAGACTAATACATGAGAATGATTATAGTTACAAGCTTCAACAAATCAAAGAAGATTCAAAGTTCATATACTCAAAGCATTAGAGAATAGAATCACATATCTAAGCATGTATAGTAAGATAAATTGTAAAAGAGTAAGTATTAAGTTATTAGTTTGATTCCTGGTAAGTTTATTGTGTGGAACTTAAGGTGTCATTTTTTGAGTCTAAGAAAGTTCATAAGTCTAGTAATATCTTAAGGTTGCATACATGATTATACTAGAATGTTAGTGTTACAATCCAACCTGCCTTTATATTTATTTTCCTTAGTTTATACTTTCTTATGCTTTAGTTTATGTTTTAGCACTCTAGTATAGGCTTAAGGTTCCATTATTGAGTTACTGCAAAACCAGTGTTCACTGGAAATATGTATTATCTCACACTTAGCCTCTTTAGGGGGAGAATGATGAATTAAATGTTTGTTCACCACTAAGGCTTCCTATTAGTTGTATGCTTGCTTTATAATATTGTGTTGTTGTTGTTGGCCAACTTAGAGCTTGTGCCGCCACTTATTATAAAGCGCCCACCCCAAACTAAAAAATGGGTACATCTCGTCGTCGGCTCCGCTCGTGCCCGCCTTGTGCACACGAGCGCCCGATCGACCCTCTTCTCGTGCTCTTGTCGCCAATAGGCAAGAGTACCCTTTTAGATACCGAGTGCTCGTGCCTCAAGACTCACGAGCCTCAAGAGACTCTTTTCCGCAGTAAGTCTAGCGCACTTGCCCCAGAAGGCAAGGGCGTGCCACACGTTCCAAGGTCAAAACTCTCAGACCGTGACACTTAAGAACTTGTGCATAAAGGTAAGGTGATAGTCTTAAGGTGGAAACTCCGATTGTGTCAATGCATTATATTCCAGACATTAAAGTTATATTGTAGGACAACTTAGAATCTTTTTTTTTTTGGCTTCACATGTATTTAATTAGTAAAATAAAATTAGGATAGACGTGAATCAATTAGTTAGCAAAAGATAAGATTAGGTTTAACTAAAATAAAATGCATATTTATCTTTTAAGAGGATAGAATAGACTTGGACTAGCTATATAGATTCTATCCTTGCTTAACCCTTTGCTCATTAGGTTAATCTATGAGTTCATCCGCTATATATATACATCTCTCATTTGTAATAGACTCCCCTAAGTTTGAGCTATTCGTACATAAGGTATATCATCCATTCCAGAGTCAGTCTTTCATCGCATGAGGTATATTATCAATTTCAGAGCCTTATAAAAGTTGATCCGACCTGCTAACCCGACCTGAAATAAGCGGGCATGGGTTAAGTTTTTATGACCTGATTATCTAAATGGTGGACCCGATCTGGTTTGTCAATTAAGTGGTTTATATTCAGGTTGCAAACCTGATTTAATCCATTTGTACAAAATAATCCAAAAAAAACTAGGTTTAATAAATACGAAATTCGGTCAATAAAGATAAAAAAGTTTAAAGATGAATCATAATTATCATATTTTAAGAAAAAAATTAAAATGTATTCATTTTATGGTGAAATGTATTTTTAATTATAATAAATTAAGATAAAAAACTAAATAATCGGAGATAAATGGGTTAAGTGGGTGACGTGATTATTAAATGGGTTGGGTTAGGGTTGGACTTTTCGGCCTGTTTAACAAACGGGTTAGATTTGGGTTGAGGATTTCCAACCCATTTAATACTGATCCGAACACGAACCTGACTCAACCCGATCTGTTTATCAGCCCTACATATATATCATCTAATATCAGAGCCATTGCCTACTAATGCCCATCCAAAATATTGTTTTATAAAGGCTTATTTACTATAATTTTTATAATAAACTCAAGTGATTGTGTATCATGAGTATGGTACATCCAAGGCTATTCTTTTGCTTAAATAGTCTTGGGTGTACCATGAGAATGTTACATCCAAGTTATTTTTTTGCTCAAATAGCCTTAGGTGTACCATGCTCATGGTACACCCGGGTATATGATGCATAATCTCGCTTATTTACCGATTTCATCACTAGGATTTAACCATTGTACTTCCTACTTCTTAGATTACATTTTAAAGATAGATCCTCATTACAAATCTCTTACATTGATGAAGGACTAGTGCTATTAATACACATAATCATCTAACAATAAATCAATTGCCATATCATAATAAAATTGACAAGACGAAATATGTTCGTTCTATTACATAACAGTTGGGTATTTTCTATCAAAAATATAAAATAAAATAATTGGGTATTGGACATAATTTTTAACAATATATAGTACATATATTCCAAGAACAATAGGGCAAGGATAAACAACTTTATTTTCATATATTTTGTGAGGTGCATGGTTTGAGTCGTTTGACAAACACATTCATAACAAATTAAAACTTTAAACCGAGTTTATAGATTCTTTTTCCAGGTCATGATATTGATAAATTCCTTATATATATTAAAAGTATAAATAATCTTAGTATCCACGAAAACTGGATCTAGTGTCGAGTTAATCACTTTGGCTCGTCTGATATTGTTCCCTTCTTGTCTTCTCCTCCGAAAGTATTCTCGCAAACCTGTCAAATGGCCCTTCAGTTAGTGCTCCATTTAAAGAATTCGGAGTTAAAATTGTTTAAACGGAACTTTTCATTATGTCAAAGAGTCACGTCTTTAGTGAGCTCTAATATTAAAAAAAAAAAGCCAATTTTAATGTGATAAATTGTTACATATGACATATAAAACTCTTTTGTTGGTTTAAGTTTTTGAAAAGAGGCTTTATGTAAGAGTATTTTAGCAGGTTAATTGAGATAAAAGACTTTTTTGGAAAGAGACTCCCCCAGTTAAAATCGTCTTAAAATAATCAAAAGTTATAACCTTTAAAATTAAATCGGCAATATTTGAAATAGAAAGGTGTTGATTTTTTCAATTTTATAATTAATGATATTAGCCTTGTAAGACTATAATTTACTTGTAATAAAAAAAAGCAAATAATATACGTAGCCCTTAGAATTATATAAAAGTATTTAATACTTTTCTAAACTAGTGAAAGCAAATAATAACTAATACGGATTATGTCAATAAATTCTCAATTTAATACTATTTTGTGTAAGATAGTTAATGATTAAACATAGCCCTTTAGACTATGAATATCAAAACCCATAAAAAAATTGCTGAGATAAATAGCATATGGCATATTTAATTTGTTTTGTGTTTGAAAATTTGTGAAAACCAAAATATAAGTTCAATTCGTTCAAACTTCCGAAAACAATAGTTTTAAGTTTTTTGTTGTCAGTTTTCGAGATAAATCTAATTAGCATCGACATAACTATTTTCAAGTTTATTCACAACTTATATCATATGTCTCTAAAATCATAAAAACCAAAAACATCAAATATCTATCTATATTAGATTAGATTAATACCTTATTAAGGCCTCCTCATTGGTTCCAGCATCAGGGACAGTTTGATATAGGCCCGTATCAAAATTAACCCTGGAAACCGGTTTTTTCAAGAGTGCCTTTCCAAATTTGACTAGATTTTCCAAATTCTCTTTGGTTGCTGCATCAGATGATGCTGATATTCCTGTTAGTGTATCATCCTGGAATTCATTGCCATTTATATAAATTAGTAGAGTACCTTTCTTTGGAGGCAATAAAAATCACCCAAGTATCTTAAGCATGCTTATTACTTGTTTTGATTTTATTAAAAAGTTGACACTTAAACAATCGATATTATGAAATTACAAGTTACATCGATAATATTTTGTTTTCTACTCACTTTCACAAGGTAACATCAAAATTACCATATTCATCCAGAGTACAAAATTTGACTCATTTGTATATTCGAGATGGGTCTTAAGTCTTTGAGAAAAACATCGACCATAAACCGATAAACATATGATTTATAATAAAGAATGGGATAAGACTCAAAATTCTTCATGGTATAACGTATGCATGGATTTAATACTACATAACGAGTTCTTACAAAAGAATGTCTATCTTAACAATCTGGGTACATAAAATATAAAATTCCATATTCAAATAAGTAGATTAATAGGAACTTACTTGGATTCGGAGGTAATTATCAGTAGAACGATAAGCTTCAAAGGCCACAGAATTATGAAAATCAACCATATCAGACTTCGATTGATTATAAGCATCAAGCATTGGAGTAGAACCATCCTCAAATAACCATGAAATAATACCCCACTTTGCTGCGGTTTTAGCATTGTATTTCCGGTCTACCTTATCGGATCCAGTCCCTAAAGATATCACCATTAAGCGTTCACGATCCGTGGGCTTTATCGGAAAGAAATTTGGATTGCTTCTCACTACTTGTTTTGTCACTTCGGTTATTGCAACTAGTGTCTGTGTACATGATAAAATTAAATGGTGCGGACATTATAAACAAGATTCAATTTCATATCTTTGTAAATCATAAGACAAGATTTAATTTTACCAACTGGACTAATTAACGTTTATATATAACTATACTAGTTCTAGCTTATTTGAATATGAAATTTTACTAGTTTAGAAAAGTATTACATATTTATACATAAGATTACCTATATCATTTGTCTTTTAATTGTTAAACAATAAGTACATGGTAAATTGTGCGTTGAGCTTGTACTTGATCTTCAACTTTATAAATTTTCTTAAGCAAGATAAAACTTAAGTAAATTGAATTATTTTCATTTATGTAGGAATGAAGCTACAACAAAAAATGAAAAATGAAGACATAGATTATGTAGAAAATCATATATCCTCATTTATAAGATGTATATTTTCATTTATCCATTTCAATCAGAATTTCTAGCAATTGCATCCAACTTTAAAGTTAGTTCAAGAGGGTAAGCCCATGTAGACCTGGCAAAGCTGACCCGACCTGAAACCCGAAATCGACCCGAGACTCAAAATGACCCATACCCGAGCCGAAACAGACTTGACCCGAGATTGACCCAACCAGATACTGACCCGAATAATATTTATCCATAATTTTTATTATAATTTCAAGTAAAGCCTCGGCATAACTTCAAATAAGCCTATATAATGGTGGTGCTCTGATACCAATCCTCCCCTTAAGCCTAACACGACCAATCACTCGATTAACGATCAAGAACTTTGTATCGTTTTAGGGGTCTGGGACAACGACCCGAAACTTGAACCGACCCAACTGACATACCCGAAGTGGACCAGACCCGAAATTGACCGTAAATCAGGCTGACCCGACCCGGTTGCCACCTATAAGCCCAACTGTCCAAGTAGCCCATAGGGAGACAAATTAATCTTAAAACGATTGGTATTAGGAAATTAATTGGTTAAGGCTATAGATCAAAGTGGTGTAAAATTAATTAATAACACTAGCAAATATATACTTTCTTCGCTCTATAATTCTTGCAACTCCTTTTTTTTGTGGTATTCAATGTCATACTTTGCTTATTAATATCTTCGACTATATATTCCACTTGGAAAGGATGGATGGATGAGATTCGAACATGTGATCTTCTAGTTAGTAGTTACACTAGCTCTTGATACATGTCAAGAAACCAACTCAACCAAAAGGTTAAGCTGATGGTTGAAAGCCCATGAGTAGATATATCAATATAGATATGGAAAATTGATGGTTTGAAAACTACACACCAATGAGAATTTATCAAGATCTCGCATGAGTATTCTTTTTCCAATATAACAGTGATAATTCTTTGTCAAAGTTCAAAATTTTTGACTTTAAAATTAGACGTATTGTAAGAACTATAGAGAATAGGAAAAAGTTAACAAATTCAGAACATATTATCCAACTCTATACTATGTACAGAAAATTTGTAGTCTTTCATAAGATTTTACCAAACAAGTGATGTTATTATTGGGGAAAAGTGTGTTGTAATCGTGTTAAGTTATGATAATCTACTAAATAAGAAACTACGAGCATAAACTAATACGAGTATACAGAGCCGTCTCAAACTTTTTCGAGGCCCTTAGCGAAAATGACACCGTGGGCCTTATAAACAACAAAATATGCATTAAGAAAAATTACAATTAAGGAAAACAAAGAGTTAAGAAGGAAATATTCATATGAATTTGTATAGGGTTAGTAAAACCTTTAGTATTACTTCTTATCTTAAGTAACTTTTTATGTGTGGGGGCCCCTTAAAAATTGAAGGCCCTGAGCGGTCGCTCAAGCTGCTCCCTCACTTGAGACCCCTCTGCGAGTACAGCTTATATTCCCAATTAATTATCAAACAACAGTTGACTTAAATGCCTAAGCATGGGAGAAGAATAATCTTACGGGATTATTAGCAGCAATACCACCATCAATTAGATTAAATTCTTTGACATTGCCCTTATCATCTTTGTTTTGAAAATAATGGGCTGGTAGCATAGTTGGAGCAGCAGACGTGCCTATGCATATGTCAGACAGCAAAGCGTCCAATTCTGTTGCAACTGGGACCTACACCATTTTTATGATTTTTTTGGATTAGTTTTCTTTGACATTATCAACATTTAAAAAGGGGGTACTAAATTGCAAAAGCATAACATAAACAATACTTCACTATTACATCTATTATCATCTCTAAATTCCCGTTGAGGTTGACCTATACTCTTTCAAATGAATAAATCAACGAGTGAGGTTTGTGCTCAAGAAAAGTCGGGTTGTAGTAATCATTCAGTAACTTCTACACCATTAAGAGTTGGAAATGTAGCTCATCTACATTAATACTCCTATGTTATATCACTCTCTAAAACACCAAAAACTTGTACAAGACCATGATAAACAATGGTGTACATATTTCCTATAGTTGTATATTACACTTTCAAAATTATAAATATATATTTTAATTATTAATATTTGACAATTAAAGGTAAAAAAGTGAATATTATATTAAATATACAAATACATACCACCTTCATATTTTTTAGTTACAAAGCTTTGGCTTTTGCACTATTTTTGTACTAATTATCAACTTAAGTTTTGAAAGCCATTGTTTGATTTAGTTCTAGTGTACTTAGTAACAATATCAACTTTCAATAATATTTACTAATTTATTAATGATATTGATGGTCAAAATTGTACATTAACTAGCTAGAAAGTCAAAGCTTAGTAACAAATAAAATAAAAGGAATATTACATAAATACTTCTTTTTATAAAGTAATCTAATCAAAAAATCTCAGAGATGTAAATAGTGCAAAACTCAAAAAATATCAATCTACAAATGGGATGAATCTCTATACTATAAGGGAAGAGGAGGGGGTGGACAACAAAAATAAGAAAAGATAAAAATGCATTAAATTAAATGAAGAAAGTTATAGTTCCTATAATTAATTAGATTAGTTAAGTTTTTTTATATTTTCAATCATAGCCATTTATTTCAAACTAATTTCTTTTGGGTGATAAAGTATCAAACGTTTCTTTTTATAATTGTTTCATTTCACTCTCCTAGTCCCTCTCTCATTCTCTCTCTAAATGACATCTTTCATTAATCTTTTAGTTTTTGTCTTCATTGACGTTTTAATTTTAGATTATTATTGTAATCTATTCTCTAAAATTTATTACTCATTTTCTATTACGTATTTTTTTTGTTTCACTCTTTAAATTCTTTTGACATTATAATTACACCCCTCGAAAAAACAAAATAACTAAAACTTAACGATTATTTGTTAAAAAATAAGAAAAAAATATATACACTCACGGGAGAAAGTGCAATACAATTTCTCCAAAATCCTTATCTTGTCCTATTTCGTACACATCGTGTATATATGGATGGAAAGAGGACATTTTTCATAAGAAAAACTAAGGTAAAAAGATATGACAAGTAAAAGGGAAATCCTTATCTTTATTATATAAGGGAAGGAGAGGACTTCGTGTCCATAAAAAATTACAATCTCACCCTTTTCTGCTAAATTTCTATTCGATAAGGGAAGAGGGTAAACGATAAAAGAATTTAAAAAGTCATAAAATAATAGACTTGCTTGAAAAGATAAAAGATGATAGTTATTTTACTTCTGAATTGGAGGTGCAAATAAATTATAAACTGCGAACTAATTCATAATTTTGTTTGAGACCAAAAACTTTGATCGTTTCGAAAATTTATGGCACGCATCGCGTGCATACAAGGCTAGTATAAGTATATGGTATCAAATATATAGGAGTTATACAATAGCTGATGAAGCTAAGGATATCGAGATTTTATTAGAAGAAAAAAAATTTAAGGTTAGTATTAACTTCATGTTTTCGAGTGAGTGATAGCTTAGTTCGTTAGAGCATCCCTCTCGATTCCAACAATTTATGAGATTGATTCTTATTTTATTTTATCTTATTTTTGCTGCTTCCTATACGCCTAAAAGATAATCAAATTTTCACAGATAGACTGTCTTTTCTTTTCAAATGAGCGTCAATCTTGTATTCCTACTTTTTATTGGCTATGTTCCTGCCATAATAATCATGAATTCCAGTTAAATGCAACTTACTGCGAGGGCAAAATATTTGGTGGTCAAGGGCAAAGTTGAAATTGAAGAACATACCATATAAGTAGAAAAGAGAACAGGTTGAAGATTCTTGATATCAAATGTTGGAATAACCACATTAGTTAAGGCTTGATGCAATCTTGTTTCCCCAAGTAATCCTTTCACTAGCTGATGAAGGTATTTTCCATCGTATTTTGGCCCGTTTAGCAACTTCACTAGAGTCCCCATTGAACCAAATATCCCACTACAACTCCAATAATATATACAATAATCAATCAATTACAAAACAAAGATCAATTCCTGATATCCAAGAAAAAAGACATCCATGTAAAAAAAAAGAAATTACATTGTTCTAACCTCTACTATGTAAATATATATAACCTGATTTTATTCTTTGACGCTATAGTTGTACAATTTTTTACACTATACAAATTTCCAATTTAATTAAGGACATACTTATTAGAAAGTCAACTATATATCATGTTTATTTCAAGAAATGTGCCAACTTTTTCTGAGTATTTCTAATACTTCTAGTATATACTTCTATAGAATACATAGAAAGAGGGAATCGAGGGAGCATTATTTACAAACCAAAGCTTTAAGCTTTGAGTAGTTGTTTTTTCTAGCTTTTCTAGTACATATATAGTATAAATTGTTCAGAGACATAATACTAAATCAAACCTAATAATAATACAATAGTAATATTTTTCTTATCTAAATCACGAAAAACAAAACAAAAACTAACTTCGACCACAATAAAAGCAAATGGGAAGATAATTTAGGAATAAAGAAAGTAGTACTTTGTATGTGATGTTAAGTACGTAGTAGGGAAAGAGGTGGTATCAATGATAAACATAGTATATATCTTGAATATGCACAAAAGGCTCGCATTTCAAATTTTTTGATGTATTCTTAACATACATATAATAGTGTGCTTTGTGTTCTTTCTCATTAAAGAAGGCATGTGGACATAAATTCCGAATATTGAATATATTTGCTCATCACTAAAACGGGATTATCATGACTCTAGTCCCAATAGGTCTAGGGTGCCAAGAAACATTACAAGGGTTTTACCACTCTAATGAACCAAAAACTAATCCATACATTTCTAAGTAAGTTTGATTCATATACCTTGGTTGCCGGAAGATCTTTGGACAATGTTCAAGATAAAAAGGAGTAATCTCCTTGGCGGCATAGAGTGGCCGATTTTTATCGTTAGGGGCGGTTATCATGGCGGTTATGAGGCCACCGGTGCTCGTTCCAGCAATGACATCAAAATAATCAGCCAACCTTGCTTCCTCCCCATCTAACTTCTGTATGTTGTGAATATGAACATGCAATATTATTGTAAGTCATGCAGAATAACATAATTTCAACCGTTAAACTTGGCATATAAGTACTATATATGCAATGATAATTAGATTATCGTCTCTTGATATAATATTTACGTACCTGGAGTTGTGATTCAAGGAATTCAAGCATAACTGCAGGGATTAATCCCCTAATGCCTCCCCCATCGATACTTAATATTGTTATGAGATTACCGCGATTTGGGGGTCTAGGGCTAAGGGGATAACTCAGAGATTTCTCCATTGGGGGAAAAGGATTGATTATGATAGTTAACGTGAAGTTATTACATTAGGAGTACATACAAGTATATAACATATATATATATAGTTTCAAAGAAAACTTATCACATAAAATTAAGTACGACTTAGAGGTGGCTAGGGACTATATAGTCAAATAGCAAAGTTATTCCTCGAAACCATATTAAAATGATGGACGATGTTATGGAAAGTTACTTGATCCGGTTACAAAAAAATAATATGATTTACTCTCAAGATCTGGTTCATCGTCATCATACTTATAATATTGAAGAACTTTACTTGATGGTTTTTTATTTTTTTTGTTGTTTCTTTAATATCTATTGTAAATGTTGTATAACTTGCGATAGGTTAAATTTATTTTTAAAAAAATTAAGACCTGAATTTATTTTTTTTAATTTTTGGGGTGTGGTTTGCTTCCTTAGTCGCACAAGTGATGTAGGGTAATGGCAGGAATGTTATGCATATTGTCAATAAAATTGTAAAAGAAAATGTATATAATAATAGAAGATTCTCGTACTACATGGGATAAGTTTTTTTTTTCCCCGGGAAATTGACTTGACTAGCTAATAATTTATCCAATACAGAATTATATGAAATAATTATTTAGACTTCCTCCAAGTTCCTTCTTTCCTTAATCAACAATTACGTTCAAGCACGTACGAATGCCACTAATTAATCAGATATTATACTCATCTCAACTACATCTTCTTTAATTTTTAGACTTCCATTCAATCAACTTACCAAATAATGTAAACAGCTGTCAGCTAACTTAACCAGCAAGGTTTTTGCGTTGTGATAAAAGCTAGTTAATAGGAAAATTAAACCTATATTGATTAGTATTAATTATTACCCTTTTAGAGAATATACTTGTTTTCATATATCGGGCTCCCATAGACGCATAAAATTATAGACCGTCATACCACCCCAAGTAACTTTACTAACAAAGTCAGTTGACAACCATGTGTTATATTGTACTACTTTTTTTTTGGTGCAATATTGTACTACTATAAATGGGTCATCATCACGATAATCCATAATATAATGGTTTTTATCACTCTAATGTTAACTCATCATAATTCATATTTCATAATAGTATTGGTTTAATCACTCTAATGTTGTAATTTTTTTTTTTGACAGTAATGTTGTAGGTTTTGTGGTAACACGCACGCACCATAAAACTTGGGGTCACTTAAGCCTAGCCATAACATGTTATTCAATAATAAACTTAAATACATGATCTGTCAGAGTTCATGATCTAAGATGAACTTTGATCTAGATATGCTACTAAGAACATAAAATGATTAAGAGAAACAGAAAGATAACTTGGGAGAAAAGAGAGAAACATTTTTATTTCTGATTCTTATTGAATGAATGAGCTAATACATCATATCTACTCTATATATACAAATAATACAAGTATGATCTCATAGGAGAGAATCTAGCTAGCTCATCTCTTAACAAACAATCTAACTAACTAACAAGAGTTTGTTAGAAGATATTTTCACATGTGATAATATCTAACAATAACCTATTATCACATGTGGAGAAAATAACTAAGTACCAACACCCCCCTCAAACTAGGGATGGAAGAAACCATGCCAAGTTTGAGGGGGGTGTTGGTACTTAGTTATTTTCTCCACATGTGATTATATCTAACATTAACCTATTATCACATGTGGAGAAAATAACTAAGTACCAACACCCCCTCAAACTAGGGATGGAAGAAACCATGCCAAGTTTGGAAGAAAGTAAGGTGTGCTGAGAGCTTGGTAAGATCTTAGTAAAGATGTCAGCTAGCTAGTTATGTGTAGGCAAATAGATGAGTTGAAGAAGCCTTTCCAACACTTTATCTCTTGTTGAATGACAGTCCACTTCAATATGCTTAGTCCTTTCATGAAAGATAGGATTTTTAGCAATATGAATGGCTGACTGATTATCACAATGCAAGGTGACTGGTTGAAGATTGTTAACTCCAAATTCCTCAAGAAGCCTTACAACCCAAGTAACTTCAGCAATTGCTTGTGCCATAGCTCTGTATTCTGCTTCTGATGAGCTCTTGGAGATAGTACTTTGCTTCTTAGACTTCCAGCTAATAGGTGAATCTCCTAAGAGAAGTACATAGCCTGTAACAAATCTTCTTGTTGTAGGACATGCAGCCCAATCTGAATCTGTGAAAGCTTGTAAAGAGAGATGAGAAGTAGCTTTAAGTAAGATCCCTTGGCCTGCTGTGTGTTTTATGAATCTGAGGGTATGAATAAGAGCTTGGATGTGAGACATGTTAGGACTATGCATGAATTGGCTAAGGGATTGAACATAAAAGCAATGTCTGGTCTAGTATGGGATAGGAAATTTAGTTTGCCAACATAACATCTATATAACTCAGGATCAGAATAAACAGGAGAATTATCTTGATTAAGTTTGAGGTTAAGAGGGAAAGGTGTGATAGCTGGTTTTGAAAGATCAAAAACACAATCAACTAGAAGATCATGAGTAAATTTCTTCTGACTGAGGATATAACCAGCTTGAGTATGACAGATCTCAATACCAAGAAAATAATGTAGTAACCCAAGATCTTTGATACTAAAGGTATCATGCAAGAATTGTTTAAGAGAGGTAATGAGCCGTTGATTAGAACCAGTTACTATGATATCATCTACATATACTGCAACAATAGTAGTATCATCACCAGAATGTTTGAGAAACTGATGAATAATCTGAGATGAACTGATGCTGATCGTAAAAACAAATCAGTCTAGAAGAGATAGAGAAATGATAGCAGGATCGTGTGTCACTCCTCTGATACCATGTTAGAGTTCATGATCTAAGATGAACTTTGATCTAGATATGCTACTAAGAACATAAAATGATTAAGAGAAACAGAAAGATAACTTGGGAGAAAAGAGAGAAACATTTTTATTTCTGATTCTTATTGAATGAAATACATCATATCTACTATATATATACAAGTATGATCTCATAGGAGAATCTAGCCAGCTCATCTCTTAACAAACAATCTAACTAACTAACAAGAGTTTGTTAGAAGATATTTTCACATGTGACAATATCTAAAAATAACCTATTATCACATGTGGAGAAAATAACTAAGTACCAACATGATTAAGTAGCAATACACTTCATATTAACCACTTGAAATCCAGCAGGGTCCGAACATGCAAGGGCGGAGGGAGGGGACTGGTGGAGGCCATCGTCTCCACAAGGTCAAATTTTTTAATGTGTAGTATATATAATTTAATGTAGTATAATATCACTAAATAGACATAGATTAGTTGGTTTATAATCACAAATAGGTAAACAATTCATGATACTCGGGTTCAAATCTCCATGTCAACATTTATTTCACGTTTATACAAGGATTTTTGACAAAAAAAATCCTTCATACAAATTAATTTTTCGAATTGTTAATTTTATCCTCCTCATCAGAAAATTCCTAACTACGCCATTGGGTTCTTGGAATCCGGCTCCCCCAAATTTTGAGTCATTTTGTTATTTGGTTGATGTAAAATTTTGCGATTTTAAATAGATTAAATTTTATTTCTTGGCCCCTTCTAAATACGCAAAACAGAACATTGGTCTAATCTCCCTTAACAAAATATCGGTTCCTCCTCTAAAGTTTATCAATTAATATCAAGCAGCTAGAGATTATATATATATACCTCCATTTTTTTTGTTTGTCTCATTTACTGTAATTTCAAATGCCAACATGTGGGTGGGGACAACAATTAAGGAGTTCACTTATTTATATTAAATGTGGTGAGAGAAAAGTGTAAGCTACATATGGGACCAAAAGTGATATAATAGAGTAGATGGCCAAGATGGGTAATATAATTTCCCATATAGGAAAAGATGAAAAGGTATGACAAACAAAAAGAAATAGACAAAAACGGAAAGTAGGACAAACAAAAAAAATCAATAAACAGAGAGAGTATATATATGGAAGCTCAAAGCCGGTGCATCATGCATGCATGTATTTCTCTGAGGTTCTAGCTTTCCTTTTCGAACTTTGAATTGCATGGTATGCTCTCTGAGTAGCGAAAGCTCGCGTTTAAAGAAGATTGTTGATGAAATAACAGTTCCGAAAAATACTAGTTCATTATTTACTATTCCTAAACCTTTTTTAATAATGGTAGTATATTTATGTTGGAAAAGTAACAACGAATTACACACAATGTATAGCGGAAGCAAATGAACTTTCCCACTTGTGTTGTAAAAAAGGCAATCACAACCAAATATAATAAGAACAACAATAAAGCAAGTGTAAACAACCCACAAACTATGAAACAAAGCACACAACGATTTACGTGGTAAAACCCCAACGAGGGGAAACCTCCATCGGCATCATAGGCCGGCTTGATGCCTTCCACTAATCACCAATAAAAAAGTGGGTACATCAATGTCTTCCCTAGACAATTCTTGCGGTACTACAAACATCAAGAAACATTAGTGGAACAACAAAACTCCATAAACATCAATCAAAAGTGGGAAAATAACAATTATGGAGAATTTTTGGCTGAATATAAAATATCAGTTTCAGGAGCACAAAACAATTACTTTGAAACTAATTCTGGGGCCCTGTATATTGGCGGGGCCCTGTGCGGGTGCTCACCTTGCACAGAGCCTTAGCCGGGCCTGCTTATTACTGGTCATTCCGGGAGCTTCCATCATCTCGCTTTAAGCAAAGGACATGTGGTGGCATTCAGGCATCATGCTCAACAAGCGAAGAACTCAACACATCACAGCTACATATTTTCACTTCTTTACTCCTATGATCAATACAACTATGAACACTAGGAGAAAGAGAATTACCTTCAGGGGGAATTTGACACTTTTCTTTTTGATATGACCAAGTTTGTATGCGGCAATAGAAGCAAACTTGGCACATTACCCTTCTCACATAACTTAGCTTGCATCACAAAACAACTATTTTCCTTCTTCCCTCGAGCCGCGACCAATGAGCCTTGAAAACCTTATAATTTCAGGGTAGATCTAAAATATCAAAAACAAGTCGTATGATGCATTTAAGTCAATTTGAAGGTTTCAACAACTAGTACCTCAATATCCTTAGGGAGGTCTTTGATTAAAAAGTTTATAGACTATTGAAAAGTTTTGATATAGTCAATTTGTAGGCTTCAATACACGCCTTTCATACATTACAAAATAAACTACATATGATGCACCTCGTGTTCGTAGAAAACTATTTTAAAGCCTTTGTAATAACCAAGAACAAGAGTATGATGTAAATGGATGCCTTTGGAACTATTTCGAGTTACTACAAAATTATTCAAAACAAGCAATAGAGTGAACTCTAAGTCGATGTAGTGTGTCTCAACCAAGCACAGAGGTCATTAATAAAACTCATCGTTGGGCCTATGCTCAAAAATTGACAAATTCAAACGTCTTTGAGACATTTTGAAAGGCCAACAAGACAAATTCAAAAATCACAGTTGACATTGGCTACTTGTATAGTGCAAAATAAAAGTAAAGATCAAAAGTCAAAAATCAATTGATTTTTTTTTACATGGTAATCTTAAATATAAAAAAATCTACATGGTAGATCCTAATTACTATACATTATTATTCTATAATCTTACTTAGTATTTTAAATTGACTTAAGGTTAGTTTAACTATGTTAAGGTGTAATTAACACAATAACTTAGGTTAGTGGTTAACCTAAGTTAGTATACCCCACCCATCTCTCATCTAATAACATAGTGTTCAAAATCAAAGTCTCAGCATATCGTTACTCTTCATCTTCCTCCCTTCCAAACTACTTCAATGGACTTTAAGCTTCACCTCCATTAAAATGCCAAAATTCACTGCTTAAAACTACTCAATCTAAGGAAAACTCCATTCATTAGGATTGAAGGTTGTTATTGGAGGGTTTTTCTCGTGAAATTTAGTTCACCTAGGTAATTCTAGCTTGGTTCAATTTAGGGTTTATATGTTGGGGATTGCGATTTCAAAAGCTATTTGAGTTGAAAAGATTCAATTTTTATTCTTCCAACATCTTCAGGTATCTAATTTTGTTCTTAATTATGGTTGAATTGCATTACTTGTTCTGTTAGATAATGGTGCTCTTTTTTTTTTGTATGTTATTTGAATCTAAAATTTAATGTCATTATTTTGTCCTAATAATGTTGAGACTTTATTTGCGTATATTTTCTGGTTTGTTATATATCAAATTTTGCTTATTTGTTGTTGCTATGTGCTTTTTTTTCATTATAGAATGTCTGATAAAGTGGTCTTGAAGTGGTGTTATATGGGGATGGATGTTGACAGTGTGATTGACGACATTGATAGGGTTAATCTCATTGATTTAGTTATTGAGTGTTTAGATAAGACTGAAGAGAAGGGTATTAAACATCCTGGATTCCCTACGTTTGCTTATGTTTTAAAAATGAAGCATTTAGACCTCAACACTGATATAGACCTCATGAAAATGTTCCAAAACTTACATAACGAAGAAGTGATCTATATATGGGTTGGGAGTGTCATGCAACCTACTGAATTAATGAAGTCTGTGTTAACCTTAGGAGCTACACAGAAATCAATGGAACAAGAAGAAAGCCTTGAAAAGCCAAGTTCCTCCCCTGCTATGCCTTTATTTCAGACAACAATAGATAGGCCTAAGAAGTTGACCCCTAGGAGAAGTGTTAAGATTCAAGGTAGCTTACTTGACAATGACAATAATCAGGAGACAACTGAACCCATTGTTGAGTTTGCATCATTCAAAGTTAGGGAAATTAACAACATTGACCTTGATCAGACATTGCATGATATTATAGTTGAAAAGCCACTGCTCCTAAAGGAAGGGGAAGGGAAAGGCCACCACAAGGTAATGGAAAGGACAAGGGGAAGGGAAAGATGTATCCAGATATGATTTTCTTAGGTCATAACCCTGTAAATGAGACTGAGATTGTTGACCAAGAAAATCTCCAGCCTCTCACCTAAACTTTAAACCCCCTACTAACCTCTCACCTCAACTTTCCCAGCCTAACCCCCTAAATGAAAATGAAATTGCAGCAATTGAGACGCCTATGATCCAACCAAAACAAAACAAATGTGGAGCTCTTCTTAGGATGCCAACAAACACAGGTTTTCAGGCTAAGAAAATCCCCACTACCACTGCCAAAAGGAAGAGCATTGTAATTAGTGATTCCCAACCTAATAACTGTCAATAGCAGTTTAAACCAAAAGAGAAGAATAGTTGTGAGTTTAAGGGCTAGTGAAGAAGAAACAAGAGATGTTGAAATTTATGATGATGATGATGATGATGCTTACAGTCCTAGTGAGAGTAATGATTCGGATTGTGTGAGTGACACTGTCAGTTTGATAGATGAGGGTGAAGAGTCAGACACGGGCTATGACTTCATGGTGAATGATGATTTTGATCCGTATGAGGGTCCACATTGGGATGATTATGATGGTGTGAAGATGACAACTACTTTGCAAGGGTGTACTTGAATGGTGAGATGTATCAAGAACAGGAATTTGGTAAGATTACTTTGAAATCGTGGCAAATCTTCATGGATAAGCAGCATCTTCGGGATGTTGTAAGAGATTATTGTGTGCAATCTGGCTTCTCAGTTATAGTTAGGAAGGCTAACAATCTGCAATATACTGTTGTGTGTTCTTCCTTGAATTGTGGGTGGAGATTGCATGCAGGAAGGTTACTTGATGGTATTACATGGGAAATCAAGTCGATTCAAAACCCTGAACACACTTGCATTGGGTTAGTGCCCAGGAATGACATGGTTAACACCAAATGGGCCACAAGGGTGCTGCTAGAAGACATAAGGGCCCACAATAATATCCCTGCGAAGGCTTTAAATAAGTTTTTGTTTCAAAGATATGGAGTTCAGATGTGTCCTTGCACATTATATAAAGTAAGGAAGACAGCACTATTGGAAATTCATGGGGGATTTGATGTTTCATACAACTATCTCCCTAACTATTGTGAGGTTGTTAAGTCTTTGTGCTTGGAATCCATCAACACATCCTGAAAGGCCTTTAGGATTTACTAGCATCTTCATTTCATTTAAGGGTGCGTTAGATGGGTTGCTTGGCGGGTGTAGGAGCTTAATTGGTGTTGATGGAGCTCACTTGAAGGGAAACTATGGAGGTGTATTACATTCTGTTGTTGCTCTTGATGGAAATAATGAGATATTTCCATTTGCATTAGCCATTGTAGCGGGTGAAGATGAAGTTGCATGGAGGTTCTTCATTTGGCATCTCAAGGAACTTTTTAAAGATTCAGGGAGGGGTGATGATCGGTGCATCATGTCCGATAGACATAAGGTTATGTCTTCTACCACTTGTTTTCTTCAAGTTTACTGCATTTTTTATGTTTATTTGATCTTGACATTGACTGGCATTATGCTATTTGTAGGGTATAAGCAATGCCATTAAAGGTTTATGGCCCAAAGTAGGTCGGAGATCCTGCTGTAAGCATCTAAGCAAGAATTTCAAAGCCAAATTCCCTGGACCTCTTATGCTTAGTCTGTTTTGGAAGGCTAGTGGGGCATACTCCTCATTCACCTTCAGGAAGGCAATGGTACAATTGCAAAAAACAAATCATTTGGCACTTGAATGGTTAGCTGACATTGGCCCACAATCTACTTGGACCATACACAAGTTTGATCCTGCCATCAAGTCTGACCTCAATAAGAACAACTTTGTCGAGAGTTTCAACTCAACGTTAGGAGTCGACAAATGCAGGCCAGTGCTCACTCTCCTTGAAGGTATATTCTATGTAGACCTTTATGCTTAATAAATACATTTAAACAATCTAAACAAAACCTTTATACAAAAATTAGGCAAAAATAAAATCTGGAAATTATTAGAAATCATTTCAGGCTTTTTCGACGATACGCTTCTTCGTCGAACCGTGCATCTAATCTCCCTTTTTTACGTCATGTTGCAGGTGTTAGAAGAGTCACTATGGTCAGAATGGCAACAAGGAGGCAGCTTTGTGAGGATTGGGACAGAGTTGACATATGTCCTAATATTGTGAAGAGGCTTCATGTGCTCAGCAAAGAATCTAGAACCTGTGTGGCTTACGTTAGTGGTAATGGTGAGTATGAGGTGCACGATGCCCAGATTACCTGTAAGCCTCAATGACATGACTTTCAAGTGTGGGAGATGGCAACTAAGTGGCCTTCCTTGTAGGCATGGTATGAGGGCGATCCAACATGCAACGCTTGACCCTCATACATTGTCAATAACTGGTTTTCTGTTGAGATGTCATTGTTGTTAACTGGTTTTTTTGGATATTAAGTTAGACGTTAAGTTAGATGCTTAATGTCATTGTGGTTAACTTTTTTTTGGATATTACATCAATGTTGATAGACAGATTTTTCATTGTAGTCACAATCGCTTACGAGGGCTATACCTCGGCATCTTTTATTGAGACATTATGTAGTTTTTTTTATATTTAAGATTACCATGTAGAAAAGTTGAAAGTTAAGGTCTATCAGGTAAAATTTCCCTAAAAAAAAATACCTAGTAAAAATCATTTATTAAACCTCCTTAAAAAATCAAGATAAAAACAAAAAAGTCAACGGTCAAAAACACAGACACCTTTACCTCGACGACAACGATGCTATCTCAAACATAGTGCGCAAATGTTGCTCCTAAACACTTTCAAAATTAATTAATTAAAAAAAAGGCACCAAAACACAAGCGGGTGTCTGTCAGGAAGAAGAAGCAAGGTGAAGTGAGAGAAAAGAAAAACCAGAACTTTCTTCCCGTTAACTACGCTGTTACTGTTGCTTTTAAGGTTAAGTTGGGGTTTATCTTAAACGTATACATTAACTCATAAACCCCACTTAAAATCTTTGTTTATTATTTACATGTATGTTTAAAGCAATCTGAGAGCTGGGTTTTTACCCATTCTTCCATTTGTGAAGAAAAATGGTTGAGATTTGCAGTTCTTTCTACAAGGTACCACTTTTAATCTTCTGTTTTATTTATAAGTAATTAGCTATATAAAATTGAAGAAGTTATTCGTTATTACCATTTTAGACTATTCTGTTCAAATAATCTAGTAGTGGGTAGTTGTAAGATTTTGACATTTTTTGTTGTTTCTTAGTATTATTTCCATATTTTGATAATAGGATGCTTCCTCAGGAATAGTGGGTATTTGAGATTTGATAGGAAAAAGATGTTTATTGTCTTTATCATCAATAAATTACTACTCTTTTATCAGCAAAAGATGAGTTAAGGGATTCAGTCTTGTATTAGCGGTCAAAAAGTTGGTGGGTTATCAATCTTACCAAAAGATGTTGAGAAAAATGAGGTGAAAACTGGAAAAAAGAAGAAATTGATAGATGGATTTGCACTTCTTGTGTAACAGATGTGGATTTGATGCATTTTAGTTGATGGGTAAAATCATTTTAATCCTGTAATTTTGGCCATTTGGGTTTATACTTTATAGTTATGTGATCTTTGTGTTCTGACTTCTTGGTTTGATACAATTATTTCCTCTATCATATGTTTGTGTTATAGAAGTTCTTATTGATACAGGTGTTGTTGTTTAATGGAGTTTTTGATTTCAGTCACAATGCATTGTTGGGTGAAACTGTTGCCTGGTTTATAATCACCATGTCAATTTTCTCTGCATTTTCTCTTTGCATGAGCTTATTTATTCCACATTCTTGATCGTTTCTCTCCTTACTTCCGCTTTTCGATTCTGCTAGAAAGATTGATCTTCTTTACTGCAAAGCTATGCAGTTTATGCTACCGGGGAAATTGCATTTAGTTATTTTTGTGCTCCTAAATCAGTGCATATGATAACTCAAATATGCAATTGAATAAGCTTTATAGTAATGCTGCTACCAGTGAGATGTGTACTTTGTGTTTTGCAGGATACTTTCGTTCTAAAGCTTCCAAAGATGTCTTCCTTGATATTGAGGATGGTAATGCTAGTCATTGCTACTGTATGTGGAGTATATATATGTTCAGTTTGTCTTAAACAGATAAGCGGGCAAACCAAGTCTAGTATAGAAGTTATTGGGAGATTAGAAGTTTCTGATACCAACCATTTGGGAAGTCCATACTTGCATTACCCACAGCCTGAAACATTTAGCAGGTGATATTGGAGTTCTTCGTATATTTATCTTTTTCGCGTCTTCTTACTTTGGATCATGAGTTGTGATTTCCTTGTGTCTTAGGGCTGAATGTGCCGAAAATCCTGTCCGGTTCTTTGTTATAATATCAATGCAGAGATCAGGGAGTGGATGGTTTGAGACACTGCTAAATAGTCATGTCAATGTCAGTTCCAATGGCGAGATATTCTCTGCCAAGGAGAGAAGAGATAATATCTCCTCTATAATTAAGACTCTTGATAGGGTATACAATTTGGATTGGTTCAATAGTGCCTCCAAGAATGAATGCTCTGCTGCTGTTGGCTTCAAGTGGATGCTGAATCAGGTAAATGTAAAACTCATTCTTAATTATTGCTTGATGGCAGCTATATTTTAGTGTTTTCTAATTACTTTTATCCTTTCTCCCTATGTTGTTGTGCTCCCTGTACACGCAGGTCGTGGATCTAAGTGCTTGCTGTTAAATTGTATAATCTAAAACATTATAAATCGTGAGTTGAGCCGATGAGTTTATTTTTAAGTCTGTTACTGAGAGTTTTTTTGAGTTGGAAACTTGGAATACATGCATACTTTTAGTGTTGTGATTAAGCTTTGGGTTATTGGTCTTGCTCTTGTATCTAAGTGTTTGCTGTTAAATTGTACAATCTAAAACATTATGAACTGAGAGTTGATTCAATAAGCATTATGATGATTTTGGAGTCTGTAACTGAGAATTAATCTGAGTTGGAAGACATGCAGACATGTAGTTGTTGTGATTGAACTTTGGGTCGTTGATCTTGCTCTTGAGTTATGTTGTTTTCCATCATTCCGACGTAAGATATTGCGATCCTGTATAGAGAATCTGTAGTTTTAAGGTTTTAGAACCAGTAGTTTGCGAACCATATCAGAATTGAAAGGTCATATGTTGTTTGCTGATCAGTGAATATTAGAACTTGTTTTCAGACCCTCTACTTCTAGATAAACCTTGAGAAAATGTTTCCTTATTAATTTTCAGGTGTGTTTTTGTCTGTTAGGTATTCATCAGTTAAGTTATTTCAAGCAAGTCAGTAATAGAGTTTTCCTTTAAATGATGATTGTATGTAAAAGAAACCCTTATTATGTTCATCACCCGTGTGACAAGTCTGCTTACATATTCATTTGTTATGTGGAGATCTGTGAATTGACAAATTCAGGTTGCAAACTAGCTCCTTGGATATTCTTGGCCTCTTGCTTATTATTATGTTCAAAGTGGATAAACAAAGTTAGTTAGATGCCTAAAACTTGATTATTCTGTTTAACCATGAGAATGCTGGTGTGGCGACGAAAATAGATGTAGAGAAGGAAAAGGCATTGGGTATGGGGGGAAAATTGAAGCTTGTACCTTGCTTCCCTACTCTTGTTTCTCTTGCCCTAATGTATTAGTGTATTAGTCTTTCTAATGATCTAATGATTCAGTGTACTTTCATTTCAATTGTAAATTCGGCATTTTTCTTATTTCGACTGGACTACCAAATTTATGAATTAGTAAGTGCATCAGATCTCCAAAGAAATCAATTCCTAAAATGGAATATTTATTGAATCTCCATAAAATAGCATGGTATTTGTAATCTTTCTCCCAATGGCCTAATGTAAGCAAACACTAAGATGGCTTTTCTCAAATCTATATTGCTTTGATGTAAAATTTGTGTTTACCATGAATATGGGAATTTGGTGCTCCCGGATGAATGGAAAAGCCAAAAAGGTTCCCGGAGTGTCCCAGGGTTGGAGAGAGCAATGTATCCGTTCTAGCTGCTCCTTATTTGCTTGAGTTGGATTATACCACTTCTCTTGTTACATAATTACGGTGTTCATGTGATGATGAACATGATCACAGAACACCCATCAAGTCATGACTTGGCTGTTGGAAGGAAAATTCTATCAAACATAATGCATTATTGGGTTCACATAGCTACATAAATCTGAGAAAGGAAATTTAGTCCTGATGGATGTTAGTTCTCTTTTTGCATGAAAATTGATAGGTCTTACGTCACATACCAAGAGAATTCGTTCACCTCGATGAGCCTGATGCCAAGATATAGTTGTGCTGCTCATAACTATTACATGCTACAGCTTATGGTTGAGTTTCTTTTTTCATGTTACCGTATTAGAAGATCATTACATGTTTATGTGTCATTTGTGTTGCTTGACAATGAATTTGATTTGGAGCGACAAAAGAAATTGGTTGATTGATACTTGAATCAGATCGCTGCCTCTTAAATTTCAGGGGCCGATGGATTATCCCAAAGAGATAGTTGAGTATTTCAACAGAAGGGGGGTGTCTGCTATATTTCTCTTCCGCAGAAATTTGCTGCGCCGGTTGATTTCAGTACTTGCAAATTCGTTTGACCGACATGCTAAGATATTAAATGGAACTCACAAGTCTCATGTGCATTCTCTTGAAGAGGTCTTAGTCTTTTTCCTTCTTTTTTCATCTGCTATATTTGTGTGGTTATGTAGGGCTTATCTGCAGCTGATTTCTCTCTTGTAGGCTGAGACTCTTTCAAAATACAAGCCTCTCATCAATTCAACATCTTTATTATCTGCTCTGAACGAAACAGAGTTCACAATGACTCGGGCTTTAGCCTACTTTAACAGCACTCGACATATTACTCTATACTATGAAGATCTTATTAAGAACCACACTGTAAGAAGTAGAACTAAGCTGAAGCTTTTGCAATTATTATGCATTTCAAAATCTAGCATTCAACGTTTGCATTTTGTGGTACCATCGTGTTTGCCTTTTCTGGTTACAGCACAACTTTTGCGACCATTGAGGTGGTGTGAGGTGGTGTTCTGTTTTCGACATTTATTGATTTATTTCAGAAAAAAAATTAGTTTTGTTAAGGCAAAACAGGTTGAATAGAATGCATCTTGCGGTCGAATATGAACCTTCTGTATTGGGCAAAAAAGGCCTCTTCTCAAATGATCTTTTGTCCTCCATACTTTGCAGAAATTGATGGACGTTCAAGAGTTTCTTGGGATTCCACATATGAATTTAACAACTCGGCAAGTAAAGATACACAAAGGTCCTCTGAGGGAGCATGTTAAGAATTGGGATGATGTCAATGAGACACTCAATGGAACAGCTTATGAGAAGTTTCTTCTTAATGACTACTGAATGATAAATAATCTTCAGCTAACAATGTGCTGGTGTACATAAATGCTGATTCATATAGAATGAGCCTGGAAGCGGAGACCGAAGGCATGAAGCTTCCTCTTGTATTACCCTGTTGTTAATAATTGCTGTAGTTGCATTGATTGATTACACCTAGTTAGGATTATGGGCCAAGATTTTGATGACTTTGTTCTTTACTGTAAGACTAATATGTAATTTAGGGGTGATAGAATCACAAGATTTTGGGAGAAATTGTAGAAACTTCAGTGTATAACTTGTATTGTTGTGCGTAAATTAGTGGAGCAGATCACATGGCCAAGACAGAAATTGAGAGAGAGAGTTATGTTAATGTTGTAATCTGCTACATATGATCATATGTCTACCAAACTTGTCTTATATCTGCCGTGTATCAACTAATTGGGGAGGCTGATTACCTATAGTTCTTGCTCTTTTGTTCACCTTCAAATTTAAGAGTTTGCGAAAACACCAGCTGCTCTGTCTACAAAATATTTTAGAAACTACTACATTCGATGGCAAAGCAATGACAATTTTTATTAGACTGTTAAACACAAACCTGCCCAAATAACATCCAAACGTACCTTAATACAATGAAGGTTTAATGCTGCAATGCAACTACAAGGGCAGCAAGTACTGAGAGCATAGCTCAATACCTTCATGAGTTGTAACTGTTTATGAAACGGCAAGGGTAAAGGAGAGAAGTGACATACTACACAACAGATCAGTTACCATTTATTATGACGATCCCAAATGCTGAAGATAGCTACATCCGTTAATCGGGGAAAGTGAGCACCTCCTCAAGCAAAAATGATCCTCTATCATAGTTTCTCCTACTTTCTTCTCTGCTTAAAATCACCTGCAGCTTCAAGAGCCGGATCGACAAAGTAAGATAAAGAAAGATAAAGGGAAAAGGTATAATTTTTGTTATTTTATACAACACCACGCCTCCGGTAGGTTCTACATTACAACCTACCCCAACCTTACCAATGGAGTTCCCACCCCCTACGCGGGGCAAGAAGACAGAATGGTACTACACACCACTCCCTATCATCGTCTCAACAGGCACATTATACTTCTTCCTTCAAAATAGATGCCACATTGTTGTTAAAACGGATTCCTAGGTAAAATTTCCTAAACATGATTAATTAATTGAAAGTGGGTGAGTGGCATGTAATTAAAAATATAATCAGCCACCACAACCCAACCCAATCCACCCATCCACCACCGTCTCTCTCCTTCCACCACAACTAACACCCTTCTCTCTCCTCCACTGCCACCACCAACATCTCCTAACACCCCAGAAACCACCGCCAACACCACCCACCGCCACATCCACCCAACTAACACCCTTCTCTCTCCTCCACAGCCACCACCAACATCTCCTAACACCCACGAAACCACCACAGAAACCACCGAAATCCAACACCATGCCACCTCCACCCACCAAACCCACCGAAATCCAACACCACACCACCTCCACCCACCAAAGCCACCGAAATCCAACCCCACACCATCTTCACTTCTCTTATTCGATCTCTCTCGATCTGGGTTGTAGGCCATCTTCAATCTTCGATCTTCCTTCGAAACCCTAGCTTTGGTGGTTTTCCGATCAGTTTTCGTGGTTTTAGAACGGTTTCTATGATGGTTTTCAAGGGGTTTGGTGGTGATTTCGAGGGTGTGTGGTGGTTTTCGACTTTGGTGGAGGAGTTTGGAGTGTTTTCAGTGGCGGCGTGGTGGTTTTCGACTTTGGTGGAGGAGTTTGGAGTGTTTTCAGTGACGGCGTGGTGGTTTTCGACTTTGGTGGAGTTTGGAGTGTTTTCTGGCGGCGTGGTGGTCTTCGGCAGCGTGGTGGGCTCGGTGGTGGTGGGCTCAGTGGTGGTTCTGCGTTGTGGGCTCGGTGGTGAATCTGCGTTGTGGGCTCAGGAAATGGCCGTCGAAATCTGTGCAGATGGTTGGAGCTTGGTTGTGTGCTGGTGGTCGGAGAAGTTAGGGTTTAGGTGGTGGTGGTGGTATAGTGGTGAGAGAGAGGGGGTGGGTGGGTAAAATTACTTAACATTAAGTAAGTTAATTAGGATACTTAAACATGTTTTAATGTGAAAAGTAAGGGTATAATTGACAATTCACACACTAAAACTTACTAAAGAAGGAAAAAATGAACATTGTGGCATCTATTTTAAAACACCCATTTTGGTACAATGTGGCATCTATTTTGAAACGGAGGAAGTATAAGTAAATCTTTGCAGTTTATTTCATTATACACTTCCTCCGTTTCAGTATAAAAGGCCACATTTCATAGAAAGGTTTTCACAAAATTAGGTTAAATTTTCAACTTGCACATACTAACCCAATTTATCTCTGTACTAAAAACTAGTTATCACATGTTGGAGATGTAAGAACTTACATAAATAAGGATAAACAAGGAATATTTCTGGAAAAGCAACCCCAATTAAATGTACTGTAATTTATTAGATGACTAGAGACTAGTAGGGCACTAGAGTTTATGAACAACGGCAGAAGGGATCCATGTGAGCTCGCAAAATCGTAAAACACAGGTTGTTACCAAGTACCAACAACCAGTATAGTTTATAGAATATCCTATAGCACAGAAGCATATCGCATATTTCGACATAATACTAAACAAAAGGACAGGAAAAAGTTTCACTCTTGATATGCGTGCTAAACTTATACTTAGTGTTAACAATAAAGCTACAAGTACAGAAATGATTTAGTTTTTGCGGCTGGGTACAGCAGCCAGTTAAACGCAAAGGTCGGCGCAAACTCAAAGATACTTTCAGCATCCTCAAAACAACTTTTAGTTGGAAAGCTGAAAGCCTGGCTAAAAAGTTTGTTCAGCTGTCTAAAGGCCCTAAGAGAATTACCAGTACCAGACTACCAGCACAGCACTGTAATACATGCAAACATCGTCTCTTCCAAAAACCTATTTCGCACTTGGCATCGTATTAGATAGTCACCATAATATGTCTAACTGCACAAAGCATATGCATCAATAGTCTAGTTGAGCCAATGAATATATAATACTATAACACACAAGCTTAAGCGAACCCTGCATTTCAAAATTTAATCTTCTAGTTGAGAAACCATTGTGCTATTCATGCTGCTGTTGCTGGCATATTATACCATGCACTGCAAACCAAAGCCTAGCTAGAACATATTTCTACATTATTTATTTATAAAGCAACAGTTACAACTTCAATATGTTGTAAAAAAATGCATTTTCTATTCTTGCTATACCACAACCAGCAACACTCTACTTTAGTCATTCGTAAATGTCATTTCCAATATAATAGTATCTCTAAGTTCCAGGTCCAGAATTCCAGTTCCAGTTTCAAATATATATTGGACTTTTTGATTTGAAATCTCCTTAAACATTCACAGCCCAACTGCTGCACACATGGTTACTACTTACTAGAGAGTGGATAAAAGCTCCATGCCCACTTTTAGGGATGTTTTTCAAGAGCTTGAAAATATGACACAAGCAATGGCACCTGGCGGAATCAGAGCTCAGGAGTAAGGTGGTTCCGAATATGAAGGTTTTCAATCCTCAAGGGAGGTTGGGATACGTGGAGTTAGTAAATCCACTGTATCAGCACCAAGACGATACCACCTCCCAGCCACATTATCAACCAAAAGCCCTAATACTAAAAATCCATAATTATAATTTCAACTCCCACTATTATTTTGACTTCCATCATAGACTAACCCTCTAAGGACTAATTCAGAATTACTACTGGCATAAAACTTTCATCACATTTGTTTATCTCCCCTTTCTCTCTTAGCAATATACTCGATCATCTTTCATTGTAGGATTGAGCACAATTCTCAAAAGCACCATATTTACTCCTGATTTCTCTATGACATGACTTCCAATATTTGTTTTTCTTCATCAAAGACAGGGCAATACTTATTTGGAATAATAGAATAAACTAGCAAACTTTATCAATGTCCTTCAAGTGAAGCTGCCTCTTAGGGAGGGGGGGCAGTCATCCATAAACAACAATTCATCATTTTTGGAATTGCAAAGTTTTTTCCAATTAATTAGAAAAGCAGCGCAAACCGGTATAGGCTGTTTTTGACAACTGGAAAGGCAATAGTTTAATTTATTAGTTCCCAACAGGTAGGAAGTAAATATTATAGTGAAAATTTAAGTTGAAAGACGATGACATAGTTTTCTTACTTTTTATTTTTTATTTTTGGTGAAAAAGCCATTGCATAGTGACTTTGAACTTTGATCAAAATGGGCAAGGAGGACAGACAAACAGAGTAAATTACAGACCCAATTAAGTACTATATGTCACATATATAATTGTTAAAACCCTTGAGCATTTAGCAAAGTGCACCACGCATGCATTCATAGGATCCTGGTCCCAACTCCCGCCCACTCAAATATATACAATGCGTACCTTAAGGAATCTCCAAAGTGGCTTGGACTGGTGTGGTGATCTCAGGTTAAGCGTTTAGGTACTATAAATACAACCAGGCGCCGAGAGGTAAGAGCATCTTGCTTTGCGAACTTAAATGCTAAAGAGCCCAACCCTCTCTATTTCTCCTCCCTCCCTTAAAGCTTCAGAAATGGGCTGCAATAAGTTGATGTTTGCTTTCTGTATACTAACAATGCTTTTCCCCTTAGAAATTCAGCTTGTTAAATGTAGAGAACTGAAACTAGGCAAGACCAAAGATGTCCACAAGTTTCTTATACATCAAGAAACAATGAAAATCACAGAAAGCCACATGTTTATGCACGAAGACGTGCCATATTCGGCAACAAATGCTAATAAGCTCCAACGTCCAGCTCCAGTTCACGTCATGGATGATTCTCAGTCACCACCACCTAGTCCACCAGCTGCTGGCCGGTTGGATGGTTTTAGACCCACGGCTCCAGGCCGCAGCCCTGGTGCTGGACATTCACTTCACAACTAAGACATTTTTGAATGCCAAAGAAATTGTGTCCTTGCATGTTAATGCACCTATTCACATGCATTTCTATCAATTCTTTTACAGAATCAACTTAAATTATGTTTACCGATCGAGTAGCGTTTTTGCATTAAAATAGTCTATGGCATATATGTCAAGATACTAATGATGCATGCATGCAGAAAAGTGCTTGATCCATTTTCCAAAGTCCCGTCTATAATCTGTTGATACCTCAAACTTTGGAATTAAACCCAACAACATTTAACAGAAGAAAGTCTAATTGCCAATCACTGCAGAGGCACCGATACAGTGAGAGGTCACCAATATCTATTAAATCACACACTTATTCAGCAAAAGATAACCATTGAAAACCACAATCTGCATCACAAGTACATATTAGCAAAAATTTTAGAGCTCGCTAGCAAGAACTTCACTGGATGCCGGTTCCTACTTATGCTAGTTTCAACGAGTATCCCTAGCTAGTAACTACTGCTCTTCAAGAAGCCAAAAAGGTTTATTTAAGTTTACTTTGGCTAAGAAATATAGATAGTATATAAAATTTATGCAGGGAACTTTAAAAAAAAAGGGAGCTACGTACACAATCCAACGCAAAGTATTTTTGAGAGAAATATAATCTAGACGAAAAATAAATTTATTACATTTTGAGAATTTTGGAAGCACAAAAATGAAACGGGAACAAAATGAAGCAAAATTATAGGGTAATAGAGGGCAATAGATGGAAGATGTTGGATAGATGGAGTTGGACTCCAAGGATGAGAGAACCATGAGATTTGGTACTGGAAGCTAACAATAAGCATATGACAAAAAAAGCAAATGCACATCAAAAACATGATTTATAACGGAACCTCAGTGCAACAATAAATATATCAATGGGTGCTTGCAATCTGAGAAGTTCTAAGAAAGATACAAGGTATACAAAAGGTTTTCATCTAGTTTGCCCTAAAAAGGTCACTGAGGCACCAATATCAGCCTTTGGAATGAGCCCCGTAAAGATTATCCCTTTATCATCCATGGTCCACATGTGAGTATGCATGCAATTGACCTTGAAAAGGTAATTGGGCGATCAAATCACTTCAATCTAATTTTTGCAACCACTCAACACCAGTGTCTAATCTTCGTTTCTAGACTCTTGGCCATGCTAGCAAAAACCAATGTTGTTTATTGTTGTAACCTACAAGTTCTTCCCTATTAAGATAACCCGTAAGCGTTTCTTCTACCACTCTATGTAAAATTTCTGTAGGATCAATAATCACAAAGGAGTGA
Organism: Patellifolia procumbens; assembly: GCA_947645195.1. Taxonomy (NCBI): domain Eukaryota; kingdom Viridiplantae; phylum Streptophyta; class Magnoliopsida; order Caryophyllales; family Amaranthaceae; genus Patellifolia; species Patellifolia procumbens. Next base: position 5,909,869 of record CANSGD010000144.1, read on the forward strand.
GTAATGCCCTTCAAAATGGGCGCTTCTAAGCTATCTTTAGCTTGGGTACGTTTCTTCAATATATGGCTGATACAGCAATCTTCCAATCAACTTCAGCTCGAGTCACCTAAACGTGCTGGCCATTCATTACAAACGAGGCTCGTCACCGTGTTTCATTAGATTCCTCATTAGCCAACAAGAAGTGTGTCAAAATATCACTCTAAGTGGTTTTCAAAAATGTATAAGCTCTGCTATATCATCTACCATTCTAGTAGCTATCTGTTGAACAATTCCCATGACATATGTCCATCTAATACTTTTATGAGCACCATCAAGTCTTACAGTCACAAGCCATAGACTTCAAAATATACTCTAAGCCAAGAAATCTTATTTCATCTGGAAGCGGGATGGCATACATAGATATGGGTGGTTTTCAAAATGTCTCTACAATTCTAGTAGTTAGTCTGTTCAACAATCCCTACGGCTTCCTCCATGTCCAATTAAGAGTTTAATGAAGACTGTCAAGTCTTGCGGTCACGAGTCATAGACTTCAAATATACTCCACCAAAAAATCTTGCAATCGATTTCATCTTAAATAGGAATGATAATATATAGATCTTGACCGGCAATCCTTTAGAGCATTTAGGAGACAAGTAATTGAACTCAGGGCACTTTTAACATTTTGTCTCTAAGCATCAGAAATGGACTTGTTGCCTTTTTCCATGACAATCAATCTTGGTTCTTGATATAGGCTAAAAACTTCTGAAACCGGCCAAAACTTGTACAAAACGATCAAAACTTACCCAAATCCATTAACTTTACGCCAAATACCTCCAAAATACAATAATTAGGTTGTAATTAAAAGGGATGAGTGACTTGGGTAGGATATAGGCTAAACACTTCCCAAAAACAGCTAAAACTTGCACAAAACGACCAGAACCTACCCAAATCCATTTTCTTACCGAATACCTCCAAAAATAAATGTCTAGGAAGCCTAGGGTGTAATTACGTTGTAATTGAAAGGGATGAGGGACTTGGGTAGCAAATAGGCTAAAAACGACCCATGAACCGCTAAAACTTGCCCAAAACGACTAAAATCGACCAAATCCCAACATTTCTCACATAACATCTCAAAAATACAAAGTCTATGGGGCCTAGAGTGTGATGTGTCCATAATCTCAATGATTTGAGCCAAAGGCACTATCCAATTGATGACATTATCTCGAGGCAATAACTTGTGACATAGTCTTCGGCAAGAAAAAACACTTTTTATTTTAGCGGTCAAGAGGTTGTTTGCCAGAAAAAAATTGAGCTTCTCATAAATAACCCTCTTTATAGAGAAGGTGTTGTATGAGGGAAGCACTTGGGCATTCCTCTGGGAATCCCTACTCATAATGACGTCCAGTGTGTGGGAGACGACCCATGAAAAATCGTTGCTACGTCTGAAATGATAGAAACAAGGCGCATCTATATCAATCCCACTTTTTCTCTCAATTTTGAGATATTTCAATTTTTTTCTTTATCTTCTTTGCTCATACGGCCTAAATGTCAATGCCACTTTTTATCTCAATGTAACTGTCAATCCTACTTCATAGAGAAAACTAGCAAACTAGATAAACATCACTTTGGTTTTCTCACACACCAACCTTACAAGTAAACACTTGACATACTTTAAATTCATGATCTGGTATCTTTCCCAAGTTACCCGGTCTAATAAACCATAGCAGCAACAAACAACAAATCATGTTAAATGCCAATTTGTGAAAGACAATGGATTAATATATGAAGCGTTATAAAAGCAGTAAACACTAATTATTTGAAATCTTATTTTCGATTCCAGGAAAATGCATTTTCAAGGTGGAAATATGTCATGGGACTAGCTTTTATAAGAACTTTTTTGTAAAAAACAATCTTTTAATATTGATCTTGCAAAAAACTATCTTTTAAAACAAAATTGTCTTCAGAATACTACTAGTTAACACTTTCCATTAAGCTTCGGCATTTTACTCTGCCATTTATTTACACGTGGTAGCCACATGACCTTCTCCGATACAATAACTTCTTCGACACTATGTAAAGTTCCAGTTGGAGGGATTTGTCGGCGAATGTACAAACCAAATGTAGAAAAGTCGTGACAGTGGCATCCCAAATGATGATGAGAAGGTTGAAGGAGGTCACGTGACAACCCTGTTCATGACCACGAACAAATAAACTAATAAACTTAACGGCAACATCATCTAGTAGTATTTTGAATAAATCGTTCTAAATTTAGTTTTTTGAAATAAAAAATTAAAATACTTTTTTGAGAGAAGTAATTTTATAAAAGGTTTGTATTTCTTGAAAATTTTCCTTTCAAGCAATCCTCTTCAGAAGATATTTATAGCTATAAAAATAAGGTTATTGTTCATTACTTGCAAAGAGGCAAGCCTTTTATTGTGAATTACACAACGTTGTGCACAATGACAACTCATGGAGATCAGGTAAATCCTTTGATATGCTTACTTAATTTGAATGCTGAGCTAAAGAACCTGAAATCAATTTCAACAATAATTGCAGATGAAAACGTTCTTCACCCTCCGCATCTAGAAAAAAAAAAACAATCTCTATGAATTAAACACAGCCCGTGCATTTACAGTCACACTCTAACAGAAGATGGGAAAGCAAGATGCAAAAGGTAAATCTGTACTCCATTCAGTCTTCCTCGTAGAAAACTTCACATTTTAATCAGGTATGGAGATTAGAAAAAACTGTTCAGTTAGGTTGTGTTCTTTTTACCTGAAATAAGGTGATCTTGTTTGTGTCTAATCTACAAGGTCTACTCTGGTGCAATTTAAATCTTTAAGATCCTCTGGTGTGAACATTGCCCATGTATGTTCTATTTGATTCTCGTGACTGAAAAACTTGTGTTTACCTATGAAGTATAGAAAAACAATAAAAAATTAGTATGTGCAATCTTGTATGATTCGTTTCAATGTTTTTCTACAAATATGAACTTCCGATAGTTTTTAACTTTTTATTGCTCCTTCTATGCCAAAAATGTTTTTAGCAAGAGGGTTTGGCACGATGATTAATAGTAGGAGATAAGTGGGGCAAAGGATGTAGAGACGTTTTATCAATAATATGAGGGACGTTGATAAAAGTAGAATATTAGCTTTTTAGTAGGTAGAGAAAGAGAAGAAAACTAAGAGAAAGTAGAGGGATGGAAGAGAAAAAGATTGACGCAATGAAAAGAGTTTCTTTCTAACTCGAAGAAAAGGGAATTAACACTAGAAAAGGAAGTGCTTACTTTAGATCAACCCAAATAGCAAGTGTGACGTTCATTATGAGACGGAGGGAGTATAGTTTAGTAAAATTATTGTCACTTAAAAAGCACAAGATCTCGTCTTTGCCAATAAAGTTGCCATGGTGCGCCTCAAAACGTTGTGTGATGCACTAGCCCTCAAATAGTCTACAGAATCAGTAATGGTAAAGCACTAAATCATAGCACCCAAAAAAAGAAATTCACACATCCATGTGTCTATATTATGATATTGCCCCTTTATAACTTTTATGAACAGCCGTCCCTTTGCATGATTATTAATACACAGCAGAAGTTGACGAGAGGACTCCTGAACCTGAGGAAAAGTCTAGGCCTGTCCAACTGCAAGAATCTCCGTCATTATTCTTATGAAGGGAAAGAGAAAGATTATGGGAAATCGAAGATCTCTAAGGAGTCCGCAAATTGCTCCACTAGATTAATAAAAATCCAAACGTCATGACACTGAGCTGCAGCAGGACGCCAGGACCCCTCCATAACTTTGGTGATTTTAACTTTTGACTAGATTTTTGGTTGATCATAACATGATTAATACTACAAGTATAATTCACCCTCTGCGCCAATAACCAAAGCAACATGAAAGGAAAGAACATGGATCTCGATGTTTAAGTAAAGTAGACAAGGAAGAAGAGATGCTACACTAGAGGTCTGCATAAATTAGTTCACATGCTTTAAAGTGCAAAAATTGTATCTAAAAAAGCTTCTAAGTGATAATTGCATGCATTCTCACTTGGCAAGACCCTCACGGTTCCTTGGTCCAATGTTAGCAGGCCAAGCACTTGGGATAGAGGGGAAAAGGTAAGGGGATCCCGCTCCCATGCACCCTTACTTGGCAGCATTCAAATCCCATGCCATGCTGAGATATGAGGTATTAGTCTTACCAAGTGAGCCAAACCTTGCTTGGTTACTTACACCCTGTTCATACAATCTCTATTATATAAAGGAACACTAGGGGGACACCAAAAATACAAAAAGAAAAAAAAGAAAAAAAATCCTAACTCCTACCACTCACGTTCAAAAATTCTAAACCACTAAAAAAATAATAGAATAGTGATGGAGTTGGATAAATTTTTCGTATGAAATATGAATTAGGCTAAATGTTTTATGCTCCTTTAATTTAAGAACGCATTGGATATTTTGCTCATAAATTGTTTAGTTTTCATGCATTAGTTGAGTTTGAATTGTTAAACATTAAGCTTATAAATCTTCTTCTAAAATCAATGAGAGAATTGCAACAGTGCATCAAATAGTTCAGAACCCCACCAAGGTATCAAAATTTCTTTTAAGATCAATCCCAAAAATGAATGATATGAAGCAGTGTATCAAATACGGTAATAACTTTTATGTTGATGATGGAGGAAGAAGAGGGGATGTTGCACTACCTTTTACATTTTTGTTGTTCTTTCATGTTCTTAATTTTCTATATTATTTATGTAAGTAGTTGATTAGAATTTTCAATAATTCATGTGTAGTATGAGCTACGTTGTTGTTGTTTTAATTAAGTTCACGGAAAAGAAGCAAGAAGAGAGGAGAGAGTGCAAATCTAAGGAGACAAAGAGCCAATATCATTGTTGGCTTTAATTTATTCTTGCAAGTTTTTTCGTGTACCATTTTGGTTTTTGGTTTAGATTCTGTCAAGAAATATGTAATCAACCTCATACCTATTGGACCAAATTGTTTGGCATAATTTTGAGATCAATGCATTCTTTTTTTGTTCTATACCCATATGTTTAAGTCACTCTTCATATTATCTGCTTTAATAACTCTATTTTGAAGTGTCATTGAATTTCAATACTTACAAACTCATGTATTTTATATTGATTCATGTTGATTTACCCATTGAGGTTCTATAACTCTAAGATTTTAGTTTTTGTTTTCAATTTACAAAGTCTTACTACATTTTATGTTTGAATGTCGCAACTCTTAAAGTTTTATATTTTATAATTTGTTTTCTCGGTTCTTAAATCTACATTTTGGACAACTATTTAATTTACTCTATCCCTTCTAACATTTTAGACAATTATCTATATTTTCTTATATCATTATTGCATTACTAAAAAGTTTTTCTTTAACTTTGTTATCATTTTTGTCTTATATTTTGTTTCAAGTTATAAAATTCAATTACGTCATTAATTTAATTTTTGGGATGCTTTCGCACGCATCGCATGCATATAAGACTAGTGTTCTATAATACAAGGATTTTATCTTAGTAATGCAACACTGCTACATATGAATCATAAAGAACATCTGCAGCACCAATTCCCTAGATGATATAAGTCGAGATAGTAAGAGAATAACTCCATATTTTAAAATATAAAAACCACAAATCTTGGTGCTAACAAAGAGTTCCATCACAAAGAAAGGGTATTAAAAATATGAACAAATGATAGTGATGGGGAGGGAATGTCCACCTAAAAATGGACGGTTAACATGGAACAAGCCAGAATTTGACTAATACCTGCGGTCAGGAGCATGCTTCCAAAAGTTCCACAGAATATTTGACTTTTAAGTTTTACCATCTTTTGTAAACTTAATTGTATAAAGTATCCATGTTTTTCTAGCATGTATATCAGTATATAGAGTTATGTACTTGGAGAGAAACACTAGAATGGGTACACTCAAAAAGTAGACATTCAAGACAGCTGATACAAAAGAGATGATATATTTTACTCTCACCTCAGCAAAATCAGGCATTGCACGCGTATACTTAGACATTTTAAGTTTTTAACTACTCAAGTCAAAGCCCTGTTCGTTTTCAATGTTGAGTTTCTAGTTTGAACATTTTCAGCAAGTTAAACATTTGACATTTTCAATATCAAAATAGTTAGAAACTAAAAACAATAAAAAAAAAGTAGTTACAATTTTTGTATTGTTAGTTTTTCAAATAAACATGATTAATTAGAGTATAACTAATTACACCATATATCATACTACTTCCACTTCCCTAAGTGCTACCCACATACTATAGTTCCAATAACCAGTCCTTTATTTACTTTTGAGGAGCAAGTTATTGGAGAATAAAAAAGGACGAAAATTGCTAAAAGAGGAATAGAGTAAAAGTGGGTAGAACTTAATACAAATACAAGACAGAAGTCCGCATAACGGAAAGTGGGTGAAATCTAATAAAAAGGAGGGAGTATAACTTTAATATCCTTTAAAATAAAAACTAAAAAACGGACAAAATTGAGCGGGTCCTAAGATATGAGTTTCTAGTTCTCATATGTATTACAACTCCAATAACATATAAATGGCGGCTGAAGCACAGTCTAGTGATTCTAAAACTCATATTAACGGATTTTCACATAACGTTGAGCGATGCTCTGCAGAACTAAGGTTGGTAAGACAATAGCAACTCAGCATTGATAGTAGGGTATAATCTTTGATTTCAACCAAAATCACTTACACCCGTTTGGTTAACAGCTGTTTGGAGGAAAAAGAGAGTTTTTAACCCCATTAGAGTTTTGACTGGGTCAAAACTCTAATGTTAGTGTTTGGTGAGGAGAGGTTTAAATAAGAGTTTTTGTACCAAAACTCTCTAATTGAAAACGCTGCATATTGCAACGTTTTCATCAGAGATTCATAAAACAATGGATTTGAATGACTATTTTGCCCATAATTAGCTATAAAACATACTTATTTTTTTTTACAAATTCACTGAATATATTATCAGTACAACACAGAACTAGAAATTGTAGATCTGGATTCTAAATCTCCCAAGTAAAAATCTTCAAAAGAAATTTTAAACTAAATATCAAAAGATTTTGAGATAAGTCACGAAATTTTCAAAAATGTTAAATAGAAATCTATGCAAAATTGAATTGCAGAGTATAAAGGCGAAGTTCTCTTCTTTGTCGTACTATTTGAATGAAAAATGTTTTTTTTTTATAGAGTTGAAGATTTTTTTGATTTCATATAGAATGAAATAAGAAATGAGAAGGTGAAAAGAAAACAAGAATAAGAAAGCAACAAAAACAAATAGGATTAGATGGGGTTTTTTTTTAGGGAAGGATTAGATGGGCTTTGATGATGGATGAAAATGAATGGAGGTGTAGATGCAGTAAGAAAGAAACGAAAGAAAGGAGAGAGAAGTAGATGGGTTTTGGTGGTGGGTGAAAATGAATGGAGGAGAGAGATATGGGGGTGAAAGGAATTTAGTTGGTTTTTCTTTTTTTTAAAAAAAAAATTGGGTTTATCTTTATTTTTTATAATGGTAGAAGGGGTTTAATGGGTTTATTAGTTTTAGTAATTGTTTGGTATGTGGGGTTTATTAGTCTTAAATGGAAAATTAAATAAAACAAATAAATAAAAACCAACGTCTATAATTGTCATTTTACATCATAAAATACCTATCAACAACTTTTACCAAACAGCTAAGTGTTACCAAATATAATTATACAAACAGCAGTCAAATACACAGTCAAATCCACCGAACAAAAAAGGTAAAATTCTAACAGCAAACTCTAAACTCTATCCGCTAAACTCTAAACTCTGTGTGCCAAACAGGGCCAGTGTCTTTCTAGTGAACACTAGCAACAGTAACATATTAACGCTTCAAAACTCATAAAGTAGCACCATGTTACACCCAAGGGCCAAAATACCTAACAAACATACCTAAAATATACGGTGCAGAAGAGAACAAGAACATTTTATTATTTTGGTATTAAAAGATTTGGAATTCCCTTAAACAAAATTGCTCCAAAGGGGTTAGAACGATATTTTCTGAAAACATACTCCTATATTTTACTCGTTATGTTCCAAAATCTCTGCCTTGTAGCTTTTTCACGATCTCCAAGACACATTTTTGACCATTAGTATCTTTAGTTACACATCATAGAAACTAGAAAAAATACTTTGGAAATCTAACAAGATTCTACCCGATAATATTATTTCCTCCAACTCATATCAATTCAAACATTATCCTTGTTCATCCAGCCCACACTAATTTTAACACTTCTTTTGCGAATTGTGCCACAAATCTTTAGTACTTTTCACATACCCCTTTTGGCTCACCACGCTATCGCACTTTTAGTAAAAAATATTGAACTTCCTCTCTCCTTTAATAGAAAAAACATCCCACTAACCTTTTACCTTTCCCACATCTAACTTTTTGATAACAAGTCAAGTGATAACCATTCAACAAGTAATCTCCTAAAATTATGTGCCATGAACACTATTGGAACTAATATGGCTCAAAGGGAGTATCTTTGGCCACACTAAACTGCTCAATTAATGTAATGCGGATCCTTCTACTACCTCTCAAACACTTCTTCACTACATTCATGCCACGTGAGGCCTTCCACTAACTCAGTCTCATACGCAATTAATTTTTTATACTTCCTCCAATTTTTTTAAAATGTTACGGTGTCTATTTTAGGAAGTATCAAATTAAATGTTGCACTTCCCTTTTTAGTCAATAAACTCTCTCTATATCTCTCCTCTCACATGGGTCCCTTATATTTTTCTCTCTATCTCTTTCATGCCAAAAGATTGCCTAGTAGTCTTTGAACCCAAACGTGTAATTTTAAAAAAACGGAGGACGTACTTACTTTTACTTTATCTACCTAAACAACCTACACTTCTCTATAATTTACTCTTATTATGTATGATCAATCTAAATAGAACAATTAATTTAGAACGAAGAGAGTATATTTTAGTTCACAATCAGGCCAATGGAGGAAAGATTTTGGAATATGAGAAGTAGTGAACAAGGTGTCATAAAGGATTTTAAATATACAATTATAACAAAATTGAAAATTTTAAGTCTGTGGATATCTATGCTTATCATAATTTATCTAAAGAATTCTGAACTCTTTTGTACTCCACATTACTTGTGCTTGCTTAAAAGAAGTAAATATGAAATGAACTAAATCCAGCCTAATAGTAAAAAAAAAAACATAATAGATCCAAAAAAAAGTTTCCACTTTCCATAAATAGATTCCAACAAGAGACCATCAAATAGTTTTTATGTCTATGTATGAAGTTGTTAACCCAAATTCATTTACTATTTATATAGCATTTGGAGAATAAAAGAATACTCCTTCATCTCATTTTCCTTCTTACCCTTATTTGTTTGCATGGCCTCCGCCCTCCAATGTACAACTTTGGCCATAATTATCTCTAATTACGCACAAGTAAAAAAATGAAACAGAATTCTGAAAATACACGTAAATACGAATCTAACGAAATATCATAATATATTTTTCTCCTATAAATAATGATAAACCAATAGTAAAAAAAGCTTTTAAATTTGACCATAAAAAATAGAACAAAAGTACTGAAATAAGTAATCTCCTACTCTTTGTTGATGGTTCTCTTTCTATGAATCAAATCTTATTTAGAGCATTCAAATGTTTTCGAGGACTCTTTGTTCTGCTAGCTAGAGTGGTTGTTCATGTGCTTCAAGAAAAGTCATGGCAAGTACTAGAATGTAGGCAGTCTGCCTTATTATTGAAGATGATAGCCAAATAGCCAATTATCACTCCCTAGAAGCTCTAGTTTCTCAAAGAAGATATTAAGAATTAAGTTATTTACATATTCACCAATTTTACGGAGAAGCCAATCAAGTGGCTGACTATTCATCAAAGTTCCGTCATGGGTTGGTTTTGATAGACATTTAGACTTCCATGATTTACTTGTTTCCTTACATAATACCCTCGATGGTTCCCCAAACCCTCGTGTTTAGAAGCAATCAGTCCTCTTAGTCACATTCCAGACGTGGCATCATACAAAAACCACCTTACTTTCTGGGAGAGTAAGTGAGAAGACATTTAGCCAAACAAAGCAATTAGGAAGCACTTAACAGTTGAGTAATCATACACCTCAGTCATTAACTTTATCAAATATTTCAAACAGCAAAACAACAGCAGATGTGCAATGTACCTAACCTTAGGAGTGGACCAAATTTTCCAAAGGCTGCCACCAGCCTGAGCCATCCATATAAAGGGTATTTATCATTCTCCAAGTGGGCAGTACAAGAAAACCCCCACGTTTTTGTGTATTTGTGTGGTGGAACTCTGACTGCTTGCAAATTTCACAAGCCATAACCAATGAATGCATGCTGTTCCTCTCCTCTTGTAAGGTAAACCTATTTGAAGTAGTGGTTGACTTTCCTACAACAGTTCAACGAAGAAAGCAACATCACAGTCATCTTTTATAATAAAAGCTTAGGCACTTAAAAAGAGGATCAAGATCTGAGCTATAAGTATCCGCTAACACAATGGCCCAGTCTCTATTAGGAGGACAACTGTCAGATGACGACAGAAAAGAATATCAAGACATGACGAGCAGCGCCAGCAGAATTTATGGAAGTCAAAATCCCCATGACCTTACCCCCTGGTGGACTATAGCACAAGATGAGCACGGCATAATAGCACAGAAGACACAAACCAGAGGAAGGAAATGTAATTTAAGTGGGTAAAGGTGGTGGAGGTCAAAATTACTGCAATTTTGCCTAAAACAGATCAACATCAATTGTAATCAGATCAATCCAACAGACCATAACCATTTTTCAAAAATTAATTAGAACTTAAAAGTCATAGATGTGCTTCAAGCTTTGCACATGAAGCTCCAGGGAAAACTAACATGTCAACCGTCAAGACCGCTCTTTTTTTTGCCTTTTTTTCAGTAGACCAAGCAAGGTGAAGTCTAATTCAAAGTTGGTTAACAATCTCATCCTTATGTCCAATCTATCATTTCTCCAAGATAATCCAAGAGGATCGGGGAATACGGAATCGCATAAAGTCAATTGACTTTAGGAGGGTTGGTTAATGGCTTTGGGGACTTCTTCATTGGCTTTTGGCTTTTTCATGTGGTCAAATGGCCAAAAAAAGTGTTTGGTGTGGCTTTTGCTTCCATCTTGTAATTATTAACAAACACGTTTTTAAACAACCAATAGTCAAACAACCAACATAACTAGCAATAAAAACAACGATCGTTTGTCAAACACCCCCTTCATAGTACACCAACTTCAATCCCCCTTATTTTTATGTGATTAAGTAATATTAAACTTGCTTTAGTTTTCCCACTAATGATGCAGCTACAGGAAGACTAAGCACATAAGCTTAAAAACAAAATGATTAGAGCACTTAACCATACCAAGATTACTCAATTGACACAAAATTTGCTTGTATATCAAAATAATAATGATTTTGTACATATTATTTATGCTGGTTGTCCCAAAACAAAAGTCGCATATTTCAATTTACATCTCAAAATAATCTCCATCACTGACATTAAAGAAATGAAAAGCTATTGGTTAAATCATGACATATTTGTAAGAATCTTTACCAAAGGAGGAGGAAGAGAAAGGCTTCCAAAAAAATTCAAACACAAACTCTCTATATCACCTCTCCAAAGCATGGTAAAGGCCAAAACTTTTTGCTAGACCTAATTAATGAAAAAGGTAGCCCAAGGTGTAAGGATCGAATCAAGTTAAAAACAGGTTATTGGCCTACAACCCACATGACCCAACTAGTTATTAGCACGCAACAAAGTGGCCCAATAATGACCCGACTCACTATTGGCCCGCACCAACCCTACCCGATCAATAACTAGGTCTACTCTTTGCTCTCATTCTATCTACCGTTGCCAAAAAGAACACAATACTAAAGCCATTGCAGCTGGTTTCCTGCTAACTAGACCAACCTTGCCGTAATTATGCCCAAAAATTAATCCACAATCACAGAGTGTATATCGGATAGCTTAATTGCAAAAAATATTACAAGGAAGCTACTAAGCTTTGGGTCACCAAACAATAAAGGTTAAAAATGGTCGAGAATATATTTATGCAAGTTTGTGAGTATATTTTTATTATGTCATAGAAAACATATGTATGTATATATGTATCTATGTGTATCTTTGATTCCATTTTTAAAGTGGGACCTCTTAGTGAAAAAGGGCCATCCCTCAAAAACATATTCAAGTTCACGGTCAGAATGCTTAAGTAGGAAATGATAGGGGTCATGATATTCAAGTTCACCTCTTAGTATTATATATACCCAAGCTGAGAGTTGTTTTCGAATCATCATTTACAATACTTCTCAACCTAACCTCAACTTCAAGCCTAATTCTTCCTACCATCAATTCCCTCCAAGAATTGATTATTCATCAGCCATATTTCTCAAAAACTGCAAGAACCATAGATATTCCCTCCTTCAATCAAAGAAAAAATAGGCTCCTTCCGTAAGCATGGCCAGAATTAATTGCATGATTTCGCTTGTATTTCTGTTTCTTCTCTTCACCTGTCAAATGCTTTCTGGTGATGGGAGAAAGATAAGGTCAGTAAATGGACTAGAGACTGGCATAGTGAAGAGTTCTTTCCATAGAGGCATCAGAATACTGAGCAGCCAAAGTGACAAGTCTGACCATAATAAGAAATCACCAAAAAATATTTCACCACAAAAGCCCTCTGCTGCATCTCCTCCACCAGTAATATACAACAATAACTCTCCTTCTTTGAAACCTACTCACAGCTCCCCAAGAAGCAGTCACAAAGTTGATTGGCTAAACAAAGTCGACAGCATTGTGCAAACTAACTGTCTTGGTGCACAATGCCCTGATGATTTCAGACCTACAGCACCAGGAAAAAGCCCAGGTGCTGGACACTCTTACGTGACTAACGCAGGCAAAACCTTAAAAAATCAAGTGACCAAATATCCTAACATGTGGAATAGCTTAGCAGCATCAGAAGATGATTTCAGACACACTACACCAGGTCGCAGCCCAGGTGCCGGACATGCTGAAGAAGACACGAGAGACACAAACCACGCAACCACAGACGTACAAAACTTTCTTCCCCCATCACCAACTCCTATTTCATTTTTCAGTGATCCAGCACTGGTATCTACCCATGATTTTCGACCTACAGCCCCTGGTAGCAGTCCTGGCGCTGGACATTTTGACACAAACAAAATTAATATACAGCGAACAAGATATTGTCTTATTGTAAAATGCGCAGATGGTTTTCAACCCTCAACATCGAGGGACAGTCCAGGAGCAGGTCAATCTCTTACAAGCAACTCAAACAGAATTACATCAGAACATGTCAAGCACCCTAGCGTAGCACATCCTCATGCAGGAGGCACCGATGATTACCGGCCTACTAAGCCTGGCCACAGTCCAGGTGCTGGACATGCTGTTACAAATAAGCGAGAGCCAAACTCATAAAACACTGTGCATATAATTCTGCCTACTTTTACTACTCATAGATAAAATATCCAATGAGATACAGATACAGATGTAATATATGTATGTTGTGCCATGTCTACCATTTATTCTTAAAAACTAAGGAGTCCAAAATTCTTCTCATCATTTGCTCAAGTCCCATGCTAACCTCTATCTTTTACCTCCTGTCCTAACTTACGTGTCTAGTAAACAACTACATGTTGAAGGCTATCAAATTGTGGCATCCAATGTACAACTATAAGATAGAGCAAATAACAAAATCTGCATGAAAATTAAATTTCAACACTCCCTCTCCCAAAAAAAATAAAAACATATAGGAACTTGAAGAGGAAACAGGGCATGAAAATATCAATATATTACAACCTACCCCATGGCTAGTGCAATAAATACAATTCACAAACACACCAGTAATTGTTATCAAAAACCAAAGAATAATAAAGAATCACTTACTAATCCCACTGAGCCAGGACATAGGGAGTTCTAGAAGTAAGCATCCTTACCCGTAACTAGTCAAAAGACCACATTAGAGACTGGCAGCCACTACAAATAATATTTTCTGAGTTTGTGGAGAAGTTTTCTAGAAAACCACATAGATGTTTAGGCCAAAATCAGAAAAACCTCTTAACTTATCGACATTAAAACCAAGCAGAATTTGTGGTTAGAGTTTGTGATTGATTTTAACAAACCAACAGAGGACAATATGCATTGTATATTGAAGTTATTGTCATTTTTCTACCAAGTTCTAGCATTGATGTGTAACGTAGCCAAGTCCACAGAGGTCATCAAATGAATCATCAGTGGCAGGGGTAAGGCCTTAATTAGTGTCTCATGAACAGTCTTTTACTCCTTATTACAGGTAAGAAGCAGGTAGTCAATTATATTATACACCACACTCACATTATACACCTCGGAACACACTGCGCTACCACAACCACCCTCCCCTGGGGTAAAGTTACTACTTAGTATCCTTATCTCTCCTGGTGATTGGTGAACCACAATTTCCTTGCATCTAATTATATGCATAGCTTTGCAAAGTCAATGGTTTTATTCAATCTATCCCTAAAGTGAAGTAGCATTCTTTCCAAGCATGGTAGAAAACCCAAATCTCCAACAATTACTGAATCAGTACTCCAATTATGCATAGACAAACACAGCCCAAGTGAGCCTGAGATTGGGAAGAGATTCACATCAGCTACAAAAGAAAATGCCAAACAAAAAATAAAAGCTAAGGTGGGAGACGAGATTACTCCATATGGAATTATAATGTAAATAATTGAAAACATCCAACGTTCAAAGTACCCTTCATCTTCATAACCATCAAATTGTCCTAAATTCTCAGGATAGTTACCATAACTTCAAAAAAAGACCCTTCGTATAAAGGCCTGTCATCTTGCCAACCCGTTTATCACTCAATTCAAGTAGGGATGTTTTAGAAACCAGAATTATTTTAGAGAGCTGGTCATTTCTCCAAGATATCCGAAATTTAATACATAGTACTACTTTTCTAGATATAACATAGTTTCAATATTAACCCATCAATCATAATTAGCCAACCAAGAATGACAAAAGATAGTTCCTTTTCAAAATAAAACGAGGCTGACTAACACAGCTCCAAAAACTAAGAGGAGCAGCTTGGTTTGATCGTTGCATCTTACACACAAAAGAAGTTACTCCCTAAAGGTCTTTTTTATCTCCCCTCATTTACTATTGTGCTCAAAGTTAAACCACTTCGACAATAAATACTCGCATATATAAAACAAAATATCACGTTGAGTTGTGTTGGACTCCTCCCAATATAATTCATAATTTTTTACTAATGCGTAAGTGTGCAACTAAAGACGTTCACGATTAAAGTTGTGTGTTGGAGACAACACAAACGTCAGAGATTAAAAGTTAGAACAAATGATACTAAGGGAGTATTATACTAATCCACCAATCTACGGCCTATGGCCCTATATCGACACTTTCCTTACACAAAGGCCACGGGGGGCAGATGTAATCAACTCCGGCCATATGATTGCAAACATATTGTATATCTTAAGCCTTCCTATGTGAAAAAGCATTGACCAACCTACTGCTTTACAGTAAATAAGCACATAATTGTTTACTAAGATTTTATTTAATCCACCATATACAACTGAAAAAAAAAATCGTACAGCAGCTCTTCGAATTATATTAAAATTGAAAAGGGAATCCTGTTCACATCTGAACGATAACGACCACCATCCCAATTTTCTAATCTAAGCCTAGTTGCTTAAAGTTTTCTTGAATCGAAAATATTTCCAAATGGGGCAAAAAAGTACATCAGTTACCATAAAGAGTTTGAAGCATCAGCACACCATTGTCCACTTAATTTTAAAAAATGCTAGCTAGAAGAATGTTTTAATCCAACTTGATACATCAAACAGGTTATACACCCCACTTTCGAAATCAAGTCAATTCGGTTCAGGTTATAATCTTTGTGCAAAATCGAATTATTTCGATTCAACTCAATTCGGTTCATGTGACAATCAATCTAATTTTCTCTTAAAAAAAGCTTCACATTAAGGCCCTGTTCTCGTCAACTTATTTTAATAAGTTTCAGTAAAAATAACTTCAGTTCAGTAAAAATAAGTTCAGTTCAGTAATAACAAGTTCAGTAAAAATCAGTAGTGCAAAGAAGGAAAAACAACATGAATCAGTAAAATAAGTTCAGTTCAGTAGTAACAAGTTCAGTTCACTAAAAATAAGTTCAATTCAGTACCATAAGTTCAGTTCAGTAAAATTCAGTTGACGAGAACAAAGCCTAACTCAATTTACGCAGAATTAAGATTTGTTCAATAGTATAATTCAAAGAAAACTAATAAAATCTCTCCCGACAAGTACAGTAAATCAAACACTTTTTAACCTAGCTTTAACAACATTGAGAAAGGAATAAACAGTAACACAAAGAATCTCCAATAGCATCTAAGTTAGTAACAAAAGAGTGCACATGGAGTAGACAGCTAACTGATTACCTTTTCCATCTTCCAAATTCCAAATTCCAAATTCCAATCAATGGTATTTATAAATAATATTAGTTTGAATTCGAAGATATCATATTGAATTAAACTATGATTGATAAACACAAAAAAAAAAAAAAGGCTATGCTCATTGCCGCAACTTAAAAACCCTAAGAGAATCAATGTGATTGCATAAATCGTAGAAAATTCATGATAGATTTATAGAAAATTTCGAAAAAGAACACCTGGTCATTCTTGTCGAAGGTTGATGAGCTTTTTGCCTCTTCCAGACCATTGAACATTCAATTTGAATTGAGGTTGCAAAAAACAATTGGAAACGCTTTACCAGTCCTCCATTTCTGCGGTTCAGAGTTAACCGTCCCCTGGCTCAAATAGACAAGTACTCGTACAACTTTATACCTTACGGAATACTTTTTCCATTTGGAATAAGCGACACATTTATAGTTTCAACTTTAATTAACTTTGTTGATTTATATTTTAGAAAAAAATAGGGTTTGTTCTCCTCTTTCAATTTAGTTTAGTTCGGTTTAGTTTAGTTCAGTTTAGTTTAGTTCAGTTTAGTTAAGTTCAGTTCAATTTTTTTATAACCATTTTTTAAAATATTAGTATTATTATGTTTGTCTAATGTATTTTACTAATTACTCTTATTATTATTATTATTTATTTTTATAGCATTATTATTAAGTACTCCCTCCATTTTTTTTAATATGCACATTTTTTCATTTTTGGGTGTTTTTTTAAAATTGCTACCTTTCTACCTTTTTCCAAAAATGAAAGGTTCACCCACTTAATTATTACACTTCTCTCCTACTTTTTCTTTCCTTCTCTCTACCTTTTTCATTTTTTCCTTACTGTTACTAACCTTCTCTCTTACTTTTGCACTTTTCCTTGATCCGCGTGCAAAAGCAACCATACATATTAAAAAAACGGAGGTAGTACTAACTACTATTTTTTTATTATAGCTTTACTCATTATTATTACTCTTATCATTGGGGAGGAACATGGTTTAGGTTAAAAGCATAAACCAATCAAATCGCATCAAAAAAGTGTATGATGCAATTTTGCACGGTCTGACCCAATCATTATTTTATTACTAAATATTATTATATTATTAAATCTATTAGTAAAATAGAAATATTAATTTACTTCTTAGATATTATTGTTATTATACAATCATTATCAAGTATTAATATATTAATACAAAGACTATAAAATAATTGTTATTAATTATCATTATAATCATTAATTATTATTATTACTTTATGATTATTAATATTATTTATTTATAAATATCATTTAAAAATATCCAAAATACTATTATTATTATTAATTATTAATTATTATTATTTATCATTATAATTATTATTTAAAATTCATATTATTATTTTTAAATATTATTTGTATATTTATTCAATTCAATTCAATTCAATTCATTCAATTCAATTCAATTCAATTCAGTTCAGTTCAATTCAGTTCAGTTCAGCTCCAATTAGTTTAGTTCAGTTTAGTTCAATTCAGTTCAGCTCCAATCAGTTCAGTCAGTTCAGTTCAGTTTAGCTGAATTATGCCGAAGAGAACAAGCCCATAGTTATGTGGGATCTTGTTAGATTCGTGCCAATGTGAATTTTTTTTAATATCAACATTTTATAATTTTTACTTATTAATAATTATAGATGATTATTGTATTTATATAATGCATCGACAAACGTGAAAACATGAAGTGTGTTACTTATTTAGAAAAAGAGGAAGTATTTCATATTTCCTCCGTTTTTTAGTGTACCGACCGACGGTCAATAGATAGGGTTGTATAATTGTTGGGCGTGCCTGGTTCTTTTGGATTGTAGTGAACTTAGGCTTCGGTTGTAGCGTGTAAAATATTATTCTGGAAAATTAATTTCCTTTAGTTTCACTTTTTACATTGTTTGGTAGGCAAATGAGTGTAAAATCATTTTCGCTTGGAGTGAAATAGCTCTCTCAATTATTGGAAAACCATTTTCCCTCCAAAATAAAGGGAAAATTCTTTTCCTTTTTTTTTTCCTTACCTCCCTTTTACACTCCGCCCACCGCCTTCCCTTTCATTTCTTTTTCTCCATATCTTTCTTACTTTGTACCAAACAACGGAAAAGTATTATAATTGCATTTTCCATTGAAATTGTTTTCCGTGAAAATCATTTTACATTGAAAATGTTTTACACCCAATCAAACGAATCCTTAAATTAATTTCGGTTAGATGCAGTCCAGTTTTGTTAATTTCAGCTCAGATCCTGCTGAGTCAGAAGTTGCAGTTAGATGTAGTTCAGTTTATTTCATTTAATTTCAGTTCTTCGCAGGCCAAAAGAACAAGGTCTTATTCCTCTGTCTCATATTAGTTGCAACATTTGACTTTTACACTATTTATATGCCTTATTTTAACCATGATATTTAATTACTACTCCCTTCATCCCATATAACTTGATATACTTCCCATATTCGTCTGTCCCGTATTACTTAATACACTTCTCAAAATGGCATGGTCCTACTTTTGCATTCTCTCTCTTTTTGCCTTTTCGGCGATGTTACCTACTAAATAAAAAGCCTGCTAGGTGATCGAAATCGCTCAGGTCACTGAGGACTCTTTTATTTTACTTTTGCAATGCCCCCCATAGCCCACATTTGTCGCACATTGTACTTTATGGACTTAAATAGTACCAATAAATAACTACATACTCACAACAAAATAAACATGTCAAATAACACTCCTAAAACTCTGTGCAAGTCAAACTGTATCAAGTAATATGGGATGGAAGGAGTATATGAAACCATATGCTTGTAAATAAAATGTTCTCAATTTTTTCTCGATGTGTAGTTTTGACATATCAATTTTTTATAATGTTTATTAATAGTTAGATATATCAATGGCCAGCCGGTCAAACAAATTAAAGAATTAAAAATACAAAGAATAATAATACCTATGCTTAACATGGTTCATTAATAATGTGTAATCTATGTTCATATGTAGGGGGGAGACTAATATACCGGGGGTGTTTGACAATTGGTTTGTGGCGGTTGGCTGGTGACTTTTGATGGTGTTTGACGTGTGTAACTACTAGCTATTTATAAAAAGTGTTCGGTAAAAATGACTATTGGAGTTGGTTGTTTAGTAAAAAAATAAAAGCAAAAAGCCTAAGTCAGCAAAAATACTGGTAAAAGTAGCTTTTCGGTAGAAAGTTGATTTTTTAGCCACTCCAAAAGTCATTTACCAAAAAAAATTTGTTGTCTGACCACATATAAAAGTCAAAACTCAATAAAAAAAGTCACCCAAAAGTCATTTGTCCAATAATCCTATTAGCTTATGGGGAGAGGATACATATTAGAAGAAGTAATTAGAGGGTATATAAAATTATATTTAAAAATGCTATGTTGAATTCACTACTTGATTTTACTGAACTTATTTTTGTTGAAATAAACTTATTTGTTGATTTATGTAGTTTTTCTTCTTTGCACTACCTTTTTTACTAAAGTAAACTTATTATTACTAAACTAAACTTGTTTTAAGCAAATAGACTAAGCCATAAAGGACCGAAAACATGAAATTGATAAGTAAAACCAAATACATCTTAAATTCAGAGGGTGTTGCCCCCAACCCCGTATTAGGTCGTTCAGAGCTCTAGATAGACATATTCAAAGCAGTCTAAAATGTTGTAATATACAATTGTTGCTATTAACATGTTCAAGTGTGTAAAACTAAAAATTATTCATGGTAGATATACAAAAATAAAACGAACAAGATTTCCATGTAACTATGCGTTTCTTACATGATACGAGAGAAAATCACAGTAAAAAACATAAATAGTGTTAAAAAATCAAAACATTACAACTATAAAAACAAAAGTCATAATTAATTATACATGATGGTACTAGACTAAGGGCCTGTTCTGTTCAGCTTATTTTCAGTTCAGTTCAGTTCAGCTCTAATAAGTTCAGTTCAGTTCAGTTCAGTTCAGTTCAGCTCTAATAAGTTCAGTTCAGTTCAGTTCAGTTCAGCTCTAATAAGTTCAGTTCAGTTCATTTCAGCTCCAATAAGTTCAGTTCAGTTCAGTTCAGCTCAGTTCAGCTCTAATAAGTTCAGTTCAGTTCAGTTCAGTTCAGCTCCAATAAGTTCAGTTCAGTGCAGCTCCAATAAATTCAGTTCAGTTCAGTTCAGCTCCATTCATTATTTAACCATTTGTATAATATTATTATTGTTGGTCTAATTTATTTTACTTATTATTATTGTTATTAAATAATAATAATTATTATTATTTATATGTATTATTTTTTATTATATCTTTACTCATTTTTATTACTATTATTATTATTATGGCTGAGCAAAGTTTGGGTTGGTGCACGGTTTAACCAAATTTGATGTCAATACGAGTATTCTAATTTGCAATTGTTGATTTATTTTACTGAATAAAAAACACTATTACATCATACAAATAAGCTACAAAAAGCTAGAAGATATGAAAAAATTACAAAGTTGCTAATAATACTGGAGTACTATTTAAAATACAACATTGTCGTTACGTTGTATATTAAATATACTTTGGCGGTTTGGTGTATTTCTATCATCGACCAACCCACGACAAATCGTGGTTTGGTTAGAAGCACACATCAACCCATGTTTTAAGCTAATTATTATTATAATGGTAATACTATTAATTTACTTCTTAGACATTATATTATATCATCATCATCAAGTATTAATATATTAATACTAATAATTGTAATTACTCATTATTAATTATTATTATTATTATCAATAATTATTATTTTTAAAATTCATTTATTATTATTATTTATTTATTTATAACTATCATAATAACATCAAAAATAATATTATCATTATTCATTTGATATTATTCTAAATTATTAATTTAATTATTATTACTTAGAATTATTATTACTTATTATTTAATATTCATAATAATTATTATTTACTTATTATTCATATGCTTATTATAATTTAATTCAATTCAATTCAGTTCAGTTCAGTTCAGTTCAGTTCAGCTCCAATAAGTTCAGTTCAGTTCAGCTCCAATAAGTTCAGTTCAGTTCAGTTCAGCTCCAATAAGTTCAGTTCAGTTCAGTTCAGCTCCAATAAGTTCAGTTCAGTTCAGTTCAGTTCAGCTCCAATAAGTTCAGTTCAGTTCAGTTCAGTTCAGCTAGAATTAGCCGAAGAGAACAGGCCCTAAACCATATCATATATTTAAACTTTTTATATATTATTATTCCATGTCAAAAAGAATATCTCTATTATATAAAGGAACTCTATGGGGACACCAAAAATAGAAAAAGAAAAAAATAAGAAAAATAGCACACACTTAATAAAAAAGGAAAAAGGGGGAAACACATAACTGCTCTCACATAACTAGCAAAAAAGCAGGGGGGAAATAAAATAAAAAACTTTATTATCACAAATTAACTACCTTCCACACCTATAACCACCACAAAGGCTACACATACACTCAGTGTATGTGGTCCCAACATACAATGATGATGTGTATGCCTTTAATAGGTAGATTAAATTGGGTCCCAATTTGGGTCTTTTGAATTTTCATTTGAAAATTCAAATGAAAATTCAATTTGAATTTCAAATCAGATTTGTGTTTTCAATGCACCACAATCAATGCACCAAAATTCTGAACTTTCTTTTCTCTCTCCTCTCATTTTTTTTTGATAGAATTTTTTTGGATTTCCTTTACTCTATTCTCTCTCTTCTTATTTCTTCATGTTATTCATATTTTCTTCATATGTTCTTCATTTCACAAAAAAAAATGTAATTTTTTTACGAATTTTTTTTTTCCAGTATTATTGTTACTTTAAAGTAAAAAAAGGACCTATTTTGGTAAAAAAAATTCGACATAATTTTTTCTGGGTTTTTTTCTCTATTCTCTCTCTTAATGTTCTTCATGTTCTTCATTTTTTTTTTAAATAATAATTTTTGGGTTTGTTTTTCGAACCGTTTTTGTGTTCATTTTATTGGGTTTGTTTTTCTCTTATTCATCTTCAACATTTTTGACACAAATTTTTGAGTTCTTCATCTTTACCACTAATTATGAGTTAAACTCTATGATTGATTAGTAACTGAATATGGACATTGGACTAGTTATAATGACAACACAATTCACTATTTGATTTATCACGGTAACAAAACAAAAAAATCGAAATTAAAACATACTTTCTGGGTTGGGGTTCATACTTTCTGGGTTGGGGTTTTGTTTAGTAATTTAATGTAAAGTGCTACTAAAAAAGGAAAAGAACAAAAGGGGTGAGGGTAGGCACGTGTAGAGTAATAAGTAAAGCAGGCAAGCGTGGAATTCGAACTCGAGACCTCACAGCAAGAGAGACGCTTTCAGGGCATGCAGGTGTAACCATGTGGACGGGGTATTCAACCATGATATGAAGGGCGTTCCTTTAGTACATATGCTAATTGTCTGCGCCATCTGAAAACTACAGTATACGTTTAGGCTTCTATTTAAGTGGAACCTGTTACCAAAAAACTAACAAACTATAATATGTTGAATTAAGTACATCGATCAACAAACTGATCTAATACACCGATGATCTTAACCATATTATATATTGATCTAATCTAGCGATGGTTGATCTAATACGCTAATCTCACCTCTTCATATTAATGATTGATATTGATTACTTTGTTGATAGATATAGCATATATGTGGTCGATATACTATATCTTATAGATCGATCTAGTATGTATTGACAATTGGTCCAATAGATTGGTCTCAACTATCTTATACCGATGGTTGATCTAATAAGCTAATCTTAATTAGCGTATACATCGATCTAATACATTGATGATTGTTCTAATGCGTATGCTTTAACTACTGATACTTTTAAATATCTTATTCACGAATCTGGTACATTGCTTATGGATCGAATACATTGTTGTAGTTTAGGACGATTTAATCAAATATGTCGGCCATAACTAAACTTATCACTAAAGTACGTCTTCGTATCACACTAATGTTAATATCGTGGTTTTATATCAATATATAGGAGCTTATTTACTTATCATGTTTAAAATGTACATCGTTATAAATTTTAAACGACATTTAGAAGCCATAGATATTAGCAATTCCACGCATAAATTAGCTATTGCATTGCTTATTATTAATTGATTTTAGTAAAATAACTCACAACTTGTAACGACTTTTAATATTTGAAGTTTATTGAAAATATGAATTATGAAATATTAATTAGGAGAAAACTATAATATTGGTCCCCTTTACTATATAATCTGTCCTTCTTACTACAAAACTAACAAACCTACAATTGTTCCAATTTCATAGGTTATAATTATACTGGGTTACTAATATATGTATTTAATTTGTACTTAATTAACATATTAATGATTGATATTGATTACTTTGTTGATAGATATAGCATATATGTGGTCGATATACTATATTGCTCTTAACTATCTTATAGATCGATCTAGTATGTATTGACGATTGGTCCAATAGATTGGTCTCAACTATCTTATTCCGATGGTTGATCTAATACGCTAATCTTAATTAGCGTATACATCGATCTAATACATTGATGATTGTTTTAATGCGTATGCTTTAACTACTGATACTTTTAAATATCTTATTCACGAATCTAGTACGTTGCAGATGGATCGAATACATTGTCGTAGTATAGGACGATAACTCCTTAATCAAATACGTCGGCCATATCTAAACTTATTACTAAATAAAGTGATATTAAAAAAAACAAATGTGTAGAGTAATAAGCAAATCGAAGAAGCGTGGACCAAGTGGGATTCGAACTCGAGACCTCAGAGCAATAGAGGCGCTTTCAGGGCATGCAGGTGTAACCAAGTGGACGAGGTATTCAACCGTGGTATGAAGGGCGTTCCTTTGGTACATATGCTAATTGTTTGCGCCATCTGAAAACTATAGTATACCACCAGGCTTCTATTTAAGTGGAACATGTTACCAAAAAACTAACAAACTTACAATGTTTCCAAACTCATATGCTAAAAACTTATAATGATATTTGATTACTTATATATTTATGTAATTTGTATTTATTTAACATATTAATGATTGATATTGATTTCTTTGTTGATCGATCTATTATATTCGTGGTCGATATAATATATTGCCCTTAACTATCTTATAGATTAATATAATCTACCGATGATCTTAACTATCTTATATATTGATCTAACCTACCGATGATTGATCTAATATGCTAACCTTAATTAGCATATACATTGATCTAATATATTGAAGATTGTTCTAATGCATAAGCCTTAACTACTGATATTTTTATATATCTTATTCACCAGTCTAATATATTGTTGATTGATCAAAAATACATTGATCTAAACTATCGTCTTAGTTATACTAAGTTGTCGTAGTGTACATTGATCAAATACATTGGCCATAACTAACATATTATTAAAAGTAAGTTGTCGTATTATACTAATTTTAATATCCCGGTTTACTTGTCATATGTTATAATGATAATGGATTACTCATATAGTCATATATGTATATAATTTGTACTTATTTAACATATTAATCGTTGATATTGATTACTTTGTTGGTTGATCTAATATACATATATGGTTGATATAATATATTGCTCTTAACTATCTTATCGATTGATCTTGCTAACTTATATTTTATTTGGTTTATATTTATTTATTATTAATTTGTATTAGTACTTTACTTCAGACGTAACAATTGTTTTTTTTCTCTCCTAACTTAAACTTTATTGCACTTAACAATAAAAAAGTTAATAAAGCATTTCAATAACTATTAAAAATACATTATACATTTTTTTCAAGGCTATTAGTATTATCAATAGTAATTATCATCATTAATAACATCTTAATGACATGAATAACATTTACTATCAATATTATTAATACTACAAATAATATGGATAAACACTAATTAGTCATATGAAATGATAATAATAACATGCATACAAATACTAATTAAATATTTATAATGATGGTAATAATATTATTAAGTACAACTAATAATTACAAATTTATGAATAACACCAACGTATATATAATATGTGAAAGTAATTATTCCTTTCTATCTTAATAATGTAGCCGAATACTGATGGATATTTAGCCTCAATTCCTTTATTGGAAACACGTGCCCGAGTTTCTAAAGAATTGATTAGTAACAGAATATGAAAACTTGATTAATTACAATGACAACAAATAAAGCTCCTCGATAGAATGTGAAATAGGTTTTACAAATATGGGTTTTGTTTATTAAGTAATTGAAAGTCCTTCGAAGAATGTCCTCAATAATTTATTAAGTAATGCTAAAAACTTATAATGATATTTGATTACTTATAAATTACATATAATTCGTATTTATTTAACCTATTAATTTGTTTTTATTACTAACATAAATTTTGTTTAACCTATACTTGATTACTAACATAAACTTATAAATTTTGACTACCATAAACCTATAATTGATTACTAACATAAACTTATATATATTGATTGCTAACATATTAATTTATTTAACCTATAATTGATTATTAACATATAAATACCTACAATGATCTTGCTAATGTATAATGTATTTTGTATTTATTTATTTTTTATTAATTTGTAGTAGTACTTTATTTAGGTTTGTATTACTATTAAAATATTTCCCGTTACTAAATTAATTGTAAACTTATAGTCATTTTTGGATACTGTTTCATTATCTTGTTCATATAATCTGCTATACTTTCAACGACCATTATCATATAATGGAATTCCAGAACTGGAAAGCTTGCTGAACACAAACCAGAATCTTACATTCTTCAAAATTAACAAATACAAATGCAAGGAAATTATGTTTCATAAATTTTCCCCCATCAATACAAAATTAAGAAGGTCTGTGTGATAAATTTTCCTTCACAAAAAAAAAGAAACTCCTTATGAAAACTCAAAGACAACATAATAATGGGTCATTTAAAAAAACTTCTTATCTGGGTCATTCAAAGAAAATTATGTTGAATCAAATTGGTGCATTTCATTAACAAAATAAAAGAAAAACAAAAAAAAATCTTTGAGCTCCAACGTTAATGGCTGCTCAGCCATTATTATTAAAAATGGAAGAAGGTAAAAGAAGCAAAGGAATGGCGCCAAACCAAAATCTTCCTCTGCCCAAAAAATGTGGCGCAATTCTTCCCTCCCAAAGCATGCATATTGGCGCCATTAATGAAAAGTTTTCCCTCCCAATTTTCCCTCTTTTTTTTGGCTAACTATGATGTGGCAACTTCCTATTGGAAGTGTATGTTGGGACCACATACACTGAGTGTATGTGTATCACCTCTCCTATACCCACGGCTAATGGAGGTTGTTTGCACAAATTTAGGGGAAAAATTGTAATCCTTGACTCATTTACACCATACAAAACACTTATTTGCACTTATTAAAAAAAAAAGAAAACTTAAATAGTTAGGCTTCTCTCTCATATTACAGTCAGCATTTATTTTGTTTTTCTGTATTTCATGGTGAGTTAGTTTCTTCTTTCTCTGTGTATATTCACGTTTATATTTTTTTTTGTAAATTTTGTAGATATTGTAATCTATGCAGTAGCTTTTGATTCTTACACTTTTTTCCTGTTAATAATTACGCAGGTTTGAAGTGATAAATGTAAAATTTGAGGAACAAAAAATCCAAGAGGAAAGGTGAAAGTAAAAGCCCCGAACAGTCTTCTTTTGCCTTCTTCAATGGCAGTAATACCCCTTCCTCTTCTATCTTTATTTTATGCACTCTTATCTTCCTCCTTCTTTTTCTCTTCCTTCTCACTCTATGTTAAATTGTTTCCCGTGTTTTGTATCAAAGAAGTCCAAGTCTTCTCTTTTTAATTTTGGTTAATTTATTTTACAAAAAGAACGTCTTATGTCTTTTTGAGGTTTGGAATGTTTTGTTAAAATTTGAGATGTTTTAGAAAATTATTTTGATATTCTTTAGCTGACATTATCTTTTAATTTGGTAAAAAAGTTTGGAAGAGAAGGAACATATATGTAAAGATGATCATTATTATGAAACTGAGGAAATACATATTTATTGAAAATGTGAATAATTTTGGGAAGATTTTTGTGATTTTAGGGGATGATGGAGATAGTTAGGTTTTAGTTTTTTTTTTTTGGCTTTTCATTTTAATAATTAATCCCACAAAAAAAAGAGGTATGGTGGGTTTGTTGCAAATTTGTTAGGGTAGTTTGATCCTGTTGGTTTTTTGGTGTTAGTATGGTAGGTTTCATCCTGTTTCATTTATTAATTCTATTTACTTCGTACTTCTACTCTTTGTTGCTTCTACATTGCAAATTACCTAATTTTTGTTGGGAATTTTAAATCGCCTTAATATTTTAAAGAAAATTTCTTTCTCTTAAGTGGTAATATCCTATAGCTTTTGATTCTTATTTTTGTATTAAGTTGTGCAAATGGCGAATTGCATGTATCCTATAGCTTTTAATTCCTATTTTTGTATTAATTTTACTCAATTATGCAGGTTTGAACATATTCAAAGAATCAAAGTTTTGTAAAATCTGAAATCATCATTGATGATTGACACAATGGACTCATCGGAGGTTATGCATTTAATCTACACTTTTTGAAACATAGTTGTCTTTGTTTAAATCTATTTATCGGTCTACTTGGTTTGAATTGTATGTAATTTCAATTATGTCAATCTTATAATTGTTTAGATATCTTTGCAGATTATTTTCTCCAAAATGACGCCAGTAAAGATAACACATCTCTCAAGAACAAATATTTGGGAGTTTATATTTCTAACGATAAGGAAAAAGAAAATATTAGTAGACTCTTATCTAGAGTGGAACTTCGATGTAAATTTTTAAGTGTTTGTAAGGAAAACTTTCGAAATCTTTTGAGGTGCATTAGCAATACTATTAATGATTGTCCATGTTTGGCACCTTTTATGTATATAGTGGAATTTTAGTCCACACATTTACTAGACGGTGAAGTACAGTTCATACATATTATTCAGGTTATTATATGTAATTTTATCAATAATTTACCTTTCTATATACTTGTGCACGCTTCGCGTGCATATAAGACTAGTATCGGTTTAAACTAGAATAACTAAGTCAAAATATTATAACCAAATCATACTATATGCTTATTATAGAACTTCAAATCAGATTTCAGAATATTGTAACAAAAATTTAGACTAAACTAGAAAATTAAAGTTTAAACATGACCAGATCATATTAAAATGATTCAGAACTAACCCTTTAATATCAAGCTAGAATAATTTATTTCAGATAAAGTGAACGAATAGTTAGTTTAGTTGTTATAAGGTCACTTAATCCCTGCTCTTTTTGGACTGAAATTAACTAAAGTGAAACAAACTTAATTTGTAGAAACTGAATTAAATTAGAATGAAATATGGAGGCGAAAAAAATTATGAGCGCAAACTAACACAAGTAAACTGAATTGAGTTTGTTTTAATTTTACTTAGATTCCACAAATTCAAACCATAACAACAAGGTCTTAATTGGAAAAATATTTAAAACACAATGCCGTCGAGTCCATCTTCAATTCATATAGACCCCGACACCATGCACAACTAACTAGAATTACTGCCTGCGATCCATGTACACCCGTAAATTATTCGAAATTGACTCCATATGACCAGAACCAAGACCCTACTCGAAATCGACTTGACTTAACTTCAAATAAATTCGACCCGAATGAACATAGACTTCAGCGACACGATTCAAAAAAATAAAAGTAGTACAACTTCTATTTTTTTGATAGTTTAACATTTTTTATTTAAATATTTCTTAAACATATTTTTTATTCAAAACTTTAATATGTAACCATTATTATTCCGTTATTTTATGTTAAATTTTGACTTATCATTCTTTTATTTCATAATTAGATCAATGGTCAAAACATACGCTAAACCATGTACGATTTGTAATTTTTTTAAAATTTTCTAAAAAGTATAATATCATTTTTAAGTATAAGATTATATTAATGTAAGAAAAAATTCTTGTACGAGTGGGGAGATTAGTTTTTTATTTTAAAGATGGACCTTTTTTTTATGGCTCCTGCATATAATATTATTGGATCCTCCAATGGATATGATGCAACAGAGGCCTTCCCTCCTTGCTCAAGATAATTATATGTTCATTAGTTTTACATTTCATTTTTATATGTTTTTTAAAAGAGAAGGTATTGGGTCGAAGCGTCTGGCCATAACATTTGGTCGGACGATTTTCAGTTGGTATCAATTTTTGTTCAGTTGGTATCAGTTTTTGTTCAGTTGGTATCAATTTTTTTTCAGTTGGTAGCAATTTTTGTTCAGTTGGTAGCAATTTTTGTTCAGTTGGTATCAATTTTTGTTCAGTTGGTATCAATTTTTGTTCAGTTGGTATCAATTTTTTTCAGTTGGTATCAATTTTTTTCAGTTACTTATATTATCCTTTCATTTAGTTTTCTTATTCTTTCATTTAACAGCAAACTGAAAATAAAACTTAAGTAAATGAAACTAAGTAAACCTCCAACTGAAAAGAGAATAAAAGCAAATGAAAAAAAAAGAAGTAACTGAAAACATACCTCCTCATAAACAACAACCTCTTCGTTTTCCCTCTCCTCCTCAACATCACCAAACCTCAGTGCCTTCTTGCACACAATTAAACTTAAACTTAAGAGAGAAAGTGTATGAAGAGACTTAAGAGAGATTCAACAGAGATGTCTAACTCTGACAATAACTCATCCTCCATCTTTAACTTCTCTGACGGCATTGATGATGTTGAAGATTTCGTCTGTGTTAGTTCTCTTTTATTGACTCAATTCCTACTGGTTTTGTGTTTTGTTGTTTTGTGATTGTGATTTGGTTTTGTAATTGTAGGCGAATGAAGGAGAATCGTCGATTTCGTATGAGAGGTTTCATCAGGTTTTCGAGTTTGTGAAGAAGATGAAGTATTGGGCTCCGTCTGACAGTAAATACTGGTCAGACGGTCTGATCCAATACTTTCACTTTTTAAAATAACATATATGTGATCTCGGTCCCCTTTTCGTTTATATATTTTCATTTCGCCTCTTTAATTCAATTCAACTCCCTTTATCTCACAATTTTAGTTCATCGCAGGTTGATTCGTTTCTATTCAAACATAGCCTGAGTCATTGAATAAAGATCTAAAACCAATTTCATTATTATGCATGTCTAGATTAGTGAGTTAAATTCCGGACCCCGTTGATAAGTGCATTTTTTATTTTCCTTCAGATTCTAAAGGTTGGTACTTGGTGGTCAAAATTAGACTTGGAATGACAGGTCGCATTCATAAGTATGTAGCGAATGATCATGCCGCAAAGTTGGGACTTGGGAGAGGATGATTCTCGTTGGACTCTCCACGCTACCAAGTCCTAGGTGTCAATCTGTCATGCTTGCAGTTGCCAGTTGGAGAACCCTATAGTAAAAGTTAAATAGAAAAGGCTCCTTCAACAGTTCAACTACATTTACAAAATGCCCGTGAAAATTACATAAGTACACAATATTAATTTATTTTGGTATATCTATTAGGAATATAGTATAATGGAATAATGAATTATATCTTCATTATTCTGTAATATATTCCTAATTATACTATCTATTTGAATATCTACAAACTATCTCTAGGCCGCCATACCATACATAGGATATAGGATAACTTGTTACATTTTTTTTGCTTAAACTTAATGGATCTAATATTTGAGTACTTGTTCAAACTTCTAAGTGAAGAGAAATTAAACATCCTTATACTAAACTTTTTATGATTGACAAGAGAAGGAAGCCGTTACTCTTTTCACCCAAAAAGATAAGAAGCATCCTTCGACCTTCAATAACTCACAAAGAAACATTACATATTCAGACAAATTTTTATAATCTTACTCAGAAGGTAACCAACGCAATATTCCAAAATTGGGAATTATGGGAATCGAGCCCCTTAATGTTATTAAGGTTGAGTAAGTGAAAACTCTACCATTGAGCCCCAATTTAAGTCTATTTCTATTATTATTAATACTAGTTTTCATATTTGTATAAAATATATGGAATTTTTTTTTGTTATTCAGTATATTTATATTTATATATTAATATTTATTTCTCCGTTCCATAATATCTTGATACTCACTTGAACACATAATTTTAGGTGATAAATTATTTAATTATCATTTGTTATTCTATCATAAAGGAAGTTGTGATGGAGTTGGTGATTATTTTTTTTTGACAAGCAGGTGATATTATTTTATTTAGGAAAAAGAATGCATGGATCCAAAATGTAAGAGTAGATGTGATAGGATTTAGTGGAGGTTTAGAGGAGAATCAGAGATAATAAAATATTAAAGTTGTAGGCCATCATTATAAAAATGGATCAATTAAATAATATATGTGGGTCATGTCCAAAAAGAGAAGTATAAAGAGTAATATGGGTCAAATGAAAAAAGGAAAGTGTAAAGAATATTAAGGTACAACGACAGTAGAAAATATATAGTAGCAATAAAAATAAAACAAAATTAATATAGTGAAATGCATATTTTATGATACTTTTCACATAGCCAGGGAGTTCAAGTTGATGAATAACTAATAAAATATTATTTATATAAAGTGTTACTAAAAAGTAATTAGTTATATAAGGTAATATAATGAAATATAATAGAAAATATATGATCTTTTAGGATAAATGAAAAAAAGTGTAGCACATCTAATAACATTCAAATTTATGCATATACTTTCAATTGCTCCATAGAATTTCATTAACAGAAATAAGTTGGATAGAAGTTTAATATAGTATACTCCCCTATAGAAAGATTTCTACTAGTTTACCCCTCCATTCTCTAAGCCCAAAAATTTTCTCCTAGCCGTCTCCTAAAATTTTTTAACCCTAAATGACTCGTTGTTGGTCTGAGCCCCGGTACACATCATAAGCTGCCTACGAGCCTACTTCTATCTGCTTTCTCCAACAACATTTGCTTGCCGTATTAACGACACGTCGGCGTAGTCTGGACATTTGGACATTTGTTTTACTTTTTACTTTTTATCCTTCTCTTAGTTTTTATTAAAAATAATTATTTTCATCTGTTGTGATGGGTTTTTCTTCCCCCAGATCTTGTGTGGGTTACTATCTCCCATCCTCTATGGATTATTTTCTCCCAAGTTTTGTTGGGTGAAGGTCAAAACTATTTTATTCCTTCAACGAGATATTGAGGGTCTGTTTAGATTTACTGAAAACAACTGAACTGAACTGATTGGAGCTGATCTGAACTGAATTGAATTGAATTGAATTGAATTGAATTGAATTTAATAAATATATAAATAATATTTAAACAATAATAGTATGAATATTAAATAGTAATTATGATGATAGGTAATAATAATGAATAATTATTAATGAATAATAATAATAATTTTATTTTGGATATTTTTAAATGATAATTATAAATAAATAGTATTAATAATCATAAATTATTAATAATAATGATTAATGATTATAATGATAATTAATAATAATTATTTTATAGTCTTTGTATTAATATATTAATACTTGATGATGATTATATAATAACAATAATATTTAAGAATTAAATTAATATTACTATTTTAATAATTAGATTTAATTATATATTTATATCTAGTAATAAAATAATGATTGGGTCGGACCGTGCAAAATTACACCATAAACCGTTTTGACGTGATTTGATTGGATTATGGGCTGAAAACACGAGTTTATTTGTGCTTTTAGCCTAAACAATGTTCCTCCCTAATAATAATAGTATTAATAATGAATAAAGCTATAATAAACAAAATAATATACAGATAATAATAATAATACTTAATAATGATGATATAAAAATAAATAACAATAATAATAATATAATAATAATAGTTAGTAAAATAAATTAGACCAACATAATAATATTTAACAAAATGGTTATAAAAGAATGGAGCTGAACTGAACTGAACTGATTAGAGCTGAACTGAACTGAACTGAACTGATATTAAGCTGAAATGAACAGGCCCTAAAGGTGGTTGCAATTGGAAAGATGCATTGATATTGAACAAAATTCATTAGGTGATTCCGCAGTCGAAC
This sequence comes from Patellifolia procumbens, assembly GCA_947645195.1. NCBI lineage: Eukaryota > Viridiplantae > Streptophyta > Magnoliopsida > Caryophyllales > Amaranthaceae > Patellifolia > Patellifolia procumbens. The sequence goes on from CANSGD010000144.1 coordinate 5,943,472, forward strand.
AGAAGCATACTATTAGTAAAGTAGGAGTTTATTGGTATTTTAGATTTAATATCTTTATTGGCGTTTTGATCTTTTAAGTGTCATTTGGCGTTTAATCTATATTAAAATTTTCTCGTTGGTAAAAAAATTCCGATATTTCTCGCTCAAATTCTGATTTTACGAATCTTGTTCTAACAATCATGATTTTATTATATATATTTTAAAGATATTTCCAGATTCTCCTATATTTTTGATTTTTATTAGTATTTTCCATATTATTTCTCTTACTTTACATTTTTTAAATATAAATATCAAAATTTTAGTGAACATATTTTAATAGTAATATCTTCCCATATTCATTCACTAGCCTTATATGCACACGATGCGTGCCTCGTGCAAAAGAGTGATATGTAAGGATTTGGGAGAAACTATATTGTAATCTCTCCGGTGAAGTCTGAAGTGTATACATATTTTTCATACTTTTAATATAATCGTTAAGTTTTAGTCATTTAGAGGGTGTAATTGTAATCTCAAAAAAGTTTAAATAGTGAAAACATATAAATACGCAAAAAAGAGTAATAAATGTTAGATAGTAGACTAACAATAGTGATTTATAAATAAAACGCCAAAAAAGATTAAAAAAAATCTTACCAAAGACAAATGAAATATGTCATTTACTGCATCAATACTCATGGCTTAAAAAAAATACAACACCCTCAATCTCTCTATCACTTTCTCATCCTAAAATACTTTGTCATGTTTCATGATCAATTTGATCAAATGCACCCCACTCATGAGCAGTCAATTACTTATGTATTTGAAACTAATAAAATATCAAAATATATAAAAATATAGCAAAGTGGGTGAATATTTATAGATTTCAAGAAAATATAACCATTAATATTTTTTTATAATTGTTTTTACTTTGTAGATTGTCAAATATTTTGGTTTGAAGTTTTAAACATTTTTGATGAAAATCTCATGGTTAAGATTGAAAATAAAACTTAATTCCTTAATGATAGGGTTTGAGAACTTTCTTGATTTAATTTATTTGTTTTTCCTTTTCTTATTTTTGGTGTCCACCCCCCTCTTCCCTTATAGTATAGAGATATCATCTTGTTTCCATATACAAAAACACATTATTCACAAATCTCAACTTAATGTCAACTTTTTCTATGCTAGGTGATTGAAAAATATGTGAAGGTCTTTATATTATGTGGAATTATTTTCCCATTTATGAAATTGAAATTTTATATTAAGAAAATTAGTTTTTTATTTGACATGTCTTATTAGTGTTTTGCTTAAAAAGTTTGTTTGCATATATTGATATATTTCATTACTACTTTCTCATTGTCTTTCTCATAATTGTTTTTGAAATTTTGCAAATCCAAATATTATTTTCATAAAATATATTTTATAGTATCTTATGATATCCTTTCACATCATGTTTTCCATATTATTGTTTTGAAAATTGTTTTTTTTTTAAAATAAATTTTGCATAATACTACATCAAATTCTTTTGTTTGCCTGGTTTCGTAACTCCAATTATCAAGGAGAAAGATAAAAAGATGATGTATGCAATTGTCATGTAGGAGGTAAAGGGTAAGGAGAGAGGAAAAAATGATGGAGAAATGTGTGGGATCAATGAGTGGAAAAGTAAGGTTAAAATGGAGAAAATCATAAAGGAAAGAATCTAAGTACGATAAACAAAAAGAAACAGATAAAAATAGAAATTAGGACAAACAAAATGAAATAGATGGAGTATATGTTATTAGTATATATCTTATTCGTCTTCTTTACCATTTTGAAATTCAACTTTAAAATTAGATTTTCATATATTGTAGTTAATTGCTATCTTCCTACTACTATATTCTATCTCGGATCTGTATATTGGAATTTTGCTTATAAAATTAAGATTTATACATATTATATTGCATTAGAATCTTTCTATATTCTCTCTAATATTTTGAATTTGAAATGTTTCTTAACAAAAATATGATTTTCATGTACTATAATTTATTAGCATCTTTTCATATTCATTCCCATCTACCCTTCTTGGAAATTTGTTTCAAAATAAATCTGATCTTCATGAATTATATTTGTTGGTATCTTTCCATATTACGCTATTTGATTGTTGCTCAAAAACAATTTGTTTTCATATAGTATATACTATTTTATAATATCTTCTAATATTCTTTCCCACATTCTCTTTTTTGAAATAGTTGTCCAAAATAATGTATTTTATCAGTATATTCCCCCCTATTCTTTCACATTATGTTATGTCCATATTTAAAAAGACATTATTTTAAAATCTTAAACTTTATGAGAATGTTAATTTATTTAGGTGACTCACCAACATAGAAATAGCTTTACATTGTGTGAAAAATTCTATTCCATATTCAATTTCTGAAATTTTGATTAAAAAGAAAATGATTTTCATATATATTCTATTCCATATTCTTATTAACATATTCTATTTTTAGAAATTTTCCGTCAAAAAGAATGTAGTTTTCAAATAATATATTGTATCAGTATCTTTTGATATTCTTTCACATCATCTTGTCTCCAATCTAAAATGTATTAATTTAAATCTTTTAGTTTAATGATAATATTTTTTATTTAGGTTGATGTATATAGGAATATTTTCACATCATGTGAAATAATCTTTCCCACAACCATTCTCATATATTATTTTTACGAAAATCTTAGTTAAAAATTTCATATACTTCCTCCATTTTTTTAAAGTGATACAAAGTTGCTTTTTCGTTTTTTGAGGCAAAAGATCTTAAACTTGATTAGATAATTGAAAGTGGAAATTGATGCATATAATTAAAAATTAATCACCCCTCCTTCCACCACCAATGCCCCACTCTCTCTCCTCCTTCCACCATCAATATGCCCCCTCCCCCTCTCTCCTCCTTCTCACCCAAAAACCACCTTCAACCCGCTAACCTCAAATCTACCACATCCTTCACCACAGCTACTGCCACATCTACCACCACAACCACCACCAAACCACCGCTGCCGCAACAACCACCACCAAAATCAACAAATCTCCCAAATTTATCCTAACAACCTCTCTCTCTCTCTCTTCCTATTCACCACCGCCCCCAAACACCTGCTGTAATTGCAAATTCTTATTGGAAATTTGTTGATTTCAACAATAAACTCTTAGGAGAGAGATGAAAGAGATGTGAATAAGGAAGGACCTTTGAGCAAGAGTCAAGGTGTCGTTGAAGGCGAAGGATGAAGGTTTGCGAAGGTCGAGTAATGGTGGATGTTTCTTCCATTGTTGTTGACATTGTTGAAGTTCTATGGAGAGTGAAGGTTTGCGAACGCGATTGTATTGATGGACGAGTTGGGGAAAAAAGATTTCAACGAAATGGAGATGAAAAGGAAGTAGGAAGACCGGTGAGAAGAAAGAGAGAAAGAGGAGCGAAGCGAGGACGACGAGTGGGTCGGTGGTTGGGGAGATGATGGCGTCGGAATGAGTGGTGGAGAGAGAAGCGAGGACGGCGATGGTGAGAGGTGTCGGAAAAGGTGGTTTTTAGGGTGGTAGAAGGTGGTTTTTAGGGTTTCTAGGTGGTGGTGGTGGTGGTTGTGTTTCAAAGCTGGTGGTATAGGAGAGAGATGAGAATGTGGTAGGTTGAGGAGAGAGATTAATTAATAGGATGGGTAGGTTTAAATGGGGTTAATTAATTTTGTTTAATGTTGTAAAAGTGTGGTTAAAAATTTAAGTAAGGGTATATATGTCATTTTACAAGCAAAAGTTTACCAATTATAGAAAGTTTGTAAAGTGTATCACTTAAAAAAAAAACATCCACTTATGAAAGATGTATCACTTAAAAAGACGGAGGAAGTATTATATTTTATTAATAAATTACCATATAATTTAAAAAAATTATTTCAAATATCAAACTTTCGTATAATATATTTCTCCTATTCTACAATAAGTTAAACACTTTCCTTTTCATAAAGTTGCAAGATGCACACTTATACTTTTGGTTAAAGGATCTTCCTACGTCTTGTTTCATCACGCTGCTAGTTCCTCCTTTTATTCATTTCTATCTTTCTCCTCGTCACAAGGGCTCCTTAAATATGTGCATCCCCTTATGTTGCATTTGTTCCACTCATTCTCTAAAAATAATCCACCCATATAATATTTCTATAAAGACCAAGGCAAGGACGAGAGGTAGCATGAATGTTGGTCCTTTTTATTTATTAACATTTTTATGACGGTATCTTCCCCAAATTGAAAAATAATGAAATTAGGGTTCATGAATTGATATTTTTAGAAAAAAACAATTAAATTAGGGTTCATATAATTGGAATTTTTATAAAATAATCAAAATTAGGGTTCATGCAATTGGGGATTTTTAGATATTGACGGAAAATTCAAAGCTTAATGACGGTTTGATTCAAGGGCGGAGAGAGGGGGGGCTGGTGGGGGCAGCCTCCCCCTCAACGTCATTTTTTTAATGTATATATAGTACTAAATGTATTGTAATATCACTAGATAGATTTGACCTAGTTGGTTTTTAATCACTATAGAGTAAACAACTCATGAATCCAAGTTCAAATCTTTATACCACCTTTTTTTAACCGTTCATACAATTTCATTTTTCAAAATTTTAATTCTCGCCCCCTCTTCCGAAAATTTCTGGCTCCGCCATTGATTTGATTTGGTATGTTAACGGAACAACTATATTAAATAGTTGTATTAAAAAAGTTTTATATTAGGTAGTTGTATAAAAATAATATTTATTAAATGATAATTTTAACTAATTATAAAGTAGAAAAAAATATTTGCTTTTTGGTCGGTCGTGACTCGTGAGTGTCCTTGAATTCGTGTGCCCTTAAAACTTTTACCATGTGCATGGCCTCCAAGTCCTAACTCCTAATAGAGCTCCACTGATATAATTCAAGGGTTGTCCGAAGATATCTTTCCTCATGCTACGGAATATTCTATGCGAAGGATATATTACATAATTGACGGCTTGTATTTTACAATATCTGCTTTCTTGTTTTACTTCATTCATTTTGTCTTTCACGATTAGATTTCTTTAATACTTAAAATATATACCTTATAGTATACAAATCTATGTACTTTCAAAACATGGGACTTGTTCTCTTCGGCTAATTCTAGCTGAACTGAACTGAACTGAACTGAACTGAACTTATTGGAGCTGAACTGAACTGAACTGAACTTATTGGAGCTGAACTTAACTGAACTGAACTTATTGGAGCTGAACTTAACTGAACTGAACTGAACTGAACTTATTGGAGCTGAGCTGAACTGAACTGAACTGAATTTATTGGAGCTGAACTGAACTGAACTTATTGGAGCTGAACTGAACTGAATTGAATTAAATTATAATAAGTATATGAATAATAAGTAAATAATAATTATTATGAATATAATAATAAGTAATAATAATTCTAAGTAATAATAATTAAATTAATAATTTAGAATAATATCAAATGAATAATGATAATATTATGTTGATGTTATTATGATAAATTTAAATAAATAAATAATAATAATAAATTAATTTTAAAAATAATAATTACTGATAATAATAATAATCATTTATAATAATGAGTAATTGCAATTATTAGTATTAATATATTAATACTTGATGATGATGATATAATATAATGCCTAAGAAGTAAATTAAAGTATTACCATTATAATAAGAATTAGCTTAAAACATGGATTGATGTGTGCTTCTAACCAAACCACGATTTGTGGTGGGTTGGTCTATGATAGAAATACACCAAACCGCCAAAGTATATTTAATATATAACGTAACGACAATGTTGTATTTTAAATAGTACTGCAGTATTATTAGCAACTTTGTAATTTTTTCATATCTTCTAGCTTTTTGTAGCTTATTTGTATGATGTAATAGTGAATTTTATTCAGTAAAATAAAGCAACAATTGCAAATTAGAATACTCGTATTGACATGAAATTTGGTTAAACCGTGCACCAACCCAAACTTTGCTAAGCCATAATAATAATAATAGTAATAATAATGAGTAAAGATATAATAAAAAAATAATATATATAAATAATACTAATAATTATTATTATATAATAACAATAATAATAAGTAAAATAAATTAGACCAACAATAATAATATTAAACAAATTGGTTATATAATGAATGGAGCTGAACTGAACTGAACTTAATTTATTGGAGCTGAACTGAACTGAACTTATTGGAGCTGAACTGAACTGAACTGAACTTATTAGAGCTGAACTGAACTGAACTGAACTTATTGGAGCTGAACTGAACTGAACTTATTAGAGCTGAACTGAACTGAACTGAACTTATTAGAGCTGAACTGAACTGAACTGAACTGAAAATAAGCTGAACAGAACAGGCCCATAGATTCAATATTTTATACTTTTACCATTACTTAAAAGATCTAATAAAAGAAATTATATTATATTTCGAAAGTACATAGCTCTATATATTTTTGGAGTATGTAGCAAATTGCAACTTTCTTCGCCTTATATTTTTGCATAGGGGTATATTCAATTACTATTTACTTATTTTCATAAAGCTCTAGAAAAAATAAGACAAGTGTAGATTAAATCAAGAAATTAAGGTAGAAGTACAGAGAAATTTAGAAAAGTTCAATAAAGATAGGTAAAGTTCAATAAAATAACGAATAACTGAGATTGTTTCCGTAAAGTTCATAAAGTTAAGAACAAATTAATAAGATTGGTTGCGGAAAAATGAGTTGGTTACTACAAGCCGTACCTATGTTACCCAAGATACAATTATATTATTAGCCTCAAATTCCTGTTGAGATCATCTTTAAATGTACCTAAAAAGATCACTTGTATGCTTTTTAATTTTAAGATATAGAAAAAGCTTATAAAAAATCTTGATGGTCATCGATCAATAGTCTGGGAGAATAAAAGATAGTATGATCAAGCTGAAATGAGAATGTAAGAGGGAGAAGATGAATACCTTCATCATTCTTTGCCAAGTAAAGAATTTCATAAAGTTTTTAGAGCATACTACTTCTAAAACTAAGCTAGGCTCTGCCGCTCTGCTATGAACTAAGATTCTACTCCCTCCGTAACGGATTAGTTGCAACGATTAAACACTTTTTACTCACTCTTTATGTCAAACCGTTGCAAGTAATATGTTACGGAGGGAGTAAGATTTTTATGTAGTATTGTTTGAGTTGTGTGTTGGGAAGTTATCCAGCCTCCACTTTGCCCATGTTCTTTCCCGTGTTCTCCATTTCTTACTTGTACCTCACGCTTTGTTGTTTTAAAATTGTTTGATTTATGACCTTACACTTTTGTAAAAGAGGACCCTTGACTTGGGGCTTTCCTTCATTATCGGACCTATACTTACTAATATTAGGCTTGAGCTTAAGCAAGTAGTACCCCATGAACCGAAATTTTAAAATGATAGTAACAACACAATTCGTTTCATAATAAGTGTGAACTATAAAAATATGTCTGAAATTTGACGACAAATGTTTGATATTCGTGATAAGAATCTCGACACTTCAATGGATACTGAAAGTTCCTTTTAAAACGTTAATAGTGACTGTATTATTTCCTTCAATAATAATAATGTCTTAAATATTTAGACGTTGAGCTTACAGTAGACCGTTTGGTATATGGGGTATATACATATGCGTTTGCAAATAATTTTTTTTTAAGGTAATGTGGAGGACCCTTCTTGATCTGGTATTTATTGGCCCGACATTTGGGAGTAGGGGGATCGGTAAGAGAATCCCCATCTCCAAATGCCTTTAGTGGAATTTGATCCCATAACCTTAAAGTTATAAGGCCAAATCCTTAACCATCTGGCCAAGCTTTACTTGATTCGCAATATAATTTCTTATCAAGCTAATTATCAAAGCGAATGAGAAGTACACTATTATCTTGCAAAAAAAAATGGAATGCACATGTACTCATTAATAGAAATATTGTACTGACGAAAGCAATAGAAATAGTTTTAAAATGAGTTTAGTACTTAACTACTTATAGTCAGGGTCAAGTTATTTCTGTACTTGACTTGTGAGCTCCTGCCTCCAATCCAAGGTGTTGAGTGACCTTTGAGCATGGCCAAGGATACATCATACATTGACGCATAGTTTAAAGATGTACGTTAGAGGGTCAACTTCGTTTTATACTCCCTCCGTCCCCCAAAGGATTTCCCATTTGCTTTTTGCACGGTTTCCAATGCACATCTTTGACCGTTTATATCTTCTATTATTTTTTAATAAAAATGATAAAATGTTGATATTTTGAATGTACTTATTAATACAAATCTAACAAGATCACCTATGACAATTATTTATATTATATATTAGTTATAATTTATGGTCAAAGTTTACAAAATTTGACTTCAAGAACAGCAAATGGGAAATCCTTTGGGGACGGAGGGAGTATATAGGAAGAGGATTAAATGAAAATTGTTTTCACCGTGAAAACCAAGTAAGGGAATACTAGTAGTATAAAAGGGTACGCGTGTATTTATTAATGACATTTTTGTAAATACTGACAAATTTGATGTTAGCAGCACAACTTTAATGTTAAAAGCATGCTTAACCTTTAATCTTATTATGTACCCTTATAAATCTTATACGTACCCTTTCTTCGAGTCAAACTGATAGTTTTCAGTTTCAGCAAAGTATAAGTTTTTAGTAGATCTGGACTCTCTCTCTATATATATATATATATATATATATATATATATATATTGGTAAGAAGAAGTTTACTGCTAGAATGAAATCTTGAATAGATGAACCCAATTAATATTAAGGTAAGAAGCCCTAAGAAGGGGGAAGAGTAAATGAATTCCACCCTGAAGTGCTCCTATACTAATGAGACAAATCTTAATGTAGAAAGATTTTTGTTTAAGAACGCAATTGCATATATTTTCAAAACATTTTGTTTCATTCAACTTTGTACATTTTGCAATTGTCTTTAAACCTATTCAGAAGCCCGAAAGTTTAAGTATTTTTTTTATACCGAAGGTATCCACTACTAGTCGCATATTTCCTTCATCAAGGTGCTCTACTTTAGAATAAAAGACTGGTCAAAGATCATTTTTCATTGCAAAGATTAGGATTTGAATCCTGCATCAGTTGGTTAGGGGCAAAGTGAGCGACTACTTTATCAAGATCTATTTGGTTAAAAGTCAATCTATTGTAATTTGTAAGAATACATAAAGCATATATAAGAGTGATACAAGAGCACTTAAGATTCATAAATCATAAAAATTTCATATCATCATTTATGAGTTACAACCACCTTTTGTTACAACATAATGACAACACTAATAATCTTGTTAATTAGACAATTACTTCACTCCTAGTAATTATGTGTTTATATGTGGAGTTATTCACATGCTTGACACCAATACCTAGAGATTGTATAGCATAGCCTATAGTTAAGCTCTGAAGGACTTAGCTGTCTTTCCTTGGACACCCCCTCTCCCCAGGAAAAACAAAAAAACAAAAACTAAATGATGTTCATGCAAACAGGCCATTGGTTAACTTTTCTTCCCTGTATATTGCCACCGCACATGCATGATACATGCTCCATCTACCAACTTTCACCTATTTATATATGAGCTCTCAACACTCACATATTGTAGTCCCATGCATTGCATTTCTCACATTCATATATATTATATCTCCTTGCTTCAACAACTCTCCCTCTTTCCTTCTCCCTCTAGAGTGAATTTTAATTTGTAATTGCCTTTTTAGTTGTTGTTAACCAAAACTTACATATGGCTAACTACAAATGTGTGTTTTTTCTACTACTTATAATTCTCTCTAGTGCTATTTTCAATGCCGAAGGAAGAAGCTTGAAGAAAAAAATTAGTCATGTCCCAAAGGAAGAGAGAAATTTTGTTATGGCTCATTCTAAACATACAAAAATGAAATATATGCTAAATAGCAAAAGCCCTAGGCATATGCTATTGGAGGCAGCGGAAGATAAGACTATGCAAATGGAAATGGATTCCTTTCGGCCTACTGCTCCCGGACGTAGTCCAGGAGCAGGTCATTAGTAGTTATGAATTATGATTAATGACTTATCTACGTAAGTAGGCATTATATATTGTTAGTTAAATTTATCTTTTCGTTCTAATTTTCTTTAATTTTTTTAATGCATGGTTTGTCCCGACTTGTAAATTCATGTATTAGGTAAAAGTTCCTAGTACTTGAGGCTTATCCTTGTGATTTTATTAATAGTAGTGAAGTTATTGGGTTCTTTTCCCATAGTTTTCTTTTGTTATTGTTTTACTTTCTACTTAAATGAGTTAAATCTATTACTTACTCCATTTCGTAAATGTCTTATTTAATTTGCACTTACCTTACTCCATTTGTCAGACTAAGATTTACATTTTCAGAATAACATTCTCTCAAACATGTCTCTCACCTTTGAATTTATTTTCATTATTCTGCCTTTAAAGTGGCAATGAAAAGTGATAACTGATGAAAGAGTTATTTGGGTAGGGACAAATGTTACCATATTTTTTTCTACGCAACTTCGACTCTGTCATCATCGTGCATATTTTCAGAGAAACAAATCGAGTTGCTAACTACATCTCCAAATTAGGGCATCATATCGACCAAAATAGCTCTATTTATCGCATACAGATGTCCAGAAGAAACCCGCATTATTCAATCTTATTACTTTAGATAGTTTAGGGTACACCCTTATCCTTCAAAGAAGGGTCCTCTAAGTTTCCTCTTTATATCTTTTAAAAAAAAGTTACCATATTTTTCAATAATAACTTTACCATGAAAATTGTGATTACCATTATTTATTATCGCATATCAATCGCGCCTGACATAATATCGAGAGTTAAGCTCCGTTCTAGCTAGCTTCAAAGATGAGCTTTGGTCTGATGGTCTCTATATATGAATAAAGATACCCATGCATCAATGACATCATGCATGCATCCTAAATTGCTAATGCTATTATGCTAATGCTAGACGTTTTAGGACAATCTGGCGGGCGAGTGGCGACTTTAAAGTTTCACCTTCTTGCATGAGTAAACGAAGCGTTAGTAATGTCCGATACATCATTACAGTCAGACTAATAAATTTTGCATTATTATCCTTCATTGTAATTCTTGTATTTCATATTAGTTGTAATAATTTAACTTTTATACTATTTATATGTCGTAGTTTGACTATAATTTTTAACTAACATATAAAATCAACTTTTAACAGATTAGATGTTCTTAGATTTGTCTCAACGTATAATTGTGATTTATCAGTTTTTCATAATTTTTATTAATTGATATTTAAATATATTAATGGTCAAAGTTGTGTATTGGCAAGTGTGTAGGTCAAACAGTTGCAACTAATATGGGACGGAGGTAGTATAAGGTTATTTTCTATGGAATATTAGTATTATTTAGAACTAAAAGAAATCTTATATATATATATATATATATATATATATATATATATATATATATATATATATATATATATGTGAGATCTTATTTGGTTCGTCTCATCGATTACGCTAGATTAAAAACATTAAACTTTTATAATTTTCACCAATATGTAACTCAAGAAATTGATGAATGAGGATGTATAGAATTTGTATTGGCAAACGCACGAACTAATTAAAACAGAGAATTTAAGAGTGCCAAATTCATTAGTCGTGTCAATGAAGGACTTGTGTTTGACATGATTGTATGTTGATTTAGGCCCGATTCGTTCTTTGGACAAATGGAGCTATACTGAACTGAACGCAGGCAAAATGAATCGATCTAGACCGAATTCAACAAAACTGAGTTGAGCTGGAATCCTTGAACTAAACTGACTTGAAGTGAAATTAATTTATATTAATTTAGTCCAAAAAAAGGCATGTCCAAGACTTAGTGTTTGCATTGTGATTCGCTAGAAAAAAGTGACACGCAGATAAGCGGGTATTTGCAGTTGACGGTGATTGTGTTTTATTAGCTATGTTGACAAAGAATTAAAAAACTATTATATTAAAACCGATGAGTTGGATTTTACTACCCTCGTCCCAGAATATAAATCATGTTTTAATTTGCACAGTTTTCAAGACGCATCTTTGACCATATATATCTTCAATTTCTATTAGTGAAAAAACATAAAAAGTTGATATAATAAAAGTATATATTAAGTCGAATTTAACAAGATCACACACACACACACACACACACACACACACACACACATATATATATAATAAGATATTTGGTCAAAAATTTTAAAGTTTGACTCCTAAAAAGTAAATGAGACTTATATTATGGGACATATGAAGTATTTATTTTATCTTATTTTAGAGGGTAGTTGACCCATTGATGGTCCGTTCTTTTCAACTTATTTTCAGTCCTTATAAATCTGATAAGTTTAGATAAATTCATATTAATTCTGATAAGTTCTGATAAGGTGTAATAAAATTTCATCTAATAAGATTTCATCTAATAAGGTCTAATAAGATTTCATCTAATAAGGTCTAATAAGATTTCATCTAATAAGGTCTAAGTTAAGATAAGTTCAGATAAGCAAAAATATATTAAAAAAACAGATCCTGAATAGGCAAAAAAAGTACCCCAAAAATCACTTAAAATGCATTTACTAACACCCTCTAATACAAAAGTAAAGGAGCATCCTTACAAAAATGTGGGTAAGTGTCCTCATTGGAATTGGGAACTAAAGGAGCATCTTTACAAAAATGGAGAATATGCTTCAAAACCTAGGATCCCAGCTATAAACAAGAAAGATGCAAACTTCAACTACTTTACTTTCCATAAAAGAAAAAGCACGAGACCGGACGTACTACGGGCCCAATAATATATTTTGAAATGGTAAAAGGTTCTGAATATCAATTCCCAAAGTGTTAGGAACCATCTATTTTATTTTACGAACAAAGAAGCACAATATGGTGGGGGCCCAAGTGTGATTGCTAATTTGACCCTCCAAATCTCTAGGTTGTATTGTCCCCTCAATTTGTCTAAATGCGCTGCTTTAACCTTTTTCTATTTAGTTCTCATGCCCTTAGGGAGTCTTAAGTCTTAACTGACACAGTCTGAATAGTATTATTATCAAAGAATATTTGATTATGCCACCATTTCAAAAAATTATCTTTGTACTTATGCTATATCTCAAAAAGTTATACTTCTAATTTGTAATGCATTTTAAAGGGAAAAATTAACACTAATAATCTTACAAAATGATTAATTCGCTTTATATTACGATGGCTGCAACTTAGAAAGCCTTTTCATGAATGCTCTTTCATATTAATTAAACTTGCACACATCAGATAATTGTGATAATTGATACTTTTTCATAAGCTCATTTTCAATTAACTTAGGCTAGAAGAGTTTGTATAAACAACTTAATCAAGATGATATATTATTGGTTTTGGGAAGGCATTCCCCCAAATTTGGACCTTTTAACGTGAACCAACCGTAATTGAGATTAGGGACATTTATATTCCTTTTAATAAATAGTCTTTGTTAAAAGATTATTAGCTTAATCATTATTGAAATTAGTCAAGTGTGTGTGACCCCAGTTTAATAAGTAAAGTCTTAAGATGATGATACTCAAGACCTGGAATCAAATCTCGTCTACATTATTAAGGTTTTTCGCGCTCTAGATACCGAAAAAACTGATTGTGATCCTTTGCTATTAAATGGTTCAACAACCTTTTTAGAAGCTTGCTAAAGAGAAGTAGTGTTTAGCTTTAGGCAAACCCTAATAAGGAGATGAATTTATTTTATTATATTATAAATAATTACAGTCTCTTCATCATCTAATCTAAGAATAGCTTTTTTAAGATATAAAATCACAAGTCACTACTAATTCAGTATGCATTTGTCACATATTAGTTGCAAGTCACTGATATTAGCAAGACTCCCGTAATTCATGATTTAAAATTATACGTTGCATAATAATACTCCCTTTGTCATATATTAGTTGTAACAATTAGACTTTTAACTTGTTCATAGGCCTTACTTTGACCATGAATCCATGATATCTAAGTAACATATAAAACCAAAATTTAAATAAATAAAATATTCTTACATTTGTCTTAATGTATAAATTTTACATATCAACTTTTCATAATATTAACTAATTGATAGTTAGGTATAATCAATGATTAAAGTTATGTATTTGCTAATGTGTCAGCAAACTGTTGCAAATAATACAAGGAAAGTAGTATTAAAGTATTAATTAATTTTAATAATTAGTACAAATCATACGACATGTTTAAGACAGTTTGGCGGAGCACTATTTACAACATTGCTCTTTCTTCTGCGTTTTGGGCGGCAAGTTCACTATTAGAATCTTGAAGATGCCTTTGTACAACCGCCAAACTTGGTTACTGTTTTAAAAAATTATCATCAGCTCAGATCATGCTTAAATTTTTTACACAAAAACAAACATATCACATTGGTATAAAGCACAAAAGGACATAAGATGCAATTACCAAAGTAGCAAACTGCATGATTTATTTTAATAGTGCTTGTCTAGGGTCCTTATAAATTGTTGTTCTTAATTAGTATTACTATACTATAGTATAGTTCAAATACTATAGTATAATTTGTAATTTGACACGTGTCACAAGTAAAGTAGGATTTGATTCTATACAAGAAGCCCTTTTATTGATGTTCATATGAAGCCCAAATTTTTGAAACTTATTTTTGTAGATAGTTGTGGATAAGTCCTTGAAAAAGAATTCCATAAAGCTTTTATTTGTAAGAGCTTCTGTATGCCTTTAAAGTAGGACTTGCTTGATTGTTATTGTTAGAAAATGACAGTTTGCAATGGAATAATACATAATGATTTCACCACTAACAGAGAAAAGCTTTGGAGACTAAGCATGTACTCAGGAGAAAACAAACAGAAGAGAAGAAGAGAAGGAGTATATTTTTTGTGTGTTTGAAACAGCCCGGGTCCAAAAGACAAGCTCCAGCCCAGAACCCAGGTCGGACGATGCGCGTATGTGTGTGGTAACAAGCCCAAACCCAAGTATGACCTCCAACCACAAAAAGTCAATCATGTAACCAACTCAAACAATAAGGAGAGGAAGAGAGTTAATAAACAAGGAAAAACTCCATTCCATAGATGATATGAGACTTTTGGGAAAAACCAATGCAAAAGTGGCTTAACAAGCCTTAATTCCGACAGTTATAACAAACAAACCATTACCATTATATTTAAATCCACTTGGTAGTACTATTGTAGTAATTAAATTATTTTACTTAAAAAGTTAATAAAATAAATCTAACTAATAGTAGGTTATTATATTTAATTAAAAAAATTGCAAAAGAGGAAAAAAAGAAGAATCTTTTGTACTAGTACAAGTTGTTGGAAGCTAGAGGCCGCCAAAGGTCAAGAAGATCAGTTGGATGAAAAAATTAAGGTTTAAGCTGTCCAACCCCAAAACTGTGAAGGTCATTGGTTCATGGCCAATTGACCATGTAAAAGGACAAAGGTTTGAGAACTATTCAATTCAAGTACAAGTACTAATACTGTTTAGTGGGGGATACATTAACTAGTGGGAAGATTATTGTACGACCTACCCTAGCTATCTATAGCTACCTTTACCGTTGCCTTTGAGTTTGAGCTATTGCAAAACTAAGATGCTACTCCTAACTTGGAATATTCTAGTGAAACTTAGAAATTTTTTGATCATATTTAGTGATTATTATAATTCCTTCATATCAAGTTAGTTGCTATACCTTTTCTTCCCCGATTTTCAATACATTTTTTGATATGAGAGAGATAGCTAGGAAAAAAAGAGGGGGGTCCATGTGATAGGAGAGAGATAGAGAAAAGGAAAACCAAATAAAGAAAGTGTAGCAACTAAAAAGAAATTTCCTTTTTTGAAAAGTGTAGCAACTAAAAAGACACGGAGGAAGTATATGAAAAGAAGGATGAATAGTTGGATTGGTTTTAATATGTAATTTTAGAATATCGAGTTTTCTATAAGTTTTTGTTAATTGCAAATAAAGGGTATTCGCGATTAAAGATATGAATGAAAACCTGTACAAAGCAAACATACAAGATGAAAGAACTAGAGAGAGTAGGCCGTAGGCTAGCTAGGCAACTATTATGAGAGAGCGAGATAAAAGAAAATGCAGCCAATGCAATTATTTGAGGGTTTTTAAAAGGCTCAATTTCATTTTTCTGTTCAATTTGTCTCTCTCAAAATGATTACTAATCGTTCTTTGCCACACAAAATATTTTCTTATACGTACATATAGGTATTAAGAAAATATAAGCTATAAGAGTGCGACTTGATCATGGCGTTCGTGTGCGACATCATCGATGGAAGCTTTGATTTTTGGGATGTTGAAGCTAAGGAAGTTTTAGAGGTGAATGCGAAGGAGTTGTTGTTGAGTTAATCTTGTCAACGATTTCTGGAAACACCAACAAGACATCCTGGCTTAGTCCTGGGGTGTCAATGGTGTGTGCAGTGTGGCTATGAAAGGCACTCAACACAAGGCCTCGAACTGGCTCGTCCGCAGATCCAGGGCTCAGTACAACAAGTGAAGAGCTCGTGAAGGACAACAATACTTCACTTACTATTATGAAACTTTGTTTACTTGTAATATCTTATGTTTCGGGCATAATATATATGTTATTCTAGGGCATAATTGCACAAACAAAAGATAGATTATTTAGAAGCAACATAGAAGATTAGTAGAGAGAGTCTTTGAGAATCGACTGAAACTAAATCACTTTAATTGAATTCTTGCCTCTTGTAATTGTTAATTTGCTCACATCATAGTGAAAAACTTTCCCTAGAGAACGTAGTTATCGTAATTGATAGTGAATCTTGTAGAGTTCTTGTATTCGTTATACGTTGTTTGTCACTTACGTTACAACAAAAACTCAAAATATTCACCCAACAATCTAGAAAAGAAGCTTGAACATTATACTTTTTTGCTATAATTTCAAAATATACGAGTACTTTCATCTACGCCATATTAGTTTCTACAATTTGGCCTTTTCTTGTACTTTCTTTGTTTGTTTTTTAGTTGTGACACGTTCTATATGGGAAAATTTCAAATTACTTGTGAAACTTTTGTACATTTCTTTGTCTTTATCTCTCTCCTATCACATGGATACTTTTTCATTTTTTCTATATCTTTCCTTTCCAAAGTTGTCTAGAAATCCGTGAAAAAAAAAAAGTGTCACAAATAATAATAAAACGAAGGAAGTATCTTTTTCAAGTTTGTCCAATCTTAATTGAAAGCAAAAACCAATCATTTTGATTGAAAAAGCAGTTCTGAAAGTGATGTTACTAGATAGCATTATTGCAAGGTTACAAGGTAGTCGAATTGAGTGTGTTAATAGATAGTTATGAAAAAAGGATTTTCCGATACTAGCAGTATCAAATTTGGACCATCTTCTATAAAAGATACAAACTATGAAAATTCACGAACAATCCAAAATATCAACCCGATCTCCCACAAATGGTCCTAGCAACCTGCTAAACTGCAATAGCAGGTAAACCTTCATTTTTTTATTTCTCTACTTTCTTCTTAGTATTGAATTTTAAAATAGGTCTGTTTTTCAAGATAGCATTTAATCGTGTTTAATATGTTGCAGGCGATGTCTTTTCAAATGATGGACGCCGCCATTCTCCCTTCACGATCACAAAATTTGAAATTCCTATGAAAAGATTACAAATAAGTCGGATTTTCAAACACGCACATCGAGACAACCTTTTCAGCTTTTTTCGATAGAATACGCTGTTTTTCGAAAAAAGAACACCGTTAGGCATCCTTTTGGGGTTGAATTTTGAGACATCCTACAAAGTACTAGCAAGCTGGGTTTTCGAGCACACACTTAATTCGAGACGACTTTTTCGGGCTAAAGAAGTCGTTCTTTCGAAAAAAGACACCGTCGTTCGTCTTTTATGGTTGCAAATCTCGAGAATCCTTAGGAAACGAGTATCAATAAGTTTGGATTTTTGGCACGCACTTCGAGGTAACTTTTTTAGGCTAAGGATGATGTTTTTCTGTTAGCCCCGGCCCTAATGCGTACGAATTTTCTAAGAAAGGAGTACCAATAAATCGGTTGTCGGTCACAAGACGGCTTTTTCGATAAGAAGACGACATTTTTTTGGAAAAATATACATTGTTGTGCGTCCGTATGGGGCATGAATTTTGAAAACGCCTTCTTTGGCATAAAAAACAGCCAAAAAAGTCATCTCGAAGTGTGTGTCCGAAGACCTGGCTTGCTAGTAGTACTCGTTTCGTAGGAATTCTCGAAATTCTTGCTCCTTAAGAATACACAACGGTGTTTGTTTTTCGAAAAAGCATCGTCTGCAGCGTAAAAAACGCTATTAAATGCTATGTCGAAAAACGGGGAAATTTTTTTTACTTTAAAACTAAGAAAAATAAGAGAGAAATGAAAAAAATATCAAAGTTTACATATTGTTGCAGTTTAGCAGGTTGTTGAGACCGTTTGTGGGAGATTGGATTGATAGTTTGTTCTGTTCTTGAAATTTTCATAGTTTCTACCTTTTATAGAAATGGTCCAAAGTTGGAACTGGTGGTGCCATGTGTCTATTTCTCCAAAAAAAATAATCCTTGGAGCTATATTTTTTTTTTGTAAGTAGAAGTGGCCCGGACCCCGCTCGGGTCCTATTGAGCCAGACACTTGAGAGTAGGGGGGAAGGGTAAGGAAAATCCCTACCCTCAAAGTGCCCCTAGCGGAGATTAACCCCCCAACCTTGAGGTTAGAAGGGTATAATCCTTTCCACTAGACCAAGTATTACTTGGTATCCTTGGAGCTATATGCTGTTATGTATTTATATCATTATATGAATCTATCATCTATCTAGGCATGTAGCTATATAGCTACATGCCTATAGTAGAGATTACTGCCAAAAAAAAAACAGCCTATAGTAGAGAAAGTGGAGGCGGAGAAATGATGAATCTGTAAAAGTTATGCCCTCTAAAACAAATTTAATACTTCCTCCGTTTTTTTTTTAGTTGACACGTTTTGACTTTTGATACTATTCATATAATCTACTTTGATTATCTTTTGTGATTTATACATAAGAGAAAATATAGTCATGTGGGGTCTTGTTAGATTCGTCTCATTATATATTTTCAAAATATTATATTTTTATAATTTTTACTCATCAATTTTCCAAGATAAAAGTGATTGAAATCACGCGTTGGCAAACGTGATAAAAGAAACAGGTCAACTAATAAAAAACGGAGGAAGTATTATTTTGATAGTATTGGAGTTTGCACATATGGTGTTGGGGACCTGGGGTTGATACTATAGTGTTGTTTTTCCTCTGTTGTTTTATTGTTTCAAATTTATTATTTTCACCAACACTATATTACACCTACACCAGCACTATATTAATCAATATAAACACTATAAAAATTGTGTTAGAGGACGCAATGCGTTTAATCGTTAGAGATTTATCCCTCCTCGTAGAGGCGTCACAAGTGCCCAACTAGTAGTGCTCCAATCTCCAAGTAGCAACCAAGTTAAAAAAAAAAAGGAAGAGAGAGGCTAATGCAGCCCTTGTGAACTAGGACAAGTCGCCAATATTTGTTTAATTGTAGTATCTCCTTAGTTAGGTCCTTTCTGTAAGTCATTTTCAGAGAATCTCCTATTCTTAGTCTCTTAGAGCCTTAGAGGCCTTTTAGTACTCTTTCACACTACTTCATCACCACACATGCCCTTAGTATATTTTTCTGTAAACCTCCAACTAAGCACAACTGTACAACTTGTTCATAGTACTCTCTCTCTCCTCTTAATGCAACCTTTAAATACCCCCATCCCAGGCTTGTTCATAATGCCACAAAACAAATCACTCTAATAACTACAAATTTTTTCTCCCTCAAAAAAACTTTAAAACATATCTCATTTTTAGTCGAGTTCAAACGAATTAATTTAAGTTAAGTTCATTCTGCTCGGTTCACTTCAGTCTAAAAGAAAAGGGCTACATTAACTCAAAATTTACTCTTCCTTCAAGCAACTTATTCTTACAAATGGCAAAGAACAATAACTTGTTAGTAGGTTTTTGTACTGTACTTTTTATTGTGTTGATGATTTTATGTCATGAAGTCTTGCCCACTGAAGCTAGGCACTTGAAGTGCAAGAAATGTAGAGGTAATGTTGCTTCAAGCTCAAGCAACATGCATGCCACCAACACGCCGACGTCGAATTCCTTCAAGGCTAGAAATGATCAACCATTGATGAAGAAAGTACAGGTTACAAGCAACAAGATTGAAACTTTAGACGATTTTCGACCAACCACCCCAGGACGAAGCCCAGGTGCTGGCCATTAAATCGAATCAACTAACAGTTGATTAAATATTTTTAATTGATTGATTTCATATTTTAGCTATGATACTAGGCAATTAGCTTGCTAGTTTGAATCTTATTATTTCCAGTTCAGTATGTAGTTAAATTGAAAGCTGCTGCACTGCTGCTGTACATAAGTGATTGTTGATTGATATGAAAACAAATATTAAATGCGCCCATATTAATGAGAACTTTCAAATTCGTCCTTTTACTTGCGTTCTAATATACGTATATATATTCTATGTATGAAGTGTATCTCCACGACTCCACGCAACCATTGGCGGCATTAGAAATTATATAATGGCGGATTAAGAGGGTCAATTTAACAAATAAGCTAGTTTATTTATTACAGCACAAACAAAATATTCTTTAAAATCTCCTCATGTAATTATACAACTTTTATTATACATATGAGTGTACCATGATTATAACTTTATGAGACCTCCAAATGAACGATAAATTTTAAAAAAAATGAGTGTATCATGATATACTCTAATATTTACTTCATCTGTTTTTTATTAGTTGACCTGTTTCTTTTATCATGTTTGTCAACGCGTGATTTCAATCACTTTTATCTTGGAAAATTGATGAGTAAAAATTATAAAAATATGATATTTTAAAAATATATAATGAGACGAATCGAACAAGACCCCACATGACTATATTTCTCTTACGTATAAATCACAAAAGATAGTTAAAGTAGATTATGTGAATAGTGTTAAAAGTCAAAACGTATCAACTAAATAAAAACGGAGGAAGTATATTGAAAATACGTTATGTTTTCTTTCTATAGAGAGCTCCAAATTCATAACAAGAATCGATTTCAGTTCCCGTGGAAGCTGGAACCCTTATTCTTAATCGCATATACATCAGCTTATGTAAGACATTGATGACGAATTCGAAGGAATATCTTTGACAATTCCATTGGTGTACCGACTATTTATAGTAAATCTAGATTCAAAAGTGCAAGTACAACAGGTCAATGGAGCATGAAGTAGCCTAGGTTGCCTGGCTACAAGTCTACAACTAGCTATAGAAAAGCGCATCAGATTAAAAAAAACACTATAAAAAGTGCAAACTTTCCTATTGTATAGGATTTTTTTTGATTAAAAAAAGTTAAATACTCCCTTCGTGTTCTTTCTATTTTATTATTTTATACCTCACATATATTTAAGAAATGGGAAAAATTTTGTGGGACGGAGGGAGTAATAAATATGGTACTCTAGCCGCATTATAAGGAAGAGAGATAGACTATTACTCAAGATTCAAAGAGGTTCTACCTTTAAATCATATTGTATAACAATAAGGGTAACAATACTTATAATGTGGACTCTCACGGTGATATTTTATGTGGCCAAATTTTCAACATTTCTCCTCACATGTGAGATAATTTTATTTGATTAACGCAGAGTATATTAAAGAACCTAACCGTGGGCATGTCTCTGATACAATGTCAATGAACCAACTCAACCAAAAATCTAAACTTATGGTTTAAGGCCCAGAAATATTTTATACTCTATCACACCTCTTCACACAACTTTAGCTTGAATTGTGGAAACAATACAAGCCTCGCTCATCTATATCGCTAAATGTTACATTTAGAAACCAGCGGCCATTTTTTCTTTCCATCATCATCTCTTCCGCATTTCTTTAATGACTTCCCGCATTAATTTGGCAAAGAAAAATTGTGATGAAGAGATCAAAATAAAGTTTGTTTAACTTCAAATTGACCCCTAATGATGTTGCATTATCCTTTTCGTACTTGGATATATTCATTATCAAATTCAGATTTCTTTTGATAAAGAGTATCTACTTCAACGACAACATTATAGATTGGGTTTTTCTCCTAACGGGTCATTGAACAACACACAATCAAGGTCAACTTGTGCAAACTAATTATAAAGATATTAACATTTATCTTTTTATAGTTGTCTCCTTTGAGGTTTTCCGAAAGTTTGGACAGATTTGAGAAGAGTTAATTTTGATCGCTAGTTTTGGTTTCAATAATACTTTTTAATTGTTACACTTTGCTTTGGAGGATATAATCAAGAAAATTGATGAAATCTATGCAATAATTCTTTGGGGAATTGGAAATTGGAATATAAAGATGTGAAGTTTACCAAAATTAGTAAAAATGAAAGTGTAACAATTAAAAAGAAACGTTCAAAAAAGGAAAGTGTATCAATTAAAAACAAACTGAGGGAGTACTTTGGAATCTAAATTGTCAAAAGATAATACAACTTGAAACCAAAAAAATTAGAACTGAGAGAGGAAACAAATTGTTTTTTTTGTGAATCTCAAACTTTAACTAGTTTCGTTGTGAGCTTGTGATACTACCACTAATACCTTGTGATACTACCACTAATACCTTATACTTTGAAGCAAATTTCACCACGGCCACCGAAGGTCTGCATGATGCCCCCTAGGTTAACGCAATAATTCTCAACTTTGTTCATCGAAATTGAAGATTCGAAATAATCAAGAAATACTTAACAAATTCTTAACCAAATTTGATCGAATTTAACAAAGTTGTTTAATTGGTTGCACTAAGAAATACAAGAAGTAAAGCTTTCTACAAATTGAAAAAAACTATGAGTTGTTTGCATTGGTTGACATAAAAATGGCAAAATGAGAGAAGTAAAACAATCTCAAAATTTAAACTTTCTACATAACGGGGAAAATTGCTTACGTAGGGATCCCTAGGCAACTCATAGGAATTCACTTCCACAACTGTTATACCACGAAAATTGTACAGCTACTTATGCAGGTTAAAAGTCACTACAGCTATGAATTCCTAGGTTAAGACTTCCAGCTAAAGAAACCAGCTTGGAGCTCACCAGCCAGGAGCTCACCAGCTAAGAAGAACCAGCTAATGCTACCCAGCTAAGAGAACACAACTTTGTTTGGAATACGTTATGAATCAAGATATCAAAGCCTGAAGATCCGCAGAGGAGTAAAAGCCATAATTACGGGAAGGCAATAAAGAGCAAGAATCATGCTCAACATCATTAATGGCGGACATAAATGGAGATTTGAGAGCTGTTTCAAGACGTTGCTGGTTCAAACGGATACATTCTTCTCTGCTATATATAGTCGAAATGTTTGTATAGATATACAAGTTCATATGCACTTAGCATACACATATCGAAGTATAAGCACTGTTCTCTAAGCTTACAAATTACGAATTATTTAGTTACAAAGACACTAGGGCTGTAATCAAAAGTATAGTGGATTGGTGGACTCAAAGCCACCCGCGGTTTGTCCCTTATTCCACGGGTTTCCGCGTCACCACCTCTGGTGTCTTGCCTCTGTCTTTATTTTGCTTTTTTTATTCATCCTTGCTGTGTTTAGCAGCTTCCAGCAACCTAGCAGAATCCTAGCTGTAGTTCCCAGCTTAGTTTTGCCTTAGTAGAATTTAGCATAAACAACAACCAACACTTTCATCAAATTGATATGTATTTGATTAAGGAACTTATTACTTTGATAAATTGAAAAGAAAATTACGACTTCCCATACAAATCAGGCGTCTACTAAGCTATGTTGCACAAACGAATATGAAAAGGAAAACGAGAATGAAAAAATAGATGGTTAATTATAGTAATATTGAACCCCTATGTATCATGTATGAAATGGCCTACGACTTCTACAATGTGCTTGCGCAACATGATTACTAAGGCCTTGTTCCTTTGGATCGGATTAGCGGAAATTAATTATAGTTCAATTAGTCCAAATTAGTCTAGTCAATTTCAGTTTATGTACAGTCAATATTTTCACTTCAGTGCAATTTAATCTAGTTTAGTTCATTCAATTCAAAACAACATGGCATTAGTATAAAGTATCTTGCTATTAAATCATTACTTCATACTACTCCTCCAAACATTTATGAGTATTGATAAACATCCAACAGTTAATGTTTTAAAACATCTAACAGGGATATGTCGGTCATATGTTAAATAAGGGCAAAATAGTCATTTAACATGTAATATGAGCGGCAATATGGTGAACTCCAGTATGTGAAAATACCCCTTATTTAACATGAAATATAAATAGAAACATATATATTGTCCAATGTCTGATAATATAATGTCTAACTAAATACTCCCTCCGTTTTTTTAATATGCATGTTTTACCATTTTGGGATGTTTTTTTAAATATGTACTTTTATACCTTTTCTCATAAATGGAAGGTTGGCTCACCTAATTATTACACTTCTCTCCTTTTTTTTCTTTCTTTCTCTCCACCTTTTTCACTTTTTCCTTACTTTGACTAATATTTACACTTACTTTTACACTTTTTCCTTGGTCCGAGCGCAAAAGCAAATATACATATTAAAAAACGGAGATAGTATAAAATAAAATATATTTATAATAATATAGTGTTTAAATTAAAGTAATAGTGTTTGAGGTCTAAAAACATTTAATATACGTTTATCATCTCAGTATTTATTTATATAACTAGTACACATAGAACGCCGAAAAGAACAAGGAATCTGAAGTTGTAATGCTTGTACCTTTGTCCCCCTTTATATCATTTTAAATTGCCCGTACAACAACCATATACCACTTGAAAAGTCACTTTCAAAGTTTGAAGAAAATAAAAACAAAGTCATCTTGACCAAAAAACTAGAACTAATTAAAACAAATGGTAGTTAAGGCAGTTAACTTTTAAAGAATTAATAAAAGTAGCGAACTTGATTTGTTAAAACCCCACACTTAGATTGCATGGCCAACGACAAAGATTTGGTCTTTCCAATATTCAATCTCACTCAATAAATGGAAAGTGCGGTTATAGGTTCCTCTTAATAATCACCATTCTTTTTTTCCTATTTTTGGTTGTATTGCACATGGTGACAATCTCTAATTTTTTCTATCTTTATACAATTTGTTTTCACCGTTAATATTTTTTTGTAATTTATAATTTTTGCAAGTTGAAGCATGAGTTGTTCAAGGGCATGTGATCTTGATTTGATTTCCCGATAACAAGGGTTTTTCTAAAAAAAATATTCAAATATTAACTTATTCACTTACTTTGTCCGATTTATAATTCTTATAATACTTATGCTTTTGATTCAAATTTTATATTTTTTGTTCATGAGTTTTTACCATTATATAGAAAAAAAGTAGTCACGTTAGATCTCGTTAATTTCATCACAATTTGTAGTGTTTTAACATTAATTTTTCATATTTTTTTACAAATATATAGTCAATAATATTAATAGACAAAGTAGTGTATCGAAAACTGTAAAATGATAAGTGTTGCAAGAGTTATGTAACAAATGATGTATTATTTTTTTCGAAATTGAAATCCAATTCTTAATTTGAAGTAACATGATATATTTCTAATATGGCAATTTCTCAATTGTTAATGAGATGTAACACTTCTAAAACTTTCTTTTCAATAGTTGTCTAATACAACTTTGTACACGGGTTTATGTGAATTTGTTGTTGTTTTGAAGTGGAAATCAGTTAAAATTTATCAACGCGGAAGCACTGACATTGTCGTAGCACCGCACAAATTCTGATCAACAAATCAATCTTTAAAATATAAAATAAGTGACATAAACAAAGCTCCCAAACTTCACAAGTTATAAAAAGAGACAGTCTAATTTTAACATAAGATTAGATTAAATTAAGCACAATAGCCCACACTCTTTTAACAAGTTCACCACATTTTACTCTAAGTCTCTAACCCAACATTATTAACAGACATCTCGTAGCAAGTGAATCGTATATTCTCTTCTCCACTTTCCATTTCCCTTTGAATCTCAAACTACATCGAGTAATTTTAAAAAATAACCCGGCAGATCTACCAAACAGAGTAAAATAATACTCCAATTAAATAGATTAAACTAGTCACTAAATGAATTGAATAATGTAATTATTGAACTAAATTGGTTACAAAATGGATTAATCTGGTCACTAAATGCATTTAAGTAGTCACTATATTCAGAAAGGTTGTCATATCTCTTCTTTATATTGGGCTTGATTGTTGCCTAATTTTAATTTAAAAGTAGACGGTATCTTATAAGACCAACTCGCTAAAACTTTCAGATAGAGAGAGATAAATCCAATATATGGATAAAAAAAATTTATTAAAGAAAGTCTAAAGCTTATTTGATACGATAAAACAAAAAAGCGTCTTACCACTGTCCAAAGTGGAGCTATTAATTTTACTCTTAGGCAGTGGCGGAGCCGAGAAATGTTGAGTGGGGAGTTAAAGTTAATGTATAGGAAGGAAAAAATGAAAACTAGAAAAAACACCAAGTAAAATGGTTAGTGTGAGGATTCGAACCCCATATTTCATGCTTTCTTTCTTCTACTTTTGTAAAAATACCAACTAAGATAAATTAGTTAAATAAAATTGTTTGACACTAAATATTAGCTCTACCAATGCTCCCAGGTTTAGAATGGGCTTTTTACATTCAAGGTTTTTTTCCTCACTTTCTCATTCGAAATTTTGTAAAGTCTTTCATCTGAGGCTTCTCAAATGAGCAACGAACTAACAAAAATATCTCATTTCTATGGCTTTCTATATATTTTTCTAAATAGACAAACTATTTAAAAAACCTAGAGTTTCGTGGGGGGAGTCGGGGAGAGGATTGGGAATTGGGAAGGAGACGCTAGGAGGCAAATAATATAACGTCTACAATAATAAATAAATAAATACTCTCAGAGTATATGTTTTGAGCTTTTGACCTAACTAAAGATCCGTCAATTGATACCGAATGTCCACATTTATTCTTATTATGTTCAAAATAATTTGTTTAATACTTAAAAAGGACAAATGATACTCATATGAGCTCATGAGTATATGGACATTTGAGCAAACAAGTGTTACCCCACCTAGCTCCTTAAGCACAAATATCCCAAATAAATAAATAGGGTTATTTTAGTGATGAAAAAAAGCGAAGACTCAAGTTGAGCTAACTTAAAAATAAAAAGATAAAAAACTATTCTCTTCGACTGAAAATAATTGAATTAAATTAAACTAGGAAAAAATAAAAGTAGTTGAATTAAACTGAATTGAAAGGAATACTGAAATGTAGCTAGGAGTAAAAGTATCATCTAGAGTTGTGAAGTAAATTGAAAATTACCGAGTTGAACTGAACTCAATTATAACCAGGGGAGAACTGGCATGTAGCATCTCTTTCGTATAAATATTTTAGCCCGAAAAACTTTATCTGTTTCATATTATTTGCAACGTATACAATTTTACCTTTTTCTGATATGCAACTTTAACATAAATATTATCAATAATATAAAGTTGATATTTAGAAAGTACTTAGACGAAATATGACTATATTTATCCTTATGTATAAAATATAAATCATGATAGAAGGTGAAAAGAGACTGATTAAACAATGTAAAATTCCAAACATTGCGAGTAATATGAAATGGAGGAAATATAAAGTATAATCATCCTTTCATATGAAACAAGAGCCAAAAAAAAACTAGTGTTAGTCTTTCCATAATGTAAATAGCCTAATTCCAAGGCTAGTCCCCTATTTTGAAGTCCTTGACTCCTAAATATGAGACCGAGAAACTGTAAGGGTCTGTTCTCTTCGTATGATTCTAGGTTAACCGAACTGAACTGAACTGAATGGAGTTGAACTGAACTGAACTGAAAATAAGTTGAAGAGAACAAGCCCTAAGAGATTGAGATCGGGTCATGAACTTTTTACTTACCATTAAAGGTTACGACAGCGTAAAGTTCAACTAAACAAACCTAAAAATTGAAATTTAAATAAAGCCAAAATATAAATCAATTACAAGTATGCTCTTTTGTGTACAACACATGCCAAATATAAATATAATGGGTTTCGAGTTCAAATTTTTACATATAAAAATCGAGCAAAACATAATTTTGGGGACCAAGCTTTGCAAGTTTTAATTGTTGAGGGACTCGTTGGCTGGAAAATAACAAATCTGGTTAACCTCGCGATCAATTATTAAAAAGGAAAACAAATAAAAAGAGAAGTCATAATATACAAATTATACAAAAAAAAACACACCAATATTGATGACGATAACATAGTTATACATCAATATTTCATTAAGAGCTCTATTAATCTAATTTAAATCAAGAAAATGCTAACACGAATTACAAAATATTTAGGGTCTGTTCGACAACAATAGATGTGGAGGTAGCTGTCAGCTGTAGGGATAAATGTTAGATGTTTGGGTAGCTGTTAGCTGTAGTCGTAGTTGTGAGTTGTTCGTTGTTGAAGTAACTGCGTAAAATATTAGTGCTCGTTAAAAGTAGCGGTTGGAGTAGCTGTTAATAAATATTTCCTTTATTATTTATTAAAACTGTATTATATATTTTCAACCTCTACCTCTACCTTCAACCACTACTTTTTTTAGCTTTCCACACAACCACTACCGAAACTCTACATCTATCTCTAACAGCTACCTTAACCACTACCTTGCCAAACACTTAAATTTATAAATTAAAAATTTGACCTCTACTTTAATCACTACCTCTACCTCTATTACTTGTCGAACACGCCCTTAGTACATAAAAAAAATCACAATTCTTATACATTAGACTTAGATTGTATGGTTCTAGATGATGTTAAACTAAATTTATATGCTAATAGAAGAAAACTCTAGCACCCCATAAGATAAAAGAAGGCACCTAGTTCATCAATATCAAGCATTTTACTTGCTTTGTTTTCAAAGGTCTTTAGACTAAACACTACACGCAAAGAGTTTATAAACTTCAACTCCACGAATTTTGACCAAAAATCGGATGTCCTACTATACATTTTTTTTTGCACTGCCGAAATTTCAAATTTCACCAGAAATACGTAAACCCTAACCAACCTTATTAAAGCACATAAAAGAAAAAAATCACCTATTAATTTGCAAAAAAAGTGAAAGAACGGGGTGTGAATGATATATTTAAGACTTTCGTTGATGTTGTTTAAAGATTTAGAGCTTTGATTCCTTAGCCATGTTTATCGTTGAATAAGGAGTGACGCTTGACCACTTTTATTTTTTCCTTCTGGCTTGAAGGTTTGACGATTAATGTTTTTTTTTATATGTGATCTCTTGAATTATTTTTTGGGGGAAGGTTTTAATTTTCGTTGTCGAATATTGTAAATAGAGCCCGATGACTGGATGAGGTTGACTTTCCGATAAACAATTACCCAAATGCTTAAAAATCAAAATTAAGTCCCAATTGAGATGTCAATATTCTTGTTGGGCTCAATTTTGAACTTCCATAGGAGGTCCTAAACATGGTCGGAATTTGGAATTGGATGAACAGGCCCACCTGACTAGTCTGCCCAATGCCCATAAATTAAGTATCTCATGATATTTTAACAAAAAGAAGCCCATTAGCTAAACCAATTTTGAAATGGGTCAAGGTCCATGTTTGCCCATGCATGAAGAAAAGCTAAAAATAAAAGTATCCTTGCTGATTTACTTCCCTATTTGTTCTACTTTTAGTGCTCCCCCAGTTTGGGACAGGGTTCCTTTTAATTTTTCCAAACTCGGGATTCTTTTTTTAATTGGCCCAAAGTACATTAACTCATCATCAACTAATATGTAAGTTCGGCGCTGATACCATGTTAATATGGGCTTGGATTGCATCGACAAGGAGGAGAGATCGTCTATTTCACAAGATCAAAGGAAGTTCTACATTAAAATCATATGACAATAATGGAAGTAGCTCCTTAGCCTTATTACGTGAACACCTCTCTCCAATATCATTAATGTGACAAATGTTACAAATGATGCTCACGGGGCTAGAGCTTCAAAATCTACTTTTTTATTTTGCGCAACCGTGACTAAAAACGGCAAAATTGACGTAACCTTTTCTAATCTACCTTGGCTTTGGAGATCAGACTAACAATTTGATAGCTCGTGTTCATAACTACGATGAATGGTCGTGAGCAATTCGCTTGTCTAGATTGGAAGGAATCTGTGTTTTATGTCCCAAAACTTAATAGCATGCAAAGACCACATTGCAGGAAGAGGCTTGAGAATGATGTGTCCCATTACAATTTACATTGGGCCTCAAACGCATCACATTCATATGACATCACATGGTAAGAAATATAAAATTGCTTTGAATTTTTAAAAATAATAGCATCATATGATTCATATACATATGATGTGGTAACTTTTATCGAGGATCATATGATGATCTCGTGGTTTGAGACCCTCCCTCTTTCACTACAAAATAATAATAAATTCGTGAACCCCATGTACATAGACAACTATTTTAAAAGACGGTTTGTATGTTAGATCTCATCAACAATTGGGGATTTACCATCTTAGAAGTATATCATATGACTTCAAATTAATAAGGGGAAATTTGTCTCAACTACACCAACTATGACTTGGATGCACCAACAACACAAACTTTAACGGGTGTACCTAGCAACACAAACTTTGATGAAGGGTGTAAAGAGTGACATAAATATGATATGCTCGATTTTATTTATGCCATTTTAATTTTGGGATAAATATTTGTTTGGATGTATGTTTGTAATTAAGATTATGACAATTAAGTTTACCCTAAATTTAAAGAAGAATTTCCAACTTTAAACTTCATTTATATCATGTACTACACCAACATAAAAGTTTTGCGTTGTCGGATGCACCATTTAAGGGTCTGTTTTCCCCAACTTATTTTCAGTTCAGCTCTGGACAATACATTTACTCTCACATATCACTATTCATTTCAGTTTAGTTCAATTCAGTTCAGCTATTTTACACCGAATAAAACAGGCCCTAAGTTCCTGTTGTTAGGTACATTTATGACATAGTTGGTGTTATTGAGGCCAATTTTCCCAATTAATAATTGAATTTCAATTTCGAAGAAAATTACATCATTTATTACATAATTCGTGCAACTCTTATCATATTACAGTTTTCGATGCACTACTTTATCTATCAATATTATTGACTATATATTTTGTAAGAAAAAATATGAAAAGTTAATGTTAAAACATCACAGATTGAAAAATTATGGAAAAGAATGTTGTTTATGAACCAACATAAACATTCGTTGATATTAGTAGAGGAAATATCAGGTTTGTAACTAAAATCAACATTTTTTACTAAAAATCATTTGAAATTGCAGTATGGTCACAAAAAATACACAAATAAAGTAGAGAGTTATCAGAAAGAAGAAAAGAAAAGATCGTCTACCAAGTAGAATTTATAAAAGTTAAGGGTCATTATATAGAATTTTCCTTAATTTATTTGTTTATACATAAATAATATTTTATCCACAATATTCTCATTAAAAAGTGCAAATAGTCCATGAGAAGGTTTGAACCCACGACCACTTGTATGAAGATAAATACTCTAACAACTATTACTTCTTTTATCGATACTAATAATGATATTATGTGTTTTTAATTAAAACAATATTTTCATTGCATTTATGAATAAAGGAAGCAATTTATAGCTTTTTACTAACAGCTCTCTACACTAAAGTTTAGTTGTGAATACTAAAATATAATACAGAATTACAGATGAAGTTCAGAGCATCTTCTAAACCTAAATACTAGTGTCTTCCTAATATTACATGCCCACCTTCAATGTTGTAACTAAAAATAAATTACACTTGAAAATTTTGAGAGTGGTTAGTGATGGGCCCGCTACATTAATGAATAAGCTGACTAATGTAGACTCTTTAAGTTGTGGTCCGTTCAATATTCAATGGGTCAGGTCTCATGAATGGCCCAAGGAATCTTATGGTTGATTGACATGGTCCTACAATTGTTTTTTAACCCAACTGATTCTCTGGAATCTGCATACAACCAATGGCATCAAGTCTTTCTACTTTACGTTGTCGTAATTCTAGTTGCTTAGTTTATTTTATTTAAGCTAATTTTACGAGTATTTATTATACACCGTGGGCACTCAAGATTATTTGTTTGCTCAATGTCCAAATGAGCAAAAATTAAACGTCTAAATGAGCAAAAATTAAACGTCTAAATGAACAATGAGCAAAGAAAAAAGTATTAGGTGCATATCATGTATGCTCATGGTACATCCAGGTGTATAATAAATGTTTTATAATTTTACCTAAAAAGATAACTAATTAGTGCAATTTTGTTAAAAAAATATTTTCTAACATAAGTGCGAGATTTTGAGTTGGTCTCCTAAAAAAAAGGCCTACTTTTAACTTAATAACGTTGAAGGTCTAATGTTAAGAGGAAAATGGATCCCTTCAAAAAAAAGAAAAGGAGGAAAACAGATCCCTTTAAAAAAAGGAAAACAAATCACCTTTCACAACTATATTAGCGCATTGCTCGTTTGAGAAGGTCCAAATTAGAAAAACACATTGTAAGAGAGTTCCAAATGCGCAAATGAAAATACTTGAATGTAGGATGCTCATCCTACACTTGTGTGTACAATAGATGAATTTCCTTGCGAAACATAACCTATTCGATAACCAGTTTAATCCATCTTGTGATTAGTTCAGGTCATTCAATAATCAAAATTTCCTATCATCTAATGACTAGCTTAATACATTTGGTGTGTTTGTTGGATTGTTTTCAAAAGCTATATCTACTATAGTTCAAGATTCAAAGGGAACAAAGAAACTAGAAGAGAAAGGTTGTATAGGTTCGTGCAAGAAGTCTAGAAAAAATGTTAGGTTGGAGTTGAGATTGAATAAACTTATTGAGAGAATGCGAGTTTTGGTTGATCTAATTTTATGTTAAAATTAAACCTCTTTCTAATATTTTTTATATTAATGCAATATTAAAAAACAAATTACGATATATTCTACCCTTTTGATTCCCGTGAAAAATGAAAAACGGAGCAATAGTAAAACGGAAAGGAAACCAAAAATTTTAAGTTCTCAATAAATTTGTTCTTTTGTCTTATTAAACTGTAGTTGACCCATTCTAAAAGGTTAGACTTTGTTCGCATTGCATATCAGCATGATTAGATGAACAAATTTAAAATAATTATTGGTGGAAATTTCAACAATTAGATGGAAGCATGATTGACATCCTATGCGTTTCATGCTGGATTATGAATCATAAGTTTGTTTATGCCGAACTTCCGAAGCCGGCTTATGTATATTATTGAGATTTGAGAAGCACAATTTAATCTTGTTTATGCCACCTTTCTTAGATTAAAAAGATATTTATTAACATTTGGTAAAATTTGACTCTCTAAAAAGAAATGTTGCAACGAAAAATATAATAGATTAAACAAACTGAAAATCAATAACCAAACTATTAAAACATGTCAAATTCTCATGTATTCTCTTGTTATTAATAACTAACTAGTATTTAGCCCCGGCCATGCTCCGGGATTTTTGTATATTAAATTTAATGATAATAGTTAAAATAATTGATGTCATGTAGTGTGAAAAATTATATAAAAAAAAGAAAAGTCATCTCATTTACAATATGCATTTAAAAAGTTTACAACTTAGCTCTTGGTTTCTATTCCTACATCATTATTGATTTTGATAAAAGAAACACTAATAACATGTTGGAGTAGTGGTTGAATCTCCTTATTGCATACTCAAGGTCACGTGTTCTAGTCTTCACGTATCGGATGACAATGCTTGCTTACGTTTTTTAATATATATATATATAGATTTTTACTTCTATAAACAATACTCTTCTTGTAATTATTAGTCGTAATTTTCCGTTGATACTTATCTTTATGTTTTTCTTTGCTCCTTTTACCTTCTTCTTTTTCTCTTTTTTTGTTTCTTCTAGAAATTGAACCTTTAATATAGTTCATAATCGAGTGTAATGCTTCAAGCCTTCGATTATGCAAGATAATAAAATATGATGGAAAAAGCAATACATAAATTACCACTGGGTATTAAAAAATTGCAAAAGTTTGTCCAATGAAGTACGAAATATTCTAACTATCATGCAAATATATCGACATATGTTACACGAACTAAAATAAGTGGTTTTAATTTAGAATAAATACACGATTGCATATTAATTGAGTCAATAGTTGCATATCGAAAAAGCAAATAGCTAATGTACTGAATAATGCCTCTATTTCATGTATTAAATTGCCTTTTTGTGGTCTATGACGTTACAACTTATATTATTATTATATTTGATTATATATAACTAAATCTTATATAAAAATAATATTTCGGAAAAAATAATATCAATATTAAAATATAAGAATATTTTTCACTTAATGATATTTTTTCTTACATGCACGCAAAAGGAAAAAACATGATAAAAAATTTATCACGTTTTTTCTGAAGAGGAAATGGATAGCTCATGCAGAGGAGATGTATCCACAAGACCAAAAACACAAGAACTTTAATTGGTAATCTCTAATGATTTAGTATATTATTTATGACAAGTAGTAGTGTACAATATACTACTATGTGCGCGTAATTAAAGAGTGTTTAAATTTATATAGGCTTAAAGATATTATTCTTATATATCAAATCAAAATATAACTGAAATAAGATTATTTATCATTTATTATTACAACCTATAGTTGCCATTTGGCACCACAAAATTGGTCACTTACAGCGAGGTTTTCCTTATAGGTCAAGCAGTCGTCTTTTATATACAGTCGTTTCGGTTTTCAGACAATACCTACACTTGGATGATTTTATTATCGATCTCCCTCAAAGTTTATGAAAGTTTGTCTACCTGAAGTCGAAGGTAATTCGCAGTTCCAATTTGTGTTTGATATTTAGCTTCTTCTTCATGTTATTTCTTATATATCCTACTAATTAGGGTTTATATACAAAGTTTAATTAATTGATGCGATTTTATAAGAGGAATTGAATCATACATGACTTGATTTGATTACTTGATGTTTCATTATTTCGATCGTATCTTTTCTATGTGAAGCTGTACTCAATCAAAGTAAAAAGTGTTGATTATATCATCGAAACCTAAGAAATATGTGATAAAATAGAGAAAATGAATGGAAAAAATGAAAGTTTTAATCTTATTAATTAGTATGCTTAACGAATTAGGTATGATATCATTATTGTAATTACTGATTAGTGCCAAGCAACATAATAGTTTGATATAAATTAAATACATTGCGTTGTACGAAGTATTTCTTTCATGAGTATGTGTAGATTGTGCTTATCACGAATTGCGAAATTTAGAAGGTATCCGGAAGAGGCATGTGTTTCAGATATCCTTTTTAAATTAAATGATACTTAGTTGTTAAGGATTGAAAGTGAGATTAGTCATGCCAAAACCCTTAAAAATCTAATATTGCAAATTTTACATTTTGAGTTTTCCCCTTATGAAAGAAGAAAGATAAATAATGAATCTCCCCCCTTCCCCCTAAATGTCATTTGTAAATCTGGGCCTTCACTTTTGATGCTATATATGGTGAGATATACTTTTAAACACTACATTAAACCACCCTATAAAAAAGCAAATGTCTTATTAAATCCAAGTGACACACATGAACATATCAATTTTATAAATTACGCGTTAGCTTGCTTAGGTAATAGAGAGCCTCAAATTGATAAACACTTATAGATTACTTGTGTATAGAACTAAAACCTAAATTAACCAAAGCACACCAACAACGAAAACTAAACCCAAGTACGTCAATAAAGCGATGCTTGTTAAGCATAGAAACAAAATCCATCTAAACCATTGACTCCTTAAACATACCCAACCTGATAGGGTAACTATGTTTACTTATCAAAATCACCATCACTTTCACCATTCGTCACATTTGAAACTTGCATATGAAGAAGTCACCATTTAGTCCATTTATTTAACCCTCTGCCGTCTAAAAAGAGTGAAAACGATTACTTTGGCATTGACATAATCACCCTTAGCTTAGCATCAAAGATTCCATGTATTCTCAATAGTGGATTTACCAGTTAATTTAAGTGAATGCCACTATAACTAAACTTAGTTGATATTCTTAATACTTTTATGAGCTCATTAAGTTTTTTATACACTAGAATATTGAAAATTTCGTTGGCCAAGCGGATACGCTTTGCACTGTTTTGGTGAAAGATGCATTTGTCCCCTAATTAAACTTCTCATTTCTATTTTAGAATGCGTTTTCTTCGGTAGAACTTATTTGACCTGATTGACTCTGATCACTTCTGATTTTTCCTTATTTTCACACCTGATTGAACCTGACCAAACATCAAAGTTTGTAAAGCAAGGAGAACACACCCTTACATATGAGACTCATTATTATGATTATTCACATAATAATACTTTTAAAAATTATAAAAAATAAATATTTTGAATATACACATTGAAATGAAATTAACGAGATTCAACCTCGACAGTTTAAACAGGGACGGAGGGAGTAAACAAGAGCATGACCTCATAGTACAGGGACTGAATAGTCAAATAATTATAATATTCTCTTTCCTCCTCACTTTTCCCACCATCTCTCTCTTTTGTCCATTCTTCAAGGCCACTCGCTTCTATCGTCAGGTGGCGGATGCCATTTTCGGCCCAAAATCCACACCAAAAAAAATTTCTTTTCAAAAGAAAGGGAATAAACATAAACCCTTCATTACAAAAAACGATTCCTTTAGGTCAAATGGTGGGTTTTCTTTCATTGATTCTCTATTCAAAACCCTAATAACCATTTTTTTATTACAGAGCTCAGCTCAACTGGTAAGTATCTTACTTGCTCTTTGTTCTTGCTTACAATATCCTAACTTCAATCTTATCTTTTTTTTTTTTGGTTATATTCTTAATATTACAATCTACCTGAGTTTTTGTTGCTTTACTTGCTTATTTTAGCATCAGCAAAACTGATACTTTTTATCCATATAATAAATAGGATGTTGCTAACGAATGCATCCGGAGTGTTAAATACCATTCAATATATTTGTCGGATAAATATTTAATTTGATATTTCTACTTTTAACTACTTTATGTATTTTCTGGTGGGTGTTTGTCAGCTTTTGCTAAATATATGTTACATGGGAGTTGGCTAAGAAATAGAAATTAGTTGAATGTTTGTAGAATTGGGTGGTTATAATTAGTTAGTAATGTCAACTTTGTGGTTAATGCTTGCTATAATGACTGTTGTAGAACGAGCTCAACATTTATTTTCAAGAATAACTTATCATATGAATGGCGGTGGTGGTGGTGGTGGTGGTGGTGGTGGTGGCGCGCTAATGTATCGCTTCTGATGATAAAAACGGACTAATTTGTATTCTTTGTTTCGGCGAGCGGTGGTGGTGGTGGGGGTTTAGATGATGTTGTGGTTTTGGGATGATGTTTATATAGTCTGGAGTGTTTTTATGGAGTGTCACTATATTTATGTATAGTTCATTTTTATTTTCCATTCTTGTTGTCATAAATTTGTTCATGAAGCAATCATCTAGACATGTATGAACAAAAAACTATTGTTGGTCTTGTTTGCAGTTAAAATTCCTCTAATGTTGGGGTTTTGAGTGGCTTTGTAGTTTGGATTTCAAGGCTATACAAGTTGAGCTAGAAACACTTACGGCGTTTCTTGATACAGGGATATGGTGCATTCAGCAATTGAACTCTGCATTTGGGTGATCGTGATCAGTATCTTTTGTAACCTTGTTTGCTTGTCTGAATGTGGAAAATGTCCTCGTAAAGGGGTGCCCAAACCGTTAAATCATGATGCCTGTAACTCTAACCCGAGTTTTCTTAGTCTGGACTTTGGCTCAGGACATCAGAAGGCGATTGCTCTTGACGACAATGCTTGTTGTAAGTCGGAATTGTTTAGCTTCCGTTCAACATTTTATGGTTTTCGGTCAGAAGCACAGTGTTTAAAGGCGGGGAACTTGGATGTAAACAGGATTGAGTCTGGAGCTGCAATACCTAAACAATCAATTCGATCAGATGGTAATGCTAGCTGGTCATCTGATGATGTTTTATTTCGTTTAGCTGATGGAGGGACAGTTACATGTTCTTTAAACTTCAGAGAGTTTTCCCATGAGAACTTTCATCCTATCGTGAATGCTGCTGATCAAATTGGTATTTCTACCTGTAGAAGGCATTTATTGAACAAAAAAAGAACAAGTCTTAGACTGCAGAACATTGATGTAGAGAAGTCTCACTCCCCATCTACCCAGTCCTCATCTCCTCGTGTAATTATTAGCCCGAATAAACTGAATTGGGGACAGAGCTATCTATATCATCCCTCTGTGGCTTCCTTGAGGTTAAAAAATATCTGCAATGAAAGTGATTTGATGGTTTATGAACCTTTTGGCTCTGACTCACAGTTCTATCC
The DNA here is from genome assembly GCA_947645195.1 of Patellifolia procumbens. NCBI lineage: Eukaryota > Viridiplantae > Streptophyta > Magnoliopsida > Caryophyllales > Amaranthaceae > Patellifolia > Patellifolia procumbens. Next base: position 5,981,969 of record CANSGD010000144.1, read on the forward strand.
GTTTAATTTCAGTGAGGTAGTATTAAGACCTGGTGAAGTTACTTCCATATCTTTTGCTTATTTACCAAACAGGTTGGGTTTGTCTTCAGCTGAATTGGTTTTGCATACAAGTTTTGGTGGTTTTCTTGTGGAGGCCAAGGGTTTTGCTGTTGAATCACCTCATAGGTTGAGGCCCTTAGTGGGTTTGGAGGCTTTTTCTGGTGGGTGGTTGAGTAGGAAATTATCCCTGTCTAACCCTTTCGATGAAACCATTGGCCTGGAGGAAGTAAGTGCTTTAGTTTCAGTATATGAAAATAGTGGTTCTATCTTTGTTGAGGCAATCTGTAGGAAACTAAATCCTGAAGTTTCTAAAAAACACACATTTTCGAGCTTTCAGAAGGTTGCAAATGGTGATATTGAACAAGTGGACTCTATGGTCATGGCTGTTAGGCCTCTTAACAACTGGGTAATTACTCCTCGTAGAACTCAAAGCATTTTGGAAATGATCTTTTCACCTAATTCAGAACGGAAAGTTGTAGGTGCAATTTGTATGGAGTTGGTGAGACCCCTGGAGGGTGAGAAGGATATGCTCGTGGTGCCTTTTGAAGCAGAACTGAATACAACAGCAACCTGGAAAGATACAGCTTCTTTGCTTTCTGTATCCATTGAGGCTGTTGGTCCTTGTGATGCAAATGAAACCACAATTTCTGTCTCAGTAAGAAGCAGGGCACCACATTTGTTAAAGATTGTTGAAATTAATGAATTTGTTGACAGCAAAAAACTCCTGAAGATTAAATACATGGAAGGACTGCTACTTTACCCTAACACTGTCTCACAGGTAGCGCTTGTGACTTATGAATCCTCCAATGTTAAGCATGATTCCTTCCTTGAGATACGTGAGTTAAGCATAAGCTGCAAGCTAGGAATACTAGTAAATGACTCAAGTAGCCCTCTTCTAGAGGTTCCTTGCCTGGAAATTTTTGGGATATGTCCCAGACGACAGCAGGAATCATTAGTTCAGATACCTGACATTGTTGATCCTAACAATAGAACAGGATCTCAGAGCAACACTTCAAAGTCTCCAGTATTAAGCAAGGTATGAACGAATTGCGCTTCTTATTTCGATTTTTTGTTTGCTGCTGCTTCTTGACATGCTTCATTGAGTGCTTCCTAGCTGTAGATTTGGATTATTTATGCTTTTCCATAGATGAGAAACTGTACATTTCTTGTGTCCTTTTGTCAACAACTTCATTGCTTTGAAATATCTTTTCTATCTACATCACTAAATTATTATAATTATTGTTGGAACTTATTTGGGAAATGTTATGCAACTTCTAGAATTTTCCAAGTTATTGGAAGTTTTTAGATTATATTGGAATTCATCTGGACTTATTGAACTAGCATAGCTTATCTTTTCCAATATAAGTGAAGATAAGTTCAACTGAACTCTACCTAAAGGCAACAAGAAGAATTATAATCTATGTTGATGTGTTTGCCAAGAATATGGACTTGGTCTCTGTTCTCTTATGTGTTGCTGATCTATTTGGACAAATAACTGTCTTCAACCATTATGTTATGGAGAAGTAATTGATCGTTTTTCCTCTTGCCATGGAATATCTAGGTGACTCCTTTGTCCTTTGTAATTTCTATAGATCCTGTAAATCATGCCTGCTTACTGACATGGTTCCTTTAGGACACGTCTGTGATTCATGAAAGAAGCGTTGAGCCTCTGAGGAGTTTATGAAAAACTGCCTACTTCCGTTAGTTCATGTGCCCACATCACAACTAGATCAGGTTCCACATAGTTCAGCACTAGACTTGCTTTATCATGTGTGTGCGTGTGTGTCTGCACCTGCTGAAACGGACCTGGTATACTGAGGCTTATATTTCATGATTACCACCCTTAGCATATGATGCGTCAAGTCATCTATTCTTGTTTCAACCTGACACTAAGCATGCAAGCATATCTACTAGTCAGACCTGCATGTCCAGCTGCTAATTGTGCTGGATCTGTCAAGGTAAAAACAGAATAATATCTTGGACATGCCTTTACACAGAATATATGCATGCTGTTCCATTACACTGGCTGTTGATGTAGCTTCTGCAATGTAAAAAATTCATAATTGTACAGCATTGCAATGTCTTTAATGTATCTGTTGTTTTGGTGTTTATATATTCAAGTGCATTCTCTTACATACACCACAGCCTCATGGGATGACTCTGTTTGGATACAGTGATTTGTTTCGTCATGGTTGACTATAAAAATTAACTGTCAATTGAATATATATCTTTTCACATGAGAAGAATGACAATGTGGACTGTGTTTATTTAGTTTTGCGAATTTCTGGGATTCAAAATGTGCTTAGATATAGCTTGGATACTGATTGTGGTTAAAAAATTATATTGTTCTTAATGCTGACTTAAATGAAAGAAATGTAATGCTGAATTTGGTTTATCTCTTTAGGTATACACTTATAAGCTCCTTTTTTTTCTCTGTGCATAAGTCGTGTCGTTTTCCATGTTTTAGTAATAACACTCAAATTATCACATGAAGGCACTGGTGAGTGCTGAGGCAGATGAATTTGTTCGTGAAGGGTGGAGAGCTCAGCGAACCATAAGTGGTCTTTTTCTGCTTGACAACCACGAGCTCCTTTTCCCGCTGGTTCCAATCGGGAAGTATTATGCCAAGTCAATTACAGTTAGAAATCCCAGCCAACAACCTGTCATAGTGCAGCTTGTTCTAAACTCAGGAGAAACTGTTGATAATTGCAAAACCTGTTATGGTCATCAACAGTCACGTTCTCTAAGTAGTTCTATCTGTAACGATTCTACCAGAGTGAGCAGGTATGGGTTTTCAGTAGCAGATAGTACAGTCACAGAGGCTTTTCTGCACCCAAATGGCACAGCGTCATTGGGTCCTATCTTATTTCACCCTTCACATAGATGTCAATGGAAGAGCTCAGCTCTAATAAGGAACAATCTTTCTGGTTTGGAGTTGTTATCGTTGCGGGGATATGGGGGGTCCCTTTCCCTAGTCATGTTTGAGGGTTCAGAACTAAAGCATAGCTTGGATTTCAATATGAACCTGCCTTTTCCTCTAAATACGTCTAATATGGAGGATGTTAGTTCTTGCTGCTATAAACCATTATCAAAGAAGCTGTTTGCTGTAAATTCTGGTGATTTTCCTGTTAAAGTCAAGAAAATTGATGTGTCCGGAAGAGAATGCGGGTTAGATGGTTTTGTTGTACATAGTTGCCGGGGGTTTTCTCTGGAGCCTGGAGAATCTTTGGAACTTGGGCTGTCATACCAGTCAGATTTTTCTGTGCCTCTTGTGAAAAGGGAACTTGAGTTGATTTTGGCCGTTGGAACACTTGTTATACCTATACAAGCAAGTTTTTCTCTTCATACAATTCATACATGTAGAAATTCCATCATTTGGTTGCGATTGAGGAGATGTTGCTTTGCCATTGTTCTTGCAGTAGTCTTAATCTCTCTCCTCTTCTGGTTAATTATGCCCTCTTATCTCTTTAGTTACCTGATCAAAGGCGAGAAGAGATTGGTTCCTGTTTCAAGGTCTAAGGTTATTCAACCAACTAAAAGAGGCCATATGAAGCGGGGGATCACTGCAGGACATACAGATCAACCTGTGGATGGAAAAACTCAGATCAACCGTTCGTCAGATGCTGTCAAAGAGCGTGATTTTTCGCCTTGTTTACCCTTTGAGTCAATATCTGTTGAGAATGATGGTACTGTAGCTCAATCCGTTTGTTTGACAGTAAAAACTCGGAAGGAAAAGAAAAGGCGTTTAAGGAAGAGAAATGCACTGGTTGAAGTTTGCAGCAGCCAAAGTGGTAACTCTACACCATCATCACCTCTATCTCCCATCACAACTCTCACTCCTCCAGAAACTTATTCCCCACCCATGGAGAAAATGCGACCTCATGATTCCTTCTGCCCTGAACCATTAGCTTCGAGAAAAGCTCCTGAAAATCACCAAAAACAATCTCCTGGTGAGTCCAAGAAGACGGGAACTCGTACTGTGCTTTCGGCTTCTGCTACATTTCCTGGGACCCGTATTTCTCCTTCCAGATTGGCAATGGCCCCACATACTCGAGCTCCTGGCCCGAGGATTCATCCCGAGAAAACATTACAAACCGAGGAAAATGCCAGGGCAGAGGAGGATAGGTTTACTTATAATATATGGGGTAACCATTTTTCTGGACTTCATCTTTGTAGGCCAAATACTTCATTTACCATAACCTCTGGAGACATAAACCATTCTAACAGTTTCTTTCTCCGGGGTCCGCAACAAACTCTCATGACAAACTCTCAACCTCCATCTGTAAGTAGTTTCTCTGATGAAGGTTAATAATCATAATCATAATATAATATCAGGAAAATAATCAAAATTACTTGTTCTGTTTTTCTCTGGCTTATGATTTTGTCGAGTTTCAGAATGTCCATAAGTCACTGTGGATATACTGATGGTCCAAATGGTGTATGAGTTGTGACCATATGTCTTGTACATTACTACATCTTGCACATGATGTCATGTGCAAGTCGTCCTATACATGATCATGATTAGAGCTAATATAACCGCTCTCTTCCGAACTAAACTAACCCGGACCAAAATTCATCCCACACAACTGTTAATATGACTAGAATGGGCTATTCGCTTACACGACCTGAGGCGTATAGACCTCCTTCTATACTTCTTTCAAAAGAAATCGATTCTAGTTATGGATTTTATTGCCAAGCAAGGTTTGCTTTAGTTAGTAAGTTTTTTACGATTTTTGGGATTTCAATCTTATCAAGTGAGAGTGTTTGGAGGTGGAGATTCTTTTACCTTTTCCCCTATCCATAGTGCCTTTATTATTAAAATAAAAAAAAGGAACAATATGGCTTAAGGCAATTCCATGTGAAGTATGAAGTTAGTGAAAATCTCAAGACTATCCAATGTTAGAAATTTAGTAAACTTTTTCAATCGTTTTTTTTCCTTAAGGAGAGAAAAACTATGCTATAGGCGGCTAGGCCTTTGGAAAGACCTACCTAAAGCATCATTTCGGATGATGGAAAGAAAGACCGGGTCCATTGCTGTGAATCCTTCCTCAATCCTTATTTATGACCTCATAGAAGTATTTGACTTTGATATTAAGATGGTGAGTGTTGGATCTAATCACGCAATTATAATTGATTAATGCCGGCTGAATATTTATGTGGATTAATTAGGATTAAATGACGTACCGTACTGACCTGTGTAAGGCTTCAACTCTAATTATTCTGCCTGTTAAACTAAATTTATTTTAAAACCTTTTTGGTCACACTTATTTGTTACGGATAACGTCCCTCTCTTACCTATATCAAGCGATTACTTCCACTAAAATTATATCCTCTTATCCCAATTCCTCCCCTGTTAATTAGAAGTTCAATATAAGTAAAACTACCTACCCGACACTGATAGCGACAAGTTAAAAAATCGACGAGAAATAACTGGACGTACTGTATGTCGAGTGTCGACTCGACTGATGCTTTGATATGTCGGTTGCTAAAACACCAATTTCGGAGTCTGATTTGGTTCTAATAGACGATAGTGGTACATAATAATATATGTACTGATACTATCAGAGATATTGTTAGTAAACACGTTATCATTACATCTGTATTATTATTGTTTACGAGATTGGGTGTTATTTAGTGATGTTTGGCTGACACACAAAAGTCTTAAATTCGAAATGGAAACGTGAATCCATTCGGGTTTGTTTGATTGGATTAGAAAGGAAAACGAGTCTGTTACTTCATTTAAAGCATTAGTGTAATGAGCTCCACTCGTTTCCATCTCAAAGGGTATGAAGCAAAGTTTTGTTGAACAACTTTTAGTTATAGCTGTAGCATCACAAATGTGGCAACCTGGTGTTTACCTGGATTGTGGATAGTTGTGGGCCAATTTTGTAATAGACCTCAAAAGTGGCACGTCGTGATCGATCAACGTATAATGTGGTCACATAGGAATTAAATCTGTGCTTTGAATAGTTGAATTCTAAGGGCACCTAAAACTTACATAAATTGGGTGTATCTTTTAAGAATGTTCGTGCAGTTTTCATGGCATGTATGCTGGTGTTATGTTGCGATTGTTGAAGAAGTTAATTGTTACTGGTTCGGTTGAAACACACTCATGTGATCATAAAGAGTTACTTTGGTACAAGATTATGGCCATGTAAATTGAACTTTGGCATAGCTATTGTCTTAGACAATTAAACTAGTACGTATATATACATACAGGAAGCATACAAGGCAAAGCCATGATCACTTCATCAGTGGACGAGTTCAGTTGGACATAAAACATTTTCGACATCTTTCATGAAAACTTATTTTTTAAAGGAAGCAATTCTAGATTAGTTTTCGTTTTTCCTATGTTCAGTTCATACATGAAAATTTAGAGGAAAAAATAAAAGGAAAAGGAGATGAAAGGATAGATGAGAGATGAAAAAGTGGAAGGTAATGAATAGTGAGGAAAATTTGTCTTCCTTTCCACCCTCTACAAATCAAAGAAAGAAAATGGGATACCGAGTTTTCCGCCTAACCAAATACTCTCCTGTTACTTAAATTGGGCCAAATTATGAGACAACAGCACTAAAAGTTGTGGAGATATTTTGAGGAGCCCAAGGCCCTTTGGAGGTCGGTTATTCACGATAAATACGGGTATCCCTCAACTCTTACCATTAGTGATCTGTCGATACCCACCTCGGGGGGCCCATGGAAGTCTATTTGAAATTCGGTTCTTTCTCATCCAGTAGCAAAGAATTTCGGGATACTCAACGTGCGGAAAAATATTGGCAGTAGGGGTGAAACTCTTTTTTGGTTCGACATTTGGGCAGGCTCAGCCCCCTTGAAGGCTCTATTTCCTAGGCTATTCTCCATCTCCCCCTAATCCAGCAGCCACAATAGCGTCTCTTGGCTATTGGGAAGGTTGGGAATGGCATTGGTCCCTCTCATGGAGACGTATTTTGAGACCAAGAGACTTGGTGGAATCGAATGACTTATTGGCCACGCTGAAAAATGTTACTCTTGACCTTGCTAGAGATGATTACATGGTTTGGACGCCTCACAAATCGGGGTGTTTCTCTGTCAAATCTGTTGCTTTTGAACTTGCAAAGAGCTCGGATTTTGCTTCTCAAGACCCCATAAAAGGAATCTGGAAAGGTCTAGTGCCACCGAGGGTCGAAATCTTTACTTGGCTTTCAATTTTGCAGAAAATCAATACTAGATCAAAGCTATGTCGACTCGGTATCCTTCAATTCGACGAAGCCTTTTGTGTATTTTGTAACTCCCACATAGAAACCACGAATCACTTGCTATTACATTGCGATCTCTCGTGGTCAATATGGTCATGGTGGATCGATTTATGGGGAATCTCCTGGGTCTTTCCCTGCTCTCTTAAGGATGCCTTTCTTCAATGGCATTTATCCAAAGGCTCCTCTTTCTCAAAGAAGATATGGCGATCCATGTTTTACATCATATGTTGGTCACTGTGGAAAGAGAGGAATAACAGAATATTTAATGGCATCATTTCCTCCACTGCCCAATTGCAAGATTTGATCTTGGCCAGATTTTGTTGGTGGATCAAAGCGTGGGCTGATAAATTCCCTTACTCTTCTACTGATGTTCTCCAAAACCTGAGATGCCTTGCGTGGACTGGGCATCATCCAACCCCTTTTCCTTCGCGTCTGACAGTGGCGCAATCCTGGTCTCCTCCTCCGCCCAACTCTCTTAAATGGAACGTAGATGCTTCATATGATCCACAATTTGATCATGCGGCAGTTGGTGGTGTACTTCGTGACGATAATGGCAATTTCGTTTGCCTTTTTTCCAGCCCTATTCCCCTTATGGAGATTAACTCAGCCGAAGTTTACGCCATTTTCAGATCCATCAAAATTTCCACAAGCTCAGAAAGGATTAAAAGTTCGAATCTTATCATTGTATCGGACTCCGCCAATGCGGTCCGGTGGTGTAATCAAGAAAGTGGAGGCCCTTGGAACCTTAATTTCATGCTCAATTTCATCCGAAATGCTATTAAAAACTGGGTCTCTCTTTTCATTGTTCACAATGGTAGGGGCACCAATGGTGTTGCTGACTCCCTTGCCAAACAAGGGCTGAGGAGAAGTGATGAATTTCTTGCTTGGTGTTGAGATTTTAATGTAGTCTGTAATAGTGGAACATCTATGTTTTGTATTGGCTTGTCTCGATCTTGCTCATTCATGGGCCTTTGATTTAATAAAAATCTCTAAACTTATAAAAAAAAACAGCACTAAAAGTTGCATATCATAGAGCAAAGAGAGAGTTTCAAATACAAAATAGAGATTTCGAACAATTTTAAATCATCTAATACCAGAGCGTAACTATTTGCTATCACCTTCATCTTCTAATAGTTATCTAAAAGCATAGTCGAGGTCATGGCCTAACCAAGACCCCTGATTCGTTCGTTAGTTCATTAATTACGCGTTATCGTCTAACACAACTAATGTGATGTCGATTTCGAGTGTACTTTCTATTAGGTACATCCATGTGTTCAACAATGCGAGAGAATCTTCTCGCCTAAGATAGATGGAGTGAAAGGGAAGCCATTGCATAAAGTATATCAAGCTTATCAGAAGTACTTTTGAGTAGGAAAAAAAAAGTTTGTTTGTGTCCTTTTTTTCGGTTAGCAAAAAGAAGGGAAGGAGGGAAAACAATCAATACGATAGAGATATAACAAAGAGGCAACAGTATTAATCTTACAAATTACAATCATTATGATTTGTTGTGGCTTAGTTTTAGTTTAAAAAGTTGGTTTGTGCATCGTCTTTTCCTTATGTTTGGTGTGATGTTACGTTAGAGCTTTAAGATCATTTTTTTGAGGAAATTTTGGAAATTAAGAGTGAAACATCCTTTAAATGTAAGTTTTAGATCTGATCAGAGTTGAATATTTCTAATTAGGCATGAAAATAAGGTGAAATTAGAATGATTAAGTTCAACTAAATCTAGTAAGTTCAGCTCAATGCAATTCAGTTAGAAGAACATAACGCAAGTATAATTTCATTTAATTTGGTTTGGTTTAGTTCTATCAATATGATTAAGTTCAATTTAATTTAGTTTATTTTAGTTACAATAATTTTTTTTTTACGTTTTAGTGAAAATAATTTGAATCTAAGTCAATTTATTTCAGTCCAATCTGAAAATAACAAAACCTTGGAAGTTATGACTTATGAGTTATGAGTACCGGAGCAACACTTCTGAATTAAAGAGTTGGAAGGCATTATGTAATGTGGTGGTCCATGTTTCAGCCTTGTGTCCACATGCATGGGGACACTTTATTAGTGGCTTGGTGGCCCTCATCTAAGCATTTATCAACTGGATTCTATCTTCAGCTAAAGTAATTAAAGGATGGTTATCATATGCGATATTTGACAATTGGATGGTGGTTGTTGGTTATCGGCTTTTTATAGTGTTTGGTTTGACTAACTATTATTTATCTTTTTGTTTGATTTACAGTGTAATTATTGGTTGTTTATAGAAGAGTTTGGTAAATGTGACTTTTAAGTTTTAACATTGACTATTTAGTTCAAATGAAGCAAAAGCCGAAAGCCAACATCAAGCTAGTAAAAAGCCAAATGGAAGTTTAGTAAAAGTCTGAATCTGAATACGGGAATATAAATCCGAATCCCGTATTTCCGTACGTTACAATTTTGTATTCCTATATTATCGTACGTTACAATTTTGTAGTATTTATAGATAACTAATGGTATTTAGTTTGAAAATCGTTAATTTAAAAGAGTCATTTATAATATAAATTAGTTATAATTTAATTCTTGATTTCCATTTATATATCATCATTGATTTAGTATGATGAGAATATTAACCTTGCGTTTGGCTCACGTGCATCTTCCACTGCCTACATCAGTCTCCAACTAGTAAAACTACGCACAGCAATAAGAAATGGGTCGCTCATTAGTAAGCCAATCCGTTATGTGGGTAATTAAGCTTGCAATTAACAATTATATGTATTAAGAGATGTTGAGAATCTTTCTTGGCTAATCATTAATTGGCACGTTTTGTTGCTTGATTTACAAGTCTTATTTTGCCATATCTAATTAGTCAGTACGACTAATTACCTCTAATAATCGTGTCTACGAGACAAACTAGTAACTTAACCAAGATAATTCACCAAATTATTAGAAAAAATGTAATAATTATAATGTTTGAAGAACGTAAATGATTGATGTTAGAAACCGACTGTTTGCAATGGCGGAATAAAGAACTGATTCAAGGTTGTGTCGCGGTAGAATACCACTGACTTGAAAGCAATTACGGCCGACTATGGTGGTAATCGCAACTGGCCGGAAAGCTTCCTTAGGTTAACACAACAACCTTTCTAAGTCACCACTAACAGAGAAAGGTTTTGGAGACAAAGCACGTACCCAGTATTTGAGAAGAGAAGAGAAGAAGAAGAGAAGAGTGTGATGTCGGATGCCAAACAATGGCAGCAGTGGACTGATGTTTATAGCAAGAGAATCAGGCCAAATAAGGAAAGCAATAAAACAGAAGCAGGAAATCAAGGACAAGAGTAATGGCCATTAACACTGTAACATTCAAAAACGTTTCAGTGTTACACACAGTTGGTCTCGGATCCAAAAAGATAAGCTCCAGAACCCAGGCCCAGCCCGGTCCAGGCGGGCGGCGCGTGTGTGGTAGCAAGCTCAAGCCCAAGCTTGACCTCCAACCATAAAAGCCAACCATGTAACCAACTCAATAAACAAGTAGAGGAAGGGAGTTAATAAACAAAAGAAACCTCCCTTCTGTAGGTGATGTGGGATCTTTGGGAAAACCCAAAAAGGGTTTACAAGCCTTAACTCCAACAATTGATTTGTGTATACACTCTCTCCTTTCTCTTTTTATGGCTATAGGCCTATAGCCAATAAGTTATCGTGGACACATGACACATTATCTAGACAAAAAGGTAAGGAGATATATTGGTGGGGCTGTAAGTTGTAACCAAATTGGGGTCGGTGTTTGGATACCGCAGCTTCATTTTTAGTTATTATGTGTTTCTTGGTGATAATTTGCTCTCTTGGTAAATGACAAACTACTCTATCTCGTTTAAGTGTTGAATAAAGTCGTGTTGGCTGCGAAATCTTCGATCTTGTCGAACATCATTACCTTATTCGGATAGCTACTTTGGTATGTTGTGATATGTGAGTGCTATATACTTATCCGGGACTCTAGTTCAACATCAGCGCACTAATACATCGAAATGGATATTCACGTAGAGCTCGAGAAGGTCACGCGTGGTGAGTACGTGTGTTAGATGTCCCCTCTCGGTATCAAATTGTTGATATCTTCACGAAATTACTTCCATTGATTTTATTTGAAGACTTTAGGAACAGTCTTAGCATACGCCCTCCTCCCGCTTTAGCTATGGGGGAGAATTAAATATATGTAAATATAAAATATCTTCATTACACTTGTATTTAGGAATGTATATTATTAGATCCTATTTTATAGCCATGTATCTTGTAACCTTGGCAGCATATATCATTAGATCGTAGCATTTTTAAGTAATTATCTTTTTTCACATTTACCAACACCCTTTTTTAACAAAAGTTTGGAGTAAATAATATGCAAATATTGCAGAACTGACATTCCATCACTTAACATCTAGAGTACTTTGGTCTCTTAAGTATGTCGATGGGGGTTACCAAGAGTGTTAATAACCCTACCTAGCTTGCGAGCTGCTCAAAATCGGCTCGTGGTTTTAAGAATTGTGCACAACTAAGTTCAGCTCGAAAGGTCCATGAAAAAACTCGAAATATAATTGTCTATAATCATACCTTTGGATATTATAAATACCAAACTTGTAATTAAAAGTAAAAAGAATGTGCAAATTTTAAGCATCTTAAAATATTAATAAAAAAAACTCAATTATTTACTATAATAATAACATCTTACCTTAAGTTTTAAGTTATACTTTAAACTTTAGGCTCAAAATGTTACGCACCAAGCCAACCCCAATGATTTAGCTCGGTAGATTCAGCAGCTCTTAGGGGTTACTGATCCTTGTGATAAAGTTCTCCTCTAAAGTACTTCAATAATCATATTTCTTTTTACTTAACTATGGGATTAGTGATTAAACTAAAGCTTTAGATGTACATGATGTAAGCTTTTACTACTTCCTTCTTTTATGCAAATTCTTTAGAGTAAATAATTAGAGCACGCTGGTGTATTCATGATGGTAGGAGGTTGGGCTCACTCACTATTCACTAATAAGTCACTACACATTCACTCCAGCGTACTCACTCTCTCTTTCTTTTGCATTCACTTCAGCTTTTTTTCATTCATTTTTTTCATTCATATCTCCAAATTCCAAAGACAAAGACAATGTCTTGCCTCTCTCAAACTCCCCACCCCACCATCACTGCCAGTTCACCCCTTTTTTACCTTTCATTTTCATTCTCTCATTTTCAACTCTTATTTTTTTTGGTACATATATTATATTTCTTCTATGAATAAATATAAATAAAAACAAAGAGGATAACATAAAATTCCAATACATAATACACCAAAACATTGAACACCGTTTAAGCTCAAACACTTACACCTTTGTCTCACTCTTCCCAATACTCTCATTACCCTCTTCCTTACTTCTTCTTCTGGAAATTCTCAATTTCATTATATAATAATACTATATACTATATACTAAACTATATAAAGTTGCATTATTTTATTACTACTAGTTCCTTTGATCTTCTTCCAAAGGAATAATAAAAACTACGTTCTGAAATTCCAGTAAAATCCAGGCACATTGCTGTTTCTGTCTCTCATTTCCCTATTCAATTCAAAGTCTTTCCCGCTCTGTAAACATGCTACATTTCTCAAATCAAACATCAACCCATCAAGTTTTTGTTTTGTTGACTGAGTGAGATTTTGTATAAAATTTTTATATTATTTTGTATTGTGGGTGTGGAATTAAACTATAGGTTATATGCTGTTGTAATGCATGCTACCCATGAAGTGAAAAACATGAACACTAAAGCCCGCACGTCTCAACAGATTCGAAAACATCCTTTGAATCGTCAAAATGTAATGAATCTAATCTACCTCTCATTTTCTCTTCCCTTTTACCTAATTTTGTTTTTGTTTCTTTAATTTTATTTGTCTTTCTCCCAGCTGTCATTTGGAAAATTATTTGTGGGTCTGTTAATTTAATTTGAGCTGAATTAAATCCCATCATTGTTTTGTATTTTGGGGAATTGGGTATTGAAATTTGGCTTGAAAAGATTAGTCCTTTAAGTGTTTCAGCAATTGTATCTTGTGTTTTTCTTCTTCTGGGTGTTGTTACAGAAAGAATATGGAAAAGGGTAGAATTTCCTTTTCTATTGAGTTAGATAAAGTAAGTTGCTTTTAATTATTATTAACTATCTCTGGTTAAAATTTCGCGTTTTGGGTGGACGACCCTGTATTTTCTTACTAACGCCCTGTATTTTAAAGGAAATAATTGTTCATTTGTTACAATTTTGGAAATTCTTACAGGGGCAAAAGGTGGAGATGCAGGGGATGAGATCACCAAGTTTAGAGAAAGCTGCAATCAATGGAAGTCATACCAGTAGAGAGAAGAAACTAGCCTTGTTACAAGATGTATGAATTTCAGCACATCAGCTAATTCTACATGTTTTTCATTTTAATTCATTTTTGCTCAATTTATCATTTGGTGATTGAATTTAGGTTGATAAACTGAAGAAGAAGCTCAGAGATGAAGAAAACATACACAGGGCTCTCCAAAGAGCCTTTAATAGGCCTTTGGGTGCTCTTCCTCGTCTGCCGCCTTATCTGCCTCCAAATGTAAGAAACACTCTTTCAATGGTGCATTGGATCTATGCATTGATGCTCTTATTTCAGTATTTTACTTCTTTCAATTGATTATAGTTTGGATGCAATTAAACTCTACAAGTAGGTTTTAGTCATAATTTTCTATGTGGAATTGTTATATGGAGTGATTTGAATTGCTGAGGGACTTTTTTTGATATCAGACACAGGAGCTTCTTGCAGAAATTGCTGTCCTAGAAGAGGAAGTGGTTCGGCTCGAAGAGCAGGTTGTGACTTACAGGCATAATTTATACCAGGAAGCAGTGTTCATTTGCTCAAAGAGGAAACTAGAGAATCCAGTTGATTACTACGAGCGAATTTTGAGTAGATGTTCTTCTAAAGATGAGCAATCTGATTCAGAGAAGTCTCCATTATCAGTTGCTAGAACGGCGTCAACTTCATCTGACATTGTGTCTGATCGATCTTCAGTATCACTAGCCAGAACCACCTCCACTTCATCTGACATTGTTTCTGATCAAACAGTGCAGAATTCTAGTTGTCTCATAAATGGTAAAGGTTCTTTGGATGAACCAAACTCAACTGCAGATTCTATGGAAAATTGTAAACGGAAAGAAATTCAAACACATTGCAATTCCAACCGAAACACAAACATTAGTTCTCATCACACTAGGCATAGGTCCACTGATATGATCAATGGGAAACAGGATTTACGCGATCCTGATCCCTCCTTGGAGTCTGTGAAGAAAGGTAAAGGAGAAGATGATCAGAGAAATTCCATTTCCTTTAAAAACATACAATTCTCTGAAAAGAAACTTTCGAGAGTCAAGACACCGGTAAAGAAGTCTTCTTTCAAACGTCAACCGTCACAGAAGTCTGTGAATTCTCCAAGAAAACAGGTACATTGCATTCAGTGGTGTTATTTAGAATGTAAAACAAATTCTATTATGTCATAAACTCAGAACTATAGCATCTTGTCTTTCAGCCAGTGAACAAGGAGTTAGGAGGAGACAGCGAACCGAACAAAATTTCAGAGGATATATTGAAATGCTTGTGTAGCATTTTTATGAGGATGGGCACAACAAATGATAAAGGGACTCAATTAGACACATCGCCTTATTCTTTATCAGTTGTCTCTCGCCAAAAGAAGAAAGATACGGAGTTTCAGGATCCTTATGGAACTTCTGCAGAATTCAAGGAAAGAGACATTGGTGTTTACAAGGTTTTTTGCGTAATTGATGCTTTCTCGTTTGATCTCAAGCGGAAAAGAAATGCTCTATTCTTGCTTCATAAACTCAAGTTAGTTGCCGCATGTTCCATAATTCTTACTACTGTATTTAGATGTAATTCTCTTGCCTCGGCATATTTACTTAGCTTGAATAATTCATGCATCTAGGCTCCTCCTTGGAAAGCTTGCCAGAGTCAGTTTGGACGGTCTTGGGCACCAGCATAAACTTGCATTCTGGATAAACACTTATAATGCCTGCTTGATGAATGTAAGATGTAATTGATGAGTAATCTCCTGAAATTGAAGTTAAGAGTTATGTTTTGTGCTAAGTTTATGCCGTTTTCAGGCTTTTCTGGAGCATGGAATACCCGAAAGTGCTGAAAAGGTTGTCTTATTGATGCGTGAGGTAAGATTAACTCATGCTGTACTAGTGTGCATCATAGCAAAGTGCTCCTTTATCTATCCTTATAATCATGTATACTAGGAGATTATGTGATTCCTTTTTAAATGCCACTTTGTAAATGATCCAATGGTATCCTTCATGTTTTTTTTTTAATCCTCTACTCCTTTTTCAATGAACACAAGCTGAAGAATTTTCTGAGATCACATACATTGCTATGAAAGTTTATCCGAAGATCTTTAGCAGCCTTCCTTTTAGGCTAGAAGGAGTATCTATCAATGCAAATTGTTTATATCAAAGTACTCCTAAGATCCCTATAAGCACAAGACTGTTTTCTTGGGCAGAAAACATATTCAATAGAATTGTTTTTCACGGATAAACATTTTCTAGTGGAAAACACAATTGTGGATTAGTTTTTCTTTGTTTTGCTATTTGCAAGAAAAATCAGAGGCAAAAGTAACACTGAAAAAAGGCGGGGAGAGAAAGAGGAAGGTCAGAAATAGGGAGAAGAATGTGATATCCCTTCCTTTGAGAAGGAAAATATATTCCACCCTTTACAAACCAAACGAACGGAATTGGGAAATTTTCTATTCCTGAAAATTGTTTTCATCAAACATTTAATTCTCTTAAGCTTTACAAATTGTAATGAATTGCAAAGTCTATAGTGATGAGTTGATGACAGGGGTGGCTCTTATGATTCCTTTCGTTGCTTTTATTTTCTTTTCAGTCCCATATCGCAGTCATAAGAGTTCTCTTCTGAGTGTAAATTACCCTATTCTGTGGGGATCCGGATGCCTATTATTTGTTTATCTTTTGGAACTTTTTAGGTGTCAAGCACCGTTTCTTTTTCTCTGTCCCTCATTCTTTTCCCAAACATGTGGTTGATACACATCCATCTCTCGTGAACATATTGTTCTATACATGTACGAGTTGCGTGGGTATATTGTTTATGATTATCTGTTCTATGATCCCTCCTGCTAAATCATATACCGTGCATAGGCTTGAGCCTTTAATGCCAATTGGGTTGATAGACATTATCTGAAGCAGAATTGACTTCAATTTTTCCTTGAAATATCTTGACTATACCTTTAAATATAACATAGAAAGTGAGAGCTCTTGAACTGCAACTGTGTTTCTGTAATTTCTAATTGTTTTTTACAGGCAACTATAATGGTGGGAGGCCAGAGAATGAATGCAATCACAATCGAACATTTTATCTTACGATTACCTTTCTATTTAAAACAGGTAACTATATTATCTTTGTTTTTTTACTACTAAAATATTAATGGGAGGTATAGCAAATCAGCATTTAAGATGTCTTGTTAACGCGCCTTATCGCACCTTATTTTCTTGACAGGGTGGCAAAAAAGCAGCCAAAGGTGATGACCTGAAGACAAGTGAGATGTTTGGTTTGGAGTGTGTAGAACCTCTGGTTACATTTGCATTGTCCTGTGGAAGTTGGTCATCTCCTGCTGTGAGTTTTCCGTCGTCTTAAGGATTTGCTATATTGTTTGATTTTCAAGAACAGCCTGAAATTAGTACTTCGGAATGCCCTTACAGCAATTATGACAAAAGTTTTATCACATTTACACGAAGTTATAGTGTTCAACAAAGATCCTTTTTGCTTTTCCCAAAGGTTGGCAGACACCGAGATATTATCCTCCGTCCGCCCTAAAACTTTTCTTTTTTATCCTCCCCCCCTCGAATCTTTTCTTTTTTAACCTCTGCACTGGAATCAAATCATCATAAAGGAGTGACACGAAATTAAGGAGAAAAGGCAAAAAGAAAAAAGTAAGTAGGTGGGTGTACTGCGTAGGACGGGCCCAACTTCAAAGAAAAAGTGGAGAGAAAACTTGCTAAATATGGTATTATGGTAACTTAAATATGGCAATACCACAATTGATAGACATTCACTAGATAACTAACTTGCGTGGAGAACAAAGTGTACATCTACGCTACTACTATCACTTCTGTTTACCTTGCTTTTCGTTAGGAGTATACTTAAGTCAATGAAGTTAGCTGAATAGCCGAATTCCACTTGGTATATGTTAACTAAAATTCAGAACAGAAAGTATGCAAAGTCAGATCAGTCAAAGAAAACCTCACAGCACCTAACATTCCCTCTTATGTTATCTTTGAACAAAATTCTTATATGCTAAAATTGCTTTGTGATTTTTGTCAAAAATAGGTGAGGGTTTTCACGGCATCTCAAATTGAAAGCGAGTTGGAAGTAGCAAAGAGAGAGTATCTGCAGGCGACAGTTGGGGTATCAAAGAATGACAAGCTCATAATACCAAAGCTTTTAGATTGGTATCAACTCGACTTTGCAAAGGATTTAGAGTCATTGGTTGATTGGGTCTGTCTCCAGTTACCAGACGAGCTTAGGAAAGAATCACTTAGCTGTCTTGAGAGAAAAGGAGAAGTTCCTCTTTCAGACTTACTAGAAGTGGTACCTTATGATTTCAATTTCAGGTACATTATACATCCATAACAAACTTGTGCAATTAGAGATTTCATTTTCTTCTCCTTCAGATGCTGAGCAAGTTGTAGATCTGTATTTTACGAGCACGAGTCACACAGAAGTACATAAAAGTTTTTTTTTTGATTTTTTGAATTTTTTTTGGGTTGCTTTTTGTGAGGCAGTGAAGTAGGTACCTCTATACCTCCACAAATGGATCTTCTGTATTGATTGTTTCATTTAGATTTTATGTAATTAGTCCCTTTTGGTTTATCTGTTGCCATTTTACATTATTTTTTCTCAGAATAATGATTTGTTATTTCATCCTAGCTATTAATAATAAAATCAGCAGTTTTCCCTCGATTTATTGACACTGCCAACAGGGAAACATGATGTTTTTATTGAAGATAAATCCCTGCTTATTGATTTATGTCAATGGGAAAATCTGAATATGCAAAAGAATTACAACCTGTAACTCAGTAAGTGTCATAATAATCTACCATGGAGGACCGATGAGACCTTAGGTCACTCCTTGTGAAGTCAATGGTTTAACAGCCTACCTCTAAACCTTATGACCATTATATGCATCATCTTTCGAAAGTCAATGGTCTGCCAAACAGCCTCTCTGAAGCTTATGACCATTATATGCATCATCTTTCGATACACAAAAGCGGAAGGCTTTTGGAGATCCATGGGGTCGGAAAACACTGAATCGTTCAGGCAGTGTTAAAATTGTTATCAGAAATAAGACTGCTCGTAGTATGTTGTATGGTCTGTTACAACAAACTAAGTAGTATAAATATTACAAACGGTTTGTTACCAAAACAATTGCAAGTTATAACAGTTTGATAATGACACTTATGTGGTCTCCAAAAACTGTTTACTGTTTACTGTTTAGCTATGTTAAAACAACAGAAGTTACAAAACACTTATTTAGGCTTTTCTTGTACTTTGGTTTTTGGCCCAATTAACAACTTGTAAAAAAAAAAAAGGGGTTTCTAATCCAGGCTTCTTGGACCTGCTCCCACTGTTTTAATGGACTCGCAACAGAATTGGAGAAACAGCCACTCACAAAGTCATACCTAACAACTTAAGCATGTGATGCCAATTGCCAAACATGGTGGGAGAACTTGTACTGAAGAAACAAATGATTTATCACATGAAATATACAATAATTAATCATTCTGCTTGTTGGATTCCCAGACTATGTTATCATCTTATCCATGTGCTTAAAAATGGAAATGTCTAATATAATTAAGTATCTTGTTATGCTGTAATAGTTCACTGGTTTTCCTGCCAAGCTGTCCCCTACCAAGATTTCTAAATATCACTATATAGCTTTCCATAAATTGAACCGCTAATCTACTTAATAAATATCACTTTCTTAAAACAACTAATTTAATATAAATTTTTTAATACAACTGCCTAATATAGTTATTTCGTCAACGTACAATACTAACAAAACTGTTAGGGCCCGTTTGGTATCACTGTGGTTTTTAGTTTTTTGGTTTTTGTATTTGAAAGTCAAATGATATATATCCTATAATAAATCAAAAAATAGTCAAACTTATTGGAAACATGATGATTTTGAAAATCGACAACTAAAAAGTGAAAACCACTTTTGTGGTTCTTGTTTTTAATTTTCAAAAAAACTGAAAACTGAAAATAAAAAACGATAACGAAAGACTAATTTTAAAATTTTTCATTCCAGAAATCCCCAATTGCCTAATTTCGATAGTTTTTTTTTTTAAAAAAACCCCATTACATGAACCCATAATTTCATCGATTTTTCCAATAATCTCAATTAATAAACCCTAATTTCATTGTTCTTCAATTTGAGGAAGAATCAGTGAATGTAAAGTATTCAATCCTAAAGCATCAAAGAGCGTTCCATGAATTTCTAGTTGAGATTATAGAAGTGGTTCAAACTCATTTAGTTCAGGTTAATAGCTAGCATCAAATGATAAATGAATCAATAAAGCTGCAGAAAATTACATCATCATTTATCGAACTTGCACATTTTGAAAAAATACTCCCCCATATTAACACCGCAATTTGTGCAGAATAACATTCTCGAACATCACTACCCATAACAAAAACGATGCGGACAGTTCAAAGTTCATCTTACTTACTAGTTGTTTTATGTAGCAGGCAGCACAAACAGGTAGGCAATGGATCGGACTTACTAAATTCTTAATCCACTCCACCTTAACCAGATTCAGATTATATCTATTTTCGGATTCGGTTTCAGACTTTTCCTTTCGGTTGTTTCGGAGCTGGATCGAATGCGGATTAAATTAGTACTAGTTACGATAATGAAAAGCATAGTTTATATTATGAAAAATATAATCTTATACTCCAACCCATATTGGGTTTCAATCGTATTTTATGTTTTTGGATTTAGATCGGATTTTTCCCGTTGAATCGAATCAGACTCGAGTTAGAGCCAGATTGAATTGCCATCCGTACGAAAAAGCCTAACGACACTGACTAACGCAAATCAGTAACGCAAGCCCAATACTAAATACCCACAGCACTAGAGAGCAAGAAAAAGCCAAGTGACTTGTTATTGGGATAGAGCCCATGTACGAGACCAAAGAACGAATCTCAAGTTATGTTTGTCTGAATTGTTAGTTGTTCCCAAAAGAAAGAAAAATGTGAAAATTTGGACAAAATTATTAAAATAGTCTAATTTTAAAATCAGACTTAATTTGTACCACATTCGGCCTAACAAATTCATCATCTCACTGTGAAATTAGACTAAGGGTCTGTTCATTTCAGCTTAATATCAGTTGAGTTCAGTTCAGTTCAGCTTAATATCAGTTCAGTTCAGTTCAGTTCAGTTCAGCTCTAATAAATCAATTCAGTTCAGTTCAGTTCAGCTCCAATCAGTTCAGTTCAGTTCAGTTCAGCTCCATTCATTTATAACCTTTTTGTTAAATATTATTATGTTAGTCTAATTTATTTTACTAATTGCTCTTATTATTATATTATTATTTATTTTTATATTATTATTATTAAGTATTATTATTATTATTATTATTATTTGTATATTATGATGTAATTATCATTATTATTAAGTATTATTATTATATGTATTATTATTATTTATTTTTATATCAGCCCATAATCCAATCAAATCACGTCAAAACGATTTATGATGTAATTTTGCACGGTCCGACCCAATCATTATTTTATTATTACATATTACTCGTAATATATAATTACATCTTATTATTAAAATAGCAATATTAATTTAATTCTTAGATATTATTGTTATTATATAATCATCATCAGGTATTAATATATTAATACGAAGACTATAAAATAATTGTTATTAATTATCATTATAATAATTAATTATTATTATTAATAATAATTTATGATTATTAATATTATTTATTTATAATTATAATTTAAAAATATCCAAAATACAATTATTATTATTCATTAATTATTATTTATTATTATTACTTATCATTATAATTATTATTTAATATTCATATTATTATTATTTAAATATTTTTTATATATTTATTAAATTCAATTCAATGCAAGTCAATTCAATTCAATTCAGTTTAGTTCAGTTCAGTTTAGCTTCAATCAGTTCAGTTCACTTCAGTTCAGTTCAGCTCCAATCAGTTCAGTTGAGTTCAGTTTAGTTATTTTCAGTAAATCTAAACAGGCCCTAAACAAGTCCATTAAACATATGCTACCCGAAAGGCCGAAACGCCACCTCAAGACCGCTTAATCGTCTCCTTCTACTCTCTTACCTCTAGTTTTCTTTGAATCTCGAACTAATATGGATAAATTTTTATAAAAATCATTGATGAGAAGCTTAGAATGGTTTAACATGATTTAAGAAGGTGTTTATCGAATCAATTAAACTAACCAATCTATAAATATATATATTAAAAAGCGTAGGCAAGAGTTACAATCTGCCACATGTCACCATCCCTCTTTTAATAGCAATCTATTCATGTCATTCTCTTATATTAATTTTTTTTGTTAAGGTTTGAACCTGCAACCTCGAGTATGGGAAGAAAGAGCTCCAACCATCTTCCGCCAATATATTACTTTTATCAAAATCAATAATGATATATGAATGAAAACCAAGAGTTATGTTACAACTTGCAACTTTTGATATCCATATTTATAAATTTTATTTTTTAATGATATCTTTCATATTTGTTATCTTTAACTACTAATAAATTGTAAAACACGAAAACTCTGGGGCATCGTCGGACCTAATACACTATTATATTAAAAGGATACTTTATCATCTTCTTGTCATTGGACCTAGGCCTCTGCCTAATGTTAGATTAAAAGTATAAAGGGGGTGTTTGACAATTGGCTAGTGGCTGTTGGCTGACGGCATTATATGCAGGCTAGATTGACCGGCTATTTTTAGTGACTTGTTTGACCATCTGTATAATTATTGGTTGTTAAAAATATTATTTGGTAAAATGAATGTTATTACTGGTTGTTTAGTACAAAATAAGTTATAACACCTTATAAAGTAGTAAGTTTATTAATTCAACTATGTACAACTCATAGAATTTCATGAAGTATAAAATAAAGAGAATACACTGTTGATTTTTCAAATTGATTTTTTTAAATGATTAAACTTAAAAGAAAAATAATCATGCACCCATTCTTTTATTTTTTTTGTGACCAAGGAAATATAACATTAATAAATCCGATATAAAGTATCAGACAATCCAATAGATAATAATGTTAGTTAACTATATGAGATGGAGAGGAATCCTAGTTACATTATGATTCATCTGCAATGCTCTACCATATAGTTTGTAAGGTTCGTTAAGTACAACTTTCAACCCATGAAAGCCAATTTCTTGCTCATTACTCATTTTAAGAGCTCCAAATGAGCAAATTTTACAAGATAAGAAAGTACCAAATGAATTAAAAAAAACCCTGAGTATAGGATGCTCACCCTCTACCAACTTTTATCTTACACCCTTTTAGCTCATGGTTCCAAAGGTAAGAATTAGGATAAGCATCATATATCCAAGACTTATTTTTTGCTCATTTCTCATCAGAAACACTTTAAATGAACAAAATTCACATTGTAAGAACACAACATGGCATTGATAGTGGTCCAATCGGAGGACGTATAAATGGGCGATTGGACCGGTGATCCTGCCATCAAGGAAGCCGGATTTGCGGCGCGCTTCAAGAGCCAATTGAATATCCGCGGCCCATTCATCATAATTATCATTGGAAAGTCGGGTGGGTGTTATGAAATCGCCCGGCTTGTCGCCAGTGCCGAGAAAAAAAGGTGAATTTATATTGGGAGGGGGCGGCTGTGACTGTGGTGGATCGCCTGACATAGTGATGAAGAGAAAAAAATTGAACCTTACGGCTCTGATACCATGTAAAGAGATATATGAGGCTAAAAGCTTGAGTTTCCATTGATTACTGACTGACTTATATACATCAACGTGAAACAGAGATACTAGCCTAACTAAGCTCCTAGAATCAAGGCAAAAGATAAGCAAAGATTTGTACAAGATAATTACAAATAATATCTAATATTTGCCTAATATATTTATGGCCACCATATATCTCAACAGCTTTTGAGCAAAAAACTATTATAGTAGGATGCTCATCCTAGACAAAGCACAGTGCGACGAACTAGATAATCTTTCCTTCATTGAAAATCTTGTATATTTCCGTACAATCATAAAACATATTGTTTGTCATACGGTCATACCTATTAATCTATTATGCATACATTTGTTTGTTTAATAAAAATCCTCCTTGTTGTTCACTCGTTCCAATTGGAGTTATTCAAAGCGGTCAATATAACATTATTTAGTATATATAGCTACGAAAATGAGGAATAACTTAATTAATTAGAGCGTTCCTTTAATATTAAAAGACCATAGGATACACTAAAATAAAAGTATTTTCAATGGCCATTGTAGGCTGCAACTTGCAACAAGCCCTACTTTTTTAACTACGAGATTATGGTCCAATAGCTACGAACTATAAAGTGTTGCTTGCCGGTGGTCCTCCTAAAGTCGAAATCATTGTCCATTCCATTAGGACCATTCCCTTAATTGCCAAAGCATCATGACCCAAATTACGCAACAAATGATCCAAAATATGAAAACACATTATAACAAAAACAAGAGCAGAGCTAACCTATTCGCAACGGGGTCAATATATTATTCATGTGATATGTCTAATTTTTTTATCTTATTGAAGGGATGTCTAAGATATAGTTCGGGATAGGTTATGCGCTAATATTAAACTGATGTCAAAAATTTTGACTAGAATTCTAATCGTACTTTCTTTTAATAGTTGTTATATCTCCCTTAGTAATTCTTCTAGAGTAAAAGGATAACCTTTATAGCTTTATTCCTTTACGTTATAGTCTAAACTTTACCTATAAAAAATGTACTACCTCCGTAATGCATTACTTGCAACGATTTGACATAAAGTGTGAGTAGAAAATGTCTAATTGTTGCAAGTAATCTGTTACGGAGGGAGTAGAACTTTAGAACAACGAGGAAGGGTTTGACACATTTCTAGGTTAACCATAAAATTCTCTTCTCTACTTTCGAATTTAATGTTTGTAAGCCTATTTATCACTCGAACAAATGCTTGGGGCTCTTAGGTGATTGGTTAAACCATTTTATCTGATTAAACAACACACTTCAAAGCTAGGTAGTATAGACACTTCATATAAGTGTCAATCTTGTATCCCACATTTACTACATATGAACACATATATAATGTCACTAGATAAATCATGAACACCCTAAATAATAAATCTATTTTTTATTTTATGGACCCTTAAAAATACATTTCAATTAAACAGTTAGTGACATCACCTGCTAGGATGTCATGAATATGATTGTAGGTCCTGTAGGAAGTAAATTATTTCAGGATCAGCTCTAACAAGAGGGAAAAGTCGTACAAAAATATAAGATATACTATCAAAAGTTTCTAAAAACTTGACCCTTGGCTTCTTAGAACAACCCCATCATTGGCTAACACCCTATCAAATATCAATATTCTATAATCCTATGGTAAGAGAGAGATAATGAGTGAAGGAAAATGTGCCTATGTAACAAGGAGAAATAATGAGAGAACATATATACCAGGAGGGCAAAGGGTATTTTGCAAAAATGTCAAGCTTTACTTTCACGTTACCAGTGTCACACTTTGAGTCTTAATCTTTCTAATTATCAATTCGTAAATATTATAAATAAAAGACGAACCTCACAAGATTGTACATACCTATAAATTTTTTACGTACAAATGATAACAACAGTGAAATTGAAAGGTAAATATTGTTAGAGTCATAGACTCATAGTATTGCATTTAATAAGACGAGGAAGTATAATAGAAATACAGTGGCGGATCCACTCTTTAACGAGGATCCCACTTGAATTGTTAGAATTGTAAAATTTTCCTTTAAAATTTTCGTTTTTATGAAATTTTTTGTTTTTTTTGAAAATTTTCCTGAAAAATTGACCATTTGACTCCGATAAAATAAAATAATTACGTTTTAACCCTACTAAATATTTTTTCTGGATCCGTCACTATAGGAATATGAGTATCCCTTTCATTGTATGTTCATCCTTTTACCAAAGGCAAATTGCAGCACGCCAGCACGTTCATTTAACCAGAAAATTATCAATTCAACATTTCCAATTTGCATTAACTCTAAAGGGTCCCGTTAAATCTTATGTGATTGTGAAGAGATATGGCCCTTAGCTGGCAATTGGCAAATGGCACTTTTCAGTTTTCACTCCTTCAATTAACTAATGATTGGAGTTTCCATATATATATGTATAGTGAATATATACATATATAAAACTAATGATTGGAGTCTGGGACCAAAAATAAGAGGGAAGGGCAAAACTCTAAAGATCTTACGCTTTTCTTGACAGTTAGACTCAAATAGTTCTTATTGGTCAAACAAAGCATATCCATGGCCCATGTCTTCCTCTCTGATTTACTTGTTTAACAAATTTAGTGGCACAAACAGTTATTTGCTTCCTACCAACAGCCTAAACCCGTATCAGATCGTTGGGAAAACAAATAAGTTTTCAACCTCATCGATGTTGCATTTAGTTCCAAAAAAACCTTAACATGATATCTTGATATGTCATTTTAGTCATTTAAAATGGCTAATGATTAAGATTTTTATTGGGTGCAATATATTACGCCATTAATCACATAATCATAAGATTCACATGTACGGAATATTGGTTGAAGACACATTTTGTGCCAAATCCCAATATGTACATGATAAATATTGACTTCCGTCTTTCAAGTCGCCAATAGGCTCTAGCTCACTTGGTTGTTGTACCAAATTATTGTTAATAAGGTCGTAACTTTGAAACCCACATCAACCCTTTTTTCCCATTCTCTTCATTTCATTTGCTACACAAATGATATCATTTTTTTGTACATTTTGTATAATTTTCTCCTATTTATTATCATTCATCAACTCTATATAGCTTATTACTCACCTTCGTGATTTCCCCCAACTTCTTCCTCACATCGTCATCAAGCAAAACTCCTCCTCGAGGATCTTCTCCCAACAACATTTTTCTCCAATGTCGTTTGTCTTTACTAAACGCTTCATTATCAACTTTCTTTGTTCCTTCACTTTCACTCCTCTTAGATTTCCTCCATACTTCCTCCTCGCTTACTCATCAAGCAAAAGTACTCATCGAGGAAAATCCCCCAAAGTCATCGTCGTCCGACGTTTATTTTTATTCTCCTCAACTCTCAACTATCTACCTTTTTAGTTTTTCTTCACTCTCTTTTCAAGATTCCCTTCCTATTTCCTCCTTCCTTTATCTTCAAGCGAACCTCCTCTACAATCATTAGCCGATCGATATTGTCTTCTTTGTTATCTTTGAGAAGCTCTTCCAAAAGCTCCACCATCACAGCACACTTAGAGTTCTTTGCCGAATTTGGCTAGGTCAAGACGTAGAAGAGACAAATCGAGCAATAGTTCACACGTGCACCTCTTTGTTACAAGATAAAGTATTGTTTAACTGTTACACCCAAGATTTTTTGATAATTATTGGATTTTTCTACTTAGTAATATGGAATAACTTATGGCAAGGTACATAAGAGACAAAACTTCCAAACAAGCTGAACTTGGACTGTATTGAGAAGACGATTTTTATGTCTGTAATTACTAACATAACTAGTTATAATATTTACAATCATCCATAACATAATGCACTTTTATCCTTGAATACAAATCTATTCCAAATGTCCATCGTCAAGTAATTATATATTATGGGCAATTACCAAAACTCCATAATGTATTCAGTAATTTATCAACTTTTTCCATGGCTCTGGTACCATGAAGAAGCCCAACGTGAGAATAATATTTAGGAGAGCTGAATAATCGATTTATTGGTTATTTAAAGAAAACATGTTAGATTTAAATTGTGAAAAATGTATATTTTTATGAAAAGCACATGTTTGAGTAAAAAAACCAATCCACCTAAGGTATGTCGGTGTGCTACAAATTTAATGCTACATGCTACTGAGACTCCGTTGACAAAGCCATAGTAGAGCATGGGGTTTAGCAGCATCCCTAAATGAAAAAAAAAATTATACTTTATGTACAAAGAAAATTTTCTTTTTTATAATACACATGCATCTAATTCATGATGTAGAATCGGAAAGCAAAGCACAAAAATCTTCGTATCCTCTCTCGAACATACTCTCTAACAAGTGTTAAGCTCTTCACTTCCTCTCATGAAATGAGATGGAAAAACAAGAAAAACGTAATTCTTTTTAACACTTCAGTCTAGAACAACAATTTCACTTCTCTAGAATTCCAGCTTAGGGGCACAAACCTTCACCCACAGTTTTTTCATTTTCTTTACGCGAAAATTTTGTATGATTTATTACTTCAGGCCTTATTAGTTTTGTATGTTGTATTCAAATAAGATTATTGCATCATGGTAACATCTAAATAAGATTACATTGAAAGAAGTATAAGATTAGGAATTGGGTAATCAATCGAATTAATAACATGATGGTAATTATTGATTAAAGAAATATAGTGGTCTCCTATGAACATCTAATTATTCACCGTATCCCCAAATCTAAAGCCTGCCCCCGCCAAGATTTTGGGGGTGTTTGACAATTGGTTAGTGACTGTTGGCTTTATATGCTGGCTTGTTTGACCGGCTGTATAATTATTGGTTGTTAAGAAAAGTGTTTGGTAAAATTGGCTGTTATTGCTGGCTGTATAGTACAAAATGGAAGCAAAAGCTAAAAGCCAACCATAAAAGCTGCTAATAGTAGCTTTTGGCTTTTGGCTGAAAAGCCGGCTTTTCAGCCACTGCAAAAGCCAGTTACCAAACACTTTTTTTGGCTGTTTAACCACAAATAAAAGCCAAAAGTCAAAAGCCAATGAAAAAACTAGCTAAAAGCAGTTTGCCAAACACCCCCTATATGCTATAGTTGTACTTAGCTTCTAGCATTTCGTTGCAGCAAACATTTCTGGTAAATTCCAAGTTTTGTGCCGACATTAGCCAAGAAGACAACATAAGTCATTTCCATCACGAGTTTTAACTCCTCTTACCGCTACCGGTCACTTTGCTTTTAGTTCCATTTTTTTGTGCTTTCTTCCCTATCTCAAATTCCAATCCTTTCCTGTGTACTGATTGGTTGTTCTAGATTTTATTCTCTTAAAAGTCCTCATATCCATACTGGAAATCCAACTTTAGTGGAGGTAGAGCCGAAGTCCTAGAGGTTGACGGGTTGCCTCACTTTAACTTTTTAGTAAACGGGTCGATCCAACCTATTTATCAACCATGTCGAGTTCATTGATCCATTTATCACCTTAGCTCAGATAGTTAATATTTTAAGTTCATATATTTTCGGTTTTAAATTACTCCCTCCGTAACATAATAGTTGCAACAATTTTCTAAAATGAGTGTCATATATTATTTGCAATAATTTTCCATCTTTCTTATTTTCGTAAATTTTATCACATGAAATGATGATGTGTTTTTTGGTCCCCACCCACTTTTGTACTCTTTTTTGTTGTTTTCTTTCTTTCCCTTCTTTTCTCTTTTTGACCCATGTGATTTCTCTCTCTTACTTTTATTAATCAACCTCCGTTATCCATACTTAACATATTCTACCTAAGAATTCCCCCTAATTCAATTGTTGCAACTATTATGTAACGGAAGGAGTAATTGAATTTCATGTAATAGTTAAATTAACACCTGATAATGTATAACAATAAATACCAAATACAAAAACAAAGATTAAGAGGTCCAATAAAATAAACTAATACAGTTGGTGTAGACAAACAAATGGTCATATCGGGTTGAGGTTCAAGAATTTAACTCAAGTTCAATCCATTTGATAAATGAATCATCTTGAGTCAAACCATTAACTTAAACGTAACAAAAATCTTGACCCAAAACTCGTTAATTTCTTGTCAGGTTCATATCGAATATCAGGTCATGTTAACTTTTGCCAACGCCATATAATTTTGCATTTCTAAATTATGATATTCCTTCTGTTCAAATTTTAATCGTAACACTTCCTCTACTTTATTGAAAAAGATTATTTGATAAAGTTATGTTGTACTCTATCCGTTTTTTTGTTTGTCCAATTTACAGTAGCTCTAAATGCCAAGGATGATGATGTCATAGGCATGTGGGTGAAGACAACAATTAATAAGTCCAGTTATTTTATATTAAATGTGGTGATTAAAGTAGGTGAGAGAAAATTATAAGGTATATGTGAAACCAAAAAGTGATAAAATATTGGTAGATGGGAAATGTAATATTTTAATATAGAGAAAGATGAAAAAATAGTACAAACAAAAAAAAGAAAAGTATGACAAACAAAAAGAAACGAAGAGAACATTGCACATTAATGTTAAATTAAATGGGTCTTTTAATTAGAGAGGGGCAGATGGCAATGTGTGGCACACATTATTTTATCATTCATAGTATGAAGCATATTGTTAGAATCGAAGTGAACTTACTTTTTATGAATTGAATAACTTAACAATAAAAAAACTAATATATTAATAATTTTTTTGTTTATAACAATTAGACGTACCAAATATATCCAATATATTCATAATAATGATGATGGTGAAGATGATAATCAAATTTATTAATAATAATAATTATTACCTCAATATTATTATATAATAGATATATATAATTATTATCGATATTATCATCATTATTACTTCCTCCGTTTTTTATTAAATGATACACTTGTTTTTTCACGCTTATCAAGGAAGCGATTTAAGGGTGTAAACGATTGAATTTTTCGATGAAATTTTCACACAAGTAATATAGAGTCTCATTCTTGCTTATGTTAAAATTTGATCGAAAAATTCAATCGTTTACACCCTTAAATCGCTTCCTTGATAAGCGTGAAAAAACAAGTGTATCATTTAATAAAAAACGGAGGAAGTATATATATTAGATTTCTATTAGCAATATTTTTTACATAAATTGTATTATTTTAGCTACTAATATAATAATTATTATATTTTTATTATAATAATAATTATTATTAGCAAAATAATTTATTAGTAAAATATTATTATATTAATATTAACGAAACTTTATTTTTGCTTATTTAAAGTGATCAAATTTATTATAAACTTATCTGAACTTATTTAATATGATAAGAAATGAAATAAATTAAAAAGAACGGGGACTAAATGAGTATATAAGAGGAAAATAAAAAAAAGTATATTCTAAAACGGAGAGAATAATTATTATGTTAATTACATAATTAAATTATGATAATTATAGCAATATTAACCATCATATATATATATATAAACTAATGAAAATAAGGATATTGATAAAGATAATATTATTACTTGTATTAACTTTAACTCTTGCTATACAAGGTTTTAACTTAAAGTCTAGGTAGTCTTTTTCTCGAGCAATAGTTTATATATATTTTACATAATATTTCAAAGGTTTCTAGTTGCAAAAAATGAAATATTGTTGAGATTTAAATTTTTCTTTTTCAAATATTTATACAATCAACAGTATTTTTTTACGGACACTCTATCATATTTTTTGAAGGTATTGCATCAATTAGATTTTTTTTTTGAGAGAAAACAAGTAAAGCATTAGGTAACCCTTCTTTCAAGGGTGTAGCCTAAGCTAGCATCAATGAGAATTATGGTAAGGTAACAAATCTTAATATTACCTTTATAAAATATTTTAGGCGGAAAATTTAATGGAGAGATAAAATATATCATTGTTACTTTTTATTTTGAAATAACGTAATAGTAGATGTTTAATAGATGTTTACAGTTTTAATTTAAGAATTCGTATGATCACTCTATCACATGCCTATTGATGAATTATCCCACATAAAATATTATACAAACAAAAACTATACTATAAAATATTCATTAAAACAAATCTAACAAGATACTATCATATAATTGTATTTTTTTTTCATTTTTCTGTGCATAGGAAAAATTATGTGGGTATCGTTTTAAAACTTTAATCTCTAAAAAACAATGATGAATACATCTAGCGATTCTAGCCATTTAGGTGCAATTTGCAAATGTACTAGTTACTCAACTAGCTAGCTATGGTCGTGAATTATCGTAGGTGGCTGGTGGCCCCTCGCGTAAATGTATGTGAAAACTAAGCCATTTCTCTCTTCAAAACTTTTCCCCTTTGGTCCTACAAAAAGAACATAACACAAAATTCCACTGTTTCTCTTGATCTTTGTGTATATCATGAGTACATGTAAATGATTGGTCCGTTATTTATACACGTCAGCATCTTCACAAATTATCCATACATATCCAGGGCATTTCTCGAGTGAGAGTGGCAAAAATTATAGATACAGTAGCTTTTTGGTGAGAAATCCTTTTCAACACGCCCCCACACTACGAGCCTACAGTACTAGAGTAGCAGGAAGTAGGAACTTCTATATTAAGCTCAGTTTTTTAACGTATGTCATTAACTATGGGGTCCATTTCCATTTCATAGAGGTCATTTTATTTTTATGGCACTTCCAAGTTTCTGCTTCAAGTAATGACCGAGTAGTAGTATTAATGCTAGTTTTTGCTGCAAGTAATGACCTCCTCCCATCCACCCTCTCTCAACCCTTTTCTAGTTTCATTCAAAGGAAGATGCCGAATTCGAGTAGCGTCTCCTCCTCCTCCACCTCCAAAGGCATTGCTGCGATTGTTGGCGTAGGCCCAAAACTTGGAAGATCTATCGCCCGTAAATTTGCTCATGAAGGCTACACAGTTGCTATTCTCTCCCGGGATCTAGGTAAGAAATCGAGTTCCTTCAAATTATCCTATACTCTTTCCATTTGGACCATCCCCCATTAGTTCGAACACTTTTCGTTTCTATCCTACCCTCTTTTGGCGTACCATACTAATATACTATCCCACTTTCAATGAATAAAATCTACTAACTTCTATAACAACAAATGTTTTAATAAAATAACAATTAATAACCATCCCATAACATACCTGTTTATTTTCTCTTTTCATATTTTTGCAGAAAGACTATCAAGGATTGCAGAAGAGATAGCAAGGGAAGAGAAAGCTCAAGTGTTTGCTATAAGAATTGACTGCTCAGATACTAAAAGCATCAGAGAAGCTTTTGAAGGGGTGCTCTCTCTCGGGTTTGTTGAAGTGTTAGTCTATAATGCTGGATACCAACCCCTTCCTTTGCATCCAACCAATTTCACTGATATTCCAGTCACTTCTTTTGAGAAATCGCTCGCAGTTTCATCAGTTGGTGCCTTCCATTGTGCTCAGCAGGTAGATAATACTGTTCGTTTGTTACTTAATACTCCTAATAGTCAATACTCTTAGTTTGTTATGCTTCTTTTCTTCTAGCAGTGGCGGAACTAAGGCAGGGCTGCCGTAAGGCATGACCTCTCCGATCGTTTTGAAATCTATGGCAAGTTAAGCTAAAAGTACTAGCTATCATTGACTAGTGAAATATATAAACTCGGGCTCCCTAATAGAAAAACCTAATTCTACCATTTCTTATAGGTTCTTTCGGGTATGGTGGAAAGAGGGAGAGGTACAATACTTTTCACAGGCTGTTTAGCGTCTCTCAACGGCATGTCTGGCTTCTCCGAACTATGTATGCGTCATAATCTCCTTGTTCATTAAAAAAGAATAATTCTGTCGTCAAAATATTTAGATATTCCTAACTAATTACCAAGCAGTAGGACTTAAACGTGGCGTGGATACTTTGTTGTTGTTTTTGAACAAAGGTTGTGGGAAGTTTGCATTGAGAGGATTATCACAATGTCTGGCAAGAGAGTTTCAGTCAATGGGAATCCACGTTGCTCATGTTATCATTGATGGTTTGGTCGGAGCACCCAGGTGAGTTGCGTTACTTGTACTCCTCCCACTCTTCAATCTTCATCCATTTCAAGTGAATCTTTGCTAATAGAATTGTCCTCCAGTTTCAATTATTCTTTAAGAATATTTTATGGTAATCTTGGTTCAACAAAGGTGAATTCGTCGTCATACATAAGGAAGATGTTGTCTATCTAGTGTGTAGAGAGATGCAATAGAAACTTTTCATCGATATTCTAAAAAAAGTTGGCTATAAAATAATATGAACTTTCGCTGATATGTGCAAAATAATTTAAACCCGTGATTTAGAATACTCTCACCATTTCTCTCCAATGGCAGAACTCAAACACTAACAACCCAAGGTGATCCCAGCACTTATTGATTAACAGGTTGCAAACTCGAGACTAAATTTTGACTATGACCCCGTTCTTTTCAACTTATTTTCAGTCCTTATCAGAAAAGAAAATAAGTTCAGATAAGTTGAATTCAGCAAAAATAAGCACAAATAAGGTTTGACCATCTCACATATAAGGTTTGAATAATTACTAATAAGTTCTGAGAAGTTCAAATAAATTCAGACTAGCAAAAAGTTGAAAAAGGAAAACCCTATGTTCAATAAACTTGTAAATTCATCAAAATATATAGAGAATTTAGCTAAGGATATGTATTAAGTAGATGAAACTTGTTTCTTAGGAGTAAGCTTGAGTGTAAGCTCAGGCCGCAAGATAGTTAACAAATCATAACAGATATAGACTTTCTTCATTGTTTGCAATGTACTCCTAACTTTATTAGTGGAAATTACTACCTACGACAGACTAAGAGTGGTGGAAATAATGCAGGATGCCAAGTTTATTGCAGAAAATAGGTGTTGCGGAGCAACAAAGTGGAGTCGGGAGCGCAGCAGCACCAGATGGCTTGATGGACCCAGATTCTCTAGCTCAGACCTATTGGCACTTGCATCTTCAAGATCGCTCAGCTTGGACACAAGAGATTGACGTTCGTCCTTCCACCACTTTTAGGTTCTTTTAGTGTGTATTTGGATAGGGCAATGTGGAGGGAAAGAAGCGATTAATTAGAAGAAAAGGGAAGGCAATCGAAAAAGTCCATTTTTCTTCCCCCTTCTATGAAGGAGCTAGATACTTTCAACGGTGAAAAGATTTGAGATAAAAATATAGGCTTATTCTTCCTTTCCCTTCCATCTCCTTCCTTTAACCCCTTTACCTCTATAATTCCCTTTGAAACAAAGTATTAGTTCCGAACCCAGTTCATTTTATGGTCCTAAACCTAGGGACTTGTCTGTTTTACCTACTTACACCCACCCTTACAGCATATGAACTAAGGAATATAATTTAGCAGAAAAGGGATGCTATGACTTGTTTGTCATCTATGAGTTGTTTTGTTACCATGGGGATATGTATCATAGTTTGGCATTCTGTAGATTTGGGGAAGCAAACAAAATTTGGCATTGTTATGGTCCTAAATCTGCATAACGCCAAATCTTGAGTCGAAATCATGGTGCCAAGTGAGGGTGGTTGGGTTTGTTGTAATTGATTTTTGATGTGTATAAGAATTTGCTTGCTCTTTTGGTGTATTTCAGAACCAATAATGTCTGTGTTCAATATTTGCAATTCAATTAAAGTTTCTATATTCATGGATTCCAGTGGTGAAATGAGATGATAAACATTTTTCATGTCTTGAGGTCTATGTTTCTAAATTACATAAGGATTACTATCATTTATCATACGGCAAGAAGTACTTCCCTTGCACCCTCAAAAAATAGAAATGTGGACTCTACCCCCACACAACTCGATACTGGGTCTAAAGCTGTTGTATCACCACCGTTCCCCTGACAGCGAATGCTTCTCAGTTGGGATTAGCCCATCTGCGGATTCAAAGAGAAAAAATTTGTGTGCATGATTGAGCTTCAACAATAAAACCATTTGCACCCTCTAAACATTATAAATTTGTTTTTTTCTCTCCTCTCAGAAACACTGTCATGTGCCTTATCTGTGGTTCAACCTCCAACCACAACTATGTAGAAGAAAGAGAGGGAACGGTATGGTATGGGATACGTGATACGCCAGCCTGAGCAAAATTTTCTAATCTTCAAATATTCGATAAACTGATCCTCATGTGGTATGATTATTTGGATACAGGATTCATTATTTCACATCAAACATCCAAACCCATTGTATCCAATTTTTTTGGATCGGACACGGGTACCAGATAATGGCAATTTCGCATATTTACATAAGGTCTTTCTGTTTTCGGATACGAATATCAAACATTGACAATTTTAAATATCAAATATTGAATTTTTTTTGCTTAAGCATAATTCGCACCCAAGGAAAAGAATCAGTAGTATGTGTCTGTTGCCACTTGCCAGTTTACCCCTAAAGTTATTGGCATCTTCAAGTGCTTTGTGAATCACTGTGACACAAAATACCACCTAAGGCTTACATAAGGCTATAATAATTGATTAGACGGGAATCAAGTAGACTTTATGTAGCCGCAATGAAATAAGGATCCAGCGTAGGCAGTGGCCCAGACAGTGGAGATTGGAGCAAACAATGGGGGCAAGCGTTGCATGGAAGACAAGGAAACTTCGTGTAGTAATGGAGAACACAAACTCATTGTAGCCTAATTAATATCCTCCACCCTATTTCTTTTCCAGGTCTGTGTGTCTGCTTAAAAAAGTCACTCTAGAATCTTGTACGTAGATTAGAAGGCTGAATTGCTGTTATTGGAAAATAAATGGATGGAGGCTAAGGTACCATGTAGTCTGGTCAAAAAGAGAATTTTAAAGAGTAAGATAGTGATATTTCTGTGAAGGCCCAAGGCCGTCATAATTACTGATCAGTGGGGACTAAGTTTACCACCTATCATGTGCATACTGCAATTTATTTGGGCCTATTGGGCACTAAAATTTGAGGTAATGGGTAGAGCTTCAACTAGGTCAAACTACCACAACCGTTCAAGGGAGTGATTTTGGTAGACGTTAGAGACTTATGGGTCGTTTCGTTACTATTTTTGAACTCTAAGAAACGGAATTAGTCACCAATTCTCTTTCTTCTTGTTTGGTTTCAACTCTTCATCAATCCATTATTTGTAGCTAAAAGTTACCATTCCATTTCCATTCCATGGCTTGAGTCAAACACCTAATAAAGGTAGTCATTGTCGTTAATATTCCCTCCTTTATTTGATTTCATTGCCTTTCTATTCTATATCCGAACCAAACGACACCTTAGAGTAAGGTTGTGTTTATTTGAAAGGAATGGAAAATACTTTCCCTACTTTCCGTTGTTCGGTTTAAGACGGAGATAAAAATGGAAAGTTAGAGTGGAAAACTTATTTTCGAGCACATAGAAAATCTTTTCCACCCTTTCAGAAAGGGAAGCCACATTTTCCAAAAGTCATACGTATGGTTGATTGCTCTTGAGAAATGACGGAATTGATCTCATACATGCCTGCAAGAATGAGGTACAGGATGGAATGACTGTGAATTTGCGATGAGGTCGCTTTGATGTGTAGATCATAAAGATGGAGATATAGGGGATTTTGCAATTAATTTGGGGATTCAAGAGTTGGTCGAGGAAAGGATGAGCTTGGTGGTGTAGATGGGTTGATAAGTTTGAGATGATGGAGTACAGGCAGCCGCTGATGCATGATATGGGGATCAGGGTTTATGGGAGGTGGCTTTTTCAGTTTGTTTCATTGTAAATAAATTTTACTTTTTTCTTCCTAATTTCAGTACAATCAAACAAT
This sequence comes from Patellifolia procumbens, assembly GCA_947645195.1. Taxonomy (NCBI): domain Eukaryota; kingdom Viridiplantae; phylum Streptophyta; class Magnoliopsida; order Caryophyllales; family Amaranthaceae; genus Patellifolia; species Patellifolia procumbens. Next base: position 6,019,011 of record CANSGD010000144.1, read on the forward strand.
GGAAAGTATGTGTAGAATTATGTTTTCCTTTGAAAAGTAATTTACATGGAACATCATTTTCAATTAAAGATGTTTCCCGTCAAACGAAATGGAATCTAAAGGTTGATAGTAGTAGTGATTATGGTAGAGGTAGGGTAAAGGTTGACAAATCACCACTGATCGCAAACTTTCTAGCAGCTGATCATATATCTTTATCAATCAACTACTAGTCCGCTAGCAAAAGCGTTAGCAGCTATAACTTCAATATATAATCAATTGCTTGTAGAATAGCTAGAACTAGCTTTCAAGTATGTTGATTCCAGCCTTATCAAACTCCCACAACAAATATCCAATAGAAACACCTCAAATAGTAAATTGTTAATAGTGGTTAGCTGATGTTTCTTCTCCAAAAAAATACAAGGCCTTAAATCTCTTGTGTATATTAATTGGCTGCTTCAAATTTTTGTTGCTTTTCACTTTAGGGGCCAAAGATAACTAGCTCGTTTATGAAGAGTGAAGACAATCTTACTTTTGGTCCACTTGTATTTTCTTTTCAACTCTTTCTCTATTCTCTATTCACTTAAATTTTGTACCATTGTGTTGTCTTGTTGTGGGTTCTTTGAAGTGTTTGGAGTAGGGATGTTGGTGGGGCGGGTTTTGTGGAGACTCACCCCGCACCCGCCGCAATTAGGTGGGGATGGGGGGAAGGTTTCGCGGGGGATGGGGCGGGGATGGGGATGAAAATCATCCCCGCCATGGGTAATGGGGCGGGGGTGGATGTTAGTCCATACCCGCCTCCTCCCCCGCCCGCCCGCCCCCCATCCCCACCCGCCCGCCCTGTCTGAGCCCCGCCATAGGTATTCTTCAAAGGCCTAAAATCCTAAATATTATTAGTTGTTTACTGCTTTCATTTGATACTTTTATTTTCCAAAGGCCCAAAAGCTAAAATCCAAAATTACTTTTAAAATTTTGTTTTCTCTCTCCCTTAACCCTAATAGATTTGGGCGGGGATGGGGCGGGTGCGGGGATTCGCGCGGGGATGGGGTGGGGAAACGTGTGAAAGCACATCGTTTGAAAAACGAGGCACATGGTGGGGAAAAGAAAGAATTCAAAACTAAGGTGTCGACCGCAAAATATATAAAACAAGTAATAAGAAGACATTTAAGGAAGAGGAAGCAATTGACCACAGAGAGAAAAGGTTCACCATAGATACGTGCACAATAGAGGGTCGGGGTCCAAAAGGTTAGGAGCACAGTAAAAGAAGTGGGACAACTACTTCCTCCGTTCTTTTTTACTCATTAATTACCCACTTAGGTACACTTACATAAGAAAACGAAAAAAGTAGAGATATGTAGAGGTAAGTAGTAATCGCTATCTTCTGAAAAAATTGATATGTGATCCCCAGATTTTTTCTTACGAAGCTTTGTTCTATAACTGCTTCTAGTTTAGGTTTAGGTGGGCAGCCTGATAATAGACATCCAAGGGAATTAGTTATCGAACCCTCGACAATACTCAATTCCAAGATGTCAAATCAGATCATTACCAATTTGAAGGTCACCTTGCGTCCTTGATCTGATAACCATCTTCCGGCTAACCAAGCGTCCTCCGTCACTCGAGACCAACAAGGCGTAGTAAATTTACTTGTTTTTCATCGACTACACCTTCCGGCTATGGGAATATGAAGTGCATCGCATAAAAGTTTTTTAAACAAGTTTTAGCAATATAATCTGCATCGTGGACTTGTTCTCGTGGGACCTTGAAAATCTGATACCACTATTGAACAATTGAGCTTGACGACGGATGGCAGAGAAAGTCCATCATTTGTAGCTCAACATCCTCCATGATGACACCATGCAAAAAGTTACACAATCAATGTACTGTAAATGACAAAGTTCAAAGTGACGCCCATTACAGGCATCGAAGAGATGCTAGAGCTTCTGCATTGGAGGCGAAACAATACAAGAGCCACCACCCTTTGTGGTTGTCGTAGGAGGATGAAATACCACCCCGCCTTGCATCCTTGCTTTCTCCACACAGCATCACATGGTATTCTGTACGACGGCAGGCCAACGTGAACATGTCCTAAATTCGGAACACAAAACCACGAGGGAACAGATGATATGCTTTTGGTTAGTGAAGGAAACGCAATCCGAGACACGGTTATGGCATAATTGAGCTAAGAGGGTCGTGGTCATTAAGTGAAGCTACAAAATGACAAATCTTAAGCTATCGCAACCTTCCTCACTTTTAAAAAGTAGGATGTAGTAAGAGCTCCAGTCCTTTATTGACCGTGTATTATCCATCGAAGAGACGATGTTCAACGAATTGGAAGACCAAAAAGCCCGTGCCATCGAACAGGAGCGCATGATATGCTGGGTGATAAATTCCGGAGTATAGGTTTCTCTTATCGGCTAAGCGGCCATGCAATAAACACCAACTAAAGTATTTCCAATGAGGAAGTAACTACACAAGCCACAACGCTATGAAAATAGGTTGAGGATGATTTGGATCATAGTCAAGTGCATATCTTGTAGTGGCAGCGAATGCAGATTTAGAGGTGGCCCATTCAAAACTTCAAAAGTGACGCTCTAGGTGGCCCATTTAAATACTCACCTATTACGAAATTTGGTGACTGCTCGATTCCTTGCCCTAATTACGCCTATATGGGAAAAACTCTGCATATGGATCCTCCATAGCCCATAACGACGGTGCGATGAGAGATGAACTTGATTACTCTGTGGTCGGGGTTCTTGATTATTAAAACGACCTTCGGCATTAAGATCTTGAAATTCTTCCTCGCCTAAAAAAATATTCCTCCTCGTGATTTAGACTTGCATGTCCATTTTGTTGCACTTCACCTTCATAGTCACAATCATTATCATAGTCAATAGCGTGTGTGACCTTCTGATCATACCTTCGCCGGAATGGTTCCTCCGGTTTACCTCAGATGATAAGATTTAAGGGAAAATCAAGCACAACATGAAGCACCTCTAGTCTATTTTCAGCAGCACGGTTCTTTTCTAACGTGGCTAGTCTAGGGAAGATGCTCATTTATAACCGCTAAAGATGAATGTCTAGCAGAAACCTAGGCAATTTTTTTCCACTCCTTAGGTCGACAGACGATGTTAATCACCCATAAAATTTGCTGGACCCCTAAATTTGCTGAATTTGTAGGAGCTCTACTCTCCTTAGACCAAAAACCACCTTATGCATAACATCTTCATAATTCAATTTGCTTTGCATCCTTTTTGCTAAATATATTATATTAAACTTCTGCCAGTTAATATTTCAGAAATGACAGACTGACTCATCTTCAAATATTAATTAATTTAACAATGTTCTTCCAGATACTTGATACTTCCAATGACAATGCATTGGTAGCTTGCAGCACGACATTTAATATAATTCAGAAGAGACATACCATGTTGACAATGAAAGTGTTCGGTAAATGGGCGGAAAGGTCTCTGATATAGGCTGTATCCACAGAGGCAACTTCTTTGAAGGAAATGAAAGTCCAACTCACTTCCATCTCAACAATAAGATTCAATAATAAGCTTGTACCTGCAGTATAAAGAGCCAAATTCAGTGGATTAGGTGGTGATTCTCACATATAAAGAAAAAGGTGTAATGACAGCAAACATGAAACTGCGGAATCTAAGCCTACACAAATGGAGACCATGATTTCTAGGCACGAAAACATGATGGTAACATTCGTTGCTTTGCAATTTGCCCCAATGATAAGATCAAAAAGTGAGTCGAACCTATTGAACATCGATATGACATGACCATCATACCAAATTGCTGACCACATGCTAGATACATCATCTATCAGAAAGTATTATTCTGATTTCTACAGATGGAAGAAACATGATATGAAGACTAGCAACATGCATCGTAATGAGGCCAAAGCAGCAAAGTTGCAGTCTGAATCTATATCACGGTAGATGTCTGCGACTTCATACTGTAAATTAATTTTATAACATGGAACTAAGCAGCTAAATGACCTCTAGATTAAGCAGACATATCCTTACTACATATGGAATTACGATTGAATAAAATCCAGAAACAGCTTAAATGTTTTGATAGCCGACAACAGAGCATTTCTGTTCAACTGTAACATCAAAATGTGGTACTGACCAGTGAAGAAAGATGGTGAAAACATGTGGATAAGGAAGTGTAGCATCACCAGAAAGGTAGTTGTCATCTATGGACATTGCATTCCACCCCCACCCTTCGACAGCATCTCCAACATGCAGCAACAACACATCTATTAGATCCAGGCTCGTTACACCCTCGGATTGAACAGCTCAAATAACCGTGCATCCATTGTTCATGTGCACCTCTGGAAGGGCAGAACTGCATTGAGTCCATATGTGTCACCCATGTTGATCGATTGTCATTGAAATTATGGTAAGAGCTATGACTGGAGCTATAATGTTGTGCAGCAGGCACCATAATCGGAACATTGTAAGGAATTTCACCCTGGAATTCGGCAGAATGTGAACCAAATGGCACCCTCTTATAATAAGGTCCCACTTGAGACTCAGAATATTTACGAGAGGCACCATGATATGGCTGCAATGTAGCAACACTATTATCTCCAAAGCCTAGCTTAGGAGGTTTTGGGAAGGATTTTGAGAATTTTGCCCCCGTAGTATTTTCAACAGCTCCCTGTTTCACAATACGCTGCTCATTTGTTGCAAATGAGACCCCTTTTTCTGCACCAAAATGTTTGCCTCCTTTGGGGTAACTCGTCTGGGATAGTCTTTCACAATGAGATCCTTTTCGAGACTTTCTGCCTGGCACACATTCAAATAAGCTCTGGTTTCATAAGGCGGAGACATTGACACAAGATTTTGACATTTGTGAAGAAACAAGCATGAGGGCTGACGGTCTTTTGAACCTTTATTAGTAGACAAAGCATTCTTTCTCTTTGCTCTCTTATATCTTGCGACTGTCCCTCGTCTATGCTTTTCAGCAAGAGCTTTTCTTCTTTCTCCGTCGTTCTTCCATGGCTTCAAAATTTTGACAAAAATTAAAAAGAACCAAAGAATATGCAAGGGAAAACTGGTATATCATTCACCTGCCTGTAGGTCTTCATTTTATAGAGATTTCGCCCCTTGACGAGTAACGGAAAGAGAGGAGGCAGTTCCTTTATCCCCTTGCTCCATAGTACCTCAACCTGGCAGATAAAAGCAGGTTTGGGGAACAAAATAAGCTTCCCATGATGAAAACACTAATGTTGAAGTATCCAATGCATAGGTTGCCCTGCGCAGAGGGTCAATGATTGTAGATCAATTATAAATTTCATAAAATCATGAACCAATCTGGACTCTGCAGCATCAAATCAAAGCTTTATGTCATAGAGCTGGAAATCAGGGGGAGCTAAACCAATCCAGCCCTGTTCTTCCCACGCCCACAATTCATGCATACCAGTTGAACAAGGGTAGAATGGTTTATCAGTTATCACCCCATGATTTCCGGCTCTATGGTGTATAGATTTGATTTGGTATACAAATAGGTTTAACGTTTTACCCAACAATGAGATCATATCCTACACAAGCCGAAAGAAATGAACATCAGCAATATGCCCTTACTGTGAATGTATGTTGTTGCTTTGCTGCACCATAGCTTTCTTTCACAACTCGTCCCGCAACTGTTCTAATCCCCAGAAGTTTTCCATTCCTTGTCACTTTGTCAAAACTATGTTGGGTGAGAGTTCCACGTTAAAAGATTGAGCTACTGACGTGTTAGACAAAATAATGTTGCAGAACTTCCACATATCAGAAGCATTTTGCGTTTTTTTGCCACGAAGAAGCATTTCCTTTTTTGTGCCACAAAGAAACATTTTCCTTTTTTTTGTGCAACGAAGATTGTCTTTAAAGCATCAAGAATTAACCAACTAGTTATTTTAACCAACGCTAACAGCCAGAACAGTTTAAAAGAGATCTTCCATTCTTCCTTACTAAATATAGTGGTTTATTGAAAACCCAAAGCAAAAAAGAAATAATTAGAATAGCAAATTAGAAACATTGTCACCAGCAACAGACAAAATTAAGCAAGGATCAATAATTGGAAACAATATAGACGCTATGATGAAAATTGGAAAATATACCTTCCATAAACTTTTTGTTTGAATAGGACAATGTCTCCCTTGCAAACATCACCTGCTCAGTTCAACATCCAATATGAAAGACAAGTATTGGATTATAACTAGAATGCTTGACGAGAAATAGTAGACGAGAATGAGAATATATTGGAAATTCTGCACCTGTGCAGTTGATGACAAAGGATGACTTTGGATAAAGAACTTCAGCTTTCCCATCTTTTAGCCTTTAAATCAAACAATTTAGGCTTGAGTTCTCAGCCTATAAGAGGTATCCATCAAAAGTCATAATAGGTGGATATTACAATATCACGCGATAACCTACCTCCAGTGCTCCTGTACCCTACCAACACATTCACCTTTGAGCCCCGATACTCTAAGCCCATATTTCCGCAAATATGCTTTGTATGCTTTTAGACTTAACTCTTGCAAATTTCGATTTTCTGATTGACATAAAAGGATTGCCTAGTTAAAAATAACCTTCAACGGCACATTGGAAATTGCTAACTTAAAAGAATGCTTCCTAATACAACAGAAACATCTTTTGGGGGGCAATGTTGCGATGTGTAAGCACAACTAATAGAAACCATCAAGCTGATATATGTTTCATAACTAGCAAACTACTTCACTAGCATCGCATCAAATTTAAACATTATAAAGGGTGAGACAAAATTAGATAGCAGAAGAATGAAACAGATTATCAACAGAAGAACAGACAAGGAACACATTTTGACCGTCTCATCGGATCAACAAACTTAAAATACTCTCATATAATGAACATGAGCTTTTACTCCCTACTTCACTACAAAATACAAAAAACGAACACCAAAATTCACCACAACTACTATCCTTGCATCCTCAGTCTGATTCTTTATATTCGTTAAGCCACGCGAATAAAACTGAAAACTCAAGTATTTTCACATAAACTGATTTTGATCGGCTCATTGGATCAACAAACTTATAATACTCTCATATAATGAACATTACCTACTACCTATAGAGCTCTTACATCCTACTTCACCACAAAATACAAACAACGAACACCGAAATTCACCACAACTTCGATTATTGCATCCTCAGTCTCTCTGTATCTTCATTGAGCGACGCGAGTAAAACTGAAAACTGAAGTATTTTCATGTAGGTTTGAGCTGATGTTTCTTTCTCTTTACCGAACATAAAACAAATCAACCACAAAAACAGAAGAGTGAAAAGACTAAAGCGAAACTATTGCAGGCAAATAATGATAACTTAGCTTCTCAATTCTAAAACAAAACCTATCAACTTTTACAGCACAGTTCATATTAGCATTTCTCATCTTCCGAAAAATAGTAATGAATGTAGAAGAGAGGGAGTCAGGGAGATAATGAACATGAATTCAAACAGAAATTAGCAACAATATAGTATATTCTCAGCACCTTGAAGAAAGCGAACGACTCGGTTAGAGAGAGTGTCATCATCATCATCATCATCATCAAAATATTCATCATCTTCTTCGTTATCATCAGCTTCATCGTCATCATCGTCATTCTCTTGATCATCGATTGAGTCACATTCATCTCCACTGCATCAATCACATTCAACTTTTCTCATGATTCTTAATTTTTCCAGACAAATTCAAACCAAAATACTCAAAAACAAATATCAGTAACGAGCGATTATCATCACTCTACATCTTTGAAGTTAAAATGTTTTGAAATCGAAGAAATTATAAGAGAATATGTACGAAGATACCTTGAAAATGTAACTGAATCGGAGTCGTCATCGACATCTTCATCGCCATTAACGTCCGAAGAAGAGGATGACGAAAGGTCAATTAAGATTTTCTTTCCTTTGTCAGCCATTAGAAATGGTAAGAGGAGGTATTCAATCGACTTTCTTCCCTTTTTCTCTCTCCCGTCAAACTTTACAGAGTTCGCCTTTGTCGAGTTTGGCGGCCTTTATAGGTTTGCCGGCGAATTCCGATTCTTTACAATGCGGAACAAAATTTGTTGGAGCTCCCGGAGTGTAGGAAAGGCAACAACGTATCGGACTTGTGTGCGCTTTAAAAAAAAAATGATGCTAAACGCCGCCCTGTAACGCCATGTATCTCTATTATACTAGATTTATATTCACGCGATGCATGCGAAAGCATATAATAACTCGGAATAAAATGCAAAAAACAAATATAAAAAAGTTTGGTAAAGAAAATCATTTTATTAGGGCAAAAATTCCTTATTTTTGATCAAAATTCACCAAAGATTTAAATATTGTTCGTCATAATTATAGACCAATAATATCCTTCTTCAATCGAAATTGCATAGAAAACATAAAAAAGGGAGAGACTGAGTTTATTAGTGGTCTGAAATGTTGATTAGATAATTGAAAATATTGATCGATTAAATCTTAAAAGCGACCACGGTCAAACTTATCCTGAAGCTCAAATAAAAATTTGAAAATAGAGAACAAAAACTAACAAACTCTTGAAGTTTTAAAACCTCAATGGGTAAAATAAAAAGGAATCAATAACAACATGTGTTCTTAAGTATTGAAATTCAACTAAAATTTCGGAATTAAGAGTTAATAAAGCAAATTATACGAAGAGTGACTTGAAACTTGGGTATAAAAAAAAGAATGTGTTGATCTCAAAATCACGCCAAATATTTGGACCAATTGGTATGATATTGAATGTTGATTACATATTTGCAAACAAAATATTAACCAAAACAGTAACAAAAGAAACTTGTAAAAATAGATAAAACCAATCCTGAGACTCCTATTTGTCTCCGTAGATTTGCCCTCTCAAATCTTAAAATAAAATACAGCATATCATATTTATCTAAAAACATAAAAAAAAATATATAAAGATCTTAATACAAATGACTTAAGTCTTGAATATGATGAACATGTGAAATAATAAAATAGAATTATTTTGACGTGAGTTATACATACCACTTACCCCCACTAACCCCCACTAACCCACTACTTAACCTACTAATTCAAACATTTGATCACAATATAACCAACTAAGTCTAATAATTAGGATGAACATAATTTCCTACTATCTTTGAAGGATAATATCCAACACACCCCTTCCTTCAAAGTCGGTAATTTATCACGCCTACATCACTCTGCAATAAACATCAAAAACACAAAAGGTCAAGAATTCGTATTTAGAAAAAAATATCAAAGGAAAAGAATTCAAATTATTAATAGTTTGTTTAGAAAATAAAAAATTGAAGAGAAACTGATATGATGGAAAAATTGATTAAGCGTTTAGTTTTTTTTTGGAAGAAAGGAATTGGAAAGAAGAGATACAGAGTTCAAAGTGATTAAGCGTTACTTTTTGTATAAATAACTTATCAAGCGTTATTTTTTATTTTGTTTAAAAAAATTATACTTGTTTGTAGGAGTTGTTGGCAGTTGGCGTTAGTAGTGGTAACTGGTAAGTGGTTAATGTTTACAATTTGAGATTTTCCCTTTTTCTCTCTTCATCAGTTTCCATTAATATTTTTTAAATTTTTTTTGTTGGTAATCGTGGACCTGGTGGTAAGAGGCCTTTCTATCAATTGTGGTGATTTTTTTTCTTTTTTTCTTTTCTTATTTTTGGTGTCCCCCACCTGTTGGCTTATATAATAGAGATAAATGAACACTAGGGGGACACCAAAAATACAAAAAGAAAAAAAAGAAAAAAAATCCTAACTCCTACCACTCACGTTCAAAAATTCTAAACCACTAAAAAAATAAAATAAAATAAAATCCTAACTACTACTAACACGTTCAAATTTCTAACTGACCAAAAATATAAAGTCAAAAATTATATAAAAAAAAACGCCAACAACTTTAACCACCTCCTAAAATGAGGGTAATTAATTTTTTACATATTTGAAACAAATCTGCTAACTGCTTTCATCTCACTCTCCTTTTTTTCTTCCCCAATCACTTCCCTTAGAAAAGTAAAAAAAGAAGAAAAGTATGCTTAATATTTGGAAAACCGTTTCTCTCCATATCTCTTCTTACTCTCTCTTCCACCTTCCTTCCTTCAAGGCTTCAATAATTGACGAGCTTTGGAAAATCTATGACTAAATATAAATATCAAAACGGTTATGGTATTCCACCAGTTTTCTTGATTAATTTTCCAATTTCGCTTCCTTTTCATCATATATATAATTCGTTTCTCATTTTCTCTCCACTTTTTGATAAAATTTCGAATTCTTTTTGTTTGACAATTTTTGAATTCTTCACCTTTTAGGTTTCTGATATTTATTGCAGAGTGATGAAGGCAGGAGAAAGATAAATAGACCTATTTGCTTCATACTAATGAGGTATTTTGAATTGGTTCTTTAAATTTTTAGTATTCTTATTGTTTGATACTAATTGAGAGTTGGTTATGGCAGTTAATTGAATGAAATAGATTAAAGGTGTGTTTTTTGTTTAACCTGGATTGCCATTGTTATGGAAGGACTAAGGAGGAATTTCCTTACAATTTTAATTTAACCTGACTAACAGGGCCGTCTCAACTCTGTTTTATTTTAAAATTAAGGCTACCTTAAATTTGTTTTCTACAAGAATGCAAATTTTTGAATGAATATGAATTTTTTATATGGTTTTTCGATTTAAACTTATCAGAAAAAAGAACTTGGAGGAGAAATTAGGGGGGAAAACCTAAACAGAAGAACTTACCCGTTAGGCACTGGAGTAAATTCTCTTTTCAGTTCTTTCTAGCTAGCTGAAACAAAGACATCTTAAAAAAAATCATCACAGTCACTTTTTCCTTTGAATTGGGACTTCTAAAAGATTTAATTTCCCTTAAACATACCATCTCACTACAGAGGTTTGATTGTGTTTCTGTCCAAGACAGCAACAGTATATGTGGTGGTGGGTACTCGGTGGAATCGTGGTTCCCAAACGTCCTTCGTGGTGGTGGTTACCTGCAAAACAAGGAGAAACCTCGGGGGTGGTTCCGAGGATCGCCTCTCCGATGCCTAAGTCAGTCCAAGTTGAGCACAAGATCTCTAGTAGAGAGAAAACGAGTATCAAGTGCAAGTATTTTGTGAGTGTTTGATTGAACGTACCTTACCCATGCATGGGCGTGGGTATTTATATGAGACATGGACTTGTAACTGACTTAGTAAATTAAGGGGGCCTCTTTGGAAGTGGGCCAAGGTGGAACGAGACCTTCATTAAACTCCAGCCTAGAGGTTATGTCCGGAGCGGTCTGCCTGAGGAGGTCTGCTTTGCTCCAGGCGCTCTGACGTGGAGTGGCAGGACCAGTGGTCTGCTGCCAGCTGGAGGTCTGCTAGGTAGACCCCATACAATTTGCCCCCCGGACCCAGTATTTGCAGACTGCAATATGCTGGGTACATTTGTTCTTGGTCTGGCGTTCTGCTTTTCGCAGACTGGTACGTGGCTGTCTGGGAGTTGCTCTTCACAAACTCCAGAATGCTTCCATTTTTCCGGCCCATTTGGTTGGGGTGTTGAGCGAGGGTCATTAATTCATTTTGAATTGAATTGAATTGATGTGACTCTTTGGGTTCCCAAGGAATGTAATGATGATAAGTTGGTGCTGAGTGGACGGATTGTGCCTATTTAAAGGCTGAATCGACCTTTTGTGAAGCTTTTCAGTTTCTTCTTCTTCAAACTCTTTGCTTTCAAACTTTCCTGTTGTTCTTCAAGAATTTCTTTTTGTCCTAGCCATTTTCAAGTGATTTCTCTCGATTATCCTGGGATTTGTTCTGCGTTTGGAGCTCGATTTGATATTTGATACTGTTGCGTTTGTGGCTTTCGTCTTCTCTTTTCTCGGCGTCTTCCGTTCTTTATATAGGTAAACTCTTTTCCCAGATCTACTTTTGATTTTTTCCTTCTTGGATGGTTTGGATGTGATCTTCCCTGTGTTAATGGATTTTTTCCCCCTTTTTCCTTCTCTATGTACTCATTTGCCTGTGTTTTAGAGGTTAGGGTTTCTTTCCTTTGGTCTTCGGATGTGATTGTTTACTTCTCTGTTTCATGGATATGTTGGGTGTTGTTTCATTTTCGTTCTGCTGCTCTGGATGATAGGCTCTGCTCTGCTTCTTCAGCAGGGCTCTGCTCTGCTTCTTCAGCTGAGCTCTGCTCTACTGTTGTTTGTGGGATTTTTAGGGTTTGCTTTGTTTACCCTATTATCCTCTTTACTTGCTGGGTTGTAGGCCTGTGATGTGCCCTCATTGTTTTATCTGCGTCATTTGCAAGAAAATATCCTATTTCTTGGCTGTCTCTGATCTTCACATACCATACATATCCTTGCCCCCAGTCTGGTAGCTCAGTCTGTAGGTCTGAGGTGCCAGACTACTTTTGCATGTATCTTTTTGTAAGAAAAGCAAGAAAATATCCTATTTCTTGGCTATCTCTGATCTTCACATACCATACATATCCTTGCCCCCCAGTCTGGTAGCTCAGTCTGTAGGTCTGAGGTGCCAGACTACTTTTGCATGTATCCTTTTGTAAGAAAGGCAAGAAAATATCCTATTTCTTGGCTATTTCTAATCTTCACATACCATACATATCCTTGCCCCCCAGTCTGGTAGCTCAGTCTGTAGGTCTGAGGTGCCAGACTGTCTTGTGTTGTGACTGCAAGTCTGATGTGCTGTCGTCTGTTTCTTGTGTTGTGTAGAATGTCTACTTCTCAGTCTGCTGCTTCCCGTTGGAAGGGTGTGGTATCTACCTCTTCGTCCGAGCCGGATGATCCTTACCTGATGGACACTCAGTCCCCGTTTTTAAAGTTGGATCTGCCTCGGTGTAAGGACGAGGTGGTTCCAGAGGAATGGGAGATCTTTGACCCCTGGAACGGTTTGCGTAAGAAGTTGTTGGGTCCTGAAACCAACAGATTCCCTCCCAACTACAAGTTTAAGCCTACTCTGCCCACAGTCAAATGGAAGTACAGCGACCATGAGATGCGGAGTCTTGCCCTTTACGACAGCAAGGGTAAGCCTTATTTGGCGAAGAAATCTGCAGACGCGTTCAAACGGGCGCATGCTGCATACTACCTTGAGATTGCTGCGGAGATCAAGCCGCTTCGCGGGTCTTGGGTAGTTCTTCCCCAAGAGGGTCAGAGCCTGGCAGATGTACCAGAGGGGTACACTGCTGTTTATATGAAGCAGCTGGAGTTTGGGCTTAGATTCCCCATCCACTGGTTTTTGGAGTGGGTTCTCTGCCGGTATCGCATGGCTCTCTGCCAAGTCAATCCCCAGTCTCTGAAGAAGATTCTGGGGTTTATTTGGGTTTGTGAAGCTCTGGGCTTCCCCTCACCATGAAACTCTTTCAATGCCTGTTTTACTTTAAGAGGCAGGGGGGAATACAGCTACTTCACCGATTCGGTGCGGGCCAATCATCTGACGGTCTATTCCGTTGATCTCAGTCTGAAAGATTGGCGGGATAGTTTTGTCTTCGTTAGGGTACCGACGGAGGAGGGGCACCCTTATCAATTTAAGGCCCCTCTGCGCCCTGTGGAGCCTAACTTCCAGAAGCAGTTGGACCCTCATGTGCTGAACTGGGACGAGAGGGTAACCTACTACTATTTCAAGTCCAGATCCAAGGTTACTGTCGGGAAGCAGTTTCTTCCCAAGTACTGGTTACCGCATCCCTATGTGATGTGTCAGAATGCCTTCCTGAGGATAGGCCATCTGTCCCCTGACTATACTACTGGTAAGCGCTCTGCCAGCCCTTAACTCTGCTTTTCATTTTCCATTCTGCTGCGCCCCATGGCATTCATGTTTGTACTGTGCTGCAGCTCCGTGCAGACAGTTTGTTCGCCAAGTGATTAAGGGTGGGTCTTGAGCTGACGGGCATGCTCTACCCCTTTCCATTATTTTCCGTCAGCATTCTGACTTGCTGTAGCTAACGAATATTCTGATATTGCAGAGACTCTGGGGTCTTCCATTCCTTGGGAGCTGGGTCTGAGTCAGTCTTCAGTGTGTCGTATGTATCGTCCGGTACCTGACCAAGGGACCTACACCGTCCCTGATTTCATCAGGGAGATTAACACTACTTCCTTGGACCATCCTTCCCTCCGGACCGAGCGCCCGGAACTTGTGGATAGGTTTACCGGGATGTCCCGGCCGCAAGGGGGCCCCTCTGCCACTGTCACCGAGATTCAATCTGATGACGAGGAGGAGGCGGCGGCTGTTCCTCTGCAGATCCATCGTTCCCGGCGTGCTGCGCATCTGCCGGAAGACGACGATGATGATGATAGTGCAGAGGGGGCCAGCACTTTGCAAGGGACTGTTCTGATTGTTGAACCCCTGCAACAGCTTCCTCCTGTGCAACCAGGTACTACTTACGATGAACCACAAGGTACTCTTCCTGCTTGTGTGCACTTTGCTAATCGCTTCTCATTTTCTCTGCTTACTTTCAAAACCACCTGTGGTGGAGGATGTGCCCATGGGAGAGCTTGACCAAGCGGCGACAGAGTTTGACAGGACGGAGAAAGAACCTACTCTAGTGGGTGGTTCTGCTCAGCCTGATGAAGCTGGTCAGGAGTCCCACCAAGCCATGACCGAGTTTGACAGGACGGGAGCGGAGGCTGCTAAGACTGTCATGACTCAGTCTGCAGAGGGCCAGAGTGAGGGCCAGTCAGGTAGGTGTCTTCTTCAGACCCAAACTGCTCTTTCTTACAGGTTTCTTTTTACCTGCACCTTCTTGATTTCCCTGTTTTTATTTTGATGTGATAGGTTCCGCTGGGCAGGCCGTCCCTACACCTGTTCAGACTAACCAGGAGGTGGTGGAGCCTCTCCAGCATGAGAGGGTGGAGCAGCAGAGCTCGGCTTCCATCCCAGTGGTGGAGACTGTCGTGTCTCCCCCTGTTCAGAAGTCTACTCCTCCTGTCCAGAGGCCTACTCCTCCTGGTAGGAAGGCCGCTCCTCCTCCTCCCAGAGGCTTCAAGCAGGTCCTTGCCCCTACTCCTGAGGATCTGGCGCGGGTGGTTAGTGTTTCCTTTTCCTCTCTTCCCTCTTGCAGAGCCAATTCGTTCTGTGCCTTACTTTGCTGACGACATTGTTACCTTTTGTTTTCTTCAGCAGCAATTGAGGGCTAAGAAGGTGCAGTCTGCTGCGGCTCTTCAGACCTCTGCTCCAACTGCGGGCCAGCTTAAACCCCCTGCAGAGGGTGCTCAGCAGACTATGGCTGAGCCTGAGCTCTCTTCTCATTCCCAGAAGAGGCCAGCAGAGAGGCAGAGTGAGGAAGGAGCTCCCCCTCAGAAGAAGACTCGTCTCCCTGCTGACTCCCCTCGGATCATTGTTGTTGAGGACGACATCGTCACCAAAGGTGTGTACCCCTTACCTGGTCTTAGCTCCGGCCTTTTCCCTTATGTGGAACTGACTGGACTTTCTTTTGGCTCAGGTTCTCTGCAGAGGGAATCGGCGGATGACCAGCACGAGGCTCAGGGGCAGGAGCAGATGTCTGTGGCCTTCCCTGATCCCAGTGAGTGGTTGAAGCTTCTGGCAAGTCGCTTCTCACCGGACTACGTTGTTCAAGATGTCCCTTTGGTGAGTTGTCTGTCCTTTTTATAGTCATCTGTTTATGACATCAAGCTTTCTTTCTAATCTGCTTTTTCATTGATTACAGGCTACGCAGGCCGGCGTCTTCATTGGGGAGTTCTGCCATGCTGTAGGGCTGGGTAGACATGAAGCAGATCTCCCTGAACTGCAGCAGCTTAAGGCTCAGGTAGCACAACAGAGAGCAGAGTATGTCAGGCTGAAAGCTCAGAACTCTCTGATTGTGTCCACCTGCCACGAAACTGAGGAGGAGAGGGATGCTCTGATTGTGGAGCGCGACACCTTGCGGACCGTCAACCAACACATGGAGGGTCAGATGGCGCAAGCAGAGGCTATCGCGGCTGAGCACTCCCGGCTCTCTTCCCAGCTTAGTGAGGCGTTGTCTCGCGCTTTAATGGTGGAGACTAAGCTGAAGACCTCCGAGGCCCGGCTGCAGGCAGCGTTGAAGGAGCAGGAGCAGCTCAGGGGTCAGCTCTCTGCTGTACGGGCTGAACACGAAGGCTGCTCTGCTAAATTGGCTCTGCAAACCAAGGAGGCTGAGGAAGCTCTAAAGCAGAGGGAGGAGGAGCTAGGGGCGGAGTTCTCCAAGTTGCTTTCTGAGAGGGAGGCTCAGCAGGCTAAGGAGGCTGAGGCAGCCCTGAAGCAGAAAGAGGCCCAGCTGCTTGCTGAGGAGGCAGCCCGGGCCGCGCAGATGGAGGAGGCGTTCGGGAATAAGTACTGGGAGGATTGCAAAGTTGCGGTCCGCAGGGTCCTCTGGCATCTGCAACCCTCTTTCAACTGGGATGTCTTTGAAGATGTCTATGCCAGTCAGGTGCACATGCGACCTCCGGTGACCCAGGAGCTCAGAGGTTTGGAGTTGCTTTACTCTCTGCCTTCAGAGGAAGAGTCTTCAGAGCAGCAAGTTGATGGGAGCTCCGCGAAGGATGGCAGCTCTTTTCCTAAGCAATAGGAACTCGGGCGGCTATCTCACGCTTCGCCTCAGTCTTCTTGTGACTCCTGTCTGAGCTGCTGAGGTAGATGAGCTGGGAGCCTGTGCTGAACTGATTGCAGTCCTCCGTTTTTGCCCTCCGATGATATCCTAATTGACTTATCTTGTAATATTTGTAATTAAATAGTCAAACATTTCCTTTTCATCTGTATTTGCTCCCTTCTTTTGGTTAGGTAGCCGCCGTTGTTGTAGTATTCTGTAGCACTCTGATTTGGCTTATAGCTAGATCTTTTATGTAAGATTCAAGTATTTTTCCGGCAATGCGAGTTGCGTTCTTCTGTTGACTTTTGTGCTTTCTATTTGATGCATGCCAAGTTTTGTTATTTCTGCTAAGTACTTGCGTTCTGCTCTGATGCTAAGTCTGCCGTGCTATCAAGCAATATATCTGGGTGTTTTCGTTTACTTGGCTTGGTGGCCGGTGAGATTAGCTCAGAGTTGGGACTTTAGGGGCCCCTTTACTCTTCTGCTCTGCCTTATGCATGACAAAGATTCAACAATAGCAGAGCAAAAGAGGTATTTTGACGCCCTAAGTCATGATGATTCTGGGAGTTTTGGGGTTCACCCTTTAGCTCCTTCTGCCATCTTTTTCGTGTCGGGGTACGTTTTGGTTCTTAGGAACTCTAGCATCCCCATTAACCTTAGGTGTCTATGACTTATCCTTGTTGCTTTTTGGGCCTTCGGCCCCGCAGGTTTAGAGGTAGAGGTCTATGACATCGGTAAGTCGAGCCGGCATCCGATCACTCTGCGGGCCTCAGGGGCTCTGGAAAGAGTTAACCTTTTGGCCGACTCCCTTTCTTCATTATATAGTTTACTTCTGTGTCTGAAGAGCCTCTTCAGCCTTCAGTCTGACTCAGACCCTGTTTTCTTTTGCCAGACTGTGGTATTTTTCTCAGTCTGCTAAGGGTCTATCTGATTTTGACATTTTGTTTTTCATAAAGAATTGATAAAGGGATGGGGGTTTAATGCGAAATGGAGAGTGGTGGATAAAGGGTGGCTCAAAGGCCTTTCATTCATGGGAGTTTTTGATACAATCTGGGTTACACGAAGTATTTTTTCAGTATTCGGGCGTTCCAGTTGCTTTTCAGTTCGCTTCCATCCATTCTTTTCAGTGTGTAGGTTCCAGGGTATAGCTCTTCACTAACCTGGTAGGGTCCCTCCCACTTAGCCGACAGCTTTCCGTGTATTTTGTCTTTCTGCACCACTGCTGCATTTCTGAGTACCAGATCCCCTACCTCTAGAGGCCTAGCCCTCACTTTCCGGTTATAGTATCTACTGACTCTGGCTTTGTAGGCTTCCATTCTGAACCTAGCTTCGTTTCTGTATTCATCCAGCAGATCTAGATTTGTCCTCAGGGCTTCGTCTTTCAGACCTGGCTCAAATAGGCTGATCCTCAGACTCTCGGACCCAATCTCAACAGGCATGACAGCTTCAGAACCATATACCAGGTGGAAGGGGGTCTGCCCAGTTGATTCTTTGATTGTGGTTCTGATCGACCACAGAGTGTTAGGCAGCTCCTCTAGCCACTTGCTTTTTTGCTCCTCCAGCTTCTTTTGCAGACCTATCAGGATCTGCTTGTTAGCGGCTTCGGCCTGACCGTTGCACTGAGGGTTGCAGACTGAAGATAGGGCATATTTGATCCCAAACTGCTCCAACCACCCTGACAGGGGCATGTTGTCAAACTGTCTCCCGTGGTCGAAGACGAAAGCCTTCGGAATCCCGTATCTGGTGATGATGCTCTGCCACAGGAATTTTCTGACGGCTGCTTCTGTGATGGTGGATAGGGCTTCTGCCTCTATCCACTTAGTGAAGTAGTCTACCCCCACAATTAACCATCTCTTCTGATATTGGGCCGTTGTGAAGGGTCCCAGAATGTCTAGCCCCCCATTGGGCGAATGGGATAGGGTTGTATATTGGCATGAGGTCGTTTGCGGGCAGCTTGATGTTCGGCGCAAACCTCTGGCAGCTGTCGCATTCTTTCACCAGAGCTTCAGAGTCAGCTTTCATTGTGGGCCAATAATAACCGGCTCTGAGAGCTTTATGGGCCAGAGCTCTTGGTCCGATATGGTGTCCGCAGAGTCCCTCATGAATCTCTCTCAATATGTAGTCTGCATCTCTCTGCCCTACGCATTTGAGTAGGGGCAGAGAGAAAGACTTCTTGTATAGCTCGTCCCCGATCAGGCAGTATCTGCATGCTGTCATCTTGAGCTTTCTTGCTTTCATTTTTCCTTCTGGTAATTTGCCAGTCTGCTTATACTCAGCGATCTCCTTGATCCACTCTGGCATATCTTCTAGCTCCAAAACTCGCTCTGCATCCTCGCAGATTGCACTGGTGGGTCTGACTTCCACCAGAACAGACCTATTCAGCTCCTGCAGGCTGCTGCTACCCAATTTGGACAGAGCATCTGCTTGTGCATTCTGTGCTCTAGGCACTTGTTCAATTCTAAAAGTTTCAAATTTTGAAATCAGAGACCTCATCCTGGCTAGGTAGCTCTGCATCGTCGGCTCCTTGGCCTCATACTCCCCCTTGACTTGGTTGGTTACCAACTGAGAGTCAATTTTGAGGTGGACGTGCTTGGATTCCAGGGTCTAGCAGAGCTGCAATCCAGCGATGGCCGCTTCGTATTCTGATTCATTATTGGTTGCCGAAAACCTGAACTTCAAGGTGTACTCAATGATTTTCCCTTCTGGGGTTCTGATGACCACGCCTGCCCCAGAGCCGTTGATGGTTGCAGACCCATCTGTAAAGACTTCCCAGGCTCTGGGCTCTCCTACTGATTCCTGATAGGCAGCACTACTGCGTAGGCTGCCTTCTCTATCAATGGGTAGCGTGTTTCTGCACCCGTGAGGGTGTAGCTCACAAAATATACCGGCTGCTGCTTCTTCTTCTCTTCCTTCAGCAGGACTGCACTCACAGTTGTAGCAGTAACGGCAATGTATAGGAAGAGAGCTTCCCCTGTCTTGGGTCTGGCCAGTGTTGGCAGACCAGAGAGGTGTGACTTCAACTTCTGGAATGCCTCCTTCTGCTCTGCTTCCCACCTGAACTCTTTGTTCCCCTTCAATATTTTGAAGAATGGGAGAGCTTTCTCCGCAGACTGAGCTATGAATCTGGACAGGGCTGTCATTCTTCCTGTCAGTCTCTGGATGTCTCTAATGCTTTTAGGCTCTGGCAGATCCATAGCTGCTTTCACTTTGTCTGGATTCGCGTCGATCCCCCTTTCACTGACCAGATAGCCCAGAAATTTCCCTGACCGTACTCCGAACACGCATTTTTTAGGAGTCAATTTCATGCTGTGTTTGCGGAGGTTGGCGAATGTCTCCTTGAGGTCGGCTATATGGTCAGTCTCAGTTTTGCTCTTGGTGATGACGTCATCCACGTACACCTCCAGGTTCCTTCCCCTTTGTCCTGCAAAGACCTGATCCATCATCCTTTGATAGGTGGCGCCTGCGTTCTTCAGCCCGAAGGGCATCATGACATAGCAAAATACCCCGATAGGGGTGATGAATGCCGTCTTCTCTTTGTCCGCAGGGTCCATGAAGATCTGATGGTATCCGCTGAACGCGTCCATGAAGCTGAGCAGAGCGTGCCCACTGGTAGAGTCTACCAGCTGGTCGATTCTTGGCAAGGGATAGCAGTCTTTGGGCAGGCTTTATTGAGGTATGTGAAGTCAACACACATCCTCCAGCTCCTGTTCTCCTTCTTAACCATCACCACATTGGCCAGCCATTCTGGATACTTACAGGGCTCTATGAACCCTGCCTCAAGCAGCTTCTGAACTTCTTCTTCGATGGCTTTATTTTTTTCCGCAGAGTAGATCCTCCTCTTCTGTTTCACAGGTCTGTATCCTGCAGCGGTGTTTAACTTGTGGTTGATGGTGGCGGGGTCCACCTCAGGCATCTCAGCTGCTGAGAAGGAGAACACATCTGCATTCTCCTTCAGCAGACTGATTAGGTTGACTATGGTTTCAGATCCAGGTCTTTGCCTATTCTGACTGCCCTGCCTTCTTCCGGTCCCAAGAGTACCTCTTCGGTCTCTTCCCCCGGTTCAGGCTTATTTGCTTCCAGCATCTGCTTCTGGTCGAGCATCGGCTTCACTGATAGCAGCACACTCTTCCTCTCTTTGCTTGGCCTCTTCGGCCTTTCCTTCCTTTCTTTCTTTCCCGGCTTCTTCAGCCGGGTCCTTCTTAACTTCTTCAGCCTCTTTCTTCTTTCCTTCTTTCTTTTCCTTTCTCCTCTTTCTCCTGGACCTAGAGTGGTCAGGAGGAGGAGGTCTTTTATCCTTCTTTAGAGCGGTCAGATTTCATGACCTAGCTGCTCTCTAGTCTCCCTTCAGTCTGCCCACCTCTCCAGTGCTGCTTAAGAAAAGCATGGTCTGATGATGGGTTGACGGGATTCCCTGTACCGCCTCGATGAACTTCCTTCCCATCAGAGCGTTGTATGGTGACGGGAGGTCTACTACCAGAAACTCTTGTACTACCGTTCTCTTCACTCCGTTCTGCCCCTCTGTGGTCACTGTCAGATGTATTTTCCCCTCTGGTACGATGGAGTTCCCCGTGAATCCGACGATTGGAGTCCCTCCTTGCTTCAGCATTGAACGATCCAGCTCCATTTTATCGAAGGTGTCATTATAAAGGATGTTCACGGCGCTCCCGCCATCTACCAGTATTCTTCGCACATCTACTCTGCTAATCTCCAGAGTGACCACAAGAGGGTCAGAGTGCGGGAAACTGATGCCTTTGCAGTCTTCTGCTGTGAAGGTCATGTTTGGCAGGTCTGGGCTCAGCTCTGCCTGGTTGATGGAGTAGAGGTTGGGGTGGGTGAGCTGCCTTAGATGAGCCCTCTCTCCCCCCATCGAGCTAGAACTGCCAAATATGACGTATACCGTCTTGTTTTTCCCTTCCTTGATCTCTGCTCGTTTGTCCTGCAATGTCTGCCCTTCGCTCTGTTGCTCCTTCTCCTTGATCCCCTGATTCCAGGCGAGGTATTCTTTGAAGTAGCCTCGTCTGATCAGGCTTTCCAGATCATTTTTCAGGCTTATGCAGTCTTCTGTATTGTGGCCTGGCGCCTCATGGAAAGCGCAGAACTCTGCCATGTTTGAGCCTAGGCTTCTCTTCTTGGTGGGTGGTAGTCTGTGCCACCTGCTGTCATCTCTGTTGGTCAGAAAGATCTCAGCCCTTGGCGCGCTGAGGTTGCTATAGTTGTTATATTTCTCCTGGGCCATCAGTCGGTCCACTTCTCTCTCTGCTTCTTTTTGTTTTTCTCTCCCTCTGCTCTGATGGGGCCTGGGGCCTCCAAAATTCAATCTGCCTCCCATGAACTGGTGCTCATTCTGCCTGGTATCCTGTCTAGCAGGTCTGCCTGTTTCTGCTCCGTGTGTCGATGCTTTGTTGAAGTCTTCAACGGCTATGTATTTTTCTGCCAGGGCCAGGGCCTCGCTGAGCTCCTTCATGGTGACCCATTTAAGGTCATCTCTAAATTTACTGGTGTGGGGTAGGGCGTTCCTCAGAGCGTGCAGAGCGAGCTTCTGCTCCATCTCTGGGATGTGCACCAGCTCTTTGTTGAACCTCCCTATGAAATCCTGCAAGCTTTCATTCTAAGTCTGCTTCAGCAATAGCAGCTCATGTGTGGATTTGTTCCTCCTACTTTCGCTGACGAAATGCTCTTTGAATCTCTTCTTCAGTTCATCAAAGTTAGCAATCGTCCCCTGGGGAATAGTCCTGAACGAGGTCTGAGCTATCCCTGTCAGAGTGGCAGGGAAGTGTCTGCACCATGTGGCCTCATTGTAATTTCCTAGCTCCATGTGGGTCTCAAAGGCTGCCACATGCTCCTTTGGGTCTCCCTCCCCTTCGAACTTGAGATTGGACGGGAGCTTCGCTTTCGACACTCTGGCCGCAATGATTTCAGGTGTGAAGGGGGACTTGGAAGGAGATCTAATCTCCTCTGCTGGTGAGACCACAATGGGTCTGGAGTTGACTATGTGGGTTATGAGTCCTCTGAGGTCTGTGGGGGCTCCATTATCGCCAGAGCCCTCCTCTGGTATTGTTCCTAATCTCAGGCTGACATGCCTTCTGACCGTTCTGCCACCAGGCGCAGACAGGGCCTCTTCAGCTCCTGAGTTGTGCCTGGTTTTGGGTCGCGGCTGGACATTCTGGGCCACGCCCCTTGGATTTCCTCTGTGGATAGATCTCCGGCTTGAGCCTGCCGTATACCCTGTGGGTGTCAGTTCCTTGAACATGTTGGGATGATCTTGTTGCATTATTTCAGTATCCCACTCTGCTTCCTGCCAACCCCTCTTGATGTACCCGGGTCCAGAGCGGCTGGATAGGCTATACTCCGACGTCGGGGTGGGTGTGATGTTCGTCATATTGTACCCGCATAAGGGGTCTGCTGTGGCTGTCTCCTCTTCAGATGACAGCCGCAGGTGCCTTCGAACTGAATCTTGTGTTCTAGTTCTCCTTCTCTTTCGAGCAGGTTGGCTTCCAACAGTTTACATAAACTGTTGGGCAGACTGCAGCACTTGAAAGGCTGCTTGAAGTTGCTCCGGTGTGGGCATGACCACTAAGCTGCTTGGCAATGGGGTCTGCCTTGTTTCATGGTGAGGGGTGATAGTGTTATCCCTCCTGCCTGATCTGGTGGTAGCAGCACTACCCCTTCTTGTTGATCTCGTGTTTGTTTCTCTCAGTGGAGAGTTACTTTCTCCTCCTGAACTGTCGGAACCGAGCGTTTCTGAGGTTGGAACGACCATTGCGAAGTTGTAGATTGGGCTTTTCTACTCTTACCCTCCTTCTAGCGCCAAATTGTTTCTGTCCAAGACAGCAACAGTATATGTGGTGGTGGGTACTCGGTGGAATCGTGGCTCCCAAACGTCCTTCGTGGTGGTGGTTACCTGCAAAACAAGGAGAAACCTCGGGGGTGGTTCCGAGGATCGCCTCTCCGATGCCTAAGTCAGTCCAAGTTGAGCACAAGATCTCTAGTAGATAGAAAACGAGTATCAAGTGCAAGTATTTTGTGAGTGTTTGATTGAACGTACCTTACCCATGCATGGGCATGGGTATTTATATGAGACATGGACTTGTAACTGACCTAGTAAAGTGAGTGGGCCTCTTTGGAAGTGGGCCAAGGTGGAACGAGGCCTTCGTTAAACTCCAGCCTAGAGGTTATATCCGGAGCGGTCTGCCTGAGGAGGTCTGCTCTGCTCCAGGCGCTCTGACGTGGAGTGGCAGGACCAGTGGTCTGCTGCCAGCTGGAGGTCTGCTAGGTAGACCCCATACAGATTGTAAATATAAATGTGCTAAGCTTTCTTACTAGACTTTTTTAAATTAGCATTGATCTCAAACATGGTATGCTTTTTTGTTGATGTCAAACTTGGTATGCCCATCTTTTTTTATAAAACCTCTCCGCCGCCCTAGCAATTCAATTTGATTTGGATATTTTTGATTTGGATATTTTTCATTCTATTATATAAAGGAACACTAGGGGGACTAGGGGGAACACTAGGGAGAACCAAAAATGCAAAAAGAAAAAAAAAGAAAAAAAATCCTAACTCCTACCACTCACGTTCAAAAGTAGCCATTCTATGCGCCCTAGCAATTCTATTATATAAAGGAACACTAGGGGGACACCAAAAATACAAAAAGTAAAAAAAGAAAAAAAATCCTAACTCCTACCACTCACGTTCAAAAATTCTAAACCACTAAAAAAATAATAGAATAGTGATGGAGTTGGATAAATTTTTCGTATGAAATATGAATTAGGCTAAATGTTTTATGCTCCTTTAATTTAAGAACACATTGGATATTTTGCTCATAAATTGTTTAGTTTTCATGCATTAGTTGAGTTTGAATTGTTAAACATTAAGCTTATAAATCTTCTTCTAAAATCAATGAGAGAATTGCAACAGGGCATCAAATAGTTCAAAACCCCACCAAGGTATCAAAATTTCTTTTAAGATAAATCCCAAAAATAAATGATATGAAGCAGTGTATCAAATAGGGTAATAACTTTTATGTTGATGATGGAGGAAGAAGAGGGGATGTTGCACTACCTTTTACATTTTTGTTGTTCTTTCATGTTCTTAATTTTCTATATTATTTATGTAAGTAGTTGATTAGAATTTTCAATAATTCATGTGTAGTATGAGCTACGTTGTTGTTGTTTTAATTAAGTTCAGGGAAAAGAAGCAAGAAGAGAGGAGGAGACAAAGAGCCAATATCATTGTTGGCTTTAATTTATTCTTGCAAGTTTTTTCGTGTACCATTTTGGTTTTTGGTTTAGATTCTGTCAAGAAATATGTAATCAACCTCATACCTATTGGACCAAATTGTTTGGTATAATTTTGAGATCAATGCATTCTTTTTTTGTTCTATACCCATATGTTTAAGTCACTCTTCATATTATCTGCTTTAATAACTCTATTTTGAAGTGTCATTGAGTTTCACTACTTACAAACTCATGTATTTTATATTGATTCATGTTGATTTACCCATTGAGGTTCTATAACTCTAAGATTTCTTAGTTTTTGTTTTCAATTTACAAAATCTTACTACATTTTATGTTTGAATGTCGCAACTCTTAAAGTTTTATATTTTATAATTTATTTTCTCGGTTCTTAAATCTACATTTTGGACAACTATTTAATTTACTCTATCCCTTCTAACATTTTAGACAACTATCTATATTTTCTTATATCATTATTGCATTACTAAAAAGTTTTTATTTAACTTTGTTATCATTTTTGTCTTATATTTTGTTTCAAGTTATAAAATTCAATTACGTCATTAATTTATTTTTTGGGATGCTTTCGCACGCATCGCGTGCATATAAGACTAGTTTTATACGTTTTAACTACTAACTATGTATTTAATACATTTTAACTACTAACTACTTTTTCTTTTTATAAAATGTGGTTCACCTCTTCCACATACTCCACACCACTCTCATTCTTCACACCCACAACAACCACCCCTTCACCATCATTTCCAGATACCGGATGGAGTTTTCGGTACTCAGTACGGAAAACTCCATCTGGTATTGTGCAAAATCAATTTAATTTTTTTTTGAAAGGGTATAAAGTGAGCAAAGAGAGAGGGAGTAATATACACAATTCTACCACATATTCTACGTATACGGGCTGTGAGCTGGTAAATAAGGATTGTGTTTAGCCATACACAAAAGAAAAAGTTTGACTCGCCTCCTATTCCAAGTCCATATTAATGGAAAAAAAGCTATTAAAAGAGGCGGTCTAATTAGACTAACTTAAACTCATCACTTTATTCAAAAAGGTACTTCATTCTCTTCTTTTTATTGGGTTTGGACTATTGCCTAAATTAAAATTAGACGGTCTTTTATAAGACAAACTAAAAAGAAAATTCTCTAAATTAATGTTGCAGAGGGTCCATTTAGAGGTCGATTACATGCCTATTACCCTCACCGTAACAAGACTTTCGTTTTAGAAAAATTGAATTTGAGTACGATTAATAAAGAGAAATGTATAGCTATTGAAAAGTATAATTATTGCTGGAAACATGGATTACTTAGAGTTATTTATTGCGTCAATTACTTTGTTCATCGTGTTCTAATGATTTACTACATCGACTTCATGATTATTGAACAATAAGTATCAAAGTCTGAATATGACCTTTACGAAAATATAACATCACCGCTCTCGGATTCCGAAAGCTAGATTATTTTTTAGTCTAACTCAATTACTCAAGGTTCTAAAATTGTAATATGAAAAACTCAAGGCACTATACTTGGAATAAAGCAAACATCAGAAGCTCTAAATGATGGAATAGGATAACTCAGAGCAATAAACTTCTATTAAAGCCAACCTTAGAGAACTAACTTATAATTTTCCTAAAATAAAAGTTCAATATTAATTGAAACAACAAAATCTCTTCCTCCTCGCTTGACCTTATTAAATAGTGTGTCAAGGCTAGATGTTACAATAAATAAATAAATAAAAGGAGAGGTAGTATATTTTTTCATATTTTATAGTTTTTACAAATGCATAATACGAGATGTTAACATTCAAACTTTTACAGTAACTTGCGTAAATGCAAAAGGGTAACAATTTTGTTACAAGAGATTGTGTAGTTTGGGTAGTTTAGAAAAACCTTCCTTATTTGTTTAGGAACAAATGCATGTGTAGTTTCTACACTATGTTGAGCTTTGCTTTGATTTCACTTTTTTTGGCTTCAGCTTCACTTTAATTAGGCGAGCGCCAGTGGCCAGTCGCCTATTTTTTGCCAGTAATGCCCTATTTTCTTTCAAACCACCGGCCCACCGCCTCTTCCTTCCATCACATGCACTAACTACTGGATGAGTACTACAAATTATTAGGACGATTTTGAGAAATATTATGTTGAGTTTAGTTGCAACACCCACCATCATTTATTCTCTCCTTGCGCAAACATTGGCGGTCCCGAGCACAAACTATTAAGGTAAATAATAGAGGTTTCAAGTAAGACGTTTTCTCACTTTAGTTACCTTCATGATAAAGTTGTTCTAAACAATCAAATCTGGAAGTTCACTCTCTCCCCCTACAGGCTCTTATTCAGCAACTCAATTTCTTTCCTCTCTAGAACATGAACACATATGGCAAAGTGCATCATCACAACCTAAAGGCCCCGTGGTCCGCTGAGTACACTTGATATCAAACAACATTAGTAGAATTTCCCTTTTAGTTAACCGTTGAACGATCATTGCTACCAAAGTACCAACCAAATTAAAATTACAATTCGTAAGCAACCTTGTTAAGACATTGTCGATAACTCATTGACGCATTGACGAGTAACCCATCACAATCATTCTTCTACAAAAAAGGAGCAACCTGTGAGGAAAACATATGCACAAAGCATTACTTAGTCTAACGACAAAGGTTTATAAAACCCTCCTAAAGAAACTATGGGGCTGGAGATTTCCTTTGCTGTTTTCCTGTCCTCTGAAAGGGCTTCACCTGTATAGTTTGATCGGGCTGACCTGCACAAATCTTGCAATCTAGGGCACTTCATCTTGCCAAGCAAACAAACTGAAGGCAAAAGCAAATAAATACACTAAAGCGCCATATTTCTTTCTTTGATTTTTGACAACCTAAACATGATTTCTGCAGAGCTTTGATGCTAAGATGTAGATTCACAATTAGAGCACTGTGAAACAATGCAGATTCCAGATTTGTCAACCTCTGATCATCAACCCAAGCCCCCCAAAAGGTTAAAAACTACACAATATATTACGAAAATTGAATCCCATTTTGGCTGGCTTTGAACAACAATTGACGTATACATTCATTCCTTTTGTGGTCAGAAACAATTAACCTTAATTCTTGCAGTGAGCTAGCGCAAAATCACAGCTTTCTGTTGTCCTGCTACTCACAGCTTCTCATTTGCAGAAGAATCATTTACTGGGCGACATCTGGAATCAGTTTCAAGACCGAGAGTTCCAGGCCAGGCTTGAGTCATGAAGGCACTTGCTTGAGACTCCCAACAAGCACAAAATCACGATAATAAGAAGCACCACGAATTGTAGAAACAAAGAGCATCCTCTAGTTCCACGCTTTTAATGAGGCTTAATGAGAGTCCTGGAGGACACTCCATGAAGCAGTTTTACAAACCCAAGAAAACTTAGCTTTCCATCAGTATGCCGAATCCAGTCATGAAGGACGGCATGAACAGGTATGTTGGGCCCCAATCCAAGCTCCTGAAACAATATCACATAAACACACATCAATGAGGTCTTGTGGTGTAAGCTATAGGTCCTAGATTTGGTTGGGATATCATCATCCAAAGAACTTTGCATTAACTGCATCAGCATTGCAGAAAAATTGGCCCCTTCGGTAGATAAACAGCTCAAAGAGTATAAAGCCAAGTTTGAGTTATGCAGGTGAGACAGTCATCTAACATCGATTGACAAGATGACAACGCTCGGAGTTGCAACAAGTATAGTGAGAAGGGAACACCTAAGAGCTAAGAGGGCCTGAAATTTCGTTTTCTTTCCCGACTGACTCTCATCCCTAAAATCACATTCTCTCTCCTCCCTAACTTATATGCTTGTATAACAACTCCATAAGTATTTGGGACAGAAGATCTGTAAGTTTGAAAATTGAAAGACAGGTAACTTACTGAAGCCAGTTCTTCAATCATGATGGGCCTGTTACCATCCTTTTCAAAAAGTTCATACGCACAGCGAGCATGCTGATCCCATCTTTCAAGAGCCTCAAGTTGGTAGACACTTAAGGCAGCTGCACAGAATTCCTCGAAATCCATTCTTCTATACTGAAGTGCAGTTAACTGTCACAGGAAGAAGGAAATACAAACAGTAACAAAATTAGAGTATTGTTCTATTGTGCACTTAAAGATGGCATCATTAGAAACATGCCTAAAACACTTACAGAAGTTAGAATTTCATGAGCACGAGACTCCTTCATGGCATCTGTTGCATTTTTCAACAAGGCCTGTCCACGGTCAAGAAAGAAAATTTAGATATCATCCTTCCTATCAGATTCATTAGCCTCTTCAAG
This sequence comes from Patellifolia procumbens, assembly GCA_947645195.1. Classification (NCBI taxonomy): domain Eukaryota; kingdom Viridiplantae; phylum Streptophyta; class Magnoliopsida; order Caryophyllales; family Amaranthaceae; genus Patellifolia; species Patellifolia procumbens. The sequence continues at coordinate 6,048,101 of CANSGD010000144.1, forward strand.
AACCTACCTCTTTAATATTTTCCAAACTTATGGTTCCGTTTTTGCTAGGTTGCAGAAGCGCAAATTGCTCCTTTAGATAGAAGAGTTCATCAACTGTCAATGTTTTTGATAGAGCCTGGCAACGAAGTTGCGTAAACAGACAAAGGAAAGGCAGTTAGGTAGTTATGAAGGCAAAAGCAACTTGAATTGAATGGGAAAGGAGGGCTAAAGAACACTAGGATCATGTATAAGTGTATCAAGACTGAAGCGTATTCTCTGAGTGTTATCACATTTTTTGTTTCGCTAAATATAAGAACTTCAATAAACAGAAGAAAAAAAAAACAGTATACCTACCTTCAAAGCAGCTTTCCGAAGAGAAGATGAACGCATATAAATCTTAAGGAGTTTGAAGATAAGTACATCAAGTGGAACTTTAACTTCTCCATGATTTCTTAGCCAGGGATGACCTGCAAACAAAGTTAATAAAACAAGAGCATAGAGAAGCAAGCATAACTTCCATACACTTTTGGTAGAGATACTTACAAAGAGCTTGAGCAGCTGTGATTCTTTTTCTTGGATCTTTGTTTAACATCCGCTTGACAAAGTCTTTCGCCTCCAAGGATAAAGAAGGCCATGGTGGTTCATTAAAACTTGGATCAGCTTTTAGGACAGCTCTAAAGATACCTGATTCAGTACGAGCCCAGAACGGTCTGCTTCCACAAAGTAGAATATATGCAATAACACCGACACTCCAGACATCAGCCTCTGTAGTATAAGATCTGTGCAGGACTTCTGGTGCAACATAATATGCACTCCCTACAATGTCATTTAACTTCTCCTCTGCGAAAAAAATTATCCATGGTATTCCCGAATCAGTACGCTTCAACCACATACAATTACACATACTACATATCAATCCATTAGCAAGAGCATTATGAATCAATGACAGACCTGGTTTAACAAAGTCTGATAACCCAAAGTCGATGGCCTTCAACGATGAATCGTCATCTTTCGACACAAAAAGGAAATTCTGACCCAGCAGCAAACAAAAGTTAGAATGATCATGATAGAACAATTTGTTTCGAGGCCTAGTGGCTGGCGACATGGACAGAGGCCAGACTAGATAATCTAAAAAGTATACAACAATCAAAAATTGAGGATTGTGGCGAGTAAAGGTCTCAATACAACCCTTCCTTATGTGATATATATTGAATTCCATCTGTAATTATGTTCCATGAAATGAAAACATCACCAAAGCAACTAAATCCTAAATGACACTCAAATCTAGCAACATTTGTGCAAACAGAATTACAGATAACCAAAACAAAAAAGATGATTCACAAAGAAATCAATTCACTGCACTTATATTGGAGTAAAATGCTTTATTGAATAATTGGTGATTGCACGTAGAGATATAATTATAATGCAAACATAATCTGTACCCTTACCTCTGGCTTTAGATCTCGATGCACCACACCTTGCAAGTGGCAGAATGAAACAACGTTTAGAATCTGTAATAACACAATCTTGGCATCATCCTCTGTGTATTTCCCGCCCCTACAGGATCATACAATAGAAACTTTCAATTTCAAAACTACATTCACCTTCTATCTGGTATTTGTCTAGCCAGAAAAATATAATTGGAAATTTTAACATTTAAGATAAGTACCTTGAAAGTATTCTATCTAGCAACTCCCCTCCTCGACACAACCTGAAAACAAGGCAGGCTAAAGTTCAGCACGTAGAAGTAGAACAGATATAATGTACTGCTGCAATAGTTCCAAGTTAGCATCATTTAATCACCCAAAAGCATCACTCATGCCTAAAAGGATAGAATCTGGTTGAAATTTTAGGAGAAGCATGACTCATAATACAAGATTGGAGTTGGCTTCAGTACAATGATGTCTTCAAATACGACAAACACATATAAATGTCAGCCCAATGAAACTAAGGCTCCATTTGGTTGGGTGGAAAATCATTTTCCATCAACATAAAAATTTTCCATGAAAATCATTTTCTTAGAAAACTCAATTGTAGATTAACTTTCCTATATTTGGTTTCTTACATAAAAGTTAAACAAAAAAAAAGGAAAATAAATGGGAGGATAGAGGGGAGAAAGAAAAGAGAAAGGTGAGAAATAGGGAGGAAATGTGTTTTCCCTACATGTAGGAAGAAAAATGTTTTTCACTCCACGGAAAACTATCTTCAATCGTTGGGAAAAACTACTTTCCGCTCTTTACAAACCAAACAAAGGAAAGTAGGGAAGATAGTTTTCCGGAAAATAGTTTTTCTTCCAACCAAACAGAGCCTAAAAGCTAGCAGGCTTTGGTCTAGGTTAAATTTAGAAGAAAATACATCAAACTGTCAAGACTTAATTAGCATAATCAGCATAGACATGCATAGAAGAGTAAGCCAGGTGACTCTACTTACTCCATCACTATGTAAACATTTTCATTGTCTTCATACGCATCGTAAATCTTTATGAGATTGTCATGTCCTGCCAAACCTTTCAAGATTTTCACTTCCCTTCTAACATCCTCAATGGCAATAGCCGTGGTCATCTAGCAACAAGTCACCATGAAAACAAAATTAGTGCAGAAGCCAAAAAAACCAACCAGAAATTTCTTGGTTGTTAAGCTGATATTTCTGAATATCTATGTGGACCAAACTGCTCAGTCCATAGCAGCACTTTCCAATCTAAATAGCACTACTACTAAACAGTGTAAACATATTCTCATCACAATCTCAGTAAATCTACATAAGCGAACACCTCAGAAAGACAAAATTTAGAGAAAGCATGACCGCCAAAAAAACATTGAATCAGGATAAGGGCCAATATTCAACATCTACAAGTTCCAGGGATCAAAAGGGAAATATGAGTTTCTAACGGCCAATTTTTCAAGACTTATGGTTTGTTCGTCCAGCTTTACGGGGAGCATGAAAGGCAACAGAGATGTATATTAATAAGTAAAACAATCAAAGTGCTATTCTAAAACATGATACAGATATCCCATAAAAACTAAAACAAAAGAAGATGAACCATCCAATAACGCTGCTTGAACCAGCAGGCCAACATCAAACAACTATTTGAGAATCCTAACTTGACATCTTTCTGTATCTCAATTGCTAGTATATATATTGCCCAAGTGAGAGTCGACCAAAAGCAGAGAAGAACAAAGGAGGTTATTCCGAAAAAGCAACAAAAACAGTAGTACTACTTCATAATGTTATCATGAGTCATCACTCATCAGATGTTCTTGCTGTCATTCTAATCACATTTAAGGCTTCCACTCTCGAAGTTCTATTCTTGGTCCTAAAAAATTCTCACAATCGAAAGCATCTTGGGCTCCATGTTTCCAGAAATTCTCTATTTAAACCTCTTCAAAAAAGTTTGTCTTTGTCTATTACTTATATTTTAACACTAAAGAATAATATCTCATTGCACCCCCCATGAAATCAACTGGATAGGACGGGACAATGTACTAAACTAACGGTGATATGTTAATCTTAAAGCCGTAAAAACAAATCATTAAAAAACTAACACCATCACATAAGTATAAGTATTAAGGCATTCATCCAATCCAACTCACGACAACGAGGTTCAAATGATGAATCAATACAATGCTTCGCTCACGAGGCAAGTTCCCGTTAAACACGCCCATACACCCATACACCCTCAAGAAGATTTCCACCAAATAAGACAACACATGAGGTACAGAAGTTCAAGCTCCAAAACAAAATTATAATACACACAAAGGTAGTAATAGTAATAGTAATCTGATCTTGAAACCATAAAAAAACGGATATTCTAGTGATAAATTTATAATTATACATGTTCCATTATACCCACCATCACATGACGACATAACCATAAAGCCACTTAAACAAAACCCCAAAAACTCCCCCCTCCCTCCAATCTTATTTTAACTACATTTTTATACTTGAGCAGATCTGACTTCTTCAATCCCAACAACATTCATCCAATCTTGTTACTACATAATTGCAGCTCAATCCCGCAGCTCACCCATCAAAAAATTACACATAAGAGTTTAAACTCTTCCCGTTAAAAAACTAAGTTTCAGAACTCGTCAGGTCCAATCACGTGTGAAAACAAAGGGGAAATCTTTTAATTACATAATAGCATCACGAGCTGATCAGGTCCAATCACGTGTGAAAAGAACTGGAAATCAAGTATGATCAAGTCCAATAAAGTTCACTTAAAAAAGTGGAAACCGAGTTCGATCAAGTCCAATAAAGTTCACTTCAAATAAGTTTAGGCCGAGAGGACACACCTTATAATAACCTCTCACTAGTTTATATTTTATATTATAAATTCACTTTCAAATTCATAATAGCACCTCAGAGCTCATCACGTCCAATCACGCGTTAAAGCAGGGGAAACTAAGGGTGATCAGGTCTAATCAGGTCCAATAAGTTCAGGCGACGAAAAGAACACACCCTATAAATTATAATAACATCTTAATGGTCTATATTACTCCCTCCGTTTCTCCGTTTCATATAGTTTGTTATGTTCACCTAGTAAATACTATTCTCAAAGTTCACTTAGTTAATTAATATATTTTTTTTTATAATTTTTACAAATACACAATTAGACATGCTCAAAATTTTGTATTGGCATGCGTAAAACAATTTATATGAGACGGATGGAGTATATATGAGACGGATGGAGTATACAGTGAAAATTCAAATTCAAACAACACAAGACAAAAAAAAAAAAAAGAAAGTGGAAATTAAAAAAGAGGGAAGATTAAGAACCAACCTTAGCTTTAGGGATGATCTTGACAGCAACTTGTAACCCTTTCAAATCACCCTTCTTAGCAGTAGCAACTCTAGTATACCCAAAATGACCTCTCCCAACTTCTTCACCAACTTCATACTTATCTCCAAAATGCTTAGAAAACCCAAACCTTTTATCCAAACCAACACTTCCACCACTTCCACCACCACCGCTTTCGCTTCCTTCGGGTATCGAACCTCCAACGCCATTCCCATTAGGCTTAACAGTCCCTTGTCTTCTCGCAAGAACAGCTCTTATATGCTTCGCCGGAGATGGCGGAGGAAAGGGGCGTTTGAAGAAACGTTTCGGAGTGTTGGAATTTGAATTGGAAGATGCATTTGTAGTTGATGCTGGTGACCATAATGGTGATTTCTTTGAGAATAGATAATGAGCTGGACTTGGACTGTAGATCCCGAAGAATGGGGATTTTTTACCTGGATTTTCGCCGGATTTTCTCGCCGGAGGTTGGTTGTTGTTGGTGGTGGTTGTGTTTTCGGGTTGGGTTGGATCAGAGATATGGGTTTGTGATGGTGGTTTTGAAGTGCATATACCCATTTCTTTTTTATTTTTTTTTTATAGTGTGAACACCATTGTTGCAAATATCCTTGTTTGTTATTTGAAAGTGGAGTTTGAGTAGGGAGTTAGTGGGAAATGTTTGGGGTGGGAGACAAATTGGGGAGAGGAGGAAAAAGGTGAGGTTTAATTTGGAAATGGAGAGAAAAAGGAAAAAAGAAAAAGAAAGTGGGAGAAAGAGAAAGAGAAAGAAGAAAGAGAGAGAGAGAGATTAAAGGAGGAAATGCTGGGGGGTTTTAATGTGGACCGGTGGATGGTCCTGTCTGACCATAATTATGTCTACGTGGCTTACATCTATACTTTTCTTCTTTTATTTATTTATTTACAAGACTATCGGATTTTGTGAATTTGTTGTTCAAAAAAACGTTTTTATTTAACGTTTGTTTTTGTTTTTTTTGAAATTAAAGTCTTGGAATGAGAAGTGGATAGTGATTTAGTCACTTTTTTTTGGGAAGGAGGTCTCAAAATACATTATTTTTCATGAATTAAAGTCATATGATATTTATTAAATAATAAATAACGAAAGTAAATCTGAGAATGTACATTTGACTAAATCACTATCCATGAAAAGAACACATATTGATAACCGCTCAGATAGTACTAAGGGTTCATTCTTTTTTTGCTTATCTGAACTATTAGGTAATATACATTATCCTAACTTATTCAATCTTATTAGACTTTATTTGACCTTATTCAGTCTTATTAGAACTTGTTCAACCTTATTAGATTAAACCTTATTACACCTTACTCGACCTTATTAGTCTTTATTCGGCCTTATCTGAACTTATAAAGACTGAAAATAATGGACCCTAACAATAGCCATACAGTTTTTTTTGTAGTTAAGAATATAAATTAAAAGAAAACTGGGAAGTGCTGGAGTGTATTAGGAAAGTGGAAATTATGAAGCCAACAGTAAAAAAATTCAAATTCACTTATATATGACAATTACAATAGAATTATAGAAAGTTACAAAATAACGAATGCATATTAAATTGAAATAAATATTTTTATAACACTCCAAAACCATGATTATTGATGAGATTAAAATTTTTAGGGAAACCTATTTCACAACGTTGTCTAATGCAGCCTTCTACGAGAGCGTGTTTATCGATCTATTGTAGTTTCAAAGTAGAATTTGGTATAAATCAATTGATTTTAAACGAATGAGTGATATCTACCGCAACCAAATATAAGTTCCGATAAACAAAATCGATTGAATAGGGCAAGACTATGTTATGTAGATATAACCCAATACTCAATATATATTGAGCTTTATCTCTTTCTGTTTACGAGTCTGGAGACGTTATGCTTGTTTTTGCTATCCCGATTTTTTTTTGTTGAACGGAATTTGTGTAAGAGTTCTGGCAAACTTCAGTATTTCGTATGCAGAACCAATTATTTTAACTACATTAAATGTTTTTTCATACTCGTCAAGACACTCGAGGCTATGACTACTTCTTTACGCTCCCATTTGTTGCTCCATCGAACTTGCTACATTACCAAGTTCGCAATTAGACTTTGTCGTCTTAGATTGATACCAAGGTCGAGCCCAAGACAAGTGGACCCAATTTTAACAACGGATATCGCAACAATGAAATTGGCACCTTGTTTAGCGAGTAGGTGTTGGCTTTAAACATAACATATACAATATTAGTTTTTTCACAAAAACACTTGTTATAATGGGTACTTAAACCACATGTAATTGCATAAGACCCATTTGAATTCAATCTGAATATAACAACTAAATGCTTATTTTTTGTCGCTGCAGTATGTTGACACTAGATTTATCAAGTTTTATAGATTAATTTTTTGGTTCTTTGATTTCAATTTCAAGATCTCACATTTCATTTTAAGCAATAGTTTCTTTTTTTTTAGGCATTTACACTAAGGCCAGCTGGCAAGGGCAAGTTTTCTCCAATTTATTTTCCTTTGAAAATGATTTTCTGTCCAACTAAAGGGGAGTTAATTTTCATTATTTACCTTCCTCTTTCAACCCCCTATATTCCTTTATATTATGATAAAGAATTATATACAAGAGACCAAAACTTTAAAACTTATTTCCATTAGGCAAAAGCTAATGAACGTCCTCAGGGTATTAGGCCGTTAGATAAGGTAGATAAAAGTGAAAAGTTTACACCATCCTATCAGTAATTTTGGTATAGTATATTCCAAAATTAATACCATTTTATGAAATATATTAAATGTTCATTAACGCACCAGGGACGTTCGTTAACAAGATCTTTTCCATTTATTTGCACTGCATAAAAAGAAATGGTTGGCTTTTGCGGAAATCATACAGGACTTTTATTCGTTTAATAGATTTATATTCTTTGACAAAATGGCTTGGAATGCAATGATTAAAGATTAATCGAAGTCAATGCATTATGATGCTACACCTTGTAACATGAAGTTGCTATGTTATCATTTTCCCAGGGTTTGTTAAGTCTACTGTATTAACCTATTCTTTTTTTTTTTTAATAAAGTCGTGATTCGTGAATGGGTCCTACCGTCCTAGTGCTATTCTAGAATTTTAGTGTGCTGGTTATTCATTTGCTGCAAGGATTCGATCTCGAAAGGATTGTGATAGATTGTGGGAGGTGGATAGTGAAACCACCAAATCAACTCACACCAATCCCTTTTCTTTTTTATTATAAAGTGAGATTTGACTCTAGGTTTTCAAGATATCACCGACTGTATTAAGTTATTCAATTGACCATAATATCGATGAGAGATCACCATTTTTTTTTTTTGATAAGAGTTGGTGTTTTGATGGTTATTAGTTATTACTCCTACTTATGAGTTTATCCCTCACATTATGTTCTATCTTGTATTACCGACTCTATCAAATCGATTTTCCACTAAATATTATCCCTGACAATTTTAAAATCTTCAACATAACATTATGTTTAGCTTTAAATTACCGACTCTACGACATTGATTTTTCACTAAATTAAATTAATTATCTCTGACACTTTCTTAAATTCTTCTAAGAAAAATTGAAGGGAAAGTTAGAGTATTATATTTAGAGACCAATATAAGATGACATGCAATAACTCACACTTGTACATATGTGAAATAACTTTTCTATTCTAAAATTTCTTTAGAGTAATTAGGTCATTTTTGTTCTTATCAGCTAGAAAGCCTATAATTTTGGAAGCAAATACCTAACCCCATACTATCCTCTAATCTCTCGAAAAAAAGTTTGCAAGAGAACCTTTATGTGCGTGTGCTTCCATCTTTACTCCATTATTAAGTATAAAGTCAACTGACTAGTTGAATGCTCGCTTGAGTACATTCTACTAACAATATGAATTTAATTTGCGCATGTGGAAGGCTACATAAGTATTAATACTTGTCCAACTCATCATCACTCTTAAATTTTTAATGCAGTCACCAACTGCTATTTCTTTCTGTTGCTACATATGCTAATCTTCTCTACCCCTCTGTTTCAAAATCTAAGAAGTCATGATTCATCAAGTACTACTTATATCGGTTTTTATTAGTTGTAAATGTAGCAATGTTGTAAAACTTTACATTGTTTATATACACTTTTTTTTTCAAACTTTGACTATAGTATTTTTGACTAATATATAAAACAAAACTTTTATATGTAAGATGTAGGGTATATGCTTCACACATATGTAATAATTTTTAAATGCAACACGTCCACTTTCACACAAGCTGAACGCACCATTTTGACCGTTTATATGTTGAATTATTGATTAAAATGGATAATTTTTTTTCGATCCGATTAAAATGGATATTTTGATATTATATATCGAGACTAGTCGAACAAAATACTACCTGGTTATTTACAAGTATGGAATGCGATCAAAGTTAATATATAAATGTGCAAATTATCAATGTTACAGGAATTGTAACACGAAATCAGTATATTTTATAATAACGGTAGATGGTGATAATTTATGGTCAAATTTTTGAGTTTGCATTGTGGCCGAACATTTAATATATAAAGACATTAGATGAAAGATAAGAGTACTTTTTGAAATTGGTGGATTTCTCTATCAATAGTGTACCAAGTTATGTACACAAGAGGAGCCGCCCCTTCACATGAATGAGAGTCAAGCATTAAAAAGAGGTACCAAAAATTTGTTACACCTTACTATCATAGATAATCTTACAAGTTATAGCAGTTTATAAGCAGCTTGGTCCCTAAGCTATGCCATTTGCACTCGAGAAGCAAAGAATGATATACAGTTTTGGGCAAATCTTTTGGGACTAATACACTTTTTTCTACTTGCAAAAAACGATTGCTTGTCTAACTACCAAATTATGTCAAGCAACTGTGATTCTCCGTGACCTTATGGCTTTATGGGACTCTATGGCAAAGCAAAGAACCTATTGGTTATAGTTTAAGTTTACGTTGCCCGAACACTTTATAACAGTTGGTGACCGTTTCAAATATAATGTTCGAAGTTTTGGAGATTTTAAAGGAACTTTTTTATCGATAAAATATAATCAAAATGTTCCTTTTCCATTTCTATATCTTTTTGTTACAACTTATATATGTTTCTGTGCAACATACTATAGCGATCATCATCCTTATATGCATGTCATAGTTAATACATGCTCCTTGACAAGCTGCCATACGATTTCCTTGACACACTGATAAATCTTATGCAAGAATACCAAGGCAATAAGATCGAAGTACTCTAAAACCACATCACTCAAATTATATAAACCTAATACACTCAATTCTTTTTCATGACCCCATTTAAAATATGGCTGAACCATGGATTTTCTCTCGCTTTTATTAGCAATAATGAAATGAGGCTGAGTTTGATTTTGTAATGCACGACGAACGTATTGCTTGTGTATGATAGATGTTAAATTAAAATTTACAATTATAATGCACTTTAAATCATTTATTTCCTCCGTTTCTTTTTAACTGCAACGATTTGACATAAAGTAGAGAGAAAAAATGTTCAATCGTTGCAGATAAAAAGAAACGGAGGAAGTATATTGACATGAATAACCTATTTTTGTGACTAATAAGATTAGGAGTACTTTCATAATATGATATTTTTCAAAAAGATATAAAAAAAGCCTTATGAGATCTTTCTCTCAAGGATGTACCCATGACTATCTAAATAAATAAGTTTCAAAAGACCGAGCTTTGTATGGGCATCAATGAATATGCTTCTTTGGTTATTTGATGCTCTAATTTTTTATTTTTTTTTGAAGGAGAAGCTCTAATTTGGTTATGAAGTTTGCAACTTGATTTGCTCATCTGAATATGTGCGTTATTATGGTTGAATCAAATAAGATCTGGTTGATGTCGGTGACAAGAGTTTGGAATTGGATGTAAGGGCGTACTATAGATGCCTTTGACTATATTGATTTCAACAATAATATCCCTTATATTTTACATTTTCTTGGCTTGGATTAGGCCATTTCGTAAAGCAATAGATTCGTTAATAAGTCACAGTTATGAGGATGTTGCTTTCAGTCTCTAATCGCAATTCCTGTTGCTGGTGAATTCTGAGTGGATAAATGACACGCTAGTAATAGAGGGAAATAATGAATTTCAACTCAACTGCAAAGAACTCTATACCTCTCAAACTTGTTCGCGAAATTTGTCTACTATCTAAGTGGGTCAAACTTTTATCATGCTCACCCGTTCAGCGTTCTTGATCACATAGATTCAACTTTACCTCGCCCTGCTGATAATATGTCGGACGCACTGTGAAAGCGACTTGACTCTGTCATAAGTATTGGATCTATGGCACCATCAGGACAAACTTGATTCAAATGGTGCTTTGTTAAGGAGCTAGACCTGTCAAAATTCGACCCGACCCGAAACCCGACCCAAAAACGACCCAAAAATAGTGGGTTTTGAACACAACTTTTTGACCCGAACCCGATTGCGTCCGAACCCGAGAAAACCGTTTTTTACCCGACCGACCGAAAAATCATTATATTTTTAGAAATAATATGAAATTATGAGAATTTTATTGCTAAAAAATAGCTTCAACCTAGAGTATTTGGTTCCAAAAATGAATTTTGTTAAATGTGGATGTAATTTTAATGGTTGAATTCAACTATAAATGACTATATTTTATATAACTTACTATTTTCAACGTATATTGTGTATATTTTGTTACATATATGACTAAAAAACCAAATGAAAGAAAGAGCAAATACAAATCCCTTAACCCGTTGGGTCGACCCGAAATCGAACACAATGGGTCTTGAACACGGTTTATTCGACCCGAACCCGGAAATATTTTATTTTGACCGACTCGACCGACCCGTTTGACAGGTCTATAAGGAGCACTACACAACTTATTTGGAATAAACCTTTTTCGGTATAACAAAAATACAGACAATTTATTTATCTTAAAAACCAGTTAATTCCTTACATCCCAACAATTTTACATACAATAATTCTTATTATAGAAAAAAGAATACATTAAAAGATCATTAATCTCATAATTATTATCACTGATCCTATAATTTCTACTATTAATCTTATTATTATTATTAAAAATCTTATTATTGTATCACTAAAGGAATAATCTATGATTATAATTATTATAAGAAGATTGGCTTTAGCTAGAATAATTTTATGATTTTGTCTCTACATTAAGACAACAGAAAGAAGGTACTTTCTTTGACTTAAAAATACATCTTATAAAGTTGGAAATCATCTAACTTATATGCTATATAACGTACCAAGTAATACTTGGTCTAGTAGTAATAAGAGCATCCTTTCAAATCAAGGTTAGGGGTTCATTCCCCATCACTAGGAGCACTTTAAGGGTAGAGATTCCCCTTATCCTTCCCTCATATTCTCAAGTGTCTGGTCTATTAGAACCCGAGTGCGGTCCAAGCCACTTCTTCTTAAAAAAAGCTACATAACGTATACATGAAAGAATGGGGGTGATGCTACAAAATACTTGCTTCATTACTCGAGCTTTGATAAAGGGTAAAATGGAAGAGTACAATCTTTGCTGTTCATTTCCTTAAATGGTTGCTTAAAGCCTTAAACCATCTATTTTTCAGACTTTTGAAGTTTTCTCTTCTAGTACTATAGCGTTAGTCAACCGAATGCCCTAATATCTAACAACCACATGTCTAACAACTAACAATCATTAATTGTTACAACAACTAAAACTTGTACTAGTATATATAAGCAACATTGCTTAATTTGGAATTTTTTATAGATAAAAGGTTGTTTCTCCTCATATAGATAAACATTGGATTGAATCTAAATATCTACTTGTCTATTATTATAAGGAGAATGCTAAATACAACTTTTAGGGTATATACGAATCTAAAAGAATAAATTTAGGTAACTTTCAAGTATTAATAAGAGTGATTTACGCGTGATTTTGGAACAAGTTTAGTTTCCAACGTAATTCCATTTCTAGCAATGTATTTAATGATTATGGGTTGCATATATCATTATCTTTATTATAATTATTAGAAAGCATGAATACACATTGTAGGTCTGTAGACTACCACATGTCATTTTATGTCATACGCTGACATGGTGTCACTATACATCTTACATGTCAATTACATTTCTCAAATGTATAAGGGCGTTTGATCTTGTGTGGATTTTTGGTTAATCTCTATTATTTTGACTTAGTACTTTAGTAGTATCTGCATTAGACTCACTAAATTCCTAGATTTAATCAGCATTAATCTAGAGTGCAAAATAATAAGCACCTGTTTTTCTTGACTTGCTTTTCAGTTTTAAAGTTCATATCAGATCAATTGAGTAAAGTTCAATTATATTCTGCTCAATTAGCTTAGGTAAATTAGTTTACACTCGCGCATATAATTTTATTCAATCTCGAAATTCCGTGAAATCTATTCTATAACAAGTAAATTAAGTTTAGATTAAACAACGCAAGTTCGTTACAAAAAATTTAGCACGCTATTTTTAATGGATGACATTATAATTAATAAGGAGCCCAAGTGATCTTATAAATCACATGCGCACTCAACCAACTATAATGGCCACATTCCAATTCTAAAACCGAAGTGGTTGGTGCATAAATTCGTGAATAATCATGAAATGAATGTGAATCTTCCCCCCATTGAAAAATTCTTACAAATTAGTATGTACTCCCTCCATTTTTATTAGGGATACCTTAACGTTTATTACTATCTATATTGTATTTTTTTGACAATTTTATGTTAGTTACACGTAAAGAAAAACATAGTTATGTGGATTCTTGTTTGATTCATCTTATTCTGTAGAGTTATAATATCAACTTTTTCTAATTTTTACTCATGTACAATTCGAGATATTTATGTTCAAAGATTTCTATTGACATTAATGAAAAGTACAAATATCCCTATTAAATAGAAAATGGCAAAAGTGATGATTAAACCCCTTAAGTTTGATCAAATGTGAGTTTAGACCCCTTGAAGTTGTGGGGTTAAATATCACAAATGTAAATTAAGGGGTGTAAACTCACATTTAAGAAAACTTAAGGGGTGCTTTCACCACTTTCGTGAATAAAAAACAAATGAAATATGAGAGAATGAGAAAGATATTATTAACCCTCTATACCACGTCTTGCCCAAAATTGGAGGAATCTTTTGGTTCACATAATTCAGGTATTAGGTATGAGTTTGGAATGAGCTAAACCCATACCATGTGTTTGGTTGGAGATTTTATGATTTTAAAACCCATACCTCAAACCCATGAGGTATGGGGTTTAGAAACCCTTGGGGGGAGGTGGGTATGGCTCATTCCAACTTCCTAGGTATCAATTAACAAGAAAGACTAACAAATATTGTAGTTAATAAGCTCCTTCAACGTTCTTTCGTGATGTACCATAAAGACTCAACATGTACAAAAAATTTCTTTTCTACTCTAATATGAGTTAATTAAAATAGCTTTGATAGTAGAGATATTTTTTTTCCCTTGTAATCATATAATTTTGCAATTTTTTTTCTTTTCATTAAATTTGTGTTTGTGTGATTTTTTTTCCGTTTACGTGTTAGTCATCATCTTTTAAGAAACACAATGACTAACAAAAGTGTGTAGGCTATGATTATTTTTCATGTCCTATCTAGTTTATTTTTCGAATTTTCCTTCACAAACTACATTCATATGATGATCTTTTTTTCTTCTCAATTTGCCACACACACAAGTGTATTCATATATAAATATTATTTTTCTCAATTTGCTAATCACCAAGAACCGTATTAATATAATTTATTTTTTCTCAATTTTCTAACCACCAAGAACTATATTTATATGTTTTTTTTTTCTCATTTTGTTGATCACCAACCTTTGCATGCATATGATATATCTTGCAAAAGTTTTTTTTTATTTTTTTATTTTATTTTCTACGCTTGTGCAAATTTATAATATTATTTTGAAGCATGGTTCGTAATTTGTTGGTCTTGGAAAAATCTAGCCAAAATTCACCTTACATATGTAAATATTATAAGATAATATAAAAAGAAGAGGGGAAAAAAATATTCGTGATATATGTGAGATGTTATTTTATTTGATTCATGATTTTAAAATATTTTAAACCAAATAACTAGTAAGAGTATCATTTTCATTTCAAAACTGAACCAAACACATGGTATTAGAAATCAAGTTCCAACCCCATGCCACCCTGGTTTGATTCCTAATTCCAAACTCATACCACATTGTGAACCAAACGGGGCCTAGATGGTATTAGTATCGTGAGGTCAATGTGCTCTTCTGGTCATAACGGAGGCTTGGAGTTGGAAAGGAAAAATATTGATTGAAACAAAGGGGCGAACAATTATCTATTGGTAGGCGATAACAAATTGAGAAGGTCCAATTAAAAAATAAATCCTATTTAGTAATTTCTAGGGCATGTTCTCTTCGGCATAATTTAGCTGAACTGAACTGAACTGAATTGATTGGAGCTGAACTGAACTGAACTGAACTGATTGGAGAACTGAACTGAACTGAACTGAACTGAACTGAACTGATTGGAGCTGAACTGAACTGAACTGAACTGAATTGAATTAAATTGAATTGAATTGAATTAAATAATTATATAAATAATATTTAAACAATAATAATATGAATATTAAATAAAAATTATAATGATTAGTAATAAGAATGAATAATAATAATAATAGTATTTTGGATATTTTTAAATGATAGTTATAAATAAATAATATTAATAATCATAAATTTATAATAATAATAATAATAATAATGATTAATGATTATAATGATAATTAATAACAATTATTTTATAGTCTTTGTATTAATATATTAATACTTGATGATGATTATATAATAACAATAATATCTAAAAAGTAAATTAATATTACTATTTTAATATTTAGATTTAATAATATAATAATATTTAGTAATAAAATAAGGATTGGGTCGGACTGTGCAAAATTGCATCATAAACCGTTTTGACGTGATTTGATTGGTTTATGCTTTTGACCTAAACCATGTTCCTCCCTAATGATAATAGTAATAATAATGAGTAAAGCTATAATAAACAAAATAATATATATATATATATATAATAATGATAATACTTAATAATAATAATATAAAATAAATAATAATAATAATAGTAATTAGTAAAATAAATTATAAAAGAATGGAGCTGAATTGAACTGAACTGAATTGAACTAAAATGAACTGAGCTGAACTGAACTGAACTGATTGGAGCTGAACTGAACTTAACTAAACTGATTGGAGCTGAACTGAACTGATTGGAGCTGAACTGAACTTAACTAAACTGATTGGAGCTGAACTGAACTGATTGGAGCTGAACTGAATTGAACTAAACTGAAAATAAACTGAGTAGAATAGGCCCCTAATCCAAAATTTTCACTTGTAATTGGACTTATGCATGCATACAAGTCAAAAGAATGTATAATTAATTCTCAACTGAGGTTAGTGGTGGATCTAGGCTAGAAGTTGAGCTTTGTAATGTTGTACGCAAGAATTGAGATTATGTAAGAATTGGAAAGGCATGTTAAATCGAATCATAGAATCGAATCGTAAAATCGTAAGATTCTAAAGAAATTAAGTTTTATGATATATTGTATAACTTGTTAAGTCATTTTTTTCCCATTAAATGACTTTTATTTTTAAATTTTTTTTTGGTCCTTTAATTATACGATAAATCATTAAAAACGGTTAAGATTAGAAGTGCAAGACCACCAATCGTGTATTAAAGAGTTGATACCAGTAGCATGGTTGATGAAAAAAGACGAGTTTGAGTGAATTGTGAAAGTGAAATTGAGTAAGTTTAATAAAAAAATTATTGAATATGTGAGTGTTACTCATCTAGAAAGAGAGAAACATTATAACAATAGGCTTGACCCATTATTTTAATAGAATATTGAATATTTGATAAAATCGTATAGAATCGTTAAAATTTTAAGATTTTAATGACGATTTTAAGATTCTAATTAAGTTTTAACTGATTAAGATTCTAGTTGCGATTTAAATCATTTTGCAAATTAAGAGCGTAAAATCTTAAGATTTGAAGACTTAAATCGAGATTTTAATTACCACGGTTGTATTTTCCTATTTTAATTTATTGTCTACAATCTATTATTATCTATCAATAAAGATGATTCAGGTAATCCGCCCGATTTTTTAAGTATATGTTAAGTGCATGGTTTGTGAACAAGCTCGGTGCTTAATGAAGCTACTACTTTAGAAAATTAGAAATAACATTTGAAGTTTGGGTTGAACATTTTCAACTCATTTAATATTGACTCGAACACGAACTTAACATGTTTAAAATAATATGTATACACCATGAAATGTATACATTTTGGTGTTTTTCTAAAAATATGATAATCATGAGCCATTTTAGGGTTCTTATGTTTCTTGACTAATTTTAATATATATATACACACACAAACACACACACACACACACATATATATAGGAAGAGGATCAAGTGAAAATTGTTTTCACCATGAAAATCAAGTAAAAGGGTACATGTTAACATAAAAGGATACGTGTGCTTTCATTAATGACATTTTTGTAAATACTGACAACTTTGATGTTAACAGTACAACTTTGATGTTAGAAACATGCGTACCCTTTAATAGTAATATGTACCCTTTTATATCTTATATGTACCCCTTTTCCCAATCAGGACTGTTAGTTTTCAATTTTCAGCAAAAACTCTCTCTCTGTACATATTATCAAAATCAGTTTTTTTGGGATCTTTAGATATAAATAGGTCAAAACGGTTCAACCTTAAAACTGATCAGCCCGAGTAATCCCATTTAGATAATTCAATTGAAAAACTTAATCCAAACTCGCTTATTTCAGATTGGGTTTAGATCGAGTTAGCAGATTGATCAACTTTTGCCAACCTTAAAAATCACCACTACAAAAACTTTTCCTTTCAATATTCTGTATTTTATGCCCATTATCCAAATTGTGACCATAGCTAGCTACTACCATTTGCCTTCATCTCAGCCCACCTTTGCAGAGTTCAACATCAAGAATAAAGAACATTAATTTGGGTTTGCTAGAAAATGACATAACCAACTTGTTCCATAGTGTTAAGTGTTAACTCTTTGGCCTCAAAACAAAACTTATACCAGAATTATATAATGAGTTCTGTTTACCTTTCGGTTATCAATCAGGTCCCACAAATTTAACAATTCCGACAAGCATGATCCATCCTCATCTAGGAAAGAATTTATTGTATTGCTTGTTGTTTCTTCTACTTCTTTCCCTTTAAATTAAAAAATGGACAAAAGATGCACCAGAAATATTTGATCAAATGTAAATTAGATCACAGTAAAAGAAACAAAAAGGTGGTTGGAGTAAAAATTGTCTTCTCTCCATAGATATTACAAAATTTTCTAATTACTTATTGTAGCGTTAGTGTCAATATGTACTATTTAATTGATATTGACTTGTTTACACATATTGGAACATAGATCCAGCGATCACTCTATTTCAAAATAAATGCACTATTTAAGGGAATATAAGAAGTAGAAAGAAAATAATAGACTTATAGTAGAAAGAGAAAAGGTTGATATTAAAAGCTCATTAAAAATATATAATGCAAATATATAAGGAGCGACTACAAATGGAAAATGGAACACAATTTTTGAAAAGAAGGAATTACTTTCGGGTTTATAGTATATGTTACCTTATTGCTCCAACTTATTTTAACTTATTGTTCCGATAAGAGTAAAAAATAAGGGGAACATAATGCTATCTAATTTCTGACATGCAAAAAATTTATTATCCATACCATATCCAAACATGATTGGATGATACATTTTTTGAAATTTTAGTTATATTGCGTTTTTTCGATAAGTCATATGCTCTCTTCAGCTTACAAAAATAAATTTTTAGATATAACCAAGTCTAATTAAGGCCGATTTGCTCTAATCCGACGTATATGTAAAGTAAAATTATAAAAAATTAAATTTGATCAAGTCTAACAAGTTTAGTTTAGATGTATCTAAGTGATCTCACCATTAAACACAAACTTTTTTCTTTGTTGCGTGGTGGGGGTGTAGACATGTAGTGATTAGTGACAAAGGTGAAAACTCAACTAACAAATGATAATTGATAAGACCGGTAAATTTCCCGCGTCTTTTAGACCAACTGTCTAATAACTTTTGGGTCCCGCAAAGCTAGTGCGCGTATGTCCTTTTTATCAAATTGGTTTTTTCTCTACTTATGTTTGTTATTTGTTTCAAATAATGACGTTACTTATATAGAGCTAATAGGTCAGCAACACAATACTCCCGCCAAAAAAGGTAAAGAAAAGAATATTATGATTTAATCCACATATTGCCTCTAATCTCAATTCTCCTCCACTCATTCATAATTTTAGGATTAACAAGTCTTAAGAGTCATATTGTGCACTTTGTGGTGTATAATCACTTAATTTACAATATTTCTTTCTTTATGTAAAAATAGAATTTGCTTAGACATTTGTCACATTTGAGGTTTTTTCCCTTAAAAACTAGATTTCTATGCACGCGATGCGTGCGACAACAATTTTATTATGAAATTTCATAATCTACATTAGATAATTTTATGGATAGTCCCATCTTACCACCTAAACTTTTCATATTTTTAGAAACTCCCACCTTAATGTTCTTTTTTAAAATTCCACCTACCATTTACGATTTTATTAAAAACTCCAACCACTTAACGGTTTTTGTCAATTAACAAAATCATTAAGTGGGTCCCACATATACATTTTGTTAACAAAATGGAACTTGAAATAGTTGCAATCCTTTCAAAATGGTGATAATTTGTTCCAAATTTGCTCTAAACTTGTTGAGGATTTGCCCTTAAATTGATGAAAGTGACTTTAATTTCAACGTAAACTAATAATAAAATGATATGTGGGGCCCACTTCACGGTTTTGTTAACGAAATTTAACAAAAATCATTAAATGGTGGGAGTTTCTAATAAAATTGAGAATGACAGGTGAAAATTTAAAAGAAAAATTCATTAAGGTGAAAGTTTCTAAAAACGTGAAAATTTAGGTGGTTTTGAACAAAAACTCCTAATTTTATTTGCATACGATGTGTATTTTGCCTGCTGTAACATGATAAAATGTGAAGGTACACAATATATTTTATTTTCAAGCTAAATTCATTTTGGCTCATTTTTCTTTGAAAACCTCCCTTACTCCCCACCATCAACTACAACTTTTGTTATGTAGTACCCGGTAAGGTATTTTTTGCTCATTGTCCAGATGAGAAAACATTCAAAAGTACTTGCAATACTTTATCATGATCAATTTAATCAAATGTGCCTTCACTCATGAACAATCAATTACTCATGTATTTCAAAATAAAAAATTTCAAAAGTATATAAAAGTATAGAAAAGTGGGTGTCTATTTATAGATCTCAAGAAAATATAATCGTTGATATTTTTTAAAATTATTTTTACTTTGTAGGTTTTTAGATATTTTAGTTAGAAGTTTTGAACATCTTTTATTAAAAATTTGATGGCTAAATTTGGAAATAAAACTTAATTACTTAATAAACTCTTTGATTAATTTTATTTATTTTTCTTTTTTTTCTTTTTGGTGTCCACCCCCACCTCTTCACTTATATAATAGAGATAGAATTTGCTTAGACATTTGTCACATTTGAGGTTTTTTCCCTTAATAAGTTGAATATCATATGCTTCTTTTTCGTCTATTTTTATTTTAGGCGTATTTAAAGGTAGTTGTTGATTACAATATCTTCTTAGAAAATCGACTAGATCTAATCTCTAATGATGATGAATAGTAGTATTTGGTGGAGTAGTGTGTGAGCTAACTTTTATTAAATAGTTGGATTATATACTAGTATCTTTTTTAGTTGTTATGCTTGACTATTAACTACTATTCACCAACTATTCTTGTCCATTTTATTTCTCCTTATGTATAAGAGAAAAAATAGCTAGTCAAATAATATATCTTATTTTATTCGTCCTAATGTATATTTTCATATATTAACTTTCTGTAATTTTAATGAGTCTTATGATTGGATATCATGCAAAAAAGAAACGTGTTAACTTACACAGACAAAGGAAGTTTATTTTGTCATTTTTTGACTCCCGACATTAATTTTACCAAACACTATTTTTTAAAAAAACTACTTGCACAACTAACCTCTAATAACTAAAATCTACATCTAACAAGAATTAACATACAACTACCTTGACAACTAACTGCTATTGCGATAACTAACAACTACGACAGCTTTACAATGATATGCATGAAAATTACAAGTGTAATTAGCACTTATAAGAATATTAAAAACGGACTATTCGTGAACACTTCGAGCTCGGTCAAGGTTCGGTCAGAGCTCGGCTTGTTGTGACTCGGCTTGAGTTCGAGTTGGGCTCGAGACCTTTAACGAGCTGAGCTGGGTTATGTTAAGCTTGGCTCGAAAAGCTCGTGAACAGGCTCAATTATTATTTTATATATCGAAATACTATATTATCTATGAATCTAAAAAAATATTTTTTCTAGATATTACACAATGCTAAGCTAATAGATTTAGTGTTTGAAAATAAATTCAAAAACAAAAATATTCGTTAATAAATAATAAAATAGACAAATAAACTAAGAATAATAATAGATTAAGTCAAGCTTGTTCATGAACAACTCGACAACGGCTCGGTCAACGCTTAGTCTAAACTCGACTCGATAAAGACTCGATCCGCTAAGTTTTGAGCTCGGCTCGAGTTCGAATAAACTTAAACGAACACGAGGCGAGCTAAGTAGAGTTCAGGCTCGGTTCGTTTGATAATCACCCCTAGCTCCCACTATCCACGTAAACACACTAAAATTTTGGGTCCATGCTTTGCAACATATTAGCACTTATAAGAATATATCAAAACTTTTCTTTATCGGTACCTTATTTGTGAGAGGGTCAAACTTTATAAGTTCTTATTACTCTATCTATTTTTATTTAATAGGAACATTTGTATTTTTCACGCTTGCCATTGCATATCTTTGACCACAAATATCTATAATTCCGCATGGATAGAAATTATAAAAGTTTATATTAAAAAACTAAATATTAAGATGTATCAAACAAAATCTCACATGACTATATTTTTTCTAATGTATAAATACCATAGGATAATCAAAGAGTAAAATGTGAATATTAACAAAAGCAAAACCTCCCTAGCAAATAAAAACGGAGAGTAGTATTTATCTGAATTTTTTTTTCCTGATCAAGATAAAAAATAAGTTGAAAATAACATGACCTTTATGCCGTTCCACGGTGTAGCAAATAAAAGGAGATAGAAGAAGTACATTTTTTCCTTTAATAACTATGGCTCTGTATTATCCATTTATCCCTAATTATTTTACTTTTTTTTAATCATTTATCTATATAATTTATACCTATTTTTACCTATACAGTAATGTGATCACCATCCTTGCATGTACCTGTTAAAACTTTCCACCAAGCAAATAAAATGAGGCAAATGGAGTAGACAATCTTTTGGAAACAAAAGGAATTTGCTTGTTTGAGATAATTGTCTTTTTTAATAACCTAAACATCAACGAAAGCTACTGGTGTTTCAAACATATGGATGAGGAAAAAAAGAAGGAAGGCCACCCCCATCTTATTCTGGCATGAAAATGAAGGCCCTTGTTAGTTAATTCTGTGTATTGATTCTGGCATGAAAATGAAGGCCCTTGTTAGTTAATTCTGTGTATTGATTATTTCAAACATGCCATATTAAACACTTGTATATTGATTCTATTTTATTTTAACTTATTACTTTTATATTGCCAACAAATAGTTGTATTGTTAAATGAGGAGTAACTAACCTTAAGCCCATCAACACATGTAGAAGCTACTGTTTCTGCTGTATCAAGACCCCTCTTCCATCAGACGAAAATATATGTTAGGCTCCCTTGACAGTCAATCAGCATCCTACTAGAAACATCACTCTATTTGGACATGGATAATCCTCCCGTGCGTTCGTTATTAGTTGTTCTATTCTAACCTTGACACTGTTTATAAACGTGAGCATATTTAAATTTTACTATATAGGGATAGAAATGTTATTACGTAATACCTCCTTATATTTTGTTATTGCATTTTTCTTATTGTATATTTATAATAGTATCATAATAAAAATTGTGGTTAAGTAAAAACGTAGTGTAATAATTTTTAGGAAACTGAGGTAATATAGAAGTGTAAGTAAAAGTGTAGAACAACTAATAACAAACAATCAATACAGAATATCATAACATATATATTGCAAGGTTGCAAGATCTTATTGTCGCCGGGGGCCTAGTTTAGATCAATATCTAGATGGTCCTAGAAAGAGCATTAAATACAAGTTTAAGTATGAGTAAATAGATAACAACAGCAAAGAGCTGAAAAACGATATTGCTGCATTAACATGTACCACACGTTCAAGTTATTCAAGTATTCAACAGAAACTATACTCTAAGCTCAAGAGCAATCTGTTAGGTGAATTTTAACCATCTGAGTATATTATTGAAAGCATATTCGGTTGGCGCATAGATGCATGCCCCCATCCCTGGTGTATGATACATGCTCTAGTAGAAAATAGGCATCATGTGAGCATCCTCAATGCAGAAATATGATAAGTACTAGTAACAATCACGACGAATAAAGATGTCAAAATTGTCTTAAACTATTTCTCATCTCTCTTTTTTTTTTTTTGAAAACGGAGCATTAATAAATTAGTTCAAACCATAGAGTATATTACAATCCAAAACGTAACCGTTCCCACAATAACTAGGGGGATGGGGATAGATCCTAGTTACATTGAGGGACACATCGTCCATTCTACAACTTCTTGCCAAACCATCCGCAAGTTTGTTAGCTTCCCTTGGGCAGTGCTTATAGCTGGCCTCCCTAAACTTGGACTTCAACTCCCTGCACACATCCATGAAATTGTGAGAAACTGAGGGAAATTTGTGGTCATTGTTTAACATCTCGATAGCGATCTTGCAATCGGATATGTTCACGATGTTTTGCAGGCGGAAATTATGGCAATTTCTCATCTTTCAAACAATTGGGGTGGATCTATCTATACCTGTAACATCTTATGAGTCGTTCTCCCCTTCTTATCCCCTCCAGTCAGGGCAATCTGATTTCAAACATAGTTATTTTGTTAAAGTTAGGTAATATATGATTCTTTTTGCATAAATGTACCCAATAAGAGGATCTTTGTATTCTGGACAAGTTACTACAAAAGAAGGACGACAGTTCCTTTGGAAAGCATTAGTAGCCCAACTGGAAAACATTAGTAGCCCAACTCGATGCGAAAAGCCATAGGAGTTGGATCTTAATTATCTTATCTCCTATCCAATTCGAATGAGCTGGTAGATTAAGATCAGAACAAGATATCATCACCTTTCAAACAAAACAAAAAATTCCATGATCAAACTATGAATCAATCTAATTCAATCTAGAAAATGAATTTGACTTCAAACTCGAAATACAAATCTAATCTCTACTAAAGGTGGATCACATATGAAGTTTGATAAATCCAATTCGAATTGATCATTGTCATTCTCGTAAGCATTCATGATTCACCCTACACCCCGAGTGTATGATCCACCCTCCCCACCTTGTACTTGTGTCATGATGCATAATGAGAGATAGAAGGACCATTATCAGCACTTCTCCTGACACTCTTTTGCAGTCAGCACTCAGAACGCTAACATAGAAGGACAAAACGAGAAAAGTTACTCTTACATAAACCTAATTTGTGGAATGAGAAGTAAAATCATGAAAATCTATAGAGATGCAAAATAAAATTTTGGAAACCTCATTTGTTAATTTGGTTTTCATGATATACTCTTGCATGAACTAAGTAACTAACTATCCACATAGAAGTAGAAAAAATACATTAGCAAATATCTTTGCCCAGCACAGTTAATTTAACCTTTTTAAGCGACCCCCAATCCCAGGGGAAAGTCTCAATTCCTATCTGATAGATGTGAACAGTAACATCTATCAGATACGAATGTACTATTACATTTCTAAAAAAATATACTACGATTTTTTATTTTACTACAATTTTCAGAAACTATACTACTCTAAGCTGTATATAAATATACTAAATTACGCGAAAAATATACTACCTAAATATTTAAGTGTATTACGTTTTTTTAAAAAGAGTTTGATATGTGCCCAGCTCCTATCTATCTTATAGGAACTGGGCAGTAGGCCCCATCTGACGATCATTATAGATATATGAGTAGTTCGTAGGACTGTGCATTGTAGCCTTGTAGAATATTGGATCTGAACTTCCGGAATTCCGGATTGGAAAGAACACAGTCTGAATCCAATAAGATATTTTCCGGGTCCATGAAGATTTTTCCTAACATTAGGTACTGAATCAAGTAATCTACAGTTTAGAATTAACACGTTTGGTAACAAGTAATCAACAAGTAAAATAAATCCATCTTGAAGCAACATAACTCATTACTTCATTACGAGGTGAAACGTGAAGCTTATGCGTGCAGGAATTCATGCATGAGCTAACTAGCACGAAGAATCGCTTCCACCAGCAGCTGATTCCAGAAATTCTGTTTTCTTCAGATGACTAATATCATTCCACAGCTTGATTGACCAGATGTCTCCTTCAGATAACTGAATTATACTTACAGACGTATTCCATACTCCTCCAGCTCTTTGTCCTGGTATAGCTCTCTTATACAGCATTTCTATAACAGCGCCATGAGTTACTGCAACTACTCGCCCTCCTGTAATGAAAACATTCAGCTAAAAAACAAGGGAAAGAAACATGCTACTCTGACTATCATTTCAATTCAAATACTCGTGTCAGATCCTTCATACTCAAAAACAGCATCCAAAACCAAAATCTAGAAATTTTTTACTATGGGGTATGAGATAGCTGAGTATGACCTGTTGGACATGTACTCATGTTTGATTTGAGTACGTAGGTCTAGATAACTTATAAAAAAGGTGTGGTCTGTGGGTTTATACACAAAATTTTAGCCTGCTAAAGTTTAGCCATATAGCCTCACTCTTTCTAGAAACGTAACTAAAATCAGCTTACTGAAACATCACCTCGATGCTTTTCAGCAATTCTTTGCAACGAAGATGTGCATCTGTTATACAGCTGATCACGACTTTCACCACCACCCTGCAGATGGGTGAATATAGCTCATGTTACCAGTCGTGAATTGTATAATCTTACTCCATATCTATGCAGAAGGCTAGTTAATTTAGTCAAAAAGATTAAGAATAACAGATCAATTTGAACAAAGATTAATGCGATAACCCTACACACCGGAATTTCCTGATCTGATCTTGGAGATTTCAATGCTTCAAAAGCTTCCGGGTTAATTTTGGATGATTCATGGTATACAAGTCCTTGAAGATCCCCTATATGTCTTTCTCGCAGGTCTTTATCTATTACAACCTGCTTTTATGATGCAAGAAAAACAGATATGCCTTAATACCTTATGATCCAATTATTTTAAGGTAGACTTTAGTAGGCCAAGGGTCTTTTAATTTGGACACCATGGACTGGAATGTCTAGATTCAAAGATCAAACAGTATTTAGATATTCATCAGTTGTATTATAGAATTAGGTCGAGGCCCGAAGGTCTATTTATTTAGACACTCTGCAACGGAATGCTTAGTTTCGAAGTTCAGGTGTTTATCCGTCAATTTAGGCAAAGGGTCTATAGATTTATACAGTCTGGAATCAAAATCCTAATTTCAAAGTTCAAACTGTGTTTCTGGTGTTTATCAGCTGTATTAGATTTAGGCCGAGGGCCTATTGATCTAGAAACTCTGGAATATAATGTCTAACTTCAAAGTTCACACTACTTGTGGTGCCTATAAGTTGTATTATTAACTGAGGCTAAGTAACTACGTGACCTCAAGTCCGCCATATCTGGATGCTATAGTTTTTGCCGTATCAAGAGCCCTCTTCAAATCAGATGAATATATAGCAGATATATTAGGCTCCTTTGACAGTCTCTCAGCGACCTACAAAAGAAGTCATAGATTATGTTATGTTTAAGGAATTAAACAAGAGAAACAAGAGCAACGCATTATCATAACTCAACTTACTACGACAGCTTGTTGTCTCCCAACGTCGTTTAGATCAATGTCAGTTTGTCCCTAAAACACAAGCGAAACCAGTAGAACTTTGAGTAAACAGAAACAAACATGAACAGCTGAAACGACATCTACTTTTGGTAGGAAAATGTTTAGAGTAAAATATACTATTAGCTGCTTTTTACGAGCAGAGTTTGTGCAATGCTATAAGCCTATAATCTTTGGTGATTTCGTATCATGTCTAACAAAAAGATAAATTTCTAAATACTAAAAATTGTGTAATTATTATTTTACCTGCATTTTGCTAAGAACATTCCATTCAGTTTCACCATGACGAACAATGATAATCTCGGTAGAAGATTCATCAGTTCGCGCTGTATCTCTTGTTACAGTACTACCATTCTCAATACTTTCCATTGACACCCTATACAAGTTGAAAACCAACAAAGAAAAGGTAAAAGATAGCTATAAGAAACATTTAATAAGTAAATATATCTAATCAACCAAAAGTGTAAGTAGTACATCTTTCTCTGTAGTTTCTGCTTTCAACAGCTAATCTACAACAGATTATTTACACAATTTCACTTTCACACACCATGTAAAAATTCCAATTATAGTGTAACTAAACATGAAAATGAAATCTACAGTATATCGATTTATAATCTTGAACATTAGGCTTTTAAAAAGAGAGAAAGAGAGGAGAGACCTTGAATCAGAGGCACCCATTGAGATTGAGAAAAAAAGCAGGGAAGTGAGGAGTTGGAAAACTATCAATGAAGCTTCCTGCTAAAGGTGCATAAAGCTTGATGCTGTCTTCCTGTTGACTCGGGGATGTTTTTTTCAGTAGTCAACTTTATTCTATTAGTATTACTTTAAAATATGCTCAAGTGGACCACGTGGAAAAATTAGAGGAAGAGGTGGTAGTTCAATGGAGTACCACCCTAAATTTTTAGTTGCAAAGCAGGAGGTTGGCGTTGGGCCAGTTTTCTTACCTCATTACAAGAAAACTAACGAAAAACATATTTTTTGTTTTTATTACAATTTTAGAATTTCGGCCCAACTGTGGATGCATATCATAACAAGGTACCCTATTATGACAATTACCATTTGCAATTCGCAATTTATGAGTTTCCAATCTAGCGGGTGAATGAATCACAACTGTCTCAAAAAGGATTTCTAAGATTTATACTTCCTCCGTTCTTTAATAAGTGACACACTTGTATAGTATTTACTATTCACAGTTTAAACTTTGATTAGATTTGGTGATTTATCTTTTAGAAAAAACATAGTCATGTGGGATCTTGTTAGATTCGTCTCAACGTGCATTAATTTAATATCAACTTTTTATAATTTTTACTCATTGAAAATTATAGATATTAATGTTTGAAATAATGCATTGGCAAGCGTGAAAACATGAAGTGTGTCACTTATTAAGGAACGGAGGTAGTACATAAGTTGTTTGTAGGAATGACCCACTTTTTTCTACCCATAGCCAGTAGCCTTAACCCTGAGCCCAAGATACTGATTTGCGTGAAATTGTTACTCCTTCCAGTATCTCATCTCGTGTCTCACTTTGTTATGTTCACACTGTAATAGCGAACTAATAACCTTCCTGATTATCACTCTGCACTTTCCTGTCGCAAAAAAACACAAAAAAGGAGGTTTAAAATAAATCTGAGTATTGCACGAGCAAAGAAGCTGCTTTCAGCTTTGACCTTGCTGGTGTGGCACAAACCAAGCTGAGCTTGCAGATAGGACTTCTGTTGCAGCTGTCAGTACAATTTGATTTAAGAGTAAAAGAGACGATCGTATAATCATGCAGCATGTCATAAATCATTGATATAATAGTATTAAACAATCTAAGAGGTCTTTGCTTCTCTCTTAAGTATACCTGTCTCCAGCTAATTGCAAAATTTTCAATTAGAGAACGGGAATTAATCCCACATAATCGAGGTTTAGACTAAATCACGTGAGAGGTCTTGAACAGAATCATTAGCCTAAATAAAATTACATATATGTATGTACTATGAACTAGCCTGAAGAAGCATCCCCACCAAAAGCCGACTGCAGAAATCCGGTTTGCCTGAGATGGCTGACATCATTCCATGATTTGATGGACCATATGTCTCCGTCAGACAACTGAATTACACCAACTGAAGTATTCGATATTTTTCCTGGACGATGCCCTTTATCTGCAGCACGATTATATAGTGATCTTATAACTCCCCCATGGCTGACTACAATTACTCGTTGCCCTGCAATGACAACACGCAATCGTCACTTACTTAGAAGTACAATTCAAACCTTCCTTGCATTATTTTCTGTGGTGTGAAGGTCATGAATGTTCAATAATGGGATAGAGGTAAATGACCTCTGTGTTTTTCACCAATTCTCTGCACCGCAGATGTACAGCGTTTATACAGCTGATCACGACTTTCACCACCACCCTGCACACATCATAAAGTATAAAGAAAACGACTAGGAATGTTAGATGAGCTTTACATTTAAAATTTATACATGCAGCAGGTTGCATGAGTTTTGTCATCCCGTATTTGAAAACTCAACGTCACATTCTCTCCCTAAGGGACATTTTAGGAACAAAGTTTAAAGTGGACTGGGATAAAGAAGCACCAAGTTATAATATCTTCTATTTCAAATAAGCATTCAGTGTCTGGTTATCAGCAGATGGAAGAGTGATGCAATCACCTAGGTGCAAAAAATTGTTCTGAACGCCTATTCCTATGCACCACAGGAAATATTCATCCAATGAGGTTCCATCATATGCTAGTCCAGATTGTGGGGCTAGGTACATTCACATCAATCCCATGTAAATGATGCAAAGCGCAGGTTAAATAACCTTGAACTGTTTCAGAAAACATCATGTTGAGTGTGTGAGAATGTCTATACATTCACATCGACATTTTTCATAATACAAGAATAGCCTCGACATTTTTCATTATTATTCTCAGTTTGGCCCTCCCTTTGAATCATTATAAAAGAATAGCCTTCCCGAATTGGTCCTCAGTGACCATCAACACATCACCATCGATCTTTAAAAACCATGTAGCGCCTGCCATCCCTTCAAACACCCATGTGCCCTCAACTCGCACTACCACCACGAACATCATTATAATCAGTGGAGAGAAAAGGTTTTCCACCTTCTTCCACCACTAACCTAGACCAAACCACCGCACTCCGACTACTACTTCGTACCATCTTTCTTCCCACTCCATTAATATTTTCTGATTTTCCTCCTAATTATATCCATTTTCCAGCCTTCTTTATCAATCTGGAAAAACCCCACAAACATCATAGATAGCATAAGAGAGATTTTTTTTTCAAGACGATTTCTCATAATCTCAAATTTTCAGTTAACCCAACCACCTCGAAATTTTAAAAGCAAATCCAAACTGAGGGGAATTCCACAAGTGTGACTTTGCTTAGTCCTCATCCTCCATTGAAGAAAGCTGGCCAAGAGAGAGAAAGAGACTGAGTGAGTGGTTGCGAGTAGGGGAGGGGGATGAGTGTTGCTCTAAGGACTAAGGGGGATTATTGTCCGGCCTGGAGATGTGTACATGGGTGGAGAGAGAGAAACAGGTTATAAAATTCTTTTTCCAATAAATTAAACTCTATAGTGGACCATTTTAGGAAGATACACTCTATAGCAGGATTATTGCTAGTGAATCAAAAGATAGGACGGTTTAAAGAAGAAAGAGTAAAGGTGGAAATGATCGTCAATTTTTCCTATTTGTAATACATTGAAGTATGATTATCACACATTAGGAATCTGTAGGAGCTTACTACTCTACGGCTCCATTTGGTATGGTGTAAAACGTTTTCATATGAAAATGGAAAAAAAGGTTTTCCATACATTGGAAAATTCATTTTTGTGAAGATTTTTCGTTGTTTGGTTGCATGTTTGGTTGAACTGAAAATCAATTACTTCAAATGTGAGGGAAAATGTTTTCCTTTCACTTGTGATGGAAAATGTTTTCCTCCAATTTTGGGGGAAAATGTTTTCTATAAGGTGGAAAATGGTTTTCCACCCCAAGTTTTACATTTTAGTGTTTTACTCCTAACCAAACAATGTAAAATGGAAATACATTTTTTCAAGGAACACGTTTTATGCCCTACCAAACGGACCCTACATTATAATGGTACAATCTAATCCAAAGTACCTCCAATCGACTCAAGGTATGATCTTGGTTACTGGCAACATCAACAACATGCTTTAAAGATGGAAGATTCAAATCTCTCTCTCTCTTGATATTTAGGAGGTTATTGTGATTACTAAAGCCCCTTAACACGAGATTCAGCACTTTTGAGTTTTATATTTACCGCCATGAAGCATACAAGGGTATCAAAAATAACATAGGGCCCATACATACCGGGATTTCTTGATCCGATCTGTGAGACTTAAATGCTTCATGAGCTTCAGGGTTAAGCTTTGATACTTCTTGATAAATAAGTCCTTGAAGGTCTCCTAAATGCCTTTCCCGCAGTCCTTGGTCTCTAATAACCTGTTAAACATAGTTAGCAAAAGATGGAAAACATGATACTCTTCTTGCATCAAAGATTAACCCACACTAAGATGAGACCTATAAATAACAATGGAACTTAGAAAAGGTGGGACTAACCACTATTTTCCATACATGAAATATCTTACAAAAGCTGGAACTTACAAGTGACCAGAATCACCAATTGCAAATTCAATATAAAAAACACTTGAATGATTTCTCCTTAACTACAATGAATTTAATATTGGCATCTAACTAACATTTCTCAAATGTTTTTAAGGTGAAAAGAAGATCATCTCATTATCAACATCTGCTTCCACTTCTATGATTGTTATCCTTTTTCTTCATAATTCCTCAAATTCGAAGCCACAGGAGCTAGATAATTTTTTAACCCTATTTGATTGCTAAGCATATTGTCCGTACTGCAAGATCCTATTTCAGACTAGTAAATCTACGCCCTAATATTGAAAAAATCAACTCTAGTAGTCTTTCATAGCTTTAAATTAAGGACTATGTCCTTTAAACTTGCACTTAGAGAAAAGACCCATGTCCAGAATCTCCAGATCACTTGAAGTATACCATCAGCCTTTTGCATTGACAATTCCCCATGTTCTACATTAATAGTATTCCATAAACTTTTGAGTTTGCTCAACAACTGACCTCAAGCCCACCACATCTTGATGCTATTGTCTCTGCAGTATCAAGAGCCCTCTTCAGATCAGATGAATATACAGCTGAAATATTAAGCTCCTTCGAGAGCCGATCAGCAACCTAACAGAAAGTGGGAATATGTGACGCACTTCGGCAAAGCAAGGTACACAGCCAATTAAGTTTTATCCTCAACTTACCGCGACGGCCTGTTGCCTCCCAATCTCGTTTAATTCGACATCCAAATGCCCCTGGTAAAATAGGATTGCAGGGAGTCAATTACTGCATAAATTATACAGATACCAAAGAAAATTACTGCTAGAATCCAAGATTACATCATAGCATTCGCAGAAAATTAATCATGAAATTAAGAAATGCTCTTGGGCAAAAAGCTCTAGCCTTTTTTCTCTTATTCTCCAGCTTCGTTGATAAGGTTCTAGATGATCCTTTGTAAATCTCTAAATCAGGGCCAAAATATTATATTGTCAGGATGGAATCGCAATTGTCAAAGGGTTCAAATACTGAAATTTCAATCAATACCAAATACGTTTCAGTCGTAAGGAACGAAATTTAACTCACATAATGTGGAACTTAATTTCTCAATAAACATCTATATATAATAAAGTACAAAAGTCCCTTTTATCTGAACTTATTTCTCTTGACAAGTTGTGCAATATACAACCTAATACCACACTAGCACATTCATAATCTATTCTAACAAAGGAATTGATTCCGATAAGTACTACTAAATCATATAAAATTGCACATTCGTACTTGTTTATCTTCTCCAAACTATGTTTTCCTAAAACACTACTCTCTTACCCGGCTAACTTTTTTTGGTGCATAAGGAGCCACGTAGACGGGATCGGGATTGATCCCAAAACCTCTTGGAATCGGAAGAGATGGTCTAACCAACTGAGTTATCCGTCACTCTCCCATACCCAGCTAAATTACCACATTTTGTTGAAGTTGTACATTTTATTCTGTGATGAAAGTACCATCGGCTATAATTTATTCAATGACCTAATTATACTAAAATTGTACATGATGAAGCATACTAAACAAAACAAAATGAAGAAATTAGGGGAAAACCAACCTGCATTCTACCAATAGAATTCCAATCAGTTTCACCATGACGAACTATAATAATCTCAGTACAAGAAGGATCAATTGAGTCATTCGCATCACTTTCCAGTGAAACCCTACTTGCATTCAAAGATAAATTCAACAACAACAATTCGATGTAAGTAAAAGCAGTATATGAAATCATGCAACTGAGTTGAAAGAAACAAACAAATGATCAATCAATTCTAAAACTAAAGTAAAAATCGAATCTTGGATGATAAAATCAAGAAATAATTAGCGAAAAAGAGAGAGAAACCTGGAGTGTGAATCGGCCATTGTGATACAAGAAAGGCTAATAAATTGCCGGGAAATGTTAGTGTTAATATAATTGCGGTTGATTTTAGATTGATAGGGTATTTTGTTGAAGGATAAATGTGAATAATTAGTAGAATTTTGGGCACGAGTGAGTGACACTAAGCTACCATATAGAATCGTTTTCTCAAATCTCACATGAATACTTGCAAATTTGCAACATTGCAACATCACTTTCAATTTCCAAACTTCCTTGTGTTACTCTTTCCTTTTATTCGATACTATAGACTATCGGGGTTATTTTTTATGATTTTTTTTTTCGTTTTTAAATAAATGTTATAATGTCGTGATTTCTGACTTATTAACATAGATATATTAAAATAATCTTTGTGAATGTCGTCCACCTGTCTGCCTTTCCATGGGTTAAAAATTAAGATTATATGGAGTACAATATTTGTGTCTTACTCTATTGTAATTTTTGTCACCTCATCAATTTAAAATAAATTATTCTAAATATTTTAATTAAGTCAATGAGATGGCAAAATAGAAGAGAACAGAACATTATGTCAAATAGAGGATCATACTTTCCTCTCCTAAGAGCATCTACAATGGTTGTGCATAAAGACTAGCTTACAAATATAAAAATACTCCAAGCTAGTAGCTGACCATTGGACATTGTAGTTTATTTGAGCTTGGTAGTCAAAACAAACTACTAGCTCAATTGAAATCAAAGAGGAAAGAGCAATAAATGCTCATGATTTAAAGAATAAAAAATTGATGTTAGTAGGGAACATTTAGCTATATACATTGTTGCTTACCAATGAAGAAAATGGTAATATAGCTAGAACTTGTGAGGTGGCATTGCTAGCAACATAGAAAGTAATTAGACCATTACATTCTCAAAAATGTGTATTTTAGGAAATACTAATTCCTAATATATCACCCATATTATTAAAACGGACAAGTTTTGCAAAAAAAAACTTTTGGAGGGGCTTGTCCTCCATAGAATCTGCCAATTAGATATTGTCTCATGGCCTTTAAAAATAGTATGTCCCCAAAGCGGAAGTACTATATTTATCTTTTTGGTGCAAGGGAAGTACTTCTCGTAATCCAATGTCGATAGTAAAAGTGAATCATGCCTATTCACACTCAAGCTGTTAAAAACAAACTGTATAAGAGTTGGGATTTTATTCGTGGTGAAATTACTATTAAACATCTTGCTAATGGCTGGTTCACTATTTTCTTCTCTAATCCTCTTGAGAAAACTGAGATTTGGGGGAAAAGGCCTTGGTTTGTACAAGGCTTAAACTTTGTTTTACTTCAATGGCTGCCTGATTTCAACCCCTTCATTAATAGTATTACTAAAGTGGATCAATGGATTAAAATCCCCTTTCTCCCCAATGAATACTGGACTATTCCACACCTCACTACTCTCACTAGACAAATAGGAAATTTGATAAAACTTGATAGATTTACTCAGGAAAACAATGATAAAGGACAGTTTGCTAGAGTTTGTTTGAACATAGATATCACTAAACCAGTCCCAAGGTCTATCACTCTTGTCTCCCCTAATAGTCTGAAAACTGAATATTTTCTCTCCTATGAAGGTGTTCATGAAGTTTGTCCTCTGTGTGGCAATCTGGACCACACACTCCACACCTGCCCTATGAAACCAGCCCCTTGTTTGGAGCTGGTTGTAGCTAAACTTGAGGCCAGCTCTCTTAGCACCCCTCCTGCTGGCCCTAGTTCTAGCTCTGATAGTGGGTGGCTGTATGTGATGCCAAAGAGAAGAACTAGGTCAAGTCTACCTGCCAGGTTTTCCTTCAGAAACAGAAATTCTGCTTTTAATCCTCCAAGAGCTGCTAATACCTCAATCACTCTGTCTAAAGCTGGTCTAACCCCAGTTTACAATTCATCCCCTCATTCACATCCAACTTCCCCCTCTTTTTCCAAGGCAGTCACAACCATTCACTCTAATCAAATCCCCTTACACAATGCTTTTGACTCACTCAGTGAGTTTCAGATAACTAATAATGCTCCTTTCCATCTTCCCCTTCCTGTGCCTACCACTGAAGAGTTGGAAGATGACCAAACTGATGAAGCCTTCTTAGCGGCTTTAGGGGTCATCCACCACAACCCTAACTTGGATTTCAATGCTACTATGGATGATTTACTGTCCAACCAGGACAGCCCTGCTCACTCCTCCAACACTAGAGACAGTCTCAAGAAAAGGAAATGCTCAGATGATACTGCTACCTCATCTACCTCAGTCCCATGATGTGTTCTTGTTGTATTAGTTAATATCTTTTGAAACTGCTTGTTGCAGTAGCTTTTGCCATGTCAACCTTTTTTATTTGCTTTGTAGTCAACTCTATTATGTATCAGCTTGTCTTTTGCAACCCATGCTGTACTAATTTTACTACTCTTAATGAAAAGCTGGGTTTACTTTTGGGCTACTTTACTGCTCATCTACATCCTTTTCTATAATGTTGTTTCCAGTCACAGCAACTCCCTTGCTACTCCTCCTCCTCTTCTCTCCTTTGGTATTGCTTTTTACTTTGTTAAGTCTTCTTGTACTATGCTGAACATAACCTGCTTTAAGTTCTTAATTGCTTTTTGTAAGTGTGTGGTACCAAGTAATGTTCTGCTTCCTCTTATTTCCATTTACAGTATTATCCACTTCCATGGAAATCTAGTCAACCCCCCTCTTACTTGCAACTTTGTTTATATTTGCAACCATAATGCTAGTTCCTTTCCCCATTTGTCTGTCTTAGTTATTTTATCTAACTTTACTGATCCTCCTAGTGTAGTACTACATGCTCTTCTTTATAGGTATAATATTTGTATGGGGTCTACCTAGCAGACCTCCAGCTGGAAGCAGCCTGCCACTCCACGTCAGAGCGTCTAGAGCAGAGCAGACCTCCTCAGGCAGACCGCTCCGGACATAGCCTTTAGGCTGGAGTTTAATGAAGGCCTCGTTCCACCTTGGTCCACTTTCAAAGAGGCCCACTCACTTTACTAGGTCAGTTACAAGTCCATGTCTCATATAAATACCCATGCCCATGCATGGGTAAGGTACATATAATCAAACACTCACAAAATACTTGCACTTGATACTCGTTTTCTCTCGACTAGAGATCTTGTGCTCAATTTGGACTGACTTAGGCATCGGAGAGGCGATCCTCGGAACCACCCCCGAGGTTTCTCCTTGTTTTGCAGGTAACCACCACCACGAAGGACGTTTGGGAGCCACGATTCCACCAAGTACCCACCACCACATTCACTGTTGCTGTCTTGGACAGAAACAATTTGGCGCTAGAAGGAGGGGAAGAGTAGAAAAGCCCAATCTACAATTTCGCAATGGTGGTTCCAACCTCAGAAACGCTCGGTTCCGACAGTTCAGGAGGAGAAAGCAACTCTCCACTGAGAGAAACAAGCACGAGATCAACAAGAAGGGGTAGTGCTGCTACCACCAGATCAGGCAGGAGGGAAAACACCATCACCCCTCACCGTGAAACCAGGCAGACCCCACAGCCAAGCAGCTTAGTGGTCATGCCCACACCGGAGCAACTTCAAGCAGCTTTTCAAGTACTGCAGTCTGCTCAACAGTTTATGCAAACTGTTGGAAGCCAACCTGCTCGAAAGAGAAAAAGAACCGGAACACACGATTCAGTTCGAAGGCACCTGCGGCTGTCATCTGAAGAGGAGGCAGCCACGGCAGACCCCTTATGTGGGTACAATATGACGAACATTACACCCACCCCGACGTCGGAGTATGGCCTATCTAGCCGCTCTGGACCCGGGTACATCAGGAGGGGCTGGCAGGAAGCAGAGTGGGATACTGAAATAATGCAGCAAGATCATCCCAGTATGTTCAAAGAACAGACACCCACAGGGTACACGGCAGGCTCAAGTCGGAGATCTGTCCACAGAGGAAGTCCAAGGGGCGTGGCCCAGAACGTCCAGCCGCGACCCAGAACCAGGCACAACTCAGGAGCTGAAGAGGCCCTGTCTGCGCCTGGTGGCGGAACGGTCATAAGGCATGTCAGCCTGAGGTTAGGAACAATACCAGAGGAGGGCTCTGGCGATAATGGAACCCCCACAGACCTCAGAGGACTCATAGCCCATAGAGTCAACTCCAGACCCATTGTGGTCTCACCTGCAGAGGAGATTAGATCTCCTTCCAAGTCTCCCTTCACACCTGAAATCATTGCGGCCAGGGTGTCAAAAGCGAAGCTCCCGTCCAATCTCAAGTTCGAAGGGGAGGGAGACCCAAAGGAGCATGTGGCAGCCTTTGAGACCCACATGGAACTAGGAAATTACAATGAGGCCACATGGTGCAGACACTTCCCTGCCACTCTGACAGGGATAGCACAAACCTGGTTCAGGACTATTCCCCAAGGAACGATTGCTAACTTTGATGAACTGAAGAAGAGGTTCAAAGAGCATTTCGTTAGCGGAAGCAGGAGGAACAAATCCACACACGAGCTGCTATTGCTGAAGCAGACTCAGAATGAAAGCTTGCGGGATTTCATAGGGAGGTTCAACAAGGAGCTGGTGCATATCCCAGAGCTGGAGCAGAAGCTCGCTCTGCACGCTCTGAGGAACGCCCTACCCCACACCAGTAAATTCAGAGACGATCTCAAATGGGTCACCATGAAAGAACTCAGCGAGGCCCTGGCCCTGGCAGAAAAATACATAGCCGTCGAAGATTTCAACAAAGCATCGACGCACGGAGCAGAAACAGGCAGACCTGCTATACAGGGTACCAGGCGGAATGAGCACCAGTTCATGGGAGGCAGACTGAATTTTGGAGGCCCCAGGCCCCATCAGAACAGAGGGAGAGAAAAGCAAAAAGAAGCAGAGAGAGAAGCAGACCGGCTGAAGGCCCAAGAGAAATATAACAACTATAGCAACCTCAGCGCGCCAAGGGCTGAGATCTTTCTGACCCACAGAGATGATAGCAGGTGGCACAGACCACCACCCACCAAGAAGAGAAGCCTAGGCTCAAACATGGCAGAGTTCTGCGCTTTCCATGAGACGCCAGGCCACAATACGGAAGACTGCATAAGCCTGAAAAATGATCTGGAAAGCCTGATCAGACGAGGCTACTTCAAAGAGTACCTCGCCTGGAATCAGGGGATCAAGGAGAAGGAACAACAGAGCGAGGGGCAGACACTGCAGGACAAGCGAGCAGAGATCAAGGAAGGGAAAAAGAAGACGGTATACGTCATATTTGGCAGCTCTAGCTCGATAGGGGGAGAGAGGGCTCACCTAAGGCAACTCACCCACCCCAACCTCTACTCCATCAACCAGGCAGAGCTGAGCCCAGATCTACCAAACATGACCTTCACAGCAGAAGACTGCAAAGGCATCAGCTTCCCGCACTCTGACCCTCTTGTGGTCACTCTGGAGATTAGCAGGATAGATGTACGAAGAATACTGGTAGATGGCGGGAGCGCCGTGAATATCCTTTATAAGGATACCTTCGATAAAATGGAGCTAGATCGTTCAATGCTGAAGCTAGGAGGAACTCCAATCGTCGGATTCACGGGGAATTCCATCATCCCAGAGGGGAAGATACATCTGACAGTGACCACAGAGGGGCAGAACGGAGTGAAGAGAACAGTAGTACAAGAGTTTCTGGTGGTAGACCTCCCGTCACCATACAACGCTCTGATGGGAAGGAAGTTCATCGAGGCAGTACAGGGAATCCCGTCAACCCATCATCAGACCATGCTTTTCCTAAGCAGTACTGGAGAAGTGGGCAGACTGAAGGGAGATCAGAGAGCAGCTAGGTCATGCAATCTGACCGCCCTAAAGAAGGATAAAAGACCTCCCCCTCCTGACCACTCTGGGTCCAGGAGAAAGAGGAGAAAGGAAAAGAAAGAAGGAAAGAGGAAAGAGGCCGAAGAAGCCAAGAAGGACCAGGCTGAAGAAGCCGGGAAAGAAAGTAATGGAGGAAAGGCCAAAGAGGCCAAGCAAAGAGAGGAAGAGTGTGCTGCTATCAGTGAGGCCGATGCTCGGCCAGAAGCAGAGCAGGAGGCAAATAAGCCTGAACCGGGGGAAGAGACCGAAGAGGTACTCTTGGGACCGGAAGAAGGCAGGGCAGTCAGGATAGGCAAAGACCTGGATCCTGAAACCAGAGTCAACCTAATCAGTCTGCTGAAAGAGAACGCAGATGTGTTCGCTTTCTCGGCAGCCGAGATGCCTGGGGTGGACCCAGCCACCATCAACCACAAGTTAAACACCGCCGCAGGATACAGACCTATGAAGCAGAAGAGGAGGAACTACTCTGCGGAGAAAAATAAAGCCATCGAGGAAGAAGTTCAGAAGCTGCTTGAGGCAGGGTTCATAGAGCCCTGCAAATATCCAGAATGGTTGGCCAATGTGGTAATGGTTAAAAAGACGAACGGGAGCTGGAGGATGTGCGTTGACTTCACAGACCTCAACAAAGCCTGCCCCAAAGACTGCTATCCCTTGCCAAGAATCGACCAGCTGGTAGACTCTACCAGTGGGCACGCTCTGCTCAGCTTCATGGACGCGTTCAGCGGATACCATCAGATCTTCATGGACCCCGCAGACAAGGAGAAGACGGCATTCATCACCCCTATCGGGGTATTCTGCTATGTCATGATGCCCTTCGGGCTGAAGAACGCAGGCGCCACCTATCAAAGGCTGATGGATCAGGTCTTTGCCGGTCAAAGGGGAAGGAATTTGGAGGTGTACGTTGATGACGTCATCACCAAGAGTAAAACTGAGATTGACCACATAGCAGACCTAAAGGAGACCTTCGCCAACCTCCGCAAACACAGCATGAAGTTGAATCCTAAGAAATGCGTGTTTGGAGTACGGTCAGGGAAATTCCTGGGCTATCTGGTCAGCGAAAGGGGGATCGACGCGAATCCTGACAAAGTAAAAGCAGCTATGGATCTGCCAGAGCCTAAAAGCATCAGAGACATCCAGAGGCTGACAGGCAGAATGACAGCCCTGTCCAGATTCATAGCTCAGTGTGCAGAGAAAGCTCTCCCATTCTTCAAAATATTGAAAGGGAACAAAGAGTTCAGGTGGGAAGCAGAGCAGAAGGAGGCATTCCAGAAGTTGAAGTCACACCTCTCTGGCCTGCCAACACTGGCCAGACCCAAGACAGGGGAAGCTCTCTCCCTATACATTGCCGTTACAACTGCAACTGTGAGTGCAGTCCTGCTGAAGGAAGAGAACAAGAAGCAGCAGCCGGTATATTTTGTAAGCCACACCCTCACGGGTGCAGAAACACGCTACCCATTGATAGAAAGGGCAGCCTACGCAGTAGTGCTGGCCACCAGAAAGCTGAGGCCATATTTTGACGCACATCCCGTCACTGTGCTGACAAATATACCTCTGGAAAAGGCAATGGAGAAGGTAGACAAGTCAGGGAGAATCATGAACTGGGCCCTGGAGCTGACAGGGTTCGGTATCAAATTCGCCCCGCGAACCGCCATAAAAGCACGAGCTCTAGCTGACTTCCTAGCAGAGTGTGCCTATCAGGAATCAGTAGGAGAGCCCAGAGCCTGGGAAGTCTTTACAGACGGGTCTGCAACCATCAACGGCTCTGGGGCAGGCGTGGTCATCAGAACCCCAGAGGGGAAAATCATTGAATATGCCCTGAAGTTCATGTTTTCGGCAACCAATAATGAATCAGAGTACGAAGCGGCCATCGCTGGATTGCAGCTCTGCCAGACCCTGGAAGCCAAGCACGTCCACCTCAAAATTGACTCTCAGTTGGTAACCAACCAAGTCAAGGGGGAATATGAGGCCAAGGAGCCGACGATGCAGAGCTACCTAGCCAGAATGAGGTCTCTGATTTCAAATTTTGAAACTTTTAGAATTGAACAAGTGCCTAGAGCACAGAACGCACAAGCAGATGCCCTGTCCAAATTGGGAAGCAGCAGTCTGCAAGAGCTGAATAGGTCTGTTCTGGTGGAAGTCAGACCCACCAGTGCAATCTGCGAGGATGCAGAGCGAGTTTTGGAACTGGAAGATATGCCAAAGTGGATCAAGGAGATCGCTGAGTATAAACAGACTGGCAAATTACCAGAAGGAAAAATGAAAGCAAGAAAACTCAAGCTGACAGCATGCAGATACTGCCTGATCGGGGACGAGCTATACAGGAAGTCTTTCTCTCTGCCCCTACTCAAATGCGTAGGGCAGAGAGATGCAGACTACATATTGAGGGAGATTCATGAGGGACTCTGCGGACACCATATCGGACCAAGAGCTCTGGCCCATAAAGCTCTCAGAGCCGGTTATTATTGGCCCACAATGAAAGCTGACTCTGAAGCTTTGGTGAAAGAATGCGACAGCTGCCAGAGGTTTGCACCGAACATCAAGCTACCCGCAAACGACCTCATGCCAATCTATAACCCTATCCCATTCGCCCAATGGGGGCTAGACATCCTGGGACCCTTCACAACGGCCCAATATCAGAAGAGATGGTTAATTGTGGGGGTAGATTACTTCACTAAGTGGATAGAGGCAGAAGCCCTATCCACCATCACAGAAGCAGCCGTCAGAAAATTTTTGTGGCAGAACATCATCACCAGATACGGAATTCCGAAGGCTTTCGTCTTCGACCACGGGAGACAGTTTGACAACATACCCCTATCAGGGTGGTTGGAGCAGTTTGGGATCAAATATGCCCTATCTTCAGTCTGCAACCCTCAGTGCAACGGTCAGGCCGAAGCCGCTAACAAGCAGATCCTGATAGGCCTACAGAAGAAGCTGGAGGAGCAAAAAAGCAAGTGGCTAGAGGAGCTGCCTAACACTCTGTGGTCGATAAGAACCACAATCAAAGAATCGACTGGGCAGACCCCCTTCCACCTGGTATATGGTTCTGAAGCTGTCATGCCTGTTGAGATCGGGTCTGAGAGTCTGAGGATCAGCCTATTTGAGCCAGGTCTGAATGACGAAGCCCTGAGGACAAATCTAGATCTGCTGGATGAATACAGAAATGAAGCTAGATTCAGAATGGAAGCTTACAAAGCCAGAGTCAGCAGATACTATAACCGGAAAGTGAGGGCCAGGCCTCTGGAGGTAGGGGATCTGGTACTCAGAAATGCAGCAGCTGTGCAAAAAGACAAAATACACGGAAAGCTGTCGGCTAAGTGGGAGGGACCCTACCAGGTTAGTGAAGAGCTACACCCCAGAACCTACAGACTGAGAAGAATGGATGGAAGTGAACTAAAAAGCAACTGGAACGCCCGAATATTGAAAAAATACTTCGTATAACCCAGATTGTATCAAAACGCCCATGAATGAAAGACCTTTGAGCCACCCTTTGTCCACCATTCTCCATTTTCGCATTAAACCCCC
This sequence comes from Patellifolia procumbens, assembly GCA_947645195.1. Classification (NCBI taxonomy): domain Eukaryota; kingdom Viridiplantae; phylum Streptophyta; class Magnoliopsida; order Caryophyllales; family Amaranthaceae; genus Patellifolia; species Patellifolia procumbens. The sequence goes on from CANSGD010000144.1 coordinate 6,090,879, forward strand.
GTTCCCTTATCAATTCTTTATGAAAAACAAAACGACAAAATCAGATAGACCCTTAGCAGACTGAGAAAAAATACCACAGTCTGGCAGAAGAAAACAGGGTCTGGGTCAGACTGAAGGCTGAAGAGGCTCTTCAGACACAAAAGTAAACTGTATAATGAAGAAAGGGAGTCGGCCAAAAGGTTAACTCTGTCCAAGAGCCCCTTGAGGCCCGCAGAGTGATCGGATGCCGACTCGACTTACCGATGTCATAGACCTCTACCTCTAAACCTGCAGGGCCGAAGGCCCAAAAAGCAGGAAGGATAAGTCATAGACACCTAAGGTTAATGGGGACGCGAGAGTTCCTAAGAACCAAAGCGTACCCCGACACGAAAAAGATGGCAGAAGGAGCTAAAGGGCGAACCCCAAAACTCCCAGAATCATCATGACTTAGGGCGTCAAAATACCTCCTCTGCTCTGCTGTTGTTGAATCTTTGTCATACATAAGGCAGAGCAGAAGAGTAAAGGGCCCCTAAAGTCCCAGCTCTGAGCAAATCTCACCGGCCACCAAGCCAAGTAAACAAAAACGCCTGAATGCATTTGCTTGATGGCACGGCAGACTCATCATCAGAGCAGAACACAGGTACTCAGCAGAAATAACAAAACATGGTATGCATCGAATAGAAAGCACAAAAGTCAACAGAGGAACGCAACTCGCATTGCAGGAAGCATAATTGCTGACTAATTGAATATTACATAAGAAGATCTGGCTATAAACCAAATCAGAGTGCTACATAGCACTACAACAACGGCGGCTACCTAATCAAAAGAAGGGAGCAAATACAGATGGAAAGGAAATGTTTGACTATTTAGTTAAAAATATTACAAGATAAGTCAATTAGGATATCATCAGAGGGCAAAAACGGAGGACTGCAATCAGTTCAGCACAGGCTCCCAGCTCACCTACCTCAGCAGCTCAGACAGGAGTCACAAGAAGACTGAGGCGAAGCATGAGATAGCCGCCCGAGTTCCTATTGCTTAGGAACGGAGCTGCCATCCTTTGCAGAGCTCCCATCAACTTGCTGCTCTGAAGATTCTCCCTCTGAAGGCAGAGAGTAGAGCAACTCCAGATCTCTGAGCTCCTGAGTCACCGGAGGTCGCATATGCACTTGACTGGCATAGGCGTCCTCAAAGGCATCCCAGTTAAAGAGGGCTGCAAATGCCAGAGAACCCTGCGGACCGCAACTTTGCAGTCCTCCCAGTACTTGTTCCCGAACGCCTCCTCCATCTGCGCAACCCGGGCAGCCTCCTCCGCCAGCAGCTGAGTCTCTTTCTGCTTTAGGGCCACCTCAGCCTCCCTAGCCTGCTGAGCCTCCCTCTCAGAAAGCAACTTGGAGAACTCTGCCCCTAGCTCCTCCTCCTTCTGTCTTAGAGCTGCCTCAGCCTCCTTGGCTTGCAGAGCCAATTTAGCAGAGCAGGCTTCATGATCAGCCCGTATAGCAGAGAGCTGACCCCTGAGCTGCTCCTGCTCCTTCAACGCCGCCTGCAGCCGAGCCTCGGAGGTCTTCAGCTTAGTCTCCACCGTCGAAGCACGAGACAACGCCTCACTAAGCTGAGAAGAGAGGCGTGAATGCTCAGCCGCGATAGCCTCTGCTTGCGCCGCCTGACCCTCCATGCGTTGGTTGACGGTCCGCAAGGTGTCGCGCTCCACAATCAGAGCATCCCTCTCCTCCTCAGTTTCACGGCAGGTGGACACAATCAGAGAGTTCTGGGATTTCAGCTTGGCATACTCTGCTCTCTGCTGCGCTACCTGAGCCTTAAGCTGCTGCAGTTCAGGGAGATCTGCCTCATGTCTACCCAGCCCCACAGCATGGCAGAACTCTCTAATGAAGGCGCCGGCCCGTGCAGCCTGTAATCAAGGAAAAAGCAGATCAGAAAGAAATCTTAATGTCATAAACAGATGACTATAAGAAGAACAGATAACTCACCAGGGGGACATCTTGAACAGCATAGTCCGGTGAGAAGCGACTTGCCAGAAGCTTCAACCACTCACTGGGATCAGGGAAGGCCACGGACATCTGCTCCCGCCCCTGAGCCTCGTGCTGGTCGTCCGCCGATTCCCTCTGCAGAGAACCTGAGCCAAAAGAAAGTCCAGTCAGTTCCACAGAAGGGAAAAGGCCGGAGCTAAGACCAGGTAAAGGATACACACCTTTGGTGGCGACGTCGTCCTCGACAACAACGATCCGAGGGGAGTCAGCAGGGAGACGAGTCTTCTTCTGAGGAGGAGCTCCTTCCTCACTCTGCCTCTCTGCTGACCTCTTCTGGGAACGAGAAGAGACCTCAGGCTCAGCCGTAGTCTGATGAGCACCCTCTGCAAGGGGCTTAAGCTGGCCCGCAATAGGAGCAGAGGTCTGAAGAGCCGCAGCAGACTGCACCTTCCTAGCCCTCAATTGCTGCTGAAGAAAATAAAAGGAAGAAAATGTCGTCAACAAAGTAAGGCACAGAACGAATTGACTCTACAAGAGGGAAGAGAGGAAAAGGAAACACTAACCACACGCGCCAGATCCTCAGGAGTAGGGGCAAGGACCTGCTTAAAGCCTCTGGGAGGAGGAGGGGCAGCCTTCCTACTAGGAGGAGTAGCCTTCTGGGCAGGGGGAGACAAGACAGTCTCCACCACTGAAACGGAAGCCAAGCTCTGCTGCTCCACCCTCTCATGTTGGAGAGGCTCCACCGTCTCCTGGTTAGTCGGAACGGGCGTAGGGACGGTTTTCCCAGCAGAGCCTATCATATTGATATAAAAACAGGGAAATCAAGAAGGTGCAGGTAAAAAGAAACCGATAACAAAGAGCAGTTTGGGTCTGAAGAAGACAGCTACCTGACTGGTCCTCACTCTGATCCTCAGCAGACTGAGTCGAGACAGTCTTAGCAGCCTCCGCCCCCGTCCTGTCAAACTCTGTCATGGCTCGATGGGACTCCTGACCAGCTTCATCAGGCTGAGCAGAACCACCCACTGGAGTAGGTTCTTTCTCCGTCCTGTCAAACTCTGTCGCCGCTTGGTCAGGCCCTCCCATGAGCACATCCTCCACCACAGGCGGTTCTGAAAGTAAAAAAAAAAAAAAAATGAGAAGCTGGTCAGAATGCACACAAGCAGAAAGAATACCTTGGGGTTCATCATAAGTAATACCTGGTTGCGCAGGAGGAAGCTGTTGCAGGGGCTCAACAATCAGAACAGTCCCTTGCAGAGTGCTGGCCCCCTCTGCAGATCCACCAACATCATCATCGCCCGGCAGATGTACAGCACGCCGGGAACGATGGGTCTGCAGAGGAACAGCCGCCGCCTCCTCCTCGTCATCAGATTGAATCTCTGTGACAGTGGCAGAGGGGCCCCTTGCGGCCGGGACGCCCCAGTAAACCTATCCACAAGTTCCGGGCGCTTGGTCCGGAGGGAAGGATGGTCCAAGGGGGTAGCGTTAATCTCCCTGATGAAGTCAGGGACGGTGTAGGTCCCTGGGTCAGGTACCGGACGGTACCTGCGACATACTGAAGACTGACTCAAACCCAGCTCCCAAGGAATGGCAGACCCCAGAGTCTCTGCAACATTAGAATACTCATTAGCTACAGCAAGTCAGAATGCAGAAGGAAAATAATGGAAAGGGGCAGAACACGCCCGCCAGCTCAAAACCCACCCTTAATCACTTGGCGAACAAACTGTCTGCACGGAGCTGCAGCACAGTACAAACAATGAATCACAGCAGAATGGAAAATGAGAAGCAGAGTTAAGAGTTTGCAGAGCGCTTACCCGTAGTATAATCAGGGGACAGATGGCCTATCCTCAGGAAGGCATTTTGACACATCACATAGTGATGCGGTAACCAGTACTTGGGAAGAAACTGCTTCCCTGCAGTAACCTTGGATCTGGACTTGAAGTAGTAGTAAGCTACCCTCTCGTCCCAGTTCAGCACATTCGGGTCCAACTGCCTCTGGAAGTTAGGCTCCACAGGGCGCAGAGGGGCCCTAAATTGATAAGGGTGCCCTTCCTCCGTCGGTACCCTAACAAAGACAAAACTATCCCGCCAATCTTTCAGACTGAGATCGACGGGATAGACCGTCAGATGATTGGCCCGCACCGAGCCGGTGAAAAAGCTATACTCCCCCCTGCCTCTTAAAGTAAAACAGGCATTGAAAGAGTTTCATGGTGAGGGGGAAGCCCAGAGCTTCACAAACCCAAATAAACCCCAGAATCTTCTTCAGAGACTGGGGATTGACTTGGCAGAGAGCCATACGATACCGGCAGAGAACCCACTCCAAGAACCAGTGGATGGGGAATCTAAGCCCGAACTCCAGCTGCTTCATATAAACAGCAGTGTACCCCTCTGGTACATCTGCCAGGCTCTGACCCTCTTGGGGAAGCACTACCCAAGACCCGCGAAGCGGCTTGATCTCGGCAGCAATCTCCAGGTAGTATGCAGCATGCGCCCGTTTGAACGCTTCTGCAGATCTCTTCGCCAAATAAGGCTTACCCTTGCTGTCGTAAAGGGCAAGACTCCGCATCTCATGGTCGCTGTACTTCCATTTGACTGCGGGCAGAGTGGGTTTAAACTTGTAGTTGGGAGGAAATCTGTTGGTTTCAGGACCCAACACCTCCTTACAAAGACTGTCCCAGGGGTCAAAGATCTCCCATTCCTCCGGAACCACCTCGTCCTTACATCGAGGCAAATCCAACTTTAAAAACGGGGACTGAGTGTCCACCGGATAAGGCTCATCCGGCTCGGACGAAGAGGTAGATACCACATCCTTCCCACGGGAAGCAGCAGAGTGAGAAGTAGACATCCTACACAACACAAGAAGCAGACGACAGCACATCAGACTTGCAGTCACCACACAAGACAGTCTGGCACCTCAGACCTACAGACTGAGCTACCAGACTGGGGGGCAAGGATGTGTATGGTATGTAAAGATCAGAAATAGCCAAGAAATAGGATATTTTCTTGCAAATAACGCAGTACAAACAATGAAGACACATCGCAGGCTTACAACCCAGCAAGTAAAGAGGATAACAGGGTAAACAAAGCAAACCCTAAAAATCTTAAATGTCAACAGTAGAGCAGAACTCAGCTGAAGAAGCAGAGCAGAGCCTACCAACCAGAGCAGAGTCCTGCTGAAGAAGCAGGACAGAGCCTAGCATTCAGAGCGGCAGAACGGAAACGAGACAACACCAAACAGATCTATGAAGCAAAGAAGTAAACAATCGCATCTGAAGACCAAAGGAAAGAAACCCTAACCCCAAAAACACAGGCAAATAAATGCGTACAGAAGGAAAAAGGGGGAGAAATCCATAAACACAGAAAAGATCACATCAAAACCATCCAAGAAGGAAAAAACCAAAAGTAGATCTGGGAAAAGGAGTTTACCTAGATGGAGAGCAGAAGACGCCAAGGAAGAGAAGACGAAAGCCACGAACGCAACAGTACCAATTAATCTCCAAACGCAGACAGATATCTCCCAGGATAATCAAGAGAAATCACTCGAAAATGGCTAGGGCGAAAAGAAATTGTCGAAGAACAACAAGAAAGTTTGAAAAGCAAAGAGTTCGAAGGAAAGGAAACTGAAAAGTTCCACAAAAGGTCGATTCAGCCTTTAAATAAGCATAATTCGTCCACTCAGCACCAACTTATCATCATTACATTCCTTGGGAACCCAAAGAGTCACATCAATTCAATTCAATTCAAAATGAATTAATGACCCTTACTCAACACCCCAACCAAATGGGCGGGAAAATGGAAGCATTCTGGAGTTTGTGAAGAGCAACTCACAGACAGCCACGTATCATTCCGCGAAGAGCAGAACGCCAGAACAAAAACAAATGCACCCAGCATATTGCAATCTGCAAATACTGGGTCCGGGGGGCAAATTGTATGGGGTCTACCTAGCAGACCTCCAGCTGGAAGCAGCCTGCCACTCCACGTCAGAGCGTCTAGAGCAGAGCAGACCTCCTCAGGCAGACCGCTCCGGACATAGCCTTTAGGCTGGAGTTTAATGAAGGCCTCGTTCCACCTTGGTCCACTTTCAAAGAGGCTCACTCACTTTACTAGGTCAGTTACAAGTCCATGTCTCATATAAATACCCATGCCCATGCATGGGTAAGGTACATATAATCAAACACTCACAAAATACTTGCACTTGATACTCGTTTTCTCTCGACTAGAGATCTTGTGCTCAATTTGGACTGACTTAGGCATCGGAGAGGCGATCCTCGGAACCACCCCCGAGGTTTCTCCTTGTTTTGCAGGTAACCACCACCACGAAGGACGTTTGGGAGCCACGATTCCACCAAGTACCCACCACCACATTCACTGTTGCTGTCTTGGACAGAAACAATATTTATCCTAACTGTAATAGTTTGCTTCAACCCCTGCTTCCTCTTGCTGCTTCCATTACCTGCTGCAGTTTACATTGGCTGTACTTTGCTACTAACATCCTCATTGTTCTCTGCCCCTATTTTTCAACTTGTCACACTTCATTTCCATACTTGGTTCCTTTTATTTTCGCCTCATCCATTTGGATTTGACTTTTGCAACAGATCTAGCGTTTAATTCCCTAGTGAGTGTTATAGTACTCACTTCTTTAGTTGACCTCACTAGCTATACCTCCGTTTTTTTTAGTTGACACGTTTTGACTTTTGACACTATTCACATAATCTACTTTGACTATCTTTTGTGATTCATACGTAAGAGAAAATATAGTCATGTGGGGTCTTGTTAGATTCGTCTCATTATATATTTTCAAAATATCATATTTTTATAATTTTTACAAATTAATTTTCCAAGATAAAAGTGATTGAAATCACGCGTTGGCAAACGTGATAAAAGAAACAGGTCAACTAATAAAAAACGGAGGAAGTAGTAATTTGTAGTAGTGCTGCCACTCTTTTTCATATGTCCCTCATTTATATCAACACTAGTAGTGTTGTAAACTGCAATTCTCTATTAGCCTCTGCAACGTACTTACAAGAAAATATGCTGCTACTGGCTCTTACTTTTAGTTATAAATGCACTCTCCTTAATTGCACTTCCACATCTCGTACTAATGCTCATCTCTGTCATTTTTACAAAAGGAAAACAGGCTTCTCATTCTTATCAAGATGCTCAGGACTCTACAAGCAATCACTTCTAAAGACCAACTTTGGCTCAACCTTAACAGCCCCTCTTTACTCATTGCCAAGACCAGCACTACTAATCCCCAGCGCCTACTCAACAGATTGGCATCTCAATCTCTTGTATAAGTATTTAGGCACCTCAGTAATGCTCTATTGTATATACTGTTTTAGCTACACATGTAGCTTTCCTTTCGCCTTGCCTTTTTTCTATTGTACCATGTATTTTGTAAAACTACACTGGCCAAGGATAGCCAAAAGAGAAAGTAAGCACAAAAAGAAAGGAACTGGATGCTTAGACGTCCATAATGCCCTGGAGTTGAAAGAGTACTCCATTAAAAAAGTTTTCAAAAATGTTTCATCGATTTCAGAACAATTTTTCAAAAGCGAATTTACTGGATTAAATGTATTTTGAACACCCCTCCCTTTTACAAAAAAACTACAGGTTTTTGTACCATCCTTCAAGATTCACTTAAAAACGTCTCCTTCTCAAAAACGTTGGTTATTTTATGAAGATCATTTTTTGGAATATCCAAGGGGGCAAGAGACCCCATGCTATAGCTGAATTACTCTTCTTAAAACGCAAGTTTAACCCGGATATCCTTTTTGTCCTCGAAACGAAGACTAATAGAGCAAATAGCACTAGAATCTTAAAAAGTCTCTCTTTCGAAAACAAGGTAATCATAGACCCATCGAATAATTCGGGTGGCATTTGGATTTGCTGGAACAATACCAACATACTAGTGTCCCATACGCATTGCTCAGATAGGGCTGCTCACCTTTATCTCACCAACAGACAGACTAATCATAACCTCGTGATTACCGGAATATACGCACCAGCCCAAGAGCAAGAGAAGGATGCTTTTTGGTCCAATCTCCATTCCTTCTTAGATATGCAGACCCTCCCTTGGGTGTTTATTGGCGACTTTAATGAAATGCTCACACCTCAAGATAAAATAGGAGGCAGAGCGCTCCGGCTCTCACAACTAAACCGACTACCCAGACTTATTGCGTCTCTAAATGCAATAGATGTTCCCACCTCACAAAACGCATACAGCTGGAAAAAAAACCCTGCATAATTCAACTATTTATGAAAAGCTGGATAGGGCACTCTGTAGCATGTCGTTTACAAACCTATTCTCTAACTGCTTCTCGAATTACGGGGTATTTACAGTTTCGGACCATGCCCCCCTTTTCTTTCAAACAGAACAAATAAACCAAGCAAAGGTACATCATTACCGGTTTCAAAATGCCTGGGCAATAGAAAAAGAATCCCACCATATTGTGGCTAAGGCATGGAATACCCCAGTACGAGGAACTAGATTCTTCTGCATTGAAAAGAAATTACAAAGTTCTAAGCAACTCCTGAAAGAATTGGCCAAGAGTAAATTCAACCACTCCGCCAATAAATTAGCCCATAACCAAGACAAGATCCAAGAATTAGAAACTAAATTGTGGAACCAACCTCACAATCCCATCTACAGCGACCACCTACGAAGGCTAATCCTCCAAAGGGAGAAATTGTTGTTATTCAAGCAACAACAATGGGGCTTCCATAACATGAAAACTTGCCTAACCCAGGGAGACAGGAATTTGCGATTCTTCCATAACAGAATGAAGAAAAGGGCCATCCATTCAAAGATTTACAAAATACGGACCCCGGGAGACATTTGGCTCCATGAGGAAAAAGACATCAATCTTGAATTCTTACAATCGTTCAGAATCAGATTCTCCTCCCCTCAACCTCACCCAAGGGATCTCTCACTGAATTGCGTATCCCCGACCTTAAACCAACAGCAATGTACCGATCTCATAGCCCCAGTTTCGGACGAAGAAATCAAAAACGCATTTTTTGACATGAACCCCCACAAAGCCCCGAGATCCGATGGTTTTGGTGCTGGTTTTTATCAAGCTTACTGGCCCATTATTGGCTTGGAAATATCCCAGGCTATAAAGGGATTCTTTCACCACCGCAAACTCTCCCCTACTCTCAATCACACTATCATTGCTCTCATACCCAAGAAGGACAACCCAGAGACTACAAATGACTTTCGACCTATTAGCCTCATTAACTCAATCTACAAAGCTATCTCAAAGATACTAGTCAATAGACTTTCTGGGGTTCTCAATGATATCATCAGCCCTTTCCAAAATGCGTTCACGAAAGGAAGGTCTAGCCATGACAATACCTTAATCGTCCAAGAAGTCTTAAATACCTTCCAAAAATCAAAGAATAAGACGGGTTGGTGTGCCTTAAAACTCGATATGGAAAAAGCTTATGATAGATTGGAATGGGATTTTATCTGGAAATGCCTTCAGTCATATGGCTTCCCGGAACAATGGATAAATCTCGTAAAACAATGTGTCACGACGGTTTCTTATTCTATAAAAATTAATGGCGTAACCACTGAATGGTTTAAACCATCTCGGGGTATCCGTCAGGGTGACCCCCTCTCGCCCTACCTATTCATCATTTGCATGGAAGTCTTTATCAGGAGATTGGCGATCGAGAGCTCCCTCTCAAATACTGGAATAGGCTTCAAACTCTGTCCTAACTCCATCCGTATCCCTTGGCTCATGTTTGCTGACGACAGCCTTCTCTTCTGTAAAGCAACCCCCACAGCCTGTTCAAATCTCAAAAAATTGATTGATGATTTTTGTACTCACTCAGGTCAATTGGTAAACTTCCACAAATCTGCCTTAATCTTCTCAAAAAATGTCCCAAACTCCAATAAACACTCGCTAGCTAGTCATTTTAATATCACGCCTAGAGGCAATCTAGGGAGATATCTTGGCATTCATTTTAGCTCATTTCGCCCAACTAAAAATGACATGGCCCACCTTCTAGCCAAAACAGAAAATCGGATCAACCTATGGGAAAGGACTTTTCTTTCAAAGGCTGGTAGACATACGCTGATCCAGACAAACTTGGAAGCGCTTACGACGTACACTTGTTCCTCCCTCCTCTTGCCCACGAGTACTACAAATTCTATAGACACCTTACATAGGAAATTCTTCTGGCAACAACAACTGGATAAAAACGCCACCCCTCTTATCTCTTGGGATAAGATCTGCACCCCAAAGCACTTAGGGGGTCTTGGTCTGAGGCGTACACAACCGCTAAATAAAGCTTTTATAGCCAAACTAGGCTGGCAAATTATCTCCAACCCGACCAGCCTATGGGTGCAACTTATTCGAGCCAAATACTTGAGACAAAAATCCTTCTTCGACTGTCAGCCTAAACCCACTGACTCAACAATATGGCGACAAATCTTAGCCCAAAGAGAGATCCTAAGAAAAGGCATCTGTTGGAAGATAGGGACCGGAAAGGACATCCTCTTTTGGCTAGATAACTGGTTCGATAATAGAAACCTTATTGAAATACTAAATTTAAACCCTGACACAGTGAACATCCACCAAAAGCTTGCTGACTTCATTACTTCAACTAAGTCTTGGGACCTCCCTAAGCTTCAACTAGTCTTACCGCCTGCCATTTGCCTTCAAATTAAAGGCATCCCCATCCCTCGGAGTGACTTAGATGACATTCCTATATGGGGTCCCTCACCACAGGGTACCTTCACAGTAAAATCCGCTACTTGGTTAGCTCACGACATTCCCAGGGACAAACCCAGATGGGCATTCCATTGGATTTGGAAACTAGACATTCCCCCAAAACTCATTATTTTCATCTGGCAGCTGCTACATAATAGCCTACCCGTCAGGGACACTCTGCATCGAAGACACATAGCTCCTTCAAATCTTTGCTCCCTATGTGGGGTCCTTCCCGAGACCATTGACCCCTCCCCGCCTCACCGTTCCTGAGACTTTCTTAGCCCTCAAGCCAAAAGGCAGCAATCTCGTTAATTATATCTTCCTACTCTGGCACATCTGAAAAGAACGGAACGCAACCATCTTCCAAGGCACTTCTTTCAATGAATACAAAGTTAGCCACCTGGCTAGATTCCACCAACACGAATGGAAATGTAGAACAGCTCTGGACACTAAACTGTCCCGGTTCTCCCCGCAAGGGGATCCACCCACTCCCTCTTCCCCTCACAACAACCCTACTCAACACAACATCCAGGTCAGCTGGATCCCACCCCCAGAGGGGTCCATCAAACTCAACTTCGACGGCTCCGTCAATTCAAACTCTGCAGCAGCTGGCTACGTCATCCGCGACAACCAAGCCAACCTCCAAGCAGCGCAGGCTTTCAACCTCGGCAAAACTAACATCATGATAGCAGAAGCAACGACACTCCACAAAGGCCTCCAACATCTGGTCAGCCTCTCCCCCAACTCAGTCATCATCGAAGGCGACAATCTACTTGTTATCAACGCACTAAAAAACATTTGGCCAGCCCCCTGGCAGATAGCCCACATCATCAAAGACTCACAACAACTCATCAATAATTTTCAGCATTGCGATATCCAACATGTCTTCAGGGAAGGAAACAGAGCGGCAGATTGGGTGGCGAACGTAGGCCACCTAATTCTAGACTCTCATAACATTACTGTAGATCTTGTATCTAGTTTTCATCCTATTCTCTTGTCTGATGCGTCAGGAGAAGCCCTCGTGCGGAGGGGCTCCTGACGTTCTCTATCCCACACTTTATCTTATCAAAAAAAAAAAAAAAGTAAAAGTGAATCATTTATGGGCGTTTATGCAAAGGCGTACAGCAAATGCATAGTCAAAGAAGTAGGCAGAGAACAAGTCAAACTTGCTCATGCAAGATGTTCATATCAACAACGAACCAAGCAGCCCTTGTTATAGCTCCAGTTTCCCCTTTTACCAAAGCCTGCTTGATGATCTCAGTTGGGCATTGAAATACTATGTGACTCAAGTCTCAACTGATCGTAATTCACTACGGGTATTAGCAAAAGACCAAGAATTGTATCAAGCTGACATAAATAAGAATAAAGATTAAACCACATCTACCATAAAAAAGCATTACATTTGATAAACAAGCAGCGAACTAGAGCATCCACAATGGTTTGAAAAAAGGGCTAGCTTGCAAATTATATAAAAAGACAAGCAAGTAGCTTACCACTAAACATTGTAGCTAAAGTAAGCTAGGTAGCCAAAACAAGCTACTAGCTTGAAACAATCAAAAAAGGAAATATTTTTATTTTAAAAATAAAGTTACTCTTTTTGTATTGAAGTAAAAAGAATTATGGTTATATATTTTTGGCATGTGAGACAATTCTAGCTACATATATTGTAGCTTACCATTGAGTAACTTGTAACTATAAAATAGTGTAGCTGTAAATAATGATATGGCAAGGTAAACAACAAACAATTTAGCTTGACCATTGTAGATGCTAAACATAAAGGGCAAAAAAGTACTTCGATTTCAGATGGTTTAAGGTAGTAGCTAGAAATGTACATCAGAAGTATGCAGACTGGTACATATATTTCAAGCTTTGCATTTTTTCCTATTTTACCAACTATACAAAATTTGAGGTATCAAACCCATCTATGCCATCCGAATTTAGTGAAAATCCTCCTTCAGTAAAACCTGTAAAATAACATACGGATTGTATCAGAGAGATGTTCATAATTTGATTGTTGGAAACAAACCAAGCCTTTACGTGTTTTACAACCACAGATCTTAAAACAAAAGAAACTGAGTATTTCATTTGAAGATTGGAATTTGCACCTTGGCATACCAAATCCGCATCAAGATCCTGCAGGCAAGAACATGATACCTCAGGACTTGGCTTTAGAAATTTGAAGGAGCAAAAGAAAGGAAGCTTTTTAGTGTAGGTTTGCTTCTCAGCCTACCCTAAACTTCACTGGAACATTCTAGTGTAGGTTTTCTTTTCTCGGTTGTGTCGATCAGCAATCTGAAACCATGTACAGAACAAAATGTGAGAGCGAACTAAAGCTGTTGGTACTCTAATACGATGCATAATTTGGGATCTTTTAACTACCTTTTTTTGGTGGCAGCAAGTTCTCTCTTTATGGCACCTGCAAGCACGAAAGAGTTAGAGGCCTGGGCCATTTGGAGTACCCCCCAACAATATGCCACATGAACTCTTTTTGAGAGGAAGATTAGGGTAACAAAACTGACCATCATTTGGTTCAAGTTCCAAAGCCTTTTCAAAGCATTCAGCTGCAGCATCTATGTCACAGAGAGCAACAAATGCCTGTATTTCAAGTGGTATTAAAATGTGAATCCTGTAATATGGTGTAGAGTTTCTCTTTCCTAATGGCAAAGCCGGCCAGCAAAAAGTAAAAGAAAACCAAGGAAGGAAGTTTCCAAGGACACGACTAAAAAAATTGTACTCCGTCCGTCCATTTTTATTTGCCACGAACACTTTTAACAAAAAAAATCAGAAAAATGAAAATTTTACACAACTACACGAGTAGGTTCATGTGGGGCTCAGTTGCAGAGAAAAATAATTGCCAAAAAGGAACTGTGTAAAATAATATGGGACAAACAGATTACCATTTTGGAATAAAGACCTCGTGGACATGGACGGGTATAAACTGGTTACAGAAATGGAAACCCTAATGCTGAAATAGAAACCACTAACCTGGCCCCTTCGGAAGTGAGCCTTCACATTTTCTTCTTCATCACGAAGTGCAAAATCAGTATCCCACAAGGCTCCATCTACGTCTCCCATCTTCAACTTACAGGCCTATGCAAGAAGGACAGGACAACGTCAAACCTACAAACCATCTGATGGTTATATGAACACTATATTTCTCAATATTGAAGAAAAGCAGCAGTTGTCTTGTATATATTAAGTGATAGTTTGATAAATGTATAGCGCAAATGTTGAGTTTGAGAAACTCAATTAAAACATAACATAAATGCATGTAGTGGTTGTTTGGTAAAAATGTTGGAAGTTCCAATGCCAATGAAATGTAGAAAGTTGTTTGGTTGAGTATGGAACGTAGATATTCATATGAGTGGCTTCACTTACCTAGGTTGTGTTTATGCCAATCAAACATAATTCACTATTTTCAACTCTCATTAATTTCCACTTCCACTATTTTTTGATGAACAAAGAAGCACTTAGTATGTAAACAATCAAGGGCCGACGGCATCAACCAAATGCCACTCACATCAATTCAGTAAACTGCATATGAATCTTACCGCAGTGTTGGTGTATAACTGCGACCTCATTTTCCTTAAAGACGAGCTCTTCTCTGAGTACATAAAAAACAAGTTAATTCAGATCATAAAACTAGAGAGTTAAAGACCATCTGAGCATGACATAATAATACAGACAAACCAAAAGGTTACCTCCATCTAATGACTCCATATCCCAGCACACATCCAAGTACCGCATAGCTTTGAGATATTTTCGAATAGCCATCTTATAGTCTTGCTTCTACATTTACAAGAAATATTTGCTTAATTAAACAACTACTCCTTAAGAAATCAATAAAACCTATCAGTAAATTGCACGAAGCTTTCTGATGAACTTAAACTGTGACTCACATCCTCCGCATATCTCAACACGAATATTGGTGTATCAAAAACTTAACAAAGCCATGTATAAATAATTGTGAGGAAAATTAGGTCCAAGTAAAATACATCTTTTCGTCAGATACCTTGAACTTTTCGTTGCCAAAAGCCTTGATGCAATCAACAGCAGTAGCCCACCAAGTGAAGTCATCTGATTTAGCATCAAGGTCAGATGGCCAGTCAGGATAAGTGTCACCGTCTTTAAAGAAGTTGATGACGCCATAATCTTCCCCCTCAGGGATTTCTCCACAATCCACAATGACAATATCATGCAACGGGCGACTATCACCATCAACCTCAACATGCTCGATTGAGCGAACAACACCCAAACCTTTGATCACTCTTCCAAACACAACATGCTTACCATTGAACTGATGAGTTTGAGTAGTAGTAATGAAAAATTGAGACGCATTGGTGTTGGGACCAATGTTAACCATGGACAGCATTCCTTTTCGTTCATGCCTGAGCTCAAAATTTTCATCATCAAACTTTGGGCCGTAAATAGATTCACCGCCACTTTCACCCCCAGAAGATATGTCTCCACCTTGTATAAGAGCCCCTTTTACAATTCGATGAAAACGTATACCCTATCAAAATTTCAAATGAAGAGTATAAGGACAAAGATAGCTAATTCTACAGACGACAATATAGATAAACATGAATATATAGCTAAACAGGCAACCGAACACACTAAATTGATGCACGAAACTACTCAGTAGCATAGCCGAACACATTTGAGGGGAATGTATTGCCAAAGCTGAGAGTCTGTCTGTCTGAGACCTTTTAATCCTCACTTTCAATTCACAACAATTACCATAAGGCAAACCACCACAACAAGCAGAAATTTCGCGACTAATACACGAGAGGAGAAAGCTCTGCTCCTCTTACAATCATTTCCATAAATTCCAAGTGAATCGCTAAGTTAGCAAACATCATGTAAACAAGCTTAGTCAAAGCTCATCATAACAACAAAAGCATGTTAATATCTAGAACGTAGTAATTGGCTGTTTTCGATGTAAACCCTATAAAAACTTCTCCTCCATAACCATCATTTTTCTAGCAAAACACTTCAAATGAAACAGTTTCAACAATTATCTTTACACATTAAACTTCACTCCCACTTCTCTCAGAATATCCTACACGCCTATCCGAAATTTTAAAGTAAGAAGGGATGCATCCTTCACTTAGGCTCCGTTTGGTAGGGTGTAAAACATTTTCCCGGAAAATTGTTTTCCTTTTTTTCAGTTTTACATTGTTTGGTTGACAAAAGAGTGTAAATCCATCTTCCCTTGGTGTGAAATACCTCTCCTTATAATGGAAAACCATTCTCCCTTCAAAATGAAGGGAAAACACTTTTCCTT
Organism: Patellifolia procumbens; assembly: GCA_947645195.1. Classification (NCBI taxonomy): domain Eukaryota; kingdom Viridiplantae; phylum Streptophyta; class Magnoliopsida; order Caryophyllales; family Amaranthaceae; genus Patellifolia; species Patellifolia procumbens. The sequence continues at coordinate 6,106,847 of CANSGD010000144.1, forward strand.
CTTTTTTTCTTACTTCCCTTTTTACACTCCTCCCACCACCTCCATACTTTCCCTTTCATTTTCTTTTTTTCCGTCATATTCCTAACATGGTACTAAACAATGGCAAACTTGTGTTTTCCATGGAAATTGCTTTCCGGTGAAAATCATTTTACATTGGAAACATATTACGCCCAACCAAACGGAGCCTTAAAGAGACTCTCAAACCCAATGTAACCAGTATGTAACAAACACAAATCAGTCAACACGCCAATCCGAAAAGTCTTGTTGTTAATCTGCCAGTGTTACCATCTTTGGACTTTGGAGTATACATTCAATTAATCAAGATGCAACCTTTAAAACCGGTTTTCCGAATTGAAACTCCAACAAGATGTCACTTTCCAAAAGAATGAAATTCACAACACAACATTCAAGAAAACAATCAAACAAAACGGATCAAATGAAATTAAAACTTGAAGAAAACTCAATCAAGATGCAATCTTTAACACATAATACCCAAAACCCAGAATCAAAACAACAACAAAAACAACAAAGCCTTATTCAAGAAATGCTTTGGGGTCGGCTAACATGAATCGTCATTTGAAATCGTCGGAAAAGAAAAAACCTTGTAGTGAAGGGGAAGACCAGAAGTAGGAGAAATGCCCAATTCACCAGTACAAAGAGCCCTGAAATTCTCAGCAGTTTTAGGAACCACATTGTTATACAACTCCATCACTATTCTTCCTTCAAGCTCTCCTCCTATGCTTATATCCATGTAACATTTTGCTAACGCCTCCATTTTCTTTCTTTCTTTCTGAAACTACTACTGAGATTTCCTAAACCCTAAAAAAACAGAGATTTTTTTTGTGGGTAAAAAACAGAAATACTAAAAACTGGAAATGGCCAAATGGGGTTTTCCTGTGTTACACAGTAGTACACTGGCACTGGGTATTTGTTTGTTAAAATTGGGTTCTCATTTTAAATTTGAACAACTTTTGTCCTCATTGATAAATGATGATCCTTTGCTTTCTTTATAAATGGAAAATCATAAAGAAAAAGCTTCTGTTTTTGGATTATGTGGGTCCTGTTCATATAGACATCAAGATGTTTGCACCGTTGGATTAAAGGGGTAGTGAGGGTTTCAACTCCCACTCATCTTTCAGTACTCGAGGACAGGAGTGGTACAGTCGCGCAACCGTTGCTTTATTAATTATGGAATTTAAATCTATCCTTTTCATTTTTCTGTCTTGGTCTTTCTAGGTCTTTTTTGGTTCACTAGAACATAGCTCCGACTATATAAAGACTAGATTTCTATACACGCGATGCGTGTAACAATAATTTTATTATGAAATTTCATAATTTATAGTAGATAATTTTATTGATAGCCGCATCTTATCATAACTTTTCATGTTTTTAGAAACTCCCACCTTAATGATTTTTTTTGTAATTCCACATACCATTTACAATTTTATTAAAAACTTCCACCACTTAACGGTTTTTGTCAAATTTCATTAGCAAAACCGTTTAGTGGGTCCCACATATACATTTTGTTAACAAAATAAAATTTGAAATAGTTGCAGTTCTTTCCAAATAGTTGTAATTCGTTCCAAATTTGTTCTAAATTTGTTGAGGATTTGCCCTTCAATTGATGAAATTGACTTTAATTTCAGCGTAAACTAATAATAAAATGTATATGTGGGGTCCACTTCACGATTTTGTTAACGGAATCTAACAAAAATCATTGAATGGTGGGAGTTTCTATAAAATTGGGAATGACATATGGAAATTTAAAAAAGTCATTAAGGTGAGAGTTTCTAAAAACGTGAAAAATTTAGGTGGTTTTCAACAAATAATCCTAATTTTATTTGCATACGATGTGTGTTTTGGCTACTGTAACATGATAAAATGTGAAGGTACACAATATATTTTGTTTTCAAGCTAAATTCATTTTGGCTCATTTTTCTTTGAAAATATTCATTACTCCCCACCATCAACTACAACTTTAGTTATATAGTACCCGGTAAGTTCTTTTTTGCTCATTGTCCAAATGAGAAAACATTCAAAAGTACTTGAAAATATTTTATCATATTTCTCACTCATGCTAAAATACTTTATTATGATCAATTTGATCAAATGTGCCTTCACTCATGAACAATCAATTACTCATGTATTTCAAAATAAAAAATTACAAAAGTATATAAAAGTATAGCAAAGTGGGTGTCTATCAATAGATCTCAAGAAAATATAATCGTTGATATTTTTTAATTGTATTTACTTTGTAGGTTTTTAGATATTTTCGTTAGAAGTTTTGAACATCTTTTATTAAAAATCGGATGGCTAACTTTGGAAATAAAACTTAATTACTTAATAGATTCATTGATTTATTTTATTTATTTTTCCTTTTTTTTCTTTTTGGTGTCCACCCCCACCTCTTCACTTATATAATAGAGATATGTGCCTTGTTTGGCAAATAGAGTTTAGACTTTAGTGGATAGAGTTTAGAGTTAGAGTTAGAGTTAGAGTTTAGAGTTCTACCTTTTTCTTCAGCAGATTTGACTAAGTTTTCACATAAACATGTTTGGTAAAACTAAACTGATTGTCTTAAGCTGATTGTCTTTTGTTTACGTACAATGACATTTATGGACATATTAATTGACATTTTAGTATTACAATTATGGGCAAAAAAGTAATTCATACATTCTATAACCCAATACTCTCAAGAAAAAGCTCCAAATAGGAGCTTTTTTATTTTGAGAGTTTTCACTCCAAAATTCTCAATTAAACCTCTTTTTACCAAACACCCACATTAGAGTTTTGACTAGTCAAAAATTCTAAAAGTGGTCCAAGTCTCTCTTTTACCTCCAAAACTCTAATTGCCAAATACCCCATGATGTTTGGCAAACGATTTTTATGCGATTTTTTTTATTGGCTTTTGTCTTTAGACTTTTGTTTCTGGTCTAACAGCCAACGAAAAAGTGTTTGGTAACTGGCTTTTGCTTTTACTAGTTTTTTCTGGTGGCTTTTGAGTTTGCTTCCTTCGTACTAAACAACCTACAATAACAACCACTTTTACCAACACTTTTTTAACAACCCATATTTATACAGTCGGTCAAACAAGTCACTAAAAACAGATGATCAAACCAGCCAGCATATAAAGTCAACAGCCACCGGCCAATTGCCAAACACCCCCGTGATCTAGTTATGCACTTGACCGTAATGGCTGAGTCTTTCAACGAGGATTTTCGCATACTGTAGGATTTGAACTAGAGAACCTTTTTAAATAGTACCAAACCACTTACCACCTAGACCAACCACATGTTGGTTGCAATTTAAATTTCAAGATTGTACCTCAATATTTGAAATTTCACACAACACCCTTTTAACTTATTTTTAAATGATACACACATTCGGCAATTTATTAGTTAATCCTGAAAGTACGAAGAGCTACGTAATTCCAAACACAATCTCATTATTTTATTCATTTATATTTGGTGGGCCACATAAGAAAAAAAAAGAATAATATAATAAGATTGTGTAGTGATAGTACTCCAAGTACATTATAAGTCCTCTACAAATTCACAATGTGTTTGCCCTAATCGAGTGTTATTAATTCGGTTAGCCTTTTGTAATTTGATAGATCTTTTAATAGTGTACTCACCCTCTATTAGATGTCAAAGTCACATATGTATTGGCTAGTGAGAGTAATGGATAGTTTAAGTTGGTCATAATTCCTCTTGTTTCCAAGAAGTACTGAGATCGATTCTCATCCGCCTTCATGACTCCTTATACATAAAAAAAAACCTAAATATTGGCTAGTTTTAGGATTTAGGTGATTGTCGAATGATAAATCATTGATAGCCTCGTGGACATAGGGTCAATAATAGTAATGGCAACAATTACGTCTAAGTTCTAAACCGTTCCTTTTTAGTTTTACGAAGTTATTTAAATTATTATTCTCCATCGTTTTTTAGATGTACACCCATTGTCTTTTTTAAATTGCTATATTTGGACTTGAACACTATTTACATGGAAAATTTAACTCTCTTTAGTTTTATATACCCAACGTCTTTAGTTTTATAGGAAAATTCATCTGCCTTCATGGAAAATTTTAATCATAGTCATGTAGATCTTGTTTGATTCATCTCAATGTATACTTTCCAAATAATTAATTTTGATATTTGGTTTCTGATGTCTAACTCAAGATATTAATGTCCGAAAATGTGCCTTGAAAACTATAAAAAATTGTAGCAAATAAAAAAAGGTGCATGGAGTAGTTATTTTACAAATCACTATTCTCCTTCCTTTTTTTTAATCTATCATGTTGACCTTTTACATTATCGATGTACTTAATTCTAGTCATTTCTAGTGTTGGGCCAAAGACTTGTCAACAAGCAATTGATACCCCGTCGCAAGATGGCCCGTAATATCGAAGATGTGATTTGCTCCTAAAGGTCATCGGTCCTTACTCCTTAGAAATAAGGGATCCTCGTTAACGCAAGCACAACTACTAATGGCTAAAAATAGCAAGCAAAAATAATATGGAATTAAATAAAGATAAGAAGCATTAAAGACGAACAACGCTTCTTGGAAAACTAACTATATTATTGGTTGATGTATCAATTTGTCTTACACAAACTTCTATGAAAGTAAAAACAACATAACAAGCTTATTGATAAAGAAGGAGGAGAATATCGTCATCCTTCTTGCGCCCGATGAAAAAAAAAGCAAGCGGTTCTAGAACATAAGATATTCAACTATGCTAATTCTAACTAGGCTACGCTAAAACTAAGATAAGAGATTTTTAGTGGAATGTTGTTGGATGTTGTTAGGTGTCATTAATGATGATGAAGTCCTCCTTTTATAGATGAACTTGATGGCGGTTTTGCATGGTCAGCCTCCATGATCTTCAGTCTTCACATCTCCCGGTTACTCTTGATAATGGCGCCACTTCTTAGATCATGGGAGAACATTTATGTTGCCCCACGTTCATTGAAGCTTCTAGTCCTGGCCTTTTAGGCTTTCATAATCTCGCGTCTCTCCTTTAGTCTTGATGAACCACTTATCAGTTTTGGAATTTGGACTTTATTAATTCCTTGCTGGACCTCGACTTGGACAATATTTGATATTGACTTTGACTATATGGGACCTAGACTTGACTTTTGGAACCAAATTTAAAAAAATTGGCGCCAACAGCACAAACTATTCGTTTGGTGCACAAAACAGCACAAACTAAAGAAGGTGCAGTGCACAACACAAACTCTATGTGATGGGTGCACAAAACAACACAAGGAGATTTTGACCTGAGATTCTACTTAGAATTCATATTGTTTTGTGCACCCATCACATAGAGTTTGTGTTGTGCAACTACCACAATATTCGTTTGTGTTGTTTTGTGTACCCGTCACATAAAGTTTGTGTTCTTCTTTAGTTTGTGTTGTTTTGTGCACCAAATCAATAGTTGGTACTGTTGGCGCTAATTTTTCCTAAATTTAAATAGTAGTAAGCATAATGATGATCTTGTTAGATAATATGATTAAATTGAAACAAATTGATCACTTTTTTCAGAGTCATTTGTCATTTTGATATAGAATGTGTAAAATTAGTTTAGCTCCATTGACTTTTAAAATTCAAATGAAAGAAAATGTGATGTATTCCTATTTTCAAACAGAACAAAAAAGGTGATTAAGGATACTAATATACCCGCCTAAGTCCCATCCCTACATTCCCCATTAATTACTCTTGATCACCCTTTTTCCTCCTTCATCCAATTTGCCAAGAAAAGAATTCAAATTCAACTTTGATCATATTCTAATATTTCCAAATAATACACATTAACCTTCAACAAAGAATCCCCATTACTACCATGGCATCATCCGATCATAAACCAGATGAAGTAAAGAAAAAAGAAAATGAAGATCAAGAAGAAGGATTTATGGATAAAGTAAAGAACTTCATCCAAGATGTAGGTGAAAAACTCGAGGAGGCTGTAGGATTTGGGAAGCCAACAGCAGATGTAACAGCAATACACATTCCCTTCATTGATCTCAAGACCTTAGAGCTAATAGTTGATGTGCTAGTACAAAATCCTAACCCCATCCCCATTCCCTTATGTGACATTAACTATCTTATAGAAAGCGAAGGCCGGAAACTCGTATCCGGCCTAATCCCGGATGCTGGAACCCTCCATGCCCACGGGTCCGAGACCATCAAGGTGCCATTGAAGTTAGTCTATGATGATATAAAAAACACATATAAAGATGTGAAAGAAGGTAGCATTATACCATATAAGGTACTTATTGAACTTATTGTGGATGTGCCTGTTCTAGGTAGATTGACATTGCCTCTTGAGAAAAAGGGTGAGATTCCTGTGCCTTATAAACCTGAGGTGGATCTAACAAAGGTGACATTCGGAGATTTTTCGTTCGAGGAAACGAGTGCAACAATGCATATGAAGTTGATGAACAAGAATGATTTTGACATGGGGTTGAATGCATTAGAGTATCAAGTTTGGCTAGGAGATGAAAATATTGGTGGGGCTAAACTTGATAAATCTGCTAAAATTGAGAAGAATGGAGAAGGGATAGTTGAGATTCCCATTACTTTTAGGCCTAAGGATTTTGGGAGTGCATTATGGGATATTATAAGTGGTAAAGGAACAGGGTACTCTGTTAAGGGAAGTATTGAGGTTGATAGTGTGTTTGGGCCTATGAAATTGCCCTTTTGTAGGGAAGGAGGGAGAACTAAGCTTAAGAAGGCAGATGACAATGATGATGATGATGATGAGGTAAATTGTTAATGTATCATTACTTAGTTTAAGTTTTGTTTAAACGTCGGGGGAAAAAGATATTATTCCAAAATTTGTGGAAGATGTCAGTCTCAATGTTTTATAGGACGATAATGACAACAAACAACTAACTACGAGTTAGTCGTGGCATAACAACTTATGTTACATTACCCGCTAAATATTGTAGGATGAGCTTAAAGAATAGTGCTCTTATTCGCTTGTCTAGTCGGTTAATTAGTTTTGTAGCTCAATAAGCCTCCTTACAATAGTACATACTATTCTCCTTGTTCTATTATTTTCTTGCAATTTGCTAGTAGTTGAACATTTTCAATCACTGTGTCCTCTTTCCCCTCTTCGACACTTGTGACACAAGACTCGTTATCTGTATTTAGTCTTTATCTTGAATCGGGTGTTACAACCCTAAGGCGCCGTTTGTTTTGACGGAAAATAATTTTCATGGAAAAGCATTTTCCAGGTAAAATGATTTTCAATGGAAAATATGATTGTAAAACACATTTTCTTTTGTTTGTTTTAATGATGGAAAACCCAGGGGAAAAGGAAATGGTAGTAAAAAGGAGTGGAAGGATGGAAGAAGTGAATAAGGAGAAGTAAGGAGGATGATGAAAAATGTGGCATACCTTGATTAGAAAAGGAAAATGGTTGTCCATTTTAAAAGAGATATTTTCCAACTTGAGAAAATGGTTTTCCTCCCCTTAACAAAACAAACAAAGGAAAATGGAAAGATGGTGGAAAATCGTTTTCCAAAATGATGTTTTCCTCCAAAACAAACAGAGCCTAATTGTTACATCAATTACTTAAGAAGTAAAAATAAGCTTTTAGTTGTTTTCAATTGCAGGATTGAATATAAGAACCAATAAGACTCCTCTCAGGATGATGAACCATTTTTTGGTGGTTTAGCCATGAAATTTTGGAAAACGATTGATTGAAGAAAGGATCATTCATCCCTAATTCAATTATCTTCCTGTATACTGATCATTGATCAAATCTTGCCAACAACAAGATACATGTTATTGGTGTTACCGTAGTTTTATCAAGTCGTACTTCACTTTTGTAGTATAATTCCTCATCTGTAAAGTGACAGATTGCATTTCATATTTTATAAATGTGTAATTTAATATCTTTAGGCCAAAGTCAAAGTCAATTTTTTTCCTGGTGTTTGAGTTACTCTAAAATCCAATGTTTACTGGGAATACTGAATAGTAACATCTTATATTTAATTCGGGTGACGGTAAATGAGCCTCATATTTGTTTGTTTTCTTACTTTATGATCTTGCGTTTTGTTGTTTGCCAACTTAGAGATTACGCCACCACAAATTGTAAGGTGCCCACCCAAACTCAAAACAGGTATTAGTTAAGCCGCGATGCCCACCAAAACTCAAAACAGGTACTCCCGTTGTCGGCTCTGCTCGTACTCGCCTTGTTCACATAAGCGCTCTAACTGACCCTTGTATTGCGCTCTTGCTTCAAATAGGCAAGAGACTATACCGAGTGCTCGTACTTCTACAAGCCTCTGAACTCTCATATTCACACAAAGGCTAGCGCACTTGCCGCACAAAATGCAAGGATGTGTCGCACGTTCTAAGCCTCAAAACACTCGAACCGTAATACACAAGCTAGGCAAACCATGTTTTACCAAAGATTAAAGTTTTGGTTCAAAATCTTATTCAAATCAAAAGCAATAGTTTACTTATTCTACTTGATATGGAATATGGAATATTGAATATATATAAGAGTATGAAGTTCAAAATTACCCAACTTGTAGCCAACATGATTTTATGAATTCAAGGAAAGGGAATATTTCCCAAATATTTTTCAAATGGCATTAAAATATAGTTAATTGCTTTTCCATATCAACCCGATTACATAAGTGATAACTCTAAAACTATACGAGATTTGTTAATGAATTAATTCATTCGGCATTTTTCAATCCGATTACACAACTTAACACATCATCTCTAGGGGTAGTGAATTAGTGATTAATGACCTATGATCTTCTAGTTAGTTCAATGTTTAGGATATGATTCTTATAAGCTCAAATATATGATTTTCTTCGTAATTTCCATAACCACTCTAATCATTATACCATATTAAGAATAGTAATGATGGCAATGCAAATTTTAACAAAATTGTGATGACATAATTCCACAACTTCACCTATAAACTAATTACAATTACCACTATTTAATATCACTTACTCATAATCATCGTTATTATTCTACTCCCTCCGTAAGGATTACTTGTGACGATTAGACATTTTACACTCATATTTTATGTCAAATCATTGCAAGTAATGTGTTACGCAGCTAGTAGTAAAGATCAAATTTCTTACAAATTGTCAAGTTGGCAACTAACAAAATACAGCATCCACAAATTGAGTAGAGAATTATTCCAAAGGAAAAAAAGAATAACAATAGACATAATGAATCATGAATCATATAAAGTATTATTCCAAAGGAGACAAACAAACAAGTAGTGAATGGATAAGTTTATTTCAACCATTGGTCAATTACATAAGTCAATAGTCTCCGCAGTTTACTCCTTTGTCCTTTCTCCGACAAATTAACATCATTAAATATAATAAACTAAAATTTTCTTACATTGAATTATGATAATAATACTAATTAAAATTCATAGACTAATAACAAAAATCAGAATCGCAGCAGAGGAAGTCAATTAAACCTTGAAAACAATCGAAGCAGCAAGAACAACTGTAATAACATTAAAATGAAATAAAAACAAAGTTAAAATTATGAAATTAATATTCAAAAAGAAGAAAAAAATAAGGTAGAAAAATTATACCATTGATCAAGAGCTTTATCTTGAGAGCCATCGGTGTCTTGATAACCTCTGTTTGAGCGGTCTACGGTTTGATTTGAGGGTGCGTCCATTTTTCTTTAATTTTTCTCGTTCTTGTGCAGAATAGAATGAATGAGTGTGAATTTTGGTGGTCTGTTTAGTGTTACGTTACGGTCTAACTTTCCTTCTTTTAAGCCCAATTTCAGTGGTGATGACTGATGATGTATGTATGGTAGAATTTAATGGGTGTTTTGTTAAGTGGGTATGGGTTCACGTGGTTTTGTTTTTCCTAGTTTTAAACCCTTTTGGCTTTGGCTCATTAACGGGGACCATATCTAAGCATACCAAAAAAGGAGGATGGTCGACTTAGAGTTAGGGTAGGTGGGTTGTTACTTGTTAGTGGTTTCGCTTATTTGATAAGGTTCTTATTTCGAGTCTTGGAGATTTTACGTTTAAATTTTGTCAAATGAGGAGGGTTGGAATTACATTAGAGTAGAAACTATTATGTGTAATCAATTTTTAGATTTTACTTGGCATAAACCAATTGCTGAAAATAATTAGATAGTTTCACTTTTAAAACGAAAAAATTATCAAAATCCTCTATTTTTTTTCTGGGGTAGTGAGAAATGTGCATTAGTTGCATAGATGTTGTATAGAAGATCTTCCAGCGCAACGAGGTTCCACTAGAACAAGTTTCTCTGCGTTGTATTAATTAATGGTTAGTACTTAGTATTGCTGAACAAGACTATATCAAAAATCTAAATATTCAATCTCGATTCAATTCATTTTTTGGATCTTCGAAATAACGGATATATTTGACATATTTGCTTCAAGGTTTTAATCATTCTAGGAAAACAAAAGTAACATTGACTTTTTTTTTTACAAATAAGTAAAAGTTTTGGATATCACATATATTTTATATGAATACAAATATGAGATAATGGTGATTTGAGATATCTAATTCGTGCTCACCCTTATTGATTCGAACTGGCAAATGGATATGACAGCCTAATAACTGCAAGGGGTCAGTTCAGATTTAGAGGGTTTTATATTAGATAAGGTCTTTATTAGGCAACATCATAAGATAAGGTCAATGCAGGGCCATGATTATAGGCCTTACATGTTGAGTCTGATTATTTGGCTAACCGTTAGGTATTTAACAAGAATTGAAGTGTCTAAAATACCCTTATTTTGATGTCTTTTTCACTTGATGATAAGGGCATCTTAGTCTCTAAAGTACCCGTTAGCGCACTAACAGTTTGAAATTTATCCTTTTTCTTATATTTTGCTCGAGAAATGATATGGTACAAAAACATTGTTTATGTACATTTAATTTTTACGTGGGCTCATTAGTCTTGCTCTTATCCCTTATATCTAAACCATTAAATTGATCAGCCCATTACAACCTACTATAAAAATGATCAATATGTAAATATGTAATACATAAATAGTGCAAACCGGAACGTACAGTGCCAAAGTCACTGAATAGGTGAGTCGCCAATCCCTAAAAAGGACTATGTAACTTATCTGCGGAGTTACGTTACGGGCTTGCAATTAAAGATGAACGAAGGCAGGAGTACGTAAAAATTAAATGTCATGAGGTCTTTATATAGGAAATAAAAGGAAGAAAATGGATGGAATATACTTTATAGCGCACAAATGTCACGGAAAGAATGCCCTTGGCCTTAAAGGAGTATAATGTGTCACCGTGTTACATTATGTTCATAACTCTTTGCTCTTGTTAGGAATTGATAAGGACATTTATAAAGCAAATGAAATGTCTTTCATTTTCTAGTATATTCTTTTTGGTTCATAAATCAAGACTAGTTAATCTTTCTTTTCGACAGTTCGAAAGTGATCTAATAGCTTCATTATCACATGAGCATTGTGCTTCTAAATAACAAATTGCCTAACCTATAAAAATTTACAATATGAGAAAATGAATTTTAACTTCCCATCATAAAAGCAGGCTTAAAATCTAAAAGAAACTAGCACAGAAAGTGAGTTAAATAATGTCACATTTTAAGATTTTAACAGCTCCTTCAAACATGTTAATAAATATAGCTGTATATAAATCGCTAATGTTACAAGTATTATACATATCTGGGCAAGTAGTACAACAAACACTGTCACAGAGAGAAATTGTTGAAAGGCCTCAGATTTCTACCGTTAAACATATCAGAATACAAACATTATAACAACTAGTGGAAAAGATTTATGAATAGCACTAAATAATTTCTAACTCCAGGAACCTAAGCTGTAGTGAACTGAAAAAAGATAAATAAAATGCGTAAAACTTAGAGATCAACTCCAGCCTTTACAGGAAAACCCCCAGAATTGCAACAGAGAAGCAGGGTAATTTTCTATGTACAAACTACCGAATCATCGTAATTCACATTTACACTGCTATTACAAGGTGAATGGTAGAGCTAGTCTCTTAAAAAGTTGTACACTAGCACGGTAGCACCGAACATAACTCTACTTGTCAGATCTCTAAGAGCAATCCCTCCACAACTTCTTAGATATGCTTGCACAAATTACATGCCTCAGCATACAGCGGTGTAGGAAACTGAGAGCAACAGCTATGGCAAATCCATAGAAGTGAAAATGAAGTTCAAACTTCATGCAGTATTCATCATATTCAACATTTTCTTATAATCTCAATTATATCCTCATTTCAGAGTTTAGAAGGGATCATTGTTTTGAGCACCTAACATCATACTTTAAGATGATTGCGTGAACCAGGGTTTTGGGGGGAGACCAAGTGCAGAGACGGACTTGTAACATGCTCAAGTATAGATCGTGGTGATGGGGAATGACGAAAACTTGCTGTTGCTTCAGATGTTTCGAGATGAGATAGTTGACCATTCTCGCTGAAAAGTAAAAATAACCTGATTACGTCAGAATATATCTTTCGATTGCAATGGATTACTTGGGGGTGTGTTCTCTTCCCTTGAATTTTGCCGAGCTTTATAGAATTGAACTTATCTGAATTTATTGGAACTTAGCTCTATAGCTTATTATATTGGAACTTGTTTCTATAGCTTATTATATTGGAACTTATTTTTACTGAAACTTTTAGCAGGCTACTCTCTTCCTTCTTTTTTTGGCTTAGCAATAATAGATATCAGTACAGGGCCAACACAGAAAAAAAACTTACTTGATGTAGCCTCTTCCATTTGCTGTCCATCTACTAGGGGACATTGGAACTTTTTCAAGTCGGTGGTCATACATGTCTCTTGAACTATAAGGCGTTACTTTATCCTGATTTTCAGAAATGCAAAATCAAAATTCACAGATCAAAACAAATAATCACCAAAGCATTAATATTGATTTACAAAATTTCCTACGACGACTATGATGGCATACATCTTGCTTGAAAGATCAATTCACTCGACAATTGGATAGATTAGAAGGAAGAGCTTAGCATTTGCACTTACTGTTTGATTCATAAGGTTTGGTGCAAGGCTGGATGATGGTAACTCCAGTTGCTGAGAAGTTCTCAAAAATGGATGATCTAGCAGCTTGCTGGCTGGTGGCCTGTCTGCAGGGTCTCGTTGTAGGCAGCAAGATAAGAAATCCTTTCCTTCAGGTGACAATGTATCAGGGATAGGTGGGGATTCTTTCAAGACCTTGAACATAGCGGCAGCCTACATCATAAAATAATCAACCCTTTAAGGTTTAAAACAGACGCAGAAAACATGTCCAGCATCCTCAAGTGCAGGACATAGCGGCAGCCCCATGCAGCATGATCACAAAACTAATTATTGATATCAACCAAACTTCGCCATATCATACAGCAATATAGATGCAATACATCAGTCATCAAGCTGTGGCTGTCTGTTCACGTCCTCAAATAGACTAATCCAATGAAAGCAAAATCACAAAGAATGCACATCAGACATATTGATGATTTCGGTTAAATTCTGAACAACTGTCACGTAATTGGTTTTACAGTATAAGGGAATTTCAGTCAGAAGCCAATGAAAACTCAAAAGTCCCCTTAAACAGATCCAATTAATTCCATCTAACCTTTTCTTTAGCCCTTAGCCCCTTAACAATGGTTTTAAGTCAGGAATAACATTATATGAGCACAAACACAATTCATATTGTTATGTGTCTAAATCAAATCATGTATTCTATCTGCCCCATGTCAGTGGATTGTGATAAGTAGCCTGTTTTATTTCTGAAGAGAGGGGGCAATATTAAAAAGTACCTCTCATACTAAATTAATAAGTCCTCCAGATTTGGACTACAGTGGATCTCTTTCAAGGCCTATTTTGGGATTTTCTACGTTGGAAACGTGGGTCACAACTCGCAAACGACAAGCAATTGCCAAATGGCAAGTCTACACTAAAAGACAGGGATCAGGAATAGGATAAAAAAAAAACAGCAAGGCATGTCAGGAAGATAAGAATTACTCCCTCCGTCCCCCAAAGGATTTCCCATTTGCTTTTTGCACGGTCTCCAATGCACATCTTTGACCGCTTATATCTCCTATTATTTATTAATAAAAATGATAAAATGTTGATATTTTGAATGTACCTATTAATACAAATCTAACAAGATCACCTATGACAAATTGACAATCATTTATATTATATATTAGTTATAATTTATGGTCAAAGTTTACAAAGTTTGACTTCAAGAAAAGCAAATGGGAAATCCTTTGGGGGACGGAGGGAGTATAATCTGTGTTTGAAATCACGAAGTCATTGTCCTGTTCTTTTTCAACAGCGAGATGCCTATTGCCTGGATTGTCTATTCCTGCCGATTTTGTTTAGTCAGAGATGTTCTCAATTTCTCAGTTTTTGACAGTACGAAGACAAAAGAAATATTACCTGGGCTCACATTATAGATGCCGTAAGCTCAGTCTTTTCAAAGATGCAAATTAGCTTCGATAACAATACTAATATCTTAGCAAGAGAGGCAACCTCAACTGCACATAATTTGGATGCAATACACAGGTAGGGAAACATTAATTGATTAGTAATACCTACCCCTTCATATGTACTCCATGGAGGTTTGCCAGTCAACATCTCAATGATGGTACAACCCAAACTCCAGATATCAACAGCCAAAGCCAAATCGGAACTATTATCTTTTTGCATCACAGACTGCATTAGCTGTAGGACAGTTTTTCATGTCAACAAGGGCCAAATAATGGATATTTTCCGAAAAAAGGCATTATCGAGGAAAAACATACCTCCGGAGCCATCCAGTGTGGGCTACCTTTTAGAGAAAGGATATCTGCTTGTCCAGTAAGCTGACAAAGAAATTTAAAGTCAGACTAAAACAGCAGTAAAGCAGTACATTTAAGATTCTAAGTTAAATATAATAGTCATGCTTATCACAATAGTGGATTCTACACATGAACTTATGATCAACATCACAACAATCGACCAGTGTCACCATAGCAAAAATAACTACCTAAAATAAGTATGCAGGGAATTAGAGAAATTAACTTCTGGTTCATAAGATGCGCATGGGCGTGGTTCTCTTCATCTATTTTATGCTGTACCAAAGTTAATTGATTTATACTGACTAAAACTGACTTCATTGGTTAACACTGACTCTTGCAAATCAGAACTCATTCTTGCAGATTCTCTAGTGTTTTCCCTATACACAGCTAATATTGTTGGCGATTATTACACCCCATGCCTATAGAGTGCAATATTTGCTTTTTCACGGTCCCTAATACACCTTTAACTATTAATACCATTAACTATGTATTCATAAATATTATTGAAGTTCATATTTTGAAAAAAGAAATTTGGAAACAACTCTTATAAGATCACATATACTAATGTTATTTTGTACACATTGGGAAAAAAAGGTTTAAGTTTGCTAACTTTTGACATCAGTAAAGCAAAGGTTGCACTCTATTAAAAAAGAATGGAGTGTCTATAGAAGTTAAGGAAAACAGGACCTTAAAGGGTTTCTTTAGGTCAAAAGTGATGATTATTGTACATCAAAGGTACAAGATGAGATGAGTTATGGAAGCTATTAAACCCTATCCTCATTAGGGCATAGATAAATAAGATGAGTTACGAGTTCACTAGAAACTTAGAACCTCGCATACATCCATTGGTAAAGGAAACTCCAAGAACATATTGCAGAACATAATTAGATGCATAACTGCCAAATAGAGTATATATGAACATCGTGCCAAACTTCACTTCTGTAAACTTATAAATCAGTAAAAAAAAAGGAAATCCATACTTCCTAGTTCCTACGTATGTTAAGGCCCTTCAAAATTATGTATTAGAAGAAGGGTTCGGGAGAAATAAAACACTAGAAACTCACATGTTTTGCCATCCCAAAGTCTGCAAGCTTGACAACTCCAAATGCATCAACGAGCAAGTTTGCCCCTTTGATGTCCCTAGACATTAAAAACCATCATATTCAACAATTTGGTGAACATAAATCATCATATTCAACAATTAGGTGAGCATAAACATTAAGAATAACATATTCAACAATTTGGTGAACATAACTTGAAAGACAAATCCACAACAACTTCAACACTGGATTGAGCCATTGAACCCCCCCCCCCCCCTCTTCTCCCTAGAAAATTTCACTTTTACCCACACCAACCTGAAATGACAAATTGCCATGGACAACTGAGATCTAATGCAACTCTGTAAACTTATCTATTCTTCCGTAGCATAAAACCTCAGGATCATATTCAGATGTACCTGTGTATTGTCTTCCTGCTGTGCAAGTAAGCCAATCCAGATAATATATGACGAGTGAAATTCCGAACTACAGCTTCTGTGATAGCCCCACAATGTTCACGGATGTATTTATTAATAGAACCCGGATAAACATACTCCATATATATGTAAAACTTGTCGTTTACCTGCATTTTGCAAACACATCCACAGTAAATATTATGTTAAATTTTGGAATCACATATATACATGCTAGAGAACAGCACATATTTGGTTCCACTTACAATCTCACTACCATAATACTCCACAATATTTGGATGCTTTAGATGGCTCAGGAATTGGATCTCCTGTACCAAAAAAGACACACAAAAAGAACACATATATCCTCAGAATAGTTAACTCGCAACAATATGGCCATACTGGATATGCTTCAAAACTCAGAGGCAAAGTGATGATTAAAACGCGAACTTAATACACATTCCATATATATCCTCTCTATGAACTCAATTAGCAAAAAGAAAAACCGAGTACTGGTTCCTCGTAAGTTTAAACCATGGTACTAAATCTCGGCTGTAACAACAAATCACGACCATATTGTAAAGGTTTTTGAGCTCACTGCAACCGGGATACAAGGCTGGAAGTGGCCTTAAACCATCGCAAACCACCCCATTGCCCGTGAATGTGGTTCAGTGATTGTTATCAGTGTACATGACGACATCTGAGATTTCAACCCATGGTCTAAACTACCTAGATCATGAATCACAGTACACCAAACTGGCAATTCTATAAAACAAAACAAAAAATGAATCCACGTAACAGAGGATTTATAAATTCATTTATCTTCATCTACTTTATCTGATTAAGGACAAGAAAGATATTTTTCAGGAGAAAAACACATGCAGATATAAGAAACTACCACAAAATGAGGAGTCATTCAATGCTGGCAGGAGAGGTTCGCCCCAGAACTTAATCTTAAGAAAGTTTTGAAAACGTTACATATCAAAACCTAAATTTCCTATTAGACATCGATATATATGAACATATAGAAAACATTTGTTGGCTGTCAGAGACAATTTTATTGAAAAAACTACCTGTTCAAGTTCCCTCATACACTCGGCAGACTTTGGATCATCAGGAAACAAGTCTACTTCTTTCATGGCACACAAAGCTCCAGTTTCTCTGCAAAGTACAACAACAAGAAATCCTTAGTCCGAAATAAAACGATTTAGGGTCGGGTAACATGAGCCGTCAACCGTCAGTGTAAAAAATAAATTAAGAAAAAGTAAAGGAATACTTCAAGGAATGCAAACAAAGAAAAGTGAGTAAGTGAAAGTGTGAGAAGTAAGACAAGTGAAAACATACGGAACATGAAGAAAAGGGAGGTGCAAAGTGGAAATCAAAGTATGAGGATGTAAATATAAAGTTTGAGGAAATCTTTGAAAAGAGAAGAGGAGATGTAAAGAGAAAAAAAATGAAAAGGTTTCTAAACCTTAAAAAAAGTATCTAAAAGAGGCTAAAGGTGGAAAAAGTTTGCAAAAACACATGGTTTAAAGTAAAAGGAATCAACACCAATAACACAAGTTGGACCAAGATGAACACAACTATACCGGTTGGTTGCAGCATACACACTTCCAAATGTACCACGTCCAATAAGCTTCCCTTTTGTCCACTGACTTTTCATGGGCAAGCATTCCGGCCTAGGGGTGATTTGAGGAACAGGAGAAGCCGTCGCTGAGGAGGAAGGTGTGGGAGGAAGAGGTAGTGGATGGACATTTACAAGGACATTACAATCATGATGGGGGGAAGATATTTCAACAGATAATTTAGGACGCATTGGTGATGGAGGTCCACTTCTGCTCTTACGGGGTGGTCTTGGGCTCTTAGGCAATGGACTCCTAAATGAAGAACTACCATGGCTAACCACAGTGCTCTCTGGTGGCCCTGCATATGGGGGACCTGTTGGCATGACAGGTTCAGACCAACGGGTCGAATTCGGATGCAAGATGTATGGATGCCCATTAAGCATCCTTTGCGGACTATGCATGGGACTGGAATTTGAACTTGGTGGAGCACTCTTTGGGGAAAAATTCCATGATGACCAAGTTTCTGCACAGTGCACACTGCGGCCAGCATTATCTACCGCTTGGGCATCAACTCCCTGCCAAACATTAACCCTTCTTTGAGAATCCATGCTCCTCCGAGCATCTTGGCATGCTATCTTGCTGCTTGCAGTTTGAACACAGAGCAACGTACAGCAAGTCAGACACACCACAGATATCACACAATAAGCTAATCATACTTTTATATCCAAAAGAATTCACAACTTCATATGTGTGGCAAGTGGGTTTGTTCATAAAATTTCAGATATGTTAATGTTACATAAAATGATAAAACCAAGTGAGTCTCACTCTTCACCTCAAAACAAGCATCAAAGTAATCAACAAACTAGATTTGTCATCCCCCTGCAAAACCATTTTGCTTCTACGGTAAAGATAACCCAAGATTTGATTCAAAACTCAACATTCATATGATCCATGTTTTAATCTTTTTTTTTTTTATTGCTTCCATTTATGAAGAGAAACAAAAGTTCATTGATGCATAAGGGTTTCAAACCAATGAGACTTTATCAACTAATCTAGCTCAAATTCCGCACTTAAAAAGTCTTTTTCACATTTGCTTCTAAAGCATCAAGTCCAATTGCAATTCCTATAAGCTACAACCCTACTTCATCTTACTATTGAAGTGAAGAATCCTATAAGCTATAAACCAATTTCTAGTATGCAACACATATCCATGTTCCAAGAGGTATTGGAATTGATTCTCATCCCGCCATCGTAGCTTCTTATGCACCAGAAGTAACACATATCCAATAAATTCAACCAAAGCTAAATGCTTATAAAATGCAACAAATCTAATGCAACTTCTAAAAAACAAAAAATAAAATAAAAATGACAAACTTATACTTCCTCCGTTTTTTTAATAGTCGCACCAATTCTATCTTTCACACTATTCACACATGTCCACTTAAATTAATATTGTGTCATAAGAAAAAATATAGTCATGTGGGATCTTGTTAGATTCGTCTCAATGTATAGATTATTAAAATCTAATTTGCATAATTTTTTATTGTGTATAATTAAAGATATTTAACATCTAAATTATACATTGGGTTGCGTAAACTGTTTCAATGGTGCGAGTATTAAAGAACGGAGGAAGTAAAAGAGTAAGTAGTATAGTACCTAGCATTGAGCTTATCATCATATACTCTTTCTCTCCCCTTAACAACTTCAGTCGGCGACGGAAGCCGGAAACTCTCACAACCACCTCGCTTCGACTTCGACTTCGGCTTCGAAACCTCGCAGTCAAACTCCGGGACAGGAAGCGGCAGCGGAGACGGCGAAGAAGCAATACGCAATAAATCTTCGCCGTGACGGTGACGGTGATTCGGAGGTGAATTCAAAAAGAAATCCAAGTATTGAAGATCACAGTCACGGAGATAACGGAGCTGCTTAGCTCTGGTTAATCGGCGATTATTTTGGGACGGAGAAGAAGGTGACGATGATGAAGAAGAGAACGACCACCTCGGAAAATGCATTTAATTATAATCACAATTGTAACAAAATCATATCATATAATAAAAATCAAATATGGAAAAATTGTAATGAGAGATTG
Organism: Patellifolia procumbens; assembly: GCA_947645195.1. Taxonomy (NCBI): domain Eukaryota; kingdom Viridiplantae; phylum Streptophyta; class Magnoliopsida; order Caryophyllales; family Amaranthaceae; genus Patellifolia; species Patellifolia procumbens. The sequence continues at coordinate 6,126,770 of CANSGD010000144.1, forward strand.
AATTGTTCTGTGTAATATGAATGAATTTATGGGAGAGAAAAATCAAAATGAAGATGTGAAGTGGGGAAGGGTTTTTTGATAAAATTGAATTTTATTTTAATGTGTGTTTGTATGACTGTACGTAACCTTCCTGGAAGAATTCCTGGGTTTACAGCAATTTTTACTTTTTTTTATTTATATTGAATATTTTTGGGGTATTATTAATGAAATTGATAAGGAAGTTCCGACAAGGTGATGAATGCCAGTTGGTGATGACAACAGAAATGGGGGATATTTGGTTAAGTAGATCTGCCGTACAACAAGTACTTCTTTGCCTTTTAGCGATCCAACTGTATACTACTACCGTCACAAAGAAAACCTACTATATCAAGTAAGTGTTGGTCTAGTAGTAACGAGACTGGTTTTTATAGGACGGATCTGTGTTCGAATCCCCGCAATACCCTTGAGAGAGGAATGAAACCTAACCACCTCGATCCGGATGTAGCCCGAAGGGTGAACAGGGTGCAAACACCAAAAAAAATCGTCACTCCCTCGTGTATTATACTACAACCTCCGTTTTTTTAATCTGTACATATCTTTTTGCGCACGGCCCAAGGAAAAAGTTCAAACGTAAGAGTGAAGGATAGAAAAAGTAAGGAAAAAGTGAAAAAAGTTGAGAGAAGGAAAGAAAAAGTAAGAGAGAAGCGTAATAATTAGGTGAGTCAACCTTCCATTTATGGGAAAAGGTAGAAAGCACTAATTAAAAAAACACTTCAAAATGGGAAAATGTGCATACTAAAAAAACGAAGGGAGTATTATGTAATAATGTGCTCGTTATCGTTTTTTCCTAATAAATATGATTTAAATATGAAACTCAGAAAAAGTAGTTGATTTAAATATGAAACTCAGAAAAAGTAGTTTTATTAAATTTTTTGTTGTTGATTTTTAAAATAAATATGATTCGCATGTGGAGGGCTATTTTTAAAGTTTTATACAACGTATATCATACAAAGTCTGTGACTAAGTCCCATAATGTATGCCTCATTTATCATTTTTTTTTACCAAAAGGTTTGGTAAATATATTGATTGTAGTCCAAAAAAGTACAAAAAAAAAATTTCATAACGAAGTTAAAATAGGAAAAATTGTTGTCCAATTTTTGATAATGTACTTTGTTATTCATTGTTGTCCGTAAAATCGAGTGATCAAAGTTATGTATTGACCACATTCAAGTTAAAATGTAACACTTTTAAGAAATAAGTAAAATATCAAATAAAATAAAACGATAAGAGTACAACTTTTTAAAATTTGTTAAATAACTTAATTTATGGGGGATTTACACAAGTTTTGTGAGTTTTGGTATTGCTTAAGTCCTCAAGAGATAAAACTTTGTTTACTCACTAATAATAGAGATGGACCTATCAATGTTTATAACAAATAAGTGAATAACAACTTAATTTGCAGGATTTGATATTTTAAATGTTTATTAATAGTGCATCATCTATTTATAGGATAGACCTATCAATGTTTGTCCTCAAAGTCTCCACATTCATGATTCATCTTTCTTGAAACTCTTTTCTTAGTCTTTAATACTTCCTCCGTTTCACTAAAGATGTTACATTTTTTTTTTCACGGACTCCTAGGCAGTTTTTGGGTAGGAGAGAAGTAGAGACAAAAAGTAAGTGGAGACCATGTGATTGGAAAGAGATAGAGAAAAACTTTTTGCAAAAAGGAAAGTGTAACATCTAATTTGAAACTTCCTAAAATGGAAAGTGTAACATCTTTAGTGAAACGGAGGAAGTATTATTCTTTTACTTGTTTGGACTAACATTGTTTGCTAAACATCGAAACCCTTTTCTTAAACTTTAATTTTTTTATTTTTACATGTTAGGATTAACGTTGTTTGCTAAACATTAAAATTACGTTTTAAAATTACCGATTTGGCTTGCACGATTTTGGTGAGTTTTGACATAACTTGTATTTAAAACCCAGCTCGATTTTCCATAGCTGAAATTATGAAAGGAATATATATATATACTTGAAGTAGCAATAATGTCATTGATATTTTGAGTATAAAAATGTGAAACCTTTGATGAGTTGAAGTTGACAACGGTAAGGACTTTGAGTATTTTGACAATTTAAGAGACGACCACGTGAAATGACTACTAGTTTTTTTCATTTTTGCTTACATTTTACGCTCAATTCACTTGCTAACTTAATGACTTTACTAAAAGAAAAAAAAACATGTTAACATGATTTTGATGGTCCCACAATTTTTGACTCTGGCATTCCTTGATGGTTTGATCCATGTATGCGGGGTTGACTCAGTAAAGTTTCAACTTCTATTTTCCCTTTTTAATTTACTTTGACTTTACACTCTAGTGAAGTTTAAATTTTAATTGTTAATGTACTAGTACTAAAGCAATATGCGTCTTTACGCCTTACTCCAGTCAAGTGGGTCCCACTTTCAGATTTCTAAACTCATTTTCTACATTGGAACGAGTCATTCTCTAGGATATTTTACAATGTTTTGACTGAATCATAAGAATGATCTCTCAAATGTTGGTGTGAGTTTAAAGCTATTGTAAAAACCTTCTCAAATAAATTTAGTCCCGAAGTGAGACTTCGTCCGACCACGAAAAGAAAAGACGTCATGAAGCTCCGATCAAAGCGATTATAACTAAAAAGCAGAAGTTTGAGAATCGGGATCTCTGATTTGCAAGCATAAAGAAGAGTGCTTTTGAATCTTTAGAAAGATTCTTGATGAGCGGTTCAATTAGCGGGAAATTAATAATGCTAATCAGGATAAAAACATAAAGAAACAAATTAATGACATTCCTTGGCAAAATAGGACACTAAACTCCAATAGCTCCTTAAGTATTGGGAATTTAATTAAAGTAGCTTGGGAAAAAAATCATTAGATACATGATCAACAATTGCTGCATAAAATGTCATGCCTTGAATAATAACATAAAAATGACGTACTTCATACGACCAATTTGGATAAAGCTACACAATTAAGTGAACTAACCACTAGGGGTGTGCAAAAAAATCCGATCCGAAAATCCGACTATCCGATCAAGAATTTCGGATATTCGATCCGGTTTTTTAAATTCGGATATCCGGTTTTAAAACCGGATTATCGGATCGGATTCGGATACGCCTTTTGAAAATTCGGATAATCCGAAAATCCGAATTTTTTAAGAAATAAGATTTCCTGCTGGCCCATTCATTGCCCAAACTTCAAAGCCCAAATCTAATTTTAACCTAAGCCATTCTCCTTGCTTCTCCTGCTACTGACTGTTTGATACCAAGAGACTGAGAGTTGGAGAGTCTCACGCATGGACAGTTGGACACCTCATGCCAACCACCAGCTCGGAGCCGAAGTCGCAGCAGCCAGCCAGTCACCATCGGCACTCATCACCACCTCACGCATCACCACCTCATTCATCTCCATCTCAGACGAAAAATCGGAGTCGAAGTCTTGCTGTAATTTAATTGTTATAAGTTTATTGATGTATTTTATTGCTGTAAGTTTATCGCCACTTCACTCATAGCATTTAGAAAAAAGAGAGAGGGAGTATCTGACTTGGATCTTTATTGCTGTAAGTTTATTGTTGCATTTCTATGGAAATTTGTTGTTGTGAGTTGTTCTTCTAAGTTAGAGATTATTTGGAGATGTCCTAACCACATGAATACTTCCACTAATAAGAATAAACTTATATTTAATAAAAGCATTATAAAAATATGATATTTGAATTAAGAAATAAACTAGAAATCAGATGTTTCCATCAATTGTTTATACCATATAGTAATTGTCAAAAATCTGGCATTTCTCACTGTTCTACCATTCTTGCTGGTGAGGCATAAACTTCTTTTTTTGTTTTGCTAAAGTCAAAGTGAAAAACGTATTGCATTTATAATTCCGGATTATCCGGTTATCCGAAATTATCCGGACCGGATTCGGATAGCATTTTTTTGTTATCCGGATTTTCGGATCGGATCGGATCCGGTATCCGGTTTTGCACACCCCTACTAACCACCACTTTTTTTTGCAACTACATAAGCATTTTTACTGTTTGTTTATCTATTTATTTTAGCAAAAGTTATTAAAAGAGGCAGTCTAACTTTATTACTTGAAATTAGACTAACTTAAGCCCTTCACTTTATTCAAAAAACTCATCCCTTTATTCATGAAAGGTACTTCATTCTCTTCTTTCTATTGGACTTGGGTTATTGCCTGATGTTAAATTAAAATTCGGTGGCCTCTTATAAGACCAACTCTTATTTTAGTATTTATGATAACTACACAAATATTTCTAGATCATTGATTCAAATTAATTTTACAGCTAGAATTTCTTGTTTGTTTACTTAACAGAGACACAAGCATCAAAGCAACAAGATACTATGGAAATTGACCAATGCGTCGCCCTCGGGCAAGGGAGCAGCCAATGGCTGTAATCAATCGCTGGAAAAAGACCGACTTTCAATATACTTCCACGAGAACCCAATGAACTATAGCTGCTTACATCATTATATTATGGGTCGAAATTTCAAGTAGAAGAAAAAAAAGAACTCACAAGTTACAACTTTTGATCTTCGAGAGGTCTCAAACTTTCAACATCTGAGGCCACAATCTTGCAGATAGGTTTTGTTTCATTTCCACTCAAAAGCTTCAATGACGGATCAACCTCAATATCCTTCATGCAGATTCGGCTCCCAACATCCAAATTGCTAATGTCCACCTCGATCTTTTGAGGAATGCATTCCATCGGGCAAAGGTATTTTAGTGTCTTCCTCATTGTTTTCAGCTGTCCTCCTGCTTTGCATAACAAGAAATTACGTAAAATCCAAAGGAAGCTAGAAAAACATTATCAAAGAACTTACGAAATGAGCAAAAGGACTCCAACTCAATCTGTGTCACACAGTATTACGCTTGCAACTGTAAACTACACAAATTTACACATTTGACAAACAGAGTTGTCAAAGGTGATACTAAATTAGCCAAATCCAAGGGTAAGTACAATTTTCAGTGGCTCAGAAGTTCCAATTCCGAAGAGGGGATTTTCATCGTCATCTCTTTTTGTATGAGCCTCATGCTTTTATATCCCGCCCTAATTGGTACTTCCTCAAGCCCCAAAGCACCCACACAGTAGCATAAAGAAGTCAACACTCTCTTCTCCTAGGAAAGGCCAAATAACAGTCAATTCATTTGCAGTAAAACATTCACAAATCATTGTTATACCTTCCCAAATATAACATCATTTTTCCAAATCCAGGAAACATTGAGCAAACTGATACTAGGAAAGGCCAGAAAAGGGATTACTATCCTAATGACCTAAATATTTGGAACAATTTAGAAGATTCTCTCTACTTCCAAATATGCAAGATTCCAAATAGGAACAGCAAAAAGGGACCGGAGGGAGTGCTATATTGTTTCTACAATGCTCCTCTTTTACTTGAATGTTTCTCTCATTGAAAGATATTCACTGTTTTTCGAGTGAAGAACCCACAAGCAAATATTTAGCAAGGTTTGATGAAAGATTCTAACAAGATCCATGCAGCAAACCAAGTCATAATGAATGGTTTTAGTTATATCTACCCATGATATCCTGGCAAAATAATGACGTCAATATCCACCTTATTTTCTATAATAACAAGCCATCATATTACATGATAAAAAGATAAGAGCAATTCTGAAAGAACAAAATTTACTAATCTTCCTTTAGTAGTTAAGGCATGAACGAAATGTAAGGAGCAGTAGTGGAGCCTAAATGCACATAGCAGTGTACTTAAACAAAAGAAGATGGAAGCAAGTAATAAGAACCTCACATTCGAACCTCTTATAAACAATAGTTTACTACAACAATTTTTCCTGCAAAACCTACTCCAATTTCTAGTTTCATGCACCTTTCTAGCGAATCCTCCAACTAGATTCACATTGAATCATAAGTATTTCGCTAGTCAACAGATCCGTAAAACAATCTAATGATTAGACCCCTAGTTTCATACTTTCACGTAAGCATATTCTCGTAGTACTGTAGTAGTATTACATCAAAAGACTTATTGGCATAAGAAGTATCCCCTCAAGCTCATAATGTAGTAAAATTGTCTCCCACATTCCAATGTGGGACAACTAATGTGGATTACACAGGATCCCATCAGATGTTAGTTGCCTAACCAAGGATCTCTTACCCAAGGGTTCTCACACCATTGCAAATTTCCAACCATCATATGAAAATGAGTACCACGGCCGTTCCTGAATATTTTTTGGCCCGGGCCCCATAAACTAGAAATTTTATAAGATACACAATATAAAATTAGTAGCATTCTCATTGGAATGATTAGGAGCGTTATCTAGGTCATATAGCATTATCATCTATCATATAGTAACTATCAAGTATCATATTTTAGGAGTATACTAAAATGAATATGGAGTATCAAAGATATGAAATCAATTACTAGTACCAATGAGAAATTAAAATTAGATATAAAGTTAAAAAATCTATAATTGATTAAAATCATGTTTCTCACATTACAAGAAAGGAAAATTTCAAAAATACAAATTAACTTTAGCACATTCAACACAATTAATAAAAAACATAAAAAAGAGAGTAAAATATTAAAATATGATACTTACTTTGAAATTTAATGAAAAGGCTTCAAAATATTAATAGTATGCAAATCTTCAATTAAAAATCAGCATCTTCTTAGTTTTACAACAATAAGCAATTTTTACTTCCCATTGAATTTGAAGATAGTAAGTACGAAGTATATCAATGGGGGGAAGACCATAGTTTCAGTTGACATAAGAAATGAATGCAAAGTTACGAAAAAATTGGAAGAAGAGACCTAATTGGTGAAAATTGGTAAAGCCCTTAATAAGGGATCTAATGGGGGATTGTTTTGGGAAATGATTGAAACTGATATATAATTTGCAAAATAGGATATATTATGCATATGTATTTATGGTTTTTTTATGGGCGGATTGGCCTTTTCATGGGCCTTTACATCAGAATCAAAATCCAAAGCTTCACAGATTTCATGGCCTTAGACTATTTAGTACGCCTAACTAAAATTGATGAATAAATTTTGGGCCCTGGGCGGGCGCCTCGACTGCCCTGCCCAGGGTCGGCCCTGATGAGTACACAGACTACACACCCATCAAAAAAGAGTTTGAATCCCTTGTAAATTCAAAAGAGGTTCCAAAATGATTAGGCAACATGAGAAGTATCCCCTCAAGCTTATAATGTAGTTAAATTCTCTCCCATTTTCCAATGTGGGACAACTAATGTGGATTATACACAGAATCCCCTCAGATGTTAGTTGCCTAACTGCTAAGAACTCATATTTTACAGGAGGGCACTTAAGGCATTATCTTTATAGGTTAGCTTGAGCAATAATCTAGAGAGTTAGTTACCAGAAACTTCTATAAATAGGAGTGATCAATGAAAGAGTATTATCATGAAAATTGTTGAGAGATATTTTGGTTAGTTCTTAGGGAGTGTTCACGCCACTCGAAAGCTTGATTATCCATTTCATTCTATGTAATTCCTTTTCATTTAGTAAAAATACCCATTTACAGTCCAATATTCTGAGTTAGCTATGTCAGTTCATAGCACTAACCGAGGATCTCTTACCCAAGGGCTCTCACAACATGTCAAATTTCAAACCATCATATGAATTTGAATACAAACCCATCAAAAAAGAGTTTGAATCCCTTGTAAATTCAAAAGAGGTTCCAAAATCAATAGGCAACATGAGAAGTATCTTTCAGAACTTATAAAGTAATTTACTTGGCGCCTATTTTTCAATATGAAACACCCACATGTGGATTGTACAGGGGCTTTGCTACTATTGGGTTCAGCAAAGAAGTAACTGAAGTTGGGGCCAAGAGAGATAGAGGCTAGATAGCCATTGTGACGCCTTCAGAACATCACAAAAAGGCCAAAACTAACCTCAAGGGCACCACTGCAGCACTATACATTATGTGTTATTACTTATATTTTGGGTTGTTGATTGGTGTCTGTTACTTATGATCTATAACCTGCTTATTCTACTATAGAATTTTGGTTTGGGGAAGGGGAATAGCACCTACGAACGGAAACTTCTAAAGATGCAGGTTAAGTCTCAAGAACATCAAACAAAAGTATTTATACCAAGGAAATGATCACAAATCTAACCTTTCGTAAGGCCGGGACAGGATTCTAGGCCCTTGAGAACAACGGGCACATCAACCTCCAACTTTGCTCCTTCTTCCGCCCACACAAAAATCATATTCAACACCTTCCCTGTCTTCTCATCTCTGTGCAGCTGCACCAACCCCCCGAAAAAAAATTAAACAAATAATATAATTGCAACTAAGGGTGCATTCCCTTCACCTCAACAAAATAAGTTTCAGATTTATTAACTTATGATAAGTTCCAATAAATTCCAATAAGTTCCAACACCTACGCCGAATAAGTTTCAATAAGTTCTTACACTTTATAAAAGGACATTATATCCAGTCCAGCTAAGTTCTAATAAATTCCAATAAGTTCTCACGCCTTATAAAATGACGCTCACTAAGGCTCTGTTTGGTAGGGTGTAAAACATTTTCCTCTATTTTTAGTTTTACACTGTTTGGTTGGCTAAAGAGTGTAAAACCATTTTCCCAAGAGTAATATAGCTCCCTTAGTGACGAAAAACCACTTTCCTTCACCTTTTTCCTTCCTTTTTTCGCTTACCTCCCTTTTACACTCCTTCTACTACCTCCTTGCTTTCCCTCTCATTTTCCCATTTTCCTTCATCCCTTTTGCATGGTAACAAACAATGAAAAAGTAACTTTATAATTGTGTTTTCCATTAAGGGTCCGTTTAGTAAGGTGTAAAACATTTTCCTTGAAAACTGTTTTCTCATTTTACATTGTTTGTATTGGAGTAAAATATTAAAATGTAAAATTTGGGATGGAAAATCATTTTCCATCCTTATTGAAAACATTTTCCCCAGGAGGAAAACATTTTCCATCACAAGTGGAATGAAAATATCTCCCTCACAATTGAGGTAATTGATTTTCAATTCAACTAAACAATTAAAAATATTTAAAATGGAATATCATTTTACATGCAACCAAACAACGGAAAACCTTCATAAAATGAGTTTTCCAATGTAAAAGAGATTTTCATCTGAAAACGTAATACATCCTACCAAACGGAGCCTAAAATTGCTCTACGTGAAAATTATTGTACATTAAAAATATTTTACACCCAACCAAACGGAGCTTAGGTTCATAATTAGAGATAAAGTTCAGCATTAAAAGTTTCCAAGTCCTTAAAAAGGGTGATGATATCAAATTCATCAATATAATGTAACAGTCAGTAAAATAACAACGATAATAATACCTTGATGGGGAGGACATTTCCGGAATGAAGAAGCAAGGAAGAGCCCGACCCGGCCCGAACTTGAAGCTTGAAAGTGGTAGAGCAGAAGAAAGCGGGGTCCACATCCTTAAGAATAGAATGAATCTGCTTACGTTCAGTCGTAAGTAGCTGCTTTTGAGAATCTGTCCCTGAGGGTGATAAAACGACAGCAGGGATCCGACCCTGAGCTCTGTCACGGGCCGCAATTCGGGGGCCCGAAATCTCTCTTGGTATGGCTTGTATTGTATGGTACTTTCTGTAGTTCTCCGCCACCCATCTCAGCCGTGCTCCGGCAATGCGCCACCATTGTTGTTGTTGCATTTTCTCGAATTAGGGTTTTTCTGGGTTTTCTTTTTTTCTCAGTGAATGAGGATGAGTAGGACTGTAGGAGGGCTTTGTTTTGGGCTTATTTGTATCGGGTTTAGAATGGGTCACAATTCCACCCTTTGGATTGGGCCTTGTTTTTGGGACACAATTTTTATCTTAGAAGATTTTTGGGCCATGGGTGTTCTCTTTTATGGTTACACTCCTTTTTCATTTTGAAATTTATTCAAGACTGTCTTAAATATGTTGGAGACTACACGTTAACAAGTACTCCCTCTGTTGTTATTTAATAGGGATCTTTTTATCTTTTATGTTTGCCAATGCATATTCTTGATCACGAATATTTTTAATTGCGCAAGTATAAAAATTATAAAAAGTTGATATTATAAAACTACATACTAAGATGAATCAAACAAGATCTCATGACTATATTTTTCATCGCGTGTAAATAACATAATTTGGTCAAAGTGTAAAATGTGCATAGTTACAATAGTCAAAGTGTCCTTATTAAATAAAAACGGTGGGAGTATATTTATTCAAATAAATTAGAATTCTTATGCTATAATTCAAATATTATAATTTATTTCAGTATAATATGAACAATTTGGCATAGGTTAAGAAGGATAACTTTAAAAACATAAATTAAGTTCTATCAAGAAAGTTATCTATTTTGATGATTGTGCATGAGATTAGGAGGATAGAGAATGGGTTTGTCGTTATATTATAGGAATGGGTTAGTTAAATCATTATATGAATAGTACCTACTACAAAAGAAAAGAAAGGACAAGGATTACAACCATGTGCGATGTGACTAAAACGAACAATAAATCTCTAATATTAGGATGTCATAAAGAGGGTCCATGGTGTTGTACGCTTGTATACAATTTGCATCCTCCTGCCGACGACTTAAATATATACCTATGATCGTAATAAATTGGCTATAAGAACTTCATATGGCCCATATAAGTATAGACTACTCTTCTTAGCCTCCAAAAGTACGCTATCCTTGAAGATATATCGAGTTCCGAAAAAAAATCTTTGAAGGAATTTTATAAACTCTAACGTCATAAATGTACTCAAAATTTGTGGATACCGAGGTTATGAAGGATCAAAAACAACAATTAGACTCCCAATATGAAATAAATGCTCATTAATCAAATAAACCATGTTAACATGACAAAGAATCTAATGATACAATATGTCTCAAGGTTTTGCATATGAAGTAGTTTGTCATCTTGAACATTGAGTTAAAGGACATAAATTGCTCAATGAGAAATGCTTGAAAATATGAAACAAAGTCTTTAAGAGAAGTACCGCCATTCCATCATGATATTCACATGTGAATTATCCTGACTACCTTCATATTCACGATTGTCGGTCTCGATAACTAAAGATACAATACAAACTTCCACCCAAATCGTGATAACATAATCTCTATCCAGGGTGTTGATCGTGGTATGCCTCAACAAAGAAGGAATAAGTATCCAAAGAGAGGGACAGAGTTAGGTGGCCCAATGTCACTAATATCCAACTAGCTATGATGTTCTAACCTACTATAAGCGTAAACTTTTAATTAAGGTACTACGCATTATTTAGGACCACATTCAGCCATGGAGAATGGACGCAAAGATAGTTATCAGAATTATCTATTGAGCTTTTCATGTTTTCATGTGTTTTTTCAACATTTATCTATCACAACTCACAAGATCTTACAATAAATTACCATCTTTAAGTCAAAATTTTCATAAACACTACAATTATTAGGAGGAAAAATCTTATTAACATGTCATATTTATAGATTATAGACTGTTACTTTTATGGGTCCTCAGTAGAGATGGCCACGGGCCGGGTTGTGCCGGTTCAGTGCTGGGTTATATACGAGCCTGTTCACAAAAACTTGGCCCTGACCCAACCCTAAGACCACCCCGGGCCCGTTCAGGGCTGGGTCAGGGTTATGTTTTTCTGAACCTGAACCGATTCGGAGGCGGTTCAGGAATTGTTCAGTACTGGTTCAGTGCCAGAGTCCGGGTCGATTCAGGCCTAGATTTAGTGTCGGTTTAGGGCTGGTTCATTGCCAGTTCAGGGTTATTTCATTTTTTTAATACAACTTTTTTAATACAATTTTTTTTCATATTGGAAATGCACCTTAAGTAAAAATTATTTTTTTATTATTTAAAAGGATAATTCTTATAAATAATAACTCATAGAGTAAATCAAATACTAATTTCATATAGAAATTTCACCAATCGCAACTCCCAATAACAAATACTCATTAATCATAATCATAATTGTATATTATAGTTTATTAATCATAATCATAAATATAGTTTATAGTTTATTAATCATAATTATAATTTAAATTTTATTTATCATAACCATAGTTCAGTTTCATAGATCATAAATCATAATCATATTATAATTCATTTATCAAAATCTTAATCATAATTTATACTTCACCAGTCCACTAGTCATTCATAAGAATAAACATAATTTTTATGATTTTAATTAGGGTTTAGGGTACATGGTATAAGGTTACGATTTAAGATTTAAATTTATCGTATAGGGTTTTAGTGACGATTTAGATGCGGTTCAAGGAAAAATTTAAGAATGGGCCGGTTCAAGGATCGGTTCAAGAGCGGGCTGGTTCAGGGCTAGGATCGGTTTAGGACCGGTTCTGAAATTTGAAAACATGAACCTGAACCGAACCAGTTCCTTGACCAGGCTAGGCCGGTTCAGGGTTGATTTTTTCCGGTTTAGGGCAGGACAGATTTTTCGCCGAATCGGTTCAGGGTTGGGCCCACCTCTAGTCCTCAGTCATCAATTCATCATCTATCACAATATGGCAGTTTTTATGCCCTCCTTTTTACTAAAAGATAAGTATAGATATAAAACAACAGAGTGCAGGAAAGTCAAAGCCTTGCAAAAAGGGATATATAGAAACTAGAAAGAGGGCAAAAGGGAGGTGAGAAAAAAATGCTAGACAAAGATCCTGTTAATCAATCTCCAGGTACACGCACATCCAATCACAAACAAGTCAATCACTCATCATTTTACCTGCATTTTTATAGATACGTGGTCCATGCTCATTAGTCAGTGCTTATATTTTGTTATTCGGTTTTAGGTAGGATCTTCTCTAAATTTTGTCTTGGCTTTGAATTAATTAAAATTGATATGTCCAACTTATCTTAGACAATAGGCCCATTCATTCGTAAAGAAACTCAAAAAGGGAGAATAGACCCAAAAGTAATTCCATGTCTTGTGATTTGCTTATGTTAGGAAATCTAATGGTAGAAAAGGAGTTATTGTTCCCATTCTAACATGGGCAAAAGTTGACTTATGCATTATCCTATCTTTCTTCTTCCAAATTACATTTATCTATGTTATTTGAAAAAGTTCAAATAAGTTAATTAGATGACTTATTCAAATAATCTATTTTAGCTAAGTACGTATATGGCCAACCAAAGCTACCCCAATTCAGTTTACAACTACAAATAAGTTATCGTCGTATCAATAAGTTTCTTAAGTTTAAATAGTTAGATTAGTTCTGATAAGTTGAATTAAGTTTAAATTAGGTGAAAAAAACTCTCCACAAGTCTCTTAACAGATGAAGGACTATGCATTAGAATGAGAAAAAAGAAAATTAAGGAATTGACGCACAATTTCATTATTCATCTTATGAGTATTTTAAGAAACATATTCGATACTTGTATATACTTCAAAGTTATGTATGGTAATCCTGTTAGCTCTGCCAATGGTTTGAACCCGTTAAAAACTTTGAATTCACGGTTATTAACTTTTTTCTCAATAATAATTGAAAGTTCAATACACATTTTTTCCGTCTCTCATATAATATGAATGAATGTGATTGTAAATATTTGCTTAAAAAAACCTTGTCTCTTATACCACTTTTTTTTAGGGGTGTCTCTTATACCACCTTGTGTTTCTTACTCTCCAAAATGTAAGTATTTAGTGAATTGTATATGAACTAAAAGTTCCTTGCAAGAAACATGATTAACTTGGTAAGGTAGCATGATTTGACTAGATAGTAGCTAGGGATTAGGGAAGGAGCAGGAGAAACCCTAAGCTTCCAATGCCATTATCTGAGTGGGTGAGCAGTTAAGACATAAAAGGGACATTTCAGGATAGTAGTATCTCACTTTTGTAATGCTTTAATTTTTGGTACCTCAAAATCAACAGAAACCTTGGAGTAAGGACAAAAAGCCAAAAAGAGAGAGACCAAAATTAATGCATAATAGATAAGTATGTGCCAGGTCCATACATTTTTGGCCTTTTATCTTCACAAAACACTAACGCCAGATTGTACCCCTCCCAATTTATTGCCAGGGATCTTTACTTTTGCGGGAATGAAAATGAAATATCCTTCCATTTACACGTAAAACCGTCTAGTGCCTGTTAGCATACATCGGTATTTTGATTAGGGGTGTTCATGTAAATCCGATCTGTTTGACCCGGCCCATTGATCCGCTGACCCGGGTAAATTTAACTGGGTAGTTTTGCCGATATGCCAATTTTATGGGCCGGGTATCCGACCCACTAAATTTACAATTTACCGGATCGGATAATGGGCCGATTAATTAAAATATTCGGGTACCCGTTTGACCCGAAAAAAAATACTTTTGAGATGTTTTTTTGGGAAATGATGGTCTGCTTCTCCTTAGCCTTGACCTTTTCAAAGGGTCTACCTCAACTCTGCCTCCTTCCTCCCTGCTAAGAGACCCACAACTCCCCCTTCCTCTTCCTTCGAACAGCAACCACAGGCACTACAACGACAGGCACAACAACGAACGGCACAACAACCACAACCACCGCTGCAAGTCCTTCCTTGAACAGCAACAACCACAACCTTCTTCGAAGACCATCGTCTGCCTCCACCTTCTTTGATTGCCCCTTGTAATTACAAGTCTGAAGTTATTTTCTTTTATATTTTCGCTTGTTTCAACATTGATTTCGATTTATGTTTTGATTTTGTTCCTTTTTCACGTTAATTTGGGTTTAGTAGGCTAGTAAGTGGGTATGCTCTTATTTGATTTATTTTGTCTGTATGATGTTGATCTATATACATTTGTTTTTGTGATAAGATGAAGATGTTCTGTCCAAATGATTTGTTTAATTGATTTTGCAATATATATGAAAAATGATGATATTTGTTTTGTTAAACTCTATCATAATTTTTTAAAATGATTCGATTACATAATCATGGCAAACAACAAAATGATTCTACTTTCTCACCAATTGAATGCTTAAGTTTGACATTTAGTTGCAAACTGGGAACTTCGCACTTAACAACAACTATATCTGAAACTTCCTTCATTCCGGGTCACGGGTACCCGATTTCTTGACCCGGAAAATCCGGGTACCCGGCTTTTCCGGGTCGAGACACGGGCCGCTAAATTTACTACCCGCATTTTCGGGTACCCGGGTTTGAACACCCCTAATTTTGAGAGTAGGGGATAGTTTAGGAGATACTGTAATAGATTCTTATCATTGATATATTGATTTATTATAAAGTTTTTCCCTTTCTTTACAAGCTAAATCGTGCGATATTGATGCTCTTAGGAGCTATTTATGCTAACTATTTCGATATAGTTGTGGTTTGTGTGTTCCATATCATTTTACAGGTTTTAGGGAAAAACTCCCTATTTACTTGATATTTTGAGCACCACGCTGTAGCGGAAGGTTATGAGGCATCTTGGAGGTCTCGAGATGGTATTTGGACCCCATTATGAAGAAGTAAGTGTGCAAAAGACTTGGCGTCTGAAGCCAAGTAGAAGCAAGGAAGAAAGCAGACTCGCCCGATCGGGTCGGGCAACGACTGCCCGATCGGGTACGAGTAAAACAGCCCAAAGATCAGACTTTCCGCCCGATCGGGTGGACTTGCCCGATCCCGTCGGGCGCACATACACTTAGCCATTTGTTGCATTTTCTGAGACGTTGACGAAGGCATTCACCCGATGGCATCGGCGGTCTTGCCCGATCGGGTGCTAGTGTTGCGGCCCCGATCGGGTGACCTTTGCCCGATCTGATCGGGCGCTCACTAATTCACTGCTGCTGAAGCCGCCCGATCGGGTGGACGACACGGGGACGCGATTTTTCGTTATTTCCCCATCCCATCTTATTAATTTCTTAGGGACTATAAATACTTTTTAGGTTGTTTTTAATTGTATCTTTCATATTATTAAACGTTTAGAGAGATCCTAGCCTAGTTTTTCATTGTTTTCGATTGTAGAAGAGATTCAAGTACTACTACAATTCAATTAAAGTTTCCGCTTTCCGTTAATTTGGTAATCGTCTTACTTATTGCTTTATTCTTATCTCTCAATTACTTTAGTTCAATTGCTTATTATTCAATTAGTTCATGATGCAATTCTTAGGGTTTTCAATTAGATTTGTTGTTGTCAATTCAATCATGTCTGAGTAGTTCTCTTTCTAAGGTGTTAGATAGGGAAGCCATGTTTATACCATGATTGTTATTTAGACTCCTATTGATTTCTAGGGCTTGATTAAAGTGATTGTGGTGTGGTTTGTTCTTAATTAGTGATTAATGTTAGTGGCCAATTTCATTGATTGCTTGTGGTTAATAGTTGTTTGCACAGATCCGTCTTACGACTAGAGGCCTAGGACACATCAGTATTTCTAATTTTGTTAGTGAACATGCGGCGTATTTTGAACTATGAGCGTTGAATCTTAACCATAGCTCAACACATGCTCTAATCCCTCGACTCTTTACCTAGGTATTAATAGTTGTTGACCTTGTTTGATTGGTATAAGCATGGTGGACCGACCTAATACCCTAGGCTTTTATTCCATAGTTAAATCCTCTGTTTAATTCGTCTTTCTTAGTTTAATCATTAGTTTAATTAATTCTCCCTATTTTCATCTGAAGTAGTTAGTTAATTGGATATTAATATAGAAACTCTGTCTCCCTGCGGATTCGACCCTGCTTCCACTGACTACCTTAGTTAGAGGACCGTAGGTTTATCTTTGAATAAGTGATACGACTAAAACCTATCAAATTTTGGCGCCGTTGCCAGGGAGACGGCTAGTTTTTTAGTTTTTATTCAATTAATTAGCGTACTTCTCTTTGCCTCATTGGAACCTCCCATTCCAATTGAGGCCGTTCTTACGGTTATCTTGTCGTTTTCTCTTATATGTCCAGGTATCAAAAGAAAACTCATATTATTCCTGGAGATCCCGACACAGAAGCAATACTTCGGGATCTTAGAGCAGAATTTGACCAAGAGAAGCCAGATTCAAATATTTCTATCCTACCAATGGCGAAGTCACTGAAATCTTATGGGGTGCCTAATCCTGAAGGCATACCCACAGGTCCACCGATGCCCACTATTGCTGCGAATAATTTTGAAATCAAACCTGCATTAATTAATATGGTGCAGCAGAATCAGTTTAGTGGGCATCCTTCTGAAGATCCGGCCAACCATCTGCAGAGACTCCAACAACTCTGCAGGACTGTTAAACATCAAGGAGTCACACCTGAGCAGTTGAAGGTTATGCTATTTGAGTTCTCACTCAGAGACAAGGCTCAGAGATGGTTCAGCGATATCACTGAGACAGAATGGTCGGCGATTTCTGCTGCATTTCTACATGAGTATTATCCTCCCACCAAAACAGCAGAAATTAGGAACAAGTTGGCCACGTTTTCCCAAGAGCCAGATGAGACATTGAGGGAAGCATGGACTAGATTCAGAGACCTACAGAGGGAATGTCCACATCATAATATGGACAAGTGGTTTCTGACGCAGACTTTCTATAATGGTCTGCAACCTCAGACGAAGAGTATTGTTGATTCGTCTGCAGGAGGAGTCTTTTTGGACAAGGCAGTTGATGAGGGTTATGACTTCCTAGCAAATCTTGCAGCCACTGACCATTCATCATCTAGGAGTTTGACTAAGAAGGTGGTTGAAGTTGACGCTATTTCATTGCTTACATCTTAGATGGCGCAACTCACTCAGCAGCTATGAAATCCTCTAGTTCAACACCTCCGCCAATGAGCATCAACGCTATGTCAGCAGTTGCACCCATCACCTCATCTTACTGCGAGGTGTGTGGTATACAGGGCCACTTCGGCCATGATTGTCAGTTCAGTCAGAATCAGATGGAGCAGGCTAATGCTTTTCAGCAAAGACAACCCAATAACCCCTACTCCAACACATTCAATCCTGGTTGGAAAGACAATCCACTTCTTTCCTATAAAAGCAACAATGTTCAAAACCCACAGCCACAAAATTCCTACCATCCCCCACAAAATTCCTATCAACCTCCACATCACAACCCAAACCCAACTACTACGAAAATCAAGGAAATTCTCATCATCCCCCTGGTTTCCAAAGACCTGCTCATCATAATTATCAGCCAACACTACAAAATGCAACCCCACAAGAGCCTAGCAATTCTGAACTGATGAAATTAATATTGTCTATGCAGAAGACAAATGAGGAAACACAGAAGTCCCAAGATAAGCACATAAAACTTCTCGAGACTCAGATTGCTCAGTTGGCAGAGAGAGGCAACAGGGACAATTGCCGGGGCAACCTACTGATATCACGTATTTGTATAGAGTTTTCTCCCTTATTTACAAGCTAATTTGTGCATCATCTGAGCTCTTGGGAGCTATTTTGTGCTAACTATCGTAAATAGTTGTGGTTTCGTGTTTTAGTGTTGAATTGCAGGTTTTATGGAGTTTTCTCCTTATTCCCGAGCCATTTGGAAACAACCACGGCTTTACGAGATGTTACGAGGCACGTAGGATGGCTCACGAGCTTTATGGGTAGTTTAGGAGGTCCCAAGACCCCTAAACGTGAAGATTAAAGAGCCAAAGAGTCAAAAAGGAGGTCTCCGTACACTGATCGGGCAGAAATGGCCCGATCGGGCGAAAATACATTGATCGGGTATAAAAGTCACGGACCCGATCGGGCAAGTCTTGCCCGATCGCATCGGGCGAGCACATATGCACCAGGCCCGATCGGGTGTTCACCACCCGACCCGATCGGGTGGGCTGCTCATAGCTCTCGTTGAGTTGCTGCTTGCGAGGAGACCGTGTTGGCCCAATTTGTCGCCAGACCCGATCGGGTGGTGGCCTCGGGCCCGATCGGGTGGGCCTCAATTTCTCGTCAAACGCTGCGCTGCTGCCATGCTAAAGCCCAAACGCAAGTTGAGCTGTTTTGCATTTGACCCGATCGGGTACTGTGCTCGGGCCCGATCGGGTCTGGCACCATTTGTCGCGATTTTCGACTTTTGCTTCCTATTTTTTATTAGACTTGAGGGGTATTATAAATACCGTTTTCCTCATTATTTAGGGACATCTTTATTTTACATCTTTTATTCATCTTTCAATAGGTTTAGACTAGTTTTATTCTTCATTGTTCTTAGTTTAATTCAAACACTTTAGATTAATTTAGAGGTGATCAAACCTATTTCAATTTCAATAAAGTTCCTGCTTTCCGTCAATTGGTATCTTTCTTACCCTAATCTCTTTTATTATTCTTGATTGCTTAGTTTATTTATTTAATCGTTCATGATGCAATCGTTAGGATTTCCAATTAGTTTTGTCGTTGTTAATTCGATCATGTCTGAGTAGTCTCTTTCTAGGGTGTTAGATAGGAAAGCCATGTTTATACCATGATTGCGATTTAGATTTCTATCAATTTCTAGGGCTTGATTAGGGTGATTGTGATGTGGTTTGTTCTTTATTGAGTAATTAACGTTATTGCGCAGTTTCGTTGGTTGCTTGTGGTTAATAGTTGTTTGCACAGATCCGTCTTACGACTAGAGGCCTAGGACACGTCAGTAGTTCTGATTACGTTAGTGAATATGCGGCGTATGTTGAACTATGAGCGTTGAGTCTTAACCATAGCTCAACATAGGCTCTAATCACCCGACTCTTGACTTAGGTTTTGGTAGTAGTTGACCCTATTTGATTGGTATAAGCATGGTGGACCGACCTAATACCCTAGGTTTTTATTCCATAGTTTAATCCTCAATTTATTCCGTCTTCTGTAGTCTATTCTTTAGTTTAATTAATTCCTTCCTGATTTCATCTGGAGTAGCTGAATTGGTTGAATATTGATTTATAAACTCTGTCTCCCTGTGGATTCGACCCTGCTTCCACTGACTACCTAGTTAGAGGTCCGTAGGTTTATTTTTGATTAGGTGACACGACTAAATCCTATCACCTACACATAGGGAGCAAGCAAATGCCATTACTCTTCGTAGTGGCACTTCTTATGCTGCTCCTCCTATGCCCGTTGATGATGATATTGTCCCTAGCAAGGAAAAGGAGGTAGTAGAGAAGGAATTGGAGAAGAATTCGACGTCTGATGTCGAAGTGTCTGAAACAGCTGAACAGGCAGAAAAGAAGAAGGAGAAGGAGAAGGTTTCCGATACACCTTTTTCACCAAGGTTGCCTTTTCCTCATCGAATGCAAAAGTCCAAAGTGGATCAGCAACTTGGTAAGTTCTTGGCTATGGTCAAGAACCTTGAGGTAACGGTTCCTTTCACTGAACTTATTTTTCAAGTGCCTGTCTATGCTAAATTTTTGAAGGAGATGACCGCAAAAAGCGAGATTTTGGTGGGGTAGATAGAGTCACACTGAAGAGTGTAGTGCCGTTTTGCAAAATAAATCCCCACCAAAATTGAAAGATCCGGGTACCTTTTCCATCCCTTGTCATGTAGGTGCACTTTTTATTGATAAAGCATTATGTGATTTAGGTGCATCTTTGTCTGTCATGCCTTTGTCTGTCTGTAATAAACTGAATATGGGGGCACTTAAGTGCACTCAAATTACTTTGCAGATGGCTGACCGTTCTATAAAATACCCTCTAGGTGTTTTAGAAGACGTCCCTGTTAGGGTGGGGAAGTTTTACATTCCTGTGGATTTTGTTGTATTGGATATGGAGGAGGATGCCCAAATTCCTATTATTTTGGGCAGACCATTTTTGTGTACTGCAGGTGCTGTTATTGATGTCAAGTCAGGATCTTTGACTTTGAGTGTTGGTGATGATACTGTCACTTTTAAACTAACCAATGCTATGAAGTCTCCTATGCTTGAATAATCTTGTTGCAGGATAGATGTGGTAGACAAAGATGTGATGTCTGCATTTCAGCAGATACGTGATGTTGACCCATTAGAGGTAGCATTAACTGAGAGTGACTCCTTAGGAATTGATACTGATGTTGATGCCTGTCTTGATGATTTAGAAGGTCATGGAGCTGAACAGAAACAGAAAACTGTGACACTTGAAAGTGTATGCTCCAGTTCTACTCCTCAGGTAACTAAGGTAAAACTCAAACCACTTCCCTCTCATTTGAAGTATGCATTTTTAGATGATAAGGAAGAATGTCCCGTAATTATCAGTACTAAACTCACAGATAGCCAATTGAAAAGCTTGCTTGCTGTGCTTCGTATCCACAAGAAGGCTATTGGGTATAGTATTGATGATCTAAAGGGCATTAGTCCTGATTTTTGTATGCATCGTATTAATCTTGAAGAGGATCACCACCCTTGCATTCAACCTCAGAGACGTTTGAACCCTAACATGCAAGAGGTGGTGAAGAAAGAAATCATGAAACTGTTAGATGCAGGGATCATTTATCCCATTTCTGATTCGAAGTAGGTCAGTCCTGTGCAAGTAGTTCCCAAGAAGGGGGGACCACTGTTGTTGAAAATGAGAAAGGTGATTTAATTCCCACTAGGACTGTGACAGGGTGCCGTATGTGCATTGATTATCGTAGACTTAATAATGCCACTCTAAAGGACCATTCCCCCCTCCCTTTTATTGATCAGATGTTGGAAAGGCTAGCCAAACATAGCTATTTCTGTTATCTAGATGGATTTTCTGGTTTTTTTCCAAATTTCCATCCATCCAGATGATCAGGAAAAGACTACGTTCACATGTCCTTATGGCACCTTTGCATATCGTAGGATGCCATTTGGATTGTGTAACGCTCCCGCTACTTTCCAACGCTGCATGATGGTCATATTCTCTGATTTTATTGAAAATATCATGGAAGTGTTTATGGATGATTTCAGTATTTATGGTTCTAATTTTTTATGTTTGCCTGCATAATTTGTGGAAAGTGCTTAAAAGATGTGTTGAGGCAAACCTCGTGCTTAATTGGGAAAAATGTCACTTCATGGTGAATGAAGGTGTCGTTTTATGTCACTTGATTTCTGAGCGTGTGATAGGCTAAAGTCGTGTCACCTAATCAAAGATAAACCTACAGACCTCTAACTACGATAGTCAGTGGAAGCAGGGTCGAATCCACAGGGAGACAGAGTTTCTAAATTAATATTCAACCAATTCAGCTACTCCAGATGAAATCAGGGAAGAAATAATTAAACTAATGAATAAACTACAGAAGACGGAATAAATCAAGGGTTTAGCTATGGAATAAAAGTCTAGGGTATTAGGTCGGTCCACCATGCTTACACCAATCAAACAAGGTCAACAGCTATCAAAACCTAAGTCAAGAGTCGGGGGATTAGAGCCTATTTTGAGCTATGGTTAAGACTCAACGCTCATAGTTCAACATACGCCGCATGTTCACTAACGTAATCAAAACTACTGATGTGTCCTAGGCCTATAGTCGTAAGACGGATCTGTGCAAACAACTATTAACCACAAGCAACCAACGAAACTGCGCAATAACGTTAATTACTCAATAAAGAACAAACCACATCACAATCACCCTAATCAAGCCCTAGAAATCAATAAGAGTCTAAATCACAATCATGGTATAAACATGGCTTTCCTATCTAACACCCTAGAAAGAGACTACTCACTCATGATCGAATTAACAACGACAAAACTAATATGAAACCCTAACAATTGCATCATGAACGATTAAATAAATAAACTAAGCAATCAAGAATAACAAAAGAGATTAGGATAAGGAAGAGTACCAATTGACGGAAAGCAGGAACTTTTATTGAAATCGAAATAGGTTTGATCACCTCTAAATTAATCTAAAGTGTTTGAATTGAACTAAGAACAATGAAGAATAAAACTAGTCTAAAGCTCATGAAAGATGAATAAAACATGTATAAAAAGATGTCCCTAAATAATGAGGAAAACGGTATTTATAATACCCCTCAAGTTCACTAAAAACGGAAATAAGAAAGCGAAAAAGTGCGATTTAGGCACCAGACTCGATCGGGCCCGAGCACAGTACCCGATCGGGTCAAACAACACTCTCAGCAATTTGTCTTCTGGGCCTTCGTATAGCAGCGCAGCATTAACCAAATTATACGGCCCACCCGATCTGGCCGTGGGCATCCACCCGATCGGGCCAGGCGACAAACGAGCCCAACAAGCTCGCCTCATCCGCAGCTTCACAACGAGAGCTATGAGCAGCCCACCCGATCGGGTCGGGTGGTGAACACCCGATCGGGCCTGGTGCATGTGTGCTCGCCCGATGCGATCGGGCAAGACTTGCCCGATCGGGTCCGTGACTTTCATACCCGATCATAAATACTTCGCCCGATCGGGCCATTTCTGCCCGATCAGTGCACGGAAACCTCCTTTGACTCCTTGGCTCTCTAATCTTCACGTTTAGGGGTCTTGGGACCTCCTAAACTATCCATAAAGCTCGTGAGCCATCCTATGTGCCTCGTAACATCTCGTAAAGCCGTGGTTGCTTCCAAAAGGCTCGGGAATAAGGAGAAAACTCCATAAAACCTGCAATTCAATACTAAAACACGAAACCACAACTACATACGATAGTTAGCACAAAATAGCTCCCAAGAGCTCCAATGACGCACAAATTAGCTTGTAAATAAGGGAGAAAACTCTATATAAATACGTGATATCAGCGTGGCATCCAAGTGGATAGAGCAAAGATTGAGGTGATTGAGAAACTTCCCCCTCCAATGAATGTCAAAGGAGTGAGGAGTTTTCTTGGTCATGCGGGGTTTTATCGCAGATTTAACAAAGACTTTTCAAAAATTGCGAAACCCCTCACTCAATTGTTGCTAAAGGGTGCCACGTTCGATTTTGCTGATGATTGTTTGGAGTCTTTTGACAGGATAAAGACAGCTTTGATCACTGCCCCTATTATACAACCTCCAGATTGGAATCTCCCTTTCGAGATCATGTGTGATGCTAGTGATTATGCGATAGGGGCAATACTTGGTCAGCGGAAGGATAAGCTACTCCATGTGATTCACTATGCTAGCAAAACCTTGGATCCAGCCCAGGTTAATTATGATACGACAGAGAAGGAGTTGCTAGCCATAGTCTATGCATTGGATAAATTTCGAACCTATCTTATAGGTTTGAAAGTTATAGTACACACCGATCATGCTCCTTTGAAGTACTTGATGGCCAAGAAGGAGGCCAAACCTAGACTCATCAGATGGATTCTTTTGCTGCAAGAATTCGACTTGGAAATCAAAGATAAGAAGGGCGCTGAGAATGTGGTCGCCGACCACCTTTCTAGGTTGAGGTTTGGATCCCCTTCTGACCCTCCTATAGATGACTCTTTTCCTGATGATCATTTGTTTTCTGTGTCCTCTAAAACTCCTTGGTATGCTGATTTTGCTAAGTTCTGTGTTAGTGGTTCTCATCCTCCCAATCTTACATATCAGCAGCACAAAAGGTTTTATCATGATGCTAGAATGTATTTTTGGGAGGATCCTTTCCTATATAAGAAGTGCTCCGACGGGATGTTTCGTCGTTGCATTCCTGATTGGGAAATAGAGGGTGTTTTGCTACATTGTCATAGTATGCCTTCTAGTGGTCATCTAGGTTCCCAAGCGACTGGTTTTAGAGTCCTACATAGTGGTTTCTATTGGCCTTCGATTTTTAAAGATGCCGTGCCTTTTGTTTGTCTTGTGATGCTTGTCAAAGGACGGGTAATATTTCAAAAAGCCAAGAGATGCCACAGAGTGGGATTTTAGAGGTCGAACCCTTTGATGTGTGGGGGATTGATTTTATGGGACCCTTTCCCACCTCTTGTGGGAATAGGTATATTTTAGTGGCCGTCGACTATGTGACTAAATGGGTAGAAGCTATAGTATCACCAACCAATGATTCCAAGGTTGTGATAAAAATGTTTAAAAAGATAATCTTTCCCCGTTTTGGTGTCCCCCGTGTTGTAATTAGTGATGGAGGCTCTCACTTTCATAAGAGCACCTTCAAGGCCTTATTGACAAAACATGGAGTCACCCACAAAGTCGGTCTTGCCCATCACCCTCAGACTAGTGACCAAGTAGAAGTGTCTAATAGGCAAATTAAGAGGATCCTTGAGAAAGTTGTCACTAAAGCTAGAAAGATTGGTCATTGAAACTTGATGATACTCTTTGGGCACTCCGCACTGCTTTTAAGACTCCTTTGGGTACCACACCCTATCGGTTGGTTTATGGCAAAGCTTGTCATCTACCAGTTGAGATGGAGTATCTTTCTGCGTGGGCGGTCAAAGAAATTAACCTTGATTTGACAGCTGCAGGTGAAGCACGACTTCTTCAACTCATTGAGTTGGATGAGCTCCGTTTGGATGCTTATGAGAATCACAGGCTCTATAAAGAGCAAACGAAGAAGTTGCATGATAAGATGATAGGAAAAAGACAGTTCAAGGTACGCGACAAGGTTTTATTGTTCAATTCCAGGTTGAGACTGTTTCCTGGAAACCTCAAATCTCGATGGTCTGGACCATTCGAAGTGACAGAAGTAAAGGCACATGGTGCCATCGAGGTCGCCAACCAAAAAGGAGAGAAGTTTAAGGCAAATGGACAGCGTCTGAAGTTGTCCATGAGGGTGCCTTTGTTGGTTGTGTGGAGGAAATCCGCTTTGATTCCTTCCCACTTGATTCATCTGCCTAGAGAGGTAATATGGTCGTGCGAGACCTTCATAAACCAGCGCTTTGCGGGAGGCAACCCGTATCTCTTAGTTAGATTTTCTTTTCTTTTGTTTCGTAGTTTGTAGCATGTGAGAGAGCGTGAGGGTACTAATGTGTTCCTAGATCTTGAGTGTTTGATGTGCAGATTTGCCATTTGAGGAGAAAACTGAGCTTTGCTTGCCCCATACTTGTAAAAAAAGGCGAGCTACTTCCTGAACAGTAGCTCGCCCGATGGGATCGGGCGGGCGTAAAATTTTGCTGAAGAAAGAAAAGAAGAGCACCCGATCACATCGGGCAAGGTGTGCCCGATCGGGTGCGCAACCCTAACACCCGATCAAAAATACCTTGCCCGATCGGGTGCTTGATCGGGTATATGAGCATAAGTCAAAAAGTCAAATCAGCTGAAAAGGGGATTCCACCCGATGGCATCGGGCATAGTTCGCCCGATCGGGCCCGCAACCTGTGCACCCGATCAAAATTCAACTGCCCGATCTGGCGGTCGATCGGGCGAAGTGATTTTTCCCAGCCAAGAACAAAAATGAATCCCACCCGATCGGGTGGCCCAATGCCCGATCGGGCCTGCGACCTAAGACCGACAAAGACACAGTTTCCTTTGCTTTCCTCACCACAAATTTCCACTCACCATTCACTCCTTATTTCCTTTCCCACTCATCTCTCTCTCTCTTCACTCATCTTCAACCTCCAAACCCCTAACCTCCATTAAACCCCAATTTTTCTACCTCAAATCTCCATCCTTTCTCCTCCAAACTTCATAAAATCCTCTCCTTTCCTCCTTTCACCCTCCATCTCACAAAATTCCGTTCACGAAAATCATCTTCCCTCTCCTTTCTCTTCCCACACTCACCTTAAACCCCATCCTTTGTGTTAAAAGAGGTTACAAGTTTCATTTTTCCACCATGGCAAGCAAATTCAGAAGGCTCATTAGAGGTGAAGGCTCGCGATCTAGGCGAGAAGCAACACCACCACCACCACCACCACCACAAGTTCCACGGGATCCTCAGTACCCGGAAATCATTTTCCGGGATGATGAACATCGCGAAAAGTTCTTGCGATTTAAAAAACGTGAGGTACTTCCTACCCGATTTTTAGATGTTAAGCTTTTGTCTAAATTGGGTTTAACTGATGATTATAATGTACATGTTAACACTTATCCTCCATTAGTCTATGACTTTTTTAGCAGTTTCAGTCTGACAAAGCCCCGGACCGGTCCGGTCACCCATGTTCACTTCAGACTTCTAAATCAAGACCACTCCCTCAGCCTTAGGGAATTTGCGGGGGTTCTTAGGTTACAGGTACGGGGTGACTACTACCCACCAGACCACTTTAAAATGGTCGACACTTATTTTATGCTGACGGGGGACACTACGCCTTTTGACATCCAGCATTGTCATTGGGCGAATTTCCATCACCCTATTTTTAGCATTTGGATACGGTTCATGGCCCAGACTCTTTTAGGGCGGTTTGAGGGTCACTTGGTCCGGGGGGCCGAGCTAGTTGCTATAGTTAGCTACATTGCTAAAGGCTCTAGGGAGCAATTTCAGTACAACTTGGCCCACCATGTAGCTATTCAGTTCGAGCGTATGTCGAACTCGCTCCCTAAGCCAAGGGAAGACGGTAGTTGGACCTCTAGGAGGCTCGTCAACAGGGGGTTGATCATATTGTTTGCCAAGCAAATTGCTGGCTTTGACGAGACTCAGCGTACCCCCGTCTGGTTAGAAAAAAAATCTACTATGGATACAAAGATATATGAACAATGAATCAATGATACCCTATCTCTAAAATAGGGAGACATTTAGTTTTCCTCATGTTTGGTTAGAAAAAAAATGTACGATGGTAAATATGGTTCTTGAAGTAACCTATGATTCAAAAGCAAAAGCAAAAGCTAATGAACAACTCTGGGACGTTGGATAAGGTAACTAAAAGCGGAAATATTAAATGAGCGTAAATTATAATTACATCAATCTATACGTGATTCTGACATATATTCCGAAATCAATACCGTTTGGACAAATATATTGAATATTAATTAACGCCTTAAGGGCGTCCGGGGGGTCCGTGATAGGCCGTCGTCGAGCCTACCAAAAATAAAAACCTAACTCGGTCTCTCTAACTAGGTAGAAAGGGCAAGTAAGGGTCGATCCCACAAGGACTAAGGCGAGCACCGAAAAGTAATGGCTTATGATAAGCTAGGCCGAGTCTAATTTTAGGGAGTAAGATTTATGAGTGAAAATAAGAAAAAGAAACGATATAAAAAGGGTCTTGGGAAAGGGTATCCACCAAATGATTCATTCATAAATCGAGCAATCAAAATGAGGGATCAACAATGGGGATCAAATGAGGGGAATAGTTCATCCAACGGTATTCTAACCACTCTTTCGAGCTAGTTAGATTGGCTTAATCTCCTACCAAAGACCTATTTTCATGGCTAAGGCATTCAACCAAGCATATCCATAAACATGATGAACAAAAACAAGCAAACAAATCCCCTAGGCTAGGTAGTCCCTATTTTCATGGTCCTTCAAGCCTAAAAATTGATTTGAGGCAACCCCTTTATTTCATCTTTCGATCCTTCATTAAGGGTGCCCAAATTATGCTTTTATGATGGCCAATCATACAAACATACATAAAAATCCCAAATCAATCAACCAAAATTAACCCAAGTCAAAGCCCAATGTTCAATTTCAAGGTTTATGAACTCATCAATGGCTTCAACCTTTTCCCAAGAAAGAACTACTCACACATCATGAAAAACTATAAAATAAAGACATTAACAACTAAATATCATGAAAACAAACACTAATCTAATGTAGACAAATAAATTATAGAGAAAATAGATGTACATAAGTAAACAAAGCAATAAAACATAAGAAAGAGTAAGAAATTCTCATTAATATTGCAAGGATGCTCAAAATCTTCAAGTCTCCTTCTTAGAATCTTCAAATCCAAGCTCTATTTGAGTTTTTCTTACTTTCTCTCTAAACTAATCTATGGAGGCTAATCCTCTTTTTGAAACCCTAACTAAGTTATCTCCCACTCAATGGAGGCTAATCCTCTCAAAAGCTCCCCTCAAAAATTTGAGGTTCGTCCCTTTTAAGGGGCTACAATAATCATTCATTAAACGGGTCTAAAAACCGCAAAACAGGAACTCCCAGCGGACTCAGAGCGTCCGCTCCAACCATAAGCGGAGCGCCCGCTCCCATTGGCCAGACAGCCCAACTTCGAACGATCATATCTCTCTCGTCTTTTATCGGAATTAGGCTTATGACCAGTCATTTGAAAGCTCTCGAGACAAGCTTTCATCTCCAATTGGAATCACCTGAAAATGTTGAGTGGGTTAGGAGATATGTCCATTTGAAGTTGACTCTTGTGCACAAACACCTCCAAATGTGTTATTTTATTTTGATTAAGTCTTTTATACTCGGTGTGTGGGATGCCAACCTTCAAGGTCGATCCTAAAACATCAAATACACAAGAATCAATATAGACCCTGTAAAGATAATCAAAATAGCTAATATTTACAAATGAGTTATAATTTACTCAATTATTCTAAAATAACCAAAATAAGCTAGAAAATACAAAAGGAGGAGGATCAAAGACTCTAAACAAGGGGGAAAATAGGGGGTTTAGATTGGTATAAATATCACTTATCAGTCCGTTAGCAAAAAAAACTTTTTCAAAATAAGATAGTTAATATTGTAGGTAATCTTAACAGAAATCCTAATAACAAAGTTTTGAAAAGCAACAACTACGAAGGATAAAGGCTCTTTCACCAAACCGGCCTAGATACTGTCACATATCCGTTATAGTTGAACATATAGTTATAGTTAGGTTTACCTAAGCTTTACTTTTTCCGCTCATTTTTAGTCATTAAGGTCCTATTCAGTTCACCTTAAAATAATAATATTCAGTAAAAATAAGTTCAGTTTAGCAAAAATAAGTTCAGTTCAGTAAAAATAAGTTCAGTTCAGTAAAAATAAGTTCAGTTCAGTAAAAATAAGTAGTGCAAAGAAGAAAAAACAACATGAATCAGTAAAAATAAGTTCAGTTCAGTAAAAATAAGTTCAGTTCAGCAAAAATAAGTTCAGTTCAGTAAAAATAAGTTCAGTTCAGCAAAAATAAGTTCAGTTCAGTAAAAATAAGTTGAACTGAACAGGGCCTAAATGAGAGAATGGATAAATAAAAAAGTTCAGTTCAGTAAAAATAAGTTCAGTTCAGCAAAAATAAGTTCAGTTCAGTAAAAATAAGTTGAACTGAACAGGGCCTAAATGAGAGAATGGATAAATAAAAAAGTGTGCGGCTAAACACAGCCCGTATTTACTAGCTCACAGCCCATATACGTATAAATACGTGGTATAAAAGTCTAAATTGCCCCTCTTCCTTTACTCACTTCCTTTTAAAAAATAAAAAAAAAATTAAAAAAAAAATTGAATCTTCACGGAACCGGATTGACTTTCCGGTACCGTGTACCGGAAATTCCATCCGGTTCCGTGAAATTATCAGTTTTGACGGAACCGGATGGAATTTCCGGTACACGGTACCGGAAAGTCAATCCGGTTCCGTGAAAATTCAATTTTAAAAAAATTTTTTTTTTTACCGGAAAGTCAATCCGGTTCCGTAAAAATTCAAATTTTTAAAAAATTTTTTTTTTTTAAATTTTTTTTTTTAAAAATGGATTTTTACGGTACCGGAAACTCCATCCGGTTCCGTGAAAATTCAATTTTTAATTTTTTTTTTTTAACTTTTTAAAAAATAATTTTTTTTTTGGATTTTTTTAAAAAATAAACCGGACATAATTATATTTAATAAGGGTATTTTGGACAATTTGCTATAAAATACGGGCTGTGAGATGGTAAATACGGGCTATGTTTAGTAACACCCATAAAAAAGTATGAATTTATGTATGTATATTTGGACATACGTAGTGTATAGATAGTTATACTGAATGCAACTTTTAATTTGCGCATTAACTGATTTTTTTGGTGGTGTATAGGCCATATTAGGGAGTCTTGTAAATTAGATCTAATACGTGTCATGAATACCACTTACAGGACTTTACTAACTAAATCTCATCTAAAATATTGTTGGGCACTATATATGATGTCATATGAATAATAGTAATGATACTAATAAGTAGGGTGCTTTGTCATTGTATTTAACAGTACTAGGAGGTGGATGGATTAAGCTTTTTCAAAAGACTATTATGGTCACACTAATTGTCTAGCCAGAAGTGTACATTTTTCCCATTACTAATTTTTCATCGGATTAGGAGTTGTCTTTGTCCAAGGATTTTCCTCCATATGACAGAGTATGTAGACTTGGGCTTGCATTCAAAGAAGGACTTTGTGTTGAGGTACTTCTTCTTCACTAATTGAACCCAAATGCTACTTTGGTTTAGAAAGCAAGGACCAACCAAGTTTGGCTATGTAAGCTTGGTTAAGAGGGCGTGTACCACGTAGCCCTAAGCCGCCTAGAGCTTTGGGTTTGCAAATTTTGCTCAATGAGATGAGAGGAACTGCATTCTTGTCCTTGTGCTGCTTCCAAAAGAAATTTCTATGAAGAGAGTCAATAGATTTGGACATGCTCACTGGAATCATAGTGGAGGAGCAAAGGTATGCCAAAATAGCCTCTATTTGATTGGATGATAGTGTGTCTTCCAGCTTTTGAGAGAAAACCTGCTTTCCATTGCAGTAATCTTTTTTCTGTATCACGTATAGCTTTTTTGGTGTCATCCTTTGTGGGTTTGAAAAAATCCAAAGTTCTAAATATCTTCCTAGCGAGCCCGAGGGAGATATAAAGATATTGAAAAGGCTTGCTAAGGAAAGTTTCTCATTGTTTGGGAATTGCTTGGAGAAAATAAGAGCTGACTTGTGGTAATTGACTAATTGGACTGAGGTGCCTTATATATAGGAAGGAGTATTAGTAGTCCGTGGTAAATACGATTTTATTAATTCTAGGTTACCCCATCACTTTATTGTAAGCAATTGATTTCTAAGTTTCATCATTACTTAATCACTAGTTATTTATTAAAACACCCTTATCTAAATCTAAGTTGCCGCGAGTCCGCAACACTCAAATATTAGTCCTACTTAATGATTAAAGAGCATTTGTTGACTATATATGCTCCGAGTAAAAGTAAGATTTAACTAAGTTTACTTTCGTGAATTAATTTCTCTTTCTCTAAAAAGCCCCTAAACAATAAGGATCTCTTCTTTTCAACTTTTTTTTTGAACTTGTTACTATAATATATTGAAACCTTATCCTTGAGAGGTCAAACCTTTTTTTTTTGCTTATTTTTGTTAAACCGCACTTGTTTAAACTTAATTTTATGATAAGGACTGAAAATGTTTAAATATACGAGGCTTAACTACAAAATAATTAAACTACCAATTCATAGGCTCACAATCACCAAACTATTTATGGAAATAACACGAAAATAAGGTAACAAAATCGGGATAAAATGGTTTTTAAAAATAAGTAGAGATGAGTTTAGAGACTATTGACTATCGAGTATTGACAATTTCAAAAAGATATCGATTTGAATCATCCATAAGTGTGAATAACGACCTTAGGATATTCAAAGAAAATAAAAAGGATAATTTGGTAATTCAAATAAACAAGAATTGTTGTAACATCGAGAAAAACTTAAGAAACAACAGTACAGTACAGACTACATATACACAGAGAAAAATTAGGGGGCAAAATGGAAACTCAGATTCACAGAAAAACTTAGAAATATTAAACAAACTTTATTATTTATTTGATCGACGGCAGTGATTTACCCACATCGTACATCTTAAGGTCACTCTCTCTCTCTCTTTTTATTTCTCTATCTTTTCACATATCTCTCCATCATCAGGTCATACCCCACCTCTGTAAACATTATTATAAAATTATATAATAAGGTTTATAATGGCATCGTCGACGACGGTACGCAGATTCTCTCTCTCCATTAATCCATTTCTTCTTTATACTAATTGTATTAATACTGTACAAATTCCTCGAAATTATACTGATATTCCATATTCATTTCATTTTTTTTTGATGAAATTCAAGATTTAAGGAGTTTTTCCATTGGTGTTGGGATCCTGAAAATCAGAAGATCGGATCTAGTGCACTTTCTCTTTCTCTCTATTTTCGTTGTTGCATGTTTTTCTTCGTTACACGACGTCGTTTTGTATTTTCCGGCGAACGAGATATTATTTATTTTGATTTATTTTTTTGAATTTTTTTGCAGGTGTTGAGGATAAGCTTGAATGAGGAGAGAGAATAAGTGTATGAGTAATATTATAGAGTGAAGTTTGATATGCAGAAAAACTAGGTTAAAAGTTTTGTCGACATTTCGGATCATATTCTATTTCGGTAATTTCTTCTTAGATTTTTCATTTTTTGATATTAATTATGTTTTACTTGTCGATCTGTTTCTTCTTTTTCTAGAATTTTTCTGCTAGTTTTTCAGTTTTCACGTTGATTTTATCATTTTAAGTCGGTGTTTTATCTCAAAAACGCGTTTTAGGTTTTCATCGTATGCAGTTCTGTTTGATTTTCATTATTTTGATTATTAATGAAGGATCGAACGAAAACTGTGACGGTGAGCAATGGTGGATCTTGAAATTTTTTGTTTAGGGGCCAAATTTTTTTAGAATATATGATTTAGATAATTTAAATAATTGTATACGTGATAAATGTAATCCGATTAAAAAACTAACTCTATCTAAAATCAATCTAATATCCAAATAACTCAAACCGATTCTTACCCGAAATCTAAATTATGTTAAATCGAAATCAAACCCACATTTAAGACATAAACTCGATTTGAATAAGATTTTTTTCAAGACTCAATATGACCCGATTAAAAAAGGAATTTAATACTCCCTCTGTCTCAATTTGATGTTCCCATTTTCCTTTTTTGAGATGTTTCAAACCAATTCTTACCCGAAATCTAAATTATGTCTATTCAAAATCAAACCTAGTTTAATCGACATAACTCGATTTGAATATGATTTTATCATTACAATATAAAATCAAAAATATTCTTATCCACCTCAATTTACATTGGTTTTCCCCATATTCCGAATGGAAACATGAAATTGAGACGGAAAGAGTACGACATAACCGTATTGACTACTTTTAGAAAAAAATAATATATATTATTATTTAGAAAAAAGATCGACTATTTTTATTTTTGTCCTTAGATAAAGTGATCTATTGATTTTATGGTTGAAATGATTAGCTATAGTCGACACTCACTACAACTTATGTGCTTAATTATTAGTTATTATTTAGTTTTCTATTTGTAAAGATTCCTTTTTTAGATTATGGGTCTTGCTAAATTACGCTCCCGGAGTGTTAATCACCATTCAAAATATTTTCCAAAATGTTACTAATTTTGGGATATACACCAAAGTCAATAATCAATCAATTAAATTACAATTTCAATTTTAGCTACCTTATATAACTTACCGGTTAAACTAAGAAACCTCATTGGTAAGTATTAAAACTTGCAAAGCTACTTATTGACAAGTATAAAATAAACTAATAAATTTACCGGCTTAAAGATCCAAACTTCAATTATAGAAATAATAAAAATTAAATGTGAAAAATACAGTCGAAAAGGTGCAAACAGGTAGAGATGAGATACAAAAAACTATTGAAAAATCTAAAGCTTTGTGGATGAAGAGGTTAGGACTTTTGGAGAAAAAATACAAATTGTGTTAACCTTGAATACTGGTGAACACAAATACCATTTTATAATTGGTGAATACTATTGAGATTCTACAAAATAATATATTTACCCTAGATATACAAGTGTAATTGTCTAACCATTTCAAAGTTGTTGAAAGTAGATAAATTATAAAGGGGGAGCATTACTTTTTTAAATAACTAAGTTTTTTTTGCTAAGAATCACTACCTTTTGATGGTAGAATTCGCAGTTCATAATGACCCTGCCCTAATTATTTCAATAATTAATTCTAAATGTATATTTGTATTATAAAAAGTAGTTAACAAAATAGAAATTTTAAGGTTGTTGTTTAGAAAACGGGAAAACATTATAATTGTAAAACACTTGGTCGAATAAAGATATAAGAAATTTTATTCTATAGAGTTACTATATATTTTTACCAAAAAATATGGTTGTCGTATTTACTCTAGCGTTCAAAATTTTATTACAAAAAGGTTCATGATATGATAATTATTTTAATTATATCCAATGTAATTTTTTAACAATTTATCTCAGTCAATTTGTGTCATAAAATTTATGGGCCTGTTCTGTTCAGCTTATTTTCAGTTCAGTTCAGTTCAGTTCAGCTCTAATAAGTTCAGTTCAGTTCAGCTCTACTAAGTTCAGTTCAGCTCCAATAAGTTCAGTTCAGCTCTAATAAGTTCAGTTCAGTTTAGTTCAGCTCCAATAAGTTCAGTTCAGTTCAGTTCAGCTCTAATAAGTTCAGTTCAGCTCCAATAAGTTCAGTTCAGTTCAGTTCAGCTCCATTCATTATTTAACCATTTCGTTTAATATATTATTATTGGTCTAATTTATTTTACTTATTATTATTGTTATTATTATTTGTATATGTTATTTTTGTTATTATATCTTTATTCATTATTATTACTATTATTATTATGACTGAGCAAGGTTTGGGTTGGTGCGCGGTTTAACCAAATTTCATATCAATACGAGTATTCTAATTTACAATTGCTGTTTCATTTTACCGACTAAATATTCACTATTATATTATACAAGTAAATACAAAAAATTAGAAGATATGAAAAAATTACAAAGTTGCTAATAATCCTGCAGTACTATTTATGGTACAACATTGTCGTTACGTTGCATATTAAAGATACTTTGGCGGTTTGTGGTGGGGTTTGACGTATCTCTATCATAGACCAACCCACCACAAATTGTATTTTGGTTAGAAGCACACATCAACCCATGTTTTAAGCTAATTATTATTATAATGGTAATATTAATTTACTTCTTACACATTATTGTTATTATATCATTATCATCAAGTATTAATATATTAATACTAATAATAGTAATTACTCATTATTAATTATTAATTATTATTATTATCAGTAATTATTATGTATAAAATTAATTTATCATTATTATTATTATTTATTTATTTATAATATCATTTAATAACATCAAAAATAATACTATCATTATTCATTTGATATTATTCTAAATTATTAGTTTAACTATTAGTACTTAGAATTATTATTATTTATTATTGAATATTCATAATAATTATTATTTACTTATTATTTATATATTTGTTATAATTTAATTCAACAATTCAGTTCAGTTCAGCTCCAATAAGTTCAGTTCATCTCTAATAAATTCAGTTCAGTTTAGCTCTAATAAATTCAGTTCAGTTCAGCTCTAATAAGTTCGGTTCAGTTCAGTTCAGCTCCAATAAGTTCAGTTCAGTTCAGTTCAGCTCCAATAAGTTCAGTTCAGTTCAGTTTAGCTAGAATTAGCCGAAGAGAACAGGCCCTATGTATCCCTTTAAAAGGACACATAACAATTTGTTATTCAATTCTAAAATTTAGTTTTTGAACAAGTAATATCTCTGTTTCTTTTCATCTACACCGTTTGACTTTCACTTTACCAATCTTATAAATATAACTAATTATAAATATTAAGAGATTGCAATCAACTATTTAAATTTCATATGCACGAAATTATCAATGAAATCAAATCATATAAATAGGATAAAATGTTAAAATCAAAATATTTGGAGAAATATTTGATTAATAGGATAAAAGCCTTTCTAAAATGCGGATAATTTAATATTTTTTATTTTTTATTTTTTTTCCAAAAAAATGTGACGCTTACTAATCATAATTTTTTATATAAAAGACATTAATAGGGATACAACATATAGGAAATAATATCTATTTATATAAAAGGGGTTAAGATAATGTTATGTCTCATTTTTTCATTTCAAGAAAATTTAAATTTAGAAAAATTCAAGAATGATTTCAAAATAATAGAACATATGATGAGAAGTTGATGTTAATGTCAAACGAATAGATTTATTAATCGAACTTGAAGTTTAAAAAACATATATGGGCTATAATCATATAATACATATGAAAGTTATCCACAGAGAAAATATAATAACAATTTATTCTGAAATTTGAATATCAACAATGAGCTTGAAACTCACGAGTTAGCGCAATAGAAAGGTTGGAGGTATTGATCTAATATATTGTTAAATTAAATTTGGTCATTTTACCTTTTCAGATTTCTGGGTTTCTTTTAATAGAGATGTTTTGACTTTTTATACTATTCATATTATGTTGTTTCACCATCTTATGTTTTCTTATGTAAGAAAAAACATATTTATGTGGGATCTTGCTTAATTCATCTTAATATGCACTTTCATAGTATCAACTATTTATAATTTCTATTCATGTACAATTGGAGATATTCGTGATCAACGATATACATAAGCAAACGTACACAATATCAATGTCCCTATTCGGAAAGGAGTATATTTTTCAATTTTGACTATTTTTCCTAACAACTCATTATATAAGATAATCTGACCAATTGATTATAACATTAGCTAATTTTTAAAAGAACCTTTTCTAACGGGTTATAATGATCAAAACACATTTGACAAGTTGGAAAGGTTTAGGTGACCGGTAGTAGTAAAATATTATCGAAGAATTGCTTCTAATAATGCAACCTTTTGACGGTTTACAAATAATAATGCAACCTTTTGATTATTCTAGAATAATGCAACTTTTATATCCCATTTATTTTAAACGAGATAAAACCGGTTACAACATAAAGTATAGGTTAAATGGGATACGTGTCACTTAATGATTGGCTCTCATAACTATATTTATAAAAAAAATTAAAAAACATAAAAACAAAATAAACCCCCTCCCCCGTAAAAACGCTCTTCTCCACTCCTGCCACATCTCTCATCTCTCTCTCCATTCTCGTTATCTTCCAGAAAAATCTGAAAAACGCCGGCAAATCCTCCATCTCCGATGATTTTGGAGGAGAGTTCGAACGTTGAAGATGGTGATGGTGGTGGTGTAGATTTCAGACTTTGAAAATGCATATTCGGGTGGTGGGTTTTCAGTTGTTATCGATGGTGGAGGTGGTTAATTGGTGGGTTTTTGGTGGTAATCGAGGGTGGGGGTAGGTTATTGGTGATTTTCGATGAGGAAGAGGTGGTTTAAGTGGGGATGGTATGGTTGTTGGGTTGATTGTTTCGGCCAAGATGGTGGTAGTATTTTGGGCGGATTTGGGTGGTGGTTTTCCGTGAGGAAGAGGTGGTTTCAGGGTGTTGGTGGTGTTTTGGGAATGGTTGGCAATGGTTGGTGGTGATTCGGGGGTTAATGGAAGTTTCAAGGTGGGTGACGCTGGTTGTGGTGGCTGGTGATGGTGGTTGTGGTTCGTGGCTGGGAAAGGAAAGAAGTAGGAAGGTGGTTTTGTGGCCGGGGAAGGGAACGGAGGTGGTGGTTGTGGGTTGGGGGTGGCTGTATGCCTGTATGTGGCGAAGGGAGGGTGGGGGGTGGCAGT
This sequence comes from Patellifolia procumbens, assembly GCA_947645195.1. Taxonomy (NCBI): domain Eukaryota; kingdom Viridiplantae; phylum Streptophyta; class Magnoliopsida; order Caryophyllales; family Amaranthaceae; genus Patellifolia; species Patellifolia procumbens. The sequence continues at coordinate 6,164,913 of CANSGD010000144.1, forward strand.
GGATGGGGGGGGGGGGGAAAGTTAATTGTTTTTTTTTTAATTTTTTTATTATATAATTAATTAGAATTAAGAGTTTTAATTAAAAATTATCTTTTGTTCAGGTTACCGGCAACAAAATAAATGGGGTATAAAGGTTGCACTATTCCAAAATAATCGAAAGGTTGCTTTATTAGAAGCAAGTTGTCCAAATATTATTGGGCGAACTTTTGAACTAAGTTTTTCATGTAAATACAAGAATTATAAAAATAGAATAATGAGTTTGAAATTCTCGAGTTAAACAATAAAAACGTTGGGGGTATCAGTCTATACTTAGTAATCACATAACTAGGGAATAATGTATTGAAACTTCTTTGTCATAGATTTACTTAAAAACGTGACCCAAAATAATCAAATCACAATTGTTTACTCTTGACTGAGTTTTACGGAATAAGATTATTCTAGAAAAAACATTAACTTTTTGTATCACGTGTACTTTTAATTTGCCCGAACAATTAGAATTTCACGTGCATTTTGCACGGGTCTAAATACTAGTATGAATATTACAATATTCCTTAGTTAACCAATATTACAAAAAAAACAAATGTTAAATAACTTATTTTTATAGTAGTATTTCCTGGAAAAGAAAAGTAATAATGTATAAAGGAAATAATTAAATTACTTAAAACTACACTTAGTTAGTTGATTCGCCAATTAGCATATAAAGATTGGGGTTGGCTCAAGTGGTGAGTCTTCCCATAATCTCTAGCTTGGTCTATGGATCAATTCTAATGGGTCTCTGGGTGGGGCCTTAAGCGAGGGCAACCCAGAGGATTATTCTTCATACCTTAATATAATCTCATACTTATAAATGAGATTATATTTTACAAAAAAATAATATAAGAAAACAGTAAAAAACGGCAACGGCAAATAAAGTGAAAAAAATCGAAAAAAGGGAAAAACATTTAAACGATAATTTTAACCAAAAAATTAGATTTTAACACCCTATTTTTCAATACATCATCATAAATTGAATTAGATATCCTTAATTCTCTCATCTAAAAAAGTGACCCCTTCCAAATTTGTAGTGCGAAAACAAACAAACCTTCCCCTTCCCCTTCCCCAGTGCTCCATCCTTCTATTCCTTCATAAATCAAAACCCTCGTATCGTCCCTTGCGTAGTCGCTCCTCAGTGCGAAAACAAAGAAAGCTTCCCCTTCCCCAGTGCCCCATCAGGCCATCCTTGTATTCCTTCATAAATCAAAACCCTCGTATCGTCCCTTGCTTAGTCGCTCCTCAGTCCTCACCTTTGGTCTCCTGCTGCCGCTAGCACTTTCGCCGGCAGAGTTTCGGCTGAAGTGGTAATTGGTAAGGTAAGTTAGTTTGGTTTATGAATCTGTAACGTAATGCAATTTCTGCACTTAGAGATATCTGCTTCTAAAATTGAGCAAATATTCCTATTCATATTCCTATTCCTATTCCTAACTGCAAATGTAATTTGATTATTTTGGGCTTTTAGGGGCCAGATCAGGCCCCAACTCGCCCCCACTGAAAATCCGCCCTTGACGGTGAGCATTTTAATGGAAAGAACGAGTTTCTTTGATTTTGTGATTAATTATTTAGAGTAAAATATGGAAGTAGTACTTTGGTATTAATTACAACTAATTTTAATTAATTTTGTACTAGTATACTATAACCACTAGTATTCAAATTGGTCCATTTGATTTGACTTTGATGAAATCTTTTAAAAAATGAATGAATATGCTGTGCGATTCCCTATACTATATCTGAGTGCCAATCCATGAAACTTCTTCCTCTTTTCTGTCTCTTTTATAAAAATAATTTGTTACTAGTATAATTTAATTCAATCAGTAGTTCGTTATTTTCCAGATTTGATTGTTGATAGTATAGTATCCATTTTTTTGGCAGTATTTAACGCAGAATCAATACCAGAAAAAGCACAAAAAAAATAATTGAAGGTTGTTGGAGATGTCATCATCACCGTGTGCAGCGTGCAAATTTCTAAGAAGGAAATGCACGCAAGAATGTGTATTCGCGCCATACTTTCCTCCGGATCAACCAGCAAGATTTGCAAATGTTCATAAGGTGTTTGGAGCCAGCAACGTTGCGAAGCTATTGAATGAATTAAGCGAGGATCATAGGGAGGATGCGGTGAATTCGTTGGCGTATGAGGCGGAGGCGAGGTTGCGAGATCCGGTGTATGGTTGTGTTGGACTAATCTCATTACTTCAGCAGCGGTTGAAGCAAGTTCAAACTGATCTTTATTCAGCTAAGAAAGAATTAGCTACTTATATTGGACCGACTGCACATCTGCCTATGATTCAGCCTAGTTATGGTAATCCTGGTTCTTCCTCTGCTGTTAATGTGATGCAGCAACAACAGTATAATATGGGTCCATTGATGGCTATTCCAACTGGAGTTGTTGCTGCTGCTGCTGGTCCTTCTCATGGCGGTGGCGGTGCGCAGTTGGTGATTAGAGATGCTCAGCATCAGCATCAGCATCAGCATCAGCAGCAGTATATTGAGGCTCAGCAGCTGGCCGCATTGGCGGTTAGAGATGAGCATGAGATTATGAGAACCTGGGAGCATCAAATGCAACAACATCAAAATCAACTACTACAACATCATCATCATCAACAACAACAACAACAAGAGCAACATCAACATCAACAGCAACAACAAGAGCAACAACAACAGCAACAGCAGTTAATGAGGTATAATGGTGGTGGTAGTGGGTATGAAGGAACAATGGTGGTTGCTGGTGGTGGAGGTGGGTTTAATCAGGTGGGGTCCCCATCTGCTGCTGCAACGCCGTCATTGGCTCTTGGAGCGGCCACATTTGAGCATAACAGCGAGTATAACCAGATTCAACCACAGCAGCAGCAACAACAACAGGTTGAGTCATTAGGGCAGCTGTTGCTACTTCAGCAGCCATCAACACCCCAACAACAACAACAACCAGTAATTGGAGAAATGGCTCTTCATGAACATAACCCACATCAGCAGCAAGGTTCTACTAGTCATAACCATCTTCAACATCTATTTCACCATCATCATAATCATGAACATAGTCAACAGCAGCCGCAACCGTCGCCGCAACAGCAGCAACAAGGGGCTGGAAGCGAAGAGGGTAGGACTGTTGGTCCAGCTTGTTAGAGAAGGAGATACATAAAGAATGCTCATTTGGGTTTAGTACTTACCAGAAGCTCATCTCTTCAACAAATTTCAGTCCCAAGGTAACTTCATTCTTTCTCTCTCCTCTCAAAGTCTCTCTTCATTTCTTGCTGTGATTTTATGGATTTGTATATTTCTTTACCTGGTGATTACAAGATGATTGGTGGTAGGAAGAAGATTTTGACTTTTTAATGTAAATTGCATGGGAGTTTTTTCAAGAAAGGGAACAAAGTGTAGTTTTGAGGATTTTTGTGATGGAGAAAACTCATGGTATCACTGTGTCTCTTCTGTTTTTGCAGCAGTTTTACAGATGGGTGTTTAAGACCTAGAGTATTACCTCCTTTTCCTTCATAGAAATGTCACATTCGATCATTAAAAGGGTATTCAATGGTACATGTATCTTCTTACTTTTTAGATTTAGACCCTTGTCTCACTTTGTTGGCTTGTTCTTTTTGCCATTTTAGTATCAAGCTCTCACCTACCACATGTTAAGATGTCACCATTACGAGTCCATTAATCCTAACAAAAAAAAGGGTGATTGAGAATTTTTGAGTCGAGTTCTGTTATGAAAAACTCTAAATTGGCAAACAGCTTTCTATAAAACAAAATGTATTGAGGGTTTTATTTTGTACCTTGTTCTATACAAAACTGTTAGGTAAACAACGTAATTGATTTATTATTAGGGTGAATCATTAGAAGTTTAGTTTGACATAGCGAAAAAGATTTTGTGACCTAGTGTATCTATAGTGATAGGTGATGACATTGATTGCAATTATTACTACTTTAAGGGCCCAACCTTTCTCATAAAATGCTAATTAGAGATTAGTCAAATGATGACAATCAGTGTGTAGGTGTGTACGTGCACTTGCATTAGTACATGCACTATAAGGAACTAAGGAAGCATAATCTTTCTTTAGGTTACAGTCTTTTTTGTATTATGCTAAATTTCTACCTTGAGAATGGTCAAAATGATTGTAGACTGTAGTAACTTCAATTATTAATGCGCAAGTTGTTTTGAGATCTGTGTCAAACTCATGCTGAGACATCAAATTCTTCTTCATATAGTATTTCTTGCCCTCTCCTCTCTTCACCTAATCTTTCTTTCTTTATTTGATTTCTACGTTTCACTATCTTCTTGTATTTTGTGCTGTCAATACTATACTAAGATTAAGTACTATAGGCCTTGATTTATGTAATTAATATGTAAAAACTTGTTAGGTCCACTTATTAAGCCCTATTTTTGTTTCAAAAGTACTTTACACTAATTATTGTTAGAAAAAATGAGCAAGAGGTCTAGTGATGCTCCCTTGCTGTGTGTGGAATTCAAGCAACAATACCTATCATTATAATTCGTTAACTGTTATATTATGATAGTTATTATAGAGTTTCACTCTCAGATTGATTTTAAAATAAATAGTCGTCGGCAAAATAAGTTGTTAGATTAGTCAAAGAATAAAAGATGAATTAATTTAAATTATCTTCAAAAACTACTTTTAAAGCTACCTTTATTTACCTAACTATTTTTTCTAGCCTTTCATCTCTATTCTATAAGTGAAGAGGTGGGGGACACCAAAAATCATTATTAATCTTTTTTTAATTCCTATTTTAGTGGAACAACTCTCTGCATAACTAACTATTTATATTTTTTTTATTTTGAAAAAAATGCAAAACACACTAAACAAACAAAATTTATATTTAAAAACCTACCTCACAGTATTATTTGCCAAACACAACATTTTTATTAATTTTTGGTATAGTTTTAACGGGCCTAAATCTTTAAATTAAACATATTTAAAAAGCTATTGTCAAACACGAGGATTGGCAGATCTTTAAGTACAAAAGAAATATAATTGTGAAATCCTATCTATGAATAACCTAAGTTCATGTGCCGGGGAGGGAGTAAGAGTCAAATTTCTACACAATCCACACATAGAAAAAGGTGTTAAAGATATTGACAAGGGAGGAAGTACTTAAGAACCGTTATTGGAGTATATGACATCAAAAGTGGATTGATGGAAGTTTGGATCTTCTCCAAGGATTCCTAATATGTCAAAGATAAACATTTTTTTGCCACTGATTACTTTTTTGAAAATTAAACTCAAACATAATAAATATCAAAATAAGTAATTTTCTACTTTCGACTGATGATATTTTTCAAGATGGAAACAAATAGGCTAATATGTCTAATTTTTAGTTCAACAAACCACCTTTATTCTATAACTTTTTAAAAAGTTAAAACCGAAAAATAAAAATTAATATTGTGATAGTAATTCCGAATGGATGGTATATTCTGTATATATTTGGTTTTTTTAATGGTGGTTGGAGATGGGACAAATAGGATAGAATGGTGAAAAAATTGCTTGATATTGTTAGACTTTGGGATATGGGGGAGTTGGACATCTTTTTCTTTTGCTTTTTGTCTTTCTTTGATGGACTAATGATTATAAACCTTTTTGTTGCTTAGAAGCTCCAAAGTGCAAATGTGTACTCAGATAATTGGATTTTGTATTCATCAATAAAGCCTATCATTTTGTCTTTACTACTTTAATCTTTGCGGAAAAGTGACTCTAATCCTGAGTTAATAAATTAATGTTGCTTTTTTTGAACACTACAATAGTTTGACTCAGAATTAAATGCTTGTTTATTATTCTATTAATACTTTCTGGGTTTTTGTATTGCTTTTGTCGATGCAGCTCAGTTCATGCATGCTTAATTGCTTATACACTCTTACATCTTACATATACTATACAATCAAGGAAGAGATGACTATGACAGTAGAAACAGAGCCACAGAGGAGCAAATGAGTTAGAGATTATTGAACATCTGAATTCTGACTATTATATTTTTTTGTAAGTTTATATAGTTTTTTTTTCTTCTATTTTTTTGAATTTTTTAAGGTGGGTTTGGGAGTGGACAGAAAAAAGCACAGAAAATGGGGAATTTTTTTTGTTTTTGTTTTTGGAGGGAGACACAGTAGTAAAGATGACCTTTCTTCATGTGGTATATTCAGAAATGTAGGCTGGTAACCTGGTATGGATTTTTTTTTTCGCTCTACTATAAATAATGAAAACCAGTTTAAAATTCTTAATCTCTGCCTCTCTTTAGGGTCCTTGTGAGTTGTGATTATAAGATGTCAATATTTAGTTTGTTCAATTTATAAGGCAAACTTATGATAAAGAGTACTCCTTGTATATCATATACGGTGCCTTTTTTTTATTTGAAAGTTGATTACTTGTTAGTCATGGTGATATCTTAGTATGTCTTAACTCTTACTACCTCCGTTCCATAGGTATTGCAACCTTTGACATTTTGCACTATTCATACACTACCCTTTGACCCTCTTTTGTGATTTATACACAAGGATAAATATAGCCATGTGAGATCTTGTTAGATTCGTCTCGATATATGCTTAATTAAAATTTACTTTTTATAATTTTTACTTAAATAAAATTAGAGATATTACCGTCTAAAGTAGTGCGTTGGGAGGCGTAAAACTCCATATGTTGCAATACACATGGAACGGAGGTAGTATATATTAAGTAATACGACTTATATAGCTGTATTTTTATAAATTTGTAATTTGTTTCGTTTTTACCCCTTTTATAGAAATATGGATTTGGATGCTATTCGAGGCCTTGGTCTTAGTGATTCTACCAACAATAATTCATTTAATCTTACAATTTGTGATGTGAAGTGAAGGAAAGTTAGTAGGTCCATTTTCTGTTTATCATTTAGGAGAAGAGACAAAAAGATTTAGGAAAATTTGTCAGAAATGACCTTTTAAAAGAGTTTTTTTGTGAGAAAGGACCTTTTAAATTTTTTTTGGCTTTTAACAACCTTAAACAAAAAAAATTTTGCGAGAAGAGACCTTGAGCTTTTTTTCCGTCGTTGACCACCGGAAACCGGCGTTGACTAATATTGTCTTCCTATTTGCAATCCTAATCTGGTCTTCTGTTTCTTTTCGCTTCCCTTCTCATCCTCGTGGTTGGGCCACCACGGACCTACACCACCACGAACGCACACCACCACCTGCCGCCGACACGACTACCTTCCTCGTCTTCCCCTGCTCGCCTTTCACTCACTCAAACCAGCTTCCTCAGCTACGGCAAATTCAGCAATGATACCATACTCTGAGTTCTCAACACCAATGCCAGCCTCTTCTTTCTCAACTCCCATCTCCATACCATCAGGATTTACATTCTCATCAACATTGATGGGCCCTTCTTTCACAGCTCCCTCTCAACATTATCAGGCTCCCCGTCTTCAATATCATTAGGCGCACCAATGTCTAACGAGCTCTTCCTGCAAACCCCTTGTCATCAACTTTCGTCTCTTGAGCTCTTCCTTAAGTTCCGGCGACATCCTATATATGTTGGTGGTGTACCGTGTGGTGGCAGAAGCAAACAGAGGGGGGATTGAGAGGAGAGAGGGACAAAAATGGATGGAGGCTGCGGCAGGGTTGTTGGTACCGTGTGGTGGGTAGCCTCGCCGGCAAACTCCGATGAAGATGGGGTGGGGGTGAGGTTGGCGGTGGCTGGTTAAGGGAGGAGGTGGGATGTGGGTGGGGGGAGGAGAGAGAGGTGGGGGTTGTTAATGAATGGACCTTTTAAAAGAGTTTTTTTGTGAGAAAATATTAGTCAATGCCGGTTTTCGGTGGTCAACGTCGGAAAACAAGCTCAAGGTCTCTTCTCGCAAATTTTTTTTGTTTAAGGTTGTTAAAAGCCAAAAAAAATTTAAAAGGTCCTTTCTCACAAATAAACTCTTTTAAAAGGTCCTTTTTGACAAATTTTCCAAAAATTTAACTTTTTTTAGCCCTTTTTATAAAACTGAATTCGTCAGAGAAATAATACAACTTCATCAGAGTGTCCTAAATTCAATCATTTTTATGTTATTTTCTACCCTGCATTAAATGCAGGTCAATTTTTAGGTTTATAATTGTATTTGTATGCCCTCTAAAATACTACCAGCGCTTATATTGTCTTGTTGAAAATTCAAACCATTGGTTGGTTCAATGGCCAAGTTTTCACCAAACTCTGGGATGTTTGCTAAAAAGTTAATACAACAACTTTTCTTTTTGTTTTGTTGGTAAATTTCAGAGTAGTTTTATAAGTTTGACTAATCGATATGTTATGTCAAAGTGTTTGGTAATATATGTTATTGGAATTACTTGAATGTAGGCTCTCAAAATATTAACTATGAAGTACTCCATCTGTTTCCTAAAAATTGTTACATTTCTAAAAATTCAATAATCGAAGAGATGGGTATGAAAAGTATGACAATGACATGAAAAGTAAGTTTAGGAGAGAGAATAAAGAATAAAATAATAATAAACATGACAAAAGGGTAAAAGTGTAGGACCGCTAACATTTAGTTGAATAATTAACTAGTGGGCCATATATCCCAAAATGGAAAAAGTAGAAGTGTAAAAATTTTAATAAAACTTATTAAAAAGAAAAGTTTAACAATTTTTGAGAAAGGAGAGATTGGAGTATAATTTAATATAGTAGATAGTTGAAGATATTGTTTTGGTCAAAGTAATCCATTGACAAATGTAAAATTGAAGTAAAACATCTATTAAAAATGAAGGGGAAATATTATAACGTGTCCCTCAAGATAAAGGGTCGATTTTCTTATCGACGGTCCTAGGAAAAAATTATTACCACTTAAAAGTTTGACCGTCCTGATACTCTTATGAGTTATTTTAATTGCTCCACTTAAATTTTATTGAACTTGTATACTCTATTTTGACCATATTTTTTTACTATAAAAATCACTTTACTTTTGGGTAGAGTTACCAAGAAATGTAATTTAGTAATCGGGTCATTAGAATTACATGAGTTTTGTGCGAGGAAAAGTAAAAGTTGGAAGAACAAAAATCGGCTCCTAAAAAGAAGTGTGATGAAGATACAAAGATATAGAGGGATTAGATTATCTCAATGTATTCTTCAGAATATCAACTTATAGAATTTTTATCAATCGATTACTGAAGATAATAGTGATCAAAGTTGTGTATCGACAAAAATAAACGTCAAACTGGAAGAAAATAGAGGAAAGTAATATACTAAGTTATTTGATATTGCCCTAGTATTTAAGGGGCTTAACAGTCTTGCAATTTATTCTCTATAGCTAGGAAGTCACAAAAACATACAAGTATTATTGTTGCTCATGCTTTGTTTTTGAACTTTTAAAAAAAACAAAGTCCAAACCTATTTAAAACGAACTTTAAGAGTAGTCGAATATCGTAGCCAAGATAACAAAGATGATATCTAATACAAACATCTCTAAAGAATTGACTAAGAGGTTGAATCGGGAGGCTATTACGTGAAATTAAATGCAGTGTTTTTCAAGCACCAAATAGTTGTTACAATATCAAGAAATCAAAGGCTCAAATAACCGTTTTAGGCGCTTATAAAAGAAGGTGTACTTATGAGAACAAGAGGCATCAACAACAGTACAATTTTACAACTGGTATATTCTTAGTTTGACTCTTTAGCGTAGGCTTAGTCTTATGTAGCATGTTCTAACCAATTCTCCTATTCCCTCAAAAAAAATATGGAGGTGCTCCTTTTCATTCCAAATATGCTATTTTCTCTCCATTTAGAAGCATCTATTTGTAGCATATGTTATTATCGGTAACCTTCTTGAAGGTTACTCATACATAGGTTAGATAACCTCATAAACAAGGAGGAACAACACAAGAACATACCCCCTAAGGCCCTAATACACTTTAAACCGACAACAGAGAGTCATTTGCTAGTCAACAACTTTTGTAATACCAACCAATGCAAAAGCTATGCTTCCTCCGTTTTTTTTTAGCTGCAACAATTGGGAATATTTGTGAGAGGTAAAATATTCAATTGTTGCAGCTAAAAGAAAAGGAGGAAGTATATATATTCGATCTCATGTTATATAGTGCGTCCCACAATGAAAATTTTTATGGGCTAGCTAGTAGTTAGTATTATTATATAAAAATATATATAACTCAAAGGAGTAAAGAAGATATTTCAAATACAAATAAGTGTACATTTCAGTCTCCATCTCCTCTTCACCATTGACTGAACTTTTACCTGTTCTCGCTTAATTGGAGCATGCTAATACCAGCTGGTCTCAACCAAATCTTGATATACCGTATTTAAATGGCGTAAGTAGTGAAATACTAATTGAATAATTGATAGTATTGTGTAAAAAAGAAACAAGAAATAGTATGTAAAATGTGAAATTCATGATGAATGATGCACTTATGCATGGATTTTGGCAAAGGACCTTGTTTTCTTTTTTATAGTTGGCCAAGGACGTTTAATTTTCATGGGCATCACAAACTATATACGCTTAAGTTAGTTACTATTCACTCCATTCTATATTATCGGTAGAATAAATTTCACAATATTAATAATCAAAGTAAACACGGATGTTATAGTAATTTTGAAATGCAAGAAGTATTAATATATATATTTACAAATTACTATAAAATAAAAAGGAAAAATTGATTGGAATAATTCCAATTATGACCATTCCCTTTAAAATAATCTCAATTAAGGGTTATTCCAAAATCCAAACTATTGGGGGTACCTTTTCAAAATAATTCAAACTCTTAATTCTACTATGTATAGTACTTCTAAAATGGATCATAGAAGGCAATATAAACAAAGTTTGGATTATTTTGGAAAGGTACCCCCTAATAATTTTTATTATTATAGAGTAACTCATAGTTAGGATCATTCCAGTCAATTTTTACAAATAAAAATAGTCATTAGTTTGTCTAAAAAACCCGATGTTGATATTATAAAATGGATGGATGGAGTAACATTGAGGACATATCTTTAGGTAATACTCCAACTATTTTCTCCTACAAAAAATAAATTAAAATAATTGCTACGTATATCTTAAAAGGCGTGATGAACAGCTAGCTTAGCTTCATACTCACTACTCACTACTCACTACTCACTACTCACTACTCACTAGTTACTAGCAAAAAATTATTTAAAGCCCGTAACAGAGAAAAAAAAAACAAGAAAAAAGGTTAGAGGAGCAGAAGTCTGTTGAGTATAGAGGAGGCTTTCATGGAAGAAGGCTTAGATTCATTTGCACGTGGGTTATTATTACTACTAGGAAGAAAGACAAACCAATAATCTTTAGCCTTTTGGCATTTCTTTTTTTAATGGTTCCCTCATATTCTATATTAGATGGTCAAAGTTAGGATCGTTCTTTTTAACTTATTTTTACTAATATGAATTTATTATGCCTTATTCGACCTTATTAAATAAAACCTTAATCAACCTTATTAAACCTTATCTGAATTTATTTGAACTTTTCTGAACTTATCTTAACTGAAAATAAGTTGAAAAGAACGAACATTAACTAGTTAAGACAGCTTCCAACCTATTTGGGTTTATCTTATCTCATCATTATCTCATAATAAATAAAAATTAGTCAAACTCACAAATTTTGTACCTTTATACTTCCTCTGTTTCTTTTTAAGTGCTACATTTCTTTTTCACACTTGTCGAGACACATTTTGTATGGTTTTTATCTTTAATTATGCATTTGTAAAAATTATGACAACAAGATATTAAAAATGTATACATCGAGACGAATCAAATAAGATCCAACAAGACTATATTTTTTCTTATGCATAAATTGTAAAAGCCAGTCAAACTATAATGGATGAATAGTAGCAAAGTCAATATGTAGCACTTAAAAAGAAACGGAGGAAGTATTTGCCATGATAAAGAACATTGACAAACAAATAAACAATGAAAGAACAACATGCAAATATAAATTGGTTTATTAACAATGCTTTAACTATATTAACAACAAGGATAGAAAGTGAGTGATAACTCGATTGTTAGAGGCTTTAGAGCATCTCTCCCCATTTCAAGAGGCATTGATATCGATTCTCATTCTTCTTGAACGACTTGTTATGCATCCAAAAACATTCATAATAGAGGAAAAAACTAATTGTATTATGGGAAATTCTATATGGTGACCCTTAGGTTTTACAAATTCTATATGATAGACATAAAAGTTTGGGAATCTATAAAATAACCCTCAACTTATCCTTTCTATATTCCATGACCATTTTCTACTAAATAATTATTTTTTATAAGGAAACTGAATTTTTGATCAGAAAAAAATGATTATAAAAATACAAAAACGCAAAATTCTCCCTCCACCATCTGACCACCCATTCCACCACCCCCTCCTCTAGCTCACGACCCTCTTTCTTCCTCCACCTGACCCCTGGCCACAGTGGCCTATCACGCCATTTCCCCCAATGATGCAATCGTGAAAGAAGCTTTTAGAGGCACATTCAATGCCCTCCCTTCAACTTTCAGCATACACACCCACAGACCCACTGCGATACTAATACAACCCATCAAATTCTGGAAGTTGAAGAGAGCCCATTGCAGTTGTTGAATTAGTGTTGTACCTGATGCTTTTAGACTTTTAGAAAGTGAATTTGTTGGAATTGACTCGAATTAAGGGAAAAGCTAAAGACCTATCTTATAGGTGTGAACAGTAATATCTATCAAGTAGGTCTGTACTACATTTTTTTAAAAATATACTACATTTTTTTTTGTACTATAATTTTCAGAAACTATACTACTCCAAACTATATATAACTATACTACATTATGTGAAAAATATACTACATAAATATATAAGTGTACTACAATTTTTTAAAAACAGTTTGATATGTGCCTAGCTCTCACCTATCAGATATGTACTGGCAGCTCTCCTCGAATTAAGGGGTTTGGAAACTGGGAGGAAGAGTTCAGTGACGAATGTAAAGTTATGCCCAATTGAAATATTGAGAGATGAACACTGTGATGATTTTCGATGATGATAGATTGATTTACTGATGAGGATGATGATAGCGTTCCACTTCTTATTTCCTTAATCATGATAGATTGCTGCGTTTTTTTTTTGTTTTTTTATAATCATTTTTTCTAACAAAAATAAATTTTCTCATTAAAAAAAATTTATGTACTAGAAAATGGTCATGAAATATAAAAATAATGAGTTGAGGGTTATTTCGTAGATTACCAATTTTTCATGTCCGCCATATAGACTTTGTAAAACCTAAATGTCACCGTATAGAATTTCCCTTGTATTATCTTTAAGATTGGAAAGAGGCAACCGATGAGGTCTTAACCTACTAGTTAAGAAACTTAAGACTTAGTGGAATTTCTAGAATCACGTCCTATTGCCATGGATAGTGGAACGTTGTTATTGAATTGGAACTTGGCATCATGGGCATGCATAGTTTCAGAATGTACCTAATTAAGTGGGTTAGCAATTAATTAGTTTATCAAAATTTTGTAATCATAACTAGTGAGAGCCTCATCCATTATAACTTATCTGGCTTAATTTGAATTCATTCATTAGTTGATATCCTAAGTTTATTTGAGTCACATGAGAAGTTCCAATAGTTTCGAAGTTCCTTTCTTACACGAGTTCTACCTTTTGTTTTAAGCAAATTTAATATGTAATTTGGCAGTTGTCATGGCTTGAGGGAATTTTTGAATTTAAGATTTTAGTTAAGGATTTTAGTCAACTATTTAACCTTGAGAAAGGATTTGAGTAAAGAGTCTAAAGGGGGAAGGAACTTGAGTGAGTAGAGCCAAGAGAAAGGACTTCAAAGGAAGCAAGAGGAATAACACTTAAGCTCCGTTTGTTTTCGTGGAAAACCATTTTCTTGGAAAATGGATTTCCTCCTCCTTCCATTTTCAGTTGTGTATGGGGTCTGCCCAGCAGACCTCCAGCTGGCAGCAGACCAATGGTCCTGCCACTCCACGTCAGAGCGCCTGGAACAGAGCAGACCTCCTCAGGCAGACCGCTCCGGATATAAACTCTAGGCTGGAGTTTAATGAAGGCCTCGTTCCACCTTGGCCCACTTCCAAAGAGGCCCACTCACTTTACTAGGTCAGTTCGAAGGCAACTGCAGCTGTCATCTGAAGAGGAGACAGCCACAACAGACCCCCTATGCGGGTACAACATGACAAACGTCACACCCACCCCGACATCGGAGTATGGCCTATCTAGCCGCTCTGGACCCGGGTACATCAAGAGGAGTTGGCAGGAAGCAGAGTGGGATACTGAAATAATGCAGCAAGATCATCCCAGCATGTTCGAGGAACTGACACCCACAGGGTATACGGCAGGCTCAAGCAGGAGATCTGTCCACAGAGGAAATCCAGGGGGCGTGGCCCAGAATGTCCAGCCGCGGCCCAGAACCAGGCACAACTCAGGAGCTGAAGAGGCCCTGTCTGCGCCTGGTGGCGGAACGGTCAGAAGGCATGTCAGCCTGAGATTAGGAACAATACCAGAGGAGGGCTCTGGCGATAATGGAGCCCCCACAGACCTCAGAGGACTCATAACCCACAGAGTCAACTCCAGACCCATTGTGGTATCACCAGCAGAGGAGATTAGATCTCCTTTCAAGTCCCCCTTCACACCTGAAATCATTGCGGCCAGAGTGTCGAAAGTGAAGCTCCCATCTAATCTCAAGTTTGAAGGGGAGGGAGACCCAAAGGATCATGTGGCAGCCTTTGAGACCCACATGGAGCTAGGAAACTACAATGAGGCCACATGGTGCAGACACTTCCCTGCCACCCTGACAGGGATAGCTCAGACCTGGTTCAGGACTATTCCCCAGGGGACGATTGCTAACTTTGATGAACTGAAGAAAAGATTCAAAGAGCATTTCGTTAGCGGGAGTAGGAGGAACAAATCCACACATGAGCTGCTATTGCTGAAGCAGACTCAGAATGAAAGCTTGCGGGATTTTATAGGGAGGTTCAACAAAGAGCTGGTGCACATCCCAGAGCTGGAGCAGAAGCTCGCTCTGCACGCTCTGAGGAACGCCCTACCCCACACCAGTAAATTCAGGGATGACCTTAAATGGGTCACCATGAAGGAGCTCAGCGAGGCCCTGGCCCTGGCAGAAAAATACATAGCTGCCGAGGACTTTAACAAAGCATCGACACACGGAGCAGAAACAGGCAGACCTGCTAGACAGGATACCAGGCAGAATGAGCACCAGTTCATGGGAGGCAGATTGAATTTTGGAGGCCCCAGGCCCCATCAGAGCAGAGGAAGAGAAAAACAAAAGGAAGCAGAGAGAGAAGTGGACCGGCTGAAGGCCCAGGAGAAATATAACAACTATAGCAACCTCAGCGCGCCAAGGGCTGAGATCTTCCTGACCAACAGAGACGACAGCAGGTTGCACAGACCACCACCCACCAAGAAGAGAAGCCTAGGCTCCAACATGGCAGAGTTCTGCGCTTTCCATGAGGCGCCAGGCCACAATATAGAAGACTGCATAAGCCTGAAAAACGATCTGGAAAGCCTGATCAGACGAGGCTACTTCAAAGAGTACCTAGCCTGGAATCAGGGGATCAAGGGGAAGGAGTAACAGAGCGAAGGGCAGACATTGCAGGACAAGCGAGCAGAGATCAAGGAATTGAAAAAGAAGACGGTATACGTCATATTTGGCAGTTCTAGCTCGATGGGGGGAGAGAGGGCTCATCTGAGGCAGCTCACACACCCCAACCTCTACTCCATCAACCAGACAGAGCTGAGCCCAGACCTGCCAAACATGACCTTCACGGCAGAAGACTGCAAAGGCATCAGTTTCCCGCACTCTGACCCTCTCGTGGTCACTCTGGAGATTAGCAGAATAAATGTGCGAAGAATACTAGTAGATGGCGGGAGCGCCGTGAATATCCTTTATAAGGACACCTTCGATAAAATGGAGCTGGATCGTTCAATGCTGAATCAAGGAGGAACTCCAATCGTCGGATTCACGGGGAACTCCATCATCCCAGAGGGAAAAATACATCTGACAGTGACCACAGAGGGGCAGAACGGAGTGAAGAGAACGGTAGTACAAGAGTTTCTGGTAGTAGACCTCCCGTCACCGTACAACGCTCTGATGGGAAGGAAGTTCATCGAGGCGGTACAGGGAATCCCGTCAACCCATCATCAGACCATGCTTTTCTTAAGCAGCACTAGGGAGGTGGGCAGACTGAAGGGAGACCAGAGAGCAGCTAGGTCATGCAATCTGACCGCTCTGAAGAAGGATAAAAGACCTCCTCCTCCTGACCACTTGATGTATCACATTTATATATAGTTTCTAGATGCATTTAGATTGCATTTAGAACTCCTTTTTGAACATTTAGGTGCATAATGACATGAATTACATAAGTTGTGCTCTACTACTCCCCGTTTGTGTGTTTCGATGATTTTCAGGTTATTATGATACAAAGTGATCATGACTACCAAGGATGTAGCCTATTAATCATTGAAGATGAAGGTAGCTTGCACAAGGATCACAATGTTTCCGTTTGGGACGATTTTGAGTTGGAATGAAGCAAAGAGTTAGTGAAACAAAAGCCAAAACTGACACACCTTCACTCTTTGCATTATAACTTTTGATATAAAATTGATAATCAATAAATTCCAATTGGGTTGGATTCTAGACTTCAAGAGCTTTCCAATGATAGGTCACACGCCCCAATCGGACTTCTGGTTTGAGAGATACGGCCTTCACAAGTTGATGCAGAATTGCAGTTTAGCCACCCGATCGGGCGGGAATTGACCCGATCGGGCCTGGAGCACGGACAGCTCTTTTTCCCGAAATTCTATCTTTTTCTATTCATTTTTTATTAGATTTTGGGGCTATTATAAATAGCTATTCCTCATATTTTTAGAGACATCTTTTTATTCTAGTTTTTCCATAGTTCTTAGTTTAGCTTTATTTAGTTTAAACACTTTAGATTAGATTAAAGGTGATTGAACCTATTCGATTTCAATAAAAGTTCCTGCTTTCTGTCAATTGGTATTCTTCTTTGCCCTAATCTCTTTTTTTATTCTCATTTGCTTAGTTTATTTATTCAATTATTCATGATGCAATTATTAGGGTTTCATATTATATTGTTTATCGTTGACTCAATTATGAGTGAGTAGTTCAATTTCTAGGGATTTAGAGAGGGAAGCCATGTTTATACCATGATTATTTGAATTGCTATTAGTTTCTAGGGTTTGATGAGATAGGTTATGTTGTGATTTGTTCTTATTGAGTAATTAACGTTATTGCGCAGTTTCTTTGATTACTTGAGGTTAATAATCGTTTGCACAGATCCGTCTTACTTTTAGAGGCCTAGTACACACCAGTAATTCTGATTATGTTTGTGAACATGCTGCATATGTTGAATTATGGACGTTGAGACTTAACCATAGCTTGACACGTGTTCTAATCTATCGATTCTCGACCTAGGTTCTCATAGTTGTTTTGCTCCTTTGATTAGTATAAGCATGATGGACCGAACTAATTCCCTAGACCTTTAATTCATAGTTAAATTCCGATCTTTATATTGCTTTCTAGTAGTTAATTATTAGTTCAGCTGATTTCTATCTGATTTTTGTCTGAAGTAGCTTTTTAGCTGAATATTAACTTAGAACTCCGTCTCTCTGTGGATTCGACCCTACTTCCCTTGACTACTATTGTTAGAGGACTTAGGTGTATTTTTGATTAGGTGACACGACTAAATCCTATCACCACTCTGGGTCCGAGAAAGAGGAGGAAGGAAAAGAAAGAAGGAAAGAAGAAAGAGGCTGAAGAATCCAAGAAGGACCAGGCTGAAGAAGCCGGGAAGGAAAGAAAGGAAGGAAAGGCCGAAGAGGCCAAGCAAAGAGAGGAAGAGTGTGCTGCTATCAGTGAGGCCGATGCTCGGCCAGAAGCAGAGCAGGAAGCAAATAAGCCTGAACCGGGGGAAGAGACCGAAGAGGTACTCTTGGAACCGGAACAAGGCAGAGTAGTCAGAATAGGCAAAGACCTGGATTCTGAAACCAGAGTCAACCTAATCAGTCTGCTGAAGGAGAATGCAGATGTGTTCGCTTTCTCAGCAGCTGAGATGCCTGGGGTGGACCCCGCCACCATCAACCACAAGTTAAACACTGCTGCAGGATACAGACCTGTGAAGCAGAAGAGGAGGAACTACTCTGCAGAGAAAAATAAAGCCATCGAGGAAGAAGTTCAGAAGCTGCTTGAGGCAGGGTTCATAGAGCCCTGCAAGTACCCAGAATGGATGGCCAATGTGGTGATGGTTAAGAAGGCGAACGGGAGCTGGAGGATGTGTGTTGACTTCACAGACCTCAATAAAGCCTGCCCCAAGGACTGCTATCCCTTGCCAAGAATCGACCAGCTGGTAGACTCTACCAGTGGTCATGCTCTGCTCAGCTTCATGGACGCGTTCAGCGGATACCATCAGATCTTCATGGACCCTGCAGACAAAGAGAAGACGGCATTCATCACCCCTATCGGGGTATTTTGCTTTGTCATGATGCCCTTCGGGCTGAAGAATGCAGGCGCCACCTATCAAAGGTTGATGGATCAGGTCTTTGCAGGTCAGAGGGGAAGGAATCTGGAGGTGTACGTGGATGACGTCATCACCAAGAGCAAAACTGAGACTGACCATATAGCAGACCTCAAGGAGACCTTCGCCAACCTCCGCAAACACAGCATGAAACTGAATCCTAAAAAATGCGTGTTCGGAGTACGGTCAGGGAAATTTCTGGGCTATCTGGTCAGTGAAAGGGGGATCGACTCGAATCCCGACAAAGTGAAAGCAGCTATGGATCTGCCAGAGCCTAAAAGCATCAGAGACATCCAGAGGCTGACAGGCAAAATGACAGCTCTGTCCAGATTCATAGCTCAGTCTGCGGAGAAAGCTCTCCCATTCTTCAAAATATTGAAGGGGAACAAAGAGTTCAGGTGGGAAGCAGAGCAGAGGGAGGCATTCCAGAAGTTGAAGTCACACCTCTCTGGTCTGCCAACACTGGCCAGACCCAAGACAGGGGAAGCTCTCTTCCTATACATTGCCGTTACTGCTGCAACTGTGAGTGCAGTCCTGCTGAAGGAAGAGAACAAGAAGCAGCAGCCGGTATATTTTGTGAGCCACACCCTCACGGGTGCAGAAACACGCTACCCATTGATAGAGAAGGCAGCCTACGCAGTAGTGCTGGCCACCAGAAAGCTGAGGCCATATTTCGACGCACATCCCGTCACTGTGCTGACAAATATGCCTCTGGAAAAGGCAATGGAGAAGGTAGACAAATCGGGGAGAATCATGAACTGGGCCCTGGAGCTGACAGGGTTCGGTATCAAATTCGCCCCACGAACCGCCATAAAAGCACAAGCTCTGGCTGATTTCCTAGCAGAGTGTGCCTATCAGGAAGCAGTAGGAGAGCCCAGAGCCTGGGAAGTCTTTACAGATGGGTCTGCAACCATCAACGGCTCTGGGGCAGGCGTGGTCATCAGAACCCCAGAAGGGAAAATAATTGAATACACCTTGAAGTTCATGTTTTCAGCAACCAATAATGAATCAGAGTACGAAGCGGCCATCGCTGGACTGCAGCTCTGCCAGACCCTGGAAGCCAAGTACGTCCACCTCAAAATTGACTCTCAGTTGGTAACCAACCAAGTCAAGGGGGAGTATGAGGCCAAGGAGCCGACGATGCAGAGCTACCTAGCCAGGATGAGGTCTCTGATTTCAAATTTTGAAACTTTTAGAATTGTACAAGTGCATAGAGCACAGAACGTACAAGCAGATGCTCTGTCTAAATTGGGAAGCAGCAGTCTGCAGGAGCTGAATAGGTCTGTTCTGGTGGAAGTCAAACCCACCAGTGCAATCTGCGAGGATGCAGAGCGAGTTTTGGAGCTAGAAGATATGCCAGAGTGGATCAAGGAGATCGCTGAGTATAAGCAGACTGGTAAATTATCAGAAGGGAAGATGAAAGCAAGAAAGCTCAAGCTGACAGCATGCAGATACTGCCTGATCGGGGACGAGCTATACAGGAAGTCTTTCTCTCTGCCCCTACTCAAATGCGTAGGGCAGAGAGATGCAGACTACATATTGAGAGAGATCCATGAGGGACTCTGCGGACACCATATCGGACCAAGAGCTCTGGCCCATAAGGCTCTCAGAGCCCGTTATTATTGGCCCACAATGAAAGCTGACTCTGAGACTCTGGTGAAAAAGTGAGACAGCTGCCAAAGGTTCGCGCCGAACATCAAGCTGCCCGCAAACGACCTCATGCCAATCTACAACCCTATCCCATTTGCCCAATGGGGGCTAGACATTCTGGGACCCTTCACAACGGCCCAATATCATAAGAGATGGTTAATTGTGGGGGTAGACTACTTCACTAAGTGGATAGAGGCAGAAGCCCTATCCACCATCACAGAAGCAGCCGTCAGAAAGTTCTTGTGGCAGAGCATCATCACCAGATACGGGATTTCGAAGGCTTTCGTCTTCGACCACGGGAGACAGTTTGACAACATGCCCCTGTCAGGATGGTTGGAGCAGTTTGGGATCAAATATGCCCTATCTTCAGTCTGCAACCCTCAGTGCAATGGTCAGGCCGAAGCCGCTAACAAGCAGATCCTGATAGGTCTGCAAAAGAAGCTGGAGGAGCAAAAAAGTAAGTGGCTAGAGAAGCTGCCTAACACTCTGTGGTCAATCAGAACCACAGTCAAAGAGCCAACCATGGCGCCAAAATTTGATACCGTTTTAGTCGTGTCACCTAATCAAAAATAAACCTACGGACCTCTAACTAGGTAGTCAGTGGAAGCAGGGTCGAATCCACCGGGAGACAGAGTTTTTAAAATAATATTCAACCAATTCAGCTACTCCAGATGAAATCAGAAAGGGATTAATTAAACTAAGGAATAGACTACGGAAGACTGAATAAATCGAGAATTAAACTATGGAATAAAAGTCTAGGGTATTAGGTCGGTCCACCATGCTTATACCAATCAAATAGGGTCAACTACTATTAAAACCTAAGTCAAGAGTCGGGGGATTAGAGCCTATGTTGAGCTATGGTTAAGACTCAACGCTCATAGTTCAACATACGCCGCATGTTCACTAACGTAATCAGAACTACTGATGTGTCCTAGGCCTCTAGTCGTAAGACGGATCTGTGCAAACAACTATTAACCACAAGCAATCAATGAAATTGTACACTGACATTAATTACTCAATAAGAACAAACCACATCACAATCACCCTAATCAAGCCCTAGAAATTGATAGAAATCTAAATCACAATCATGGTATAAACATGGCTTTCCTATCTAACACCCTAGAAAGAGAACTACTCACTCATAATCGAATTGGCAACAACAAAACTAATATGAAACCCTAAGAATTGCATCATGAACAATTGAATAATTAAACTAAGCAATCAAAGTAATTAAAGAGATAAAGAGTAGAGAGAAGAGTACCAATTGACGGAAAGCAGGAACTTTTATTGAAATCGAAATAGGTTGATCACCTCTAAATTAATCTAAAGTGTTTGAATTAAACTAAAAGCAATGAAGAATAAAACTAGTCTAAAACCTAATGAAAGATGAATAAAAGATGAATAAAAATCTCGATGTCTCTAAATAATGAGGAAAAGGTATTTATAATACCCCTCAAGTTCACTAAAAACGGGAACAAAAAGTGAAAAAGCGCGATAAAGCACCAGACCCGATCGGGCCCGAGCACAGTACCCGATCGGGTCCACATACAAATTCTCCAACTTCACTTCTGGGCTCTGGCAGCAACAGTGCAGCAATAAGGCGAGAAAAACGGCCCACCCGATCGGGTCGGGCGGTAGTCACCCGATCGGGTCTGGCGACAAAAAGTGCCAGCAAGCTCGCCTCCTCCGCAGCGTCCCAATAAGACCTAGCAGCACTAGACCCGATGGGATCGGGCGGTAGATGCCCGATCGGGTCTGAGCACATGTGTTCTCGCCCGATCTGATCGGGCACGCCTTGCCCGATCGGGTCCGCAACTTTCGTACCCGATCATAATATTTCGCCCGATCGGGCCATTTCTGCCCGATCAGTGCACGGAAACCTCATTTGACTCTTTGGCTCTCTAATCTTCACGTTTAGGGGTCTTGGGACCTCCTAAACTATCCATAAAGCTCGTGAGCCATCCTACGTGCCTCGTAACATCTCGTAAAGCCGTGGTTGCTTCCAAAAGGCTCGGGAATAAGGAGAAAACTCCATAAAACCTGCAATTCAATACTAAAACACGAAACCACAACTACATACGATAGTTAGCACAAAATAGCTCCCAAGAGCTCCAATGACGCACAAATTAGCTTGTAAATAAGGGAGAAAACTCTATATAAATACGTGATATCACAGACCCCCTTCCACCTGGTATATGGTTCTGAAGCTGTCATGCCTGTTGAGATTGGGTCCGAGAGTCTGAGGATCAGCCTATTTGAGCCAGGTCTGAACGACGAAGCTCTGAAAACAAATCTAGATCTGCTGGATGAGTACAGAAACAAAGCTAGGTTCAGAATGGAAGCCTACAAAGCCAGAGTCAGCAGATACTATAACCGGAAAGTGAGGGCTAGGCCTCTGGAGGTAGGGGATCTGGTACTCAGAAATGCAGCAGCTGTGCAGAAAGACAAAATACACGGAAAGCTGTCGGCTAAGTGGGAGGGACCCTACCAGGTTAGTGAAGAGCTATACCCTGGAACCTACAGACTGAAAAGAATGGATGGAAGCGAACTGAAAAGCAACTGGAATAATCGAATACTGAAAAAATACTTCGTGTAACCCAGATTGTATCAAAAAACTCCCATGAATAAAAGGCCTTTGAGCCACCCTTTATCCACCACTCTCCATTTCGCGTTAAACCCCCATCCCCTTATCTATTCTTTATGAAAAACAAAATGTCAAAATCAGATAGACCCTTAGCAGACTGAGAAAAAATACCACAGTCTGGCAAAAGAAAACAGGGTCTGAATCAGACTGAAGGCTGAAGAGGCTCTTCAGACACAAAAGTAAACTATATAGTGAAGAAAGGGAGTCGGCCGAAAGGTTAACTCTGTCCAGAGCCCATGAGGCCCGCAGAGTGATCGGATGCCGGCTCGACTTAGCGATGTCATAGACCTCTACCTCTAAACCTGCGGGGCCGAAGGCCCAAAAGGTAGCAAGGATAAGTCATAGACACCTAAGGCTCCTTCAACGCTGCCTGCAGCCGGGCCTCGGAGGTCTTCAGCTTAGTCTCCGTCATTGTAGCGCGAGACAACGCCTCACTAAGCTGGGAAGAAAGCCGGGAGTGCTCAGCCGCGATAGCCTCTGCTTGCGCCGCCTGACCCTCCATGCGTTGGTTGGCGGTCCGCAAGGTGTCGCGCTCCACAATCAAAGCATCCCTCTCCTCCTCAGTTTCGCGGCAGGTAGACACAATCAGAGAGTTCTGAGCCTTCAGCTTGGCATATTCTGCTCTCTGCTGTGCTACCTGAGCCTTAAGCTGCTGCAGTTCAGGGAGATCTCCCTCATGTCTACCCAGCCCTACAGCATGGCAGAACTCCCCAATGAAGGCGCCGGCCCGCGCAGCCTGTAATCAATGAAAAAGCAGATTAGAAGAAAATCAAAACGTCAGAAACAGATGACTATAAAAAGGACAGACAACTCACCAAAGAGACATCCTGAACAGCGTAGTCCGGTGATAAGCGACTTGCCAGAAGCTTCAACCACTCACTGGGGTCAGGGAAGGCCACGGACATCTGCTCCTGCCCCTGAGCCTCATGCTGGTCATCCGCCGATTCCCTCTGCAGAGAACCTGAGCCAAAAGAAAGTCAAGTCAGTTCCACAGAAGGGAAAAGGCCGGAACTAAGACCAGGTAAGGGGTACACACCTTTGGTGACGACGTCGTCCTCAACAACAATGATCTGAGGGGAGTCAGCAGGGAGACGAGGCTTCTTCTGAGGGGGAGCTCCTTCCTCACTCTGCCTCTCTGCTGGTCTCTTCTGGGAATGAGAAGAGACCTCAGGCTCAGCTATAGTCTTCTTAGCACCCTCTGCGGGGGATTTAAGCTGGCCCGCAGTTGGAGCAGAGGTCTGAAGAGCCATAGCAGACTGCACCTTCTTAGCCCTCAATTGTTGCTGAAGAAAACAAAAGGTAACAATGTCGTCAGCAAAATAAGGCACAGAACGAATCGGCTCTGCAAGACAAAAGAGAGGAAAAGAAAACACTAACCACGCCAGATCCTCAGGAGTAGGGGCAAGGACCTGCTTGAAGCCTCTGGGAGGAGGAGGAGCGGCCTTCTTACCAGGAGGAGTAGGCCTCTGGATAAGAGGAGTAGACTTCTGAACAGGGGGAGACACGACAGTCTCCACCACTGGGACGAAAGCTGAGCTCTGCTGCTCCACCCTCTCATGCTGGAGAGGCTCCAACACCTCCTGCCCAGCGGAACCTATCACATCAAAATAAAAACCGGAAAATCAAGAAGATGCAGGTAAAAAGAAACCTGTAAGAAAGAGCAGTCTGGGTCTGAAGAAGACACCTACCTGACGG
Source organism: Patellifolia procumbens (assembly GCA_947645195.1). NCBI lineage: Eukaryota > Viridiplantae > Streptophyta > Magnoliopsida > Caryophyllales > Amaranthaceae > Patellifolia > Patellifolia procumbens. Next base: position 6,189,453 of record CANSGD010000144.1, read on the forward strand.
AACCTGGCCATCACTCTGGCCCTCTGCAGACTGAGTCGTGACAGTCTTAGCAGCCTCTGCTCCCGTCCTGTCAAACTCGGTCGTGGCTTGGTGAGACTCCTGACCAGCTTCATCAGACTGAGCAGCCTCTGCCTCCGTTCTGTCAAACTCGGTCATGGCTTGGTGGGACTCCTGACCAGCTTCATCAGGCTGAGCAGAACCATCCACTGGAATAGGTTCTTTCTCCGTCCTGTCAAACTCGGTCGCCGCTCGGTCAGGCTCTCCCATGGGCACATCCTCCACCACAGGTGGTTCTGAAAGTAAGCAGAGAAAATGAGAAGTGATTAGCAGAATGCACACAAGCAGGAAGAGTACCTTGTGGTTCATCATAAGTAGTACCTGGTTGCGCAGAAGGAAGTTGTTGCAGGGGTTCAACAACCAGAACAGTCCCTTGCAGAGTGCTGGCCCCCTCTGCACTATCATCATCATCGTCGTCTTCCGGCGGATGCACAGCGCGCCGGGAACGTTGGATCTGCAGAGGAATAGCTGCCGCCTCCTCCTCGTTATCAGATTGAATCTCGGTGACAGTGGTAGAGGGACCCTCTTGCGGCCGAGACATCCCAGTAAACCTATCCACAAGTTCCGGGCGCTTGGTCCGGAGGGAAGGATGGTCCAAGGAAGTAGTGTTAATCTCCTTGATGAAATCAGGGACGGTGTAGGTCCCTGGTTCAGGTACCGGACGATACCTCCGACACACTGAAGACTGACTCAGACCCAGCTCCCAAGGAATGGCAGACCCCAGAGTCTCTGCAATATCAGAATATTCGTTAGCTACAGTAAGTCAGAATGCAGACAGAAAATAATGGAAAGGGGACAGAGCATGCCCGCCAGCTCAAGACCCACCCTTAATCACTTGGCGAACAAACTGTCTGCATGGAGCTGCAGAACAGCACAAACAATGAATGCCATGGCGCGTAGCAGAATGGAAAATGAAAAGCATAGTTAAGGGCTGGCAGAGCGCTTACCAGTAGTATAGTCGGGGGACAGATGGCCTATCCTCAGGAAGGCATTCTGACACATCACATAGTGATGCGGCAGCCAGTACATGGGAAGAAACTGCTTCCCGGCAGTAACCTTGGATCTGGACTTGAAGTAGTATTAGGCTACCCTCTCGTCCCAGTTCAGCACATGAGGGTCCAACTGCTTCTGGAAGTTAGGCTCCACAGGGCGCAGAGGGGCCTTAAATTGATAAGGGTGCCCCTCCTCCGTCGGTACCCTAACGAAGACAAAACTATCCCGCCAATCTTTCAGAGTGAGATCAACGGGATAGACCGTCAGATGATTGGCTCGCACCGAACCGGTGAAGTAGCTGTACTCCCCCCTTCCTCTTAAAGTGGAACAGGCACTGAAAAAGTTTCATGGTAAGGGGGAAGCCCAGAGCTTCACAGACCCAAATAAACCCCAGAATCTTCTTCAGAGACTGGGGATTGACTTGGCAGAGAGCCATGCGGTACCGGCAGAGAACCCACTCCAAAAACCAGTGGATGGGGAATCTAAGCCCAAACTCCAGCTGCTTCATATAAACAGCAGTGTACCCCTCTGGTACATCTACCATGCTCTGACCCTCTTGGGGAAGCACTACCCAAGACCCGCGAAGCGGCTTGATCTCCGCAGCAATCTCAAGGCAGTATGCAGCATGCGCCCGTTTGAACGCATCTGCAGATTTCTTCGCCAAATAAGGCTTACCCTTGCTGTCGTAAAGGGCAGTAAGCCGCATCTCATGGTCGCTGTACTTCCATTTGACTGTGGGCAGAGTAGGCTTAAACTTGTAGTTGGGAGGGAATCTGTTGGTTTCAGGACCCAACAACTCCTTACGCAAACCGTTTCAGGGGTCAAAGACCTCCCATTCCTCTGGAACCACCTCGTCCTTACACCGAGGCAGATCCAACTTTAAAAACGGGGACCGAGTGTCCATCGGGTAAGGCTCATCCGGCTCGGACGAAGAGGTAGATACCACACCCTTCCCACGGGAAGCAGCAGACTGAGAAGTAGACATTCTACACAGCACAAGAAACAGACGACAGCACATCAGACTTGCAGTCACAACACAAGACAGTTTGGCACCTCAGACCTACAGACTGAGCTACCAGACTGGGGGGCAAGGATATGTATGGTATGTGAAGATCAGAGATAGCCAAGAAATAGGATATTTTCTTGCTTTTCTTACAAAAAAATACATGCAAAAGTAGTCTGGCACCTCAGACCTACAGACTGAGCTACCAGACTGGGGGCAAGGATATTTATGGTATGTGAAGATCAGAGATAGCCAAGAAATAGGATATTTTCTTGCAAATGACGCAAACAAAACAATGAAGGCACATCACAGGCCTACAACCCAGCAAATAAAGAGGATAACAGGGTAAACAAAGCAAACCCTAAAAATCCCACAAACAACAGTAGAGCAGAGCTCAGCTGAAGAAGCAGAGCAGAGCCTATCATCCAGAGCAGCAGAACGGAAATGAAACAACACCAAACAGATCTATGAAACAAAATAATAAGCAACCGCATCTGAAGACCAAAGGAAAGAAACCCTAACCTCAAAAACACTGGCAAATAAGTGCGTACAGAAGGAAAAAGGGGAGAAATCCATAAACACAGAGAAGATCACATCCAAACCATCCAAGAAGGAAAAAATCAAAAGTAGATCTGGAAAAAAGAGTTTACCTGGATAGAGAACTGAAGACGCCGAGAAAAGAGAAGACGAAAGCCACAAACGCAACAGTATCAACACTCCAAATTAAGCTCCAAAAGCAAACAAATCCCAGGAAAATCGAGAGGAATCACTTGCAAATGGCTAGGGCGAAAAGAAATTCTTGAAGAACAACAGGGAAGTTTGAAAGCAAAGAGTTCGAAGGGGAAGAAACTGAAAAGTCCCATAAAAGGTCGATTCAGCCCTTAAATAGGCATAATTCGTCCACTCAGCACCAACTTGTCATCATTACATTCCTTGGGAACCCAAAGAGTCACATCAATTCAATCCAATTCAAAATGAATTAATGACCCTTGCTCAACACCCCAACCAAATGGGCGGGAAAAATGGAAGCATTCTGGAGTTTGTGAAGAACAACTCCCAGACAGCCACGTACCAGTCTGCGAAGAGCAGAACGCCAGATCAAAAACAAACGTACCCAGCATATTGCAGTCCGCAAATACTGGGTCCGGGGGGCAAATTGTATGGGGTCTGCCCAGCAGACCTCCAGCTGGCAGCAGACCAATGGTCCTGCCACTCCACGTCAGAGCGCCTGGAACAGAGCAGACCTCCTCAGGCAAACCGCTCCGGATATAACCTCTAGGCTGGAGTTTAATGAAGGCCTCATTCCACCTTGGCCCACTTCCAAAGAGGCCCACTCACTTTACTAGGTCAGTTACAAGTCCATGTCTCATATAAATATCCATGCCCATGCATGGGTAAGGTACGTTCAATCAAACACTCACAAAATACTTGCACTTGATACTCGTTTTCTCTCTACTAGAGATCTTGTGCTCAACTTGGACTGACTTAGGAATCGGAGAGGCGATCCTCGGAACCACCCCCGAGGTTTCTCCTTGTTTTGCAGGTAACCACCACCACGAAGGACGTTTGGGAGCCACGATTCCACCAAGTACCCACCACCACATACACTGTTGCTGTCTTGGACAGAAACAAGTTGTTTGTTTTGGTAAAGAGGGGAAAATAATTTTCTTAAAGGTGGAAAAATGCTCTTAGAGGAGGAAAACCAATTTACTTTTATAAAGAAGGTATGCCACATTTTCCTCTTTCACTCATTACTTCTCTAGATTCTCTCATCCCATCTTTCCTTCTCTTTGACTCTATTTACCTTTTCTCCTTAAATTTTCCTCTAACCAAACAAACAAAGAAAAACTTTCTCTAAAATCATATTTTTCATTGAATATTGTTTTCCTTGAAAAGTGATTTTCCATGAAAATTGTTTTCCGTTAAAACAAACGGAGCCTTAGAGGCAACTGTTATTGAGACTTGATTTTGTAAAGGAACTAAGGGAATGGTCTAAGAGGTAATAAATTTGTAACATTGGTATTTGGCCTATTAGTGAAAGAGTTTAAAGTCAAAATCTCTTGTGGTTGAGGTCGTATTTTTTTTTCTATTAGACCTAGAATATTTTTCTTCGTGATAGTGTGCAATTTTTTCTTTGTAGGTTGAGCTTTAAGTTTCACAAATTTTAACTGTAAGTTCTACACTATAAATCACCCTTCTTTTGTAGTGTTCGACCCATGTCAATAGTAAGTTCGGCAATAAAAAAGATAAATTTAGAAACACAAAAAGCATACATAGAAAAGTGTAATTGTACTATTAGAGCATCATTACTCATGAACAAGAAAAACACATCATCCCTCTCTCTCTACTACTTTCTCACTCATCTTAAAATTTTTATCATGTTTCATGATCAATTTGATCAAATGCACCCTATTCATGATCAAACAATTACTTATGTACTTGAAAATTAAAAAAATTCAAAAATATATAAAAGTATAGCAAAGTGGGTGTCTATTTATACCAACAAAATAAAACCATTGGTACTTTTATATTTTTTTTTACTTAGTAGATTTGCAGATATTTTATTTTGAAGTTTTAAACAAAAAACTGACGCCACATGTCACTGTGTGATGGGCCAGTTTTTGCTTTTCTCATGAACTAGTTGATCATAATGTGATCTATTTTTACTCATGAGTATAGGGTTATTTTTTTAATGAACAACTCTTATGATCAATTTGATCATGAGTGTGGATGCTCTTAATGGCTAAAATCCCCCCCTAATCCTATTGCATGTGTCCATTTTTTCATCTCTTTTCCGTTCCTTCTCTTTGGCGCTGTTTGATATTGAGAATTTTGAGGTAAAGTTAGAGAATTGGATTTAGTTAGAGTCTTGACTTTTCGATCCTCTATTTTAGAGTGTTTGATACTAAACGGATTAAAAGAGAGGATTAACCACAAAACTTTAATTTCCCCCCCAAAAAAGATATGACAACTTTTTACTCAGAGTTTTGATTTGGTACTGCAAATTGTATAAGATTTTCATATCCGCGAACTTATGCACTTTCAAGCAATTGTTGTTTTTATTGATTTTGTAATATCATTTGTTAGATATATATTTAAGTGTAAGTGACTCCTTTTTCTTAATTTTTCTTAATTATGTTGTATACTTTGAGATAAATTTTCTAGAGCTACTTATCTCTTTTCGTATATTTTTATTTGAGTGTGTGGTTAAACACAACCCGTATTTACTAGCTCACAGCCCGTATAAATATAAATACGTGGTAGAAAAGTCTATAATACCCCTCTTCCTTTTAAAAAATTCAAAAAAAAAAATTAAAAAAATTGAATTTTGACGGAACCGGATGGAGTTTCCGGTACCGTGTACCAGTATTCACGAAACCAGATGGAATTTCCGGTACACGGTACCGGAAAGTCAATCCGGTTCCGTGAAAATTCAATTTTTATTTTTATTTTAAAAAATGAATTTTTACGGAACCGGATGGAATTTTCGGTAATTTTTTTTTAAAATTTTTTTTAAAAAAGGGATTTTTACGGAACCGGATGGACTTTCCGGTACACGGTAGCGGATGGAATTTCCGGTACTGTGAATTATCCGTTTATCAAAAATAATTTTTTTTTTAAAAATAACCGTACACAAGTTATGTTTAATAAGGGTATTTTGGATAATTTACTATAAAATACGGGCTGTGAGGTGGTAAATACGGGATATATTTAGTAACACCCTTATTTATTGTTAAATGACCTTATGTAAATTTAAAAAAATTCGTTTGTATTACGAATGATTGATTTTAACCTTTTTAAATAAAAATATATGTCTATATATGGAGTAAGCAATATATGTATATATATCTGACTAAATGGTCTTATGAAAATTCGCAAGATGTGTCGAACCATTTAAAGGCTCTTCACAATGATTGGCAATAAGAGAAGGTCACTCTTAAGTAATACTAAAATATAACTCATGTCCTTATATGTTATTTTACTGAAAATCAGCTATGAACTATCAGTTTATCTTACAAACACTTTTATAAAAACAGTTGATACATACAGTTGATGAAATCAACTAATTTACCAGCTAGTCAAACCAGTTAATATATCATCTATCTGCTATCCGGTGAGCACCAAACAAGGCCTTTATATGACCTCCTTTAGTGTTTTAGACTTACATATTGTGATAGGGGAAAACAAGAAAGTACACTAGATGATTAGAAGGTATTGGTTAACATTTTGGTTGATATATGAACAAAATGCATATTGAGACGCATCTAACAAGATCTCATATGCGTATATTTCTATTTGCATATATGTTACAAACATGGTCAAAATAAAACACAAAAATAGTATTATAATTCAAAATATAACGATAACAAAAAAAACGAAGTAAGTACTTTGCAATAAAAATAAGTTGATGGTTTGGGATTTGGGAATGTTTATGGAGTCACCGGTTTCCTTGCACTTAGCCAAATCAAATATCATTCCTCATAAAGACTCAAATCAGACAAATCATCCCAGAAAAAGAAAGGGTTTAGAAAGAGGGGACAAAGAGGAAGCTAGAAGAAAATCAGAGCATTATTAGCAATCTCTTTTTATAAAAGTTCATGGCACTATTCATTCTTTTTCTCTCTCCTAAAATGTCATCTTTCAACCTTTTCTTATTAACAATTACCTATTTTAAAGTTCACCACCTTCTCTCTCTTACCCCCACCATACTTTCTCTCTCTTACATTATTTATTTATTTCAATTATATTTAAATATGTTTATGAACAAGTAAAATTGATTATTAGCGAAAATTTATACTTAAACGTTGTTAAGTCCTCCTCTCTTTGGCCACTTCTCTTTCTCCTAATAGCTTCATCATAGCATCCAACCCACTTTAGAACCGGGGAAGCAACTCTTCCCCAACGACTTTTTATCATGTCAAGAGTCCTTGGCGCAATTTCAAGAGGTTGTTCTGCTCTCGCTTGCTCGTAACCCGTAGTGACCTTTGTCCACATCACTCTTATCTTCTGGTTCCTCCCTACCGTTGCATCCGTACATGTGTTCATGACTGAGGAAATGAGAGCAATATCTTCAATCAAATCCCAATTCTTTTTCCCTTTTGGAGTTGATTGAGGGAGTTGTTGTGAGGGTTGTGAAAGCAATTGGGTGAAGCTCGCTTGTGGGGGTAAACTAGGCTAGTAGTTCTTGAAACGATGGTGGTTGAAGGGGGGCACCCTGACCATCTTCATCTTCATAGTCAGCGTTGTCTTCGTCATCGTCAAGAGGAACTGAATAACCTTTAATTTGGTCACATCCTTCATCATCATCATCATTTTCAAGCTCGTTCTCATTTGAGCTCTCTCCTCTCGCCGGAGTTGAATGGTTTTTATAACTCCCCATGGGTGAGAATTGGGAGTAGTATTGTTGATGACTACCCATTGGTTGGCTTTGAGATTGATAATCGTAATTGTATAGTTGTTGGGACCATTGTTGAGACTGTTGAGAGAAGTTTGACGGTTGTTGGGGCCATTGTTGAGATTGTTGAGAGGAATTTGATGGTTGTTGGGACCATTGTTGGTTTTGATTAGGGAAATTTGATGGTAGTTGGGTATTTGATGGTACACATTGAGGAATGTAGGAAGGATTTTCAATATCAATTTGCTGATTTTGTTGTTTAGAGATTTATTTTCGGGGTTTTTTTGGCTAAAATTTCTTCTAGGATTTGGATTATTTGAATCCATAATTTTTAAATTTTTTGGGATTTTTTTAGCAAACACAAGTTGCAAAATTCTATGAAAGCAAGCAAAGTTCTTTGGGAAGAGAAAATAGGGAGAAAAGTGATTTTCAGAAAATTTTACCAAAATATATCAAAATTGGTCTCATTTTATAGATCTCAAAAAAATATGACCGTTGGTTTTTTTTTTTTGAATTTAATTTCGAGGAGAAAATAGCCGTTTAATGTTTTAAACGGCTATAAATTCTCTCACCTCCATCCACCAATGAGATGGCGCCATGTCATTGAGCGCGTCAGAGGGGGCAGCAGCTTGTGTCAATTTGCAGCTGGCTTCTTTGCGTGGAACAGCGCCGTCTGGTGCAAATTTAACAATTAACTCAGCTTTTTTTTCTTTTACCTTTTCTTTTGGGGTGATGACCGTTTGTCATTAGAGTAAAACCATTGGTTGGCCAACTATTTTTGGTCATCAAATATTTAATTAGTTTCTCTTTCTTCCACCCCATCAATGACAATCTCACAATCTAACTATGACCATCAAGACCCAATGGTTGATCTTATTTTTTTGGCCATCACTTTCTCTCTCCCCAAATAGTGCAGCTTACTAACCGTTGGATGTGCAAGTTGGCATGCAAAATCTGTCCAAATTGGACATGTGGCAGCACACCACCCATGGCCAAAAATTGGTGACAGATTGCCATGGCAATCTGGCCAAGGGCTTCTCTCCCCATTTTACCCCGTTTTATTAATATTTTAATACAAAAAGTACATACTCTCTCTCCTTATGACCCATATTTGGTCTTATAGGTCATAAGACGACCTTGTTTTGTGAACTTTTACCCAACAACCTTTTTTTTATGTCATTGCTAATAAGCAAAATTAAAGTTCATGCCATATACTTTACCAAAAGAGCATTGCGAATAGTGCTCTCATGCAGAAAGATATGTTTTATCTGGTTTCAAATGAGTTAAATTTTGTTCTTTTTTATTAAATTAGACAAAAAAATGTAAACAAAAATTCTGAGATAAAACTAACACAATTTAAATGTATTTACACTAATTTATTCTAAAAGCACATGCCCTTAGTCAATTGGCAAGTGGTTCGATAGTAGATAGGTGTAATTATTTACTTGTGTTCACCTCATAATCCGTTCTGTCCTTTTTTACTTGAGTCGTTAGAGATAAATGGATAGTTAAACTACTTGGCAAATATAATTAGTATATTATAACATAATTTATATCAATTTTCCTAGTAAAAAAGTTTAAATATACACTAACTAGATATTAAAGATAATAGAGGAAACATATTTTGTTTTGCTCTACAAATTAAGATATTTAGAATATTTGGTGCCACTTCCTTTTAGAAGGCCTCGTAACACGAAACACTTTAGATACTATATCAAACATCTTGATAAATGACGAACAACTAATCTACCGAATTTATCACTGTGACGATGAGTGACATACAAAGAGATTAAGATTTAACTAAATATTAAAAGGTTAGGTAATTATGCTGATGTTCTATGAGGAATTGAAGCCCTCTTTTTCCTTCGTTTTGTCTTTTGACTTAGATTGCACGCTTGGCGCCAATTTTTTTTTTCCATGTTATGTTTTCTTGATTTGTAAACGTTGTAATTTTGACTTAAGTAAAAGCCAGCATATAATATCTAATTATTTGTTAGTAGACTTGGTGGGAAAATGAAAATGGACAAAGTTCTGAGACAAATCCAGGACATAATGAGCTGTGATTCCATCTTTTATGTTATGGTTATTCTATTTGTATGGTTTTGCAGCATATTCTTGCTCCAAATTTAATAATCAGCTGAAAACATACTATCAATCCAACTCACATTATGAATATTTAGGTGAAATATTTTATGCTGATAATCACAGAACAATGGATGATAGAATTGTCTGCTACTAAAGTTTCAGGGTGGAATAGTAGTGCATGTTCATATAATATGTTAATTAGAAAATAATTGATATATTAATATAAGTAGAGTGACAAGGGGCAATTTCCATCTTGGACGCGCACCTACAAAGAGGTAGCTGCGCCCAAGTAAAACGCAACAACAACAGAACAAAACGCAGCAAGAAAAAACAGCCCAGATTGTGTCTGACACGGAATGAACATCAGGCCTGAATAAATGAACATTAGAGAAGAAAAAAACAAAAACAAAGCACAAATCAGCATTCTCCTTATGTTTGACACGGAATGAACACCTGTTGAAAATAAATATACATGGGAAAAAAACAAACTACATTTAGTATTGCTAGGAAATTGTTTTGCCTATGACTAATGTACATGAATGAGAAACAAATGAAATTTCGTTTTGCCCATTTATACAAATAACCAATGAACATCAATTATCATACGATGAACCTATGGATATATTAAACGAACAGGCTACTATTCTTATATAATTTTATGTATAAATGAGGAATAGATTTCCACAATAAGTAGATAAATAAACAAGTTAATTTAAAATGAACATATGAGTGGGAATTTTTACATCATTTTGTAAGAATAAAAAAAGAAAATTTACAATATTTGTAAAGAACCGAAAAATGAATAGGTGACTATTCTTTACTTAATTTATGAAAATGACAAATGAGATGTACTGTTATCAATGAAATTCTCTGTTGTTAATGTTTACGTAGTTATTGTTAAAATTCATTATGTATGATCTATTATTTATCTTATTAGTACACATGTTCATTGTGTCTGCTCTACTGTTGATGTATTGTTATCAATGAACTTTTGTATTGATAATGTTTAACTACTTATCATCAATGTTTATTATGATTGTTCAAAAGTTCATCTACTTGGTACAAAAGTTCATTTTGTTTGATATGGATTGTCATCAATGAAATTTTGTATTGTCAATTACTATCAATGAAATTTTATATTGTTAATGTTTAAATACTTATTATCAAAGTTCATTATGTATGATGCATTGGTCATCTTATAAGCACACACTTTCATTGTGGCTGCTCTAATGTTCATGAATTGTTATTAGTTAACTTTGGTATTGATAACTTTCAAGTACTTATTGTCAATGTTCACTATGTTTGCTTAATGGTTCATCTACTTGGTACACAAGTTCATTGTGTTTGATCTAATGTCCAGAATTGCGACCTACATTTTGTGTTGTCAATTGCTATCTAATGTTCATCTATTAGTATACATGTTCATTATGTCTGCTCTAATTTTCATGTATTATTATTATCAATTAACTTTGATATTGATAATATTTTAAGTACTTATTATCGGTGTTCATGATGATTGCTCAATTATTCATATAGCTAGTAAAAAAGTTCATTGTGTTTGCTTAAATGTTCATTAGATGAATATCATTGTTCATAATTCCCGATTTGATGTTCATTCATCTATAAGTATATATCTAGATTAGTATTTGTTGATTTGACATGTAATAATCATTTGTTCATTTATCTATAATTGTTATTCCTTTTTGACCTGCCGATTCAATAACGTCAATTAGGATGAATTGAATAAAAACGGTGAGAAATGATTTAAGAACGATACGAAAATAAATAAAAACCAAATATTCTTATTGATTCCGAAGAACGAGTACATGCTTAGCATAAAATGCTGTAAAAAATATACAAATGACGTCTTTACAATATTTATAATATCTAACTAACTAAAGAACCGGCCGCTAAGAAGCCCTAACGTCTCCCTTGTATTATGGGATTTGTCTTGATCACCTCCTATCCTCATGCTGGACCGCGCTTCCTCTATCTCCACATCCAACGGTATGTGAATTCAGAGCAGGGTTTTGGTCTTTTGAGTCAGGGGGTTGCTCTTCACAATAGGTTTTAGGGTTTTGATCTCTGTGGTTCAATTTTGCCATCAGTAGCGGTATTGGTTGGTGTGTGGGGTTTGGTTGTAGCAGGTGGTGTATTTATTTTATTACTTCTGCACATTCACGAAGTGGACAATGAATATTATATGATAAAGAATGAATATTAGTTCAAAAATTAATGTACAATTGAATAAAACGAATGATCAATAAAAATGAGCTATTGAAAATGAACAACGAGAAAGCAGTAATGAACAACAGTGAAGTACTAGTAAAATATTAAATAAAATGAATGAACATTGTTACAAAGAATGAACAACTAAACAAAATTAATGAACAATATAGGTAGATGAACAATAGAGTAACCAATTGAACAAATAATGAAGAATATTGAACAGTAGAAAATAACTAGTTAACAATGAATAACACGTAAGAACTAGTGAACAATGAACAACTGAAAAGTCCTAGTGAACAATAGGAATGAACAACAATTGAATTAAATGAATGAACAATTGAATTAAATGAAATGATCAAATGAATAACTAAGTGAATTTAATGAACAATTGAATAATATGATATGATTAAATGAACAATTAAATAACATGAGTCTACAATTGAATAAAAAATGAACAATTGAATAATATAGGTAGGTGAACAATAGTATAAACAATGAATAAATGATGAAAAATATTGAACGGTAGAAATTAAAAGAAATAGTTAACAATGAATAACAGATAAAAACTAATGAACAATGAACAATAGGGAAGTCCTAGTGATAATAGGAATGAACAACTGAATTAAATGAAATGATCAAATGAACAATTGAGTGAATTTAATGAACAATTGAATAATTGAAATGAACAAATGAATTGTTAAATAACATGAGTGTACAATTGAATAAATAAGAATGAACTATTGAACAAAATGAATGAACAATTAAATGAAATAAATAAACAATTGAATGGAATGAATAACTAAATAAAGTAAACAATTGAATAAAATAAATGAACAATATAGGTAATTGAACAAACAAAAGATTATAATTATTGAAAAATATACAATAACTAGTGAACAATAAAGAACAATTAAGAACAAGTGAACAATAAAAATGATAATTAAATGAATAAACAATTGGGTAAAATAAAATGATATGACCAAATGAATAATCGAGTGAATTTAATGAATAATGGGATCAAACAATTGAATAGTACGATATGATCAAATGAACAATTGAATAACACGAATGTACAAGTGAATAAAAAGGGTGAACAATTGATCAACAATGAAAAGAAATTATTGAACTACAAAATATAACTAGTGAACAATAGGGAAAAACTAGTGAATAATAGGGAAAAACTAGTGAACCATTAAAATAAATTAATAAACTTTGTTGCACATATATTTCCTTGGTTGCAGCAGAATCCATACATACATTCAAACATTTATAGTACATTCATTTAAACAAAATGAACATTATTGAAATAAAATAAACATTCTTCAAACAAAATGAACTTACCAAATATGCAATTCCAAAGAATGTAATGTTATAGTAATTCAAACAAACTTTAGATCTATGAAAAAAACTCAAAAACTACATTATCATTCACACACAAAGTGTCACCATTCGAAATTGCTTTGTTGTTGTATGAGTTTACACTTTCATAGGTTTAGTTTGAAGTTTGAAATGATTTTTAGGGTTAAAATTCGAAATTTTGAGTGAAAATGACGAATATGTGTGATTTTTTTTATAAATATAAGTTGGATTTATTGAAGTTGGGTTGAATTTGGCTTGAAATTTGGATGAAAATGGTGAATTGAATGAGTTTTTGGGAAGAAGATGGAGAAATTTTAGAGAGAAAATGAAGGAGAGAGAAATGGAAGAGAGGGAAAGTTTATGGCAAATGAATTTGAATTTTGAATCAAAATGAAAGAAAGAGATAATAAAGGAGAGGGAAAATTCTGTCAGATGAGAGAGAAAAGGGGAAAAATTTTCGATTTTGATTGTTCATTGAAAATAAACGATTTTTCATTGGAAATGAACCATTGTTCATTCCGTGTCACAGATTAGAGAGTTTGTCTGCGTTTTGTTGTTTTTGGGCTGCGTTTAAGGTGGGAGCACCTTCCTCTACGTAGGTGCGCGTCCATCATAGACCTATTGGTGACAAGGAGTGATACATCAACTTACTTGGTCATGCTTCCAACATGAAAGTCTTCACTCCAAAATCCAAATTTTATAAAAGCTTTAATTAAAATCATTTTAAAAATTTAGGACAGCGTGATCTTTATGATAAAAATTTAAAGTATAAACAAAAGAAACTTATCAAATTTAACTAAAAGTCCATCATGAAACAAATTCAATAGGAGGGTGTTTGATAATGACTTTTGATGTGGCTTTTAGAGGTTGAACTACATGAAAACTTGTACATGCCACTTTTTCTTACCAAAAAAAAGTGAAAACTTTACTGATAGTGCAAAGTAGTGATCGAAGTAGCTTTCAATGGTTGAAGTAATATTTTGTAAAGCTAATAAAATTAGTTCCGTTGTAGAGGTACTTTTAGAGTAGCTTTTGAAGATTAAATATTCCAACATAACTACTTTTGTCAAACAGACCCTAGCTAAAAGCACTTCCGAACTCGGTAAATCTTCTCAAGAATATCACAACCAGGATGTAAAGAACATGAACTATTATCAAATTTGAAAACTTCTCTAACCGTATCTACAACAGGATATCTACATTCCTTGGCAGCCTATTTATAAACTAGTCTGAATCAGAGGATTCATCAGAATAAGGATCAAGCACCTTCACCATATTTGAGAGTGTCTCTCCCATATCCTCAACTTCCTCCTTTCCGAAACCCCAAGTTTTGAGTAATTCTCCTCCAAGGGCCCCACGTTGAATACCAAATCTCCGGAGTTTTTCCAGCCTGTTTGACAAGAATGGTAATGCAGCACTGCTTGAACGCAGTCTAGCAGCCATTGGAATAGAATGAACATCCAGTGAACCCTTTGAGGCTGAATTTGGATTCGGGCTACCAAGTAGTTGACCGCACTGGCTGACTTGTTCTGAGAATATGGAAGGAAATGGTAATGGTATTGGGAGCGGACAAGTTGCAGCAGAAAGATGACAGAATCGAGGTCTCGATGAAGCCTGTCCATAAGCAGCAGAAATAACACGTTGAACCTCAGACACAGATGCTCGTTGTTCCCCTGGTTAACAAAAAAATGGTGCATATTAGCTATCGAGAGGCAGCAGTAGAACCAGAAACCAGAACCACGACAAATGCCCTCTTTTCAAGCAAGGACAGCCCTAATTCTGGAAGGGCTAAGGAAGGCTTAGAATTTGGATGTACCCAACCTCATCCTCATCCAATCAAAGGCTAATAACAATGCCATAAAACAACATTTTCCAACTGTGAAATTTTTTTTTACAGTAGATAATATACTTCGATAGGAAGGCAATAGTATTAAGAGCTAGCTAGGTGTGAGGCTATGAAGAATGTGGCTCAGCTATTTGCACAATTGTACTCGAACAGAAAAGCACACTTGGTTAGGATTTACCGCATAACTTCGATTTTCAAACCTTATCTAAGCACAAATTTTAGTTTTTCTTCACTTTGTCAAAAATACACTAGCAATTTAGCAATCACATAATAGGCCTATATTAAGTCATCTACGAAATTAGAGGAGCAAACGGTCAGCATAACTAGACCGGTCAAAATTTGACCCGAAAGCCGACCCGGAAATAGTGGGTTTTGAACACAACCTTTTGACCTGAACCCGATTGTATCCGAACCCGGGAAAACCGTTTTTACCCGACCGACCGAAAAATGATTATATTTGTAGCAATAATATGAAATTATGGGAATTTTATTGCTAAAAATAGCTTCAACTAGAGTATTTGGTTCCAAAAATAAATTTTGTTAAATGTGGACGTAATTTTATGGTTGAATTCGGCTATAATTGACTATATTTTATATAACTTACTATTTCCAACGTATATCGTGTGTATATTGTTACATATATGACCAAAAAACTAAATGAAAGAAAGAGCAAATTCAAATTTCTTAACCAGTTGGGTCGACCCTAAACCGAACACGTTGGGTATTGAACAAGGTTTATTCGACCCGAACCCGGAAATATTTTATTTTGACCGACCCGACCGATCTGTTAGACAGGTTTAAGCATAACTGTATAAGACCATAGTATCTTCATGAAGAATGTGTGCTAGACGTAATTTGTTACTAGCACCAATGCAAACAATGCAAACAACTAGGGTATTGACACTCCCTTCAATGCAAACAATGCAAACAACTAGGATATTGACACTCCCTACGCAAAATATAAGGAAATACTCCATATCTTTTAAATTGTCCAGGAACAGTAGTTACCAAAAATTGTTATGAATTATTCTCTCGATCCTATAATGTTTTTCACAACAGGTTTGACACATATATTACGGGTAGGATACATGTAAGGCATGGCATGTCATATGATAGTTAGAATTTTATTAAGATAAAGCGGGGTACTTTTTAAGGGGAAAGTCGGAGACAGGGAGAGAAAGCATCATTGAGATTTGAGCTCATAAGGGTATTTTGGGGATGTAAAAGGCTTTATTAAACCTAGAAAGAGTCCAATAACATCAAGATCAACCCAAGGTTATTGCCTCCTCTACACACGTACAGAGCTCCCCATCCACGATAAGATCAAAATCAAGAAGTAAAACAGCAAATCACCACAAAAGCAAGATCCTACAGCCTCACTATATCCCACACATCGAAACACACAAGGGTCAAATAATCGCTAGCTGGTAGCTAGTGACTTCCTAAATGTAGCAAAGGACAGAAGGTCAAAACTTCATTATTCTTCTGAGAGTAGATACAAGATGGTTTATTAAACTACCTGTAACTTAATTATTGTAAAGTAGCATATGATCGACTATAAATTAAAGGTAAATTCAAAAATACCCTTCATTAAAGGCATTTAGGTAATATTGATGTTGAAAAGCAGCTTTGTTCATCACTTCACAAGTTCAAAACCTTAGTTTATGGCAAGAGGGGTCAGGTTAGAAGTAGCACAAGTATATAAGTCAAGTCAAGCAAAATACTTATATAGTTAAATTTAAGGCAAAGGAACTACTTGACAATTTAATCTGGATGGAGGAAATATAAAAAAAATGCTTTGCGCCATAAAAACACATGCAGTGATGCAGATATAGAGTACCTGACTCGAGAGCTCCATGTATCACCAATGTTTCTACGGAGTGCACATCTTCCATGTCTTCTAATATTTCTGGGGTCAATGGCTGCAATTTACTCAATAATGGTTCCTCTGCTGGTTCCCCTGAGTCTCAGAAACAAACACACAACATAACAGCTGAGAAGACAGAACTTACAAGGAACCAAGCGAGGACAATTGAATAAGGAAATACCAATAATAGGTGCGGGCATAGTAGCATCTAATATGGCAACCATGTTCTGTCGAGGGTGGCCAGATAGCATCTGTACAATGCTATTGATATCCACAGCACCAGCAGTACACTCTGAAGTTGCAGTAGGCCCAAGTAAGTCCATGCGGAAAGGCAAACTAAGAGAGTGTAGAGCAGCAGCATATACTGCACTGCAGTGGTAAGGTTTTTCATCATTCACATGCAGATACTTGGAAGCTTTGCCTGCAAAAAGAAACATTCTAAAACCCTTAAAGGAGAATTCTGACAAAAAGGTTGTAAGCTAGTACAAGTCAGCATTAAGTTCAAGAAGCTAAATCTTCCAAAAGTATTGACACTTACTTCCACCAAGAAAGGGTAAACCAACGGGTACAATCAATTTGCACAAAGAAGATAGCTTTGCAAAAGAAACTGCATCATGAAGGTCCCGAGACACATTCCTTTTTCGACTGCTAGAGCTGATAAAAGAACCAGGATCACGAACAGTGTACAGCAACACAGGAGTATTTGTGTATTCGTCAGCAATGCTCTGCAGGAAATCTGTGGCCACACTAGAAAACCCTCCCGAATCATCCACCATAAATTGAATTCCCTGTCAATAAGTTTGCAACTACGTAAATAGGTTAAAATGGCGATCTTAGATTGTTTTAGGCAACCATAAGAAGAGCAATTTTTTTAAAATTCCTGAAGCAGACTATGTGAAAACAAATATAATGGCGGAGTCTGAGGCCTGAAGTTATGACACTCCAGAAATAGCAGAAGGAAATCATATGGATGGGTGATTCTTGTTGTATGAACAGAATAAATTTACAGCATAAGAATATATTATTATTTAGTCATCATAAGTGAAAATACTAATAATAAAACAATTAACTGGAAATTGCAAACTGGAGTGAACAAAGAACTAGCAAGAACACCAGTTTCCTGCTAAGCAAGGATCCTTTTGTCCCTGTTCTTCCTTATAACTAGTAAGGAATTCACTAGGCAGGAATTACAGGGTGAAATTTGAGGAGGCAAAAGAGAACGCTGGGTTAGCATAGGTTCAGGAAGGGGATAAATCATCTGTGTTAGCCCACCAACACCAAACAAGCACCTGATAAGTATTAAAAAAACTTTTTAAAAGATTATCATGAATTGTCCTACATACCTGTACATGATCACACTCTTCCATGAAGAAACGAAGCCTTTCCGTCATCTCCTCTCCCCGCAAACCTTCAGCAAAAACATCCTTTCCCATACCAAAATTATTAAATTCCTCAGAATCCATCCACAACCCGTTCAATTCATATAGACTTTGCGGATGATAATGGGCTTTCGAGAAGTCTGTCCAGAAATGGACCCCATTTTCCAAACAATCCACCATGTCCTTGTCTTGAATATCATCCCGCGAATCAGCCTTATCTATAACAACTGATTGCTTCTGCTCATCGTCATATAAACTTTGCAAAAATAAGTTCCTTTTACGAGGCTGAGAATGTTGGGTGGATATACTACCTTTCCTGAAAGTCAATCTTACGACCTCAGATTGATATACCATCACAATTGAAGAAAAAAGATTTTTGTAGAGTATAAATAAAGAACAGTAGTTGTCTAAATTCAATAGTGTGATTGTGATGACACCTTGTCGGAAAAAAGCATTCAAGACTTCTTAGCATGATGTGCTAGTAAAACAACAACAATAAAGCCTTATTCGCAATATAATTTGGAGGCTAACATGAATCGTTATATGAAACCGTTGGAAAAAGAGATGGCATCGACAAGTGTGACAAAATTTGAAAATAGACAAAACACAATGACAAACAAACACATTGAAAATAAACAAATAAGGTAATTACACGTCTTCCTCCATCAACCATCTCCAATGTCATGCTCCCATTGATCCCAAGTAACCCATATCATTTCAATTACCTTCATCCAAATCATCTTAGGTCTTCCCCGACTCCATACAATTTGATTACTCCTCATTCTTAAGTCTTCTAGTTGGCGCATCACTTGGTCTCCGTCTCACAACTGAATCATCTTAAGCGATTTCCCCTCATCTTTTCTTCAATAAATGCAACTCCAACTTTTTCTCGAATCACCTCATTTCTTAGCCGATCCTTCCTTGTATGGCCACACATCCACCATAACATACGCATCTCCGGCACATTCATCTTATGAACGTGGCATTGTTTCAACGGGCAGCACTTAGTGCCATATAACAAAGCAAGCCTAATTGTCGTACAAGCCTAATTGTCGTACACTAGAAGTTCAATTAATAGGGAACGCCGCAATCACAAAGGAACCCGATGCTTTTCCACTTTATTCAACCTGTGTTAAGTCTATAGGTCACATCTCCATCCTTTAGGAAAATAGATCTAATGCAACGAAAGACTTTGGATCCTTAAACCACTTTGCCATCCAATGTGACCACCCCTGCCTCGAACTTGCACTCCAAATACTCAGTCTTGCTTTTGCTCAATTTAAAACCACGGGTTCCAACATGTGTCTTTACAATTCCAACTTACTTTCAAGATCTTCCTTTATCAATAGAAAATTATTAGGAGTGAGATTAATATCCATCTTCATCAATTTATTTATTTGCCAAGCCTTTATTTCGACATCTCATCACATTAGAAGACATAACATATTTATGTTATGTATAGATATGGAGTAGTTGTAGTTGCCTAAGGTCTAAGAGTTTGATGACACTTTGACCGCTAGAATAAGAGCGTTTAATACTGCGAATGATAATCAATTAAAAACGGATAGAAGTGCAATTATAAAAATTGCAATAATTACAAAAACAAAAACAATAGAGTTTGAGAAAGGTGAAGAATTGAAGATGTGATATTCATCTCGGCGATCTCGCTCACTTTACTTGTTCAGTAACAACGTGGCTCGCTAACGTTTGTTTGGGACGTCAATGACTAACGCGATAAACATTGATAGGCAAATACAAGTGAGTAAGAGAACAAGAAAATTATGATGCTCAAGCCTCTAATTAAGACAAGAGACACATTATACTAATATGCGAAAAACCCTTGAGGAAAATATCACAAGGGATTTGTTGCGCACCATTCCACCACAATGTTGCATCAAAACCATGATAAGTACATGTACAGTGATTATTTGAGTTTCTATAGTAAGTACGAAAGTAAGATTAGGGAAAAGCTATGAATGTCAGGAGGAGGAATGATAACATGCGAATGGGTAGATATAGTGGCTTTAGTGGCAGCAAGGGTATTATAAGGCCAAGATCTTATGTATGAGATAAATATGTGGCTTAGCAATGGTTGAATTTCAGCCTTTCAGGAGTCGGTAATACGGAAGTGGGTCATGTTATGTTAATGGATTGATGGTCAAATGATGATTGACTAATCCCTGTTGAGTAAGTTAGGACATGAGAAGAAAAGAGTGGGAAGAAATGTAAAGATTATGGTTCAGCCGAGGCTTCTAGCTTTTGTTAGTTTAAGAGTAGCAGTAAGAGGATATACTATGTTTTCTGAATGTCAATCTTTATACCTTAGTTTGATAAGCCATCGCAAAAGAAAAGATAACAGATTAATGTAAATTATATATATATATATATAGTAGCTGTAGTTGCCTAAGGAAAGTTGTGTGATGAAACTTTCAGCACTTCTTAGTTAGAGAGAAGTATTTGATACTTCTTATAACTTATAAGTTAATCCCTCTGTTAATCTTTTAATTGCTACATTAGGCCATTAGGGTTTACAAACTTTCCAATGTACAACTTTGACCACTATATTTTTCACTTTTTATTACTAAAAATATTTAAAAAATATTTGAGACAAATCTAACAGCATATTATATTTTAACATTTGCTTTTATATAATAACGAAAAAATCAAATAGAGCCCAAAACCCCAATGTAGCATATAAAAAGAGAAGGAGGGCGTAGAATGATATTCTAGTTAAAGGAAAATTAACAGGAGTGAGATTACAATCATTACACGACGTATAATTAGAAATACTGAAATCAACTGAAATGGGAAAAGGGGGAAGATGTAATATTCATCTTCATCATTTTAATAGTTCACTATTTATATATATAGTTCACCTACCAAGGGCCTTATAATGCTCGTTATTGAGGAATTACAAGGGTGTAGTGGATACCATCTTACACTATCACCCCAGGCCCCACCCCATAAGGCCAAACGCGAGTAGTACTTCCCTCTGAAGAGAAGAAAAAGAAAATATACTACCATCCTTTTGTAATCCCAAACAACAATTCCACTAGTTCTCAGCTTCCTGTATAAAAATATTTCAAAAAAAATATATATAGGCTGCAAGTGCGTTCATGTTACCATTTGCCCATAATGAAAACTTCAAAGCTTTGAAGCCATAAAGCAATATTGATATGGGAGCATGCAATGTCTTTGTTCACGTTGGCTCCATCATTATCTTCAACCCCTAATTAATTACAATTCTGGACATAAGATTCTAAACAGTTCACTAAGAAGGGCAGCTGGCGCATTCCATATTTTCAACAATTTTTGTATTTTCAGAGTTCTATAAGCTGGTCTATCATCATTTTTACAATATAATCTTTTAAATGTGAAGAATATCTACAGGTCACAAAAAGATATTTCAGGGAAGTTGATGGCTGTGAACATACAAAAGTTATGAAATCAGATCTTGAGAAGTTACACTTCCCATAATACTGCCAACAAAATATGCATGGGGCATGATTGCCTAGGAACTTAATTCCAGTCCTGCAGAAACTTTTTTCTTTTCTATATTTTGTCAAGCAAATGACACCAAGCTACACTTATATATCAATACATCCAAACACTGATAAATCAAATACCACTTGCAAACATGTACGAGTATATATATAAGGTTGGGATCCGGTGAGAATGATATTAAAATGAGAAGGGTGAGAAGGATCGATATGCATATTTTTTGAATTAGATGTGCATATTTCACTTTTCAATATGTACGTATATGTTCTTAAATTGTTAAAATGCACATTCAGTTCAAAAAAAATGCACATCATAAAAAAGTTGCACATTTACTTTAAAAAATATGCATATTTAGTTCAAAAAATATGCATACAAAATCCTTCTCACCCTTCTCATTTTAAGAATCTTTTATTTGATCATATATATATATATATATATATATATATATATATATATATATATATATATATATATATATATATATATATATATATATGAGGTGGGATCCGGTGAGAAGAATCTTAAAATGAGAAGGGTGAGAAGGATCGATATGCATTATTTTTGAACTAGATGTGCATATTTTTTGAATTGAGTATGCATATTTCACTTTTCGAGTTGTAAGTTTATGCTCTAGAAAGATAAAATGCACATTCAGTTCAAGAAAAATGCACATGATAAAAAAAATGCACATTTAGTTCAAATTATATGCACATTCAGTCTAAAAAATATGCATAAAAATCCGTCTCATTCCTCTCATTTTAAGAATCTTTTTATTTGATCCTAATTCATATATATATGTATATATATATAATATACATATAAGCTTTGAAAATCTCACCAGGTCGGCACAGGGGACAGCAGTTCTTGAGTCTGATTATACAACGTACCATATGAACTCATCGATCCAAGGGATCCTGCTTAGAACACAAATAGAAATATTATTATTATATAGTCTTCACAACGCTTGGCCTAAAGCAGGGGAGGGAAAGTTGCAATTGATAAATCACCTAATTGGTCACCAAACAAGGAGCAAAAAAAAATCTATCAGGATTAGTAATCAAAACTCCTCTTTGGTCAAGGGTACAAGAAATTGAGTTACCTAATAATATCCCTTCAGTTAGCACCAAAAAAAATCCCTTCAGTTCCCATAAGATCTCAAGCTAGACTGGATCTTTGCGCGAACACATACTTATGTACATATGCAAATGCCTACCTAACTATCTAGCATACATGTAGTATATATTCAAATCCCAATAAGAAGGCCTCTGAAGAAGCATTTGGGACGTCCAATCTATAAGTTCTAGTGGCTGAAGTTCCTAAGGAATGAGGCAATTTCACACAAGGAAAATATTGTCGCGCAAGTTAGCTGAGAGCTTCTTTGAGAATACTTTTAACCCACCCCCACCCCCAAAATAAAACCTTTATTCCTAAGTTGTATTCTACTATAAAGAAAGAATAATGGTTGCCATTCCTTCTCCTCTCTTCTCTCTCAAGGTCTCTTCTCCTCCCACCACTACCCCTAACTTGTCACACTATACAAGCTCCTCTTCCCCCCTTTTGAGCCTTTGATAATTGATACCATCATAATGAACTCCGCATAAGCCCTGACTAATAGGAAATCGAGACATTCACTATCCTCTTCTAAGTCCCAAGTTCCTAATAAATCCTGCAACATTTTAGTCTGCAACTATATTCTCTTGCTGGTGGTCCAATTTGGATGGACATGTTGATGCACAGAGTGATCTTAGGTTTTCAATTTCGTTTTTCAGATCTGTGGCCACTATGTCTCCATGTTTATAAAGATCAAAATTGTAGATTTGAACTTTGAAAATCAAATTATTGTTGTTTGACTATTTCAAATTTGAAAATGAATATTAATTAATTTTGCATTCCTTTTGGATCTTAAGCTTCGATTGAGATACAAGATTAATATCGTTTAGATCTGAATATAGGTGAAGCTGAGATCCGAAATAATTGTATGCTGGTATTTCATTGTGAATTTTGCGCTTTCTCTTGAAGTTTCTGGATGAAGATGGTGACGAAAGCAATATTAGAGGTAGTATTTGCCCTCCAATATTGTCACCTTCAGTTTGAGGTTGTCATTTTGTTTTGTTTTGGTGCCAAACCTCATTTTAGGCCGGGACACCCTAAGCTTGAGTTAGGTTGCCACAAAAGCCCGCGACAAGATAGTGGTCTCAAGGGTAGCTACCAAATACAGATGAAATAGTGTTCTCTCCTTTTCGTAAGTCGGTGGTCGACAAGTGTCATGGATGGAAAGGTCAAGTTATCTTGACTACTAAATTATATCTAAAATGAGTGTTAGAGATCCTTCTTAGTTCATATGCCTTTTCATCTTAAGAGCTCTTCCCATGTCAGACTGCAATGACCAAATTGCTTATCTCATGCATATAGGGATACAACATTTACAATGTGTTTGGATAAAAAATGGGAAGGAAAAGAAGGGGATGGAAGGGAAGGGAAGGGAAGGAAAGAGAAAAGGAGGGGAGGGAAGGGAAGGGAAGGAAAGAGAAAAGGAAGGGAGGAAAAAAGATGAGTTTTCCTTCCAAATCTCTCCATTGTTGGAGGGAGGAATTTCTTATAAATTGATCGTTCCATATCCCTCCCCTCCAAATCCATCACCCCCTCACTTGTCATCTAAACAATGGATTTTTGCCATATCCCTTCCCCTCCCCTCCCTTTCCCTCATATTTTAGCTATCCAAACAAGTTGTTAAGGATTGAAAACCATCACAAACCTGCCTTTTTCTTTTATACTGCAATTTGAGAGAGAGAGAGAGAGAGAGAGAGAGAGAGAGATTGTGTAGAATATCTCTCAAGTTATAAGTTATGAAGAGAACTTCAAGCTGATACTGGTCATGAGTTGCAAGCGGGAAATGAAATCAAGTTTCCCGTCGTTCCTTGGTAGCTTAGTGGTACAAGAATGGTACGTTGTGGGTATACTAAGTAGTTGCCTTTGTAATTCCATCCACAGCATTTAATTCACATACATCAAATGTAAATACTCCAACATTTCCACTGTCATCCTTGTCGAAGTCTAAGCCAATAGTCCTCGCTTTGGGTTCGATATAAACAAATTTTAGTGTGTAAAGAGAAGCTAAAACCTTTTTTTAGTAGCTGTTAGGTTTTTTATGTTAACTTACAGCTGTTAGTCAAGCGGATTATAGCTACAGTTTTTTTAAACCTTTCTCCTCTTCCATTTTTTTCTTCGGGAGAGGGGGCGGCAGAGGCATTAAATTTTTTTCAAGCCAAGCTACATCGCACATGAGGGATAATTTTCTCTTGAAGTATTCCATAATTTCAAAATTATAAGAAAGATGTAGGCAGACATCATCGGGAATTATAGAGCAGAATGTCAAAGAGTCCATGCAACAGACTTCAGTAAATACCATAAGACAAATCCGCTCGAAGAAAGACAACAGCGATCAAGAGCAGACAATTCATGCAAAAAGAAAGACATACCTTGATAATTTACAGACACTAACCGCGGGGTATAGGTAAGAGCACCCTGCAAATACAGAAAGACAATTATATGCAATTCTCTCAGATGCCCAGCCCCAGAAGTGAGAGCAAATCAGCAGGACATAATCTGAGGTTGTTGGAGGAGGTAGTGGGAAAGTATGATAATGAATAAAAGATTCAAATCACGGTTAGCCAAATGTAAGATCAACTAGGATGCCAAGAGCAGTATTCTTCTTTGGATTTCCAAACTCAGCTACACACTTTGCCACAACAATAGGGTGTACCACAAGTAGATGACGCATATGCAACTAATAAAACCAAGACAAATCAAATTCCAGAAAAAAGATTCCGAGCTGATTTCCTCAATGAAGAGTTAGGAGCTGACCATTTTGTGCTCAATCTGGCTCTCTTTTGAGGATAACTAATTTTTCTTAGCTATTTGTCTCATACAAGTGTTAACTCAATAACCATCCGAAAATTCCACTAACTTAGTAAACGGAAAGATGTCTATCTTCAATCTTTGGCTTAGATGATGTCAGCAGTAGCAATTTGGCAAAGTGCGTATAGTATACATGAGTTTTGGCATCCAGAAAACCAGAACAACATTTACCAAAATAAGAGTACTTAACTTTAGAGGTAAACAGAGGGTATCTTATGAGTTCCCTAGAAGAAAGAGCAACCTAGTCTAGCTACCAAGTACAAAATGGGAGAGAGGCAGCCTGCTAAGTAAGCCTTACCAGTTGGTTCTGCACAAAATGAAAGTTTCATAGTCATATACTCTCTCCGTCCCCCAAAAGATTTCCCATTTTTATTTGTCCCAATTACATTTTCCATTTTCTTATTTGGATATGGCCCACCAACTATAATATTATTTTCCTTACAAAAAAGCACTTGGCTCCACTATCTTTCTCTTAATAAATAATTCTAAAAGATACCCACTACCTTACTTTTCAATTATTAAATGAAATTTTAGGCTCACACCAACCTCCCTCCTTAAACATTGTGCCCAAAAAGAAATGGGAAACCCTTTTGGGGACGGTGGGAGTAATATATAATACTCCCTCCGTTTCCCAATAATTGTTACGCTTTCCTTTATAATACGTTTCACAAAAATTGTTACACTTTACTTTTACCATTTTGGGATATATGGCCCCACCAATTTTGTATTCTTTATACTCTCCTAAAGTTAATTTTTGATTCTTTATTCTCTCTCCTAAAGTTACTTTTTCCTATCATTGTCATGCTTTTATACCCACTTCCTTGGTTCTTGTGTTTTTGCAAGTGTAGCGATTTTTAGGAAACGGAGGGAGTATATATTGAGTAGTCAGCACTATTTACTGCCTTCCCTGGTAGATTAAGAAAATTGCTTTACAAGCCAGTAGCTTTTGCAACCAGTTCACAAGGTCATCCAATTCAACAAACCACAAAGACATACAATATATAGAACACTCACCGACTAAATAGTTCATACAATAGCAGCACAAGCATTCGAATACTCTAATGCTTACTTAAGAAATTGAAAATATGCCAAAAATTGCAGAAGACAGCCTAATATCTTACCTCCAGAGTCTCCCCAGTTCGGTAAAGCACATCCATGTTTAAGCCATGATTTTTGAACACTGGATCACTATCTGGGTCGCCAGCCAAACCAAGCAATTCATCCTTCAATAAAAGGAACTTAGTCAGCATCAAGTCTGGTTATTCTTTTCTCCCTTTCTTCTCATTCGTGATTTTGAAATCTTGCATAAGATTTCAGATTGTTAGAAATACTCAATTCAATCGACAGATAATATCTGAAAAGCTATTCAATCGACATAGTGCTTCTAAGTAGAACAAACCGGAATAATATGTAGCTTCTGAAATACCATGCGATTCATAGAGAACCATTAGAAGATGCAAGACCCATAACCAATTAACCTTACATCTATATATATATTAAAAAGGCAAGAGTTGCAATCAGCCATGTGTCACCCTTCCTCTCTCAATAGAGATAATTTCGAGATTTTAATGTGCAACATCAACAATGAAAAAAAGAGCTCCAAGCATTCCTCCAACACAATACTATTGTTACTTCCATCAAAATTAATGATGATATATGTATGAAAACCAAGAGTTATCTTGCAACTTTTGATATTCATATGTTTATTATTTAATGATATTTTTTTCACATTTGTTATCTTTAACTACTAACAAATTACAACCACACAAACTCCGGGGCATCCTCCAAACCTAATACTAGTGAGAAGTACAAATCGGGTAATGGGAAGACTCCTTCCTAGTGTTTATTAGTGCATATTTAACAATAGTTAGATCGATTCTTCAAGTTCTGCTCTTGTGATAAAACCCCTAACCATCTACTGTAAAGTAAATATACACATGATACACAAAGACAAGTTCTTAGGGATAAATTTTACTCTCAAAGGAGCTGACAAGAAACAACCCACAGACATGAAATCCTCATTAAACTAAACACACAATTTGGGGCTTAAAGCTACACAATCAATTTCATTTTGCATTGTAAAATCTATTTTTCAATCAAACTAGATGAACAATCAATAAATGGTGAAAAGGGTACATTGCAAATAATAAAAAGGGTGTACCTGAAAGTTCCAAAAATGAGAGCCAATAAAATTAGCAAAACCACCAACTTGAATAGTAACAACTTCCCTCATTCTGCATATCCAAGGGCGGATTTTCAGTGGGGAAGCCCAAAATAATCAAATTACAGCAAATTAATTAATATAGTTGCAGTTAGGAATAGGGAGCTGAATAAGTGATTGTTAGTGTTTGTATTGAAACTTTGCAATTAATATTATATAGTTGCAGTTAGGAATGGGAAGCTCAATTTTACACGCAGATATCTCTAACTGCAGAAATTGCATTACAGATTGAAAAACAAACTTACCTTATCACTTCAGGCGGTCTGCCGGCGAAACTGAGGCGGTATTAGCGGCAGCAGGAGACCAAAGCTGAGGACTCAGGAGCGACTAAGCGTATAAAGGATGGGGAACTGGGGAAGCTTTGTGCTTTAACTGTGTTTGGGGGGTTTTTTAATTATGATGTTAGTATGTAGACCACCCCCAACTACTTTTATGTCAATTTAAAGTGTTGGTTATAAATTTAAGTAGGGGTATTTATATCAATTTACAAGTAAAAGTTTATCACATATAAAAACTTTATAAAGTGTTTCACTTATTTGAAAACATCCAATTATAGAAATTGTATCACTTATATTAAAACGGAGGAAGTATATAAAAAAAATTATAGTTTTAAGTAATTTAATTGTTTCCTTTATTCATTATTACTTTTCTTTTCCAGGAAATACTATTATAAAAATAAGTTGTTGAACATTTGTTTTTTTCTTGTAATATTGGTTAACTAAGGAGTAATTGTAGTAAATCAAGTTTGGCTTGACCTAGTCGTTAGGGTTTGATCTCATGACTTCAAGGTCATGGGATCAAATCCCACTATGGGCATTTGGGGGTGGGGATTCCCTTACCATTCCTCCCATACTCCCAAATGTCGGGCCCCGCAAACACCAAATCAAGAAACTGTGCACTTGAAATTGTAGTATTCATACTAGTATTTAGACCCGTGCAAAATGCACTTGAAATTCTAATTGTTCGGGCAAACTAAAAGTACGCGTGATACAAAAAGTTATTGGATTTTTTAGAATAATCTTATCCCGTAAAACTCAGTCAAGAGTAGACAATTGTGATTTGAGTATTTTGGGTCACGTTTTTAAGTAAATCCGTGACAAAGAAGTTTCAATACGTTATTCCCTAGTTACGTGATTACTAAGTATAGACTGATACCCCCAACGTTTTTATTATTTAACTCGAGAATTTCAAACTCATTATTCTATTTTTATAATCCATGTGTTTACATGAAGAAAAAAAATTAGTTCAAAAGTTCACCCAGTAATATTTGGAAAAATTGCTTCTAATAATGCAACATTTTGACGGTTCGCAAATAATAACGCAATCTTTGGATTATTCTAGAATAATGCAACTTTTATACCTCATTTGTTTTAAATGAGACAAGTTACCGATAACCTGAACAAAAGGTAAATTCTAATTAAAACTCTTAATTCTAATTAATTATATAGTAAAAAAAATTTTAAAAAAACAATTAACCTTCCCCTCCCCTACCCACTGCCAACCCACACCCTCCGCTTCGCCATACACAGCCACCCCTCACCCACAACCACCACCTCCTTTCCCTTCCCCAGACACAAAACCACCTTCCTTGTTCTTTCCTTTCCCAGCCACGAATCACAACCACCATCACCAGCCACCACAACCACCGTCACCCACCTTGAAACTTCCACCAAACCCCAAATCACCACCAACCACTGCCAACCATTCTCAAAACACCACCAACACCCTGAAACCCACCTCTTCCTCACTGAGAACCACCACCCAAATCCGCCCAAAATACCACCACCATCTTGGCCGAAACAATCGGCCCAACAATCACACCATCCCCACTTAAACCACCTCTATCTTCCTCATAGAAAATCGCCAATGACCTACCCCCGCCCTCGATTACCACCAAAACCCACAAATAAACCACCTTCACCATCGATAACCACCGAAAACCCACCACCCGAATCTGCATCTTCTAAGTCCAAAATCTACACCACCGCCGTCACCATCTTCAACGTTCGAACTCTCCTCCACCATCATCGGAGATGGAGGATTGGCCGGCGTTTTTCAAGATTTTCCGGGGAGATAACGAGAATGGAGAGAGAGATGAGAGATGTGGCAGGGGTGGAGAAGAGTGTTTTTAGGGGAGGGGGGTTTATTTTGTTGTTAGGTTTTTTTTTATCTATAAAATATAGCTATGAGAGCCAATCATTAAGTGACACATATCTCATTTAACCCATACTTTAGGGTGTAACCGGCTTTGTCTCGTTTAAAATACATGGGGTATAAAGGTTGCATTATTCCAGATTAATCGAAAGGTTGCTTTATAATTTGCGAACCGTCAAAAGGTTGTATTATTAGAAGCAATTTTTCCATAATATTTTACTACTACCAGTCACCTAAACTTTTTCCAACTTGTCAATTGTGTTTTTAATCATTATAACCCGTTACAAAAGGTTCTTTTACAAAGTTAGCTAATGTTACAATCAATTGGTCGGATTATCTTATATAATGAGTTGTTAGGAAAAATAGTCAAAATTGAAAAATATATTCCTTTACGAATAGGGACAATGATATTGTGTACGTTTGCTGATTTATATCGTTGATCACGAATATCTCTAATTGTACATAAATAGAAATTATAAATAGTTGATATTATGAAAGTGCATATTAAGATGAATTAAGCAAGATCCCACATCTTACATAAAAATAACACAAGATGGTAAAACAACATAATATGAATAGTATAAAAAGTCAAAACATCTCTATTATAAGAAACCCAGAAATCTGAAAAGGTAAAATGGCCAAATTTTATTTAACAATATATATTAGATCAATACCTTCAACATTTCTATTAATCTAACCCGTGAGTTTCAAGCTCATTGTTGATATTCAAATTTTGGAAAAAAATGTTATTCTATTTTATCTGTGGATAAGTTTCATATGTATTACGTATATGATTATATCTCATATATGTTTTTTTTTAATTCAAGTTCGATTGATAAATCTATTTGTTTGACATTAATATCAACTTCTCATCATATGATCTATTATTTTGAAATCATTCTTGAATTTTTCAAATAAATTTAAATTTTCTTAAAATGAAAAATGAGACATAACATTATCATAACCCCTTTTATATAAATAGATATTATTTCCTATATGTTGTATCCCTATTAATGACTTTTATATAAAAAATTATGATTAGTAATTTTAGAAAGATTTTTATTCTATTAATCAAAATTTTCTCCAAATATTTTGATTTTTACATTTTATCCTATTTATATGATTTGATTTCATTGATAATTTAGCTCATATGAAAACTAAAATAGTTGATTGCAATCTCTTAATATTTATAATTAGTTATATTTATAAGATTGGTAACGTGAAAGTCAGACGGTGTAGATAAAAAGAAACAGAGATATTACTTGTTCCAAAACTAAATTTTAGAATTTAATAACAAACTGTATGTGTCCTTTTAAAGGGATACACAAATTTTATGACATAAATTAAGTAAGATAAATTTTTAAAAAATTACATTTGATATAATTAAAATAATTATCATATATGAACCTTTTGTAATAAAATTTGGCACGCTAGAGTAAATAAGACAACCATATTCTTTTTGGTAAAAATATATAGTAACTCTATAGAATAAAATTTATTATATCTTTATTCGACCAAGTGTTTTACAACTATAATGTTTTCCCGTTTTCTAAACAACAACCTTAAAATTTTTATTTTGTTAACTACTTTTTATAATACAATTATACGTTTAGAATAAAATATTGAAAGAATTATGGTAGGGTCATTATGAACTGTGAATTTTACCATTAAAAGGTAGTGATTCTTAGCAAAAAAAAAACTTAGTTATTTAAAAAAGTGATGCTCATTTATAATTTATCTACTTTCAACCACTTTTGAAATAGTTAGACAATTACAATTGTATATCTAGGGTAAATATTTTTTTTTTGTAGAATCTCAATAGTCTTCATCAATTATAAAATGGTCTTTGTGTTCACCAGTATTCAAGGTTAACACAATTTATATTTTTTCTCCAAAAGTCCTAACCTCTTCACTCAGATACCTTTAGATTTTTTCAAATAGTTTTTTATCTCATCTCTACCTGTTTGCACCTTTTCTACTGTACTTTTCCACATTAAATTTTTATTATTTCTATAATTGAGGTTTGGAAGCTTCAAGCAGGTAAATTTATTAGTTTATTTATATTTGCCAATAAGTAGCTTTTGTAAGTTTTAATACTTACCAATGAGGTTTGTGAGCTTTACTTCGGAAAGTTATATAAGGTGGCTAAAACTGAAAATTTTAATTCAATTGTTTGATGAGTGACTTTGGTATATATCCCAAAATTAGTACCATTTTCGAAAATATATTGAATGATGATTAACACTCTGGGATCGTTCTTTAACAAGATCCATAATCTAAAAAAATGAATCTTTACAAATACAAAACTAAATTATAACTAATAGTTAGTGAGTGTCGACCATAGCTAATCATTTCAACCATAAAATCAATAGATCACTTTATCCACAGACAAAAATAAAAATAGCCGATCTTTTTTCTAAATAATACCGACTAGTTTCAGTTGCCTCCCAAAGTCTTACACTCGTTCTTTCACTCAGACTTCCTCCATACGCCCCTATCATTCCTCTAGCAAAAATCTCACATGTGGGGCAAGAGAACTACCCTACGAGCAGCCAAAACAAAAGAAAGACTGCCTATAAATGATTTTTTTTCTAAAAATAGTCAATTCGGTTTATGTCGTATTAAATTCCATTTTTAATCGAGTCATATTGAGTAATGAAAAAATCTTATTCAAATCGAGTTTATGTCGATTAAATTTGGGTTTGATTTCGATTTGGCATAATTTAGATTTCGGTGAAGTTGGTTTGAGTTAATTTCTTTTGAGTTATTTGGATATTGGGTTGATTATGGATCGTGTTAGTTTTTTAATCGGATTACATTAATTTTGTCACGTATACAATTATTCAATTTATCTAAATCATATATTCTAAAAAATTTGATCCCTAAACAAAAAATTTCAAGATCCGCTATTGACATATCAAACACAACACAGTTAAAAGCTAAGACTTGTTGATGGAACAACGCAAATAATACCCAATTTAAGCCCTTACAAAATTTGACTCCTTCATTTTAAGAAAAATATGAACTTAACTTTTGAAAGTTTTCGATTGTATTATGCGCGTATATTGTTCGATGAAATGCCACTTATAAAGATTTCCCCAAATATAACAGTATATGAATACCCTAAAACCTAAACAAATGCAGACATAATTAATAAGATTTACCTTCTGATTTGATGAATATAGTAGAAAACAGTTGTTAGTTTAGTCCAGCACCAAAAATTTGAAGCAAAGTTGCACTTCAAGAAGAAGATGGCAGAGAAAAGAATTTTGAAAATTCGGCGGGTCAAAGGCTTTCTTAGAGCTTTAGGCCTGACCCACTAAGGCAACAAGAGCCTATTCTCTTCGGCATAATTCAGCTGAACTGAACTGAACTGAACTGAACTGAACTGATTGGAGCTAAACTGAACTGAACTGAAATGAATTGAATTTAAAAAAATATTTAAACAATAATAATATGAATATTAAATAAAAATTATAATGATAAGTAATAATAATGAACAATAATAATAGTATTTTGGATATTTTTAATTGATAGTTCTAAATAAATAATATTAATAATCATAAATTAATAATAATAATAATAATTAATGATTATAATGATAATTAATAACTATTATTTTATAGTCTTTGTATTAATATATTAATACTTGATGATGATTATATAATAACAATAATATCTAAGAAGTAAATTAATATTACTACTTTAATAATTAGATTTAATAATATAATAATATTTAATAATAAAATAATGATTGGGTCGGACCGTGCAAAATTGCATCATAAACCGTTTTGACGTGATTTGATTGGTTTAAGCTTTTGACCTAAACCATGTTCCTCCCTAATAATAATAGTAATAATATATATATATATATATATATAATAGTAATAATAATGATATAAAATAAATTATAATAATAATAACAAGAGTAATTAGTAAAATAAATTAGACCAACATAATAATAATATTTAACAAAATGGTTATAAAAGAATGGAGCTGAACTGAACTGATTGGAGTTGAACTGAACTGAACTGAACTGAACTGAAGATAAGCTAGGGAGAACAGGCCCCAAGTCGCCGTTCTTTCGGTCTGAAATGAATTTAAATGATGTTGAGTTCACTTAATTTCACTTCAATTTAGTTCAGTTTAGTTCGGTTATTTCACTTTAATTCAATTCTTTGCAAGCCAAAAGAACATGACCCACTTAAAAAGCTAATTTTAGTGTTTGATAGCTAACGAATTTCGTTAGTGGATTCAGTGTCCATAAGAGAAAATTTTCAATGTCCATAAAAGAAAATTGGAAACCAACCCTCTCATTTGTTTATTTCTAAGAAACAAACAGTTATTCGCAATCCGTTAGTTCATCAGTCACTTTAGTGGAATCATTTAATAGTCAAAGAAGCTAATATAATTAACTAGTCAAATTAGTTAATACAATTACCTATTCGTTAAGCACCAAATAGGACTTGGATTTGTTTATGCAACTTTAGAGATCTAAAAAAAATTTAGAATATTTTTCTCTTAAGACTAGACACTTTGTACGTCTCTTAAATCACTCTTAACCAAAAAGATAATTATCACATTATTTGAATCCTTCTTTTTAAGGATATGACATAATTCTACAAAAAGACGCTTCTTATACCAATGAGATCATTTCAATCATCTCTCTACCAACTTTATTATCAAGATAAAATAACACAAAAAGTGTCACATAAATATGTCATATCAAGGTAACTTTGGATCTCAAAAAATAAACCGATGATAAGATTATATGTTATATAAATATATGATACTGATAGATTGATCTTATTTTAATTTGCTATTGAAAAGAAAACTAGATATATACTATGGCGAATTCTTATAAAAGATGGTCTTACATTAAGCTTAATGTAAGATCAGCCCAATAAGCCAATTAATAGCCCAATTACGCGTGCCACACGCTAAGGAACCCACACAAATTGATTTTTTTAACTTTTCGACCTAAAACCTTAACTTTTGCGTTTTTTTTTTTAACTTTTCAACCTAAAACCTTAACTTTTGCATAAAAATCCATAACTAATAAGGCTAATGGAGTGAAGGGAATGACGGGGGTGGTGGGAAGAAGGGTGGCTTGAAAAAATGCCTATTAGACTGGTCTTAATGTAAGACATCTAAACAAAATAACTTATGTTAATATTTAAAAGTTCAAGGTTTTAGGTTCAAAAATTGAGTTTTTAAGTTCAAAAATTTTAGCACATTTGTGAATATTGATTCTACATATGATATTAGTTATGGATTTTTATTCAAAAGTTAAGGTTTTAGGGCGAAAAGTTAAAAAACGCAAAAAGTTAAGGTTTTGGGTCGAATAGTTACAAAAATCAACTTGGTTGGGCTGCTTAGCGTGTGGCGCGCGTTATGAACTTCTCTAAGACTTATTGGGATGGTTTGAGATTAAAGCTTAACCTAAGATCGTCTTATGGTAAACCGACTCATATACTATAACTTCAAAAGATTTACAAAAGAATTATCTTGTTTGAATGAAACATCTATATCAATATTAAAAAGCGTAAACACATATTACAATCCGCCACGTGTCACTCTCCCTTCTTTACAATAATATTTATCAACATTATCTCATGAAAAAAAGTGCAAATTGTCCATGTGAAACTTCGAACTCGCGACCTCGAATATGAAAGATAAATGTTCTAACCATTGCGCCACTACATTAATATTGCTCCTTTTATCAATACTAATAGTAATAATTAAGTTACAACATTTTAATTGCATTTTTGAATAAAACTACTAATTTATAACTTTGTAATAACATCTTTCTACACAACAAAAACTTAGTTGTCTTAATATACTAAAGTACAATGCATGTAAACCTCAGAGCATCGACTGGGTCTAAATACTAGTTATTGATTCATTAACACTCAAATACTAAAACAACCATTTAATGTTATTTAGATGAAATTTAAGAAGCGTAACCTCCTTAGAGCATCTACAATCTTTACTAGATAATAAAGCCGTCCCGAAAGGAGCTACCACATCGCTCCACGTCATTATAAATAAATAATTAATTAATTTAATTTTCAATAGACAATAATTAAAGAAAATGATTATATCTTAAATAAAAATTACACTCCTTATATAAAGCTACGACTAATCCTTATCTAAAACTACAACTGATATAAAATTATAAAATAAGCCATAACTTTCATTTTAAATTTCCAAAAATTTTAATCTTTGCACCGTTAGATTCGTCTCGAAAAATACTTTGAATGAAGATCCACTTATGATATATTTTATTATACATAATTAATTAATTAATTTAATTGTCAATAGATAATAATTAAAAAAATGATTATATCGTAAATAAAAATCACATTCCCTATCTAAAGCTACAACTAATCCTTACCTAAAACTGCAACTGATATAAAATTATAAAATAAGCCATAACTTTCATTTCAAATCTCAGAAAATTTATTCTATGCACCATTAGATTCGTCTCGAAAAATACTCTGAATCAAGATCCACTTATGATATGTTTTCTGGAATTGCAAAAAAAACAACTTATATTTACTAAAGGTATCAACTAGACCACTCATTAATTAATAAAATAGGTTTTAAAAAAATTAAACACATAGTCATAAAAGAATCCAAATTGCGCAGTGATGGATAATATCATTCATATTAATTGTTATGATAGTAATCATGCACATAGGCGGTATTAAGGGCATTATTTGTTTGGAAGGAAATGCCAAATGATGTTTTAAAATTGAAGAACTTGCATATCCTACGAAATACATGGGGTAAAAGGTGATTTTTATTTGGGTGCATCAATTAGGGTTAGGTCAGTTAAAATATTATTTCAGTTGTTAAATTATAGTTGGTGCACCCTAACACAAAATATACAAAATCATAAGGTCATTTTAGAAAATCATGATATTTAGTTTTATCATATGGAAAAAAAACAATTTCATAAGGTCACTATAGTTACATGTACAAAATCATAGGGACATTTTAGAAGTCAAAATATTTTGATTCCACCATATAGAAACACAATACTACAGGTTCACCATATCGAATTTCCCAAAAAAAAATTTGGTCACTCATTAATTAATAAAATAAGTTTTAAAAAATTTAAGTTGATTTCTCAAAAATATATTTCGATATACACCTTACATCTTTTTTCAAAAAAGATATTCCTATTTGGTCAACTATCAACTAGGCGACACAAGTATGTACTACTCAAAAATAGTCCCAAGCAAGAGAATTTCAAGTAAACGTGTGCAACATAATGAATCGTGATGATACATGTAATATCAAACCAATGCAGATCATTGTCAAACACGAACCCACAAAAAATAATGTAAATATATTTATACATGCAATTTAAGTTGGGAATATAGATTTATACATCTCGAAATTGGTATGCAAATCAAACCCAAAAGGAAACCATGCATTATAAATTTATAATCTCAAACTAAATAATCTCCATGGATGAGAAGCAATTATTTTTTACCTAAATGAATCATGATTTTTCTTCATAAATTTGTTCGAAATCATTCAGACACACCTCATTTCAGACAAGTTTTATTATACGTCCGTGTGTATTATGAGTATGGTACACCCAATGCTATATTTTTGCTCATTGCTCATTTGGACGTCTCAACCCATGTTGATCTGATGAGAATAAGCAATCATAGTATAATTATTGTAGCACAAGTTCTTCAACTGAATTGATGAATTTATAGAAGAAATGAAAGTGAAAAAG
Source organism: Patellifolia procumbens (assembly GCA_947645195.1). Lineage (NCBI taxonomy): Eukaryota > Viridiplantae > Streptophyta > Magnoliopsida > Caryophyllales > Amaranthaceae > Patellifolia > Patellifolia procumbens. Next base: position 6,227,216 of record CANSGD010000144.1, read on the forward strand.
AGTAATTATGTGACTCAATAATATCGATAATATCAATAATAGTCTAAAGAAAACATGTTTGTTGTGTTTTTTATTTTATTTTGAGAGTTAACTTTACCAAAGTAATATTTGTGTATTATGACAACTTTAACTTTAATTTATTTTATTTTTTAGGACACTACTATATCTATAAAAGAAAGTAATTCTAAGTTCGAGATAAAGAAAATTATGAGCTCTTAATATAAGAATCCTTTAAGCATTAAACAATTTTTACGTTAGTCGGATGAGAATTATATGTAAATAACAACCGAAATATGATATCTATCAGTTTACTAATTATTTTATAATATTTTGTTAATCTTAAAGTGTTTAACACTGAAATTTAGATATAATGTAAATTATAATTAAATAAAACCCAATCTGGGCATTGCCCGGGTCATAAACTAGTGGATGTATATAAGGACTACCTTGTAAATATAAAAATACTTCAGCCTAGTAGCTGACCATTGGACATTGTAACTTATTTGAACTAGGTAGCCAAAACAATTATGGGTGTTAATGAGCCGAGCCTGCTCGCGAACTATTCGAATTTGGCTCGGTCAAAGCTCGGCTCGGTGGGGCTCGGCTAGAGTTTTAATGAGACGATACATGAACCAGACTAATCTCGGCTCGAAAAGCTCGTGAGCGGCTCGAATTATTTTTATATCATATATTTACCAAAGTGTTCACTATTCTCTTAGAACTAAAGTCCCACATTGACTAAGAAAAGATGCGTCAACCTTATTTTCTTTATAAATAGCTACTACTCCTTTATTTCCTCAACTTAGAGCTTGATTTTTTACCTCGGTTAATATACAAAATTTATACTTAATTTCCTTCACAAAAGGAATAAAGTATATTTTAAAGTATTTGATTATTTAATAATTAATTATTTAAATGCACTTAGAGTTTTATTGTTACAAGGCTAGAAGTATTATTTAATACATGAAGTCCCATCGAATTTTAGCAATGCTAAAAGGGAAACCAAGTTATAAAAGCACACGTTAGATAAGTTAAAAGAAACATGGAGTCCCACATCAAAATCTTAGCAATGCTAAGAGGGAAATCAAGTATAACATGGGTTTGATGAGTTTGTCTTCATCAAACTATGGAGTCCCACATCGAAATCTTAGCAATGCTAAGAGGGAAACCAAGTTATAACATGAGTTAGATGAGTTTTTTTTCTTCATCAAACTATTGAGTCCCACATCGAAATCTTAGCAATGCTAAGAGATAAACCAAGTTATAAAATCATATGATGGGTGAGTGGGTAAGAAACGAGCCATGAGCTCGAGCCACGAGCTTGAGATATCAAGGCTCGAGCTCGAACCGAGCCGCGAGTAGAGTCTCACGAGCTCGAGCCGAGCTGCGAGTAGAGCCTCACGAGCTCGAGCCAAGCTTGTCAGTATTCGGGCTCGGCTCGGCTCATTAACAACCACGATTACAGGGAGAGAGTTGGGAGAAAGGTTATCAACACCGGGACCATATTTTAAATTGGAAGGAGAACATAAGATTAGACAATCCTATCAATATTGCAAAATACGAATTATTCTCAAATTTGTGAAGTTTTTTCTCATTAATACAACACTAACGATTTCAATTCTAGATAAGTACCCCCTTGAAAAAGATTAATCTCATTTGTTGACGTATGGGATTTCTCATGCTAGGTTGTTGGAAGTGCATGATAATGTTTGTGCAATGGTGATGATAGAGATCTTGGTGTGTACGCGGTGGTAAATGGTGATTTAAGGATTTCTCATGCAACACTAATGTTTTGGTTGAAAAGACAGAGTGGAAGGACAGTGAAAAGGTTAAGAAGTAACACGTTTTTTCGGATAAATTAAGGCTATAAGTTTCACAAGTAGCATACATTAAAAAGGAAAGGTTATTGATACGAGGATAAAACAATTTGTTTTAATTGAAAAAATTGGTAATTAAATTATATCCAAGTTTGACTTGATCTAAAGGAAATAGTTTGATCCAAATACGAAAACATAAAAGTTCAAAATATAAATATTTTTATATTTTAGGTAACTTAACTACATACTTCTTATATGCTCAATTATGTAAATTTTAGCCATAAGTTCTTTTTATGGTCATAAGTTTTTCTAACATATAGATAAAATACCAGCATCTGTAATCTTTTTACTTGATTCTTTTGTCTTTAATATTCTCTACAAGAAGTCTACCATTAATCACCACATGCCCAATTATATTATTCGTTAAGTTTTTTAAGGTGTACTTTCAAAATCATATTCCTTAGCTGTTGTGTATGTATGTCTCCTAGGTAAGTGAAATTTTCATAAACTCACAAGATATAAAACTAGGAAACATTAGAAAATATTACTTTTTATGTCCAACTAAACAATCACGCCAAAAGCAACAACAAGATACTTTCTCTTTTCATGTTTTCACGCTTCCGATGCAAAGTTTCAAACATTAATATCTTTATTTATTAATACGTAAAAAATACGAAAAGCTGATATTAAACAATATGCAATGAGATGAATTTAACTAGATCCAATAAAGCTAAATTTTTCCTAAACAAATATCAACAAAGACAATAATTAAAGTATAAGACGTAAGCAATAAGTACTACTATACAAATGATGCAACTATTCTTAAACAGAGGGAGTAGAAAATAAAGCAAAAAAAACAAAATGCATGGGTCCTCCCATACTATCCATAGACAGCAAATATATGCAAATATCATTGACAAAACTTTCAAGTAGCAAACCATTGAATTTAAAGGATTCTCAACCTACCATATTTCTTCAGCTGAATCATTACCACACATTTTTGTTTCCATTTAGACTTTCCACTGTCTCCTCTCTATAGCCACGCCATATTAGAAACAGAATAGTTCCACTACACATCAAAACTCTCCATTCCTGATGACTTCCTTCAGCAAAAAAAACAAAAGAAAAACGAAGAAGCTATCACAGGCAACTCGAACTGCATTATGCATCAGCTTTTCGTCAAGTCGTTTTCGGACCTTTTCTACTTGCTAACTATCTTCTGTAGTTAGTGGATTGATCTATTAAGAGGTTTCAATTTAATAGGACACTTCGCAACTAATCCAATATCACTGCAAAAAATGGAAAATCCTATTGAATACATTAGATGAAAGCTCAAGAAGACAAAGTCAATCTGTATGATTGTATTTGGTATATTGTTTCTTGCAGTTGAAATAGCACATTATCTCGTCGTAATTCAACAAAAGAAGCACAAGGTTAATTCATAGCTCAACATCACTATAATAATGGAAGAATTACATAGGAAAAGAAGGAAATTATTCTATATCTCGTTGGCAAAATTTGTTAGGGCCTCTTCCCTCTACATATAATGCCCCAAATTTGGGCAAATGGAGCATAGCAGTTTTCAGCATATATCTCCCTTTGTTACTTGTACTCAATAGTTTTCCAACCACGTCAAAGTTATGCTTTCTAACACATTGTAGTACCCGTTCTTTTTTTACAATAGTAAGGAGAATGACCCTACTAGATTAGCATATCTCGCAGGTCAATCCGTCTAATTACTAACACATCAGACGACTTCAAAATTCAGATCCCTTACTACTAGCCAAGTACTACTTGGTGTAATAATAGTACTTACTATTATATTTATTACCAGCTAGCTCCAAATGGTGTGTAGAATTAGCACTTAGCACTTGGTCGGCTATATATAACTGTAAGTTCTTCTTCTCATGATCTACATATGATGCTGGAGCTTCCAACTGTGATCATTGGATGTCTCCTCTTCATCTTCTTCCCCGCTTGAAGAGTTGCATTTTCTCAACCTCTCCAAGTGAAGTGGGCCTTTTGGTGAGCTTGAATGTTCAAGGTCCATTGTCGAGCATCCCATTTCAAGCTGATCGTCTCCACAGCCAATTCCTACGCCAGTTGACAATTCAGTGGTGATGCCAGGAGCCGGAACCTTTCGGACATGAAGCCTATATTTCTGTACAAAGGCAGCAGATGCACCATCATTCAGTTATCCATCTATCTAGAGCCATATATCTAAGAAACAAAGGCAAAATTTCTAGTGATTTGGTCTTGCATTGTATGAAACACGCAAAATTTTCATGACATGGGGGCAAGCGCAAATGCACAAGTATATGATCTCTTACACCTTGTTTAAATAGCAATGACGAAGGGCAAGGAAAGGGAGAGAAGAAAAGGGGAGGAGGAGGAAAGGAAGCGGAGAAACGAGTGAGGTTGCATTTTCTTTCCAAATCTTCAACATTGGAAATTTTGGGTTTATCAAGAGAGAAAGAAAATGAATACTTCCAATTCCCTCCTTGGAAGTTGTTTCCAAACAAGAGAAAATGTATTCTTCCCTTCCATTTTTACTCATTTCCTCCAAATTCCTCTATTCAAACAAATTATTAGTGAAATCCAACATTTGGTTTTCCCATATCCTCAAGGTTCAATCTATACCAGCCAAGACCAGATTTGTACTTCCAAGTAACAGCACGAAAAGCATATTATACTTTCCGCTGTTTCATAAATATATTCGTTGTTACTCTCAATACGAGAACCAAGGAAAGAAGGGGTTAGCAGAATTTAACGGGTCCTTTATTTCTAGGCAGAGAAAGTAAGTTCTTAGGAAAATGGGTGTACTTTATAGATCAAGTGGATTTATGTAGCGAGATGATGAGAGTGTAAAAGAGGGGAAAGGATTATTAAAAACGGACTTAAACTCAACGCAAAAGGATTTTATGGAACGGGGTATAGCAAAAAAAGAGTCTTAGCAAAATGGAGGGAGTACATTATATAGCTAATGTGGAAATTAAAATGATTAAGTTGAATAATCTAGTCCTAGAAAAACAAACACAAGTGCTCTAGTAAAGTTCAATAAGTTAAGTGAAAGAAGGATAATAGACTAATAGTAGTATGAAACAGACCTGTAGATGGCTTTTAACTTCATCATTGGTTAGCCCATCCACTTGCATAAGTTCTCTTATTTGCTTAGGAGTAGCCACTGCAAACCAAACAAAAGTATACATAAACAAGACATATAATTACTCATATATAGCCCTAATTGGCATAGATTATTGAAATAATTGGTAACTCTACTCTTGCTAAGTAATCATATATGTACTCAACTGCTATCTTTGTATCATAACGGAGTATAAAGACTCTTTCCTAGAATCAACTTTCATTAAATAGTGCCCATCAGAGTTTTTAACAAGTAATTGCAGCAAATTAAACTTTACCAAATTCTTCTTTTACGTCTTATCGTTGATTATGTTTATACCAACATAAAATTGTGGACAACTTTTTGGATGGGAGTTTTTGGTAAGTGTTTTGTGTGGCTTTATCATTGATTTTTTTGACGTTTTATATGGTCAAACAGTCAAAACGTGTTAAGAGTCTGTTCTTTTGGTCAGCAATGAATTTAAATTAATTTCAGTTCAGCTCAATTAAGTTCAATTCAGCTCATGCTGAGTCAGGAATTGTAGTTAGATGGAATTCTCAATTTATTTCAGTTCTTTGCAGTCCAAAAGAACAAGGCTTTAAATAAATATTAAGCTTTTCCAAGAGCAAAACCAACCTCTTATATCGGCTTTTGGTTTCATTTCCACTAAACAACCAATACCGACACTCTGATTTTACTAAAAACCTTTTATAATCAGTTAATAATCAAGCAACAACATAAACAATCAACACAAATATAATTTGATTTTACTTCCTCTTTGTACATCATGCACATCATCTAAGGTCGAACACTCCAACTTTAACCTCTACTACAAATTGTAAGAAACTCGCATGCTTCATAAAAATAGATAGATAATGCTGTTATCATCGCATATTTGTTTAATACTAACTTCAAGTTTCCTCCATTTTTTAAGTGATACACTTGTTTTTTCACGCTTATTAAGGAAGCGATTTAAAGTTGGAAACGAATAAATTTTTCGATAAAATTTTAATACAAGCAAGAATGAGATCTATATTACTTGTGTTAAAACTTCATCGAAAAATTCAATCGCTTTCTTCCTTAAATCGTTTCCTTGATAAGCATGAAAAAACAAGTTTATTACTTAAAAAATCGGAAAAAGTAAAATTTTTTAATTTCTCATACATAGGGCTATATATCATTCTTCATCCATTAAACATAACATCAATATGACAACTAATTTATAGTGAAGACTCTTTCACTTCTGAGTTACCAAGACAAAACTTATTTTTTTTGTGGATTACTAAGAATTAAAAACATTCAATTAAATTACACAACCTCACCTCGGGACCCACCAAGCTTTTCAAGAGCGTCAACAAACCGCCGATGAAGTTCCGGCGACCAGCACCGCCGTCGCTTCCTGGCTGTCTGATACGACGCTTTGGTTTCAATTTTAGCCGTCTGAGTCGAGAAAAACGAACCGGAAAATATTCCACCGGTTCCAGGTTTTCCACCATCCGGTTCAACCGCTTCTGTGGTTTCCAGACCGGGAGGCACCAACGAGAGTCTCGGAACATCATCTGTAACCTCAGTAAAAGACAATAATACCCCTTTCTCTTCATGTTTACGCGGCGCCTCGTATTCGTCCTCTTCACTTGTCTGAAAAGTGTAGTTTTACGTTTTTATCCTCGAAATTCAACACCTCAAAAAAAAAAAAGGAAAAATGGGTTTTAAAATTACCGGACTCCATAACTGAGCAGAGCTCATCCATGTCTTTTTCTCATACTCATCAATTCCCAATTTTACCCCTATACTCCCATCAAATTTACCATCGTCCCCCCGTTTTTCTTCATTTCTCTTCGCCATCTCTTTCAACTTCCTAATTGCTGTAACACAAATCAAATAATCAATACCCAAACAATATTAAAATAGGAGTATTCGGCAATTGGCTAGTGATTGTTCGCCGATAACTTTTTGTGCTGGTTGGTTTATTTCTGTCGGCTTGTTTGACTGGTTGCGTAAGTGTAATTATTTTGATTGTTTATAAAAGTGTTTCTAAGAGCGACGGTTACTATTAGCCGTTTATTACAAAACGAAATCGAAAGCCAAAATTGGGAAATAAAAGTAACTTTTGATTTTAAAGCCGGCTTTTCAGCTAGTGCATAAGTAATCCAATTTTACTTCCCTTCGCCATCGATTAATTAGTTAAGGGATGGAGACCACTATGTAAAGACCAACTCGATGAAAAAATAAACTATAGAGATCTAATTATATAGGCTAAAAGAAAGCATACCATCGTTTAACAGAAGAAATGAAAGAGGAAGTTCACGTTGAAATGCTTGGATCTTCTTAAGCTCATCTTGTAATCCATTAACAAACTCATTAATTTTAGAGAATTCGCCGAAATCGGCGATTTCGGTGACGAAAAAACGGGTTAAAAATTCAGGAAAAGACGACGAAATCGCCGGAGTTGGCGTCGGTGGGCCTAAATCTAAGCTTAATAGAGGCAATTCCGACGCCATAAAAATTGATGCTTATTTAATTTCCGTTAATTTTACGAGGAAAATAGAAGATGTTTTGTTTGTTCACACTAAGAGTTGAGAAGATAAGCATGGAAAAAATGAGAGGAGAAAGACAAGAAAAATAACGCCAACTTATATATAGGGTAAATGGAATAAATGGTGGAAGCGAAATCGGGGCGTCGCGTATTTAGAATCTAATGGAGCATTTTTTGTGTTTTTTAATTTTTAAAATCCACTTTTTGTGGTTGGTTTCTTATTTCTTTCCACTTTCTAAAAATCAAGGGTGTAAAATTAAAGAATATTGTATGAGAGAATCAAAAGTGATCTGTTTTTTTTTTGTTGTTATACTTTTGGGCGCGTGGTATCGGATAAGCATAGTTGTAGTAGTACATCCGTAATTGATAGGTTTGTCCAACCACACTTATCAAATCGTTTTATACCACAACTCATTTTATTATTAATGATGAATGATATTTTTAGTGTGTAGAATTCTATTTTATTGTCTAATAATTATATGCAAAGAACTGAATTGTACTGTATTTAATTTTAATCTCTGACTTAATAGCAGATGAGTTGAGATGAACTTATTAGGATATATCTCTAATAGAACTGAAACTAATTTAAGTTCATTGCAGATCAAAAACACAAGATTACGTCCAATTAATGTACTTCCTCCGTACAGTGCCGTTCCTGACATTTTTGGTGCCCTAGGCGCAAAATCAAAATTAGGCCCCAAAAATATAATTTTTTTCTTCATATATCTAATTTTAGATATTAATTTTTGAAGTTGTGTCTTGAAACTATGCAAAAACAAATATAGCATCGGTTTTAGAAATATAGTAGTATTAGTACGCTTTAGTTCATTTTTTCATTAACTTCTTTTTCTTAAAAGAATTGCATAAGTATTGAATCCCATCATCATTGCCGATAATCTAAAAGTCTTTCCCGTGGTAAGGTCTTCATTTATCACCAAAAAGAGAAAACTATATATATCCATGAAAAATAACCAAACACCCATATGAAAAATAAGAATTTGGAAAGGAAAAAAATTGTTCAAAAATATAAAATTGGAAAAAAAAAATTTAATAGAATGTGTAAAGATATTTTACGAAACAACGATATTTAAAAATAAAATCAAGAAGAAATCAAATATCAAATTTTACAGAGACTTATGTTTGACAGTCTATCTATGAGTACATGGTTAGAAAGTATGATGTTTAAGTTAAAATGGTAAGGTTTGAACTCGAAGGTTCAAAGTTTTAAAATTTTAACTCTTATACTTTTAAGTAAAAACCTCAACGATTATAAGATTATGAGCTAAAACCTTTTTGCTTAGATTAAAACCTTTTGGTCTTAATGGTCTATCCTAAGACTTACTTAATATAGATAATAGTTTTTCAATTGATTTTCAAAGATCCTTGATGAGAATATTTTGTTAGTAAAATTGTTTTAGATGATTGAAACTCATTATATGACTTGGAATGTGGTACCGTACAAATTATAGATGATAATTGTTTATCGCTATTCAATGGGAATATTGGACAAAAATTTGCTATTAATTGTTGAACCTTTTGGTTAAAATAATATTTTCCATTTGAATTAAAGGTAGGATTATTTATACGTAACAGTTCATGAGATTGGCAAAATATTAGAATTAGGAAGTGAAAGTTTAGGGAAAAGAAAGTAATAAAGGTCCCTAAATATTCTCTTTCTTTTTTTCTTCTTCGGTATTCTCAAGAGTATCCTCGCGCATAAGCAAATTTTTTCCCTATATGACATACTCCCTCCGTTTCTTTTTGTTTGTCCTACTTTCCGTTTTTGTCCGTTTCTTTTTGTTTGTCCTACTTTTTATTTTTCCTTATATGGCAAAATTATATCAACCATCTACACCTACTTTATCACTTTTTGGTCCCACATGTACCTTAAAAGTTTCTCTCACCTACTTTAACTACCACATTTATTATAAAATAAGTGGACTCCTTACTTGTTATCCCCACCCACATGCATATGACATCATCTTTCTTGGCATTTGGAGCTACAGTAAATGGGACAAACAAAAAGAAACGGAGGGAGTAGTTTCTAATTTGGGCCCCTCGAAGAATTGGGCCCTAGGCGGTCGCACTCGAGGCCTACCCTCAAAACCGGCCCTGCCTCCGTAACAAAAAGAATGCATCATTTGCACTTTTGACGCTATTCACAGTTTTAAATTTAATCGCAATTTGTGACTTATACACAAGGGAAAATATAGTCATGTAGGGTCTTGTTGGATTCGTCTCAACTTGTAGTTTTTTATGATCTAATATTTATAATTTTTACAAATATATAATTAGAGATATTAATCTTTAAAGTTTTATCTTGGCATGCGTGCCCAAGCAAATGGTGCATTTATTTTGTTACGGAGGAAGTAGTAAAATTTGATATCATCAATGAATAAACACAATTACGTTCAATTTTATTATATTTGTTTTATGTTCATGAATATTTATATATGTTAAACGCCATTTATTTCCATTGAAAATTACGAGAAATCAATTATAAAGGGCATGTTCTCCCCACTTATTTTCAGTTCAGTTCAGCTTTGAACAATACTTTTACTCTCACATAACACTATTCATTTTAGTTTAGTTTAGTTCAGTTCAATTCAGCTGTTTTATGCCGAAATGAACAGGCGCAAAGAACAAATAGAAATAAAATGAATAGTAAGGTGGAGTTTCATTTTATGGTAAAAAGAGCATTGGGCCTTTTTTTAATATTTGTTCTCCAACAACCACAGTATACCTAGTATGGTACTAATCAAGCCACGTATAGTGGTCAAAAACTGTTTAATATGTTAGATGTGAAACTAATGATTTATTACCTTAAATGAATAAATCCTAATATTACTAGTACAATGAAACGATCTTCAGTGTACTTTGCCAGCACTATCTAATCTAGTTTTACTCGCCAAATCGAGTCATAAACACTCGTGAAAATCGCAAACCAAATAACCAAACTATCCAAGTCAAAATCCAATGTTTAATTTAGAAGTTTATGAATTTAAACATGGCTTCAAAATTCCCTTAGGTAAACAAACTACTCATAAATCATGAAAAAGTACAAACCATAAGGATTAACAGAGAAACTCTTGGGTGGACGTTGTCCACACAAAAAATAGTGTAGACCACCAAACTTTTGATCGCTAAACCTTAACGTTTGATTACAAAATCTTAATTACAAAATCTTAACTTTTGAAACAAACCTTAATTTTTCATTTATAACACGTAACTTTTGATTACAAAATATTAACTTTTGATTGTTAAACCTTAACTTTTAATTACAAAATATTAACTTTTGGGCTTTGTACTGGGTCTATAATAAATTTAGTGTAGACTTGGTCTATATTAGACTTGTTGAATAAGTAAAGAAAGCAACGAAGTATGATAAGGAGTAAGAAATTCTCATCGATATTGCAAAGAGTCTCCAAATCTTTAAGTTTCCTTTTTAGATTTTTCAAATTCCAAGCTTTCAACAAACTTTTTCTTACTTCCCTCTCTGAAAGATGAGAATTTCTCTCTCTGAAAACCTTGACTGAAGCTTCCACTAAGCTTATGGAGGCTATCCCTCCAAAAGTCCCCTTCAAAAGTTTGAGATTCGTGTCCTTTAAAGGGTTGCACAAAAATGGGTTTATCGGGTGGAAAAACATAGATATACACAAGAATTGAGTGAAGGGCCCACTCCACTTCATACATACGGCATACCCGTTCTATCATATTAGGCTTAAGAAAAGGCTTCAACAAATTTGGAGTGGTTGATTCGTTCAAGATCAGGTTTGTTAGCTCCCTTTGAGCAGGCAACTCAATTTGGAACGGACATATCTATTTCGTTCTTTTATCGGAATTGGCTTATGATCAAACCGTTGAAAAGATTTCATCTCCAGCTCTTGACTCACCTAAATTTGTTGAATAATATGGGATATATGTTTATTTGAAGTTAACCCTTGCGCACAAACATTTCCAAAATGTGTTATTTTGCTTCAATCACTATTGTGTTCCCCGGTGTGCGGGATGACGAACTTTGAGGTCGATAGTAAAATATCGAACACAAAAGAAATTTATATTAGAGCCTAGAAAGATGACTAAAATATCTAACATTTACGAATGAGTTATAATTTATTCAATTATTCAAAAATAAACAAAATTAATTAACTAGAAAATACAAAAGAGGAGGAGAAAAGACTCGAAATAAGGGGAAGTAAGGGGCTTGCATTGGCAATTATCACTCATCACCTACCATACAAGAAAAAAAAACCAAAGTGTCTTTATTAAATAAAAAACATACCTAAATAGAGAAATATATTTATTATTTTAAAATAAAATAGAGGGAGTACTAATTGGTTATTGATTATTTCCAAAAATAAGGTTGGTTGTGTATTTGATGAAGAGGGATGAATAAGGTGAGGGTTGAAAGAGTTAAACGAAGAGCAAAATGAAGATAAAAGTTGTGTTCTCTTAGCCTTAAAAATTAATTTTATTTTCAATTAGTTATAATTTATAATAAGTTTATGTACTATAAGTTTCAAAAAGTTTCCATTAGTTTTAATATCTCATAAAATAACCTTTAATTAGTTAAAACTTAGTTGAAACAAGTTCCAATAAGTTTCAGTAAGTTCCAATGAGATAAAATAAGTTCTAATAAAATTTTGGTATCTTATAAAATAACCTTCAACAAATTTCGATAAGTTTAGACAATTCATATTTAATTAATTAATAAGTTTTAAAAATTCCAAACAAGTTATAGAAGAGTTTAGATAAATTCTGGAAAAAAAATAAAATAAGGAAACATAAGATGAATATAACACACACAATTAATGAAAATAGGAGGAAGAAAGACTATGGCGGAGAGGAGGGACAAGGTGATAAAGAGAAAGACTATATGAGGGGGAAGGTGTAAAAATGACATCTACTTTAAGTGTTAAAAAGTACTTATAAGCCATGAAAATAAATCTTATGTTACTCACGCAAGAAAGATCATAATATATTGAACTACTCCCTCCGTCCCCAAATAGATTTCCCATTTGCTTTTTGCACGGTCTTCAATGTACAACTTTGACCGTTAATATATTTATTTGTGTGTTAATAAAAATTATAAAAAGTTGATATTTGGAATGTACACATTAACACGAATCTAACAAGATCCATCATGACTATTATTAATATTATAATAGTGAGAATTTATGGTCAAAGTTTACAAAGTTTGACTTAGAATAAAGCAAATGGGAAATCTATTGGGGAACGGAGGAAATATTTAAGATTTTACCCATAAGCTTTTCGACCGTTTTTCATGTAATAGTTAGGACATTGCTCGAGCTTAACAACTATGTATCCAATGAAAAAGAAAAAGTATTAGCATGGAGGAGGACAAACTGGTGTTAAGTATTAGTTGACATTTTTATATTAACTTTATCTTGTTTCTCGACTTCTGGTGTTACAATAATATGAAGATGGGAAATAGAGAAAAAGGCTTCTAGAATATGGTTAAAAGATCATAAAAGGTCCTCACTTGAATTAAAGGGCTAAGCAAGTTGAGTAAAACCTCTGTAAACAATTATTACTATACATAGAAGTTTACATAAGTCGTGCATTATATGTGTTCTAACTTAATCGACATTTTTATTCTAATAAAAATCATGAAGTCCCATCTTAGTGAAAGAAACTTATTAAATGATTCCTTCTTACTTTTATTTGTTATTAATAAGATTATTAGTTTATTACTATACATAGAAGTTTATATAAGTCGTGCATTATATGTATTCTAACTTAATCTACATATCAAGTAGTACTTGGTCTAGTGAAAAGGAGTGTACCATTAGCTTCCAACTTCAAGGTTGGGGGTTCAATCCCCATTAGGGGCACTTTGAGGGTAGAAATTTCCCTTACCCTTCCCCCTACTCTCAAGTGCCTGCCCCAATAGGACCCGAGTGGGGTCCGGGCCACTTCTTACCCGAAAAAATAAAAAAACTTAATCTACATTTTTATCCTAATAAAAATCATGGAGCCTCATCTTAGTGAAAGAAACTTATTAAATGATTCCTTATTACTTTTATTTGTTATTAATAATTTATAAAAATTATATGGTTACTTCGATGGAGTCAAGTGTTATTGTATTTTTAATGCGATTAACAAATTAACTTCTCATATAGAACGATGACAATAATTATTTTTCACTCATCACGTATAGAATGTGCAACAAATGAGGGTATTGATGGAGGCGTTCAACAGCTATTCAGATTATTACATAGTCAAATGTTACCAAGTAAGTGTTGGTCCAGTGGTGATGGGGACTGGCTTTGATAAGACGAACCCGTGTTCGAATCCCCGCAACACCCTTGGGAGAGGAATGGAACCTAACCACCCCGAACTTGGCCTCGATCCGGATGTAGCCCAAAGGGTGAACCGAGTGCAAACACCAAAAAAATAGTCAAATGTTGGCATTACAAGAGAGATTATGATAAAGTTACAAGATACGATATATTTTTTCAGTAATTGTTAATTGGTCTTATTTAAAAGAGAGATTAATTGGTCTTATTTAAAAGTGATTTTCGAAAACGATGTGAAATCAGAGTTTAGCGTCCTTTATAATTCTTTGTACACAAATTATTGCAAGAGTGAATATAATTTTAACATATAAATTAAACTAACATAAATTCACATTCTATTAACAAGCTCATTCCATCTCACCCTAACATAACTAAGTTTCGCACCAACCTAGTCATCTCTTCTCCTTTCTTTATTTCACTTTTAGTCTCGAACTGCAACATTTTCTAATAAGAAAAAAACCATCAGGCTTACCGAATGAATTAAAATAGTTACTAAATGAATTAAATTAGTCACTGAATGAAGTAAACATTGTGATTATTAAATGAATTAAACTTGTGACTAAATAGATTAAACTAGACAGAAATGGATTAAACGAGTCATTACTATTAGAAAGACGGATTGTTATTTTTTTAATAATTAGCTTGAGTCTTAAATAATTTAAAAATAGACGGTGTTTTACAAGACAATATGTTTTTTGTCTACTATAGAAATGTTATTGATATCTCACACTCATATATTTGTAATTATTTGGTCAAACCGTCAAATAAAATTCCCCCTTATCTATTAGAAAAGATGGTTAAAGAGTCAAAATTTGGATTGGCTTCAATGATATCTATTTTCCGTTCTATTTAATGTCTTACCAAAATAAAAGCTTGTAGTGAAAATTTGCAAATTGCAATGTATAATTAACTCAAACAAGTAATTTACGCGATATCTTTATTCGTACCATCTTGCTCAAAAGGCAAAAGCAATGAGCAACTTTCAAGCTTCATAACTTTATTAGTCATTGTCAGCTAATTTGAGTTCATTACTCGCTCCCTCACGTAACAAAACATTAATGCTTCTATAATATCTTATCCATCATATATGACCAATAAGCTATAAACTGAGCTTATTTGAGCTTACTAAAACTGTTGTAATTTATGTGAAGTTATTGAAATATTTCATCCGTTTCTAAATAAGTGACACATTTGAATAGTGTTTACTATTTACAGTTTAGACTTTAATTATCTTTGGTGATTTACTTTTTAGGAAAAATATAGTCATATGGGATCTTGTTAGATTCGTTTCAATGTAGATTTTTTTAAAATCAACTTTTTATAATTTTTACTTATTAATAATTATAGATATAAATAATTAAATAATGCATTGACAATCGTGAAAAGATGAAGTGTGTCACTTATTTAGAAACAGAGGAAGAATAAAATTGATTTTGCCAAACCGTAACTATTTTCAGTCAAAGAGAACGAGACTATGAGAGTATTCATTATACGTCCGGGTGTACCATGAGTATGGTACACCCAAATCTATTTGAGCAAAAGAATAGCTACCCAAATCTACTTGAGCAAAAAAATAGTACTACCTCCGTTCTTTTTTAGTTGCAAAGTTTTGACCAAAAAGCTCTCACAGTTTTGGTGAAAACATTGCAACTAAAAAAGAACGGAGGTAGTATTAACTTTGTCTCACGATACAAGGAGAATCGTTAAACCTTGTCTCAAGGTACAAGGAGAACCCACAAATACATGTCTCACGACACATGCAGAACCATTTTATTTTATTTTTTGAAAAATAACAAATCCAATAAATTACTAACCATTTGTCCCAATATATTTGCTAGATTCACTTTTCCAAGATACAATTTCAAAAACTAATATCTCAAATTTGGTAAAGGAAAAAATTACAAACATTATATATGTGAAAAGTACACATTGAGACGAATAAAATAAGATCCCACATGAGTATATTTTTCTTTATGTATATAAACTTAAAGACAGTCAAAGTGACAAAGTAAATAGTACTCAAAGTCAATATGTAGCAAATAAATTAAGCCGGAGGGAGTGGTATTGAGTGACAACTGACAATGTATTATGAAGAAAAACAAAAAATCGGAAATAAATTGTCATGATATAGAAACCGAAATTCCTTTACAAAATTACATTATTATTTCACTTGTATTTCTGGGAAAATAATGCAATTTTTTGGCTATTCACAATAAAAGCTTTTTGGTTATTTCAGAATAAATCGACGCCTCATTAACTTCGAGTAAGTCAAAGCCGAATAACACCTGAAGAATAGGTAAATATAAAACATGTGTCGCCTAATAATTGGTTCTCATAGACAAATTTTACAAAAAAAAACTAAAAAATTTAAAAACAAAAAGATGAACAACAAAAAGCATGTGAAGGTTGTTTCATTGTTGGGGAAGGGGAGGGGGTGGCAGTAGGTGGAGGTAGGGCGTTTTCGTGGTTGGGGAAGAGGAAGGGATGGCAATGGGTTGGAGGATGAGCGATTTCGTAGCTGGGCAAAGGGAGGAAGGGGTTGGAGAGGAGAGGGGAGGTCGTGGTAAAGGTGAAAGAGGGCCAATTGAAGGGGGTGGTTTTGGTTTAGTTTAGTTTTTTTTGTTTCATTTTATTCAATATCGTAAGTAGAAGTAAGATTAATTAAAAATTATCATTTGTTCAAGTCACAGATCATCATAACTTAGTCCAAGTTAATGAGGTATAAATGTTGTTTTATTCGGGTATAATAAAAAATTTGTTTTATTATATGCAAATCGTTAAAATATTGCATTTTTAGAAACAAATAACCCTTATTTCTATTCATTAACATCTAATAGCGGTAAGCTAAATTTAATCGGTAAAGTTTTATCAAGACTTGAAATTAAATATCGTCTATATTATTGTATTTTATTGTTCTTTTTTTTAAGGAGGTATTTATCGCTCTTTATGCAACAACAAAAAGTTATAGTATAAATTAATCTACTCTCCTACTCTCTCCTACTCTCTGATCCTTGCTTCTCTTATCCCCTTTCTCTTTGCTTTATTTTTTCTCCTTGAGCTAGGGGAACCGGATCTCACGATCACTGCTAAGTGCTAACCAATCTTTTCATGGCATCAAAGAATCAATACTTTAGTTTGTAATCGAATTTGTTCTCCTTGGTTTTCCCATTCGCAAATATTTTCCTTTCTGTATGTATACTTTTACATGTTTAGAGCACACATGCTTCCCCAAACTCAAACTCATGCCAGCCCAAATTAGAAAAATAAATTGTGTTCATTACATTATAAGAGGTTCTATATTTTACCTCTTTTTTTTAAAATTAAATATTGATGATTAAAAAGGACCTAAATGTTGGTTTATTTATGGTAGAAATGTGTTTATCTTTATACTACTAGCTTTATATGCACGCGATGCGTGCCTATAAAAAAAATACTACCTCCGTTTTTATAGTTGCAATGTTTTGACCAAAACTGTGAGAGCTTTTTGGTCAAAACATTGCAACTAAAAAAAAGGAGGTAGTATGTAAGGATTTGAGAGAAGTTACACATTAATTTCTCCAGTGAAATGTATACATATTTTTCATATTATTAAAAATAATTGTTAATATTTTTTCTTTTTTTTTGAGGGTGCACATCTCAAAAGATTTTAAATAAAGGAATAATATAAATATATAAAAATAAAGACTAATAAATATTAGAGATTAGACTAGCAATAATAATTAAATAAAAAAGCCTAAAAAGACAAAAATATCTTACCAAAGATTAATAAAAGATGTCATTTAGAGCATCCCTACTTACGATTAAAAAAAATATATCACCCCTCTCTCTTCCAATTTTCTCAGTCATCCTAAAATACTTTATCATGTTTCATGATCAGTTTGATCAAATGCACCCCATTCATTAGCAATCAGTTACTCATGTATTTGAAAATTTAAAAAATTCAAAAGTATATAAAAATATAGCAAAGTGAGTGTCTATTTATATATCTTCAGAAAATATAACAGTTGATATTTTTTTAAATTGTTTTTACTTTGTAGATTTTCAGATATTTTAGTTTGAAGTTTTAAATTTTTTTGCTAAAAAATCTGTTTGCTGAGATTGGAAAGAAACTTAATTCATTTAACTTTTTTGATTTTTTTAATTTCCTTTTTCTTATTTTTGGTGTCCACCTCCCCTCCTCCCTTATAAGGGAAGATGGGGGTGGACACTAAAATTAAGAAAAGAAAAAACAAATAAAATAAATCAAGGAAGTTATTAAGTAATTAAGTTTATTTCCAAACTTAGCCATTAGATTTTTAGTAAAAAAATATTTAAACTTTGAACTAAAATATCTAAAAATCTACGAAGTAAAAACATTTAACATCAATGGTTATATTTTCTTGAGATATATAAATAGACACCCACTTTGCTATATTTTCATAAACTTTTAATTTTTTTTTAATTTTCAAATACATGAGCAATTGATTGCTCATGAGTGAAGGTACATTTGATTAAATTGAACATGAAACATGATAAAATATTTGAGGATGAGTGAAAAAGTGATAGAGGGAGATGGATGTTACTCATGAGTGATGATGCTAATGACATCTTCCATTAATCTTTTGTAAGATTTTTTGGCTTTTTTTGCCCTTTGTTTTTAAAATCACTATTGCGAATCTAATCTCTAATATTTATTACCTTTTTTATGTATTTAAATCGTTTCACTATTTAAACTCTTTGAAATTACAATTACACCCTCAAAAAAACCAAAATAACTAAAATTTAACGATTATTTTTAAAAGTATGAAAAATATGCATACACTTCACTGGATAAATTACAATGTAGTTTCTCCCAAATCCTTAAATATTAATCTATTGCACGAGACATGCATTGCGTGCATATATGGCTAGTAGTTAATACTTGCTCCGTTTCTTTTTAATTGCAACATTTGCCAAAAATGGAAATATCAAATAAATTGCAACAAATGTTTTCTTTCCTTTTTTACAAGTCATTTCTCTCTATCTCTCTCCTTATCACATGCCCCACTTTCTCTCTCCATCCCTTTCATACTCACACCAAAATTTTGCCTAGGAGTCCACCCACTTGAGTTTGTTGCAATTAAAAAGAAACGGAGGAAATATATGGTTTGACTAGAGTATCTTTACAAAAAAAAAATTATGCTACTAAATATGATTAGTAATAAATATTTAATTAATTCGAATTTGTCTTTTGGTGTAAGGACATGTCTTTTGGTATAAAATGATACAACCTTTCATCATTTTCTCTATAAATATAGCGATCTAATATGTATGAAGTAGTAGCATGCGAGAATTATATGACGACTATGAACTTGTTTTAGGTAAACTTCTGAAAGTAACGGTATTAGTCCTGATGGTGGACAGGTGTAGGGTTGATAATATTGGGAGGCTTGTGCAGAAATGTCGCATCGTTCCCGAACCTGCAAAAGGGGAAAACCAAACCGGAGGTTTGGGTTTGATTCCCTCTCCGATGCTTAAGTCAGTATTTAATGGATAAAATCTGGGTATGAATTTTGACAGAGTAAGTTTAAGAGAGAGTAGTTGTCTTTTTACCTGTTTATAAGGAACTATTTATAATATCTATGTATAGAAAGGTGCACCCTAGAATAGAGAGAGGTGATTGGTCGGGCAATGGGAGAGCGACACTTGTCGTAGTCTGATTGTCCTAAGCCCTTTATCCAATCACATTCTTCCTCTTTAGGGGATTTTGGGCTGATTATTCCTTCCTTTAAGGAATAATTGGGCCTCTTGTTTGCAGCTTTGGTGACATCATTAGCTCCCCCTCTAACATGCTGCCAAGTGTCGAAGAGGGGGTGGGCCACGTGTCATCAGCCCATTGGGCCACGTGGCAGTCTTTGACTGGACCACGTGTCTTCTTCTAATATGTTACAACATTTGCCCCTAAAAGGGGTTTAATCTGGGACTTATCTGATAAAAACCCTTTTACTGAGAGTAACTGCAGATCTTCATTGCACTGTTTAGGAGTTTAACTGACTTTTCCTTCAATCAGAAGAATAGGGAGTGATGTGTACACCAGGTGGTGTTGACACGTATATAGTGACTGTTGGGGGAGAGGGAAGTTTTTTACCTCTCTATAAATACCCCTCCCCCACTTCATTTTTTCACTTTCACTTTCCATATTTTTTTAGAGAGAGGATTTTCTAGAGAGAGAAGCTCTGAGTGAGGGAGTATTCTGGTTTTTTTATTTGTCAGAGAAGGTTGACTTTGGGGAATTTTGACCTTGACCATTGCTGAGACCGGCGTGACTTGTAGAGAAGGTGAAGAGTCCGTCCAGATCTTTAGTCAGGTATTTCCCATTTCTCCTTTTACTTTTCATTCTTTGATTCTTTTTCTTTTTTGAAATAAAATGGTGTCATTTACCTCTTCCAATAACCCCGGTCAATCCATAGAACATGCTAACCCTAGGGCGGATTCTTTTTCATCTTCCGCCGTTTCTAGAGTTGGGCGTATCTCGGCCGGATACTTCTTTAATTTGATAAGAACGTTCGACCCATTTCCGACGACCCAGTCTCTGCCTTTGCAGGGTAATCTGGCGCGCGTCAAGCAAACGGCGCGTCTAAGACGTTCACTAATTCTCCCCTCATCCAGTTCTGAAATGGAAGAGTCAACGGGGAGAGGTCCTGAAAGACAGGAGAGTGATAGAGTGGAAGAGATTCTGCCTTTGGAGGTTAGCCCTCTAGACGAATATGACTATGAGGCTTTGATGGAACAAGATGAAGCTGGACCATTTGGAAGGGTCCCAGACGAAGAGGAAGATGAGGATGAAGAAGAAGTGGTCAGATCCTTCTACAACTTCTGCTGAACTTAGAAAACGTCTGGGCCCTCTTTCTGATCCGGCATATATATGTGTGAATATAGAGTGGCTGGAGAAATTTGGGTCAAATGCCAGTCGTCTGAATAAGGAGATGCCCATGGTTGGCTTCCGGTTCGTCCTGCCTAAAAAAGAGGACACAATTTTCCATACAGCACCCAACCAATTTGCCGTGTATAGACTAGCCTTAGATGTCGGACTTAGGTTTCCTTTCCATCCCTTCATCCATGAAGTGCTTAGGCACTATAGCATAGGACATAACCAACTGGCCCCCAATGCATGGCTCAATATTTTGACTTTTATTGCAACCTTTGAGCTGTACGACCTGCTCTTGTTACTTAATGCCTTTACCCATATACATTATGTCTGTCAACTCCGAAAGGCTAGAGAAGGAACCTGGTACAGTGTCTGTAATAGGGCCGGGTATATGACCGTGTTTGGAAAACCAACAAAGATGCATAATTGGAAATCGGAGTTTTTATTTGTCGAGGCTCCTGACGCAGAGACGGCCGAGCCTTATAGGTATTATAACCGGGCAGTAACCAATGTTGGACGGGGTGCCCCAATACTAGAGTTAGAGAACAAATATGATGACGCCGTGGTAGCTCATTTCACGGCCACAGAGTATATTCACCCCGGTCACGGGGAAGCCGGGCGTCCAAAGCCGAAGAAAATAGCTTTGAAGGGGCTAAATGGTTGGATTCCCTTCAGAGATATGTTTTACAATGAGGAATTTTTGGTTGCCGCCGGACTGAAAGAGGGCGAAGATCCAGGTATGGTCCTGGTCTTGCCCCACCTGCCTGTAAATGTTTTCTATTTTGTACTTAACCAAATATTTCTTTATGCAGAACCGGCCAGAAGAAGGATCCCGCCGCTTGGAAAGGAGAAGTAAACATGAGCAAGTTCGGCGAGGACCTGTGGACGGAGCACTCAAAAGCTCCTCATAAGAAAAGAGACGAAACTCTTGTAAGTTTTTTTTTTTTTTTTGACGGACTACTTTCCAATTTATCTTCGGCATTCGTAAAACCAAGGCCTCTTTACGAAGGAAAACGTCTGGAGTTAGACGGACTACTTTATATATAGTCGTTGGTTTGGTGTTCGTCTGGACCTTTGTCCATTTTCTGATCGAAGGTGGGTCCGTGAAGGAAAACGTCAGGCTAGACGATTTCTCTCGATCCACTTTTAATCTTCGTCTTTGTAAAGATTCCTGACCGAAGGCGGCTTTAGGAAGGAAGACGTCTGAGTTTAGACTGCTTTAGACTAATTATGGTCGTACAGGACCTTTATAAACCAGCGCTGTGCGAGAGGCAACTCGTATTTTTCTTTCCCTTTTTCCTTTTCTTTTCATTTTTTTTTTATTTTTTATTTTTATTTTTCTTCTTTTTGTGAGCGAGAGTGAGGGTACTAACATTTTTTTTCCTCTTAGCATAGTCCTTATCACCTTTTGGCATTGAGGACACTGCCAAGTTCAGCTTGGGGGAGGAGTTCTGTTTGTATTCCCTATCTCTTTTACTGCTTTCTAGAATAGTTTTACTGCTTTCGAAAAAAATTGAAAAAATCAAAAAAATATGGTTCCCATGACTGGTTTAGTTGCCTCCCTGTGCCCCTTGCTGTGCTCTATTTGAAAATGATTTGACTTTGTTTTCTGGATAGCTGGGCATTTGTTATTTTGAGGCTATGATTTGATGTTTGATTGCTATGATTTCGAGCATTTTTGGATCATAATAGACCACTTTGTGCTGCATACCTGAATTGGTTAGTGATAGGTTTTAGTCGTGTCACCTAATCAAAAATAAACCTACGGTCCTCTAACTAAGGTAGTCAGAGGTAGCAGGGTCGAATCCGCAGGGAGACAGAGTTTCTATATTAATATTCAATTAACCAACTACTACAGATGAAAATATGGAGAATTAAAGGAGCTAATGAGTAAGCTAAATAATACGAATTAAGTCGAGGATTTAACTATGGAATAAAAGCCAAGGGTATTAGGTCGGTCCACCATGCTTATACCAATCAAGTAGGGTCAACTACTATTAAAACCTAAGTCAAGAGTCGGGGGATTAGAGCCTATGTTGAGCTATGGTTAAGACTCAACGCTCATAGTTCAACATACGCCGCATGTTCACTAACGTAATCAGAACTACTGATGTGTCCTAGGCCTCTAGTCGTAAGACGGATCTGTGCAAACAACTATTAACCACAAGCAATCAATGAAATTGGCCACTAACATTAATCACTAATTAAGAACAAACCACACCACAATCACTCTAATCAAGCCCTAGAAATCAATAGGAGTCTAAATAGCAATCATGGTATAAACATGGCTTCCCTATCTAACACCCTAGAAAGAGAACTACTCAGACATGATCGAATTGACAACAACAAAACTAATTGAAAACCCTAAGAATTGCATCATGAACTAATTGAGAAATAAGCAATTGAACTAAAGTAATTGAGATAAAGGAATAAAGCAATAAGCAAGACGATTAGCAAATTGACGGAAAGCGGAAACTTTAATTGAATTGAAATTGTACTTGAATCTCTTCTACAATCAAAAGCAATGATAAACTAGGCTAAGAGCTCTCTAAGTGTTTAAGAATATGAAAGATACAAATAAAATATAACCTAAAAGTATTTATAAGTCTTAATAAAACAATAAGATAGAGTGGGGAAAATAACGAAAATCGCATCCCCGTGTCATCCACCCGATCGGGCAAAAGGCCGCCCGATCGGGCCTGGGAACAAGTCTTCAGCAGCAACAAAATAGGCTTCACCCGATTGGATCGGGCAGATTCCACCCGATCGGGGCCGCAACCCCAGCACCCGATCGGGCAATTCCACCCGATGCCGTCGGGTGGATGTCTTCTTCAGCTCTCAGAAAAACAGCAAAAATGGCTAAGTATTGCTCAGCCCGATCACATCGGGCAAGGCCGCCCGATCGGGCGGGAAACCTTAACTTCAGATTCTTCACTCGTACCCGATCGGGCAGTTGTTGCCCGACCCGATCGGGCAGTTGTTACCCGACCCGATCGGGCGAGTCTTCTTCTTGCCTTGCTTTGCTCGGCTTCAGACGCCAAGTCTTTGCACACTTACTTCTTCATAATGGGGTCCAAATACCATCTTGAGACCTCAAAGATGCCTCATAACTTCCCGCTATAGCGTGGTGCTCAAAACATCAAGTAAATAGGGAGTTTTTCCCTAAAACCTGCAAAATGATATAGAACACACAAACCACAACTATATCGAAATAGTTAGCATAAATAGCTCCTAAGAGCATCAATATAGCACAATTTAGCTTGTAAAGAAAGGGAAAAACTCTATAAGATATCGATATATCAGTTAGACTGTGAGGCCTCTTTGTAGCCTATTGGATTCATATTATTATCCAGTCTATTCTTGTGTGTTAGTTCCTCTTTAGTGGATTGATCTTGACTTTGACTTCGTACTTGTCTGATTTTAGATGACTTGTAGCATGTGCTGTGATAGAGGCGTTCTTTTGTCTAATTCTTGAGCTTCAGAGTGAATTTTTGATATACTTTTATCCTCCTTAGCCCCGCTGAGCCTAATGACTTGTTTCGTGTTACTTAAACCCCTATTATGAGCCCAAAGCCTTCACTTGATATTATTCCAAGCCTAGCTTGGGGGAGCTTTTGTATGGGTTAAGTTTGAGATTGGTTTGTTGGTTTAGTTTGGTTTTTGAGGAATTTAAAAGTGTATTTGCTGTGGTTTGAGAGTGAGAAAAAGAAAAGAAAAAGCAAGTTTAGAGTTGCGTGAATGAAGTTCAGAAAAATGAAAGAAAAAAATGAAATGGAAATTCAAAAGAATTCTAGTTCTTTCATTCACGTACGTTCATAAAGGAATATTCGCTTCATTGCTTGAAAATTAGGTTTGTCATGAGTTTGTCATTGATTTATGAGAGTTGGATTACTTTGCGTGGTTTTATGGTGTTGTTGAGAGTTGTAGAGGCCATCTTAGGCCTTGTTTGAATGATTCATGCTCCCCCTTTCTTGGTTTTTCCACCACATTACCCAAAAGTATCCCCTACCTCTCACCTAAGCCCCATTACAACCCTATAAAGTCCTCTTGAGCTTGTGTCTTCAATGTTCATTTGATTGATTTCGAGTCAGTTTGTCAAAGTTAAAGAGTATTTCTGCTAATTGAGTCGACTTGACTAGGATGAGCGTCATTGAACCTTCTTAAACACATGAGAGTGTGAGTGGGAAGGGTACTTATGGTCGGGTTGGTGAGTGTTCGGGCATATTCTTTGCCTGCCACAGATTAGAGAGGAGTGACACCCTTGTGAGAGCCTTTTCAGGACTTGTATGCTTTGTGGATGCTTGAATTTGATAAATTGCTTGGATGATTGGTGGTTGGATGGATTTGATTAGCCAAACTTGAATTATGCCTGCTTGAACGTTTCTTAGTCTTGAAAATGTTTTGAGCTTTGATTTGTTTTTATCTATGGGGTGAGGCAATCTATTCCAAGTTCATGTTCTGTTTGCTTGAGGATAAGCAAAGGTTTAGCTTGGGGGAGTTTGATATCACGTATTTATATAGACTTTTCTCCCTTATTTACAAGCTAATTTGTGCGTCATTGGAGCTCTTCGGACCTATTTTGTGCTAACTATCGTAAACAGTTGTGGTTTTGTGTTTTAGTGTTGAATTGCAGGTTTTAGGGAGTTTTCACCTTATTCCCGAGCCATTTGGAAGCAACCACGGCTTTACGAGATGTTACGAGGCACGTAGGATGGCTCACGAGCTTTATGGGTAGTTTAGGAGGTCCCAAGACCCCTAAACGTGAAGATTAGAGAGCCAAAGAGTCAAAAAGGAGGTTTCCGTACTCTGATCGGGCAAAAATGGCCCGATCGGGCGGAAATATATTGATCGGGTACAGAAGTCGCGGACCTGATCGGGCAAGACGTGCCCGATCAGATCGGGCGAAAGGACATGCACCAGACCCGATCGGGCACTCGCTGCCCGACCCGATCGGGTGGCTGGCCCAAATATCGTTTGATGTTGCTGAGCGTATGAGGAGTGCAAGCTGGGCTTAGAAGCTCGCCACCCGATCGGGCGAAGCCCACCCGATCGGGCAGGCCTTAACTTCATTTCATTACTGATGTGTTGTGCGCGCATAAGGAAGCAGCTGGGCCTCCCCTCCTTTCACCCGATCTGCCCCCCGATCGGGCCTGCGATCGGGTGAAGCCCAAATCTCTATTTTCATGCGTTATTGCTGCTGGGCTGCCAAAAGGAGGGGTGAGAAAGTATTTGTATTTGACCCGATCGGGTACTGTGCTCGGGCCCGATCGGGTCTGGTACCTAAATCGCACGTTTTCGCTTTCTTATTTCCGTTTTTAGTGAACTGGAGGGGGTATTATAAATACCTTTTTCCTCATTATTTAAAAACATCTTTTATTCATCTTGTGACTGCTTTAGACTAGTTTATTTCTCATTGTTCTTAGTCTAGTTTAAACACTTTAGATTAATTTAGAGGTGATCAAACCTATTTTGATTTCAATAAAAGTTCCTGCTTTCCGTCAATTGGTACTCTTTCTTACCCTAATCTCTATTATTATTCTCGATTGCTTAGTTTATTTATTTAATCGTTCGTGATGCAATTGTTAGGGTTTTCAATTAGTTTTGTCGTTGTTAATTCGATTATGAGTGAGTAGTTCTCTTTCTAGGGTATTAGATAGTAAAGCCATGTTTATACCATGATTATGATTTAGACTCCTATTGATTTCTAGGGCTTGATTAGGGTGATTATGATGTGGTTTGTTCTTTATTGAGTAATTAACGTTATTGCGCAGTTTCTTTGGTTGCTTGTGGTTAATAGTTGTTTGCACAGATCCGTCTTACGACTAGAGGCCTAGGACACGTCAGTAGTTCTGATTACGTTAGTGAACATGCGGCGTATGTTGAACTATGAGCGTTGAGTCTTAACCATAGCTCAACATAGGCTCTAATCCCCCGACTCTTGATTTAGGTTTTGATAGTAGTTGCCCTTGTTTGATTGGTATAAGCATGGTGGACCGACCTAATACCCTAGGTTTTAGTCCATAGTTAAATCCTCGTTTTTTCCCGTCTTTCTTAGCTGAATCATTAGTTTAATTAATTCTTCTCTGATTTACTCTACTCTGGAGTAGCTGAATTGGTTGAATATTGATTTAGAAACTCTGTCTCCCTGCGGATTCGACCCTGCTTCCACTGACTACCATAGTTAGAGGATTGTAGGTTTATCTTTGAATAGGTGATATGACTTTAGCCTATCAACAACTTATCTTGTTAACTTAGTGAATTTTACTTCTTATCAGGCGTTCGCCAGGAGCATGGCCTTGGAAGGGTATGTAAGCGACCTTCGTAAGGAGAACACATCCTGTGTTCGGAAGGTGACTAAGGCCGGAGACCAGGCCATTGTCACTGTCGAGGAGAGTAACATCTATCACAGGCAGAGTCTGGAGGCCTTGGAGAAGCGATCGGCTGAATTTGAGTAAGCCAACAAGCTGCATTTAGAAAAGATCGCTTCTCTGCTGAAGGAGAAGAAAGAGTGGCTCCTGGCTCGGGATGTTCTCATGGACGACCTGAAGAAGGAAAAGGAGACTGCTGCTGCTACCTCGGCTGAGCTTGAGGCTAAGATTTCTGAACTCACAATAGAAGTGGGTAAGTTGAAGGATGAATCTCAGCTGGACTTCCAAGACGCCGTCCGAGCCTTCTCTGAGTCTTTGGAAACGGCCAAAGGGTGGGGAATCAAAGCCATGGAAATGATGGCTGAGCCTGACCAAGTGAGCCGTTTTCAACGCCGGCTTGAATTCCAGTAGGAGTGTCACAAGGCCAAAGGCGAAGATCCCCTGTCTTCGATGAAACAGACGAAGACGAGGAGTTGGAGGACGAAGAAGTTGAGGATGACCCTGCCATGGAGGAGGATGCATCTATTCCTCCTCCCAACGCCTAGAACGACCATCCTCCTGCTTCCTTCTTTTCTCATTTGGGCTACTCATCTGAGTGAAGAAGTCAGGGGGTGGTTCTATAAGAACTGGTGCAAGTCTAAGAAAACTTGCACCAAGTACTCAGCAAAGAGGACAGGAAAGATATTCAGGCTCAGCTTGACAAGTTGAAGAAGTACGCAACTGTCATCAAGTCTTGGCCCACAACCAGATCAGGACGCTCTCCTTGCTGTAATTTTGACTTAGTATTTTGTTTGTACTTCATGGATATTTTACTGAAATTCCTATGCTTTGTAATCACATTAGGAGATTTCTTTTGCCGTTTGGTTTTGTTGTAGTAAAATAGAAACCCAATAGTGCTGTACCTTTGTGAACTCTGGTATCGTCCACTTGGATGAGTAGCCCAAATGAGAATCCTTCTTTCAGCTGGCTTGGCCAATGTTTATTCTAATACTTGTCTGTGTCTATCTTCATCTTAAATCACTCTTTGGGACGAAGATGTTCTGAGAAGATATGCTAAGATCAACAAATTATTTCTAAGTATACTCTCTTCGTCTAAAGAGAAATAAAGGATTAATCCAGGACAATCTTGGATAAATACTTTGGACGAGAAACATAGTATACTGACGGATCATCAAGCAGGCTTACGTTGCCATGTAATTAATTTGCTCGTCCAAAGGATCTGTTAACCAATCTTTGGGAGATCCATTTA
Source organism: Patellifolia procumbens (assembly GCA_947645195.1). Lineage (NCBI taxonomy): Eukaryota > Viridiplantae > Streptophyta > Magnoliopsida > Caryophyllales > Amaranthaceae > Patellifolia > Patellifolia procumbens. The sequence continues at coordinate 6,255,513 of CANSGD010000144.1, forward strand.
GCATGAAACTTTAGGCGGATAGCAAGTTGTGCTGACGACCAAACATCACCATTAAAATTTTTCTAAGTTATTAGATTGTTCATCCCGTCTGGAAACAGGGTCACTCGTCTTGGATTAACAAAATGTCATTACCAACTTCGCTTCATGAGGGAAAGCGGCCACGATAAACATATAGACGATTGGTTATTCTTAGGCAATTGTTGCCCCATGAAGGAAGACGACCGGTATATGAGCCTTTTGGACGAGTAGATAAACCATTCTGTAAATATATTCTGACGGCGCTTTAAATTGTTATTCCTCAAACGTTTTCCTTTTCGAGCTAGCTGTTGGCCAAAATACCAAGTGAATTTCAAAAACTTCGTCTTAGGACTGTTATTTGGACGTTTTCCTTCTTGACTCTGTTATTGGTTGAATACCAAGTTAGGTTCGAGGGAAGATGTCCGGGGATCAGTCTCTTGACGTTTTCTTTTTGAACTAACCTTGATTTGTACCAATAAGATTGAAGTCGTCCAAGGATTATTCCTTGGACGTTTTCCTTTTGGAACTAACCTTGGTTTGTACCAATAAGATTGAAGTCGTCCAAGGATTATTCCTTGGACGTTTTCCTTTTGGAACTAACCTTGGTTTGTATTAATTACATTGAGGACGTCCAAGGATTATTCTTTCTTTGCTGGACATGGTACTTTATGCCCCACTTCTTAGGATGCCTCTTGGTCTACTCTTAGACGAAGACATCGTAGGAAGGAAGTGTAGTCCGTCCTTATTGGCAAGTAATGAGACCTTCTTTACTAAGGCGTCTCATTTTGGCCGGTTTCCTTTAGGAAATAACACCTGTTATTAATAGGTATTATGACGGAGCTTTCCTTTACTAAAGAAAGACGTCTCTCTAGCCGACTTCCTTTAGGAAGCAATGTTCGTCTATTTTCCAAGTTGTGGTGAACTTGGTTTTAGACGATTTACTAATTGCTTCTTGTTACAGAAAAAACCTTTAATCAAGAAGTCTTTGTTCATCAGTTATATCTTGGACAGATTGTGATGATTTTTGCAGACGTCTTCCTTTAGGAAGTAATATCTGTCTTTCATAATGGTCTTTTATGGTTTATTATCTAGTAACCATCTTTCGTCCATCCATGGAAAAATGCCCCAAGATGGCTATGGATAATAAGATGCCCCGTGCTGAATATGTGGCAGGACGAGTTACTGACTAATCAATTAAGCCATACATAAAGAAGCAATTCAAACTATAGACCAGAATTTAAAATGTATTAATGTTAAGTTTGCTTAGCCTAAGCTAAGGTACATAGAATACATTTCTAAATGATTTTTCTGTGCCGTAGCACTTCGTTTGCAAAATGTAAAAAACTACAAACTGCCTTAGACATAGTATTTTTTCAGATTATCAGAATTCCAGGTTCGTGGTATGGGGCGTCCATCTAAGTCTTGAAGCTTAAATGTGCCGCTGCGAACCTCTTCGACCACAAAATACGGACCTTCCCAGTTCGGGGTTAACTTGCCCAGTTCCTTTGCTCGTCCAACAGCCTCCATCTTACGAAGAACCAGATCCCCTATTTTGAGAGGTCGTCTGGTTACCCGTTTGTTGAACTCCCTAGCCATGCGTAACTTGTACAATTCCATCCTCAAAAGAGCATTACCTCGGACTTCTGGCAATTTGTCCAATGCCAGCCGCACTGCCGCCCAGTTGGTCTCTTCTGAATATAACATGACGCGGAGGGTGGGTTCTTCAATCTCAATGGGTAGGACAGCTTCTGTTCCATAGACCAGCATGAAGGGCGTCTCCCCTGTTGAATTCTTGGCTGTAGTTCTGATGGACCAAAGGACCAGCTGAAGCTCTTCCACCCAAAAGCCCTTGGCATTTTCTAACTTCTTCTTTATGCCTTCCGATATGATCTTATTGAAAGCTTCTACTTGGCCGTTTGCTTGTGGATGTGCAACAGAAGCAAAGTGGGACTTAATCTCCCTCTCTGAGAGCCAGTCCTTCAGTTTAGGAGTCTCAAACTGTGGTCCATTGTCGAACACAATCGACTGGGGCATCCCAAATCGTGTTATGACGTTCTTCCAGATGAACCTTTTTACATCATTCGTCTTTATACTCCTAACTGCTTCAGCCTCTACCCACTTGGAAAAATAGTCCACATCCATAATAACAAATTTTTTCTGTCCGGCCACCATGGGAAAAGGGCCTAGGATGTCCATGCCCCACTTAGCGAACGGCAAAGGAGTCAGAATTGGTGTTAGAAAATTTGATGGCCTTTTAAAGAGGTGACCATGCTTCCAGCAGCTGTCGCATTTTTTTGCATACTCCACGGCATAAGCATTCAGCGTCGGCCAGAAATAGACAGTTCTGCGTGCCTTTTCAGCCAATGCTTGGCCACCAATGTGCGAAGCACAGACCCCCTCATGTAAATCCTTCAATACTTCAAGACCATCTTCCCTGGTAATACATTTCAACAGCGGAAGATCATACGATTTCTTGTACAATGTCTCGTCCCAAACTTCGAACCATTTATCACGAGCCTTAACATATTTTGCTTCTGCCGGGTCTTCTGGTAATTGGCCAGTCTTCTTATAGTGAAGAATAGGCTCCATCCAGTTGTTCCCTCTGCTTAAAAACATCAGCTCTTCCTGATCAATACTCTTCCTTTCTTGAACTTCTCAGAAAACAGTTCTTGGGGTGTCGCCCAAAGCAGAACTTGCTAGTTTAGACAAAGCATCAGCCTGATGATTCTCAGACCTAGGTACTTGTACCAAGATGAATCCATCTAACTGCTTGATTTCTTCCTTTACCAGCTGTACATATTTAGCCATGGAGGCCTCTTTGCATTCATACTCCCCATTAACCTGGCTGACTACCAGAAGAGAATCTGACTTTGCTTCCAACACCCTAGCTCCTACTGCTCGGCAAACACGGATTCCGGCCAGTAAGGCTTCATATTCAGCTTCGTTATTTGACGTCGGAAATTTAAAACGTACAGCATACTCATACTTATCTCCCTCAGGGGACTGACAAACTAGGCCTGCCCCACTTCCCTGAGTAGTAGACGAACCATCTACCATTAGCTTCCAACACTGACTGCCCTCGGAGGGGTCTTTCACCCGATCCAACACTGGTTGAGTTAGTTCAGCAATGAAATCTGCCAAGGCTTGTCCCTTAATCGCCTTTCTTGGCTCGAACGTGATGTCAAACATCTTCAGTTCATTCGCCCATTTCAACATTCTTCCAGCCGCCTCTAGCTTCTGTAAAACTTGCTTTAGCGGCTGATCAGTATACACAACTATACTGTGAGCCAAGAAATAGGGCCTTAGCTTTCGGCTGCCAACTACTAAAGCCAGGCCGAATTTCTCTACGACTGTGTATCTGCTTTCAGCATCCTTGAGTACTTGACTCACAAAGTAAATAGGGGTTTGTATAGCATCTCTCTCGGCTAACAGTACTGCACTGACTGCTTCAGGAGAAACAGCCAGGTAAACATACAACTTCTCCCCAACCACCGGACTTATCAGACGGGGGAGCTGCTGTAAATGCTTCTTGATCTCAACTAAGGCTTCATCTGCTTCAGGAGTCCACTGAAACTTTGCGGACTTCTTTATCGTTGCAAAAAAGTGATGGCATTTGTCACCTGATTTGGACAAAAATCGTCCTACTGCCGCTAAGCAACCAGTCAGCCGTTGAACTTCCTTCACCTTGGTCGGAAGCTTCATGTCGAGTAAAGCCTGAATTTTTTCTGGGTTTGCTTCTATCCCACGTTGATCTACCAGGAACCCAAGGAACTTGCAGCTGAAACCCCAAAGACGCACTTTTTTGGATTGAGCCTTAATTTATACTTGAGCAGTGTTTCAAAAGTTTCACGCAGGTCTTCGACATGAGCTGTTTCTTCTTGGCTTTTGACGATCATGTCGTCAATGTACGCTTCTAAATTTCGTCCCAATTGAGGCGAAAAAATCTCATTGATAAGCCTCTGGAAGGTCGCCGGTGCGTTCCTCAGACCAAATGGCATCATTAGCCATCCATACAATCCTTTTTCTGTTATGAATGAAGTCTTATCCTGGTCCTCCGGCAGCATGGGGATCTGATGGAACCCAGAATAGGCATCCATGAAACTCAGTTTTGCATGTCCCGCCGTTGAATCCACCAGACGGTCCAGCTTCGGCAAGGGAAAACTATCTTTGGGGCAGGCTTGGTTCAGATCCGTATAGTCGACGCACATTCTCCAAGTTCCATTCGGCATGGGGACCATTACCACATTCGCCACCCAATCAGGATAGTAGGTTTCTTTGATGAAACCGGCTTCCAGCAGTTTTTTGACCTCGTCATCCACAGCTTGATTCCTGACAGGCCCCAAATGTCTTTTCTTCTGCCTAATTGGTTTTCTGGCTGGATCAACATTTAGACGATGTACGGCTACCTCAGGATCAATTCCCGGCATCTCTTCTGCCCCATAGGCAAAGATATCCTGATATTCCTTCAACAGTACTATGATAGCTTCTTATAACTCGGGCTTCAAACTTGCCCCAATTTGTAAAGTCCTTTCTAGACGGGAATCATCTAAGCAAATGATTAAAGGGGCCTCAGCAGGCTTAGGACGATCCAATGTCAAACTTGCGATCGTCATCAACTCTGCTGAAGGCCTTGTCTCTTCTTTGACTTGAGTGAATTTTCTCTTCTTACTGGGCAAATCTCTTGCCGTTTTCCCTTAGGGAGTAACATGTAGTTCACCTCTTTCTCCAGCCGGCTTCCTTGCGGAAGCAACATTCGTTTGAAACTTCTCTGCCCAATCTCTTTAGGCTCATCTATATCCATAGGCTCAACTTCACTCAATTTCCAGGACGAAGGCTTTAGGGTTGTAAGGTAACACTCCCTAGCGGCCCGCTGGTCTCCATAAATTGTGCTTACCTGGCCATCGTCACACTCAAACTTCATCAGCATGAGATGAGTGACGATGACCGCCTTAATGTTATTAATGGTAGGTCGTCCTAAAATGACGTTGTATGCTGTCAAATCCTTGACGACCAAAAACTTTATGAACATAGTTCTACTCTTCTCCTTCTCTACGATTCGGACGGGCAACGATACTATCCCGACCGGATGTATGATTCCACCTCCAAATCCTATAATAGGATGATGGACTGGAAGAAGATCCTTTTCATCAAACTTCAATCTTGACAAACAATCTGCGCTAATAATGTCAGTTGAGCTGCCAGTGTCGATAAGGATCCTTCGCACTCTTAGATTGACAATCTTCATTTCTACGACCAGGGGGTCATCATGAGGAGTCCTTATCTGACCACGGTCTCCCTCACTCACCGTCACCAAGGGGAACGGGTCCACCTTGGATTTTCCCGTCAGCAACACTTGGCCAAGCTCCCTGACATAATTTTGTGCCCTCGCAAAGTTGGTCCTCCGGCAGCAAATCCGCCGGATATCACCAAAACCACATCTTCATCTGTACTAGCACTTTCTTTCTTTTTGCTCTGCCGAAAATCCTTCTTCTGAAAACGACTCTCACGAGAGACGTATTGATTCATCTTACCCTGCTTTGCTAGGTTCTCCAAAGCTCTCTTCAAGTGCTTACATTCATTTGTCCCATGTCCACAATCTTTGTGGAAGTGGCAGTACTTACTCCTGTCCCTGTTCTTGTAAGGTGTCTTCATCTAGGCCGGAGCTTTGAGTGCATGCTGATCCTTGATTTCTATAAGGATGGAGTACTGGTCCTTATTGAACTCGATAGGTTCAGCTGAGACAGCCCTTTCTTTTCTCTTCTCTCTTCTCGACGGGGTTGTGCTTGAAGACACTACCCAGGTCTCAGCCTTCTTAGGATTGTTCTTAGTTTTTTGAACAGGTTCCTCGGGCTTCTTGGACTCTGAGTGCTTGGCTTCAGCACACACCTCTGTCGCATGTATGAAAGCCTCGGCTTCCCTCAAAGCTTCGGCCAAAGTACTTACTTTCTTCTTGACCAAATCAAACTTGAAGCTTCCTGGACGCAGTCCTCGAATGAATGCATCAAAGGCTACACCAGCATTTAGGTCGTGGATCTGGAGGGCTTCAAGATTGAATCTCTTCACAAAACTTCTTAGGGATTCCTTTGGGGCTTGGATGATCTTCCCCAAATGAATACTAGTCTTCTGTTCCTGCCTGTTGGCTACAAAGTGACTAGTGAATGAATAACTCAACTCGGTGAAGTTGTTGATAGAATTCACTGGTAGATTGTTAAACCACTTCTGAGCGACCCCTTTCAGGGTAGCTGGGAAGTTCTTACACCATGTAGCATCGTCCACCGCCTGGACGTACATTTGATGTTTGTAAGCGGAAAGATGGTCATCTGGATCTGTAGTGCCATCGAACGGATCAATGGTTGGTAGCTTAACCTTAGCACATGGAGGGGCTTGCATTATTCTGGCTGAGAAAGGCGTCGGCCAATCTATGCGCAGCTCCCTAAAACGTGCATCAACTGGGACTGTATCTCTCCGACATTCCCTGAGAACTGGATTAGATGAACTGACCTCCTGGGACTCTCGCCTATAAACATTCTGCTAAGAGGTCCTTCGGTAAACATTGGGCTGAACAACTGTTCGATCCTGCCGGGGCTCATAGATAGACGGAGTCCTTCCATGCTCCAAAGTGTGACTCTGAATCCTCACACTGGGATCCTGTAAATATGGCGTTGATCCAGTAGCCGACCTCTGTTGAGCAGCTTCCCTCTTTGCTTGCAAGTATTCCCTAGCGTCAGTCTCCATTCTTCGACCATCCATTGGTCGGTTCACCGGATTGGTGACTACCAGATTCCAGTCTAGACGACGTGGTTGCTCACTACGAGCAGGATGCCTTCCCCTGGACGTTCTTCTAGCTTCTTCTGGTCGCCTAGCCCCGCTTGGTCTGGCTACATTCTCCTAAGAAGCTCCTCTTCTAGGAGTAGGCCTAGAATCCGGCTGTGAACCTACTCGGAAGAATAACATGTTGTTCTTAATCTGGTCTTGGACAACTTGGGCCACTCTGGCTTGAAACTCATTTAGGGCGTTTTCTAAATGAGCCGCCGTGACCGGAAGAGCAGGGTTGGACTCCAAGATTGCCCCAATGGGATCATTCTGTCGCTGTCTGTCCCGTCCCCTAGGCGGACGTTCATCGTCGACGGTATCATTAACTTCAACATAGGGACTAATCCTTTGTACTCGATTGGACGAATTGCAATCTGTCATCTCTGCGCCTCCCCACAGACGACGCCAAATGTTTTAGGTAAACTTCTGAAAGTAACGGTATTAGTCCTGATGGTGGACAGGTGTAGGGTTGATAATATTGGGAGGCTTGTGCAGAAATGTCGCTTCGTTCCCGAACCTGCAAAAGGGGAAAACCAAACCGGAGGTTTGGGTTTGATTCCCTCTCCGATGCTTAAGTCAGTATTTAATGGATAAAATCTGGGTATGAATTTTGACAGAGTAAGTTTAAGAGAGAGTAGTTGTCTTTTTACCTGTTTATGAGGAACTATTTATAGTATCTATGTATAGAAAGGTGCACCCTAGAATGGAGAGAGGTGATTGGTCGGGCAATGGGAGAGCGACACTTGTCGTAGTCTGATTGTCCTAAGCCCTTTATCCAATCACATTCTTCCTCTTTAGGGGATTTTGGGCTGATTATTCCTTCCTTTAAGGAATAATTGGGCCTCTTGTTTGCAGCTTTGGTGACATCATTAGCTCCCCCTAACATGCTGCCAAGTGTCGAAGAGGGGGTGGGCCACGTGTCATCAGCCCATTGGGCCACGTGGCAGTCTTTGACTGGACCACGTGTCTTCTTCTAATATGTTACAACAGAACTAATGAGATAAACATTCCCAACTTGCTTTAGAGAAATTCATATAGAATTTGCTCTTGTTCTTTAGACAAAACAAAGACAAACTTTTGTTGAATTAGTTTGTTGTTGACAACCAATATTCAATTGCAATCTTTTTCTTCTCTCAGAAGTATTACTAGATATTCCGTTGTCTACAGTAGGTCGATAAGTAATTTTAGGAAAGTGTATACAATACATGATTTAAAGTTATCATATCGGTTACCCACAACATTTATTCCTAATATATAAATGTCCCTTTTTTTCATTGAGCCAGTTGTTCTACCATATGTCTTTGATTTTTTTAGGGAGTGTTCATTATCACTATTCTATAAGTGAAAAGGCAGAGGGCTATAATCAATGGTTATATATAAATAGAACAACTGGCTATATCTTCAGAAAATTAGTACCTCCAACGATGCTAGTAATCAATTTTAGGGTCTTGCGGGTTCAGCTAGGAGGAAGAAGATCTAGCATCGTCGATTGTGGAAACGAGTTGTTGTGCGGCTGAACGTGGTGAGTGGTGGTGGTGGTTTGGGTGGGGCAGCGGTTTTAGGGAAGGGGGAAGGGGTGGGGCGGCGGTTTCAGGGGAAGGGGGAAGGGTGGCAGGGGGGGGGGGAAGTGGTGGACAGGGGGTGAGGGTGAGGGTGAGGGTGAGAGGCTGGGTTAGGGTTTGGGGGGGTGGGTTGTGGGTTTGGGGAGGGGAGGAGAGAGGGTGGGAGGGGAGGGGGGTTTTAATTTTTGTTTTCTCTTTTTTTTATGGTTTAAATGAAAAGTCAAGTTTAATTAATCAAAGTTAACAGAACCCTAACGTTTGTTAGCATTAATGGCATGTAAGCAGCGAACATTGACTCTGGTGGCATCTCAGCTAGCTCGAAAATGAGGAGGGTACCCGAGGAATTAGCCCTAACCTCGGGGGTACCTCAGGAAATATCCCTATATTTTTTTTGTTATGATTACAAAAATTCCATTACTTAACCATAATTAAACTATTCCAAATCATTAATCTAGTTTAACCACACATCAATTAAAGTTAATGATTTCCTTCAACTCCTAACCCAATTACTCCAAATTCAACTTAAATTCACCCATCACCACCCAACACCACAGTCAACCCTAAACACCACCACCACGAAACCCTAACCACCTCCACCATCACCACCACGAAACCGACTTCACTTGGGTGCGATTTCTAGGCTCGATTTGGGTTAGATGTGGTGATTTCTAGGTCCAATTTGAGTTCGGTCTGGGGGTTCGATGGTGTTCGACGGTGGGAGTTAGACGGGGTTGCGAATTTGTGGTGGGCGTTGGACAGGCTGAGAACTCGTGGTGGGAGTTGGGTGGAACATGGTTGAGAATTTGTGGTGGTGATGTGCTGGGTTGGGCTGCAATGTCGTTGTGGTGATGTGCTGGGGCTGCGAATCCGTGGTGGTGGTGGGTTGGGGCTGTGAATTTGTGGTATTAGTGGCCTGGTCCAGGTTGCGATTTCGTGGTGGTGGTGAGGGCGGGGCTGCGATTTTGTGGTAGAGGTAAGGGTGGGGTTGCGATTTCATGGGGTAGGTGACAGTGGTGGCCGGTAGGCAGGCAGTGAAGGTGGTAGTTGAGGGTGGTTAATATTTCTTCACTTTCTCTTCGCTATTGCTTAATGCCTTAGTACTTGATGCTTAAAGCTTTAATATTTGATTAGGATAATTTGCCTAGAAAAATGTGCCAAGGCCCTTTGTTGCAATAATTGTGTTACAGAGGAAGTATATAGATTAGGGCTGGCAATGGGTTGGTTTGGGTCTATTTCATAGATGGGAATAGATACTTGTGAACCAACCCAATTTGTTTAGATAATTAAGTTGAAAATTTCAACCCAACCTTATTAATACTTAAACATATGTTTTTGTCAACCTAAACTCATAATTAAACAGGTCAGATTGGGTCAACCTCGTAAAAAAGATGAGAAAGAGAAGACTTGATCGAAGAGAAGAATGAAGTATTATTGGAGAGAAGACTAGGGGTTTACTGTATGAGTCTTTGATGATTGGGGAAAACATATATGAACTCTTAAAAACTACTAGATTAAAGAATATAGTAAAAGGTAGTGGAATGGTTAGTGTTTGTTTAAACGCAAAACAATTGGTGGGCTTAGGTTTTAAGTCCATCCCAAAGTAATGACTTTTAAATGTGTGACATAAATTTGTAAGTAGTAGATATATTTTAATGCGTTAAACGAGTTATTTTTAGCTGATAATTTCAAACCTAACCCAACATATTTCATTAAACAAGTTAATTAGGTTGACCTACTTAATTAAACAAGATGAAAATCTCAAACCCAACTTGTTATAAATGGATTTTGGTTGGGTTGGCGGGTTGGATCATCTTTAGAATATAGCTACAAGAGAAGAAAAAAATCCAAAAACAACAAAGAAGGGTGTACAAATTTGGAGCCCCTATTTTTTTTAAATATTTATATTGAGAAATGAGATGATTTGCAATTCTACACCTTCGGTTACCATCCATTGATGGTGAGAAGTGATCAGTGAGTCCATACTCCCACATCACTTCACTTCACTTCAGCATCTAAAATTTCTACATTTTCGTCGTATTCTCAATAGAATACAGTTGCAGACTTGCAGTATATATGAATGAATAAAGCAAGATCTTTATTTGACAACATAATATGCCACTAATTTTTAAGGGGCCATCTTATCTCACAACTCATTTTCAAGCTTCAGCTCGCCACCTATACGTTCCTCTTGAATGAGCTAGGTCCAACTTATACACTGTTTAATCGTTGTTCCTAATACATGTTCACAAATTTATTGAAGTATTTCATTCACTGAAAATCTGCTCTATTACTTTACGAAGAGTGATAAATCTCTGACGTTTAGAGGGCATTTTGTCCTCTAACACAAATTATATATACAATGTTTATATTTATTCATATAATCAAATGCAACAATGCTTTTGCGGTAGATGACAACGTGTAAGAAAAAAGAAATGCCACACACACATTCGGACTAATGGGAAAATTTTCCATGTCAACTTTACTTTTTAGGAAAAATTGACCAGAATAATCCAAACTATGCCCGTTCCGCTAAGAATAATCCCGACTATGGGTTATTCCTGTATAATCCCAACTATTGGAACCATCCACCACAAATGCACCGTGACCTGAAGAAACTTGTTTAACTGGTAAACTAGGCCACGTGTTATGCGTTCATTGGCTATTTCAATTATTATTTTATTTTTACATTTTTTCACTCCCTTCACACTTCCTCCCTCACCCCCACTGCCACTCATGACCACCGAGAGCACCACCCCACCCCCTCTGCCACTCGTGACCACTCTCTTGCCCCAAAGCACCACCCCAGCCCGCCCCTAAAACCCAGTCGCACCACCCCATCACCACCCTCCCCCTTGCTTGCCCCAAGCACCACCCTGTCCCCAGCCATCCGTTTCCTCCACCACCCCAACCATCACTCTCACAGGTTCCCTTTCTCTTCTCTCTATCCTTCAGGTGGCTTGCGGCGGTCTGCACTTCGACGGCCACTGTTGCCACCACCATTGTCGGTGTCCTCCCCATCCACCCTTACTTTGTTTTCCGTTCATTGCAGCGCTACCGCCCTGTTTCCCTCCCTTGTTCGCCTTTTATCGAATGCGACTGCGCCACCATAACCGTCAGATTCCTCCATGGTTGGTGCTTCAGTTATGGGCTCCTCGTGAGCAAGGCCCAATCTTTCTCTTTCTCTTTCAGTTATGGGATGCTCGTGGCTTCACGGTGTTCTCTGTGGTTTCATGTTGGACAGAGGGTGGGAGGGGAAGGGCTGGGGGGGGAAGGCCGGAAAGGTGGCAGGGGAAGATGGGGAGGGTTGTTTTATTTTCTTTTTTATTTGTCCCAAGAGAAAAATAAAAAGAGAAATCAAAAATTACCTTGTTAACCGGTTGTAGGTCACCTAGGTGCATTTGTGGCGGATGCTCCCAATAGTTGGGATTATACAGGAATAATCCATAGTCGGGATTATTCTTGGAGGAACGGACATAGTTTGGATTATTCTGGTCAATTTTTCCTACTTTTTATATACAACACGATTTAATGCTTATTTCAATATATGATTGAAATATTGAATTTCTACCCTCAATTGTACATAAAAGAAAAGATACTCATGAAGTAAATATACATTCATGCCGTATAGAAATAGTGGAAGTAAAAAGATAGTAAAGGAGTATAAAAATACAATCGAAATTTTAAAACTTTGACCTTGAAAAAGTTTTTGAAGAAGTGAAAAAATAGAGATTGCATTAAAAGTTTTAGGGCAATGGATCAGATTCAAATTGCTTTAAACTGAAAAGTTGATAATTGCACACTAGATTTAGATCCAACTTTTTAGACTGAAGTTTTGAGAATTAACTTTTATTCAGTTTGTTTCTTTTATCACTTAATTTTAGTGAAATTAATTTCAATTCAATTCACTTCCGCTCGAGCAAGACCTTAGACTTTGACTAAATGTTTTGCATGGGGCCTCCAAGTAAATATTGCTCACTACTATAAAGCCCGCTCACAATAAAACAGAACATTGTAATTGTAACGCTTTGGCAAACAGAAAAATACTAATTGGGAACTGAATATTTACAAGCTAAAGTACAAAACTGAATTCATAAAAAACTGTTTTTTTTTTTTAAGGAATAAAAAACTGAATATTTCAATTAGGACAGCTTCATAGGCTCAGCCGAATGCTAATGTTTTCTCACAGTTTCACAAAATGTGCAGAAAGGAGTTTCGAGACCGTGAATCCATGGAAGGAATCGACATTAAAGAGTTCCTTTAGCTTCTCATCGCATATTACCGTCTTCTTGTCATATGGGTCCTTCATCAAGAATATTCAGAACATTAACGGTTAGGAGTTGGCTTGATAGGATGCGTAAAGAAATGCTAGAGTATTGTTGCATTTTGTGGCTCCAACTACAGTACCACTTACCGCTCAATGCTAGAGTAAATGATGCTTGGCCATAGGGCCCATAGCATGATCCGGCTAAAAAATTTTGGGTGTGGGGGTGGGGGTGGGGGGGATCGCGCCAATGACCAATTTTAGCTGTGTTCTATTCAACAAATTCTGACTCAGGATGCATTCTAAAGTGAACTTATTGAGCCTAATCAGCGTTTATACCTGATTGGACATGACCAACCTTGATTAGACCTGATTTGCCCAGAAACTAGATTTTTCCCGAAGATAAAGAAAACTGGAGTTAAGATAAAGATAAGGACCTCAACTTTCATTTTTTCACCATTCAGGACCTAAAACTTATTTCTTCACCTTTTAGGACCTAGGTTAAATTTTCAGACAAGTTAACTTGTCGTTAACTCATCCTTAACTCACCTGAGAAACATATAAATATTTAAAACATATATAATCATCAAATATCAAAACAAACAACCAAGCTAATGGCAAAAAGGGGTATTGCATTATACTATATCCAACCACCACACCCCCCGTAGACAACCACCATCCCCGCTACCTACTGCCGAACAGGCTGCACCAACACCGACCAGTCATGACCTCACTAAGTAAACTGAACCTAGAAATTTCAAGTAAAAAATCCAGAAAAAAGTTCAAGAACAAAACGATGATCAAAATGAACTACAAATTCAGCTTCGAACACCAAAAATCAAATCAACACCAAGAAGAAATCAAATCAAACACCAAAAAATGAATTTCCAACACCACAGAAGGATTCCAATCCCAAAAAAAAAAAAAAAGCAATCCAAGAAAAATGAATTTCAAACCTTAAAAATGAAATTTGAAGCCAAAAAAAAAAACGAACTTACCTTAAAATCACAACAAATTTTGAACAAAAATTCAATATTTTAAACCAAAACTAAAGAAAAAAAATTAAAGATGAATAACCAAAAAAACAAAAACTTTGATGACCAAGAAATTGATTTGGGGGCTTTTCATTTGGAGATTTTTCGATGGGGGCTTTTGATTGAGGCCAATTTGTGAACTTGGTGGTGGAGATTGAGCCGACTAATGAACTCGGCGGTGCAAATGGGGATTAGGAATGGTGAAGGTTAGAGGAAGTGAAGAAAATAATGGTAGAGAAGATGGAGAAGATAAGAGGTCAAACTGATTTTACTGGGTTTGTACCAAGAAGAAAAGTTTGTGGGGACTTAGCTTAACCATGGTTAACAATTTTCCTAAAAAATATTACTCTAGGTCCTGAACGGTGCAAAAAATACTAATAGGTCCTAAATGGTGAAAACTATTAAAATTTAGGTCCCAATTTTGATCTTAACTCAAGAAAACTGCCACTTATATGAGCTTAAATGCTTAATGGAACTCAGATGAGAGATGACCAATAAGTTCAAATAAACTAAGTAATAAAGTCGATGAAGAAATAGGCAAAATACCTGGAGATTGTTGTCTTTAATGTATTCCCATACTCTCTTAATAACATCAGCACGTGTTAACGCACTTTCTCCGGTATTTAGGAACTTTATAAGAGTGTCTGAGAGCGGAAGAGGAGCAAGAAAGCCAGAATATATTTTCTTGGGACGCTTTGCATCTAATTCTGCCTGAAATGGATCTGAATGAAGAACATAACGGTAAGGATAAGTTCAAAAACCTGGATTCCACCAACATACGGGATTCAAAAAGAGGCATACTGTAAACTTCCAGTACACTATTATTCAGATTTTGCAAAGTACTAAGGAATGGGGAAAATCTGAATAAGATGCCAACCAGTTTACTTAACAAGTTCCCCATATAAGCAAGTAACTTAAAACAAAGAGGATTGTTGTTCTCACCTTCTTCTCTCTCTTGCTTCCGTGCTTTCTCTCTCCTTATTGATTTCACTGAAGTTGCAAAAGCAATGCAATGAATATACAGAGTACAATTTGAATATCCAACAAGGGTTACTGATATAGGATCATAATCCAGGGACAGAGAATGTCAGAACATAAGAACTGCGTATGCAGTGTCACGACAATAACCTAGGGCATCAAGGAAGAAAGTATATCAACAAAGCATCAGCAAGTAACAAGGTTTTCAAATTAGAAATCTCTAGGCAGGGGCTAGTACAATAACACAGATTGGTTAATGAAGATGCAGTAAGACATTGTCAGAATACAATTGTTTACAAAAAGTTAATCGATCAGTTTGCAAGGAAGCTTTCAATAAAATTCGTAAGAGACTCAGTTTTGAGAGCTTCTCAGATAGAATATGACCTCCGAGACTTACAATACATGACACATTAGTGTACAGACAAGCTTGTTTCTGTTCCAAATTAAAAATCTCTACTACCAGTATTGTAATGAACAATCAACACTATATATATACCACTAAAATGACAAGCTCTTATGTATCATTGCTCTTTTTTACACAATTAAACTCCTATAAACTATGAAGGGCGACAATTGCAAGATGCCCTAGATTGTCGCCCTAGATTATAGATATATTTACTCTAGTAAGTTGAGGGAGAGGTACCGTCAATTTCACATCAGAGATCCTCCGGAAGCTTAACAACTAGACTTCTTTATATAGCTATATACTTTGGCTTGGAATGGAAGAATGGTAACGAATCTTTATCTTCCTATTGATAAGGAATGTCCAAGTTGAATGATGCATCTCGACTTACAAACATGTTTTTTTTGCAATTGGCATGACCATCATTCTCATTAATAGAGGTGCTAATGTGTGGCGATGGTAATTAATGAAGTAATTCATGCTTGTAAGTGGAGATGCACTGCCTTAAACGTCCATGTTGAACATTCCGCACGTAAACAAACCAATACACACGAAATTTATTACCATGCTACTAATTTATTGTTGGAGGATTTTGCCAGGAACTAATGGATTGACAAAGGCCTCTATGTCATCTAGCTGAATCTATGCAGCAACATGGAGTTTAAGAATTAAAACATAGAATAGGACAGCCTAACCACCTAGACCAATTCAAGTCTGAACAAACTGCAAGAGGAAGTGGAAGTATCAATATATAACCTGATGGACAAATGTGTTTTGTTAAGGATTTATTAATCTGGAGGATGTTAATGGAATCAACACCAAGAAGTTCGCGTAATGTTTCATCACAAACGATATTCTTTCCATCGTGAGGATCTTGCAGGTTTTTATCTCGAACATAACTCCATAACCGTTTGACAACCTACAATTGTAGCAAACAACTCTGTAATTTCAGCCCTAGAAGTGAATCATACAGCACAGAACGAACAGATGACAACAAACAAATGCAGAACATCATATATACCTCTGCCCGTGTCATGTGAGGCACTCCGAGGAACTTCTGTAGTTGAGGAGACAGCGTACAGAATTTCCCAGACTCGCAAACTCTTCTATTTTTCACTTTATTTTGTTTGCGAGACCTGCAAATGAAGATGAATTATTAATTGATTGTAACATACGAAGAAACTACATTGGTTATTTTGTGAAAACTACCATAATCTCCTTTATGTGTGTGTGTGCGGTGGGGGGGGGGGGGTCTGTTCTATGACAAATTTGATGTATGACATTAACTTTGCCCAAATGCAATGAAGAAAGTTAAATTTTCCAACTCCCCCACACGTAAATTTTGCGTTTGTGCATGTGTGACTGTTAGTATACCACCCATCCCCATTTCTTTTCCCTCCGGAACTCCCCGTCATCAACTTCCACCACTATTAACTATCATCTCTCTCTGTCTATCTCCTCATCTCTTTACTCTACATTTTTTGTCTCTATACTAATTTTAGAAATTCTGACACATAATGGTACATTCTTTCAAAACCACAGCCCTAAACTCAATCTACTTTGAGATCAGACCATAGTCACAAATTGGAAAGTATGAAAACCATTGGAGGACAAAATCCGTAATTTCCATCTACTTTAAAATGCCAAAATATCTGGTTGATGGACCACCAAATTTCTAACTTTCAAAAACAAAATTGTTGGGGGGGGGGGGGGGATGAGACAAAGAGAGGGTTTGTTTAATTAGAGTTCTTAGTATAAAGTTGAAGAGGTAGCTAGCCAGTTAAGGAGGAGGAAGGTCATTGTTTACAAGGGAAAATCAAGTAGCTCACCCTTTATTTTCACCACACTTCGACAAAGGAAACATAAAAGAGATGTCATAAAAGGCAATTTTCCAAAAATCTATGTTGGTGTTAGTGTGTCTAGATTCTTCACTGACCCATACAAGAAGAAAGCCAAGCTAACAAACACGAGAGAAACCGCGGACAGGCCTATGGGCATGTCCAAAGACAAGCCAGATGTCTAAGGAAAATCTATACTTCAGAGGATAAGTCCAAGAACATTCCTCATAACATAATTATGTTTGCCTTCTCATGCCCGACAAGACTACAAAATTGTAGAATGAAATGGCATTGACAATGATGGATATAACCATCGTCCATCGCCACGCCATGAGCATGTCAACGACGAGGTGAGGAACATGGGCACATCGCCGTGGACAAGGTACTACATGAAGGTTGACACTTGAGAGTCTCGGGACCCTAACTTAGTATAGTTTGGAACATGAAGGGTTCCAAAGTGAAACAAGTTTTTGCAAAAGGATTAATGTCTAGGAACAACAATCCGTTATGAAAATTGTGCACTATTAGTGTTTGTGTCTCTCAAAATGGGAAATAAAATAGCCTCTTTATGAGAAGCGTATGCCATTCAATGCATGAGTACCTCCCTGTATACCTATATATAGGCGCATCCAAGGTTGTGGAACATATGCCATTCAAGGCATAGGTTACCTCCCTTGGATATAGGGGTACATCCAAGGTTGAGAAATTCAGCTAAACACTTAATAATTGGGCCTTACAAAGGTGAACCAAATGTGGACCTGTTGCGTTGATAAAATTGTAGATTGTATGTCAACAAGCTTCATGAGTCCTATAGAGTCGTGGCATAGGAAATGATCCTTCGGAAAAAACCATGGCCATGTTATGGGGGGTTAGTATAGCAGTGAGATGTCATACACTTCATCTGGCGGGATCTGTTAGTTGGTCACCCGCATTGATGGTGTAATTATGGGTGGTTGCTTCGTGCCCCTACTTCATAATAAAGTGTCTACGTCATACTAAAGTGTAGAGAAAATATTACTCCCTAGGTGGATGCCATCAATTCTCCTATCTTTAAACTTTAGTAAAATTGATCACACTCTAGGTTTATGATTTGTGTGTGTGTGTTGGGGGAGGGGGATAATCCTATGAGAGTTCCCTAATAGCTCATCTTTGCAAGGTTAGTGTATTGTATGGAGAACAACTTTGTAATCAAAAGGTGTTAACAACCCGTTTCCATTTGGTACAGGTACCTTTTAAAGATGGCACTAATGGCAATGAAATCGTATGTATTTCGCATGGAAGATCAACTTGTTACCATGGTCATGAAATCTCACCCTTGAGTACAGACTTCCGTTGCCACTCAACACCAAATCTAATGTGGTAACGGATTTACGAAAAAAACACAAGTTTGGGGATACACTCAACCATGGACATCGACACAGGTTTTTTCTTACAAAAAACTACACTAACATTCATTGTCTACCAACCAGGGTGTAAAGGTATGGACAGTGCAAGAGCTAAGTCCAAAAGAGTCAAATGCTACCAAAAAAAACTCCTACACCAAAGAAAGCTATTTATTTCAAAAAAAAGATGTCCAACAAGTCTATCATGTTCCCATAAACTCGCTCTAGGTGTACCTTATTGGGGCTATTTTTGGTCATTTGAAGCTATCAAAGTGAGCTAATGAGTAAAAATACTAGCTCTTTATCACATTAACAATCTATCTAAAGATGACACACACTGTCATAGCACTCTCAAGGCTAGATCAAACTCTTATGGCCCCCTTGCGGATTCCATCTAGAGTTCAACACCATAAACTGATAGAAAGGCAGCAAACACGGACCGATCAGGGAGAAATACTTATTTGATGAAATTGTTATGCATCATGCCATCATAGACCAGCCAAACTGCAAACAAATTTAAAACTCTCCTATTTCTATTAGTTCACATAAAAATCCAAACTTTATTCTTACATACATTGTAATGTAGGATTCCATTTGTTCAATTGGCCAAAAAACTGCTCTACATTACTTGCAAAAATCAAGTCACAAACATTTCCCTAGGAAGTATTCCAAGAAAAACCTCTGTTTCCCATTACTGCCCATAAGTCAATAAATACATTGAACAAAAGTTCAAGATTACAAGAAATGGGAAGCAACCATGTACTACAAGAAATGAACTAATATACCAATTACACTTTCTTTCTTGCTTCTTTTATAGTCGCTATATAAATAGAGTTTCACGCCTCCCGACGCACAAATCCGAGGATACATCCCAAGACAAACCAATTTAGCAAACACCCATTTCAAGAAAAGCAACAAGAAATCAAACCCATATTGTAAAAACTTAAATTACCGTTGCAATTTAGAGATATCCTTAAAGCTGCTACTCCCATTATCTTGTTGAACTGCTACACCAACATCATCTTCATCCTCATAGTACTCATCATCATCTGAGTCTGAAACGCCGTCGTTTCTGGAGTGAATTTGATCAACTTCATCTTCTTCAGAGTAACAGTACTGACTCTGAAGAAAGCGGTCAACTTGGTTTCTAAGGAAGGGTTTTCTATCAGACAAATCAACACCAAAGTCAGATTCTAACTTCTTAATAACGATGTTGTTAGTTGTCTTCTTTAAATCAGACCCACTTAAGAACTGGTGCACCTTGTCTGCAAGCTCGGCATCTGAAACCATGGCATTGGATGACATGAGTTTCTCTAAATTTTGGCCCATGTAATTACAGCGGTTTTGTTGGGTTTGTTGGAAATTTCAAAGGGACGTTCTTTTGAGACTAGAGAAGAGAGTGAAATGGGGTTATTAACTTGTTACTAAGAGTAAGACGTGGTTAGTGGTTAGTGGTTAGTGGTTAGTGGCTAGTGGTTAACGGTTAGATGTTAGTCGGGCTATTTGTTGGGGTACGTAGTTTGATGTGATATGTTGTAATGTGGCTATCAAAATAGATGTGATAGAGTTGGTGGTGTAGGATTATATTTTATTAGATTAGAGAGAAAGTTGGACTACTTTTTAGTGATAAGTAAAATGTGGGTCAAAGAAGCGTAAAAGAAATAATATAGTAATCGTGGGATCATGTCAAAGACGGAAGTATTCAAACTAATTTGGGACAAACATTAAAAGGGTAGTGTTCATACTATTATGAGACAGAGAGAGTACTTTAAATTAATATAGATTGAGTGAAACAAAGATCATAGAAACAAGTATATAGAAACTAGCTTTATTTCTAAAGAAAATAAATCAGTTTCTTCACATGTAGAGGGGTCTTAGTGGAGTGAGTCGCTTAAGCGACAGCTCAGAGCCTCATTTTGAGGGACCCCTTAGATATCAAAAAATTTACATAAGAAAAAAGCAGTCATATTAAACTTTTGCTAGCCGTATACAAATTTATATGACTAATTCATTTGTAACTTATTATTTTTCTTAATTGTTCTCTTTGATAATATGTAGTATTTGTTGTAAATAGGGCTCACGGTGTAATTGTTGCTCCAACTTATCTTATAAGAGATTGTATACTTCTAAATTAAAATTACGTGACGGCCCAAGGCCCAATATTAAGAACAAAGCAAGCCTTTTTGGATGATAGTACCTATTTATTCTATTTCCTAATCTATTTATTCTATTTCATAACTTGTTTAGTCCATTCAACATTCACAGTGTCTAAGTCATTGAGTGATTAGTTTAATCCATTTATTGACTAATTTAATTCATTCGGCAAGTCTTATGTTTTTATCAAAAACTTATTTGTTATAGTTCGAAACTAAAACTCAAATATGGAAAGGATGAGAGAATAGATTACTAGAGTGGTGCTATACCTAGGAATAATGTTGAGTTAGAGTAAGTTGAAATGAGCTTGTTAATAGAATATGGGCTTTGATTGGTCCATTTATAACTTAAAACTAGGCTATCTTCTTTAATAATTTGTGTTGATCAGGGTCCCGAAAAAGTTTGTGACGGCTCTATTCCCACGTATATTACTAGTGAACTATATTAAATCTCAGTATTCTTCTTCTCTTACGTTCTTAATTATCTATTTTTCCATTGCCTTTGTTATGATATATTGTTTGTCATTACGCAAAGGTTTTGAGGTGGAATTATCAGATTGACATAAGCTAAGTCCTA
The DNA here is from genome assembly GCA_947645195.1 of Patellifolia procumbens. Taxonomy (NCBI): domain Eukaryota; kingdom Viridiplantae; phylum Streptophyta; class Magnoliopsida; order Caryophyllales; family Amaranthaceae; genus Patellifolia; species Patellifolia procumbens. The sequence continues at coordinate 6,276,532 of CANSGD010000144.1, forward strand.
AGTCCCTCTTTGCAATTAGTAGTGCAAAATGTTCGACTACATCGTTGACAGTCAACATCGTAAAAGATACTCGAAATCAATACCAATTACCAATCGGGTGAAACAACGAATATAAAGACAAGCAAATTGATACTAAGTATTATTTATATATACATGTAGATATTACATATATGCGTTTTATTTATATATATGACATAAGACGCAACATACATACTATATTACCATAGATTATATAGTATTATGTAGATATTCATGAGGGGATCATCTTATTTGATATAAACAAAACACCAACAAACTTAATATATAGCAACCCCTAATGATTTTGTAGTAGTGATCATCGTTCAGTTGGGTATCCCATCACTGAAAATTGCATAGCTATTTCGACCATCAATCCAAGCAAACGGACTTTTGCTCCCAGACTTTTCCAGTTTGACAAAAATAGCATTCCAGTCGACGGGACCCACGGGTCCAACTTCAGAATAAGCCTTAAACAAAGATGAAAACAAGTCATAATTAACATAAACTAATAGGCTGTAAATAAATTCTTTTTTAAAAGGTAAAATGTATTAATAGGTGCACATACTTAGATTCTGTTGTGAACTAAAATTATGAGATAAAAGAAGCTGAATTGAAATTAATGGAGTTGAGTAAAAATCAACTGAACTGAACTAAAATTATACCATTCCAAGCGCGGTATCAAAAGCCACAACCCACTGACGAGGCTAAGATTGTTGGTGTTATAAAAAAGTTGATCGATTTTACGAGTGAAAACAAGGTTGGGAGTACTTCTTTTTATTGAAAAGGTTAAGATTGTTGGTCCAAGCTTGTAAAAGTAAACTCTTCGCTTTGGTACGAATCTTACTTTGGTAGGGGACATTATTCTGTCTCACTTTATATAATGGAGCTCTTTTTCTATAGCTTGACAACTTAAGGACATAGTAAAAAGCACTATTTTGTAAGTACTTATTGCTGTGTGTCCGTGCGGCATAACACGTGTGTTTAAACCTTTTGGAATCTTCTTGGTTACGTTTTATGTGATAAGGGAATTATATTGTGATAAGAATATAGTTTTTTTTAAAAGGAGATCCATTCTCCATATTCAGATATGTGGATTAAAATGAATACTAATACAAAGGGACGAAAAGCAACTTGGAGAATCTAATTTTTTTGAGGTGTTATAAAAAACGTTGATCGATTTAACGAGTAAAAACAAGGTTGAGAATACTTTTTTTTGTTAAAAGGATTGAGATTGTTGGTCAAAGCTTGTAAAAGTAAACACTTACCTAGTTACCTTTGGTAGGAGTCCTACATTGATGGTGGACATTATTTTGTCTCATTTTCTATAGTGAAGTTCTTCTTCTATAGCTTGTACACAGTAAAAAAAATATCTTTCTGTATTTGTCAATGTCGGTCCTGGCGGCCTGACATATGTGTTTATACTTTTTAGGTCCTCTTAATTGTGTTTTGTGCCATAAGAGAATTATATTGTGATAGGAAGAAAGTTATTAAAACTAAAATAATGAATGTGATTCATTCTCCATATGTGGATGTATGGATTAGAATAGATAGAATACAAAGAGACTTAAAGCAACTCGGAGAATCTAGATTATTTGGGCTTACAAATAAATTGGATTTCATGAGTAAAAACAAGGTTGGTTGAAAATGTTTTATTGTTGGTGCAAGCTTGTAAAAGTAAACTCTTACCTTTGGTAGGAGTCCTACTCTACTGGTTGATATTATTTTGCCTTTTTTATAGAAAATTTTGTCAAAATCCACCTTATAAATTTTTACTTGTCCAAAACACACCTTAAATTTTTTTTTTTTGCGAGAACACACCTTTGGCCAGTAAAAGACCCTTGACTTTGTTTTTAGGCATTGACCACCGCAGTCCCACCCACAAAACTGCTCCCACCCCCACAAAATCGCCCCCTTGCTTTCGCCCACCCTCAAAACCACCAACCATCACTTCCCCCACCTGAAACCACCCTTTCCTTTTTCTTTACTAGGGTTTAAGTTTGTTCAGGTGGGACTTTAGGGTTTGAGGGACGCAACTGGGGTGGAGGGAGGGGTATGGGGTCGTTCTGAGGTAGGGGAGTCCAGGGGTGGAAGAAAACGAAGGGGGTGGGTAATCGGGGCGGAGGAAAGGGAGCGAGGTGGGGAAAGGGGAGAAGTGGGGTTTCGGGATGGGGGCTAGGGTGCCGGGTTAGGATCGCCGACAGTGGAAGGATAGAGGGGGTGTCTAGAAGGCTGCCGTGAAAGGAGAGGGGGTTTTGGGCAAGAGGGAGGGGCCGAGGTGGATACCAAGAAAGGGATGGGGTTGTCAACGACATGAAAGGGTTGTTTCTTTGGTGGGTCTAGAGAGTGGGGTGGTTTTGTTGTTGCGGTGGTCAATGCATGAAAACAAAGTCAATGGTCTTTTTCCGGCCAAAGGTGTATTCTCGCAAAACATTTTAACTTTAAGGTATGTTTTGACAAAAATAAATTGTAAAGGTGTTTTTGACAAAATAGGTGTTTCATAAGGTGGTTTTTGACAAATTTTCCTTCTTTATATAGTTGAAATGTTCTTCTATAACTTGTAAAACATATGGAGAGATTGGAAAACATCCTTTTGTACCCTCTGTTGTCTGTCCGGGCAGCATGACAATAAGGTCTCATTTAGTTCACATGGGAAGTTATTTCCCATGGGAATTTGCATTTCATGGGAATTTTCTTCCCTTGTTAATTTTTCCGGGAATTAGGCAAAATTGTTTGGTGTATTTCCTAGGAAAATACTATCTCTGTCCCAATTTATTTGCTACACTCACTTTTTCAAACTTTCCAAGATACAATTTCAAACCAATATTTCAAATTTGGTATAGGAAAAAATTACAAAAATTATATATTTGAAAAATACACATTGAGAGTTTGAGACGAGTCAAACAAGATCCAGATGAATATGTTTTCCAATATGTACAAAAACTTAAAGTCAGTCAAAGTGGCAAAATGAATAGTACTCAAAGTAAATAAGTAGCAACTAATTTAGGACGGAGGGCGTACTCACTAAGGGGGGCTTGGTGAGTGAATTCCCAATAAGAAATTATATTTTCATTGTATTTGTATTTCCTATGCTTCTCTCATTTCCTGTTAACCAAACACAACACCCATAATGTATTTCCTAGAAATTTCTATTTCCAAGTGAAATAGCTTCCAACCAAACAACACCATTTATTAGAGTTGATCTTGAAATTTAATTTATTGGTTTAGAAACTGAAATTCAGTAATGATTAATTCTAAGAAGGTTTAGCTATATTGTTCTCCTTGTTGAGTTTAGAGAGAATGATTATTAACTATCTTTATTGCCTTTGAGGCAAATTGGTGAGCTCCTTACACCTATTGACTATATTTGTGAAGGCACATTTGTTTCCTATCTTCTAACACTAAAATTGTGTATGTATGATTTGAGAAATACATATATATGAGATGCATAAAAAGTTTAAAATTTGATTTAGAATTTATATACGAAGAGTAAGTCTTTGTTCGGACAAGTGATGAGTGAGATTTATCGCACTCATAGGGTAGCTCTTTAGTCCATTCTATTGCTTTTTCTTTGTGTTTTCTTGCTCCTTACACCTATTTCTATCCCATTTGGAGCTTTTCACTATTTTCTTTGATTTTCTTTTATTTCCCATGGTTTTCCCTTTTTATTTTATATTCCATATGCTTTGGATTGTATTTTTCTTGTATATGACTAACATGTAGGAAAAAGATGAGTGCAAAGCAAAGAGGATTGGAATGGAAGGAGTTGAGGGTCAATCCAAATGAAGAAGGAAATAAAGAAAAGAAAGAAGAGAGCCCAAATCCAAGTCCAAGGAAAAGGGATGGAAGAAAAGAAGGAAAGAAAGAAAAGAAAGAAGGAAGCCCAAGCCCAAAAAGAAAGGAAAAGAAGAGAAGAAGACAAAGCCATCCGGATTTCAGTGGATCGCCCGATCCACCTTTAGATCGGCCGAAGCTTCGCCTGATCCACTTTGTGATCGTCCGATCACTCCTGCTTTTTTCTCCTAAAGTTCCTACTTCGTGGTGATCGGGCGATCATCACTATGGATCGCCTGATCACTGTGGGTTTGCGAAAACGTCTATTCTTTTTGCCCTTAGTTGGGGGTTGTATAAATACTCTTTTGACTCAAACTTAGGGGGAATTCTGATTTTCACATTTTGAACCTTTGGGGAGATACCCTAGTTTTAGGGAGGGTTAGCCTCCGTAACTTAGTTTAGAGAGAAAAGTGAGAAAACTCAAAGAAGGATTGAAGATTTGGAGATACAAGGGTGACAACTTGCATTTAAAGATCCAACAATTTATCAATGAGCATTTCTTACTCTCTCTATCTTCCTTTATTGCTTTATTTTCATTGTTTTTCTTAGATTAATTGTTCATGCTTAGTTTAATTATTTTTGATCTATTTTATTTAGTTTAATATTAGATTAATATTTAGTATCATGATATTGGTTGTTAATTTCTCTAAACTTCTCATTCTTGTGTTTATGGAGTAGTTTGTTGGGTAGGGTTTGGGTGAAAACCCAACTATGGTTGATTTGGGGTGTTTGAATATGAAATTAGGAGTTTAATTACGCTTCTTAATTGATTAAAAACATGATTACTATTTTTCTTGCATTCTAGTTGGCCACTTAGATGTTTGTTTTATTGATGCCTTAATCAAATCTAGAGAGGAGATTAAGGTTGATATTTATGCTATTATCTTGTTTAATTACTCATGAGAGTAAGATTTGAGTGAGGGTTTTGTGGATTGACATTGTGATTATCCCTTGGTTGCATGTTTGAGACCATGAGAGTGGCTTAATTATGTGATCTAGGTAGTTTTATGCACCCTTGAGAGATGGCTTAGAGCTAGTTAGGAGTCAATAACCTCAATTAGTCGCTTGGTCTTCTTTCCTCCATGCTTCACCGATCAAATTCCTAAATCATGATTGGTTGGTGTTGGATCCCTTTCCCTAATCCTATTTGATCTTTGGTACTTAGTTTAGTTCAATAGATTTTAGTAGGTAGTTGACACCTTTCGACTCTTTTTCGGCCTAGCTTCTCATTAAATTAACACATATCAATGTTCCTTAGTCCTTGTGGAAAAATGATCCTTACTCACCACTCTATTTAGTTAGTGGTCTAGTTAGGTATTAGTTTGATTTTAGGGGGATTAATAACGACCTAATTTTCCCTATATCAACAAGTTTAGATATATTTTTAATTTTTTTTTGTGTTTTTTAAATATAATTTCCTTTATAAATATGAAATTATATCAAGGTAAGAAGAATAATCTTCTAACCTTGCACAAAGCCCCACCTACAGGACCATTACAAGTCAAACACTCCTTGACTCGCCCAAGCATTAAGAATTAATCTCTAGACCAATTTAGGGAATATAGGAAGCTAGGTTCACCACTTGAGCCAATCTCAATCCTTATTTTATAATTTAGTATGGTGGTGCTATTTACAAGATATTCAGAATACTACGTATTACTTAAAGTTATTTTAAAATTTTAGGAAAAATTATTTACAATACGTCAACCTTTATGCATCTTCTAATATTTAAGTTTAACTTCTTGATTATTCAAAAGTAATTCAAGTTTGTAGGTGTTTTAATATTTCAAGTAACTAATAACTCTACCATGAGATAATTTTTTTCTTTACTTTATTTCCCTTTTAACCACCTCATGTAACCACCACCATCACTAAGCTACCATTTTGTCAACACCCACCTTTGATTTTGTCAACCCCAACCCATTCCCTTCTTAGATTTTTCTTCTCTTAGGGCATGCTTGGGATGAGGGTAATGTATTAAGGGGTAATTAAAGTCAAACCTAGAAAAACTAAGGTTTTGTAGAGGTGTTGAAAAGGGGATAGAATGGTGGTGGGGAGGACAAGGTGGTGTTGGTTAGAAGAAAATGGAGGATGAGAGTGGAACTATTACCCTTCAAACGAGGGTAATAGTTACCTAGGGTGGTGATGGGTAATTATTATGCCCATAATGAGGGTAATAGTTCCCCTCGTTCTTTTCCAACCAACACCACCTTATCCTCTCCACCACCACTCTATCCCCTTTATCATCACCTCTAATATCTTAGTTTTCCTATGTTTGACTTTTATTACCCCTTAATGCATTACCTTCATCCTAAGCATGCCCTTAGAGCAATTCCTCTGATAATTAACTTGTGCTTAAATCGATGGCAAAGTTCTTAAAAAGTGTGTCTCTTAATGCAAAAAATGATGTTGGGGGGTCTTTGGGGTCGGGTTTATTGGGTTTTGGATTTTTCTAGGTTGAATTTAAAGCAAAAAAGATGTTATAGGTTTAGGTTTTGAATTTTGCGAGAAGTTTCGAGGGTGGGGGAGAAAGAGAAGAGGAAGAGAGTGGCATGGGACGGAAGGGCAGGGATGAGGTTTTAATGGTAGCACTTACTACCTCCGGTTTGTTTTTAATTGTTACTCCTTCCTTTTTTGAACTTTTGTTTTTAATTGTTAAACTTTCACTTTTACTATTTTTGGTAAACTTTCGCATCTTTATATTCCAATTTCGCATACTTTTGGAACTCACTTGTCCTTTCTTTTCTCATTAAATACCTAATCACCCACACCTTTTGCTTTTATAACATTATCTCTCATACTTTATCTATTCTCCAAACAACTTCATCTATTCACCAAGCAATCATTGAATAGATTTCATAAATTTTCTTAGTCATCTTCCAAAGCAAACAATAACAATTAAAAACAAATAGAAGTAATATAAATTTCAAAACCCCAACATAATCAAATGGAGTACTAAATTAAATATTTTCCTAAGTCTCCTAACATAAAATCTTTAGATTGCCAATATAATTGTCACTCTAGCCTGTTCCTCACATGTCATACAACACAATATACGAATCAAGTATTTACTCGGTTTCTTTTTAATTGCAACAAAGGGGTATTATTTGTGATCTATAAAAAATTCCTTTGTTGCAATTAAAAAGAAACGGAGGAAATATGTAGGATGAGCTTCCCTCTATCTTGTCTTTCTCCATTTCTCTTCAATCTCTCTTATGATCTTTTTTTTCTGAGATGCTGAGTTCATTCTCAGCTGTAATTAAAGAATGAAAATTGAAATTCCTGCTATTTTTGTAATTATTCATGTGGCATTTGTTTTATTCTTGTTTGAATTTTGAATTCATTTTGCGTATAATTTTCTTGAATTTTAACTTGTGAAGTTGTGATGTTGGTTTTGGTGAATAGATTTTTTGAAGAGGTTTTTTTACTTTAATTTCGGTGAAAAGGATTGGATGTGGGAGAGATAAAGGACGAAAAGATTTGAAATTTAGTAGTAGAGCAAATTCTGAGGTAATGAAGCGGTAAACAAGGGAGGATGATTAATGCTTAGCATGGTAAATAACCAAATACCTTAGCACCATAGTCCATAGTTATGGAAGGAGACAGATACGAGAAGAAAAGAGTAGGTAAAAGGAGTGGTGGTAGACTGCCAGCGTATAGTAGGTTGATCACCGGTGTAGGGGAGTAAGGCCCTTAGAGCATCAACACCCATGGAGCTCCTCATAATTTATCTCTCCTCACCTTATTCATCCACATCACTTTCCACTAATTTTTCCATTTATCCTTTCCATTTCACAAATACATAACTCCACTCATGGGGTTCCCCATTTATCTTATCTTTCCTACCTTTTCATACTAAACCACATTTTCTCTCTCTTATTTTTCATCTTCCATACATACCCTCTTCATTTGGGAACCTTCCCATGGCAAGAAGCACCTCAACAAAAGGGAAGCTTCCTCCACTCATGAGGAACCTCAAATGAAGAGAGAGAGTGCAAAAGGGGAACCAAAATTTACCCATTGCAGATGCTCTTAGCGGCTTAGCCCCCCATAATATTAATGAACTGGTTTTTTTTAGGGAATTGGTATTATTTTTATTAAAGTAAATTTATTTTTCCTGAATCGAATTTATTTTTTTTTACAAAATTGAACTTATTTTTACTGATTTATATTGAATCTTCTTTGCAATATTGATTGTTACTGAATTGAACTTATTTTTACGGAACGAAACTTATTTTTATTAAACTGAAATTATTTTTAAAGATTAATGTTGTTATTTATTCTTTGCAATATTGTTTTTCATTAGATGAAATTATCTTTAATGAATATTATTATTTTAAGGTTAACTGAACAGAGCTTAGGAATGAGATAGTAAAAGAAAAGAAGGGCGTAGCACGAAAGAGAGAGATATGAGGGGTATGAAAAAGTTACAAAAATAAACTTATCCGATCAAAATATGTAGATGTTTGTTAGAGACTCATGGTCGCATTCGGGATAATTTGGAAGCATTGGAGTGTCATCAGATGTGTTCAACAAGGACCCGGTAAAGCGCAGGGGTAAAAATTAAACAAATTGGAGATGTGAGGTTCGACTGAAGCCCCGATCAAGTTGCTGAATACCCGAATCCATTGTTGATGAAGACCCGACCGTGAGCCTTAACCTGATCGGGTTTGCGTCGGACTTAGTTTCTTTTCGGAACTTTTATCCTTAAATTCAGCATAGAAGAAATATGTTTTAACGCCATTGTTGTAACCTATCCTATTATTATTGAAGTTTCAACTCTTTTATTCATACTTTCATCAATAATTACTTTCAATTTATTAGCATTAAAGATATTGAAGATTGGATTCATCGTGACAATTGAAGTATTATTAATTTAAATTTGTTTCCTTGATTTTCATCTTCTAATAAGTTTAGATAAAAAAATAAGTTGACCATAACAAATCCTAAATTCGAATAAATTTAGAATAAAGTGAAAAATTAAATCAAATTGAATGAAGCCTAATTGTTAAACATGGAGAATATTATCTTCTTCTTACAAATTTGAACCATAGCTACCAATGGGAATTTTCGAAGCTTTCCATCATTGAGAATTTCAAAAACCTAAGGGCCACTAATGAAAATTTCAGGGACATTTGAGTTATTTGGATGTGAAATGAACCATTTTGAAGCATGTAGATGTTCGTTAGAGACTCATGATCGCATTCGGGATCATTTGGATGCATTGGAGTGTCATTCACATGTGTTAAACAAGGACCTGATAAGGTAAAAGGGTCAAAGTAAGGCAAATTGTAGATGATCGGTGTGCTGAATACTAGACCAGGTTGTTATTGAAGCCTTGGCCAGGTTGGCCTTAACTTGTCCGGGTTTGCGTCGGGCTTAGTTTCTTTTCGGAACTTTTATCCTTAAATTCCAGCATAGAAAAAATAGGTTTTAACGACACTGTTGTAATCTATCCTATTATTACTGAAGTTTCAACTATCTTCATACTTTTACAATAATTACTCTTAGGTGTCTATTCTTTTCGGTATAAAATATCTGAACCGAACTGAACTAGACTGGATAGTGATACGTGAGAGTAAAGTATTGTATAGAGCTGGAAATATTTAATGAATCGAATTGAACTGAACTGAAAATAAGTTGGAGAGAACATGCCTTTAGTTCATTAACATTGAAGACATTAAAAATTGAATTGATCCCGATAATTCAAATGTTATTACTTCAAATTTGCTTTCTTAATCCTCTTCTTATAATAAACTCAGATAAGAAAAATAAGTTAACTATAACAAACCTAAGTTCGAATAAATTTACTGTAACAAGTTAAAATAAGTTGAAAAGAACGAACCCGATTTCGAAACACAAAGAATATTGTTTTTCTTCTTGCAACACAACTTCAAAGTAAGGAAATAATAATAAAAAAAAATGGTAGGTAACATGCAACCCAAAACCAAAGCACATATAATTGGGCCCTTGAACAACATTTTTGGGTAACCGACTTTACCGCCCACCCTCTGCAGATTCTTCCCCAGTTTTCACATGGGTTACCCACCATCCTATCCAACCATCTTCCACCACCCGTCATTTCATTTTCATCCCCCCTCTTTTTTAATTCCACAAATCAAAATATCCCCTAACCCATAACAAATTTTACGCGGTTAAATATAAATACATAAACAAATAAAAATATCTAAACCCATACAAATTGTCTCCAGTAATGCAACCGTCTCAAAACGACACCGTTTCACTCATCACTCCTTTTGTCGTTTTCCCCCGCATTTTCTCCTTTTTACCTTCATCATTCTCTTCGCTCATACATCACTCTCCTCCTCACCATATCTCCTTCTTCCTCATCGGAAAACTTTGACCGATTTATCGGAAAATTACTTTTTCCGGCGATTTAGGGTTTTCAATTTAAAATTCGGTACTTTTGTTTGTTATAAATGTCATCGGAAGATCTGGTGCTGGTAGATTGAAGAAGAAATTATTGTTGGAAATGGACGGCGGAGGTCGTGCGGCGGCGTCGGTGAATCCGGCGATGGATATGCCGATCATGCATGATAGTGACAGATATGATTTTGTGAGAGATATTGGTTCTGGTAATTTTGGTGTTGCTCGTTTGATGACAGATAAACTTACTAAAGAGCTTGTTGCTGTCAAGTATATCGAACGCGGCGATAAGGTTTTCTATACTTTATTTTATAAATTTTTCATGAAATTTTAGCTGTTGTGTTATTTTTTGGATGAGAATTGATCTCGAGAAGTCGAGCCGTGTTGGAATCAGGAGAGATGCTCTAACTAACCGAACTAGCTAGATTTTTTTTTTTATGTTTTTGTTGGTGTGATTTTTAAATTTAGTAATTTGGAGGTTGATAAATCGGGAAAATATGACGGCGGAGAGATTAGATGGTTAAAGGCGGGACGAGAATTGATCTCGAGATGTGTTGGAACCGGGAGAGATGCTCTAACTAACTGAGCGCTTGTTCGCTCGGTATCTTATCCGTTGTGTTATTGATATAATTTTTTTTTTGTTTTGTTGGTGAGGTTTCTAAATTTGGGAAATTGGAGGTTGCTAAATAGGGAAATATGGCGGCGGAGAGATTAGATGGTTAATTGGAATTGGATAGGAATTTTTATTTAATTTTAAGAGTTCACGTGAATGGTATTTATTGTAGGTTTTTAGGGAATTAGCCTATCATATTTGCTTCCCGTGATGTTTATCATCTTTTGGTGTGTATGTGTATTTGACTAGAGTTTTTGATTCTTACACGCAAATGTTCTCTTTTTGTGATACTATTCAAAAATTTCTTTTTTGTAACGCATACGTGTAGGATCGTATATGGAGTTTATGGAATTGATAAACCAATTGGTGGTGATTTGTTTGTGTTTGTGATTGAGTATGACATAAAGATGGGTTGAGTAAGGAGATTAGATGAGTTGGAGTAATGACTTTGTCGAGCTGCCGTCTTAAGAAAGAAGAGATTTTTTTCTCCCTTTCACCCCTTTTTCCGTGGTGATGTGGATTCCAAAGAGAAGATACGATATTTTGATATAAAGGGAGAGTAACAAATGTGGTTGAAGGTTAGGGGAGTAACAGTAGCTCATGAGATATATGATTTGATTGGGCTAGCTGTTTACTGGTTCAATATGCTGGTGGTGGGAGGAGATTGTCTTGAGCATGTGTATGTGATTCGCTGTACGTTCTGGTAGCTTATTTAGTAAGGGTGGTGTGTAATTATTGTCTGGTATGTACTTAGTGGGGAATTTGGTTCAATGGGGTTTTACACTTTACTAATATGCTCTAGTTGACATCAATTACTAGGGGTTTTTGGAAATAGTCAAAATATGTAGTTGTAGGTAAGATGGAGGGATGGGAAGTGTAGTCCAGACCGCAATGTCTAAGTTGTAATTTTTGGATTTATTGTTGTTGTTGATCTCTGAATGACTAGGGCTATGATGAAAGGGTCTGCGGAATTTTGAGATGCTAGGAGATATCTAATTAGCACGAAGATTTTAATAAGTGGTATGCTGCGATATAAGTAAATCAAGGTACAACTGGTACGAATGCAATTATGCAAATAGATGCAAAGAAGGTTGAGAAGTTGGTCTTTTGTACTCATTTAGGCAAAACATGAATCATGTGCCTATTTTCTTGTATATCTTCGATTGTCAAGTACCCTTTGTCATCCACATCAGCAGAGAGGCCAGGCTTTTTTAGATGGCTCCCGTCCAGGATGGGGTTGGCTGTATGCAACCTTAAGCTAATGGTGAATAGCTTTACAGAGAGGTTGTTTCCATTAAATCTTTGATTCGAAGAAAATGACCAGTACATCTTCTTAATTAATACAGTTCCAATTGTCTTTCTATTTTATCGAAAAGGGATTTGAGATAATTATCGTCATGGTTTGTTGGTGGTCTGAAGAAGATATACATATAGATAAGAGTTAAATGGTTTGATTAATGTACTTTGGTCTTGAGAATCTTGAATCCTTGATGTTTACGGCTGAGTGTTATCCAATGTTTTGAGTTTTTAAATGTTGGCATTATTTAGGAGATAGTTGTTGCTATGCTGGAATGGTTTGAACTAGCAACATGACAATTGACAAGCTATCATGGACGTGAAAGTATATTCAGGTAGTTCTTGCCAAACGTTTTGAAGTCTCTTTTATTTGGTCATGTCTTACTGCAGATAGATGAGAATGTTCAACGAGAGATCATCAACCATAGGTCATTGCGGCACCCAAATATTGTTAGGTTTAAAGAGGTTTGTTCAGAACCTTTCCTCTTAATTTTTTGCATTGAGAAATGCTTATTGTGTTTTCCAATTATGTGAATTGTGAATAGGTCATTTTGACACCCACCCATCTGGCAATTGTTATGGAGTACGCATCTGGAGGAGAGCTCTTTGAGCGAATTTGTAATGCTGGCCGGTTTAGTGAGGATGAGGTTCTTGATTTGAGCTGATCTTTCCTTCTCGTTAGTACAACTAATATCTATAATTATACTGACATTGCTTGTTTGCAGGCTCGCTTCTTTTTTCAACAACTTATCTCAGGAGTTAGCTATTGTCATGCAATGGTATGTTATGCTATGCAATCTCTGTGCACGCCTTCTAGCTTCTTATATAGACAAAAAATAGATAATTTGACGGCTCTCTTTCTTTATGAATGTTATTTTATCATGAAGCAAGTGTGTCATCGCGACCTAAAGTTGGAGAACACTTTACTAGATGGAAGTCCAGCTCCTCGACTGAAGATCTGCGACTTTGGCTACTCAAAGGTACCACATTTAGCTCTACAATATATTCTTTATTGATTCTTTTGCATTTGGGTGCATATTGATTTGTGTTGGCAGTTGGCACAGTTGAACACATGGTCTGTTTTACAAAGAACCAGCTGCTTCACTTACGTTATGGAGAGCTCAGTTCATATTTTTTCATGCTTTGTTTGATGAATTTGTTATAGAATCATAGCTGAAATTTTACTTCTTTGGATAAGACCTATTGAGATTATCATCGACTGTTAATGACCTACCTTATGCTTCTTTCTATCAGTCTTCTGTGTATCATTCACAACCTAAATCTACAGTGGGGACTCCTGCTTACATTGCACCAGAAGTCTTACTGAGGAAAGAATATGATGGAAAGGTAATCATTTTCTCCTTCCTGTTTATGTTGCTTGATGACAACTTGAAAACAGTTTGGTATTGGTGTTTTAATTTTCCTTTGGAAAGCTCATAAAACTTTTTTGTGAAAACCAATTGCCTATGCATTTATATTGCCTACATATTGTTTTACTTGGTGACCTTGTAATTGAACTGAATGGAAGATTCCTTGAATTAGCTGGTGGCAAGAACAATGCAACTACTTCCAAATGGTGGTGCTAATTCTAAGAAGTAATAATTGACTGCTACATTATATCCTGCTATGTGAAATAATTTTTGTGTACAAAAGTACTTTTGATAGTATCACCTCTCTACAGCAACCATGTACCCAATATGACTCTTCAAAGATATTACAACTTCCTTTAAGGACTCAGTATTTTTCTCTACATCGGATGCTTCTCCGTATAACTTGCCAAGTCATGAGGAGCTAGAGAACTTGAGAATTCTGTTAAGCTGGGAATTAGAGAACTTTTGTTTAGTTAGTTTGGTCCCACTTACATGCTATGCTGCCACCCAATTTTCAGGATTTGAAATGAAATCCCTTGCATATCTTTTGAGGTTTAGGCTAATAATGACAATCAAGTGAATTATGCTCTGGAGCCTCTGGATACATGCTGGAAACGAGTGTACGCAGTGATGATGTTTCTGCAGGATATGGATCTGTAAGGCAAAGGAGCCTTTGAAGAAGATTTTTGGTTTCTAATTATTAGAAAAAGCCTGCTAAGATGGAAGTAAAGAGTACAATCACAACAAAGGGCCTGAAGCGTTTGCTTCATGAAGCACAACTGTCCGCTGTTGCTTGTTGTTCATTGCTAGACTAGTGAGCCCTTCTGAAAATAATGTGGTGCTTCTAGTTTTGTTGGCTACTATGAGCAACTTATCGCAGTCCATTTTAATATTAGAACTCACAACTTTTAAACTTCATGACCTTGATATTTGTTCCGCTGCCATCAAATTACATTATCTTGGAACTTAGGCAAGCGAGCAATTTTGGGGTGATCAGGATGCATCTTTTCCACCGGAGATGATGGGTTTACATATTCGTTTGGAGTAGGGGGCTTGCAACCTAGGATGGGGGTCTGGGTTGAATTTCTGGAGAGCGGGTTACTCAAAGGAAGCACACTTCTCAGTGCAAAAATGCACTTGTCTTTACCTTAATCTGAAATGTTGCTCAGCCAGTTTCTGAACATGATTCTGGGTTTTCATCCAATTTCATGCTTCTGTGCATCAGAGTTTGTTTATTAATACACAAGTTTCCTGGCAGCTAATTAGTAAGGTGAAGATCACCTATACATCAACTATGGGAGAACAAGAAAGTAAAAAAGACAACAACTTTTACATATTGTGTTGAGGCAATTTTCCTCACCAAGTTTTTAGCATGTTGCTATTAATATTACATCACAATAGTAGAAAAAAGCCTGGTTGAAAGGCTTTTATATCTCGTTATTAATAGTAATTAGTACATCACAACAGGAGAACGAGAGCCCATTACAAAACCTAGGGGGCACTAATAGAAATATGGAAAAAAGCATGTCTTTATCTGCAGAAACCAACTTTCCTGATTCGCATCTTGAATAATTTTAAATGAGCTTGAACTTTGGGGACGGATAACTGAAAGGTCACAAAAATCCCTGTTATTTGGATTTTGGCAGTATGTTGCACATTATTTTCTGATCGAAGTGGTATGCTGTTTATTTGACATAGAAGTCTGTTGAGCATTGCAGATAGCAGATGTGTGGTCATGTGGAGTGACTTTGTATGTGATGTTAGTGGGTGGCTATCCTTTTGAGGATCCTGAGGAACCAAAGGACTTCAGGAAGATGATACAAGTGTGTACTTCCGTTTTTTTGCTCCTTGGTGTCTTGGTTACATTTGCTTGAGAAAGCTTACTGATTTACTTTCCTTTTATTTCTTTTTCTGTTCTGACAGAGGATTTTGAGTGTTCAGTACACAATTCCTGACGCTATAAATATATCACCAGAGTGTCGCCACCTTATCTCCAGGATCTTTGTTCCAGACCCTGAATCGGTAAGCGTTCTTTCTTTTGACGATCTGTTCCTGTTATCTTTCTCCTTCCCGGGGGAGGTTGTGTGTGGTGTTGTTAGAGAATGATTATTCATGTGAGGGGGGGCATGTTCCCTTCTTTTGCTTGCCAGGAAGTGAGATACTCCATGCGTCCCAGAACACATGGCCCCAATTCACCGTTTAACGTTTAATATCTCAGTACTCAACTGGTAAAAGTTGATAGTTTTGAAAGGATACACAAGACACCGACCAACATTTGTTTTCATATGTATATCAGTAAAAAAGATTACGCTTAAAAAGCATACAAGTGAGATATGTGAATAGTGCAAAAGTCAAATTGTTGCATTCTCTTTTTGGACGGATTACTAGTTTACTACTCTGTCTTGTCTACTCAAATACCTTGGCATGATTTGGCTTGAAATTGCATTGCAGAGGATCACGATTCCTGAGATCAAGAGGCATGAATGGTTTATCAGAAACTTTCCCACTGATCTGATGGATGAAAATACAATGAGCAGTCAATTTCAAGAACCGGAACAACCCATGCAAAGTCTCGATACAATCATGCAAATCATCTCAGAGGCCACAATCCCTGCTGTTGGGGCATCAGCGCTCAATTTCCTCTCAGACACTCTCTCAATGGATGAAGATATTGATGATCTGTCAGATTCTGAGATTGATATTGATAGCAGTGGAGAGATCGTCTATGCAATGTGATCATCTAATCACTTGCTTCCTGTTTGATAGAGGTTCTAGAGTTATCTCAATTGCCATTCTAGGCAATATAGTTTCTCAGTCAATTATAATGGAAATATTTCATCTCTTTCCTCCCGTCTTGTAGTTGATACATGTAGTCATAGGAAAAAAAAAGAAAAAGAAAAAAGAAATGGGTTAAAAGAAAAGAAGCTGGGAAGGGGGTAGAGGGTGAGGTTATTATTGCTGGGTGATTGTGAGACCATCTGCAGTGATACGATGATATGTGTTTTATCTGGTGTTTTAGGTTTGTAATATATGATCATATCATTCATGTACTCTTGTTGTATTTGTTGAAGCTTGTTTGTTGCCTTATAATAAAGGATCCTGGCAATAACTAGAGTTTAGAGCAGACCTACTGCGAGGGCTTGTTTGTTGTGATATGTAGTAGCGAAACGTTCATTTACAACTTTTAGTGACGCTCCAAAGAAGATTGGAGCAGATGAACAATATTGGTGCAGACGAACCGGCTGTTATATTGGGATACCTAGCTCGTCATTGATAAAGACCAGATATGACTGCAGAGGGTGTGTATCTACAGAGAAGTTTAGCATGGTTAAAAGGGAAATTATGTTTACTCTTTTGAGTGGATTGAGCGAGAGTGCATAGCATATCCCAGTTACTTTTTTGGTTAATGCGAAGTGAGTTTCGTAAGAATAAAGTGAAGTGAATAAGACTCAAGTAAAAAAATGCACGGGAAGCATGTTGGTGCAGTTTTAAAAATTAGTCATGAAACATTCCTACGTATATTATACTTCCACGGAAAAGGACATCGTGCTACCACCATTGTGGAGTACACGAGTGAGGGACACTTATGCTTCTTGATTTCAGGAGAGTTTATTGTCCTGATTGATTCTATCCCGCTTTGTGGCTTCTTATGCACCTTAAAAGGAAACCAATGTGAAATACTGTTGGAGGCATAGTTGTTAGAATCCCGATTCGAATCGTAGAATTGTACGATTCTACGATTCAACTTTAGTCATCAGATTCTATCTACGATTCTATACGATTCTAGTAATTAATTATTACTTACGAGGACTTTAGAATTATTAATCAAACTAAATCATGAAAATAAAGATATTAATCAATATATATTGTCATTTATTGCCTACTTATAGTGTAAACATCTATTTTCTTTAATTAATTTATTTATAAACTTATGATATGATCATATTCTAATGGCAGTTGACTATAACATTTGGACTACACATGTTAGTAGAATCGTACGATTCTACGATCCGATCTTACGATTCGATTCTAACAGCCCCTTCCGATTCAAAGTAGAATCCCGATTCTAATAACATTGGTTGGAGGTGAAAAAAAATCATACTAAACAAAAGACCAAGGAAAGAAAGAGGAATACACCAAAATGCAGGTGCTGCCCCAAAACGCTGGTGGGCGGTTTCTCCGTGGACAATGCCATCTTCAATCGTTTTTTAGAGCAGGATCCGAACCGAATACACAAGAAAGCGCGTGAGTCTCACAATTCATGAACTCACAGCGGGGCCATGTCGGAGGGAGTTGATCGGATTAGATAGCCCTTCGGGCTACCGCGGTCACGACACATGAGAAACTAACCCCATCAAGTCGTCACCTATAGCCCGGATAGATGATGTGGCGAGCATCAATGCCGTTGAAAGGAAATCAATGACTACACGTAAGGAGAAAGGAGCAGAGCTAAACAGCCTAACCACCTAGACTTGGTCCGACGAAGAAATGGGAGAGGATTATTAAGGATCCCTTAATGATAGAAAGGGCGTTGAAGGAGGCGACAACACTCTTGTTAAACATAGATGTATAAATATTATAGTGGATAGTTGTGGATTTTTCTACGACATTCCTATGCGAAACTTAAATATTTAGTTTACTAGTCTTATATGCACGTGATGCGTGCGAAATCCTACAAAATTCTGTATAAAGATATAAAATTAATTCATCTGACTTACAGTGAGAGAGTTGTTCCATCTATTTAGTAATTAAAAAAATTAATATTGATTTTTAATGTTTCCTCTTCTCTTATAGAATAGAGATAATTAATAAAAAGTGTTCCCATTCATTTGTTTGTTAGTTATCATTCAATTACTTCCTCCGTTTCTTTTTAATTGCAACATTTGCCAAAAATGGAATTATCAAATTAATTGCAACAAATATTTACTTTCCTTTTTTACAAGTAATTTCTCTTATTACATGTCCCACTTTCTCTCTCCATCCCTTTCATATTCACACTAAAATTTTGTCTGTCCACCCACTTAAATTTGTTGCAATTAAAAAAGAAACGGACGAAGTATTTCTTTTTAATCGAGTCGTCCTTATTCAGTTTCGAAGTGTTACCGAATCGTTGGTCTCAAACTCATCAATCTGCTGAATTGCCGACTAGCTCTAATTCGTCCAAAACAAATAAAAAACGTACGTTGAGAATTCATCACTTCTTAGTCTGACTGCCATCAATGACGAAGCGAGTTCTTCAGCAAGCAGCAATGCGAGCACGAACAACTTACATTCTCCAAAAGAGACTATTATCTTCCTTTCTTTCTTCCTCATCTTCTTCATTCCAATCCAATCAACACACTTTACATCCATTTCCACACCATAATAATCATAACCCTTCCTTCAAAAACTCAACTTGCAATGAAGAAATCATAACCCAATTATGCAAAGATAGAAGATTCAATGAAGCCATTGATATCTTATGCGAAAACAACCTTCTAAAACAAGCTGTTCAATTACTTGATCACATTGATTACCCTTCTGTTTCAATCTATTCTTCGCTATTACTATCATGTCTTCAACAGAAAGCCCTTTACGAAGGAAAAAGAATTCATGGGCATATGAAAGATTTCAATTTTACACCTGGGATTTTTGTTTCTAATCGTCTTATGGAAATGTACGCTAAATGTGGGAGTTTGAGTGATGCCCACAAAGTGTTTGATGAAATGCTTGAGAGGGATTTGTGTTCTTGGAATACTTTGATTAAAGGGTATGCTAAATTAGGGGAAGTTGAATTTGCTCGTAAGTTGTTCGATGAAATGCCGCAGAGAGATGGGTTTTCTTGGACTGCTATGATTTCGTGTTATGTTCGGTGTGGGAAGCCGAAGGAGGCGTTGGATTTGTATAGGGAAATGCAGTGTTGTGGGACTTTGGATACTGATAAGTTTACTGCTTCTACTGCTATTGCTGCTTCTGCTGCGATTCCGAGTTTACTAACTGGGAAGGAGATTCATGGGAGGATTGTGAGGATGGGTTTGGAATCTGATTCTGCTATTTGGAGTGCGCTTTCTGATATGTATGCTAAATGTGGTTGTATTAGAGGAGCTAGGCTTGTATTTGATAAAACTGTGGACCGAGATGTTGTTTCTTGGACATCGATGATTGATGGTTATTTTGCGGATGGGAGGTGGGAAGACGGGTTTTTGTTATTGTCGAATATGTTGAGGTCTCGTGTTAAACCGAATGAATATACATTTGCTGGGGTTTTGAATGCGTGTGCAGATCGAGCTTTGGAGAATGTAGGGAAGCAGGTCCATGGGCATATGATCAGGAGTGGGGTTGATCCGGATTCATTTGCTGCGAGTGCACTTGTTCATATGTATTCGAAGTGTGGGAATGTTGCAAGTGCTAGAAAGGCTTTTGAAGGGCTTTCTGTACCTGATTTAGTATCGTGGACTTCGCTTATTGTTGGATTTGCGCAGAATGGTCAGGCTGAGAAAGCTTTGGAGTTCTTTGAGTTGATGCTCAGATCAGATACTCAGCCTGATCATGTCACTTTTGTTGGAGTCCTTTCTGCCTGTACTCATGCAGGATTAGTTGAAAAGGGAATCGAATATTTTCATTCAATAAAGGACCGACATAGACTAAAACCAATTGTGGAACACTATTCTTGCCTGATTGATCTACTAAGTCGAGCTGGTCGTTTCAAGGAAGTTGAAGAATATATCAGTAAGATGCCAATGAAGCCAGACAGATTTTTGTGGGCTTCTGTTCTTGGTGGGTGTAGAATTCATAAAAATGTCGAATTAGCAGAGCAAGCAGCAAAAGCGTTGTTTGAGATAGAACCTGAGAATGCTGCTACATATACAACTCTGGCCAACATATATGCTACTGCAGGTAGGTGGGAGGAAGTGGCAAAAGTCAGAAAGATGATGGATGATAGAGGGGTGGTCAAGAAACCGGGTCTCAGTTGGATTGAGGTCAACAGAAAGGTGCACAGGTTTCTTGTGGGTGATACATCTCATCCCAATTACAATGAAATCCATGCATTCTTGCAAGAGATCTCAAACAAGATGAAGCAAGAAGGTTATGTACCAGACACTAACTTTGTTCTGCATGATGTGGAAGAAGAGCAGAAAGAGTATAATTTGTCCTACCATAGTGAGAAGCTTGCAGTTGCTTTCGGAATTGTTTCTACTCCACCTGTGACACCGGTCAAGGTTTATAAGAATTTAAGAACCTGTGTAGACTGTCATACCGCAATAAAATTTATCTCCAGGATTACCAAAAGAAAAATTACTGTGCGAGATTCGAACAGGTTCCACTTTTTTGAGGACGGAAAGTGCTCCTGTAATGACTATTGGTGAAATTTGCTAATTCAATTGCTGGATCTTGCTTATCCTCGGACACAAACGATATGATTCATTATTGTGAGTGTTCTAAGCTTCATTTGAGAGTTAAGAAGAATTGTCAGCTACTTATTCCTCCTGCAATGCATGACGTAGACGTTCAGTGGTTAATGGGCGACGTAGACAGTCAGAGATTGATACTGACTCTTGGTCTATTATACGAGTGCCCATCAGAGACAAGCGCAAGAGAAGAAATATCATTTGGTGTTCTAGTAACCTTATGATATTTTAAGCTAAGGTATCTTTCAGTTTTGTTCTTTTCGCTGACCTCAGGCTTTGAGGATCTCTCTTGGAACGGATGTCACCAATAGTTCAGTACCATTGTGGAGCTGTTTCATTCTGGAATCCTCATGGTCTTGAGTGGTGTTATTTTCAGGTACATAATAAAAAAATGTAGCATTTTTGCATGATGTGGTGATTGTATCTCCATGTGAACTTTAGTTAATGTCAAGACCCAAAACTCGGAGTTTGAAGAACAAAGTTTTTTTTATGCAGAATTTTTGTTGATTGTGTTACAATAGAAGAGGGTCATAATAATGTTCAATCACGTATGATATTTGAATCAAATCCAGTCTATTTATATCTGAAATTTTGATCCGAAACTTATTAATGTGTTCCAAATTAAATTAATCCTGATTTGTCATGTACTGGTGCTTCTTCGAGTACATACCTTGTTTTGTTTTCTTAACTCTTTATTATAATGATTATCAGGTCCCTTGCGGAATGGAAAGTAGATTCTAAACTTGAGTTTTGAAAGGGTTTCCTCTGTTATTTCAGCTGTTTTGCCGTGTAGCGTGTACAGCAACAGGAGTATGATAGCTCTGAAGCCTTTACCACTCGTAGTGTGTTTCCTGTGAGAAGCTGTTTTGTTACAAAAGCTGTTGTTCGATCATATTGTTGCAAATACTTCAAGCTAAGAAAGTCTCGGCAAAATGCAATACACTAAAGGCTGACAGGTATAATCATCTGAAAAGTTCATTCCAAGTTTTTCTTTTCACATCATCAGAAGTTCTTATAATCTAACGTGACTAAATGAACAAATTACAATCGTCCCCCAATTCATAAATTATTTGAAGTTGTTGCTATATCTGACTACGATCATTGCCTAAAATTCATCTGTGGGAGGCAAGCCATAATTGAGATGAAGTTCTAATTTTAAATGGTTTTGATGTAGGGAGGTTTTGAAATTGAATGCTAAACTTGCTAGTTGCGTGGCTGTCAACGGTTGTTGATGAATGACGCTCACTTCATGGGACCCCTATTTTTGGATCGACCTCTCCAAGATTTGTTTCAAAATACCATAATATAATCTACATATTTTATAAATTTTATACTTCCTCCGTTTTTTATTAGTTGTGACACTTTTAATTTCACGGACTCCTAGACAATTTTTGGAGAGGAAAGAGATAGAGAGAAAGAAAGAAGAGGACCCATATGATAGGAGAGAGATAGAGAGAAATATTTGCCTAAAAAAAAAAGTGTCACAATTAATTCCAAACTTCCTTATATAGAATGTGTCACATTTAATAAAAACGGAGGAAGTATATAAAAAATTGACATTATTGTCAAGTGTGGTGGGGATACCTCTGATTTAGGCTTGTAGCTTCCGCAAAAGTTTTATTTATACTCATTGTTTCAATTATTTTCTTATACTTCGCCGTTGTTTTCTCATCCGTGACATTAAAAGCCACACTCCAGGCTAATGTTAACCTCACAACACCCGCTGCTTTTCGATACTACACTTTCCAGTCCTCATCTTTCATATTACTCGGTTTCTTCCTCTCAAGAGGTTCATGAAGGTCCTTTTTATACAAATAATCCTAAATTCACATTTTCCAAAAGCCAAAGTCCTTCCCATCAAACCTCTCAATCCTTAGTTTACCTCTTCCATTATTCAATCAACCACAAAGTTAAACAATCCAAATTTCAATAACAACCAATTGAAATCCTACCCAAAGACTCAGAACTTTGTACCAAAAAATTGAAACCCTAACACCAAGATTTAAGTTTTGGACTTTCTAATCACAAGAAAACAAGTTCAAACGACACAATCTAACCTGAAACCACCAAAGATTCAACCTTGGCTCTGATACCGATTGTTGGGGAACTAGTGAGTGCTCAACTACTATTTGTGATTAAGCACATCAACAACAAACAAACACGAAGAGGCAACAACAAGAACAACAAGCAAACTAACTATGAAAGGAGACAAGCAAGAAAGTCACAAGAATTTACAGGTGGAAACCCGAGCTCCAAAGGAAAAACCCCCTTTACGCACTATATGTGTCAATGGAGGATGATGATGAACAAACACAAGCATCAATGACATACTATTACAATGCTACCTCATAAACTCACGAACACTAACTTACAAGGATTCAATTTGTGAGAACAAGTATTCAATTTGTATGGCAAGAATTGAAATCTTAGATCAAAACATAAACACGCCCCCTCGACCTTCCCTTTCCTATCCTTCTAACCCTTAAGGGGGGACGGAAAGAACAAGGATATTGATTGCCCCTTGCTCTTTTTCTTTCCCTCGCCGGAGAGAGAGAAGCGAATTGAAAACGGCCTCAAATCTCATTCCTTCGCAATCGAAGGGAAGATGAAAGCGGGAAAAATCGTTCACGCATTCTGGTGGCCACCCAGAGCTTGAGAAGTGTACAATTTGCGACGACAGTAAACAATCTCTCTCGATTGCTCTCAAGCCCTAATTGTCTTAGTGTTTGCAATTAGGGATTTAGATGCGTTTTCGCTCGTGGGCCGCGTCCTGCGATCACCCTGGTCAGGGTCCGTGACTCACCTTCTGCCTTGCTTGCTGAGGATCTTCACTTGCTGTCACGAACCCATCGGCGTCACCACGCGCCATACCCCGTGCGACCCGCAATCTTCCTTAGCTAGCCAAGATCCTTAAACTATCTCTGCAAACCTAACACTGGAATCCTCATTGTCTTGAAAGGTGTAATTTTCAGGTACATATCAATAAAAAATGTTGCATATTTGCATGATGAGGTGATCGCATCGCCAAGGGAACATTAGTTTATGTCAAGACTCAGGATTCGAAGAAATTTTTTTTAACCAGATGAGGTCTGTGTTCAGAGTGTGACAGTATGTAGTACTATTTCAGTAGAACTATTTCATCTTATTTTAGGTTTAGTTCCAATACACATTTGTGTATCTGTGTTGCCTCATGATTGGAAATTTCATGTGGCATGTCCACCAATTTGCTCATTGTTTCCTCACTTACGCATGAAGTAATATGATTTAATGTTGGTCTCCCTTTTTACGATTGCCTAAAGTTTTGACCTTCACAAGTTCCTCTAATTCTACTTATACAGAGCTTTTATTAGTTACTATATCTTTAGAAGATTGCACTATTAGTGCCCCCAAGTTATAGAAGAATCAGATCTCTTTTGCAACGGGGCACGGGCAATGAAGTTGTTACAACCATATGTCAAGGTGATGATATCTGCGTATATCGCCATGAATACTGATCCGGAGCTGCAGCAATTTTGTGTGGGTACTGTAAATGTGTTGTACTGCTGTGAGCCGCCCCATGTAATGTTTTGCTTCCATCTTGGCTGCCATTGATGCCGTCCGTCAAGTCTCAAGAGAAAGGTTGTTCCTTTATCTTTCTATTCTTCCCCTAGAATCGGAATTTTTTTCATTTTTAGTCTCAAGCTGTTAGAATCTAGCTTGTTCATGGTCATTCACGCATATGCACTTCCAGTCTGTTCAGAATGAGTTATCTTTTTCTTTCTGTGTCGAAAAATTGTTTTCTATTTGGACGTATGATTTCCAGTTCGGAAAATGTTAGTAATAATATGATTATTTTGTATTTCTCATTTTCAGGTTGTTTGCTCAGCTGCCTAATCTTTGTCCTTCCATATATGAAGCGACTTTATCTTGATTTTAGTGGATATCTTCAGGAGCTTTTGTACTTTTTGGGCACTGTACAAGGAAAAGTTCTATTGGTTTCATTTTACTGCAGAGTTAAAAATTGCCTTCCATTCCAAATCTTATCCAGTACTACTTAGGTTGTGTTTAGTTGGGTAGAAAATATTTTCAATGGAATATGATTTTTCACTAAAATTATATTTTAAAGTAAAACGATATTTTAGTTTGATTTTCTTTGTTTGGTTAAAACTTGAAAAGATAGTGACATTTCCTTAGGGTTTGTTGTCTTCGGCTTATTTCTAGTTCAGTTTAATTTTGTTCAACTCTTGACAATATTGCTACTCTCACATTTTACTATTTCTTTCAATTTTGTTAAAATTTTTTGAGTTCAGTTTAAATCAGTTATTTTCAGCCGAAAAGACTAGATTCATTTACTTTTTTGATGAAAGGAAAAGTTTGACTTCTTAAGGCTCCGTTTGTTTTAACGGAAAACAGTTTTCATGGAAAATCACTTTTCAAGGAAAACAATATTCAATGAAAAACATGATTTTGGGGAAAGTTTTCCTTTGTTTGTTTGGTTAGAGGAAAACTTAGGGAGAAAAGGTAGATGGAGTAAAAGAGAAGGAAAGATGGGAGGAGAGAATGTAGAGAAGTAAGAAGTCAAAGAGGAAAATGTGGCATACCTTCTTATAAAAGTAAATTGGTTCTCCTCTTCTAACAGCTTTTTCCCATCTTTGAGAAAATCATTTTCCCCTCCAAACCAAAACAAACAAAGGAAAATGGAAGAAGGATGAAATCCATTTTCCAAGAAAATGGTTTTCCACCAAAACAAACGGAGCCTAAGTTTCACAAAGGAAAAGAATTTTCCTCTACTGCGAAGGGAAAATCTAGCAAATAATTCCGCATCCTGGTCTGATCGAAATCAAATAAAAAAAGATTAGAAGCTGCACTTTCTCACAAACCAAACACAACCTTATTTGCTACCCCCTTGACTCTTCACATTCTCTATTCTTAATATGCCTTTGGCTACTGATACCTTGTGTACTAATCTAAAAAGTTAATTGGAAGTTGATTTTTAAAAGTAAACTCATCTATTATACTTCATCCGTTTTGCAATACTCACAATGTTTCTTGTTTACGCACTATCCAATGCAATACTTTGAACCTTAACATCTCTTATTATTGATAAGAAAAAATTAAATACTTCTAGTTTTTCCACTGCACGTCTGTCTCAAATTGGTGGAATGGCCTTTTGTGATTTTGAGCACATGCATCCATGGGATTCCCCTTAATTCTCTCTCTTCGCCTTATTTATTCACATTATTTTCCACTAATTTTTCCATCTACATTTTCCATTTCTTAATTACATACTTCCATTCATGGGATTTCCCATTTTTCTCTTTTACACCCACTACAATCGATCTTCTATTTTTCCTATGCCACATGTCAACCAAATATTGCTTATTTTTCTTGGGAGGATTCCCTCCACAAGAAGCACCCCATTAATTGGGGTAACCTCCCACACTCATGGAGTTCCTCTTTTGAGAATAGAGAATGCAAAAGGGAGCTATTTTTGTACCGGTGCAGAAGAGCGATGCATTCATGGGGCTCCCCAGATTTCTCTCTCCTCATCTTATTCCTCCACATCATTTCTCAAAGCATGTGCATCCATGAGCCTCCCCATAATTTCTCTCTCCTCACCTCATTCATCCACATCAATTTCCACTAATTTTTCCATCTACCTTTCCCATTTTACAATTTTATACCTCCACTCACGAGTTTCCAATTTACCTTCTCTTTCCTACTTTTCCATACTGTATCATCTTTTTTCTTCCACTTTTCCTATGACACATGTCATCCAACTATTGGCTTTTAATTTGAGAGGGCTCCTCTTCAAGAGACACCCCATCATAAGGGGAACTTCTCACACTCGTGGAGAGGCTCATTTGAGGAAAGAGAGAGTAAAAGAGGAGCTAAAAAAAGGCCAGTGTTGGTGCTCTCACTAATTTTTCCATCTATCCTTCCCAATTTACAATTACATACCTCTACTTATAGGTTCCCAATTTACCTCCTCTTTTTCTACTTTTCCATACTTAACCACATAAGAAACAAAAAGAAAAAAGAATTATATTGTGGTTCCCAATGCTACTTGTTAGCATATGATTTACTTATGTGGATGGGAAGCCTCCCAATATAAGGGGCTCCTCAACAAATGGGGAACTTCCTCCACTCATGGGGAGCCCCATTTGAAGAGAGAGACTACATTTGGGAAGGTAAAAAAGCACCGTGCAGGTGCTCTAATAGATAGTTGTCATTATTAAAAGCATTGTATGGACCAATGAAAGAAAGTAGGGAAATTTTATATGGTGGCCTTCAAGTTTCGATTTTTCTACATGGTGACAGGACAAAAAAACATATATACGAAGTGACCATCAAGTTGTTAACATTCTAATTATTGGCGATGAAACCCCCCAACACCGTTAAACAACCCAACCACTACCACATCACCCACATACCACCAACCCAACACCCTTAATACTGCCCTTTCTTCTCTTCTCTTCACCGCCCATCTTTCTTTCTTCCCCATCAGTGTACCTCTTTCTCTTCGCCACCACTGCTTCTTCTTCCTCCTTTTCTATTCCTCTCCTCTCGCACGTATGTGTTCTGGTTTGCAATGCTTTTCTAGTTTTCTTGCCCACTACAAAATTCAATACTCAAAGCAGAAAATTACTTTCGTGGATTTTTCAACGAATGCATTTCCTCATTTTACTAGAATTTGCTCACAATAAACCCCACCCGAAATTCTAAATTTGCTTCCTATATGATATAATACACCTACCCAACACTTAGATTAGAGAATTGAAAATTTTATGTGAAACAACCATTTAGAAAAAGTTGACTTTTTACTATGGAACAAAGAGAGTATGTCTAAATGAGTCAAACAAATACGGTTAAAATTTACAAATTTGGACATTGTAAAAAACAAGATGAACTACTAATAAAAAGATTGGGGAACACGATGTTATACGTTATGCATAACAATTTGTATATCTGGGAAATGAATACTCTAATTTTATATGAATAACAATTATAAAAAGTTAATATTTTAAAGAAGTTTAAATTTATATTAATGAGACTTGAGAGTTTATGATAAAATACTTATTATAAAGTATTGATCAATTCGGATTGTGAGTAGTTTAAGGTGGGATTTACATCAGTATAATGAGTTAATGACTGGTAGGTCCAAGTGAATTGATGGTTTGGTACTAGGCTGTAAGAACATCCTGAAATTTATGTAACCAAGATGCTAGTGAAGTAAAAAGGTTCATGAGTTCAAGCACTGAGGTTTAAAACCAAAAAAAAAAAGGAGGATTTAAGTTTCAGGGTTTTGAACCTGACGTGAATCGAACACGCAACCTTCTGATCTGGAGTCAGACGCGCTACCATTGCGCCACAGATCCTCTTGTTTGATATTCAATCATAATTTAAAGACTTTAGTGAAGCAAGAAAATTTGGCATCTGTTTCTATTATACATAGATTGATGAAAACCAACCTCTTATATCACGTAAATTTCTGTAATATTCTCGCGAGGTGGAATTCTCCAGGTTTCTGAATTTTTTTTCTTAGGCTTGTGAGTTGTGCAGTATGATGTCCTGCAAATGAAAGTCTGGTGAGATTGGATAAAGTTTACTTGTTTGGTTTGCAGCATGTAAGAAGCCTTTCTTCTATTTACTCTGATGGGGAGACTAAAACTTTCTGAGGCGATAAATGATTTCTTAAATGATGGAACAAAGCAAAATAGCTTCCTAAGTTACATGTGCTTATTATACTTTGTTAGACTATGAAGCCGCGTGTGATCGAACAATGCATTTTTCACGCAATTTTACTTTTGGGTCATTCGGAAACAACCTCTTTGCGTATTCAACACAAGGGTAAGGTTGCATACATCCGACCTCCCTACCTTGTCTTATGACGGGAGCCTTTTAGGCACTAGAAGGAATAAGGTTGTTGTTGTTCAAATCTAGCTTATTCATGGTCGCGCATGTATAGGGGTATCACTGATCTGAGCAGGCTTGTAGCTCGGTCAAAGCTCGGCTCGAGCTCGGTCAATATTGAGCTCGAGCCGAGTTGAGCCGAGCCATAAATATCTGACCATGAGCTCGAGCACAACAAGGCTCGGCTCGACTCTTTTTGAAAAATATATATTTTGTTATCCTTAAATTTTGAACTTTAACTAGATATTTGACATTTTTAGTTGTTGAATGTTAAATGACGTGAAAGACCTTATTGGCATTAAATTTATCTCTATTGAACTATTACGTATTTTATTTTTATTTGCAAGCAAATTTACCGTTAGCTTTGGGGAAAAAAATAAAGTCGAGCCGAGCTCGATCTCAAAGTTTTGCAACCGAGTCGAGCTCGAGCCTTGAATTGGCCAGCTCGTCGAGCTTCGAGCCAAGCTGGAGCTCGATCGATATGCTAATGAGCCGAGCGGAGCCGAGCTTGGCCGAGCTCCAGCTTAGCTCGGCTCGTTTATACCCCTAAGCATGTATCTGATCGAACTTTCAGTTGTTAAGAATGGGTTTTCTTTCTCTCTATCTTTTCGTTCTGTGTCAAAATATTGTTTTCTTTTACTTCTGTTCTTATGATTTCCAGTCCGAAAAACATTTCCTATAATTTGACAATTTTGTATTTTTCATTTTCAGGTTGTTCGCTCAGCTGCCTACTTCTTCATGCTCATACATGAAACGACTTAGTTTGATTTTAATGAATATCTAATATCTTCACGATCTTTTGTACCTTTGGCCACAATACAAGGAAAAGTTTCATTGGTTTCATATATTTCCTGCCTAAACTTATTTTTTTGTTTTGTGAAAAATTATTAAGAATAAGTTAACTTTTACGTTGACCATTTCTAGCAAGTCAACTTTAAAATATTCCATGAATAAATAAAGCTTTCATACCCCACCGCTTTTAACAAGTCAAAATTGGCTATCACCTCTCGTTAACCTTTTTAACAGGCTAAAGTGACACGTGTCACTCTTGTATTAGACATTTAAAAATTTTAAATTTATATTTGAAAAATTCCACATGGTACCACTCAAGAATTGGAAATTCCATTTGGTACCAAAAAAATAAGTTTGTTCCAAACGTTACCACCAAACTTTGATCAAAGTGTAAATCGTGACATTATCGTTAGTCTACACATTAATAACTGATATCACGTATTTATATAGAGTTTTCTCCCTTATTTACAAGCTAATTTGTGCATCCTCTTGGGAGCTATTTTGTGCTAACTATCGTATATAGTTGTGGTTTTGTATTTTAGTGTTGAATTGCAGGTTTTAGGGAGTTTTCTCCTTATTCCCGAGCCATTTGGAAGCAACCACGGCTTTACGAGATGTTACAGGGCATGTAGGAAGGCTCACGAGTTTTATGGGTAGTTTAGGAGGTCCCAAGACCCCTAAACGTGAAGTTTAGAGAGCCAAAGAGTCAAAAAGGAGGTTTCCGTACTCTGATCGGGCAAAAATGGCCCGATCGGGCGAAGTATTTATGATCGGGTACAGAAGTCGCGGACCCGATCGGGCAAGAAGACATGCACCAGACCCGATCGGGCATCCTCTGCCCGACCCGATCGGGCTGGGTGCTCGTGGCTCTTATTCTGTTGCTGCTTGCGAGAAGAACGTGTTGGCCCAAAAATGCACCAGGCCCGATCGGGTGGATGCCTCGGACCCGATCGGGTGGGCCGCAATATTCGTATATGTGCTGTGCGACTGTGAGTATCATAAAAGGTGTTGCTGGGCCTTGTTCGCTGCCAACCCGATCACAGACCCGATCGGGTGCTGGATCGGGTTGGTCCAAATTTTGCACTCCACTTAAGCTGCTGATGATGCGTTGACCAGGAGACCAAATGGGCTGGTTTGTACCTCGGCCTGATCGGGTGGGTTTTGGCCCGATCGGGTCCGGTGCATTATGTTGCGGACTCGTCTTTTGTTTTCCTTTTAAATTAGACTTGAGGGGGTATTATAAATACCTCTTTCCTCATTATTTAGAGATCATCTTTTATTCATCTTTTTACTGCTTTAGACTAGTTTATTTCTCATTGTTCTTAGTCTAGTTTAAACACTTTAGATTAATCTACAGGTGATCAAACCTATTTCGATTTGAATAAAAGTTCCTGCTTTCCGTCAATTGGTACTCTTTCCTACCCTAATCTCTTTTGTTATTCTTAATTGCTTAATTTATTTATTTAATTGTTCATGATGCAATTGTTAGGGTTTCATATTAGTTTTGTCGTTGTTAATTCGATTATGAGTGAGTAGTCTCTTTCTAGGGTGTTTGATAGGAAAGCCATGTTTATACTATGATTGTGATTTAGACTCTTATTGATTTCTAGGGCTTGATTAGGGTGATTGTGATGTGGTTTGTTCTTTATTGAGTAATTAACGTTATTGCGCAGTTTCGTTGGTTGCTTGTGGTTAATAGTTGTTTGCACAGATCCGTCTTACGACTAGAGGCCTAGGACACGTCAGTAGTTCTGATTACGTTAGTGAACATGCGGCGTATGTTGAACTATGAGCGTTGAGTCTTCACCATAGCTCAACATAGGCTCTAATCCCCCGACTCTTGACTTAGGTTTTGATAGTTGTTGACCTTGTTTGATTGGTATAAGCATGGTGGACCGACCTAATACCCTAGGTTTTTATTCCATAGTTAAATCCTTTGTTTAATTCGTCTTTCTTAGCTTAATCATTAGTTTAATAAATTCCTTCCTGATTTACTCTGGAGTAGCTGAATTGGTTGAATATTGATTTAGAAAATCTGTCTCCCTGTGGATTCGACCCTGCTTCCACTGACTACCTAGTTAGAGGTCTGTAGGTTTATTTTTGATTAGGTAATACGACTAAAACCTATCAATAACTTAGGGGGCGTTTGATTTGAGGGTTATAAGAAAGGGAAAGGGAATCAAGTAAGCTAATTCCCTTACTTGTTGTTTGTATAGTCTTTTCAATCATTCCCTTTACCCCTTGGTTACCCCCAAAGTCCTCTATATTGATTCCCCCCTCCCCCCCCCAAGGGTTTCACTTACCCTTTCTCTCCTCTAACTCCATGATTAGTTGGTTACCATAACCACCACCACTCTACCACCGGAAACAACCTCACCCCCTACTGCATCACCAACCCCACCCAACACCACCACTAACCCCACCCAAAACCACCACCAACCCCACCGGAAACCACCACCCCACCACCACTTCATCACCGAAAAACCACCACCATCCACGCGAAAACGACCACCTTTCGCCGAAACCTACCACCAGCCACCCAAAAACAACAACCATCCACCCAAAAACAACAACCATCCACCGAAAACAACAGCCAACCACCCAAAAACAACCACCATCCGGCCGAAAACCACCACCTTCCATCGAAAACACCTTCACCACCAAGAAGTGTTAGATTTACAAGAGAGGCGGTAGAGAGGGAGGAGAGAGAGGCGGCAGCAAGGGAGGGGAGACAGCGGCAGAGAGAGAGGGGAGAGAGGCGGATGGTGGTTGTTTTTGGTGGGTGGTGGTGGTTTTTGGGTGGTGTAGTGAAAGGGTGGTGGTTGTTAGAATTCTAGGGTTTCCCTTTGATGTATTGAAACAAACAACTTACTAAATCAAAGGGTAAATGTTATCATTTCCTTGTAACCCTTTCCCTAACTCTTTCCCTTTCCTCTAAACAAACCAAACGACCCCTTAGTTTAGCTCTCATTTTAACGTAATTATAAGGAAGAAATTCGGCATGCAAACCAATGCAAGTAAATGGAGGCGAATCAGATCGTTTTTTTTTTTTTTTCTGATTTCGACCTCGTTTAATCCAAATTTAAGCCCGATCAAGGTTTTCACAAAAGATCAGATTTAAAGTCAAATTTTAGGTCGAAACTTGCAAAAAAAAAACAAGCAGATTCGCCTCAATTTGCGTGCATCGGTTAGTGTGCCAAAATTTTCCCTTATAATTACGTTGAATGATAGTTAAACTAAGTTATTAATGTCTTGCCATACACTTTGATCAAAGTTCAATGGTACCGTTTTGAACAAACTTATTTTTTGGATACCAAATGAAATTTCCAATTTTTAAGTGGTACCGTTCGAAATTTTCCTTTATATTTTAATAAAATGAAAAAACCAAAACTCCCTCAACCTCCTCCTCTACCCCACGCACACATCAGAATTCAGACCTAACTTCTTATTCTCTGTATTTCCTCCTCCCTTAGAGGTTAGAGCATAGTTAGCACTTAGCAGAGACCAAAAATTTAGACCCAACAAAAATTATTTATCTCATTTTCTCTCTCTTCAACACCTAATCTAACACCAACCAACACCAATACTACCTTATCAAAGCCCAAAACTACAATTCTCTATCTCTCCTACTTTTATTCATATCCCACCATCTTTATATTTCATATTATTCATATTTTAAGTTTTTTAATGAATAAATGATCTAATTATTAGAGACTAAACTTTTTTTTTGAAATGAATGGAATGGAGAAAAGAGAGAAAAATAAGAGATTTTTTTATACTCCAAAATAGATCAATATGGATGTCATTTTATAGAGAAAAAAATAATAAAGTCGTTGGTGTTAATAATTTTTTTTATACATTGTAATTTTAATTATATAGTTGTAGCAAAATTATAATGGATAGTAATTGTGGAGCATTAATCTGAGCCATTGAATACAAAACCATGACAAGTGGCAGTATCTCTCTCACATCCAATGTGACACATGTTCTCATGCCTTCCTCCCTCTTATTTTTTGCAAATGACTTCAAGAAGTCATTTTATTCGGTGGTTTCCCTCTTTCTCTTATTTTCTCTCTCCTCTCTCATATTACTTTGGAAAAATTGATAGGAATAATCCCACCTTTGGCCGGTCTTCCACCACTGGTACCACCTTCAATTAATCCAGGTATAATCCGACCTTTAACCCCCATATTCTCTCAGTGGTACCGGATGATGGCAACCTGTTTGACCATACTAAATGACCGTTGACTTTTTTTTAAAAAAAAACTTAAAAAAAAAGAAAACACTTCCCTCCCCAGCCAACCCCCCACCCACTCCCTTCCCACCACTACCAACCACCCCTTTCCCTCCCCCTCCCCCACCACTGCCAGCCACCCCTTTCCCTTCCCTTCCCCCACCACTGCCAGCCACCCCTTTCCCTCCCCCTCCCCCACCACTGCCAGCCACCCCTTTCCCTCCCCTCCCCCACCACTGCCAGCCACGTTTCCCCTCCCCTTCCCCACCACTGCCACCGGCCGTTTCCCTCCCCCTCCCCCACCATTGCCACCCCCTTCCCTCCCATTCCCTTCCCCCAGCGAGCGTCTCCCCTTCCACTACCACCCTCCCCAGTCACCATCTCCCCCACCCCAAAAACAGCCGGCAATGTTGAGGTGAGTGTGGTTAAGCTGAGTCGCCGGCGGTGAGTGAGTGAATGAGTGAGTGTTGAGATCCGTTCGTCCTTGCAGGTGAGGGAGTGGGTGAGTGTGTTCTTGCGGGTGGCGTTCTAGAGGTCGCCGCAGCGTTTTCGACGGGGCAGGGGGGGGGTGGGGGAAAGGGAAAGGGGAGGGGGAGGGGGGGGGTGGGGGTGGGGGTGGGGGTGGGGGTGGCAGTAGTAGGGGGAGGTGGGGTGGGTTTTAACTTTTTTTAGAAGTTTTTTTTTAATAAATTTGATTTAGAAGTTTAATTAAAATTTTAAGTTTAAAATATACTTAATTAGTTGTTAATCACGTAATTAAGAGAGTTTACCTGTAATTGTAGGTCACCATGACTTACCAACAGGTGAGGGACCATTGAGAGAATATGGGGGTCAAAGGTCGGATTATACCAGGATTAAATGAAGGTGGTACTATTGGTGGAAGACCGGCCAAAGGTCGGATTCTCATTAGTTTACTAGGTTTCAGGCCCGTGCAAAATGCACGAGAAGTTTTTGTTTATTTTGTGTGTTTATATTCGTATATATATTGGATGATTGTTGTATTAGATGACAAAATAAATGAAGATAATAAAATGATAATTTTCATATAATCAAATGGTAATTGACGAATAAGTAATGAAATAATTATCATCTCGTATTGGGAATTATTTAAAAGTGGCTTACGACCCGTGCATTGTATGATTATGACGACTTATATTTTATGTATAATAGTTAATATTACTTTTATTATTTACTAGAATTGACACTACAATAAAAACATATACTTCCTCCGATTTTTAGTTGTGACATTTTTTTATCACAGACTCTTAGATAATATTTTGAGATAAAAGAGATAGAGAAAGACATAAGGCAACCCATGTTATAGAGAGAGATAGAGAGAAAGCTAAGATTTGCCCAAAAGGAAAGTCTCACAACTAATGTGAAACTTCCTCATAGGCCTAGTGACACAACTAAAAACAGAGGTAGAATTTTGCTTAAGATAAGTTAATCACTTTAACTAACTTTTTAGTGTTAAAAATAACTCATATTTACTGTAAGCTCATATAAATTTTAAATATATACCTTGTGAACACATTGATTAAGATGGCGAAAATATTTTTGACATCTATATGGAAATAATATGTAATTTAAATACATAATTTTTGTCATTTATATAGAAACAATAAGTAAAACTTAAATTTATCTTCATATTATGGTTGATAATTTAAAAATTCAAGCTGAAAATATGTATTATGTTATAACACATATGGACGTTTAATCTGTCAACATTATTTCAAAAATTTTGACCTTGAAACAAACAGTGTGAATGGAATTTTAATCAAGAAATGATGTTTCCCAAAGATTAGTGTTAGACCCATGCGTTTTGCACATATATTCATGAAATTATGAAATGGTTGCATTCAAAGTCAGAAAGATTGAATATAATAAAATTTATAAAAAAAATAATCTATTTTGATAAATGTATAATTTAATATTATTTACATAAATTTCTTACACGATAGTAAGGTATTTTTACTAATGTAATTTGATAAATTAAACAGAAAATAATTTATCTGTTTGGATAAAAGAAAACGAAATATTGACACGATTAATTAAAAAGATAATAATCGATGCATATAATACAATAAGGTATTGTTTGGTTGCTCAATGCCTCTATAACAACCAAACATATTTAGGCAAATCACAGGAACTTTGGTGTGGGAATTTAATTCCTATGAAATACAAATTGCTATGCGAATTTATTTCCCATGTCAACCAAACAACACCTACATGTGATTGCTTTATAGAGTTTTATTGAAAATATTACAGTATGACAACAATTTTCAACATAAGTTGATCTTAAAACTTGATAATCAATTGACGTATATGAAAAAAAATCTATATATTTGAAAAATCTAAATTTCATATAAATGATTTTATTTAGAACTTTCTCATATTCTTTCCCGTGTTCAGTTTTTAAAAAAAATCTAATTTTCATATGATATATTTGATTCATACCTTCTGATATCCTCTCGCATATCCTATTTTTCAGATATTTACTTGAAAAAAAAACAGATGATGCATAGATAATTTTTTAGGTTAATAGGATATCCTTAGCATGCATAGTCTTTTTACAATGCTTATTTACATCATCGATCTTATATTAGTTGACATGGTAGATCCATGGTAAAATACTGATTTGATAACCCTCTAAATTTAGTTGAATAAGATAAGAAAGAATAAGATGGCTCAAGCCATATATATAGTGTTAGCCAATTAAAGGCATACCCTAAATCTCATCCAATAATAAAAGAAGTCAAACGAAAGAGTACCACTCTAATTATTCTTTGAAAAACAGTATACTCCATATTGTTGACCGTATTTTTGACAAACAAAAAGAAACGGAGGGAGTGTTGTATAGTTTTGTTTGTATATATTTTTTGGTTGGCCTTTTGTTTAAACTGACATTTGAGCCGCTTTTTAAGTGTCTCCTTTTCTGATTTGTATATTAGGAAACAAATTGAGTTGCAAAATTTACAGAATATTATAGAATTTATATTTTCTCTAAGCTATAGAAATACAATAAATTATGTCAGCTGCTTTGTTTTCATGCATGAAAGTCATGCATTGTGAATTGTACAATGAAAATATTAATTTGGTATGCATATTTTTATATAAAACTGCCACGTTTTGTCCTTAAATAATATTCTTGACGATTTATTTTAAATAAAAACTCACAAGCTATTTGTTTTCCTAAACATAAGCACAACAATTTTAACAACTCAAATATAAATAAACAGCTTGTCTTGTAAGAGACCACCTAATTATAATGTTAAAATTAAGTAGGCCCAATCCCAATAAATTAGGCAGGCCCAACAGCCTACCCACTCTCTCCTTCCCAGATCGACGCTTCCATTATTGCTGCCATCAATGTATTCAACAAAATTATATACATTTCACGAAAAAATAATGATTAAACATGTATAATAATTACATAAGAAAATATTTAAAAGGAAAAATTATTGGGAATAAGTCAACCTTTTCACGGTCTTCTTTTAATAAGTTAAACCTTTGAATAATCCTGGAATAAGTTAACCTTGTACGGGTATTTGCTTTTAACAAGTTAAAACCAGTTTTAAAACACATAAATGGTTGAGGATGGAAAGTAGAAGAAGCGAAGGAACCCAAAAATAATAAATTAAAATTTAAAAAAAGCCTCACGTATTACCGGTTGAATAATTTATAAGTCATTTAACTTGTTAAAAGTTTTAGTAATATTAAAGTTAACTTATTCCAGGATTATCTAAAGTTTAACTTATTAAAAGAAGACCGCGAAAAGGTTGACTTATTCTTGACAAATTTTCCTATTTAAAAAGATACATACATGTTCATCAATTAGAATCATGTCAATGCTTTCAATTTCCAAACTATTTTCCAAGTCATCAGTTTTCCAGACTCTGATAATTCGTACTTGAATGACACACGCATCAGTTTCGACAGTCAGATTAATGACTCTAATCTTGGGAAAATTCATTGTGGGCATTATTAAAAGCACAAATTTTAATCTTAAACTTAATATTATGCCAAGATTAAATCAATTGCCAAGGTTAAATTATAAGATCCATAAAAAAAGTGCCTATATATACCGTGATTGTAATGCCAAATTTAAAGTTCCTATTTAGAACACTAACTCTGGAAAGTTATATATGTATGGTTAAACACTTTACCATGCTGATTTATTTGCCATTTTCAACACATTACTGTATCTTTCTAATGCAATATGTATGATTGGTTTTTAAAAAACAAATCATTGTAATTCATGCATATCCTGAGTAATTAAGTCAAGTAAATCGGTTAGTTAGTGAAACATGCTGATTTATTTGCCATTTGTAAACACATTACTAACCTTTTAAAAAGAATCATTTATTTGATGAATCAACTAATTTTGGGTTGATATATATAATATATATATATGATTTGCAATGAAGTTACTTCTAAAAACATGCTAAAATAGGAAGAAACGCAAGTCATCAAGAATTATTGCCTTTTTATATACTGTGATTATATTGTGATTTATGGGCATTGATTGTTGCTTTTTTAAAAATAAATTCTCATTGAACATGGTGACGACACGTAGTCTAAAATAATTTGGCGTTGACAAGTGGCTTTCTAATGAGTCAAATCAACTGCGAGGCGACACGTGTCAACAATGATTTTGTTTTATATAATTATATATAGATTGCTTTATCTCTCCTAAAGCCAAAATTTTGGATGCTACTAACTATGATCTTACCCCCACGCATCTCTCTCTTCCTCCTCCCTTACCCCACGCACACGATTATAGTCGTCCCATTCCTGATCCCCTTCATTAGAACTTGGTTTAAGATATTGCTCCATTTTCGGGGTTGAAGCTGTTAAACGACAAAGATTTTCTATACAATTTGCTGGCAGGGTCACTAATTCAGGGTCTCCAACAGAAGGTTGAAGTGAATGGGGTTATAACTTATAGCCTCGGTTCTAGTTCAAGGAGCTCAAATTACCGTTTTGTAGAAGGCTGATTTCGAGTTCATATATGGACATCTGGTTTGGTGGCGGTCCCCTTTATACCAAAGCTCAACTTAAACTTTCCCGGTAAGCTAAAAAAAGTCCAGTAAGAAATTTTACCATCTATATATATATTAAAAAGCGTAATCAAGGGGTGATATCCGTCACGTGTCACTATCCCGCTTCTAATAGCATTTTCTCCAACATCATTCTCATATTTAAAAATTTGTCTAATGTGAAGATTCGAACCCCTAACCTCAAGTATGGAACAAAGAGCTCCAACCACTATGCCACCATATTATTATTGATGCTTCTATCAAAAATAATGATGATACATCAATGAAAACCAAGGCTTAAGTTATCTAATGGAAAAAGTAATAATGACTTATTATTATTATTTTTATATATATTTAGCATGCTAAATTACATTAGTTATCCCTAACTAAAAATTCCGTGCATCGCCGGGGACTAACACTAGTTTATGAATCAAAGCACAACAACTACCTCTATAAAAAAAACGAATCCTCAGAGAAATTGGAAGCTACATAATAACATGTGTACTTGGTAAGTAATAATAGACTTGGTTTAAGTAGTTATTCCATGAAATGTAAACAACATATTATAAACCATACTAGAGACTTTACTATTCTAAATTGAATCTCGTGAATAAAACTAAATAAAATAACTCTAAGGTCTCTTAAGTAGCATGAGCATCCATTTAACTCTAATAGCAACAAACTAAAACCTTTTGCCAAATTAATTAAGAATCTATACTTTATATAAATACTTGAAAACTCATTACGAAAACATTCATATGAAAATTAGAGTTCTACCCCAACTTGAACGGTTTATACTTAAGTTAAACCACTCGAAAACTGGCCATACAAAATTTAAAATTTCCAGAAGAAACTTAGAGTGGGCATAGATAAAGCGTTTCTTGAGCTTATATTACGTCAAATTTCAATACGAAAAACTTTTCTGAAATAGTATGAACTGACCTGTAATTTTTACGATTACCGGACTATATTTCTTTGAACATCAACAATCTAACTTAACATATGAATGTAGCTACTCTATACTCATTCCTAACTCATGCTACATTTAAGATCAAACCAAACCTCAAATCAACCCAACTTACAATAACCTACACTAACTATTAAACACCTAAATAAACATGCTACTCAACCAATTCCACACTCAAACTTTTAAAATAAAATCCCCCAGTTAAATTTTAACTTATAAAGCCTAACTTTATAATTTTGAGAAAAACTGAAATTCCATGAATACTTACTCGTTAACAAAGAAGACTATGGAATGAAGAAAGATGCAAATATTTCTTTGAACATCAACAATCTAACTTAACATATGAATGTAGCTACTCTATACTCATTCCTAACTCATGCTACATTTAAGATCAAACCAAACCTCAAATCAACCCAACTTACAATAACCTACACTAACTATTAAACACCTAAATAAACATGCTACTCAACCAATTCCACACTCAAACTTTTAAAATAAAATCCCCCAGTT
Organism: Patellifolia procumbens; assembly: GCA_947645195.1. NCBI lineage: Eukaryota > Viridiplantae > Streptophyta > Magnoliopsida > Caryophyllales > Amaranthaceae > Patellifolia > Patellifolia procumbens. The sequence goes on from CANSGD010000144.1 coordinate 6,316,870, forward strand.
AAATTTTAACTTATAAAGCCTAACTTTATAATTTTGAGAAAAACTGAAATTCCATGAATACTTACTCGTTAACAAAGAAGACTATGGAATGAAGAAAGATGCAAATTTGGAAATTTATTTAACCGATCTAAAAGACTAAAACCAAAGGAAAATGCCTGAAAAGGTTCACTGACGTTAAAAAAAGAAAAAGGAGGATATAAGTTTCAGGGTTTTGAACCTGACGTGAATCGAACACGCAACCTTCTGATCTGGAGTCAGACGCGCTACCATTGCGCCACAGATCCTCTTGTTTGATAATTGATCATCATGCAGAATTATAAAGGTAATCTATTATATCACGTACATAAGTAAAATCTCTGTAATATTCTTACAAGGTGGAATTCACATACAAAAAAGGGAAATAGGGAAGAATAGCAAGAACAAAATCGAAGCCATAGAATTGAATGAGGTAATGTTGATTGCACTATATAATACTCCGCATTATATTACTCGTATATAGATTGAAGAGAAATGTCCTATTAAATTTAAATTTTACTCATACAAAATCAGACTGAATCTGATATTTGAATTATAAGGTGGGACAAGATTAAGGGGCATCCTTACCAATAAAGTGTTTCTAGTAAAGTTTAAGCTTACAATTTCGATATTTTTTTTTGAGGGGGAAACGTGCATTTTATCTTATTGAATTTTTGGATTAATATGGGTTCAACTCCTATTGGATTTTGTTCGGATTTTCATGGTTTCAGATTCACTCTTTGAAGCGAGAATGATTCAGGTCAGAATTCAACTGAATTTGCCATTTCTAACCGTCACACGCAAGGACGTCTATTGGAGCCTGGGTTCTTACATGAGAATGGACCACTTAAATTTATGTTAAAAATTAAAGTTAGATGGTTAGATTAAGATGTAAAATTGAAAAGGTAAGAATAAATCATTAATTATTTTTTATTAATAATGTAAAACAAGAAAATACCTATAAAATAAACTTCTTAAAAAAAATTTGAAGCTATCCTAATTTTAGGACCTTACATTATGGGGCTCCTTATACACTCTCATCGACCCAGTCACACGGCCGCTTCTTCTTTAAGATGATGAACGCAGGTTATCTAGTGGCTGAAAACGTGTGGACCCGACACAAATTGAAACACTTTCAGAAAATCCAGGAGACAACACATGTGAGCTTCCATAATCACAAAACTAAACTTTGAATTTTGAAATTGGAACAATGGCATCTGCCTAATCATTTGCCATCATCTTAATTGTTAAAACTTCTCTTGTTAGTCTTAATTCTTAAATAACAACAAAGGATTTGGACTGTAGATTTTCTCCACGGCATTGCTTGCACTCCATGCAAAGTTTCCCGTCCCCACGCTCCACTTTAGATAGAATTCGTAGTAATTGACTAATTTCACTTTATAGTAAATTTGTGGCCTCTAATTGTGGAGCAATTGATCCCAACATCCCACTTTTGGTGTTCATCCCACAAACTCTTCAAAGGCCTCCTCAATTCCATGCATTTATGTAGTAAATTGTGTAGATTTGTTAGGATAGGGTTGAGTTTGTTTGTATATGGAATTGAGAGTCAAATAAAAAGTTGAGTTGGTTGCTTGACATTAAATGATATTTTTGTTAAAAATTTCTCATAAATTTAACAATTTTTAAATATATTAGAGCCTTTTTTTTAGGTATACTATGGTATGAATAAGATATCAATTCAATATCAACCCTCTTAATTTATTTAATTTGTTCAATATTGTGTGCCACATACTTGAGATAAGGGATAATGGTTAGTGGATCTCTTCCTCAAGTAGAGTTGGTCTTGCCTAATTTTAATTTAAAATTAAGCAACAACTTTAGTCTAATAGAAAAAAAAAGAACGAAACATCTTTTTTAATACGTGATGAGCTTTTTGAATATAAAGTGATGAGATTAAGTTAGTCTAATATTAACACTTCCTCCGTTTCTAAATAAGTGACACATTTGCATAATGTTTACTATTCACAGTTTAAACTTTAATTAACTTTAATGATTTATAGTTTATGAAAAACATAGTCATCATATGGGCTCTTGTTATATTCGTCTCAATGTGAATTTTTTCAATATCAACTTTTATAATTTTTACTTATTGATAATTGTAGAACGGGTGATTGAGCAAAGACTTAGGAAACATGTGAAGATATCGGAGAACCAATTTGGATTTATGCCTGGAAGATCGATTATAGAGGCCATCCACCTCATGAGACAACAATGAAACATTACCGGGATAGGAGAAGGATCTACATATGATTTTTATAATTCATTGATTTGGAGAAGGCATATGATAGAGTACCAAGAGAAATACTTTGGTGGGCGTTGGCAAGGAAAGGTGTTCCACAAAAATATATAAATATCATCAAGGATATGTGTGAGGGGCAACTACGAGTGTGCAGACTACGGTGGGGAGGACAGAAGAGTTCCCTATTACGATCGAAGTGCATCAAGGTTCCGCACTTATTCCCTTTCTCTTTGCTCTAGTCATGGACGAACTAACGAGGTCAATTCAAGATGATATACCGTGGTGTATGATGTTTGCGGACGATATTGTGTTAATTTATGAGACAAAGGAAGGTGTTGAGAGTAAGTTGGAATTGTGGAGGCATACATTAGAAGCTCGTGGTTTTAGATTGAGCAGAAGTAAGACGGAGTATATGGAGTGCAAGTTCAGTGGGGTTGCAAGCAGCGAGGCAGGGGCGGCCACTTTGGATAGCAAAGTGGTTCAAAGATTGAACGTCTTCCGTTACCTAGGATCCATTCTCCAAAAGGATGGAGAACTGGATGGAAACGTGCCTCATAGAATTAACGCGGTTTGGTTAAAGTGGAAAAGCGCCACCGGGTTCCTTTGTGATTCCGGCATTCCCCAAAGATTGAAGAAAAAGTTCTACCATACGGCAATTAGGCCTGCTTTGTTATATGGCACCGAATGTTGGCCGGTGAAACAATGCCACGTTCATAAGATAAACGTGGCGGAGAAGCGTATGTTGCGGTGGATGTGTGACCACACAAGGAAGGACCGATTAAGAAATGAAGTGCTTCGGGAAAAAGTTGGAGTTGCATCCATTGAAGAGAAGATGAGGGAGAATCGCTAAGATGGTTTGGTCATGTAAAAAGGAGATCAGGGGATGCACCGGTGAGAAGAATTGAAGAGTGGAAGAGTAATCAAATTGTAAGGGGTAGGGGAAGACCTAAGATGACTTGGATGAAGGCAATTGAACGTGATATGAGGTTACTTGGGATTGAGGAGAGTATGGCGTTGGATAGAAGTTGGTGGAGGGGCGGTATCCATGCGGAGGAAGGGGTGTAATTACTGCATTTATTTTTTTCTCAATTGTGTTGGCATTAAAACCTTTTGTTGAAAACCTCTTTTAAAACTTTTTGGTGTAAACCTTGTTTTCAAAAAATTAAAACTTAAACCCTTTTAAAAAAAACTTTTTATCACTCTTGTCGGTGTCATCTCCTCTAGTAAGGGTTTTAGTTGACGATTCATGTTAGCCGACCCCATATCACTTTGGGAATAAAGCTTAGTTGTTGTTGTTGATGATGATGATACCTGTAGATATTAATGGTTAAAATAATGAATTAGAAATCGTGAAAACAAGAAGTATGTCACTTATATTTAGAAACAGAGGAAGTATAAAGTTAAATCGTCTCTTTTAATAACTTTTGCCCCAAGTATATCCCTTGACAAGATAAAATTGTGTTAAGAGTAAGACCCTAATCACTTCAATTTAAACACAATAATATTCGGTAAAAATAAGTTCAGTTCAGTAAAATATATGTTCAGTAGAATTAAGTTAAGTAAAAAATTAGTATAGTTCAGTAAAAACTAGTAACTACAAAGAAGAAAAACAATTAATTATTAGTCTAGTTCAATTTCAATCCGAATAAGTTCCGTGTAGTACGATTAAGTTCGAATTAGTAAAAATACTTCAGTAAAATTTGGTAATTTAGCTTTTAACCAAATTAGGAACCATTTTGTCTTGCATCAGCAATACTTTAATATACTTCGACCCAAATGTAGAATTGTATTTTTTAATATTTTTTAAAAAAATATAATCTCATTTATAAGTATGAGATTATATCAAGGTAAGAAGAATAATCCTCTGGACTGCCCTTGCTCAGGGCCCCCACCCAGAGACCCATTACAAGCCATAACCCCCCAACCCCCCTCCTCCCAAATCCCAAGCAAATATATGAACAATCCTTCCTAGTGGTATTGGTATCATTATGTTATGCACTTGTAAGTTTTATAGACCAAGTGCAGCATTAATATATTGATTCATTCATTCAGAATTTGAGATGTGAAACTAGTTACTAGTAATAATTAATAACAGCAAGAGGGGGTGTCGCGTCAAACAGAAGACTGCGAGTAGGAGACTGGCTTTAAATAAGTTCAGCCGAGATTGAGGGAAATTTCTGTACTAGATTTGTTTCCATTTATATGTGTTTGGTTGGTAGGTAGGGCATTCTTTAAGCACAAAATATTGCATGCACCGACTGTGTAATTAAAAAAAAAAATTTAATCTTAGACAATAATGTTATTGTGTATTCATTTTGTCAAAGATTAATTTTATTATTGTATACTAGCATTCATTTGGTCAAGATTAAATAAGTCGAAGGTTTCTTTTAGTAAAAAAGTAGTAAATGTTCATTAGGAGGAATTGTTGACTATTCTTAACACGAAGCAAGTGGGGAGCATGGTAAATACCTTGTTATCCCTTCAGTCTGAGGGCGGTCGAAAAAGCAAGGGTGGAAAGAAAAACTATTTTTAAGGGTTGGGAAAGAGGATATGTTGAAGCCCGTCATTTAGGCAATCCCTACTTAGGCCCTGTTCAATTCACCTTAAAATAATAACATTCAGTAAAAATAAGTTTAGTTCAGTAAAAATAAGTTCAGTTCAACAAAAATAAGTTCAGTTCAGTACAGTAAAAATAAGTTCAGTTCAGTAAAAATCAGTAGAGCAAAGAAGAAAAAACAACATGAATCAGTAAAAATAAGTTCAGTTCAGCAAAAATAAGTTCAGTTCAGTAAAAATAAGTTCAGTTCAGTAAAAATAAGTTCAGTTCAGCAAAAATAAGTTCAGTTCAGTAAAAATAAGTTCAGTTCAGTAAAAATAAGTTGAACTGAACAGGACCTTACTTGGGGCCTGTTCTGTTCAGCTTATTTTCAGTTCAGTTCAGTTCATCTCTAATAAGTTCAGTTCAGTTCAGTTCAGTTCAGCTCTAATAAGTTCAGTTCAGTTCAGTTCAGTTCCAATAAGTTCAGTTCAGTTCAGTTCAGTTCAGCTCTAATAAGTTCAGTTCAGCTCCAATAAGTTCAGTTCAGTTCAGTTCAGCTCTAATAAATTCAGTTCAGTTCAGTTCAGCTCCATTCATTATTTAACCAATTTGTTTAATATTATTGTTGTTGGTCTAATTTATTTTACTTATTATTATTGTTATTATATAATAATAATTATTAGGCCCTGTTCAGTTCACCTTAAAATAATAATATTCAGTAAAAATAAGTTCAGTTCAGTAAAAATAAGTTCAGTTCAGTAAAAATAAGTTCAGTTCAGCAAAATAAGTTCAGTTCAGTAAAAATAAGTTCAATTCAGTAAAAATCAGTAGAGCAAAGAAGAAAAAACAACATGAATCAGTAAAAATAAGTTCAGTTCAGCAAAAATAAGTTCAGTTCAGTAAAAATAAGTTCAGTTCAGCAAAAATAAGTTCAGTTCAGCAAAAATAAGTTCAGTTCAGTAAAAATAAGTTCAGTTCAGTAAAAATAAGTTGAACTGAACAGGGCCTTAGTATTATTTTTTTATTATATCTTTACTCATTATTATTACTATTATTATTATTATGGCTCAACAAAGTTTGGGTTGGTGCACGGTTTAACCAAATTTCATGTCACTACGAGTATTCTAATTTGCAATTATTACTTTATTTTACTGAATAAGGCCATGTTCAGTTCACCTGATTTTTACGGAACTGAACTTATTTTTGCTGAACTGAACTTATTTTTACTGAACTGAACAAATTTTTACTGAACTGAACTTATTTTTGCTGAACTGGACTTATTTTTACTGAACTGAACTTATTTTTACTGATTCATGTTGTTTTTTCTTCTTCGCACTACTGATTTTTACTGAACTGAACTTATTTTTACTGAATTGAACTTATTTTTGGTGAACTGAACTTATTTTTGCTGAACTGAACTTATTTTTACTGAACTGAACTTATTTTTACTGAATATTATTATTTTAAGGTGAACTGAACAGGGCCTAAAATTCACTATTACATCATACAAATAAGCTACAAAAAGCTAGAAGATATGAAAAAATTACAAAGTTGCTAATAATACTGCAGTTTTATTTAAAATACAACATTGTCGTTACGTTGTATATTAAATATACTTTGGCGGTTTGGTGTATTTCTATCATAGACCAACCCACCACAAATCGTGGTTTGGTTAGAAGCACACATCAACCCATGTTTTAAGCTAATTATTATTATAATAGTAATACTTTAATTTACTTCTTAGGCATTATATTATATCATCATCATCAAGTATTAATATATTAATACTAATAATTGTAATTACTCATTATTATAAATTATTATTATTATCAGTAATTATTATTTTTAAAATTAATTTATTATTATTATTATTTATTTATTTAAACTATCATAATAACATCAAAATAATATTATCATTATTCATTTGATATTATTCTAAATTATTAATTTATTTAATTATTATTACTTATTATTTAATATTCATAATAATTATTATTTACTTATTATTCATATACTTATTATAATTTAATTCAATTCAATTCAGTTCAGTTCAGTTCAGTTCAGCTCCAATAAGTTCAGTTCAGTTCAGTTCAGTTCAGCTCCAATAAGTTCAGTTCAGTTCAGTTCAATTCAGTTCAGCTCCAATAAGTTCAGTTCAGTTCAGTTCAGCTCCAATAAGTTCAGTTCAGTTCAGTTCAGCTAGAATTAGCCGAAGAGAACAGGCCCTTGATGGGGATATATACATTGCAGTTCCGCCACAAACAAGATTCAAGATACTATGGCGCGATTTTGGTGCGGCAGGAATGATTCAAATTAAAGAGGAAAATTCATTGGCGGAGCTGAGAGAGAATGCGTACGTTGAAATGCTTAGGGGAAATAGGCTTCAAGGACTTGCCGCTTTTTAACAATGCTCTTTTGGAAAGGCAAATTTGGTATCTAGTTGAGACCTCGTTGTGTGGCAAAAGAGAAAGTATTTCCCTAACAACCCAATTCTTGATGCTAGATATAGTCTTGGTCATTCATGTGGCCACTTTTGGCGTAGCATCTGTAGTGCAAAAGCTTTGATTGATGAGGGCATTGTGTGGTGTTTTGGGAATAGGCAACATATAAACGTGTGGAGGGATCCTTGAATGGCTGTTGATGCGTCAAAGTTATTCGCCAATCTTAGGCGATTTTTGTATGGTTTTGTGTGTCGGTTTGTGTTTAGAGTTCGGGTTTTGGTTTGATTTGGTGTTAAAGAGGTCTAGAGAGTCGTGTCCCAAGTTTTGGTGTTTGTCTTGTTCGTGCACCTTTCTATCACTCTCCGAAGCATCAAGTCATCCAACCTCCCAGCGGTACGTCATCTCGAAGCCTTCGGAAGCCCTTTGAATCTTCCAAGCCAAGTTCCGAGTCTCCCAATTCCGAGCTCCGAGCATCGAGCCCTTGCAGCGGCCAAGCCACCAAGGAAGATCCTGCTAGGCTTTCAAAGCCTTCCCCTTTCCCTTTCCCTTCCCCTTATATGTTAAAACTTGATTGAAGGGAGGGGCTGCTTGCCATCGCGAGGAGCGATGATGGTCCCAGGCACTGCCGCCCACCTCTCCTTTCTTTTATGTTTCCTTCTACGGATGGTTTGAGATATATGTTTTTAGTTCGTCTTTATTTTGTAGAGAGAGAAGTAGACCAGAGAGTGTTTAGCTACCATTCCTAGGGTTTTAAAACACTAACATCTCTTAGAAATCTTTGGTGTAAATCATGCTAGTTCTAGCGTAAACTTGTTCTTGGATTCGGTTAGGTGAAGCTTTCAACTCTTGTATGTGAGAACTCTTGTACTTCTCATCTCCTTTGGTTATTGTAAGGTTCCTTGAGCTTATTTCATTGATTTTTGCATAATCTTGCTAGGAGTACTACTAGTGTAGTTGTGTAAATGATCGAATGCTAGAGTTAAGGACATAATCGGTTGTTTGTGTTCTTAGTTCCTTAGTAGCACACAAGGTGTTTGTTGTAATGCTGATCTTGCTTCAAGTGCTTAGAGAGATCTTACTTATTGCTTGAATGTTAATGCTTCATTATCATTAGCAATCCTTTTGTGCCTCGGTTCTAATGCTACTATTGGTTTGAACTTAAATGCTATTTGTTTGAGTTGGGTGATAGTAAGAGGGGGTTCAAACCACGCTAATCGTGTTTGTGTAACCACGATCTAGGAGGCTAGGAGTTTAGACTTCTCAATAGGTGACCAAAAGGGGATAAACATTTATAAGTTCCATGATCGATGCTTTGGTTGAAAGTGGATGCTAATCGAGTCCAAGTTCCTTTTTCATTGATTTAACTTACAACATTTCTTGTTTAATCGCTTTTAGTATAGTCCTTGTTCCTTATCAAACCCCCCATTGGTTACGTGACTCCTAGAAGGCTCTAGGGGTTTGATTCCGCTATTTATAGACTTGTACTGTACTCCCTGTGGATACGACCCTTACTTCCGCTATACACCAAGTTGTTAAGGAAAGAAGGTTAATTATATTTGGTTAGGGGTATACGACAACTTCACACCAGCTGTCTAGTTGATGAGTTTACCCGACATATTATGAGTGAGAGGTGCAAGAGAGTTATTGTTGGGAGAGATATTATGGAAGATAGGGGGGGCTTTGAGCTTGTCTTGCAACTTTGAACTTGTCTTGCAACATTCAAATGAGAGGGATATCAAACGCATCTTGGCAAATCCCATTAGTATATACAATCCCCCTGGTGTTATCACATGGGGTGGCTTGAACGATGATTCACTTGAAAAGGTATATAATTTGGATGATTTCCACCAAGCACAAATTGATATTTGAGCCATGGATGTTATCCTCAAGCAGTGGCGGAGCTGGAATTTTAATTTGAGGGGGCCCAAAATAAAAACGAGTTTTTAATTTTCGTAAGAAATGAAGAAGTGGAGAGTTAAAGGAGGAAAAATGTTTGACATGGGGATTGAACCCTTGGTATAGGGTTGTCACTTGTTATCAATTCCCCAAGAAAATCAGCTAAGTTATAAATCTGTAAGCATAATTAGTACAAAAACAATTTTCAACTTGGACCAAGGGGGAGGCCGTGGCCCCCGCCAGCCCCCACTTGTCTCCGCCCCTGCCCTCAAGGTCAAATACTTCCTCTAGAGAGCTTTTACCGATACTATAACGGAGCGTGCACTTTTTCGCTTTTGAAGCACCGCCATCATCTTGAAGACACTAGCTGCCATGGTGCGATGATCCTATGGAATCAGTTTGACACGCCTTGTTTGGTTGTCCGAGAGTCCAAATTTATGGAGAGACTGTGACTGTGAAATCATGAGAAAAAGGGGAACAATTACAACACACATGACTTGTTGGTAACCTGGAAGGAAGTGGATGCGAAGCATCGTCAGCTCTGAGCTTTTTTGGTGTGGTGTATAGGGTCGCGCAATTCCAACGTGTTTGATACCAAAACAACCATGAATAATGTTCTCATAGCTCATGTTTTTCGGATGGTGGAGGAATTCATTAAATATAACACACGAATCTATGGAACTCCAAGTAGCCGTCAAAAACTGCTTTGAAGAGCTAGCATACCCCTCATATGTTGGCAAATAAAATTAATCGTGGATGCGACGCTAAATGAGGAAGGGTGGCGAGGACTGGGCGTGGTGGCAAAGGGGAGCAATGGTCATGTTGTGTTGCAGGCCTTGCAGCAACACACAAAGTAAGGGCGCTTTGTCCTGTGGAAGTAGTTGAGTGCAAGGCCATTGCTACGACAATGAGACTTGTCAGTTCCCACGACTACAAGGGTATTATAATCGAATCAGACTGTCAGGTTCTAGTGAAAAATATTTCGAAAGCAGTCTTCTTCTTCACTGAGCTAGACTCAATTATGGAAGATGTTATGTACATTTGCTCTAAGGTTAATTCTCTTTTTATTTTCTATATTAAAAAGGACAGGAATGTTGTAACCCATCCCTTAGCTAGACTCATGTTTTTTAGTATCGAATAATGTTGAGAAAATCAGTGTACTTATGGACATTTTGTCCATAAATTAATGCACGAGCCTCCCCCCCCACACACACACCACAAAAAGGTTCAATGAGTCACTTTAGTGAGAAAAAGGAATACTCTAAATTGAACAAATGAGTTAGTGTAAGTTATGTTTTAAGACTAGAGGGTACAATCTCGTAATCCATGCAAGCGCGCACTTACACCTTCAATATGCAATTTTTAGAGCTTAGGATGTGGTTTTGATAGAAAAGGAAGGGTAGGATGAACCTGATAATGACCAAAACTTGTGTAAAATGATCAAGATCGGCAATGAGTAAAATGGGTCACTTTAGAGTTGATACACAATAAATTTAAAATTTAATGCACCCAAATACATAAGATTTATTGAATTATAAAACCGTGAAATGAAACATGTGCCTTTATTGTATTCCTAGGATAATTACCTGAACTAATTTTTTTTTAAGTAAGGATTGTATGTCAAAGCGTTATTGCCAATAAACGAGTTTTTGGGCCATAAGACACCCCAATATCCATTGTTTATTATTATTTTACATTTCATTGAGCTAGGATTATCAGGGTAATAATATTTACAGATTTCTGATTAGCTATTTTTATAATAGTGATAATTCATTACAATGATAGTAAATTAAAGAAAAAGAATGACATTCAAGAATATGAGATGAAAATTTAAGAATTTTCGATGAAGATCACGCGAAAGTGAAACCGCGTAAGAGTTCCACGGTTCCACCGAATGCCAGCTCGTAAGTAGAACAAGTAGACACAAAAGAAGGAAAAAAACCAACAAAGTTTGAACATTATTGTAATCACAACAACTGCCTTTTCTAGTAGTTATTCTTATTATAAATAAATATTCGCCCATCCCCTGTATTTTATTTTCTTTATATCCCCTGCTTCATCACTCATCACTCACTCACTCACTCACTCATGTAACTTTCTCTCACCTGCACCAAGATCTCCACCAAATATTTGCCTCCATTCATATTTCAATCAAATCCATAGATATCTCATCTCTCCCCTCACTCTTCATTTCCCAATACTGATTCATTCTTATTACGACTCGACTAATTAAGGGTAAGATTGCGTACATCTGACCAATGCCGAGATTTAAGATTTACGTTGGGTTGTTGTTATTACTTATTATAGTGATTGTTTTTAATTAAAGTTACTTTCTTTTTGACATTTACAGGAGGTTTTTAAATTTGGTTGGTTATAATGGAGAAAAGAAGTTTGATTAATTTGATAGTTGGAATAGTGGCATTGCTTAGTATATCAACTGTAAAAGCAGATGACCCATATAGATTTTTCACATGGACAGTCACTTATGGAAATATTGCTCCTTTGGGTGTTTCCCAACAGGTTGGTTTTTTTTTTTTTTTTGAATGAGTGTACTTTGTTATTTCTAATTTGATCTGTGAATCTAATTTATGTTTTTTTTTTTTTGCTTATTTGGTAAGGTTATACTCATCAATGGTCAATTTCCTGGACCAAAACTTGACTGTGTGACCAATGACAATATTGTACTCAATGTCATTAATAAATTGAATGAGCCCTTCCTTCTCACTTGGTATGTTTCTTTTATCTTATTTCTTTCCTCTTTTTCATATTGGTGCATTCACTTCTCCATACCAAAAAAAACAAATGTCTAGTTTTAGGTATGTTCGGTCCTATTTAGGACCGATCAAGTTTAATCATGTGTGAACATACGGTAAAATCTAGGTCCAATCATGACTAATGAATTCAGTTTCGTAAATTTAGTGGAGAGAACACACCTTAGTAGTTTGTATATCTATTTATTAAATCTTGAAGTTTATGAGTTATTATGAGTTATAATATAAGGCAACGTCTTGAGCTATTCTTCACTTTATGTTGCATTATTGAAGCATTTTCTGTATTTACTGACTTCACCAAGAGGGTATGTAGTAGAGCATACTGGCCATTTTTGGTAATTTGTTGCACTCTAGGATATACTAGTATGACAATTGACAACTTTGATATTTTGTTATCAAGTACATACATGGACCTTAATAAATCTTTATATTGCCAACCTGTTGCTTCTAGATCCCTAGCAGCAATTTAGAAGAATAGAAGTGTTCTTTGTTTCTAGTTACTTATCCAAAGTCCAAACTTACCTAGACTGGATAATTTAGATAAGATAAACGAGTTGTGTTCATGTTTGAGTCGAGATGTAAATACGTGATGATTGTATAGTAATGTAACAAATTGATCAAATAAGGCCAGGATTGAGTTGCTTCCTGTTTATGTCAGATTTCTCTTAATGAATTTTTATCTGAGTTTAGATAGTGTTGGATCATTGATTGCCAGCTCTAATATCTTTCACAATATAATATATGCCAATACTATTTGGTAAATGAATATGCCAATGTGCAATGTGCAATGTGAAATGTGAAATGTGAAATGCTAATACTGTTACTTGAATAGTTTCAGTTAAGCTACAAAATACACTGTACAACACCACTGTAATCAATATATTACTTGTTATCTATAAAGATTAGTGGATGCTCTTTTAAGCTATTACTAGAAATCTAAACTCATCTAGATTGGCTTTGCAAAACATGGTTGAAAGACTGGCCTGATGTGAACTTCTTATAAACTTTAGGAATGGAATTAAGCAAAGAAAGAACTCATGGCAAGACGGTGTACTGGGGACTAACTGTCCGATCCCTCCCAATAAAAACTTTACATACGTCTTTCAGCCTAAAGACCAAATCGGTTCTTACACTTACTTTCCATCGACTGGGTTGCACCGCGCTGCTGGTGGGTTTGGAGCTCTCAATGTCTATTCTAGGCCTCGGATTCCCATTCCTTATGCCAACCCTGATGGTGACTTCACTTTGCTTATTGGTGATTGGTACAAACCCAACTACAAGGTTAGACATTCCATATCAAAAGTTTCCCTCTTTTTGAGTGCTTATTAATGTATTATCTGAAATTTGGAAACATGAGGTCTAGTCATGGCTACAACATACACAAGTGTGTTTGGTTCATATGTAACTGATCAAATGCTTGTAGACACTGTTACTTCTATCACAGAAAACCAACTCTAATAATGTTCGACTCCGAACATTCAATTTGCAAATTTCAATCAAGTAAAAGTCAGAATACTGCCTGAGAGAGAACACAAGAGAATCAGCAATATCAGTTTAGTAAAAACAAAGTGAAGTGAGTAGGGCCTTAGTTATGGGTATGTTCCTGAGATTAATATAATCCTTGTGTCAAAAATTGATTTATGCAGACCCTAGAGCGAGCTCTGGATGCAGGAAAGGCTCTTCCATTCCCTGACGGCTTGCTTATAAACGGCCAGGCTCGGAGTTCGTTTACTGGAAATCAAGGTTCATTGCCTTTGTCACTCATAAATAATCCACTCACTTAGTTAAGACATGTATATTAATGTTTGTATCTTTCAGGAAAAACATACAAGTTCAGAGTCTCAAACGTGGGTTTGTCGACTTCTTTCAACTTCAGAATCCAAGGTCACAAATTGAAGGTGGTTGAAGTTGAAGGATCTCACGTTATTCAGTATCTATACGATTCTATAGATGTACATGTGGGTCAATCCCTATCGATCCTTGTGACCTTAGATCAAGCTCCCAAGGATTACTACATAGTTGCATCGACACGTTTCACAAAGATAGTTCTTACTGCCACTGGAGTTCTGCACTACTCAAACTCTGGCGCCCAGGTCTCTGGACCTTTGCCTGCTCCCCCTGCTGGTGAGCTACATTGGTCCATGGAGCAAGCCAGAACCTTCAGGTAGGGACTAAAATCTCTATGTTGGACACACGTTGGAAGTTTCTGTTATTTTATACTTCTTAAGGCCCTAATGTTTAATTTCTTTTACCTGACACTACTTTTATTAACACTGACATCCACTTTGAGGCTCTGATTCTGAACGGAAGTTTTGAAACTCTTGGTCCTTCAGTGACAATAAAGCTCAAACTTTAGGTCGTTACCGTGTAGTTATTCGTGGTTTTCGTGTTAATATTGTCTTAGTTACCTAACAAGTACCATCAGTGCAATGAAAACTTCGTTAAGGCCTTGCTTGTTTGGCTGAATGCATTCATGATAACACCAAGCCGTTGTTTTTTACTTTTTACAGTTTTATAAAGTATTGTGTTTTTCCACCATGACATTGTTTTTGGTCAGTGTTTTAATATGGATTCTTACTGAAATCTTGGTAAATGAAATTCTTGTTAAACCTCTAATGTCATTCCTTAATATAGGTGGAACCTCACAGCAAATGCAGCTAGGCCGAACCCTCAAGGATCTTTCCACTATGGAACAATCCCAATTTCAAAAACCTTTGTGTTCGCCAATTCAGCCCCTCTTATCAATGGAAAGCAGCGTTATGCTGTTAACCAAGTGTCCTATGTCAATCCTGATACACCTCTGAAGCTCGCTGATTACTTCAACATTCCTGGAGTGTTCAGCTTGAATTCCATCCAAAACTCCCCATCTGGCGGTTCTGTTAGGCTCGCTGCTTCTATTTTGGGTGCTTCTCATCATGATTTTATTGAGGTTGTCTTCCAGAATGATGAAAATGCTATGCAGTCTTGGCATCTTGATGGTTATGATTTCTGGGTAGTTGGGTAAGTTTGCTTAATTGCATTGTTGTTATCTTCTCTTATACTTGATCCCATTTCCCTGACTTTAAGCATGCCTTGTGATCTCATTTTTTTGATGACTTGAAATCGTCGCAGCTTTGGTGCTGGTAAATGGACTCAAGCCAATCGGAAGAGTTACAATCTGAAAGATGCTCTCACCAGACATACCACTCAGGTACTTTCCTGCATACTTGATGAGTGCTCTTAACATTCGGTAACCTAAGAAATGTGTTATCATTTTACTCAAAAAGCAGAGCTGACCACTATCACCTTAACCCCTTAGCCAAGTGTTACCTAATTCGCCAAACGTCTGCTAATTCCGATACAAAAGACTTTGATCGGTTCATGCAAGTGACATACTTTGGGCTGATCTGATAAAACTTGGCAAAAGATTGCATTCCTGTATCCATTCTCATACCACAAAATGGAACACTATTGGCCCAACTGCCCAAGCTACGGGTGCAAACACCAACTGTTTGCCCGGAAAGCCCAAACTGACCAAAATCTCCCGAAATTTCCTGCACAAAAGTTAGGCCTAGCCTGAAACAGGCCACTTTGTTAGAAAAAGTCCCCCACCCCAATTTATGATCACCTTTGCTTAAAATTGTATAGCCAAGTTAGTCAGAGTCTGTACTCTGTAGGTGTCTGCTCCAGCTGAATCGGTCATAACGTACTGATGAAACTTGACGATTTTCCTGTATGATTTGGTGAATGCAGGTATATCCCAACTCCTGGACAGCGATATTAGTGTCGTTGGACAACCAAGGAATGTGGAACTTGAGGTCTGCAATTTGGCCGCGACAATATCTTGGACAACAACTCTATCTCAGGGTATGGAACGCTGCCCAGAGCCTCGCTAACGAGTACAATCCTCCTTCTAACATACTCCTCTGTGGAAAAGCAGTTGGAAGACACACTTAAAACAACACATATGGATCAAGTTTAGCTAATGATTATACTACTATTAGGTTCTATCAGTCATCAGAGTTTGACTGTGAGTTAGAAACTTGTAGCGGGAATTATTCTGAATTTCTTTTTCATCCTCTTTTCCCTCTCTTGTTTTTGTATATTGATTTGCATGGAAATTCCTTGCGTAATTATTTTATTACTTTAATTAGAATGAAAATATGTTACGGTTGTAGTAATTGTATGTATGACAACAATTTCTACCATCAATCAGATTAATTACTTCTTATCACATGTCAAAAAATCTCCATAATGCACTCCCTTTGTTGTATTCAGATGCTCAGTAATTGATGTTTTAAAGGGAATTACAAATATAAAAAACGAAAATATATGTTTGCCTTAGAATTAGTGAAGGAGTTCTTATCTTTACTGCATCAATTTTCAGTTCATCAAAATATTTCGATCTAGGGAAGATGCCTAGCCAGCTTCTTCAATAGTTATTGATTTTGAGTTAGTAGTTATGGTTTTTGGCAATTCAAATTAATAGTATGGTTTGTGTTGATAGTTATGGTTCATTGGTTTTTATTTACCGTTGCGAGTTATTCCTTTCAATTTAGGTTTATATTAGGATTTGAATTAAAGAAGGCGGTTAAGAAATAACCTAAAACATAAAAGTCAACGTTTAATATGGAAAAAATGTTTTGTAAGGTTAACAATGAACTGAAAACAACCGAAAAGTTAACAATGAAATGGCTAGGGTTGCGCGCGTTTTTGTACCTGCATTAAGCTATTTTGAGCCGCATCTAACACTTAAGTTAAGTGTAAGACAATATGGTTCCTAAACTACATGTACTTCCGGTGTATTTTTAAAAGTTTTTAAACTAAATCCAACATTTTGTTATTTCGAAAAATCTCTTCCGCATGACAAAACTCATATAAGTATATATGATCTTTCTCTATCTGATCTCCTGATTATATGGGCACCTAAGACTTAAGAGATCGTGACTCCCTCTATAACATTTATCATAGATCAAAAAAGTAGGCCTTTGGCTTGACAAAAGACTTAAGAGTTTAACTGATAAAGTTTAGAGTTTGCATTCTTGGTCAGGAGGATTTGGTCGTAGATTTGACTAGCTTTTCATATAAATGTGTTTGGTAAAAATTAGGTTAATGATAAAAGTTGTTTACCCTTTATTTGTGTACAATGATATTTATGAATATGTTAATTGATATATTAGTATTATAATTATGTGCAAAAAGATAATTTACACATTCTCTTACAAAATCCTTTAAAGCAAAATCTCTTAATAAGAGCTTTTTTGTTTGAGAATTTTCACCCCAAAACTCTCTCTTGAATCTCTTTTTACACTACAAAAAAAACCATCAAAAATTCGTTGCAAAGTGAGTTTTTGCTACAAAAATATTCCGTAGCAAAAGTGGGCGTAGCAAACTGAATTTTGCTACGGAGGAAGAAGATCAGTAGCAAAATTTGCTATGGATAGAAATCCCGTAGCAAAAGTGGGCGTAGCAAACTGAATTTTGCTACGGAGGAAGAAGATCGGTAGCAAAATTTGCTATGGATAGAAAATCCGTAGCAAAAATGTTTGCTACAAAAACAAAACCGTAGCAAAATCCGTAGCAAACCATATTTCATAGCTAAATTTTGCTACGGTTTTTTTTCTACCCTATCTTGACCCACTCCCCCCATATATCCCATTGAAATGCCATTAGTAAGAATCGAAACCGAGACAAGGCTGTGGAAAGTGAAGTAGCTCCCAATTGAGCTATACATGATGCATATACTCATAGTTGGCTTATGTTCTTTATATTTCTTCTTAATATTACGTTGTCAATCGTATTCCGTTGCAATTTTTTGCTACGAAATCGTATTCCGTTTCAAGCTTTGCAACGGAACACAATTTCGTTGCAAACTTTGCTACGGGATATGCGCAACGAAATTGTGTTCCGTTGCAAAGCTTGAAACGGAATACAATTCCGTTGCAAAAATTGTTATGGATTTCTATCAACCACAAAAATCCGAAGCAAAAACTCTTTTTTGTAGTGTTATCAAACATTCTTATTAGAGTTTTAACTAGTTGAAAACTCTAACGATTTAAAATTTCTCTTTTTAGCCCAAAATTCTAATTGCCAAACACAAGCTGTTTTTCTTGAACGAGTTATTGCAAGTTTTTTTTTTCCCTGGTGAAGAGGAGTTCTTATAAGTTATAAAAATGAAACTGGATCCACCAAAAACTCCTACAGTCCTAACCTTTCCCGCGTTTTTTCTGTATCTTTCTGTACTTCCATGTGAGACATTTATGTTGCTACTAATGTATATGCAAAATAAGTATTTTATTATGCAAAATAATAATTCCTAAATTCAACGATCCGTTCTCAGCTCCGTCGCTCATGGTCCTTTTCTTCTTGCCACCACCGACGCATCATCTCACTCTCCATAACTAGCTTTTTTATATTTTTAAATTTTGAATAAAGAAATACCAAACACTCTAAATAAACTAAATATTGTATTTTCATGCAAATTTTTACATGATTCAGCACGCAACGCGTGCAAATAAGGCTAGTATTAAGAGAGTGAAGACTTGCTACTCGGTCTAACTGAATAAGATTTGTATATCACGATCTTGTTGTCGTGTAATCGGTTAATTAAACCCTACTAACATACTTATAAAGTTGGTTTCTTACTAGTCTTCCCTCTCTAAGACGGATCGAGTTAACCAAACCACCAAAATATTTCAATACGATAAACCGACACTCCTCTTTACCAATTTAAAAAATCCAAAAGTGAAGAATACTACAAGCAAGAAAGTGGATTCAAGGTTTGTGGATTTTACCAAAACCGTATAAAAGCGCCGCAATTCATTTCTGTCACCACTAATCCAGTGCAGTCCAGCATGGCATTCAAGTCTTATTTATACTGGAAATTATATAATTAAGAGAGGTTCCAAGAAATCACACTCTTCCATTGCAACCCTTATATAATCTTCCTTTGCATCTCTCTTTTATTTTACTAAGAAGGTTTTCATTTCCACTCATTTATATATGCTCCTATATTAGGTAAAACATAATTCCATTAATTTATTGTTTGATCCTAGAAATTATCTGATTGTTTGCTTCCATTTTGATTTTTGTTGTGCAGGTTGATTAATGTAATCAATCCTCATAAGATGGGACAAATTTCATTCATATCTTTTTTCCTTGGACTTTTAGTTTTATCAAGTATTTTCGGGATTCAAGCAGAAAGTCCGTATAGATATTATACTTGGAGACTATCGTATGCAAATATATATCCCGGGAATTTTCCCCCTCAAAGGGTTGGTTAAATACTTCTATATTTGATCTTCAAGTTTTATGCAATAATACAAGTATTTACCTTTTGAATCATGTAGAATGTACAATGTTAACACTTGTATTGTTTATATGTCTCCTTTGCTTGCAGGGTATACTTATAAATGGACAATTTCCGGGTCCAACCATTGAGTGCAACACCAATGACAATATCATTATCACTATTATTAATCATTTGGGCGAGCCATTCCTCATGACATGGTTAGTGTTACGTAATTTCTTCTAATAGGCGCGTTCTTACTCCACACTCCAATTGAATAGAGATATTGGAAAACTAATGTTTATTGGAAATAGGGATTACCGTTGTGTTTAAGAAATATTAAAAAAATCTGAGTGCAACTTAATTTAGTTACATATACCCGACACCTAGAGCTATGCAATGGTTGGGTGGGATTAAAGAACATTTACTATACACCCGAGTATATGGTGTACCCTCTCATATTCTCCTCTATCACGTGTTCCGAGTGAAGAATGTGAAGGGGGTGCACCATACACCTTATGGTGCAACTTGTAGTTGGATAAGGTTTCGGTCCAAAATATGGGCCATTAAGATGGAAAGATAGTGTCCAATCGGGTTTTGTGCTTTTTGGGTTTAAGCCGGATTGGACTCCGGGCCAACAACACATAAGATCCCGTTTTTTGGTCTTTTGAATCAACCGGGCATAGGTACAAAGGTGGTTTTGTTTCGTATAGGTGTAGGTTGAGCCAATTTGATCAACTCTAGCGAATGTACAAAAAGGAAACCACCTTTATAGCTCATTGCAAGCCGGTCTTACAAAATGATTCAATCAAACTAAATTAAAATGACATGAAATAACAATTTGTTGTGGTATTACCTCTAGGAATGGCATTTGGCAGAGGAAGAATTCATGGCAAGATGGGGTACTTGGAACCAACTGTCCAATTCCATCAAGAGGAAACTACACTTACAAGATGCAAGTCAAGGATCAAATTGGTACCTACATGTACTTCCCTTCCCTGATGATGCATCGTGCTTCTGGTGGTTTTGGTCTCATCAATGTTCATAGAAGATCTGTCATTCCTATCCCTTACGCCGAACCCGCTGGCGAATTCTCCTTCCTCATCGGAGACTGGTACAAGACTGACCACAAGGTAATTTTCCTTGAATTTCCTAAAAAAGAGTACTTCTACTTAAGACTGGCAATTTGGTTCGACGGGTCGAGTTTGGATTTAGTTTCACGCTAATCTTGAGTTTTGTCAACTCAAAGATAGACATAGATAACATAGCATAAACCCATAATATATAATGTAACGTTACAAAGTATAGTAAATGATAATACCTGGGATTGGTTACGGATGAGCTGAAGTCGTGTTAAAGATTATCAACTCTGTTTTTACGTCGATGAAGGGAAACTACGTACTTAGTTTGTGGTAGAAATGAATTTTTTTTTTTGAACTCTTGGTAGGTATTGCAAAAAAGGCTAGACTACGGATATGGTATGCCAATGCCCGATGGGCTACTCATAAACGGGCTTCAAACTGATAGTACTGACAGAGTCTACACTGGTGAAGCTGGGAAAACCTACTTGTTTCGAGTGGCGAATGTAGGGATCATGACATCTATCAACATTAGGATTCAAAGCCATACAATGAAGCTAGTTGAGATTGAAGGTTCTCATGTCCTCCAAGAAATGTATGATTCACTTGATATTCATCCAGGACAATCCTTGACTTTCTTGGTCACTCTTGATGGTGCAATCAAGGACTATTACATTGTCGCATCGACTCGTTTCACTAGACCGGTTCTCACTTCCACTGCAATCCTTCATTATGACGGTTCGAGTATTAAGCCTTCTGGTCCTTTGCCTGACGCTCCTCCTTTTGAGGTTCACGGGTCAATGAAGCAAGCTAGAACTTTCAGGTTACAATTCATGTCTATTCGAGATAAATTTGAATTGTGTAGTATATTTATTTTTGCCGTACTGTACTTACTTACGTGTTTAATTAATATGATTTTCATGTTAAATGATATAGACGGAATCTGACTGCCAATGCTGCAAGGCCGAACCCACAAGGGTCATTTCATTACGGGCAAATAAACATCACAAAAACAATCATTTTGGGCAATTCAGCTGAGAAGATCAATGGCAAGCTGCATTATGGTGTAAACAATATTTCCTATGTGAATCCAACAACACCATTAAAGCTTGCTGATTATTACAACATTCCTGGTGTATTTGATCTTAACACAAGTAGGGACAAACCCACATCTAGTCCCATGGTTCAAGGCACCCCTGTTTTTGGCTTGGCTCTTCATGATTTTGTAGAAATCATCTTCCAAAACAATGAGTTAACCACACAATCTTGGCATCTTGATGGCTACAATTTCTTCGTCGTCGCGTAAGCTTCTGTCTCTTGGCTCATATCATTGTCACATTAATCCTATAAGCTAGAAGATAATGGGAAGTGTTCTCATAGTTTGAATTGTCAATGCTAATACAAGGGAATTATTTCAGATTTGGTACCAAAGAATGGAGTCCAAAAATGAGGAAAACCTACAATTTGGTGGATGCTGTATCAAGAAGTACTGTACAGGTAAAGAACAACTCATATATATTCAAATTACTAAGTCAATTTAATTTCAATTTTTTTTTATGGTGTGCTATTTTCACGTATATTTTACTAAATATCTTATATAATTAATCCGAGCTTATTCGAAATTGTTATGTTATTATAGTTATGAATCAAAGCTGAAAAGATTCACTTTAATTTAATTGAAAATTAATTTTTCAAATTTCATAAGGTGAAAAAAACACACCTCGATCAATTTGTCCCTTTTGTCCCTATTTTAGTTAATTTGTCCCTTTTTTCTTTATTGGCAGGTTTATCGAAACTCATGGACAGCAATATTAGTATCCCTGGATAACAAGGGAATGTGGAACTTGAGATCGGCAATTTGGCATAGACAATACTTAGGGCAACAAGTTTATCTCAGAGTGTGGAATGATGAACCCAGCCTCACTACAGAGAATGCCATCCCTCCCAACTTTCCTAAATGTGGAGAGGCTGTTAATTATTCGTAGTCGATTTATTAGTATTATTCCTACGATCACTTAAGCGTGTTAGAGGTTGTTGTATAAAACTTTCGCGGCCTATTTGATAGATGGTAATAACTAATAAATTATAGTATTCATAATAGTAGTTTGAAAGATTCAATGTCATATAGGGATCATACTATAGGCCAACCTAGTGTTTTCGATACAGTTCACAACAATAATTGTTTGTATTTTTGCTAATATGATATACTTGATGATGCAAATTGCAATAGAGTTAAACCTTGATTTTTGTTCAATTTCTTTCAAATTTTGGTATCTTTTTGATTGGTTATATAGCGTTAATTTTTGTGAGTGATTATCGAACACATTTTAGTAGTTGATGATACTCAACTGTTGTCATAAACTCATAAGTGTAGTTAGGGACTTACTTAGGGTGAATTGTTGGACCATAACTTTGGGTCAAACCGCGTGAACTAATATTTTCACTTGTTCCTCATTTGTTCTGGAATGATATGCTTTTACAATTATCTTCTTAGACCTTTAGGCCCTGTTATTTTGTCTTGAACTGATGAAAATCCGTTCCCATTCAATTCAGTTTTATAGTTTTAGTGAAAATAATTTCAGTTCAGAAAAAAGGTATTAATCAAAATCGAGTTATACAGACTTGCTATAATATCTCCTTCGCTCCATAATTCCGACAACACTTGTCATTTTACGGTCTCTATGCATAACTTTGATAATTAATGTCGTCGAATATGCATTAGGAAACATTTGAGCATTCAATATTTAAAAAATATATATTAAAATGAATCTAACAATTTTATATTAGTACTATTCTTTTTTAAGCGTCGTTCGGTTGGGGTCGCCTAGGGTGAAAATTTAGCATTAAAATTTATAAAATTTGAGTTTAAAAGTACTTTTTTATACGAATTTTTAAGCGGGGAATGTATCTATAAAGCAAAAGTTATTAAAAGAGACAGATTAAATTTATATTAAAATTAGACTAACTTTATTCAAAATACTCATCATTTTGTTTAAAAGATGTTTCACTCTTCAATCTACTGGACTTGAGCTATTAAAATTAGGTGATCTCTTATAATATCTTATCTATAAAGGTGCATTGATTTGTGCAATTCGTAAAAATATAACACGTTTTATCATAAGGTACCAGAGCGAATAAACCAAAATGGATCTCATAGATCTACTGCGCGTTGACTTTTTTCTTATATTTCTAAGGCGATGAGAAACCTAGCATGGAATTTGAGAAGGTCAACTACGCGATTTAATTTGATTCTGTCTATTGCTACTGATCACGTGCCACGTAGGAGGAGCTGCAAATGATTCAGCTCAAATTGGGATCCTTTAACCCAGTACAAAATGAAGTATTAAATATAAAGTTGGTCTTATTAAAATACTAACTTTATTTAAACACGTAGTTTAAAGTGATAAGTTATAATGTAGTTACCAAATATTTTTTTATTTAAAAGGTACACATAGTAAAAGTTGATAGGGTTTTTTTCGTTATTAAATGAGAGAGAGAATTGGGTAACTTTTGAACTGATAAAATAAAGCGTATGCTAAAGGAGTGTAAAAGAGATAATCAGATAATATAGTAATAGAGGACCAGGCCAAAAATGAAAGTGTTCAAACTAATTTGGGAGAAACATAGAAGGAAAGTGTTCAGCCTTTTCTGGGACGGAGAAAATACTACTCCCTCCGCTTTTTTAATATGCACATTTATCTATTTTAGGGTTTTTTTTAATTGATATCTTTCTACTTTTTGCCATAAATGGAAGGTTGGCCCACCTAATTATTACACTTCTCTCCTACTTTTTCTTTCCTTCTCTCTACCTTTTTCACTTTTTCCTTACTTTTACTAACCTTCTCTCTTACTTTTGCACTTTTTCCTTGGTTCTAGTGCAAAGCCTTAGGTGCATATTAAAAAAACGGAGGGAGTACATTTTATTTTAATTTTTTAAGAAAAACTCATGAGTGATTTGAATTTAGGACTTTGGGTTTGTTCTTTTCGCCTCAACTGAATTGAATCACACTGAAGTAACAAAAGATGTCTCGAACTAAAAGGAATAGTGAAAAGTGACAGTAAGAGCTTGTTTTACCTCAAAGGCATTTCAAGTGCATTTTTTACAGTTCAATTCAGTTAATTTCAGCTCTACACAACACTACTTTGACTCTCACATTTCACTATTTATTTTATTTATGTGTTTCAATTCAATTCAGTTTACACATCTCAGATGTTTTCAACCAAAGAGAAAAGGAAAAATAATGTGTATAGCCGAACTAAACTTAACTGAAAATAAGCTAGAGAAAGTAGACCTTTTCTTCCAATGGTAATATATCCCTTTTGTTTTGAATTTGTGATGGCTTAACTTGTTATTTGCCAAGACACAACTCTGACTGTTAATATCTTATAATTTTTGTGTTAATAAAATTATAAAAAAGCTGATATTTTGAAATTGGAACCCAAACAAATCAAATACTGAACTAAATTGAATTTCCAAAACATTTAATCTTAAAAAAAACTGGGCCAAAATCACTTTATTACAATTTGACGTAAAAACAAAAAGATAAAGACGGTGACAAAAGATGAACAAGCCTAATGAGCCAACTTGCGGCCAGAATGCCCGAATCCGGCCCAAACCAATTAAGCTGAAACGGGCTTATCACTCGACTGTACACGAACACTAATGTCTTTATCTAATTCTGGCGGTCCATCAAATGGGTGCTGGACCGACCAATGGAGATCCTTAAGTATAATTCAGGTAGAAAAAGGTGGGCATGATATATCGCTATTCTTTTTTATTATCTTAGAAAAAATCTACAATAATTTAAAATGTACAATTTTAATTATATATCCGGGTGTACCATGAGCAAGGTACACCCAAAACTATAATTTTTTTTCTCAAATAGTTTTGAGGTGTATATCAGTACATGAACATGGTACACCCAAAACTCAAATAGCCTTGAGTGTACCATACTCATAATACACCCGAGTGTATGGTGCATAATCTCCTCAAACTGTAGCATTATTGGGTATCATAAACTACACCAGAATTTAAAAAAAACTAGACCAGAACTATTGGGTTGACTACAAGCAATGGCGGGAAAGATCCTTCTCTTGTGTCTGAATCTGAATCCTCAAACTCTGATAAATAGAATAAGAGCAAGAAATGTGGGGCTCGAAACCCTAAAATATGAACATAGAAGAGCAAATTAAAGCGTTTTTGTACAATAATAATCTAAACTGGATCCACTAAAAGCTCCCAGTGTCTTCCTAATTTTCCTTGCTTTTTTCTCTCTACATCCATGTGAGACATTTATGCTGCTGTTAATGAAAATTGGAATGCCTAATTTAATTCAAAGATCCGTCCTCAGCTCCGCTGCTCTCGCTCTCCTCATCTTCTTTTTCTCGTCACCGACGCATCTCATTTAATTCCTCGCTTAACATATGTTATTTTATCTCCAATTTGGGTAACCTGCAAATTACGACTTCGAGCAATTCAAGCATATTATTTGATGCAAGACCAATTAAAATTGTTATTTCTTTCGTTTTGTAATAATTGGAAACTGAGGGTCTGTCTGTTCTTTCCAACTTATTTTCAATCATTGTGAAAAAATATCAGTTTAAATAGGTTCAGAAAAATACTAATAAGGTCCAACCCCTCAAATAAGTTTAATAAACTAGATTTCTATGCACGCGATGCGTGCGACAACAATTTTATTATGAATTTTTATAATCTACAGTAGATAATTTTATGGATAGTCGCATCTTACCACTTAAACTTTTCATGTGTTTAGATTCTCACACCTTAATGTTTTTTTTAAATTCCACCTACCATTTACAATTTTATTAAAAACTCCACCACTTAACGGTTTTTGTCAAATTTTATTAACAAAAAACCGTTAAGTGGGTCCCACATATACATTTTGTTAACAAAATAAAACTTGAAATAGTTGCAATTCTTTTCAAATAGTTGTAATTTGTTCCAAATTTGTTGTAATTTGTTGAGGATTTGCCCTTAAATTGATGAAATTAACTTCAATTTCAGCGTAAACGAATAATACAATGCATATGTGGGACCCACTTTACGGTTTTGTTAACGGAATTTAACAAAAATCAATAAGTGGTGGGAGTTTCTAATATAATTAGGAATCATAGGTGAAAATTTAAAACAAAAATTCATTAAGGTGGAAGTTTTAAAAACGTGAATATTTTAGGTGGTTTTGATAAAAAAAATCATAATTTTATTTGCATACGATGCGTGTTTTGACACTGTAACATGATAAAATATGAAGTACACAACATATTTTATTTTCAAGCTAAATTCATTTTGGCTCATTTTTCTTTGAAAACATCCCTTACTCCCCACCATCAACTACAACTTTTGTTATATAGTACTCGGTAAGGTATTTTTTACTCATTGTCCAAATAAGAAAAAATTCAAAAGTACTTGAAAATACTTTATCATATTTCTCACTCATGCTAAAATATTTTATCATGATCAATTTGATCAAATGTTTCTTCACTCATGAACAATAAATTACTCATGTATTTCAAAAAAAAGAAAATCAAAAGTATATAAAAGTATAGCAAAGTGGGTGTCTATCTATAGATCTCAAGAAAATATAATCGTTGATATTTCTTTTAATTTTTTTACTTTGTAGGTTTTTAGATATTTTAGTTAGAAGTTTTGAACATCTTTTATTAAAAATCTGATGGCTAAATTTGGAAATAAAACTTAATTACTTAATAAACTCATTGATTTATTTTATTTATTTTTCCTTTTTTTCTTTTTGGTGTCCACCCCACCTCTTCACTTATATAATAGAGATAAGTTCAAAGATGTGCTTATAAGTTGAAGAGCACAAACCCTAAATTGTTTCACACGCGATTTTAGTAGGGTGATGGGCATGGTAAACACACAATATGATCTAATGATTAATGAGCATGGTACATCAACATTGTTTTCTTGCTAGACCAAATGCACACAATATGAGGAACTCCAAATTAATAAATAGGCAAATCATAGCATTAGGTTTACCATGCTCACAACAGAAACGATTCTATAATGAATAAACTCAATAAAAATTGCTACTTGTCTACTTTGTCTATCATACTTCTAAAACAGCATGTAAATTAAACAAAATTGTTAGTATTAGAATCAACATTGTTAAATTAGCAAAAACTTAGAGGACTTAATTAAAGATGAGTATTAAATTGAGAGTAGTGAGGAACACTCCAAGCAAGAAAGTGGCAATTCTAGCGTCGCGGACTTTCTCATTAGCATGAAGTGCGCCGCAATAGATCTCTGACAACTATCAATTGACTCCAGCGTGGCATATAGTTTAATTCATTGGATTTTAATTATAAATGGGGGGTACGGAGAAACTCCTTTGTAATCTTCTTTTGCATCTTCTCTTTCTTTTAGTAGAAGGAGAAGATTTGATCACTTGACCTATTCCCATTATTAAGGTAATCAAGAGTTTTACTATTTTGTTTGCTCATTTATATTCATGGCTAACATGATTAAAGTCTAATTCTTGTTGTTTTGCTTGCTTTCCTTCTAGGACGTTGGGTGAAGCTCGAACCTCAATCAACGATATCAATAAAATGGGACGAGCAACAATCCTATCTTTCCTTCTCGGAATTCTAGCTTTGTCAAGTGTTTTCGAAGTTCTAGCAGAAAGTCCATACAGATATTACGATTGGGAAATAACATATGGAACGATCTCTCCTCTTGGTGTTCCTCAAAGGGTTGGTTAATTTGTTGCACCTTCGGTTTTATTTTGTAACGATTATTCTTGTGAGAATATAATCATCGTAATCTTTGAGTTAATAAAATTGTAGGGTATTCTTATAAATGGGCAATTTCCCGGTCCAACAGTAAACTGCGACACCAATGACAATGTCATCATAACAATCCATAACAAATTGGACGAGCCATTCCTCATGACATGGTTAGTCATTAGCGTTTTACGTACTTTCTTCTACCAGCAAATAATTGTTGATTTGCAATCTTAGTTAAGATTTAGTGAGTATACTTACTAAGTCCTGTTTTTTTACATGTAGGAATGGAGTTTGGCAAAGAAAGATGTCATGGCAAGATGGAGTAGTTGGAACTAATTGTCCTATTCCTCCAAACTCAAACTGGACGTACACGATGCAAAGCAAGGATCAAATTGGTACCTACATGTACTTCCCTTCCACTGCGATGCATCGAGTTGCCGGAGGTTATGGCGCGTTCAATATTCATAGAAGAGCTGTCATTGCCCTCCCTTACCCTGAGCCAACAGGTGAATACAACCTCCTTGTTGGCGATTGGTACAAGACTGACCACAAGGTTCGTGATGTACATCAACCAATATGCGTATTTTCTTACAAAATAAAACTAGATGTAACACTTTAACTTTATGCAATCCAATTTTCATACGTAACTTTGACCTAAAAATTTATGCTACATTGGCATACGTAAAAGCTAAGTTGCTACATCTAATCATGATCTGTGGAAGTTAGTATTTCATATAATTTGTCAAATTGACTTAAGTTTTGCTATGCAGGAACTCCAAACAAGTCTAGACAATGGATACAATATGCCTATGCCCGATGGTCTACTTATCAACGGTGATCCAAGTAATACAGTCATAACCGGTGAAGAAGGGAAAACTTACTTGATACGAGTAGCGAATGTTGGAGTAATGACTTCCATCAACATTAGGATTCAAGGTCATGTAATGAAATTGGTTGAGGTTGAAGGTTCTCATGTTCTTCAAGAAATATACGAGTCACTCGATATTCATCCCGGTCAATCCCTAGCTTTCTTGGTCACACTCCACGGCTCAGTGAAGGACTATTACATTGTCGCCTCAACTCGTTTTGCAAGGACTTCTATTGAAGCCACGGCAATCCTCCGTTATAATGGTTCAACTACTGAGGCTTCTCATCCTTTACCAATTGGTCCCACTTACCAGGTGCACTGGTCTATGAAGCAAGCCCGAACTTTCAGGTATGTACTGTCTCCATCACTATACTTTGTCGCTAGTTTATAAACATAAAAGAGTCATAACTAACCATAACTATTTTTTTTTGGCATTTATAGATGGAATTTGACAGCCAATGCTGCAAGGCCGAACCCTCAAGGATCGTATCGTTATGGAGGAATCCAGATTACAAAAACAATTATTTTAGAAAATTCAGTTGGTGAGATTGATGGCAAGTTGCGTTATGCAGTGAACAATGTTTCGTATGTGAATCCAGGAACACCATTAAAACTAGCTGATTATTACAATATATCTGGTGTTTTCGACCTTAACACTTCGAGGAACGAACCAACACCAGGACCTATGGTGTATGGAACCGCAGTTTTTGGCATGGATCTCCATGATTATGTAGAAATTATCTTCCAAAATAACGAGACTACTACACAGTCTTGGCATCTTGATGGTCATAACTTCTTCGTTGTCGCGTAAGTTTAACTCAATTTCTTTCTGTGCGTTCTCAATGTGTAAGTTTGCTAGCTTGAATTCATGATTCTAATATTAGAAAGGTAAATGCTTCAGATTTGGTGCAAATCAATGGAGTCCAGATATGAGGAGAAAATACAATATGGTGGATGCTGTCTGGAGGAGCACTGTCCAGGTAACCTAACGTTTCATTCACATCTTATATACAAGCTAAGTACTTCTTATGTTAATGGATCATATTCGCGTGGATGTCAACTAGATTAGTTGTCAGTTGCCAATTGCCAATTGCCACTTATAACTCTATACACCGAAAAAGACTATTTCATAAAAATTAGCTAAAGTTGCATGGGTGACAAAATTTTAGATATGGGATTATATTGAATTTATTGTACTAATTTCATCAGATTCCGGAACTATTAGTTTTTTTTTTTTTTTTTGGAAAGGTCGGAGCATTAACATTAATTACTAATAAGGTTTAATACAAGCCGGGAGGAAGGATCCTCCAAAGTAGTAGTTAAAGATCAGCGTTTTTGCCAAAAAAAAGAAGTTAAATGTTACTATTAGCTTTTGATTACATACAAAGTCTAAAGTGATTTAATGATTTTTTCAATTTTTAAAATGCAGGTGTACAGAAATTCATGGACAGCAATATTAGTATCATTGGATAACAAAGGAATGTGGAATTTAAGATCAGCAATTTGGCATAGGCAATATTTGGGGCAAGAAGTGTATTTGAGGGCATGGAACGATGAAACAAGCCTCTTTACAGAGAATGACATCCCTCCTAACGCTCTTAAGTGTGGAAAGGCTGCTAATTTATAGATGTAGTTTTCTTTTACTCATTTTATTTTTATTCTTTACAATTTAATATTGTGGGGGTATCTTTTTTCCCAATAGAAAAAAATCAGTTACGAGGGTGTGACTGTCTAAACATTAGAGGGAAAAGGAAATTAATTGTACCTTGATTAAATTATTATGGTAATAAACAAATTTGCCATTTTCATGCAAGATGACTATACATGAAACATGACAGTCATATCGTTTTGCACAATCAAAAAAATGGTTCGAAAAAGAAAGAAAATATACTTCCTTTGTATTTACCTTATCACAACTACTATTTGATACAATAGGCAACGAAGAAAAAATTTCAAAAGTTGGATAGAATGCAATTTATCTGCAACTTTTATAAATAGAAAATGACGTAAAGATGGATTATACAATAGAAAAAACGGAAAAGTAATCATAATCTTTTTTTTTTCCTCTTTTTATTTTTAGTTGTAGCCGCTCTTTCAACTAATTACCTTTCTTCTATATACAACTAGATTTCTATGCACGCGATGCGTGCGACAACAATTTTATTATGAAATTTATAATCTACAGTAAATAATTTTATGGATAGTCGCATCTTACCACTTAAACTTTTCATATTTTTAGAAACTCCCACCTTAATGATTTTTAAAAAAAATTCCACCTACCATTTACAATTTTATTAAAAACTCCCACCACTTAACGGTTTTGTCAAATTTCATTAACAAAAAACCGTTAAATGGGTCCCACATATACATTTATTAACAAAATGGAACTTGAAATAGTTGCAATTCTTTCCAAATAGTTGTAATTCGTTCCAAATTTGTTCTAAATTTGTTGAGGATTTGCCCTTAATTTGATGAAATTGACTTCGATTTCTGCGTAAACTAATAATAAAATGCATATGTAGGGCACACTTCATGGTTTTGTTAACGGAATTTAACAAAAATCATTAAGTGGTGGGAGTTTATAATAAAATTGGGAATGATAGGTGGAAATTTAAAAGAAAAATTCATTAAGGTGGAATTCTAAAAACGTGAAAATTTTAGGTGGTTTTGAATAAAAAAATCCTAATTTTATTTGCATACGATGTATGTTTTGGTTACTATAACATGATAAAATATGAAGGTACACAACGTATTTTATTTTCAAGGTAAATTCATTTTGGCTCATTTTTCTTTGAAAACATCCCTTACTCCCCGCCATCAACTACAACTTTTTTTATATAATACCCGATAAGGTATTATTTGCTATTTGTCCAAATGAGAAAAAATTCAAAAGTACTTGAAAATACTTTATCATATTTCTCACTCATGCTAAAATACTTTACCAGGATCAATTTAATCAGATATGCCTTCACTCATGAACAATCAATTACTCATGTATTTCAAAATAAAAAATTTCATAAGTATATAAAAGTATAGCAAAGTGGGTGTCTATCTATAGATCTCAAGAAATTATAATCGTTGATATTTTTTTAATTGTATTTTCTTTGTAGTTTTTCAGATATTTTAGTTAGAAGTTTTGAACATCTTTTATTAAAAATCTGATAGGCTAAATTTGGAAATAAAACTTATTTACTTAATAAAGTCATTGATTTATTTTATTTCTTTTTCCTTTTTTTCTTTTTGGTGTCCACCCCACCTCTTCACTTATATAATAGAGATATACTAATCCATATCGAGTCCTCAACTCCTAATCTTGATGTCTTGAATATATTTTGGGCCTAAGAAGCTGAGTTTATCCACTTCCGCTTCAAATACATACTAATCATAGCTTTTGGGGCTAAGAGTACTCGAGTAGTAATTAGTGAAAAAGAATTGGATCCGAATAACCTCGGCAGCCCACAAGACAATCACAATTTACAACTTAAGGCCCACAATTGCTGGACAGGGGAATCCAATTCCCAAATCTTGACCTTAGTAGATGGACCTAATACCAAAGTAACTAGACTCAAAGTTAATTACCGATCCAAGATTGACCCGACTAAGCGCTCTATCAGATCTAAACAAGAGGTACCTTTGCTATCTAGTTTGAGTTGGTCTTATAAAAGATCGTCTAATTTTAATTTAAAATTAGGTAATAGCCCAAACTAAATAGAAAGAACATAATTAAACACTTTTTTGAATAGAGTGATGGGCTTTTGGAATAAAATGATGAACTTAAATTAATCTAATTAAATATATAAACTAGTTTCTGACCCGGGCAATGCCCGAGTTGGGTTTTATTTAGTTATAATTTCCATTATATCTACATTTAAGTATTAAACACTTTAAGATTAACAAAATATTACTATAAACTAATTAAAAAACTGATAGATATTATATTTTGGTAGTTATTTACATATAATTCTCATCCGACTAACGTAAAAATTGTTTAATGTTTAAAGAATTCTCATACTTCCTCCGTTTCGAATTAGATGCCACATTGTTATTAAAAACGCTTTCCTAGGCAAAATTTCCTAAGCTTGATTAAGTAGAGAGTAGGTCATCTAATTAAAATAATAATTAACCACCTATCCACCACCACTGCCCACCCTCTCTCTCCTACTCCACCACCTGACCACCCAACCACCACCTAGACCGACCCGACTACCACCCAGCCGCACTTAAAAACCACCGCCATCGCCACCAAACTCACCCCCACCTCCACAAACCAGCCACGAAACCACCATTCGCGACCACCAACCACCACCACAACCACAAACCAACCACGAAACCACCATTCGCGACCACAACCACCACCACATCCACAAATCAGCCACGAAACCACCATTCGCGAACACCAACCACCACCACATCCACAAACCAACCACGAAACCAGCATTCGCGAACACCAACCACCACTACATCCACAAATCAGCCACGAAACCACCATTCGCGACCACCAACCACCACCACATCCACGAAACCAACCACGAAACCACCATTCGCGACCACCAACCACCACCGCAACCACAAAACCAGCCGCAAATCAGCCACGAAACACACCAACCATCTCCACATCCACAAACCAGCCACGAATAACCCAGATCTACTCACGACGTTCTCGAAAATGGGTTTGGTTGGTGGTGGTGTTTGCGATTTCGAAAATGGGTTTGGTTGGTGGGTAGGTTTGTGGTTGGTTTGTGGATGCAAAGAGGGAGCGGTGGTTTGTGGTGAGTCGAGGGTAGCCGTTGGTGGTGGTAGATCGCGAGGAGGGCGGTACTGGTGGTGGCTGGCGATGGTACTGAGTTTCGCTGTGGTTAGTGCTGGGGAATTGGGGTTTGGCGGTGGTGCTGGGGAATTTGGTGTTTCGCGGTGGTTCTGGGGAATTGGGGTTTGGCGGTGGTGCTGGGGAATTTGGGGTTTCGTTGTGGTTGGTTTGGGTGGTATATGAGGCTAGGTTGGGTGGTGGTGGTGAGTTTAGTGGTGAGAGAGGGGCTTTGAGTGGGTAAAAGTAGGAGAGAGATAGGGGTGGGTGGGTAAGATTAAATTATATTAAGTAAGTTAATTATGATAATTAACCATGTTTAATGTGTTTAGTAAGGGTAAAGTTGTCCTTTCACCCCCTAAAACTTACTAAATAAGGAAAAAAAAACATTGTGGCATCTATTTTGAAACACCCATATTTGTACAATGTGGCATCTATTTTGAAACGGAGGAAGTATTAAAAGTTTATAATTTTCTTTATCTTGAACTTAAATTACTTTATTTTATAGGTATAGTAGTGTCCTTCTAAAAATAGTCATGATATGCTTTGGTGGTTTGAAAAATAAAATAACTTGAAGTTAAAGTTGTCATAATACACAAATATTAATTTGGTAAAGTTAACTCTCAAAATAAAATAAAAAACACAACAAACATGTTTTCTCTAGACTATTATTGATATTGTCGACGGTATAGAGTCACATAATTACTCTTTTTCACTTTCATTTCTTCTATATAAATTCATCGATTCACTTGAAAAATGTGTGTTACAATAATTATACTATGATTGATTATTCTCATCAGATCAACATAGGTTGAGACGTCCAAATGAGCAATGAGCAAAAATATAACCTTGGGTGTACCATGCTCATAATACACACGGACGAATAATAAAACTTGTCTGAAATGAGGCATGTCTGAATGATTTCGAACAGATTTATGAAGAAAAATCATGATTCATCTAGGTAAAAAAATGATTGCTTCTCATCCATGGAGAATATTTTAGTTTAAGATTATAACGCATGGTTTCCTTGTGGGTCTGATTTGCATACCAATTTTGAGATGTATAAATATATATTCCCAACTTAAATTGCATGTTTAAATATATTTACATTATTTTTTGTGGGTTTGTGTTTGAAAATAATCTGCATTGGTTTGATATATATTTACATGTATCATCAAGATTCATTACGTTGCACACGTTTACTTGAAATTCTCTTACTTTTTGGGGATTATTTTTATAGTAGTACGTACTTGTATCGCCTAATTGATATTTGACCAAATAGGAATATCTTTTTTGAAAAAAGATGTAAGGTCTATATCGAAATATATTTTTGAGAAACCAACTTAACTTTTTTAAAACTTATTTTATTAATTAATGAGTGACCAAAAAGATTTGTGGAAAATTCGATATGGTGAAAGTATAGTATTGTGTTTTTCTACATGGTGGTAACAAAATATTTTGACTTTCTAAAATGTATCTAATATTTTGTATATGTAACTATGGAGACCCTATGAAATTGTTTTTTCCACATGGTAAAAACAAAATATCTAAATTTTCTAAAACGACCTTATAATTTTGTATATTTTGTATTATGGTGCACCAACTATAATTTAACAACTGAAATAATATTTTAACTAATCTAACCCTCACTGATGCACCCAAATAAAAATCACCTTTTACCCCCATATATTTCGTAGGATATGCAGGTTCTTCAATTCTGAAAAATCATTTGGCATTTCCTTCCAAACAATAAATGCTCTTATGTCGCCTTTGTGCATGATTACCATCATAACAATTAATATGAGTGATATTACCCATCAGTGCGCAATTTGGATCATAGACATACAAATTTAAACATTTTTTTCTTATCTTTGAGATAACATTATCTTTTATGAATACGTGTTTAATTTTTAAGAAACTTATTTTATTAATTAATGAGTGGCCTAGTTGACACATTTAGTAAAATATAAGTTGGTTTTTTGCAATTTTAGAAAAACATATCATAAGTGGATATTGATTCAAAGTATTTTTCTAGACGAATCTAACAGTGCAAAAATTAAAATTTTCTAAAATTTGAAATAAAATTTATGGCTTATTTTATAAGTTTATCAGTTGTAGTTTTAGATAAGAAAAGTAATTTTTATCTAGGACATATTACGGCTTTATTATCTAGTAAATAGAACATGTCCTAAATAGGAAAAATATAAGATTTTTTGCAATTTTAGAAAAAACATATCATAAGTGGATATTGATTCAAAGTATTTTTCGAGACGAATCTAACAATGCAAAAATTATAATTTTTTGAGATTTGAAATGAAAGTTATGACTTATTTTATATTAGCTGTAGCTTTAGATAAGGATGTAATTTTTATTTACGATATAATCATTCTTTTTAATTATTGCCTATTGAAAATTAAAATAATTAATTAACTATGTATAGTGACATCAAGCGATGTGGTAGCTCCTTTCGAGACTGCTTTATTATCTAGTATAGATTAGACGGCCTCTTTTAATAAATTTGGAAGATTGAAAGCCAAAACCCCAAGAGACTAGATCGCCTATGATGGAGTGCTGTCTTCTTTGCTCTTTTTTTTTTTGTTGTTACACATGAGATATGGGAGGTGCATTGGTAGCACAGTTAGTGCTGTTTCTTAATTCTGGCCAGAGAAGTGATCTGGTTGGAGGCCTATCACTTCACCTCTAAAATATCCTTGGATAAGGCATCATGATTAGTTCACCTTAGTAATCAGAAAATAATCACATTAATTAAATATGACCAACCAACGTTAATTAAATATCACCAACATTAGTCGTATTACGATCCTCTTCCATTACTTTTCATCCATTGTCTATAATAAAATGATGACTTCTGAACTAGCAAACAATCCGGAAAAAAAATAAAATTTTCCTCACACTTCCACCTTTTAAGCATTTGCGACTATTGATCTAGGGGTGCTAATCGAGCGAGACAACTCGTGAGCTATTCGAGGTCGACTTGGCAAAAGCTCGGTCGATGCTCAACTCGAGTTAGCTCAAATCGAACTCGAGCTCGACTCGAGATGCTAACGAGACCGAGTCGAGATACACAAGACTCGACTCGAAAACTCGTGAGAAACTCTAATGATATAATAGAGGGTTAAAATATCAAGTTTTTATATACAATCTATCTTATGGTGCAAAATCGATTGGAAAGCTCGCAAATAGCTCGAGATTGACTCGTGTCAAACTCGACTCGAGCTCGTTCAAGTTATTCAAAACTCGATCGAAACTCAACTCGGTTGCTACAAACTCGAATTAGAATCGAGTTCGACTCGAGATCTTAACGAGTCGAGTCGAGTTATGCAAAACTCGACCCGACTCGTTATCATCCCTACATTGATCTAAAATTGGATCGTCTATTAGCGGATCCCACCTCAAATCGGGCTAGGAATGATGCAAATCGAGATTACAAATGTTTAGGATGAACTTGTCTTATAAGAGACGGTTTAATTTTAATTTAAAATTAGGTAACAGTCCAAACCCAATAGAAAGAAGAAAATGGAGCACCATTTTTTTGATAAAGTGATGGGATTTTTTAATAAAATGATGGATTTAATTTAGTCTAATTTTAACATAAAGTTAGACCGCTTCTTTTAATAGCTTTTAGTTTAGAATAAAGAGCTTTATTTGATAAATCTAAATTGATTCTTGATTTGATGAAGTTTCTATATATCAATATTCAAGGTTTGGTTAATAGACTTATTTTAATTATCATGCATTTGCATTTTAGTTGACTTTAAAAAATGACTATTTAGTTCGTGAATGGAGACACACATGCAAAATTTCTAAAGCCTTGAGATATGGAGAATCTACGAAGAAAATCTGAGCAGATTCTTACAGCTATGAGCAGAAACCTAGCACTTAGTATTTCATGGAGCATCCTAGTGGATAGATTATTCACTCTTTCTATATTGGACACTAGTTTAATAGTACTACCAAGTTAATTGGATTGTGCATAGTTAATTAGAGTACAAATGTACAATAAAAGTGTCCAGATGCGAGTAACGCCAAATTTATCACTGTGATATACATCTACATGTACTTACTTGTAGCTTGTAGCCGTAGGTCTATAATTCCCTAGCTCGTTAAGGAAGTTTTAGGAAACTAGGGGAAAAAAATAATTCTTTTGTTTTTATTTGTTGTGACACTTTTGATTTTACGAATTCTTGTGGATAGTGATAAAGAGAAAGAAAGAAGGGGATCCATGTGATAGGAGAGATATAGAGAGGGAAAGAAATAAGGGACCCATATAATAAGAGAGAGATAGATTTTTCCAAAAAGAAAATGTTACAATTAATTTCAAACTTACTCGTATGAAAAGTGTCACAATTAAAACAAACCGTGGAAGTAAATGAATGATGCGTACTACAATACTTCTTCGAATTGCTCAGCAAGATGTTGTCCAACCTACAAAACTTAATAGTACTCCTTTTGAGACTACTCGAAGCTCTTATTTTAACTACATAAACTAAAAGATCAATCTCCCTGTCCTAACCCCATATCATCTTATATCAATCCATAAAATCTCCCCAATGCCTACACTCATTGATGATCATCACAGTAATCTTCAGGATTCAAAAGAAAGTTCATTCGATTCATGTCCATGTAATCAATTTATAAATATGCATATTATGATTTTTCAAGACCAGGAGTATATATAAAAATAAAGAAACAAGAACAACATTATAAAACCAGGCTTCAAAGTAAAAACATTATAACAACATGATATCATAAAGAGTAATTAGCCATATTAATTCATATACCTCAAACCCCAAACTAACTACAATGAAGAGAAACCAATCAGCAAATTAACACCAGCTCATAAAAAAAAAAGTAGTAAAAAAGAAATTACAGAAACACCCCCCAAAAACAAGAACATAAAAGATTAATTAAACTAAGCCATATATATATAAATATGTATATAGTTTCAAGGATATGCACCATTAATTGGTACTATTGGATAATCTGACCAGCCAGTCATTGCAGGAGAACTCATGAAGCTATAACCTCCATAACCATCACCTCCTCCAACAGGTGCTGAATCCAAAATAGTTGAATGCATTGGAGAAGATGGTGATGTGGATCCGACCATATTCCCTAGAATAACCGTACCCGGGTTTTCGCTACCACAATAACTGAAGTTCGATGATGATTTTAACCTTTGATACAGCTCAAGAATGTTGTTGTTGTTGTTGTTATTCCCATTGTTTTGAACAT
The DNA here is from genome assembly GCA_947645195.1 of Patellifolia procumbens. NCBI lineage: Eukaryota > Viridiplantae > Streptophyta > Magnoliopsida > Caryophyllales > Amaranthaceae > Patellifolia > Patellifolia procumbens. The sequence continues at coordinate 6,355,830 of CANSGD010000144.1, forward strand.
AATCTTGAACCCCGGACGACAACCCGTTTACTTGGTGTTGGTTGGTTCTTGGATAAGACCCATATATAGATGGAGCTCCATTACCATATGAGTCTAACCCAAGTGCGGTGGTGGTGGTGGTGGTAGGAGATTCGGTCTTGACAGTATTAAAAACACTTGATATTGGGTTAGGGTTAGGGTTAGGGTTAGGGTTAGGGTTATGGAAATGGTTTGATCCTCTAAGCAAGGACAAAATGTGAGAGTTTTGTGGAAGTGAAGGCCAAAGAATAGGGTTAGATTGGAGCTCCGAATGATGATGAAGATGATCCAATAACCCGTTTCCAAGAAAACCCGGGTTCCCATTAACCAGCAACTCGGATGATAAGGTTGCCTTTGCTTTAGCCATGGCATTTGGTGATGACTTTGTAAACCCTGAAGAAGTGGATGAACCACTCACGGTTGTACTCTTGTTCTTCCGACAACCGCCTCCGATCGGAACGTTTCGGAGGGTCCCACCTTTAGTCCAGTACCTCCTACAAGTCTTGCAGAAGTGCCTAGGTTGAGTGAGGTTGTAGTTGTTGTAGTAACAAAACTTTGTATTTGTTGAATCACATCTAGGACACCTCAGATTTTGTTGACTAGGGTTCGTCTCCGACGAGTTGTTGTTGTTGTTGTTATTGTTGTTACTACCACCAGCTGGCGAACTCGAACTGTTCGAGTTCGCCAGTGGTGTTGATGAGGCATTTGTTGTTGTTGTAGCAATGGAAGTAGTAGTGAGAATAGGTGTTGTTAAAGAAGGAGAAGAGAAAGGGATAGAAATCTTTCTATCACTTAGAAATCCATTAGGAGCACTATTACCTCCTCCTAATAGTTCTTGGATCATCTCTTTAACCCCTTTTTGGCAATTTTTTTGCAAAAATTTGTGTCAAAAGATGGAATAAGAAGGGTTTTTTTGAGTCTTCTTTTGAGATCAAGTTAGCAAAGTGGAAAAGCAAAAGCAATATAAGATGAGTTTTGTTTCTTTGTGTTATAACTTGGGTTTTTAATTTTTTTGACTGAATTTGAGATTGGAGTTGGCTATTCTTAGTGAGTTGGAAAACAAAAGATGGGAAGGAGGATAAAAGGGCAAGTGGGGGAAGCTTTAGTTGGGACAGAGATATATACATGATGAGATTTGCTTTTTGGTTGTTGCAATTTAAATAATTAAAAGTTGATTTGGGATTTTTATTATTTTTTTGGATTAAATTTTGAAATGTGGGTAGGTTTTTGGAGGGTAGTGTATGGAATTTTTTTTGTCCTTTATTTCCATAATCTGTCCTTTAGCTGCCTCTATCTACTTGCAATTTATTTCATTTTGTTATCTTCTAAAACAAATGTTATTATAAAAAAACATATCATGATTAGTCTCATGATTTTGGAGTGACTAGATCCACCCAGAAACATTAACCAAGAACATATAGTTAACAACCATTCTTTCGTATTTTGAGTAGTTTTTGCCTAAATAGGCCAATCTTGTAGACCTTGCTGCTTCTGTCACTAGTTTCTTCCTGAGCTTTACTTTTCCTTTTTGTTTCCCCTTCATGGATGTTTGCATAAATGCAATCTAATTTAATAGTATATAGATTTTTTCGGATTTATTTGTTTTAGCGTTTGAAGGTTGAGCTTTTTAAGTGAAGAAGAAAGCATTTCATATAGAGAGGACTAGTTTGTATACATTTTTAAAATATATAACCATTTATGCATGTCATGTTACAAAAAACTATTAGAGAATATCGTAGTATTGAGATCAAGTAGAGTATACTATTATTAAGTGGTATAAAAAAAGTGCTACACTTGATACATCAAAATAAAGCCAAAGACCCATATAGACAAGTTGAAGAACCTACCTTAAATGAAACAACCTTAAATAGTAAAAAAAAAAAAAAGTAATAAAAATGTTTTAAGACGAGAAAAACACTAATTTTCAAGTATTTATACTATGTATTATCGTTTTACACACAAAAGGTCGACATATTTTATTGTCTAGTTTACAGGTTTTAAAACACAAAAACACAAGTTATTATCCATAAATTATATGCTAGATTAAATTTTAGAGTTCAGTTTCCATCAACTCGAAGTCACAGTTGACTGGATTACATGAATTTTATAACATTTAGCTAATTGGATAAGTTATATATTACAAATCTGTATATATATTATGAACTAATTAATTAGTTTTTTCATACATGCATATAAAAATAATATTACTTCGCGAATAACCATTGCATGTCAGATTAGAACAGTTTGATCGTAAGATCATGAATCATATTAAGGTCATAAAACAATGGAAAAAAAGACATCAGGAATAAGCGTAATAATAATTGTTCCACTCAAAATAATCCCAACTATTGGTTATTCTAGAATAATTTATACGATATGCTCATTAATGACAACTTTTATATTACATCCAAGGATGATTTCTTGCTCATTAGTTATTTGAAACAGTCTGAATAAACAATTCATCATAAAGAGAGTTCCAAATGAACAAATGAGCAAAAAATAACCTCAAGTATAAGATGCTCATCCTACACCCATGTGTAGAATGTAGAATCTCCTCATTATTCATTATTCAATTTATAATTGTCAGAACCCTAAATTCGTCGAAATTTTTGGTTGAACCTAAAAAAAGTTAAAAATATTGCTTCGCTAGATGCTACATGTTAATTGAGAAACACAAGTCTTTGATGAAGCTGTAAACTCTCCACTACTGGCTCTAAAACAGTTCTTCAGCTAATTCACACACGTTAAGCCAATCTAGTACAAATGTATTAACGTTTTTAAATAAAAGAACACTGATAGAAAAGAAGATGGAGTATATCTTTTTAGTAGTAAGGTTTGTGAAAAAATAATAATCACAAATTTCAATAATAGGAGGATGCAATCAATATTAGTTAAAAGAATAATTAGTGTGTTAAGAGAGTCATTGGAGTTTCAATTGTTGCAGATGCCATTCAAAGGTAATGATGACAGTTTGAAGGGTGGGGGAGAGTGAGAAGAAAGGAAGAAAATATTGAAAAGAAGTTTATATCAATTAATCATGTGCTGCTACGTGTAAAGTTCTTTTGCTTCTCCACACTGCTACCCCCTTAGGGCCTTAGCCCCCAATTATGCCATTAAAATGGAGCCCTTTCCTGAATCCATACAGGTCCGTATTATTTAAATTTGTTAGCGTTTATTTGAATTTATTCGTATTGAGGCTTGTTTTTTTTTATAAAAATTGAAATTCACTTGAACAGATTATAAATTATATTATATGATCATAGAGTTTTAAGAAAGACGGTCTGACAATCCAACAATGCTCATTTTTAATAGCTATATATCAATTAGCTACCCTAAAAGTAATAAAAGAAACCAAAAAAAATCTTGATATAGCTTTTATTGAACTTAACGATAACTTTTTTGTGCATATAATGTATTTTGTTCGTCTCATTCTTTTTCCCTTAAAATTTTTTAATCTTGTTTTATTTGATTAAATATATAGTTGTAATTTATTTGTGGGAACTATGTTACCTTAAAGAAATGAAATGAAGAATGGAGAAATTTTGAGAAACTAATGGAGTAAAAGAGAAAGAATGGAATAATAATTGATTCACCATATATGGGGATACAATTGAGGTCTATTCATGGCCAATGTAATACACGTGTGATGTGTCCATATATAGTGGTGAACTACTTGCTAAATCTCTGTTTGGTTGCTGAGGTCCAAAGTTTTATCACAATCATGAAATTCAGCTACATGGTTCTAGCCACCTAGAGCAGTAGCTAGGTTTCCGTAGAGTCAAATTTAAAGAATAAAATGTTGCATGAGCCAACAAATATTGCCTAATTACTAATCCATATAGGGAGTTTTTGATTGGGCGATAATATATTTTGGGCGAAGAAATTTTTTATTCATTTGTAAAAGGTAGAAAATATATTTCAAAAATCATAGATGAGTAACTATTTGTAATGAAGGGTAAAAAAACCTAGATGAGAAATAATCTGAAAATTGTTTGATTTCGTGTTAATTTAACTTGTCGGTGCTATAACTTAACGTAAAATCAAGTGAGTTTCCAATCCTATTCCAAACCTAGGGGGTTAGGACTTAGGAGTTGTACTATTATTGTGTCATGAGAATAAAGCTCAGTCTAAGTGTATAACTAGTGAATATATTTTCAATATCAACCAACATTCTAAATCAAGGACCATTATTATGCACTTAGCCGATATATCATGACTCGGGTTAGTTGCTGTGTGTTCCAAGTTTAGGTGTTGTATGTTCGAAGGAGGGGCAGTAAGAGTTATACTATTAATGTGTGATCATTGTGCTGAAAATTCTTGAGAATTGGTTAAAATGATGTGGCTTGCTTTGCGTGGTGTAAAAATTCCCAAAAAGGATAGAAACAAGTTCAATTCAAGCATTATAGAAGTAAGTGTTGTCAATATAAATGTTGTGTTTTTTTTTCCTTCTATATGTAACAGAGTCAAAACTTTTATCAATAGTTCGAATTGCTAATCTATTACGTTATAATTATTCGTCTATTATTAAAATAATTTATTTATGTAATTAAACACTTGTAAAAATTCTATATTCACATTTGGATTTTCTTCACTTCCTATATTCATATGGTAGCATATAAGCTGTAGAAAAATAAATTTCCAAAATATATCTCTATTCGTCCTTTTTATACATTCTTCGCCGTTGATTTAGGATATGATCTCCCTCTTATAGAAAATGGAAAGGGTCGCGTTCTAAGGGCCTGTTTAGATTTACTGAAAACAGCTGAACTGAACTGAATTGAACTGATTGGAGCTGAACTGAACTGAAGTGATTGGTGTTGAACTGAACTGAACTGAACTGAACTGAACTGAACTGAACTGAATTGAATTGAATTGAATTGAATTGAATTTAATAAATATATAAATAATATTTAAACAATAATAATATGAATATTAAATAATATTTATAATGATAAGTAATAATAAAAAATAATTATTAATGAATAATAATAATTGTATTTTGGATATTTTTAAATGATAATTATAAATAAATAATATTAATAATCATAAATTAATAATAATAATAATGATTAATAACAATTATTTTATAGTCTTTGTATTAATATATTCATACCTGATGATGATTATATAATAACAATAATGTCTAAGAATTAAATTAATATTACTATTTTAATAATTAGATTTAATTATATATTAATATTTAGTAATAAATTATTGGGTCGGACCGTGCAAAATTACATCATAAACCGTTTTGAAGTGATCTGATTGGATTATGGGCTGAAAACGCGGGTTTATTTGTGCTTTTAACCTAAAACATGTTCCTCCCTAATGATAATAGTAATAATAATGAATAAAGCTATAATAAACAAAATAATATACAGATAATAATAATGATATAAAAATAAATAATAATAATAATAATGATAATAATAATATAATAATAATAAGAGCAATTAGTAAAATAAATTAGACCAACATAATAATATTTAACAAAATGGTTATAAAAGAATGGAGCTGAACTGAACTGAACTGAACTGATTGGAGCTGAACTGAACTGAACTGAACTGATTAGAGCTGAATTGAACTGAACTGAACTGAACTGAACTGAAATTAAACTGAAATGAACAGGCCCTAAATTCTAACTTCTAACACATATATACTCTATTTTCCATTGACAAGTTTTCATCATAATAATTAAAAAAGTTTAAGGCTTTTGTGTTTTATATTGCAAGATGATAAGATACTGAACATTAATTTATATTCTCTAGTAATGGAAACACGTGACATAATACAAACCAGCAACTTGCTGTAAAGCTTATCAAGAAGATGATCAAAGAATAACTGCATAAGAGTATCATTCTTTCTCTTTAATATAGGTTAGCTATATAACCTATATATGTATCATTGGGTCAGGTCGTGAAAGTTATGCCCTTGTATAATCTTGAACAAGCCTCTCCAATGGCGGAGCCAGAAATTTTCGGATGAAGGACAAGAATTAACTATTTGAAAAATAAAATCGTATAAAAAATTAAAAAAAGGTGGTACGGAGTTTTGAAACTGGGTTCATGAGTAGGGATGTCAGTGAGGCGGTTTTTGTGGAGACCCGCCCCGCACCCGCCCCAATTAGGTGGGGATGGGGAAAGGTTTCGCGGGGGATGGGGCTGGGATGGGGATGAAAACCATCCCCGCCATGGGTAATGGGGCGGGGGTGGATGTTAGTCCATACCCGCCCCATCCCCGCCCGCCTCGCTCCATCCCCATTCGCCCCGCCCATCCCCGCCCGCCCTGTCTGAGCCCCGCCATAGGTATTCTCCAAAGGCCTAAAATCCTAAATGTTATTAGTTGTTTACTAGTTTCATTTGATACTTTTATTTTCCAAAGGCCCAAAGGCTAAAATCCAAAATTACTTTTAAACTTTTGTTTTCCCTCTCCCTTTACCCTAATAGATTGGGGCGGGGATGGAGCGGGTGCTGGGATTCGCGCAGGGATGGGGCAGGGATGGGGCGGGTGCGGGGATTCGCGTGGGATGGGGCGGGGATAGATTTTATCTTGTCCCCGTTGGGGCGGGGATGTGGACAAGATTTTCCTCCGCCATGGGTGATGAGGATGAGTTTTTTTAGGCGGGGATGGGGATAGGAATGCCAACATCCGTCCCGCCCCACACCATTGACGTCCCTATTCATGAGTTGTTTACTCTAAAGTGATTAAAAACCAACTAAGCCAAATCTATCTAGTGATATTACAATACATTACGCACTATAATATACATTAAGAAAATTGAAGTTGAGGGGGAGGCTGCCCCCACCAGCCCCACTCTCTCAGCCATTGAGCCTCTCCACTTATAGCAGAACGGACAACTCTTCAAAACAACTAATAGAAGCATCAAAAATGAAAATTCAACATCTTATGATTGACGGATCGGAGTTAGCCACATTGTCATTAACGCCCTTAAGGGATTATTCAACATCCCTTGATACATCTAGACACTCATTGAGGACATTCAATTTCTACTCTCTTCCTTATGTTCAACGTCAATTACGCATGTCTTCAGGGAACCAACTTAGTATTAGTTGAATAACTATCCAAGTCGGGACGTCTCATTCTCACAAAAAGTCAGGACCATGATGCTTCTTCACAACTCTTCTCTACAACGGTTTAGTTAGTTAAATACTACCTCCGTTTCCTAAAAATTGTTACACTTTGACATTTGGCACTATTCACATATTTCACTTTGACCATCGTTTGTGATTTATATATAAGAAAAAATATAGTCATGTGGGATCTTGTTAGATTCCTCTTGATATGTAGAATATTAAAATCTAGTTTTTATAATTTTTACAAATACGTAATTAGAGATATAAATGCTCAAAGTTTTGCATTGGCATGCTTGAAAAGTACAGGTGTAACAATCTTTGAGAAACGGAGGGAGTAGTTTAGGGTTCATCGTTGAGAGTATATATATTAATAGGGTCAAAATTTTAGTAGTTGAATACCTTTTCTTTTTGTAAAGGGCAAAATCTTATTAACATTTATAAACACTAAAAATAAATTAAAAACAACATATCCTAACGTACTCTTTAATTTTATTTCACAAATTAACTTATTTATGTGAAAGTTAAATTAATTTGAAGGACAGGTGTTAGATCTCTATAATGGCATCACCTCAAAAAACATAATCTAACATAAAATAACTGTACAATTCCACCAATGAGTCCACTAGTAAGTGATGTCAGCAGTTAAGCAAACATAGAACACTGTACTAAGAAACACATCAACTTCATTCAAGCTTAATAAAAATCTTGAATGAAATAAAAGGTAATAGTAGTACTACATCATCATCCTTTTCATGGAGCATTTACCAGTACTACAAACAACAATACGTTCAAACTTTCATGCTCTTTCTTTTCTATTTTTAAATTTTACATAAATTTTTTAGGGCACTTTATTTCTTTTTCCAAATTGGGATTTAATTCTGGGTAAAGTAGTAGCAACCTGACCGCGCGTGCCGTCCGGAGTGGCAGAAACTGAAATGCGAATTTCGTTGAATGAAAATGTCGTCTTTCTAAATTTTGGGGACTGTTTTTGGACGGGCAGCGTGCGGGCAGTGGAATGCGACATTAGATAGAATGTGGGGGAAGATGAGGTCTTGTTCTACCTTTTCTTTCTTTGGGCCCTAATTTCTGTCCTTTTCAACTTTGCATTATTTTAGCTCTTTGTCTATTCTTATTATTCAAGTTGCTGGCTTATTCTTTTTCTTAGAAAAACTAATATTTTTAGTTGTAGGATATGTTTTATTCAAGTCACTAAATGTGTTTTTTTCACCTAAGTTTATCTAAACTAGTTTTGCTAATGCTAGACCGAAATAAGTACCATCCGAGGCAACTTTCGTACTTGAATGCTCGTAGTAAAACGTACTCCCTCTGTTTCAAAATAAGTTTATCTTAGTGCAGGTTAGTGGTAGTGTGTGCTTAATTCCTCTGTATATATGTTTTCTATGCTTGTTTATGAAGTAGGTTGGAATTTCTCTAGCCTTTCATAATTAAGGCGCCGCACGGGTGATATGCACCGTCTGACGCGTTTGCTCGGTGTGCATATCATTGTGGACTTTCACACGATTCACTAACTCTCCATAGAGAAATAACATGGTCATATGTGTAGTATATATCTTGTTAGATTCTTCTCGATATATACTTTCAAAATATCCTTTCTATATAATTTCTACTATAATCTAATTATTTATATAGATGATTACAAATGTAGATTGACGAGTGTAAACTCCAAGAGTGGAATTAGTAACACAAGAGAAAAATTGCTTCTAATAATCCAACCTTTTGGCTATTAGCAAATCATAAGACAGTCTTTTAATTGTTCCTTTGTAGTAATCCAACCTTTATACCACAATTTTCTAGAGTAAATCAAACCAAATAAAACTTTAAACCGGTAAAATAGAACATGTGTTGCTTAAACATCAGTTTTTTAAAACAAATGTTATGTACTACCTCCGTATCGCAAAGATTGCAACGATTTGACACTTTCTACTCATACTTTTATGTCAAATCGTGGGGAAAAAAATAATTCCCCTGTTGCCACCTTTCCCTGTTGCCACCCTAGTGCCACCCCCTCAATTCCCCTGCTATCACCACCTCCCCTTCCTTGCCCACCCTCAAATTCCAACCACTAACACCCCCTCCTTTCCCCTTTGCCACTTTCGAAACAACCCTCCATATGGATTGACTTCGAAGAGAGATTAAAACTTCGGTGTCGAGGTGGAAGGGGAGTTGAGTTACTCATAATAAGGTTTGTTAACATTCTCAATTCCAAGAGAATTAGACGTTTTAGATGGTGTAGAAGCTAAGGTTTGATAAAACCCTTTATCTAGGGTTTCAAAATCAAGAGGTTCGATAGTTGGGAAATTGTTAGGAATCTGATGACCAGCACCGATGATTTCTTAGTAAAAGAGAGGGGATGAATGGAGGAAAAGAGAGGAAGAGAGTGAATATTAATGGAGCAAAGAATAACTTGAGAACTGCTGGAGAAATGACAAAGGTTAGGGTTTTAGGCTTCGTGGGGTTGGACGGGGCGGGGGAGGAGAGGGGTGGTGGTGGCGGCTGAAGAAGGGGGTGGCGCTCGAGTGGAAGCAGGGGTGAGGCTAGGGTTGGGGTTGGGGTAGGGAGTTTAAATTAATTAAATATATATTATTTAGGATAAGGGTTTTGCTTAAAAAAAATTACCACTTATTTAGTTTACATGTAATCTTGAGTTACTCTAGAAAATTGGTATGCATAGTTTTAGTAATTAAGGAATAAACAAAAGTTTAGCTTATTATCTACGAATGGGCAAAAAGGTTGGATAATTATTAGAAACAATTAATCCTAAAAACAATGAGGTTGTATCATCATGAACTTATCTTATTCTAGAGCCAAGGCATCGTCGAACTTCTGTGTCCAAAATCGGAAATTTGGGCTTATTTTATGATAATTCAAACCTAAACCTTATAAACCTAAAAAAGATGCACAAAAGTCCATATTGATACAAAGTTAAGTTCAAAATGATAATATCAACCCAAATTATGGTGTGTTTCACATTTAATTGAATTACACTTGATCACAACATAGAATTGCCTAAACCCTTACATCCTTTTCAAAGAAAGAAAATTGTACATATTTTGACTGAATCATTAATAAGAAAAAGACAATCATGTTGTTTTCACATTTTATATATTTGGGCAACGATGCTGTTTTCGCATAGCATAAGATAGTTATCCTCTTTTATATTTGGATGAGATGAATATAATACGGGCAGGACGGGCAGGAGAGAGAGGGATGAAAGAGGTGGGTTAGCCGTCAGAGGATGAGTAGGGGTCCCTCGATCCCCGGGCTACCGCGGCTTTAGGTCTATTTTTGTACGCAGAGGCACCCCACTCACCACTTATCCTCTCTCACACACACACACATGACACATATACTATACTATAGAAGTAACATTCATTCTATGTGCATGTCTTTTTATCAGCACATTCAGCTTTTATCTGCCCCCCTACTCTCACGTTCTTCTATAAGATTCGTTTCTTCCCTCTCACCCCACTCCCCACTCCAATCTCTCTATAACATAACTCAATCTTATTATACTATCAATTTTTATTACAAAAAAATAAATAAATAAATTATTGGCATAGTATCCAATTTTTTCAACTTATTTTGTTAATTTGAATTTTCTGACGTTATTATAACTTATTTGGATTCATCTGAATATACTTGAGCTTATTGTAACTTATTCAAACTTTTTTTATAAGAGGAATAAACTTTATTTGTATTTTTCTTAACTTATTTTTTTTGATAAACTGAAATAATGAATGGAGCCTTCATACGTACTTGGTTGCACTTTCTCGCCCATTCTTTTATGTTAGTTATGCTTTTACATTAAAACCTTATCCTTTTCAACTTCACATAAAGGGTCCGTTCTTTCAACTTATTTTCAGTCCTTATATGTTCTCATACGTTTAGATAAGTTAAGATAAAGTCAAATAAAATCGAATAAGATTTCAGAATAAAGTCAAATAATATCTACTAATCAAGACTAATAAGTTTAGATAAACAAAAATAAATTGACAAGAAACATAGCCAAAATCCATATACCACGCTCTACTTCCTACCTTTCTTTACATAAGCCTCAAAAATACACACTCTCCTTCTTTATCTTAGTTGAGGGTGTTACTGTAATTGTAATCAACTAAAAGAAGGGAGGTAATAGTATTACAGCTTTGTTAACTCCTTGCTTTAGTGGCCATTCCTTCTTGTCTTCTTGTTATAGAATAAGTATATCATATTCTTAGGTCACAATATGACATGCCACCTTCATTGAATCATCTCCATTATAATTGGATAGAAAAATCTGTATGCAAATTGGTTGGTTGATAAAGCATGTAAAACTTAAATAATCTAATAGTGTGATAGGAAAATTTCCAATCTACTGTCATATGTTAAACCCAATTAACATATATAGCCCAACTCTTTTCAATTTATTAGCACCCTATAGGCTGTAATTAATTCATGAATGTTTCATTTAAATGATGAATCGTCTTTTTTTTACATAGTCGCGGGATGTATCACATGTTATATATACAACTCTGACCTTGTCCAATCCCCAAATAACATCAACATAACCATGGAAATTAGTTATCTACTCTCTTTATTCATCACTATGTTTTGTTCAAAATCTCTTAAAAAAAGGGGCAAAGGACCTTGACAACATGCCAATTCCATGCCTTGATTTTGTTTCGACTTGTAGCAAAATCAACACGTTAAACAATGAAAGAGGGTTTTGTTAAATCTCATGAGATTAAAGTGAAATTTTCGAGGATTAAAGCATTCTATTACTTGTAATGGTTGTGTACATCTTTCAAGCCATAAAATTTGATGTTATGATCTACTTAAATCGTGATCCGGATAACTAGTGGTATAAAGCTATAATTTATTAGTCTATTACTACGTACATATGAAGAATATCATTATGTTAACTTCAACATTTCTAAGATGTTAAGATCAAACATTCATATAAAAGGTGAACATTCCAACATTTCATACATAAGTAGGGTAAAAGATTTTCAAAAAATAAAGATTAGGTTTGATAGGGCTCATTGGATCTTAGGATCTAAGATAGTACATTGCTTATTAGGAACTTAATTATCTTATGAAGGGTGCACCTCTCCCTGTTCTCATGTCTCTCCCTCAAGACCCTAATTTTTTCATTAGTTTAGGGGCTATCATAACTTTTAAGGCAATCATAACCCCCAAATATTCTATTGTACTATTATTAATTCTTGAGTTATGTTCACCATAGATCTCATTTTTTTCTATATGAGGGGATTTTTTTCAACTAATATATTGAGTGTTTGAATTCTCTTCTCGTATGGCTTAGAAGTCTATGTATTTTTTTTTATACAACGTATCATTTTGTTGATTGGTAATTATCTATACGACCATACAATAAATGTCAATATTTCATCTGTAAATATATTGAGTCAAATGAAATTCAATTGGTCCCACTTATGAAAAGTCGTACAACAAAATAAGGAATTCATCGATAACACATAAAAATCTCATTATCTCATTTACGAACAATCCTTTAACTCAAAAAGCACACTAAGAACTTCTCATATTAAAGCTGGTTCGTATTCACAATGTATGATGGTTAACTTGACTGATGGAGTGAATCCAACTTCACCATATACATGTAAGAAGAAAGAGCTAATAAGCAGATCTTATGACATGAACTAAATGATTTGAATTACACGAGTTGACATGACATTAAAAGCAATGAATAACCAATAGTCACTATAAGAATATTTGTCCCAACAGTAATAGTATTCATATATGTATGCAGTAAAATGATGATCACAGAGTTACCACTAGGGAAAAAGTGCTTATAATCCTACTTGTTCTTTTAATTTCTTTACCTATCTAAATAGGTTTTATACAGGGAACAACACAACACTTGAATACTTTATTTCGAATTAAATATTTAACGTATCTGTACGAAATGACCAAGTTTTGAACTCAATTACTGTATCTATGTCGAGTTGTGAACACTTGTAGCCGAGTTTAAGTAAGGTAGTTTATAACAATGAGTTGTTAGCCTAATGCTCCATTCTGTTACTATTACTGATGACACGAATGAGCAGTATGAAAGAGGATTAGATGAAGAACAAGAAAAGTACTACTACTTCTTACACATTATTACAACCACATTCCATTGTAGGTCCTCACACAGCACAGCCATTGTCTGCCCCTTACCCGGCAATGCAAAAGCTTTGAATTATAAGAGTTTATTACAATCTCTACTGTTGGATGGGTGTGACATATTGTAGTTACTCTCAACAATTCCCATCTCTTGTCCTTCTGTGCCACGCTGCTTCAACTCTATACGGTTCAAATTCAGTCAGTGTATGATTCTCAGGGCCTAGAATGATGTTATGCTTTTTTTTATTTTTGAACAAAAGGTGTACATAAGATTATGTATTGTTGTACATCCTTCTATTTTTAGTTGTAGTCAAAGAAAATGAGAAGCAAATTTGGATTAGGTGTATAACAAGAATGATGAAAGATAGGAAAAAAATCATGTTTGGGGTGAACTTTTTTTAAAAGAAAATGGTGCAGGTAATTCAAAAAATCCTAAGAAAAATATGAGATATTTAAAATAACGATTGCCGAATTAAAGTCCTTCCTGATACATATAGAAGTTCGAAAGGGAAAAATATTGAAATTTATTCGTACTATCATTTCCTGATCCATGAAATTTAAATTTTCAAAAAATAGCGATCAATTTATGATTACAAATCTGCCATATATGCAGTACCTAGTAGCTATTACTTTAGGGAAATGTATTCCTTGCAGATAATATGTACTAAAATTTTTATTACACACCCGGGTGTACCATGAGCATGGTACACTCAAGGCTATTTGAGCAAAATGATACTATTTTTGTACTCAAATACTTTTTGGTGTATTATACTCATGTTACACCAACGTGTATGATATATAGTCTCGATATATATTAGTTTCTTTAGTGTTAAGAATAAAACATCATTTGTTTGTTTACAAAATGAAACTCAGAATTTTTGAAAACTAATTTGAATGGCACATGCACCCCAAAGGACCAAAGCAAAGGTAGATCTATCGCTTCCTAGCATATCTATACCAAGCATATATTTGACAGATATTGTTTTCATAAACTATTCATGTATAAAGCTAATATCCGATTAATATACAGATAGTAGTAGCAAAAGTTACACGTGAAATAATCATATGCATTTAAAATCTACAATCTTTCTCATGAAGAAAAGTAATAATGGAAAGTCTGTATTATATTAGATCCAATCTTCCTATTACTACTTCTAAACTGTCCTTACTCTTGCTATAATAATTTAATCTCAAACTAATCTTTTTTTTTTTAAAAAATTAAGCCGGACTTTTTAGAAAAATGACCATTGTGTAGAAATATAACGCCTTATCGTTATTGGGAACCCTAACACTCAAATATATATAATAAAAAGATGATTACAACCATTTATATAGTTACCCTTAGGATTCCAATATTACACTCCCTTAATATGTGCAGAGGGAACCACATGCAGGTGCAGATTGGACTTTAAAAGTTAGAAATGTTGACTAGAGACACCCTTAGTAAAATATATTAGTTGGGAGGGACATAACATACAACTATCACCATAAGAAACACACTTCATAGAAAAATATACACGGCAACATAAGAAGCTTAAACATTATCGATCATAGAACAACCGAACATATTGTTTGATGACGAGACACAACTCAGTCAGAAGAGAATAAGGAATATGAATGTCGTGTACCAAGAAGGCAACGACATGATATTCTGTTTTAGTGGAAGACGTGAAAACTGTAGGTTTTTTTTTACAGCGCTAGAAAATAAGATCAGTAGTCACCCTAAAAAAGTACCATAGTTAGGATTTTGAGAGGCAATTGGCTCTTGATACCATGTGTAGGAAAGCTTACCCTCACTGGGAGCCCTGACACTCACACATCGAATGAAATTATGATCACACACATTTACACAGTTACCCTTAGGGTTCCATAATTAACCATTAATTGGATGAAGCAATGGAATAGGTGAAAAATGAAAGGGAAAAAAAAGATACTCTTATTGCAATTTCCACCGCTAGTAAAATGCTTAAGTAATGTTTCTTAACCACTACCATACTAAACAATCTAATTTGTTTTTTCAATTGTGTTTTGATCTAGTCAAAACTCTATCTGTTATCTAAAATGAAAGCATTGAACAAGGCCTAGAGAACAGGTCGAGTCACATGTGAAATTCAAGTCACAAATAAAATCTCAACATGAAAGGAGAATCTAAAGACACAATCACTTCCCTAAATAAAGATCAATTGTCTGCATTGTTTCTCAATTTGTTTTTTGCCCGTGAAATTCTTTTAGGAATTGCTCGATCTTACTTTACCTAAAATATATGTAATTTTCCGTAAACAACTAACAATCAAACAAATCTAGTAAACCACCAACCACCACTGTTAGCCGATTGCCAAATATAATTAATAGCCATACAATGCTTTCTATGAACTATTGAGAAGAACAAAAGGCAGGCCAAAAGAAAAAACAATATGACATGACCAAAAATAAGCATAAATGTGAAACTACCCACTATTCTAATTATGTAGGCATAACCGCAGAAACAAAGTTGTCGAATAGTTGAATATACTCCATTAGACAGAAGAAGCTACGAGATTGATAAACATTTGGTAATATTAAAAATGCAGACGTTGATTGGTGAGGGTAGTGGCTGCCTATCATAAGAATGTACAATTTTTATTATATATCTGAATGTATTATGAGTATTGTATATATAAGATTATTTTTCGTTTAAATAACCTTAGGTATTCGGCAAGTAGTGGTAGAGGTAGAGGTAGAGGTAATGGTTAAAGTAGGATCAATTTTTTTATTTATTAATTTAAGTGTTTGGCAAGGTAGTGGTAGAGGTAGAGTTTAAGTAGTGGTGTTTGCGGAAAGCTAAAAAAAGTAGTGGTTGAACGTAGAGGTAGAGGTTGGGAAATATATAATAAAGTTTTTAATAAATAATAAACCGCTACTTTTATCGAACACTAATATGTTACGCAATTACTTTGACAGCTAACAACTCACAGCTACTACTACAACTGACAGCTGCTCCTACAGCTGACAATTACCTCCACAGCTATTGTTGCTGAACAAACCCATAATATACCCCCAGTATATGATATATAATCGCACTAATATGAAAAGACTAGACTGCCACTGCCATGCATCGAGTACTCGTTCATTCAGTTGAAGTTGTGGACCCTAATAATTGATGTGCGAGTGGAAGGCATCGCACTATCACCTTGTGGGTCCCTTATTATGTGGTCCCATTCCTTCCAACACTAGGAGTAGGACACCCCCTTAAAGATGCTTCAATCATTCTAATACACAAGCAAACATTCTTCATCATCATTTGATATTGGCATTTAGCTAAGTTTTTACACTTACAAACATTCTATTTCTTGGTAGAACTAGAACTAGGCCAAACACACATCATTTACATGTTTTCAGTGTTTTAAATTTATGTTCTCGTATCATTAGAGAGCCCTATTAATCTGAACTTATTTAAATTTAATTTACAAAATATTATTGAACTTGACCATATATGATTTCACTTTGTATTTGTATCTGATTGGACATTATTAGTCGTGAATCTTTTTCTTTTAAAAGACGAAAACACACGCAAACACACGCTAATTATACAAGATGCAATTTCATCATCCATCAAATGTGAAGTCTGACAAGAATATGACAAAGGTTGCCTTTCATTAATCATTAAGGAGTATATATACATCAACCAACTAGGAAACAATAAGATAGAATTTCCTAATTATACTCTAAAAGATATTAACAAGATATTACTCCTAAATATTATCTCAACAATATCAATAGTAACTTAACACCCCCCCTCAAGTTGGAGCATGCAAGTCAGAAATGCCCAACTTGAAAAGTAAGAACTCAAACTGCTTCTTCCCAAGAGCTTTGGTGAACACATCCGCTAGTTGATCTGTGGTAGGAACATAGGACGGAGCAATGAGACCCTCCTGTATAGCATCACGTACAAAGTGGCAATCTACCTCGATGTGCTTAGTACGTTCATGAAATACAGGATTTTGTGCTATATGTAAAGCTGACTGACTGTCACAAAAGAGAGGAATAACTTTAGGATGATGAACTCCTAAACTCAACAAGAGACCCTTGAGCCATTTAAGCTCACAAGTGATAGAAGCCATAGATCGATATTCAGCTTCAGCAGAGGAGCGGGAAACTGTATGTTGTTTCTTAGTCTTCCAAGAGATGGGAGAAGCACCAAGAAACACCAACCATCCTGTAAGAGATCGACGAGATATAGGACATGCTGCCCAATCTGAGTCGCACCAACCCTGGAGAGAAAGATCACTAGTAGAACTGAGAAGGATGCCCTGACCCGGACATCCTTTCAAATATCGCACAATACGATGAGCGCCCTCCAAGTGTGTCTGTGTGGGAGCATTCATAAACTGAGACAAAACATGAACCGCATAAGCCAAATCAGGGCGTGTAACGGCAAGATAGATCAGACGACCCATGAGGCGTCGATATGGTTCTGGATCATCAAGGAGAGGACCGTCATCCCGACCAAGATGATGATTTTGTTCAATAGGCGTAGCTACGGGCTTCGATCCAAGCAATCCTGTTTCAGAAATAATATCTAGGGCATACTTCCGTTGACACAGAAAGATCCCCTTGGAACTACGTGCAACTTCAAGCCCTAAGAAATATTTGAGAACACCTAAGTCCTTCATATGAAAACAACGCCCCAAATAGGTTTTAAAGTCCTTCAAAGCAGCGGAATCATTTCCTGAGAGAATAAGATCATCTACATACACCAAAACATTAATCTGAACACCTTGCTTAGTGTATGTAAATAATGAGTAATCAGAGTAGGACTGGCAGAACCCATACTCTTTAAGAGCAGAAACCAACTTCGCAAACCAACAACGAGGAGCTTGTTTTAGGCCATAAAGAGATTTGCGGAGACGGCAAACCTGATTTGACGACGAAGATCCAAAACCTGGAGGAATTTTCATGTACACTTCCTCGCTCAAATCCCCATGAAGGAAGGCATTATGGACGTCCATTTGGTGTAGTTCCCAATTTTTAGAGGCGGCAATGGACAAGAAAGCTCAAACAGTAACCATCTTTGCCACAGGAGCGAAAGTCTCATGATAGTAAAGGCCTTCGGTTTGGTGATTCCCAAAGACCACAAGACGAGCTTTTAATCTCTCAATGCTACCATCTGAGTTATACTTTATTTTATACACCCACTTGCTTCCTAGTGCCTTTTTGCCTGCTGGAAGTGTTTCCATCGTCCACGTGCCATTATTTTCAAGTGCTTGGATCTCAGCTTGCATGGCCTTTTGCCATTCAGGGTGTTTCATTGCTTCCTTAAAGGATTGGGGCTCGAAACCTGCAGTGATGGCTGCCAAGAAATGTCTATGCTTCACAGAAAACTTATCACAATTAACATAATGTGCTATAGGAAATGGTGTACCTGAGGATGCCGTTGGAGCAGGTTGAGAGTGAGATGGACTTTTGGAACAAGAAGTCGTAGTAGTGTAGCTTACAAAGTCATTGAGAAGAACCGATTTCCATTTTTCGCGCATGCCTCGCCCCATTTTATCATTGTTCTCCACATTATCATTATCATCCACACCATTATTTACATGATTATTACCCAATGAGGGTGTTGTATCATAAACCTGCTCACCCGCGGTTTCTTCCCGCGCCCACGGAGATATTGGTGAAGGCTGCTCACCCGGCGCCCGCAGGCCACCCGCGGGCTCAGTCGTGGAGTCGTCACCAAACGTCTGCCCACCCGCGGGCACTACACCCCGCGCCCGCAGCTGCCCCTCTTCACTCGACGGAACTCGCGCCCGCAGGCCACCCGCGGGCTGCTGAGACACGGAGGGCTCAAACGTCTGCCCACCCGCAGGGTGGCTGCCTGGGCCAGCACCAACATCATCACTATTCCCATAAAAAGGCTCCGTGGGGCATGCCTCCCAATCACCACACGGAACATGGTCATGTTCAACATTCGGGGGCGTAAAATTAACCGCCTCATGATCCAAATATGGAAATACATCTTCAAAAAACTTGACATCACGAGAAACAAAATATTCATGCAACTCAAGGTCATAAAGTAGCCATCCTTTCTTTGCAAAGGGGTAGCCAACAAACACACATTTGCGACTACGACTAGCAAACTTATCCCCTTTAGACCTTTGATTGTGAGCAAAACAAAGACAACCAAAGACTTTCAAAGCATCAAACATCGGAGGAGCACCAAAGAGCAATTCATACGGGGTTTTCTTGTTATGTAACATGGATGGGGTCCGATTAATCACATGAGCCGCAGCTAACACACATTCACCCCAAAAGGATATAGGAAGGTGGGCTTGGAAGCGTAGAGCGCGAGCAACATTCAAGATGTGTTGATGCCTGCGTTCTACCCTTCCATTTTGTTGAGGGGTGCCTACACACGATTTTTGAAAAATGATCCCCACAGTGTGAAAATAACCCTCAAGACATTTAAACTCTGTCCCATTATCACTGCGCACAATTTTTATATCTGTGGAAAATTGACGTTTAATCATAGCAATAAACGACATGAATAAGCCAAACACTTCTGTTTTATCAACCATCAAGTAAACCCACACAGCACGGGAATAGTCATCAACCAAAGTCAAAAAATAACGAGAATCACAAGAAGAGGGTGTCGCATAGGGACTCCATAAGTCACAATGAACCATCTCAAAAATCCTAGATGCTTTATTCTCGCTCAATTTAAAACTAAATCTAGAGTGTTTAGCCTTATGACACACTACACATCATTTATCTAAATGTGTTGCAGTAGTAACAAAGGGAAGTGACTTCACCATAGCTTCGGAAGGATGACCTAATCTCATGTGCCAGAGCGCCAAGTCAGAAGTAGCAGAACTGTCAACTGAGACTGCAAGTGCTGTAGATTGCTGCCGAAGGTAGTAAAGTCCATCCCGTCTCTCACCCGTTCAATTAACACGCTCCCTCGAACGAAGGTCCTGAATAACACAAATGTTAAAAGTGAAAGTAACAAAGCAATACAATGCATCACTCAATTGGGTCACAGATATGAGGTTACAATGTAGATTAGGGACATAAAGAACATGTTCTAGAACAAGGAAGGCACTCAAATGAACCGTTCCTTCCTCGGTGGCAACAACGGATGCCCCGTTAGGAAGACCAACGGGACAATCTACAATAGAATGAATATCACACAAGTAGGCACGATTACCAGTCACATGATGACTACAGCCCGTATCAATAATCCAAGAGGAGACTTCGAACTTACCGTTCAAGCGGTTCGAAGGGGGGTTAGTAGAGTTACCAAAGGTGGAAAAAAACGCTTGCCACTGTTCGGGAGAGATAGCGGGGGCGTTTTGTGTAGATGAGCTTCCAATAGCAGCTTCAGTGGTGGCATTGGCACGAGCATGACCACGGCCGCGCCCATTAGGGCGGGGACGAGAGATTGCACGTCAAGTAGAACTTCCATCTTCCGACTTGTTGCCATATTTCTCATACCACCAATCCGGAGTGCCATGAAGAGAGAAACAAGTAGTGTCATCATGACCGGATTTGTGACAATGAGAGCACATTAGAGTACCCTTGGGAGGATGAGAAGACACAACGCCCCTCCCACGACCCTCCGTTCGGAGAGCGAAACTAACCACTTCGGGTTTGTCATCCTTGGCGCGCGTGAAACCACACACCCTTTCTTCTTGAGACACTTGTTGAAAAGCTTTATTGAGAGTGGGCAACGGATCTTGGGAAACCAACGAGGAACGAAGGGTACCATAGTAGTCCGAATAGAGGCCGAAAAGAAATTGATGCAAATGAATACTATCACGTTGTTTTTGTAAGGCCGGGCCAAGTTCACCACATTTACACCCAAGAGAGGGTTCATGTAAAGCTAATTCATCCCAAAGGACCTTTAATTTGCCAAAATAAGTAGCAACGGGCATTGTTTTTGTTTGCTCACAACGTATAATATCGGACCTAAGTTGATGAATACGAGTGCCATTGACAACCGAATAACGCTCATGAAGATCATCACATAAAGTTTTAGCATTGTCATAGTATGAAAGGGTACTACTAACCTCGGAATCGATAGTATTGGTAATCCAAGAAACAAGCATATAGTGAATTGTATTCCAATCATCCTCCGAACATGGTGATTTCGGAGCCATAATAGTGCCATCTAAAAAACCGTACTTGCGGCGAGAACAAAGGGCAACAAGTATTGCACGTGCCCATGAATCAAAATTATCGGCTTTGAGGCGAACGGGAGTATAGAATTCCCCGGGTCTGTCTTGTGGACCGAGAAAAAAAGGAGAGGAGGGCTCGATTTTAAGCGTTGCACAGCCGGTAGGTGGCGGTTGTTCGTCGGCCATGGTGCCGATGGGGAAGGGTTAGGGAATTAGGGTTTGTTTTTAATTTTGGCTCTTGATACCATGACAAGAATATGGCAAAGGTTGCCTTTCATTAATCATTAAGGAGTATATATACATCAACCAACTAGGAAACAATAAGATAGAATTTCCTAATTATACTCTAAAAGATATTAACAAGATATTACTCCTAAATATTATCTCAACAATATCAATAGTATCTTAACAAAGTCTCTTTATTTTTCTAAGTCAGAAGTCACATTTGATTCTGTAATTTGAATATTAGTAATATGAAAACTATAGTATATCTCAATAGAAGCAATACTACAAACACTTTTATGAAAAATGCCAAAATAATTTAAATTTCGTTGCCCTACAATGTAATGGTAATTTTCTAACTATGAACTAATCGGCAAACTTTGTATTAGGTGGCGTACATACCGTTCCTAGAGAATGGACGGACATAGTAGATGGTCGGTTCAACTCCTAAAACCTAAATAACGACATAAAGAAACGAAAACAAGGAGTTCTGTTCAAAGAAGTCCCAAATATCTACATTGGCATCTCCAAAAAATCAGTACTTGAAAGTAGAGTAAACTTAGAATGTGGCTTTTAAACACAACATTACATGCATATTCCAAG
Organism: Patellifolia procumbens; assembly: GCA_947645195.1. Lineage (NCBI taxonomy): Eukaryota > Viridiplantae > Streptophyta > Magnoliopsida > Caryophyllales > Amaranthaceae > Patellifolia > Patellifolia procumbens. The sequence goes on from CANSGD010000144.1 coordinate 6,378,061, forward strand.
AAAACCAAATCTATGAAAACTAGTACTACTACTAATTCTAATTTGGTTAAGCTTCATTTCACATTGGAATTAAATGGGCCCACATAAGCAATGCCTAAAACATAAAGAGACAAGGATTGGTCATTGAACATGGGAACTTCAAGTGGAAGTGGGGGATTCAAACTGACAATAATAAAGCATAAATATGGACAAGATCCTTTCCCTTCCAGGCTACCCACAATTTCATGTCTCTCACTAAAGTTTTTGCATGTGGATTCTTCTTCATTGGAGAAACAAATTAACCACATACATAATAAATAAAAACTTATACTATAAAGTTTCTTCTAAGACCAAGATTAGATTTGGTGCATTTCTGGGAATCAGCAAATTCATGCAGGCTTTAGTGGTAATATAATCATAATGTTTTTGGGTTTTTAAAAATAGGTTTTTTAGAGCAATCTATAAGTTGAAGATCCCAACTAAAATCAACTAATGTTAGAACTCTCAACTCACTTACCAAGATTAGATTTGGTCAATTACAGTAGTGCACAGGAATCTATACTGTATCCTCTGGACTGTACTAAAGTGGTTTTTGATGTAAATCAAGTTGAAGATCCCAACTAACATTATGGGGTAAAAAGGAAGAAGATGCAAACTAGCTAGTATAACGTTAATTTCATGATAATTCCTTACTAGTAACATGATATGTTAACTTTAATTGGGTACATTCCTAGGCAAGAATATTTTAATTTGTCATTTTGTAGTAAAATAATAATAGTATGGTGCATGATGATGATTCTTTTTAGGACCCTAGTAAAGTGAAGGAAGAACAGTCAAAATTTTAAAGAAGTATGGTCATTGTTTTTAACCTCCTTTTTACAAGATTATTGTCATGCAGTTAGAAGTTTCTGAACTAAATGCTGTCAGGCAGTGTTGTTCTTTAAAGAAAATGTTGAGTATGTCATTTTGTTTGGCTCCTAAAAGTCTCTAATTGTTGTAACTTATAAGGGTGTAAACCATTGAACTTGAAAAAATCTGTATAATAAGTTCCAGTGTTAATATCAGTGATTGATGCGTGATTGTGTCCTAAATCTCCAAGCTAATTAGTAGTCGATGCTTTTTTTTGCCCTTAAAACTGCATGTATCAAAATCGATGAAGTAAGTAGCACATTATCTGATTGATCTCCATTACTTATCCAAGATAGGGAAGTTACGTTGATTTCCATCCAAAACTAATATCCCATGATTTATGCCAATGTGAACTATCTTTTATGTACTGAACAAAACATGTTTTACACACTTAGACCGTTCAATATAATTCAAATTCCCGACACTGTGATATGGGTATGAGATTCCAACATTATATTTTGGGTCAAAATCAAGGGAACTATCACAATATATGAGTAGACACACACCATGTGTGACACAAGAAGAGGCAAACAATACACATAAACTTACTCTTCATCTCTACTGGGTATGGATTCTCTGAAAACAATACTCCATAAATTTCTAGTGGAATTAAGGAACATGATGATTTGCCATCTTTCATACTAGTATAAAGCCAAGCTTAATCATTGTCCTGGGATCTACCAAAGAAAAGAAAGAAAATGAAGTCATCATAGTGCTGGACTATTATCTGAAATCAACCAGCACCAAATCCACGCTATGGACCTATGTTCTACCACCCAACCCGAGAGAAATTTAGGTCGTCACTTGCTACAAAAGCACATCCAATTAAGTAGATTCAACAACATCCCTTTCTGAAATATAAAACCAAACTCCCCCATTCAAAGCGTGAAATTTTGATTCAATACTTATCAAGTTATCGACTTTGATCTTATTCAGATCACTTCTATTGAGTTAAGTTCAATCAAACAGAGACCAATCAAATTCATTCCGTCCAAACAAACCGAATCTTATTGCCCTAGGAGTGGGCCCCTTGATCTTATCTACACAAAAAATGCATAAACTACAAATGACAAGATCACCCCTTTGATTATTCTAAAATAAAGAAGGTTTGAAATGGCCTACAAAGATATATTGTCAATCCTCCAACAGGAATGCTTTAGGAAAACGTTCTCTACAGGCTGCAAAAGAAAGGACAGTTTAGTTCTGTGGTCTGTGCTTCCATCAATACGAAAGGAGCAAGTGTTTCTGATAAGAAGATGTCTTTATGTCTAGTTATACATGTTAAATCTTAGGTAATCTGATTCGATCTTATACACTACCAAGAAACATGCATAATGCTCATGCATGCGCACAAGTCTCAATGCTTGATCTACTAGTTACTAGCAGACTAGGGCATGCATATCCACATTATTTGACATTACATCTATTCTAAAGGATCCATCCCAAGATTTGTATTGCAACCTGATGTGGGGTAGAGATATAAAGTTTTTATTAGTAGAAAACTTTTTTAAGAACATGATCTAGCTTAAGTATCCGGTCTTTTTATTTGACTTATCTGAATTTTTCTCATATGAACTTTTTCGATCTGATCTAAACTTATTATAGTAGTTTTTTGTTCTTATAACTTTTTGATCTGATTTGATCAAGTCTGAAATAAATACTAGATTGCTTAAATAAGTGGAAAGAACGAAACAAAGGCATCGGCAAAATTCTGAAATAAGCACTAGTATGAGACCTAGTTTTTTTTTCTTTTTGACAAAAGCAAACAGCAAACGATACCAAATTAGTAGAGAAAGTACTAAGAATAATAAGACAATTTCTAGCTAAATCATGCGCAATAGACACTTGTGCCCGCGGTACCTTGAGTCCTTAAATATTTGGCAGCAGTTAAAGAACTTTTGATAGTGTCTATTGAATCGTAACATCCTCCATTCTAGTATCCTGCACATCATTATCAGGTTAGTCGAGTCAGTGAAAACCATTATATTATGTTATTTCTGTAGTTGGCAACGCTGCACATTTTAAAGAATGAAGACACTAAGACACGCTAAGGCCTCGGCATGAAGTACAGTAAAAGCGTAATAGATTGTACCATTAGCGATGTTAGTGGGGCGGGTTTCATGGAGACCCGCCCCGCATCCGCCCAGTTAGCCGGGGATGGGAAAGGGATGGGGATGAACATAGTACTCACTATGGGTGATGGGGTGGGTGTGCATGTTAGATTGGACCTATCCCCGCCCGCCCCGCCCCATCCCTGCCCCCGCTTTATCCTCGTGTATTGAAAAAATTTATTTTTTAATGTAATTTATCTTTTTTAAAAGTCTTTACCATTTGTTTCTCTAGGCCCAAAAAAATTTGTAAACCGGCATTGGACGGAAAAGGGGGGATGAGACGGGGGTTAGGGCGGGTCTAGCGGGGGTGAGGTGGGTATGGGGATCCACGCGGGTGATGGGGCGGGGATAGTTTTTTGTGTGATCCCGTTGGGGCGGGGTTGGGGATAAGATTTCCCCCCGCCATGGGTGATGGGGCGGGGATGGGAATAGGAATGCCAACATCCGCCCCGTCCCGCCCCATTGACATCCCTATGTACCATCACCCTTCATTATAGACTTATAGTCGTTGGAGAGCTTAGTTAGTATATGAACTAACCTTCTGATGTTCTTCAAAATCAATGTCAAATTGAATAATCTAGATGTTTGATTATGCCCATACCCGCGCAAATGAAACGTTGTTTGCCAAAATATTTTACCAATTGATGTTCATTGGTGAGATATCATTTAGTGTTAATCAAACCATCTCAAATAGACCGGCTAATATACTATCGATAAATGGTAATTTTACAACCACATATGATGAAGATTATTTAAGGCTCATATATGAACCTTTGATTGAATACTAAAAATGCTGTTTATTTCATAGTTACTCGTGAATTTCTAAATATTCATACCGAAATTAACAAAAAAAATATGTAATTGACCATGTAATTAATAGGATCATTGATATAAAAAATACTATAACTTAAAATAAAATAGTTAAAATTAGAACTCAATATACCTAAATTCTCGTAAAACCTTTGATTGTCAATTGATTCAAAACCGATTTGCGAATGCTTCATTGAACCAAAAAGACTCGAAACAGGATAAAATAATTGGTTATCAAGTACAAAGATTAGCTATTTAGCACCGTACCAAAATGACGCCGTTTTGAGCTTTTGCAATTGTCAATTGATGCGCTGAGAAGAGGGGGAAGTTTTTTGTGTTTTCGGCTTTTGGGCTTAGGTGCTTTAGAAGGTTGGGCTTTGGCCTTACCTTCATGATATATCAATGGGCTATAAGAGGATGGATGTTATATGCTAACAGGCCTAACACCCCTATTAAAATGAGTGTTTTTATTTGGAACGTTTCGACTATTATGCTAAAAGTATAGTTTTAATTAAGAATTGATGGTTATCTTTAATTATTAAATTGAGATATATTTTAAGAGATTTGTATTTTGAGATATATGAAAGATTGTGTTGACAATCTATCTATGAAAATATGGATAGATAGATTGTATGTAACTTTTAAGGTAAAATTTTCAAGTTTTAAAATTTGAAGATTTAACACGCTAATATCTATATAGTATATATTAAAAAGCGTAAGCACGGATTGAAATCTGCCACATGTCACTCTCCTTTCTTTTCAACAATATGTTTATCAATGTTATTCTCATAAAAAAGTGAAAATTGTCCATGAGAAGCTTCGAACCCGTGACCTTGAGCATGAAATATAAATGTTCCAACCATTGCGCTACTACATTATTGTTGCTTCTTTTATCAATTTTAAAAATCACATTATGTTTTCAATGAAAACAATAATTAAGTTACATTAATTGCATTTATGAGTAATACTAATTTATAAATTTTTATTAATCTTTTTCTACAACAAAATAGTTGTCTTAAAGTAGGAAAGTGGGTCCGAGGCTCTCAAAAAAAAGTCCTAAAGTGTAATACATATAAATCCCATAGCATCGCCTGGATCTAAATACTAGTTTTATATTAAAATCTTGTTAGACGATCTACCCCAATACTTATTCTAGTTTAACATTAATTTAACAAAATATTATACTCCTGTCATGGTCCAGGTTAGTAAGGTTGTGATAGTAATTCCGAAGAACCAACAAAAATAGAACCCCTAGAAAATGGCCAACGGGTGAAAGACTTTTGGACAACATTGTGTTCAAGGAGAAATCCCAGGGTCGAGGTTTGGTGACCACATTTTTTTCATTCGTTGATACTCACACATCCCAACTCCCAAGACCGTATTAATGACTAGTATTTGCAAAGTTGTGTTTGTATTTACTTTATTTATTTTCATTTTATTACTCTTTTTCCACATAATATCCATTGTAAAAACTATTTCAACACTACCACTTTTTCAAAAATTACCTCATTTAAAAAAAAGAATTCGACATTCGTTAAATTGCTAGTTAATAAATTCTCCTCCAATATTTCTTCAAATTGTTGAAAGAAAGATGTTGGCTAGATGTATAATCAACCAAAATTGCTTGAATTAGCAAATTCTGGAATTCACTTATTGAGTTAACGATGTTGATTAAGTTAAAGCTAATTCAATTAGCTTTATCGTCCTTATGTTGTAATTTAATTTAAATATGAGACGGGACATCAAAATAAAGACGGAATAATATTTCTTTGTTAAAAGTTTACATTGGCTCACTATAATTTATTGTAATCTGTATCAACTAAATTTTACAACAAGTATTCAATATATATATATATATACAAACATTTTTTTTAGAGGGCCTCATTTGTTTACTTTATCACAAGGCCTCCGAAACCTATGAGACGGCCCTGCGGCCTCGTACTTCGTTATTGCAAGTATTGAGTCTTGGGATTGCCAAAAACTCAGAGCCAGCTTTGAAGCAAGAGCGTGCGAAGACTGTCATGACAATCGAACTTCATCTTGGTAATCAATCGGACTTCCTCTTTTACAGGTTGGATGAACATGGCAAATACAATACCAAATGCGGCTATGCCTATCTTCAATCCTTGATGCACAGCAGGTATCACCAAAATACACCTCTCTCCTTTCTCCGCTTTTTCAAGACAATTTGGCATCTTCTTGTTTTCTGAAATGGAAACTTTTTCTTTGGAAGCTTTACCATGGATCCCTTCCAATGGACCAATTTATCAAACGAGGTATGCAAATACCCATGCATTGTTCTCATTGTGTGCATGCGTTGGAGAATTCTCAACATATTTTTTAGGACTGTACTTTTTCAACACAAGTTTGGAACCAGCTATCTTCTAGGTTTCTTTCTTCAAACCTTAGCTCTTTCCCTTTTTCGGAGTGGTTAACTAGACATATCCTACTCTTTTATAGCGATGATTTTTTTTTTGATGACTTGCCTTACCAAAAATGAACCACCTTCATATATACATTATGGTCTCTATGGCTCCAACGCAATGAGCTTATATTCCGCAACACTGCCTTTACACTCACAAGAATAATTCCCAGCGTTCAAGTTGCGTTGGTTGGTTGTGACAACCTATGGAGTACAATAACTCAGATTCTTGCATTCCTCCATCGGCCGGAACATATCCACCACTAAGCCCTAGGGCTTCTGTGTTGCAAATTGGCATCACTCTCACATGGGATGGGGTATCGAATCGATTTATACATGTTACCTTATTTTTGAAAGTTAGGCACATTTGAAGTCAAATTGGCATCACTCTCACAAGGGATGGGGTACCCGGTGTAGGAACCTACCTCAACCAGTTTCGCTTTCAATTTTAAAAAATAAGGAACCAGTTCAACCAATTCCATTTCCAATTCCAGTTTTCAGGAAACGAGTTCGAGACCAGGTCCACGTTGTGCATCTTGAGGGCCAAGTTAATGATAGTCATTAGTCAAGTGTATTAGTATTCTCCTACTTGTGAAATGTTAATTTTAATGAGATTTCTATAGTTCCCCTTTTCTCTCGATCTTTAAAATAGAAAAAGAAAACAAATGACTTGATCAAGACTTAATTAAAAGAGATTAATCATCTTCACTTACCAAAAACAAGAACAAGTAAAAGATAAAGCAAACCCAATCATCATCCCTCTCATCTGCCAACAGTCAAATTGCTTTACCGGTTTGCCCTTCTATCCCTCCTCTTCTACCAATTTAATCACAGTTGCTCTTAGATCGTAGCAGAAGAAAAGTTCAATTTCTAGGGTTTACAATTAAGACCTCAATTCGATCAATTTCAGTTCGAAATTCCATCACAAAGTTCAAATGAATTGCGAAGTTTGCCAACTCAAAGAACTGGTTATTATCTTGACTATGATTTCATACTTTGTATTCTAATTAGCTTCAACTTTTGAACAGTTATGGCGCTATGTCTTTACCTTTTTCAATTCTTGCAGGAAGTAGAGCACTTTGAGATCAGGGAAGTTTTGAGATGTAAGTTTAAACCCTTTCCTTTCTCTAATTTGCATATTATATGATGTTCTATGTTTTGCAGATGATTATACTAACCTTTAATTGCAATAGAATCACTGTATATCAAATGTTTACAAAATTCTGTATTGTGCTTCATATCTGAATTTCCTCTTTTTACAAAGTTTTTTGCTTGGTAGCGGTATGTTACTCAGACACGGATTAAGTATTTACTCAGATATGGGTGTCAAATATCAGACTCGGCCATTTTGTAAGACAAAGTCAAGTTTTTATTACAAAATAATGTATCCAAGTGCCGTGTCGTGCCTCGTAAGGTAAATGATGGTGTTGAAGTAAAATAGGTGGGTGGTGGTGGTGAATTGGTGATGGTTCCATTTAGGTACAAGATACCTGATTTGCTCTATCATTGTGATTTTGTGAGTGCTTGTTCTTGTTGGAGCTTGTTGACGTTATTGTTATTCTTCTCAAAAAACCAAGCCAAACCATAAATGTGGATATTGCTTACTCTTGTATTTCAGGATGATTTGTCTAACTAGTAGTCTCCAATCACCTCAAGTATGTTGGGCTTTTAAGCGTCGCACAGAAACCGCAATGCATGCATACCTTGAGTTTTTATCTTAACTTATTATTTGTCGGGTTTTCTATTCTAAATTTGTTTCATCAATGGTTTTGAACCCAGGATAATGGTATATGTTTTAAGTTTGGATGCTGTCGTATGGTGATCACAATTTAGTCAATTGACCGTTTTATGAGCTAAATATTCATTTAAAATGTTTGCAGGTATAATACATACGATTATGTTCCATAGGGCTCTCGGCCTTGTGCGGCCAAAAGATGTGGATTTGGAACTTTTTGACATTACATATGTGAGTTTGTCACTTTAAAAAGTAATGGTAGATGGTGGCTAGAATTTGATTTGTTTAGCTGTAGATGTCATATCTTCTGCGGCAGTCACACTTCTAGTCTTGTTTCACGTTATATCCATCTGGCTGCGTTTTAATGATGTCCATGAAAACAAGAGAAAAAGACTCCCGCTTGATTGGGTCGGGCCGAGCACCTGCAAACCTATTTTGTTACGTTTATGCACTATCTTTTAAAGCTTTCTAGGATATTATAAATAGTTTAGAGTTTTATTTTGTCGATCATCTTATTTTCAGCATCATTAGTTTAGTTTCAAGAGCTTTTTAGAGAGAAACTATTTAGTTTAGATTCGAAGGTGATCGAACCTTTAGTTTTTTTTTTCTTCCACAAATGAGGTTGTTGCATATTCATGTGTTACATACTTTAACATGGACACATGAATACAACATGTTTACTGTGAAGAGCTCTAATATACTTCCCATTAGTCGATGACAAGAACTTATCATTGTAGGTCCAATGTGGAGATGTGGAACTTGAAAAGAAGATAGATGAGAAGATTGATCAGTTTATCTGTTGGGTAGAGAAGCACCCTAACAAGAAAAGTCAGGTGTGTGACTCCATGCTGCCTTCTTCTTTGTGGAGTTATACTAGCTTGTTTCTTGATTATAGTGTAGTCACTAGTGAGTAAACAATATATATGTAAAGTATTAAGCGAAAAATCTAAGATTGATATCGTATCTTTCCAATTGGAAAGATCGATCTGGTGGAGAGGTTGGAGACAATCATACAGGATTACCCTTGAAAGAAATTTTTTGTTTATTATATCCGACTAACTTCCTCTGGATAGTTATCATACCACAAGTTCCAATCACACAATCGTATAGACAAGTAGACAACTATTACCGGGTGGGGGGCACGGGAAGTAGACTCCATTGCGGATGTTTGGGAATCCATATCGTACTACGTAGTTCAAGGGTCTCAGTTAATTTTTTCAAATTGTACAGATATGTTTGTCTTTCTACGAAGTAAAGAACAACAAGGCAATATGGTTCTCGAACAAAGTTGAACGCTTGTATTGGGAGCAATGGTATATCAATTTGAATGTTGCACAACATCACAAACCAACTGCTAGCAAATCTCATCACTCCAAAATTGTGGACTCAGGTATTGTACAATGCTTGTATGATTGTGTTATGCTTATGCTTCTAGAGATTTGATCTGTCTTCAACCTTTTCTGAATTGTTTCAGAGGGTGTATCCGAGGAGAGAAGTGCTCGCAGGGCTGCTATTGAAGTGTCACTTCGAGAGGTTCTGTTCCAGATAATAAAATTTGTAAATGAGAAAAAGGATCATATTCCTCCCATTCCCAGCCGTGAAGGCATCTCATTTCCTTATGAGATCACTATCCCAAGGTATTGGAGACTATACCCTTTTTTGTCTACTCCCTTGTTGTTTATTGAATTCTCCAAATGAGAATCTGCTCTCCTGGTATTCACTGCTGTTCTGAGTTTTTTATTTTCTGATCCTTTGTATGAAAATTTGCTCAAATGCTAGCTCTTTCTTTATTCTTGCTGTTAATGGGACTTAGAAATGAACTTCTCATTTATGCATATATTTAGGGTGCGTTCTCTAATCTCTTCACCTTGAAAAATAGATTTAGGTCTAGTAAGTTAGATAAGTTGTAATTGCTTCAATAAGTTCATATTCCGGACAGTGTATTTGAGGGGATCAAATTTTTTGATACATACTGTATCATTTATTCCTCCAAAATTGTTTGACGGATGTGATTGTCTAACAATTAGCGAGTTGTATGAGAAGATTTTATTTAAGACTGACTTTTCTTCTCCAAAATCAGGGGTATGTTTGGTGTTATGAACTTGAACTCTATCTTTTTCTATATAGAGTTTGTCCGCTCTGTTTACAGTTCTCCTGTGTTATTCTTGTTAGTCATGTTATTGGAACTTATGACAAACAGATTGTTCTAATATCGTGCTTCTTCATTCAGCTCATCAGATACCACGTTTGGGATGGATATGATCAAAAGGATGCTTCAAACAGGCCATCCGACAATGCTTAGCTGACAACCTCATATAACTCCGCAAGTTTATCAGAAAAAATGCATTTATAGGCGAGATGGTGAGTGAGATTAGTTTCAGTCGTGTCACTTCTGTAAATAGTGGATTCTTGTTTTTTCCTCTCGTTTCTTATCTAGTCTCCACCGAATTGTAACTGTTGTTAGGCTCATGAATACAGCTACATGTTAAGGTTCAGGTGACTTGCCATATCTGTCAATTTTCTCTATGTATATAATGGATTAATGTCTTATCTCCTTCCTTTTTCTGGCACTCTTGCTTCTTCCCTATAAGCTTATTTGTTATTGCAAAATGTACTTCTATAATATAAACATTGTCCATAGATATCTTTTAATTGAAACAGAAAGAGATAACATATATGGCGTCCTGCTGAATGCTGAAATAGTGCAAATTCCATAAAATTATGTGCTGTTTGGATCATGTGTTTGCAGTTAGGTACATTACCATTTGGATTCATTGATGTGCGCTACCAAGTTTATCTCTATGATAAACCTATCGTGTATCGCAATTATTTGGAATTTTTTTTTAATCTACTTCATTTGTAATGTAGAAAGATGGTACATAAGAACTGGAGTAGAATGTTGGGAATTTGGGATCCATCCTAATAACTTTGGATAGAGTATCTAACATTTTGACTGCATGATGTAAACTCGTAATCTTTATGTTTGTTTTATCCTCATGTTTCTCGTATACAGGGTATTGATCAGGCTAGCTCCACACCCATGCACCCTATTTACCATTGTTTCTTTGATGATAGTTTCCTGGAAGAATGCAAGTGTTATTTTTGTGATGTCTCACATGATCTATGAGAAGGTGGGATGCCATTGTCCTCATATGAAGGATAAGGTGCTCTCTTATTATATGGATTCGGCTAGAAGTGAACATTCCCTGCCCACATGTTGTAGTACGACTATGTCGGATTGTGTGCATGACACGTACGAAATAAGAGCGAAATAGTGGTTCAAGGACCTTATGCAATGTCATAACTAGGCCAATGTTTTGACTTGGGTCACCTAGGCTTGCAAATTAGTTTCTCTTCCCTTATATTTGTATCCACTCCTTGCTGGTTTTTGATGAGTATGAATGATCAATAAAGCTTATCTCTTGTCCTACGCTTTTTATCATTATCATGGTTTTGAGCAATAAGCAATTGTTAGTTGCAAATTCGCATTTACCTTATTCAAACATACACTTGGAGCTTTTTCACTTATCTTATTTTTAGTGAATTGAAATTGTTTTATGATTTTATGTTGTTATCTTTGTAGTGACCGAATTTTACTTAACTAAACTTAGTTTTAATGATTCTCTCTTCTTTTTTTTGGTAGTTACCGATTTTTACTAATTTGCACTTATTTTTACTGAACTGAAGTTATTTTACTGATGAAATGAATATGGCACTTAGGCCCAAGGCTCGACTCGAAAAACTTGGTTACTCGCCAAAATGGGTATCCAATTTTCTCTGGTGGGTCATAGGGCACATATTGTTCCGATCCTTTCTTTATCCTTGGTGGAAATTTAGGTAAAGCTAATCATATAGAGGATGGAAGAATGAATGGTTATTGGAGCTATTTGTTGGAAGCTTCTCCCATGTTTGTTTTAGTCTGCTTTGGCTGCTGCTGTTGGTTTTATGCTATATTTCTACGCCATTTTTATCTGCTGTTTTTGCTTTCATCCAGACACAACGCTATTGTTAGTCTGCTATTACTGCTGTTGTTCATTTTAAATGTTTGATTGCTTTCATTTTGAAGTAACTTTAGACTTTAGAGTTAGTAAACTTACCATTAGGATTGATAGAGTAAATCAGACTGATTAAGTCCGATTAAGAAGATACATCAAAATAGGTATGTTTTTGTTGTATGCAATACTTATCCATAAGTGCTACTCGCCATTTGACGGATTCTGAATGGATCTATTTAGGCACTATTTGGAATAGACACAAAAAGAACAATCGGTATCCAAAAACCTTTCATTTCACACTTATGTTAGTACAAAATTGAAATCAATTGACGTGATACTAGACCTGACAAGCAGCACCCAGTGTGGATTTTAATAGAATTAGTCATGATTCGAACAAAATTCAATTAGGTAATTAAATATATTGGCCTAAAGTATACCCAAACACAATTTGTCGTTAGAAATATGTTAACAACTCAATTTAGGTTCATTCAACTCGACACAAAGATAAGCCGATCCAAATCTAATCCGTACCATTAATCGACCAAATTTACACCCGACTTTGAGCATAACGTGATAAGACCAGAGTGGCTCCATCCATTGACTCAAATTGACAGCTCTACTGAATGATTTATGCAAAAATGGCCATGGGTCCAAGCGATCTTACTATACGGACATGGATTAATTTCAAAGATATCAATGCTATGCTCAGTTGAAACTGTTTTTGGATCATACCCAATTACTGTCATATCCCTATCATTCAGGTAGGACCGTAGGAGTATAAAATATCGGCACTAGACTCCTGTTTCATTATCCCTACCACCAAAAACCAACAAAGAAAAGATCAAGAAATGTCTTTTCTAACGTGAAAACAAAATGAAGCACTTTGTACTAGTGCATGGAACTGGTCATGGAGCTTGGTGTTGGTACAAGCTAGTCACTCTAATAAGGCAAGCCGGCCACCGCGTCACAGCCCTGAACCTCGGCGGATGTGGGGTTCAGACATCCCTTGATGACTATGTGGAGCCTCTGATGGATTTTATGCAGTCCATTGGTGACGAAAAGATCATAATTGTGGGTCATAGTTTTGGTGGCATTGCAATCTCTATTGCTATGGAACGGTTTCCAGAATTGATCCTTGTTGCTGTCTTTGTTTCTGCTTATATGCCAAATTGGTCCTCTCCTCCCATTACACTCGTCCAAGAAGTACGTGTTTTTTTTTATAGACGACTTTAGTACGGGTCCATTAGAAATAAGTTTTAATCAGTAAAATGTTCGCATCATTATTATTGTTGAGAGCGACATATTTTAGTTTTGGATGCGTGGTCATACTTTTATTTGCAAATTGTAATCTTTAAAATGTTGCGGCAGACTTTCAGGAGAACGCCTTTGGAGGGGTTTTTAGACACGACGTTCCGGTTTGATAATGGCCCAGAAAATGCAGCTACTCATTCATTGTTTGGTCCTGAAATTTTGAGTCGAAAACTTTACCAAAATTGTCAGCCTGAGGTGAGCACATGAACTAGCTTCAAGTGTTAACAAAATACTACGCTCTTATTGAGTTCATGATCCTCTAACATAATTGTTAAGTAACTAATAGTTAGTCATCTCTTTTGCCGTTATTGCCATCAAGGAGATTAATCATAGTTATCTAACATTGATAGTACATCTCTACATTATTACTGACTTGGTCACCTTTTTGGATAGCCATAGGCCCATACAGACTTTTATTTTCACCTTCTCAGTTTCAATTGTTTGAAAAATCAAACAAAAATATGAAGCTTTATTGTCAATTTTCATGATAAACATGATCAGCATGAGCATATGACATGTATTACAGTTTGGTATAGCAAAATACAATCTTTATCGCATGGCCTACCAAATCGAAAACTGAAAGTGATATGATATCAAACAAACTCAATTCTACCCCATCGAAACGGAAAGAAGTCAAAGAACATAATTTCTAACGAGTTTCCGAGTTGAGATTTAGTCGGGGTCCTTCTCCTTACCATATAAAACAAAAATATGTAACGAGTTCTGATTGAGTGATAATTAATACAGGATTTAGAGTCGGCCAAGATGTTAGTTAAGCCAGGTGGTTTGTTTAGTGAGGACTTAGCAAAGGATTCTTTATTCACTGAAGAAAGATTTGGAGGTGTGAAACGAGTATTTGTAATATGTGAAGATGATGAACTAATGAAGATGGACTTCCAACAATGGGTAATTGAAAAAAGTCCGCCTCATCAAGTAAAATCCATACCAAAAGCTGACCATATGGTGATGTTATCCAAACCTCAAGAATTGTGCCTTTGTTTGCTGGAAATTGCTTACAATTGACAAATATCATGCAATTTCATCAACAATAATTTCTAAGGAGATCAAACTTATCAAGACTTAGTATTATTTTGATCAGATACATATGTCCCTTTTATAGATGCAAATGCATCCAACGTGTTTTTCAATTCTGAAATGTATTGTTAATTTACTTTGAAATGTCTGTATCTTCATACACATCATGCTTTTTGTACAAGATTTAAATTGTAATAACTCATTCGTCGATTATTTCCATCATATGATTAATATCTTTAGTAGATATTGCTACATTAATATGTTAGGATAGATTACTGTATTAGAAAGACATTATCTTATAATTTATTTCCAATAAAAATGTATTAGATTATTAACTCAAATTTCAGCAGTCATTGGGGCCGACCCCCCAACCTAGAGTAGCTAGGTGGAGACGTAAAATTAATCCTTGTTGACCAAAATGAGGATCCCAAATTACATGAGCAACAGGTCTTACGTGTAAAGGGTCCTGTACCCACTCAACCGTTTCTCGTACCGCTATTGAAACAAAATGGTTTGCATGCATAGCTTTCCCGAAGACATATTCAATTAGCCAATTGTAACTAGTAGATAAAAAAAAAGTTTGTTGTGACGTATTGAATCAACAATAAAGATAAAGCATAAATTGATAAAGTTTATACATGGATTTAACGTGGTTCAGTAGTAATGTGTTAGCAATGTCCACCACACAGAGGGATAATATTTTTATTAGGAGATAGTACAAATTATACACTATGTGTATCAGATTGGTTAGGGCGGAAGTTACTTCTAAGAGTTTATATAATACCCTAACAGTTTAACCTAAACAGAGAGAATCTTGGCAAACCCAAAACAGCGAGACCTCCTAATTCAAGGCATATCTCAACCCAGTGCAATGATTTTTCTTTTGAAAACATCCTTCTAGACCACTGCTTTAAAATCTGTTTGACTAAGGAGCTTTCAAGACACAAAGGATATCATTTTGGCGAATTGTTTGACTACTTATGTATTAATTAATTCAACTTGCAGGCGATCAATAAGCTCATTTTAAGAAAAGAGAAATAGTACCTCTTCTGGCACAACATACTTGCAAAGCTTTGACTTTTTGTTTGTTAAAACTCAACTTTGATTGTTAATTTCCTTAATAATCTGGTAATAAAATCATACTAATTGTATGTGATTCTAAAAAAATTATTAAAATACACCTAACAACGATTTTTGTTAAGGATTTTGAATACATCATGAAAATTTTCATAATATCTCTAAAAATGTGGTAAAATCAAATCAAACTAAACCAAACCATGATTAGAGTTCGATTAGATTTGACTCATGACCAGCAGCCCTTTATGGCCTTCAAAAAACAAGACACAGATGAACTGCGGTACCTGAAAAACGAGTTAAGCAAATAAAAACGAGTTAAACAAAAACAAACCAAATTCTTTTCAAATATAGGTTACAACATACGAGCAAAGATTCCTTTTGAAGTTTTAGCATAATCGGTGCAAATGGTAAATGAGCAGTGTAGTTGGACTAGGAAGAGTTTGGATAAAATTTGAGCAGGTGTATTTTTATCTAATGGAGGTACGTGTCTCAATAGACACTCAATAAGAGGGTGTTCTTGTTCGATTATTTGATCCTAAATTTATATGAACTAAACTTATCTTAACTTAACATATTAAAATTTATTGGATCTCAACGTAAAGAAAGATTTCATTGCTTTGCTTAAAAGTCAACATTGACCTAATTAATTCCATTTCTCTTAATAAAGTGTGTAATACTAGTGATATTAATACTTCTAGTGTAGATGTCAGCTAGTTTAGATGGTAAGATTTTGTAGGGATAGCGTCCAAGAGAACAAATCTCATCTAAATTCGTCATCTATGGCTTTCTCTACGCCCAAAACAAATAAAATAATACTCCTTCGTTCCCACTTGATGTTCCATTTTGTTATTTATTTTCCTATCTTACTATTCAACAACTAAATATTTACTACATTTTGTCTTATACATGACCCACTTTAGAATTATTTATGTACGAGTATTGGAATAATTGGCTAACTTGTTTAGGTTGTCTGGCATTGTTATATATAGAGTTCAGAAAATCTAGCTTTACAAGCCTACTAAGAGTCTAATTACCAAATTACCCTAATACACCCCCTCAATCTTTACGAGGAGGAATCACGGATAGATTGGAACGATGTTTACAAAACAAATCAGAAGAAAGACCCTTAGTAAAAATATCAGCAACCTGCAACTGTGTCGGAACGTGCTTAACCTGAAGTCCACCTTTAGCAACCATCTCACGAACAAAATGATAATCAACATCAATGTGCTTACTACGATCGTGATGAACAGGATTGGCAGTAAGATACATAGCAGAAACATTGTCACAATAGAGAATGGTAGGACGTCGATGAAAATACCCTAAATCAGCCAACAATTGACGTATCCAAATTGTTTCGGCCGCAGTATAGGCAATAGCACGATACTCAGCTTCAGTAGAAGACTTCGAAACAGTAGGTTGCTTCTTAGAGCGCTAGGAGATCAAATTCTTCCCTAGGAAGACAGCATAACCAGTAGTAGAACGCCGAGTGTCAGGACACCCGACCCAATCAGCATCAGAATAGGCAACAGTCACAGTAGGAGAGCAAGTACTATGAAGAAACAGCCCATAATCAGAAGTTCCCTGCAGATACCTGAAAATTATTTTCACAGCATGAAGGTGAGTAGTACGAGGCGCATGCATAAATTGAGAAACCGAATTAACAGCATAGGCAATATCAGGACGAGTCATAGTCAAATATTGTAATACACCAACCATACTACGATAATCTGTGGGATCAGCAAGAAGTTCACCATCTAAGAGAGAAAAGGTGACACGAGAGACAACAGGAGTACGTACGGGTTTGACAGTATGAAGATGAAATATCTGAAGAAGATCAACTACATATTTGTTTTAAGACAACATCAAATCCTGAGGAGTACGTAAAACCTGAATGCCTAAGAAATAATGCAAATCACCCAAATCCTTCATAGCAAACTGGGAAGAGAGAACACTGATAAATTTCTGAAGCAAAGAGGAACTACTACCTGTAAGCACAATATCATCAACATATAGCAAGAGAATGATAATATGACTACCATGAAGGAAAGCATTTTTAACATCGAGTTGACGAATAGGCCATTTAAAAGTAGCAGCAAGAGTGAGAACTAAGCGAACAATAGTAGGCTTAATTACAGGACTAAAGGTTTCAAAGTAGTCAATACCTGCCTGCTGATAATTACCAAAACCAACAAGTCTGGCCTTAAACCGCTCCACAGAACCGTCAGAATTATATTTAATCTTATACACCCACTTACAACCAAGAGCGTTTCTATTGTTGTTGCGAGGCACAAGTTCCCATGTATCATTCTTAATTAATGCTTCATACTCATCACGCATGACTTGTTGCCAGTGAGAATCTTTAGACGCCTGCTTAAAATTAGACGGTTCAGACTCAACCACATCAGTTTTTAAATTCATTAAATTCCTAGTTGAAATGATTCCGTCTTTTAAACGAGTTGTCATCGTATGGACATTAGTAGGATCGACACACTTAGACGACTTTCTAGGACGCCTAGGGGGAGGGACAATAGGAGACGCGGAGGACTTGGAGACGACATCTAAAGGCTTAGACAAGATAGGAGGGGTGGGGGAACATGTGGGTGACCCCACGTGCGCAGCTGTGTGCGGCATGTGGACAGGCGAGACAATGGGGGAGACGAGGCTGGCTGCGGGCGCGGAGGGAGCGTGCGGGCAGACAGCAAGTGGCTGTGCTGGCGCATGTTCGTCCGCGGGCTGTGCTGGCGCGGGATGACACGAAGGTTGTGGATTTCCCTCGGGCACGCATGCATCCTGCGAGCAGGCAGCGAGTTGCTGCATGTGCTTCTGTGGTGCGGCGGGCTCGGGGGATGGAAGACTCGGGCTCGAGGACATAGTCGAAGACACCCTTGGGTCACTAGACAAAGGAAGACTCGGAAACCAAACAAAGGGGTCAAGAGACTCATCCATAGACGAACCAATGGGTGTGCTAGACACAAGAGAAAGATAAGGAAATTTACGTTCACTAAACAACACATGACGACTGGTATAAATTTTGCCAGAAACAGGATCAAGACATTGATAACCCTTATAATTTGATGCATAGCCAAGGAAAACACATTGAATTGACTTAGCCTGTAATTTATTGATTTTAGGATCTAAAAACAACGGAAAACAGGCACAACCAAAACATTTCAAAAACTCATAGGAGGGGGGACGATGAAAAAGCTTAGCAAACGGGGATGAACCCTGCAATGCCGAACTAGGAAGACGGTTTATCGTATAAAACGATGTATAACACGCATCAACCCAATATCGAGTTGGCAACTCAGATTGAATAAGCATAGTACGTGCCATCTCGATAATGGTTTGATGTTTCCTTTCTGCAACACCATTCTGCGCTTGAGTCCGAGCACAAGACTTTCGAAAATAAATTCCCGAATCACAGAAATGTTGTAGTAAAGGAGTGTTATCAAACTCACGTCCACCATCACTTTGGAAAAATTTAATTTTGGAATTAAATAAATTCTCAACAAGTTTCTGAAAAGCTAAGAAGGTCGAATAGACATCAGATTTCAGTTTAAGTGGATATAGCCATGAAAAACGCGAATAATCATCAACAAAAACCACATAATACTGAAAAAATTGATTCGATTTAACTGGCGACTGCCAAAGATCACTATGTATCAAATATAAGGGATAGGGGGCACGATGAGTCACAGACTCAAAGGGCAAACGATGTATCTTTCCTACTTTGCAATGAACACAATCGTCATGAAACTTAGAATTACCTGAAATCAAGTTCTATGAACATAAACTGCCTAAAACTCTAGCAGAAGGATGACCAAGGCGAGCATGCCAAACATCTCCAGACTCCTTAGTGGCAATGAGGGTGGGGACAGACGACTCTGGACAAACTCGGGAAGACTCTGAGCAAACTTGGGAAGACGACTCTGACTCTAGAATAGACACCATTCCTACTGATTCCCCGCAACAGAACCGCCCCCGTGGTCTTGTCCTTAACACAAACAGAAGACTCGTCAAAACAGACTATGCAAGAATTACCCTGACATAACTTTTGAACAGACATCAGATTATGTTTTAACTGGGGAACGTGACACACCTTCGTGAGGCGAAGGGCGCGACTCGGGGAAGACAGAGTTAAATTTCCAAGTTTATTAATGGGAAGTTTCGTGCCATCACCAACAACAATAGAACTCGAACCAGTGTAAGGAAGAGCATTAGATAGCTTACCATCCTGTGAGGTCATGTGAGATGCGGCTCCGGAATCTGGATACCAAACGGAGTCATTCGTTTCACCACCAACAGACAGTGCAGCTAGGGCACGTGTGACACCATCAGGAGAAGAAGGCACAAAGCTGTGATTGAAACGTTGAGGACAATAGGCTGCTTGGTGACCTGGATACCAACAAACACCACAAGTATCTGAAGAAGGAGTATTGGCTAAATTGCCGTTACATGGATTACTTCCTGCTGAAGACAAATCATTAGCAATATAATTGGCACAAGAATAATCAACATACGAAACATCATGAAAATTACTCATACCATTAGCGCGGCCTGCATTGCCACGACCACCCTGTCCTCTAGTGCCGCGTCCTCCATTGTTGCCACGACCACCCTTGTTACGATTATTGTTCCGATTCTTGTTTTTACCACCCCCTTGACCTTTAGAATTCGAACCACCCGAAGAAGACGGTTGTGAACCTGAAGAGCCAGACTGAACAGCTACTAAAGCCTGATGGGCAGGGGAGGTCTCCTCATATGCACGCTTAGCCTTAAGGCGTTGCTCATGCTGAAGTAGCTTGGGGCGAAGATCATCAAACGTCAAGGATGTTTGAAATTGTAACAAAGTAGTGACAAGGGCATCATAATCACGATCTTGATCCAATGCAGTCAAGGTATACTGAACAAGATCATACTGAGAGACATGACACTGAATAGCAGCTAAAGAGTCAACAATAATCTTAATTTCACGCAGAAAAGCCTCCATAGTCTGATGTTCAGGCTTTTTCATATGACTCAATCGTCCTTTCAGTTCCATAGACCTAGCCATACTAGCATGTAAAAACCATGATTTTAACCTATTCCAGATCTCCACAGAAGTATGTAATTCATGTACATCAAGCATAACGTCACGGGTTAACGTAGCATACAACCACAATTTTATTTGTTGATCAAGGCGTAAATACTCGTAAACTTGCGGATTAGGGATAGAATTGCCAGGATGATCAACACAAGTAGGAGAAGGTATAGAAATAATACCTTCAACAATGCCAAGTAATTGATGCATTAACAAGAAACAAGTAACCTGAGTTTTCCACACAAGAAAATCTTCAGGCGTATTTAATTTAATTGTGACGAACCTTGTAATATCATGATTTAAAAATGATTGTGATGATTGATGTAATTGTGAATAAGGAAAAGAGGGTTGGAGGGCAGACATGTGACCAAGGAGATTAGACGATGGAAATAAATGTTGGGAAGAGGGCAGGGGAGGCGCCTCTTGACAAGGAGGACCACCAAAACCTGGTGGGAATTGAGGCGACAAATTCTGTGAAGGAGAGGCAGCCATGGAGAGGAAGTTGATATGCGTCACTGGTGGTGGAACGCCGACGGCCGGAAAATATCAGATGGGCGACAGTGAGACAGGAGGCGCGGCTGAAGGCGTGGCAGGAGGTGCGGCTGAAGGCGCGGCAGCAGACCTCTGAATTGTTGTAGAAAACAGCGCACTCCGAATAGGAGTTCCGTACGCGGTAACTGACGCGGCCACATACGGGAAGAGGCGCGCCTGTGGGTTTGGCGTGCTGGGCTCACCGGAAACAGAGGTGCCGACTGTGGAGGTAGGTGGGGCTGCCATCAGATTTAGGTTGCCGGAAATTGGTTGAAGAAAAACCTACCACCGTGGGCTAGGGTTCTAAGAGAACGAAATTAGAGAGCGGAATTTTTTTTTTTTAACCTAGGCTCTTGATACCATGTACGAGTATTGGAATAATTGGCTAACCTGTTTAGGTTGCCTGGCACTGTTATATATATAGAGTTCAGAAAATCTATCTTTACAAGCCTACTAAGAGTCTAATTACCAAATTACCCTAATAATTTCTTTCTTAAGCACTCACTTTTCTCTCTCTCTCTCTTACTTTCTCAAAAGCAAAAAGGTACCAAAGTATAATTTATACAATATAAAATTAAAAAGATTATTATCCACCTCAATTTACACATTAGTTTTTTTCGCCAGATTCAAATGGGAACATGAAATGAGAACGGTGGGAGTAAAACTGCACTTCCCCATTAAAATAGGGCAAGTATAATTATACATTTGTACTTTGCCGCAATAGCAACTATTATGAGTATCAGATCATTATACTACTCTACCAAGCAACGCTTGGCCTAGTGGTTAAGGATTTGGCCTCACGTTGAAGTCATGAGATCAAATCCCACTAGAGGCATTTGGGGGTGGGGATTCCCTTACCATTCCCCTACTCCCAAATGTCGGGCCTACAAATACCGGATTGAAAAATGTGCTATTTGAGATTTGGTCATGGTCCTCTACATTACATTCCCAAAAAAAAAAGATTATTATACTACTCGATCTGTACAAATGTATATTTTTATCTCAATATGTCTTTATTGATTTAAACTTTTATTAACAGATATATATAACTAAAAAATATTAATATCAAAAGTTATGAATTGTTAAAAGTGCAAGTCAAAATTTTCCAACTAATTAAAACAGAGATAATATATTACTACTAAATTCATCTAAATGGGAGCTAACACCTTAGACGAAGTATATTATTATTAAAGCCCACATCAAAAACCATCATTAAACACTGTAATAAATAATTTTGCGAAAAACCATTTTTTAAAACAATTTTCACAAAAAAGAAAAGATTTATTTGTAAAAAGGAACCTCAGCATTAACCTACACTTTTTAGATGTACACTTTGAAACATAAAAGGAGGGAGAAAAATCATCAAAGTGTGTGAAATTGTTAATATCAATTTGAAGTGGGTTGGTAGAGGAAAAGGTTAGGTCGATGCCGGATTTTTGCCTCGAGATTTCTTTTTACGAACAAAATTTTATTTTAGGTTTCTTTTCACAAAATTGTTTTAAAAAGCGATTTTTTTGTAAAAGGCGGTTTTTGACAATTTTTCGTAAGTTAATAATATGCTTGCTCATTAATAAGTGAATTCCCAGCCAGCACAGATTACTTGTTGAGGAATTCATACGGGATAGAAGTATTAGATTTTTTTTTTTTGACAGAACTTACAATTGCATAATTAAATTTTTGTGAGTGATTGTCACTAATAATTAATCTAACCCGTTGGTAGATAAATACCGCATGTCTGCATAGCAAATAGCAATAGCCCATAACTTATCTGATCAAGATGCCCTCGTAAAATAAAAGAAAAATGACTAATCTAATTGAAAAATATCTTCCTTCAAATCTGGCTGGGTCCCTTTACCATTGACATTTGTACTAGTTTTAATATGGGTTCGTTTTCTTCGTCTGAATTTTTCTGATCTGGTCTGATCTGATTTGAACTTTTCTGATCTGATCTGAACTTTTCTGATCTGATCTAACCTGAACTTTTCTGATCTGATATGATCTGAACTTTTCTGATCTGATCTGAATTTTTCTGATCTGATGTGAACTTATTATAGTTTTTTTTTGTTCTTATTATTTTCTGATCTGAACTGAACTTTTCTGATATGATCTGATTTTTTCTGATAAAATCTGAATTTTTCTGATCTGATCGGATCATGTTTGAAATAAGCACTACAGTGCTTAAATAAGTTGAAAAGAACTGTTGTTTTAATACTAATGTGGTCTGACCAGTGAGCACTCTTCTCCACCATAAGAAAGTAATTGTTTATAAATCGTTGCTAGAATGGTAGCCCTTAATCCTTATATAGAGGAACAAATCGCCAATTCACCATATAACGCTTTAAAATAATAATCTCTTAGTAACTCAATAGTCATTAGAGTAAAGTCATTTCTTTTACCAGCGACTTTACGATTTATGTACAAAGTCATTGAGCATTAGGTGCAATACCAATAATTGTTTTATCACTCCTCTTTATGATTTGGATAGAGTATTATAGTAATAAATGCACGCAATGCTTGCGGAAGTATATAAAACAAAATGAAGAAACGAAAATTCGATAATTTGTTTAAAATGCGTTTTTCATTTCAAAATGAAAAAAATTAGTTATAAAGAGATTTGTTCCATTTAATTAGGATCTTTAAAAAAAGGAATAATATTGATTTTTGATGTCCCCCACCTCTTCCTTATAGAATAGAGATTTATTTTTGATTTCAAAAGGGGTTGTTTATTACCAGAAATAAATATACAAATAAATAAATAAGTAGATAGTATTATTTATTAGAATTGGCAACCGAAAGGAGAATTGGAATCAGGGTGCATGTAGCGTAGTGCTAGCGCACCAAACAAATGATTATGATTACATACTCCGACAGTCCCCACTACTTTTGTATTTATTATCTCAAAATATGATTGGACTTTAAGGCCTTTCAGTTACTCTAGGAAGAGCCCGATTAAAATTAGACAACGGTCAAGTCTGGTATTTGGAATAAAATTGTCCTTAGTACAATTCAATCTACATTTTATCTCGTTAATCTATTTTCTAACTTGTTTAATTTATTTAATAATTATAATATTTAATTTATTTAGGAACTAATTTAATCCATTTAGTGACTAGTTTAATTCATTTAGTAAGTCTGATTTTACAAGAAAAAATGCTTGTTGTAGTTTAAGACTAAGTGAAATAAAGAAAGGAGAAGAAAAGGGACAACTATATTGATGCGAGACATTCACATACAGTGTTGAGTTATAGTGAAATAAAATAGGCTTGTTAGTTAGAACGTGGGCTTAGGTAAAATTCAACCATCTCTTTTGATAAATTTTATTGCTATTTTGGCCTGAATTAATAAAAATTAATTTCAGTTCAATTCAGCTTCATTAATTTCAGTGTAGTTCGTTTCATGTTATCATTATCAAATCTTTTGTTATCGTCTTTATTATTTTTCTTAATTTATTTTTATCATTATAATTATTATTTTATCTTTATTTCAAATTCATTTTAAAAAATTTCATGTTTTAATATTTTATTAAGTTTTCCAATATTATTATGATCTTTCTATTATTATCATTTTGCTTATTAGACATTATTACACTCAGCAGTATTATTATTACTAATAGTCTAATATAATTACTTTTAAATTATAGGATTATTGATATTTTAATTACTATAGATTTACTTATTAGACATTATTATACACATTATCATTTCTATTATTCTTATTTTTACTATTATTTTACCAAATTAAAAAAAAATCAATTTGGCTGAAAATAATATAGTACTATTAATATTAATTCAAGTACATTGTATTCTTCGACAACAAAAAAAACATTTTCTAGTTAAAATTTCCTAATCTTCTTTTTCCATATGATCTTCCACCTCTTCATCATTTTCTACTTGATCATCATTTTATCTTCACGACCATCTTCGTGTGAATCATTCAATTCCAAAATATTTCAAATTATCCTAGCTAATGATTTTCTGCTTACACAACATGAAAGCCTTCCGAATCATCATCAAACATGACAAGAACAACACCTTCTTTGATATTTTTTTTCATATTACATGGTTTTTATTCTAAACTTATGCATTTTTATGAAACTATGAAGTGTGCTAATGGCAACATTAATAATAACATAAAAAAATGGATAATAGAAATATTATTTACTTTAGTGTTGAAGTTATTATTATCTTTCATATTACTATTAATAATAAAATTATCATAATTACAATTTATGTTAATGTTATATAAGTTATATGTTATCATAAGCATTAGTTATATTATTCTACCTATTATTAATACAAAAATTACTCAATTCATAAGATATAAATTTAGTTTAGTCTCAATTCCAGGGCAATCGCACCAAAAATTCGAGTTCCTTTGGGATTTCGCGAATCCGCGAAATCCTTTGATTCGGGATTTGGATGGTTGAGACAAAAGAAACTATGAAATGTTAGGCCTTTCCTCGGTTACTATCTTCTTGCAGCTTAGTTCAGTTCAGCTTCAGTACTTTCAATTTAGTTCAGTCCATCTCCACTAATTTCAGTTTTGTGTAATTAAGTCCAGCTCGATTCAGTCCAATACAACAAAGACTTACTTTAGAAATATGGATGGATTACATTCTTGCAAGTAATCTTGTCAATGCTTGATAATTATTTTATTTTTAGATTAGTACAAGAACAAGTTTATAAAAAATGAATTATATATGTTTATCAAAGCCGTTTATAGAACTCAATATCTTTTAATTTTGTTAGTATATTTTTTTAGAAAATCGGCACCAAGATAAACACCTAAAACTGCCACACGTCATTGAGTATATGGCTCACCTCATCCGTAATCTTTATAACATTGTTTGAATCTTGAAATAAAAGGGAAAGACTCAATTGCTTAGAGTTTCCAACCTAGTTTCAAGAGGTCTTGTATTGACTCTTATGCTCCCTATACAACAACAACAACATTACTCCAGTGTCTCAATAGCTTCCGCCATAAGACGAGGTAAGGGCGTCCGATGTACACAACCTTGTTCTTGTATTGAATACAAAAAAAGGTTGTTCCGGATGACCAAAAATGAAAATTACACTGAAAATACATCAACCACCAGCGACTTTATAGTATAATAAGCATAAGTAGTTTAGGAAGTCATTTTGCTTTATTCCTAGTATCAATACATACAAGTCTAGAAGAGGGAATAAAAAAGGAGAATGAAGATGGATGGTGCGTTTTTTTTAAAAAAACTTCGGATAACACAAAATAAGGACGTCGTGGTTGAATTTTTCGTGTAAGTTATTGCAATCTTGTTCAGCAAATCTGGTTGATTATAACATGTCCAATAAAACTCTTCTTCTTACCATTAAAAAAATCTACTTGACTACTTCAAGACGAGATACAACTGATACATGGTCCATAACCGATATAAATACTTCCATCACGTTCCGAAGCAAGATGCAAATACACCCTTAATAAGAGTCAACCACCTACACGGTTCCCCACATAACATAACCAAAGGATCAAGAGCGATAGAGACCGAGAGAATGCAAGACTCTCCTTGCAAAAAACATTATGTGCTAGTTCATGGCGCTTGCCATGGAGCATGGTGCTGGTACAAGGTCAAGCCCTTGCTCGAGGCCGCAGGCCACCGTGTCACGATGCTCGACATGGCTGCGTCAGGAATCAATCTCAAGAGGATCCATGAACTCCAAACTCTTGGTGATTACTCCGAGCCATTGATTCAGTTCATGACATCTTTAGCTGATGATCAGAAGGTCATTCTTGTTGGGCATAGCCTTGGAGGGCTCAACTTAGCTGTGGCCATGGAAATGTTCCCTCAAAAAATTGAAATTGCTGTTTTTCTTACAGCGTTTATGCCTGACACTCAAAAGAGTCCTTCCTCCATCTTTGATCAGGTAATTTGCCTTCCTTTTGATTTGATTTTTTCATTCCCTTATGAATATAAAAGTGTGATCAATGAAAAATGGTGCAAAAAACTGTACAAATCAATAAAAAGTTTATCACTTTTGTTATTTTAAATTGCAATCATTCTCTATGGTGATGATTTTTTAGTTACTACTTGTCCGTCTTTTGTATGCGAGACCACAAACCCACATTTAGGCTACTTATTTTGACAAGTCATGGGTGTTATCAACCCAAAAGACAGTGAGTGACAATCGACCCACATAATCAAGAAAGGTTTCGTCTAGTGGTAAAGTATTTGATCTCGTGATTTTAAGATTATGTGCTCAATTTCTTTTGGAGCATTTTGAGGATGAGGATTCTCTTATCTTTCCCGGTGTTGTTAACCGTTTGACTTGCAAATATTAAACCATATAAGAGTCAAGATTTGTTCTCCTTACTATTTAAAAATATGCAACCCTATAGGATGCATATAAGAAGATCTAAAGGTTAGCTTAATCACTTTTGTTAGTTTAACTTGCGCTCCTTTTATAGTGATGATTATTCAATTACTACTTGTCCTCCTTTTGTGTGCGAGACCATAAATCCATATTTATGCTTAGTACTTATTCTGAAAAGTCCCAAAATGGGTGTTATCAATCCCAAAAAAAAAAAAAAGAGTGACAATTGATCCACATAAGCAAGAAAGATTTCGTCTGGTGGTAAAGTGTTAAATCTCGTGATTTGAAAATTATGGGACCAGTCCCTTTTAGGTCATTTTGAGGATAGTAAACCTTTATCTTTTTTCCCTATTTTCAACCGTTTAACCAGATATTAAACCGAAATAAAAATTAAGATTTGTTCTCCTTACCACTTAGAAATAATGACACACAGAGCATTAACAACTTTTTACCAATGATGTAATGGATACTTTGTCGCCAAAAACGAAAAGAAAACGGATTGACGATTTGGATTGTAGGCAAGTACATGTACTTACAAAATGTACAAGTTGAAATAGTTTAATGGTCCTTTTGCTAAATAATATTACTGAGTCCCGAATATTTTTGGGTACACTCTAGGTCTCCATGGACCATGATAGTAACGTTGTTGGCTCATAGTTAGAAAAGGCTTACGGCCATTTGTCTTTAATTTCAGGAAGGCATATAGGTTAAATCATACTTTCTCGATTACCTTTAAGTTGTAATTATACTTTCGTATGTATTTAAGATACGGTCAAAGTACAGTATATTAACAAATATAAAATATTAATACAATAAAAAAAGAATTGAGAAGTTTATGGTATTTGAGGGATATCAATGTAATCTTTATGTTAACTTTTAACGGTACTTAATAATAAACAATCAATAGTAATATAACCTGGATATTTATCCACTTAGTATTGATTTTAAGAAGCGTTTGGTTGAAAAAGGGGAAAGAAAAAGTAATTAAGAAAGGATTAAAGAGGGAAAAGTAATCCTAAACCCTCTAACTATTGTCCAAGTGTGCTTTGACAAGAGAAAGAGTAACCCCCCCCCCCCAAAGCTCTCTCGCTTTGTTAACATTATGGAGGCACCATCGGCATCAACACTCTCTCCGACCTTTTCTCACTAGCTTCTTTCTCTACGATGGTTATTATGTCACTCTCTTTTTCTCTACATTCTCAGATAAGGTTGTTCAACAGTCCAAAATCATAATGAAACCTGAGAAAGTATAATTTGAAAATCGAAAACTAGACAATAGCTTGGACCGAAACCGGACTAGAGTAGCAAAAACCGGTCCAAACCCATGAACGGGACGATTGGATCGGTAAAAGAAAAGCTATATGAAATATTATAGCTTATGATGACTTATGTGTTAAGGGGTTTAAATAGGAAAGATTTAAGAAAACAAAACATTTTCTATTTTAAAAACATTAATTAATTATCATTCTATCGGTAAGTATCCAGATATATTAGGGAAGAAAATAATTTATGGCATTAAAAACATATTAAATAAGTAAAAGGAAGAACACATCCGGTCCAGTCCAAACCCGGCAAATGGACCGAATCAAACACTGAAAATGGAAATTGACTATCCGAAGACCGAACATGTTAGCTCAGATCCTATCCAATTTCATATCGTTCCGATCCAAATTTGAGGTTCAGACCATTTTTGAATAACCCTACTCTCATATCGGAGTGGTGGATGCTGTGGTTGGGGTTTGTGGGTTCTAGACACTGGGGACGGGTCATTATTTCTTGCCGATAGTTATAGCTGCGTCACTTTTGTTTTCTCTGTCGAAAGTGGATGGGGTTGCGTTCTCATATCTTGGTCCTGTAAGAAAGCGAGGGATGGGTTTTGGGGCAATTCTGACCTGCTAAGATGGCATGGTGGAGTAATATTTTTAATTGACAATTCTAAGTTTGGAGTTGGTGCCAACTGCCAGCCAAGAAGCTACTCCAAACTCAAACTATGTTTGATTCGTTATTAGTTACCTCTAGGCTCTAGATCGACCATACACCATACCATCTTTTGTCAGGAGACCTGGCCCTAAATTAATTTGCTTGTTTTCTGGTACAACTCTTAGAAATCTAATTGAGTGACTGTAGTGTTACGTATAACTAATACACAATTCTTCAAAAACATGCAACGCTTAGTCTAATGGAAAGAAGATAGCCTTCCAACCTTGAGGCATTTTAAGATTAGGAATTCCCTTTATTAACTTGTTCTTAAAAATCAAATTGTAGAACAAGAATGTATGGTTAACAGTCCTGATTATGAGTGTATTGGAACACTGGTTTAAAAATACATTGTGTACAATATATCTAGTATTTGATATTCATTGTAGTACCAAGGACTATGAGTAAAAGAACAATTGAGAAAATGAGGTGAAGTATAAGGTTCATCTGAACAGAATTATTACCGCATAATTGTCTTCGTTGCAACGTAGAAAACCTCCATAATGTTTCTTATTCTTTTTGGTACAAGATCTCTTGGTTTATATTAGTATGATTGAAGATGGTAAATTTTGGAAATTTTCCTAATATTAAACTATTGGTAAAGAGTATTGCAATGAATGCGCCGGAAGGATTCGATTATTGGTTGGACACAGAGTTCGTGGCTACTGGTGACCCAAAGGAGACTCTCACAACAATGTTCTTCGGTCCAAAGTTTATAGCTAAGCTATACCACCTCTCTCCCATTGAGGTAACATCTTATACTGTACTCGCTCCTTGTCAATTTTGATTCATACGAGAAATGTTTACAGCTTCTAACGATTGGATGTACGAACTTTCCTGTTACAAGGATTTCGAGCTTGCTATGGCACTGAGAAGGCCATCGTCGTTGTTCCTTCATGATATAAGCAACCCAGACGCGAAGCTGTCCAAGGAGAGATATGGATCAGTAAGGCGAGTTTACATTGTATGCGAAGAAGATAAAGGAATATCACAAGGTTTTCAACGGTGGATGATTGAGAATTCAGGGCTGAAAGAGATGGCAGAGCTGAAAGGGTCTGATCATATGCCAATGTTATCCATGCCCAAAAACCTATGTGATTGTCTTCTAAAGATTTCCCAGAAATAACCGATGCCGGTCATTTCGAGGACATGTATCTTGAAGAGTGAAAGGTGCTTTGCTTCTTTTAAAGACATTTTTAAAGGCAGTGTGAGAAAACCATTAGAAAAAATCGTACTCCCTCTTCATTTGTTTACGTTTGGCTTTTGACTATGGTATGGGTTTGTATTTATGAGAAAGTGTTTGAATAAAATATTTTTCTTCTTGCATCGTAAATTTACCTAGATGATTATTGTAGTTGATAATCATAATTCACAGGTAGTGATAGTAATTCCGTTTATGTCGATCATTAACCCATGTCGCACCATCAACTGATGGTATGACACGTCGCATATAAACCATATTCATTTATAATAACACTAGATAAACAAGAATTACATACTACATAAATGCGATTCTGGCTTACGTGCTTGAAATTTGCTGACGGATTCTAGTGGAACACAGTTTTGGATATACTGCTCTCCAGAACAGCCCTTGACAGCAGCCGCTTGTATTCCAACTTGTGTTTTTCTTCTCCTTTGACTCCAGCAGAGACACAAAGTAAGAAGCTTGCCCTACCACATAATCAATGACCAATAATTACACTGCAGAAAGTAATGGCATGGAGACTTATAGAAATCTTAAGAACCTTTTTTTGTGACGGAAAATCTTAAGAACCTTGGTCCTACTACATTATACAATGTTGAAATGTTGAAATGAATATGTTGAATAAATATGCATTCTACATCTAGCAAGAAACTTGAATATCAAAAGTATAGAAAAATAGAAGGAAAATGGCCATTGACATGGGTGCTAATGTAGTAGCTCACTTAGTGGCAAGAGGGATATTAGAGGTTCTTAATAAATACGTTTGTTCTGACTCTCTTCCTCGAAATTTAATTTGCAGTAAAATTCCCGTCAGGACTACAACTTAGCATATCACATCATACTTGTACATAAATGGTACTCTCTAAAAATGCAGAATGCAATAAGTTGACCAGCTAAATAAAAACAAAGATATGCGTTGGAATTAACTATTATCACATAGTCACATATATTAAGCTCCTCCCACATCATTTCGATGCTCATATCCGTTTCAGCAACACTGATTCAGCGGGATACTAAAGCAAAACAATAAGATAACGCTTCTTACAGTAGAAACTGGCATACCACAGCTCACTCCAAGAAGTTGAAATTCGAATACATGCCTCCAGCACTCCACAAGCTCAGAAAGCCAAGAGGGTCTAAAAGACCTAGCATATGAATGGTGCTTTTGCCCTCATCTGCTTTCAGATATACATGTTGATGTCATAAGAAAGCAAACCCCAGATAAACAGTTAGCGCTAACCAAAGCTTTTAGGGTACCTCAAAGATATGGCAGGATAGCTGATTCTTCTATGATCTACTTATTCACCAAAGGTTCCCTAGAATACCAAGGCCTGCTTGCAGCTTATTGTTATGACCTTTGCACATCAAGAAATGGGCTGCATCTTCATACCCAGATGTATGTCATCTTCTCTGTCTCGAGGACACTAGAGTCTAAACAAATTGATCACAGAGCTCCTCAAACCTAGTTAACCTGCAAGTTAAGGAAAGTAAGTTGGCAAGGATCTTCAATCTACTTGTAGACTCTTGACAAGAAGTGTTTATCAATCTTTATGATGAAAACAAGCAGACAAGGATACTCGCCGAGGGAAACAAGAAACAGCAAGGCAAATTAATGTTGCCTGCCATTCCGTTGCAAAATTGAAAAATATACAGTTATTCCAATGTTAAGCTTACTGCATTAAAACAAGCGACATCATTGACCTATTGTGGCTATCGACAAGGCAAGGATCTGAAGGCGTCAAGGTTGGAACAGAAAGGAGCTGTTTATGAAAGCTTCATAAAGGGAGTAGACTAAATATTGTGCAGCAACTGTATTGTGAAGAAGTACTAAGCAACATACCTTCTTATAAGCACTTCTGGATTATATGGGAACAGCTTCCTCCTATGAAGCTTTCTCAGGGCGGCTTTGAGAGAAAGCAAGCATGCTTTACTACCTTCAAATTGTAGGTATCTATTCCCGGGAAACATGCTGCAGGACTCGCACTGTCCCTGATGTTGCTCAGATGACAAGGCACTCCTACTTCGCAATGGCGTATCTATCTGCACATCAGAAGAATCGTCATGTGATGCCCTTCTTCTCTTGCAACTCCTTTGACAACTACTTTGGCAGACTAGGCTTTCTACACCGGAGTACTCGGTAAATAACTTCCACGAATCACAGACAACACGCAAGCTCCTGAAACAAACAAACAAGACACAAAGATAGACGTCAATCTATATCAGTTTTAAGTTATGCACATGCCTAGCAGATCCCTAGTATTCACTTACATGTATCTTAAACCAGTATGAAGGAAAAGAAGTAGATACAGCTACATTCATAACTAAGGAAACATGACTTAAGACTACACAAAAACATATACAACCACGAACTACAATATGTACACTCATAATTATTAGTTGAGGCTCTGAGAGTAAAATAGACTGCAGCTTGTAAAACACTTACTTTAACAGATATTCGGCGCATTTGCCTCCTATATCTTTTGAAATAAGATAATCGAGAAGCAGTTGATGATCATACTGCAACTGCAAATAAACAAGGACAAGGGTAAATTTAAAACTCACAAGACATTAAGGCTGCAAGAAAAGTACATTGCTCTTTCTAACCAAGTCTAACAGACCGTATCTGAACACTAAATGATACATGAGCAAAAGCGTTACTGTTGTGTTTAAAAAAATCATATACAGCATACTTACTTCCGCAAGAAATACATGAAATAGAAGCAAAGGGTTAAAAAGTTGTGACACGTGAAAAAGAATGTCCTCCTCGGTGATATGACCAGCTGTCTCCTGTTTGCAAAACCTGTACCATGGGAAAAGGCATATAGCTAGTTCGTTCATCAACTACAACCAACATAGTGGCAAGCTGAAATGTTGTAAACTTACAGTTTTTCGCTCCATGAAGGTATAGTGAACATCTGCAAGAGTACTTCAAATAACATATCATCCTACAGTACACGAGTGAACACAAGATAAGCAAGTAGGAATTCTAAAATTGCAAGTCACGGGGCATGCAGATGATAGGCAGAGATGACATAAACTGCATTAGTAACACTAATTGCTTTAATGAATTCAACCTTTTCAAATTCAGAGCTTCCTAAAGACTATCAATGATTTCAAGTGGAGTTCAGCTTCTCATTTTTTGTTATTTGTCTTTGTCTACGATTTAGATTCTAAAATAACAAGCAAACGCTTCATATCAGGACTTGCAAATTACCTCATACTAGTTACTCAAGGATAATGTCTATGGTCCCTTTCTTTGAACTGATGCGTAACTATATACTTCCTCCGTTTCGCAATACTCGCAACGTTTCTTGTTTGCACACTATCCAATGCAATACTTTGAATTTTAATATCTCTAATTATTAATAAGTAAAAATTATAATAAGTTGATATTATGATAGTATGTATTAAGACGAATCAAATAAGACCCCACTTAGCTATGTTTTTTCTTATACATTCGGAAAAAGAGATAATATAAGGGATTTTTGGCACAAAACCACCTTAACTTATCACTAATTTAGAAATTCCCACCTTTATGAGTTTTTTCCCTAAATTTCCACCTAAAGTTTTCAAATGTTTATAAACTCCCACCACTTAACAGTTTTTCACAAACTCCGTTAAGTGATGGGCCCAACTCCAATTTTGATATTCAATTTTCCCTCCAACACCTACATCTCCCTCTTCCTCTATCCAACACCTTCATCTCCCACCTTCATCTCCCTTTTCCCAAAAACTTTCTCTTGAACATCTATGTATTACCCTCTCGTAAAATCTGATGAAGCTTCAATCTTTACTTCCATGGCTGCCTTCTTCCCTTTCTCTCCTCCTCATAAAATCTGTTTTTATCACAATATGTATGCTTTTTGCATCCCTTACTCTGCAAAAATACTGTGTTTTTACTTGAACATAAATAGACAGCATAAAGTAATATACAGCAGCCACTGCAATCATGAGTAGAGCCTTGAGAGTTATCAGGGTATGGTACGAGTTCAAGAATCAACCCATCAGAAAAAGGGATATAAGTAGCCAGAAAACTTTTATCACAAACAGCAGTACCTCAATGTCCTCACTGTTACAATGCATAGAAGAATGCATTGATGTAACCCAAGAAATGGGCTGTGTATAATAACAATGCAATATATACAAGGCAGTTGTCAACTGAACACCATGGAGGCATGAATGGAGACTCTCACAACCTTCCAAAAAGGATATATTCACACTACTAACAGTAGGACATCAAGGAAGTTCCTTGGAGATGGAAGGCGAGAATAACTTACTAGAATTGAAAGAAAAAATCGATGAAAACTAAAATGGGATCACTAAAAACAAATAACCCAAATAATCAAGGAAGAGGGAGATGAAGGTGTTGGAGGGAAAATTGAATAACAAAACTGAAGTTGGTCCCACCACTTAACAAAAGTTTGTGAAAAACTGTTAAGTGGTGGGAGTTTATAAACGTTTTGAAAACTTTAGGTGGAAATTTAGGAAAAAAATTCATAAAGGTGGGAGTTTCTAAATTAGTGATAAGTTAAGGTGGTTTTGTGCAAAAACTCCTAATATAAGATTGATAGATGAATAGTGGTTACTATGCTAATGTTGCGAGTATTGCAAAACGGAGGAAGTAGAAAATAACTCTAATTCAAACAAGTCAAAAGCTAGTCCTCCTTTTGATCCCAAGATATCCAAGCCAGACATTCTTGAGACTGAAAAACAGCTACTCTTAGCAGTACATGTCCGCGCTATCTTGCGAACATTAGCCAGGAGAAGTGGCAGCAGATTGGAGTACTATTGATGGAAAGAATCAGAACAGAAAATACAAAAAAGATAGCAGGAATGAAAATATCAATGTTGAAGTAAGTGGCAGTTTAAACACACAACACTCATGACTCTATAAGCACAAAAGTAAACTTGAAGGATAGTCCTTAAAAGAATGAGAATGAACCTCTTGCATGTAAAATCTGATGAAAGATGACGCGAATTTGATGCACTTATTTAGATTTATCCCATTTTCTGAAAACGCATTGGTAGGGACATGACCCTGAAGCCACCCGTAAAACTGCAATAGCCCCTTATTTTCAGCACAACAATCTTGGACCGTGTTCAAATCAGATATTAGAAAAAATCTCGCTTTCGCACAAGTACATTTAAAGTTAGCTGTTTTTCTGAGGCTAATCAACCTCAGAGAGCACCTTAGGAGCAAGAAAACAGCCTTCCTTTGTAAATGGCTTGAAGACAGATGACAGACTTCCCGATCATCAAGAGACAGCAAAAATGGAGAGCCGTCCAAAACATCATTCTGACCACAGTCAAACTGAAAAAAGGGAGTTGAGAGTAGATCTTTATAATATTTATGAAGTAGTTGCAGCCACGGGACGAGAAATGAAGATTCTAGATGCGTATGAAAGCTTAGTTTGATCATCAGCATCTGTTCAGAACAAAGTAAGTACGGTGAGAAAGCCACATTGGGAAAGAACTTAAATTACACAAAGGACCAAGCATAGTTTACAAAAACACTAAAACTCGAGCAACCAACACAGCCAAACAAGCAGTAAAATTCAAGACAAAAATATAGTTGTACCACCAAGCCTGATGATAAGACTGATCCAAACTTCAACATTCCAATGGTAAATTTCTCATTGAAGTGTGACACTAAAGAAACCTCAAAGAATGGAAGAAGATACTTGATGTCAGTAGCACAAACTCCTCCCATACTCAAAGCATGTCATGTTTTTTACTTTAGAAAAAACTTGCTCAAGAAGACAAGAATAGAGAAGAGAAAATGAAAAAGTTTCAAGGGCAAAAAGATCTTGAACAACATGAACTGGTCAGATCAGAATCCAAAATCAAAGAGCATAAAAGGAGATAGATTCAACAGGAAAGAATTTGAAAAAATCCATACCAAGATTTTGTGCCGGAAATATGGAAGGATATGACTCCATTCTTCAGACTGGCACCAAACTAGCAGTCTAGGGACAAGATCACAAGTCTCACGGAGAATAGCAGATTCATTGCACGAACCAGCTTCTTCTGCAAACTCAATTAGACTAAGTACTGAACAGAGTAGCTGAACAAGATTCCCCAAAAACAAGATTTTCGATGCTGTCACCCCAGAAGAAATTCCAGCCTCCACACCACCATTACTGTGAATTCCATTTAGTAAATCCCATGGAACTTTTGTCAGGCAGAGAGACAAAGAATTCAACATATCTCCCACAAGCTCAGCGTCATTTTCACTCTTCAAAGATTTTACTACCCCTCGTAAAATTCGTATAATTTCAGCTATACCATTCCAAGTTGAATTATTCAAAACCAGAATTAAGTTCGATACAATAGAATTTGAGATGTCAGCTTCAGTCTTCATAGATAGTGGCAAATGTTGAAGAACATTGCACATTGCAAACTCAAAGCAAGTACACAACATATGAATATACTTGTTCCAGATGCCTCCCTGGAAAAAATCACTACCGGCCACTAATTTGCAGAACGATGAAACATTTGCTAATAAATTGAACTGAAAGTTGCAGTACGAAAGCTTACATAGGCTAGAAGAAACTCCGAGATGGCTAAATATATATTCCGCACTATATGACGAACGTATTGACTCTCAGAATTCAGTAACAAAATCTGTCAAAGAAATTAAAAAATGGACGGTCAACTTTTTAAGCAAAGACTAAAAGCTAGAACATGCTTCGAAAATACGGTTTAGGTTTCGGAAACGAAATGGTCGCGGTTACGGGGTAACGGAATGGATACGTTGGTCGTGGACCACATTGCGGTTGTTGCGGCAGGAATGTAGTTTTTGCCTTCTTGTTTTTGGTCTTTTTGCTTCAATTAATCTAAGGTCTTAGTGGAGTTATATAGGGTTGAGTAGAGCGGTGGTGCCTCTTCTCTTTCTTTTCTCGTCTTTGAGTAATTATTTGAGGTAGATCGGTGCTAATATATAAGCAAAGATAAGAAATCTCTAAAAAGATTTGCAAATAACTTGCAAAGTGACGTTTTGTAGTGGAAAAAACGGGTGAACCCTTGTTGAGTTGTTGTGACAGGTGATCACTGGGCTTTTTAAATCCACCTTGTTGAACCGGTCGAATTCAGTTCGCCGAAGTTAAAAAATGTTCCAACTCAGGCGAACCGTTCCTATAAGGCCGTGTTTTTGCACCATGGCTAGAACATTTTGCTAGTTGGAAAACAGCAAAAAACAAGATTTGGCTAGCCGCTAGGGGTGGTAAAAGTCATAGCCTATGTTACTCGGAGTTGGGTACCCTGACGGACACAGGTACTCGACTCGTCAATTTTACGAAAATTTACTTGATTATGGCCCATTATGAAGTGTCCAAGTATCCCTACTCATGTCCGAGCACCACGGATCCAACACATGTACTTGAGGTAAAATGAAGAGTCCGACTAACATAGGTCATAGCACATCAAAATTACTTCTGCCGTCAAAAAATGTCTTTAAAGTTATTCTAACCGGCATGCTGAAGTTATATGAGCTCAAAAAGAACAAGGCAATTCAAACAAGCATGAAGAATGTAAAATGTAACAAATATCAGCTTAATTAAACTATAGAAGCATAATATGACAACAAAATTCTCCTAAGTAAAGGAATACCAAATTTGCAACAATATCAGTCAGAATTTCATGCTCTCCAGAATCCGAATCCGAGCTTCGATTACCACTGCTTCTGTTACTCCCTTCATGTAGTTCATCCGTTTGGCGTCGAATTAGGTTTAAAATCTGGAAAATTAGGGTTAGGGTTAAGGCAAAAGCAAATAATCAAAATGTGGCGATGCGGACATCACCTGAGAGAGAGAAATGAGAAGATTTTTCTCGTCCTCATTCGTTAATGAAAAAAGCTTCAATTCCTGCAACAATTATCAGTGAAAGTAGTAAAAAATGATGATGAAGATGATAAAAGAAAAGAAGAACCCTAGAAATTGAAAATTGTACAGTGAAATGGCGAGGAATGGAGTTTTGAATGAGAGTGGAAACGCGCGAAAGGAAGGTGTCGTCGTTGTCAATACAACCATCTGACATTTTTCAGTCAATCACCAAAATTGCGCCAAACAAACTCCTAAGTCCTAAACTGTTACTCGTACGATTTTACGTATGGAATTTTCATGAGTATAATTTTGGAAAATTATCATTTTGGGTATCTGAGGTTTGACAAAATATTATTTTGGGTACCCAAGTTTTCAATAATATCGATTTGCGTACCTGAGGTTTGACAATATGTTCAATTTAGGTACCTCCATACTAACAGTGTAAACTTACCGTTAAATGTGACCCACTTTTTAAGATAATCAATGGTTCTAATCTATTTCAAAGATCTATGGCTGTTATTATTTTCAAAAAAAAGTGGCCAATCCATTACTACTCTTGAAATGGATTAAGGTCCTTGATCATTTTAAGAAGTGGGTCTAGACCTATCAAAATCTGACTCGAAA
Source organism: Patellifolia procumbens (assembly GCA_947645195.1). NCBI lineage: Eukaryota > Viridiplantae > Streptophyta > Magnoliopsida > Caryophyllales > Amaranthaceae > Patellifolia > Patellifolia procumbens. The sequence continues at coordinate 6,417,028 of CANSGD010000144.1, forward strand.
CCCGATGCAAAAATAATGGGTTTTGAACACAAAATTTTTTACCCGAACCCGGGAAAACTGTCTTTTACTCGACCAACCGGAAAATCATTATATTTATAGCATTAGTATGAAATTATGGGAATTTTTTTTACATATATGACCCCAAAAACTAAATGAAAGAAAGAGCAAATTCAAATTCCCTTAACCCGTAACTGAACATGTTGGATCTTAAACAAGGTTTATTGGACCCGAACTCGAAAATATTTTATTCTAACCTACCCGTTTGACAAATTCACATCTCTTAACCCGTTGGGTCTACCCGAAATCGAACATCTGGGGTCTTAAACAAGGTTTATTCGATCAAACCCGGTTTTTTATATTTTAAACGACCTGTTCGACCGGTCTAAGTGGGTCACAGTTAATGGTAAGTTAACACCGTTAGTAAGGAGGTACCTATATTGAACCTATTAGCAAACCTTAGGTATCCAAATTGATAATATTGAAAACTCAGGTACCCAAAATGATATATTGTCAAACCTCAGGTACTCAAAATGATAATTTTCCTATAATTTTCTTCATTTTCTTCTTCCTATACCGGTGTAAGTAATACAGTACTATTTTTATAACTTGTTAATTAACAGTTTGATACCAAGATCGATTTTTAAGCTTGAAAATGAAGTCATGATTTTGAATCTATCTACACTAATGTCATTTAGTTATTTCCATATTGTGATTGTTTTTAGTTTTTATCACAAATTGTTATAAAGTGACGTACTTCACATGTTTTGGCTGAAAATCGACTTTGAATGTCAACTAGCAAGTTCTTATTACTTTGGCAACAACAATTTTTATTTCGCAAATGGAGTGATTGGCAAACTGAGTACTTCATGTTCATGGTTGTGTTTAACAAATCTTACTTGTTAATACATTGGCGAGATGAATATGATGTAATCATCCCTTTCCATTTCTTTTGTGAGCATGTTTATTATAGTACAATATGAATAATTGAATATGATTTAGGCAAATGATATACCAAGTTACCAACGATTGATCTCAAAATTCTCAAGACAGAATTGAGCATACCCTCTCCAGTTGTTCATCAATTGAGGCATAAAACACTATCCTAGAAATCCAGCAATGCGGTACAATTCACATAGCTTTCCAAAGCCCTAAGAATACTTTTTATTAAAAAAAACATTTTACGAGACAATTATCGAATGTATTAACACACAAAATTACTCCCGCCAAACAATTCGACAGATTCTTCTCAATAAAATTCATGGGCTTTGTCACACCATCTTTCAGTACAACATTTCTTTCCTTTTTCTTTTCTTTTTTTATTCTAGGGGGCGGGGGGATGGGATCCATAATCTACAAATGGTGTTCTAATACCTAAGTGCTTATTCTACAGTTTTCAAATGTTGCTGCGCTCCATAGCAACAACAATCATGCAGAAGCAACTCCGCTTGAAGCAGCAAAGTTTGGTGACAGCATTCACTTGATATCAGGCTTGAAGAGCACTTCTGACCATCGGGCTTCATGGACATTTCATAAGCTTGATGATTATCTCAATATTTCTTGATCAAACATGTGCATGCTACCGCCTGGTGGTACGAGACCTCGGTCTAGCTCTCTGTCAACCCAAAAGGAAATGAATTAAATAACAGGTACTGTCATAATGAGCACTAACACTACAGCTTCAGATATCAGAACATCAGTATTTCATTCTGTTCTGATGCTTAAGCAGCTAATAACAGGCGTGCTTTCACAGAATTGTTTAAATACTTTTGGAAGCTCCTTCTATTTCTTTACTTACTGAAGAACACTATAAGGATGAAAAAGTACATGTTATAAACTTAAAATTTTTAAAATCATTGAAAGGGTTTTATTCATTATCATTTCAAGTATTGAATTTTCTAGACTGAACAAATATTTGGACACCAAAAACATGGTTTCTAGTTCCAACTACATTACACAGGCCATATAAAAATCTAATTTTAACTTGTAAAACCTCTAAACCAAAATCTGTAAACTGGCAGTAAAACAAAAAAGAGGCTCTAAATTACAATACTTTTTTTGTACATTAACTGCTTACACTGATCCAATTGCTGCACTGTTGGGATGAGTAATGACAATCAAGACTTCAAGAGTAACATTTGCATTTAGCAGACAAAGAGACTAAGGCAATGAAAACGTCTACTTACATTTGTAGCGTTAAAGCTTGACCCTGATCCTAATGCAGCACCTGTTAATCCATACAAGATTCATCAAGTGAATGACAGGGGTCCAACAACTAACAATGAACTAATCAGCTAGCCCAAACCTCTAAAGAGGGTGACACATTAGAACGAATCATATAGAGGGGAGTAACAAGTAAATCTTCAAGCATTAAAGTACCTGTACCAAAAGGTGTTGAAAACAAAGAGCTTGCAGCAGGTGCAGAAGCCGGAGCACTACCACCAAACAAGGACGGTGTTGAAGCTGACGCAAACATCGATGGGGTTGAAGAAGGGAAAATTGATGATTGAGGGGAAGCAATAGATGAAGAAAAAAGGTTCCCTGTAGCTGTGGCAGGGGTCGAAAACAGGGATGGTGAAGGAGTGCTAGCAGGAGTGGCTGCAAAAAGAGATAACCCCGTTCCAGATGAAGATGATGGTGGTGCTCCAGACGTTTGGGGAGCAGTTGACACACCAGGCGCCCCTGAACTGGCAAACAATCCAGCAACCTGAGTTGTTGGCTGCGGTGCTGCTGGTAAATGCAAGGTTGGATGGACTCTTTTAGCAGCTGCTTCTTTTCTGGCCATCTCACGCCTATCAGCCTCCAAAAATGGATCGCTAACATCCCCACGATGTCGCTGATCAGCAAGATATGCTGTTCTCATGGATTCAATGTACTGATGAATGCTTTCCACCTGAAAATAAAGCATAAAATTGCATCAAAAATAGAGAAAAGGAGGCTATAGCAAAAAGGGAAACTCATGGTTTATTTAAGATTGAGAGGATGAAAAACTAGGAGGCATTCAAACTAAAACAGTAAAAGAACAGCCGTGGCAACTGAAGTTACCATGAGAAAGTACATAGCAATCGGAACTTTCAAAAGCCAATGTCAATCATTGTTAAGATACTTACGTAAGAGGCAAGAACTATGTCCTAGTGGATCCATGCATTAATTCTCTTGTTTAATATTCCCTAATTTGCAGCACATTGAAGGGTACAGTAACTCAATTCACCGACTAATTTTGAGATATTTGCCAAGTATAGCACTTGCAAGTATCAATTCACCTTTTACGGATTGCAGAGCATTCAGCAGAGTACATAACAATGCTCTTGTCGAACAAGGGTGGACCATTCTCAAGCTCAACCCAACGCAGCAAGTCACCTAAACAGTTACGGGAAATATCAATGACCCACAAGGCACATCCCGTGAACAAAGCCCTCCACGGGTGCTTGTCCTCCCCTAAGAATTGTACATAGTTACTCACGCAGTTTCCAAAAACAATATCAAATGGAACAGGAGAGAATCTAGGAGTTACAGTGGTCACCTACACAGCCAAGTAACAGATTGTATACCTAATTCTAACATTTGCATATTTTGTGCCTAGTTAATATAGCAATTACACCAAAATATAGTCCACTACCTTGGCAACAATCAGAAGACCTATACAACATTCGTGTACTACAAAACTAAAAAAATTAAATGAATTCAAATAACAGATGAGGCAGGCTTAGAATGTGACTAAGAAATTTCAGAAGAAAACGGGATACAAGTTAGCCAGATAAGATAGACTCGGGACTCGGCAGAACTACAGCATCTAATTACAAGTTCCATTACCTTAGCAGCCACATGCACAAAAAACTCATGTGCATTAGTCAGAACTTTAGGAAGAGACTGCAAAATGGATGAGTTAAAATTGATGGAATTCTGATCAGAATCCGAGAGTAGAAGCTGCTCTAACTCTTCAATCCATTGCCGGCACTCTCCAAGGTACTTCTCAAATCTGGCAACTGTTTGCTGCATGAAGGGAGATGGTTTCTTTGGAATCCCACTGTAGAAATCAGCAACTGGCACCATGGAGCTTGCAGCAGCTTGACCTGCACCTCCAGTTGCCGTTGTTGCACCAGGAGTTTGAGCTGGGGCAGTAGGATTTGAAGCAGTACCAGGCTTCTGATGAAGGAACCTCGGCCGAAGCATCATAAAAGAACGAATAGCGATCTCAGCATTTCTTAGCATTTCCTTCACAACACCCATCAATTCCTGCAGTGACACTTTCTGTCTTTCCATGGATGTACTAATTCCGCCAAGCTCCTGTCAGGATATCAAGAAATCTATTTCAGTTTTTTCTCTTGTTACCCCCCCATAGACCTTTTTTTCCTTTAAACAATAAGGGTAATAAAATCTACAAAAATTAAGAGCTTTGATGCATAAAATGCAGGACTAGGACACCTTTTCTAATATACAACAACTTTGGATGCATTCTCTTCACCTTAAAAAGATAAGTTACAGGTCTAACAAGTTGAGATATGTTCTAATAAGTTCCAATAAGTTCTATTAAGTACAAATAAGTTCAGATAAGTTATAAGTTCAATTCAGAAAAATTAAGGAAAAATAAGATAAAGAATATGCACCCTTTGTGGCACCCTGCATATTCAAGTCATTGAGACAAAATTTTGCACATCCAAAAGCGCATAAAAGAAAGATAGGAAGGAGTGAAGGGCATAAAACCAAAACAGGGGAGGCAAGAAAACAGGAACAGGAGGGATTTGAATCATGTCTCACATAGGAGTCGGAAAAATCAGGACAAGTCAAATTACAGCATCTTTCGATCATGCACTTCAGAGAACAGTCTGCTACTCACACAAAAAGGTTTCTCGTTTGACCGAAGGAAGGTACGAGTCACGACTAGAGACATAGGGGGTGTTTGGTAATCAGCTGGTGGCTGTTGGCTAGTGGCTTTTTGTTGTGGCTAGATTGACCGGCTTTTTTAGTGGCTTGTTTGACTGGCTGTGTAATTATTGGTTGTATATAAAAGTGTTTGGTAAAAACGGTTGTTAGTGTTTGGTAAAAACGTTGTTAGTGTTGGCTGTTAAGTACAAAATTAAAGCAAAAGCCAAAAGCCAGCAACAAAAGCTAGCCGGCTTTTCAACTACTCCAAAAGCCGTTTACCAAACACTTTTTTTGGCTGTTTGACCAGATATAAAAGCCAAAAGCCAATGAAAAAGCCAACCAAAAGCCATTTACCAAACACCCCCATAACTTATGCAGATCACATACTTCCTCCGTTTCAAAAAAATGACTACACTTTCTATTTTAAGAAGTTTCAAATTAATGACTACACTTCTCTTTTTTCCTTTTTTTGGTAATTTTTTCTCTCTATCTCTCTCCTACGACATATCTTACCCCACAATCTCTCACACAAACAAAAAGTGCCTAGGAGTCCGCAAAAGAAGTGTAGTCATTTTTTTGAAACGGAGGAAGTAATAAACTACCTACATGATACACCTCTTCACGAGTATGGAAGGCAGAAAAAAACAATCGGTGACTAAACTTCCTGATTCACCTTTAATTATAGTGTTCTCATATTCGAAGGGAATAAAAGAGGCACCACTCAAATTAAGCAATGTGACTCAAATGATGATGGGGCATACACAACATTCAATTCTTAGCTCCGTAAATAGCAATATCGGAGCATAATGTTCCCTCCATTAAAGTAGCAACAATGTAAAGTCGTGACTATTTTGGGCCATCAACATATCAAGCCGTCACTTCTCACTTATCGTGAGCTAGCAAGGTAACACAATCGTATATCCCGAGATGCCAGCAATTAAACAGTTAAACTGAATAATAGAGAGCCTATAGAAAGGGGTGTTCTCAATCATGAAGGGCTCAAAATAATGTGATCACTGACTATGGTGTGCGTTCTCTTCACCTTATTTTCCCTTAATGTATTTGAATTCAACTTATTTGAACTAATGTGAGCTTATGCAAACTTATTATAACTTATTGAAGGTCATTATATAAGCTGTGAGAACTAATAAAACATATCTCAACTTATCGAAACTTATCTGACGCTAAATTGAGACTCATTAGATAACAATTAATAAGATTGATAAGAAGGATGAGGAGATAAGTAACCTGAACAATGCGGCTAGCATCGAGCTCGAAAGTGTTACAAGAGACGGAAGAATCGAAAAGACGGCTACATTGATCCAATCTCTGGCTCTCATCTCTGTACTCCAATATTCTCTCCCTAATTACCCACAAGAAAATCAAGAACACACCCATTAATCAAAAATACACAATTAACAAAACCCATAAATTAAAAACAAAAAAAGAATGAAACTTTACTCAATTTGTAATAGAACTTTCTGGGAATCAGGATGGAGATCTGCCCATTTAGTGCTGTAACTTGCTGGTGTTTTCTCGTTTGTAAACAGAAACAACTGTTGCTGTTGCTGTTGTTGTTGCTGTTGCTGAAGTTGTTGTTGCTGTTGCTGAAGTTGTTGTTGCTGGAGTTGAAACTGTTGTTGTTGTTGCTGTTGTTGTTGTTGTTGTTGTAAAAAGGGATTTGGTTGTTGTTGTTGTTGTTGTTGTTGTTGAGATGGGGTGGGAAATTGGAAAGGGGATGGTTGTTGTTGTTGTTGGGGAGTGGAGAAGAGAGAGAAAGACGACATTGTTGAATGTTGAATTAGAGTAACATTTGGGAGAATGAATCTGAGTGAGTAAAGATGAATTAATTTGGCGCGATTGATGAATTTGGTAGAAAATTGAAAAACCCTAGTCGTAGTCGAGGAGGGAATATGGTGAAACGGAAAAAGAAAAAAGGTGGAAGCAATGCAAAGCTTCAAATTTGCAGCTGTTTGCTGCGTTTGTTTAAACTCGAAACTTACATCTTCATATCAGCTCCTTCAGGGCTATATTTTGGGCCGGGCAAATCTAAGTTTCAAATCCTATTCAACACACTTCACACTACACACTATACACGAGCCTTGTTAGGACATGACCCGTTCAACAACTTAAAAAAAAAAAGAGTTATCATAATAGTGGTCATCGACAAGTTTTCGACTCATTTTGAGCAATGTACTTATACTAGAGGTGAGATTACTAGTGAATGTTTAAAAGTTGGAACCATTGTGGTAACTGGTAAGACCGAAGAAAAGTGAGATTAATCCCATCAATTTTTCTATAAAAAATTAGTTCACTTGAATATAAAATAATAAAGATAATTTTGATGCAATAAAATTCAGATGAACTGAACACGTTATGAGTGTGGGAAATCCTTCACAAATTAAGTTTAATAAAAATGAGATTAACTCATTGGTTTGTAAGTTGAAGGAAATTGTTTTACTAAAGATTTTTCCGAAATTCAGAAAAAGGCCTTCAGATAATATTAGATTAAGTTTGGTTCAAAGTAGATAAGTTCACAGTTGATAAGGTCTCCATTAAGATTTACAACTAAATAAATTTATACATTGTAGATGAGAAGAACATGTCATTAAGTAATTCTTTAACCAATTAATATTTCACCTTGTGTTGAACAGAGTATGTACGATGCACACGAATTTTTCTTAGCTCCTCCAAAACTGTATATAGACCCTAATCATAATTTGTAGTTGTGAATTCGACGTAGGTACCTTTTGTTAGCTCTAAGTTTAACTTATATGAATATAGCCCATTTTGTTAATCTTGAAATTAATTCACCTAAAATGATTGTTTAATCATCCGCACATGTTGCAACGATGGATAGTGTGCGTAAATTTCTTGCAACGGTTGTTACTACGAAGTAGGAGGTTCATAAACTGGACGTTAACCACGGGTCTTTCACGATGATTTGTACAAGGAGGTTTGCATGCAACATTTAGGGGTGTTCATTTCGGGTTGTCCGATCTGAATTCCTTTTTTAGGAAAAAAAAACATTAAAATCAATTTAATTTTATAAATAACCGGTATTATCGGATCGAATTTTTGTATAATGATCCAGATATATCGGATTTTCCTCACATTTTGAGTTTTTCGAATATCCAAAAATAGCAAAATGGAGATCCGAAAAAAAAAAATTCGGATAACCGATCCGAAACAACCAAAACGGTAAATTTCGAATTGAATATCTATGAACATCCCTAGCAACATTCCTTCTACTTTCCCTTCACCATATCTGTTTAGGTAGGTGAGTAACAGCACAGTGGGTAAGCTACCCACTACTAATAGAGCCATTAATATATTATTATTTAATTTGGTGGGGGTTCCACCGTTACTACTTTTTACTCTCACAATTAAAGGTGGGTAGTTTACCCAGTGGGTAAACAAAGTTTTTCCCGTCTCTTTATGGTTCACAATAATCTCTTCAATATTGGTTAGCTAATCTTACATGTGGACTTTACAAGTACGACTTTCAAAAATTGGATATTGATCATACTTTATTTGGTTATCAGAAAAAGGAGCACATTAGTCTTCACTGGGCAATCTGGATGATATCTTGGTTGCATGCGGCTAGGGGTGTAAACGATCTGAGCCGGCTCGTAGAGCCCTCGAGCTCGGCTCGGTCAAAGCTCGGCTCGAGCTCGGTCAACTTCGAGCCTGAGCCGAGCCTGAGCTATACGTTAGAGCTCGAGCCCGAGCCCAGCAAAGCTCGGCTCGTTTAAGAAAAATTACATCTGAAACGTGTGGCAATAAGAAAAATAAAAAAAATAGCCCAAACATGCAAAAGCCCATAAAAGAATATAATGTTATTGAGTTTAGTTTTCATATTGTATTAAATTTATGTATGATGGACTATTACATATTTTACTTTATGTAAGGAAGAACAATAAAACCAAAAACCAATAGGCGGGAGAAAAAAAAAGCCGAGCCCGAGCCGAGCTCGAGCTCGAAAGTTTGTAAACGAGCCGAGCTCGAGCTCCACCTTGGCGAGCTCGTCGAGCTTCGAGCCGAGCCGAGCTTGGTCGAGCTCGAGCTCAGCTCGGCTCGTTTACACCCCTACATGCGGCAATTATTCATAATATGTGTATATAAAGGGAAATGCTCCTGAATCAACTTGCGATCTTGATTTTTAGCATGAAATTGGCCCTTTAGCCTACTATCAAACAAAATCGCCATAAACATGGCGTTGATTTTAAGTGGCTTGAGATGCTTTAGGTTCACACTTGAGTCCGTCATCCGTTGTTAGTTAAATTGTTTTGTGATAAAAAGCAATCATTTATATTGCCACCAATTCGGTTTTTCATGAGCGGTCCAACGAAGCATTTTGACATCGGTTGTGACTTTATGCGGTTTTGTCTGTTGTTACTTTTCCGACTTGTATAAGAACTAAGTTTCAATTGGCTCGTATTTACGTTAAGGCAATGAGTGAGTAGGGGACCTATATTGAGGCAAGAGATTGCAGTCGACACCCCAATTTAAGAATATAATTTATTTTCTATTCATTAGATGGCTAAAAAAAATTAAGTATTGTGTTAATTTTCGATTTTGCAACTCCAATTTTCAAATCTCTAAATCTATAATTGACACCCCAATGGTAAATCTTGTGGTCCGCCATTGCAGTCGATCATATTACATCTTCATATTATTGTCGTGGTTGAAGTTGGATTTTGTCTAAGCTTTACTCTTCTAATCGAGAAGGAGTATGTATGTCTTATAAGTTTCATTCATATAAGGAAAACAATATATTCCCTATTAAGTTTTTTATGTGTTTGGTGCTTCTAGTTAAAGTTATAAAACTCTAGGGAGATTGGACTATTTTCTCAAACTTTATCACTTTCACTTAGATTTTGTCACCTGATACGTGTTACTCCTTAAACATGGGAGTATCTAGTGTTTATATAAAACATCAAAAAAAGCATAGTTTGCTAATTGTTATTTTCATTGCATCACAAAATTATATAAAAAATAATACAGACCATTAAAAAAAACGATAAAATAAGTCCAACGAAATCGATTTTTGTGTCAATTGTTGATCATTTCACACAGTATCTTCTCACTTTGCGTCATTTTAATTTTAATTAATATAAAAATACATTTTTTAATCTAAAGAACTCTATAACTAATTTCATATTGTAGATTAAACAAGAGTCGTGTCATAAATCTAACTACTTTCTTGATTATCAACTATTAATAGCCAAAACACGAGATTAACAATTAGTATTTAGCTATATAAATATATAGTCCAAAAAGTAATTTCATACGGATATCACGTCCCTACTCTCTATGATAAAACTATAATGAAAAATGCACATACAAAACTAGAACATTTTACTAGGATTAAAATAACTAAATATAATTTGATCAATCCAAGCTATCTAGTCATGGAAAAGCAAAGCCATTACAACCAAAACTCACTACACATAATAATATAATCTCAAGCTGTTCATGGCAGGTCAAAAATCTACAGTAAAAACTCCAAATTTTAACCTCATCTAAATCCCTTCACTTTAACCTACCTACTCCCATCAAAATTACAGCCTGACCCCACCACCTCCAAATATTACATAAACACTATAATTTCTTTTAAATAAAAATAAAATAGATTAGAGTTTTTCCTATGATTTTTTCCCTTTCCCATTTTCTAAAAAAGAAAAAAAGGACAAAAACAGTAAAATTCTCACTTGAGTCCATTAGCTGATGTAGAGATAGCAAGTTCTGGTAAGGAAGTGAAACAATCAGCACCAACAAACCCAACCACTTCACCACTCTCCATATGCCACGTGTCACTTCTACTAACCCCACCACCACCATCTCCGCCACCACTACCGGCGGCGGAACCACTATGGTTGTTAACATCGCCACCGTTCATGTAGGACCCAATATCATGATGATGAGGAAAAGCCCAAACCCCACGTCCTAACCCAAACCCAACATCCTCAAGCCCGAGCCCAAGCCCGAACCCACCTAAAGCAAGTATCCCAGCATGCCCACCACCACCACCACTAAGCAGCGACGTAAACCCACCACCACCAATTGGAGTAGAAAGAAACACAGGGGTGTGTGAGTGTGAGTGTGAGTTGATCGGGTCAAGAACCGGGCCGGGAGAGACGGCGGAGGAAGTAGAGGTGGTGGTGGTGGTGGTGGGGTAGGAGGAAGTACGAGAACGTTTAGCAGTCTTGCGGGACCCACCGCCGACGGGGATGTCACGGAGGGTCCCACCATGGGTCCAGTAACGACGGCAAGACTTGCAGAAGTGACGTGGCTGAGAGAAGTTGTAGTTGTTGTAGTAACAGAATTTAGTGTTGATGGAAGTACAACGTGGACATGGTAATGGGTCTTGTTGCTCCACCGGTGGTAGTGGCGCTCCCATTTGTTGTGCTCTTATTGCTCTTCTCTCCGCCGCGGCTTCCGTCGGCATTAGTGGCGGATGTAGTTTGGATGATAGAAAATAATAGAGGAATAGGAAGAGGGGGGTTGTATGTTTGTTTGTAGGAGTGAAATTGTTAGGGGTTGTTTGTTTGGTGAGGGGGAAAAAGGGGAAGGAAGTGGGGTTTTAATATGAGGGGGGGAGGGGGGAGGGGGGAGAAGGGGAAGGAGAGGAGAGTGTTGTGGTGAGAAGAGGCAGAGCATGCAGAGGAAACAGCCAAACAGAGGATTATATTCGAAACAATGAGAAATGAAAAACCAGCTTTTTGCAGTTAATCAGTCGGCTGTTTGGGGAGAATTTTTTTGGAGGGGAAATTATTATTATCTTTGTTTGGAGGTAATAGAGTGAGACATAATAAGTTAATGGTGAAAGTGGATAAGGACTTGGCAATATTTGGTGACTTCGTTTCTTTTTAATTTATCTAAACTTGATTTTTTATTAGATTTTATTTATTTTAATTTTATCTATTTCCTCCGTTTTTTTAAATTGTAACAATTGAACATATTTGTAAGAGGTAAAACATTCAATTGTTACAGCTAAAAAAAATAGAGGAAGTATATTTATCTTTTTTTTTAATAAAGACTGAAAATAGGTTGAAAAGAAAATACCTTTTATTTTAAACTGAACGAAAGGTCTATTCTCTTCAACATAAATGATATGGACTAGACTGAACTAAATTGAAGTTATGAAGTTAATTAACTGAAAGGCACATAATAAAATGTGAGAGTATATTATACAGAGCTGATTTTTTGTTTATATAACAGTAAGGAGAAAAGAAAGAGTGTTAGGAGGCCCTCCGCTAGAGGGGAACTCCTAACACATCATTACAAACCATATGTGAACTAGGGGTGTTCATTTCGGATTATCCGATCCGAAATTTTCGGATCGGGAGAAGTGCGATCCGAATCCGATCCGGAAATTCCGGATACCCATTTTTTCGGATATCCGAAATTTCGGATCGGATACCCGGATTATCCGATCCGTTTTTGTGGAAAAAAAAGTTTAAAATCAATTTTATTTAATAGAAAAAATTACGGATATTTCGGATCGGGTCGGATAATTAACCGAAAAATATCCGTTTTTTAAAACATTTTTCGGATATCCGATCCGAATTATCCGAAACACTATATTTCGGATCGGATCGACCGGATCGCGGATCGGATCAATCGAATCGGATTTTTGTGAACACCCCTAATGTGAACGTGTAGAACCATTCCAGTCCGTAATACAAAGAGAATCTATAACTCGATGACCCGTATTTGCAATCCACTTTGTTGCTTGATTTGCTTCTCTATACACGTGGCTGATTTGAAAATCCTGAAAAGCTTTAAGGGATAGCTTTGTCTCTTCAATGATGTTGTCAATCTGCCATGGTGAATTGCATTTTCCTTTTACTATATTGACGACTAGTAAGTTGTCTCCTTCCATAAGAAGTTGTGACTTGGTGAGGCTTGAGGCTTTTATGACCCCGCTATGGAGTGCGGTGGCTTCTGATATGATGACCGACGTATTACCCAAATTGTGGGATTCTGCTACAAGAACTTGACCTTCATGATCTCTAATAATATAATTCGCTGATGCATTGTTGTTTTTGACGGAGCCATCGAAGTTGAGTTTTAGTGTGCCCATTGGAGGTGGGTATCAGGCTACGTAGATGGGTTGTTGGACTGACTTTTGATTGGAGGTAGAGGGAATTGAACTGGGAAATAGGCCTTAAGGGCCCGTTCTTTTCAACTAATTTTCAGACAATTTAGCGGAATAAATTAGTTCATACCATAAGTTATAATAAGTTCGGTTAAGTTCAAATAAGCAAAAATAATGCTTAACCCTCTCACAAACATGGTGTGAATAAGTTCTAATAATTCAAATAAGTTAAAAATAATTTCTAATAAGTTTAGATATGTTAGCTAAGTTTAGATAAGTTTAAATAAGTAAAAATAATTTTTAAAAAGTTTAGATAAGTTCAAATAAACAAATATAAGTTATACTCCATAAGGTAAAATAAGTTTAGATAAGTTCAGATAACCAAAAATAAGTTGAAAAGAACAGATGCATGTAAATTTGTTAAAGGATAATTAACTACATGTGTCCTACTCGATGAAGGAGAGGAAGGGTAACATATATAATTATATATAGTATGTTATGCTAGTCCACCTATCAGTCTATCACCAATTAATTTTATTATGGAATTCCTTCTTGGCTCCTGTGTGGTCAAACTCTCTTTCGATTTAGATACGTGAATATAGGCCCCATGAAGTGTATCAAAAACTTTCTTGATCAAATTGAATTGAAATTATTTGAGGAAAAGTTGAAGAGGAAACCAATTGAAATTAACAAATTTGAACTTAATTTTCATTAATTCTATAACAGGACTAAATGAATAATTTGGGGGTAGTTTTGGTTGGGTATCTGTCATTTTTTGTGCTACTATTACTCCACATTGTCTTTGACCATATATTGATTGAGCTGGGAAGACAAACCAATTTGTTTGTGTTGAAGAGATAGATAATTGGGGTAAAAAAATCTTTTGCTCAGATACTGTGTCGAACTGGATTTGTGTTGCGGCATTTTGTCGTCAAGGTTTAGCTATGTTCCTCTTTCTCCATTGAACATTTTGGGGATTATGTTTGACACCTTCTTTGTAGTTAAAACTTGGGGAAAAAAAACAAAAGTAATCTGTCAAATTTGATACTTCTATCATATGTGCATTGTTGAAGAACAAGGGTTGTTTGATAAACAAATTTTTAGATGGTTTTGCGTTAGTTTTTTGCTGTTGGTTTTTTATGTGATCAAACGATGAAATTTGACAATTGTCCTTTTGAATAGCTGAAAGTCTTTCAGCTAAAAGTGCAAAGTTGCTCTGACTAGATTTTTTAAGTGACTCTTTACTTGTATTTTTTGCTTCATTATGCACTTATCAATGAATATCAATTACTAATTTTATCAAACACATTTTAAATAGTTAATAGTTAAACAACTAATACAAACAACTGATAAAATAAGCCAATACAAATAGCCAAATACCCTCGTAAATTTAACCATTTGCTCTCTATGTCTTCTAATGGAGATGTTAAGCAATACGAAAAAGTGTCCAACTACAGATAACGCTCTTGGTAAGGAAAAAAAACTACAGATAATGCTCTTGCGGAAGAGTTTCTCAATAAAAATAAGTTGAAATAAAGAGGCATGATTGCGAGTCCGAATCAGGTCTAATAAGTTCAGATAAGTTAAGATAAATTCATATCAGCAAAAATAAGTTGAAAAGACCAGATTTATACAACAAAATCATAAAATAACAAGTTTTTTTTTTGTTCTACCAATCTATCAGTTAGAGCATTTTCCAATATGCACTTAAGTCAAAATAAAAATATCAAGTTGTTACCGCATATTTTCACATCCAAGAGTAGATGGAAGTTATGAGATTAATATTCAAATGAAGAGGAAGTTACTATTTAGTGGGTGGTTAATTAACTCTCCATGATGTAACAAAATAACCAACCATTCCAAGATAACTACCCATGATGTTAACACAACTTCTATTCCTTCCCTTTATAAATAGAGGACTCAAGAGAAGAAGAAATTCGGATCAAACCTACCCATCAAAATGACATATCTCTTATCTTAGATTATCATAGCATAGCATAGCCTAGTTTAGCATAGTTTTAGTGTAGAATCTCAATTAGACTTCGTCTATTTGTCCTAGTTATGTATCTTTAGAGTCTTCGGTTCTAATTTCATGTTGTAATTGAGGTATTTTATTCTATAACAGTTTAATCTCGACATGCGTGCATTTCTTGTCTCAAGATTGTGCGGTCCATCTCTAAGATTGTAGTAAATACATTATCTCATTTACTCATGTTTATCCGTCTTCAAGCATATCACATGTACGTTAGCGAGGAACCCTTGCTTACACAAGGACCAGCAACCCCAGGAGAGTGGAACACCACCTCCTTGGCGCTCTGGACCATCTGCGACGGGGTGTCAGTTGCTTGTTGACAGATTTTTGTCCCAATAAATTGTTGACAGAGTCTTGTCCCAATAGTGGTTGATAGGATCTGTCCCTATAAGTGTTGACAAATTTTTGTCTCAACACAAACATACTCTCTTTTGCAAATGAAAAATCCTATTATTATTGAACTAAAAAAAGTAGTAGAAAAGCAATAGGAAGAATAATGCATCAACCATGAGAGTTAACAACTTAAATAGTTGTAGAACTAGGTCTTTCTTAATTGTGGGTACCAACTTCTAAAGGCAAACAATAGTATATTTTTCTACCTAACAATTTATACACAAATGGAATTTGGTAATAGCCAACTCTCTTTTTTAACTAAAGGAGGAGTACTCATGTCATGGCAAACCGAATTTTGTAGAGTACTATCGTGACGCACGAGTCAAACCTTGCAATTGAATGAAGAAATCATAATGCTCGGGCGTAAGGATTAACTTTTATGAATTAATTACTGAAAGTTGTAATTTGATACTCCATATATCATGCCTGCAAAAATAAAATTGCACGGGCCATAGTGCTATTTCACTTTTCAAACGTAAAATGTGAAGATCATATCATATGCAATCATTAAATTGAAAGTTAGGATCATAATGATGGAATTTTCTTTCTTAGCTTGCAGCATTAGGCACAAAAATTATGACTTGCCTTCATTTGTCAACTTAAACTATCCTTAGAACAAAGCTACATATCATATATAGGTGTGTCGCACACCCGGTCCTTAGGTAAGATATAAATCTAGTTACTCTCTTTTCCTATGATCTTATTGATCTATATGAGTTTTATACAAGTTTTAATTTTTGGTTAAATCGAGTAAATGAAAAAAGTAAAATGATAGGACTAATTATCTTTTGTGTGGAAATAAAGTAATGTGTGGTGCATTTTTTTGGGAACATCCCAAAGTGGCAAAAAGAGTATAATCTATTATACTAAGGGTGCATAATCTTCAAGTTACTTTAATTTATGAGAGCTTATGAGGTAGTGGTTCATGCTTGAGTTGAATCACTTGCCTTAGATTTTTATAGAAGTTGCTAGATTTTTATGCACGAGATGCGTGCGACAACAATTTTATTATGAAATTTCATAATTCACAGTAGATAATTTTATGGATAGGCGCATCTTACCACCTAAACTTTTCATGTTTTTAGAAACTCCCACCTTAATGATTTTTTTTTAAAAAATTCCACCTACCATGTACGATTTTATTAAAAACTCCTACCACTTAACGATTTTTGTCAAATATCATAAACAAAACCGTTAAGTGGGTCCCACATATACATTTTGTTAACAAAATAGAACTTGAAATGGTTGCAATTCTTTCCAAATAGTTGTAATTTGTTCCAAATTTGCTCTAAATTTGTTGAGGATTTGCCCTTAAATTGATGAAATTGACTTCAATTTTAGCGTAAACTAATAATAAAATGCATATGTGGGGCCTACTTCACGATTTTGTTAACGAAATTTAACAAAAATCATCAAGTGATGGAGTTTCTAACAAAATTGGGAATGATAGGTGAAAATTTAAAAGAAAAATTCATTAAGGTGAGAGTTTCTAAAAACGTGAAAAATTTAGGTGGTTTGAACAAAAAATCCTAATTTTATTTGCATACGATGTGTGTTTTGCCTACTGTACCATGATAAAATGTGAAGGTATTGTTGGATCACAAGGAGACACTCAAGAAGGGGGGGTTGAATTGAGTGTGGTATTTTCTAAATTTTATCGAACTTTCTTTCGAGATCTCAGAGACCTTCTCTGAGCTTTTGAGTTGCGTATATGAATATTGTTTATTCGATAAGAATTTCTAGAATAGTAAATAGAAAGGCAGTAATAAAGAGACGAGACAAGCAATTTTACCGTGGTTCAATCTCACCTCTGAGATCTACGTCCACCCTACCTTTTCTTTTATTAATTGAATCACAAAATACCAAACCCTTGATACAACTTGATTCCCTCACTACTAACCCTAGTAGTGCCCCCCAACACTTAACCCTAAGCGTTGCTAATTGAATTAGATTTATGCTCAAACCAACCCAACACTCTCTATAATAAGAAAATTACAGAAAGATTTTAGTCCTCTAAAATCGTGCTTCTTGATAAGCTAATGAGGAAAGTTACGATCTAAAACTGTTTCCAGCTATATAACAGCTCAGTGCCATGCTCAGTGCCGTGCTCAGTGCC
Organism: Patellifolia procumbens; assembly: GCA_947645195.1. Classification (NCBI taxonomy): domain Eukaryota; kingdom Viridiplantae; phylum Streptophyta; class Magnoliopsida; order Caryophyllales; family Amaranthaceae; genus Patellifolia; species Patellifolia procumbens. The sequence goes on from CANSGD010000144.1 coordinate 6,434,536, forward strand.
TTGCTCAGAGCCACTGAAGACAAATATCTCTTCCGAAAAATCCGGGCCATAATCTTTGATCTTCTATCTTTTCCAAACTCGTCTTATATCTTTTCCAAAGCTGATCTTCATGTATCATTGGAGATTTTGCTAGAGGATAAAATCTTTTTAGAATTAATCATTTTATCTTTGACATAAAAAAGATAATATTTTCCAAAACTAATCGCATAATCAGTTTTAGAAAACTATCTTTATTTATATACAAAATCTTTATTTCAAGAAATAGATTATTATGAAAAATAATATTAACATGATTACTTTATTTCTTAACTCTAAGAGAATAAGTAATTATGCTAAAATTATTTTCATACTTTGTTTAAATATCCAACTATCAAAAACTCCAATGACTTTGTTGCTCGATCATGATTATTTCACTGACACACATACCCAAAACATGTTAATAACATACATGTGTTTGTCATCATCAAAATACACATGGACAAAGTGTCCCAACATACGTACACAACATATTTTGTTTTCAAGCTAAATTCATTTTGGCTCATTTTTCTTTGAAAACCTCCCTTAATCCCAACCATCAACTACAACTTTTGTTATATAGTACCCGATAAGGTACTTTTTGCTCATTGTCCAGATGATAAAAAATTCAAAAGTACTTGAAAATACTTTATCATATTTCTCATGCTAAAATACTTTATCATGATCAATTTAATCAAATGTGTCTTCACTCATGAACAATCAATTACTCATGTATTTCAATATAAAAAAATTCAAAAGTATATAAAAGTATAGCAAAATGGGTGTCTATTTATAGGTCTCAAGAAAATATAATCGTTGAAATTTTTTAAAATTGTTTTTACTTTGTAGGTTTTTAGATATTTTATATAGAAGTTTTGAACATCTTTAATTAAAAATCTGATGGCTAAATTTGGAAATAAACTTAATTAATTAATAAACTCATTGATTTATTTTATTTATTTTTCCTTTTCTTCTTTTTGGTGTCCACCCCCACCTCTTCACTTATATAATAGAGATGTATACGCCTATTAGATAAAAATAGTATTTAGGCCTCAGCGATGCCTGGAATTTTGTGCATTGAGTTTAATAATAATTAAACTAATTAATGTCATGGAGTGTGAAAAATAATTAAAAAAAAAAGTCATTTCATTACAATATGAATTTTTAAAATTTACAACTTAACTATTGAGTTATATTCATACATCATTATTGATTTATCACTAATAACATGTTGGAGTGGTGGTTGGAACTCCTTATTGCATACTCAATGTCACATGTTCGATTCTTCACATTGACATATATTTTATTTTTTTATATGAGAATGAAGTGGAAGGAGTGTCATTCAAAGAAAGATGGTGACACGTGCCGGATTGCAAGCTTTGCTTACGTTTTTTTAATATATATATATAGATAGATAGATTACAATAGCCGACTTTGAATTTGGAGTGCTTCGCTTAACTTCATTAGTCCTTTTGGGCTTTGGTTGTATTTATGGACCTTGGGATTTTTGAAAAAAAGCTTTTTCATTCTTCGATTATGTGTGGAAAGATAGATATAAAATGACTATCTTCAAATTATATAAACTATCTGAACTTATTTCAACTTATTGGATTTGAATAAAATTTATTTGAATTGTTTATGTAGTTTTTATGTGAACAGGGTGAAAACTATTAGAAGCTTTTGGAACTTATTGGAAGCTAATGAAACTTATTACAAACTAATATGATCTTATTTGAGGTTATTAAACTTAATATAACTTATCTAAATTCTAAACTTATTTGAGTTCTTTTTTTTCCCTTTTAGTAAGTCAAATTAAGTTAGAGAGAATTGAGCCTTAAAAACGACTTAAAATGTTTAGGTGTTTGACGATTTTTTTCCTTTATCCATCTTTGATATGTTAGTGTTTTATTCAAATAACATGCGACAAAATTCAGCTCCCAATCTATCTATATATTAAAAAGCATAGACATATATGGTAGTCTGACACATGTCATTCTCCTTCTTTCAACAACAATTTATCTGCTATATCATTCTCATCAATTAAAAAATATAACAGTGTCCTTGAAAAGGTTTGAACTCATGACCTCAAGGATGGAAGTTAAAGCTCTAGCCACTACGCTACTATATTATTGTTGCTTCCTTAATCAACATTAATAATGCTATTAATTTTCAATGAAAAGAATAATGAAGCTATCATTTTTAATGCATATTATGAATAAAATGACTTATATGCTACTTTTGCCAATATTTTTCTAACTAATAATATTAGTTGTTTTGAACTACTAAATTACAACAGAAATATACTCGGGGCATCGTCCGGGGCCTAAGAACTAGTTACACTAATAACATTACCAAACAACCTATGATCGAGTCGACTAATACGTTTTAACTTTCAACTATATATTATTGTTTTGAATTACAGTGACACATATTTTCATCTAGTGTTGCAAAATATAGTCTTTTCGAGTTGTGGAACGAAATTAGAAGATGTTAGTCCTAAAATTAAGAATATGTAAAGGGAGAAAAATTTGTCATATAGGATCAATGAATTTTAACTATGCACAATATTTGCAATCTTAGGTTTAAGAAAACACATACAGTATATTCTTAAATCATTGTCCATATATACTACTCACAAAAGCTACTAAAGTGATTTTTCCCCTCCTCAATAAGAAGATTTCCCTCCTAAAGTCACTCCTAACTTTGTCACTTTTAATAAATGACTCAATCGAAAAAATAAGTAGAAGCTTTATTAAATATTGATTAATAAATGCTCAATTGCTTATAGTGATATTTATATTTATGTTTAATTATTTAATTAGAAGTTTTTCCCCCAATAAATTAAAAAATGAGTATTTGCTCGAGCAGCTATGACAACTATCTAATTCGTTTTCGTGTGACGTAAATTGAATATTACACGAGCATGCATGAAGTGACTCCACCACCAAGTTATTCAAATGGGGCAGTAGTGTAATACACATACATTTAATGCAATTGAAAGATCTATGCAATTATTTTTTTCATTGTAACTTGTAAAGTCTAATAAAAGCTCATATGTTCATGCATCAAAATAGAACAAACTCCTGTAGAGCACCTAAACTTATGACTAACAGGACAATATATTTGACCCTTTTTCTCTGTCTTGTAAACGGATCATAAATAACAATCAGCTAGCCACTCACGTAACCAATACTATTCCAACTCATAGAGTTGAAGGACAATGCTTCACATGAACACATCAAAACATAAACTTTTCTTTTACCTTGTTCCGGCAAAAGATTGGTATAAAGTGTAAACTGATAATATCATAAGTATGTTGCACTTAAATTGGGACGGAGGAAGTGTTTCTGTCCAAGACAGCAACAGTGAATGTGGTGGTGGGTACTCGGTGGAATCGTGGCTCCCAAACGTCCTTCGTGGTGGTGGTTACCTGCAAAACAAGGAGAAACCTCGGGGGTGGTTCCGAGGATCGCCTCTCCGATGCCTAAGTCAGTCCAAATTGAGCACAAGATCTCTAGTAGAGAGAAAACGAGTATCAAGTGCAAGTATTTTGTGAGTGTGTGATTGAACCTAGGCATGGGTATTTATATGAGACATGGACTTGTAACTGACCTAGTAAAGTGAGTGAGCCTCTTTGGAAGTGGGCCAAGGTGGAACGAGGCCTTCATTAAACTCCAGCCTAGAGGCTATGTCCAGAGCGGTCTGCCTGAGGAGGTCTGCTCTGCTCCAAGCGCTCTGACGTGGAGTGGCAGGCTGCTGCCAGCTGGAGGTCTGCTAGGTAGACCCCATACAATTTGCCCCCCGGACCCAGTATTTGCAGATTGCAATATGCTGGGTGCGTTTGTTTTTGGTCTGGCGTTCTGCTCTTCGCAGAATGATACGTGGCTGTCTGTGAGTTGCTCTTCACAAACTCCAGAATGCTTCCATTTTTCCCGCCCATTTGGTTGGGGTGTTGAGCAAGGGTCATTATTCATTTTGAATTGAATTGAATTGATGTGACTCTTTGGGTTCCCAAGGAATGTAATGATGATAAGTTGGTGCTGAGTGGACGAATTATGCCTATTTAAAGGCTGAATCGACTTTTTGTGAAACTTTTCAGTTTCCTCTCCTTCGAACTCTTTGCTTTCAAACTTTCCTGTTGTTCTTCAAGAATTTCTTTTCGCCCTAACCATTTTCGAGTGATTTCTCTCGATTATCCTGGGATTTGTCTGCTTTTGGAGCTTAATTTGATATTTGATAATGTTGCGTTTGTGGCTTTCGTCTTCTCTTCCTTGGCGTCTTCCGTTCTCCATCTAGGTAAACTCTTTTTCTCAGATCTACTTTTGGTTTTTTCCTTCTTGGATGATTTTGATGTGATCTTCTCTGTGTTTATGGATTTCTCCCCCTTTTTCCTTCTGTACGCACTTATTTGCCTGTGTTTTTGAGGTTAGGGTTTCTTTCCTTTGGTCTTCAGATGCGATTGTTTATTTCTTTGCTTCATAGATCTGTTTGGTGTTGTTTCGTTTCCGTTCTGCCGCTCTGAATGATAGGCTCTGCTCTGCTTCTTCAGCAGGACTCTGCTCTGGTTGGTAGGCTCTGCTCTGCTTCTTCAGCTGAGTTCTGCTCTACTGTTGACATTTAAGATTTTTAGGGTTTGCTTTGTTTACCCTGTTATCCTCTTTACTTGCTGGGTTGTAGGCCTGTGATGTGCCTTCATTGTTTTGTCTGCGTTATTTGCAATAAAATATCATATTTCTTGGCTATTTCTGATCTTCACATACCATACATATCCTTAACCCCCAGTCTGGTAGCTCAGTCTGTAGGTCTGAGGTGCCAGACTATTTTTGCATGTATCTTTTTGTAAGAAAAGCAAGAAAATATCCTATTTCTTGGCTATTTCTGATCTTCACATACCATACATATCCTTGCCCCCCCGTCTGGTAGCTCAGTCTGTAGGTCTGAGGTGCCAGACTGTCTTGTGTTGTGACTACAAGTCTGATGTGTTGTTGTCTGTTTCTTGTGTTGTGTAGAATGTCTACTTCTCAGTCTGCTGCTTCCCGTGGGAAGGGTGTGGTATCTACCTCTTCGTCCGAGCCGGATGAGCCTTACCCGATGGACACTCAGTCCCCGTTTTTAAAGTTGGATCTGCCTCGGTGTAAGGACGAGGTGGTTCCGGAGGAATGGGAGATCTTTGACCCCTGGAACGGTCTTCGTAAGGAGTTGTTGGGTCCTGAAACCAACAGATTCCCTCCCAACTACAAGTTTAAGCCCACTCTGCCCACAGTCAAATGGAAGTACAGCGACCATGAGATGCGGAGTCTTGCCCTTTACGACAGCAAGGGTAAGCCTTATTTGGCGAAGAAATCTGCAGAAGCGTTCAAACGGGCGCACGCTGCATACTACCTTGAGATTGCTGCGGATATCAAGCCGCTTCGCGGGTCTTGGGTAGTGCTTCCCCGAGAGGGTCAGAGCCTGGCAGATGTACCAGAGGGGTACACTGCTGTTTATATGAAGCAGCTGGAGTTCGGGCTTAGATTCCCCATCCACTGGTTTTTTGAGTGGGTTCTCTGCCGGTATCACATGGCTCTCTGCCAAGTCAATCCCCAGTCTCTGAAGAAGATTCTGGGGTTTATTTGGGTTTGTGAAGCTCTAGGCTTCCCCCTCACCATGAAACTCTTTCAATGCCTGTTTTACTTTAAGAGGCAGGGGGGAGTACAGCTTTTTCACCGGCTCGGTGCGGGCCAATCATCTGACGGTCTATCCCGTTGATCTCAGTCTGAAAGATTGGCGGGATAGTTTTGTCTTTGTTAGGGTACCGACGGAGGAGGGGCACCCTTATCAATTTAAGGCCCCTCTGCGCCCTGTGGAGCCTAACTTCCAGAAGCAGTTGGACCCAAATGTGCTGAACTGGGACGAGAGGGTAGCTTACTACTACTTCAAGTCCAGATCCAAGGTTACTGCCGGGAAGCAGTTTCTTCCCAAGTACTGGTTACCGCATCACTATGTGATGTGTCAGAATGCCTTCCTTAGGATAGGCCATCTGTCCCCTGACTATACTACTGGTAAGCGCTCTGCCAGCCCTTAACTCTGCTTCTCATTTTCCATTCTGATGTGCCCCATGGCATTCATTGTTTGTACTGTGCTGCAGCTCCGTGCAGACAGTTTGTTCTCCAAGTGATTAAGGGTGGGTCTTGAGCTTGCGGGCATGTTCTGCCCCTTTCCATTATTTTCCTTCTGCATTCTGACTTGCTGTAGCTAACGAATATTCTGATATTGCAGAGACTCTGGGGTCTGCCATTCCTTGGGAGCTGGGTCTGAGTCAGTCTTCAATGTGTCGCAGGTATCGTCCGGTACCTGACCCAGGGACCTACTCCGTCCCTGATTTCATTAGGGAGATTAACACTACTTCCTTGGACCATCCTTCCCTCCGGACCAAGCGCCCGGAACTTGTGGATAGGTTTACTGGGACGTCCCGGCCGCAAGGGGCCCCCTCTGCCACTGTCACAGAGATTCAATCTGATGACGAGGAGGAGGCGGCGGCTGTTCCTCTGCAGATCCATCGTTCCCGGCGTGCTGCGCATCTGCCGGAAGACGATGATGATGATGGATCTGCAGAGGGGGCCAGCACTCTGCAAGGGACTGTTCTGATTGTTGAGCCCCTACAACAGCTTCCTCCTGCGCAACCAGGTACTACTTATGATGAACCACAAGGTACTCTTTCTGCTTGTGTGCACTCTGCTAATCGCTTGTCATTTTCTCTGTTTACTTTCAGAACCACCTGTGGTGGAGGATGTGCCCATGGGAGGGCCTGACCAAGCGGCGACAGAGTTTGACAGGACGGAGAAAGAACCTACTCCAGTGGGTGGTTCTGCTCAGCCTGATGAGGTTGGTCAGGAGTCTCACCAAGCCATGACCGATTTTGACAGGACGGGAGCGGAGGCTGCTAAGACTGTCACGACTCAGTCTGCAGAGGATCAGAGTGAGGGCCAGTCAGGTAGGTGTCTTCTTCAGACCCAGACTACTCTTTCTTATAGGTTTCTTTTTACCTGCACCTTCTTGATTTCCCTGTTTTTATTTTAATGTGATAGGTTCCGCTGGGCAGGCCGTCCCTACGCCTGTTCAGACTAACCAGGAGGTGGTGGAGCCTCTCCAGCATGAGAGGGTGGAGCAGCAGAGCTCGGCTTCCGCCCCAGTGGTGGAGACTGTCGTGTCTCCCCCTGTTCAGAAGTCTACTCCTCCTGTCCAGAGGCCTACTCCTCCTGGTAGGAAGGCTGCTCCTCCTCCTCCCAGAGGCTTTAAGCAGGTCCTTGCCCCTACTCCTGAGGATCTGGCGCGTGTGGTTAGTGTTTCCTTTTCCTCTCTTTCCTCTTGTAGAGTCAATTCGTTCTGTGCCTTACTTTGCTGACGACATTTTTTACCTTTTGTTTTCTTCAGCAACAATTGAGGGCTAGGAAGGTGCAGTCTGCTGCGGCTCTTCAGACCTCTGCTCCCACTGCGGGCCAGCTTAAACCCCCTGCAGAGGGTGCTCAGCAGACTATGGCTGAGCCTGAGGTCTCTTCTCATTCCCAGAAGAGGCCAGCAGAGAGGCAGAGTGAGGAAGGAGCTCCTCAGAAGAAGAAGACTCGTCTCCCTGCTGACTCCCCTCGGATCGTTGTTGTTGAGGACGACGTCGCCACCAAAGGTGTGTACCCCTTACCTGGTCTTAGCTCCGGCCTTTTCCCTTCTGTGGAACTGACTGGACTTTCTTTTGGCTCAGGTTCTCTGCAGAGGGAATCGGCGGACGACCAGCACGAGGCTCAGGGGCGGGAGCAGATGTCTGTGGCTTTCCCTGATCCCAGTGAGTGGTTGAAGCTTCTGGCAAGTCGCTTCTCACCGGACTATGCTGTTCAAGATGTCCCTCTGGTGAGTTGTCTGTCCTTTTTACAGTCATCTGTTTATGACATTAAGATTTCTTTCTGATCTGCTTTTTCCTTGTTTACAGGCTGCGCGGGCCGGCGCCTTCATTGGGTAGTTCTGCCATGCTGTAGGGTTGGGTAGACATGAGGCAGATCTCCCTGAACTGCAGCAGCTTAAGGCTCAGGTAGCACAGCAGAGAGCAGAGTATGCCAAGCTGAAGGCTCAGAACTCTCTGATTGTGTCCACCTGCCGCGAAACTGAAGAGGAGAGGGATGCTCTGATTGTGGAGCTCGACACCTTGCGGACCGTCAACCAACGCATGGAGGGTCAGGCGGCGCAAGCAGAGGCTATCGTGGCTAAGCATTCCCGACTCTTTTCCCAGCTTAGTGAGGCGTTGTATCGCGCTTCGACGGTGGAGACTAAGCTGAAGACCTCCGAGGCCCGGCTGCAGGCAGCGTTGAAGGAGCAGGAGCAGCTCAGGGGTCAGCTCTCTGCTATACGGGCTGAACATGAAGGCTGCTCTGCTAAATTGGCTTTGCAAGCCAAGGAGGCTGAGGCAGCCCTGAGACAGAAGGAGGAGAAGCTAGGGGCAGAGTTCTCCAAGTTGCTTTCTGAGAGGGAGGCTCAGCAGGCTAAGGAGGCTGAGGTAGCCCTAAAGCAGAAAGAGGCTCAGCTGCTGGCGGAGGAGGCTGCCCGGGCTGCGCAGATGGAGGAGGCGTTCGGGAACAAGTACTGGGAGGACTGCAAAGTTGCGGTCCGCAGGGTTCTCTGGCATTTGCAGCCCTCTTTCAACTGGGATGCCTTTGAGGATGCCTACGCCAGTCAGGTGCATATGCGACCTCCGGTGACTCAGGAGCTCAGAGATCTGGAGTTGCTCTACTCTCTGCCTTCAGAGGGAGAGTCTTCAGAGCAGCAAGCTGATTGGAGCTCTGCAAAGGATGGCAGCTCCGTTCCTAAGCAATAGGAACTCGGGCGGCTATCTCATGCTTCGCCTCAGTCTTCTTGTGACTCCTGTCTGAGCTGCTGAGGTAGGGGAGCTGGGAGCCTGTGCTGAACTGATTGCAGTCCTCCGTTTTTTCCCTCCGATGATATCCTAATTGACTTATCTTATAATATTTGTAACTAAATAGTCAAACATTTACTTTTCATCTATATTTGCTCCCTTCTTTTGATTAGGTAGACGCCGTTGTGTTAGTACTATGTAGCACTCTGATTTGGCTTATAGCCAGATCTTCTTATGTAACATTCAATTATTTTTCCTGCAATGCGAGTTGCGTTCTTCTGTTGACTTTTGTGCTTTCTATTTGATGCATACCAAGTTTTGTTATTTCTGCTAAGTACTTGCGTTCTGCTCTGATGATGAGTCTGTCGTGCCATCAAGCAATATATCTGGGCATTGTCATTTACTTGGCTTGGTGGCCGGTGAGATTTGCTCAGAGGTGGGATATTAGGGGCCCTTTACTCTTCTGCTCTGCCTTATGCATGACAAAGATTCAACAATAGCAGAGCAAAGGAGGTATTTTGACGCCCTAAATCACGATGATTCCGGGAGTTTTGGGGTTCACCCTTTACCTCCTTCTGCCATCTTTTTCGTGTCGGGGTACGTTTTGGTGTTAGGAACTCTGGCGTCCCCATTAACCTTAGGTGTCTATGACTTATCCTTGCTGCTTTTTGGGCCTTCGGCCCTGCAGGTTTAGAGGTAGAGGTCTATGACATCGGTAAGTCGAGCCGGCATCTGATCACTCTGCGGGCCTCAGGGGCTCTGGACAGAGTTAACCTTTTGGCCGGCTCCCTTTCTTCATTATATAGTTTACTTCTGTGTCTGAAGAGCCTCTTCAGCCTTCAGTCTGACTCAGACCCTATTTTCTTTTGCCAGACTGTGGTACTTTTTCTCAGTCTGCTAAGGGTCTATTTGATTTTTGCATTTTGTTTTTCATGAAGAATTGATAAGGGGACGGGGGTTTAATGAGAAATGGAGAGTGGCTCAAAGGGTGGCTCAAAGGCCTTTCATTCATGGGCGTTTTGATACAATCTGGGTTACACGAAGTATTTTTTCAATATTCGGGCGTTCCAGTTGCTTTTCAGTCCACTTCCATCCATTCTTTTCAGTCTGTAGGTTCCGGGGTGTAGCTCTTCACTAACCTGGTAGGGTCCCTCGCACTTAGCCGACAGCTTTCCGTGTATTTTGTCTTTCTGCACAGCTGCTGCATTTCTGAGTACCTGATCCCCTACCTCCAGAGGCCTAGCCCTCACTTTCCGGTTATAGTATCTGCTGACTCTGGCTTTGTAGGCTTCCATTCTGAACCTAGCTTCGTTTCTGTATTCATCCAGCAGATCTAGATTTGTCCTCAGGGCTTCGTCGTTCAGACCTGGCTCAAATAGGCTGGTCCTCAGACTCTCGGACCCGATCTCAACAGGCATGACAGCTTCAGAACCATATACCAGGTGGAAGGGGGTCTGCCCAATTGATTCTTTGACTGTGGTTCTGATCGACCACAGAGTGTTAGGCAGCTCCTCTAGCCACTTGCTTTTTTGCTCCTTCAGCTTCGTCTGTAGGCCTATCAGGATCTGGTTGTTAGCGGCTTCGGCCTGACCATTGCACTGAGGGTTGCAGACTGAAGATAGGGCATATTTGATCCCAAACTGCTCCAACCACCCTGATAGGGGCATGTTGTCAAACTGTCTCCCGTGGTCGAAGACGAAAGCCTTCGGAATCCCGTATCTGGTGATGATGTTCTGCCATAAAAATTTTCCAGACGGCTGCTTCTGTGATGGTGGATAGGGCTTCTGCCTCTATCCACTTAGTGAAGTAATCTACCCCCACAATTAACCATCTCTTCTGATATTGGGCCGTTGTGAAGGGTCCCAGGATGTCTAGCCCCCATTGGGCGAATGGGATAGGGTTGTAGATTGGCATGAGGTCGTTTGCGGGCAGCTTGATGTTCGGCGCAAACCTCTGGCAGCTGTCGCATTTTTTCACCAGAGCTTCAGAGTCAGCTTTCATTGTGGGCCAATAATAACCGGCTCTGAGAGCTTTATGGGCCAGAGCTCTTGGTCCGATATGGTGTCCGCAGAGTCCCTCATGAATCTCCCTCAATATGTAGTCTGCATCTCTCTGCCCTACGCATTTGAGTAGGGGCAGAGAAAAAGACTTCCTGTATAGCTCGTCCCCGATCAGGCAGTATCTGCATGCTGTCAGCTTGAGCTTTCTTGCTTTCATTTTCCCTTCTGGTAATTTGCCAGTCTGTTTATACTCAGCGATCTCCTTGATCCACTCTGGCATATCTTCCAGTTCCAAAACTCGCTCTGCATCCTCGCAGATTGCACTGGTGGGTCTGACTTCCACTAGAACAGACCTGTTCAGTTCTTGCAGACTGCTGCTTCCCAATTTGGACAGGGCATCTTCTTGTACGTTCTGTGCTCTAGGCACTTGTTCGATTCTAAAAGTTTCAAAATTTGAAATGAGAGACCTCATCCTGGCTAGGTAGCTCTGCATCGTCGGCTCCTTTGCCTCATACTCTCCCTTGACTTGGTTGGTTACCAACTGAGAGTCAATTTTGAGGTGGACGTGCTTGGCTTCCAGGGTCTGGCAGAGCTGCAATCCAGCGATGGCCGCTTCGTACTCTGATTCATTATTGGTTGCCGAAAACATGAACTTCAAGGCATATTCAATGATTTCCCCTCTGGGGTTCTGATGACCACGCCTGCCCCAGAGCCGTTGATGGTTGCAGACCCATCTGTAAAGACTTCCCAGGCTCTGGGCTCTTTTACTGATTCCTGATAGGCACACTCTGCTAGGAAATCAGCTAGAGCTCGTGCTTTTATGGCGGTTCGTGGGGCGAATTTGATACCGAACCCTGTCAGCTCCAGGGCCCAGTTCATGATTCTCCCTTATTTGTCTACCTTCTCAATTGCCTTTTCCAGAGGCATATTTGTAAGCACAGTGACGGGATGTGCGTCAAAATATGGCCTCAGCTTTCTGGTGGCCAGCACTACTGCGTAGGCTGCCCTCTTTATTAATGGGTAGCGTGTTTCTGCACCCGTGAGGGTGTGGCTTACAAAATATACCGGCTGCTGCTTCTTGTTCTCTTCCTTCAGCAGGACTGTACTCACAGTTGCAGCTGTAACGGCAATGTATAGGAAGAGAGCTTTCCCTGTCTTGGGTCTGGCCAGTGTTGGCAGGCCAGAGAGGTGTGACTTCAACTTCTGGAATGCCTCCTTCTGCTCTGCTTCCCACCTGAACTCTTTGTTCCCCTTCAATATTTTGAAGAATGGGAGAGCTTTCTCCGCAGATTGAGCTATGAATCTGGACAGGGCTGTCATTCTGCCTGTCAGCCTCTGGATGTCTCTGATGCTTTTAGGCTGTGGCAGATCCATAGCTGCTTTCACTTTGTCGGGATTCGCGTCGATCCCCCTTTCGCTGACCAGATAGCCCAGGAATTTCCCTGACCGTACTCCAAACACGCATTTCTTAGGATTCAGTTTCATGCTGTGTTTGCGGAGGTTGGCGAAGGTCTCCTTGAGGTCTGCTATATGGTCAACCTCAGTTTTGCTCTTGGTGATGACGTCATCTACGTACACCTCCAAATTCCTTCCCCTTTGACCGGCAAAGACCTGATCCATCAGCCTTTGATAAGTGGCGCCTGCGTTCTTCAGCCCGAAGGGCATCATGACACAGCAAAATACCCCGATAGGGGTGATGAATGCCGTCTTCTCCTTGTCTGCAGGGTCCATGAAAATCTGATGGTATCCGCTGAACGCGTCCATGAAGCTGAGCAGAGCGTGCCCACTGGTAGAGTCTACCAGCTGGTCGATTAGCAGTCCTTGGGGCAGGCTTTATTGAGGTCTGTGAAGTCAACGCACATCCTCCAGCTCCCGTTCGTCTTCTTAACCATTACCACATTGGCCAACCATTCTGGATATTTGCAGGGCCAACCATGAACCCTGCCTCAAGCAGCTTCTGAACTTCTTCCTCGATGGCTTTATTTTTCTCCGCAGAGTAGTTCCTCCTCTTCTGCTTCACAGGTCTGTATCCTGCAGCGGTGTATAACTTGTGGTTGATGGTGGCGGGGTCCACCCCAGGCATCTCAGCTGCCGAGAAAGCGAACACATCTGCATTCTCCTTCAGCAGACTGATTAGGTTGACTCTGGTTTCAGGATCCAGGTCTTTGCCTATCCTGAATGCCCTGCCTTCTTCCGGTCCCAAGAGTACCTCTTCGGTCTCTTCCCCCGGTTCAGGCTTATTTGCTTCCTGCTCTGCTTCTGGCCGAGCATCGGTCTCACTGATAGCAGCACACTCTTCCTCTCTTTGCTTGGCCTCTTTGGCCTTTCCTTCCTTTCTTTCTTTCCCGGCTTCTTCAGCCTGGTCCTTCTTGGCCTCTTCGGCCTCTTTCTTCTTTCCTTCTTTCTTTTCCTTTCTCTTCTTTCTCCTGGACCTTGAGTGGTCAGGAGGAGGAGGTCTTTTATCCTTCTTTAGGGCGGTCAGATTGCATGACCTAGCTGCTCTCTGGTCTCCCTTCAGTCTCCCACTTCTCCAATACTGCTTAAGAAAAGCATGGTCTGATGATGGGTTGACGGGATTCCCTGTACTGCCTCGATGAACTTCCTTCCCATCAGAGCGTTGTATGGTGACGGGAGGTCTACCACCAGAAACTCTTGTACTACCGCTCTCTTCACTCCGTTCTGCCCCTCTGTGGTCACTGTCAGATGTATTTTCCCCTCTGGGATGATGGAATTCCCCGTGAATCCGACGATTGGAGTTCCTCCTTGCTTCAGCATTGAACGATCTAGCTCCATTTTATCGAAGGTATCCTTATAAAGGATATTCACGGCGCTCCCGCCATCTACCAATATTCTTCGCACATCTATCCTGCTAATCTCCAGAGTGACTACAAGAGGGTCAGAGTGCGGGAAACTGATGCCTTTGCAGTCTTCTGCTGTGAAGGTCATGTTTGGTAGATCTGGGCTTAGCTCTGCCTGGTTGATGGAGTAGAGGTTGGGGTGGGTGAGTTGCCTTAGATGAGCCCTCTCTCCCCCTATCGAGCTAGAACTGCCAAATATGACGTATACCGTCTTCTTTTTCCCTTCCTTGATCTCTGCTCGCTTGTCCTGCAATGTCTGCCCTTCGCTCTGTTGCTCCTTCTCCTTGATCCCCTGATTTCAGGCGAGGTACTCTTTGAAGTAGCCTCGTCTGATCAGGCTTTCTAGATGGTTTTTCAGGCTTATGCAGTCTTCTGTATTGTGGCCTGGCGCCTCATGGAAAGCGCAGAACTCTGCCATGTTTGAGCCTAGGCTTCTCTTCTTGGTGGGCGGTGGTCTGTGCCACCTGCTGTCATCTCTGTTGGTCAGAAAGATCTCAGCCCTTGGCGCGCTGAGGTTGCTATAGTTATTATATTTCTCTTGGGCCTTCAGCCGGTCTGCTTCTCTCTCTGCTTCTTTTTTTTTCTCTCCCTCTGCTCTGATGGGGCCTGGGGCCTCCAAAATTCAGTCTGCCTCCCATGAACTGGTGCTCATTCTGCCTGGTATCCTGTCTAGCAGGTCTGCCTGTTTCTGCTCCGTGTGTCGATGCTTTGTTGAAATCTTCGACGGCTATGTATTTTTCTGCGAGGGCCAGGGCCTCGCTGAGTTCTTTCATGGTGACCCATTTAAGATCATCTCTGAATTTACTGGTGTGGGGTAGGGCGTTCCTCAGAGCGTGCAGAGCGAGCTTCTGCTCCAGCTCTGGGATGTGCACCAGCTCTTTGTTGAACCTCCCTATGAAATCCCGCAATCTTTCATTCTGAGTCTGCTTCAGTAATAGCAGCTCATGTGTGGATTTGTTCCTCCTACTTCCGCTAACGAAATGCTCTTTGAATCTCTTCTTCAGTTCATCAAAGTTAGCAATCGTTCCCTGGGGAATAGTCCTGAACCAGGTTTGTGCTATCCCTGTCAGAGTGGCAGGGAAGTGTCTGCACCATGTGGCCTCATTGTAATTTCCTAGTTCCATGTGGGTCTCAAAGGCTGCCACATGCTCCTTTGGGTCTCCCTCCCCTTCGAACTTGAGATTGGACGGGAGCTTCGCTTTCGACACTCTGGCCGCAATGATTTCAGGTGTGAAGGGAGACTTGGAAGGAGATCTAATCTCCTCTGCTGGTGAGACCACAATGGGTCTGGAGTTGACTCTATGGGTTATGAGTCCTCTGAGGTCTGTGGGGGCTCCATTATCGCCAGAGCCCTCCTCTGGTATTGTTCCTAATCTCAGGCTGACATGTCTTCTGATCGTTCCGCCACCAGGCTTAGAGAGGGCCTCTTCAGCTCCTGAGTTGCGCCTGATTCTGGGTCGCGGCTGGACATTCTGGGTCACGCCCCTTGGATTTCCTCTGTGGACATATCTCCGGCTTGAGCCTGCCGTATACTCTGTGGGTGTCGGTTCCTTGAACATACTGGGATGATCTTGCTGCATTATTTCAGTATCCCACTCTGCTTCCTGCCAGCCCCTCTTGATGTACCCGGGTCCAGAGCGGCTAGATAGGCCATACTCCGACGTCGGGGTGGGTGTGATGTTCGTCATATTGTACCCGCATAAGGGGTCTGCTGTGGCTGTCTCCTCTTCAGATGACAGCCGCAGGTGCCTTCGAACTGAATCGTGTGTTCCAGTTCTTTTTCTCTTTCGAGCAGGTTGGCTTCCAACAGTTTGCATAAACTATTGAGCAGACTGCAGCACTTGAAAGGCTGCTTGAAATTGCTCCGGTGTGGGCATGACCACTAAGCTGCTTGGCTGTGGGGTCTGCCTGGTTTCACGGCGGGGGGTGATGGTGTTTTCCCTCCTGCCTGATCTGGTGGTAGCAGCACTACCCCTTCTTGTTGATCTCGTGTTTGTTTCTCTCAGTGGAGAGTTGCTTTCTCCTCCTGAACTGCCGGAACTGAGCGTTTATGAGGTTGGAACCACCATTGCGAAGTTGTAGATTGGGCTTTTCTACTCTTCCCCTCCTTCTAGCGCCAAATTGTTTCTGTCCAAGACAGCAACAGTGAATGTGGTGGTGGGTACTCGATGGAATCGTGGCTCCCAAACGTCCTTCGTGGTGGTGGTTACCTGCAAAACAAGGAGAAACCTCGGGGGTGGTTCCGAGGATCGCCTCTCCGATGCCTAAGTCAGTCCAAATTGAGCACAAGATCTCTAGTAGAGAGAAAACGAGTATCAAGTGCAAGTATTTTGTGAGTGTTTGATTGAACCTACCTTACCCATGCCCATGCATGGGTATTTATATGAGACATGGACTTGTAACTGACCTAGTAAAGTGAGTGGGCCTCTTTGGAAGTGGGCCAAGGTGGAACGAGGCCTTCATTAAACTCCAGCCTAGAGGCTATGTCCGGAGCGGTCTGCCTGAGGAGGTCTGCTCTGCTCCAGGCGCTTTGACGTGGAGTGGCAGGCTGCTGCCAGCTGGAGGTCTGCTAGGTAGACCCCATACAGGAAGTAAATTCATAAGTATGTGCCTATATGGTATCTGTGGGGAAAAAGTTTTTTATTTTTTAAGGGTAAAACGTTGATACAATTAATTAAGTCACATTAAAATAGTAATAAAATTATTATGTAATTTTGTTTCTTATTGCGATTGGCAACCCATACACAGATCATTGATGACACGACAGTAGTAAAACATCCAAAAAGAATTCCTTTTCAACCCTATGAAAACTTACTTTTATGTATTCGTTATTCCTTGCATAATCTTTCACTCAATAATTTCGTTCACTCATCAAATAATATACTTCCTCCGTTTTAATATAAGTGATACAATTTTCTATAATTGGGTGTTTTCAAATAAGTGAAACACTTTATAAAGTTTCTATATGTGGTAAACTTTTGCTTGTAAATTGACATAAATACCCCTACTTAAATTTATAACCACACTTTAACTTCATTTAACAAATCTAAAGGTAGTGGGGATGGGGACCACACATACTAGCATCACAATTAAAAACCCCTAAACATACTTAGAATCTTTTGCCTCAAAATACGTTAAAGGCGCAATATATCACTTATATTAAAATGGAGGAAGTACATCATTTTAATTGAAAAGGGTCTCCATTTTAATTGAAAAGGGTAGATTCTTCCCCCCTGTTGAATAAGACATTAGGTACAAAAATATATAGCAAAATCAATGCCTCAACTGCTGCAACTTTCAAATTAGGACAAGTTACTCCCCTTAAAGTTGTTGTCCTAGGAAATGACCTTATCCAAGCCAAAGATTATGCAACTCAGTTTCATGGGTACAGAAGGCGATAATCTTGTCTTGATCAATATTGTCAAAGGAATTTATCGCATGCCTTGGAATATCCACACGATGATCATTGATATTAACTAGCAGATCCTTTGCAACTTCGGTTATGTTATCCTTGCTCACATATTCAGCTCCTTTAACCAAGTCTTTTCCTTGTATAAAAGAAGTTGTCTTACTATTTTCTTCATTTCTCTATTTGTTTAGTTTTATTTTCATATTTGATTAACAAACTTTCTTAATATGGAGGCAATGCTAATAAAGAATATATAAAAAATACTGTAATAGATATATGTGCCATAAGAAATACTTAATACTTTACTTTTATTATTAGTTGTAAGTTATTTTAACTAAATTGAACTTATTTTTACTGTTTTTTTGTTACTTTTCTTCTTAATATTTATTGATTTTTATTGTGCAAATACTTATTTTATTACTGAATCAAATCAATTATTACTAAGGGTTCATTCTCTTTGCTGAATTTTTCTGATCTGAACTTTTCTAATCTGGTCTGATATGATCTGATTTTTTCTGATCTGATCTGAACTTATTATAGTTATTTTTTATTCTTATTATTTTCTGATCTGATCTAAACTTTTCTCATCTGATCTGATTTGAACTTTTCTGATCTGATATGATTTTTTTTATCAGATCTGATCTGATCTGAATTTTTCTGATCTGATCTGATCATTTATGAAATAAGCACAAAAGTGCTTAAATAAGTTGAAAAGAACATAGCCTAAATCACACTTATATTTACTAAAAAAAGTAAACATTATTCCATGCATCTGTTCCAATTTGATTGTTGCTATTTTTATTGGACATAAACCCCTATTTGATTTACTACCTCCGTCCCATATTAGTTGCAACAATAGCTTGTGCACATAGTTTTAGGAAGTTAATAGAGTAGGGTGTAGGTTATATTAATTTATTGTAAATGTTGATGTGATAGAAAGTGATGTGGTACTTTTGAGAAGTTGATAAAGTAGGGGAGTAATATTTTAATGTTTTTCACATAAATCAATGAATGAGTGGGGTATATTAGTTGGGTGATATATAATAAAATATTGGTAGGTCCATGCCTAAAATAGAAGTGTTACAACTAATATGAGACAACCATATATAGAAAGTGTTGCAATTAATATGGGACGGAGGGAGTAATATTCACTCAACAGCCAATCAACCATACTTCACTCCATACTTGTAAAATATATCAATATTAAACATTCTCTACGTCTTTACCCTCCTCATATCTTAAAACCAAAGAAGTTTCCACCTTAAAACCATATGAGTATATGACAATAAGGAGGGTAGTTTCTCAGCCTTAGGTGAATTATATTTCACTCCAATTTTATTAATATAAGACTCTTACATGTGATGTTACATGGGACAAAATCCATAACATACACCCTATTAATTATATCCACTTTGAAAATTTATGTCTCCCTAGTGTCACAATTATATTAGGACGGAGGGGTGTAGTTTTACGATGAAGTGAAATCTGAAAAGACCCTCTTAGAACAAACACTTAACCAAACATTTTGGTCCCGATCAAGAAGTAAACAAATAGTCAATTAGACGTTGAAATTGATGGGACTCTAATATAAATATAGGATCTTGTTAACGTACACTATTGTGACGTTAATTAATATTCAATATATTTCTCAAAATGATATTATATTTGGGATATATGATCATGTGTCGGTCGATACAATTAGTGTTTAGGTTAAGTTAATATTGATACTTTTAACTATCTTATTCTTACGTTCCGAATGCGTTCATTAGCTTTTTTTTGTATAACGCGAAACTAAGGGTCCGTTCTTTCAGTACTTATAAGTTCAGATGAGTTGATAAATGTTCAGATAAGTTCAGATAAGTTCATAAATGTTCAGATAAGGTCAATAAGGTCCAATAAGGTCTAATAAGGTCGAATAAGGCCTTGTTCAGTTCACATTACTTTTACTGAACTGAACTTTTTTTGCTGAACCGAACTTATATTTACTGAACTGAACTTATTTTTATTAATTCATGTCTTTTTCTTTTTTGTACAACTGATTTTTACTAAAGTGGAATTCTTTTTGATGAATTGAAGTTATTTTTACTGAAAATAAATTTATTTTTACTGAATATTATTATTTTAAAATGAACTGGACATGACCTAAGTTCAGATAATGAATCCAAAATTTATAAGATTAATCAATTGGACTGACCGTTTTGTGAGGACTAACTGAAAATGAGGGGGGGAATAGGACGGCAAAGCTAAGTAGAATGGACTATGGCGAGGATGGTAGGCGGGACCCAAGGGGTTTGAACGGGAAGAGCGGCAAAATAGAAAACGCGAGTGGAGTAGACGAATCAAATGAATTTAGCAATAGAGAGAGATAGAGAAATAGGACATGAAGTTAGGTATTATGATAGTGTCGGAGAAGCGTGGTATTCAATTATTGGGTTTTCTCCTTTGATTTCGGTATTCCCAGATTCTCTTCTTTCTTTCTATCTATCTATCTTCCGTACTCTTTCTTATCATCCCTTCTCTGCCCCTGATTTCTCGCCTCACTGTTCCCTTAACACACCTCTTCTCCTCCTTTTGTCCTTTTTTTTCCATCCACTTCTATGGGTCTCTACTCTAATTTAGGGATTGATACACATCTAACTCATAAACTCTATTTGACATGTTGGTCATTTCGCATGTTAAATAAAAGCAAAATGATCATGTTACATATTGAATAAGAAATAAAATGGTTATTTTAACATGTAAAATAAGGGGCAATGTTGTGAACTCATACATATGAAAATACCCCTCATTCAACATGATATACACGTGGAAATATAATATCTAATACATGATAATATAGTGTTCAAATAATGTAAAATAAGGTATATTCGTAGTTTTATAGTGTCTAAATTAAAGTTGCAACAGTTTGACTTTTACACTATTTATATGACTTACTTTGACCATGATTTTTGACTAACATATACTACATCCGTTCCAAGTGTATTGCAACATAGGGGGTTGGCGCATTTATTAAGAAGAGCAAAAAAGTGGGCCATCTTTCCCACTTGCATAATGTGATAATAAGTAATGAAGAGAGAGAAAGGTTACACATGTGATCTTTTTGGTGATTAAAATAGAAAGGTTGCAATTAATATGAAATTGCCAAATAAGGTAAAGGTTGCAATACACTTGGAACGGAGGTAGTAAAACCAAATGTTAGTAAATAATACGTTCTAATATTCGTCTCAATGTATAATTTTCAGAAATCATTTTTTTCATGATTTTTTACTTGTTGATTGTTAGATATATTAAATTATTAATGGTTAAAGTTGTGTATTGGCAAGTGTATCAGTCAAACCGTTGCAACTAATACGGGACGGATGTAGTGTATGTTTATCATTTCTCCCCTGGTTTTATGTTTTCTTTTGTGGAATATTGAAAGTATAATGATATTAAAACCAAACTTGTTCAATAAACGATATTAATATCGATCGACGCTTGATTTTGGCATCAATTCTTAACTTAATACCATTTCAAATGTATTTAATGGCCCTTAGGCTTACATATATTACACCCGATTCTGATTTAATAGTAGTTTAAGATATTTTAGTATATTTTAAAATGGTATTTTTTGTTATTATATCTATTATATCCATTTCTAAACCATCGCCAATTGCCACATGGAGGCCAAGATTCCATATTTTAAAACTTATTTTCAGTTCTTATCAGAAAAAATACTGTAAGTTCAAATCAGTAATAATAAGTTTTAATAAAATTTTACTCCCTTTGTTCCCTTTTATTTGTCTTGTTTGGAATCGGGGTGAGAATTAAGAAAAATGAATCTTTCATTAAGAGAATGTGTTAATTAAATAAGATTCTTACTTGAAAAGAGAGTTATTGACTTTTTTATTTAGTATAATGGGAAAATGTAATAAATGTGTGTTGGAAAGTGAATTTTTTGGAGTAATTTAGATAGTGGTTTGACTTTTATTAAATATGATGGAAGAAAAATAATAAATATGGTTCATTAATCTATATAAAAGGTGGATAAAGTTGATGTTAAAAGTGGAAAAGATTCTAGACAAGACAAACATTTAGGAATTCCTTTTCGGGAAACAGGACAAACAAAAGGGAACGGAGGGAGTAATAAGTTCTAAGGAGTGTTTTTAGGTTTGACCCTCTTACAATGTACAAACAAGGTTTGAATAAAAAATTTAGATAAGTTTAAAAGACCCCCTAAAAAAAATTAAAAGAACACACATGAAATATTTTATTCAAGGTGATAATATATTGTGTGAGTATTGAACAATCATACTCATCTATTTGATTCCAATATCTTAATGATGTTTTAGTAAAAATTTATGGAACATTGAAGATTTAAAATCGCACATCAAATAAATCTATTAAGAACACATACGGCAATTGACATTACTTTTTCTAGGACCATCAAAAGAAAAGCTTACATCTTTAAAAGCATAACAAACTCTAGCACTTTGGGCTTAGATATAAAGCTATTGCACTAAATAGCTTAAGCACGAATGTAGGTGGCTACTTGACCTTGCCAATAATAGAAATAACTAATGTTTGTTCATGAGAATCCTCGAGAAATTAATCTATGCAGTCATTGTATTATCATAGGTAAATAGAAGTATGTATTGCCCAATTTCCCATTTGTTAGATATATAGGGCGTGTTCGGCGCAGCTTTTTTAGTAGCTTTTGTGTAGCTTTTGGGTA
Organism: Patellifolia procumbens; assembly: GCA_947645195.1. NCBI lineage: Eukaryota > Viridiplantae > Streptophyta > Magnoliopsida > Caryophyllales > Amaranthaceae > Patellifolia > Patellifolia procumbens. Next base: position 6,456,410 of record CANSGD010000144.1, read on the forward strand.
GCTTTTAGCTTTCCAAAAATTATATAAGTGTTCGGCGAGGTAGCTTCACAGCTATTTCTACAGTTGAAAGTTAACAGCTAGTTCTACAGTTGAAAGTTAACAGCTACCTTCTTAGCTGAAAGCTAAAAATTAAGAGCTGAAGTTATACACTAAAAGCTCACAGCTACTTTGCCGAACAGGCCCATAGTCTTTTATATAGAGTAAATGAAAGTCAAGTTTTAGGAGTACTATGTTATTTTCTTTTAACGATTACTCCCTCCGTTCCAAAATGTTATACCCATTTGGAATATGGGGGAAAACCAAGGCAAATAGAATCATAGGAGAATCTTATGTTTATTTTAATAATTTTCATGTACTTTTTTTTGTCCTTATTAGGAAAAGTAAGAGAGAGATTCATATGTGGGGACCATTAAAGTACAAATGAGTAAAAGGTAGGTAAATGTTTAGATATTGAAGGGTAAAATGGGGAGAAAAAATGTATATAAATAGAAAAGATTCTATATGGGTATATCTTTTTGAAACGGCCTAAAACGGAAAATGGGCATAACATTTTGGAACGGAGGGAGTACAATTGAAATGTAATAAGATGGATTGGGCTTGGGTTTGGACTTTGCTATTTTACTTGTTGGGTTGGGCAGTGTAATTATTGATAATTATATTTCCAGTCAAAGACTTAATTAGCACTTAACACTTGCCATGAGACGTGCGCATGTGTAATTGAGGGCACCTAACCACGTTTATTTTTTAAAATTATGATTAAAACGGTTTTTAGGAAGTGGATTTACTTGCAAATAACCACTCTCATTTATGCCTATAAAATTGTACTTAAGGCCGTGGTTAACTTAATTCGTTTTTCAACTTATTATCAAAGTTACTCCAAAACATGTTCATGGTGATTAAGAAATCCCTAGAGTATTCACAATATTAGTGAGGGCTAATATTCTCCTAGACAATGACATTTCGTTATACAATTTATTGTAGCTTTTGTTGTTGTATTAATTAGTAGAGTTTCTAATACCATCAACCAATCAAAGTATCAATCACTTTTATCTTTTAATATGAAACTAAATTTCCAAAATCCCCCAATTATTCCGAGATTGTAAAATAATTGCATTGGCATAATAATGTGAATGAGATAGCCACATAGTAGTATAACTATTTGTTGATCCCTTATAGTACTTGACTATAAGAAGAAAAAAACGGAAGTTGGAAAAAAAACAAAGCAAAAGGATACCAAAAACAAGCATGCATGATGATATTAGTCATATAGAGGATGCAGTTGAACGATGGGAGTGACTTAAAAATGCACGCGAAGATGCAAAATGCAGTGTGTCTGGTGGCACAGGAGATGCTCACACGTCCTTTTCAAAGAAGGAAAATACACCAAAGTCCAAATATTGTGAGAGATCATTCACACAATTCATTAACCCCATCTATCAACATCCATGTAAAATTGTGAAGACATACAAGTATACTTAAAACTGACACCAATATATCCATGCATGATGCACCCCAATGATATAGAGCATTCACTGTCTCATATGTCCCTCCAATTTCATTTGATCTTCTCTATAATTCCTTTTAGTCTTCCATATCTTTGAATCTGTCTCTTCAGATTTGTCCTTCCATCTTCTTCATCCTTTTCCTCTTTGGCTTTTTCTTCCTTCCTATTTGATTCTCTATGTTCTTTTCGTCTTTCTCTCTTTCTTTGGCTTGTCACAATTTTGATTCCGTAGGTACCTAGTAAGCCCCTTGTTTCTTTTTAATGTTTTTAATTGCTCTTATATGATAAATTTTAACTTGATGAGAATTTAATGATTTATTGTTTATGTACAATTTTGATTTTAGAGTAGACACTTTTCAAATGGCAACATCAGAGTTCAACATTGCGAGTATCATTAGAAATATTCTCTAATAAGTGCTTTGGAGGAAGCTACAAGTCTTTATGCCTTGCACATTTTGTTTAGTGATTAAAATCCTTGTGACAAGTAATAATTTAGTTTTGAAAATAAAAATCTAAATTCGACAGGTAAAATATTTGTAACTTACTAATGAGGTAAAATTATAAACTTATTACAGTCTAATGAAAGCAAATGATAATAAAACAATAATTGAAGAAAGTGTAACTAAGAAATATAAATTACGCAGAAATAGCTTGAATCTTACTCATTCAATAGAGATGGTAGAAACAAGTTAGGGCTCCAAAATACGAGTATTGGAAACTAAAGAGAAAAAAAAAATTGGAATAGAAAAGTAAATATGCTAGTATATACAATGATGAAAAGTTTTTTTTAAGCTCCCTACTTAAGTAATTTTCAAAAAGATCATTAAAGTCTAGCATATCCTTAATCCTTGATTATTGGATTAAAAACAGAAAATTTCATGCATAATTTGGGCGGTCAGACCCGTAACAAATTTTAGAAAAACAAGGCAAACTTCAAAAACCTACTTGTTCCTAACTAGAAGTGGCTTCGGACCATGCCACCTATCATTTTGAAAGTTTTTCAAGTCTAGTTTCTAACATAATTAGAATTATATCAATATCATAATCACATTAGGAGTTATGATCAATATAAGATACATGACTCCTTCACATTTCTTTTAATGTTTTTCACATTATTTAGGTCAAATTGGAATCTAAAAATGTTCAAGTCACTCATTATGCTATCTAAGTACTTTCAATTCATAGGCTCGTAATCCTTATCAAAAATAAGTTCTGATAAGTTATAATAAGTTTAAATAAGTTCAATAAGTACTAATAAATTTTAATAAGTTCAGATAAGTAAAAATAAAGTTTGAAATAGTTCTAATAAATTTAGATAAGTTAAGACTAGCAAAAATAAGTTCTAATAAGTTCAGGTCAGTTTATATAAGCAAAAATAAGTTGAAAAGAACAAACCCTGAACTTGCCCAATCATACTTCAAATATATTCTCGATACTTGTAAAGTCTATATATATATTAAAAAGCGTAAGCACAGATTGCAATCGGACACATGTCACTTTCCCTTCTCTTCAACAATATTTTATCAATGTTATTCTCATAAAAAGATGCAAATTGTCCATGAGAAGTTTCGAACTCGCGACCTTGAGTATAGGAGATAAATGCTCTAACCATTGTGCCACTACATTGGTGTTGCTTCTTTTCTGAATACTAATAATGATATTATATGTTTTCAATGAAAATAATAATTAAGTTACAGTGTTTTAATTGCATTTATGAATAAACTACTATTTGTATAACTTTTTACTAACACCTTCAAATTTAACTGTCTTAAAGTACTAAAGTACAATACATTTAAACCCAGAGCATCGCCTGGGCCTAAAGACTAGTTGTAATTCATAATAAAACATATAAAAGTACCATATAGGAGTAGAAAAGCGAAGCATTAAGATCATTATGAAATACGATCCTAATAATGGACCTAATTAATTGCTCTAAAATACAACCTAAATGTACCTAAAAATCTTTTGCAAGTGTGACGTGTCAGGTTTGATGTTATGATATACTCCCTTCGTAACAGTTTAATGGCAACAATTGCTTTTGCATGCATTTTAAGAAAACGATTTAAGGGTGTAAAACGAGTAAATTAATCAAAATGTTTTTAATACGAGCAAGATTGAGATTATACGTTACTAAATTTAAAATTATTGTGATTAATATGTTCATTTATACCTTAAATAACTTTCTTAAAATACGTGCAAAAATAATTATTGCCATTAAACTGTTATAAAGGAAGTATAAATTTCACCACTAGCCAAGCAGGCAAGCTGGTAACGAAATCTTGGCAAGGGAGGACAATAGACTAAAATATGTAAAGGATACACTGCCTTGACCACTAAAATTTAAAAGGTGGGTTTGGACAGAAAGAGTCACACCAAAATTTTGGCTTTTCGCGACAAACTAGGTCGACCTTTGGGCCACTAATGTAAAAAGCTCAAATTTTGGGCCTTATGAGCCCAAATTAAACTTATTATGTTAAAGTTAGTTGGGGCCTCTTCGGCTTATATATTGGACCACTTTGATTAACTGTAGCACGAATCGCTACTCTAACTACAAGATCAATGACAATATGTATTAGCTGTTATATTCGACTTTTTTTTTATTGGATTCTATTGTTGTTTAGACGAGTGATTTATCATTCTACTACCTTCTCTTTTTTTGTTTGCCTTATTTTTTGAATATTTTCAAAAGATTGTTCCATCCTAAAGAGGATTTCGATCTTAAAAAGAAAACCACTTTACTCTCACATTCACTTTATTTGAATCCACCATTTTTATCTTTCATCAAATTCACCCAAGCAAAAATTAATTAAAGTAACCAAACCAATAAAGAGGGAGAGTACTTTAACATTTTAGTGTATAGATAAATAGCTCTTATCTGAAAAGAAAAGCAAAAACAAAAAGGAAGAGAAAAAGGAAATACAGTACAATTGAGAGGTATACTAATCTTTAAACGTAAACATACTACAAAAACATTTGTTGCAAGACATGAGTATGGAAAAACAAACTCAACTAGTTAATTAACTAGATGCAATACAAATACATTGGTATGTGCATAATACATAGGATTATCCATGATCAATGGCCGCTAAGTTGACGAAGATTCATGGGAGAAATGTACTTGGTGTCTCCATCAAGTAGTTGCTTAGCTATCAATACATTAGCCGCCTGGCTAGGGTGGTAAGGATCCCAAAACACATGCTTATCGCGGTCTTGGCACAAGCTTGAGGTCGGTCCACATGGAACGATACCTGCATATTGCCCTCCATTACCGCAACATGCTGTACTTGCTGTCTTGAATCCTACATTATGAAGTAATAACAATCAAAGTCCTGTTCACTTTTAACAGATTTTAGAACTTATTTTTGTACATTCAGGCCGTGCCTTTCTTTTACTTATTCTGACTTATTTCAAAATGAAGAGAATAGGGCCTAAATCGCATTTATAATTTCATAAAACGTCCAAAGTAAAGTGTGATACTTACCATATTTCTTGTAATTAGTGATAAGTTCCATGACAAGATCATAGACATTTGCATAAACAAAGGTTGATCCAGGAAGATTTTCTCCTAATTGAGTAAGGAGATCCTTTAGTTTGACATTGTATTGACGTGCTAGCTTATCAGCCAAATCAACACATTCATTTTCATTCAGCTGATTTATTGTCTTCTGATATGGAATGCATCCTATTGGTCCTACATTTCCCACCACAAATTTTCTAGCATCCAACTGATACATCCTCTGCAATATAATGTAAAGATACACAAAATTAACCAACAGTAATCAAGAGTAAAAATTTGTTAACGAAGATGAGGCGATAATCAGAAGAATGTAATTGAAGAAGTGCATACTGTCAGTTGATCTCTGAGATGAGTAATCATGTCATCAGTAAAAGTATCAGGATTTTGGGTAATTCTGGCTCCGATCGAGAGAACTGGAAGTAAGTAATTGTTGAGAAAATCATTTGATCCTACTGTGATTGAGAATATTGATTTCTTTTGTATGTAATCTCTTGCTTTAGATGCTCCCAACAATTTATCAATCTGTTTCCTTGTGATGTTGAAGTAATCAACTTGAACGTCCATTCCAAGTCTATTAACCTGCAAGAAAACAGAATTACCAAATATTACTACTGCACTACAAAAACTAATCTTTGTAGGAACTTGTGTGGCTTCCAAATTCAATCACATAAGGTATGTAGGAGTAAGTGGATATACTCTTTAAGAGAAACTCGGTATACTACACACAACAACAATAATATCAAAGTCTGAGTCCCCGAATGATTTGGAATCTGCTGACATGAATCACCATTAAATATTGTTTCAAATATTGTTTCGACTTGTCAAGCGAGTTTCAATCATGGTAATCCTTTCTACAAGGTTAGTAATAGTAACCTTTATATTGCTTATGTTTGTGACTCTTTAACAGTAGCAAACTGATTTCCTAAAACCATAATATGGCACAATTGAGTGATATTCTCTAGTCTTAATTAAATTTTAAGACAATTAACATTTTGTTTAAAGTTTGATAAAACAAAAAGTATGAGTTTTTCTTACGATTTGGAACGGTTAGTTCGTTCAAGATTATATATGCGCATGTGCTCATGAATCACCAATATAATATGTAGTACACTTTCTTTGTCTCAAATTATTTGATGTACATATCATGTATCTTGGAATGTCTTAAATTGTTTGCTCCATTCTTTAATGTTGGAACTAACCTATGTTCACCTACCGACTTCTTAATAGTACATTATTTAAAGCGGAAAAAAGGTTAGTAAAACCACTAAAAATTCTTCACAAAGAAAGAGACATCAAAGAGAATGGTATGAATTTTATAGAGTTGGAATTAGGTGAGCTTACAAATATTCTTCCAGTGGCATTAAGAATACCACCACCTCCTGATGCATAATTGACACCATTGAGTATGGCTTTTCCAGTGGCATTTGGGGCCAAAAAAGGAGCAGCATAATTTGGAATTCCCAATTCTTCTCCTGTTAAGACCAAAACAAACACTCAAAATCTAGAGCTGATATGGGTTAGGCATATAGCAAACCCCCAAAAGTTAGCCAAAAGGCCTGTAATATTAGACCGTGCAGGATTAGCAATGATACATGAATTTTTCTATATATCATGAAAGCATGTACAATTTTTAATCAAGTGGTATAAAGACAGAAAAATGTTTAACCAAACACACTGCATGAATTAAAAAGGCCTACATATATCATATACTACCTCCGTTCCATGTATATTGCAACATAGGGAGTTTTACGCCTTCCAACGCACTACTTTAGACGCTAATATCTCTAATTTTATTTAAGTAAAAATTATAAGAAGTAAATTTTAATTAAGCATATATCGAGACGAATCTAACAAGATCCCACATGGCTATATTTATCCTTGTGTATAAATCACAAAAGAGGGTCAAAGGGTAGTGTATGAATAGTGCAAAATGTCAAAGGTTGCAATACCTCTGGAACGGAGGTAGTGTGTAACTATGTATCATGGAAACATGTAACAGTACAATTTTTATTCAAGTGGACCATGTAAGATAGAAAAATGAAACACAAATACACGATGTATGAGTTCAAAAGGCCTACATATTAGTGAAAATGCAAATTGCACAAGTATATAGATTATTGATTGAACTACCGTGACAAGTATATCATCCCTAAGAACAACTACTCAATTGTACGAAGAAAATTACCTACAATATCTCCAATAGTTCTTCCATTAGTAAATCGACCGGTTGGTTGTCCTCCAGAAGCCTCAAAATCAATCCCATTAGGAGTCGAATCTGCTTTAGATAAAGTACTTAAGAAGTTATTATTCCCTGCATCCACCAAAGAGTCTCCAAATATAAAGGAAGCTCCTAGCAAATCATCAGCCGTATCACCGGTGCTTAATAAACTAATTACCATCACTACAACCATAATTAACTTAACCCCAATATAATTAGCATCACAATAGGAGTAGCAAAATGCCATTTTAAGAAAAATAAATCCCTCAACAAAGAGATAGCTGAGAGAGAAATGGTAATAACAAATGATGTGTATATATGTAAGGGTGGTAGAAAACTTGTGAAAATGTAGCAAAATTGGTTAATTTGGTATGACCAAAGTTTAAGTTAGCAAATATTGTTTGAGAAAGCATATATAATGGTGTATTATCAAGGAGGTAGTTCAGCAACAATTGGTGCACTATGGACTTGTTTCAAAGTGTTATGGACTATATTGTATATGTTGCGTAAAAGAGTAGAAGAACATACTTCCTGTTTCTTTTGGGAAAATAAAGTGAGAGCGTTGCATGTAAGAGGAGAAATTGTTTTATTGGTGAAGCTTAGGTGTTGTTAGGTTGACAGTTTAATATTTGCTCCATTTGGTCTTACACATGGATGGAGGGCTTTGCCTTTCGAAATACTTGCATCCATTTTCTTTTAGTTGTAGGCAAATGGAATGAAATGCATATGGCTACAAGTCCAACACTCCGATTTAGGATGAAATATGAACATTTTATACTCAAATTTATTTTTTTCATTACTCATTTGAGAAACTTTAAATGAACAAAATTTGCACTATGGAAGAGTTCCAAACAAGCAAAAAAATACCTTTGAGTGTAAGATGCTTATTCTACACCTGCTTTAGGATAAATGGATACTAGTCTAAAAAAAGAGAATATGGTACAACTAATAAAAAAAGGAAAATTGATACTACCTATCCGAAAACTCTAAACTACGACCGCTTTGTTTTATTTGGTCCCACCTATGAATTATCTCACACGGCCACTCCAGTCCCACCTTTTCGGATTTCAATCCGTAAGTAGTCTTAGATGACGGGTAACCTATTTTGCAAATATTTATGGATCCCACTTTCCTCTATTCTTTCCCTTCCACTACCTTCGAGCATAGCTCTAAACAAATTGGCAAGATTTACCATACTCAAGTACACAACAACTTGGAAAATCATCCAGACTTCTCAGTTCTCACTATTGATTAGGGCCTTAGGGCCTAGGGGTCTCACAAAGAAAAATAGTATTATTCAAGGCAAAGTAATTGCAAATATAACAGCACAAGCCAATTCCGTCACAAAAATTAAGGCCCTATGGCCCATGGAACAGTCCTTGAGTGTATCCAGTTGGACATGTTCTTGAATGTGGCCCGTAAGAGAGGGATTGATGTCACCTGGTCTTAGATCCTTCTTTATATATAGTACGTCTTTTGTTTCTTTTGTTATTTCTATTCTTTATATAAGTTCGTTGTAGTTCTTCAACTTTGGGCCTGTTCTCTTCGTCATAATTCAGCTGAATTGAATTGAATTGAATTGAACTGATTGGAGCTGAACTGAATTGAATTGAATTGAACTGATTGGAGCTGAACTGAATTGAATTGAATTGAATTAAATTAAATTAAATTGAATTAAATAAATACTCCCTCCGTCCCATATTAGTTGCAACAATAGCTTGTGCACATAGTTTTAGGAAGTTAATAGAGTAGAGTGTAGTTTATATTAATTTATTGTAAAAGTTGATATGATAGAAAGTGATGTGGTACTTTTAAGAAGTTGATAGAGTAGGGGATTAATATTTTAATGTTTTTCACATAAATCAATGAATGAGTGGGGTATATTAGTTGGATGATATATAATAAAATATTGGTGGGTCCATGCCTAAAATAGAAGTGTTGCAACTAATATGAGACAACCATATATAGAAAGTGTTGCAACTAATATGGGACAGAGGGAGTATAATAATATGAATATTAAATAAAAATTACAATGATAAGTAATAATAATGAATAATAATAATAGTATTTTGGATATTTTTAAATGATAGTTATAAATAAATAATATTAATAATAATAATAATGATTAATGATTAATTATCATAATGATAATTAATAATAATTATTTTATAGTCTTTGTATTAATATATTAATACTTGATGATGATTATATAATAACAATAATATCTAAGAAGTAAATTAATATTACTATTTTAATAATTAGATTTAATAATATAATAATATTTAGTAATAAAATAATAATTGGATCGGACCGTGCAAAATTGCATCATAAACCGTTGTGACGTGATTTAATTGGTTTATGCTTTTGACCTAAACCATGTTCCTCCCTAATGATAATAGTAATAATAATGAGTAAAGCTATAATAAACAAAATAATATATAGATATAATAATGATAATACTTAATAATAATGATATAAAATAAACAATAATAATAATAATAAGAGTAATTAGTAAAATAAATTATAAAAGAATGGAGTTGAACTGAATTGAACTGATTGGAGCTGAACTGAACTGAACTGAAAATAAGCTGGGGTGAACAGGCCCTTTGAATGTTTCCTATATTGAGAATATGTTTTTCCCATATTATACTTTACAGATTTCTTCTATTTAGCTTATCTAAATTTATTAAAACTTATATAAACTTATCTAATTGTGAGAGGGTAAATCCTTAAAAGATTACACTGTAGATTTTATTGAATGGTCGTGCTAAGTTCTATCTCTATCCTTTGTGACATAAGTTAGACAAATCGATATAGTAAAAAATATTTCTTGTATTTGTCTGTCTGATAAGTTCAATCTGAAAAATTAAGTCATATTCATTCAAAGAACATGACCTTATATGAAAAAGTCATCATATAAAGATAGTATGTCATCATTTATAGTCATCTCTGCGGTGTATTTGTTTGTGGAGATTGTCGGAATGGGAGGAGGAATTAGGATGTAAAATACCTATAAAAAGTAATCTCATGTTTCTTTTTGGAGATATGAGATTTTGATAGGGTTTTGTAAATGGGATTAACCCATTTTATACCAACATAATAGTAACATTGATGAAAAGGAATGAAATACAAAATCAATAAAGATATTTACAAGAATTATATAAACTTAATATTCTTCCCAATCCATACTAAAGCTCCATTTGGTTGGGTATAAAACATCTTCATTGTAAAATGATTTTCTCGGAAAACAATTTCAATGGAAAATTCCAAAATTAATTTTTCATTGTTTGGTACTATGTAAGAAAGATGATGGAGAAAAGAAAAGTGAAAGGGAAATTAAAAGGGTGGTGGGAGGAGTGTAAACGAGAGGTAAGGCAAAAGAAGTTGAAAAATAGTTTTTCCTTTATTTTGAATGGAAAAATAGCTTGTAGTCCTGACGATGTTCCGGGTCTATTTTTATATTTAATTGAGTTTAAATAATATTCCTCATCGATGAATTATTGTTTATTCTTTAAGAATTAAATTTTGAGGATATAATTTAAGAACTGTTATATACTTCTATATATATATATATATATATATAAATCAAAATGCATAAGCAAGAATTAGAGCTTGTCATGTGTCATCCCACATTAACATCACCATTGTACATGATAATTTTCTTTTTAATGTTTCCAAAATAAAATTAATATTTTGAAAATAATTCTTTTAAAAAGGTTGCAAGTCAAAAGGATCATGACAGATTGTAATGATGGTGATCTATTCACTATTTCCCAAAATTTGATTAAGTTAAATAGAATTATTAATTGCAATTTGACAACAAAAAAGATATAGCTTAGCGGTAAAATCTTATGAAATTCTAACTAAAAGGTGGCACGTGCAAAACTAATGATGATGTTGTCATGAGATGACAAAATACAATTTTTTTTGCTTACACTCTACCAAACGGAGCCTACATATTTAGAGACCAAATTGCTATTCCTAATCCCCTAAAAAACCTTAATCCCCATAATCCCACATACCAAACATGAAACACCTAGCTAGTGTATTGTTCATTGTTCCCTCTTCAAATTACTAAACCTCACTCTCCACTCTCCACTCTCCACTCTCCCACTATTGAACTTGAACTTCCCCTTTCGACCGTTGAAGGAAGAAGGGGGGAAAACTCACTAACAATGGCGATTACTAGGAGGACCGCCATCGCCAAAGAAGAAGAAGAACAACAACCAACCCCTCTTCCTCCTTCTCCTCCTCCTCCTCCTACAGATGTTGCTGAAAACGATTCCAATTCAAACAACAACAACGAGCAACAACAACAACAACAACAACAACAACAGCAACAACAACAAGATAGTGCTGGTGAAGCAGTTTTAACATACGAGCAAACAAGAGAACAAAGAATCAAAGAAAACCGTGAACGTTTACAAAAACTTGGGATTGCAGATCTCTCTTTTCAACTCAAATCCATTGTCTCTACTAAACGCACTCCCAAAGCTAATGTCGATAGAAAAACCCCATTAAAGCTTCCTTCTTCATGCTCTACTGAGTCTCGCCGCCGTTCTTCAAGGTCTATAAATTTCACTAAACTTAATTCTACTTATTTACTGCATGAATTGAAGATTCATTTTTTCTGGGTTTTTCATTTTTAAAATTTTTGATTTGTGGGTTTTTGAGATTTTTGTGATTGGGTTGTTTCTTATGATGCTAATTGCTTTATAGGGTTTGTTCTCTTTGCCTTAAAAAACACAACTTTCAGGTTTGATAGGTCCAATCAGGTGTAATTAGGTCTGATAAGGTGTGAAAATAATGGAAAAATCAGGAGTGATCACGTCCAATCAGGTCTATTAAGTTTAAATAAGTTCAGGTGAAGAGAACGCACCCATAATAGTTATTGTTCATTTGACTTAGTTTGTGGGGTTGTATACATACTTCTATTGTGTTGCATGAGCTTTCTATATTGGTCTCATTAGTAATTAGCGATATGGATTAAGATAAAGACCTGCATTATTGTTATGAATTAGTATGGATTTGAATATCTGATATTTGTGTTAATTTAGGCTGCAAAACGCGCCTGCGGTAACCTACACTGAGCAAAAGGAAGAGAAATCAAGACGAATTAGGGACTTTGTGTTGGAAGAGGGGTCAAAGCCTGAATTTTATACTGAAGAGCATGAGAAGCTGTTGGGGAATACAGAAATGTCTTGGACCTTTGGCGTTGATGGGTATGGAGCTAATGGAACCCGGATATATGATTCATTTACTGGGAAGACTTGCCATCAGTGCAGGTGAGGGTTTCATTATCATCTGGTCTTTGGCATTGAGCATTTTGTGTTTATTTATTGTCGACCGTTTTGTATGCGTTTGTGTGTATGTGCGTGCTGGCATGTGTTATCGAGATCTTTGTTGTTATGGACGGAAACATATTTTACATCCGACAAAGAGAAGTGCCGTAATATAACTAGTAATTTTGCGGTCGAGCATCATTGTTTAGAGTTCTAGCGGAATTAATTATTCATCTAAGCCGGAAAAGTTGGCTTGCACTTACTTTTCTGGGAATTGTAAATTATCTTGTGACCACATATAGTTTAATGCTCAAATATTTGTAGACCCTGGTTTTTGTAGTGTCTCTCTGATTTGGTGACCTCTGTTCTATGATGTTATGCTGGTAAATTGCCTGCCTCTAAATGGGATTTTCTCTCAGTATTTGAGCTTTCAAAGTCTTGCGCCTCAGAACATCAGGGGCTGAAGTATGTGCCTATATAACAAGGGCTTTCAATGTTTTCAGTGGAAAAGAGATTGACCTCTTGCATACTCTCAATTTTCTAAGATTATGGATATGTGTTCATATCATATACTTATTTGACACCAGAATGCATTTGTTTCACAGGCAGAAGACTCTTGGACTACGTACGAAATGCTGTAAATGCGATCTTGTCCAAGGACAGTTTTGTGGGGATTGTCTTTATGCAAGGTATGCGTATGAGATTTTAAAAAAGTTTATTGAAAGAAATTGAAGAAACGTGTAGAAATTTAGAGGTCAAGGAGTGCTCTAGAGAGATGGAAATCATCGTGCCAATCATGCTTACATCGTTAAGAAGTATCCCTAAAAAAACACATAGCCTAGGGAAGTAAAGTACACAAAGTCACAAACCCCTATCCCACAAATCCTAGTGAGCTGCTGCTCTTGGAAAAATGTCCTTTTTTTGAGCCAAACAAGCGATGTATGATCTATATTTAAGTTTCCTATCTTAATCTTCTTAAACCTCAAATAAAAGACTTGTTGATGTCATGAGACTGAAGGCAAACAAACCTGTTACCCACTATAATTTCAAAAAATCTGAAATAATTACTACCGAGGTTGGTCACACTTTATATAGCAAGAATAGGTTTTTCCTAATTTGGGAACTCTGAATGAACAAGGCACATACATTAAGGGAAATGCAATCAAATGTCTGATTTTACATCTTTTAGTTAGTGAGCCTACCAAACAAGCAGCTCATGCATAGGCTTTTTTTTAACTTTGTTGTTGGATCACAAATATTAGCATGAGTGGTTAAGGGCCTCTTGCTCCTTAACCAAGGTCTCGGGATCGAGCCTTGGGAATGGAAAAAATCTCAGCTGGGAGGGATGCTGCCTATCGAGGTACCCATGCAAACTCCCGCGGGAGATTAGTCCACTTGCCTAAGGCAGTGGGAAACTCCTCGTAGTAGTACCAAAAAAAAAAAAACAGATATTGAACATGGTTGGCGAAAGGATTTATGTGGTGATTTCAGCAAGTAATGGTAGATCATCCAACAAGAATGCTGAAACAACCTTTATATTGGAAATCGAGGAAATCAACAAATCAGCCATTAACTAGTTTCGGCTCTTGACTGTTTCTTCTAAAGTGGAAATCGAATGCTGGAAGAATCTAATATTGAAAACCAAGAGGCGCAACAAATTAGTGTTCACTCTTGAATATTTTTTCAAAAGTGGAAATTTCATGACCCAATCTCACCACTTGTAAGAGAATCCAAAAGGGTAACCGCGGGGGAAGGAGACTGAAATTATTTTATTCCAGTTTATAATAGATTTGCTTATACAAGCTTTACATAATGTAACCCCTTCTTTTCGAGTTTAGACTTATACAAGGTCTCTATCCCCTTAAGCTCGGCAATCAATTTTTCTCCACTTAAAAGTTAAAAATGCAGCATTAGATTTGGATATCTAACTTTGTTAATGCATCTTTTAATCATCTCCCTGTCCAATAAAGTTCCATTTTTTGACGGTTGAAATGCACAAAGCATCAAAGCTAAATCTCTTTGTAAGGTAACACCATTTGATTTCCCCCTTTCTATGGTTAGCATTATTTTGTCCTTTGAATTCATGCACTTTTCTTCAACATATCTACATGTTCTGCTGAAAATTAAGCTCAACAACAACAAAATTAACAATTTTCATACTTGAAGTTAACCTTGGCCCAATTTTTAAGGCTGAGGTCACAGGCATATTGATGCATAATCACCTCTCATTCATATATGATGGTTGTCTATGACAGATATGGGGAGCATGTGGTAGAAGCCAATCAAAACCCAGATTGGGTTTGCCCTCCTTGTCGTGGGATTTGCAACTGCAGCTTGTGTCGCAATGCCAAAGGATGGGCTCCAACTGGGCCTATTTACAGAAGGGTAAAACTCGTGCTCATCCGACTTGCTTTTTCAGTCAAGAATCTTGAACCTTGTAATGTATTTCAGTGATTCACTTCTCTTCTGGGTTCCAGGTCAGCAATTTGGGATTCAAATCAGTGGCTCATTATCTTATAGCAACAAAACGTGCTCCTCCAGAATCAGAGAAGAGTTCTGATGCACCTCAACCTGCAAAAAGATGTCTCCCTTTTGAGGGCATGGAGCTACCTGATGATAATGGTTCTGATGACAAAGCAGTGGTGGTGAGGACTGAAAACGATCCACAGTCTGAAAGTAGTGCTGTGACTGTTGGTGGATCAGGTCCAAAGTCAGCGAGTGTTGGAAGACCAAGGAAGAAGTCCAAGGAAGAAAATATTGATGGCGGGGAGGAGTTGGTGAGAGTAAATGGATCTGCAGAAAATGGGTCAGTTCCCAACATGAACGCTTCAAAGTCAGCACGTGTCGGAAGACCAAGGAAGAGGTCTACGACAGAAAATAGTGATGGCGGAGCGGAGTCGTTCGGAGTAAATGGATCTTCTGAAAATGGTCCAGTTTTCGACATGAACGCCTCAAAGTCAACGGGTGTTGGAAGACCAAGGAAGAGGTCTAAGAAAGAAAATATTGATGGAGGAGAGGAGTCGGTGGGAGTAAATGGATCTGCAGAAAATGGGCCAGTTTCCGACATGAACGCTTCAAAGTTAGCAGATGTTGGGAGCCCAAGGAAGAGGCCTAAGAAAGAAGATATTGATGGTGGGGACGAGTCGTTGAGAGTAAGTGGATCTGCAGAAAACGGGACCATTTCAAATATGAGCGCTTCAAATACTTCAACTTCTATAGGTAACGAGTCGAATTCAAAATTAGCCATCCGACGGTCAACGAGGAATTCTAAGAAAGAAAATGTTGATCTTGGTGAGGACTCTGTAAAAACAA
Organism: Patellifolia procumbens; assembly: GCA_947645195.1. Classification (NCBI taxonomy): domain Eukaryota; kingdom Viridiplantae; phylum Streptophyta; class Magnoliopsida; order Caryophyllales; family Amaranthaceae; genus Patellifolia; species Patellifolia procumbens. Next base: position 6,472,243 of record CANSGD010000144.1, read on the forward strand.
GTGAAGCTCTAGGAGAACCTGTTTCGAGCATGAAAGATCCAAACAGTTCAGACTCTTTAGCAGGCAGCATTTCTAGAATGCTACGACCCAGGAACTGAGCAGCAAGTGCTGCAGTCAGCTTAGCCTTTCTTGAAGAGGTTGTGCTGATTGTTCTGTATTTTTGGGATATATGCATATCTTCCGGGATTACTGTTATGTAAGTTAATTTGTTCAGGCATCTCTTTTTGGGAAGTATATGATGTTTTTTAGGATCAAATCAGATGTATTTTGTGGGTGGGTCCGGGAAATATGTGATGTTTTTTGGGGTCAAAGCGGATGTATTTTGTGGAAGGGTTTTTGTGGAAGGATCGAACATGAATTATCGGCTGTAATTGTGCAGATTGTAGATCTTATGAGAAGCTAATTAGTAAATAATTTTTCTTTGTTCTTGAAGAAACTCCTGGATGCATTGATCATGTACAACTCTACGGATCATCATTCGGCACTAATCACTACATCAAGTTTTCTTAGAGAACAATTGAAGCTTCTACTTTCAAGTTGGGAGGCTGAAGCTTATTGGCTATATTCCCCATTTTTAATCTACCATTATGTTTTTTGCTAGCTAAATCTAATCCTTTAGCAGGTACTACCCTTTTTTTTTAATACTTCCTCCGCTTTTTAATACTTACATCATTGTAGGTGGGCACGGTATTTAAGGAGAAGAAAGAGATAGAGAGAAGGAATAAAGGGGGGCCCATGTGATAGGAGAGAGTTAGAGAGAATTTATTTCCCAAATAGGAAATGATGCAAGTAATTTGCAACTTCCAAAAATGGGAAATGATGCAAGTATAAAAAAAACGGAGGAAGTATGTAAATTTGATTTTGCGCGCGGACCAAAAAAAAGTGCAAAAGTAAGAGAGAATGGTAGTAAAAGTAAGGAAACGGTGAAAAAGGTAGAGAAGAAAAAAAGTAGGAGGGAAGTCTAATAATTAGGTGGGCCAACCTTTCATTTATGGGAAAAAGTAGAAATGTAACTATTGAAAAAAACACCTCAAAATGAAAAAACGTACATATTAAAAAATACGGAATGAGTATTAGGTAATACAAACACCTATTTAATACTGTTGAGTCATGAGTCGAGGTTCCTTAAATTTCACTCGCATCTATTTCAAAAAAATATACTACAGATAAAGATATAAACAACTTTTCTTATTTTTAATTTTTTTTTATAATGTACTTCCTCTTTAACGAAATGAACGCAATTATTGTATTTTTGATACTATTCACAGTTTTAACTTTGACCATAATTTGTGACTTATACATAAGGTAAGATATATTCATGTGGAGTCTCGTTGGATTCGTCTCAACTTGTAGTTTTTTATGATCTTATGTTTATAGTGTTTACAAATATATAATTAGAGATATTCATCATTAAAGTTTTATTTTGGCATGTGTGTCAAGCAAATTGTCGTGTACCCCCTTTTCCTTCTCTTCGCTTCGGTAGTGAATCACCCACTAAAAAAAGAGGCAAGCCTGCACACTCTATTTGAGACTACTAAGGCGGTCGGTGGACTACTTCATTAGGGAAGGTAAGAAGGGGCCTAAGCACGGCAGATGCCGTACACTTGAGTGGAAAAGGAAAGCGAGACTGTAACTCTTTTTCCAGGCCGGTTTGGATATATTTCGCTACGGAGGAAGTAGATAACTTCGTTGCTTTAACAGTTCTCGAAAACCTCAGTTCTCTAAGCACGTTGCTTTGTTTATGTCAAAAATTGAGGCCCTGTTCAGTTCACCTTATTTTTACTGAACTGAACTTATTTTTACTACATATTATCATTTTAAGGTGAATTTAACAGGATGAATAAATAAAAGGTGGTGGTTTTAGCATTAGTAAAATTATGGAAAGTCTATATTTTGCAAATTGACATGAAATTGGAGTATTTAATAAGGGTGGTATTCATAATCAAAGTCTTCTACTCTTTTGTTCCAATCTACTTGCTACATATGTTGCTATTTATTAGTGTCCCAAGTTATTTGCTACATGGAGTTTATTTGACAAGATTTTATCTGTTAGACTTTTTATTTAAAGCTAGACCATATATTAATACAAATTATTCTATTCACCTTGCATCACAATGACACGCGTGATCCAGGGCTGAAACGACAACATTTCACACTCCTTTCCGGCCAAAAATTAGGGCTCCTCCTCTCTTCTCTGGCCAAAATCGCAAATCTTTCTCTCTTATCCAGCCAATATCACATCTCCTTTATGTGTTCTCTGTCCATAGTGTTTGAGCCCGTCCTTCTTTTTTTTTATTAGTTTCTTGTGCGTGGCGTGACACACAGTTAATAAACAGTGTGACATACACACACACACTACTTAGTTGTTGAGTAATTTAGGGGGATCACTGATTGTTTTAGGAGTATAGTGAATTTAGGGGGATTATTTACTGTTTGAGGATTTATTAACTGTTTGACGATTACTGACAATATACTTAGAGAAGGTTACAAACTGTTTTGGTTGAATGTGGTTAGCCGCGTATAAAAATGTGTTTTCTATTGAATAAGGGTTTGTTATCTCTATATTATTTTCATTTTCATCTAATTGTTTTTATCCTCAATACAACTCTCTACAATACTTTTATTACGTGCTATCCTTTTTCGACTTAAACAACCAAACTAAATAAAACTAAATTGAACCTCATTGGCATTACAATAGTTCATTTGCTCATAAACCCTCTCAAAACCCCTCAAAAGTACTTCACATTTCACAAATTTCACTCCCCAAATGAGGCATTTCTTCCAAAAATCCCTCATCACCCACCATCTCCAATCTACAAAACCCACTTCCCTAATCCCATTTCTCCGACATGCTCATCGGAAATCCCAAAAACAACCACCAAAACCACCACCACCACCACCACCAACGCCACCAAAACCACCCAAAAAGGTGGAGAAGCTGACGGCGCCGCATGGAGAGACATGGGAGGATCACTACAGTTGGATGTCAAAGCTGAACGATAAAGTTGCAATGAGACACATGGATGTTTACATGGAGCAAGAAGAGAAGTACACTGAAGCTGTGTTATTTAATACCCATAATCTTCAATCCAAACTTCAGTCTGAGATTGCTTCTCGTTTGCCTTATGATCTCTCTTCGCCTCCGTTTCGATGGGGTCCTTGGTCTCTTTCTCTTTACTTTTCTTTGTAATTGTTGTTGTGTGATGGTTTTTTGATTGATTGTTGTGTTTTTTTGGGTGTTACTAATGGTGGGTTGGTTTTTGTTGATGGAGAAAATGATGGGTTTGGGTGGTTCTTGGGTTTGTGTTGTTTTGTTTGTTTAAGATATACTTTCACCGTTTCAAAAAACAAGTTACACATTTGCATAGTGTTAACTATTCACAGTTTAGACTATAATTAGCTTTGATGAGTGGGATTTTGTTAGGTTCGTTTCAATGTGAATTTTATAATATCAACTTTTTATAATTTTCACTAATTGTAGATGTTAATGTTTAGAATCATACATTGGCAAACGTGAAAACATGAAGTATGTCAGTTATTTAGAAACGGAGAAAGTATGGAGTTTGATTTTGAGTTGTTTTCATGTTGTATTTGATTGATTGTAAAAGATTGTAGCTTTGTAAGTTAACTATGAAATGTGTGGAAAAGATTAATTTCCGTTTATGGTTCTGTTTTGTTGGACGGAAAATCATCTGTAGATTAGTTTTCATTTGTTTGGTTCCTTAGCTGATAAGTTAGAGTGAAATGGAAGAAAAGAAAAGAAATGGGAGGTTAGAGGGGGAGAAAGGAAGGAGGAAGGTAAGGAATAAGGAGGAAATGTGTTTTCTCTCCATTTAGGGAGGAAAATGTTTTCAAAACTATTTTCAACTTTCATTCATCTTCTTAATTAATCCCAAAATTTGATTATTTTGGAATAATCCCAAGTATGGGGGTGCCTTGTCAAAAATCCAAACTCTTGTTTTTCTTTTGTTTGATGATCTGTTTTAGGTATATGGTAGATGGAAAAAATTAACACTTCAGACTATTTTGAGAAGGCACCTCTCATACTTGGATTATTCCAAAATACTCAAAAGTTGGGATTGTTATGGGAAGATGGGTTGAAGTTGGGATTTGTGTCAACTTTTGGTAGTATAAGCTTGTACCTCTATAGGATAACCAGGGAATGCGTTGTGGGTGGAAGCATTTTTGTTTCTGAGTAAAGGTGTTATAGAAACTCTCTTCGCATTGTGGGTGATGGTACTTTAAGGAGGTTCAATTCTAAGTAACTTCTTATAATTAGGGTGCAGCCCTGTAATCATATATGTTATAATTATCATAAAGAAGATGTCATTGGGAAATTTATGAGCTCTATATTAGTGGATTGTGATAGACTAGGTCAAACATTGAAGTCAAACTGCGTTGTGCTTCTTATTTTCTGAGGAGTAGCGACCTAATTCTTTGCTGTAGCTGAGAGTCATCAGGGGAAGAGAGATTTATGACTGATTGTTCCCTATGACAGCAGCGAATATGTTTGAATTTGGGCTATATGTTTGTGGAGTTGTTAATTGTACTGTCTTGTAATTACATCTCATGGTACATTCGCCGGGGGAGGGATCCTAGGTAAATTATTGTGGATCAAGCTTTTTATTACCTATGCTTATTTTTCTGCTCCTTTTCAATTGAAACAAGTTGCTGGTGTCTGAATCTGGCTTATTGTTTGTTACAACTTTATTAAGGGTACATACAGGCTGTATTATAGACGGATTGAAGAAGGGAAGCAATTTCCAGTGCTATGTCGTCGATTGGCAAGTCTAAATGAAGAATTTATCTCAAATAAGTCTCCTTTTTCTGGGTTTGATTTCACATCAGGAAAGCGGATTGAACAGAAGCTGATTGATTATAATGAGGAAGCTGAGAGATTCGGAGGTTTCTTTATTTGCTTGTTTCGTTATTGCCAAACTGCTAATAGATGATGTCTTATACTTGTTTTATCATTGGCCTCTTGCTTTTAACATATATCTTTCTTATTGTAGGTTATGCTTATGAGGAACTATGTGAGGTGTCACCTGATCACCGTTATATTGCCTATACTATGTATGACAAAGACAATGATTTTTTCAAGTTATCTGTGAGGGACCTGATTACTGGTTCTTTATGTGATAAGCCACGGGCTGATTGGGTTTCAAATGTGGCATGGGCCAAGAATGGGCAGTCACTGTTTTATGTTGCCACTGATCACTACAAGCGGCCTTGCAAGTTTGTATTTATTGTTTACATCTGAGGTTCTTGTCCTGTGTGCATGTATGTTTGATCGTTAGTGATGATGTTTCTGTTTCTTTGCTGTAAGGCTGTACTGTAGTATGCTTGGATCAAATGATGATGATGTCTTGCTTCTTGAAGAGCCAAAGGAGAATGTCTATGTTAGCATCCGACACACTAAAGATTTCCATTTTGTGACTGTACATATATTCTCAACTACAGCTTCAAAGGTAACACTTTCATATCATGTTGCCATTTTCCAGGACCGCTTCTGATAGTCATACGTTCTGAATCCACTTTTGTTATTGACATCCAGGTGTTTTTGATAGATTCTGCCAATCCTTTGTCGGGAATGACTTTAGTTTGGGATGGGGAGCCATTTGTTCACTGTGTTGCTGAGCATCATCAAGGATACCTTTATTTGTTTACAGATGCTGCCAGGGAAGGACGGCCAGTTGATAATCATTATGTTCTTCGCTCACCTGTTGATATTGCCTCTGGTCATAGAGTCTGGGAGGTATATGAGGCTATCTGCTCATGCTATGTTTACTTTATTTGCCTCCAAGGGCATCATGTTTCTCCTTGTTAACTCACCATGTTCTATTGTTTAATCGACTAATTTGAAGTTATTTCTCTCAAACATCAGGAGTAATTATTAGAATTATTATCTTCCAATTTAATCTTCTACTCATGGTCTTTTTGGGTTACTTGAAGAGACTTTAGCCATTCAGCTACTCGGTAGCCATAGCATCATTAGCATGCACCTTGCCAATGTTGAGAATTTACGAAGAGGAGGAGGGATAGCCGTTAGGCCCTTAATATGAGTTGGATTTCAAATTCATTGTTAATCTACGTCTAAAAATATAATTTGATATGATGAACTCAGAACTTATGAGCTTGCAGTAATATTTCCATCTATTGATCATTCACTGCAGACCGTGTTTGCTGATGACCCAGATATGGTCATTGTGGATGTTGATTTCTGTGATACACACTTGGTGCTTATATTGAGAGAATCTCAAACATTAAGGCTATGTACAGTTCCTCTACCTTTGGCCAATCATAAGGTAAGGGTCAAAATTGTATTTATATACTGTCTCATGGATGATTTTATGGTTCAAACGACCACCCTATGGCTCTAACAGTGGCGGATGCACATATTAATGAGTGGGGTCACTCGACCCCACTTGAATTGTTCAAATTGTGAAATTTTCCTTAATTTTTTTTTTTGGAAATTATTTTATAAAATTGACTATTTGACCCCGATAAAATTTAACGATTACGTTTTGACCCCACTAAATATTTTTCCAGGATCTGCCACTGGGCTCTAACTAGGTTTATGTCCTTCAACATAATAGGACATTACCTTTCTTAATTGGTTACGTCCTTTAACAAGAAGGGACATTACCATCATTACTTTTGATTACATGTTTATTGCATTACCATCATTAATTGGTTATGTACAGTTTTTAGATTTTGCAGATCAACTGTCATCTCTAAATCTTTGTCAGCTAGCATAGCTTAGTAATATGGATGGAGAAAGTACTAACTGTTTTGATTTTCATTATCGTGGAGAACTATGTACGGCATGCGAATAGGTTCTTGAGATGAACTGGGAATTATCTAATGGTAAAAGCATACAAAAATATGGATGTTTTATCTGTTTGTAATCATGAGCAAGAAGGACGGGAACTAGGAAGGAACTTTCGAAACCGGCTTGCATATGGATCCTTTTGTTTTTGTGGCTAGAGAGAACTTACAAACTATTCCATAGCAGGGACGTGTTGAGAAGTTTTAGTTGATGAAGCGGTCTATCTTTGCTTGTGGACAAATAGTACTCTGAGGTTTCTTAGGGTTTGTCTTTTGATGATGTAAAGGATGATTGGAACGTCATCTTGCTCAATTGACGTTTCATTAGAAGACTCCTTATCTTCTTTCACCTTTTCCTTTCCTTTTTTTTTATGAAATTTATTATCTCTGAAAAATAACTAAAAAAATTATTGGAATATATGTTGTGGTTTTCTAGAAGGACATGAGACGTGGTAAATATAGGAAATGGGTTTATTTTTCCGCATGCTGAGTAGTTTCACCTGGTAAAAGATATAGGCTCTTGTTTTTGTTCATGGGGTAAATTTGATGTTTGCATCTGGTAATTTTGTAAACTTTTTTGTCATGTTAATTCATATTGCCATGAATATAATTATGATGTTGTTAGTTCCATGCTTCTCTTGGCGATACTTTGTATCGGTTTTCGTCAATATTTGTTTCCTCACTTATTGCTCCTCTTTTTATTTTCAGGAAGCAGTTTGCCTATTGGAGCATAGCCCATGCTTCCTTCCTTTGCCAAAGCATGTTTGTGAAATTTTACCTGGACCAAATTATGACTTCAACTCCTCCACAATGCGCTTTACAATTTCTTCTCCTGTGGTATGGGGATTGTCAAATTTATTCATGTATGATTGCAATTTTATTACTTCTTTTTTATAATTATATTTCTTGGATGCACCTCTCTTTTATTCCGTGAAATTAATTCCGATGAATAGGCTCACCACTTATGTCCATTAGAGTCTAAGACTCTACGTTCTGACTTTTGGAGTATGATGCACTAAAATATGGCCCGTTGAAATTTCTGAGATTCTTGTCTATTGTATTTTGGCAAACTGCATATCAAATCAAGGGTCAGTATTTGAATTGCCCCTGTTATCGTTGGCTTAATGTGGACCATGTGGTGTTAGCCTGATGTGGTGAAGTTCCAGTGTTGACTCGGCGCCCCCTTTCCAGTACCCTGCCTAGGTGGGGAGCTTCTTTATAAGTATTTAGGTGAGAATCTTTAGAAGCATCAGTTATACCTTATTTTACCATATCGAATGCAGAGGGCTTCTCGTATATATCCGGCAAAGTATTGATCAACTCGATTGTTGTTTTCACGTCCTTGAATTGATAGCAACACTTTTTGCTAATTCAATCGAATAGCACCTCGTGTCTTTATGATCCAACATTTTTCAATCTTACTCTTTCATCGCTTCAGGCGTTGTATCTTCAAGGGTAGGAAACTAGGAATGCATCTTTCTATTACATCTTTCAGAAACCAAAATCTTTCTTTCTCATCGATTTTTTCGACCCTCGCCTTCCCGTTGTCCATTATATTTATTCAACGTAATCTAGCTGCACAACACAATGTACTCTTGGATAATACCACTTGTAAGGATCTAAAACTCACATTGACGCTAAGAGTATAATACGCTAATAATAAGGGACGGGAAATAATAAGACTAAGCAATAAAGAACAAGCAACATGTAGCAAAGACTAGGAAAAGGCGTAACTGTTCTTGTCGGAAGGGCTCTGCCCGAAAAACAGTCATTATGCACTTGAAATTTACAGTAGTACGGGATGCTTTTATCAAAGGGATACTCAATCCCTCTAGGCTCTCAAACCTCTCTCTACGAGTTCTTTGGCCTCTTTAGATTATAATCTCTTTTCTCAACGCTTAATGACAAAAAAAGCTAAATACATATTTATAGGGAAGAAAACCTAAACCGACTAGCAAAACAAAACCGAAGAAAACGTGTAATTGCCAACTCTAGAAACCGAGAAACAGGTGTGAGCAGCCTCTGCATCCAAAGGCAGTTTCTGATCAGTGGCACTTTTCAAGGTGTGACTACTTTCTGCGCCTCCAGATACTTCATCTTTTCCTTCTTCGTTTTCTTCACGCAACTCATCTCCACACGACCACACCCTACACGTACAACGATCTGGGTTATACCTCCTGTGGTGGTGACTTATGCAAGGAAAAAATGACCAAGAGACGCTGCACAAGCTGCTCAGCATCCTTGAGAAGGCAAATGTGTCTTTTAAAGATTTCTTTACTGTGTATTTCATTTTCATCATGCATATTTGCCAGAGTTAGTTACTAGCTGAATCAACTAGCTAGTGGAAATGAAATTGGGATCTTTATGTTTAGAGTAAATAGCCACAAGTTGGCAGAAGGAGAGTATGGAAATATAGAGTGGAAGATATTTTGGGAGAGTTCCTAATTCTCTTGAATGTGTGAGGAGTTGTGATTGGTTGAATTGCCTTGATATGATCAATACAACTAGCTATCTTGTTACTGATTTTTCTGTGTTTCCTAAGAATTGAGTAAACCCATTGAATTCCTAGCAACACCCAAGAGATAATCATTTTTTTCTTCACTCTTGTTTCTCATGAACCTTGGTTCTTTTCAGCTGCCTTTTTTTATTTTGTGTTTGCTCTTGTCCCTGCACTAGCTTTTGTTGTTCTGTTGTAATGCTTTACTCCGTTGTGCAAACAACATTTTGAAAGCCAGCTAGTTCTGATAATCGTTGCCTATCTCCTCTATCTCACAGATGCCAGATGCTGTTGTTGACTATGATCTTTTGAGTGGCAAGTGGAACATTATTCAACAGCAAAATTTGCTTCATGAAAGGACAAGAATTCTATACGGGAAAGCCTCAACTTCACTTAATGACAGACCACCAAGTTCTATATCTTTTGATCCTGAGAACGACAAGCATATGAATGATGACAACCTTTGGAATGACCTTTCTGAATTTTATACTTGTGAACAACATAATGTTTCGTCATATGATGGGGTCATGGTACCATTGACTCTCGTTTATGCTAACAGAAACAAAAAAGAAAACCAGAAACCTGTATTACTTCATGGACATGGAGCTTATGGTGAACTGTTGGACAAACGCTGGCGCAGTGAACTCAAAAGCCTTCTTGATCGTGGTTGGCTTATTGCATATGCAGATGTTAGGTATGTTGACACTTGTTATTTAATAAACAGCCTAAAATCCTCATCGGATCTAACTGACTGCTTATTGTTTTTGTAAAACTTGCTCCTTCCAGAGGTGGAGGTGGCAGAGGTAAGAAGTGGCACCATGATGGGAGGCGCACTATGAAATATAATTCCATTCAAGACTTCCTTTGTTGCGGAAAATATATGGTTGAGGAAAACATTGCGCATGAGAATAAGCTTGCTGCTTGGGGATATAGTGCTGGAGGACTTCTAGTCGCTTCTGCCATCAATGCTTGCCCAGATTTATTTCGTGCTGCTGTGTTGAAGGTCACGCATATTTGCTATCATCTGTCGTCTTCTTCCCGCTCCCTTCTCTTTTGTCCTTGGGGTGGTTGCTTAGGTTTGGGGAAGTAAATTCTGGTTTGCATATATGCTGGAACTAGTGGAATGTGACATCATTATTGACGTGTTTTACTATCCTCCTGTTATGATCTGATCCTCACTTTAAACTTAAATTTTGGTTAGATGAGCAATTTTACTTCCACTACTTCGAATAAAATTTGCTTTAGTAGAGTGATAACACATATTTTTCTCTAAAAGATTAAACAAAAGAAAAGGGGGGAGAAACAGGAAGATAGATAAGGAATGGTAGACTTGAAGAGGGTAGCAATAGCCTAACTTCTGTTATGCTTAGTTATACCAATTGAACTGCAACTTTACATGATTTAATGGATCAGTTTCGCTCCTTATTACTACGATGTAATTGTATAAGATTTCTGAATATAACTTAAAAATGGTGTATCAGCTCTGCCCAATACCATGAAATTTGGATGCTTGACATGCGTATTGGCTATATATTGTATAATTTATTATACTTTTAATTCTCTTCAGGTTCCATTCTTGGATCCAACAACTACCCTTCTGCATCCTATTTTACCCCTGACACCAGTTGATTATGAAGAATTTGGATATCCATTTGATATTGAAGATTTTCAAGCTATACAGAAATACTCTCCTTACTATAATATTAGAAATGATGCCGTTTATCCTGCCGTCTTGATTACCTCATGTTTCAGTACAAGGTAACTTGCGTCCCCTTTTGTTTTATTTTCTTCTTTCCTTGTAGGCTCCGTTTGTTTTAATGGAAAACAATTTTCATGAAAAATCATTTTTCAAGGAAAACAATATTCAATGGAAAACATGATTTTAGAAAAAGTTTTCCTTTGTCTGTTCGATCGGTGGGAGAATAAAGAGAATAAAGAGAAGTGAGAAGTGATGAGGAAGATGTGGCATACTTTCTTTACAAAATGAAATTGGTATTCCTCTTATAAGAGGATTTTACACCTTAAAGAAAATTGTTTTCCACCCTTTACCAAAACAAATAAAGGAAAATGGAAAGAGGGGGAAAAACCATTTTCCAGAAATTGGTTTTCCACCAAAACAAAAAACGGAGCCGTAATTCTGGTTCAAATTTTCAAGCGTAATGCCTTACAATGTCGAGCTTTTAAGCATAGAGCTTCACACCATGGCATTCATGGGCGGCCCTTGGAGTGTGCTAAGTGCCCATTTAACCTTTTTCTAAGAGGCCATTTTCTAGCCCTAATCAAATAAGAAAAGGGAGAAATCGACACTAAATATACGCTGACACACAACACACACTAGGCTACTAGAGTCCGTCAGTCAAGAACAAGTCTTTAACCTTTCATCTTACTTTTCAATTTTCAGCTTTCCTCACAATGTTCCCTTAGACTGTGTATCCATTCTCCGTATATCTCTTTCCAAAGTAAAAAAAAAATTCGAAAGTATAAACTCCCCATATCTCTGCTTACGGAGTCCTTTTTTTTATGACACTTAATTTTTTTTTAGTTCCTATAACCCTTTAGATTGTTAGAATTCTCTGATTCTCGTGAATCTTGATATAGAATGTTTTGTTTACTTTGTTATTTGATAATGGCATTCTTATAAATAAGGACCTTATATTAAATTTAGCACGGGCCCTCCCAAAATTCATCGGACAGCCCTATTGGTATTGCATCGTTAGCTACATATGGCCATGGCAGCTTAGCAGTGCCTACATAGGTCCCTAAATACCAATATGGCTCACAACCACCTTCCTATCACGTGGTCTGAGACACCCTGTGAATAAAAACATTTGATGTTTGTTATTAATAATTTGAATGGAATATGTCGAGATCTTAATCTATGCTGCCCACTTAGCTTCACATCTATGTTTGTCAATTGGTCAATCAGAAACATATGACCCTAACCTCCTTCATTTTGTTTCGCTTCTCCACAACCCCCAAAACCAGATTTGGAGTATGGGAAGCTGCAAAATGGGCTGCACGTGTCCGCGAATGTACTGTATATGATCCAAGTCTCCCTGTTCTGCTTAATCTAACAACCGAGATAGTTGAAGAGAATAGGTACATGAGAAGTAAGGAGTTGGCCCTGGAGACGGCATTCCTTTTGAAGATGATGGAGTCCTAGCTGTTCTATGTTTGAGTAAAACATCACTCTAGCAAGGTGCAAGGCAGGTCAAAGAGCGGTTTCTGAAGTTCGGTCCTTTTATTCAGGAAGATCGGTTGAAACCCAAATTACTTTGATGCAGAATGTCTTGCAGGATAGAAGCTCCCTTGGTTATTTTCTAGTTGCTTATCTGGATTAGTATCTCAGCTGTTGCATCATGGAGCTACAATAAAAGGAGCCAATACTGTACATACCAATTATGGAAGATAACTACCCATTGTAACCAAGATATTTTGTTCTATCCACGATTATTAAAATATTGCACGTTTTAGAGATAGGGATTTGCAGGCCACAAACTCGAAATCAGTTATCAGAGTACGCAGTGGTGGAAGATTTACATATCCTTCCTCTCGCTGAGTCGAGGATCTGGTCTCAAAAATTTCAGGTCGAGTTTGGTTTTTCCTTCCTCTTGCAATCGAAAACAAAAGTATCTAAAGATAGCTAGAATGATTGATACAAAGTTACAAATGTAAGATTTCGCATTTTTCTTACTATAGCTAATATTATTGACCACTTATTGGATTGACGTTATTAAAAGCTTATGTAGTGGCACAATTGTGGTGATTGATGAGAATGATTGGAGCAACCAAGATTTCTAGCAACATAAGAAGTCTTTTGGATAGATATCATTAATCATCACCAATTCAATTCTTTTGTAAAGTGTAATATGTTCAATTTGTGAAAAGATGACTCATGGTAGTGGGCTCCCCCTTCCTTTTGAACCTTTATCAAAATAAGTGGGTCTTGGTTATCATAATTACAGCTCTTAATGACAGTGGAGTTCTTATCGTGTAGCCCATTTCAGCGAAAATAACAACCTCAAAAATCCCTGATTAGTTCACTTCAGCGACTTCACACTGCGGAAAAGAGTCAAAAGCATCAAAATTCACTCTCATTTCATCTCCATCACAATTTACAAACATAATTGGATGCATTGGCTGGTTGGCCGCGCATAGGTTTGTCAATGCACAATTTTAGATATTGTCATATACTTCCTCCGTAATACATTAATGGCAACAATTCGTTTTGCACGCATTTTAAGGAATTGTTTCAAGAATGCAAACGAATAAATTAATTAAAATAATTTTAATACAAGCAAGATTGGGATTATTGATTACTAATCTTAAAATTATTTTGATTAATTTATTCGTTTAGACCCTTACATCGATTTTTAAAATGCGTGCACAATGAATTGTTGTCATTAATGCATTGCGGATGAAGTATAACCGTTTATCGGTAAAAACTATAAACATTTAATAATATCTATTGTTGTTTAAAATATAATTGGAGTGAATACTTGATTAACATAAATGGTGAAGATATAATCCGTTTCCCATAGGACCCTGATCCCGAGCCCCAAAGGCTCAAACTCGGAAACAAAACTCACAGTGGCAGAAGTATCAATGGCGACCAGTTTCATGGAAATAAAAAATAACTTCCTTGAGCTTTGAGTTTCCTAAGCCATTGCGTTGTTTTTTCGCTCCAATTCCCCTGCTTTTCTCAAATCGGCATAGACGTTCTTCCAACTGCTAATATTTAATTACCCTTTGCTTTTACGTCTTTTCTTCCTCAAAATATAAGCCATTTACAATGTTATTAACATTAGATGCTCACGTCAAGATGATAAGGAAATATTAAATATCATTGGTACAGTATTCAACATCACTTTACAATTTATATTGTTGATGCTAATTTAACTAAAAATTTTGACCCAATAAATTCTAGTTAAATCTAAATAGTTATTTAAAATGATATGAATGTTATATTCATATGGATGAGAATGAGTATAAGAAATTATTATTGCTGACTAGTTTTGTATTATATGTACTACTAAGGATAATGTATATGGGTTTAATATATTTTCTTAAATAGTATTAAATTGAAAATTTATAAGATTAAGCGGTAATAAGTGTTATAAATATTTTGTAAGTTGCTTTTTATTTTTTTTAATTAAGTACATATATCATCCTCTTTTTTTGAAGTTCAACTCAATAATATAGGTTTGACTAATTTTGTACTAACTATTCTCAATTCTTGAAATAAACAGGCCAATGGTACTAACTAGGCACCAAACCACTAGCTTTGTTTTGTTGTTATTTTTGTCTTCATCATAGCTAACTACATCTTAGCTCCGTACATAATTAGGATGTGCATGATACCAAGTTCTATGCAAAAGCAGCACCTTATTGTACATCTATTCATTAGGTAGTAATCAATTACTAATAGATATATATAAAAATTTATTAATTATATTGAGTTGGATTTCACTATCACTACTTATTACACCCTCTGATTTTAATAGGGACATTTGTACTTTTCGCGCTTGTCAATGCATATATTTGAGAACGGAGATCTCTAATTGCACATGCGTAAAAAAAATGAAAAATTGATATTCAAAATCTACGCATTAAGATGAGTCAAACAAGATCTTTCATGAGACATGACTATGTTTTTTCTCACGTTTATATAACACAAGGTGGTCAAAGTGTAA
Source organism: Patellifolia procumbens (assembly GCA_947645195.1). NCBI lineage: Eukaryota > Viridiplantae > Streptophyta > Magnoliopsida > Caryophyllales > Amaranthaceae > Patellifolia > Patellifolia procumbens. The sequence continues at coordinate 6,487,261 of CANSGD010000144.1, forward strand.
ATTATAAATAGTAACAAATGTCAAAATGTCCCTTTTAAATAAAAATAGAGGGAGTACAATCTCTATTAGTGGTAGGCAGCCGACCCAGTGAATAGATAAAGTATTTCCACCTATTGCGCTAGGAAGTAAGCCCTTTTTTATTCTGTTTTTATTAAATGATCAATGGAGTATAATAGTTTATTAGGCCAATCAAAAGTAATACAATTATACCTATGTTTTATAAAAATTGTAATACTTTTGAGTTTTATATTTGTCAAAATATAATTTTTACTGTTAATATCTCTAAATTTACAAAAAATGTGTAAAATTTAATATATTGAAAATATACATTAAAACTAATCCAAGAACGTAATATAATACTACATGATAAGAAATGTCTTTTATATGAGTAAAATAATGGTCAAAATTAGTATAATATAGCGTAAAAGTCAAAATATTACAAAATAGATGTAGTATAAGTCCACCGTTGTATATTGTACATTTGTAATATGTAATTCAGATTAAGACAAAATCACTTGTCAATACTCTCAAAAAAAATTCTTACTTATACGAGAGAAAACAATTAATCTTATTATTATATATTTTTCTAAAAAAAGAAGTTATAGAATAAGTCAGAGACTCGGTTGAAAACATATGGATTATAGAGCAAATTTCGGAAGCTAGTTGGAAAGAGCAAAATGTTGAAAGATGTTTCTGTTTAGTTGTGTGCTTCCTTTTTGGCCCCAACAATGGCGACATTTTTCTTGTTCCCCATAACCTGTTGCACTCTGAAAAATTATCTAATTTCTTACTCCATATGCTATAGTTTGAGCTACTTATTGGGTGTTGTAGTAGTTATATCTTATATTGCATCTTCATTTTAATCTTACATCTATTATATATATTCTCATTTTCTTTTTAATAATTACATAATATCTTTTCACGTTTGGAATGCAAATGTTTAAACATCATTCCATCAACTTCTGTATTTGTAATAATTCTTAAAAGTCAATATTTTATCAGTACATATCGAAACGAATCAAATAAGTAACTACATGAATATATCTTTCTTGCTATAAATCAAAAATGATGGTCAAAGTAAAATTTGTAAATATGTATCAAAAGTCAAAGTGTTACCATTAAAAAAAGAAAAGTAGTATCTAAATTTGCTATACATTAGTTGTGTTTTTTTGTATTACATCGCTTTTGACATTTTAAATATCATTAATTAATAAAACAAAGTAGAGTTTAGCTAATTTTGCCCCAGCACCTAGCCGCCTCCTCTCTCTTTTTTTCCTCTCCTCCCTCTTTTCTCCCCAAACCCTAGTTTTTATCTAGGGGCTACCACCGCCCAAGGGTGGTGGTAAGCCCCCTTTTTGCTTTTGCTTAATTAGTTCATTGTTATTGTTGCTAATAAACTTCAGTCTCTCTCTAATGGAGAGTTTTTCTACCCATCTATTAGGTTATACCTACCCATATATTGGGTTTTATCTCTCTCCATGTGAGAGTTTGGGGACTTTGTTTTTTTGTTATTTGTGTGTTTCTGAAGGTTCCTTTGTTGATCGAATTTTGTGCGGGGTTGCAACAGACGTCAATACTTCATTTACAATCAGTTGATTTGAATTCGGTTCTACTTCAAAACTACAACAGATCGATAGACCCCCTTGTAGAAGGCTGCAACAGACAACGATATGAGAGACGAGGGTTTTCAGAAGTGTTAGATCTCCTTAACGATCGTGGTTTTGCTATGTTAGAATTTTATTTAATTCAGTTTGATTTATATTTGTTAGTTTTGGCTTCTATTGTAGATGTCGTATGACTTCAAATCATTGAATGAATTCTTATTTCAAAAAAAAAATAAATTAATAAAACAAAGTAATTTAAAATTAGAATCTTATAATTATACGTATCTGATTTAAAATCCTGAATCCGCTCTTATTTTTTAATGTGTAGTTCCTCCCACAACATGGTCACAAATGCTTATTTGCCTATTAGGATCCTATGCGGAAATCAACTAGACACGTTGACTATATGCTTGGCTATGTGCCTATGCCCTATAATATTTGTTTGAGATAAAAAGTTTCAAACACCTTGACTAGGCTGAGAATTCAAAGTTTTGCAATCAGTAGACTTTGTTGTGGTGGCCTGGTGGGGAATCAATTAATACAACATAAATTGATTAGATTAGGCCTACACTTTACTTGCACGTGATTCGGACATTGAAATGTTGCATGCAAGAAATGTGTTAGGATATTTCCATTTTCATTTCACCTAATTCCTATTTTAGAACGATAAACACTTTATTAATTAGTAAAGAAAACAAATTACCAAAAGAAGTTGTTATCCTTTATGTATTCTCCATCGTTTACCTATCTATTTCTTTTAGGATATAGGAGTATACAAAGAATCCTTACTCTTCATGGATAATATGCTCATAAGTTTTAATAAACTAGAAGAAATTATTATGATGCAAGGCTCTATACATGTTTCTAGAAATAACAAGCAATCCTAAGACGAAATTTAGATCAAAATGTAAATTTTTCCTCCCGTATTTTGAGATGTAATGTACGATATTAAAAAGGTAAATAAACTTAATCATAATACTAAACGACAATGGTATATAATAACTGGGAGTCTGTACCTATATAATGTACTTTCCGTTATTAGATGAAAATATTGATATGATCACAAAATTCTAATGATTATGAAAAATTAGTGATTCTTTTCTTAAATTCAAATAATTTTATAATTAAACACTAAATTTTACGTAGTCACATGTCATATATAGTATTTCTATGAGTGTCTTTAATATTATTTTTTTTGGGAGGGGATGTTAAATTAATTAACTACTACCTTATAAATGTGATGTTGTTGGTTAGTTGAGAATCTTGGTTGTGAAAAGGTGGTATTGAAAGTAGTGACAAATTGCAATAATTGAGAAAGGGGTATGATTGTTTTTTTTAAAAAAAATTTAGGTTGGTAATATAAAGTGTTTTATTGGTCTGAATTTTGAGACTTAACTCGATTGTCCCTAAAAGTTAGTTGGAAGTAAAGGACAAAGGTAACTGAAATTTCCATTCTCAAGACTCAAGGTGTCTCTCTTGAAGTTACTACAGAACTCACAACCTCATAAGTCATAACTACTTCGACATATATAAATCAGGTAACTGTGTATGCCTAAATTTAAGAAGAAGGTGGATCACTTTTTTTATACAATCACGAATTTTATTAATTCAATGACTATTTAAATCATTTAGTAATCTCTTTTTTTGAATCGAATAATGATCAATTTTATCCATTACGTGACTAATTTATATTCGGTAAAAAACGAACATAGGAAGAGAGCAGAGGACAATGAGGCTCGCTCGAGCCAATGATTTGGGTGCCACTGTAGTGCTGGTAAGAAAAAGATGGGAGGAGCTTATTAGGAGGATGCCGGCTTGAGTTTTGTCTATTTAATTATATTTCTTGTTTAAAAATAGTTGCACCACTTTGACAATCATCCGGTGTCAAAAAAAACGACAATCACGCTTGCTAATGCACTTTAATCGTTATTGCCATTGATTATATAGATAAAAAAATACTCCCTACGTCCACAATATAATGCTTCTGTCCTATTTGGGTGTCCCAAAATATAATGCTTCATTCTATTTATACTTTTATATTTTCCCATTATTTGCCTAGCAAAATCGTGTCACCATATTATTTGAAAATAGTTCTTTTTAATTTTTTTTATTCAACCTATTGATCGAATTATTCATATTTAATGCTCTTCCACCAATTATTGTTTATTCTCTCTCCTAAAATTAGTTTTTTCTCCATATTATTTATTGAAACAAATAAATACTATTTACATTCTTCTTAGATTCCACTTACCATAATTCATGAGAAATAATAAAATCAAGCACTATAATAAGGGACGAATGAAGTATAAATTAAATTTATGTTTGAAACTACACATTAAAATAAATCCAATAGCATATTACATGGCGACTTTAATTTTTATGTATTGGTTAAGCATGCCGTGAAAGTAAAGTATGTAATTAAACAGCAAAAAGTCAAAGTGATGCAATTATTTTAAAGCGATAAAGTATTTAATATTAGGCCATCTATTTTAATAATTTTTGCATCATGTATATCTAAACTTTGTAGCAAATTCACTACATGCCTTTGAGGACTAAAAAGGGTACAATATGTGTTAGATACGTCTCATAGCATTGAGTTAGAACACCAATATTGGATGAGATCGGTGGAACATAAAGTGAAAACAAATCAGTAAGGGCCCGTTCGTTATCGTTTTTTGTTTTCAGTTTTTAGTTTTTTTGGAAAACTAAAAACAAAAAATAGGAAACCAGAAAAAGTTGTTTTCACTTTTTAGTTGTCAGTTTTCAAAATTATCATGTTCCCAATAAATTTGACTAACTTTTTATTCATTATAGAGCCTATATCATATGACTTGAAAATCAAAAAACAGAAAACCACAGTGATACCGAACGGGCCCTAAGTAATTTTGACGTTTTGGTTTATTCTTTAGGCGTTAATTTGACCATATTTTTTATGATTAGTAGTCATTATAAGAATATATCATGAAGTTTATAGTTACACAAGCTATATATAATATATATATATATATATATACATAGCGTAGATAAGAGTCACCATCTCTTTTTCAATAACATTTTAATTTTAAGTATCAAGAGAAAGTTTTAGCTATTCCTCCATCACGTTGCTTCTTTAGTCAAAATCTATGATGATGCATAAATGGAAATCAAATGTTAACTCATAAGTTTCAAATTTATATTATAAATTAGAATTAGTCTCTGGCGATGCACGGGATTCTTAGTTAGGGATAACTAATGTAATCTAGCATGCTAAATATCAACAAAGAAAAAATAATAACCCATTAGACAACTTAAGCCTTGGTTTTCATTGATATATCATCATTATTTTTGATAGAAGCATTAATAATAGAATGGTGGCATAGTGGTTGGAGATCTTCGTTCCATACTTGAGGTTGGGGTTCTAATCTTCACATTTAACAATTATTTAGAGGTGAGAATGATGTTATATAAAATGCTATTAAAAGAGGATAGTGACACGTAGCGGATATCAACCCTTGATCAGGCTTTTTAATATATATATATAAATGACTATTTTGTAATTAGTTTTTGGGAAATTTGTCACATAGCACCTACTTTTAATCCAACTTTGTGAACTAGCACCTTGATTTTATTTATTTGTCAAATGGCACCTACTTTTAATCTAACTTTGTGACTAGCACCTTGATTTTATTTATTTGTGAAATGACACCTACTTTTAATCTAACTTTGTGATCTAGCACCTTGATTTTATTTAGTTGTTATTTAGCACCTTAAACTACTTTAATCTATTTTTTTGATACCTAGGTTCAATTCAAGTTTGTAATAGCACTCTGATTTTAATTTATTGTTTCTTAGCACCCTAAACTACCCTAATCGATTTGAAAATTAAAAGTCGCAAGGGGAACACACTTTAAGGCGTCTTTAACTAGGGTTTTAAGACCCTAAATGATATTTTTCGAAATGTCATCGTCTTAATGCCATAAAATTCGAGAATCTCTACTACACGAGTACCAGAGGCACACACTTCTATGTGACTTTTGCGGCGATTTTTAGGTCGAATACGACATTTTCGAGTAAACAAACTTAAGTGTTGGGCACAAATTTCAATGAAACGGTGGTATCGGTGCGGTCCATGATTGTTGCCATCAACCTAAAAATCGAAAGACCATTTTTAGACGACGACGTATATATACGATGTACAATTTTTATGAATTTTTCATTCATAAGATGATTAAACTCGTGTTAACGAGATAGAATAACCGCATGAATGTTTTACTTATTTAGCCAAAACAAATTAGTAAGGTACCAAGAAAAATAGTTTAGGGTAGTTTAGGCCTTAAGGTGCAAAGCAACAATCAATTAAAATTACGGCGCTAGATCACAAACTTGAATTAAGGTGCTAAATAACAATTAAATAAAATCAAGGTGCTAGATCACAAAGTTAGATTAAAAGTAGGTGTCATGTCACAAATAAATAAAATCAAGGTGCTAGTTCACAAAGTTAGATTAAAAGTAGGTGCTATTTGACAAATTTCCCTTAGTTTTTTTACACTAACGATATTAATTGCGAAGTATATACTTATAACTGCTACTAAATGTCTAAATTGCAACTACTAAAGCTCTGGAGCATTGCCTAGCATATTAGTGTAAATAATGTAATTATCAGAACGTGAGCTATGTGTTCGCCAATTGACATGATATTATAATTGATGGTATTACGGTTTATGATCTGCGTAATTGCGTATTGCATGCTGTCAGTATCAGAAGTTACTGCTATTATTTGTGATATTAATACTTTAATCTTTGTTTTTTCCTATAACCACTAGAAAAACAACTAGTGTGTAGTGTCCCCTCTCCTCTAATCCCACCTTTGCAAAAAGTATATTAGAGAGAGATTGATGATTGACAAGAAACTGCTTTTAGAATTTACTTTTGATTTCTCTGCTTTTCATAACAGACTGAACCAACCAACCAACCCACCCCGTGAATTATTTACTTGACCTTGCATGCTTTGTTTCTAGTTTGATTTGATTTGTACATTAAGGTGTTCCAGCTTCAATTCCACTACTTTTGGGTTTCAACTTACAACCCCATTGAGCTTATCTTATGGAGTTGCTCATGCAACTTTTGACATTTCAAATTTCGTATAATGTAAATAGCAATTACGGATTTACGGAGGGTTCTCTATACCTTAAAAAGTAAGTTTTAGGATTTTATCAAGTTGAGTTAGGGGTGAGCCGATGCCTAAATAGATGATCAGGTCCAGTTACTTTTAATAAATCCATTTTCAATAAGTTCAGGTGAATAGAATATACCCTACATTGATATTCATACAACAATCTCAAAAGTCTCAATGTGTTCCTAGCGAATTGTACAACATTTGGAGCCAAATTGGAAACAACTATACCCCTTCCAATTAAAAATCGCAGGTAATCATTGATTTCAGATCTAGAATCGAGTACCCGATATTTTGCTCACCCCTATTCGATATGACGGTATATATCAGCTCTCCGACTCTTATGGAACCTCTCCCACTAGGAGAAAGATGGACTTAAAGTGCCAATTATTGCTTCATCTCTTGTGTTTTTAGTTGGACACTCTTGTTGAACCTCTCCCACCTACGAGAAAGCTAAGGTAGACTGAAAATGCCAACTATTGCTTCATCTCTTGTTTCGTTAGTTGGAGTTATAACATGTCTAATACGATGATTATAATTTTCTCTACATATATCAATTTCCTATGTTGAATTATGTAAAATTTAATTAGGACTGTATTAATATTGTAAAATACTTTCTCTATGTAAAAATAATACTTCATTCGTCCCAATTTAGTTGCAACACTAGTTTGAGCACATAGTTTTAGGAAGCGAATAAAGTAGGGAGCAAATTATATTAGTTTATTGTAAAGGTTAACATGATAGTAAGTAGTGTTGTACTTTATATTGCATAAGTTAATCATGTGAGTTCTTGGAGGATTAAAAAATTGGATAAAGTAGGTGTTATTTTAATATTTTACACAAATAACAAAAAAGGAGTAGGATATGATTATTGAGTGATAAACATTAAAAAAATAAGTGAGTCCATATCCAAAATAAAAGTGTTGCAACTAATATGGGCACCTTATGAAAAGTGTTGTAATTAAATTAGGACATAGGGAGTAGTTACGTAGTATTTGAAAGGTGTACGGAAAAATATAACTTTCTAAAAACATGCACCTTATTAGATTTTCAAATGCGACCACCTCACATGTGTTTTTTTTTTTTTATTATTTAACTTACTTATATTAACTTGTTCCTAGTATAGTTGTGACTATAGAGTCATGCCATTTAGATTAGACTTATAATGTCATATTAATGTAATTAATTGACATTTGTTGTTGCATATATTTGGTTGACATATAGAAACATTAAAAGCTGTTTTTTTTGGGGAAATAAATATGTGTGCAACATAGGTTCAAGCTATATCTTCTCCACCGAATATAGTGAGTTGATAACATATATTCAACCAAACAAATCTTGACACTTTAAAAAAAGGTTATGAACATCCTAAGTTTCTAGAAGTTAATTAAACTTTTGTAGTACTACTCTTTAGAGCATATTAATGTAATATAATTAAAGAAATTTTACAATTAGACTATTACATAGTCCTCCATCTCATAATATTATTCTCATTTAGGATAGATTCATAAACCAAGGAGGGTTAATAAAGTAATTAATTCATTTTATTAAATTACCTGTATAGGTAGATGATGTGGTAGTATAAAACACGACAGACTATAAAATGAAACACAAAACATAATTGAGCATATCTAATGGCTTGTAACTACTTGATATAATTCGGGAATCTTAGAAATTTATTTTTTTAATTGACTCTATATCCTGTTTCCGAAAACAGCACATACCTCATGCACTACTCTTTTAGTTGAATTAGCAAACATTAAAGAAATTTTTTTAATACCTTTTATATCATCGCTGTTGAATTAAACGACAAAAATGACAAATGAATATTAAAGTCAAACACATTAGGTAACTAATCAGTCCAATTTTCAATACTCTACTATCACGAAATGATGTTTTAAATTGGTCGTAAGTTATGTAGGCCCTTTTCTTTTGACCGATTTAATGAAACGTTTAATTAGTTTCCTCTCACAATATTCTTCCCCTCAAAAAATTGAATTTTTTTTAAAAAAAACTAGTAATCTGAGATTTAGAAGAGCAGGATGCGTAACAGTCCATCAACATCACCATGAGAAACAGTGATACAGAGAGGTCAAAGAAATAAAGAAAAAATTTAGTGGAAATTCAAAGGGGAAGAAGAGAGAGAAAAAAAGGAGGAGAAAGAAAGAAGGTAGGTAAAAACTTAAAAGTCATTGAATTGAATGAAACCCACTTTCACTCCCTCTCCCTAGTCCCTATTGCTCATTGTTGACCTCATAATACTTCCATTATTTCCCCCCTTTTTTTCTTCTTCTTCTTCTTCCTTTCACAGTTCCACTCTACCCAGATTCTTCATTTCTCCTAACCCTAATTTACAGATGTTGAAGAACTATCAGTAACTGCAATTTTGTTATCCATGAAGTTCTAACTTAAAATGGAGGGTCAGTTCTTGCTTCTGAGCTTTTCAATAAATGTTGTAGATTAGGGTTTCTGTGTTCTTCTGTTTTTAGTCTTTTTTGGGATCTGGGTTTTTTAATTCAGCTCTTTTTGGGAGGTGGGTTTGGTTTAATTTAGCTTAATTTAGCTTATTATAGCTGAATTTTCTCCTCCAAAAGTCAAATGCAAAATTTTCCTTTTTCTGGGCCAAGATTGGTGCTTGAAATTTCAACTTCAATTTGTCTGTGTGTGTTAATTGTTTTGGATGCTACTATAAGACTATCACTTTCTGGGTCTGATCTTGCTTAGAGATCATTTCTTTTTGCTGGCAATCCTTGTGGTCCATTTTAGACTCTCCCTTTTTGATTTTTAGTTGGTCCTTTATTTCACCTTTGAATCTGTATGATTCTTTGTGTTTTTTTTTGAATGCTTTACACTCTTGATGAATTTGGTTGAAGCTGTTTAGTGGGAGCTTTTTCTGAAAGCAGACTAGGTCATTGATTTTGGAGAAAGCAATTTGAATTGATTCCCTCTTTGCAAGTTTTGAATTTGAATTTGCTTTCTCTCTTTCCTGGTTGTTGTTCTTTGTTAGAAAGGTAGGAGCTTGAGCTCTTTGGGCTGAAACCCGGGTTTTTGGTGAAATTTTGCTGTTGGGGTTAGGTTTTTTTTTCTCCCCCTTTAGCTCAGATGCATCTCTCACTATGGAAGCCTATTTCCCATTGTGTTGCTTTGATTGTTGATAAGAAGGGTAGAAGAAAAGATGGGTCTGAACTTGGGGAAGATAGCAAGAAAAACCCTTCAATTCTCAGGAAGTTGCAGGAGAATAAGCTTAGAGAAGCTCTTGAAGAAGCATCTGAAGATGGGTCTCTTCTTAAATCCACCTTAGACACTGAAGCTGAGGGTAATTCTAACAAAGATGAGGGCCTCGGTAGGTCAAGATCACTTGCAAGGCTCCAAGCACTGAAAGAATTTCTTAGAGCAACTGCTTTAGCTGCGGAGCGTACTTTCGAATCTGAAGACTCGATTCCTGCTCTTAATGAGGCCTTTTCTAAGTTCCTCACCATGTATCCCAAGTATCAATCTTCTGAGAGGATTGATCAGCTGAGATTAGATGAATATGGGCATCTCACAGGGCCGGCTGCCAAGGTATGTCTTGATTATTGTGGGTTTGGGCTGTTTTCTCACCTTCAGACACTCTATTATTGGGACACTTCAAGTTTTAGCTTGTCTGAGATGAGTGCTAATTTGAGTAATCATGTATTGTATGGTGGTGCTGAGAAAGGGACTGTTGAACATGATATAAAAGCTAGAATTATGGATTATTTGAACATTCCTGAGAATGAATACGGAATCGTTTTTACTGTAAGTAGAGGTTCAGCCTTTAAATTGCTGGCTGAAGCTTACCCTTTTCATACAAACAAGAAATTGTTAACCATGTTTGATCATGAGAGCCAATCTTTGAATTGGATGGGCCAAGCTGCTAAGGAGAAAGGGGCAAAAGTTTTTAGTGCATGGTTTAAATGGCCTACTCTTAAACCGTGCTCAGCTGATCTTAGGAAGCAGATTTTGAATAAGAAGAAGAGGAAGAAGGATTCTGCTGCTGGCCTTTTTGTGTTTCCCGTTCAGTCCAGGGTGACAGGATCCAAGTACTCGTACCAATGGATGGCTCTGGCACAACAAAACAATTGGCATGTTTTGTTAGATGCTGGTGCTTTGGGTCCGAAGGATATGGATTCGCTTGGGTTGTCGCTGTTTCGTCCCGATTTCATAATTACATCCTTTTATAGGGTATTTGGTTATGATCCCAGTGGATTCGGATGTCTCCTTATCAAAAAGTCTGTTTTGAATTGCCTTCAAAACCAATCTGGTGTGACTGGAACTGGAATGGTGAAGATCACTCCTGTTTTCCCGCAGTATCTGGGTGATTCAATTGATGGTCTTGATGGACTGATTGGGGTTGAGGATGATGAAGTTGATGAAAATGGAGAATTCAAAGGAGACACCCAAAAGGGATCTCAGATGCCTGCCTTTTCTGGTGCTTTTACGTCTGCTCAGGTGAGGGATGTATTTGAGACTGATATGGAGCATGAAAATAGCTCTGACAGAGATGGTGCTAGCACAATTTTTGAAGAGAATGAGAGTATTTCTGTGGGGGAAGTGATGAAGAGCCCTATCTTCAGTGAGGATGAATCATCTGATAACTCGTTCTGGATTGACTTAGGACAAAGCCCAATGGGTTCCGAGAATGTCAGCCAGCTGGAGAGACAGAGATCCACTCCTTCGCCGCCACTATGGTTTACTGGGAAGAAGAGTGCCAAGAGTGTCTCCCCAAAGCCAGCAGCTAACAAGTCCAGGAGCCCAGCTTATAATGGGCGCCATATGCTATCATTTGATGCTGCAGTTCAATCAGTCTCACGCAGTATTGACAACGTTCACGAGAACAACGAGGTGATGCACTCTGTTAACGAGATAGAAGAGGAGTATGAGCATGAAACAGCAAGGAACAAATCATTACTGAATTCTTCGGTCAATGGCTCCAATTTCAACTGCCACAATTTGGCATCTCATGGTATTACATCCGAAATGTGTGCTGAGACTAAAGAAAGTGCTATCAGAAGAGAAACAGAAGGCGAGTTCAGGCTCTTGGGAAGGAGGGATGGCAACAAATTTCCTGGTGGTCGAGTTGTATGCTTTGAAGAAGATGAAATTGCTAGCAGAGGCAGGAGGGTGTCTTTCAGTACAGAAGACAATCACAGAGAGCAATCGGGTCATACCTTGGAGGCAGGTGAGACATCTACTAGAAACCTTGAAGACTATGAGTATGCAAGTGATGGAGACTACGGCGATGACCCAGAATCTGATAGGAGAGAGCCGGAGATCATTTGCCGGCATCTTGATCATATAAACATGTTGGGCCTCAATAGAACTACATCTAGATTAAGGTTTTTAATTAATTGGCTTGTGACATCACTTCTGCAATTGAGATTCCATGGTCAAGATGAAAATGATACTATACCTCTAGTTCAAATATATGGCCCTAAAATAAAATACGAAAGAGGAGCTGCCGTTGCTTTTAATGTGAGAAGCAGAAACCGGGGACTAATCAATCCAGAGGTTGTCCAAAAGCTTGGTGAAGCTCATGGCATCTGTCTTGGTGTTGGTATTCTCAGCCATATAAGAATCATGGATGGTTCAGGGAATCCAAATGGAGAATTGAACATTACAGATACAACATTGTGCAAGCCAATGGCAAATGGTCGTTTTGATGGAAAAAGCGGGTACTTTAGAGTGGAGGTCGTGACAGCATCACTCAGCTTTTTGACCAACTTTGATGACGTGTACAAGTTATGGGCTTTTGTTGCAAAGTTTCTTAATCCAGCTTTTACTAGAGAAAGTGCTCTTCCAACTGTTGAAGAAGGTTCAGAGACTTGATTTTGTCCCGCTGAAGCTACTTCTTTGTTCAGTTCAAGTGCCATCAGATCCTAGTGAAAATTTGGTGTGTAATTTCTTCCTGTCAAAAAGAAGATTGTGGAGAACACATGAGAGCAGGATCACATATTACTGGATTCGCTAACATCTTCGGACCTTTCATCACCCGTGGTAAATTTGCTTTACATGTTTGCCCTTGGGCATTTTTTTGTTTACAGATCTTCTGGGTGCTTGTTACTTTTGCTAGTCTCACCACCACTAGTGTTTTGGTATGTTCTCAAATGATTGTTTGCACAAAATGTTAAACCATTTGGGTAATATTCTTTTATCCGTGAAGTATGGTTATCGAGTTTGTGTATAATCTTCAAGTCACTTTTAAGCTAACGTCAAATAGTTCAGTCATTTGACACCTTGAGGACAAACAATACGTAGAAATCGGGAGCAGGGGTACTGAAATTGAGCATTATCACGCAATTCATTGTTTCTATTTTGTTTTGCAGTACTGAATCAAAATCTTTGATTACTGTCAAGCTGTGATGTTCATCAATATCAGAATCTGATCGGCTTCCTCTTGTCAATGTATCTGCTTGTTTGTTAATGTTATCTTTACAGAATTATCTTTCTTTGATTTTCCCCTTAGATTACACTTTGAGCTCATTATGCATCTGAAGAAGCATACCATGACCATCTGAGAAGATTAATCGCACTTAGGGGTGTAGTTTACCAGTATAGAGAAATAGAATACCATCTATGAACACACTATAGCGGTTTGTAAATCTTATTGAGACCTCGAATTGAGTTTGTAGATTATGGCTTCGTTATCGTAAGTGTGGCATAGTGTTCTGGTTGGTTTTCAACTTTTCATATTGTTTGTCATGCACACAAGCAGGGAGGTTGTGTTATGTTGACTTGTATTCATAATTATCATTGTAACAGCATATATTTGCCTTGGAGCAACTAACGAGGCTTGTTTTTGATGTCCCCAAAGACTACTCGCCTTTTCATTCGGTGGCAGGTGCAGTCGATTAGTCAGACAGACTCGTACGTTACTGTATCTTTCAGTTCTTCAGTTGCATTCTATTTTTGAGACTTGGAAGACCTTTCATGTACACTCAGAGATTCAAAATAATATGACAACAATACAAGGATATACCATTTTACATCTATTTGTTGCTGCATAACCTAAAAAAGCATATCCTTTTGTATTTATCTCTTTCAAAATAGAAATATAGAGTTCGCTCTAAGTAACTGCCATAGTCTCTTCCTTTCCTCTTTGCTGGTTGCACATACACCAAACATAAGCAATCCTTTTTTTTTTCCGTCCAATGTGGACATGTGGTAGATGGCTCATGGGTGTAGCAGCTGCAACATGGATCTGTGGCTGTTAGGGTCCTCATTAGCGGTCCTTTAAACAAAATCATCGCTTGGTGAGTTGCAATCTCAAATGAATTGGGACATGGAGTTGCAATTTGAACTCGCACCTCTAATAATTAGCGGTCTTTTCGTGGGTTTCTACTGCATCTTTCACCCTCTAGACAGGTGGGTAGTGGGTAGGGTATGAAAGTCATAGCTGACCGCAATGGGCACCGAGTAGGTGGTGAGTACGAGGGACCGAGGGACTCCTGCCCGCCCCATATCCATCCGTTTTGTATTGCCCGTCCAATATTTATTTGACAACTTTTTACTAATCTCATTCTATCAGTCCAAAAATCTATTAACCCAAGTCTGTATTTTTAATTATTCTATTGGGCTAAGGGGTTCATTGAGGTTTCGTTTGGTTGAGTGTAAAACATTTTTCAATGTAAAATGATTTTCACGAAAATAATTTCAATGGAAAATGCAATTGTAATAAATGCCAGACAAAAAAACTTCCAGTTTCTACATCCTCTCCTGATACAATGGCCCAAACGCTATAGCAAACAACAACACACCCCGTAATTCCCTTTTAAGAATCTCCCATCAATTCCATTAAGTCCCCTGCATCCAGCAAACAAGCCGACCAATGCAGCTTTGAAACTTATGAAAATGCAACGAAATGTCAAGGGTCTTTCAGGATGGTTACGAGGGAAATTCCCATTGGAGTTTTCCATGTTTGGTACCATGTACTCCCTCCGTTCTACCAAGTTTTTTCTACTTATTGAATATATGTGAGGTATAAAATAATGAAGTGGGAAGAACTTTGTGGGACGGAGGGAGTAATAAATATGATGGAAAAACGAAAAAAAGGGAAAGCTGCTTGTAACAACTCTTGTCATTCTTCCAACATTCCCGTACTTGGCTATTTCTCTTTTTTTTTTTTTGAACAAGGATACAAGCAAAAAGCTAAGAGGGAAAGCCTCTTCGCGCCTGGACAGCCAGGGCATGAGCTTCCCGTACATCACTACGAGGAACCTTAACACAAATAAAAGCTGTAAAGGAAGAAGTACAAGAAAGGATACTATGCTGAAGGTTGACACAGAGATAGTCACAAGTCGTAACATCTTTGAGGGCAGAGACTACCAACTGAGAGTCCACACCCACCCAAACAGAGCTACCATAGGTTTGAGCGGCTTGTAACCCCGCATATAAAGCAAGTAACTCCGCATGAAAGGGAGATAATGCGGACACACGCGTGCTGGCTGAGGCTGTCTGGGAAGACGTGATGAGGTACCAGCCAATGGCCGCCACAATAGAACCATTACGATGCCGCTTCCACGCACCGTCAACCACCAGACGAACCTGTGGGTTGACAGAAGGCTGGCCTGTGGTAAAAATATGAGCTGGTGAGGTGGCTTTAACAGGAGAAAGAAGACGAGAATTACAAGTGCTGAGGATAGGGAGGTAGCGTTGCAGAGTGGCACAAAGTTGGCTCATAATTTGCATAGGGCAGCAATCCTGTCCGTGGAAGATGATTGTATTCCTGGAACACCAGATTGTCCAGAATACGACAGTAAATGTAAGTATGGTGGAAGGATGGTGCTTGTCCCGTCGAGCAAAATAAAGGAAGAATCTTTTGACCCAATCAGAAAGCCCCATATGACTAATTGTCGAACGTATCCCAAGCTGGGAAGCCAACCACAGGTGAGATGTAACAGGACAATCGCGGAAGAGATGTGCAGCAGTTTCCTCAGCAACATGACAAAGGGGGCACAAAGGAGAGTTATCCAAAGATCTCTTTCGTAAATTATCTTTTGTGTGGAGGTTGTTGTGAAGCAACCGCCAAAGGAAGATCTTCCATCGGGGCTGGAGTTTCTGCTTCCAGAAAACCTTCCAGAAGTAAGAGGAAGGGTGGTGTCCACGGAGCTGTTGAATGTACCACCAATATCCTGATTTAACCGTGTACAAACCATTATAGGAGGGTCGCCAGATAAGCTCATCAGGAGTAGGGGATGGAGGATGGGGAAGAGGAAGAGCCAAAATCCTTTTTGCAGTAGAGGAGTTGAAGATAGATCTTACTAGAGGAGCATTCCATGTGCCCTGATGATCAATAAGGTCACCCACATAGGTAAGATGTGGAGGGAGAGGAGCACTAAATTGAGGGGTGAAGGTACCAAGCCAGTCTGGAGATGATAAAAGTGTGTCCTTGCTATTATTTATGCATATACCCAATCTGGGCTGAAAAATTCGGCCGACTTTGACAAGGCTACGGAAACCCCAAGATGGTGTTGTAGGAAAATGTCCCTGGTGAAGAAGTGGGCTTTTCCCATACTTTGCCAAGAGAACACGGCTGACCAGTAGTTGAGGATGATGATGAATACGCCAAGCCGTACGGAAAAGGGTAGCTTTATTTAAAACATCCAGGTTTCGAAGACCAAGACCTCCCGTAGATTTGTGTTCTTCCAAAGTACTTGTCTTAGACCAACAAATAGGATTTTTATCCGCAACACCCACCCACCAGAAGCGCAGAAAAGCCGATCTCAGGCTTCAGAATTGTTTGCGGGAGTAGAAAAGCAGTCTTAATATGGGAGGCCAAAGTAGCAAGGACAGAATTAATTAAGAGGAGGCGCCCAGCCGGGGTTAACATTGCGAATTTCCATGAAGAGATCTTCTGGTGCACGCGGTCACAAAGAAAAGTAAAGAGAGCAACAGACTTACCTGATACTTCAATCGGAGAGCCGAGGTAGGTGTTAAAGGATGGAACGGAAGCAACCTCCAAGGGTTCTCGTAATTAATTTACGAAGTGTTCCGGTTAACAGCAGACTTTGTAGCACTTACCATTTCACCAGAGAGAGCGCAAAATTCATCCAATAAAACCCGTATCCGCCGACATGATTGTTGTGTGGCATGAAAAAAAAGTAGAGCATCATCCGCAAAAAACAGGTGAGATATAGGCGGAGCTGTCCGGCTAATCTTAATACCACGAATATTCCCTTGATGTTGCTCTTGTACTAGTTTGCGACCCAGCACTTCCATGCACAAAAGAAACAGATAGGGTGATAGGGGATCACCTTGGCAAAGCCCAGCTGATAAGGAAAAAGAAGCAGTGGGAACACCATGAACCAGAACTGAGAAGGAGACAGTTTCCACGCATTGAACTATCCACCGAATCCAAATGGGAGGGAAATGCATATGAGTTAACGTGTTGACCAAGAAATCCCATCGAATTCTATCATAAGCTTTATTGAGGTCAAGCTTAAGGGCAGCATACGAATCAAGACCCTTCCGTTTGTGGTTTAGCCAATGAAGCAACTCATGTCCTAACAAAAGACTATCACTCAACATCCGTCTTGGTACAAAAGCATTTTGTTCCTGGCCAACCAAAGAAGGAAGGACATCCTTCAGACAGTTAACTGGAACCTTGGAGATAACCTTATAAATGGTGCTACATAAACTAATAGGACGGTATTGGGTAGGCGTAGTGGGCCGAGTGACTTTGGGGATAAGGACAATAAAAGTTTTATTGAGTTCACGCAACAAATGGCCCCCATGGAAGAAACCAAGTACAGCAGCGACAACTTGATCTCCAATGACGGCCCAATGACGTTTGAAGAACAAAGTGGGGAAGCCGTCAGGTCCGTTTAAGGGAATGCATTCCAAAAAGAGCTAGCTCAATTTCATGCCTGGTAAGGAGTCTGGTTAAATGTTCTTGCTGAAGGACAGAGAGGGTGGGAAGATCATGAAACCAATGATTCCAGTGAGAAAGGGGGAACTCTCGGGCTGGTGGGGAAAATAAATCACGAAAGTGAGCAAGGAAAGCCTCCTGGAGAGCTGTTTCTGTCGTGATCAAGGTGTTATCATGTGACAATAGAGCTTTAATAGAGTTCTGCCCTTTTCGTTGTTGGACACTCCGATAGAATAATCCTGTAGATTGATCACCATATCGATCCCAATGGGATTTTGCACGTTGCTTCCAATAGAGCCACTGAATGACAGCTGGGTCCTCATATTGATGTCGTACATTAAGCTCAGAATGTAAGTTGGCATCCGTAAGGTGATTCTGTACATAGGTGAGATGACGTGATAAATTACCCCATTGGATACCTTTTTGACGTTTATAGTCTAGACACCAATTGTTACACCCATCTTTAATACTGCTAAGCCTACGAAGAAGGGTGAACATATGAGACCCCGTCCACTGTTTTTTACATGCACATACGACAAGTAATATCTGCAAACTGAAGACACCATGCCTCAATCCTATAGGGTCGACGAACAGAAAGCGAGTGGGATTGCAGTCCAAAATAATAGGAGCATAGTCTGAAAAGAAGATTGGGAGGTGCCATACCAAAGCATCTGGCATGTCAAGTCGCCATGTATCATCACAATAAACTCTATCAAGGCGTTCAAAAATACAATTATCCGCAAGTTGATTATTGGTCCATGTAAAAGGAGGTCCATGAAAGGGAATTTCAAAGAGTTGATGTTCTAACCGCCAAGCGGAAAAATCCAAAGCTCCAGGTATGGAAGCACGCCCTCTATATTTTTGATCACTAAATTCAACTTGGTTAAAGTCCCCTATGATCACAATTTTCTGATGGTTAAGCAAGCAAGACCGTGATAGCTGGTTCCATAGTAAAACACGGTCCTCTCTCCGAGGGGCACCATATAGGAAAACGCAAAATACTCGAACTGATTCATCTTTATATTACACAAAATGAAGTTCAAGGTACAGTCTACAACCATAAGATCTACAGGGGATTTCCAACATACTACTAATCCTCCACTACGACCAACAACATCTACACCAAAAGTATGGGGATACCCAAGACGTGTAGCTACAGGTTCAAAATGAGCTACATCGCATAAAGTTTCACATAAGAAAAAGACGTCAACTGAAAATAACCTAAATACATAACTAAGATAGGGGACTAAAGGGACATCTTTCATTGCCCCGCGTACATTCCAACGTAAAATTTTCATTTTCCGCTAGAAGGTTGTGTCGGGCCAGCCACACCATTGTCAGTATCATCCAGAAATTCATCACCCTCAGATAAGCCAAATTTGAGCTTCATGAAACACCCTTGTTTCCCATAATATTTCTTTTGCCTCTTCCTACGTTTCTCCATTGTTGGACCCGCAACCCCATAGTACTCAGCAGCAGAAAGATCAAAAAGAGAGGCTCGTTTGTCTCTAACACGAGTTGAGCAGTGATATCACGTATTTATATGGAGTTTTCTCCCTTATTTACAAGCTAATTTGTGCGTCATTGGAGCTCTTGGGAGCTATTTTGTGCTAACTATCGTATGTAGTTGTGGTTTCGTGTTTTAGTTTTGAATTGCAGGTTTTATGGAGTTTTCTCCTTATTCCCGAGCCTTTTGGAAGCAACCACGGCTTTACGAGATGTTACGAGGCACGTAGGATGGCTCACGAGCTTTATGGATAGTTTAGGAGGTCCCAAGACCCCTAAACGTGAAGATTAGAGAGCCAAGGAGTCAAAGGAGGTTTCCGTGCAGTGATCAGGCAGAAATGGCCCGATCGGGCGAGCAACATGCACCAGACCCGATCGGGCGTAATGCACCCGACCCAATCGGGTCAAAGGCTGCTAGGTCTCGTTGTGAAGCTGCGGATGAGGCGAGCTGCTGGGCGCGTTTTGTCGCCTGGCTCGATCGGGTGGCTGCCCACGGCCCGATCGGGTGGATCGTTATAATCTGTTTAATGCTACGCTGCTGCTACGCGAAGGCCCAGAAGACACTGCACTGATTTGGTGTTTGACCCGATCGGGTACTGTGCTCGGGCCCGATCGGGTCTGATGCATTTGTCGCGGATTTCGAGTTTTGTTTCCTATTTTTAATTAGACTTGAGGGGTATTATAAATACCTTTTTCCTCATTATTTAGGGACATCTTTTATTCATCTTTCATTAGCTTTAGACTAGTTTTATTCTTCATTGTTCTGAGTTCAATTCAAACACTTTAGATTAATTTAGAGGTGATCAAACCTATTTCAATTTCAATAAAGTTCCTGCTTTCCGTCAGTTGGTACTCTTCTCTACTCTACTCTTTATCTCTTTAATTACTTTGATTGCTTAGTTTATTTATTTAATTGTTCATGATGCAATTGTTAGGGTTTCATATTAGTTTTGTCGCTATTAATTCGATCATGTCTGAGTAGTCTCTTTCTAGGGTGTTAGATAGGAAAGCCATGTTTATACCATGATTGTGATTTAGACTCTTATCGATTTCTAGGGTTTGATTAGGGTGATTGTGATGTGATTTGTTCTTTATTGAGTAATTAACGTTATTGCGCAGTTTCGTTGGTTGCTTGTGGTTAATAGTTGTTTGCACAGATCCGTCTTACGACTAGAGGCCTAGGACACGTCAGTAGTTCTGATTACGTTAGTGAACATGCGGCGTATGTTGAACTATGAGCGTTGAGTCTTAACCACAGCTCAACATAGGCTCTAATCCCCCGACTCTTGACTTAGGTTTTGATAGTTGTTGACCTTGTTTGATTGGTATAAGCATGGTGGACCGACCTAATACCCTAGGTTTTTATTCCATAGTTTAATCCTCGATTTATTCCGTCTTCTGTAGTCTGTTCTTTAGTTTAATTATTTCTTCCCTGATTTCATCTGGAGTAGCTGAATCGGTTGAATATTAATCTAGAAACTCTGTCTCCCTGTGGATTCGACCCTGCTTCCACTGACTACCTAGTTAGAGGTCCGTAGGTTTATTTTTGATTAGGTGACACGACTAAAACCTATCAAATTTTGGCGCCGTTGCCGGGGAGACGGCTAGTTTTCTATATTTTTATTTGATTATTTGGTCTACTTCTCTGTACCTCATTGGAACTTCATTGTTTCAATCGAGGTACGTTTTACTGCTGCTTTTTGTTTCTTTTGTATGCCCAGGTCCCAAAGAAACGGTTCCCCAATTCCAGCGGACCCCGATCTTACTAGGACAATCAGGTGGATCCGAAAGATAAAGCAGAAAGAAAAGCAGTCTGTTCAGCTGAACACCTCTGGAACAGACACCTTGAATTCAGTTATGTCAAAATCACTGAAGTCATATGGGGTGCCCAACCCGGATGGTCTTTCTACTGGACCACCAATGCCCACCATCGCCGCTAACAATTTTGAGATTAAGCTTGGACTCATCAGCATGGTCCAGCAAAACCAGTTTGGTGGGCATCCTTCTGAAGATCCGGCAAATCATCTGCAACGGTTTCAACAGCTTTGTCGAACCGTTAAACATGCCGGCGTCACTCCAGATCAACTTAAAGTCATGTTGTTCGAGTTTTCATTGAGAGATAGAGCCCAAAAATGGTTGAACGATGTGAAAGAAACCGAGTGAAGTGAGATTTCTGCTGCATTTCTGAGAGAGTATTACACTACAAGAATAGAGTTCATTTACGACAAAACCTTACAACCGTACGGAAATCTGGTCGTAAAAGGGGAAGAATTACGTCCACTTTGATGACTCGTCGTAAATAGTGAGAATTTTTTACGATGAGTCGAAAATACGATGGTAATAGTAAAAATCTGGTTGTAAAAGCTATGAAATTTCGCCAAAAACTTGAGCGGGATTGTTCCCGGGTTCTATTTTCAATTTGTGTCCATTGATTTGTTAATTACAATAGTTGTAAAAGCCAAACTAACCTCTAAAAGTCTTAAGCCAAAAAAACCTAGGAATTCCCTATCATCAGTTCATGCGATACGAGTCTCAATCTCTCAACCTGGGAACTCGCCGGAAACGGAGAGAGGGAAGACGCAAACCAGCGCTGCCGGTGAGGGGGATGTCGATGGCAATGGTGTAGTAGTGAGAGACTTTGCCGACGGTGACGAAAATGCCAGCGCCGACAATACCGCAGATGAAATTTCGCTCAAGCCTCAATCCAGTGATCTGTAATGGTACGCACTCCACATGAAATCTCCATCTCTCTCTACCTGGGCAATTTCTGTCTTTTTAGGCAATTCAATTTTTCCAGATGTCTTCTTCACCACAGTGTAGAGCTAGGGTTCAGAGTGTCAATAGTTTTCAACCAGGTTTCTAAATTTACGATCTGAATGCTTATTTGGTTGCAAGCTATTTCCAGTTTCTATGTATTTATATTAATTTGTCATATATGTTTCCTTTTTGTGAATTTCTCTCTTGATTTCTCATGTTTCACATCCTAGTCTTCGCCAGCCTAGTACCTTTTTAAGAACAAACGTTGGTTTGTGTAAATTTGCTGCTGTTTTGTGGCACCCTGGTGTAGTGTAATAATTCTCATCTCATTTTCTCTGAGTTTTTATGATAAAAGCTTCATGTTCTCACTAGTGAAGCTTCTAAACTAAGTCATCAAATTCTAGTATCATACATGCTGTCAAACTAAGTCATCAAATTCTAGAGGTACACTGATTTCTTTTGTAATATATGCCAGTTACGCACTAACAATTTATGCCATTACTCTGTTTTAGTGCTGAAAATCAGACATTCCCTTAGTTAAAATATATCACCCATTCATTGGTTTCGCCACTCGGCAAATAGAATATGTTCTCATCAAAGTTGAAACTACCTCATTTCTATTTAGTTATCATACTACTAGTTTAATATATACTATATTTCATTAAACCAAAGGAAGGCTTAGAGTTTTGAAATGATACTGTATTTAGTTTAATTTTTTGAATTTACTATCAGTGAAGTCTTGAAAATTAGGGGTTTTAGTTTTGAATTGGATTTAGAAGTTGGGAGTCTGGAGACCACTTATAACAACATTTCTACTAATGGAATGTTTTTGGTGATACATTGCTTCACATGTTTTTGGCTTTACTGTGAATTCTATGTTCTATTTGATTATTGTTAGTGGGTGCTTGTTAATGTATTGAGCCTACCGAAGCTCTAATTTTCTTATTTTTTAAGTACTTGAAGCTTTACATATATATGTAGGTCGATTTTTACTAGCGTCAATGGGTTTTGCTTTTGCTTGACCTTTTAAGAGGAAAAGACATCATAATATTACAAGTTGAAGTTGTGAGCTTTTGAATTTTGTATGATGCCTATGTATTTAGCTCGATGCTATTGTATTTTATCATTGTTGTTATTGTTTAGCTTAGTTAGTATGCTGCTATCATTTAGGCAGTGGGTATATGATAAATTGAATTATACAAGAATGAATTTTCATATTTATAGTGTGGTACTTCTGTTAAAGTGTCATTTTATATTGTATAAGCTCATTAAGCCACTTGGTAGATACTTGTTGAAATTCGGAATCTTGCTGAAAGTTGAAATTTAGAGATGGAGAGTAAGTAGCTTACGAAACATCGGTCATTAGTGTGGTGAAATAGTGGGCTTTGGCTCTTTGCTCCTTTATATGCTTGAAGAACTAATTGTCAACATGACTGGATCCATGCTCTTAAGCTTCCTATCAATGTGTTCCTATCAAAATGAGATTGTTAAGCCTTAATCACTCCATTGCCCTTTACTATTTGGATAATCAACTCTTGATTGGTAAGTTGCATCTATATTTTTGTCATGATGTTGAAAGAATGACAATACATGTGTAGCTGTATATGCCGTGTAGGGAAGAGCTTAGTTCCATGCCTAATGCCGTTTGAGTTTTCCTGGAACAATTTTTCTACATTGAATAATGAAAATAGTTATGTATATGTATTTTTGAGAGAAATCCATGGAAATCTATGATTCATTATGTATGTGTCTCTTGCTGTCAGGGATGGACAGTTTATGAAATACTGAGACATGCTCAGCAACACAATTGGAGTGCTTATGAAGAAACTCTTAAGACCAATTCCACATAGGCGAAAATGGTGATTAGTGGAGTAGTGTACTCATTAGGGGTTGGATAGCACAGGTTAGTAAATTTGTTATTGGAATGGTTTTTATTTTGTGTTTTAAATTAATTAAACTACTTATTGATGCCATTTAGTGAGTTGTCTATGAAGTATATGCTCGATTCTTTTTAGTGAGGGCTTTAAGCTTATCAAAGTGCTAATTTTCTGTACAGTTAATGTTTGTGTTGCTGGTGCTGGTGCTTCCATTCTTGTATGTATCTCATTGGGTTTTTCTTGAGCTTAAGAGCCATGGACATCATAATATTACAAGTTGAATTTGTGAGCTTTTGATTTTATATGATGCTTAGGAATCACTGACTGCTATCGTAATTTTTTTATTATGTTAATCTTAGCTGCCTGCTCTGGGAAATGTAGTGTTGTAGCTATGTTAGTGTATGTATATTTTCTAAATGATGTCTAAATTAGTGGTCTAACATTCTAAAATCTTGCAGATTTTATGGCAGGAAAAATTACAAGCTGATATATATTTGTTGAAGTTGCGTCTTTCACACTTATATGACAAAAATCATCTCAAGGTGAGTTGCTTTCATGTGTATTTGTTTTGGGGGGTTTGAATGGACTACGCTCTAGTGAATAGGGATAACCAAATTGAAATGAGCATATACCTGAACGACTTAAAAGGATAACCAAATTGAAATGACGTATGTGTCAGCCGATACTATAACAAAAGGGACAGCGTCGTTACACTGCATGGGTATAAGTATATTGATATTTAAGTGCTATCAAAAATTAAATTCTAATTGCTCTTTTACATTTTTAGGTACAAGCTATGAAGCTAGTAGTGGGCAAGTGATCATTTGGCCAAACTAATAGTAGCAAGGACAATGCCGAGAAGACCATTATGTGAAGTATTAGAGTTGGTGTAAGAGGCGCATTAATCATACTCAACTAAGATTATTTGTGTTTATGTTATTGGTAGCTATTTGAAGCATAGTTATATTTTGGATATAATTTTTTTATCTAAGTATTGTATTACGATGCTTGGAGTGGTTTTATGTTATACACAAGGTGCAAGAGGCTGCTGTAATTTATGCTTATTACAGTGAATAATACATATTCATAATATGACCGTAAATGTAACATAAATTCCAGAAGGGAAAAATTACAATAAGAATTGTGGTTGTAAATGTGCAATATAACAAATTTATTAAAACAATTACGACAAGAGAATGTGGTAAATAGTGTGCCAAAAAGTTCGAACTTGCGACGAGAAACGATGGTCGTTGTTAGGCCTATAAACACATTAGAAAATATAACTACGACGGGAATTTCTGGTCGCAAAAAGAAGTAATTAAGTTTTCAGAACATGATTTGCGACCGTAGATCTCGTCGTAGAAATTTAACAGTTGCGACGAGATTTAAGACTCGTCGTAAAATGGTTTTTACGACGAGGGAGACAAAACGGTCGTTAAATAGTCGAGGACCTTTTGCGACAAAGCCTATTACAACGACCGACGACCGTACGGATTTCTCGTCGTAAAAGGTCTTTTACGACGAGAAACAGCTCATTTGCGACCGGAAATCCCGTCGTAGATGAGACTTTCTCTTGTAGTGTTACCCACCCACTAAAACAGCAGAAATCAGAAATAAACTGGCCACGTTTTCCCAAGAGCCTGATGAAACATTACGGGAAGCGTGGGCTAGGTTTAGAGATCTACAGAGAGAGTGTCCACAACATAATATGGACAAATGGTTCTTGACGCAGACATTCTACAATGGTCTGCAGCCTCAGACGAAGTGTATTGTTGATTCGTCTGCATGAGGAGTGTTTTTAGACAAGGCAGTTGATGAGGGTTATGAATTCATATCAAATCTTGCAGCCAATGACCATTCATCATCTAGGAGTTTGACTAAGAAGGTACTTGAAGTTGACGCTATTTCATTGCTTACATCTCAGATGGCGCAACTAACTCAGCAGCTAATGAAGTCTTCTAGTCCGACACCTCCACCCATGAGTATCAATGCTATGTCTGCAGTAGCACCCATTACCTCATCTTACTGCGAGGTATGTGGTGTTCAGGGTCACTTTGGGCATGACTGTCAGTTCAGTCAATTTCAGATGGAGCAGGCAAATGCCTTTCAACAAAGGCCACAAACCTTCCCCCCTTCACATAACTACCAAAACCCACAAAACCATCAACCTCCATCTCCACAAAACTACCCTAAACCTTCATACCATCAAACCCCACAACATTTCCAAAGACCACCACCACAAAACTTCTACAACCACAATAATTTCCAAACCCCACAAAATTTTCCCACCCCACCTCCACAACACAACCCACAAGAGCCTAGCAACTGATGAAACTGATATTGTCTATGCAAAAGGCAAATGAGGAAACACGGAGGGCCCAAGAGAAGCACATCCAACTTCTCGAGGCTCAAGTTGCTCAGTTGGCAGAATCTAATGCACAGAGGCAGCAGGGACAATTGCCAGGGCAACCAGTTCAGAGAGAACATGTGAATGCCATCAGTCTTCGTAGTGGCATTGCATATGATGCCCCTCCAGTGCCCATTGATGAGGTTACCCCAACTGCAGGGAAGAAGAGGGTGGTAGAGGAAGGAAAAAGGAAGAATTCGACGTCTAAAGTCGATTTGTCTGCAGAAGCTGAACAGACAGGGAAGAAAAAGGAGAAGGTTCCTGAAACGCCTTTTACACCAAGGCTACCTTTTCCTCACAGGATGCAACAGTCCAAGGTCGATCAGCAGTTTGGTAAGTTCTTGGCTATGGTCAAGAACCTTAAGGTAACAATTCCATTCACAGATTTAATTACCCAAGTGCCTGTTTACGCCAAATTTCTGAAAGACATGATCACTAAGAAAAGAGACTTTGGTGGGGTAGAACGTGTCGCTCTTACTGAAGAGTGTATAGCTTTTATTCAAAATAAAACCCCACCAAAGTTAAAAGATCCTGGTAGCTTTTCTATACCCTGCCATCTTGGACCTATTTTTATTGATAAGGCTTTGTGTGATTTAGGTGCTTCTGTTTCTGTTATGCCATTGTCTGTTTATAAGAAACTGAACATGGGAGCCCTTAAATGCACACAAATCACTTTACAGATGGCGGATCTTTCTGTAAAATACCCTCTAGGTGTTTTAGAGGATGTTCCTGTTAGGGTAGGGAAATTCTATATCCCTGTTGATTTTGTGGTATTAGATATGGATGAGGATGCCCAGATTCCTATTATCTTGGGTAGGCCGTTTTTGTGTACTACTGGTGCTGTCATTGATGTCAAGTCTGGGTCTTTAACTCTTAGTGTTGGTGATGACAAAGTGATGTTTAAACTAACCAATACTGTTAAGGCACCTATGCTTGAACAATCTTTTTGCAGGGATAAGGTTTTAGATGAAGTAGGGGTGGAGAAGGCTCCAATTCCACCTAAGGTTGCCTCACCGTCTGGAGGCATAGTCAAGAACATTTGGAGAAGAAAGATTTTTGATGAGGGTGGCACTCACTGCCACGCCCCTCCTATTTGAGAGAGGGCGGATCATGGTCGTGCGGGACCTTTATAAACCAGCGCTGTGCGAGAGGCAACTCGTATTTCTTTTCTTTCCCTTTTCCTTTTCTTTTTATTTTTTTTTCTTTTTGTGAGCGAGAGTGAGGGTACTAACATTGTTTTTCCTCTTAGCATAGTCCTTATCACCTTTTGGCATTGAGGACACTGCCAAGTTCAGCTTGGGGGAGGAGTTCTGTTTGTATTCCCTATCTCTTTTACTGCTTTCTAGAATAGTTTTACTGCTTTCAAAAAATACTGAAAAAAATCAAAAAAAAATATGGTTCCCATGACTGGTTTAGTTGCCTCCCTGTGCCCCTTGTTGTGCTCTATTTGAAATTGATTTGACTCTGCATTCTGGATAGCTGGGCATTTGTGATCTTGAGGCTATGATTTGATGTTTGATTGCTATGATTTCGAGCATTTCTGGATTATATTAGACCACTTTGTGCTGCATACCTGAATTGGTTAGACTGTGAGGCCTCTTTGTAGCCTATTGGATTCATATTATTATCCAGTCTATTTTTGTGTGTTAGTTCCTCTTTAGTGGATTGATCTTGACTTTGACTTCGTACTTGTCTGATTTTAGATGACTTGTAGCATGTGCTGTGATAGAGGCGTTCTTTTGTCTTATTCTTGAGCTTCAGAGTGAGTTTTTGATATACTTTTATCCTCCTTAGCCCCGCTGAGCCTAATGACTTGTTTCGTGTTACTTAAACCCCTATTATGAGCCAAAGGCCTTCACTTGATATTATTCTAAGCCTAGCTTGGGGGAGCTTTTGTATGGGTTGAGTTTGATATTGGTTTGTTGGTTTAGTTTGGTTCTTGAGGAATTTAAAAGTGTATTTGCTGTGGTTTGAGAGTGAGAAAGAGAGAATAAGAAGCAAGTTTAGAGTTGCGTGAATGAAGTTCAGAAAAATGAAAGAAAAATGAAATGAAAATTCAAAAGAATTCTAGTTCTTTCATTCACGTACGTTCATAAAGGAATATTCGCTCCATTGCTAGGAAGTTGGGTTTGTTATGAGCTTTTCATTGATTTATGAGAGTTGGGTTACTTTACATGGTTTTATGGTGATTGTTGGGAGTTGTGTAGGCCATCTTAGGTCTTGTTTGAATGATTTATGCTCCCCCTTTCATGGTTTTTCCACCACATTACCCAAAAGTATCCCCTACCTCTCGCCTAAGCCCCATTACAACCCTATAAAGTCCTCTTGAGCTTATGTCTGCATTGTTCATTTGATTGATTTCGAGTCAGTTTGTCAAAGATAGGGAGTATTTCTGCTAATTGAGTCGACTTGACTAGGTTGAGCGTCATTGAACCTTCTTAAACACATGAGAGTGTGAGTGAGAAGGGTACTTATGGTCGGGTTGGTGAGTGTTCGGGCATATTCTTTGCCTGCCACAAAATAGAGAGGAGTGACACCCTTGTGAGAGCCTTTTCAGGATTTGTATGCCTTGTGGACGCTTGAGTTTGATAAATTGCTTGAATGATTGGTGGTTGGATGGATTTGATTAGCCAAACTTGAATTATGCCTGCTTGAACGATTCTTAGTCTTGAAAATGTTTTGAGCTTTGATTTGTTTTTATCCTTGGGGTGAGGTAATCTATTCCATGTTCATGTGCTGTTTGCTTGAGGACAAGCAAAGGTTTAGCTTGGGGGAGTTTGATATCACGTATTTATATGGAGTTTTCTCCCTTATTTACAAGCTAATTTGTGCGTCATTGGAGCTCTTGGGAGCTATTTTGTGCTAACTATCGTATGTAGTTGTGGTTTCGTGTTTTAGTTTTGAATTGCAGGTTTTATGGAGTTTTCTCCTTATTCCCGAGCCTTTTGGAAGCAACCACGGCTTTACGAGATGTTACGAGGCACGTAGGATGGCTCACGAGCTTTATGGATAGTTTAGGAGGTCCCAAGACCCCTAAACGTGAAGATTAGAGAGCCAAGGAGTCAAAGGAGGTTTCCGTGCAGTGATCGGGCAGAAATGGCCCGATCGGGCGAAGTATTTATGATCGGGTATGAAAGTTGCGGACCCGATCGGGCAAGATGTGCCCGATCAGATCGGGTGAGCAACATGCACCAGACCCGATCGGGCTTAATGCACCCGACCCAATCGGGTCAAAGGCTGCTAGGTCTCGTTGTGAAGCTGCGGATGAGGCGAGCTGCTGGGCGCGTTTTGTCGCCTGGCCCGATCGGGTGGCTGCCCACGGCCCGATCGGGTGGATCGTTATAATCTGTTTAATGCTACGCTGCTGCTACGCGAAGGCCCAGAAGACACTGCACTGATTTGGTGTTTGACCCGATCGGGTACTGTGCTCGGGCCCGATCGGGTCTGATGCATTTGTCGCGGATTTCGAGTTTTGTTTCCTATTTTTAATTAGACTTGAGGGGTATTATAAATACCTTTTTCCTCATTATTTAGGGACATCTTTTATTCATCTTTCATTAGCTTTAGACTAGTTTTATTCTTCATTGTTCTGAGTTCAATTCAAACACTTTAGATTAATTTAGAGGTGATCAAACCTATTTCAATTTCAATAAAGTTCCTGCTTTCCGTCAGTTGGTACTCTTCTCTACTCTACTCTTTATCTCTTTAATTACTTTGATTGCTTAGTTTATTTATTTAATTGTTCATGATGCAATTGTTAGGGTTTCATATTAGTTTTGTCGCTATTAATTCGATCATGTCTGAGTAGTCTCTTTCTAGGGTGTTAGATAGGAAAGCCATGTTTATACCATGATTGTGATTTAGACTCTTATCGATTTCTAGGGTTTGATTAGGGTGATTGTGATGTGATTTGTTCTTTATTGAGTAATTAACGTTATTGCGCAGTTTCGTTGGTTGCTTGTGGTTAATAGTTGTTTGCACAGATCCGTCTTACGACTAGAGGCCTAGGACACGTCAGTAGTTCTGATTACGTTAGTGAACATGCGGCGTATGTTGAACTATGAGCGTTGAGTCTTAACCACAGCTCAACATAGGCTCTAATCCCCCGACTCTTGACTTAGGTTTTGATAGTTGTTGACCTTGTTTGATTGGTATAAGCATGGTGGACCGACCTAATACCCTAGGTTTTTATTCCATAGTTTAATCCTCGATTTATTCCGTCTTCTGTAGTCTGTTCTTTAGTTTAATTATTTCTTCCCTGATTTCATCTGGAGTAGCTGAATCGGTTGAATATTAATCTAGAAACTCTGTCTCCCTGTGGATTCGACCCTGCTTCCACTGACTACCTAGTTAGAGGTCCGTAGGTTTATTTTTGATTAGGTGACACGACTAAAACCTATCAAGCAGGCAGCAAGAAGGCCTTGAGAAGATGATGCATCATTACCATTGAGCTTAACTTTCTTAAATTTCCTTGCCATACGAGCCTCCATGTCAGACATACAAGAGAAATAGGCATCGAAGTCTGAAGATATCCCAGTAGGCGATTGTGGTGAAGATGGCGGTGCAATACAACCCGAAGAGCCGCGAGCAGGGAGAGCTTGCACTATGACTCTAGCACTTGGATCAGAAGGGCGAAAAGGGGTCAAGTTCAGGATGTTTTGGAGCTAGCAAACGGTCCGTAGACTGCAAGGAAAATGAGCCAGCTGCTCCCATATCATATGTTATGCGACCACGCTTACGAGTACCCAAATATTTGTGGATTATATTATATTCCTTGGAGCCAAAAAATTTCGCCAGGGACTCAATGAGAAAGTAAAGTGAGGAAGAGGAACAAACTACACCAGAAAAGGGGTTTGAACGTCTATGGGGGTTGGGTTGGAATAAATAAAGGGAGATGGGATGATGTGTGGGTAAACCCAAAAGAGCAGTAAAGAAGTAAATGTTGGGAATAAAGGAAGGAAGGAAAGTGACAGTTAAGAGGCAGCTACCATTAAGAGATAGTATGTGAAGGATGTTTGTTTTTGTAAATTCCAAGACTGAGCATTTATGGAGAAGTAGTGTGAAAACACCAAAGCAAATATAATATAGGGAAGAAAAGCTACTGTGAAGCATGAGTGGCAAAGGTTGGAGTAAAGGAAATACCTTTAGGTCAACAGAGAAGAGCTTAGGGTAGAGAATACCATTTATGACGTCATAGTGAATTGTTGGGGCTGCGACACGTCCACGCTTAGCTTGCTGGTCGTAACTTAAATTAACATCGCTTTGCTTACCCAATATAGAGCTGGGTTGATGGTGGATGACGTAATCCATGGGACATGGCGAAGGAATGTCGTCTAAAACGCACGCATCTTCAAGGGTTTGTATGAGATGTTGTTGCGATGATGGTGGTTCATTAGCATCCTCAGGTTCCGAGCTCGAACTTGCACTTGGAGATGGAAGTTTATGATAATTACCCAATGAAGAAGGACAACCAACAGCCCACCCAGATGGTGTATATCCATCATCATCATCACTACTAGATGAGGAAGAAGACGTTTGTTGATAAAAATCCGAGGAGTGCGATTCCTTTGGAAATCTTATATCAACCCTAGTAGTCCGGAAGCGCTCAATTTTTTTCAACCCAATAATCTTCGAGGAAAAGAGCGGCACATCAGTTTCTTCAAAACCAAAATCCTGATCAGAGGAGCCTAACTCCCGGAGGCGTGCATGAATCTTAGCAGCCGCTGCTGGGAAGGACAGCTTACAGCGGGACGTAACATGACCTACACATGCACATTTTCGACAAAAGACAAAGACACCTTCATAACGGAGATAGACCCATACCCGAGACCCATCCGAAAGTTCAACAAAAAACCCCGGAACACGAGGACGGTCAAGATTAACCCACATCCGAGCACGTAAGAAAGGGAGGATGAGACCCGATCGAGAGTGATTATCAAATTTGAAGATGAAGCCAACCTTTTATGAAGCTCGACGAGCAACAGTGATATTGTTAAAGATGGTGGGAATACCTTCCAAACGAACCCACAAAGGAGCATAATTAAACTTAATCTTAGGAAGAGACATTTTGGAGGTGAAAGCATTAAACACCATTAACACTCCTTGGTAGTTAGCTGTACCAAGGTTGTTTAGACCATCCCAATCTTCATAGTGGTTGCAGAAAAAGATGAAAAAGTTTCCCACTTTACTAACCTTGATAGCATCATTAGTTTTCCAATGAAAATCTACCATGCAGAAATATCTTCCTGATCGAAGACACAGTGGTCAGGAAACTTGCCGACCACCGCAAATTTCATTTGAGCAGCCATAGGAATGTGGTCGTAAGACGTTACCTTAATGACCGGACCTAGTTTACATTTTCCACCATTGAAGTTGGTGTTGAAGTTGTTGAAAATGGTGTGGTTAGGCATGTTTACAGAGGTAGAAGATGAAGGTTGCATGAACTTGAAGAAAGAAACAAAGGAGTAAATGAAAGTGTGGGAGAAGCAGGTAGGTGTGTTTATGAGGGAAGTTTCTCTACACTCTTATTTCTTAGAGAGAGAGGCTCTCAAATTCTTAGAGAGAAGTTGATTGGTACCTTGGCTATTTCTCTATGGAGATAATTTGTATAAAGATTAGGAAAATGTTTTTTCATGTAGGAATATGCTAGATCTAGAATATAACTAGGATTATGAAATACTTTATTTTACAATATTATACTCTAACACTACACTTATTTCTTCTAATTTTTTAAATAAAAATAAATATTGCTTTACGAACAATTGGTGACATTACACCTAATTCCTATGTAATTTAGGTGGACTCGTGAAAATAAACCAAATCTTCTCCTTCAACAAAAAATAAGTTGTCCCCCCCCCCCTTTTCTTACTTTTTCATATTATATTAGTTAGATAAAGTATATTTGTACATACATCAAACTATTAAAGAATTAATTTGAACTATGAACGAAATTAGAATGAAAAACATAAGCATTTATATTGTGAAGGGTATGTCAATGTCTAACTCCTTTGGAACCAACCTTGTTTAAGTCACATCGGTAGTGGAGAAGCTACGAAAGTGACAGTCTTCATATATGAATTATACTTCCCCCATAACAAAATAAACGCACGTTTTGTCATTTTAGGCCGTAATATAATAAATGCAACAAACTTCAAGTTTTCCTATTTTAGTAAGTTTTTGGTGTGAAATTACTAAAATACACTCATTTAAGAATATTAGAACCTGATTATATCCTTTTAAAATATCATTATGAATTAACCAAAACTAATGACCTTCATCTAATTCTAACCCCATTCAATCAAACTTCAAACTTCAACCATCAACCATTCATCAAACCCTAACCCCTCTTACTTCCAACTGTTAGAGTTTTTATTAAGTATGTGAGTAAAACTCTTATTTGATTCAAAAGAATGTGAAAGCTTAGTAGTTCCACATAGGAAGAGTAAAAGTTAAGTAATAAGTTTATTAATATTATTCCTCCTACTACCTATTGATGAGTTGGTTACTTGAGAAGCTTTTGTTTCCACTTCCTGTTAGTTGGCTATTTCCACCTTCCCACGGCTGCCGTTCCACTTCCACAAAAATAGCCATGATCTGTTTTCACTTCTTCTTCTCAGTCCCTATATATACCTTGGTTCTGGTACTGTTTTGACACACAGAAGTCACCTCCTCCTCTTTTATACATTCTCTCTTTCTGGGCAATACTAAGAACGCTCTCAAATTGTCTGTCTGTACTTCACCGGTGAGTCAGTGTCGTGTTAACCCTGGAGGTTGGTTTGCCACGAGTCCGTGTATTCGTAGAGGGGCAATTTCAACTTTAGGGCAATGATCATATCACTCCACGACAACTCTTCAGATAAGTTTATTATTTTACCAGTCATAATTCCAACACCAACCACCAACAACAACAGCGAAGCACTTCCGCCACCACCGCAGTCACCACTTCATTGACACCATCTTCGGCACCTTCAGCACAAAATCGAGTAGATCGACCACCTTTAGCACCTCCTGCTCATTGTTGCTCAAGGTAATTGGAAGAAGAGAATTTTCTGGGTTTTGGGGTTCGAATTTCTTGGGTTTAGGGTTCGTTTTCTTAGACTTGGGTTTCATTTTTCTCGTTTTTTTGTTTAGGGTTCGAATTTCTGGGTTTTTGACTTCGAAGTTAAGGGTTTAAGCCTTTTAGGGTTTGAATTTTCTGGGTTTGGGTTTTGGGGTACGAATTTCTGGGTCTGGGTTCAAATTTTCTGGCTTTAAGGTTCAAAAATCTGGGTTATAGTTGTTATTTAAAGATTCCGGGTTTGAAATTTGTTGTTGTTCGAAATTTTCTGGGTTTGAATTTTTGGTTTTGAATTTTGGGTTTCAAAGGTGAATGTTTTGGGGTTGAGTTTTGGGTTTCGAAATTTGTTGTTGAAAGGTGGTTGAATTTTGGGGTTGAAAAGTAGTTGAATTTTTTCTGGGTTGATCGAAATTTTTTGGGGTTGAAAGGTAGTTGAATTTTGGGGTTGAAAGGTGGTTGAGTTTTGGGGTTGAAAGGTGGTTGAAGTTTTCCTAGATTGCTCGAAATTTTTTGGGGTTGAATTTTGGGTTCCGAAATTTGTTGTTGCTCGAAATTTTCTGGGTTGAAAGGTGGTTGGTGTTGAAGGTGGTGGCTGGTATGATGGTTGGTGTTGAAGGTGGTGATTGGAGTTGAAGCTTAATTATCTCCCAAATATGTCATTAGGAAATTTTGTCTAGCAGAGTGTGCCAAGGCCACTTGTTGCAACAAATACGTTACGGAGATAGTACTTATTTGCTACATATTTATCATCAACTTTTTGTTGCTTGTTGTAATAATGAGGTCCCTTAGACCTTAGCTTCAAGTCTTGCATGAAAGTAGCTAATTTTGATTGATCTTCCATAGTAATTCTTGCACTATGAAAGCTTCCTCAAATGCCGACTTATTGAAGGTCCAATCCCATTTTTCCAATTAAATATATTGTAAGAAATTGATGTCCATTTGTTGCCACAAACTCTACTACATCTAAAACATCCAATTCTCCTGTTGACATATAATATGGGAAACTAATTCTCGTCCACGTCGGCTTGACTCCCTCGTAAGCCTGTTTCAAGCTAAGTTGTATCAGTGATGGTTGATTGGCGATCAATCAATTCAAGTTATTTAAAGATAGATTTAGATAGAATATAGATAGACTCGCAAATATATACCAATTTAATATATATTATATTATTACTCTTGGGTGACAAAAATTTTTTCTCGAAAACAAGTTGTACTATACCAATGGAAACTCTTTTCACTTGTTGAATTGATGATTATCTTAGAGCCAAAGAGTAAGTATTGTCAATATTGAGCAAATAGTGCCCATAAGGTCCAGCACAAGCACACCCTCCTCTTGCTTGTCTACCAAACAAGTCATTAAGCAATTTGACCACAAATCACATGAAGAGGTTTACTATGTTCTTGTTCTCGATCTAAAACCGGATATACAAGGAAAGACACAATAGCCTGTTGCGTCGCGCTCTTGTTGCCAAAAATTTCAATGTTATTGATGTTGCCTAGTTTTGTTAATGCGTTAGACATATATTTATGCTCTTTTTGGTCAATGATTTTGTGACCAATAAATTCTTTACCCCAGAAATTAAAGTTAATGGTACTCTAATTGTCTGAATTATGGTACGGGTGCCTGCATTTTCATTTTCTTCAATGTTGTCCCAGTACAAAGTATCTTGTGTCAATCATCATTAATTTTCTAAGCAATATCTCATTCTTCATATTTATAGTCAAAGTTGTGTACAACCACCAAAACAACATATGTCCAACGATAGATCTTATAAATTAAATAGTATATGTAACCTAACAAAAATGATTCGATAAACCCAAATCGAACGAAATAATATAAAACTAGCTTAAATAGATGACCCAATTTAAATCCGAGATCCAAAATTAAATTTTATGAGACTTTCCAAACTAAAATTATTTTTGAGTATTGCAACATAATCGACTAGTTTTCATGTCATTTAAGTTTGTTGAATAATGTAACTTTTACTCTTAAAGTTACAGGATTGCGTCGTGTGAGTCTCTCATAATTTTCGATATAAATACCAAAAAAAAGAGCTAAAACGACTTTTTTTTTTGAAATATTTACACAAATCAAATGAAATGAATTTATAATGATAAATGAATAGTGTATATTGAAAAGACATTTATATTTATATATAAATATATAAATCAAAACGAATACGCACACATGTTGCACGCATGTTCGATTTGCACACATGTTGCACGCATGTTCGATTTCAATCTAAATTTCGATTTATATTTGATTGTTGATTTTGAAATTTGTTGATTTTTTGCATTTATATAATTATGTCTACATTCCTGATGTTCAGTTTAGTTTTTGGTTCAGATGTTCTTTAAAGTTATGCATAATATTCTTTAAAGTTTATAAAGATATTGATGTATAAGTTGTCGCTCTCTGTGTTTTTTGTGTATGAAGTTATTTGTATTATTGTTGTATGTTCTTCCAAGTAATTTATTTTGTTCTTTGATGTTATTCCAATTTCAATATTCTGTTTATCTTGTTGATGGTCTGTGAACTGTGGTATGATCTTTGATGTTATGCATTTTGTTCTTTGATCCTCCTTTAAATATTTAAATTAATGTTATTTGAACAGATGTTCTATGAATTATTTTGAACTGTATTGTTGTTATTAAAACTTTTTTGGAAAGCTATGCTTAATGATTTTTTGTTTTATGTATTTTGTTCAGTCATTTGTTTGCAGTGACATTATAATCCGCCAAGTTATTCATTTTGTTCTGTCATGTTATTCATGTTGTTCTACTAAGTTACTTATTTTGTCATCCCAAGTTATTCATGTTGTTCTGCCAAGTTATTCAATTTGTTCTGCCAAGTTTTTCATTTTGTTCTTTGAATATTTTGTCTGCAGCAACTTTGTATAAGGAGGCTAAGTTATTTGTGTTGGTTAATATGGTGTACATGAGTGAGTTAGAAGCTTATAATTCTTATAATAAGTATGCTTTTAGCCATGGGTTTGGTGTTCATGCTGGTAAGGTTAGGAGGAGAGTTGAAAATTCAATTTGTAGTAGTGATTATGTTTGTTCATCTGAAGGTTTTAAGAATGATGTTTTGGCAAGCAAGAATACATATAATAAGTATGATTATAGGTGTGGATGTAAGACTATGATTCGCTGCCACGTGAATCGTGAACGCAGACACACTGTTGTTTTTCATGAAATGTGTCATAGTCATGATATAGTTTCGGTGTACCAATGACATCTCATTAGATCTCACCGCAAGTTGGTCGGGATCAATCGAATAGTATTAAAGAGTTAAAGAGTGGAGGGGTTGGAGTGTCTAATTGCATTAGAGTCTTGAGTAAGGAAGCAGGTGGTTCGCCTAATTTAGTTTTTACGAAAACTGATGTCTATAATACACTTGTTGAGTAAGGAATGATGTTGTGGGTAGGCGGATGTCTGCTGGAAGTGGTATTAGTGTTGGTTCTAGCATATTTACAAAGATGGTTTGGAGAAGTCGTCAGATGTCTACTGATTTCATCCGCTTGATTCATGTTTACCAAAATGATGAAAGGAAATCAAGTGAAGGGATGGAAGAAGAAGAAAGGGGATAGCTAACACACTATAAAGAGTCAAGCTGATCAAGTCTCATTACATGTATAAAAGCCTGATACATTTAAAGAATATTAAGTTTTGTGCCCAAGAAAATATTATGTTTTAATGAAGAACATTTGTGTTTGTTAGACAAAACATTAGTATTTAAAAAAACATGATCAGTTTAATAAAAGTATAGGATCACATCCAATAAAAAGAACATTTATTATTTTTCAGAAAGAACATTAATTATTAGAATTTGAAAAATGTTTACTTTTTTTATTAGTGTTTTTTTTCTTGCAGCCTTTAGTTTCATACCTGTTATATATTCTGACATTGAAAGAACACTAAATTTTTGTACCATAGATGGTTCGTTTTTACGAAGAACATTTGTTATTGTCGGGAAGAACATTTAAAATGATTTATAAAGAACATGATGACTATAATAAAAGAACATTTGCTCTTTTTGTTTAATGATTTTTTATTATTTATTTGTTTGTTGCAGCGACCTGATGATTTACCAGTTGAAGGTAGTTTTGTTCATCCAATGGATTGCGATGCAGCCCTTGATGTTTACGTTCCTATGCTTATTTTGGAGTTTCAATTTTGAGTGATTGAGTCACATTTTTATCATAGTGTAGTACAAACATTGAAATTCTAGTGAACATGTATCTCATTCTTTTTGGGATTTTTTTTATTATTTGTAAGGAATTCTTTTACTAAATGTTTGAGATATTGATATATACATCTTTTATAATGCATTTCCTTTTTTTTTTGTCAAAGACCATTTTTTACAGCTTATAAGAACATACATCAATCTCATAAATATCATATTTTTTGAAAGTTCATATTGTTTAAAAGGACATGGTATTATACTTCAATTTTGAAAAGAACATATGACTACTG
The DNA here is from genome assembly GCA_947645195.1 of Patellifolia procumbens. NCBI lineage: Eukaryota > Viridiplantae > Streptophyta > Magnoliopsida > Caryophyllales > Amaranthaceae > Patellifolia > Patellifolia procumbens. Next base: position 6,525,981 of record CANSGD010000144.1, read on the forward strand.
TTCTTTTTGTTTAAAAAGAAGATATACATACTTTTAAAAGAATATACGTACCTTTAAAAGAGTACAACTATTTTAGTGTTTAAAAATAATATAATTTAATTTTAGATAGAACACATACGTACTTTTAAAAAGACATATGATTATTTTTAAAAGAAAATAAACCCAATTCAAAATGACAATCTTTTAAGAAAAGAACATATAATATTTAACAAATTCACATTATTAGAATATTCATCTATCTTAAGTAGATCATATTACTGTTTTTAAAAAAACTGGGTACTATGGGCCTGTTCTGTTCAGCTTATTTTCAGTTCAGTTCAGTTCAGTTCAGCTCTAATAAGTTAAGTTCAGTTCAGTTCAGTTCAGCTCTAATAAGTTCAGTTCAGTTCAGTTCAGCTCCAATAAGTTCAGTTCAGTTCAGTTCAGTTCAGTTCAGTTCAGCTCTAATAAGTTCAGTTCAGTTCAGTTCAGCTCCAATAAGTTCAGTTCAGTTCAGTTCAGCTCCAATAAGTTCAGTTCAGTTCAGTTCAGCTCCAATAAATTCAGTTCAGTTCAGTTCAGCTCCATTCATTATTTAACCAATTTGTTTAATATTATTATTGTTGTTCTAATTTATTTTACTTATTATTATTGTTATTATATAATAATAATTATTAGTATTATTTATATATATTATTTTTTTTATTATATCTTTACTCATTATTATTACTATTATTATTATTATGGCTCAGCAAAGTTTGGGTTGATGCACGGTTTAACCAAATTTCATGTCAATACGAGTATTCTAATTTGCAATTGTTGCTTTATTTTACTGAATAAAATTCACTATTACATCATACAAATAAGCTACAAAAAGCTAGAAGATATGAAAAAATTACAAAGTTGCTAATAATACTGCAGTACTATTTAAAATACAACATTGTCGTTATGTTGTATATTAAATATACTTTGGCGGTTTGGTGTATTTCTATCATAGACCAACCCATCACAAATCGTGGTTTGGTTAGAAGCACACATCAACCCATGTTTTAAGCTAATTATTATTATAATGGTAATACTTCAATTTACTTCTTAGGCATTATATTATATCATCATCATCAAGTATTAATATATTAATACTAATAATTGTAATTACTCATTATTATAAATTATTATTATTATTATCAGTAATTATTATTTTGAAAATTAATTTATTATTATTATTTATTTATTTATAACTATCATAATAACATCAAAATAATATTGTCATTATTCATTTGATATTATTCTAAATTATTAATTTAATTATTATTACTGATTATTTAATATTCATAATAATTATTATTTACTTATTATAATTTAATTCAATTCAATTCAGTTCAGTTCAGTTCAGCTCCAATAAGTTCAGTTCAGTTCAGTTCAGCTCCAATAAGTTCAGTTCAGTTCAGTTCAGCTCCAATAAGTTCAGTTCAGTTCAGTTCAGCTCCAATAAGTTCAGTTCAGTTCAGTTCAGTTCAGCTCCAATAAGTTCAGTTCAGTTCAGTTCACTTCAGTTCAGCTCCAATAAGTTCAGTTCAGTTCAGCTAGAATTAGCCGAAGAGAACAGGCCCTATGTGGTAAAGGATATTGAAACATATTACTTAGGTAAAATGAACATTCAACTATGTTAAACAGAACATATAACTTATTTTGTCAGACATAATATATTTTCGTACCAATAACAGAATATCGTCAACAACTAAAAAATATATTACATATATTATGTAATTGAAATTAGTTTGTAGAATAGCTAATGTGTAAATGTTGTGTTTTGTTCCTATATATGATTGCATCCATTCTTTTTTTTTGTGGTTTCATTTTGTGTGCTCAAATGTTGCATATGTCGTGCCTTTTACAAGAGTTCAGCTGCCTTATTGTTTGTTTCATGCAAGGATATCTCAACACAATACTGGACGCGCATCCTTTTGATCTCATTCACCTTCATCATAGCAAATAATATGCGTTAGTTTTTGGTATTGAAATTACAAGAACAATTAGAATTTTATTCTAATTAAAAGAAAATTACATAATTCAGTTGATATTCCCACTTTGTACTTTGTGGAACAATTAGTGAATTATATTTACTAATGGATCATGTTTGATCCAATAATAACTCTATACAAAAGTTTTAGATAAGTAAACTTTTCAAGATATTATTTGAAAGTTGAATTTTATATGTGTTTGTGAAGAGTGTAACATTATGTAATTTCTAAATTACTCAAGAACAAGCAGCTAAATTTTATGGAACATATGTTTTCAATGCATAGAGCATCGTGTTGTTTTTCATAGAACATATTTGTTAAACAAGGTGCATAGATGAACAGTGATTTATGTGATCCTTGTTTTGTTTAAACACAATATTCAAATGAATGTGGTCCGCCATTACTTTTAAAATAGTAGTAGTACTTTTAAGCAATTAATTACTTTACTTGTCATTTTCTATAAAAGCCAAACATTTTGATCTTTAATTTCATTTTTCCCTCTCACTTTCATTTCCCCCCTTTTTTCATTTCTCTCTCTAGAACCCTAACCAATACTATCTTTTGGATTTTGCAATTTCAAACCTAATCTTCTGAAATTTCAGCCATGATTTTGATCTACAAGGAGACTGTACGAGTATTGTACATGTGCCAAAGGGGACAACCACCGTTGTGGTGGTGTTGCCAGTCGCGTGCTCAGCCACAACCAGTGAAGGGTGGTGGCGTGACTGGTGCAGCGGTGGAGGCAGGGGCGGCCATGGGTGAGAGAGGCTGCCGGAAAAAATATCCACCACCGGCGAGGGTTTATGTGAAACCGAAAAGAAGGAAAAAAAAAGAAAGAGAGCGGAAGGGAGAAAAATTCTTAACCTAGGCTCGTGATACCATGTACGAGTATTGAGAATAATTGGCTAACCTGTTTAGGTTGTCTGGCACTTTATATATATAGAGGAATAAAACCGTCTCTAAATAATACAGACTAAGAGTCCAATTAATAAATAATCAACTACTCTAATAGAGACATTGAAGAAATGCACTTACCTTTTTACTGGTTTCGCTCTCTGTTGTACTTCCGAAGTTGATGCTTTATTTTCCTTCTGATTTGAAGGTTAACTGCAAAATGCAAAAATATGTAAGTATAAGTTTGTAATGCAAGTTCAATGATATTAATTTATGATAATTTTCATGTGTTGATTTGAAAAGAGAAAAACCTAGGTTTTCGTTGTGTTGGCTTTGTGGTATCCAATTAAATGTTTTTCCTTATTTGACAATTTTTTTTGCCAATTTTTTACATCTCATGATAAAATTTTGATGTTTTTTTGGTCTTTTGAACTTTGAAATGCGGTTTGTGAAATATGTTAGCGATTTTGTGATGGATATGGTTATGGAGAGAGTGGTTTGCAATTTTTTCTCTCTCTCCTTTGATGAAGAAGATTGTAAAATGGTAAAAAGAGGAGTAAAATGTCTTTTTATATGAAGTTAGATAAAGTAACTGCCATTTCTTAAAAACTCAACTATTGTTCTTTCGGTAATAATTAGATGTTCTTTTCAAAACTCCACCTCTTTTGAGTTGCAATGTTCCTTTAAAAGTCACTTGATGTTCTTTTAAAACAAAGTTGCTAATTTTAATGTTATGTTCTTTCATTTAGTACAATATGCTCTTTAATTATGTATGATATTTGAAATAGTGTATTTTGTTCTTTTATTTTTTCTTCTTCTATTTTCAGATTTTTTTATAAGTTTTTTTATTACATTAATTATTATATCCTTAATATTTTAATTATTTATTCTATAAAAAACATTTTTGGTTTTTAAAATGCATCCGTTATTTATTTATTGTTAAGTTGTTCGTTTGTTCTTTTAACCTTAAGTAGATGTTCTATTCATTATATGTTCTTCCATTCACGTCTGCATGTTCTTTTTTTTAAAAAAACTTTTTTTCTGTGCACCTTCCCTGTGCGCCGGGGATGACGTCGGGTCGAAGATGGCGACGTCATCCCGGAGCACAGTGCTCCGTGCTCCCAGGAGCACCAAAAACAAACCAAATTAAGCATACGCTTACCTCCCTCACGTTTGAGATTTTTTAACGTTTGCCCCTTAATATTTTTAAAAGTTAAAAATTTGCCCCCTTACATTTGCTTAAGCTGACCAAGGATAATGCTTGAAGATAAAGATTTATGGAAAAATAATACTCCCTCCGTTTGTTTTTAATTGTTACACTTTGCTTTGGGGGATAACCAAGAAAATTGATAAAATCTATGCTATGATTGTTTGGGGAATTGATAAAGTTGTTTGGGGAATTGATAAATTTGTTTGGGGAATAGATAAAGTAGGAGAGATAATGTTGTAAAAGTAAAAAGTGTGGGGTGATTGAGTATTTAATGGGAAAAGAAGATGACATGTGAGTCCCAAAAGTGTTGGAAATTGGAATATAAAGATGTAAAGTTTACCAAAATTAGTAAAAGTGAAAGTGTAACAATTAAAAAGAAACGTTCAAAAAAGGAAAGTGTAACAATTAAAAACAAACGGAGGGAGTGATAAGTAATAAATTTGTATCTATCTTACAGTTAGATAATTAGAGCTTGTGTAAAAGGAAATGCGCCAACCTTTTTTCGTGTGAAGAAGACGTAAGGTGTGCTGAAGTTATTTTATTTTCTGCTAACAATTTGAACTAATTTACTTTTTTCGATAGTAATTACTACCTCCGTTTTTTCTAATATGTATGTTTGCTTTTCCGTGCGGACCAAGGAAAAAGTGCAAAAGTAAGAGAGAAGATTAGTAAAAGTAAGGAAAAAGTGAAAAGGTAGAAAGAAGGAAAGAAAGAGTAGGAGAGAAGTGTAATAATTAGGTGGGTCGACCTTCTGTTTATGGAAAAAGGTAGAAAGGTACATATTAAAAAAACATACCAAAATGGTAAAACATACATATTAAAAAAAACGGAGGGATTAGTTATCAAGCAATAAATATCTAACAAAGGTTGAGTTGAACATAAAGGACCAAATGCTTAACTTTAAAATATCAGGGGCCAAACGTTAAAAAAGCACAAACGTTAAAGCACAAACGAGTTCTTAACTCTATGATCATACCTCCGTATTAATGCACAACATTAAAGTGTATTTAATGTATTGATTATACCTAACCATATAAAAGATACCTCCAACCGAGAAACTCTTGGGTGGACCTGGTCCATACTAAAAATAATGTAGACCACCTAACTTTTAATTGCTAAACCTTAACTTTTAATTACAAAATCTTAATTTTTGAAACAAACTTTATCTTTTCATTTATAACACGTAACTTTTGATTACAAAACCTTAAGTTTTGATTAAAAAACCTTAACTTTTGATTATTAAACCTTAACTTTTAATTATTAAATCTTAACTTTTGGACTTTGAGCTGGGACTACAATAAATTTAGTGTAGACCCATCTATATTAGACGACTTACCTCCAACATCTAATGACAAAGTGTTACTAGCTAATTTCTTTTTGTACTTCTAACTTTTAATTTATGAAACCAAACAAAGAAAAATTAACGTACATTTGAGTTTTCGTTTTGAAAAATGTTTTTTTTTTATGTAAATCAATTTCCATTAAGGATGTTTGCAGTATGTGTAACCAAAAAGAGCATAAATGCTCACATCTGACCAAGCTAAGAAGTAAGAAGTTTGTTGCCAATTGCAAAGCAAAAGAAAGTCATAAATATGCAGAGAAAGGCTACACATACACTCAGTGTATGTGTGCTCCACATACACTAGGTATCTGTGTTACTACTAAAATATACTTCCTCCGTTTCGCAATACTCGCAACGCTTCTTGTTTGCACACTATCCAATGCAATACTTTGAACTTTAATATCTCTAATTATTGATAAGTAAAAATTATAAAAAGTTGATATTATAATAGTATGTGTTAAGACGAATCAAATAAGACCCCACATGGCTATATTATTTCTTATACATTTAGGGGGAAATATAATATAAGATTGATGGATGAATAGTGGTTACTATGCTAATGTTGCGAGTATTGCGAAACGGAGGAAGTATATTGTTACTAAAAAATAAAAAATTCACAATATTTCGACAAATAATTTTATTTTTAATGATTTTTGCTTTATCTTTGTTTAAAAGATCTGTTTTATGAAGATTTCTTTGTTTAGATTTGTAAGAATCCTTTGTTTAAAACTAAAAAAAAGAATTGTAATTTTTTTCCAGATTTATTCATATATTAGCTTCATATTGTTCATCTTCATCATTTACTACTATTGATTTCTACTAAATTTTTCTGTCGTCTTCAATTATTTAATTTGTTTGTAGAAAAATAATGTTATATTTTCATCCATACCATGTAATAAAATCCAATTCAAAATATAGTATTTCAATCGTCAATGTATTATGTAAATTCAAATATCGTTAATTATAAAAATAAGTTCAAACAATTGTAAGTTTGCAATTTTTTAGTAACAATATAGATTTTATTAGTAACACATATACTGGGTGTATGTGTAGCCCACATACACTAAATGTATGTGTATCATCTCTCGAATCTGTTGAAGTCCATTACCTTTGATAGTATTAAATAACAGCAACCGTCAACCAATATGCGGATACAAATTCATTACCTTTCCGTATCAAAACTAGATATTGCTCCGTACATATCCTGGGACATTGACTCATTGCTGGAGATAATGTGATGTTAAAGCTCAAATTCAATTGAGAAAATTCCATATTTATTTAGACAAATGATATACGTAGTCCTAATAGATATCAGGATATGTATAAGCATTTATACTTTCTATAACTAGTAAAAATAATAAATGATAGCTACTACCGATTAACGCGTGATTGACCAATAAATTCCCAATTTAATACTACTTTGGGTAAAACAATTAATGTTTAAACACAGCCATTAGGGTTATGATTATCAAAACCCATATATGTATATAGTAAAATTAGATTTTGTAAATTAAGCTCATAAAAATTTTGGTACATAAATTGATCAACCAACAATCAAACAAACTATATTCTAATGTATTTCCTAAAAAATTGATTTTATTTTTCCAATTTTAAGAAATTCGTTAAGTTATAGAGTATACGTAGAATTAAAAGTTGGTATTTTGTTGATTGAGCTTAATTTTGTGGAAAAAAATCAGTAGGTAAATTAAAAATTATGAATAACTATCCTTTAATTTACTTTTTATATTAATATATATGAGAAAAAAGGAATTGATCGCATATAATTGTTCATTAACTTGAATTTTAGCAAGTTGATCGATGAAATTTATATATTTATAAACTTTAAAAAGTTGAGCAATGAATTAGTCTAATGGAGTGTAAGTTAGTCGTGTCATTGAAGGGGTGATATAATCCCCTGCCTTATTGGGCATGGGATTATTGGTTCAAATAGAGTGATACTTAAGTTATCTTTTTATAAGGAAACATTATCTATTTATATGAGCGTATGAGCATATGATGACCGCATGAGACCACCTCACTTGTGACGCATACAAACAGGACCGGAATAAAAATCACAGTGTGTAAAATGGTAATTATGGGTGGTTGTTATTAGAAATCGTAACCAGGAAAACTAAGATGTACACACAATTGACAACAACAAACAAACGATTTTCTAGGCGTGTATGGGAACACTTTCCCAAAAGCGATCTTTCGACCCTATACGAAGCACGGGTTGTACGGAATTCACCTCCGAAATACAAAGAAGAAAACAGTGATTATCACGCTCGTATGAGAATCACCAAAGTAAGAATAAATCTGTTTGTGTTTTTGCTTTGATAATCAATGAAGAGAGAAACTTGAGAGCGAGTGCTTTCTGAGAGAATGTAAATAAACGTATGTCCTCATCTGTGGTATAAACACCACACATATGCACGTCAAAACAAGAAAATGGCCAATAACCGCCCAAAAAGCAAAACCGCAAAACAGGAGCATCGACAAGCAGTGGCCCGTCGCGAGTCGCGAGCTGCTCGTCGCGAGTCGCGGGAGGCTGCTGCTCCTCCGTCTTGCTTTGGCTCGTTTTCTTCACTTCTTTTCCACGTTCAATTCCACGTATATGTTTACTACAAAAAAAACTGTATTTTTTTACGGAAAAATTTCGTAGCAAACATCAAAATCCGTTGCAAAGTGTGTTTTTGCTACGAAAATATTCCGTAACAAAAGTGGGCGTAGCAAACTAAATTTTGCTACAGAGGAAGAAGATCCGTAGCAAAATTTCAATCCGTAGCAAACCATATTTCATAGCAAATTTTGCTACGGTTTTTTTTTCTATCCCATCTTGACCCACTCCCCCCATAAATCCCATCGAAATGCCATTAGTAAGAATCGAAATCGAGACAAGGCTGTGGAAAGTGAAGTAGTTCCCAACTTAGCTATACATGATGCACATATTCGTAGTTGGCTTATGTTCTTTATATTTCTTCTTAATATTACGTTGTCAATCATATTCCGTAGCAAATTTTGCTACGGAAAATCATATCCGTAGCAAATTGTTGCTACGAAATCGTATTCCATAGCAATATTTGCTACGAAATTGTAATCCGTAGCAAAGTTTGCAGCCAAATGTGTTCCGTTGCAAAGTTTGAAAAGGAATACAATTCCTTTGCAAAATTTGCTACGGATTTCAATCTACCACAAAAAATCCGTAGCAAAAACTCTTAAGCAATGTGCATTCTAACGTAACTTGAACAACGACACCGTAACCAAGTAGTGCAAGTTAACGTTACATGAAGAATAATCAACCAAATACTCTAAATTATCCAACATTCCTCCCCCATTTAGAGTATTCTAAAAGATAATAAGCACCAAAACATCATCAAAGCAAACAACCTCATGCATCAATGAAAGTGTACTAAGACTTGAACTTCCACCTAGTATAATATACATTCCAAGTATCCGTATCTGAAATGTGTCGCAAGCGATTGAACCAATCTCAATACATAGTGGAAAACTTGAAGATACCATACACACAAGATTAATTATTTGAACTCATTAAACTTGACACGTTAAGCCATGTGTCCGTATCATTCATAAGTGTATCATAGCTATGCCCCTATAGCTACTTGAAGCGGCTAAACTTCACACTTACATATGTAGAACTCTTAAATAACATGCCACTATGACAAGGCATAACAAGAGAACTATTAAGATTCACAACCTCTTATAACATCATAGTCAAAACAAGAACAATACTTGAGGATACTTACAAATGTTCTTCAATCATCAAATGAAGGAATTAATCTTATTGAACTTAAGCTCAACGTCTTATTGGGCGTTAAGTTAAGATTCCCTCACTCGTGATTAACTAAGGGCTCCAATCCAAGACCGATTGCCATCCTCTTAACCCTATCTCAAGCCAAGGCCTTAGTAAAACAATCCGCTAGATTATACATAGTCAACAGTGATAACACTATCCTTGATAAGTCCTTGAATATAGGAATGCCGCACACCAATGTGCCTTGACTTACCATCATAAACTTGACTACACGCCTTTGCCAAAGCTGCATCATTATTACAATGTATCACTATGGGCGATATTGGTTTTGGCAACAAAGGAATCTCAATCATGAGATTTAAACCATAATCTTTGGTTTTCCCCAAATACCTTAAGACACGACGAATAGCATGCCAATGCTTCATACTAGGTTTACTAGTATACCTACTAAGTTTGCCTACCGCAAATGTGATATCCGGCCTAGTACTTGTCATAGCATACATCAAACAACCTATGACCCGTGCATACTCAAGTTGAGATACCGCACTACCATCATTTGGCATTAATTTCTCACTTGGATCCATAGGATTTGATACAAAAGAGCAATCACTAACATTGAACTTCTTAAGTACTTTTTCAATGTAGTGTGTTTGAGATAAACTCAATTTTCCATTGCTTCTTTTAATTCTTATGCCTAGAATGACATCCGCTTCTCCTAAATCTTTCATGGAGAACATTTATGATAGGAAATCCTTTGCCCACTCAACTTGTGACAAATCAGTCCCAAAAATCAACATGTCATCTACATATAGACAAATCATAACACCATGACCTAAGTCATCAAATTTGCTATATACGCACTTGTCCGGATTATTCAACTTAAATCCGTTAGACAACACAACCTCATCAAATTTTTGATGCCATTGCTTGGGTGCTTATTTTAGCCCATACAAAAATCTAACGAGTTTGCAAACTTTACCTTCTTGACCTTTTACAACAAACCCTTTGGGTTGTTTCATGTAAACCTCCTCATCTAGCTCCCCATTTAAGAACGCTGTCTTAACATCCATTTGATGGATAACAAGATTGTGTATAGCCGCAAGAGCAAGCAACAACCTTATAGTAGAGATTCTAGCAACGGGTGCATATGTATCGAAATAATCAATACCCGACTTTTGGGAAAAGCCTTGAGCCACTAACCGGGCTTTGAACTTATCAATAGTTCCATCGATTTTCATTTTCTTCTTGAAAATCCATTTACACCCAATAGGTTTACACTTGGGAGGCAAATCCGCCAAAACCCATGTGTTATTCCCCATGATGGAATCCATCTCATCATCAATAGCTTCCTTCCAAAAAGGAGCATCTTGAGATCTCATGGCCTCATCATAAGTCAAAGGATCACCTTCCACATTAAACACATATGGAAATTTAGTCAATATAGAACTTCTAGATCCTTCAACTAAATATACATGAAAATCCGGGCCAAAGGATTTCTCCTTTCTTGCCCTTTTACTTCTCCTAGGTTGTGATGAAGTCGATGCTACATTCTCATCTAGAGTTTGTTCATATAATTCTTGATCATTTAAAGACCGATCAACTTCTTGAATAACGGTACTTGGAGTTACATCCTTTGGTCTAGGAATTGATGAATATCGATTTTCATAAAAGATTGCATCTCTTGACTCCACAATAGTGTGAATTGACCAAACGCCATTTTGTTCTATAACATAGAACTTATAGGCCTTGCTATGAATAGCATACCCTATAAAGATGCATTCAACTCCCCTTTCACCTAACTTTTTACGTATAGGTTCCGGCACTTTTACAATTGCCCTACAACCCCAAACTCTAAGATAACTTAGATTTGGTTTTCTTTTGTACCATAACTCATAGGGTGTAACTTTGTTCTTTTTCATAGGAACGCGGTTTAGAATATAACAAGCCGTTAAAACCGCTTCACCCCAAAATCCATCACTTAAACCCGAATAAGATAACATAGAATTTACCATTTCTTGTAAAGTTCTATTCTTTCTTTCCGCTATACCATTTTGTTGTGGTGTATAAGCCGCGGTTCTTTCATGTATGATTGGAAATAACTAGGATCATGATATTCACCCCCCTATCGGTTCTAAATCATTTTATCTTGTCATTTAGTTGCAATTCAACCTCGTTTTTATAGATCTTAAACTTATCTAGAGCTTCATGTTTAGTGAATAGAAGATAAACATAACAATACCTACAATAATCATCTATAAATGTTATGATATACTTCTTATTACCTAAAGAAGGAGTGTTATGGAAATCACATAGATCACTATGCACCAAAACAAGCAAATTAGTATCTCTTTCCACATTATTTGGGAAAGAATTTCTGGTTATCTTTGTAAGCATGCATGTTCTACACTTCTCTATGCTTGGATCAAAACTAGGAATCAAATCATCCTTTGACATAGAATACAATTTTCTGTAATTAACATGACTAAGTCGATAATGCCAAAGAGAAGAATTATCATTAACAACGCAAACATTGTTTAACAAAGTATTCGAAATACTTAACTTGAACATACCATTACATAAATAACCCAAACCAACAAAAGATCCTCCTTTAGATAAAATTAACTTGTCCGACTCAAATACCATTTTAAAACCTATTCGATTACAGATAGCTCCCGAGACTAGATTCTTTCTAAGGTCCGGAGCAAATACAACATCTCTTAAAACAAGAGACATTCCGGAACTAAAAACTAGCTCAACTTGTCCTACTCCTAAGACTTTAGTAGTAGAATCATTTCCCATGTAAAGAACTTCTCCTACATCCGCCTCCTTGAAGGTCTTGAAGAGAGATCGTTCCTTGCATACATGCCTTGACGCTCCCGAATCGATGTACCATGAACAATCATCCTGTACACAAAAGATTTCAGAAATCGTACACACATAATTCAAAACCGAATTAAGTGAAACTTGTGCACATGTACCTTGCTTGGCTTGGGTATGGATTGACTCGCCTTTTCCACCACCATGCCCATTCTTGTTCATCTTTTTCTTCCAAATGGTGCAATCCTTCTTGAAGTGACCGGACTTTCCACATTCCGAACAAGCTCGTTGTTGTCCTCCTTCACCAAACTTTGGTTTCTTACCATAGTTTCCCTTGGTGAAGTTATGTGCCCTCTTCTTAGGATTAGAGTCATTAGACTTTGCATCCTCCACCATGTTAATAGTGGAAGAACTAGGATTTACCTCCTTTTGACCATCTTGAACCCGAATACCCTCTTCAATCCGAAGATGAGCACCCATTTGTTCAATGGTCATTTCATCCTTCCTATGTTTCAAGCTATTTCTAACATCTTTCCAAGAGGAAGGTAATTTTTCGATTATTGAAGAAACGACAAATGTTTAATCCATACTAATATCATGTTGTTTAAAGCTTCCTAAAATTCTTTGGACTTCATGGAATTGTTCCATAATTGGCCTAGACTCAACCATTTTAAAGTTATTGAAATTGCTAACTAGAAATTTCTTACTAGAAGCATCTTCGGCCATGTATTTAGACTCTAAGTCATCCCAAAGAACTTTAGCGGATTCATAGTATTGATAAATATCAAACAAGTCATCGGACATACCATTGAGAATGTGACCACGACATATGTAGTCGTCGTTCTCCCACTTCTTCCTCTTCCTAGTGGCCTCAATCGTCTCATCATCCACTTCAATGGGCTTCGGGGATGTGAGAACGTACACCACCGCCAAAGAGGTAAGAAGAAAGTGCATCTTCTTTTGCCATCTACGGAAACCCACGCCTTCAAACTTGTCAAGTTTGTGGAAATTCGCTGTCATCTCATGAAGTGTAGCCATCTTATAGATAATATCACTTTTGGATTGTTAGAAATCGTAACCGGGAAAAACAAGAAGTACACACAATTGACAACAACGAACAAATGATCTTCTAGGCGTGTATGGGAACACTTTCCCAAAAGCGATATTCCGACCCTATACGAAGCACGGGTTGTACGGAATTCACCTCCGAGATACAAAGAAGAAAACAATGATTATCACGCTCGTATGAGAATCACCAAAATAAGAACAAATCTGTTTGTGTTTTTGCTTTGATAATCAATGAAGAGAGAAACTTGAGAGAGAGTGCTTTGTGAGAGAATGTAAATAAACGTATGCCCTCATCTGTGGTAAAAAACACCACATATATGCACGTAAAAACAAGAAAACGGCCAATAACCGCCCAAAAAGCAAAACCGCAAAACAGGAGCATCGACAAGCAGTGGCCCGTCGCGAGTCGCGAGCTGCTCGTCGCGAGTCGCGACCTCCCTCGCGAGTCGTGAGAGGCTGCTGCTCCTCCGTCTTGCTTTGGCTCGTTTTCTTCACTTCTTTTCCACGTTCAATTCCACGTATATGTTTACTATAATACCGTAAACAAGCAATGTGCATTCTAACGTAACTTGAACAAAGACATCATAACCAAGTAGTTCAAGTTAACGAGACATGAAGAATAATCAACCAAATACTCTAAATTATCCAACAGTTGTTGTATTTGTGTTAGGTGACAAAATACATAAAAAAGTATCAAGTTCATTGAAAAAATCATTTGAAAAGGTCACATGTAAAGTCAATCCAGTTTTAAAAATAGAGTACCATGCGTGTAACGTGTAGATGATATACATTTGAGTTGTTTACTATGTGTTCTTTTTTAATAATGTGGTCTTTCAAAACTAAAAACAAAAAGATGAAAAACTCAAAGGTGGTCTCTGTTGTTTTCAATTTATCAGAATCTATCAGAACTTATTAGACTTTATTCAACTTTATTAGACCTTAATCACCTTATTCTATCTTATTAGACATTATTAGACCTTATCCGACCTTATTAGATGAAACCTTATTAGACCTTATACGACTTTATCTGAACTTACCTTAACTTATATAAGGATTGAAAATATATGATGGTTTTCAAAATACCTCGATTATTTTTATACATATGCCTAATTATATGCTTTGGGTACAACTTATAGCATGAATATTAAGACCAGTGAAAAGTACTAGGGATATTATTAAATGGTTGGGAAGAGATGTCGGTTGGGTTAGTTGATATAGTTTTGTGAGAGTGGTATCCAAAATATGTAATCAAATCTCTTTTATATCGCTGCTTTGTCGCTTTTTATGTACCAAAAATTAAATATCGACGGCACTGAATGGACCTGAAAGTAACGCGTCTTGTTACTAATTGCCCAACTTGGTAGTTCACACGTATGCTTGTGCAGGTTATACTATACAAGGAAGCCGCCATCCAATGGACGCCATGGACGACGGTAAACCCTTTGAACACCTTATATATGCAGTATGCAAGCATTTGACCGAATACGTATGAACGCCTAAATTCCTAGTGGTCGTATTTATATTTCACATTACTACTTGTAGTACTTTATTTAAATATCGTAAAAGAGCAAACGGAACAACGTAACTAAATACTTTATATATACGTCGAAACTCAACTCTTACTTCCCTCAACCCATAACAACTATTCTATCTAGCAATGGAAGCCATGAACACAAATAATGTGCTTAGATGGACGCCGAGCTCGAGTCCGACAAGGCCCTTAGCTAAAGGCATAGAAGAGAAGGAAACAGGAGATGAAGATGAAAGTTTAAAAAGGAATTCAAGCAGTATAAGGAGGTATTTCCCATTTAGTTTAGCAAGTATTAGTAATAATTCTACGTCCTCTTTTCCAAAAAATGGTACGATAATGGAGTATGATGATGATAAAAGTGAGCATAAACGTAGTAGCAATGGTCATGTATCGTTGACATGGAAAGATTTGTGGGTGACGGTTAATGGTGGTAAAGGCGATAATGGTGGTGGCGAAGGCGGTGGCAGGCGACGGGCCATCTTAGAAGGTGTATCTGGTTATGCTGAGCCTGGACAGGTCTTGGCTGTTATGGGTCCTTCTGGTTGTGGCAAGTCCACCCTTTTGGATGCTCTTGCTGGTAAGAACTAGCTTACTAGCCTTACTTCCTTCTTTTATTGCATTAGTGAGTGACTTATTAATGTTTTTCCCTTATGCTATAGAAAAATTTAAAAGAATTGATATTACCTCAGGACTCAGGTCCTATATTATTAGGGGATCTATTTCACTTTTTTCAAAGTAAAAGTTCATTAATCTTACTATCATATATAGGAAAAAATGTTTATATGAGATATGTTGTTATAATTATCTTATTGTGTATTTAAGGCTTGTTCGATATTAATGTTAGTTTCATGTTTTTATGATTAGAACCATATAAATATATGATATATGTTTTAAAAAATATAAAATTAATCATACAAATAATAATCCTGATTATTATGAAAAATGAAAATAGAAAACTCAAACTCACTTTTTCTCATTTTCATATTTTAATTTTTGATTTTCAAATAACTGGAAATAAATACGAATAAAAATAACGAACAAACCCTGGATTATCAACTTTTTACCATTTTATTAATGTTATAATTATGGATTTCAATGGTCAATGTTGTGTTTTATAAACTGTATAAAGTATAAAATAAATTAGTGATTGCACTAGATGGATTATTAGGATACTATTTTTCATAGCATATTCTATCAATTAAAGTCAAAACTTGTGGCTTATTTAGTATGATCACCCTAACTTATGTCTTTTCAGTCTTGTGACTTTTTTTTGGGCAACGGAATGTGACTTGTGTCAATATTTTAAGGATTGCTATTTGTATTAGTGACAATATGTTAAAATTTGTGTATGTTGAAAAATAAGATTGAATGGTACAAATAGCGTTATTGGTAGATGGTACAAAATATTATTTTCCCAATATGGAGTTATTAGCAAAAAATATTCTTGTAGTCCCTCTCCAATTGGATAAAACGGGGTTACATATAAAGAAGAGAGAATATGGTTCTAATCGTCACTCACATGGTCCAATTTGAGGAACTAGCTAATTTATTTAGTTACTTGTAAACTTTTTTTTATTACTAATTTTTTTCATGCAAACAGGAAGACTAGGCTCAAATACCAGGCAAACAGGGGAAATTCTGATTAATGGCCGTAAACAAACTCTTGCTTTTGGGACTTCCGTAAGATTATCTACATAGCTGTTATAGTATTCTACTAATAACTTATTAAGGGTGGTAGTGGTCAATGTCATGTCTCTCCATGCTCGTTATCCTATGCAATAGTTGTATATCCTATCCGAGATGGTTTAGATTGAACTTTGGTGTCGTGCCAAAGGCTAAATTGCTAATCCAACCCTTTTCTTCTCCTTTTTAAAGTTATCAGGCAAACACAAGCTACTAGAGGGTCTTAATTTGTATGCCATGCCGGACCTTCAACTGGCTTGTGGCGGCTAACATGCTAGCACGGTCTACTGACTACTACCACCTATTTATAATCAATTTTCAAAATGAAATTCTGACACATTGTTTGCACATATTTCAGGCATATGTGACTCAAGATGATACATTAATGACAACGTTAACTGTAAGAGAAGCCATATACTACTCAGCTCAGCTTCAACTTCCCGATTCAATGACAAAATCCGAGAAGTTAGAGCGAGCTAATGACGCGATTAGAGACATGGGTTTACAAGGTTGTGCCAACACAAGAATAGGGGGTTGGAGTGTAAAAGGTCTTAGTGGAGGACAAAAGAGAAGAGTCAGTATTTGTATTGAAATCCTGACTAGGCCTAAGCTTTTGTTCTTAGATGAGCCTACAAGTGGCCTTGATAGTGCCGCTTCTTATCATGTCATGAGCCGAATCATCAAGCTCGCGAAACAGGATAAAAGAACTGTGGTTTGCTCAATCCATCAGCCTAGCAGCGAAGTCTTTGAGCTCTTTCATAACCTCTGTCTCCTCTCCTCTGGAAAGCTCGTGTACTTTGGCCCGGCTTCAACTGCTAATGAGGTAAGTTTAAACAGCTTCTACCAACTTTCGTGTATTATATTTATAACAAGTGCCGTCAGAGGTGATCTTAGATCAGGCCAGATTGTGGCCAAAGTTGTATTTCGGACTTGGCCGTAAACCCAAAATACTCGCGGGGTTGGACAATATTTCAGGTTAGAAAGTACTCTGTAGTTGTGATTTGTGATATGTTTTGTATGCTTGTCTTGACAGTTTTTCGCTTTGAGTGGCTTCCCCTGCCCAAGTATGCGAAACCCTTCTGATCACTACCTAAGAACCATCAACAAAGACTTTGAAACTGCAGTAAGTACTCCTTAAAATCTGTTAAAAAATATGCATATCAGCCAATGGTTATATAGATAACATTATGTTGTTATTATAGGATATTGAACAAGGATTTGATGGAAGGAAGAGCACTGAAGAAGCAATAACCATCCTCGTGAATTCATATAGATCATCACAAACTTACCAAGAAGTCCAACAACACATATCATCTATATGTGAACTAGTAATAAGCTCAAAATCAACTTCATTGATTAACTGTACTTCGATCCTTCTGTCTCATAATCTTTGCTCCATTTGTATCTTATACGCATCTAAGATGCGTGCCAAACTTAAGAGTGAAAAGTTTTCTTGGGCAAGGTATCAACTTTCAAGACTGATGAGAAAAAAAATGGAGCAAAATTATTGGGACGAATGGGCTACTAATGTAGTCTCTAAACAATGTTGTTTTGACATAAATCATTGCAGGGGGGAAGTTCGACTGAATCGAGAAGAAAAAATGCAAGCTTTGTTACTCAGTCGTTAGTTCTTACAAGAAGATCTTTTGTGAACATGTACCGTGACTTGGGATATTATTGGCTTCGGCTAGCAGTCTATATTGCACTTTGCTTATGTGTGGGAACTATATTTTTTGATATCGACCACTCATACGGCTCCATTCAGGTGATTAAATCTTAATATCAATTGATGTGGGTTTATTTAAAATAAATCATGTGTAATGTGTAACTGATAGCATCATAGCAATCTGTTACAAATTTTGCAGGCTAGAGGAGCAATGCTTATGTTTGTTGCAGCTTTCTTGACTTTTATGGCAATTGGAGGGTTCCCTTCATTTGTCGAGGACATGAAGGTTAGAACTTAGAGCATAATTTCATCGAACTATATTTTACTAACATTATGTTCATCACTATTTTGGGATATGATTGAAACTCAAGTTTAGGCTATGTTTGGTGACTCATTTGATCTTTATGTGATTCATCTATCAGTCTCATCTTTTATTCAGCTAAGGTGTCAAACATACTCTTAATTTTATCTGCACCTTTTTGCTAGATCTTTGAACGAGAGAGATTGAACGGACACTACAGTGTTGGTGCCTACACAATTGGAAACACACTATCTTCAATTCCTTACTTGCTCATCATCTCGTTGATACCAGGAGCAATAGCTTATTATCTTGTACGCCTTCAAACAGGGTTCAGTCACTTTGTGTACTTTGCATTGGTGTTATTTGTTTGTATGATGCTAGTTGAGAGCCTAATGATGATTGTAGCAAGCCTAGTCCCTGACTTTCTCATGGGTATCATAACTGGGGCTGGAATTCAAGGTGTGATGATGTTAAATGGCGGATTTTTTCGACTGCCCAACGATCTTCCTAAGCCCTTCTGGAGGTACCCAATGTACTACATCGCTTTCCACAAGTATGCAAATCAAGGGTTTTACAAGAATGAGTTTGAAGGCTTGAGATTTCCTAATGATCAAGTGGGAAGTGGAGCTACTATTAGTGGGGAAGAAGTGTTGAAGAACTTCTGGCAAGTTGAAATGGGATACTCCAAATGGGTAGATCTTGCAATATTGATTGGTATGGTGGTAGTTTACAGGGTTATGTTCTTGGGAATTATTAAGGTAGCTGAAAAGATTAAGCCTATGATTAGATCTCTCAAGTCAGATCCAATGAACCATTCCAATCAAGTTTAATAGTTGGGCCGGCACCTTTTGAACTAGGAACTCCTAGTCGATTTTGCATTTGGATTATATATAGTCTATAGATAGATAATAAAAAAGGGGATCGGGCGTTGGATGATGTTGTTTAATTAGTTGTATATTATTTTGTCAAAATACTGCTTGATTAGTCAAAAAGGAATAATAAAGAAAATACTCCTAAAGAAAAGAAGTAGATACAATGTCTATCACACGTAAGAAATACAATCATGTTTGACATACCACTGAATGTGCACTAAAGCAATAATAACTCGATGTTATTATCAGACCAACATATCTAGTAGTAAAAAATGAATCTTATGATGGAATTATGGGAATGTAATTCCTTCTTTTAGTAATAGGTCACGTAACGAGTTGGCCTTCCTAGTCGAGGAGCCTTCCTACGACATATATAACAATGAGAAGTATGTCAGCAAATAATCCCCAAGTAAGGCTTCAACACCAGGATAGATACAACAAACCAGGTTTATGGATACCTTTAATTGCGTATCATGTAATTCACATTCATTCAGCTGAAGTGTCTATTGAATAGCTTGCTTGTTCAACATATTTCACATATATACAAAACCCTTTAGCTGATCACCAAGCTTGTCTATCAAAATGGTAACTCTATGTTCCACAAGCTTGAAAATCTTGTCGAACTTCTACCGGGGTGCATGCATTATCAACTTTAAAGATTTAATTAAATCCTGATTTTTCATACTAGGAGGTAGTCATAATAAAGTATATATATATATATATCATTCTTAATAAATCATGTAGCAGCAGGTTTAATCTGATAGAGTACCAAACTAATCATGCGCTTTCAACCACCGGCTTAGAAGTTTATTTGAGTTGATTCCTTGATGACATGGTATCAAGAGTTAAGGGTTTGAATCTCATTCACCCCATCTTTCTAGGTGGAATATTAGCGTCAGGTTAGCACCAGTTATGAGGTAGACAAGTGTTGCATCCACACTTCAATCTCTTATGTGAGGGGGAATGATAAAGAATAAAACTAACCTGAGCCTTCAACCATCAGCTTAGCCTTTTGAATGAGTTGGTTTTTGACACAACCGATACCAATAATGTGTTTGCAATATGGTTAAATTCAAACTAAAAAAAGAAAAAATAACAGATGAAAGCTTTGGGACCAAATTAGGTTCACAAAATAATTTTGATAGCAAGTCAATTTTGGATTGTGTCAGTTTTGGATTGAGTTTGGTTTATTTTGGTTTTAAATTGGGTCATTAACTTTGGATGAATTCTTAGATCGAGTCATTCGGTCAATCAAATTAGATCAAGTTTGTCATCTCTATACATATATATATATATTCCAATTATATAAATCATATATTCAAAACAAAACGTACGGGCCTTAAAACAAAAAAATTCAAGATCCGCCACTAGGTACACACACGTGATAAATCAAAAAATTAAAGATTTAAAATGATTATATAAACTAAATCAATTACAAAGAAAATTATTCAAATGGTAAATGGTAAATCAATGCCCAACTCCGTTGGAATCCGACCTTGCTTCGTGCACACTGGTAACAAAGAAGCTACGAAGGTGGCAGTCTTCATATATGAATCATATTTTTTTGTCAGATAATATTTATCATCATCTTTTTGTTGCTTATTGTGACAATGTCCTTTAGACCTTATCTTCAAGTCTTGCAGGAAGGTAGCTAATTTCGATTGTTCTTTGTTTGTAACTTTTGCATTATTAAGGGCTTCCTCGAATGCCTCCTTATTGAAGGTCCAATCTCCATTTCTCCAATTGAAATGGTATATTGTAAGAAAGTGATGTCCATATGTTGCCACAAACTCCACTGCATCTAGAATGAAGTCGAACTCTTCTGTTGACATATAGTATGGGAAACTAATCCTTGTCCATGCCGGCTTAACTCCCTCATAACCCTGTTTCAAGATAAGAATTGCGACAAATTCAAGATTTATAAATATACTCATATAGATATGATAAAATATGAATAAAAACGTAAATATATATCAATTTGAAATATGTCATTACTTAAGTGATAAAATCTTTTTTAATAAGTAGAACTTGGGTGCAAATGATCATGTTTAAGAGAAGAAAGAGCATATAAACTATTTTTACCAGTTTAATTGATGATCTCAAAACCAAAGAGTAGGTGCTATCAACATTGAGCAAGTAGTGAGCATAAGGTCCAGCACAAGCACACCCTCCTCTTACTTGTATACCAAACAAGTCATTAAGCAATTTGGCTACAAAACGCCCATGAAGAGGTTTTTCATGTTGTGCCTGTTGATCAATAGCTGGATATACAAGAAAAGATATGATAGCCAACCGCCTTGTACTCTTGTTGCCAAGAATTTCAATGTTTTTGATGTTGCCTAGCTTTGTTAACGCTTTTGCCATATACATATGCTCTTGTTGTTCAATGGTGTTATGACCAATGTATTCTTTAACCCAGAAAGCTAATGCTGCTCTGACTATCTGAATTATGGGAGGTGTGCCAGCATTTTCCCTTTCTTCTATATTGTCCCAGTACAATGTGTCCTGCATGATTCATCATAATTTTTGCAATCAATCTCTAATTTTTTATATCAACATCAAAAATTTGATTGTTAAATGTGCCAAATTAAAATGGAAAACAGAGCCGTTATTAAGATTTATTGATCGTGATGCGATAGCGGTACCTCTTCACTAAAGCCATTCACATAGGAGACAGTTCCCCCACCACATGTCGAAGGCGGCGAAGAAGTGAGCTGATAAAGCATCTTGCTCATGAGCAGGATTCCAGGAGTCCCAGGTCCACCAATAAACTTGTGTGGACTAAGAAAAACAGCATCATATCCTTCTATCTCGCCCGATCTCATGTTGATTTCAACATAAGGACCACTATACGGAAAATTGACACTATTAGTCAGTCAATCTAAGACCTCGACCCAATTCAGTTCACCTTAAAACAATAATATTCGCTAAAAATTACTTCAGTTAATAACTTAAGTTCGGTAACACTCATTAGTCTAGAGAAAAAAAACATGAATCAAAAAATAAGTTTAATTCAACAAATAAAAGTTTAGTTTAGTTCACTTCAATTAAATAAATTCATTTTATACATTAATTCAATTCAATAAAATTAAGATAAAATAAACGAAACCTTCATATCATCTCACATGTAGAAATTTATGACCAAATCCTTTCACAATTTAGTACTCCTAAGAAAAAGGCTAAATGACAATGCGCTTGTTATTAAATCACAGAGAGGACGGACAACTTGTACTAATTGCACTTGTGGAATTGTTGGGGTTATACACTTATACCTGTTTGTTTTATCTTACCTTCTCTGTTTCTCAATAAAATGACACATTTTTTATTTTCACATTTTTCAATGTATTATTTTAATTATTAGTACCTTACAATTATCAATAAGTAGAAATTATAAAAAGTTGATATTAAAAAAATTCATATTGAGACGAATTTAATAAGATCCTACGTGACTATGTTTTTCCTAAAATATAAATCATCAAAGCTAATTAATATCTAAATTGTGAATAGTAAACACTATTTAAATGTGTCACTTATTTAGAAATGGAAGAAATATTTCTTAAAAATTTGTTTGATATATAACCAAATTATAGTAAGAAGAAAAAAAATTGTGTAAAACGTTATATAACATATAAGGATTTTGGAGAAATGAAAAAAATGTGGCTAAAAGATTGATATTTTTTTAAAAAAAAAAGAAAAACTAAAAATATACCTTCCTTGATTATAGCAGCTTTAATTTCCTTGATTTATTCTATTTTTTTTTCTTCTTTTCTTTTATTTTTATTTTTAGTGTCCACCCCCTCTCTTCCCTTACGGTTAGGGGTGTAAACGAGCCGAGCCGAGCTCGAGCTCGACCAAGCTCGGCTCGGCTCGTTGGCAACTTGACCGAGCTCGAGCTCGGCTCGAAGCTCGACGAGCTTGCTAAGTTAAGGCTCGAGCTCCGCTCAGTTGCAAAAATTCGAGCTCGAGCTCGGCTCGGGCTCGGCTCGATTATCTTTCCCCCGTTATTGGTTAACATTCTTGCGAAAAAAATATTAAAAATTAAGCCATAATTCAACAGAGATACATTGAATGTAAATAAGGTCCTTCATGTCACTTAATTTT
Source organism: Patellifolia procumbens (assembly GCA_947645195.1). Taxonomy (NCBI): domain Eukaryota; kingdom Viridiplantae; phylum Streptophyta; class Magnoliopsida; order Caryophyllales; family Amaranthaceae; genus Patellifolia; species Patellifolia procumbens. The sequence goes on from CANSGD010000144.1 coordinate 6,549,238, forward strand.
CAACACCCGATAATTTTAATCATTTATTTAAAGTTCAAATTTTAGGAATAACGACTTATATTTTAAGTAAAAGAGCCGAGCCGAGCTTAAACGAGCCGAGCCTTGTTGGGCTCGAGCTCGAGCTCGGATAGCTAAGGCTCGGCTCGAGCTCGGCTCGGGCTCAAAATTGACCGAGCTCGAGCCGAGCTTTGACCGAGCCGATCTCGAGGGCTCTACGAGCCGGCTCAGCTCAGTTACACCCCTACTTACGGTATAGAGATTCTAGTATTAAATGCACGCGATGCGCGCGAGTGCATATAAAATGGAAAGTAGAAAGGAAAATTCGATAATTTTTTAAAAATATATTTTTTCAAAATGAAAAAATTAGTTTAGAGAGAGATTATTTAATTAGGAATTAAAAATATATATATATAGATAGATAGATTTTTGGTGTCCCCCACTCTTCCCTTATAAAATAGAGATAAGTGAAAAAATGACAGTCCTCGAGACTAGGGGTGTTAATGAGCCGAGCCTGCTCGCAAACTGCTCGGGTTCGGCTCGGTCATAGTTCGGCCAGAGCTCGGCTCGGTAGGGCTCGGCTCGAACTTGGGTTCGGCTCGAGAGTTAACGAGCCGATACACAAGCTAGGATAAGTTCGGCTCGAAAAGTTCGCGAGCGGCTCGAAATAAATTTAATATTTAAATAATATTATTAAATTTTAAAATATAAAAAATTTCAAAAACACAAAAAAATAAAATAAAAAATAAAAAAAAAACCGCCTACCCTAACTCCCTCAGTCCCTCATCCTCCTAATCTCAAAACCCAATATTCAATTTCAAACCCTAAAATTCCCTCCTGTGCTACAACCACAGGCGCCTTGCTCTTCCTCACCCCTTCCATTTGCAGTTCAGGCGACCGACGACCGCCAGTCCGCCACCTTCACCGCTTCCATCTGCAATTCGGCGACCGACGACCGGCATCATCTGCTTGAGAAAACGGAGACCGCAGTCCGCTACGCTCTGTTCGCTACAAACCGCCAGTCCGCCACCCTCTGCTCGCTACAAACCGCCAGTCCGCCACCCTCTACTCTTCCTCGTCCTCTTCCCTCTGCAACTATCTTCGTCGGCTCCTTTTTCCGGCAATGGCGAGCTACCGACCAACAGGTAAATTTTTATTTTTAATTTTTGTTCTTATTTAAATCAGCTCGAACTCGAGCCTTATAACGAGCTCAAAATGAGCCTTTACAAACGAGCCGAGCTCGAGCCGAGCCCTTTGTTTTATGACTCGAGCTCGAGCCGAGCTCATTTTTTAAAGCTCGACGAGCCACGAGCTCGAGCCGAGCCTCGAACTCAAACTCACGAGCTCGAGCCGAGCCTACCACTATTCGGGCTCGGCTCGGCTCATTAACACCCCTACTCGAGACAATTAAGTTGTACCATATAGCCAACAAAGCACTACATGGATTTAAGAGATAAACATACCTTGCTGCAAAATCAAAGCAAACAAAAGCACCATATTGATGAAGTAGCCTAGCAATGGCTCGAGTATCCGAGACAATGCCAGTGACATTACTACAAGCAGAGAACGAACCCAACATAGGGCGGTTGGTGAACTTGTAAAGTTCGAGCTGAGCTTTCAGTGCTTCCATGTCAATAGAGCTGCCATCTTTAGTTATGGGGATCTCAACAACTTCAGCGAGGCTATTTCGCCATGAGAGGAGGTTCGAGTGATGCTCATAAGGTCCCACGAAAACTACCCATCTCTCTATATTCCTTAATATTTCAGATGAAATTCTGTCTCTTAGAGTTGATGGAATAGCAATTCCCATTACTTCTTGAAGCTTTTTAATTGCAGCAGTTGTGCCTGACCCACAAAATAGAATTGCATCCTCTTTCGCACCTCCTAAACATCTTTTAATATAGTTTCTTGCTTCTTCTACTGTCTTTGTAGTTTGTTGTCCCACGTAGCTATCAGTGGTGTGAGTGTTTCCTAATTAATTAGGAGGACAACTACAATATTAGCATATTACCCATCTCTGTGCTAAGCTTACTAACAACGAAACAAACTATTTCCTCCGTAACGAATTAATTGCACCATTGGGGGTCGGTTCGGACTCCTAGGCAAAATTTCCAAATGAGAAATTAAGGGAGTAACTTAGGTTTTAATTATAGACAAAGTGAAATTAATGACTTTCAACTCCAACCACCATCTTCAACACTAACCACCACATCCACCACCACCTTCAACTCCAACCACCACGCTAACCATCACCTTCAACTCCAACCACCACGCAAACCACCGCCTTCAACACCAACCACCATAACAACACCCACCTTCAACTCCGACAACCACGCCTGCCACCACCTTCATCACCGACACCGAAATTTTCAAACCCAGAAATATGAACAACAACAATTTTTGAATCCAGAATTCGAACAACAACAACTAATCCCCAAAATTTCGAACCCCCAAACCCAGAAAACGCAAACTCAAACCCGAAAATTCGAACCCCCAAACCCAGAAACTTTGAACCATAAAACCCTTAAATTCGAACTCAAAACCCAGAAATTCGAAACCAAACCCCATAAATTCGAACCCAAAAACCCAACAAATGAATCCCAAACCCATATTTTTCAAACCCTAACCTAGAAAATAGAACCCCAAACCCCAATTTCGAACCCAAAACCCATGAATATGAACCAAAACACATGAATTTGTAACCCAAACCCAGATTTTCGAACCTAAAAACCATAAAACGAACCCAGAAATCGAGCCCCAAAAACCCCAAAATTTGAACCCATAAAAACGAACCCAAAACCCCCAAAATTTTGACCCAAAACCTATAAAATCGAACACAAAAACCCCAAAATCGAAGACAAAACCCCAAAATTTGAACCCAAAACCCATAAAATCGAACATAAAACTCAAAACATTGGACCCAACCCCATAAAATCGAACCTCAAATTGCTCAAATTGGTGGTTGATGTTAGAGAGGCGGAGAAGGATCGTAAAATTTGCGGTGGCTTCCTCTGCAGTGGAGAAGACGAGGGTGGAGGAGGGAGAAGGATTGGTGGATTTTGGTGATGGATTTGGGAAAACTTGGTGTTTTTGGTGGTGGAGAAAGGGTTGACAATTTTATGGTAGTGGTGAAGGTGGTGGTTGATATTAGATTAGGGTGGAAATCATTAATGGGGTTGATTCTTAGTTAGTAATATAATGCATTGGTTGTTAATTTTAATCAGTTTTTAAGTTTATAAATTAAGGGTATTTTCGTAACTTTATACCAAAAATTTTACTAAAATAGGAATGATTTGAGTTTGGTGCATTTATTTTGTTACATCCAAAAACGGCAAAAGGTGCAATTAATTCGTTACGGAGGAAGTAGATAATTAATACTCCTTCCATAACGAATTACTTGCAACGATTAGACATATTTTTTACTCACACTTTATATCAAATCGTTGGTAATGCGTTACGGAGAAAATATTATATATTAGAGAAAAGAAGCTATTAGTTTTCACCCAGCTATTAAAGTTCCCTCCTAAATTAATGAATTTTGAAATTTCAAGACATTTAGATATAACTATTTGCATTTATTAATTAAAAAACTAGTTGTTAGGTTGGTAATGCCTCGGGTAATTTAATAAAATATAAAAGGATGTATAATTTTGGTTTAATATTATTGTCATAAATAGAAGGTTGACCTATCTAATTATTACACTTCTCTCCTACTTTTTTTCCCTTCTCTCTACCTTTTTCACTTTTTCCTTACTTTTACTAACCTTCTCTCTTACTTTTGCACTTTTTCCTTGGTCTGCGCACAAAAGCAAACATGCATATTAAAAAAATCGAAGGTAGTAGTTTATTAGTAAGATCGTTACCTTACAAAATAAGAGGTCATGGGATCGTGACCTCTCATGCAATTTTTTGAACACTTTTTTTAAGTGAGCACATTTCTTTATAAGAGTTCCTAAATGTATATTGATTTTAACTCATTTCATCTTTAGTTAATGAATGACTAATTAAAATAAATCTTGATCCACAAATTGCTTTTACTATTTAACTATTTGATTTTATTTTAAAATTTGATTTTCTTCTAAAATATGATGTTACCTTTTCTATATATTAATTACAAATATTCTGCGTTAGAATGGTAGAAGCTAGTTTTCTAACAGATTACTTCTATACACTTTTACAATATTCCACATAGCCATCTTCCTTAGTATGTTATAAAGTTTAAAATACCTATATATGCGTGGATTCAATCAAGACTGCTGAAATAATAATTTTGGAGGTTTAATCAATTCGGATAAAAAATTACTACTTAAACAATGAAGCTTTAGTCGCAAAAATTCTCCATAACTAAATCAATAGAACTAAACTAAACTTTAATTTGTTTAAAGCATTAAAAAAAATCTTATGTGAAATAAACTTGTAATGATAGTTTTAAAGCCAGCCTTGATAGCATTATTTACCCTTCCCGGCCCCTTGTTTTCCATGATGACCATAAGTATCATACTAGTACAAAAATGAATTACGTACCGTAAAGAGGAAGAACATTATTGATGATATAATCTTCAATGAAGCGAAGAGAAAGGCCGGTAGCAGTTGAATCGGCGTAAGTAATCCGGCGTTTGCCGAAAGGGGAATCGAACTCAGCACCACTCCCTCCAATTATCTGTGATCTCACCCAACTCACCTTCTTTTCTGCTGGGCAATTCTTCATCATTTTACTCACCTCCATTTTTTATCTTATATTTATATATTTCTTTTGTAGCTTAGCTTATTACTCTTATTATGTTATATGTAGAAAACTATAGTTTTTGCCCCAAAATAGAACTATATATATAGTGGTACGGTTCATTATTAAATGCAAAATTTTGCGTGGGGGAAGCGAGTTATCTCCTAAATTTTCAAAGTCAAACTACTAGTTCAACTTGCATGACCAAGACCGATGCAACCTGGACATTTCTATTTTCTTGTACTCCTTAAACATAATCTCTTCCTTAAGGGGTGTTTGGTACGTGTGAATTGTAGATGGGAATGGAAGTTATAATATTTAAGCAAAATTCATGTTTGGCAATTGGTATGCTTGGGAGTGAGAATAGCAAGGGAATGGGAATATTTATCACTATTTATAAGAAGATAAGACATGGGGAAAGACATGTATTAAGAGATGAGAATAGAAATAGGATTAAATGACTTATTTACCTTTGATGAAAGAGAATAAGAATTATAATACTAATAACATTATTATCAGTGACCTATTTGTGAAAGTTCATGATACTACTCCTATAAAAAAAAAATTCATGATACGACTATTCAAAAGTTCAAACAAATTCTAATGAGTACTAGTAAGATATAGTAATACTTTAGAAAGTATATTTCAATGAGTTTACATAAATTAATTTAAATTCACACTAGTTCACTTAAGACAAAATTTAATTGAAGATAACGATACTCTTAATGTGTCCCCAACAAACAAATAAGTACCAAACTACAACTATCTTTAATGTGTAGGGCATCTTTGCCTAGCGCATGTAATTTTTTCTATCATGCAATAATCAAGTTTGACAATAAGATTTTGTGGGACAATATATATTAGTACAAACGGGGAAAAACCTAGCCGCCGCCTCATGGATGGCTTGGTGCGGAACACATGCAGATTTATGTCAAAAAAGCTCATTTGATGGCTTTTGTTACTGGAATAAATGCTTGAAGAAGATTGCATGATTAAACAAACGAAAGCAGAGTTTATTGCATATTTTTATTGTAAATGTCGTTTATATTTAAATTAATGTATTTATCCTCTCCTCTGACAAAAAAGTTTTTTGTGAAAAACGTGAAGGGATGGGCCAAAATTATTATCAGCGGAAGGGGATTAGATTTGAAGCTGGTGGTTGAGATTTGATAATAGACGGTGTAAGTACAGAAGTAGTTCGGTATCGCAAATTGTAGAAATGAATGCAGATACAATAATTATATGAATATCCTGCTACAACATTGACTTTTTTTTTTGGTCAATACAACATTGACTCTGTGTTGAATAAAAAATGCTAACCAAAAGATACATCCACTTCGTTCTTGTATACAACTTGTATTATATTTTTGGATGACCGTGATTATAGTATGTTTAAAATTATATCTTTTTGTTCAGTGCTTATTTGAATGTTTAATTTTTGTTTATTTGAATACGTCATAATAATGAGCAAAAAAAATTAGTGTTTGGTATATCATGCTCATGGTCAGACTGGGTGTATGATGAATACACTCTTTCTTATATGATAAAAAATAAAATTAGAGATTCCGGACTTACCTCAATGGAGCCTCTGTCCCATCCTTTCGACGAGAGATTCAGGTTTGATTCTCATACCAAGTATTTGCTCAAATAATCTGGGTATTGGGGAGTAGGGTCGTAGAGGAGTGCAGAATCTGGTTGTATGGGCCTCTTGATGACCTTGAAATAAGAAAATCTGGATAGATCACTTATAAATGTTAATAAACAAAGATAGAAGATAAAACTTAAATAGTTTAAAATAAAGGATTATGTTACGTAACTTATAACCATACTAATAGGTACATACCACCCTCGTTCCTTAATACGTAACATACTTCATGTTTTCACGCTTGTCAATGCATTATTTTAAACATTAATATCAATAATTATCAATAAGTAAATATTATAAAAAATTGATATTAAAAAATGCACTTTGGGACGAATCTAACAAGATTCCATATAACTATGTTTTTCAAGATAAATCACCAAATCTATTTAGAGTCTAAACTATAAATAGTAAACACTAAACATGTGTGTCGATCACTTGTTAAAGAACGGAGAAAATATAATATTCTCTTAAAATTATACTTCTTCAAGTTTTTTTAAGTCGTGACTAGACCTGGTTATTGGACAGGGTAGTCCAATGGCATAAGGGTCAGGGTCAATTTTATAGGGTCTTTATTGGACAGGGCTTTATTAAGTAGGGTCCTTATTGGACAGGGTCATTATAGGGCCAACAAAGATACCCAATAATTTTGAAAAATAAAATATATTTTGCTAAAAAAATACATGTATGGATTTGTATTCATATGTACTTACTATTGGCTATCTTTGTTTATTGTTTTTCTTATCCGTTTACTGGCCCGCCCAATATCGACCCGCTATCGGCCTATTACTCATTTTGGCCCGACCCGCTAGTAGGCGACCTATTATGACCCGACCCGCTTTTGACCCGTCCCGACCCGCCCAATAACCAGGTCTGGTCGTGACACTTTGATCAAAGAATGAGGAAATATAAGGAATACATGCGGTGGGTCTCCTACATTTCACATGATCCTAAATTCCTAATGAAATTAAATGCCAATCATCTGACCGAGTTAAGAAGTTGTTGGCAAAGTTGATGAAAGTCGTGAATCTACTGAATGCATTACCTTTTTCGTCCAGCTTCAGGCTATAAATTTATTAATTCACCTATTCCACCCTCCTCCCACTAGTTTTGGTATCATAGTAGTTTAGTACGATGACTCCGGTCATTATAGATAATTTAATGTAATTACGTATCATATTAATTAATTAATATAGTTTATATTACAGTTTGGGATTAAAATAATGTGCGCGTAGTTTGACATTATAGTTTTATATAAACTATTTATTTTGTTCTATTGTTCTTGTATCTCTTATTGCAAAATTTCAAAATGTTGTTCTTTTTAAGTTTCCCCACATATACCCTCACTGGAAATACATTCATTTGGAAATTTTATGTACTAGCCAAGTACCCATGTGGTTACTTTTGATACTTGGTTAATGTATTCACAAGGTATAGTGACATTGGAGTTTCTAATAAAATTGCATTTTTGTCTCCAATCTAATTAAGTGTCTTAGAGGGCGTTTGTTTTGGGGTCTTTAGGAAAGGGTAAGGGAATCGAGTTACTTGATTCCCTTATATGATGTTTGTTAGGTCCATTTTAATCATTCCCTTTACCCTCCCTTACCCCCAAACTCCTCTACTCTCATTCCCCACCTCCCCCAATGTTTCATTTACTCTTTCTTCCTTCTACTCCATAGTCAACGTTGACCAACATTGACCACCAATGACTACCCCTAACACCACCACCTAACACACCACCTCACCACTACACCACCTTAGCACATCGGAATTTCCACCACCGACCAGCAACATCAAGCAAAACGTTGAAAACGCCCCCGCCGACCTAACACCACCACCACACGCCACCATCACACCATCTCTTATCCCTCCGGCCGTCCATCACACACAACCTGACCTCAAATCACCCCAGACCTCCATCGCAACAGAACTTCCTATCTGCCCATAAACACCACACCGATCACCACCACTTCACACCAACGCAACGCAACAAATCTGCTCCCCCACTTCACCACGAAACGGCCAGAAATTTCCGACTCAGCCACTGAACCACCGGAAACTTCCGTCACCACCACGAACCATCAGAAACTTGCGACACCACCACATCAACCACCAACATCGACCGCCAACTAGAGACAAAAACGAAACTGACCTTCAACAACCAGATCTACGCGAGAGCGGAAGAATTGACGCCGGGAGAGAGAGTGTTGATGGCGGTGAGGAAAAGCCGGACGTTAGATGCCAGTGGGGGTTAAAAGTTCACAGAGAGTGAAAAAAGAGATGGAGGGGAAAGAAGGGGTAATTTGTGTTTTTATTTTCTTTTAACCCTTTCTCTTATTCAACCAAGCATGGAGTATCAAGAAAAGGTTTAGAATTCCTTTCCCTCCTAAACCCTTTGTTGATTCCTTTCCCTTTCCCCTCTTCCAACCAAACGTTCCCTTAGTCTCATTGGCTAAACAAATCAGAACCTAAATAAGAAGAATAAAACAGATAGAAGGAGTATTTTTATGAAAATTATAATAGTTTTATTCATAATACAAACAACCAATATATTCTAATGTGATTTCCATGATTAATTAGTAGATCTTTTATTCTTTAAGATTAAAAAATTCTCTAAATTACAATATGTACGTGGATCCGACTTGTGTGCCGTGAATATCAATTCATTTTAAGCTCTTTTATTAGAATAGACGATATATCCATATACTTATGGATATATATATTATAGTACTACCCAAAGGTTTAATTTAAAATATTATGGTTTTAACTTAAAATTTTATTATGTGATTTTTAACTTAAAGTGTAAATTAAACTTTCAAAGCTTAAACTTTTAAACTAAAACCTTATTGTTTTAACCTGAAACTATACGGTCTATTCAAATGTTTATGGATGGACCGTCTAACACAAGTTCTTGTATTTTCCTTATATTGGTTTCAACACCTCTTCATCATGTCATTTGATTTCAATTTTACCGATTTGTGTGTAATTTTTAATAGGCTTTTTGTCAAAAATCACCTAATATAAATGGACATCATTGGTTTAATCACTTTTATAAAAATTTACTATCTTATATGTATAAAACCAGTTGGTTTCACTACCAAAACCATTTTCCGGCCAAAAAAATTATGATCGATTTGCCCCTGAGTGATTTTTAATCCAATTTTATTGATCTACCCCAATCTTATTTACCCAACTTATTCACCCAACTGAATTAGAAATCACCAAAAATCCCCATTCTTGTTTAACCAACTAAATTTCAGATCTAAAACCTCTAATTAGAAAAACCCCAAATTCTAAATTTTGACATGAACCCTTACAAGAGAAAGCATCATCTACGACGGGTTTTCCGATTTAAAAACTGGTCGTAGTTTTTAATCATTTACGACCATAAACACGCACGGTCGTTATTTTTGGTCGTAATTGTAAGCCTCTTTTGTAGTGAACCCTGGCCTAATAATTCAAATGCCCTAAATCCGAAAATCAAAGTATAAATTCAAAATTAAACATGTTTTGGACCGTAAGATAAATATGAAGTCTATAAATTTCCACCGAAACAATCCATAACTAAGCTCTAATTGCTCATAAAATTGATGATGATGGAGGTGGAGGTAAGTCAATAATGATTTATGTGATAATTTGTTTAATCTTGTGATATTTGAAGAGGGTTTAAGCTTTAATAAGATTCTTATCTTCTTTAATAGCTCAAAAAACCCAGATTTGAGACTGCCCAGAAAATTAAAAACAGAGGAAGGAGAAGGTGTTCATGGTGTGAAGGAGAGAAATGGATAAGAAGGAGAAGGCAAAAACCCAAATTTATACCCAAAATGTAGAATTAGTTATGAATTGAGAAGAATGATGTAAGAAAATGAGCAAGATGAAGAAATTAGGGTAAAATCACTAAAATTGGACTGAAAACCACTCAAGGGCAAAACGATCATAAAAAATTTTTGGTCGGAAAATGAATTTGCTAGTGAAACCAGTATAAGGTAGTTATTTTGAAAAAAAAATAGATAAGGTGGTTAAACCAATAATGTACATTATATAAGGTAGTTTTTGTCAAATTATCCTTTTTTATACTCCCTCCATCTTAAAATAATTAGTAGATTTCTTTTTTCACATACTTCAAGATCAATTTTGGGGGCGGACTAAGTTAATGAGCTTTGAACCCGTTGCACTAAGTTGGGGTGGAGGAAGTACTTTGTATGTCATTTTTCACTTGAATTCTAGAACCACTTTAGGACAATCCATCCACTAGAACCAGTCCAATTGACGTTGATATGATCGGTTAGTCAATATCCTCGAAGATGAGAAGCTTCCAAAAAGTATTTTCTTACAACAAGAGGAACCTAAGGGAAAGGGTTGAAGCTCAAAATGTAGAAAAAACTAAAGAGTAAGCACAAGGGAATGTTCCTTACTTTTTCTTCATCAAAGTCCACCAGAGTGCATCCGCTCCAATGGAAGCCGATGATTAATTTTATCTTAGTGGTTGAATTAATTGTATCTTAGTGGTTGCATTAATTGTATCTTAGTGGTTGGATTAATTGTATCTTAGTGGGATAATAGTCCTCTTTTATCATTAAAATCATTCATGCTCCCAACTTGTTCTTAACGTCTTTCAAAACCCTTCAGGTCAATATTGGTCATTTGCATCTTTCCTCACCATCGAAAACCATACTATATACATATAATTTCCCAACTTGTCTGTCGATTTATATGAGGAGGAAAGCGAGAGAGGAACACGGTATCTAAGGGGGTGACTGCTGTATTTTTTATGCGGGAACATACATACATAAAAAGAAAATATAAATTCATAAGAAAATTATAAGAAAAGGTTCTCAATATTCTTTTGTCATATAATTAGAGCCTGTTTAGATTTATTGAACTGAACTGATTGGAGCTGAACTGAACTGATTGGTGTTGAACTGAACTGAACTGAACTGAACTGAATTGAATTGAATTTAATAAATATATAAATAATATTTAAACAATAATAATATGAATATTAAATAATAATTATAATGATAAGTAATAATAATGAATAATTATTAATGAATAATAATAATTTTATTTTCGATATTTTTAAATGATAATTATAAATAAATAATATTAATAATCATATATTAATAATAATAATGATTAATAATTATAATGATAATTAATAACAATTATTTTATAGTCTTTGTATTAATATATTAATACCCGATGATGATTATATAATAACAATAATATCTAAGAATTAAAATAATATTACTATTTTAATAATTAGATTTAATTATGTTGGATCACAAGGAGACACTCAAGAAGGGGGGGTTGAATTGAGTGTGGTATTTTCTAAATTTTATCGAACTTTCTTTCGAGATCTCAGAGACCTTCTCTGAGCTTTTGAGTTGCGTATATGAATATTGTTAATTCGATAAGAATTTCTAGAATGGTAAATAGAAAGGCAGTAATAAAGAGACGAGACAAGCAATTTTACCGTGGTTCAATCTCACCTCTGAGATCTACGTCCACCCTACCTTTTCTTTTATTAATTGAATCACAAAATACCAAACTCTTGATACAACTTGATTCCCTCACTACTAATCCTAGTAGTGCCCCCCAACACTTAACTCTAAGTGTTGCCTAATTAAGTCTAATTCCCTTAGGAACTCAACTCAACACTCTTTATAAAAGATGAAATTACAAAAAGATTTGAATCCTCTTTTTTTGTGCTTCTGGGTTAAGCAGTTTAGAGGTATTATCGAAGCTTAAGTATGTGTTTTTCTGTCACAGATCTCAGTGCTAGTCTCAGAGAGGTTGAAGATATGTTACTGAAAATAGCTCTGTAAAAAGATTTATGGAAAAACGTATCTTTTTATTTTCTGATCTTTTTGCTCTTATAAAGGCTCACGTTTTTAAATCAGTTCTTCAGCTTTACAAAGATAGAATTTTCCTCTTGATAGTTTCATAATCCTAAGCAAACAATTATCTTTAAAGAAGATTTTATCTCCTTTAAGATATTAGTTTCCTAATAGGATTAGGACTGATTTTGTAGACAAATTCTTTCCTTAAAATCAGAATATTACTAAAATCTTTTTATTCCAAAACTTATCTTTTCCCACAAAAAAGATTTTCCAGATTTTCTACAAAACAATCTTCAACAATAAAACGATTTCCCTTTTTCTTTTCAAGTTTCGCAAATCGTTTTATTTAGGTGTTATATTATAGATTGCATTTATTTTACTATCTCAAGTAAAATACCTACAATCTCTAATATTACACATTAGCACTTTGATCCGTTATTTACGAACACACACTTTTACATATTTGGAAATTAACCTTAGTCTAAAGCGTTTGACAATTGATTCTTCGAGACTTCGTTTAGGCATCTGCAACAAAACTTCACCAAACATGTTAGATCAACTAATTGTGTTTGTCATCATCAAAATACACATGGACAATGTGTCCCAACAATTTTTTTTATTAATATATTAATACCCGATGATGATTATATAATAACAATAATATCTAAGAATTAAAATAATATTATTATTTTAATAATTAGATTTAATTATATATTAATATTTAGTAATAAATTATTGGGTCGGTCCGTGCAAAATTACATCATAAAACGTTTTGACATGATTTGATTGGATTATAGGCTGAAAACACGGGTTTATTTGTGCTTTTAACCTAAACTATGTTCCTCCCTAATGATAATAGTAATAATAATGAATAAAGCTATAATAAAAAAATAATATGCAAATAATAATAATACTCAATAATAATGATATAAAAATAAATAATAATAATAATAATAAGAGAAATTAGTAAAATAAATTAGACCAACATAATAATATTTAACAAAATGGTTATAAAAGAATGGAGCTGAACTGAACTGAACTGAACTGAACTGAACTGATTAGAGCTGAACAAAACTGAACTGAACTGAACTGAACTGAAATTAAGCTGAAATGAACAGGCCCTTAGAGATTATAATAATATCATGTCCCTTATAGATAAACATTTGCTCAATTTGATGTTTCACACTCCACGCGCATACTTGTGGAAGTTACACTAGGAAGCCGCTAGCCCGCCAGCCCGCCACCCAATGGATGATGGACACATCAATAAAACCTTTGAATAATACTCTGCAGTCATTGGACTTTGAGTAATATTTTTAGGGTTAGTTCTTTTCAACTTATTCAGTTCTTATGAGTTTAGAGAAGTTCAAATCATGTATAATATGGTCGAATTAGAATAAAGTCTAATAAGTTTCATCTAGTAAGGTTTAATAAAGTCTAAAAAAGTGTAAAAAGTTCAGGATAATTCAAATAAATTAAGATAAGTAGACAAAAACAAACTCTTATTATGTAAGTATATCTCTCATGCTCGCCCCAAACTCCAAAGTTAAGTCTGTGGCATATCAAATTTTCACTGAATTTTACCAATTTCTTTTATTCTTTAGACTTGTCACATACTCATTCCACTTTTATACTTTATTCCTCAAACTTTCTTCAAACTGAGATAATTTCTCAAACAATTGTTGGTGTATTTTTTGCAAAATAAGAAATTACAAAAGTGGGCCAATATTTATAAGTTGGTAGTACTTCACGAGTGTTGGTAAAAGTTTAACTTTTTTTCTCCAAGACTCATTCCAAGACTTACCCCCTAGTCTTTACTACATTATTGCAAGTTTTGGGAGGAATCTTGCACTCAAGACTATGGATAATCTTACTTAATTGTATAAATTTTAAGTACTCTCTTAGTAACATTTATTTTAGTAGTATAAACTAGTTTTAAACCCGTGCAAAAGCACGGGAATATTTTGTCAAAATGCATATAAAAATCATTCATGTATTAGTGTATACATGATAAGTTTTGAATATATATTATAATTATTATGTTTTTTAAAACAAAAATATAAGTTTTGAAAAAATTGCACTATATAAACAAAAATATCCGGTGCATTTTGCACGAGTCTAAAACCTAGTTTTAAATATATGAAAATTCAGTTCTTCTCTCCCCTCTCTTCTATAATCTTCCAAAAAAAAAGGTCAATATTTCGCTCTTTATTTCTAGATCTATAGTCTTATCCATGAAGATTTATCCATAAAATCCTTCTCATATCTTCATCTTGATAGTCATTCACTCACCCACCCAAATCCCAATTCACAACTACTTCGGAATCTTCACTCCTTCTCTCACCCATCATTTTCTTATCGCTCTTTATTTCTTCTATGAAACTTCTCTACTTCACCACCATCATTCAAACCCACCTCTAAAAATCAACTATCATCCATCTCTAACCTCATCACAAGATCATTCACCACCTCTAAATCAAACTCAACTTATAACTTATTCAGCAAACAACCCATGATTAAACAATCTAAAGATCCCAATAATTTGATTAAACTATGAGGCTTGGTTTTTTCATATGGGTTCAAAAATTAAAAGTCGTGTTTCTACACTGATTCGACCCGATATCTTGGAATATATCAAGATATGACAATTTTGCCAGAAATTGTTATACAATTGAAGGTATTAAGAATATTTATGCACTTCTGTGCGCCATTTTTCTTTATTTACTTAGATTTATCTGAGTTTGTACCTTGACAAAAATATTTCTCTTGCTTTGTGTAGACATTTGACCATCCACGGGTGAGATTTCCCAAAGCGGCTCATGTCCGGGCATTATTTCCAATTGCACATTTGAAAACAGGAGAAAATTTTCGGTACAAAAATAGATTAATATCTAGTTAAAAAATGAAGCTTTCATATAATTATTTTTACCCGAATAATAAAGTTTTATTATTTCCCGTGCATTATTTCCAATTGGACATTTGGCAGCTATTTTGTAAGCCATGGGCCCATAGATACAAGAAACAATATCGTAAAATGTAAGTAATATCTTTTAAACTTTTTTTTTACGTCTAACGCAACCATTAACAATTAATTTTTATAGATATAAAATTAAACGAACAAAAAATTCGTGCATTATTTCCAATTGCACGTTTGACATGCATTATCAGATAAGTAAGTTTCCCTTATTTGACCAAAAAGATCAACATTTCTAAATTATAATATTTTCTACCAATCAAAATATCACGATTTTCATTTATCATATCTAGTTTGTGAAATGCACGAACACGATTTTTAAATTATTGATCAAGATTATTATTAACATTTCTAATAATATTTTCTACCAATCAAAAGCTAGTTTTGACTAATGATATATTGCTCGTGCATTTCACAAATAAAGCAAATATCTTCACATGCATTTCCTATATATTAATCCACTAATGTTCCAATGGAGTAAAAAATATGCACTAATTACATCAATCAATTATTGCCTTAAGATTATTAGGAATCCTAATATTCTACTTTCCAATTTTACTTGATTTACGGTATAGTATCTTAGGATTTCTTCCCAAAAATACCAAAGTCATATAAGTGTGCCACATCCCACTTATCTCCAATGAGTGACACGTGACACTTTGCTTAATACGATGACATGTGTACTTTTTATTTTGCTTTATTAGAATATATAGATATAGATATAGATAGATAGATAGATAGATTCCAAATATAATAATTCTAGATAAAATCTTCATTTAAAAATGTGTTTTGACTGGAAAATAATATCTAGACATGATTAATTCTAATCCCGTGGTGATTTCCTACCAATCTGATTATTCAAACCATAGGAAAACCAAATCTTGTCTGATTGTTGGTTCCGACGGTGAAAAATGTTACTTCCTCTGTTTTTTTTAATATGCACTATTTTCATTTTTGGCTGTTTTTTTTAATTGGTACCTTTCTACCTTTTCCCATAAATGAAAGGTTGGCCCACCTAATTATTACACTTCTCTCCTATTTTTTTCTTTCCTTCCTCTACTTTTTTCACTTTTTCCTTACTTTTACTAACCTTCTCTCTTAGTTTTGCACTTTTTCCTTGGTCCGCGCGTAAAAGCAAACATGCATATTAAAAAAAAACGGAGGTAGTAATATTCTTAAGCTATATATAGTTTGACCTATAAATGCCTTTAAATAATCAATATGATACAGGAAGATGTTATGTTCTAAATATGTCTTATTAGGGAATATAAATAATGAGATTATCATTCTAATTAAGCCAATCTATGCTATCAATAGATTCATTTTATGTTCTTAAATAGGTTTGCAAAAATATATTAGAATGATTCCGCCACTTTTAATACCAATATTTTTGTAAATTTTTGTGATTCTAATATATTACGTTGATTTCCAGATTCCTATTTGATTACTATAAATTTGCATGAGCCTTTATTTTGTTACTATAAATACTCTGTAATCAAATATACAAAGTTCACTTACCAAATAAGAATATTCAACGATCTTTTACAAAAATAACAAAGCTACAGAAAATCGACACATCAGTACATGCTCTCCTTGACTGACATGTCACACACTACTTTAGAAGAGGACATGTGTGCTTTTTTATTTTACTTTGTTAGAATATATAGATATAGATTGCAAATAGGGATGTCAATGGCGTAGGAAGGATGTAAAGGATGGTCTCTTCACACTAATACCCGTCTAGAAATCACATCCTTATCCCCGCTCGATCACCTAGGAGGAGGAAAACCTTATCCTTATTTCCATTTTCCAACGGCACACACTAAAAACTATCCTCATTCCATGCCCCATATGGGCCATGTAACTCTTTCACATGCACCATACTTGCCCCAACATCTGCTATACGCGCCCAAACGCCCGTCGCAACTTATTAAAGTATGTGCTATTTTTTTATAAAACATCGTGTTAAAATAAAATTTACACCCGCCCCATCACCATAACAGATGATTTTCATCCCCATTCGGCCATTCCTCATCACCTGTGAAACTTTCCACCATCCCTGACTAGTTGGGACATATGCAGGGCGGGTCTCTAGCTATAAAACATGCCCCATTGACATCCCTTATTTTAAGAACTCTAGAATATAAGTTCTTATTCATATTTAGTTGTCGTAACTATTTATGACCTATTATAATGCGATATGTAGATTTAAATACTTCACAATTTATTTTTTCAATTTAACTACCATATATTATGCAATTTCAATAGCTTTCACTATCAATAGGTGGTTTTCTATTTCAGGTCAAAAATTATATAAGGTAGTTAAATTGATGGTGAAAGGTATTGATATTGCTTATATAAAGTAGTTAATTTAAACACAAATTACATAATTTTTTTTTGAGCTACAAACTACATAAGATATTTAAAGGTACAAGGTGCATTAAAATAAGTAATTACCTATAAAAAAAATCTTTACTTAGTTATAATTAGGGGTGAGCACAACCGGGTACCCTGTCATATTACTCGGAACCGGTACGGGAACCGGTTGGCCTGGGTACCCAGAACTTGGAACCGGAACCGGAACTGGTTGGACCGGTTCCTTAATTTTTGAAATTGGAACCGAGACCGGTTCCTTGACCAGGTACCCAGTCCCACAAAAGTAATTGTTATTTGGTCAATTTGGCCGGTTCCAATACCGGGTACCCGCTATCCAATTGCATTCAAAAGCTATATTTTTCTTGTTTAGCCAAATATAAGCATCGTACATAACATAATTTGATACTTTCATTGAAAAGTTAGTCTCGAAAACCTTCAAGTCTTAAACATACATTACATATGCATTCATGTCAAAAAAATCGCTCTTAGAAACGGTTGAACCGGGTACCCAGTGGGTACCGGGTATATAATTTCACTACCCGGAATTGAACTCACTTCCAACCGGTTCCTAATATTTGATACCCAGACCCAGTCCCAGTCCCGACAGTTCCAGTTCCAGTTCCAGAACCGCCAATTCCAACCGGTTCTGGTTCTGGAACCGAGTACCCAACTTTTCTGCTCACCCCTAGTTATAATGGTCTAAACACGTCTTGAAAATTATGGAAATTTTTTTTGGAACAAGAACATAATAAAAATAGAGGGACTATTCCAAGATACTTCCCTCAACCCCAAGAAGTATATATAAGTGGGAGACTCAAATGCTTTCTTCCCTCAACCCAAATAAATAAGAAAGAAAACAACGTAACTCTTCATCCTTGCCTACGCCCCTTTCTATATAATAAAAATGGAAGCCATGAACACAAATAATGTGCCAAGATGGACACCAAGCCCGAGCCCGACAAGGCCCTTAGCTAATAAAGCAACAGGAGATGAAGATGAGAGTTTAAAAAGGAATTCAAGCAGTATAAGGAGGTATTTCCCATTTAGCTTAACAAGTATGTCCTCTTTAACTAAAGCTACGAAAATGGAGTTTGATAATGAAAATAGTGTGCATAGTAGTAGCAGTAGTAAAGGTCATGTATCTTTGACATGGAAAGACTTGTGGGTGACGGTTAACGGTGGTAAAGACGGGGGCAACGATGGTGGCGGCGGCGGGCGACGGGCCATCTTAGAAGGTGTATCTGGTTATGCTGAGCCTGGACAGGTCTTGGCTGTTATGGGTCCTTCTGGTTGTGGCAAGTCCACCCTTTTGGATGCTCTTGCTGGTAAGAACTAGCTTACTAGACTTACTTCCTTCTTTTATTGCATTAATGTTTTTCCCTTATGCTATAGAAAATTTTAAAAGATTTGATATTACCTCAGGTCCTAAATTAAAGGATCTATTTCACTTTTTTTTTTAAAACTCAAATTAAAGTTCATCAATGTTGACTATATAATTAATCTCACTCACATAGAAAAAGAAGTTCATCTGTGCATGATATGTTATTAGAATCATATGAATACGTGTAGTTAAGGGTTAGTCCGGTATAACTGTCAGTTTCATGTTTTATGATTTCGAACAAAATGATATGTTTTCTCACAAAAATATTTCAAAAGATGTTTTTTTCACAAAACTTATAGTAATAAATAAGATTTTTTGACAAAAGTTCCTTTATGTAGATATTAACGGGTACGATGTGCTGAAACGTAGCATGTCTTTGTATGTCTTTTGCACTATTCATATGATAACTTTGATCGTGTTAAGTGGCTTTCTATACACAAATAATAGAAAAACATACTATTTTTTTACCATATTTTGTTCTTTACTAATACATGAGAAATGTTATCATGTAATATGTGATGCCTTAGTATGTATTTTGAAAATATAATTTTTATTCTTAATTTTAGCAATCAATATAGTTATATAATTAATGGTCAAAGTATTGGCAAGTATAAAAGTTAAAAAACCTATGCATATCTGAAAGATATGAAAGTTGTAAATATCTTGTGAATATCTGAAAGTTGCAAACATATATTTCATTTGTTTGTCTTATAAAACTTGTTTCACTTTGACCTTTTGTTTTAATATTATTTAAATCATATTGTTTTTTCCCAAAAATATGTAGTATATTATTTGTCTTGATGTATATATCCTAAATATATGACTTTTTGATAGGGAAATAAAGATATTAAAGGTTACAAGTTGTGTATTATTAAACATGAAAAATCGAAGCGAAACAAATAAAAGATAAATAAAGGAAGTAGGTAAAAACATTCAAAACACAAATTTTCAATATGTTGTCACTAATACTGCCACGAGAGTCCAAATCTTTGCATTTCATTTATATTTTACCACCATTGAGTATTTGAGTGGCATAACTTGCCGTACTGGGAATGGTACAGAATATTATTTCTATAATATGGAGCTATTAGCAAAATAATTAGCGTACTCCATCTTTAATTGGACAAAATGGGATTACAATAAAGAAGAAATAATGTTCCTAATCGTCACTCATATGGTCCGATTTGAGGAACTAGCTAATTTATTTAGTTACTTGTAAGCTTTTTAATTTTTAATTACTAATTTCATTTTCATGCACAGGTAGGTTAGGCTCAGATACCAGGCAAACAGGGGAAATTCTGATTAATGGCCGTAAACAAACTCTTGCTTTTGGGACTTCGGTAAGATAATACACATAGTTATTCTAGTATACTGCTTAATATGATAGCAGTCAATGCCATGTATGTGTCCCCTATGCTCGCTTTTCTATGCAACAGTCGTATATCCAATGTGAGATGGTTTAGATTGAACATTTGGCGTCCTGCCAACCCAACCCTTTTCTTTTCTTTTTAAAGTTATAGACGTCGTGTCTCGTGTGTCTCCTAGGGGGCCGGGCCTTTGCAAATGTGGCCTTATCAGGCAAACACAAGCTACTGCCTATTAGGGGGTGTTTGCCATGCATTGCCTTCAACTGGCTTGTGGCGGCTAACATGCTGGCACGGTCTACTACCACCTATGATAATCAATTTTCAAAATGAAATTCTAACACATTGTTTGCACATATATTAGGCATACGTGACTCAAGACGATACATTAATGACAACATTAACTGTAAGAGAAGCCATATACTACTCAGCTCAGCTTCAACTGCCCGATTCAATGACAAAATCCGAGAAGTTAGAGCGAGCTAATGACGCGATTAGAGACATGGGTTTACAAGGTTGTGCGAACACAAGAATAGGGGGTTGGCGTGTAAAAGGTCTTAGTGGAGGACAAAAGAGAAGGGTCAGTATATGCATTGAAATTCTGACTAGGCCAAAGCTTTTGTTCTTAGATGAGCCTACTAGTGGCCTTGATAGTGCGGCTTCTTATCATGTCATGAGCCGAATCATCAAGCTCGCGAAACAGGATAAAAGAACCGTGGTTGCTTCAATCCATCAGCCTAGCAGCGAAGTCTTTGAGCTCTTTCATAACCTCTGTCTCCTCTCCTTTGGAAAGCTCGTTTACTTTGGCCCGACTACAACTGCTAATGAGGTATAGTCTAATTTGAACATCTTCTACCAACTTCTGTGTATTATAACAAATGCCATTAGAGGTGAACAGGTGATTATGGATTGGGCCATATTGTGTCAAAATATTGTACCCAAAATACTCGCGAGGTTGTGCTACACTTCGGGCTAGAAAATACTCCGTAATTGTGATTTGTGATATATTGTATATGCTTGTCTTGACAGTTTTTTGCTTTGAGTGGCTTCCCCTGCCCAAGTATGCGAAACCCTTCTGATCACTACCTAAGAACCATCAATAAAGACTTTGAAACTGCAGTAAGTACTCCTTAAAATCTGTTAAAAAATAGGATAATTTAAAACTTACCACCTTAACTTTTCAAGTTTTTCAAAATTACCACCTTTAATTTTTTTTCTTCAAAATTACCACCTAACATTTCCATTTTTCTTAAAAGTTCCCACCTCTAGACGATTTTTGGTAAAATTTGTTCATCAAATTTTAAAATTTTAAAGAAAATTGCAAAGAGTAAGTGATAATTTCAAGAAAAAATGCTAATACTATAATAAAACAATGCATATGTAAGACTAATTTAATGATTTGGTTAACAAATTTCAACAAAAATCGTCTAGAGGTGGGAACTTTTAAGAAAAATGGAAATGTTAGGTGGTAATTTTGAAGAAAAAAAATTAAAGGTGGTAATTTTGAAAAACTTGAAAAGTTAAGGTGGTAAGTTTTAAATAATCCAAAAAAATATGCATATCAGCCAATGGTTATATAGATAACATTATGTTGTTATTATAGGATATTGAACAAGGATTTGATGGAAGGAAGAGCACTGAAGAAGCAATAACCATCCTCGTGAATTCATATAGATCATCACAAACTTACCAAGAAGTCCAACAACACATATCATCTATATGTGAACTAGTAATAAGCTCAAAATCAACTTCATTGATTAACTGTACTTCGATCCTTCTGTCTCATAATCTTTGCTCCATTTGTATCTTATACGCATCTAAGATGCGTGCCAAACTTAAGAGTGAAAAGTTTTCTTGGGCAAGGTATCAACTTTCAAGACTGATGAGAAAAAAAATGGAGCAAAATTATTGGGACGAATGGGCTACTAATGTAGTCTCTAAACAATGTTGTTTTGACATAAATCATTGCAGGGGGGAAGTTCGACTGAATCGAGAAGAAAAAATGCAAGCTTTGTTACTCAGTCGTTAGTTCTTACAAGAAGATCTTTTGTGAACATGTACCGTGACTTGGGATATTATTGGCTTCGGCTAGCAGTCTATATTGCACTTTGCTTATGTGTGGGAACTATATTTTTTGATATCGACCACTCATACGGCTCCATTCAGGTGATTAAATCTTAATATCAATTGATGTGGGTTTATTTAAAATAAATCATGTGTAATGTGTAACTGATAGCATCATAGCAATCTGTTACAAATTTTGCAGGCTAGAGGAGCAATGCTTATGTTTGTTGCAGCTTTCTTGACTTTTATGGCAATTGGAGGGTTCCCTTCATTTGTCGAGGACATGAAGGTTAGAACTTAGAGCATAATTTCATCGAACTATATTTTACTAACATTATGTTCATCACTATTTTGGGATATGATTGAAACTCAAGTTTAGGCTATGTTTGGTGACTCATTTGATCTTTATGTGATTCATCTATCAGTCTCATCTTTTATTCAGCTAAGGTGTCAAACATACTCTTAATTTTATCTGCACCTTTTTGCTAGATCTTTGAACGAGAGAGATTGAACGGACACTACAGTGTTGGTGCCTACACAATTGGAAACACACTATCTTCAATTCCTTACTTGCTCATCATCTCGTTGATACCAGGAGCAATAGCTTATTATCTTGTACGCCTTCAAACAGGGTTCAGTCACTTTGTGTACTTTGCATTGGTGTTATTTGTTTGTATGATGCTAGTTGAGAGCCTAATGATGATTGTAGCAAGCCTAGTCCCTGACTTTCTCATGGGTATCATAACTGGGGCTGGAATTCAAGGTGTAATGATGTTAAATGGCGGATTTTTTCGACTGCCCAACGATCTTCCTAAGCCCTTCTGGAGATACCCAATGTACTACATCGCCTTCCACAAGTACGCAAATCAAGGGTTTTACAAGAATGAGTTTGAAGGCTTGAGATTTCCTAATGATCAAGTGGGAAGTGGAGCTACTATTAGTGGGGAAGAAGTGTTGAAGAACTTCTGGCAAGTCGAAATGGGATACTCCAAATGGGTAGATCTTGCAATATTGATTGGCATGGTGGTAGTTTACAGGCTCATGTTCTTGGGAATTATTAAGGTAGCCGAAAAGATTAAGCCTATGATTAGATCTCTCAAGTCAGATCCAATGAACCATTCCAATCAAGTTTAATAGTTGGCCCGGCACCTTTTGGACTAGGAACTCCTAGTCGATTATGCATTTGGATTATATATAGTCTATAGATAGATAATAAAAAAGGGGATCGGGCGTTGGATGATATTGTTTAATTAGTTGTATATTATTTTGTCAAAATACTGCTTGATTAGTCAGAAAGGAATAATAAAGAAAATACTCCTAAAGAAAAGAAAAAGATACAATACAATCATGTTTGACATACCACTGAATATACACTAAAGCAATAATAACTCAATGTTATTATCAAACCAATATATCTAGTAGTACAAAATGAATCTTATGATGGAATTATGGAAATGTAATTCCTTCTTTAGTAATAGGGCACGTGACGGGTTGGCCTTCCTAGTCGAGGAGCCTTCCTGTGACATATATATAACAATGAGAAGTATGTCAGCAAATAATCCCCAAGTAAGGCTTCAACACCAGGATAGATACAACAAACCAGGTTTATGGATACCTTTAATTGACTACCATGTAATTCAGATTCATTCAGCTGAAGTGTCTATTGAATATCTTGCTTGTTCAACATATACCACATATATGCAAAACCCTTTGGCTGATCACCAAGCTTGTCTATCAAAATGCATCATGCATTATTAACTTTAAAGATTTAATTAAATCCTGATTTTTCATACTAGGAGGTAGTCATGTAGCAGCAGGTTCAATCTGATAGAGTACCAAACTAATCACGCGCTTTCAACCATCGACTTAGACATTTATTTGAGTTGATTCCTTGATGACATGGTATCAAGAGTTAAGGGTTCGAATCTCATTTACCCCATCTTTCTAAGTGGAATATTAGCATCAGGTTAGCACCAGGTATGAGGGAGACAAGTGTTGCATCCACACTTCAATCTCTTATGTGAGAGGGCATCATAAAGAATAAAATTAACCTGAGCCTTCGACCAGCAACTTAGCCTTTTGAATGAGTTGGTTTTTTGACACAACCGATACCCAAGGTTGTTAAAATCGAGATTCTAACTTGAATCGGAAAGCATGTTAAAATCGGATCGTAGAATCGAATCGTAAAATCGTAAGATTCTACAAATTTGCGAAAATAGAGTTTTATGATGCATGGTATAACTTATTTAGCCGTTTTTTTATCATTAAATGACTTTTTATAGATATTATTTAGTCCTTTATTATACAATAAATCATTAAATACAGTTAAGATTAGAAGTGCAAGGTCACCAATCGTGTATTAAAGAACTGCTACAATATATTTTTTATGAAAAAGACGAGTTTGAGTGAATTCTGAAAGTAAATGGAGTAAGTTTAATAAAAATTGTATTGAATATGTGAGTGTTACTCATTTAGGAAAAGAGAAATATTATAAAAATAGGTTTGACCCATTATTTTAATTGTATTTCGAAGTTTTCTTAAAATCGTAAGATTTTAATAACGATTTTAAGATTCTAATGATTTATTAAGATTCTAATTAAGATTTTAACTGATTAAGATTCTAGTTGCGATTTAAATCGTTTTGCAAATTAAGATCGTAAAATCGTAAGATTTTAAGACTTAAATCGTGATTTTAATAACCATGTCAGTACCAATAATGTGTTTGCAATATGGTTAACTTCAAACTAAAAAAGAAAAGATAACCGATGAAAGCTTTGGGACCAAATTAGGTTCACAAATAATTTGGATAGCGAGTCGATTTTGGATCGTGCCAGTTTTGGATTGAGTTTGGTTTATTTTGGTTTTAAACCGGGTCATTAACTTTGGATGAATTCTTAAATCGAGTCATTCGGTCAATCAAATTAGATCAAGTTTGTCATCTCTATATATATATTCCAATTATATAAATCATATATTCAAAACAAAACGTACGGGCCTTAAAAAAAAAAAATTCAAGATCCGCCACTAGGCACATACACGTGATAAATCAAAAAATTAAAGATTTAAAATGATTATATAAACTAAATCAATTACAAAACAAAATTATTCAAATGGTAAAGGGTAAGTCAATGTCCAACTCCTTTGGAATCCGACATTGCTTCGTGCACACTGGTAACAAAGAAGCTACGAAGGTGGCAGTCTTCATATATGATTCATATTTTTTTGTCAGATGATATTTATCATCATCTTGTTGTTGCTTATTGTGACGATGTCCTTTAGACCTTATCTTCAAGTCTTGCAGGAAAGTAGCTAATTTCGATTGTTCTTTGTTTGTAACTTTTGCATTATTAAGGTCTTCCTCGAATGCCTCCTTATGGAAGGTCCAATCTCCATTTCTCCAATTGAAATGGTATATTGTAAGAAAGTGATGTCCATATGTTGCCACAAACTCTACTGCATCTAGAATGAACTCGAACTCTTCTGTTGACATATAGTATGGAAAATTAATCCTTGTCCATGCCGGCTTGACTCCCTCATAACCCTGTTTCAAGATAAGAATTGCGACAACTTCAAGATTTATAAATATACTCATATAGATATGATAAAATATGAATAAAATCGTAAATATATATCAATTTGAAATATATCATTACTTTTAAGTGATAAAATCTTTTTTAATAAGTAGATTCTGGGTGTAAATGATCATGTTTAAGAGAAGCAAGAACATATAAACTATTTTTACCAGTTTAATTGATGATCTCAAAACCAAAGAGTAGGTGCTGTCAACATTGAGCAAGTGGTGAGCATAAGGTCCAGCACAAGCACACCCTCCTCTTACTTGTATACCAAACAAGTCATTAAGCAATTTGGCGACAAAACGCCCATGAAGAGGTTTTTCATGTTGTGGCTGTTGATCAATAGCTGGATATACAAGAAAAGATACGATAGCCAACCGTCTTGTACTCTTGTTGCCAAGAATTTCAATGTTTTTGATGTTGCCAAGCTTTGTTAACGCTTTTGCCATATACATATGCTCTTGCTGTTCAATGGTTTTATGACCAATGTATTCTTTAACCCAGAATGCTAATGCTGCTCTAACTGTCTGAATTATGGGAGGTGTGCCAGCATTTTCCCTTTCTTCTATATTGTCCCAGTACAACGTGTCCTGTATGATTCATCATAATTTTTGCAATCAATCTCTAATTTTTTATATCAACATCAAAAATCTGATTGTTAAATGTGCCAAATTAAAACGGAAAATAGAGCTGTTATTAAGATTTATTGATCGTGATGCAATAGCGGTACCTCTTCACTAAAGCCATTCACATAGGAGACGGTTCCCCCACCACATGTCGAAGGCGGCGAAGAAGTGAGCTGATAAAGCATCTTACTCATGAGCAGGATTCCAGGAGTCCCAGGTCCACCAATAAACTTGTGTGGACTAAGAAAAATAGCATCATATCCTTCTATCTCGCCCGATCTCATGTTGATTTCAACATAAGGACCACTATACGGAAAATTGACACTATTAGTCAGCCAATCTAAGACCTCGACGCAATTCAATTCACCTTAAACCAATAACATTCGCTAAAAATTACTTCAGTTAATAACTTAAGTTCAGTAACACTCAGTAGTCTAGAGAAGAAAAAACAACATGAATCGAAAAATAAGTTTAATTCAACAAATAAAAGTTTAGTTCAGTTCAGTTAAAATAAATTTAATTTATATATTAATTCAATTCAATAAAATTAAGATAAAATAAACGGAACCTTCATATCATCTCACATGTATAAATTTATGACTAAATCTTTCACAATTTAGTACTCCTTTTGCGCAAATAACAGAGAGGACGGACAACTTGTACTAATTGCACTTGTGGAATTGTGGAAGTTATACACTTAATCACTTATACCCATTTGTTAAATCTTACCTCTGTTTCTAAATAAGTGACATATTTTTTATTTTCATATTTTTCAATGTATTATTTTAATATTAGTACCTACAACTATCAATAAGTAAAATTATAAAAAATTGATATTAAAAAAATTCATATTGAGGAATCTAATAAGATCCCACGTGACTATGTTTTTCCTAAAATATAAATCATCAAAGCTAATTAATATCTAAA
This sequence comes from Patellifolia procumbens, assembly GCA_947645195.1. Lineage (NCBI taxonomy): Eukaryota > Viridiplantae > Streptophyta > Magnoliopsida > Caryophyllales > Amaranthaceae > Patellifolia > Patellifolia procumbens. The sequence goes on from CANSGD010000144.1 coordinate 6,576,730, forward strand.
CTGTGAATAGTAAACACTCTTAGTAAACACTATGCAAATGTGTCACTTATTTAGAAATGGAGAAAATATTTCCTAAAAATTTCTTTGATATATAACCAAACTATAGTAAGAAGAAAACAACCCTGTAAAACGTTATATAAGGATTTTGAAGAAATGAAAAAAATGTGGCTAAAAGATTGATATTTTTTTTTAAAAAAAAGAGAAAAACTAAAAATATATCTTCCTTGATTATAGCAGCTTTAATTTCCTTGATCTATTTAATTTTTTTTTCTTCTTTTCTTTTATTTTTATAAGTGAAAAAAATGAGATATTGTGGTCCTCGGGACAATTAAGTTGTACCCAGGGGCGGACCCACATAGGAACAAGGGAGGACCACTGTCCCCCACTTTTCAAAAAAAAAGGGATCGGAGAGAGAAAAGGTCAGGAGTGGGGCCCACTACAAGTATTAACATAACGGCATTTAGTAAAGAAAAGAAAAGAAAAGAAAGAAGAGAAAGAAAAGAAGTGAGAGAAAAGATCAGTCACAAGTGGGGCCTACGTGGAGACAAAAAGGTACACAAGTCAGAAAATCAGTGATTATCAAAAGTGGGGCCCATAGAGAAGGAAAATAAATAGTAAAAGAAAGAAAGTAAGAAAGAGAAAACGTCAACACTGGTTTCCAAAAGAAAAGAAGGAAAAGGTGAGAAGGAATTAAGCAAATAACTGAAGCAATTAAGAAAGAGAAAATTTGCTTCTGTTTTGCGGTCGGCGATAACTGACTGCAGCGACGGCCGACAAAGTAAGTTAGTTTTTTTTATGTTTTTTATATTTTTAAAGCTCTAGTTTACAAAATTTGAATAATTAATTTGTAAATTTATTAATTGTCAATGTTTAATGTTTGTGAATTAGAGTGTAATTTGGTTAATTAGTTTGTGAATTGAATTGTGTTATAAATTGGTTTGTGAATTGAATTGTTAGGGTAAATTAGTTTGCGCTGGATTATCTAAATTGTCCCCCACTGTCAAATTCTTAGGTCCGCTACTGGTTGTACCATATAGCCAACAAAAGACTATGGGGGTGTTTGGCAATTGGCTGGTGGCTGTTGGCTGGTGGCTTTATATGCTGGCTTGTTTGACAAGCTGTTTTTAGTGGCTTGTTTGACCGGCTGTATGATTATTGGCTGTTAAAAAAAGTGTTTGGTAAAATTGGCTGTTATTGCTGGCTGTATAGTACAAAATGGAAGCAAAAGCCAAAAGCCAACCATAAAAGCTGGTAATAGCAGCTTTCGGCTTTTCAGCCACTGCAAAAGCCAGTTATCAAACACTTTTTTGGCTGTTTGACCAGAAATAAAAGCCAAAAGCCAGAAGCCAATGAAAAAGCCAGCTAAAAGCCGTTTGCCAAACACCCCCTATATATATTTAAGAGATAAACATACCTTGCTGCAAAATCAAAGCAAACAAAAGCACCATATTGATGAAGTAGCCTAGCAATGGCTCGAGTATCCGAGACAATGCCAGTGACGTTACTACAAGCAGAGAACGAACCCAACATAGGGCGGTTAGTAAACTTGTAATGTTCGAGTTGAGCTTTCAGCACTTCCATGTCAATAGAGCTGCCATCTTTAGTTATGGGGATCTCAACAACTTCTGCGAGGCTATTTCGCCACGAGAGGAGGTTCGAGTGATGCTCATAAGGTCCCACGAAAACTACCCATCTCTCTATATTCCTTAATATTTCAGATGAAACTCTTCCTCTTAGAGTTGATGGAATAGCAATTCCCATTACTTCTTGAAGCTTTTTAATTGCAGCAGTTGTGCCTGACCCACAAAATAGAATTGCATCCTCTTTCGCACCTCCTAAACATCTTTTAATATAGTTTCTTGCTTCTTCTACTGTCTTTGTAGTTTGTTGTCCCACGTAGCTATCAGTGGTGTGAGTGTTTCCTAATTAATTAGGAGGACATCACAATATTAGCATATTACCCATCTCCGTGCTAAGCTTACTAACAACGAAACAGACTATACTATATAGTATTAAAAAAGCTAAAAAGAAGCCATTAGTTTTCGCGCAGTTATTAAGTTCCCTCCTAAATTAATGAATTTCGAAATTTCAAAACATTTAGATATAACTATTTGCATTTATTAATTAAAAAACGTGTTGTTAGGTTGGTAATGCTCCGGGTAATTTAATAAAATATAAAAGGATTGATAATTTTGGTTTGATATTTTTGTCACAATGCTAAATTGTTTATTAGCAGAGGGGTCTCAAGGGGGAGCAAGTTGAGCGACCGTTCAGGGCTCTCACACATCAAAAAAAGTTACCTAAGAGAAAAAAGTAATACAAGACTTTTAATACAAACTCCTATGACTAATTCTGTCATTACTCTTTATTTTCCTCAATTGTTCTTTTTCTTCATACATATTTGTTGTACATAAAGCCCATAACTCAACGTTCTCTCAGGGTCTCGAAAAAGTTCAAGATGGCTCTGTTTATTAGTAAGATCGTGACCAACAGGTCATGAGTTCGAGACCTCTAATATAAATATTTTGAACATTTTTTAAGGGACTATCATATTAGCGTAAGTAGTTGGAGATAAAGTTATGTTACATCAAACCAACGTGTAAGGTGACGTGACACATGGTGGCATGCGATGGTTGGCCATTTGATTTAATAAAAAAATATAGATGTAGCAACAATTTTTTAGAGTTCCTAATGTATTGATTTTAATTCATTTCATCTTTAATTAATGAATGACTTAATTAAAATAAATCTTTATCCACAAATTGCTTTTACTATTTAACTATTTGATTTTCTTTTAAAATATGATGTTACCTTATTATATATATTAATTACAAATTTTAAGCATTAGAATGGTAGAAGCTAGTTTTCTAACAGATTACTTTTATGCAGCACTTTAACAAAATTCCACATAGCCATGTTCCTTAGTACTTACTATGTCATAAAGTTTGATATACCTATATATTTGTGGATTCAATCAAGACTGGTGAAATAATAACTTTGGAGGTTTAATCAATTCGGACAAAAAATCACTTGTACTCCCTTCGTTTCTTTTTGTTTGTCCTACTTTCTGTTTTTGTCCGTTTCTTTTTGTTTGTCCTACTTTTTCATCTTTCCTTATATGGCAAAATTATATCACCCATCTACCCCTACTTTATCACTTTTTGGTCCCACATGTACCTTAAAAGTTTCTCTCACCTACTTTAACTACCACATTTATTATAAAATAAGTTGACTCCTTACTTGTTGTCCCCACCCACATGCATATGACATCATCTTTCTTGGCATTTGGAGCTACAGTAAATGGGACAAAAAAAAAGAAACGAAGGGAGTACTACTTAAACAATGAAACTTTAGTCACAAAACTTCTCCATAACTAAATTAACAGAACTAAACGAAACTTTTTGTTTAAAACATAAAAAAACAAATCTTATGTGATAGTATAAACTTGTAATGATAGTTTTAAAGCCAGCCTTAATAGCATTAGTACCCTTCCCCTCCCCCTTGTTTTCATTGATGACCATAAGTATCATACTCGTACAAAAAAAAAATACATACCGTAAAGTGGAAGAACATTATTGATGATATAATCTTCAATGAAGCGAAGAGAACGGCCGGTCGCCGTAGAATCGGCATAAGTAATAAGGCGTTTGCCGAAAGGAGAATCGAACTCTGCACCACTCCCTCCAATTATCTGTGATCTCACCCAACTTACCTTCTTTTCTGCTGGGTAGCCTTTCATAATTTTACTCACCTCCATTTTTTATCTTGTATATTTTTCTCTTTTTAGCTTAGCTTTATTACTCTTAATATGTTATAGGTAGAAAACTATAGTTTTTGCCCCAAAATAGAACTATATATATAGTGGTACGTTTCATTATTAAATGCAAAATTTTGCGTGGAGGGAAAGCGAGTTATCTCCTAAGTTTTCAAAGTCAAACTACTTGTTCCACTTTCATGACCAAGACCGATGCAACCTGGACAGTTCTTATACTCCTTAAGCATAATCTCTTCCTTAAGGGGGTTTGGTATGTGGGAATCGTATATGGGAATGAAAGTTTTACTCATTTCGTCCTATAATATAAGTTTTGTTTACTTTTGCACTATTTTCCAGACGTACTTTTGACCTTTAATATCTTCAATTCCGTATTAACAAAAAAATACAAAAAAGTTGATATTATAAAAATACATATCAAGACGAATCTAACTAGATCCCACATAAATATGTTTTAACGTATATATTTGCCTTTGATGAAGGAGAATAGATTGTATAATACTAATAGTATTATTAGCTATTACCTATTTGTAAAAGTTCATGGAACTATTCAAAAGTTCAAATAAATTCTAATAAGTACTAATAAGTTATAAATTCCTCCGTAGCAGAATTATTGCAACAAGTGAGTATTATTTGTGAGGTATAAAATATTTAATTGTTGTAATAATTCTGTTACGGAGAAAGTACAATGAGTTTACGTAAATTAATATAAATTCACACTCGTTCACTTAAAGACAAAATTGAATTGAAGATAACGATACTATTAATGTGTGTCCAACAAACAAATATCAAACTACAACTATCTTTAATATGTAGGGCATCTTGCCATCTTTGCCTATTTGGCTATAGCGCATGTAATTTTTTCTATCATGCAAAAATCAAGTTTGACAATAAGATTTTGTGGGACAATATATTTAATACAAACGGGGAAAAACCTATCCGCCTCATGGATGGCATGGTGCAAACACATGTAGATTTGTGTCAAACAAAGCTCATTTGATGGCTTTTGTTAAATGCTTGAATAAGATTCCATGATTCAACAAACGAAAGCATAGTTTATTGCATATATATATTTTTATTTTAGATGTCGTTTATATTTAAATTATTGTATTTATCTTCTCCTCTGACAAAAAAGTTTTTGTGAAAAACGTGAAGGGAGGGGCCAAAATTATTATCAGCAGAAGCCAGAAGGGGATTAGATTTAAAGATAGTCGTTGAGATTTGATAATACACGGTGAAGCACAGAAGTAGTTCGGTATCGCAAATTGTAGAAATGAAAGCAGATACAATTATATGAATATGATCGTGCTACAATATTGACTTTGTTTTGAATAAAAAATGCTAACCAAAAGATACATCCACCGGGTTCTTGTATACAAGTTGTATTATATGTTTGGATGACCATGATTATAGTATATTTAGAACTATTTTTTTATTCAATAATGTTTATTTGGATGTTTATTTTTGTTTATTTAAAGATGTTCTAATGAGCAAAACAATTAGTATTTGGTATATCATGCTCATGGTCAGATGGGGTGTATGATGAATATACTCCTTGTATAATAAAAATAAAATTGGAGATCTGGGCTTAGCTCAAGGGAGCCTTGTCCCCATCCTTTCAACAAGTGATTTAGGTTTGATTTTCATATCAAGCATCCGGGTATTGGGGGAGCAGGGTCGTAGAGGAGGTAGAATCTGGTTGTATGGGCCTCTTGATGACCATGAAATAAGAAAATCTGGATAGATTACTTATTAATGCTAAAAGAATAAAAAAAGATAAAAGATAAAACTTAAATAGTTTGAAATAAAGGATTATTATGTTTCGTAACTTATAACCATACTGATATATAGTGGACATTTCTCAAGTTTTTTTTTAGTCGTGACACTTTGAAGAGATATAAGAATACGTTGGGTCTCCTACATTTCACATGATCCTAATGAAATTAAATGCCGATCATCTGACCAAGTTAAGAAGTTGGCAAAGTTGATGAAATTCGTAAATCTACTGAAATGCATTACCTTTGTCGTCCAACTTGGGGCTATAAATTTATTAATTCACCTATTCCACCCTCTTCCCACTACTTTTGGTATCATTGTAGTTTAGACAGTACGATGACTCTCGTCATTTTAGATGATTTCATGTAATTACCTATTATATAGATTAATTTATAATAATGTGCTCGTAGTTTGACATTATAATTTTATATAAAGTACTCACTTTGTTTTCTTGTTCTTGTATTTCTTAGTGCAAAATTTCAAAATGTTTTTCTTCTTTTAAGTTTCCCCATATATACCCTCATTGGACTAGAATACGTTCATTGGAAATTTTATATACTAGCCAAGTAGCGATGTGGTTACTTTTTATACTTCCGCATACTTGGTTAATGTATTCACGAGGCATATGTTCACATTGGAGTTTCTAAGAAAATTGTATTTTTGTTCCAATCTAATTAAGTGTCTTAGTCTCATTGGCTAAACAAATCAGAACCTAAATAAGAAGAATATAATAGAAGAGAAGGAGTTTCTTGATGAAAATTAAGTATGATTTTATTCATAATACAAACAACCAATATATTCTAATGTGATTTCCATGATTAATTAGTAGATCTTTTATTCTTTAAGATTAAAAAATCTTTAAATTACAATATGTACGTGGATTCGACTTGTGTGCCGTTAATATCAATTCATTTCAAGTTCTTCTTATTAGAATAGGCAAAATATCCATAGACTTATAGATATATTATAGTAAAAACAACAAGTTTAAAAATATTATAGTTTTAATTTACAATTTTATCATGTAATTTTTAACTTAAAGTGTAAATTAAAACTTTCAAAGCTTAAACTTTTAAAATAAAACCTTACTATTTTAACTTGAAGCTTCATACGATCTATCCAAATGTTTTGGATGCACCGTCTAACACAAGTTTTTGTACTTTCCTTATATTGGTTTCAGCACCTCTTCATCATGTCATTTGATTTCATTTTTACCGATTTTTGTCTCATTTTTAATAGATTTTTTGTCAAAAACCACATAATATAATGGATATTATTGATTTAACCACCTTTAAAAAAAAGTAACTACCTTATATGTATAAAACCAGTTGGTTTCACTACCAAAACCATTTTCCGGCCAAAAAACTTTATGACCACTTTGCTCCTGAGTAGGTTTCAATCCTATTTTTATAATGATTTACTCCTAAATTCTTCGAAAAAGCTCACACCATTCAATTTCCCACCTATCTTCTATCATCTTTAATCCTCCAAGTTGAACAAATTCACTTTTCTTGCTTCCCTCTGTCATCTTCAATTCCCCCAAGATATGGACATAACTTAGACCTTCTGGGTTCATCAATGGAGGAAAGAGAGAGAGAAATGAGACAAACAAAAAGTGTAAATTTACCCAATTAAATCCCCAATCTTAATTACCCAACTAAATCAGAAATCACCAAAAATCCCAATCTTGTTTACCCAACTAAATTTCAAATCTAAATACTTCTAATTAGAAAAACCCCAAATTTTAGATTTTGACATGAACCCTAATTATTCAGATGACCTAAATACGAAAATCAAAGTATAAATTCGAAATTAAACATGTTTTAGTCCGTAAGATAAATACGAAGCCTGGAAATTTCCACCAGAAACACTCCGTAACTGAGCTCTAATTGCTCAGAAAATTGAAGATGATGAAGGTGGAGGTAAGTAAATTATGATTTATGTGATAATTCGTTTAATCTTGTGATATTTGAAGAGGATTTAAGCTCTACTAAGATTCTTTTCTTCCTTAAATAGCTCAAAAATCCAAATTTGAGACTGCCCAGAAAAAATAGAAGGAAGATGAAGGTGTTCATGGTGTGAAGGAGAGAAATGGAAGAGAAGGAGAAGGCAAAAACCCAAATTTAATACCCTAAATGCAAAATTAGTTCTGAATTGAGAAGAATGGTGTAAAAAAATGAGGAAGACGAAGAAATTTGGTGTAAAATCACTGAAATTGGACTGAAAATCACTCAAGGGCAAAACGGTCATAATTTTTTTTGACGGAAAAATGGTTTTATTTATGTAAGGTAGTTAATTTGAAAAAAAAATAGATAAGGTAGTTAAACCAATAATGTGCATTATATAAGGTACTTATTGTCAAATTATCTTTTTTAATACTCCCTCCGTCCTAAAATAATTAGTAGATTTCTTTTTTCACAGACTTCAAGATCAATTTTGAACCATTGATATCAATACTTGTACATTAAAGATAAGAGAAAATTGTGAGAAAGGACCTTAAGAATTTTTGTTGGCATTTAAACACCTTCTACAAAGAAAAAAAGTTTGGGAGGAGGGACCAAATTGATACTTATAATTACAACCTAATTAAACACTGATTACATATTAATAAAAAATTATATCTAATTAAAACTAATTATACCTAATTTAGATTGCAAATAGCAAAAAAATTCCTCCTTACAATTTTTTTGGGAGGAGATAGAAGGTGGAAGAGGTGATAATAAGGTGATGATATAAGATGGAAGATTTGGATTATGTTTTAATTAGTTGATTTGGTTGCATATATAAAAAAATTGGATTACAAATAGCAAAAAAAATCCCTCCTCGCAAACTTTTTTTTGTTTAAGGTGTTTAAATGGCAAAAAAAAATTAAGGTCCTTTCTCGCAAAGTGGTCAAATTTAAAAGTCCTTTCTCGCAATTTTCTCTAGAGATAATTACAGATTTTCAATTTGTAGAAACTAGACAATGATATGGAGCTACCAAAATCCTATATAATAATATTTTTCTTTTCTTTCATATAAGTGAAAGAACGTGGTCAAAGTTAATGAGTTTTGACCCGTTGCACTTATTTAGGGGCAGATACTTTGTATTTCATTTTGTGAAAGTATTGGGTCAGACCGTCTGACCCAATATGTTTCGTCGGACGAAGTCGCGAGAACGGCGCCGCTGCTCCTTCTTCATCTTCTTCCTCCGCCGCCGCCGCGCCGCGGCTCCTGCGCCACCTTCATAACACCTTCGCCTCTGCTTCCTCCGCCGCCGTTGGTTTGAAGATTCCTCTCCAATTTCTGGTGGTTAACCATGGAGTCACCAGAAATTTTATGCACAAAGTGGGAAGAAAATAAAGGGAAAATGAAGGAACTTAGTCATTTGCTTGTTGTCTGCTCGCAGACCAAAACGTTGAACACTGTCAACTGCAATTGAAATGGCAATGCTAGTCTTATTTACATTTTTGTTTATGTTAGTTATTCTTATCACATGAAAGAATTGTAAGATTGTTTATATAGTGTTTAGTGAACTGAGAAAAAATTGGTTTTAGCTGAAAGGTGAAAAACACTAACTGAAAAGAATAAGTTTGTTTGGAATACATTTATTTAAATGAAAAAGTTAAAGAGGTAACTGAAATAATATAAAGACCAACTGAAAACTGTAAAACTCTAACTGAAAATAATGTGTTATTGGAATACATTTCTGAAAATTTGTATGCAGTAACTGAAGTAATATAAAGACCAAATGAAAATTTTTATGCAGTAACTGAAGTAATATAAATACCAAATGAAAATTGTAGAGAAACTAACTGAACAAAAATTGAAACCAACTGAACAAAAATTGAAACCAACTGAAACAAAAATGAAACCAACTGAAACAAAAAGGAAACCAACTGAAAAAAATGAAACCAACAAAAGTCGTCCGACCAAATGTTATGGTCGGACGCGTCTGACCCAATACCTTCTCTTTCATTTTTCACATGAATTCTAGAACCGGTCCAAAACAATCATCCTCTGAAACCAGTCCAATCGACATTGATATGATCTGTGAGTCAATCTCCTCGAAGATGAAAAGCGTCCAAAAAACATTAGTATCTTACAACAAGAGGGACCTAAGGAAAAGGGTTGAAGCTCAAAATACATCAAAAACTAAAGAGTATTACAAGGGAATGTCCCTTACTTTTTCTTCATCAAAGTCCACCAGGATGAGTGCATCCGAATGGAAGCCGATGATTAATTTTATCTTAGTGGTTGAATTAATTCTATCTTAGTGGTTGGATTAATTGTATCTTAGTGGTTGGATCAATTATTGCTCCATGAAACCTATTAGGCCACCATGGTAATAATAGTCCTCTTTGATCATTAAAATCATTCATGCTCCAACTTGTCCTTAACGTCTTTCAAAACCCTTCAGGTCAATATTGGTCATTTGCTTCTTTCCTCACCATTGAAACCATACTACATACATGTAATTTCCGAACTTGTATGTCGATGTATACGAGGAGGGAAGCGAGAGAGGAACACGGTATGTAAGGGTGGGTGTTGTATTGTTTTTTGTTATGCGGGAACCTACCTGAAAAGAAAATATAAATGCATAAAAAATCATAAAAAAAGTTTACGTTGTACAAAAGTTATTAAAAGAGACAATTTAACTTTATATTAAAATTAGACTAATTTAAGTCCATCATTTTATTCAGAAAAACCCATCAATTTATTCAACATGATATTTCATTCTATTCTTTCTATTGGACTTGATATATTGCCTAACGTTAAATTAAGATTAAACAATCTCTTATAAGACCAACTCAAACTTATAATGCTACCAATTTAAAAAAAATAAAAACTTTAAAAGTCAAGTAGTTCTCAATATTCTTTTTTCATGCGATTACATAAGAGGTTATATTTTTTAATTTAATAATATAGGTATATACATGACCAATTATACTTCATATAGATAAACATTTGCTCAACTTGATGGTTCACACTCCACGCGCGTACTTGTGGAAGTTATACTAGTAAGCCGCCACCCAATGGAATGGACTATGGACTCGTCAATAAAACCTTTGAATAATACCCTATGGAGTCATTTGACTTTGACTTTGATGGAGTTCTTGAAGATCTTGCTTCTATTGGTAGTTCTTTTGCTTTCCTACTTTCGTCCCATATTAAGCGTGATGGTAATTCTGTAGCTCATAATCTAGCTAGAGTTGTTCCGTTTGGAATCGAGCAATGTTGGGAATCTCACTTTCCGAGTGAGATTTCCCCCTATGTATTGATGGACTTCTCTTTATTTAATGAAACTTTGCTTCCCTCAAAAAAAAAAAAAGTTTAGAGAAGTTTAAATTAGGTATAAGAAAGTCGAATGAGGTCTAATAAAATTTTATCTAATAAAAACGAATGAAGTTTAATAAAGTCTAAAAAAGTCCAAAAAGTTCAGAATAATTCAAATAAGTTGAAAAGAACGAACTCTTATTATAGTAAGTATATTTCTTACACTCGCCCCAAACTCCGAAGTTAAGTCTGTGCCATATCAACTTTTCACTGATTTTTACCTATTTCTTTTTATTCTTTAGACTTGTCACATACTCATTCAGTCATTCCACTTTTATACTTTCCTAACTTCTAACCCGGACAATGTCCATGAGATGTCTTATGGTTTTTATAAAATATTTTCAATTAACTCGAATCACTTAAAAGAGATCGAGCGTAATGTGTATTATAATTTAAACTCGAGCATACTAGTACATTTATTTTACCTAGACTTGATTGAATTTAAATTAGTTTTGGTATTTTATAATTCGAGGCGACTTCGATATATTTCTATCTAATTCATTGTATCTAAATTGAATTAGATGGTTTTTTTACATGTCCAACTCGAGTGGGACTTTAGTGTTAAGTAAACATTGTTTTCTTAGTTAACTCTATTAGTTTAAAAGTGATAAAAATTCAATTGGCCTTGCATATTACTCCCTCCGTTTTTTTAATAGGTGGGATGTTTTTTTAATATGTATCTTTCTACCTTTTCCATAAACAGAAGGTTGATCCACCTAATGGTTACACTTCTCTCCTACTTTTTCTTTCCTTCTCTTTACTTTTTCACTTTTTCCTTACTTTTACTAACATCTTCTCTTACTTTTGCACTTTTCCTTGGTCCGCGCGTAAAAGCAAACATACATATTAAAAAAATGGAGGTAGTACATTAGATTTACTTAGGGCCTGGTCTAGATCTTCGACATAAAATAGTTGAACTAGACTAAATTAAACTGAATTGAATTGAATTGAACTGAACTGAAATGAACTGAAATGAATAGTGATATAATGAGAGTAGAAGTATTGTCCAGAGCTGAATAGAACTGAAAATATGCTGGAGAAGACATACTCTTTAGCCTCATTGGATCTAAATTAAATTAGTCAGTATAATTCAAATCACTTCAGTTCAATTCACTTTAGTTCAGTTCAACTCATTTACGCCATATAAAACATGCTCTGAATAGATAAATATAAGATCTTTTACATATCCAACTCGAGTGAGACTTTAGTGTTAAATAACATTGTTTTCTTTTAACTCGATTAGTGATAAAAACTCAATTGGCCTCGAATGACTCAATATTAGATTTACTTAAGGTTTCTTCTCTTCGCTATAAAATAGTTGAACTGAACTTAACTTAACTAAACTAAACAGAATTGAATTGAATTGAATTGAACTGAACTCTATTGAATTGAATTAAATTGAACTGCGACTTTATTATCTAGTATAGATTCCTCAAACTTTCTTCAAACTGAGATAAGTTCTCAAACAATTGTTGGAGTATCTTTTGCAAAATAAGAAATTACAAAAGTGGGCCAATATTTATGAGTTGGTAGAATGGTAGTATTTCACGAGTCTTGGTAAAAATTTAATTTTTTACTCCAAGACTTAACCCCAAGTCTTTACTACATTATTGCAAGTTTTGGGAGGAATCTTGGTGCAAGTTTCCACTTCAAGACTATGGATAATCTTACTTAATTGTATAACTTTTAAGTACTCTCTTTAGTAACATTTCTTTTAGAAGTAATCCCTCCGTAACATATTATTTACAATGATTTGACATTTTTACTTATATTTTATGTCAAATTGTTGAAATTAATGCGTTACGTCGGGAGTATAATAAATTGCAAATAGGGATGTCAATGACATAGGGAGGATGTAAAGGATGGTCTCTCCACACTAATACCGTCTAAAAATCGCTTCCCTATCCCCGCTCCATCACCTAAGGCGAGGGAAAATCTTATCCTCATTTCCATCCCAACGGGTACACGCTAAAAACTATCCTCAATCCATGACCCGCATGGGCCCCTCATCTCTTTCACATGCACCATACCCGTCCCAACATCTGCTATACCCGCCCCAATACCCGTCCTAATCTTATTAAAGTATGTGCTATTTTTTATAAAACAATGTGTTAAAATAAAATTTACAGCCGCCCTATCACCGTGACAAAAGATTTTCATCCCCATCCTCATCACCTGTAAAACTTTCCACCATCCTTAACTAGTTAGGACATATCCAGGGCGGGTCTCTATAAAACATGCCACATTGACATCCCTTATTTTAAAAACTCTAATATATAAGTTCTTATTTGTATTTAGTTGTCGGTACTATTTATGACCTATTATAATGCATTATGTAGTTTTAAATTCCTTATGAAATTTTAGTTCAATTTAACTACCATATACATTATGCAAGTTCAATAGGTTTCACTATCAAAAGGTGGTTTTCTAGCCAAAATTCATGTGTTTTCAGATCAAAAATTATATAAGGTAGTTAAATTGATAGTGAAAGGTACTGATATTGCTTATATAAAGTAGTTAATTTAAAGACAAATTAACGTAAGATTTTTTTTTGAGCTACAAACTACATAAGAATATAAGATATTTAAAGGTACAAGGTGCATTAAAATAAGCAATTACCTACAAAAAAAACGTTCTTAGTTATAATGGTCTAAACACGTCTTGAAAATTATGGAAAAAAAATTGGAACAAGAACATAAAAAAAAGGGCCTATTCCTAGATACTTCCCTCAACCCCAAGAAGTACAAGTATATATAAGTGGGAGACTCAAATTCTCTCTTCCCTCAACCCAAATAAAAAAGAAAGAAAACAACGTAACTCTTCATCCTTGCCTACGCCCTTTTCTCTCTAGTAAAAATGGAAGCCATGAACACAAATAATGTGCCAAGATGGACACCAAGCCCGAGCCCGACAAGGCCCTTAGCTAGTAAAGCAACAGAAGAGAAGAAAACAGGAGATGAAGATGAGAGTTTAAAAAGGAATTCAAGCAGTATAAGGAGGTATTTCCCATTTAGCTTAACAAGTATGTCCTCTTTAACTAAAGCTACGAAAATGGAGTTTGATAATGAAAATAGTGTGCATAGTTGTAGCAGTAGTAAAGGTCATGTATCTTTGACATGGAAAGACTTGTGGGTGACGGTTAACGGTGGTAAAGACGGGGGCAACGATGGTGGCGGCGGCGGGCGACGGGCCATCTTAGAAGGTGTATCTGGTTATGCTGAGCCTGGACAGGTCTTGGCTGTTATGGGTCCTTCTGGTTGTGGCAAGTCCACCCTTTTGGATGCTCTTGCTGGTAAGAACTAGCTTACTAGACTTTAAAACCTTCTTTTATTGCATTAATGTTTTTCCCTTATGCTATAGAAAATTTTAAAAGATTTGATATTACCTCAGGTCCTAAATTAAAGGATCTATTTCACTTTTTTTTTTAAAACTCAAATTAAAGTTCATCGATGTTGACTATATAATTAATCTCACTCACATAGAAAAAGAAGTTCATCTGTGCATGATATGTTATTAGAATCATATGAATACGTGTAGTTAAGGGTTAGTCCGGTATAACTGTCAGTTTCATGTTTTATGATTTCAAACAAAATGATATGTTTTCTCACAAAAATATTTCAAAAGATGTTTTTTTCACAAAACTTATAGTAATAAATAAGATTTTTTGACAAAAGTTCCTTTATGTAGATATTAACGGGTACGATGTGCTGAAACGTAGCATGTCTTTTTATGTCTTTTGCACTATTCATATGATAACTTTGATCGTGTTAAGTGGCTTTCTATACACAAATAATAGAAAAACATACTATTTTTTTACCATATTTTGTTCTTTACTAATACATGAGAAATGTTATCATGTAATATGTGATGCCTTAGTATGTATTTTGAAAATATAATTTTTATTCTTAATTTTAGCAATCAATATAGTTATATAATTAATGGTCAAAGTATTGGCAAGTATAAAAGTTAAAAAACCTATGCATATTTGAAAGATATGAAAGTTGTAAATATCTTGTGAATATCTGAAAGTTGCAAACATATATTCCATTTGTTTGTCTTATAAAACTTGTTTCACTTTGACCTTTTGTTTTAATATTATTTAAATCATATTGTTTTTTCCCAAAAATATGTAGTATATTATTTGTCTTGATGTATATATCCTAAATATATGACTTTTTGATAGGGAAATAAAGATATTAAAGGTTACAAGTTGTGTATTATTAAACATGAAAAATCGAAGCGAAACAAATAAAAGATAAATAAAGGAAGTAGGTAAAAACATTCAAAACACAAATTTTCAATATGTTGTCACTAATACTGCCACGAGAGTCCAAATCTTTGCATTTCATTTATATTTTACCACCATTGAGTATTTGAGTGGCATAACTTGCCGTACTGGGAATGGTACAGAATATTATTTCTATAATATGGAGCTATTAGCAAAATAATTAGTGTACTCCATCTTTAATTGGACAAAATGGGATTACAATAAAGAAGAAATAATGTTCCTAATCGTCACTCATATGGTCCGATTTGAGGAACTAGCTAATTTATTTTAGTTACTTGTAAGCTTTTTAATTTTTAATTACTAATTTCATTTTCATGCACAGGTAGGTTAGGCTCAGATACCAGGCAAACAGGGGAAATTCTGATTAATGGCCGTAAACAAACTCTTGCTTTTGGGACTTCGGTAAGATAATACACATAGTTATTCTAGTATACTGCTTAATATGATAGCAGTCAATGCCATGTATGTGTCCCCTATGCTCGCTTTTCTATGCAACAGTCGTATATCCAATGTGAGATGGTTTAGATTGAACATTTGGCGTCCTGCCAACCCAACCCTTTTCTTTTCTTTTTAAAGTTATAGAAGTCGTGTCTCGTGTGTCTCCTAGGGGGCCGGGCCTTTGCAAATTTGGCCTTATCAGGCAAACACAAGCTACTGCCTATTAGGGGGTGTTTGCCATGCATTGCCTTCAACTGGCTTGTGGCGGCTAACATGCTGGCACGGTCTACTACCACCTATGATAATCAATTTTCAAAATGAAATTCTAACACATTGTTTGCACATATATTAGGCATACGTGACTCAAGACGATACATTAATGACAACATTAACTGTAAGAGAAGCCATATACTACTCAGCTCAGCTTCAACTGCCCGATTCAATGACAAAATCCGAGAAGTTAGAGCGAGCTAATGACGCGATTAGAGACATGGGTTTACAAGGTTGTGCGAACACAAGAATAGGGGGTTGGCGTGTAAAAGGTCTTAGTGGAGGACAAAAGAGAAGGGTCAGTATATGCATTGAGATTCTGACTAGGCCAAAGCTTTTGTTCTTAGATGAGCCTACTAGTGGCCTTGATAGTGCGGCTTCTTATCATGTCATGAGCCGAATCATCAAGCTCGCGAAACAGGATAAAAGAACCGTGGTTGCTTCAATCCATCAGCCTAGCAGCGAAGTCTTTGAGCTCTTTCATAACCTCTGTCTCCTCTCCTTTGGAAAGCTCGTTTACTTTGGCCCGACTACAACTGCTAATGAGGTATAGTCTAATTTGAACATCTTCTACCAACTTCTGTGTATTATAACAAATGCCATTAGAGGTGAACAGGTGATTATGGATTGGGCCATATTGTGTCAAAATATTGTACCCAAAATACTCGCGAGGTTGTGCTACACTTCGGGCTAGAAAATACTCACGTAATTGTGATTTGTGATATATTGTATATGCTTGTCTTGACAGTTTTTTGCTTTGAGTGGCTTCCCCTGCCCAAGTATGCAAAACCCTTCTGATCACTACCTAAGAACCATCAACAAAGACTTTGAAACTACAGTAAGTACTTTTACAAATCTGTTTAAAAATATGCATATCAGCAATGGTTATATAGATAACATTATGTTTTTATTATAGGATATTGAGCAAGGATTTGATGGAAGGAAGAGCACTGAAGAAGCAATAACTATCCTCGGGAATTCATATAGATCATCACAAACTTACCAAGAAGTCCAACAACACATATCATCTATATGTGAACTCGTAATAAGCTCAAAATCAACATCATTGATTAACTGTACTCCGATCCTTCTGTCTCATAATCTTTGCTCCATGTGTATCTTACACACATCTGAAGGATGCGTGCCAAACATAAGAGGAAAAAGTTATTCTCGTGCAATGTTTTGAGAATGACGAGAGAAATAAAATGGAGCAAAAATCTTGGGACGAATGGACTACTAATGTAATCTCTAAACGTTGCTGTTTTGACATAAATCATTGCAGGGGGGAAGTTCAACAGAGTCGAAAAGGAAAAATGCAAGTTTTATAACCCAGTCGTTAGTTCTTACAAGAAGATCTTTTGTGAACATGTACCGTGACTTGGGATATTATTGGCTTCGGCTAGCAGTCTATATTGCACTTTGCTTATGTGTGGGAACTATATTTTTTGATATCGGCCACTCATACGGCTCTATTCAGGTGATTAAATCTTATTATCACATGGTGCGTTTCAGGATTAGTGTTGAATTTGAAACAAGATTGAAAAGTAAAATGCTAACGAAAAAAGTTTGCGCTTCCTTTGTTGAAGTAAGACAAATGGTATAATTCGAGATTTTCTAAGGATTTAGCTGATCTTGTGTAAATGACAGCAAATTGTTACAAACTTTGCAGGCTAGAGGAGCAATGCTCATGTTTGTTGCAGCTTTCTTGACCTTTATGGCAATTGGAGGGTTTCCCTCGTTTGTCGAGGACATGAAGGTTAGAACCTAGAAAGGAACATAATTGCATTGGTTATAGTTAATAGTTTATACTAATTATATTAATTACTGTGATTGAAATTCAAAATAAGGCTATTGGTAACTTATTTGAGTTGTAGGTGATTAGTTCAGTTCCAATTGATGTATCAGTTTTATCTAGTTTTTAGCTAATGTTGCTTAGCATACTCTTAGTTTCATCTGCACTTTTTTGCTAGATCTTTGAACGAGAGAGATTGAACGGACACTACAGTGTTGGTGCCTACACAATTGGAAACACACTATCTTCAATTCCTTACTTGCTCATCATCTCGTTGATACCAGGAGCAATAGCTTATTATCTTGTACATCTTCAAACAGGTTTCAGTCACTTTGTGTACTTTGCATTGGTGCTATTCGTTTGCATGATGCTAGTCGAGAGCCTAATGATGATCGTAGCAAGCCTAGTCCCTGACTTTCTCATGGGTATCATAACTGGGGCTGGAATTCAAGGTGTGATGATGTTAAATGGAGGATTTTTTCGACTGCCCAACGATCTTCCTAAGCCCTTCTGGAGGTACCCAATGTACTACATCGCTTTCCACAAGTATGCGAATCAAGGATTTTATAAGAATGAGTTTGAAGGCTTGAGATTTCCTAATGATCAAGTAGGAGGAGGAGCTACTATTAGTGGGGAAGAAGTGTTAAAGAACTTCTGGCAAGTTGAAATGGGATATTCCAAATGGGTTGATCTTGCAATATTGATCGGTATGGTGGTAGTTTACAGGCTCATGTTCTTGGGAATTATTAAGGTAACTGAAAAGATTAGGCCTATGATTAGATCTCTCAAATCAAATCCAGTGAATCATTCCGATGAATTGTAAAAGTTGTTTCCTGGCACCTTGGCTAGGGGCTTTGAGATGGACGAGTTCCTCGTAGTTGAACTCGTGATTGGATTATAATGAGTTGTTGGGCCCGAACAATGTTAGCGGTTATTTAATAGAAAAAGATGTATAGTTTATGTTTGATAAATTGTTATTCTGTCAAGAAACATTACCTCACTGATTGGATAATGAATTGTATATTAAGAAATCAAGAGTTTCAATACATCTTATAAGCATTTTCTCAATTTTATGCGTGATTGGAGAGTTTTTTAAAAAAAATGTTATCTCATTGTATGACATGGCGCCATGTAAGCAGTTAAAAGGGATTAAGGGTCGATATAAAGTGATATCCCAACTCTTTTTAAATCGTAGGAAAATTTGTGAAACTCTCGCTACAAGTTTCCTGTTTTTGTAAAAATATCCCCTACAAATATTTTGGTGAAAATAACCCCCAAGTTGTCAAAAATTTATTGTTGCACCCCCTAAATATTAGGTAAAATCACTAACTTTAGGTCAAAATATCATATATTTTTGGAATTTTTTGTGAAAACACCCATCTATACAAGGTCATTGGAAGCTTTATGTTTTCTATACAGGTGAGTTTATTTTATGTTGCAATGGAATTTGTTTTCAAATGTCAACACCAGCGAAAAGTATGTAACTACCTCCAATCCTTGCCCTTGCTGTTTAATATACATATGAAGGTGTTGGATTTGTTTTTTTATATTGTCAAATGTGCCTCTTAGAAAAAATTCATAATACTCCTACAGAGAAGAGATTACACTCTCACAAGTATGAAATACGAAAACCTTTGACATACAACTGAATGTGCACCAAAGCAACAGTAATCAAATGTTTTATCAAGCAGAAGACGTCGGTTCCAATATATCTAGTAGTACACAATGAATCCTATCATGGAAATGTAATTCCTTCTTTTAGTAATAGGGCATGTAACGGGTTGGCCTTCGGAATCGAGGAGCCTTCCTGCAACATATACGATGAGAAAATGATCAGCCGCATCATCAGTTGATACTTGATAATACACCACAAATGCAAGCATTTAGAAGGTGGTCAGTAATACAGAAATATAAAAAATTACTCATTAATACTGTTTAAGTTTTCGTTATGGTCTCCAATACACATTTTTTATTTATTTTCGCAGCAAAACACAAAATATTAACGAGATGGAGATTCACTCACAGACTGGAAAATGTAGCAACTAGAACTTATAAAGTTGTAATAGAAACACCTACCAAGTACTACCAAATATAAGCATATCATAAAAATGTATGTACAACCCAAAGAAATTTACGTACCCATAGCCATATGGGTTATAGAAATAAGGCGGAGGGAATGGTCTGCGAGAACGGAAGGGCGAATAAGGATTAAATCGCCTTGCGCGAAATTGTTTCATGCCCGGCACATTTGTTCTCTTGGGCAGCACCTGCGAATAATTAGCCAGACAAATGTGATCAGCAAATAGCAAATAATCCCTCCCCAGCAAGGCTTCAACACCAGGATAGACACACACCAATCCAAGATTATGAATATACCTTCAATTGACGACCGTGTAATTCAGATTCATTCAGCTGAAGTGCCTGTTGGATAGCTTCCTGTTCAACAAATTCCACATATGCAAAACCCTTTGGCTGACCAAACTTGTCTGTCAAAATGGTCACTCTATTTACTGTCCCACAAGCTTGAAAATGTTGTTGAACTTCTTCGGGGGTGCATGCATAATCAACCTGAAAGGTACAACCACATCCCATTTGTTCATGCAGAGAGGAAGTCAAAATAACGTATTTACAATTCATAGCCAGCAGCCCAGCATCAACACATAATTAATCATGTAGCAGCAGGTTCAACTGATACCAATAACAGTTCTGCAATATGGTTCATCATGGGATATTCACCAGCCTCTTGGACAGGGGGGGCTTAGGGATAAAGGGAGGGTGGAGAGCCAATGTAACCGATTCAAGCACATCTCCCGGCAGGATAGTGGGTAATTGGTCTTCAGAAGATGTCTGGGGTTACAAACTCACGCAATTCATGACACAAGATGATATTAAAAAAAAACTCTGAAATGAGGGTAGACGTAAATTTTTTGAAGCAATACAGTCAAAATTCAAAAAAGCAACTATCAATCAGTATCTGCATGCCTTACAATTATACTCAGTACCCACATGCAATTAAATTTTTATCTCTCTCTGTCCATCTATCATAACTCAAAAAGCCTGTAGTAAACTACCAAGACTTTTTCTTCTTTGAGACACCATTACATAGGAAATGGTCTACGCCGTTGTCAGCTATTTTATAGAGGGACATATCCATTACACTACAATTCTTAAATTGGATCACAACAGTAATAAACGCTAAGCAATTGAAGTATACGAGTTTTACCATCTCCCACCTTTCTTTTTCTTTCAAAAAAAAAATTACTCTTGTTCCACTTCTTTTAACTCGTAAAAACCCTTGCAACAAAAGAAGGAAAATCAAAGAATTGCATGGCTAAAGGTAAATGTTTTTACAGCATCCATCACCACACCTGCAAAAAGGGTTTGAATTTGTCGATTCGGACAACAGTGCTCACCACCACCTCTGCAACTAGCTCCAGCTGTAGTGGCGTGCTTATGCAGTTGAAAGCAGTGAAGTCTTGCACACTATCTTGGACCAGAAGAGCTCAAATTGGACAGCAACCATGAACAGGTATTTTTACAATGCGTCCAACTCCAGTTCTTTGGCGTGGAGAGAGCAAACGAAAAAAATATATACTACTTTTTGTACTCCCCTCCTCTTCTATTCTTTTTAGACTAACATTCCTTTTTCCTTCTTTTCTGGGAACACACTAAAAAAATTCAACTTTTTCCATTTCTTTTTCTTTTCTATGATTTTTTCCCTGTTTTCTCTTTTTTCTTTTTTCTTTTTTTCATCTTTTCCAACATTTTAAATCATACAAGCATGCAAACAACCTTCAACGCCCAACAAAGATCGACTTATAAAACTATTCCAACCAATCTCCAAACATTGGGTAACTAGTCCAGCACTTAGACACAAGGAACTTGATCAGGAAGAAAAACCCTGCGATCATAGTGAGACATTTAAGTCAAACCATGACTTGCTCAAAGCAGAATATGATGCTGTATATAATGGCAAACAGTACCATAGACAATACAAAAAGAGAAGAGGCAACAGAAGACAGCTGGGACCAAATTAGGTTCACAAATGATAAATTTGCTACAGGAATCTATAGGTTCCATGACACATGAGCAAAGGAATACATTATGGTGTAACATAAAATCCTCAATAACCACATGAATACAGAAAACAAATGCTCATTTGGAAATTTGCTACTCAAACATTGATTGAGCACGCATCAAGTAAGAAGAACGGTCAGGTACAGAAGATCAGTTGAGGAGAAGCCTTCGTTGGGGAGGAAAGGGAGAGAAAGAGGTTTGGTACATCATACTTGGTAACATCAACACTAGAAAAAGCGTTCAGGATATTGGCACACAAGGGAATCACGTTTATACGTGTTAATAGATGTTTGAAAGTTAGAAATAAGACATAGTCTTGATGAAGAAGGGGTGCAACAAGGCCAAGACACCTTCATGAGTTTCTTTGATATTATAATAAAAGGCTGAAGAAACAAAGCAAATGTTGCTCTTTTGATTCACAGATGAGTTGACTTCACTCTGTGTTACTTATGCTTGAGATTAAATGTAAAGTCTTCTCTTTTTTCCCTTGTTTATCTATAGAATGTTTTCTTTTCATTGCCACACATCTCCATTCTACTTCTCTTCCTATCCTTTATTTGGTTTCTTTATCTCCCAATCCCCTCCCCTCCCGCCCCCCCTGTTATGACTTATGCATAATGGCAATACTCTTTAAGGTTTTTTTTTTTCTTTTGAACTTTTCTAGCTTAAGTCCAATAATCTGCAGCCTACAAAACGTAAACTTCATCCACACCCTCTCCCCTCCCCCACCCCATACAAGGAGGAGATAGAACGGTATGTTATGGCTCGATGGCCTGCCAAAAGCAAGGACGTGCAGCAGTAGAAACGATAAAAAATAAATGTCACCCAATACTGCTGTTCCATTCGGCACACTAAAGATGTACAAGACTTAACAGATAGCCATTACTGGATATATGCAAGCTCATGAGGGCTTATCTAACACATACAAGAGACCTTCACTTTCAATAACAACATCTACATTTAACACTTCATGTATACACAGCATATTTCCATTTAACAATCACTCATGGGAGAAACGCAGTTTAAGTCAAATCGGCCTCGAGATACTTAAACTTATTTTAGCAATAACATACCCAAACTGGATGATGCCACACATTTAATCCCCTACAAGCTGCTAGGATTCTTACACTACAAGCTCCACACGCGCATTACATGGTGTACCACAACCATAACACCATTATAGAACTCGGGATCATCTGACTTACCTTTAGATGAATGCTTTACAATTAACACCTAGTCCATGCAGTAAAAATCAAGTTGTCCAAGCATTTATCCGGAAAGGCTCCAACCCAAATAATGCTCAACAATCAACATGTTGAGGTCTGTAAGAACATATCACCAGGGGCAGAAAGTCCTTCTCAGAGTCACAGATATTGTTCAAACATACAGAAGAATTTGTTTACTTCTGAATTTCTCAGCAAAAAGGAAAATGACAAGCACTTACCTCCATTAGCTTCTAAGTTCTAACACCAGTCTAACATGAACAACGTGACAGAAACAACGGTTACGACAGAAGAATCTGTCAAGATGAAAAAGCTATACTTCTTCAATCCCAATCTTGTTAAAAGGGTGGCTCTTAAGAAGAGCTACCATATCATGCCTTGATGACCACTTCAAGAGTAATCAGGGCATTCACAGCAACAACCAAAAATCACTATTAATCCCATTCATTCAGGATTTAAGAAGGTCTAGATGAAGTGAGGTATATGGCTTACACAATCTTTGAATCTGACTAGACAAATCCTATTAGAGAGGACGTCCCAAAAGATCTGAAGAAAACACTTTGGCTTTGTTTTAATAGTCCCTCCATTTTTTTTCTAATGGTTAAACTTATTGTTAATACACATATCAAGGCAAGGAGAGAAGACAGGAAGTGTTGTGTGGGGTAAACTGGTAAAGTAAGGAAAAGTGGAGGAGCAAGGTAGTGTTGTCTGGGTAAAGTAAGGAAAAGATATAAAACACGGACATTTCCTATGATAATAAGACATTGACAAAGATAGAAAACGCTTAAGTGTAACCATAAAAAAGGGACTTATGGGGAAACTGTAACCATAAAAGATCTAGAGGGATTACAACGTACTTCAAACGGACTAATGCCTCACCCGAGTCTATATGTACACAAGAATTTTCCACTCTTTTGGGATGAAGGCCGAAATCGCCTTGCAAATCAAAAAAGGACCTCATACTCAAAAGAGAATAAGGTCTGGGAAGCTATTATGGTTTCTAATGACAATAATTCAAAGAAAAAAGGCACAAAGCCCCATCAAACTGAAGCCATTCAGGCACCCAGTAAGGATGTCCAGCAAATCCCATTAGAGACCCAAAAGAAACATTGTCCAAAGATCTTACATATCTATTATTCCTAGGAGATTTTAATTATATGTTCAGACCTTGTCAATTTAAATATTAAATTCTATCATTAATTATCTTACACAAGTGATGATAATCCACATTAGTTCAGTACATATATTCAGACAAATTAGTTCATCAAGGTTATCAAACTTTGACCCAACCTTTTAGCAATAAAGGCGCAAACATTGTTTCTTTGTTGTAATGAATAAATAATGAGGAGACAACGTGTGCACAAGTATATTCAAGCCACAATATAGACGGGGGAGATTGTTACTTACATTGCCAACAAACACAGACCGTGAATCCACCTCCTCTTTGTTTGCCAGATCAGCAGCAGTGGCAGGATCTGAAAATTAGATAATCATTATCATAAGCTGATAGCTAATCCAGGAACTAAAGAGAAGTCCATTCGAAAAGTAAAAATTACAATAGTCAAGAGAAAGATCAGTCAAAAATACAAGGGTTTGAGCAGAAAATCAAAAGTGTATCCCAATGATTCAGCTTATTTGTCAATATAACCACATGCTGAATAAGACCAAAGATTGCTACCTTCTTGCATCACTGAAGAATGACTTCTAAAACTACTAACCAATCAATCAATCATAGCAGCTCCATATAACTTGTCTCAATCAAAATCATAAAATCACACAGCCACGAAACAACCTCTTAGGAGGATAAATATAAAACTCGGTCAACAACCTCCAAGTCTCCAATACATTGCAAACTATGAAATCATTACTTAGATAATGATAAACAAGATGCATTATTGGTTTATAATTGACAAGAGTATTCTTCAAGCTATGATTCCAACTTTCCCCACTCAAGCATAGATAACTAAAAGGTGATGGAATTGTAGCCAATAACAAAGAACCTTAAATGCACCTAACTACAAAACGCGCCAATTACACCACATACGAATTTCAATGTATTCAATCTACTTGAACCTCAACATTGTCATAATGTCATTCATATTCAACTCACCGAAGTTACCAGTCCTATACTTATAAGCTAAATCAAAAATGAATTTAACGAGACCAGTAAACAAAGCTAAATTAATATTGTGCTTAAAAAATTAGGTCTAAGTTAAACAACCTTGAACAGCTCCCATTTCCTTCTCAACTTTAGCTTGCATCTCGCGAAGAGCAGCAGCTTCCTCTTCCATCTCCTTCAATCTCTTTTTCATCTCATCAAGCTCCTAAACCAAATCAATCAACAGAAACCATATTATCATGAATGGAAGTATTTATATTATTTCTAGGGTTTCGAACTCAGGAATTACATATAGCAAAAACAAATCTATCAAAATAACATACAACGGATTCCGAATTGAAACTACGATAACAGGATGAAATTTAGAGAGAAAAAACCTTGACGGCATCCTCATCGGCGGCGGACATATCGACGTCGGGATTGTGAGCGTCCAAATCTCCCTCTAAATCACCTTCAACTGGTATATCTCCTCCATAGACCTCATGTTCTTCCTCGTCCATTTCTCGCTCGCTCGCTCGCTCGTGATGTGTTTCTCTCTCGCAGGTCGTTCGATGGTTTGTGAAGCTTATTTGTGGAAATTATCTCTCTCTGTCAAAACGCCCAGGTAGAGAAGGTAGCGAATAGAAGATAGGAGTTTTGGTCCTTTTGAACATCCCAAAATTTTTAAATTTTTGGTACTGGGCCTGTTCGGCAATACAAGCTGCAGCTTTGAGCGATTAGCTTTTGTGTACCTGTGAGTTGTTAGAATTGTGAGCGGTTAGCTTTTGTGTAACTGTGAGCTGTCAGAGTAGATGTATCAAGTGTAGCTTTTAGAGATCAGCAAGATAGCTGACAAAAGTATGAGTGTTTGGTAAAACTAGCTGTTAAAAGTAGCCGTTAAAATATAAAGTTGATTTTAATCAATTATATCTTTACAAAATAACAATAATTTATTTTTAATACTTCCTGCGTATCAAAAGATTGCAACAAATTATTTTGCACGCATTTTGAGGAAGAGATTTAATGGTATAAACGAAAAAATTAGCCAAAATAATTTCTAGGACTAGTAACCTATAATCTCATTCTTAGTAGTATTAAAATTAATTTTCCTAATTTGCTCGTTTATACCATTAAATCTCCTCCTCAAAATGCATGCAAAATCACTTGTTGCAATCTTTTTGATACAGAGGAAGTAGTTTATTCATATACTAAAAAGTGGTACAAAGACTTTCAAATTATGATTTTAATGAAATTTAATAAATAAATCCAATCCTTCATACAATCAAAAGTTATGTGCTCCATAAAAGGAAAAAAATCGACACTATTTATGATAATCTAATTGCATCGTTTATCTGCCCACAAGGAATTAGCTATTTGATTACGTTTAACCTTCATCTTTGTACACCTTTCTGATGCAACTTCAGCTTGTGAAGAAGCATGAATATCAAGAAGTTCAGATGAAGGTATAAAATCAGGATACTCTTCTAACAGTCGAAAAAGAGGATCATCTGGTGCATTTATTCTAATATAATCATGAAGCGCAAAAGTAGCAACTATAATTTGTATTAGTGTCTCAATACTAAATTGTGGCATCTTTATAAGCCTCTTCCATCTCTGCTTCAAAACTCCAAAAGATCTCTCAATACAGCTTCGAAGAGACGAGTGCCAATGATTAAAAGTTTCTTTTTCATTCTACGGAGGTATAAGGTGAAATTGCGACTTGTGATACCTTATTTTTGGGTATGGTACCAAATAACCGTTTCGATCTAGATACCCCTTATCAGCCAATTAATATTTACCTACGTAATTATTCAATTTAGAATATAAACATCTATATATCTATAACCCTTATAAAAGGGGGGAGGGGAAGAATTTACTGTTCATAAGAAATGGGTCTAAAAACGTTGATATTCACTGTTCATATGAACAGTAAAAGAGCAGCTTGTTTTTTTTTTCAACTCTTAGCGTTTAGCTTCTATCTTATATCAAAAGAAACTCTTCAGCCTATTTCTTTCTCTTCCCATTCCTAATCAGCCTCTTCAGTTTCTCTCTCCTCCCTCTTCTTCTACCTCTCCAGTTTCTCCCTCCTCCTTCTTCTTCTGTTGTAGTGGAAATTTTTGAAGAAAAATAGTTTCTTTCGTTTTCATTGTATAGGAAAGAAAGAGGGCATTCCAATTGCTTTAGTTCAAAAGGAATTCTCGTCGATTTGGTGTTTAATATGCTTCATTTAGATATGAATTTTTGTCGAAGAGGATGAAGGTAATTTTGCTCAAAGCTTCTTTTAATTGGTTAGGGACATTCATATCAACCCTATATTTTTAGGATATCATTCTCCTTTTCTCACAGCATAATTCGAGCATTCGAACTTCGATCTGGTGCGTTAAGCTCCAATTGCAATTGCAATGATAAGATCGCACTCTTTTTTGGCAACAGGTTAGCTTTTCTCTCCCTAATTTTTTTCTTGATGTTTCGTTATAACGTTTTTTCTAGGGGTCATAATACCAGATTAATTTTGTCGTTCTAAATTTTGGAATGAATTTTGACAAATTCATGCGGGATGATGAGTTTTACTTTTGATTTTCAATTTAGGGTTTTCTTTTCTGAAATTTTGGGCTTTTTTGCCAAGATTGATCAAACTATTTATGTTCTGTAATTTGTTAATGTAATCAGGGTTCGTATTCTTGGATTCTTACTACAAATTTGATTTTTTGTCCAAAAAATTACCGAATTGATTTTTTGTTGCTTTTTTATTTTCCTGATTTTTGTTAATTCTTTGTTAGTTCATAGTTTAATTTTTTTTAGGGTTTTTTTATCGACATATATGAGTTGTGGAATGAGGGTGATGGGGTGATTGGAATTCAGAAAGATAATTGGCCCTGTTTGGCAAATAGAGTATAGAGTATAGAGTATAGAGTATAGAGTATAGAGTATAGAGTATAGAGTATAGAGTATAGAGTATAGAGTATAGAGTATAGAGTATAGAGTATAGAGTATAGAGTATAGAGTATAGAGTATAGAGTATAGAGTATAGTATAGAGTATAGAGTATAGAGTATAGAGTATAGAGTATAGAGTATAGAGTATAGAGTATAGTATAGAGTATAGAGTATAGAGTATAGAGTATAGAGTATAGAGTATAGAGTATAGAGTATAGAGTATAGAGTATAGAGTATAGAGTATAGAGTATAGAGTATAGAGTATAGAGTATAGAGTATAGAGTATAGAGTATAGAGTATAGAGTATAGAGTATAGAGTATAGAGTATAGAGTATAGAGTATAGAGTATAGAGTATAGAGTATAGAGTATAGAGTATAGAGTATAGAGTATAGAGTATAGAGTATAGAGTATAGAGTTTGCTGTTAGAGTTTTAACTTTTTTTTTAGAAGATTTGACTGCTGATTTGAGTAATTGTGTTTGGTAACACTTAGCTGATTGATAAAAGCTGATTTGTGTAAAATGACATTTATGGGCATGTGTCTTTTGTGATATTTCTTTAACCTTTTAAAAATAAGAATTAAACTATGGGTAAACATGTCATATTGCAATATAATTTGCAATCCTCTATCCAAAAAGTTGGGTTTTCCAGCTTTTTGTAAATTAGAGTTTCAACCCCCAAAACTCTATTAAATCATCTTTTTTACCAAACACCTCAAATAGAGTTTTGACCAGTCAAAAACACTATTTGGGGTCCAAAACTCTAAAAACACCCCAAACCTCTCATTGCCAAACACAGCCAAAGTACTGCCATCCTTATTTTAGGCAAGTCTTATCTCTTATCCCTTCTTTTGAAATAATACTTCACTGTTTCCTGCTGTACTTTATATCTTTTAGTGTTTCTAATATACTGTTGCCCTTCTTTTTTCCACAGAGCTTTTTTCCCAGAGTATATTGGTATTAATGGAATACACTCTTCCTAGCACTTTCCTTTTTTTTTAATCTGTGAGTAGTTAGATGTTGAACTAATTATGATAATGCTTGTTCATGATAATCCAACTCAAATATCGATATGGAATTCTATAATACTCATAAACCACAGTTATGATAAATTTTGATAGAACAACTCTCAATTCAAACTTTGGTGAGCAAAAAAACTTATGATACCCTAAAGGTCTAACAAAAAATTGTTTTATGGGCCTAATAATCTAGAAATATAACTATGCTATTATACTCTGTCAATGTAATACAAAATGAACATGACAATTGCATTTAAAGGTTTCTCTCCAATCTAAGAGGATAGTGGTTTCAATTTGACATTAAAGAATTTGTTAATCATAAAGGTAAACTAACCTCACTCCACTTTAGATTAGTTATGTCATCTAGAACTTGTTATCATAAATGTAAACTAACGTAATCCATGTTTAGCCAATGCTTTTTAGTATGTCATGTTTACTATTTTTGTATTGATTGGGGTTTTTAATATCTTGTCATATGTGTTGCTTAGGGTGGAGGGTTAAAGTGATTTTTCTTGATTAAGAGAGGTGCTAAACATCTAACACGAGAAGGTATGATTATTTTAAATTGTGTTCTGTAGACTTTTTATGCTACTATCATTCATGTTTTCGAATTTACAATACTTCGATTTCTATTTAGTTTATAGTTACTCGGATGGCCATTGTTTTGTACTTTTCCCCACTTATGAGATGGGACTACGGGGACTTCACCTTCTCTGTACTTCCATCCATGAATGTTGGGTATTGAAGCCGAGTATATTGTATTCAAGAAGTTGTACACGATGCTTTGTTTTCCTTTTTTTTGTTTCTCATAGTACCTTTTGTTTTAACCTCCTTCATTACTGAAATATAAAAAAATATATTGTATTAAAATATAATGAGGTCTGGTGAATAATGTGAATGACATGAGTGAGATCGATTCAATATGTTCTTACATAATTGAAACTACAGAGTGGTTACTTTTGTTTAGGAATTCACATCTGATTTTACGGGACCGTTTTAATCTACTTTTATTTAGGGATTCAGATCCTCACAACTAGAAGTTGATATGGCCACTATTGAATGTCTGCAACTCTAGACGAAGAAAGTTCATATGGATAGTTTTTTTTATATACTTTTGGATCAATCACTTTAAGGGATTGTGCACGAATATTTACGTATCTTGATACTTCTTTAGTTCTTCACGACCCGAGTACTTAAGGTATAATGAAGAGTCTGAGTTTGCTTAATGTTTAGGCAACAAGGATGTCAACTCCGGCAAGAAAGAGACTGATGAGGGATCTCAAGTGTCTGCTATAGCTGGTTTCTCTGGTCTTCCTTAAGACAATAACATTATGCTCTTGAATGTTATATTTGGGTAGTCATGATTTTGTCAAGACTTATTCTGCTGTCTAATTATTCTTTCATTCTTTTGGTTTGAATTATTGTGGTCCTGAGAACACTCCTTAGGATGGAGGTAATCAAAAACTTTGTCTATCTGGCTTCATATTATACTTTGGTTTCTATTTTGTTTGTCTAGCTCTATTCTTTTCTTTGATCTTCCATGCTTAAAATGTTCTCAATTTTGTGCCATTTGTCAATTTCTTTTCGTAAATGTATATTCTGATCATGTAAAACTTTCTGTACACTATCCAAAACTATAATACAATATCACATATGTAAAGATCCAATTATTTCAGCCCCTTTACCCTTTTTTTTATCTCTCATTATTCTTCATGAATTCATGTTTGATCTATCTACTTCTCCACTTACACTTCTATCACTCAGTTAAAGTTATAAAGTTCTGATATTTGATATACCCTTTATGATTTCTTTAAATGTTTGTTTCTTTGCTGCAGTTGAAGAATCATTGAAGCATACTCAATCAAACTTTCCAGATAAGTTCAACTATTTCTACTATGCTCTGATTTATTTTGTTATTTTAGTTTTTTCGGATATGATATTCATCTTTGTTAAAATTTTCTTATGATTTTGCGATTTGTTACTAATATGAGGTCCGATGTAATTTTGTCAACAAGTCACCAATATGGGTTGGGTTTTAATTCCAAAATAATTTAAAATTAGGTTGTGAATGAACATGATTTTTTCTTCTTAGATATGGATTTCTCCAAAAGAAAAATTTTGAATTATTTTTTTAGGAATTCTTTTGGGGTTGTCTCAAATGTGCAATAGAGGCTTGTTTTCATTTCTTGTAATCTTAGTTCGTCCTGTCTCGTCATCTGTCTTCTCTATCTTCTTCCTACTTTCTTTTTTCTATCTCTCATCTATTGTGAAACTCTTGTAATCAACTGCTAATACTCTCACATCTTGGTAGCGATTTGAGCAATGATTACAAGCTCTTATTTCAAAGGGATTTGCTAAGATAAGAGTGTATAGTGGTTATCCGGGTTGGTCGGGGAAGGGGGAGAAAACCCTTTGCTTTAGTTGTTAATGAAGTAAACTTGGATAGAACCTAAGAAAACTGAAGTCCTAAACTCTGCAACACTATGTGCATTGTGGATTGTTGCCAAACGTTCAAATATGGGTGTTGCTGAATAATTTGATCGAGAAAAGGGATGAATGCAAGAGGACCAGAATTTGTTGGCAGGGGAATATCCATGTATTTATATTTAAGGGAGGAACTTCCCTGTGAATATATTTTCGAGTCAGTTGGCCTTGTGCGGACGTTGTGGTTACTGTGTTGTCTTCACTAATCATACTCTATTTTAATATCTTGTAAGTCAGTAGATTTAGGACTAGCTGCAAGGTTTTTTGAAGGTTCTGGTGACTAAATTAAGTTTTGGATCCAAGATATCTTATCTTGTGGTACTAGAACCACTCTCACCTACCACGATTATTGTGCATTCTTTTTTCTTTAACTAAGTGGAAGGTAATTGCATTGTGGTTGAGAGAAGAATAAATGCAATTTGGTTGAGAGATGAGAAGGATAGATGCAATTTGGTTGAAAAATAACGACCTCTAGAAAGTAGCATTAGATTACCATTTATTCTTTACTCATTCTAAGTGGTTAAGCATAAAAACTGTTTTTATGATCCCTCTCCTGTTACATTAGAGAAAAATAGTTACATTCAATGATTAAATTGCATAATATATATGAGGCCCTATGAATGGTTAAATGTGTTGCTTCATTACACCTTATATCCTATTACCCTAACCGTATTCATTGGTTTTGGGCCTATTACCCTGACCGTATTCATTGGTTTTGGTGGTTGTGTGGGAATACTTGCTCAGTTGCTCTTATGCAAGCTACATAGTGAACCGTAAAACAAAGTTTAAGAGATAAATTTCAATTGACTATGTGTTTGCATCTAGCTAATATCTTAGCACAATCAATAATCTAATTTTACGATGGCATTCCAAGGCTATTTTTTTTGTGTCTATATTTTCTAGAACTCTTTAGTTTAAGTCCACCATAAAAATATGTTTGTATTGCCCTTTTCTACAGCGAAATCTTTGATTTTGTGCACCTGTGAAATATTAAGTTGATTTTTGATTTCCTTAATCATTGAGAATTGAGGAATATTGGGTTTTTGATGCTATTTATGTATTAGATGTTGATTATGATGCTATGATTGATAATTTTCTTAGTGATGGTACTTGTGAGTAAGCAATCCATGTTGTTGCCATCTTTGGGACTAAGGGGATATGGTTTAGTTGAAGTTGGAAATGAGCAATCTTTAGTTAAATAGTTCGTTAACACCAAGTTAGCAATCTAAAAGTAAGGACTTTAATTGAGGTTAATGGTTTAAGACTCTAAACTCCTTTACTTTTCTTATTTAGACGAGTATAAATGTATGATGCTATGGTTGATAAAAGTAGAAGTCTACCCTCATATTGTTTATGGTTAATTTTATACCCTCTTTTACTTTTCTTCCCATTTGATATGATTCATAAGAGGCTAAGTGAGAAATTTGTTCTCTTGGTATTGTTTTACTCACAATTCTTCTCATCTTTGTGTTGGAATTATGAGAATTGACACGAGACTATTTTTGTTATTGATTAATTGATAATGATCATCTAAATTTCTTGCCTTAGGTCTCAATGTCTCTCTATTTTTCCTACTAGAGGTAGCGTGGGTTTGTGAGCACAATATCGTGGCAGAAGGGAAGACTGAACCCACAAAGCAAAGTTACCATGAGAGATCTATGGACATGCTCGTGAACCATTTGGGAATCTTGGTGTATATTCTCATATTGGAAATGTATTCAAACTATTATTGGGTAGTGTTTGTCAATATTCTCTTTAACTTACCAGAAAATGGGTGCATGTTATTTTTCGAGGTTATATTATTGGTATAAGATGATTTTTTTGTTTACATTGGTGTTTTCTTCTCGCAATTAAAATTGATATATCATCCAACCAAAAACAAGTAAATATATATAAATTAACTTTTACATTAAAGTTGAACTAAATAATACTTTTCTACTTTGGGGGATCACAACTAGTACATTAAAACGCGTAAGCAAGCAATGACATTTGACACGTGTCACTCCATGTCATTTATTGCGCAGAATATGGAAATGCCTACAAAATGTATACAACAAGATTTGAACTTGTGACCTATCAAGTAGAATTCTAAGACTTTTCCACTAGGCTACACCTCTTTTTGTGATCTACTTTTGCTTTTAAGTTATGTATTCCATCACCTTAATTTTTGCTATGAGAAAAATAAGCTCCTCAAACTTTTTCTCTAATGCGCGTATGCTTTAGTTATCCAATCTAATTTCACATTAAATATTCTACCTTATTTTCTTTTTACAATTTATATTTTAAAAAAACTCTTATTACAATCCCTTTTCAATTTGTAATTTGTTTATTCATTCCAAATCTCCCCTTACTTCTACCTTATCCTATCTCTATACTTTATATAAAAAAAAGGAAAACAGTATACAAAAGATCATAAAAAAATTTTCCTAGGGCATCGCCTGGGACAAAAAAAAACTAGTTTATAATCATAATAACATTATTAGAAAAAACAAAATGTATATTAAAATTTATTATCATTCAAATCAGAAGGAATATATTAAATATATACATACCTTCTGGCGGCTTACGAAATTTCAGTGATGGAGTTTCAATTGCATGAAGAAAACACACGAGTATCATGTGCTGAGCCTTCCCAACCCGCTGAAACAAATGTAAAACACATATCAAAATCATATGCAGCCATAACATTGAAAGTAGGAATTCCTTTCCTTCCTCTATAAGGCATTTGCATAGCCTCCGGTATGCAAGCTGCAATATGTGTACCATCAATACATCCACCAAAAAAATATAAATCATATGTAAATATATTGTATATATAATATGTACCATCACTAATATCAATACCTTAAAATATGGCATATATATTTTATTGGCAGATATTTTAGCTGGCACACATGTGAAATCTGGATCATATGGTCTTATGATATCATGAGCAAGACCCTTGACTTTTCGACACGAAATTGAATTGAGAACATCATAAATGGCCCTGCTGATAGTATCACTCGAACGCTGAAAACGCTCACCAAGTGTTCGATTTGAGACACCTTGAGCAAGTGCATATAAAAATATGCCGACTTTCTCATATATGGAAATGTTACAACTACCTTTCAATCCATATTTTGAAGATAGGTCCTTGCATAAACTCATAAATAATTGTGGCTGCATTCTAAATGCATTCACACATCTAATATGATTGCCATCTTCCTTCATCCACATTTCTCCTGTCAAAATCGAAGTCATACAAGGTTCCTTATAGATATACTTATAAAAATATAAATTTATCAAGGACAATGTGTAAGCAATTGCAGTCCAAAATTTTCGCTTCCTTTCATCATCAATGTCCATAATTATGGTGCAAACCTGTAAATTATAAAACACACCATAATTTAATTTACTACGAATAAATTATTTCTCTCTATAGTCATAAATAAAATGATAGTGCGTCTCCATTAAAAAAAGTTAAATTGAATAAATAGTCTACTAAGTTTACAACAAACAAAAATTAAAGGCGGACTAGAATCTCTTATTAGAAAAAGTAAAGAATATTCTAATTGGCTCTTTCAAACAAGTATTCTAACCAAACAAGTCGGCTTTCATCATCCTCCATATTAATAAAAATTTCTCTCTTATTTGCATCCTCAATCAAAGTGTTAGCATAACACCACAAATAACCATGTTTTTTCAAACAATTGCTCTCCACCATACGTCTAATGACTTGGATCGTTCCTCTAATTGAGGAAGATGCGTTAGGTGTGCTACTTTGACTCATAAGTTTGACGCATTCTGCCATTTCACCAATTTCCTTAGCCAACATTGCAGATCCAACCAATTGACTCTTTGAACGCTTAACCTGAACATTATCCTTGGTCATGGGTTGCTTTTGGAGCTTCTTGGAAGTACTTATGTCATTGTTGGAAACTCCAGTTTTCACTAGTGAACTACTATGTTTTGCTTGCTCCATAAAATGTTCTACGAAATTTTCCTCCTCCATTAAAGAATTTCTAAATAGATGACTTTCATATCCCCTTTCAGACCCAACATACTCTTCTTCAATAATATTATCATTTTCTATTGTAAGATCTTCAATGGGGTCCATAGAGGGAACATAAGCATTTTCTTCTATCGCATATGAATCTCCAAATAATTTTTCCCAATACTCTTCAAGAGTTGCAGGAACACCCTTGGTTCGAAACTTTATGAATTCAGGATTCTCCTACAAAAAATTAAAGTTATTACACATTAAATTAGGATAATCATATTAAAGAAATGGCATTTGGTTGAAATTTTGATCATTTGAAAGTATGATATGCACACCTTTTTTTTTCTTGGCCACCAAGTATTTGGAGTTTCAATTGTTCCTTAAATGGGGTCCCACCTTAACCCAGTCTTGACACTTTTATAACTTTCCAACTACGCCACTCCCTCCTCATTGTATCGTATCTGTTCTTGCAACTAGACGGGATATTAAACGGGCGTTTAATTTTTGTCTCCACATCCATTTAAAACTCCTTCCACCTAAAATTCATATTCCTATTGTTTTGTTTAATAAAAGCAAGACATACTTCACATAAAATACACGTGTCCTCAATGCTCCACTTAAAAACATCCTTCGTTCCCTCTTTGTTACTCGAAGACGACATTTTTTTATAATCACAAAGCACATAATTACAACACAATAATAATATACAACAAACACAAGCGAACTTTTGCCTTGATGCAAGTTTGTTCTCTCTCTCCTCTATGATGCAATTTGATTTTATTTTTTGCATGAATTTGATTGTGTGCTGTCATTTAACAAAATTGGTATCTTAAGTATAAAATTATAGTTGCTCAATATCAGTTATTATGATCTATCAATGTTTAACAAGGGCATCTTAAGCTCACTAAATATAATCACAAAATCCCCCATTAAAGACAAATGTTTTCAAGACATATATAATATAATCACAAAATCTCCATTAAAGACAAATGTTTCCAAGACATATCTATCAACGTTTAACAAGAGCATCTTAAGCTCATTATCAGTTATTATGATCTATGCAAATAAAAAAGTTATCAAAACAAAATTCTTTGATTGGTGATAATAGACAATATCAGTTATTATGCTATAGCGGGGATGTAGTTATTATAATACATATATCACCATTGCAATTCTATAGTCAGTTATTATGCTAGCATCTATGGAAGAGTAAAGTGTAAGGACAAAGTAATATGTGGGGAAGAAGTAATACAAAGAATAAGGGCCAACCATTAAATATTGTCTATTATTATAATATTGCCCTTAATTTACCACAATCACGCAATATATATACTCACTTATACATCACAAATTACAATACACATCAATCATTTTAATTATAATTTACTTTAGTTTGTCTCACATTAATGGCTGGCCCTTATTCTTTGTATTCCTTCTTCCCCACCGGTTATTTTGTCCCTTCACTTTACTCTTCCATAGATGCTAGCATAATAACTGGAAAGATTCTTTATATCAAAGTTTGGCAAATTATCATACATATCTAAATAAATTTTAGGGTTTTAATAAAAATAAAATTCTAGATAAGAACATCTCAAATGTTGTATTGTTATATGATTAGATCAAAACAAGAATAAAGATGAAGAGGAAACATACCTTTAAGGTGATGAATAATTTTTTCTGATTGGCAATGGCAACTATGGAGGAAGGAGATATGTGATGGGAGAAGAAGATGGCTGAGTGCTAATGGACTGATTATGAATCAGTAGTAGGCGGCTGATGGAGAGATTAGGGGAGAAATACAAGGGAGAAGCAACAAACTTATAGAATTTGAAAGCTACTTGATTTTTTCCAACGCAATCAAAACTAACGTTGTAGAAAATCTAGTCAAAAGCTACCTCTACCTCTATCAGCTACATTAAAAGCTACCAAGCCAAACACTCATATTTCTTTGGGTAATATTTTGACTTAGTCTAACCTCTAAAAGTACCTAAAAAGCTGCCGTCGAACACACCCACTATATGCTAAAGAATGTATTGTTTGGGCTTGATAATTGTCATTTATTCACAATAAAAAGTTGCGCGTTGTGCCTTGATCGATTTTTTTTTGAGACTTTTAGCAAATACTTTTCTACTTTTATGAGTAACCAATGAGTTTTCAAATCAATATCAAGTCACATAGGATATTTAGAATATTTATAATCACGAATGTTAGGAATTTCTTTTTCATAGATATTGATAATAACCATACTATTCTTTCGTCTTGTTAGTTTTCATACTTTTAGTTTGTGCATCGGCTCTTTAATGCTAGTATATGTCATATCACAACATGATATGACACATAGGGATACAACGAGTCTTGGACCCGCCCTACATCTGCTTGGACCCGACCATTTATAAGAGTTTGGGTCTAACTTTTCGAGACCCAACAGGTTCAATTTGGGTCTGGGTCTCGGAGATCATAGGTCGAGTTTGGGTCCGGATCCAAGTATGTTAGATTCATAAACCGACCACTAGACCCATTTAAGTTTTTATGAATTATTTTAAAATTTTGTTAAGACAATGCTTTTATTAATAATGGTGTAAGTTGTAACATTTTAACCTTTTATGAGTTATTTTTAAAATTTTGTTAAGGAAAATGTTTAATCATGGTCGCATGAATAAATTAGGGTGAAACAATTTGTGAGATTCAAAAACACGATTAAAACTTAAAATTAAGAAGGACAAATTATGGACTCATGGACCTACCATACCCTACGAATCTGCGTTTGGGTCTGGAAATTATAGACCCATCGGGTCGGGTGCGACCATTGCCACTCTAATGAACCACATAAGTATTCTGAGTCTATAATTGTTGAGCAATTTATTTTTTCGTGGTCTAAAGAACCTGAACTATAGCTAGTTCTCCCTCGATTTGTTTTCAATTATTACGATTTGCTTTGGGAGGTAACCAAGGAAATTTATGAAATATATGCAATGATTGTTTGGAGAATAGATAAAGTTGTTTGGGGAATAGATAGAGTATGAGAGGTAAGGTTAAAAAAGCAAAAAGTGTCAATTGGTCGATGCTACATATGGAACTAGGACGAGGACCATGCGCTCGGATCTCCAATGAACATTAGTTGGACATCACCCAATGAACGTCACCAAATGAACAATCAATTCTCTAATGAAGAAACTCCAAAATTGATTTTAAACATCAGTTTGTATTAAAAGAACACTAAGTTCACACACAAAGAACAATAATCAGTTCTCCAATGGACAAGACTCCAAAATTGATTTGACATGAAAATTTTCAAATTTTTGAAAATTTGAAAACGTCAACCAAGGAACATCAGTTTATGTTATAAG
This sequence comes from Patellifolia procumbens, assembly GCA_947645195.1. NCBI lineage: Eukaryota > Viridiplantae > Streptophyta > Magnoliopsida > Caryophyllales > Amaranthaceae > Patellifolia > Patellifolia procumbens. Next base: position 6,615,539 of record CANSGD010000144.1, read on the forward strand.
AACACTGAGTTCACTCAAATGAACAATAAATTAAATCAAAAGAACATTTACAATTTTAAAATATGATTCAAACTTTTGGAACCAAATACTCTAGTTGAAGGTATTTTTAGCAATAAAATCCCTATAATTTCTGTGGGGCACTAGCGGAAGCGTAAAATTACCCACAAACGACGAGAATCAATGAAACAAATTTAAAATGCGAACTTTAAGAATTAGAAGGCAAAACTTTGTATCATAAAAAATCCATCACTTAACAAGTAGGGAAAAAACCTCTCCACACAATTTTGCTAATCTCTATGAGCAACTGCTCTTAGAAATTTCTAACTGGACTTTCTCAACGGGAGACTATTTTCTGTTTCTCAACTGAGACAACTCTACATTGAAATTGGCATCCTACCCCTCTTTATATAGGTTAGGAAAAACCCTATTCCTAATGCAAAAAACCTAATAAGATAATAATTTGAAAATAAATATTATCTTATCATATGAAATAATATTATCCTAGACTTAGGAAACAAGTAATATTATTATCTTACTTTAACTAGAATTAAGGAAACAAGATCTAAGAATAAGCAAAAAACGTAAACAAGTAACAAACTGCCCGCAAGAGGCAACACTAATTCGTTGCGACTCGCGACCTCTGGGTCTACACGTCTCCTCTTTTCTTTTCTTCGATCTTTTCCTCCACGTTTATATTTTGCACGAGACCTGCAACGCCTTCCCAAGCCTTACTCAACATTATGGACTAGTTGGGCTCGCAAACCCAACAATCATCCCCTCAAGCCCAACACGGCCAACTCTACGATCAACGATAAATAGCTTCGCATCGCTGTTGGGGCAACGATGCATCCCCTCGAACCAAGATGCTTCTTGCGTTCCGAATAGCTTTCATGATTGTCTTACCTTCCTTTGCAACCAAGATAGCTCCTTGATGCATCTCAATAGTGCATCCATCTTCAATAAGCTTCCCTAAAGAGAGAATACTTCTATTTAGGCGCAAGATGAATCTCACTTCCGTGAGACGCCTACAACCTTCGTGAGACTCGAACTCGATCTCACCAATGCCGTCAACCTTCACCCTATCCCACTAGGTAGATTGACCGACTCTCCTTCACACTTCCTCAAAGAGACAAAATCTTGTTCTTTGTGTCAAATATGAACCGAACATCCCGAATCCAAAACCCATGCTTTTGTTGGTTCTACTTCACTTTCAACCAACAAAGCATCATAGATCTCCTCATCGACAAGATTCGCATCTCCTTTTCCCCCTTTGAGCCTCTTCAAATCCTCCCTAGTCTTAGTACATTTGGATTGAAAGTGCCCCTTTTTATCACAATAATAACAGGTAATTTAGGAGTTTTGATTTTTCTTACCCTTCCTCTTGCCATGTGCCGACACAACTAAGGCTCCACCTTAGCTAGTGGATCCTTCTCCTTGCTTCATCAATTTTTCAGCTTCTAGGAGGCATACAACGGTTTCATCCAAACTCAATTTCGTCCTTCCTACCAACAAAGATCTAATAACATTAACATACCTTCGTGGCAGCGATACCAAGAGTAGAATTGCTTTGTCTTCACTCTTGAAAGTTTCCTCCAACTTTGCCAAACGGGTGATCAAGCCATTGAACTTGTTGAGGTGATCTCTTAAGTTGCCACCATCCTCCATCTCCAAGCCAAACAAATCTTTCTTTAGAAACAACTTACTTGTCAAAGACTTCGATTGAAATAACTTTTCTAGTTTCGCCCACAACTCCTTCGGCTTTGTCACATCAAAAAAGTCATACTTTATCTCTGGTGCAAGCGATAACCGAATTGTTGACGTCGCACGCCGCTTCAAATCTTCCCACTTTGAAGCGTTGCATCGGGTTTCTTGTTCTCTAGGGTATCGTACAATCCTTGCTGGATGAGAATATCTTGAATCATACTTTGCCCTAGCGCGAAGTTGTTCTTGCCATTAAACAATTCCATCTCAAACTTTCCACCATAAGTTTTGTCCATCTAATCTATCCAAACTCTTGGTACCACTTGTGGGGCACTAGCGGAAGCGTAAAATTACCCATAAACGACGAGAATTAATGAAACAAATTTAAAATGCGAACTTTGAGAATTAGAAGGCAAAAACTTTGTATCACAAAAAATCCATCACTTAACAAGTAGGGAAAAAACCTCTCTACACAATTTTGCTAATTTCTATGAGCAACTGCTCTTAGCAATTCCTAACTGGACTTTCTCAACTAAGACTATTTTTTGTTTCTCAACTGAGACAACTCTACATTGAAATTGGCATCCTACCCCTCTTTATATAGAGGTTAGGAAAAACCCTATTCCTAATAGAAAAAGAAAATCTAATAAGATAATAATTTAGAAAAAAAGTATTATCTTATCTTAGGAAACAATATTATCCTAGACTTAGGAAACAAATAATATTATTATCTTACTTTAACTGATATCATGTTATTTTATATAGTTTTCTCCCCCTACTTTTGAGCTAATTTGTGCGTCAAATTATGCTATTAGGAGCTATTTTATGCTAACTCCTCTATCTAGTTGTGGTTTGCGTGTTTTATGTTGAATTACAGGTTTTAGGGAGTTTTCTCCCTATTTCTGCTATTTTGAGCAACAACAAATGATAGGCGGAGTTATGAGGCATATATGCTGAGTTGTGGAGCTCTAAGGCCACACTCCATAGGCTTAGAGGTATCCTTGGTTCGAAGTTTTTTGAGCCAAAGAAGAGAAACTGCGGTTCGCCCGACACCACCGGACACATTCGCCCAATCGGGCGAACTCATGCAGTTGGGAAGATCGTCAAAACGCCCGATCGGGCGACAGCGCCCGAAGCCATCGGGTGGATTTCTGCCATGTCTAGTTGCTTCTGCTGTATTTGCTGCTGAAGTTCTGAAAAGACGTAAGACCCGCCCGATCGAGCGGATTTGCCTGGACCCATCGGGCGGTTTGTTGAAAGCTGTCAAGCCATGATTTGAAGACGGACATTTCGCCTGATCTCATCGGGCGGCTGCTCTTTTTAGTTAATGATGCACGTTTTGTCGCCCATTTTAAATCCTTTTTCTATCCTTTTTAGACTTAGTATAAATACAACACTTAGTTTATTTTTTAGAGACATCTTATTTTCATTGTTATTTCATTAAGCCTTAGTCTTAAAATTATAGTTTTCTCTCCATTGTTGAAGTTTGGATCTTTGATTTGGTTTTCAATATAGTTCATATTTCAGACTCAATCTCGGTAATCTCTTTACTTTCATCTCGTTCTTATTTACTTATACTTAGATTGTTTGTGATTAATTAGTCAATTATGAATCTTTACATAGAATTGTTTTTGTCTTTCGTAGCCATGAGTGAGTAGTTTCCTTTTCTAGGGTTTTAGGGAGGAAAACCATGTTGACGCCATGATTGCTATTTGAATTGCTATAGTTTCTAGGCTTTGATTAGAGCGATTGTAATGTGATTTGTTCGTGAATCCATAATTTATGTTAGTGGTCAATTTCATGAGTTATGTCTAGCTAATAATCGTTCGTACAGATCAGTCTTACTTTTAGAGGCTTAGAACACATTAGTGATTTTGATTATGTTTGTGATCATACTGCATATGTTGAATCATGAGCGTTGCGACTTGACCATAAGGTTAACACTTGCTCTAATCAATCGACTCTAAACTTAGGTGATGTTAGTTATTTGAACCTCTTGAATGGTATAAGCATGGTGGACCAAACTATTTCCCTAGACTTTTAATTCATAGATAAATCTTCAGTTTAATCCTGTTTTCCTTAGTTTAATTAGTAGTTCACTCTTTCTTCTCTGATTTCATCTGAAGTAGTTATTTGATTGAATATTAACATAGAAACTTTGTCTTCCTATGGACTCGACCCTACTTCCCTTGACTATTATTGTTAGAGGAGTTTAGGATTTATCGTTGATTAGGTGATATGACTTAGCCTATCACTAACTAGAATTAAGGAAACAAGATCTAAGAATAAGCAAAAACCGGAAACAAGTGACAAACTGCCCGCAAGACTTGGCAGCACCTCGTCTCGACCCCCGACCTCTGGGTCTACGCGTCTCCTCTTTTCTTTTTCTTCGATCTTTTCATCCATGTCCATTTATTTTGCACGAAACCTGCAACGCGTTCCCGAGCCTTACTCACCGTGTTGGACTTGCAAACCCAACAATTTCATGTTATTGCTATAAATGTAATGTAATACCCCGAATTTTCAAGCTTATTTTGTTATTTATTAACCTTTAATATTATTTTCCACTTAAATTTATTTACCGATAATTCAAGTTTATTTTATAATAATGTTTATAAAAAAAAAAAAATTGATTTTATTTAGTTTTTGAATTATTTAACGATTTTATTTAAATGATTTATTTAGTCTTGAATTATGTGATGATTTTATTAAAATGATTTTATTGAAATGAATTTACAAAACTAATTATACATTTTCATTAATTCTAATTAATTTAATTATTATTGGATTTGAAGTACTCATTTAGTTTGTGGGCATACTTATAAGTCCATCAATATTAGTCATCCCATTTGAGCCCAAGCAATACATTAGCAAGTCCAAAGTCAAATTACAGTTTAGCCATCTAAAAACACACAAAAAAAATAAGGGGAAAAGCCAAATAAACAAAAAAAAATAATAATAATAAAAATAAATAAAAAGGAAGCAGCATCACTCATCTCCTTCCTGGCTTCCTTCCTCCCCTCTTCACGCTGACTGAAACAGAGCAAGCAGAAGAAGAAAAAAAAAAACAGATCAACAACTCTTTGTCAGATGAGTTGAAACTCACCCACAACCTCAAATTTTCTGATCAAGATCAACTCTATAGTCAAAGAAATCTAAAACACCATACCTCACCATACTCACCATTAATGGAGCTTGACTCCAAAGCTCAAAATCTGACCAAATTGTTCTATAAATACCAACTCAAACCCATTCAATTGCTCAAGCAAACCACACTTTCAAGGTTTGCTTCAACTTCTCCCTCTTCTCTTTCAATTTCTGATTTTTGTTTTGAAAAATAAAATTAAAAATTAAAACTCTAAACCACCTCTACTTCTCCACGACTCGCCGGAACCACCAAACGGCCACCACCGCACCTCCGCCCAACCACCACAAACCGCCAACCCAAAGCCCTGTTCTTCGCCGGAAAACCGCTGCACCACCATCACTCATTTCCTCCCCCCTTCGCTGCGTCTGCTCTTCTCGCAGCCAGCCCGCAACTCGCCCCTCAACCCGCGAAATACCGCAGCCCAGCCACCCCGTCGGCTGCCTGCGCCCACTTCACCTCCCACCTCCGCCTGAACCTGAGCCACGCCGCCCAACCAGCCGCCCCTCTTCCTTCTCCTCTTCGTGCCCTGTTCTCCTTCCTCTGTTCTTTCCTTTTTGGCTTCTCAACTGATTCTTTGAATCAGATATTCTTCCCCCTCCCCTTTTATATTTCTTTTTTTTCTTTTTAAACAAAAAAAGAATGTTTTCTTTTAAATTATCTATTTAATTTATAAAGTTACTTTGTTTAGATATCATATTCTAAGTTAAATTGATTTAGTCCTTTTAATACTTAAAATGATTTCTTAAATGTTTTTAAAATGTGATTTTGAGTTATTAATAATGCTTTTAAATAATTAAGGAACTTTTCAAAGATTAATTCGAATTACTCGTTTATTAATAAAAAGGGGTTATTTAGGTTACTAACTTAGATTTCGTCAAAAACTCGTTGTAGACTCCGAGTACGTAGACGAGGATTATCAGGAGCTTTGATCTGTTCGTGAATCTAACTTTTGGGCACGCTTCACGAGGTAATTTCCGATGTCCATCTAAACATGGATCCCGTAGTATAAAAATAATTTAATTACGTAACTATGTGATTAGAAATGTGAATTATGATTATGAAAATTATTATGAATTATAACTATTGACTTAAATGCGGATTATGATTAGTAAAATGACTAATGACTATGGACCATGGACTATGGACGATTTGTTATTTTAACGTTATTGATAAATAATCTAATATTTTATTCTCGACATTTGTTTAAATAAAGATTAATTGTTGATGTTGTTATCATTATTATTATTTATTATGATATTATTATTATTATTATTATTATTATTATTATTATTATGCTATTATCGTTATTAAAAGTTTAAAAATGAAAATTTATAATGGATTAGTTATAAATTGGAAAATGATGGATTATTAAATTTACAAGTGATGGTTTTTGTATATGAATGAATATGGGCTTTCTGGAAAAGCCGTGAATGAATTGTGATATTGATATTGGAATGAATATATTGTACACTTGGTTAAATAAGATGTTGTATATGTGTATATGATTTAAGTGATGACTTTCATAAAAGATATTAATCACTTAAAGTGGAATACCGGAGAGAAATGATGAACAGGTTGCCCTGTATGGGAGGTTCAGCGGCCACCTACAGGTTTCTTTGTTACTATGCTGATTTTTCTGTTATTTGTCTTCCTTCTATCTTGATGTGTTTCTAAGTTAGAAGGGGTGTGCACACTAGGGACTCTGTTTTGGCCATTATAACATTTGTAGGTAGTTACTGGGGATTGACCCCGGCCTACACCCTTGAAGTAAGTAGTTACTGGGGATTGACCCCGGCTTACTGGCGTTCTCTTTCCTCTCCTTAAATAAACGGATAATACTGAATTATTGAATTAATTGAAATTATGTGATTATTAATCTTATATATATACGTATGCACTTATGTGATTATTAATTGTATTTATATATGTATATGTGCTATGCTTTCGACTCTATTAACCTATTATTTTCACAAAGTATTTTCAACTTAAGTATTTTACGGGATGGAGTTGGAATTACTCAGTTTTTCTGATTTTTGGGAGCTTGTCTCTCTTGTTTCTTTTCAATGTATTTGTGCAGGTGGGTGATCGACTGGGGGAAACAAAGAGAGAATTTTTAGAGTTGTCATCCACATAGTTTTAATTTAGTTTCCGCTGAGACTCTGAGACATTATATTAATTAGTGTTTTGTTTAAACAATTTAGTTGTTGAAAAACTTAATTTAATTTGAGTTTAGTGTGATGTTACCCATTAGCCTTGCATTTATTTCCAAGGAGATAAGTGCGGCGGTAGCACGCCATCCGAGTCGAACCCTCGTGGATTTTCCCCCAACGAGTTTTATTTAATGAAAAAGGGTTCGATTTGGGCGGGGTGTTACATGTAATGATTTTCCGGTCGATCGGATTTATCCGGATTTGGATACAACTGGGATCAAGTCAAAAAAATGTGCTCAAAATCCATTATTTTGGGTCGGGTTTGAGCCGGGTCAGTTTTTTACCGGCCTAGCAGAAAGATAGTATAATTTATAACATATCCAAGCCTTAGTAATATGTTGCATTTGCTACATGCAAAAAATTAGAGACCAGCTTATCAATGCAAATGAGTGAGCACAATGTTCAAACTTCAAGCCTTTGATTATATTCCTTCACACCCAAATTTTTTATTCTCAATTAGCCTAAATTTACGGGTGCAAACTGAATACAACTGAAATTTTCTTTTTAACATTCAACAACAGATATCATGGTGAAAAGTTCAATCATGGGGTATCTGTCTAAATGATCCATCACCCATCACTTCTAATAATTCTCAAGCTAGTTCAAAGGAGACTGGTCCAGCAAAGATGAAATTTAGGCATGCAATGAAGTGGTCTGGATATGACTTCACATTTTCTCCTATCCATCATCACACAGATGATCGTAAACATAAAGTTGCCATCTTTGGCAAAGAGATATGTAATAAGTTAATAGAGATCGGAGGTCTACACCAGGAACCAACTTTAACATCTCTAACGAGGACTTTCAATGCATCTGTTAAGATAAGGATATCAAATCTACATAGATGCACAATCAAATTCATGTCACGTACGAAAGACGTTAAAGTCTAGTTGTTTAGCTTGGTATGGTTGCTACTTGCTAGTAGTAGTAACTTTATGTTAGTGATCAATTCATCCGCAGGCTATGTCATTGTTTAATTTTGTGATAGCAAATCTGATTTGCACATCGATAGTACGTTATGTCATTACTAACGTTATCATTACTCCAATCACGTCTCCACTACTGAGTTTAGGCACATCGATATGTACGCTATGTCTCGCTAATACTTTTACTGTGTGTTTGGATACAAAATGGGAAGGAAGGGGAGGGGAGGGAAGGGAAGGGGAGAGAAGAGAAAAGGAAGGGAGGAAAGAATGATGTGTTTTCCTTCCAAATCTCTCCATTATTGGAGGAAACAATTTCTTATGAATTGATCCTTCCATTTCCCTCCCCTCCAAATCCCTCACCCCTCACTTGTTATCCAAACAATGGATTTCCTTCCCCTCCCCTTCCTTTCCCTCCTATTTTAGCTATCCAAACAAGCTGTTACTAAGAGTTTAGGCACATGCCAACTTATCTTTTCACAAGTTAGGCATATACAATTTGGATGTTCTAACTTAACGCCGGGGTATTGGTAATTAAATAATATTAGAAATTAACTAATATCTCTATTCTATAAGTGAAGAGGAGGGGGACACCAAAAATCAATATTTATCTTTTTTTTTAATTCCTAATTAAATGGAACAACTCTCTATAACTAACTGTTTTCACATTTTTAAATTTTGAATAAAGAAATACCAAAAACTCTAAATAAACTAAATATTATATTTTTATGCAAAAATTTACATTATTCAGCACGCAACGCGTGCATATAAAACTAATATCTTTATACTATAAGGGAAGAGGGGGGTGGACACCAAAATTAAGAAGAGAAAATAAATAAAATATAGCAAGGAAGTTGTTAAGTAATTAAGTTCTATTTCCAAACTGATTAAGCCATCAGATTTTTAGCAAAGGATCTTTCAGAAAATGGATTCCTATTCGATGTTTAAAACTTCAAACCAAAATATCTAAAAATTTACTAAGTAAAAAAAACTTTAAAAAAATATCAATGGTTATATTTTCTTGAAATTTATAAATAGACACTCACTTTGCTATATTTTTATATATTTTTGAATTTTTTAAACTTTTCAAATACATGAATAATTGATTGCTCATGAGTGAATGTACATTTGATCAAATTGATCATGAAATATGATAAAGTATGTTAGGATAAGTGAGAAAGTGGTTGAGGACAAGGATGACATCTTTTTATAATCTTTTGTAAGATTTTTTGTTTCTTTTGCCGTTTTATTTTTAAATCACTATTGCTAATCTACTCTCTAATATTTATTACTCTTTTTTATGTATTTTAGTTGTTTCATTATATAAACTCTTTTGAGATTACAATGACACCCTCTAAAAAATAACAAAAATTTAACGATTATTTTAAAAGTATGAAAAATATGTATACACTTCACTAGAGAAATTACAATATAGTTTCTCCTAAATTTTTACATATTAAATTTTCGCATTAGGTACACATCGCGTGCATACATGACTAGTTCTCATTATTATACGCTTAGGGCTGGTTTGTATTTAATGTTGTATGGAGTGGGCCAGGGCCAAGGCCAAAGGCCATAGGTTGAACATATATATGCCCTTGCGTTGCCAATCAAAGCCAACCAACTTCACAAATCTAATTTATTTATCAGGTACTTTTGAGTTTTTTTGTATGCATTTTGCCCCTCGTGAAATAGGTGGCTTCTCCTATTTTATTAGAATGTAAGAAGGTTCATACCTCTCTATCCTTAAAAAAGCATTCCATCAACTTCATGAGCAATAATGTGTAAGACAAAATAATTAGGCAGGAAATGATTTCGTGACCAAAGTTGGATTTATCCATAAGGTCATAAGTATCACAGTTCGAGAGTTTTGAACTCGGAACATGCGGCACGCGCGCTCTTGCTTTCTGCGGGCAAGTGTGCTATCCTTAATGCGGAAAAGGGTCTCTTTAGACTCGTGAGGCGCAAACACTCGGTATCTGAAAGGATACTCTTGCCTATTGGCGATAAGAGCGCGAGAAAGGGTCAATCGGGGCGCTCGTGTGCGCAAGGCGGGCACGAGCGGGGCCGACGATGAGATGTACCTGTTTGAGTTTGGGTGGGCGCTTTATAATAAGTGGCGGCACAACATCCAAGTTGGCCAACAACAATAACGTAATATTATAAAGCAAACAAACAGCTGATATGAGGCTTTAATAGTGAACAAACATTTCATTCATTATATCCCCTAAAGAGGCTTAAGTGTGAGATAATACATATTTCTAGTGAACACTGGTTTTGCAGTAACTGAATAATGGAACCTTAAGCCTATAAAAGAGTACTAAAACATAAACTAAAGTATAAGAAAGCATAAACTAAGGAAAATACATATAAAGGCATGTTGCATTGTAACAATAAGGATATGCTTATAAGTATGATGCGAAAATCATTGACCACAGGACTGGCCGAGTGGCGCTATCAATCTATGACACAAACAAATCTCTATACTATAAAGGGGGAGGGGGGTGAACACCAAAATTAAGAAAAGAAAAATAAATAAAATATAGCAAGAAAATTGTTAAGTAATTAAGTTCTATTTCCAAACTAATTAAGCCATTAGATTTTTAGCAAAAAATGTTTAAAACTTCAAACCAAAATATCTAAAAAATTTCTAAGTAAAAAATATTTAAAAAAATATCAATGGTTATATTTTCTTGAGATTTATAAATAGACACCCACTTTGCTATATTTTAATATATTTTTGATTTTTTTAAATTTTCAAATATTCCATCCGTCCTATATTACTTGATACACTTTCCATATTTGTCCGTCCATATTACTTGATACACTTCTAAAAATGGCATGGTCCTACACTAAAAATATAATTTTTTTTATTAAAGGATGGGTCCCACATTGTACTTTATGGAATCAAATAATACCTATATACTCTCTTTTAGTTTTTTATTTTACTTTTGTCAATACACCCATGGCCCACATTTGCCCCAGTACTTTATGGACTTAAATATAACCAACAACTAACTACTCACAATAAAATAAACAAGTCAAATAACACTCCTAAAACTATGTGCCGGTCAAACTGTATCAAGTAATATGGGACGGAGGGAGTACATGAGTAATTGATTGCTCATGAGTGAAGGTACATCTGATCAAATTGATCATGAAACATGATAAAGTATTTTAGGATAAGTGAGAAAGTGGTAGAGGGACAGGGATGACATCTTCTAATAATCTTTTGTAAGATTTTTTGTTTCTTTTGACGTTTTGTTTTTAAATCACTATTGCTAATCTACTCTCTAATATTTATTACTCTTTTTTATGTATTTTAGTTGTTTCATTATGTAAACTATTTTGAGATTACAATGACACCCTCTAAAAAAATAACTAAAATTTAACGATTATTTTAAAAGTATGAAAAGTATGTATACACTTCACTAGAGAAATTACACTATAGTTTCTCCCAAATTCTTACATATTAATCTAGGCACGCATCGCGTGTATACATGGCTAATACTCATTATTATACGTAAATTGGTTTGTATTTAATGTTGTATAGAGTGGGCCAGGGCCAAGGCCAAGGCCAAAGGCCATAGGCCATAGGTTGAACATATATATATATATACCCTTGCGTTGCCAATCAAAGCCAACCAACTTCACAAATCTAATTTATTTATCAGGTACTTTTGAGTTTTTTATGCATTTTGCCCCTCGTGAAATGGTGAGTTCTCCTATTTTATTAGAATGTAAGAAGGTTCATACCTCTCTATCCTAAAAAAAAAAAAGCATTCCATCAACTTCATGAGCAATAATGTTTAAGACAAAATAATTAGGCAGGAAAAGATTTCGTGACCAAAGTTGGATTTATCCATAAGGTCATAAGAATATGCTTATAACTAAGTATGATGCGAAAATCATTGACCATAGGAGTGGCCGAGTGGCGCTAATCTATGACACGGACAAATATAACATGAACTAATTCATACATATGATAAATTACAGCATCGGTCAAATCGGTCAATGATGTTCGCTTCTCACCATAAGTTCTAATTGATCAAGTATAGAGGAAAGCAAAATCTCGCTCTGCTTTAGAAAAATTCAATAAAAACCAATTACAGCTGTCCTCGCAAGATAGTGAGATACTAACTAAACTTGTTATTCTACATGCTTTGCTTTTCTTTACATTATCATTAATCATTGAGATTTATTAGGGCATTTGGTTAGGTATTATTAGACTCTAAGAGCATATTTGATTAAGGTTAAATAGTGTTTAGAAATGGAATCATGTATCAATTATCGTTATTGCGTGTTTGTTATGAGAAAAAGAGAAAGTTAACTCTGTCCAGGCTTAAACAGATACCGCCATTTTGTTATGATGGTTGGTGGTCCCATATGACAATTTTATCCATTATTTTCCTTCTTGTCTTTGTGTTGTGCAAGTATGGAAACGATGACAGGAAAAAGTAAGTGGAGAACAAAAGAATTAATCTAGATGTTTGGGTGGGGCCAAGTGGAGATGTGGGCCAAGATTTGACTTCTCTACATTTGCATAAGAGCATTTTTGTTCCCGTTTTCTTTTATACCAAACAACTAATAACAATAACCCTTATCCTTAGCATTTTCATTTCTTAACTAATACCTTTCCATTCCGTTTCCACTATCTATGCCATACGACCCCTAAGTCTGTATTGTTTGGAGACTCGTTTTATTCTCTCTATTATATAATAGTAACAGACAACCTAAACAAATTAGCCAATTATTCAATACTCGTAAATGGTAGCAAGAGTCTAGATTAAAGTTTTTTTTATTCTTTTTATTCTCTCAATTCCGCAAAGCTCTTTCTCCTTCGTTAGTTTTTATCTATAGCCCTTCACGGTGGTTGTTCCTGCTTTGCCATGGCTGCGTCATCCTCCATCGTTGACACCCGAGACAACCCTACCAGGCTACCACTCTGTTCACCCTATGGCACCCGGGTCTTCCTCTGGGCGGTGACTATGGCTCGATAACGACATCGCTGATACATGGTTGTTCTCTCAACCCATGCCACAACCGACATTGCACCAGACGCTCTTCTCTCTCGAGGCACATCTTTGACGCCTACGCAGGTGCACAACAACCCATTCGCGGCAGCCTCCTCTTCGTGGTCTCTACCAAGTTTCCTCCTGGTTTTGGCAGCGTCAGCCACCATGTTTCACCACCTACATTGCCACCAACGCTGCCTTTGCCGTCTACATAATAGTCGCTTCATTCTTCTCATTTACAGACTCCATTGCACTCCACAACAACCGAAGCATATCAATTCACCAATAATGACATCACGTGGGTGGATTCAATTAAATTGCAAACCCTTGAGATTTCCTCGTGTGGAAAACACAGGTCACTTATTTCTTGTTAATTATGCATCAATTACTTGGTATTGTGAAAGGTACAATTCCTATAACTTCCCCTACTTTTGTTGATGATCTTGGTAATTTCACGCCTAATTCACAATCTTACGAGTATATTGATATCACGTATTTATATAGAGCTTTCGCCCTTATTTATGAGCTAAATTGTGCGTCGTTTGAGCTCTTCGGAGCCATTTTATACTAATAATTGTATATAGTTGTGGAAGCAACCACGGCTTTACGAGATGTTACGAGGCACGTAGGATGGCTCACGAGTTTTATGGATAGTTTATGAGGTCCCAAGACCTCTAAACGTGAAGAATTGAGAGCTAAAGAGTCAAAAGGAGCTTCCCGTACTCTGATCGAGCAAGAAATGACCCGATCGGGCGGTAAAGTTTCACACCCAATCGGGCGGATATCACTCGACCCCATCGGGTGGAAAAACGAAGAAAATATGGTTGGCTTTTTTAAGCCCAACCCGATCGGGCAAACAAGGCCCAATCGGGTGGGTGATAGGGCGAGAACCAAAAAACAAAGATGTTGGCCTGCTGCTGCTAGGGAGCTGCGTCCAAGAAGAAAAGTGGGCCTCTTGCTCACTACCAGCCCGATCGGGCGCTGAAGGCCCGATCCAGATCGGGTGGGCCTTGCTCATTTTGATTGCTGTTGTGCTGCGTTGAAGCCAAGACTCGTAGCTGGGCTTGTGTTGAGGACCCGATCGGGTCAGCGATCGGGTGGCCCAGTTTTCTGTTGTGCTGCTTGTTTTGCGTGGAAATCAAGTGAAATAAGTTGGCATGATTTTTACTATGGGCCCGATCGGGTGGCCCCTTGTCCGACCGGGTCCCGTGCTCGATGTCGCGGAAAATCTATCTTTTATTTCCGTTTTTAGTTAGATTTTTGGTGTATTATAAATACCTTTTCCTCATATTTTTAGAGACACTTTTATTCTGTTTTATTTCCAATAGTTCTTAGCTTAGTTTTAGAGAGTTTTATTTAGATTAAACACTTTAGATTAGTTTAAAGGTGATTGAACCTTGGATTTGATTTCAATAAAAGTTATTGCTTTCCGCCAATTGGTATTCTTCTCTACTCTTAATTTCTTTAATTGCTTTGATTATTTAGTTTGATTATTAGTTTGGATCTTGATGTTGAAATTAGGGTTCTTATTAATTTATTATGGTTGATTTAATTATGTCTGAGTAGTCTAATTTCTAGGGATTTGGTGAGGGAAGCCATGTTTATACCTTGATTATTTGAATTGCTATTAGTTTCTAGGGCTTGATGAGATTGATTATGGTGTGACACTACTACAAAAAAGGCATGAGAAACCGGTCAAAATAGGCATAAGAAACCATACCTTGACCGGTTTCTAGCTCATAGGTCTCCTATGCTAGGAAACCAGTATTTATGTCAGGTTTCACAAATAAAACAAAGAAACCACATATGTCTGTAAACTGGTTTCCTAGATATACTCTGCTGCAATTAAATGCATGTGCTAAGAAACCTCTTTCCCATAAAGTACGGTTCCCTAGATGGTATCTAAGGTACCATATTTTACAAAGCACCGGTTCCTCTCCTTGTTATTATTTTAAAAAAATTATATGCAATATCCAAAATTCTGATTTCATTGACAGTTGCGTCTTGATTGGTATTTTAAAATTCAAATTCTAATTCTAATTCTAATTGCAAGAATTTTAAATTTCTCAAAGAACAAATTTAAGTTTGAACAACTAGAAGTATTATTATACAAAAATGAACAATGTAATTTACATCTCTAATAAGTAGGCTATCTAGAATAAAAGACTACAATTCCAGATTTGTTGCTAATATCTTCTTTATCACCTCAAATCATTTGCCCCTCCATCTTTGTAGCTCTGTAATTCAGATCAAAGCAATACCAAGCAGCAACACCACTGATAATTTAATAAAAAAAATGAAAGAATTAGAATCAAAGCAATAACAAGTGATTTGATTATCACTCAAAACTAAACAGAAAAATAAGAGAATTGAAAAAAAAAACACAGCAAATTACTCAATAATCTCAACAGAAGATCATAATATTTTATAAATCAAACATTCAAAGTTAGATATAGCAAAAAGAGAAAAATAAAAAAAGATCGTATCGCGCACCTTAATCTCTGTCACCCACACTTCCATCCATCTCTATCCAAAATTCATCTATATGAATCAAATTCACCAGGTCCATCATCACTCGCTAATGGAAGCTTAGAAACTTCAGAAACATGTGCTTAGAAACTTTAACCCCACCATAGTTGTATAGTGGAGTCTTAAAATCTTTTAGATGATAAGCTAAATCCATACAAAATTTCTTAAATTGCATGCCAATTAATACGCACAACAGTCAAACAAAAACACAAGAGCAATTGATGCAATCCTGAAAATAAATCAAGAAGGTAGTCAAAATAGGGTTTACCGAGAATGACTTGATGTCGACAAGGTAACGGTACGCCGCTAATTTGATGAGGTTTTAAGGTGGTTGTAACTCTAATTTTGTCACAGTTAAAAGACGCCGGAGATCTAAGTAGGAATGACAGTTCTTGATTCTTGAAGGGGTAAAGACCAGGGAAGAACAAGTAGAGTGTTTTAGATCTAAAAATGAGGAGAGAGAGGGAAGGAATAAAAACTAAAGTAAGTAAATTGATAAACTAGTATTTATATGGCTGCACGCAGTAACCCGCAAAAAGAAAAAAAAATGGTTGCACGCATTTAATGACTCCTTTGACACCAGTTCGATACCTAAGTGGTCTCCTACTTTTATTTCTAAGACCTGTTTTCACTATTATATGGTTTCCTTTCCTAAGAAACCAGTTATTTGACTCGACTGGTATCATATTATAGGTGTCTTTGGCCTTTTTTGTAGTAGTGTGATTTGTTCTTATTGAGTAATTAACGTTATTGTGCAGTTTCATTGATTACTTGAGGTTAATAATTGTTTGCACAGACCCGTCTTACTTTTAGAGGCCTAGTACACTTCAGTAATTTTGATTATGTTTGTGAACATGCTGCATATGTTGAATTATGGGCGGTTAGACTTAGCCATAGCTTGACACTGCTCTAATCTTTCGATTCTTGACCTAGGTTCTGATAGTTGTTTGATCCCTTGATTGGTATAAGCATGGTGGACCGAACTAATTCCTAGACCTTTATTTCATAGATTAAAATCCATTTTATATTGATTTCTAGTGCTTAATTAGTATTTCAGCTTATTCCTATCTGATTTTGTCTGAAGTAGCTGTTTAGCTAAATATTAACTTAGAACTCCGTCTCTCTATGGATTCGAACCTACTTTCCTTGACTATCATTGTTAGAGGACTTAGGATTTATCTTTGATTAGGTGATACGACTTTAGCCTGTCATATATACGGCTTGATCAACAAAGTAATTTGTGGTTTTATGCTACATTATCCCGTGATGTTATGCTAGATGTGCATTGATTACATAGTTATGTGGAGATATAAAATAGACTAAAGTCATGATTTTTACATGCTAGTATGGCTAGGTCCATGGACTTGAAAAATAGATTGAGTCATATAAGAAACCTGAACAACAGTCTATGGAAGCCATTTTTCCGCGAAATAAAGGTTATTGTAGATTCCTTAGCTGATATTTAGTGTTCTGTGTATGATCTCGTTCAATACACTTTGACTGTTGGATCGTGAGCATGATTATGATGTTCTTATCACCACTTTGTTACAATTGCCAACGACATTGACTTTGGACGATCTCCGCCCTAAACTCTTACAGCATGAGCAACACATCAAGTCTATGTGTGCTTATGACGAGGTGCCTACTACTCATAAGTCATAAGGCGTTAGTTGATGTTCAGTTTGGCTCTTTGGGTTTGAAGGCATCTACTTTTGGTGGTTCGAACTCTAAAGGGCAAGTGTTATGTTGATATTTCACCATGTTTTGACCCCCATTTCATTACTAAAACGATACATTTCATGCGTGGTTCCGCTATATTCCACTAGATTTTACTCTTGTTTGTAGTTTTGTGTCTTTTGAGTTATTTCAGGGACATTAGAGCTATTTGGAGGTGGAATGGACCATTCTGGAGCATGTAGATGATCGTTAGAGACTCATGATCGCGTTCGAGTTCATTTGGATGCATTTAGAGAGTCATTTGGGATCCGTTCAATCAGGACCCGATCGGGTTTGACTTGGACCCGATCGGGTTTGACCATGGACCCGATCGGGTTTGACTTAAACTTGATCGGGTTTGTGTCGAATTTAGTCCTTTTCGGACTCCTATCTTTATTTTATTAGTAGAGTATAAATAGGTTTCGATTAGCAATTGTAACCTATTCCTAATTACTCAGTTTTAGACTCTTTTACTATCAAAAACTCTTAGTTTAGCCCTAATTACATTGCTTTGGATTAGTTTTGAAGATCAAAGACAGCAGATATGTGAAGTTTAATTGAAGTACTCATTAATTCAAGTTTGAATTCTTCTCTATTCTCTTTTGCTATTTCTCAATTATGTTTATAGTTCTTATTGCCATAATTCAATTGAAGTACTCGTATGATTAGGGTTTGACAAGTTTGTTTTCATTATCAAGTTGCATCATCGTTAGACCTAGTTTTTATTATCAATGGGAGTTGGAATAGAAATTAGGGATTCTTTGTAGCATTGTTGTTATTTCATCAATTGAATTCGCCAACGAAAGTTGGGATTCAATATAGATTGGCTTGTCATTGATCGAGATTCTCACATGAAAATAGTGAGAATTGAGATTGAGAGTTTCACTTGACATTGATCCTTAATGCTTCTAATTTTGTATGTTAGCCATGAAAATAGGAAACATGCATATTAGTTAGGCCTTTTGTAGTCACGAGAGTGGTCTTAAGGTAGTTCTTTTCGAAAGAATGTCATCTCTCCTAAGGTTCGATTCTTTAACTGGAATGTAAGTTGTGTCTGATCAATTCATGTTAGTGGTGATGCTCAGTCTTAGTACTTTCTTATCATTGTTATCATCGTTATTGTTATCCTTCTTATTAGTCTAGAAATTAGTTTGATAGTTTATTTCATCGATATAAAATTGTGTAGCTATTTCATAGTCTAGAATCAACTAGTGTTTAATCTTGCACCTCCCTGTGTTCGACCCGTTAGTACTACGATACCATTCACTTGCGGTATTAAAATAAAACCGTAACAAGTTTTTGGCGCCGTTGCCGGGGAGGCTACGGATTAGAATTAGTTTGATTTTAGATTTAGTAGACTACACCTTTTCCCTTTGTTTTTCTTTTCCTTTTGCTGTTTAAATTTTCTCTTCTAGTAGTTGTTTCTGAATGCACAGGCGCTCGAGATCAGTAGATAATCTATACTTCGACCCTGAAATCGAAGCCACTGCAAGAAGGCGCAACGCAGAAAGAAGAAGAAAATAGTTAGAGGACAATCAAAGAGAGACAATGGCTCGTCCTCTCAGAGACTATAATATGCCGGGTGTTACATCAACATCTAGCATTGCCAGGCCTGCTGTAGAGGCCAATAATTTTGAGATCAAGATCTGGCTGATTCAGTTCATTCAGCAAGATCAATTCAGTGGCAATCCTACAGAGAATCCGAATGACCACATCAATTCTTTTCTGGAGAAGTGTGATACAGTGAAGATAAATGGGGCCTCTGAAGAAGCAGTTCGACTTCGGTTATTTCCCTACTCATTAAGGGATAATTCGAAGGAGTGGTTGAAGAAACAAGAAGCTAATAGGTTCACCAACTTGACTGCCTTGGCCACTGCCTTCTGCCGCAAATACTTCCCACCAGGGAGAACTGCCAAGCTACGAAATGCAATCACATCATTCACTCACATGGATGGTGAAACACTCTATGAAGCTTGGGAGAGATACAAAGATTTGCAGAGGCAGTGCCCACACCATGAGATTCCTAGTTGGCTTATCATTCAGACATTCTATAATGGTTTAGCTAATGAGGACCGTACTTCTATTGATGCTGCTTCTGGTGGTGCACTAATGGCTAAGACTGCTGAACAAGCCCTAGAGTTGATCGAAGAGATGGCCACTAACAACTATCATTGGTTCAGTGAAAGGTCATCAACGAAGAAAGGAGGCAGATATGAGGTCGATGCAATAACTTCTCTATCTAGTAAAGTTGATGCATTGACTCAGCACATTAAACAAATGTCTGGAGGTGCTAGTGCGGAGATGAATGTTTTTCAAGGGAACAATGCTACTAGGTCCGCTGAAATGAGTATCATGGAACAAGAGCAAGTCAATGCTCTATATGGTAATGTTAGACCTATGAACGACCCATACTCAAATACCTACAATCCAGGTTGGAGGAATCATGA
The DNA here is from genome assembly GCA_947645195.1 of Patellifolia procumbens. NCBI lineage: Eukaryota > Viridiplantae > Streptophyta > Magnoliopsida > Caryophyllales > Amaranthaceae > Patellifolia > Patellifolia procumbens. The sequence goes on from CANSGD010000144.1 coordinate 6,635,228, forward strand.
GAACTTTTCTTGGAGCAATAATCAAAATCAAGCACCACGACATTCCACTCCTCCAGGTTTTCAGCAAAGGCCACAAGGTCAATCCTCTCAACCACCTCCTCAGAATCTTACACTGATACTTTATTAGAGAAGCTTCTTGCTAATTCAGAGGAGACCAACAAAAAGTTCGACATAATTGACGCCCACAACAAAATAGTTGACACCCAAATAGCACATCTAGCTCAGCAAATGTCCCATGTGACCCAACAGATAGCCCAACTTCAGAGGGCACCACTCCAATTTCCGGGGCAACCAGAACTGAATCCAAAGGGTCACCAAAATGTTAGTGTGATCACCTTGAGATGTGGGAAGACTTTGAAGGAACTAGAAAAGAATTCTGAGGGTCTAAATGATGTGGTTGCTAAGGAAGATGTCATGAAAGAAGTTGAGAAAGAACAATCGAAGCCAACTAGAGAATATGTGGAGCCGGCACCTTTCCCTCATCGTTTGGCCAAGGCTCGAATTGAGAAGAAATATGGCAAGTTCTTGGAGTTATTGAAGGGAATGCATATCAACATCCCTTTTCTTGAGGCAATTGCTGAAATTCCTGCCTACGCTAAGTTCTTGAAGCAGCTTGTGTCGAGTAAGAAGAAGAACATTCAAGAAGCCTCTACTGTGGAGCTTTCTAAGGAGTGCAGTGCTATACTTTTGAATCAGCTCCCTCCTAAACTGGGTGATCCTGGAAGTTTTTCCATTCCTTGCTCCATAGGGGATGTGAAAATCGAAAGGGCACTCTGTGATCTTGGGGCTAGTGTTAGCATTATGCCTAATAAAATATTCCAGAAATTGAATTTGGATACTCTAAGCCCCACTCGTGTCTCCCTACAGTTAGCTGATCGGTCTGTCAGATACCCTTTGGGTGTTGTGGAGGATGTACCTCTCCAAGTTGGTGAACTTACTATCCCTGGCGACTTCTTCGTCTTGGAGATGCTAGAGGATGCGAAGAAAAGGGATGTCTTGGAGATGTCTCACCGCTCTTGCGTGGGCGGCATGGTCGTATAGAAATTCAGTGGTTTTTAATGAGCCATAGATAAATTGAGTGAACATTGTGGGTTCCCCGGAATTTGGTGCGGGATTATAGTGAATATGCAGGCAAGGTTTTTGTGGGGAATCGTGCTGGCTGCTTAGGTGTGGTGTCACTGGGGGATTGGCAGCCTCCAAGGATGGGGAGGGTAAAAATTAACTCGGATGCGGCAATGATGACCGACGTGGGCGTTGGTTTGCGTGCGATCTTGCGGGGGGATGATGGTGTTTTGCAGGCAGCTTATGTGAAAAGGGTGGCAGCTCAGTGGCCTGTTGAGTTCACAGAGGCTATGGCTGCCCATACTGGATTGCTGGTTGCTAGGGAATTGGGTCATGAGGAAGTAGATTTGGAATGTGACGCGATCTTGGTTGTGAAGGCGGTTGTGATGGGGTCTTTGGGACGCTCTCCCTTTGATATGGTGATTGAGGATTTAAGATTTATTAGCTCTTCTTTTAATTATTTTTCTTGCTCTCATGTAAAGCTGGTTGGGAATGTGGTAGCTCATTCGATGGCTAGATGTATGCCCGATAATGGGGCGGAACAATTATTTGTAAACTCGTTTCCCCATTTCCCCAAGGCATTGCTACCTTGGCAAACTTTGATTAGTAAATTCCCCGTCCCCGTCTTTACCCTCAAAAAAAATACTTAATGTCAATTACTTAAAAAAATAAGCAGCAGCACCAAGCAAGTTTACACCATAAAAAATTACTAAAAGTCTTGCCTTACCAAAACAACCCCTATATAAATAATAGTAGTACTAGTAACTAGTAGTGCAATTTCAACGGTATTTCCCACCATCCAAAACCATCACAACGCCATGAACTCTCACACTCAACTCCTCCTTCTCTTTTTCACCACTACAATCCTCCTACACTCCGCCACTTCCTCCTCCGTCACCACCGCCACTGCATTCCCCTCGTCGTATGGCGAAGAATCGTGTCGTGTTTTTTCTGGCATTGATGACACCCTTATCCCCCCTAGAAGGGAGACTTATGGAGGTGGCCGGATTATTGACATCACCCATCGTATAACCCCCAACATGCCAACGTTTGGCTCGTCCGACGGGATCGGTGAGGTGGTTCGGCTGGTAAAGAGCATGAGGAATGGCTCCGTTGCTAACACTTCCGAGATGAAACTCCAAACCCACACTGGCACCCAAGTTGATGCCCCCGGCCATTTCTTTGACCACTACTTTGATGCTGGTTTTGATGTTGATACCCTTGATCTCGATGTCCTTAATGGTATTATAATAATTTGCTCTTTCTTTTTATTGACTTATTTTATTTGTTTTATGATGTTTGCTGATTATGAAGATTAGATAATAATCCATTGTAGGTCTTAGTTGATGATTTTCTAAACAAAAATAATTTAGTCTTTAAAACATTTTTTGCCCATAATATAATACTAGTGATATAAGTTTTATATCCTCCTATATGAGAAATCAGAATTACAGTGTGCCAGCAAGTATAATTAGTAAAGCTTTGTATGTGATCAAATTTAATTCATTTGAACCATTGTCTTTTGTAGCTAGACTGCTAGAGTTAACTTATGTGGTCTTTTTCTATGACTTGTTAATCTTGTTGACTCAATTTATTAAATGCATTTTATTTATTTTTTACTCAATCCATTTTATTATATATGCACCTTTAAAACCATTATTAGTTTATTCTAAGTATAATTTTTTTGGGTGTTATAGGTCCCGCTCTGTTGGTTGATGTACCTAGACACAGCAACATAACTGGTATTTTCTCCTTCGTGTTTGCTTATTCCTCCGATTGACCCATATGATATCTCATAACCAAGTAAGGCTTGGTCTAATGGAAAAGAGTGACCCTTCCAATTTTGAAGTTGGGGTTCAATCCTCAATAGGGGCACTTTGAGAGTAGGATTTTCCGTATCATTCCCTTCTCTCAAAGTGTCTGATCCAATAGGCGCTGAGGGGGTGCGGCCGTGGGGGCCACTTCTTCTCACAAAAAAAATGATATCTCATATTAATTAGTCCCATTTTATTGGGGGTTTGGATGGATCAGCATTCAGGAAGTATTTTCTTTTAATTTTCACAAGGAATTGCCTGGGTGAAATATTCCCTCATAAGAGTACTAATTTTAAACATTACTCTATCCGTTTCTACAAAATTGTTACACTTCTACTTTTACCATTTAGGGATATATGACCCACTAGTTTTTTATTCAACTAAATATTAGTGGCCCTACACTTTTACCATTTTGTCATGCTTTTCATTTTTTTTATTCTTTATTATCTCTTCTAAACTTACTTTTCCTATCATTGCCATGCTTTTCATACCCACTTTCCTTGGTTATTGGATTTTTAGGAGTGTAACAATTTTTAGGAAACGGAGGAAGTATATCTTTTGTATTCATAATTGTTTATTAGAAGCTACTCATCACATAAATATGCTTGTTGTTTTCCAAATTTTCCCAACAGCGGATGTTATGAAGATATTGCATATACCTAAAGGAGTGAAACGTGTTCTTTTTAGAACTTTAAACACTGACAGGTAATTTTAAAACTAGTTTTTACCATTCGTTGTTATTACATGCTGTGATGAAACAGATAAATTAGCAAAATAAAAGAAAACTTACCCTAGCCCCAGCTTGTACAGTTTTTAGTCAAATTATGATTCTTATGGCAATTGCCAATATCCTCTACCTATCAAATGTATAGCACAACTATTATTTTCTTAACAGACAACTGTTTATATAAACACAACTAGTTTTTATCCCAGGTGATGCCCGAGCTTTAGTATACTTCATTTATTAAGTCTTTTTAGAGTGAAGCCAATGGATAGACCACCATTGGTCTTTGAGGAGAGAGTATAAAAATAATATTATTAAATGAAGAAAGAGAAAAAAAGGAGGTGAGAGAATTGATGATCGGTCCTTCAACAAGGACCAATTCATCTTGGTTTTTCATGCCACATGGCAAAACAAGAGAGGAATACAGATTTATGTGGGGCCCACAGCTGTCAACAAATGAAAGGTTAAAGATCCAACATAGTAGATCATCCATTGGGGTAAAAAAAATAATGGGATTTTCAATAAGGGATCATGAATGAGGTGGAAGAGTGTGAAATAATAATATAATTGATGATCCCAAAAATGGGATCATCCATTGGCTTCACTTTTATGCTATTCATCCTTTTTAACAACATTAATTTACACTTACCAAATAATTTAATGCATTTGATACTCCCTCCATCCCAAATTATTCGCTACATATTGACTTTAGCCACTATTAACTTTGTTATTTTGACTGTCTTTGAATATATATGCGTAACGGAAACATACTCATGCGGGATCTTGTTTAATTTGTCTCAATGCGTACTTTTCAAATATATAATTTTTGTTACTTTTTCCTATACCAAATTCGAGATATTAATTTTTGAAATCACACATTAGAAACTGTGAAAAAGTAAATGTAGCAATAAATTGGACGGAGGTAGTAACATCTAAGTGCTGAGTAGCTTAGTGGTTGGAGCATAACTCTATAAGTAAGAGATCATGTGTTCGAAAATCGATACACATTTTTCTATTTCATGAGGAAGAGGAGAACAAGACTGTCCAAATGGTCGATGATTTGCCAAGATATAATTGTCGTGTACGAATGATGTGGCAAGGTACACGTGGCCTATTAAAACAATACGATTGATTATTGATGTTTTTACTAAAACTGCTATTAAATAGTGTCGTTAATTTCTCTCTTTAACGTGGTTATAAATTATTTATACTTATAAATGAGAAAATACAATTGGATTATAACTCGAAACATAAAGGATGCCATGCCATGATAAATCTTCTAAGACAAGCAAATTTGCATCGAAAGAAAGAATGAATAACACGTGCAAACTCATACTTTATATGGAGTTGGATCCTAATTACTATTACAGGTAGATAGAGTAGACATAGAATTTACACGTTAGTTATTACAGGACTGTTCTTTCAACTTAATTATATGACCTTATTAAAACTTATCTAAACTTAATTTATTTTCAAACCTTATTCGATGTGGGAAAACTGACACGAGTGTTTTCGTTATAGGCGTCTTATGTTCAAGAAGGAGTTTGATGCTAGCTATGTGGGTTTCACGGGGGATGGAGCACAATGGTTGGTGGATAATACAGACATCAAGCTTGTTGGTAAGTATTATAACCAAATGCTAACGGGCTTAATGTAACACATTTTATTTTCTATATACCAAGATTAATGAAATGATTGAAATCTACTTATGAAATAAATAGACATAATAATTTCAGATTTAGAATGCTATGATGCAAAAAAAATTATGCGAGCTTCAACTTCCCATCAAAACGAATGATAAATAAAATAAATCAAAAGCTTCTGCTATACAACTGAGGAAAAAATATCTCACGTCAAAAGCAGTAGCTTCCAATTTATAACCCAAGTAGTAGCTATTAGTATATTAATAGCTCGCCATATGATTTTAGGATTGAACCTACTTAGTCTATGGTGTTGGATGCCTGGGTGGGGTGTTACTCCCTTGTGCCTGTGGTGCTTCGATACTCCGCTGTTAACAACTTCAATTCACCGATGTTTTTAATTTGCTTCCTTGTTATAAACAATTGAAACATTTGCAGGTGTTGATTACCTATCTGTTGCGTCAGTTGATCATCTGACAACTACTCATCTTGTCTTCCTCGAAAGCACGGTAAGAACTTTACTTCCTTCAGATAGAGTGAGGATCCTTTTTGGGGTGATTTGAAGATTTCATTCCAAGTTTATCTTCTCCCCATAGTGTAGGAATTTAGATGCTTAGAGCGGAATTTCAAGAATCATATTCTTTACATCTAACCCAAGAACAAATTGCATAAACTAACATGAATCAAATAATATATAATAATATATACCTTTGATGCGTGAATCCACAAAAGTATTAGCTTCCAAGTGAGATCCTGAAAGAACGTCAAGCGTCGTTCCTCTAGTGTTGGTCCACGAACAACGGTTAGATCACCACGTATGCTAGTACGGAAAGAGAGAACTTTTCACTCTTTACTTTGTATGGTGTTTGGCCAAAAGATGATGATGTTGTATCCACTCTTTTGCAACCTCTACATCAATATATAGAGTGGTTGCATTGGTGGTTTCATGAGGCTTAATTGACCACATAATGTCATACATTATGAGGCTTAATTAGGCACATAAAGCCACTCTTTATGAGTCATTCAATCACAAGAGTTACAACTCTTTTCCTACCATCCATATGACCATCCAAAATGAATTTGGATGAATATCTAACCTTTGTTACAATGTGTGACCTCATAGGACCCAATTAATATTAGTAGTTAGCCTAATCTCAATAGTCCAACAAACCGTAATTTAGCTTCTAGCAAAACGTTACGGTCTCCTAATATTATTGAATATATTATCTCTATAAACTTGTCCAAGTATACTTAGATTATTACACTTGATCGAAGGACAAAATCCTTCAATCTCCCACTTGTCTAAGAACAAGTGTGTAATCTTCAAACTCCTTAAGTCACTTAATGTCCAACTTGATGATTTGTTAACATCCAATGTTAACAGTATCACTGTTCAAGTTGATTCCTGAAATCCGAGTTCGAACTGTCGAAACAAATGATTAACTCTTTAATTCATTTGAGCACGGCCATGCATTTTTCCAGTTCTCGCTCTTCAAGAGGCCAAGACACCAATCCTAACTGTTTAGGAGGACTTATCCATTCTTGCATAACCAAAACTCCCACTCAATTCCTAGCAATTCCGATCACTGCCTTTATAACCTCCTTTTACGGCACGGCGTTTTGCAGTGTCATAAATATACTAATCCTTAAGCGAGAATAGTGTCATACTCATGTCAAAGGAATCCACTAAATATAATGACGAGATTCTCAAAACACTTTAGAGAAATCTCTGTGGGTCTGTCCGACACGTATCCATTATACATGTCTATGTAAATGACTAGACATCTCCATGTCCCCATAGCCAATGAAACTGTGCTATCAATCATCTTACAATCTAGTCTCGAAACTGAATCATTTACGTCCAATTTAACGATTCAGACTAGGGACTTAGATATATTATAACTCCTGTTCACCAAATAGGGTTTCATTTGTCAAATCACGTATTTGACAAACCTATCAAATGTTATAAAATATCTTGGACGTTTTATTTAATACTAAACCAAGATTAAATAAGATCATAAACCTTTATTGATAAACATAATGAAATCATTATAAAGAGCAAATATAATTGTGAACTAATTAAAAGTAAATAGCGCACAATCAAACCCACTCTCCTATATGCTTAACCCCTATAGCCCTAGTGTGACTCTCATGCTTGGGCTGAGGCAACGGTTTAGTCAACGGATCAGCAACATTTTGATCCGTATGAACTTTCCTAACTATTACATCCTTTCTCTCAACGATTTCTCGGATGAGATGAAACTTCCTAAGTACATGTTTACACCTTTGATGTGACCTTGGTTCCTTAGACTGAGCAATGGCACCATTATTATCACAGTGTAAAACAATGCCATCTGAAATGCTAGGTACTACTCCTAGCTCAGAAATGAACTTCTTCATCCAAACAGCTTCCTTTGCTGCATCTGCCGCAGCAATGTACTCAGCTTCTGTTGTAGAGTCTGCGACAGTGCTTTGCTTTGAACTTTTCCAGCTCACTGCCCCTCCATTTAGACAAAAGATGAAACCAGACTGGGATCGGAAATCATCTTTGTCAGTTTGGAAGCTCGCATCTGTGTAACCCTCAACAATTAACTTAGTTTCACCTCCATATACTAAGAAATTATCCTTAGTCCTTCTTAAGTACTTTAGGATATTCTTAGCTGCACTCCAGTGTACATCACCTGGATTTGATTGGAATCTGCTACACATGCTCAAGGCATATGAAACATCTGGACGAGTACAAATCATGGAATACATAATGGACCCTATCGCTGACGCATAAGGAACATTACTCATTCGCTTAATCTCATCAGGTCCAGAAGGACACTGAGTCTTGCTAAGCGACATACCATGTTGCATGGGAAGAAAACCTCTTTTAGAGTTTTCCATGTTGAACTTAGTGACGATCTTATCTATATAAGTCCGTTGGCTAAGTCCAATCATCCTCTTAGATCTATCCCTGTAGATCTTGATTCCCAAAATGTACTCCGCATTTCCAAGGTCTTTCATAGAGAAACAACTTTTCAACCATTCCTTGACTGACTCAAGCATGGGAATGTCATTTCCTATGAGAAGTATATCATCTACATACAAGACCAAGAAGACTATGTTACTTCCACTCTCTTTCTTGTAAACACAAGACTCTTCTCCGTTTTTGAGAAAACCAAACCTTTTGATTGCCTCATCAAATCGGAGATTCCAACTCCGGGATGCTTGCTTCAATCCATAGATGGATTTTTGAAGCTTACATACCCTCCTAGGATTTTCTGGATCTACAAAACCTTCCGGTTGTGTCATATACACATCCTCTTTCAAGAACCCATTCAAGAAAGCGGTTTTGACATCCATCTGCCAAACTTCGTAATCATAAAAGGCAGCGATCGCTAGGAGTATCCGAATGGATTTAAGCATTGCTACTGGTGAAAAGGTTTCGTCATAGTCTATACCATGAACTTGCTTGAACCCTTTTGCAACCAACCTTGCTTTGTAAACCTGAATGTTACCATCCTTGTCTGTTTTCACCTTGAAAACCCATTTGCAACCAATAGGTGTAACCCCATCGGGCAAATCCATCAAGTCCCATACTTGATTTTCAGACATGGATGCCATTTCGGATTTCATGGCTTCAAGCCATTTTTCGGAGTCTTCACTCATCAAGGCTTGCTTGTAAGTAGTAGGTTCCTCAAATTCTAAAATCATTATCTCAGAACTTTCGGTCAACAAGAAATCAACAAACCTTTTGTTTGGTATTCTTGGTCTACTAGACCTACGAGGGGCTGCAACAGGAGAAATTTTCTTCTCAACAATTTGAGAATTTTCGCACGAATTAAATTCGGGTGGGACAGTAGAAGGTTCGTGTATGGAATGCACGTCCTCCAACATTTGGTCAGTTATGGGAGAAGATTCCTCCAAAGGAGGAACTACTTCAAGCTCCACAGCTGGCACTTGTGTTTCTGACTCTGACATAGGTTGAACTATGTCCATTTGTTGCTTTTCTCGAATTTCTTCGAGAAATACATTACTCCCACTTGCCTTTTTGGAAATAAAATCTTTTTCCAAAAAGACACCACGACGAGCAACAAACACTTTGCCCTCGTTTCGATTGTAGAAGTAATAGCCCTTGGTTTCTTTGGGATAACCCACAAAGAAACACTTATCTGATTTAGGGGCGAGTTTGTCTGAAAGTAATCGTTTTACATAGACCTCACAACCCCAAATACGTAGAAAGGACAAGCTTGGAATTTTTCCACTCCATATCTCATATGGTGTCTTTTCTACTGCCTTTGATGGAGTTCTATTAAGTGTGAAAGCAGCAGTTTCGAGAGCATATCCCCAGAAGGATATTGGAAGATCAGCAAAACTCATCATAGACCGAACCATATCAAGTAGAGTCCGGTTCCTCCTTTCAGATACACCATTCAACTGAGGTGTTCCAGGCGGAGTTAGTTGTGAAAGAATTCCACAACTCTTTAAGTGATCACTAAACTCTTGGCTTAAATATTCACCACCACGATCGGATCGTAGTGCTTTAATTGTCTTGCCAAGTTGGTTTTGGACTTCATTTTGAAATTCTTTGAACTTTTCAAATGATTCCGACTTATGCTTCATTAAATAGACATATCCATATCTACTTAAATCGTCAGTAAAAGTAATGAAGTACCCAAACCCTCCCCTAGCTTTGGTGCTCATTGGTCCACACACATCAGTATGTATTAGGCCCAATAGATCACTGGCCCTTTCACCCTTTCCAGTAAAAGGTGACTTTGTCATTTTGCCCATCAAACACGATTCACACACATCAAATGGCTCAAAGTCAAAGGATGTGAGAAGTCCATCTTTATGTAACTTTTGAATGCGTTTCGCGTTTATATGTCCTAAACGACAATGCCATAAGTAAGTAGGATTAGTATCGCTTGATCTATGTTTTTTGCTGTCTATGTTAAGGACATCTTTGTCTAAGTCTAGAAAATATAGACCATTAGACCTTTTAGCGGTGGCATAAAACATTGAATTCAAATAAACAGAGAAACAACCTTTCTCAATTGTAAATGAAAACCCTTCATTATCCAAAACAGGAATAGAAATAATGTTTTTGGTAATAGCAGGAACATAATAACAATTATTAAGCTCTAATATTAATCCAGAAGGCAAAGGTAGACTATAAGTTCCAACAGCAACGGCCGCAACTCTTGCACCATTTCCAACGCGCAACTCTACCTCTCCTTTAGCCAAGTTTCTACTCCTTCTTAGTCCCTGCACATTCGAAACAATGTGAGAAACACAACCGGTATCAAATACCCAAGAAGTAGATGTTGCTAAATTAATGTCAATGACATAGATACCTGAAGAAGAAGCCCCAGACTTCTTATCCTTCAGATACTTCGGGCAGTTACGCTTCCAATGACCTATTTGATCACAATAGAAGCACTTGGCATTTGCGGCCACCTTTGGCTTTGCCTTTGCCTTTGGCTTATCAACAGTCTTAGTAGCAACTTGCTTGCCCTTATCTTGCTTTTTCTTGCCAGCCCAAACCTTCTTAAAACCCTTTCCCTTTTGAACCATAAGAACTTCCTTCTTAGGAGCAGCGGGGATGTTTTGCTCGGCAGTCATGAGCATCCCATGTAACTCAGCAAGGGTCTTCGTCACTCCATTCATATTGAAGTTCAACCTAAACTGATTGAATCCATCATGAAGTGAGTGAAGTATGATGTCAGTAGCCAACTCTTGGCTATAAGGAAAGCCCAACCTCTCCATTGCCTCGAAATAGCCAATCATTTCGAAGACATGAGTGGCGACCGACTTGCCTTCAACTAACACACACTCAAGAATAGCCTTGTGAGTCTCGTACCTCTCAATCCGAGCTTGTTGCTGAAACATAGTTTTCAGTTGCCGGATAATACTGTAGGCATCCAAGCTAGCAAACCTCTTTTGAAGGCTTGGTTCCATAGCCGCGAGCATAAGGCAAGTAACAATTACCGACCTTTCCTCAATGGCCTTATGGGCCTCCTTTTCGGCTTCAGTAGAGGTGGCGGTTAAAACTGGGATCGGGGTTTCAAGAACATCCTCTCGACCTTCGGACCTAAGAACAATTCTTAGATTCCTTTCCCAATCAAGGAAGTTGTTTCCGTTCAATTTATCCTTCTCAAGGATTGAACGTAAGTTAAACGGTGAATTATTGTTATTACCAGACATGATATCTACATAGAAGATGCAAAAGTAATAAGTATGTTTATCATAATAGCTCTTAACATATTTTAAACATTTCAAAATAAAAGCCATGCACTTGATCAATTTCAAAGTGTCCCTTTTAATCAAGTGATTCTAAGATCCTATCAAACATGAATTCTAAGTGGACTTTGGCCTCAACTTAAAATCAAGTTTAAAAGGTAAGTAAACTCTTTTACTAATTACAACAATTGTAATTCTTAGTTGATAGGTGATTGCTAAGGTGATTCTAGCTTCCAGGTAAGGAAGTTACCCACAACGTTGGGGAGAGCCTTCCTAATCCTAGACAAAGCTTATCACCAAAAACACAAAACCCATCACTATTGCTTCAAAATCCAAAACTGTTTTGATGATTTTGTTGGGCCAAACCAAACTAAACATGCAAATTTCGGAAATTCACTCTACTTAGCCCAAGATTGGAAGTAACACTCTGCTTTGGCAGAACCTATTACTAACAATCAAGTTTTAGTAGGTGTTTATTTGGAGTAGCAAAAACCCAATATTTCATTTTAAGGGACCTAAGTAAATTATCATGTTGATTTAATTACTAGTGAACATTTAACACAATTAAATCACAAGCATAATAAACTTAGAAAGCATTTAAAAGAAAAATTTAAATGCAAAATTAAAATGTGATCCTAGTATGGCCCCTAATCCTAAAGACTACTCTTTAAGGCCTCCATTGTTGAATCACCATGGATCTCCATCCTTGTGCTTCATGGGTACTTGAATAAAAAATAATTTTTTTTTTTTTGGAATTTAAACTAAAATATTACAAAAAATACCAACGATGCGCAGATCGTATTTAGATTACAAAAATACATTAACGATACGCAGATCGTATTTTCTATCCAAGTTTGGGCCATACTAGTCACCGCATGTATCCATAATATCAACATATATTATATAAGCATGCGTTTTAATCAACTATTAAAGATAAAAAATATCATGTTATAACAACTTTAAAACATAATATCACCATCAAGATTTAATCACATATTAAATCATATGGTTAGTACCTTAGAGGACTTTAAATCATTAAGCTTATAAATTTAATCTACTATTAAATTTAAAGAAATGATACCAAAAGACACTCTTAGTAACCTTCATATAATTTAATCATATTAAAATATGATATTCATGACAATTAATCACATATATCAAAGCAAAGAGCAATAATTAAATTAATTTGACATAAAATCTATTGTGCATCAAACACCTCAAATAATTAAATTCAAGAACTAGGCATATATATATAATTCAATTTAAATAAGAAAAACAACAAACTTATTTTTCCTACAAAATTCGAATCATATATAAAAGAAAATCATAATTTTCCGGTCACTTGGTCGAATTTTGAGTATAATATAAACATAAAAATCCAATTTTTATGTTTCCAATCAATTAATATCATAATATTAATTATGCAAATAAAATCATATATAAATCCCTCCTTTAATCGAATTAAAATAATAATAAAACACATCAAACAAATGAGCATATTAATCTATGCAATAGGCTAACTGATACCACTGTAGGAATTTAGATGCTTAGAGCGGAATTTCAAGAATCATATTCTTTACATCTAACCCAAGAACAAATTGCATAAACTAACATGAATCAAATAATATATAATAATATATACCTTTGATGCGTGAATCCACAAAAGTATTAGCTTCCAAGTGAGATCCTGAAAGAACGTCAAGCGTCGTTCCTCTAGTGTTGGTCCACGAACAACGGTTAGATCACCACGTATGCTAGTACGGAAAGAGAGAACTTTTCACTCTTTACTTTGTATGGTGTTTGGCCAAAAGATGATGATGTTGTATCCACTCTTTTGCAACCTCTACATCAATATATAGAGTGGTTGCATTGGTGGTTTCATGAGGCTTAATTGACCACATAATGTCATACATTATGAGGCTTAATTAGGCACATAAAGCCACTCTTTATGAGTCATTCAATCACAAGAGTTACAACTCTTTTCCTACCATCCATATGACCATCCAAAATGAATTTGGATGAATATCTAACCTTTGTTACAATGTGTGACCTCATAGGACCCAATTAATATTAGTAGTTAGCCTAATCTCAATAGTCCAACAAACCGTAATTTAGCTTCTAGCAAAACGTTACGGTCTCCTAATATTATTGAATATATTATCTCTATAAACTTGTCCAAGTATACTTAGATTATTACACTTGATCGAAGGACAAAATCCTTCACATAGTGTAAATAAAAGTATTGGACATCCATTGCAATGGAGAGGATCTTGACTCCTTCAGATACATCTCGTGAAGAATCAGTAGAAATAATATTGCAACCTTGGATATTACGCTCCCCTCCTCCTTCGTTCAATTTATGCAAGTTGATTAATTTGTTGGCACATATACTTCCCTCCCATAATAGTCAGTCATATAAGTACTTAAGCCAGAGGGGTAAATACATGCTAACTTCTTGCTATGATGCAGGAGATTATAATTGTGGAAGCTTTAAAGCTGGATGATATCCCTGCAGGTATGTATAATGTTCATTGCTTACCCTTAAGGCTCGTGGGCGCTGAGGGATCACCTGCAAGATGCATTCTCATGAAATGACACTTCCCCTGGTAAGTGGTAAGTGTAATCTTTCTACAGAACCATATGTTTAATCTTGTAAAAACACAATTTGCTTTTATTGGTTCAATGTTCAAACTACAAGAATGTGTTGATATGTCAAATGTATGAACTACAGGTTTATTGCAGTCTTTCATGATTCAAGGGATCACAAAAACTACTGTGTAGTAGCATAAGGCATTTGCCATGTTAATTTTGTATTACAACTTCCATAAGAATGCTTCCAATGTAAATTTATTATCCAGCGCAATGTACAGGATAAAAATAACTTCCTTTCAATAAAACAATCATATCCCGCTAATTCTATCAGAAATGTTCCTTTACTTCTTTGGGCTACCTTCAATTTTTGTTGATGCTTGTTTCACTAAAGATGGTTCATTATGTGCCTTCAAAACAGAAACTACTATAGAAGATTGTGACTTTTAAGTAAGAATTCATACCAAAAAGTCGATCTTTAGCCAAGTTAGTAGAGGTTCAAATACTCTGGAATAGACGATTTTAACATCAGATGAGAGTACAAACTAAAGAGTACCAACAGTTGTACAACTTCATGAGTATTTTTTAGAAACTAATACTGTAATACATACTATTGGCTACGACATTTAGAACAAAGCCACTTTTCTCAGAAGATGAAGATTTCTAGAACTGTCCCTGATGCAAATGAGTATGTTATTGTTCTTCTCTCTCCAGTCTTCATTTTGTGAATCAGGAAATTCATAGAGCTGCTAATTTACTTTGCTCGAATACCCTTGTATTGGTCCAAACTTATACTAGGTTTTTCAATTTTTAGAATTTAGTGATTGAAAGTGGAAGATTAAAGAACATCAAATTTAGGGCTTTAAAATTTTCAGACTTTAGAGCATGTTTGGTTGGCATCTTTGTTTAACTCTTGGAAAGGGAGTCATTCTCCCACTCCCTTTGTTTTTGTTTGTTTTAACTTTTTCACTCCATTTCTCTCCTTTATTTGATTACCCTCAAATGAAACCCTCCTCATCCCTAAGGTAACAAATTTCATTCTCCCTCCCCCCCAAACCTCTCTCTTTCCACTTCTAGACAAGCAATACCAAGAAGCTCCCTTCCTGCCGACAACCTTACTGCCGGAGCTTCCTGTTGAAATTTGTCAAAGATGAATTTCGGGAAGGAGTGATGAGGTTCGTGGGGGATAAAAGTCTAATATGGACCGGGTCTACAATAAATTTAATGTAGACCCGGTCAAGTCACGTGCCTCCTCCTCTCCCCCCCCCCAACTCTCACTCATCAACGCCATTTCAAAACTCTTCACCTCTCGATTTTCTCTCTCCTCTCGAACGTTTCTCTCTCTCACTCTTCTCTTCTCGCGCTTTGCTCGAACTATTGCAGCAAATTTTAGGGTTTGATTCGTGAGATTTGCTTATCACAAGGTCGAAATTCGTAAGTTTTTCTTCTCATTTTAATTGTTTTGATTGTAATCTTTGCACTTCCACCATTTCAATGATAGATTTAGGGTTTTTTTTCGTTTTGCTCATTTGATTTCATTGTGTTTGAGTTTTATGATTATATAGTATACTTTGAGTTCTAGTGTTGGAATTTGTACCAATGTATACTCCCACCATTTTCAATGCTAGATTTAGGATTTTGTTTGTTGTTTTGCTCATTGATTTTAATTATTTTTTCCTTGAAGTTTTTAGTTAAAAGTTCGAAATGGGAAGGAAGACAGTAGCTATTCATGGAGGAAGAGGTAAGAGGAAGGTTGATGAAACTTCCTCAAGCCACAATCCGCAAAAAAATAGAGCGAGTAAGAAAGAGAGAGTCGAAACTCCTCATATCCCTGAAACTGATGAACAACAGTAAGTGTAGTGTTTTTGACATTTATATGTTTTTGTTATGGTTGATTTTATCCATTGTTTTTGATGTGTTTGTCCACTGTAATGGCCCCTTGAGTCTTTTAAGCGCTGGTTTAGTGTTGATATACCCTGTTTTAGGACTTCACAGAAACTTGACTGTCAATTATATTTGTGATGCTTTATGATCTGAACATTTGACATTGTGGTTGCATTGCGGTAGTGCAGCGAGTTTTAAAATCATGTATACTGAAAGTTATTTTATCATATCGTCCTCCAAAGCCTCTGCCTCTTTTCTGGAAAGACTACTGTAATGCTTCTATTAAGTCAGATTCTCAAAAATCAGGCCACAGTAGAGTTTTGCTTCACTAAAACTCAAAGTATGCCAGTTGCCAGAGCAAGAAGCAAAACTCAGATTCTCAAAAAGACTACTGATCAGGCCGTTTCTAACCTTCATACTTATGCCCACGTTTAATGTTTTAACTAAAACCATGATGAACAAGTGCATGCATGGTTGTCAATGTTTGCTTTTGTGTTGCTAGCGTTTGTTATAAGTGTTGCTTTGTTCTGTAAAACAAATCAAGTGTTAGTAGTAATTCAAGTGGTACTTTATCTAGTCAGACAATATTTTTTCTGGTTTAGTGTTTGCTCAATTTGTAATTAGGTTGTTATTATTCTTGCAGGAAGTTAAGATTTTCTTGCAGACCGAGACCTTTGTATGAACTTATATGTGACTTATCTCCTGCACAAGTTGATGATGTTAAGTCCATAGGGTTTGGAGGTCTTTTAGAGTTAAAAATTGGTGATTATTCTAAGGATTTAGGGTTATGGGTATTGGATAGATTTAATCCTGTGAGTTACATGTTAACTGTAGGCCAGTATATGATACAATTGACTGCTGATGATGTTCATGATGCTTTTTGTTTGCCTAGAAACAAAGGGAATGATGTTGTTGAGTCATTTCGAGACGCTGACTTGATGGGTGAATGGTATAAAAGATTTGATGTTAAGTTGAAAACTAATGGCATTCCTTTAAGTCAGTTGAAGGAGGTAATGACACCTAGTGATTCTAGGATGCCTAAACCCAATGGTGAGGACTTCAAGCGCTTGTTTGTGTTATATGCTTGTAGCAAATTTTTGTGTCCGAAGTCTAATCGGACGGTAGATAATAGGTTGTTAGCTGCTGTAGAGGATGTAGATAGGATTATTAGTTTTGATTGGTGTACTTTTGGGTTGAAAATGACGGGGCAAGCCATACATCGTTGGAGGAAGAGGAAAGGGGAAAAATCTGATTGGGTTGGAGGTTGTATACTGTTTTTGGAGATGATGTATTTACATCGCTCCAAATTTCGAGGTTTTCTTGCATCTTCTAAACTTCCTCTGATTTCTTGTTGGAACACTAAGTCGTTTGAAAAGAGAGTAATGGAAGAAAAGAGAGCAGGGTTTGGTACTTGTATTATGGATATGAATACTTATCCAGTTTCTGCTCGCTTGGAAGATGGACCATCTCAACCTATTTCTCGAGTGTTGTCCCCTGAGCGTAGTTGTGGACCTTCAAGTTCTACAAACAAGATAGTGTTTGAGTTACCTGAAGGTGTACCAACTGATGAAGATATCCAAAAGATTGCAGATGATGTAAGTATTTGTATTGTAAAGTTAATCTTCCATTTTTAGAAGTTATGTTTTTGTTATTAAAAGTTAATGTTTAGCAATCAAAAGTTAAGTTTTAGTATTTAAAAGTTAATCTTCAGCATCCAAAGTTAAGGTTCAGTGATCAAAAGTTGAAGTTTGATAATCAAAAGTTAAGTTCAGTAATCAAAACTTATGATTCTGTATTTTGAAGTTATGGTGTAGCAGTTAAAAGTTAATGTTCAGTAGCTAAAAGTTAGGGTTTCACAATCAAAAGTTATATGATGCTTGAATTCTTTTTGTTATCTTTTCTTTTTGTTTTTCTATTTGGTAGGAAATGCATTGTGAGTTGATGAAGCTTTCTAGAGATTTGGATGTTGTTTCCAAAATGCATATTGCTCGTATTAATGCATTGAAGAATAGGCAAACTGATTGTAGCATTCCAAATAGTCAGACTTTCTTTTCCGATCCTAAACTATATGCTATAGTTGATGAGATTGTGGACATAGTGACTGCTTTAAAGAATGAGAGAGTCTAATCAAACCTTGACATACAAGAGAAAGAAGTCCATCTTGAGTCAAACTTTGATGTACCTATTCTCTTCTTGTCGGCTTTCATGAGAGGTGTTGGCAACGATATGGACGATGATGACATGGTGAAGAAATATGCTGAAGTATGTGACTATTGCCTCCTTGATGATGAGATTTTAGATAGAAGGTCATACTTTCAACCTTTTCATAATTTCCTTTTTGTAATCTTTAGTTTTCATTATTTTTGGATTAACATTGTTCTTAATGTTTTTTTTTTTTCCAGTGAGATTCTTGTGAAGTTTAATGATGTATCTCACATTCTACGTAGAGAGGACTTATTTTGCTTTGATAATGATAACTCGATATCATTCAAGGTTGTCGAGTGTTTTGCTTTGTATATGAATGATCATGAGCGGGTGGACACATTTGAGCCAAGAAGATTTTATTTTGGAATAGAGAAAACTGTAAGTTGCTTGTATTCTTAAAATAACTTGTTCTATAATATGTAATTATACTTTTGAGTAATTTTCCCCCCAATATTCTGACAGATGCTGCTTGAGAAATCTGTTGATCTGAATGAGTCGCAAGAGGCTCAAGATGAGCTAAAGCATTCGTTCGAAGCTTGGATGAGTTTGAATGATGCTTCATGGGATTTGAAGAGTGTTAATATGGTAAAACTCTTTCTTTAATTTTTAGCAAATGTGTCTCTCTTTCTTCTTTTTCTGAATAAAATTATGGTGTGTGTTTGTAGATTTTTCTTCCAATGATACTCAAGGATCACTATTGCCTTCTTGTGGTCAAATTTGATTCAAAAATTCTTCAATTTGTGGACAACCGGATTTACAATCGTGACGATATGCTCTTCATTAGGACAGCTTCGTCAACATTGGTAATATATTATTTTCACTGCACACTTTCTAGTTTCTTCTTTTTTTTCTCAACAAATGATTGTTCTGTTCCAATTCACAAATGGTGGTTCTGTTTAAAGTTCAAACTGTTGTGATGCTTTTTTGACATGTTCTGGTTTGTGTTGATGTCTCATAAACTTTTACTGACTTGTATAACTAAAAGTGAAGACTTAGTAACTAAAAGTAAAGGTTTATTAACTAAAAGTTATGTTTCAGTAACTAAAAGTTATGTTTTTTAGTTCAAAAGTTAAGGTTTTTAGTGTAATAGTTATAGGTTTAGTCTCAAAGTTTTTTTGGTGTGTGAACTGATTATTTTTTATATTTCAATAGTGTTCAGCACTTTCTTCATTCCTTAAAGATCAAGAACATCCACTTGCTGAAGCAATGATGGAATATGAATTTGATAAAGTGACTTTGGATTGTCAAACAAAGACCAAAGTTCATAACTATGATAGCGGAGTATACTTGATGGGGAATATGGAACAATTTGAAGGTTTTCCCTTTACTGTTGATCTTAAGAAGGTGAGATACCCAATAAAATTCTTGTTATGCTTCATCAATTCCAATGCGTTTAATTCATATTGAGTTACTGATAATAGGAGCACTAATGTTTAGTTAAGTAGTAGACAGTAGGAAAGAAGAAAAATGAGAATGAGAAGCATATCAAGGCACCTCTAATATTTTATTGTTTAATATTTGAACAGGTTAATTAGCATTTTGGTTTCTTCTTGTTATCGTTATTGTCATTAACTATTTGTTTTTGGTCTCATTCAAGGTTACAAGAAGACGTGTACATCGTGGCAATATATGTGCTGGTCTTGTTCTTTCCGAATTAAATCATGTTAGGGAAAATTTTCTTGAAGCTGTGGAAAACTTCAAGAACACTAAAGCAAACTATGAGGATGGTGTTCTACAAAGGGAGAAGGATAAGTTTGAAAAGTTGAAGCAAGAAGCTGCCGAGGAGAAGAAAAAGATGGCTGAGGAGAAGAAAAGGTTGGTTGCTGAGAAGAAGAAGAAGAAAGTTGAGGAAAAGAAAAAGAGTTGAAGCTGATTTTTCACTAACTAGACAGATTCACTGACAATGATGTAAATGGCTTAGTGTAGTTTGAATTGCGTATACTTTAAGTAGAAGCCTTTTTTTGAATTGTGTATATAGGCCAAAGATGGGATTAGTCTATTGAGATTGATCAACCGATCATTTTGGGATAGCTGGTTGATATCTAGTTGGACAGAATCTTAGAAGAGGGAATTTGAACATTTGTGTTTGTTGGCAGGTTGGGCTATTAATATGTCACGCTAATGGGGAATAGGTATGTCGGAGTCTAATTTGGGATTTGACATTCAAAATGTACGAAACATTATTGGAAACATTATTGGAAACATTAACTACATTAATTGCTTAGTTTCATCTCAGATTCCCCTCAAATTTTTGAGACATTCTACATTTGTACCTTATACTTCAAATTATTCAAGTTCTGTAATTAAAAGTTAAGATTAAGTAAGTAAAAGTTAAGGTTTAGTAATCAAAAGTTAACATATTGTAATCAAAAGTTAACATATTGTAATCAAATGTTAATATAATGAAAGTTAAGTTTTGGTAGCTTAAAGTCAAGATTAAGTAGCTAAAAGTTAAGATTCAGTAGCCAAAGGTTAAAGTCCAGTGTTTAAAAGTTAAGGTTCAGTGATTAAAAGTTAAGATTCAGTAGCTAAAAGCTAAGTCATAAAAACTAAGTAAAAATTTGGGTAACTAGAAGTTAAGGGTAAGTAAGTAAAAGTTAAGGTTCAGTAGCTAAAAGTTAACATATTGTAATCAAAAGTTAACATATTGTAATCAAAAGTTAATATAATGTAAGTGAAAGTTAAGTTTTTGTAGCTTAAAGTCAAGATTAAGTAGCTAAAAGTTAAGATTCAGTAGCTAAAGGTTAAGGTCCAGTGTTTAAAAGTTAAGGTTCAGTGATTAAAAGTTAAGATTCAGTAGCTAAAAGCTAAGTCATAAAAACTAAGTAAAAATTTGGGTAACTAAAATCTTAGGTTCAATGACTAAAAGTTAAGTCACAGAAACTAAAAGTCAAGATTTGGAATTTAAAAGTTGATGGTAAGTTTACATATTGCATTGAAAATTAATTGATGCCATATAACAACTATAATGTAAAAGTACATAAAACATAGCATAACATCAGTAAGAAAACATCGATAGTCTATTCTTCACTAAAATTCCAATGTTTAAGTCAAACATAGTAAAAATGGTTATCAAAATAAATGAGCATTTGGTGTTTTTGCTCCGAATTCCTTTATTTATGCTATTCTCTCTTTGCTCTTCTTCTTATCAAATTTTCCGGGGATTCTCTTGTTGCTACCTTTTGTTTTTGCCCGTATTGGATCGAGGACAGTAGGGATATTCGAGGAAACTGAGCTTGAACTTGTTTCTGAATTTGTAGGGACATCCGTTTCTGAATTTGTAGGTATTTCCACGTCTTTGCTATTCTCTTCACTTGGAATTATTTCTTGAATATCTACCAAGTCCCTTTTGTAACTTTCTTCAATGATCTTTCTTGCCGCTTCATTTTTATGGCTCTTTAGGATCAAGTTGTAGTACTTCCTTGTCATTTGTAAACGCCAAGGTGTATAGTTATTGGTCGTTCCTTGTCCTTGCTTCTTTTTTTCAACTATATCCCAAACCTCAGACTTTGCATACTTTGTCCATCTCGTTGATATGTACTTATGAGGTATCCTCATAATAGAATGCATGTGTAGAATTCTGACACAATGATAGCAAAGCCAACCCGATTCCTCAAAGTTCTTACATGAGCATTCTATGATGTCACAAGCGGGATTGTACGTTACTTTGTGTGAAGAATCCAAGTAATCTTGAAGTTGAACAAGATATATCTTTGTTTGCCCCTCTATCCTAAGTAGCTCAGCTTGTGTACCGATTGCAACTCTGAATTCTTCCTCAAAATCCTCACAAAGTGTGTGAGTATATAACTCAGAAGCATGTTTTAGTAGTCCCGTCAGTGGAAGCTTTGAACTAGGTTTAGACCTAGAGCAGTTGAACTCATCATTCTCTTCATTCCTTCTCCAATTTCTTATCATGGAATCAAATATTGTAAAAAATTCTGTAAGGTTGGTTTGCGCATTAGACTTGAACCCAATTGCATGATGCGTGCTTTCGCTTCTTTGAGATGATAGGATACCAGCAGAAAAGAAATCTTTACTGAGAGATGTTGACCACTTGTGCCTAAGTGAGTACAACCTTTTAAACCATTTATCATCTTGCAGCTCATACTTTACAATCATTTCGTTCCAACAAGTTTCAAACTCAATATCATTAGCACAACCTCTTAAGCATTTCTTGAAAGTATCCTTGAATATCGTATTTGACTTCAGTAAGCCAAACCTACTCACGGCATTTTGCTCCAAATGCCATTGACAAAGCCTGTGCCTAGCCTCTGGAAAAACCTATGGAAAGAAACTTGTAAGTCATGGGAGGTAAAGGTAAAACTATAAAAAGTCAGTGTTCCAAAGTTAAATTATATGCACTAAAGTTAAGTTTAACACATCAAAAGTTAAGTTTGACAGGAAACAACGAATTGGATGTAAATTTGGGTTTTACCTGTTGAATTGCATTTGACATTGCTTGGTCTTGGTCTGTGAAAATTGTTGTTGGAGATTTTCCACCCATTGCCTTTAGGAATGTCTCAAAGAGCCAAACAAAAGAAGGTATGGTCTCATCTCCCAAAAATGCACAACCAAACATCGTGTTCTTCCAATGATTGTTGATGCCTACAAAAGGTGCACAAATGAGGTTGTACTTGTTTTTCCGATATGTTGTATCGAAAATCATCACATCACCATAAATGGCGTAGTCATCCTTCATCATGGAGTCACGCCAAAAAATGTTGCACACTCTACCCTTTTCATCTAATCTCACTCTAAAGAAGAACTCTGGGTCATCCGAAAGCTTTTGGTACAAGCTATCTATAACTGTTTGTGCATCACCACCTTCTATTGCTAACATTTTCAGCTTGTAACAGAAATTCAAGTGGTCTTTAACAATATGTCCTAAGCAATCTTCTCCCCCTGCTTCACCACTCATTTGTCTATATGATTGCATCGGTTTCAAACCAAATTCCAAGGCCATTTGAATGGTTTCCCCCTTCTCCACGGTGAGGGCTCTTTCCGATCTATGCAAATGACTCCACTGTTGGCGAGTGAGTTCATGGTTGTGTGC
Organism: Patellifolia procumbens; assembly: GCA_947645195.1. Classification (NCBI taxonomy): domain Eukaryota; kingdom Viridiplantae; phylum Streptophyta; class Magnoliopsida; order Caryophyllales; family Amaranthaceae; genus Patellifolia; species Patellifolia procumbens. Next base: position 6,658,427 of record CANSGD010000144.1, read on the forward strand.
TATGACATGTTGGATAATTTCAAATTTGCCCTCTTCATTCAACTTCGCCCTTATCATAGCATTACAACCTGTCCAAGGAAAGTGTTTAATAAGTAAAAGTTATCATTCAGTAGCTAAAAGTCAAGCTATCTTAAGTAAAAGTTAAGTTTTGGTAACTAAAAGTAAAGCTACAAAAACTAAAGTTAATGTTTAATAAGTAAAAGTTAACATTCAGTAGCTCAAGGTCAAGCTATCTTAAGTAAAAGTTAAGTTTTGGTAACTAAAAGTAAAGCTACAGAAAATAAAAGTTAATGTTATAACATGTCCTTGTTATTGCAACTCTTCTAGTTCTTCGCTTTTTCATCGGAATCTGCTCTTTGGTTGCTTCTTCATCTTCAGGTTCTTGTTCTTCTATTCGTGTGGGCTCTACTTCTTCTTTCTTTATCTTTTTCCCACTATTTCTTTCTCCAGCAGCAGAGCACATAAAATACTTTTGGTTGACTTCATTTGTTCCTTGTTTCACCCTATTCTTTGCTTTCCTCACAGAGAAACCAATAATACTAGCATGCTGACAATACAATTCATAAATTTCTTCAAGGGTAGCTCTTGTTTGCCCAATCAACAACACTCCAATTTCTTCTTCATTTTGTACTGATGATTGTATATCACACATCAAGTCTGCATAGTTAAACATATAAATTGAATTAATATTAAGTAGCTAAAGGTCAAGCTATCTTAACTAAAAGTTAAGTTTTGGTAACTAAAAGTAAAGCTACAAAAACTAAAGTTAATGTTTAATAAGTAAAAGTTAACATTAAGTAGCTAAAAGTCAAGCTATTTTAAGTAAAAGTTAAGTTTTCGTAACTAAAAGTAAAGCTACAAAAACGTAAAGTAAGTGTTATAATGCTGTTAGGTTGTTCTTCAATTAAACTTCCTGTATTTTTTTGATGAATTCCAGCAACAATTAAACTCACTTAAACTCAAGAGAAAGAATAAAAACCTAATTTTTAGAAGAAAGTAACCACTGTGTACATATAAACCTAATTTTTGACTTAGAAACTCAATCAAATTTCCAATTACCTTCATTGTTGTTAATTTCTTCAATAATCTGGAGTTTCATTCCTTCATGTTCAACAAGTATTTGTCTATCAACATCTTCAAGTTGAAGTTTTTCAACACTACTTTGAATATAAGATGTATATTCTTCATCAAAATTTGCAATTCTTTCTCCAATTGTATTGCTAGATTCTTCAGTATAATTGATGTTAAGGTCGAATTGATGGACATTCATCTTTGATTTTGATTTCAGAGAAAGAATTTTAGGTTTATTTACCCTAATTATTTAGCATGAAATTCAGTGAGAATGACGACAAAGAGGAAGAATGTCGCGCGTTCTTCCTGCTGGCCTGCTGCGCCGTTTTCTCTTTCCCCCAATTCCCCTGCTGCGCGTTTTGTTTTCTCTTTCCCCAATTCCGGCCTGCTGGGCTGCTTCCTTTGGGCTTGGTCACGTGATGGTGGGCGGTCCACACTATTTTTAGTGTGGACCTGGTCCACCCAAGAGTTTTTGTGGTGGGGGAGGAGAGAGGCGGGACTGAATTAGGGGTGTGATTTTGTTATTCAATTTCTTTTTTTTTTTAATAATAATGATTCCATTCCATTGATTGAGTTAATCAAATTACCAAACAAGTTTCAAAATTAATGATTCTTATTTCCCTTCCACTCTTTTAATTCCTTTCCATTCCACTACTTGAACCAAACATCACTGAGATTTGGATACTTACTATCGGACATAGCTGCGCTAATCGGCTAAGATTTGAATAGGACCATTGTTGGCCTTAAGTGGCAAATTTGTTCTCTCTGGTAGCACACGCAAATAATTAGTCAGACAAATGTGGTAAGAAAATAGTCCCCTCCCCCTTTACAAAACACATATTGATTCTATTACAATTTAAGAAAAATTGATAAGAATAATCCCATCTTTGGCCGATCTTCCACCACTGGTACCACCTTCATTGAATCCAGCAATAATCCCACCTTTGACCCCCATATTATCTCATTGGTCCCTCACCTATTGGTGACCTACAATCATGGATAATCTTCCTAATTACGTGAGTAATAACTAATTAAGTATATTTTAAACATAAATTTTTAATTAAAGTTTTTAATCAGATTTAATAAAAAAAAAACCTTAAAAGTAAACCCATCCCTCCTCCCCTCCCCTTGCCACCCACTGTTGCCACCCATCACCATTGATGTCCACCCGTCAACCACCACCATTTCAGCACCATAACCACCCGCTACCACCACAACTCCATCTTCGCCTAAACCGACCACCACCACGAATCCAGCATCGCCCCCACACCGCAGCAGCCCCTCCCCTGTTTTTCTCCGTCTCGCAAAACACCCTCTACCTCCCTCTCCCCTCTCACGCTGCTGCGTGGCAGCAACACCATTACAGACCCACCTCAACCGGCGGCCAATCCGCCACCAGTCACTCCCCAAACGCCACCAGCCACCCAGACAACACCTCATCCCTCCTCTGCTTCTCCATCGCTGGTCGCTCACTCTCTCTCCCATTTTTCCCTGCTCGCTGTGCCACCAGCATCACCATCGTGTTCGCACCGCAAAACCACCTTCTTTCGACAGAACTCCAGAAACCAGAGAAAGAAAGAGAGAGTGAGGCGAGAGGGAAAATGATAGAGGCAGAGAAGTGCGGTGGTGGCGCTGGCACTGCTCCTTGGTCGAGCCGCCGGTCGCCGGTGAGCAGTAGTGGGGGAAAGGGAGGGGATGGGGTGGGAATGGGGCTGGGGGAGGGTTTTCATTTTTTTAAAAGTCTTTTTTTAAAAGAAAATCAACGGTAATTTTGGTCTGTCAAACAGGTTGACATCATCCCGTACCAATGACAGAATATGGGTGTCAAAGATGAGTTTATTGCTGGATTAAATGAAGGTGGTACCGGTGGTGAAAGACCGGCCAAAAGTGGGATTGGTTTTTTATCAATTTTTTCTACAATTTATGGGTAAATTTTACCAATCTTATGTGGGAGTATGCGCAACGCGCATGGCCTCACAACTAATCTTAAAGAAGGCATCATATTCAAAATTCGTCATTGATTTCCAATCTGATGTGTATCTTATCTAGAGTTCACTCTTTTTTTTAGGAAGATAGTAGAAAAAATTTGGGTATTCTTCTTTTAAGAATTTACCATAAAAAGGCCCTATAAATTTTCTACAACCCTTAGAGTTGTATATAAAAACCTAAATAAGGAAATTTTAGTAACTTTTAAACATTAATAATACCGATTCACGCGTGACTGTGGCATAAATTCCCAACTTAAAACTATTTTCGGCCTGTTTGGTTAGGGGGGTTAAGGGGTGGGATTGAGAATTTTTATCCCTATAGGTAGTATTCCCATGTTTGTTTGGGGATAGCTAAATTCCCATGGGATTGGAAATGGGATTAAACCCCCTCTTATCCCATCAAAATAATACCTAAAGGGGGCAAGTATTAGGGCATGAAATTAGATTTTGTAAGGAAATAACTCTTTTACCATTAATGAAATGAAAGGGGTGGAGAGTTAGCTAGTGTATCTACGTAAAATTATCGTTTAATCCCACCTTATCTCCAACTCATATCAAACAAGGGATAGAGACTATTCTATCCTAATCCCACCTACGAATTCTCAATCTCACTCCCATCCTCTAATCTCCAAACTCTCATTCCCACATACCAAACGTCGTGTTTAGATAATGTGTTTACTACTTATATATAGTTATATTGTTATATATATAATCATTAAGGCTGCATATATCGTTACCCTTTAAAAAATATAAATAATAAAAAAGGTTAGACAGTCTGAAACCAACATTACAACAAATAGTACAGTAGTAACTAGATTTGCATTTTATTCGGGAGTCCCGCTCCCGCCCAATTCTCTCATTTTCGTTTCTCTCTCCTCTCAAGCGCTCGCTCACATGGCGGAAAGTCTCCTCTGCTTGGAGAAAGCTGAGTTTGCCATGGAAGTAGGTCCTCCTTCTACCGGAGCTCGATTGAACATGCTTGAGGTCATAAGAGCAGACGAGGTAATAACCTCAAACTTCTATTTGCGCTCGTTATAGTGATAACCTCATACTTCGCGCTTATCTTCCATTATCTTTACAAATTGATAATTAATTGATACTATGCTGGTAGAAAATGGTGTTTTGAAGTTTATAATTTAGGTTTTCATTGTGATTGCGGATGTTGCTCTAATCTAGGTTTTCAAGGCGATTTTGTTTCGCGATTGCACCGAAATGATTCGTCTAGAATTATTACTGATAAAGAACAATGAAACTAATTTGGTTTAGCAACAGTAACATTATTAGACAAGATGGATTGAAGGAGGTTTTAAGTGAATGGAACTTTCTGGAGAAAACTTTGTTTCTATTTTCATGTATATCAGTCTATGCATCAATAAACAAAATGAAAAGTCGAGGTGGATACTGCCAACCCATAGCCTAGTTTTCATTTGTTAGACCATATTGTGTAGGTTATATCGTGTTTACTTCGTGTTTCTTTAGGTAGATATTAATAAAATAAGAGATATCTCTTTCTCGTTTTAGGTTATATGATCTATAATCTATTACGTGACATTTGTATCTCTGTGCTGGATCATGGTTCATATATTGGATCGTAATTAAATATGTTAGACTCGTTAGATCATATTTGTATATATTATAGAATTTTTTGCCAATTACAGCCATGTAAAATACCCTATTTGTTAATAGCCATCATCTTTTTTTTTGTGAATTACAACCATGAAAGACTAATATATAAGTAAGTTGCTGCCATTTTCACTAATTACATCACTAATCCATAGTTTGACCGGTCAAATCATGTTTAATATTTTATAAATATTTTTTATTTTAATTTAATAATATTTTAAAAAATGAATATTTTTCATATATGACATGTTAATGGGCACGTATTTCGAGACAACATTTAATCGCGTTTTTCAGACTGAAGACGATAATTTTTCGAAAAAGGAATTTCGAGAATCCCTAGAAAACGAGTACCTACAGGCAGGGTTTTCGAGCACGTACTTCGAGACGGGTTTTTCGGACTGAAGACGACGTTTTTTTCGAAAAACGAACACCGCCGGGCACCCTTTTGTGGACACGAATTTCGAGAATTCCTATGAAACGAGTATTTACAAGTCGGATTTTCAGGCACGTAATTAAAGAAGGATTTTTCAGACTAAACACGACGTTTTTTCAAAAAACGGATACCATCGTACGTCCTATATGGGCACGAAAAACCCGTCTCGAAGTACGTGCCCAAAAACCCGGCCTGTAGGTACTCGTTTCGTAGAGATTCTCGAAATTCGTCCCAACAAAATGGTGCACGACAATGTCCCTTTTTCGGAAAAAAACGTAGTGTTCAGTCCGAAAAACTCGTCTCAAAGTACGTGATCTAAAATCCGGCTTATTAGTACTCGTTTCGTAGGGATTCGCGAAATTCGTGCCCTTAAAGGGTGCCCACCGGTGTCCGTTTTCGAAAAAACATCGTCTTCAGTCCGAAAAACTAGCCTCAAAGTACGTGCTCGAAAATGCGGCTTATTGGTACTCGTTTTGTAGGGATTCTCGAAATTCGTGTCTACAAAAGACTGCCCGACAGTGTCCGATTTTCGAAAAAAATGTCGTATTCAGTCCGAAAAACCCGTCTCGAAGTATGTGCTCAAAAACCCAGCCTATAGGTACTCGTTTTGTAGGGATTTTCGAAATTCGTGCCATAAAGGTGCTCGGCGGTGTCCGTTTTTCGGAAAAAACGTCGTCTTCAGTCTGAAAAACGCGATTAAATGTTGTCTCGAAATACGTGCCCATTAACATGTCATATATGAAAAACATATATTTTTAAAATATTATATAATCAAATAAAAAAAGATTTATAAAATATTAAACATGATTTGACCGGTCAAACCATGGATTAGTGGTGTAATTAGTGAAAATGGCAGCAACTTACTTAGATATTAGTCTTTAATGGCCGTAATTCACAAGAAAAAAAGATGATGGCTATAATTAACAAATATGGTATTTTACTTGGCTGTAATTGGCAAAAAATTCTATATTATATCGTGTTTCAATATGTGAGCTGATGTTTTTTATGTCGGAATCCGGATCATGTTTTTATATAATGGATCATGTTTCAATATCGTGTTTTCATATGTTAGATAGTATTTGTATGTTATATCGTGTTTCTATAGGTATATATTTTTTAAAATTAATTGCAACCATGATTTTTGAGTTTTGCAGCTAAAGGGGTTTAAACATAGTATAGAGTATCTAGAACAACTGGTTCTTAGCGTTGACAGCCGAGACATGATGATCGCAAAAATGATAAACACATGTGGAGTCATGGACTTGTCTGACGATTGCTTGTTCCAAGCGGTCTCATATCTTGACTACTTTCTTGATACCAGACTGCCAGCCAGAGACTTGTTGGATGGCACGACATATCTTGCGATAGTCTGTGTGTGTTTTTTTTTTGAGAGGAAAAAGCAATTTCATTAATCAAGAGGCTATAAGGGCACAGGCTATAATGCCCTTATAGGCTGTGTGTTTATTGCAGGGTAATTAATAATTAGTCGCCTTGCTACTTTTGTTTTTTATTATTGTATTTAGAAGATCTAATGATTAACCCGTGGTCTCTTTTTAGAGATAAGACCGAGACTCCGGTGGGATTGTATGACATTGATTTCTACAAAACCAAAGTAGATAAGGCGAAGGTATACTTTGAATAATTAAAACCTTGTTTATTGGTTTCCATTGGTTTATTTACCCTCATCCATTTGCTTAATTTTTAGGTCCACTCGGTAATGACGGAAGTCCTCACCTCTGTGAAGAAAACTGGAAGAAGGGTGTTAATGAGCCGAGCATGCTCGCGAACTATTCGAATTCAGCTCGGTTTAAAGCTCGGCTCGGTGGGCCTCAACTCGAGCTCGAGCTCGGGCTCGGTTCGAGTTTCAATGAGACGATACATGAGCCAGACTAAGCTCGGCTCGAATTATTTTTATATCATATATTTACCAAAGTGTTCACTATTCTCTTAGAATTAAAGTCTCACATTGGCTAAGAAAACAAGCACCAACCTTATTTTCTTTATAAATAGCTACAACTCCTTTATTTCCTCAACTTAGAGCTTGATTTTGTACCTCTTTGGTTGGTATATACTCAATTTCCTTCACAAAAGGAATAAAATATATTTTAAAGTATTTGATTATTTAATAATTATTATTTAAATGCACTTAGAGTTTTATTGTTACAAGGCTGGAAGTATTATTTAATACATGAAGTCCCACAATAATATTATAGTGAATTTAAGAAAGAAACTAAATTATAAAAACATATGTCGAGTGATTCTTTTTGTTTAACAAAACATTGAGTCTCACATCGAAATTTTAGCATCAAATTATAAAAGCATATGTTAGATAAGAAAAAAAAAACATGGAGTCCCATGAGTTTGTCTTTACTAAACTATGGAGTCAGCAATGCTAATAGGGAAACCAAGTTATAAAATCATATGATGGGTGAGTGGGTAAGAAACGAGCCATGAGCTCGTGGCTCGAAATATCAAGGCTCGACGAGCCACGAGTAGATTCTCACGAGCTCGAGCCGAGCTCAAATATCGAGGCTCGACGAGCCACGAGCTCGAGCCGAGCCGCGAGCTAAGTCACACGAGCTCGAGCCGAGCTTGTCAGTATTCGAGCTTGGCTCGGCTCATCAACACCCCTAAGAAGAACTGTCATACATTGCATGAGGCTAATGATTGATGACGATGATAATTCCTCTTCCATAGATATCTTGAAAGTCACTCTAGCAGAGCACGGTTTTTGAAGTTTCCCCCATCGTTGGTGGCTGCAACATCGATCTTTGTTGCCAGTATGCTGTCAACTAAACCCAAGGTAAATCTATTTTGCTTTGAGGAGGATCTATTTTGTTATATAGTTTTGTTGTGTTGTACTTGTATGTGGCCTTCCCCTTCCCCTACTGGTTTGTTTTGTTATCAATTTAGGGTTTTCTTTGGGTTTATGAGCAGAGGTTTTCTTTTGAGAAGGCTTTTCTGGGTTTTTATGTGGTGCTTTGTGCAATTGGGCCTGTTGACGAGGAGGATGAGTTGAAAAAGGCTCTTTATTTAGCCTTAGTGGTTTGAGATTCCCTTTAAGTGCCCTTCTTTCTTGGACAGCCTTTTGAGTTTATGTCAGTTCATTGAAGCTAGAGAAGCCCTTTTAGTTGCCTATTCTTTGTGCGAGGGTGGTAAGGGGTGCTTGGATTCTATCGGCAATCGTCTGTCCATCAGACTGAAACCGAGACTACATCTAAGTGGGCCAACTGATTGAGGCTCTCTTTGAGGAAATTGAGTTTGGGCTGCAGTAGAACGAGTAGATATATCTGGGTTTGTTGCTCTTGTTTTACTTGGAGTGTTTTTAGCACTTCTTCTTGCTTCTTGCTTCTTGCTTCTTGCTTCTTGCTTCTTGCTTCTTGCTTCTTTTGTTGTTTCTTATGTTAAGCAGGAGAATCATCCAACACCTTCTCCATCAATCCACTTCCTCTCTTAGCCTAAACTCTTACCAATTAGGCACAATTTTTTCTTTCTTTTATCCATAACTCTTCCCTCCTTCACGGCTTTACCCCAGGACTGGTCTGGTATTACAATTGTTTTGAGGGTGAGATGATGGGGAAGAAATCAGGAAGAGGAAGAGGAGGTTAGAGAGGTGGATTGGGGAAAAAAGTGAAAAAGGAGGGTCCTATGTGATAGTCAATGCCGAAATCCGACTTAAGGTTGTGTCCAACATTTTTTTTATTGTATAGAGTTGTTTCTTGTAAAATAAAATTATATAAGGTGATTTTAAATAAACACTCACATTTATAAGGTTGTAATTTCATTTTATAATTGTTGTCACTCCATTTTTTTAAATTTTGATTTACAGAGCCTGATTTTGAGCTCTGGATACCGTATAGCTGAACTCAAAGAATGTCAAAAAAATTTATTTGTTGTGCTCATGGATGATTCTAAGTGTATTGCCGTGAAAAGAAAATATGTTCATATTGATGTGGAGGTACTTTTCACTTTGTTGCTATTTTTATGGTTTTGTCACTACGGAAAAATATGTAATTGATGATTTCTCCTATTGCAGACAATCCTCTTGGCGATTCAAGGAGAGAAAACCTAGGGATATTTGTAGATGTGATGTGCCACCATGCATTTGAAATGCAACTGTAGATAGAGACAGAGTAGCTCAAGTTGGTGGTTGAATACTGTTTCTTTATTGCATTCATAACCAATTAACAATAACTGAATCCTTTTGGTAACAAATAGCAATTCATATCATTTTTCTTCTTTTTCTTTTTTAACTCTTTTTCCTTGCTCTTTCCCCTCTCTCTTCTTCGTTTCTTTCATGAACCATTTACTTGATTAATATTGCATATTTAAATGCTTCAAAATGAGTCATATTTGTCTAATAAGAAAATATGACTTTGAGATAAGTAGTTTTCACATGAGTATAATTATTGACCAATAATGTTTTCAAATGAGCAATAATAATTTTTAACTTTATTTTACCACAAATACAAATAAAATGATTCTCAATTCCATTTGGTCTATTAAAAGTCAATATTTGGGTCTATTTTTTCCTCCTTAATTCCATTTGGAGTCACGCACACCAGCCCAAATTTTTAGACCAAATTCTGATGCACAAAAATAGAGAGGAAAAAATGGAGTCAATAATTGACCTTTTTGACCAAAATAGGACAAAAAGGTGTGTAATTTGATAATATATAACATCATATAAAGCGTTTTCTCGTAAATAAAATAATATAAGTTGTTTATTCACAAAAAATTGTAATTTATAAGGTCCTTTTGACAAAATTTTCTAAAGATTTTTGAATAATAATTACAATATTTATCAATAATAATAATAATTAGAATAATAATAATAATAATTAGAATAAAATAAATTAACAATAAAAATATCAATGAAAATGATCAAATAATGAAGGATAATTTGTCAATAACCACCTAATATAATTGGACATTATTGGTTTAACTACATTTTCTATTTTTTTTCTTCATTTTAACTACCTTATATATGCAATACCAGTAGGTTTCACTATCAAAGGGTGGTTTTGGTCGAAAACACCATTTCTTGTCGGAAAACCGCTCATTTTTTGTCGGAAAACCACTCATTTTGGCCGGAAAACCGCCCATTGGTAGTGAAAAATAGCGGTACTACATATATAAGGTAGTTAAATTAAAAATATATATAAAAAGGTAGTTAAACTATAATGTCAATTATATTATGTGGTTTTTGACAAAAAAATTCAATAATGAATGAAGCTGAACTGAATCGAATTAGTTGGAGTTGAAATGAACTAAACTGAAAATAAGCAGAACAGGTCGGGCCTTCCTATAATTACAACTAGCATAAAATGCCACGATACGTGCGAAAACAGTTAAAGATTTAATTCCTAAAACGGTTAATTGTTAAAATAAGAAAGTAGTTAGGATATTTTTTCTTTTTTTCTTTTCTTATTTTTGGTGACCACCCCCTCCTCTTCTCTTATAGTATAGAGATAAGTGTAACACTTTCCTCATGTGAAAGTTGCAAAATGAATGCAACACTTCTACTATTGGTCAAAAGCTCTCTGTTTCTATTTTTAGGAAAATTTCTCAAATGTACCTACTTATAATCCAAGTTTGTAGTATAGTATCCTATTTGACCACTATCTTCTTCTCTCTTTTCTCCATGACTCAACTATTCTCAGTTTGTGCTTCTACTTTGTGTTTCTATGTATCATGTGTGTTTCTTTTTAATAACCTCTCGTCTTCTAGTTTCCTACCTCATAAATAAACATAAAAAGGTTTCCTAATCCCCAAATAAGGTGTTCGAAGCTCATAAAATAAAGCGAAAATTGGGCTTAACAACTCCAATTATAATTTATAGCTTGGGTGTACATAAACAACACAATTTTTAACGAGTGCATCCAATAACGCAATGTTTGATATTGTCTCTAATACGTGATATAAATAAAGTTTAAGGTTCGAATTTCTCCTTTAAATTTATTGTAAACTTAATTGTAACACCTCAATAAAGTTTAAGGTTGGAATTTCTCCTTGAGATTTACATGTATGTATCACCTCAAAAATTCACTCCGATTTCTCGCGTTTAATTAATTCCCTTAACGTTTCATTGTTTTAATCGATAAAATTTTCACCTTGATTTGAAAATTTATAAAAATTATATTTTAATTTCATTAACATGTTGGATTTATTTTCCTATAGTCTCTTCGTTAGCGGGTTAACTTGTACTACATTTACATTTAGGCTATGGTCTCTTCATTTGTAATATTCTAATCTGGTATGAACATATCTAGCCACAAGATGGTGCTAGAGAGCCACTCATTCCCACAGACTTACCGGCCCATTTCAATGCTATGACACTTGAGCAGCCCGCTGACAACTGATATTTGACAAATTATTAAAAGAGACGGTTTAATTTTAGCATAAATTTAAACCAATTAAAGCCCACATTATATTAACAAGCCCATTTTATCTTACTCTAGCCCAATACTATTATTCCTAGACATTTAGCACCATTCTAGTTGTTCATTCTCTTCTCCTTTCCTTATTTCAATTTTAGTCTCGAAATATAACAAGCGATTCCTAAAAAAACATATGACTTACTAAATGAATTAAACTAGTCATTAAATGAATCAAACTAGTCACTAAATTAATTTAACAATGAGTATTGAATGAACTAAACAGGTCATGAAGTGAATTAAATTGGTCACAAAATGGATTAAACTGATCCCTATTTTCAGAAGACGTTTGTTGACTTTCTCTTCTTATTATTGGTCCTATTGGGCCGTTGCCTATTTTTATTTTAAAAGTAGGTTGTCTCTAACAAGACCAGCTGCTGATATTTTGATACGGGTGCTTCCACTCGTCTTATGAACGACCCAGGTATTCTTCCTAACATTTAAAATTGGCACAATTTAAATTCTCATATTATGGTTGGTGATGGCAACTTAATTCCTTTTAAAGGGACTGGTACTTCCCATTACCTCCCCCCACCCTTCCCTTACCCTTCGTAATATCCAATATGCCCCCAGCTATTGTCAAAAACCTTATTTATGTCCGCCGTTTCACCACTGATAATCATGATTCTATTGGATTTGACCCATTTGAATTTACTGGAAAGGATGTAAGGACGGGGACAATCTTGACAAGGTGCAATAACTCTGGGGACTTACATCCACTTTCTGCTTCATCAACTTCCAAGAATTCCGCTTTTGCCGCCATCTCTCCTTCCACTTGGCATAATGGGCTCGATCATCCTGGCGCTGCTATTTTAGATTTTCTTAGGAACCATAAATGTATTCAATGTGATAAAGATTCCCTCTCCCCCATTTGTCATGCTTGTGAATTAGGAAAAACATTGTCGCTTGCCTTTTTCTCCATCAAATAATGTTACTTTTGCTCTATTTTCTATCATTTATACTGATTTATGAACATCTCCTGTTGTTAGTCCCACTGTTTATCGTTAATATTTGTTATATTTGGATGATTATTCTCATTATTTGTAGGTCTTTCCGCTAAAATCTAAATCTCACGTCTTCTCCACCTTCATTCTCCTCCACGCTCATGTTAAAAACCAATGCGACAATCGGACCGAGTATGTCAAAACTGAATTCAAAAATTAATGTGCCACCAATGACATTGCCTTCCACCAACATGCCTCTACACTTCCTCTCAAAATGAAAAAGCGGAACGTATGATTCGGACAGCCGATGATGTGGTTCGTACTCTAAAAGAGTTGAAAAATAGAGCAAATTTGAAGTTGAGTTGGGTGACTTGGGTATACTACACTTGAACCAATTTCCATTCTCTCCTCCTCAGCCGCTGAGCTTCAGCTTCTCCGACAGTCCACCTGAATCTTACTACCAGACCTTGATTAAACCCTAACAATGTCGAAATTCCCAATCTTCAAATCCTAACATCAATTACAACATAGAACTTAAAATCACAGTAGTTTATAAGAAAGATGTCACTTATTCTTCAAAATCCCTTATCCAATAATCCCACTTATCGCATAAAATTCTACTCACCCTACAATTCCAATTCAACCCACTTCAATCCTGTCAAATCCCTCAATTTCTCTATCCTTTATCATCAACCCAATTTGCAATATAACTCCTACTTATTGCGAAATCGCTCCTCTTTCGTCAAAACCCACGATTCTTCCTTCACTTCCTTCCAAGAACAACAAACACCACCCATTCAAAAACTCTTCAATTTCGACGCTTTTCTATCTTTCCTGGAATCCCTTTGCGTTGTTTCATCAGTATTGATTTCAGTTGGATGTTGTGTCAATTGGGTATTCTTTAAGCAGCAGCATAGTTCTAGGTTGCTGTTGCTGGGCAACAAAGTATTGGTATGGCTTCTAGCTGGGGCAGTAGCCATTGGTTCCGTCATCCGAAGGCGGCAATGGAGCCGGGTTTGTGGGTCGCCCACGAGTTCGAGATTGGGTTCTGATCAGGGCAATGTGATTGACAGGATTGAGAAGTTGGAGGAGAGTATGAGGAGTGCTACTTCTATCATTAGGATGCTGTCTAGGCAGCTTGAGAAGTTGGGGATTCGGTTTCGGGTTACTCGGAAGGCATTGAAGGAGCCTATTTCCGAGGTAATCTCTTGGCATTTGATATGAATAATTTTTACTTAGTGCAAAATGTTGGTGAGCTGGAATGGAATTTTACTTGTAGCATGAATTGTTATTTAGCATTCAGTTAATTATTGTGGTGGCTGCATAGTGATTCTTGGAGCCTTTTGTCCTGTTTTTAGTGCTTAATCACATGTAAATCATAATAATAAATCATAATAGCTGTGTGTTTATGCTTGGGATTTATGACTCATAATTTATGGGTGTGATAACTCGATTATGGATCGTAGAGTCTGACTTCAAAAGTTCTCAACTTTTATTGATTCTGGGACATGATTATATGTGTTTGAAGATACTTCACAGGAATGAGGATGATGATGCTTTCGTTTGTTATTTATGCATATATAAGCGGGGAATGATTGTATTATAACTTTTACCCCTTTTGGTCACCTTGAACTTGAAGTGTAACCATATGTAGTGTCAAGTATTCAATACGAATACGTGGGCTGAAATAGAGTCGATATATGATAGCTCAAGGTCATGGAATTGTAGAGAAATGAGTGGTGTTGATTGATGTTTAATGTGTCCCAGATGCTCATATAAAGCGTGAGGATCTCACATTTGGGGAATCCTATAAATGAACAGTTGAACTTTTGGAAGGTATAGTTTTTTTTTTAAGTTGTTGTCTGTCATACTTCCTTGGAGAATGGGAGTATAGAGTTTATTTACCCTCTTCTATTATATGGGCTGCTAGTTATTCCGCTTAAGTAGCAAGTACACCAATGTTGTGATCTCAGAGGTGAATGCTTGATCAACTTAATGGCTGATAATAGTTCAGAGGATCTCAAGCTTTCTTGCTGGAAAGCGACTCCCCTCAGGGAACTGAAAAATTGTAGAAAGGCTGTATAATCGTTGTACTGGCACGTAATTGTTATTTGAGAATGTACTACCATAGTTACTTTTTCCTTCTATTTTAGTCAGTGGATTGTGCAAGGAAAACTTAGTACATAAAATGTCAGGATTGTATGATTAGATGCAGTTGCTTTTGTTGGGTTCTAGGTTCTAGTCACGTGTGTAAGTGAACAACGACGATTTCATATGCAAATCGCTGTATGAACTATGAAGACAGAGGGGCTTTTTTGTGAATGTAGTGCTTCATAGTTTAGACTATCTTGATAACTCAAATGCTCAAATCCGAATAAAGCGACTAGCTCTTTACCAGGTTGCCAGGATGCAGAACATGTAATTCATAGCAGCTTAAACTGCGTATGTAATGTTGGTCAAGTTCTGAACCAAGCTTCTGATGGTAGAGTTCTCAGGAAGAGAAAGATGTATGGTTTTTGGGTTACTGAATACTGAATGAGGTTATATGCAGGGGGTCTAGTGTTGGGGGCACCTCTTGCATCAGGAGTGGACTCTCAATAGCCAAGGCTTTCAATATCAGTCACTTACATTGAAAATGGATACTATTGGCTGAAGAAAATGACCCTAATCTTTTAGTATGAGTCATTTGGAACTGTAGAAGGATGATTATTGGCTGCCGAAGATGACAGAGATGGGATATGCAAATTCCTGAATTCGACTAGGTGGTATATCCCCCATTCACAGAGGGAAGCAGATGTAGTTGTGAATGCTTCGGATTTATTATGTTTTGCGATTCTTGGTTCCTTGCAATTTGCATATGAAACATGAATTGCAGGCGGAATTGCTCAATGCCTTTGGTTTCTCATTCCTATGTTCTATTTGTCTTGTAATTGTAGTTGGCTTTTGTGGTGTGCAGTGTATTGATCATTTTGCTTGTATGATTTCTTTGGGCTCACCTTTCTGAAGCCCCAGTGACAAAGTATGCCCAACTTGATTGTGTGCTGTATGTGATGAGAATCAGAGGGCATAAACTAGTCTATGATGGAAACAATCTGAAGTTCGTATGAAGTTTGACAGATCGAATGATAACACGAATATGAATTGTCATTGCTTTACTTTGGAACTTGCCTTTTCGTTTGTACTGTTTATCTGTGATTTTGGGCTTCAGATGGGACTTGGATAATACGAAGTTTACTGTCCGAAAACTAACTGATGCATAAATAGGGGTTGAAGTATGAAGACTTAAAGGTGAAGTTGCTCTTCCAGAGTCCAGACTGGCGTGAATAGTTTACTTGAGAAACTAACATACTCCTTTGTGTGTGAAAAATTAGCCCAAGGTGTGGCTCGCCACCCCACTTTGAGTCTCAACCTAGCGAGGCCTAAGGTCGAACTACTTGACAGTTGACACCCTGCGCCCGCCATATCCCCGTCGCTAGAAAATGAGGGGCTTGGGCTTGAACTGTGGACCTGTTGTATGAGAACATAAGGCTTTAAGCCAATTGAAATGCTTAGAGACGCACTTAGCCTTCATGAAAGCATTATAAATGACAAAGCTTCCTCTATTGGAATCTGTACATTTCACTGTGTCTGTGTTAGCCTTTCTCTTTCACTGCTGTTGCTCTTTCTTCCCCCCTTGGTAGAGTGATCTATAACTTTGTTTCTGTCTGAAGACTGCAGCTTTGGCTCAGAAGAATTCCGAAGCCACTCGTTCTCTAGCCATGCAAGAAGGCATCCTAGAAAAGGAGCTCGGTGAAGTTCAAAAAGTTCTGCTTGCAATGCAGGTTAGAAAACCTCATATATAGGGAAACATTTCTTGAAAAGAACAATAGGTTATAATTCATTTATGTCCCGTTCACTAGTGAGCTTTATGTTGATGACTTTAGAAGCTTTTACGAATCGTCATGCAATCTTTAATAATGTTGTGTACTCTTCTGTGTGCAGGATCAGCAGCAAAAACAGCTGGATTTGATTCTTGCCATTGCAAAGAGTGGTAAGCTATTTGAAACGAAGCAAGCGCCCAGTCGAGGACAAGACACAAAGAAAACAGCTTCAGATTATGGTTTAAGAAAAGTGGACGGGGAACAAAGGGAACAAATTCAGGCAACGACTGTTCAAAAGGGGACGAATGACAGAGCACCAGGATCATGAAAATCTGAGAATTTCTTGTCCTTCACTTTTGATTGTCAAGTTGTCGTAAAATGGAGTAAACGAGGGAAACATCTCAGTTTCTTCAACATTCTTGTTGTGACGGTAAAATCATCTAGGGGTATAGGTTGGAAGAAACCAAAGCTGATATTGCAAAGCTTTTTGTTATGCTTATGCCATGTATCATTTGAGGCATTTTCTTGAGGGTTTGTCAATTGTATGTTGTTGTGACATCAACTTTCACAAGGTGTACCTATAATAAATACTTATTCAATCTACTCCCTTGGTACTTTGCACTATTCGTGTACTCCATTTTCACCATGTAATGGGCGGAAACAAGTCCACAAAAGTTACAGTTGGTAATGTACTTCAATTTAACGGTTTGGAGTCCAAATCCAAGTGTGCGGCTATTCACAGCCCGTATTTACTAGCTCATAGCCCGTATTCCTATAAATACGCAGATAAAAGTCTATATTACCCCCCTCCCCTTTAATCATTTTCTAACATTTTTAACTTACTTCTTCCCCGTCTACCACCTTGGCCCACCACCACCACCACCAAATTTGCTACCGCCGCCGCCACCACCACCACCACCACCACCACATTGGCCGGATTTTCTACCGAAAAACTAATCCGGTTCCGTAAGTTTGATGAATTGTTTTTTTTTTAAATTTGAATTTTACGGAACCGGATGAGTTTTTCGGTACCGGGAACCGAAAAACTCATCCGGTTCCGTAAAATTCAATTTTTTTACGGAACCGGATAGCCTTCTCGGTTCACGGAACCGGAAAACCAATCCGGTTCCGTAAAAAAACGTTGAAAATAACGGAACCGGATGGAGATCTGGTTTTCGCCCTGGTGGAGAGGGACTGGCTTCTCGGTACCACCATGGTGGAAACCGGATCCCCATCCGGTTCCGTAAATTTCGAATTCTGAAAAAAAAAAAATTTAAAGAAAATTCAAAATCTGATGAAACTCATCATTTTTTTCCAGAAAATAAATTTTAAAAAAAACATTTTCTGGAAAAACACGGAACCGAAATCTGGGTCCGGTTCCGTGTTTTTTCAGAAAATCGACCCATAAACCGCCCTAAAACACCCCTTAACTCCAACTTTTTTGATTTTTGTAAAAAGAATTGAAATAAAACAATGCTTAATAACATCAAACAACAATTTTTTGAAAAAAAAAAAGATTTTTGAGACGAAAACACGGAATCGGACCCAATTTTCGATTCCGTGTTTTTGCCTTTTTTTTTAAAACAAAACGGGCGGTTTTACTATATAATTTGAACGTCATTAAAAAAAAATTTAAAAAAAAAACTTACTTGGCGGTGGCGGGCCGGTCTTCGTCCTCTTGGTTCTTGGAGGCATGGTTAATGTAGAAGAGAATGGGGGGAGGATGGAAGGAGGAGGAGGGGTGTTAGTGAGAGTGGGATGAAGTTTAGAGAGTGATGGATGGAAGGAGGAGGAGAAGGGTTAGTAAGGGTAAGTTAGACATTTAACTCAAAAATACGGGCTGTGTCCTAGTAAATACGGGCTATGTTTAGTAACACCCAAATCCAAATATAAGTCCTCATTAAAAAAAAAAGATTATACATGTATGCGTATATCGGTTTTTTTTTTTGATAAAGAGAAGTGGCTCGGACCTCGCTCGGGTCTTATTGAGTCAGACACTTGAGAGTTGGGGGGAAGGGTAAGGGAAATTCCTACCCTGAAAGTGTTCGTGAGGATTGAAACCCCAACCTTGAAGTTGTAAGGGTACAATCCTTTCCACTAGATCAAGTATGTAAAAGCTCATTGAGAGAAAAGGTCATTAGACGTTTATTTGTATCCTTTTAAAAAAGATCCAATCTTATCTAAGGTGTTTGCACGCTTATCATTGCATCAACATAAACGGCTAGATAGAATACTCTAAAGAAACACAATCATATCTAGCATAACCTAGGGTAAGGTTCATCATTGAGAGAAAAGGTCCCTAAACATTTGAATGTATCCTTTTAAAAAATATTCAATCCTATTTAGAGTGTTTGCACGCTTGTTATTGCATCAACATAGTCGGCTAGATAGGTCAATTGAGGAGTGGACTCAAAATCAAATACAGAGTATGACAAGCTTGTATAATCAATTCAAAACAGCCAAGTTAATTATCGATTTTGTTTTCAGTTTTTTTTTAAAAAAACAAAACTAAGATATAAAAATCTTATAAAGTAGTTTCTAAATTTTTGTCATCTCACTTTAAAAATAACACATGATTATCATCTCTATAACAAATTTATAACATAAAACAGATATTTTAATATTTCGCTTCTATTTCTTCGAAATAAAAACAAAAAACAATAATGAACCGCCTCCAAACACAAAACAAGTAGGGAGGGACTGATACAGGGAGATAGAAGAACAAGAAGAGAATAAAAATGGAGGGATTGAAGAAATTGGAAGAAATACAGAGGATGTTGATGTTCATGGAGTCCGAAGGTTTCATCTCCCCAACCTCCATCTCTCCTCACTCCGATTCGCACCGCTTTCTCTCTCATTTTCTCCTCTTTCTGGTATCTCCTCAAATTTTTATTGATGTTTCTCTCACTGTATTATTTTGCATTATAAATATGTGATTATTCAAGCTGTTTGATTATAAATGTGTGATTATTCTTTCTTAATGATATAGATGGAACCTTGTGGAAATTTGAGTATTAGTGACAAATGCTGTTTGATTTCCCAACATTTGCCTAAGGTACTCATCATTCATTCCATTTTCAACCTCTAATTATACGCATTTCCTTTGATTAATCCAACACATTTGAACTTTGTTTTATCGTATTCTTACATTTAATGCCGTAGATTACACCGTCATTTCTTGAGAAAGCATCAGTGGTTCTTCCTGGTGAGAAAAATCAAAACTTTGCTGTTAATGATTTGTTTAGGGTTTTATCCACCTTTTTAGCTAGAGAGTGTGTTTTCATAATGGTTTTTGCAGGAAAGACAGGTGTTTTCGGTGATTCACTGTCTGTTAACATGGATAGGGAGAACAAGAACACTGATTATGGTAGTTGCCATGGGTTGGGAATTGATTCGGCCCGTGAAGATGTGGCGTTGATTGGTTTGGATGCGATGAAACGAGCGAATTCTACTCTTGAAGACTTTGTAAGTATTTCTTCATTCGTCTAAAATGTTGCTTGATCTTTATAATGGACTTGATAGAACTTTGGGGTACACATGAAAATGTACTAGTTGACCCGAAAATAGAACTTTACAATTTCATAAATTACAAAGAATTTATTATATTACAGAGTTGTATCATAGACACTTGTTCCGCACCTTTACAATTGACACTCCATATTTTGTGGATGTGTATGGTAAGAGCTCGTGGCTGAGTTGGCTCTACTTTCTCTATTTGATGCTTACAACAAATATGAGAGTACTAGGGTGGTAGTTTCATGATTCTAGTTGTATCTAATAGTTTATTGACTAGATTTTTTTAGGCCAAGCTTTGCTCAATAATTTTCTACATTAGTTCAACAAAATATTAGTTCACAGGATTCTTCAGATTATTTTCGTAACAGGACTCACTGGGGCTCATTAGCCTTTCGTCTTCGATATTCAACGGTTAATTTTGTTTTGTAATGAGCCCTGGCATTGTAGTTGATATTTTTCCTTGTTTGACCATAACTCAACACATTGTTTTATAAGCTACTACATGTGCTCTGTATCTCATCCTACATACCTGTACCGGATATCCGACACTCTTAACATCTCCATGACACTTGGACATTTCAATTTATATATTTAAGTTTAATACTTGGATAGATGCCATGTTGGATGCCCCTAACAAAGTTCCATCTGCACTGGTTGTACCTAAAGTGAAGCTTGCTCATTCATGCGGCTGTTTTGCAGTGTCGATCTTACTTTATGTTCCACGGGATGGATGTGAAAAGGCCAGAAACCATATTCAGACACTTACCTGTACTTTCTTTCACTGAAAGCTTTATATACCAGGTATTGAGGTACAGAGCTTCTATGAGTTGTCATGTAGCTAGTTACCACTGGAATAGTTTGAATTATTTGGGTGGCTTTGCTTCTTCGGTTGGGTGGACGCTGTATCTTGTTATACCAAATGGTAGGAAAAGTAAGCTCAAATCCAA
Organism: Patellifolia procumbens; assembly: GCA_947645195.1. Lineage (NCBI taxonomy): Eukaryota > Viridiplantae > Streptophyta > Magnoliopsida > Caryophyllales > Amaranthaceae > Patellifolia > Patellifolia procumbens. The sequence goes on from CANSGD010000144.1 coordinate 6,679,246, forward strand.
TCGTTTAGTCTGTGAAGTAGGCAATTGAGGTAGTTTGATGTTTGGTGTATTTTCTCAGTCTTTATTAGCTTTAAGACAGCTTTTGTGGTACAGTTGGACACTTTGAATGAGAAGATGGTTGATGTTCAGAATGGAAGACCCGTGAAGTAAGCTGTAAAATGGGTGTTTTTCTTGACTCTTCCTGAACATCATTTTAGGCGCTGGAGGAGTTTTGCTGAGTAGTATTTTATCGAGGAAGTCTATTCTACTATGGCATGCAGGTTCAAGAAAGTTTTTGAATCAAATCCATTTAGACCACTTACAGTTTTGCTGCAGTATCATGGGCTGTTGACAGAGAGGTAGACTTGTTGCTTTTTCTATGTGAACTTCTATTTCTATGCTATGTACTAAACAGCTTTCAATTTGGCTAAGCATGCAGAATTAGAGAAGAACTGAGATATGGAGAAGAGTATTGGGCTTTAGAAAGGAGGCTTTGCGGCACATCAGAACAAGTTGAGTTACTTGATTCCCTGTGATTGCTGCCAAGCTCTACATTGTCTAAAGAAAAAAATTGGACTTTTGAATTCATATATGCAACCATGCCACTTAAATGAGAGTCTCCTCTGATTTGTAGAAGCATAATTTGCAAAATAGGACTAGCCCCCTTGTACATTAAATTTGGATGCACGTCTCACTTGTTGTCCATATAACCACTTTGCTGAGAAGGATAAACAGATTATCGCAATTCACAAGTGGTCAAGTGAAGTTCTTTTTATTGATATTGGCCTTTTGATCATTAGAAGTGCGGGAAGACTTGGTTTGTCAATTTGTACTTTTTTCACTTGAATTTCTTTACAGATTTCAAGTGAAGATGTCATGAGGGCTATTCATCTCAAATCTTTTGATTATCGGGTTTTGAATCTTCTTTTGTATCAGCTCCGCGGAGAAGAGGTATTTCGTTCATTTGCTTCTCTAGGTGTCCAACTATTTATAATTGGCATCCTTTTTTTTTTCCAAATGGAGTGTCACTTATAAGTGAGTAGACTCCAATATGTGAGTTGTGTCGATTATGGCTTCCTTCTCTTAGCGCTTTGAATTGTTTTTTGCTGGGTTCTATTCCTGCTGCTCTGAGGCTGATGGTGTCTATTTGAAGTTTCAATGAAGGTCAATGATCTGCATATGGAATTTTTGACAGTCTCTGAATTTTTAGTGGAGATATCAGATGATCTGTGAGTACTTCCCCTTTCATATTTCAATTTTCTGCTATTTTGTCTGACGTTGCCCTTTAAACGCCACTCAATGTAAACCTTTACATACTGTTTGCTTGTCATGCTTCTGCTGAGGGATTTGAAACTTTTGGTGCATCAGGTTTGACTATGAGGTTAGTGTTAGTCTACGAGCAACGTCCATTGAAGTTGTTATTTCCACTTCGAGTGTCTTGTGTTTAAGATCCGATTTCTATTTGTCTAGGAGGATGTGCTGGAGAATAATTTTAATATCTTACGCCTGTTTGTCCGGATATATGGCGCTTCTGCAGCCCCAGCCATGCTAGTGAGTTTTGCAATATTTTTATTTACTTGCAACTGTTCATTTGGACTAAATGGAACTGCACTGCACCGGACTGCACTGAAGTGCAATTGTGAGACAAAAGTAGAAGAGCTGAACCGATTTGAACTGAAATTAATGGAACTGAACTGAAATGTTTTTCAATTAATCCAGTCTAAAAGAACAGGGTCTTAGCGCTTATTCTCCCCCAACTTATTTAAGTTCAATTCTATCTAGTTCAGTTCAGCTTCATTGAATCGAGTCCACTACATTTCAGTTCAATTCCATCAATTATTTGACCATTTTTGTTCATATTATTATCATTGTTGTTCATCTAATTTATTTTACTAATTATTATTATTATTATCATTGATAAATATTAATTTTCGAAGTATATCTTTACTCATTATTATTATTTTTGCTAATTATATCTTCACCCAATGTAGTTAGGATACCAACCTTTTGAAGTACCGAGGTTTACAAAATAGGAATAGTTTGATTATTTCGAACTATGATGCTTGTTTCTGACTATCTGCTTGAGAATGATTTATGACTTTATAGGCTAAATACATTGCCGAGGCTGAAGAGAAGTATGATAAACTGTCAAAGGCTTTGGATCCCCAACTTGCTTTGAGTTACCGTAAAAGATGTGAAGAAGCTACACAAGAAGGTAAAAGTATCTTCTGGGTAACTTGTTTCAAAACCAAATGGTCGAAATATGTCTACATGTCATTCAAGCAAAGGACTTTTTTCATAGAGGAACGTTTATGGTGTTTCAGGTGGGAAGACATTCGGATATTCTCTTGGATCATGGACTATACCACCTTTAATAGTGGATGAGGAGCTATATAGATCTAGCATGCAAGATTGTCCTTAATTTGCTGCTATCGGTGTCGGATGCACCTGTTTGACGACCTAACTCCGGTTGTTTGGAGATTGTCGTGTAACTGCTCTATATACCATTGTGGCAAATAGGAGGCGGCAAAATTGTTAACTACATATTATCGTCGTCTACTTTTTTAGTGTTGTTTGATTTAGTGTCTAAAAGTTACTCCTCTACCTTTATGACCCCATATTTACCTCGAATAAAGAGGTTACGGACATGTTAGTGTGCAGGCGCATATCATAAGCTCTCTCTTAGAGTCTTAGTCATAGTCATTGAAACGAGCACGACGTTTGTTAAGAAGTTAAATAGTTTGTTTGATCAAGTTGAGTTTTGATGAAGTTATCAGGAATTTACAAGTCGTCTCATCTCATTGTTACCTCTATTTAAAATATTCAGCAGAAGGTAGAGAATGCAGCATCCAAAGAGACCATTTTTACATCGAAGAACTAATATAAATCACCTACTTAAAAAGAACCAGCAACATTTTAGCATTCTAGACACCGTAAAGCATTTTTAAACACTGTAAGAGCTCGATCAAATATACAATCTACCTGGAGAAGCTCAAGAAAATATATGGCCAACTTAATTAAAAGACATATATCTATCAAGGAGATATAGAAAAAATTTAGGGGAAATCTACATAATTCCTGGAGAATTCAAAGAGACTCCCTACTGTTATATAGTATTCAGTAATAGCCATACACATCATCGTACGCCACCAAACCTAAGTCCTCAATCTCGTGCACATCGTCCCACATATCATCAGACAGTTGACTATCATCAACATCATCATCCTCGTAATCATCCATGTCCCCAAAACCCCACGCCCAGCAGCTAGAAGAACCGGGGTAGAATTCAACGTTCGCACTCACCTTGCCAGATCCCTCCACAACAAGCGGTCCCACAATCTCCAACTCGGAGCGAATGCGATTTTTTTTTTCATCAAGTTTTACATTCCAACAGCCTCGGATATCCAACAGCTCAAGCTCACGACAGTTGTTAAGGATCTTGAAAGCGCCATCTGTAGTAATTTTCAAGTACGCCAACTCGAGGTGCTTGAGTTGTGGCATTGTATTGGATATAGCATATGCTTCATCATCTTGAGATGTCCTTTCAACTACATCCCAGGGATGCATGTTCCTTTGCAAACATGTGAGGAGTTTGCAATGATTTCCAAGGGCCTCAAGAGCTGAAGCGCCAATGTTGGTGCAATAGCTCAAATCTAGGGAATTCAGACCAGAAAACTGAGGAGCAACTCGTTTCACCATCGTGTCACCTATTTCACTTCTTGGAAGCCGTAAATCCTGAAGGGACTTGGCGCTTGCAATGTAAAAAAATTGAGATTAGGAGGAATTACACAAGTCACGCTTATATTCATCAAACCACAGAAAGATAATTATGAATGTATTCTTTACCTTCTTGATTAAGAGTCTAATATTTCAAGTTTCTAGAACTTAAAGCTTACATTAAGACTAGAATTATAGGACAGTATATGATATTATCAAGTCACCGTAGTTTTCTTTCTGGAGTTTACAACAGCTTAAAAACCAAAAGACCCAACTGAAAGAAAAAAAAATCCCCTACGCTCTGAGAAATTTTAAGTTAAAACAGGAGTAACAATCGATAGTCTGATTCTAAGAAGCAAGTGTACATGAATGCTTCGGATTTTACAAGTTCACAAATTTCTGTCCAAAAGGCAAAAATAGATCATATAATTAATCAACACTTCAGTTTTTCAGTCACTCTGCATATCTCCAAGACAAAGGCCGTGATTGCCAATTGGCTTTCTATCAGTTTTTGGGTTTTTCCGTTATCAAACATACAAAGTACTTCTTACGTTCTTCAATAAATGCAACATTTAGTTGTTACAAGTCAAATTGTTGCATTTATTGGAGAACGGAAGAAGTATATACTATTTGGTAAACCTTGAAAGCAAATCAAAAGTTGGTTGTCAAACAAAAATGGCCTAACACCAAGCGGTCTTGGTGTTACCGTGTTAGACAAGAGGGTGAAAGCTAAGGCAACAGAACCTTTGCTATAAGGTTGTATAGACATATTTGCCCGGAATTGGCAACCATGGGTCATCAGAGTATTAATCTCATTGCAAATCATTGCTCTCCCTCAAACCATTTATTATTCGTTATTCGAATGATCAAAATCCATACATCCCAATTAGAGAGTGATGAATGGAAGGAGAAGGAGAGGGGTTAGTAAGGGTAAGTTAGACATTTCACTCAAAAATAAGGGCTATGCTCTAGTAAATACGGGCTATGTTTAGTAACACCCAAAGGACGAAGCTGATCTACTCGATCCAAATTCATTTCAGCGAAAAACAAACTTATGCTACAAACATAAAAAGAGCTTAATTAATTAGCATGCAATAGATAGAAAAAAGTTCTCTTACTTGTCAGCTATTAAGGATAAACTCATTTCGGTTGCTAAGCCATAAACACACAACTTTCGCAACGAACCACAACTCCTTCCTATCAGCAACAAAAGCATCCGATCAAGGCTCTCTGGCCTAAGATATCGACTCCACTCCTCGATATCGATCTCCTGCCAACAATATGGACCTTGGACCGCCATTGCCCATGATTTGCACACACTTGGGATAACATTCAGTATCTCATCAAGAGGAAGCCTTTGAAATATTAATCCTAGTGTATCCGGCATTAGTTCGTCCCACGGCCGATGATTCGATTCATCATCCATTTAATTACTGCTAAACAAGATTGAAACTTAATATATAGTCCAGTGTTATTGAATTGTTTGAAGAAAATAATGAATTCAATTTCAGCAGCACAAGATGAAGATTAAATATTTATTAACCATATCAGAATATTTATTTTTAAGATATGATCACTATCAATTCAATACAGAACTAACAAGATCATACTTTTAGGAATTTTATAGTTTTAAAGCATTTATTTCATCCAATTGCATTTAATTTGGCACCCACAAATTATAAAAACAAAAATAAATGAATTATTGAAGCAGGTATGATCAAGATCATTTCAGTAAACATGAATTAAGAAACAAAATCATGCAACAAACTATCAAAGCTAAATAAAAATTTAATCATATAGCCAAATAAAATAAAACAAATTAGGAGGATAAATAAAGAGATATTGCAAATTAAGGAAGTGCATGCAAACATGAACATGAAAGAATAAGATCAAGAAATTGAAAGTTACCAAGATTATCTGTGATGAAATTTTTCCCAGTGGTTTGATAGAGGAGGAGAGAGAAAACAGAGAAGGGGATCACTCATGAAAGGCAGTTAGAAATTATGGGGAACTGCAGGGAAGAAAAATGAAATGAAATGAAAAAGAGAAGTTGATGGTCCATCTCGTCTCCCACATGTACAATATACTTTCTGGTTGTCTTTACTTAGGAATTGACACTGTGATGTGGGATGTGGGATGTTGGATAAGATTCGTGTTATAATTTTTACTTATTGATTTAAAGATATGCGATTAAAATGCTAGATGTGACCAAATGTTACATTTATTAGAGAAAGAAATATGTACATTTCGGTTCCATTTTTATCACTATTGCACCTCATAGTTTCGTGAAGGTTGAGAGTGAAGGTAACTCAATTAAAGCATTCATTTTTATTTCAAATAGCCTATCTTACCTCCTTATGCACTAAAAAAATTTAGATTGGTAAAGTTTAAATACTCCAATATCACTTTTCTCTATTCTGCATAAAATCTAGTTACTTTAATATTTTTAAACATATATCTAATAGTAAAACCTAGATATTCCATGTAGAAGAAGATTACAATCGTGATTTGAGATGTTTTGGAGGTTTGGACGTGGCTCCCAAAAAAAATGGTTGTGGGGTTGAGGAAGCCCAACCCGATGGAAACTAGTGCATGAATACCACTTGTAAGCCCGTTACTTGTAAAAGAGAATGGCAAATGGCAATGCTCATAAGGTGGTCCATTGTTTTGGAAAATGGATGATAGGATAGAAGTATTATCTTATAGTTTTATAGAATCAATTAAATAAAATCAGTTGTTTTATTTTTGATAGGTTTCGTATGAGTCTACCTAATCCGGATAAGCGGGACATGCACTTAAATGTATGGGGAAAGGTAAGGAAATTCACCCTCAAAGTGCTCATAGTGGGGATTACCTTAAAGTTGGAATGATCCCTTCCTTACCATTAGACCAAATATTACTTGGTTAATGAAATTAGTTGTTGGGCTGAGCGATATGATAAGGCGAATAGATGTATTATTTGGGGTTGGAAATTGTCATTTTATCACAAGTAGAATTTATACTATCGTGATTATATAATGATTTGTGCATTGAGTAGTCAACAGTGTGAGAAAGTAGGATATGTTTTTTTTAACTTATGTTTACTTACCTGAATTTATTAGAACTTAATCAAACCTTATTTGTCAAAGGGTCAAATCTTGCTTTTGCTTACTTTTGCTAAACTGAATTATCTAAACTTATTTTTTTATAAGGACTGGAAATAAGTTGAAAAGAAAGGGGCTTAGAGTAAGTATGTTAGAGTAGGACCGACAAACATTTTCGAAGAACAACAAACATTTTCTTGATCTTATGAGTAAGAATCGAGTTTTCGAAGAAATGTCATATCACGTTGTGATAACATGGTACATTGTAAGTATTTTACAGTAGGGTTGTCAAGGCAGGTGAGTGCATGTGGGGACCTCCTCCCCTATACCCATTCGCATACCTAACTAAAATTTTTATATCTATCACCTATACACATCCCATGGCGGGTGAAATTCTCATACTCACGCCTACCTAGGTGTACATGTCCCTAAAACCATCCTCATCCCCACTACCGTACTAAGTATACCCATTCCGCCATACTCGCCTATGCTCGCCTTTCAGATACCTTTTAACTAGTGAGTTTTATCAACTAAGCAATGAAAAATTGAGTTGCTGACCATTTGGCTGAAGTGGTGGTTTCTTAATTGATGTCATTTAATCCCTAGTCTAATGGATTAATTAAAATCACATGCTTGGGCTAATATATTTTTAGACTAATAATTTAATAAGATTATCTTAAAGTTGTTAGGTGGGTGTTGGACGGGCGGATGTGGGCCGGTTGAATATGGGATGGGGTGGACGGACGTTGGACGAGTTTTGGCCTTTCATACCCCGCCAACCCGCTATCCATGGTGGGTGTGACTTTTTACACCCATACTTGCCTATCATCCACCAAACATATACCCATCCCCATCCAACTGGGGCTAGTGTGGTGTGAAACCATAACATTTTACCCACATGCCATCCCTATTTTAAAGGGAGTATGGATGAATACATAGCGTTGCCCCAACTTTGTTTTCCAAACGTTGGAGCAAATAAGAAATAAGTCATTTTACATGCATACAAACATCATAGCTTAACGCTTGAGTTTCATCAAAAACTCATAAAATCATTTATGTTCAATAGTAAGAGAAGTATTAAAAGGTTATGAAAGGGTGGTTATACTGCTATATTATCAAATATTGATTTTTTTACACATTGTGTGGTAGTTGCGACTTCTGAGTCATTAACCGTCAATTTATGTTTCTATTTGTAGATATAAACTTAAATTGTTATATTTTGCTTTGTTTTTTGTTTTGTAATCTAAACTTTGTAAAGAATTCATTGTTTAACTTTAATTTTGGAGTAAATAGGGGTGTTCGTATACATCCGATCTGCGATCCGAAAAATCGGATATTGCCATCTGAAATTTAGCGATTTAGACATTACGGATCATAAATAAAGAATCAATAAAAGGATTTATTATCTTCTTTTTACAAGCTTATTTGTATACAAATGATATTAATTGTTGAACTTCTAAATCCTAAAACACACAAAGCTTGAAGCATCATACATGTCTAAAAATAATATTACACCTTGTTCTACTTAAATTTATTTGCCACATTTAATTTTGGGAAGATTTCCAACATATGTATAGTCGATGAATTGAAAAGTGTTAAAAGTCTAAATGAGTAATAAAGACGACTATTTTATGAGCTGATAACAAAAAAGTTTTAATAGGTAGACACACTATAGGTTAATGATACTAGAAATGAAGGAGGATTTGAACAAGGAAAAAAGCTTGGGAACTTTAAGTTCATTGAAAACTAAATACTCCCTCCGTCCCATAAAGCTCTATACACTTTCCTTTTTCATTTGTCCCAGAAAACTCTATACACTTCTATTTTTAGACATGACCCACCACTACTTTATTCTTTTGACTTTTCAACCATGATCTACTACTCTCTCACATCCAAATAAAATAATACCCCACTAACTCCTATTATCTACCTTTTAAATAAAATACAATTGATAACCAAACAACAAGTTGGAACCGCATGAGTTAAGGTAGCGAAGGCAGTTACTGATTCAATTCTTTCGTAGGGGCAGGCCAAACCTAGAAAACGGACGGAATTCTAAGATTCCTCATCTCTTAGATGGTAAAAAGTATCCTCACCACATCTATCTATACCGGAGTGGAGCCTTATCATCTAAAATTACGTGCCCGATCAAGTGTATAAAGCTTTTTGGGACGGAAAGAGTATATTAATACTCAATTTAAGCAATTGAATAGGAAAATGTAGCAAGATAAACTGATAAGAGATTATATATTGGGATAAATAAAAGAAAGTCTTATATACAAACATTTGGAATGATATTTTAGTTAAAAGGATTAAGAACAAAATATGATATGTGGATAGTTGTAAAAGCCAAATTATTACAATTAATATAATAGATAGCGTAGTTCTGCCATTACACAAACTTACAAAGTGACAAGCACATTGCTTATCTATTTATGTTTGGCAATTGCTCATTCGTCGATAAAGAATATCAATTATGTATGGAAAATTATTGCAAATTCAACTAAGTGGAGAAAATAATGTGTGGTCGTAACTCGAAATAGAGTAGTACAATAATGACTTAAAGCCCCGCAACATCATATGAGATCATTCAATTCATTCAGTCTCAGTCAAAACTCTAATTTTGTTTCATAAAATTATGTTGAATAAACACATTCAAAGATAGAGACTTTAAGTGTGTGATTACTATTTGTACAATAAATTTGAGATGTTAAACACTAGTTCTTTTGCAGATTTGCTAGCCTTACCATATTAACTGACAACTGAAAAAAACAAAGAAATCTCTTTCGCTTTCAGAACAGCTATACCTAATCTCCCATATTTATCCAAAGGTTTTTTTGAATTTTTTTTTACTCATTCATCTTTATTTGTTTGAGCTTCCTTTTATTTTCTGTTGGGACACATTGTCCATGTGTATTTTGATGATGACAAACACAATTAGTTGATCTAACATGTTTGGTGAAGTTTTGTTGCAGATGCCTAAACGAAGTCTCGAAGAATCAATTGTCAAACGCTTTAGACTAAGGCCAATTTTCAAATATGTAAAAGTGTGTGTTCGTAAATAACGGATCAAAGTGCTAATGTGTAATATTAGAGATTGTAGGTATTTTACTTGAGATAGTAAAATAAATGCAATCTATAATATAACACCTAAATAAAACGATTTGCGAAAACAAAAAAAAAAGGGAAAATCGTTTTTTGAAAAATTGTTTTAAAAATCTGGAATATCTTTTTTTTGGAAAAGATAAGTTTTTTTTGGAATAAAAAGGTTTTAGAAATTTCTGATTTTAAAGAAAAGAATCTGTCTACAAAATCAGTCCTAATACTATTAGGAAACAAATATCTTAAAGAAGATAAAATCTTCTTTAAAGATAATTGCTTGCTTAAGTTTAGGAAACTATCAAGTGGACAATTCTATCTTTGTAAAGCTTAAAAACTGATTTGAAAAACGTGAGCCTTGACAAAGAGTAAAAAGATCAGAAAATATAAAAGATACGTGTTTCCAGAAATTGTTTTAGAGAGCTATTTTCAGAAACATATCTTTAACCTCTCTGAGATCAGCACTGAGATCTGTGACAGAAAAACACATACTTAAGCTCGATAAATACCTCTAAACTGCTTAACCAAGAAGCACACAAAAAGAGGATTCAAATCTTTCTGTAATTTCATCTTTATAGAGAGTGTTAAGTTGAGTTTCTAAGGGAATTAGACTTAATTAGGCAACACTTAGAGTTAAGTGTTGGGGGCACTACTAGGGTTAGTAGTGAGGGAATCAAGTTGTATCAAGAGTTTGGTATTTTGTGATTCAATTAATAAAAGAAAAGGTAGGGTGGACGTAGATCTCAGAGGTGAGATTGAACCACGGTAAAAATTTTTGTCTCGTCTCTTTATTACTGCCTTTCTATTTAATTAACAATATTCATATACGCAACTCAAAAGCTCAGAGAAGGTCTCTGAGATCTCTAAAGAAAGTTCGATAAAATTCAGAAAATACCACACTCAATTCAAACCCCCCCTTCTTGAGTGTCTCCTTGTGATCCAACATTTTCACAATGATGTGACTTTATTATTGATGTAGTCACCAACTCATCATGTTACTTTTTATTCCTTGACTTGTATTGTGTATGAAGTTGTAATTAGGTGTGTCATCTTCACTAGAACAATCTAAGTAAACTTATTAAATTTAATTGCACTTGATGAGCTTTTTTCTTTTGAGAGAAACACTTGCCCAACTTTGATTTTAGTTATCTTTACATCTGGTCATTTTTGAGCGGGTATTCATCACACCCGAATGCATCATGAGCATGGTATATCTGAGTGTATTACAAAAGTTGTAAGTTCTTGATTAGTCTCCATAAAACCTAATCGATGTTGAAAATTTTAATTTTCTCTGAGTAGAAGAAACCACACTTTTATATGTCACACATGATCATCTTTAATATAATAATCTCCTCCTATTATATTAAACGTTAAGAATTAGCTTTGGAAAATAAAAAGTATATGCATATTTTTAAAGATATATACTCTCTCTGTAACACAATAGTTGCAACAATTGAACTAGGCGAATTCCTAGGCATAATATGTTAAGTATGAATAAGTGAGTTGATTTATAAAAGTAGGAGAGAAAAATCACATGGGTTAAAGAGATAAAAGGAGGGAAAGAAAGAAAACAACAAAAAATAGTACAAAGGTGGGTGATAAGAGGTTTTTAGCGTGTCGTTAAGGCACTAAGAACCGCTTAACAAACACAATTTATAAACCTAACTAGCAACTACTAAGCACGTAGTAACGGCAAGTCAAGGGTCGAACCACAAGGAAATCGGGATTGAGTTCAGTCCACTAAGTCTAAAACTACCTAAGTTAAGGGTTTTTGGGGGTTTAGGATTGAGTAAGTAACCGACTTATTGACTAGCTAAGGAATACCGACTAATAAACAAATAGGAGGATTAATATGATAAGGAAGACACTAGAGTTCGGGCTACTCGTATGAACATGGGCTAGACAACGATAATCAACGCTATGGTGATTCACAACGGAGTCAATACAAGGTTAAGTTCCCCTCTAATATACTTGAGTCCTCTCTCGAATGGTCCTCAAGAGTAATCGATTAATCAACCAACCAAATCCTCTTTCGAATGGTCTTTGGTCCGTTGATTAATAAATTCAATAAGATCAGAAAACCCCTAATAAAAGGATCCCCTTAATTCCTACACAATCCCTTGGTCTAGAAATCAAGTCGAAGCATGGGAATGACAAAAAGGGTTAGAGTTCGATTAAGAACAATAAAGACCCTAAATGCCCTAGCATAAACGTGATCAAGATCTATCCTAGGGTGTCAAAACACCACATTCAATGTATAGACAAACAATTGAATCATAAAAAGCATAGCTAATCTACATTAAGCCCTTAATTCATACTTTCGCCCAAACCCTAGATTAGAAACTACTTACTAATCATGGATTCTAAGCAATTGAAATTCAATAAAGTAAACATCATAAACAAAGCAATAAGATTAAAGGAAAGAGATAGAAAAGAAATTACTTGAATTAATTGATGAATTCGATCTTCAATAATGAAAACAAGGAGTAAACTAGTGTTTGAGAGGGTTTTAGGGCTAAGAGAGAGTTAATTAGAAACTAAGTATGAAGTAATGTCGAAAACTAAGTTCCCAAAACTAATTAAAAGAGTCATTAAAGTAAGACGAACAAAACGGGTCAAAGCCCGAAAGCAGGTCGACACGGTCGTGTCAAAAACGACACGACCGTGTCAAAGTGGACACGGTCGTGTCAAAGTGGACACGGTCGTGTCAATGTGGACACGGTCGTGTAGACCTAAACTTTTCAAATCAGTGGGCAAGCAGAACAGGACTGACTTCGTGGAAACAGACCAACACGGTCGTGTTCAAATCAACGCGGTCGTGTAGACCTGCTAGTCAACGGACAGCTCAACTTCAAACGATCATATCTCTCTCGTCTCTTATTGGAATTGGGCTTATGACCAGTCGTTGAAAAGCTATCGAAGCGAGCTAACACCTCCCACCGGAATCACCTTAATTCGATTTACGGATCAAACGTTATGTCCATTTGAAGTTCAACAGTCCACAACTAATCTTCCAATGATCATATATGACTTCAAAAACCTGTTAGTTAGTCTGAAAATCATCCAAAACAACTAAACGAGTAGTGAAGCAACCATTTAGCTCAAAGTAATCAAAACCCTACAATGCAAGACTAAAATGCTCTAAATCTATATGTATCGACACTAAAAATGCAGCATGGATAAGCACAATAAAGTACTTATCAGTGGGTGGGGACCAAATAAAAAACACATCATCATTTAATGTGTAAAATTTACCAAAATAAGAAAGATAAAAAATTGTTGCAAGTAATATGTTACACCCATTTTAGAAAATTGTTGCAACTATTATGTTACGGAGGGAGTATTAAAAAAAGAAGATTGGTACTAGCATAAAATCGCCTAGGGTTTTTGATTCCACCATGGAAGAATCTTAATTTGCAGAGATAATCTAATAGTAGTAGTAAAAGGAGTAATGGGAAAGTGTTTCACTTTTAAAAATAGAAAAATGATAAATACTTGATAGGTTTTAGTCACATCACCTATTCAAAGATAAACCTACGGTCCTCTAACTAAGGTAGTCAGTGGAAGCAGGGTCGAATCCGCAGGGAGACAGAGTTTCTATATTAATATTCAATTAACTAACTACTTCAGATGAAAATATGGAGAATTAACTAAACTAATGAGTAAGCTAAGGAATACGAATTAAGTCGAGGATTTAACTATGGAATAAAAGCCTAGGGTATTAGGTCGGTCCACCATGCTTATACCAATCAAACAAGGTCAACAACTATCGAAATCGAAGTCAAGAGTCGAGGGATTAGAGCATGTGTTGAGCTATGGTTAAGACTCAACGCTCATAGTTCAACATACGCCGCATGTTTACTAACGTAATCAGAACTACTAATGTGTCCTAGGCCTCTAGTCGTAAGACGGATCTGTGCAAACAACTATTAACCACAAGCAATCAATGAAATTGGCCACTAACATTAATCACTAATTAAGAACAAACCACACCACAATCACTCTAATCAAGCCCTAGAAATCAATAGGAGTCTAAATAACAATCATGGTATAAACATGGCTTCCCTATCTAACACCCTATAAAGAGAACTACTCAGACATGATTGAATTGACAATAACAAAACTAATTGGAAACCCTAAGAATTGCATCATGAACTAATTGAATAATGAAAAGCAATTGAACTAAAGTAATTGAGAGATAAGAATAAAGCAATAAGAGAGACGATTACCAAATTGACGGAAAGCGGGAACTTTAATTGAATTGGATAAAATACTTGAATCTCTTCTACAGTGGAAAGCAATAATAATCTAGGCTAAGAGCTCTCTAAATGTTTAATAATATGAAAGATACAAATAAAAACAACCTAAAAAAAGTATTTATAGTTTCTAAGAAAACAATAAGATAGAGTGGGGAAATAACGAAAATCTCATCCCCGTGTCGTCCACCCGATCGGGCAAAGTGCCTCCCGATCGGGTCTGGGAACAAGCTTCCAGCGTCAGTAAATAGAGCTTCACCCGATGAGATCGGGCAACATCCACCTGATCGGGGCCGCAACCCCAGCACCCGATCGGGCGAGACCACCCGATGTCATCGGGTGGACCTCTTCTTCAACTCTAAGAAATCCAGCAACATATGGCTAAGTGTAGGTCCGCCCGACGGGATCGGGCATCCAACCGATCGGGCGGAAATCTGAACTTCTGGCCATTTTACTCGTACCCGATCGGGCAGTGGTTGCCCTACCCGATCGGGCGAGTCTTCTTTCTTCCTTGCTTCACTTGGCTTCAGACGCCAAGTCTTTTGAATATTTCTTCTTCACAATGGGGTCCGAATACCATCTCGAGACCGCTAAGATGCCTCATAACCTTCCGCTATAGCGTGGTGCTCTAAACATCGAGTAAATATGGAGTTTTTCCCTAAAAACCTGTAAAATGATATGGAACACACAAACCACAACTATATCGAAATAGTTAGCATAAATAGCTCCTAAGAGCATCAATATCGCACAATTTAGCTTGTAAAGAAAAGGGAAAAACTCTATAAGAAATCAATATATCAATACTACCTCCGTTTTTTTTAGTTGCAATGGTTTCTTAAAACGGAATTTTCTCAAAGGTTGCAATGTTTCTATTTCTTTCCATTTTTAGTAAAAAAAGACCCTATGAAATTACTATATTACCCTTACTAAATATAATTAACATCACTTATTAATATATAATGATATATTATTAACAATTAATGTTAAGTCATTAAACTTAATTACCCTACCCAATTAACCTAACCCCCCACCCCCACCCCAACCATTTTTAACCAGTTCTCTACCTCTCCTCCCCTTCACTCAACCTCGGAGTTTCTCCCCCACCAAACTCGCCTTCCTCCTCAATCTCACTCCTCCTTCTCCACCAACTCATCCTCCTTCTATCCCAATCCATAAACCCTAACCCTAATTTACCTCCATCTTCAACCTCAATCGAAACTCCATCATCATCATCATCAATGGCGGCAAAGAGATCGCGTTTATCACGATCATCAAGTTCTGGAATTACCTCCATTATCTCCAACTCCGATCCATCGTCGATCCATCGTGGACAAGAAATATTCAACCGATCATTGTTCGTAATACACGTGTAATTGGTGGTGGTGTTGCAAAATTGGTGTTGCAAAATTGGTGGTGGTGCGAAATTGCCCAGATCTGTTTGTGCGATTTTGGTGGTGTGATTTTTGGTGGTAGTGCGAAATTGGTGGTGGTGCGAACCCAGATCTGTTTGTGCGATTTTTGTTTTCACTGGTGTGCTGGTGATGTGGTGGTGTGGTGGTGTTGTGGTGGTTTGTGGTTTGTGGTGGTGGTTTGTACGATTTTTGGTGTTTTCAGTGGTGTAGTGGTGGTCGAAGTAGCGTAGGGTGAGTTTTTGGCGGTCGGTTTGGTGGCGGCAGTGAAGGTGGTGGGTGATGGTTGGTGGTGTTCTGGTGGCAGTGATGGTTGGTGGGTGATGATATTCTTCACAATTAATTACATAGTAATGGTCCCCACTCCCATTAATTATATACCCAAATATTCACCTAATACCCACTTAAAAATTTGCATTGGTTTGCGTTTTTTTGAGAAACATTGCAACTAAATAAAAACGGAGGTAGTACAACTATTTAAGAGTCTAAAAGAGGAAATTTGATTGACATTCAAACAATAATGACATTGATTGACGCATGATTGTGACATAAAATCACAAATTAATACTTCTTCCGTCCCAAAATATAAGTCTTGTTTTCTTTTGCACCAAGACACACCTTTGACCTTCTATATAAGCCCCTTGTAGTTGTATATCATTATCCTCAAAAATATAGGTCGTGACGTTGTAATTACGGGTTGCGTTTAGTCCTACCAAAAATTCACCATTCCTTTAAAGATCGATTTTGCCATTAAGGCCCTGTTCAGTTCACCTTAAAATAATAATATTCAGTAAAGATAAGTTCAGTTCAGTAAAAATAAGTTCAGTTCAGTAAAAATCAGTAGAGCAAAGAAGAAAAAACAACATGAATCAGTAAAAATAAGTTCAGTTCAGTAAAAATAAGTTCAGTTCAGCAAAAATAAGTTCAGTTCAGCAAAAATAAGTTCAGTTTAGTAAAAATAAGTTGAACTGAACAAGGCCTAAATTCTTAGAGCATAAATGAAAAAGATGATGATGAAAGGCCCCAAACTCCTCTAGGGATTCCCCTCTGATTTTGTTTCCCTCCACTCGTCTTGTTCCTTTCACTGTATGTACTCCTTCCTTTCCAGTTTCCACCCACTTCACTCCTCATTAACACCAGACCCCATTCCTACTTTCCTATCTTCCTTTTCATTTCTTTTCTTCTTCCTCTCTTTCTTTCTTTCCCAATTCCTTCCTTTTTTCATTACTATCCCATCATTAATATAAAAAGCACCACCCAACTCTTTCTTCTTCTTCCTTTCTTTCATTCATTACTCCTTTTTACTCCCACCAAAAAGTTCAATCTTTGAAATTTAACATGGGAATTTTCTAGTTTCCACTATACTCTTTTCCTTTCTCCACAAAATAATAAGTAAATTTTATTTATTTATCTTTTTCATGGTGAATTCTTCTAAACCCTGATGATTTGATCATTAATGGCGTTGAATTGTCCACTCCTCATTTATAATTACTATATATTCCTAATTTTAACTGTTCCTTTGTTTTCTTCCCCCGTTTTTGCCCTTCCTACTCATCAAGATCATACAAGGGTAATTCCATACTTTCACCTTTTTCACTCTCCTTATGAAAAATTGCTAATGCGACTTCAAGATTTATTTTTTTTCCTACGGTTTCAAATGATGATTCATGTTATTATTGTTGCCGTTGATGACATTTTCATAATTATATCTTTGTCTTCTACTCTTTATGATAATTTGATATTGACATGTTATTTGGTGTGAATTTTGAGCAGGGAGTGTTATGTGAAGAGAAAACAAGATTAGGGTCAACACCACCTAGTTGTTACAACAAATGCAATCAATGCCACCCTTGCACGGCCGTGCAAGTCGCTACGCTACCGAGTCTCAACCGAGTGGAACCTCCTCAAACGAGTCAGCAGGCAAATTCTGTAACAATTTTTGAGTATGACTCAGTTTCTGGTGACAATAACAGGTACTCCAATTACAAGCCTTTGGGTTGGAAGTGCCGTTGTAGAAACCATTTTTATATCCCATGAATTTTTCTTTTTTTTTGTAGTACTAGGCATGCAAGTTTTAGTACATAAAATTAGCACCGATGCTTACATTTTGATTTTCTGTTTCCTCTTTTGGTAGATTAACTTCTTTTTTCCTAACTTTTTTTGGGATAGTGGGTAGTTTCTTTGATGAGTGGTGCTTGTGTGGATGGAAATAGACTTTATAGAAACAGTCTATTTGAATTTTGAAGGGAAGCATAGATTAGTGTAATTAGGCTATGCATGGTTTGTACAAAAGTGAGATTTTGGTTTTGATAATTTGATTGTACATATACTATCTTGTTAGCCGATAACTTATGACTGTTTATGTTAGCCGATTTTAAATTATTTGGGATTATTGAAGGTTTGTTGTTGTTGGTGTTGTTGTTTGATATATAATCCTTTTAATCATGAGTTATGACATGCATGCTTCCTTCTAAGTTAAACAAGATAGTTGCTAAATAGTAAGCGTATATTGAATTATTTGGCATATGTGATTGTCTTTCAGTGATATTATATATTTTCAAAATACCAAATTTTGATAATTTTTGCTAATTTAAATTTAGGGATATGCATAATCAAAGTTATACATTGACAAATGTAAAAGTCAAACTGTTGCATTTATCTAGAAACAGTAAGTAAAATGGCATTCAATGCATGCGTACACTATTATACATTTGAAATTATATAGTTAAGCTCCTTAAGATTCATAACCTACATGTATTGAGCTATTTTACATTGTAACCACAATAAAGAGTATTATTATCCTTGTAGGATTTGGGACTAATTTAGTTGCCATGCCACTATGACAGTATTTTGTCATTTCAGGTCAAATTCTCTAGTATTAATGTATTATCAATCTATCATAGTCATCAAAAAATAACTCCTAAGTAGTAATCAAACTATCATAGAAACAAAACATGGTTAATTGGGGGGTGGATGTACTTCTGCTCAGATTCTTTTCAGTTAAAAGAAAGATAATGTTAGAACATATTGATGTAATGATGTAGACAAACTGTATAAATTCTTTTACCTCAAGTAAAAACTTAAAAAAGGAGTTTGCTTAATTAAGTAAAAGTCATATAGCAGTGAGTAGGGCACACATGGCCCTATTTTAAGCATCAATACATCGGGATTTACAGGAGGTTTTGGGAGCATGTGAGAATGAATGTATAATCACCATCATCAATTCAGAATTTGGGTGTCCCCCTCCTTCCTGTACCCTCCCCCCACAGACTCAGAACTGTTTGACTTAGCTGTGTGCTTGTTACTGGCTTTTAGTGTTCGAGAGAATAACTATAGTGACCTCTATGGCTCTATCTCTTGGAAAGTCTTAATTTCACACTGAACGATTTATCACAAGGTCGTTTCGTTGCTTTGGTAAGCGAGTCGGGCAAGGCCGTCTCAAACTTTTTTAAGGCCATGAGCGAAAATTGTACTATGAATCCTTATATGTACAATATATTATTAAGAAAGAGACCAATTAAAGAAGATAGAGTTACGAAAAGAATCACTCATACGAGTTCATATGGAGAAGTATTACTTTATTAAAAGTAACTTTAATGTATTAGGTGGCCCTTAAACGGGGACGTGGTCTGAGCAGTCGCTTTATCTGGTCCCCCACTGAAACCACTTTGGAGTCTCGATTTCAGAGGCAACAAGGTCGAGAGCCTATGAACCACAACTTTGAGTACTTGAGCTTTTATAATTTTCAAAAACATTTCCATTCGAAATTTCCATGTGTTCATGCTAATAGTGCATAGGGATGTCAGTGGGGCGGGTTTAGTGGAGACCCGCCCCAGTTAGGTGAGAATGGGGGAAGGTTTCGCGGGGGATGGGGCGGGGATGAGGATGAAAACCATCCCCGCTATGGCTAATGGGGCGGGGGTGGATGTTAGTCCATACCCGCCCCATCCCCGCCCGCCCCACCCCATCCCATCCCTGCCCGCCCTGTCTGAGCCTCCCATAGGTATTCTCCAAAGGCCTAAAATCCTAAATGTTATTAGCTGTTTACTGCTTTCATTTGATACTTTTATTTTCCAAAGGTTAAATTCAAAATTACTTTTAAACTTTTGTTTTCTCTCTCCCTTAATCAATATATTGGGGTAGGGATGGGGCGGGAGCGGGAATTCGCGCGGGGATGGGGCGGGGATAGATTTTATTTTGTCCCCGTTGGGGCGGGGATGGGGACAAGATTTTCCCCCGCCATGGGTGATGGGGCGGGGATAGGGATGAGTTTTTTAGGCAGGGATGAGGATAGGAATGCCAACATCTGCCCCACCCCGTTGACATCCCTAATAGTGCATGGTCGGAGATGCCTTGTTACATAGAGCGACATCAGACTAGCTTATGAGATTTTGGTGTCCTGAGGATTACCCTACAAATTGGGACCCTCTTGGCGAATAACGTAAGAAATTTGATTTTCAAAGGTATGCCAAAAACTTTTGCTTGTATTATGGTTAATAATGATCCAATGAACACAATTGAAATTTCATATAAAAAATGAAAAATTGACCAGAATAATCCAAACTATATACGTTCCGCCAAGAATTATCCCAACTAAAAGTTATTCATGTATAACCTCAACTATGAGAGAGGTCTGCCACAAATGCCCCATAACCTGAAGGAAACCGGTTTAGCAGGTTATTAAGGCCACGTGGATCACTCTGATTTGGTATGTACATTAAATCTTTTTGTATTTTTTTATTTCACATTCTTAGGCTCTTCCTCCCTCACCACCACCGGTATCATCCAAATGTTCTCCCTGTCAAACCAGCAAACCCCCATTGCCAACCAAGTCATCACCACCACCACCTTCACCACTACCAGGCAAGTCATCACCATTCACCACCACATCGCCACCCATTCTCTTCCACCAACCAACGCAAATCAGTAAACCCAAATCCTCCTCCAGAAATAACTTGATTGACCTCTGTTTTCCCCCAATTCTAACATTAAACAAGCCCTAATTTCTTTCAATTTCCCCCCTTTTTGATTTGATCTCATACCATCCTTCAATTGTGATTTCCTGCACTAAGTTCAGATTATTTATTGATCAATTCTCAATTTTTAATCTTAGATGTTACATCGACATTGAATCTACTTTACCCTCATAGTGATTGTAGCTCTCGCTTTCTTCTGTGAGGTGATTCATTTGATTGATTCTTCTACCAGGGAGAGTTTGTGAGAGTTTCTGAGGATTGTTTTTCATTTATTGCTTCTGCTCTTGTCATCTTCATAATCCATGTTATTACTTTCCTTTTACTTTGTATTATAGGCTCATCATCTATTTAATTCTTATATTTATTAAAGGTAGAAGTGGTGGTGGCAGTTGGATGAAAGTGGTGGTGGTGGTTGGGTAAGGTTGGGAAGGGGAAAAATAAAAGCAAAATTAAATGTTTTTATGAAAAAGTCAAATTTACCTGATTAACCGGTTTCAAATAACCTTGGTGCATTTGTGGCAGACCTCCCCCCATTGTTGGGATTATACAGGTATAATTTATAGTTGAGATTATTCTTGGCTGAACGACCATAGTTTGGATTATTCTGGTCAATTTTTCCTTTAAAATTAAATAAATGCCCAATTTTGGACTCCAAACTTTTTTCTACAAGCAATTTTAGATGCCAAGTCACTAATAATAATAGTGCCTACACTGATATGTTCGAATATATTTTCTCAATCCATAAACTTGCCAGATTGTTCAACCTTTCTTGGGACATTAACAACCTCAAGTAGGCTTTCAACCATTTTAACTTTGAAAAATATATGTCAGTAGATGCACGCAGTCACCAACATGTTTAAGAGGATTTGATAAGTAATTCTTAGATAACAATCTGAAATTTTGGCAAACTTGAGAATTTCAAATGCCAACATCGACTAATCTGGCAAAGTTATTTGCAACGGTTTCATTTCACAAAAAACATAGATCATCTACATCAAAGTTGAAGATAGAGAATCAGGTATATGAGCGCTTATTAATATTCATCTTCCATTGATTTAGGGATTCGATTTGTTAGGGAGTTGATTCAGGGTGGGATTTGGAAAGAAAATATGCAGAGAAGTGCAACAACGAGAATAGAGGTGATGAGATTATCATATTGAACGATTTTATTTTAATATTTTCGAAAACTGATTGTGATCTAGATGTTGAAGAAGATTCAAAAAGTTGAGGCGTAAAGAACTATGGATATGCACTTTTTCCAGGGCAAGTGCATCACTTGTCCTGTCCCAGCTACGGGCCTAGGAGTGTCTCCTGGCTAGAGTTTCATAGGCAATTTGTGTATGTAACTTACGAGTATTATATAATTTCGTTCGGACCAATTTTGCCTAAATGTTCAAGGTAGGTATGGTCTCTTATGAAAATCTAATAACTTGTTCCCCCCTTAGTGGTGGATTAGCCAACGTATTGATGGTAACCTACGTAAATATGTGTTGATGCTAAAAAGGTCATGTATAGAAATAGTAAATTTGAACAACTGTTTTGACTTTACAACAACACTTTTAACATTAGTGTAGAATAACCTTATCATGTGTGAACTAAATTTTTTGAGTACAAATGCGTATTGTATTTGATCTTAAATGTTTTTTAGTTGTTACTACTTGATAGATGTAGCTGAACTTTTATTTTAGGAAATCATCTTACATCATAGCTTTTGGTTAACTTACCATATTAATTGGCTAGATTTTTTTAATTGGCAAAAAAACATTCACCAAACAATTACATTATATGGTAAAGAAATTAATGTATCATGATGAGTATATTTCACAACCTGTGCATAGAAAAATGTAGTCGTATCACTATACTTTTGACCACATATCCATCCTTCAATAATTTTTGAGGTTTGGAGTTTTGGACAGTAAAAATAGAAATGTCCTTGAAGCTATAGTCACTTTGGTATGTTGGTATCAATGCTTGTCTGCATAAATCATCAGTTGAAGAAGTTATTGATTTGATTGTGATACTTCAAACCATTCCACCAAATACCTTGTTTTTAGTTGAGTAGCATTTATAGCATCCTCAACACACATTCAACTGATTCAAGAATATAAAGTGAAAGTGGAGTTCTCCGACCAACTTTGAATGCAAATCTTATTTGCACAAAATGGTGTAAATTTTTCATGGTAAATTATTGTTTCAACTAAAAACGAGGAGATAAGTATGGACTAGTTACAAATGACTCATAAAGCTCTGGCAATTTTTGTTCTTTTTTTTTGTTTTTCAAAGTTGGATAGTATAAGGGCCTGTTCATTTAGCTTAATTTTAGTTCAGTTCAATTCAGTTCAGCTCAGCTCTAATCAGTTCAGTTCAGTTCAATTCAGTTCTTTTCTCACCATTTCATTAAATATTACTAGATTTCTATGCACGCGATGCGTGCGACAACAATTTTATTATAAAATTTCATAATCTACAGTAGATAATTTTATGGATAGTCGCATCTTACCACCTAAACTTTTCATGTTTTTAGAAACTCCTACCTTAATGATTTTTTTTCTAAATTCCACCTACCATTTACAATTTTATTAAAAACTCTCACCACTGAACGGTTTTTGTCAAATTTCATTAACAAAACCGTTAAGTGGGTCGCAAGTACACATTTTGTATTGAAATAGTTGCAATTCTTTCCAAATTTGCTCTAAATTTGTTGAGGATTTGCCCTTAAATTGATGAAATTGACTTTAATTTCAGCGTAAACTAATAATAAAATGCATATGTGGGGCCCAGTTCACGGTTTTATTAACGAAATTTAACAAAAATCATTAAGTGGTGGGAGTTTCTAATAAAATTAGGAATGATAGGTGAAAATTTAAAAGAAAAATTAATTAAGGTGGAAGTTCCTAAACACGTTAAAAATTTAGGTGATTTTGAACAAAAAATTCTAATTTTATTCGCATACGATGTGTGTTTTGCCTACTGTAAAATGATAAAATGCGAAGGTACACAACATATTTTGTTTTCAAGCTAAATTCATTTTGGCTCATTTTTCTTTGAAAACCTCCCTTACTCCCCACCATCAACTACAACTTTTGTTATATAGTACCCGCTAAGGTATTTATTGCTCGTTGTCCAAATGAGAAATAATTCACAAGTACTTGAAAATACTTTATCATATTTCTCACTTATGCTAAAATATTTTATCATGATCAATTTGATCAAATGTGCTTTGACTCATGAAAAATCAATTATTTATGTATTTCAAAAAAAAATAATTCAAAAGTATATAAAAGTATAGCAAAGTGGGTGTCTATCTATAGATCTCAAGAAAATATAATCGTTGATATTTTTTTAATTGTTTTTATTTTGTAGGTTTTTAGATTTTTTAGTTAGAAGTTTTGAACATCTTTTATTAAAAATCTAATGGCTAAATTTGAAAATAAAACTTAATTACTTAATAAACTCATTGATTTATTTTATCTACTTTTCTTTTTTCTTTTTGGTGTCCACCCCCACCTCTTCACTTATATAATAGAGATTATGCTGGTCTAATTTATTTTACTAATTGATTTTATTATTATTATTATATTATTATTTATTTTTATATCATTATTATTAAGTATTATATTTATTATCTGTATACTTTCTTGTTTATTATAGCTTTATTCATTATTATTACTAGTATCATTAGGGAGGAACATGGTTTAGGTTAAAAACACAAATAAACCCGCGTTTTCAACCCATAATCCAATCAAATCGCGTCAAAACGATTTATGATATAATTTTGCACGGTCCGACCCAATTATTATTTTATTATTAAATATAAATATATAATTAAATCTAATAATTAAAATAGTAATATTAATTTAATTCTTATATATTATTGTTATTATATAATCAACATCAGGTATTAATATATTAATACAAAGACTATAAAATAACTGTTATTAATTATCATTATAATCATTAATCATTATTATTATTGATTTATGATTATTAATATTATTTATTTATAATTATCATTTTAAAATATCCAAAATACAATTATTATTATTCATTAATAATTATTCATTATTATTACCTATCATCATAATTATTATTTAATATTCATATTATTGTTGTTTAAATATTATTTATATATTTATTAAATTCAATTTAATTTAATTCAATTTAATTCAGTTTAGTTCAGTTCAGTTTAGTTCAGTTCAGCGCCAATCAGTTCAGTTCAGTTCAGCTCCAATCAGTTCAGTTCAGTTCAGTTGTTTCAGGCCCTAAATGTGGACGACTAAGGCCCCGTTCAGTTCACCTTATTTTTACTGAACTGAACTTATTTTTACTGAACTGGACTTATTTTTACTGAACTGAACTTATTTCTACTGAACTGAACTTATTTCTACTGAACTGAACTTATTTTTACTGAATTTGAACTTATTTTTACTGATTCATGCTGTTTTTTCTTTTTTGCACTACTGATTTTTACTGAACTGAACTTATTTTTACTGAACTTATTTTTACTGAATATTATTATTTTAAGGTGAACTGAACAGAGCCTAAATGGTTAGATAGGAACGTAGTTCATGAAAAAGTTACACCAAAGAAAAACTTAAAATGTTAAAAAGTTATAACTAGAGGTGATAAATATTGACACGACACGACAACCCGACACGAACTCGACTTGAAATTAGCGAGTTTGGGTAAAGACTTTTGACACATTAAAGTAAATGAGTTGACTCGACAAGACACGTTTATTAAACAGTTGGGTTAGGGTAGAGCTATTTGACACGAAAACGACACGATAACCCGTTTATCTACACATATTTTATAGTGTGTGTTTTTTCGATTTTTACGTTGTATCCCAACCTTTTTACAGGTTTCACATGACATCCTTAAACCTACAATTTTTTAAAGGAAAAATTGTCATAAAATACCAAGGTTTTAGGTCATTTTCAAAATAATTATCAACTGGTTACGAAATTAAATTGAAATACCAACTAGTTATAATTTTTTTTTTCATACCAACTAACAGAAGCCATCTAAAATTCCGTTTGTGGCTCCTACCAATAAACTTTCCCTCCACCTTTCCCAACCAAATAACATACAATGAAGAATAGAAGAACATAACATGAAAATTAACATTTATCTGAAAGGAAAAAAAAACAAAAGTAAGTTAAGGATAAATTGAAAGCATACACCTGAAAAAAAAGCAAACCACGCAGGAAATGGAAAATGGCGAAAACTTGGAAGAACATAACTCAGTTCTAAAAGAATATGAAATAAGTTATTTTTATATTGAATAGTAGCCAGTTTGAAAGAATAGTAGCCAGTTTGGAAGGACATAAGGTCGCAACCGAAAGAAAACACTAGCCAGTTTGAAAGAATAAAAAAAAATTTGAATTTCAAAATAACATTCTATCATATTTGAAAGAGTATTAAAGAAAGAACAACCTAACGGTTAACTTAATATTAAAAGATGACGTAAATGTTGGCTTATTGTAAACATCTTTTCCTTATTTTGATCATAGGAGACCTATCTAAAATGTTTTCATTTATTACTCTCTTCAAAACCCTCTCAATTCCTAAAACTCTTGCATTATAACAAAATATTTAGGATTTTTTGTGAAAAAACACCTTATAAGTTACTAATTTTGTGAGAAAACACCTTTTAAAATATTTTTTGTGAGAAAACACCTTATATGTTATTATCTATCAAATTAAACACCTTATTATCATTCTTAGGCCAAAAAGTCAAATACTTGCGTACATTTTTTTGTCCCTTTTGTGTGTGAAAGTGACCATATCAACCCAAATTTTCATACAAAAATCTAATGCACAAAAAGGGAGGGAAAATAAGAGAGTCAATGACCCAAAAGTTTACCTTTTTTTTTACCAAAATATGACAACAAGGTGTGTAATTTGATAGATAACATCTTATAAGGTGTTTTCTCACAAAAAAAATTTTAAAAGGTGTTTTTTCACAAAATTTGCAACTTATAAGGTATTTTTTGACAAAATTTCCAAATATTTATAACACTTAGGAATTAGAAAGTGTTAAGGATATATTAAGATAATAAAGATATTATATCTCTAATAAAAAGCTATACTCCCTCCGTTTTTTTTAATATGCACATTTCTCCATTTCGGGGTGTCTTTTTTAATTGGTATCTTTCTACCTTTTGGCATAAATAGAAAGTTGGCCCACCTAATTATTACAATTCTCTCCTACTTTTTCTTTCCTTCTCTCTACCTTTTTCACTTTTTCCTTACTTTTACTAACCTTTTCTCTTACTTTTACACTTTTTCCTTAGTTTTAGTGCAAAGCCTAAGGTGCATATTAAAAAAGGGAGGAAGTAGTAAATATTTTTATGTTTGCATGCATCCAAAACTAATCGAAACATAATGCATGATATTTTTGACATATGTTTTTTTTAGATGATATTTTTACATTTTTTAAAATCACACAAAAAAAAAAACAAAAAAAAAGGCGGCAACAAATAATAGTGAATGTAATCCAATGCTCTCCCACCATTTGGGTGTGGAAATTGAATACTTCGGATTAGGATGTCGTTGAGCACCTCATCTTCATTGGTAGCGCAACCACAACCAAATACACACCACCACCACCACCACCTTCATCTCTCTTCTCCGCCGCTCTCCTCCGCCGCATTCATCAATCGCTCCTCCAAAACACTCCGTCTTTCTCTTTCACTTCGCTCTAAACATTCAAAGAATCGCAGTGTTACATCATCATCATCATCATCAGTAGTAAAAGCATCCTCAAATTCTTTGGTAGCATTAATATTTGATTGCGATGGAGTTATCTTAGAATCTGAAGACTTGCATCGTCAAGCTTATAATGATGCTTTCGCTTTCTTCAATGTCCGTTGTCCTTCTTCTGAAGCTCCTCTTGATTGGGATGTTGAGTTTTATGATGTTCTTCAGAATCGTATTGGCGGTGGAAAACCTAAGATGCGATGGTATTCTACACTTACTTATTGCATTATGGTATTGCTAATTAACAATATAGTTTCATTTGCAATGCTCTATGTTTTTGAAATTGAATTATACCTTATGTAGTTTAGCGATTGCCGTTTCAATTACTTGTTACTCGTTCGAATTGGATTGGTTTATGGTTTAGATTTAGAACTATGCTATGGTTTTTCTTTGTTGGATTAAGGTCGTGTTCTTTTAGACTGAATGGAGTTGAGTTGAACTAGTTAGACTGAACTTAACTGAACTAAACTGAAATGAACTGGAATCCCCTACTCAGGCGGAACGGGCGTAGCTGAGCTGAAGTGTAATTAATTCAGTCCAAAAGAACAGAGCCTAAGATCTTCTGCAATGGTGGATTTCTAGCTTTTGCATTATGTAATCTTGAATGGTTTTGAAAATATTTATTTTAATAATGGGAGAGGGGGGAGCTGTCAGGTTTTACTTGAAATTGAATCGAATAGTATTGGATAATGGGTAGTTTGAGGTGAAGAAACGTTTGAAGTTGGTCGATTATCGATCTAAATTGTTTATTGGAGTTCTGTGGTAGTAGTCTAGTAGAAGTAGCTGAGCGGTGTAGAAAGATAAATATCCTAGTTGGTGGGTAGAATTCTAAGAACCACACCTCTAAACTTCTGTAGCTTATAGAATGTTGCAATTAGTGCTATAAGTACGAAGTTAAATGTGGTGCTTATTACTTTGCATAATATATAGCACAATCGAGAATGTTGGGTGGTTAGTAGATTGAGGTAAATTATAGACTCTACTGTTTGGAAATGTACTTGACAAATCCAAAGTATACATGTTTTAGAAAGATTTCTTACATGACAAGGGAGCACAATACCATTTCCCACATTTAGCATAGCAAAATGCTCAATTAGCTTAGCCTCCTCTGTAAGATTTGCGTTATATTTTTTTCTTCAAAAGCTTTCACTTATGTAATAACGTGTTTGTGAACACGCTAAGTTAAGAGTTTTTCTAGCAAAACTCCTCTGACGCATATTAAAGATAATGATCCAGGAAAATTAGATTTGAAGCAAAAAGGATATACTGGTATCTAGCTGCTAATACATATGTTTCATCTAAGAAATAACTCACAATAAGTAGCATTGGAAAGAAGGAATGTCCCAAATCAATTTCTGCCTTAGTCCAGCATTTTGATGACTGTCGTTATCTATGCTGAAGAGGTCCAAATTTAAACCAAGGGGATGCTACTGGAGTGAAAAAAGTTTTGGAACATTGCTGAAGATCCTTTGGAAGAGGCTAAGCGACATATATGTTTGTTCGTTTTCATATGATAAGGTGGTAATTAATACACTATCTATGCTGCGCAATATGCGCAAACAGATGAAGTGACAATGGATGCTGTAACTTGGCGACTTACTTCTTATTCAAAGATGCTCGATTGGTGGAGGTTGTGATAAAAGTGGTGACTCAGCGTCTCAGCCCAATAGTAGTTGTTATGATTCAATATGATTTCTGCTATTTAGTTTAGATATTATGCGAGTGGTATAGAAGTAAGTAGTCTAAGTGAAAGTATGGATCTGGACAAATGGCTGAACTACGTAATCGTTTTTTGCCTTTGTTTTTGTCTCATGATCTTATCATTTAATAATCGTTTTTTGCCTTTGTTTTTGTCTCATGATCTTATCATTTAATAATAGAATTTCTATTCTTCAGAGTCTGGTTTAAAGACTCTGATTTTAGTTATTAGGTACTTATGTTCAGTGAGAGAAGTATGTGGTGTTCTTCCTGTTGAGTAGGTTGTTTTCATGTTGCTTCACTGATCTTGAATTCAATTGCCAGGTACTTCAAGGAGCATGGATGGCCAACTTCAACCGTGTTTGAGACACCTCCTGAAAATGATGCTGATAGATCAAAATTGATTGATATCCTTCAGGTTCGTGTATCTTCATATTAGTGGTGCTCCTTGTTATGTTGTCAGTTACTAGCTGGTACAGTTCGTCATCAATATCATGTCAAATTCATTCTTAGCGATCCCTCGTAAGTGACTAGTTTATTGCATCATATATGAAGCAGTAAGACTAATCCTTTATCCTTGAAAGCATGGAGGCCT
This sequence comes from Patellifolia procumbens, assembly GCA_947645195.1. Lineage (NCBI taxonomy): Eukaryota > Viridiplantae > Streptophyta > Magnoliopsida > Caryophyllales > Amaranthaceae > Patellifolia > Patellifolia procumbens. The sequence goes on from CANSGD010000144.1 coordinate 6,708,820, forward strand.
TGCTGATTGTGCGTGTAGCTTTGTAGGACTGGAAAACAGAAAGATACCAAGAGATGATCAAGTCTGGCTCTGTAAGTCCTTTTCTTCTTATACTGTTCTCTGCTGTTCCTATTCTTCTATCTTTATAAATCTAGTTTGATGTGTAGTGCCTTTGAATTAAAACAATTAATTTTTTTATCAGGTGGAACCTAGACCTGGAGTTTTGAGATTGATGGATGAAGCAAAGGCGGCCGTGAGTTATACAACCCTACTAATATATTTATTCATATTTGTGGGTATGATGCATCTGCTGAACTGTTACTGAAATATGTTGCCAGTTATCAGGATGCTTCTGATTTATTCTTTATGCTTATAAAGTTATAACATCTCTGTTTCTGTTTCTGAATGTTGATGAACTTATTCCTTCATGATACTCCATGACTTATGCGGTGGGCCTTTTGGTATATTACATTGCAGGGAAAGAAGCTAGCTGTTTGCTCTGCTGCCACCAAAAGTTCAGTTATACTCACTCTTGAGAGTCTGATAGGACTAGTAAGCTTAATCTTTCATTTTACAAAAGATGCTTTGATTTTCTATTTACTTTGTTTAACTTGCCTTTCCGTTCTCACAGGATCGCTTCCAAGGTCTTGACTGCTTTCTTGCAGGTTTGTTGACTGTATATCTGTCGCATTTTGTTCAGAAATTTAGATGAGATTACAAACTTATGATCCTGTAGCTGTAACGTATGGGACCATAAAACATATGGTAGTGATGTCAACTCTCTTCATTCCGAGGGTCTCAAAGGTCTGATGTCTATTACAGGTGATGATGTTAAAGAAAAGAAGCCTGATCCATCAATTTACATAGCTGCTGCTAAGGTACATCAATGTAACACACTCAAATTCACTGCATGCTTTTAGCTGTTTCCATTTATGGCTCTAGAAATAATACTTTTGGGATCACATGTTGCAGAAACTTGGTTTGTCAGTGGAAGACTGTCTTGTTGTGGAAGATAGTGTCATTGGCCTCCAGGTACACCACATCTCTCCCAACACATGCTAAACCTTGAGATATCTTATTTATTGTTTTAAATTGTTGGAATTGACAGTTGACACTAGTGTTGAAACTTGACAAGTTGGTTTCCATGAAATCATAGCACTATTAAAAATCTGAGAAATGCAACAGATGTATGGTATCGTAGTCCATGCTAGCATAGCCAGGGAGAATGAAATCTATGAGAGGATAGTCGGGTGATTAGGTGCAGTTACTTGAAGCTATTGAAAGTCACAAATAGGAGCTTGAAGAATAAGCTCACTTAATGAGGATTCTTGCTCCAAAAGGCAAGATTATAGGCATGAAAAATTACCGTAAAACCCAAGTCCACAACATTGCAACAAAAATTTAGCAATAACTATATTAAAAAAAGACTTCAAGAGCTAGATACAATTTCTTACCCCTATAAGAAATTTTATGCAAGTTGACCGATCTCATATGCCAAGTGCCCTGTAAACGGCTCAAAATTTAATATTCTTGGGGCATTGGAAACTAAATCATAAAGCTTAGGTGAAGTGACATTTGCATTTTTTCTGTTGAAATGGATTCACATATCGAATGTCCTTACTCAATGAATGGAATTTGGTTATTGTCATTTGCTTTCTCTTGACACGCAATATTTTCTGGCACTTTCCAGTGAGTTCTGGCACTATTCTCTATTCATAAGACTAACTTAGAGTAAACGTACTTTTACTATTGCAGGCAGCAACAAAGGCTGGAATGCGTTGTATAATAACTCACACGACGTCCACAGCTAATCAGGTTGGTTGATTGCTGCACACAAGATTATAAAATAAATTGGAATCTCAATTGTTAAGTTATTGAAGTTTTCACACTGATCAACTGACTATGAGCTGAGCTTAGAGGAAAACTCCAGTCTTGTATAATAAGAACAAATAGATTCAACTTATTAAATGATGGGTGCTTTACGTTGCAGGACTTTTCAGATGCAATTGCAACTTACGCTGACTTGAGTTCTGTAAGGTATGGTGTGCATATAAGTTGAATCAATTTGTGTGTTTCACATCACGTCTATGAAGTTTCATCAAAACTCATGCATGTGACTTTTGTCAACTAGATTGAGTGATCTCGAGGGGCTGCTGCAAAATGTTGTTGCTGCTGGGTAGCAAAGTAAAATGATACAGGGGCTTAGGAAACTGTACATAACGTGCAGGTTGTTGCTTTGTACGATTTTTGGATGAAATTCCAATTAAATTTTATAGCATTTGATTACTTAACGTGTAAATCAGAGGTGAAATCACCAAGTTGTCAATGACCGCGGCTACTTAAGTCATAAAACTCATCATTCTATTCTTGACAATAATGTTCAAACTTTCTAGTTTATTTGTGTACCCTTATGGTGTGATACAAATGTAGTATATGGTTTAGGATAATTATGGACTTTTAATAAAACTTATGGCCTTTTTGTATTTTTGTCATGTGGATCTAGTTTGCGCTACCTATCTTAGATACAAGTCGAGTTTAGTTAAGTTGCTCTATTTAGATTGTTTACTTGTTTGGTCGACAGAATCCCGAATTTCCCGAAACTTAAACAAATGTTATTTGGCTCAAACCCAAAAAAATTCAACTGGATTCGACCCTGTTGAGTGTTGACCCCTTCGACACTCACAGTTCTAACCATGGGCTGTGGCCTATAGGCACAGGAACCTTGACTAGGGAATACGTGACACTGATGATGAGTGAAGATATCTGAAAAATTATGTAGTTTCACACTCTCTAGGGACTTCTGGAGTTTCCCAAGAGAGATAAGCTCACAAGTCATAACTCATAATGCTCTTTCTGTTAGACGTAAAATTTCACAGTATCAGAAATTCAGAATAATACAAAATTGGAAAGATTAGAAGATAATGCAGAGGAATCTGATACTAGTCTTGTTAAATAAAAAAAATAGTAGTAGCGGATGCTACTCCTTGGAGGACAAGTCGAAATACAAGCGGGCTAGGATGATCCCGTCTCAAACACTTTTTCTTGTTTCCAAGTATTGTGCTTGATGTTTACTCCATCTAAATTCCTCACTCCTAGACTCGTTAACATGTGTGCATGTGTAAATATTAAAGGATGATCTTGATTTTTTTTTTTGAGCTATGTTAATTTAGACAACTGTTGAGCTATGATGATTATGTCTAGTGAATAATAATATAAATGATGATTTTGGGTGTATATTGTGTGGCTGGCAGTGGCGGATCTAGAAAAATGATTTAGCGGGGTCAAAGCTTAATTTATAAATTTTATTGAGGTCAAATGGTTAATTTTTCAGGATTATTTTTTTAAAAATCAAAATTTTTAAAGGAAAATTTTACAATTTTACGAGTTCAAGTGGGATCAAGTGACTTCACTCACTTAACCATAGATCCGCCACTGCCCACTGGTGGCTGGCCTGCTATCATGTGAGAGAGCGTTGAGCCGCTGACTCAATCAAAGCTGATATAGAGCATTAGGTATGGATAATAGAGCGGATGATCCTGGTTCATTATCAAATCTACACCGAGAGGATTCAAATGTTTGAAGAATGTTGTTGGAATCTTGAGGAAAACTGGAAACTGTTCGGAGTATGTTGCCCAATAATATTGTAATTGGATGTAAACTTGTAATAGAGGTTATTTGACCTCATGTTGGAAGTCTCAAAAGAAGAGATCTTTCGCAGTTTTCTATATTATTATTAAATATCATTTTATGCCTAGAATACTGTCTAATGATTTTCTTCGGATTCCCACTTTAAATTCATGTGTCAATATTATTGCTTTCTTTGATTCATTTTTTATACTTGTTTGAGATTGCTATAAGATTGTATAGTCATAATGCGATCACTCTCTAAATCCTCTCGAAATCGTTGCTTAATAGATGCATTCAATCACACTTATGATGCATAAGTGATTAAGTGCTTACGATTGTTATAACCTCAACCCCTATAACCAACATAATACTCATAATGCGACCACTCCTTCTCGAAAATTCCCAACCATGGGTGGTGCCTTCCCGAATTGAAATGGTCGGAGGTGACAAAAAACTATTAAGTTTTATTTTGTTTTATCTATTTTTTGTTCTTTCCTTTCTTTCACCTCTTTGACAAGGCTAACTATATCTTGACATGAGCGTTTGAACATATTTTTTTGTTTACTAGACTATTATGAGTAGATAAACACAAAATTGAGATTCTTCGAGTTGCTTCAAAGTTGGACTATTTTGAGAAGTCCATCTCGTTTCGGGCTAGCTAGGGCTCTGGAGCCTGGCATTATAGGAACATCAATTATAGTTTTAAGAATAAATTTGTCGATTTTAGAAAACGAAAAATGGAAACCCAACTCATTATAATATGCAATAAGCTTTTAGCATGATATGCAATCCCCTCATTTAGTCATTTGTGAGTTGAAACTCTAGTATTATGTTATCTTTACTCATTTTGAAACCGTCAGAAATTAAAAATGAACAAAATAGTAACCTCACATATACCATAATCGTAATATATCCAATATGCATTTAAGTTTTTGTTTCACGCTTAAGGTACGGTATCGATCTGATGATGGGGATCAAGCAAAGTCGTAGCATGAGGCTTGACCTAGTTAGTATTCACATGGATTTTCCCATTATAATCGCTGCAAGATCGCATGAAATCCAAGAGGGCTGAAATCAATGACATGAAATTTAATTGATGGCATCCATATACTATATTTCCTTCATTGCCAATTTGCCACGCACCCTTAACAGGATCCTGTTTTGACGGATGTGAGACGATTAGTATTAATTAACCAAAAGTCATGCAGATTTATCACTGTTTAACCAATTTGGCTTGCACTAGCCAATAGCACAATGAAGGTAATTTGGTGCAAAAACTCTGAGGTAGTTCTTGACAAAGTTTATATACTACACAAAGGATTGATCAAACTTGAACTTCAAAAATGGCATAACTACTAACAATTTTAACACGGGAACAACAGGTTTGTTAGACGAAAAATATATTTAATAAGAAATTATTTTCTTGAGGAAAAGTCAATTCCAGTTGATGTTCCTATATTTGGATGTGGGGAAAGTAAATTTTTTCCTTTGAGACATTTCCTTTGTTGATAGATAAATAGTGACTTCTATTACTTCATGAAGAAAAACCTAAATATTGTTGTTCGCCCTTGGAAATAAAATTTCACCAACATTTCCGCCCCATTATCTAATAGAGACCAAACAAAGGAATGTAGGAAAAGTAATTTTCGAGAAAAACACTTTCTTACCAACCAAGTGCTACTTTAGTTTGTTTACCCTATCGCTCCAATGTTTCTTGAATAGATTGCATGAACTACATCCAAATGATTAATGAGCAAATAACATAGCATAGGGTGTACTAGACTTATGATAAACTCGAGTTATAGTAAATACTATTCTTTTCAAATGAATAATACGAACTTAGGCACAACAGGTCCCATAAGTCCGTCTACTGCCGATGCATAATAAGCACTTATAGACAAATAGCTAGTTTTTCCTTGATCAAGTGGAAATGAAAAATTACCCGAAGTCATGTTGTGGAAGCCAAGAGGGTTGACTTTTGATTAGTTTAAGGATGCCATTGTCAGATCTAATTACTGCAACATCTAAGCATAAGTTCATTTACGTGGGGAAACTTGAGACTTGCTTTCCCCTCATTAATGCAATACTGTAACTTCAAAGTCTATATAAAGCTCACTCCTCCATACACTTCCACACCTCACTTCCAAACCCTAAATTTTTATCTTCTTACTATTTTTGTTTTTTCTTAGCCTTGCCAACGACAATGGCTTCGAAAACTTCATTATTGTTTGCTTGTTTCCTTATCATATCCACCCAGGTATATAATCGAGTTTTTCTTAAGATAGAGTCATGCTTACTTTGTTTTTCTTATTGTTCTTTCAATTTATTTTTAGTGATTGGAGATTAGCATTATTGTTTCTAGGAGATTAATATGATTTATGATCTAGGTAAATATCTATACACACATATAAAATAAAGAGGATATATACATATATAAGTGAAGTGTCATTTTAAGAGCATCTATTTGAGATATTTTTGTTATTATATACTTTTTTTTACCTGATGTGATTATTATATACTTTTTGCTAAACAAAAATATATGAAGAATGAATATATTACTAAGACAATTTTTGATAGTGTCAAGACAATTATACTAGATACAACATATGACAATTCTTAAGACATTTTTCGCTGAATATTTGCCTTTTCGGTTATTGGTTATTAGCTTATCACCATCAATAAGTGTCTTGACAACATCTTTACTCTATAGAAAACATCCCATCTAACAAGTTATAACTGATCACATGAGAAACTCTTGAATAGATGTATATAAAGAGTTCCTTTAGTTGAGCAATAAAGCTTTAAATTATAAACTATTATAGAACAGATACTTCCTCCGTAACAGTTTAATGAAACTAATTGATTTTGCATGTCTTCTAAGGAAGAGATTTAAGAATGTAAATGATTAAATAAATCAAAATATTTTTAAGATTAGTAACTTCTAATCTCATTCTTGATTGTGTTAAAACCATTTTTGATTAATTTGTTCACTTACGCCTTTAAATCGCTTCCTTAAAATACGTGCAAAATCAAATGTTTCCATTAAACCATTACGAAGGGAGCACATATGAGGTGTTATATCATTACTAAACTTATAATTCAATGCAGGTGTACGCTAATTGTCCTCCGGGAGGTGAAGCACCTACCTCTCCCCCGATTCCATCCACTTCTCCAACTCTAACCCCTCCTCCAGTATACTACCCACCAGAGACTCCTGCCACTCCCCCCACACCCGCCACTCCGCCGACAACCACCACTCCTCCACCAGTATACACCCCACCACAAGCTCCTACCACTCCCCCAACACCTGCTACTCCACCAATGTACACTCCACCACAGGCTCCTACTACTCCCCCTACACCTGCAACCCCACCAACAACATCCAGTCCTCCAATATACACTCCACCACAGGCTCCTATTAGTCCACCAACACCCGTGACTCCCCCAACTCCCGCCACTCCACCAACCTACACCCCACCACAGGCTCCAGCCACGCCTCCAACTCCCGCTACTCCACCAACCTACACCCCACCACAAGCACCAACTACTCCCCCAACTCCAGCCACTCCACCAACCTACACTCCACCACAGGCACCAACCACACCCCCAACTCCAGCCACTCCACCAACCTACACTCCACCACAGGCACCAACCACACCCCCAACTCCCGCCACTCCACCAACCTACACTCCACCACAAGCACCAACCACGCCCCCAACTCCAGTCACTCCACCAACCTACACCCCACCACAGGCACCAACCACACCCCCAACTCCCGCCACTCCACCAACCTACACTCCACCACAAGCACCAACCACGCCCCCAACTCCAGCCACTCCACCAACCTACACCCCACCAGTCCCAGTAACTCCTTCTACACCTTACAACCATGGTATGTTTCATATCATACATAATTTCCTATGTTAATAACTAATTGCTTGTGTTGTTTATAATTTGAGACTTTGTGGTTTTGGGCTAACAAAACATGAATTCTACCATTTCAATTGAGATATTCAAAATTCGAAAAGGAGTATATATACATTAAAACTATTAAAACTTAGGCTCTATGAATGTTGTCATGTGTGAGTAACTCATATAGATTAAAAAAAAAGATCAACGTATTCACTTTATAAGGCTAATAGTTACTCCCCTCAATGTCATCATATAGTTTTTAAGATGAAATCTTCTTCAATCTTATAAACTGAACCTTTTCCTCTCTTAATGGGTGCGGATCATATTATCTTTCAATTTTCTTGTTAAGTATTTTATCTTGCATTATTGTTATGAATATCACAACTTCTTTGAAATGAAAACTAACCCAACATAATATGTTAGGTTTCTGCGTGGTGGAGTGCATGAATAGGTGCAAATCTTCACCAGCATACGTCGGAAGAACAAGAATGTGTGTAAGAATATGCAGCCAATGTTGCAAAGCCAACGACAAATGTGTCCCTGGACCTGCCACAACCTGCCCTGCCTGGGACTCCATTGTGTACCACGGTTACACCGTCAAGTGCCCTTAAAACATTAATTAAGCGAGGGCTATACTTATTTTAACACAAACTACAATTATATCTACTTTGTTAACAAAATGTATGCTTAATTAAACCTATTTTAGCTACTACTTCCATTTGATTTCCTTGAATGATGATAGTAAGTCAAAATATACTCGATGAGCGTCTTAATTAATTAGGGTGGTACGCGCCTAATAGAAGAATATGTATCTCAATTAGTTCTATAGTGCCCCCTGGCTAGTGGTTGTATTCTTGCTTTAATAATATATTGGAGTGAGACGTTGAGCTCATCTTTAATTATTTATTAGTTATGTACTATGGTTTAGTTTTTGGGATGTGATGGTTGCTTATCATTTTTATGCTGGTAATACTTAGCATGTTTGCCATGTATTTTAAGCACGTGCTTCTCCATTACTTTTAGTTGTTTCCAAGGATTTAGCAGCGTTTGTCAAACCACAACTTTGAACATTAATATCTATAACTGTACGTGTAAAACTAAAAGATGTAAAGTTGATCTATTGAAATTATGCATCGATATGAATCTAACCAAACCACAATAACTATATTTTTCCGAATGTATACATAAAGCCAGTTGGTTACAGTAGAGAATATGAGTAGTGTCAAAAGTCAATATAATGCCACTAAAAATTGAGGTAACTAGTATGGGTTCGCAAATAATCTGCATTGGTGTTTGAGGTGCCCACACAATGTCAAGCCTCGGTTAACTTACCATGTATTGATCACTTTGTATGGCAGGAATACAAGTTTGCTCATAACAATCAATATGTTGGATCACAAGGAGACACTCAAGAAGGGGGGGTTGAATTGAGTGTGGTATTTTCTAAATTCTCGAACTTTCTTTCGAGATCTCAGAGACCTTCTCTGAGATTTTGAGTTGCGTATATGAATATTGTTAATTCGATAAGAATTTCTAGAATGGTAAATAGAAAGGCAGTAATAAAGAGACGAGACAAGCAATTTTACCGTGGTTCAATCTCACCTCTGAGATCTACGTCCATCCTACATTTTCTTTTATTAATTGAATCACAAAATACCAAACTCTTGATACAACTTGATTCCCTCACTACTAACCCTAGTAGTGCCCCCCAACACTTAACTCTAAGTGTTGCCTAATTAAGTCTAATTCCCTTAGGAACTCAACTCAACACTCTCTATAAAAGATGAAATTACAGAAAGATTTGAATCCTCTTTTTTTTGTGTGCTTCTTAGTTAAGCAGTTTAGAGGTATTTATCGAGCTTAAATATGTGTTTTTCTGTCACAGATCTCAGTGCTGATCTCAGAGAGGTTAAAGATATGTTTCTGAAAATAGCTCTCTAAAACAATTTCTGGAAACACGTATCTTTTATATTTTCTGATCTTTTTACTCTTTGTCAAGGCTCACGTTTTTCAAATCAGTTTTTAAGCTTTACAAAGATAGAATTGTCCACTTGATAGTTTCCTAAACTTAAGCAAGCAATTATCTTTAAAGAAGATTTTATCTTCTTTAAGATATTTGTTTCCTAATAGTATTAGGACTGATTTTGTAGACAGATTCTTTTCTTTAAAATCAGAAATTTCTAAAACCTTTTTATTCCAAAAAAACTTATCTTTTCCAAAAAAAGATATTCCAGATTTTTAAAACAATTTTTCAAAAAACGATTTTCCCTTTTTTTTTGTATTCGCAAATCGTTTTATTTAGGTGTTATATTATAGATTGCATTTATTTTACTATCTCAAGTAAAATACCTACAATCTCTAATATTACACATTAGCACTTTGATCCGTTATTTACGAACACACACTTTTACATATTTGGAAATTGGCCTTAGTCTAAAGCGTTTGACAATTGATTCTTCGAGACTTCGTTTAGGCATCTGCAACAAAACTTCACCAAACATGTTACATCAACTAATTGTGTTTGTCATCATCAAAATACACATAGACAATGTGTCCCAACATAATAAATCCTTGTAAAAGTAACAAAGTGAAATTGATAGTAAGAGATAGCAAAATTGATAGTAAGAGATGACATAGCAAGATTCAAATGTAATCAAAAGTGATATTAATTTTGTAAAGATAAGAAAAAATTGACTTTCTTTTATAACTCTAAATTGATTATTACCCAACACGCTTTTACATGTCTGAACATCCCAAGCTAGCGAGCAAGTTTAATAGCTTTTTTTTGCATAAAAGGATAGTAATTAAAAACTAACACGAAACATTTAAAAGTGACATAAAGAAGGGCCACTGCATAGTGCCACTGACTACACATCGTATCATTTCTTGTACAGAATTATGTAACTCAGACTCTTTATTTTACCTTATAGATATGTATCTAACCCTTGACACTAGTGTTTGATTACTTATACATGTGTTATGTATATGACACTTTGACCGACAATATGTATTTTTTTCATTAAATAGTGCAATCTAACACTTGAACACATACTCGTGTCAGGTGCGTTTTTGCATCCAATTTATATTGAACAATTGAACAAGACTTAAGGATTGGTGGTGGACTTGTTAGTCGGAGGGTAGCCTATGCCCTGCCTAGTGCAAGGAAACACAGCGAAAACATAGCTACATGCCGCACCTACAACCGGAGGTAACACCATCAACATAGTCTTCCTATTATTCTCCCAAGACGAAGTGTAACAATTCACAGTGTTGGAATCGAGCACTGCAACCACAGCAAACACCACCACTCCTAACACAGCATGAACAAAGTCCTTAAAACTAAGCTTATAACTAGACCAATCCACATTAGTTGCACCACTATTCGTAGTCCGCCAAAGGCCTTTACGAGTAGCAATGCCGTATTGTATCTTCCCATCATCGCCTATGTAACTATCAGTGAGTGTAGTAATGGCGCAGTTGAAGCCGCAAATGATGAGTAACGCCCCCATTACGTACTTGTTTGCAGCGTGACATTCGCCGTAATTGCTTAAGACAGGGCTTAAGAACTGGTACATGAAAACTGTTCCTGTTGGTAGGAGTTTTATCAAACTTGCTATTCCTTGGAATGCATGATCTTGTGGGGATAATTTGGGGGATGGATTATTGTTGTCAATATTGCTTGCCATTATTGATTTAATGGTTTTGTTAAGAAGCTTTTGGTGGCTGTTAATGATGACTCAATTGCAGTACTAGGTAGATACTAATATATATTTATATACTAGGATTAATCTGTACCAAAAGTTAAAAATGTTTAGAGGATAGAGATGCATGTTTTCTTGGCCATGGAGGTGAAGGAAGTTGTACCTAACAAAGTAAATCCATGAAATAGAATTAGAAACAGAAATTTCTCTTGGTTAGTTGTGACTTCAAATTCTTACCAATGAATCCAAATATTAGTAAATTTTCCTACACTTTTCCGATACGTCTGTTCCTTTTAAGTTATTCTATTATTAACTAATGCATTTCCAACGTTAATTGTTAAATATGGACCTTAGTCGCACCCATAAAGAGGAGAGAGAGTCCACTTTACAAGATCAAGGAGGTTCCACCTTAAAACCATATGGCAATAAGGGGAGTAGCCCCTTAGCTTTATTAAGTGAACACTTCTCCACATGTTATCAATGTGAGACTCTCACATATGATGTTTCACAGGGTCAAAGCTTTAACATTAATCCTTTTTACCCACCACATAAAATATTTTATTTCTTACTTTTTCTTACATAAACCGCATATATCACACTTTCTTTCCTACATTTTCTTATATAAACCTCACAAATACACTCTCTTGCCCTTTAATCGGTCTTTTGTTACTACAGTAACTATAACCAATAAAAAGAACAAAGAGAGTACTACAAGTTAAAGTTTAACTTGAAAATGGTATACATCAATACTAAATTCTAAAAGTCTATATTCTAAGTTCTAACTTGCCATGGGCGTGAAACTTTGTACATATCTACTAATTGATAAATTAGTGTGTATTAGAATGAGTACACTTTGTGTGCAGTGTGCTAGATGCAAGTGGCTTAATAATTTTTAGTGGCAGTTACTATCAGCTAAATAAAATGCGCAAGTGAATGAAAAAGATTTTAGCTAGGATTTTCAACAACAAATTTGAGAATACCTAACGCTTGGGCTAGCATATTGGGCCTCTAATCTTCTAATCTAAATGGCTATCTACCAAACACTAGTGATAGAGGTTTGGACAGTAACCTCTATTTTTAGTCTAAAACCTCGAACTTTTGCCTAAAACTCTCATCATCAAAAGTTCAAAACGGGCTCATCTCCTTTATCTATTAGGTTGTTTTCTTATAATGTGTCTATAGTCAATCTATTATCGACCCACAACTAGCAAAGTCTATTGTGATCCATAAATAAAGTGATCAACTTTTAGTCCAAGTGACTATTTATCAGCATCATCCCATCCAATAATAAGGTTTACTTCTATTTCTTAGGCTGTTCAACTTAAATTCAATTCTTATTAGACAAAAAAGTTAAGATAAATATGAATATGTTTTAACAAGTTCAAATGAGTCATAACAAGTTTTAATAAAATTTGAGTCTCAAACAAAAAAGTTTGAATAAGTTCTAATCAATTCTAATTATTCAATTAAATTCATTTAAGTACTAATAAGTTTAACAAATGGATGCTTCTATAACTTATAAGTACCCAAACCCATGTTTCCATTGCTATGTCCTTTTTAACTTATTTTTGTTTACACAAAGACTGAATCTTGGTAATTCAGTAACAGTTTTCTCCTTCTGCCTGAGATGATACACAACCTTGTTAAGTTTCTACTTTCTTGTTTCATTTGTGAGTGAAAACCTTTTCTCAAGTTGATCCCAAATCTCCTTTGCATTCCTCACATACACAACAGATTCCTTCACACTTGGTGTCATGGAACCAGTTAACCATGCTATCACCATGTTATTGCAAGTATCCCACTGATCTTGCTTTTCTTCATCTTCAGGATCTCTCTTCACCAAGCTTGTTACTGAATTTGAACTTATTAGACTTTATTCTACCTTATTAGAAAAAACCTTATTAAATTTTATTATATCTTATTCGACATTATTAAAACTCATTTAAATTTATATTAATTGAAAATAAGTTAAAAAGAATAAAACTATATCTTATTGTATGTAACTTTTAGGGGGTAGGTCCAAGTCAAAGAAAACTCAAGCCTACCTTGCGTAGCCGTTTTGTTGACATCAAACTCAAACATTATAAATTATAATTGTGAGAATTGAGACATTGTGTCGTAGACATGTTCAGAATGAGCACATAAGGAAGCACGTGATGACGCCACTTGGACACACAACCAACAGTCCGAACAACAGTTATCATATCGTAATTGGACTACTTCAATCAGTCAATGAAGTACTACTATACTAGATTGCTACGAACTCAAGCGAAAAGGATAGACACGAAACAGAGGAAGAGGTCTCTCTTGTTTTGAATAAAAGTCATTCTCGCATTTTAAAGAACTCCCATAAACTATCAATATTTTGTAATAATATGAATCTAGGTTGTTGTTTTCAGAACAGAAATATTTATATTTGTATGAAGTTATTTTGGAAATTGTCTTAACCGCTTGCCTATAATAAGAGATCCGATAGCCTGCAAAACAACGAAGATAGACTACCCCGGGGTAGTTTCGGAATCATCCCTCCGACGCTCAAGTCAGATTACTTTTCTGTAGAGAGAAAGTACGAAAAAGAGGTTTAGAATAATCAGAAAAAGTCCCCTCTAATTATGATGCTAATCAGGTATTTATAGGGTATTGTGATGACAGAACCGTAATTATTAGGTTAATCGAGGTTATTTTCGTAATAAGGAATATTACGAGCCTTATTAAGATTAATGGGTTTAACTTGGGAAAGCCTGATGTTAAATAAGGGTAGTTTAGTCATTTTAACCTGAATTGGGCTAGGACTTGAGTTAGCCCAAACAGGTGTGATTTTCGAATTTTCGGCATGATAACTTTTTGTGATTTTGAAAGTTTAAAGGCCATCTCTAGATATAAGAAATTAATCTCATTTTGATAAACTAAAGAGTTAATCTTTCATTTGTCTAAACGCCTTTTAGTTTGAGAGTGAGGGCCGTTTGAAGATTTCAAACCTTGGCCTTAGGACTTGCCCTCACCGATTTATTTTCAGTTCAGTTCAACTTAAATTAGTTTAGACTAGAAATGAATACTGAGCTAAACTGAATTGATTAAAGTCGAACTGAATTGAACAGAGCTGAACTAATTTGATTGGAGTCAAACTAAACTAAACTAAACTAAACTGATTTGAAAATAAACTGAAGAGAAGAGGCCCTACGTGCCCGAAAATCAACTTGTTAATACTTTTTTTGTAGAGATTCTCAAAATTCGTGTAGATAAAGAACGTACGGTGGTGTCCGTTTTCCGAAAAAATGTCATTTTCAGTCCGAAAAAGTTGTTTCTAAGTACATGTGGTCCAGTCAGATGCCTGTTAACCAAGTCAATTCTCCCAAAACAATCAACAGGTACTATTGTGCAACTATGTAAGTGATTTAAGGTAGTTTTTTACAACAAAAATTCTTACAACTTTGCAACCTTAAAAGGTAGAAGCTGACAAAAAAATCCTATTTATTTATATAAATTAGAAATATTAAATATTAAAATTTAAGATAATTCGCCAATGGCTACAATAAAATTATAGCCACTATAACTATTTAAATCGAAATCCTTCATTAGTTGTAGGCTCATGTTGACCGTTAATCTAAATGATTTGATAAAAAAAATCAAAATTTTTAAAAATTAATTATATTAAAAAGATAAGATGAATCTACAAAAATTAAGGATTGAAATTGAAACTATTACAATAGCTACCATCAAAATTTAAAAATTTATATTGACAAATGTAAAATAAAGGATGAAACATTGAAATATGCAAAACGAAGGAAAAAAATTCAAAGAAAGTTGCAATCTATAGAAGAAACAAAAGGAGGAAGTATTGTATTCTACCACTGCCAGTCTGCCACTGACTACGGATCAGGATGCTACACAATCTACAAGTCTACAAATAGTGAACAATAAATCCTTCAAACACATAAAATTCAAGCTTACTGAAAATGAATGAAACAACTAGTAAAAACACATCAATCAAACCCCATGCAGTATGTGTAACATTTCCTGCACAAGGTCATGTAATCCCCATGATGCATTTAGCCAAGCTTCTTCACTCTAGAGGCTTTTATATCACCTTTGTCAACACCCAATTCAACCACAACCGACTGATCAGAGCCAAGGGTTCATCTTCATCAGAGTGGATGAACTCCTTTCCTGATTTCGTGTTCGAAAGCATGTCCGAAGGATTACCACCTTCAGATCGAGACGCTACCCAAGACCCTAGTTCTCTATGCTATGCTCTTCGAGAGAATTGTCTGCCTTCTGTACGTGAGTTGCTGGTGAGGGTGCGTTCGGCGAAAGGTGTTCCACCAGTTAGTTGTGTCATTTCTGATGGGGTGATGAGCAGTGCTGTAATAGCTGCTGAGGAGATTGGTGTTCCTAGTGTCCTGTTCTGGACTGCATCTGCTTGTGGATTCATGGGTTATCTTCAGTATCCTGAGCTTTTGAGAAGGGGGATCATTCCCTTCAAAGGTCAGTTAAAATAAAGTAATTTCTTATGAAGAAAAGACGTTTCATTTATTCTTATTTTAGAACGGAGAAAGTATATAAAATCGGAGAAATTGTAGTAGTTTCAATTGACTATTTTAACCTATCATAATATGTTATCTTCGATTCAACCTTGTCTCGACTTAGACCCCGAATCAAATGAATCTCTATTGAGTCGTGTACATATCTTATGCTAGTAGACACTCGAATAGGACCCCTAGTTGGAAAAATAACATGATATAGTACTGCACGGTTCAAGAGAGTGTTTTTAAATGTTTGATATAAGTTGATATCCTGATTTTCCTAGAGTGCGAGCTAATTTTTAGATTAAAGTACTGATGCTTATTTGGTGTTAGATTCTAAACATGGTACTAGTTTTTTAAAACATTGGCCTTAGGAAACATCACGTTGAGACTTGAGAGTCTCACGTTGATAAACTTGAAGAGAGAAATTCACATAATAAAGTTGAGGGATTGTCATATGGCTGTAACATATAGAACTTCCTTTGATCTTGTGAAGTGGACTTTATTTCTCTCGTTTTCATAGGTGCAACACCGGCCCATACTTAACATAGTTATTTACAACTTCCTATTTGATTAACCATTATATATTTTTACTTGTTGTAGATGATAGCTATGAGCACGATGGAACTCTATACAAACCAGTAGATTGGATACCAGGCATGAAGAACATGCGTCTTCGAGACTTTCCCTCCTTTATAAGAACTACAAATACAGATGACATTCTTTTCACATTTATGAAAGATGAAGTTCAAAATTGCCTCAAAGCATCCTCTATGATATTCAATACTTTCGATGCTCTCGAACATCAAGTATTAGAGGCCATTAAGTCCATTTACCCTCATATCTACACCATCGGCCCAATCAATTTACTAAAGCAAAAACTCGTCCCTGAAAGCCCATTAAAAGATTTTCGGCCCACTTTTTGGAAAGATGACAGTTCTTCTCTTGAATGGTTGGCCCATAAAGAGCCCAAATCAGTAGTATTTGTGAGCTATGGTTGTGTTACTATTATGTCTAAAGAAAATCTTATTGAGTTTGCATGGGGCTTAGCTAATAGCAAGCGCTCGTTTTTGTGGGTGTTACGTCCTGATGTTGTGATGGGGGAATCAGGGATGTTGCCGGAGGAATTTATGCACGAGACACGAGATCGAGGATTGGTGGTGACTTGGTGCCCGCAAGAGCAAGTGTTAGCCCACCCCGCGGTTGGTTGTTTCTTGACGCATTGTGGGTGGAATTCTCTTCTAGAGGGCGTATGTGGAGGTGGTTTGCCCGTGATTTGTTGGCCGTTCTTTGCCGAGCAACAGACTAATTGTCAGTACGCGTGTATGGATGATGAATGGGGGATTGGGGTTGAGGTGAATCCAGAAGTAAAGAGAAAAGAGATAGAGGATTTGATTGAGGAGATCATGAATGGAAAAAAGGGTGAGAAGTTGAGAAAAAGAGCTTTGGATTGGCAAGAGAAAGCCAATGTGGCTACCAATGTTGGGGGTTCATCTCTTCACAATTTTGAGAGATTTCTCCAAGAGGCTCTTCATTCTGATGATGTATTGACTGGTTAGACAAGGCAAGTTTATTTGTAGAAATTACAAGCTACAGTAATAGATTGCTATATAGTCATGGGCTAGACTAGCTTGATTTGTATGGTGTGGACTCTGGAGTTTCCCAGCAAAAATATACTTCCTCCGTTTCAAAAAAATAGTTACACTTTCCTATTTGGGAAGTTTCATATTAATAGTTACACTTCTATTTCTTTCTATTTTTGGTTATTTTTTTGGTAAATTTACTATTTTACCCTTACTACTTTATTTATTAAATAACCTAATGCATACTAATACTAACCTAATTAGTCTAACCTAATCTGATTAAACTCTAACAATTCCCACCAACATTTTATCTAGCTACCCAACTCAATTCAACAGAAATTTAACACCCCAACCACCCAAATAAATTGAACTCAACATTAAAACCCCAACCACCCAATTCAATTGAACCCAGATATAAACCCTAGCTTCATCTTCATCAGTGAATTCTTCTTCTCTCTTGGTCTTCGCCTCCATCCACCACGAAATCACTGATATCACGTATTTATATAGTCTTTTCTCCCTTATTTACAAGCTAATTTGTGCGTCATTGAAGCTCTTGGGAGCTATTTTGTGCTAACTATCGTATATAGTTGTGGTTTTGTGTTTTAGTGTTGGATTGCAGGTTTTAGGGAGTTTTATCCCTATTCCCGAGCCATTTGGAAGCAACCACGGCTTTACGAGATGTTACGAGGCACGTAGGATGGCTCACGAGCTTTATGGGTAGTTTAGGAGGTCCCAAGACCCCTAAACGTGAAAATTAGAGAGCCAAAGAGTCAAAAAGGAGGTTTCTGTACTCTGATCGGGCAGAAATGGCCCTATCGGGCGAAGTATTTATGATCGGGTATAGATGTTGTGGACCCAATCGGGCGAGGAAGCATGTCCCTAGACCCGATCGGGTGCCCACCGCCCGACCCGATCGGGTCCTTTGCATTTTATGGTTGTTGCTGCTGCTACGCCACAAGACGCCAAACGCTGAGCTTGCTGGGCACCCGATCCACTACCCGATCGGGTGGGCGATCGGGTGGAGGCCCAGTTGGCCTGTCGCTGCTGCGCTGCTGTTATATCAAAGCCCAAACAAAGTTTGCTGAAATGGGTGTGGACCCGATCGGGTACTGTGCTCAGGCCCGATCGGGTCTGGTGCTTAAATCGCGAAATTTCGTCGTTTGTTTCCGTTTTTAATTGGACTTGAGGGGGTATTATAAATACCTTTTTCCTCATTATTTAGAGACACCTTTTATTCATCTTTTTACTGCTTTAGACTTTAGTTTATTTCTCATTGTTTTTAGTCTAGTTTAAACACTTTAGATTAATCTAGAGGTGATCAAACCTATTTCGATTTCAATAAAAGTTCTTGCTTTCCGTCAATTGGTACTCTTTCCTATCCTAATCTCTTTTGTTATTCTTAATTGCTTAATTTATTTATTTAATCGTTCATGATGCAATTGTTAGGGTTTCATATTAGTTTTGTCGTTGTTAATTCGATTATGAGTGAGTAGTCTCTTTCTAGGGTGTTAGATAGGAAAGTCGTGTTTATACCATGATTGTGATTTAGACTCTTATTGATTTCTAGGGCTTGATTAGGGTGATTGTGATGTGGATTGTTCTTTGTTGAGTAATTAACGTTATTGCGCAGTTTCGTTGGTTGTTTGTAGTTAATAGTTGTTTGCACAGATCCGTCTTACGACTAGAGGCCTAGGACACGTCAGTAGTTCTGATTACGTTAGTGAACATGCGGCGTATGTTGAACTATGAGCGTTGAGTCTTAACCATAGCTCAACATAGGCTCTAATCCCCCGACTCTTGACTTAGGTTTTGATAGTTGTTGACCTTGTTTGATTGGTATAAGCATGGTGGACCGACCTAATACCCTAGGTTTTTATTCCATAGTTAAATCCTTTGTTTAATTCGTCTTTCTTAGCTTAATCATTAGTTTAATAAATTCCTTCCTGATTTACTCTGGAGTAGCTGAATTAGTTGAATATTGATTTAGAAACTCTGTCTCCCTGTGGATTCGACCTTGCTTCCACTGACTACCTTAGTTAGAGGTCCGTAGGTTTATTTTTGATTAGGTGATACGACTAAAACCTATCAATCACCAAGTAAACTCCACGAAATCACCTCTCTATCTCTTCGCCTCCATCCACCACGACGTATTCACCACGAATTCAACCTAGAATTTGCACCCATCTTCCTCGAAATATGTATGTCCCCTATTTAGCCCATTTAGTTGACGCTCATTTCGCCTGTGATGATAATTTCGAATCAGATCTAATTGTTGATCTAATGGGGTCTTTTCAAAATGATTCCCCATGGCCAAGGAAGGTTTTTGCTGGAGGATTGGAGAAATCTGGGTTGAGTGAGTACACATATAAGGCTCTTGGTCAGGTTTGTGATGATTTTTATGAAAACCAAGGCTGCGGACTTAAGAGAAGAAAGAAGCTGGAGTTTCCTTCTCCAACTCAGTCTCCGGCAAACACGTATAAGGTTCCCTTCTCATTTACTTCCTACTGTGTGTTTTATTGTTTGCTGATTAAGTGGTTTACAGTTGCGAATGAGAAGTAATTTCTGGTATAGATTGATTTTTTTTTTGGCAAATGATTGCTAATTTGATTGATTTTTGCAAATGAGAAGTTATTAGATTGATTTTTTTTTCGTTATTAGATTGAATGAGAAGTTTAACTGTTGATTGAATGTATCCTAGCCGTGCTTATATTGTCTTGGGTAAGCTGCCACTTTGGTAGCAATCTGCGTAATATTGTTAGACTAAGTGCATATAAATCCTAAAGGTTATACTCAATTAACAAGACATTATTCTATACATTAGACAATCCCATAAGTTAATAGAAGTATATGCAGTTAGGCCTTTTCAACCATAATGTATAGAAGCTGTACACCACTAACAACTTCCTATTAACATTTCACTTGGTGAAAATTTAACACTTTCCATTATGAGATTCTGTAAGCTTGCCAAAAACTATTTCATAGTTTGCTTCCTTATTCTTTTGTTTATCTAGTGTTTGTTTATTTGCTCTGTCAATCTAGTGTTTGTTTATTTGCTGATTAAATGGTCCCCTTTTGGCGATGAAGCAAGTTCAAGAAGTTGTGGAATGCGGGGAGTCTGTGGTTGGGAGGAAACATGCTGCTGATTGGAGTGGGGAAGGAAAGGGAAAGAGAAAGGCAAAACCTAAGAATAGTCAGCGTAAGTTTGGCATCAAAAACCCTCCACAAACAATGAAGGAGATTGCAAACACCTTCGTCACTAGTGATTCTGAAAATCACAGTCACAAGTCATATGATATGTACTTGGAATAATCGGGCTCTGACTACGATTGGTCAGTTGTGAGGATTATCAGGAGATGGGTTCCCCAAGGTGGTTCTGAATCTGCCTCTCAATCTGAGTTTGACTCCGATTGAGCCTAAGGTTATATTTCTCCATCCCATTTTCTCAAGTTTTACTGATTACTTATGCTTTTGTGATGATTATGATGACTTTTATGAGCATATTATGTTTATGATGACTTTGTGATTAAAATGCTTTATTATGATGATTCTGATTATGATGAATATAATGATTATGATGGTTCTGATGAGTATTATTCTACTGGTTATGATTCTGATAATTATGATTATGATGATTATGATGGTTCTGATGAGTATGATGGTTGTGATGAGTATGATGATTCTTGCTTAGTTGCATTTTCCTTGTCGTGCTTAGTGTTATGAGACTGAGGTAGTCCCTGATCATCAATTGCTCATTTGATAAACATTGTGAACTTCGTAAACTTGATAAGCATGATAATGAGATAATGTCATAAGTATGATAAACTTGATAACCATGATTACATTTGCAAACCACCTACCATTTTCTTGCATACACATAATTTAAAAAAAGAAAAACAAAAGTCATGAAAGGTATACATTCTGACTTCGAACATGCATATTGGTTTGAGTTTGCAGTCATTACATATTCATCACTACATCTACTTTTTACTTACACCAAAAACTTGTTTCCATTCCTTTGTACACCAAAAAATTGCTCCCATTTCCTTCGTACATCAAAAAATTGCTCTCATTTCCTTCGCACACCAAAAAATTGCCTTTCCCTGTGCTTGAAAAAACTGACAGTTTCAATCATGTTGAACATCAGAATGATGTTGTGACAGCTCCTCCATTTCATCTCCTACATTCATTTCATCTCCTATGTTCATTTCTCTTTCATTCAAATACTTCAATGCATTGTCAATTATCTCCTGATCTACTTCAACATTGTCTGGCAGCATGCCAATCCTTTCTAACCTCCTCTTTCCCATATGAGGGTTTTTGTAATTATTGCCCCCATTACATTTCAAAATCTCTACCATAACCAACTGGAGTTGCAACCAAGTATACTTAAGAACATGTGGATCAAAAAATGCAAATGCTTCTTCTACTTTCTCAATTAAATCATCAAGATTTTTAGGAAATGATTGATATTGAATGGCTTGAATTGCTCTAAAAAATCTAAATCTAGAACATTAAGATCAGGGGACATAGCTGGTTGGTTAATGAGTTGAATTTTAAAGCCATTTTTGTTTGCTGCTTCCTTGAACAGAGGATCCTCAACATCGATGTGTGGTCTGGCATTATCCTGTTGGATGTAAATCTCCTTGGACAGTCCAGGTGGCCATCTGTTCATGATGATGGGGATTACCTTGTTGATAATCATGTCTCTAATGACATGTTTTGTGATATTCTGAATTGGTTTTGTCTCAATTGTTCCTCTTTCCATGTCTTTGCTTGCTTTCTTTGCTGCCACTTTCTCTACAAATGGGAATATTCCGAACTTCCCATCATGTATCTCATTCCCATCTTTGTCAAATATGGGTCTTGATGTCACAGCCAAAAACATGGCCTTAATTTTGTACCTCTTTGACTGCTGGCACCTGTACGGATCATCCTCTCTAGGCAAAAGGTAAAATCTTCTCATCTCGGGATTTAAGTAAAACCACTTCTCGTCTATGTGCACAACATTCTCCATCGGGATGAAAGTGGGTTTTTGTGTTGGTGTGGCTGGCAGAATATGGGACAGAACCCATTTGATTCTTGCAATTTTGTGGTTAGATGTTAAGGTCGGGTGGTTGTTACTTGTGTGACTCCTAAGTAGACCTTTCCGAAGTAACCTATAGATGAGGGAAGGAGACACTCTTAAGGCACCGGCAAAGCTTCTAATTGTTGTCCTAAAGTTGAGTGGGACTGATTGCAACCACTCCTCAGTATAGACCTTAGGCTTCCTCCAGACTCTACCAAGTTTTTTGCTCCTAAGGTCAATGATGTGAGACCTAACCCTTTGCTTCAAGGAATCATTCCAAACCCTTGAAATTGTGACCCTGTGAAGGTTCCACTTCTGAGCTGTTTTTGTGATTACACCTCTGGGTAATTTTAAACCTTCTCTCAAACACAACAACTCATCTATGATGCCTCTTTTCTGTTCATGAGTCAAGTCAGGCTTAGCTTTGTTTGATGTGATATTTGTTGTTGGTGTTGTTGTTTGTTGTAGTTGTTGCTGTTGTTCGACTTCTTGTTGTTGATTCACTGCTTCTTCCTCTTCTGTTTCAGAGTCAGATTCTTCGTGGTTGTCCATGTGAGCTACGTAGAACATCATCTCAGCCATGAGTTCATCTTCATCATCTTGGAGGATCCTATCAACACGGAAGAAATCATCTGCATATACAGCATCGACATCTGACATTTTGGGCTGCAAAGGAAAAAGAAAAAAAAATTGAATTTGGGTTTTTTTTTTATGTGTAATTAATTTAAGATGTAATGTTAAGTATTTTGTAAAACTAATCTTAAACGGTGCTCTGTGTGTGTTGTGTTTAATGCATTTGGAAAATTATCAGAACATTTGGAAATTTCTTGGCTCTCTTGGAATGTAAGGAAATGAGTGTGTTTTGGCTGTGTGTATATATAGGCAGTGTACAGGTCCATTTGGCTTTCTTGGAAAACAATTGGAGGGAATTTCTACATTTGGCTGGAATTTTGAATTTAGTGAAACAGGTAGTGTACATCATTCTTTCATTCCCACCAAAAAGTGGCGGCACTTTTTGCCACATGGGGTCTGGTCCCCACAAGCTTCATAATCACTTTTAATTTTAATCTCATTACTATGGTCCCCACATATATACATAATTACATACCCCTACACATAATTTATCACCTTTCAATCTTTTGTCTTAAAAACCGTGTCAAGAGAAGTGTAACTATTTTTTTGAAACGGAGGAAGTACTTTTTTCCGTTCTTTTATCCAAAGCTTGATTTGTATCATTGTATGTTTGTCCATTTACACCAATTGTCCATTTGGTAGTTGGTGTTCAATGACAGTAATGATAATGTTATTATATTACTCCCTCCGTAACACATTACTTGCAACGATTTGACATAAAGTGTGAGTAGAAAATGTCCAATCGTTGCAAGTAATCCGTTACGGAGGGAATACTATAAATTTTTATGAAAAATCCTCCTGCGAACATGGATACTCAACTTAAAACATGTGATTTTTTTCATAAATTTACATAATGTCTAGTAGAGCGTCCATGGATTTTATCATCAACTTGATGAATTAATTTCAATATATAAGGATTTCCTATTATAAAAGGTTGTTCAAAAGGATATATTATTTCCTGTTCTTGCATCAGATATTCGGCTCTTCTGCGTAAATTGTTAGAGTATAAATCTATTCCTGGGCCTTCAACCATCAGCTTAAACTTTTGGTTGAGTTGGTTCCTTGACATAAATTCCTACGCAATGCAATCTCTAAAGTGGTATTGAAATTTTTTTGAAGAAATTGACACTTATTACCTAGGAGGGGTGGTATAAGGGATAGGATAATGATAAGAGGTATAAGAGAATTATTACCCTTATAATAAGGAAGGAAGGAGGAGAGAAGCAAAAAAATAGTAAGGATACTTAAGTAACTTTACTGTTTATCTCAATCTTATCGCAATCCTATTCCTCACTAAACATGGAATAGCTCTTAATTTATCCTTATTGTCACGGTCCGAGAGTTTTGACAATGGATCATGTGGCGTGCCCTTGCCTTCTGTGGGCAAGTGCACTAACCTTTTGCCAAAATGAGACTCTTGAGCCTCGTGAAACACAAGCACCCAGTATCTGGAGAGACATTAATCTTGCCGACAAGAGTGCAAGAAGTGGATCAATCGGGGTGCTCGTATGCACAAGGCAGGCACGAAGGGGCCAACGACGGTATATTTTTTTAAAAAATCGCTTTATTAATAGACGGTGACACAAACTTTTAGTTGGCTAACAACAATACTTCCTCCTTTTTTTTAGATGCAACGATTGGAAATATTTGTGATAGGTAAAATATTCAATTGTTACGACTAAAAAAACGAAGGAAGTACAATTTTATATTGCAAACAACTCATATGAGCTATATGATAGGTCAAATGTTTATGATATTATATCTTTTCGATCTACTAGTGATTGATTGAAATTCTACGGTCAACAAGAAGAATAAGTACAAACACCAACTCCAAAAGTATACCGTGAAAACATATTAACAAGATCTAAACTACTTGTGCTCTTCATCCTCACATCCAACTTCCATACATACTTAGAAATGAATGAATCAAACAAGCCTCATGCAGTATGTGTACCACTTCCTGCACAAGGCCATGTAATCCCCATGATGCAATTCGCCAAACTTCTTCATTCTAAAGGCTTCTACATCACCTTCGTCAACACTGAATTCAACCACAACCGTTTACTCAAAGCAAAATCATCAACTTCAGAGTCTGAATGGGTGAACTCCTTTCCTGATTTCAAGTTCGAAAGCATGCCCGAAGGATTACCACTGTCTGATCGAGACGCTACACAAGACCCTCCTTCACTATGTTATGCTCTACGTGAGAACTGTTTGCCTGCTACGAGGGAATTGTTGAACAGGGTGAGATCAGAGCAGGGTGTTCCTCCGATAAGTTGTGTTATTGCTGATGGGTTGATGAGTGGTGCTGTGAGAGCTGCTGAGGAGATTGGTGTTCCTGGTTTTCAGTTGTGGACTGCTTCTGCTTGTGGGTTTATGGGTTATCTTCATTATCCTGAGCTTCTTAGAAGGGGAATCATTCCTTTCAAAGGTCAGTTTTCAATTTTCATCTGGATTGGACGGATATCATTTTCTTATGATGGAAAACATTTTTTAAGCAAAAATCGATTGTAGATTAATTTTCATTTATTTAATTAATTTACAAAAGTTAGAGGAAATAAAGAGTGGAATATCGTAAATTAGATCCTACACACTAGTGTACAATGTGCATGATACTTTCGAATGTACATTAGGAGCATTTAAATATACATCAGTTCAAATTTAAAAAACAATTGTCCCCAGTATTTAAGATGCTCATTTATTTGATGTTATTGTTCATTCACAAACTTAATATGTTCATTTACGGATATCAAATATACATTACAAAACCAACTTATTTTTTTCAAAAATCACTTGTACTCATCATCATCATTCAAAAAATTTCAAATTCAAAATTTTGACAAAAGGCGGGAATGTACATTAGAAGCATTTAAATGTAAATCAGTTCAAAAATCAATTTTTTAATTTGAAGTGATTTTTGAATTTGAACTGATGTACATTTAAATGCTTCCAATGTACATTCCCGCTCAAAAATCACTTGTAATCACCATTTTCATTCAAAAATTTTCAAATTCAAAATTTTGACAAAAGGCGGGAATTTACATTGAAAGCATTTAAATGTACATCAGTTTATCCCCACTCAAAAATCATTTATAATCACCATGTACATTCAAAATTCAAATTGTTGCTAAAAAGGCGGGAATATACATCAAAAACATTTAAATGTACATCAGTATTTGAATTGATGTACATTTAAATGCTTTTTATGTACATTCGCGTCTTTTTGACAAAAATTTGAATTTAAAAAGTTGTTTTTTGAATTTGAACTGATGTACATTCGAGAGTACCATACTCATCATACACTCGAGTGTAAGGTCTACCTATTGGTGGAAAATAGATGGAAGGATAGAAGGGACGAGAGGAAAGAGAAAAGTACATCATCAATCTTAAATTATTTGCTATATATGGGCTTTTTAGCACTATTTACTTTGTCACGTTGACTATCCTTAAATTTATATACGTAACGGTAAATATATTAATGTGGAATCTTGTTTGATTCGTCTCAATGTGTATTTCTAAAATGGGTTTTTTGCTAGAAAGAACCTAATAAAATACGAGGTTTGTAGGGAAGGACCTAATAAAAAAATTTGTCTAAAAAGACCTAATAAAACACTTCCGGTTGTTACTAACAACCTATTTATGATTTTCCGACCAAAATACAATTTTCCGACGTTGACTTTTTTAACACTCCATTGACTCTTTTTTTTTACTTCCTCTCTCATTTACTGCTCTTCTCACTCCCACTATCCCAAATAACCCATCTATCTCTACTCAAATTCTTTCCTCCAAAATCAGATTCATCTATTACAACACCAATTCTCCCACCTTCCTCATGCTTCTCTTTCATCTCTTTCATCTCTAGACTGTAAAAAGCATTAACACCGCTCTTTCTCTTTCTGTTTCAATCAATACACTGAGGACCACAAGAAGGGGTTTTTAGACTGTAGTTGAAAGATCCGCTTTTGAAGCAAAAGGAGGGGTAAAAGAATTTACCACTGTAAAAGACTCTCAACTTAAGGTAAGCAAACAAAAACCACTATTTTATTGAAACTCAGTTGTAGATAAGCTTAATTAAAGCTCAATCGAAAAAAGGTGTGAACTTGGGTTTTGCAAAAAGTTAGGTTAAACTATTGTAGCTCAATCAAACTTAAACTAATCACTTATATTAATTTTCGAATTTGAGTAAAATGTATTTTAGGAAACCTAATTTTTCAAATTGGGGAACAATGGTTAATAAGAACCCTAGATTTCTAAAACCCATTGAGAGGGAAAATTTAGAAGAGAAAAACATATTGTGTGTTTGATAAAGATTGAAGCTTGAGATCGAAATTGTAGCATTAATGGTGATTTAAGAAGAACCCTACCTTTGAAGATTTGGGAGAAATTTGGAGTTGTGATGAACTAATTTTGGAGGAAAGATTTTGAGTAGAGATGGATGGGTTATTTGGGATAGCAGTAAGTGGGAGTGAGAAAACAGTAAATGAGAGAGGAAGTAAGAAAAATGAGTCAATGGAGGGTTAAAAAAAGTCAACACCAAAAATTTGTATTTTGGCCGAAAAATCATAAATAGGTTGTTAATAACAATGGGAAGTGTTTTATTAGGTCTTTTTAGACAAAAATTTTTTTATTAGGCCCTTCCGTACAAAACTCGTGTTTTATTAGGTTCCTTCTGACAAAAAACCCTTCTAAAATATATAATTTTTGTAAGTTTTTCTATACCAAATTTGAGATAAGTTGGTATTTAGAACATTGGACTTTAGATGTCCAAATTTTCATTACAAAGTATCCTATAAGACCGACTTACCTTAACATTTTGGTAAAACTTTTTCAAAAAATTATTACTTTTTATATAGGTCTTTTTCAAGGTAAAAGAAGTCAATTTGAGTATCCATTTTCAACTTAAAAAGTCAATCTTTCAGAGTAGCTTTTTAGTAGATTATCGTAAATGGACTTAACTTGAACAAATCGAGAAGATGAGAACTGAGCTATATATCTAATTCTTGTCATTTGGTTGTGGTAGATGAGAGTTATAAGCACGATGGAACTCTAAACAAGCCAGTGGAGTGGATACCGGGCATGAAGAACATGCGACTACGAGACTTACCCTCTCTTATGAGAATTACAAATAAAGATGACATTCTTTTCACTTTTCAAAAAGATGAGGTGCAAGAATGCCTCAAAGCATCTGCGATTATATTTAACACCTTTGATTCTTTTGAACAAGAAGTTTTAGAGGCCATTAATAAGACCATCTCCCCTCGAATCTACACTATCGGCCCACTTGATCTACTAGAGAAGAAAAATGTCCCAACGAGCCCATTGAAGTCATTTCGGCCTACGTTGTGGAGAGACGATGTCCATTGTCTTGAATGGTTGGCTCAAAGAGAGCCCAAATCAGTAGTATATGTGAACTATGGTAGTATAACTGTGATGTCACCAGAGAACCTTATAGAGTTTGCATGGGGATTAGCGAATAGCAAACACTCATTCTTATGGGTGCTACGTCCCGATGCGGTTATTGAGGGCGAATCTGGATTGTTGCCTCAAGAGTTTATTGATGAGACGCGAGATAGAGGATTGGTGGTGACTTGGTGCCCACAAGAAAAAGTGTTAGTGCACCCTGCAGTTGGTGTTTTCTTGACACATTGTGGGTGGAATTCGTTACTTGAGGGAGTCTGTGTAAGTGGTTTGCCCGTCATATGTTGGCCTTTCCTATTTGAGCAACAGACTAATTGTCGATATGCGTGTATGGATGGTGGATGGGGGATTGGGTTAGAGGTGGATCAAGAGGTGAAGAGAAAAGAGGTCGAGGAGGTTGTTAAAGAGGTGATGGAAGGAAAGAAAGGAGAGGAGTTGAGCAAGGGAGCTTTGGGTTGGCAAGAGAAAGCGGAGGAGGCTACTAGTGTTGGAGGTTCGTCTTTCTCTAATTTTGAGAAATTTCTCAAGGAGGCTCTACACGGTATTGTATCAATTGAGTAGAAATTTGTAAGGCTGTCAAGAAAAAAACTAAGCCTTGTTTAGCATGAGTAGCTTTTGGGTCATCAGAAACAGAGTCAAATAATCATTAACGATACTAAATGTGTGGTTAGAGGTACAGGTAACAATTATCATTACCTCAAGGTAACCTATTGACTTTATTGTAATTTTCTCTTTTGTTATTTTCAAATTTGTGCTTTTATTTGCCGATTTTTGTGTTTTTTTTTTAAATTTCACTCTTCAAAAAATATACTTTCTCTGTTTCTTTTTAATTGAAACAAAAGAATTTTTTATGTCTCACAAATAATACCCCTTTGTTGCAATTACAAAGAAACGGAGGAAGTAGAAAATTCCATGTTTTTTCAATTTTTATTTCTTCATGGTAATTGTTAGGTGATTAATTTTTCTTTTCTTTTTTTTCCCAATGATGTGCAGGCTCGGTTTATGCAATTTTATTCGTAATACGTATTTGAAATTATTTACAAAACAACTTTATTAAAATTGTGATTTACTTTGAATTGAAAAGGGTTCTTAGAATCGGATCGTATAACAGTAAGATTGTATAAAGTTGCAACATGCTCATATTTTATGTTTAAAAGATAATAATTAAAGAAAATACTTGTTACCCTTTAAATAGGCCATAATTGACAATATATATTTATAAATACCTTTATCACCCTGATTTAGTTTGAATTAAAAATTTGAAGTCTCTACTAGTTAAAAGTAATTACTAAAATCGTATATAACCATATTTAGAATTGTATGACTATATTTGAATCGTGCACGATTCTGCGATTTGAATCAAGATTCTCACAACTATGATCTTAGTTATTAAAATCAATTTATAGTAAATTTAAATACCATTTTAATTCTTTTCATAGTAATTTTGCATTCGTGTTTTCCCCTTTGATCTTTTTCCTCTTTTCAAATTTTCTTCTTTTTAACAAATTGTATATAGATCTAATTTTTGTAAAGAAGATTATATTTTAATTTAGTTTGGCACGTTTTCATTTTCATTTATCCACTTTGTCAAGATTCAAAATTTCAATCTTCATTGAAAGATCCTAGATATCTCAATTTTCGATTTCATAAAGATTCCAAACGGAGTGATAACAACATAACATTAGTTATGGCTTAATGTTTTTTAAATTATATGATCATCAATCAAATTCGGAAAGGTATTGTTTGGCTAAATGATAGAAACAATTTTTCAGACTTTTAAACAGTAATGGAAACACTTCTATCCCAGGGGTGGTGGCGCAGTTGGCTAGCGCGTAGGTCTCATAGCTTCTGAGTGATCCTGAGGTCGAGAGTTCGAGCCTCTCTCACCCCATTTTTGATGTAAAATCTGTTTATGTAGACCCCGTTTTTATATAATAATACCATGAAAGGATGCCGAATTTATCTGCGATATTTCCTTTCTTGGTTTATGGTCCCGACTATATTTGTCGCTTTATTATATTTATTTTTTTGTCTTATTCCTACAATTAATCACTAGACCAATCAAAATTAGTACCTTATGAGTTACCTTAACAAATGAAAAGTGGTCAAGGTTATTGTTAATATAGAGTACAAACTAATATTATAGTATTATAATGTCCTCATGTAGTCACGTGTGCTTTCAGAATATTAACTTCTCAGTTCTCATTATTTTTGCTACTACTTAAGTAATGAAAAGGATTAACATCCATGCTCACCATTTCAAATTAATATTACACTCTCTTACCTCCCTTTATTATGTTTCGTTTTCTTTTTTTTAGTTGTTCATAGCAAAGAAGATGGGTAACACTACCAATGGGCTTAAGAAACTAGAGGTTTTGCGGGCTTAAGAAACTAGAGGTTTTGCGGGCTTAAGAAACTAGAGGTTTTGCGGGCTTAAGAAACTAGAGGTTTTGCGGGCTTAAGAAACTTGAGGTTTTGCGGGCTTAAGAAACTTGAGGTTTTGCGGGCTTAAGAAACTTGAGGTTTTGCGGGCTTAAGAAACTTGAGGTTTTGCGGGCTTAAGAAACTTGAGGTTTTGCGAGTTTAAGAAAAGATATAAGTCACGAGAATTAGGTCTTGTCGTTGCACATTGATTCTAAAATGTGATGAACACTACCAACGAATCAGAGTTGCTACCATCAGGTATGCAAAAAATAGCCCAACACAAACATTCGTCCAAGAAGCCACTATCGACGGTTCATATCAAGTGCTTTACTTAGCAAATGATTCTCCACATCTCTTCCTTCAACAAAGCGTGAACTTATTCTTTGCATCAAACTCAAAAAGACCAACAATGTAACTTCGACCAAATCATGGATTTAAGCAACAAAGATCAAGTCACAAATTTCGCACAGTAACGAATCGAAATTAAGAAGGAAACAAAAAATAAGATTCAAAATAGAGATAAAAAATTAGCTCTAATAAATTAAAGAAAAATAATTTTAATAAAATAAACATACATCGTTTGGCCCAAAATAAGTTTACCTTTTGATTACGTTTTAAAGTCAACCTTTGCATCCAAATTTCCTAGAATCGATAACAACCGAATAAAACCTAAATAACAAGTAAAGCTGAACACATGTTGAACTAACATGGGCTTTTTAACAAATATTATAATAATAAATAGATAAATAATCCTAAACTAACCTAGCGCTACCCCACCCCAACCCACCCCTTTCTTGCATTAAACCCAACCCCACCCCAACCCACCCCTCTCTTGCATTAAACCCAACCCCACCACCTCTTGCAGCCACTCCTCCCTCACCCCCTAAACCATCCCCAATCCCTACATTCCCCCACCCCGATTACGCTTCTGCTCACCACCCCCTAAACGATCTCTGTCATATTGGAGATTTGGAGTATTTGATTGATTAGATTCATGTTATGTTAGTTTATATTATTTTGGTGAGATGGATTAACTAAAAACAACATTTGAATAAGCATTTATATATATATCTGTTGATCGAACAAAATTCCAGAAGACAGATATGCATCGCACTTTGCAACCACTACAGGGTCACACCTCGCTATATGTATCGCACCTTGCAACTAGGGCAGGGTCACACCTTGCGATCTATATTACACCTCGCAACCAGGTGCTTGGTCCGATTTTCTCTTGCCTTCATTTGGCGGTCACGTAATGAGCTATATGGGAAACTAATGTTTTTCTCTGACCAATATTTCTATATATATTAGAGGCCTCATATGATGAAGGATACATGAGAAACCACTTCTTTTCCTTTACACTTCCATCGATTAAGATTTAAATCAGATATTATCATCATAACACCGAGAAGATTGTTTTATACATGAAGGATACATGACATATTGCTTTTGGAAAAATGTATCACGCCGAAAAGATTGTTCAATTGCGCTTTCTATTTGGTGACTTGTTTTATACAAACCCATTTAGCATTTATTTCAACACCCCCCAAAACCACCCCCTTGGCCCCTTCTCTTCCCCACCCTCGAGTTATTTGACTATTTATAACCATACTCAAGAGTGAAGCCCAATTATTTCAAACATCCCCTCATTCGTTCTCCCTTAGATACATAATACTTTCTCCGTTTCACAATAGATGTATTATTGTACTTCACGTTTGCCAATGTATTATTTAAACATTAATACATTGTGCCGAAAAGAACAAGAACCCATCATTCATTCTCCCTTAAAAAGTCTATTTGATTATCAATAAGCAAAAATTATAAAAATAGGATATTAAAAAATACGCATTGAGACGAATCTAACAAAATCTCACATAATTATGTTTTTTCTAAAGTGTAAATTACCAAAACCAATTAAAATGTAAACTGTGAATAATACACAATATACAAATGTCTATCGTGAAACGGAGGTAGTAATTAATACATTATGCCGAAAAGAACTAGAACCCATCTTTATTTCATTTCGGGTCACAAGTCAAGATCACACTTCTCTCCAGTTAACTTAACTGCCGCCTTAACAAGTGATCTGCTGATCTCCAGTCTCCAGTTGGTTCAGAAAACAGCAAAATGCAAACTTTATAGCACTGCACCACCCATCACTGCTCCACTGTTCTTTGTAACATCTTTTAAAAAAGGTTAGTCCTTCTTCTTCTTCTTCTTCTCCATTGTTTGTTTTCCATTTACAAGCTAAGATGTTGTTACTATAACATGTCTGCTCAAACAAACTCCTTAAATTCCGCATATATCTATGACTTCCATCAAATTTTTATTCTTGCAATAAAGTTTTGATCTTGCGTACATCTTATACTTAATTTCATTTCGATCTGATCAAACACCCAGCTTTAATTTGATCTACCTCTTTTTCATTCTGATATTGTCTTTACTACTATGAATTTCCATGTTGGAATTTTGATCTACTTCTATTTGTGGCAATGGCGGACCTAGGATTTTACTATTGAGGGGGTCTTGACTAAGATTTCGAGATCGATAATTGAAAATTAACACAATACTTTGAATTTTTTATTAGTCTAATGGATAGTAAAAGTAAATTAAATTTTAAAGTGGAGTGTCGCCCGTAACCCCTTGCCTCAGTGTAGCTCCTCCGCCTTTGTTAGTTGTAAATCTGTATTGTTAGCTTCAATCAGCTGATTCAAAGTTATACTATCAAATTGCTCCATTCTATTAAGTCAAGGATATACATAATTTACCACCTTTGATGTGAAAAATGAAATTTTGCATCAACAAATCGAAGTAGTGGGTTGATTGCTATTTAGACAATTTAGAGTTTATTGGAAGCGATTTTATTAATGGTTGGCTAGTGTATACTGGGTCATTTGAGCAATCAGGAGTGATGATACTGAAATTCAAAGACAGCTTGTCTTATCTTTTTCAGGTTTTGGAAAGTGGAAGATACATAACCTTAAGTGATTAATTGTTTAGTTTACTAGAATGGTTGGACCACATAATAGAGCGGGATCCAGTGGAAGATTACGGGAGCTTGACCTCGTTGTTAGTGATCCCGAGAATGAAGTAAGAAGAAAGAAAGACAAAGAAAAGGGTGATTCGTGTTCTGCTAACATGTCTGACTACTTGCGTAATGCAGTTGATGAGCATTGTTTTGGAGTAGACAGAATTAGTGGTGGAAATGGCAAAATGCATCATAATTTGTTTAGTTTAGTTGTTAAGCTAGCAGTGGCTGCAACAGCATTCTTTGTGCTTCTTACATCTCTAAAACGGATGGTCTCTATTTCGAGAAAACCATTGAGTAATGAAGTTGAAGGTGGGTACTGGTGGCTGCCGCTTCAAGAACAGCTCATTTCTGACTTTTCAGATATTCACGAGTTTTATCTTGGGTCGTCAAGGCTAAAAGAAATCGAGTTTTGCTCTCAGGATTATGAAAATTATGTGCCTTGCTTTAATAATTCAGATAATGCTGGGAGCTCCCACTTGGACCGTCAGTGTGACAGTGAGAGGGGTGCAAGGGTAAAATGTGTGGTTCTTCCACCCAGGAACTACAAGTTGCCTCTTAGGTGGCCTGCTGGTAGGGATGTTATTTGGTCTGCTAATGTGAAGATTTCTGCTCAAGAGGTTTTGACGTCTGGAACCTTGACAAAGAGGTTAGTGGGTGGGGGTTGTTCATTTCGGGTTTACATAGCTTAGACTATACTCGAGCGAAGCATATTTATTTCCTGGAGTTTGTGTTGCAGGTTGATGATGTTGGAAGACGATCAGATATCATTCCGTTCCGACTCTCTAATGTTTGATGGGGTTGAAGACTACTCACATCAAATTGCAGACATGATTGGTCTCAGAAGTGTGTCTGACTTCAATCAGGCGGGAGTAAGTACTAACTTTTATTTCCCCAAAATGTTGGAACTACTTGAATTTTAGCTAGACTTATATGGTAAACTGAACTTCCTCTTAAGTCTCAAGTTATTATCTATTCACTTTAATGTCTAGAAGGAAGATTGATGTGAATAATGAGCATAAGATGAATATTGTAATTGTTTGTCTTACGGTGATTCAGCTTTTAATTTTTGGTTAATCTTATAGCTGGAGTTCAATCCTGGACACTCTTGTTGATGTGTAGGAGGACTTACTCCTCAACCTTTGTAGCCAATACTGATAACATGTTGAATGGATCTAGCAAGTATTGTCATATCAAGTTCTGAATCAAATCTATCTAGTTGCAAGGCTGAAATGGAGGTTTATAATGAATATATTCTTTATATAATGATTACCTGAACTGCATACTCATATCCTTCTAGCTAACGCGGTCACTTTTCTTTCTCCTTGTGGCTGAAAAGTTTGAACAATTTTTCTTGCTTAGCCTTTTGCTCAAGTTTTATCTGTAATTCCTATTTTGGTCCTTCAGATAAGATCTGTTTTGGACATTGGCTGTGGCTATGGTAGTTTTGGAGCCCATCTCTTCTCGCGAAATTTGCTGACAATGTGTATTGCAAATTATGAACCATCGGGTAGTCAAGTTCAGTTAACACTTGAAAGAGGTCTTCCTGCAATGATTGCTTCCTTCAATTCAACGCGGCTGCCTTTCTCATCTCTTTCCTTTGATATGTTGCATTGCTCAAGATGTGGCATTGACTGGGACAAAAAAGGTATACGAGACCCGTAACCCCCCAATTCACTCAGTCTATGTTACTTGGACTCAGGTGCTCGTTTCGAGTATGGACATGTGTCTTAGTGTCTAACTTGGCTATTTTGTAAAACTTCTCCATGATTTTGGCCCAAACTAAAGTGTCAAAAGTGTCCATACTCGGGTCAGTGTTTTTGATTGTTGAGGCTACAACACCGGTACTTGAGGTAAAATGAAGAGTCTGAGTAACATAGGATCCAATAAAAAGGAGATTGAAAAAAAGAACAGAAGAGAATGAGGTTATAATATCCTATGTATGCAGATGGGATTTTTCTGATTGAAGCCGACAGGCTTCTGAAGCCAGGAGGGTATTTTGTGTGGACTTCACCAGTTGCCAATGTACATGGATTATCTGAAAGCATTGAAAGCCAAAAGAAATGGCAGTTTATCCAGAATTTTGCAGAAAGTCTATGCTGGGAAATGATGTCGCAGCAAGATGATACAGTTATCTGGAGAAAGACCACTCACAGGAATTGTTATGCTTCCGAGTATGTTCTCTATCCCTAAGAACTGACTGTGTCTATCCTTTAGAATGGTGTTATTTTCACACCCAATTTGGTGCGAGTAATAGATGGATAAGCATGAGTCTTCTACAGTATGAAAAAAGTCAGCTGAAATTTTTCTGTTTTTGCCTGATGTTGGATCCAGGAAGCATAGCTCAAACCCTCCTATCTGTAAGAAGGAATATGATGTTGAATCTCCTCATTATCAACCTCTCCATCTATGCATAGGTGGCACTAGTAGCGAAAGATGGATACCTATTGAACAGAGAACAGCGTGGCCCTCTAGAGCAAATCTAAATTCCAGTGAACTTAAGTTATATGGTACATTGACAACATTCTCTACCTCGGCTTTAGCTCTATGATTTAATACTGATGCAGTGTTAATCCAGCAATTTACATTTCCTGATACGTGACAATAGGTGTCCCTGCCGAAGTATTTTCTGTGGATTCCTTGAAGTGGAAGTCAGCAGTTCAAGAATATTGGTCTCTGTTGTCACCCCAAATATTCTCTGATCACCCAAAGAGACCTGGTGACGAGGATCCTTCCCCGCCTTTCAACATGCTTAGGAATGTTTTGGACATGAATGCTCAGTTTGGTGGTTTCAATCATGCCTTGCTGGAAGCAGGGAAAAACCTGTGGGTTATGAATGTGGTACCTACAACTGCACCTAACTCACTCCCCCTAATTCTTGACAGAGGTTTTATAGGAACGTCTCAAAATTGGTAGGTTTCAACTTCCTTTATGATACATAATGAATGCTTTGTGGATATGCAACAGTGCATCTTCTCTTTTGAAACATAGGCATTTAATGTTCGATACCAAGCCTTGAGTACTCGTGTTGGACTTGGTTAGTGGACTGATTACGTAACCAAGAATCCAACTCTGCTATTTTATGAAAAAAATTCCAAGATTTTGGCCTAAAATGAATGGTCAAGATGTGCTACCGATGTTTGTCTTCAAGGTTCTAACACGGGTACTTGAGTTAAAATGAAGATTCCGGGTAACATAGTTGCATGTGCTGATTTGTGGATGCACTGTGCAAATTTTGATCTTAAGTCTTTCGTTTGTCTATCCAGACCAATAGCCCTTTTCCTGTTTCAGGTGTGAAGCTTTTCCATCATATCCAAGAACTTATGATATGATCCATGCTGATGGACTGCTGTCACTTGAAACTCATCAGCATCAGAAGTGCCCAATGCTTGATCTCTTCTTAGACATAGATAGACTTCTTCGTCCAGAGGTATGTAGAATGTACAGACATATTTCGAGTCATGAAGATGACACTTCTCTCTTGCTATATTCTCTAGCGGAATGTTGTAGCCACTGCCAACTGCTGATATTGAAAAAAATTGTTTTCCAGGGCTGGGCCATATTTCGTGACACGCCTTCAATGATTGAATTAGCTAGAGCACTTGCAACAAGATTGAGATGGGATGCTCGGATTGTTGATGTTGAAGCAAGCAGTG
Source organism: Patellifolia procumbens (assembly GCA_947645195.1). Classification (NCBI taxonomy): domain Eukaryota; kingdom Viridiplantae; phylum Streptophyta; class Magnoliopsida; order Caryophyllales; family Amaranthaceae; genus Patellifolia; species Patellifolia procumbens. Next base: position 6,746,372 of record CANSGD010000144.1, read on the forward strand.
ATGAGAGGGTACTTATATGCCGCAAGCCCTTTCCAGGGGACAAGATTTAAGCATATATCATGTTCTGCTTTTGAAGCTTATTAAAGTCTTGATCAGATGCTGCAGTCACCAAGGCGATATGGAGAACCACAAAGAGATACTGATGTCCTGTTAAAATCCTAACAGATGTAGAGATTCTGAACTAGCATGCTTTTCGGGGAATAGGAGACACATCTTTCCTACGAAGTTACGTGGAATTGGCTGATTACTAATTGATTGCATTACAGCATCAAAATGAGGAAATAATTTAAATGATTTTTTTTTGAGACAGGAAGCCAGATGCATACTGTTGAATAGAAGAACAATACATACATTGTATAATGTGTTATTCCAAAGTATATAGAAATAGAATGAGCATTTTTCAATTCTTACTTCTTTCCAGTGTTGCCGGTATATATGACACTGTCCTTTGCTTGTTGTACTGCAGATTTTCAGTAAATAATTTGCTTAGATTAACGGTGAAATTGTGATGTTTAAATGATTCTAATAAGAGCATGGCAGAACTGCAGTATGCCAAGTTACCAAACTATGGGAGTTGGATGTAAGGTCTGCTAGGTTCAAAATAGTGACCTCGTCAAATCTCCATATGTTTGCAGTTTGCCGTATATTTTTGTGAGGGATGGATTCTTTATTTTCAAAAGTTATTAATATTATCGATTAAAAGATCCTTAAACATCATGACATGAGTGCTAACCTCATCAAATATTTCTAGAGTATAGTAATGGCTAATGAGCTTCTATTTTAGATTATCCCAATTAGTTGCAAATTTATAATCTTAACGTACCTCAATAAATAGATTGTGAGTTTGACCAAAGTGGCACAGCAGTACATGGGTGTTAACCTCATATACACCCGGGGTACCATGTTCATGGTACATCCAAGGTTATTTGAGCAAAAACAATAGTCTTTATGGTACACCCAAGACTATATGAGCAAAAAAATAGCCTTGGGTGTATAATAAAAATTGTGAACCTCATTAAGTGTCTATAGTTATGAACTCTAGTTTCGGATCATCTAGAGTATTTGCAATTTTCAACACAAATCTTGGTGTACCGCAAGAAAACGTAATCTTGACCAAAGCGGCATATGATACACGCTCATGCAACACATAAACTGCATCCGCTTCCATAGGTCTATATATACCATTAGACTTGACAAAACTGAACCCGACCAAAAACTTGAAATAAGACAAGACAACGGTAATCCGGTCTAGACCCGACCTTAAACATGCAAACTCGTTCTTCACTTGAACAAGTCCGCCCCTAGTTGTTCCATTCGATCGCATGACACAAAACATACCCGTCCCGAACCCGACCCAAAATTAAACAAATACGAACGATATCCGACTTTTACCAGACCCATATGACATATTGTCACCTCTATATGCACTGGACGTCTCAATTCTCATTCCTTGATCTTGCATAGCTATTGGAAAGCATCTTATCTATTTAAGTGAGTCTCTTTCAAAGTTGACATCAACACCCTACAATGAGGGAATAAATAAAGGAGTTGACATTGTCTTCTGATTTGAAGCCAAAACCCCGCACTTCATGCAATCCAGAAGAGAGATTCCTGAAAAAGACAAACTCCCTTATTAAGTAGTAATTATTATAGCAGTACGCAACACTACTAAAATATACTTTTTTTTTAATATATGTACTACGACACTTTACAGGGAGGGATTCTAACAAAATTTCTCAAAAACAAGTTTTCTTTCGAGAGTGAGGGATAGCTCAGTCAGTTAGAGCATTTTTCTCGGTTTCAGGAGGTTATGTGATCAATTCTCATCCTTCCCTAGTAACCACACGCACCAAAAAAAAATGACAAAGGACTATACCATTACATATAGAGTTTCATGCCGAACGGGGGTAATATATAGTTAAGTGATCCTTTTCCCGAATAAGAACTACCAATAGAGTATCCATCAACTCAGAAATCACCTTCCCCCACAAGATTAGACACACAACCAATGACCCTTATTTGTTCAACTCCAAATCACACCTAATGGCTCCTCATTGCTCTAAAAGGCAATAATAGATTACATTCTCACTACTCAATTCATAAACTTCCCTATAATATAAATTCAATTCCCATTGCATCATAATCTGGTATCAAAAATCAAAACTTGATTTCCTATCAACAAAGTGTCTCTCTCAATTCAAATGGAACCTCAAACTTCCCAACATCTCTCCCAAAACCTTCATCAACCATCCCTTGAAAGTCCCCCTCCAGACCCAATTCACCAAAAGTTTCCCTACAATTTCTGGGGTACCCTTAAACAAAACCTTAGTTTTAGGTCAACATGGGGGGAGTTAAATGGTGCAATGGGAGATTTGGGCACATACATCCCAATAGTCTTAGCCTTAACATTATCAAGAAATCTTGATCTGGGTACTACCCTAATATTCACTGGGGTATACAACATAGTTACAGGAGCAATTTACGGCGTACCGATGCCGGTTCAACCTATGAAATCCATTGCTGCTGTTGCTATTGCTAATCCAGATTTTGGAATCCCAGAGATCATGGCAGCTGGGATTTGTACTGCTGGGATATTATTTGTTTTGGGTGTTACACAATTAATGCAACTTGTTTATATGTTGATTCCTTTATCTGTTGTTAGAGGGATTCAGCTTTCTCAAGGATTAGCATTTGCTATGGCAGCTGTAAAGTATATAACAAAAGAGCAAGATTTTGTTAAGTCAAAGAGTGTGGGAGATAGGCCTTGGTTAGGTTTGGATGGTTTGTTGTTGGCTATTGTTTGTGCTTTTTTCATTATTCTTGTGAATGGAGGTGGGGAAGATAGAGATGATCATAATGGTGGTGGTGAATGTGATTTGGAATCAAGTAATAGAGGTTTGAGAAGTTGGGGTTTTAGGAGGGTTTTGTATTCTCTCCCAAGTGCTGTTATCATCTTCTTTTTAGGGGTAATTTTGGCAATTGTTAGTGGACCTAAAGAAGTTGTTAAGGGTTTCAAATTTGGTCCCTCTCCTATTCACTTGATTAATATCCCTAAGGAATCATGGAAACAAGGGTTCATTAAAGGTACGATTCCGCAACTGCCTTTATCTGTATTGAACTCTGTTATTGCAGTTTGTAAGCTTTCGTCGGATCTTTTTCCGGGGAAGGATTTCTCAGCGACATCATTGTCTGTGACGGTTGGGATGATGAACTTGGTCGGGTGCTGGTTTGGTGCCATACCAACTTGCCATGGAGCCGGAGGGTTAGCCGGGCAATATAAGTTTGGAGGGAGGAGTGGAGGTTGTGTGGCCATTTTAGGTTTAGGTAAATTGGTGATTGGCATAATATTAGGAAGCTCGATTTTGAAGATATTGGACCAATATCCTATTGGTGTCTTAGGGGTGCTATTGTTATTTGCGGGCCTAGAGCTTGCTATGGCTTGTAGGGACATGAACACAAAATCGGAGTCTTTTGTGATGCTTTTGGTAACGGCTGTTTCTCTTGTAGGATCAGGTGCATCAATTGGATTCTTATGTGGGATTATTGCTCATTTTCTCCTTAAGTTGAGGATTTTGGATAGGCCACAATCTTTTCCTAGATTATGGATGGAAAGAAACTCATGATTTAAGATGGAAATTGATGAAGATATATCATTGCTTTGGTGTGCAGAGAGCGATAAAAATCGAATGGTGCAAATGAAATTTGATCTCAGATTTTGAATACATAAGGTTTTACCAAAGAACCTAGATGATATGCAATGGTGAAGAGATATATCATGAATGGAAACTCTTAGCTTGTTGATCGTGTGTAGTTTTCTTTTCTAGTTGAGGTCGTTGATTGGGTGAGTAAGGGACATTAGCTTCAAGCTAACAATTTGGACCCCTATTAATTATTTGTTGTTTTAGGTTGACTTCTACAATTCAATTGTTAGTGTGGTGACAAAGTCTAAGCAATGATGTAAAATACCGCATTACTTCACGAGCTTAAGTATATCTTATTTTCTGTGGAAATTGTATATTGAGAAGTGTATATAATCTGATTCGATGGAACTTCTTTCCGTACATGATTTTCTATGATGAACTTTTATTTTCCGCTACTAAAATCTTACCCTTAATCAGTTAATCAATACACACCTTTCCTTAGCTTGGTAGCGAAAATAAATAGTTGTTATCACTTATTACAATGAATTTTGTTGGATTACATAAAAAAATATCTCTCTCTATTAATATCTTTAGCAAGGAGAATTTTTCTCCTCAAATGTGTCTCTAATAAATTTATATTACTATCCGATACCATCTTTTAACTTGCCACTGCGGTTTGTTTGGATCGAAGAGATCCCCTCTGACATCCAACCTCATGTAGTAGCTGACTCTTTATTAATGGAATAACATCCCACCCTTTTCACGTTATAAAAAAACTTGACAATGTGGTTCCATGAAGAATAGATATTTACATTTTGATTGGGTGGACAAGATATTACTATGGAAATTGATATGGGACTCGTCTATCGCGCAAAAGTATACTTATATCTAGGGTTGTGCACAGCTCTAGAACCGGACCGGACCGGAATCGGTTGGACCTATGGACCAGAATTTTCAATTTTGGTGGACCGAGGATCGGACCGAAAAATTCAGGTCCGGTCCAGGTCTGGACCTATTTTGTGATTTTCTATATTTTTTCTTTAAAATTTTTTATTTTCTTTTCCGAAGTTTTCGAAATGTTTCATGAATATGAGCATATTACCGATATGTATCTAATATCATAAACTACGATGTAGACACAAAAAGACAAATCATATTCACATCTTGCAAATTTGTACTTAAGTTTTTATATTCAACAATTCTTGTATGATTTTTTAGATAAATATGTACAATAACCTCTAAACGAAAACCTATCTTAAATTTATTAATGCAATGTAACATTACAACCATTAAATTCGTCATAAAAATTTTAAAATATAATAAAATAGATTACTTCAGGTCTTCAGGTCCGACCCTGTTTTTTCAGGTCCTGGACCAGACCGGACCTGAAACCCGGAATCTCAATATTTTGCGGACCGAAGACCGGACCTGAATTTTCGGTCCGATCCGGTCCGGTCCAAATTCAGGTCCGGACCGGTCTAAAATCAGGTCTGGACCGAATTTTGCACAGCCCTACTTACATCCATTACCCATATCATTACTTATTACCGATTATCAATAGAACATATGACTATGAGTTAAAAAATACTCTTATTGATATTTTTTTGGTAAGAAAAAGGTGTCTGAATCCGGCACGAATCCTAATAAGTCAGATAATCTGAGAGAGGGGAAATGAAAAAGGAAATCATATTCTCAAAGTGCCCCTAATAGGGACTGAAACCTCAACCTCAAGGTTGGAAGGGTCAAGGTTGGAAGGATCTCTCTTTTCCACTAGATCAAGCCTTGCTTGATATACTCTTATAGATATATTATCATCATATGCCCCCGATGTGTGAAAAAAGTATTATATAGAGAGATTTTTTCTTGTTTTATTAGAAAAATAAACGTTAATTTTTAATTACTTTGTTTTTTAGGGGGAGTAATTGTAATCCCAATAGAATTTGAAGAGTGGAACTATATAAAAATACATAGAAAATATTAAAGGTTAGATTAGCAATAGTGATTTAATAACAAAACATCGAAAAAGACAAAAAAAAATTGCCAAAGATTGATGGAAGATGACATTTGAAGCGAGAAAGAGATAGGGAGTAGGAGAGAGATATCAAAACAATTGTAAAGGGACGATTGGTAACTTATCACCTAAAAGCTCTTAGTTTAAATAAATAGTTAAGATTGGAAAAAATACAGTTTGTAAACAAAAACATATTTAACTTCCTTGATTTATATTATTTATTTTTTGTTTTCTTATTTTTGGTGTTCACCCCCTCTTCTCTTATAGTATAGAGATTGATTAAGTCTGTTAGTTAATGATAATCTCCTTAATTGGAGTGATTCATTAATTGAATATATATAGGAGCACAACGTAATCAATTAAATCTATTCAAAAGATATTTACGTAATCATAAAAGCGATAATACTCCCTCCGTAACATAATAGTTGTAACAATTGAACTAGGGGGAATTCCTAGGCAGAATATGTTAAGTATGGATAATAGAGGTTGATTAATAAAAATAGGAGAGAAAAATCACATCGGTTAAAGAGACAAAAGGAGGGAAAGAAAGAAAACAACAAAAAAGAGTACAAAAGTGGGTGGGGACCAAAAAACACATCATCATTTCATGTGATAAAATTTACCAAAATAAGAAAGATGGAAAATTATTGAAAATAATATGTTACACCCATTTTAGGAAATTGTTGCAACTATTATGTTACGGAGGGAGTGATATATCTACAAGATATACATATCACACCCCCTCAGTCGAAGCGGGAGGAAGTCGAACGTTAAGACTAGATCTGAAGTCAAGAAAAAGCTGTCGAGGGAGGCCTTTAGTGAATATATCAACATACTGATAGGCTGATGGAACATGTAGAACTCGTATGTGGCCCATGGCTACCTTCTCACGAACAAAGTGAATATCCATCTCGATGTGTTTCGTACGCTGATGATGAACTGGATTATGTGAGAGGTAATGGGCCACTAACGGAGTTTATAAAGGTTTGGTAAACTTAAGGTGGTAATTTATAAAAAACAAACATAAAGGTGGAAGTTTACAAAAGTTGGGAAACTTAAGGTGGTTCTGTGCAAATTTTAAATTTTTTAACCTCGAGTACAACTAATCTATAATAAATTGTAGGTGCAAATATATTACAAATAAATTAACTTTAATTGTATCAAAGTTCAACATCTGACCTTAGCTCAGTTGGTAGAATATAATCTTCAAAGTGCAACATTTAATGAACAGATTATATTCTACTCCATATAGCGAACAGATTATATTCTACTTAGTTTTTATATAATATATTTATAATTGAATGAATGTTTAACATCCGACCTTAGCTCAGTTGGTAGAGCGGAGGACTGTAGTGGTTTACTGTCAGATATCCTTAGGTCGCTGGTTCGAATCCGGCAGGTCGGACTTGTTTTTAGAAAAACTAAGTATTTTTAAAATAAAACTCAAATTCTGGCCTTATTCTCTCCCTCTGTTAACGAAAAGTCCAACATTTATTCATTTTTGGTTCGAACTTTTAATAAGGGGGGAGTAAAAGAGTTCAAAGTCTAGTTTACAGCTTCACACAAAAGCCCAAAAATGAATAGAGGAATTTGAACTTCTTAGAAAAATAGAGGAATTCACTTACCTAGGCCCCTCTAGGTAATAAATTCCCATGAGAATTTTAATTTCCCATAAGCAACCACATAAAAATTTGCAGTTCCTAGGAAATCAAAATCCATTGGAAGATCTAATTCATGGGAAATTAAACTTCCTTTGTTCAACCAAACATGCACTTAGTGAGAGAGACTTATAAGTTGAGCTTACTTGGACTGTTGGACATAATCAAAAGTTTAGACTTTTAAAATAGACTAGACGACTAGTCATAATAAGGGATTGTCACTAATTTCTACAAAATAATATAAAATGTGTAAATAATGTAAAAGTCAAATTGATACAACTAAGACGAAACCAACGAAGTAACTAATAAAGGAGGTAGAGGTGGGATTTAAGCTAATTTACATCACGCCACGTGTTACCCCCTCATTTTCACAAGTGATACAAATGAAAACTAAACTGTAGAAGTGAGAAGTATAAGTATCAACACTTTAACCCACAAACTCGTGTAGGGGTGTTCAACTTCCGGTCTAGACCGGAAAAATGGCCCGTACCAAACCGGTTCGCTGGGCCGAGACTGGACCAGTCTATTTCCGGTTCGGTCTTTTTTCTACATTTTAAAAAAATTCACTCCTCGGTCCAGTTCGGTCTAAACCTGGTCCAGACTGGTTAGATCTTTTTATTTGACGTATATTGAAACTTGAAAGCCAATCTAAAATTTTAGATTATAGGTCTTCTCACAGACTCCGAGATCGTCATACTTGTAAACTATAAAACAACTTTTATTTAAAGTAATTGTAAATTTTGAAGGGTTTCTAGAGTTATATAATTGTTACATAAAAAAACAACTAAATTGAATTTCGGACTTACCGATTCGGTTTCTGTTCGGTCCCTATGATTTTCATCTGGTCCAGCCTCAAGACCGGTTTTAATTCGGTAAAACCGGTCTGGTCTTAGGTCTACACATTCCACAAGTTTCGGTCCTGATCCATGTTCGGTCCGGTTTGAGACCGGTGAACGCCCCTATGTTTAGAAAGGTGAAACATTTGCCACCACTCCAATGACATTACTTATGTCAACAGAGCATTATAATGAAAAAGAGAAAAGGTATATTCATCAATTTTGAAACTTAATTACTCAACTTTTTTTTAGTATAATCTCTTATAAACTACAAGTCTACAACTCTATGATACCTCAAATATATTTATTATTAATTTTTAGAAAGTTATACATCTTATTTTCCAACTAACCAACTGTCATTTTTCCTACAAAAGTAAATCAACATAGATATCAAATTTTGTTTTCAAGTTCTTTTTACTCTCTCTTTAATTACGACGTTTTGACTCTTGTTACTATTCACAGTCTATTCAATGACCATCCTATGTTATTTATATAGGAGAAGGAAACTTAGGTAACTTTCAATCATTTGTAACACCGATTCATACGTGATTTTGACATAAATTCTCAGCTTAATACAATTTTAGACAATATATTTAATGCTTGTGTAGTTATCTGCAACCCTTAGGGATGTATATATAATTTATTTATCAAATACAATTATTATAATATGGTTTACTTGATTAATTGTTGCTTAACCATTTTTGGGCTAAATTTGATTTTGAAACAATAACCTTTATGTGATGTTACTTTCAATAAAATTCTAATCTTTAACTATAAACAACTAAATCTAATCCCAGTGCCATAAATAAATAGCTTATTAATTTAATCAAAATTGTAATAGTAAATTACTTGTAATAACTCGGACCATCGTCCGGGCCAACAACTAGTTACTTTTATGCATACACATGCTCCATAATCTTACAGCATACATGTCCATATAAACTCATTCTTTCATCATCTAGAATAATCATACAATATGTCCTCTCATTTATAATCATTTACTATTGCCATTACTTTCAGGTTTTGGAGGCGAATTAATGAGAAAAGACTTCATGTTCTTGTAAAGCACTTTGGGCTTCTCTAGGTTAATAGCATGCCCTGCTTTCTTGATTATGAGTAGTTGTGCATTTTCCCCTATATGCCTACACGCCAAAATCAGTCTACATAAGTTAATTGTACCATGTATGGGGAAATCTAACTTTGATGTTAGAAGGAATTTTAGTAATTAGTACCTTTTTAATCTGTGAGCAAGCTCTACTGGAAAAATTCGATCATGTTCTCCCCATATGATTAATGTCGTCTGCACAAACGCAAGTATTCACATGTCATGAGTTTCGATAGAACTAATCAAGTATCACTAAGCTTGTACATATAAATTGACCCAACGACCTGAATTTGGCTAAGTTTGAGATGCCATTTTCTTACCCGATCCGATTCATCGGGCCCTGTATTAAAGATATGGCTTGGCCTAATTGGCCTTGTGCCGAATATTTCATCGCAATTGGATCAAAGTTTTTGGGCCAAAATGCCCCATGAAACAAGTGAACAGCAATAAAAGGTTTCTATCACGCACTCTTTAACCCACCAAGGTAGAAAATGTCTAGTTGCTCGTATCAATTTGACATTGCAAAAATAAACCCAATAAAAATACTCTTATCACCTAATGTAATACTTTATAGGAAAAATTGCTTCAAATAATGCAATCTTTTGGCCGTTCGCAAATAATAATACAACCTAAAGATTATACTGGAATAATGCAACCTTTATACCCCATTTATTTTAAATGAGACAAAACCGGATAAAATCGAACATAACCTGAAAAATAGGTTTAGTGCGACACGTATCGGCTTTTAATTGGTTCTAATAAAATGATTTATAAAAAAAAATTTTAAAAAAATATCAAAAAAAAACCCCCACCCCCACCCTAGAATTCCCAGCCCAGAACCCCGACCCCCACCCCAGAACACTCACCCCACCCCACCCCCATCCACTGCCACCATCCTCCCCCCCACCGACGACTGCCACCCTCTCCCACTTTCACCGCAAAACTGCCTTCACCCAGCAGAAACCCCCTCCCCCGCAATGAATCCCCCTTCACCGCTTCACCCAGCACGAATCTCCTCGCCAATGGTGGTTGTCGCGCGGGTTGATGGGAAGGAGATTTGTGCTGGGTGGTAAAGATGCAAAGGTGTGTGGTGGTTAATGAGATGAGGAGGTGAGATGGATGCTGACGGTGGTTTTAGGGCCGGATAATGGGTGTTGGTGGCACCGTGGCAGTTGTTGGGGCGAGTTTAGATGCTGGGGAATATGGTAGGTGGGCAAGGGGCGTTATTCGTGGTGGGGGAGGGGGTGTTTCGTGGTGGGGGATTAGGCTGAAGGTGGTTAAGTGGGAGGGAAATGGGTGGTTGCAGTGGGTGGGTGGTGGGCTGGGGTAGTTGCAGCGGGTGGGGGTGGGTTGGGTTGATGGCCGTGGATGGGGGTTAGGTGGGTTGGGTTTAGAGATGGCAATATCCAATGGATGATCCATCACCCGCTCCACCCGAAAAAATAAAAGGGTGAAAAACCGAATTAAATGGATGATGGACGGGTGACGGGTGAATGTGTAACGGGTGATGGATGGACTAGGGTGAGAAAGTTTCATCCATCACCCGATCCATCACCCGCTTATCACCCACTCCGTCACCCATTTCTTACATTTTCTTAAATATTTATCATTTTATCTACATTAGTATAATAATTTTCTCTTTTGATTACTATCGACATGTTTCCATAAACTTAACTAATCTTAATTTGACATGAAGTTAATATATAAATTGTGATTTTACAAGTTTGATTTAACTTTTCTCATTCAATTATCTTAAATGGATGCTCACCCTGTCCACCTGGTTCACCCGCGGGTGGTGGATGGATGGATGCGGGTGATGGTCTAACCGGGTGACGGATGGATGGATGAGAGTTGGTCTAACAGGGTGATGGATGCGGGTGATGGCTCACCCGACCCAAATCCCACCCGTTGCCATCCCTAGTTGGGTTTAATTAAGTTATTTAAGTTTATTTACTTATTAATTAGAATTAAAAATTTTAATTACAAAAATTATCAATTATGCAGGTTACTGGTCATCTGACCTATTTAAAATAAATGGGGTATAAAGGTTGCATTATTCCAGAATAATCTTTAGGTTGCATTATTATTTGCGAACGGCCAAAAGGTTGCATTATTAAAAGCAATTTTTCCTACTTCATATCTCTATTATATAAGGAAAGAGGGGGTGAACGCCAAAAAGAAAAATATTCTAATTGCTTTACTAATTCGACAATTAATCGCATGGATTAAATTTATAATCGCTTTTGCACATATCATGTGCATTTGATACTTATACTAATCTAAATGTTCTCACCTGATTTATCTTAGGAAGGTTTGCTAGTTTTCTATCCTTGTGCAAGGCTTCAACCAATTGTTTTCGCTCCTCTCGATTCTCCGTACACATTACCTGAAGCATGCAAAGAAATGTATTTATAGTTTGAAAATCAATGTCATTACATACATCTTAGAGTAACTAATTTGTTAGATGGCTTACATAAAATTATTAGAGGAATTTAAAAAGCAAATTCTAACGAACATTTTAGGGAGTTGAATAAGGTAGTTAAATGCGAAAATATTAAATTGACATAATTAATAATTTACATCAATTTGATCTGAGATTTTGCCATAATTCCAAAGTTGATACCATTTTTGGAATAATATTGAATGTTAATTAGCAAGGAAATTTTTTATTGGATACTTGTTCACAATTTATTTTTATTTGGGTATTAATTTACAACCAAAATCTTTTAAAAGATCCTCTTTGACAAAAAAAATCTAATTTTTTATAGTACCATTTAAGACTTTTCATCAGATAAGACCTTATAAAAAGTGTATATTTTGTTAGGAAAGGCCCGACCAAAGGACTTTTATCTAGAAAAACCTAATACTTTAATTTTTTTCTACTCAAGACCAAGTTGTAACTTAGTCAATTTTCCAACGTATCCAACTCTCGTACTTTTTGTAGTGTTTCCAACAATTCTCCTCAAAACAAATCCCTTTCCCCTTTATAAAGTCAGGCTCTTTCAATTGAGAATGGAGACCTGAAAACTCCAGTAAAGCACCAGAGTATATCTTCCAATAAAGCAAAGTATGAGAATTAGAGGAGAAAGGCTAGTTATTAATGTCGGAAAATGATAACTTGATCTTTACTACTCGCTCCGTCCCAATTTAAGTGCAACATTTGACCAAAAAAGTAGAGTCAATTTAAGTGCAACATTTGACCAAAAAATACTCTACTTTTTTAGTCAAATGTTGCACTTAAATTGGGACGGATGGAGTATTAAGTAACTATTAAGCAAAGTACCTATTTTATTAGGTTCTACTATTTGATAAAAAGTTCTACCGTCCTTATTATTGTTGAAATGCATGAGTGCGCAATGTAGTTCGTCATATGACAATTTATATTAGACATTGATTTGACGACATTGTGCTTCCATGTCAGTGTAACTCACTAACATGTCAACTTTTAAAATATTGTTCATAAAATAACTCATTACTTGAAAAATGATAACTCAACCATTATGCTACATCCTTTATTATTTTTAGATTGTATTTTAAATTCCTATATTTTTCAGCTTGAAAAATAATAAAATAACTTTATTTCCCATCCTCGATCATCTTTTCCTTTCCATCCACAACAATACCCTGGACCAAAAAAATAATTTAATGTCAAAGTTTGTGGCCCTATTCGCATGGGATAATGAGGGTGGTTATCGGTTAGTAGTATCATAGTGGTTGTCAACATGTGGTGGTACAAAGATGAAATTAATGTGTATTGAATTAGTTGTGAAGCTCACTTCTTCATGGATATTTCATATTTGTGGTTCTAGTATGCTGCATTATAGATACATCATACCAACTTACGAAGTGGCTAGTCTTGTGTTTTGCTTTGTTTTTAAAGTTATATGGGAATGTTAGACGACTCTTTCTAAAACTTAAACTATCTAAAGCGAGTCTTGGGAAATATTACGTACTTTAATGTATTAATTAATTAGTTTTTTTTTTTTGCAATGTTTCTGATACGTTTTCTGTGTTAAGTTCTTGTAAGAAGCGGAAAATGAGAGGATTACCAGTGACATTTTATATTTTCACTTTATTTTTCAAGGTGAAAGGATTTTAAGAATTCTAAAAGAAATTTAATAATAGTAAAGAGTATGACATGTGCTAGTGTTGCACTTTTCAGACAAGGGGTCTATGAGTTCAAATCTATTTGCTTATATTTTTTTAAACAATATTTATAAACTCACATGTTTGTGTGTCATGCATGTTAATCATCACGTGGCGGCGAGACACAATGGCGCCAGTCAGTGTGTGCTATAGATTGATACTATCGAGCTACAATAGATGACCATGCATTTTTATAATAACAAGGATGTAAATAACAATTTGAACAACTATCATATATTTCTTTTCATGACACAACTAATTGTCTTTTCATCACCTACTAATGATACACTAATTATCAACAGCTATGACTCTATGAGAGAATGATATTTGTCATATTTCCATCTCTCATTTTCAATGATAGATTCCCGTTTACTCAAATACATAAACTTCTACGGCCATAGCTAGCCCATACGCATCTATTTTCACAAAAAGGTGAAAATATCTTAGAGTCCTACCTATAATAAAGAGTACTTCAGATAATAAAATATATATTTCACGATAAAAAGGGTCAATTTGCCAAAAGTAATTGTTATAATAGTTGTTAATTGTTACTACTATAATAGTTAATAGAAATTAATTATAAGTTTCAAAATCATTGGTGTTCAACAAAACTAGTTGTTAGGATTGAAAAATGACAAATTTAAACTACTTCCTCCATCTTAATTAGTTGGGACACTTTTGCAGTCAAGGATTTCTAGTCAATTTTTGGAGGAAAGAGACAGAGAGAAAGAAAGAAGGAGACCTATGTGATCAGAGGCGGAGACAGCATACACCACCATGGTGCACGTGCACCAGAATAAATTTGAAAAAAAAATTCATTCATTCCTTACTCAGCAGCACATAGAAGCCATTGAAGATGAGGAGAGTGGATAGAGGAAGGTGAGCAACACATAAATTGGGGTTGAGAATGGTGGTTTTGGAGAGAGAATGGAAATACTGAACTTGTGAAATACAAGGAAGAGAATGAATACCGTCTCGATTACTTTGGGTGTTTACTGTTGGAAATTTGGTCCAAATATTTGCAGAGAACAAATTCCAGGCTTACCATCTCACTTGATCTTCTGTTGCATGTTTATTTTCAATGTAATTCTTTGATTCTTTGTGATCAAAGTTGGGAGGATATTGGTTTGATTCAATTGAGCTTTCGACTTTGATTTTCGGAGATTTATTATATGTGCTACATTAGTACTACATGTTTATTGAAGGCTGAAGCTATCTCCTGTGAAGGATTTTTGTCTTGACCCAATTGTTGGGGAAGGAGGTGAAATTGAGTTGGAATTTTAGAGGGAAATTAGATCAGCGGGGAGACTAAGGTGAAAAAGGAAATTGAGGATTAACAAAATTCTCATGGGTATGGGCTTGGATCTTAGGTGTATAATGGGTGGATAAATTGGAAAATTAATTATTTAGTTCTATATGTATGTTATTCGTTTGGTCAATTGAGGATAGGGTATGTAGTATAAAATTGCAAGGGTTTGTTATATATTTGACGAAATCGTCTCATGAAAATTAGCAAGATGTGTTGAATTAATTAAAGGTTCTTCATAATAATTGATAATAAGAAAATGGCATTCTTAAGTAATATTGGAATATAACTCATGTTCTCATATGTCATTTTATTGAAATCAGCTATCATTTATCAGTTTATCTTACGAAACACTTTTACAGAAACAATCAATACAAACAGTTGATCATATCAACTAATTTTTCCAGCTAGTCAACCCAGTTAATATATCAGCTATCCGTTTTCTTCTATTATCCGCTAAGCACCAAACAGGGCCGTAGTCTTCTTTTTCTTCTTCTAACATTCTAATATTGGGGTAAGCCTAGTGTAAACTTGTTTTATTTTCTTCCGATGTGTCTAGTGGGGGATCGCTTAAGTTAAAATTTTGTTCCTATGTTGTTTTTTTAAAAAAATTTGTTCCTATTTTATTTACTTTTGGAATGAAAATTATAACAAAGTACTCTTGATAAAAAAAATTGGTTCTAATATGTAATCGACCATTGATGGTGAACCACCATCTGGAAAATCCTGGATCCGCCACTGTATGTGATAGAAGAGAGATTGGGAGAAAAAATTGCCAAAAGAAAGTGTTACAAATAATTTCAAACTTTCTCATTAGAAAAGTGTCACAATTTAAAAAACAGAGAAAGTATATTATGATCCGATAAGCTACTCCAAAAATTACTTTTAGAACCCTCTAAAAGTTAATTGTTTTTAATTTTTTAAAACACTACTCTAACTGCTAAAAAATTACCTCCAAAATTGATTAACCCAAAACCACTTTTCATCATTAATTGATAGAGTCAAACTTTTAAAATGTACAATATAATATCAGAAAATTATCACATAAATAGAAAAAATACCAATAATAAAAGGTTTTGATACTTATAGTCCTCGGGCTCTATATTAACATTAAATATTTTATCTAAAACAAAATTAAGTTGGAAATCTATGGACAAATCAGAAATCAATCAATATTAATGTAGTACTACTTCTTCCGTAACATAATAGTTGCAACAATTGAACTAGGGGGAAATCCTAGGCATGATATATTAACTATGGATAAGATAGGTTAATTAATAAAAGTAGAAGAGAAAAATCACATGGGTTAAAGAGAGAAAAGGAGAAGAAAAAAAAACAACAAAAAAGAGTACAAAAGTGGGTGGGGATCAAAAAACACATTATCATTTCATGTGATAAAATATACCAAAATAAGAAAGATGGAAAATATTGCAAGTAATATATTACACCTATTTTAGGAAATTGTTGCAACTATTATGTTACAGATAGAATACTATTTATTTTTACTACTTAAGAAAAATATTTTAATGCTTGAACAAAGTTAGTAGGGCTTTTTATATCATTTGCCATAATAAAAAAACTTACTTGAATAAAATCATTGAGGAGGCAAGAAGGTATCAACTTCTTAGGCTTGTAAAAAGAAAATCCCATCAATTCCTTCAATTTCTTTGGTGTTTGAGGTACTAATATGGCGCAAGCATCTTCAACACTAGAAACCACAAACATCCCTTCCTCCATATCTTTCTCTTCTGCGCAAACCCCAGAACAAACAAGCACCAACTTTTCCACAGCATCAGGAAACTGAGCTGCCATACTAAAAGCTACAAATCCACCATAGCTAACACCACAAACACTCATTTTCTTTACTCCTAATTCCTCCATCATCCTTATTACACACTGAGCT
Organism: Patellifolia procumbens; assembly: GCA_947645195.1. Classification (NCBI taxonomy): domain Eukaryota; kingdom Viridiplantae; phylum Streptophyta; class Magnoliopsida; order Caryophyllales; family Amaranthaceae; genus Patellifolia; species Patellifolia procumbens. The sequence continues at coordinate 6,762,978 of CANSGD010000144.1, forward strand.
TGGAACGAGTCGGTCCGTTCGGGTCGAGTCGTGTAAGACTCCCCAAAGAAGACGAGATCAGGGACATAAACATTGAATTTGGGGACTAATGGAGAAATAAAACAATCCCATTGCCACTTAGCATTTGCACCTAAACCATGTAGTAAAACAAGGTTTTGTTTATTTTCTTTGTGTTTTTTGGGTGCCCAACAATGCATTGTTGTACCATCTCCTAGATTGGTTGTGGTTGATTTTAATCCTGCGTTTTCAAATGAGTATTTGTAGCATGTATCTCTTGATGATGTGAAGCTGAAACACTTTGCCATTTGCTATAAAAACAAAGATTTTACTGATATTAATCAGTATTATAGCTCTGCTTTTGTAACAGAATAAGAGATCAGAGAATATTGCAGGTTGAAGAAATAAAATGAGTGAAGCATAAAAGTTTACTTCATTCCTTGATTCTGATCTTAAAAGGTTTAGAGAGAGGTGGGAAAAGAGGAGAGGAAAGATAGAAACATGCCAATTAGGCAATTACCAAACACAGCCTTGGGCTTTATGATGGCCAATTAAAACACGACATATTACTGTATGAGTTTGTGCTTGTTTTGGGTTTACCAAAAAAAATTATTGGTGTGCCGACGCACACTTGAAAATGCCCCAAGAAAGAACCCTTCTAATCTCGAGATTTATCCATTTCTTTATTTTGAGGATTTTACTAAGGTAAAAAGATTTGATAATTGGGTTATAGCTTGGTGATAGAGCTATGACATTTCAAATAGTTAGTCACTGAATCAAATACTCTTACATGCATATTTTTGAAACTTTAGAAATGGAATCGACATATAAGACGTACAGTAGAGCCATGTCAGCGTGTGACATGGAAAGACACGTGGAGGTCTGCAGTGCATGCTCACACTTTTCAATAATCATAATAGATAGATTAGTTTTAGAGTCCAAACGATTCCCTAGAGTATTAGGGGGCATTTGGTTGATAGAGGGGAAAGGGAATGGAATCAAGTAAGTGTTAGGGGAGGAAAGGAGTCCAAAACCCCCACATTAAAACACATGTTTGGAAGCAAAAATAAAGAAAAGGGCTTAAAAAAAAACCGGCGGCCATTGCATCCTCTCCCACCGTCGGCGATCAACAATCCGGCATCATCACCAACACCGTCGGCAGCATCAGCTTCCTTCACCCCTCGCTTCTCTTTCCTTCCTCTCTCTCTGGCGTGAGCTCTCTGCCCGTCGTTCTCTCTATCTCTCCCCGGCGTTCTCAGATCTAAAATGTTGAAGGTGGTCGATCTAATTGATGTGGTGGAGTCGGAAGTTTTCGGGTTGTTTGGTGGTGGAGTCAGAAGTTTCTGGGTTGATTGGTGGTGGAGTCGGGGGAGATCTGTTGCGCTAGTGTGAAGTGGTGGTGCTAGGTGTGATGTTTATGGGCAAATCGGGAGTTTATGTGCGGTGGAGATGTGGAGTGAGGTGAGGTCAGGTGGTGTGTTGGGCGGTCAAAGGGGACAACGATGGTGGCGTGTGGTGGTGGTGTTAGGTCGGTGATGGGGGCGTTTTCGACGGATTGCTTGGTGGTGTTGGTCGGCGGTGGGTATTCTGGCATGCTTAGGCGGTGGGGTGGTGGTATTAGGGTAGTCAATGGTGGTCAATGTTGACCATGGAGTTGAAGGAAGAAAGGGTAAATGAAACCTTGGGGGGAGGTGGGGAATGGGAGTAGAGGACTTTGGGGGTAAGGAAGGGTAAAGGGAATGATTAAAATTGACCTAACAAACATCATCTAAGGGAATCAAGTAGTTTAATTCCCTTTCCCTTTCCCTTTCCTAAAGACCCCAAAACAAACGCCCCCTTATTGTAATACAATACAATCTTGTAGGTTAAATGTTTAAGACAACTAGTCATTTGATTTGGAAAGATGTAAGTAATAAAAGAAGTAAATGAATTCAAAATATGCTTACATTGTACGTCACTTTTGATTTTCTTTATAAATCGCTATGTCATCATTATTTTTGAAAGAAATTAGAACTAACAATTTAGTTAGGTGGTGGATAGATCTCTTTATTTACCCTCGGGATTGTGAGTTTGAAACTTCACAATAACAATGTTATTTTTTGGTTTAAATGTATAAAACTCACTTGGATGAAATGCTATTGAAAGAAGGGGTGTTGACATATAGCAAACTACAATTCTTATCAAAGGGTTATAGATACATACATACTTACATTAAATACATAAATACAAATACACACATACTGTCTAATGCATAGATTTGATAGTGACCTGTTGACTAATACTTGGACGAGTAAGAACACTTGTAGAGTTGTCGAAATATTAAGTTTTCTATTATTGATTGAATGTAATTGGACCAGTTACAAACATAAATATGGGTGGAGAAATGCGGAAAGTGAGCAGTTGGGCAAATGGGCAAGCCAACAAGGCAACAACCATATAAATAAGGAAAAATTGCCTAGAATAATGCAACCTTTTGGCGATTTGCAAATAATAATGCAACCTTAAGATTATTCTCGAACAATGCAACCTTTATACCCCATTTATTTTAAATGAGACAAATTACCGGTGACCTGAAGAAAAGGTATTTTTTTTATTAAACTTTTAATTCTAATTAATATATTAAACAAACTTAAAAAATAAAATTTAAATAATCCCCACCCCCCATCCCCACACACTGCTATCAATTCAACCCCCAACGCCACCCCAACCCCTCCCCCTACAGTACCACCTCCTTCGTCCTCTTCCCCAACCAAAAGCTCCACCGCCACCCCAACCACGCCCTTCCCCCTTCTTAAGCCACGAAACCACCACTACCACCCAAAAATCCACCGCAACGCCACCGCCTCTCCCTTCCCCTGCTCCCTTCATCCAATGCCGTCGCATCCCCTTCCTTTCGACTGCTCCTTCCGACTGGTCCTTTCCCCTGCTCCTTTCGACTTGCTGGCCGTGTAGTGGGGATGGGGGTGGGGATTTCATGGCTGGGGAAGGGGTTGCAGTGGTTGGGGAGGGGACTTTTGTGGTGGGCGGGGATTTCTGGGTGGCGTTAGGGGAGGGGAGGGGCGGGGATCTCTGGGTGGCGTTCGGGGAGGGGAGGGGCGGTGAGGGGAGTGGCGGGGAGCTGGGTGGGAGAAGGTGGGGTGGGGTAATTCTGGGTAAGGGGTTAGGGGAAGGGGAGGGGGTATTTTTTTTGTTTTATCTTTTTTTTTTAATTTTTTAATAAATTTGTTTATTAGAACCAATTATTAGTCGACACGTGTCCTTGTAAACCTATTATTCAGGTTATATCCAATTTTATCCGGTTTTATCCTGTTTAAAATAAATGGGGTATAAAGGTTGCATTATTCCAGAATAATCTTAAGGTTGCATTATTATTTGCGAATCGTCAAAAGGTTGCATTATTCTAGGCAATTTTTCCTATAAATAATGCAGAGGATTATTTCTTTCAAAAAGAACAAAAAGGGAAAGAGAAAAGCTTCTCTATTTTGAAGGCTTCTCAAATAACTAATTTTTCTTTTCCTAATAAAGGATCAAAAGGTAAAATAAGAGATTTTAGAAGAAAAAAAGAGTGTGTACAAAAATTAAGCATGTTTTGAATAGTTTAACAGTTTAACTATTTAAACACTGTTCCTAATTATATTAACAAGTACTACTAGGAACTTTGAATTTCTCCACTAACTATTAGTACTCTTGACTTAAGTTTTGCATTTGTGTGATTGTGTCATGTGTGCATCAACTAGATGCAACCTACTATTGGAGGCCTGAGGCCCATAGATTCATGACTCATGAAGGCTATATGGTCACAAGGTCCAACTGAATTGGGTTAAGATCCAAATTCTGGCATTTGTATGATTGTATTCCTTGTAGCAAGTCCAGTAGGTGAGTTTAGTCTCATAACAAGATGGGTTAAGAGACTTAATAAAAGAATTTCCGAATCTTTAGCGATTCCAGTTGTGTCCATATTACTGGTGATTCATTATTTCGTTGAATCATTTCTTCGGATCTCTATTATATAAGCCAACAGGTGGGAGACACCAAAAATAAAAAAAAAGGAAAAAAAGAAAAATAATAAAATAATAAAATAATAACCACGACTGATAGAGAGGCCTCTTACCACCAAGTCCACGACTACCAACACAAAAAATTAAAAAATTATTAACCAAAATTGATTAAGAGAGAAAAAAGGGGAAACTCAAATTTTAAATATTTTACCACTACTAAAGGTAACTGCCAACAACTCCTACAAACAAGTATAATTTTTTTAAACAAAATTAAAAAGTACCACTTAATCAGTTATTGATACCTAAGAGTAACGCTTAATCACTTATTTTTTTCTTAGAAAAATGAATGCTCTTTATATCTGTTCTTTCCTATTCCTTTCTTCCTAAAAAAAATAACTAAACGCTTAATCAATTATCGATTTTCCATCATATTAGTTTTAATTTTCGATTTTCCAAACCAAACTGTTATAATTTTGAATTCTTTTCCTTTGATAATTTTTTCTAAATACGAATTCTTGACCTTTTGTGTTTTTAATCTTTATTGCAGAGTGATGAAGGCGTGAGAAAGTGACAGAGACCTATCTAGCTATCTGCTATCAATGGAGGCCACTTCTCGCCGACGATCACCATTTCCATAAATGTTTGATTAATTCAGGTCAGGTATTCGTTGTTGATTTTTTTCTTTACAAACATTTCTGAATTAGGCTTATAAATTATTCGATTAAGGAATGAAACCCCATAAATTATTCTTTGAATGATGAATTAGTCTAGATGTTTTATGCTCATTCAAATTAGGAATGCATTGGATATTCACCTCAAACTTTGTTGAGTTTTCGTTCAGTAGGTAAGTTTAAATTGTTAAATATTGCCAAAGATTTGTTGAACACAAAGCTTCAAAATTTTCTTCTACATACAATCTAAATAATGAAAGATTTGCAACCGGGGCCATCAAATTGTTATTACGCTAAACTATGTCAACAATGTTGCACGAAAATTTCTAAATTTGGGTATTAGTTATTTGAATCCTTGATTTTAATGGTTGTACACTAGAAAAGTTTTAGCCTATTTTATGTTTCATAAGTGTTTTTTTATTGTTCTTTGTGGTTTCCATATCGAGTTTCGGGTTGTGAGTCAGATACTACTGTGTGAATACCTTTTTATGGATCTTTGTAGCATTACGATCTTTAAGTTTTTAATGATGGTTTCTAATTCTGCATTACAATAGCATATCTTTGTTACTTGAATATTCATTCAAAACCCCAATATCAGAATCGGAGCCTCAGATGTTTGGAATGTTAATTGGGCAATTCATATGAATGAGATATGAACACGTAGGTAATAGCTTTTATGTTGCTGATGAAGGAGGGAGAGTGAGATTGTTGCACTTTATGTCTACATGTTTGTTGTTCTTTCAGGTTCTTAATCCTCTAATATTTATATGTAAGTAGTTGATTAGAAATGTAGTTGATTAGAAATTTCAGGTATTTGTATGTAGTAGGAAGACAATCTATTGAGTACATGCTAATGAACTAGGTTGTTGTTTTGATGAAATTCAGGGAAAAGAAGGTAAGAAGGACAAGAGATTTGAGAGGGCAAATCTACGGAGACAAATAGGGAGTCTCAGGATTGGTTTTAATCTATTCTTTCAAGTTTTTTGAGTTACCGTGTTGGTTAATGTTTTGTTTGCAAATATGTAATCGATCAACATTCAACACCATACCTATTGGTCTAAATTTTTTGCGTAATTTTGAGATCAACACATTTTCTTTTATACCCATGTTTCAAGTCACTCTTCGTATAATCTGCTTTAGTAACTCTTAATTTCGAAATTTCAGTTGAGTTTCAATACTTACGAACTCATGTTGTTATTGATTCATTTTATTTTACCCATTGAGGTTTTAAAACTTCAAGGGTTTGTTAGTTTTTGTTTTCTATTTTCAAAATTTTATTTGAGCTTCAGAATAAGTTTTACTGTCATCGCTTTTAAGATTTAATGGATCAATATTTTCAATTATCTAATCAACATTTCAGACAACTAATAAACTCACTCTCTCCCTTTTTCTATGCAATTTCGATTGAAGAAGGATATTATTGGTATGTAATTATGACGAACAACATTTAAATCTTTGGTGGATTTTAATCAAAAATAAGGATTTTTTTGCACTAATAAAATGATTTTCTTTACCAAACTTTTTTATATTTGTTTTTTGTATTTTATTTCAAGTTATTATATGCTTTTGCACGCATAGCGTGCATATAAATCTAGTAGAAGATTGTGTAAACACCTTATTCAAAATCTCACTTGTCAGGTTCTATTATGTAAGACATATATTTTCTGAAGAACTCGCCTTGATAAATTTGAAGTATGCGGCTAAATACAACTCATATTTACTAAGTTTACAACTCGTATACTATATGTATTGACCAAAATACCCTCTATCTCTCCCTCTACAATATCTTTCAACATTTACCACTGTAACCAACTCTGTTGCCGCCACTATAGGATTTTTTTTCTTCTTCAAAGTTTTAGGTATACAAAAACCTTGAAATCAAAAAAGAAAGTCATAGGCATGATACCATCTACTGATTCCGATACCACCATGACACTACCATCTCTAATTTCGGTACCATCGTCCGATGACTCAAGTATCTCCATGGCGGTACCGTTCGCCAATTTCGGTACAACCACGGTGGTATTATAAGCCGCCATGATGGTGCCGAAATCACCAAACGTTATCGTGCATTTAAAAAAAATAGAGTTTTTTAAGAATCAAACTATTTTTTTGGATTGTGGTGGGCTGGTGGCCGCTTGCCAAGTTTTTACTTTTTAGAGCATGTACAATGGGAAGTTTTAGTTGGTCTTATAATGCAAAAGACTAGTTTTAATTGGTTTCACTATTGTGAGGAATTAGTCTAGTTTTGGGAAGGAAAGGGGTTGGTCTTTACTGCTAGACTAGTGAGTTCCTCGGATGGAGAGCTCCAACCACTCAAATTTATCCATGTGGCTATTTGTCAACAAATCAAATTGTTTCTTTTTTTTATTTTGCCTGCTACTGCTGCATAGAAGGGGAAATAAAGGGTGAGACTTTTCATTTTTCTACAAATATTTTACAATGGCTCTTTTATTCTAATGGTAAATAAAAATAACTTTGTCAATAATTAATAAAAAATACTTGTACCAACGGTAATATTTTATTTTTGTCTACAAAATGAGCCCAAATTTGACATAATTTCTCACATTTTTTTCTAATCTATTTTTCTTTTTACTCATTTTCTCTTACCAAAAATAAGTTATATTCACATAATTAAGCCAATAAAAAGGAATTTGAAAAGCTAATTTAATAAACCTTACCTCAATTTTCGCTTTCTGTAAATAGTTATTTCAAGTAAGTAACCGTTATATAGGGTAACTTGGTACACATAGTTTGATATTAAAAATAATAAGTTAAAATGCATATTTAATAATTAATCTCTCACTAATATAAATTTGAATATAAATAATCTGGTCTATATAAAAATAAAGATTTTCTATATTATTGGGTAAGAAATAGAGTGTGTGGTGGGGTATAGTAAAAGTAGGAGAGAGAAATATAAAGACCAATTAAAACCAACCCACCTATTGTGAGGTAAAATAGAGGAATTAGTGGAGATTTAGTGGGATATGAGGTGTAAGAAGGAGGAAAGGAGAGAGAATGAGAAAAATGGTAAGACTACCATTGTTGATGCTTAGCAATGCTGGCTTGGCCGTATAACACTCATCACATTCACACCAGCAATGAGTATTAAAAGGTAAATTTGTTTTTCTGTTGACCACCTTTTTTCATCAATAATTAGTCCTAGTTTTTCTTAGGTCAGCTGCCGGGGCAACGTGATTTTGAATGATAGGATCTAATAATCTATATACATTACTAATCCCACTAGCTATCCCGCTACTCATGCATGACTCAAGGTTAATGGCCTTATTAATCTACTAACTAAATGTCTAATTGGTGGCTACGTATAACATCAATATGCTCCTTTTTTTCAAATTTGAGGGTATTTTGAATATTTTTATAAGTGTGTTGATAAGTTTAGTCGATTGCAAGCTATTCAGACTTCAACTAAGATTTTTTTAATGAGTAGAATACATCTATTCAACTGAAAAAATATGAACATGTTTTAACTTGGAAAAATTGTCTAGAATAATGCAACATTTGGGTCATTCGCAAATAATAATACAATCTAAAGATTATTCTGGAATAATGCAACCTTTATACCCCATTTATTTTAAACAAGACAAAACCGGTTATGACTTAAGGAACAGGTAAAATGGACATTTGTCGCATAATAATTGGCTCTCATAAACAATTTTAAAAAGGAAAATAAAAACAAAATAACAAAAAAAAAAATCAAATCCCACCCCCACCCGTCAGCTCTCTCTCCTCCCCATCCCCCTTCCCCCACCCCAGCCCCAACCCACCCACCCCCTCCTTCCCCCCACCCCAGCCCCACCCCAGGCCCCAAACCCGCCGCCAACCTCACCTCACCCCACCCCATTTTTCGGCGACTGATCTGAACACAAAAAGGGGAGGGGGTTTCGTCCAGGGAAGCGAAGAGGAAAGAAAGAGAAGGCGGGGGAGGGGTCGTCCGGTGGTGGTTACAACGGAGTGAGCCGGCGTTTCGGAGAGGAGGGTTCGTCCGGCGTGGCGGTTCGGAGAGTGGGGTTCGTCTGGCGTGGCTTTTCGGAGAGGGGGGGTGGGGCTGGGGCGGGAGAGGTAGGTGGGGGAGGTGCGAACTGAACACGAAGAGGGGAGGGGGTTTTGTGGGGTGGGGGGTGAGTTTGGGGGTGGGGAGGGGGTGGGGAGGGGGGGGGGGTGGGGAGGGTGGTGAGTTTGGGGCTGGGTGCCGGTGGGCTAGGGAGGGGTGGGGCTGGGGTGGGTGGGGTTTTATTTTTTTATTTTTTTTATATTAATATATTAATTAAATTAAATTTAAAGTTTTAAATAAAAAAGTTACCAATAGCTCAGGTTACCGGTCATTTGTCCTGTTTAAAATAAATGGGGTATAAAGGTTGCATTATTCCATAATAATCTTTAGGTTGCATTATTATTTGCGAATCGTCCAAAGGTTGCATTATTCTAGGCAATTTTTCCTTTTAACTTTTAATTAATTTAAGTCAATATATTATAAAATAATTTACGATATAAGGGAAAACAAAGATTCTGGACTTGAGAAGTTGAGGGGAGTAAAGTACAATGAATTCTTATTATCGTTACAAATCTTTTTATAGTAGGTGTAATGATGTAATCTATTCGACGTAGAAGGATCATTTTTATAAAGTTACATAGAAAAATGGGGGATGCTTATGAGACACTACGCTCGGAGAAAACACGTAAAACATCATTATTACAAAGTATAGAGGACAAATCAGAATGTGTCCAATCAGAAATAAGAAGAGAATATGTGCTACTTGGTGACTCGCACTTGTTATCTAGTATACTGTCCTGTTTGCTTCTCTGTATTATGAGTAATCTTGAAGTTCAAGAGGCTTTAGAAAAGTAGGGTGATAGCTTCAATAATGTTAGCGATCTACCAAGGGATGTTGATTTTATGGTTGGCCGCATTGATGACCAAAAGTTTATCTCCCTCAATAAGCATATGGGAGCAATTGAGCTTGATTGCATGTATGACTCCTTTGTGTAGGGTTGTTGCTTTGGCTACTGTTACGCTTGATTCTCCTAAGTTGGGAGTACTTGTCGCTAAGACCTCCCCTTGGTGATCTCTGATGATGATGTAACCCGCAATTCAAATCATGAGGCCTTCTAATTTGTTTCCCTTCTCCTATATTGTATGATCATATTTAATCAAATGTAAACATTTAGGAAATTATCGACGATAAACCTAAATTTTGTTTAGATAATTCGCTAAAATTAGTTTATTATACCACACAATCTCTCTAGCGTTGCTATGTACTTCCTCCGTTTCAAAATAATAACTACACTTTCCATTTAAAGAAGTTTCAAATTAATGACTACACTTCTCCTTTTTCCTTTTTTTGGTAACTTTTTCTCTCTATCTCTCTCCTACCATATATCTTACCCCACAATCTCTCACACAAACAAAAAGTGCTTAGGCGTCCGCAAAAAAAGAAGTGTAGCTATTTTTTTGAAATGGAGGAAGTATAATTTTTCAGGAGTTTTTTTTCCAAATGTTAGGGCCTCAAGAGTCCCTATTCCGCATAAGGTTAGCGCACTTGTAGGTAGGGATGTCAATGGGGCGGGGCGGATGTTGGCATTCCTATCCCCATCCCCGCCTAAAAAATTCATCCCCATCCCCGCCCCATCACCCATGGCGGAGGAAAATCTTGTCCCCATCCCCGGACAAGATAAAATCTATCCCCGCGCGAATCCCCGCACCCGCCCCATTCCCACGCGAATCCCCGCACCCGCCTCATTCCCACGCGAATCCCCTCACCCGCCCCATCCCCGCGCGAATCCGTGCGCGAATCCCATCCCCGTCCCAATTTATTAGGGTCAAGGGAGAGGAAAAACAAAAGTTTAAAAGTAATTTTGGATTTTAGCATTTGGGCCTTTGGAAAATAAAAGTATCAAATGAAAGCAGTAAACAGCTAATAACATTTACGATTTTAGGCCTTTGAAGAATACCTATGGCGGGGCTTAGACGGGGCGGGCGGGGATGAGGCGGGGCGGGTGGGGATGGGGCGTGGCAGGCAGGGATGGTGCGGGTATGTACTAACATCCACCCCCGCCCCATTACCCATGGCGGGGATGGTTTTCATCCCATCCCCACCTCATCCCCCGCGAAACCTTCCCCCATCCCCACCTAACTGGGGCGGGTGCGGGGCGGATCTCCACAAAACCCGCCCCACTGACATATCTACTTGCAGGGGCAGAACCAGCCAGGAGCATAGAGATTTACGTGCTCCCCCAAAAAGGAAAAAATAAATTAGGTTATAACCATAAAGCTAAGTTTGTAGTAGTGATGATGGGGTTTCCCTCTGTGTCATTAACTCTTGCAAGCATGCAAGTGCTATGTTCGAATCTTGTCGGCGTGTGAATGCTTTTTCTTTTTCTTTCTCCTAGTTGTTGATTCATTTTCTCTTTTTGTTCCTATTCTTTGCATCACCCTGTTTACTTTCCTTTATTATTGTTTAACTTATCATCACTTCTAGTTTCACTTTTAGCTATCCTTTTGAAATTATTATATTGTGGGTTTTTTCTTCTCAATGTTAATACCAGGTAAAATTCAAATTCCAATAATTTTTAATGATAAACGATATATGAAATTGATGGCCGGTTAAAAAGTTATGCGTTAATCAAATCATTTGATTTATAGAAATAAAATTATTGGGAGCCTTGTAAATGTGGGTGCCGATATTCCTAATGTCCTTTAGGCTCTGCTCAAATTGTTGAGTAACTCTTTAATGTACGTGTGCACCCCCAAATTTCAAATCCTGATTCCGTCACTGCGCACTTGCCTACAGAAGATAAGGGCGTGCCGCACAATCTGAGGTCAAAACAATCAGACCGTGACATTAAGACTATTTTTTATATAGTTAATTAAAGACAATTAGAGATATTAACATTTAAAATCATGGATTAAAAGTCGTAAAACTCTATTTATAGTGAGTAGAAGAGAACTGAGAAAGCATTCATTATGGACCGTAGAAGTATCTTTGTTACAAAATCACTATATGTAATGTGTGTAGTTTTTTTTTTTATTTTCAAAATGCTTTGCTTAAGTTCTTGATTCTCATTTAGCGTGCATGACATGCCGCATGCCAGTGCCACTAGTCCAAATGCAAATAAGTAAAGGTGGGATGAGGACAAGAATCAGTTCACGTTGAAGTCACTCCCAAGTTGCAACGGCCTACAATACAACGCAGGTACGTAGGAGCCGCGAACGCACCAAGCAAAGGAAATCGCATTAGAACAAAAGAGTCCAGATATTGATCTACGACCTTTTTTTCTAGCGTGTCGCTTCCTTTTCTTATTTCCGGTAAGAAGAAGTGATTTGTATCTTGCTCAAATTTTAATGAGTTAGATGCTTACGAGTACGGGAAAGGGTAAGGCAAATCCCTATTTTTAAAGTGTTCCTAGGAGAGATTAAACCCCCAACTTTGAGGTTGAAAAGGTGCTCTCCTTACCAATAGAGGAAGTACTACTTGGTTAGTGTGTCGCTTCCTTAGAAAACAATTTATGTATAGGGCTGATTTAGAAGTATTTATCCTTCCTCTTGTCCATGTCATTGATATTTTTTTTATAATGAAGATGCTAATTCAATTAGCTACTTTGCAATATCATCTTTTTAAGTTCTTTTTTGAGTGTTTCGAAAAGTAAATAAGAATGCGTATATTAGTGATTTTGTTTCAGTTAGAGCTAAATGGTGGAGTAGCGTGAAAGTATTTTGAAAGAACGATAGTGTGAAAATTATTTTGTGTTCCAAAAACCACCAAAATGCCCCCCTTAACTTTTTTTTAAAACAATATTTTGAAGGGTAGGCGAGGACTGAATGTGTTGGGTAATTTTATCATTTAACATGCAGGGTACACGGAAAGCAAAAAAAGTTATGAGATCATATTAAATAACACTGAAATGATATCATGAAAACAAAGTGAAATAAAAACTAGGATCATCTCTTCCTATCTTATTGCTTGCCTAAATTTGCCTTTTTGGAGTAAAACATTTATAAGTTGAACCATATCTTCGCTTTGATATTATAAAAAAGAAAACTTTCCTCATAATGGATAATTTTCATAAATATTTAGAAACAAAATTAACCGATGATAGTATGTCTTCTAGATTATTTTTCTTTATGTTGCCCATCCTTTTCATCGAAGCTTAACTTTGAGTATATCCAACTTTGACTCATGTTTGCGCACCTGGCTTAGGGTGCTTAACTCTCCAATGGATTTATGTATTTATTTAGAAGATCCCAAGCTCAATTAGTGTCTATCCGTTTATCACTTGAACTAACTCCATATTGATAGCGTTTTACTCCCCATGTTATATTCTTATCGCTACATTAAATATTTCCTCCGTTTTTTTATACTCGCATCATTTCTCATTGTGACACTCTTTACACATGTCTCTTATAATCAAAGTATGATTTATATGTAAGGAAAATTATAGTCATGTGGGATCTCGTTAGATTCGTTTCGATGTGTTGATTATTAATATTCAATTTGTTTAATTTTTTCTTATGTATAACAAAAGATATTTAACGTTTAAATTATGCATTGAGAAACGTAAAGCCTCTCAATAATACGAGTATTAAAAAGCGAAGGAAGTAGATTATTTAGAAACTTTTCCGCCAAATATAGCAATTAAAATGAGACGGCGAGTACACCATACTCATATCATAGGCTGTAGGCAGCAATGTATATTTAACTAGGGGAGTGCACAATTCCACTTCTCCGTCTCCCGTAGACTTTTGGAGACACAAGATAGAGGAAGTGTGAAGCGCAATAATTGGTAAGTGTTGATATGTTGGACTAATCTCACTTTTAAGACTCATCAGTGTTCCAGACAATAAAGCCCCTAATCCAGTATCCTAAACTTCCAAATTCCAATACTGCAGAACATAATTGCCAGTTTTAGATTTGCAGTTTTTGCAGTTGCAGAAGAAGTAGAACATTCTTCTTCCACACCCACTTAAACGGATCTTTTTTCTTCCGGGTCAAACAGAATTCAACCTTCTTCTTTATACTAATCAATCTCCTCTTCTCTCTACCAGGTAATTATGTCTCCCTTAATCTTTGTTAACCTCTTTTCCCATTCATTTATGGTTCTTTTTTGGTGTATATGGAGCTATAAGAGCGGGATGAGAATCGATCTCAACATCTCTCGGAATCGGGAGAAATGCTCTAACCAACTAAAGTGTCCTTCATTTATAACTTGTGGGTTTTTGTGGATTTGAATAATAGATCAATTTCTCACCTTTAAGATTCTGAAAAATTTGTGTGGCGGTTTCAAATTAGTATATGTAATTCAGTAAAAAAAAACTAAAACTTGGTAGTAAAATTTCCAGATATATGGCTGTATTGGGCTGTAAATTCTGTATTGACATGGAGAAATTGAGTGGTATTTGAGGTTGTAGTGTTGTTAAGTTTAGTTACCTGAAAATGCTGGGACATTCTACCCCGAAAAGGCTTGATTAGGGTTGGTGCATCTTGAATTTTAGTGAATTGATTAAGTTAGTTGTGTGATTTATGCTTAAAGATGTAAACTTTACGGCTATGATGATGTGGAAGGATTAGTTTTTAATGTTGATTGTATATTTGTATTTGGTGGGTTTGATGGGAATTATTTTAATCAATTGTGGTAGGTGAAGTTGTGGAGGATGAAACTTTCCTGAAACTGTTTGTATGATGATTGAAGAGTAATTGAGGTTGAATCTTAACGTTTGGTGGCTGCCTAATGAGTTCCTGATTACATGAGAGGAGTTTTGGAGAATGATGGAATAAGTAGGCGAGGGAGACGAGGAGAGTGAAACATATTCTGTGATAAACATCCATTTGTGAGTTGAGTTTGTATGTCTGTTTCTCACTGAAGAGGCCCTGAAAAGTTCTTACAGTATGAAAATATATCTGATGTAACAAATTTGTGTACCAACAAGATTTTATGTGCACCTAAGACTTGTGCCAGCAAAGTTATTTCCGATTGTGTGCGTGTGTTTGGAGGGGTTCTTTAGCATTGAACCGTTCATGTGTGATTCATTTTCTAGATCCCATTTTGTGTTGCAGGAATGCTGGAAATGCTGGATTATAGGGTGCATGGGTGATTGTCTCGAAATATCAGTAGCCGGAGATGGGGGCGTCACAAATGGAGCTCATTTTTTCTGTTCTGGCTTTTGCTTGTTTGCTGCCTCTTAGTACTGCTGATTTTCAAGGTACTAGCTTCTTGCCTGCTACAGTATTACTCTGATCAGACAATGACAGATTTCAGTAGCTTTTAGAGGCATTGGGATAATTTTGATGATGATATAGTATTTGGTACAGCTAACGTGTTATTTTACTATTTATATTGCATGAAATATCTTATGTTGCCCATCTCTTGTTATATTTTATTTTTGTTTTCAGGGGAGGCGCTTTATGCATTGAAACAATCATTGCAAGCTACAGCCAACCAGCTCGGAGATTGGAACCCCAATATGGTTAATCCCTGCACTTGGTCAAATGTTATGTGTGACCCCAGCAGTAAATACGTCATGTCTTTGTAAGTACTTGTGACGAGTTTATGTTCTAATTTTCAATTACTTTTGCATAGAGATGATACTATAGAAGGTTGTTATTCTTTCATCAATATATGAGTTGATATTAATGGCTGATTTTGTTGTTTGGTCACAGGGCATTATCTTCCATGGGATTTTCTGGATCTTTGTCACCCAAAATCGGCATGTTGAAGACTCTTACTACTTTGTAGGTTAACTCTTCACTTCATTGTTTCTGTCCCTGTGACCCCCCTATGGAGGATTATGATTATATATCTCAGAAATAACACTTTTTTCCGATTTATGATGGTTTTCTTGTTAGGATATCTCTAAATCTACGCGGAGCAATTTCCTGAATTTTTATTTCTTAGTTATGGAATCTTATTGCATCCGCCTTTCAGCCTGTCAAAATGTTGCCACTAATGGTGGGAAAAAGAAATCAGTTCTATGTTTAATCTTACCTTGAAAGTTGGGGAATGTTGTTTTTAGTTTTGTAATAAATTTCTGGTTATAAAGTATATTCTAGAAGTTTTGGAGTTGAAATTAATCTCAAAGCAATCTTTAAACTTTATTTCCATAGTACATTTTAAAGTTGCGGTGGAAGCTCTTTGGTTTTGGACCCGAATAATGGTTTGATTTTTATTTATATGAAGTACTCAGATTAGACATTTCATATAGTGCCCCTTGAAACACATTTTCCTACTCTTAGTTATGCATACTGGATCGGGTTTAGCTTTTGGAGTTCCTGAGCATTAAGCCATTAGCCTCTCAAGTTGAATATCAAGCAATGAAATTTCAATCCTTTTTGTTTGAGAGAGCTTAGAGCATCCTTTATTAACTTGCAGATTGTTTTTCAATATTCAAATCATTTTGCTTAACAATTTAGCTACCTGGTTCCTATCCTTTTGTAAACACAGATATGTTGACTGTGCAGGTCACTGCAAGGAAATGGTATTACTGGCAAGATTCCTGTAGAGATTGGAAATCTGACAAGTCTGACAAGCCTGGATTTAGAGAATAACCATTTGACTGATGAAATACCATCCTCCCTCGGTAATCTTAAAAATCTCAAATATTTGTGAGTAGTACTCTCTTTGCTGTTTTGTCTTGTAAGCATGCCTACATATATGCTGATTATGATGAAACCTTGCATTGACCTTTTCTTTAACTACCTTTCCTATTGCAGGATTTTGAGCCATAACAACCTCTCTGGGATTATTCCTGACTCGCTGGCTTCCCTTGACAACTTAATTAGCCTGTATGTGGAAACAATCCATATATTTGTAGAAAGTAATTTTGTTTACTAGTCTTTCCAATCCCTTCCTGGACTTGAAAACAAAGAATATGAATTTGATATGCTGCTACGGTCTATTATTAGCTTACCCTTTTGTGACTTATAAACCTGTAAATGTTGCGACAGCCAACTCTCATCAAATCAACTCAGCGGCCAAGTTCCTAAGCAGCTGTTTTCTACTCCGCAATATAAGTACGCTCTCCAATTCCTTTATAGATTGAGCAATTGGATTTTGACTTGTGCATTGTCTGAATACTGAATATTGAGACAAAAGTACTTTGAGTAAAAATTGAATGGATGGTTGTATTGATACGCATAGCTGTACCCTTTTTATTAGTAGTCATGATGTTTTGGCTCTCTGATTGCAGTTTCTCTGGGAATAAGTTGATTTGTGGTGGCGATATTCATCATCCTTGCGCATCTGATGGCAATGGTACAGGTAGAATGCTTTCTTTTCCATTTGGTGTTAATTGTTAATAGTGCGTAATTGCGTATTGCAACTCTGAAGTTTATAGTTGACAAACTGTTTCGAAGAATTGATTCTTTCTACCCTATATTGGCAGGCTCTTCCAAGAAAACAAAGATCGGTATCATAGCTGGAGTAGTTGGAGGGCTTGTTGGTATACTACTGCTTGGAGGCTTGCTCTTTTTCATGTGCAAGAGTAGATTTATAGGTTACAAGCGTGAAGTCTATGTCGATGTTCCAGGTATCATAGCTCTCCCTTTTACTTTAGTTGCTTATCCGTTTCTTAGGCTTTGGTTTGTAGGTGTATGAAGATTATGATTTAGAAAATAGCTGTCAAGGTGGCACCTGTTCCCCTAGCCACTAGTTGGCTAATTTGCAGTACTGCTATATATGACCTCCCCGGATATCGTCATTATGATTGTTTTTTGGTATTGGGTAGGATATGCTCCCCCACAAACACACACATGTATGGTGATCGGTTATGGATGCTGGCTGTAAGAGATTGCAATTCCCAGGTCATGGGAAGCGCAAAAAATTGTTTTGTTGACGATTGGAAGTATAACTTCCAAAAACCTTCGCTTCTATCAATCAAATAACTTCATAATTTTTAACTTCCTAAGATGAATTTTTAACCAAATGACCACATATATATAGAAGTAACTTCTTATGATATTCCTTTAGTGAGAACTGGAAAACATTTATGACCATTAGGTTTTGTAAAGAGGTGCTAGGATTAGATTTACAATCTTAGGGGGATTCCAATGGTTGCTTGGCCTATATACTCATTAATGGATATCCCTATAGCATTCCCAAAGTTGGAGTCTGAAGCTGCTACTTCATTTGTTTCCTTGAGTGAAAATGTACTTTTTTTTCACATAGAAGTATTCAAAATTTCTCCTTCCTTTCATCCTTTTTTTAATTTGCTCAACATGATACTCTTACAATAGATGAGCCAAGTGACAGCAGCAATCCTCATGTGTGATATCTGCCTGAATCAGACATTCTTCTGACATAATCTAAGCTACCCCCTTTTGTGGGGATTAGGGACCTAGGGTATAATATGAGTTTACGTTGAAGCTGGCGGAAAATTTTGCTATTGAGATGGGGTTTGTAACGAATAAAAAATACATTTGATATTGCAGATCTGTGGTTGGATCTGTTCGTTGCAATTCAGGGAGTTTCGGTTTATTTGGATTGAGACATGGAATTTGGGCTCATTCCTTTTTTTTGGGAGGGGGCGGGGGGCTGAGATACTTTTTTAAGGTTGGGATTATTGATGATACTACAGAGAGAAGAGAGGGATAGAAGAAGTTGAGAAAGTGAGAAAGGATAATAAAGGGGAAGGAAGATAGAGGAAGACACTGAAAGAGGGGATGCAACGCAGGGTTGGGGGTTTTGTGAGGCTCAGTGCCTATGGATGCATTGGCTCGAACGGAATGGTGTAAGGAAGGGAGGGTTGAAAAGCGACTGTGAGTAGGTAAAGGAGAGGCAGAGAGGGGCCCAGGGTTTTGTCATGCTAGCCAGCTCTGGACAACAACTCATCCTAAGTTCCCAATTACCCGGTAGCTTCCAGGCGGTATTGTAGGAAGACAGGAAAGGTTTTCGTTGCACAGAAAGGAATTTCTAGGGAATTGGATTGTAATTTGACTTGGCCCTCAATGAATAATGACTGAGGGGGCAAGTAGCGTTTCTTCATTCTACTCGGTGCAGTGTGTAATGACAGCTCATTTGTTTTCTTCTCTCAAGATTGGTTACTATTGAATTGTGAACTTTAATAAGGGTTTGGTTTGCATGGTTCTCTCTAAGGTCGGGTTTTTATGGGATCCTTAGTTCTTTACTCTTTGGGCCTATGAGCTCACACATGAACACTAATGTCTTTATCGATCGATAGGGTGAGGATCATATGAGAGTTTTAATATCTGTGAAGATACTTCACTAATTAGTTAGTTTATTTAAAAGCTATGTTCGGTGTTGATTCAAAGCTATACCAGATCTCTGTTACCCATCTTTGAACTATTCTTTTGCTGACATTATCAGAAAAGAAATTATAAACCCCACACCATCAGCATCCACACCACCTATCCACTAACAAGGCGCCATGGGTGCTGCATGGCCAAAAGACCATTAGTCAATGTCTGCTATTGGTTCCGGTAATTCTGCATTGAGAAGATCTCATTCTGTGTGGAAGTTCTCATCACACTTTCTCAGCATCCCCGGCAAGCCAGCTGTCTCTTAGAACGGCAGCCTTGCTAATGAAACGTGAAATCCAAGAAAATCAATACCTTAGGCTTACATATGAAAGAACTCCAAAACCTAGGACATGGAAACTAGAGATAGGAAAGTTTCATCATCTAGTACACGAAAGCAAGAAAAGAAAGTAGAAATGACTTGAATGTAAAACTACTTCATCATCAAATTTTTTAAGAAAATATTTGGAAAATTTCAGGTATTGTCAACATCCTTAGTAAATGCCGATAAGCAAGTTGTGCCGTAAAACGACACTTTGCTACTGAAATGTGAAATCCAACAAAACCAACACCTTAGGATTGGAGATGCGAACCCCAAAGCCTAAGCATTGGAAAAAAGTGATAGGAAAGTTTTACCATCTAGGTCTCAAAATTAAGAAGGAAAACAAGGAAAGACTTGAACAGGAAACCACCTCATCTTAATCAGTCAATCTAGAAAAGGCTTGAAAGTTCCAAACAATAGATCTTTGTTTTCTAGCAAGATATGTCCAAACCACCAACCAGTATGAGACAACTGGATCTGGATAAGGAAATACAAGATGGTTTGAGAAGGGATCATCATGAGAGTTCGAGTGAATTTCTATTATCTCGATTTGACCTGAGAGAGCTCAAACAAGAACTTAGATCCAGTTTCAATGCATCTTGTTCGAAAAGTCTATGCTGATCTCAGACTTCAAAAGAGGGATAGTATGTCAGTATGTCTTGTACCCCATGTAGTGACTAGTGATACTCTGATACACTAGAGCTAATGAGTGGTGTAGTAACTCTAATATATCTTTCAAAAGATGTGAGTGTTAATATATTGTATATGTCAACATATACATGCATCATGAGCTATCACAATCAGGTTACATAACATTCAAAGAGACTCCTGGAATCGAAGTTTTCCCATTAGATAGATGGTACTCCCTCCGTTCCCATTTGATGTTCCCATTTTCCTTTTTGGGGTGTTTCTAAAAGTTCTTCCCACTTTGAATCTTTTTCATTTTAAGAACTTTTGTTTTCCCATCTTGCCCTTCAACAACCAAATATTTACTACACTTTTTACTTTTTGTCTTACATATGGGCCCACTTTAGAATATTTTAATTCTCAATCACCTACTTTTCTTTCTTTCTCTTACTTTTCCAACAACAAAAAGTAGCAAAGTACACTTTATATAATATAAAATTAAAAAGATTCTCATCCACCTCACTTTGCATTGGTTTTCCCCCATATTCCAAATGGGAACATCAAATGGGAACGGAGGGAGTAATTGACAATTTTATCTATTAATACTTTTGTTGGCATGATTCAAATTTGTAAAGTTTCTAGTAGTTAAGAGCAACTTTTCAGAATCATATACAAAGACGTATTGGTGTATTTGAATAGTAAGCCATACGATTCTACGATTTGAATCGCGATTTTAACAATCTATTGATGTATACTTCAACCCACCCATTGTGACCCACATCCCTTCTAAAATAGTTTTTGGGGATTTCCTTAAACATGGTTCTTTCATGGTTCAAGATCATCTTGTAATTGTGTTCTCGTGTATGTATTCATGTGCTTATGGATACAATCAAATCACTCTATCCAAAATTTCCAACCCTTGACGAATTTTAACTTATTAAAGCTTGACTCTAATGAAAATTGATTGTCTTTGCTTAAAGTCAATTGACATTTATTTTACAATAATCAAAGTACCTAAAATATCCATATGCTTGCGCGTTGGCCACGTGATGACACAAGGCTAAGCAATCCCATGCATGTTTCTATTCCTCGTATTGCTATTTTTGCATAGTAACTTACTATTTACCATCTAATCTTGTCCGGTTTGTTCTTCCTTATATATAACAAATAAAACGTAGTTAGGTGAGATTGTTTGATTCATCTTAATGCCTATTTCATTATATCAACTTTTTGTATACTTCCTCCGTTTTTTAATACTCGCACCATTGAACCAGTTTACGCAACCCAATGCACAATTTAGATGTTAAATATATTTAATTATACACAATAAAAAATTATGCAATTTAGATTTTAATAATCTATACATTGAGACTAATCTAACAAGATCCCACATGACTATATTTTTTCTTACATATAAGTCACAATATTAATTTAAGTAGACATGTGTGAATAGTGTGAAAGATAGAAATGGTGCGAGTATTAAAAAACGGAGGAAGTATTTTATTCATACATAAGTAAAGATATTAAGACTCAAAAGTAGTACATTGGACACCCTGTAAACAAGAAGTGTACCGACAAAAAAATATAAAGGAAGTATATGGTGGGATATAAGTTTATGCTTTACTACCACCCCTGGAAATCACTAACACTACTAAGTATGTTTTCCAAATTAGTAATTTCTATTGTGCTAGTCTGTTTGGCTGGTTCTACAGGAAGGCCACGTTGAATTTCTATCACTGGTTTGTTTTTCAACTTTTAAATTGGAAAACTGCAGACCATTATTATGCTGTAGCGTTGTAGGTTGAGTGTTAAGAGTATTCTTTGAAGAACCACGGTGTTTGATAATTTTATTTTTGAATGAACTATATCAAAACTGAAGTTCCATTTTTGCTAATTCCATCCAGGTCATTAAAATGCATATTATAGGGAGTTGCAGCCAAACTCATAATTGCCGTATAGTTCTTCTGATGTACTCATGCATTCTTCTTTTTTCTGCGGTGGTAATTATATTCAGGTGAAGTTGATCGTACAATTGCATTCGGGCAGCTTAAGCGATTTGCTTATAGGGAGTTGCAGATTGCGACAGATAACTTCAATGAGAAAAATGTTCTTGGTCAAGGTGGTTTTGGCAAGGTTTACAAAGGTGTGCTAGGAGACAATACAAAGGTTGCAGTAAAAAGATTAACTGATTACGAGAGCCCTGGAGGAGATGCAGCTTTTCAGCGTGAGGTTGAGATGATAAGTGTTGCTGTACATAAAAATTTACTGCGCTTGATAGGGTTCTGCACTACACCAACTGAGAGACTCTTGGTGTATCCATATATGCAAAACCTGAGTGTTGCTTATCAGTTACGGGGTAGAATCCTTTCCTTTATGATGTACTCATTTAAGTGATACTTTATCTGTTTGTTAAATTTGGAAGAAAAGCAACTTGGAAACTATAAGTTACTCTCCTCTAGAGCTGGGCGTGGATGGGCCAGCACAAAGCCGGCCCTACATGAGTATGTCTCGATCTCACACGTCTCCAATACTAACATAGCACGATCCTGCAGGCCGTTGATGGGCCGCAGACCATTCATGGACACTGAGTGGGGCGAGTCCACAGGATCACCCCACATCTTGGCCCGCCCATCTTTTACCAAAAACTTGGGGAAAATTTCAAGGGGTGGCTCCTGATACGGCCTGACCTATTAGATGGGCCGTGTTTGGGCGACCCCTAAAAATTTGGCACGAGCCCTGTACAACACAAATTACCGTGGCCCTTTCCAAACCCGACCCAATATGGCACGAGGCCTGCTGGCCGGTTTTGCCTAACTCTACTCTCTTCTATGCGAAATGCATAGAGTCTGTCTGTATATTTCTTTTTCCTCTTTTATTATTCAAAAACACAACACAACTTATCCCGAGTTACATCTTTTCTCTTTAACGTATCCTGCCCTTTGATTATTCAGGATTAATACTGAATATTATGGTTGCCTTTTTAAATAATTTTGAAGTTCTAAATTTTTATGTCTTCGGATAGTTTTTCGGGTGTGACGTGTGTACATATATGGAAAATAAATGCCCTTCTTTTAAAGTTTCCCTTGGTTTCATGAGATTGTTTGATAAAAATGGGGAGTTCTCTTATGTGATTTGTTATTGTATGGTGTGGTGTCTTAATGTTCTGTGCTCTGTCTTACGTCTCTTCAGAGTTGAAGCCCGGGGAGTCTATTGTAGAGTGGCCTATAAGAAAACGAATAGCCTTGGGCACAGCACGTGGGCTAGAGTATCTTCATGAACATTGCAACCCTAAGATTATCCATCGTGATGTCAAGGCTGCTAATGTGCTGTTAGATGAAGATTTTGAAGCAGTAGTTGGTGATTTTGGCTTAGCAAAATTGGTAGATGTGAGAAAAACTAATGTGACTACACAGGTGCGTGGGACAATGGGGCACATAGCACCCGAGTACTTGTCCACTGGTAAGTCATCAGAAAGGACAGATGTCTTTGGTTATGGAATAATGCTGCTAGAGCTTGTGACAGGCCAACGAGCCATTGACTTCTCACGCTTGGAAGAAGAAGATGATGTCTTGTTGCTTGATCATGTAAGATTTTTGATAAAATTCATCTTTTAGCTCAATTTTCGTGTGGTTTGATTGGTAGTATTTGTCATTTAATTTACATATCTGAACTGAACATGATGAAATTATGACTATTTTCTTGCTATCAGTAATCCCTTTCTCTCATTCTTGATATCTTTGCAATTATTTATTTGCTTTTTTGCATTTATAATGCTCTGAGAATTTTGATGATTACATTAAACCATATTTTGTACTTGGCTACTTGTTATATTCTGAAAAGCTCACTGACACCCCTCCTGATATATTTTCTAAGAAGATTTGGCATTTAGTTTTGGGATGATATATGGGTCTATTTTTAGTTAGTGTTTTGTACAATTGTAGATTTGTATCCTTTGATGATGATCTGATTATTTATCTCTTCCTTGTGCTTTCCGATTTCTTTTTCGTTCTTTTATCTTTTGCTCCTCTTTCCCCATAATAATCGATACATTTTGACCGACACAAATTAGGAGTTGTATTTGACCTTCTATTTTATTGTTTGTAGTGGTGCGTTTATTTGAAGTTAGTATGTGACTTGCGGGGTCTCAACTTTCTAGTTTCTAAGGGGAAGGGGGTGTTTATTAATTCTTATTGCCCAGGCCCATCGTAAAGAGAATAATATAGAATAAATGGGACCTTGCCATTTTAGGAAGTATATCACTCCTTCAGTTCCTAAATAATGGTTACACTTACCTTTTTACGCGTGTGTCAATGCAAATGTTTGAACATTAATATCTGTAGTTGTGCTTTTGTAAAGATTATAAAAAATATATAATCTGAAAGTACATATCAAGACGAATCAAACAAGATCGCACATGACTATATTTTTCCTTACCCATACTTTACTAATGATTTTAAAGTGAAATTTGTGATTAGTATCAAATGGCAAAGTGTAACCATTAAAGCTAATGGAGGGAGAAATTATTATGTCCATTGCTATCAATTATTGTGTCTCAATTGATATGGAATGATAGACAAGGGTCCAAGGAAGTATCCTTCTTTCTTTTTGATTCAATTTGTTCTAAGTTGATTCTCTGGTGCTCTTGAATATCACATCACAGGTGAAGAAGCTGGAAAGAGAAAAGAGATTAGATGCTATTGTGGATAAGAACTTGAATAAGAATTATAACATTCAGGAGGTGGAGATGATGATCCAAGTTGCATTGTTATGTACTCAAGCTTCACCAGAAGAACGCCCAGCAATGTCGGAGGTAGTGCGGATGCTAGAAGGAGAGGGGCTTGCTGCTCGGTGGGAGGAATGGCAGAATGTGGAAGTCACTCGGAGGCAAGAATATGAAAGATTGCAGAGCAGATTTGGTGGCTGGGGTGAAGATTCCATTCATAATCAAGACGCTATTGAATTGTCAGGTGGACGATGAGGTAAAGGATAGAGGTAGCCCTGCTACCCTATTTTACATTCATGAAAGCCCATGTGCATTTATATTTGCCCCTCCGCTTAATTTAAGTAGCTTAGCTTGCGATAAGTTCTTCCTTGAAAGAAACAATGTGCAGTTTTTTGAATTGTTGTATCGGGTTTCCTGAAATTTTTCTGTTGTATTGTATGTATATATTGAGAATCTCTCGTTTCATAGTAACATGTCAGGCATGTTTGTAAAGTCTCAAGGAAACCTGAAGCGGTGATCGGCTAAAAGCTATTGAATCATTGTGCAACTGAAAGGCGAGATCTCGTATATGAACAATTTTCTTACATATTGCATAAAGAACCTCCATTTTGCATTGGTTTTAAACATAATTACTGGGGTACCCCCATCTTGTAATTAATGATGCTTGAAAGTTGAAAGTTGAAAGTTTAAACACTCTTCTTGTCACAGTTGAATATTACTGGGTGTTTAGTTTAGAATAGCATATGTCCTAGGAATACATTGATCATTTCTTCACTACTTTATGCTTCTGCAAGGTTAAGTTACACAATTGTATGGAAACTTAGGAAGAAAGTGATAAACAGAAAAGAAACATCAATATCATCAGCTCATTATCTTATAGGTCATAATCAAATACTGCCTCAGGCAACCACCTTCCTCCATTGTTGGATTTTGGCATTCAGTTGAAGTTTCTCTAAACCACGCTTCGTTCCCACTTGAAATTTCTTCTTGTTCGTCTTATCACCGGACTCGTTCTCTGCTAAGAGATATTGTGGTGTGGCTTCCATGTCTCTAAATTCCATCTCTTTAAAGCTGATACCACTTTCCTTATAGTCTACACCGGCCATTGCTAAGGCATCGATCGACATGACTCTACTTTCTTGGAACTTCTCTTTTCTCTCTCTCTCTCTCTGTTGCTCTGAAGAAGATATTTTGTGATCACTGATTATGTGAATGTAGTAGAGTTGGATATTTATAATGAGGGTTGGGGGGAAGATGGTGAATGTACTTGTATAATGGTATTTATTGCTCATATGTGAAACCACTATGTTAAAAGGAGGCTGTTTTATGCTCATTCTTGCACATTTCCCTGAATATTAAGATTTTTCTTCTTATTTTTATTTATGATAGACTAAGATCCAAGATTTTTGATGGTAACTATTTCCCCGTGATCCAACCTTAGACATTTGCCTTATTTTTATACTTTTACTTTTTTTTATTAGATTCATCAAGCTAGTTATGAATGGGGGGAATTCAGTTAACTCAACCTACCATCTTTAGAAGTTTAGCCTTTGCTATTTTAAAGCCTACTCCCTACCCTAGGGACTCCACTTGTGTTGTTCACAGGATACTGTCTAGCTCTTTTCTTTTTCTTTTGGGCTGGCTAAGTAGCTACAACTCCGCATAGAAAGTGATACCTTTCTCGGCTTAAAATAATTCCAACTCTAACGTTGTTTAGGAATTACTATTTCATTCTATTGTCCATGTATGCCAAAAAAAAATCGAGATCAACGATACATGGAACATTTTTGGATATCGGGTTGACAATCCTTTAACTGTGATCGAAATGTGGTTTTGGATCAGTAAAGAGCACCTTTCATTTTCTTTTTTAACGAAGTTATGTTGTTCATGTTTACATGTAATTTCTGTTTTTTAGGAAACACACGACACCACACATCACAAATGTATGTACGCCTAGATGGTAAGGACATAAACTGATGTTGCTTATAGTTAATCACCAAATTACTCAACTCATCAAAGACCGAGATAAGACGAGTAATGGCAACAAGTGATAGTCCATCTTCTGTAAACACAAAGCATAAAGTTTACATACAACTGAAGA
The DNA here is from genome assembly GCA_947645195.1 of Patellifolia procumbens. Classification (NCBI taxonomy): domain Eukaryota; kingdom Viridiplantae; phylum Streptophyta; class Magnoliopsida; order Caryophyllales; family Amaranthaceae; genus Patellifolia; species Patellifolia procumbens. The sequence continues at coordinate 6,789,684 of CANSGD010000144.1, forward strand.
TTTCCTTCACAATTTAGGAATTCAAGATATGAGCGTAATTTGGTAGGGATGGTTGGAGATTTGGTAAAGGTAGGCATTGAGAAGTAATGGGAGATAAGCTTTACTTCCTTTCATTTTAATATTACCAATCTAACAAACGACTTTAATTTTAGGCAATCTGTAGTATTGGTGCTTGTTTCATTTACCAATAAATGCGTAGAATATACAATAATTAACTCTAATCAACTTTCTTGGATAACTACATCTAAATCTTCATGTCATTGGGTCATATCAATAATGACCATCGATGTCCTGGGTGCTCGGAAGATAGAATCTTCCGCGCCGAGCCGCCGAGGGAGTAAGCAGGGTATGAGAAACAACCGTCCACTTCAGAACCTTACTTTAGCTAGGCCGTCTTAATAAAGTAAATTATGAATGAGACGGTGAGACGTTATCAACCAAGGCTTTACATTTTTCGTACCTTATTTCAATGTAATACTCGTAATCGTACTCGTCTACTCGATACCTGAAGATTGGGTACTCGAACAGATAAAACGACAGGATCGAATATCCTACTTTCCATATCTACTTTCGGATTGGTTTTTTTTCGAGATTTTGGCTATTCAGTTTTCAGATTGCTTATGCTCGGGACTAGAGCAAATCTGTATGGATCCCAAATTGCAACTAAAAATAAATATCTCATGATTGAGCGTGTAGATAGGTAAGCAATAATGAGTCATCTACTAGCTTCGTCCCATTTTCTCCCATCTTCTATTTCTGTAATTGTAGTTAAACTTCCAGTAGCCATACTCTATTATTGCCAAAAAAAATACCTTATCCTTTCAAATCTCCATGCAAGTTTGACACAAAACTAAACCTATTCCAGGTATCTATATAATATATCCATCATCCAATAGGTGGATGGGTTTATCCTCTTTTTCCCATCTCTTGTCTTTCATGGATGATGGATCCCAATTAATACGACTAAAAGAGTCCAGTCTTGCTATTGGCTATTTCGTTTGGCCAATATTCTCCACAAGTAACTGATATGGCCCATCTTATTTACATTGAACACTATGGGTGTAAACGAGTCAAGCTGAGCTCGAGCTCGACCAAGTTCGGCTCGGCTCGAAGTCACTTTGGTCGAGCTCGCCAAGGTGAGGCTCGAGCTCGGCTCGACTCTTTTTTTTTCTCCCGCCTATTGGTTATTGACCTTATTGCTCTTCCTTACATAAAGTAAAATATGCAATAGTTCACCATACATAAATTTAATGAAATATGAAAACTGAACCCTATAATATTATATTTCTTTCTTGGCTTTGCATGTTTGGGCTATTTTTTTTATTGCCACACGTTTCAAATGTAATTAAAAAAAAACTGAGCCGAGCCGAGCCGAGCTTTGCTTGGCTCAGGCTCGAGCTCGTATACTTAATGTATACCTCGGGCTCGAAGTTGATCGAGCTTGAGCCGAGCTTTGACCGAGCCGAATTCGAGGGCTCTACGAGCCGGCTCATATCGTTTACACCCCTATTAAACACTATGTGAAGTAGGCCACTAGGTGGAGGCCTGTGCGATATATCTCATAGAATTTTCTTCTAACTATAATATAATTCCGTAATAAAAATAATGAGATTATATTTTGTAAATAAAATAATATGGTTTGGTTCGGTTTTGTTCGGTTTAGTTTAAATCATGTATTTGCCTATTTGGGTTGTTGGCTCGCGAGCTCATTAATTTTAAAATACATGTCATCCTACAATATCATGCAATGCAACAATGTAACTTTAATTAAGCATAATCAAATTGTCCTTATATGTATAGTTAACACTTAATTGACGTGGCAGACGTCTTGTAATTGAGCTGAAGAAAAACCATGGTTTAGCCGCTGGTTTTGGGAACTCACAAGTATAATGCTGAAGAAGCTAGCTAGCTAATGCTATAATGGAGTTGTACTTTTACAACTAATTACAAGTAAAAAAGTAGACAGCATCCATGCATGTGATTTACATTTTAGATGATCAAGGAAGAATTCAAAGAATTTCCTGCCTTTACTGCATTCCTCTGTGATCATCTCATTCATTCATAATTATTGTTGATCAAAGATGGTAAAATAGGGTCTAAAGTAGTTTTAGAAATGTTTCTCGTGATGAACAGTTAAAATATCTCCAAACATTACCATAAAGAGCAATACAAAATACTACATTTAGGCTTTGTTTAATAAACTTTGGTTATTGTTTGGTTGGACGGAAAACAACTTTCTATGATTTTTATTTCTAAAGGTTGGGAGACATGGGAGTGTTCGGCGTAGCTTTTTTATTTTTAATTTTCAATTTTTCATCAAGGTATGTTCTCTCCAACTTATTTTCAATTCAGTTTAGCTCTGTTTGACAATATTGGCTAAAATAAAGTTGAATTTGACAAGTTAAGTGAAACTAAAAGGTATTTACTCAAATTGATAAGGAGCTGAAACTAATAAGGTACTAAAATGTGAGTCATTTGGTGGAATTAATTGAAAAGGGGAGTTGAAATTTGATACTCTCGGTGTTTGTTTTTAATTGTTACACTTTACCTTTTCACGTTTGTTAATGCAAATGTTTAAACTTTAATAGCTCTAGTTGTGTATTTTTAAAAATTGTAAAAAATATATATTCCGAAAGTGTATATCGAGACGAATCAAACAAGATCCCACATGAATATGTTTTTTTTCCTACTCATACATCACAAATGATAGTCAAAGTGACATTAGTGAATAATGTAAAATGGCAAACTGTAACAATTAAAAACAAATGGAGGTAGTATTATAGTTCAAAAGAGCAAAATTTAAGTCACTTTATATTAAAATGATATTTTAACACCTCAATTTAAGTCACCATATTCATAAAAGTTGCTATTTCACATAGCTGCCAAATAGTTCTAAACATTTAAGTTAACTTAAATAAGTAACTAGCTCCTTATAATTTAGGTCATCTAATTTGTGTTGCCGAACAGACTCGAATCATTTCAGCACGCACAAGACTTTTATTCTCACATTTCACTATTCAGTTCAATTCAATTTAGCTTTTGCAATTCAATATAGTTTAGTTCACTTTGGATTAGTTCAATTCAGGTCAATTAAGTTGTTTTCAATCGAAAAGATCAGATCAATATGGAAACTAGAAAAAGGAGTTACTTGTTTTCTACTATCATTTTTCAAAATTGATTGGATTAGTATAAGTTGTACTTATTGTAAGTTTATCATACCACTTGGCCCACCTATATCATATGACTTTTAAAATATCAATACACAAAACTTAAAAACTGACAAAGCTAGTGACAATGATGCCGAATAGAACCTTAGATATTTCTTTTAGCTCGCTCTTATATGAAAAGTTAGAGGAAAAAGTAAGAATGGAAAAGAGATTGGACGATAGATAGGAGGAAGGAAAGACCACAAAAAGGCAAGGAAATATGGAGGGAAAATGTGTATTCCATTTACCACAAGAAGTATTTTGGAAGGAAAATATTTTTCACCACACAGAACTATTCTCGACCTCTTACAAGTCAAACAAAGGAATCGCAGAATGCAAAGAGGCACAAAAGAAAAAGGATTGCGGAGGTAAAAACTCCTCTTCTATTTCGTCTTTCTTAAAAACGAGTTTTCGAGAAAATGTTTTTCACCCAACATAAACACCTCTAAATGATGCGTTTGTCTTAATGTTTAACAATGTAAGCTGATAATGATGTATGTATTGAATGTTTTAAAGATCCTACTTCCCATGTTTACTTGTATCAACTAAACCACCACCTATGTTTATCAAAAAGTGATTGAATTATAAGAAAACTGAATTTCATAGATAGCCTTCCATCAAAAAGAAAGTAAAATTTGTTAAACATAATTTTAGAATTGCATAGGTCTGTTTAGGAGAATCCTGCCTACTAGTTCTGAGTGTGCTAGCAGAGCTCCAACTCCCCATAATAGAGTAGAGTCAAGGATCAGATTGGAGGCCATGAATAAGAGCAGAGCCTTATGCTCATAGTAGAACCTCTCATCAAAGCCCATTATCTCATCCAATAGGGCCTTCTAGCCCTTATTGGTTGAGCACTTGAACCCAAGCCGAACTAATAAGTCTCTTAGCTATACAAGGGGGGAGGAACGCCCAGGATTGGGACAAATTCATACAAAGCCTAGGTCAAGTCAAGACGTGTGTCATGCATTTGTCTCCCTTATGATATTTCTCCTCATTAAAAGGCAAGAAAGAGGTACGTTTACAATACCACAAACTCATTCTTTTTCATCTCTACTCTAAGAAATGACTTACGAATCGAAAAGAGTGCCCTAGAAATTCATTTGTTTTTATTTAGGACATCACCACTTAAACGTATTAGACAACCACATTGGCTTACCACTTTACCAGCAACTTCATATCCGTAGACAAGCTAAAAACTAAAGACCCCCACAAAAGAAACACTATTTAATTAGCAAAATACCCATGACCTATGGACTTTATGACACGTGATTTCATTAACAATAACTTGCAATGATTCATAACAAGTTGCATATAATATCTTCTTTTAACACACTACATTAGCTAGAAGTTGCAAATAATTAATAGGAGCTTGCATATAATATCTTGTTGGCACATGATTACAGATGACAGATTAATTAACAGAAGTTTGCATGTAATATGTTCTTGAGTCTTGACTGTTGACCAATGACCAATACTCCAATTTTTGTCATAAAGACACCTAACAAATTTTGAAATGGTATGGTTATATCACGGGAACAATGTTGATTATAATTTCTGAAACTTTTGAGAATTTTTTAAGCACATTTTCTCTCCTCCTCTCCGCCCCTCTTCATTAACTTTGAATTTCAATTCAACTAATTTGATTTTTCATGCATATATAATTGATCCGTGATTCATGCAGAAAATTCAACCTGGGTTTTCCCAGTGATATACACATACGTGCACATTTTCATGCATATATATAGACATACATGCACATATTCATCCTTCAAATTAAACCAACTCAGTTGTACTTATCAAACATTAGTCCAAATCAAGTTAAACTCCAAAAAAAGAAAGCTCAAAATGGCAGTTTCTTTAGAAGCATTAGCAATGGCAGGAGAAGAATATGTTAACTTTGGCATAGATATGGAAGAATGGGAGCGCGCCGAGTTAGAAGAAACACCAGCCTACCTGCTAGCTGATGAAGATGATGATCAGCAACAATGGAGTATTAGTAGTTTCAATGACTGTATTAACATCAATGATTATGTTAATGACAAAGAGACTTATGAAAATGTCACTCACTTTGAACCATTGGGAAACAGCTTAAGTTTAAGAGGGTTGGTAATGATAATTATAGCCATGATTAAGATTACAATGCTCATAAGAACAGAGGAAATTCATAGAGTATAATTCTTCTCCAGAATTCACGCTAATTATATTGGAGAGACAACTCGGCTTTTTACTCAGTATATGGTTGAATATTTTTTGTAGTTGAAAGTTTGTATATTTGATTAATTTGTTGATGTAAATTCATGGAATATTTGTTGATTCTTGTTATTGTAGCTCGATTTTTTGTGATTATACAATAGTATTATATATTTATATTGGTTGTTCATCAAAAGGATTCAATTATTCATCATAATTTCACCAAAGAGAAATTATACAATAGTACTGTCTCATTTATATAATACTCTCCTATCTCCTTAACTCCATGTGAAAAGATTAATTTCTTCCTCCTCCGCACAATAGGCAAAATGGGTTAATACTATGGGTCGTGACTCGCGTTCGTTTGTAACATGGATATTTTCATACACGCAAGCCAGGTGTATCCCTAGAGCTTGCTACGCGGTCGTGTAATTTTAGCAGGGTAATACAACTTTAGAAAATGTTTTATTCACGCCACGACTATAAAGAATTGTTCCAATTAGCACCTAGTATTTTTGTTCCTACACCCTTCTCGTTGAAGCTGGGTCTCCTGAACATGATAAATCTAACAATTGGGATTGACATCATCATTTTCTCATAGAATGACAACCAAGTCTTCACCCATGACTGCGTTGAGAAACTTTAGTTATCCTTGGCCGCTACTCTTTCTTAAAGAAGATATTCCAAGATTTCTTCTAAAGTTTTGAATTGACAAATTCATCACATTTACTTCATCAAGCAGTCAATCAAGTGGTGGAGCTGAACTATCTATTACAGTTGGGTCTTGGGTTCCAAAGTGATGGTTTTTCTTTATGTAACAAAAGGTTTGATAAAAACTTTGTATAAAGTTATTTTCTTGTTTTTATGTACAACAACAATGAATGTGATAACATTGGCGCAATTGTCCAATGCTAGCCACCCATCGAGAAATGATAAATGTATAACAGTTATATATCTATCAAACATGCCTAGGGAAAAGAGAAAAGGGGGCAAAGTACTATAGAAAATACAAAAAGGGGGCAAAGTGTTGGCAAAAGAGAAAAGGGGGCAAAAGTGTTACTGGTGGAGCATGACAAGTTTTAACGTTAATTTGGACAATATACTGAATATACTCTGTTTTACATTATTTGGAAACTATAGTACCATGTACTGGACACTATATTTCCATGTATATACCATGTTGAATGATATGTACTTTTGCATAGGGAAAAGAAAAAAGTGTTTTACTTCAATTTGGACACTATTATATATTGCTATGAGTATACTTTGTTTTACATTATTTGGACACTATATCACTATGTATTGGACCATATATTTTCATGACTATACCATGTTGAATAAAATTAGACAAAAGGTGAAACATGTGGGCCACGGACTACTTTGGCTGCACTTTATCTCCTCATTATTACCCTAAAAATGACAAATCTTGCCCATGTTATATACTATTTGGTAAATGTATAACTGTTATACATTTATCATTTCTCCCATCCATTGCATGAGCCAGCGGAAAAATCTGTGCACATCAACCACAACACAGGACTTCAAAGGTGAAGCGCAAGGTCCAATGACAAATTGCTCTAAGCCTTAGCTGTAGCGACGATTGTGGCTAGGAGTGCAAACAACGTAGACGAAAGTGAAAGTGATAATTATGAGGCGCCAGAGGGGGAAGTTCGGGGATATTGGTTCGTATTTCGTACACCGTGTTAAAAGTTTTGATGAATAGTTACATCAATACATCAATAGCATTATACACAATCTCCAATAATAATCTCAATTAAATCCATCTAGTATCTAAAATCTCAATCCATAATACACAATTAGTCTCCGTTTGTTTTAATATTTTCATGGAAAAACACTTTTCAAGGAAAACAATATTCAATGAAAAACATGATTTTTTTAAAAAAATCATTTGTTTGTTTGATTAAAGGAAAAGTTAGGGAGAAAAGGTAAGTAAAGTAAAAGTGAAGGAAAGATGGAAGGAGAGAATACAGAGAAGTAAGGAGTGAAGAGGAAAATGTGGCATACCTTCTTTACAAAATGAAATTGGTTTTCCTCTTCTAAGAGCATTTTCCCACCTTTAAGAAAATCATTTTCTACCCCTTACCAAAACAAACAAAAGAAAATAAAAGGAGGAGGAAATCAATTTTCCAAGAAAATGGTTTTCCACCAAAACAAACGGAGCCTTAGACCAAAACAAACGGAGCCTTAGAAGCATGCTTTGTTCTCAGTTGGATCTGACTCATCACTGCAAGTTGGATAAGAGGATACTCCCTCCATTCCACATATATTGTTACATTTCTTGTTTTTACGCATGCCAATGCAAAAATTTTAGGGTTATATCTCTAAATGTTTCTAAACATTATAAAAAATAGATGTTAATTAAATACATAAATATGAATCCAACAAGCTAAGATAAATCTCACGGAACTTTATTTTTCCTTACATATAAATCACAATCAACAGTCAAAGTGAACTTTGTGAATAGTATTTACTATGTATGAAAATATAATATTATTTACAAAACAGAAGGAGTACAAAATAAGTGAAAAGCTCATAACCTTTACTCGGCCCGTCAAACATTTAATTCTTTTATTCACAAGAAAATCAAATTGTTCGGAAAATTCTTTCACGATATAACGCTAGCACAACTCATTTCCGACCGTAAAGAAATTATGAGTAAGGTATACAATTATGAGACTCCAATTATTGTAGTTGTATTCGGCAAAGAGAACTACATATTGTTGAGCCCACTTTGTGAAACTTATTCTTATTGGTTCTAAATAATTTTATTAGAAATTATGGTAAAAATAACAACAATAAAAAAGAGTAGCAAACAAATAATCTAGAACTTTTTTTTTGTATTAAGAAGTGGTTCGGACCTCGCTCGGATCCTAATGGGCCAGGAAAAAGGGTAAGAGGAATCCTATGCTCCTAGTGGGGTGTTCTTCTTACCACTAGACCAAGTACTACTTGTATTAATCTAAAAATTATGGGATAGAAAGGGCTTGGGTTGATTTCCTACTTGGCTTTCATTTCCTATTCTCAAAGTAGGCTAAGTAGCTTTGTAAGTGAAGTCTATTGCTTTGTAATTTTGTATATAAGCAGATATATATGGTACTATCGTAAAACATTTTTCAGATTCAATACACAAGGAATATCTTTCCCATCTTTAAGTATTTTAAGCCAATTCTCTCTTGTCATCCCACGTCCCTCTTCAATAACTTTGAATTTCAAATCAACTAATTTGATTTTTATGCACAATCCGTGATTCATACAGAAAATTCAATCTGGTTTCCTAGTAAGCGTATAAATAGCTATATAAGCACACATGCACACAATATTATAAATCAAACACAAATCCAACTAAAGCTGAACCCTAAAAAAAGACTTAAAATGTCAGTTTCTTTAGAAGCATTGGCAATGGCAGGAGAAGATTATGTTAACTTTGGCATAGATATGGAAGAATGGGAGCGCGCCGAGCTAGAAGAAACACCAGCACACCTGCTGGCTGATGAAGATGATGATCAGCAACAATGGAGTATACGCAAGATTAATGCATTTATTACAACTAGTGATTCTGATCATCATAATGGCATAGAGGATTATGAAGATGTCATACACTTTGAAGCATATCAAGGTTGTAAAGCCTCAAGAGACAGCTTAAGTTTAAGAGGGTTGATAATGATGATTACAGCCATGATTAGATTAACGATACTCATAAGAACATGATTAGTATAGTATTGTATCATATATATTTTATATATAGATTTATTTGATCGAAATTAATGAAGCCCCTCTTGATTCTTGTTCTTATCAATCTATAATAATCTAATTGCATATATCATTATGTTAGAAAAAGAAAACGGGTCCAAAGATGACAAGAACAATGGAACAATCTTTTAGGCTTGAATCACTTTTGTAAAAGCAATGTTCAGACCCTACACCTTTAGCACATATTATACGTAATTCTCATTCGAGATACAAATAAGTGAACAACAATGGTCACGCTCAATATGATGAAAACCCTCAAATGAGAACAAAATATTGTGTTAAATTTGTGATGATGATCAATCCTTTAACAAAAGCATAGTGTAAAAAGGGATACCTCATTATTATATGAGAGCCTTTCATGTATATATTAAACGTTCTTTAGAGGTCACAAAAATGGACCGTTGATACACCACAAAACCGCCAAATGAAGGCAAGAGGGAAAACATAACATAATCCGATTGCGAGTTCTGAATTGCGACATAGATTGAAAGTCATGAACCTGCTTAGTCACAAGGTGCAACGTACCTCTTCCTCCTCCCTTATTTCCTTGGCTTGATAATCCAACAACTATTATTCCAATGATGTTCGAAGTTATGACACCTTAGTGACCTTACCCAAATAACTTAAATTATCATGCTATTTTATTTTGCTTGAGTTCTTGAATTTATCAACTAGCAATAAATTGTTGGGTACCTAGTTTTGAACTTGGAGCCGGTTAATTAGAAAGTTTAGCTTTCATATTTGGGGTTGGACAGTAAAAAATTATTTTTCCTTTTTTAGAATCATTTGAATGATATTTTTTACACTTGTAATATATTTTTGTTGTATTTGACTTCTTACGACTTGAGTGATTTCCATTAATAAGAAAAAATAGATACTAAAATAGACGTTAATATATGGTATGAAATGTGATTTATTTAAAGGACAAGACCCCAAAACCAGAAACCAGGGCCCAACATTCGGGTTTCGATTCCAAATTATTTGAAACCAATTGAATTGAGTTTGATTTTGGTTTCGCTTTTATTAAACCATTCCGAGTCGATTCTAGCTCTTGATTCGATCGAGTACCCTCAATCTTGCTCAACGTCGGTACACACTACCAAGGAATGCATGTTAAAGAGAGAAAAATATGATCATTTACATTGACCAAGTAATACTTGGTGTATAAATCTCTTGTTAGCTAAAACTGATCCTATTACGCATAGACTTTCCTACTCAATCCGTTTAAATACTTCACTGAAATTATCACGTTGTTTCAAATTATTCTCAAATCACTATATTTTAATCATTCATCAGTTAATATTATGAAAAGTAGATATTAAATACACGGAAGATGAATCTAACCGAAGAACCATAACTATAATCTATCGTATATAACAACATACAAAATACATGGGATTTTAAATTTTTTAATCCAAAAAGATACAATAACACAAATATCTAGGGGACATGGAAGTACTAATAACCAAAATGCAAAAGATTTTTCAATTTCAACTGAAAAAGGTCACAGATTCACAACAGTCACTATATACCACTTTCTAAAGGTTGATTAAAATGAAAAGGTTTTGAAAAGGGCGAAAGTTCATTTTTTGAATGGATGACAAATAGAAAAACCTGGTGACGTGAAGATCAAACATCAGCAATATGCAATGTTGATCGAGAAGATGGCTTCACAATTGACAATACCATAAAGTACATTCAAACACTCCCGTGACCAAAAGTGGGAGAAATGGAGAATGAAATTATGGAAGTGGTGTCTTCAACAACAGCAATCTAGTTCTGATGCAATTTTGATGACCAAAGCTACCACGAAAAATTGCATAGGATAAGTTTGACTTCAATTATCTTAAAACTTAAAAGTGATGCCATAAGTTGTTCTTTATTTTCACTACAAAGGCTAGTCCTTATAAGATGACCATTTTTAGAATAGGTTATACCTTCTCACAAGACAAAAACCTAACTATCTACAATTCTACATGTAGAAAAAATTGGTCAATATTTAAAGTGTTGAAGTTATATCATTTCTATATCTTCTATATGGATAACTTTGTAGCCAATACTAGTAATTAGCAATTATTTTAACTTTTTGATTATTGCATCAGAGATTATAAAAGTTGTATAATGGGCTCATATCTTTAATTGATAGGACGTTTCTTAAGGGTTCACAATGGACCCTAAGATATAGTTATAGTATACTCCCTCCGTTTCCTAAAAATCGTTACACTTACAAAAACACAAGAACCGAGGAAGTGGGTATAAAAGCATGACAATGATAGGAAAAAGTAACTTAGGAGAGAGAATAAAGAATAAAAAATTAACTTTAGGAGAGTATAAAGAATACAAAATTGGTGGGGCCATATATCCCAAAATGGTAAAAGTAAAGTGTAGCAATTTTTGTGAAAAGTATTAAAAAGGAAAACGTAACAATTATTGAGAAACGGAGGGAGTATGAGTCATCACCTTTTTAATGAAATTTTTTATGCCCTATAAAAGATTCATACTTTAAAATAATTGACGGATTTGAGTGTCCCAAATTGTTGGAACACACCACATTTTTGTAATTAGAATTACAAGTTGTTACATTGGTCAAATAGTGATTGTCCTGAGCCGAACCATCAAGATTGAATTTTTTTTGTTGATGTAAGGAAAAGGTGAAAAGTATTAGAAACCCCTCCACACGGGGAGTGGAGTGAGTTTTCTAGTGCATTATCAAAATTGAACTTAAAATGGTCCTCATAATGACAATTCCCAAAAGTTTGGGTCGTAACTCTTACGAGACAATTTTGAGCTAAAATTGGAGTTCTATAGTATTGGTTAAATGAGATTAATTTAAGTAGTTGAATGAAGACCATATTAAGAAATAGTAGAAAGATTTCCAAATGCTCTTAGTAGCTTAATTATTGGGTGTGACAAAATTAGATAAAAGTCAATTCAATCTCTAAGCTACACTTTTTCCCCCTAAAAGTTCAATGATACACATTTAACATAAAAACAAAACCCAAGTACAACAAAAATGTTCATAAACAAAGTTACAAAACATAGTACTAAAATTCTAAATCAAACACCATAATCAAAAATTAACCAAATCCTCAATTGAAGACCACAAATCCATATCTTGCAATCCTTGATCACCACCATTATTATCATTACAAGCAGCAATTGGCATATGTCCTTCAAACACAACCATATGTTCAAACAACTCATCTTTCTTCACAAACTTCAATCCACACGAACAACTCCATTGATCTACATCTTCAACCTTACAATGTTTCATATGATTCTTCAAATCCGCCATTACTGAAAAACACTTCTTCTTACACCGATTACATTCAAATCTCTTCGGACAATGACTTCTCTTAAAATGATTCTTCACACAAACCACCGATTTCAACGGTCGGAAATCCTTATGCTTTCGATTCCGAACACAACCGCTGTACGGACACGAGAATCGCGTTTTCCGATCACTCTCGCCGGAGAATTTAGCGTTTTCCGGCTTATAGAGAGATTTTAGGGTTTTTTTGAATTTATCGCCGTGAGCGCGCATGTGCATCCGTAAGTTAGCGTCTCGTTTGAACCCCTTCCCGCACACTTCGCACGTGTGGGATTGATCTGCTGTGAGCTCCATCACGTCTAGTTCAACGATGTTGAAATCGTCGCCGTTTGGGTTCGGGTCCGGGCCCGGGTTTAGGTTGGGTTGGGAGGCGGAGGAGAGGAGGGCGGCGGCGTTGATGATGGTGTGGTGGATGGCGGAGTTTAACTCGGCGGAGATTGTGTCGGATTCGGTTTTTGAGAGGGGGGTGTTGCTGTTGACCGAGTTGGATAGGATGTGACTCAGTGAGTCGACTCGGTTGCGGATTGCGGAGAGGTTTGTTAGTGGGTTGGTGGTGTTGGAATTTGACATTTTTTCCTGGTACTGTCTGAGATTGGGTTTCTGCTTTGTATTGGGGAGGAATGATTGGACTAGAATACTAGACTCCTCCTTAAATCTGAAGGGCATGCTAAAAGAAATTTAAAAAGTTGCTCCTGATCCAAGGTGATTAGTGAGTCAGTTAATTAAATAATTAACAAGTTTTCCATATTATTCTAATTGATCTGAAGTTGGGGTGGTTGGTGGGTGGGTCACTTGGGTGAAAACGAGAGTGACAAGAGCTTAGTTGGTTAAGCATTCCTTCTGAATTTTAGGAGGTTTTGGGATCCATTCTCACCTTTACATTCGTGACTCTCTTACACTGGAAAAAAAAAGTTGGGTGGAAGCAAGAGAAAAAGTGGAAATAAATGAAATTTTAGATTAGTATAGAAAAATAATCTGAACTTGGAGATTTGATGATTATAAAAGAACAATTTTGGGCTAGGTTGTAACTTTTGTAAGGATATTTTGGGCATTGACACATGAAGTTAAATTAATATAGTCATATTTTTTAAATGCTCTCGAATCCCTAGTACCTAGTGTTGTCACATTAAAAAGGTCTCTCGCAGAGTGACAAGTGTCTTACCTCTATACTATCATGTATCGCTTTCAGAAGATGACAAATGTCATTCACCAGAGTCAGGCATGCATCCACTCCAAAAGATGGCACATGTCAATTAGCCAAAAGATCAAGTATCCCTTTTACCTAGGGAAATAATGTGAGGTTACGAGGCCTAAAAAGGCTAATCTTACTTGAAAGCCCAAGTCCCATAAGCGTTAGCATATGATTCACTGATCGATCCATGTATACCACGTGGCGGTTTTTCCCATAGCCAACCTATTTTTAGCCTTTAGTTTCGGGCATTTGATAAGGAATAACTCATCTAGTAAAAGTACTCTTATATTACATTACAAAAAGTAGATTTTTTCTCTTGGAAAAAAGAGTTGTTACTTTGCTCATACTACATAAGATTTTCTCTCTCAACTTTATCTTTGTATGTACATGACTCAAGCTTCATAGAGGTAACCACCAAGAACCCTCGAGGTCGGTTTCCATTGTGCAGGTTTTGAAGGTAGATTGAGTCATTGCGTACACAAGTCTCTGAAATTTCGTACACACTATTAAGAATTCCGGGATAGTTTTCAGTCCCTCAACACCTAGTAGCAATCATGTGTACCCACACTACTATAAAGGTTTTTTGATATTTGAAAAACTTTATATGTACTAAATTACGATACGTCCTTTGTCGATATATTAGTACATTATATAATCAATTTTTGTACGATGGTAAGAAAGACTTGTCCTACTGGAACGAAGCTTCGCACGGGTCCACTTGATTCAACCAATTGGACCAGACAATTTGAGAGTAGGGGGAAACACCAGGGGAATCGCTACCCTCAATGGTCCCTAATAGAGACGAATCCCCGAACCTCAATGTTGGAAGACTCTTTCCATTTTACTAGAGCAAGCCTTGCTTGGTACGCTATACTTAGACTCATATTATGATATTAGTACTATAAATACTTAATTTGGCAATATAACTTATTAATTTTTCACAAAAAAAAATGGTTTAGGTTTCTTTTGGCAAAAAACTATTTAAAGAGGTGATTTCTCTCAAAATCATGATTTTAAAAGGTGGTTTCTCACAATTTTTCCTCATAAAAATTCATGTTTTACTTAACACGCGTTAATCGAATTCAAATCGGATTTGGACCAGATCCCACCTAAAGTCCAACTCCTATTAAGTTTATTCAAATTTCTATATCTTTGAATTGAGACGGAACTTATCGAATTGGATTGAATTACCATGTCTAATTCGAATTATGGGTCAAAGGTACAATTTTGGTAAGAAAAAAGCGAAAGGCTGGTTAGTGGTTAAGATTATAACCTACGCACATAAAAGTTTGTCCAGAGTCCAGAGATCCATGGGCTTTCTACAAATAGGTTGTCTACCATTGTTCAGCCCATAATATTTAGTACCTAAACGGCTAAACCTTTTTATTTAGTACGGGCAATCTAAAATTATTCAGCCATCTCAAAATAAAGGATTGTAAAACCCTAATTTCGCTTTCTTTCTCCCTGAGCTACACAAAACCCTTAATCTGTGCCATCTCCTCTCTAATCTTCTATCACTTCGTCACGCATTTGAATTTTCAGGTAATTTCTTGGAAAATTTGCAAGTTTTTTTTTAATCATGATGATAATACTAACTTTTTTGTTTATTTGTGAAGTATGTAATCGAACTAGTGAATTCTTATGAAATTATATAATATGTCTTATTTAGTGTTGTTTTTTTTGAGATAAAGCTAGCTGGAGGAGTTTGATTAGCTGAAAGTTCTTAATTTCTCATGATTTTAGTTATGTATATACTATGATTATTTATCGGTTTATAGTTTATACTATTTGGAACTTTATATTTTATGTTTTGTGGATTTAAGAACAGAAGACTAAATATTGTGTATGAACTTAGGTTGAAAATATAGTAATCATGAAGCACAGTTTAGAAATTCGATGGTGTAGATCGAATTAATGCTGTTCAAGAGACCCCTTCGACTTCTTAGTCATAGATTTCTCTCTCGTGCTTTCGTTTTTTCATTGTTATTAAATTTATTGGTATAAATGGTAGTGGCGATTACAAGTCTAAGTTTTCTCAATGGTCGGAATAGGCCCCTCAAGATACACTTGTATGATTTAACCCCCACAACAACTTCACCTAGTGGTGAATTTAAATTGTATTTCCTCCGTTTCCCAATACTCGCAAAGTTTCCTGTTTGCACATTATCCAATGCAATACTTTGAAACTTAATATCTCTAGTTATTGATAAGTAAAAATTATAAAAAGTTGATATTATGATTAGTATGGATTAAGACGAATCAAATAAGACTCCACTTGACTACATTTTTTCTTATACACTTGTGAAAAAAATATAACATAATATTGATGTATGCATAGTGGTTACTATGCTAATGTTGATTGTATTGCAAAATAGAGGAAGTAGCCTTTTGTGGGTCTGAAATTAAATTAAGGATTTACTGGCTGAGGTTGTGGGGGTTAAATGCCGCTGTGTGTAACTTGAGGAGCCAAATTAGATGAGCAAACTTAAGGTGTGTAATCACTTTCGAGTTAAATTTATCTACCATACCCTAAAATATAGCATATCTAGATTCTAGGGTGTTCTTTTCACCTTGAAAAATTAGTTTAAGGTTATAAAGGATGATAGGGTTTTATCAGGTCTCATAAGTTTAATTTATGTTTTGTTAGGGTAATTGGAATTTCACTTCCTTTCCTTAACTTAACAATTGAGAGATCGAAATATATCTAAGATTGTTTTGTGGGTGATAAATTCCATCTTGACGCTTTTGTCCTCTGTAATAGGATAATTTATGACATTGTTGTCACCAAGATAAGAAATAAGGATGATTCCTCCGTCATCTTCCAAAGACGAGGGAGATGCTACATCGGAGGAAGGCTATTTAGGGAGGACTATGTCTCAAAGTTCGAAAAAAACTCAAATCCGACGCGAAATTGGCATGTTTAGGCCAAGGTGTTCAACATATTTAAGTAACTAGGTTGAAACGACAATATATCTACTAGTTGGGCTTGGTTCAACCTTTCCACTCCAATCCTACAGTAGCAAACAGGTTGGGTAAACCCAATGACCTGAATGATTTTTATCTGCTTGTCAATTGGTTTTATAGGTCTAGTTTTTATTGTGGGCTTAGTACTTGTTGGTGTGAGTGACTAGTGTCCCATCTCAATGAGCATAAAGGAGGACTAGCCAGTCAGCCACTCTCTTTTTTCCTTCTTTCTCCTCCCTCTCTATCTCAGCTCTGAATTGCCCTAGACTTTGTCCTCTGCCATCCAGCCACCTTTTTCTTCACCACCGACTTGAACCAGCTCCTTACTCTACATTATCTTGTACGATTTGGCTACGATAAGGTTCATAATCCCACAATATTCTGTCCACTTTACAAGTATGGATGTTATCTCTCTCCTTTTCCTCCATTATTTCATATGTGAAGAACTTTGATTTACAAATTTGTTTCTTTATTGGGATTAAATTTCTTGTAATTGCTTCATGAATCTATTTGATTTTGATTTCACGTAGCTATTTCCTTGACAATATGCTTGCTTTATTGTGGATTAATTTCTGAATATTATTTGCTTCATATGTTTTGGCTTTAGTTTCTAGTGACTGTTTCTGAATGTATGTTTGTTCTCCACTGTTATTTTATGTAAAATTGAGAATTTAGTGTTATTAGGATAGTCAGTTTTAATTTACTGCCTGAACGAATTTCTTTTCCCCGGTGGATTAATCAAAACGTTTATGTAGTTTGGACAAATCTTTTTGTCCAAAGTTCCTTGCTCAGTACAAGTTCTGGTGGAGTGTTTCTTGACTGCTTGTGTTACTCATGATGCTTATGTACCTTTCATCATATATATGGATTTTTCTCCAGGGTTCTTTGTAGCAATGGATGAGGAAAATGGCATGTTCAATGTACATCAAACCATTGGCACTGTTCTGTGCTGCAAATGTGGTATTCCTATGCAACCAAATGCAGCCAATATGTGTGTGAAATGTTTGCGTTCCGAAGTTGACATCACTGAAGGTCTGCTGAAACATGTGACAATCTTATTCTGTCCCGATTGTGAGACTTACTTGCAGCCTCCGAAGACTCGGATCAGGGCTGAGGTAGAATCGAGGGAACTCCTAACATTCTGCCTCAAGAAGTTGAACTTGGATAAAGCTAAAGTCAGATTAGTGCATGCTGAGTTTGTGTGGACTGAACCGCACTCCAAAAGGATCAAGGTCAAACTGACGATTCAGAAAGAAGTCCTCCACGGGGCAATTCTAGAGCAAACTTATATCGTTGAATTTGTCGTGCACCATCAAATGTGTGACTATTGCTCTAAGCTTCAGGCAAATCCAGATCAGTGGGTAGCATCAGTTCAACTCCGGCAGCATGTTTCTCACAGGAGGACTTTCTTCTACCTGGAACAACTTATCCTTAAGCATGATGCTGCAGTCAAGGCTATCAGAATACAACAGATGGATCACGGTATTGATTTCTTTTTCTCCAATAGGAGTCATGGGGTGAAATTCCTGGAGTTTGTTGGTAAAGTTGCTCCCATCAGGAGTCGTAGTGACAAAGAACTCGTGTCTCAAGATAGCAAGAGTAACACTTACAACTATAAGCATACTTTCTCTGTTGAGATTTGCCCCATCTGTCGTGAGGACCTTGTGTGTCTTCCTCCTAAACTTGCCAATAGCTTTGGGAATTTGGGTCCCCTTGTAATCTGCACAAAAGTGACCAACAGTATAATGTTGATGGATCCAAACACCTTGAGGTGTGGTTTCCTAGATGCTGAACAATATTGGAGGCTTCCCTTCAAATCCCTCCTCTCCAGTAGGCGGTTGGTGGAATACATTGTTCTGGATATTGACAACGTTTCAGCTGAAGTTACTGTTTCTGGCTCAAGGTATGCCTTGGCTGATGCTCAAGTGGCACGTATATCAGATTTTGGAAGGAATGATACGATATTTCACATCAGAACACACTTGGGTCATCTTCTAAGTCCCGGGGATTATGCCCTTGGGTATGATCTCTATGGAGCAAATCCAAATGACTCCGAATTGGACAAATACAAGGGCCTTGTTCTTCCTGAAGTCATTTTGCTAAAGAAGAGCTATGAAGAGAAGCGTCAAAGAAAACGCGGGAAGCCTCGTGCTTGGAAGCTTAAGAATCTTAACATGGAGGTTGATGACTCTGCCCGAGGTAAAATTGACCAAGATAAGGTTGCTAACGAATATGAAGAGTTCTTGAAAGACTTGGAAGAAAACCCTGAGCTGAGGTTCAACGTATCTTTGTACCGCAATAAGGAATACCAACCATCAGAATCAGCTTCTATGACCGATGGTGACGAATTGCCCTCCGTGCCTCTGGATGAGTTACTCGCTGATCTGGATCTAAGTGATGAAGATAATGAAGATGGGGGTAATAACATGAGGGAGTGATGATGAGCTGTTTTCAAGAATCCATATGGTAACAATGCTAAAATATAAACAAAAACAGAAGTCATAGGCAGAGTGTTGTGGAAATGCGACCTGGTGAAAGAGCAGAAGAGGGCGTGCTTTCTGAAGACCATCATCGTTGAAGCTTTGTATTTTGCCAGAGTCAGAATCTTCTAGTCGAAATTGTATAGTTCATACGGGAGGAGGGTTTCGAAGTAGAAGAAATTGAGAAAGACAAGGTAAGCCTAGAAATTTTGAAGGACAAAATTATACGTTTTTGATGTTGTGAAACTCTAGAAATTTTGAAGGACAAAATTATACGTTTTTGATGTTGTGAAACTATGTATGTCTATGGAGTATATCTTTTCTTTTCTCTTTTTTCTTTTTCGTTTTTTTTCTTACAATTGCCCATTTTTTTTGATTTACCAGGGTTAGATACATGGAAAGTTGAATTTTCTTGTTCTTTAAATAAAAATTTGGGCTGTAAGTTTTTGGGTTCTACAAGCAGTAGCTGATTTATTTGGTTTGCAAATGTGGTTGCAAGTGTTGTTTTTTGTTTGTATTTGGTGTCTGTGGTATGTTATTGAAATTGATTTAGATTTGTTAATAGGGATGCATGGAAAAACTTGTTCTGTTAGGAAAAGATGTTCTGCGGAGCTTCACCACAAGGCTTTGATATAGCGTAGAAAATTGTACTTATCCACCACAAGGTCTAGATGTATAAGGAGGGATATTGAGACTGGAAGGGCTAACAGGTGATGAATACTGAATATGGTTAGAAAGAAGAAACATGATATCGGGTTCAAGGAGATAAGGGCAGAGAACTGAATACGGTTCTTTAAAGTGGGTCGATGGGGAGTAGAGTAAAAGGAAGGGGAAGGGCCATCAAAGGGTGTAGTGGATGGAGAATTTCAGTATAGCTGAGGCTGAAGGTTTTGTAGACATTGGTTTCTAGTTGCTACAACTTTTTATTATCACGGATTAGAAGGGGAAGGATATTGAACTGATAACAGATTGGAGATGCTGTTGTGAGTCCATGATAGCATCATCGGTGGATTTGGATACGTAATCCACAATGATCATGGTTATCGGAGGATGAACAAAGTCGAGGCTTTGCATTGAAATGGACTGACTACATCTACATGATTGCAGTGTGTGAAAATAGTGTGGATTATTTGCTGTTAGATGAACTCTGATGAGAATGATAATTGTCGAATGAAGTGGATTCTTTCAATAAGATCTAGTTGTTTTATGGGTAGATCATCTAGTCTTTCTCGATGAGCAGTTTTTACTTCCTATGTTTATGGTAGATTAACAATTTCTTCAATCATGTACAAGCATGAAGTTGTAGATAGAATAGGGGGGAGGCTTGTATTTTGGGACTTCGTTTCGCTCTTATCTTCTCATTTGTTTCCACATGAATAACAAGAATATCAAGTATACAAATTTTCATTCAATACCAGCAAGATTATGATTACGAGTTGTGTTAAATTGTTACTGGTAGCATTTGGCATTTTTTCCCCTCCTGAATATCGATACACAGTGTTACTGAGAAAGTAGTGGTTTGTTGCTTTGTCCTTTTCTTTTCTGGAAATGTTAGTGAAATTTGGAAATTACTTGAATCATTAATTAAAGATAGACTTGTGGGTATAAGTACAAGTCCTTGACACTAATCAAATCGATCTGATTCATCTTCTATAATTATACTTCTCACTAGGATTACCGAGACTGTAGACCATCAAACTTGTGATTATTGATGTGTTTGGTTAGGATTTGAACCTCATTGTTGAGTTGTTGACTTGTTGTGATGGTTCCTTTGTGGGTTAACCTTCGAGCTATTTATTGTTTCCTTGTTAGTTGAAATGAAATTCCCTTATCTCTCTGCACTTTCCAAATAATTTGGAGACAAAAAAAAATCTATTTTGTAGATAAAAAAGTCAGTTATTTAGGATCTTATAGACCATCAAGCTCAAAAGTTAAGTTTCAGAAGATCACGAGGCTTGGGATAAAAGCTGTTGGAAATAGGTCTTTTTAGGGATGGTTACGTGTTAGAATCTATACAACATTATCTTGTAATAATTGTTTTTGTACTTTAAGTACTTTACGTCTATATGATTTATATACGATTGTCTTTCTTTATTGACATATTACGATTTGAGTATATAGGAGCGCATACTTTTTCGCAAAAATTCCTCGTCCTAAGTTATTTAGGAATGAAATCAATCTTTGGGCCCCTACTTCGCCTTTAGCTCCTTTGTCGCAACTTCTTTTATATACTTTTGGGCCAACCCAGAATTAGTTTGGAATGCGTTTACTTTTCACCATATTTCCTTTTTTGGTTTATGATATGCTTTTAAAGGATCTCGTGTTATTGTGAGAAGCTTTCATGTATTCCTTGGTGTCGTTAACGTCAAAAGGTATATATTTTAGCCTATGAACGACTATTTCGAAGCTTTTTGAGGGTTTGAGACATTTTATCGACGTCCGTGGGGGCTTTGCTATGCCTTGAATCACTCGTTGGTAGGGTAACTTAGAGTTCTTACTTTGTCTAAAAATGCCTCTACGTATTTTCTTTTGTTAGGAGTGTTGAATGGCTTTGTATCCCATCATCTGCCATATCTTGGCACAAAATATACTTTCAAGCATCATCCTACAATTCAAAGGCCTTTATGACATTTATTTTTTCCCAAACTTATGGATGTCCTTCAGGCGATTATTATAACCCCTGAAATTGGTCATGTTGTGCCTTCATACGTTTCATGATTTTCTTTATTTAGGAGCTCCCAAGGGCCAACAGATCCCTAGACATTACTCTCGAGTGGTTGGGATTCCTCTATTTTGCTTTTAGTCTTTTAGATGCCTCCTCGCACTTTTTTTTCTTTTTATTAACTTTCTCATCCACCCAACATCTCCATTATTCACGTGAGTTCCCTATCTTGGTCCACACCATGTTTTTAAGAGGTCTTTTGTGGCCCTTGAAAATCCTTTGAGGATGGTCGGGACCCTCTATTTTACCTTCAGATTCATTTTTGCAACAATATTATTTTTACCTTGATTTTTTTTTTCCAATCTAAGGCGCCTGGTTACTGTTTTGTCCGAAAATACCTTTTTATACAATTTCTTAACCCAGAGTTAACTTCTAATGCTTCAATTTTCACCATGTGCTTGATCTTGACTTATGATATGGTTTCAAAGGATCTCCTACCAGGCTACCACCCTAAGAGTCCCAAGAAGGTTACTTCTCCGGCCCCAAAAGCTTAGAAATATGTGTATTATATGGCCTATAAAATTGATTGGAACGTTTTTGGACATGAAACATAATCTAGGATCACTTTAAGGGATTAGGGATGCCCCATATCCCTCTCTGATAAATGTGGGCTCATACTTCGCTTTTAAATTCATTCGTCCAATAGCCTCCATATCCACCATTAAATTTTCCATTCACCCGATATATCTTACCTCGTCTCAAAAATCAAAATACCTTCTTACATTTTATTTTATTTTATTTTAGGACAAATAGCTGATGTTAACTCAAAATGTCTATTATAGAATAACCATTATTGATAACCTTTTACCCCCTTATAGTAGCAAAAGTGAATGCTCATTAATTATATCGCTTTTTTCGTAAAATTCTCATTTAGCTAACTACTTTGGGCCCATTCTTATAATTAGTGGATCCTTGTACGTCACTATTTTGACATTAAACTCTTAGTCAACTCTATCTCTGTCTTACACTAGGATCATTATAGGGAGAAGTAATGGACCAAAGCCATACGTGGGTTTGTTTTTACTGGCACTCTGAATTCAATGCCAAGCTTAAACCAATTCTACTCACAGAGTGGTTGGCTTTTTGACACATCCTCAACCTTGTTTGTCGCTCAAGTTTTTATTATATAAATCTATATATACTTCCTCTGTTTGGAAATAAATGATACATTGTTGCTTTTACAGATTTTGAGGCAAAAAATTGTAATGGCATTTAGAGGAAAGATAATGTTGTTAAGTTGTGTCTAAACAGAAAAAGTAAGGGCATAAATGTCATTTCACAACCAAATATTTACCATATATAGAAAATAAGCGAAATGTATCATTTATTTAAAAACATCCCAAGTTAGAAACTGTATCATTTATTTCCAAACGGAGGAAGTATTAATCTTTCTAGATTATGGTCTTTAATTGCTCTTAATGTTTTGAGGGGAAAAACCATTAACTCACACGAGGAGATGTAAGATTACTTTGATTTAGATTATTGTTTTCACATTTATTAGTCGAGTTTACCTGATTATAATTTTCATAGTGGAATTTTTTTACTAGTCTACAATTAATGATAATAAATACTTAAAACTTTTTTTGTACAAAGATGAGATGAAAATGAATTCAATATCTCTTGAAATCGAAGAGATGCTCTAAGCTACTGTATCTGAAGGTGATAAACATGACAATGGACATATGCGTGTAATTTTCCAGACGGATCTATATGTATACTCATATCATTGCCTATTATCATCTACCAAACGAATTGAAAAACTTACAAGTTTATATATAGTCTCTCTTGTGTTCCTGATACATGGACGAGTTAAGCTTTTCATCTTGGTCGTTGCATGCATCGGCTATTTTAAAAAAAAAAATCAATTTGCCAATATGAAGAACAACAAAATTAAAGTACTACTATGTATATAGAGATATTAAGATTTGAATATATAAAATAATCAAGGTATAATTAACATCCTTCCTCTATCCCATATTTAAACTTTTCACTTACAATTTGCATGGTTTCTTAAAACTACATTAATCATTGACATCTTTGACTAGAGGTATATAATTACTCAATAAAGAACCATAATCGTAATAAAATAATATTATGAATGTACACATCAAAGTAAATGTAAGAATCTATGGTTAAAGTCTATTAAATTTGACTTTATAAACAGATATAAAAAGTTTATGTAGGAAAATAAATAATTTAGGTATTGGGTCAGACACGTCTGACCATAACATTTGGTCGGCCGACTTTCAGTTGGTTTCGATTTTTTTTCAGTTGGTTTCAATTTTTGTTCAGTTGGTTTCAAAAAAAATTTAGTTGGTTTCAATTTTTGTTCAGTTGGTTTCAATTTTTTTCAGTTGATCTTTTTCTTTCAATTGGATGTCTTTTAAGTTCAGTTAGTTATCTTTTTGTTTCATTTACGTGTTTTATTCTAACGGAAAAAAAAACTTAAGTAAATAAAATAAAATAAGTTTTAAATGAAAGCAAATTAGTTTTCAGTTACCTATATTATCCTTTCATTTAGTTTTCTTATTATTTCATACTCCCTCCGTCCCCCAAAGGATTTCCCATTTTTGTTTGTCCCAATTACATTTTCCATTTCCTTATTTGGATATGCCCCACTAATTAGAATATTATTTTTCTTACAAAAAGTATGTGACCCCACTCTCTCTCTTAATAAACAATTCTAAATAATACCCATCACCTTACTTTTCAATCATAAAATGCAACTTTAGGCCCCACACTTACCTCCCTTCTTAAACTTTGTGCCCAAAAGAAATGAGCAATCCTTTGGGGGACGGAGAGAGTATAACAACTAACTAAAATAAAAAAATGAAAAAAACCTAACTGAAAACAAAACTTAAGTAAATGAAGAAAAATAGGGGGTTGCCGTGGATGCAAGAAGGGAGAGGGGAGCAGCGAATCAGGGGATTATTACTTGCATCCACCTGCTCAATTACTTGCATCCACCTGCTCCTGTTACTCAAACTACTTTGCCTTCTAACTATGAAAATTTCCGCCATTGTTGGGAGCTTGAGCTTTGGGGTTGATTCTTATTCTCTTCCCCCATTTTTATGGTGATGGTGTTCGTTCAGTTGTGGTAATTCGCGGGTGATTCACAATCGTGTTTCGATTAAAACTAGAATGGTGTTAATATAGCCAATAGTGGAAGAGAAGAAAAGTGGCTGTAGTGGCAGCCACGGTAGTCTGCGAAGAAGAAGATGAAAAGAGAAATGGAAATGGCGAGAAGCAGTTGAGAGGGAAGTATCGGGCTCCGTCTGACAGTAAGTATTGGTCAGACGGTCTCACCCAATATTTTCTCATAATTTAATTACTATGATTACATTTAATTATTGGTTTTCCACGATGAAGTTTTCTTTGTCCATAATTTATCTAATGAAATGCAAGTCACCATTGACTTCTTGAGTTGTGCTATCTTTGCAGGCTTTTCATCTTATAAGCAGGTAAGAAACTAAGGGAAGATCGTGCAAGGTTGGTAACTAATTTTTGTAAGTAATAAAAAAGAATTGTACTACACTTTTGAGGAAGAAAATTGTATCCAAACCTTAACTCCCACAAATCCACACTATCTTGAAATGTTATTTGCGGATCGGACAATTAGAAGTAAGGGGATATCTCTACCTTTAAGCATCGAAGTTTTGAGGATTGTCCTTGTGGGTTGTGACCTTGTGGTTATAAGTGAATTTCTAAACAAGAACACCAAACGAGCTTTATATGTCCTTCGTTCTTGTATTTTATGATTATGAAAATAATATTACAATACATACGGACAATATGAGGACATAGATGTTTTTTTTATGAGAGAACAGTCTAAAATGTATAATCCAAGTTGTAATACGATAATATATGAAGATACTCGTTCAACGAATTGACGCACACATTTTTTTGCCTAAACTGACACTTGATATATTTTTACAAGGTAATAATAAAGACTCCCTCCTTTTATTGTTTGCTTCATTTGCTTGTTCACACGATACACATTTCATTATTGATATTTTACTTGCATATAGTAAATGATAGAATATAAAATGAATTTTAGGCTCCAAACATCAAACTAGGATTTTGTTTGAGTGGGTCTTTTGCCCCAATATCAGTAGTTATTATAACTAGAAGGTCGCGAGTTTCAATTTCATCTCATCTACCCTTTCCTTTTCAAATTGGAATATCTAGTGCTAGATATGAAGACATTTGTGCTACATTCATACTTCAATCTCAAAGAGCTCACTCTCGTATAAGGGATTGTAATAAAATATAAGATTAATCTTAACTAATACTTTAGTTGGGTTAGTCTTCTCGCAATAAAGACTGCAATAAGCTGATCTTTTGGAAACTATATGTTACAAGAAATTAAATAAGTTCTCACATAATCATGTTTATTTATTAGATATCGATATTATGGGACAAACACTAAGGGCCAAACGAGTATATGTGGTTTTTTTCTTCATCATGCAATCATCTAGTTTTTGTTTATGGAGTACGAGCAATGATACAAAACATCATATACTATAAGCCAATGCATCATTATGATTGTATGTTAGTTACGAGTTATGACATAGTATAAGACAATGAAAGATGAGTTAACTATCATGGTCAGTCCCGTAGAGAAAATAAAGGTAAAAAACCCTATCATAGCCATTTGATATTATCCTATAGATGCGATGACATTGAATTATAACCAAGTTTTAGCATATACTGTTAGAGATATCCCATAATATATCTGTAACATATTCAAATGACTAAATTTAGCTTTTACTATTGGTGTATGCTTTTCCAATTTTGTATCTTTCCCACCCACAATTAACTTCCCTAGCTAGTGTACCACACATGTGGATTTAATTCTTTACGTGTTTTAAACATCCAAAACTTGTGTGATGTGGACTACCTCTCGGCAAATAGTATAAATAGTTACAAGATTGAAAAATATTATACTTCCTCCGTTTTTTTTTAAATGTGACACTTTCTATTTGAGGAAGTTTTAAATTAAATGTGACACTTTCTTTTTTGGTCAATAAACTCTCTCTATCTCTCTCCTCTCACATGGGTCCCCTTATTTTTTTTCTCTCTATCTCTTTCCTTCCCAAAAATTGCCTAGGAGTCCGTGAATTTAAAAGTGTCACATTTAAATAAAAACAGAGGAAGTAGGTAATTAATTGTTGTATTATATCTTATATGGCCCAATCCTTCCCTATGTAGTCAATAATATATGTTAGTGAAAATTTATAGTTAAAGTTGATGAACTTTGACTTTGAAAAAGTGAAATAGTTAGCATTTTAGAACGGAGGTAGTAATAATATAGAAGCATATTAATGACTTCATTGGGATAAGACCCATCATGGGGCTACTTATCTTTTTGTTAAGTTAACTAAAATTAATTAGGTGTTTTCTTAATTAGATTAGTATAGAAAAGAAAATTAGTTTACTACCAAATCCCTAGTGTGAATGGTATGCCAATAATCTTACACTACTTTATTAGGCAAGCGCCCAGTGGATAACGGTAAGAAAATTATGTAGCTCTAAATTTTATGATTCTGAAAAATCTCAAAATTTAAGGACTTTTTAGAATGAAGTAGTTCTAAACTCAAAAAAAAAACATTTGTAAAGTTAAATTATAAAAGGGATTAAGGGAATACTACCAAATAAGTCGTACATGACATGGTATTCTTAAAATTGTTG
This sequence comes from Patellifolia procumbens, assembly GCA_947645195.1. Classification (NCBI taxonomy): domain Eukaryota; kingdom Viridiplantae; phylum Streptophyta; class Magnoliopsida; order Caryophyllales; family Amaranthaceae; genus Patellifolia; species Patellifolia procumbens. Next base: position 6,817,231 of record CANSGD010000144.1, read on the forward strand.
ATCAATAGATACAGACCTAACCATGCTATACAGTATGTTCTAGGATGATATAGTACCTTTATATCATACTAACACTGAAGACTTTGTATATAACAACTACACTACAGGGCAATACAACCCTCTTACAAATCCGTAAAAATAAGAAGGTTTTAGATGATTAAATTTAATAGAAAAAAGAAAATTATTTGATTGTTTAATGGGTACTTAGTTACGCCACATAAGATTAAGATATGCAATGATTTTATAGAATATTACAATATGATGATCATGGCAATTCAAAAGAGTATGTTTTGTACTAGTAATATTACACACCGTATAAGGGATCAAAGCCAACATAAAGGTGCAAATATTGTACAAACCTTTAACATTTTCACAATACTCATCAGTAATTCAATATCTGAAAATTTACTATGGAATGTCATGAAACATGGAGTCTTCAAAGAGGAGATCATGATCAGGCCAAAAGCTAACAGCAGAAGTAGTAGTGCAACCATCTATTACCGGGGCCGAGGTGACGGCCGTGGTGGTTACTGGTGGTGGAGATGGAGAAGAAGGCAGCCAAGGAGAAGTTGGTGAATTATCTCCTTGACTTAAAACTGTAAATTCACAAGGTTGTTGATATTGATCATGATGATAAACATGATTAACCAAACTGATATTATTATTATCATTATCTTTGCTAATCATGTTATTAGCAGGTAATGTTTCAAGGCTTTTTAGATCTGGTAAATGGTCATGGATACCATCAAACGGGTTTGGACTATCCAAACTAGGGGGATTCAAATCCGGGTTATGATTATGATTATGGTTATGGTTATAATCCTTGGGAGAAAATGCAGATGGAAGTGAGTTTAAAAGATTAAGGGTATCCATGTCTAAGCTAGGCATAGGATAATTAGTAGGTGGTTGAAGAAGATATTGTAAGTATTGAAGTTTAGCCACTTCAGTTTGTAGTCTAACAGCTTGTTCTTCCCAAGAATTATTCTCCATTAATTCCTTAAGGTTTGCTAAGGCTATAAGATGAGGCAAGCTTGAGAAGATGTCGGTTCGAGGGCGGTGGGTCATCGGGTCGAAACCCATTTGAATCAGCTTCTTCTTCAAGTGTGTGTTCCAGAAATTCTTGATCTCATTGTCTGTTCTTCCTGGTAGATGGTTTGCAATTGCTGACCACCTGGTAATAGTGTTAGCAAAAGGGTAGATGGAAAAATAAGACCTACCATGCATGTTACTTGTTCATAATTATAAAGATTAGGAAAGTATTATTAAATAATCTGAGATTTGGTTTGGCGGGCCTATTTGTTTGTTATGTACTCGTGGAAGTACCTTATAAATTGCGCTCCTCCAAAAAGTATGTTCTAAGTAAATATTGAATTTTGTACATAAAATTGCTACTTTTAAAATTGAAATGCACTCTCATAATATTACTTATATTAATTTACATTAGGTAATGTGAATTTTCAATTTTGTATTGTTAAAATCAAACTTGATGATAAGTTGATGATCTAAAAAATACTCTTATTTTTTTCAAAAATAAAATTATAATTGTTTTTATAAGAGCTCACTCTACTCTGAATCAGATTGTGTTTGAAAAAATTCAGATAATTAAGTATTGATCAGAATTTTCTTAAAAATCATACTTGTTACCGAGGATAGCATGGAGGTTTAGAATACTTTGTTCTTCCTCCGGGGTGAATTTCCCTCTCTTTATGTCCGGTCTTAGATAATTTGTCCATCTTAATCTACAACTTTTTCCACACCTATTCAAACCTGCAACAAAAGCCGCAAAATTAACACCATTATTATGCTATAAAAAAATTGATTAAGTCTCATTTTTTTCCAAAAAGAAAAACTTACCTGCAAGTTTAGGAAGAGCTCTCCAACTGCCATGGCCATGCTTTTGGATGAATTTGACAAGCTTTTGATCTTCTTCAGGGGTCCAAGGCCCTTTTTTAAGACCAGTTTCATCACAACAAGGAGATCTTCCCATAATTATAAATTTATAATGTACTATTACTAGTAATTAACAATCTAATTACTATTACTAGTAATATTTGCTAAAACTAATTGGTATAATTTTCTTTGTTTCATCAATGTTTTTATTGATTTGGCTGCCTGCCTCCTTGGAGTCCTACCAACAACTATGCTTTATATACACAAGACAACTCCTTTCACTCGTCTTCTAGACCTATTTTTTTTATAGTATTTGCCAATAACCTCTGACTTACGTGGGTCCTTTTAGTTGGGTAGTGTATACCAACACTAATCTTTTCTCTATTACAGTTACACGTATACTCTCGTTTAATTTTTCTTACTTCCTCCGTTTTTTTAATGACTACACTTTCCTTTTTAGGAAGTTTAAAATTAATTGCTACACTTCTCCTTTTTTCCTTTATTAGTAACTTTTTCTCTCTATCTCTCCTACCACTTTTTCTTACACACTTTTACTCACTCACCAAAGTTTTGTCTAGGAGTCCGTAAAATGAGAAGCGATTAAAAAAAACGGAGGAAGTACAAAATATTTCCTTCGTTTTAAGTTGTACCCAAAACACTCACATGTTTTTCAACACATGACTTGAGTCTTAATATCTACAATTGTGTATATGCATAACGATAAAAAATACTCCCTCCGTCCCCTAATAGATTTCCCATTTGCTTTTTTTGAAGTCAAACTTTGTAAACTTTGACCATGAATTCTCACCTATATATAATATAAATAATAGTCAATTTAATCTTGTTAGATTTGTCTTAGCATATACATTCAGAATATTAAAATTTTATAATTTTTGCTATTATATAATATGAGATATAAGCGGTCAAAGATGTGCATTGAAGACCGTGCAAAAAGCAAATGGGAAATCTAATGGGGGACAGAGGGAGTAGATATATAAAACTACATACCAAGATAAATCTAAAAAGACTCTACATATCCCTATCTTTTCTAACATATAAGCTATAAAAGAAGGTCTAAGTGAAGGATATAAATAAAAGAAGGTCTAAGTGGAGGATATAAATAGTATTAAAAGTCAATATGATACAACTAATGTAATAGAGGTAGTTTGTTAGCCATTTGTTATTTAGAGGGAACCCGCCAAGAGGGAAGTACAAATTTTCCTTGAGACCGTGAGAGTTATGGACAATAATTTTATTCATCGTACAAATGTCCCTTGTCTAATGAAGAGGAAAAAAATCGATTTAAAGTACTTCGTATCAACAGTTTTCCACTATTGTAGGCCAAATAATTTAGTAAAATCTATTTGGGACTCAATTAGAGTTGCACTATAAACTTTAGTTCCCTTAAAAAGTATTGTAATTCACCGACCTTTAAAGAGATCCTCTCTCTTAACCTTTTGGATTCACTTAAAAGCATTTTCAAGAGAGTCCATTGAAACACCCTTATCCCAAACCCTAAAAGTAAAGTGTTTATAAAATAGTTATGCAACAACGAATTGAATATGGTAAAAGATCGAAACAATGAAACCGTGGAACTAATTTATATAAGTATACTAAAAGTTAGTACCTTTGCAAACTAATTGCCAAGTCAATCACACTCCATATGACTAACTTTTACCGTCAATTATTTATAGAGTTCGTGCTGTAAGAACTTAAGAAGCTCCTCCTATTATTTCTTTTTGCCTTAACTCCTAATATAGGACATAAAATACTTGTTAATTAGTAAATTTTGATATAAAAGGGATAACAAACATAACCTTTCAGTTATTTTCACAAAAACATGATAACCAATATTAAAAACAAAAACTTGGTTGATGACTATCTTCCCTCACAAGTAAAGCACATGTGTTCATGCAAAATTAGTTATGTACATACATCACCTAAGGCACTACATCTATTTCTTATACATCATCGATGCTCACATCTTTAAAACCTCGTACCTTTTTATATCGCGTTTTTTTAAAGTTTAAGTAAGTCCACTTTTCAGCTAGTTTAAAATCTACATATATTGATTAATAGGCAAGTTGAGTAAATTAAAGCCCACGTTCTATTCTAAAAGCTCGGTTTTCAAGGAGTCGCAATTCCAAATCCTAAACCAAGTAGAATAAAAAGGAAACTAGCAATATCATCAAGCATTAGAGGTTCTATGACAAGTAGAAGATCTAGTAAATATGAAATATACTAGATCTAGTCATCTAGTAACCTCACAATAGATCGGGAACACTAGGATGATCTTCTGACAATTTACAAATATCAACCGTGTATTTCAAACAAGTGTTTATCATAGATTCAAGTCTAATATGGACCCGATCTACACTAAGTTTAGTGTAGACCAGGGCTAGGTCCCAAAAGTTAAGGTTTTTTTAGCAAAAGTTAAATTTTCGCTCACCAAAAGTTAAGGTTTCATTAGCAAAAGTTAAGATTTTTTAATTAAAAGTTAAGGTTTTATAGTCAAAAGTTAAGTGTTACGAATGAAAAGTTAAGGTTTTTTTAGCAAAAGTTAATATTTTGTAATTAAAAGTTAAGGTTTAACAATCAAAAGTTAATATTTTGTAATTAAAAGTTAAGGTTTAACAATCAAAAGTTTAGGTTTTGTAATCAAAAGTTAAGTGTTATGAATGAAAAGTTAAGGTTTCTTTAGCAAAAGTTAATATTTTGTAATTAAAAGTTAAAGTTTAGCAATCAAAAGTTAAGGTTTTATAATCAAAAGTTAAGTGTTATGAATGAAAATTTAAGATTTAGGAACCGGATTATAATGATAATAACTGGCCTCTGATAAATTTAGGAAACCATGTATTAGATGAACTGGTCTCCTAGAGTCCCTTTAAGTTCCTAGAGGGGCCCATACACTTATGAAGCAAGTTCTTAACATGTATTTTTTAAAAATTAAATTGTTTTTTAAATTGACACCATGATTTCTATTACCCTAATGTAAAGTCCATCTAGCCGCCATTCATCAATTTTGCCTCCCCACTAATGAAAACTAACACAACCACTCCAATTCACTCTAACTGCTCTCCCCTCTTTATTTCATTTCATCTCATCTTCTCACTCATGGATACATTTTTGCCAACATCAATTGCTGCACTCACACTTTGATGCTTGCAATTTCTAAGAAGAAAAGATTCTTGTTTTGCGCCAGTAAGGAGGTAAAAATAATGCTTACAATAAGGAAGCAAAAATTGGGAGTGATGAAGAATCTCCTAGTTTCATTCAGTGATTCACACACTTAATCCAATCCTTTGAATCCAAACCCTCAAGCAAACCCAACAATTCTAATTCCTAAAATCCACATCAATTTGTTTAGTATAAAACATATAAGATAGATAAAAGATTAAAGCCAAACCCTAGCTTAGATTCGAGCTCGTCTTCGGCACTTCGAAGTGTTTGCTGCTGCTTCTTCCTTCTCCAATCATCTCTTTTACCTCGGCGGCAGAAATCTCCGGTTAACGGTGGAAATATGACCGGATTCCGGCGAATTTGGAGGAGAGAGGAAGTGGAAGAGAGGAGAGAGAAAGTTGCGCGAGGAGTAAGGGAAAGTCTGATGATGGACAAATGACTGGGTCTACACTATTTTTAGTGTGGACCAGGTCCACCTAAGAGTTTTGCTTGTCATAGGATATTAGGAATCAACTCATAGACCACCCGGTAGACCAACATTTGAAATGCATAACTATACAGATAAATTCAATTCACAAGCCACATTGTTCTTTTAATTCCTATTCGAACAACGTAAAGGGCGGCCAACAATATTAGAATTGTGATTCTTGCAAATATTAATTAAACAAGGGTCTTGTTTGATAGGAAGAGTTTTGATTTAAAGCTAGACGATTGGACTTAAATTAGAGTTTTGACTTTCCAATCCTATATTAAGAATGTTTGATTCTAAGTGGATTGGAAGAGAGGATAACCCCAAAACTCTAATTTCCAACTCAGAGTTTTGGTGCAGCAAATTGTAAGAGACTATTGTATCCTCATCTTATTGTTGGGTTTGCAAGCCTAACGAGTCCAACACGGTGAGTAAGACTCGAAAACGCATTGCAGGTCTCGTGCAATATAAATGAATATGGAGGAAAAGATCGAAGAAAAAGAAAAGAGGAGAAGACAGACCTAGAGGCATTGCGGGTCGAGAAGTGGGTACTGCTTCTTGCGGGCAGTTTGTCATTTGTTTCCGGTTTTGCTTATTCTTAGATATTTCTTCCTTAATTCTAGTTAGAGTAAGATAATAATATTATTTGTTTTCTAAGTTTAGGATATTGTTTCCTAAGATAAGATAGTATTTGTTTCCCAATTATTATCTTATTAGTTTTTCTTTTTCTATGAGGAATAGGGTTTTCCTAACCTCTATATAAAGAGGGGTAGGATGTCAATTTCAATGTAGAGTTGTCTCAGTTGAGAAGAGAGAAAAATAGTCTCAATTGAGAATGTCCAGTTAGGAATTGCTAAGAGTAGTTGCTCATAGAATTAGCATAAATTGTGTAGAGATGTTTTTTCCCTACTTGTTAAGTGAGGGATTTTTAATGATATAAATTTTTTGCCTTTTAATTCTCAAAGTTCGCACTTTAAATTTGTTTCATTAATTCTTGTAGTATTGTGGGTAATTTACTCTTCCGCTAGTGCCTCACACTTATTTGCCTCCACACCATTTGTCCTTATATCTCATGTCCTCATATGACATTTTACTGAAAACCAGCTACCAGCAGCTATCAGTTTCTTACCAAACACTTTTATAAGAACAGTTGATACAGTTGATACAATCAGGTGATCAAATCAACTAATTTTACCAACTAGTCAAACCAGTTAATATATCAGCTATTCGCTATCCGTTGAGCGCCAAACAAAGACAAGGTATTTTTTTTTTTTGGAAATTGTTGATATCTTGGAGAACCTACATTTACAATCACTTAGTTGGTCAAATCTTGTGGCAATGGTATCCAAAACCTAGAATTATTGAGTCCTGTCTAATAGAGTATAAAATTATTCCGGGGTCTTCGACCATCATCCTACACTTTTAGTTGAATTGGCTCATTGACATGGTATCAGGGCTAGCGTGACTAGAAGATCACGGGTTCGAATAATCGATCACAGGTTCCATGTGAAATATTAGTGTGTAAGGGGGCGTGATAGAGTATAAAACTATTCTTGGACCTTCAACCATCTGTTTAGACTTTTGATTGAACTGGTTCTTTAACACAATCTATAAAATCGGACTTTGTCACTCTTTATACATCTAAAAAATCTATTCCTCCTAGAAAGATATGATTAGTTGATTACAAACAACGAATGATTCAGATTTTTAGACTAGTGGGATTAAACTACGAAATCTTCAATCAGTACAAAAGCTACGTCCAAGAACTTAGGTAAGGTTTCAAAGGAGAACTTTAGGTGGAAACCAAAAGGAGTTGAATGAGAGGACGAAAGAAATTAAATTGAAGAAGGTGATGTATGTTCCAGACTCATAGGAGTTAAATTTTCAGCTAAATTGGTCAAGAAGATGATTTTTTTTGGCCTATCAAATTTAACTATTGCAATTAGCATCTCGTAGTATACCTAATAAAGGCAGAATTAATCGGCTAATATATAGCCAAGAACAATAATTCTTCTTATTAGTTTACACGTGTGGGAAGGAAAGAAAGTCGTTAGCTAAGATATGAAGATCGAGAAAGGCCACTGTTTGAATTTAGGCATCAAGAAACATGCATTCCGACATGCAATAGTAAAAGTATGGATGACATGCACACAATCACAATGTTGTGTTAGCGTGATGATATAAATAGCAATTGATCGGTACAACCCCTATAAGATTATAAGATTTAACCAATTAAGTTAATTAACATCAATCAACATAAACTGTAAATAGCATTGTATTTGCTGCTCAATTTAAACAAATTCATGTAATTGCCAATTAGATCTCTTTCCACTCATGGCACATTACTCGCAAAAGGCAAATTATAAGGTATCCTCCGTAGTACAGTGCTAAGTATTCCTAGTCACAATATTCATTTTCAATTCATGTATAGTTGACCTTATAAGGAGAAATAAATAACATATAAAAGTTGTGTCTTTATTTTTAGGGTAAGGAAAATGCCCCATATAAATGGGGGATATGGAGATCCCATTTTACGGGCCGGGGTGAGAATCGAATTCGAATCCTTGTCGTAGGAGGATAGGGAGAGCCTCAAATCATTATTAGGCCAACCCTATATTCTCTATATAAATATTGTGTCTTGTGAACTATATACTCATCAGATGCGTATATTTTTTATTTTATTTTAAAAGATATAGTGTGGAGTAGGAGAACGTCAGGAGCCCCTCCGCATGAGGGTCTCTCCTGACGTATCAGACAAGAAGATAGAATATAAACTAGATACAGGATCATCGGTAATGATATGAGAATCTAGGATTAGGTGGCCCACATTAGCCACCCAATCAGTCACTCTGTTTCCTTCTCTGAAAACGTGCCAGACATCAAATGTGTACATTATAAGTAATGCAAACAAAACTCTACATATAAACAATATATATACGTACATTTTATATACTATAATAACATTTTGCTCAACAAGATGCGTATATTTTATATCTATTTCGCACGTATCTAGCGAAATTATATTGGGCAGTCTACTGCTCTCGGATGGATGACAGAACTTACGTTAATCTACCAACTAGCTAGTTAAATGAGTCTAACACAACCTTTTGTACTTTAATGGACCGTAAACATATTACTTCAGAAAGTTAATTTTTTTATTTTTTTTGAAATAAGAATCCATTCATTGATTTATAGTCATACGACATTTACAATAGAAGACAAATACATATCGAACTGAACTAAATAAAATTCTAGCATAGCAAAACCACGATGTTGAGTAGATCTAAACTTCTGAAAACCCTCGTCTCTCATATTGCTGTCTGTTGCAACCTTCTACAAGGAGGTCTATCGATCTGTTTCTTAAATCATGATGGCCAAAAGAATTCCCATTCTAAACTGGTACAGAAAATAATTTATTTCTATTATTGTATGATCCACGCATAATTGGGAAAAAAGGTTTTTTTTCCCCTTTCCTTCACGATAAAACCTCTAGTGGTAGTAAAGGCAGATTCAGCAAACTGGACCCGACCCGAAACTGATCTAAAAACCGACGGGTAAAAAATGGGTTACGAAATCGCGATCCAGGATCCGAACATAACCGAATCAGAAAACTACTTGGTCAAACCCGAACCGACCGAAAAACGACACGCCGATGACTAAGGTGGTATTGACCGCCCGACCGACCCGGAACTGATTTTGCAGACATATGGTTCAGGGTTTACCAGTCCGTTACCGAAACGGACCCGACCTGTAATCGACCCAAACTCGAATTTAGTCGATCCAAAACCGACATGACCGCCCCATTAGGGAGGAAGCATATGTTGGCAACATGAAAGTTAGAGTGCAACAAGGATTGATGACTTGATGTGACACAATTGACCGTAACAAAGCTGGTTAGCGGGAAGTTGGTGCAGCAAACTCACTGATATTCTACCATCTTATCAATTTACAAAACCAAAGTAATTAAAAAAACTCCTACTACTTCTTGATTTCACTTGAAGAGGACTGTTACAGTTACTTCGTCAATGCATGGCCTTGTCATCATCTTCTTTGTCCCTACTTGAAAACATAGAAGGGAAAATTAAAAGATCAAAGATTTGATGAGATTATGGTCAAGTTACTTGTAGCTTAAGAAACCTTTCAAAACCCTGAAAAACAAAGGAATAACAAATTTCAAGACGATGAAAAGAACTAGCCGCCTGCGTATCTGTAGAGTTATTCAGTCTATTCAGACGTAGCTCTAATGTAGCTATGCCGGACGTGGAAGATGAATGAAGTATATAGTAGCCGGCCTTCTTCATGAAGTAGTAGTTCTTCGGTTTCATAATACTGCAATAAGTTGACTGATATGCTTGTCAATACATAGCTCTTAACATACATATATCTAGGTATCAATTAATAAAAATTTGGAAAAAATATTTTAGTGAAAATCATACAATGAGATAAATCTAAGAACATCATCAAATTATTATCAAAGTGAGGCATGAAATTGATTAAGGCAAGAGTCAAACTATTTGCGAATATGAGGGAGGAAGTATTATCATGAATAAAAGTACTTCGTCATTAAAAATTATTAAAGTAGAATATATCATATTGCGAAAGATTTATATTTAAATTTAACGTATCTAACATATCTCTCCCCACACCCAAATTAGTTATAGGGACATACATATATATTGTTGAGATGTACGCTATCAATCCGTTTGGTTATTCGATAGAAAACACTTTCATTAGAAAATGATGAAAAGTCATCTTCAAGAGAACACTCAATTTGAAATTAGATTTCCTTCATTTAATTCCATACATGACAAAAGTTAGAAAGAAGGAAAAACGAAAACAAAAATGAAGGATAGATGGGATATAAGAGAGAGCTATAAAATAGGGAGGAAAATGTGATTTCCTTTATTTTAAAAAAAAAAATATTTTCCGGTTGAAAAGTTATTTTCCATTATGAAACTAAACTTCTTATAAATTAAAATGGAAAAATGAAATAAAAAAAAGTTTGCGGTCAAGTCAGACACTCTCCTAAAGTAAATTGCATCTTCTAAACTAAGAAGCCAACAAACTGAAACCAACTTTTATTTTAGATTGTAATTGAATTTATGGCATGCCTATCTTCACCCAAAAAAAAAGAATAAACTGTGATTTTAATTAAAACTCCTAATCTTTTGAAGTGGACATGCATGAATTTTGAACTAAGTTATTGTTTGCATGCATGTATTATGTATATTACTCTATTAATATGCAACATACTATCTAAGCCTGAGAGATCTCAAGATCAAGCTCCCTATATCATGCAACAGCAACACATGCATGATAATAAGTTACTACATACTCCCTCCGTTTTTTTTTAATATGCACATTTCTTCATTTTGGGGTATTTTTTTAATTGGTACCTTTCTACCTTTTGCCATAAATAGAAGGTTGGCCCACCTAATTATTACACTTCTATCCTACTTTTTCTTTCCTTCTCTCTACCTTTTTCACTTTTTCCTTACTTTTACTAACCTTCTCTCTTACTTTTGCACTTTTTCTTTGGTTCTAGTGCAAAGCCTTAGGTGCATATTAAAAAAATGGAGGGAGTAGTATATTCTTTCCATTAAAGATATTTCTCTTTAATTTCTAGTTCACATGCTTGTCTATACAAATTTTATTTTATTAAAGTTCTTTAGTTACATATTGGTAAAAATTAGAAGTACTTGTTATTTTTAATGTACTCACTGAATTTGAATTAAACGATATCGCACATAATTAGTATATATTTTCGTTTACACTGAAAAAAAATAGAAGAAAATTTTTAGGTCATGTTAATATTTTAATTTTTTAAATAATAAGACCATTAGATGACTGAGTAATTCTCTAAACTAAAGAAAATATATATCCCTAAGAAAATAGGAGTACTACCCAAATAGTAGCTGAAGATTTCATATGTGATTCTAAGGACATCTAAACACTATGCGTATAGAGTTGCGACTTTTTGTACTAAAATCCAAAGGAAAATGGACAAGTGTCAATAATGGAGATTTGTGTTCAACTCTAAAATCCAGGGCATTTATTATAATTTGAACACAGGAAACTCGTTATCTTATTCCTCAAGATACATATATTTTCCAACCTAAGTTCATGGCTGTCAGAGGAGTATTTTAGGAGCACAACAATGGCTAGAAGCCACATAGTCAAAGCAAAAAGCACAATATCAAGCAGGATTATTTTTTTTTTTTGTGAAATGAAGGCATTGGCCATTTGCAGCAGTGTTCTCTTTATACATTACTCTTCATTTAAGGATAAAAAAGGTTGATCAATGATGATTTTTTTTATTCTCAAAGTTTGGAATTCAGACCCTCAAAAAGATTGTTAATAGATAAAGTGAGCAACCTCTATACAAACTACTAGAGGTGATAAATATTAATCCGACATGCTAACTCGTTATGAAATCGATTCATTATTAGCAGGTTTAGATTAAGGGTTGACACGTCAAGATACGTTTATTAAACGGACCGAGTTAGTATTAGAGGGGTCCAACCCGTTTAAGTAAGTGGATTGACACAATAGGATATTGCTCAATTTTCAACTGTATATCTAAAAATGACATGGCACGCCAACACGTACGGCCCAAACTCGAGATAAATAAACGGGTTTGGGTCAAAGATTTTGACACGTTTAAGTAAACGAATCGACATGACATGACTCGTATATAGTGTTGAGGGGCTCAAGCCGCTCAACCCGTTTATGTAATCGGGTTGACCCGAAAATGACACGACAGCTCTACTGACTACCAGGTCCTAACTTGGTTTACCAAAATTGTTTTCTATACCTTATTTTGTTGTCAGCACAAATTTCACAACTTATTGTACGTGAGAAATATTGTTAAGTTTATACTATTTTTCATCTACACATGTCAATTTTTTTTTTGGTAAGGAGATGTGGCCCGGACCCCGTCGAGTCCTATTGGGTCAGGCACTTGAGAGTAGGGGGAAGGGTAAGGGAAATCCCTACCATCAAAGTGCCCATAATGGAGATTGAACCCCCAACCTTGAGGCTGGAAGGGTACACTTCTTTTCACTAGACCAAGTACTAGTTGATAGGATAAAGAATGTTGTATTCACCAAGTTTATTAATGTATAGATACCACGGGTTTAGTCATCCTTTTTTTGATATTTGACATCAAGGTGATTAAACTTGTTATATAGGATAAACCTAATATACATTAGAACGATTGTGGATGATGCAGTTACTTAGATCTTCTTTCAAATTTTCCATTCATATAGCAATTTAAGAAAGTAGTATCTGATACAAGGGAATAAATCCACTAACCTTCTCTATTCCTAAAGTTAGATTTTCCTCGAATCAATCCTCAAGAATTAACAATTTGCATTTTCAAAGCCAAATTTCACGAGTACAGACCAATACATCAGTAATGTGTAAGAGAAAGATAGTCATAAAAAATCGTGTTAGGTTTGTTTTAATATACACTCTCTAAATATCAAGTTTTTATGATTTTTTGTTAATACATAACTAAATATGTTAACGGCCAAAGTTGTATCTTGAAAATCAAAATAAAACAAAGGCCAAATTATATTGGGAGACAAGAGAGTGTGTTTGTTAGAATACTTTGCATGGCTTACACTTTTGAATTGAAGCATAGCAGTTTCATTCTGATGAATTTTAGATAAATAGGGAAGAAAATAACTACTTAATGAACAAACTTTTCAAAGACAAGGTGTAGAACAAGTTTCCTACACAGAAGAAGTGGGAGATTACTTCTTCAACACAGGTTCCCTTGTCGGATGGACCTGCTCTCATATACAAAGAAGCTGGTTGTTAATTTAATTATTCTACGTTTTTAATAGAAAAGAAAGTCAAGAATATTAATAGGAAATGCATGCATGATGTCACGAAAATATTAACTTCATAGGATATAGTGATTGTTAGAGTCAGCTTAACAACTGAATTGCTTGCTCAATTGGGTTTCTACCTGATACACTTACTACACTACACTGAATGACAAAATTACATACTCTACTTTTTCCATGCATCTAATCATACGCACGTACACGTTCCCTTTGTTGTCTCTACTTCCCATGCAAAATTAGACAGGCTACCAGACTTTAGGACGAGTCTACGTTAGGGTTGAAAATGTCATCCTAATTACCCGTGGAGCCAAGATTTGAACATTGAGGAGGCCGAATTCGTATATTGTTTACACTTACTTAGTTGTATGGTCTATACCATAAAAAGTAATAGTATTTGATCTAGTGGCCGAGTTCAATCCCCACTAGGGGCACTTTAAGGGTAGGGATTTCCCTTACCCTTCCCCCCTAGTCTCAAGCGTCTGGCCCAATAGGACCCGAGCGGGGTCCGGGCCACTTCTCCTTACCAAAAATAAATAAATAAATAAATAAAAATTAGAGGTATAAAAAATTGCAAAATATATATTCTCAAGGAGTTGAACCCCTGACCACCAATATACTCCTCAACTACATCCAAATTATCACTTGAGCTACAATCAATTCCAAGAATAAATATATATATTTAATTTTTAACTCCAGCCAGGGGGCCATGGCCCCCACCAGCCCCTGGCTCCGCCTCTGATCCTAATCTGTTGGGGTCCGATGCATCCAACACAAGAAAATGGATGAAAATTCCCTCAAATACGTGTTTCTAATGGATGGCGGGAGGTCGAGTGATGGGTTAGGTCATAGATGGACCGAGGTTACTCCAATCCATCATGCGATTCATCCACCCAACCATTAAAAATGCATTTTTTCCTTAATGATATAAATACTAAAACCCTACTATCTTCCTAGAAATATTTACCCCAACTCTGTTGGCAGCAATGACCGGATGTTTTAAAGATTATTTTTAGCTTGATGACATTTTATTAGTATGTTATACTTATGCTTCAATGGTTGCTCCTTATATTCTTATATTAGTTAAGAAAGATATATTTGACATATAAGTATCTATATTATGCTAATTATTGTTACAAGATTTGTCATTGTTTCAATATTGTGTTTAACCCATTAATTACCTGACCCACCCGAATCACCCATGGATAATGGGTAAGTTGTTTTAGGTTGGAGTTTGGATGAATGATGGGTGGATTGGATGACTAATAGAGTATTAGTGGATGGAGGTGAGTTGACCTACCTCCAACCCAATTCCGACCCATTATCAGCCCTAGTCTACATCTTCTGTCCTATAATATTTAGAAGTATATCGTTTGCATGTCAATTCATTTGTTATTGATTGATTATCAAAATTTAGAGTTTTTATTATTATAATGACTATTGGGCCTAGTTATATCATAACAAGCGGTGAAGAAAAGTGGCACACAAGTGATACAATAAGACATAAGATGTGTACTCTTTTAGGACCCTTTGAATGTTTTAAAGATGTAGGGCTCTTGCATCAACTATAAATTATCCGGCTCTAAATTTTGATGAAATATATGTACAATATTAATATATGGATTTTTTATTGGGAACTACCTACATTTATGGGTCATTTGTGAATAACTACCCTGTTTCAAAAAAATGTTAAATAACTACCTACTTTTGTCAAGAAAGTTTGGTATCACTACCTTATACAGATTCCCGTCAAAAAACTTAACGGATAACGTTAGTGGGGCCCATATTTCAACCTTTCCCTTCCAATTTCAACTGAAATTACTGAACTAACCTCTTGTTATACACTCAATTCAATTTCTCTCTCCTTATTCATTTCACCTTAGCTAACTTCATCCCTTTTTCTTCCATTTTCATTGCAGCTTTCTATCTCTTTCTTCCAAATTTGACCATTTGGGGTGGAATGTTCATGGAAAATGAAATCTGGGTTGGAAAAGTGAAATTTGGGTTGGGGAATATGGATGCTAAACTGAATTGAGTGTAACAAGAGATTAATTGAGTCATTTCAATTGAAATTGGGAAGGAAAGGCTGAAATGTGGGCCCCACTAACGTTTTCCGTTAAGTTTTTTGACGGAAATCTGTATAAGGTAGTGATACCATACTCTTTTGACAAAAGTAGGTAGTTATTTGACATTTTTTTGAAACAGGGTAGTTATTCACAAATGACCCCTTAATATAGGTAGTTCCCAACAAAAAATCCTTAATATATTTCATAAAATAGCCATATTTAAATTGATTCTTTTATATTAAATAAAGCACTCGAGAACTATATATAAAAGGTTAGGACTTATATAAGACAATATGACTAACTCAAACAATCAATTTTAGAACTTTAATTTGCACCTTCAAAAATTAGGAGTATAACTTTATACAGATTTTTTCATCCCGTTTTTTTGACTCTTACACAAAAAGAAAAAGAATATATATCTATTCTAAGGGCATGCTTGGAATGAGGGTAAAGTATTAAGGGGTAATAAAAGTCAAACATAGAAAAACTAAGGGATTTAAAGGGGGTGATAAAGGGAATAGAGTGGTGGTGGAGAGGATAAGGTGGTGTTAGTAGGAAAGAAATGAAAGAAAGAGGGAAACTATTACCCTCATTATGGGGGTAATAATTACCCACCACCTCCCCTAGGTAACTATTACCCTCATTTGAAGGGTAATAGTTCCCCCTCTTACTTCCATTTTCTTCCTACCAACAACATTTTATCCTCTCCACCACCACTCTATCCCCTTTATCAACCCCTCTAAATACCTTAGTTTTTTTATATTTGACTTTTATTACCCCATTAATACATTACCCTCATTCCAAGCATGCCCTAAGGAGTATAACCCTTTGATGCTTTTGTGCCTGTATTTGAATGGTACTTAATTTGGATGAAGTAATAATACTGTCCAACTTATCAAAAAAAAATATAACTCAAAAATATTTAAAATTGTAGATTTGAAGTGATACATAAACATGATGGAATATTAATTGGAATATACCGTTTCTTTATGTAATATTTTGTTCCATTTATTAGGGGCCAAAAAAAGGTATTGTGAGCCTCCAATATTCTTTGAAATGACTTTGATTAGAAGTTGTCTAAAAGCTAAGCAACGCAAATTAAGCTTAAATAAAGCCAAAAAAGAAGTCCTTCGCCATTAAACACTCACACGTAAACTATCCCACCTACAACAATTCTTTTCGTTGTTACCAAAATGATTTGAAATTATACTAATAGTGGTAAATAAATATATAATGCATGAAATAACGTTTCTATCAAACGAGATGCTTTATCTTAGCTTAGGTACGATACAGACATGGCGGCTAAAATTATTGAACACAAAGTAATTAAAATATCTACCAAGTAACCGGTAGAGTATAATGTATATAATAAATATTTTTTGACGAGTATATATCTATGTAGATATTTACATATTCACATTCTCTATTACTATTAGTAGATAACAATTACTCTAGAATTAATGCATAGACATTATACTATTATTTTATCAGGTTCGTTACTACAAATAAATGTACGGAGAATAGCTTAGAAGCAAATAGACTGTTAAACTCAAGATATACATATATTAAAAATATTCCTTGTAGAAACTCTATTTGTCGAAGAAAGGTGCATGGTACACCCAAGTCTATTTGAGGCAAAAAAGCTTTGGTGTACCATATACATGGTACACCCAAGACTAGCATGGTACACCCGGATGTATAATAAAAATTGTATATGTTAGCTATCTTGCAAAATGGTATTACCAGTGATAAATATCTTCAGTATCCTAATATATCTCTAACATTATTAGTATATAGTATTTGTTTATTTGATAAAGAATATTGGAGATTTATGAAATCACAAGGCCTTTTAAAAGACTTTTTCAACATTTTGAGGTTGAGATAGATAAGCCACTTTTTACAATTACTTGTGTTAGACGGTCTATTCACGAGCATTAGATATATAGACCATATAAAACGATACGTTAGAGTGGGAAGGTTTCAATTTAAAAGCTCAAGGTTTCTAAATTTGAACACTTTACACTTCAAGTTCTAACTTTTGGTTTTACCATAGTCTGTATCCATAATCCATAAACGTATGAATAGACCTCTATCCAAGTCTTAGCTTATTATTTTTTATAATAATTAGGATAGAGATTAACTAATACTTATACTTCTAGTATCACAACTTTTTTACATATCCGAACTTAAAGTATAGTATTTCATTTATTTCTAATTTAAAGGCTTATGCTTTATAATCTCTATTACATAAGGGAAGAGGAGGAGTGGACACCAAATATAAGAAAAAATATATACTTCCTCCGTTTTTAAAAGCTTGCAACAAAGGGGGATTTTTTGAGAGACATAAAAAATTGGTTTGTTGCAAGCTTTTGAAAACGGAGGAAGTATATAAATTATAATAAGTTAAGTGTAAATGGGGTAACTAATTTCTTTAAGGTAATATATTACTTTATATTTTGGGAAGTTAAGAATTTAATTTGACAATTAATTTAACTTTTTCATGCTTTCGCACGCATCGCGTGCATATGAGGCTAGTATATGTATAGTGATACCTAAGACTTGACACCTAAAATATTGCATTTGTAACAACCAAAATACTCCATACATTTCATTATTCTTGTAACACTTGTAATTTTTGGTCAAATTTTATAAATTTTAAATAGATACCCTCACTATCATATACGAATAGAGTAGTCATGTATTATATAAAATCTTATTTGGTTGATTTCAATGTATATTTTTTTCAAATATCAAATTTTATATTTGTTCTAATATAATTGGAGATGTTTATGTCAAAGTAGAACATGAAACACCTTAAATTGGGAACGAAAGAGGTACGACTTTAAAAAATGTGCTGCTCAAGCAAATTTGTATAGACCATCCAATCTTTTTAAAGTCAATTTATGTGTCAATAGATCCTTTTCCGGATTGGATATTATTGAAGATCAAGGTCATACATAATAATCCCACGTCCTTTTGACCAAACATTTTATATTAAATTGATTCTATGCCTCAGAATTTAGAAATACATATAGTTATTATATACTCTAATATATCATGGGAGATCTTCTTTTGACATGATATTGCATGACTAAAGTCATAAATCAAATTTATAATATGAATTTGGAAGAACATTGGTGCTCGAAATAATCTTCTTAGAGACTCCTCTCTTTGATTTATTAATATTCAATGAGTCTGTCATAGTTTTCTCAACGGTTATGCTCAACAGCAGGGACTAACAAATTATACATTAGATAAAGCAATAATATACTTGATCTATCGGTAAGGTTTTTTCTCGTAATTTTGAGGTTGTTCGATTAAATCAAAGTAGAGGCAATGGACCTGTCAAAGTAGAGGCGATGGACCCGTCAAAGTAGAAGCGATGGAGATTTTTTCATTACCTTTTTCGATCACCCGGTCTTTGTTAAGTTAATCGGATTAACTTGCACGAAGTTCTGGTTTGTTAGGAAAAATATATTAATTAATGCAGCCTAGATTCCTTTTAAACAGGAAGATGTTGATATGAAGATCTTAAGACCCTCAATTTGATTTATTCTTATAAGCTATTAACCACTACATTTCTATTGGCACACTTTATTTTAGTTTCCATAAGAAGTGACATCATTTACACATCTGTGGACTGTAAAATATTGTGAAATTGACAGTTAATCATCAAGTAAACAACAAAAACAAGAGACAACTTATGGGATAATTAATTGCTACATTATAGTCAAACATGTAGTCATTCTCTTGTTAGATGGTAGACTGGTAGTACTTGGTAGTATTACATTAGCACTAGTAATATTTAGTGTCCGTTTTTTTCAACTTATTGTTGCTTATCTGAACTTATTAGACCTCATTCGATCTTATTTGACCTTACGATCTTATTCGACCTTATTTGACCTTATTAGATAAAACCTTATTCGACCTTATTAGATAAAACATTATTAGTCCTTATTCGACCTTATTAGATCTTATTAGACCTTATCTGAACTTATCTGAACTTATAAGGACTAAAAATAAGTTGAAAAGAAAGGACCCTTAGGCTCTGCGGTATTTAGGTTGTAGTTTCTTTTTACTAAATGAAGTTGAATTAAACTAAATTGGACTAAGTTAAGGTGAATTCAACTAAGTTAAGCTGAACTGAAATTAACGGAGGTGAATGAATTGAAATATTTTTCAAATAATCCAGTCCAAAAGACATGTGATCTCATAAACCATCCATAAAACCATTCCTTTATAGCACGATTTCTCACAATTTCTTCAATGTAATGTGCAATTGCGCATGAAGAACATAGAAAATGTTCCAAAATTATCATACTTTTTTCCACTTTTTCTTTGAACTACCAACTAAAACTTTTTTCTTTCTTTTTCTTTTCTTTTCTTTTCTTTGAACTCTTTGGACCAAAATTGTATAATTTCTAACTCATCCCTGAAATCGACTGAACACTACAAAATCAACCTCACCAATGCACCCCCAAGCTAGGCTTGGAACAATAATCAATGTAAAG
This sequence comes from Patellifolia procumbens, assembly GCA_947645195.1. NCBI lineage: Eukaryota > Viridiplantae > Streptophyta > Magnoliopsida > Caryophyllales > Amaranthaceae > Patellifolia > Patellifolia procumbens. The sequence goes on from CANSGD010000144.1 coordinate 6,837,197, forward strand.
GCTTAAAGGTAAATAATGTGGCTCAGTTTATCAAACAACCATTAGGATAAGCAAGGCTAGGATCAACAAATTAACTCTGAGGCACAAAAATCCAACTAGAGAAATGCTTGCTTGACTGCTTGCACACACTACCGCAGATTATGTCTATGAAGTTCCGGATTTTAACCAGTAAGAGGAATGAGAACCAAGGGGAAAAGGAATAACCAAAATTTACACATGGATAGTCTGATACAAAATAAACATTTAAGATACTGAAATCAAACTCCTACCATGCATAGTTAGAGTCTTAGAGAAAAAATATTTTATATGAATACATTACTAACAGATATTAAGCTCAGGATGTTTTATCAGCCTCTGCAGCTGCCTTTTCTTGTAACTTCTTGAGTGAAGGAGGTGGCCTGACAACAATGCTTCTCTTCCACTCCTTGTCAAGCTTCCTTGACAATCTCTTCCCAATTCCTTGCTCTATCTCTCTTTCTCTCTTTACGGTAAGCATGCGTGCAACCTGATCGCGGAGGGCAGATTTGGTTAAGACAACATTTGGGCTAGGATTCGATAAATGTTCAAAAAGATAATTACTACCAGGTACCCATGTGATAGCAGAATTACAAACACAACAATATCCCTGCCTATGCAACATTTCGCATTAAACAGCTAGGGGAGAGTAACATGTAAATTGTAATAATCAGGTGTCAAAACAAGGGAAACGGTTAACGCTCAGGCGAAGTGAACTGTTGGATGGTTTCATCTTCATATTGGTTAGAGATGGATTTTCACTCTCAGCTAGAGAATCCACATCAAGCATCCTCACGATTCTTCAAAAAACGTGAGACAGGACAGCAGATATACAACTATAATCTTTCTTCAACTAATAACTGCTCCAGAATTACATAACTAAAGTTTCCTGCATTGCACCCTGTCAAAACAAACTGACTAAGATGTCCATCTTTTAGAAAACAATCTTTTTGCACAAATTCAGCATTAAGTAATCATAAGATCATATAGAGATTATGAGACTTGTGCCCATAGGCCCCATACCATTGTGCCTAATTCGCAACTTTAGCCGAAGCTTACATAGGCGAATCCATGGAGAGTCAGGAACCCAGGATACATCCATTCGCGGAACAGGTTATGCAATTTGCTACCTAGTTTTGTCAAATCAGTTCAAAAGTGAACAACTGAGGAATGGGGGCATTATGAAAGGTAGCACTGGCACCTATTCATAAAGAACCCTCCAAGCAAAACATGAAGTGCTCATAGAGTCATAAGCATTTCTTACGGCTCAAAAACCCTTGACTAAAAGAAAAATAATTACTATCCTAGTATTGCTGAGCCAAAACTCAAGCAATCACTTCACCTAGCAATCATCCAGCAACTAAGGGGGCATTTGTTTTGGGGTTCTCAGGAAAGGGTAAGGGAATTCCCCTATGGGGTCGTTTGGTTCATTATTTGTGGGCTCCAAGAAACGGAAGCAATTTAGCAATTCCCTTTCTTCTTGTTTGGTTCAACCCTACATCAATCCCGTTACCATTACTTGATGGCAATGGAATCCTCCGATTTGTTCCCTTTCCCTCCCCCTCACGTAACAAAATCCATTACTTGTTAGTAGTGGTTACCATTCCATTTCCTTTACATGCTTTGAACCTAACACCTAATAACGGTAATCATTGTTGTTACTATTCCCCTCCCCATTCCCTTTCCTTTCTATATCTCGAATAAAACGACTTCTTAATGTACTTTGGCGGAGTGGAGTAGTGCTTTGCGGTGCATATAAGATTTGGAGGGTTATACTGATAAGATTACTTGGTTGTCCGCTGAGACTTTTGGATTGTCTTGTCTATTGTTAAATGGTTTTGGCTGAGGAGCAAAGTTAAGCTGACTAAACGAGGACTTGACTGTAACATGTAAAATAATGTTTGGAATTGCAATACTTGTTTGATGTTTGTGGTATAAGTAGAGATTGTCTACATTTTAAATTAGGGATATTAGTCGAGACCTACGTCGTGTTTGGTAAATGGCTATAAATGATGGCACTAGTAATATGTGAATTGTAGGGAAAGGCTAAGGACTTGTTTGGTTCACTATTATTGGGCTCCAAGAAATAGAATCAATTACCGATTCCCTTTCTTCTTGTTTAGTTTGACCCTTCATCAATCCATTACCATCACTTGGTGGTAATGGACGCCAATTACCGATTCCCTTTCTTCTTGTTTAGTTTGACCCTTCATCAATCCATTACCATCACTTGGTGGTAATGGACGCCTTCAATTTATTACCTTCCCCTCCCCCTTAAGTAACAAAATCCATTACTTAATGATAATGATTACCATTCCATTTCTATTACATGGCTTGAACCAAACACCTAATAAAGGTAAAGATTGTTGTTACCATTCCCCTCCCTTGTTTGTACAATTCCCTTTCCATTCTATATTTTGAACCAAACGACCCCCAAGGGTAATATCTTTTGATTTGAGGTAATGCTTGTCAACACGGCCAAAAATATCCTTTTGATTCATGTTTCTGCATTTTTCCATCACCATTTTAGAGGATGGTGTTAAGTAGTAACGGAAATTTATGAAGGAGACACATGTACTTCTATCTGGCATAGAGTTGCATTATCATGAAGCAGTAAGTCTATTATCTACTACTACTTATATCAGAATCCTGGTTTTGTACCGCTTGCTGGACTCATAAGATGGTCACAACTAGGCTGCGTGTAAACTTTTGCACATTCATTGTTACTCAACATTACTAGCAAAGATCCTGTTACAAGAGCTATATCATTGTTATCGTTTGGTGAATAAGGGGTATGGAATCTAAGCGTTTTCAAAATAACTATATGCTTTTCAATTACCAAGTGAATACACCTATGTACTTTTCAAAATTACATATGGACTCCTCAAAATTCTTTATGTGCAAAAAAATAGTTATCAGTATAATCCCATTGTTGGTTTTGTGTATTAAAATTGAGCAGAATTCACTTAATTACCTCATAAAAACGTTCCATTTCAATCAAGTAATCAAACCCAAAAACAAAATCATAAAAAAATGAGTAAATAAAAGTTACCCTTGAGCGCATACGACTGAATTCACTAGGCTTGAAATTCTCACGAGCAGATCTTTGAAGACGAAGCATAAAGAGTTCACCTTTAAGCTGTAGAATCTCTTCATTAAGTTCTTCATTGGTTTTGGTTCTAATTTCCTTCAATTCTTCCTCTCTTTTCGCCATCATTACCACCGTAGAAGGTGGTGGTTGTGCGCGGAGGCGGAGGAGGGGAGTTGGGTTGAAGCTTGGAAGACGAATTCCATGAAATGTGGATTTTGTAAGAAGTTTTGATTTTGGTGGGAAAGTTAGACTTGGAGATGAAGAAATTGATGAAAGAGAATGGCTTCCCAACATTTTTATGGAGGCTTTTTCTTCACCCTGTCCTGTGCTTCTGTTCTGCTTTGGGAGCTTGAGAGTTGAGTAGTGTCAAGTTTGATAGATAAGGTTTTTGTTCTCCTCTCTTCTTACCCCCACCACTTTTCTTATTGTTTTTTCCTTCCCTTCTTGTTTGGATTTATTTCACCTTAATATAATAATATTCACTATAGAAAATTAAGATAAATAAGTTTATTTTAATAGAACAACTAGTGTTCAAGCTCGGGGAATGCCGCAATTAATTATATCGTGTTACATTTCCTGAATTTTAACGATGATTGTGTGTCGTTGTTCTATTGAAAAGCGTTTAATGTTGTTGCTTTATTTTGCCCTACAATTTTTTTTATTGTAATATATAATGGGATTGTGGCATTTTGGAAAAGCTAATCTACTTTGTTGCTTTTCTACCTTTTCAATACAGGCTAGTCTTTTTATAGAATAAAAAACCTATCAATGATTAACGTTTCAGACATGCAAAATGTACAAAGATCAATTTTTGTGTTCGCCGGTGTGAATCTGAAATAGAAAATTACGGATAGAAGGACAATGAATAAAATCTAAATCTTTACATAGAAGAAAGCGCGCATGAGGAAAAAGAAGAATCGAGGGTTTAGGGCTTCTAATTTTGGTTGCTCTCTTTTTTTTTTCATTAGTTACACCAATATAATCAAAAATTGATCATGTCCTCAACCTACTAGATGTGGCACAATGGTTGATGTCTAAATATTTAATTGTATGGTCAATGGTTCGAAATTTCATAGTAAATCTTGAGGTAAAATTGACACGAGTGGCCCCATGTCAACTTATGAAATGAGTGTCACATGTTGCGTTACATTAAGCCCCTATTTGGTTCACATAGTGGTATGGGTTTGGAATCAGGAATCAAACCAAGGTGGTATAGGGTTGGAACTTGATTCGTGATACCATGTGCTTGGTTTAGTTTAGATTCTTCTAATGATTTGATACTTAAGGGCTTGGTATGAGCCATACCCACCTCATCCCTTGGGTTTATAAACCCTATACCTCATGGGTTTGAGGTGTGGGTTTTAAAATCATAAATTCACTAACCAAACAATTGGTATGGGTTTACTCCATTCTAAACTTATACCTGATACCTGGAATTAGCGAACCAAACTGGCCATAAGAGGTCCTTTTAACAATTATAATAATCGAATACTGCAAAGAATAAAAACAATAGAGAATAAAAATAAACTCAGTTCATTATAATGAGTCCAATTCACCAAAATAGACTGTTCACTAAAAATAAAGGTGAAGTGAAACAAGACCTAACGATGTATATAGCTTATGTTCAGTTCAATTCATAACAATACTTGTACTCTCACATTTCAAATTATTATACTCAAATCTCCTCATTTTGATTTTCTATTCCCCTCCCCCCCCCCACTTAATAATGGGTAATAGGAAGCCTTGATCATCCATAACAACCACCTCTACCACCCACCTCCATCACGCCCTGCCTCCTCCACCTCCCAACGACAACGGTTATCATCAAACCACCGCCACAACCTCCACGAAAACACCACCAACCCTTCCAAAAACCACCACCTTCAAAACCCACCTAGAGCCCATTGGAAACACTCTACCCACTCAAACTCCTCAAAAACCTTCCCACCTTGTCCCAAAAAACACTCTTATCCTATGAAAAGCCATTTTGAGCCCACTGAAAACCAACTTTACCCCACCCAAACCCTTTGAAAACCATTTCACCTCTTTCCGAAATATCACCCTTAGTGATATACTTCATTGGGCCTGCCCACACAGGTCTATCCAGATGAGAGTCTAACCACACATAAACTCAAAATGAGGTCTCATCTTAAAACCAATTGGTGATATAGGTTGAGCAGTCCACTAGCCTTATATGTGTGTCATCCTTCCTCTATTTATTTAATGTGTGTTAAACTCACATGTGGGTAATCTCTTAGCACTTATCCCATAAAAAGCACTCATAAACCCAAAAAACTATCCCGACCGATTGATGCTCATTTCCCCCACCGAAACTCATCCATCCCCCAAAAGCCACCCCAACACTATGCTTGATCCACATTTGCGATTTCTGCCAAAGGCAATGGGTGCTAGACCATGAGCGAAGAAGCAAAATCAGAAAGAGAAGTGAATGAGAGGTCAGGCGTCGGAGAGATAGGGGAGAAGTTGCTAGAGAGAGGAAAAAAGAGAAAAAAACAATTTGTTTTAACCTTTTCCTTTATTTACCAAACATACTTATGTTATAATTTGAGGATTTGAGTTTGCTTTCCTTGTCCGACTCTTTCTTCTTTTTTTCTTTTTTCCTTTCTGAACCAAACACCCTTTTTTGTCAATTTATTTTTCCCCCTAGACAAACACTATTTCTTGAATGACAAATTGTAACCTACTTTAAAATCCCAAATGTAAAAATCAAAGATGAGTTGCATGTTATAAATTTAGAATTGTATCAGCAACAAAAATATTGGGTTAATCAACTTGGTATTTTTTCTCATCTGGAGTAACATAGCGGCATATATATTTAGGGTGCGTTCTTGATCGAAACTTATTTGAACTGAACTTATCAGACTTGATTGGACCCGATTCCCCCTAATTTCCCTTCTTCACGCATGATTAAACTTAATCAACTCTAGTCATACCTAATTGTACCTTATCAGTCCTCAAGCTTTCTTTTTAAAGGCAAAGAGAAATAGAGAACACTCCCTTTCACCTTAAAAAAAGGTAAGTTCCAGTTTAATAAGTTAAGATAGTTCCAACTTCCAATTACATCTAACAAATTTCGATAAGTTGTAATAAATTACACCTTATAAAATAACCTTCAATAAATTTTAATAAGATTCGAATAATTTAATTAAGATAATTTCACAGAAGTTGAGGTAAAAATACGATGAATATAGCCACCAAAAATAAAGGATCAAGTTCAAGTGTAAACAACCAAGGACCCTTGGGTCCAAACTCTAATGGTATGACCTTTTTTCTCCTACGTGAAAGACCAAAGTTTTGAGCTTAGCGGAAGCAAAAATAATTTATAGAGAAAAAAGAGTTGGAAGTTTATGCCTTGTATAGGCCTTTAAATTAAGGCTCTCTGCAAAAGCATCCCAAAAACTAACTTTTATTACGTTAATATAATCTCATATCGTAAAAAAGGGTCAAAGGAAGATAGAAAATAAAAAAAGCTTGAATAAATGGGATGAGATCTATATGCGACGCAGGACTTTTTATCAACGTCACTTGCGGGAAAGCAGAGGTCCCAAGAAATCGGCAATTTCCCCAATAATAATGAAAGCAAACCTAACAATCCATTTATCTGCATCAACATTTGCAGTAATTCTTCATTACATTTAATATAATCTTTCGTACACATTGAAGAATATCCCTTTTTCCCCTCCAAAATCCAGCTGTTCCTCTACACATTCCCTCAAATCCAAACAGGGCACTAATTTCCAGACAGAGAAGGGTGGTGGCGATTGGTGTTGAATGTGGCGGTGATGGGTGCAGCAGGGTCGAAGCTCGAGAAAGCTCTTGGTGAACAATTTCCTGAGGGTGAGCGTTACTTCGGCCTCGAAAATTTTGGCAATACTTGTTATTGTAACAGTGTTTTACAGGTATATTTTTATAACCCATATTGTAAAATTCTGTTCTTTCATGTTTTTTTTATGTAATCTGTTGAATTTCTGGTTATTTATGATATGGGTTTGTGGAATTTGGATGTGGGTTTGTTGTATTTTTTCCAATCTTTGTGGGATTTATTGCAAGATTCGATTTTTTGTCATATGGGATTTGTGATTGGGTTAATTTAGCTTGCAAGAATGAAAATTTATCATGATTGAGAAGTATTTGAGGGAGATTTTTTGGGGAGTGAGGTGATGGTGGAATGTTGGTTTTTAAGATCTAAGCAACGCTTTGGTTCGTCGCCTTTTGGTTGTTTTTGCATTAGCAGATTAGGGCTAGGGAGTAGGGAATGGGTATCGAATTTTGGGATGTTAATACTCCTGGTTTTGTCAAGCTACAAGATTAGCAATTTAAATCATTTTGGCTGTACAAGTTCTGATTTCAACTTGTCATATTATGTACTAGAAGGGTTTTCAATTACTTGAGTAGATAACTCCCCTACTACTAGTTGGGAATATTTGATTCTTGATTTGAAATGTCGTTTTAGGCTCCTTTTAGCTGCATGTTTGTGAGTAATTAATTGAATCTGAACAAGTTACAGATACAGTAGAGACAATGGTTATAATGGAGTATGTCTTAAAGGTTGGTACGTGGTAGAGAGGTGTATATGAAATGAGTTGGTTAGGTACCTTGACTGATAGATCATAATTTGATACATTAGTATCAGTCATCACACGGGGTGTGTTCAATATGTGAAGCCTATCGTGCTCAGTACTATTATGACGACTGAAATCTAAGGATGATATACATGTTTACCTTTTATGATGTTCTATACGGTACAGGCAAGTGCGACATGGTAATGTTGTTAACAATAATGGTAGTGTACTAGTGTAGTATGTAGCTATCTAACATTTGAGTCAAGACATATGAGATTACACTACTTTCCCATATAATGTATTTGTTACATTTTATGACAAAAGACAATAAGATTAGATCAGCTTATCCACTATCAGTAGATAGATTCATCTCTAGAACTGTAACTTTGATAAGTATGTAAGAAGATACATTTATAATCTGCTCCTAAGGTAGAGATAGAGTGGTCAGTCTGTACTTAGAGTCCAGTGAGAAGGTATTGAATGTAGTAGAACAGGAAAGGCATATCGCATATTCTTATATCTTAAGAGGTAGTAGCCTATTCATATTCATGATAAAGCCAGGCTCTAGCGGCCATTAATATGCAAAATTAAACCACATTCTTGTGAGTGCGACCCTGAAAGAATTTGAGTGACATCATAACTTTTATTCTATAGTTTTCATCCTGGAGAGACATAGTTTGTGTTCATGTAGAAATCATAGTTTTGTACTTTAAAAGTAGAAAGAATTGACCTGATAATCTGATAGAGAATACAGCAAAGTTCAATGAACCCTAAACTTTGTGTAACATCTTAAGAGTCTCACCTCTTTCAATACGTCACATCTTCTACATTTTCGAGTCTAGTTGGATAATGGAAAGTGTGGTTGATAGCATTAGATTAGTTGGCGGACTTGGCACGCTACTCAAGGGTAAACTGCCTGGATTCCAATTGCCTCGTAATGATAAGGAGATCGATGATGTAAGCAGCTTAGTGCTGTAAATGATGCACGTTGGGGAAATTTTATATGATTGTCGTCTTACCATGCCATTTGTAATTTCTATATTTAATTACACTTCCAAAACTTGATATCCTATATTCTATATCTTTTAATCCATGTCTCATTGTCTTCTGATGTGTAATCTTTTAATAGTTTGCCTCCGTGGATATAAATCTCAGTTGCATGGCTGGAAATTACTTGTCTAGGTCTAGGTGTTTGTAAAGGCAATAAGCCTTCAATCTAATCCACTTTGACATTGGTAGTCATTGGCTATATGAGCTGTCTTGTCTTATTTTCTGTATTATTGATTTAATTGAAGGCAATAAATTGGACAATTTAGATCTTAGTACGATGAAATTTTATAAATTAGTGTATTGGTTTCGGAGTTCTGGTTTTGGATGCTTTAGAATAATATTCAGTTTGTTAATTTGCCTTCATGCGACATTTGCAGGCACTTTATTTTTGCGTTCCGTTTCGAGAACAATTGCTGGAGTACTACTCAAATAACAAAAGTACTGTTGATGCAGAGGAGAATCTCCTGACGTGCTTGGCTGATCTCTTTACTCAGGTGAACACTTTACATACATATCTCTCATTTACCTAGTGGCTGGGGGGAGAACAGGGAGAAGAGGGGGGGGGGGGAGCTTCCAATGATTCCACAGTGCGACTAATCTTGGGTAGATAACGAAGCTTATACACTTAGCTGGATCTTTGATGTATTGCTCCTTTGAATCGTGTTTTCTTTGATTTGTTTCAAAAAATGTTCTTTTTATATCTCAATTAGTTGGAATCTCATTAATGAGGTATGAAATTGTGAAGTGTTCATGTTCTCACACATTTAATGTTTTTGAACCTTTTTGTTTTGAATTTTTTTTTCTGTTACTGTTTGTGCTGTTTTTCTCTGAATTTCTAGCTTCTCTGAACTTCATATTCTTGTGTATTCTAGATAAGTTCGCAAAAGAAGAAAACAGGGGTCATTGCTCCAAAGCGCTTTGTCCAGAGATTGAAGAAGCAGAATGAGCTTTTTCGCAGCTATATGCACCAGGTTTTTCCCTCACTCATATAGTCATATTTCATCATTTGTGCTGCAATTACTGCTTCCTTAACCAGGATGATTAATTATGGGCTCCGGTAGCATGCTGATTGCTGAGTGAATTAGCTGCAAGAAGATAGTAATAGGGAGTGGAAGTCAATTGATTAGCTGCATGTTTGGTCTAGGCATCAAGTGATTTTCCATAGGCTTTACAAAAGCAAGTTCGGAATTATATACTACTTTTTCTGTATTTCCTGACACAACGTTACTTTAATTATTTTTGGACCTTTGTTTGCTTGCATAGGATGCCCATGAATTCTTGAACTTTTTGTTGAATGAGCTTGTTGACATACTGGAGAAAGAAGCACAGGCTGCAAAAGGCGACGAAGAAACTTTGCCATCTGAAAAGGTTGCGAATGGACCAAGGGATGCTCAAGCCAATGCCTCTAGAAAGGAACCTTTAGTAACCTGGGTACACAAAAATTTTCAGGTGATTTCTCTAGTACATAGGTGTTTTGGAAGATAATGCACATTACAAAATACTGAATCATGCTATGATTCGCATTTGCAATTTTTTTTGGGTCAATAATTGTATTAAATAAAAGAGAAAGTATGGTCAATGAGGATGAGGTTCCTCTCAGCAAGACTACTTACAAATTGCACTAGCTACTTTTATATAATAGTATCCTGTATTATTTAGTATTCTGTTTTGTTTTATCTCTTCCCTCCTCTCTCTGCTGTCCTTCCTCTTCCATATGGTTGCTTTGATAATTGTCTGAAACGCTTCTCTGACAAATTGAAACAGGGAATTCTCACGAATGAGACAAGATGCTTACGGTGTGAGACTGTCACAGCAAGGGATGAAACCTTCTTTGATCTGAGCCTTGATATTGAGCAGAATAGTTCAATTACAAGCTGCCTGAAAAATTTCAGCTCCACAGAAACTCTAAATGCTGAGGACAAATTTTTCTGTGACAAATGCTGCAGGTAATTGAACATTTGTTGTCCTGTCTCTTCTATCTATCTGTGTGCTGAGTGCTACATACAAACTTATGTATGGTTGGATTTTTTTTGGAATATGCTGGCCTTGGAAAACAGAAATTTTGCATGGAAACGACTGAACTGATTTTTTCTGATTTGAATTTGTTCTGGGAAACTATCAAGGATGTCAAATCATCTCCACACTAGTGATAAACCGAGTTATTGACCTTTGGAAATCCGCGAAGGATGCATTTCATCTCTGCAGTTATAATATCACAAAGTTGTAATATCTTATATATAGACATTAGACCCTTTTTGTTGCTGAGGTTTGGAAACAATTTACTTTTGGTCATTTCCTGCTTGGGTGATCTTACTCTCGGGAAAAGAATTTTTATTGAGTAGATGAAAACAAAGAAGACTATTAGAGTATCCTTTTCAAGTAATAGAGGACATGTAATGAATTTTTGTAGTCGACTAAAGTATTTTTTTCATCCCTGTGCAAGTTTGTGATGAGAACATGAGACCCCTTCTAAATCTGACCATGTGGCTTTTGACCACTATAGGAAGCCTAAAATTTCCTCTTCTTGAGCAATGACTACCTCTCTTAAAAATACTGCCTATATGTTATTGTGCTTTGAACTTTGATCCACGATGATCTTGCTTCTTCCTTTCTGCCTTTTCTTTAATCTATTCAATTTAGCCTTTTTATATTTTTTTAGAGATTTGTAAGGATTCTTCTAGATATGATATATTTCAGAATTCTCTATTGCGATGAAGTTTAGAAAGATTCATAGATAACACTGTCAAGGGATAATGGAGAAAACATACTAAGTGTTGCATTTAAGACATTATCTTTGCTGGAGTTTACAGTTGAAATTGTGATGCTGTGCTAAATTTTACTTTCTCACTTGGCTATTATGAGCATAGGAACAAGAATATTACTATTTGTGGAAATCGAATGATTTTCTCTTGGAATTTTAGGGATTAACAATGACACTGACCAGAGGCACTTAGCCCATTACTAATTCTTTTTGTTTTGTTGGGGAAGTTTATTGGAAAGTGCCAGCCGAAGGGAAACTTTTACTTTCTCACTTGGCTATTATGAGCATAGGAACAAGAATATTACTATTTGTGGAAATCGAATGATTTTCTCTTGGAATTTTAGGGATTAACAATGACACTGACCAGAGGCACTTAGCCCATTACTAATTCTTTTTGTTTTGTTGGGGAAGTTTATTGGAAAGTGCCAGCCGAAGGGAAACTCTAGTAGGTTTACTTATCATCTACCTGAAGGAAGTACTCTTTGCAGCATGAACCAGAATGCCCTTCATATGGCTTCTGTCCTATATGAGAAATACAGAAATCACACTGTTGACATACTCACTGTTGACACACTCACTGTTGCACACTAAGTTACCAATCCTTAGAAAACCTTCGGACTTCTCTTTTTGCTAGGCCATTTGTAGGTGTTGTCAGCCATCGCTGAAATGGACTTGTATCGACTTTTGGATGACTAGGATAGGAGGAGGAAGGAAAATCTGATAATTTTCTTTAGCATATTTCAGCTTAGGTAGTAACTTAAAGTTTGAAAGATTCATATTTGTAAGTAAAAGCTTACTCGACCAAGTTCCCTGGCACAAGTTCTTGTGATGTATCATGTCTCTTCCCCAAGGAAGCTTTTTTGCCTGGTGTATCAGATCTCTCCTCCCTGCTATCTGCTTCCTGTATCAGGAGAGTAATAAATTAGAGGGTTTGAGTGAAGGCAGATAAGACTATCGGAGGCTGAAAGCTGACCTCCTCTGTTGGTAGAGAATGATGTTTGCTGTTGATGCTGAATGCCAAACTAATATGCATAATAAACTTGATCACTTGAATAAATAGAAAATAGAGTGTAGATGTCTGAGCCCTAAGGCCTCAGGGAGCTCCCAACATGAATTAGAAAATAGAGAACCTTGGAGAATATCTCAAATTGGTGTTTTTTTATTGTGCTTCCACTTAGTACTACTCTCTACTCTCTTTGGAGTCAAATTTCATCAACTATCTATTTAATCCCATTGATATACAAGAAAGAATATCATCATGGTAGATACTTGTTAGATTGGTCATAATAGATAAAAATAGTTTATTTTCTAAATATTAATCACTTATATGTAATTCATGATATTAATGGTTTTACACAAGCCGTAGAGACCTTGAAAAGGCAAGTGGGGCAAACAATTAGGGACACGGGGAGCATACTTCCTTCGTCTCGTTTTTTTTGGTTTCCTGACACACTTCCCTTTTATGGATCTGACACAATAAGTGAGACCAAGCTCAAAATGGAATTTTTTTATTTATTACAATACTACCATTAACCAACCTAATAGTTTTAATACCTCCTAATCCAATGCATTTCACCCACCACCCTCTATTACTACCCGTCCTACGAGCTCCCTTTCTCTCCTCAACCCCACCTGCTCAACCTCCACCACCCAACCCAACCACCGAAAATCACAGACCAAACCACCACCTAACGAAGCCCGCTGGAAAACCACCACCAAAGCCAATCCGGCAATACACAAAACAACCCACCGAAAAATTTCGCCCAACCTGCGGAGGAAGTATACCCTACCCATTGTGTACCCCTTCTCCAACGGAGGAAGTATTTTAGTTTACTGTAAAATCACGATATACATATACCTCACTCATACTTCCTACTATTAACTAAAACTTTTTGTTGTCTATGAATCTATGGAAGTTTTAGGGGTTAAACTCTTTGAAATCTGTTCATTTATTCTTTTAATCCTGAAAATGGATGCAACAGTACTTACCTTCCCCTTCCCCTTCCTCTTGAGCCAGCACTTTGAAGATTCCTCATATGTAAAATGGAGTTTTCTTACATCTTTTTCCCCCCTTGCATAGGGGGCACTCTTCCCCATTCTTGATATACTTTTCAGCTCCAACCTGCTCCTCCATAGTCATGATAGTGGTTGCAACTTAAATAGTAGTTTTTAAATACTCTAAACCTTTGATTCAAAAACTCTAGCTTGGAGTATAAAACCAGCAAACCGAGGTCTTGATGAGATGGTTCCCCCTCCACAAATTTGCTTGTGGTTTTTTTTCATCACAGGATGTTGGTTTGTGCCCTCCCCAAGCGACTTAATGGGACAAAGGGGTTTCCCCTTCTCGTCATCATATACAACAACAACTAAGCCTTATTCCCAAAGCCTTCTCGTCATCATATGTGATAGAAAATTTGTTGTCCCTAGCTTTTCCTAGGATTGGCTCCATAACCTCTCTTGGATGTCACCAACACTTTACCTAAACGATCTGCTTGCCTTTAAAGTCGTAGGAACTCTGATACCACTTCTTGGCTTTTGATGGTGAATGCCAAACTAAATATAGAGGAGTGAAATGCTTTATGGAGGAAATCCATAATAGTACAAGGGGATCAGATGGGAAACAAGTACTAGATCAGAAATATAGTGAAAGGTGTAAAGGCCCTAAGTATCTTATAGAGCATCTAGAAAACTTGGAATACCTTAGAGAAGAAACTCAAATAGGTTTTTCCTTTTGCTTCCACAAGAAACTCAAATAGGTATTTCCTTTTGCTTTTCACATACTAGTATTCTATTTCTAGCAACAATTAACCTCTCAGTCTCATCCTACCATCAATGAAAACTTGGATAATCTTGGAGAATTATCTTAATTAACTGAAAAAAAAGAAACCCATACCTTTTTCTTTCTATATGAAAGTTTTAGTGGGACTAACTCTTGAGATTACATTCATGTTACTCTGAAATTTGTATCTAAACAGCAGGGACTTTTTTTCTGGAAGTGCAATAAACTCTGCCCCCTCTATGTCCTATGTGAAGCTGAACTTTCTGCTAAATAACCATCATATGCTATGTTTCAGTTTCTTACTAATTTATTGGAAGCTAATCCTTGATGGTTGATGGGGCAGTTTGCAGGAAGCACAGAAGAGAATGAAGATTAAGAGGCCACCCCACATCCTAGTTATTCATTTGAAGAGGTTTAAGTACATTGAACAGCTTGGTCGCTACAAGAAACTATCCTACCGAGTGGTCTTCCCTCTTGAGCTAAAACTGAGCGATACCGTGGAAGATTCAGATAGAGAGTACTCCTTGTTTGCTGTTGTTGTCCATGTTGGTAGTGGCCCTAATCATGGACACTATGTTAGCCTTGTTAAAAGTCATAATCACTGGTTATTCTTCGATGACGAGAATGTGGAGATGATTGATGAGTCTGCTGTCCAGACATTTTTCGGGTCCACACAGGAGTACTCTAGTAACACAGACCATGGGTACATATTATTTTACGAGTCCCTTGGTGATAGTAACATTAGCTAGACATAGTATCCCCATTTATTAGGAAGTTTTCCCAAAATTTTGATCTCTTCTTTTAATCTCTTGTCTCCCCTTCTTTCCTTCAACCATTGGGAGAAGTAGGGTATCATTGGTTAGGTTGTGGAAATGTATACTGCTTAGATGGGTTGGCATAGTTAGGGGCTTGTACAGGGGGACGTTGGAGCGTTGAAGACCTCGGTTGAGGGATAAGTGAAATTACAGTGTATATGATGGTGAGAAATTCTTCTACCATTTTTTGTAACCTTAATTGATGTGAATGTTGTTCCGAGTTCCTGACATATAAGGTGTATGAGACTAGCAGCCAACTTTTCCATAGCAGTCGAAACGATTTTGGTTATTCAAGAATATATTTGTAGGTTTATGGAATGGTACTGGATAATTTTCCTTCCAAGTCTAATGTTTTATGGTACGGACAAGCTGATGAATGTGGTGGAATTTTTGTAGGAATAAGTTTGAACAACCAAGCTAGTTAACATGGTATGAAAATTCCTAGTTCCCTTGCTAAATCAAATTGTATTGGGTTGTTTACTATTGTTTTTTTGTTTTCATATTTTTTGAAAACAAAAAATAAAAGGAAAACACTAAAATTGGATTTCACCTTTTAGTTGTCAGTATGCAAAATCATCATGTTTCCAATAAGTTTGATTCATTTAATTTATTACAAGACATACTTCCAAATACAAAAAAAAAACAAAATTGAAAATCACTGTGATACCAAAAGGGTTCCATGATGTTAATGTATGTGAATTTTTTTACTATCTTCTCCCCCTCATTTTCTTTTACCTTGTTTGTGGTCACAATATTTTTTTTTTTGTTATTTACCTATATTATATTAACATGTTAAGAAACTTTTTAATCATCTACCTATAAAACGTTAGTCCTTATCAACCTCATGCATTCCCTGAATATTTGCGTCGAAAAGAGATGTAACAAATAAATAAAGATGACGTAAGAGAGTCGGTGTTTTTTTTCTTCGTATATGGTTTTCTTATTTTTGCTTCCTGTGTTTACTTATAGATGGGTTTGCAATTTTGGTTATTAACATCATTATTGTTCCCTTTTACAAACTTTTTATCATTCTTGTCGATGCCATCTCCTTTGACAACGGTTTCAGTTGACGATTCATGTTAGCCAACCCCAAAACACTTTGGGAATAAGGCTTAGTTGTTGTTGTTGTTGTTGTAACATCATTATTGTTCTCACTAGTATTACTAGTTTCATATGCAACTGTTATGTGCGCAAAAGAATATGTAAGGATTTTAGAAAATGCAAAAAGATGTCTAAGATTGACATGTTTGTAAACAAAAGACAAAAACAAAAAACTTAAGCTCCTTAAATAAGTAGCTTTAACTTCCTTAATTCATTGTTTTTCTTTTTCTTTTTTTTAGTTTTGGTGTTTTCTCCCTCTTTCCTTATCATATAAATGAAGGAAAATAATGATATCCAAAGAAACTTAATTCAAGGTGTAAAATAACGGCGGAAGAAAATCCCATCAAGAAAATATTATGGAATAGAAGGAAAGAGACTCAAAAAAGGTTAGGACATTTATGGAAACAAAGAAGCCCAAGGCTTATCTTTGTGCTATGGAGGTTGAATCTTTCCTTTAAGAGTAACTAATTAATGGAACTGGATTGGGTAAGATATCATGAACCTTCATAGGTTAAAAGATCATGAGATTTGTAAAATTTGCACATCTCTGAGATTCACGTATATACAGATATACTCAGGTTGCAAACCTGATAGTTGTGAAGAATAGATGAACCTAACTAATTTCGAGTACATAATTTATAAGCTATATACATATGACATAACCTTGTCCTACCTATCAGTGTAAAAGCTATACAATTATTGATGCCAAGCAGTCAATCTATGTCAGATTAAAAATTTAGTTGCTAAATCTTATGGTAAGGTGCCATCATTCAGCAATACATCAAGATCAATCAGGTCATCATCATCAGCACCACCACATCCGTCCTGCAAAAACATGAAAAGCGCATTATGAAGACCCAATATGTAGATGGAAATAAAGGGATGGTCCCGTGTTTCTGTAGTACCTTCATCTCCTTGATCTCTTTTACTGTGGTAAGCAGCCTGCGGTATTGGTCTCTTGCCTCTGGATATTGAACCATTGACTTTACCCTGCATAAAGCTTTTCGTAGCCTTTCCTCAGCTTGTTTTCTACCTTCCTTGAGAAAATCATACTCATCTGCCTTTGATGATGTGCCCTCAGATTGCGGCTTCACAGTCAAAGTCTCAGATTTAAATCCCCGGAGCCCACTTCGTTTTCTTCTCCAGCGAAGGATTACCTTCTCCATGATGCCAACTGACCATACAAATTTTTTGTAGTGTTTTCTTGCCTGGTGTCCTCTAACATGAGCCTGTTTTAATGGAGATTCGGCATTTTTCAGGACTGATACTAAAAAATAGGAGAGAATCCATCAGGCGGAAAACATCAATGAGCCTTATATAATAGGAATTGCTAACCTGGATTTTGACAATCCGCTGCCTGAGTATAAGGAACTCTCTTCTACCTTTCCAACTGCGGAACTTATTCTGTATTCTGACAGCAGCAGCATGCACCAGCCCATCATGTTTGCCATGTTTGTGGGATTTCAAGGCAGTTTCTCTCAGAGCGAATTCATTTGACCTTTCCATTTTATCACTACCAAACTCTCTCATCTGTTTCCTTTTGAAAGAATTTAACCTGTAGACTTGATGAATTCGTGCAGCAGCTTGAGTGGCATTGCAAACAGCTGCTAACGAGTCCTTCAGGGATAGTCCAAGATCATCTCCATCGCTAGACGGGGTAGCAATCCGCTCCGAGGCAGTTAAAACAGATATCATCCCAGGCGGCTCCACGGCACTATTCCGTTTAATTCTATCCTTCAAAGTTAGACATTCAAGATGAGCACTCAAGGCTGATTCAGCCAGAAAGCCAGCAATCCCTTTATGGCCATTCTCGGAAGCCAGGTCAGCAGATGTTCTTCCCATTGGATATGCTGGGGTAGGATCTGTTAATGCACCAGCAGATGCACCTAGAGTGATGAGATAAACAACTGTACGCTCCCTTGACCCAAAAACAAACAAAATGGACAATGAATGAGATTCAAATTCTTCTCCATCGGTAAGGTATGTGGAGACGCAAATGAATGCTTTTAAACAAAAAGGGAGAGAAACAGATAATTGTAAGAGATCCACATGATATCCTATTAAACCATCTAGAAAATGCATTCTTCTTTTACGTGTTTGTAAAGCCCAATTAACAGCACTTTTCTCCATTATTTGGTTGTGAGATGGGAAAAGGTGGCAAGATTTTTAAGTATCGGAAACTCCTCGCTATCGAGTAAGAATTTCAATGTCTAATAGAAAATTGGAAATTGATCACTCTATCCCTACGCATTCCCCAGTTACACTTCTTACCCCTTTAACCCCCTACCTCTTCATCCAGTTTGCTCATAAACCCATGAGATTGACGTTTTTTTTTTTAATTCGTTGTTTAAGCCACCACTACTGGTATAAAACTTTAGTCCAACCGAAGACAACAAAAGAAGCAGGTATGTAGTCCTTACCTGCCATAGTATGCTGCCCAATGCAGTGCAGTCCACCCGCGCATATCACGGAAGTTGATACTCACACCAGCAGCTACAATTGGGGAAATGGCCCAGTCATAACCAAGAGCAGCTGCAAAATGTAGCACACCCTGGCCATTCTCATCCAAACCACGGGGACCCTTTCCACCTTCAGCTCCCTTAGATAGAAGCCACTCACACAACTTCTCTTTTAAAAGCTTTTCAGCCAGCTTATCCTTCACTTCACCCAGAGAAACATCCTCTTTATAAGAAAGTTCCAGTATCTGGAGCCACTCACTATCACTTCCTTTAAGCAATGAAGTGATTTCATGATGCAGATCGAGGCTACCATCCCAATTGGTCAGCAGCTTATTCTCACAATAGCTAGAACCCAATGACAGCAATTTGCAAAACCTTATTTGAAGTGAAGTGAGGCAATTTGCAAAACCATGCATAATTTTATCCCGAAACTCGAACTCCCTCACTTCACTGCAAGTTAATCCATTGGAACAAATTACATAAAAAGGAACTCTAGCCACAGAATGTGGGGGTGCATGACAACGTAGGACACCATCAGATATAACTTCAGCTGGTACCTCCACCTCACCAAACATGCATGACCACTCAGATTTTCCAGCATCTGGTTCAGTGTTCAGGAACTTAGCAGTAATTAGAACCTATAAATGAAAGGCAATATCAGTTACTGTGCAGCCGACAATATTTTAAATAAGTTGGCACGTCAAAAAGATTTGCAGCTGCTATACCTTAGTTTCAGAGCCTGCATAACCCCAATTTGGCGCAAAATCGATAATCCTAAAAGGCTGGTCTTGTGAAAGTGAGGGGCCAAGCATGTAAGAGTCCAACTGAGCTTGAGGAGAAAGAATGGGACAATCATTTCGTTTGTTATCAGCAACCAGGTATGCACCAGTTGACAGCATGACTGGCTCCAACTCGCCTAGCTCTTTGCTCATCCACTGGCTAAAGCTGTCACTCTTATTTAAAACTTCATCTTTGACAGGTCTGTCTAATAGAGTTCTTGCCGTAGAAAAGCGGCTAACACTCTTATTTAAAACTTCATCTTTGACAGGTCTATTTATTTGAGTTCTTGCAGCAGAAAAGCGGTTGGACTGTTTCTGAGCAATCAGAGTGCTCTCCACATCTAACTTATTTTTGTTGCATGCTGCAATAGAGGACTGATTTTGTAGATGATCCATAGCATGCTTAGTCTGTCCATCCACACACATTATCAGTTGCAAGGTAATGTACCTTTGGCAGAGTAGCATCTTTCAGTTTACAAGCTGAGCCCAAATGAATGGCATCTTCAGCAGACACCAGCAAGTATTGAAAACATGTCAGAGACTTCGATAATAACAGCATACTGGAGAAAAGAAACTAGGGCCCCGCCCTTCATACCCATACAAGACTTTGTTTTTGGTTTAAAATTGGATCTAGAGAGTATTAGACATGGAAAAAACACCAGCTTATGGAAAGCTCGAACACTTTTCATCCTATTTGAACACAAGAAAAGGCCAGTGAGCTACAGAAACAGGATAACTTTTTCGTGAAAGCACCTTCAATATAGGAGCTTTCTAAACACACCAACCTTTTTTGATACTTCCTTCAACCATATAATTTGTTGTCCTTGGATAATAATTCATTAATAAAAGATAAAGGTTGCGATCATTTAGGTAGTGCAAGATGATTGAATAACAAAAGAAGTATTCCACTCCGTCGGTATTTCTTGTTCTTCTCACTTTCGTTTATGGGATGTATTTATCGTTCTTCCTACTTCTATTTTTTCCCTCACAAAAGCTAGCCCTTGAGGAGGGACGGATTTAATATGAGTTGACTGGTTCAGCTGAACCCAATGATTTTTGAAGAAAAAAACGAAAGTATATATTTTTAAAAAAGAAAACAAAAATAAAGTAAGGCTTATATCTACCACGCGCAGCAATAGTACCAAAGTACAAGGAAGCAACGATGGTTTTGGCCGGTGTACCATAAAATTTCAGTGGGAAGTGGCAACTGGCAAGGGATCGAACCCTTTACATTTGGTTGACTTTTTTTCCTTTTCAAGTTTCTTTTCATTTACTCCTCCTGCCTCCTCACAACTACTCATCCTCACAACTCTTCAAGCCCTAAGTGTTAACTTTAAATTTTATTGTTTCTTCTCCAAATTGTTTTTTATTTTTATTTTTTGTATGTTAAATTTTTTTTGATTAGTAAGTAGGTATCTAGTCATTTAGGTGAGCTAATGCTGTAATTTGGGTATTTTGGTTGATGTTTATGTAAAAATTGTAGTATAAAAAAAAAGTTTTTTTTATTGAATACTTTAAATTCTCTATTTATAATTACTTAATTAAATATATTCATACATGAGGCTAAGTAATTTAGTTTATACACTCGTAAGTTGTACATGACTCGATGTGCTAATGTGTACTTCATTTAGTTAGTTCATCAATCATCAGTTTATACTCATGATAATATTATATATTTGACAATGTAGATTGTGGAGTTTGGAGTCTTTGGACTATGAAGGGTTTAGAATGGTTTTGGAAAGATCGTGCGGGGAAGGCTTTTTTAACTTTTTTAATTTTATTCTTATTGTTATCGGAAGGATGATCTCCCTATTTTTCGACTGTAATTTGGAATTTGAATTAATAAATAGTCCCTCTGTAACAGTTTAATGACAACAATTGCTTTTGCACGCATTTTAAGGAAACTATTTAAAAGTGTAAACGAACATATTAATCACAATAATTTTAACATTAGTAACTTATAATCTCATTCCCGCTTGTATCAAAAACATTTTGATTAATTTGCTCGTTGACACCTTAAATCGTTTCCTTAAAATGCGTGCAAAAGCAATTATTACAATTATACTGTTACATAGGGAGTAGAATTTTCTACTCGCTTTATTTTGGTCTTAGTTTTTGAATGACTTCGAACCCTTAAGGTGGTAATCCCGGAGGTTTTCGTAAATTTATACATAAAAGGCGATCTTTTACCAAAAACAACTCTCATATGGTATTTAGCAAAAGATGCAGAAGAGACAGATGTCTTGAGCGACTATATGATGGTAATGAAAGAATAAACTCACTTGTAGGCATGCTTGAGAACCTATAGCTTTTCGTCTATATTATTTTCAATTTATTGAGGCCTCTCGGATTCATGTACCCATGCATGGCGGTCCACTTAGCCACTTAATTGTTGTTTAATTCAATTTCCACAGGAAAAAAAAAGATCTATAAAGAAGGCAAGAAGGTAAGAGGTGTAACAACATGATCCAGTCATCCAGCTCAAGAAGATTCATAATTTGCGATCAATTGCTAATTTGTGATCGGCAATATGACAACTTGATTTGTCAACATTTTTAAGTTTTATTTGAAATGCATGGATTTGATAGCTCGGAAAGGGATAAAGAAACAAGTCAACAAAGCTATCCAACCAAAAAGTACCGCAGCAAAGAAATTTGCAGCAACTACCATGACTTGTCAAAGGATAGGGTCGATCCACATCACTAGCTTCTTCCCAGGAGAAGAAAAGCCAAACCAAAAACGATTACCACATGTGTGACAGTAATCGAAGGAGTGCTTGTCACAACCCAAGATGTTAGAAAAGAAAAAAGAAATGTATAACATGATATTTTCTTACAATGAAAAGAGCAAGATAGTAAATGGGATCGCGTTTATGTATTATATACTTAGCCCTCCTAACAAATAGTTATAAATAGTAGTATGGCACAAGCTAACATGCATGATTATATTCCGACGCCTTATCAGTTATCACTGAAATCTCATAAGCATAAAACAAAAAAATCAAGCTATAGTCGTTTAGAACCATCACCTGCCATCCTTCTGCCCCTTGTTCAGGATCTACAAATGCCTGGCTTTCATTAAAGGGGTTTATTGAGACATGCTTGGCAAGCATATTTTCTTGTTTAGGTACGACACGCACAGAATTTGAGTGTAGATTGTACATGGATGGTTTTACTGATGCAGATTGCACTATGGCATTGGGACTCTCCAAAGCATTTTCCCATCCCCATAGCTCTTTCCAATGTTTTTGTGAAGGTCTATCTTCATCAATCGCCAAAGAGGGGGTAGCTGACTTTGCTTGAGAACTACCTGTTACAAAAAAGAGTAGAACATCTTCTATATTTAACTATCTTTTCCACAATCTCATCACATCCTCTTACAAATAATCCTGCCATACGTGCAAAAGCCACAGCCAAGCAAGGCAATGAATTTTCAAAACGAATTGGTTAATTTTTTGGTACTACAGATAAATAATTGGAAGACCAATGACTTACAGGAAACTTACGAAGAAATCTGACCAATAAGATAGGGAGTTCACAAAAACAATTGAACAAGCAGGACTTCTCTTATATAGCATTGATGACTTCAACGTCCAGGAAAGAGAGAAATCCCGAGCTTGCTAGAGATTAAGTGTTGCACTTGCACAACATATCAGTTTGTATCCAACTTAGGTTAAGAGACTTTTTCATATTACAGATGTGTTACAAGTGACAGTATTCAAAATCAAAAGAGCACTCAGCACAACAGTGTGATTAAACCTGTTCTTGGCAATATTGCAGCAGGACAATCTTTATACTTTGATTCTTCTATGAGGATCGTCAGAGGAATAAAGCCTGCGATTAATCGAATGCATACCTGACTCGGCATCTTCATGATCTGATGCCTGACTACTGGTTAGGCTTCTGCTATTAGTGTTTTGAGAACACACATCTGGATTCATGGAGTATCCTGCTTCAGAATTGCATATGATTTGTTCAAATTCCGGAGATTTTGTAATAGCTTCTTCAGTCTCTTTAGAGTGGCTGACATTTTTCCTATAGCCCTAATAATAACAACACAAAGAAGAATGGATAAATTTGAAGTCACTTAATCCACTTCTCCTGTGCACAACAGAACCGGAAACAGGGGCTATGAAGAGAAAATACACTAACTGCCGCACATGAAGAATAAATACAATTTTTTTTCCACCTAAGCCCACTATCACCACACCCAAAGCTGTGGAATCTGGTCCAGGGGTCCTTTACTCCTATTACAAGATTCAATTTCAAGATTTCTTAAACCAATTACTACTTTACTAGTCCTTCCCACTATTACTATCATGTTCAGACAACCATTCGTATTTCGTACACAGTCGATGTAAATCGATGGTGCAACAGAAATCACAAATTTTGAGGCATATATGATATATGCACAGAAGCAGTCAATATATAATTGGATAGGGAAACATACAGATATATGCTACTACATAGAAAGAAAAAAACTAATTGTCAGCTAAATGATGAGTTTTACGACAACTAAAATGCAATGGAGTTTGGATGCCAACTGCCAACCTTCACTTCCCTGTAGTGAACAAGAACAATATGTGAGAGCTCCCTGCAACAAAAAAGAATGTCACGAAAATTAATACACTCAGCACTAATGTTCACATGGAGGGATATTTAACACACCAAACTAATTGTCAAATGCAGCACAAAAAGAGAAAAACCACCATAATCCCCCTCATTAATTTTGTGGCAAATTCAAAGAACATTTTAGTTGAGAACTTGAAATTATAGTGTATTTTCTAGATCTACCTTAAGATGACAAAAGCTTTCAAAATTCAGAATTTGGAAATTCAAGAAACTTTAACAAAGGTGACTTGTCAACCTACAAGTGATCCAGCAATATAGTCTCATTGCCTCGTCAGCAAGCTGGAACTCGAGGGGACTGGGGACCTAAAGGTTATACGTGGTCTTTTCTGAATAATAGATAATGAATCCTAAGGCAAAAGGTTATTGTTATCCATTTAAATGATAAGATGCAGTAAAACTATTGAGATACATATTCTAGGAAAAAGAAGACATAACGCAAAATTTATGAGTAAGAGCATTAACAGCCTGAATAGATAAATTCTGGCTTTCCACCTTGATATGCTAGTCCCAGTAGGCAGAAATATTCTGGTTCCATTAAAAACAAAAAAAAAAAAAAACTGGTTGCCAGTGGTTTTTTTTTTGGCATTTACTACTTTGGCAGCAATTTCTTTTGGATCTGCGAATTTCTGAGTAAGATGAATAGCTAGTAGCTACTTAGTTGACATAAATTGCTTAAATAAATGAATACATGTACTTATATAATAAGGGGTAGGATTCGCAAAAACCAAACTGAATTGAAAACGGAAAACAGGGCGAAAAATGGGTACATTTTCAAATATAAAAGTATATTCTCTTGTAATTTCTTACTTAAATCGCTGATATAATAACTTCGTGTACCTTTTGTCAACGTCATTGGCGTCATATCATTAATACAATAAACGTCTCATACTCTACCAATTCTTTTTCTTTTATTGTGTATATTTCAAGTCAAGAGTTGATAGTTGCTAGTCCCTGTGCCCCAAACCTCTTGACGCCAACTTTGGTTGAAATCGGCATAAACAATTACAATCCTCAACATTCAGGAGATGAGGGCTCTCCCAAGTTTCTCTTTCTTACTTCCCAATATTTTGCGATACTCTTAAAAATCCCCTTCAATTTATTACACCCCACTACCAGCTAGCTATTGTAATTGTACTACACTTACAGAGAGGGGGACCACTATTCTGCCACGTGTTTTTCAACCTTTTTCTTCTGCCTCCTTGCATAAGTGTATTTGATGGGTGGGATGACATTCTTCATTGTATTAACCCCAAGCCAGACTTTCAGCTTGTCCTCAAGGTGAAAAGAAGGAAATCTGAGATGGAGTCCTGAGCATCTTCCCATGTAGCTTCTTCATGAGCTAGTAACTGCCACTGAAGGAGCACCTCAGTCAAAGTGTTGTTGCCATGCCCTGTTTGCCTCACCCCAAGTATAGCACCGGGTTGCACTTCCATTGAGAGTTCAAGTGGCAGTCACATATTGATTGCCCACAATCTTTTTCAATTGAGATATGTGGAAAACCGGGGAAGGAGGTCCAAGATCCAGTTTGTAACTCACCTTGCCAGCCTTTTGAATGATCTCGTAAGGGCCACAACAACTAGCAGACAACTTCTGAAATGGCTTTTAGCTAGGACTTGTGCCTGTAGGGTTTGAGGCTTTGAGCTTAAGGTAGACACTCTTTCCTTCACATCTCTTCTTTTTTTATCCTCTTGGAGCTTCATGTTGTTTTGAGCCTTGAAGAGGTGACAATTGAGATCATCCAAGATGGCATCTCTCTGTAAGAGTTGATCCTCCATTTCCTCCAATGAAAAAAGTATAATGGAGCCTCTTTTAGACCTGATGGGGGGGGGGGGGGGGGGGTTCTCTTCCATATAGAGCTTAAGGGAGGCATGAGTAGAAGTGTTGTACCAAAACTCTGTCCATGGTAGCCAAGCTGCCCAAGTTTTGGGCTGGCCATTTATGAAGCACAAGATCTCCTTCTACACTCTTGTTCACCACCACAGTCCATTAGTTTGGGGTTGGTAGGCAGTGCTTCTGAGAAAGTGTGTGCCTTGCAATTTCAAGAAATCTTTTCAAAACATGCTGAGGATCACCTTGTCTCTATCTGAAATAATGGTGGGGAAAACCATGCATTCTCACTACCACCTCCTTTATGCACATCCAAGCCACCCCTTGTCTTCCTCATTCAGCCGGTTAAAAAGGAAGCAATGCTCCTCCTCCACGTCTTCGTTCATTCCCGATGACCCAGGTGGTTGGAATCCATGCTGGAATCCGCCTATCCAACTCTCGTGCCTTCTCTTAACTCCTCCGTGTCACTTCTTGCTTAAAACCGGTTTATGGGGTGTTTCCTTGCTATCTCCAGTTCTTATCTCCACCCTAAACTTATCTTGGTCTCCTCGAACCTTCCTTAATCAGATCCTCTTGCATTTCTCTTGACCTTCTACTCTTCCCTCCATTCTCAAGGAGTGTTGGGTCATTTCCTCGGCCATCTTAGCCATACTCGAAACCATTTGATCAAGAGCATCAGCCCCATGGCAACGCATCATTCAAAGCTAATGAGGTGCGTTGTTGCTCTAAGTTCTCAATCCTCTCATGTTGTTAAATGATCCCACCATTATTGTTTCTTCTGGTGAAGAACCCAGTAAAAAGGGAACTAAGATAGCTACTGTGTTGCTAACCTTGAAAAGTTTTAACCATGACAATCCTCAACATTTGAGATGAGGGCTCTCCCAAGTTTCTCTTTCTTACCTCACACTATTGCATCCCTTACTCATAAAATTCCTCTTCTATATATCGCAACATTATACCCTTCCCTCTGCCAGGCGTGCCAGCTAACAGTCCTAAAGCTCTTAACAAAGAAAAGGAATCCTACGTAACAGAATTCGCAATTGAATATTCCTCTTCTGCCACGTGTTCTTCGGCCTTTTTCTTCTGCCTCCGCCTCCTCGCACAGGTATATTTGATGGATGAGCTAATATGGTTCAATGCATATTAATGCAACGATAACAAATTGGAAATACCCTTCTACGATAACAAATTCACGATATCATTGGTACACTAGTGACAATTGCAAATTCTGGAACAGACGAGGGTCTCCACAAACCCCCCTTGGCCCGTGTTAGTATCCCACCACCTTCCACACTTCCAAACTCTATCACATAAGGGTAATGAAACAATCCACTCTTAACTACCCTGCCACCATCACCACGTCATTGTTACAGCCCCAACTTCCCTATGGACGAACAACCACCGCCAATCCCCCCTTTATTTTTATGACAAGTAAATAGACTAAAGCCCTTATACGTATATGAAGAAAATAAGAACAAAATTCTCCCACTTCTCTCCTCGAAGCTCTATGCACTTAGTGTGTAACTCCTTAAAAAGTGTATGTTCAGGATGTATGAAGACTAAACCCAGATGGCCAATTGAACAATAAAAAATAGGAGTATCTAGTAGCTAAATAAATCAAGAAGTGCTTACTCTTCTAGCAGCCAATAACTTCTTCTTTGAAAATTTTCATTGTCTTCCCCATGGGCATAGTAGCAGTGCAGCACATCAATACTTCCAGCCTACATATTGACATACAATTGACATATATGAGAATGACTACAATCAGTTATGGTAAACTGGATCATAGCACATCAATAAAACAAGTCTTTCCACTGAACAACTCAAAAAAAAAAATACTTGCAATGTGCTCTGTCTTCCCACTCACCAACCCCATCTATAATTAAAAATAATTCCAAATTGAAACATGATAAGTTAAACAACAGAGCCGAATGACCTAAAAGTAACTACAGATCATCTGTGCCTCTTGCCTTCAGCCTCTCGTGGGCCTCTTTAATAGTCTTTCCGTCCTTTTTCTTCCTCCAACTGTGACCATCCTTCCTAAAGTACCTTAGCACCTTTCTGTCAAACAAAAAGAGTGAACCACCTGAACAGAAATTGTATATCATCAATGACAATCCTAAATGAAATCTCAAACTTCTACCTTGGTAAGATAGCATAACAACCCAATACTACTATATTAGATATAAATATATAATGGATATAAAGAAATAACAAAAAAAGTGGTTTAAGGACACCAACTAAACATAGGAACAAAATTATGAAATATCGCCGTACTTTCTCCGTAAACGTCCTCTTAGGCTTGGGCATGCATCTTAAGACTAACTAGTAGAGAAGTGTAGGTATTTTTGGTAAACAGGGTAAAAGTAAGAACTATAAGTTCATTAAAAATGAAAGAATTAGTGGGGGAACCCACATCACATGGGATATGAAGAAAGACCGAGAGATGAGCCACAATGCCACATCACAAAGGTTGGGTGGGGTAACTTTTCCATTTGAGGTAATTTGTGGATTGACCAAAATAGTATGCAGTACAATTATTTGGGGATGGAGCGAGTAAAAAGGAAATCACAAGGAGAACCAAAGTTAAGGGCTTGATGTGGTGAATCACACAAAAAGAGTAAAAGAACGGACAGACAAAAGTGTGTCAGGATATCAGCTAATTGCTGCAGGCACAGAGATAAGTTTCCCTTTCAAACAGGATTTAAATAAGAAAATGGCAAAAAATAGCGCAATCACAATCCTCTAGATGTCCCAAATTATACCAGATAAGTGAAGCTAAGAGAAAAATAGAACAACGCATTTTTTGTGATCATGGATATTGCAAGCTACATAAACTATAGGCTTTTAGCAAACATTTTCATAGCATACAGCCGGTACAGACATACGAAATCATGAGCAGATCAAAGAAAGGACCATAGAGAAGATAGTCGTACTAGAAGGCATATTCGGGGGCTCTGGGGCAATAAGAAATCTCTCATGATTCCTAAGAATCTCACAGATTTCTGGTGTACGCAGCCACCTATGTTGAGCTTCAAGGAGCATTTGTTCGAAGTCTGCATTCCCAAAAAAGGCAGAAGTTTATACACAAAGCAAGTACAATAAAGCAAATTATGACATTATGGGAACCCATGAATCTACAACCTTCAACACAATATAGGCATCCAAGTACTCGAAACAAATAGATAAGCAAAAATGAGTTAGGAAGGGAGGACAAATAAACACTACGGGCGTGTACGCTTTACATAGCCCTTGCACATTGAGGATTTATATGTTGAAAAGAGAATAAATTGAACGTACAGAATCAGATTTAACATGCAAGTTGCAACCCTTTGTCAAAAAAGAGACAAAAAAGTATTGGCATATGAACTCTCACATGGAAAGCTCAAAGTATGTCATTTTTCCTGTATGTTATTCCCTTAAAGTCCAGACCAACTCAAACTTTCCAGAGCATGTAATATGTATATGTAAAAGAAAGTCAAATTTAATGGCAAACGGGAATCACATATTCTCTTTTCAAGCTATCTTCTCGGGCAAAATTTCTATACCCTAAATGTCTCGCTAATCGCAATAGAAGAACTAGTAAACACGTGGAGAGATGTTTAGTGAGAAGAAGAACAACGTTGTTAAAACTCTTACCCTTTTAGTTGGTTATGAGCCTTTGCAACTTTATGCTTCAAATAATCTCTTGCTAGGTAACAGCCCATTCGTTATCATTTTCTTATTAACAGTTTTCAGTTTTTTTTTTAGTACCAAAACCAGTGTCATGGAAACTAGGTACTTTTCCTGTCTTCAGTTTTCAAAATTGACAGGATTACTGTAAGAGTGTAAATCTGACTTAGTTTAAGTTTATTTACCACTTATATAGTTATAGTACATATAGTATTACTTTTAGAATCTTAAAACCAAAAACCGGAAACTGAGAGTGATGCCGAACGAGTCCTTAAGTTATTTAAATTAGACTTGGACTTAGTGCGTTTTTTGGTGCTTTATTTCACAAATTGAATCCATAAAGATGAATACATGAATCATTGCTCATTGCCAAATTTCCCCCATGGTAGGAACCTAGAAATATTACCTTCACCCCTTAAATTTTGGGGAGAGAAATCTTCATCTACGCTCAAAATGGGAAACTACCCATATGCACACCATCATCTATCTCAAATTCTAAAACCAATTCTATTTAGTTACGAGCTTTCAGCGATAATTTTACACAAAAAAAAAGTGAGGAGAGCAAAGAGAAGACTATACATGATAACTAGTGATACAAACCAAAACAATATATTTCTCTAGGAAATCATGCATCCAAGACACAAACAACCAACAGATTAGAAACTAGTCCTAAAACCCTTACAGCAGATATAAATGAAAAAAGATTTAAACATATGACAAGCCTTTTTTTTCTCATTTGAAGCTCTCTAATATGAAGTTTGCTCGTGTCAAATGAGCGACGAGCAAGAAAATAGCATCGGTATAGGATGTTCATGCCACACCCGAATGTAGAATAAAAGTCGTAGATAGCTCGTATTGACTAACCGAACAACAAACACAAGGGGAAAAGCTTAGTTCATATTAAACATCTGTCAGATACAAATATACTACGATTTTCTATAAGTATACTACATTTTCTATATACTTACGTTCAGTAAGTTCTAAATTTATTAAGATTATATACTACCTTAAACTTTTGTTAAATATACTGCATCATTTATAAAATATACTACATGTACCTATAAATATACTACGAATGAATTGATAGATGCCAAATTTCCTATCTATCTAATAGGAATTGGGCAGCCCTCGTAGAGGGGAAAAGTCTATTATTAAAAACGCAAACATCAATTTCATTGGAAACTAACTGAATTAATCAAAGCCATTTTGCAACGCATACAATGCAATTCAACGCAATGGATAAATAATTGAAAGGAATGATGGAGAAATTTGAAGGGAGATAGAGCTGAATATTAACTTACCAAATCGATTGCCGAATTCGATATGACTCTTCTGAGCCATGAGAAACCTTGATAAAACTAAGAAATTGAAATGAAATTTGGAATGAAGAAGTGGGGTGGCGTTGATTAAGGTGGTAAAAGAATGATGAAATGGAATAGTATGTTAGAAGTTGAATAATTCAACAATAAGGAGAGGAGATTATATGTTTAGATGATGATATATGGTGGGAATACTGGGAAAAGGAAGCAACATTAACATTTTGATAAGTAACTACAAGGGAAAAGGGGAAGAAAAGAAAGACCGTGGAGACGCGAGTTGATGAATCAGAACTCGGTTTATCTCCGGAATCGGTTAGAGGTGAACGCGGAGTCATGTGATAAGGTTGGTAATGTGATTCAAATGCTGGTATAATGTTATACACTTGAGAGTATTATGTTCACGATGTATAGCCTATAGGTGGTGCTAAACAACGCCATGTATTTTCTTATTAATGTCTTGTATTTTATACGTTTTAACTACTAACTATATATTTAATATATTTTAATTACTAACGACTTTATCTTTTTTATAAAATGTGGTCCACCTCTTCCACATACTCCACACCACTCTCATTTTTCACACCCATAACAACCACCCCTTCACCATCATTTCCGACGTTACTTTCGGCGGCGGCAGAACTTCCGGCGACCGGCTCAACGCCGGAGTCATCTTCCACCATCGGCAACAACATCTCCGGCGACAACAACTCCGGCGACAGAAATTCCGGCACCATTATTTCCGACGATACTCCTTATGGAGGTTAATTTAAGCAAAAAAAAAATTGAAAAATGACCGAGCCTTGTGCAACACAAGGCCCACCATGTGGTCGTGGGCCTTGTGTTGCACAAGGCTCGGCCATTTTTCAAAAAAAAAAAGTTTGTCGACAAGGCTCACCATGAGGCGAGCCTTGTGTTACACAAGGCCGGATATTTTTCAAAAAAAAAAATTTACCTTAGTTTCCGGTGAAGACCCACAACTTTCGGCGAGACAAATTCCGGCTAGAGAGCCCGCAAAACGATGAGGCCCTTTTCTGGGAAAAGAGACCTACTCCGGCGGGGGCTCCGGCGACACAACAACTCCGGCGGCGGCGACCACCCAACTCCGGCGGGTGTTTCGTGAGGGTGAGAGTGAATGTGAGAGGGAGAGGGAGAGTGGGGAGAGAGAATGAGAAGGGTGGGAAGAGGGGATAAAATAGTGTATATTTTTTTTAAAGTTTATATGTATTAGGGCGTTACCCAAAGTATTTAGGGCGGTGTTTAGTCGCCCACTTTAAATTGTTTGGAATGGTGTGAAATATAAGTGTATACTTCCTTTGTTTCATATTAGATGATACACTTTGACTAGTATAAAGTTTTAGGGAGTATTATTTGACTAACTTCATGTTGGTGGGGGTATATCACAGGGGTTTGGGATGGATGGAGTTATTAAATTAATTATATGTTGGACCCATTAATTTAAATAAATAACAATTCTGTTGTACTCTCATACCATTTATAGAAGTGTATCAATTAATGTGGGACGGACGAATATAGAAATGTATCATCTAATATGGGACGGGAGGTATTTTAGACAGTATAAATTAGAAACTTTACATCAAGTTCAGCTTGTTTGGTTCAATTTCAGAATGGATTATATATCTCATCTATTGTTTAGTTCACTTATAAAATGGAATAGATTGTATTGAGTTTTTTTATAATATAATTAAATGAAATCAAAAACATTGAAAAACAAACAAAAATTTTGCCTCTCCCACTACGTGTTCCCCGGCCAGCCACCCTCCTCCCACCATCCCCTAATCTCCTCCCCTATCAATGTCCCCTCCTCCAAACAAAAACCACGTCTTCAACGAAATCTTTGTCGCCTATGACTACCTCCTCAACCGTAATCTCCAAATTGAACAATGACATTAGAGTTCATGCAATCGGGAGTTTTTGAAAATTGACAAAATTAAGATTCATGCACTTTGGGATTTCTCGACTTTTGGTAGAAAATTTAAGTATTAACGATTTTGGTAGTGTTATGTTGACGAAATAACTATATTAGGTAGTTGTATGCTAGATAGTTTGTTTTAAAAAAGTGATATTTATTAGGCACGTGCTGACAATTTTGCTAATAAATATGATAGTTTATTTGGCAATGAGTTGTGCTTCCAACATATGATAAGTGATTTATTATATTTATAAATAAATTATAATTATTAGTCACATAACCAATATATATATGCTAATAGAGGTTGAAAATTACAAACATACAGTAATTTACCAAACAATGGTTTTGGTTCAACTTTTAGAAAAGTGTTAAAGAACAAACCGCCGTCTCACCTTTCACATAAAGCTAAGGGGGTGTTTAAGGGGATTAGAGAGAGTGATTGGGATTATATATCCCAATGGGTAGAATTCCCATGTTTGTTTGGAAGGATGCGGATTTTGAGGGGGATTGAGAGTGGGGTTAAATACCCCCTAATCCCACCAAAATAAGACATGGGGGCAGGTATTAGGGGGTGGGATTAAATTTTAGAATAAAATTGATTCATTTACCCTTGATGAAAAGTAAGGAAAAGAAAGAAGGTGGAGGATTGTTAAGGGTATTGAAGTAAAATCATAAATTAATCTCAATCAATTCCCTACTCATACCAAACAAGGTATTTTATCCTTATCCCACCCATCAATTCTCAATCCTCATCCATCCTTCTAATCCCCAAACTCCCATTCCCATATACCAAACGCTCCATAAAGTTATTACTATTTTTACTTATTCATAGTGACTTTACCATTTATGCGAGACTCTCTGAGACTTAAAACCATATTCTTTTACACCAGAGTACTCGAAAAACATTTTATTTTAATTCAGTTCAGTTTAGATCGATTTCAGTTCGCTTCACTTTAATGTCAAGTTCATTAAGCGGAAGAGAACCCGACCTACGCATTCTAAAATAGCAAGACTTGCGTTAGCGGCTTGCGCCCTTGCGGGAGCGATCAGCGAAGTAGACAAAAGTAGTCAAATAGTCAATGAGAGAATCCTCCTCAGTTTCTATCTGAGTTTTGAAAACGAAACTGCAATTGAGAAAGTATAACAATCTAGAAAAAAAAGAGGGAAGAGAGATCAAACAAAGACAAGAACAAGAAAAAGAATGTCAGTTGCTGAATTCGGGCAGTTAAATCTGGAGGAACTTCCGCCATCTCGAAGGGTAACTCGCAATGTTGATTGCTTCCAAAAAATGGAGCAAATTGGTGAAGGAGCTTATGGGTATCTTCTCTTTCTTCCCTTTTCCTTTTTCTTATGGCTACTGGGCAGATTCTTGAATGAAGCTACCGCTCTTGTGCATATACTTCGTCCGTTTCTTTTTTTACCGGCTACAATTTTCATTTTATGCTATTCGTACACTACCCTTTTTAACCATCTATCATAATTACTACTTATATTAATAGGATATTAATGTTGAGGAAAAAGCTAACAAACGTCGCAGCGTGTTAGAAAAGGGTGCTAGAATTGGAAATAATAAATTAGCATAAACAATATCCGTGATTTTGATATACTACCTCCGTCTCATATGTATTGCAACTTTTGATATTTTACACTATTCATACACTACCCTTTGACCTTCTTTTGTGATTTATACACAAAGATAAATATAGCCATGTGGGATCTTGTTATATTCGTGTCGATATATTCTTAATTAATATCAACTTTTTATAATTTTTACTTAAATAAAATTAGAGATATTAGCGTCTAAAGTAGTGCGTTGGGAGGCGTAAAACTCCCTATGTTGCAATACATATGGAACGGAGGTAGTATATTCCAATATTTATGCCATGTTAGGAAATATGTTTAATGTTTAGCAAGATTCTAATATTAGAAGTGGTGCATTGGAAGGCGTGCAACTCGGGTTGAGATCACGTAAAAAAGAACTCTAAACTATAGAGTTTACTCAAGTCTCAAAATAGAAAATAACATTAATAACTAATTATTTTGTGCATTTGTAATTCTTATATTGAGTAAACTCTACTGACAAAGAAAACTTTAGAGGATCTCAACACGTGAAACTCTATATGAAGTGAGACTTTATATGAAATTAGTTTGTGTCTATGTCTTTCAGGCTCCATTGTGCTTGAATATCTTAATAATCTTAGACGAGAAAAAGATAACTTTACAGAAGATAAAGAAATATATGCAGCATTAGATGGTCATTGTTCTTTTAAAGTACAGGGATGAGGTAGAGAATCAGAACTCATAAAAGAAAAAATGTTGATGCCCTATGGTGTATCATAGTATCCTAGAGGCCAAAGGGACTCCAATGTGTACAAGCTTGTACCACGACGAGACTAAATTAGAGACTCTTTACGCGGCTGAAGAAGGGAGGGAGTGTTAAGCCGAAGCTGTGGCCTTTTCTATTTTATGTTTTGGATTTGCTGGGGAGGGGATACTGAATGAAACTCGCATGGATGTTGTTGATGTGCTGGTTTCATAAGCTCCACATCCTCCAAATGCTTTTCTAGCTTCTTATTGGCTTATGTTTAGGCCTATTGTGTGTGTGCTGGTTTCATACCGGGGAAGTTGTAGCATATGGATGTTGTTGAGAAGTTGCCAAAAATGTCATCTAATTTATTGATATGTGTTTGTTTGATTGACAGGCAGGTATACATGGCCAAAGAAGTCACGACGGGAGAAATCGTTGCTTTGAAAAGAATAAGAACAGAGAACGAAAAAGAGGGGGTATATTCTTGCCTAATTATGTCAATTCCTGCTATGATTTCTGACCAGTGGCATAACACTTTTAAGATATTGTGTGTTGAAGAGAGGATGAGCTCGCTAACCAGTGTTTGTTTTCAAGAAGAAACTTCTGGGCACGTACGAGTTCACTCATTTCTTATATTGTTGTCAATGCAGTTTCCTATTAGTGCTATCAGGGAGATCAAAAATTTGACAAGGTTGCATCATGAAAACATAGTAAGCTTAAAAGAGGTTGTGATGTCTCAAGGTAATTCATCTTCGCTTGACAAGTTTTTTCATAGCAAAATATTATGTACTGCTATGATGTATTTGTGTAGTGAAGGTTTAACTCGTGCTTTTGAATTGTTTTGGATATTTCCTTAAGTTCCAGACAGGAATAATCAAATAGCTGTCCCTAAGAGTAGTTCGGGTAAAATTTTCTCCGGTTGTACTTACTGCAGCTGCATTAAAATGCATAATATGGCATGGCTATCAATTTCATCTTTCAGTCTTTCACTTAATCAGATAATGACAAGTACAATGGTGGTGTCTACTTGGTGTTTGAGTACATGGACCATGACCTGACAGGCCTCTCAGATCGTCCGGGCCTGAGATTCACTGTTCCTCAGATCAAGGTATGTAGATTTTTGTTGTCTATAGATATTTGCGACTATATAGATTATTCTAGTTCCTGCTGATAGTGTTTCATCTTTCAGTGCTATATGAAACAGTTGCTCACTGGGCTCCGTTACTGTCACGCCAATGAAATTCTTCATCGGGATATCAAAGGTGTGGATTGTATCATTTGTACGAGTCCGGCAATCCCCTTCTTTCACATTTCTCTCCTTTAGCAATTTAAATCTAGTTTTTATTTTCCCCTGCAGGTGCTAACCTTCTACTAGACAATAATGGAAGCTTGAAGCTTGCTGACTTTGGGCTTTCGTGCTCCTCTAATCTTAATAAAGGAAATTTTACTAATCGTGTTATCACTTTGCCATATAGGTAACTTCTGCTGTCTGAACTTTGAATTGAAGCACTCCAACTATAATCATTCTAATGTCTAAACATTGAAGCAATCAATGAAGGAAAAACAAGGATAGAAACTTAGAAAGTGCGAAAAAGCAAGGCCTGTGTTAAGCTGTTGATGAAACTCTGTACTGTGTCTCTCCCAATTGTGCTCCATAATTTCATTTAATTGATTCTAGTTGATTTGTTTTAAACAGACCTCCTGAGTTGCTGCTTGGAGCCACAAAATATGGTCCAGCTGTTGATATATGGTCTGCTGGTTGCATCTTTGCTGAGCTTTTGCATGGGAAACCCATTATGTATGGACGAAATGAGGTTAGACTTTCTGTATAATGTCTGTTTGGCATAGTTCATGTATACGGCTTGACATCCAGAGATTGGTTGTCGCTCATATAATCATGTGACCAGGATTTTGCACCGGGATAATTCTTCATCTGTCATTAGGATGGTTGGACTTGTCATTATCTGCATTATATTGTCATGTTTTATGACTAAAGTAGGACTTACATGGTCCCTGGAATCCCCTTCCCTCCAGAAAAAGAAAGAGATGATAGTGTAGAAGTCATGCATTTGATGATCATTTTGGAATGAAAATATGAGCTCTAGGATTTACTTTGATAGTGCGTCATTTATCTTTGCAGATAGTTCATAAGTTTACCTTTTTCAATATGACATTATCTATCTAATCTCTGGCATGAATTTCTTTTGCCATATATAATAGCCAGAGCAACTGCACAAAATTTTTGAGCTCTGTGGAAGTCCTGATGAAGCTAACTGGCCCGGTGTCTCCAAGATTCGTTGGTATAATAACTTTAAGCCTGTGAAACCCATGCGCCGACGTCTACGAGAGGTTTTCAGACAGTACGTTAATCTATGTCTAGCACTCCGATTTCAGTATCTTCATCGACCTTTTTATGTACTTTTCTGCAGCGTGCTGGATATCATCTCATAATTCCTATTTATAACAGCTTTGATGCCCATGCTCTTGATCTACTGGACAAAATGCTGATTCTTGATCCATCCAAGGTATATTCTGATATTGAACAACTTCTTTTAGGCCGGGGGTGGGTGAAGTGGTTGAGGAAAATGTGTGGAGTCTGGCGTGGGGCATTGTCTCTGGGACTACAGATAGGGTTAGACCTATGGTTGAAACTTTTTTGTCCTTAGAAGTATTACAGAGAGGGTTGGACCTTTTGATAGAAGTTGATTTTTTGAATTGGTATTGCTCACTATCTTTTTCTTCTCCTAATGCTTTGTAACAAGATATTACGTTTTTATCTACACTCTACAGAGGATATCTGCCAATGATGCGCTTGCTGCTGAATATTTTCGGATGGAGCCGTTACCTTGTGATCCAAAAAGGTTTCTTGCTTTGTACTCGTTGGGTTCAATAACTACTGATATCCTGCAGTTGAATGTCTGGACACATAGCTTTCAAGTCTTGTAGAACTTCTTTTTTCTTGTACACTTCCCTATATGATGGTATTAAGTTGGAAGAAAAATTCTCGAGAATATTCCGAACTATAGTCGGTATTCTCATAATAAACCTGATTTTGGGGGGGGGGGGTGTGTTCTCAAATGTATCAAATGCCCCGGTGATAGGAAGAAACAGATTTAGAACATCAAATCATGATGTGTGTGGCAGTCATTAATTGGGAATGAGGGGACAGGAGAAAGGAAGGAAAAGAAAATGATAGACCAATACAGGAAGTTTTGAAATCATTTTCGGAAGGCTCTCCCGATTGGTGTGAAATTGTTCTAGAATAACCTAGGGTTGGAATCATTATTTAAACTGTCCACTGGTAGGATTATTCTTGAAGCTTTGTCAAATTACATGATCCAAATAACTTGTTAGTTTATGGATGCCATGAGTTGAGTGTAGTGTTCTTGATGGTGCAGCTTACCCAAATATGAATCATCCCACGAGTTTCAAACAAAGAGGAAAAGGCAGCAGCAGCGGTTGAATGAGGAAACCGCAAGAAGGCAGAACTTGCCTTGCCCACCGCCTCATGCCCGTCTTCCACCTATCCAACACAATGCGCATGTCTTTCAAGAGCGTTGGCC
Organism: Patellifolia procumbens; assembly: GCA_947645195.1. Classification (NCBI taxonomy): domain Eukaryota; kingdom Viridiplantae; phylum Streptophyta; class Magnoliopsida; order Caryophyllales; family Amaranthaceae; genus Patellifolia; species Patellifolia procumbens. The sequence goes on from CANSGD010000144.1 coordinate 6,875,880, forward strand.
TGAGAACCATAATTCCATGAACCAAGTGCAACGATCATTACCCACCGGACCTAGAGGGCACTCGTATGGTGATCCACTGGTTGATGCCGGAATACCAAATAGGTATCCTTCCAGTGGAAATCTGACGGTTGGATATATCCCGACCCATGGTGTCCAGACTCAACCTGGTGGTACGTCTACAGGGCCATATCCTGCTCACATGCGGGCTGGTCCATATCCTGCAAGTAATATGACTAACCGATCAACTACTCCTAGTTATGTAGCTGGACCCCCGGGGTTCTCGCACAGAGCTCCAAATCCTGTGACTAGTAATCGGAATCAGCAATATGGATGGCAACAATGAAGTTATATTGGCATTTCTTTTTTCTTGGTAGCTAACATAGTGAAATGGAAGTTATAATGTGAAGCTAAATGTACTGTAGTAGACTTTTAAGAGCTAGATAGCAAAGAAAGTGCGGTGGTTCGTTTGTACAGATGGAGCTCTAGCTTTTCTTTTGTGTTCCTTGTTTTCTCGTGTAAATTTATTCTTACTTTTTAAAAACTTGATTTGTAATGCTTTTTCTGCAATGGCAGCTTCAGAAAATTAGTGTGTTTTAGCTGGTGCAGTTGTACACTATCATTTTTTTTAGTAGGTGCATTATACTTTTAGGCGTTGCTTGGTTGGAGGGAAAACATTTTCTAAAGGCAAATGCATTTATAAATTAGTTTTCCTTTGTTTGACATCACGCAAGAATAATTACAAAGAAAGGAAATATGAAAGGTGAAGGAGTGAAAACGGATGGGAGTCGAGAAAGTTAGTATTAAAAAATGAATGTCATCATGAGAAATTTTTTGATTGGAAGGGTTCTAAACTGTATTATCCGAGTGTTACAGGGCTCGAACTTATAATCATCAAGTCAAAAATACATGTACTAATCACCAAACTACTAATTTCTAATGTCGGATTACTCAAGCCAAATGGGGGCAAGTGTCGTTCTATGTTTTTCTTTTATATAAGGAAAAGCCGTAAGGTATCTTTCTTTCAAAAGCGTATGCTACTGTTCTATGTACAATTCTGTTTACTTTTTTCGCTTCCAATTTGTAAAAATATTAGATCAAAACTTTTCAAGAAAGCTGTGAATTTCCATGAATATGCAAGTACAAGGTGCAAAAATTACTCAGAAGACATAATATACTTGTGTGAAAAACACTATGATATGGGGAAACTTTACCCCTCAATATTCTATAGATCTGTTTAGAAATTAGAACAAACAAATGAAGATCAACATAATTTTCAAGGGATGGAAAGTTACAGGTCTCTGGTTGAGAAAGGAACTAGTTCAATAACAGTCAGCTCCAATCCGAAGAGTCGGTTGTAAATCCCAAATTTAAAACAAAACTTCAAACTAATCACTCGAAGATTCCTCCCTTCTAAGCAAAAAGGGGCAAAACTCATGGCACTATGTTTAACCATTCTCTCCTGCTAATTATCAGCATAAAACTGAGTCAACTGACTACGACAATGATGTGTTTATATATAAAAGATGTACTATTATAGCACTTGATATTTCATCTCATCGCTTCATTTAGTTAAACTACTCTAATAAGTATACTGGCTTTCTTCATGGTGGTAAGTTGAAAATTACCAGCAAAGTAAAAGTTGCACCTTCAAAGTAGCTAAGAAAGATTTTGTGGTTTCTTCGTTGCAAGAAGATGAACTATGATTCCACTTCGAGTACTATCTTCATGAACTCATAGACAAAGTAGCTAATGGCGGCAGATGGTAAAACCTGAAGAAGTTACATCATAAGAGTCAGCGCCCTGGGTCACACACTACAACAAAATCGTGAACATCTCTCTTTCATTTTACAATTAGGGGTGATAACGAGACGAGAGAACTTGTGTGTTACTCTAGATCTATTCGGTCAAAACTCAGTCAATACTCGACGAGTAAGCTCGATTCAAACTCGTGCTCGACCCGCAACGTTTATCAGTCGAGTTGAGTTGCCCAAAACTCGACTTGGAAACTCATGAGAAACCAAAAGGCATGATAATAGGCTAATTATTCGATTTTTATGCATATCTACCTTACGGGTGTCAAGGCAATGATACAACTGGCATACAATTCGAGATCAACTCAGCTTCAACTCCGCTCGAGCTTGGTCAAAACTCAGTCAAAGCTCGACTCATTCAGGACCGAGTCGAATTGAGTTCGACTGAGCTCTTTATCACCCCTATTTACAATAGCCTTCCCGCCTTCCCCTAATTCCCTCATCCTCAAAACAGCACATCGATAAAGGAATAGGAAAGAGAGCAGGGAACTGAGGATGTTTTCTGCAGCAGGAAAGGTTTAAGTGATCTAGGTGATAGCCTCAAAATTCGCTACAAATTCAAATTTGGCATTTTACAAATTCCCATCAGATATTAGAAATGCTAAGAATTTCGTTCATCTTGTAATACATTGAAATATATTCCCTATGCTCCTTAAGTCCTTATTCTTCTTCCCGCTAATTTTCACAAATTTCAATGCAAGACTTAGTAATATCTTTTAAAAACATTACTCGTAAAAACATAAGAAGTAAATATTTTGAAAATAAAAATTGAAACAAAACGAAGCTACAGGATATTTTTTTTTCTTGTACTGATGAGAATTTATGGCCACAATTTGGCTACGTAATCAAGACGTTTCATTTAATAAGGAAGTAGTAATTGTTAACGAATTACATGGAATAAGTTTTCATATATTACCTGTAACAAGCTTGGAATCAATCCTGCATATAGGGCTGGAACTCCTCCATGCTCCACTATCTTGAAACAAGTTGCTACAGCATTCAATTTCGTTTCCCGCACCTGCAACTGAAGCTGTCTTCTAACAACTTCAAATGGATAAGTAGCAGCTTCGGAACAAGCCCCAGCAATTGCCCCATAAATTAATGTTCTAACAGTACCCAGTTCTAACTGATCCAGAGCGTTAAGGTCTCCTCCTTGCTGTTTCATGTATTCTATTCTTTTTTCCCCTTCTGGTGAATGTAAATAGGCTGCTTTCAGAATATCATAAACACCATAAAAAACTGCACCAGAAGGAGCCATTGCTACAACTGATGGTACTAAGCCTTTATAAAGAGAAAGAAACCCTTCAGTTTGGATCATATGACGGCAAGTACCGATGACACCACCCAGAGCTTCACCACCTGGAGCTATCATAACAGTCCTGATCTGAAAATTTTAAGCATCTTAAAATTTAATATGATCTGAATACAACTAATCAAAAGAAACAAGCATGTTATTTTGAGATGGGGATGGGGTTGGTTGTTTATGCAAATAGCAAGGTAGGAGATAATATGAAGATCCAAGTTACAGAAACGAGTTTGACAGCCTGAAATCTAATACACAGACTTGGCCCCGCAGTAGCACAGAGGTTCTTTCCCTTAGGACTTTGACCAGAAATGTTTCAAGCATGTATTACTAACAACAACTAGGAAGCGGAAAGTATAACGAACTCTTTTATTACAATCCAAAGTCAATGAGTAGGGTCTTTTAACTTCTATGGAAATTGACATCTACATATACCAAAATGCTTTGATTAAAGATATAGAGAGCAAGAAAATTTATGCTTTATCTCCCCAAGCTTCAGTTCTAAATAAATCATTTTCGCCATTTATTTTACTAAGTGAAGTTAGTTTTTTTTACTTTTTGTGTTTTAGGAGGATTTACTAACAGTGAGCATGTACAAAATAAATTAAATTTTTTTTTTATTCAAGTTATGGGACAAAATAATAGAAAATGGGACACCAAATGGGATAGATGATCCGGACTCACCAGGGGGGGGGGGGGTCTGGAATTTCTTGAACTTTGGAGTAAAGTTGAATTTTATGGGGTGAGGGTAGGTAAGTCTCTGGCAAGTCTCTTCTAATAATTGAGCATGGATACTGGAGAAAGTTCCAGGGTCTCCTCAATCAATCCACATAGAGCTAAAAATCTGATATTCTGGTTTATACACACAACTAACCTGATTGTATCATCATTATCACATGACAAAATGGTAATAAGAACTGATGGTACCAAGAAAAGCTAAGCTTCACAGCAGCTTGAGATGTGCATCACTCAGAAATTGGACCAAGTGCATCAGGTGGTTGATATTATACTTGATAATATGTACATCACATAGGAAGAACCAAGTCCATCAGGTGGTAGCATTTTTCTACTTCAAGTGCATGCAATTATAACAAGTCCAACCCAAAATCAGAACTTTCAGATGAGACCACAACCCAACCTATACATGCAGTGGCACTAACGAACAAGGGAAAATAACAAATTTCCAGGCTGCTTTCTGCGCTCTTAAGCAAAGTAAAAAAATTCTAGTATTGTAACACTCCACCTACAAAGTTATCATGTTATCTCATGTTAAGAGGAATCTAATCAAGATGAGAGACTGGAGAAGATGCAAAATGGAGTTATCTTGATAGCATGAATAATTTTTGGTGAAGTCGGAACCATACAACTAGATAACTATTGAGACAGAAAAATAGTTAAAACAAGCTTTCTGCTTTTACCACATACAGTGTCCATGGGTAGGCAGAGTAAGGTAGCAGTAATACCAGCAGCAGCACCAGAAACAAATCTCTCAACATTTGTAGCTTCCTCATTTCCAGATAACTTGCGAAAGTAATTCCTATATGTATCATAAGCATAAAAATTAATCGCCTTAAAAGGAGCAGTTCGAAGGATGTTGACAAAATTTCCTTTCCAAAAGCCTCTGATTCCTTGTGTAGCAGCTATTGTTTGGATGAGTTCAAACAAATTCTTCTGCTCACCACGAACTATATACTCCAATTTTAGTCTTTCAAGGGGGGCAACAAAGGTCCTGGTACAAATATTGACCCAAAGATAAGAGGTTATTCACAAGCATATTCTCTTGATTCACAAAAGAAAGTGTCATTAAGGTAGCTGGATAATCACTAATAACAACAGTACTCTATTATGACTCATATATCCCTCTAGATTTTCTTTGATTGTATAAATTGTCATCCACTTTGGGGATAAAACATTAATCACCACAAAGGAATATCCAACTGACATTGCGGGTCCTTTCTTTTGACCTAAAAAAAAGTTTTGGGTCCAAACAATCTTCTATTTCAAATACGCTTCTATAAGTTCACATAATATCCAAAACTGTTCACATAATAAGTTGTAACACATTATAAGCTTCAATAAGTTCGAATAAGTTGCCATAGATACGATAAGTTCCGGTAAGTTTGGATAAGTTCAGATAAGTCCAGTTAGAAAAGGTTAGAAAATAAGGGGAAGAGAAGGCACCTTGTATATGTACTACCTTTGTCCCAAGATCAACTTCTTATTTGCCTGATTAGTTTGTGAAAATTATTATTCGTCTTACTTCTCTAATGTAGGTTTATCTTACACTGTAATTAAGCAGAAAGGGGGGTCTTTGAGATTAGCCATACTACCATCTATTCTCCCTCTTTTTTTCTACTAGCCAACCTTCTTTTGGTCTTCTATTTGTTGCAAGAACCCACCGAAATAGCCATGTGGGAGTTCAAAATTGTGCCTTAATCTCTCTTAAGAGGAAGTTTGCACTCAAACTAAGGTGTACAGTTATTGTTTGCCTTGAATTGCTAAAAGAACACTTGATTATGAAAGAATGTCCTTCCCTCAAGTGACACTCTATTCATTAAGAAAGTCCTCTCACTTGCACAATCTTCGTTTGGTCTTCTATTTGTTGCAAGAACCCTCCAAATAGCCATGGGAGTCCAATATTTGGGCCTTAATCTCTCTTTTGAAAGCTTAGGGGAAGTTTACATTTGAACATGAAAGAGTATATTTACTTTTTGTCATTAAATGGCTAAAGCAACACTTATTTTCAAAAGGAAGTCCTTCCTTCCAGTGACACTCTATTGCAAAAGAAAGTACATTTATTTTTCAGCATGTCTACTAAGGTTAAATCCTATGGAAGAACAAGACTTCTTCATCCTCCCCAACAGTAGATGCCTAATTAATTTAAGAGGTCAAATTCAAAATGCAGGGCTATGGTCACTTGGTTCACCTTGGTTGGGCGAACATCCTCATTAGCTGTTAGCCTGTCGTTTTAGAGATTGATGAAAACCTTGGTGAATTTCACAAATCCATCACAACATCGAAAATGACATCGCGATTTCCATGGACAATTTTGTTTCTTGAGAACCATAATATCTATCACATGGAATCGCGGATGTTGGTCGCGTTCCCGGTGACGAAACTGATGACGGTGGAGGCGACTCTGACCTGTTACAGTTAAGAACAGATCCACGATAAGGCGATAACGCGGTGTGATTTTTTTAAAAAATCACACTATTAGAGCTTTTACCTCTAATTTGCATTTTTGATGCTTTTTTAAGTGTTTTTATAACTCAATATGACTAAAACTATCATATGGTTGGGTTAAACATATATTAAATAAAAATACTTTAAACATGAGATCCACATCCTATTATAGATATAAATATAATATATCCTAACTCATATATGTTATTCAACTTGAAAGCCTACGCCAAGTTTTTCTCATATAGTTGGTGTGTGTCTATTGTTTTTGTGCAATTAAGTTTCCCCTTCTCTTTTTTTGGTCAATTCTCATAAATAAAGTGACGGACGTAATGGGTAAAAAAACATCCTGAAACCATAAGTCACTATTACGTGATGGACAACATAGGGAGAAAGACATGAAATTTAAGTGACATTAAGTAACGCCATTTCGCGTAATGGCAAAGTTCAAAATCCATTAAATAATGGGTAAAGACCGAGTTTTGATTCCATGCATGGAAGTGGCAATGAATTCCATTGTCAACCTCTTAAAAAAGTCTACTCCCTCCGTCCCAAAAAGTAGATTATAGTTCAAAAATAAAAAGGTATAGAGACCGTTAATATAAAATATTGATACTGTTCCTCAATCTACTTTTAGAAGTTTCAACATTCATACGTATGATAAATCTTTGATTGACCTGCACTAAGGAGTATCAAACCACACATAAGCCATGATAGGGTTCCATACTTTTATTCTAAAACCAATTGGTAGTACGCTAAGCAACCAAACTTTTATGTTAGTTAGCTTCATCTACTTCTTCAATATAGGATCACATGTGGGTTATCTCCTTAACTCTCCCCCATACATTTCTTCAAATCCTCTCCACGTATATAAACCATTGCATTACTATTCATCAATCTACCACTAGTAGCTTTTACCAACCATACATATTGGTAAATCTTTAATTGGCGTGCACAACTAGACCTAGTCGTCCTCCTCCTCAGTTCTCCAATGGGGAATCACATATGGGTTATCTCTTTAAGACTTTAACACTCTCCCTCACATGTAAGCCTATCTATTGGATTGGTCAAAAACATTAGTCCCTCTACTTGGGACTGGTAATGGGCCAAGATCATCCGCTCTCGGGACCATGATAAATCTTTCATTGGCCTCCACACCAAGAGGAGAGTCTGACCACTCATAAGCTAAGCCTAAATTAGGTTCCATCTTGCCCAACAAACTTATAAGTTAAGTCATCATCCCTCACTTCATCAATATCAAATCACATGTGAGTTATCTCCTCAACACATATCTTGTTAAACTTTCTCGATTCATCCAAACATAAGCAACCCAAATCATAGACATGTTATGTAGACACAATCAACTCCAATTGCAACATTGACTATCTCTAGGAACTTTCACTTACTTATGTGCAAAATTAGTTTGATCAACAACAACAACCAAGTCTTATTCCCAAAGTGATTTGGGGTCGGCTAACATGAATCGTCAACTGAAACCGTTGCCAAAGGAGATGACATCGCCAAGAGTGATAAAGTTTTTTTTTAGTTTGATAAACATAGATAAACATTCACATGCATACAAGTTCTAACTTTCCACATAATAAAGAAGTATTGTTAAAGGGAGATTATGCAAAAGTTAAAAATACCTAGAAACCATGGCTGCAACAGCGCCAGCCCACAGATGTTTAGTAGTATTGAGTGCACCACAACTTTTTGACTTAACCTCCTCCTTAGATTCCTCAACTTGATCAGAAACCCTAACAATTTCCGAATTCCGATCCCCAATTTGCCCGAACAATTGAGTAGAATCACCGGAAAATCCATCATCGGAATCATCTCTATCTTTCACCGATAAGCTCACAGACAAAAAGTCGCCGAATCGGCGAACTAGACGCTGTTGCCGGCGGTGGATTCGTAAAGGGAAAGAGGAGGAGATACAATTTGAATGAGAAGTCGACGAGTTGTTGTTTGATGAAATGTGTGAAAGAAAAGAAGAGGATGATTTGATGAAGAAGATTGAATTTGTGATTTTGAATAATTCAAGCTCATTATACAGCTCTGATTCAAGCATTTCAGGGAAATGTACAGAGAAAAGATAGAGAAATGTTATTTTTGAGTGATGAATTTGATGGAAAGTTTGGAATTTGGGTAGTGATTAGTGAGTAGTGACACAGTTAGGTGTAAAGCATGAAAGATGGTGAATTGGTGATTCGTTTTTTTTTTTTGAGTTAGGAAGCGAAAAGCATATACGTTGGTGTTGATGCAGACACCTAACGGAAGAAGAAGTATTTTTCAAGTGTTTGTTGTGATTTTTTCACCTGGCTGAAATGAATAGAAGAGCACACCAACCAACTCAATAAGGCTAACCACGGATGGCATTATTCCACATTTCCATTATTACAATTTACACATGTGGATATCATGTTAAAACTCGGTTTAATTTCATATATTTAATTTATGGAAAACTTCGATTTGGAGGATAATACTGATTGTATATGAATAAAAGTCTCTTAATTATAGAGTGAGAATCTAATGTTAGATTAAGTAATCTTATGTTAAGTAATACAACAATTGGATTCAATTAGTATGTGTTGATATGTGGGCCATCAAATAAGTATGTATGCTACGCCTCGATATAAAGCATGACATCGTGACATCATTTAGTTTATATAACTTGGTGTTTAATGTAGGTTCACCACATGCGTACTCAAAGACAAATTTGAGTTTTCATATTATTTCTTTTAAAAAATCTGCCTCCACCTACCTTTCAAGGCCAATAACATTTTCAAAATAGCGTGAAGTCATGGCAGAGGATTTGGGTTGTGATGATATTTGTTATAATGAATTTCATTATATTATAGAATTATTAGATTTTTAAATTGACCCTTAATTTAAAAAGTGTTTTTCTTAGTTGAAAAACATGTTAAATCTATCCAATTTGATCCTGATACTATTTGTCGTAGCTCTGGTTCACTTTCATCTTTGAAAGCTCCTAAGCTAGTAAGAGGGCATTAAAGTGTTAGTTCCTTTATCAAAGATATTAGTGTGGAAAAATTTAACGAAAAAAAAGTGAAAAGGGTTAGCAGTTAGCACACATGATATGTATGGTATATGATCATCATCGATCATAGAGAGACCCTTTACCATTTTGTACAAATGGTTTATTTTATTTGTACAGTTATGGTAGAGGGCACATTCCATTTATGTTTGTAATAAGTCAAATTCAAACGTGGAGTTGAAATTGGTTGTATTACAAATCCCAAATTTATATATAGCACTCTCTACAAACTACAAAGGGTTGTAAGTTGATTTCTCAAGGATGAACTTGACTTGTGAATTAATTAACATATTCGGTCATAAAGAGTTTGGCCATAATAATTACTAGCGACAAGTGCACGTTATGCTTGCAAAAGCGCTTAAAAATTTATTAGTAAAATGGTTCATTATCAAATTAGCAAATAGTATATTTTTTCTTTTTTATTTTTTGGTGTCCACTCCTTATTCCTTTATATATAGAGATAACCAACGTTTAGAAATTTACCGACAAGGGAAAGAGGAAAACTTATTGACACATTTTTTAAGGGGAAGACGTAGTATCTTCTTATTAGACCAATTGTACACGCAGCCTTAGCGTGGCAAGTAATGCACAATCTACTAGTTACATATGTTCTTTTTACTCAATTACCTAACCGAATAAAAGTAAGAGCTTTATCTATTTCATTAGTTTCTTTTTAGGTGACTCGTTTCTTTTTGACACATATATTAAGGAGAGAAGGGAGAAATGAAAAGTATTGGAGTAGAATTAAACATTGATTAAATAAGTGAGAAAAGGCTATAAAGTGGGAAAACCCATCAAATAAGTAAAGAAGTCAACTAAAATAAATCATCCCAAAAAGAAATAAAGGCCAAGTGAGGAGGTAAATCGTTTAAAAAGAGCTTGATCATAAACAAGGGAGGGAGAGTTTGGAGGGAACCTTTTCATGCCAAAGATTGGGCTTTTGAGCCCGCAAGAAGTAAACAAAGGAATCCATGGACTGCTGCGTGAAGAAATGTGATCTCGGACTACAGGCCAAAAATTGGGCTCTCGAGCCCGTGGAAACACTTTTTTCATAGGTCAAGAACTCAAGATGTACATTGTACTAAGTTTCTAATTGGCAATTATTTGCAGGGCCATTCTAATTAGAAAGTGCTCCCACTGTGTTGGTGTCCAACGGACAACCATTGTCCATGACGTACCACTTTAAAAGTACTCTTGGTTGGCGCATTTAATAGCACGGTTTGTTGGTTTATTTTTCTACTACTTTGTTTATGTTTATAGAGCATATAGATATTAGATAGAGAGGTTCTTTTTAGATGTTACTATGTTAGAGCCTCTTTAGATTTACTGAAAATAACTGAACTGAACTGAACTGATTGGCGCTGAACTGAACTGAATTGAATTGAATTGAATTGAATTGAATTGACTTAAATTGAATTTAATAAATATATATATATATATAATATTTAAACAATAATAATATGAATATTAAATAATAATTATGATGATGGGTAATAATAATGAATACTTATTAATGAATAATAATAATTGTATTTTGGATATTTTTAAATGATAATGATAAATAAATAATATCAATAATCATAAATTAATAATAATGATTAATGATTATAATGATAATTAATAACAATTATTTTATAGTCTTTATATTAATATATTAATACCTGATGATGATTATATAATAACAATAGTATCTTAGAATTAAATTAATATTACTATTTTAATTATTAGATTTAATTATACATTAATATTTAGTAATAAAATAACGATTGGGTCGGACCGTGCAAAATTACATAATAAATCATTTTAACGTGATTTGATTGGATTATGGGCTGAAAACGCGGGTTTATTTATGTTTTTAACCTAAACCATGTTCCTCCATAATTATACTAGTAATAATAATGAATAAAGCTATAATAAAAAAATAGTATACAAATAATAATAATAATAATACTTAATAATAATGATATAAAAATAAATAAATAATAATAATAATAATATAATAATAATAATAATAATAATAATAAAAGAAATTAGTAAAATAAATTAGACCAACATAATAATATTTAACAAAATGGTTATAAAAGAATGGATTTGAACTGAACTGAACTGAACTGATTGGAACTGAACTGAACTGCACTGAACTGATTGAAGCTGAACTGAACTGAACTGAACTGAAATTAAGCGGAAATGAACAGACCCTTAATCTAGTCCGTAAATTCTAATGAGATTCATACCTACAGGCTACAACTTTGGATTAAGAGTTCCATCTACACTATTTCCCTTGCATGAATATTTGTACACGAAAATGTAAACATTAGTAATGTGGATGAAACTTGTTCTATTTTTGGTTAATGATGGTGAAACTTGTTTGGATAACACTTGTTTGCACATCTTAAACGCCACTCTACAAAAATTTACAAGCTAAAAGATTAATTTGAGGTATATTTAATAATATATCGCATGAGGTATGACAATATGTCATATTCCTTTGGTATTTAAGAACAACAAAACAACCATATTACAAGAAGAAAGTTGGGATTAGGATGTTGCAAAATGGATAATTGATCAAAAAAATTCAATGAATTTTCATAAGCAAAATTGTAGACGTAGATGTTGGGATAAAAACTTGTCATCAAGCAACTAATATTCTGTCGCAAGATGGTCTAGAATATCAGGAAGGTGATTTGCTTTTAAAGGTCATCGGCCTTGGAAATAAGGGATCGTCGCTAATATAAGCACAACTACTAATGGCTAAAAATAGTGTGTAGAAAACAATATGAAGTTAAATAGAGATAAGTAGCATTAATCACAAACAAAAATCTTTACAAAACTAATTATATTATTGATTAATGCATCAATTTCAATCTTACACAAACTTTTATAAAAGTACATGAAAAGAAATACCGAGATTCTAGAACATGATATGTACAACCATTCTAATTCTAACTATGCTAAAACCAAGATAAGAGAATCTGAGTAGAATATTATTGATGTTGTTGTGTGTTGTTGATGATGAAATTTTCCTTTTATAGATGCTTTTTACGATGGTTATTTCCATGGTTAGCCTCCACGTTCTTCAGTCTTCACATGTCCCACGTAGTCTTGTTAATGGCGTCATTTTCCTAGATCATAGGATAACAATTTTATTGCCTCATCTTCTACCCAACGTTCAATGAAACTTCTAGGTTCCAAATTTTGTCTTTTATGCTTTCAGAATGTCGCGTTTCATCTTTAGTCTTTATGAGTCTTTATTTTGGGTTTTGGACTTTTTTAATTACTTGTTGGACCTCGACTTGGTTAATCTTGGATCTGCGCTTGACTTCTACAAAACTTCTACCCTTGTTTAGGCTCGACTTTGAATTGGTAGTAACATGAGGTTTTGGTTGGAGAAGAGTCCGATCATATACAAGTGCAATGAGATTTTATTGTAAAACCAGTTGTCAGTAATAAAGCCTTTCAAACTTGTGTAATAGTCATCCTCCCCTATTTCCAATTTGAAAAAACTCATGTGGGTTTTTCTCTTAACCCTTCCCTTACATGCAAAACCAAATTGTCCTTACACATTCTAGAGAGATCAAGACATCTATGGACTTTGATGGACCAACATAGATTCATGAGGTCAAATTGCAACAATTAATCACGTTGGGCTTCGTACTTCAAATATATCTTCAAATAACTCTCTATCTTGCATTTTTAAATGGACAAAGAGTGAACTATTTCTTTTCTATGTAAAATCTTAAATGAAGATGGTGAATGACTTATAGTTATAGAAATGAGAGGGCTTCCATCATAAGATTATTTGGACTACACACACTTCGATCTCTTTGATAGAAGAGAGTCCGGCTAAATAAAGGCTCAACAAAATTTCATTAAATAGTAGTTCTCCGCAAGTTGTAAGTTAATCGTCTTATCTCTTTATCTTGAATATGAGACAAATCTACAAGTAGATTTTTCTCCGAATATTATCTTGCAGATTGGTGGCTTTTTTATTTTTGAATCTTGTCCTTGTTTCCAAATAAAAATAAAAGAGACTAAAGACTTGCATAGAGTTAGATCTTGTTCTTTTAAATTGAAATTATACAAACTCAGTTCAATTTTGTTTTTTATATTTAGTTTCCTTTTACATTGTAAAAAACGAATTCAAATAGTTCAATTCAATTTAGTATAAAAGAACAAAATCTTGATACCTTAATAGTAATTAGGCGAAGAGAGATCACACGTAATGGACTCCTAGAAGCCTTGCAAATGGGAATCTCATAGCTAATGATTGAAGGAGACAATCTACTCATTAGCAACATCATAAAAGACATATTTAGCACTCTGTGGCGCATCCAGACACTAATCGATGACATTCGTGATCCCCTATCATAGTTCCAGACGACTTCTATTACTCATATCTCTTTCGAGAAGTAAATCAGGTTGCCGACTACCTACCGAAGAAAGGACATCATCTCACATCAAAAGCTCACGTATATAATGTATGTAACGATCAACAGTTGTATATTCTTTTATTTTTAGATAGTTTAGGATACCCCTTGAGAGAAGGGTCTCCTAAACTTTTCTTGTATCTTCTCAAAAAAAAAAATCAGGATAGTTTGACAGGGAAAAATATTAGATTAGCATTCCCATTCGTTATCTATTTGAAAACAGATCTTTGTGAAGAAGATCACATAATTTAAGATAAGAATCAAAGTATTGTATAATATAAGTAAGTCTTGTGGTAAATAGTCTATCCACTAGCTTATGGATGGATAATAGTAAAACCGAAAAGTTTCAACTTAAACCAATAAGGATTTACCTTTTAATTATAATATTGTAAAATTGTTGTGTAACATTTCAACTCATCAAGAGCGTGAGGTATTAAAATTTAAAACTATTGAATTTTAAAGTTAAACCCTCACACTTTTAACTTAAAAAATTTCATATGACCTATCCATATAATTATGAATAACCCGTCTAAACTTTGATACAAGTCGTTGTATACTTGTATATTATTATGGCAATAATTATATGTGAATTTATGTGTGCGGCTAAACACAGCCCATATACGTATGACTACGTGGTAAAAATGTCTATATTACCCCCCTCCCTTTACTCACTTTATACCCTTTCAATCTAAATTTCTTCCCTCCAACCACCATCACCACGTGAGCCACCAACTTCTTCCATCCCAAATCCGCTTCCATTTCCATAATTCTGTCATTTTTTAAAAATCAAATTTCCGGTACCGAAAAATCCTTCCAGTACCATGAAAAACTTTCCATTTTTTTTTCTTTTTAAAATTGATTTTTCACGATGCCGGATGGAGTTTCTAGTACCGTGAACTTTTTTTAGAATTGATTATTCACAGTACCGGATGGGAGTTTCATTGCAAAATTGATTTTTCACGATTTATTTTTTTTAAAAAAAAAGGAACCGGACACGAGCTATGTTTAGTAAGGGTAATTTGGAAAAAATCATTGCAAAGTACATATTGTGAGGTAGTAAATACGGGCTATATTTAGGAACACCGGATTTTATTCGTAGTAGACTAGTAGTAGTACCATTATTTGATACCGCCTACAGCCTGCTATACCTCCTGCTAGAACCGTAGGAGTGATGTTGGAAATGTAGCAAGAGAGGTGATAAACGGCAATATTACCGAGGAACTTACTCCACAGGCCATGCATCAATGCATGTACTTAATTGGAGAGAGGAGAAGAAAGTGGAGAATTGGTGGGAAATATTAAGAGCACAACAAGAGCTACACAGTATGGGAAGATACCTCCATTGGCTCCCTCCACCAACCCCACCAACTAACGGAACAACACATGTTTATTTCACAAAATTAAAGACCTTCCACTGTATGTGTATGGGCTATGGCAGTTCAAGATTTCTTTTATAATAAAATCTAAGCTAGTAGTAATATTTCGACCACCATTAGTGCTTTGTCACCGCATTTTATAATTGGACCATTAGATCAACCTACCAAAATGGATACCCACTATAAATAAAAATCTTTGATATGTGACATAAATATTTTTGTACAGTTGAATAATGTAACTTAACCATACATTCATCTATAGGTACAAAATAGATGTTGAGACAAATTAACATAATTATGTCTTTTTTAAGACACAATTACACAGATTACAAAAATGGTCAAAATATAGTGAGTGAATAGTAATAGAGTTGAAATATTGTAGTTAACAAAAGATGGATGAAGTATTTTTTTTTTATTAGGAGAAAAAAAACTAGGTCATTAGAAAAGATCATATTAAAGCATTCATGCGGATGAGTCAGTAGTGATCACAAATAGAAAATCTATCACAAAGAGAGTAGTCTTAATGATGACCGTTGTGAACTGTGAGCAATGAAATCTACAACTTGATTCTCATCCCCAAAACCCTAACAAAGAAACTTCTTGAGATTCTTCCTTGTATCGAAAAGAGTTAATTAAGATGAACACGGTAAAAATTTAATTATATGCATATACTATTCCTTAAGTGCATATGATACGAATAGATGCAACCCTTATGGGGGGATGACAAGGTTCTTTGAGTGAGAAGGGACACTATATGCCTATCTACGATAAGAGTGTGAGTCAAGCGTTGCTCGAGAGTTAGGCATGCTGGGTGAGTTTAATTTGTACACGACAAAAGCGGGTTTTGCAAAGCAACAATTTGGGGGGGGGGAAGAGAGATTTTAAATAAAGACAACAATTTAGCCAAACAACCTCGTGTAGAGAGAAAAGTATACGAAGTATACGAAACCTTAATCTCATCATCACCTTAGAAAGAGGCTACAATGAGATATGGAGTAATTGTTTTCCCCAAGGACCTAATTAACAATGGAACTAAACTAGTACCAAGTCACAATCAAGGTGAACATATATGATGTACCAAAAAGTAACAACTAACAAGCATGCCTAAATAAAGAGATTAGAAAGAGATGTTAGTAAACCCAGACAAGAAGGAACATATAACACGAAAATATTGGATTAACTTAAACACACATATATCCAAACAACATTTAGAAATGTAGTTCACGTACACCTTCAAACCTAAAAAAGGCTCTAGTTAATTCACAAATGTACGATATCATTTTTCTTTCAATATATTGGACATAATCACCAGCCTAAAGTATATATGAGATATCAATACTCGAGAGTACTATTCGACGTATTAATTAATGTGACACGAGGGCATGTAATATACTTCCATATTTTGTCTCATGAGAGATCTTGTTAGGTCCATGTTGTTGTTGTATTTTCAATTGTTTACTATAGTTTTACACATTGATGCTTCAAGATATAGATTACTAAAGTAATGCAGTGACAAACATAATAAAAGAAACGAATCAACTCAAGCAGAACGGATGCATTAACTAACTATCCGTTACCAAACAAGATTTGATTCACTTGGTAAAACTCTTATCTTATACTTTTAGTGGTTTAAGAGATAAATCTTACTTAGTGAGCGTACTTAAAAATGAGGATATTCCTTACTTCTCCCTGTTCCCATCAAGAAACCATGAGAATTAAAATCTTTCATTTTTTACCGTTTAAAAATAAACATATGACTGTATAATGAATAAAGTAATAACCTTGACAAAGTACTTAGTACTCTATGAGTGAATGAAAGAAGGACCGGCAGGGCCACGACATTTAAGCTTGAGAAGAGGAAATCTGGAATACAAACAAATTCATGAAGAGAATTGACAGGTTATTGTATTGTTGTTTAGTATTTAGTGTATCTTGGAAGAAGGTAGTGGACAAATAACAGTAAGCAACCCGTGAGTCTTTTAGTAGTACTACTTAGACACTTCTTAAGTCTTAACCTCTCAGGTCATATTCCATGATTCGATCGTAGCGCAAAAGTTTGTTGTTCCCATTCTAACATTCACATGCATTTTTGCTTGAATTCAACCACCATAAGACAAAAACTCTTGTTCAATTTTAGATTACTAGGATTACTTTTAAGATCCCAACATTACAATTTACTAAACACTGATCTTTTTTTAGGTTTCTTTTTCGATTTGTGCATTCATTATTTTGTTAAAAAAAACTCCCTTTACTATTCTATTTTTGGAGGCATAGTACTTGTAAGACAAAGCTCCAATTATTCAATCTCAATAATGTTAGTAGGAAAAAAATAACTCCCTTTACCCTTTATTAATGGGTGCTTTTACCTTTCGAGATCAAACTTTAACTGTTAATGAAGTAGTAGAAAAAAGGGAAAAACTTTGTTTACTCACTGGGTAAACTACCCACCTTTAATTGTGAGAGTAAAAAGTAGTAATAGTGGAACCCCCACCAAACTAAATAATAATATTTTAATGGTTCTATTAGTAGTGGGTAGCTTACCCACTGGGTAGATGTAGTCAAACCCTAGAAAAAACTAGCATTTGCAGGCAATGTCCTAGATATTTATAAAATTTATGGCCTGGGAAATACGAAGTATAATTTCTGGAATACAAAACAAACTTGTATTTGATATATCCACAATTTTATTAACTAGAGAAGTCTCAATTTTTGAGCATTTTGTACTTAAGCTACATGTCCAAGCTACTTCTTATACTTTAGTGTCCAATTAGGTACATTTTGTATTATGTGGTGGTGGTAGCGGCTAAGGTGATTGTAACTATAGTTGTAAGGTTACGGAGTTTCATAGAGAATGTCGCTTGATGGTAAGGAGAGCTTGAGGAAAATGTACGAATTTAGAAGGGAAAGGTGAATTTTCTTTCTTAAAAAAATTAAAGGAAATGGTTTTGATTAAATAAGAAGGAAGTGAATAACAATGAAAGTTGTATAATAGTTGTATAATGGTAGTGTTGTCACTTTCCAAGGAATTGACCTACGGTTCGAATCTCATCGTACGTGTCTTTACAAAACATGTAGTGGAGATGTGCATTGACGCTATATGGGCCGACACGTACCAAACAAATAACACTTTTAATTACAAAGACTTGTACGATCTATCTATAAGCATATTGAT
Organism: Patellifolia procumbens; assembly: GCA_947645195.1. NCBI lineage: Eukaryota > Viridiplantae > Streptophyta > Magnoliopsida > Caryophyllales > Amaranthaceae > Patellifolia > Patellifolia procumbens. The sequence goes on from CANSGD010000144.1 coordinate 6,894,207, forward strand.
AAACTGTATAAAATATTAATACTGTAAGGTTTTAACTTTAATTCGAAGTTATAGAATTTTAACATCCACAATAGAATTTTTAGTTAAAACCTCTTAGACTTAGGCCCTACTCTTTTGGTCTACAATGAACTTAAATTAATTTCAGTTCAACTCAGTTCAATTCTACTTCAACTTATTTTTAACACTTTTTTTTTATTATCGTTATAATTATTATCATTATTAAGTATTATCATTAAGTATTATCATTATTATTATCATACTCCCTCTGTTTCTTTTTGTTTTACTACTTTGACCAAAAAGCTCTCGCAGAATTGGTCAAAGCAGGACAAACAAAAAGAAACGGATGAATTATTTATTATTATTATTATATTGTATTATCTTTCTATCATCAATATAATTCAATTTACAAAAAATAAGTTCAGCTCAGTTTCATTAATTTTAGTTCAGTTCAGATCTTTGCAAGCCAAAAGAACATGGCCTTACACCTTTTTAACATAAAGTATGTATAGTGATGTAATGATGCGACAAGCTTACAACTAATTTCGAGCAAATGAAGTATCATACTTATAAAATAGACTTTGTTGAGCTCAACTTATTTTTTTTACTAAGTTAAAAGAAAAAAATAAGTTAAGATAAGTTGAAAATAATTTAGATAAATTCCAATATAATTACGCAAGTTACAATAAGTCCATATAAGTTTCAAAAGATTCTAATAAATTTCAATACTACAAAGATTATAAGTATAAATTTTCCAAGATACGTTTCATAATAACAGTAAGCTAATTATATATTAGAGTAGTACAACATATCATAATATTTAGTATCAGTACTACTACTAACTACCATTATCTATTACACTCTTCGTCGCATATTAGATGATACAGATTGACTGACACAGAGCTTTAGGAATGCTATTTGACTAACATATTTTTATTGAGAATGGTTGATTATTGATGTTTGTTTTAGTATATAAAGTACATGTTGGTGGGGCATATCATGTGAGATTTGGGGTGGGTGAGGTTAAATTAATTATATATGGGACCCAATAATATTAAAAAATAATATTTTTATTGTACTCTCATGCCATTTAGAAGTGTATCAACTAATGTAGGACGGACTAATAAAGGAAGTGTATCATCAATCTCTATTATATAAGTGAAGAGGTGGGGGTGGACACCAAAAAAAAGGAAAAAAAAATAAATTAATGAGTTTATTAAGTAATTAAGTTTTATTTCCAAATTTAGCAATCGGATTTTTAATAAAAGATGTTCCAAATTTCTAACAGAAATATCTAAAAACCTACAAAGTAAAAACAATTAGAAAAAATATCAACGATTATATTTTCTTGAGATCTATAGATAGACACCCACTTTGCTATACACTTTTGAAATTTTTTATTTTGAAATACATGAGTAATTGATTGTTCATGAGTGAAGGCACATTTGATCAGATTGATCCTGATAAAGTATTTTAGCATGAGTAAGAAATATGATAAAGTATTTTCAAGTACTTTTGAATTTTTCTCATTTGTATAATGAACAAAAAATACCTTATCGGGTACTATATAACAAAAGTTGTAGTTGATGGTGGGGAGTAAGGGATGTTTTCAAAGAAAAATGAGCCAAAATGAATATAGCTTGAATTTAAAATATGTTGTGTACCTTCATATTTTATCATGTTACAGTAGCCAAAACACACATCGTATGCAAATAAAATTAGGATTTTTTTGCTCAAAACCACCTAATTTTTTCACGTTTTTAGAAACTCCCACCTTAATGAATTTTTCTTTTAAATTTCCACCTATCATTCCCAATTTTATTAGAAACTCCTACCACATAATGATTTTTGTTAAATTCCGTTAACAAAACCGTTAAGTGGGCCCCACATATGCATTGTATTATTAGTTTACGCTGAAATTGAAGTCAATTTCATCAATTTAAGGGCAAATCCTCAACAAATTTAGAGCAAATTTGGAACGAATTACAACTATTTGGAAAGAATTGCAACTATTTCAAGTTTCATTTTGTTAGCAAAATGTATATGTGGGACCCACTTAACAGTTTTTTATTAATGAAATTTGATAAAAACCGTTAAGTGGTGGGAGTTTTAAATAAAATTGAAAATGGTAGGTGGAATTTAAAAAAAAATCATTAAGGTGGGAGTTTCTAAAAACATGAAAAGTTTAAGTGCTAAGATGCGACTATCCATAAAATTATTTATTGTATATTATAAAATTTCATAATAAAATTGTTGTCGCACGCATCGCGTGCATAGAAATCTAGTATGACTATATGAGACGGAGGGAGTATATTTTTGTTTTTGAAAGATAGTTAAACTTTGACTCTTTATGCTATCAAATGCTTAAATTTGACCGTTTCTAACTTAGTGTTAAAATTATAATAAGTTTATATAGCGAAGATACACAATATAGTGGATCAATTAGAAGATCCAAATGCTTTTTTTTTCCCCTTTCCTTACTCGTTTGAGAAACTCCAAATAAACAATATTCATACGATAAGTGATATTCAATTGACTTTATAAACAAAAAATACTATTTTCTCCATATCAATTTAATTGCTACACTTTTTTCCGGTTTCCAATGCATTTTTTTTAATGTGAGAGCGATAGAGAGGAAAAAAAGCGGGGCCTAATGTAATAGGAGAGAGATAGATAAAATAAAAAACCAAATAAAGAAAGTGTAGCAACCACAAAATAAAATTATTTTTTATAAGTATAGCAACTAAAAAGATACAGAGAAAATATCAAATATACGATGGCTATCTATCCTACACTCGGATGCAGGATGAGAACTCCCCAAAACTATTGTGGACCTCAAACACTTACCGTTTTTATACTTTTATTTTATGTCGTATAACATAAGTTATACGCCTACGTCCCCTACTTTATACATAAAATACAACAATAATAATACTCTGATAATAATAAAGAAATAATAGCAGAGAGATAATGTTTGTCGTGATTATCAACGTCGTGATCAGGAGCTTTTTCTGCTACTCTTCTCTAGCACTCCTTTTTTAAGTTTTAGCTCATTTCATTTTTTAGGTAACAGAGTTTGGAGTAAGCATCCCATTATAACTTACGTTTCTCTCCTCTTTTTCTCTCTCTCTCTCCTTCACTTTCATCAACGTCCTTCATTCATCTTCACAGTTTTCTCTATAGTTTCTTCAAATCTCTCTCTTCTCTCTGCAATGGCGTCCGGTAACAGCGAGCAGGTGAGATTTCTCCGTTTAATTTTCAGTTTCGTTTCGTTTTTTCTCAGTATAAATCTGCATTTTCCTAATGTATGATGTGATATTCTTATGTACATTGTGGTTCCGCCATTGTTGATGCTTCTTTAGCTGAAGAATTTTGTCCTCTAAAACTGAATTTTTGTATAAACTCGTTAGAGTCAACTGATTGCTCACATATGTCAGCATTCTTCCTGAGCTTTTTGTGATTTTGCGCTTTAGATAATGAATTACATTAGCTGAATTTAATATGTATGATTTCATGCATTTGATTTTTCTAAGCAATTTCGAGTTTATGGCGGCGGAATACTCGATGATTGTGAATTTGAGTTTACCTGAGTTTTGACAGCTGTGGTTGAGTTGGAGTTCCAAATTGCTGAAAAGTCAAATGCAAAATTTTCTAACGGATTTCATTCAAATTTGATTCATAAAATTATCATAAGCAAAACTGATTGTAATTTTTAAGCTGTAATTAATGGAGCAAATTTGAGATTTTGTATCGCCGAATCACTGATCAGTATTGGATAGAACAGTCGTTATAGTTCTTGATGGATTATCTTGAGAAACTCGTTCGATTATAGGACTAGAGTATTTAAGCTGTTATTAACAGTCAAAATTTCATATGAATGAGTTTGTTTACTTGTTTATTGGATTAAATCTAAGTATAAATGAATGGTCCTGATTCCTGGTATGATATGTGGCGCAGGATGGGAAGGATTTTTGCCGCATTTTGGTGACGAGCAATGATAATTCAGGCACAGTCAACACACAATGTGCATCGCAGTTAGATAGTCAGACGTATGTAGATGCTTCAATGATTTGCCACAAACCTGTTGATCTTGTAACTTCAGACTTATTTTCCCCTTGCTTAGTCACCGTCGATATCGAAAAAGGTGCTACCGATGCTTCAAAAATCGACCATGAAAGTTGTGGAAGTATCAAAACTGATATCTCATTAACTGTGAGTAATCCAAAATTGATTCATTTCACGGCGTTAGTGTGAGGACATTAGAGTATGAGTCCCTGAATGTCCGAACTTATCCGATACTTTGTCTTCTTGCATTAGAGCTTAAGACTCTGCCTTATTGAGTTTCTGAACTTATCTCATCCTTTGTCTTCTTGCAGAAACCGCTACGTAGACAGAACAGCTTACAGACAGGAGGAGAATCCATACCGCCTATAATGAACCACATCCTAATGTTGCTCAAGTTTGATGCGAAAGGTACTAACAAGTAACAACTTTACATGTTAGCTTCTTCGTAGACTCCATTTTTTATTAGTTGCAACGCTTGTGTTTACACTATCTTTGAAAGTACAACCTTGACTCATTCCAACAAGACCCCGCGGGATAACTAATTATTTTTCTTTTAGTACTATGAAGAACTGTGTTTCTAGTTGTCTACTGTTTGCAATAATTTCTTGTTTTGAGGGGGCTCTACTCACAATTGATGCATGGTTAATTTGAATTTCCCATTACTTATGCTTAGAAATATAATTCTGTAATTTTGAGTTGACGAGGTAAAAACTGCATGATTCAAAGTTGGACACGATCCAGCTTATGGCTTGTGTTAGCTTAACAGGAAGTCATCTCTTTCAAGCGTATATAACTGCTATTAACTATTTAAGTGCTGGTTTTTACCTCTAAGATGTGGTAAATGTTTCAAAATATCCCCTCCCAGTTCCCGGCCATATTTATTTATCTGAATGAAACGTTGGTGTACATTGAGGCTTGGTGTACAATTGTATAGATAATTTAGCATGTCTGGTGTTCGTACCTCAGCTAATTCTTCTCGTCCTTTCTTTACCAGAGAAACAAGCATTGGAGAAGGTGCACGAAGCTACAAATAATCGATGGAGAAAGTATAAACGTGCAGGTTTATTTGATTCACGACAAGTTGTTCTCCTGTTCTCAGTTCTGTAAGCTCTCTAACCTTGCTTTTATGTAAACAGTTTTCAGCATAACCTCAATTGGGGGCCCTTTAAGATCTTAATCTCCTGTCTGCACCAAACTAATTATTGTACTTCTCCACCATTCTTCGTTAACTTAAATAACGGGGAGTGGGCAGATAGACAACTATTCATAAAAAGGGTCTTCCTAAAGATTCATATTATGGTTCTGTGATTATGAACAGTTTTTGCTCATAACATCTTTAGATAAAATATTTAAATATTTAATTACAAATGTAACTCACATTGGATCACAAATGTAGTATATTGAAATTAAATTTTCACCAAATAAAAGTTAATGCATGATGTTACCACCTGGTTGTTCATGTATAACATTTGTGATTCAGTAATACATTTATAAATATATTTTAAGAGGTTGTTTGGTTGCAACTCAATTTCCTTGGAATTTTAATTTCTTAGGAAATAGCCAATTGCTTTTGTGTTTGGTTGACAAAAGCATAGGAAATAGAAATTCCAAGGAAGTGGAAATTCATACAAAGTGTAGGAAATTATTTACCAAGGCCCTCCTTGGTAAATGCAAATTCCTGTGTCCATTATAAATTCCTATGTTTTTCCAAACACATCCTTATTTCCTAGGAAATTGAAAAGGGAAATAATTTTCCATGAAATACAACTTACCATGCGAATTTATTTCCCGCGCGTACCAAACGAGCTCTAAGTATATGTATAGTACGACATTTGTTGTTGCACATACAACCACAAATCGTTATGAACAAAAAAGGTTCATTACGGTTGTGAAGTAGGAGATCCTCGTCACCTCGTGGTTGAACTGTAGGACAACCACTTGCGGTAATCCTGAACAGAGAGAGCATATCTATGCGTGGCTGTAAGGGCCTAACATATGAAGTCCATGAGTTATGCGCTATAGACAAGCCTCCCCAACCCCCATTTTAAAAAGACGAAAAGGGAAGGAAGAAGAAAGAATATGAATATATAAAGGCTAAAAGAGCATCTTGATCTGCTCCCTTTTTTCACTTTTTAAGCCATTAGCCTGCAAGAATGGTATCTACTATCTACTATTCGATCTGATCCAACAAAAAGGTGTAGATGATTAATTATTTTCCCCCTCGAAATCTAAATCTGTCTCTTGATAGTAATACCTAATTATTGAAGTTAGTTTTTCCATCTTTACAGGTCGAGTATGGGGACTATACTGTTGATCTTTCTGACGTTAAGAGTTAGACAAATTGGCGACGGATATGTTCATGGCTAAGAGATGGCTGGCCGTTCCCCCCCATTTAAATCATAATCTTCTGTTCCCATATCTGTTTAGAAATTACTGCTCTGTGGCATTTGTATCTTCTCTTTCTTGCGCTTTATCTCAATTTTCCTGTGTAAATATACCGAGTTAAGTGTTTGCTGCAGTTGCTTGCTTTCATTATCACCGTGCCCCATTGATGCTTAAGTTGATAGCTTTAAAGTCGTTTAAATTACTTTCCAGCTTAAAGATATGAATTACTCAATATATCAACATAGATTTTTCTTGCAAACTTTGTTAAAGTAGAACTTTTCAAAATACATGCACTTCCCCACAACATTTATACAACGCAAAATGAATACTCCAATCCAATGGATTTATGGGAACACAAAAATATGGTTTGAAGGTTTTTGACAGTTTCTGTTAACATAATAGTAATTCTTTAATATGTATTGACTTCGTAAATAATCTCAATAACTACATATAAACTTTGGGACAAAAATCATTAATGTCAAAATTTTACCTTCGAAGAAAGGAACAATTTTATGGTATATGGGGTATGAAGTGGACATACAACGAAGTTAACTCTCACAATGGTGGAGCTTGACCCTTTAGGTTTACCTTCGTTCTTTCTTAAAGAAATTGCAGCTAATGCTTCACAAACTTCGCAAAAATCCTGACCCTCCCCTCTTCAAGTTAACACGGACAACCACTGCCCTGTTGTTCCGACAGGGATGAATTGCTGTGAGGTTTCAAGTTCACATCAACCATATCCTCCTGTTTGGTGGATGACAGAGTTTCCATCCCAGGTAAAGATGAGGCAATCTTACGAAATAAAGGCTGTGACATGTTCAGTTAACGCAATTAGTTACATGAAGATATCATAGTCATTATTACCAACAAAAAAAACCATAAATGGCTAGCTCATTCTCTAACACTGCGCATCAACAACATTGCCGATATCCAAGCTTGGATTCAGCAAGGATATCGATGTTACACATGGTGTTAATTGGACAACAAATTAGTCATCATCGATACTAGATATTTGCTGCAATACATACAAAAGATAAATATAAGCAATATACCTTAATATTGAATCCTGCTTTAGCACTCGTCTCTAGGAATATTACCCCGGCATCGCGAGCCTTGTTGTCTCCTTCCTCTATTGAAACTTGCCTGTTCAACGTCAAAATTTATCAGCATAAACACTTGAATGCTAAGCAACGATGGTTCCAGTCCTACTATATAGTTCATATAACTCACCAGATATTACAGCCTAGTTTATTTATCGGCATATTACCATATTACAGCAAATGTCATCTTTGTTTTACATACATACCAAAGATTGCGAGACTTCGGCCTCGTTCTTCAAAGGAAGTTTTCTTTAAAAAAGAAACATATTTCACTTCAGTTCTACTAATAAGTTCAAACAACTTTAGATAAGAAAAAAGCAAGTAGTATTATCAATCTTGACAACACAATAATGCCTCTTGGGCTGACACTTATTCATAGGCCAAATAGTTTGAATATTTCATGCCCCGTTTTCTCCCAAGGCCCTGACACATATAATAAGTAGAGTATTTCTGAAATGAATGCACATAGCATTCTTCAGTTGATTTATAGTGAACTAACATATAAAAGAGGAATAGGTCCCTTCATGATCAATCTTTGGTGCATTTTTCATTTGTTTTATAATGCATCTTTCGGTTGAATCACTAGATTCTTCTTTTATATACACAAGAGTTCTATCACTAGATTCTGTGGTCATCTTAAAATTATCTATGAACACCACAGATCTTTCCAATCATAAACTTCATTTATCAGCAATGAATATGCACAAGTGAAAGACATTTACACCTTTTCTCGACCAAATCAGTTTTATTTCCAACAAGGACAATAATCACATCGCTTCCACGTTCTGTCCGTACTTCCTCTATCCACTTCGAGGTGCTAAGAAATGACTGCCTATCTGCATGCGGAAATTGGCTCAAATATTATTTTCAACTTATCGCTGATCTGACAAGTTCTACAGGAACATTATTTTACTATATCGTAGACATTTTCACCCATATAATTCTGCGTCAAGGAAATTTACAGGTAAAACTTAGAGGAGCTTTGCTCAGGAAAAAGACTAGTATTTTAGTCATGAGTGAGTAACAACTACATGATCTTCCATTCTTCCACATCCATTAGGCATGGAGTAGGATGTTAAGATGATCAATTTTGAAGTAGTGCCACTTACTGGAAACGTCATAAACAATAACAGCAACAGAAGAATCTCTGATGTAGCTAGGGATGAGACTCCGAAATCTTTCCTGTCCTGCGGTATCCCTGAATTGCATGGTTAAAATTTAATCAACCCAGCATGTTTATATAGGATAATAATGTAAATCATGTCTACAAGACAATATTTGTAAATCAAAATGGCATGGGAACCCTGATTATTCCTTTCATATTATAATAGGTACTACTTAAATGGCCAAGGCCATACCCGATTTCTGTTTCACATTTGGGAATTTCTGACAATATCTTCAGACATTAGTTCAAGGCTTCAAGCCTAGCAACTATTAGCTCATGTAAAATCATGTGGACGGAGAGGTGCTTGCATGGGAGAAAAGTGGGATGTTGCGGATATCATGTATTGCTAACACTTTTTAGTAGAAGTCATAAACCTAGATGAGTTCAAGCAGCTTAAAAAAATTGTTCGAATTAACATCATCAGTTTATCATACATCATTTTTGTAAGAGAAAAAACAGCATCCTACCAGAGCTGCAAACGTACTGTTCGATCTTCAAGATACATGGTTTTCGACAAGAAGTCAATTCCAATAGTAGCCTGAAGGTAAGTTGACAATAAGAAGAAAAAAAAAAGTATTAATTTATCAAACTAAATATTTACTAGATTTAAAGGGCACTCAACACAGGATAAACAATACCAAGAGGTGTAAGAAGAGAAGTTGCCTATACCATCAGAATAACAAATCCTGACGAGTGAAATAGCTACTTGAAAAGATGATGGCCATAATTCTTAAATACTTTATGGAACCCCACTACCCTGTTCTAGACTTGCCTGTTTAATATTGAAAAACTTCCATAATCTATTTGACATATTGAACGGGTCCAACTCTAAGATGAGGAAAAAAATATTAGCAACCAAGGCATGACGAGTCGTGCCTATCCAAATTTCTTATTAAGTTTTGTAAGATTACAAAAAACTGAGTTCATCTTATGGCATTGGATAGAGACAAATCATGCCTTCCATAATGAAAACTGCAAGCTACAGTCCATGTAGTTCAAACTTCAAACTAGCATATTGGAATAGAATAAGAATCATAATCTTCTTTCATGACTTTCAAACCAGATCTAACATTCTATAAACTAGCTAGTAAACTTTATCTCGCTTTCATGAAAAAGTTTATAAGAACATGAAGATATCCTCTTCATGAGTTCCAAACCACATCAAAGAATTTATTAGCTAGTAATAATGTATATATCTCGGTTTCATAAAAACGGCCCTCAATTGACATTAGACATTCATACGAATATGAAAATACACTCTTCCAATTATTGCCGTTCGATAAAACTTTCAGAAGGTAATGATTTAACAATTTTCTTATATAATTTTTATTCTCAAACATCTAGCACTCAACAAATTTGCACTTGATACTAACAAAATTACACATCATAGAAACCAATCTCTCATATACACAAAGTTTGGCCCCGCTTTGTGATTCCATACTTCCTACAGGATCCAAGCCCCTATGATAAGGTTTTGATGACTCAATCAATCCTAAACTATGCACATTTGTGCACATTTATGGCTTTTCTCCTGATTTTTTTTATTATCGTTAAAACTTTTGATCTCGTTTTTTCGACGTTTTCAGATAACGATTCATGTTACCAGACCCCAAAGCATATTGATAATAAGGCTTTGTTGTTTTTGTTGAAGTAAGCCTTTTGATTTCGATATTTGACACAAAAATACAAATCTGATGCAATTTGAGTTGAATTCTGAGTGTAAAACAGAGAAAGTTAGGCACAAGTTCCCGATTCAATCAAGAAAAGCTAAATCGCCAAATTAGGCATATGATCACATCATTTCAAAAGCAATTGACAAACTAACGTCAGAAGACTCAGAACAACTCATTCATAACTCAAATTTTCACACAGAAATGGACTGACACACAGAATCCAGCTATCATTCCAACATGCATCTCTCTAAGCTTTCCTCGAATGGTGAAACAACAGAAATTATATTGAGAATCACGAAACGTAAATCCGACACATTCATAACTCAAAATTTCACAATGAAATGGAGTGACACAGAGAATTCAGCTACCATTCCAACATGCATCTATCTAAGCTTTCGTCGATCAAACAGAAAATCAAAAACAAAATCGCGAAACGTAAATCTGACGTATAACTAAAGCGATTGACCTAAAACTACAATCTACATTTCAAAAATCTAATAAACTCCAATCAAAATGAAAATTCAACAACAAAAACATCAAATTATGATGATAATGAAGAAGAAATCAAGAAGGAAGAAGAAATGATACCTGATAAGTAGTATCGAATTTATCGTACATAAAACGAGTGATGATGCTAGTTTTTCCGACGGATTGATCGCCTAAGAAGACGAGTTTGTATTTAGCTAATGGAGAAACAACCGCCATTGATGATAATTCTTTGAGCTAGAGATTCAAATTCAAGCTTTCTCCTCAATATTTTCTCTCTCTTTCTGCAATTCGTATTGCGTCGATAGATCTGAATCCGTGTTTCTACAAATGTCGTCTGAGAGAGAGAGAGGGGGGGAAAGAGAGAGATGTAAAAGGAAATGAAGGACACGGTGTGCCTAACAAAGGTTGTATTAATGGGGCTTATATACAAGTATATAACGAGGGAGAAGAAACCGCCAATAAGTCAAATTCTTCGATATTCATTGCTTTGACGATCCATTCTATGATTTTATCTTACGTAATGCCAGTCTCTTTTTCGTTACTATAGCTCTTGTAACACGTTAATCTGTGGGATAATTCTATAATGACTACAATAAAATTATACTCATCTCGACTATTAATTTAAATAATTTAATATAAACAAAATTTAAAAGATGATTACGTTTAATGGACAAAATGAAATCTATAAAAATAAAGGGTTGTGATAGAAACTATTGCAATGGGTACTACAAGAGTTAGGACCATTTCACAATTGTTAGAATGAGAATGGATGTCAAATTTTATGAAATTGAGAGAGATGCTCTAACCAACTAAACTATATCTTACTTTCGGGATAGCCATCATCTTATGGTTCGTGGCAGTGAGGACCTACATTGAGACGATTCTTTTTGTAGCCCAATACCACACCCTGCATACATAAAGTATCAAATAACAGATTATCTATGCCCAATTAAATCGATCCCCCCTTACCGCCGAGGGGAAAGAATAGATAGGGATGACAAGATTGGAAACCGTGACACTCTTTACCCAAAACAAAGTAGGGGTTAAAGTCGACACCCGCCAATTTAAAAAATTAACTTTTTCTATTCATAAGACTACTAAAATAATTAATATTTTGTTAATGACTTTACAACCCCAACTTACAATGGTAAGATCCTAGATCCGTTATTGACTTTATGGACACGATAACTTTGAATTGTCTTTTGTGCATGGAATTATGCTTTTTAAATTAGAATTTCTCCTAATTTGTGTTGATTCTCTTCCAATTAATCGACTTCCTTCAATGATATTTACCAACCATAATTAGTTCTGTATGGGGTCTTCCCAGCAGACCTCCAGCTGGCAGCAGACCACTGGTCCTACCACTCCACGTCAGAGCGCCTGGAGCAGAGCAGACCTCCTCAGGCAGACCGCTCCGGACATAACCTCTAGGCTGGAGTTTAATGAAGGTCTCGTTCCACCTTGGCCCACTTCCAAAGAGGCCCACTCACTTTACTAGGTCAGTTACAAGTCTATGTCTCATATAAATACCCATGCCCATGCATGGGTAAGGTACGTTCAATCAAACACTCACAAAATACCTTCACTTGATACTCGTTTTATTTCTACTAGAGATCTTGTGCTCAACTTGGACTGACTTAGGCATCGGAGAGGCGATCCTCGGAACCACCCCCGAGGTTTCTCCTTGTTTTGCAGGTAACCACCACCACGAAGGACGTTTGGGAGCCACGATTCCACCAAGTACCCACCACCACATACACTGTTGCTGTCTTGGACAGAAACAATTTGGCGCTAGAAGGAGGGGAAGAGTAGAAAAGCCCAATCTACAACTTCGCAATGGTGGTTCCAACCTCAGAAACGCTCGGTTCCGACAGTTCAGGAGGAGAAAGCAACTCTCCACTGAGAGAAACAAACACGAGATCAACAAGAAGGGGTAGTGCTGCTACCACCAGATCAGGCAGGAGGGATAACACTATCACCCCCCGCCATGAAACCAGGCAGACCCCACAGCCAAGCAGCTTAGTGGTCATGCCCACACCGGAGCAACTTCAAGCAGCCTTTCAAGTGCTGCAGTCTGCCCAACAGTTTATGCAAACTGTTGGAAGCCAACCTGCTCGAAAGAGAAGGAGAACTAGAACACACGATTCAGTTCGAAGGCACCTGCGGCTGTCATCTGAAGAGGAGACAGCCACAGCAGACCCCCTATGCGGGTACAATATGACGAATATCACACCCACCCCGACGTCGGAGTATGGCCTATCCAGCCGCTCTGGACCCAGGTACATTAAGAGGGGTTGGCAGGAAGCAGAGTGGGATACTGAAATAATGCAGCAAGATCATCCCAGCATGTTCGAGGAACTGACACCCACAGGGTATACGGCAGGCTCAAGCCGGAGATCTGTCCACAGAGGAAATCCAAGGGGCGTGGCCCAGAATGTCCAGCCGCGACCCAGAACCAGGCACAACTCAGGAGCTGAAGAGGCCCTGTCTGCGCCTGGTGGCGGAACGGTCAGAAGGCATGTCAGCCTGATATTAGGAACAATACCAGAGGAGGGCTCTAGCGATAATGGAGCCCCCACAGACCTCAAAGGACTCATAACCCACAGAGTCAACTCCAGACCCATTATGGTCTCACCAGTAGAGGAGATTAGATCTCCTTCCAAGTCCCCCTTCACACCCGAAATCATTGCGGCCAGAGTGTCGAAAGCGAAGCTCCCGTCTAATCTCAAGTTCGAAGGGGAGGGAGACCCAAAGGAGCATGCGGAAGCCTTTGAGACCCACATGGAGCTAGGAAATTACAATGAGGCCACATGGTGCAGACACTTCCCTGCCACTCTGACAGGGATAGCTCAGACCTGGTTCAGGACTAGTCCCCAGGGAACGATTGCTAACTTTGATGAACTGAAGAAGAGATTCAAAGAGCATTTCGTTAGCGGAAGCAGGAGGAACAAATCCACACATGAGCTGCTATTGCTGAAGCAGACTCAGAATGAAAGCTTGCGGGATTTCATAGGGAGGTTCAACAAAGAGCTGGTGCACATCCCAGAGCTGGAGCAGAAGCTCGCTCTGCACGCTCTGAGGAACGCCCTACCCCACACTAGTAAATTCAGAGATGACCTTAAATGGGTCACCATGAAGGAGCTCAGCGAGGCCCTGGCCCTAGCAGAAAAATACATAGCCGTCGAAGACTTCAACAAAGCATTGACACACGGAGCAGTGATAGGCTAAAGTCGTATCACCTATTCAAAGATAATTCCTACAGTCCTCTAACAATGGTAGTAAAAGGAAGTAGGGTCGAATCCACAGAGAGACGGAGTTCTAAGTTAATATTCAGCTAAAAAGCTACTTCAGACAAGATCAGATAGAAACAGCTGAACTAATAATTAACTACTAGAAAACAATATAAAGTGGAATTTTATTCTATGAAATAAAGGTTTAGGGAATTAGTTCGGTCCACCATGCTTATAACAATCAAAGGATCAAACAACTATCAGAACCTAGGTCGAGAATCGATAGATTAGAACAATGTCAAGGTATGGTTAAGTCTCAACGTCCATAATTCAACATATGCAGCATGTTCACAAACATAATCAGAATTACTGGTGTGTACTAGGCCTCTAAAAGTAAGACGGATATGTGCAAATAATTATTAACCTCAAGTAATCAAAGAAACTGCACAATAACGTTAATTACTCAATAAGAACAAATCACACCATAACCTATCTCATCAAACCCTAGAAACTAATAGCAATTCAAATAATCATGGTATAAACATGGCTTCCCTATCTAAATCCCTAGAAATTAAACTACTCACTCATAATTGAATTGACAATAATAAAACTAATTTGAAACCCTAATAATTGCATCATGAATGATTAAATAATTAAACTAAGCAATCAAAGTAATTAAAAGAGATTAGGGTAATAAAAAATACCAATTGACAGAAAGCAGAAACTTTTATTGAAATCGAATAGGTTCAATCACCTTTAATCTAATCTAGAGTGTTTAGACTAAAATAAAGCTAAACTAAGAACTATGGAAAAACTAGAATGAAAAGATGTCTCTAAAAAATAATGAAGGATAGCTATTTATAATAGCCCAAAGTCTCATTAAAAAAAGATAGAATTTCGGAAAAGAGTTGTCCGTGCTTCAGGCCCGATCGGGTCAAACCCCGCCAGATCGGGTGGGTAAACTAAAATTCTGCATCAACTTGCGAAGGCCGTATCTCTCAAACCAGACGTCCGATTCGGGCGTGTGACCTATCATTGGAAAGCTCTTGAAGTCTATAAGCCAATCTAATTGGAATTTCTGGATTATCAATTTTCTATCAAAAGTTATAATAAAAATAGTGAAGGTGTGTCAGTTTTAGCACTTCTTTCACTAGCTCTTTGCTTCATTCCAACTCAAAATTGTCCCAAACGGATGCATTGTGATCCTTGCGCAAGCTACCTTCATCTTCAATGATTAATAGGCTACATCCTTGGTACTCATGATCACTTTGTATCAAAATAACCTGAAAATCATCGAAACACACAAACGGGGAGTAGTAGAGCACAACTTGTTTAATTCATGCCATTATGCACCTAAGTGCTCAAAAAGGAGTTCTAAATGCAATCTAAATGCATCTAGAAACTATATATAAATGTGATACATCAAGCAGAAACAGGCAGACCTGCTAGACAGGATACCAGGCAGAATGAGCACCAGTTCATGGGAGGCAGATTGAATTTTGGAGGCCCCAAGCCCCATCAGAGCAGAGGGAGAGAAAAACAAAAAGAAGCAGAGAGAGAAGTGGACCGGCTGAAGGCCCAGGAGAAATATAACAACTATAGCAACCTCAGCGCGCCAAGGGCTGAGATCTTTCTGACCAACAGAGATGACAGCAGGTGGCACAGACCACCACCCACCAAGAAGAGAAGCCTAGGCTCAAACATGGCAGAGTTCTGCGCTTTCCATGAGGCGCCAGGCCACAATACAGAAGACTGCATAAGCCTGAAAAACGATCTGGAGAGCCTGATCAGACGAGGCTACTTCACAGAGTACCTCGCCTGGAATCAGGGGATCAAGGAGAAGGAGCAACAGAGCGAAGGGCAGACATTGCAGGATAAACGAGCAGAGATCAAGGAAGGGAAAAAGAAGACGGTATACGTCATATTTAGCAGTTCTAGCTCGATGGGGGGAGAGAGGGCTCATCTAAGGCAGCTCACCCACCCCAACCTCTACTCCATCAACCAGGCAGAGCTGAGCCCAGACCTGCCAAACATGACCTTCACAGCAGAAGACTGCAAAGGCATCAGTTTCCCGCACTCTGACCCTCTTGTGGTCACTCTGGAGATTAGCAGAGTAGATGTGCGAAGAATACTGGTAGATGGCGGGAGCGCCGTGAATATCCTTTATAAGGACACCTTCAATAAAATGGAGCTGGATCGTTCAATGCTGAAGCAAGGAGGAACTCCAATCGTCGGATTCACGGGGAACTCCATCGTCCCAGTGGGGAAAATACATCTGACAGTGACCACAGAGGGGCAAAACGGAGTGAAGAGAACGGTAGTACAAGAGTTTCTGGTAGTAGACCTCCCGTCACCATACAACGCTCTGATGGGAAGGAAGTTCATCGAGGCGGTACAGGGAATCCCGTCAACCCATCATCAGACCATGCTTTTCTTAAGCAGCACTGGAGAGGTGGGCAGACTGAAGGGAGACCAGAGAGCAGCTAGGTCATGCAATCTGACCGCTCTAAAGAAGGATAAAAGACCTCCTCCTCCTGACCACTCTGGGTCCAGGAGAAAGAGGAGAAAGGAAAATAAAGAAGGAAAGAAGAAAGAGGCTGAAGAAGCCAAGAAGGACCCGGCTGAAGAAGCCGGGAAAGAAAGAAAGGAAGGAAAGGCCGAAGAGGCCAAGCAAAGAGAGGAAGAGTGTGCTGCTATCAATGAAGCAGATGCTCGGCCAGAAGCAGAGCAGGAAGCAAATAAGCCTGAACCGGGGGAAGAGACCGAAGAGGTACTCTTGGGACCGGAAGAAGGCAGGGCAGTCATAATAGGCAAAGACCTGGATCCTGAAACCAGAGTCAACCTAATCAGTCTGCTGAAGGAGAATGCAGATGTGTTCGCTTTCTCAGCAGCTGAGATGCCTGGGGTGGACCCCGCCACCATCAACCATAAGTTAAACACCGCTGCAGGATACAGACCTGTGAAGCAGAAAAGGAGGAACTACTCTGCGGAGAAAAATAAAGCCATCGAGGAAGAAGTTCAGAAGCTGCTTGAGGGAGGGTTCATAGAGCCCTGCAAGTATCCAGAATGGCTGGCCAATGTGGTGATGGTTAAGAAGGCGAACGGGAGCTAGAGGATGTGTGTTGACTTCACAGACCTCAATAAAGCCTGCCCCAAGGACTGCTATCCCTTGCCAAGAATCGACCAGCTGGTAGACTCTACCAGTGGGCACGCTCTGCTCAGCTTCATGGACGCGTTCAGCGGATATCATCAGATCTTCATGGACCCTGCGGACAAAGAGAAGACGGCATTCATCACCCCTATCGGGGTATTTTGCTATACCATGATGCCCTTCGGGCTGAAGAACGCAGGCGCCACCTATCAAAGGCTGATGGATCAGGTCTTTGCAGGTCAAAGGGGAAGGAATCTGGAGGTGTACGTGGATGACGTCATCACCAAGAGCAAAACTGAGACTGACCATATAGCAGACCTCAAGGAGACCTTCGCCAACCTCCGCAAACACAGCATGAAACTGAATCCTAAGAAATGTGTGTTCGGAGTACGGTCAGGGAAATTTCTGGGCTATCTGGTCAGTGAAAGGGGGATCGATGCGAATCCCGACAAATTGAAAGCAGCTATGGTTCTGCCAGAGCCTAAAAGCATCAGAGACATCCAGAGACTGACAGGCAGAATGACAGCCCTGTCCAGATTCATAGCTCAGTCTGCTGAGAAAGCTCTCCCATTCTTCAAAATATTGAAGGGGAACAAAGAGTTCAGGTGGGAAGCAGAGCAGAAGGAGGCATTCCAGAAGTTGAAGTCACACCTCTCTGGTCTGCCAACACTGGCCAGACCCAAGACAGGGGAAGCTCTCTTCCTATACATTGCCGTTACTGCTGCAACTGTGAGTGCATTCCTGCTGAAGGAAGAGAACAAGAAGCAGCAGCCGGTATATTTTGTGAGCCACACCCTCACGGGTGCAGAAACACGCTACCCATTGATAGAGAAGGCAGCCTACGCAGTAGTGCTGGCCACCAGAAAGCTGAGGCCATATTTCGACGCACATCCCGTCACTGTGCTGACAAATATGCCTCTGGAAAAGGCAATGGAGAAGGTAGACAAATCAGGGAGAATCATGAACTGGGCCCTGGAGCTGACAGGGTTCGGTATCAAATTCGCCCCACGAACCGCCATAAAAGCACAAGCTCTAGCTGATTTCCTAGCAGAGTGTGCCTATCAGGAATCAGTAGGAGAGCCCAGAGCCTGGGAAGTCTTTACAGATGGGTCTGCAACCATCAACGGCTCTAGGGCATGCGTGGTCATCAGAACCCCAGAAGGGAAAATCATTGAATACGCCTTGAAGTTCATGTTTACGGCAACCAATAATGAATCAGAATACGAAGCAGCCATCGCTGGATTGCAGCTCTGCCAGACCCTGGAAGCCAAGCACGTCCACCTTAAAATTGACTCTCAGTTGGTAACCAACCAAGTCAAGGGGGAGTATGAGGCCAAGGAGCCGACGATGCAGAGCTACCTAGCCAGGATGAGGTCTCTGATTTCAAATTTTGAAACTTTTAGAATTGAACAAGTGCCTAGAGCACAGAACGCACAAGCAGATGCTCTGTCCAAATTGGGAAGCAGCAGTCTGCAGGAGCTGAATAGGTCTGTTCTGGTGGAAGTCAGACCCACCAGTGCAATCTGCGAGAATGCAGAGCGAGTTTTGGAGCTGGAAGATATGCCAGAGTGGATCAGGGAGATCGCTGAGTATAAGCAGACTGGCAAATTACCAGAAGGAAAAATGAAAGCAAGAAAGCTCAAGCTGACAGCATGCAGATACTGCCTGATCGGGGACGAGCTATACAGGAAGTCTTTCTCTCTGCCCCTACTCAAATGCGTAGGGCAGAGAGATGCAGACTACATATTGAGAGAGATTCATGAGGGACTTTGCGGACACCATATCGGACCAAGAGCTCTGGCCCATAAAGCTCTCAGAGCCTGTTATTATTGGCCCACAATGAAAGCTGACTCTGAAGCTCTGGTGAAAAAATGCGACAGCTGCGAGAGGTTTGCGCCGAACATCAAGCTGCCCGCAAACGACCTCATGCCAATCTACAATCCTATCCCATTCGCCCAATGGGGGCTAGACATTCTGGGACCCTTCACAACGGCCCAATACCAGAAGAGATAGTTAATTGTGGGGGTAGACTACTTCACTAAGTGGATAGAGGCAGAAGCCCTATCCACCATCACAGAAGCAGCCGTCAGAAAATTTTTGTGGCAGAGCATTATCACCAGATACGGGATTCCGAAGGCTTTCGTCTTCGACCACGGGAGACAGTTTGACAACATGCCCCTGTCAGGGTGGTTGGAGCAGTTTGGGATCAAATATGCCCTATCTTCAGTCTGCAACCCTCAGTGCAATGGTCAGGCCGAAGCCGCTAACAAGCAGATCCTGATAGGTCTGCAAAAGAAGCTGGAGGAGCAAAAAAGCAAGTGGCTAGAGGAGCTGCCTAACACTCTGTGGTCGATCAGAACCACAGTCAAAGAGTCAACTGGGCAGACCCCCTTCCACCTGGTACATGGTTCTGAAGCTGTCATGCCTGTTGAGATCGGGTCCGAGAGTCTGAGGATCAGCCTATTTGAGCCAGGTATGAACGACGAAGCCCTGAGGACAAATCTAGATCTGCTGGATGAATACAGAAACGAAGCTAGGTTCAGAATGGAAGCCTACAAAGCCAGAGTCAGCAGATACTATAACCGGAAAGTGAGGGCTAGGCCTCTAGAGGTAGGGGATCTGGTACTCAGAAATGCAGCAGTCGTGCAGAAAGACAAAATACACGGAAAGCTGTCGGCTAAGTGGGAGGGACCCTACCAGGTTAGTGAAGAGCTATACCCTGGAACCTACAGACTGAAAAGAATGGATGGAAGCGAACTGAAAAGCAACTGGAACGCCCGAATACTGAAAAAATACTTCGTGTAACCCAGGTTGTATAAAAAATTCCCATGAATGAAAGGCCTTTGAGCCACCCTTTATCCACCACTCTCCATTTCGCATCAAACCCCCATCCCCATATCAATTCTTTATGAAAAACAAAATGTCAAAATCAGATAGACCCTTAGCAGACTGAGAAAAAATACCACAGTCTGGCAAAAGAAAACAGGGTCTGAGTCAGACTGGAGGCTGAAGAGGCTCTTCAGATACAGAAGTAAACTATATAATGAAGAAAGGGAGTCGGCCAAAAGGTTAACTCTGTCCAGAGCCCTTGAGGCCCGCAGAGTGATCGGATGCCGGCTCGACTTACCGATGTCATAGACCTCTACCTCTAAACCTGCGGGGCCGAAGGCCCAAAAAGCAGCAAGGATAAGTCATAGACACCTAAGGTCAATGGGGACGCCAGAGTTCCTAAGAACCAAAACGTACCCCGACACGAAAAAGATGGCAGAAGGAGCTAAAGGGTGAACCCCAAAACTCCCAGAATCATCATGACTTAGGGCGTCAAAATACCTCCTTTGCTCTGCTGTTGTTGAATCTTTGTCACGCATAAGGCAGAGCAGAAGAGTAAAGGGCCCCTTAAGTCCCAGCTATGAGCAAATCTCACCGGCCACCAAGCCAAGTAAACGAAAACACCCAGATATATTTCTTGAGAGCACGGCAGATTCAGCATCAGAGCAGAACGCAAGTACTTAGCAGAAATAACAAAACTTGGCATGCATCAAATAGAAAGCACAAAAGTCAACAGAAGAACGCAACTCGCATTGCTGGAAAAATACTTGAATCTTACATAAAAGATCTAGCTATAAGCCAAAATCAGAGTGCTACAGAATACTACAACAACGGCGGCTACCTAATCAAAAGAAGGGAGCAAACACAGATGAAAAGGAAATGTTTGACTATTTAATTACAAATATTACAAGATAAGTCAATTAGGATATCATCGGAAGGCAAAAATGGAGGAATGCAATCAGTTCAGCACAGGCTCCCAGCTCATCTACCTCAGCAGCTCAGACAAGAGTCACAAGAAGACTGAGGCGAAGCGTGAGATAGCCGCCCGAGTTCCTATTGCTTAGGAACAGAGCTGCCATCCTTCGCGGAGCTCCCATCAGCTTGCTGCTCTGAAGACTCTCCTTCTGAAGGCAGAGAGTAAAGCAACTCCAAATCTCTGAGCTCCTAGGTCACCGGAGGTCGCATATGCACCTGACTGGCATAGGCATCCTCAAAGGCATCCCAGTTGAAAGAGGGTTGCAGATGCCAGAGGACCCTGCGGACCGCAACTTTGCAATCCTTCCAGTACTTATTCCCGAACGCTTCCTCCATCTGCGCGGCCCGGGCTGCCTCCTCAGCAAGCAGCTGGGCCTCTTTCTGCTTCAGGGCTGCCTCAACCTCTTTAGCCTGCTGAGCCTCCCTCTCAGAAAGCAACTTGGAGAACTCCGCCCCTAGCTCCTCCTCCCTCTGTCTCAGAGCTTCCTCAGCCTCCTTGACTTGCAGAGCCAATTTAGCAGAGCAGCCTTCATGTTCAGCCCGTATAGCAGAGAGCTGACCCCTGAGCTGCTCCTGCTCCTTCAACGCTGCCTGCAGCCGGGCCTCGGAGGTCTTCAGCTTAGTCTCCACCGTCGAAGCGCGAGACAACGCCTCACTAAGCTGGGAAGAGAGCCAGGAATGCTCAGCCGCGATAGCCTCTGCTTGCGCCGCCTGACCCTCCATGCGTTGGTTGACGGTCCGCAAGGTGTCGCGCTCCACAATCAGAGCATCCTTCTCCTCTTCAGTTTCGCGGCAGGTGGACACAATCAGAGAGTTCTGAGCCTTCAGCTTGGCATACTCTGCGCTCTGCTGTGCTACCTGAGCCTTAAGCTGCTGCAGTTCAGGGAGATCTGCCTCATGTCTACCCAACCCTACAACATGGCAGAACTCCCCAATGAAGGCGCCGGCCCGCGCAGCCTGTAATCAATGAAAAAGCAGATCAGAAAGAAATCTTAATGTCAGAAACAGATGACTATAAAAAGGACAGACAACTCACCAAAGGGACATCTTGAACAGTGTAGTCCGGTGAGAAGTGACTTGCCAGAAGCTTCAACCACTCACTGGGATCAGGGAAGGCCACGGACATCTACTCCTGCCCCTGAGCCTCGTGCTGGTCATCCGCCGATTCCCTCTGCAGAGAACCTGAGCCAAAAGAAAGTCCAGTCAGTACCACAGAAGGGAAAAGGCCGGAGCTAAGACCAGGTAAGGGGTACACACCTTTGGTGGCGACGTCGTCCTCAACAACAATGATCCGAGGGGAGTCAGCAGGGAGACGAGTCTTCTTCTGAGGGGGAGCTCCTTCCTCACTCTGCCTCTCTGCTGGCCTCTTCTGGGAATGAGAAGAGACCTCAGGCTCAGCCATAGTCTGCTGAGCACCCTCTGCAGGGGGTTTAAGCTGGCCCGCAGTGGGAGCAGAGGTCTGAAGAGCCGCAGCAGACTGCACCTTCTTAGCCCTCAATTGCTGCTGAAGAAAACAAAAGGTAACAATGTCGTCAGCAAAGTAGGGCACAGAACGAATTGGCTCTACAAGAGGGAAGAGAGGAAAAGGAAACACTAACCACACGCGCCAGATCCTCAGGAGTAGGGGCAAGGACCTGCTTGAAGCCTCTGGGAGGAGGAGGAGCGGCCTTCCTATCAGGAGGAGTAGGCCTCTGGACAGGAGGAGTAGATTTCTGAACAGGGAGAGACACGACAGTCTTCACCACTGGGACGGAAGCCAAGCTCTGCTGCTCCACCCTCTCATGCTGGAGAGGCTCCACCACCTCCTGGTTAGTCTGAACAGGCGTAGGGACGGCCTGCCCAGCGGAACCTATCACATCAAAATAAAAACAGGGAAATCAAGAAGGTGCAGGTAAAAAGAAACCTGTAAGAAAGAGCAGTCTGGTCTGAAGAAGACACCTACCTGACTGGCCCTCACTCTGGCCCTCTGCAAACTGAGTCGTGACAGTCTTAGCAGCCTCCGCTCCCGTCCTGTCAAACTCTGTCATGGCTTGGTGAGACTCCTGACCAGCTTCATCAGGCTGAGCAGAACCACCCACTGGAGTAGGTTCTTTCTCCGTCCTGTCAAACTCTGTCGCCGCTTGGTCAGGCTCTCCCATGGGCACATCCTCCACCACAGGTGTTCTGAAAGTAAGTAGAGAAAATGAGAAGCGATTAGCAGAGTGCACACAAGCAGGAAGAGTACCTTGTGGTTCATCATAAGTAGTACCTGGTTGCACAGGAGGAAGCTGTTGCAGGGGTTCAACAATCAGAACAGTCCCTTGCAGAGTGCTGGCCCCCTCTGCACTATCATCATCATCATCGTCTTCCGGCAGATGCGCAGCACGCCGGGAACGATGGATCTGCAGAGGAACAGCCGCCGCCTCCTCCTCGTCATCAGATTGAATCTCAGTGACAGTGGCAGAGGGGCCCCCTTGCGGCCGGGACGTCCTAGTAAACCTATCCACAAGTTCCGGGCGCTTGGTCCGGAGGGAAGGATGGTCCAAGGAAGTAGTGTTAATCTCCCTGATGAAATCAGGGACGGTGTAGGTCCCTGGGTCAGGTACCGGACGATACCTGTGACACACTGAAGACTGACTCAGACCCAGCTCCCAAGGAATGGCAGACCCCAGAGTCTCTGCAATATCAGAATATTCGTTAGCTACAGCAAGTCAGAATGCAGACGGAAAATAATGGAAAGGGACAGAGCATGCCCGCCAGCTCAAGACCCACCCTTAATCACTTGGCGAACAAACTGTCTGCACGGAGCTGCAGCACAGTACAAACAATGAATGCCATGGGGAGCAGCAGAATGGAAAATGAAAAGCAGAGTTAAGGGCTGGCAGAGCGCTTACCAGTAGTATAGTCAGGGGACAGATGACCTATCCTCAGGAAGGCATTCTGACACATCACATAGTGATGCGGTAACCAGTACTTGGGAAGATTTTGCTTCCCGGCAGTAACCTTGGATCTTGACTTGAAGTAGTAGTAGGCTACCCTCTCGTCCCAGTTCAGCGCATTTGGGTCCAACTGCTTCTGGAAGTTAGGCTCCACAGGGCGCAGATGGGCCTTAAATTGATAAGGGTGCCCCTCCTCCGCCGGTACCCTAACAAAGACAAAACTATCCCGCCAATCTTTCAGACTGAGATCAACGGGATAGACCGTCAGATGATTGGCCCTCACCGAACCGGTGAAAAAGTTGTACTCCCCCTGCCTCTTAAAGTAAAACAGGCATTGAAAGAGTTTGATGGTGAGGGGGAAGCCCAGAGCTTCACAAACCCGAATAAACCCCAGAATCTTCTTCAGAGACTGGGGATTGACTTGGCAGAGAGCCATGTGATACCGGCAGAGAACCCACTCCAAAAACCAGTGGATGGGGAATCTAAGCCCGAACTCCAGCTGCTTCATATAAACAGCTGTGTACCCCTCTGGTACATCTGTCAGGCTCCGACCCTCTTGGGGAAGCACTACCCAAGACCCGCAAAGCGGCTTGATCTCCGCAGCAATCTCAAGGCAGTATGCAGCATGCGCCCGTTTGAACGCGTCTGCAGATTTCTTCGCCAAATAAGGCTTACCCTTGCTGTCGTAAAGGGCAAGACTCCGCATCTCATGGTCGCTGTACTTCCATTTGACTGTGGGCAGAGTAGGCTTAAACTTGTAGTTGGGAGGGAATCTATTGGTTTCAGGACCCAACAACTCCTTACGCAAACCGTTCCAGGGGTCAAAGATCTTCCATTCCTCTGGAACCACCTCGTCCTTACACCGAGGCAGATCCAACTTTAAAAACGGGGACTGAGTGTCCATCGGGTAAGGCTCATCCGGCTCGGACGAAGAGGTAGATACCACACCCTTCCCACGGGAAGCAGCAGACTGAGAAGTAGACATTCTACACAACACAAGAAACAGACGACAGCACATTAGACTTGCAGTCACAACACAAGACAGTCTGGCACCTCAGACCTACAGACTGAGCTACCAGACTGGGGGGCAAGGATATGTATGGTATGTGAAGATCAGAGATAGCCAAGAAATAGGATATTTTCTTGCTTTTCTTACAAAAAGATACATGCAAAAGTAGTCTGGCACCTCAGACCTACAGACTGGGGGCAAGGATATGTATGGTATGTGAAGATCAGAGATAGCCAAGAAATAGGATATTTTCTTGCAAATGACGCAAACAAAACAATGAGGGCACATCACAGGCTTACAACCCAGCAAGTAAAGAGGATAACAGGGTAAACAAAGCAAACCCTAAAAATCCCACAAACAACAGTAGAGCAGAGCTCAGCTTAAGAAGCAGAGCAGAGCCTACCAACCAGAGCAGAGCCCTGCTGAAGAAGCAGAGCAGAGCCTATCATCCAGAGCAGCAGAACGAAAATGAAACAACATCCAACATATCCATGAAACAGAGAAGTAAACAATCACATCCGAAGACCAAAGGAACGAAACCCTAACCTCTAAAACACAGGCAAATGAGTACGAACAGAAGGAAAAAGGGGGAAAAAATCCATTAACACAGGGAAGATCACATCCAAACCATCCAAGAAGGAAAAAATCAAAAGTAGATCTGGGAAAAGAGTTTACCTAGATAAAGAACAGAAGACGCCGAGAAAAGAGAAGACGAAAGCCACAAACGCAACAGTATCAAATATCAAATCGAGCTCCAAACGCAGAACAAATCCCAGGATAATCGAGAGAAATCACTTGGAAATGGCTAGGACAAAAAGAAATTCTTGAAGACCAACAGGAAAGTTTGAAAGCAAAGAGTTCGAAGAAGAAGAAACTGAAAAGCTTCACAAAAGGTCGATTCAGCCTTTAAATAGGCACAATCCGTCCACTCAGCACCAACTTATCATCATTACATTCCTTGGGAACCCAAAGAGTCACATCAATTCAATTCAATTCAAAATGAATTAATGACCCTTGCTCAACACCCCAACCAAATGGGCGGGAAAAATGGAAGCATTCTGGAGTTTGTGAAGAGCAACTCCCAGACAGCCACGTACCAGTCTGCGAAAAGCAGAACGCCAGACCAAAAACAAATGTACCAAGCATATTGCAGTCTGCAAATACTGGGTCCGGGGGGCAAATTGTATGGGGTCTTCCCAGCAGACCTCCAGCTGACAGCAGACCACTGGTCCTGCCACTCCACGTCAGAGCGCCTGGAGCAGAGCAGACCTCCTCAGGCAGACCGGTCCGGACATAACCTCTAGGCTGGAGTTTAATGAAGGCCTCGTTCCACCTTGGCCCACTTCCAAAGAGGCCCACTCACTTTACTAGGTCAGTTACAAGTCTATGTCTCATATAAATACCCATGCCCATGCATGGGTAAGGTACGTTCAATCAAACACTCACAAAATACTTGCACTTGATACTCGTTTTCTCTCTACTAGAGATCTTGTGCTCAACTTGGACTGACTTAGGCATCGGAGAGGCGATCCTCGGAACCACCCCCGAGGTTTCTCCTTGTTTTGCAGGTAACCACCACCACGAAGGACGTTTGAGAGCCACGATTCCACCAAGTACCCACCACCACATACACTGTTGCTGTCTTGGACAGAAACAAGTTCTATATGGGAATATGATATCATGAGTTGCGAGTAGTTTTTAGGCTCATCCATCATAATTTGTCACTCAAAATGGGGATTAGATGATCTTTCTTAGCTTACAAATAAAAGATCATAATGAGTTATGTTGTACTCCCTCCGTCCCCCAAAGGATTTTCCATTTGCTTTTCTTGAAGTCAAACTTTGTAAACTTTGACCATAAATTATAACTAATATATAATATAAATAATTGTCATAGGTGATCTTGTTAGATTTGTATTAATAGGTACATTCAAAATATCAACATTTTATCATTTTTATTAATAAATAATAGGAGATATAAGCGGTCAAAGATGTGCATTGGAGACCGGGCAAAAAGCAAATGGGAAATCCTTTGGGGGACGGAGGGAGTATACGCTATGCGTCGTAGTTGATTCGTAGCTTAGGTTGATCACATAAAGTTTTCCCGTTCATGAATTAACATGCTCTTGAAAAGGACTTGATCCATTAGGAATAGTATCTCCTTGTTGAGATTATTGACCCATGTTTACTTGTTCCCTTGCTTCTTTCGTGTTGGTTGTGTTTGATAAATACCTACTTTTTATGTTCGTCCTATTTGAGTCTCGTTATAAATTGAATACTTTCATAAGAATTTTTTTGTGAATTAATGTAATAGTGTTCAGTGTGCCCTTTTTAATTTCATAAATCCCAATTGATACTTGTCTTCGACTCAGCTTGTGATTAAAACTTAGAACGAAATATGTTGTCTACAATCACAAATCTGACACTAATCACACTTTTTTAGCTAAACTAGTCAGCAATCCTACCATTTCAACGTCTTTTGCCAAAACACTTTGTCTACGTGGATATCGACCATTTTTGTATCTCTGATTTTAACCTCCTTACAATCCTAGGAAAGAAGTCCTCCAAAACTATGTTTTTTCTTGTAGAAATATAGAAGGGACGTGACTTATTAGAATGCCAAAATGAAACAATTATAAAATCCTAGAATTTTCGCTCATGCCATACTTCATGGAGGGAATAGCAAGGAATGGTGAGTGTTTAAAAGGGTTATTGCTTCATTATCCATAACCATTTCTCACCAACAAGTTTGCAATCACCAACAAGTTTGCAATCACCAACAATAACCAATGGAAGCCAACAACCAAACAAGCAAGCAAAACAACAACAAATGAAGAAATAAATGAGAGAGAGAGAGTTAAGTAATGGCACCGTGGGAAGACCCGGGAATCCGGGAGTAAAAACCCACAAGCACTAAAGAGTAGTATTGATCTTGATGATTGATTGAGAGAGATACAAGCTTTTTTAAGCTAAACACACAAAGGCACAAAACCCTAGAAATTCTCTCTAGTCTCTTGATTTGTGTGAGATTATGTCATATGCACAAATGGGGAAAAGAGGGGTATTTATACTACCTCCGAAAATAGCAAAAACGGCTTCATGTGAGACGAAAACGCGAAAACAGGGTGCAGGGGCAGGCGCTGGTCGCGACCCGCGATCAGCCCGTCGCGACCCGCGACCAGAAGTTACCAAGTATCTCCTCACTTTGCTCCTTCCTTGCACCTCATGAGCCCTTCTTTGTGACCTTGGCTCTTAGCCATCTCCACACCATAGACCTAACATAAGTAAACGTACACATAATATAAACCTCATATCGTCTCTCCTCTTCTTTTTCTAGAACAACTCTAACCTGTTTATTATCTAGGGCCAACGTCCACAATTTTTGGTTATGATAAAACCCAATCCATGTTAAACTTGAAATTTCCAATAAAACATTTGTTTCTCAATTTTTATGAGTCTTTTCTCTTATACTATTACTATCTACATGTGGGTTTTCACTTCTTTTGCAGAAGTTTATAGATTTCTTAATGACCAATACCAATTTGTATATTTCTACAAATATTACCAATCATGCAACTGCAGTCCACGAAATCAAGATAAGAATCTCCTACGGAGACAACAATTTAAAAATACAACAAACTAATAGAATTATGTTTTTCTATTCATTATTATGCCACAATATATTTTCCTGTTGTTTTAATAGATTTGATTTTGTTATTATTAATAAATTATTGTAGATGTCAAATGTCATACGTTTCACTTTAATGAAATGAGTCCTTTAGACCTTAGTTAGTTAAAAACGGGACGGGAATTAAACGGAGTTCAATTCGCCGAGTTTAAAACGGTAAAAATTTGAAAAATACGGTCAAATATTCGACAAAAAGAACGTTGACTTTTTATAATACGGAATACGGATGTATACGTGTTTAAAACGGCTCCACCTTAAAAGTTCGGCTAAAAATCCGGACACTATTTTCTTGCGTTTTACTCATGTTATGCTCTAATTTTAAAGATATCAACTTATATACCTATTCATCATAAGTAGGTCTCAATATTTTCGAAGAACATATGCTATAAAAGACTCAAAACAATAATTACGCTAAAACTCTAAAAGGTCGCGTATAGTCGCAGAGACATAAGAATTTGAGACAAGTGGTTTCTTTTTTTCTTTAAAGGAGTTTTTTTTCCAAAAAAACGCATTCGGCGCGTTTAAAACGCGTTTTATATGGGAGGTGGAGTTTTTTTGTGTTTAAAACGGCGGGGGCTCAAAAAAACGTTTTTTTGGCGATTTTTTCAAAAAGACGGAGACGGAGTTTTAAACGCGTTTTAAACGCATTTTAACTAACTAAGCTTTAGACTTCTTTCAAAAAAAATAAAAATAAAAATAAAAATCCTTTCTCACCACCCTCAACTATAGGAATAGAATGGAACATTGTAACTTTGTAAGCCGCGAGTCGTTCTCCACATTATCTTCTAACCTTCACCAACTTTTTGATCAAATAAACCCACTTTCACTAATTCGGAAGAAAACTAATTTCACATAACTTAAATTCAATAATTATGAAGCTCGTTAACTTTCGTTCAAGGCAAGTGAGTCTACATAAGTTAAGGTCAATTACGTTATACTCCCTCCGTCCCCCAAAGGATTTCCCATTTTTCCATTTATGTTTGTCCCAATTACATTTCCTATTTCCTTATTTGGATATGGCCCACCTACTATAATATTATTTTACTTACAAAAAGTATTTGACCTCACACACTCTCTCTTAATAAACAATTCTAAAAAATACCCACTATCTTACTTTTCCATTATAATATGAAACTAGGCCCCACATCAACATCACTCCTTAAACTTTGTGCCCAAAGGAAATGGGAAATCCTTTGGGGGACGGAGGGAGTAACTTCATATCCGATAAGGACTATTCAAGTTCATCTCACAATTACAATAAGTTCACATGTGACTGATCTAGTATTTTAAATAAGTTTCTTAGAAAAAAGGTTCAAGACTAACAAGAATTAAACAAAAATTAAGGCCAAGAGAATTCAGATGAATAAACATCACCTTTTAGTCATCTTTCTGCATCAATAAAAGTACACATTAAGAAACTGTAAACAAGCACTACTTACCAAAAACGGCATGCATTAACAGTTCTGGAAAATCACATTTGAGTGATTTATACACAAAGGGCTTCCGAAAGCAACTGCTAATTTTATGCATTCTAGATTTCTAGCACAAGGACATATGTAAGCTACTTTCTTCTCTACAAAGCTACAACTCAGTATAGGCATGGTGAAATCAGCCAATTAGTAGATTATACACCAAGCTCATGGTGCTCCTTGTCAAAAACACAGCCAAAATTAAACAAAACACGTGCTTTTTAGTTGAGCGCGTTGCTCAGTGTACATTGAGTGTTCACCAGTGTACACGAAAAATTCAAAAAAAAACTGATTTGACAGATTACTGTTGAACATTAAAAGGATGCACAGTGGTTTCTCTTCCTCACTCTCCATCATTTCTCTTTCTCTCTCCAATTTCTCTCTCCAGCTCCAAACCTCCATTACCAAAACTCCAAAAACTCAAAAACCTCAATTTCGGTTACTCCCCTTCACGAAAATTCCCCAATTTTTTTTTGAAATTGCTCATTACACACCATATATTCGAATTGTAGCATCAATTTTTTACAATTACGGACATTAGAGAAGAATTAAACAAACAAGCAAATAAAAAAACAAAGCAACCAAAGAAGTTACGTTGCCAAAGCCACTCCAAATCCGTCTTCTATGACCGACGATTCTTCCAGTCACGACAGAGTAAGTTTCTCCTCATTTTAATGTACAAAAAATGCTCCTTGTTTCTTTTTCGTTCTTAGATCTGAAGAAGAAATACCACTGAGCAACCTTTTGAAATCAAAAATCCAAGAACCAAAAGGAGGCCAAACATCCAAACAAAGATAATTCCAAAAATGTAAAAAGTATTGTTCTTCGATTTTATTGTATAATATATATATGTGAGTTTACATTATATAAATTTGTTTTTGATTTAGCATGTACTCCCTCCGTTCCAAAATGTTATACCCATTTTCCGTTTTAGGCCGTTTCAAAAAGATATACCCATATATAATCTTTTCTATTTATATACATTTTTTCTCCCTATTTTACCCTTCAATATCTAAATATTTACCTACTTTTTACTCATTTGTACTTTAATGGTCCCCACATTTGAATCTATCTCTCTTACTTTTCCTAATAAGGACAAAAACAAGTACATGAAAATTATTAAAATAAACATAAGATTCTCCTATGATTTTATTTGCCTTGATTTTCCCCCATATTCCAAATGGGTATAACATTTTGGAACGGAGTACAAGGTTTTTCATTTTCAGATTGTTGATGGATATGCTTTAGAAAGTTGTACATTAATAGAATTAGAATGTACATTGGTGGTTGTTGGGTACTATGGATATGCTTTAGGAAGTTGTAAAACAATAGAATTGGAGTACATACATTTGATGGTTGTTGGTTGTTTCTATGAATTCATACATTGTTTATTTAATTTGTACATTGTTGTTAGCATGATTGTTCATTAATGAAATAAGAATGTACATTTGATGGTTGTTGGTTGTTTCTATAAATTCATACATTAGATGATGTGCTTAAGAAAGTTGTACACTGTTGATTACCTGGTTGTTCATTAATAAAAATCATATGTACAATGACAATCCCACAGTTGAGAGTGAAAACAATTCTTGAAACTAATGCCAAGTGAGTACTTTTATCATGATTTGTTTAATTTATTTGTACATTGTTGATTTCATAGTTATTCATTAATAAAAACAATATGTACAATGACAATCCCACAGCTCAAAGTGAACCAATTTCTAAAACTATGCCAAGTCTTCTTGTTTCTTTGTACATTAGTATATTCTTATTGTACAATACATATGTTTATATGTTCATTATCTATATCACCATATGCGTTGTCCATTTGTACAACGACTATGCTATTGATTATGTACACTACAAATCCTTACATAATCATTATATTTAATAATATGTACATACTCTCATAAAGTATTCCATACCTTGTATCCAGGCCCAAGCACGGGAAAAAGAAAGTCTCAATCTCTAAAGAGTCAGTGATATGTACACTACATACTTGTTCAATGTACAAGACAAATGCATATATGTTCATTATGTCTAAAAAATGAACAACATTATCTTTACTTTAATGTTCACGTTTTTGAGCATACGTACCATGACTGTTCCCCAATGTTCACTCTTTAAGTCTAAAAGTAAAAGGTCTTTACCTACGTGTCCCATTACTAACACAACAAACATTTTGCGCTCAGTTTGATAGGATCAAACACGTCCAAACACAATATTGCATTAACATTCTCAAGAGCAAAGTCAACAAGCGGGGACATGCGTTGCGGAAAATGCCAAGAATCATAAATGAAATCAAGTTCTTTTTAACAGCATTTCACATTGTTCCTTTTTTTTGTAAAAATTTAGAATACATTTTTAGTTACTGACTAATTGATCATTTTTCTTTTGGTTAACAAGACAATATCCTTGTATTTTATATCTTGCAAATGCGCATTATATATATATATTCAAGTCTCATTATTTGACATATGTACACTCAGTTATGATCTTTTGTACAATTGCATGTAAACTATTGTACAATTATCAATGTTCATTCACTTTACACATATATACAATGCCATAATTCATATGTTCACTAATTATATACAGATATACATTGTCTAAACCTATATGTTCACCCATTAAGTTTTTGGTGACACTAAGTTTTCTCAAATATCCTTGTATTGGAACAATTTTTTTTTAAATTGAGTATTATTATACAATGAACATTTGTAATTAATAAATGAGCATGTTTAGTAATCATAGTGAACAATAAAGTTATATAAAAAAACATATGCAAAAGTTAATTGGAACATTTGGAGGGAAAAGTTTTAGGGAAATGAATTCAAAAATGTCCAATTATGGAGGTTAGAGAAAAATAAATAAATCTGATGAACATTTGGGGGTTAATGTACAATGAGAGTTTTTTTTGTACACTAGCAAAAGTTCTATGTACACTGCGAGCATGCTGACGTACATGATGACGTGGGCATAGAGCACCATGCTCATGATGCTCCTCCCTGCACCATCTAATTTGCTGCAACTCATAATTTGATGATTTTACAGTTATGCCCTCCAAGGAGGACCCAAATTGCAATCTCTTCTAACTCTCAGTCACACGCTGCAACCTGCAGCAACCGTACAACACCCTGCTCAGTGCTCAGTACTCGCCTACTCGGTCCCATTCATGACCTTCTTTGGGCATATAAACATAGTGACACCTCCTTTTGGCATCGCAAAGACGCTAACCACACCAAACTCAAAACACAAGAATCCGTCTCACCTAAACCAAAACTGTTATGGTTCAATTTGGGAATAATACGACACCATATGGACGTAATTGATCAACGCAGAGATTTAGACCCAAAAAGAAAACCTCTTGTAATAAATATTTATGTTACTTGGACTCTTCAAGGTACTTCAAATACATGTGTCAGCTCTTCGAGACTCTGACATGGATATGGATCCTTCGACACTTCACTTTGGCCAAAACATGGATAATAATTACAGAGATAGCACAGTAGGGCACCCGAAGCAGACTAGTACCTGATCCCAAGTCCAAGTAACAGAGAAAGGTACAATCCTAATTTAACCACCAACCCCATGCAACATTCTCTGCAATTAATGCTATTTCTATTGTGTGCCACATAATAAACTGCTGCTGGAGCCATTGATTGTGTGGTGTGCTACAATAGGTATGTCCCAAGCGACAATCTGTGTCCTAAGTATCAACTTGATTGACGTGTAACCTGAAACCCAATAGAGTTAGCCTCAAAGTCCACATATTTTCAAAATTTCAGTTACTTTCCGATTGTGATCTAAAAGCTATGACAGACAGCCTAAGAGAAGACAAATACAAGTCATACAACAATTCTCACAATTGTCTTCCTATCCAAAAACCACAAACTCATCTATCATACAATAAGTACATTCCCGGTCCCACCCCTGAATCTGCTTCAATAAGAATAGCACCCTTTATGCCTTATTCCTTCTGTGGGGAAAAGATAGTAGCCATGAAGAAGACTGTAGTTGCAGCCGAAGAGGGAAACCAGGAGACTAACAGAGATGCAACAGACGAAATCCCGAGCAAGCTCATACTTCCCACCAAACCCAACAACATAGCTTACAGCTTTGACAGGAAGGATCATTCATGGTAAAAATAAGAAAATTCTTGATTATTTTCTACAAGTAGAAGACAAGATATCTGAAAAAAGAAATGAAATTGACTAATTCCTATAAGGGAAACTTTTCTATTTTCCCTTTCATTGACTGCCTTCAGCTTGTCCAACTATTTTTATGTCTTATGCAGGTTTGTGACTTCTGATACCCCAACTGATCTATCAATTCAAATTGAGCAAGATACCTTTCATGTCCATAAGGTAACTATTTAGTAAACCATAAACATATCAAAATATTGCTAAATGAACAAAAAAAACTGCAGTCTCAGGTGAACAACAGGCAAATTTGCACAGATCTTTTATATTTATCTACAGTATCCACAGTCCTCCCCAACATCAAATGTGCACCTAGTAACTTAAAGATAGTTTGACCTATGACCATAAAAAACTATGAATATTATGGACACCCAATAAAAAAAAATAGGAAAATTACTATATTCTTTCATTTACATTTTGCTTGTCCTACGGATGTGGGGTTGATTCTGAGTTACATAATTGTTAAGGTAGTACAAAGGAAGAAACAGCAGCCTAGAGTTAAATAATTGTTAAGGTTGTCATCAGTAATTGTAATGAACTGATATAATCAAAGATGATGATAATGAAATGAAATGGAGTTTGTGATTGATAAAATGGAAATACCGGAAAATAAAAAAGAAAATGGTAGATTGCCAAGTATTCGAGTGACTTGGTCACACTCCCAAAAGCTAAATGAAAACTAATAGAAACTTCGATCAATATTCTTCATGATTTTCTCTTCCTAATATCATGTATTTATAGCCTACTTTGCCTTACTCCCCAAGCTAACCTCACAATTACTGTGTATTACTTAAATTCCCCTGCCCTCCTAGGCCAGTCTATTACAGTAATCCATGCAGAAAATGTATAAGTCCACTTTTTCATCTGACCAGAATAAGGTTTAGCTGGAAAAACGAACTAAGAATGGGACATGGCCCGTGACTAAACCAAGCTTCTAAGCTAAAACATAAAAATATTCCAGTAGCTTAACAGGCTTGCACAATTTAAAACATTTCTCACTAACTTGATACTAGAAAGCAGCAACTACACCACAAACAGGATTCCATTATACAACCTATTTTAAGGCTTTATCTAAAATAAGCAACAAGTGAAAGATCCTGAGAGTGATTTGAGAGATATATTCCATTAATAGCCTCTACAAGGATTCCCAGCTTATGACCTATCCGTGCAAAACCAGTCTAGGGATCATCGAAAAAGTTCAGACTGCAGTATTCTTCCATAAAGAAGACGTTAAAGGGTAAGCCAGAAGGGCATAGATGTTATTCAATAGGCAACCTGATTAATAACTTCAGCAAAATTTTCTTCACATCAGATAAAGCTAAAATGCATAACATCAAAGCTTACAAGCACCGCGTAAAGCTAACAATAAGCAAACAGCCAATCTGGATAGAGTGATAGAAAGACAGACTTATTAACCTATCAGCAACCTTAAGGCAAAAAAGCCTATGCCATGGAATTAAATCGGGGTAGTGGTTGCTCGAGAGAGGTCGAAAAGGCCTAAGTGCTAGTAAAATTCAAAATGAAAACCTATATATAGTAAAAACATACATAAAATTTCTTTTACAGTCCTAACATAGTGGTACCTCCAAAATTGATGTTTATTAACCTATCAGCAACCTTGAGGCACAAAAGCCTGAGCCTTGGGATGGAATTGGGGTAGAGGTTGCTAGAAAGAGGGGAGCGCGAAAAGGACTAAATGCTAATAAAAGATCAAAATTGAAACCTATATATAGTAAAAACATATACTAATAAAAATTTTGCTCCAGTCCCAGTGTAGTGGTTCCTCTAACCTATCAGCAACCTTAAGGCACAAAAGCATGCGCCTTGGGATGAAATTGGGTTAGGAGTTGCTAGAAAGAGGGGAGCGAGATAGGTCGAAAAGGACAACATGCTAGTAAAAGTTCAAAATTAAAACCCATATGTAGTAAAAACCCTACTCCAGTCCCAACGTAGTGGTTCCTCCAAATGATGCTTGTTAACCTATCAGTAACCATAAGGCATAAAAGCCTGCACTTTGGGATGAAATTGGGGCAGGGGTTGCTAGAAAGAGGGGAGCGAGATAGGTCGAAAAGGATTCAATGCTAGAAGAAGTTCAAAACTAAAACCTATACATAGTAAAGAAATACTATAAAATTACTACTCCAGTCCCAACGTACTGTTTACCCTAAAATTGATGCTTTCCCAGTCCATTTCAATGTGATATTTCTGTAATTAGCTCTGACCTCCATTTTGCTACTCACCAAATCTTGAAACAGTATGCACTACTTACAAAGAGTGGATACATAGGCCGGATAGATTTTCAGCCCACGAGTTCAGGTTTAGAGCACAATGTTAAGCTTGACAACTTTCCAGGTGGACCAGCAACTTTTGAAGTAGTTGTGAAATTTTGTTATGGCCAGCCCATAGATCTGAGCCCCAACAATGTGGCTGTTCTAAGGTGTGCATCAGAATTTCTAGACATGACAGAGGAATTTGAAGATGGAAATCTAATATCCAAGACAGAAGCCTTTCTAACATTCATAGTACTAGCTTCATGGAGAGACTCAATTATAGTTCTCAGGACTTGTGAGAATCTATCCCCCTGGGGAGAAAACCTTCAGATTGTACGAAGATGTTGTGATTCGATTTCTTGGAAAGCTTTTCAAGACAAGAATGAGCTACTTGATGATGAAGCTTGGTGGATTGGGGACGTAGCAACTTTGCGCATTGACCATTTTAGCAGAATAATAGCAGCATTAAAGTCAAAAGGTACCAAACCAGAGATCATAGGTTCATGTATCCAGCACTATGGAGAAAAATGGCTGCCAGGCATGAATGGAGAGGTAGAAGGGAAGAGAAGCAATTGGTATGGGAAAAGTGGGCTGCAGTTCAGTATTATAAGTGGGAAGGACCAACAGGGTGACCTTAGCCAAAATAAGGAACAAAAGATGATAATAGAAAGCCTCATCAGCATACTTCCCCCTCAGAAGGAAGCTGTTTCCTGTAAGTTCTTATTATGGATGCTAAAGATGGCTATGATATACTCTGCAACACCAGCTTTAATCTCGGAGCTCGAAAAGAGAGTAGGGTCAGTCTTGCATGATGCCAATGTGCAAGACCTCCTAATTCCAAGATGTGGTAACAAAGACCAAGGGAAGCTGATAAAGTGAGTTCCCTGCATATTACATCAAGCAAAATATTTTTGACTGTAACACCTTTTGAATAAATATCTACCAAAAGGGATAAGAATAAATTTAAGTGGCGGGATTTACTTAATTAATCAAATACTTTGCAATGAACCCCCTAAAACAATCTTTTAAAACCGCCGTTCCTTGGTGATCTGTATAATTAATAATTTGAGCAGTTCAACTAGAAATAAACATGAACTTCCCATCTTATGACATGAAATGCCAAAAGCACCCAACTTCGGAATTCTGACATAATATACCTAGATCAGAATTGGCACAAACTAATTCAAGGGCATTTACACATTTTATAATCAGAATAGTAATAGGCTAGGTATATCTTATATGGAACAAATAAAGAATAAGATTCTTTTGGCAATAATTTGATTACCACAAATAAAATAAGTTGAGGATCATGTGCACCCCCCCCTTTGTGCGGCCCAGCCTTATGGTGCGAGCTTTAACACTTGTAAAATTGACACGGAACCTTAAAAAAGCACATAGATTTGCATTCTAATTTTCATCAATTACAAGTCAGTTTTATTTTTATCGGTGTCAATTTCAAGCATTTTGCGTCATTTAGTGGGTGTCAGCTTTCAAAACTTCGATGTCATTTTTTAAGTTGCGTCATTTTATAAGGAGTCATTTTTATAAAACTTCAATGTTATGTTTCAAGCATTTTTTAAGTTGTGAGACGGAACCTTAAAAAAAGTACCTCATGAATCACAAACATTAAATTCGACGATCAAAGTCTCCAAAATGCTCCTCGCCCTAAAAAGAATTGGTGAAGATGCAAATATTACAGAAAACTTCACTAATGACACAGGATCAATCATGGCCATCACATTTGACCGATCCAACAGTGATAAAATAGTCCACACCATAAGAAAGAGATGTGTCAAGGGGAAGGGTGCACAAATGAACCTGAATTTGTGTGTGTGTGTGTACTAGCCTACTAGGTGGATCCCTAATTATATTTTAAAGTCTAAACTAACGATAGCAGTCTTTGGCACAGTTCACCAGAAGAGAAGACAATGCACAACATAGACACTGTACAGAGAATAGTGGAATACTTTCTGATGCACGAGCAACAACCACACCAACAGCAGCAGCTGATTGAAAATCTGGATGTCAGTAAACTCCTAGACAACTATCTAGCTGAAATAGCAACAGAACCAAATCTCACAATCTCCAAGTTCCAAGTTCTAGCGGAGGCATTGCCAGCAAATGCAAGACTATGTCATGACGGTCTTTATAGGGCAATTGATACCTATCTGAAGGTAAGCGTTGTGGCCACAACTTCTATGCCAGCTTCAGTGAGTTATGAGTAGCGATTTTTAAAGCCTACTAACACAATCACTGGATCAGACCCACCCTTCACTACAGGAGCAAGAGCGTAGAAGGCTGTGCAGGATAATGAATTGCCAGAAGCTATCCCTTGATGCTTGCATGCATGTGGCACAGAATGATCGACTACCTATGAAAACTGTTATACAGGTACTACCTTTTGCCCCAGAAACAATTAACTAATCCTTCATACTTCGATGGTTAAAATATTTGAACCTACACACAAGGAGTTATGCATAAGCTGGCCCCTATTATTTAGGATATGTGCAACCTTCTGTCGTGCCAGAAAGATTTAAAGATGATGTTTCTCCAGTGCCAACCAGGGGCAATATGTGCATCTCATATTTAAGGAATCAACTTCAAGTCCTAATATGACATAAAAGCCCCGAACCATCAAAGTATTATCAGATAAAACAAGAGTATCAGCTTGCTATTCCTGACTCCCTCAACTTAAGCCCCCAAGAAGGCAAATGAAAACCATGGCTGACACTCTTGAAAACTTCTGATTAAAAAAAAAAACTAAAAACAATTAACAAGTGCGCTATAACTCTATAAGTAAATTAAATCTAAAACCTCAAGGTGTAAGGAGTTTAAGCCAATACAAGAAACATGTTCACTGCAAATTCACGGCATCATCCATAATTAACTTTTGATGCAAATATTCAATAGGTGCTGTTTTCAGAGCAAGTGAAGATGAGGACTGCAATGCAAAGCAAGGAAGAGACAATTGGAGGTAAGACTCGTGAAGATGATGAGAACTGGTCATCTGCGAAAAAGGAGATAAAGACTCTCAGAAATGAGCTTGAGGAGGTAAGAGAAAAGATGTCAGAACTGCAGACAGACTATTTTGAGCTCCAAAGAGAATATGTAAAGCAGATCAGCAAACAAAGAAGAAATTCCAGCTGGATATTCAGTTGGAAAAAGATAAAACAGTTATCACTTTTTAACGAAAAGATCGATGACGAAATAGGAGAAGAACAGGAAACCTCAAACCATGGGGGCAGTACACCCAACAGTAGAAGAAGACAATCCATTCCCTGAGAACGTAATTCTAGGGCATGAATAATCTTGCCAACAAAATCAAGAATCAATCAGCATAGCAATCATCAAAATGTCTTCTCCACATCAATCACGACCCTTATGTTTATAGCTTCGGAGATGATCCACCACGACAAAGAGTTATGTCTCAGCTTGTAGGTGAACCAAGACAATACAGACAGTCATCTACCTAGTTAGGCAGTGTTGGACAAAGAAGATATTGAATCCAAGAGCTAGATCTACTTGGACATTGGAGCGCTAAAGAAAACTTGAATACGGAGCTTTTTTTAAGATTTTAATGCAAAATAAAGTAATCTTTTAATTAGTCATTCAGTTGTGTGTTTCAAGATAATATTCTCAATTACATTTCAAGTATGAGATGGTGTATGAATTGCCCTACAATTTCAACAAAGTCCACTATTTTCCATTTCCCACTCACTAAAACTTTTTGCAAAGATATGAAAATGAGCATGGATAACCCACAAAACAAGGAATGAGAGTTCATCGACTTATAATCCCAAGTAAGGTTCCGCCACAAAAAACAATTGGCAAAGAGAGGATTAGATACCTAGGGTTATAAAGAGGCAAATTTCTCTTTTCTTCTTCAATGAGGAATAACTCTCATGTGTTCTCATACATTGGGTACAACATCTACGAATCTTGCAGTATGTCTTACCTATGCATAGTCTCATATACATATACTAGTGATCTTAATAGATAGAGGACCAACAATGTCTGGGTATGTTTAGGAGCTATGTGCTTGCTAGCTGGAAACGAGTCTGCCACAAAGACTCCACCATCCTTAACCTAAATAGAGCCCATGTCACCGTCATGGATTTGGGCTGGGGAGATATAGAGCCTTATCTTGGGGGTCAGGCTCACATCACTTGTTTAGCCTTTTCTTTGACAAGGAGAGGACTTTCTAAGATCGAGCCAAGCCCATCCAAAGCCTAAGTCAAGCCAAAGTGCATGCCGTGCACAAAACTCTCATTATATACGCAATTACCCAGGCACATGCACAAGGCAAGGTACGTTCACAAATATACTCATACACACTCATACTCCTTTCTAGACTCGAGGAGCTAACTTAGACATCAAAGGGGTGTTTGCTTTTCAGGCACCCCCACACCAATACCACACCATATATCATCATAAAGAATTCGCCAACGAAAAATCACGAAACCGTTATTACTAAACGAGAACAAGCTAGGAGGTTTCCGAGATCAGTATCACTCATCAAAATACCACTAAAATGAAACACCAATAAAAGCATAGCCACATTGAATTCAAAACACTATCACCTTAAATGGCACTAATAATAATAACCATGAAATCACATTAGGTTCCTCAATTCAACTAATCAACAAAAACAAAACAAGAACAAATTAGTATCTACCTAGCAGTCTTCTTCATACTAGTCCACGGGAACTTCGCCGTCTCGCCAGCAGAACCACGTCCTTGGCGAGACGGAGCACCATCAGACCGAGCAGGAGAACTCGGCACGCGATCGCCTTCGAGCCAATGAGATCTTTTCCGACTCTCTTCCTCAACAATGCTAGTTTCCCTCTGCTTATTCAATTCCTTCTTATCATCCTCAATTACCTTAATTGGGAACAGATCAGGTGAAATTGAAAGAGGCGTTTTCAAAGTTACATAAGCCTTTTTGTAATCAGGTTTAGCAAGAAGAATACCGCCTCTTTTCTTCTTCTTTCCT
The DNA here is from genome assembly GCA_947645195.1 of Patellifolia procumbens. Taxonomy (NCBI): domain Eukaryota; kingdom Viridiplantae; phylum Streptophyta; class Magnoliopsida; order Caryophyllales; family Amaranthaceae; genus Patellifolia; species Patellifolia procumbens. The sequence continues at coordinate 6,935,814 of CANSGD010000144.1, forward strand.
TCCATGTTTAGGGTTTGTACTTTCTCGACTTCGAATCCGTAGAGTGATTCCAAAACTCGCTTGATTTCGATCTGGAAAAAGAGAAATCGATCGTTAATAATGGTGAAAAAGGAAAGAATTAGGTGGAATTAGGAAGAAATGAAACCTTGGAAGCAGAAGGGATGGTTTTGAGAGCGATTTCGGTGATGTTGGAGAAGGAAGGAGGCATAAGGAGCTTGATTGGGAGATTAGCGAAGTGTACTAATCTTCTTCCTAGTCTTCCTGACATTGTTGTTCTTCTTCGGAGCACAGTGGAGCTGATCGTTGATTGCGTTTGTGCCAAAAGAAAGAGGCAGGCGATGCGAATGGAAGACGAAGGCCAAAACCCAACTAAAACCCCTTCAAGGCCTCAATCACTAGTTTGTTCATTAATATGAAAACTAACCAATTGAGTCTTAAGGGTCTCTTGCTCTTTAACTAAGGTATGTGAATCGAGTCTTGGGAATGGAAAAATCTCATGTGGGAGGGATGTTGGCCATCACCTAAGGCGGTGGAAAAACTCCTCGTAGTATTAATAAAATAATCAATTTGAAAACTAGAAATAAAGATAGGAAAATTTGATGAAGAACAATTCGACACGTTCAGTATCACTTTCAGTTTCTAGTTTTGGTTTTTATGATTTTAGAATGATATGATTTAAGTATTATTATAAACTTAAACTTGGTTATAATGATAGCTCTCATGCTAATTTTGAAAATTGACAACTAAAAAGTGGAACAAACTTTTTCTGGTTTCCATATTATGGGTTTTGGTTTTTGGTTTTCAGTTAACTGAAAACAGAAAATGATAACAAACGGGCCCTCAGCAATAATCAAACATTTGGTATGCATCTCGTTGTATTGAGTCAAAACCACCTGTAACCTGTTTGACCAGTTAAAAACAATTGACTTTTATTTCTTTTTAAAATTTTCCATCCCCACCCTTCCCCCACCAGCTACCACCACCCCAGCCACCACCTCCCTTTCCCACCGCAACCGCACTCTCCCTTCGCAAGTATATGCTTTGTTTGTCACTCGATATTGATTTCCGCCTGAAAAACCAATGTTGACTTGTTATTACCTTCTTTACTTTTGTCGTTTTCTCCTCCCAAATCATATCCCCGTTGTCGTCACTTGCTTTTTACTAATGGTTTCTCCTTAACATCAGACATCAATTTAACTTCAATAAAATAAGAAATGAGAAGCAAATAACAAGTCAACATCGTATAAATTGTTTTTTCACTCAAAAAATTAGCAATATGGTACAAAATAACGGAGTATATATGCGCTATTTCTTCTTTTAAGATGTCCCTAAAAATGTTGCATTTCTTTATTTGGTTGTGGGTTTCATAACTTTAACATAAATAAACATATGGTGGGTAACATAAATAAACATATGCTCCCACCATTCTCAATCCCACATATAGAGAGTAATATATAAGTTCCCATCAAGCTTAACAAGTTCAAATCAAATCCAATCAAGCTCGAAGCATGGTCTAATAAGTTCCAACTAAGATTAACTAAATCTAAAAAATTCCAAATCAAGTACATTTCTTTTTGTACACATCCAAAACAGTTTTTGGGCTCGCGCTATTCTAATGGCTTGGTATTTTTAACTCCCGAAAAAGAAAATTTCCAATACCTTGAAGCAGACGGTGAGACTACATAAAGATCAATACTTCTACATGAAGCATCGAAAGTATAAACGCAAAATACTCATCCGGAATATCGAGTGGGAAACCCTCAAACTATACATTCTTGTGAATATATATTTCATTGTTCAATGATACAGGCACAGCCACAAGATGAATGAATACCTTAGTGTTTCATCTTAGTTCTATATCTAATTACTAATAGCATTTCACTAGTTTTTCACAATTAGCATTGATATCACAGCTCTGCCATAATGAATACCTTAGCAGCGCCATACTCTAAACAAACTACCATCTAAGACAACCGGTCGAGGGAACAAAAAAACCCTTCCCCAACTCATAATGACAATCGTCTAAGCTTCCTTCTTCTTGACGATGTAAGGGTACTTCTGATACATTGAGATGCTAGTAATCACGAGGGGAAGAGACACAAGGCAGTATGGAGAAGGTGGTTTCCCATCAAAGATGAACTGCAGCAAGGCTGTCACAAGAAGCGCAGAAACAATGACAAAACCCTGCAAAACAAATGAAGCAAGTATTCAACAGGAAGACTCACAAAGACATGGTTTAGCCATTAAAGTGTAAACATGCCAATTCAACAAAGAAGTGCCCTGTTTAATTAGGCTACGGAGAATCGGGAAAATGACTAAAATACTATCCTATACTTTGTCTCTCACACACACACAAATCAATTCAAGAACACCCCCCTCTTTCATGCTCTTTTAAGCCTTTTAGAACGCAAATCATAAACAACTGAAGACAAATTTCAATATTTTTCCCATGCAGGCCTGTCAATTATTATCAAGCCACTGGGGAATGTGGTAATCTAGAGCCTGAAGCTATGGCCATAAATTTCTGCTCCTACATGTCTTAACATATGTTCTACAATAACTTCCAAGGCAAAATAAATTAATAACAGTAAACATAGAAATAATTATTAATACTTCATTACGGTGATAAAAAATTGATTATAGAAAAAAAAATCGGTCTAAGCAAACTTGCCTTCCTGACACCCCCAGCATAACTTGTGACAAGACCGACAAGAATACCACCAAATGCATTTGCTACAACAGGGACCTGAAAGAAAACACAGTTACGTTCTTGTTACAAATGTCACCATGTCCACAAGATTTTCTGTTAAGCTCCTAGGTCACATGATACTCGTACCACCTCACATGCAGCACGCTAAATTCCTAGTAGTCTCACTTCCCAATAGGGTGGTCGTTGCTACTCCTGGTTGCATGAAGGTTAGCTCCCACCCCTCCCCGAGTCTGAACCACAAGGCTCAAAACCTGGCTGGCAGGGGATAGGAATAACAAGGGCTATCTTATCATCCCCAAAGGAGGGGAGGGGCGTGTCAGTTAAAATATAGCAGAAGAATGAGAAACAAAAATATTTAATCAAGAAGATACTTTGAACAGCCTATTAGACAAGACCTAAGCAAATTCAGTACAGAATTTAAGCTCAATTCATCCCCAGTTGCACAGCGTCAATTAACTTAACAGGTACTTCACATCCCAATATTGATGGCAAAAGGAATTGTGAAAGGCCAGAAGGTGAGATATGGGATTTCAGTCAAGTAAACCTTATGGAACCAAATAACTAATTTACAGATATGGTGAAGATCTCTAAAAAATAGAATTGGACAAAATTTGTGTCATTTCAGTTTATGTTCCATTTCAGAACATAAGCGCTCAGCAAAAATCACTTGTCCAAGCAGCAGAGCTGACAGCGAATTAACACATGTATAAGTGGCAAAGGACAAGAGGAAGTACCGAAGTTAAAGGAGTCCATCCATAAAAGAACCCATGCTTTCTCATAGCATCTCCATCAGGAGATTGGGACAAACTAGCCAGCAGACACAGGCTTCCGAAAATTGACATTTCTATGGTCATCAAGTACGACGAATGTTTCTTGACCTGTGATGATTGTAGTGTAAAGAAAAAGTAAAGTAAGATCAAATGTGAGTATAGTAGAATTTCGCAGGGCAAAAGAGAAGTTCAAAATACCTGAGAAGCCCATTGACACAACGCAGAAGCTAGGCCTGAAAGCACAGAGGCAATCAATACAGGAACAATCCCATAAAATAGCACTTCTTCAGGGTTCCGGCTCTTAGAAGCTTTGCTTGTACCTTCACCGATGCTTAGAAGCACAGCAGCAGCAATCAGTAGGAAAAGAGCTCCAATTTGTTGAATTGATTGTTTCTGCCTGTAAATGATCAAAGCCAAAATCCTGATCAATTGAAGTCTGAAAAACGATTAAGGATTCACAAGATCACATTTGTCATCACAATGCTGTGCTTTTTAAAAAATAAAATTTCTTCACAATGCTGTGTCTTTAAAACTGACTGGGAGCAGTATTAATGTATCCATCTCGCAAAATCAAGACCTATGTTACTCGAACTTCCTAGTGCACTAGGAGTACTTGCCAAACCCATACTTAGAATCAAAATAGATCGAAAATTTATACAAAAAAACACTTATAAAAAAGATTAGAAAAGGCAAGTCAATGTGTCAAACCCGTGGATCAACATCCCATAACCAATTCTTATTCCCGAGCAACAAAAATCATATTAAAGAGCGCAACAAGCTAATTGATTGATGCCCTCCAAAAGCACAAGCCAAAATGTTATGGGAATACCATTGTGTAACTGAGACTCACGTAGACATGAGGTACATAGCCAACTTGGTTAGTTACGGAAATTCCATTATGTTTAGCCCAAAGTGAAGTGTTGAAGTGTCTATACCCATGTAAGAGTGTCAAGAATCTAACACAAAAACTTGAGGTAAGGAGCCCCAGAAACATAGAATACAATAAATGCAGAAACTTCCAAACAAAGGCCAATCCAATCACGTAAATATCTTTTACATGAAATTAGGAAGAAATTAAGGAAACTATATTGCATAATAAATACCTCAATATCATATAGCCAAAGAACGCTGTAAAAAATAGCTTTGTCTGGTTCAGCATTGAAAATGTAAGGGAGTCGAGATTTTTGTAAGAAATCTGAAGCAAACTATTTTGCAGTGCATATATTGCAGCTGGAAGTCCTGAAAAGGTCAATGCCCTCAGCAAAGACCAATCTTTGCATACTTTTGTAAGGCTACCATTGAATGTGAGGACGGCGAAGGCACATATAACCTGAACAGAAAGTCAATTTTAAAATCATAAAAAGTATTCCATCTCATGATGGAAAGCAAAGATACAGTAAAAGAATCACCTTGGCAACTTCACAAGCCAAAACGGATGAAGTTACAATTACCTCTCGTCTACAAAAAAAATCCCAAAGTTCAACACGGTTACACAAGTATAAAAAAAAATATGAAACCTGATGAAGTAAAGAGAGAAACTTTAGAGTTTAGATAAGGTCATTCGTACACTATTTAGAGTACACTAGATCTTACTATCGCAACATAGTGCAATTTCTGATTAGGAAATGAGGTGTGGTCATATTCCTCACAATTTGCGGTTTTAAGTTAGACTTTTCATTCTGAAATAAGGTAAAATAGGAAGGAAGACCAAAAGAAACATAAACCACAATACATTAATATACTAAAACCATAAACTATAAGCCAGAGCACAAAAGTCAAGACCCTAGTATAAATTTGGATATGAGGAACCAAATTTTTTGACTTAGAAAACCTCTATCATCTTTTGGGACACAGCAAATTCGCCAGGTACCCTTCCTACTCTAGAAAGGTATAGTGGAAGCCCCAAAATTAAGACAAATATAAGCTAATATTAACTTGACACCTGCATTTACAGAAAGGTAATAAAAATTTCACCGGGTATATTGCAAGAAAGTCACCCATCAAGCCTTCGAGTTTCATTGGATTGAAAACAATTGTAATACAAGCATCAAACAACAAAAACTCTGCATTCTTATTGACCTATGAACATTCCCTATTTCCATACCATCATAGCTTCTAACTTTAAACCTAAGATTATACAAGGGATTTTCGTCATTGAATGCAAACCATCTTCGTTCATCATCGAGCGCAAATTACACTTAGAAGTTCTTTTGAACCAAAACCTCTAGTGTAACTTTTATTTCCTTCCTTAAAAACATATATGACTTGCACTGTATTTCAGCAAGTGCATTTCTAAATCAGTAGAGTACACAGCAACTTTTTCCTAGAACTTGCCCGGGTCACACTCCCTCCATTTATTATACTAATTTTTACAAACACCAAATGGAAATTTGAAGATTAGTACCGCAAACTGTACCAATAATTTTGGTGCAACTTGATTTACACGCCATAGCTTTTTGCAATTTGGCTCAGGTTTTCCTTATAACTATCACACCACACCAGATACACCAACTTCAAAGTCTTTTCCAGTTCCCTTTTTATTTGTATCATGTGAAAATCCATAGGAGTAAGTCCTAAGTCATAATGCTAATGCCCAACTTATTTCCAAAATTCCAATTCGAGAAAAAGATCCAATAAGTATTGATAAAATCAAGTAAATCAAATTCGATTAAACACAACACATCTTGAATTTAGTATTGATGATTACAATACTTAAATGTTACTAACTACAGCCAAAATAACAAATACAATTAACCCTAATATTGGATCTCTGAGTATTATATTAACCAAATAATCTGTATCACAATGACTCCCACAATACAGACTGCATACTAGAAGTGATAGGGCTTATGATAGGGCTCTTCCTGAGGACAAGTTCTGGTGAAATGTACACAACCTACCCCAACAATCACAAAAAAAGAAAAAATGACTGCCAATTACTTCATAGACAGTTCGACATAAAGGACGGTCTTATGAGACATTGAAGGAAATCAATCCATTTCTCTCAAAAATACTCTCTACACAAGAAATGATTCATCATCGGATAGTTCATCTTGACCAAGCAAGCATTTAAGTCTTTAATACCAAACCATATCCCTAATCCTTTTAAGAAAACCAAAGGTTTGATCTACACTTGAAAACAGATCCTACACAGGTTTGATGACATGTTGTCAGGGTTCGTCGTAGAAAGAACAAAAGGCAAGTGCAGAATATAGGCCTTGTTTAGTAATTAGTGCCGTAGAGAATTGCTAATAGTTGGTGTTATTTATCTAACTCGGCCCGTGCAATTCGATATTCTTACAGATTTACTAGCATGTCAAAGCTTCATTCCTCGCTTGTGAAAAAACTCCAATTTGCAATTTATTAGAAATTAACACACAGAATCCAAATCTCCTTCAAATACACTGATTACCATAGAAACAAAACAAAATAATTGTACAACATTTCGATCAAACTATGTTGAAATTGTAAGGACATCAATTAGCATTTAGGACACAACTTACAAAAAGTAACCACTACATAATTGAAATTGAGACGAATAGAGCAAGCCAGCGATAGCGAAATCGAAGATCACGGAAAATAAAGGGGGAGAAAAACCTGGTGAAGCGCTTGGAAATCAAGGGTTGAGAACCATATTGGAGAGTGAGCAAAGCGGAATAAAGCCATACTTTTTTAGGTGAACCTTCTCTTTCTCTTCTTACAGTTGCAGTTGCAGTTGCAGTTGGGTTATTCTCTTTGGTGGCCTCCATCCGAGGGCGACCCACGCCACGCCCAGGGGAATGGGAATTATGCTATTGGAAATTTGGAATTTGGAATTTGGAATGGAGACTGATGTTCAATGGAACTAACGAATATGGATGGAGCATGAGTGCATGACCAGAAAAGTAATAAAGTTGAGCAACTCTTGTTCAACTTTTCATCCTCCAAAAACTTTGAACAAGTGTGAGAAATGGCTGAATTTTTTTCTCAAAATGTGGTTCTTTTTGTAAATAATTTCCTTCCTATGTTCTTTTAAAAAATAATTCTCATAATACCGTCTATAACGGTTAGTTAACTCTCATTTTCACATACCAAACGTCTTGTTAGTTGTTAGGCTGTTATCATACTTGGCTCGACTTTTATTAAACCAAACGAAACAAGTTCAAATTTGGCTTAGTCTTGGTGAGACCAAAAGAGTAAGTTTAAACCAAGTATAAGATTTTCGATTCGATTCTTCAACTTCTCGTGGAATGGATTCTTTAATTCTTATTTAAAAATGGAATTTAGAAAAAATGAAAGTATTCAAGACTAATTCAAGATTGATATTGGGAGTTGAAGATCTTTTATTGCAAATTCAGAAACTCGAACCTTGGGTAACAATAACATGGGGGGACGAATTTGAAACTTGCAAAGAAGCTTATGGTGAGACTAATATAGTAAAAAGAAGTGAAATGTGTACATGTTTAAAAAGTTGGGGTCGATGTTCCAAATAGTAAAGCTACAAAGAGTTTATATCAAAAAAGAAAAGAAGAAGAAGCCACCAATTGCTCTTCCAATTTTTCATCTTCAATGTCCATGTTGATCTATAAGATTTATTAATCCACATTGTTTTCTATTGCCTATATATATAATCAGACAATATAACCTAATCAGGCTCGTCTAAGGCCCTGTGCAGGGTGAGCGACCGCACAGGGCCTCGCCAGTATAGATGGGCCCCAATCAAAACTGTGTACTAATACAAAATGTTGCGCATATCTTTAGAAAACTGGCTCTTGGTTCAGTGGCAGCAAAGCAATGACCATAAACTTAGGGAGGCACGCTCAACTGGGGTTCGAATCCCTTGTTAATATTTTTGTTCTTTTTCCTTTTTTCTTTTTAAACTTATAAATTGACATAAATTATCATGTTAAGGGGGGAAATATAGAAGACTTTTTTTTGAGTAAAATCATTATACGATTCTATATGCTAAAATAAACTTTGAAAATTAATACGTTATTTAGTTATTATAATCTTGTAGGAATTTGACTGTAAGATTTTTAATATCGCACAGGGCCCTGTTTTCTATGAGACGGCCCTGAACCTAATAGTTACAGTACCCTTTTATTTAATCTCTTATATAGTCGCTTATATTACGTGTGTCCAGATTTACCCTAGACTTGATTTTAAAAGATCAAGATTCTTACTCTAATAAGAAATACAAGTGTTGAATATCGATCGAAATAAACCAAAGCTTAAATTAGGTTCTATAAACACATGTTATAAAAGAAGAATCCCTTTGGCACTAGGTGATACTAGCTCAACATTCTTACCCTCACGATGGCCACGAATCTATACTACACATCTCCTTCACAAATTATACAACCTACTATCTTTTTATTAACCAAAACACAGCATAAAAAGACAAGAATAAGGGAGTCGACGGCACGAGAGACAGAATCTAAAATCTCATTTCAATCCTCACTCATGCTTTTAAAAAATAAAGAGCATAGTAAATTAGTAGTAATATACTTGCAAATAAAATACTAATAAAGGCAAAAAACCCTAGCAGAATCTTTCTGATTCTAGTAAGCATTAACGGCTCTGATTGGCGGGTGTATAAATCTCCACCATTTCAGCCACCACTTACTTCTTCTTCACCATCTTCATTTTCTCACTGACTTATTCATTTAGACATTGCAGTTTCAAGAGAGAGAAATTGATTGATCGCCATCATCATTCAGTATGTGTGGAATACTTGCTGTCTTTGGTATCCTCGATAATTCCCAGGCTAAGAGGTCCAGAATTATCGAGCTCTCTCGTAGGTATTTTACGCAATTCAATTTCATGTTTTATTACAATCATTCTCATTTCTTCATTTTCGTAACGTCTTCTATTTCATTGTTTTCGGCATTCGATATTTTACATTTTATACCGTCTTCAATGTACATCTTTTACTATTAATATGTTTGTTGACGTGTTATTAAAATAGTATCAAAATTTGATGTTGTGATAATACATCGGTGAAAGATATTGATTTTATTAGTCACTGATGATGATCATTTTGAATTTTGAATTTCGAGTCCTGTGTTTGTATATTGTAATTATGTTTTATGAATTGATAATTTGGTTTGTTTTATACGTGAGTGTTTGTATGGAACGTTTGTGGTATAAATGTTGAATTTCAGTTTGGAGATGATTTAAGATCAACATTTGGATTGTAGGATGTGTTTTAGGTGAAGGAGTCTTATTACGAAATGGTATTGAGATGGTATTGGATTGTCCTGAATACGTACAGTCCTAATCACATCTCAAATTTGATTTTCGGAGGGAGTTACGCGACGCTATAAACCATTATAGCCTGTTGTATAAGATATTTATGTAATACAATGGTTGGTATTGATTGGTAATTTGGTAACTCTTATACATTGATGATATGTTTTGGTACTTTGGTAGGTGATCATAAATGGTTCTGATGACAATGACAATGACTTCATATGTAATTCTGCAAAAAAAGGAACAAATAATTCGTCCTATGCCTATGTCCATGGTAATTACAATTCCGTCCACAAGCAATTGTTTTTCCTTAGAGTGTCCATTATCACTCAGTATCATCCGCTAGTGGTAATGCCCAATAATGAAATTTATGGGAAGAAAAGATACTTAAGGGTAGACAAGCATTACTATAGACACTGGCGTGACATTTTGCTGGAAATTACGTAGAAATTATCGGCATTATCATACTTTATTACTTCGAAAGCAAAATGCTCAAACTTGTAACAAGCTTGAATAAGGAAGGAGTGTTTGTTGGCTCGAAGCTGACGAGGTTGTTTAAATTCGAACAGGATAAACATTACGATAAACACTGGCACGACATTTTTCTTGCGGATTTAAGTAGAAATTATTTGTGCTATCATACTTTATTACTATGACCATGAGTCCTTTATTACTTCCTCCGTAACAAAATTATTGCAACAAGTGGGTATTATTTGTGAGGTATCAAATATTCATTTGTTGCAATAATTCTGTTACGGAGGAAGTAATTCGCTGGTCAAATGATCTAACTTGTAACAAGCTTGAAATGAGGAAGGAGTGTTTGTTGGCTACACGCTGATGAGATTGTTTAACACTGAAAAGGATTATGTTGATAACTATGATAAAGGTCTGTTGTACAAGGTACCACAGGAACTTGACTCGTGAGACTGTCTGCAAATTGTTTTAATGGTGAAAGAAGGACTACATAGTATTATTTGGGATTTAAATTTATGTATTGTTTTGTGGTATTTGTTGTTGTTTGTACTACCGTTTCTTAGTCCATGCCGTTTTTGTGTGAGATATTGAGATGCTATAGATTAGTGCAGCTCGTTGCCTCTTTGCTTATTATACCATGAATTTGTTTACCTATACACAATTGTTGTTTCATTGTTTGACTGGAGAACTATCATTGAGTGTGTAATATAGCCTAATATGTAGTCCGCTGCTGAATGATAGGTTACGTCATAGAGGCCCTGACTGGAGTGGCATACACTGTTTTGAGGATTGTTATCTTGCTCATCAGCGGTTAGCTATTGTTGATCCCACTTCAGGAGATCAGCCACTTTATAATGAGGACAAGACAATTGTTGTCACGGTAAATGAACTTTCCATCCTGAGTAATCTAATTTTTATGTGGTATCCGAGCCAGGAATATTTATATAATGTATTATTGGGAATTATGTGACTGAAGGGCAAGTTCGCTCTTTTTTCCCCCTTTATCTGTGAGTCTCTGTTCTCTTGGTTGTTTTTGTTGCTCCCATGAACAATGTATTATTTGCTTTGAGATGCAAAATTACAGATTTAAGCATCTAAATCTCCATGTATGTTAATTTTGATGCTCTGGAAGGTCAATGGAGAGATATACAACCACAAACAACTAAGAGAGAAGCTGAAGTCGCATCAGTTTCGCACTGGTAGTGATTGTGAAGTGATTGCTCACCTTGTAAGTACCTTAACATTATGTAGTATTTCTTATTTGTCACCTTATCTAATCAAGCCAAGTTATTGTGATTATACCGTTTCATGGGAAATTGGCATACCTGAATAACTGAAAGGCAACTTTACTTAGACCTTCTTTCCCTTTTTTTTTTCCTTGTTTGGTCAGTATGAAGCATATGGAGAAGAGTTTGTGGATATGCTGGATGGGATGTTCTCCTTTGTAATTCTTGATACACGTGATAAAAGCTTCATTGCTGCCCGGGATGCAATTGGAATTACCCCACTGTACATGGGCTGGGGTCTTGATGGTACGCCAAATTATAGTACTTCTATATCCTTAACTTATATTTCCAGGAAATCAAGGAAGTTATGACTTATGTAAAGCCATCTAATTATGCCATGTTAATCACTGCAATGTCTTTCAATTTCGAATTTCACTTTCTCTTTGTTATGATGTGTTGATGTAGAATTTCCATTTTTGCTTGGTGTTCTGGTTGATTTGGTCCAAAAATCTTATTTACAAATTAATGTATATATACATATATATCACATACTTTAAGCTCAACTTAGGAGGAACGGAGTTGCTTAGAATATGAAATAGTTGAGCTCATCTTCAATCCATTTTTCGCATGCTTAAACATGCTATCCTAAATTTGCTTATGTTCTCAAGAGAGTCGACATCCACAGAGGTTTGGGGATTTGCTTTCGCGTCTTTTGTTTTTTCTCCTGAATAACAGAAAGCTGACTGTCTCCATTTTTCATTATCTTTTCATGTACTTTGCAGTTCTAGTTTACTGTTTAATGCTTCAATTAAAAGACGTCTGTTATGGATATAACACAACTGATATGCCCTTTTTGCAGGTTCTGTTTGGTTTGCTTCAGAGATGAAGGCCCTGAGTGATGACTGTGAACGATTCATTGCTTTTCCTCCTGGACATATATATTCAAGCAAGCAGGGTATGCTACAATGCTATTACCTAGTTCATAGGCGATCTGGGCTATCTTGAGCCATGAATATTATCCATTGACATGATTTTAATTTAAACATTGGGCATTTGGGGATTTTGATGCAAGATCATTCAATATGTTACAGGTGGGTTAAGAAGGTGGTACAACCCGCAGTGGTACTCAGAGCAGATACCTTCAACTCCATATGATCCAATAGTTTTACGTGAAGCTTTTGAAAAGGTATATTAGAACTTAGAAGTGCTGATTGACCATTCTTTCGTTGTTTCAGTATTACTTGGTCATTCTGGCTTGCCCATGCCCTTAGTCTTTGTCTGGACTCTAGACTAAGTGAAGTAATAGTTACGTTGTCATTTCTACATAACACAAATATTTACCGATTATAATGTCCTTTTCTTGTCAGGTCTATGATGGGTTCAAATCTTCTCATAAACTAATTACATTCTGCCTTAACTTGTTTCTTTTTAACTCTGTGCAGTCCGTGCTTAAGAGATTAATGACAGACGTCCCATTTGGTGTACTTTTGTCGGGGGGACTAGATTCATCTCTTGTTGCTGCTGTGGCATCGCGTCACTTGGCAGAAACAGAAGGGGCATCCCAATGGGGTTCACAGTTACACTCCTTCTGTGTTGGTTTGAAGGTGAGGATGCCCTTTTTAAATTACATTTACCATTTATTCATCTCTCAGCAGTTCTTGCTCAAGAAACTGATGTGCCTGTTTAATAAGACAACTTTCTGGAAAATATGACTTGTTCTTATCTGTCTCAATCGCTCATGGCACAACTACTTTCTCAGGTCTGGTTTGGTTGAGTTGTAGACTTCATGTGCATCCCCCCTCTCAATGTTACCAAGGTTAGAGGATCATGCCCTCATGATCAAGATCCAAAGAGTTGGATTTGATACTTTATTTTCTTTTGGATAAGAAAGACAAAAGTGGACTAACAACAATACTTACGTTATATGACGTAAATGATCCTAAACGAGACTACATCTTGCTTTGATGAGCTAATATAAAAGCCAATTGTTATTGTACTGACATGTACCTCTTATATTCTTGAATGATTGTAAATTGGACTAATCTTGCTTAGATCACATGGTTTCTATTACATGAATGCTTTGAACGCCTGAAAATGGCAGTCAACGTTGGAAAGTGGGGATAAGGTGTTACCTCGCAAAGTTTTTTTTTCCGTTTTGGCCGTCAAATGCCCAAAAAAAAATTTAAGGTCCTTTCTCGCGAAGTGGTCAATTTTAAAGGTCATTTCTCGCAATTTTCTCATATTTTTTACATTTCTTAACATATTTTTGCAAAGACCAGATGATGTGATGTTTATATTAATAGAAGTGTACATGTATTTCTATGCTCACTTTTATTTTTGCAGATTTCTTAATGGAAATTTAAGTTGATTTTTTCCAGTTTGGTCTGGGATTTTGGAAGTAAACTCTCTTTTGTTCCTCAGGGTTCTCCAGATCTTGCCGCTGCAAGAGAGGTTGCTGATTATCTTAAAACTCGTCATCATGAGTTTTATTTCACTGTTCAGGTAATTTCCTCATAAAATTACTAGGATCAGATGATTAAGTCAAGTTCGAGCTTTAAATACGCGAGATACCTAATGTTGAATTTTCTTCTCAAATTTAGGAAGGCATAGATGCACTTGAAGAGGTTATATATCATATTGAAACCTATGATGTTACAACAATCAGAGCCAGCACACCAATGTTTCTGATGTCTCGGAAAATCAAATCTCTTGGTGTGAAGATGGTTCTTTCTGGTGAAGGATCTGATGAAATTTTTGGTGGTTACTTGTATTTCCACAAGGCACCTAACAAGAAGGAATTACACGAGGAAACATGCAGAAAGGTATTTCAGGATGTAAAACCCTCTACCAAAGAGAACTATATTCTATTTAGTTTACTGTAACATTCTGACTGTGTCTGTGATCTGGTGTTTGTATCTTTCAGATTAAAGCTCTTCATCAGTATGATTGCTTGAGGGCCAATAAGGCAACATCAGCCTGGGGTGTTGAAGCACGTGTTCCCTTCCTAGATAAAGATTTTATTGATGTTGCAATGAATATTGATCCAGAGTGGAAAATGGTAATTGACATTTTCATGAAATACCACTGCTGCTTTCAACAATTTACTTCAATGAAAACATCAACTAATCTGACTATCTGCAGACAATTATTTTATTGATGCTATATCATAATTTTAACATCTGCAGATCAAATGTGATCAAGGCAGGATTGAGAAGTGGGTTTTGCGCAATGCTTTTGATGATGATAAGAAGCCATATCTACCAAAGGTATTTAGTTTCGCCGATTCGCTATAATAAGGGTACCTTTTGGATCGTTGTAGTAGTGGGACACTCATTTCCAGGTTTATGTAGGGATTCTTTTTCATGTATAAATTGTGATCAATTTTTTTTTTGGTTGGACACATCAAAGGATTTATCATCATCTTTTCTTTATTTTGGCTTCAGCACATCTTGTATCGGCAGAAGGAACAGTTCAGTGATGGAGTAGGATACAGTTGGATTGATGGTTTGAAGGATCATGCTAGCAAACATGTATGAGATTTTTATATCATGATTAAAGCCTTTAGTTGCATCTATTTGAGCCCATCTCCTCTCTATGTGATACCTTATAGACCGTGTAACCTTTGATCTTGAATATTTTCAGGTTACAGATTCAATGTTGGCAAATGCAAGTTTCGTTTATCCTGAAAATACACCAACCACTAAAGAAGGTTACTACTACAGAACAATTTTTGAGAAATTCTTTCCAAAGGTTCGTTTTAGCCCTTTTTTCTTGGACATGTGTGTCAATGTAGCCTTTTTCTCAGCTGAGGGGTCGGACATGTCAATGTAGGCTTATTGAGCGGTCAGCATGTGAATTTGATGCCCCCCCCACCCTTTTTTCGTTTCATCTTTTCCTGTGTTATATTCATGCTTACTTCTGGTCTGTAATTACAGTATTCAGTCTAATTCCACAGTATAACCTTGCCATGTTCCTTTAACCCCTTTTTAACCATTGGAACTCCTTTACGTGAAAGTGCTTGGTCAAGGCGTCAAACCCTTTCATAAGAACATTACTATATGGCTTTTAGACTTTTAGTAACTCGTGGGTTTTAGTAGGAAGGAAAAAAAAAATTGCAATCATTAGCTTGGATGATGTTGTTGGGTACTTCGGTTTAGGGAGATGTATTGATGACAAGTCAATTGTCTGATGTGGTTGTAGCCCATGGATTACTAACAGTTGTGTGGGTAGAAGCATGTTGTTTCTTACTTGGAAAATCAAGTTCGGGGCATAAAATAATTTTAGAAGATTATTTTGTGGTGTGTTTATTTGATAATCGAAGAGACTTGATTATTTTATTTTTAGAATAGCGTGTCTTGGTAGGCAGTTCCTATTTTCCTAATAATCATAGTAGCTGGGGCCTATATACAAGGGTCCTTGTGGAGGGTTAGTAGAATAGTTATGTGAGGATTCTGGCGACATATTGTAGCAGACTAGCACCGCTTTATTCGCGTGTTAACTTTCCTCCCTTGCCATTGAATTGCATGCATCATTCCAAGCAGGAAAAATTGTCAGTTACTTGTAAATATATCTTGCTAACTTGTAGGGTTTTGGAAACGGAATTGAGGGAATCATAGGTTGAGAAAATGAAGTTCAAAATGCCACCCCCAAAGTAAAATGGATTTTCCCCTCAGAAATTTTTTCGTCATTACACTTTTGATCTTGTGATCAAAGATTCATTATTTTGACAACAATTTAATACCAAGTACTATGTATACGACAACATTACCCCAATGCCTCAAAGGCTCCCCCACAAGGCGAGATAGGGGGAGTCGGATATACACAACCTTACCCTTGCGTTGAATACACAAAGAGGCTATTTCCGGATGATCCAAAAATGAAAATTGCGTCGAAAATGCATTGACTACCTTCGACTTCGTAGTATAACAAGCGCAACTAGTTTAGAGGCAATTTTGCTTTGTTTTATCATATTTTAAAACCAAAAATAGAGTCTTTGGATCCATTGGAAAATGCAATAGTATGTATAGGAAGAAAAAAACAGGCATGTGGAATCTAATTCGTATCCAAAATTTCAAACTATCCACATTTAAAATTTTAACTAAGAGTGCGTTCTCTGCACCATACTTTTCTTGAACTTTCCAAAACTTAAATGATTATTCAACTTATTTGAACTTATAGGAACTTTGTGAACTTATTGAAACTTATAGCAGTTCATTTTATAGAATGTTAGAATTTATTGGAACTTGTTGTAGTTCATTTTATGAAGTGTTAGGACTTATTGGAACTTAAATGTACTTATCTAGTCTGAACTTATTAGACCCGTAACTTATCTTTTCAAGGTGAAGAGAACGCACCTTAATACTTAGGGGGTGTTTGGTTCAAGGAGAAATGAAATGGAATGAATTTGATATCATCAATGAGGAAAAACTTGTTTGGTTAGCTACTTAGGCATACCTAAAGGTTTGTCATCTCTCTCAACCCCTTGAATCTCATACTCCCCACCCCCTATAGATTGAGAGATCCCCAGACCTCCTTCTTGAATAGTAGATTCTTAATTCATACTCTAAGCGAACCAAACAACGCAATAGAAGTAATGGATTTCCAATTCATATATGTGGGGTTCTCAGTCTCACACCATTCCATTCCAAATATTTGAATCGAACTCCCTTAAATAGGTATTAATGTTAAAAATTGTCTCGTGGAAACTGCAAAAATTAGGGCAAAGAACAAAAATACGGTTGGACATTTCTTTTGGGGGCTTCCAAAGTAATGGATTATTTGAAGTGGGGTAGACTGGAAGTTCAATATATCATGCCTTATCATTCTAATTTGTCATCCTTGTGTTTGAGCAGAATGCTGCTAGACAAACAGTTCCAGGTGGTCCTAGTGTTGCTTGTAGTACTGCAAAAGCAGTAGAGTGGGATGCAGCATGGTCCAAAAACCTTGATCCGTCTGGCCGTGCTGCTCTTGGGGTCCATGAAGCTGCTTACGAAAAACCACAGGTCACTAAAAACAGCGATCCTTTAAGTGACTCGTGTCAAGCTCCGGGAGGTCAAGACGGAGTCATGACAAAGATTCCAGCAGCTGTCTGAATGAGGAGTGCCAGTTCCATCATATGCACTTTTGAAAATATAACATAACACCTTGTTACTGTTGTAGCAGAGGAGTTTGATGCAGATTTTTTTGCGTCGATTTCGGTGTTGGTCGTAAGAGGGAAACAGAAGCATTTGTCGTCTCTTTCAACTGTAAACGACGCAAAAGAGTTTCTTTCAACTGTTTTGTTTTTGTCCCAAATTGGCTGCTTTAGATCGTTACTCCCTTGTATCTTTTAGTGATATCTGAGGTTAACATTCTTGGCTTCTTGCTGAAACATGAATCATCTCTCATCTTCAGTAAATACTTTCGGTTATTTTTTTCTTATACTGCTTTGCCTTTTACATTGCCAATGTATAACTTTGCCATTATTATCTTTCACAATCGATTTATTAAGAAGAATTCCTCAAAAAACATTGTAGAAACTGAGACATTTACTAAAAAACATGTTTTCATGTTAGCAAAACAATATGGTAAAAGTAGGAATTGTGCATAATGCAAACATCAAAGTAGTTACGAAAAATTCGTGCTAATGTCCGGGAAAAGAAGAATCTATCTATAGATATTTGTTTTTTTTGTAGATATGCATTACTATCTATTACCATTTTAGGTGTGTTAATGGAAATTTGTGTAGAAAGACACATGTTCGGAGATGAAATTCTATTACTAAAGAAAGGAACAGAGGATTATGCTTGCAAATTACTACATATAATCTCTTTGTCATTACCGCTATCTTATCTAGTACCTTCATACGGATAGTGCAAATTGCAAAGCGAATGAAGTGTACCTGCATTCTTGTTAGTTACCAAAAATATAGCGAATATTGTGAAGCGAATAGAGTGCACCTGCGTCCTTGTCACTTACCCAAAAAATAGCAAAACAACTCGGAATCCTCATGAGTGAGTGGTATCTTTTTTTTTCACATCAGAAAATAAAACTTCTGCAGGTAATCTATATACAACTTAATATTATCTGTACAAACGCCAGTAGCTTTAAAGTCTCTTCAAAAGTCATGGTATAATAACAGTTGATACATTTGGATATATACAATGTTGGGGATTCACAAGTTAGTTAAGACTCTAAAAAGCATCTAAAATCTGGCAAAATCATGATCTAAGAAGCTTAATCACTCTGGCATTACTGAGGCTTGCTTATTAAGTCACCATCTACAAATACCAGGTAGCTCATTCTGACTTAAAGCAAGAATTTCCTCGTACCTCGAAGCATATACAAAGCCCCATAACTGCAGAACACATAAGCAACATGAAAAGTTCATTAAGTGTCTCGGTTTCCTTTAAAAAATAGAAATCAACCATGAGAAACAACTGACGATATGTTGCATGGAAATGGGAGCACAAACACGGAAAAGGAATTCAAATACAAATAGTAAGCATAAAATTCAAAACTTAAGCAATATATCAATAAATTTGCTCAAAATCTACTATTTTTTTTGTTTATTAGTAACAATCTGTCTAGTTATAATTTAGGGGAAAAACAACATAAATAATCCAAACTCTCAACCCATCTATCAAAATAATCCAAACTTTATCTAATTTAGGAATAATCTCACCTTTTGGAGGACCTTCTCAAAATAACCCGAACTCTTATCTTTCTTGCATTCGTTGATTTATTACGTTATATAGGAACTAACATTTCGGATTTTTGAGCGGGAAGCCCCCAAGCTTGGGAGCATTCCAAAATAATCAAAAGCTGAGATTAATTTGGGAGCATGTAAGTTTGGGATTATATATGTTGAGTTTTCCTATCATTTGTTCAAGGAGATTTCAAAAAGAGAATGTGATGACTAAACATCCTTGGGGAAGAACTTGGTGGTATTTCAATTGAAAATTTTAGCTTCAAAGTTCCACGAAGGATATGACTTTGATAAGAGATTCTGTGCTTCAAAGCAGATGATTGAGTCAAGCATGTGCTCATGTTAGCTATAGCACATAAGCAGAGTGACATTTACTGTACATGTAACAGACTGAGATCAAGCTGGACAACAAATACCTCAACTTCTTTCACAACGAAGTCTTCAGAAAGCGCAAGGCAAGAGTTGCCATAGGTTTCCGAAGCTGCACTTGATCCATTCAATCTGTTCGAGTGTGACGTAAAAGAAGCTATAAGTTCTCCGAGAATCAATAGAGCACAATATGCCATCTAGCCCTCTAGGACATCTCCTCGCAAACTAATAATAAAATCTTGCCAAGTAAAGAGAAAAGAGATCAGAAAATAGAACTTACAGATCGCTATCAAGGTATAGTGCAAAATGACGACCACCACCCAGTGCAAGGAAATCAGGCGAGCACAATGTATAATACCGATTTGCACCTGCAGAGGTACATGAAGTATTTCATCTAGATCTACTAACAAGATTGTTGCACAAAATCACTTGCACAAAACCAACTAAAATCTTAAATGCACGAGCAGAGTGCACCAGCCTCCAAACCCTAGTTAAAATCTTGGTTAAGTTAGAACTATTATACTAAATACTACTTATACAACTGAAAATAATTTGAGTAAAATTTGAAATGAGCCCTATCTCATGGTGCCTTAGGACTAAGTTTCTACAAACATATTGACTTTGAGAGGATCACAATCCAATGTAATACCTCAAAGGTACAGCAGAGTTCCAGTTTTAATACCTGTGGGACGATAAATAATTGGCTGGCCAGGTACATCTGTAAAAAGAAATGTGCTATTTGACCCCTGAATATGTGCAGAGGAATTAGAAATGTGTTGGAGAAGCACATACCATTGGCTCAAGATCTACGGATCAAACTAACCTGATATCTCTTGCTTTTCGAAGGTTTAAGAGGCGCCTCAACCAAGCCACCAAAAACTGCACCTCCACGGTCACCAACCACCTGTTAGGTATGTACAGAGTATCAGATTATACAATGTCTGAATTTCCAATTACAAAACTAACTTTTCGAAGAGCAAGAGGTAAGATATAAGTACAATATTAAAGATGTTACTTTAAATTCAGTGGCTGTAAACATAATATTTGCAAAATTGAGTTTTTGTCTAGACATTCACCACAGCCAGTTATTCGCATTCGCCATTCTTGTGAGCATAATTTTAAGATGGGAAAATGACCAATCCTTTTCCCATATTATTTTCTGTATTACATGCATCATATTTCCGAGACATGGACAATTTAGAGCAAATACAGTCACATAACAAGGAAGATTCTACAGTACAGAGATAAAACAAGGGCAAACTGAAATTTATATACTATACACTAAATGAGATTGTGCACCAGTAATATTGCAATATCTTTGATTCACAATTAACATGCCGATCTCTCAAGCATTCGTAAATGCTAGGATTCTGGGCTTTTACAATATCAGTATGTCTACATACAATATGGTCATGGTCACTGGTCACTAGTCACTAATAATGCATTATATTGAAACAAGGTAATCTAGAGTGGAAGAACTTAAGAAGATACCAGTAAACTCAAGCCAGGGCAGAGCATACTTTTCCGGTACAAGGTTGAGAGTGATATGCCATGCCTCCATGTGCTGCCAGACACAACAAATCAATCAGCGAACAAGTTCTCAAAGACTCATACTGATGAATGAACCAAGCAAATTATCAGAGACCAAAATCTAATCCAGTGTCATCAAGAGTTTCCAGTTTTTGGTTCTAAGATTTGAAAAGTCATATGATATAGGTTGTACTTTAAATATCTAATTAGTCCAGCTTATACTAATCAAGTTTAATATGAAAACAGATGATAAAAAACTGGAAACGTACTTTATCTGGCTTCCATAAATCTGTTTTTTAGCTTTGAAACAAACTGACAAAGCAAGAAACATATAATAATAAACGAACAAGCCCTAAATTCATAACGTTTGTGATCCAACACCTGTAAAGCAACACCCATTTCCTCCCTTTAAAAAGGGATGGCAAGGAAGCATAGAGTTTGATCTGGGTTTTCTGCGAAAGAAGCAACGATTTTTCAGACATATCTGGAACTTCAGCCAATAACAGAAGTTCATCTATGTTCTCCTTTGGACTCATGCTTCCTCCATCTTGGCATCCATCATTATCACCCGTTTTAGCTTCAGAGCTCGACGTTTTCCCTGACGCTTGATTCCGGTACCATGCTAATCTAGCAGCATAACTCATAGCTTTACCAAGAGTATGTCTCCCCCTAGATATCAACCCTCTCTTTCCACCACTCTCTCTCACAACAGTCACATTATCAGGTTCTGCAACAGGTTCAGACTCAATTTCAGCTGCAGCACTAATTCCAGTTTCGGCCTTTTCGGGTTCAGTAACAGGTTCAGAATCAGCTTCTACATGTGTTTTATCATGCTGCACATCATCTCTTTCGGCACTAAAGTAGTCATCTTTAAGTAGAGAATAAAGAAAGGCACTGAAAGATGAGGTATCAGGTCCCTCAACTGAAGGTATATAACCCTCTTCACAATTTGAGTCATGATTTGAGTCAGTATCATTCTCCTAAAACAAAATTAAGAATAAAAATAAATTAATACATACAAACAAAAACCCAAAATCTTCCTTTCCACAAAAATAATCCCAAAATACAAAAGCAGTGAAATTTCAAAAATCCATGAAATGGGTAAAATTAGAAAAGGGTTACAATCTAAGCTCAAGTGAGAAATCACAAATTTCAAGTACTCAACAAAACAATCAAACCCCCCGTCCCACAAGAGCGGGGGATAGCTCAGTTGGTTAGAGCATCCCTCTCGAGAGATTTTAGAATCGATTCTCATCCCGCCTTCACGGCTCCCTTATGCAGTATGTACCAAAATAAAATTGCAAGAAAGGTAAGGAAAGAGAGACATACAGGAGATGGAGGGGGTCTCTTGGAGGGTTTATCAGAAATGGGGTTAAGGAGGACAGTTGTGAAGTCAGATACAAGATTGACTGCTTTGCTTCGTAAAGATCTTTGCTTTCCCATTTTCTAATCTCAAACTTTGTTGTGATCATATACCCAATTCAAACAAAATATTAGGATCATCAAACATGAGGAATTTCTAGCTTACCTAATCGAAAACTTGGAAGATTTTTATTTTTGGTTTGTGTAATTTATGAGGACTTGACATTTCTGTATGAGAAGTTGAGAACACAGAAAGTGGACCAGACCGCAACCAAAGCATAAGGCAGCACGTCATTTTCAGGTTTGCTGCCTTAATCTCATACATATGGTTCTGAGTAAATTATAGTATATTTTATGCATCTACTTATCATCCAGGACTTCATGGCCCAATGGATAAGGCGCTGGTCTACGGAACCAGAGATTCTGGGTTCGATCCCCAGTGAAGTCGCTCTTCATTTTTTGACAGCATCATTATTATTATTTTTTGACAACATTTTCATTATTTTTTGACGACATTATTATTATTACTACCCCCGTCCTATATTAGTTGTAACAGTTTGACTGACACACTTGTCAATACACAACTTTGATCAGTATATATCTAACCCCGTCCTATATTAGTTGTAACAGTTTGACTGACACACTTGTCAATACACAACTTTGATCAGTATATATCTAACTATCAATTAGTAAAATTTATGAAAAATTGTAGTAGCATTGAGACAAATCTAAGAACATCTTATTTACTAACCTTTGGTTTTATATGTTAGTTAAAAATCATAGTCAAAGTAAGGTATATAAATAGTGTAAAAGTCAAACTGTTGCAACTAATATGGGACAGAGGGGTTATTATTTTTTGACAATATTATTATTATTATTATTATTTTTTTTTGACAACATTATTATTATTATTAGTTGACAACATTATTATTATTATTAGTTGACAACATTATTATTATTATTAATATTATTTGACAACATTATTATTATTATTATTATTATTTGACAACATTATTATTATTATTATTATATTATTTGACAACATTGTTATTATTATTATTTTTTGACAACATTATTATTATTATTGTTATTGTTATTATTATTGTTATTTGACAATATAATAATAATAATTATTGTTATTATTATTATTTGTTATATAGTACTATTTATTATTATTATTTTCATTTGGCTATCATCATTGCTTGTTGTACGTTTAAGAATTTTATTCGTCTACATGAGTAAGGGATACTGATTTTTATGGATTGTCGTTTGTAAAGTATTCCTATGAACATTAAACTATTGTAGTTAGTGGTTGTGCTTGAATCTATTGATATGCATCTTTTAAGTTTGTCTCCGTAGAAATTTATAAATAATAACAACAATAACAACAAATAATGATTTATAGATCAATAATAATAGATAATTATAGTAATATAATAGTAATATTATAATAATTTAAATAATAATAATATAATAATAGTTATAGTATTAATGATAATAAAAATCAAAAAGATAACAAGAAAAATAGTAATTACTATTATTATTATAGTAGAGATAAGAATGATAAAATTATAACAGTAATAATATAAATAATGATAATAATAAATAATAATTAATAATAATAAAGGCAAATAAGGTCTAATAAGACTATAAGAATATAATAAGGTCGAATAAGATCTAATAAGGTCGAATAAGGTCTAATAAGCAAAAATAAGTTGAAAAGAACGGACGCTTAGTAGGGTTATTTTAAATATAATGGCAACCATGTGCTTATAATTTTTCTACAAGTATTTATCACAAAAATTGAAACGGATATAATTATTTAGGTCTGTCACTAGATGGTATTACTTATCGAAATTTAGGGCCCTGTTTATACAAAATGCTGTACTTTTCTGCCCAAAATAAGTGGAGTTTGATTGGATTTGGAAACTAGACATGCCTCTTAAATATTTGGAAGATAATTTTTTAGGCCTGTCACCGGGATGATATTACGTATCAAAATTTAAGACCCTATTTATTCAAAACATTGTAGTTTTCTGCCCAAAATAAGTGGAGTTTGATTGGTGGATTTGGAAACTAGATATACCTCTTGAAATAAGAACTTTATGTAAAAACTTTCAAGTGATGGCTTCGCGATCAAAAATAGACAATCTAGTCATTGTGTGTTTTGTAATCGACCATTATCTAGATATTGTCTTTAATCATTTCATCTCTTCTTGAGTTATTCTAGACATGTATTTCACATTTGAAGATCGATTATGAGTACCCAGACATTCCTGAGGTGACTTCTTACATATCTTTTGGGGACAAGTTAATAGTAATGTTTGAGAAAGATGGTAACAATATGCAATCAACGAAATATGTCTAACTTGATGATTTGTGGGGTTTTTCCGCAATAGCATGATTATAGAGGATAGAAATACCTCATCTCGTAAGACGAAATTTGTCATCAAAATTAATTGAGGAAAAAAAATTCCTTGTTAGTTAATCCTCCTTCTAAAGGTGCCACACGCAATTTATTGGTCCTCCTCCTTAAGGTTCTAATTAAAAATTGATGGCTCCAATCTCAAGGATGAGAATATAAGTTATACTATTTAATAAAAGTCAAAATTGATAGAGCAAATTAGGTGTAGCATCCTTCTATTTGAAGTTTGAGGTTTAAGAAAAGTATAATAAAAGTCTCCCATTTATCAGTTCATGACACATTTTATTAAAGATGAAAATATAAAACCAACTCGACACGGCCTATTAAAAAGGTTTAATCTAATTCCAACAACTTTACTCAAAAAAAAGTAAAAGGATTGACACCTAAAAAATAAATATAAAGGATGTTAGGAGTCATCAACTCATCACCACGTCAAGTAGTGCAATAAAAACGTGAAATCAAGACAGAGGGAACGCATGCCAAGCAGATCTGGTCTGATCGTTACAATTTTTAAGTCATACCAATCAATCTCATTTTTCCATTTATGTAATAAAATAAAATGATTGAATATCTCCATAACGCATCATCTTTCATAATTACATCCCCTTTATGTGCTATTAATACCACGAAAAGTCACCATTTCAGGAGACATTCATCAATCAATTTACAAAAGAGAAGAAGAAAAACAAGATCTGAATTTTTAAAAAATGGCTTCCCTCATTGTTCCATCTGCTCTCCCTGATGTTGCCGAGGATGTTGAGCAACTTCACAAAGCTTTCTCAGGTCATCTCCTCTCTTACATCATTTAATATAGATTTTGTGTTTTCTATTTTATTAAAAACTCAAAATTGATCTATTTGGTTGTCCTTGAAATTTTTTTATATGATAAAAATCATATATTTATGTATTTTTCATTTTGTGAAGAATTGGGATTAAAAATATGTATTTCCTATGTTTTTTTGTGGCATGATACATTTTCCATGCATAATTTGATCATTAAATCTCTAATTATGTATAACAAAAAGTTATAAAAAGTTGACATTAATACGTATCTAATAAGATCGCATATACTACCTCCGTTCTATATTAGTTGCAATAGTTTGATGGTACACTTGTTAATGTCCCACTTTGACCATTTGATAAGTTAAAATTATTTATTGAGATAAATGTAAGAACATTTTTTTTTGCTTAAATTTGGTTTTGTATGTTAATTATAAATTATGATCAAAATAAGATGTATGAACAGTAAAAAAGTCAAAGTGTTGTAACTAATATGGTACGAAGCTAAGTAACTATCGATATACAATTATATGAGTAAAATAAAGGGTGAAAGTGAAGTTTGTAAATGGTGTAAAAGTCAAAACGTAACGACTGAAACAACGGAGGAGGTGCATAGTCATAGATTTATTATTGGTGATTGTTTGTTGTAGAAAATCAGACATATAAGTAGTAAAATTGAAAATTATTGCAGGATGGGGAACGAACGAGGATTTGATCATAACAATATTGGCTCACAGGAATGCTTACCAACGCAAGTTGATCCGTGAGCTTTATGCTTCTACCTATGGAGAAGATCTCCTTAAAACCCTTGACAAGGAGCTTACTAGTGATTTTGAGGTATAATTTATCGAAATTCTGTGGATGATATAATCAACATTGATGACTAATGGATGTGATTTTCATTTGCAATTGCAAATGATATTGTTGGTTGTTGATATATGATCCATCCTTGTTTTGATTTTTTATTGAAGGTTAAATCGAATTTGCGTCATTGTGACATATGTACGACATTTTATGCAATGATCCTGATAAAATAGGGGGCTTTGGAGAGGTCTAGAATGATCGAAGACTTTTTCGTGGGATTTTTGACAGGGTGATCTGCCTTGGCTAAGTGATTGTTTGGTTGTATATAAAAACTAACACTTTCCGGGAATTCACAACTCCCATGAAAAAAGCGAGTAAAACTATTTAGTTGATCAAAATACATTGAAGTTCCTTGGATAAATTCTACAAAGCAACTTCTCCCTTTGTTTTGGGAAGGAGAAGGATATTTTTTTGTCAACGAAATAACTCCTAAGGTTTCTACTTCCTACGAAGTTGTTCCGAATAATTTGATGTCAACCAAGCTACCCATTGCGTCACTATGCTATAGCTACCTTAGCTTTAGTGATAAAATGAAAGCCTAATATTGAAGTTCATTGAATGGTGCAGAGATCAATTCATTTGTTTACCTTGGATCCTCCCGAGCGTGATGCATTTTTGGCTAATGAAGCTACTAAGAAATTCACTTCTAGCAATTGGGTTCTCATTGAAATTGCTTGTACAAGATCTTCTGATGATCTCTTTGGGGCTAGGCGAGCCTACCATTCTTGTTACAAGAAATCCCTCGAAGAAGATGTGGCTCACCACACCACTGGTGACTTCCGTAAGGTACAAATAAACTACTTTGATCTTCGTGAAATTAGTTGACAGTGTAATTTGATTCAATAATGTGATAAGTAATTAATCTTGGCAATTTAATACTGAATCTCATGGAGCATTTTTCATGCTTGCAAATGTAATAATCTACTTTTTCAAAACTGGATTACAAATATGTTGTTAGCCACTTAACCCTTAGTTTCATGGCTGGCTATTAGGAAGTACAAGGTGATGTTTTGTTCATCGCCTTTTATTTTGGTTTGGTCCAAATTTATTATACATGAAGATTGCTAAGGAATATGTAATGATACAATAGGAATAGCCCAATTTTAAAGATTTGATGATCGAATGTTGCCGGATCTAGAGTCTCAATTTTCACATACCGGACATTGTGAACTCCACCTACCAGAAGTATACTGTCTAATGTCTGTATTACCAAAGACTAAACGGCCAAATACTAAAAAGCCTATCATTTTTTTGCAGTAAATCACTCTCTCTTTCACATTATGTGATGGAAAAGCTGTTCATTCCCTTTCACATTATAGATGAAAAATGATAGTAATTATTTCTGCTGTCATGTTCTTGCTAAACCTCTGCTAAATTGAGGTTTCTTACATCTTCTGCAGCTTTTGGTCCCTTTGGTGAGCTCCTACAGATATGAAGGACCAGAGGTTAACACCCATCTGGCAAAATCAGAGGCTAAAATACTTCATGAGAAGATCTCAGACAAAGCCTATGCTGATGACGACCTCATCAGAATCATTGCTACGAGGAGCAAAGCGCAGCTAAGCGCCACGCTCAATGCCTACAACAACGACTATGGTCATGCTATTACCAAGGTATAACAGTCAGTAGCTACTAATGTTATAATCACTGGTTCTTTGAGTGTAGCAAAAAACCAGTCAGTTTCTTTATAGATAAGGGGGGTGAAAAAACAAGATTAGCACTTCAGTTTGTCGCTCTCCACCAAACTATTTAGAGTTTTTGTTCTTAATTCTAAGATCTGCATCTGCAATTACCTGCAGGATCTTAAGGAGGATCCTAAAGATGACTACTTGAAGTTGCTAAGGGCAACTATCAAGTGTCTCACTTGCCCTGAGAAGTACTATGAGAAACTTCTTCGTCTAGCTATAAACAAGATGGGAACAGATGAATCAGCTCTGACTAGAGTTGTGACCACTCGGGCAGAAGTGGACATGCAGCGCATCAAGGAAGAGTACTATCGCAGAAACAGTGTTCCTCTTGATCATGCTATTGCGAAGGACACTCGTGGAGACTATGAGAAAATGTTGATTGAGTTGATTGGTGCTGGAAGTGCTTGAGCATGGATTCTGTCTAGAGGGAATGGTGACTGGTTTTGCTGCTGAGACTTTTAATCTTTTATGTTTGGTGCAAGCTGCTGTCATGGTTGGATTTTCCTGTTTTATTGTTCTTCAGAAACTTTTCGCTGAATAAAGATTATATGGGTTATATTAGATCATGCAAAAACTTACCCTTAAATTGATTCACAAACTATCCAACCTAAATCTGAATATGATTTGCTCTCTGATTTTGATCTATCTTGAAATTGAACCATAAATTATAGCGGTTAATAGTTGGTTGCTATATCTCTATTATATATGGGAAGAGGAGGGGTAGACACCAAATATAAGGAAAAGAAAATATTAATTATAACAAATGTAAATGGGGCAGCTAATTTCTTTAAGGTAATATATTACTATTAGGGTAATTTGGTAATTAGACTCTTAGGGTTGTAAAGATAGATTTTCTGATCTCTATATATATAACAGTGCCAGGCAAACCTAAAGAGGTTAGCCAATCATTATTCTCAATACTCGTACACGGTATCAGAGCCTAGGTTAAATTTTACTCTTCCGCACACGTTTAACCTTCTTTTTTTTATTTCAAAACCCTAACTCTAAGTTAGTGTTTTCTGGCATGTCCACCGCCGCAGCCCCCAGCAGCCCTCTAATGCCGGCCTACCACCAGCGTTTCTCCACGTCTGCTGCTGCTCCTCTCTGCCCAGTTACGGACCCCCTGCTCGCTGCACAGCTTCTTGGCGGATCTGCGGCCCCTGTGTACAGCGCCGCCACAACGGCAGCCGGCCATCCCTTCAGTGATGGCCTCCACGGTGGTTCTGCCCTGCAGTGGCAGTTCGCACCGTCCAGCAGTGCCCTTGCGCACAACCACTCGCCCCAACGCTCTCCCTTGCGTTTTCCACCGGGGTTCGAGCCCGGTTCTAGCCACGGCGGAGTCCGTGCGCTGCCTACCTTCTCGGCTTATAGCCCTCCTCCTCTTCCGTCCGCGTCGTCCCTTGCAATTCAATATATTACTCGATTTGTGACCATCAAACTTGCATCACCAGAAGATTACCTTATGTGGAAAACTCAAGTGACTTGTTTTCTTTCCACGCATCAATTACTTGGTATCGTTGAAGGCACAATTACGGTTCCTCCTCCTACTTATGTTGATAGTATAAGTCAATCTTTGCCTAATCCACAATTTTACGAATATATGCGACTTGATCAACAAATTAAATTGTGGTTATATGCATCGATTTCCCGTGATGTTATGATGGATGTTCATGAACTACGTACTGCTGTTGAGATTTGGACTCGTTTGCAGTCCCGTTTTTTGCATGCTAGTATGGCTAGGTCCATGGAATTGAAAGGTAGACTGAGTCATATTAAGAAATCTGATCAGCACTCTATGGAAGTGTTCTTACGTGAAATTAAGATCATTGTTGACTCCTTAGCTGCTATTCAGTGTCCTGTTTCTCAGTATGATTTAGTTCAGTATACTTTGACTGCGTTGGATCATGATCGTGACTATGATGCCCTTGTTACCACCTTGTTACAATTTCAAACGTCTTTGACATTTGACGATCTTCGCCCTAAGCTCCTTCAGCATGAGCAACGCATTAAGGCTATGCGTGCTTATGATGACACACCTACTGCTCATCAAGCTTTAGTCGCTGTTCAGACTGGTACTTCAGTTTCACAACCGTCCTCTTCGGGTGGTTCGAATTCTAAGGGTCAAGGGGGTGGAAAGAACAAGAATCGCAACAACAATCGCAACAAGGGAGGTCGTGGCAACAATGGTGGTCGCGGCAATGGAGGACAGGGTGGTCGTGGCAATGCAGGCCGAAATAATGGTTTGGGTAATTTTCATGATGTTTCATATGTTGATTATTCTTGTGCCAGTTATATTGCTAATGATTTGTCTTCAGCAGGAAGTAATCCATCTAACGGCAATTTAGCCAATACTCCTTCTTCAAATACTTGTGGTCTTTGTTGGTATCCAGGTCACCAAGCCGCTTATTGTCCTCAACTTTTCAATCACAGCTTTGTGCCTTCTTCTCCTGATGGTGTAACACGTGCCCTAGCTGCACTGTCTGTTGGTGGTGAAACAAATGACTCCGTCTGGTATCCAGATTCTGGAGCCGCATCTCACATGACCTCACAGGATGGTAAGCTATCTAATACTCTTCCTTACACTGGTTCGAGTTCTATTGTTGTTGGTGATGGCACGAAACTTCCCATTAATAAACTTGGTAATTTAACTCTGTTTTCCCCGAGTCGCCCCCTTCGCCTCACGAAGGTGTGTCATGTTCCCCAGTTAAAACATAATCTGATGTATGTCCAAAAGTTATGTCAGGATAATTCTTGCATAGTCTGTTTTGACGAGTCTTCTATTTGTGTTAAGGACAAGACCACGGGGGCGGTTCTGTTGCGGGGAATCAGTAGGAATGGTGTCTACCCTCTTCAGCCTCACATTCTCGAGTCAGAGTCGTCTTCCCGAGTTTGTTCAAAGTCTTCCCGAGTCTGCCCAGAGTCGTCTGTCCCTGCTCTCATTGCCACTAAGGAGTCTGGAGATGTTTGGCATACTCGCCTTGGTCATACTTCTGCTAGAGTTTTAGGAAGTTTACGTTCACAAAACTTGATTTCATGACGATTGTGTTCATTGCAAAGTAGGAAAGATACATCGTTTGCCTTTTGAGTCTGTGACTCACCGTGCCCCCTATCCCTTATATTTGATACATAGTGATCTTTGGCAATCGCCAGTTAAATCGAATCAGTTTTTTCAGTATTATGTGGTTTTTGTTGATGATTATTCAAGTTTTTCTTGGCTATATCCACTTAAACTGAAATCTGATGTCTATTCGACCTTCTTAGCTTTTCAGAAACTTGTTGAGAATTTGTTTAATTCCAAAATTAAATTTTTCCAAAGTGATGGTGGACGTGAATTTGATAACACTCCTTTACAACAACATTTCTGTGATTCGGGGATTTATTTTCGAAAGTCTTGTGCTCGGACTCAAGCGCAGAATGGTGTTGCAGAAAGGAAACATCGAACCATTATCGAGATGACACGTACTATGCTTATTCAATCTGAGTTGCCAACTCGATATTGGGTTGATGCGTGTTATACGACGGTTTATACGATAAATCGTCTTCCCAGTTAGGCATTACAGGGTTCATCCCCGTTTGCTAAGCTATTTCATCGCCCCCCTCCTATGAGTATTTGAAATGTTTTGGTTGTGCTTGTTTTCCGTTGTTTTTAGATCCTAAAATCAATAAATTACAAGCTAAGTCGATTCAATGTGTTTTCATTGGTTATGCGTCAAATTATAAGGGTTATAGGTGTCTTGATCCTCTTTCTGGCAAGATTTACACAAGTCGTCATGTTTTGTTTAGTGAACGGAAATTTCCATATCGTTCCCTCGTGTCTAGCACACCCATTGGTCCGTCTTTGGACGAGTCTCTTGACCCCTTGGTTTGGTTTTCGAGTCTCCCTTTGTCTAGTGACCCACGGCCTATGTCCTCGAGTCTCCCCTCCCCCGAGCCCGCAGCATTACGGGAGCACATGCAGCAACCCGCTGCCTGCTCACAGAATGCATGCGAGGCCGAGCCTCTCCTACCCGCGCCCGCAGCGCACTCGCCCAGCAGCAGCGAGCAACTGCCACATCTGTCCCCTCCCACGGGCTCTTGTGCGTCTCTCCCCCCCACTGATGCATGTCCGCAGCAGCCCCCTGCGTCCGCGGGAGGCCTGCTGCCCCCTTCCCCGTCACACGCCATCTCTCCTCATGGGTGTGACGTTTCCTCCCCGTCTAGTCTTGAGTCGTCCCCGTCTCCTATTGTCCCTCCCCCTAGGCGTCCTAGAAAGTTGTCTAAGTGTGTCGATCCTACTAATGTTCATACCATGACCACGCGTCTAAAAGACGGAATCATTTCAACTAGGAATTTATTGGATTTAAAAACCGATGTTGTTGAGTCTGAACCGTCTAATTTTAAGCAAGCGTCTAAAGATTCACGTTGGCAACAAGCCATGCGTGATGAGTATGAAGCATTAATTAAGAATGATACATGGGAACTTGTGCCTCGCAACAACAATAGAAACGCTCTTGGTTGTAAGTGGGTGTATAAGATTAAATATAATTCTGACGGTTCTGTGGAGCGGTTTAAGGCCAGACTTGTTGTTTTTGGTAATCATCAGCAGGCAGGTATTGACGACTTTGAAACCTTTAGTCCTGTAATTAAGCCTACTACTGTTCGCTTAGTTCTTACTCTTGCTGCTACTTTTAAATGGCCTATTCGTCAACTCGATGTTAAAAATGCTTTCCTTCATGGTTTCCTCAATGAGGAAGTCTATATGCGTCAGCCTCCTGATTTTGAACACCTTTCTAAACCACATCATGTTTATAGGTTACGAAAATCCATTTATGGTTTGAAGCAAGCTCCTCGAGCTTGGTTCTCTCGTTTCAGCAACTTTCTTCTCTCTATTGGTTTCAAGTGCAGCAGTTGTGACACCTCTATGTTCACTCTCAAACACAGTAGTCATATTATCATTCTCTTGCTATATGTTGATGATATTGTGCTTACAGGTAGTAGTTCCTCTTTGCTTCAGAAATTTATTAGTGTTCTCTCTGCCCAGTTTGCTATGAAGGATTTGGGTGATTTGCAATATTTCTTAGGCATTCAGGTTTTACGTATTCCTCAGGGTTTGCTTTTGTCTCAAAACAAATATGTAGTTGATCTTATTCAGAAAAATCATCTTCATACGGTTAAACCCGTACGTACTCCTGTTGTCTCTCGTGTCACTCTTTCTCTATTAGATGGTGAACTTCTTGCTGATCCCACAGATTATCGTAGTATGGTTGGTGCATTACAATATTTGACTATGACTCGTCCTGATATTGCCTATGCTGTTAATTCGGTTTCTCAATTTATGCA
This sequence comes from Patellifolia procumbens, assembly GCA_947645195.1. Classification (NCBI taxonomy): domain Eukaryota; kingdom Viridiplantae; phylum Streptophyta; class Magnoliopsida; order Caryophyllales; family Amaranthaceae; genus Patellifolia; species Patellifolia procumbens. The sequence continues at coordinate 6,969,249 of CANSGD010000144.1, forward strand.
TGCGCCTCGTACTACTCACATTCATGCTGTGAAAAGAATTTTCAGGTATTTGCAGGGAACTTTTGATTATGGGCTATTTCTTCATAGTTTGGCTCTCCTACTGTGACTGTTGCCTATTCTGATGCTGATTGGGCCGGGTGTCCTGACACTCGGCGTTCTACTACTGGTTATGCTGTCTTCCTAGGGAAGAATTTGATCTCCTGGCGCTCTAAGAAGCAACCTACTGTTTCGAAGTCTTCTACTGAAGCTGAGTATCGTGTTGTTGCCTACACTGCAGCTGAAACAATTTGGATACGTCAATTGTTGGCTGATTTAGGGTATTTTCATCGAAGGCCTACCATTCTCTATTGTGACAATGTTTCTGCTATGTATCTTACTGCCAATCCTGTTCATCATGATCGTAGTAAGCACATTGATGTTGATTATCATTTTGTTCGTGAGATGGTTGCTAAAGGTGGACTTCAGGTCAAGCACGTTCCGACACAGTTACAGGTTGCTGATATTTTTACTAAGGGTCTTTCTTCTGAGTTGTTTTGTAAACATTGTTCCAATCTATCCGTGATTCCTCCCCGTAAAGATTGAGGGGGTGTATTAGGGTAATTTGGTAATTAGACTCTTAGGGTTGTAAAGATAGATTTTCTGATCTCTATATATATAACAGTGCCAGGCAAACCTAAACAGGTTAGCCAATCATTATTCTCAATACTCGTACAATTACCTTACATTTTAGGAAGTTAAGAATTTAATTTGACAATTTATTTAACTTTTTCATGCTTTCACACACATTGCGTGCATATGAGGCTAGTTATAAGTTAATTTAATACTACACCTGACATAAGTATATCTAAAACAACTTGAAACTGAAAACGACTCATTACCCAACTATGACCTAAACTAAATTGTCCTAGAACCACCGTGATTCATATGACCCATTTGCCATCTCTTGAAGTATGTTATATACTGCTATGTCGTCTCTCCTTCACTGTTTAGCATACACTGATCCAACCGACACCAGCGAGCATGGAGAAAATCAAGTTATCTCCAAACAGGTGGAAAACCATGCTCCAAACAGATGCTATTGTTAGTCCATCTCGCGTGACCACTCAATTGAAGCCTTGTCTCTTAATCTAAATTGAGCTATTACTTTGGTGCATTGGACGGAATTTAAGCAGTATTACAAGTAAATTTGAGCATGTGATGAGACATAGTTGGCAAGCACCATGCAACACTCAGGCAGATGAAGGCACACGTATGCCACCATACAGTTTAGGATATGATGAAGTCTGCCAATAGAGAAGCAAAGCATGCAGAAAAATTTTAAATTAAGATAATGCCATGATATGGCAAGTCTTTTCTAAATTATTCAGGTTACAAAGTCAAAACCTACTGTCATGACGGTTAGCTAGCTAGCTAACAATTAACATACCCTCTAAGGGTGCTACACTAAAGCCAGGAAAGAGCTCTCAAGTCTCATCAGTCCGATCAGCTAAAAGTTGGTTATATGTTGGCCGTGATTTGCAGCATAGAATCTTAAACCAAAGCAATGCTGCTTTCTCCGCCAGGAGGCTTGCGTACCCCACCAAAATAATCTCTGGGTTCTACTTTCTCTCCCTCGGCAAATATGTTGCTGCCACTCATTTCTCTCAGCTTTGCCTTGCTGAGTGACTTCTCTGTTGACCCTGCAGGTGCATCTCCCTTGAATATATCGTTACCTGTCAGCTCTTGAAACTTTTGGTTATGAAGCTTCCTTGTTGACTTGACGACAGGTTCGTCACCGAACATAATATGACTCTGCCCTCCAGCAGGCTACAAAATGAGAAATAGTAATCAATGCACCATCAAAGACAAGGTAGCACCCACTAGTTACAGCTGAAAACTTTGATTCTAAGAAAGCTTAACCATACTTGATCAATACAGTAACAGTTATTAAACAATTCATCAACACATATTGAATGTTCATATTCAGATGTTTTCTCTTAGACCACCTTTTTGTTCTGTTTTAACCGTAGAGCCTACCATCCTTAATAAAGCTAAACCGTTGTCCTTCAATCGCAACCAGCAAGCTCAAGGGAGTGTACAGTGTACACCGTACAATCAAGGCCATACTAGTTATTCTGATTGCTGACCCCACAACCAGGATAAGGATATGGCTAAAGTTATCTCAGTATAACTGGAAAAGTAATTGCAAATTGAGTAACCTATACACAAAGCATACTCACATTGGACACTCTAACAGATGTTCGGACAGCTCGTGGTGCTGGCTCTCCCATGTCCTTTTCTTTTGACTCCAAGGTACGTGCAGCAGCCAACGATCGAGGAGGATTCTCAGGCGGTGGCCCAAAAATGTCATTTCCACTGAGCTCCTTGCACTTGGCATCTGACAATTGCTTTTTCATTTTTGCATCTGATTCGGCTTCTACTAGTGTACCGCTCAGTTCACGTTGCTTTGCAACCTCAGGCAGAGACGTGGGTTTCTTGGGGGTCACACTTTCATCAGCACTAAAAGAAATCTGGCTAATTCCATTAAGAGCTTGCTGCAGGTTGGTAATTATAAGGGAAAGAGTCAAGAGTTGCTCTAGTGGGTTCTCACAGAAAAATAAAATACCAAGATTAAAATAAACCTGATAAACGCGCAATCCAGTTTTATTAGCACTAGATTCTGAGCTAGCATCATCTTCGGAACCAGCAAATATTCCACTTCCAGTCATTTCCTTTAATTTATATCCGGAACAAGGCTTCCTGAAGTAGCAAACCAATTGGGCTATTCAGGCAGATTCTAAAAAATGACCATCACCGGCCCATGGAGAGGTGAATGCAGCAAAAATATGATCAAAGCAAGGAATAGCAAATGCAGCAGAATTTTGATCATACTAAGAATCAAATTATAGCTAGATTAGTATAGCCTGTATGATGAACTATTACAGTTCGTGCTGGAGTCTGGAGATTTTCTAGTGCAAATCCCCTTCTTGAGCATTGATGGTGACGCTTGACAAACCAATGCATCAATATATCGATTGTCACGATTGATGCTTCATCCAGCTTTACCTTAGTGAAAAATTTCCTTTTAGTTGCAATTTGAGCTTACTATACATTGTACTTAGTCTATTTTGGTAGATAGGTTGTACCAATCAGAAGATGGAGGGGATATTCAAGATATCTGTTTGCCTGACTAATGAAACTCAACAAAACTGGAAGTTTTTGTATCTCGGCGTCTTTTTGCGTGACAGGGTCTTGTTTATGCATACAAAAAGACATAGCATGGGAAGCAACTAGCAAACATTTTAGCGAGTTAGGATTTATGTGATCTGAACACTGAAATCAGAGTCTTGGAACATCAAGACCAATTTACAGAAAGTAAGAACTTTTAAGGGATCCGCATTGACTACATTGATACATGAATGGCCTGTCTCATTGGCTGGACATAGCTAACTTAACTGAACTAAAAAAAATTAAATTAAACAGAATTGAACTAAAAGGAATACTGAAATGTGAGAGTAAAATGATTGTACACAGCTGAACTGAACAAAAAAAATAACCAACTTTGACTGAAAATAAGTTGGAAAGAACAGACCCTTAGTATGGGGGTTCCCAATTTAGCATACATGCAAGAGGATCTAAGATATAATGTTTACGGCTGTGGAACTTCTTCAAGAAAGCAACTTTAAATTTATGGACTACTATACTTCCCATCTATAAACACTGATCAATTTACTGTATGTTTAATGGTTGCATTCAGATTACAGACTATACACCTTGCTGAGCACTATGATGAAATAAATGCCTATGAGACACTACGATCAGTTTCTCGGTATCCTTCAAAGGTATAGAAGAAACAAAAATATGGAGGAACAAGTAGACTTCAACATCTATCTCACACATCATCAATCTTATTTATATAATTCGTACGACACATTCTTGGCTCCTTTGATGGATTGCAGTCTTAGAAGGAAAGCTCAGACATTACCACATTAACTATGCCATTTTGCAAATCTATCAAATCTACTCAGCAAATCTAATATTAGCATATTACTCCTCATCATTTCTTGAGTCAACTTTCTAGATTTTCGGTGTCATTACCTCTCAACAAAATCCAAAATTACCAAATCATAGGCCATTCAGTGCCTGTTTACGATTGAGTACTGCAAGTTATGTGTTACCGTAGAGTCGAGGAGGACAATAATTTGAGGAAACTTGTGAACTTCTTTATCACGGAAACCATCCCCCAACCTTCTTGCTAAATTCATGTAATTAAAACAGCTTCTTGTTTTTCGTCTCCAACACTTAAAAATCTCATATCGACCGCGGTAACTACTACATAACATGTTTATACTAGATTACAGGAAATCTTCTATTTCAATTCAAAGTATACAATTACAGTTCTATCAAGATTGAGCTAATATTTCAAGACTTTAAAGCACAAAATGTTGTAACAAACTGAAAAATGAAGGAAAATGCAATGAATCTGAAGAAAAGAGAAGCAGATCGCGCAAACCTCATAGCAAGACTTTGAGCTTCCTCATCAGTGATCTGACCACCAAACAACACCTTACTAACTCCATCCGACGGCTGAAGTTAAAATCAAACAACACATTATCTCCATCAATCAATCAAACAATCAATCAAATCAACAAACAAAACTATACTCAAATGAACACAGAATTTATTCAAAAAAAAAAGAAAAAAGAAAAGAAACGAACCTGATGAGAACGAGTAGCGGAAGAAGGAGCAGGAGAATCAGAAGGAGGAGATTCAGTCCAAGTGAGAAGATCAGCAGTAGAAGTGTGAGATTTTCTACCAGCTCTTGCTCTTTCCGCCATTGTTTCTCTCTCTTGAGCTCAAACAAAACTCTGCACTTTTCTGGAAGTACAGAGGAGTTCAATAAAGTGGTATGTTTATGTATATTGGGAATTGAGTGAGATCATATGACTTTCTTTCTCTCTCTCTATTTTTTTCAAAACAATTTGAATTTCATACTAAAGTATGGAGGTTTGATAAGGTATTATTAAGCTATGGTGCCACATTTTATAAAGAAGAAAATGAAAAGATTGCTTCAAAAATCAACTTCAAACTTGATACTTACTTATGCTTTTTTAAGATTTTTTTGGTCAACGAGTCACGAGATTTTGGTGAAAGATGGAGCTAGTAGGAATCACAAGTCTACTCTAGTTGGTTAGATGTCTTTAGAAGTGATAGCTAAGATTCTATTAGAGTCTGTTTTTTTAGCGGAAAATAATTGAATTGCACTTGACTGAAATAATTGATGAATATTGAAAGAAAAAAGATTGTGCAGAACGGATATAAAAAGAAAATAAGATGGGGTGAACAACTACTTAGCATGGGTGGATTAAGGGGTATATTTGAGTACAGGCGTACCTCGACTCCGAAATATGAAAAATAAGCAAAAAACGGAAGGCTCAACCCATAGTTTATGTATAGATTACACTTTTTGAGATGAATATGGGTCAAAAAGACTTTAAAAACCCATCTTTTAGAACAGAACAAACCTGACACAATAAGGACTTGGAGACTCTCTTTTTCAATTTTACGCCACTCACCTCAGAGGCTCAGACTTCACCTCTCCTTTCTTCACGCAGCCATACGTTGGTTTTTGCAAGCTTAAATTTTATGTTTACATTAGTTTTTGCAGTATTTATTTGTTTTATTAATTTTCTTTTTTGCCGGATAGTTAATTTATTTTGTAACTGCACTCACGCACCTTTCAAATCCTAAATCCGTCACTGCCTCTTAGTATTACTAAAAAAAGTTAATTATTTCACTAAAGAACGAGTCTTTTGTTAAGCCAAATTATAATTTGTTTGAACGAAAGAGAATATAATTCTTTTTTTAGGATATACTCCGGACAATACCTATGCTCAAATCAATGATTGAAATAAATAATCGAGTAAGCTTGTATCTATCAAGAAGAAAATAATGCCATTTGAAGATATATCAGGATGACAAATGCTAAGGAACTTGTTGGCTGAAACTGATGACTAATCAATATGAGATGATAAGTTGTCACTAAGAGCATCAATAATGGTGAGATTAAAAAAAATCTCAATCTTCTCTTTCCTCATTTCTCTCTCCTCCACATCACCAATTGAGATTTTCCAATTGAGATTTTTTTTCACTTCTAAACACTGAGCTTTTAAAAATTCTCCTCTCTCCTACTTTTTGCCTACCCCACCATATTTTCGCTCTCTTCACCCAATTTCAATACTACACTACATATTAATTTATTGTAATTTGTTATTAGTAAATTGTATCATAAAGCTATAAAATTAGTATCAATATTAATCGATAATTAAGCTTAACATAAAATTAAAAATATTTTTATTGATTTGCATTTCCAGATTCATCTTGAATATTTTTTATAGAAATTTTAAATAGAAGAAAAACCAATAGATAATTAATTTAGCAAATAGATGGAAAATAGCAACTAATTGGGAGTTTTTTTTTTAAGATGTTCAAAATATATCAATATGGGTGTCTATTTGTAGAGAATGAAAAATCATGAATTTTCGTATTTTTCTTTTTTTTTGATTTTTAGTTTACAAGATATTGGCCATAAAAGTTTTACATCTATAAATTAAAAAAAAATGACTGCCCAATAAGAACACACCAGCTGGACTGACGCGCTTCAGACCCAGCTGGGTGTCTTTACTCTTTTTTTGTTTTGGCGTTAAACGACAGCTATCCCCCTTTCCTTGCCTGCGTTTTGCTGCTGCCTTTCATTGTGGTGGGGCCCTCTTGCAATTGAGATTTCTCAATTTAATCTCGGGATACCGAGATTTTTGAGAAAATCTCAATTGTTGAGATTTCTCAACTCCACCATTAAGACATTTTTTTAATCTCAAAAAAATCTCAATGTTAAGGATGCTCTAAGATTGATATTTGAGTGATAGTACTTGTTGTGCATTCAAATAATCTAAGGATATGATGGTACTCAATTATTTTGACATGTGTAAGTTTAATTGACTTGTACTAGAAGTCTAGAGAAGCTTTGCACTATAATTTAAATGATAGGATCCGTTTCTTTCAACTTATTTTAACGCATTTGAACTTATTATAACCTATCTAAACTTATTTGAACTTTTGTAAATTTACAAGGATTGAAAAGACATTATTTGACCTTATTAGATGTAATCTTATTACATACTTCGATCTTATCTGAACTTATTTGAACTTATAAGGACTGAAAATAAGTTGAAAAAAATGCATCCTTAATGTTGTATGGGTACTTCATTCGCTTCATTTTAATTGCAATATTAGGAACTATCACGCTTTTTCAGTGCACAATTTTAAAACATTATTATCTTGAATTGTGTTTAAGAAAAAATAACAAAAAATGGATATTAATTAAGTATATATCGAGACGAGTCTAACAAGATCTCATATGACTATTTTTATCGTTATGTATAAATCATAATAGAAGGCCTAAGGAAGCTTTGTAAATAGTGCAAAAGCGTTAAATATTGCAATTACAATGAAACGGATGTAGTACATAGGCTAGGATAATGGAGGAAAGTAATATTTCTCAAAAACAATAGTATTTTAAAAAAAGACTTTTAAAGAGAAGACTCACCAGAAATCCATTGTCTTATTTTCCTATTGCACTTGTATAAACAATTAACATGCTAAGAATGTCTTATTTTCAACCGAATTCAGTTTATTTCCACTTATCTTATCCCATCTGAACTTAATGAAACTTATTGTACTTGTAGATTTAAGTCTTGTTCCTTTAGACTAAATTAATTGAAAAAAACATTTCAATTCACTTTAACGCTTTTGATGTTACACACAGATAAGTTTGACATCCATCATATCTATCATGATATAATGTCCTCTTGATCGATGTTCTTGATGTTATATCTGGAGTTTTCGAGTGATGACCTCAAAACCTTTGATTGATTTTTCAGGAATCACAAACTTATCTGTTCCAATCAGAAACATATTGGACTTCCTCTATGGCCCAACCAAACAATTCCAAATGAATCCACTTATCCATTCTATTTATGGGCCTTCTTTGCCTACCAAACATGGACTTTAGCTTTAACAATAATAAGAAGCTAATGAGTAATCTGAAACTAGTTGATCTTACATGTTTCTTATAACATGATTGACATTGATCCACGAAGTATAATAGGACCATTATTCCCTAAGACTAAAAATTTATATGCACACTCTACTTCAATATTAATCGATTCGAATGGAAATCCTTTATTCGGAGCAGTAAGATAATAGATCTTGGTAAATTAAACCAAAAAGTTCATGTACAAAAATCTTATGAAATTCATATTAGGGCATCTTAATTTACATGAAGAAAACACAACTAAAGTAAAGTATTTCAATAATTTGCATTGTGTAACAGTACTATATATAAACTCTTGAAGCACGTATTGATCAGATACAAGGATTTGAAATTTTCTATGTAACTTGTGAGTAATAATAACATCCATGCAAATCAAAGTTAGTATATAGACGGAGAGCATAAGTATTCATAATCAGAATAGAAGTGAATAGTGACTGTTTATTTGTTTCCAAATCAACTACTTCATCAAAATTAGTTAACTACTAAATCTATACACCAATTAGTTCATCTTCATCCCCACCAGAAAAGAAGCTAAAATCCATCAAAAGTTGCACCAATGAAAAGAAGTTCATTATCAACACAAGAACAACAACACCCTCCATTTGATTTGCATCCACACTCATCCCAGTTCTTCAACCTCTCCCTTCTCCTCCTCTTCCTCATCTCTTCCATTGACACCACTCTCGTCTTCGCCGCCACCGCCTCCGTCTCTATCTTCATTACTATCTGTAACGCAGGAGGCTTAACACCTTCTTCAAGCTTAAGCAACTTATCTCCTTCATTAACAGTCATAAAAACCCACCTCTGAAATTCCATTCTTGGTGCATCAAACACATTCTTCCATGGCATTTCAGCTGTTGCAAGAAGTTTTGAGCTGCCAATCTTCCCTAAAAATGGCTTTGGATTTCGCCATCGTAGCTCGAAAAACACACTTTCCTCTTTGAGATGAAGGATTGAATCATCTGTTCCACTGCATTCTAATGAAAATGAATCATCCCAGAAAATATAATCATCTTTTTGGGATGAAATTATTTCTTTTGTATTAACCTGAATTCTTCTGTTGTTGTTGCTTCCTGTAGAAAAGTAGCATCTGACAAATAAATTACCTCTGTTGTTTGTTTCTATGTTTTTGGCACCTATGATTTTTAGTTCAAACTTAAGGGAGGAGGAAGAAGAGTTTGTATGGAAATCAGCCATTGAGAATAATAAGATTATAAGATATGAAAGATTTTTTCTTTAGTGTTGTTTGGTTTTAGATGAGGTTGATGGTAGAATCTATGAAGTATATATACTTATATATAGGAGAATAAAGGTGCTTTTTATAGTGATGAGGAGGCAATCAACTTTGAAGTGGGAGATACACTTGACAAACCTAGTGACAAAATGAAACCTCTTTGAATCTTCTTCTTTGATATGCTTAATTTTATAAACTTGTTGTGGTCCAGTTTTGTGCTTAGTGGTATACTATAAAAATTAACTTATTTGTTTTAATTCGCTAATGAAATCTGCTAATTATTAAACACTAATAAACTTAGCTTTTTCAATGATCAAATCTCTGATATGCTTTGAATTCGCTAAAAGCTCACAATCATTATTCTTTGACGAAGTTGGCTTATTTGTACTTAAGTGAACAGATTGCTTATAAATTTTTATTTATTTATACTAGAATTTAAGTTATATTTAGCTAAAACAATATCAAACTTGGCTTGTTTTTTATGAAATTTATTTTGCCCAACTTAACCTATATTTGTATAAAAATTTATTGTTGAATTTAGCTTTTGTAATAAGTGGAGAAGAACAAAGGTTTAGTCTTCAGTGAAATGTGATTGGTAGTGAGTGGATTATGATTTTATGAGGGAGCTATAGTTGTAAGGAGGATTTAAATCATAGTTTATAGTATTATAGTAAATGACCCCTTGTGAATCATGAAGGGATCATTTTTTTATATGACCCTTGCATTTGCAGTTGGCTTTTTCTCATCTTTGAGTTGTTGAGAGAGTTCTTTGTTAGTGCCTTAGTGGTGGTGGTTTGTGTCAGTTGAAGTGGATTCACTATTAGTCGACATATAAAATATAGGTATATCATCCACAGACTCTGGTTCTACATGTTCTTCCTATACTTTTATAAGACTTATTCTTTTTATATTTCGGATATATACTTCCTCCGTTTCTCAATGCTTGCAACACTAGTATAGTAACCACTATTCATATACCAATCTTATGTTATATTTTTTCTTAAATGTATGAGAAAAAATATAGTCAAGTGGGATGTTGTTTGATTTATCTTAATGCGTACTATCATAATATCAACTTTTTATAATTTTTACTTATTAATAATTAGAGATATTAAGGTTCAAAGTATTGAATTGAATAATGTGCAAACAAGAAGCATTGCGAGTATTGCGAAACGGAGGAAGCATTATTTATTACCTGCATTTGCATGTTATTATATGATGAGACTATTCTAATAATAAAAGGAATGAAATCATTCATATCAAATTTTCCATTTTATTTTCGTCTATAAATATTATATTGAAAAATGTTTTTATCTTGAAGGAAAGGAAAAGAAAAAGGTTTTTATATTGATGGTATTATAAAAATGTTTTGGATAAACTAAGAGGGTGTTTGGTTCACCTAGTTGAAATGGAATGGTATGGATTAGAAGGCACCCAAGTGTTTGGTTAGCTTATTTTGCTATGGAATATGATACCCATGATCTCTTGGAATCAGAAACTTACCCCCTCCCTAAGATTGAGACTCCATTCCAACATGGTATCAAACCCTAGAAAGATAGAACAACTCCTCCCACCACCCCTTCCCCAAATAACCACCCTCCCGCCACCCCCTTTGCCTAACAGCCCATTTCTCACCCCTTCCTTGGCGACAGAAGATTCCGGCAGAACATATTCCGTGCTTGGGGAGGGTTGTTTCGTGTTTGGTGAGGCTGGTTTCGTGGGTGGCTGAAGGGGTTTTGGTGGTTGGGAAATGGTTGTTTCGTGGGTGGGGGTTGGCAGTTTTGCTGTGGGTGAAGGGGAGGGTGGCAGTCTATGGTGGTGACGGTGGTTTAGTGGGTGGGGAAGGGGAGGGAAGAGATGGTTTGGGGGGTTGGCTTTTTTAAAAAAAAATTAAAATCAATATCTATAAACAAACAATCTTTTTTTTAAAAAATTTTTTTGGTTATCTTAAAAAATTGATAATAACTAATACAATAAAAATAATTTATAATAATAAAATAGTTTATAGAAAAAATATAAGCAGTTGAAATCCATTCCAGGAATGAACCGAACGGTTTGAATGGATATAGAATTCATTCCAAGATTGAACCAAACAGTTTCAGCTTGGTATGAGATTTAGAATCTATACTATCTAGATATGAGATCCCAATCCATATCATTCTAACATTTTAAACCAAACAAGTCCTAACAAAATGCAGGAAAGTAAACCAGTAATTATTTAATTAACAATTAGTTAACGATTAGTGAATGTCCCTACATAATGAAGCACAAAACTTTTTTTCCATCTCGGCGAGCACAAACTCTTCCACCGAAAGAATTTGCAGGATGCATGTTTTTGGATTCCATAGTTCCACATATGTGGGACCAATTAGAGATTTTGTGACTATTGACTAGGAGTAGTAGTGACAAGTGAGTACATAAGCCACCGCCAAGGCGCCAACCAGGGCAGTATCTATACATGATTTTTATAATAAACAAAATGGAAATGGAAATGAAAATTTTAAGCAGAAGAATAAAAAAAGTGGTTATTAGTTACTTTCTTGTTATTTTTGCAATATATTGGTTCAATCAAAAAAAAAATTAAAATAATAACAAAAAAGTTGAATATGAACAATTAAGCTATGACTCTGTTTGGCAAGATCAGCTGAAATGGAGTTGACTCTGATATGTGAAATGAAATTGAAAATGTATCTAACTGAGATTGATATGGTGCTGAAACTAATAAGGCACCCGAAAGTATGAGTCATTTGGTAAAATTTATTGAAAAAGATAGTTGAAATTTGATATTTGAGTTCAAAAAATGCAAAACTTAAGTCACCTTATCTGGAATTGTTAATATAAGTCAAAATTATAACGTCTCAATTTAAGTCACCTTAAGATATAATTGTCAAATAACTCTAATCATTTAAGTTAGTTTAAATAAGCAATCTCCTTATTATTTAGGCACCTTATTTATGCGGCCAAACACACTCTATATCATATTAGACCAGACAGAGATTATCCCAAAACTCTATATAGGTCAAATGACTTAATTTGATCAAGTGAAAATAACATAGTAGTTGATTATATAGCATTCGTACAACATCCTTAGATCATGCTTTTATCAGTCTGGTGTCCTAGTATAATTGTTGGTTGAATATGTCTTGAATTAATTTGTTGGTTCGAATGACGGGTTTTGCTACCCAATTATAACGAGTCGGGGTCATGGGTGAAACGCCCTACTGGAGGTGAGGGGGCAATATCCTCCTTAGCTTTTTCTGGTTATGTAAAGTTAAGTAAACCTTATTTTTTATTTTGGGTTTTTAGGCCCATTCTATTTTAGGTTAACCTCTAACGGGTGCTATTATATAAATACTTAAAGTTAACCTTAGGCGTATTCACTAATCTGAGTGTTGCTTAACACATTTGTATTGTGTAATCAGTTTCTCTCCCATAATAAAACTACTTTCCCTCTATTTAGTGGACATAGCTAGCATACGTCTAGTGAACCACGTTAAGTCTCTGTATATTCTTATTACTTTCTCGTTCTATATCCATATTTGACAATAATCTCTCATATTTGTCATAAACCTACCTAAAGTGTTATTGGTAATACTCTATTTGCCCCTAAAAGATTGCTTATCTTTAATTTTAGCTTCCCCATCAAAAGCTTATCTCATTTCTCTATAAGATAGTATAATTTCCGCAATCGCTCTTTACTTTTTCTCTTACCCAAAGGCCAGAGTAATGGAGAAACAAAACTATCTATTTATCCAACACAACTCCTCAAAAAAGAGAAGAGAAAATTAAGCAATAATTTAAGGAGACGGGAAAGTATAGCATAAAACTCACTAGAGCTTTTTTTTATTTTTTTGAAAGTAAACTCACTAGAGGTTAGAGGGCATAATTAACGTTATGAAATTAAAAAACGAACACTTTATTAACTACAACATCTACATGTATAATGAGTGTCGATCTATAGGGAGTTTAAAAAATAGGGCTTTAAAACACAATATAAATCATGACCTTGTTGATAAGAAGAAATATACTCCACTAATATAGTAATCCACAATTAAATGACACGATAATGGAGACCAATGTGGAGAACGCTAAGATGAAAAAATGGCTCAAGGGGGCGGCTGCGTGGAAGGGCGAGAATACTAGTAAATCGTAGAAAATCTAAGTATGCAGCTTATCGTCATAGCATCGCGCATATAATATGGTTCTTAAATTGTAATTGGTTAAGTATGCAAGTTAAAACATAGGCGGCGAATCCCTATAAAATCAAATTAAGGCGTATTAATATTTGGGTATACAAGATCAGATAACCACAATGACAAAGAACACATCACTTTACAACTCAATATTTCTTTAATATTACTATAGTGATTACTAAACTACATAATTACAGGAGTCAAAAAGTTCAGTTAGGCTCCCTTAGAAAAGGCACAGGAGTCAAAAGAATCAACTAGGCTCCCTGGAATGGACTCCTGATACTTTTCTAGTGATAGTATGTACAATATAGGAATAATAATGTATGTTCCTTATTATCCATATAGGAATTGGAGTATATTCCTCAATTACAATAATATTATGATCTTATCCATATAAGAGTGAGTTGGTTTATTATAAGACGGTCTTAGGTTAAGCCTTAATCTCATACCAGCCTGATAAGCCTTAGAAAAGCCCATGGCGCGAGCCACACGCTAAGCAGCCAAGTTAATTTTTTTAACTTTTCGACCCAACACATTAACTTTTTGCTTTTTTAACTTTTCGCCCTAAAACCTTAACTTTTTCATAAAAATACATAACTAATATCATATGTGGAATCGATATTAACAAATAAGCTAAAATTGTTAATTTTAAACTTAAAAGATTAACTTTTGAACCTAAAACCTTGAACTTTTAAATATTAACATAAGTTATTTTGTTTAAAAGTCTTACATTAAGCTTAATGTAACCAATAGACATTTTTTCAAGCCAGCCTTCTTCCCACCACCCCCGCCATTCCCTTCACTCTATTAGCCCTATTAGTTATGGATTTTTATGCAAAAGTTAAGGTTTTAGGATGAAAAGTTTAAAAAAAGCGCAAAAGTTAAGGTTTTAGGTCGAAAAGTTAAAATATCAATTTGTCTGGGCTCCTTAGCGTGTGGTACGCGTAATTAGACTTTTAATTGGCTTATTGGGCTGGTCTTACATTAAGCTTAATGTAAGACCGTCTTTTATAAGACTTTACCTCAAATCTATTCCTTCAATTTATTATATATGAGTTAACAAACCCGAAGTTCTTCATGCATTGCTCTTCTTTTGATAGAAATATCTTTTATCGAATACTCCTTTCCTTAACACTTTCTTTCTTTACACTCTTACTTTCCATCAAGGCTACAAAACACCATTTTCTTGCAATAATAATATATTCAGCGGAAACTTATACGATGATCCTTGACCTTAAATAGTACATATAAGTCTTTTTTACACATTTTGTAGCTCAAGCGTGTGAAAAATACGTCTGCACCAAGGAGTAGATGTGTGAATCCCCCGTGTTGGATCTTTGGATCCACCGGATGGAGGTGTGTATGTGTGGCGGTGGATGAGGGAGAGAAAATAAAGAAAATAGGGTAAGTGCATGGGGAAAGTGGGGTGAAAAACTAGGGCTACGTATGCCTAATTATTTTAGGATTGCGTATAATAACAACCCTAAATTTTATTCTTTGCATTTATTAGATGGGAGTTTTATTTTCGATAAAAGTAAATGTTAAAAAGGTTGAGAAGATGAGAATTCCTTACTAAACTTTTTTTTACAAAATATATATCCAAATTCCTTAAAGAAAAAAAAGAACTTCAAATATAATCCTACTATCTTTAGCTATTTATTTATTCATTTATCCGACTATCCATACTCGTTGGAGCATTCATATCATCAAGGTTGATATCAAATCAATTTTTACATAACTCCTCTTTAGTAAACACTAGCTTCATTTGTACGCGTTAACATTCAATAGAAAAACATTCATAATTTACCCACAATAACAAACATATGTAATGTATTAAATTCTAATAACACTGCCACATGCTATATAGTGGTAGAAAATTGATATTTATAGATTTTTTAATAGTTAGTTAATTATAACAAATAATTAACTAAAATCTGCTCCATTTTTTTCTCTAAACTTGTCATATGGCGGCAGAAAACATCAAATAATTGGTGAAACTAACTATATGAAGCTTTGCAATGCTTAATGCTTAATAAAATATTGTGTTGCTTCATGTATGATGATGTTTCTATAAAGGATTGACCAAATCATGGTCAATCATATAATATCATTACCTAATATGCTGCTGGAAATTACCCTTGATGTACTCCTTAATGATAGCACCGTATCTCTTGATTTCCTCTTTATTATCTTTCCTCTAATATTCCCTAATTCTAGCCATGTATATTGCTGTGTGATATATATCTTTCATTATTATGTAGATATTATTATGTCTTAGTATATTATCTTCATGAATTTAGAATTTACTAAAATTATAGTATATTTATAAAAATCGTAGTATATGTTTTAGAAATTGTAATATATTCCTATCTGATAGATGTAATTTTTACATATATCACATAGGTACTAAGCATTTCCCCCCATCCCATGGCTCTTCCCATTAAAACAACGTCCCTCCTCCTTCCCTACCCAAAACAACAAAAAAAAATTTCCTTTAGATTACTAAAAAGAACCTTCAATTTATTTTCTTTTTGGTATGTGCAAAGTGCAAGTCGCACACAACAATGCCTAATTGCCTACATGCCATCTTGTTTTTCCCTCTTTACCCCTCTTCACCCTCTTGAAGAACTACTTCTTTTTATATAAAATTTTTTTTAATAAAGATATATTGTCATGATCAACATCGTCTCGCGGCAACTCAAGCAATGACCGTTTTTCATCTTCAAGATTGGACTTTGCCTTCGGTTGTCCATCTTGCGGGGGCATATAAAAGATATCATATATCTCTTGATATATATCTTTCATTATTATGTAGATATTATTATGTCTTAGTATATTATCTTGATTCTAATTCTGATTCATGTGTATCTTTTCTAAATCATAATGATTGTATAACTCTATCTTTGTAACACGATATATAGTTGTACCTTTTCATGAATATAATCAAGCTTTCTCATTCTATCATAACCTTATCATGTATATTGTATAATATATTTTGGTATCTCTTATTATTAGTAAATAGGATAATATCGTTATCTTCAATTATTGTACGTATCTTTTAGATTATAGTTTTGTACTATAAATATGAGCAATACATTCAAGCTTTTCAATCATCCCTCTCTTCTAACTCTATTATGGTATCATGAGCATTTGATCCATTTTTTTCTCGCATCCGCTCTCCATGGCTACACCATCAAAAAAAAAAAACCTTTGTCGACATCGACAAATGATGGTGCCATATTATTTTCCCTCCCCCTCCATACATCTTTGGATCGAACCCCTCTGATCAATCTCTGATCAACATCTGAAAGTTTCAAACTAAAATACTTCTCTACTTTTTCGGCAACCAGTGGTTAGAAAGAGTTGTTGCCAACTTATATTACTTTTTCTTAAACCATGGCAGTGATAAACCATACCCTTAAATACCGTGTTGCCATAATCATACCCAAATCCTTAAGAGAAAATCGTTGTTATATGATTGGTATCAGACTTTTGATCCAAATTTCTATATTCTCTATTCTCTCTCTTCTAGTCTTCTTCCTACGTTCTTTTTTTTCCCCTATGGCAACACCTAACCCTTCTGTATTTCATGTACAAGCTCATGCTGTTACCTTACCTGGCTCTTCCTCATCATCAACATGGCTACTGGATAGTGGTGCGTCTCATCATGTCACGACTGACCTCAACAATCTCTCTCTTCATTCTCCTTATGATGGCACTGAGGAACTCATAATTTGTGATGGATCTCAAAACGGGGGCATCTCTCTTCCAGGGTCCGGTTAGATCAGGCATATATGAGCTACAATCATCTCTACCTCTTGTTTTCGCAAGCACCATGGTCACATCTCTAGATTGGCATCATAAATTAGGCCATCCTTCTCTTAAAGTTTTTAAACAACTTATTTCCACCAATAATCTTAATGTTTCTAGCGTTTCTACTTTAGATTGTAACTCTTGTGCTTGCAATAAAAGTCATCAACTTCCTTTCGCTACTTCTTCCATCTCTTCTACCGCACCTTTACAATACATATACACTGATCTGTGGACTGCTCCTCTTTACTCTCATGACGGATATAAATACTATATAATATTTGTTGACCACTATACCAAATATATATGGTTCTATCCCTTAAAATTAAAGTCTGACACAAAATAAGTATTTATTCGATACAAGGCATTAGTTGAAAAATATTTCCAACTTCCCCTCATTACCTTATACTCAGACAATGGTGGTGAATATGAGTCACTAAAGGAATTTTTATCTATTGATGGTATATCTAGACTTACTACTCCACCCCATACTCCTCAACATAATGGGTATTCCGAAAGACGACATAGGCACATTGTTGAAACATGTCTTTCTCTCCTCACTCATGCATCCATGCCATTAAAATATTGGACTAATGCATGTTCTACGGCCGTTTATCTCATTAATCGTCTTCCCACACCTACCTTAAAAAATGTCTCTCCTTATTTCAAGCTTTTTGGGAAATTACCTAACTATCAAAAACTACGAAGTTTTGGGTGTCTATGCTATCCATGGTTAAAACCTTACACTAACCACAAACTTGAGTCAAAATCTACTCCATGTGTTTTTGTGGGTTATTCCTCAACCCAAAGTGCCTATTATTGTTTAGACCCCAAAACACACAAAATCTATACTTCTCGACATGTTCATTTTATTGAAAATAAATTCCCATTTTGCAATCTTATAACACCAAACTACTCCCCTGCTATTTTACTTGAAGAATGGTGTCCCATGATAATTCCATTATCTTCACCCACTAATCATACTCCTCACGTAAATACCAATCCCATTCCAACCATTACTCCATCCATTGCCTCAAATTCTCATACTCCATCTACTCATTCCGCTGCACAAACTCTCTCCACACCCATTCTAAATGAATACTCCTCTCCCTCATCATTATCCCCTACCTTGGGAGACCCCAACTCCACCTCCAGTACTTCCACCACAACTACCACACCATCATCTTCTCCTCCCACTCCACAACCGCTGCCACCACTCACGCGTCCCATGACAACTAGGCTTCAAAACAATATTCGAAAGCCTATTAATAAACTCAACCTTCTTGCTACCATGACTCAAACTGAACCCAATGCCGTGACCGATACCGAGCCAAGAACCATTGCTCAAGCTTTTAAGAGTCCGGTTTGGAGACGAGCTATGGATGAGGAGTTTGCGTCTCTCATTCGAAACAAAACTTGGACCCTTGTTCCTCCATCTACCTCTCAAAATGTGATAGGGTGCAAATGGGTTTACCGTATAAAACGACATCCTAATGGTACCATCAAGCAATACAAAGCTCGTCTTGTTGCCAAGGGATTTAATCAACGAACGGGTCTAGATTATCATGAGACTTTCAGTCCCGTTGTAAAACCCGCTACTGTTCGTCTTATATTATCTCTTGCGGTTAGTCAAGGTTGGTGTTTACGCCAACTTGACATTAACAACGCTTTTTTGCAGGGTACACTTACGGATGAAGTATACACAATTCAACCTCCGGGTTACGGTGATGCCATGAATCCGAATTATGTATGCAAATTGAATAAGGCATTATACGGTCTCAAACAAGCACCAAGGGCATGGTACAAAGAACTCCGTCAATTTCTACTTGACTCCGGGTTCAAAAATACCATTTCCAATTCTTCGTTATTTACTCTACACTTAAAGGGATCAATAATTTATTTGTTGGTCTACGTAGATGACATTATTATTACTAGTAATAACCCCAAATTTCTTGAAGATTTTATCACAATCATGTCACAACGATTTTCTCTTAAGGATTTGGGTGACTTATCCTACTTTCTAGGAGTTGAACTACTCCCCCATACTGATGGTTTATTCTTAAGCCAAAAGAAATATATCTCTGATATTTTATGCAAGGCAAATATGGAAGATGCAAAACCAGTAGCAACCCCTCTTGCTACTCATCCTCCATTAACATTGGAAGGTCGACCTCTTCAAGATCCTACAAAATATCGTACTCTCATAGGTAGTCTTCAATATCTCAGCCTCACAAGACCGGATGTTGCCTACTCCGTTAACAAACTTGCTCAATATATGCAACGCCCAACTGAGGATCATTGGCTTGCACTGAAACGCCTACTTCGCTACTTAAGTGGCACGATAACTATGGGGTTGTTTATTCACAAAAATTCTCCCTCCACATTACATGCTTACTCAGATGCGGATTGGGCACGTGATAAAGATGACTACATATCTACTTCTGCCTACATTGTCTATCTAGGAAAGAATCCCATCTCTTGGGCATCACTAAAACAGAAAACCCGAGCTCGTTCATCCACAGAGGCGGAATATCGGGCTGTGGCTAGTACTACGGCTGAACTACTTTGGCTAAGTAACCTCCTCCATGAATTGGGACTCACTTTATCCTGTGCCCCTGTGATCTATTGTGACAATGCCAGAGCTAGGGGTGTGCAAAACCGGATATCGGATTCGATCCGATCCGGAAAATCGGATATCCGGATTTTCGGATAATAAAAAATGATATCCGATCCGAATAATCCGGTTATCCGAACTTTCGGTTATCCGGATAACTGGATTTTAAAATTCAAATTGTGTGCTCAATTTTTTCCTCGTGTGGTGTATCCTTACTAGATTTTGTGAATGGCCTGTGAATAATTAGGCTTTAGACATTAGAGAGATATTAGTTTATTACTCTTGGAAGATAAAATAGAAAAAGAAATAAAAGATCAAGCCATACTTTGATATTCTAAACCTGCATCTAGAATCATGAAAAAAAAATCAATTTTTGGTACACTTTCTCAATGCCGAAGTTGACTCATAATAATAATGGTAGTATGTCTAGTAGTAATAGTACGCAGCCATAAAGACAACCAAAAGGAGGAAAAGAAAGAGAAAGACTGCGAGCAAGAACGTATCAAAGATCTCATTTTTCTGGGGAAGAAAATGAGGGATTTAAATCAGTAAAGGTAGCGCGACAACGAGCAATGTAACTCTGTGACGACTGACGAGCAGACAATCAGCGAAAACGCCGGGAAGATGAGCAGCGTAATGGACGAGCAGCGGGAACGCCGAGAAGATGAGCAGCAGAGTGGTGACTGGTGAAGATTGAAGAGTGAACGAGAGCAGCGGAGCAGTCTGTAGTGAACGAAGGAGCAGAGTAGGTCAAACTAATATTTGGGCTTCAAGTTGGGCCATGAATGGGCTAGAAAAGAATATTTTTTTAAAAAAAATCCGGATTTTCGGATTATCCGAATTTACAAAAGACCTATCCGTATCCGATCCAATAATCCAGTTTTAAAACCGGATATCCGATCCGAATTATCCGAATTTCAAAAACCGGATCGGATATCCGAAATTCTTGATCGGATAGTCTGATTTTCGGATCGGATTTTTTTGCACACCCCTAGCCAGAGCTACCTATGTTAGTGCCAATCCAGTGTTTCATTCAAAAATGAAGCATCTTGGTTTAGACTATCACTTCGTCCGAGAAAATGTCCAGATGGGTAATCTCCGGGTGGCCTATATATCCACTAATGATCAGTTAGCAGATGCACTTACTAAGCCACTCTCACGCTTAACATTTGCCTCCTTAGTTTCCAAAATCGGTCTTCGGCCGACCGTTTTGAGGGGGCGTATAAAGGATTGACCAAATCATGGTCAATCATATAATATCATTACCTAATATGCTGCTGGAAATTACCCTTGATGTACTCCTTAATGATAGCACCGTATCTCTTGATTTCCTCTTTATTATCTTTCCTCTAATATTCCCTAATTCTAGCCATGTATATTGCTGTGCATACTAGCTTGTAATAGTATAAATAGTTGACTTGTTGATAATGAAAAGTAACAATTCCTTCTAATTCTCTATAGTTTCCACCGTGACTCATCATATAAATGATGTCTCTTACACCTTGTACTACAATATAATTAGTTAATTTTGCATATTCCATAGTTGTCATTCGGTTGATTGTCTAACATGTCTTTTCACCACCAACTAAAATATACTCATTCACATATAATAATTATAATTTATTTCTAATTATTGATAAATAGACTTTGATGTGGATTTATTCAGTAACTTCATTAAGGGTAAAATTGAATTTCCATATAGAGGTCGTCTCTTACCCCCCTTTCCTTATATAATAGAGGTTAGTTCACATTTTAAGAGAAACAAACAATATGATAGACTATCTTTCTAAATTAAGGCATCATAATTTTCAATACCCTCTGAGCTCAATCCTCTTAAACTTATTTCTTTTAACTTATGATAAAGGCGTCATAAGTTTTCTTTGTATTATTGGGGAAAAAACTGTTTATTTATTAAATAATTTCAGATCCAGCACTTGATCACTTTCCATTTTTCACCTTATATTTAGGCTCCATTTGATTGGGTGCATAATATTTTCAATGTCATATTTTTTTTATGGAAAATGCGGTACAATAGCAAACACAAATGCAAAATTAATTTTCCACTGTTTGGTTATGTAAGAAAAATAATGAAAAATAAGAATAAAGGAAAAGGAAAGTAAAGATGTACTAGAGTCAGAGGAGTATAAGAGAGGTAAGGAAAAAAAACAGTTTTCCCTTCATTTTGAAAGGAAAATGGTTTACTATCATAGTAAGAGAAATTTTACTTGGTTTTATACTCCTCTGCAAGCCAAACAATATAAAAATTACAAAAAGAGGAAAATAATTTGCATGGAAAGTGTTTTATACCCTACTCTATAGAGCCGTAATGTAGAGCTTCCTGGAACTTGATGATGGTTTCTTCATCCAACCAAACAAGGATAAATGCTTACAATCAAAATCATTTCCTATCCAACCAAATAAAACAAAGGTTTAATGGAAATGAGTCTTTCATTGTAAAAGCTTTTTCATGTAAAACCATTTTTCAGTTAAAAATATTTTACGCCCTAACAAACGGAGTCTTAATGCAACTTTCGTTAAGTACCATTCTTATCATTCTAAATAAGATCAAGGAACCAAAGTCCAAATCATGTCAGCATTCAGCAAGTACTTGGAAAATTGATTTCCTTTGGATGAAGCACGCAGCAGCAACGAATTAATGGGCCATGTCGTGAATTGTCATCCACATCAACCCCCAGCCCAAAAACTAACCCAGCAAAAAAGCAGTCTGATCTCCCTTCTGAAAACTACAAAAAAAAAAGAAAAAAGGATCAACAAAAAAGCACAAAATAAAGGGTCGAGCCCTTTTTCCCAATTTAGTAAGTCACATTGTGCAAGAATAGTCTGAAGTAAAAAGGTTATTTTTAAAATTAAAGAAGTCACTTTTAAATAAGAGGTCGACTTGAGCCGTTGTCTAATTCTAATTTAAAAGTAGGTAATTTCTTACGAAACAAGTTGTTAGTTTAAAAGGGTCACATGCAAGGAGTCATCCCCGTTTTTATCTAAAAAATGTTTTTTACATCTTGGTGCGATGTCATACTTCTATTATGTTATGGTTTAAATGGGTTGTTAGACTTGTTACAACGGAAATGTGTAATTTAATAAATCGCACAACAATAAATCAATCAGGCAAACAACAATAAAGAACACAAGAAATTTACAATCTTCATTATCGATGCGATAGCTAAGTATTCGGGCAATGGATACTCTTTTACTACGAACTGCGACAACTACAGATTACAATATGCATGAATTCGCTCAAATTACTCTTTGGTAAATCTCACAAGACTCCCTTGTTGAATCTCTAGATTTCCAATTTTAATCTCTCTCTGCTTTTATAGTAAATACTTTCTTTGCAAATTCTATACAGTTATATGGCTAATCAGGCCTCTTAATCCTATTCATAATAAACACGCAATAAGAAGAAACCCTAATTGAAGTCGTCAATTGCCCGAAGTATGTCCCACGCAGCTCGCAGGGTCGCAATCTGATCCGTAACTTGTTCTCGGCGTTTGGCCGCGAATAGTTGTCTTCTCTGCGACTCGCCTTATGTCTGAAACTTGTTATACATACTTCGATCTTTGCGTCTAAAGCCACTACTTTTGAACTCGACGTCAATATAGCTTCAACACACATAGATCAAGTTGCAAAACCTAAATGCGTTGTGATGAAATAATTGAAAAGTTCATGCTTTGTAAGATGGATTATGTCAAACTAATCAAAATTAATTCCCAAACAATGTATATCAACGAGACAACGATACTGATTTTTCACCATGTTTGTGGATTCAGCGGTGCTTGAGTCTCTTAATGATGTTCTTAGATCCTTATATATCTGTTTGTTAAGATCGTAGGATGTGGCAATTACTTAGGATTGTGAGAGTACATAATGTAGTGATAAAGCAATGTTCTTTATGATCTAAAAGTTATGGAATCATATTCTAATTGAGACTATTGAGAAGCTGTTATTACTTATCTTTTCTCTAAAATTCTCAAAAAGTAATCGAGGATCGTCGAATCAAATGATATTATGTTTCTAATTTTGTCGCTTCTATTCCCATTATATAAAACTTTTCTTTGCCACAATAATCTAGTTTATTTCAATCAACAGATTAACATATATTAGAAGTTGATGAGGAAAGAATTTCTTCTTACACTACCGGATCGGTTATTGAATCGCTCGAATATCTATAAATGTTGAATACCCCTATTAGTACACATGAGTACTTTACATTTTACTAGATCTTGATTTGTACAAGTACATTTTACATGTGAGAGAGACAATTGTAGGATTGTCACCAAGAAGCTTCAATAATATTTTAGAAATAGAATAAAAATTTCTCTAAAAAAGCAAGTAAAGAGAATTTTCCCTTTTGGTAGCTTTTGACAAACCCAAAAAAAATCGTACAATTTTATACGAGTGTGAAAAAAATAAATATAAAAGGGTCCTAATAGTAATATTCTAATTGAGTTTGCCTTCTTCACCATCTTCTTCCAGGTAAGCCTTTTTCCTTCTTTCAGCTCCAGCAAACAAACAAATAACAAGAAAACACGTGGCATAAACCCCATGAACTTTCCAATTAGTCTTAGGCGGTTGGTGCAACACCACACGATGAAACACCGTCATATAATAATGAAGCCCAACAGCAAAGCCCACAAAAGTCTGGGCCAAGCCCAAAAACTTCTGGCCCAAACCCGTCTCAGTAGAAAATACAAGAACAAGATACATCATCAACATCAATAAATACATCACATAACCAAGTGTCTGTAACACTTGTAACCATACATAGGTGGACTGCGATGCAGCGTAAAAAAACCTAAGTGGCTCTAACCCAGTAATTAATGAAGATAAACAAAGTATAGAAAAGTAAATAGATAAATAAATTTGGACAAATATGATAAGTTTTTGTAAAGAGAAATAACATTTAATGGTGTTACAAAGAAGTGAGACTAATAAAAATGGTATGATTATAAATGTGCATGAAATTGCAATTGATATTGAAGAAGCATATTGTTTTGATATGTATGGGTTGATGAAGTTTTTGGTTATGTGTTTGTTTGCATTTGTAAGGTAGATTTTTGATGTGGTTGATATTTTTTGTATGTCTGGTATGAATGTTTTGTGGAATTTTGTGGGTAGATCTCTAAATTCTGTAATGAAATCGTAATCTTCGTCGTTCATGTCTTCTGGGGTTAAAGATTGCATTTTTTGTTTAACATTGGTTTTGGTATCTGATTTGGCTAATTTGATAATTTTCTTGATTTGGTTAGATGAAGTTTTGGTTTTGTTTTTGGGTAGATCTAAGGATTTGGTAGAGTTAAGGTTGAGTTTAATGGGATTAAGGGTAGCACCGACATTTTTAGTTGGTTTTGAAAGATGGGTTTTGTTCTTGGAAGAAGAGGAAGAAATGGGTGTGATTGATTTGGTTTGATTTTGTTTAGAAGTGATTGATTTGAGAAGTTTGGTATGGTTTTTAGTTGATGAAATTGGAGTTTTTTTGGTTTTGGGTAATGAAGAAGAAGAAAGATCATCTTTTTGATCAGTTTTAGAAAGTAAGTTTCTTCTACCAAGGGAGATTTGAGAATTGGCAAAAACAGAGGAAGAAGAGAATAAAAGAGAAGAAACAAATAGTAAGTAAAAAAGGAGAGATTTTGTGAAGCTGAAATAATGAGGAAGTGGAGCCATAGTAATGTAGGGAAGTTGAAGATTCAAAAATGGAGGGAAATAACTAAATAAATGTTGTTGAAGTAGTGATAATTTGGAGTAGTACTAGGAAATAGGAGTGGAGAGATCTAGTACTAAGATGGAAGAGAGAAGAGTGGAGTGATGAGTGATCAGAGACTTGGAGGTGGTGGAATTTATTGAGCAAGTAGGGCAAATATATGATATAAATGCAGAAAGTGGCAGAGAATATGAGATGGGACACACATGGTGTATAGAAGCCAAAGATACGCGGTTTTATTATGGAGGGTGTGGGCTAATCTGAATCTAAAGTTCTAAATCTCGGGGCTTTTGTAAAGAATTGTCGGTAATTAGTCAAATTAAAGTTTCCTTTACACACGACTGGGAACTTACATTAATAATTAGTCCCAAAATCTTGAATGTGTTTAAGATGACCGTGTCCTAAGTATACAATGTGAGAATTTATAATACTTCATCCGTAACGTAATACTTACAACAAATAAACTATGAGAAATTTTTAGGCAAAATTTGTTAATGATGGATAAAGGTGTAATTTGATAAAAGTAAAAGAGAGAAATTACATGTGATTAGGGTAAAAAAGAGGGAAAAAATACATATGAGGTAGGGACCATAAGTAATTTAATGTTAAAAACTTTACCATAAAAAGAAAATAGAGGAATTGTTGCAAGTATTATGTTACACCTATTTTAGAAAATGTTGCAAGTATTGTGTTATAGAGAGAGTATTATATATCTTATAATACATAGAGTTATATATGTCTAAGATATAATCTTATTCTTTTTTCTCTTGCAGGGCCCATTGAATATAAATGTATCAAATATTCAATTTGTGTCTTGAGTGCGAGTAGTTCTATGGACTTGAAGGTTTATCTAATAAATCGACATACAAAGCACTCTGTCATAAAGAGTAGGCTAAGTGAAACATTAGTAAGAGCTATTCTTTTGGTTCCAGGTAATCATGGAATCAATTCTCATTACCGGCTCTTGTGGCTCTCTAGTATAAAAAAATAAAAAGTAGGCTAAGTACTACTCGTATTATATTTTAGTACTCCCTCCATGATATCTCACATGTGAGTATCCTACATAGAAAGAATAAAAGAGAGTTGAGAGTTACTCCACCTATCACCAATTGGTTTTAAGTTGGAACCTCGCTTGACTTTGTAAGTCTACTCTCTCTCCTCCTTATGTGGATATGGTCCAGGCCCATTATATTATATAGAGTATTTTTTTTGAAAGGTAATGTGGTGGACCTCTGACCAGATCTCAACTAGCACAATTTCTTGATCTAGTGTTTGCAGGGCCTGACATTTGGGAGTAGGGGGATTGGTAAGGGAATTCCCACCCCCAAATGCCCCTAGTGGGATTTGATCCCATAACCTTAAAGTCATGAGATCAAATCCTTAACCACTTAGCCAAGCCAAGCTTGGTTTATATTATACAACGTATGTGTTTGGATTTTAGATTAGTCAATAAGTGTTTGACTCCGTGGTTGCCTAATTGCATGCATGTGGACCTGTGGTGAGTTATTGAAGATGCACAAAATTTGCAAGTAGAAAAGCAGAAATAAAGAATAAACATTAGGCAGCAAGGAGATGTTGAGTCTGGACAAACGATACTGTATTATATAGTTAAGGAGTATACATCATGTATCAAACATCAATTGTACAATTTGTTGACTTTCGTTTCTTTTGTTCCTTTGACTTTGTAGTCACTTGATGAGTCATCACCATACTGTATTTATTTAGAATTAATAAATGGATCAGATCTTACCTTTCTTGTGGGCTATAAGGTTATTCGATTTATTTTGATTTTGGCTTATTTTTTTTCTTCTAAAAAATAAGTGTACACCAAGTTCTATTTGTATTTTCTTGCAAGACTTGTAATTTTGTACTTTCTCCGTAACAAAATAAATGCACCATTTGCTTGGGCACGCATGCCAAGATAAAACTTTAAAGATTAATATCTCTACTTAGTATTTGTAAAAATTATAAACATTAGATCATAAAAAACTACAAGTTGAGACGAATCCAACAAGACCCCACATGACTATTTTTTCTCTTGGGTATAAGTCACAAATTGCGATTAAATTTAAAACTGTGAATAGTGTCAAAAGTGCAAATGGTGCATTCTTTTCGTTACGGAGGAAGTAATAAGATTAAGATATTGTAACTTTTATACTACTATATTTAGGATGTGTTTTTTTGTATCATTTTATTCAAATCAAACTTATTACATTTGATTGAACATGATCACTCTTAATTTTAGCTTACTTTTACATCTCATTAATTTGTTCATCCTTAGTTAAATATAACTAGGCCTGAAATTTAACAAAAAAAATACACCCACCCTTACCTTTTTTACTTTGTAAACTAATGCTTAACAAAATATCCTAAACTTTGAAATATAAAGAAGGCATCAATGGAATAATAAGAGACATCACATGACAATTTGACATTGAAGTGAGGGGAGCTACACAGACATGGTGGAGCATAAATAAAGTGGAAATTGTTTTCACACTTCTTTTTCAAATGATGTTCACATAAATATCAGTTGATTCAAATCCTTGATATGGGGTTTTTGGGCCCTAATTTTGTTGTAACTATATGAATGTTGGATTGGGCTTTACTAAAATTTAAGACTTGTAATTAATTTGATGAAGTCCACTAACTTTAGACACGTGAGTTTTCAGGTGCAAAGGCACACTTACAGCTAGACCTGACAAAGCTAACTCGACCCGAAACTACCCATAAATCGATGACCTGAAATCAACCCGAGACCCAAAATGACCCGACCCAAAACATGCTGACCCGAGATTAACCCGACCCGAAAATCGACCCGATCCGAGATTGGCTCAACCCGAAAATCGACCCAACCTGAGATTGACCCGACCCGAAACTGACCCGAATTATATTCATCCATAATTTTTAAATTTCAAGTAAATTCTCAACATAATCTCAAGTAAAGCCAATATAAACGTGGTGCTCTGATACCAATTCTCCCCTTAAGCTCGATACGGCCAATTTCTCGATCAATGATCAATAACTTTTTATCGTTGTTGGGTTACTGGGGAAACGACCCGAAAATGGACCCGACCCGAAAATTGGCCCGACCCGAAACTGAAAGCGACATACTCGAAACCTGACCCGAAACTGACATACCCGAAACCCGACCCGACCCAAAATGGAAGATCCGAAGTAGACCCGACCCAAAATGGACTCGAAATCAAGCTGACCTGAAAGTGACCCGACCCGAATTGACCCGACCCGAACGACCCGATTGTCACCTATACTTACAGCCTACAGGTCGAAAGTTACAAGGGAGTAAGGAATATGGTGTTATTATAGTACTATCTCCGTCCCATGTTAGATGATACAGTTTGACTGACACAGAGTTTTATGAGTGTTATTTGACTGATTTGTTTTTTTGTAAGTAGTTGATTGTTGGTATTTGCTTAAGTACATAAAGTATATGGTGGGGCATGTGTGGGTCATGGTAAGGATTGGGGTTGGTTCAAGTGTTGAGCCTTCCCATATTCTCTAGCTTGGTCTAGGGATCAATTCTTACCCCAAGTATTTGCTTGGGATTTGGGGGGAGGGGGTTGGGGATTATGGCTTGTAATAGGCCTCTGGGTAGGGGCCCTGAGCGAGGGCAGCCCAGAGGATTATTCTTCTTACCTTAATATAATCTCATACTTATAAATGAGATTATATTTTAAAAAAATAAAAATGTGTGGGTCATGGTGGTATTGACAAAAGTAGCAACAAAAGTACATAAAATACATGGTTGGGGGTGGGGTGAGTGGAACTCATTCATAATAAAAAATTATAAGCATTTCTTTTGTAGGGCCATGCCATTTATAGAAGTGTATCATCTAAAATGGGACGGACGACAGTGGCGGGTCTATGCTTAAACTAGTGGGTTCATTTGACCCCACTTGAATCGGTAGAATTGCAAACTTCCCTTTAAAATTTTCGAGTTTTTGAAAATTGTCTCGAAAAATTGGTCATTTGACCCCGATAAAATATAAAAATTACGCTTTGACCCCACTAAATATTTTTTCTGGATCCGCCACTGACGGACGAATATAGGAAGGGTCCGTTCTGTTCAGCTTATTTTCAGTTCAGTTCTAATAATTTCAGTTCAATTCATTCAGCTCCAATAAGTTCAATTCAGTTCAAGTTAGCTCTAATAAGTTCAGTTCAGTTCAGTTCAATTCAGCTCCAATAATTCAGTTCAGTTCTGTTCAGTTCAGCTCCATTCATTATTTAAGCATTTTGGTTTAATATATTATTATTGGTCTAATTTATTTTACTTATTATTATTATTATTATTATTATTGTTGTTGTTGTTGTTATTATTATTATTATTATACTAATTACTCATATTATTATTATTATAGATTGAAAAAGGACAAAAATCATACAACCTACAAGAAAGTAGTGGGCAACCGAGATACAATCTGGGCACCCACTCCTCTAGCTATAGCAAACCCTATCCTAGTGAAAATATGGGCAACAACACATGCCCCTATATCCTGTGTCTTC
The DNA here is from genome assembly GCA_947645195.1 of Patellifolia procumbens. Taxonomy (NCBI): domain Eukaryota; kingdom Viridiplantae; phylum Streptophyta; class Magnoliopsida; order Caryophyllales; family Amaranthaceae; genus Patellifolia; species Patellifolia procumbens. Next base: position 6,999,435 of record CANSGD010000144.1, read on the forward strand.
GAGAAGTTTTGAACCCGCTTCAGCAATGTAATAGCCACCTTATCCAATTCTCCAAGAGAAGAAAAGGAAAAGGGAAGGAAGCCATACCCAATAGCCACCTTATTATTGTTATTATACTATTATACTATTATTATTATTATTATTATTATTATTATTATTATTATTATTATTATTATTATTATTATTATTATTATTATTATACTAATTACTCATATTATTTTTATTATTATTATTATTTATATATATTATTTTTGTTATTATATCTTTACTCATTATTATTACTATTATTATTATGGTTGAGCAAGGTTTGGGTTGGTGCAATGTTTAACCAAATTTCATGTCAGTACGAGTATTCCAATTTACAATTGTTGTTTTATTTTACCGACTAAATATTCACTATTACATTATACAAGTAAGATGCAAAAAGCTAGAAGATATGAAAAATTTACAAAGTTGCTAATAATACTGCAATATTATTTATGGTACAACATTGTCGTTACGTTGCATATTAAAGATACTTTGGCAGTTTGTGGTGGAGTTTGGTGTATCTCTATCATAGACCAACCCACCACAAATCGTGGTTTGGTTAGAAGCAGACATCAACCCATGTTTTAAGCTAATTATTATTATAATGGTAATATTAATTTACTTCTTAGACATTATTGTTATTATATCATCATCATCAGGTATTAATATATTAATACTAATAATAGTAATTACTCATTATTAATTATTATTATTATCAGTAATTATTATTTTTAAAATTAATTTATCATTATTATTATTATTATTTATTTATTTATAACTATCATTTAATAACATCAAAAATAATAATATTATTATTCATTTGATATTATTCTAAATTATTAGTTTAACTATTAGTACTTAGAATTATTATTACTTATTATTTAATATTCATAATAATTATTATTTACTTATTATTTACATATTTATTACAATTTAATTCAACAATTCAGTTCAGTTCAGTTCAGTTCAGTTCAGTTCCAATAAGTTCAGTTCAGTTCAGTTCCAATAAGTTCAGTTCAGTTCAGCTCCAATAACTTCAGTTCAGTTCAGTTCAGCTCAGCTCCAATAACTTCAGTTCAGCTCAGCTCCAATAAGTTCAGTTCAGTTCAGTTAAGCTCTAATAAGTTTAGTTCACTTCAGTTAAGCTCTAATAGTTTAGTTCACTTCAGTTCAGTTAGAATTAGCCAAAGAAAACAGGCCCAAAGTTTGCGAGGAGTGAGCAAAGAAATTACCTCCCCTAATATTATGGGTTCAAATGTACTTGACAAATTAAGATGGTCTCCGAACTTTGTAAAAATGGGGCAAAAGCCAAGAACTTTATAGAAACAACTAATGGAACAGCGATCTCACTTTGCTTAGAGTTGTAACGCTATATATATAAATATATATATATATACATAATAAGATATGAAAAAATACGAATTAATTTTCTATTTGACTACTTATATTTACAACTCATTTTATATTATAGGAAGATATATAAATATAGATATGATGAATGCAATATAAAAGCTAATTGACGCAGTTGGAATTAATGAAGGGAAAGCACACACAATTCCTTAAACGAAAGATACAGTTGTCCTTATAGATAAAAGAGAATTTTCCTCTCCCTAATTTAAGGGTCTAAATTTTCCTATAATAAATTTTTGATATCCTTAACATATATGAGAAATACAAAAGATACAGTTCTCCTTATACATAAAGGTATTACACTAATATATCCTTTTAACTTCATGTGTTAGCTCAGTAATACTTATATGCACTTAGCATCAAACACAAAATCTTAATCATCCGCAAGCCCAGGAGTTGTACTCTTATTCACCTGAAACTCAACCACGTACCTGTGTTACAAGGAGATTTTTCTCCTCATTTCCATCAGAACTAAGAACTTCATCACCACCATATTCAACACCCACAGTTCTTGCATCTTCAGAACCCTGTTTGTGTAATACTGAAAACTGAAGCTTGCACGAAAGACTACCGCCCTCCATTAACTGTGCTTCGGATTCTATTAAGCCTTGCATTCTTGCACGCTCTCTATCTCTAGGATAAGTACAGTAAAGGAAGGAGTATATAAAGCAGCACACTGACATTGTGATTGCAAAGTTGATGTTCAGAGCCTTTGCTAAGGCAGTAGCATTCTCCCTGTCAGTTTTTATCACTGCAGACTCTGATGATCCTACTGGGATTGGTTTGTAGCCGTAAACATGCTGAGCCAGTATGCCAACTAGAGGTGGAGCAAACGAGTTGAGTATCGACTCAAAGGAACAATCTAATGCATAAATGCTCGTTCGATGTTTCTCAGGTACTATTTCTGCAAAAATTGGGCTGACAATTTGCGATCAACAATCAATTTCATGTTGAAGCTTTCAAGACTATTACAAATTAAACTGTGAAATGGCTTGTTAAAACATACTTGTTTGTTGCTGGAGCGTTCCATGATGTGGTAAGTCCCATGATCAAGAAGACCAAACCATACTTAAAAGAACTAGAAGGATCATCTGGTAATCCTAAAAATAATATTGCTGCCAAAGGAACTGCAGACCCAGAACTTATCTGAGACAGAATAATTCTGCCGGAGTTAGGTAAACTACTAGAAAGGATATCCCCCATTTTCCCACCAAATAAACCTCCAACAGAATTACCAATCACATACATGGTTATCAGAAGCGCGGTAGTTTTATGGGAGAAGCCAATAAGCTCCAACCACATAGGTGCAAACGAGGATAACCCTGACCAAGGAAACGTTCCAGCAACACCCTGAGCAACAATTATCTGAAAAGAAGGAATTCGGATAACAGATTTCGCTTCCAATAGTACCTCCTTAAGTTCTGAGTAAAAGGACATGTTTGAAGTACTCTCGCTTTTAGCCTTATTTGTAAAGCGAGGATCAGTGGCAAAGATATGGACTAAAAGGCCAACTACAATGCTTATGATCCCAACTAAGTGAAAGGCAACTCTCCATCCTGGAATTCCCATGAAAGTTGATGAGGCTATTAGTACGGAACAAATGCTTCCTAGGATGGCGCCCATGTTTCCTGTAAGTTGCAACCATCCAAAGGCCACGCCTCGTGTGCTCTCTTCTGTGGAGTCTGCAACGAGGGACTGAATCGCAGGTATTACAATGGCTAGTCCTACGCCATTAAGTGCTCTTGACATTGCCAACTGATCACCCAAAAGAACTCAATTAATTACTACATTTAGCTATTTGTTAGTACTAGAGATAATTATGATACTAGGATAATGAATTACAGAAGTTCAGCAATTAACAAGTTAAATAAAGGGATATTAGAAGAATATAGCGGAGCTGACAGCTGGTTAACTTAGCCTGATTCAGCTGTCCTACAACGGGCCTGTTCAGTTCAGTTTATTTTCAGTTCAGTTCAGTTCAGCTCTAATAAGTTCAGTTCAGTTCAGTTCAGCTCTAATAAGTTCAGTTCAGTTCAGTTCAGCTCTAATAAGTTCAGTTCAGTTCAGTTCAGCTCCAATAAGTTCAGTTCAGTTCAGTTCAGCTCCAATAAGTTCAGTTCAGTTCAGTTCAGCTCCAATAAATTCAGTTCACTTCAGTTCAGTTCCATTCATTATTTAACCAATTTGTTTAATATTATTATTGTTGTTCTAATTTATTTTACTTATTATTATTGTTATTATATAATAATAATTATTAGTATTATTTATATATATTATTTTTTTATTATATCTTTACTCACTATTATTACTATTATTATTATTATGGCTCAGCAAAGTTTGGGTTGATGCACGGTTTAACCAAATTTCATGTCAATACGAGTATTCTAATTTGCAATTGTTGCTTTATTTTACTGAATAAAATTCACTATTACATCATACAAATAAGCTACAAAAAGCTAGAAGATATGAAAAAATTATAAAGTTGCTAATAATACTGCAGTACTATTTAAAATACAACATTGTCGTTACGTTGTATATTAAATATACTTTGGCGGTTTGGTGTATTTCTATCATAGACCAACCCACCACAAATCGTGGTTTGGTTAGAAGCACACATCAACCCATGTTTTAAGCTAATTATTATTATAATGGTAATACTTTAATTTACTTCTTAGGCATTATATTATATCATCATCATCAAGTATTAATATATTAATACTAATAATTGTAATTACTCATTATTATAAATTATTATTATTATTATCAGTAATTATTATTTTGAAAATTAATTTTTTATTATTATTATTTATTTATAACTATCATAATAACATCAAAATAATATTGTCATTATTCATTGGATATTATTCTAAATTATTAATTTAATTATTATTACTGATTATTTAATATTCATAATAATTATTATTACTTAGAATTATTATTACTGATTATTTAATATTCATAATAATTATTATTTACTTATTATAATTTAATTCAATTCAATTCAATTCAGTTCAGTTCAGCTCCAATAAGTTCAGTTCAGTTCAGTTCAGCTCCAATAAGTTCAGTTCAGTTCAGCTCATTTCAGTTCAGTTCAGCTCCAATAAGTTCAGTTCAGTTCAGTTCAGTTCAGCTCCAATAAGTTCAGTTCAGCTAGAATTAGCCGAAGAGAACAGGCCCAACATTTCCTTATCTTCAAGGAAGGAATTTCGGATTATATCCTAACTACTAATATATCCTAAAGATATTCACTATATCTTTAGTATCCTAATATATCTCTAATAAATATTTCTATTAGAGATATATTAGGATACTAAAGATATAGTGAATATCTTTAGGATATATTAGTAGTTAGGATATAATATTATCTTAGAGGAAATATTATCTTATGATTTATTTCCAATAAGTATTAGATAAGTATTAGGAATAATATATCTTTTAGAGATTGTTTCCGAGTAGGAGTCCCTATGTACTCCTATATATATATATATATATATATATTGTAGTCATGATTCATTATGGAACACACCTTAATTTTTGGGACCTAGCCCTGGTCTACTTTCATATTAATAAATATTCATCTCCTAACCAGTTGATAAGGAAAATGAACTCTTTTTAGCTTATAAAGTGATGTATATCTCTTCAAACTCTTGTTCAATGTGGCGTAACTCAGATGAGACTTTCATGTGATCGCAACAGAACTCTGTTAACGAACAGCAATTTGGGATGAACATATACACCGATTTTAATATTGATACTCAAATTAGTAGCAACATTAGTCTAAGTGAGTGAGTTCATTTCATTTTACTAATCCAATCTGTAGCAGCATTTGTTAGTCTGAGTGAGTGCATCAAGAGATCAAATGAGGAAGACTATAAAGTCAACGCAAGCAACAAACCCACAAAATTATCAAATGATCAAAAAGAGGAGGGTACCTGGAAGAAGGTGGAGGAGAAGGCGACAAGAAAGGTGGCGGCAGCCCAAAGATAGGCACCAAGAGCGATGACAAAGGTCCGGTCATGGCGGGTAGCAAGGTAAGCAGCAAGTGGATAGCAAGAAGATTGAACTATACATCTAAACAGGGTGAGGGAGCCAAGACCTGTTGGATCGATATTCAGGTCTGCTCCAACTTCTTTGTACACACCGGGGAGTAATGACTCGTCTGCTCTTTCTACTATTCCTGCTATATTTGCCAGCACCAGTGTTACTGTCTCCCGACTCATTTCTAGCTACTCCACAATCCAAATTCCTTCGTGTTTCCATACTTCATAAACGGATCTAAGTTAAATTACTGATCACAAATTTACAATAATAACAATAATAGTATATACTATCTGGAAATAAAAATCATTGCTTCATTCATGCGTAGTGTATATAATACTCTTCTAGATCATATTAGCACGTGAAAATATTCGTTATTACTTGATTAGGGGATTAAAGACTTAATGCTAATTGTTTTATACAAGTAGAGTAGGCTTCACTATAATTTATGTGCTAAACTATGCTTTTTAACAAGATAAAAAACTGAAAGTTTGAATAGGTCTTGCATTAAGTTGACCCACAAACTAAGGATTGCATCTTTCAAGGCTTTGCTACATAAGAAGGGAAATGCGTTGGAGATTAGTGTGAAGTGCATATTTTACTATATTATTGTTAAGCAGACCATCTAATGTTGTACAAATCTATATTATTGTTTTTTTTTTTTTGTGTTTTTAACTAGATCTTGATATCTTAAATCTTGTCATAACTCATAAGCTGAACTCCCATTGTACTAAATCATCTTGTATGCTTGGAGTCACCTACTACTGTACTTAGTAATCCATTTAGTTATAGAAATGCACTATAAAAGTTAATTTTATTCAGGAGACTTTCGTTATAAAAGCCATTCTCATCACTTTAAAGTATGTTTTTTGAAAAAAATTGAGTTTCAAGAAACATATGGCCCAATAAATTCCGATAATTTCATACAAGTATTAATTAGGTTTCAATTAGTTTCAAATAAGCTCCAATAAGTTCAACTCAGTTCCAAATAATAAGTTTCAAAATGCACCTTACCCTCACAAATCTCTTATACATGACAGTTCTAAGCATCTCCAGGCATACCAATACCTTAATCGAAAAATAAACCTACAAGGCTACAAGCAATGGAGAGAAAGGGAATGTAAAAAGTAGAGAAACGTGTATTAAGATTAATCTCAATATCATGTTTCATGTATATATATTTCCGTGTAAACGAATGTTGTTCTTTTGAAAGGAAAAAAGAATATTAACCTTCACACGTAGTCACTTAGTTTCACATTTGGTTTTCTAGAAACTAAGATTGATGAGCAAGGAGGGTCTTTTCATCATCTTCGTCGACTTCAGGAACTTCATCACCTCCATAATCAATATTAACAACACTTCTGACTCTATAATTTGGGTCATCTGATTCTGAAAATCTAAGTGGAGTCTCTTCTGCTGTTGTAGGAGAAGCACCATCCTCCATTAACTTCATCTCCGATTCTATCAAAGCTTGCATCTTTGCTCGTTCTCTATCTCGTGGATATGTGTAATAAAGGAAAGAGTAAATCAAGCTGCAAATTGTAAATGGGATACCAACAGTGGTGTACAGTGCCTTAGCAAGTGAAGTAGCATTCTCTCTATCTGCTTGAATTGCTGCAGCATCTGATGATTCTGCTGTGACTGGCTTATACCCATAAACATGTTGAGCAAGGATTCCAACTATTGGTGGGGCAAATGAGGCTAGTATAGACTCGAAAGAGCAATCCAATGCATATATACTTGTTCTATGTTTTTCAGGTACTATTTCTGCAAATATAGGGCTGAAAAATCATAACAATCAGTTACATGCTCAATAATTATGTGGAGAATGTAAGGCACTATTCTTTTCTAACTTAAAAACAAAAATCATGAATATTTTCTCAATTTACTAAAAGAAAGTTTCATTAGTTAGAATAAAATTTTCATCACTAAGACCAGCTTCATAAATCACGTAAAATGGTCAGTTGGGTCGATTTCAGTTCTGTTCTGTCAATAAAAAATTTCAGGTTTGAAGTGCTTTTAGTATCAATGTACAATAGAAATGTGGCATTTTCACGTACAATGTCAGTTGTTGGTCATGTCGATTTTCGAGCTGTGTGTGTTTCAAGGCTATACTTAAGGGGTTGGTCAGTCTCATTTTAAGGTTTGAATACATTTTATAAATAGCTTTTCATGGCCTTCAAAGATTTCAACTCAGTTATACCTGGTTTCTTTAGTGCATTAAGTGCGGTCATTTTTGCTAGATCTAGTTTTATTCGATAGAAATCAATGGTTGCAGCGAAGAAAAATACTAGAGAATATCAGAGATAGACAAATCAGTTCCGATCAGTGGTTCTAACCATGAACAAACGCAACGTGAGTTTTGATTAGGGAAAAGGGTTATATGAGTAAGAAGAGTAAGAACATACTAGTTGGTGGCAGCTACATTCCAGTTGATGATGAGTCCCATAACAACAAAAACTAAACCATACAAAATGGCAGAGGAAGGATCATCAGGTAATCCGAACAACAGTATAGCTGCTAGTGGGACAGTAGAACCAGCGCTTATCTGAGAAAGAATGATTCTTCCGGAGTTGGGAAAACGCCTTGAAAGAATATCCCCCATTTTACCTCCAAATAAACCTCCCAAAGATTGAGCCGAAACAAATAATGTCATAAGTAACGCGGTAGTCTTATGAGAAAAGCCAACGAGCTCCAACCACATAGGTATAAATGAAAATGCTGACCATGGAAAAGCGCCAGACACACCCTGAGCGATAAGTATCTGAAATGATGGAATCCTAACAACTGATTTTGCTTCTTGTAAAGCCTCCTTTACTTCTATAGAAAAAGACATTCGCGAATTCTCATCTTTACCCTTGACTTCTGTTTCATCAGTAAAGCGAGGATCATTAGCAAAGAGGCGTACTAAAATGCCAACTACAACACTGATTATCCCAACTAAATGAAAAGCGATCCGCCAACCAGGGATTCCCATGAATGATGTTGAGGCTATTAAGACGGAGCAGAGGTTTCCAAGGATTGAGCCTAGGCCTCCTGTGAGCTGTAACCACCCAAATGCAGTGCCTCGGTTACTGTCATTAGTGGAGTCTGCAACGAGCGATTGTACAGCAGGTACTACAATTGCAAGTCCAATACCGTTTAATGCCCTTGATACTGCCACCTAATCATCAATTAGAAAATTCATAATAGAGATCCAGCAATTGGGTTCTGAGAGTTGTCTACTAATGTTCAAGTAATTGGTATCTTACAAGTTCAGTGATGCCCTCAATACGCGCTATGATCCCTCATAACAAGTTCTCATGCATCCTATCCTATCCGGTTGTTTTGAGATAGGGGCCCTTTATGCTATATGCACCTTTCCACTCCAGAAAGAACTCTCATTAGAATCTTTTAAACTAGAAGCTCCACCTCATGTCATTCTGTGAAACTTTTGCGGAATTTTACCTAGAAATGGAGCTATCTTCAGCAGTCCAATCAATTGAACCCAGTTGATCAACAAAATGCCTTATAATCCTCTTTTATTTGGGGCAAAAATAGAATGGCAAGTTAAAATATTATACACATGAACCTATATATCAGTAAGATTCTTAGCCCCGCCACTATCCCAAACAATAGAGGCATTAGTTCAAGAAGTAAGTTCAAAAAAAGGACTATTCATCTCAGATTGACCATTAGTTTGTTACATCTCAATTCATCTCAAAAAGAGCTCAGAAAAGAAACTACGCATCTCCGCATCTCAGAGGCTCAAACAACCCACATGGGTATTTGACGTGAAAATGAAGAGTTCAAAAAAGGAAAATGCACCGAAATATGTTGTTGAGGAAGTAATGGCCTATCGTCTTATGAATCTTTAATGGAAAGTGGATGATGTTACTCATAATGTTCTCTACAAACTTTCATGGAAATTGCCTCTAGCATGTGCTGAAAGTAGTCCTCTTAATGCATTAATAAGGCATTAAGAGAGTGTTTGGGGGGGAATGTTGGCCTAAATGGGGAATTAGGCAAGAATGGACAGTAAATGGGCATAGCCAAATACAACCCAAAAGCCTAAACTCTTCCTCTTCCTACTTCTTCAATGTGGCACTCTTTTGCTCTTCGATCATCCAACTTGCCATGGGATACTCTTGACATTCTACCCCTTTTAATGCAAGTTGGGCATCACATAAAGAATAGGAAACTCCTTTCAAACTCCCCCTTGAACGACTAGGCAAACCTTTAAGGATCACTGACCTTGGGCTCTGATACCACTATTAGGGCCCAAATAAGAGGACTATCCAAGAATGGCCATAGCCCAATACAACCCCAAAAGCCTAAGCTAGTGGGTTGTAGTATTAGTTACATTATAGACCAATCTTCATCTTCCTACTTCTTCAATGTGGAGCTCTCTTTCTCATTTATCTTCTAACTTGCTATGGGACACTGTCAACAAAAGATAACATTACGCTAGAAAAGTAGCTTTCACATATTCGCTTTTTGGGTTTTAAAGAGTCTAATATAGTTTTCCAAATGGTGAAAATAGTTTTGTCAAGAGTGAAAACCGTTTATCTCTCTAGAAGAAGGTACAACTTTTATTAAACACCCGGATGTACCAAGACTATTTTTTTTGCTTATTGCTCATTTAAAAGTCTAGTTTTTGCTCATTGGACAATGAGCAAAAAAAGCCACCCACAGGTATGATGAATACTCTCAGAAGAAGGAAAGCCGTATTTTCCTCCATATCACATTATCACTTTACCTTGCTTACATCCACCCTCCCCTTCCATTTTCATAAATATATGGATATAGAAAATATTATGAATCCTTGTTCAATAATAAATCAAGAATGCAATGTACATTGGAGTATAAAGGGACTCCAAACAATCTCTAAAATATATTCTATTCCTAATACATACTTATTGAAAATATTTATACTTTCCTAAAATAATACTCCCTCCGTAACGGATTACTTGCAACGATTGGACATTTTCAACTCACACTTTATGTCAAATCGTTACAAGTAATGTGTTACAGAGGGAGTACTTCCATTAAGGGGGTGTTTGTTGTTGTGGGGATTAAGGGGAGGGATTGGGATTTTAAATTTTCATGATGAGAAATTCCATGTTTGTTTGTAAGGATACAATTTTCCCTTAAGAAAATAGTTTTTTATGAAAAATCATATTCATTGAAAATGTTTTTATGATTTATCCATACAAACAAAACCTAATGGGATTTCCAAAAAAGTCAACGTGAGCTAGATCTATGCAAAGGAAATAAGGAATCAAGACGAAGTGCAAACTAAACTAGAAAATCAAAGCAGGACAAAAATAACACCCAGAAATTTCAGCACAAAAATATGGAAACAGAGAATGCAGAGAAACCTGGAAGAAGGTGGAGGAAAAGGCAACGAGGAAAGTGGCGGCAGACCAGAGAAAAGCACCAAGAGCAATAACATGAGCCCGGTTATGGCGGATAGCAAGGTAAGCAGCAAGCGGGTAGCATAAGGATTGAACAATGGATCTGAACAGGGTCAGTGAGCCCAGCCCAGTTGGGTCTGTATGAAGGGCTGCACCAACTTCTTTGTATACACCAGGTAGCAATGACTCGTCTGCTCTCTCCATTATTCCTGCTAAGTTTACCAGCACCAATGTCATTGTCTCTGATTTCATTTTTCTGTTTTTCGGTGTTTTGGTGTTCTGGTGTTGAAATCTGTTAAGTTACGGAATGAGGGCTTGTTTGTTTAGAGGGACAAGGGGTGGGTGGGGATAAGGATTTCTTGTCCCTCCTAATCCTTGTTCCAAGTTTGTTTAGGGGATTTTGAAATTAAGGTGGGATAAAAATAGGGATTAAAAGTCAAGTTATCCCACTAATTTTATATTTAAGGAGGTGGTATAAGGGATGGGGATAAGGATAAGAGTTAAAAAGACAAACATATCCTTAATGAAAAGGGAGGAAGGAGGAGAGAATGAGATATTAATAAGGTTATTTAAGTAATTTTATTATTTATCCCTAATTTTATCCCAACCCATACCAAACATGGGATTACTTTGATTTTATTCTTATCCCACTACCAATTCCTTATCACTATCCCAATCTGTATCCCTATCCCCACGACATACCAAACACCCCCTGATAGTGATGGAAAGAAAACAAACGAGGCCTTAGACTTTGTTGGTCCCTACTCCCCATACTTGTTATCCTTTTTTGTTTCGTTTATGTCAACCCGGTTCACGAGCTTAATTAGTTCTGACTACATCCAAATTCAACCCGGACTTGGCTATGGTGGTGGGTAAGAGCATCACCACTCATTAACAAAAAAAACACATCATCTCTCTCTCTACCACTTTCTCACTCATCTCAAAATTTTTATCATGTTTTATGATCAATTTAATCAAAGACACCCCACTCATGATCAATCAATTACTTATGTATTTAAAAATTAAAATAATTTAAAAGTATATAAAAATATAGCAAAGTGGGTGTCTATTTATAGATCTCAAGAAAATATAATCGTTGGTATTTTTTATAAATTTTTTTACTTTGTAGATTGTCAAATATTTTATTTTGAAATTTTAAACAAAAAACTGTTGCCACATGTCACTGTGTGATTGAGCCAGTTTTTGCTTTTCTTATGAACTAGTTGATCACAATGTGATGTATTTCATGATTGACCACAATGTGAGTGTAGGCCAATTTTTTTTTGTTCATGCCTTATGATCTATTCTTATGATCAAATTGATCATGAGTGTAGTTGCTCTAAGTCTCTAATAATGTTCCGCATTTCTTAATTAATAATTCTTTTGTTTCGTAATACTCGTAACTTTTCTTGCTTACACATTATCCAATACAATATTTTAAACCTTAATATCACTAATTATTGATAAGTAAAAATTATAAAAAGTTGATATTATGAAAGTATATACATTAAGATGAATCAAATAAGACCTCACTTGGCTATATTTTTTTTGTATACACTTGTGATAAAATATGGTATAAGATTGGTAAATAAATAGTGGTTACTATGCTTATGTTGCAAGTATTGACAAACGAAGAAAGTATTAAACTGCTTACCACTTGAACCAATCGTACACTGTTTACTTTAGGGTATGCCGGGTATCTATGGGCTATGATCTACAAGTATCACAGATAATTGGTATCATTGAAATATTTTGTTTTTTTTTGGGGTGAAAAAGGAATTTGGACCAACTATTCTATGAAGTTTCTCGGCATATTACTACCTGTTAGAGATATATTACGATAGGATAAAGATATTTGGGAAAATTAGGTATTAGATTAATATTAAAATAAGATATTTTAGATATGTACGAGTTAATTTGTAACTCCTATATATTGTACCTATAGTTCATTATTGAATACACACTAATACAATCTTCTTATTTTATCTCCACTCATAAACTTATCATGGTATTAAAGAAAACGAACCTGACCTGTTACCAGTCCCAAGTAGGGGGCCAATTGTTTGAAGAATGCAGCTGGAGTGGATTGGAAGAATTGTTTGGAGTAGATAGCCCAACAACATTGTGATTATCCCAAGTAGCATTTCATCTCATATTGGAAGTCCAGAGTGAAGGCCCTACGATGATGTTTGTAACCAATCTAGATTGTAAAGATGAAGATGAGCTCGTGAGAAAGTGTAAAAGGAGAAATACTCACATGCAATCCCACATCGGTGAAGGAAAGGGAGGATTAAACACACATATACGGTGAAAACCAGTTGCTAATCTGAAAACTAAAAACAAGCAATCTCAACCGTTAGATTACCTAGTGCAAAATCAGACGGACAGAATTCACGGACGCGTTTTGAAATATAAAAGCATCTCGCGCTCTCTCTCTTCCTCTTTTGTTCCTTTTGAGATTTCCCTGATCTGAGTCTCCTCTCTCATCTCTATTGCTCGATTCTCAGTCCAAGATTGTTATCGCCTCTTCTTGCTCTCACCTCTCCTGCCGATTTTCTATGTGCAATTCTTCAACAAAATCCGATTGTCAGGTATGGTTATGATATCTTTATTTCTAGTTCGTTTTCGTTCAATGATTGATTTTCCATTTGAGTTTCTTTCTCTGATTTTCCCTCTCTGTAGATATAGGCAACGATGAAGTTTTTCCACCAATTTCCAGCTATTGAAGGTTCGAAATTTTGATGTAAGTGGTTCATTTTTGTCTGCAATTACTTTCCAAGAAGCCATAGCCTTAATTTAGGTCTAAATTGAAAATTAAATTGTTTTTGAGTAATCCTAAACCCTAGAAATTAGTACCATTGTTTGGTTGATGAATTACTAGCATTTTCGTGTTAATTACCAGACGTGAAGAAACACTACCAGGAAGAAACCGTTGAATTTTGTATCAATTTTAGTGATATTGCTATCTTCTAGTGAATTAGTTTTCAATAAATGAATATGGAGTCCACGTTCTTTCATTCGAACCATTCTTCTGAAACACTTGGGTGCCATCTTCTGCCTTGCCAACATTAGTGGTGGTGGAGTATGGTGAAGAGTGGCATAAAGCAGGCACTTTGCACATAAAACAGAACTGCTTTGATGATGTCATCGCTGCTGCTGAGTTTCTTGTCTCGAAGGGTTATACGCAGCCTTCAAAGTTGTGTATTGAAGGTAGAAGCAATGGTGGCCTTCGAATTGGTGCTTGCATTAATTAGGTGCTCAATTTTCTTACCTAATTGTCTATTTGTTTGCTCTCTATGGCATCATTTATGCAAATCTTTCAAGTTTTAATCAGCTTTCCATGTGAATGTGACAGATGCCAGATCTTTTTGCTTGTGCTTTGGCTCATGTCGGTGTCATGGACATGCTTCGCTTTCAAAAATTTACGTTTGGTTAGTTGCTGTAAGTTAACCATGTTTAGGAAATTAATACACTTGCTATCTTGTTATGTGTTTATGCTGATCAAAATCTTTTCAGGTCATGCTTGGGCGTCAGATTTCGGTTGTTCAGATAAAGAGGAAGATTTTCATTCGCTAATAAAGTGAGTAATTGACTAGCACATGAAAGAAAAGAATTGAACTACTTTTGGTAAATATATCTACTCCATATACTAAAGTAGAGTAGCTTAGAACCAAATATGTACCTGGATTGAGCTACTTTTGGTAAATTAGTTTCTTGCTTGATTTAATCTTATAATCATGTGATGCTTGATGTAAATTAATCATGAGTTCACATTTAGACAGGCATTTTTGAAAAACGGGTACAGTTTGCTGAAAAGAGATACATATAGTTGAAAATGGGAAACCTTTGTTAATAAAGAGCTACATATAATATATAAAGAATACATTTAGAAGAGAATGGGTACTTTTAGTTGAAAAGAGAATACATTTCGTTAAAAGAGGAATTCGTTTAGTTAGAGAATTATAAGTTTACTTAGTTTTGATTTTTGTTCTTTCTATCATATGAAATAGCTTATTTAAATGATTTATGGAATTTACTAATTGTTGTAAAATAAAGTCTTATGATAATGTCATCACCTCTAAAAAGGATACAGTGAGTTGACTTGTGATCTGTTGGATATGGTTATTTTGATTGATATGTGATTACTCTTGTTGGGGCTGTCGATTCAGAGTGGCAGCAAAGCTGCAAATTCACAGCATCACATATGTTAGTGCTTTCTTAAAATGTACCCCTTTTATGTTAATTATGGTGATTTTTATTTTAAAGTATCCCTTATCAATTAAGAGCCTATTAATGTGAGGATTAGGAATGTCCAGTGAAGCACTCGTTTGGAATGTTGCTATCAATTATTGTGTAGTTTCCAAAACTACTTCTAATGCTAAAGGCTTGTGAAAATGGGATACATTTAGTTGGAAAATGGGAACTTTTAGTTGAAATAGGGATACATTATGTTAAAAGAGGGGTCCGTTTAGGTAGTAAATCACGAGTTTACACTTGGAAGGACTTTGTGGTGTTTCTACTATGCATGTAAACCTATTAGCTCAACTGGTAGAGCATTGTGCAATAGCACAAAGCATGTAGGTGCAAACCCTACATAGATTAAATAATGATAGTATTGGTTTAATTTTAATGTTCTCTTTTTGTTGTATAATGTACCCGCTTTTACTAGATATGTAGGCTATTTTTTATCAAGTGAAAAAGTTGAATAATGATGATATAGATTTAAGCTGAAGATACATTAATGCTTTATAGGTTTTTTAGCAAAAGTCATGCTATCATTGAAGCTGCTGACATAAAACTACATAATATTCTTGTCGACTTGCTGCTGCTGCTGTCCACCTGCTGCTGCTGACTTGCGGCTGCGTACTTTACTTCTTCCTCAAGTTACTACCTTCGTCCTTCTCCTCCTGGTACATCTCTCCCCTTTCTCCCTATTCTTCTCTTTTCTACTTTCTTCCAACTATTCTTTCATTTTTCCTTATGATTTGGTGACAAAACCTTTAATAATCTGATTTCTTCAAATAACTTTTGATTTCTATTGTTTCTTTAGATCCTGCTATATCCAAATTTGGGATAATTTGCTACCAATAGGTCGTATTTTCTTTATTTTTTGATTATGAGTCTTCAATTCGTAACTTCATCATGCTTTATCCCAGTTTTAATTGATATATGAATAGGTTAATTGTCTAAATTACTCTACTGATGTGGTTAAATATACTCTTATAGGCTTATCTTATTCATTTGGATTGACACCCCCATATTGCAGTCAACGATCAACGAACTCTAATTTGTGATAAGCCAGATTAGGTTAAGATCTCAAAACATTCCATTTCTTTTCTCATACTTTGGCCCTCCTCCTTTAGATACTGTTGTTGTTTTTAAGGAATTTGCCCTAGGGTTTTTCATTTGCATTTGTATTGGAATTACTTCTCAATTTCTATAATAGTCTAATGAATTGAATTTGTGTGATGAAATTGGGGCACAATCTGTTGTGTTTCTTCTTTAGCAAGAATTGAATTGGTACTTGAATTAATGCTTTATAGGTGTTTTAGCAAAAGCCATGCTATCATTGAAGCTGATAAAACTACATAAAATTCTTGCCGACTCGCTGATGCTGCTGTCGACTTGATGGTGCTGTTGTCCACCTGCTGCTGCGTACTTCCGCTGCTCGGTACTTCTTGTTGGAGGCCTGCTGCTGCTGCGACACCTAACCCCACACCAGAAACCCCAACATGAGCAGCAACATCCATCTTCACAAAAGCTTATGGCCTACAGTATGATAACATGGGGGTAATCTTGTGTAATGCTTTTCTTGGATGGGTAAACGAGTTGTTTTTCTTTGAATGTGATGATAGAAAGGCATATATATGCACCGACTTTAGGGTGTTTACGGTTACATTACTTTTTCGATGTTCTAATGTAAAGATGTTTTTTTTATTGTTATCACAAACCTATTAGCTCAATTGGTAGAGCATTGTGTATTTGCACAAATAATGTAGGTTCGAATCCTATATAGGTTGATTAATACGTAAAACTGTAATAGTAATCCCTTTTAATCTAATGTAGGCCTTTATGTGTTATAAGTAAAGGTTATATTTGACAATAAAAGGGCTATATTTAGTATGAAAAGGGTACAGTTTCACATGGGGGTAATCTTGTGTAATGCTTCTGTTGGATGAGTAAAGGAGTTGTTTTTCTTTGAATTTGATGATAAAAAGGCATATATATGCACCAACTTTAGGGTGTTTATGATTACTTACTTTTTCAATGTTCTAATGTAAAGATGTTTTCTATTGTTATCACAAACCTATTAGCTCAATTGGTAGAGCATTGTGTATTTGCACAAATGGTGTAAGTTCGAATCCTACATAGGTTGATTAATACGTAAAACTGTAATAGTAATCCCTTTTAATCTAATGTAGGCCTTTATGTGTTATAAGTAAAGGTTATATTTGACAATAAAAAGGCTACATTTAGTATAAAAAGGGTACAGTTTCACATAATATTTTTTACCAATCTAAAACAAAATTTAGGTTTTTGCAGGTCAAAATAACTGACATGATAGCCATGGAAGTATATGAAAACAAATAATTCTATCTTTGCTTTCATAGTATCTCGCTCAGTTTCAGTTGAATCGCCCCTACATATTTTATCCATTATTTAACCTATGTAGGATTCGAACCTACACCTTTTGTGCATTAGCACAATGCTCTACCAGTTGAGCTAATAGGTTTTGGGATTTGATTTTGAATAGAAAAGGAAAATCATGTTACATGGGCAATTGCACCGATGATCGACTATTTATATACTTTGCCAGCGAAGCATCACACATAATAGGGGGTACGGCGAGAGAAGGGATGATGCTAGTTCAATAATAAAGGCAGCAGTACGGCGACAACATGGCAGCAGCACGGCGGCAGCAGCACAACATGGCTGCAGTACGAGAACAGCATGGCAGCAGCAACAACATCATCGACAGCAGCAGCACAGTAGCAGCGGCAGCAACAGCACGGCAGGTCTGATGCTAGTTTAATAGAAAATGCACTAGCGCGGCAGCACCAACACTTAACTTAGCAATAGCTTGTAAGGGATCCATTTACCTGAATATATGTAAAATGTGGTACATTTATGTAAAAAAGGGTACATTTGAATAGAAAATTTCTTCGTTATATAATTTCTTTAAAAATAAGACAACATAGAAATCAACTCCATTATCTACCCCAAACTTGATGTCATCCTAGTCCTTTTCTGCATTAGTAATACAATAGTCCAATGTTCTGAGGCTCAAGCACACACAATAACAAATAGGAAACATATGGTGTATGCAATAGAAGGGTAGAACTGTAGAAGTCAAATTCATGTCACCAACCAGTAATGGATGGCAATGTAGCACTTTTTCTGTGAACCGTCAACATCCAAACCAGATGTTATTTTCTCTGATCCGTCAACATTCAAACAATATAAATTTTTAACAAGTTTCCTAAGCTACTGCTTACTTTTGACATTGATGAAGTATCTATGATACAACTACATTCTACATCAAACGATCAACATACAAATAACGTCCAATTTTCATGGTTCAAACCAAAAAAAGGTACTCTTTTAGGGGAATAATAAAAGGGTACTTGATATTAAGAAAGGGGTACATTTACTTAATTACTAAAATTCAAATTTATGAAGTGTTAGAACACCAACTAACAATATAAGCGATATGGTTTTGGACTACTCAAGGCTACTACACTTCATACTCTCCATATAACAATCAAGCAAGGGGCTTTTGAATGACAATTTTAAGTAAAATAAAACATATACTGAAAATGAACAAAGTGATACCTTCACAAGTATAGCAACATCCAGAAAATTACAACTTTAAGTGACAAATGCAAATAAACATAAAATTAGTGGGAACTAAGAAGATAAACTGAGTTAGTGGACAAGAGATCCAATAAAGAATAATTAAAGCAAAACATACCCAGGACATACAAAGCATTTTCGTTAATCTTCAGCATGTGAAGGCCTGGACTATAAATACCTGAAAATCCATAAATGATGGTGTATGAACCTTTCAATCTACTAAATTTTTTAAGGAATTCAAAGCAATTAAATAATCTTGATGTCACTAATTAAAGATCTACGTTGTGGTTTCTAATGTAACTACATCAGACTTCCATTGCAACTTGGTTCGTTGAACATTCTAAAAGAAAACATCACAGATTTAAAAACTGAAGCCAAAATCTTAGAAAATGAAACCGGAAAACAATTACAGAAACAATTGAAAGAAGAAAGGGGAAAAAGAGTCGATGATCGCATTTTTTCTCGTTTTTGGAATCTCATAAATTTAAAATAGGGTTGCGAACTCATTCATTTACCAAGAAATCGCAATTACTGAGAAATTCGAGTGAAATTTGAAATTTAAATCTACAAAAATGTCTTACCAGATGCTGATTGCAGCTTTGATTCATGAAAAATCGATCAAAACGAACGATTATGGATGAAGATGAAACCCAGAAGTGAAATTTGGTGCAAATTAGAAGGTGCACCAAAGGTACACCATGTGATTAAACGACGTAGTTTTGTTATAAGAGAAAAGAAAAAAAAGGAAGAAAAAAAATTATAAGGAAAAGAGTTATCACGCGAGTTTTGGAGAGGAGAGAGGAAAAAACTAACTACTAAGGAGAAAAAATAGGAACCTAAATATTTTTTTAATAACTTTTTAATTTGAAAAACAAATTTTTATTTTGAAAGTGGGCATTACGTGATATTTGAGTGAGAATCACCCATTGATTCTCATGGTCTACGTTTCCCAATCAATTGGTTATAGCCTTTTATTTTTTGAAACCTTTTTTTTTTGAGTTTTGCATTTCAAAAATCAAAAACTATTCCCAATAACATAATCTAAGTATACTTAACATATAAAAAGAACTATTAATATTGTACAGAAGAATATGTGTTATATATTAAAATAATAATCCATTTTAACACAAACAATTGTAATAGCAAGAGTATTATATAATACGGATTAAAAAATTCTGTTTAATATGTAAAAAAACTATTAGTATTGTGTAAAAGAACATGTGTTATATATTAAAATAACAATCCATTTTAAAACAAAAAATTGTAATAGTAGCATGGAGTACTATATAACTAGTCTTATATGCACGCGATGCGTGATGCAAAATGGTGTCAAGATTAAAATATTTGATGATATCCCTTAAACTTGCTAATATTAAATATGGTTTAAACTGAAGTTGCGACGATATTTTTACAACTAAAAAACTCACATATTAATTTTCATCATAGAGAAATTGAAATACATGCATTGAATCACCAAAATTCCAGTTTGTTTTCCTCGAATAAGAATGGAACTGCTTCATTGAAACCACATCTCTATTACTTCAAATCAATGCGCGATCCTAAAATTGAACAAATTGGAAACAATTAGCTGAAATCAGAAAAGCTAAATGTTTTGGCAGAGGGCGCTGTGCAAAAACATTTAAAAAAGTATTGTTGAAAAAATTCAGAAACTAAAGATGGTTACCTAATGAACTGGATTGAAGGAATTTTTGAATTTTGTCGAAGTTAAGGCTAAATTGAGCAGAAAAATGATCTCGATTCACTCATCACCGCTCTAATAAGAATCCCGGGATAATATGATTGATGAGTATGATAGTTTAATCTCCAATTCTAGTGTTGGTAATCCACTTCTCTCTATTTCTCAAAATCTCCTAAATTCCCAAATTTGTTTCATTGACACAAACCTCATCTCAGCCGTTCCTTCCTCTCCCCCTTCAGCTGGAAGGAAGAACAGTTTCACCCACCTTCTTCTTTCCCATCTTCACTTTCTCTCTCCTCCATTTTTCTATCTTCTTCAGGTATACTTTTCTCTTACTTCTTAAAGCTGTTTTGTTTTTCTTTTCTCCATTTTCCCCCGTTTTCTCGCTTCGTTACTTCAGCTTTTTTTTTCAAAGTTAGGGTTTTTTCTTTCTTTCTTTCCCGTTTCTACCGCTTTTCTGTTATTTTTGATATGGGTATTTTTTTTTGTGGGTAATTGTAGATGACAGAATTTCATGTTTTTGTTGGGTCTTTGGGATTCAATTAAAGATGGGTTCTTTTTTTTTAATTTTCTTGAAGTAATATGTTTTGCCTTGGTACTGCTGCCAATGGAGAAAACAATAAGATTGGGTTTGGGGAAGTAGAGGAAGATGAAGGAGGAAAGAGGGAAGAATGAAGAAGAGAGTAGAAAGAGAGAATAACGAAAAGCAAATGAAGAAATTACATTGTTGTAAAGATGCTTTTATAATAACCACCAAAGTAAAGCCACCCACTCACCCTCAAAAAAAATTAACCACCCACTCAGAATTCTCGGCCATCTTTATGTGTTGGTTATTTCATTTTAATTATATTTTGATTTAGTTTTTGTCAATTATGTTAGTGTTAGATCTTTGTTACGTGGGTGGGTTTTTATTTGGGGGTTGGGGGGAGTTTTGTTGTTTTTTTTAATAATAAAGAGTAAGGGTAAAATGGGCAATCCATTAAGTTTGGTGTCCACCCCTCTTCCCTTACAGTATAGAAATATGGAGTAAAAATTTATGCTTAACATTTTAAAAAAACTATTAGTATTGTGCAAAAGAACATGTATTATATATTAAAATAACAATCTATTTTAAACAAACAATTATAATAGCATAAACTATATAATACGGAGTAAAAAATTATGCTTAACATTTAAAAAGAACTATTAGTATTGTACAAAAGAAGATGTATTATATACAGTATTAAAATAACAATCCATTTTAAAACAAACAATTGTAATATAGCATAAACTATATAATACGGAGTAAAAAATTATGCTTAACATTTAAAAAGAACTATTAGTATTGTACAAAAGAACATGTGTTATATATTAAAATAATAATCTATTTTAAAACAAACAATTGTAATAGTAGCATGTACTATATATTAAAAAATTACGATTAACATTTTAAAAAAATTACTAGTAATATTGTGTAAAAGATTATATGTTATAAATAATAAAATAACAATTGTATACAATGCTTTCTCAATAAATTAGAGTGAAGAAAGAGAGAAAATTCCTAAAAAATAAACTAACGTATAATCAACAAGAGAGAATTTTTTTTTCTTAATTATAGATAGATTCGGTTAGGTAGATTTTTGTAAAAAAAGAAAATCTTTGTGATTTGCACCATCATGTGAGGTGGTGTGATTTGCACCATCATGTGAGGTGGTTTTGTTATCTTTCTTTTTTAATTTTTTAAATTGTTAAATAAACCCTTGGTGTATCTAGCTAGGTACACCATGGTGTACCTTCTAAGAGAGAGCACGTTATTGAGAAAGAAAGGGAGGAGAGAGGATCCTCACTCATAGAGAATAGGTTATTTGGTATAAAAGGGTATAATGAAGGAAGAATTCTAAGCCGTAAGATCAAAAGGTGAGGATGTGGACGGCTCAGATCTGTTGTTTTCAGTTTTCAGCCTAAGGGCTGTTTTCAATGGATCCAGCCTTTATATATATATATACTAGATTTCTATGCACGCGATGCGTGCGACAACAATTTTATTATGAAATTTCATAATCTACATTAGATAATTTTATGGATAGTCCCATCTTACCACCTAAACTTTTCATGTTTTTAGAAACTCCCACCTTAATGTCTTTTTTTTTTAATTCCACCTACCATTTACGATTTTATTAAAAACTCCCACCACTTAACGGTTTTTGTCAAATTTCATTAACAAAATCATTAAATGGGTCCCACTTATACATTTTGTTAAAAAAATAGAACTTGAAATAGTTGCAATTCTTTCCAAATAGTGGTAATTTCTTCCAAATTTGCTCTAAATTTGTTGAGGATTTCCCCTTAAATTGAAGAAATTAACTTTAATTTCAACGTAAACTAATAATAAAATGTATATGTGGGGCTCACTTCACGGTTTTGTTAACGAAATTTAACAAAAATCATTAAGTGGTGGGAGTTTCTAATAAAATTGGGAATGATAGGTGATAATTTAAAAGAAAAATTCATTAAGGTGAGAGTTTATAAAAATATAAAAATTTTAGGTGGTTTTGAACAAAATATCCAAATTTTATTTGCATACGATGTGTGTTTTGCCTACTGTAACATGATAAATTGTGAAGGTACACAACATATTTTGTTTTCAAGATAAATTCATTTTGGCTCATTTTTCTTTGAAAACCTCCCTTACTCCCCACCATCAACTATAACTTTTGTTATATAGTAGTACCCGGTAAGGTATTTTTTGTGCATTGTCCAGATGAGAAAAAATTCAAAAGTACTTGAAAATACGGTAAGGTATTTTTTGCTCATTGTTCAGATGAGAAAAAATTCAAAAGTACTTGTCATATATCTCACTCATGCTAAAATACTTTATCATGATCAATTTAATCAAATGTGCCTTCACTCATGAACAATCAATTACTCATGTATTTCAAAATAAAAAATTTCAAAAGTATATAAAAGTATAGCAAAGTGGGTGTCTATTTATAGATCTCAAGAAAATATAGTCGTTGATATTTTTTAAAATTGTTTTTACTTTGTAGGTTTTTAGATATTTTAGTAAGAAGTTTTGAACATCTTTTATTAAAAATCTGATGGCTAAATTTGGAAATAAAACTTAATTACTTAATAAACTCATTGATTTATTTTATTTATTTTTCCTTTTTTTATTTTTGGTGTTCACCCCCACCTCTTCACTTATATAATATATATATACGTTTAGTGCGATATTCCACCTATCACCAATTGATTTTAGGACGGAACTCCATCTGGACATATGTGTTGTTAAATTAGGAAACTTTGAGTTTAAGAAAGATAAGTTGAATACTATAAGATTAGACAAACTTTTCTATATTTGTGAGCTTATAACCAATAATGTTTGATTCCATATCTGTATAAATTATAAAAAAATAGATTCCTAAAAGATATAAGTGGGGACAAATCTAACAAAATCCAACATAAATAAGTTTTCTTTTAAAAATATAAATTAGTGACAATATGGTCAAGTGAAGATAAGAGACCGTATTGGTATTGGACTAGGAAGATAAGACTAGATCATATCACAAAGACTTAAACCTGGCCACACAGATTTAACAAAATTTCAGTTGAAGAGAATCTCACCCTATATAAAAAGGCATATATGGTGTGTAATAGCCCGACTTTTTATTAAACCTTAAACTATAATTATTAAGTGAAAATTTTGTATTAATTTAAAATTTTGCACAACACGTGTTTATGTGTGTGATTAGTGATGAGAAAGTTAGAAAATTATGTGTTATGATATGGATTGTGTTAGTAACATGAAAGTTACTAAGTAAGAATGTGTTATGGATTACGACCAATTTGCGTACATTAGTATGAGTTAACATGTGTGTGTGTGATTTGATATCACAAGATGTGTGAGTATGTGTTATGAGTTAATTATGATTAGTAACTTAAATGTTACTAAGTATGGAGATACGTAAAGTTATGAATTAGCTATAAGTATGCATGATTATGTGAATATGTATATTTATACATGTATATGTATATGAATTATGTGTGTATAAGTATATATTGATGAAAGTATATTTGTGATTAAATGTTCTCTCACTTAGAACTGTGATTTAAGGTCTTATACTCCATTATATAAGTTTCTCACATTTAGAGAAGTACAAGGAAGTTGGAAAAACAATGTAGCTCACTAATTTGAGTGTGGATTGAAGAGTATTGCATATTTTTGGGCCAAACAGGTGTGGAATTAATCTTTAGGATGTGTCCAACAATAAATGGGTCGATTTGGGTCAATAGAAAACCCAAAAGTTGGAGAAATGAGGCCCCCAAGTGAATTGGTGCACTGAAAACAGCTGAACAACTATATTCATAGAGATGACCAAATTACCCTTACTAAGAGGGGCAAAATTGGAAGTTCAAGTGCAACCCATATAAGTAGACATATGATATCACGTATTTATATAGAGTTTTCTCCCTTATTTACAAGCTAATTTGTGCGTCATTGGAGCTCTTGGGAGCTATTTTGTGCTAACTTTCGTATGCAGTTGTGGTTTCGTGTTTTAGTATTGAATTGCAGGTTTTATGGAGTTTTCTCCTTATTCCCGAGCCATTTGGAAGCAACCACGGCTTTACGAGATGTTATGAGGCACGTAGGGTGGCTCACGAGCTTTATGGATAGTTTAGGAGGTCCCAAGACCCCTAAACGTGAAGATTAGAGAGCAAAGGAGTCAAAAGGAGTTTTCCATGCACTGATCGGGCAGAAATAGCCCGATCGGGCGAAGTATTTATGATCGGGTATAAAAGTTGCGGACCCGATCGGGCGATGTTTGCCCGATCGAATCGGGCGAGGAAGCATGTCCCCAGACCCGATCGGGTGGCTACCGCCCGACCTGATCGGGTGGAGTGCTGCTTGGTCTCGTTGCGGTGCTACAGGCGAGGGGAACACGCTGGCCCAAGTTGTCGCCAGACCCGATCGGGTGACTACCGCCCGACCCGATCGGGTGGGCCGTTTTCTCGCCTTATTGCTGCACTGCTGCTGCCAGAGCCCATAAGTGAAGTTGGGAGAATTTGTATGTGGACCCGATCGGGTACTGTGCTCGGGCCCGATCGGGTCTGGTGCTTTAATCGCGCTTTTTCACTTTTTGTTTCCGTTTTTAGTGAACTGGAGGGGTATTATAAATACCTTTTCCTCATTATCTTTCATTCATCTTTTATTCATCTTTCATTAGGTTTTAGACTAGTTTTATTCTACATTGTTCTTAGTTTAATTCAAACACTTTAGATTAATTTAGAGGTGATCAAACCTATTTCGATTTCAATAAAAGTTCCTGCTTTCCGTCAATTGGTACTCTTCTCTACTCTTTATCTCTTTAATTACTTTGATTGCTTAGTTTAATTATTCAATTGTTCATGATGCAATTCTTAGGGTTTCATATTAGTTTTGTTGTTGCCAATTCGATTATGAGTGAGTAGTTCTCTTTCTAGGGTGTTAGATAGGAAAGCCATGTTTATACCATGATTGTGATTTAGATTTCTATCAATTTCTAGGGCTTGATTAGGGTGATTGTGATGTGGTTTGTTCTTATTGAGTAATTAATGTCAATGTATAATTTCATTGATTGCTTGTGGTTAATAGTTGTTTGCACAGATCCGTCTTACGACTAGAGGCCTAGGACACATCAGTAGTTCTGATTACGTTAGTGAACATGCGGCGTATGTTGAACTATGAGCGTTGAGTCTTAACCATAGCTCAACATAGGCTCTAATCTCCCGACTCTTGACTTAGGTTTTAATAGTAGTTGACCCTATTTGATTGGTATAAGCATGGTGGACCTACCTAATACCCTAGACTTTTATTCCATAGTTTAATCCTCGATTTATTCAGTCTTCCGTAGTCTATTCCTTAGTTTAACCAATTCCTTTCTGATTTCATCTGGAGTAGCTGAATTGGTTGAATATTGATTTAGAAACTCTGTCTCCCTGTGGATTCGACCCTGCTTCCACTGACTACCTAGTTAGAGGTCTGTAGGTTTATTTTTGATTAGGTGACACGACTAAAACCTATCAACATACTGATCTAACACTCACCCAAAACTCATCTTCATCTCTTGAGTAAAATAGAAAACCTAGAACTCCAAAGAAGACCCTCCCCACTCGCCTGACTGGGACAGCAAACCAAGGTGGGTTCTTCTCCATTTTTCTCATTCTTTCACTCATCATTTCCAACATGCAATCTCATATTTGGATTCCTTGGGTCCTAACGCATATTGGGGAAGCTTTGGAATTATGAAGAAAGACCTTCAAAGGAGGTTAAACTCACCCACAAAAATGAGTCAAAGTAATGAGTAAGAACAAACTTTGATTTAAGGTTTATCTTTTAGTTTTAGACTACTATCTTACCCAAATTTTGATGTTTGAACTTTGAGGATTATTGAGGAACATAAAAGGAGTTGATTTACAGCTTGGAGAAGATTATTAAGAGCCCTTTTAATCACTCATTCAAGGTACACAAGAAAGATACATTTTTTAGTGAAAGGAATTTAAAGAACTTGAATGTTATGAATTGTTTCCATATATTTTGATTGGAGGATTTGCATGTGGGTTATTTTGGATTATAATATAATTTTGGAGTATGAAGAGTTAGTATTGCTTGCATGCAATGAGATATTGAGGTATTATTTGGTTGCCAACCAATAACATGAGAATTTTATTTTCCTAGGAAATAGACTCATGTGAACTTGTTTGGTTGACAATAATGTAGGAAGTGAAACTTCCTAGAAAGTTCTACTTCCCACAAAATGGAGGTATTCACTTACCTAGTCTCCCCTTGGTAAGTGGAACTTCCCATGGGAAGTAGAAGTTCCTACATCAAACCAAACAATTTTTGGCATTTACTAGGAAATTAAATTTCATGGGCATTGAAGATTCCTAAGAATTACAACTTCCTACATGCAACCAAACAAGGCCTGAGTAAAAATGTTTGAAAAATTGATTTGATATGACTAGTGTGATTATCTTACTTTGAATGTTCATATTTTGAACTAGTGTATGATTGGAGAAGTTTATCTCCTTAAGCTATCTTTGTGATGATGATATATATTCTGGAAATTTGAGTATTTACTTATATTAAATCGTAGTAAGTTTGGATATAAGCATATTTTTGTTCACTTATAGTGTTTTCCATGTTTATGGGAAAATTGACATTTTATGATGTTAATTACTTTTAAATTATTTACACCTTTGATAAAATCTTATAAAAATTATTTTGAGCATTATAAGGGCAGTATTAATGAGAATATAATTTTAAAATATTTTTAGAATTTATTTTTATAAGTAAATAAATTATTTACTTGTGAATTGACGAAGTGGTTATTGAGTACTAATAATGAGTTTCTTGAGAACTTTGAAATGTAAAATTCATGCTTATGAATTATAAACTTTCTTATGACCTTAAGGACGACAGTAAGTATGTCCTCAAATAAGTTTTGGTGTTAAATAAATTAAGTTATTAGATTTGATTACGTTAATTTCGAACCATTCTCAGTTTTGCTACTAAAAGAATTCTTTTGTTACCATGATAAACATATAAGTGTATAAGCCTAAGTGAAATTATACTTATTCTTATATTATTACTCTTGAGGTGATTTATCTTGTTGTGGATTTGGAACAATAACTTTGAAATAGGGGGTAAATTCCTTAAACGTTAGTATACCGATTATACGAGTAATGTTACTAAAAAAAAAGATATTGTAATTAAAATGCTTTCGAAGTTATTTGAATCTAGAAAATTCGATTTATACATTCTGGAAATACCTTTAAATTTTAGTCCAAAAAGAATTTGGGACTTCCAGTTTGCTTTTGAGAACGAAGTACGTACTATTATCGAGCTATTATTTTTGTAATGGAATTATTAACTTTGGTTTGTGTTTTAAAGGGGGGTAGAGATTATGGCAATGACGACTTGTCACCTTGCAATGCGTATAGATAGTGTGTAGGGACATGTCCTGAAAGTCTTGCAAGCGGAAATAATACGGAATGGGCGACGGCCTACCAATGTGGGAGTTAGTGGTTAACACTACTCCAATGTATGTTCTCCTCCGAGTTTTGTGAAATTTGAAAGAAAAACTATGTTGGTATTATCTTGAAATTTGAAGTATGATTATAAGATCATGTGGTCGATGAGACTTTTGTGTAGATGCATATTGGCGTATTTGTGAATTTGAGAAAGTTATTTTGAGTATTATCTTGGAATATCCTAAGCATATTTCTTATATAAACTTTATAAGGTTGTGTAGTCAGTGAGACCTTTATATAAACGTATAATGACGTATTTTTAAAAGTGAATACAAGTTTTCAATACCATACATGAGTTTATGGTACGATTGTGAAACTTCAGACATTTAAAGAACTATCTTGTGTTATACGTATGTATTCGAATATGAGTTAAGATAATATATATGTATTCGTATATGAGTTGAGTTAATATACATATATTCGTACATGAGTGGATACAATCTATATGTAATCGTATATGGGTTGAAATAACCTTAAGTTGAATGTAAGCTTTCTTTAATAAACTATTTTCAGCCACCATGGTAATTTCGCTTCCGCATAAGAACTTGTGTACCAGCGTTGCTGATTTTTGTTCTTTGAACCTGTCCTGGTGGGGGCAGATTCAGTTGTTTTGCAAGATTAGATTGTGGAAACCGTCCTAAGTTATGTGAAGCTATTTGAAGATGCTTATTTGTTGTATTCGACGGCGAGGACGAATTTTGTATATGACATCGTATTTTGAGTTTCTACTTGGATTTTGACTTTGTAATAACTTTTATTTAAAGTTTTAGCTCGATGCTTCTATATAAGTACGTTGACTTACTTTGGAAAGGGGTCAACGCGCTAAGTGACAGTCGGTCATTGCTTTGGATTACGTTAATAAGACGATTATTATGTCTTATTTGAGCTGCTAATGGTCGGGCTGTTACATGGTGTGTTCATACATCGAAATAAAAGTCTTTTAATTTGTAAGTTCACTATCCCTCATTGGTATTAAAAAGCGTTGGAAAGAATTGCAATCTGTCACGTGTCACTATCCCTTTTTAAGTAGCTAACTATTCACATTATTCCTTTTATATTAAAAAATTTGCCAATATGAAGATTTGAACCCGCAACCTCAGCTCAAGTATGAAATAAAGAGTTCTCTGTTAGAGCTTGCTCCGGGTGATGAAGAGAACAACAAGAACAAACAACGAATCACTTCTAGGCGTGTTGGAAACACTTTTCCAAAAGCAATATTTCGACCCTATATGAAACACAGGTTGTATGGAATCACTTCCGAGATATAAAGAAGAACAGTAAAAATCACGCTCGTATGAATTTCACAAAATGAGTACATAACATTTGTTTGGATTTGTGATGATGAAGAATGAGAGAATGAGAGTGCTCAATAGAGAACGATAAATCAGAATGATCCTTCATCCAAGAGAAAAACCTCTTGATATAACGTTGTTTTAAGTCGGTATAACCGACTATAAACCGTAGAGACATTTAGACGCGGAGGATCAGGATTCAGGAACTAACATCGCGAGTTGCGATACAATCGTGACTCGTAAGCCAAGCCGGTCGGGGGGGGGGGGCAGCAGGCTGCTCCTCGTGTGTTTGCTTGCTCACTTCCATACACTCGAAGTATGATTATGTCTCATAACTAACAATGTACTCCCTTCGCCCCATATTACTTGATACACTTCTCATATTCGTTCGTCCCATATTACTTGATACACTTCTCATATTCATTAACGTAACATTACACGAATTAACGTAACATTACCCCCTCCATAACTCGATTATAAGTTTTTAACCTTATTTCTTCCTACTACACGAAATATTAATATCTTAACGTTCTCTTATAATAATAGATCTTTAGTGAGAGAGCGAGACACATCACAATATTAAATGACGTGATGAGTATTGAGAGTAGGGGAAGAGTGAGGGGAATTCCTACCTCAAAGTGCCCCTAAAGTTGGAGAGATGCTCTCCTTACCACTAGATCAAGTACTACTTAGTTGTCAGATTATGCATATACTTGATCAGTTTTATGCATATACCCTGATATAATATTAAACCCCCACAACCAAAAGAAAGAAAGACTGTAAGAGAATCAAAGAGTAGAGAAACATGTACTATGCGTCTATGATCAATATCATTGTCATTTACTCATTTATATACATTTCCGTGTAAGAGAATTATTGTACTTTTGAAAATTAAAATGGTTTTCGAGAATGTAATGGACGAGGTAGGAGGGTCGTTTCATCTTTTTCTTCAAATTCAGGATCTTGATCACCTTCATCATATTCAATATTGACAACACTTGTATCTTTAAAACTTGAACCATCTAATTCTGAAAATCTAAGTGGTGACTCTTCTTCTCTCGTAGGAGAAACATCATTCTCCATTAATTGTATCTCTGATTCTACCAAAGCCTGCATCTTTGCACGTTCCCTATCTCGTGGGTATGTGTAGTACAGGAAGGAGTAGATGAAGCAGCAAATTGTAAACGGGATACCTATGGCGGTGTACAGTGCCTTAGCAAGTGATGTAGCATTCTCTCTGTCTGTTTTAGTTGTTGTAGCAGCATCTGATGATCCTGTTTTGGCTGGTTTATACCCATAAACATGCTGAGCCAGAATTCCAACTATTGGAGGAGCAAATGAGGCTAGTATAGCCTCGAAAGAACGATCCAATGCATATATGCTTGTTCGATGTTTTTCAGGTACTATTTCTGCAAATATAGGACTGAAAAATCATAAAACTCGGTTATAAACATGTTCACTAGTTGCAATGAGATATATACTAGAGAATCAGCAAGATTAAAAACCAGTTCCAATAAGTAAAACAGTTTTAGTTTAGTGAAAATAAATGGAGTATAATACTTCTCTTTCTTAGCAACCATGCAATGATAGATGCAATTTGATATACTATAGATGGATAAGAATGAAGGGAAAGGAAGTAAATGGAGAGTGAGGCTAAATGGAGAAACGATCGACTAGTGAACGTGGAGATCGAGTGTGACAATTTGGTAAATCCACTTAGTGTTGGCTCTCCACATCAGTTCTCTCTATTGTTCACCAGTGAACATGTTCTCCATTCAATTCTTTTGCTTAAACAAGTAAAACAACATACTTGTTAGTGGCGGCTCCGTTCCAGCTAATCATGAGTCCCATAATACAGAAAACTAAACCATGCAAAAAGGCAGAGGATGGATCATCAGGCAATCCTAACAATAATATAGCTGCTAGTGGTACGCCAGAACCAGCACTTATCTGAGAAAGAATGATTCTTCCAGAGTTAGGCAAACGCGTGGAAAGAAAATCCCCCATTTTACCTCCAAATAAACCTCCTACAGAACCAGCAACCGCGAATATGGTCATGAGGAATGCTGTAGTCTTATGAGAGAAACCAACGAGCTCTAACCACATAGGTATAAATGACATTGCTGACCATGGAAATGAACCAGAAACACCTTGAGCAACAAATACTTGAAAAGATGGAATTCTAATAATAGATTTTGCAGCCTGTAACAATTCCTTCATTTCTATCCAAAAAGATTGTGTCTTTTCATCATCTTTAGGCTTTTCACTTTTATTAACAAAGCGAGGATCATTAGCAAAGAGGCGTAATAAAATGCCAACTATAACACTGACTATCCCAACTAAATGGAAAGCAATTCTCCACCCGGGGATTCCCATGAACGATGTTGAGGCTATTAAGACGGAGCAGAGGTTTCCAAGGATTGAGCCTAAGCCTCCTGTGAGCTGTAACCACCCAAATGCTGTGCCGCGGTTACTGTCATTGGTGGAATCCGCCACCAGGGATTGTACGGCAGGTATTACTATTGCAAGTCCAACACCATTCAATGCTCTTGATACCGCCACCTAATCATGATCATCAATCAGAAGATTCATAACAGAGATCCAGCAATTGGGTTATGGGAGCTGTCCATAAATAACAAATGTTCAAGGAATTAGTTTGGTAGCATCTTATAACTGCAATGCATACCCCCAAATAATTAAGGGGAAATATGTATACTTGTGACTATTTTGCTATCATCACTCATATGATGTTGTCACCCTATGTTTAAAGATTTCTCATACAACCGCTGCATCATGCAAGAAATCCCTAAAAATAGGAAGAGTTTTGGGACTTACAAAAGGAGAAAATTACGTTTAACTTTTATAATGTATTGATCAAATAAGAGTTATAACGGTTTTGGAGATATATTACGCGTTTTATTCCATAAGCTACATCCTCATCACTTGAATTTGGCTTTGAGATATCAGACTAGACCAATTTATAAAAAAGTTCCATGTTGTTTCCCCCAAAAAGAAGTAACAATATTCTTATATTCATGTCAAAGTGATGAGAATCTTGCTTGGATAATTAGATACTTGATGTGAAGAATGAAGATGAAAAGTAAGACAAATGTAATTCACTCCAAAACACCTACACCCAACTCCGACCCACAAATTACACTCCTCCTACATCTACAAGAATGCAGGGTCAATCTTTTAGGTACAGAGAATAGATATTGATTTGCAGCCTTGCAGTTAAAGGGTGCAAACTTCCTACTGTATAACTACTCTCGTTCATCTTTCCTGATGTAAATTGTACAGTGATCATAAGAACTGTTGTTGAAATAGGTCTATTTTAGCATAGTAGATAAAATACCATAAACTGAGGAAACTCGTACTAAACTGCAATGGCTTATTAAAATTTGTTGTAATTATTAGAAAGGCTTAATGTACAGTCTATGAATCCATTTCGACCACCTTACAAGAAAGCATATTCTTAACTCCTAAGTTTTCCTTAGTTACTTTATAAACTATAAAAAAAGAAACTTTTGAATTAGTGAATATTTCCTGAAAGTTATGCTTTGATAATCGAGTAATGCCGTAATGGTGCCCATAGAGTCCTCACCTTCACCTAATTTTTGCCCCCCTGAAATTATCCGAATTGAAAAGTCGAACTTATCTTAGGTACGTGACTACGTGTATAAACTTATTCGAACTTGTCTGAAGTAACATCACCAATATTCAAATGAAGCTAAACTTATTAGCAATCTATGCATCACAAGTAATACTAGTATTTGATCTATCAATAAAAATTCACCAAACTTAGCAATAGAAGGAGTTTATAGGAAAAGTCAACGCAAGATAGATCTATGCAATCTGAACCAAAAGAGATGCAAGTGAAAAAAACTAAACCATACAATAAAGTCAAGGAAATATCATGAAAGAAGAAAAAACACAACATCCATAAATATTCATCACTAAAAAACAAAAGAGCAAAAGTCAGAGAGACCTGGAAGAAGGTGGAAGAGATGGCGACGAGGAAAGTGGCGGCAGACCAAAGAAAAGCACCAAGAGCAATAACATGGGCCCGGTTATGGCGGATAGCAAGATAAGCAGCAAGTGGGTAACAAGATGATTGAACAATGGATCTGAAGAGGGTCAATGAGCCCAGCCCAGTCGGGTCTGTATGAAGGGCTGCACCAACTTCTTTGTATACACCAGGTAGTAATGATTCATCAGCTCTTTCCATTATTCCTGCTAAGTTTACCAGCACCAATGTTATTGTTTCTGGTTTCATTTTTCTGGTGTTTGTGTGTGTGTGTTTGTATTGTGGTGTTGGAAACTTGGTAGTGAGGAGAAATGGTTGGGGACAGGAAAAGAAAAGTAGCAGAGGTGCAAAGAGAAAGACAAGAGAGTTGTTTTGTTGACTTAGACTCCAATGGGATGTTTTAAGGTTTTGGATTGGTGAGTTTTAGTCTTCAGTTGGTCATATTCTATTAGTAGTTGGTTATTGCATCGAATGTTCCCGATTCTTTGAAAGCCGAAGGGGTCAAGGATTCAAAAGGTCTCAACTCCAATGATTTATTGGTTGGTTTCTAATTGAACCAAGACGCAAAGACTATAGTTGACTATAATTTGTATTATTTTCGGGTGAATGATGCACCCTTTCACATTCTTTACTCACGTGTTAAGTGTGTCATGGAGGAAAATGTGAGAGGTTGTATCGTAAACTCAGATGTATAGTGAATGCTCTTATAGTTAAACCTATGCTTATCGTCGTGGGATATTTAATATTGGTGCCTCTTTTGGAAATAAGGGGTAGGTGTTCACTACTGTCTCAATCCATTAAGATTTGTTCTTTTCAACTAATTTCAAGTCATTATCAGAAAATATAAGTTTAAATGAGTTAAGATAGATTCAAATAGGGCCGAATAAGGTCGAATAGGATCGCATAATGTTTCATCTAATAAGGTCGGATAAGGTCCAATAAAATCTATTAAGAAAACATATTCACATAAGTTGAAAAGAACGGAGATTGTCATTTGACAGAATGAGAGAGTTTTCGTTTTTTGGTTGATTTCTAGTGAAAACGCGCGACGATATAAATGAGCGTAATTTTTCAACTTTGCGTTTGGCTTCAAAAGTCGGGGATTTTTTTCCAATGATTATACTCTCTCCGTAACAATTTAATAGCAACAATTATTTTTGCACGTGTTTTAAGAAAACGGTTTAAGGGTGTAAATGAGAAATTGATCAAAATGATTTTAATACAAGCAAGAATGAGATTATAAGTTACTAATGTTAAAATTATTGTGATTAATATGTTCGTTTACACCTTTAAATAGCTTCCTTAAAATGCGTGTAAAAGCAATTGTTGCCATTAAACTGTTACAGAGGGAGTATATATTATTTGTCCATAAAGTAAGCTAAGTTTGCACTCTCCTTCTCATCTAATTGATTTTCTTCCTATACTCATTTTTAACCGATAAATAGTACTACCGACATTCCATATTAATTGCAACAATTTGACTGACACATATGTCGATACACAACTTTGACCATTAATATATGAAAAATTGACGTAAGTGGTCCGAACGATATATCAACTAACATTTTTTTAAGGTTCAAATTATCAATTATCTAGTGTAGGTCTTAATTATAGGGGGATTGTTTCTCAAAATACTTCAAACTATTATTTTCTTATACGCAACAGACCCAAAATTGACCTACTAAAGTCAACAAAATAATAACTACAACTGTTTTGAGAACCAACCCCCTTAATAGGATCCGACAGTGGATCATCTATATATATATTAAAAAGCTTAAGCACGGAATGCAATCCGCCACGTGTCACTCTCCCTTCTTTTCGACAATATTTTATCAACGTCATTCTCGTAAAAAAATGCAAATTGTCCATAAGGAGTTTCGAACTCGCGACCTCGAGTATGAGAGATAAATGTTCTAACCATTGTGCCACTACATTGTTGTTGCTTCTTTCATGAATACCAATAATGATATTATATGTTTTCAATGAAAAACAATATTTTAATTGCATTTACGAATAAAACTACTAATTTATAATTCTCATAAAAAAATGCAAATTGTCCATAAGGAGTTTCAAACTCGCGACCTTGAGTATGGGAGAGAAATGATCTAACCATTGTGCCATTACATTGTTGTTGCTTCTTTCATGAATACTAATAATGATATTATATGTTTTCAATGAAAAACAATATTTTAATTGCATTTATGAATAAAACTACTAATTTATAACTTTTAACTGACATCTTTCTACACCAAATTTTAATTGTGTGAAAGTACTAATGTAAAATACAGAAAAGCTCCAAAACATCACCTGGGTCTAAATACTAGTTGATAGTTTAAAACCTTTTGCAAAAATATTGGTCACAACTTTTTAAACCATTGACATCAATTTTTCCAATATATCTAACTCTCAATTACTAAAAGTTTTGAAAAATTGAGAATGGGGAGAGAGAAATTCATGAGAATACAAAACACTTCACTAGAGGGAGAGGCACCACTGGGCTCTCATCGCATGTAATAATCATGCCTTAGACTATTGGGCCTATGGGCTTTTCTGATAATTATGCCAAGTGTCAAGTCTGATTCAAGTTCTAGAATTATAGGTTTAATTTGCTACTTTTGTCAAGACAAAAGAAGGTTCCCTAAGAGCAACTACACTCATGATCAATTTGATCATAAGAATAGATCATAAGGTATAAACAAAAAAAAAGGCCTACACTCATGAGTGAAAGTAGATCACATTGTGACCAGTCATGAAATAGATCACATTGTGATCAACTAGTTCATGAGAAAAGCAAAAACTGGCCCAATCACACAGTGACATGTGGCATCAGTTTTTTGTTTAAAACTTCAAAATAAAATATTGACAATCTACAAAGTAAAAAAAATTATAAAAAATTCCAACCAGTATATTTTTTTGAGATCTATAAATAGACATCCACTTTGCCATATTTTATATATTTTTGAATTTTTTTTAATTTTTAAATATATAAGTAATTGATTGATATGAGTGGGGTGCCTTTAATCACATTGATCATAAAACATGATAAAATTTTTGGGATGAGTGAGAAAGTGGTAGAGAGAGAGGGACGATGTGTTTTTTTTGTTCATGAGTGGTGATGCTCTAATCTACATATACGTGATATACCTCTAGACTCTAGTATCTCCAATATTTTGAACCAATAGGATAATAATAATAATAATGAAGTAACATGTTGATATTGTACTCCTCACATTAAAGTTTAGTACAGTATATAACAAACCTGGTTTAATAGATCTAAAAGTGAAAAAGGCGAATTAGCTCGAATATTAGTAATATTAAATCCAAACTTTGATTTAAATTGATATTCTTTCGTTTTTAATACATTTTTCCAACATTCTTTTTTTTTTTTTTCTAGATTATTAACTCAGCACCAGGTTTTTTAATTAAGTCAATGACTATTATTAAGATTAATATAATGTATTATAATAGTGTACAAGTCTAAATGAAAAAAAGTACATAAATTTCAAGCAGATATACATATATGTAATGCAAACACTATACCGTTTAAACATATATAGTCTCGCTAAACTTAAACGAATATTTAATCAAAATCCAAAAGTTTAAAATTTTAACTTTTGTTTGATAATGACTTGAGTCATTTTTTACCTGAACCAACGGATACCTAATCAAACTAAATTACCTAAACTAGGTCCAAACTCGATTAAACTCGTCCTAACCCGGACCCAACTCGAAAAGTACTAAGAATCAAATTGACCCGACCCATTACCCCCTCCAAGTCGTGGGCCGCTTTAAAGCAAGCAACCTTATGATTGGACGATTGGTTATTATTAATAGTTGGCGGATCCGATCCGATCCAATCAGATAACCAATTTCATGGGGTCTTTAAATTGGATAAGGCCCCCATATACCACAAATATGGGCCTCAATCGCCTCGATCCGTGAAATGTGAAAAGCTTTTGCAAAGACAATAAGAATGTGAAATGTTCCATATGTTTGGAGAGCAAAGTGTACTTATCAAGTGAATGAGTGATGAATGATAGATTGATGGCGTTCCTTATTTATCTCCTGTTTTCATTTCTTTTTTTTGCTAGTTCATTGAGTCATTGGGGGTGTTTGGCAATTGGCTGATGGCTGGTGGCTTTATATGCTGGCTTGTTTGACCGGCTGTTTTTAGTGGCTTGTTTGACCGGCTG
Source organism: Patellifolia procumbens (assembly GCA_947645195.1). Classification (NCBI taxonomy): domain Eukaryota; kingdom Viridiplantae; phylum Streptophyta; class Magnoliopsida; order Caryophyllales; family Amaranthaceae; genus Patellifolia; species Patellifolia procumbens. Next base: position 7,037,420 of record CANSGD010000144.1, read on the forward strand.
TATGATTATTGGCTGTTAAAAAAAGTGTTTGGTAAAATTGGTTGTTATTGCTGCCTGTATAGTACAAAATGGAAGCAAAAGCCAAAAGCCAACCATTAAAGCTGGTAATAACATCTTTTGGCTTTTGGCTGAAAAGCCGGCTTTTCAGCCACTGCAAAAGCCAGTCACCAAACACTTTTTTTGGCTATTTGACCAGAAATAAAAGCCAAAAGCCAGAAACCAATGAAAAAGCCAGCTAAAAGCCGTTTGCCAAGCACCCCATATCTTTACTTAATTTATTTGACAAAAATAGTGTCACTATCTTAATTGTTGAGATTTACCTAATTAAATTGACAAAGACTATTGACTATAAATTGAACATATTCTATACTGCCACGTTTCCCTATTTCCATCTGTGGTCATCTTCAACAGTCCCAATTCCATTTTCATTCATTCACATATTTAGAAGTAGGATAACAAGTGTCTCGCGGAAGATAAATATTTCACTTCGAAAGAAGGGTTTGAATGAAATTCGAACTCGTCACCTTCTAGTCACATTAGCTTTACTACCATGTTAATAGTTTAATAATTATAGAAATAAACGGCCTAAACTTTTCATTGATTGTAAACCGCATATATACACAGCCTAATGATAACCTAACTCCCCTTTAAAAAAAAGATAACCTAACTCCTAAATTCAAGATAGTAATAACAAATATTTCCTTCATTTCTAAATTAGTGATACACTTCATGTTTTCACGTTTTCCGATGAATTATTTTAGACATTAATATCTACAATTATCAACAAGTAAAAATTATAAGAAGTTGATATTAAAAAATTTCACATTAAGACGAATCTAACAAGATGCCATATAACTATGCTTTTCCTAAAATGTAAATCACGAAATCTAATTAAAGTCTAAACTTTGAAAAGTAAACACAAAGCAAATGTGTCACTTTAGAAAAGGAGGAAGTATATCTAATATACAAAAGATATAAACTTTCCTAAAACTAAGGAAAGCACACGCCTCATAACAAGTTTCTTATATGTTACTACATATAAATTGATATTTGTAAAATTTTTATTCTAGGAATCACTACAAAAAAAACTATGTTTTGCTACGGAATTTTTCCGTAGCAAAGTGTGTTTTTGCTACGGAAATATTTTGTAGCAAAAGTGAGCGTAGCAAACTGAATTTCGCGACGGAGAAAGAAGATCCGTAGCAAAATTTTGTTACGGATTTTCTACCCCCTTCCTGACCTACTCCCCCCAATAAATCCCATTGACATGCCATTAGTAGGAATCGAAACCGAGACAAGGCTGTGGAAAGTGGAGTAGTTCCCACTGAGCTATACATGATGCACATACTCGTAGTTGACTTATGTTCATTATATTTCTTCTTAATATTACGTTGTCAATCGTATTCCGTTGCAAACTTTGCTATGAAATCGTATTCCGTTGAAAACTTTTGCTACGAAATCGTATTCCGTTGCAAATTTTTGCTGCTGAATCGTATTCTGTTGCAAATTTCTGCTGCGGAATTGTATTCCGTTGAAAATTTATGCTACGGAATCGTATTCCGTAGCAAATTTTGCAACGTATAAATTGAAAACCGTAGCAAAGTTTGCAACGGAATTGTGTTCCGTTGCAAATTTTGAAACGGAATACAATTCCGTCGCAAAATTTGCTACGGATTACTATCAACTGCAAAAAAATCCGTAGCAAAACCACTTTTTTTTTGTAGTGAATTTATCAACGTGCAAAAAGAAGTAGGCATGTTTATACATTTCCTTACTCTATGGGCCTGTTCTGTTCAGCTTTTTTTCAGTTCAGTTCAGCTCAGCTCTAATAAGTTCAGCTCAGTTCAGTTCAGCTTCATTCATTATTTAACCATTATGTTTTATATTATTATTATTATTGGTCTAATTTATTTTGTTTATTATTATTATTATTATTACTATTATAATATTAATAATTATTTTTATATATTATTTTGTTATTATATCTTTACTCAATATTATTACTATTATTATGGTTGATCATGGTTTGGGTTGGTGCGTGGTTTAACCAAATCTCATGTCAATACAAATATTCTAATATTAATTGTTGTTTTATTTTACCGGCTAGATATTCAATATTATTTCATACAAATAAGCTACAAAAAACTAGAAAATATTTAAAAAGTACAAAGTTGCTAATAATATTGAAGTACGAGTACTATTTAGGGTAAAACATCGTCGTTACGTTGAATATTAAAGATACTTTGGCGGTTTGTGGTGGGATTTGATTTATAAATATTATAGACCACCCCACCACAAATCGTGGTTTGGTTAGAAGCACAAACCAACCCATGTGTTTAAGCTAATTATTATTATAATTGCTAATTATTATTATAATGGTAATATCAATTTACTTATTAGACATTATTAGTATTATACTATCATCATCGATATGAATATAGTAATACTAACAATAACAATTACTCATTATTAATTAATGTTATCAGTATTATTTTTTTTAAAAATAATTTACTATTATTTGTTTTTTTATACTCGTATAATAACATCAAAAATACTACATCGTTATTCATTTATTATTATTTTAAGGTATTAATTATTAATTATTATTACTTAGAATTATTATTACTCATTATTTAATATTCGATCATAATTATTGTTATTTAACTTTTATTTATATATTTATTACAATTTAATTTAATTTAATTCAATTCAATTCAGTTCAGTTCAGTTCAGCTCCAATAAGTTCAGTTCAGCTCGACTCAGCTCCAATAAGTTCAGCTCGACTCAGCTCTAATAAGTTCGTTCTGTTCAGTTCAGCTCCAAGAAGTTCAATTCAGCTCCAATAAGTTCAATTCAGTTCAGCTCCGATAAATTCAGTTCAGTTCAGTTCAGTTCAGCTAGAATTAGACGAAAAAAACATGGCTTATCTATGTATAAATAGGGTCCATTATCCTTCCTATCTCATAATTAGAGCTGTGGGGGTTGTAAAAGGGTGAGGGATTTCAAACTCTTGCCACTAGTAGGTACGTGAGCCCAACTCCACTAAGATGAAGGCTCTTAGACCACTTATACATTTCCGTGGTCACATTGTGAGTCACATATAAGATGCTCCAAGCTCCAATTGCTTTAGAAGTTCCAAATATTACTATTTGACTGAGTGTCACTTATATCATTCATTCATGTAAAACCAAGGTAGTTTAAGATTTTTTGTTGAATCATAGGATCATACGTTCATAGTCTTAAAACTTTGAATAATTGTCCTAATATACATTTTCTATAACCTTTAAATTGAAGTGATTTTCTTTTTAATGCATCAATAATTGCTACGTAGCTTTGACTTTTGATCTAATAATCTTATTAGTTTTATTGGAACAAACAAATATACAGTATGTTAGTCTGAGACCCGAATGATATTCCCTAACTTTTTTCGAAAAGTTATTACATGTTATCATTAATACTTCTGCACATCAACCATCAAAAGAAAGTTACTAAAATAAGAGAGACGAAAGGAGTAGTTACTTTAACAAATACATAAAGTATAATTAAAAATACATAGTATTTCTCCGCCGATCCTTTTTGAAATTGCTCCTTTTTCATTCATTATTTTTGTGATGTTCTAAGGTTGGGAATTTGAATATATGCATCCAGCTTCTCCCTCATGAACAATGATGCCAATTGTTTCAACTTTCAAGCAAGTGAAAAATGTGCCAGCCTTTTTGATGCGGATTATAGATGCCAAAAGGCAAAAAGTCTCTTCTTCTTCTCGTTATTGCTACTTACTATTCTAATTTTTTTTTTGTTTTGTTTTTGGTTTGTTGTGGGATAAACATAATGGCACTTTTTCCAGTTAGCCATATTGATACTGTTACAGGCTTTCACACCTCCTTGTAAAAATCAAAGGAAAAAAGGGGGTGTTTGTGTTTGCTATCTTAGTAGAGTATTTGAGTAGAGTGATGGAAATAGAATATAAGCTATCATTGCTCCCAGCAACAGCATGGCCCTTTTGCTCCTAGTGCTAGCTAGTCTCCTAGGTGTTGACAAAGTATAAACCGCTAACGCGCTAGGTAGGGACTCGTTTAGTTTCACCGCCAGTTTATTATTTGCCTCTTATGAGTTAGGATTATACTACCTCCGTTCCATATGTATTGCAACATAAGGAGTTTTACGCCTCCCAATGCACTACTTTGGATGCTAATATCTCTAATTTTATTTGAGGAAAAATTATGAAAAGTTGATATTAATTAAACATATATCGAGATGAATCTAACAAGATCTCACATGACTATATTTATCCTTATGTTTAAATCGCAAAAGAAGGTCAAAGAGGAGTGTATGAATAGTGTAAAATGTCAAAAGTTGCAATACATATGGAACGGAGGTAGTATGATTTTTATTGTATGAGAAATTTAAAAGTAGTTATTGATAATAATCATGTCTATCTGTAAATTGATAACATAAAATCGCAAATTATCTTTTCTTGTTTGTATATTTTTATTTGGAAAAATTGATATTAATAGATACCCCTGGGAGCATTATCGCAAATTAGAAAGTCACGACTGGGAGCATCAAAGAACCTCGGGTATATCACTGATAATTTTAAAAACTCAGGCATACTACTGGAAAACTTAAAAAGTATAGGCATACCATTGAGAATTTTCCTATATTTTTTTCAAGTGTATAGGAAAAAAATATAGTCAAGTGAGGTCTTATTTGATTCGTCTTGATGCATACTATCTTTATATAATTTTTACTTATCAATAATTAGAGTTATTAAGGTTCAAAATATTACATTAGATAGTATGTAAAGAAGAAATGTTATGAGTATTACAAAACAGAGCGAGTATATCAGCATATTTATAAAATCCACCCAACTCAAATCACAGTGAAGGATGAGGTGGTGAAAATCCAAGAACCGGGGTAAAAGAAGAGGGGGGAATTAAATAAAGTATCTACTATCCATTCTACTATTGTTTCTAATTGTTGGAATTCTGTTGAGTGGTGCATTTTTGTTTAGTTCTTGTGCGTAGCTATACGCAATACCCAAATTTAAATAAAAGGTTGCCGGGAACATCCATAATTGGTAGAAAATAGATCATGATCTTTCAATGAATGATGTAAAAAGGAAAACAGCTTTTATGCATTGAATAGGACCACACCGCTATTTTATGTAGAGTTAAGTCACTATGATCATTACTTAGGGTCGTTACTCGTTAGGGATACTTTAGTAGTTTAGTGCTTTAAATTAAGAGGCCAAGGTAAGGACTCTATAACCTTGATCAACTATTGAATGTTATCAATTTTAGTAAATTCAAAAAAGAATGAGCTAATTAAACATTAAACAAGCTCCTATCTTTTCTACTTCTTCACTATATGATTGTATTTCAATGCCTTCATATTAGTTTCTTTCTCGGTTTGGTGAATGATGTATTGTCATATGAGTTTAAGCATTTGAGAGGATTGCGTTAGGGTCACACCATCTCTCGTCATCTCTTTCTTTTTTAAGTGGATCTCATCTGATTTGATTACATTCTTGGATCACAATGTGTACATGGGTTACTTGGACATTAAGTAAAGTGGTTTTCTTTTGCAAGTAATTTGGTTTTAAGAAAATATTAGTCAATTCTATTTTGCTTCCTTTTTTTACACTCGTAAATCATACAAGCAAAAAGCGTAAACATTCAAATCTTAAGGAGGACATTTCTAGAAGTTGTGAATTGTTTCCTAAACATATTTGTATTAGTTTTACAATAAATACAACTATGATTTTTTTTATTTTTTTTTTTGGTAAGGAGAAGTGGTCAGGACCCCGCTCGGGTCCTATTGGGCCAGACACTTGAGAGTACGGGGAAGGGTAAGGGAAAATCCTACCCTCAAAGTGCCCCTACTGGGGATTGAACCCCCAACCTTGAGGTTGGAAGGGTACAATCCTTTACACTAGACCAAGTACTACTTGGTAATACAACTATGATTTGACATGTTGGGTTGATTGATAGTATTTGGACAATGCCGGATTTTTCAATGCATGAGTTTTTGCATGAGAAAATGATTCAACGCCGGATTTTTGCCTCGAGGTTTTTTTTCACAAACATAATCTTGTTTTAGGTTTCTTTCGCAATTTTTTTTAAACGGTGGTTTTTCGCAAAATCGTGGTTTTAAAAGGTGATTTCTGACAATTTTTCCTTACTTATATTGCAACTTTGACTGTATTTGAGTTTATATACATAATGAAAAAAATATTCATGTGAAATTTTGTTTGATATGTGTCAATGTATACTTTACAGATATATAACTTTTATAAATTTTTCCCATATATAACTTGAGATAATAATTTTAAGGGAAATTCTCAATGGTGGCCCTTAGGTATTAGAAATTCCCAATGGTGGAAATTTCAAAAAAACTTTTCCATTGGTAGCCCTGCTTTACAAATTATTCTCAAGCATAACCTTATCCAAAAATATTCATTAATAATAAAGCATATTTCACCAATGAACCGTTAAAGCGGACATTCGCACATAAAACGAGGCATTTCAGATTGTTTTTTCAAATTTCGACTTCAAAATCGATTATTAATGTTAAGTTTAGGGGGTTAGTTTTACCCCTTAAAGTTCGATTTTGATGTCAAAATAGGCAAAAAAGACCCAAAAGACCTCTTTTTACGTGCGAGTGACCGTCTTAACGATTAACTAACGGAATATGCTTTATTATTAACGGAATATTCTTCATTAAGGCTATATCTGGGAATAATTTGTAAAGTAGGGCTACCAATGGGAAAGTTTTTTTGAAATTTCCACCACTGAGAATTTCTAAGACCTGAGGGCCACCATTGGGAATTTCCCTAATTTTAATGTTGTGTCAGGAAAACAACGAAAAAGCAAATTCAACAAATAAAACGAGACAAAGAGAGTAAAACACAAAGTTTCAGAAAAATGCAAACACTTGGTTACCCGATTGCGGGAGAAACTCTTGGGTGGACCTAGGTTACACTAAAAATAGAGTACATCACCTAACTTTTGATTGTTAAACCTTAACTTTTAATTGCAACATCTTAACGTTTGAAACAAACCTTAACTTTTCATTCATAACACGTAACTTTTTACAAAACCTTAACTTTTAATTACAAAATCTTAACTTTTGAACTTTGTACTGGGTTTACAATAAATTTAATGCAAACCCGATCTATATTAAACTTGAGACGATTGCGGGCCGCTCATTTGGTCACGATTCTTCCAAATCTTCCAAAATCCAGCTAATAAATCAAAAATCAAAAATCAAAAATCAAACAACTCTTACCAATCGGCCCGCCGATTGGACAAAGCTCACAAATCCCTTTTTGCATCATATATTGCAACACTCCAAATGATCTCTAATGGGATGCAAATTTCTACCACAAAACAATGGGTGAAAGATGCATACTAATAACGCAATACAACAAATTTAGACACTTATTCAATTGTAGTACGTATAATCTAATCTAATCTAATCTAATCTAATAGAAGAGAAAAGATGTTTTACTTGTTTAAGAAAGGTAATGTGAGCATTAGATTGCGGCGGCCAACAAATCCCCGAATCTCGCCACCATTCACTCTCTTACAATTATTTGTTTGTCTTGCTTCCACCATCATTCTTATTCACACCACATATTTTAATTTGGAGTTATTTCCATGTGTTAGTTGAATTTTGGGTGATATATAGCTTTGGTTGGTTTGATGAAGCAAAGAGATTTGAATGAAAAAAAATGAACACCAAATTAAAGAACATAAAACGGGTCCACGAAGTGTACGAAGAAGAAAACCGAGACACGAAATTGGCTGCTTCACAATCTCCTAACAGTCAGGGCCAGTTACTCCTCCCAAAAACCCAACACTATAACACAACCTTAAAATCATAACTACAAACTACTTATAGAAGTAGAAAGTTTGTAAAACTAAACTCAATCTAGTCTAAAATTATAGGTCATAGAAGTATATAATAAGGGTTATTGACTTACATGATTAACTTTTCAAATGATATGCTATCTCCATTTGAAATCTGAATTAAACAATCTGCTAACTACGACCTAATGTATCATTTAAACCGCAATACCAATTAATAGCTATTATTTTTACTTGTAGGTAGTTTTTATAGATAATATATGACCACACTTTTATTAAGTAATGCATCGGCTTTTTCAGGTAAAACATATAGGTTGGACGTACTTTTTAAGAAGGCGATAAAAGTAACAGAGTTGAATAAAAGGACGAGGATCCATGTGCCTACACTTAAGAGAACATAATAAAACTTATTTGTAAGGCAATTCAGTCCATTGGATATCTTTTGTCACTAAATAGAGAAATATGAAACTTCTAAAGGAGGTATATGTTGCAATAAAAAAAGAATGAAGTACAAGCTAACTTAGGGGGGAAAGCGGGATATGTACCTGCTCTAATGACACTATTAATGTAAACTTATAAATTGAGGGTTAAGAAGCAGATCAAACCCACCTTTCATAATAAATTTGTAATGTATACAGTAAATTAGTACTAAGACCCGTTCATTTCATCTTAAATCGAAAATATTTAGTAAAATAAACTCGGTTTAGTAAAAATAACCGCAGTCCAGTAGAAATAAGTTCACTTCAGTTTTGTAAAATCAGTAGCTACAAAAGAGAATAACAATTGAGAATCAGTGTAAAAAGATCACTTTAATGTAGATCAGCTCACTGCAGTACAAAAAGTTCAGTTCAGTAAAAATAAGGTGAAGTTAATAACGCCTAATCTTACAACTAATTGGCCAGAAACTTCATCAAAAGATGCGTGTTTAGACTGAATGTATACCAAATTTTCCAAGAAAATGGAAACAAGCATGGGGATAGTATCATAGTATGAAGGCAAGTATGTATGTTAGCAATATATATATACAGATGATAATGGATTCTGAATGGTTGAAAGTTTCATACAATCATACTAACTAGCTAACACTATCACCCCCACCTCAATTAGTACTAATCAATAATCATTTTCCTGTCCCTCACAGTTTGATTTGATACAAATATAATTAATGAAATACAACATAATAAAAATAAAATCATATTTTAATCAGATGAACAAATCCATGAATCCACCATACCTTCACCCTTTGTAGCACCTCCAATATTATCCGAGGCGCCATTAACAAGAGCCGAAGTAGTACTAATGCCGCGGTAGTTTCCGTTTCCTCCTGCAGGATTAACAGAGCAGCTGGTCTGATGATGAGTGGGAGTACTAGTACTACAAGTGACAGTAGTAGAATTGGGTTGAAGGAGGGATTGAAAGCTCAACTGAGCATTGTTGTTGGTGTTGCTAAGAAACTCTTGTGGATCACACAGTTGAAAAGTGGTGGTTGCGGGTGGTGCAATGGTGGTGCTAGCACTACTAGTGCTAGCAGAAGTAGTGGAAACCGACAACCCGAATCCATCAACCAAACCACTAGTATTATTAATAGTACTAGTAGTAGTAGTATGTGAAGGAAGAGTTGCATTAGCTAAAAATGATGGTTGGTGAAGAGTAGGGGCTATCTTTTGTGCAAAAGGCCTTAAAAGATAAGGCGGAGGCGGCACTACAGAGGTAGAATGACCGCCACCGCCACCACCTAAACCACTAAAAAGATCGAATCGAGTTCGGTTTGAAAAAGCCGTAAATGGTGGTGCAGGGATGCCAGTAAACTCCTGAACCATTTGTCTGAAATTAGTGGTGTCAGTAGTTAATACTGTAGTGGGTGCGCGCCTTGATGCCCTGGACCTTTTCTTTGGGTTTCGGACCGATCCGGTATTATTTAGCCCAGTGGATGATCGAGGCGAGGTAACGGGTGGTGGAGCGGGTGACAGTAGTGGTTGAGGAGGTGGGTTTTGTTGGTGGTTGTTGGTGATGCTATAGCCAATACGACCCTCGGTGCAAGTAGCATCATCATCAGTTGACATGGAGGGTCTAATTGAGGCATATTTATTGGGCCATACCATGTCGAGTTGATTATTGTTATTATTATTATTATGGTTATGATTATTATTGGTAGCATTATTAGGGTGGTTTTGGTTTATGATAAAGTTAGGACACTCAAGTGAAGAAGATTGAGATAAAGTAGGTGGATGATCAAAATAGTTGGATACTTGATGATGAGCAAATGAAGAACTGTTGTTGTTGGTGGTGGTGTTGCTGAAAGAGTAAAGTTGAAGAGGAGGAGGAGGAGTCATGTTATCTAGGCTAAAGTTCGACATAGCGGCTGCGTTATATAACGCAGCCGCACCGCGTGAGTCGAACTCTTGATCATCACCACCACCACCACCACCAGTGCTAGAAGACTGCATACTTCCACTATTACCTGAATCCATATCTCCTGAATATATACATAATCATACACAAAACAATAATAAACATCCATTCATTTCATCAAAAAAAGATATAGTCAACCCAAAAAGAATAAACAATAGTAGTAGCAAAAAAAAATGAAGAAACAGTGAAAAAAAGAGAAAGATCAGAGCTTTCAGAAAGTTACCCATGAGGTCTTTTTACGAAAGATCTGAAAAAGACGATCTGGGTGATCAAGTAAAGTGGATTTTTGATCAGCTAAAACCCTTTTTCAAGAGCTGAAAAAGGGCGGTTGTAAAAGCAGTAGTAGATGTTGCTTAAGTTAAGCTTTTTGAAATATAAAAAATGGCAGAAAAATCAGGGGAAATTTTGATGAGATATTAATTGTTGCAATGGTATGTTTGTGGGAACTGCTAGTGATGCTTTATGTCTGTAAAAAATACCTCCATTGTTAATGAGCTCAATTAGGGATTTCGTATATAGAAAGAAAGGAAGATGGAAATTAAAAGGTGAGAGAAAGAGGGGAGAAAGAGAAAAGGAGAGGAAAAAGAATAGACAAAGGGAGTACTTATTTTCTTTATTCTTTTTGGTTTTCTATTTTTAACCTTTTTATGTATGGGTAAATTTTAAAAATTGAGGAGGCAGGCGACTCTTTCCCACGTTTTCACTCAAGTTTTTCTTTGGTTTGGGTAGATGACGCTACTCACAAGTCACAACTTCCTACTCACTAGTCACGACTTTACTAAGGGCCTATTTAGATTTATTGCACTGAACTGAACTAAACTGAATTGAATTGATTGGAGCTGAATTTAACTGAACTGAACTGAACTGAACTGAACTAAACTGAAGAGAACTGAATTGAATTGAATTAAATTAAATTTAATAAATATATAAATAATATTTAAACAATAATAATATGCATATTAAATAATAATTATGATGATAGGTCATACTCCCTCCGTTTTTTTAATATGCACCTAAGGCTTTGCACTAAAACCAAGGAAAAAGTGCAAAAGTATGAGAGAAGGGAAGTAAAAGTAAGGAAAAAGTGAAAAAGGTAGAGAGAAGGAAAGAAAAAGTAGGAGAGATGTGTAATAATTAGGCGGGCCAACCTTCCAATTATGGCAAAAGGTAGAAAGGTACCAATTAAAAAAAATACCCCAAAATGGAGAAATGTGCATTTTTAAAAAAACGGAGGTAGTAATAATGAATAATTATAAATGAATAATAATAATTGTATTTTGGATATTTTTAAATAATAATTATAAATAAATAATATTAATAATCATAAATTTATAATAATAATGATTAATGATTATAATGATAATTAATAACAATTATTTTATAGTCTTTATATCAATATATTAATACCTGATGATGACTATATAATAACAATAATATCTAAGAATTAAATTAATATTACTATTTTAATAATTAGATTTAATTATATATTAATATTTAGTAATAAAATAATAATTGAGTCGGACCGTGCAAAATTACATCATAAATCATTTTGACGTGATTTGATTGGATTATGGGCTGAAAATACGGGTTTATTTGTGCTTTTAACCTAAACCATGTTCCTCCCTAATGATAATAGTAATAATAATGAATAAAGTTATAATAAACAAAATAATATACAGATAATAATAATAATACTACTTAATAATAATGATATAAAAATAAATAATAATAATAATAATAATAATAATAACAATATAATAATAATAATAATAACAATATAATAACAATAATAATAATAAGAATAATAATAATAAGAGCAATTAGTAAAAGAAATTAGACCAACATAATAATATTTAACAAAATGGTTATAAAAGACTGGAGTTGAACTGAACTGAACTGATTAGAGCTGAACTGAACTGAACTGAAATTAAGCTGAAATGAACAGGCCCTAAGTGTGCGGTTAAATACAGCCCATATTTATTGGTCGGTCCTGAGCCCGTATACGTATGAATATGTGGTAGAAAATTCTATAGTACCCCCTATTTCTTTACTCAATTCCTTTTTAAAAAATTCAAAAAAAAAAAATTTTAGATTGAATTTTGACGGAACCGGATGGAGTTTTTGGTACAAATTCCATCCGGTTCCATGAAAAATCTTTTAAAAAATTTGTTTTGAAATTTTTTACGGAACGAGATGGAGTTTTCGGTACCGATTATCCGTTTTTCACGAAACCAAATAGAGTTTACGGTACAAGGTACATCCGGTTCCGTGAAAATTCAATTTTTTTTAAAGAGTTTACGGAAAAATAAAAAACTGGACACAAGTTATGTTTAGTAAGGGTAATTTGGACAATTTACTACTTCCTCCGTTTTTTTTAATTGCATCATATCCCACTTTTGGAAGTTACAAATTACTTGCATCATTTCTTTTATGGCAATATTTTCTCTCTATCTCTCTCCAATCACATGGGTCCCATTTTTCCCCTCTCTCTATCTCTCTCGTCTCCTTAATTCTTGTGCCCCAACTCAATGATGCAAGTATAAAAAAACGGAGGAAGTATAAAATACGGGCTGTGAGGTGGTAAATACGGGCTTAGTAACACCCTTTACTAATCATTAGGGATGGCAATGGGTCTTGGACCCAACCCAGATCCAGACCCATAGACCCATTTATAAGGGTATGGGTCCAATTTTTTAAACCCAATGGATCTGGGTCTAGAGGCTATCTGGTGGGTCTGGATCTGGGTCCAGGTCAAAATATATCAGGCCCAGACTCGGTCCGGACCCTACCCACAGACCCATTTACATAAAAAAAATTCAAAAAATAATTAACTTGTGAATTATGACTTTATGAGTAGTCATGACTCCATTTAATACATGTAATGATGTAAGTTGAAACATATTTACGATTTTAATAGCTATATTTTGTTAATTGTTTCAATACAAACCTTAACTGTGGTCACGCGAACCTATAAGATAGGCGGAATAAATTTATTAGATTAAAAATGCAATTAAATTTGAAATTCGAAAGGACCCATTAAAGACCCTGCAAGGACCCTAGACCCATCAGACTCAAAGGATCTGGATCTTAACATTTCAGACCCAATGGATATGGGTCGGGTCTGGATCTGGTCAGACCTGACCCATTGCCATCCCTACTAATCATCTCTCTTTTGGGGCTTGTTCTCCTTAGTTTATTTTCAGTTCAATTCAACTCTAAACAATACTTTTACTCTCACATATCATTATTTATTTCAGTTCAGTTCAGTTCAACAATTTTATGCCGAAGAGAACATGCCCTTAGTGTCTCCCTTTCTTTCAACATTTAGTCCCTGTTCTCTTATACTGGATTAATTGAAAAATATATTAGTTTAATTCAGTTCAGTTCTATTAATTCTAGTTCAACTCATTTCCTTTTATCTCATAATTACAGTTCATTATAGGTTTAGCCAGTCCAGTCCAGTTCATTTCAGTCCCAAAGAACAGAGCTAAGGGCCTGTTCGCTTCGGCTGAACTGAATTGAACTGAAAAAAATAGTAAGATGTGAGAGTAAAAGTATTGTAAGAGCTGAATGAAACTGAAGGAACTGAAAATAAGTTGAATTGAAAATAAGCTGAAGAGAAATGAATTCAAAATAAGTTGAAGAGGGTATGTTCTCTTCCACGTATTTTCAGTTCAGCTAATATAGTTCAATTTTTTTCAATGCAACAAAACAGAGTATTGCTTTAACTACTGAAAATGATTTTTGTTGGTCATCCTTTGTTTTTTTGTATAGTTTATTGATTAACATTGTTTTTAATCTAGCTGAACTTAATACTAAATCAAATTTATTTAGACTGAATTTGAAGATTATAATTTTAAAGTGAATAACCATTGTCTACATTTTTAAAATAAATGGTAAGGAGAAAAAAGATGGATGTTTACCCTCTGCTCGAGGGACACTCCTAAAGCATCATTACATAGTATGAAGGACAAAGAAAAGTGTGTCCAATACGTAATACAAAGAGAATCTAAAACTAGATGTCCTGCATTTGTTATTCAGTCCGCTGTTCTAATGGCTTCTTTATAGACATACTTGACGTTGAATTCTTGTACTTCCTTTAGAATGATTCTAGTATCTTCAATGATGTTTCCTATTTGCCAAGGGGGGTTGGACTTCTCGTATGCCGGGTTGATGACTAGTAAGTTGTCGCTTTGGATGATTAATATTGAAAATTTGAGCTTGGTGGCATGGAGGACTTCTTTGTGAAGAGTTGCTGCTTCGACTAAGATCACACTTATGTTTCCCAAGTTGTGGGTTTGTACGTGCTTCTAGGACATCTCTGATGATCTCGGATGATGAAAACTGTTGAAGCATTGTTGTCTTTAACCTAACCATTAAAGTTGACTTTAATAGTACCTCTACGATCGAAGGAGGAGACCAAGCAACTAAGATGGAATGATGAGAATCTGTAGTCAATGGTATGATTAAGGGAATTTAAGTATGAGGGATTCAAAGTGTATAGTGGTTGCGCATTTTCCATTCGTGGTGGTATAGTCTAGCTCGATGAAAGATTCTATGGATGTGCAGTTTGGTATTATTGAAAACAATGTCATTTCTCTCTCCTGCCAGATGCTCCAAAGAAAAAAGGAGAATTTAGCAGTGAATGCTCTGTCCTTTAATTGTTGTCGCACTAATCTGTGATGGTATCCTTAGATAATTTAGACCCTATCCAATGCAGGATCTCGGGCAGGGACCATAACTGGAAAATGCCTTGACATTAGAGGAAGAGGTGATCAATTGTTTTTGGATAGAGGTTGTATGTTACAAAGTCGGCATGTATCGAGCGATATGACTTTTATGGGAGGACAGCACGCACACAGCTAATTGCACTGTGTAGAATTTGCCATAGAAAGATCTGTAGTTTCGGAGCAGGGATGTCGAGTTTCCAAATCGCTCTAAATTCTCACTTGGGGGGGTCGAGTTTGATGTTATGGGTTAGCTATTTTGTTGACTTGACTGTAAAGTATCCATGGGAGGAGAAACCCCATACCGGAGTATCCTTTGATAGACTAGTAGGCAAAGGGATCCCATGTACAAGATTGAGGATGTTATGTAGAAGCAAAGAGGCCACTACTTTTTGGTATTTCCATGATCTTTCAAAAGTGATGAATTCATGGAGAGTAAGGTGAATGTTGATACTCTGAACGTCAGGAATTAGTAGTTCGAAAAGAAACAGAGTCCACACACCACAAGCAAAAAGTCATGCATTTAGCTTTAAATGAATACAAGTATTGATATCTTCACATAAGCATTTCTTGTACCTCATTAAATAGAATTACTAATAACACATGAATAAGATATGTGAAAAATATTAGTGGAGGTTCGTGATAAGGTTTTTGAGGGGATGATTTTATGGTGGTCAGTTGAAAAAATGACTATCATAAGCCTCTAATTAGGTTTTGTCTATTAAAATGACAGGACGCTACCTTGCCTAGTTGGTTATGTCCTTAAACAGGAGATTACCGTTTTTTATTTTTATTACATGTTTATTTATGCTAATGTCTTATTCTGTTAAAGGATATAACTAGATAAATAATAATATAAATGACTTATGATGATAGTCATATTTTTAATAACAATCATTAAGTTTTCATTTTTGAAGAGTTACTAATAATATTTTAATGAGATGATCAATGATACCACACCACTATTGAAGCGTGTGATGGTCACATAGAAGATCCGCTGAAAAATGAACATATCTTAGTTGAAATAAACAAAAGAGTAATAATATTCATTGAGTTTGAGTGTTAACCTTTATATGCATCACCTATTCATACCATCTCAAGTTCTCAACTCATATGCCTTTCAAGGTCAAAGTTAGCCAACTATGGCTATGTATGGCTATGCTTTTTTAGACTTAGATCATATGACAAATTAGTTCGGTTAGTTCAGTCAAATTCAATTCAATTCCATTTAATTCAACTATAACTTATTTAGAATTCTATTACGGTCACTATTGTTATTATTGTTAATATTTTAATATTGCTAATTCCGTTTCGCATTCCGATTTTTAAAACCTTTTTTCTCAATTTTACACCCTTATCACATGATCATTTGATCTATTTTTAATTTAGAGCTATCTGAAGTTGAATCGACACAAACCAGCAACGAAATAAGCTGGAGTAATGTTGAGCATTTTTTACATGATTATTTAAATGAGTCCACATTTATACGGGTTGAACCAAATAAATGGGTTGAGTTATATTTAAAGATTGTCAATACGAAATGACATATATTTATCCGTTTAATTTTGAAATATAGTAAATTCTTAAATTATACTCCATTTATATTTCCCTTTTCTTATTCCCATTTGGAATCTTACAATATATGGAAATAGAGAGAATCTTCTACATTGTTTCTAACATGTAAGACAAAACTTATTCAAATGGGGTCTTATTTGATTCGTCTCGCCGAGTACATTAAGAATATAAAATGTGCATTGGCCAACATGAAAAAGCAAATAGGAAAAATGTTTAAGAACGAAGGGAGTAGTACTTTGCAAGTAACAAATAGATTATTTTTTATAATATTCCCTTCGTTCCTAAATATTTGAGATATTCGTAATAAAATATGTATGTGAATTAGCATGCATGTGTGAACCAACCAAATGTCCCAATTAAAAAATTAGAGGAATGTAATATTAGTTAATATATTCTTATTAAAATTAATAATGTGTTTTCATAGAACAACTTTTTATAATTTTGCACTATTAAGCTAGAGATATTTGTAATCAAATATGTATATTAACAAGTGTGCATCAATAAAATGTCTCTCTTAAAAATCGATGAAGCAGTATCATATTAATATTAATTATTATTAATGATAATAAAACTATTTTTATTTATCCAATTATTAAGAAATAATCTTATTCATACATAGTACAATAATTATTCCCTCCTTTTGTCCAAATTCCTCCTGCTTTCTATGTTCATAAAATATCTTTCTATGTCTACTTTATTCTTTAAATGGAAAAAATATGTTTCCAGTTTAATACAATTAAATCCTATATCATCTCACAATTACAATTTTTTTCCTATTTAAATAAACAAAACAAACCTACTTCCACATACGGTTTTCCTCCTTTGTCTTGGTCTCTGTAGCAACAAGAACTAGGAGGAATGTTGATAAACGAACGGAGTGTAATAAAGTAATAGGTGGACTATGTCCAATAATCAAAGTGTAAAGTGTAATCTAGCGCAAACAAAAAGGAAAAATCTAAAGAGTATTATCGAATTGGTAGAGTTTTAATTTCAATATAATTTATTTATTATTAATAATTATCAATATAATAATAATATAATAATACTAATTATATTAGTCTGGTTATTAGTTTGTTATAGAAGGAATATTATTATTTCTTTTAATCAATTTTTGTTTTTTTGTTGATGTTATTAACATTATCCAAATCGTAAATATTATATTCATTTCAATTTAGACCAAGTCGATTCAGTTTGTCCCCAGAGAAAAGGCTTATATCATACTTTTTCATTGATAAGATTATAATTCATTCATTTCTTTTTTGCAAAACTAATATTGCTTTGAAGTAAACTAAATTGAACATATTTCTAAAGAATTGAGTCATAATAAATTAATCATAATAATAAGAATATGATATTGATCATAATAATAATACTAATTGTAATTAACAATAAAATATAAATAAAATTAGTATATAATTTTGGTAATATAATACTAAAGTTAGTATTAATATATAATACCATATTACTGTTTATAAGAAAATTATTACAAATAATTTATAACAAAAAAAATATAATAATTAATAATTCATAATATGAATAGTATAATATTAGTAATAATATTATTTATTATAAAAAGAATATTAACCACAATAATAATTGTGATAATAATAGCATTTTAAGAAAAAAAGTATTCCCTGCTTTTCAATTTGATAGTTAAACTTTAACTTTTTAAGTTTTGTCAATGCAAATGTTTGAAAATTTTGTATCTCTAGTTGCGTTTTGTAAAAATTGTAAGAAATTTATATTTGAAGTACATATCGAGAAACAAAAAAGATCTCACATGAAAATATTTTTTTCCTACCTAAATCACAAATGATAGTCAACTTAAATTTTGTAAATAGTATCAAAAGTCAAAGTCTAACTATTAAAAAGAAAAGAAGATAGCACTGAATTCATTTGAACTATATAATTCAATTTTACATTATTCAATTTTAAAAACAGGCATAAATAATTTAATTCCCCGACCCTCAAATCCTAGAATCTACCCCTAGTGTCGAAGATGCCCTAGACTTTCGTAACACCTCAATTCGCCAAATTGCACAACTCAATTTGGCAGAGCGACCTCCACCAATAGGTTATTGTATATGGAAGCTTGGAAAATAACGACATTATTTCAGTACAATTAATTTGAAGATAGGAGAAGAATTATTCTTTAAAAAGTATGTGCACCTTTTAGATTTTTGATAAAAAAGGGTGAACAAGCATAACGTAAGAGATTAATACATTTGGTAATTCGTTTGGTGATCGCTCTCCTAAACGATACAATACATAGACCTATTCATCTTCGTGCAATCAACATGGTTCATAATCCATAATTTACTACACAATTTTCAAATTTGTTTATGCATAATGTGGAGTGTGGACACGGTGGTATGGAGTTGTTGGTAAGCCAATGTGATTGTAAAAAACCTTTGAATGGTGGTGAGTGAAAACAAACAATTAGCCTTGGGGCCTGGGTGCTTATACAAGAAACGCCATTATGGTGTCTAAGTCATTTCCTAGAATTGAGAGGAGAGTATAAATGCGTATGAATAGTCCTATGAACGTACTTTGCCCTTTATAAGCAATTGGAACAATATTATGAAGTCCTTTCCTTGTCCATAGAGAGGTTTAATGAATGAGGTTGGCTATTTAGGAGCATGTAGTCAAATATCTAGAAAAGGCATTCACACTCTAACCAGAAGTTCGGTGGGCTCTACTCTTTCGCTGTTCTCATTAAGTTCTACTCAATGTACTCTGTTTCATCAACTCTTCCCTAATATGGGAGCCCTCGTCCCTAAATTTGATTCATGGACTCTAAGGGGCACTCTACTCAGGCAAGGGATGGTGGAACTCTCAATTAGTAGACGCGGGTCCAGTTGAGAGATAGAGAACTCGTAAACAGACAATTAAAATACAACAAAGCAATTGATTAACTTTCATACATCACCAATTATCTTTTACAAACAAAAGAACCATTTCAAAATATTGCACCTTGCTAGCACTTTTACCCATGACCCCCTAGATCTTTTCCTTAATGTTTTGTTGACATCCTTTTTGTTATTGCCGAGACTTTTTAAATCAAAATTTCTTCCGTTTATTATAAAAAGTTGAACAAAAATCAAATAAGTAGGGGGAATTTGCTATCATAAACAAGAAAAGTTATCCTTAATTAAATAAATTATGAAGATCTACCTTCTTACGCCATGATCACTTCTAGACTGATCATAATTATCACCCAAAATCTTAATTCTATTAAAAAAACTTCTTCTGTAGGTCTTTTAATGCTCGCTTGAGACACTATATGCCCAGCCTTTTGACATGTGAAAAGAGGCTTTACATCGGAAAATTCAAACCCTCAAAAAGTACCACATTTAAGAAATGTGATATTCACCATACAGTGGGTGAGAATTTTGCCAATACGTTTGCCCCGGTTGCTAATATGGCTAGTGTTCATATATTTTTTGTTGTCTTAGGGTCTCATCTTTCTAATATTTCAAGTTTATCAAATTATTGAGCTTTTACTATGTTGTAAAAAAATATGAAAGACTTGAACACAATCATGCAAGTAGATTTTAAAGGTAACTAGGTAAGGTATGTAATTTAACCTTGCAAGACTTGATCAAGCTCCTAATCTGATAATCACAAGCTATGTAACTTTAAGCATTGAAATTTCGCTTTTCAACAATGGAGTTTTCCCGGAGCATGTTCAATTGTTACGCGAATTAGTTGAACCAAAAAAAAATGTCCCTGGTATTTAGGTGATGATTGATGAATGTACTCCCCTGCTCTAATATGCACAATTTTAAGATTCTCTGTTTTTGTTGAGTTGAAACTTGAAAGTACTATAATCCGATGATTTCTCCACTTTTGACTTGTTCAAAATAGTATTAGTAGTAGATATTAGTCAATGTCAAGAACTTTAGTAGTTTGAATTTAATTTTACCAACTTTATCTAATGAGATTAGGTTGTTCATCTCTCAATCGAAAGCTTACAAGTTACAAATTAGCACAATACAAATAAAAAAAAGGTCACCTCAAAATCTAATGTTGACCCAGCAATGAATGTAGCATAGCTATCTTGTGGCTCCAAACCTGCATTGAGATTCCTTTGTCTCACATGTCATACTCCCTCCGTCCCAAATTAACCGCTACACTTGACCAAAAAATAAAGTATTTTTTGGTCAAATATAACAGTTAATTTGGGACGGAGGGAGCACTTGTTAATTATGGGTATTGGCCTTACCCATAAAGAAAAAAGAGAATCTACTTTACGTTCCATTTGTTTTAATGGAAAACAATTTTAATGGAAAATCACTTTTCATTAAAAACAATATTTAAAGGAAAACATGATTTTAGAAAACGTTTTTCTTTGTTTGTTTGATGAGAGGAAAACCTAGAGAGAGAAGGTAAATGAAATAAAAGAGAAGGAAAGATGGGAGGAGAGAATAAAGAGAATTAAGGAGTGAAGAGGAAAACGTACCTTCTTTACAAAAGTAAATTGATTTTCCTCTTATAAGAGCATTCTCTACCTTTAAGAAAATTGTTTTCCACCATTTACAAAAACAAACAAAGGAAAATAGAAAGATTGAGGAGAAAATAATTTTCCACCAAAACAAAATGAGCCTACAAGTTCATAGGTGTTTCACCTTAGAAGAGTTCAAATCATATAGCGATAAGAGGGATAGTCTCTTAGCTTTATTAGGTGACCATTTTTCTCCAATGTCATTAATGCGGGACTCTCCTGATGATGTTTTATAGGGTCAAAACTTCTATACTCCCTTTTACATGTGATGTCCCTTTTTAATTTGCCTATAGTATATTAAAGGTTCCGATTGTAGGTTGTTTTTGATACCATGTTAAGTATGAGCCTAAGTCTTAGAGGAGAGAGATCCACTTAACAAAACAAAGGAGATTATATCTTAAAATCACATGACAACAAAGAGAATAATCCATTAGCGTTATTAGGTGAACACCTCTCTTGAATTTTATCAAAGTCGAACTCTTGCATGTGATGTTTCATAGGGGTCAGATTTGAATACTTCTTCCTTATTATGAATAAGGTCATGAATTCGTTCCTAACCTTATTACTGTAAAATTATAGTTACAAATTACAGTGCTTTGATTTTTCTCAATGCCAACGTACAACTTCAGTCAGGATTTCCTTGGACTATTAATTAGGAAAGATTTTAAGAAAATTGATAGTGTATTTTACAAATATACATTAAGATAGGTCAAGCAGAGTAATAAGGAAAAAGTCAAAATATTGCAACCTATACAAAATGAGAGTAATAAATAATTTATATATTTTTCAAAATTACTTACTTTGGTGAAAAGTCTCACCTCTTATGATGTCAGTCTCTTCTTATGGACATACACTTGTTTTTTCTCGTATATTTTCCTTACATTTATGGTTCCTGCGTTATGTTATCAGGAGTTTTTTTATTGACGTTTCATATTTAAACCACTTTTTAGCTCACTCATTCACTATAATCTACTTCTTTGATTTTTCTAATACATGTAATATAACATTGAATTATTTATTAGTAGTATTAGATTTTTTGCATGGCTTTTTGATCATCAATATTGTTAGTCACGATTTTTCTTGACTAATGAAGGAGCGTTTTCTTAGTAATATGTCCTAAATTTCTTCTTAGTGTGCCAGATGATGAGTTCTTATCATGAAAGACCAAAGTACATTGAAGTATTGAACTAATAATTGGTTTGGAGACTCTTATTGGAGTAGTTCAGTTAAATGTGGATGAAATCAGTTGAACAAGAGGCATATTTTGCTGCAACGATCAGAACTAAAAGCAAAGTTAGCAAACACTCCACTAGACTTCCCTTTATTTTATTTGAAACCTTTTTACAGAAGCATTAGAGTAATAGACAGACAGAGTATCTTACAAATTCCCACATCTTTTTAGTGCTACTGACTGAGGCTTAGTGGTGGGACGGGCTGGATTGGTCAAGGGACCATGTGGATCTAGCCCGTTCATCTTAGATATTGGGTTGGGCTAGATAGGTTAGGTTAACCCAGTCCGAACGCCATCTCTACTTGACTGCAGTGGTTTAAATGGGATTTCACCTTATGTTAGTGTTAACGGGCAGAATCCTAAATCATGTAATTGCTGCAAAGAAACGGATTATAGATTCGAACCAAACAAGAAATTGATGTTTTAAATGATATTCTGCCTTTAATATGTTTTTACAACTTTTATCCTACATCCGGACCCAAGTCTAGGATGAACATCCTACATTCAAGACTATTTTTTTATTGTTCATTTGAACAACTTTGAATGAAACAAAAAAGATAACCTTGAGTGTACGATGAATACACTCATTAGTTTTCTTGAGAATTCTAAAATACACTCATAAGTACATAACTATTTCATTTCTCAAAGGCACACTCTAATCATTAATTTTTTGTATAACTGACCTAATAGATTGTTGATTTCCACTAATATTAAGCCATGTTCATTCACCTTATTTCTATTGAACTGGGATTGTTTTGTACCGAATTAAACTTATTTTTACTAATTACTTTTCTTATTTGTAGTTATCGATTTTTACTGAACTTGACTTGTTTGTACTAAACTGAACTAATTTATAGCGAACTTTGTTTGCATTGAATTGAACTTTTTTTAATGAATTGAACTTATTTGCACTGAATTGAACTTGTTTTTACTGATTCTCTATTATTTGTCTTCTTTTATAATAACCGTTTTCTTTTATTGAACTAAACCTTATTTTATAATTTTATTGAATTGAACTTATTTATTTTGAACTGAACTTGTTTAAATTAAATATTATTGTTTTTAAGTAAAATTAGCTAAACTTAATTGCAATGTGCACCTAAATAGACAACTCAATAATTTGAATTATGTGGTAGTAGAGTAGATAAAACCCTTCCATATTTGTGACTTGCCTACGGTTTTGTATATCTTCCCTATTAATATGATAATTATGATCACCCCATGCCTTTTTCCTCTCCCATATCCCACTTCCTATAGCTTTCTAAGTTTCTATAACAATGATGTACTTTTTTTTTTTGAAATGAAACAATGATGTACTTGGGAAAAGGTAAGTAGAATTTTCGTATGTGAGAAAAATGAGTTTCTATAACAATGATTGTATTAGTCTAGGACAGCTACTATGTGTGGTGGTGGCCCTGGTGGGTATTTGGTGGAAAACGTGGCTATCAAACTTCCTTTGTTGATGGTTACCTGCAAAACAAGGTGGACCTCGGGGGTTGTTTCCGAGGAACGCCCCTCCGATGCCTAAGTCAGTCAAGGATGAACACAAGTTCTCTAGTTGAGAGAAATGAGTACCAAGTGCAAGTATTTTGTGAATGTTTATGATAGGGCGTACCTTACCCATGCCCATGCATGGGTATTTATAAGAAACATGGGCTCATGACTGACCTGACAAATGACTTCATATGGAAGTGGGCTAAAGTAATAAGGTCTTTGTTGATTTACTGTCCATAGCTCTAATCCAGAGAGGTCTGCCCGGTGAGTTCTGCTCTGCTCTGGACGCTCTGGCGTAGTCTGGCAGAATATGATGGTCTGCTGGACAGACCCCATACAACAATGTACTGAGTTTTTTGAAAACCGAGATGAGAAACTCTTCGGTGAATCAAGTCCACATTAAAAATAGTGTAGACCACCTAACTTTTGATTGTTATACATTAACTTTTAATTACAAAATCTTAACTTTTAAAACAAACCTTAACTTTTCATTCATAACACGTAACTTTTGATTACAAAATCTTAACTTTTGATTGTTAAACCTTAACTTTTAATTACAAAATGTTAACATTTGACTTTTGTACTGAGTCTACAATAAATTTAGTGTAGACACGATTTATATTAAATTTGATAGAACGGTAACTATTTCGAAATTTTGATGAAAGAATTAGTTAATTTCATAAGTAAAAGAGAAGGACTGTGGCAAGACCGCAACTCTCACAATTTAGTATGTAAATGAGTTTATGTTGATGGACGGGTTTTGACTTCTATTATGACGGAGTATTGTGTACCGCTCCTTGCATCACCTAACATTATTGACCTAAGCCATCGATGGGCTCCGGTCCATAGTGGGCTAATATGTGGGCCTACTCATCATTATTTTATTTCCGTAATGCAATGTATCCTATGATGATTATGAATAATATCCCTTTTCACTTGATCATTTTTTGGGGCATTTTCTCGCTTGTTTCTGTTTTTTGTCCATTTGTCATTAGTAATAACAACTAATAACCATGAGTTCGTAGCTATAAACATGTAGAGCATTAGTTGAATTCGGTAATCTTGTTTTATGATTTTCAATTTGTGACCTGTTAGAAATTGAACAATTGTAATGGCAAAATAACAACTCATTGCAAGGCTCTGTTGTGGTAGGAGATTACTGATTGGAAAGCAATTATGATCCGACAATGATGGTAATCACAACTGGCCAAAAAACTTCCGAAGGTTAACTCAAATAGCTATAATGTTAACTCTAATAGAGTAAGTTAATGAGATTAGGACGTAACTAGGAAGAAGAAAGAAGATTTTCGGATGGAAACTAAAACAGAGTGGATATGGTTTTATCTCAAAAAAAAAATCAGACCCAAAAACATAAAGCAATAAATGGATGGAGCAGATTATTACACGTAGCTCAAGCCCAAGTCCAAGTCCAGGTCCCAAAATAAAGCCTGCTTGTGTTTGTGGTAGCATGCCCAAGCGCAAGCATAAGGTGTTCAACCATAAAACTATCTCACTAGCAACCCAATACACAATGGAAGAGAGGGAATAAATAAACAATGGAGTATTCTCTCCCATGATCGATATACGACCTTTGGGAAAACCAATAAAGACTTTGCAAGCCTTGATTCCAACAGAGAGGATTGTCATATTACAAGGGTTTCGAAGATTGAGATTTTCCTTACCTACTCCCTCAATTGTCTGACTTTAAAATTGGAATAATTTTAATTTAAGTGAGAGTTTTCAGAAAGTACATGCATACATGTTTATTGTTGACATAAAAACAAGGTTCCTAAATTCTATTACATACCATTTGTAAAATGTCAAAAAAGTCAGCTGAATAATTCCCGTTAGCATAAGAATTTACAATTTTTATTATGCATCCGGATATACCATGAGCATGATACACTCAAGGCTATTTTCCATCTCATGGTACACCCAAAGCTATTTTTTCGTTTAAATAGCATTATGTGTACCATACTCATGGTACACCCGGGTGTATGATGCATCATCTCTAAGACTTTAGAAGTTCAAAGGTAAAAGATAGTGATTAACTCCATTCTTTTAGTTGTATAGTATTCCTTTTTGACGTGAGATTTATCTAAGATTGTTGCTTTGCACCTTTCTATGTTATCTAAGTCCCTTTAAAAAAATGTTATCTTAATTATGCTTACTGTTTCCTTGGGTTCAAACTTATATAATAGAAAAAGGATGAAATATTACCAGATGAAATATTACCAGAAATGGGGTAGAAATTCAATTTTGTTATGTTAGGTCAGGTCTTTTTGGGGTGCATGTGGAAAAAGAAAGATTTTCATTTGCACAATCATAATTAATGATCACTAGAAAAGGAAATGCATCAATTCAATCATAAGCCATAGCCATCTCCAAATTGATTGGGGATACAAAAACCCTAGCAAGATTTGCTTAATCATGAATTTATGATATCTAATTTAAGACTTTCTCCATTATTAGTGTACGTATAAAATTTCCAACTTTATAGATATTCTCCAAATCAGAATAATATTTTTTCTCTTTTCATAATGGTCTTTTTGTTAGCCGGTATTCTTCCCTACTGTTCGCTGGGGAATCAATTAACTGAGTTACTAATGTTAATCACTTAATTGAGTACCAAATCATGCCGCCTTTCTACCGGAAGATACTAATAATATGCTCATGTTTAGAACCTTAAATTTCAATGAGAAAGAATGATATAGAGCCTAGAGATAGATGTCCCATCTTCGCTTTGATGTGTTGTTGTTATGAAATAGGCGGTGAACATGTTTGATAGTGCTGAACAACTGTCAACAATAAAATATTGCAAAGTAGAGAAGTAAAGACACAAAACTTTACATGGTAGGATCAATATGACCTAATTTAATGACGGGGATTTTATAGTTTCTCTTATCTTCAATGGAGAAATCAAATAGATTACTAAGTATCTTTCTTAATGGCATAAGAGTTTAATAAACCGACAAATCTGATTTATAAATTGAAGGAACCTTTACAAAATCTGGAAAAAAATGTCAATAGCCACTAATAATATATGAGATCTAAGGAAAACAAGATCGTCATGGTGGGAATATATGGACGTACAAACCCCTAGCAGAATGCAAGTGTGATCTTTCTTTGTTTTGATTGTTTTTAATTGTCTATTTCTTGGAATTTTGTAAATTGAGAATTTTCTACTATGATGGAGTGTTTAATATGTCTTCGAGATAGGGGCAGTAGGGATAAATATTTAACAATATGGATAGATTTGTCTCAACCCATTAGTTTGGTATAGGTTGGGAATAAGATTGGGACAAGTTATAAAGTTACAACATTACCCTGACTAACTAAGGATAAAAATTTAAAATTCTACCTCACTCTATCCCTCCTTCCTATATCAATCCCTTCGTGTCATTAATTTGGTGTGATAAATCTCTCTCCCTTTTTATAATCCATATCCTCTCAAACAAACAAATGATTTCTCTAGCCATCTCTCCTAATCCCTATCTCTCCCATACCATACGCTCTTTGAATGAATTCTTGATCTGTTTGATTATATTAATTGCTTTGATTTTAATGTTTCATGTTCTTTAAAAGTTTTACTATGGATCCTTACACGTTGCTTCTAATGTATTCTCCACGTAATAATTGTGTGAAACCTTAACTAATCGCCACAAAATCATAGGTATACGTGCTTGGGGGTTTTGGGTTTAAAAGCCATTTAGAATGGGGTTTTGGGGAGTTAAATGTGCCTTACATTTTCTATTGGTTTGAATAATCATGTATGGGGACGGAGTCCCATTCTATTTAGGTTAATTTCTAAGGGGTGTACTTATATAAATTATTAGAGTTAAACTTTTAGCCGTATTTAGAAATCAGGCCCGGTTAAGGCCCTTTGCAAAGTGAGCACTCGCACAGGGCACCGCGGACCTATAAGGCGCCCAGATTATAGCAAGTATAAATTGTAAATGCTGCAAGTATTTCCTACTAAATTACATTGGCTCATGACAATTACTTCACGCTTGGGACGCGTGGTAGACATTGTGGTTGGAGTTCGATTCCTCCATCAGCCCCACGCATCTTTTATTTTTTAAGCTTTTATCACTCATTTTCTTTACACTTGTCAGATATCATTAATTTTCAAGCTTTTTCTCACTCTTTTTCATACATTTGTCAAATAGCATAAAAGGTAGAACATTAGTATATGTTAATTTTGACACCTTTTTCCTTATTCCAATTAGAAATATGATTTTCCTCTTAGCACCTTTCTCTCTATATTTTTTTTCTCTAACTTATAAATAATTGTAAACTAAAAACAGTTTATCTTACCACATACAATATCCCGTAATTTAATGATTTGATTATGTTAAGGGGAAAATATTAGATGATTTAAATAACATATTACAAAATGATTCTATGTGCTCAAATATAATTTATAAGGTAATACGTTATTTTGGTGTAATATTCTAGGGGTCTAACTCCAATATTTAATTTCGCGCAGGGCCTCCGTTTTCTATGAGACGGCCCTGTTAGAAATCATTCTAGTGCTTAGTATTGCATAACACATTTGTTTTCTGTTTTCTCCCCCTAATAAATGTCCTCGTATTTTATGAGGTATTTTACTCCATACAATAAAATATGTACACTTCTCACAAAATAACAAGGAAGGACCTTTGTTACTTTCTGTCTCTTGAAATAATCTATGTAGTTTTGTTGACTACAGTGGCGGAACCAGGATTTCAAACTCGGGGGTGCACAATTAAACTGGTATATGCTTGAGATATATCCAAAAAAACGGATGTATATGTACTACTCCATTTCACAAAGATTGTTATATTTATCGTTTGACGCTATTCACGAATCTCGCTTTTTCCATCGTTTTTAATCTATATATAATGAACTATAAAAATATATTATAAGTAATGTTAAAATAAGAAAGTATTATATTATATGCGAAAATACTAAATACAAACGTTAATAACAAAAAAGTCACAAAAAAAAGAATGAGAAAGAGAAAGAAGAGAACAATTTACTAGAACAATCTCGCTTTTTCCATCGTTTTTAACCTATACATAATAAACTATAAGAATATATTATAAATAATTTTAAAATAAGAAAGTATTATATTATATGCGAAAATACTAAATGCAAACGTTAATAACAAAAAATTCACAAAAAAAAAGAATGAGAAAGAAGAGAACAATAAAAAGGAAGTAGTAGAAACTAGTCAAAGAAATTTAAAAAAGAAAGAATATTATTAAAAGAAACAAAATTGATGACAATAAGACTGGAACTCATGACCTCCCTACACCACTTTTAACTTTAATGCAACCTCACCAACTATGCTATCATCTTTTTATGACTCAAATAGGAGAATTTAATATTAGTACACTATTTCAATTTTTTTTTTTGCCCAAAACATCCGTTTTTTTTTAAAAAAATGGGGGGCACGTGCACCCCATGCACCCCCTTGCTCCGCCCCTGATTGACTATCAACTTACATGTTTTCCTATCTCTCAAAATTAGTAAGGTGGGGGGAGAAAAGGAGGAGAGAAGGGTAGAAATGAAAGTGGCCAGCATAAAGGTCCACTCACATCCCTTATGAGTTACGACTTTATGAGTTATGAAACTGAATTTATATGCCAAGAGCCCAAGAGGACAGAGCACAACGGTAGTTGCCTCAAATTCTATGACATAGATAGTGAAAGAGATTATGTAAATGATTGATTGATAATGAACAACGTAAAGTGTTGTTAAATAGTATACAACCTACAACTGAGGATAACTATAAAGCCCTAAAATAAAGCTAAGAGAATCTAAAGCTATCTTAGTAGTTACAAGGAAGCAGGAAGTTAGGCTAAAGATAATTACCACACTTACAGTAATTAAAATATAGTAGAAGATAAATACAAGCTATTAACAAGAAGTTGTTAGCGTGATATTAGGCGACACTTATGAGTTGACTTCGTCATCTCTAACATGTCCCCGCAAGACGGACGGCCGACGGGAAAGACCGATCTTGGACAATAACATTTGAAGTCGAGGCCGGGGAAGAGGCTTGGTAAGAGCATCGGCTAGTTGATCATCTTGAGCCACACTTGTGACACGTAGTATGCCGTTTTGGACATTCTCCCTAATGAAATGATAGTCAACGCCAAGATGTTTCATGCGTGAATGAAAAACGGGATTGGCACTTAACCTTGTGGCGCCAACATTATCACAGTAGATGGCTGGAGTGGGGAGTTGTGAAATACCAAGCTCATGAAGAAGATGAAGCAATGAGACAACCTCAGCTGCCGTTTGTGCAACCGTTCGATATTCGGCTTCTGTAGAGGAACGAGCCACTGAACGTTGTTTCTTTGAGCTCCATGAAATGGGATTGCGACCCATGTAAACAATGTAAGCCCCTGTTGAGATGAAGTCATCGCGATCTCCAGCCCAGTCAGCATCGGAATAGGCGTGGAGATGCATAGGAGAGTCATGATGCATAGTTAGACCATAGTCAAGAGTACCATTGAGATATCGGAGGAGGCGTTTGAGTGCCTGCCAGTGGATGATTGTGGGACGATGCATAAACTGAGACAATCGGTTGACGGCAAAGGCAATATCTGGGCGTGTGAGACCCAAGTATTGAAGACTACCAACAAGAGTACGATATTCGGTGGGATTATCATAAGAACTGCCAGAATTCAGAGTTAGGTGGCTGTGAGCTTCCATAGGCGTGCTAACGGGTTTTGCATCTAGCATAGAGGCACGTTCTAGAAGATCAACAATATACTTCCTTTGGCACAGGAATAGACCCTGGGGAGTGGGTTGTACTTCAACGCCAAGGAAGTAGTTGAGTAGACCAAGGTCTTTTAGTGAGAACCTTTTTGCAAGGTGAGTGATGAATGATGAGACCGTAGCGGCATGCGGACCTGTGACAATAATATCATCAACGTAAACCAAGACATAAATAGGGTGTGTTGTACCTTTGGTGAAGAAGAGGGATGTGTCCGAGACCGCATTAGTGAAACCGACAGTCATGAGATAGTTGCGAAGCTCGGTGTACCAAGCACGAGGTGCTTGTTTGAGTCCATATATGGCCTTTTTGAGGCGACACACATGATTGGGATTTTTTGTGTCTTTGAAACCCGGTGGTTGAAGCATAAAGACGTCATCGTTGAGAGTTCCTTGAAGAAACGCGTCATTTATGTCAAGTTGGCGTAGCAACCATCCGTGAGTCACCGCTAAACTGAGCATGAGACGTACAGTGGACAACTTGATAACTGGGCTAAAGGTTTCCTTGTAGTCAATGCCGGGGCGTTGATGAAAACCTTTGGCAACGAGTCGTGCTTTGTGTTTGTCAATGGATCCATCGGGTTTATATTTGGTGCGAAACACCCATTTGCAGCCAACTAAATTTTGCGAGGGAGTACGCGGCACGAGTTCCCATGTGTGGTTTGCCGTGAGAGCATTGTATTGAGTTTTCATGGCTTGGAGCCAAATGGGATCAGCTAGGGCAGCTTTTGTGGAGGTGGGTTCGGTGTGTTGAAGTTGAGCCGTGAGGTTTAGTTTGTCTATGGGTTTGAAGATACCGTTGGATGCTCGAGTTTGGTGGGGGTGAGGTGAGGGTGGGAAGGGGGGTAGAGGGGGTATTGGGGAGAATGGAGTAGCGGAAGCAGGAGGATGTGGGAGGGGGCTGCGTGAGCAGGCGAGGGTGAGGGAGATGGTTGTGTAATGGGTGTGGGAGGGGAAGAGAGGAGTGATGGGGGCGTAGAGCTGGCAGTAGGGGACGAGGAGTGGTGGGAGGACAAGGGGGTTGCACTTGAGATGGACGTGGGAGAGAGGGGTGAGGTGAGGGGGGTGGTGGTCGTGGGGTTGGAAGGAGTGGAAGAAATAGTAGGAAGAGAGAAGGAGCACCAAGAGTCAGTGGAAGGAGGGGGGTGAGTGGTGGAGTGAAGCATAGTAGCCATAGGATAGGTGTCATCGACGAAACGCACATGACGTGAAGAGTAGATACGATGAGTGGTGGGATCTAAGCAAAGATAGGCATGTTGAGTGGGAGAGTAGCCAATGAACACACACGCAATGGATTTTGGGTCAAGTTTGTGTTTGGTGTACGGCCGTAGCCAAGGGTAGCACAAACAACCAAAGTTATGAAGATGATCATATTTTGGAGCAGTACCAAATAGCTTGGAGTAGGGCGTAAGATTGTTAAGAGTAGGAGTAGGCATGCGATTGATGAGGTAGGTGGCAACAAGAAACGCATGAGACCAAAGGTCAAGAGGCAGGGAAGCATGGTGAAGGAGAGAGAGACCTGTTTCAACAATATGTCTATGACGGCGTTCCGCATAGCCATTGTGTTCGGGAGTGTGAGGAGGAGAGGTGAAGTGAGAGACACCACTAAGGGCGAGAGAGGGGGTGAGCTTTTGAAATTCACCGCCGTTGTCGGAGTATAGAGTGAGAAGAGGACGACTGAACCGTTTTTCAACCAAAGCCCTAAAGCGATGAAAAACTTCAGCCGTATCGGATTTCCTTTTAATAGGATACAGCCATATAAACTTTGTGAAATGATCAACAAAAATAACGTAATATTTGTATCCATCAAAGGAGTAGATTGGAGAGGACCATACATCACTATAAACAACTTACAATGGATAAAATGTATTGATAGATGATTTGCCAAAAGGAAGCTTATGACTTTTATTAATGGAACATGAGTTACATGGTGAATCTAGATAAGAAGAAATAGCTAAAGTAGTACAGAATTGCTGTAAAACAGAAAGGGAGGGATGCCCAAAGCGATGGTGGAGGTCCTTGGACTTGATGGAGGTGACGTGAGCTTGTGGAGTGGAGGGTGTGAAGGGTGGCCATTCATAGACGCCTTCTTTGAGCGGACCGGAAAGAAGGGATGTCCCCATGCTTTTATCCTTAACAACAAATGCAGAAGAAGTAAATTCTATTAGTACATTGTTGTCATGGCATAACTTAGAGATTGAAAGAATATTTTTATGCATAGATGGAACACACAACACATGAGATAATTGAAAAGTATGAGAAGGAGAGGAGAGAAGAGTAGAACCCGTATGAGTTATGGGAAGACCCGAACCGTCACCAATCACTATTTCGTCCGTTCCATCATAAGGATGATGAAGCGAGAGATTAGCGAGGTCCGAAGTAACATGATGTGAAGCGCCGCTATCTAAAAGCCAAGGAGAGGAGGGAGTAGGCGAGTGAGATGGGAGTGTGGGGGCTGCAATAGCAGTGTGCGCTTGGGGTTGATTATCATGGTGACGAGATGGACGGGGTGGGAGACGAATGGAGGGGTGGAGGTCTTTGAAAGCTGGGCAGTAAGCGAGAGTGTGGCCTTGAACGTTGCACCATTGGCAACGACCTTTGAAAGGGTTGCGTGGGTTTTGGTTAGGGGTAGGAGTAGGGTTAGAAGAGGTGGGAGATGAGTGGTGTTTAGGACGGTAGGTGGAGGAGGATGGACGGCTGTAAGTTGGGTTGGCAGTGGCAGGGAAGGCGTTTGACAATGTGGTGGATGAGGTCAAGGTTTCAAGTTCTTTATGAAGAAGCTTTTCATGAAGTTCGTCGAAGGAAATAGGTGTGTCACGAGCTTGAACGCCCTCGATGATGGAGTGAAAGCTAGAATCGAGGCCGGCGAGGATTTGGTCTGTAATATCCTCTTGATCTAAAGTGGCACCTAAGGAGGCAAGTTCGTCAATGGTGGTTCTAATTTGAAGCATATAGTCAGCAATTTTAGTAGGGCCTTTAGTGATATTTTTTAGTTTATGTTTAAGTTGTTTAATATGACCACGAGAGGGAAGGCCGTAAGTTTTGGCGAGGATATCCCACACGTCTTTCGAAGTGATGGCACGGGTGATGAGAGGTCCAAGGGAGGGGGATAACGTACCTGCAAGTGCACCAAATAGTAACTTGTCTTGACGGATCCAAGTGACGTGAGCGGGGTTTAGCGTTACTTGGCCATCAATGGTGATTTTGGCGGGGGGGCAGGTGCTAGAACCATCAATGAAATGATGGAGATCGTAGCCGACAAGAAGTGCATCGACTTGGGTTTTCCAGATCAGGTAATTAGAGGAGGTGAGTTTTTGGACGGAGAGAACATTAACCATGACGAGGGGTTTAGAGGGGTCGGTGTTGTTGGGTATGGTGTGGGTGTCAAAAGCCATTGGAGCTGCCGAGAGAAAAAAAAAGGAGTGAAGGAAACTAAGCTCTGGATACCATGAAAGAGATTATGTAAATGATTGATTGATAATGAACAACGTAAAGTGTTGTTAAATAGTATACAACCTACAACTGAGGATAACTATAAAGCCCTAAAATAAAGCTAAGAGAATCTAAAGCTATCTTAGTAGTTACAAGGAAGCAGGAAGTTAGGCTAAAGATAATTACCACACTTACAGTAATTAAAATATAGTAGAAGATAAATACAAGCTATTAACAAGAAGTTGTTAGCGTGATATTAGGCGACACTTATGAGTTGACTTCGTCATCTCTAACAGATAGTTACTTATCTTTGTTACTTTGTACAATCCACATAGGCTATAGCAAAGGAAAGCAACACACTCATTGTTACTTTGTCACCACTCAATTCCATGTTGTTGATTATGGACTAACATTATAGGATCGACCCTCCAGTGTAAACATGGACATGCTAATAACTCAATTTTTTTACAAAATTCTAAGTCATAAGAAATAAGTTTCTTATTAGAATTCATGATAATAGCTAAAATGTTTGGTTGATAATGGGACTGTAAATTTCTGTGAAAATCTCTACTTAGCTGTGGATCCTAGATTAGTAAATTTTTCCATTTCGTGGGAAGTTCAAACTTAGGAATTACTAATTCGTTCATATTTCCATTTTATTGTCAACTAAACAAATCACTCATATTCCAATCCCTAGGAATTTCTATTTTCATATTTTCTTATGTCACTCAAACAACTACTTAATATAAAATTGTTAACAAACTTAAATGAGGCTAGAAGTGCAATTTTGCAAATAAAATGAAATGAGCCCTTTTTGATCGATATAGATTAACTATTAATGAAAATAAAATTCTACATTTGCATGAGTTGGCCATATATATCTTCCATATATGAGTATCTGATTTGACCTAAAGATTATAACATCAGTTTTTTGAAAAAATAAATCAGTCAGTATTTGAAGCTAAGTAAAAGACTTGACAATTTATTAATGAAAATAGAAGTCCTAAAAAGTAATAATAGGCTCTATCATTAATTATCATTGAATACCTAAAATTCTACATTAGTACATTTGCATGAGTTGGCCATATATATCTTCCATATATCTGACTTGAACTAAAGATTATAACATCTCCTAACTTAAGGAGATAGGAATGCATTCATTATCGGGTTTATATTCTCTTTACTCACGCTTAGAAATGGGCGGTCTATCTCTATTCTATAAGTGAAGAGGAGGGGACACCAAAAATAACATTTATCTTTTTTTTATTCCTAATTAAATGAAAAAACTATTTCCATTACTAATTGTTTTCACATTTTTAAATTTTGAATAAAGAAATACCATACACTCTAAATAAACTAAATGCTATATTAAGACTAGTTTCCTATATTAATAGATATTTCATATAACTGCATGAGAAAGAGTAATATGATTACAGTTTTTTGGAACTAAAACTAGTGTTATTCTCCGGCAATGCCCGCGATTTTTAGTTAGGAATAACTATTGTAATTTAGCGTGAAAACTATCAACAAAAGAAGAAAAATAATAAGTCGTCAATACTTTCTGCATTAAACTACTTAAGTACTTAAACCCTTTGTTTTCATTTAATTATTATTATTATTTTTTAAAGAAGGATCAATTACAATATGTTGGTATGGTGGTTGAAGCTCTTTGTTCTTATACTTGAGGTTCGGTTCGGTTATAGATAGATAGGTGTCACTATCTAAAGATGAGAATGAAGGAAATGAGATAGAGAAGCTCTTGAGAAGCTATAACTTCCGCAAAATAGTGGATGGAAGCTCTTGAGAAGCTATAACTTCCGCAAATATAGTAAAATTTTCAACCATTGTCGAGTGAATAATCTATAAGTATGGAGAAAATTTCGCAATAATATTTTTCAAATTAGGCAACAACAATTGGAATACTATGCTACTTTCCGATTAATAGTGAGAAAAATTAGTTTGTATTTTGTTTTATTTTTAATGTCTCAAATTAGTATATTTTTACAAGAATTTTTTCTCTACTTTTTTCTTTACTACCCGTCAGCTTTTTTACTTTCCTAAAATATTTGTGCTAAAAAAATACAGTACATAAAATTATTTTTTAAGGAAAATATAAAAAAACTTTTTGGGATATATGGAAAATAAAAGGTCCAGTTTATAAAAACCAGAACAATACAAAAAGTGTTTTTAGTGAAATAAACAAGAATTTATATTCAGATGGTTTGTTTTTGGAGACAGTGCAACCCTTTCCGGATTCATAGCGGTTCCAAAAACGTATTTAAAATTTACGTGGACAATCATCACAAGTTGCGGGGATAGCTCAGTTGGGAGAGCGTCAGACTGAAGATCTGAAGGTCGCGTGTTCGATCCACGCTCACCGCATTTTTATTGCTTTTGTGATTATAATTTTTTGCCCTTTTTTGCTACTGTAGTCTCTGCATGTATTCCGTTTACAGGACCTAACATTGATCTAATCCTACTCTTTCATGCAAAGACCTCATTGATCTCTTTAGTAGACAGTAGATTCCCTTGCCTTCATTTCATTTACGTCTAATTCGATAGTTTGTTGAAAATGTTGCACAGAAACGTATACTAACACGAGCAGAGAAATAACACAAATCTTGTATCGACTTTTTCTCCCAGATTCTCTTACTTCTCATTCTTACCATTCCAACTTTCCAAGTTATATCATTCCAATCGAGAAAAACGTAACGAATGAAAACAGTGAACATCTTAAGCTTCAATACAGTTTCACATGGACCTTTAGGTTAATTAGGTCAATTTTGAGTGAGATAGCTTCAAAATTTGTATTTATCATCTACTTAATGTTTTATTTCAGATTTTGGTTCAAAGAAAACTGTTTAAAACCCTGAATTGGTTCTCGGTTTTGGATCATTATGTAAAACTTAAGTTTCCTTCTCAAACCACAAATAATGCAGCTAAAATTGGATGTTTTGCTGCAATGAGAAGATATTTTCATCAATCGACCTGTTGTTGACTAGGGACTAGGGACATCGTCAATCAAACTATTGTTACATAAATACAAAATGTAATGCAGCAATTACTATTGCCAATAGATAGTACACAGTTCAATGATGTAGCTCTAATTACTTCAGTTTCCTCTGGTTAATGTCGAAAATTACAATGGAGGATCCTCTTCAACGAAAGAAAGCTATCTGGCAACAGAACAAGGACTTTGCCAAGTTGATATATCCGTAACAAGATCTCAAACTGATCTGTGAGATGTAATGCAGCAATTACTATTGCCAATAGATAGTACACAGTTCAATGGTGTAGCTCTAATTACTTCAGCTTCCTCTGGTTAATGTCGAAAATTACAATGGAGATCTCTTTAACGAAAGAAAGCTATCTGGCAACAGAACAAGGACTTTGCCAAGTTGATATATCCGTAATAAGATCTCGAAACTGATCTATGAGATGCTTGAGGTGCTTATTCTTATTTGCAAGATCCTGCAATTACAAAAGAAAAGAAAATCAATAGGAGATCTCCACTATTTCCGAATGTCATCTGCAAAGCCAAACTTCTAGAGAGAAATGTTGAAGAGAAAATAGAGAGATAATACAAGTGTTTATTACAACTGATTACCCGATGAACTAAGCAAGCATTTATAATTTTATATACAAGATCTAGTAAGAGAAATTACTGAGCTGCTGTGCTGCTAGAACTTCCGGAAATTCATGACATTAGTTACTCATGCTTTGTATAAAAATGGAGTTCAGCTGGCTGGTTTGTTGTGAGTGAAGGAATAACTGAGGTGGATATTTATAGTTCAATTCTTTTCTAATGACAACAATGAAGAGCGTTTGCCTGATTCATACGAGTTAACTATTAGAGATGAATGATAACTTACAAGACCTCACAAGCACTCGGCATCAACGAATAAATGAAAATAGTAATTCACAGATCACAAGAGATAGGCAGCAGTAAGAAAATTTTTAGGATAGTAAAAACAACACTAATTGAACTTAAACATACCATTCTCAGCTGAGATACTTGCTCTTCTAACTTCCCGATCTCGACTTCATCTTCTTGTAATGCAGAATTACCCACGTCTTCCTGATTACATTAAAAGCAATTGAACAAGTCAGATTCCTATAGACATAGTACTCTATTATTCGGAAATTCTTAAATTGACTGAAGGCAAAATATTGAGAAACTAATAAGAAAACTATGGACATACTCACCCCCTGAAGGAGTAACTCCTAACATCAGAAGCACTCCTTTAGGCTGTGTTAATTTGAGAAAGATTATGAAGGGACTCTCATTTTCTTTTGAGAGGAAAAAAAAATTGGCTTAGAACTTAATTTTTTGTCTTTCACAAACCAAATTTAAGAAATTTGCAACTAGATTCTTGGAAAATGATTATTTTTGCTACCAAACATAATTTTTGCTCTAGGCAGATAGAATTCCTATCCTACAGAAAATAATTTCAGACGCAGGAATTCAAAATTTTTCTTTCTTCAGTAATATTTCCTTTTTAGAGCTCATATCTCGATTCCAAGGGCCATACTTGATGCTAATTACATCAAATAATTCTATAAACCAGGGGGCAAATGCAATTATGTCAAAAGAAAACTACTCAAATTCTATGAAAAAATAATTCTTCCAATAAAAAAAGGAGGAAATTACATTATGGCTCTGAGGCATGGAGTTGAGAACAGCTCGAAGGGAAGCCACAGAAGATTTATAACGAAGACGAGCTTCTTCAAGAGCACCACCACCCATATCGAAGTGGTGGGTTGAATCTGATAAAACGTCGCCATTTGAACCCTCACTGTGCCCATTAGCAATGATAGCAGTAGCGGTACTGGAATCAGGAATAACAGCAGGAGAAGTACTTGTAGACCACAAAGCTGGGTTGCAGAGCTCATCGTTCATTGCCGATAGGATCTGGTATGCAGCATCGACTGTCTCTTCTAGATACTTCTGACCTTCGGCAGCTAGCTCCTTCGTTGATTTAAGGTTTTCCGTTGCCATGTCCTTTTCTTCCATATCTGTATTATCAAGATTTTAGATAGGAACAAAGCCAGTCTAAATATTTTGAAAAGTGGATGAAGAACGATAAAGCATAATAAAATCTCCAATATATATTGTAGGGCATCAGTTAAACTAGGCATATGCCCAGATTAAGGTGGATTAATTTATAAGGAGTAGGCATCCTTTTTAACACCATTAATATAACAAACAGTGATATGATGATATCTGTTATATTTCTGTCTAAACTCTAAACTTCATATCTGTAATATACTACCTCCGTTCCAAACGTATTGCAACCTTTGACATTTTGCACTATTCATACACTCTCTTTTGACCTTCTTTTGTGATTTATACATAAGGATAAATATAGTCATGTGAGATTTTGTTAGATTCGTCTCGATATATGCTTAATTAATATCAATTTTTTATAATTTTTACTTAAATAAAATTAGAGATATTAGCGTTTAAAGTATTGCGTTGGAAGGCGTAAAACTCCCTATGTTGCAATACATATGGAACGGAGGTAGTATTGCTTACTGCATTTGTGTCAATGTCACCTTTGCGCATCCCACTTAAATTTGTTAAATTTCTAAATTATCTT
Source organism: Patellifolia procumbens (assembly GCA_947645195.1). NCBI lineage: Eukaryota > Viridiplantae > Streptophyta > Magnoliopsida > Caryophyllales > Amaranthaceae > Patellifolia > Patellifolia procumbens. The sequence continues at coordinate 7,077,034 of CANSGD010000144.1, forward strand.
GCTTAATAATGCAGCAAAGAATGAAGAAACAATAAATTATGTAACACCCATCAAATTACTGAAAGAAAAATCGAAAAACCAAACCCCTTTTTTTGATTCAAGCAAAATCAAGAGAATGAATATTATGCAATCAGAAATTGAAATTTATTGCTTAACATGACAGCAAAGAAAAGTGCCCAGATCAGAAAACCTGCATATTGGTGAGATCAAGTTCATAAAGTAAGGACCAAAACCCAACTCAGATTTGGCAAGAACACACAAAACCAAAACCGTTTAAGCTGCTTTCAGAAGCATCTTAACAAACAGTTGGTGGGCGTGTAACATCTCAACGCTAAGTAATTATGTTTGGATAATTGCACATGCGCGAATAAAAATAAACAAGGCTTTAAATCACCTGTGAATCAAGTGGGAAAGCAATATTTGCCTAATTAGAGCTTTAAAACCCAGAAATTTGTAACCTTCCTTTGAAAATTTTGGCAAAACTTCAGATTTTTTTGGTAGACCCAGTTCAAGAATTCGTAAACTTCATGATATTCGACAAATTTGAGATCATGATTTTGGGTTTAGGAGCTCAAACAACGAATTTGAGCTCATGATTTTCATGAACTAGCTTTAGGGTTTAAGATAGAGAAAGGGAGAGTTGCCCAGTTCCTATCAGATAGATAGGGGGCTCGGCATCTATCAAGTTATACGTAGATAGATTATATGTAGTATATTTTTAAAATTGTAGTATATTTTTTATAAAATTTAAGGTAGTATATTTTCTTCATAAATTTAGAATTTATAAAAAGCGTAGTATATTTATACAAATCGTAGTATATTATGAATCGTAGTATATTCCTATCTGATATCATCAGATAGGAACTAAGCATTTCCCTAGAGAAAGGCTTTTTTCTTAAGAGAAAGGGATTTGGGAGCTTTTCTAGTTCCTATCCGATAGATTGAACAGTAAATCTATCGGGGGTAAACTGGTAAACTCCATTTTAATGAGGTGGGGCCGCATATGTTGGGTTATAAAAAATGGTAAATTTACAGCTGAAGTAGTATATTTAATAAATAAGATAGCATATTTGCGTAAAGCCTAAGTTAGTACATTTTATGAATAATGAAGTATATTTATGAATTTAATAAAATTTAATAAAAAAAAGTAGTAGTATATGTTTTAAGAAGGTAGTATATTCATATCCGGTAGAAATACAGTTCGATGAACATTATATATAACGGATAGGAACTAGGATTTTCTCGGGATTTGGATATTGGGTTTAAGGAGAGATAAAATAAAGAGGAGAAAATACAAGTAATGAGTTGGGGCTTGGAGCTGCCGAAAAACACATTATATAATGAAATTAGGTCCGGACCAGAGACCAGATTCACCCTAATTTTTATAATCTGGAATTTTCTGGTCCGGTTTTAGTCCAATTTCCGGTCCAAACACGATATTGCACATAGCTATGTCTACATAATAAGCTTCAAAATTATGAGTTAACCCCTTATATGCACAATATAAGGAATTGCAAATAAAAATCTCAAAAGGGTGCACCACACTAGCCTTGCTTCATAAAAAAAAAACTTAATGAATTATATAAGCTACAAAATCATCAAGTAAAACCCTTTACTGGCCTCTTAAGTGGTCGTCTTTTGAAATGTTAAATCACTAAGCTTACGAGGTACCAAACATCCTCACTAAAAGAGGTGTTTAACTAACAATTTTGATCCAAAACACTCCATTCAACAACTTGTGAATCCTTTAGTTGTCGGGAAATAACTTGGATCTTTGACCCCCCCACCCCCCCCCCCCCCCCCCACCCCCCAATAGAAAACTAGCACGCTTCCCCTTGGTTCTCAAGATTTCCAATTTCTTGATCGCATATGAATCACATATGACCTTGTCCATGCGAGAAACTCACATCTCTAATGAAGCCGACTCCAATACTACCTAGCAGTTTGGAGGATGTCCCGGCACTTCAACAAATAGATATCTCCTTCCTTTTTTCCTATGCTAAACAACTGTAATCGCCTTTAAACTGTCTCTTTAAATAACTAGATAAGCAACTTCAAATTGGAGTTTCAATTCCATGTCCTATCAAGGTGAAGAGTGAGCTTTTACCTTCAATCATCAAATTTTAACCCCTGCGCGTAAGAACCCAGCAAAAAGGCATAGCAGCTATGTTGCCCCTCACCAATTCATAAAGCTCCAATACTGAAATAAACCAAAAGACACATAAATTAACGCAATTTCCCAAAATACCCAAGTGAAGTACAGAAATTTGAAGAATATACATGAATTAGACAAAGAGGATAGGAAACATAGTTATACTAACATAAGAAATAACCAAAATCATTAGATAAACCCATTCACAACCGGACCATAAAGGGCCCAATTGTACTCATACATTATAGTAGAAGACATTGGAAAAGTAATTGAACAGGAAACCTCGCCAAAATTATTAATTGATAATCACTTTCTTTTTAACAAAAATCAATCTTTCTCTACTCAAAATCCAAAATTAGCAATGGCCCTCAAACAAGCTTTACGATTACAAACAAATAAAGGAGACAACGTCACTAACAAAAATGTGAGGGACAAAAAGAGTCGAGAAACTTCCATCACACCTTCACAAATTAGACCCTTTAAGCTCAAAACTTGTGCAACTCTCAAAAAAATTAGGCAACTAAATTAAATATCAACGGAGATGAAGTGGTAAAGCACAAGGAAAATTGATTCCTCTACCTCCAATATCATCTAAATGAGTAAAGGACCAAGATGGTTATGGCTTACTGTGATAATGAGGATACAGAGGAGGAGAGGGGAGAAATTACGGATGTTGGTTGACGTATGAAGAGAGAGAGAGAGAGACCAAAAGTAAGAGAATGTGAGCCAGGAACGGTGGATTTGATTTGTGCAACTGAACCAATTGGACAGAATTAAACTCGGCGATGCTACTATAGATTCCATCACCAATTCCCATACTTTTTGTTTGGTTCACCTCCTCCTCAATCCATAATTATTATCTGGTGGTAATGGCTTCCCCAAATTCGTTACCTTCCCTTTCCCCTCAAGTAACAAAAGACTTGAACGCAAAACTCTATAAAGGTAATCATTTTTTGTATCATTCTCCCCCTCTATTTGTTTCCATTCCCTTACTATTTCATAACTTGAACCAAACAACCCCTAAGTCTATACTCGTAGATAATAAATAATCCGGTGGCTGATCCATGTTCCCGAAAGAGGAGGGTGGCACCAACGTCAAAATAGTATTGGAAAACACAACACAAAGTATTGAATTCCACAAGTTGTAAAATCCAAATGTAGCATAATACAAAGTATTAGAAATCTTCACATCATGTTCTCAAAGTTTGGAGTCAATTTAAAATCTCGACAAAGCTAACATTTGAAAACAAATCTTTTTCAGATAAATAATCAAACCATCATTCAACCATTTATCTCCGATGCTACTACCCAATAATCAATATACTTGTGATTTGAGTCATTCTCTAGAAAATGTTCTTTTTGAATATGTTCAAATACCTAAATTCATACACGAGCAACAATGCCTAAACTCAATTAGCTTTTACTCAACCTTATGCACTACCTAATTCGGAAAAACCTAATCCAGCACAAACGAGCTTCATCAATCTCACAAATCAAAATTGCCAGATTATCAATAGTAGAAGCAAAAAACTCATTTCATCAATGCGAATTTCAAATTTATAACATAGTTTCCTAATATAATCCGAAAGGATGTGAATGTATCGTTTATAACACAATATTAGTCAAGTAAATTAATAAAATCATCACTAACCTCAAAAATTCAGTCACCGACTAAATTTTTCGGAATTTTTGCGGAGGATTTAAGTGAAGAATTAAGCCAAGTTAAGAGAATCTGAGCTATTGTTCACCTGTAGAGATAGCGTTCACTGTGGGAAAAACATAAGTGAGTTGATTACTTTGTGAAGGATGAGGGAGAGAGAAGAATAGGGCGACTGGGGGAGGGCATTGTTTGTTTGGGCTAGGAAGCTATTTAGGTAACGATTAGCCAACTAACAAGATGTATAATCATGTTTACGTTCATGCGGTCCATCGCTGAGGTAAAGTAGAGGCACGATCTAATCAAGGCATTTGTATAATCTTAAGTGGTCCGCTCGTAAGCTGATAAGATTATATGTACAACTTAATTGGTAATATGCATAATCTAATAAGACTATATATACAACCTTAATTGGTTACATACACCACCTAATAAGGGAATAAGGCATATGCACAACCTTAACTAATCACATACATAACTTAATGTTTTTAAAGATGTCTTAACCATGGTTGAATAATAACGGCTACAAAGTCCTTTTTGCCTTGCTAGTAAGGGCATTTCAGTTTCTGTACTCCTTTGTTAGTTAGCTAACAGTTTGCCATTTATTCTTTTTCAAAGCAATTAGTAAGAACTCTTTTCACATGCTTATTTAAAAAATATTCCCCATAGCTTTAATCAAGGTAAAAAGCTCAGTCAACCACCTTGGTGATGATCACGTGACCTACACGGCCTTTGCTTTTTGATGCTTCCTTTGTCAGTAATCGCACTAAGACGAGGGCCTTGTAACTCGACATTATCCATACTTTTGAAATGGTTCGTCAATAGAGATGTTCCCACATGTGCTCCTTTCTCCAATGGTACTAAAATTCCTAACCTTATCTCGACTTCAGTTGAACAACGTAAGACGATCAAATTATGGGTCAATCTTGTTTTCGTTTTCTTGTAGGAATGCTAACGCGGTTCCCTTGTGTTTTCTTCAGTTGCTTTGTAGTATAAACCTCATAAAAGTCGCACCCTTTAAAACTGACCTACTTAAATTATCGACTTTTGATAGTTGTCAACTGAATTAGCGGATGTAGTTATTTTGAAGTGCAAAAAAAACACAAGAGACTTTAAAAAAAACAACCAATTAGTTATTTTGCACACACATACTTAAATTATGCTATTTCATCTTCATGATGTATTTTTTCAATGACATTTTGTTTGGCCCATTTTCTTTTAGTATGTCCTTTACAATTTCCCCACCTAAGTAAAATAAAAATAATTGAATACATCAAATAAAAATAGGTGGAATAGTAATAAAAGAAAATAAAAAATACTTTCTTCATTTCATAACTGCAACGATTGTGATTTCGCTGTATTCCATGCACCAATTTGACCATTAGAATCTTTAATTTTATATTTGTAAAAATAATGGAAAACTTGATATTGAAAAATTACACTTAAAAAAATCTATTATATTGATACTTCTTCCATTTTCTAAGATAATTAAAACATGTGCAACTTGCTCAACTTTGACAATTTGGGCCAGGACTAGTGATGGTTGTTTATGGATATTTGACAAAAAGAAAAAATGTGCATAGAGGTTTATCAAGTGCAATGTTATAGGATTGTAACTAGTATTAGTATTAGGTCCAGATTGTCTCAGGGGTTTGTTCGCTATAATTTAGTAGTAGTTAAAAATGACTAATATTTTTGAGGGGTAAAAATTACCGATAATCAAAAGTTGTTATACATGAATTTCAAAGTCAAGTACGGTCATTAATTTTGAAGAAAGAATAACATAGCGTAGAGATGATTGGAACTCTGTCAACTCTTTATTTCATGAGCACCGGATAGTATGTGTGACAAATTGCAACTCTTGTATATTCTCCTTAATAACGTTGATTGCTCTACTAAACAAGGGTTGAACAGAGAATTTATGCGAGTAGCTTAGCGAGCTTGGTCGAGCGATTAGAATGTGGTGCATGTTATTAGGAAGAGCCACCAAAAGGCTACAAGCTTACACGTGGCTTCACTCTTGCATGCAAACAAACCAAGTGTCATCATACATGCATGTGATTCATCTCATACTTTGCTTAATTCCCTAACTCACAAGTCACAAGACTCAGAACAAAAAGATATTGTATTAGTAATACTTCAAACTCCATTTTCATCATTTGTGAATTTTCAGGTATGTGGAGAAGGTGGATTGGCATAGGAGAAGATGGGTTGAAGAAAATAATAGGGTGTAAACAGATGAAATTGACGAAGAAAGGAAGAGTAAGAGAGTATTCATCTAAAAGAGACGATTTTCCTACACTAGAAAACCACCCTGCTGCCCAAAGTCATGCAGAGGAAGCCGTGGAATCACAGAGGAGAGTTCAACACACGGCGGCTCGAACTCTGGCTCGAACACTCATGAAAGAGTTCCAAATATACCGTTGGAACCCTAATTCGCCCAACAACAAACCCTTTCTTCAATCCTTTTTCGTCGATCTCACTTCCTGTGGCCCCATGGTTCTTATCATTCTTCCCTGTTTTTCCTCCTTTTTAGCTACTCTTCCATCTCCGTCTCATTTTATTTGTTACATATTGACTTTAAATACTATTTACACTGCAATTTTGGCTGTATTTGAATCTTTATACACAATGAAATCATACTCGTGTAGGATTTTGTTCAATACGGCTCAATGTGTACTTTTCAAATATATATTTTTTATAGAAAAATTGGTATCTAATTTAATATACTATTAATTTTTGTGTTTCAAAAACTATAAGATTTTTACAAATATACAATAAGGTGTTTTATAATAAGAAAATATTGTGCTTTTCAGCTTATTTTCAGTTCAGTTCAGCTCCAATCAGTTCAGTTCAGCTCATCTCTATTCTTTTATAACTATTTTGTTAAATATTATTGTTTTGGTCTAATTTATTTTACTAATTACTCTTATTAATATTTTTGTTTATTTATTTTATATTATTATAAATAAGTATTATTATTATGTATTTATTTTTATATCATCATTATTATTATTATTTTATATTATTTTGTTTATAATAGCTTTACCTATTATTATTACTATTATTATGGAGGAATATGTTTAAGGTTAAAATCACAAATAAACCAACTTTTAGCCCACAAATCAATCAAATCGCATCAAAATAATTTATGATGTAATTTGCGCGGTCGGACCTAATTATTTTATTAATAAATACAATTATATTATCAAATATAATTATTAAAATAGTTATATTAATTTATTTCTTAGATAATGTTGTTATTATATAATCATCATCAAGTATTAATATATTAATATAAAATAATTATTATTAATTATTATTATTATCATTAATTATTATTATTATTTTATAATTATTAATATTGTTATTTTATAACTATTATTTAAAAATATTCAAAATACTATTATTATTATTTATTATTAATTACTAATTTTGTTTGTTTTTAATTATTACGAATTACTTTGAGGGATAATCAAGAAAATTTATGCAATCTATGCAATGATTGTTTGGGGAATAAATAAAGTATGAGAGAAAATGTTATAAAATAAAAAATTAAGGGTGATTGGGTGTTTAATGGGAAGAGTAGGCCCCAAAAGTGTGGGAAATTGGAACATAGGATGTGAAAAAAGTGAAAGTGTAACGATTAAAAAAAACGTTCTAAAAAGAAAAGTGTAACAATTAAAAATAAACAGAGGAAGTATTATTTTTGGCCCCCAAACAATCCAATATTCACATTTTTCTTTGGCTATTTGACCAAGTGAGAAGGTTAACCAAAATACATTTATTAAAACTCTATATAATTGAAATATATTTTGGTAGGTTTTTTTAATCTAAAATTTATTGAAAATATGGCTTAAAGCTAACTCTTGGTTTTCTTAAGAGTCTCACATTGATCATGGGAGGGGATTTTCCTTTGTAAATATATTCCTTCCTTTCTACTTATGTTTTAGTTGCTAGTATGTGAGGCTTTCATTGTTGTGCTTCATGTGTTTGGGCTTGCTACTACCACACTCGTGTGCTGCCTGCTCAGACTAGGTTGGTTCAGGGCGTGGGCTTGGGGTCGGATTTGAAAATTAGAACTAAGCCAAGCTCTATTTTTAGACCTGGTACGTGTGTGTGTAACGGGTTGTAACATTTTCGATTCAAAACTTTCACGTTATCGTTACAGTATTTATGACAACCCTTGATTTTCTTCAGCCTTTACATGCCTTCCGTTTTGGGTCTGATTTGTTTCTATATATAATTAGATACCTTCTTCTTTAGTTTGTTACACAAAAATACTCTTATATGTTCTTCTTTTCTTTTCTTTGGGTACGTGCACTTCTCTAAAGAATAATGTGTTAGTTGTGACATTTTAGGGTTGTTGTGTTAGCCATGGGAACGTTTCGGCCAGTTGTAATTACTACCATTGTCGGGTCGCTTTTAAGTCGATGGTCTCCCGTCATGACACAATCTTGAAATATTTTCCAACCTGGCCATTCCAGTCCGATCCTTCTTTCTTTTAAAAACAATTGATCACATATGAAAATTTACGTATACGTGTAAATTAGAATTTGTCATAGCCTACTTATTTGATCGTGAATTAAACTATGAATAGGTTTTGGATGCATTGCAAAAGATTAAAGCAGAGGATGACTCAAGTTTAAGCTATAGAAGATCATGTAGAGAAGGCATTTGTGGATCATGTTCTATGAATATTGATGGCCTTAACACTGTGGCCTGCCTTAAACCCATTGACTCGGATACTTCAAAGCCTACCACCATCACCCCCTTGCCGCATATGTTTGTTATCAAAGATCTTGTGGTTGATCTTACCAATTTTTATGAACAATACAAGTAAGTACTTTTTCAAATATGATGCTTACTTATGAATTGATTGACTTTAAAGATTCTTCCTCAAGCTTATGTGGTACTTTTGCTCTTACCTCATGTTTGCTATTACACATATTTTACATATTTTATTACCATTATCATCTTTTAGTACCACTTTCTAGAGGAATCATTAGTTTGTTATGCATGTGTGGATCATGCATATAATAGGGTTGAGTGCACGACAGGGTTGAATTCACATGTCGTGCACGTGTTGGACCTAATTAGGGACTTACATTGAGTCAAACCCTAACTTATTAGTAAAACAAGTGGATGGCTAGTATGATATCTAATGGCTAATTTATTAGTATAACTAATGGGAATGACTAGTTAGATATCTGAATTTTGGAATATACTCGGATCCGATGAAAATTTTTGCAGTTTTACAACTAATCAAACAAGGATAATGAAAATTGTAGGTCAATCGAGCCGTGGCTAAAGACGAAGAAGGCACCAAAAGATGGGCGAGAGTATAGGCAATCTCCTCAAGATAGAAAGAAGCTCGATGGGTTGTATGAGTGCATATTATGTGCTTGTTGTACCACATCATGCCCTTCGTATTGGTGGAATCCGGAGGAGTTTTTGGGTCCAGCAGCCTTGATAAATGCATATCGATGGGTGTCCGACAGCCGAGATGATTATACGGAAGAGAGATTACAAGCTTTAACCGAGGATCATAAGAAACTGTATAGGTGCAGGACCATCAGGAATTGTACCGCAACATGTCCGAAGAGCTTAGATCCTGCTTCTGCCATTAAGAAAATGAAGATCAAAAGTATGCTTTCTTTGTCACGCGGTTAACAAGTATGAATAGGAGCATTGAAACAATGTTCATTTCCCGATCTTTGTTATGGTTTATTTCTTTCTTTTAATGCTTTTTCTAGATTTCTTTGAGCATAGCTTAGCTAGTCGTTTGAGTTTATTAGGTGGCTAGATCCTAAATTTTGAACATGCTAGTGAAGCTGTTGGTACTTGGTATATATGATTAGTACTCTATAGTAGCGATAATTGAATGCATCTCGAGACTAATTGATCTATCTCTATTGTCATTGACTAATAATTACTAGCCTAACAAGGTAGTCGCAAATCAAGTGAAGTTGTACCTGGAACAAACGTATCGTGGCAATGTGTTCCTTTCATATTAAACTAGATTTCTATGCACGCGATGCGTGGGACAATAATTTTATGATGAAATTTCATAATCTACAGTAGATAATTTTATAGATAGTCGTATTTTACCACCTAAACTTTACATGTTTTAGAAAATCCCACCTTAATGATTTTGTTTAAAAAAATTTCACTTACCATTTATAATTTCATTAAAAACTCCCACCACTCAACGGTTTTTGTCAAATTTCATTAACAAAACCGTTAAGTGGGTTCCACATATGCATTTTGTTAACAAAATGGAACTTGAAATAGTTGCAATTCTTTCCAAATAGTTGTAATTCGTTCCAAATTTGCTCTAAAGATATTGAGGATTTGCCCTTAAATTGATGAAATTGACTTTAATTTCAGCGTAAACTAATAATAAAATGCATATGTGGGGCCCAATTAACGGGCTGTTAACGAGATTTAACAAAAATCATTAAGTGGTAGGAGTTTCTAATAAAATTGGGAATGGTAGGTGGAAATTTAAAAGAAAAAATCATTAAAGTGAGAGTTTTCAAAAACGTGAAAAATTTAGATGGTTTTGAACAAAAAATCCTAATTTTATTTGTATACGTGTTATGGTACCATAACAATATGGAGAAGGGCGAGGATCGGTGGGATCCACCGTAGAACTTGTGTGTTTTGGCTACTATAACAAGATAAAATGTGAAGGTACTCAACATATTTTGTTTTCAAGCTAAATTCATTTTGGCTCATATTCTTTGAAAACATCACATACTTCCCACCATCAACTACAATTTTTGTTATATAGTACCCGGTAAGGCATTTTTTCGCTCATTGTCCAAATAAGAAAAAATTCAAAAGTACTTGTAAATACTTTATCATGTTTCTCACTCATGCTAAAATACTTTATCATGATCAATTTGATCAAATGTGCCTTCGCTCATGAACAATCAATTACTTATATATTCAAAATAAAAAATTTCAAAAGTATATAAAAATATAGCAAAGTGGGTGTCTATCTATAGATCTAAAGAAAATATAATCGTTGGTATTTTTTAAAATTATTTTTACTTTGTAGATTTTTAGATATTTTAGTTAGAAGTTTTGAACATCTTTTATTAAAAATCTGATGGTTAAATTTGGAAATAAAACTTAATTACTTAATAAACTCATTGATTTATTTTATTTATTTTTCCTTTTTTTCTTTTTGGTGTCCACCCCCACCTCTTCACTTATATAATAGAGATTATCCATAAAATAGAATGTCTGAACTTATTTATTTGCTCCATTCTACACTATTTACTTTATGTTTCTAAAGTGATTCATATTAACCAATCAACTTATAGAAAAATAAATTAATTAATTAATCCTTTTCTTTTACAATGATGTCATTCTTTTATATAGAGTAGTACTTTATTAAAAATTTAGAATATTAGTTATACCAATTTGACTAGTTGTAATCGTAGTATGTAATTGATATACAATATATAATTCTGACCATTAATATCTATCATCAATTTGTAAATTTATAAAAAAAATGAGTTCAAATAATAGCATTTGATCCTATGCTCCGTCTTTTTAAATGGCTCCCTTTGACTTTACTATTCACGTGATGTACATTGACTATCTTTTATGGTTTGTACTTGCGATAACAATATAGTCAATGGATATTCTTATGTTCGTCTTGTATTTTCAAAATATCAAGTTATACCTTACCCTTATTTATAGTTCAAGATATTGATTGGATTTATACATTGACACATGTGAAAAAAAAACAAGTTAACAGAAAAAACGAAGGAGCTATTAGTAAAAAATTATGGTTGCTTAAACTACTTAATTATAGCATAGTAGCTCCTCATCATGTTTTTTTTTAATAGTAAAATCATTTCATTAATAAAGAGTCATATGACATCTACAATAGAAATTCGAAACTGACAAATAGATAACAAAATGAAACAAATAAAGGTTTCCATCATGAAAACTACAATCGTTGAGTAGATCTTGCATTGTGGAGCATCCCTCGCTTATATTGCTGGAATCTACAGCTTTTTTGGAGAGACAATCTAACGATTTGATGTAGTTATGGGGACAATTGTTATCTGGATCATCTGTATAAATTTGAATATTTGGTAACCGTTGTAATCTCGTATAATTCTTTATCCACGAACCAATTTCACGGCAATTCATCTGACCTTGAATCCGGTAGAGTAAATTAAAAAACACGAAAAGTCTCATAAAGAGAAGAAAAACCCTATCTTTCGAGGGAGGAAAGTTCCACATGGAAGGAAAGATCGTTATTCGAAACTAGAAAGCAAAAAACTAAGGAAAAAGAAGTAAAAACACAAAGATTGGGGCTTTCCACCGATAAAATCCGATGGAAGCCCCTCTAAAAAAACTCTAATGGAGGCTAGGGTTTTAGAGAGGAGAAAGAGGGAGAAAGAGAGGCGGCCAGTTAGCTCCTCATCATGTTTAATGTAGCAAGTGGCGGACCCAGGAATTAGACGATGAGGGGACAATTATATAATTCAGCACAAATCTATTTATTGACAAAAATTCGGGTACACAATTAAAAACATACTCAATCCAAAAGGTCATTTTAATATTACAATTTAAGTACATACTACTAAAATAAATTTTGAGTCTTCTCACCAGATTACATTGATTTGGAGGGTGATCCATTATGTCCATTCTTAATTTGGGTATTTTAACCGATGTTTTTAGTAGATATGAGAAGCCGGTGTTAAAAGGCAAAGAAACCAGTTATTTATAAAATCCAGTTTTTTTGATCAGTCAAAGAGACCTGATTTTACACATAATCGCGTAACCGGTCTCTTTGATTTTTTCTTCTCCGATTTTCTTAAAAAGTAGGGGGGACAGTGGTCCCCCATTAACGTCGGTTTTGTCACTGTATATAACATGAGCTTCCTGAATTCGACCCTAGAGACGAAACCGTGTAGAGGAAGTTGGAAATTGTATATAACATGAGCTTCCTGAATCATTCGTTGAAAGACCCTAAAAATCTATGTATAATGCAATTGAGAAATATAAATTCAAAGACAAACTTACTCAAAGTCTATAAATTCCAAACTTTATAATCAAGTAGTTAGGATGTGGGTAGTATTTCTTCACAGTATATGGCAATATCCTTCCAAACACATCTGTAGAAGCATAATAAGCGTCAGACTACATATTTAAGTATTTAGATAATGCATTTGTTTGGCACTTTTATTTAACAAAAGTAAATGAGTACCTAGTAAGTAATATAGTAATTTACGGTAATAATTCACAAATGAGTAAGCAATTTAAAGGAATAAAATAAATTAGGCAATTAACTGATTACAATATCAGGCAAATTAAAAGATTCACTTAAAATATAGCTTAATTGACGTCAAATAAAAGAAATTTTTTGAGTTTTAAAGGTTACAGGGATTAGTTTTGGATATAATATCTTATACTTAATTAAAGGTCTAGCAGTTATGGCAAATAATCTCATATTTAACCGTTAATTAAGAAAAATATCATATTTAATCGTGATATAGTAGTTATGGCAAATAATTTCCCCTAATTTTTAGTTGTCAAACCGGTAATCAAGAATATTACCTAATATTTAGCTGCCAACCGGTAATTAAGGGATTTTTTCCCACTAATCTTGCGTTTAAATCGGTTCAATGTTCTCCAATGATGAGAAAAAGACACGTGGCTATACATTACTTGAATAATACACGTGACACACGACTTAAGCTACTTTCAACATGTGACATTAATCATTTTGCTTTAGTGTATTATATAGATAGATAGATATAGATAATATTTGACAAACATTCCCTAGAATAAATTCAACAATTCACATAAATACTACTCCCTCCGTTCCCTTTTGTTCTTCCCACTTTGACTTTTTTCTCTCTTAAGAGATTGTAAATAGGAAGAACAAAAAAGAACATAAGAAATAATAAGCTAAGATAAGTTAAAACCAACCCCTACTCAACCATTTCCATTTGTTCCCAACTAGTCACAAACTCACAACTCACAAGTTAACCATAAGCGAGTTTACCGTGTCAAAAAGCATAACTTGTCACAAAGTACTCAGGCAAATTAAATGAGTACCTAGTAAGTAATATAGTAATTTACGGTATTAATGCACAAATGAGTAAGGAATGAAGTAAATTAGGCAATTAACTGATTACAATATCAGGCAAATTAAAAGATTCCCTTAAAATATAGTTTAATTGACGTCAAATAAAAGGAAGTTATGAGTTGTAGTAAACGTTAATTAAGGGATTAGTTTTGGATATAATATCTTTTACTTAATTAAAGGTCTAGCAGTTATGACAAATAATCTCATATTTAACCGTTAATTAAGAAAAATATCATATTTAATCGTGATATAGCAGTTATTGCAAATAATCTCCCCTAATCTTTAGCTGTCAAACCGGTAATTAATATTACTCAATATTTAGCTGCCAAACTGGTAATTAAGGGGTTTTCCCCCACTAATCTTGCGTTTAAACCGGTTCAATGTTCTCCAATGATGAGAAGAAGACACGTGGCTATACATTGCTTGAACAATACACGTGGCACACGACTTAAGCCACTTTCAACATGTGGCATTAATCATTTTGCTTTAATGTATTATATAGATAGATAGATAGATATAGATGATCTTTGACAAATATTCCCTAGAATAAATTCAACAATTCACATAAATACCACTCCCTCCGTTCCCTTTTATTCTTCCCACTTTGACTTTTTTCTCTCTTAAAAAAAATTGTAAATAAGAACAGAAAAAATAATAAACTAAGATAAGTTAAAATCAGCCCCTACTCAACCATTTCCATTTGTTCCCAACTAGTCACAACTCAGGACTCACAACTCAGGACTCACAGCTCACAAGTTAACTATAAGCGAGTTTACCGTGTCAAAAAGCATAACTCGTCACAAAATATTCATTTGTGAACTACTCCTTACAGTCCTACCATCAAGTATTCAATTTGCCGCCAAATCATGGCGTGACCTCTTGCTCAAGAAATTCACGACATAAACGCCACCGTATAACCATAGCTGCAGCATTCACCAATTTCAGATTATTGAGTCAAATTGCAACCGCTCATCACTCTGATTTCAATCGATTCCACAAAATTCGTATTTTTTCTGTTCAATGTATAGGTCATATTCTCTCTCCTTCAGAGTTCGCTCAAAGCAGGCGTTCAATTTTCTTCAACGGTTTGTCAATTCGTTACTTTCTCCCTTTTAATTCATTCTTTTGTTCAATTTTCTTCGAAATGCCTCATAATATCTACTAATCTACTTCAATTTTTGCTCGAAATTGTTGTTTGCACTATGAATTATGATGATAGCGATGTATGTAGTTACTCAATTGAGTTATGGATGTGTTCAAGCTCCAATTTAGGGTTACTTTAGTGCAGAGTTGGCTTTACCTAGGTTAGTTATTTAATTAATTATCGTTATCCATAATCCAGAGGAGATCGATCGAACGAACGACTTAGGAGTTTGGTCTACTGTATATAGGTTCGTTTTTGTTGCTACTCCAGGAGTTTAGTCAAATTTCAACGCTCAGTACTCAATGTTTGAGGAATTACAGCTTGAATTCTAATTTTCTGTTTTTTTTTTTTTAAGTAGAAATTTATTTGCCTGCTGACCTTTTCTATGGATGATCTTCTGAGAAATTGTTTGATTCGTTCTAGCAAGGCTTGTTTAGTGTATGCCGAGCAATCCAGAGGTGTAAGAATTCAAATAAGTAATTGATATCGATTTTATAGAAAGAGACTACTATTTAGGCCTGGGCGATGCCTCCAAGCTTTAGTGCGGTACAATTTAGTAGTAATTAAAGATAACTAATGTCATTTAGTGTGAAAAATACCAAGTAGTACTTGGTCTAGTGGAAAGGATTGTACCCTTCCAACCTCAAGGTTGGGGGTTCAATCCCCACTAGGGGCACTTTGAGGGTAGGGATTTCCCTTACCCTTCCCCCCTAGTCTCAAGTGCCTGGTCCAATAGGATCCGAGCGGGGTCCGAGCCACTTCTCCTTACCAAAAAAAAAATAAAATAAAATAAAATAAAATTTAGTGTGAAAAATAATCATTACAAAACAATGAGTTATAATATAAATTTCAAACTTTTGAGTTAACCCTTGGTTTCCATTCATATATAATCATAAATTTTGATGAAAGAAGCAATATTAGTGTGGTGGAGGAAGGGTTAGAGAACTCTCTTCCATGCTCGAGGTCGCGAGTTCAAATATTTTCATAGACAATTTATTTTTAATATATGAGAATGATGGGGATATAATGTTATTGAAAGGGAGATGGTAACACATGGCGGATAGCAATTATTGTCTATACTTTTTAAATGTGAAGTATATAAATTTCAAAGCTAATGTTTACTGTGAGGGAAAACTTATTTTAGCGAATTCTTCCTTAGTATTCACTATAGATTTGTCAAATTTGGGTGTCTGGGCATTTGTTGGTTGTACGATGAGGTAACTTATATGCAATGCATTGCATGCGACAAAAAGAACGTCGTAACTCGTAAGGAATAGTAGGCCTTTTTTTTGCAACCAAAAAGTTGCAATAATCATGGTATAATGTGAATGCTTGCGAGTTTTGTGCTTGTTTTGTTGCGAAGGTGCTTCGAGATAGTAAGCATTTCATTAGGTTGATGAGCATATATCGACCAAAAATAAAGTATTACTACTCGCTGTTTGGGGTAACACACAAGTTTTACATGCGCTAGGTTATGAAATCTTTCAACGTGGGATGAACTCCCTCCCTTATACTTCAACCTATGCTCTCCAGTTACCTTCTAATTCTTGTTTCTGACCAATGTATCTAGTGCGCCTAAATTTAAAAAGTTTGATGCAAATTTAAACTGTGTGCCCTCGGTTTACCTTTTGCTGCCCCTCAGGCACTGAACTTCTAGATATGTAGCATTCTAGTCTGCAAATCAATTCAACAAATGGTTCTTCACAATCGGTAATGATGAAAACTTTTTAGGTTAAGTCAACAATGAGTCGATGACTGTACTTGTAAACACGTGGATCTTTTATTCAACCTATGATTTCCCTTAAAGGATTAGGTTAGAGTGGACTCCTTACAGAGTACATCTAGGTCTAAGAATGAGATTGGATCAGCAGTTCTTATTCATAATTTTGGATTTATGGGGGTGTCTTTTTAAAAATATATGACTGTAAGCTGTACCTTTTCTTTCTTGCATCAATTCTAGCTGCTGTTTTGCCAGCAGAACATGTATAGTGCCTAGACCATTTAGAGGGTAAAGTCTTGGTCCTTGGTTACATTCAGATTGTTGCCCTTGTGTAGCTAATCTAGCTATTACCTGGATATCTTCACTTGCTGATCGTTATTCATGAACAAATCTTGCATTTGATAACAAATATCATGGTTTGGAACTCTTTTTTTATATTTTACATTCATCTTTCATCTTTTATTTTTTTTTAGATGTGCATGATCCTTTGCATATTTGCCATAAGCAGGTAGTGGTTGCATAGTCCTGACATGGAAAATGCTATGTTTTTTAATTGGGAATTCAAATTGCAGCTTTCTGTTAGAGATCAATGATTAGGATTTAGTTACAATTACAGGAAAATTTTGATAGAAATATTGGCAGGCGCATGCTGAAGTTTGATAGACCCAGATTAGTGAAATGTAAATTTTCATTGATTGGAATAATTTGTTACAATGATTAGGGGAGATACATATGATAAATGTGTTGCAACTTGCAAGATTTCATCAGGAACCCTTGCTTATGGTATAGTGGGAGGGTGCATAGACTCCACACTCTAATATACAACTTTATCTCATATTTATAGGAGTGACATAACATAATCTAGAATATTCTATACTAATGTTACATAATTTAATAATATCTAATACTAGATTCCTCTAGATTCGTCAAACCCTAGAATTTTCTATAATGTGCCTTGATTACAATAGATATCTATTTAGATAATTCTAGAATTCATCTAGTTTTTTATTTTGGACATATTTCTAGATTTTCCTAGATTAATATTTCTAACACTCCCCTTAATCTTGACAAATCTGAATTCATTTATCTTCTTGAATCTTGTTGTAGTTGCATTGCTCCACAAATATGCAATCTTGTTGACCTTGTAAATGTGCTTACCTTGTGCTTTAGCCTTGGACCGCTTGACTCATTGTTGATGAACTCGATGCTCTTGTTTCCTTGCATTGTCGATATCTTGATTATTAATTCGACTGTTTCGACTTGTGGGGTCTTTTTGACCAAATTTGTTTATGGATATATGCCTCTATTGCTTGTATATTGCTTGGCTCTTGCCTAACTTGTAGTGCCGGCACATGACTAGGGACTTTCTTTTTGCCCCTTGATGAATCAGTTGACAATATTTTGATGTTCTCCAACCATGAATGTATAGCGCTAGCATATATTTGCCAATTGCCACCCATATGCTTGTAATGATGTGGCTTTGATTAACCATGAGGGTGATTTGGTTGGTTTATTAGCCACCATGTGCATGTGCATGTGCATGTGAAATATGTAATTATATGAGAAATAATATATTGATTTATGAAACGTGGAGTGATTTTGAAAGAAATATAATTTGGGAAGCAAGTAATGACTTACTTTGATTTTGGGTAAAAACTCGGAGAAGACATAATCTTCTAGCTCTGATCCCATGATAGAAATATTGGCAAGCGCATGCAGAAGTTTGATGGACCCAGATTAGTGAAATCTAAATTTTTATTGATTGGAATAATTTTTTACAATGATTAGGGGAGATACATATGATAAATGTGTTGCAAGGTTCCGATAGGAATTCTTGCTTATGGTATAGTGGGAGGTGCATATTACTCCACAATCCAATATACAATTCTATCACATATTTATAGGAGTGACATAACTCAATCTAAATTATTCTATACTAATCTTACATAACTTCAAAAAATCTAATGCTAGATTAGTCTAGGTTCCTCAACCCCCTAGAATTTTCTATAATGTGCCTTGATTACAATAGATATTTATTGAGGTAATTCTAGAATTCATCTAGATTTTTATTTTCGACATATTTCTAGATTTTTCTAGATTAATATTTCTGACAAATTATCCTGTTAGTCATTAGCATATATAGACATCCAATTACTAATGCTCCAGTAGGTTTAAGTTTGCACTTGCTCTGTTTCTAGTTTATCTATTTTCAGCTTTATGTGTAGAGAAAATGCCATTGTCCTTGTGTCAGAAAAAAGTAGTTTTTCGTGGCAATTTAGAGTCAACTCTATGAGAATCAACAAACGTGAAACAATGTGATCTGTAAATCTGTACCCGCTGTTTCATATTTTTTTTATATTCTTTCTTGGCTTTAGTATCATCCTCATTTTAATCTCTGATGATCTGCTTTAAAGTAGCAGATGAGTTTTTGATTATATTGGTTCCGGTATATGATCTCTCATTCTCTATTTGTAAATAAATCTTCAAGTAACTAAGCTGTTACGTTTCCCTTAGGCTTGATCCATCAAAGAGGTGCCAGTGTCGTGGTTATGCTAAATCAGCGAGAGATACTTCTGAAAGTTCAAGAGGACTACTAACAGAGACACGTCCAAGTACTAATTATAGGGGATTGGTGGCTTTTGCTATTGTATGTATCTTAAAATAATAAAAATCCATTTTTTAATGCTAAGCACGGGTGTCAACTGTTGTATTTCTTGACCATATCGAAATTTCTCTTTTAGATTGCTTTCTATTGTTGGCACTTCTTCCCTTTTTGAATGTTTCTCATCCTCCCAAATTAAATAAAATTTGCAGCCTGCTGCTTTTCTTGGAGTGGCTGGTTATGCTCGTTACAATGACGAGAGAAGAGCTACTCAGAAAGGTACCATGATATTCATCTTTTTTTTTTTGTATACGTGATGTCATTAACTCTATGAGCAAGGCAACAAATTTTGGTTGAATCATTCATTTTTGAGAAACTGCCAGATGGGTGGCTTATGCTTTACAAAGCTCCCCTTAATTGTTCATCTTAAAATATTCTGTACTTTTTTTCTCTGTACCTCGAAAACTTGTTGTCTTATGGGCCACTCCCTCCGTATATAGACTCCTCTGTTCCTTTTTGATAGAGACACTTTCTTTATCATGGTCTCCAATGCACCTTTGACCATTAATATCTTTAATTACATAATAGTAAAACTCTTTAAAAAATATATTTTGAAAACTAATATTGAAACCATTCTAACAATTGAGCATGATAATGCACTGTTTTCTTAGTGATATTTATTAGTCAAAGTTTTTAGTTTCTAGCTTCAAAGTTCCTTATGTTAACTACAAGAGGCAAGTATAAGTGTATAACCACAGGAGTGAGTACATATAAAGTGTCTTTATTGATATTTTAAAAATGTTTTAGCTTCTATCCGATAATTTGAAACCAACGAATCAAAATAATTGTATAAGAGAATACGTTTATAGGGGTGTTTTGGGTTAATACGAATCGAAAGAGACTACAAAATAGGACAAATAGAAAGGTTGACATTATGTTTTGGATGGACGGAATACCTTTTGTAAGTTTAACCTTAAAATTGGAGTGATGTTTGAAGCATGCTTCCAAATTAGTTGGTGAATCCTTTGCCACTTTGCCTATGTTTAAGTATTGTACTTCCGTTTCACAATAGTTATTCCGGCTTGACTTTTGCGCTATTCACATACCTCCCTCGTTGTCTCTTTGTCCTCTTTTCTGTTTCTTTGTTAGCTTTTGGCATTCTTCTTAACAAGAGTGAAAACAATTGAGAAAAATGTTGGTGGCTTGTTTAGGTTCCAATCTTGAAGAAATAGTAGAGAGATGAATCTTGCTATTGTAAGAAATGGAGGGACAAACCAATTAAGAGTATGGGAAAACAAAAAGGGACGAAGAGAGTATCGGAGTTGGGGAGGGTGTTTGAGGGCTCTAAGGAGGTTCCAGCCCCAAAAGTGAGGCTAGAAGGGGAAAAGTGTGTGGGAAAAGGAAATGGTGGGTGTACCAATGGATTTGGTAGTTGGGGATGGCTTTACTGCGGTAGAGGAGGGATGGGCTGATGGAAGGAGGGAAGTGGTGGGTGGCTGCCGCTGGTGGATTTATTTGCTGGGTGGTAGTGGTAGTGGTAGGGTAGGGGTGGGTTGGTGGCAGGAGGGAAGTGGTGGTTTATGAGTGGGGGGATGACTGATGAGAAAGAAGAGAGAGAGAGAAATGAAGAATATATATATATATTAAAAAACGTATGCACATATTGCAATCCTCCACGTGTTAATCTCCCTTCTTTCCATCTATATTTTATCTACGTTATTCTCAGAAAAAATACAAATTGTCCATGAGAGTCTTTGAACCCGCGGCCTCGTGTATGGAAGATAAATGCTCTAACCATTGCTCCACTACACTATTGTTCCTTCTTTTATCTATACTAATAATGATATCATGTGTTTTCAATGAAAAAACAATATTTTTTTATTAATTGCATTTATGAATAAAACTATTAATTTATTACTTTTAACTAATATCTTTCTACACCAAATTTTAGTTGTCTTAAAGTACTAGAGTATAATACATAAATTCCTGAGCATCGTCGGGGCCTAATTGCCTAAATACTAGTTTTCATATCAAAATTATTAGATGTTTACTTTACTTGGACCATTATTGGAAAGTTACCCTGAAATCTGGTATGAAGTAGATATTATCACACACACTGGCACTAAGAGAGATGATTGTATTAGCTGAAATTGCGAGTACTCACAACTACAATCCCTCACACATTCGAGAAGATGAGGTATTCTCCCAAAATATCTCTCTAGTAATTCGTTGATATCCTCCTCTCAGCCTTCCTCCTTATTTATATAACTATCTAGAGAGATTCTCTTCACCTCCACTACACAGATTAACAGAATCCGTTGGAGGGAATGATGACTAATCATAACAAACATGCAAAGCTAAACAAAACAGAATATTAAAGGATAAATAGACTAAAAAGCCCTTGTGATGCTGCTGAGCTGCCTTTTCTTGCTAGGTTGCTTTCTTCTTTCTTCTAGTGGAAGTCACCGTAATAGGTGGCTTCTCCCACCTTGTTGCAAAATCTGGTGTTATTTATGAACAAATTCAATTTGCGATGTATTCGGAAAGAGTATCTTTTTAGTTCCATTTATTCTGGCTTTATATTCTATTTTTATTTTCTTTGTTTCATTGTGATTATTTTTTGAATACTACTGCAGTATTCCATTTAAAGAAGAACAATAAGAAAGCATACATATTATTACTTGTCATTAAAGAACTCTGCAGCAGTGTGATTGGTCACTTCCGAGTACAAGCGCAATAATGTTTTGTGAAACTCTTATTATGACCGCAAAGACCTCACAACAGAAACCATGTTATTTGCAATGGAGGAAGTATCTCCTTTGAAAAACTGCAAGTCAGCACTGTTGTTATGACTTTTCTTGTTGAAATTTTTATTTGCTCAGGATGAGAACATATTATTTTGTTGCTATTGTGTCTTTTTCTCTTAAAGATTCTGCATGGGTTTATTGTTATATGGTTATCAATATATACATTCCTCTTTTAGCATTTGCTAACTTAAGCTCACCTGTATTATGAGTTTACCTAAATGGCTCACTTCATATCAGCATTGTGAGGAAATTGATTAAGAAAATATCGCAACGATAATTTTGTTTCCATATATTGACACCTATATCCACATTCTCTTGGGTGAAGAAAGAAATGGAGTAGCATGGATATGGCATGTGTAGAATTAGCCAAAACCCTCATTCCCGTTCCATAGTTCATTCTCTGGTAATAATTTGGCCAAAAGAGTAGCTTCATATACAATTACTGATGTAGTATACAGTGGAGCTAAATGGAGCAGTGAATAAATGTGTTTTGATCAATTTGTCTGTTGTTTCCCACTTTCCATTCATTAGGTGAAGGAACAAAGGAAGGAATTACTGTCAAGGGGCCTACTATTGGTGGTCCGTTTAAGTTGATAAATACTGAACGGCAAGCTGTTACTGAACGAGATCTTCTTGGACACTGGGTGCTTTTATACTTTGGTTATACATCATCGCCTGATGTGGGACCAGAAGAGTTGCAGAAAATGGCAAAGGCGATTGACATATTAGGTTCAATGCATCCACTTAGTTCATATGTGTTTTCTTTTCGTTCTTGATTGTGATGAATCTCTGACATCTGCTATTGTATGTATCAAGAGTCAAAACATAATGTTAAGGTTCTACCTGTCTTTGTCACAATTGATCCTCAGCGTGATTCACCTTCACAGCTTAAAGCTTATCTTAGAGGTGCTTAATTTTGTTCCTTTAAATTTCTTCACCATTTGTTTTTATATGATGTACCGAAAGCTGATATTTACTAACAATTGATGCATTGTTTCTCCTCCGTCAAGAATTGCAGAGTTTGATTCAAGAATACTGGGGTTTACTGGACCTGTCAATTCTATAAGGCAAATGGCACAAGAGTATCGAGTTTTCTACAAAAAGGTGGAAGAGGATGGGAGTGACTATCTTGTCGAATCTTCTCATACAATGTAAATCTTATCCGTTAAAGCTTTACATTCCACATTGCATCAGTGGGATTGCATGACCATAATTGTGCTAAATTGTTTAGGTACTTAATGAACCCAAATATGGAAATTATGGAACGTTTCGGGGTAGAGTATAGTGCTGCAGAGATGGCAGAAGCTATAGTCAAGGTGTTGAAGAGAAATACAACCTAATATAATATTCTGCATCTTCCTGGAGGTAAGATAGATTTCTATATCAATTAGTCGACTAACAATTATGTAAACATGAGGGTGTTTTCTATCGGAATATTGATTTATCTTTTAGTCGCATGCAAATAACATGACGGCCCTGTGATTTGGGGCTTAGTAATGACACCAGATTCAGTTTCCAGGATGGTATATGCTGCTTTTAGCTTGCATGATGCCATGGTCGGCGTAAGTAACTTGGACATGGATGTTGTGTGACAATTTCTGCTCTAGTAGTTTGGTATTGGGCGCTGAATTGATTGCATGATATGCAGACCATATACTTCCTCCGTTTCACAATACTCGCAACCTTAGCATAGTAACCACTATTCATCTACCAATCTTTTTTTATATGTTTTTCCAAGTTTATAAGAAAAAATATAGCCAAGTGGGATCTTATTTGATTCGTCTTAATGCCTACTATTATAATATCAACTTTTTATAATTTTTACTTATCAATAATTAGAGATATTAAAGTCAAAAGTATTGCATTGGATAGTGTGGAAACAAGAAACGTTGCTAGTATTGCGAAACGGAGGAAGTATATATTGGAATTCCCCCCAAGTACAAGTCAGTGGCTGTCTTGTCACTTGTGTCAGGCAAGGTCTAAGGAACTAGCAAGTGGAAATCCTATAGCTGTTGTGATCATGAAGTTATTAAGACAAGTCTTTTGTTACATATGAGTTTGACATGCTGAATTTTCATATGTTGTAGCATTAGGGAAGAAGTTTAGGATCATGAATTTGGGGATGAGTAAGAGATTAAGGCTCCGTTTGGTAGGGAGTAAAACATTTTCCTGCAAAATTGTTTTCCTCTATTTTCAGTTTTACAGCCTTTGTTTGGCAAAGGAGTATAGAACTGTTTTCCCTTGAGGTAAAATAGCTTTTTTAGGGATGAAATCCATTTCCCTTCAAAATGAAGGGAAATCTGTTTTCCTTCTTTTTCCTTACCTTCCTTTAAATCCTTTTACACTCTCCCATCACATCCTTAATTTTCCCTTTCATTTTCCTTTTTGCCATCATCTTTCTTACATGGTGCCAAATAATGGAAAACTAATTTTGTAATTATGCTTTCCATTGAATTTGTTTTCCGTGGAAATCATTGAAAATGTTTTACACCTAAGCAAACGGAGCCTAAAGTTGAACCTGAAAGACTAAAACAAATCCTGTTACCAGTAGATGTTTTGAATAAGAGAGGTAGTTCACAATTCTTAGGACTATCTATTTTTAATTTTTTACGTTACTTCTAATTGTAGTTTTATTAACCGGGATGGGAGGGCATGGAGGTATGGTTGAGCATGGGTTGGGTGCCCGATAACCAAAGACACTAATCATCAATACCCGTTATCTGATCTGATAGGTTTAGGTGTTGAAATGGCTTTCACTAAGGATGTACCAAAGCATCTATGGGTTGAAGCATTCACTCCTGAAGTGAAGGCAAAGAATCCTCATCCTGCTCCAGAGGGGATAAGGTCCCTAAGGGTCTTACCGGTGCTTTAGCCATATCTGTTGTTAGAGTGAAATCATCTGTCTATCTATCCACGACGATAGCTCTTCTTTTATTCAAGACTGATTTTCCCCCTTTTGCCTTTTTTTTGAGCTGGGTCATTTCATATTATTCTCTTGAGCTCATGGGATTGAAGTAAGGGGTTGGGTGGAGGTAAGAAGAATGTTTCATTGATCAAGCAATTTGACGTCCTAAAAAAAGCTTTTAGTGCGCGTTGCATGTATCTGCATTTCCAGCTACTTGCTAGATACAATAATTAGAATTAGGAGTTAACAATTTATTTATAACACTGTCTAACAATAATAACATTGTCTCATTTAAATTCCAACAAAACCTTACTATTTGTTCAATATTAGAAAGTAATTATCAAAAAATTTGGGATGACTGGGCATGAAGAAGACAATCTAGCAAGAGAAATGGACTACCGGAAGGTTAATGGGTAATCAAATTCATATTTAAAAAAAATACCCGTATCCATACTTGATATCCAAGATTACAGACCAGCTACCCCAGCCAATAAAATGGGTTTGAGTTCCCATATTCCGGATTGATATTTCGAATTTTTGGATGTACGGTTTTGCTCAGCCCACATGACAGTGGCCATGGGTGGTAACTCTTTGGGGGTGCGTGTTTCTGAGTGAGTGAACCAAGTCACAGAGCAAATCATAAACAGCTTGTCACTTTTTTCCGTTCTTCTCCACATCTCTTTTGACTGAAAAATAAACAACCCTCTGTGCATTTATACCTTGCCTTGATAGTATATCTCATTCTTTATATCAATGTCAAAGCAACAGAACGATCATAATTGTTATAAGTTTAAGTTGGGGGATTCCGATATTGAGGGTGTAGTTTCAACCTGATATAATGTTATATAGTGATGTGTGGTATGAAATCTAGCAGGCGCAATGATTCCATATGATTAGAATCTATGTTGCATGGATAAAAGGATACCATATGGAGCTTATGGAGGCATGACATTTTCCAGAAACACAAGAATTGTCAAATTCAGGATGTGGTTGTAACTTTAGGCTTTGGTTACCAACAAGCAGAAATTAGGTAATCTTTGTATAGAAATACGAAATTAGTGACCATTTCATTACCAGAGGCATGAAGCCTATTGCTTAGATGATGTATGGGGTCTATTCAGCTGGCAGCAGACCACTGGCCCTGCCACTCCACGTCAGAGCACCAGGAGCAGAGCAGACCTCCTCAGGCAGACTGCTCCGGATATAACCTCTAGGCTAGAGTTCAATGAAGGCCTTGTTTCACCTTGGCCCACTTCCAAAGAGGCCCACTTACTTTGCTAGGTCAGTTACAAGTCCATGTCTCATATAAATACTTGCACTTGATACGTTCAATCAAACACTCACAAAATACTTGCACTTGATACTCGTTTTCTCTCTACTAGAGATCTTGTGCTCAACTTGGACTGACTTAGGCATCGGAGAGGCGATCCTCGGATCCACCCCCGAGGTTAGGTAACCACCACCACGAAGGACGTTTGGGAGCCACGTTCCACCAAGTACCCACCACCACATACAATGTAGTTGTCTTAGACAGAAACAGATGATAACAGTTTATAATTTTGAAATTTTCATCGACAAAAAAATGGAGTGTGGTCCTTGTGGATAGCATTAGCAATTGTGGGATACTAGAGATTTTGAGGATGAAAGAACCCGGAGATCATGGTCTGTAACTTATAGGAGAAGTTTTACAGATTTTATGGAAACGTTACTAAACCTGGAAATTATGATTTGTCAAGCAGGTTGGCATTTTCCTCGAGGAGTTTTAATTCATTTATTACTTCCTTCCTTAAGGCTCGAGGCTTTTCAGAATGTTAGTTTTCTTTAAGCAGTTAAAAAACATATATAGATGTTAGTTTTGACACCTTTCAACTCTTCTCTGGCTCGAGGCCTTTCAGGATAGAAGCTAGCAGGTAGCAACTGTGAAGGGGATTTGCTGATACAGTTGCCTGACCATGAATTAAATAGTGTGACGGGGAATTTAGTGGTCTAGAATGATTTTAGATTAAAAACATGGGTCTGCCATCATCTTAAACCGCTAGATTTCCATGGTCATGTTGATTATAATCACCAAAGACTCATTGAGAGTAAAAAGGATGTTCGTTCATATGTCTCTATCATTTCCAAAATAATGTTCTGGTGTACTTTGGCCTTCGAATGCAAGCTGGCACTTATTTGTTGCACAATGTAGATATGTCTGCAAGTTCGTTGGAAGTATCTGCTTATGCATTAGTATTGACCTGCACGATGTTGCAAAACAGTGTACGACCTGGTCTTCAACATATTCTTTTTATATAGTACGTGATACAAAGTCAATGTTGGTAAGATGTCCTATCAACCAAATGATGGTTGACCAAGTTATTGAATGAGGAAAGATGAAATATGTTTATACTTCCTCTATACCATGATTATCTTCCTAAATAATATTCTTGTAACCTTTTACTCTCTTTAATTTTACTTCCTCTATCCTTCCTATCAACTCTTTTCTCCTCCCAATTCTCACGCGTATCAGTGTCAATTATTATATCAAACATTTAAAGCTTTCTTCATCCGCACACTTCTAGTCTTCTTATTAAGTATGTGAAAGTGCAAGAGTTGGTTCTTTTCCACTTATTTTTGCTCATCTACACTTATTAGATGAAACCTTATTAGACTTTATTAGAGGACACCTTATTAGACCTTATCTGAATTTATCTAAACTGAATATAAGTTAAAAAGAATGGACCCTAAGTGTATAATGGAAAGGTGAGAATGGGACGAAGGAAGTATATTATTATTTTGTCTCCGAAGCATAAATTAGTCCATGTATCATTCCTCCCTCCCGTGTTCTAATTTTTTTTTCTAAGTATTACCACATTGGCATATATGACGGAGGTATAGAATGGGGAGAATGTATGATTGGTTTGATCACATGTGTTATGGTTCTAATTCTGGATCCTTTTTTCTTTCTTTAGGGAGAGCAAAGTTCTTATCTGTGATCCAAAACAAGATTCCCGGATGTCACTGGCTCGTACATAGGTGATTGCTACCCAACATCTAATTTAGTGGTTACTTGACTTTGTGATTTTGGCTTCTGAGACTAACAGGCAACTCGGTTTAGCTAATTGGACTAAACAATACTTTGGACAGATGTGGCTGCTTTTTTTGGTTGCGATTTGCGCGTCTTATGGATTTTTAAGTAGAAAAAGTCTTTTTTACGTCAACAATTTTTGCCCAAGCTGGCATTTTGAAAGCTGCCACGGTGCCACCGCCATTTCGTTGAAGTAGCACACTATTTAGGTGCTAACATAGAGAGAACCACTCTACTTATTTCAATGCGTAAAAATAAAATCAAAATTGGTATTACATATTTTTGAAGTTTCGTTCTAGTAATTATACTTTTGCTTTAATCAAAATTGGTAATTAAAATTTCCTATATGCGTGTTTGCAAAATATAGTTTTGTTGTTACTATATGTTTACCGATACGTAATGATTAATGGTATACATCAGCATTGGGATCACAAAAACAAGTGTAACCAATTATGTACTACATCTTTTTTTTGAGGAATTATGTACTACTATATCTTACTATATCAATTTAGCTGCCATATTCTCCTTTCTTTTTCTATCTCACATAAACATGTCATTTTATTGTTGTTCTTGTTTGAATTTCTTTATTTTTTTTGGTGAACATTTGACTTTCTTTATGTCTATTAATTTTCAAATGGAGTAATATTTTTAATTTGCCATTGAATTAGTCATTGATGTCAAATAGTTATACTTTCTCCGTCTCATTATTCGCTACATATTGACTTTGAAGACCATTTACTTTGATTGTCTTTGAGTTATATATGTAACTGAAATATACTTGTATGAGATCTTGTTTGCTTCGTTTCAATTTGTATCTTTCAAATATATATTTTTTGTAATTTCTTCCTATATCAAATTTGAGATATTAGTTTTTGAAATCGTATCTTGTAAATTATGAAAAGATGAATGCAACAAATAAATTAGAACGAAGGGAGTATAATATAAGTTTATTCAATTGCAGACTTAGATAATTCTCCTAGTTTTAGCTACGTGGTGGTTGGTTAGGACTTGAGATACATACATAATAGTATGGGTATTTTTAGGTGTTGAGAATAGATATTAGTGGAGTCCTTAGGATAATGAGTATGATATGGACTAAAGTATCAGGTACTTTCTCACTTTAGTACTCGAAAATAACTTGTAATCTTGTAGGGTATGTACCAAGTAGTATTTAGTCTAATGGTAAAGATAATACCTTTCTAATCTCAAGGTTAGAGGTTCAATTCCCACTAGGGGCAATTTGAGAGTAGGGTTTCCTGCCCCCTACTCTCAAGTATCTGGCCTATTAAGATTCGAGCGGAATATGGGCCACTTCTTTAAAAAAAACTTATAGGGTATTTTTTTTTTCCCATTGGTTAATTTCGCATGAAAACTTCAAGAGGGGGTAAAAATAAAGTGAGCAAATGATGTACTACTATTAGAGGTGATGATAGATCATGTACAATTTTTATTATACATTCAGATAGATCCAAGGCTGTTTTGCTCATTGTTCATTTGGACTTCTAGTTTTTGTTCATTTGTAGACGTTCAAATGGCTAATGAGTTAAAAAAATAGGTTTGAGTGTATCATACTCATGGTATACCCGAGGTATGATGAATACTCTTTGCATCAAGTTAGGCCAAACTTTTTCATAAAAAAGTGGCACGTTTCATAAGAGCACCTGCACTGGTGTTTTTTCACCTCCCCAAAGGCACTCTCTCTCCTCATTTGGAGCTTCCCATGAGCGGAGAACTAGGAATGGCAATGGGTAGGGTCTGGGTCGGGTTTGACTAGACCCAGACCCATTAATTTCTTCCATACCCAGACCCGACCCATACCCTGGAATTTTCAGACCCAGACCCAGATCCTTTGGGTCTGATAAGTCTAGGGTCCTTAGTGGGTCCTTTTAAATTTCAAGTTTAATAGTATTTTTTAATCTAATAAATTTATTTCGCCTATTTTATAGGTTCGTGTGACCATGGTTAAGGCTTGTATCAAAACAATTAACGTAATATAGCTCATAAAATCTTAAAAATGTTTAAACTTACATTATTACATGTCTTAAAATAGAGTCACAAATTACAACTTTATTTTTCTTTTGAACTTTTTTATGTAAATGGGTCTGTGGATAAGGTCTGGACCGGGTATGGGTCTGATATAGTTGGATTCGGACCCGTCTGATGACCTCACCCGACCCAGACCTATTGGGTCTAAAAAAGTTGGATCCGAACCCTTATAAATGGGTCTATGGGTCTGGGTCTGGATCGGGTTCAAGACCCATTGCCATCCCTAGGAGGAACCTTCTCTTTTTTTGAGATGCCCCTCCCCATGGGAACCCTCCCAAATGTAATAATGCAATTAAAAATAATGGATGTTTGGGGAAGTAGGAGTGAGAAAAGGTGGTAGGGTATGGAAAAGTAGGAGAGATAAGGTAAATGAGGAACCTCATGAATGGAGGTATGTGATTGTGAAATGGGTTGGGTAGATGAAAATTTTAGTGGAAAGTAATATAGAAGAATGAGGTGATGAGAGATAAATTATGGAGAGGCCCATGAGTGTGGATGCTACCTCCCCATTTGTTGTCTCTCTCCTCAAAAGAGGAGCCTCATTGGTGGAGCGTCCTCCTCATTATTTGGGGTGTTGCTTTATAGGAGATGACTTCCCATATTGAACACGAATCAGGCAATGACACGTGTAGGGGGTTATGGAAAGTATGAGAGAGAAAAGGTGGTAGGATATGAGAAAATTGGAGAGAAAGAAAGTAAATTGGGCACGCCGGAGATATGTAATTGTGAAATGAAAAGGGTAGATGGAAAAGTTAATGGAAAGTGATGTGAATGAATGAGGCGAGGAGAGAGAAATTATGAAAAGTCCCATGAGTGCATTTGCTCTAAGATAATATAAATGTAAAATTAGAGGATGTTGGTGCAAATATATGATCGAACAAGTGAACTACACATATTTGGATGCTCATTAACTAGAATGTGGATGGCTTTTGCTGAAACAGTACAGTGTGAAACTGCCATGTTCGTCAGTTCATGGACATATTAATGAATAAAATAACATCGGATGAGCAACATATTACGGGAACTACATTCTTCTGAAAATGACATTTTTGGGTTCTCTTTAGTAATTGCACTATCACCAATGAGTTAGTCTTGCACGAAAACACATTTTTAAATTAAAATTAGGCAATGATAAGCCTAATATTAAAAATAGATTTTGCCTAATAGTAACTAGTTTGATTTTTAATCCATTTGGTAACTATGCCTATTTTTATATTAAAATTAAACTGTCTTTTTAATAATTTTTTATCACGAATTATAACAGTGAGGTGTTACAAGTAGGCCTCCGTTGTGCATGGTGATTTTTTTTTTAACAAGTAACGATAATTCCCACAAATGCATATTGCTTTCCATATCTATCTTTGTACTACCAAATATGAACTACGGTTTATATTATTATAAACTAACATAAGGCTTTTAGAGTAAATTCCCTCTTAAAATCCAATTTTTATTATATAAAAAAAAATTCTAGCAACAATAAAACCGTTTTGCTTTTCATTCAATAAGATTAGTAAACTTTATTAATTTATTTAAGGTGAGATTGTCTTACATCCACTTCGTGTAAGATTCTTTTAAATAGAAATTTTATATCTACAACTACGTAAATTACGGCTTGCATGTTAGGTGACACTTTTGAATTTTCAAGGACGATTTAACCAAAACATTAAGATAAAACAATATTATATGAGACTTCGTAATAGTAATTTATTACAGACAAGAGACAACAGGGATCAAACACCAAAAATATTAAGTAATTCCTAGCTGGCAGTCATACGTGGAGTTCTGGAACACAATATTGCGTATCACATCTTCCTTTAATCTCTCTTCTGTTAATTAATACTCCACTCCCCTAAATTTTCTGAGGGTGAATTACAGACAACGGGGACCCAACACCAAAAATAATGGGGGATATTTCTTTTTGTTATATATATAATTAATTTTTATATTATGTTTTTTTTCTCTAAAAATCTGAAGATCCTGATTTTCCCCTGTGACTGGGTCTCCTAGCTTTTCTCCTCCCCACCCACCAACCCAAAAATTAATTTGGAAATGGAACTCAAGTTGACATTAGCCAATTGTGGTAATAAGGGGTAATATATGGAAAAAAATATTAAATACAAAAAAAATCACTAAAGTAAAAATCTTTTCACCCAAAATCTCTGAATATTATACTTTGATTAATTTTTCAAATATTAAACGTTGGCACCCACCTTCTCTTTTCTCTCCCTTGCCCTCCTTCTCTCTTTTGCATTGCATTGTCAACATTTTCTTGCATTTCCTGCAACAAGACAATAGATATAGAGAGACAAACTTTGATCATATTAAGAGATAATCAAACAAGAGAAGTTGGCATTCTTCCATTGTTCCTCCTTACGACGAAACTCGAAAGCGAGTTTTGTATGTTGAGGATGAGATGACAAACATAGTAGCATAAGATGAACATCCCTACAAACTAAGGGAGGTTTTTTTATTTCATCTTTGTTGTTTTCATTTTTGATTTTTGTCATCTTTTATTTTCTCATTTTCTGATTACCTTCTAGAAATCATTTTGTCAACATTGTTACACCTTTGCTGTCTTTTTTTTCAACATTTTCATTGCATTCATATGCATGGGTGTTGAAAATCTTTCTTAGAGTATGTAATGGGTTACGGGTTTGAATCCGAAATTCATTGAGTATTGTTCGTTGTTACATGTTATTTGGGGAAAAAAGCAAGAGAAAAGATGAGCAGTGTATCATCACCGGAGCAGAAAAAACTAGGATGTGGATTGTTGGGGGCTGTTTTTGGTGGAAGAAAAAAGTTTTGGCCTAGAAGAACCACGTCAACAGGTTCCCTCCCTAATCAAAATGGTAGCCTCGGCACCAGCCCCAAGAGAATTCCGAGTGCTGGTCACAATTCAAAGAAAAGACGAGGTAGTTTTGATGATCTCGATCCTAACACTGTCTCGTCTCAACCTTCCTCCAGCCGCGCTGCTGGTCCTAAACCTCAACATAAAGTTCCTCCTGGTAGACACCAACAACAACAACAACAACAACAACCAAATCGACATCAAGGTAGAAGGCCGTCTTCAAATGACAAAACCGTAGTAACAGCTTCAAGAAGCCCGTCATCAGTTCAAAATCAAGGTAATGGACCTAATAATGCAAGGAAGACGGTTCCTAAGGAAGCAATGGGGATATCTGGTGAGTTAGAGATGATGATAGCCGAGCATCAGAGGGGTCGAGGAGGGGTTAATCTTGTCCGTGTTTCATCTGGGAATGTGATGGTCCATAGTAGTTTGGGTAACTTAAGGCAGCCTGGGGGAACCACTTATACTTATACAAAACCAGGCTCTAATTCTAATGGTAAGCCTGAAGATTACCAAAGTCCTAATAATCATAGTAATAATAATCATAAATATTCAAATAGTGGGATGGGAAATATTGTGAACAAGAAGCTGATAGAAAATGTAGGGAAAGCAACATTGGGAGGGACTTCGTTGTGTCGAGCATTGTCTTGTAGGATGGACCCTGAAGAATTGAAGATATTAGGTAATGAAGATTATAAGAATGGTAACTTTGCAGAAGCTTTAGCTTTGTATGAACGAGCCATTGATTTGGACCCGTCCAAGGCTTCTTACCGGAGTAATAAGAGTGCGGCTTTGACATCTCTTGGCCGGCTTCTTGAGGCTGTTTTTGAATGCCGGGAAGCAATTGGTATTGAACCTCACTACCACAGGGCTCATCACCGTTTGGCTAATCTTTATCTGAGGTAATAATTACGGAGTCATATTATGTTGACGTACGTTAATTAGCCATCATATGATTTTATTCTAGTCTTGGATGATTTTATGAGGAATATCTGCATGATGTTTGTCAGATTAGGAGAAGCGGACAAGGCGATGTATCACTTCAAACAAGCGGGGCCAGAAGCGGACCCTGATATAATGAGTCAATCAAAGGTTGTTCTAGGACACCTGAAGAAGTGCGAGGAGGCTAAGAGGTTAAAGGATTGGCACACCGTGCTCAGAGAATCTGGCAATGCCATCACTTCTGGGGCAGATTCTGCACCTATGGTTAGAATCTTTTGGACTGTGTTACTTGATTATTGCAATCAAAATTGTACTACGAAACTATGGTCAGACCACTATTAGTCTAACAAAAGACAGTAAAATTTGCAAAAATAATAAAAAGTCGGTGTATGAAAAAAAAAGTTGTACAAATAAACCAAAAAGGTTGAAAAATTGTGCACATAAACCTTTGAAGTTAGAAAACTATACAAAGGTGTGTAAAAAATCATGAAAGTCATGTAAAAAGTTAGTGATTTGACTCGTGAAGACGGTCTGTTAGGAAACCACCTATAATTCAGTACAACATAAGAGATATGCAATTTTCAGAGTACTTCAATGCAAGTTATTGACTATGCTAATTTTATTTATTTACTTGAATAAAGATATTCGCATTGCAAGCTGAGGCGTATTTGAAGCTCCATCGGCCTCAAGATGCCATTACGACATTATCAAAGGGTCCGAATTTAGATGTGGATCAATGCACAAAGTTCTTTGGTCCTGCTGGAAATGCTATGTTGTTGGTGATCAGGTCTCAAGTTGACATGGTTGCCGGCAGGTTAGTATGTCCTTTTTTTGCAAAGATCTTCCCAAATCTTCATTGTCGTCAGTTGTTTCCCTCATCAGGCAATACTAATATAGTACTACAAAAGAAGGATAAAAGGAATCATTTAATTAACCAAAAAGTCAATTAGTGTCATTTATTACTTGCAAGCATGATGATTGTGCTAACCACGTACTGTAAGACAGCTCAAGATGTTGGTTGAAGACAGGGGATTTGACTGTGCTTAATCCAGTAATCCGAACTAATCACACCAAACAATGCTTTAAAATATGATTAAGATGATTCTATCCTCGAAAATATTGCTTATTTTAATTTGGTGTACTTACAAACTTGTCAAACAAGATTAGCAAGCCACTAACTAAAATAATATTCGTTTTCAAATCAATCTTTTGGCTGCAATTGTGCTGTAGAACTTTCTGTCATAACAAGGGTAATCTTTGTTACTATTATATATCTCACATCCACTCCGGTCTTAATCTTGTTACTGTAATCTAACTTGTGTGCTAAGTTGGTAATCTTTGTGTGGTCACTTGATCTAAGCTACCCCATTTCTTTTGGAAGGATTGCGCTTTCTGTTTTGATAATGATTCATATTGATTCTCCTATCTTTCTACGTAATGGACCACATGTAATTGTGTTTTTTTCGTTCTCTTCTTTTATCCCGAATACGCGTGATAAGTGAACTTGGACAAACACTCCGAAGTAAAAGTATCAAAGCGGGAGGAATTTGTAACGTGTCTAATTTTGTTGATACTAAGTGGTTGTTTCATCAAACACGAGAACTAAGAAGTCATGTTTCCTAGAAATTACTCCTCCCGTGTAGTTGTATTTTCTAGGAAGTGCATTCCCTGCATATGCATTTGGTGAGAAGTATAACTTCCTAGAAGTGCAGTCCTTTTTTTCTTCCAACCAAACAGCTTTACATTCCTCCACTCCCTGGAGTTCCATGTTTTCGTAATTCAACCAAACAAACACTTAATGTTGGCTGCATCTCCGTATCTTTGAGCTAATCGCGACCGAGATATAAGGCTGAGATAGCCGCAATCAGAACGCATCACTCGTGAAAATGATCTCGCGCCCATTACTGCATTCGTGGCTATATCTGATATTTAAAATCATAAATTTCACTATTAAAGGACTAATCTTATTGTAACACTATATTATAACGTGTATACGGCCCAAATTAAGTCACAATGTCATGTTAGGTTGGGCAAGATGACTAGTCTGTTTCTGCTGCCAAAAAGAGCTTCTGTTATGCCTGCAAAACATACACGAATGGTGAAGGTTATCATAATGCATATCTACATTTTATAAGTTCCCAAGTGAGCTGCTAGTATCAACAATCAAACGCTTTTATGGGTGGCAATTAACCTTAAATCTTTGTGTTCTTATCTCACACTTAAACTCTTGGAAGTTTCAAGAATTTTTTTTTTGTAATGTAGTCACACATTCTCATTTGCAACATCCCAGAGTCAATTTGAGGGCAATACATATATGTAAATCAAAGTGGTTTTTAAACTTTAGAAGGGGCTTGCAGGTTTGACGATGCAATGGAAGCAATCCAACTAGCAGGTAGACTAGACTCCTCCAACCGGGAGGTGGGTGTAGTAGCACGAAGGGTCCGAGCTGTGTGCACTGCTCGAGCTCATGGGAATGATCTATTCAAAGAGTGCAGGTTCTCAGAAGCTTGTGTTGCTTATGGCCAGGGACTTGAGCATGACCCACATAACTCGGTCTTGCTTTGCAACCGAGCTGCTTGTCGTGTTAAACTCAGCCAGTTTGAGAAAGCAACAGACGACTGTACTGCTGCACTCAATGCACGCCCCTCTTATACCAAGGCTAGACTAAGAAGAGCTGACTGTAATGCCAAGGTACGAGAGTTTCGTCTTCTGATGCAAATCTGGGTGCTGATTTTCTATGCTTCCTAATATATAATATCATCACAACTAAAAGATCTGATTGAATACTTCAGCTAGCTTCTATTTCACTCTCTTTTCACAACGAGTCTAGTTGAATGCTTACTAGTTCTCCGTATTACCCTTTGTTCCAACGAGATACCTCGTTAAACCCACGTTGGTTAGAAGCACGGTCAGTACTGTCAATACAAAGTGTTCATAGAGAACTAGCTAGCTAATTTATGCTCTCTTTTTTCCATAAGATGGCTAGCTAACTCAAAACCTTTTGGTTCTAATGTTGTAGTTGCAAAAATGGGAAGCTGCTCTAAGAGATTACGAGATTTTATTGCAAGAATCACCGGGAGATGAGAATGTGGTGAAGGCGTATTTTGAGGCACAGATGAATCTCAAGAAACAGCGGGGAGAAGATGTGTCAAACATGAAATTTGGAAATGATGGTGTAATCAAAATCCCAAGTAACGAGCACTTCAAGAATGTGATATCTTGGCCTGGTAAACTCAATGTTACTAAATGAAACTTTTCTCAATTAATTATGTAGGTCTTTGAAATAAGCTAAGCATGATATTTATCTTATGATGGTTCATCGATATGTCGGACAGGTTTATCAGTGGCCTTATTCTTCGACACCCCGCGAGACAGACAGACGTTGCAATTCATGGAACAGATCTGCAAAAGATATCCAACCGTAAAATTTCTCAAGGTATGTCACAAATGATACTCTCTTCATTTTATTTTATGAAGCTCCCATAATATCGAAGGTTGAACTTCTGATCGTTAATTACATCTCAATGAAAATAACAAAAGTATTTTTCAAGATAACAAAAGTATTGCATCTCAATGGCATAAAGTTGACTAGTTTCAACTCTTATTATTACAACAACAACATGACCACTGTGTCTCAAAGACTCCCGTCATAAGGCGCAGTAAGGGGGATTGGATGTATGCAACCTTACCGTTGTGTTGAATACATAAAAAAGGTTGTTTCTGGATGACCTAAAATGAAAATTGCGTCGAAAATGCATTGACCACCTACAATTTCATAGTATAACAAGCGCGACTAGTTTAGGAAGCCATTTTGCTTTGTTCAATCATTTCCCATCAACTCTTATTATTAAAGAGGTTAATTTTCGAGTAGCACACATGTCTTGTACTTCCTCCGTAACAAAATGATCACAACAAGTCACTTTGCACGCATTTTAAGCAATCGATTCAATGGTGTAAACAAGCAAATTAGCCAAACCTATTTTAAGACTAGTAATCTATAATCTCATTCTTACTTGTGTTAAAAATTATTTTGCCTAATTTACTAGTTTATACCATTAGATCTCTTCCTTAAAAAGCGTGCAAAATGACTTGTTGCAAACACTATATTACGGAGGAAATATTAAAAAATGATTGGTATACTCAAAGAGCTGATCATGGCAGAGCCACATCCCTCCCCCACAGAAAATGCTATATGGGGCCAAGAAAGTTGGCTGAAACTCAAAGAAAGTGGGCCTTTATTTTGGGCCAAGTCAGACTAAGACATAAAAATGACCCAGTAATGTTATTTGGGTAGGCCTATATCAAAACACGGCCCACTCAATCCTGTCGAGCTATAACTTAAATTGGCCATACTTGATCAGCTCTTCTACAATTCATGAACGTCCAAAGATTGTCTAAATCTTAATCCTTGCAAATCTTTCAGGTAATGGCTGAAGATCACCAGAGCTTGGTGAAATCCGAGGGCGTTAGCTCATTGCCGGCCTTCAATATATATCGAAATGGTTCGAAGGTTAAAGAACTTCCTGGACAAGATCATGAATCGTTAGAAAGCTCAATCAAAGAATATACAAGCTAGCATACATCATACATGGGAGAACCATAATAGAGGAAATTTGTCATTCTTTCATTTATTATTATTATTATTATTATTCCTGGTTGGATTGTAAGAAAAGTTAGTTTTTAAAGACAAAGCTTTTCATGGCTTGGTTTATATATTTGACAGGAAGGAAAATCTGGGAACTGTTCTATTTAATTTGTGCTGCTGAGTTTCAGAGTGTATAGAGCCACAAGAAGAGAACTGGAAGGTGTAGCTTTTGCTGCGCCCTTTTCAATGTGAATCGTTTCGTTTTTTTTATTAGTTCTTTTAACTGTATTTGATTGAGTGAATTGTCGAATGATTCGAATCCATGTTTCACAAGATTCGGACAAGTTTAGATGAGATTGTCGTGAAAGTAAGATGAGATATAAGTAGTTATCATGAAGTTAATACGGTAAAAGTCATAAAACTATAAGTGCATTGTCTCGACTCTCGACATTAGGCTTATATGTGACTTGTATTGTGGACTTCATTAAAAACTTTGTCAACATTGCTAGAATGGTAGTATACAATACATTACCAATGTGATAATTAATTTCAAAGAAAGGGAATATGTGTATTATTATTTTTTTATGAGAGAATATTTGTATTAATGACAAAGTAGATACAAATTTGTATAAAAAGCTTTTGATAATTCAAAATTCTTTGGACATAGTTCCTACACATCTTTATAACTAGGCCATTCTTAAAATGGATCGATCCTATTTATATGTGGTTAGGAATTAGGATGGTCATTGATCCATTTAAAATGATCTTTAGTCTATATCTTGTTGTCATTTTCTATTGGGTCTTGGAAAGCTGTCGTGAGTAATGAACTTTTTTTTTCCTTCTGAGTGATTAAAATGCAGTCATTTAAATCCTAGGGGCCCATAATGACACTCGAGAATGTTTGATTGCGAGGTCCTGGTAGAACTTTTTTCGCATTAGAAGATTCAAGGGTTTCATTTGCATAATTAAAGGCCTTTCAAAATCGGGTAATGATATAGAAACTATGGAGAGATGATACACATACACTCAGTGTATGTGAGCCATACATACACTGGGTGTATGTGTTACTACTAAAATCCATATTGTTACTAAAAAATCACAAACTTACAATTGTTTGAACTTATTTTGTTAATTAACGATATTTGAATTTACATAATACATTGTCGATTGAAATACAATATTTTGAAATGGATTTTATTACATGGTATGGATGAAAATATAACTTTATTTTTCTACAAACAAATTAAATAATTGAAAACGACAGGAAAATTTAGTAGAAATCAATAGTAGTAAATGATGAAGATCAACAATATAAAGCTAATATATGAATAAATCTGGAAAAAAAATTACAATTCTTTTTTTTAGTTTTAAACAAAGGATTCTTACAAATCTAAACAAAGAAATCTTCATAAAACAGATCTTTTAAACAAAGATAAAGCAAAAAATCATTAAAAATAAAATTTTCTGTCGAAATATTGTAAATTTTTAATTTTTTAGTCAAAATATGCATTTTATTAGTAACACATATACCCAGTGTATGTGGAACCCACATACACTTAGTGTATGTATAGCCTTTGCGGAAACTATGTCTTCTATGGTGTTTTTACATTCAGTAATCCTGATTCGAGACTTGCATTAAACCCAAAACTAAAAGATTAAGTTGACCAACGAGGCGCGAAATAATCATTCTCGTCAATTACGATTACCTAATACAAAATGAACAAAAAATTAATTTTATTAATCTAATACTTTATTATTTACTTTCATATTATTTCATATTTGTTATACTATTACTATTTGTAATTGGAAAATTTTAGAAGAACAATCTTCTCAAAATGAACCAAAGAACTAAAGCTTAATTATATGGGGTCTTTTGTTTTGACCAACCATACTACTTTCAGTTTATTAAAAAGTGTGTCCAATCCATATAATACTAAGTTACTAACCAACTACTATAATAGAATAGAGTAATAGACTATTATAAGCTAGACAAATTTACACTCCATGTTTATAGAAAGGTTCACTGATGCATTTCTAGATTGATCTATATTTTTTTAAGTAAGAAGAATTGGCCCGGACCTCACTCGGATCCTAATGGGCCAGACACTTGAGAGTAGGGGGGAGGGTAAGGAAAATCTCTTCCCTCAAAGTGCCACTAGAGGGGATTGATCCCCCAACCTTAAGGTTGAAAGGATGCTCTCCTTACCATTACACCAAGTACTACTTGGTAAATTGATCCACATGCACCATTTGTATGCATTTATAATTAAGTTAAAAAAATGCATTCATTGTACACGGTACACCCAAATATACTTAGATTGAAAGCTACAAAAGAACAATGAAGATAATATTAATTTGTAAGCATTGGCTCGTTGATATCAATTAGATTGACTTGAAACATAATTGCTTAGAATGTTAGTATGGCATGTTGGGTTATGCACTTATGCATACTCCTAAGTCCTATAGTCCTACTTACCTAAGTAGTACTTGGTCTAGTGGTAAGCAGAGCACCATTTCAACCTCAAGGTTGGGGGTTCAATCCCTACTAGGATGCGCTTTGAGGGTAGGGATTTCCTCTTATCCCCCTACTCTCAAGTCTCAAGTGTCTAGCCCATTAGAATCCGAGTGAAATTCTGGCCATTTCTTCTAACCCCAAAAAAAGGTCTTATGGTCCTACTTAACCAGTAATCATGCTTGGTCAAAAGAAAGTCAAAATATATTATCCTCTGTATTAATCATTAATTCATTGGCTACGACACAGTGCCTTGTAAATCCTCATCTTGAGCTGGCCGAGCCAACCAATGTATTGGGTTAGCCGTCCTCATATCATGTCAAACTAGGTTGGGCAAGAAAACTTCGATGTCTTGTCGTCCCAAACACCAGTGGGCCACCACTCACGGCATTTTATTTTTTGTTTGTAAATAAGCGGGCTCAAAGACAAGTTAGCTATTGTACTCGTTCTAAGAACATGACAATTTTCAATAGTGGTGATCATAAATAGTCCATGGGCCACGGCCCAGCCAGAAACGGGTTTGTGCCAGGCCGGGACAGCCCTCTTGACAACGTGGCCCATACCGAACCCTAAGCTAATCAATGATTATTTATTAGTAAGAATACATCTGTCCACATTTGTGTTCACTTGCCAAATTCATCTTTCTTCTCTAAAGCACTAGTTGACCTGATTTGAAAGACTGATCTTTAGCCATGAAAAGCTTTCCACCTTTGTTAAGGCACAAGTTACAAACTAATGCAATCTCAAATATTTCAAGCTTACTCTTCCATTGCCAATTACTTCCATCAACACTTGTCATTAACACCATTTTGACCATTAATACCTTAATCACGTACCAGTAACAAATTACAAAAATTCAATATTATAAACTAAAAATGAATCTAACAAGATCCACACGACTATTTTCTTGTTTGAATTTACGGTCAAAATCTCTAAAGTTTG
This sequence comes from Patellifolia procumbens, assembly GCA_947645195.1. Taxonomy (NCBI): domain Eukaryota; kingdom Viridiplantae; phylum Streptophyta; class Magnoliopsida; order Caryophyllales; family Amaranthaceae; genus Patellifolia; species Patellifolia procumbens. Next base: position 7,119,086 of record CANSGD010000144.1, read on the forward strand.
AGGAAGTAAAAAAGCAAGAAGAAATCAAACAAAAACATATATAGCTCAAGTTCACATTGTTAACTTACAATCTAAACAAAATCAAGCAAATAATCAACAAATTCACACAAAAATTCACCCAAAAAAAACTTTTATTAATAACATAAAAAGGATACAATAATACAAAAACCATTCATCTCAATCTCAATTCTCAATACAAACCACATTGAACACAAACTTGCTCAAAAAAAAAGGAACAAAATTTTCAAGAAGAAGAAATAGACTTGAAAGAAGGAAGAACATCATTAGAAGGAGAAACAGGGCAATAATTCCTAGTAGCAGTAAGTTCATAAGGATAAGCATCAGAAGCAAGCCATTGTTCAACATCAAACTTTTGTTGAGCACATTGAACATGGGGCCCAGTTGTAGTAATCTCAATGTAATTACAGTACCACCCATGATGAGGTCCAGATCCATCTGATACAACCCGCATAGCACAAACGGGTGAATCTAGACATGGGCCTCTTCCACTAAAAACATCCAAATTACCTCTTTCGAAATAGTCATAATCTGAGCCCATTAGCCCACCCCAATTCTCTATGTCCGTGATTCTAACTCCGTCACCGCTTTTTCCCCATAATTCTACGGTGATTTTTGAGTCTGTTCCTGCTTTTATAACGGATCCTGTTCTGATGTAGACTGTGTACACGCATTTTAGCTCGTCATCTGCCTGTTTTCAGATCAAATTGAATATGACATGAGAATTAGTTGATTAAAGTGAAAAAATGTGATTTGATTTGGAAATGGAAAGGAGAAGAATGAATGAATTAATGAAGACTTACAGATCGAGCAATGAAGGCGAAAGATAAGAAGATAATGACGTTGATTAGTAAGGCAGTGTTTCTCTCCATTGCTGTTGTTTTCTCTTTCTCTCTTTCTTCGTTGTTGCTGTGTGTATTGTGGTGACTTGGTTTGGTTTTGATTTTTGGATCAAATTTCAGCTCTTTTTGGAACCGCAAGATATAACTGGCTACCTTACCATTAAAATATGAAAAATAATGGATCTTAATTCTTAGGCAAATAGTATTACTTGAATTAGATACGGTATCTACGTGTATATGAATAGACCGTATAAAATTTTAAATTAAAATCTTAAAATACTCCTCGTTTTATAAAATAGTATTTGTTTCTTTTGTTTCAAAATAGAGGTAAAACTCTTAGATATATCAACTTAGAGTTGGTTTACTATAAGACGGTCTTAGGTTAAGCTTAACCTCAGACCAGCCCAATAAGGTTTAGAGAAGCTCATGACGCGCGTCATATGTTAAACAGTCCATCTAAGTTGATTTTTTAACTTTTTGACCCAAAACCTTAACTTTTTGCGCTTTATAACTTTTCGCCCTAAAACCTTAACCTTTGCATAAAAAACCATAGCTAATATCATATGTGGAATCGATACCCTTCACTCCATTAGCCCTATTAGTTATGGATTTTTATGCAAAAGTTAAAATTTTAGGTTGAAAAGTTAAAAAACGTAAAAGTTAAGGTTTTATGTTGAAAAGTTAAAAAATCAAATTTTCTGGGCTCTTTAGCGCGTGACAGGCGTAATTGGGCTTTTAATTGACTTATTGGGCTGGTCTTACATTAAGCTTAATGTAAGACCGTCTTTTATAAGACTTTGCCTAAAACAAAAGAAAAACTGTCCAATTAATTAAAAAAATCCCCAAAATAATAATAATAAAGAGGTACAGACAATAATAGTAACATACTACTATATGCAGATATAATTTTTATTATACAATCGGATTATCATAAGTGTGATACATCTAATGCTATTTTTTACTCAAATGGTCTTAGGTAGACTATTTTTTTGCTCAAATATTATTGAGTGTGATACATCCAGATATATAATACATACTGTAATCCAGCTGGTCTTGTAAGAGACCGTCTACTTTTAAAATGAAATTAAGCAACGATCCAATAATAAGAAGAGAAAATCAACAAATCGTCCTATGTAAATAGAGACCAATTTAATCCATTTTGTGACTAATTTAATTGATTTGGTAAGTCATATTTTTAGGAATCGCTTATTATATTACGAGAGTAAAATTGAAATAGGAAAAAAAGATAAGTGAATAAACAAGTAGAGTGTGCTAAAAATGTCTAGAAATAAGATTGTGTTAAAGTAAAATAGAATAAACTTTTTAATAGAATATGAGTTTTAATTAATTTAATTTTATGTTAAAAATAAACTGCCTCTTTTAATAGTTTGTGTAATGTCGTAACCAGATCCGAATAAAAGTGATAAGTAAACGACAAGTAGACAATCTATTAGGGAGGCCGACATCATCATGTGAGGAGCTGACACGAATACAAGTACTTTTAAGACTATACTAATTCTTTTGTCAAATAGTCGTGCCCAGCATGATTAGCCAAAAGATTTCAATCCATTAGGAGAGAATACAAATATACATTCAGAATCAGCCCTTGAAAGAGTCAGGCAACTAACTTTATAAAAAGCCATCGATTAATTGTACCTCTATGTAAATTTGAATTAAATATTTTACTTCCTTCGTTTCTTATATCCGTTTTTTATACTTATATAATTGAGCATATGCACAAGAATTAAGATAAGAAGAGAGAAGGAGAAAATGAGACCGTTGTAATTGCAGAGAGGTAGAGAAAAAATATTTTCATAAAAGGAAATAATGCAAGTATTTTACAACTTGCAAAAATGGGAGATGATGCAAGTAAAAAAAAAGTCGATGAAGTATTAAGTAAAACATAAGAGTTTGTAATAGATATATGCTTTATGAATAGATTAAGCAAGGCTTTAATAAATAGCAAGATTTTCGACGAATAACTTCAAAGTCATGTGATCAAATTCAAATTCCATTAAAGGCATTTGTGGGTAGGGGATTTTCCTTTACCTATCCCCTATTATCAAATGTACTCGCAAATACTAGACTAAAAACTAAACTAGTTAAGGACTGATCAAAGTACTTTTTCTTGCCGATAAAAATACGTTTCATGGAGATACTAATCACTTACTATATGAAGAATTGATTATTTTTGTCTGTAAGAACTTATGAACTTAAGAAGGAATTTCTCTGAGAATCGATTCGCCGACTTTGAATCTAGAGGTGAGAGGTACACCATTGTTCCACTAACCTCGCAACTCGAAAGGAGTATAAATTTTTGTCACATGAATTTGTATGTATTATGAATTGGACCAAATATTCCCTCCGTTGTGTATATATGTTCTATTTTGACTTTCATATTTACTTATGTATTTCACCATTTGACAAAAATTGTTAAATTTGCATCATAAACACTTTTTTCATACTTTTCGCTTTGGCTATCGTTTGTGATTTATATATAACGAAAAAATAATCATGTGAGTTTTTGTTGGGTTCACCTTAATATGAATTTAATTAATATCAATTCTTTATAATTTTTACAAATACTACGTAACAAAGGAAATGCATACTTCAAATTTCTCATTGGTATAAGTAAAAAAAAGAAGTGTAGCAATCCTTAGGAACAAAGATAGTCTAATTTGGACTATCATATATATCTAATTTATCAATCAGTGAAAATCTAATTTATTAACAATTTACATTTGAACTAAATTCAACAATATCTTCTATACTTATATTTTATATAACTTTAAATTTTGGTCAAAATAAGAAATATGAGTAGGCAAAATTCATACATCAATCTGAAAACGGAGGATGACACACAATTCTTTTGAAAAAACTTAGATGGTGGGCAGCACATACAAGGATCTAGATTGGTTTAATACATAATTAATCCTGGTATAAGAATGTATCAAACCAAATCAAGTACAGTTATTTATATGGGGGAAATTAGACAATGTATAAATTCTGTAACATCTCTCATGTTTCACGTGGTTCGTGGTAAGTTTTGTGTATGGGCATCGGGCATGTGGTAGTTGGGTGTGCTAAAGGAGCGTGACTGGACATTATCCATAACAATTATTGAATATGAAGCCTCTTCTAATTAATAATCTAAGTTTAGCATTTGGTTAATTCACCATTATCAATTCCATACAAATTTGAAAATTTTTTTATATAAAGGGGTGTTTGGTTTCCAGTTTCTAGTTTCTAGTTTCTAGTTTCTAGTTTCTTGTCTAGCTTTTGGTTTTTAGCTTGTCAAAAATTATGTTTGGTTATTGGTTTGTCAGTTAGCTTAAAAGCTAGCTTTTTAAGCCAAAAGCTAGTAAGAGTAGTTCGTGGCTTTGAGCTTTTGGCTTTTGACTTCTCAATAATGAAATTATTGTTTTACCCTTTAATAAACCTTAAAAAGTATAAGAGGGATACAATATTCATGTCTAAAAATGTCATTTGGTACAATAATAGTAAACAACCAACAACTTTTTTTTTTGAAGGTAATGTGGTGGACCCCTGGCCAGATCTCAACTAGCACAGTATCTTGATCTGGTGTTTGCGAGGCCCGACATTTGATAGCAGGGGAGAATGGTAAGGGGATCCCCACCCCCAAATGCCCTAGTGGGATTTGATCCCATGACCTTCAAGTCATGAGATCAAACCTTTACCACTAGACCAAGCCTTGCTTGGTACCAACAACTTCATTTGGCAAACATGTTTTTACTCAAACAGTCAACAAATACAGCCAACAGCTACCAGCCAGTCAAACCAGTCAACTAGTCAAGTAAAACAGCTAACAGCCAACAACTAGCAGCCAACTACCAAACAAGGCCAAAGTCTATTCCTATTTATTTCTTATGTATTTCACTGCAAAATAATCATCTTAAGTCTGAAAAAGACCTAACTTCTAACCCTAATTTAATTAGTTTTCAAAACCCTAATTTTATTAACCCTTTTTGAATAATTTTCTCTCAACCCCAATTTTATAGATTCTAATCTGCAAATTAAGAGGTTGAGGGAGGGTTAATTAACCACAAGAATTTGCAAAGACAGACAACTGTCACTAATTAACTATTCAATTTGCATACAGGCTAACGTTTCATGAAATTATCTAGGTTGACTTTGGTGAAAATTTTATTTGCTTGATGTAAGAAATTTTTTGAAGTTTTATAAGGGTGAAAAGTCATATTTTTGAAAAGAACAAGTGTGTCGGGGGAATGGAAAAGGATGGCTCTCACGTAAGTTTTTTAATTTGAAATTGGACGTAATTATTAGTGATGTCCATGTGTTGACGGAATATTTAAGTTAAATGATTAATTTATAAAAGTTTTTTAATCCTACGCCTTGTATCCCTATGGTGATTCTAATGCTATGCCTCACGGCATAGGTTAGAATGTTAGATATCTCAATCAATGAAATCGTTTTAATTATTAATTAAGACTTCAACTTTGACAAAATATAGCATAAACCCGAACCCAATATCTATAAGCAAGGCATGTTTGCTTTCTGAATTTTGTCTTATTCCGTATTACCTCTTACTGTAATATTTCCTCCGTTTCTTTTTAAGTGTTATATATTGACTTTGCTACTATTCATCTATTATAGTTTAACTGGCTTTTACAATTTATGCATAAGAAAAAATATTGTCTTGTTGGATCTTGTTTGATTCGTCTTGATGTATACATTTTTAATATATTGTTGTCATAATTTTTACAAAAGCATAATTAAAGATAAAAACCATACAAAATGTGTCTCGACAAGTGTGAAAAAAGAAATGTAGCACTTAAAAAAAACAGAGGAAGTATGTGACACACAAAATTATCATTAACATTGATTTAAAAAGTTAATTTTTTACAATTTTGCAAGTTCAACTTAAAAAAATTGAGTGTGTTTTATAAAAAGAGTGAGTAACCCTATTCTCGTCAACTTATTTTACTGAATTAAATTTATTTTTACTGAACTGAACTTATTGCTGTTGAACTGAATTTATTTTTACTAAACTAAAATTAGTGTTACTAAAATGAACTTATTTTTACTGATTTATGTTATTTTTTCTTTTTTTGCACTAGTGATTTTTACTGAATTGAACTTATTTTTACTGAATTGAACTTATTTTTACTGAATTGAACTTATTTATACTGAACTGAACTTATTAATACTTCCTCCGTTTTTTTAAATGTGACACTTTCCTTTTTTGGGGTGTTTTGAATTAGTTGTGACACTTTTTTTTCTTTCCTTTTATGGTAAGTTTTTGGTTGTAAAAAGACCAAACTACCCTTACTAACATTTGTTAAAACAACCTAACATTACCTAATACAACTAATTACAACACTAATCTAAGTTAATTAATCTATCACCAATACTAACCCCCCAACACCCACTTTCTCTCTCCTCACCCATTTCCACCATACAACCATCAGAAGCTTTCTCATTTTCCATTTCCACCGTCATATTCCACCAACACCTACTCTCTCCTCACCCAATCCACAACCACCACAACCACCACACTAAAACTCATCATTTGTACAACACCACCCAACCACCGCCACAACTCCTTCCTTTCCTCCTTCGAATTGCAAGAACCGCAGCCACCGCCACAACAATCACAGCCACCGCAGCAAGTACTCCTTCAAACAACAATAACTACAACCATCGTCAGTTCTCCTTCCTCCTCCGTCTAACAACAACAACCACAACCTCCATAAACAACCCAGATCTACTTTCTCTCTCATCATTGTCACCTTCTTCGATCTCCTTCCTCCACCAACAGTCACTACCTTCTTAGACAACCGCCGTCTTCCTTCGATCGCCACCGTCTAATTACAATTCCAATTTATTTATTTTTTATTTTGTTTTGGTTTCAACATTAGTTTCTATTTTGTTCGATTTTAATTTTCCATGTTCCTGTTGATTTTGGTTCCCCATTTTCATTTTCATTTTGATTTCAATATTGGATTTTGCTTTTGATCTGGATGTTTTTTTTTCGATTTGGGTGGTGGTGGTTGGCATGTGTGGAAGAGACGATGGTGTTTGGAGTGCGATTCTGGTAGTGGTGGCAGATTGGTGGTGGTGGTGGTGGCGGTGGTGGCGGTGGCGAAATGATGCTGGTGGTGGAAGATGGCATAGGGTGGTGGTTATGGGTAGTATTAATTCATGCCCCCACTCCCCTAATTACATACCCTCACCTACTCTTAATCTTTCAATTAAAATTTTGCCTAGGGGTTTGTGCTATACAAAATTATCACATTTTAAAAAAAACGGAGGAAGTACTAAACTGAACTTATTAGTACTAAACTGAACTTATTTTGTAAAGTGAATTTATCTTTAGTGAAACTTATTAAAATAATTTGACGAAAACATGGCAATCAAGTAATGAATAATAAGCACCACATACCAACCAATTCAAAGATCATAATTTACCACGATGCATTAATTATTATTAAATCGATCATACAAAACTCCACATAAATAACAAATGATACACTCATCGGTCCACTTCAAAATTGGAAACTAATGCATCAAATTTCCAACCAACCTCCTGCAATAATCGATCATAACAATAACAATAGCTAATCAATGATGATAACATTATTCATAATAAAACAACTACTTAACCAAACTTAAGAGGAAGCAGCAAGAAGGGTTTCAACAGGAAGAAGTGAACCCTTAGGACGACGTCGTTTAAGACCACCATCAGTATTACTGCAATTATCTCGCACAGCAGTAAGCTCATGAGGAGACCTATCAAGTGCGATCCATTGTTCAACGGTAAACAGCTGCTGACTACACTGAATGTGGGGCCCAGTGGTAGTAACCTCCACGTAGTTACAATACCACCCATGGTGTTTACCGGATCCATCGGATGTAAGCTCCATGGAGCAAACGGGTCTGTTTAGACATGGGCCTCGGCCCGAGAAGATGTCCAAGTTGCCTCTCTCATAGTAGTCGTAACCTTGGCCCATTAGCCCACCCCAGGCTTCTAGATCTTTTATTAGAATTCCATCACCTGTGTCGTCGTAGAATGTTACGCTGATTATTGAGTCTGTTCCTCCACTGAAGGTTTTGCTTGTTCTTACGTAAACTGTGTATACACAGTTGTAATCCTCCTGCGAAAAATAAAATTACATGTCCAATCAAGTGTTCAGATTATTGCGCAACGGAGAACATACATATTTATATGTATCAAAGACTGAAAGTTATTACCGTACTAGAAAAACTACGTATCCGACCAAGTGTTCAGATTAGTAAAGGAGATATGCATAAAAATTAAAATGACAGTAAATTAATATAAATAATTGAATATACTTACAGCGGTGGTAGATGAGGCAAAAATGGAGAAGCAGAGGAAAATGGCTAAAATGGAGAGGGTGTGTTTGGTAGCCATAATTGTTTGATTATTTCAGATGATTTTTTTCTCTCTCTCTTCAGCAAAACAGTGAAGGAGATGAGAGATCTATTTTATGAGGTTGAATGGTACACAATAATATGTGTTTTGCCTTATCAGCAGCTTGGGAAGTCAGGTGGTTGAGATGTCTATTTCATTTTATTATAGTCATCACTAAAGAAAAAGAAGAGAAAAGAAAAGTCTCGTATCTACAAGTTCAAAACGCCAGCACCAAACTAGGCTTTACTAGCTCACTTATTAAATTTCTTACCATCCTAAGCAGTGGCGGATCTAGGATTTTGAAATTGGGTGGATGCAACATGCAACTATGAAATATTTTACAGCTAAATTATTACTCTGCAAAGTTAGGAGGATAAGGATAATCAAACTAATAGAATTGCTGAACCAACCATATTGCATAAAAGTAAAATATTTGCTAAAAGTAAAGTTGAATATTTTTTTGGAAAAATTGATAAGATAGGTATAAACTATTGGACATCTGTTAGGAAATATTGTTAGTTGTGCTAATTATGTAAATTATATGTAAAGATTTATCTCATTGGCATTAGTTGGCAAACTTATTCTTAGCCTTGATTTTAGGCGTGAGATAGGCAAGCCTTTAGGGATAGTTTTTCCTTTTGACTGTAACATATATATTGCTTGTGTGTGAATGAGAATGGCAAGCTTTAAACTCTAATCATATTTTACATGGTATCGGAGCCGTAAGGCACAAATTTTTTTTTCTCTCCAATATTTTCTTTCTCACTCATGGCGCACAGTGGTTGCCATGTCTGCCGACTCGACACCGCCACCACCACCGCCTACATATCTCCCTAATTCTCCATTTTTTCTCTCCGCCGGTGATAAACCGGGGGACTATATTACTCCAACTCGTCTTCGACACGATCATTATGATGATTGGGCGGCCGATATCCAGATGGCCCTCGAGGCTCGCCGCAAGTTCGGTTTTTTAGACGGCACAATAACCGAGGCAGAACCTCCTTACACGTCGTCCGATTGACGACAAATCAATGCCATGCTTGTTTCTTGGATCACTAACACTATTGATCCCGAGGTAAAATCGACTCTTTCTAAGTTTCGTGAAGCGTCTCGTCTTTGGGACCATCTTCAAACTCGTTTTGCACTTGTAAATGGTCCTCGTATTCAACAATTACGGACGTCCATTGCCAAGTGTGCACAAACGAAAGGAATGTCTGTTTCTCAATATTATGGCAAATTAAACGCTTTATGGGAAGAATTATTTCACCATGAGCCTTTAATTGATTGCCATTGTTGTTCTAAATGTAATGCGGGTTCTCTTCATGCACAAAGGCGGGAGAAACGTCAATTACATGATTTTTTTATGGGTTTAAATTTTGAATATTACACTCACTTGCGCACCAATATTCTTTCCACCGATCCATTACCTTCTTTTGATCGGGCTTATCAATTGGTGGTGCAAGATGAGAGGGTTCGTATGGCTAGTGCTAGTGTTAGCGCTAAACCTACGGATGTTCTTGGGTTTGTGGTTCAAGCTACACGTGGCCACGGCAAGAGTGACCGTCCTGTGTGCAGCCACTGTCACAGAGTAGGCCACGACGTGTCACGATGCTGGATTTTATTAGCATGTTCTCACTGTAAAAAAAAAGGGGCATGATGTGTCTACTTGTTATGAACTTGTCGGGTATCCGGAAGGATGGCAAACGGGCTCCAAAACTGACCAGAATTCTGGCAGCAAAGGCGCACGTCCCACGCCTCCACAGCGTGGCAGACCTGCTGCCAGAACCAACGCTGCTGCAGCAGCGAGCTCGGCAGTGACGCCAAGCAGTAGCAGCCCCTCCTCGTCTCTCTTTTCGGCTGAGCAATGGCAAGCTCTTGCTGGATTTTTTGGTAATATGAAACTTCCTGATGATAGATTGAATGGTAAGTTTTGTCATGATTTATGGATTATTAACTCGGGGGCTACACACCATGTTACGGGTGATATTTCTTGGATGTTTGATTTAGTGCCCGTTAGCGTATGTCCAGTTGGGCTTCCTAATGGGGCGAATGTTGTTGCTACTCATACGGGCTCAGTTAAATTGTCTGACACTATTACTCTCACAGGTGTTCTTTATGTTCCTACATTTAGTTGCAATTTACTTTCGGTTTCTCAATTGACTAGAGCTTTATCTTGTTTTGTACAATTTAACGATTCTATGTGTGCTATTCAGGACCAAGCGAGGGCGCTGATTGGGACGGGTCGTAAGCAGGATGGACTATACTACTTTGGTTGCAGCCGCTTGGTTACTCATGTTTCGGTTCATGGTGTTTCTTCCGATTTGGAGTTGTGGCACAAACGCATGGGACACCCTTCCGAACGAGTTGTAAAGTTGCTTCCTCCTATTTGTGATTCTAAGGGTAGTTTGAATAAAGCATGTGAGATTTGTTTCCGTGCTAAACAACATAGAAATGTTTTTCCCTTAAGTGATAAACGAGCTAGTCGTATCTTTGAGAAAGTACATTGTGATTTGTGGGGATCTTACAGATATGTTTCTTCTTGTGGTGCTCGTTATTTTTTGACTATTGTTGATGATTATTCCCGAGCTGTTTGGGTTTATTTATTGGTTGATAAGACTGAGGTTTTTAGCATGTTCATGTCTTTTGTGGCAATGGTGGACCGTCAATTTTCTCAAAGCATTAAAATTGTGCAAAGTGATAATGGCACAGAATTTAATTGCTTACATGATTATTTTAATGCCACTGGAATTCTTTTTCAAACCTCTTGTGTTAAATGTCCCGAACAAAATGGGAGAGTTGAGCGAAAACATCAACATGTCTAGAACGTAGGGAGGGCACTTCTTTTCCAAGCTCATTTACCAATCTCCTTTTGGGGGGAGAGCGTTTTGGCCTCCGCTCATTTCATAAATCGTACTCCTTCTCCTCTTCTTGGAAATAAATCTCCCTTCCAAATTCTCTATGATTTCATCCCTTCTTATGATGTTATTCGCATGTTTGGGTGTCTTTGCTTTGCTCATAATCACAAAACTAATGGGGATAAATTTGCAACTCGTAGTAGAAAGTGTGTTTTTGTTGGTTATCCATTTGGAAAGAAAGGATGGCGTCTCTATGATCTTGATACAAAAGAATTTTTTGTTTCTCGTGACGTTAAATTTTTTGAAAATATTTTCACGTTCATGGACTCGAATGGGGTTAATGTTGATATTGCTAATGATGATATTATTCCTGATGATTTTGCTGATTATCATCCTCCTCTTGCTACTGACATTTCCTATAGCCCAAACACACAAAACTCTCCTGGCCAATTCTATTCAGCACCACTACAAAGCCCATCCTTTCCCCTTGTTCCCACGTCCATCCCAGCTGGGCCTCAGCCCAACCTCACAAATGGCCTCTCTCCTACTCCCATTTCTAAGCCTCACACCGAACCCACAAATACTCCAGCCTCTCCTTCTGAGCCCACAAACGTGCCCCCTATCCCCTCCGTGGACTCTTCTTCCCTCTCGGATTCACTTTCTGCTTGGCCCCTCCCTACTGGGCCGAGTCTCTTTGCTCCCTCTTCCTCTCTAGAGTCCACTTCCTTAGGTAAGGGTAAACGGGAAAAATTCCGTTCGGTTCTCTTGCGTGATTTTTACACTCCAACTCTTGATGCCACTAGTCCATCCTCGCCTACTTCGTCCCCGTCTTCTCTCTCAGGTACTCTATATCCTTTAGCTCATTTCGTTAATTGTGCAAAATTCTCTGTCAAATATCGAAAGTTTCTTGCTTCTATTGTCGCTAACACTGAGCCCAGGTCCTTTAAGGAAGCCATGAAAAATGCAGGTTGGCAAGCATCTATGAAATATGAGATTCGGGCCTTGGAGGAGAACGGTACTTGGTCTTTGGAAACTCTACCACCTGGAAAACGTGCTTTGGGAAGTCAGTGGGTGTATCGCACTAAATACAACTCCAATGGGGATGTGGAACGTCTCAAATCACGGCTTGTGGTCTTAGGCAATCGTCAGGAAGCCGGGATTGACTACAATGAAACTTTTGCTCCCGTCGCCAAAATGACTGCAGTTCGTACTTTTCTAGCCGTTGCTGCCTCTAAGCATTGGGACCTTCATCAGATGGACGTTCACAATGCTTTTCTCCATGGAGATCTTGATGAGGAGGTCTATATGAGACTGCCCCCTGGTTTGAAATGACAAATTCCTCTCTTGTTTGTCGTCTTCGGAAGTCATTTTATGGTCTTAAACAGGCCCCTCGATGTTGGTTTGCCAAACTTGTGTCCGCTCTGAAAGGGTATGGTTTATCTCAGTCTTATTCTGACTATTCTCTATTCACATATGCTCGTGGTGCCATTCATCTCAATGTATTAGTCTATGTAGATGATCTTATCATTTCTGGTAACGATTCCGCTGCACTTACTACGTTTAAGGCTTACTTGAGTAATTGTTTCAAAATGAAAGATCTAGGTCCTTTGCAGTATTTTCTTGGTATTGAAGTTGCCCGCAGTGCTACTGGGCTCTTTCTATGCCAACGAAAATACACCCTGGATATTATCTCTGAGGCAGGTTTATTGGGGGCTAAGCCCAATGCTTTCCCTATTGAGCAGAATCATCGTCTTGGTCATATTACAGGTCCTATTGTGGACGATCCAGCTTCTTATAGGCGCCTAGTGGGTCGCCTGATTTATTTATCTGTTACTCGGCCTGATCTGGCCTATGTTGTTCATATCCTATCACAGTTTATGCAGGCACCTCGTTCTGAGCATTGGGAGGCTGCCTTGCGTGTGGTGCGCTACTTGAAAGGCACTCCTGGTTAGGGCATCTTATTGCGAGCAGATAGTGATCTTTGCCTGCAGGGATGGTGTGATTCTGACTGGGTCGCATGTCCTATTACTCGACGATCTTTGACTGGCTGGATTGTGTTCTAGGTCATTCTCCCATTTCATGGAAGACTAAGAAACAGCATACTGTCTCTCGATCTTCTGCCAAGGCAGAATATCGCTCCATGGCTGCTATTACATGTGAATTAAAATGGCTTAAAGGTCTTCTACTGAGTCTTGGTGTACATCATCCCAAGTCTATTCCATTGTTCTGCGATAGTCAGTCTGCTCTTCATCTTGCTAAGAACCCCGTATTTCATGAGCGTTCTAAGCATATTGAAGTGGATTGTCATTTTTTGCGTGATGCAGTTCTCGATGGACTTATTTCCCCTTCGTATGTTTCTACTCAGACACAGCTGGCCTACATTTTCACCAAGGCTCTTGGCAAATCTCAATTTGATCTTCTCTTGTCCAAGTTGGGCATTCTCGATCCTATCCATGCTCCAACTTGAGGGGGGAGGGGGGGTGTTAGGAAATATTGTTAGCTGTGCTAATTATGTAAATTATATGTAAAGATTTATCTCATTGGCTTTAGTTGGCAAACTTATTCTTAGCCTTGATTTTAGGCGTGAGATAGGCAAGCCTTTAGGGATAGTTTTTCCTTTTGACTGTAACATATATATTGCTTGTGTGTGAATGAGAATGGCAAGCTTTAAACCCTAATCATATTTTACACCATCTTTTATAAATGGTCTGTATTGTTGATATTCCATGAAAGGTCTGATCCCAATTTGTCAATGGGATTGTTTTTGTCAAATTAGGGTAATAGTTCAGCCCTTTTATGGATTACCAATAGTACATACCTTTTATAGAAGATGGTTAATAGTTTATACCTTTATTAAGGAAGAAAGAAGAGAAAAAAAGTGAAGCTTGGAATCGAACTCATATTCAACATTTGCCACCAAAGCACATGTATGAGGTTGTCGCAGCAACGACCTCTGCTATATGAGAGATCATTAATATTTGGGAACTTATTTTACTATTACCCTTAGTTCTACTAGTTGTTGGACCGCGCGCGGCCCCCCAATATGGTTATGTAATCAATGGGTTGTATTACCCGCCGTTTAATTAGTCGTTCCTAGGTTGTTGATATCACGTATTTATATAGAGTTTTCTCCCTTATTTACAAGCTAATTTGTGCGTCATTGGAGCTCTTGGGAGCTATTTTGTGCTAACTATCGTATGCAGTTGTGGTTTCGTGTTTTAGTATTGAATTACAGGTTTTATGGAGTTTTCTCCTTATTCCCGAGCCTTTTGGAAGCAACCACGGCTTTACGAGATGCTACGAGGCACGTAGGATGGCTCACGAGCTTTATGGATAGTTTAGGAGGTCCCAAGACCCCTAAACGTGAAGATTAGAGAGCCAAAGAGTCAAATGAGGTTTCCGTGCACTGATCGGGCAGAAATGGCCCGATCGGGCGAAATATTATGATCGGGTACGAAAGTTGCGGACCCGATCGGGCAAGGCGTGCCCGATCAGATCGGGCGAGAACACGTGTGCCCAGACCCGATCGGGCATCTACCGCCTGACCCCATCGGGTCTAGTGCTGCTAGGTCTTATTGGGACGCTGCGGAGGAGGCGAGCTTGCTGGCACTTTTTGTCGCCAGACCCGATCTGGTGACTACCGCCCGACCCGATCGGGTGGGCCATTTTTCTCGCCTTATTGCTGCACTGCTGCTGCCAGAGCCCAGAAGTGAAGTTGGGAGAATTTGTATGTGGACCCGATCGGTTACTGTGCTCGGGCCCGATCGGGTCTGGTGCTTTATCGCGCTTTTTCACTTTTTGTTCCCGTTTTTAGTGAACTTGAGGGGTATTATAAATACCTTTTCCTCATTATTTAGAGACATCTAGATTTTTATTCATCTTTTATTCATCTTTCATTAGGTTTTAAACTAGTTTTATTCTTCATTGCTTTTAGTTTAATTCAAACACTTTAGATTAATTTAGAGGTGATCAAACCTATTTCGATTTCAATAAAAGTTCCTGCTTTCCGTCAATTGGTACTCTTCTCTACTCTAATCTCTTTTATTATTATTAATTGCTTAGCTTATTTATTCAATTATTCATGATGCAATTGTTAGGGTTTCATATTAGTCTTATTGTTGTCAATTCAATTATGAGTGAGTAGTTCTCTTTCTAGGGTGTTAGATAGGAAAGCCATGTTTATACCATGATTGTGATTTAGCTTTCTTTCAATTTCTAGGGCTTGATTAGGGTGATTGTGATGTGGTTTGTTCTTATTGAGTAATTAATGTCAGTGTACAATTTCATTGATTGCTTGTGGTTAATAGTTGTTTGCACAGATCCGTCTTACGACTAGAGGCCTAGGACACGTCAGTAGTTCTGATTACGTTAGTGAACATGCGGCGTATGTTGAACTATGAGCGTTGAGTCTTAACCATAGCTCAACATAGGCTCTAATCCCCCGACTCTTGACTTAGGTTTTGATAGTAGTTGACCCTATTTGATTGGTATAAGCATGGTGGACCGACCTAATACCCTAGACTTTTATTCCATAGTTTAATCCTCGATTTATTCAGTCTTCCGTAGTATATTCCTTAGTTTAATTAATTCCTTCCTGATTTCATCTGGAGTAGCTGAATTGGTTGAATTTTGATTTAGAAACTCTGTCTCCCTGTGGATTCGACCCTGCTTCCACTGACTACCTAGTTAGAGGTCCGTAGGTTTATTTTTGATTAGGTGACACGACTAAAACCTATCAAATTTTGGCGCCGTTGCCGGGGAGACGGCTAGTTCTCTAAGTTTTTATTTAATTATTTGGTCTACTTCTCTGTACCTCATTGGAACTTCATTGTTTCAATCGAGGTACCCTTTACTGCTGCTTTTTGTTTCTTTTGTATGCCCAGGTCCCAAAGAAACGGTTCCCCAATTCCAGCGGACCCCGATCTTACTAGGACAATCAGGCGGATCCGAAAGATAAAGCAGAAAGAAAAGCAGTCTGTTCAGCTAAACACCTCTGGAATAGACACCTTGAATTCAGTTATGTCAAAATCACTGAAGTCATATGGGGTGCCCAACCCGGATGGTCTCTCCACTGGACCTACTATGCCCACCATTGCCGCAGCAAAGTTCGAAATCAAGCCTGGACTCATCAGCATGGTCCAGCAAAATCAGTTTGGTGGGCATCCTACTGAAGATCCGGCAAATCATCTGCAACGGTTTCAACAACTTTGTCGAACCGTTAAACATGCCGGCGTCACTCCAGATCAACTCAAAGTCATGTTGTTCGAGTTTTCACTGAGAGATAGAGCCCAAAAATGGTTGAACGATGTGAAAGAAACCGAGTGGAGTGAGATTTCTGCTGCATTTCTGAGAGAGTATTACCCACCCACTAAAACAGCAGAAATCAGAAATAAACTGGCCACATCTTCCCAAGAGCCTGATGAAACATTAAGGGAAGCGTGGGCTAGGTTTAGAGATTTACAGAGAGAGTGTCCACACCACAACATGGACAAATGGTTCTTGACGCAGACATTTTACAATGGTCTGCAGCCTCAGACGAAGAGTATTGTTGATTCGTCTGCAGGAGGAGTTTTTCTGGATAAGGAAGTGGATGTAGGCTACGAGTTTCTATCAAACCTCGCAGCCAATGATCATTCCACTTCCCGAAGCATTACGAGGAAGGTACTGGAGGTAGATGCCATTGCATTATTGACTTCGCAGATGGCGAAGCTGAGTCAGCAGATTAACACCTTCAGTTCCTCTTCCTCAGCAGCACCCCCTTTAAGTATCAATGCTATGTCTGCAGTAGCACCCATTACCTCATCTTACTGCGAGGTATGTGGTGTTCAGGGTCACTTTGGGCATGACTGTCAGTTCAGTCAATTTCAGATGGAGCAGGCCAATGCTTTCCAACAAAGACCACAAACCTTCCCCCCTTCACATAACTACCAAAACCCACAAAACCATCAACCTCCACCTCCACAAAACTATCCTAAACCCTCATACCATCAAACCCCATAACATTTCCAAAGACCACCACCACAAAACTTCCATCATCCCAATAACTTCCAAACTCCACAAAATTTCCACACCCCACCCCCACAAAACAACAACCCACAAGAGCCTAGCAATTCTGAACTGATGAAACTGATATTGTCTATGCAAAAGGCAAATGAGGAAACACGGAGGGCCCAAGAGAAGCACATCCAACTTCTCGAGGCTCAAGTTGCTCAGTTGGCAGAATCTAATGCACAGAGGCAGCAGGGACAATTGCCAGGGCAACCAGTTCAGAGAGAACATGTGAATGCCATCACTCTTCGTAGTGGCATTGCATATGATGCCCCTCCAGTGCCCATTGATGAGGTTACCCCAACTGCAGGGAAGAAGAGGGTGGTAGAGGAAGGAAAAAGAAAGAATTCGACGTCTGAAGTCGATTTGTCTGCAGAAGCTGAACAGACAGGGAAGAAAAAGGAGAAGGTTTCTGAAACGCCTTTTACACCAAGGCTACCTTTTCCTCACAGGATGCAACAGTCCAAGGTCGATCAGCAGTTTGGTAAGTTCTTGTCTATGGTCAAGAACCTTGAGGTAACGATTCCATTCACAGACTTAATTACCCAAGTGCCTGTTTATGCCAAATTTCTGAAAGACATGATTACTAAGAAAAGAGACTTTGGTGGGGTAGAACGTGTCGCTCTTACTGAAGAGTGTAGTGCTTTAATTCAAAATAAAACCCCACAAAAGTTAAAAGATCCTGGTAGTTTTTCTATACCCTGCCATCTTGGACCTATTTTTATTGATAAGGCTTTGTGTGATTTAGGTGCTTCTGTTTCTGTTATGCCATTGTCTGTTTATAAGAAACTGAACATGGGAGCCCTTAAGTGCACACAAATCACTTTACAGATGGCGGATCGTTCTATAAAATACCCTCTAGGTGTTTTAGAGGATGTTCCTGTTAGGGTTGGGAAATTCTATATCCCTGTGGATTTTGTGGTATTAGATATGGATGAGGATGCCCAGATTCCTATTATCTTGGGTAGGCCATTTTTGTGTACTGCTGGAGCTGTCATTGATGTCAAGTCTGGGTCTTTAACTCTGAGTGTTGGTGATGATAAAGTGATTTTTAAACTAACCAATGCTGTTAAGGCTCCTATGCTTGAACAATATTTTTGCAGGGATAAGGTTTTAGATGAAGTAGGGGTGGAGAAGGTTCCAATTCCACCTAAGGTTGCCTCACCGTCTGGAGGCATTGTCAAGAACATTTGGAGGAGAAAGATGTTTGATGAGGGTGGCACTCATTGCCAAGCCCCTCCTATTTGAGAGAGGGAGGATTATGGTCGTGCGGGACCTTTATAAACCAGCGCTGTGCGAGAGGCAACTCGTATTTTCTTTTCTTTCCCTTTTCCTTTTCTTTTTATTTTGCTTCCTTTTTGTGAGCGAGAGTGAGGGTACTAACATTGTTTTTCCTCTTAGCATAGTCCTTATCACCTTTTGGCATTGAGGACACTGCCAAGTTCAGCTTGGGGGAGGAGTTCTGTTTGTATTCCCTATCTCTTTTACTGCTTTCTAGGATAGATTTACTGCCTTCAAAAATACTGAAAAAAATAAAAAAAAATATGGTTCCCATCACTGGTTTAGTTGCCTCCCTGTGCCCCTTGCTGTGCTCTATTTGAAATTGATTTGACTTTGTTTTCTGGATAGCTGGGCATTTGTGATCTTGAGGCTATGATTTGATGTTTGATTGCTATGATTTCGAGCATGTTTGGATTATATTAGACCACTTTGCGCTGCATACCTGAATTGGTTAGACTGTGAGGCCTCTTTGTAGCCTATTGGATTCATATTATTATCCAGTCTATTCTTGTGTGTTAGTTCCTCTTTAGTGGATTGATCTTGACTTTGACTTCGTACTTGTCTGATTTTAGATGACTTGTAGCATGTGCTGTGATAGAGACGTTCTTTTGTCTTATTCTTGAGCTTCAGAGTGAATTTTTAATAATACTTTTATCCTCCTTAGCCCCGTTGAGCCTAATGACTTGTTTCGTTTTACTTAAACCCCTATTACGAGCCAAAAGCCTTCACTTGATATTATTCCAAGCCTAGCTTGGGGGAGCTTTTGTATGGGTTGAGTTTGAGATTGGTTTGTTGGTTTAGTTTGGTTTTTGAGGAGTTTAAAAGTGTATTTGCTGTGGTTTGAGAATAAGAAAGAGAAAAGAAAAAAAAGCAAGTTTAGAGTTGCGTGAATGAAGTTCAGAAAAATGAAAGAAAATGAAATGAAAATTCAAAAGAATTCTAGTTCTTTCATTCACGTACGTTCATAAAAGAATATTCGCTCCATTGCTAGAAAATTGGGTTTGTTATGCGCTTTTCATTGATTTATGAGAGTTGGGTTATTTTACATGGTTTTATGGTGATTGTTGGGAGTTGTGAAGGCCATCTTAGGCCTTGTTTGAATGATTTATGCTCCCCCTTTCTTGGTTTTTCCACCACATTACCCAAAAGTATCCCCTACCTCTCGCCTAAGCCCCATTACAACCCTATAAAGTCCTCTTGAGCTTATGTCTGCATTGTTCATTTGATTGATTTCGAGTTAGTTTGTCAAAGTTAAAGAGTATTTCTGCTAATTGAGTCGACTTGACTAGGATGAGCGTCATTGAACCTTCTTAAACACATGAGAGTGTGAGTGGGAAGGGTACTTATGGTCGGGTTGGTGAGTGTTCGGGCACATTCTTTGCCTGCCACAAAATTGAGAGGAGTGACACCCTTGTGAGTGCCTTTTCAGGACTTGTATGCTTTGTGGATGCTTGAGTTTGATAAATTGCTTGAATGATTGGTGGTTGGATGGATTTGATGAGCCAAACTTGAATTATGCCTGCTTGAACGATTCTTAGTCTTGAAAATATTTTGAGCTTTGATTTGTTTTTATCTTTGGGGTGAGGTAATCTATTCCATGTTCATGTGCTGTTTGCTTGAGGACAAGCAAAGGTTTAGCTTGGGGGAGTTTGATATCACGTATTTATATAGAGTTTTCTCCCTTATTTACAAGCTAATTTGTGCGTCATTGGAGCTCTTGGGAGCTATTTTGTGCTAACTATCGTATGTAGTTGTGGTTTCGTGTTTTAGTATTGAATTGCAGGTTTTATGGAGTTTTCTCCTTATTCCCGAGCCTTTTGGAAGCAACCACGGCTTTACGAGATGCTACGAGGCACGTAGGATGGCTCACGAGCTTTATGGATAGTTTAGGAGGTCCCAAGACCCCTAAACGTGAAGATTAGAGAGCCAAAGAGTCAAATGAGGTTTCCGTGCACTGATCGGGCAGAAATGGCCCGATCGGGCGAAATATTATGATCGGGTACGAAAGTTGCGGACCCGATCGGGCAAGGCGTGCCCGATCAGATCGGGCGAGAACACATGTGCCCAGACCCGATCGGGCATCTACCGCCCGACCCCATCGGGTCTAGTGCTGCTAGGTCTTATTGGGACGCTGCGGAGGAGGCGAGCTTGCTGGCACTTTTTGTCGCCAGACCCGATCGGGTGACTACCGCCCGACCCGATCAGGTGGGCTGTTTTTCTCGCCTTATTGCTGCACTGCTGCTGCCAGAGCCCAAAAGTGAAGTTGGGAGAATTTGTATGTGGACCCGATCGGGTACTGTGCTCGGGCCCGATCGGGTCTGGTGCTTTATCGCGCTTTTTCACTTTTTGTTCCCGTTTTTAGTGAACTTGAAGGGTATTATAAATACCTTTTCCTCATTATTTAGAGACATCTAGATTTTTATTCATCTTTTATTCATCTTTCATTAGGTTTTAAACTAGTTTTATTCTTCATTTCTTTTAGTTTAATTCAAACACTTTAGATTAATTTAGAGGTGATCAAACCTATTTCGATTTTAATAAAAGTTCCTGCTTTCCGTCAATTGGTACTCTTCTCTACTCTAATCTCTTTTATTATTATTAATTGCTTAGCTTATTTATTCAATTATTCATGATGCAATTGTTAGGGTTTCATATTAGTCTTATTGTTGTCAATTCAATTATGAGTGAGTAGTTCTCTTTCTAGGGTGTTAGATAGGAAAGCCATGTTTATACCATGATTGTGATTTAGCTTTCTTTCAATTTCTAGGGCTTGATTAGGGTGATTGTGATGTGGTTTGTTCTTATTGAGTAATTAATGTCAGTGTACAATTTCATTGATTGCTTGTGGTTAATAGTTGTTTGCACAGATCCGTCTTACGACTAGAGGCCTAGGACACGTCAGTAGTTCTGATTACGTTAGTGAACATGCGGCGTATGTTGAACTATGAGCGTTGAGTCTTAACCATAGCTCAACATAGGCTCTAATCCCCCGACTCTTGACTTAGGTTTTGATAGTAGTTGACCCTATTTGATTGGTATAAGCATGGTGGACCGACCTAATACCCTAGACTTTTATTCCATAGTTTAATCCTCGATTTATTCAGTCTTCCGTAGTATATTCCTTAGTTTAATTAATTCCTTCCTGATTTCATCTGGAGTAGCTGAATTGGTTGAATTTTGATTTAGAAACTCTGTCTCCCTGTGGATTCGACCCTGCTTCCACTGACTACCTAGTTAGAGGTCCGTAGGTTTATTTTTGATTAGGTGACACGACTAAAACCTATCAGTTGTGTAAATAGACTTTGTTGAAAATAGCAAATGCAATATGCAAGAATTTGTCCAGTAGATATACTGAAGTGTTGGAAAACGTTACATAGCTAGAGTAATATCTAAGGTTACATTGGAAAGACCAAAGTACATGAACACAAATGGCAATTTCTAAGATGAACAATGATGGCCAGTAACCGTAATTGCAAGAGCCTAAAGTGAATCATAATGATATACAAACATAACAAGCTTATTATTAGTCTTAAATCGATAATTAAAGAGAAAAACAAAGAAACCTATGTGGAATTTGAACTCACATATGTTGTGCATTTGTGTAATACTCCCAATTGAGCTATTAGGCTACTGCGAAAAAGCAAGCGCCGAAAAGGGAAAAACATACGACTTTGCATCATAACTAAAAAAAAGAGACCTCACAAGCTTTCAAAATCATGGATGAGAATGTAGAGGTGCAGCTGTCTACTAAAATATATTCCTAGATGGGTACTTGCATAATACTCCACCCAATTAAGTTCATGTTCATAGAACTCGACAAACTCTTTTCATATTTCCTGTATAACATAATGGTAGATCATATTTAGCCCCTTCGTTACTAACCTACTGCATTGAGCACAATGGCGAGCTAAAAAGGCTAAACGGAGAACAATTATCCAATCAACAAGCGAGAGGAATTGGGGTGGAGTCCATGCCAAGTGAATTTACCAAATTCCCACCCTCACCTGTTCCCTAGAGAGCTCTTCTCCATTTAGCTACACTCTTTCCAGTTCAAAAGGATTGATAAAACTTTTAGGCTCACCACTAACTTTTCTTACAAGCTCTTTGGTTTCCCTTGAGACGATGCATTTGCTTCCCAATTTTGAAATGCCTCCTGTTGACCTCGAAAGAAATCACCTGCGTGCAACACCCAACCCTGAAATTGAGCGGAGATGAGGAAAAAAAATATAATGAACACTGGTTTACAAAGAAGCAAAAGAGAAACATCCACAATTATCACGTTGACCTTTCAAAGAAAATAAAAACTACGTACTGTAATTTGGAAATTTGGACATCCCTAAAATAATGAAGGTTTAGTATAGAACATATTCCTATGACAACACTACATACAACATATCAGAAACGATAGAATGTTTTTTTTTTACAAATTTTGAGCCCTAAATCATGAAGGCTACAAGTACTCACGTGTTTGAGGCACACATAGCTCTAGGCGTACCATAATAGACACGTAAGCATGGTAATTTGGGATTGCTACAAAAACTCAACCAAACATAAGCAAAAGTTTACCAATAATCATAAAAAACAATAATGTCAACCATTTGTTCTTGCTCCTTTTGCAGCTTTCAATATGTTAATGAAGAAATTATATAGTAAGAAGTCCCTAAGTACCTATATGGGAAGTAGTTGGATTTATCGAACCGCTCTAGATATTCTTTGATAAAAACACAAATAGGCAAGAAGCACTTTAAGTAATCTCTGCAATTGTTGATGAAAATACTTGAGAAATATAGCAATACGAAAGCAATACCACTGAATTATACGTAGTAATTACAGTACAGAAAGGGAAAACAACAAAAAGAATGATGTGTCAGTGTCGACCCAACAATTACGAGTTTAGATTTCATAGGATCAGGGTCAGTCAAATGACATACTGTCACACTCTGTATCCAACTTCAAAGGTTAAACTGAGCAGAAAATAAGAAAATGTAAATCTCAACCCATTAGATAATGTACACATGTGATCTCGAAGAAACCTCAAGTTGTTTGCTTCATGAAAAGTGCATGAGCAATGCACCAAGAGAGGTCAATAGGTATGTTTTAAGAACATTCTAAAGGTTGGGAAACTATTGAGTATGCAATGTATTTAGTAAAATTTAAGAAAAATCTAGTTACAAGATACCTATCTGATGCTTAACGTGTTAAAGCCTAGATGAACCAACCTCAATATCTTAACGTCATCCTATTACTTACACAGCTGTACAATTAGTTAGACGCTTTCCTTGAATACAATCCTAGTTTAAATTAAACTCAAGAGAACGCACATCATTGGAAATATTATATGAGTTGGAACCATGAAGATCTCTTGCAACTAAATGAAATAGTGTATTTCGAGACATCACAAGCACACTATTGCAGGCAAGTATCACAAAAAGTGTAGTTCTCTGATGCACCACGGCAAAAAAGAGTTAAATATTGTAGATTATAAAGTAGTAAATAACGGTACCAGGCCACATTGCAATGCTTGTACCTTTGACTGGAAATTTGACTGAGAGCCTATCTAGATTTCAATATCGCAATCCAGAACGTAGAAATCCTCAGCCGTCAAATCGTCTTGCGTAAAGTTGAAGATCCCTTCACCTGGAAATTTTAGAGCAATAAACAATAGCTTGAAAAGTTGTTGATTGACTCAATAAGTTTAATACATTTTAAATTGTAGTCTATATCAATCAGATTTAAGAAATTGTTCATCAAGGCTTCGATGCTTAAAAAGTCGAAGCACAAAAATGTGGGACAAATTTTTGATAAAATACAATAAGACATCCTATGAAAATAAGATGCAACAATACATTAATTACCATGCTGACAATAAGAGACGTACCTTAAGAGTTGAGATCACTCGCATAGGACAATTTAATCAAGTTGTAGAAGAATCATGAGAAACCATGAAGTAAGTTGTAGTCAATTGTAGTATGGATATATCTGCATTACAAACCAAACAACTTGATCTTTTGACAAAATAATATTATACAGAATTAGGAAAATATTTACCTTCAGAACAATTGCACAAGAATAAATGTGGATATTTTATATGTGTTCAGATCTCCTTTTCCCTCGAATACCCTGCTTTTCCACCAAGAGCCATCCATAATTCATTAGGTTCACCACCTTCTCTCAAGGAGTTAGGTTGTCATTATGGCTGCAAATGAAGCATAGATAGTCTGTTAGTGATGTTCTAAACCAAGCAGAAGCCATTAAGACAAGTTTATTTTTGATAAGCTCAGAAAAATCATAAAAAATTCACTTCAGATCAACCATAAAGACAAGTTCATTTCTAATAAAATGGGCATATACATGTGTGTTGCATTATCAATTGATGCAGGTTGCTTCATTGAGCACCAATAACTGCTTCAAGCACGACCTAGACCAAAAAGTTGCTTCTCTCCCATGCTCGATTTGATCCATCCTCTACAACTAATAGAAATTATTAGTACCAGAACTAATATGGTCATAATTGGCTTAATATGTCAGAAATTCTATGAGAAAAATCATCTAGGTCCAATATACCATAGGCAGTGGGCTCTCTGGTTTGGTATGTCAAGCTTTCACATGTTTCCTACCAAATAAACGTACTATAAGAAGAATTGACAAAACTGAATGAAAACACAGGGTAATCATACTTTATTACTATCTCATTTAAGGGAACATTTTCCCTAGGAATTAGCAGAATGGTAAGAGATGATATTTCGGTATTTCCATGTTAGACGAGTATTATCGAGTATCGAATCAATTTCTTAGCCTTTGAATGAAAAAGAGGCTTGATATTCATATTGGTTACTAATGGAGGAACTATCAAGTCAATAACGATCAACAAATAACTCTTCAATGGAAGCATAACCAAAAAGCTCTAACAACAATAATATCTCAAGCACTTGGGTTATTACACCAAATCTCAGGTTATTTTAACATGAAGTTAATAAACCAGTAATAAAGCAATTGCAAATTATATGAACCAAAATCTGCCCAAATAAAATGTGATTCACAGCATGTTGAATTGGTTTTAGACGGTAATATGTTCGTTTTACACTGAGTCAAAGAAACAGATCTAAGATGACCAAAGACAACCTTACCAACATATTCAACTCCAAGTCTCCAATTCTATCAGCTGAAATGTTAAATGAAGCTGAAAATCAAGCAAACAAAGACAATTCATAGACATTGTAACTTGAGTGACAAAGAACAGTTGATCAATCAAGCAAGCAAACAGAAGAATTATTCAATTCCTAATAAAAAGAAATCCTAAAAATGGAAATAGTGAGGGAGAGAGGTAAACACCTTCAGATTCGAGACAAATACGGCACTGAATGAGGTCAGATAGTGCATCTTCAAGATCGACATCGGACATTTTGCTGATGTGAGATGGTGGTGAGGTTATATCAATGTGAGTTTAGCTCTGATAAAATCTTCTCAGTCACACCCAAATAAATTTTGATTACCACAATTACATTCGCTACGGAACTTCACTCCACGAAAGGCAGTATACTCTTACAAATTAACCGAAAATGAAAAAAAAAGTGAAATTCAGTTCCTATAAAGATCATCTCTACAATCAGCTTAAATTCAATCATGGAGGAGCTGAAAACACTAAAAACAGTTCATTCTAGAAAGAGAGAAAGTAGAAAAGCAAGAAAAGAGAGAGAGAGTTGGGGTTGAGAAAAGTGCTTAGCTTAGCCACATCGTTGCTGAAGGGGTAGAATGAAGACATCGGCAGCAGAGAAGTACATATCCCTTGTTCTTGCTCTCAACCGTGACCTGCACTGCTAGGGTTTATCAAGTTCATACTTAAAATCAGAAGGCGAATCGACCCAAAAGTTACATTAACAGAAAAACTCATGAAAGCACAATATAACACTAAAATTAAAGGATAATGGAGATTACCCATAAAAAAAAATCAGCTTTACCTCGAAAAAGAATGCTTTAGGTGATATCTTTACTACCCGTGATGGGGATTCGATGGGAGGCGCAGTAGCACTGCTAACCTTTTACTTTCATTAATTCAGAGAGAAAACTGAGATGATAGTTCAGAGAGAAAACTGAGATGATAGCAAAGAGATATGTGGAGCAAAAGAGATAGCAAAGAGATTTGTTTCTCATAGCATTGACAGAAAACTGAGATTGAGTGGTAGAGAGGAAAACCAGGAGGAAAGAAGGAAAAAGGGAGGAAGGACGGTGACGAAGTCTTTGAGCTTCCAAAGGAATGCTCCTTGGTTTCTTATCAACAATATATTTCATGCTTTTGTGACTCACATCACTGTTCTTAAGAACAGTGTCATGAGTTCTCACTTTTAAATGTGTAAGGAAATAGGTCTGCCAATGACCCTAAGGTTTTGGGGTTCAATAGTCGTTTGAATCTTGTTAAAAGTGTTTGTAATTGAATTTCCCTTACCTTTCTCGTACGCCTAATTAATTTGCATGGCATTCCGCCCCCCTAAAAATTTGCATGATATGCAAAAGATGAAATAATAATGGATTCCAATAATAATCATAAAGGTTGAAAGTTTGATCAGTATACTTCTCCTGAGTTCTCCTTTTCCGTTAACGAAATCTAGAAGAACAATGTTCAAAATTGCTAATGAATAACAATTAAACAATAATAATGGAATAATTATGAGATGAATTTAAGCTGTTTTGTTATTCTAACACCCAACACACCATAAAATAATATGTGTGGCCAAATTATTGTATTTCCTCCTAAAATAGTTTATTATTAGGGATTCGAATTCGTTGTGAGTTTTTAGTTCATTTACAAGTTTACTATATTGAATATCAGAAGAATTTTTTTTCTTCTAAGTATCTTATGTTTTGTTTGATGTTTTTTTTGTTGAAATTAAGGTGACAAAAATATGTATCATATTACCATGTGGTGAACATACATGAGTGATAATGCTTTTTTTTTAGTAATTTATCATATTCTTTTAGTTATTACGGTTTGACATCTAAATATTGATTTTGGAATTGCAAAGTACTCACCAAATCTTGTACTTCCTCCGTTTTTTAATAGTCGCACCATTTCTATCTTTCACACTATTGACACATGTCCACTTAAATTAATATTGTGTCTTATATGTAAGAAAAAATATAGTCATGTGGGATCTTGTTAGATTCGTCTCAATGCATAGATTATTAAAATCTAATTTGCATAATTTTTTATTGTGTATAATTAAAGATATTTAACATCTAAATTGTGCATTGGGTTGCGTAAACTGTTTCAATGGTGCGAGTATTAAAGAATGGAGGAAGTATAATTTTTTTGAGATTTTTTTATAATGTATAATTTGAAATTATGAATCTTGTAAACTTTTTCATATATACACTCACCAAATCAATGATTTAATAATCAATATTCAAGACTCTAAGCTGTCTATTAACAAATGAAAATATTGCAACTGTGGAATAAACCAAAGCATATTAATTATTAGACACATCTGAGGAAGATTATTCGTTCTTACACGCAAGTCACGTGGGAAGATATTGATTGGAGACCATTATATATGCACTTTTCACTAGAATTAGTACGGAGTAATTTAACATTTTCCTGTCGACGTGTTCCCTTTTCAGATTGATGATTTGAGAGATATGTGTAATACGAATACGTTCTTTTCAACTAATTTAAACACTTTAGTGTTCATTTTAGAATGTATAGCAGATTAGATGAGCGAAGTTTAGATCAAATCAGCGAAATTCAGATCTGATCAAATCTAGAAAAGTTCAGACCTGCTCAGAAAATAATAAGTAGAAAAAACAACTATAATAAGTTCAAATCATATCAGAAAAATTCAGATCAAATCTGATTAGAAAAATAAGATCGTATTAGACGAAAATAATGAACTCAAATATCATATAATTTTGGCATTATTATTTGGTGAAAAATTTGTTCATGTTAGGCGAAAAAAAGCAGAAGGAAGAAAATCACATAACTTTGGCATTATTATTTGGTGAAAAATTTGTTCATGTTAGGCAAAAAAAAGCAGGAGGAAGAAAATCATAACGGTTATACTAAATTAATCGAAAATAGTGTTAATGACATATAATTAAAAGTTTATAATTTTGAGAGCATATTGTGAGAAGAAATATAAGCATACAATTGCATGATACCAACACTATAAATGTTTACTTTTTTTGGAAAAATTGCTTCTAATAATGCAACCTTTTAACGATTCGCAAATAATAATGCAACCTTTCGATTATTCTGGAATAATGCAACCTTTATACCCCATTTATTTTAGATAGGACAAATGACCGATAACCTGAATCATTGGTAATTCTATTTAAAACTTTAAATTCTAAATACTAAAATTTAAATAAAAACTAAAGTAAACTAAACCCACCCCAACCCCAACCCTTACCCCCACCCCACCCACTGCCACTGCCACCACCCATAACCACCCCCTCCCTGAAACTCCCAAGCCCACGCCAGACCCACCCCCGAAACGTCACCACCGGATGAAGACACCAGCGACACCCCCACTCACGAAACCCTCCAAAGCTCCCAAACGCCAAGCAAAGGGTTTTAGTCCCTCTTTCTCTCTCTCTCCTCCCCCACAAAACACCTGCAAACCGAAATTGAAACCTCCCTTAACCCTAACAATGGAGGGAGTATCGTACCAACGCTTCCCTCGCATCAAAACCTGAGAAATGCGAGCCGACTATCTAAAATTAGAGCTCAGCGACACTGACGCAAGCGTCGCCAACGAGTTATGATCGCTGAAGTTCCAACAGTCGCCGTCGATCTCGTCGAAATCGAAGTAAATTCATGCGATTCTCCCGTGACTGTGACGCTTGCGATGGTGACAGTCAGTGTGAATATTGTTCTGCGGTGGGGTTAGGGGAGGGGAGGGGCGGGGATTCTGGTGGGGTTATGGGAGGTGAGGGGAGGGGAGGGGCGGGGATTTTAGTGGGGTTAGGGGAGGTAGTTTCTTTTTTTAAATCTTTTTTAATAAATTTGTTTATTATAACCAATTATTAGCCGGCACTTGTCCACAAAACCTATTATTCAGGTTATATATGATTTTATCCGGTTTTGTCTTATTTAAAATAAATGGGGTATAAAGGTTGCATTATTCCAAAATAATCGAAAGGTTGCATTATTATTTGCGAATCGCTCAAAGGTTGCATTGTTAGAATCAATTTTTCCTAATTTTTTTACTAGTTATCTTCCAGACTTGGATATAGCTGTTATAGTTTTATCATTCCTCAAATGAGTAGTACGATTCAACAAAACAAAACAAAAGACAGAACGAGTAAGCTAAGTATCACAAAGAGAAAAGTCTTTTACTCTATTGCTTGGCCAAGTAAAACACTTTTGTCTATGGGTTTGTTTTCTTCGGCATAAATGAGTTGAAGTGAACTAAATAATTTTGAATGAAGCTGAACTGAACTGAATTTCATTTTGATTAATAATAAATAATAATAAACTGATAATAAATTCATCATAATAAATTACTAGATAATAATAACAAATTACCATGCAAAACATAAAGATCATCCTTTTATTTCAACCAATGAAATTGTAAAGTGATTTGACTTTAGGTGGGTTAAATTTAGAAAGATTTTAAATGGGAACAACTTAAAGGAACACCAAATCGGGAAATGGGAACAACATTTGGGAACGGAGGAGTAATAAATAATTAATGGAGTTTAACTGAACTGATTGGTGCTGAACTGAACTGAACTGGGGAGTACATGTCCTAAATATATAGAGATGACAATATCCAATGGATGATACATCACCCGCTCCACTCGAAAAACAAAAAAGGGTGAAAAACCGATTTAAATGGATGATGGACGGGTGACGGGTGAACGAGTGACGGGTGATGGATGGTTTAGGGTGAGAAAGTTTCATCCTTCACCCGACCCATAACCCATTTATCACCCGCTTCGTCCCCATTTTTTTACAGTTTCTTAGATTTCTATCATTTTATTTACATTAGTATATTTTTTTTTTCTCTTTTGATTATTATCGACATGTTTCCATAAACTTAACTTATCTTAATTTTACAAAAAGTTTATATATAAATTGAGGTTTTGCAAGTTTGATCTAACTTTTCTCGTTTAATTATGTTAAATGAATGATCACCCTGTCCACCCGATTCACCCGCGTGTGATGGATGGATGGGATACGGGTGATGGTTCTACCGGGTGACGGATGGATGCATGGATGAGAGTTGGCCTAACCGGGTGATGGCTCACACGAGCCAAATCTCACCCGTCGCCATCCCTACCTATATAGTGCTATATACTTTTAAACACAATCTCAATGCTTTATTCCTTTTCTTTTATGCAAGTTCCAGTAGAAATTAATGAATAAATTAAGGATTGTGTCTTGGTGTAGGCACGGAAAAATTTCGATGTGCCATGTGATCAACTTTCATTAATTCAATAAAGTCAACATTTGACTTTGTAAATGTAAATGATAAATGTTATTAATTTATCCGGACTTATAATTAAGTTTGGACCGTTTAATTATTAATCATTTACTAATTGGGTTAAAGCCTAGTGACAAACCGGGCTATTTAAATTATGGTGGTCATAAAGCCCATTGGTACCAACTGAGGTTAGCATGAGTGGTTAAGGGCCTCTTGCTCCTTAACCAAGGTCTCGGGATCGAGCCTTGGGAATGGAAAAAATCTCAGCTGGGAGGGATGATGCCCACCGAGGTACCCATGCAAACTCCCGCGGGAGATTAGTCCACTCGCCTAAGGCGGTGGGAAACTCCTCGTAGTAGTACCAAAAAAAAATAAAGCCCATTGGTGGAAGGTGGATACTTGTTGAACCTAAACACTAGAAACCTATATAAATAGAGCTCTCCAGTCTCATTTGAGAGGTCAGAAAAACCAGAACGGAGAAACCAGAGAAAATAAACCAGAAGGGAGAAACCAGAGAGAAAAACCAGAAGGGAGAAACCAGAGAGAAAAACAGAAGGTCAGAAAAACCAGAAGGTGGAGAAAATCCAGAGTTATTCCAGAGTACACAAAAATTCTCTGGAACTCCTCAACCAACGTCAAATTCTTATAACCTAGAAGAAGAACAATAAGCACCATAAATCAACGTGTCGTTCTCTTCTAAAGAAGAAGACTTGAAGAGATCAAGCTCGGTGACCCTCATTCAAGAAATCAAAAGAAGACTGTAAGAGATCAAGCCCGGAGGCCCTCATTCAAAGAAATCAAATCTGTATTACGAAGGTGTCAAGCCAAGCTCGTGATACAACAAGTCAAACATTGCGGAGATCGAATCAGAGGATCAAATTAGAGATTGTACCCTAAAAATTCAATTTAATAAAATTCTTATTTTGTGACATTTATCTTGACTCTGTTTTGCAGACTTAGTTAAAATTTATGTTTACACTTGGTTATTAGTTGCCCTTCTAATCTTCTATATACACTACTTTTCAATTTTAAAATACGATTTTAGTGTTTTTTTAGGGGGAAATACGATTCAAGTAAGTAAAACTCTTTTCCACTTTTTATATGAGACGGGTAACTTTTTAGGCCATGTTTAGTTCATATTATAACCATAATTTTCAGTAAAAGTAAGTTTAATTTAGGTACAATAAGTACGGCAAAAATAAGTTCACTTAAGTAGAAATAAGAAAGAACAACATGAATCAGTTAAAATAATTTCAGTTCAATATAAATATCTTATATTCAATAAAAAATTCGTTCATTTTAGCAAAACTAAGATGAGATGAACAAATTCTTACTACGAATTTTATAAATCAAATTTTAGCTCCCATTTTCCTCGTATTCATAAGGGACAAATTAACAATATTGGCGAAGTACACCGATTTGGGTTGGACGGTGTATCCATGAGCATGTGGATAGACTATATGAAACTTTAAGGTAATGAAGTAATGATATAAGATTTTGACTTAAAAATTCAAGGTTTTAGTTTTTTTTTACACTTTTTATGAGTATAATAAGTCAATTTGTAATCATTAACACCAACTTAAAATCCAAAATTTGACTTTAATCTCTGTTTGTGTTTGTGGTGACATAAGTCCCTGCGTTAGAATATAAACTTATTCCTTCTTATATAGTTATATTCAACGACATTACACTAAAACAAATTCTTCATTTCATAGAATTGATGATATATTCTTTTTTTTTCTTTTGATGAAAATTTGATCCAATATGGAAAATTCTATCCTTTTTGTTTAGAATTTCAAATTATTTAAAAATGAAAAAGTTATATGATATTCATATCTCTTGAATTAAATTTTACACGGTAAAATTTTAACTTAAAGCATCATTACTTTAAGTTCAAACCTCTTGATTTTAGCATGTTCTATCCATAAATATATGGGTAGAACAAATACTCCAAGACTTACTCTTCGCCAATTATCACAAAAATACTTCCATTTTTTCTTTACTTCCATCAGAGTATAGCTCCTGAACACTTGAATAAATAGGATGATCACTCGCGGAACAATATCCTATTAAAGGTTCCCCTTTCCTCCACCAAAGAAACAAAAGACGGAAGTAAAAAATTGCACATATCTTGAATAAATTTCTTTCTTTCTGATCTATAAACTATAATCCACTCCTGTAGATTCTAGAAATAAAAATTGTTGTATTTGTGAATATGACAAAAATAGCGGTAAGTTCGTAGCTAGCCATTGCTCCAACAGAGAATAGCTCCTGGGTGCATGGCATTTGGGCCTTTGTTGTAGTGACCTCCACGTAGTTGCAGTACCAACCATGATCTGGGCCCGATCCATCTGAGGTCAACTTCATGGAGCAAACAGACCCAGAAGTGCATGGGTCTATTACAATGCAAATGTCAAAATCACCCCTCTCGATGTGGCTGCGATTTGGGCCCATTAACCCACCCCAAGACTTCAAATCTGGTATCCTTAAGCCCAATCTAGTCTGGTCCAGCACTGGTAAGCTTATTTTGGTGTTTGTTCCTGCCTTTATGGTTGAACTTGGACCTATTCTGACATGATGTCATTGTATAACCGATATGACACCTCATTTTGAATATTTAAATATAAATGCAATAACAACCTGAAAAGTAACACATGACTCTACGATAATATGCTAAAACATTTTTTATGATCAACTTTTGCTTTTATATATATATACTTTAACTTATTTATAGAGTTTTTTCTTATTTATAAGGTAAATCGTGCTTTATTGGAGCTCTTCAGAGCTATTTTATACTCCCTCCATCCCACAAATTTTTTCCCACTTCTTGAATATATGTGAGGTATAAAATAATGAAATGGGAAAAACTTTGTGGGACGAAAGGAGTACTAATTATCCTCTATAGTCGTGGTTTTGTGTTTTCATGTTGAATTGCAAGTTTTAGAGAGTTTTCTCCCTATTTTGAGCCATTTCGGAGCAACCACGGTTTTAGGAGTTGGTTACGAGGCACTTTTGGTGCTTTGGAAGATTCCCAAGGCCTTTTTGGAGTGAAGAATCGAGTTCGGGAGGTCGAAAAACATGGAAATGAGCCAAAGAAGTAATCAGCCCGATCGGCTGATCTTACGTCCTTGATGTTGCTGTTTGTGAAATAAAGCATCCAGCCATTTTATTGCGCGCCCAATTGGGCCATTTGGCCCGTTTCCAGCGGGCGGGTTTCACTTGGTGATAAACGTCGCTGCTGGTCCGCAATTAAAAAGAAGCAAATCTGGGCCTCTCGTGTTTCTAGGCCGATCCAGGCGCAACAGCCCGAAGCAATCGGGCGGACTTTAATGCCTCATGCTCTGCTGCGTGCAATGCATACAAAGAGGAGGAAAGTGGGCTGAATTTGTCGTTTTTTTGGGCTGATTCAGTCAGCTTACAAGTAGGCCACGTTTTCTATCTTTTTGGATTTCCTTCTTTCATTTGTCTTGGGGTTGGAGTATAAACAGGATTTGATTTTATTTTATTTGTGGAGGATTATCTTTTATTTTTCCCATTATGCTTAGTATTAGTTTTAAGGTTTGATTATCTTTTTATTTTAGAGCTTTCATTATTTTTAGTTTAGAGTTTCTCTTAATTAACACTTATAGCTTAGTTTTAAAGGTGACAAACCTTGAATTATTTTCAATAAAAGTTACTGTTTTCCGTCAATTGGTATTAGTCTTCACTCGTAATTCCTTCTTTTATTTCTTAATTGCTTAGTTTGATTGTTTAATTGATTCATGATACAAAGATTAGGGTTTTATATTAGTTTTGTTATTGTTGATTCAATCATGTCTGAGTACTTTTATTTCTAGGGTTTTAGGGAGGAAAACCATGTTTATATCATGATTTATATTTGAATTGCTATTAGTTCTAGGTTTTGTTTTAATTTGTTTTTTTCGTAGTTTATGTCAGTGTACAATTTCATGAAATATGTTTGGCAACTTGAGTATGACCCGATTACAGGCTTACTTTTAGATATTTAGAACACACTATTGATTCTAATTATGTGAGCGATCGTACTACATATGTTAAATTGAGAGCGTTGTGACCCGAACATAGGCTTAATTTTAGTTTTTTGACCCTTTTTATTAGTATAAGCATGGTGGACCGAACTAATGCCCTAGACCTTTAATCCATAGTTTAAATTCCACTTTTATATTGCTTTTATTAGTTTAAACTAGTTTTAAACCCGTGCCAAAGCACGGGAAAATTTATGGCAAAACGAACACAAACACAACTTATAAAATTAAAACTACAATCTTATAAAATTAAAACTACAATCTTATATTAAAGACTACAACTCTATATTATGATTTATATTAGCATTAATTATCATATATAACAAATTTACAAACATTACATTGTGTCGCTGTATTCGACTATTGACCATTGTTTTGCATCAGAACGGCACTAAATTCATATTTTAATGTATACGGCTATACTATTTGATGTTATTTATATAATAACATTAATTTATCAATTCCGTAGATATATTTTTTAATAAATTAGTACAGAAAATTTGGAATATCTTTATGTCTTCATGGAAAGGAAAAAAATCTAACAAATGTTCTTAATAATCACATAGTCATGAACATATATTATATATTTAAAGATTTCATTATAAAAATATGTCACCTCCTTTATTATAAAGGTTAAACATTGTATTTGATACAACATTTTATTTGATATTCTTAAAATTTCCATCGATCTACTCCATCTTTATATATGCAATCTTTACGTGTACGTAGTTGCCTACACCTTGTGTAAAGAATGAAGAATCTCCATGGAAGACATAATTTTATCCAAGTCGTTTACAACGAACTAATTAGTCCTAGTCAATTTAATACTGCATAGATGCTTATATGACAACAAAAATTGCTAGCCAATTGACATGTGGCAAAATGGGTGAAGTAGTGACACATGACCCGTGATTTAAGGGTTGCTTGATACATATAGAATGGATACCGCTTTAGTATTTAAATTTAGATATAGATTCTATTATTAGTATCTACCCATATTCTTTCCCATATTCAGCTTTTTAAAATTATTCTTCTAAAAATATGATTTTTTATATAATGTACTCCCTCCTTTCTCTAAACATCTACCCATATGTCGCTTAAGTCTCTTATCTAAACTTCTACCCATTTGTACTCTAATCCTAAAGTGACAAAGGTTGTTACTTTCCAAACTACTTTATCCCACTTATTGTGCCCACATAATTATACACTCACAACCACATTATCTCTCTTTTTTATAATGTAAAAAATGACCCATTAATTATCATATTCTCTCCCATCTTTGCTCTGGTCTTTAATTTGTAGGAATATAGTATATGAGTAGATCTTTGGAGAACGGAGAGAGTATACTATTAGTGTCTCTCCATATTATTTTGCATGAAAATTTATCAATTTTTTTTTAAAATTTTTCTTAGTAATTTTTATTTTAATAAAACATTGATTTTTATATTATATAAAAATTTGTATCTTCCTATATTCGTTATCTAAAATTTCATTTGATTTAAATCGAATTTTATATTATAGATTTTATTAACTTCCCATATAACATACTCTATTAGTAGTTTTACATACTCCCTCCGTCCTTTTGTTGTTCCCATTTGGAATCTTACACTATTTGAAAGTAGAGAGAATCTTCTAAGTGGTTTCCAATATATAAGAAAAAATATAATCATGTGAGATCTTGTTTTATTCGTCTCGACGAGTACATCAAGAATATCAAACTTTTATAATTTTTATTAACATGTTGTTAGAGATATACACGATATAAAATGTGCATTGGCAAACATGAAAAGGCAAATGGGAACAACAAAAGGGAACGGAGGGAGTATAACATATAAATTACATTATAATAAAGTATTTCATAATTTATAACATGATCAAATAATCATGATCTTATGTTATCAAAACCCAACTTGTCCACTATGACCATATTGGCATGACTTTATTTCATGCTTAAAATCATATGTGTCCCTTGTGCAAAATTTTACTTGACATTCATCCCATTTAACCAATTACAAAATTACATAATCAATTATTATTATTTCCTATAGACGTTTTAAAATGTAAACTTATTAAAATTAATAAGTGTTCAAATCATGTTCTTATGATAGCTAAACCCAACTTGTGTATTCGACAATCATAATTTAACCTAGACAGTGTTTTTTTATCATCCACCATGCTTGTAACTTTATAGACAATGTTTTGAGTCTCTAAATTTTCATGAGGTATATCAACGTTGAAAAGATATCTCTTGCCTAATAGGCCTTTGAATTCACTTGGAATTAAATCTTTGTCACCATTCTATGTATATAAAATGATAGTGGTTATATTTATTTCAAGATAGTCCCTGTTCAGTTCACCTTAAAATAATAATATTTTAGTAAAAATAAGTTCGATTCAGTAAAAATAAGTTCAATAAGTTCAGTTCAGTAAAAATCAGCAGTGCAAAGAAGAAAAGCAACGTGAATCAGTAAAAATAAATTATTAAGTTCAGTAAAATAAGTTCAGTTCAGCAAAAATAAGTTCACTTCGGTAGAAATAAGTTCAGTTCAGTAGAAATTAGGGAAATTGAACAGGGTCGTCAACAAATAAAATATCTTTCTTAATAAACAAACGATACCTTAGCATATAGATTAATTATGGCTACCAGACCTTGTAGTTTTTAAGTTCTAAAAAATATTATATTTAGAAAATCTCTTATTTTAGGTTATTGATATCTTTTGTTTATTGTTTAGCTAAATATTGATCTAAAAAAATGTACTTCCAAAATCAAAGAGTCTTGAGAATGATAAAATCAAAGAAAAATGCTATAAACGTGATATCTATGATTGATTGATCTCAATCATGGGGAGACCATGCATCGTACACCCGGGTGCACCGTGCGCACGGTGCACCCGGTGGCATAGTCGTAATTTTTGCAAACTTCAGCTCTAACGTTTATCTTGTGCGCACGCAGCAACTTGACAGTAATAGATGTCTAGCTCAATGGTTGGAGGTATGTTTGCACGGTAGCTGACGCGCGGGTTCGATCCTTCATGAGCCCAATTTTTTTCCTCTTTGTTGTTTTTTTTTCCCTCCTTCATCTCATTTTTTATTAATCCTCTTTTTATTCCTATTTTTTTAAAAGAAATATATTATTGCTCATTTAAAAGTTATATTGCTCATTTGAAAGTTACAATGCTCATTTAGTTATTTTTCAAGTTCAAGTATAATCTATTTGCTCATTCGAAAACAATATTGTTCATTTACTTATATTATAACCGATTACTCTATTTGGTATTTATTTTAACAGATTAGAAAACATATTTTCTCACTTTAAGATATATTTCTCATTTGAAATATATAAATGCTCATTTTAGTAATATATTCATCAATGTGAAACAGTATATAGTACATGTTTACTAATCAATAAAGAATTATATAATTGCTCATTTAAAAGATAAATTACTCATTTATTAATTTTCCATGTACCAGTGTTAAGCCACTACAAATTAGAAAATGATGTTGTTTATTTAATTTTCTTCTTTTTTATGACTATTTATTTTTTATTTTAAGACATTAGAAATAGATATTTAATTTGCTCATTTAAGATACATCGCTCATTCGAACTATGTATTGTTCATTCTAGTAATATATTGGAAGCTTAAAAATTAAAGTGAATTTAAAATAATTATATATTCTACACCGTAAAATAAGACAATGTTTGCTCATTATAAAGATGTTTTACTCATTCAAATTATTTTTTGCTCCATAAATATTCAGTGACATTGTTAATAATTTCATTAAATGAGCAATATTCTAAGAGTTTTTTGCTCATTTAAGGACCTTTTTGCACTAAATAACATATTTACTCATTTCAAAGCTATATTGCTTCATTAATTTTTCAATGGGTATCTTATTGTTTGTTTAGTTTTTATTTGTCCACATTCAAAAAAGAATTGGAAAAAGTTAGAGAGTGGAAATGAAAAGAAGAATATAATAAGAAAAAATTAAGTCATGGTAACAGCTCATTTTGTGAATGAGCAAATTTATTACCTCACTCAAGATCAAAATATTTACTGATCATCCTGCGTAAAAAAGAATGCTCATTTGATCAAATGAGTAAAATAAAATTGCTCATCTGATCAAATGAGTAAAATAAAATTGCTCATTTGATCAAATTACTCATTTGATCAAATGAGTAAAATAGAACTGCTCATTTTGTGAATGAGCATAATGTTTACTTATCTAAACAAACATGCTTATTTGTCAAAATGAGCAGATTGATTTCTCTCCAAGACAAAATAAACTGCTCATTTGATCAAATTAGTAAAATAAAAATCACTCAATTGTGATAAGAATGTATACTGATCTTGCTGCACAAAAATGATTGCTCATTTGATCAATTGAGTAAAATAAAATCGCGCAATTGTGATCAAAATGTTTACTGATCTTGCTGCACAAAAACGATTGCTCATTTGATCAAATGATTGAAATATATTGTAAGAAATGGAAAAGGTTAGTGAGTAGAGAAGAAAAGAAGAATATAGTAAGATTTTTATTTAAATGAAATATATTGTAATAGAATATGGAAAATATTAAAAAGAAAAAATGCGTGTTATAACAATTATATATTCTACCTGTAAAATAAATTTTTTAGAAATTTAAAAATAACAATTATAGTACAACATCCCTCAAAAAAAATAATTATATTACAACAATATGCAAAATAATTGAAAAAGTTAAAATAAAAAAGGTACAATAAGAACTAAGACTATGGAAGAAACATGAAAAACAATTTTTTTTTTAAATGAATCCAAAAGAGGAGGAAAAGACAAACGTAAAAAAAAATTATAAATGGTTGGTATGGGAGTCGAACCCATGACCAACTAGCAAGCAAATAAACCTTAAGACCAACTGAGCTAAGCTATCTAAATGGTATAGGGGCCGCGTTTAATACTTATACTGTTGCCCAGATTTTAGCATTAATTACAATAATGCCACCGGGTGCACTATGCGCACGGTGCACCCGGATGCATGATAAAAATTTCCTACGTTTGAACATGGGATTATGATAATATAGTTTCCAAAATTTTCTTTATTTATATCTAAATAAAAGTGCATTATATCTTTTCCTCCACCTTTAAATGCATGAAATCTTTTTTTAATCATAGGGGCGATAGATTCACTTAATAAAATCTATTGCTGCGGGAGTATAATGATTATATTTTATTTGTTTGCCAAATAGTAGCAAGGATATTTTTTCTCTATAATAAAAAATGTGTTTAAGATGTTTATTTACTTAAGTTATTTTCTAATTTATGAATATATATATCAGTAAATTAGTAAAAAAAAAGTAAAATTGGTTATTTTAGTGTATCCCCAAAAAAACGTTTAGTATCTTATATCATGGAAAGATAAAAGTGTTTTAAATGTGTTTCCTTAATATATAATGCAAATAACTTAAATATTGTTTACGAATGCCAAATTTGAAATAAGATATTTCGTGATATTTGAAAAACTTACAGAATATCAGGCTAAAATATTTGATTTCCTAACTGGTCACATAAAAAAATGCAAATAAAATGCTCGTGCTTTTTGCTGGGAGTTTTTTTTGGCCATATGTAAATTTAAACTAAATGTTTTATCTTATAGTAATAAACAAATAGTTAAACCCTAAAAATAAAGGTACCTATACGTTAGATTAATTATGGTTACTATCTTGTAGTTTTTAAGATCTAGAAAAATTGTATTTATGAAATGATATATTAATTACGTGATATATGTAGCAAGATTTATTCTTATTTTTGAGAAAAGATATCACCCATAAATTTAGCAAGATTTTAGGAGAATTCAAGTAAAATCATGAATGGTAAGTGATTTCATATATATATAGCTTTTGCACAGGTTTATATGTCAATCTCCTTTAATTACGTGATATATGTAGAAAATCCTGTTCTTATTTTTTAGAAAAGATATCACCCATATTTGTAGCAAGATTTTAGGAGAATACAAGTAAATGTAGCTTTTGCACGGGTTTATATGAGTATTTAATTTCTTTTTTGAATTTATTTCCTCCAAATATGATGCGTAATTAAAGGAGCTTGCGACACGTCACTCTAATGAATATGCGGTTGACACGTCACCAATTGCATGGTTGAATGACACGTGTCCATATTTTACTTGTTTTATATATTAGTATAGATAATAGTTCAGCTGATTCTTGTCTGAAGTAGCTGTATGGCTGAATATTAATTTAGAAACTCTGTGTCTCTGTGGATTCGACCCTAGTTCCCTTGACTATCATTGTTAGAGGACTTTAGGATTTACTTTTGATTAGGTGATACGACTTTAGCCTATCAGCAGGTCCCAAGGTAATCCTATCTGATCGTATTTTATGCTTTTTCCATGTCAAGTTTTAAAGCACACCACCTTATCTTTTTTTTCCGATTAGTGGAAGGTGTTGAGAATTTCTTAAAGGATGAGAATGCTATCATGCATAGATCTTTTCGGAGTAAAAGCTTTTGGCAGGGGACTGATAATTTAATAGGGCATAGTTTGTTAATTCTAGTATTTTATATATATATCTTTGTAAATAGATTTGACTAAGCTAATTGGACGGAAGTGGTTTGGCGTTTCAGGGAGTTCAGTCTTGAAAATTAGGATGACTATCATGTTGTTTAGGGGCGGTGGGAGATGACAATGAGCAAAAGTTATTAAAAGAGGCGGTCTAACTTTATAGATAGATGATTACTATCTAGCCTACCACTCCTAAGGGAAGAGGAGGGGGTGGACACCAAAAATAAGAAAAAAATAAATTAAATTAATAAAGTAAGTTCCCAAATCCAATAATTATGGATAAGTTTTATTTCCAATCTTAGACATCAGAATTTTAGCAAAAAATGTTTAAAAATTCAAACTAAAATATCTGAAAATCTAAAAAGTAAAAGCAATTTTAAAAAATATCAATGGTTATATTTTTTTTGAGATCTATAAACAGACACCCACTTTGCTATAGTTATTATATACTTTTGAATTATTGCTAATCTATATTTTAATATTTATTACTCTGTTTTAATGTATTTATAATGTTTCATTATTTAAACTCTTTTGAAATTATAATTACACCCTCTAAAAAATAATTATTACTTATTGATTATTTTTAAAAGTATGAAAAATATGTATACACTTCACTGGAGAAATATATTTTTTCCCAAATCCTTACAATTTTTATTCTTTCGCACGAGGCACGCATCGCGTGCATAGAATACTAGTTGATTTTAATAGCAACATTGTAGAAGTCTTATTCAAATCAAATATATGTCAATTGAATTCGGGTTTGATTTCGATTTGGTTTAATTTAGGTTCGGGTAAAAATCGGTTTGGGTTAATTTCTTTCAAGTTTTTTGGATTTTGGATCACTTTTGAATCGAGTTAGCTTTGGGCTGTGTTTGGTTTAAATTGACTCGAGTGATGAGTTTTGGATCAGATTATTTAGTTAATTCAATCGGATCAATTTTGTCAGGTCTACCTATACTATTTCAAGA
Source organism: Patellifolia procumbens (assembly GCA_947645195.1). Taxonomy (NCBI): domain Eukaryota; kingdom Viridiplantae; phylum Streptophyta; class Magnoliopsida; order Caryophyllales; family Amaranthaceae; genus Patellifolia; species Patellifolia procumbens. The sequence goes on from CANSGD010000144.1 coordinate 7,161,532, forward strand.
ATCAAAATAAAATATATACTATAAAAAACGGCCCCACTAAAACAAAAAGTTTCAAGATCCGCCACTGTCTATATACGGAAATGAAGTAGGGTACTCAGTAAAATAGATTAAAAGTTGAATAAAAAATAAATCAAAGATCAATTTCAAACCTTAGTATTAGTGAAATTGATAGCATATCGTAATCCATATTTTGCTTGAAGTGCTTCAATATAGTTCCGATTCGATACTTTTATTCGATGTTATATAAGAACTCCTAATATATTTGCAATGTAAAATAATTATTTTACCTGAAATAGTTATTTCTAAATAATTACTCAGAGTATCCAAAAACATAAAGGTTAAACATATAGGTTTTTGATTTTTTTGGCTGAATTTTATGTGTTTTTGGCATTAATTACAGTCTTTTTTGTGTTTGGAGGAATGTTGATGGAGGTATGGATCAAGGTCGTACATTTGTTGCGTTTGTTGTGACCGAAATGATGTCTCTGAAAAGTTTATTAATCAACACAACCGATCCCGCCACAATCTCTAGAAGTTTCAATCTCAAACATGTCGCCCGAAATTCCAATTTTCCGCACAGCTGCACGACTACTTGGAAGACCCCGGCGTCTATCACAGGGACCCTGCCCCACCCCTCCCCCTGCTTAATGTAAGTTTTTGCTCTTTTTTCCCCCCTGTTTTGAGCACACTAACTGTGATATCTTTATTATATTTGAGGATTTATTATCTTTAATATGAAAACATGTCCCGCGAAATTCCAATTTTCCGCACAGCTGCACGACCACTTGGAAAACCCCGGCGTCTATCACAGGGACCCTGCCCCACCCCCTTCCCCTGCTTAATGTGAGTTTCTTATTTTTTCCCCCTATTTTGAGCACACTAACTGTGATATCTTAATTATATTTGCGGATTTATTGTCTTTAATATGATGACTCTTTTACAATTTATGATGACTTCGTTGTGAATTTTGTTTGGTTAACAGAGCATCCGGTCTGCAGTAGATGGTGAAAAGGCTGGTCATTCTGGTAAGATGGGAAAAAGATTATTTTCATGAAGAGCTTAGCTCGGGCAATGTGAAATAAGACAATATATTCTGCTTCCAAAGATTTTATAAATATTAATATCAAACTTAGTGAAAATGTTAAAAAGGATAAAATGATATTTTATTGTTAAATCAATGAGAAACATGAGTTATTATATATAAAGAAAGTAATTAAGCAAAAAAGAACAAGTGTTTTCATCTTTGTCAACAAAATTTGATTTGATATTTAAGTTTTTTTTTATCATATTTTTTATATACTCAAAGTATCTAAAACCTATGTGTTTTTTTTTTAAAAAGGTAAGTATTTATAAAATTTAAGTAACTGTTTTGCCGAATTAACATAGAAATCTTCTGAAGAATAAACAGATAACACAACGAAAAATGAATATTTTTCCGGCCTTGAAATAGCTTCTTCCTAATTAATTACTCAAGTTCTCCGGGTTCAATAATAACTACGTTAACGTTAGCATTATTTTTGACCGACAACAATAAAAATGAACCGAAAGTTTTTAAAAACTCGGATACAAAAGTGAGTATATACCACTGATAGGAAACCTAAAACCAAGTCTTATTTGGTTTAGCTACTTCTAATTGATTTTGAATTACTAACTTCTCACTATATAAATATAAAACACTCATAACTCATAGTCATCAACATCCTTTTTCTCACGTTGAACAGGAAAAAAAATCCCTAAAGTAATTAATTACCACTATCTTATTATTAACCTCATTATATGACATATAAAATTAAATTTTGAAAAAAAAAATAGAGTAGAAAATTAAAAGTTCAAAAGTTCAACTCTAACCCAACCCATTTAATAAACACATCACCTACTTAACCGATTTCACTAACTTATCTTCAATTATTTAGATTTTTTTATCTTAATTAATTAGAATTTAGCTTAATAAAAAATATATTATAAGTCGTTCTATACACGCGATGCGTGCGACAATAATTTTATTATGAAATTTCATAATCTATAGCAGATAATTTTATGGATAGTCGCATCTTACCACCAAAATTTTTCATGTTTTTAGAAACTCCCACCACTCAACGGTTTTTGTCAAATTTCATTAACAAAACCGTTAAGTGGGTCTCACATATACATTTTGTTATCAAAATAGAACTTGAAATAGTTGCAATTGTTTCCAAATAGTTGTAATTCGTTCCAAATTTGCTCTAAATTTGTTGAGGATTTGCCCTTTAATTGATGAAATTGACTTCAATTTCAGCGTAAACTTATAATAAAATGCATATGTGGGACCCACTTAACGGTTTTGTTAATAAAATTTAGCAAAAATCATTAAGTGGTGGACGTTTATAATAAAACTGGGAATGATAGGTGGAATTTTAAAAGAAAAATTCATTAAAGTCGAAGTTTCTAAAATGATGAAAAATTTAGGTGGTTTTGAACAAAAAAATCCTAATTTTATTTGCATATGATGTGTGTTTTGGCTACTGCAACATGATAAAATGTGAAGGTACACAACATATTTTATTTTCAGATTTGGCTCATATTTCTTTGAAAACATCCCTTACTCCCCACCATCAACTACAATTTTTGTTATACAGTACCCCGTAAGGTATTTTTTTCTCATTGTCCAAATGAGAAAAAATTCAAAAGTACTTGAAAATACTTTATCATGTTTCTCACTCATGCTAAAATATTTTTCATGATCAATTTGATCAAATGTGCCTTCACTCATGAACAATCAATTACTCATGTATTTCAAAATAAAAAAATTCAAAAGTATATAAAAATATAGCAAAGTGGGTGTCTATTTATAGATCTCAAGAAAATATAATCGTTGATATATTTTTTTAATTGTTTTTACTTTTTAGATTTTTAGATATTTTAGTTAGAAGTTTTGAACATCTTTTATTAAAAATCTGATGGCTAAATTTGGAAATAAAACTTAATTACTTAATAAACTCATTAATTTTTTTATTAATTTTTCCTTTTTTTTTTCTTTTTGGTGTCCACCCCCACCTCTTCACTTATATAATAGAGATTAGACCAACTTAACTCATCACTTTGTTCAAAAAGTCCATCACTTTATGAGAAAAATGTCTTTCATTTTGTTCTTTCTATTGGGTTTGGACTGTTGTCTAATTTTAATCATTAGACAGTATCTTGTAAGACCAATTCGACGATGAGAGAAGAGACTTTGTTCAGCCTGACAAATGTCATGATAAATCCCATTTTAAAAAGTGTGCGGCTAAACACAACTGGTATTTACCAGGTCACAGCCCATATACGTATGAATATGTGGTAGAAATGTCTATATACCCCCTCTTTCTTTACTCACTCCCTTTATTAAAAGTTCTAAAAAAAATTGAAAATTGAATTTTTCCAACAAAAAAAATTAAAAGTCGGACACAAGCTATGTAAGTAAGGGTAATTTAAACAATTCATCATAAAATACAAATTGTGAAATGGTAAATACGGAATATATTTAGTAACATCCTTTAAAAATAATACTTACATTTTACTACTTAATTACAGTATTAATAGACTAATAGTCCAGTACCCTTAATGTTGGGCTCGACCTTCAAGATGGGGACAGATTCCTCAATCAAAGGAGCTCATTACACGTCTTTCAATTATTTGGTTTACATAATTCAATTTGTCCTTTTGCTTCTAGAGTGATTAGTTGTCATAAACTCATAACAAGATACCTATTATTCATGAAGGAGGGATAAAAAATACGCTACTTTCCTCAGAATTTTTATTTTATATTGAGAGATTTGTTTTGCACATGAAATAATATAAAATAGTGAAAGTAAGGTACTATTTTCCATACATATTCCAATACCTATAATGTGAGGATTCCCATAATTAATTAATACAAAATGAGCAAAATGAATCAAAACTTAGATGATAACGGCATTATTAGGACAACTAGTTATGGACCGCGCTTATAAGGTGGAGAACCATTTTACAAGATTAAAAGAGGTCCATTTTTAATTGGCCTAGAGTATATTAAATGAATATAATTCTAACAATAGATCTCGCTCTGGTACTATGTTAAGTATGGGTCTCGGCCGCGTGCATAATGAGGAGAGAGAGCCTCTTTTATAATATCAAAGGAAGTTTCACCTTAAAATCATATGACATTGGATCATTTCTTTTCAACTTATTTTTTGTCTATATGAACTTATCTGAACCTTATTAGATCTTGTTGGACCTTATTAGACATTATTTTAACTTATCTGAACTTATAAGGACTGAAAATAAGTTGAAAAGAATAAACCTATTAAGGAGAGTAGCCCTTTAGCCGTATTAGGTGAACCCATCTATCAAATTATATCATTGTGGGGCTCTCACATGTGATGTTTCATAGGGTCAAATTCTTAACACGGAAAATTAATAAGATAAAATGATGTATAGTTTTAGTTTGACATGCTAAACACAAAGCCTAAGTCATAGTTACTGGTAAGATCATGGTATTACAAAGTAAGAGGTTACAAATTCAAAACCTCTCATGCAATTGTTGATCATTTTCTAACATAATATCATGTCAGCTTATGGATGTCATGTTGGAGACAAGTGACATCAAGTCAGCAGAAGTAGATTTTGAGGATAAGTTGTTCTCACTAAAGTTTATTTGGTAAGATGAAATACTCGTTGAATTGGAATTTTTTCGAGGGTTAACTCAACGCAACTTTACAACAAAACCTTTGAGAATATGGAGAAGGGTAAGGAGTAAGGACAAAGTAGTAAAGGATTCCCAGTTTTGGAGGGACGTGATCTTGCTCGTGAGGGTAATGTAATCATTTGCGAGGCTAGCAAACGGGTTCTAAACTAGCTGCAACTTGTGAGATATGGAAGGATATCAGATTTAGATTCCTACGGTCTTGCGAGAGTAAATCGCTCAATAAAGAAAAAGAGTTTAATAGGTGGGGTTCTTCGTGACCATAAGGGTGTATTCTTTTGCCTCTTTTCGAGCCCAATTCCTCTCATGGAGTTTAATCATGCGTAAGTCTTTGCCATTCATAGAGCTCTAAAAATTTGAAGCTCAATCGATCGTGTTAACAATTGCAATCTCATTGTCGAGTCGGATTCGACAATGTAGTTCAATGGTGCAATGGTGTTGTGGAAGTTCCCTGGAATCTAAATTTCATTCGGTCCTCTTTGAAGAGGGGTCGAGTTGCGAAAATAATATACAAAGGTCGGGAAACAAACATAGTGGCGGTGCTCTTGCTTTTCAAGGACTTACTAGACAAGACGAGTTCATTGCATGGCTTTAATCTCACTACGTTGAGCTCATATTTACATTGTAACCCCAAACCATTGCTGGGCAGTAGCTTTCTCATGAGCTTGTATTTGTTTGTTACTAAGTACTCAACCCCTTGAAATCAATCAAATCCCCTCAACTTATCAAAAAAAAATAAGATTTTAACACCTCTAGATTAACATCCATTACTATCTGATTTGATCTTATATTAACTTTTTTTTAAAGTAACCAGAGTCCAGATTTTGTACATACTTTTCAACATGAGCTTTTCAAATTGATAAGTCTATTCATTGAGTAAACAACCCACTACCAATAAACAATTAAAAATTTAAGGGATATTTCCTGAGGTACCCCCGGGGTTAGGGCTAATTCCTCGGGTACCCCTCTCGTTTTCGAGCTAGCTGAGATGCCACCAGAGTCAGTATTTGCTGCTTAAATGCCATTAATGGTAACGCCGTTAGTTTTTCTGTTAACTTTCTCAATTTTATTTCAATTTTCATTTAAAAAAAAAGAGAAAAAAAGAAAAACTAAAATTAAACCCAAAACCCTCCCCCCTCTCCCCACCCTCTCTCCTCAGTCCTCCCCCCAAACCCACGACCCCCCCAACCCCAACCCCAACCCAACCTCTCACCCCCACCCCCACCCCTGTCCACCACTTCCCCCACCCCCGCACCTCCCCTTCCCCCTTCCCTGCATCTGCCGCCCCACCCAAACCACCGCCACCCACCCTACCACTCTCTCTCCTCAAACACCACCTAAGTTCTATTTGCCTTTAAAGCGAGCAAGATATCCTTTTTTAGGGCCAATAGATGGTTTTGGATCAGGATTAGTGATGGAATCAAGCTCTAAATCTGCAACATGACTGATCATCTGCCAATACTTGCCCTCTGCATCCTTGTTGGTGTGCTGTGTGAGTAGATGACATCCTCGAATGGTTAAGTGCTGCAGTATCGTGGGAAGTCCATCTTCCGGCAAGGATTCCAGTTTGGGACAGTCTTCCAGGTGCAGATCTTTAAGTGATGTTAGACTTGCTAGATAGTTTGTTGTAGGAAAAGATTGCAGCTTGGAACAGTTTTCGATACTCAAGCATTCAATCGATGTTGGGAGCCCTTCTTCTGGAAGCTTCGTTAGCTTTTGACATCCTGAAATGGAGAGGAGCCTCAGGGAGGTGAGGTTTTGCAATGAACTATCTTCGTTTGATAAAGACACAAGATCCTGGCAATTGTGAATATACAAAGCTTCGTTGATGGTGGTTGAAAATCGAACTTAGGTGGTGGTGGTTTCGATTGATCGTGGTCGCGATTTAGGTGGGTGGCTTCGTTGATGGTGGTTCGACGGTTTGGTGAGGTTGAGGCTGGGCAGGCGGTTTCAGGGTGGGCTGGGGGTGAGGGAGGTTGAGGCTGGCGGTTTTAGGGTGGGCTGGGGGTGAGGGTACTGGAAGGCTGGGCAGGGGGTGGGTTGTGGGTTTGGGGAGGGGAGGAGAGAGAGTGGGAGGGTGGGGGGGAGATGGTGGCTGGGTGAGTGTGGGGAGGAGAGAGAGTGGCTGGGTGAGTGTAGGAGGAGAGAGAGTGGCAGGGGTGGTTTTTTTTTGTTTTTTTCCTTAGTTTAAATGAAAAGTAACTTTAATTAACAAAAGTTAACAGAAAAACTAACAGCGTTACCATTAATGGCATTTAAGCAGCAAACACTGACTCTGGTGGCATCTCAGCTAGCTCGAAAATGAAAGGGGTACCCGAAGAATTAGCCCTAACTCCGGGGGTACCTCAGGAAATATCCCAAAATTTAATTATGTAAATATGATAGAATTGACTATCTCCTTCTCTACTATTAATGGATCGTCTACCCGGTCAAAATTTTTTTAGGAAGGTAATTTGGTGGACCCATGACCAGATCTCAACTAACACAATATCCTGATCTGGTATTTGCGGGCCCGATATTTGGGAGTAGGGGGGAACAATGCTCCTAATGAGATTTGATACCTTCAAGTCATGAGATCAAACCCTTAGCTTGGTCATCTATCCGGTCAACTTAGTGTTGTTCGATTTTGTGCCTAAATTAGATTTCAACAAACTTTGTACAATAATACAATGGATCTGTAAGTGGAGCATTGCAATCGAGGAGTAAGCAGTTATTGGCATTATTTCGTGGGCGCCAAACTTGATTTATTGTTTAAGGAATCTTTTCTTAAACCGGCCAAATGGATGCGAGTGTCAGTGTGTTACCCAAGGAAGAGATTCTATGTAATTAAAATTTGAAGAGATTCTATGTAATTAAAATTTGAAGAGATTCTATGATTGATGCTCAGAATAACACCTAATCGGTAGAATTGTAGAAACCATAATTGAATCTTCTATTTTCCAATTAATAACTTGTGATCGTATCTAAAAATGGGTTGAATTGACTAATATAAATTTTCTTGAAAACTCATAACTTCCCTTGTTCCATATAAATTGCAACAAGGAAGAGTTTCAACTTTCACGTCTTCTAACGCACAACTTAACGACTATTAGAACTAACAACATTTACTAACTTGACGAATCTATCCGAAGGGTGCCCCGAACAATGATGTCAAAGCTCAGATTTTGTCAACCCGAAACTTGCAAAACTTGGATTGTAGGTACGCGTCGAAAATAAAAGAGTCCATCTCATTATTCACCTGCTCCAATCAGGTAACCTGAGTGTTGGTCTTGTATAACACATAAAAGAGAGTGAATTTAATGCAACAAATAGAAATATCTATAAGTTGCTACATCGAGATCAAATTGCATTTTAATGTAGGTACCAACAAAATGTTCTCAAAAGTATCATAGTTGCCATGGTATGAGTACCATCAGGTAAGCCCACATGCCAATCCGCTATAGGACTAGCATCGGTGGGCCAAGACAAATTACGTGTAACATGATGTGACGCTCCCGTATCAAGTATCAAATTCATGGAAGAGGACTCACTAGTTATACGAGCACCACATTGCTCTTTTGTGTTTTATCATATTTAAAAGTATTCGAACTTGATACGGGTTGAGTTTGGCAAGGGTTATCGGTGTAGTAGTAGGGGCAGAAGAAGACGTTGCGTGAGTGAGTTTAGTCACATTGTTGGCGTGTGCGGCCGAAGGCAAAGACAAACCACCAACCGATATTGATCCATAATTAAGTGTTGCAAGGGGTGTAAACTGAGGAGATGCTATTCGAATAAATTTATAATTACTTAAAAGATAAGTTTAACGATTAGTTAACAAATGAACTATAAATTAAATGATTTTGGATGGTCATAGTGTTTTTCTAGAAAGCAAATGGGGATTGTAATATAATAAAGTATAATGTTGTTGCTTTAATCATTTAGGCCTATTGTGTTACACATAAAATCCACGAAGAATAATATGGATTAGGATTTAGAAATTCTAAGGCAGTTAAAATTGCAGTTGGATTGGAAAAGGAGAAAACTATATAGGGGAACATAGGGGAGATGCGCCACATCCTTGTTGGATGCCCCTCTGCTCTATTATCTCCCGCATAAAGTTTTCTCTCTTTCCTCCCAAATACTAAACTCTACTCCCTAACTTCTGAACTATTCAATAGTTGCCTAGAATTAAAAAGGAGATTCTACTATTATTGAACCAAACAAAGCAACAAGCAATGAAACGGTATGTTGGTGGTGGACTTCGACAAACAAGACTTCACTTGAAGACTTTGAAAAGTTCATATAATTTGATCCTTTGGAATTAGATTTGATCTTTATTCTTCTTTAGGATTCATTATCAATATATTAAGATCATATTCCTGGTTTAGAATGAGTAGAAGTTCTTTAAAATTGTGCCAAGTTTGCCTGTAACCCTTCATTAAATAGGTCAAGACTTCTTAATGAACAACTAGGACTCGTGCTCGATTAAAGCTCTTGTTCGTTCGTTTATTTAATTAATGAATCGAATTTGAAAAACATTTAGAAACTCGGTCATAATCGAGCTTGAACATCACCATAGTAATACTCGTTTATATATGTTCATCAACAACTCACTTATATATGTTCTATGAATACATTCATATGTTCTATGAATACGTTCATATGTGCTCACAAAAGGCTTGTTTAGTTATATTTATGAACATGCATGCTCGTTTTTATTGTAGCTCGGCTCGATTAAATAACCAATCTTGAACATGATGTTTCTTAAACAATCTGAGTTTGAATAAACTTGAAACTCGGGAAAAAGCTTTGATTCAAGCTCGAGCTCGTTTGAATTAAACGAGTTTGAACATAAATAACATGGTATTTGGCTAAGCCCGGGGTGTTCATCGGTCCAGAAACCAGAAAATTCAAATTTGAAAACAGAAATCGGACAGGTTATAATTTGGACCGAGACAAGACCTGATCGATAGGATCGGCAAAGAAAAAAATATATACGAAATATAATGGTTTAAATGAGTTATGGGATTTAAATAAGGGGAAAATTTAAGGAAAAAATCATTTTTCACCCAACAATTATTTATTATAGGTAATTTTGCCTAACTATTAGTACATACACGAACATTTTAGGAAAGAAGATAATATTTTGTGGCATAAGATAATTTTGATAGGGTTTAAGTCGTATCACCTAATCAAAAATAAACCTAAGTCCTCTAACAATGATAGTCAAGGGAAGTAGGGTCGAATCCACAGAGAGACGGAGTTCTAAGTTAATATTTAGCCAAACATCTACTTCAGACAAAAATCAGATAGAATTCAGCTGAACTAATAATTAACTACTAGAAAACAATATAAAGATTGGAATTTAACTATGAATTAAAGGTCTAGGGAATTAGTTCGGTCCACCATGCTTATACCAATCAAAGGATCAAACAACTATCAGAACCTAGGTCGAGAATCGAAAGATTAGAACACGTGTCAAGCTATGGTTAAGTCTCAACGTCCATAATTCAACATATGCAGCATGTTCACAAACATAATCAGAATTACTGGTGTGTACTAGGCCTCTAAAAGTAAGACGGATCTGTGCAAACGATTATTAACCTCAAGTAATCAAAGAAACTGCGCAATAACGTTAATTACTCAATAAGAACAAATCACACCATAACCTATCTCATCAAACCCTAGAAACTAATAGTAATTCAAATAATCATGGTATAAACATGGTTTCCCTCTCTAAATCCCTAGAAATTAAACTACTCACTCATGATTAAATCAACAATAATAAATCTAATATGAAACCCTAATAATTGCATCATGAATAATTAAATAAGAATAAATAAAAAATTAAGAATAATAAAAGAGATTAGAGTAAAGAGGAATACCAATTGACAGAAAGCAGGAACTTTTATTGAAATCGAATAGGTTCAATCACCTTTAATCTAATCTAAAGTGTTTAAACTAAGTAAAACTAAGCTAAGAACTATGGAAAATAAAACTAGAGAACAAAAGATGTCTCTAAAAATATGATGAAAAGGTATTTATAATACCCCAAAGTCTAATTAAAAAAAGATAGAATTTCGGAAAAGAGCTGTCCGTGCTTCAGGCCCGATCGGGTCAATTCCCGCCCGATCGGGTGCGTAAACTGCAATTATGCATCAACTTACGAAGGCCGTATCTCTCAAACCAGAAGTTCGATCGGGGCGTGTGACCTATCATTGGAAAGCTCTTGAAGTCTAAAATCCAAACCAATTGGAATTTCTTGATTATCAATTTTATATCAAAAGTTATAATAAAAATAGTGAAGGTATGTCAGTTTTGGCACTTCTTTCACTAACTCTTTGCTTCATTCCAACTCAAAATTGTCCCAAACGGATGCATTGTGATCCTTGTGCAAGCTACCTTCATCTGCAATGATTAATAGGCTACATCCTTGGTACTCATGATCACTTTGTATCAAAATAACCTGAAAATCATCAAAACACACAAACGGGGAGTAGTAGAGCACAACTTGTGTAATTCATGTCATTATGCACCTAAAATGCTCAAAAAGGAGTTCTAAATGCAATCTAAATGCATCTAGAAACTATATATAAATGTGATACATCACTAACTAATCAGTTAATTTAAATATTTGCAATTCAATTTACATTATCTCACACTTTTTAACTTTGACCTTTGAAAAGACGAGTGTTTATAACTTACGAGAACTCATAGAGTACTAACTTTGAAAAGGAGGAAATGCTATACATTTTTTGTCAGTGAGACTTCCACTTGAAGTTTTTTCACATAAAATTTCAAAAATATTATGCATCTATATTAATATACAGGAGATGAAAACTCAATTATATATATAAATAAAAGCTCTCTTAAGAAAACGCAATGCTCGGCTGCCCACTTTGTAACTCCTTCCCGGAATCTTGCGAACACCTTTTCTTGCATTGTATTATGGCACGTGATTTGTGGTGTTGGTGGTTGAACCTTTGGATGATTAATTGGTGTATGCCGCGTTCCATCCATAACATTTTTTATCAATGGGAATTCCTTGATGACGGTCCTTTCTTCCGAAAGATATGGAAAGCCAGCTTCTTCATTATTCTATGGACCCTTTGGCGGGAACGTAATGGTCGTTGCTTCGGGACGGATACTTGCTTGCTATTAGGGATGTCAATGGGGCGGGGCGGATGTTGACATTCCCATCCCCATCCCCGCCTAAAAAACTCATCCCCATCCCCGCCCCATCACCCATGGCGGGGGAAAATCTTGTCCATATCCCCGCCTCAACAGGAACAAGATAAAATCTATCCCCGCCCCATCCCCGCGCGAATCCCCACACCTGCCTCATCCTCGGGCGAAACTCCGCACCCACCCCATCCCCGCCCCAATCTATTAGGGTTAAGGCTGAGGGAAAACATAAGTTTAAAAATAATTTTGGATTTTAGCCTTTGGAAAATAAAAGTATCAAATGAAAGCAGTAAACAACTAATAACATTTAGGATTTTAGGCCTTTGGAGAATACCTAAGGCGGGGCTCAGACGGGGCGGGCGGGGATGGGGCGAGGCGGGCGGGGATGGGGCGGATATGGACTAACATCCACCCCCGCCCCATTATCCATGGCGGGGATGGTTTTCATCCCCATCCCCGCCCCATCCCCCGTGAAACCTTCCCCCATCCCCACCTAAATGGGGCGGGTGCGGGGCGGGTCTCCACAAAACCCGCCCCACTGACATCCCTACTTGCTATCTCAACTTCAAGAGTTGGTTTTGCTACGCATTAGCTGGTGGATAAAAGGGTGTGGCGATCCCTTTCCGTATTCTACAAATGACATCCTCCTTCACCCATCCTGTCTCAAATGGAAACCCCATATACGCTCCAAGCCCACTGTTTTATTACCCAGACAAATTTGGTCCCCCCATTCACATGACATCCTCAAATGGAATGTTGATGCTTCACTAAGAATTTCCGAATCCAAGTCAGCAATTGGTGGTGTACTTAAAAACCATGACGGTGATTTTCTTTGCCTCTTCTCGAGCCCCTTGCCATTTATGGAGATTAATCATGCGGAAGTGTTTGCCATATTTAGAGCATTAAAAATTTCAACAACTTTAGAAGCTACCATATATGGAGTGCAAACTAATCATTGAACCGGACTCGGCAAATGCGGTAAAATGGTGTAATGGCATTATTGAAGGCCCATGAAATCTTAATTTCACTCTTAATTTCATCAAGGGAGTGATAAAAGGGGCATCGGAGTTGAAGTAGTCTACAAGAGCCGTGAATCAAATGTGGTGGCGAATTCATTAGCAAAACAAGGACTCTCTAGGAAAGATGAGTTCATCGCTTGGCTTTGAAGTTGGAAGCCAACTAAAACTGCTTCTATTTCATGTGGCTGCTTAGCCGTTGTATTTGATATTTTCATAGTCTCATGTGCTTACTCTTTTACCAAGTAGTACTTGGTCTAGTGGAAAGGAGTGTACCCTTCCAACCTCAAGGTTGGGGGTTCAATCCCCACTAGGGGCACTTTGAGGGTAGGGATTTCCCTTACCCTTCCCCCTACTCTCATGTGTGTGGCCCAATAGGACCCGAGATGGGTCCGGACCACTTCTTCTTACCCCCAAAAAAAAAATGCTCACTCTTTTGGCTTATTGCCTTATCTATGATATCCAAACTTATCAAAAAAAAAAAGCTCTCTTAATTTATCTTTTGGCTATCATGCCGTACAAGAGTGGTATGTAGAGAAATTTGTTGCTCTGGACAAGGTAGACATGTATAAGATCGTTAATCAATACCTAATACTAGAATTATCAGTCATAACTCATTTAAGTATTATTTTGTAGACCCTTATTATTAGTTCATACAATTATTTTTAAAAGTGGATTCCAATTATAATGACTCATAATACTTTAAAACATGTTCAAGCTAGATTGTTAATTAGTATCAAGTTCAATTCGAAAATATACTATCTAATAGTTTTAGACTTTGTCATCAACTTGCGTTTAGATATGGCCTCATAATTAAAGATTTTTTTACTTCAGTCAATTTTCGCTAGATTATAATTTTTCATTCATTTCTTATTTTAAGATGGTATATGTAAATAACGTAATAATTAAAAAGATAAATTCTTAAAAACTCTTATACTTCTTACTTTTATGCATTTTCAACCATTAATCTAAAAATGAACTGTCCAATTTTTTGGGAAATTAAAGGCATTCCAACTCGCGAAAAGATTCATCTTGTAAAATGAAATGATTTGGCAGCTGCCCTATACGTAAGTAACAATGAAATAAATATATTCTTTGGACAAAGAAACAAATAGAGTACACAATTATTATTTCCAAATAAATTAAAATGCTTCACCAATCAATCCCACTCCACTAAGCTTTCACCAATTATTGATCCAAGAATAATATCAGTGTGCTGTGGCCTGTGGGCGCATGCATATGGTCGAGGATTAAACGTTGAAATTAAATGTGAAATAAGACCTTGATGTATGCATGCATGTCCAATAATACAGGAGATACCTTAGGGAGTAGTACCTACCTAGTTGATGTTTTTTTGGGTCTTCTGCTTTTTTTTTTTGGACTTTCTTTGCGTGTGTGTTTGTGTGTTTGTGTGTTCATCAGAATAGGGTTGATGTGCAAATAAGTGAGGAATAAGTGAGGGTCTGCTTAGATTTACTGAAAACAAGTTAAACAACTGAATTGAACTGAACTGATTGTAGTTGAATTGAACTGAACTGAATTGAACTGAAATGATTGTAGCTGAACTGAACTGAATTGAATTAAATTGAATGGAATTAAATTGAATTCAATAAATATATAAATAATATTTAAATAATAATAATATGAATATTAAATAATTATTATAATGATAAGTAATAGTAATAATAAATAATTATTAATGAATAATAATAATTGTATTTTGGATATTTTTAAATGATAATTATAAATAAATAATATTAATAATCATAAATTAATAATAATAATAATTAATGATTATAATAATAATTAATAATAATTATTTTATAGTCTTTGTATTAATATATTAATACCTAATGATGATTATATAATAACCATAATATCTAAGAATTAAATTAATATTACTATTTTGATAATTAGATTTAATTATATATTAATATTTAGTAATAAAATAATAATTGGGTCGGACCGTGCAAAATTACATCATAAACCGTTTGATGTGATTTGATTGGATTATGGGCTGAAAATGAGGTTATATTTGTGCTTTGAAAATGATAATGATATAAAAATAAATAATAATAATACATATAATATTTATAATACTTAATAATAATGATAATTACATCATAATATACAGATAATAATAATACTACCTCAGTTGCGCAATACATGCAACGTTGGGAAATGGCACATGGACTAAGGAAGAGAAGAGAGAGTGTAGTTGTCTTTATTGCCCATGTGATAAAGAATAAAATAGTGTACATGTGAGTGGAAAAGTGGGGGCACAAGTGTCTTTTTGGCTAAAAGTACTAACCATTAAAGGAAATGTTGCATGTATTGCAAAATATCCAAAAGAGGTATATGTTGCATGTATTGTGAAACGGAGGTAGTAATACTTAATAATAATGATATAAAAATAAATAAATAAATAAATAATAATAATAATAATAATAATAATAATAAGAGCAATTAGTAAAATAAATTAGACCAACATAATAATATTTAACAAAATGGTTATAAATGAATGGAGCTGAACTGAACTAAACTGAACTGAACGGAACTGAACTGATTGGAGCTGAACTGAACTGAACTGATTAGAGCTGAACTGATTAGAGCTGAACTGAATTGAAATGAACTGAACTGATATTAAGCTGAAATGAACAGGCCTGAGTTGAAATACAAGTTTACTACAAAATATGAAATCAAACCCTTGTAACTTGATCACCATTATCTAAATTTCTCAATTGATTAAGCTGTATATGAAGAAATTTAGAGGATTTATTTAGTTTTTAGAAGTTTTTTTTAATTTTTTTGTATTTCTCTCATTTCTAAGTAATAATGTTATTTTTTAATATAATTTATGCCCTATTTTCGTCAACTTATTTTAATAGATTTCAGTAATAATAAGTTCATTTTAGTAAAAATAAGTTCAGTTTAATAATAATAATTTAAGTCCAGTTATAATAAGTTCAATCAAGTATAAATTAGTTTCAATCCTAAATAAATTGTTAAGAAGTTGAGTAAAAATAAGTTCCGTTTGGTAAAAATACGTTTAGTTCAGTGGCAATAAATTCAGTTTAGTAAAAATAAATTCAATTTGTTAGCAATAAAACCAGTTCGGTAATAATAAATTCAATTCAGTCACTTGATGAAAACAGGGCCTTATTTAAAATAATACTACATGTCCACTAAATCTATAATGTTGTCATATTTTTGCTTGTTAGAAATATACCTATATACTTATATTGACAGTCCTAGAAAAGAGTCCATCAATGATTTTTTTGATGCTTATCTTATTTTTATTTTTCAAGAACTTATCTTATTTTTATTTTTCATGAATTTATCTTTCCCCTTGTAGAAAAAGATAACAAGATAATAGTGTCAAGTAGTATTACATAGAGATATGAATAGGGACGAACCCCACCCTATTTTCATACCCATTTACGCCCCCACATCGTCCATGCATGGTGCATAGCCGCATACCAAATCGAAATCCATCCTCGCCACACCAAATCGAAATCCATCCTCACCACAGGTAGGAATGGCAATATGGTGGGCCTGGGCGGGTCTGACAAGGCTCAGACCTAGACCCATTAATTTCTTCTAGACCCAGATTATTGGGTATAGAATTTTCAAACCCAGGCCCGACCCTCTGAGTCTAGTGGGTCTACAGGTCCTTACAAGGTCCTTAATGGGTCATTTTGAATTTCAAGTTTAATTGCATTTTTAATCTAATAAATTTATTTTGCCTATTTTATAGGTTTTCGCGACCATGGTTAACGTTTTTATCGAAGCAATTAACAACATATAGTTCATAAAATTTAAAAATATTTCACCTTACATAATTACATGTCTTTAATGGAGTCACAACTACTCATAAAGTCATAGTTTATAATTTATTTATTTTTTTTAAAATATATATATAAGAGTGAGTTTGTGAGTCGAGTCTGGTCTAGGTCTGATACCTAGACCCGGACCCATTGGGTCTAAAAAAGTTGGACCCAAAACCTTATAAATGGGTATGTGGGTCTGGGTCGGGTCCAAGACCCATTGCCAACCCTAGACTTGTTCCTATATTAGCTAGTATTATACATATTTACTTCCTCTGTTTTATCATTCTTTTGATATTTGTAATTTTTGTAAAATTTATATTTTAACGAAGGGTCCATTATTTTCAACTTATTTTCAGTCCAGATAAGTTCAGATAAGGTCTAATAAAGTCTAATAAGGTCTGATAAGGTCGAATAAGGTCGAATAAGATCTAGTATAATTCTTAAGTTTTTTATATTACAACATCATTATTATTACTAATATTATTATTTTTATTTGACAATATTATTATTATTTTTTATTGTTACTTATAATCTAATATTTATGATTATTATTTTCATTTGGCTATTATCATTGCTTGTTGTACGAATGAGAATTTTATTCGTCTACATGAATAAGGGATACCGATTTCTATTGACTGTCGTTTGTAAAGTATTCCTATGGACATTAAACTATTGTAGTTGATGGTTGTTCTTGAATTAATTGATATGCATCTTGTAAGTTTGCGTCCGTATAAATTTATAAATAATAATAACAATAAGAACAAATAATGACTTAAACACCAATAATAAAAAATAATTATAGTAATATAATAACAATATAATAATTTGAATAATAATAATATAACAACAATAGTAGTATTAATAATAATAAATATTTAAAATATAATAAGAAATAGTAATAATAATTATTATTGTAGAAAAGATAAGAATGATAATAATTATAATAGTAATAGTATAAATAATAAATAATAATAATAATAATAATAATAATAATAATAATAATAATAATAATAATAATGTCAAATAAGGTTTAATAAGATCAAATGAGATCTAATAAGGTCGAATAAGGTTGAATAAGGCCTAATAAGGTCTAATAATTTCAGATCCATTCAGATAAGCAAAAATAAGTTGAAAAGAACAAACTGTTAGTATTATAATTGTAATAAGAGGCCATAAAAAATAATATTGCAAAAGTTAAGTAGAAGAGGTAATATATAAATATTAAATAAAATGGATAAAAGTTAAAACACTCGATGAAAGCCAAAAAAAATAGGGAAATGTGATGATAAGAAAAGACAAAGAGAGATCAGAGAAGCACTAAAAACCACTTTTAACTACTCCTAATACTGAAAAATCCATAGATTATGTCAACAAAGAGTCCTTTTGACTCAGCATGCATGGAGGATAAGTTGATAACAATACAAAGAGGAATTAAGGTGTTGCAGATTCAAAGGCACCATGCATTGATGATGATGATGAATTTACTTGATAGAAATTGCGTGGGGTCATTAACTCCCTAACACGTTAACTTCATCTTTAATCTTGAGGTATATGTCCCGGGCCCGGGAAGGGCCCATTAGTCATAAAATTACCTACAAGATAGCAATATCTTTGAATTTTCACATAAGCATTTTAATAATTTTTTTGGATGGACTTGCCTACCCATAACAATTAACATACATATGTCTATATTTAGTAATATAAGACCAATTATGTTATATTACCTCCGTCTTTTTTTAATATGCACATTTCTCCATTTTAGGGTATTTTTTTTAATTGGTACCTTTCTACCTTTTGTCATAAATGGAAGGTTGGCCCACATAATTATTACACTTCTCTCCACCCTTTTCACTTTTTCCTTACTTTTATTTCCCTTCTCTCATACTTTTGCATTTTTTCCTTGGTTTTAGTGCAAAGCCTTAGGTGCATATTAAAAAAAAACGGAGGGAGTAGTTGCATTTTAGAGGACAACGTTAAATCTTTACAAGTTTCAGATTTATATTAAGGGTAATGATATATACAATCCTAAGGATTGTAAATATGTATTAAATACATTACTTAAAATAGTATTAAGTTGGGAATTTATGTCATAATCACGCGTGAATCGGTGTTATTAATGATTGGAAGTTACTTAAATATCTTTATTTAGGTTCTTATATACAACCCTAAGATCGAGTTGTATTTAGCATTTTCCTTATATTACATAAAGAACTATTTGGTATCACCTCCCTATAGAATAAAATATTAATAGATATCTTTTCATTAGGCCTTTAAAAAGTATAAAAGAATTATGCCGATTTGACAACCAAAAATTACTTATCCCAAAACTTATACTTCCTTCGTATCAAAAAAGATTACAACAAGTCATTTTGCACGCATTTTGAGGAAGATATTTACTCCCTCCGTAACAAAAAAAAATGCAACATTTGCCATTTTAGGCTGTAACACAAAAAATGCAACATTTGCAAACTTTCCTATTATATTATGTTTTTTTGTGCAAAATGACCAAAATAGCCCCAATTAAACATAATTATACATAACTTAATTCAGCTTACCAAATAAACCTAACATTAATACATTATTAAAATTAATAACCCTCCCTAATTAAAATTTATAATCACCACCATTCACAATCCCACCACCATTTTGTTCTTAACCCTCATCTCCACCGCCGACAACCCACCGACCACCACCAACCCACCACCGACGAACCACCAATCCACCACCGATGAACCACCAACCACCACCGTCTTTAACCTCATTTCCACCGCCGACGACTTTTCCGGCCAAATCTCCACCTATAATGTCACAAAACAGCCAACATCGAACACCCCCAACTATAAAATCCCCCAAAATCGAAAACCCTAAATCTAAAACCCCCAAAATCGAAAATCCCCAAATTTATTTCTAGGTCAGAGAAACTCGATCTTGCGGGTATGTTTATGGATCTTTGTTGTTTTTAAACTCTAGGTTTTCGAAATTTTGGGTCTTGGGGTTCGAATCTGTGGGTCTTGGAGCTCGAAATTCTGGGTTTTAGATTAGGATTTGTTGTTGTTCGAATCTTTGTTGTTGTTGTGAATTTTTTGTTTATTGTTGTGAATTTGTTGTTGTTGTTGTGGATTCGTTGTTACTCGAAATTCTGGGTTAAAGTTTGGGTTTTAGGGTTGAATTTGGGGTTTCCGGCTGGTGACGGTGAACGTGGTTGGTGCAGGTTTGCTGTCCGGCGGTGAATAGTGGCGGCGGGTGTGGTGATCGGCGATAGATAGTGGTTGTTGGTGTGGTTGGTTTGGTGGTGTGGTGAAGATGGTGGTGATGGCAGTGGTGGGCAGGTGGTTGATTTGGTGGGTGTGGTGAAGATGTTGGTAGGTTTGGTGAAGATGGTGGTGGGGTGGTGGTCCATTAGTCAGCCTTTCTCTCTCCTCCTTTCCACTTAATAACCAAATTAAATCACAATTACCAAATTTTGCCTAGGAGTCCGTGTCGAACCCAAACGTTGCGTTTTTTTTGTTACGGAGGGAGTAATAGTGTAAACGAGCAAGTTAGTCAAAATAATTTCAAAGGACTAGTAACCTATAATCTCATACTTGGTGGTATTAAAATTATTTTGCCTAATTTACTCGTTTATACCATTAAATTTTTTCCTCAAAATACGTGAAAAATGACTTGTTTCAATCTTTTCAATACGGAGGAAGTAGTTAACATAGTTTTTTGTATGCCACTCACTCTTCTATTACATATCAAGGTGATGGAGCCACATCAGTTTAATGTTCTATTGTAAAAGATAGGGATATGGGCTAAGGATATGTAGCGATTATTCTTTTTGGATTTGATAAAAAATGTCAAGGCTACTAACTTTCATTAACAAATATAATCAAACAATCCATATGATCAAATTATTGAAAAATGTTAAATAAGTTACTATAAGGTTTATATATTTTAATAACATCAACTCACTTTTTCTAATATAAGTTTTAAAATCCTATATTTTTGTCATTGGATTCTATTTAGGTAAAATTTAGGATAAGCTCACCATTCTTTGAAATAAAAGTTGTGTCCATCAACTAAATGGATTTGTCATCTATCTACAGTACTCAAGAATCACATGGCATGTCTAAATTCTAATTATGTAGGAAAGCCTTCATGGCTAAAAGATCGTCCATTTACTATGAAGAACTATCTGGATGGAAAAAGTGATGGAAGTATGCATGTTTAGGGTTGGCATTTACATTTTTAAGGGCTTTTTGGATTGAGCGTAATTCATATTAATAGGGAGTAAAGTAGAAGAAAAATGAAGAAAATAGAGGTAAATGAAGGTGCTAGGCAATAATAGATGAGAAAAGTATAGATTGATCGTGTAAAGATGGAGCAGTTGGTCTTGTAAGAGACCGCCTAATTTTAATATAAAATTAGGCAACGGCCCAATAATAAGAAAAAGAAAATCAACAAACCGTCATCTGAAAATAGGGACCAGTCTAATCCATTTTGTGACCTATTTAATTCATTTCGTGACCTGTTTAGTTCATTCAATATTCAGTGTTAAATTTATTTAGTGACTAGTTTAATTCATTCGGTAAGTCATATATTTTTTTAGGAATCGCTTGTTATATTTCGAGACTAAAATTGAAATAGGGAAAGGGGAAGAGAATGAATAAATAGAGTGTCCTAAATGTCTAGGAATAGTATTGGGTTAGAGTAAGATATAATGTGGTTGTTAATAGAATGTGCGCTTTGGTTGGTCTAATTTTATGTCAAAATTAGACCGCTTCTTTTAATAATTTGTGAAGATGGAGATGCTAGTTACCCACGATGTTATCCCCAAATGAGGGTAATAGTTTTTCTTCTATTCTTTCCTCCTTTTAATACATAAGTTTATAATGAAGTCTCACGACAATGTTTAAGGGAATTAAATTTCATCCCAAATGTATTTTTATTTCATAAATCATCAAATATGTCGATAATCTGATGTCATCAACAGAGTTTGTGGTGCCTCGGAATTCTAACTAAGGTCTTTTCCTTTCAATTACCTGGGAATCCCTATCTCCTCCAAAAAGCTAAAGGTTGTCGACAATGTTGTGTTAGTTGATAATATTGGAGTTAATGCATTCATGGGGCTCCCCATAATTTCTCTTTTCTCACCTTATTGCTCCACATCATTTCCCACTAATTTTTCCATCTATTATTTTCAATTTACAATTACATATCTCCACTCATATGTTTTCTACTTACCTTCTCTTTAATACTTTTCCATACCCAACCCCATAAGAAACCAAAAAAAAAGAATAATATTGTGGTCCCCAATGCCACTTGTTAGCATATGATTTACTTTTGTGGATGGGAAGCCTCTCTATATAAGGGGCTCCTCAACAAATGGGAACCTCACGAAGTCACGAGGAGCCCCAATTAAAGAGAGAGGACGTACACGTGGAGGTAATTTTTTTTTATTATTTCACCTGTTCCATATTAATTGCAACATGTGCACAACTTTCACGCCTCCTAATGTACAACTTTAAACATTTATATCTTTAATTATGTTTAATAGAAAATTATAAAAAGTAAATATTAATTAACTATATATTAAAATGAACCTAATATGATCCCACATGACTATATTTATCTTTATATATAAATCATAATTAATCATCAAAGGAGATTTTATGAATAGTGTACAAGTTCTCTATGTTGCAATTAGAATGAAGGAAGTATGTTGGGGAACTAGAGCGCTCTGTTATGCCGGTAGATGCTAACTCGTAAACTCTGTTCTCATCAATTTGAAATTTTGCACTCATGCTCGTCTGGTATTTTTTCTCATTCCTCAAAATGTCCTTAATTATTGATACAATATGCAGAAACTTTCTTTGGGATGGTAAGCCCATTAAGACCATAGTTAGCAAAGACCAAACATTTGGTCTTTAACACAATAAAATATATTAAATTTTTTTCTTTCTTTCTCCTCAAATACCCTAAAGC
Source organism: Patellifolia procumbens (assembly GCA_947645195.1). Classification (NCBI taxonomy): domain Eukaryota; kingdom Viridiplantae; phylum Streptophyta; class Magnoliopsida; order Caryophyllales; family Amaranthaceae; genus Patellifolia; species Patellifolia procumbens. The sequence goes on from CANSGD010000144.1 coordinate 7,184,208, forward strand.
CAAGCATTTGACATTTGGAAAATAACTTCATGAAGTCATTTTTATCTCGGTCTCTCTATCTCTCTCCTCTCTTTTGTCACTTTTTCATTTTTTAATATATTCTCTCTCTTAAGTCCAACAGTTTGGTCTTTGCTAAACATGCTCTAATTAGCACTAGACCTGGATCTCATGGGAAAGCTCATGTAAACCTATGGTTTGCCGGGGGCTTGGTTATCAAAAGATGTTATATGTGTAATATAGCAGCAATAGTAAGTAAGTTTGGAACATCGCAAACAAAAATGACAGCTTGTGGCTCAAATGAGTTAATCTGATCGATATTCATGATAAAGATTGGTGTAATTACACGTCCTAAGGCCCCAAGTTGGACATGGAAGCAATTTTGTCTTGTCAAAGTTAAATTGAAAACTGGCTTCTTCCGTAATATTTGGTCTGCAAATCCTATAAAAGGTTATTTAAAAAAGTATGGTGGCATTGTGATCGGGGTTTGGAATAAATTTAACATCCTTAAGCATAACTTTGTATGTTGATTGAGTATATTTGATAAGCTCAGTACAAGAGGTAGGCTCAAATATTTTTGGTCTGTGATGATGATATGTGTCCTCTTTGTGGACAATTCTCTGGTCTTCCTCCCATATCTTTATTAATTGCTCGTATAGTATTCTTATATGGAAGATTATCAAAGATTAGCTCAAACTCAACTGTCATGCTACTTCCTTGCAACAAGTCTATGATCGCTTTAAGGTTTCCAAGTTCAAACATATGCGCTTGTATGCAGTGTTAACTGCTTTTGTTTATCATATATGGCTCCAAAGGAATTATGCTATGTGGAGCCAATATATCCAACACCCTACCGTTATTGTTCAAAACCTACAATGTGAAGTCTTGATGATAAGAGGTTTTTTGTGTGTCGTTAAGGCACTAAGAACCGCTTAGCAAATAATACTTATAATCCTACCGAGCAACTACTATGAACGTAGTAATGGCAAGTCAAGGATCGAAGCACAAGGAAAATGGGATTGACTAAGGTCTACTAAGTCCGAGACTACCTAAGTGAAGGGTTTTGGGGGTGTAAGATTAAATAGTTAACAACTACCAACTAACTAAAGAATAACAACTAATAATCAAGTAAGAGATGTAATATAATAAAGAAAACACTAGAGTTCGGGCTACTCGTATGAACTTGGGCTAGACAACGATAATCAACACTATAACGATCCAAGAACGACGAAAATACAGGGTTAAGTCTCCCTCTAAATTACTTGAGTCCTTTCTCGAATGGTCCTCAAGAGTAATCGATTAATCAATCAACCAAATCCTCGTTCGAATGGTCTTTGGTCAATTGATTGAAAGATTCAATGAGATCGGAAAACCCCTAAATTAAAGGACCCCCTTAATTCCTACCCAATCCATTGGCCTAGAAATTAAGTCGAAACATGGGAATGACAAAAGGGATCAAAATTCAATTAAGTAAGTGTCATAGCATAAATGTGATCAAGATCTATCCTAGGGTGTCAAAACACCAAATTCAATGCATAAACATCAAATTGAATCATAATAACATTAACAATCTACATTAAGCCCCTAATTCATACTTTCGCCCAAACCCTAGATAATGAACTACTCACTAATCATGGATTCAAAGCAAAAAAGATTAATGAAATTAAACATGATTAACAAAATAATTAAAGTAAAGAGAAGAGATTGAAAGAAATATACTTGGATTGAATGAATGATTGAATCTTCAATTGCAATAATTACAAAAGCTAAGAGTTCGAGAGTGTTTCTAGAGTTAAACTAAGTAATTAGGTTCTAAGTGATGAGATAAAATTTCGACAAAAAACGCTAAACTATTTATAAGGTTCATTAAACTAAGACGGAAAAACGGGGCAAAAGCCCGAAATCAGGTCGACACGGTCTTGTCCAAAATGACACGGCCGTGTAGACCTGTTCTTCAATAACCCTCATCGTTCTTCAAAGCTAACTGCTTCTGTGGATTAATGTCTACACGGTAGTGTCCAAAACGACACGACTGTGTAGACCTGACCTTCAATATTCCTTTGCATCTTCAAGAGCTACTGCCACGGTAGAAGAATAACTACACGGTCGTGTCCAAAACGACACGACCGTGTAGACTTGGTCTTCAAACTTCAGCAGATTTCATATTACAAACTGATGGTGGGAAATAAATGCTACACGACCGTGTCAAAACCTACACGGCCGTGTCACCCTGAAAATGCCCAATCAGTCTTCAACCAAGGCTTTCACTGCTTCTATGAACGATAGGCTACACGGCCGTGTCAAAAGCCACACGACCATGTAGACTTGCTCCCATGCTTCTTATAAGGTCTCCAAAGACCAAAACGCTCCAAATACCTGTTAGTTACCCTAGAAATCATCCAAAATAACTAAACGAGTAGTGAAATGAAAATTTGGATCAAAGATATCAAATCCATGCAATGTAAGACTAAAATGCTCTATTCTACATGCAATGACACTAAAAATGAAGCATGATTAAGCACAATAAAGTGCTTATCACTTGACTACTCAATGTCTTCCCAAGAAGACGAGTATAGTAAAGATAGGAGATGGTTTGAAACTCTTTGATCGTATTGTTTTGTTATAGTTCCCCTTTGGGAATATTCTGCTTGTATTTGCCAATTTATTAGGATTTTTGGTTGCAAGGTTGTTAAAATTGGTTGTACTTGTGATGTTGGTTTGGTTCTTTAATTTTTTACCCTTTTCGAATTGGGAAGGCCCTTCTTATAAGACAAATCTCTCCCAAAAAGGTTTATACTTTCTCCGTTAATAAGTGATATAGTTTCTATAATTGGGTGTTTGCAAATAAATAAGTGATACACTTTATAAAGTTTCTATATGTGGTAAACTTTTGCTTGTAAATTGACATAAATGCCCTTACTTAAATTTATAGCCACACTTTAACTTCATTTAACAAATCTAATAAATCCTTACAACACCTACCCACCCCTATTAATGATTCCCACACAAAAAAAAAATCATCCCAACCCCCCCATTTATGATCAGATCTGATTTGCAAACCAACCCTTCCAATTCTAGGATTTGTTCATCTATCAGTTTCTCGATCTTTCTCATTTCTTCATTTTCTTTCAGTCTCTTCATCTTCCCTCCTTCTTCGTTCATCATTCTCTTTCTTCCCTCTCGCCTCTCTCTTCATCTCCCTACTCCTTACTCCTCATTTCTCTCTGTTAATCCTTCTCCATCTTCATCTTTCTCTGTTTCACTGTCACTCTTCTCATAAAAAATCAGATCTGAACTGTCGTTTCAAAAAAAGTCTGATATCCCAAATTTAAAGCCACTTATTGATGCTCACTTTAGATCTAAGGATGAAGATGAGGCTATGTTCATCTATGATGTTATTCAGTCCTTTGAACATGAATCTTCTTGGCAGAGGCGTTTATACGAGAGTGGCGGTGCAGAGAAGGTTATGGGTCCCTATGCATGTCGGACACTAGGGAAGGTTCTTGAATCTCAGAAGAACAAAACTCCGATTGTTTGGAGAGATATAGAATCGTCTAGTTCCGATTCTGAGTTTGGCCATTTTAATTTTGTTGAGATTTCTAGTGACTCTGAAGAAGTGATTGTGAAGGAAAAGGAAAAAGAGGAGAAAAAGGAAAAAGGAAAACAAGTTGAGATGGTGATTGAAAGAGAAGAAGCTGTGAAGGAGGAAATTTTGGAAGAGAAGAGGGAAGGGAAACAAAGATCTAGAGTTGAGAACCCTAAATCTGTGAGGGAGATTTAGGTGCCCTTTGTGCTCCGAAAACGGAGGATTTTTATGATTACGCGAAGAGGATGCAAAAATGGGTTTGAATGTTTGCTTTGACTCTTCTGGAAGTTTGTGTGGTGTTACTTCCGTCGGTGGTCCCGGTGTTTCTGCTGGTGGCTCTGGTGCTGGTGGATCTCGTGGTGGTGGGACTGCTTCTAGTGGTGGGAGGAAGCCCTACCTGAGATCCTGCTTTGCTAGGGATCTTACTCCTATGCTGCAACTTCCTATGCTAAAAGAGGAAGGGAGGTCAGTATCTTTCTACTTTTCACTTAAGTAATTTGAGTCCTTTATCATTTGCAAATGGTTGATATATTTGTTGGAGTACCATTGCTAAATTAGTGTTGGTGCTGTTGATATTGGCTGATACATTATGTTGGATTACTTTATGAGTCCCTGAACATTGCTTATTGGTTTATGTTGGATTTAAATTGTAACACTACTGCTGGTGCTTATTGTTTTCTGTTTACCATTACTTAGAATAAGTGGTTGATGCCTAATTTGATGAATGATGAATATAAAAAATGTATCATGGATGATTTCTGATTAATGTTGGCTGTCCTTATGTAGTGCATAATTATGAGTCCTATCTTAGTTGAAAGAATAAAGAGTCCTTTCAAAAAATGTCACTCAATAATCCATATGATGAAGGGACTTATAATGAACTCGAAGTAAGTCAATGAATTGCTCGGCACATCGTGTGCCTTGAGGTAACATTGACTTATCTTCATGAGTTACTATACATTCCCCGATGGATTAAAAGGTCAAATGATGTTTGTATGATGCATAATGTGGTTCTTCTTTATCTGACACTTAAATCAATCCCTTGAAGCAAAATAAATCAACCAGACTTGATAAACTTCAAAACATTTGACCAAAATTTAACATAACTTTCAATTGGTAATGATAATTTCTTTTAAACTGCATATACAAGCCTAGTTTCAAAACTTTACATGTCATTTTAACTTCAACATCTCCCTAACTATCTCAGGTTTGGTTTGCAGTTTACTAAACCAAAAAAAAAAAAAAATTCAAACCCAAAAAAGTTTCTTACTTACCTTTCCTATGTTTTTGTAACTTTGTTTTTTCCCTCCCAAAATATTTATTGTGTTCCAAAATGTCTGCCATATTTGCATTTTGTACCCTGAGCTTGTAATGCTTCTTCTCCAAAATCTCTTATCTCTTTCTTTGCATTGAAATTTCTTCCTTTCAATCTCCATAAACATCTTCAATGTTTGTCATACTTGACTCATTGTGAAAAAGGATCATTTCTTTTTCATTTGGTGATAGTTGGTCATTTAAGTATTTGATACTTTCATCAATCAGGGATTGATCAACCTCCAATTTGGGGAGGAGTCCCAATCTCTCTAATATAGTCTTTCCATAATGTGTGTTTTTGTAGTTGTTACCCCCTTTACTTTCAAATTTTCAACCATCACATATTGTAATTGTAGCCACGTGTACTTCATAATATTTGGATCAAATCTTTCATAAGCATCTTTCACACTTACAATAAGCTCATCAATGTTTTTTTGGAAAAATTTGATACATCAAAGCTTGTATAGCTCTAAAAAACCCTAAATCTAAAACATTTAAATCAGAGGATTGAGGTGGTTGTTGAATGAGTTGGATGTTGAATCCATTTTGTGTTGCTACTGATTTGAATTCCTCATCATCATGTTGTATGTGTGGCCAAGCATTATTTTGATGAATGAAAATGTCTTTAGACATTCCTTCAGGCCATTTACTCATGATTGAAGGGATAACATGCTGAATTATCATGTCTCTGATGATCTTTTGAGTGATCCTTTTAATATTTTAGTTCCAATTGTGCCTGCCTCTCTGTTTTTATTCTCTTCTTAGTTGGTACCCTATCCACAAATGGAAAAATGCCAAATTTCTCATCATGTATGACTTTTCCTTCACCATCAAATATTGGTTCTGAAGTGGCTGCCATGAACATTGCCTTAATCTTAAACCTATTAGATCGGCAGCACCTATATAGATCATCTTCCCTTGGCAGCAAATAGAACCTTTTAGTTTCAGGACTTAGATAAAACTATTTTTCAGCAATGTGGATTATGTTTTGTAAGCTTATCAAAATGGCTGGTTGTGTTTGGTTTCCTGGTTCAATGTGGGATAAAACCCATTTCATCTTAGCCAACTTATGTGCATCAGTTAGACTAGGATGATTGCTGCTTGTATGACTTCTTAGTCTACCTTTTTTGAGGAGTGTGTAAACTGCTGAGGGGCTGATTCTCAATGCCCCCTGCAAAGCATTTTACAGATGTCCTCAAATTAAGGGGGACTGACTGCAGGAACCCTTCATTGTATTCAGTTGTTTTTTGCGAACTCTGTCCTTTTTTTGGATCCTGACATCAATGGTATCATCACTTGCTTTTTGTGAACATGCTCTCCTCCACAATATGTCAATTGTGACCCTGGAAACACCATATTCGACGGCTGTTTTGGATATAGCCCCATATGGTAATTGATTATGCTCTTCAATATTAAAAGTTCATCAATTGTTTGCCTTCTTTTATCGTCTTTCAAATTTGGTCTTTTTACCCTAACTTGTGCCTCTGTTTCTTGTGTTTCAGGGGGGATTGAGAGTCAAAGTCTGGCTCCATCTCATTTTGAAGTTGTGCATAGTAGGATTACCAGTAATCTTCATTAACCATGCCATGAAAGAACTCATCTGAAGCATCTCCCATTTTCTAATTAGTGTTGATGCTGTTTTAGAATTGAGTATTGGGTGTTTTGGATTGTTGGGTAATTTTTTGGGTAAATCTAGGGCTTTTTGTTGATATCTAAATGGTTGTTGCTGCTTGTATTCTTGAATAATTTTTTTTCTTGGTTCACTTCATAGCTTTTGTTGACATCATAAGAATGGAGTTGTAAGCCCTTTTATAGGGCAGTTTATGTTCAGACTTTGAGGGAAAAAAGGGGAACAAATGAAAATGGAATTGGAGGGAAACTTTTGGCAACAATTTTTTTGGCCAAAAAAATGGCGCCCAAATAGCTAGTCCCCCCTTGTCTGCTGCTTTATTAAGGATAGTGAGGGTGGGGACCACACATACTAACAACACAATTAAAACCCACCTAAACATGCTTTCAATCTTTTGCCTCAAAAAGTGTAGAAGTGACAATGTATCACTTATATCAAAACGGAGGAAGTATGTCCTTCTAGTTAAATGGGTTGCATCTTATTTTTCTCAAAGAAATGATTACTTATACTAGTTTAAAGTAGTAAATTTTGCTTAAAATGAAGAAAAAAGGATTTGCGAACAGAAAAACATAATCATGCACAATAGTGCGAGACATTTCTTTCGAAATTACCTATACTACATTATTATTTTGGGATTTTTTTAAATTAATAGGCACTTTTGAAAATAACTAACTAGCGTGTTTCATTTTTTTATGAAACCATCAAGTTTTTCTTGAAAATATTTTGGTATCACTACCTTATACTTAACAACGCACATAATAGGAGCCCACATATTTGTCTTCCCTCCAAAACTGTCACGTGAAATTACCTTTATACCCTCATTTATTTTCACTACCCACTTTTTTCCTTTTCGCTCTCCTCCCTCATTTTACCTCAACTCATTTCATCCTTTTCCTCCATTTTCATGGCATCAAACCTACTTTGTCCTCCATTTTTCACCACTTATCTTTCTACGCTTCTTTCATTATGTCTTAATCTTATTATACATCCATTGTTCTCAACTAATGAGAAGTTAGATTTTCACCGCATCTAATTGCAGTAAAGATTGATGGACGAAGGAAATAGCATTGATGGTAATTATGGGAAAAGAGGCTCCCAAATGTTAGTCATTGCAGAAAACACTTCCATTTTCATAATATAATTGGGAAATTCTATATGGTAACCATCAACTTTTTTACATTTTATTTGGTGGATAATTTTTCGTTTTCCTCTATTTGGTAACCTTCTACTATATTTTAGTATTTTCTTTTGAACTTATTGCATTTTAATACTATTTATAATTAAAACTAATTTTATAATTATGAAAAACTGATTTAAAGAAAAAAACGCTCCCCCAACCATAAACACGCGTCCCACCACTCCCTCCCCTTCCCTACCATAACCCCCAAACCTGTGTCCCTGACCTTCGGCAGCCCGCGCCCTCCTTCGACCTCTCCCCCCCCCAACGACCACCGTCCTATCCACGCACAAACACGTAGCCACTGCTGATCCACGTACCACCACACAACCACATAAGAAATTTCGTAAAACCTATATAAAAGAAATACCAATTTTTCAAGTAAATTTTCATTTTATTCTACTCAAGTTAATGGGGCAAAAATGTTGCTATATTCTGAAATAACCAAAAGGTTGCTTCATTAATTGCGAATCACCAAAATGTTGCATTATTAAAAGTAAATAACCCAAAAAAAAATTGAAACACGACAGTTGTTTTTAAAAATGCCTATAAACTAGATACTTATTAACAAAAAAAATCCTTATTTTAATCACTTATTATGGCCTACCAAATTCAAAGGTACACTGAAATAATAGGAGTGTCTAGTTGGAATGAGGTTGGTGTTAGTGGTTCACACAGAAGCAGGGTATTGCCTCCCCTAGTATTAGATTGGTCATACATTGATCTCAAAAGTACTTTCTTCATCCATTCAACACTTTTTATCTTCATTCATCCAATCTTCTTACATCCAACACTTGTCTTATTGTCACTATTTGAGCAATGCTTCACCTCTTTTCTTTCTTTTTGCTCCTTTATTTTCTTTGCTCTCTCTTTCCTCACATTGCTTGTTTTGATGGGGAGTCTTTACCATAATAGAGCATACTACTAGTGGTAAGGCAGCTTCGAATCAGAACATGCATGTTAGATCTCCTAACCCAGTCAATAGTCTTTTCACAAGTCAGATAAAACGAGCATCTAGCCTTGTTAGGGGAGTGGTATCAAGGTCATCAATCTGAGGCATGTAAAGTGACTTATATTGCACAACTTCATATCTAAATGTACCTTAAAATTTAATATTCGTTTTGTTTTAGTTACGATTTTCTAATCCCCAAATTTTCTATGATAGTCTATAAATATTATTTTGTTTTGTAAAAGATTATTATTAATATGATAGTCTATAAATACATCTTATATTCTTAAACTATGCATTATAGTGTAAATTTTTAAGATTATTAGATTTTAATAATTAGCATAGCGTTGTCAATATGTTTAACACGGCCTTGAGCAGTATATATATATTAGACATATAAATAATTCCATCAAGAAATTATATTTACATGCGTCTAATTAGTACGAGTATTAGATTATTTAGATTGTTGATAGGACTAAAGACTTACATATCATTCAACGAAAAGATTATCATTAGGCTTATGTAAGAACATTATTAACATTTCGCGCCAAAATAATTAACCAATGCAACTATTAGGCAATAAGCTAAAAGTCAAGCACAATTAGATAATTGCATATTGCAACTATTAGACAATAAGCTAAAAGTCGAGCACAATTAGATAATTGCATATTACTTCTTTTCACAATTGAAGTTGTAAAAAATCAAATTAGTACAACTTGACAAAAGGTTACAACTTACACCCCTTAACAAGCCTTATACACTGCAGCCTGCGGGTATTTCCTAGTTAAAAGATTATGTACATGCTTAATACTTTAAGCCAATTATGCATGACATTCATCACATTTTTTTTGGGACCCTCTTTTTTTTATGGGCCTTTCTTGTACTTACAATAGTATTCTTCTACATACATATTCTTTTTCTCTCTCTTTGCTTAGTTTCTACTAAATTTTCCTAAGCAAAGAATAATGCAGTGCAAATCCTTATCCCACCTCTGTACAATTTTCAGATTGGGAAAAGCCAAATGTTAAGAAATTCATAAGTCTTAATTTAAAGTCTGAATTGTCTTCTCAATGACATACGCCTCCATTTAACTAGGCGTTGTAGAAAATTCATCACCTACATGATAAATTCAATCGTATTCATTAGTACTTATAGCTATTAATCTTAGTACGTGCAATAAAAAAAAGGGAAGGATGCTTTATTTCTAGTAGTGTTTGGTAATTACCTCCGATGGCTCCTGTAAATAATAAGAAGCATTTGTTTCTTTCGCGATCTTGCTAACAAGTATGCCAAATCCTTGTCCTCTGTCTCTCAAAACCTAACAATATTTCGATTTGCAAAAAATTTAGTATTATTAAACAAGAGTTAATTGATCAAAAAGGTGATCAATGAGTAAGATTAAGGAGCATAGGATACCTTAAATGCATCTTCATCAGTGCGATCATCCCCAATATAAACAGGGAAAATATCAGTGCAATTTGCCAATCCTGTAGCAATTAAATTAAGGAAAAAATGCAACTAGTTAGATGACAAATATAATTATGATAGCGATAAATAACGACCCAATAAAAGTCAGCTTCTTTTACACCAATAAAATAACAAAGTAGTACACCAAGAATATAATTTTTTTAAAAGAGAAAAAAAAGTGATAGTGATATTTGCACAAATTAAAAAAAGAACTTACCAAGTGATTCTAAAAGAAATTCTAAAGCCTTTCCTTTATCCCATTTAATAGTCGGCCGGATCTCCAACACCTGTTAATTTAAGTTAGTGAATAGAACATTAGATCTTTTGCCTAATCATTTTCATTTCCTCATATATTCCTTTTACCCAAAAGCAATCAACTTGATGTATAAAAAATTATGCATTGGCAAAAATAAAAGTCAAAGCAGGTAATACAAATAAGAAGAGCGATAGAATAATATTTTTACCTTACGACCCTGAGTAAGTCTTAGCTTTGGGTATCCCTTTAGTACGGACCTCACTTCATGAGCTAGTTCATTCCATTTCTGCATTATCAATGTTATTGAATTATAAGTTCTCTATTGATTAAATAATTGATTAGTAATTAATGATGATAAGATAGTCATAATCATTTGAATTTAAAAAAATCAGCAAAAATGTACCTTTTCATCCACACAACGAAAATGCACAGAGAGACAAAACTTGTTGTGCTCCACCTTAGCTCCAAGTATGGATTTAGTTTTCTCCAATAGTGTCTTATATACCTAAACATTATCCATTTCCACAAAACGTCAATTCTTTTCTCCTTTTTTGGAAATTTATTTTAACTTATTATAATTAATCAAACAACCATAAACGAGGGTAACACTTGCCTCATCAATCATGGGGACAAATTCACTAGCTGGTTGAAATAATACAGCTTGACTACCCTGAACAAAAACGTAGCCACCAACGTTAGACATGACCCCCCAAAAAACATGATAAATATCTCTATAATAAATCAATAATAACATTATAGACTTGGTACGCGGAATAATATAGAGAATTAGTAGAGGGTCTTACATCACATAATTGTGTGACAGAGGTATAGAGGAGATGCACATTACACGAGTTCGAACGAGTATAGAGTGCTCGATATCGAAATAGTATACAAGACAATTACTCGAGGACGGATAGAAAAAAACCTTGAGATGTTTGGTTCCTTTAGCGGGGCCTTTGATGTCCATGCCATGACTACCAGCATAGTAGAGCTCAGCAAGCCTCACAAAATTGTAAACTTTGTCTCGACATCTTCCACTCACAATTGCTGTTGGAAAATATCTAGCTAATTTTCTCACTGTCCTTCTCATCTGAAGTTTCCAATTTTCCAAATCAATTAATAAGTTCAAACTACTATATTAAATCTAAAAAAATATTATAAAACTACAAGAAATTAAACATACAGCATCAGACATGAAAGCACGATCAGGATCTTCAACAATAGGAGAAAGAGTGCCATCATAATCCAAGAACATCACAATTTGTTTCCCTTTTGACGCTTTAATTATTTGCTCGAACATGTCTAGAGCAGAAGGCTGATTCACCTGTTATTATAAAATGTTGCACGGAAACAGAAAACGAGGCGTTTATAATGATATTCTGCCTATGAAAAAGTTGCGTTGCGTGTCCGAACACGCAACATATATAACGTGTTATGTTATGAATTTATGAAATATGAAACTTACAATAGTAAGAGAATCAGGAGTGAGTGAAGAAGGAGTAGATTTGAGATGGGTAGGAGAAGAAGCTCTCATAGAATCAATCCAAGATCCGCCATTGATGTCAAGGTCTTTAAGAAGATGTCTATCACACATTGACATGTATTTACCAGGAACAGGAGGAGGTTTATGTGATAATATGCTTGAAACTGAATTTGAGGTTTTGCCTTCTGTCACGCCAACCATATTTTGCCTTGTCATTATTTTCAACGCTACAGAACAAAACAAAACAAAACATATTAATTATTATACTAACATAAATTGTTGCTACATTATTTGTAGTTCCAATATCATAAAGTTCCAAACTTTTTGAAAATATATAGAAGAGGAAATTAGTATACCAGAATGGAGTCTAGTAAGGAAAATGCAGTTGGAGCAGAGTATAATGGTTTTTCTTACAAAGGATATGATGGGAAGAAGTTGGTAAGAGAGAGAGAGAGGATGAGAGAGACGGGATGAGAAAGACGGGAGATGGTTGGGGGTTGGATTTATAGGCAACAACAACTTACTAAAGGACATTTTAGTAATTTAGTACATTAAAGTATGAAATGCTTAAATCCTCTATTATAAGGGAAGGGAAGATGGGTATCCAAAAAGAAAAAAAAAATTGCTAACTGATTTATTAATTCGACAATTAATTATTTTATGAATGAAATCTTTAACTGTTTTTGCATACATAGCATGTGGCGTTGGTTGCCTAGTATAATAATATCTTTAGATTACATGTAACCCATTTGGTGATAAATTAACTAAATCGAAAATAATTGTTTGGCATATGAATATTCAGTATTAGGCTTACGACAATAACATCTCGACGAGCTTGGATTTTTAGATTGTTTCTGTGCATGTTGTATGTTAAGTGTTTATCAGGTTAAAGACATTTTGAATTCAAAACCCTACAAGAACATTATCCATGTGACCCATGCCTAAAAATAGAGCTCAATTCATCTTTAATTCCCAACTCCGAGGCCCAGAAACAACCGAACAAGGAAAACATGCACACACAATTGTTTTAGGTAAGACTTATAGTAAGACATCCATAAAAACCTCATGAGTCATGATGACTAGTAACTCAAAAGAAGAACGAAGGGATGAATATACCAACAAGAGATCCAGGTGTATGATGAAAATCTTATGCACACGCAGTATATTATACTTCATTTTTCACTTTGAAAAGCTAAAAGAAAAAAAAGGAGAGAATATCATGAATATTGCACATCTGAAAAAACCATAGACATCATACACGTAGATACATAATCTAAATAGTATATATGAAGAGTTGTTATAATAAAGTTTAATGAAATAAGGTATGAGGGGTTCGGTTATTGTAGGAAGGGAGAGGGGGACCCACAAACTAAACCATCTCAAAATCCTGAAGGGTCCACGTGGGACCAACTCCGCCAGGACACAGAAGAACTCCGCCGTTTTCGCCGTCACAAGAACAGCCATGGGACAGCTGTAGTGTTGTAAATGTCAACACATGTCAAACATTCTTTAGCCTCTTACTTTCCCACGTGCCACCCATGCTCGTCCACTTATTCCCTCTCTCTTCCGGGCACCTCTCTATTATTGGCCCCCACCCCCTCCCTCGTAATAAGTCTTTAGTCTTTATTTCTTGCTTTCTTTTCTTTTAATCTTATTTTCGATTTTATAACACCCACTAGAAAAATTATGCTCCTCTACTATGGAAGTGTGGACCTACAAATGATGAATATACGGGAGTATTTTAATTTACTAAAATAATACTCCCTCCGTCCCAATATAACTGCTACATTTGACCTAAAAAGTAAATACTTTTTTTGTCAAATGTAGCAGTTATATTGGGAAGGAGGGAGTACATTTTTTTTTGGAATCTTTAAGGTTACTAATCAATGTTTTTAAATGCTTATTATGTATAGGATTGTAGCTGGGATTAGGGATGTTCATTTTGGGGGAAAAACTTTGTTTACCCACTGGGTAAACTACCCACCTTTAATTGTGAGAGTAAAAAGTAGTAATGGTGGAACCCCCACCAAATTAAATAATAATATTTTAATGGCTCTATTAGTAGTGGGTAGTTTACCCACTGAGTAGATGTAGTCAAACCCTTTTCACATTTTTTTTTTTTGGATTTTTGAAAAATCATAAGTTTATCCGAATACGAAAACTAAACAATAAAGAACACGCGGATAACAACGTAGTTCACTGACAATTCTTAGAAATCTTCCACCAAAAGTCATCCCTCTTCTTCTTCTTCCTTTGATTGTATTTGAATCTCGAACTACACCGAACAATTATAAAAAAAAAACAGCTAAGGAATGATCAAACAAGCTGGTCGCAAATGTATTAGACTAAGACTGGATGATGGAGAAAAAGTGATTGGTGAATCGATCAAACATAAAACGAATTATTTGAATATTAAATAGATTAAATTAGTCAATATACTCCCTTCGTTTCTTTTTATTTGTCCTACTTTCCGTTTTTGTCCGTTTCTTTTTATTTGTTCTACTTTTTCATCTTTCCCTATATGGCAAAATTATATTACTCATCATTTATCCCTACTTTATCACCTTTTGGTTACATATACCTTACAATTTTCACTCACTTACTTTAATTACCACATTTACTATAAAATATGTGGACTCCTTAGCTGATGTTGGTATATAGGTTTGTCTCTTTTCAATATTGGAATTTGGTCGTTGCCTAATTTTCAATTTAAAAGTAGGCGGTCTTTGATGTGACCTACTCCAAAGAGCTTGTGTTCATGATTTAATTTCAAAGTTGTAAAATCGGCATTAGGGTAATTTTTATTGTTTTTTTTAATTGTTGAAATCTTGAGTATTAAGGCCTTGTTCTCGTCAATTGAATTTTGCTGAACTGAACTTATTTTTACTGAACTGAACTTATTGGTAATGAACTGAACTTATTTTTACTGAGCAGAACTTATTACTACTGAGCAGAACTTATTTTTACTGAACTGAACTTATTTTACTGATTGATGTTGTTTTCCCTTCTTTGCACTACGGATTTTTACTGAACTAAACTTATTATTATTAATAAACTGAACTTATTAGTACGGAAGTGAACTTTTTTTTACTTAACTGAACTTATTAGTACTGAACTGAACTTATTTTTACTGAAACTTTTATTAAAATAAGTTGACGAGAACAGGGCCTAAGATTGTGATAAATTGATAGTGTGATTATGTGAGGTGTTTAGTCTTAATCTATATACTTTGATGAAGTATTGATAATATAACAAGTGAGTTGTTTGTTTAGCGTAACCAGAGCACTATCTATAAGCAATTTTATATGTGCATACCCTTGATATACAACTTCTCTTTACATTAACTAGGGCCCCAATTTGAAGGTTCACCCTAGGCTACCAGAAACGAGGTTGGTCAGGTAGAGAATAATATAAGGCTATTGACAGGTCAGTCGTGTACTATAAAAAATAAATCTAATTTGTAGAACTTTCAATTTACTAATGTAGTGAGGTATACAATGTCGAATCTGCAGAGCTATGGTCTTACTAGTTTAACTGATCTATTCTACTATACTAACGAACAAAGATGGAAATTTTAACACTAAACTAGACTAAAAACATAATTAAAGATGAAAATTTAACCAATTAATAAAAACCTACGATCATTATCATTATACATACAATTCAGGATTTGAGGGATGGATTATAACTAAATAATAAGTCAATTTTACCTAGGGCACATATAATTTTTCTCGAAAAAAAATTACATAGGCAAATGATAACTTGCATATTTACTTGATTTACGATTTTAATTCCAAATTAAATTCTAACAAGGAGATATTCATGAAAAATTTTAAAGTACTAAATGAGTCTTGGAAAAACATTAACGAGTCAGACACGAACGTATTTGAGTTTGTTTCTTTTACTAAATGAGCTGAGAAGTTTTCATACAGGCTTGTTCATAATTAACAAGCCTGATCGAACTTTGTTCAAGTTTGTTTGTAAGTTCTCAAAATTTTATAATCTCATTTTCAGTCCTACTTGTAGGATACAACTTTGGTCAAAATGGATGATATCGATTGAATAAGGCTATGAGGGAACAACCATGTGTAAATGTGTTTGATCCAAAGTCCAAACCCACTCCATAATTTATAAATAGAACTTGCACACTAAACCAAAATCATTCAGTTCTTTAATATAGATAGAGAGCAATTTGTTCATGCAATCGACAAAGACATAAACATAAAATAAAACAAAGGTCATAATAATTAGTAACTTTAATGTTGTATCTTACCGAACTTTAGCATCTGAAAATGTATTTTAAGATTGTCCAGAGTATAGGGAGAAGTGGTGCAAACATGAGAAAAGTAGCCATCAATAATTAAAAGCTAGCTAGCTAAGTAGTGGTACTGATACCTCAATAGTACTAAATCTCAACTTTAGGAGCATAAATTTTTCTTAGTATTCTCAAACTAATACTAAATGACATTATAAAACCATTAAATTAAAGCTCATAACCGCAAGTTGGCGGTGTCCTTTAGCTAGCTAAACTAGGGTAGAACAGATTATAGGGGAGAAGTTAGATGTTTGTAATCCACTGGTTTGCTTTTGTTATGATATTTATGGCACAAGCCTCCAGTAAGGAATCACATATACAAGGTTGTCCTCAGATTAGGAGCCACTAATATAATATCTAAGGAACTTTCGGCGTACATACTACTAACTACTAGTGAAGATGGCGGCAATCCGGAAAAGAGAAGGCAGATATGATACGAGAAACTTATTGCTCTTGGTGTCGAAAGACAGTTAAATTATAATAGATAGGACGGATAAAGTTAAATGAGATTTTATGATCAACTTATAGAGAAGTGCCTAGACGGGTAGCTTTTTGTCTGAAGAGAAGCTAGTGGTCGGCCTGTTAACCTCTAATTTGGTATTTCGAATTGATGAATATCTTGTGAATTAACACGATGACTGTTGCCGAGAGGCATATGCCGTAACACGTTTTATAAAAGGCCTTTTTGTAATGATAGAATACTCGAGTCTTTTAGTAAATATTCTCTAAGTACATATTAGTTAAAATTATAAAAGTTTCATATAAATATATAAGACTTTTATGTCAGAAACAACCTTTTATAATCACTTTTTTGCGAAAAACAACTTTTTAAATTTTGTTTTGCAACGTACAACCTAAAACCTAATTTTTTTTGCGAAATGAAACCTTTTTCTAATTTCCGTCATTGACCGTTAGTTTTAGGCCGTTGACCGTTAGTTTCCACCCCAAACCACCCCGACACCACCGAGACACCACCACTACCCCACCCGAGACCACCCCAAAACCAATCCCACACGAAACCACCCCCAAAACTGGCCTAGCCCACCCGAAACCACCCAAAACCACCCTAGAACCCGAAACCACCCCGAAAACCACCCCAAAACAGCCCCAACAATCACAGACATTCGGGTTAGGATTGGTGGTGGTTTTGGAGTGTTTTTAGGGGTGTTTTCGGGTGGTGTCGGGGTGGTTTGGAACGGTCAATTAACGGTCAATGACGGAAATTAGAAAAAGGTTTCATTTCGCAAAAAAATTTAGGTTTTAGGTTGTAAGTTGCAAAAAAAAAAATTAAAAAAGTTGTTTTTCGCAAAAAAGTAATTATAAAAGGTTATTTCTGACAAAAATACATCGAAACAAATTTATTAAACCACGCATAAATAACGCTTTTTTAATATGTATAATGAAAACATGTCATCACAACTTCTCAATCATTTAGCATAGTCCGTTCAGGCCCACATGTAAAAGGGTATAACAAAAAATAAGGAGGGACTGTTTATATTTTTATTAAAAAATAAAACAATAATGCAACAATATTCTTAAGATTTTAAGGGTTTACTCATAATAAGTCAATATTTTACTACTTTTTAATATGCACTGTTATGCAAAAATATGCAATAGATATACTTATGAAGACATTGTTGTTCACGGAAAAGAGATAGGAGTAAGATATAAGACCATTGGAATAATTCACACTTTTAGTTGCCCCAAAATTGGAATAGCATTTTTCCTTTGTGGAACAGTTGGAATTGGATACTTAAAAACCAAACAAAAAAATAATGGAATCAATAAGGTCCCTCACTATTTTTCATTTACGATAACTACTGGAGAAAAGAATTTCTTTAATTTTAAGTCCTTAGATTCAGCTTTAGTATTTTGTCAATGAACTCGAATTTAATGAAAAATTATATAAGAAATTCCTTAATTATATCCCAATTGAAATAGGCAACGGTCATCATGACAATAAAGTTATAAGATATAGTTATATAGATAGTGGGAGTGTTTGGTTTTTTAAGTGATCAAACAGCCAAAAAGTATTTGGTAAATGGCTTTTCAATAGTTGAAATACCGGGTTTTTAGGTTGATTGTGCTTTCGTTTTATGCTAAACATTCAACAATAGCAAATGGAATGATGAAATACTTTTATAAACAACTAATAGTCAAACAACATAAATAAACATTCGATACAAACAACTTGTGAAATTGACTAACACAAACAACCAATAACCAACAACCATTTACCAAATACCCTTAGTATAATGAACTTAAATTTGCTAATACATATACACTAATCCTATTAGTGTTATAATAAACCATCCAATTATTTTGTATTTGCTAATCCTATTAGGAGATCATGCATCATACACTCGGGGTATCATGAGTATGGTACACCCAAGGTTATTTGAGCAAAAAAGTAGACTTAGGTGTACCATGCTCATGGTACACCCAAGACTATTTGAGCAAAAAAAAACCTTGGATGTACCATGAGTCCATGCTTATGGTACACCCGGATATATAATAAAAATGGATTTAAAACTAACAAAAAAACTAGTTTTTCTGATCTCCATATCTCTGATTTTACTTGTTGAGGGTTTTCCACAACACCCTATGAAAGCTTGCTGTTGATCGTGTGAAGACTAAGGAGTAACAAAAAGTTGGAAGTACAAGACACATAAGTTGCAACTAAATAATTTGCTCCTTTAACCTTTGCTAGACTTTCTAGCTCGTCTAGCCACGTTGCTTAATTCTTAGGCCTAGCATGCATTGTTTCCCAACAAGCAACACATGATTTTATATCTAGGTGACATCCTTGGTTGTCAAAGGGTGGCCGATTTGTGACCAAGCAAAATTGATCAATGTCAAAGGTATGTTAAGTTCAAGAGTTGAACATTGAACATAAAATTTAGGCAAGTTTTGTTTCGTCAATAGTTCAACCTATTAGCGAGTGAGGTATAGTTCAGTTGTTTATAGCATTTCCCCCAATTTAAAGAGATCTGTGATCGATTTCATCCGACTTCGTGGGATGGAACATACATCTAACTGGAAAACATAGCACCTTGGGGTGGAGCAACATGCTTTAGAGATTCATAGTTTAAGGATATATACTTCGTATGAAAATGCTTCTGCCATTAATTAGTGACAAAGAACAAATAACCTAGGCTTGTTCTAATGCCTAAGCCATTCCTACTTTCCTAGTGCGTGCATCACGCAACTATAAGTGTTTTGCCAACGGTTGATTAAGAATGCCTCAAATTAAAGTGATTTGGTAGTTTACCAAATCTTCATAGCTTCATAGAGGGAATCAAAATCTATGTAGGAGTAACTTACTAGGGGTCATGCCATTATATTTCCTTTTTAGATAGTATTTTTTAGGCTAAAGAAAGCTATATAGTTTATCTTAATGAATGGGCAGGGCCTTTTTAACCATGTTAGAGGCACTGTGCTATAGGGATGGCAATTCAATCCGACTTCGACCCGAGTCCGACTTGATCCGAAGGAAAAAGTCCGATCCGAATCCGAAAACATAAAATTCCGAATGAAATCCGATATGACTTGGACCTTAGGTAAGATCCGATCCGAATCCGACTAGAGTCCGATTATTACTTGTTACCTCGTCAACTAATAGATTGAAAGTACATTTTAATAGAAATGATAGATATATATTATAAGGAATTATGTAAAACATTAAAAAATTTATGTTAAAGATGTGTGTTGGTTATTTAATATGGTAATTTAATCCGAATCCGATCCGAGTCCGAAAGAATCCGAAGGAAAAAGTCCGAGTCCGAATCCGAGAATATATAGTCCAAATCCTAATAGGAGTGTAAAAATTATACTCCGATTGAAATGGAGCGGACTTGGAGTTTGGTAAGTCCGATCCATCGCCATTCCTACGGTGCTAATTGTTTAGAATTAGTTTCAAGATTTAGATTTTTTATGCATTAATTTGAAGTGTGAAATATCTTAAAGTAAATTATTATATTCATATTAATTTCTACAAAAAAAACTAAATCATGAAAATATGACAAAGTGATAATACAAATTATGAATATCGAAATTTTTGGCCCTCTTAAAAAAGGGGTCCTTATGTTGTAAGGTTACTTTACACACCTCCCTCGATGACTTTGTTAATTGAGAAAAATATATATCCATATGCATAACCCTTAAGTACATTAGCATCCAATGAAGATTTACGTCATATGGATCCATGTAAGGGAGAAAATACCTACAAAAAACTAGGGTGCCGGTAAAATATACATCGGTCCCTTAACGTCTAATAATACTATTTCGCATAAATATTTCGCAAGTGTTATACTAGATTCCAAGTTTTAATAAAGAAATAGGAACTATGAGTATTATTTTTTTTATATTAATATGGTGGTCATGTTTAGAAAAATTCATACGCCACTCACTTATTGGGTGGTACATTTTTCTTAAAAGCAAGGTATCATCGACATATTTTTTAGATGGAAGTTATTTTTTCTTATTTTAATCAATAAACAATAATTCTCGATATTATATTTTTCTAGTAAGTTTATTAAAATCATTTAATGACATAACGGATGTAAAAGTTGTTACTTTAGTAGAAAAAGTAGATCAAAAAATATAACTTGAACGAAAAGATAAAAAAAATCAAGGGAATATCCTTACAACATAAGGAACATTACTACATATCAGTAGTTGATCTATTATTTTAGAAGGGAATCTGTAGAAAGCAAAGGCCATTTACAATAGACCTGTACTTTTGAAGATCCGTTTATGCTTCATGTGAATTAAGTATACCCTAAAGTATTTTATAATTATTTCTTAGCTTGTACTATGAAATGTTCTCCGTCCGCCCAACAAGAAACAATCATCCACCAAATTTAAGGATACACCGGACTGAGGCCTTCATGTCTCCAATTTCAATGATATGTATACATATAATATATATTACTATAAAAGCTCCCTCTTAAATGTGTAATTCATAAAGCATGTTTTTCCTTCTAAAATCAAGTAATGTTTTGGTGGGATCACTTAGTAAGGCTCTTACATAGTTACATAATACTCAAGAGGTGTGGAATTCGAATCTTATCAAATAAGGGTGTGAACTTGAGAGTAGGATCTCCTTACCGAGTACATGACACATACATGAATACTAAATCAAAAAGACGTATATAAGATTTAAAATCTGGTCAAAGTCTTTCACCCTGTCATTAAAAAAGTTTTCACTTTTAAATTTTCTTATGTTGGCTTAAATTTTAATAATTGCATTGGAACTATAAAATGAGGTCTAGAGGATATTATCAAATTCATATTTGCATTGGAAATTACATTATAATTAACTACAACAAATTATTTGAATAATTTCACTGAAAATAAAATTTTCATTCAAAACAATAAAATGTTTTCATGCATGTTGATTAAATGAACAAGCATGGCTTGAATACTACCCTTTTTTGTACTTATATATTAGTAATATATATACAGAGATGAGTTCGTGTGAGAAAGCTTCTTCTTGTGAGAAGTAAGAAGAGATATAACTCTAATGAATAAATGATATAACCAAACTATAACGGGAAAATTTTAGAAAAATTTTTTAAAAAGAAAAATCATACGACTCAATATTGTGGGACAAGGGACTTTACGCATGATTTTTGCTTTTTCCCTCATATACAAATAAGGGAAACTTGGAAGTCTTCCTATGTAGCCAGGTAGGACTCATCATTATCGTCTAAATAATGCTTTGAACTTTCTATGCCGCTATGGGACCAACAATATAACCCATTATATGTAATGTATCTAATTTTTTTTTATTAAATGAAGAGAATGACTCTAACTATGAACCTAACACGGCTAGTCGGCGTACTCCAATTTTTTGTGAGGCATATCCTTGAAATAGAGGGCTAAGGATAAGGGAAATCCCGTTTAAAAACTCGGGCCTTGACTTCTAAGCCAATAGATGAGAATCTCACCATTTATGCCAAGCAAGTTTAGTATGCACTCCTACCAAATCTTAGTTATAGAAAATTCTAATTCAGCCACTTCTATGTCCTAAAATAAAAGTAAGTTAGTTCAGTTACATAAACTTAATGAAGACCTAGAGGCAAAAAGAAAAGGAGATTGGCATGAAATGTAAAGATGAGAAGATGCAGTGCTCTGATGCTTAAGTTCCTTAAGCACAGCCTCTTATGTGGCAGACCGACCGACACCACATGTGTGCTTTCTACTCGTGTCAATTCTCATTTGCCAGCCCAACTATTTATTCTACAATGCAACAACAAACTTAGTACGAATTTTAATTTTTAAGAACTAGATTAAAAGAGATTCTTTGAAGCATAATCCTACACTTGATAGTTTTTTATTACTTAGTAATACATTTTTTAGAATAAGAGATTTGATTATTGCCATTGGAAAAGATAGATAGATATAAAATAGAATGTTAGAAAACACTAGCTTTGAGAAACCATCTACTTTTGACTTTGCGTCTTTGACAATGTAAATTGCTAATCATCCATACGTTTAATGGCAAATGAGAAAATGATATTTTGAAGTTACATATTGAGACGAATCAAATATGATTCTGCATCATTATATTTTGCAGTTTTAACTTATGTAATACAAAATGGTCAAAACTCAATAATACTTCTCAACTCCAAAATTCTTGAAATACTTACCACTTACCACTTTAAAGTTTAAACTACATTGACTACTAATAATTTTGGTTTGTAGTGTAATAATTAAGAAAAAATGATATTCAAAAAGTATATATCGAAAGGAATCTAAGAATTTCATTGGTCTGACTATTTTTTTCTTATATAATGGTGAAATTTTTATAAAACTTGACCTTGAAAGTAGAAGTATTAGCAAGATTTATGCCGGGAAGAAGTATATAAATAATGTAAGAAAACAAAATATTCCTATTAGATAAAATATGTATACTTCATATGATAAAACGAGAAAAGATGGTTAAAACCTCATACCATATCGATCATTTGTTTCAAGTAATATTAATATTCTAATTTTGGCTGAATCATTTGTTATTTTTCAGTAAAATCAGGATTAATATCATTGTTTTACGCTTTTCAATACACCAATAATACATCATTTAGAAATCTTCCCAAAATCATAGTAAGCAAGTAAATGTAGAAAGAGGTAGTATTAGATGCAAACGAAAATACAATTTCACATGGTTTACGTGTTAGGTAAGGAGTGTAGATTGAGTAAGAGAGAGAACCGTAAGACAAGCAAAGAAAAATTAGAAGCAGTGTAGTAGTTCGGTCAGGGTCAGCTAGGTGGTGTGTTTCATTGAGGAAGGTATGGAATTGTTTGTGTTTAGTGCTTGAGTGGGTGTATTATTCATTTCTCGGTTTTCCTCTATTTTATGTCGGTTTAGGTTTTCTCTCCTTTACATATATATATTTAGTTGTTTTATACTTTTATGTAATCAAGCATATAAAAGAGAGTTATTCGAATCTCAAGAGACTTAACAACTCTTAGAGAGAGGTTTAAAAGTCAGCTCATACTATGTCAAATTTAGTACAAAGCAAGTGTTTTTTTTACTATGAATTTAGGTGCGTATAAAACGTAAATCAAAGTGTTATATATATTTTATTAAACACACATGAGGCTTCAATAGCGAGGATGGAGAATGGAGATGGACCACATGTTGAGTTAAGGAGGGCGTGCAAATAATTGGTCATTTGACTGTCTCTTTACTGTCAAGCTCTGCGGATTCCCTCATCTCCTCCTTTGATAATACTCCGCTCACATGACATAATTGGATTTGAGGAATACTTCTATTTTAGTGGCTGTAGAAATTTGGACTTTATAGTTTGTTCTGATGAACAATGGTGTGTAAATTATGCATGCACTTATTTTTGATACCAATTGTACGGACTTGCGAAAGTGATTGATAAGAAAACACATGAACACATCCAATTAAAGAGCAATACCTTTAATAAACTACCCACCTCGCAGTGTCCCGCCTCGAGCATAACTTGTTTCGTAATCTTTACGTGGTTTTTTATAAACAACGATTTATTTATTGGTTCATACGGCAATTACAACAAAGACCGAAATAAACAAATACTTTTTCCGTTTTTTTTAGTTGACACGTTTTGACTTTTGACACTATTCACATAATCTACTTTGACTATCTTTTGTGATTTATACGTAAGAGAAAATATAGTCATGTGGGGTCTTGTTAGATTCGTCTAATTATATATTTTCAAAATATCATATTTTTATAATTTTTACTAATGGCAAACGTGATAAAAGAAACAGGTCAACTAATAAAAAACGGAGGAAGTATATATCAACCTGAAATAAGCTTAATCTTGAACTGACAAAATCACTATCATTGAGGAATCACTACCTGTCTACCCATGGTTAAGTTTCAATGTTAACACATTGTTTCTGTCACATTTAAGCATGGGCGGATCTATTAACACCAAAGGGTAGACATGTGTCTACCCTACTTTTGGCAAAAAAAAATAGTAGTTAGTGCACTAGGCTTAGTAAATAAAAGAGTAAAAGAGAAATTAAAAAAGTTGCATAACAAAACTTAATGTGGGAACTACGGAGTGTGATTAAAGAAAGGATTGCAAAGTAAAGTTGGACACAAAGTAGTCAGTCCTAACTCTCCCTTTTTCGTGTTTGTTTAATTGTAATTTTGTTTAAGAGTTTCCAGTTTCTAATTATCAAAATTTATTTTTTGCATATATGTATACTTTTGTGGTGGCAATTATTACTAACACGAATTCCTAATGTTAAATGATTTTGTTATGTATATATCATTCTTACAAATTTATTGTCATCTTTGATTGCACACGTTGAATTTTCTTTTATAATTTATACTTCTAAATGTGCATACCCTATATTAAATCCTAGACCGCCACTGCATTTAAGTTTTCGCCTCATAAAGGGTGTTAGCTAAAGTCCAAGTCCAATTAAGCCTAGGCCACATAAAAAATAAAAAGACTAAAGTTAGAAGTCCAACCCACAGAGGTGAACAATCACAAGATTTTAGAAGCCCAACTTGGCAAAATTGGAGACTAAGGAACGTTGTTCTTTATTTACCATCTGCCCTCAAAAACTAAAATCTAGAAAGTTACTAATGTTGTTAATTTCTTTAATTGGCTAGTTTGTGTTAATATCATCATGATCGCAAGACGGTCTTAGTCTCTTAAGGATATAGTACATGAGAACAACCAAGATATTATTGATATTCTTATTAATCTTATAGATACATTCATAAAAGAATATTTCTTTATATATATATATTCCCATTAAGAATACGGTTACTATTAGAAGTATGTTCTTTTCAATATCTACATCAATAAATTATACTCACATGTTATTATGAACTACACACAAATTCAAAAACATCAGAATATTTTATCCCTCGTAACTTTATATGAGAACAAATAATTGCTATGGTTGTATACATTGATTTAAGTGAAAAGTAAGAAAAGGTTTGGAGGTTGAAGCATATCTTAAAATTTATGTGGATTCAATTATATAAGCAAAGGTGAATGACAATTGTCAATTGTCAATTTTCGATTGTCAATTGTCAACTGTAGCAGTTGGTTGACTACCCGACAAAACCACCTTACAGAGCACCAAACTAATTTATCGTCGGTTAGACGGTTATGTAACCGATTCAGGTGCGTGCAACGGCGCAACTCAACTTTAACTTTTGTACGAAGTCGGCAAATTGTAAACCTTCTCTTCGTCGGCCCACGTCTTGGACTCACTCTTTGACTGGTGGGTCAAGTGGGCCACACAGTCTTGGATGGGCTTGAGTGCTTGACTAGGTTCTTCGGTGTACAATTGGCCCCTCTTCCTTCTTGTAGCTAACCTTACTAGTTACTACTTACTAGTTTGTAGTTTGTACTCGTGGTAATGCACATGATGTTTATATCCAAAAATTACACATCTATTTTGAATATGTTTTAGTTTTACATCGATTTACTGTTGTTCCTTTATGATTACAAGAACAGAACAAACAATAAAATGGCTTAAACAAAATTTTCACTATTTGACTGGCGGGTCTGTTCATTATCATTTTATGTTTTTAATTTTTGATTTCCTGGAAAATCAAAAACCAATATATGAAATACAGAAAAAATAGTTTCCAGTTTTTTGTAAGGTTGTCAATTTCGAGCAGTCAACCATGTTTGTTGTAGAAAGAACGACTAAGGCCAGGACACGCTCTTCTCTTGAGGTGGAAATCGCCTTTCTTTCAAGGAAGCTCTTTTTTAATGATTTACTAATAAGTTAAGATAAGTTCAAATAAGTAAAATAATATTAGTATATGTACCATTTCTATATATCCTTTGACATCTTTTGAATAGTTGGATCTCTGCAATTTTTATTATACACTCGGATATACCATGAGGATGGTACATCCATGGCTAATTTTTTGCTCAAATAGTTTTAGGTGTATCATGCTCATGGTACACCCAAGGCTATTTTTTTGCTTAAATAACCTTGGTTGTACCATGCTCATGATATATCTGGGTGTATGATGCATAATATTTTGAATTTCCTAAGCAAACTCAAATTTATTTCTAGTAAAGCGAAACAATATCCCAAAAGCACATGATTTTTACTCTTACTATACAAGTGCACCAACTAATCCTAGAAAATTACAACCACAATGACTTCTTCTTAGCATGCCAATCAGCCCCACCAATGATCCAGTCGGGTTCAAATTCGAGTCAATAATACTCAAGAACCCGATATTTTATCTTCTTATGCTAATAAATTTGAATTTGAAGATAATGAGAGATTATCCTTCTGAAAACAGCTTTCAAGAGAGACAATATCTTTTCACGGCATAAAATGCTTCCCTTAATTGCTTTTTAGCTGTTTTTTTTTTGGAAGTTGCTTTAGCCAAGGTGAAGAAAGAAAAAGATTTTTTGTTCAAAATTACTTGAACTTTTCACGTTTTTAGAAACTCTCATCTTATTGTTTTTTTTTAATATAATTTCCACCTACTATTTTCAATTTTATTAAAAACTCCCACCACTTAGCGATTTTTGCTAAATTCCGTTAACAAAACCGTTAAGTAGACCTCGCATATGCATTTTATTATTAATTAACGCTGAAATCGAAGTCAAATTCATCAATTTAAGGGCAAAATATCTACAAATTTGGAGCAAGTTTGGAACGAATTATAATTATTTGAAAAGAATTGCAACTATTTCAAGTTCGATTTAGTTAACAAAACGTATATGCGGGACCCACTTAACGGTTTTGTTAATGGAATTTAACAAAAAAAATGTAAGTGGTAGAAGTTTTTAATATAATTGAAAATGGTAGGTGGAAAATTATAAAAATAATTCATTAAGGTGGGAGTTTCTAAAAACGTGAAAAATCTAGGTGGTAAGCTGTGAATACGCGATTTATCCCAAAGAAAATGAAAAGATGGGCCAACATGGGATGAAAGCCCAGCTTCCATGGGCCAAGTCCCTCTCATCATTCAGTAGTTCCAATGGGGGTACAAAACTACAAAATGGCATACCCGCAAACATTACAAAGTGGGCCTGAACCTGAAGAAAAATACTATAACTCCAAATGTTTTTGCGCCCATGGGAAGATCATGTAGGAAAATGAGTTTTCAGTGTCGGAAACATAGATCAAGAAATTTTTATTGAAGAATGCATCCTTTGGGAAGGAAGTAGTAAATGGAGCCATGGAGGAAAGCGAGATTACAAAGAGCTCCATTGTTGCTCAGAAAGATGCATTGTTCTAAGAAATTCAAGCGCAATAATACTCATATTTCATGGAGATTGCAGGCATTACAAAAACTGTGATGACATCTCCAATTAAACGTGTAAACAGAAAAAACAGAGTAAAGGCAGAAAATGAGTTATTCATATTAGGCCGTATATACATAATAACTAATAAGTCATTCAGTTTCATGTTGGATGACTGGATCATGTTAGATCTTTCTGACTCGGATCATCATATTCAAGCAAATAGTTTACAAGATTATAACAATAAATTCGTCTCTATTAGTCACATCATTTGTCATGTCAATATTGTGTCATTCGACTTGTCATATAGTGTCGGTTCAGGTCGAATAACACAGATCAAATACGTATTAATCTTGCCAGGTCTATTAAGAACAATAGAAAAGAGAGACAAGAGAAATGAACGAGAGTTTGAACAATCTCAAGTATATAGCTGTTGCCAAAACACGAGTGAACGACTCAATAAGATAGCAGTAACATCTGTAATTCTATCATCACTGTAAGAAATCCTGATAACTACAAAGGTCACTCAGTTTTAAACTGTATATAGTACATCAAATTCGCATCTATACAGATGCAATGCAGCATGGAATGAATTTTCAAGAGTAGCAATTTGCTACCCCCTATCTTATTCATCCATGAAAAATTTTGGTGGAAAAAAGAGAAGCATCACAATAAAAAGCTAGCCTATTTTTGCATATTCTCACATCTCCCGTAAGGAAAAATAAGCAACTACTGCTCTGGTTAGCGTACTTATCGGCTGCTTGAGTTGCTTTAATCTGGACTAAGACAAAACAAATTCCCATAATAGAATTCTACTCCAAAATTTCCCTTGGCCATAAACTCTTCCAGGTAGCAATCTCGTTGCTCTTGCGAAGCTTCCGAATGCCTCCATAAAATCCATCGCTCTCATTTCCTTCTTCTCTATGATTCTTTCTATCGACGATTGTCCTTCTCCACCGTGATCCAGGAGTATATTGGTTGAATTCAAGCACAACAGTTTCTGAACCAAGCAAAGAAACGCATCAGATTAATAAATCGAGCATGGTAACTTCAAGACACTCAATACTGAATTACGAGGTTTATCTATCTTTTATTCATGTTATTTCTATCACTCAATCTTGTTGGAATTAAACTAGACCAGACCAGACCAAGATAATTCAAACCTGACCAGACTAGACTAGAAAGATTCAAACCATAACGAACCAAATCAAACTAGTTGTTAAGAAATTGTCCATACGCGCATGTATCCATGTTCAAAATTATTCCAAATCGAGCAATGGCCAGGACAAACTTATCGAGATAAGATTAGAATTTCGACATAATCCAAATAATTACAACCCTAAAGCCTAGCTAGATCTAATGAAATGTGATTATTCAAGTAAAGATTTGAAGTTGAGGTGATTAAATGGTCCAACAAACACTTTACACTCCAACCAGGAAAATAAATGGAGGTGGCAACTGAAAAGGAGTGCAACAATGACAGAAGATAAAACAAAAGGAGACACAAATGGGACAGATATCTACCCACTGTTACCAAAGGCAAAGAAAATGAGATATCAACACAAGTGGGGATCTGATGCACAACCAAACAGAACCTCAAAGAAGAGGACATCAGTTCCTTTCAATCTGCCTGGCATTTAATATTCTCTTGAAACAAGAAGTTAAACCATTGCCGGAGAAAAATAAGACACATAAACAAGGATATGTCTTGGGGACCAATGACTCAAAAAAAAAGATGACCCATTTGATTGATTATCCTTAGAAAATCAAGCAAAGTTCAAAGGTACAACAGATTGCATTTAACACTACTATCCAATATACAGCAATCTCTTACCACACCCTCCAACTATAACATTAAAGATTTTTAGCCTCGCACCGTGCATGGATTTTCGAATCCACACGCACCTCTTTTTTCGAAACTACCATCCATTTGGTAAGAAAAATACTCATTTTGCCCCTAGTATGCCATAAATTCTTGTGAACCGACAGATGAGTCCGTGTACAATGCAGGGTATGCCCTATCACTCCTCGATTATGTTATGGTTAAAGAGAAGAGATCAATAAAGATGAAAGATTGATACTGCATAATGCATATGCAGCAGAAGCATGAAATGTTTGTTAATAATAGAACAACCCCCCACCCCCCCAAGAACACACACACTTATTTTTTAAGGCTAAGGGAGGGGCAAAGGGGGTGAAATTCCATGCAGATATTGTAGTTCACGTTTCTTGCGGTATGCTTAAAGTAAAGATTCAGTGATTTCAGGCATTAATTCACTCACCACTGCTATGACATCGGCAATAATTTTCATTCCCATCACATGACTCCAAGTGGCCAACAACACCATACCACCATCCTGCGATTAATATGCCGAAAAAAATGTTAATTTATATATATATAACTTAAAATATACTCCTTTTTTTTCCCAAAAAATAAAATAAAAGGGCTTGTGAGACTTTAAACGCCAAAGTTAGTTACCTTTGAGTGATAATTTGTTAAAAAAATACATCACTTGTGATGAGTGAACTGGTATCAATAGTTTATTTGGAAGAATATATTTTCCTAGATTTTGATATTATCACAAAATATTATGGTAGAAGTATCCCCTAGAACAATACAAAAGGTCCAAATTAAGACTATTTTGGGACGGAGAAAGTAGCTCATTGGTAATTTAAGCCTGAATATGAATTTGATTACACTCATTACAGCGATTGGACCTTAAACAGGATCATTGGATCAAGTAAGAAAGGGCCCAAAGGATCTCATGGGGTTAAACATAAACAGTGCTCGATAGTAATTCATAATCCCATAGTTTTAGCAACATGTAAAAGACTTATTAGTGCAACACTAATCATGATTAACGAGACCGACCCCAAGTACAGAACTCTTATGGCTTCTGCATGATTCAGGAGGTCATTGCAATATAACTTAAAACTTACTTTTAAAAAGGGGGCGAAATTTTAACTTCTGTTAACTTAGTTTGTTCTGAAGGGGTATTTGTGTAGCAAATTCTTATATTTTCCTGAAAAAACTACCCTTTCAAGCCAGGGAAAGACTCTGCAAGCCAGATACCATTGACAAGTTGCAAAAACTATAGTATTTTTGAGTTGCAAACCTAATAACAGGCAATCAAGAAAAAGATCTAAAACATATTTAGTCAAAATAAACAACATCTATCTAGTATCCAGCTGCACAGATTTAACAATGTTCACACGGCTATAATAATGGCATCTCTCAATATATAGATTGTGGAACGTACCATAAGGAAATTCTTTATTCCTTCTCCACTGGATCTCGATGTGATCTCCAGGTTGTAGATCATTTAAGCAATCAGATGCATGAAGATCATGTGGGGGAGTATCTATTGGAGCTGCCCTTAGCCTTTCCCATTGGATATCACTTTCTATTGCTATTGCCCTTCTTCCATGAGGCGGATACCTACAGCCGTGAATCGATTTTAAATAACTCCATGAACCAAATTCATGGTGTTCTTCATTTTAAGGTAACGAAGTTTCTGGGTATATATATATATATACACTACTACTACAAATGTTGAAATGTACAACTAATGTAACTAAAGCTTGAAGCTTGCACTGTTTTTTTTTACCTTGCCTGAAAAGTGTCAGTTTGGGGATCATAGCTAAGCTCAGCATCATAACAGGAAAGCATAAAGCCAACATGACCATTCTGTCAAAAACAATGTATAACAAATCAACTTTTAATTGACACAATAAGAAGAAACCTCAAGCACAAATTCAAGATAATTGATAATGATCAATAATTGAATACCTCACGGTTGTAAACCTGAGCTGGGAACCAGAACTTGCCACTTTCAAGAGCCAAATACCAGGACATAACAGTATCAACCAGGGGAGAGGATGTATCCTTATTACTATTACTTTTGTCAAATTTTGATGCAAACCATGTGAAAGGCCACACATTCCAAATAAAACTGATCAAACCATGTGAATTTTTCCCTGATGAAGCGACCGAATTTCGTCTAGAAGCAATAAACCATTGCCACTCTCTATAAGCAGCAGGACCCAAAACTCTCCCCCATTTTTGCTTCATGTGCCTATCCCAAAGGTGATCACTGATGCATCTTTCTCTTAATGAACTACAAACAGCTGCCATGCTACACAACCCAGGTGGGGATAGCTTCTCTAGAATACAATCCAATGCTAGTTCAGGCAAATCTAAGACTGATAATTGCCCATTCACTTGGACATTCTCAAATTTAGAGCTAGAGGAACCCTGTTTCATTGCTATAATAGAGGGAAATTCACTCAAAAATCTAAAGATTTCTTTTTTAAGAGATTTGCAAATGGGAGAGAAAGATAACTCTTTCCAGAAGCAGAGTGGTAAGAGTCTCACATCACTTGCCCAAGGTGGAAGTGGTTTTAAAGATAGGGAGTTTAAGAAGAAGAAGAAGGAGATGCTAGTCACCAAGAAGAAAAGCATTTAGGAAATAATAAGGGAGAATGATATATACTAATAATGGGTAATAAATCTAATCTAAGGAGAAAAGATAAGTGACACCAAAAGCAAGAAACCCAATTGAGAAAAAGCAATTATAAGCAAAAATGAAGCAAAAATGAAAGGTCTTGCTCTTTCTTCCTCAACCCCCCACTTACAAAAAAAAAATAAAAAATAAAAAATGGGGTGAATGGGAAGAGGATCTTCAACCCTCACTCATCCAAGATATGGGTTTTTATTGGGTAGACAGAGCCCACCAAAACCCAGAAGTGGGACCTACCCAACAATCTAATCCAATCAGAATAAATTGTTTGTTTAAATACACCTCTATAATCTAAAAATGAAAAGTGGTACAATTAATCAACATTCACCCAGTTGGCAGCTAAAAAAGGATGCTTACTTGAGCTTCTTGCCACCTTAAATAAGTTAATAAAGCAATGAACTTTACCTAAAAAGCTCAACAAGATAATGAAGTGATAAGGAAGAAGATGATAAAATGGGTTTTTCAAAACTAAAGGGTGGGGACTAATACCAGACTAAATATGGGTTTTTAATCTTTGTTTCCTGACACCTAGGAAGTACCAAACGTAAGGGGGAAAATTGAAGATAATATAGGTCCAGATACAGGGACCTTATTATCTTGAAAAAAATAAGTATGAATTTCTATACAACAAGTAACAGATCTTCCAGTAGAAAATCCAACAGAGGTGGCAAAACAAAACCCAGATCTAGGTAGTTGAAACTTCAAAATACTTCCACACCAAAAAAAATTAGGTGCACCAACTTCGCAATCTAAAGATACCTTCAGAAGTATATAGAGCTATGTACTTCGAAGATACAGTCTCGTTATTTTAATCATTGACTTTTAGTGGGTTTCGCAATAGAAAAATGAATAGACTAATAACAAGAGATTGAAAATTTTGGAGGGTTGAAGTTGTGAAAAAAGGAGAGACCTTTGGTGATGAAGATTGCTGTTAATGTTGGTTAATGGGAAAAAGTGGGTCCCTTTAACCTTAATTTCAGCAAAAAAAAACTTCCACAAAGCTCCTTTTTAGTACAAGATTTATCTTGAACTCTTTCCCCCAAAGTTTAATTTATTTGACGGAAATTGATTTATACTAATTAGCCTGCACTTTTCCTAAAAAAAAGGCTCTTTTTTAGTATAGCAACTTCTATGTGATCAGTTTATCACACTTCCTCTTTTTATATAAGTAAATCTCTATTTGTTTTGGTTGAGGACGAGGTAATTCAACAAACAGTTGGTGGGTAGTTGGTGGGTGAACCGAAGATGATAGAAGAGTAACCCACCAATGAAAGGGTGTATTTATGAAATTCATTGATGAGAAATGGTGGGCGGTGATGTGATTTATTTATTACAATTTGTTCTTGAAAGAAACGTAATCACAGTTTTTCTAACAACTTACAAGAAGTATAAAAAGGGAAGAAAAAAAACAAGTGGGTGAAAAATGCGCGAAAACGCTGCATCTGACCGTTAATAAACCACTTGAAGCTACAATAAGTTGTTATTGGTCGTTGGACTGCCTCTACCCTCTAAAATACTTGTAAACCTTTTTTTATTATTACAAAACAAGTGGTAATTCAAAGATATTAAGTTAATAATTTTTTAGTAATAATATACATTTTAGCAGTAAATATACATAAGGCATACATTTTAGTAGTAACACATATACAAGGTGTATACTGAGTAGTACTTGGTCTAGTGGTTAGGAGTAGGGGTGAGCAGAAAAGTTGGGTACCCGGTTCCAGACGCAGAACCAGTTGGAACCGGCAGTTCCGGAACTGGAACTGGAACTGCCGTCTGGGTATCAAATATTAGAAACCGGTTGGAAGTGGGTCCAATTTCGGGTAGTGAAATTATATACCCGATACCCACTGGGTACCCGGTTCAACCGTTTCTAAGAGCGAATTTTTTTTGACATGGATGCATATGTAACGTATGCTTGAGACTTGAAGGTTTTTAAGATTAACTTCTCAATGAAAGTATCAAATTATGTTATGTATGATGCTTATATTTAGCTAAACAAGAAAAATATAGCTTTTGAATGCAATTGGGTAGCGATTATCCGGTATTTCGGCTAAATTGACCAAATAACAATCACTTTTGTGTGACTGAGTACCCGGTCAAGGAACCGGTCTCGGTTGGTTCCGGTTCCAATTCCAAAAATCAAGGAACCGGTCCAACCGGTTCCGGTTCCAAGTTCTAGTACCCGGTCCAACCGGTTCCGGTACTGGTTCCGAGCAATATGACCGGGTACCCGGTTGTACTCACCCCTAGTTAGGAGAGCATCCTTCCAACCTCGAGGTTGGGGGTTTAAACCTCCACAAGGGGCATTTTTAGGGTAGGGACTTCCCTTACCCTTTCCCCCTAATCTTAAGTGTCTGGTCTATTAGGATCCGAGCGCTCGAATAGTGAAGTACGAGAGTAAAAATATTGTGTAGAGCAAAACTAAACTAAATTGCATGGAATAAATGTAAGAGCAAAAGTACTGCATAGAGTTGAACTGAACTGATCTTAACCTAATTGATCTAAATTGAACTGAACTGAAAATAAGATGGAGTGAACATGCCCTTGATTTTGTATGCCTCCCAATGCACTAGTTTAAATGCTAATATATCTAATTTTACTTAATTAAAAACTAATAAAAAGTTGATATTAATTAAGCATATCAAGAAGAATCTAACAAAATCTCATATGATTATATTTATCCTTATGTATAAATCACAAAAGAAGGTCAAAGGAGGTGTATTGAACTTAGGGTGAGCAGAAAAGTTGGGTACCCGGTTCCAGACCCAGAACTGGTTGGAACCGGTGGTTCCGGAACTGGAACTGGAACTGTCGGGACTGGGTCTGGGTATCAAATATTAAGAACCGGTTGGAACTGGGTCCAATTCCGGGTAGTGAAATTGTAGACCCGGTACCCACCGGGTACCCGGTTCAACCGTTTCCAAGACCGAATTTTTTTCAGATTAATGCATATGTAATGTATGCCTAAGACTTGAAGGTTTTTGAAACTAACTTGTCAATGGAAGTATCAAATTATGTTATATATGATGCTTATATTTAGCTAAACAAGAAAAATATAGCTTTTGAATGCAACTGGATAGCGGGTACCCGGTATTGGAACCGGCCAAATAGACAAAATAACAATCACTTTTGCAAGACTGGGTACCCGGTCAAGGAACCGGTCCCGGTTTGTTCCGGTTCCAATTCCAAAAATTACGGAACCGGTCCAACCGGTTCCGGTTCCAGGTTTTAGGTACCTGGTCCAACCGTTTCCGGTACCGGTTCCGAGAAATATGACCGGGTACCCGGTTGTGCTCACCCCTATATAGAACGGAGGAAGTATATATACTTATTTCCTTCAAAACTATAAGTAGATATTTTTACTATAATTATGTGATATTTGAGATAGATTGATTTTTCCAAGGAAAAAGGATTAATCTAAGGAAATCAGCATCGTGGTCAAATTCATTGGAAGAATCCTTTTCTTTCCTTAGATTAATCAATTCCCATATAGATTGTCTATGAATAGTTCTAGTAAAAAATTTAGGTGTTCATATTATCATTTTTTGTTTTTTCTTTCTTGCGAGTTAGATATCGGATGTCTATAATCAACATAAGTAATTAATTTCGAAGATTCATATTTTTATCTCATCAATGATATGAGTGTATTTGATTGCTTTTCATATACATTTGAAAACATAGAATATTCATTTTGTGTCTTGATTCATTAATGAACTGCATTATATTTGTCATTTCCCATAGTTATTTGTTGCTTATAGGTTTTCGTTTCGTGCCTGTTTTGTCTCCGTGTCTAGCTTCAAGTTGTTATTCTCTTTTTAATGTATGTTTGTTGCTCAAGGTTGTTCATTCCATGTCTCTTATGACCTACTCTCTCCGTTTCTTTTTGTTTGTCCTACTTTGACCAAAAAAGAAACATAGGAAATAATAAGCATTAATTCGTATTGTAGTCCGGAGACTGCGTTTGACTCATGTGCACCATCCTCATGGTGGTGTTGCATCCACCATGGAACTTGTGGTATTGTAAGAGAAAAGGTGTGTACCAAAGAAAGAAATAAAAGGCGGCAAAAGTGGACGTAACTTAAGGTCATGTTTAGTTGGGAGGAAAATGTTTCCCCTATAAACTACTTCCCTACTTTTCTTTGTTTGATTTAGGTTAAATTAAGAGTAGTATATGTAGGTTGAAATTTTATTCTCCAAGACTCAAAAACTCTTTTTCTTTCATGAAATAAGGAAGACATAATTTTCATTCATCAACAAAGGAATATGGGCTCAAAAGAAATATCACCCTTAAAAACCAAATCAAGCTAGAGTCGAGTTGACTCTTCTCTGAAAAAGTGTTTTCATGGAAAATTATTTTCATTTAGATAGTTCAGTTTTCATTTTAAATGGTCCAACAAAACTAATGTAATCAATTGATGAAAACGGATTGTAGGAAGATTTATGAGAAATGGAAGACACAAAGTATATTGTAATAGCACTTTGTTCATAAGCATCGGATAATAATTAATGATTGACTAAATAATCGATTGTTAGTCGTTACCCATTAATGTAGATTAACGAAGAGGGTCGAGAGTGATATTATAGCTAAGTGAAATATCTCTAACAGACTAAAGTCTAATATAGACTCGGTCTACAATAAGTTTATTGTAGACCAGTACAATCACGTGAGCCCAAAGCCTATTACTGGCGCTCCTTCTCTCTCCACCATCTACATTGCCGTTTTCTCTCTCAAATTCAAGTAACTTCATAGAAGATGCTTTTGAGGACGTTAAAGATGAGAACAGAGCTTCATCAAACGGATCTGTCCATTAAGAAAAAGCTCACATCACAGACGAGCCGATCTCCGGCGCGGGCGAGTCGAATCGTGCGGATAACTCAAACTCAAAGGAGCCATTGGAGGAAGCGTCGGAAGTTGACGGAATCAAACCTCCATTAATGGAGATGGTGGATAGAGAGAATGAGCGCCATTAATGGATGGATTTGGAGGTTCAAGGTTAATTTCCATGTATTAGAAGTGTAGGTTTTTTGGGGGGAGTTGCAGAAATGGGGAGGTTTGTGTGGGAAACAGAGACAAAGATGATTTATTTTGGTGAATACAGAGCAGTGATGATGATGAGTGAAGTGTTGGAGAAGGAGAAGGACAATAAGATGATGATGATTATTGATGTTGATAATGGGGGAGTTGTAGAAATGGGGAGGTTATGTAAAAATAAGTTTTGTTATTAAAAGTTAAACTTTAATAATTAAAAGTTAAAGATTAATAATTAAAAGTTAAATCTAGCTCATCAAAAGTTAAGATTTATTTTAGCAAAAGTTAGATTTTGTAATTAAAAGTTAAGGTTTAGCAATTAAAAGTTAAAGTTTTGTAATAAAAAGTTAAGTGTTATTCATGAAAAGTTAAAGTTTATTAATCAAAATTTAAGGTTTATTTAGTAAAAGTTAAGATTCTGTAATGAAAAGTTAAGGTTTAACAATCAAAAGTTGAAGTTTTTTTAATTAAAAGTTAAGTGTTATGAATGAAAAGTTAAAGTTTTATTATCAAAAGTTATAATTTTTTGTTTCAAAAAGTAAGAGTTCATTACTAAAATACAAGTATTTCATCTCTTTTTCTTGCTTATTTATAGTTTTATGCCAAATTCCACCTTTTTTCTTTCATCTTCGTAAAGTTAAGAATTAAAAACTAAAAGTTAAAGTTTCGTAATCAAAAGTTAAGAAATAACGTGTTTCATAATAATGCAATTGTACTTTTGATTAGCTTTTTTCCAATTTTATTTTGGGATTATCCAACATATATTGTAACTAAAAGTTAAGGCTAAGATGATTAATTTTTCTATTTTATAACTAAAAGTTAAAATTAAGTAACTAAAAGTTAAGGCTAAGATGATTAATTTTTCTATTTTATAACTAAAAGTTAAAATTAAGTAACTAAAAGTTAATCTAGAGTAACTAAAAATTAATCTAAAGTAACTAAAAGTTAAAGTTTAGTAAATAAGTTAAGATTTTGTAACTAAAAATTAAAGTTTAGAAACCAAAAATTTACAATCAATATAAATTCATATTGTAATTAGTGAGATAGTGATATTATAGCTAAGTGGCTCGAATCATGATAAGGGAAATACTATTTTCAAAGTGTTCCTAATAAAAATAGAATCCCCAACCTTAAAATTAAAATACTTTCTCCTTTCACTAAATTAAGTCTTGCTTGGTAAGCGTTGACCAACTTAATCAGACTTTCTTTGCGTGTATTTTGGCCTTTTAAAGG
Source organism: Patellifolia procumbens (assembly GCA_947645195.1). Lineage (NCBI taxonomy): Eukaryota > Viridiplantae > Streptophyta > Magnoliopsida > Caryophyllales > Amaranthaceae > Patellifolia > Patellifolia procumbens. The sequence continues at coordinate 7,222,908 of CANSGD010000144.1, forward strand.
CAATCATCATGTGTGGAAATTTGTGGCTTGTCTGTGGCTTAGATGATGCAACACTTAGCGAGTGGCCTGTAGGGATCTTGAGCCTCACAACCCAATAACAAGCACTTAATCGGATATGAGATTGTTCTTCGTTTTTCAAGGAATAGTGGATAAAGTGTCCTACTAAATCAATATCTTTAAGTAAATTAAAGGACTCTTTTGATAGCAAGAGAAAAGATTAAGGAATCGCTATCTCTTAAAATGCCTTTAATAGTTTGATTTTATAACCTATTTATTATAGTAATTAATAATGTTCGAGAAAAAAATCTTCTAGAAAAATTCATCAAATTAGAGAAACTTCACTTGTTGGACGAAATTATAAAGGCAAACCCGTTAACGTTGTTTAGAACCTGAATTCCTAGGTAACTAGAATGGTACGGTCATCAGTTAAAATTTATAAGCCACATATCAAGTTACCCTTAACTATAGGGCCACATGTCGAGCAACCCTTAAATATAAGGCCACATGTCATTTTTTGCATAAGCCTTGCCATCACCTAATCAAATGTCATATAAATCATCCTTAATTACTATCTAGATTTCGTCAATATTTTCCCACTATAAATATGTAAATATTTACTCATATATACTTTGCTATATTTTCTATTACACGGATAAGAAAAAAAAAGTCAACATGCATTCGTAGGTAACGATATTTCGTTAGCTTATGTTGAATAAAGGAAAAATTGTCCTTTGTCCGGTCTTCTCCTACTGGTCCCACCTTTTGATAATTCAGGTTGACCCAACCTTTGGTATGCAAATGCTTATATTGGACCGAAATCTATTGGTGACCTACAATTCTAGGTAAAGTCTCCTAATTACATAATTAACTATTAATTAATTAGTTTTAAACCTGCATTATTAATTAAACTATTAATTACCCCCTCACTCCCACCCTCGTCTGTCAACCACCACCCTCCCTCCCCCACCCTGCCACCGTAATCACCCCCTCCCTGCCCCAGCCCCCTAAAACCACCCCCTCCCTGCCCCAGCCCCCTAAAACCACCCCCTCCCTCCCCCAGCCCCCTAAAACCACCCCTCCCCTCAAATTATTAGAAATTATTTTGCATCAAACTTATTTGGATTTATTAGAACTTATTTAAACCTTTTCTGTTATTATAGCATGGACAAAACTTATTTTTATTTACTAATATATATAAATCTCAATTTATGAAAACTTATCTAAACTTATTCTTTCTCGTGAAAATTGAAATGAAATTTTTAAAAAGTGACCTAAATAGTAAAATTGGAAAACAAATTAACCTTGAATATAGAATTGTGTAGTGTTTATTGTTTCTCATTAAAGAACTTTCACACAATAAAAGCACCGAGGATCCACCAATAAATTCTTCGGAATTGGCCAATAGTTGGCTGTGGAATGGAATATGGGCGGCAATTCGGCAAAGGCAATTGATGGCATTGGCGTTCGAGTGTGTGATGCTAGAACTTTTTGCTTATTTATGAGTTAGGGCCTGTTTAGATTTACTAAAAACAACTGAACTGAACTGAACTGATTGGTGCTGAACTGAACTGATTAGTGCTGAACTGAACTGATTGGCGCTGAACTGAACTGAACTGAACTGAATTGAATTGAATTGAATTAAATTGAATTTAATAAATATATATATAATATTTAAACAATAATAATATGAATATTAAATAATAATTATGATGATGGGTAATAATAATGAATAATTATTAATGAATAATAATAATTGTATTTTGGATATTTTTAAATGATAATTATAAATAAATAATATTAATAATTATAAATTAATAATAATAATGATTAATAATTATAATGATAATTAATAAAAATTATTTTATAGTCTTTGTATTAATATATTAATACCTGATAATGATTATATAATAACAATAATATCTTAGAATTAAATTAATATTACTATTTTAATTATTAGATTTAATTATATATTAATATTTAGTAATAAAATAATAATTGGGTCGGACCGTGCAAAATTACATCATAAATCATTTTAACGTGATTTGATTAGATTATGGGCTGAAAACGTGGGTTTATTTGTGTTTTTAACCTAAACCATGTTCCTCCATAATTATACTAGTAATAATAATGAATAAAGCTATAATAAAAAAATAGTATACAAATAATAATAATAATAATACTTAATAATAATGATATAAAAATAAATAAATAATAATAATAATATAATAATAATAATAATAAAAGCAATTATTAAAATAAATTAGACCAACATAATAATATTTAACAAAATGGTTATAAAAGAATGGAGCTGATTGGAACTGAACTGAACTGAACTGAACTGAACTGAAATGAACTGAACTGAACTGAACTGAACTGATTGGAACTGAACTGAACTGAACTGATTGGAGCTGAACTGAACTGAACTGAACTGAACTGAAATTAAGCTGAAATGAACAGGCCCTTAACATCTCGTTTACTTGGGGATATAAAGGATAACTAGGATTTAGGCCCCGATGATGCTCGGGATTTTTATGTATTAATTTTAATAATAGTTAAAATAATTGATGTCATGTAGTGTGAAAATTTATATATAAAAATGTCTTCTCATTTACAATATGTTTTTTTTATAAATTTACAACTTAACTCTTGGTTTCTATCTATACATCATTATGATTTGATAAAATAAGCACTAATAACATGTTGGAGTGGCGGTTAAAACTCCTTATTGCATACTCAAGGTCACGGATTGCATTCTTTGCTTACGCTTTTTAACATATATATATATAGATGTTATATGCAACTTTAAGAGTTTTTTTTTGTTGTAGATATGCAACTTTAAGAATTGAATATAAGTATTAAATACATTTTTAAAAGTGGTATAAAGTTGAGAATTATGAAAAAACAAGTGTATGGGTGTAATCCATACTTTCCTTTTAAAGTTTCAATTTATTGTCTAAAATAGTTTAAGTTGATAATTTATACAAAATCACACATGAAAAAATGTTATTAATATTTGAAAGTTAGTTACAAGTATCTATCATTTCTCTTTTTCTAATATAGTTTGAACATTTTTCACAGTATAATTTCCAATCCGATAGTAATTTTTTTCAATGATAAAATAATAATGACTCATATCCAACGCTAATAGACGGATTTTGGACATCGTAAACAAAACTATGTCAAAGGACATAAGAATTTCTAGAGAGAAGGGAGAAATCTCTGCCTGGGATTCATCCCTCAATAGCTTAATCATCTTTCATGGCTAACCTATGAAGATCAGACCATGGCGGTTGATGGTCCGACCACGATGGTAAAACAACCGCTCCTACCGCTTTTGTCCTCCTTCACCACAAAATTTGTTCGCTGGTTGTGGGTAGACCTGGTTATTGGGCGGGTCGGGGCGGGTCAAAAGCGGGTCGGGTCATAAGAGGTCATCTACTAGCGGGTCGGGCCAAAATGGGTAATGGGCCGATAGCGGGTCGATAAACGGATAAGAAAAACAATAAACAAAGATAGCCAATAGTAAGTACATATGAATACAAATCCATACATGTAATATTTTTAGCAAAACATATTTTATTTTTCAAAATTATTGGGTATCTTTGTTGGCCCTATAATGACCCTGTCCAATAAGGACCCTACTTAATAAAGCCCTGTCCATCAGATACCCTATAAAACTGACCCTGACCCTTATGCCATTGGACTACCCTGTCCAATAACCAGGTCTAGTTGTGGGTGGTTAATTTTCCCAACCACCGCATAATATTCGCTGGATGTGGTTGAAGAAACAAGATGTCGGAGTTGCCCTCACTTTGTCGCTGAGGTAGAAGGCCTCTTATGATCTTGCCGATAAGTTGAAGACCTCAGAACCGAAGACTAAATTCTTCACAACTCAAGTCGGTGGAGAACCGCCTTCCACCACTATTGTCTAGCTTCTTTGGGAAGACTAGTCGTATTTCATCAATTACCAACAACTTAGGATTTATTCGCTTCGGTTGAACAGTTAAACTGAACCGAAAAAACTGAATTGAATTGAATTGAACTGAATAAACTGAATTAAAAGGAATCGTAAAATATGAGAGGAAATGTATTATCTAGATTCTAGAGTTGAACTGTTACAATAATTAAATTGAAATAAATTGAATTGAGAATAAGTTGAAGATAATAGACCTTAGTCACTCGGATGATGTAAGAAACATTGACATAATAAATTCCAGATTTGGGATGTCTTCCCATATCAACTCCAAATTTTTATTCAGTTATAAATCACCTTTAAGTTCAGAAACCCCCTTTTTCTATATTAGTAGAATTAATTAATGGGTCCAAACTAAAGTCAGTTCCAAACCGTAGAAAATAGTTCTGATTGCAATTTAAATAGGTCGCAACAATACTCTTAAACAGACCTATGTAAAACAGTGATTTCTTACTTTGAACTGTTAATGGGAATAATTGGCCATCTCAATTCTCAATCGAAGACGGCCCATCGGACCTACGTTACTCATACACAAGCAAGGACAAAGACAAAAATTAGATGATAAGACCAATTGAGACTAGATACCTCTCCTCATGCCTTGGAATCCAGAGAAGACTTAGAAGTAATCATTTTATTCTACTTCCTTACAATAACAAAATGCATTACAGGCTTGACAGCATTACCAAAATTTTGAGACTAATCCATATACATTTTTTAATTTTGGCGCTCTCCAAGATTTGTATTCAAATTAATATATCTCTAATTACGTCTAAATAAAAACATTATAAGAATAGATATTGCGATTAATTGTATTAAGACGAAAAGAAGACAACAATGCACATTCACCTAACAAGAGTCACAAGATCTAGGAGTTCTATCATAGAACCATATGGGCCGATATGGACCATAAGGAAAGTAATCTCTTAGCCTTATATCCCTCTCTAATATTATCAATGTAAGACTTGCACATGTAATGTTTTATGCGGGCTTAAACTTCAACATTCCTTCTCACATAGGAGGAGAGAAGGTTCACTTCACAAGAGTTAAGAAGGTTCCACCTTAAACCATATGGCAAAGGGACCTTACCCTTATTAAGCGAACACCTCTCTCTAATATTATCAATGTGAGATTTTCATATGTTTCATGAGGCCAAAGTTTCAACAGAATTAGATATAGCACCCTCACGTTCTCAATTACTTCCTTGTCTCAATTTTTGTTGCCATAACACTTTTGACACAATTCTAATAAGAGAAAAAAATAGGGATAAGGGGTGAGTTGAACGGTTGAAGTGAGACCCAATATTAGAACATAGAAATCCTTGTATATTTTCAATGGTTGGGAAGGTTGAGGTCAGTAATCTATCCAACAGAAAACGTTTTATGCAACTAGTGTATAAAATTGTGGCGCAATCAATTACTTTAAGTGATCAAAACAATTTAATTTTCGTTTAATTAAAGTCCCGCAATCCCACCTAATTTAAGGATTGTAATACAGTCGTATAGCCATGTGGAGTAGATTTATGAGCGATTCTCGTATGTTTGTAAGATCGAGAGAGCAACTCAGTCAACTCGGGCACTTGGTTATGCCCATTCGAGCACACTCTTCAACATTCAAAATTTTGATTTATTCATCTCTCAATTTTAATGCCATGGTGTCGTAATTTATTGCTAATTGAAAATTGTTGTCAGTAATATAACGAAAATAATAAATGCAAATCTTAGGGTTGTATATATGTGAATAGTATATTTTAGCATAAATTTCTAATTTAATTTCATTTTAAATAAGGTGTTTAACTTATATACATTTGAGTTATATATATCATTACCAATAATATAACACACACAAAAAAAAATACTAACACAACTACATTAAAGGAGGCATATAATCTAGAGATCTAGACCTCTTCAAATTTAATGATTTTGGATTTAAAAGAAAACTCAATTATTGAGGGACATCATGGAGAATTAGTTTTTAGCTGTGCTAAATGATATGTCTACTGTTGAAAGGAATTGAAAATTTGAGAACATATCACACAACAAACAGAGGTCCCTACATCAAGATTTGTCAATATCTCTAGTGACTTGTGGGCACTTATTAATGAGTAGGAGACACTTGACTCATTTCCATGGCATGGACCACCCCTCTTAGTTACATATTTACATTACCTTGTTACTGTTTTCCAAAATCAAACTAGTATTTTTACGTTAGTACTTTACGACAACTAAAATTTAGTGTAGGAAGATATTAATAATAAGTTATAAATTAGCAGCGTTATTTACAAACGCAATTCAAATATTGTAACTTAATTATCGTTTTCATCTGAAAACATATTGATAAAAAGAAGCAACAATAATGTAGTGGTGCAATGATTATAGCATTTATCTTCTTACTCGATGTCGCGGGTTTAAAGCTTCTCATGGACATTTGCACTATTTATGAGAATAACGTAGATAAAATATTGTTGAAAAGAAGGAGAGTGTCACATGGCAGATTACAATCCGTGCTTACGCTTTTTAAAATATATATGTATATATAGGTCGTTATCACAACCGAAAAAATATTATTGTTTTTCTACAAACTAATACTAGGGATATATGGTTTAAGTTTGTTGATCATGACAGATATGGATGATTTGCGTAGAAAATAAGTCACAACGATAGAATTCGGTCAAAACTTACATCAAACGACAAGAAACGAGTCTAATCCCTTTATTCCTTCCCAAACACCTCCAATAAGTAAATTTGAGGGGGTATATGGTGTAAGTTGGTTGAAAATGACATATATGAGTGTTTTGTGTAGAAAACAGGCTCACAACGACAGAAAACAACCAAAACTTACATAAAACGACTCAAATCCCCTTATTTCTTCCCAAGCCAATCCAATATGTAAAATTGAGGCGGTATAATATAGAGTCTAAGTTGGTTGAAAAAGACATATATGGGTGATTTAGGTAGATAACGGGCTCACAACGAAAGAAACAACAGAGTAACGGGGTATATATATAGGAATGTGGTAATCCTCCTAAAATAGTCATTTTGTGCATGTCACACAGTTTGTTAATCATGCGACAAGCCACATACAAGACTTCTTGCAAAATTAATAATGCCTATACGCTAGTGTGTGTGTATATATATATATATAGGAATAGGATCACGTGAAATTGTTTTTGCCGTGAAAACCAAGTAAAGGGGTACATATAAACATAAAGGGGGTACATGTGCATTCATTAATGACAATTTTGTAAATACTGACAACTTTAATGTTAGAAGCACGCGTATCCTCTAATCATAATATGTACCCTTCTAAATTTTATATGTACCCGCTTTTTCCCAATCAGGACTGTTAGTTTCCAGTTTTCAGCAAAGTATAGGTTTTTAGCATAACCTGACTCTATATATAGAGTCTGATTGAAAAAAAAAGGGTACATATAAGATTTAGAAGGGTACACATTACGATTAGAGGGTAGACGTGCTTCTAACATCAAAGTTGTACTGTTAACATTAAAGTTTTCAGTATTTACAAAAATGCTATTAATGAATGCACGCATACCCCCTTTACTTGGTTTTTACGGTGAAAACAATTTTCACTTGATCATATATATATATATATATATATATATATATATATATATATATATATATATATGCAAGATACTAATATATTTTTAAAAACTGTCAATGTGAAACTCAAACCTATAACCTCAAGTATGGAATAAAGAATTCCAACCATTACTTCATCATATTTTTTTTGCTTCTTTTGGAAAAATAAATGATGATATATGAATGAAAACCAAGAGTTAAAATGTAACTTTGAAATCCAAAAATTGATAAGAATAATCCGACCTTTGGCCGGTCTTCCATCAATGGTACTACCTTCAATTAATCCAGGTATAATCCCACCTTTGACACCCATATTCTCTCATTTGTCCCTCACCTGTTGGTGACCTACAATCATGGGTCATCCTCCTAATTAGGTGATTAATAGCTAATTAAGTATGTTTTAAACTTAAAATTAAATTTTTAAATGAAATTTATTAAGAAAAATTCTTTTTTTAAAAAAATGAAAAACCCAGCCACCACCCCTTCCCCCAAAGCAGCGGTGCTGCCCTTTCCCCACCATTCAACAGCCGCCGCCGGTACACAGCAACACCACAACAGTGGAACGAACGGCGACGAGAAAACTGGTGGTCGGAGATATACGAGAGAATGGGATGGGTTTGGGGTTAGGAAGGGGGTTTAAGGGGGTGGGAGATTGAGTGGCGGGGGAAGGGGAAGGGGCGGGGGAGGGTTTTTGGGGGTGGGGGAGCTGGTGGCGGGGGGGAGGGGGAGGGTGGTAGGGGAAGGGGACGGGTTTGGTGATGGTTTTGGGGGTGAGCGAGCCGATGACGGGAAAGGGGAGGGTGGCAGCGCAGGGGAAGAGGAGGGGAGGGGGTGGCAGCAGGGGAGGGGAGGGGGTGGCAGCAGGGAAAGGGGAGGGTGGCAGCAGGGGAGGGGGGGGGTGGCAGCAGGGGAGGGGAGGGCAGCAACGAAGGGGAGGGGGTGGGGTTGGCTGGGGGAAGTTTTCTATTTTTTTTTAAAGTTTTGTTAATTTTTAAAGAAAGTCAATGGTAATTTTTGAGGGTCAAACAGGTTGCCATCATTCCATACCAATGAGAGAATATGGGTGTCAAAGGTGGGATTATACCTGGATTAATTGCAGGTGGTACCATTGATGGAAGACCGGCCAAAGGTCGGATTATTCTTATTAATTTTTCCTTTTAAGTGAAATGACTTATTTTCTCTTTTTGGTAATACTTTTTTTTTCACTAAATGATGAGCTAGTATTACTTATATTTAACTACTACTAAATTGTAATGCGTAAAAGTTTGGGGCATCTTGCTGGTCTACATACTAAATATTAATTATTATAATTATTAAAACATGTGCCCTATTATTGTAGAGCAACACATGGGGTTACAAGTCACGGGATGATTGTATGTCATGTCACCCGACACTTGAAATGTCTTCTTTATTAAAATCAATTCGGAAAAAAACACTAGGATTCAAACTTGCAACCCATTATTTAAAAGTTACCACTCAAACCACTAAACCATCCTTATTTCCTTGTTACTTTTTTGTCTATGATTATATAGCCTTAAAGAAGTTTTTGGGTCCAAAAAAAACTAGACACCCTAAATCCCCTTTCTCCTACCGGTGTAATGATCGCACATGGGACATCATCCGGGCCCAAAAGATTATAGGAAGATAATAACCATAGAAATTTAGACTTATCAATTATAGGTTTGTATTTCATAAATCATGTTTAAAATATACGTGAAAAAATTATCCGCACTCAAAGACTAGTTTGTAAGTATTTGATATGGGGTGAGTAATATAGATTGGTCGGCAGTAAGAGGGGAGACGTGGCAATTGGAAACATAATGTCTTAAAAGAAAGGACACTTTTATATTCTTTGCACACTTTCCACATTAAAATTAACATCATTACTAAACTCAGCAATGTCAAAGTATCAAAGAAATACTAAATATGCTAAAATAATTAGATTTGGTCTTTCTTCAACTTTAATATGTTAGTGGGGGAGATGCTAAAATTATAAGTATGCTATAGATGTCAAAATATATTTTTTATTTGAAAACAACCTAATCTGTTTTGTCCAATGAGCATCCGCACATTTTTAGTGCCAAACTAACGTGTCGAATGCATATCTCCATTACTTTAATATGAACCCCCAAAATTAATCTTATCTTGATATGATTTCATTTATGCTTTACTCCTAATTAAAAAGATCTTTGTTGAATCTCGCCTCTTAAATTAAAATCAGAAAACAATTCAAATTCAATATTAAGAAGAGAGTACATCGTCTTTTTTGAAAATAGTTGACTAGATTACTCTATTTTCTTGACATGTTTGCTCCATTTAAAAATCACGTTTAATTCATTCAGTAACTAGTTTAATCCATTTGATGACTAATTTACTTAATTTTTGTGACAAAGCTAATGTTTCTTTTTAAATTGTTTGTTGTAGTTTGAGACTAAAAGTCAAATAAAGAAATTAAAGGAGAATAAGGTACGATTAGGTTAGGGCCTGTTCTGTTCAGCTTATTTTCAGTTCAGTTCAGTTCAGCTCTAATAAGTTCAGTTCAGTTCAGTTCAGTTCAGCTCTAATAAGTTCAGTTCAGTTCAGTTCAGCTCCAATAAGTTCAGTTCAGTTCAGTTCAGTTCAGTTCAGTTCAGTTCAGTTCAGCTCTAATAAGTTCAGTTCAGTTCAGTTCAGCTCCAATAAGTTCAGTTTAGTTCAGTTCAGCTCCAATAAGTTCAGTTCAGTTCAGTTCAGCTCCAATAAATTCAGTTCAGCTCCATTCATTATTTAACCAATTTGTTTAATATTATTATTGTTGTTCTAATTTATTTTACTTATTATTATTGTTATTATATAATAATAATTATTAGTATTATTTATATATATTATTTTTTTATTATATCTTTACTCATTATTATTACTATTATTATTATTATGGCTCAGCAAAGTTTGGGTTGATGCACGGTTTAACCAAATTTCATGTCAATACGAGTATTCTAATTTGCAATTGTTGCTTTATTTTACTGAATAAAATTCACTATTACATCATACAAATAAGCTACAATAAGCTACAAAATATGAAAAAATTACAAAGTTGCTAATAATACTGCAGTACTATTTAAAATACAACATTGTCGTTACGTTGTATATTAAATATACTTTGGCGGTTTGGTGTATTTCTATCATAGACCAACCCACCACAAATCGTGGTTTGGTTAGAAGCACACATCAACCCATGTTTTAAGCTAATTATTATTATAATGGTAATACTTTAATTTACTTCTTAGGCATTATATTATATCATCATCATCAAGTATTAATATATTAATACTAATAATTGTAATTACTCATTATTATAAATTATTATTATTATTATCAGTAATTATTATTTTGAAAATTAATTTATTATTATTATTTATTTATTTATTTATAACTATCATAATAACATCAAAATAATATTGTCATTATTCATTTGATATTATTCTAAATTATTAATTTAATTATTATTACTGATTATTTAATATTCATAATAATTAATATTACTTAGAATTATTATTACTGATTATTTAATATTCATAATAATTACTATTTACTTATTATAATTTAATTCAATTCAATTCAGTTCAGTTCAGTTCAGTTCAGCTCCAATAAGTTCAGTTCAGCTCCAATAAGTTCAGTTCAGTTCAGTTCAGCTCCAATAAGTTCAGTTCAGTTCAGTTCAGCTCCAATAAGTTCAGTTCAGTTCAGTTCAGCTCCAATAAGTTCAGTTCAGTTCAGCTCCAATAAGTTCAGTTCAGCTCCAATAAGTTCAGTTCAGTTCAGTTTAGTTCAGCTCCAATAAGTTCAGTTCAGTTCAGTTCAGTTCAGCTCCAATAAGTTCAGTTCAGTTCAGCTAGAATTAGCCGAAGAGAACAGGCCCTTAGTGCGAAATGTTTAGGAATAGTGTTGGATTAGAGTGAGATGTAATAGACTTGCTAGTAGAATGTGGGTAAGTTGGTCTAATATTATGTTAATATTAGACCGCCTCTTTTGATAATTTATGTTTTATGAAAATATTGATAATTAGGAGTATTTTTTTACTCAAAAAGATTAATGTCACTTGGAGTTGTTAACTTTGAAAGGCATTTATCCTTGTGCTCCTTTTAAGTGTAGTATCTATTAATTACTCATAATTTACTAGTTATAAGCCAGAGTGATGCACGAATCAGCTATAATATTAAAATATTATTGCTTCATTCTATAATAACCCCCCAAATAAATATGTTAAGTTTTGGGCATAAGTTTGTGAATAACTATCAATGCAAAGGGTATTTATATAAAAAGGTATTTTTAAAGATATATTATATAAAAAAGTAATCGAATAAACGAGAGTGTGAAACCCTAATTTGTTAGAGTGAAAAGAGATAGATATTAAAACATACTATACCATTGCCAATTAAAAATATATAACTTGACAATTGTCAATGCAATAAAAGTATGCAAACCCTTATACAATAGAGAAAATATATGTATATAGTTACATATGAAAACATAACTAATGAAAAAGAGTGTTATTTATCTTATTTTTCATATTCATGGGACCTTTGTTGTGGTCCGTTCTTTTCAATGTAGTTGCTAAAACTTATTTGAACTTATTTAAACTTAACTTAATACGCTACTTTTGAGAGGGTCAAACCGTATTAGCACTTATTAGAACAATTTTGAACTTATTAGTACTTATCTAAAGTTATCAAAACTTATTTTCTTTGATAAAGACTGAAAATAAATTGAAAAAAACAGACCTTTAATCTTAATCTTTTTAGATAACTTTATCCTTTGATTATTAAAATACTTAAATGAGATATTTATATTTTTCTAATAAGAACTGAAAATAAATAAAATATTGAGTAATGAGTAGCCCTGCATAATAAGAAGATAAATACATCAAAATGTTACTTTAAAGTATGTTGGGTCAAGGTATAATTTTGTTTTTTTGAGTTATGCAACTAAAATTACAATTAGTTTCTATATTATAATTTATCGCAACTCAAACCCTATCTCTACAATACCCAAAACTCTACTAAAATCTTATAGAAAATTCAAATATATTATGTGACTAGGGGTGTTAATGAGTTTAGACTGTTCGCGAGCTGCTCGAGTTCGGCTCGAGAAGTTCGTGAGCAGGCTCGAAATATTTTTTTTAAATATATTTTTTAACATAGTGACCTCAAATATTAGTATAATATTTTTAATAAGTGTAGGAAAAATAAATAAACTTAGTTATAATATATTATATCTTATAAATATACTTTATTTTGTTATAATTTTTGAATCCAAGTCGAGTTTTGTGTAACTTGGACTTGATAATCTAAGCTCGAGGTTCGGCTCGAGCTCGAGCAAAGTATAACGAGCCAAACTTGAGTAACCCCAAGTTCGGGCTCGGCTCGGCTCATTAACACCCCTATCTGTGACAATGTTCTCAAAAAAAGCCTCCGCTATATGTCTGGATGACTTGTGATTTATATCAACTCAAAGAGTCCTATTTTATAGGTCACATATGTCTCGCTTCAATTCAAAAACTTACTTTATTTTCCCAAATTGAGGGCGAAAAGATTAAATTGAAGAGAAATTAAGCATACTCGTTTATATATTCAAATTAGTATTTAAACACCGACGATGCCCCAAAAGTTTTTGTGTTATAGTAGTTAAAAATAAATAATACTCCCTCCGTTTCTTTTTGTTTGTCCCATTTATTGTAGCTCCAAATGCCAAGGAGAGTGATGTCATAGGCATGTGGGTGGGGACAACAATTAAAAAGTTCCTTTATTTTATAATAAACTAGTATTTAGACCCCGGCGATGCTCCGGGATTTTTGTACATTGTATTTAATAATAGTTAAAATAATTGATATTATGTAGTATGAAGAATTATCAAAAACAAATTTAAAACAACTTTTCCTTTTAGAAATTTACAACTTAACTCTTGGTCTCTATTCATACATCATTATTGATTTTCATAGAAAAACCACTAATAACATGTTGGAGTAGTGGTTGAAACTCCTTATTGTATACCCAAGGTCATAGGTTCGAGGCTTCATGTTGACATTTTTTAATATATGAGAATGAAGTGGATAGAGTGTCATTATAAAATGGATGGTGACACGTGGCGGATTGCAATCCTTGCTTACGCTTTTTAATATATATATATAGATTGGTGATTAAAGTAGGTGAAAGAAGATTATAAGGTACATGTGGGACTAAAAAGTGATAAAGTAGGGGGTAAATGGGTAATCTAATTTTTTCATATAAGGAAAGATGAAAAAGTAGGACAAACAAAGAGAAACGGACAAAAACGGAAAGTAGGACAAACAAAAAGAAACGGAGCGAGTACTTATCAATTAATGCAAAAAAATATTATTAAAAAGGGAAAATAATTCATAATATTTATCATGTTGATTTCAAAAATTACTATTTAACTCAGGGTTGTCATTCATGTATCACCATTAATTTTGACAAATGAAGCAATATAAATATAATGTAGTGATGATTAGAGCTCTTTACTTCATACTTGAGATTATAGGTTTGAATCCTCATATTAACAATATATTTTTAATATATGAGGATGATGTGGATATAATGCTATTGAAAGAGGAAAGGTGACATGTGGGGCTTTACAATTCTTAGCTATGTTTTTTAATATATACTATATATAAATAGATAGATAGATTAGGGGATTCTTAGATCCACTCTTCTAGTTTATTATGCGTTCTACTTGTGGCGAGTGATGAACAATTATTATGATTAACTAGGATTTAGGCCCCGGCGATGCTCGGGATTTTTGTGTACTAAATTTAATAATAGTTAAAATAATTGATGTCATGTAGCGTGAAAAATTATATATATAAAAAGTCTTCTCATTTACAATATGCATTTTATAAATTTACAACTTAACTCTTGGTTTCTATCTATACATCATTTTTGATTTTGATAAAAAAAAGCACTAATAACATATTGGAGTGGTGGTTAGAACTCTTTATTGCATGCTCAAGGTCACGGGTTTGAATCTTCACGTTGATATTCTTTTATTATATGAGAATGAAATGATTAGAGTGTCATTGAAACAGGGATGGTGACACGTGGCAGATTGCATTCCTTGATTACGCTTTTTAATATATATATAGATTGTGTTTGATGTTCATTTGGTGGAAATAAAGAGGAGGGATAGGGACTAACTTAACTCTTCATATTACATTTACATGTTCCCATTATTGGGACTTATATGATAATCAATGAAAGACCAATATTTTTTGGCAACTAATAAGTAACAACTTCCTCACCAACGGGCAACAGCTTGAAATAGCTACTATATTTACCGCAGTATATGCCAAGTACAAGGTGAAAGTTAACAAACCGAAAATTGATTTGACCTTTTATACTATCCTCACAAATTTTCAGACTAAGGGCCTATTCTCTTCGGCTAATTCTAGCTGAACTGAACTTATTGGAGCTGAACTGAACTGAACTGAACTTATTGGAGCTGAACTGAACTGAACTTATTGGAGCTGAACTGAACTGAACTGAACTTATTGGAGCTGAACTGAACTGAACTGAACTGAATTGAATTGAATTAAATTATAATAAGTAAATAATAATTATTATGAATATTAAATAATCAGTAATAATAATTCTAAGTAATATTAATTATTATGAATATTAAATAATCAGTAATAATAATTAAATTAATAATTTAGAATAATATCAAATGAATAATGACAATATTATTTTGATGTTATTATGATAGTTATAAATAAATAAATAAATAATAATAATAAATTAATTTTCAAAATAATAATTACTGATAATAATAATAATAATTTATAATAATGAGTAATTACAATTATTAGTATTAATATATTAATACTTGATGATGATGATATAATATAATGCCTAAGAAGTAAATTAAAGTATTACCATTATAATAATAATTAGCTTAAAACATGGGTTGATGTGTGCTTCTAACCAAACCACGATTTGTGGTGGGTTGGTCTATGATAGAAATACACCAAACCGCCAAAGTATATTTAATATACAACGTAACGACAATGTTGTATTTTAAATAGTACTGCAGTATTATTAGCAACTTTGTAATTTTTTCATATTTTGTAGCTTATTGTAGCTTATTTGTATGATGTAATAGTGAATTTTATTCAGTAAAATAAAGCAACAATTGCAAATTAGAATACTCGTATTGACATGAAATTTGGTTAAACCGTGCATCAACCCAAACTTTGCTGAGCCATAATAATAATAATAGTAATAATAATGAGTAAAGATATAATAAAAAATAATATATATAAATAATACTAATAATTATTATTATATAATAACAATAATAATAAGTAAAATAAATTAGAACAACAATAATAATATTAAACAAATTGGTTAAATAATGAATGGAGCTGAACTGAATTTATTGGAGCTGAACTGAACTGAACTGAACTTATTGGAGCTGAACTGAACTTATTGGAGCTGAACTGAACTGAACTGAACTTATTAGAGCTGAACTGAACTGAACTGAACTGAACTGAACTTATTGGAGCTGAACTGAACTGAACTGAACTTATTAGAGCTGAACTGAACTGAACTGAACTGAACTGAACTTATTAGAGCTAAACTGAACTGAACTGAAAATAAGCTGAACAGAACAGGGCCTAATAGAATTGGATAATCAAATCAGTAGCTGGTGGGAAAAGTATCATATGATTGACCTTTTATGAAAGGACTTACAATAACTCATCATAAGATTTGAATAATTTTTCAATCTTAATAGATAATTGTTTGCTATTTGCATAAATTATTTTTAGCACCTTATGATAAAGTATTGTAAACCTACTTTATCTAAGACTAGTGACTCTAACATAGAGTGAGGGTTTACTAGAGTGATTTACTTTGAATTACTGATTTAAGTACTATATATGTTGACACAATGAGGTGTTAAAAAAAGGAATTGTTACTCCTTCCTAAGCATATTCTTTTTTAAAAATTAAAAGTTTGGTACTAAGCATATACTTCCCCATTAACCAAGTTTATAAAAAGCATTACATCCATTACAAAAGCCTGCCCCCTAAAGTTTGAGCATCCCTTACTAATTTGCTATCATAACAATTTTATCCAATTACCGCCTCTCTCTCTTACAAGCTTTAGGCTCCACCATTTAGTCCTTTGAATAGTTCATTGTTGGTAATCTGTCAAATGCTAAGAGAGTTGGGACCATTATACGTTTGGGGCCATTGGGCCTATAAATTTTGCAACTAAATTAAATCCTTGATATTCTTCATTTGACTAACATACCTTTTTAGTGTGTTTGTCACATTATTTTACCTATTATATGAAGTAAAACATCTCAAATATTATACTCTCTCCATAACGATTTAATGATAATAATTGGTTATGCACGCATTTTAATGAAGAGATTTAAGTATGTAAATGAATAAATCAATCAAAATATTTTCAATTAGTAACCTCTAATTTCATTCTTGATTGTGTTAAAATTGTTTTGATTAATTTGTTCATTTAAACTCATAAATCGCTTCCTTATAATGTGTGCAAAACCAAACGTTGCCATTAAACTGTTACGGAGGAAGTACTTATTTGCTAATTTAAAAGAAAATTTGCGAGACTCAACTTTTTATAAGCACTTTTTGCAAAATAACTTTTGAGTGTTTTTTGCCATTAAACAACATTAAACAAAATTATTTTTGCGAGCTCATAACTCGAGGCTATTTTCTGACGTCAAATTTCGATCACAAAAGTTTATCAAGGCGTTGAACACCTTTAAGTGCGAGGATTAAACATAGAAAATATCTTGTTCAATGCCTCGAAACGAGAATCAATGCCGGAAAAAGCCTTGAGGTCTGACCTCTAAAAGAAATTATTTAAGGTTCTTAATGCCACAAAAAATTTAAAAGACCGTCACAAAAGTGCTTATAAAAGATTGTTTCTTACAAATTTTCCTAATTTAAAACAATATTTTTTTGGCTTGAAAAGGGATTACTCTAAGGTGTACTAGTATGTATCTTATCTATCACATGTAAGTAATTTAGATTAGTACCATTATAAGAGAAGTGCTATTTTTAGATATATTTTAGAATGTCATATCTTTTTTTTTGGCAAAGTGCAGTGATATCACGTATTTATATAGAGTTTTCTCCCTTATTTACAAGCTAATTTGTGCGTCATTGAAGCTCTTGGGAGCTATTTTGTGCTAACTATCGTATATAGTTGTGGTTTCGTGTTTTAGTATTGAATTGCAGGTTTTAGGGAGTTTTCTCCCTATTCCTGAGCCAATTGGAAGCAACCACGGCTTCACGAGATGTTACGGGGCACGTAGGAAGGCTCACGAGTTTTATGGGTAGTTTAGGAGGTCCCAAGACCCCTAAACGTGAAGATTAGAGAGCCAAAGAGTCAAAAAGGAGGTTCCTGTACACTGATCGGGCAGAAATGGCCCGATCGGGCGAAGTATTTATGATCGGGTATGAAAGTCACGGACCCGATCGGGCAAGCTGTGCCCGATCAGATCGGGCGAGAAGACTTGCACCAGGCCCGATCGGGTGGATGCCTCGGGCCCGATCGGGTGGGCCGCCATACTTGTATTTGTGCTGTGCGTATATTAAAAGGAATGTTGGGCCTTGTTCGCTGCTGACCCGATCACAGACCCGATCGGGTGCTGGATCGGGCCAGCTCACTTCACTTCACATCTGCCACGCTGCTGCTACCAGAAGCCGAGAGGAGTATTGGGCTGTTTTGCCTCGGCCCGATCGGATGGCTGCCCAAGGCCCGATCGGGTGGGCCTACACATCGCACCTGGGCTTAATTTGTATTTGACCCGATCGGGTACTTTGCTTTGGCCCGATCGTGTCTGGCGCATCTATTCGCGGACTTCGGCTTTTTGTTTCCGTTTTTAGTTAACTTGAGGGGGTATTATAAATACCTTTTCCCTCATTTTTTAGAGACATCTTTTATTCATCTTTCATTAGCTTTAGACTAGTTTTATTCTTCATTGTTCTTAGTTTAATTCAAACACTTTAGATTACATTAAAGGTGATTGAACCTATTCGATTTCAATAAAAGTTCCTGCTTTCCGTCAATTGGTATTCTTTCTTACCCTAATCTCTTTTGTTATTCTTGATTGCTTAGTTTATTTATTTAATCGTTCATGATGCAATTGTTAGGGTTTTCAATTAGTTTTGTCGTTGTTAATTCGATTATGAGTGAGTAGTTCTCTTTCTAGGGTGTTAAATAGGAAAGCCATGTTTATACCATGATTATGATTTAGACTCCTATTGATTTCTAGGGCTTGATTAGGGTGATTATGATGCGGTTTGTTCTTTATTGAGTAATTAACGTTATTGCGCAGTTTCTTTGGTTGCTTGTGGTTAATAGTTGTTTGCACAGATCCGTCTTACGACTAGAGGCCTAGGACATGTCAGTAGTTCTGATTACGTTAGTGAACATGCGGCGTATGTTGGACTATGAGCGTTGAGTCTTAACCATAGCTCAACATAGGCTCTAATCCCCCGACTCTTGATTTAGGTTTTGATAGTAGTTGCCCTTGTTTGATTGGTATAAGCATGGTGGACCGACCTAATACCCTAGGTTTTAGTCCATAGTTAAATCCTCGATTTTTCCCGTCTTTCTTAGCTTAATCATTAGTTTAATTAATTCTTATCTGATTTCATCTGGAGTAGCTGAATTGGTTGAATATTGATTTAGAAACTCTGTCTCCCTGTGGATTCGACCCTGCTTCCACTGACTACCTTAGTTAGAGGACCGTAGGTTTATTTTTGAATAGGTGATACGACTAAATCCTATCATGCAGGCAATATTATATATGAAAAATAAAGACACAGTTAGACCCCTTCTCTAGCTGTACGAGGTAGATCATGAGTCTTCTTATTAGCGTTTAAACTTTTACAAACACAATTACGAAGACAATAACACATAAAGCTAAACACCTTCTTGCTCGGGTGGCTAGTGATATCCAACGAAGGGGACATACCACCCTTTTTCTTCATACCTGCATGAGATTTGGTTAGTTTGGGGTTCTTTTTCCTTCCTTTACCTTTTCGATTGGTAGCGGAGTGCTGACCAACAATTTTCTTACTACGTGGGCTACCACTTTCATTTCCATTTTTCCAAGCATTTCTTACCTTTCCCGTGGGAGTGCACTCACTAGCTTCTTTGGCCTGAATTTCGTTGTTATGAACTTCTTTATTTTCCTTTGTGGTTTTGTCGTTGTCCCTTGTAGATTCCCTATCCTCTTCACCCTCCTTGAGATGGTATACGGGAGTGAGTTTTGCACCAGTTGGAGATATTTCCTCCTGTGTTAGCACCATTGATTCCCTTGAGTTTAGACCCTCTTGGGCTTTACTCAATATGGTTGATGCTTGGGAGACTACTGCTTCCCTCAAAACACGTTTTTCGGGGGTCTCCGTCTTGATATTAGCATTTTGGTTGAAGGTACGGACCTTCAAAGTTGACATGGAACAGGGGTCGTAGTACTCTAACTCATTTCCTTGCCTCATCTTGACGATGTCCATGTGAGTTACACTCATGAGCATGGACGGATTCTTTTTGTTGACAAAAGTTACCTTGCCTTGTAGAGGCAAGTTGTCGAGGGCCTTTTTTGCCTTCGAAATGCCTAAATTGTCAACATTCTTACCAGTCTTGCCATTTCCTAGGCCTGTGGTTTCACCCTTCTTCTTCGGTCTCACAATGTTCTTTGTTAACTCCAAAGTACTCTTTGTTTTTTTGTTTTGTATGGTTGGGAAACTTGCTCCACCAAATCTTTTTTCTCTAAACCAAGGTTTGATTGACCAACTTGCTCCACCACATCCTTTGTCTTTGGTTCAGGGTTTGAGTTTCTGATTTTCGCAGGTTCTTGAGATAGTGATTTTAGTAGCTTTGATTCACAAGCTTCACTGGATTTCCCTTCTTCCCCAGTAAACATAATTTTCTCTAGCCTTTCAACTTCCTTAGCTATGTCCTTGTTTTTTGGTTCCAACCTCATTGCTTTCCTCAAATCCTCATAAGCCTTTTCATGCATCCCTGTTTTTACTAAAGCTAATCATCTCCCGAATATAGCTTTCACACTTTTTTCATCAACTTCCAATACCAAAGAACAAAAGAGAATGACTTTGTTAAACTTGTTTAGTTTTAAGGAAAATTATCATTTTGGGTACCTGATGTTTGACAATATATCATTTTGGGTACCCAAGTTTTCAACAATATCGATTTGGGTACCTGAGGTTTGACAATAAGTTCAATTTAGGTACCTCCATACTAACGGTATTAACTTACCGTTTAGTGTGACTCACTTTGACCAGTCAAACGGGCCGGTAAAAAAATCGGGTCGGGTCGAATAAACGTTGAAAACCCTTTGCATTCGGTTTCGGTAGACCCAACGGGTTAAAGGATGTGAATTTGTCAAACGGGTCGGTTAGAATAAAATTTTTTCGAGTTCGGGTCCATAAACCTTTAGGACCCAGTTCTGTTTCGGGTAGACCCAACGGGTTTAGAGATTTGAATTTGATCTTTCTTTTATTTAGTTTTTGGGTTATATATGTAAAAAATTCCCATAATTTGATACTATTGCTATAGATATAATGATTTTCCGGGCAGTCAAGTAGAAAACGGCTTTCTCGATTCGAGTAAAAAAATTTGTGTTCAAAACCATTATTTTTGGGTTGGATTTTGACAGGTG
The DNA here is from genome assembly GCA_947645195.1 of Patellifolia procumbens. Classification (NCBI taxonomy): domain Eukaryota; kingdom Viridiplantae; phylum Streptophyta; class Magnoliopsida; order Caryophyllales; family Amaranthaceae; genus Patellifolia; species Patellifolia procumbens. The sequence goes on from CANSGD010000144.1 coordinate 7,244,199, forward strand.
TAGACTAACTTCTTAAAATGATCAATGACCCTAATCTATTTCAAGAGTAGTATTAGATTTGCCACTTTTTTTGAAAATAATAACAACAATTACATCTTTAAATACAATAGAACCGTTGATTATCTACCCGAAACTGAACTGAGTCTTAAAAGTTTATTGGACCCGAACTCGGAAAAATTTATTCTAACCAACCCGTTTGACAAATTCACATCCTTTAACCCGTTGGGTCTACCAAAATCGAACGCCTTTGGTTTTCAACGTTTATTCGACCCGGACCCGTTTTTTTAACCGGCCGTTTGACCGGTCAAAGTGGGTCACATTTAATGGTAAATTAACACCGTTAGTATAGAGGTACCTAAATTGAACCTATTGTCAAACCTCAGGTACCCAAATCTATATTATTGAAAACTTGGGTACCCAAAATGATATATTGTCAAACCTCAGGTACCCAAAATGATAATTTTCCTAGTTTTAATGCACATATTGCCAGATTTGAATGGAGAGAAATTGCCAATTCCCTGTAAAAGGGATTTTCATTATATTGACTAATTTCATCACAAAGGGCAGGAAGAGCAACACAAAGAGCTTTGATGGCTTGATTATATTTGCTGAATGCATTTGTGTAATCATGAGTTCTAAAGAAAGAATGTCCTTCTTCTTTAAGAGACACCACATAAGGAATAAGATCATCAGGGCCTTCCAGTTTCTCAAACAAATCTCCAACATCCTTATCATCTTCATCTAACACTTAAGTGGTGAACCAAAATGGGGGCTAAACTAGGATTATTCTCTAATTCCCCAAGTTGAACCATAGTAACAATGTGAGAAATACTCAACAACTTAAACTTTCGATTAAAACTGAACAGATCCAAGAGCAGAACAAAGTTGTAGATAAAGTGATTTGAGAAAGTAACTTGAGGATAGATTACCTCAATGGTATCGCCTATATATACTTTCTATACTCATTCTAGTACGGTCAAACACTTTCTAGTACCAATTGATCACTCTAATACCAATCATTCACCATTTAGTAATATTTTTTTTTTAAATGAATGGTGCCAATATAGCCATGACTTAGTGTCAACACTTTTCCATTTTGCTCGTATTATTTTCAATAAAAAGATGAAGGAAAACATATAGGCAAAAGACTACCTGATGTTGAAAAAGAAGTTGTTTAGGCCTACTTAGGGCCTGTTTAGTTCAGCTTAATTTTAGTTCAGTTTAGATCAGTTCAGTTCGGTTCAGTTTAGCTCCATTCTTTCATAACCATTTTGTTAAATATTACTATGTTGGTCTAATTTATTTTACTAATTGCTCTTATTATTATATTATTATTACTTATTTTTATATCATTATTATTAAGTATTATTATTATTATCTGTATATTATTTTGTTTATTATAGCTTTATTCATTATTATTACTAGTATCATTAGGGAGGAACATGGTTTAGGTTAAAAGTACAAATAAACACGTCAAAATGGTTTATGATGTAATTTTACACGGTCCGACCCAATTATTATTTTATTACTAAATATTAATATATAATTAAATCTAATTATTCAAATAGTAATATTAATTTAATTATTAGATATTATTGTTATTATATAATCATCATCAGGTATTAATATATTAATACAAAGACTGTAAAATAATTGTTATTATTTATCATTATAATCATAACTCATTATTATTATTAATTTTATGATTATTAATATTATTTATTTATAATTATCATTTAAAAATATCCAAAATATAATTATTATTATTCATAAATAATTATTCATTATTATTACTTATCATTATAATTATTATTTAATATTCATATTATTATTGTTTAAATATTTATTAAATTAAATTAAATCCAGTTCAGTTCAGCTCCAATCAGATCAGTTCAGTTCAATTGTTTTCAGTAAATCTAAACAGGCCCTTAGTGGCTAGCCCAATCATTTATGAAAAAGACAAAAATATCCTTTATGTGCAATAACCAAGAAATGCGGGTTGTAATCCTTGGGATCTGACATCTCCTAATTCTCCTTCTAAGGACTCGCTATTATAAATGCTACAGGCGTCACATCAGTAGAGGGTAATCCATTTCCGACACAACTCACTGAATTATCTTACATGCTAAAATGAACAACAATTGGGCTGCTTCATTGAAATGGAGAAGGAATAGGATTTGTAAAGGGGGAGAAGGTGAAAAGCAAAAGGAGGGAAAATGAAAAAGAATTGGAGGCAAAATGGGTTATTGCACGTGAGACTACTAACAGTTAAACCAAGTCAAACTAACAGCTCACGTCAATTGGTAGTTTCTCACAATATTTTTTGATAAAAGGTAGTTTTTCGCAAAAAAAAATTTAAAAGGTAGTTTCTCGCAAAAAAGTTGTTGTAAAAGGTAGTTCCTTGCAATTTTGCCTATTTTTTATTAGTTAGTTCGAGAGGCTTAAATTTGGCGTGGGCTTTGCTACGGTAATTAAGTGAAGCTGCTAGTGAGGATGGATAGTAAAGCTGTTTTTTGGTGTTTACAGTGCCACAAGGCCCACAAGAGTATGATGAGGACCGATTCTATGACCGGAGCTTGTTCTAAGACGTTGCACAACAGAGCAATTCAAAGTAGGGATGGCAAAATGGGCGGGCGGGTGCGGGGACCCCCTCCCCCATACCCATACCCACCTAAAATTTTCATACCCACCACCTACCCACCACACATGGTGGGTAAAGATCTCATACCCACGCCTGCCCACGTGGGTATAACCCCAAAACCATCCCCACCTCCACCATCCACCTGGGTTTACCCATCTGGGTTTACCCGCCCCATACCCGCCTGTCACCCGCGAACATTAAATTCATTTTATGCTTTTTAGCAGGCCAATTTCAGCGAAAAGCCCTAAATTATCAACCCAAAAAATTTCTGCTATCCTCTACAATGCCAATTTAAAATGATGGGTGGATTTTGGACTTTTGGGTTATATGGTAACAATAAAATTTCTAAAAATTAAAATAGGTGGGTATTGGGCGGGCGGATGCGGCGCGGGTATGGGGCGGTTTTACTCTCATACCCACCACCTACCCACTATCCATGGCGGGTAGAGCTTTTCATACCCATACCCACCCACCACCCACTAAACCTATACCCATCCCTGCCCCAACTGGGGCGGATACAGTGCGAAACCCACCAAATTTTACCCGCCTGCCATCCCTAATTCAAAGTTGCTCTTACTTAGATTAGTTGGATACATTAACAACTCCCTATAATCAAACTTTAGTTGAACTACCCAAAATACTTTTATATTTTTACACTCTACAAAACCACCATCTATTTCTCCTCTTGGTATGTCTCTTGGTTAGATATAAAATTTGAATCTAACGTCGAGATTGAGACTATCTTTTTATTTTCACTTTCACTTTTTTATGTCGCACTTTTTTTTAAATCTTTTATCAACTCCACCAAATGATAATTTTTTTTTAAAAAAAAATCTCAATGCGGCAGGTAGATGAAGGAGTAAAAATTTCTTCACATTACTACTCTACTAGTGCTTACCTCCATTCAATTCGATTTTAGGGTCTGTTCTCTTCAATATAAATCAACTGAATGGAGCTGAAGTGCACTGAATGTAATTAAACTGAACTAAACAAACTTGAATGGAATTGAACTTAATTGAAGTTAATTGTAATTGATAATAAGTAATAATTAGACCTGTCAAACGGGTCGGTCGGGTCGGTCAAAATAAAATATTTTCTGGTTCGGGTCGAATAAACCTTGTTAAAGACCCATTGTGTTCGATTTCGGGTCGACCCAACGGGTTAAAGGATTTGTATTTGCTCTTTCTTTCATTTGGTTTTTAGTCATATATGTAACAAAATATACACCGTATACGTTGGAAATAGTAAGTTATATAAAATATAGTCATTTATAGTTGAATTCAACCATTAAAATTACATCCACATTTAACAAAATTCATTTTTGGAACCAAATACTCTAGTCGAAGCTATTTTTAGCAATAAAATTCTCATAATTTCATATTATTTCTAAAAATATAATGATTTTTCGGTCGGTCCGGTAAAAAACGATTTTCCCGGGTTCGGACACAATCGGGTTCGGGTCAAAAAGTTGTGTTCAAAACCCACTATTTCCGGGTCGGTTTTGGGTTAGGTTTTGGGTCGGGTTGAATTTTGACAGGTCTATAATAATCAAACAATAATAAAATTTCAAATAATAAATAATATTAATCAATTATTATTATTATTATTATTATTTATTAATGAATAATGAAAATAATGTTTTAGTTGCTATGTTTTATAGTTATAAATAAATAAATAATAATAATAAAATATAGTATTAATAATAGTAATTATTATTATTATTATTATTAAGTGATTACTACTTGTTATTATTAATATATTGATACTTAATAATAATTATATAATAACAATTATGTCTAAGAAGTACTAATTAATACTACTACAGTATTATAATAATTAGGATTGCTAATATAATTCCGTCAAAAAAAAGAATTAATTATAATTATAATAATAATTGATAATCGATAATAGTAAAAATAATGAGGAAAGTTAATTAGCAAAATAATATTTAACAATAAAAAATAATAAGAGTAATTGGTAAAATAAATTTGATCAATAATAATTTTAATATTAACGAAAAATGGTTAGATATGAATGAAGTTAAACTGATATAAACTGAACTGAAGGGAATTGAACTGAACTGAACTTCACTTAAGTGATTGGAGTTAAACTGAACTTAAAGGAACTGAAAATAAGTTGGGGAAAACATGTCCTGATTCATTATATGTACATGTCATTGTACGATGCATACAAACAATTTAAAACTTGATTAATAAATTTATTAATTATCTAATTAGTAAAGCATATAAGATTTTTTTTTATTTTATTTGATTTTTTCATTTTATTGTAAATTTTTTGACGTTCATCTCTTCTTCCGTTATACTTCCTCCGTTTCTTTATAAGTGCTACACTTTCCTTTTTAGGAAAGAGCACAATAAGTGCTACATTACCAAATATGGAAAATTTTTAAACACTAAATTACAACACTACCCTTCATTAATAACTAAGTTTCACTAATTACTTTAATTAATCCAACCCAACCCAACCCCTCTCCCCTCTCTCTCTCCTCCTCCGCATAAACAGCCCCCCCTCCCTTCTCACCCACCAATTCAACACTCAACCACCACCAACCTACACCCAACTCTTCCTCCTCCACCTGCTAACCCCCCCTCCACGACACCCAACTCACCACCAAAAACCAACAGAAAACACCGCCAACCACCGCCTCTCCCCAAAACCACCACCTCTCCTCCAAAACCGCCACCTACAAATCTCCCTCTCACTCTTAACCAACACCAGAAAACCAACCAACATACAGAGAACACCGCGAAAATGTCGGAGGGTGAGGTTTCTTCAATCTCCTTTTTCGATCTTCATCTTTGCTTTCTTATCATTCGTTGCTCCTTTTTCTTCGCTCCCGACTTCTTCTTCGCTGCCCGCTGCTCTTCTTTTTCTCCATTTCTCCTTTTTCTTTCAGATCTATTTTCCGACGAGGTAAGGTTAAGGTTTGGATGGATTCTGCTGGGTGGGGTGGTTGTTATTCTCGCTAAGGGTAGCGATTTTTGTTGAAAATGAAGTGGCGATGATTTCTGGTGGCTTTTGGTGGCTGGAGTGGTGGTTTCGGTGGCTTTTAGAGGGTTAGGTGGTGGTTTCAGTGATTTTGGGTGGGTGGGGTGGTGGTTTTAATGGGTTCCGGTGGGTGAGGTGGTGGTTTTAATGGGTTCCGGTGGGTGAGGTGGTGGTTTTAGTGGGTTCCGGTGGGTGAGATGGTGGTTTTAGTGGGTTCCGGTTGGTGGTGGTGGTGGTTATGGTGGGTTCTGGTGGGTGGTGAGGGTGGTAGTTTTGGTGGTTCTGGTTTGGGTGGGGTAGTGGTTTTGGGTTGGGTGGGGATGGTGGGTTATTAGTTTAATTAGGTTATTATTTTCTCTAATAACTTTCTCTCTCTAAACTACCTTGGTCTGTGTACCACTTCTCTATGTAGCACTTATAAAGAAACGGAGGAAGTATAACAAAGATGCCACCTATTACATTATCATGTTTATCATGTTGATGTTGAAAGAGGAGACATGAGATGCTTAAATTTTGGATAGCATATGAATCACCCAGCAAGCCACATCATCAAGACCTGTAAAGTGGAAATTTACAACTTGGATTCCTTCACTTTTACTGAGCTTATCTTAACCCTGCCGTCTTGAATCAAAGTTCATCTCATAAGTCATAAGACCATTCTCACTCATGACATAAAAATATTTGTCATCCCTCTCTCTCTACCATTTTCTCTCTCATCTTTATAAAAAATATCATCATTAATGACATAAACATAAAATGCTTCCCATTCATGACATACAAAAAATTATACATCCCTCTCTCTTACTTTTTTATCATACCCCACCAACTTTCTCTCTCTTATCTTCCATACATTTATACTGTATAATGTAATATTGAATTTATATATAAAGACATTCTATTGTGTGATGAAATATTTTTACGAAAAATTAATTTTGTTTTATTAAATTGATAATTAATTTCGTTATATTAAATTTTTAATTAAATCCGTTTAATTAAATTTTTAATTAAATTCGTTCAATTAAATTTTTAATTATATTCGTGTAATTAATTTTTTAATTAAATTCGTTTAATTAATTCATTCATTCTTGAATATTCTTATAAAAATAATCGAATCATTAATTTCGTATAGTTTAAACTTCGTATCATTAATTTTTTTTTATGTATAATATTTTTTTCCTCAATCTATATGATGAAAATCTCACAATTTTTGTATAAATTGCACCCAATTACTCTAATTTTTAGATTTAAAGAGAGAAAATGAAAATTTTCAAGTGTGTCAAAATACATCAAAATGGATGTCATTTAATAGAGCACAAAAAAAGAAGACCGTTGGTGATTTTTTTTTTTTTTTTACTTTTTAGATTTTATTAAAAATTGGTTACAAAATTTCAATTGAAAGCTTCTAGCCGTTGTGAATATGGCAGGAAGTTGCAGTGGAGTGCAATGTGTCCTTGTGCAATTGCTTCCTTGCTTGACGCGCCAGCTGACATACTTCAATTTCTTTTGGCTGACTTCAGATCAAAACGGTGCGTTTTGATCAAGGTCTCAGCTGTCCTGGTCAAAACGCGCTGAAGTCAGCCAAAAAAAATTAGTTTTTTATGCACTGCTGTGGGGCCCACGCTTATGTATTTTTTGATGATTTAAATCATCCCATGTATTTTTTCTTGGTTGATGATCAATAATACATGGGATGTAATTTTTTAGAGCATGAGTGGGAGCCATGTTTCTTTTTTTTTAAGTCATCACTCATGTTTCATGACCAAAAGATACATGAGTGGGAATGCTCTATAGATACATAAGTTTGCAGCGTGATTTTGCCTTCTTGATACTCCTACAAACTGTCTTTAATCTTAGTTTTTATTGTAGAAGAAGATATTGGCCCATTACTCTTACGGAAATTTAGCCTTTAGTGAAAGGTGTTCAAAACTTGGCTCGTATTGGTTCTGTACAAACTGAGAACTGACCAGAATTTTTAGGGTTTTGTTATCTTTTTGAAAATTCAAGAGGATCAGAATTTTCCGGTCCGAATTGATTTGGATCAACTTTTAGTAATTTACAAATCTTCTAATTTTTTTTCAATATACAAGAGGTTAATTGGATGACTGAAATCGATCCAGCCTTTGTCCCTAATTATTTGGAAATCCGAGTTTTGGTCTTGTCCTGATCAGAATTTTCCTACTCTTGTCTTCAATCTAAATTTTTTTGCCAGTTTTGGTGTTCATTTCGATCCTGTACGAGGACCTATGACTGCTATGAGCACCACACTTTAGACAAGTTCTAGAGCAATTTTACAAAAATATACTACCTCCATTTTTTTTCTTACTCGCATCATCAATAAATGTTATACTATTCTTTCCTGTTGTTTTGAACCGATTTTTGACTCTTATATAACAAAAAATATAGTCATGTGTGATCTTTTTAGATTTATCTCAATGTATAGATTGTTAATATCAATTTTTATAATTTTTTCTTTTATAGAACTCAAGATATTTAACTAAAAAATTGTGCATTGGATGAATTGCGTAATATAGTTCAATAATGCAAGTAAAAAACGGAGAAAATATTAATCCAGTGTAAAGCACGAGGTGGATGGTTAGTGTATGTAGTGATGCAGGGAACTCACGATCTTGAACTATGTGTTAGCATATGTCCATTTGAAGGAGTTGAGCTAAGAGACATATCTCACAAACTTACGGTTAAGAGCCTTAACTTTTCAAGAAAGTAAACGTGATACATGAACAAGGGGAGAGAGAAAAATTTTAGGCTCTTGAGACGGTGTGCAATATAAGAGAATAATGACGACTCACCTGAATTAGGTCCATCTGACGTTATATATATACGAGTCGATTACAAACCTAATATGAATAATATAATATTGCCTAAACATCCATACTAAACAACTACCCTAATAGTTTAAGGTTAAGGAGCTGTAAATAGATGAAAGTTAAAACATGATTAACTTCTCCATTGCATAAAAGACCAAAAATATCACAATAACCATTTAACAACAAAAGAAAAACAATGTAAGCCAAAAAATTCAATTCACAATAGAAAAGGGTCCGTGGCCTCGGTGGCACAAACATCATATCATTCAACTTATTAAGCTTCCTCATTTTTTTCTCAATGTAAGTCTAAAAATCACATGTGACTACACTTGGTAAAAAAACAGTTCATAATTTCCAGTATAATAAAAAATACTGCTCTTTCTATTTTCTAAAGTATTTGCTACATCCTTTCGTTGGATGTCTAAATTAGTTGCTTAATAATGGCATCAAAAGTACTTGCTTAGTATTTTTTTGCAAGAGTTTCTTCTATTTTTCGTTTGAGTTGGTTTACTATAAGACGATCTTATGTTAAGCTTAACCTCAGACCAGCCCAATAAGCCTTAGAGAAGCCCATGACGCGCGCCACATGCTAAGCAGCCCAGCCAAGTTGATTTTTTTAACTTTTCGACCCAAAATCTTAACTTTTGCGTTTTTAACTTTTCGCCTAAAACCTTAACTTTTGCATAAATATCCATAACTAATATCATATGTGGAATCGATACCATTCACTCCATTAGCCCTAATAGTTATGGATTTTTATGCAAAAGTTGAAGTTTTAGGTTGAAAAGTTAAAAAACGCAAAAGTTAAGGTTTTAGGTTGAAAAGTTAAAAAATCAATTTTTCTGGGCTCCTTAGCGCGTGGCACGCATAATTGGGCTTTTAATTGGATTATTGAGCTGGTCTTACATTAAGCTTAATGTAATACCAATCTTTTATAAGACTTTGCCTTTTCGTTTAATGTTAGATCGTACATCGGCCACATCTATTCAATTTTCTCTCTATTTTTTTTACTTTTCCTAAATATTTGTACAAAAAAGAAGCGTAGCAACAATAACTTCCTCTGTTTCTAAATAAGTGACACACTTCTTGTTTTCATGTTTGCCAATGCATTATTTTAACCATTAATATCTACAATTATCAATAAGTAAAAATTATGAAAAGTTGATATTAAAAAAATTCATGTTAAGACGAATCTAACAAGATCCTACATGACTATGTTTTTCCTAAAATGTAAATCACCAAAACTAATTAATGTCAAATCTGCAAATAGTAAATGCTATGCAAATGTGTCACTTATTTAGAAACGGAGGAAGTATATAATAGGGACTATAGAGTTGAAAACCAATGAGAAAAACCTTAAAATGGAAAGGATGTGAAAGATCGATATGCATATTTTGTGAACCAGATGTGCATATTTTTTTAACTGAATGCATATTACACTTTTGAGCTGTAAGTTTATGTTCTAGAAAGATAAAATGCACATTCAGTTAAAAAAATGTACTTGATAAAAAAATTGCACATTTAGTTCAAATTATATAGACATTCAGTTGCAAAAATATGCACAAAAAATCATTCTCACCCTTCTCATTCTAAGAATCTTTTTATTTGATATTGTTTCAGTTGCAAAAATACGTACAACATATCCTTCTCACCCTTCTCATTTTAAGAATATATATATTTGATTCTAATTCAGTTGCAAAATTATATATGCATAAAAACTCCTTCTCACCCTTCTTATTTTAAGAATCCCAATTATGCGTGGACACCATTTCTAGTCCCAAAAAGGAGGTGACCTACTACAACTGGTCACATGATGACATGGCAATGACGTAACAATTTTTTTCTTTTTTAATGCACATGGACGCGACTTAAACTGGGTTTATATGGCACTAAACGACATTTTTCGGAAACACAATCGTCGTTACGCGTCCTATTAGTGCATGAATTTCGAAAATACCTACTAAACGAGTATACTAACTTCCCCCATCCCCACAATCAAACCCTAACCCCCAACAGTATCCTCATCCGTTGCTATCCCTTCCATAAGGAGTTATCAAACTCAACTTTGACAGCTTGATGACACAATTTCCAGCAACATGTTTCATCACTGATGAACACGATGGTCAAGGGATAAATGCATCAGCTCTCAACCTGGGGAAAAGAACCGCCTTAGCTACGGATTCGACAACCCTACAGAAAGGGATATTACATCTTTCACAAGACAAAAAAAAATTATAATCAAAGGAGAAAACTTGGTAGTTATCAATGAAATTGAAAACATTTGGTCATCCCATGACAAATCTCAAACATTATCAACGATGTTAGAGCTCTCCTCCATCGCTTCGAAGACTACACCATCAACCATATCTACCGTGAAACAAGTCGTGCAGCAGATTGGATTGCCAAGGCCGGTTATTTTATTAATGAAATATTTCAAAGCTCTCCTTGTAAGCACTCCATTTTACTTTTAATCCTTTATACAGATGCATTAGGAGCTCACCTCGAGTGGAGGATCCCCTGATGCTTACCACCTTTTTCTTACCATTCAACAAAAAAAAAGGTTCAAAGGAACCATGATTATGTATTGTATTAGGATCCTCTCACTTCTATCAATTAATTTCTCAAGATGATAACACATAAGCTAGTAAAAAAGAATTTTTCAAAGAACTCTCTTAGCTTCTCCATTTCATGCATTGAGAACCAATGATTTAAGAAATAGATTATCCGATTCTTTCAAAAATTGGAGAGGATTCCAACTCTTAAGTCTAAATCAGGGCAAACAAAAGAGTAGGGTGTCTATTTTCGGACCTAAAATCGAATAGATATTAAGGCTTTGCATCCGTAATTGATCCTTCCATTCCAGTTTTTGAGTGAATGCAATGAGAACAAAGTAAAACATATTTCGGGTCAAGATGTCTGATATAGGATGCTAAGAAAATTCGAATCAAGTCATTTGGGTTCACATTAGTCTAATCGGGTCAAGTTATAGTCAGTTTTGAAGTTGTTCTAGTTATTTGACCCATTTGAAGAATATTAAGGGTCAAATGACAAAATAGCAATGACACTAATTTACACTAGTACTATCAGGCAGCAACATAGCAATTATGCTACACAGTAAGTAATGGACAGGATCCTATTAACAAAATATAACCAGTAATGAACTAATAAGCTCGAAACAATCAAGGCATTGTGGATTTGTGGGTACAAGAACACTACAATATAACCAGTAAACATAAGACCACTTTTAATTAAAGAAAAATTGTCGGGAATAAGTCAATATTTTAGCGGTCTTTTTTTAACAAGTTAAACTTTGAATAATCCTGGGATAAGTTAACCTTTTGAGTGTATTTGCTTTTAACAAGTCAAAACCGGTTACAACTTGTTATTGTAGGTGACCAAAACACGTGTCAAATTTTAATTGGTTTGATTTCAATTTTAATTTTCTTTTAATGCTAAATGATATTTAAACAAAAAAAAAAAATCCTTCAGAATCTCTTTCTCTCTCTTTCCTCCCTCCTCCTCCCCAGCAACGTCCTTCCATCTCAAAGCTGCATCTCCTCCTTAATACACCTGCTCCTCTTTTCTACCACAACCACCTTTGCCCACTACCAACAACAAAAAAAAAAATAAAAATAAAAATAAAATAAAATTATGAGTGAGGAGGCCAACTTTGCTCTCTCTACAGAAGAAGCGGATATTCTCAATAGATCAAGTAAAAAATTCAAGCGACAAGACTATGATCCAGGAAGAGTCATAGCGGAAGATTCGTCAGTCTCAATGGAACAAGATGTGGAAATGGTAATAGGTGATGCTCATCAACCAGTGCCATTCAGATCAAAACCACCAAGTTCATATAGTATGGTTACTAGAGGAAATGTCAATTTACAGAATTCCTGTAATATGGAGAGGGATCATCTGGAAGAAGGGGAATCGGATGACGATGATCAGAGTTCAGATTCAGTAGATGATTTGCAATGTCCGGTTGTTCCCTTATCTAAAGAGGAAAAGCAAAGGCTTCGAGCTCCTTGGCAGAATTCAATCATTATCAAACTATTTGATAGAAGGATGGCATATGAAGTGTTTGTGAAAAGGCTCAGGTTAAAATGGAGTTTGATAGGAGACATCTCCCTCACAGATGTTGGCTGCGCTTACTATGTCGTTCGATTCACAAACATGGATGATTATAATTTCGTCCTCACCCAAGGACCATGGATGTTGGGTGATAGTTATCTAACTATTCGGAAATGGATCCCAAACTTCGTCCCGGATGAAGCTCCAATTCGGAAACTCACAGCTTGGGTTCGTATACCTCATCTCTCTGTGGAGTATTTTGATCGACAATTCCTTCACAAAATTGGGTCCATGGTTGGTAAGGTCATTCGAATAGACAGAAATACGGAATCAGTGGATCGTGGTCAATATGTTAGATTATGTGTGGAAGTGGATTTAGAAGTACCGCTTTTATCCAAGTTTCGGTTAAATGGTAGAGTGTACAAGATTCAATATGAAGGATTGAGACAAATTTGTTTTAAGTGTGGTAAGCTTGGGCATAAAGAAGGTGATTGTCCTATGTTCAGAAGTCCTCAAGAACCAGTTTCGATGGCAGAACAACAACAATCCTCTGTTGCTACTATGAAAAAACCGGAAGAAACTTCCACATATGGAGCGTGGATGATAGTCCAAAGACCGCAACGTAAGAACTCCGGGAAAGGAAAAGCAGATTCTGGCAGCACACCACAAGAATCAGTTGAAAATCGCGAAAGCGAGAAAAATTTGAATCTCAAAGAAAAAAATGGTAGTAACACAAGATACGGTAAAAGCGTGAATCAAGGGAAGTTGTTGATCAACCAGGAACAAATTAAGGGGTCGAGATTTAGTATCTTAGAAGAGGAGATAAGCACAGAGGAAACTAATTTGATAAGGAATTTTGAAAATCCTATATTCCAGGCAAAGAATAAGGAGGATAGTTATGATATGTTAACAGAAAATCAAAGGGAAAATGATTTAATTGGAAAAATAGCTGAACTGAAAGAGAAAGAAAAGCTAGAAAAGACTGAAGATTTACTAATGAAGACCAATATGGGCTGCCAGTCAACGATGGTTTTGGAGAGCCCAGCTCGAGAGTCAAAGTTACAAGATTTCAGCAATCTCAATCTAAATAAGGATAGAATTGTTTTGCAAGATAAAAGATTATCTTTGTCAAACAATAAAGAAAATCTTGGAAATAGCGGTATTAAACCAAAGAAAAGCAATTCTCGTAGATTGGCTTCCCCTTATGCGAGACCTTTACAGATTCGTGATAATTGTATCCCTCACCCTAATCTAATTCGTTCCCCTTCTTCATTGGTGAGTGAACATAAGCCGCCTGATATACAGAATGAATTATCTCCAAGTCCCAATTGCTTTGGAGATGAAAGTTCCACCATCAAAGGAAATGTTTGTGGATTACCCGACGGAGGGTCCATCACTGATGTCATTGCATCCGTTAGCGAACAGGGCACTACTAGAGTTCACTTTGTTCCTGCCTCCAGAACACAATCCTCCGATATTGATGGTAAACGTCAACATCCCGTATGTGACAGAAGGCCCAATGAGAGCACTCAAGGAGGCGTTTGTAGCCATGATGCCTAAAGTTCCTATGAACTTGTTTGATCGGTTCCCCATATTTCCAATGTTTAATATGTCCTTAAAATTATTGATATGGAATGTTCAAGGTGCGGGAAATAAGATTAGTTCTATTAAGGAACTAGTCCGAATTCATAATCCAATGGTTCTAGCTCTTGTTGAAACTCATTTGAGTGGTGAACAAGCGCAAAAAGTTTGTGATAAGATTGGATTTTCTGGACAAACGAGAGTGGAAGCTTAGGGCTTTCGTGGTGGAATTTGGCTTTTTTGGCGTATGGAGGTTGTTACTGTGTCCGTTATGGATGTACATTCACAGCATATTACAGTAGACATACGTAAAGTTGGAGAGGACCCATGGGTATTTTCTGCTATCTATGCTAGCCCGGATAGCACTCTTCGGAAGGATTTGTGGAAGGAGTTAAATAGACTTAAAGATAATATCTCTGGTCCATGGCTGTTAGCGGGGGATTTTAATGAAACTATGACCATGAGTGAGAGAAGTGGTGTACGAAATAATGAAATGCAAAGAAGATGCAGAGAGTTTTCTAATTGGGTTGAAAATAATGGATGGATTGACATTGGTTGCTCTGGTATTGAACACACCTGGTTTCGTGGTTCACATGCTAACACCTTCAAATCAGCTCGTCTGGATAGAGGCTTGGCTAATGAAAGCTGGAGGTTACGCTTTGCAGAAGCTTCTTTGCGCAACCTACCTCGTATTAGTTCAGATCATTGTCCAATTTTGGTGAGTCTTAATGGGTTTGCGCCTATTCCATCGGCTATTAAACCGTTTCGATTCCATGCTGCTTGGATTCAACATGAAAAATTTGAAGAATTTGTGTACGATAATTGGAAAAATGAGCTCCCTTTGGTTCCGTTTCTGCGTGATTTTGCGGGTGAGCTGTCCATTTGGAACCGCGAAATTTTCCACAATATTTTCCGGAAAAAATCTGAATTGTGGGCTCGCTTGGGAGGCATTCAAAAATTGTTAACACAAGGGGGGCACTTGCATCTTCTAAAGCTGGAGGAGAGATTGAAGAAGGAGATGGAGTGTGTGCTTTCTCAAGAGGAACTTTTGTGGTACCAGAAGTCAAGGTCAGAATTCATTATTGATGGAGATCGGAATACTAAGTTTTTCCACCTCTCAACAATTATAAGACGCAAAAGAAATCGAATTGAATGCCTAAAAAATTCATGTGATGAGTGGGTAGACGATACAGTTAACGTTAAAAAAATAGTTGTTGAGTTTTGGAGCTCTTTGTTTACGGAGGAAATAGTTGGCTACCAAGATACTTCGCTGCTCAATGACTGTTTTCCACAGCTTTCTAATGACGAATTTGAGCAGCTTGCTAGACCGGTTTCTGATTGTGAAGTTCAATTGGCTTTAAAAAGGATGAAACCTTTTAAAGCCCCTGGGCCAGATGGATTCCAACCTCTCTTTTATCAAAGATTTTGGGATTTGGTTCATCCAAGTCTTATTCGCACGGTGAAAGATGTGTTGGAGGGTCGTGATTTCCCTGAAGGAATTAATGATGCGTTTCTTGTGTTGATTCCGAAAGTCGAAGTTCCTCAACGAGCAAACCAGTTCAGACCTATAGGCCTCTGCAACATTGTTTACAAAATAATTACAAAAGTAATTGTTAACAGAATGAAACCAGTGCTTCCAAAATTAATCTCACCGACCCAATGCAGTTTTGTACCGGGACGCCAAATTACGGATAATGTCATTATTGTCCAGGAAATGTTGCATTCGATGAGAAAGAAGAAAGGAAAAGTGGGCTATATGGCCGTAAAAATTGATTTCGAAAAAGCTTATGATAGACTCCGATGGGCTTTTATTCGAGATTCTTTGATGGAACTTCGTCTGCCCCAGCACATGGTGGATATTGTCATGAAGTGTGTGACCTCGGCCAAACTCCAAATCCTTTGGAATGGAGAACCGACAGAGAAATTTGCACCTTCCAGAGGCATTCGACAGGGAGACCCATTATCTCCTTATTTGTATGTCATTTGTATGGAAAGGTTGGCTCAAATAATTGAACGAGAAATTAATCTGAAGTGTTGGAAGCCGGTATTTGCAAGTAGAAACGGTCCTCCTATTTCTCACCTGGCATTCGCAGATGATTTAATTCTATTCTGTGAAGCTACTGCAGACCAAGCAACACTCATGAATGAATGCCTAAACAAGTTTTGTATGGCTTCGGGGAGTAAGGTTAGTAATGAAAAATCTCGGGTTTTCTTCTCCTCTAATACCCACTATGAGATTCGTGATTCAATTTGTAATCAACTTGGAATGGAAGCAACTGAGGATCTAGGGATGTACCTTGGTGTGCCGACTATTAATGGGAGATCTTCTCGTAGAGAATATCAATATTTAGTAGACCGTATTAACAACAAGTTGACAGGATGGAAAAGTAAAGTACTTTCAATGGCGGGTCGTAGTACGTTGGTTCAATCATCTATTCTCTCCCTGCCATCTTACGTTTTGCAAACAGCAAAATTACCTCGCTCTACTTGTGATGATATTGACAGGAAGGCGCGTAGATTCGTTTGGGGAGATACGGAGGAGAAATCTAAAGTTCACCTCGTAGCTTGGGAGAATTTGGTTAAACCAAAGGAAGTTGGAGGGCTGGGTTTTCGCTCAACAAGGCAAGCGAATGCTGCTTTCATGTGCAAATTAGGTTGGAGAGTGTTAACGGAACCTAAATCTCTATGGTCACGTGTATTACGAAGTAAGTATTGTGAGGGTAGGTGCGATGTTGCAATGTTTAAAGCAAGAGCAGACTCCTCCAAGATGTGGAAAGCTATAGTTGAAAATGTTGATACTCTACAAAAGGGGATAAACATGGCAGTAGGTAATGGGAAATCAACCAAATTTTGGAAGCATAGATGGGTTGGTAAGCGGCCATTACTGGATATGGCTAGCCCTTTACCCCCCACCCATCTTCATGATCTAAATGTGAGTGATGTATGGGACTCAAGGAGTGGTTGGAAGATGGATTTGTTTGCTGATTATCTTCCTGCAAATATACTAAAAGAAATCGCCTCCCATGAGGTAGTAGAAGATGATGAAATGGTGGACGAGATATATTGGAATGGATCACCTAGTGGAGGTTTCTCTATCAAGTCTGCAATTCAAATAATACGAGGTGAAGAAAGCCCAAGTATTCAGCAAACTCGTGGGTGGAAATTAATCTGGAAGTTGAGAGTACCACAAAGAGTATGTTTCTTTCTTTGGCTAGCCACTCAAGATAAACTCATGACCAATTCCAATCGCTTCCTCCGCCATATTACTACTGACCCACGCTGCTGATGTTGTGGGGAGGAAGAGGAGCGAATGGAACACGTGTTGAGACGATGCCCAGCTGCGAGGTTGGTATGGAGACAATTGGGGTGGCAGCAAGACGCAGGTATACAGCGAATGGAGTTTAGGGAGTGGGTGCGGGCAAATTTAGAAAAGGAGGAAGGTGAAGATGGTGATCGTAAACCAATTGTGTTTGCTGTCACTTGCTGGTGGCTTTGGAAGTGGAGAAATGAGAGATGTTTCAAACTGAATTGTTCTATCCCAATTAACCAAGCAAGTTTCATTCTTGCTCAAGTTGGACAATATGTTCAAGCAAGAACTAGAAATGAACAGGTCCATCATACTAAGAAGAGGCAAAGGATAGAGATTATGGTGCAATGGGAAGCTCCTAGAGAAGGCTGGGTGAAACTTAATACAGATGGAGCGGCTAAAGGAAATCCGGGTTTAGCAGGTGCGGGTGGGGTCATTCGAGGACATAGAGGTGATTTACATGAGATGTTCGCTGTTAATTGTGGGTACTGCTCGTGTACCAAGGCGGAACTTGTTGGCGTATTGCGTGGGCTTATGGTTGCGTGGGAAGGTGGTCACAGAAGAGTGCAAGTTACAGTGGATTATGAGGTAGTAGCTAGGATGTTGGTTGATCCTCCTCCGAACGTATCTCCGTACATTAATGTTATCAAACGTTGTCATGCGATGGTAAACAGACAGGAATGGTGTGTGGTAGTGAGTCATTGCTACCGTGAAGCTAATCGGGTGGCGGATTGGCTAGCTAACCATGGTACCACTCTCGACGAAAAATTTGTTATGATCCAAGCGGTCCATCCGGATCTTTGTGCTGTTTTATTGGAGGACTTGAGTGGTGTGGCTATACCTAGAGTAGTGACTCGTATTATTAACTAGTGAATTTAGTTTTATTTTAATAAGGTGCTTGTTGCACCTGGGTTAGTATTTAGTTGCTGTTTTTTCTTCTTCTTTTTTTTGTTGGTGTTTGCTTTTTATTTGTTGGGTCTTAGTTTGTAGTGTTTCTCTTCGTTTGGGTTTCGTCCCTCTTATTCACCAAAAAAAAAAAAAACATATCTCCAATACCACCCAATAACTGCCGAACACCTCCCGCAACTCACCCAAATTCATCACCATCAATAGCCTCCCATCCATCCATAGCCGAATCTAAAACTGCCCACCCAATCAACTATCAAAAATTTAGTAAAGATTCAGCCGCAAATTCAAATGTTGTATAACTTCACTTCAATTAAAAATGGCAATCAGAAAATCATCAAATATACCAAAAACAGCAGTGTTGAAGCGAATTCTCATGAGATGCTCAAGCTTGGGTAAAAAACAGGGGTACCAACAAGAAAATGAGTACCCGGATGATGTACCCAAAAGGGCAGTTTGCAGTTTATGTTGGAGTAAACAGAACACGATACATTGTTCGAATCTCTTTGTTAAGCAGGCCAGAATTTCAGAATTTACTTTATCAATCTGAAGAGGAATTTGGATTTTGCCATGAAATGGGTCAAGCACATGTTTTTGAGTGTCTCATTTCCATAGATTTAAGGATTAATTAGATGGGTTTTATCCAAATTAATTATTTTTTCTCTTTTTTTTTTTCTAATATAAAAATAGGCTGTAGTTAGCTTTTAGAAGCTCTTGATTATGTCTGACTGAGGAGGTTAGGAACCCATTTGGAGATTATTTTTGTCGGATTTCGTCCAAATTTGTATATTTGCCCGGCAAATGTTTTATGGGGGTTTGGGTGGTGACGGGGGCATCTGGAGGACGGTGGTTGTGAGGTTAGGGATGGTGGTTGTGAGGTTAGGTGCTGAAGGGTGGTTATGGAGGAGGGTGGATGGTGGATTTGGTGTTGGTTGATTTGGTGGATGGTAGAAGGATGAAGAGAGGTGGGAGGTTTAAAAAAGTTTGGAGGGTTAATGGTAAAATAAAAATAAAAATAAAAAAATTATCTGTTCTTCAGGTAATGGGTCACTTGAACCTGTTAAAAGCAAATACACTCAAAAAGTTTACTGAAATTATTTAAAATTTAACTTATTAAAAGAAGACCGCTAAAAGGTTGACTTATTCCCGATAATTTTTTCTTTAATTTATATACAAAAATGACATTAAACTAACCTTACAAGAACAAAATCAAAAGGATAAATTCCTAAATAATCTTTGGTTTAGCGGAAAAAATATTACCACCAAACCACATTTAATAAAGATCCTAATGGCTAATACAGTGTATTGACAAATTAAACATAGCAATGATGATATAAACAACTTGCCACCCTTGCAAATGTAAAAAAACAAACAAATTGCAGAGCCAAGGCAACCTAAAACAAACAAGATCAAGATTCAAATAGATGCCCAATCTATTTCAACAGAAGGGAACTTATCCAAGGACAAACTATCAGATTCATCCCAGGATGATTCAGTGAAATCCAAGAATGAAATGCCTGATTCCGGTGAACATGAAGCAGCCGATGAATCGTCCGAAATCGATATAGCCTCAGTCTTAGGGATCAAAACTTGAGCAGTTGATGAAACTTTCTCCAAAGTTGGATAAGAAGCCAAACCAAAACCAAAACCAGAAACAGAGGAGAAACAGGGCTCCTCTGTTTTCACTTGTTTTTGTGAAATTTCCAAGCTTTGACAAATAGCTTCAAGTTTAGCATCAACAGAAGAAGGAAGAGGCTTGTAATGACCAAATTGGGTGGTTACATGATGTCCATGATGCTTAAGGTTAGGGAAATTAAGACGAGCATAATCTCCTCGAAGCTTATAAGCCGCCTTATCGTAAGCTAAGGCGGCTTGTTCAGCAGTTTCGAATGTTCCGAGCCAAAGACGAGTTCGATTCTTAGGTAGTCTGATCTCTGCCACCCATTTCCCCCAATGCCTTTGTCTTACTCCTCTATATAATTTTGTGGGTTTGTTTTTCTTCATCAAAGTTGGCTTAGGAGACAGAAAACAGTTAGTTTTCTGTAAATTTGAAGGAAAAAACTGGTGTGATGGAAGAAAATTAAGAAGCTCAAATGAAGGAGTTTGAGAAATACCCATTTGATTAAAACCTTGAGTGAAGGTGTAAAGGTTGTTATTTTGATGAAATGTAGAGTAAGATAGAGGTGTTGAAGTGGTGAAATCTTCGGTTATGGCTGTAGCCATGATTGTTCTTGCAAGAAATGAAGTGAGGAAGTGGAAGTTGATGATCAAAATACAGTTGAAGTTGAAGAGAGGGAAATGGAAAGTTTGGTGTGGTGTGGTTTGGTTTGGTGGGTAGAAAATAGTGGTGAAGTAGCTCCTTATATATAATAGAGATTCAAGGGAAATTAAAGGAGAGAATTTTCTTATAACTTACTTTGCTTAATCATCACTCTTCCTCCTTTTTTTGTCAACTCGACCGTTTCTATCCTTTTGGCCCTTTCTCGTTCCTTCCTTGGGCTTCCTTTCCCACTACTTTTGAGTTATTCCTAATGAATTCTAGATTTCTAAAAATAATTACTCGTTTCGTCTCAAAATAAGCGTTATATATATTTGGGATATTCAAATTAATTGTTAATAAGAAAAATTGATGGGAATAATCTCATCTTTACCAGGTCTTCCCACAGTAATCCCACTTTTTGATATGTCAACAATACTTCAACCTTCCCATAGTAACGATGATGTTGTACCCTAAATAGTACTCCAACTTCAATATTATTAGCAATTTTATAATTTTTAAATATTTTCTAGCTTTTTGTAGCTTATTTATATGAAATATTACTGAATATCTAGCCGGTAAAATAAAAGAACAATTGAAAATATTTGTATTGACATGAAATTTGGTTAAACCACGCACTAACTCATACCATGCTCAGCCATAATAATAATAGTACTACCTCCGTTTTTATTTAGTTGCAATGTTTCTCAAAAAAATGGAAACCAATGCAAAATTTTTAAGTGGGTATTAGGTGAATATTTGGATATATAATTAATGGGAGTGGGGACCATTGAGTATATTAATTGAGTAAAAAAGAAAGAGAGAGAAATGTGGGGACCATGAAAACTGGCGGCAGTTTTAGGGGGGGAGGGTTTAGCTGCTGTTACAAACTTGCCTCCATAGGTGGCAATTTTTTTGGTGGACTTTTTCCACCCAAAAAAGTGGAGCCAAAATTTCCCTCCAAAAAGTCTCCCATTTCCTTTACTTGCTTCAACATCCAACATCATTTACAAACTCTCTCTTCTATAAATAGAGAAATTGAAGAGAGAGTCATCCAAAACAAAAAACAGTCATTGTTCACTAGTTAACTAATTCACTACACACACAAGCACATAAACTTAAATGTTCACTAATTAATTACACTTCCATAAAATAAACCCAAAAAAAATGAAGGCTGCCACTATTGTTGATCCCAAAAACTGCTTCAATAGTAGACACTCCATGGAAGATGATGATGAGCTTGGTCTTCAATGGTGGATGAATGGCTACTAGGAATGTAGCAACCACATCAATATGGTGCATGAACATCATAAAGGCCAACAACAAGAACAACATGAAGAAGTACAACAGCAGCAACAAAATCAGGTAAGCAAAAAACAAGAACTTAGTTTGGAAACAAGAAGAAAGATTGTTGATGAGTTGTTATTTAGTGAGGCAAATGGGAAAATACCAAGGGGAAAAAAACAGAAATTGCATCTAAATTTGGGATTCATTTTACTACTTTGTACAGAATATGGAAAGATGCACAAAACCAAAGAAGATTAGGGAATGTTATAGATGTTAGGGCAAAAAATGAGGAAGAGTTGGTAGAAAACAACTTGAATTTCAAGAGGAATGGCTTCAGTCAGTGTCATTACATAAGAGGACAACACTTAGATCAGTTGCAGGAGCACTGAAGTGTTCCCAGTCCACAGTTTGGAAAATGGTGAAGAAAGGCAGATTGAGGACTCATACAAGTACAAACCACCCACTACTAACAGACAAACATAAGATAGACAGGATGCTATGGGTATTGAAACACATTGAACCACAAAACAGAGATGAGCCTGCTAGATTTGTGAACATGCATAACATTATACACATTGATGAAAAATGGTTTTATCTAAATCCAGACATGAGGAGGTTCTATTTACTCCCACATGAGGAAGATCCATATAGGTGTCAACAGTCCAGGAGGTTCAAAGTGAAAGCAATATTCTTGGCAGCCACATCATGGCCTATGAAAGATGAAAATGAGGGCATGCTACATGATGGGAAGTTTGGGATTTTTCCTTTTGTGAAGAGGGTTGCAGCTAAGAACAGAAGTAAAAACAGAGAGGCAGTCACTCTTGAAACTAAAGCAATTGAAAGTGTCACCAAAGAAGTCATCAGGGACATGTTCATCAATCAAGTCATACCATCTATCATGAGATGTTGGCCAACAGGGGTATCTAAGGACATATACATTCAACAAGATAATGCAAGACCTCATATACAGCCTAATGATCCAGCTTTCATAGCTGCTGCCACTGCAAATGGTTTCAATATTCAACTAATATGCCAACCAGCTCAAAGTCCTGATCTTAATGTTTTAGATTTAGGTTTTTTTTCAGCTATACAAGCATTACAGTATAAGTCATTCCTTAAGAACCTAAAGGACTTGGTGACTAAAGTTCAAGATGCTTATGATTTTTTTGATCCAGAAGTGTTAAAGTATACATGGTTACAACTACAATATGTGATGTTAGAGATCCTACAAGTGAAGGGAGGGAACAACTACAAGCTCCCTCACCATGGTAAAAGGAGGTTAGAGAGGCTTGGTTTATTACCAGAAAGTGTCCCTGTTGATCAAGTCTTAGTGGATGAGGCAGTCAAATATTTAAATGAAAGGTTTGTTAGTGTGGGTGAAGGTATTGAATTCATAGATGGAGAACAACAGTGAAGAGCATATGGATGGAAGTTAGGATGCTGTTTTTTGGGTTTATAAACATTTTGTGAATCATAGTTAGGAGCTACTTTTTGGTATATACACAGTGAATGGCAAGACTGTTAAACAAACTTAGGTTAGACACATTATTATCTTAATCCTTTTTTTGAAAATGTATGAAGTAAAAATCTGTAGTAGTTGGGGAAAGACCAAGGTTTGTATACAGTCATGTTTAGAAAGACTCATTATGAAATGGAAGAAACTTTTTGGTGTAAGTTTAATTGCTTTTAATTATTAGTTGAGCTTTGTGGCATATAAGTTTATAGTGACAGTGCTAAGCTATCAAAAACATCATTTGACTTCTTTGCATCCATCAGGGGTTTCTTTTTAACTCAAATTAGAAGTAGGGTTAGTTTCCTCAACATACTGGTTATTTAACCAAGTATGGAGCTATCTTACCCCCTACTTCTTAGAGTTACTAAATTGAGTCCCTTCATCATATGGATGCTTAGGTGACAATAAAAGGGGGGACACAATAAGAGTGGTGCTGCCTATCATTCATACTAGGTGTTCAATAGCATGCTTAACATCATTAGTCATATCCTCTTAAAAATAGGGACTCAATGCATAACAACATAATCAAACAACCACTATAATCACATAAACATGGATAAATGCTTTTGAAGCAGCAGCACCAGCAGTTACATGATATAAGTCAAGCAACATAATCACATTAATGAACAGTATAAGCCTTTGAGGCAGCAGCACCAGCAATAACATGATGTAAGGCAACCAACAACAACAGCATCATAGGAGACTCAATTTCAATATGGTGGCAATGTAAACAAGAGGCAGGAAGAACAACACACATAACCAAATAAACAGGGGAGTTCATAGAAAACAAAACCTCAAAGAGAGGGATTTCCTCTCAGTAAAAGGAAGCAATGAGTATCAGGATCAAGCTCTGAACTAGTGCAGGGACTCATTGGGATGTCTGGTCCAGACATCATCCCATCATCATAATCCTTCACAAGTTTAAACAGTCTCAGATTGTCGTACTCATCATCCTCAACAAACATATCATGCTCCCTACCAGGATTTGGACCGTCAACCATGAAGTAACCATCAACATGCACTTCCTTCTCCACCTTCACCTTTTCTTTCCCCTTAGTTTCTTCCTCCTTCTCTTTTCCTTTCCCTTTTTTCCCCTGTCCTTCACCCCAGAAATGCAAAGGTCCTCTAATTTCCCCTTCCCTTTGTTCTTCGAACCAGAAGGTGGTTCTTGTGCTGCAAGTACACATACAATTATGCGCTCAGGGGTAGTAGGAGGAAGGGGAGGAGCAAAACTAACCCTTTTCTTCCCAGATCTGTTCCTCTTGGGCTCATATAGAACAACCTCCTTTTGAACAACCTTCTCTTTCCCAGATCTAAGGCAAATTGGTTCCTCTTCAACTTTCTCTTCCTTCACAACAAACTGGACCTTCTCCTTCCCCTTCGATTTTGGATTTCGCGGAACAGGAAAAGCCAAAGCCCTAGCAACCCTCATCTTCTGCATATCATCAAAATCATCACAATCTTGAACTACCCTTCCCAAAGAGTTTAGGGCGTAGGGTTTCAATAGTTTTTTTGCAACTCCATTTTTGTAAATCCTTTTTGGCCAGGGAGAATCATTCTTAAAGCTTTCCATAATTTCAAAGATGGTTTCAGATTCGAAATCATCTTTGGTTTCAAAAAACGCGTCTTCCAAAGGACTCAAATCTGGGCAATACATTTTTTTGGGACTCATGTCGAATTTTTTGTTCCAGAAAGAGAAAGGAAGAAGAGGAATATATGCAAGAAGAGGAACAGAAGGAAGAGGAGTGGAGGATTAGCAGATCTGAGAAGAAAGAAGGAGAGGGATGTGAAGAGAATTGAGAGGAAAGTGAAGAATGAGGGAGAATCAGATCTAGGGTTTGGTGGAAGAGAGAAGAACAATGAAGAACAAGTAAGGATTCTGGAAAACTGACGAGAAATGAAGGGGTGGGGGGGTTTAATTGGGGTTGGTTGAGATACATTAAATGGGGTTGGGTGGGAAAATGAATGATTTTTGGTGGGAGTAATTATGTAAAGTGTAGTTGTTAATTAGATTGTAATGAGGATGTTAGTTTTTGTTAATTGTAGTTAGTAAGGGTAAAATAGTAATTTCATATGGGTTTTTTTTTACGAAAAATGGAAAAATATAGAAACATTACAACCTTTGGGAAAATTCCGTTTTAGGAAACCATTGCAACTAAAAAAACGAAAGTAGTAATAATATTGAGTAAGATATAATAACAAAATAATACATAAAAGATATTATTAATATTGTAATGATAATAATAAGTAAAATAAATTAGACCAACACTAATAATAATATTAAACCAAATGGTTAAATTATGACTGGAGCTGAATTGAACTGAACTTATTAGAGCTAAACCAAACTGAACTTATTAGAACTGAACTGAAAATAAGCTGAACAGAATAGGCCCTAAATATGCCATTAGTTTCAAAATACAAATTGTTATGAAATTACAAAACTGGCTGAACTAATAATAAGAGTAATTAGTAAAATAAATTATACCAACATAATAATAATATGTAACAAAATGGTTATAAAAGAATGGAGCTGAAGTGAACTAAATCGAACTGAACTGAACAGATTGGAGCTGAACTAAACTGAACTGAAAATAAGATGGGGAGAACATGCCCTTTGAATCTTATACGAGATATGATTACAAATGGATTCTCTCAAAGTTATTTAACCCCTCTCTAGGGTTCTTATCCTCTCTGCTTCCCATATCTTTAAGAAAAGTAAACATATATTCTATCCAACTTCCAATTTAGAATTTACTGCTTGTAACAAGAGCAACATCCTTACACCCTCAAACAATAAAATTGATATCTTACAAACTATTGTGATATCGGACTTTCGATGAATGTCAACTGAACCCCATAACTCAACCAAAAGTAGTCAAATCATGTGTCGACTTAATTTAGAAAAAAATAGTTCAAACGATCTAAGTTTAGTTTTACAAAATTCATATAAATTCTAACATCTTATGAAATAAATTTAAATAAGTTAACCTACCTTCAAATAATTTGCAAAACGCACACACAGTCATCTTCCTTAACAAATACTAACACTCTTATCATGCTTTTGACACTTATCCACTATATCGTTGACATCCTATGAAGAATAAATGAATGAATGGAAGGCTATATTACTAATATTAGTAGAGAGGTTATTGGAAAAGTGAATCGACCTAATCGATTAATGATCCTACGTAATGATCGAAATCAAAAACTTACAAATATGCTTCGCAATAATGATGACCTAAAACCAAAATAAAATAATCCTCTTCCAAGTGTCAAATGATATAAACACCAATAAGATCTAATTACACATCTAAGTGCGCAAGAAAATGGTTGACTTAGTGGATTGTTTATTAATGATAACACCCACATTTATGAATTGAGATACAAGAGTATACATCAATAGATGATCATCATCCTTTAGTTTGATAAAATATTGTCCAACCAATTTGAAGTGGAGTTGACATAGGTTACTTTATATTATCACTTTAAAAGCGAAGTCAAAATAAGTTCCGGGTATTAGAAGACATTCCAACAATGATTAAAATAGACTTATTCGTCAATCCTCGCTATTTGCCACTTACACAATTTCTTAGACGGGAAAATAACATTTTTGTGTTACCCCTATAGTCCTTTACTGCTATTACAATTCTTTGGGAGGATTTGAATTTGATGATGTTTTGGGCTATTTAAGATTCTCGATGTGTAATTTGATATTAAATTATTGATAAACTTTAAATTTCATACCAGAATTTTACATAAAGAATCATGAAAAAAAATTATTTTTCGATCAAAAGTTAGTTCACCAACAATCAAATGTACGGGTAATTTTACGGTAATTTATTGGATTAGATTAGTATAAAACTAGATTATTTATTCTTCAATTTTACTTGAATCTTTTTCTACATGGGGATTAAAAGTTGATATTTTTGATAGTTAATGTTGTATGAGAAAATAATACTACTATGATTATGTTACAAAAATTAGACAAAAAAAAATAGTGGTTAAGTTTTTTTAAAAAATATTTTATAATTGTTGTACATACCATGACTTTCTATAGTTTTATTACTTTATTTATCATTAGTTGTTTATTTTCATTTTTTATGAAATATTAGTTGTTTAATTGGAATGTTGATAAATGTTCTACCTTATTAAACAAGAGAGCGGGGTTCAAATATTAGTGCTTACCTTTACTTATCTATTTTATGAAAAAATATTTTATTTTTTGTGATATAATGACATGACACAATGTCATTTGCGAACACTATGATGACATATGGGAGGTAATAGTATTTCTTGGCTATGACTTTTAATTTTAGTATAGATAACATTTTTTATTTCAATTAGGAAATTCAATTTACTTTTTAAAATCTATTCTCACTACTCTATGTAAAGGTTGCCAATGGACGGTTCAAGTCACTAATTATATTCTTCATTTGACTTTAAGCAGTCTCCAAAACATTTCTTAAACCACTATGTCTCTAATTTAGCACAAGGAAAAGTTATTAAAAAACAAATATTATAAAACTTACATTGAGACTATCACAAACCTAAAATGTGATGTCATCTTTTAAACTTCACTCCAAAAAAAAATTGGTGTATACATTTAAGAACCAAGGAAATAGTTGTCACTAATATACTTCCCTTGTCCCATAATTCTTACAACATCTCTACTTTTCTAGTCAAATGTATAAACTTTGATCATCAATTCTCACTATCATATAAGAAAAGGCCAACTCCAAAGAGCTACGCCAACCTCCATTTTTGTCGCCCAATGTAAGTTGTTCTTTCCCTTTCGTCTCTTTCAGTTAGTTTCACTTGTGAAATACATCATCCCTAAACTTAGAAAAACTAAATTCCACTCTTTCCCCTTCGTCTCTTTCGGTAAGTTTCATTTGTGTAATACATCATCCCTAAACTTACAAAACCTAAATTCCTAAATCATGGTACTCAAATCCTAGGAAAAGAAAATTTTCTTGTACCTTCTCTGATGAAAGAAAGAAAACAACTACATCTCCTCAAACTTTGTAAGAAATAAATAGGTCATGTAAGATCTTTTGTACATCTCTAATATGTAGTTTACAAGTTTCAATTTTTTATAGTTTACTAATGTAAAATCAAAGATTTAATGATCAGAGTCGTACATTGATAACCCGTTGAAATGGTATTGCAAAAATTATAAAGGAGAGGAAGTTTGATGTGAAACTACCTTAAAGCTAGTCACAACTCATCAAATGAAGAAGGCGCAAATAAAATCCAATAGATTCAGATACAGCCTAAGATACTCCCTTTGTTCCCTTTTGTTGTTCCCATTTGGAATCTTACACTATTTGAAAGTAGAGAGAATCTTCTAAGTGGTTTCCAATATATAAGAAAAAACATAGTCATGTGGGATCTTGTTTTATTCGTCTAGACGAGTACATCAAGAATATCAAACTTTTATAATTTTAATTAACATGTTGTTAGAGATATACACGATATAAAATGTGCATTGGCAAACGTGAAAAAGCAAATGGGAACGACATTTAGGAACGGAGGGAGTATAACAGTAATTAGTCCAAAGCATGTCGCGACAAAACCCAAAAAACGATCAATAGAATGCATGACCCCGCAGCCCGCAGTATAAGAAAACGGACTTCCAAAGATGTTACATAAATTACATTGCAAGAATCATCCCAGCAAATTTGCTACTGATCTAATGTAAACTCACATCACATGGATACAATATTTCGAGGAATAATAATTTGGTTGGAGAGTTTAAGTATCCTTGGAAATAAACTTCCTAGAAAATTGTGAATTAGGGTTGTGTTTAATTGGAAAAATCGAGAAAAGCGTGGAATGATGGGAATTAGAAATTCCAAGGAAATTCAAATCCCACGAGATATAGGAAATTTCTCACCAAGCCCCTTTGGTGATTAGAATTCCTATAGAGACAACCAAACAATTTAGCTCAATTTCTAGGAATTTGATAAGCGAAAAAAGTTCCCATGAAATATAAGTGGGAATTTATTCCTACATGAACTAAATAATGCTAGGTATCTATCCAACCCATTAGGAATTGTATACTACGTGTTTGGCAAATGGCTTATTTGGTGCCTTTTTTATTGACTTTTGGTTTTTTATCTGATTAAGCATCAAAAAAATGATAAATGGCTTTTGACATGACTGGAAAAAACGGACATTTCAACCACAGGCCAAAAATAATTTTACTAACTTTTATGTTGGTTTTTGGTTGTTGCTTCCATTTTGTAGTAAAAGCAAATACTAATAGTTGCTTTAAGTGAACTCATTTATAAACAACCAATACATAGACAATCAGTCATACAGGCCAATACAAACCGTCGGTCAAACTAATCACTATCCAGTCTCCACACACACCCCTATATCTTTAGGATCCAAAATAAATGCTACCTAATTTAATACCTTCCCCATAGCAGATTGTAGTTGGAAATTCGAAAGCTGCAAATCAGTTCATGTAAGTGAAGAGATAAACTTTTGGGTTAATTTAGCAAATTTAGGTAGTAAAGCACTAAATTGCACTTTTCTATTCTTTCTTGTAGTATAAAAGAGCAATGCTTAGTCCAAGCCTGAGAATTTTTTATAAGATCCTGGACATGTACATAGAGATAAAGCATTTTCAAATTTTCTCAACTACACAGGAAAGCAACTTTGGTATAAAAACAATCGATATGCCCAATTGTCAACTAGCTTAGAAGCTTTGTTTGGTTGAGAGGAAAAATAGTTTCACTATTTTCCTTTGTTTGATTTGTAAAGGATGGAAACTCACTAGCGGAAAGGGAAAACACAATTCTTCCCTAATCTTTACCTCCCCTCTATCCTCTTGTCCATCTATCTTCCCATTTCTTTTTCATTCAACCTTTTTCCTTTTAACTTTTTATGTAAAGAACCAAACAAAGAAAAATTAATCTATAATTGAGTTTTCCCTTGGAAATGGTTTTCATGGAAAATTCTTTTCCATTGAAAATTATTTTCTACCCAACCAAACGAAGCTTTAGTGATAAAGCCTTGTAGGAGTGATATAAGACCTTTAGATCGTATTTTGTTTGTATGACAACCCTTTGTCGCTCTTAATACACACAAAAACAATACCCTCTTTCCCTTTCTTTTCTACATCTTTTAAGCACCCAAAAGGATAGCAATACGAGTGAGATTCTAGAATATAAATATATATAATCCCGAATCCCAAAAGAAAGGTTCACAAATAGATTCACCTACATCATCCAAGACTAGAACATCCAGAGTATCAAAAGCATATGTATGCACAATACCTACCCAACTTCAAAGCTATCATAGAGATCGGGTAGAGAATTGAAGATGGAATCCAATCAGGCGTATTACAAGACAAGTCCTCTAACACCGCAAACAGGTATAGGAGTAACAACAACTCCAGGAGTTACGATGCTCAGACTTCACAAACCGAAACCTTTCTTGCTCTTGTACACCACAATCTGAACATTCAGAAAATGCAGAATGGGCTTATTTACGTACCTATCTCCTACTAGGCTATAATCTAGTCAAGAGCATTCTGCATTGCCACCTAACTGAGAGTTTTAGACATACTTCAAGTTTATAAGACGGTGATTAGAAAATAATGGGATGTTATTCAACATAATTGACATTTCAAGGGGGACCAAATGTACACGGTAGCATAGATATGAAGCATAACTTCCAACTACTATAAACTTTTCCAATTGTAAATTACACTGCTACAGCTACGACGGATACACTAATGACATCATGCAGGTATGTGAGTGTGATTCAAGCTATAAAACAGTTCTAAGTTGAGACAAGGGGAATAGGGGAAGGAGAAGGCCACACCTGCAGAGCCCAAATTTCCTAGACTATCGTATGATCAGAAGACTCAGAAGAACTTTGTTGCACATCCAAAGGTACTCCATTGATCATTTCTAAATTTATCTTGAAATCTTCTCTTAAATCCTTCAAAGCAAGGAAACTGTTTTGCTGCAAGAGAATAAACATTATTTAAGTTCATAATGGCAAACGAAGTTCAAAGCATTTAACAGCAACTCATGCAATTTACATATATGTGCACATTATGCAATAAAGACCTTCTATATGGACCCGAATTTCTTACAAGCAGATGCTGAAGAACAACAATGCCAAACATTATAACGCTAAACATTTCAAGTCTGAAAGAACTTACTAGTTGGCTGCCTTCACTGCCAAACATATCCTCCATCTGAAGAAAAAGGGACCTCCATTGACTCATGAGATCGCTTTCTAATTGCGCAGCATTACTAGAACTCGCTTGGGCTTGTCTGCTCATTTCACTTTCCATGGAGTACTTTTGAGCGAAATTGCTTGCCTCCTTCTGACTCTTTGCCAACACTGAATGATTACACTAATAATGTTATATACCAGATCAAATCATCAAATTATTAATATTGTAATAAAGAAATCGTCATGGAGTTTACTTGATATCCGGCCTTTCACATCCTTGTAATGCAGATCAGACCATATATAAGCAGCTGTTCTCCAAAAACAAAATCAACAAAACATCAGTAATTACTTTCCAAAACCATCTCCCAAATCATCTACTCAACCAACTTGCCAAACACACAAACTTACATACATACCTTTAGTACAAAACCAGCACGAACAATGTTTAAGCAAGTCCACACCAGCAGCTAAACTACACCCACCATCTCCTTTAAACGCCGTACATCTCTCCAATCCAAACCCTTTAATCTCCCGAGACTCCGCCAATCTCGAATGCAACCCCGACTCAGCTTTACTACTAGTCAAACAATCACTCACAACTTGAGTACCCAACACTTCATGAACACTACTATCATCATCTTCACCAACACCACCGGAATCTATTCTCGCTCTCTTATTTCGACATTCCATTTCCTCCTCAACACAATCCTTTTCGCTTTCCGAACATTTCGAGCTCTCACCCACTTTCACCTCAAAACCACAACATTCCTTCACAGCATCATCACCAACACTACCACCATCCAAATCAATACTATCTAACACAGATCGAATCGGCTCCTTCGTATCACAAACTCCTTTCGACAAACCCTTACCCGAAGCGTTTAACAATCTATAAGTCTTCCCACCCTTTAAAGGAGACAATCCAACCTCATTACTAATTTTAGGGCATTTAGTAATACTACCACCTCTTTCTTTTTCTAATTTCTCAACAACAATAGAAACTTGCTTCCAGAAATGTGAATCGGTGTCGGTAATATCATCAATACTTTGATTATTATTCTCAATCTTAGATTTAGAAGCTGAACTACGAGAAATCAAATTAAACCCTCTTTTCCCAAGTTGATTTGTTACATCACCTAACGGTGGACGAGTCTCATTCTCTGGTCGCTTTCCAGATTTATCCTCACCCATTAGTTTCAATCTATCTAAACAATGAAATTGAATTGATTTGAAAACCCTAATTACAAATTTATAAAGCGAGATTTTAGGGCACTGACCTTAGATGAGAGAAAAGCGGATTCCGGCGATGATTGAGTGATACTGTTAGAGATAAATTCGTGCGGGAAATTGTGTAGGATAAAATTAGGGGTTTTTGAATTGCGGAGAATTTGAGGTTTGAATTGGGATTTTGAAAGGGAGAAGTGAAAATGAGATGAAGGAAAGAGCGGGATTGGAATGGAGGAGGAGGGCAATTTCAATTTGATGCGGCGCGAACACTTAAATTACTGGGTTTTGTAAATTTGAGTTACAATTTCTAAATGGAAAAATTAATAAGAATAATTCTACTTTTAACCAGTATTCCACCACTGATATTATCTTAATATAATTCAGCTATAATCCCGCCTTTGACACTCATGTTCTCTCATTAGTACGAGATGATGGCAACATGTTTGACCGGTCAAAATTACCGTTTATAAAAAAAATGAAAACCCTCCCCCCAACCCACCCCCATCCCCTCCCCTTCCCCCACTGCTGCTTACCGGCGATTGGCGGCTCGACCAAGGAGCAACGCCACCACGGTACTTCTCTGCCTCTATCATTTTCCCTCTCGCCCCACTCTCTCTTTCTTTATTTGGTTTCTGGAGTTCTGTCGAAAGAAGGTGGTAGGTGAAGGTAGTTTTGCGGTGCGGACACATTGGTGGTGCTGGTGGCCGCAGCGAGCAGGGGAAAATGGGAGAGAGAGTGAGCGAGCAGCGATGGAGAAGCAGAGGAGATATGAGGTGTTGTCTGGGTGACTGGTGGCGGATTGGCCGCCGGTTGAGGCGGGTCTGTAGTGGTGTTACTGCCACACAACATCGTGAGAGGGGAGATGGAGGTAGAGGGTGCGCGAGACGGAGAAAAATAGGGGAGTGGCTGCTGCGGTGTGGGGGCGATGTTGGGTTCGTGGTGGTGGTCGGTTTAGGCGAAGATGGATTTGTGGTGGTAGCGGGTGGTTATGGTGCTGGAATGGTGGTGGTTGATGGGTGGACATCAATGGTGGTGGGTGGCAGCAGTGGGGGAAGGGAAGGGGAGGAGGGAGTGGGTTTATTTTTTAAGTTTTTTTTAATTAAATTTGATTTAAAACTTTAATTAAAAAAATAAGTTTAGAATATACCTAATTAGCTATTAATCACGTAAATAGGAAGATTACCCATGATTGTAAATCATCAACATGTGAGGGACCAATGAGAGAATATGGGGGTCAAAGGTGGGATTATTGTTGGATTAATTGAAGGTGGTAACAATGGTGGAAGACCGACCAAAGGTGGGATTTTTCCAGTCAATTTTTCCTAATTAAATTAGTAATGCAGTTACGATATTTTTTGGTTTTTGGATCCATTTTCTGTTCCTTTATGTAATAGAGATCAAACTATGGTGGTATTATTCCTCATTATTTTTTAATAATATAATCTCATTTATAAGTATGAGATTATATCATGGTAAAAAGAATAATCATTTGGGCTGCCCTCGCACAGGGCCCCCACCCAAAGGCCCATTACAAGTCATACACCCCACAATTCCTCATATTGTATGTATGTTGTTTGGTTGTGGAATAAAAATAAGGAAAAAATTGTCTACAATAATGCATCCTTTTGGCAATTCGCAAATAATAATGCAACCTTAAGATTATTCTGGAATAATGCAACCTTTATACCCCATTTATTATTAATGAGACAAATTACCGGTGACCTCAATAAAAGGTAACTTTTTAATTAAAACTTTTAATTCTAATTAATATATTAAATAAAATTTAAAAAATAAAAAATAAATAACCCCCACCCCACCCCTGCGGTCAACCGGTGCCACCTCCTCCTTCCTCTTCCTTGAAAACACCATCACCACCAGCCCCATCACGCCTCTCCTACCCCTTTTCCGGAACCACCAGCACCACACCAAGCCTCCACTTTCCTTCCTCCTCCACCACCATTGTCAACCTTCAAGCTTGGAAACCACCCAAACCTTCACTCTTCGAAACCACCACTGCCACGTCCGCCGTTCCTTTTTGTCGCCCACTTCTCCGGAACCACCATCCCAAACGACCATTGTAGGCCAGTTTCCTTGGGGAGGGGAGTTTTGTGGTGGGCGGGGAGTTAGCGGAGGGGAGGGGAGTGGCGGGATTTCTGGGTGGGTTTTGGGGAGGGGAGGGGAGTAGCGGGATTTCTGGGTGGGTTTTGGGGTGGGGAGTGGCGGGATTTCTGGGTGGGGTTTGGGGAGGGGAGGGGAGAAGGTGGGGTGGGGGGAATTCTGGGTGAGGGGTTAGGGGAGGGGAGGGGTAATATTTCTTTTTTGTTTTATCTTTTTTTTTAATTAATTTTTAATAGATTTGTTTATTAGAATCAATTATTAGCCGACACATGTCCCATTAAACCTATTATTCAGGTTATATTAGGTTTTATCCGGTTTTGTCTCATTAAAAATAAATGGGGTATAAAGGTTGCATTATCGCAGAATAATCTTAAAGTTGCATTATTATTTTGCAAATCGCCAAAAGGTTGCATTATTCTAAGCAATTTTTCCTAAAAATAAAAATACCTACTTGTTGTTTCGTTTAAAACATTTTCGAATCAAGATTCAATTTATAGATATGATTGAACAATTCAAATATTGTTAGTGCATTCATGGTATAAATGTATTTGTAGATATGCACATAAGTATAATAACGTAGAGAGTATTCATTATACACTTGGGTGTACCATGAGGATGGTACGCCCAAGTCTATTTGAGAAAAAAATAACTTTGGATGTACCATGCATGTTCATGATACACCCAAATCTATTTGAGCAAAAAATAACCTTAGGTGTGCCATGAGTATGGTACACCCAGGCCCCAGGTGTATAATAAAATTTCACTAGTGAAAAAATGGGCATTTGCTGCGGACCAAAAAGGGACTTTTAGCTGCGTACAGGAGTGCGTAGCTATTAAAGGCGCATCAAATAGTTTGTTGCGTACAGATCCGCAGCTAAAAAAACAACATTTGCTGCGGGCTTTAAAATAGGCTCGCAGCAACAAACACTAGTAGCTGTGGGCCTTAAGTTACAGCCCGCAACAAATGTTGTTTTGTTCATTAAAAAAAATTACTGGTAGCTGCGTGCTTGTGATTCAGACCCGCAGCAAATTACCTACTTTTTAATAAAAAAATTGTCTTCTAATATTGCCACTGTTTGTCCTATTAGCCAATATCCAACACTGATACACTATATATCATCATGAACAATACCATTGACCAATCAACAAATTCATCACCACCATCTATACATTTTTCACCACATTTTAATATCCAAAAATACACAGAATTTCTCAAATTATAAATTAAGATCCCGAAATACCAATATGCACAACGTAATTATGAAATAAATACCTATAATTAAAAACTTTCACCCACAACTGTTGAATCACAAGCGTTCCAAAATAGCAAGGATTGTGTAATTACATCAAGAATTTTGCCGATTCTGGTGATTGTGTAATTACATCAGGAACATGCCCTAAGAATAGCTTCAAGTTCACAGCAACTAGTAGTTGTGGAAATCTTTGTGAAGATAGTTTCAGGCACGACGTTACTAATCTTTGTGAGATCTTTGGTTACCACTTCCTTGAGAAACCATGGTATCTTCTTTGACAAGGTTGTTGGTTATCTGGGAAAACATAGCACAGATTAGCAAGCAACTCATAATTCTACAACATGCCATGATATTTATTCAAAGATACACACCATGAATAGACTAAAACATAAGAAAAAGTATGTTGTAGGACAAAGAAAGCACATGTGATTAGAGGTCCTAGTTGTCACCATGAACTAGGTATTTAGAATGGTCACTCGGTAATTTATGACTCTTGTTGCCTTGAATATTTCTCTAAGAATCAATGTCCACAGAGAGTCTGCATTTTGTATTATGATAGATCCAAATACATGGATGCAACAGTTATTTAAGAATCAAGGTCCTGGTTGTCACCATGAACTAGGTATTTAAAATGGTCACTCGGTTATTTATGACTCTTGCTGCCTTGAATAGTTTTCTAAGAATCAAGGTCCACAGAGTCTTCATTTTGTCATTTCATAAAATTTTTTGCACCAAAAAAAAACAGAATCTGCATTTTGTATAATGATAGATCCAGATACATGGATGCGACAGTTATTTAACTGCCAAAACTGAAGTCTTAAAAGTAACTAACAACTGCATA
The DNA here is from genome assembly GCA_947645195.1 of Patellifolia procumbens. Classification (NCBI taxonomy): domain Eukaryota; kingdom Viridiplantae; phylum Streptophyta; class Magnoliopsida; order Caryophyllales; family Amaranthaceae; genus Patellifolia; species Patellifolia procumbens. The sequence goes on from CANSGD010000144.1 coordinate 7,281,234, forward strand.
AAATTATTGATTCTAGTGAAGTATCATCTTTAAATGTTCCTACCATTTTGAGTCAAGTGTTCTCATCAGCTGAACTAGAGTATGAATCATTTTGCAAGCTGAATTACAAGATTGAGTAGGAACTACCAATTACACTCATATTTCAGCAACTTCAAACCAGCCTCGATCAAACACAACTTAAATTAAAAAAGGTCTTGCCAAACATACAATACAACATCATGTACAAAGTAAAAGAAAAAATCAACCTGATGCAGAAGTGGATTTTGCTGCTGCCCCGAGAAGGGTTTACAATTTCCACCAGCAAGACTTCGCATTCCAAGAATATTGATGTGACCTTGTCGTACTTGTTGCAACCTTTGCAGAAACTTTTCCCTTTGATTAGGAGCAATTTCAGTAAAGCATAGATTAACTCTAACACCTAAAACTCGAGTAAAGCATTATCCACACAAACATTTGCGTAAAAAAATTCTCAATTCAGCAACAGAAACTCGAATTACACAAAAATGAAACAATAAAAAACTCAGCATAATACCTTTGAAGATGTACTCCCACCACCGAAACCTGGCAACAAAACATCAAAACTAGACCTCCCCTTATCAGACCCCTTAGAGCCAGCCCCCACCGACCTCGCCGTTTATTGAGGTTGCTTCTTCCTCGAATCACCTAAAAAGACCATCAAATGCATTGTCCACAAAATCAAGACCAGATTAAAATACGAACAAAGACAGATCAAACAAAAGAAAAAGAAGAAGAAATAGCGATTGGAAGAACAAAACTTAGTCAAAAAACGCAAATCCTAACCTCTTAAGCAGCCCGCAGTTAATAGGGCGTAGCTATTGTGAATTTTTCCACTAGTGTGACTTCGCCAACAAAATTACCTTCACATACACATGATAGACATAACATAAATTGTAAGTATCTGCTTATATATTCACAACATTCAGCATACACATACACATGCTAGAGAGAGCTTTAAGATGCAACATGCAAGTATCTACACACTCCTAAGGCATTGAAGTAGCTTCTTAACATTTAGCATACACAAAGACATGATAGAGAACTTCAAGATGCGAGTATCTGCTCACCTCTGAGGCACTGAAGTAGTCAGGCACCATATGTAATTTGCCTTCATTAAGCGTCCAACCAAAGGCTAAGATTCAGAAAACAAAGTAATGCCAAATTGCGAAGACACTTAACATAATTGAAATAGTGTTATGTTTACGATTGTACTGACTCATACATCAAGTAATGCATCAATGAGCTTTGGCAACAAAATAAAAGTTTCTAGTGCAATCAAATTTGTTCTACTGGATGCAAGTGTATAATTTGTTTGAAACAAGTTAAACTAGTGCAAAGCTAAGGAATCAACAAACCATGTCTCAAGATCCAATCAGTCAAAGTGGCAACACAAGTAAATTTGACAGGATCGAAATTCACGAGTACTTTGCAGGGCGAATGGCTCACCTAGGAAACTGCTTCCTTCTGATGCAGGTTGAAGCTCAGCAATATCAGATCCGGATTTGTACTCCTGATAATCGAGACTGCAGTTTTTGGAGACTTGACACTTTTGATATGTGAAATATACACAAAATCCACAATTTTGGCAAAACCCAATCCCCCCAATGGATCACCAGGTAACGAGGAATGGAAAACGCCGGCGGCAGAAGCTCCAGCAATGACGAACACCAGGCAGCGACACATCTCTAGAGAACTTAAAATCAACAGATCCCGAAAGGATACCATATCTACCTAGAAATCATAACCACAAGTAAAACTCACATTTTCGACAAGCACCAACATCAAATCTAGATTACTCGTTCCCAACCACATCGCATCCAAATTACTGAAACTCATCACATTCATCACAAAAAGAAGACCAAATCCAAATACAAGCAACAACCGCAGCTCCAACTCGCTATACAAACGGAAGGCCACCAAAAGATCTCAGAGCTGGTCGATACAATCCATTTCGATGACAAATCAAGTAAAACCAACACTTAAATCAATCATCCAATTGATCAATCGCAACTTCAAGCTAGACAAACATAAATTTAATAAATCGAAAAAAACCTAGACACATCAGATTCACACGAAAAACCCTCAAAAACAAAATCACTAACAAAAACGAAGAATGAGAAGACAATAAGTAGTGTTGAATCCAAATTTCCTCTCAAAATCACAAAAAAAGCAGAATCCAGCTCAAACCCTAGAAATCAGAGAAATCAAAATCAACTCTACAAAAACAATCAATCATCGCAAAGACAGAAAAGAGAGAGAAAGTGAGCATACAAAAGCCATCGGAGACGAGAAATTTCATATTGAAGCCATCGCAGTTTATATCTGTTTTTGGAGACATTGAGAAGCGATACAAAGCTGTAGATCAGATTTTGTTGCCCTATTTCTCTCTCCCTAACTTTCTCTCTCTTCTGTTTTCTCTCAGATCTTAGATTTTTTAGAGAAAGTATGAAACGGGAACACAACTAGGTATTTGGTGAAGTTAAAGAGAGGGATGAAGGAAATTGCAAAGCTAAAGGTTCAGAAATGGAGAGAGAGTTGAAGGAAACTCAACAAGGTTCGCTGTTTGGGGAAAGAAGAGGATGAACTGATTTAGGTTTTCAAGAATTCATTTTTTAAATCATCGTAGTTGCGGACATGTGCTAAGGGCCCGCATCAACGTTTCATTAGCTGCGGACTTATTTACAGGCCCGTAGCAATTTTTGTTTAGCTGCGGATTGACCGATAAGCCCGTAGCTAATGGGGCGTAGCAATAGCTATTTTTTCCACTAGTATTTGTAAATAACGTAGTAGTTTTAAGTGTATATATATAGTTGTGAAAAAGTAAATAAATACGAAAAGGTATAAAATAAATTGCTCGGAGAAATGAGTGAAATGCGTGGGCAAGCAAAGTGCTTAGATAAGCAAAATATTGCTCGAACGAGCACAGAGGAACATTTGGAAAACTAGTTTCTTGCAAGTGCTCGAAAAAACACTTCTCTGCTCGGACGATCACTTGTTGGCTTGTTGGAGTTTCATTTTTCTAGGTTCTTTTTTTGTTTTTTCATTAAGCAATGTGTCGTTTCGGCTAGTGTCTTCTCTGAGATACTTTGTGCAACTTCCATACACCCTTTTACTATATATAAGGGGTTTATGTGTATGTCAAGACTAAAAAAGAAACTAATCATTGCTAAATTTTACACAAGTATAGTTAGAGACCTACAACTAGCTAAGAAAGAGGAACAAAGAAGACAAGAACACCAAAGATAGTGATGCAAATCGAAAAATAGCGGGTGGCCTTGAGTTCCACCAATCCACTATAGTTGGCAAAAACGCCTTTGATTACAAGTACAATAATTGTGTTTTCTTACAAATGCTAAGCATAAAATACGAATATCTAAGTGTAAAATATGATTAGAAATACTCTTTAAACTTATAACAAATAGAGTTAGTTCATAGGCTTGCTTAGTGCATTTAATCTTACGTTTACAACTCAAATAGGCTGTAAATCAGTTTGTTTGAACTGCTGTAACAACTTCCTGGAATCTCTATAGGTTGTTGTAACAAATTTCTGTAATATAGGTAGGTTGTTGTAACAGATTCCTAAAATCAAGGGATCGGTTAGTATCTTCTGTTCAGCCTACTTTTACCCAGTATCCCACTATATTAGGCACGTGGGGAGTATCTGACTTATTCTCCCAACCGATTTTGACTTGGTTTTCATCATAAACAAACTTTCCTATGTCTTCATGCTCTTGGTGAGTCATACGTTGACCCATTACCAGCTGCTAACCGGTAGCCACTAGCAGTAGCAGCTAGCAGGTAGCTGGTAGCCGATAGATACTAGCTGGAAGCTAATACTTGATAGCTGGTAGTAGCTTGTTGGAACCAAATACTTGGAAACTGAAAACTTGGAACCTGCGAACCTTGAGAACTAGATTAGAAAAATCTAGACATAACACAAACTAAGATTGAAACTGACACTAGTATTATACTTTAAACCAAATATGAAAGAACAAGCACTAACCTTATATACAGATATTGCAATTCCAAAACTAGGGAGGTGATCATATAAGAGGAAAAACGGGGCGTTTGATATGTGGGAATGGGAGTTTGGGGATTAAGGGATGGGAAGGGGAGTGGGTATAATATGAGTGAGAATTCATGAAAATATTCTCATTACCTTATTTGGCAAGTAGTAGGATTAGAATTTAGAAGGGGGAATAATTTCAATATTATTTTAAAGCCCTTACTCATCCCTTCCTCTTCATTAATGGCAAAAACGTCTATTTGCCCCTTATTTTAACTCTCACCCATAAGACATGCCCCTCTCAATCTCTCATGTCTTATTTTGGTGAAAATAGACCCCACTTAACCCCACTCCCATTCCCCTTCAAAACTCCCAGGGGGTGTTTGTTTAGTGGAAATTGGAGGTGGGATTGGGATTCATAATCCCATTTGTAAGAAATCTCATGTTTGTTATGTGGGAATGGAATTATGAGGGGGGGTTGGGAGTGGGATTAAAATGCCTCTATTCCCATCAAAATAATACCTAGGGGGGCAGGTATTATGGATGGAAATTGGGAATAGGGGTAAAATGACCAATTTACCATTAATGATAAGGAAGGAAAGGTTGAGTAAGGGTGTTTTTGTAACTTTCTTATTTTTTTCTTTTATTTCCAACCTATTCCCATCCTCTAACAAACATGGGCATGAGATTATTTTCATGAATTCTCATTCTACAATTCCCACTCCCAATCCCATCTTCTAATCCCCAAATTCCCATTCCCACATACCAAATGCCCCGCCAATCCCACTAAACAAATGGGAATATACAATCTTATTCCCGCTAAACCAACACCCCCAAAGAACATTAAAAACGAAGAGCTATATGGATTAAGGAAATAATCATGAAACATTAACAATTCCCATTATTGCATGCTTAAATTATAAGCACTAACACTAACAGCCTAAGTAGACTTTTGAACTATAGACTTCAGAAGCAATTGAAGAAAACACTGAGCAAAAATCATGAAAACAAATGGCAAATAATGTAACAAAATTACTATCAGACTCTAACTAAGCAATGAAATTGACAAAACAACTGGATATTAAATCAAGGAAAAGCAACGAAATCACCAGTATAATGCAATTGGACGAATATAAAATAACTAAAATCAAACCAAAACAACTATAGTTGATGTTTGCCTTTGTCACAGCGGATCAAAAACAAACCAAACTGAATAATTCTGCCTTTTCCTACCTTCTCTTTTTTATACTATTGCTCCCTGTGACCCTGTTGCGTGTGTTTCTTTTTTTGGGTCTCCCAGGAAACCTTCCTTCTTGTTATTCAAGAACAATTGGGCTTAGCCTCTTACCTTCTTTATTGATGTGCTATTTTCATCTTCCAAATGATGCATGTTGGTTGCTTCTTTAATTTGTTACGTAATTTCAACCTAGTAATGGAGGAATCAGCTGTTTCTTTCTTCTAGAAAGTTGTACGTGTTGATCTTAGCTCTCCGTGGACATTTGAATTGTTTCGTTTTGACTCTTATGATGAGTGAGATATGTCTAAATTACGACAGCAGTCCCGCACATTTCATAATAAACGAATTAAGTGTATTTTCCAAACTTTGTATAAATGAGTCACACTAAATAAATTTAATAGATACAAATTAATCTTTTAAGCTCTAAAAATAATAAACAAGTGATTAAAACCTAAATATTGTAAAAGTATAATGTTTAGCTCAAACAAATTAACAGACGACGCTAAAAATTTCATATTAAAGGGTAAATATATGGAAAAATAAGCACCTATAATAGAAAAAAAATGAGTTTGATGGAGCTATTGACCGCAACATTTGTCAATCTCTCATTTTTTATTTGATTTTGATAACAAGTGGTTGGAAAATGAGTCATCCCCAGTTACCCACATTCCTTTAAGGGTTTCTAAACATTATAACTCATGGCTTTGAGGTACCGGTTTTAAATTCCCAACCAAACACTTAGGGTCTGTTCTCTTCGGCTAATTCTAGCTGAACTGAACTGAACTTATTGGAGCTGAACTGAACTGAACTTATTAGAGCTGAACTGAACTGAACTTATTAGAACTGAACTGAACTGAATTTATTAGAACTGAACTGAACTGAACTTACTAGAGATGAACTGAACTTATTAGAGCTGAACTGAACTGAACTGAATTGCTGAATTAAATTATAACAAATATATAAATAATAAGTAAATAATATTATTATGAATATTCAATAATAAGTAATAATAATTCTAAGTACTAATAATTAAATTAATAATTTAGAATAATATCAAATAAATGATGATAGTATTATTTTTGATGTTATTAAATAATATCATAAATAAATAAATAATAATAATAATGATAAATTAATTTTATAAATAATAATTACTGATAATAATAATAATTAATAATGAGTAATTACTATTATTAGTATTAATATATTAATACTTGATGATGATGATGATATAATAGCAATAGTGTGTAAGAAGTAAATTAATATTACCATTATAATATAATTAGCTTAAAACATGGGTTGATGTGTGCTTCTAACCAAACCACGATTTGTGGTAGGTTGGTCTATGATAGAAATACGCCAAACCCCACCACAAACCGCCAAAGTATCTTTAATATGCAACGTAACGACATGGTTGTACCATAAATAGTCATGCAATAATATATATAAATAATAATAATAATAACAATAATAAGAAGTAAAATAAATTAGACCAATAATAATATACTAAACAAAATGGTTAAATAATTAAAGGAGCTGAACTGAACTTATTGGAGCTGAACTGAGCTGAACTGAACTTATTGGAGCTGAACTGAACTGAACTTATTGGAGCTGAACTGAACTGAACTGAACTGAACTTATTAGAGCTGAACTGAACTGAACTGAAAATAAGCTGAACAGAACAGGCCCTTAATATGGGTTATAGCTCATTTCATACCAAACTTGATAATTGAATTTTTAGTCAGACGATCTATAATTTGCGAAATGAAATTAAATGAAGGCGTTCCGTCTATTTGCTCCAATTATTCGTGATGTCAATCTCATCAATTTTTGGCATTCTGGCGCACTACTTTGAGTTGAACGACCAGAACCTGGCTGACCCGAATTTGACCCAACATAAAATGACATGACCTAATCAGTCTGAATCATACCGTCAATAATGATTTCATTTATTTTCATATTAGTCAGATATATATTACTATGTATAATTACTGGCTCAAATTATTTTATTTTAGTTATTACATATTTTCAAATCAAAATTTTTCATTAATTTATTAACTTGACTCGAAACAGGCCTACCCGACCCAAAGTAAGCAAACTTGGAAAAGACTCGAAACCATCCAAACCAGACCTGAAATTGACCCGATCACAAGTGATCGACCTGTACCCGACCTAATAATCGATCGGATTGCCATATATAGTAAAGAGAAGTGGCATACCAAGCTGAAACCTCACGCAAGTTAATTCCGTCCAACTTAACATGATAAAGGTCCATTAAAAATAGAGGGAAAGGTAAGAAAATTTCCATCAACAATATACTTTGATCAGATTTCATCCTACAAACTCGAATTTCTAAGATACTTCATCCGTTTTGAAAATAAGTGACACACTTGCATAGTGTTTACTATTCACTGTTTAGACTTTAATTAGATTTGGTGATTAGGAAAAACATAGTCATGTGATGTGAGATCTTGTTAGATTCGTCTCAATGTCTATTTTTTTAATATCAATTTTTGAATATTTTTAATTATTGATAATTATTGATATAAATATTTAGATAATGCATTAGCAAGTGTGAAAATATGAAGTGTGTCACTTATTTTGAAAGAGAAGAAGTATATCAGAGCACTAAAGTAAGAGCTCGTTTGGTAAACCTTCAAATGCGTGGAAAATTAGAATTCCTAGGAAGTAAATATATGTTTTGTTAATCGGTTGACAAAAACATGGGAAATAAAAGTTCTATAGAATGGTGGAAATAACTCACCTAAACCCCTAAGAAAGTGGAAATTTCCATAGAAAATATAATTTTTCATGTTCAACCAAACAAAAGAAAGTACTTCCTAAAATATAAAATTTCATATGCAATACAATTCAGTAGCGATTCTTGAATTTTTTTTGTTTAGGGGCATTAGAATATAGTCCCTCCATTTCTTTTTGTTTGTCCTACTTTCCGTTTTTGTCCCTTTCTTTTCGTTTGTCTTACTTTCAGTTTTTGTTCGTTTCTTTTTGTTTGTCGTACTTTTTCATCTTTCCTTATATGGGAAAATTATATTACCCATCTACCCTTACTTTATTACTCCTTGGTATTACATGTACCTTATAATTTTCTATCACCTACTTTAATCACCACATTTACTATAAAATAAAGGTATTATTCTATTATTGTCCACACCCACATGCCTATGACATCATCTTCCTTGGTATTTGGAGGTACAGTAAATGGGACAAACAAAAAGAAACGGAGGGAGTATGGTTTAGATAATTTGAATAAAAGTGTATACGTGACAAAATAAATCTAATCTGATTTGAAACTAACTCGATCCAAAATTGACTCAATATCTATATAACTCAAAAGAAATTAACTCAAATCAATTCTTAACCGAAATCTAACCCAACTTTAATCGACAAAAGTTCGATTTGAATAAGATTTCTGCATTACTCAATATGACCCGATTAAAAATTAAATGTAATACGATGTAAACCGAATTAACTTGATACAATATAAACATGAAAAACCGAAAGATTTTAAAGATGATCCATTTTAGTGCAAACAACCAAATTTCAACTAGACATCAAAAGTTAAACTAAATTTTTTTTTGGTATTTGTACAAGGGGTCACGCCCTTTTGGCCCCTATAGAAGATCCCCTAAATACAAATTCATTTGAAACTTCCCAACTTCAACAAAAAAACCTAAGTTTTGGTTGGTAGCTATCCATTTACGACGTGTGTTGCTAAAACCCTCTTATGCTATAACTATACAGTTGTCTTTACCGCTAGTGTTATATCTTATGACATCTATTAAGCTTTCCCTTTTCTTTTTAGTTGGGTTTTGCTCCTAGCCAATAAACTTAAGCTACTTCCTATCACATGAGTGGAAATCAATATATTGCAAGTATCAAGCAATTAGCTAGACCGACTAAACATTTAATTAAAATATTGATGTAACATAATATATATACTTGTGTCACAAAATAGTTTGTTACCAAATTTGTTAGATTGAATCATTTCATTTTTTTAAAAGCCATGAGTGACCAAACATGCTTTGGTAATTGTAGCAAAAATGTTGTTGAGTGTGCAAGTTCTTATGCTAATATTACTAATATCCTCGAACACATTGATGATAATTTTCATCTTATTGCTAACAAAAATTTTACTAATGGAGATTATCCATCATCATTTTCTAATCATAATTTGTTCCAACCTTTCTCGCTAGTCAAGGAAAATGATACATCGTTGTTACCAACTCACGATGTTCATGACTTTTCCAGAGATGACATGTATTTGAACAAGGTAAATAATTTCTTACTTGTCTATGTTTTTTTCCAGATATATATATATATGAGAAATCATCTAACAAAGTATCTGTAACGACCTATGATACACATTTTTTATTCGGCCCTTCAACTTACAATGCATAGATTGTATTATTCTTATTCTAATCCCATGTTTTATCAATTATATTATCTTATAATGATTATCTTATGTAGTTAACTATGACTTTCTTTTAAAAATAAATAAATAATGCATAATATATTTATAGGGACTCAGGGCCCAATTTTCAACTATAAGTGACACATCGCCTCTAAATCATCTAAAATTGTCATGTAAAAGAGAATGTTGTAATACCTATTTATGAAACTTTCAGTAATAAGTATATAATATTTCATTATCTTTTAATATTGAAGTTATTCAAAATTTTGAGTCCTTACTTAATCTAAATGGCTCCAAGCTTTCTTGTGACATATCAGACCCATAAATTAGGATTGCAAATGCTCTGATATATTTGGTCAGATTTATATATAGTACTTGAGAAAATAGAAAAATAATCCAATATAAAATATCTGATTTGAGATTCGAAAATGTACTTAAAATCGTTCCAAAACATGAAATAAACCTATTTGAACATTGGCAAGCAGATTCCAACAATACTTGATATCCAATATCCAAAATAATCCAAATTGAATAGACCAAAACAGATTTTTATCTGAAGTAACCTGAACTGAAATTAATCTGGATGTAATTGTCTCACATCTCATCTATTGGAACAAAACCCAATTACTACCTCCGTTTTTTTAATATGTATGTTTGCTTTTGCTCACGAACCAAGGAAAAAGTGCAAAAGTAAGAGAGAAGGTTAGTAAAAGTAAGGAAAAAGTAAAAAAGGTAGAGAGAAGAAAAGAAAAAATAAGAGAGAAGTGTAATAATTAGGTGGGCCAACCTTGCAATTATGGGAGAAGTTAGAAAGGTACATATTTAAAAAAATATCCCAAAATGGTAAAACATACTCTCTCCGTCTCATTTTGATATACCAATTTTCCGTTTTAGGCCGTTTCAAAAAGATGTTCCCATATAGAATATTTTCCATTCATATATATTTTTTCTCCCCGTTTTACCCTTCAATATCTAAACATTTACATACCTTTTACTCATTTTTACTTTAATGGTCCTCACCTTTGAGTAAACATAAAGCAATAAGGACAAAAAAGTACATGAAAATTTTTAAAATAAACATAAGATTCCCCTATTATTCTATTTGCCTTGATTTCCTCCCATATTGCAAATGAGTATATCAAAATGAGACGTAGGGAGTACATATTAAAAAAACGGAGGGAGTATATCCTATGATTATCCAACTTTACATAGACTACAACTCTTTTATGTTTTTAACTTAACTTGCTTATCCAGTAAAACTTAAGTTGATATGGTTTAAGCCAAAATGACTAAATGTAAAACAAACATAAACCTAGATAGATGAAAGTTAATTCAACGTAAAAGAACCGATTAAAAAAAAAAAAGCTTGCAAAAGCCAGAATTATAAACACGAGTCTTCTCCATAAACACACGATCTTACATGGATGTGATTCGAAAATAACCAGATAGTTAGATTGAATGTTTGATACCCATCTCGATCAGCTCTAGAACAAAATTGACCCGTATCAAATTGAATCCAAATCAAACATAACAAATACTTGGAAAAAGACTTGATCTTTTATATAATCGGAGCTATAAACGAAACACGTTTTTTCTAATCTCGTTTTATACTCCTATCTCTATACTGTAAGGGAAGAGGGGTGTGACACCAAACTTAATGTATTGCCTAATTTACCCTTTATTGTTTAATTAATAATTTACAGAAAAAAATAATTTATCACAAAAAATAAATAATTTAATGAGAAAAATTGTATAAATAAACCACCTATAATCATCCCACAATCCCACTACATCACAAAAAATAACTACCCACTCACCTAACCTCAATAAATAAATAACATAAAAAAAAATGATTCAAAATACCAAAACTACTATGATATAATTTTTGCACACATTACGTGCATATAAGGCTAGTTACTTTAATGCTAGCTCTTTTTCATTATCCATTTAAGTAGTCCCCTTCGTTCTTTGGGTATACGTAAGTTAATTTGGGTGTACTTTTCCTAGGAAAACAGTTAGAAAAAATAAATGTTAACAAATCAAAAGAAAATGTACCGAACAAATAAAGCTTGAACATATTTAGTTCCTTTACGCAACCCATTATTGGCATTATGGTGCCACGAGGGAGGTGTTGGTGGAATAGTTAAGGATGAGTTAGAAGGAAGGTGTTGGTGAAATAATTAAGTATGTGTAATAAAGTTTTTGGTTGTTTTTTTAATAAGTTAAACTTTACTTTTATCCAAACGTTTTTTTTTTTAATTTCATAAAATATCACTCATTCACTATTTATTTTATAAGGTTTTCCACATAATTGTAATGCAATCCAAACAATTTTAGAAATATCTTCAGGTAGAATAAGGGCGAGAGTCGGTTATGATATCAAAGTATGTTTTTATATTTGATTTGATTTTTCTTTTTGGCCCTGTTCAGTTCACCTTAAAATAATAATATTCAGTAAAAATAAGTTCAGTTCAGTAAAAATAAGTTCAGTTCAGCAAAAATAAGTTCAGTTCAGTAAAAATAAGTTCAGTTCAGTAAAAATAAGTTCAGTTCAGTAAAAATCAGTAAAGCAAAGAAGAAAAAACAACATGAATCAGTAAAAATAAGTTCACTTCAGCAAAAATAAGTTCAGTCCAGTAAAAATAAGTTCAGTTCAGTAAAAATAAGTTCAGTTCAGCAAAAATAAGTTCAGTTCAGTAAAAATAAGTTTAGTTCAATAAAAATAAGTTGAACTGAACAGGGTAGTGTTCCCTACCTCTTCCTTTATAAAATAGAGATAAAATTTTACAGCTTCATTAATTATTATTTTTTTTCCAAAATTTATTTTAATTCGTTGATAAGAGTTTGATTATAACATAAGATTTATAATAACGGTTAGTCTCGTAAGAAATCACCTAATTTTAAATTGAAATTAGGCATTGGCGTAAATCCACTATTACTAGCAAATTATATAGGAATATCTTTGGATTAGAGAGATGGAATAAGGTTGTTACTCTTGTTAGTGGAATATGTGGGCTTTGATTAGTCTAATGTAAAATTAGACACCTTTCTTTCAATAATGTGTGTTATAATAATTGTGGCCTTGTAGGCCGATGATATTTTTTGTAAATTATACTACCTCCGTTTCTTTTTAATTGCTACATTTTGACTTATAACACTATTCATTCATTATAATTTGACCGGCTTTTATGATATAGGCATAAGGAAAAATATAGTCATGTTGGATCTCGTTTGATTCGTCTCGATATATATATTTTTAATATCTAATTGTCATAATTTTTACAAATGCATAATTAAAGATAAAAATGATATAAAACGTGCCTCGACAAGCATGCTAAAGTGAAATGTAGCACTTATAAAAAAACAGAGGAAGTATTTCTCTGACCCTACATAAACGGCAATGTCATCATCATGTATCATGTATCATTATCATATTTACTTCTATAATCAAGATGCCATTACGGGTTATTATATTTTTGGTGATTTTTTTTTTTTGCTTTCTCTGAGTTATTATTAATCTTTAAGTTGGAGTTACTCATTTGTTAAACATCCGAGTGTGGGATGAGCATTCTACACCAATTTTTTTTTTTTACTTATTTGCTCATTTGGAACTCTCCTATAGTGTAGCATTGGGTGCAGGTTTAGGATAAAAGTTGTACTTCTTCTGTAACAAAAAGAATACAACAGTTGAATATTTTATACCTTACAAATAATACCTGATTGTTGCAATTTTTATGTTACGAAGGAAGTATATAAAATTGTAATACATATTCAAATGCTTTCCTATTTCCATTAAAAAACAATTTAGGTATACCATAACCATAAAGAATGCAACAATTGGATATCGTTTATAGGGTATAAGATATTCAATTGTTGCATTATTTTTGTTACGGAGGAAGTACAACTTTTATCCTACACCTGCATGACTGCATCTAGTGCTATTTTTTTTTGCTCATCCCTCATTTGAAAAATTGCAAATAAGCGAAATTCATACTATAGGAGAGTTCAGTTATTTAAAGAGTGCATTGCTAGTTAATTGATTATGATTACGGACTACTACTCTTAGACTCTTAGCCCTTGTTTGGTATGCCAATTCCATAGCTGGGAAACGGTTATAGGAAACACATTCCATTTCTTACTGTTTGGTTGCATTGGTAAAGTAATCCAATCCGTTAGTTGGCGACTCCGCCCCTTTGATACCGCTTGTTTACTAGCGGTAACGAAAACCGTTACTCTTCTCGAGCAAGAAAACAGAGCAAATTTGACAATATTACTCTACTTCTCTATCACGTCCAGTCCTTCATGCTATCTCCTTGCAGATTTCTCTGTCATCTCTTCTCCTTCCTGCTGAATCTGCTCTTCTTTGCGTTGCTTGCGATCTCCTCGATTCATATTTATCTTGGGTAATTGATTCAATTTTCTTAAAGAAATTTCATCTGCCTAGTAATTAAATCAATGAACCAACATAATTAAGCTACATCTAGAACGCATCGAACTCATCGAACTCATGCTGCCTATGTAATTCAAAGAATTTGAATCCAGCATAATACATGCATGAATTCAATTCAACAAGATGAACAACCAAAGTTCTGCTCAATAATATCCATTCAGTTGCCAAAGAGGCAAAGATTAGAGAGGGAGAAAAGGAAGCTTTGTTGAGAGAGGAGAGAGAGAGAGTCAGAGAGTCAATGGTGAAGGATGAAGAAGATGAGCAACAGTGGTTCCCTTTGCCTTATCATGACCTTGATTTTGTTTTTGGATATGTTGCTTTGATGTGTTTTTGCGTTTGTAGGCAATTGAGATGGGAATTTTTGGCAATATTTTAGTTTTTTTTTTTTCATTTTAATATAAAGGTAAATATTATTTGGGGGAGTGAAAAAGATAACGAGATCGAGACCGTAAATACTGATGATCTAAAATATTGGATATCCGATTTGGTTTTTATTGTGAGATACGCATTGCATACAACTATTATCATACACCTGGGTGTATGATGCTCATGGTACACCCAGGGGTACTTTAGTAAATAAATTCAATTTGTAACCAAATTACACGTTGCCATTTCAACTTTTACATTTCTATCTCCTCCCTTCTCTCTTTCTGACTCTCTAACCAAACCTCCATTGTTACATGATTTAATCTCTTGTTGATGGTAAATTTCTTTGATTTTTTACATCTTTTCATCTTTAACCTTCATTAACAACTTCATAGTCTAGATATTTCGCATGAGTTATAGTGAAATGAGTAAAGCAACTGAAAAATCAAGTTTCTCCTGCAGTTTCTCATTGTTAAAAGAGGTATTCACCATTTTTACATTTCACAATTTCTCGATTCTCTCTCATTTTCTCTCCTTTTGTTCATCTTTTCATCCTTATTTTGGAAATTATTAGTTTAAAATTGAAAGATTTGCTCATTTAAGCAAGTGAAAACAATTATTTTGGTCAGTGAATTTTTTCCATCTAACGTTTTTATTTTTTCGAGAGTACATATTAATTCTGCTCATTTGCGCAAATGAGCTGGTGTTTATTTGCTAATACTAAGAGATTTGCTCATTTGAGCAACTGAGCAGAATGAAATTTCTTTTGAGTAAAATTTTGCTCATTTCCTCAGATGAACATTTTGAATGAACATAATTAATTTGCTCAGGAGGAAAACTTCTGCTCATTTCCTCAGATGAACATAATTAATTTGCTGGAAGAGGAAAAATTCTGCTCATTTCCTCAAATGAACATAATTAATTTGCTCAGGAGGAAAAATTCTGCTCATTTCTTCAAATGAGCGTATTTTATTTTTTCAAAATTATATGTTTTTGCTTATTTTCACAGATGGACATTTTATTTTCCCTCATGAAATTCACTCATTTTCCTTTTGCTCATTTGCGCAAATGAGCAATATATTTTTATAAGGTCAAATAAATTTGATTCTATGAATTCGATTCACAATACAAATTAATTCACCCGAAGTCTGATTTTCGATTGATTCTATGATAATTTCTCGAGGTATTAGGTCCACCATTGTTAAATTTCGAAACTTCAATTTTCAAGTTGATGAGTACCAAAAAAATCAGATATTTCTTGGAAAGAATGTCGAATTCACCAATTGGTTATCGTAGCTCTATAAATTCCGCAACAAATTTAGCTACAATTGTTCCAATTGTACGTGGATTTTGAATATTTTGTGTCAAATTTAGTTGCTGCTTAAAAAATCAAGAGAAATAGAACGTTGGAGCTGATAGGAGATTTTTGTTTTCATGCCTGTAAATTACCAGCGTACCCCTGAAGTTCTGCTTTATTACGAAAATGCCACCGGGTGTACCATGAGCATGGTACACCCGGGTGTAGGATGCATGATCTCCGCATTGCAATTTTAAGAGTTCACTAATAGCCAAGTATCAATTTTGACTATTTCGATTTTATGGTTTGAGTTTTTTCTTTTTTGTTATTTATTGAATAGTGTTTTAAATTTTTGTAAAATTAGAATTGATAAATAGGGCTCATTTAAGTGACAGTTTCCCATTTTCAATTTTTAAGATTTTAGATTTTTCTAAAAAACTAGAAGCCAATTAGTCTGCTTTTCATATTTTGATTATCAAGAAAAATGAAAAACAGAAAAAAACAATATAACAGAAAATTTAAAATTTTGTTAGTAAACTTATAGAAGTAATACACAACAAAAAGTAAAAAAGCAAATAAATAAAACAAACAAGCTTAATTACTCTTTATATAACCAAACAAAATGTGAATAGTTAAATTTGTGACTACATCCAATCTTTTGGAAGGTTGAAAACATAAGGCTAGTGTTTTCTTTCTTATACCAAACAACAAGAAATGGAAATAAGGTTAGTGTTTCCCTTACTATCTTTATACCAAACAAGTGATAACCTTAACTTTTATCATTACCATTTTCCTTCATTAACCATTTCCATTCCATTTCCATTCCATTTCCTTTCTATCATTCATACCAAACAAGGGCTTAGTAGAATAGTAATATACTTCCTCCGTTTCTTTTTAAGTGCTACACATTGACTTTGCTACTATTCATCCATTATAGTTTGACTGACTTTTACAATTTATACATAAGAAAAAATATAGTCTTGTTGGATCTTGTTTGATTCGTCTCGATGTATACATTTTTAATATCTTGTTGTCATAATTTTTACAAATGCATAATTAAAGATAAAAACCATATAAAATGTGTCTCGACAAGTGTGAAAAAAGAAATGTAGCACTAAAAAAGAAACAGAGGAAGTAATAATTTAATTGCATCTTGTTACTAATTAACAGAAGCAAATGAAAACTCCACGAAGCCGAAAAAGGCGGATTTGCGACAAGCTACAAACTCTACGGGATCTAATTCCTCATTGTCACAAGGTAGCAAGTGCTCTCAATTCCACCGTTGCTTTCTTAACGGAATATGCATGTTTTATGTTGTGCACTTGCCTGTTTGACTACTCATTGTTTGTTTGATAAACTTATAATGCATTATTATTGCTCAAATATATTCGTACTTTTTATCACATTCTACAAGTTCAAAAAATAAATTAGAAATAGTACTTAGGCATTTTTTTCCGCCGATCTGTAATAGTTTTTCAAGCACGAGTAGTTTTTTAAAATATGGTCAACTTAAGTCACTACGAAAGATGAAAATTAATAATTGGTATTGTCTAAAGTAATTTTAGTAGTTGAGGCTTAGGAATTTTTTTCTGAGGTAAAACAGGATGTAGTTGTAAAAGCTACAATAGAGTTCATTTTACGTTCTTTCAATAATATGCTCTTTCTCCTGTATTAGTTCGAACATTTATCATGACACGTAGTTTAATTGAGATAAGTAATTGAACGATTATCACTTGCTATTATGCAAAAAAGTTAGATAGTCATATAATAGGAGATAGTAGAGTATTTTTATTGCATTTAAAATGATCGAAAGGGAAATCGGTTTACTGGATGAGACCTTTATTTCTAGGATAGTCGAAAATTGAATGATAAACTTTAATAAGTTCTTTCCTAACTCATCTTGTTGTATCCTAATTCTTGTAGAGAGACCCTGCATCCATCCTCGATGATGCCACTAAGTACATCAAATGTTTAAAGCTCCAAATTGAGGTAAATTCTACTGAAAAAGAGTTTTGTTTCTTCTTTTCCTTCTACAAATTAATTGTACAAAGAGCCGAAAATTGCAAGTTCCTATCAATTCTGGGTTAATTTAGGTCAAATATCAAATATACAGTTCCATGACATCATTTTCATATAGAAGTGCATACACAGAGTCACAGAGACACGTAAATATGTTGCTTAGGTGTTTTAACTATGCCAAACAAGGTAAATCAACCTATACATAATACATTTTACCGGTGATTCCTATGAGTAACTGATTTCTTAAGGATGGTAAGAAGAATTTGTGTTATTGGTCTGAACTTGGACGGGTTTAGACGAGCTGAATGAACGAACTAGGCACTTGAAAGTAGTGGTAAGGATAAAGGCATCCCTCCTCAAAGTGTCCCTAGTAAATAGTAGGGATTGAACCTTAACCTCAAAATTGGGAGACTCTCTGTTTTGCACTAGAAAAAGTTTTGCTTGATGCTAATAAGTAACCTCAGTTTTTTTTAACATCGTACAACGAATGGGACAATTAATAAAATAATAATCCAATGAATCAAATTTAATGCATGTAGAAAGTAAAGTGTTATCTCATTTCGAATTGTAACTAGAGATGACAATGATTCGGCTTTTAGACTTGATTAGGCACGAGAAGGGCTCGACACAACTTTTTTTTGTTCATGCCGGACGAGCTTAAACAAGCCAAAACTATAGTCCGGGGCCGACCCATGCCCCACTAGTTTTTTCAATGATTGATATAAAGTGACATTGTTTCTAATTTTTACTAGAGTTTACTATTTACCAATTATATGTTAAAAAAAAAAAGTTAATCTAGAAAAATCTTGAAAATGTGTAAGAATTAGAATTAAAATATCTTGTAGTAAGAAAAATCTAGATAGTAAAATTATCTAGAAGCAACAAATCTTAGAGTAAACTAGTACATGACATCTGGAAAGAACTAGGTAAATGTAATCAAATACGTCTAGGAAACTCTTAACCGACAATAACACCTATAAATACATCTAAGTTGTATTGAGACATTGCATATGAAATACAACTCAAGCCAATTATAACAATTCACAATAACCTTTCTCCTTTTGCCCACTATCTCCTACCATAGTAATAGCCACTAAGTTACAACAAATTAACCACCAAAACTTCCGCCTAAATAATTTTCAACATTATACATACAAACAAAATTACTCTTTAATTTTTGTAATAAAGCAAGAATTAAGGGTTGTGATATACCGCATCAAGCCTGCCTTTAGCCTGGCACATGTATATATATCGAACCGAGATTTTTCCGCATCGAGCTGGTCTGGCCAATAACAATGACATTCAATCGTTCATTGTTGAAGATTGATGATTTGATTTTTAATTTCTGTTTGTACTCTTTATATGTACGATTTAAAATTTTGATACTATAAATAAATTATTTGAAATGCTTCAAAAGCCAAAATCATCATCATTGTTGTTTTTATTGTAAAATTCAGTTCAACAAAGGAAAGTATAAGTTGAGCTAAAATAAGTGGAGAATAAGAACTTGTTCAATTCAACTTTAAAATTGAAATTATTTTTACTTAATTGAACTTATTATTTTAAACTGAATTAAACTTATTTTTACTGATTCATTTTTTTCTTCTTCTTTGCACTACTGATTACGGAACCGAGTTGATTTTTACTGAATTGAACTATTTTTGCTAAACTGAACTGAACTTATTTCTACAAAATATTATCGTTCTTAGTTGAACTAAATAGAACCTAATTATGTGAACTTTTTGGTTTATCTATTTGCCAGCCGCAATAAATATAAATAAAGTACTTCCTCCGTAACGAAATAAACGCAACAATTGGCTTGGGCACGCATGCCAAGACAAAACTTTAAAGATTAATATCTCTAATTATATATTTGTAAAAACTATAAACATTAGATCATAAAAAACTATAAGTTGAGACGAATCCAACGAGACCCCACATGACTATATTTATCTTTATGTATAAGTCAGAAATTACAGTCAAAGTTAAAACTGTGAATAGTGTCAAAAGTATAATCGTTGCGTTTATTTTGTTACGGAGGAAGTATATAATTATATAAGTACCACCTTAGATATAGAAAAGCATCACTATGAAGATTGCCATGAAACTTAATTCCCTTACAAATGTACATAGTATAAATTCATTACTTTTACATCCTTTGCATCATTATTATCTTGCACAGATCATGTTGGGCAACGGACATAGCCAACTTTAGCAGGCTCCATATATATGCAATTCCAACGTTTATGACCATTATGATAAGGCCTTAAGTGCAATTGTGGAGGTAGGTGCGATGAATATTGATGCAATTGATGGATTTCAACCAATCCTCGGTGCCAAACCATTACTACCTAGTGTCGAATGCAATCATAATGTTGAATGGGTTCGGGAGGACCGGAAGCAAATTCGTAAGTGTCGCGATTAGCCACCAAGTGAAACGAGGATGAAGAGTGGAGTAGTAGATTGTGTACGAACTCAAGGGTGACACACCGTGCATTTTATGGCTGTTTCCTGTTTCAGTTTTTCGTTATTTCATAGTACACCTTCTTGTTTAGACTCTATTTTATTGTTTATTTGTTTCCTATACCTATCTTTTAACGGCTACGAAAAGCCGAAAAGGCTTTCTAGTAGATGGTTTGTTGGTATAAAAATTGTTAACGAGCAAATAACAAGGGGTATGGTGGGTCCGGAGGGGCTGTCGTTCCTACAAGGTTAAACTTTTTAATGTATATATAGAATTTAATGTAGTAAGTATAATATAATTACCTTTTGCTTGTACTGTTTTCGCGCATAATGACAATGCCTTTTGAGATTCTTCGTCCTCTCATGAAATCCGGATTTTGAGCTATGGTTGTCCATAAACTTTATCACAATGAAGAGTGACGGGATGAGCAATAGCCACTTGAAGATCTTCCTAGAAACCTTGACGAGTCCAAAACTAATTCACTAGCAATGGCACACATGCTGGTGTACTCAACTTCCGCTGAGGACTTGCTAATGGTAGGCTGTATCTGATCTTCCGAGAAATCTAATTATCACCAAGGAAGATTTCAAGAGCTCACCATCTTACCAATAGATAGAGGAGTATTTCTCGGGATATAAATGTGTTGGAGATATATTAGCTAGGATATTAAAGATTTAATGTACTGGTTTAAGATCTCTATTATATACGTGAAGAGGTGGGGTGGACACCAAAAAGAAAAAAAGGAAAAATAATTAAAATAAATCAATGAGTTTATTAAGTAATTAAATTTTATTTTTAAATTTAGCCATCAGATTTTTAATAAAAGATGTTCATAACTTCTAACTAAAATATCTAAAAACCTATAAAGTAAAAACAATTAAAAAAATATCAACAATTATATTTTTTTGAGATCTATAGATAGACATCCATTTTGCTATACTTTTATATACTATTGAATTTTTTTATTTTGAAATACATGAGTAATTGATTGTTCATGAGTGAAGGCACATTTGATCAAATTGATCCCGATAAAATATTTTAGCATGAGTGAGAAATATGATAAAGTATTTTCAAGTACCTTTGAATTTTTTCTCATTTGGACAATGAGCAAAAAATACTTTACCGGGTACCATATAACAAAAGTTGTAGTTGATGGTGGGGAGTAAGGGATGTTTTCAAAGAAAAATAAGCCAAAATGACTTTAGCTTGAAAATAAAATATGTTGTGTACCTTCATATTTTATCATGTTACAGTAGCCAAAACACACATCGTATGGAAATAAAATTAGGATTTTTTTGTTCAAAACCATCTAAAATTTTCATATTTTTAGAAACTCCCACCTTAATGAATTTTTCTTTTAAATTTCCACCTATCATTCTCAATTTTATTAAACTCCGACCACTTAATGATTTTTGTTAAATACCGTTAACAAAATCGTGAAGTGGGCCCCACATATGCATTGTATTATTAGTTTATCAATTTAAGGGCAAATCCTCAACAAATTTAGAGCAAATTTGGAATGAGTTACAACTATTTGGAAAGAATTGCAACTATTTCAAGTTTCATTTTGTTAACAAAATGTATATGTGGGACCCACTTAATGGTTTTTTGTTAATGAAATTTGACAAAAACCGTTAAGTGGTGGGAGTTTTTAATAAAATTGTAAATGGTAGGTGGAATCTAACAAAAAAAATCATTAAGGTGAGAGTTTCTAAAAACATGAAAAGTTTAAGTGGTAAGATGCGACTATCCATAAAATTATCTACTGTAGATTATAAAATTTCATAATAAAATTGTTGTCGCACGCATTGCGTGCATAGAATTCTAATAATATTATATCCTAACCACTAATATATTCTAAAGATATTTATCATATATTTAATACTTCATCCGTTCCAAATTAAATGCAACAATCAACATTTTGCACTATTCACAATATGTACTTTGACTAATATTTGAGCTTTACACATAATGAAAAACATAGTCAAGTGGGATCTTGTTAGATTCGTCTCGTTAAATACTTTCGTGATATCAACTTTATATAATTTTTACTTGTATATTATAGTAGATATTAACCGTCAAAGTTATGTCTCGACAAGCGTGAAAAGTGGATTGTTGTAATTAAATTGAAACGAAGGAAGTATGCTAATTTATCTCAAACAAATTGTGAAGGGTACAACCAACAAGAAGACTGTTAATATATTTCTTTTGAGACATACATGAAAGTACCATTAGGACGAATGATAATTTCAACACTCGAAAAAATAGTGTAGAGAACCTAAGTCCTTTATAGTACAAGCCTTGACTTGATTAATGGGTTTGAGTCATCACCATATCATAAACATAAACCAAGACAACCAAAAATTCACCAAGCTAAGTGAGGTTATATATAGTTGATATCATGGTTTTATATAGAGTTTTCCCCCTCTTTTTATGGGCTAAATCGTGCGTTAATGAAAATCTTCGGAGCTCTTTTATACTAACTATCGTATATGGTCGTGGTTTTGTGTTTTCTTGTTGAATTGCAGGTTTAGAGAGTTTTCTCCCATTTCCGAGCCATATTGGAGGAGCCACGACTTTACGAGTTGTTATGAGACACGAGGAAGTTGTTACGTGGCATGTTTGGTGCTTTGTGGGATTTCCGAGGCCTTTGGATGTGAAAACCGAGCCCATAACATAAAGGAAAGAAAAGAAACAAGGCACATGGAGTTATCTGAGGAAGCTGAACAGACAGGGAAGAAAAAGGAGAAGGTTTCTGAAACGCCTTTTACACCAAGGCTACCTTTTCCTCACAGGATGCATCAATCAAAGGTCGATCAGCAGTTTGGTAAGTTCTTGGCTATGGTCAAGAACCTTGAGGTAACATTCACAGATTTAATTACCCAAGTCCCTGTTTATGCCAAAATTTTCAAAGATATGATAACTAAGAAAAGAGACTTTGGTGGGGTAGAACGTGTCGCTCTTACTGAAGAGTGTAGTACTTTTATTCAAAATAAAACCCCACCAAAGTTGAAAGATCCTGGTAGTTTTTCTATTCCCTGCCATCTTGGACCTATCTTCATTGATAAAGCTTTGTGTGATTTATGTGCTTCTGTTTCTGTTATGCCATTATCTGTTTATAAGAAACTGAACATGGGAGCACTTAAATGCACACAAATCACTTTACAGATGGCTGATCGTTCTATAAAATACCCCTAGGTGTTTTAGAGGACGTTCCTGTTAGGGTCGGAAAATTCTATATTCCTGTTGATTTTGTGGTGTTAGATATGGATGAGGATGCTCAGATTCCCATTATTCTGGGTCGATCGTTTTTGTGTACTGCTGATGCTGTTATTCATGTTAAGTCTGGGTCTTTAAATCTAAGTGTTGATGATGATAAAGTGATTTTTAAACTGACCAATGCTGTTAAGGCACTATGCTTGAACAGTCTTGTTGCAGGGCTGATGTTTTGGATGAGGTAGGTGTGGAGAAGATTCCAATTCCACCTACGCTTGTCTCATCGTCTGGAGGTATCATAAAGAACATTTGGAGAAGGAAAGTGTTTGATGAGGGCGGCTCTCACTTCTTAGCCCCTCCTATTTGAGAGATGGAGGATTATGGTCGTGCGGGACCTTTATAAACCAGCGCTGTGCGAGAGACAACTCGTATTTTCCCCCCTTTTCCTTTTCTTTTTATTTTTCTTCTTTTTAGTGAGCGAGGGTGAGGGTACTAACGTTGTTTTTCCTCTTAGCATCGTCCTTTGTTACCTTTTGGCATTGAGGACACTGCCAAGTTCAGCTTGGGGGAGAATTTCTGTTTGTATTCTCTATCTCTTTTACTGCTTTCAATGATAGATTTAATGCTTTCGAAAAATACTGAAAAAAAATCAAAAAAAATATGGTTCTCATGACTGGTTTAGTTGCCTCCCTGTGCCCCTTGTTGTGCTCTTATTGAAAATGATTTGACTCTATTTTCTGGATAGCTGGGCATTTGTGATCTTGAGGCTATGATTTGATGTTTGATTGCTATGATTTCGAACAAGTTTTGATTATATTAGACTATATTGTGCTGCATGCCTGAATTGGTTAGACTGTGAGGCCTCTTTGTAAGCCTATTGGATTCATATTATTATCCAGCCTGTTTTTGAGTGTTAGTTCCTCTTTAGTTGATTGATCTTGACTTTGACTTCGTACTTGTCTGATGTTCGATGACTTGTAGCATTTGCTGTGATAGAGGCGTACTTTGGTCTGATTCTTGAGCCTCAGAGTGAATTTTTGATATACTTTTATCCTCCTTAACCTCGATGAGCCTAATGACTTGTTTCATGTTACTTACACCCTTATTATAAGCCCATGGCCTTTATTTCGATATTATTCCCAAGCCTAGCTTGGGGGAGCTTCTGTATGGGTTGAGTTTGAGATTGGTTTCATGGTTTGGTTTGGTTGTTGAGGAATTAAAAGTGTATTTGTTTTGGTTTGAGTGTGAGAAAAAGAAAAAAGCAAAATTAGAGTCGCGTGAATGAAGTTCAGAAAAATGAAATAAAAGTTCAAAAAGAATTCAAAGTCCTTCATTCATGTACGTTCACAAAGAAAATTTCGCTTCATTGCTTGAAAATTAGGTTTGTTATGAGCTTTCATCGATTTATGAGAGTTGGTTATTTTTCGTGGTTATATGGTGTTGTTGGGAGTTGTTTAGGCCATCTTAGGCCTTGTTTGAGTGATTCATGCTCCCCCTTTCTCGGTTTTTCCACCACATTACCCAAAAGTATCCCCTACCTCTTACCTAAGCCCCATTACAACCTTATAAAGTCCTCTTGAGCTCGTGTCTGCATTGTTTATTGGATTGATGTCGAGTCAGTTTGTCAAAGTTAAAGAGTATGTCTGCTAATTGAGTCGACTTAGTTAGGATGAGCGTCGTTTAACCTTCTTAAACACATGAGAGTGTGAGTGGGAAGGGCATTTATTGTCGGGTTGGTGAGTGTTCGGGCATATTCTTTGCCTGCCACAAAATAGAGAGGAGTGACGTCCTTGTGAGAGCCTTTTCAGGATTTGTATGCCTTGTGGATGCTTAAATTTGATGAATTGCTTGGATGATTGGTGGTTGGATGGATTTGATTAGCCCAACTTGAATTTTGCCTACTTGAACGATTCTTAGTCTTGAAAATGCTTTGAGCTTTGATTGATTTTTATCTATGGGGTGAGGCAATCTATTCCATGTTCATGTTCTGTTTGCTTGAGGACAAGTAAAGGTTTAGCTTGGGGGAGTTTGATATCACGTATTTATATAGACTTTTCTCCCTTATTTACGAGCTAAATTGTGCGTCATTGGAGCTTTTCGGAGCTATTTTGTGCTAACTATCGTATGTAATTGTGGTTGTGTTTTAATGTTGAATTGCAGGTTTTAAGGAGTTTTCTCCTTATTTTCGAGCTATATGGAAGCAACCACGGCTTTACGAGATGTTACGAGGCACGTAGGATGGCTCACGAGTTTTATGGATAGTTTAGGAGGTCCCAAGACCTCTAAACGTGAAGAATTGAGAGCCAAAGAGTCAAAAGGAGTTTCCCGTACACTGATCGGGCAAGAAATGGCCCGATCGGGCGGTAAAGTTTCGTACCCGATAGGGCGGACATTGCCGATCCGATCGGGCGAGAAAACAAAGAAAATAGGTAGACCTTCTCAAGCCCAACCTGATCGGGTGGCATTTGGCCCGATTGGGCAGGCCCAAACTATATCAAAATTTGTATGCTGCGTGCCACAAGCTGCGTACAATAGTAAGGAATCTGGGCCAAAATTGAAGCTCACCCGATCGGGTGCTGTTGCCCGAAGCCCATCGGGTGGGAGGTCCAAGCTCAAACTGCTGCTCTTCTCGCGTGGGTTGTGCGCTTAACATTTGGTTGCCACCCGATCATGGACCCGATCGGGCCACTGATCGGGTGAGGCCCAGATTTTCGCCTTGATCCAAATTTTTGCTGTGTGCTACATTTTGAAGAGAATTCTTGGCATTTTTTACTATGGGCCTGATCGGGTGGCCCTTTGCCCGATCGGGTCCCACACTCGACTTCGCGGAATCTTATCTTTATTTCCGTTTTTAATTAGACTTTTGGGGGTATTATAAATACCTTTTCCTCATATTTTTAGAGACATCTTTTATTCTGTTTTTTATTTTCCATAGTTCTTAGCTTTGTTTTATTTAGTTTAAACACTTTAGATTAGATTAAAGGTGATTGAACCTTGGATTCGATTTCAATAAAAGTTCTTGCTTTCCGTCAATTGGTATTCTTCTCTTCTTTAATCTCTTTAATTATTGCTTGATTACTTAGTTTAATTATTTATTCATTCATGATGCAATTATTAGGGTTTCATGTTAGATTTATTATTGTTGATTCAATTATGAGTGAATAGTTTAATTTCTAGGGATTTAGTGAGGGAAGCCATGTTTATACCATGATTGTTTGAATTGCTATTAGTTTTTAGGGTTTGATGAGATAGGTTATGGTGTGATTTGTTCTTATTGAGTAATTAACGTTATTGCACTGTTTCTTTAATTACTTGAGGTTAATAATCGTTGGCACAGATTCGTCTTACTTTTAGAGGCCTAATACACACCAGTAATTCTGATTATGTTTGTGAACGTGCTGCATATGTTGAATTATGGACGTTGAGACTTAACCATAGCTTGACATTGTTCTAATCTGTCGATTCTTGGCCTAGGTTCTGATAGTTGTTTGATCCCTTGATTGGTATAAGCATGGTGGACCGAACTAATTCCCTAGACCTTTATTTCATAGAGTAAAAATCCATTTTATATTGTTTTCTAGTAGGTAATTAATAGTTCAGCTGTTTCTGTCTGATTTTGTCTGAAGTAGCTGTTTAGCTAAATATCAACTTAGAACTCCGTCTCTCTGTGGATTCGACCCTACTTCTATTGACTACCATTGTTAGAGGACTGTAGGAATTATCTTTGACTAGGTGATACGCCTTTAGCCTGTCACCCTCCCACTCACCTGAACCACCAAAGACCACCCAACACCACCTGAAAACCCCTGAAACCACCACACAAACTACCCCAGCACCTGACGCCATTCCACCTTAAACCAGCCACCCTAAAACCCCCCGAAAACTCCTGAAACCATCACGCAACGTAGATATGAAATCACCCGCCGCCTCCTCTTCCTTCCATCCATCATAAGCGCGGCCAAAAATAAGAGAGAACCACTTGATAATCGGCCAAAATCGCCGTGGGGGTTGCGGTATAGCCGCAAGCAGCAGCGAATGGGGACAGAGGATGAGACAAAGCAGTGGATGGAGGAAGGACGATGCTGTTACAATTCAACGAAGAAGAGGATGTGGTTGCTGCTGGTGGTTTATGAAACAAGGAATAGAGAAACCCATGAGTAGAAGAGATTGGGATTTAGAGTTATATGTTTTGGTTTTGGGATTCAAGGATTAGGAGCAGAGAAACCCATGAGCGCTGGAAATGAATGCTTAGAGAGAGAGAGACGCCGAAAAAGAAAGATGTTAGAGGGGGAGAAAGAGGCGCCAGAATTAATGGAGGCCGGAAAGGAGAATGTTGAAGACTTGAAGAGAGAGAGGGTGGGGGTGGGTTTCAGGGAAGGGGGA
Organism: Patellifolia procumbens; assembly: GCA_947645195.1. NCBI lineage: Eukaryota > Viridiplantae > Streptophyta > Magnoliopsida > Caryophyllales > Amaranthaceae > Patellifolia > Patellifolia procumbens. The sequence continues at coordinate 7,309,122 of CANSGD010000144.1, forward strand.
AGGGTGGGGGTGGGTTTCGGGGAAGGGGGAAGGGTGGGGAAGTGGTGGGTTGTTTTTGGGTGGTCGGTTTGGGTCGGTTTGGGAAGGTGGTGGCTGGGTGGTTTTGTGGGTGGTGAAGGTGGCTGAGTCATTTTGGGGTAAGGTGGTGGTTGAGAATGTGGTGGATGGGTGGTGGCAGAATTGGGGAGGGGTGGGGGAGGAGAGAGAGTGGGAGGGGTTGGGGGAGGAGAGAGTGTGGGAGGTATGGGGTGGTTTTAGTTTTTTTAGTTTTTTTTTTTAATTAAAATTAAAGTGTAATTAGAAAAGTTACGGAAAAGTTAACGGAAATTTGGTAGTAAGGGCATTTAAACTAACGACATTGACTCTGGTGGCATTTGAACTAGCTCAAATACCTTGAGGGTACCCGAGGAATTAGCCCTAACCCCGAGGGTACCTCAGGAAATTTCCCTTAATGTTATTGTGCAGTTTCATTGATTTCTTGTGGTTAATAATCGTTTACACAGATCCGTCTTACTTTTAGAGGCCCTAATACACACTAGTAATTCTAATTATGTTAGTGAACATGCGGCATATATTGAATTATGAGCGTTAAGACTTAACTATAGCTTAACTTGTGTTTTATTCTCTCGACTCTTGACCTAAGTATTGATAGTTGTTTGAACCCCTTGATTGGTATAAGCATGGTGGACCGAACTAATGCACTATACCTTTAATTCATAGTTTAAAACCCACATTTATTTTGTTTTCTTTAGTTTAATAGTAGTTCAGCTGATTCTTCCCTAATCTTATCTGAAGTAGCTTTTTGAATGAATATTAACTCCGAGGATATGTCTACCTGTGGATTCGTCCCTACTTCCCTGACTAATTGTTGTTAGAGGACTATAGGATTTACTTTTGATTAAGTGATACGACTTGAGCCTATTAATAGTAAACAAAGAATAGTCTAGAGTTTGCTTGAGACTATATAAAGTGTTCGCTTGAGTTTACAACTTCTCTAGGCTAAGCCCTAACATAATTAATTGGGAAGTCTTTCTCCTCTTGTATCAATCCAATTTTCATTTGATTTGGGAAAAACCATCCTTCTTCAACAATGTATTTGTCAATTGACATAGGTCATAAAAACTTGTTCATCTTAGAATAACCCATGGAGAAAACCAATACTGATGTCCAGTTTACATTAAGGCCACTGATTAACTATAACATTGACGATCACAATTCTAACTATGGCTAAGCAATTGAAGAAAGAGTGGGTGTGATAACTGCCTTCAACCTTATGATATCCAACAACAACTAGTAGACAAGCTTTTAACCTTTCAACCGAACCATTAGGTTTATATTTGACCTTAAAAACCCACGTTGAGCCTATAAAGTTCTTGTCGGAGGTAAACAAGTTAATTTTCATGTATCATTTGCCGAACAATACAAACAACAACAACAACAACAACTAAGCCTTATTCCCAAAGTGATTTGGGGTCGGCTAACATGAATCGTCAACTGAAACCGTTGCCAAAGGAGACAAGAGTGATAAAAGTTTTTAAAAGGATTTAAGTTTTAAGAATTTTTAAAAAGTTTTTGAAAACAAAGTTTACACCAAAAAGTTTTAAAAGAGGTTTTCAAAAGGTTTTAATACCAACACAATTGAGAAAAACAAATAAATGCACTAATCACACCCCTTCCTCCACATGGATACTGCCTCTTCACCCACTTCTATCCAACGCCATGCTCTCCTCAATCCCAAGTAGCCTCATATCACTTTCATTTACCTTCATCCAAGTCATCTTAGGTCTCCCCCAACCCCTTACAATTTGATTACTCCTCCACTCTTCAATTCTTCTCACCGGTGCATCACCTGATCTCCTTTTCATATGACCAAACCATCTTAACCGATTCTCCCTTATCTTTTCTTCAATTGGTGCAACTCCAACTTTTTCCCGAATCACTTCATTTCTTAATCGATCCTTCCTTGTGTGGCCACACATCCACCGCAACATACTCATCTCCGCCACGTTCATCTTATGAACGTGGCATTGTTTCACCGCCCAACATTCGGTGCCATATAACAAAGCAGGCCTAATTGCCGTACTGTAGAACTTTCCCTTTAATCTTTGGGGAATGCCAGAATCACAAAGGAACCCGGTGGCGCTTTTCCACTTTAGCCAACCCGCGTTAATTCTATGAGTCACGTCTCCATCCAGTTCTCCATCCATTTGCCGAACAATAGTCCAATGAAAAAGTATTAATGAGAAAAGTAATAAATAATAGGAACAAATAAAGATACAAGGATTAATGTGGTTCAGTCAAAATGATAACCTAGTCTATATGCAAGGGACTCAAGACTTTTCTTAATATTCAGTGGAGGAACTATAGGATTGCAAATGAGTCTTACTAATGTGATCGGAGTTTAATGAGCCAATGTTTTCCTTTTATAAGACAAGGGAACCCTTAAAATCGCAAAAAATTAATCCAAAAGTCGTCACGAGTATCAACAATAAAATGGAGAAAAACTAAAAATAACATGAGACGAAAAAGGGAACAAGCTTGCTCAAGCTGTCTGATGCTCCGCTTCATGTGATTTTGTCTGCTTGGGAAAAAGGGCGCTCGTCCGAGCAATTATTCAAATTGGATTTTAAGGCTGTTGAAGTTTTGGTCATTTGAAACATCACATGTGAGAGTCCCATATTGATAAACTTGGAGAGAGGTGATTACCTTACCTAATAAGGCTAAGGGGCTACTTCCCTTATTGCCATATGGTTTTAAGGTGGAGCCTCGTTTAAGCTTGTGAAATGGACTGACGCAGTGGAATTAATGGAGGAAAAGAAAACGCAATTCCTTAAACGAACAAACAGGTTTACAAGCGATAAACCTGTAAAAACTCCGGAATCCACCAGAAAGGAGAATTATGATAGGCTAAATTCGTATCACCTAATCAAAGATAATTCCTAAAGTCCTCTAACAACAATAGTCAAGGAAAGTAGGGTCGAGTCCACAGGGAAACAGAGTTTCTATGTTAATATTCAATCAAATAACTACTTCAGATGAAATCAGATAAGAAAGAGTGAAAAACTAATTAAACTAGAGAGAATGAGAATTAAACTGAGGGTTTATCTATGAATTAAAAGTCTAGGGCAATAGTTCGGTCCACCATGGTTATACCATTCACGAGGTCCAAATAACTAACATCACTTAGGTTTAGAGTCGAACGATTAGAGCAAGTGTTAAGCTTATGGTCAAGTCTCAACGCTCATGAATCTACATATGCAGTATGGTCTGGTCATGATAGGTTAAAGTCGTATCACCTATTCAAAGATAAACCTACAGTCCTCTAACTAAGGTAGTCAGTGGAAGCAGGGTCGAATCCGTAGGGAGACAGAGTTTCTATATTAATATTCAATTAACTAACTACTTCAGATGGAAATAGGGAGAATTAATTGAACTAATGAGTAAGCTAAGGAATACGAATTGAATCGAGGATTTAACTATGGAATAAAAGCCTAGGGTATTAGGTCGGTCCACCATGCTTATACCAATCAAACAAAGTCAACTACTATCAAAACCTAAGTCAAGAGTCGAGGGATTAGAGCATGTGTTGAGCTATGGTTAAGACTCAACGCTCATAGTTCAACATACACCGCATGTTCACTAACGTAATAAACTACTGATGTCTCCTAGGCCTCTAGTCGTAAGACGGATCTGTGCGAACAACTATTAACCACAAGCAATCAATGAAATTGGCTACTAACATTAATCACTAATTAAGAACAAACCACATCACAATCACTCTAATCAAGCCCTAAGAATCAATAGAAGTCTAAATAACAATCATGGTATAAACATGGCTTCCTTATCTAACATCCTAGAAAGAGAACTACTGAGACATGATTGAATTGACAATAACAAATCTAATTGAAAACCCTAAGAATTGTATCATGAACTAATTTAATAATAAGCAATTAAACTAAAGCAATTGAGAGATAAGAATAAAGCAATAAGAAAGATGATTACCAAATTGACGGAAAGCGGGAACTTTAATTGAATTGAAATAGTATTCGAATCTCTTCTACAATGGAAAACAATGAAAAACTAGGCTAGGAGCTCTCTAAAATGTTCAATATATTAAAAGATACCAATAAAAACATCCTAAAAAGTATTAATATTTCCTAAGAAAACAATAAGATAGAGTGGGGAAATAACGAAAAATCGCGTCCCCGTGTCGTCCACCCGATCGGGCAAAGGGCCGCCCGATCGGGTCTGGGAACAAGTTTCCAGCAGCAGCAAAATTGGCTTCACCTGATGTGATCGGGCAACTTCCACCCGATCGGGGCCGCAACCCTCGCACCCGATCGGGCAAGTCCACTCGATGGCATCGGGTGGAAGTCTTCTTCAGTGCTCTCAAAAATCAGCAAATTGGCTAAGTGTAAGTCCGCCCGATGGGATCGGGCAAGTCCACCCGATCGGGCTTAAAATCTGAGCTTTTGGCCTATTTTACTCGTACCCGATCGTGCAGTAGTTGCCCGACTCGATCGAGCGAGACTTCTTTCTTCCTTGCTTCTACTTGGCTTCAGACGCCAAGTCTTTTGCACATTTCTTCTTCACAACGGGTTCCGAATACCATCTCGAGACCGCCAAGATGCCTCATAACCTTCCGCTACAGCGTGGTGCTCAAAACATCAAGTAAATAGGGAGTTTTTCCCTAAAAACCTGCAAAATGATATGGAACACACAAACCACAACTATATCGAAATGGTTAGCATAAATAGCTTCTAAGAGCTTCAATATCGCACAATTTAGCTTGTAAAGAAAGGGAAAAACTCTATAAGAAATCAATATATCAAATTCCCCCAAGCTAAACCTTTGCTTGTCCTCAAGCAAACAGAACATGATCGTGGAATAGATTGCCTCACCCCATTGATAAAACAATTCAAGCTCAAAAATATTTTCAATACTAAGAATCGTTCAAGCAGACATAATTCAAGTTCGGCAAATCAAATCCATACAACCACCAATCATCCAAGCAATTCATCAAGTTCAAGTGACTACTAGGCGTACAAATCCTGAAAAGGTGCTCACAAAGGGTGTCACTCCTCTCAATTTTGTGGCAGGCAAAGAATATGCCCGAACACTCACCGACCCGACCATAAATGTCCCTTCCCACTCACACTCTCATGTGTTTAAGAAGGTAAAATGTCGCTCATCCTAATCAAGTCGACTCAACTAGCAGACATACTCTTTAACTTTGACAAACTGACTCAAAATCAATCCAATAGACATTGTAGGCACAAGCTCAAGAGGGCTTTTCCGGGTTGTAATGGGGCTTAGGTAAGGGTAGGGAATACTTTTGGGTAATGTGGTGGAGAAACCAAGAAAGGGGGAGCATGCATCACTCAAACAAGGCCTAAGATGGCCTAATCAACTCCCAACAACACCATATAACCATGAAAAATAACCCAACACTTATAAATCAATGAACACTCACAACAAATCCAATTTTTCAGGCAATGAAGCGAATTTTTCTTTATGAACGTACGTGAATGAAAGAACTTTGAATTCTTTTGAACTTTTATTTCATTTTTCTGAACTTCATTCACGCAACTCTAATTTTGCCTTTTTCTTTTCTTCTTCTCACACTCAAGCCATAACAAATACACTTTTAATTCCTCAACAATCAAACCAAACCATGAAACCAATCTCAAACTCAACCCATACAAAAGCTCCCCAAAGCTAGGCTTGGAAATAATATCGAAACAAAGGCCATGGGCTCATAATAAGGGTTTAAGTAACATGAAACAAGGCATTAGGCTCAGCGGGGCTAAGGAGGATAAAAATGTATCAAAAGCACACTCTGAGGCTCAAGAATAAGTCAAAAGAACGCCTCTATCATAGCAAATGTAACAAGTCACAAAACATCAGATGAGTACGAAGTCAAAGTCAAGATCAATCCGCTAGAGAGGAACTAACACACCAAAAATATAGACTGGATAATAGTATGAATCCAATAGGCTAGAAAAAGGCCTCACAGTCTAACCAAATCAGGTATGCAGCACATAGTAGTATATCATAGTCAGAAATCGCTCGAAATCAAAGTAGTCGAACATCAAATCAAAGCCTCAGAATCACAAATGCCCAGCTATCCAGAAAACAAAGTCAAATCATTCTCAGTAAAAGCACAACGAGGGGCACAGGGAGGCAATCAAACCAGTCATGATCAATCATATTTTTTTCATTTTTTCAAGCAATTTTTTTTTCAAAGCTGTAAACTAATCTATCAAAGCTTTAAACTACACTAAATAGCAATAAACTATACTAGAAAGCAGTAAAGAGAGTACTCACAGTGAGAGATCCTCCCCCAAGCTGAACGAGGCAATGTCCTCATTGCAACGAGGGAGAGGAGAGAACAAGGGCATCAGCCGCTGTTATGTTGATATTTCACCATGTTTTGACCCCCATTTCATTACTAAAACGATACATTTCGTGCGGGGTTCCGCTATATTCCGCTAGATTTTACTTTTGTTTGTAGTTTTGTGTCTTTTGAGTTATTTCAGGGACATTAGAGCTATTTGGAGGTGGAATGGACCATTCTGGAGCATGTAGATGATCGTTAGAGACTCATGATCGCGTTCGAGTTCATTTGGATGCATTTAGAGAGTCATTTGGGATCCGTTCAATCAGGACCCGATCGGGTTTGACAATGGACCCGATCGGGTTGGACTTAAACCTGATCGGGTTTGTGTCAAATTTAGTCATTTTCGGACTCCTATCTTTATTTTATTAGTAGATTATAAATAGGTTTCGATTAGCAATTGTAACCAATTCCTAATTACTCAGTTTTAGACTCTTTTATTATCAAAAACTCTTAGTTTAGCCCTAATTACATTGCTTTGGATTAGTTTTGAAGATCAAAGACATTAGATTTGTGAAGTTTAATTGAAGTACTCATTAATTCAAGTTTGAATTCTTCTCTATTCTCTTTTGCTATTTCTCAATTATGTTTATAGTTCTTATTGCCATGATTAGTGAGTAGTGTTATTTCTAAGATTGAGTTGAGCCCTAGCATGGATTGATTACTTTATTCTTTTACTTCCATGTTATTGAATCGTATGATTAGGGTTTGACAAGTTCGTTTTCATTATCAATTTGCATCATTGTTAGACCTAGTTTTTATTATCAATGAGAGTTGGAATTGAAATTAGGGATTCTTTGTAGCATTGTTGTTATTTCATCAATTGAATTCACCAACAAAAGTTGGGATTCAATATAGATTGGCTTGTCATTGATCGAGATTCTCACATGAAAATAGTGAGAATTGAGATTGAGAATTTCATTTGACATTGATTCTTAATACTTCTAATTTTGTTTGTTAGCCATGAAAATAGGAAACATGCATATTAGTTGGCCTTTTGTAGTCACGAAAGTGGTCTTAAGGTAGTTCTTTTCGAAAGAATGTCATCTCTCCTAAGGTTCGATTCTTTAACTGGAATGTAAGTTGTGTCTGATCAATTCATGTTAGTGGTGATGCTCAGTCTTAGTACTTTCTTATCATTGTTATCATTGTTATTGTTATCCTTCTTATTAGGTTAGAAATTAGTTTGATAGTTCTTTTCATCGATATAATTGTGTAGCTATTTCATACTCTAGAATCAACTAGTGTTTAATCTTGCACCTCCCTGTGTTCGACCCGTTAGTGCTACGACACCGTTCACTTACGGTATTAAAATAAAACCCTAACAAGTTTTTGGCGCCGTTGCCGGGGAGGCTACGGATTAGAATTAGTTTGATTTTAGATATAGTAGACTACACCTTTTCCCTTTGTTTTTCTTTTCCTTTTGCTGTTTAACTTTTCTCTTCTAGTAGTTGAAACTGAATGCACAGGCGCTCGAGATCAGTAGATAATCTATACTTCGACCCTGAAATCGAAGCCACTGCAAGAAGGCGCAACGCAGAAAGAAGAAGAAAACAGTTAGAGGACAATCAAAGAGAGACAATGGATCGTCCTCTCAGAGACTATAATATGCCGGGTGTTACATCAACATCTAGCATTGCTAGGCCTGCTGTAGAGGCCAATAATTTTGAGATCAAGATCGGGCTGATTCAGTTCATTCAGCAAGATCAATTCAGTGGCAATCCTACAGAGAATCCAAATGACCACATCAATTCTTTTCTGGAGAAGTGTGATACAGTGAAGATAAATGGGGCCTCTGAAGAAGCAGTTCGACTTCGGTTATTTCCCTACTCATTAAGGGATAATGCGAAGGAATGGTTGAAGAAACAAGAAGCTAATAGGTTCACCAACTGGACTGCCTTGGCCACTGCCTTCTGCCGCAAATACTTCCCACCAGGGAGAACTGCCAAGCTACGAAATGCAATCACATCATTCACTCAAATGGATGGTGAAACACTCTATGAAGCTTGGGAGAGATACAAAGATTTGCAGAGGCAGTGCCCACACCATGAGATTACTAGTTGGCTTATCATTCAGACATTCTATAATGGTTTAGCTAATGAGGATCGTACTTCTATTGATGCTGCTTCTGGTGGTGCACTAATGGCTAAGACCGCTGAACAAGCCCTAGAGTTGATCGAAGAGATGGCCACTAACAACTATCATTGGTTCAATGAAAGGTCATCAACGAAGAAAGGAGGCAGATATGAGGTCGATGCAATAACTTCTCTATCTAGTAAAGTTGATGCATTGACTCAGCAGATTAAACAAATGTCTGGAGGTGCTAGTGCGGAGATGAATGTTTTTCAAGGGAACAATGCTACTAGGTCCGCTGAAATGAGTATCATGGAACAAGAGCAAGTCAATGCTCTATATGGTAATGTTAGACCTATGAACGACCCATACTCAAATACCTACAATCCAGGTTGGAGGAATCATGAGAACTTTTCTTGGAGCAACAATCAAAATCAAGCACCACGACATTCCACTCCTCCAGGTTTTCAGCAAAGGCCACAAGGTCAATCCTCTCAACCACCTCCTCAGAAGTCTTACACTGATACTTTATTAGAGAAGCTTCTTGCTAATTCAGAGGAGACCAACAAAAAGTTCGACATAATTGACGCCCACAACAAAATAGTTGACACTCAAATAGCACAGCTAGCTCAGCAAATGTCCTATGTGACCCAACAGATAGCCCAACTTCAGAGGGCACCACTCTAATTTCCGGGGCAACCAGAACTGAATCCAAAGGGTCACCAAAATGTTACTGCAATCACCTTGAGATGTGGGAAGACTTTGAAGGAACTAGAAAAGAATTCTGAGGGTCTAAATGATGTGGTTGCTAAGGAAGATGTCATGAAAGAAGTTGAGAAAGTACAATCGAAGCCAACTAGAGAATATGTGGAGCCGGCACCTTTCCTTCATCGTTTGGCCAAGGCTCGAATTGAGAAGAAATATGGCAAGTTCTTGGAGTTATTGAAGGGAATGCATCTCAACATCCCTTTTCTTGAGGCAATTGCTGAAATTCCTGCCTACGCTAAGTTCTTGAAGCAGCTTGTGTCGAGTAAGAAGAAGAACATTCAAGAAGTCTCTACTGTGGAGCTTTCTAAGGAGTGCAGTGCTATACTTTTGAATCAGCTCCCTCCAAAACTGGGTGATCCTGGAAGTTTTTCCATTCCTTGCTCCATAGAGGATGTGAAAATCGAAAGGGCACTCAATGATCTTGGGGCTAGTGTTAGCATTATGCCTAATAAAATATTCCAGAAATTGAATTTGGGTACTCTAAGCCCCACTCGTGTCTCCCTACAGTTAGCTGATCGGTCTGTCAGATACCCTTTGGGTGTTGTGGAGGATGTACCTCTCCAAGTTGGTGAACTTACTATCCCTTGCGACTTCTTTGTCTTGGAGATGTCAGAGGATGCGAAGACCCCAATCATACTTGGACGACCATGTCTTGCCACCACAGGAGCTTTAGTTGATGTGAAGAGTGGCAAATTATCTCTGACTGTGGGTGAAAGCAAGGTAGAATTTGAGCTCCATATAACACCCAAAGCCCCCTCTTTGGGATGTACTTGCAATGGAATTGATGTTGTGGAGAAAGGGGAAGATAAGGCCCCTGATCCACCGCCAGTGGTGCTACAGATGGATATCATGGCTAAGGGGTACTCTAAACCCCCCGATGTAAACTCTGACCAGAAATGGTGCAAGAAGTGGCTTAAGAAATGTTCGGATAAACAAGTAAGGAGAGGTGAATTTCATAAGGAGAGTAAGCAAGAGCTTTGCCTATCTCGCCCTTCAGACGCCGATTGATGATTAGAATGACAGTCGAGCTCATTGACTCTAAACGAGCGCTTCTTGGGAGGCAACCCAAGCTTTGTAGGTAGTCTTTTCTTTCTCTTATTTTTCTCTTACTTTTGTACCTTTTGGAGTGTATGTGAGAGAGTGATCTAATGTGTTTGTGTGAGAGAAATAATGTGCAGGGACTTAAACATGTGAATCGACGTGTTTTTATAGCAATTTGGTTGGGTTACTGAACACCCAATCAAGTTTGATGCAGCAAAAGTGAAAAATAGGCCACTAGGAGTGCGTACCTGAGCGGTTTTGGAGCAAAAATGAGAAAACTTAGGCAAACCCGATCGGGTTTGGGTGCCGAAATTGCAACATGGGGAGGAAGGAACTTTTTACAGTCGAAAACCTGATCGGGGCCAATCCAACCCGACCGGGTTCATATACGGAGAAAGAAGAACCTGATCGGGGCCATTGAAACCCGATCGGGTTCATGTCCAGAATTTCAGTTTTGTTATGATCGAACTAGGACCCGATCGGGTTTCGGCCATTTTTTTTTATTTTTATTTTTTGAAATTTTTTAAAAAATAGAAAACTCTAAAAAAAGAAAAAAAAATTGGGCATGAACTTATGTTTCCCCATCCTCTCTCGTTCCCCACTTTCTTTTCTCTTCCTATCATTTTCCCCTCCACCTTCCTCCTCAAGAATTCCCCCGCCTTCTCTCTATGTTTACAACACCTTCCTCTCACTGGTGGTGGTACTTATGACTATGATGGCCAGTGATCGTTCGCGATCTTCTGACAAGCACTAGGGATAGTGCTTGGACTGGCTTGGGGCAGACTTGATCACTGTCCTTGTATATACACTTGGAGAGGTACATTTTTTATTCTTTTATTTGAGTCTGCATATTTAGTTATTTATTTAATTTCATGCATTGTCGAGTCGTGCATATAGCTTAGCTTTATTTTTGCATGCATTGAAAAAAAAAACAAAAAAAATATATGCTGATGATGTTGGAGTGGATTGGTTGCTTCCCTGTGCCCCATGATGTCTAAAAATGATGAATTTGATTCTTTATCTGGATAGTTGGGCATTTGGATTGTGATGCTGTGATCTGACCTTTGATTACCTTGACCCTGAGCGAATTTTGATGATAAAACGCTTACTTTGACTGCATACTCGATTAGGTTAGACTGCGAGGCCTTGTTCATGTCATGGATTCATTCTTTATCCAGTCTATTCTTGTGTGTTAGTTCCTCGTAGCATTTTGATCTTGATTTTGGCAATGTACTCGTTGAGATCTGATGACTTTTGGATATATGCTGTGATAGAGGCGTTTCTCTTGTTTGATTCTTGACCCCGCTGAGCGTAATGACCGATTTTTATTACTAAGCCACATTACTAGCCTATGGCCTCTACATTAGTTATTTTTCCCAAGCCTAGCTTGGGGGAGCATTTGTTAGGTTGGTTTTGGGTTGTATGATTGATCGTAGGGATGAGTTGGAAATAACATGTTGGTTCAAGGAGTTTGGAAAAAAAAAAAAAAAAGAAAAGAAGGAAAATGAAAAGAAAAGAAAAAAAATGATATGTTTACATGAAAAAAAAAGTGTGAATACAAATTGAAAAAAATGTTCTATGTTCTTTCTTCGCACTACATTGAAGCAAATGAGAGAATCGTGTTTTTAATGAAATGGTTGCTTGGTTACTTTATGAGATTATATAGATGGGTTTGTTTTGGTTTTGTCGTTGATGACGTGGGAGTTGGTTAGACCACATTGGTCTTGTTACTAGTGTTTTATGCTCCCCCTCTCTTGACTTTTGCACCACAATTCCTAAATATTTCCCTACCTTTATCCCGAGCCCCATTACAACCTCTAAAAGACCTCTTGAGCATGTGTTTAATTGCTTATTGGATTGATGTCGAGTCAATTTGCCAAAGTTAAAGAGTATATTTGCTATAGAGTCGACTTGAATAGGTTGAGCGATATTGCACCCCCTAAACACATGAGAGTGTGAGTTGGGAAGGGCTATTATGGTTGGCTTGGTGAGCGTTCGGGCACATCTTATGCCTGCCACAAAACGAGAGGAGCGACACCCTTGTGAGCACCTATTCGAGACTTGTATGTCATGTGAGGCAGTTGCGTTTGACTATTTGCTTGGGTGATTGGTGGTTGGAGTGATTTGAACAGTGGAGCTTGAGACTTGCCTACTTGAATGATTTGAATCTTGAAATTTTTGAGCTTTAACTCTTATCTTAGGGGGTGAAGCAATCATACTTGTATCCACATAATGCTTTGCTTGAGGACAAGCAATAGTTCAGCTTGGGGGAATTTGTTATGTTGATATTTCACCATGTTTTGACCCCCATTTCGTTACTAAAACGATACATTTCATGCGTAGTTCCGCTATATTCCGCTAGAAAGCAGTAAAGAGAGTACTCACAGTGAGAGATCCTCCCCCAAGATGAATGAGGCAATGTCCTCATTGCAACGAGGGAGAGGAGAGAACAAGGGCATCAGCCGCCCATATCGTCATCAGTGGGGGCACCAAAGAAGCCACCACTAGAAGTACCACCACCATCTGTGAAACAACCACCTGAGGGATCACCTGAAAAACCACTCATCCCTCCACCAAAACCGCTAGTACCTGCATCAAAACCACCGCCAAAACCACCGCCAAAACCACTAGGCCCAAGACCAAAGTCTCCTAAAGAGACGGACAGTCTAGCAGGCTCCTCCTCCTCATCCTCTGCCATGTCATCACTCGGACCGGCAGGCTGGCCATAACTCGGGTTCCAATGGTACCACGAGGGGTGTTGAGCAGTCTGCTCAATAATGTCGCGCCTACAATAGTCGTCATAGAGAGGATAAAGGGCGTAGTGCTGGTCGTTGGCCAAGGTATCCATCCGTCCCCCCATCTCATCTACACGGGTGTAGAGCTGATCAATGCGAGTGCCATATCCCGCTAGGGTGGTGGTGTTCGCGTTGATCAGCCCTTCCATCCGTCCCATCCCCGTCTCCATGCGACCTAGGGTCGACATCATAGACGTGAAATCAAATGTGTCCGTGTGAGGGGGAGGAGCAGAAGTGGAGGCGCCCTCGTCTAAGATCGGCGTATGCCGCCTATGGTATGAACGACGAGGGGGCTCGGGGTCAGGGACAATGAGGTCGACTCCCTCTATAGGGAGGAGGTAGTTCTCCTGACAAGGCCGCAGACGGGCTCTAGGGTCGGGTAGAATGATGGAATTTTTTGATTTAATCACCCACTGAAATCTATGGTCAGGCAAGCGGTTGAGAACTTTAAGGGTGTTTAGGTATGTGAGGTCAATGAGGGTAGGGCCGAGGACGGGGGTACGCTGGGTCTCGTCAAAGCCGGCAATTTGCCGGGCAAACAATGTGATCAACCCCCCGTTGACTAGCCTCCTAGAGGTCCAACTACCGTCTTCCCTAGGCCGAGGGAGCGAGTTCGAGATATGCTCGAACTGAATAGCTACATGGTGGGCCAAGTTGTACTGAAATGACTCCCTAGAGCCTTTGGTAATGTAGCTAGCTATAGCAACTAACTCGGCCCCCCGGACCAAGTGACCCTCATACCGCCCTAAAAGAGTCTGGGCCATGAACCTGAGCCAAATGCTAATAATAGGGTGATGGAAATTCGCCCAATGACAATGCTGGATGTCAAAAGGAGTAGTGTCCCCTGTCAGCATAAAATAAGTATGGGCCATTTTGAAGTGGTCTGGTGGGTAATAGTCACCCCGTACCTATAACCGAAGAACCCCCGCAAATTCCCTAAGGGTGAGGGTGTGGTCTTGGTTTAGTAGTCTGAAATGAATGTGGGTGACCGGACCGGCTCGGGGCTTAGTCAAACTAAAACTGCTGAAAAATTCATAGACTAATGGAGGATATGTATTAACATGCACATTATAAAGTGACTCCATGCCCAAAACTTTCATAAATTCGTTAAAATCATCAGTTAATCCCAATTTAGACAAAAGCTCAAGATCTAAAAAACGGGTAGGAAGTACCTCACGTTTTTTAAATCGCAGGAACTTCTCGAGATGTTCATTATCCCGGAAAATGATTTCCGGGTACTGGGGATCCCGTGGAACCTGTGGTGGTGGTGGTGGTGGTGTTGCTTCTCGCCTAGATTGCGAACTTTCACCTCTAACGAGCCTTCTGAGCTTTCTTGCCATGGTGAATTCAAACTTTGTAACCTTGTCTAACACAAAGGATGGGGCTTTGGGTGAGTGTGAGAAGGAAGATGATTTTTGTGAATGGAAATTTGTGAGATGGAGGGTCAAAAGGATAAAAGGAAGAGATTTTATGAAGTTTGGAGGAGACAGGATGAAGATTTGAGGTAGAAAAATGGAGTTTTAATGGAGATTGGGGTTTGAGGATGAGTGAAGAGAGAGAGAGAGTTGAGTGGAAAAAGAGATAAGGAGTGAATGGTGAGTGGAAAATGAGGAAGGGATCCGTGTATTAGACAGTCAAAATGTCGCAGGTCCGATCGGGCACTGGGCCGCCCGATCGGATAAAGGTTAATTTTGTGGCTTGGGAAAAAAAAGTGTCTCGCCCGATCGGGCATCCTATTTTTGATCGGGTACTCAAGTCGCGCGCCCGATCGGGCGAGGTGTGCCCGACGTCATCGGGTAGGACGACTTTCTGGCAGATTTGACTTTGACCATTATGCTCATGCACCCGATCATGCACCCAATCGGGCAAGGTATTTTTGATCGGGTGCTAGGGTTGCGCACCCGATCGGGCACACCTTGCCCGATGTGGTCGGGTGCTCCTCTTTTCTTTCCTCAGCATGTTTTTACGCCCGCCCGATCGGGCATCAGCCACCCGATCTGAGCGGGCGAGCTACTGTTCAGTAAGTAGCTCGCCTTTTTGCAAGTTTGGGGCAGGCATGGCTCAATGTTCTCCTCAAATAGCATATTGATATCACGTATTTATATAGAGTTTTCTCCCTTATTTACAAGCTAATTTGTGCGTCATTGGAGCTCTTGGGAGCTATTTTGTGCTAACTATCGTATGTAGTTGTGGTTTCGTGTTTTAGTATTGAATTGCAGGTTTTATGGAGTTTTCTCCTTATTCCCGAGCCTTTTGGAAGCAACCACGGCTTTACGAGATGTTACGAGGCACGTAGGATGGCTCACGAGCTTTATGGATAGTTTAGGAGGTCCCAAGACCCCTAAACGTGAAGATTAGAGAGCCAAAGAGTCAAATGAGGTTTCCGTGCACTGATCGGGCAGAAATGGCCCGATCGGGCGAAATATTATGATCGGGTACGAAAGTTGCGGACCCGATCGGGCAAGGCGTGCCCGATCAGATCGGGCGAGAACACATGTGCCCAGACCCGATCGGGCATCTACCGCCCGATCCCATCGGGTCTAGTGCTGCTAGGTCTTATTGGGACGCTGCGGAGGAGGCGAGCTTGCTGGCACTTTTTGTCGCCAGACCCGATCGGGTGACTACCGCCCGACCCGATCGGGTGACTACCGCCCGACCCGATCGGGTGGGCCGCTTTTCTCGCCTTATTGCTGCACTGCTGCTGCCAGAGCCCAGAAGTGAAGTTGGGGGAATTTGTATGTGGACCCGATCGGGTACTGTGCTCGGGCCCGATCGGGTCTGGCGCTCTTTATCGCGCTTTTTCACTTTTTGTTTTCGTTTTTAGTGAACTTGAGGGGTATTATAAATACCTTTTCCTCATTATTTAGAGACATCTTATCTTTCATTCATCTATTATTCATCTTTCATTAGGTTTTATACTAGTTTTATTCTTCATTGTTCTTAGTTTAATTCAAACACTTTAGATTAATTTAGAGGTGATCAAACCTATTTCGATTTCAATAAAAGTTCCTGCTTTCCGTCAATTGGTACTCTTCTCTACTCTTTATCTCTTTAATTACTTTGATTGCTTAGTTTATTTATTTAATTGTTCATGATGAATTCTTAGGATTTCCAATTAGTTTTGTTGTTGTCAATTCGATTATGAGTGAGTAGTTCTCTTTCTAGGGTGTTAGATAGGAAAGCCATGTTTATACCATGATTGTGATTTA
Source organism: Patellifolia procumbens (assembly GCA_947645195.1). Lineage (NCBI taxonomy): Eukaryota > Viridiplantae > Streptophyta > Magnoliopsida > Caryophyllales > Amaranthaceae > Patellifolia > Patellifolia procumbens. The sequence goes on from CANSGD010000144.1 coordinate 7,325,405, forward strand.
GATTTCTATCAATTTGTAGGGCTTGATTAGGGTGATTGTGATGTGGTTTGTTCTTATTGAGTAATTAATGTCAGTGTACAATTTCATTGATTCCTTGTGGTTAATAGTTGTTTGCACAGATCCGTCTTACGACTAGAGGCCTAGGACACATCAGTAGTTCTGATTACGTTAGTGAACATGCGGCGTATGTTGAACTATGAGCGTTGAGTCTTAACCATAGCACAACATAGGCTCTAATCCCCCGACTCTTGACTTAGGTTTTAATAGTAGTTGACCCTATTTGATTGGTATAAGCATGGTGGACCGACCTAATACCCTAGACTTTTATTCCATAGTTTAATCCTCGATTTATTCAGTCTTCCGTAGTCTATTCCTTAGTTTAATTAATTCCTTCCTGATTTCATCTGGAGTAGCTGAATTGGTTGAATATTGATTTAGAAACTCTGTCTCCCTGTGGATTCGACCCTGCTTCCACTGACTACCTAGTTAGAGGTCCGTAGGTTTATTTTTGATTAGGTGACACGACTAAAACCTATCAAATATCTGCACATCAAAGCACACAAGATCTAGGAACACATTAGTACCCTCACGCTCTCTCACATGCTACAAACTACGAAACAAAAGAAAAGAAAATCTAACTAAGAGATACGGGTTGCCTCCCGCAAAGCGCTGGTTTATGAAGGTCCCGCACGACCATATTACCTCTCTAGGCAGATGAATCAAGTGGGGAGGAATCAAAGCGGATTTCCTCCACACAACCAACAAAGGCACCCTCATGGTACAGCTTCAGACGTTGTCCATTTGCCTTAAATTTCTCTCCTTTTTGGTTGGCAACCTTGATGGCACCATGTGCCTTTACTTCAGTCACCTCGAATGGTCTAGACCATCGAGATTTGAGCTTTCCAGGAAACAGTCTCAACCTGGAATTGAACAATAAGACCTTGTTGCCAACCTTGAACTCTATTTTTCCTATCATCTTATCATGCAACTTCTTCGTTTGCTCTTTATAGAGCCTGTGATTCTCATAAGCATCCAAACGGAGCTCATCCAACTCATTGAGTTGAAGAAGTCGTGCTTCACCTGCAACTGTCAAATCAAGGTTAATATCTTTGACCGCCCACGCAGAAAGATACTCCATCTCAACTGGTAGATGACAAGCTTTGCAATAAACCAGTCGATAGGGTGTGGTACCCAAAGAAGTCTTAAAAGCAGTGCGGAGCGCCCAAAGAGTATCATCAAGTTTCAAAGACCAATCTTTTCTAGCCTTAGTGACAACTTTCTCAAGGATCCTCTTAATTTTCCTATTAGACACTTCTACTTGGCCACTAGTCTGAGGGTGATAGGCAAGACCGACTTTGTGGGTGACTCCATGTTTTGTCAATAGGGCCTTGAAGGTGCTCTTATGAAAGTGAGAACCTCCATCACTAATTACAACACGGAGGACACCAAAACGGGGAAAGATTATTTTCTTGAACATCTTCATCACAACCTTGGAATCATTGGTTGGTGATGCTATTGCTTCCACCCATTTAGTCACATAGTCAACATCCACTAAAATATACCTATTCCCACAAGAGGTAGGAAAGGGTCCCATAAAATCAATCCCCCACACATCAAAAGGTTCGACCTCTAAAATCCCACTATGTGGCATCTCTTGCGTTTTTGAAATATTACCCGTCCTTTGACAAGCATCACAAGACAAAAAAAAGGCACGGGCATCTTTAAAAATCGAAGGCCAATAGAAACCACTATGTAGGACTCTAAAACCAGTCGCTTGGGAACCTAGATGACCACTAGAAGGCATACTATGACAATGTAGCAAAACACCCTCTATTTCCCAATCAGGGATGCAACAACGAAACATCCCGTCGGAGCACTTCTTATATAGGAAAGGATCCTCCCAAAATACATTCTAGCATCATGATAAAACTTTTTGCGCTGCTGATATGTAAGATTGGGAGGATGAGAACCACTAACACAGAAGTTAGCAAAATTAGCATACCAAGGAGTTTTAGAGGACACAGAAAACAAATGATCATCTGGAAAAGTGTCATCTATAGGAGGGTCAGAAGGGGATCCAAACCTCAACCTAGAAAGGTGGTCGGCGACCACATTCTCAGCACCCTTCTTATCTTTGATTTCCATGTCGAATTCTTGCAGCAAAAGAATCCATCTGATGAGTCTAGGTTTGGCCTCCTTCTTGGCCATCAAGTACTTCAACGCAGCATGATCAGTGTGTACTATAACTTTCGAACCTATCAGATAGGTTCGAAATTTATCCAATGCATAGACTATGGCTAGTAACTCCTTCTCTGTCGTAGCATAATTAACCTGGGCTGGATCCAAGGTTTTGCTAGCATAGTGAATCACATGGAGTAGCTTATCCTTCCGCTGACCTAGTACTGCCCCTATTGCATAATCACTAGCATCACACATGATCTCGAAAGGAAGATTCCAATCTGGAGGTTGTATAATAGGGGCAGTGATCAAAGCTGTCTTTATCATGTCAAAATACTCCAAACAATCATTAGTAAAATTGAACGTGGCACCCTTTAGCAACAATTGAGTGAGGGGTTTCGCAATTTTTGAAAAATCTTTGAAAAATCTGCGATAAAACCCTGCGTGACCAAGGAAACTCCTCACTCCTTTGACATTCATTGGAGGGGGAAGTTTCTCGATCACCTCAATCTTTGCTCTATCCACTTGGATGCCACGCTCAGAAATCATTTGACCTAAAACGACACCTTCATTCACCATGAAGTGACATTTTTCCCAATTAAGCACGAGGTTTGCCTCAACACATCTTTTAAGCACTTTGGACAAATTATGCAGGCAAACATCAAAATCAGAACCATAAACACTGAAATCATCCATAAACACTTCCATGATATTTTCAATAAAATCAGAGAATATGGCTATCATGCAGCGTTGGAAAGTAGCGGGAGCGTTACACAATCCAAATGGCATCCTACGATATGCGAAGGTGCCATAAGGACATGTAAACGTAGTCTTTTCCTGATCATCTAGATGGATGGGAATTTGGAAGAAACCAGAATATCCATCCAGATAACAGAAATAGCTATGCTTGGCTAGCCTTTCGAACATCTGATCAATAAAGGGAAGGGGGAAATGGTCTTTCAGAGTGGCATTATTAAGTCTACGATAATCAATGCACATACGCCACCCTGTGACAGTCCTAGTGGGAATCAAATCACCCTTTTCATTTTCAACAACAGTGGTCCTCCCCTCCTTGGGAACCACTTGCACAGGACTGACCCACTTCGAATCAGCAATGGGATAAATGATCCCTGCATCTAACAGTTTCATAATTTCTTTCTTCACCACCTCTTGCATGTTAGGATTCAAACGCCTCTGAGGTTGAATGCAAGGGCGGTGATCCTCTTCAAGATTAATACGATGCATACAAAAATCAGGGCTAATGCCCTTTAGATCATCAATACTATACCCAATAGCCTTCTTGTGTATACGAAGCACAGCAAGCAAGCTTTTCAATTGGCTATCTGTGAGTTTAGTACTGACAATCACAGGACATTCTTCCTTATCATCTAAAAATTCATACTTCAAATGAGAGGGAAGTGGTTTGAGTTCCACTTTAGTTACCTGAGGAGTAGAACTGGAGCATACACTTTCAAGTACCACAGTTTCCTGTTTCTGTTCAGCTCCATGACCCTCTAAATCAGCAAGATAGGCATCAACATCAGTATCGATGCCTAAGGAGTCACTCTCAGTCAATGCTACCTCCAATGGGTCAGCATCACGTATCTGCTGAAATGCAGACATCACAGCTTTGTCTACCACATCTATCCTGCAACAAGATTCTTCAAGCATAGGAGACTTCATAGCATTGGTTAGTTTGAAAGTGACAGTATCATCACCAACACTCAAAGTCAAAGATCCTGACTTGACATCAATAACAGCACCTTCAGTGCACAAAAATGGTCTGCCCAAAATAATAGGAATTTGGGAGTCCTCTTCCATATCCAACACAAAAAAATCCACAGGAATGTAAAACTTTCCCACCCTAACAGGGACGTCTTCTAAAACACCTATAGGGTATTTTATAGAACGGTCAGCCATCTGCAAAGTAATTTGAGTGCACTTAAGTGCCCCCATATTCAGTTTATTACAGACAGGCAAAGGCATGACAGACACAGATGCACTTAAATCACATAATGCTTTATCAATAAAAAGTGCACCTACATGACAAGGGATGGAAAAGCTACCAGTTCTTTCAATTTAGGTGGAGATTTATTTTACAAAACGGCACTACACTCTTCAGTGAGTGCGACTCTATCTACCCCACCAAAATCTCTCTTTTTAGTGATCATTTCCTTCAAAAACTTAGCATAGACAGGCACCTGAGAAATAAGTTCAGTGAAAGGAACCGTTACCTCAAGGTTCTTGACCATGGCCAAGAACTTACCAAGTTGTTGATCCACCTTGGACTTTTGCATTCGATAAGGAAAAGGCAACCTTGGTGTAAAAGGTGTATCAGAAACTTTCTCCTTCTCCTTCTTCTTTTCTGCCTGTTCAGCTGTTTCAGATACTTTGACATCAGACGTCGAATTCTTCTCCAATTCCTTCTCTACTACCTTCTTCTCCTTGCTAGGGAAAATATCATCATCAATGGGCATAGAAGGAGCAGCATAAGCAGTGCCACTACGAAGAGTAACGACATTTGCTTGCTCCCTATGTGTAGGTTGCCCTGGCAATTGTCCCTGCTGCCTCTGTGCATTAGTTTCTGCCAATTGAGCAATTTGGGTCTCAAGAAGTTTGATGTGTTTCTCTTGAGCCCTCTGAGCATCCTCATTGGCATCCTGCATAGCCTGCATAGCCAACAACTGTCTTTCTTGAGTTTTCTGTGCCTCCTCATTTGTCTTTTGCATAGACAATACTAGTTTTATCAGTTCAGAAGTACTAGGCTCTTGTGAGGTTGCATTTTGTGGTGCTGGCTGATAATTTTGATGGGAAGGTCTTTGGAAACCAGGGGGATTGTGAGAATTCCCTTGGTTGTGGTAGTAGTTGGGTTTTGGGTTGTTATGTGGAGGTTGATAGGAATTTTGTGGGGGATGGTAGGAATTTTGTGGCTGTGGGTTCTGAACGTTGTTACTTCTATAGGAAAGAAGTGGGTTGTCTTTCCAACCAGGATTGAATGTGTTGGAGTAGGGGTTATTGGGTTGTCTTTGCTGAAAAGCATTAGCCTGCTCCATCTGATTCTGACTGAACTGACAATCATGGCCGAAGTGACCCTGAATACCACACACCTCGCAGTAAGATGAGGTGATGGGTGCAACTGCTGACATAGCATTGATGCTCATAGGCGGAGATGTTGAACTAGAGGACTTCAATAGCTGCTGAGTTAGTTGCGCCATCTGAGATGTAAGCAATGAAATAGCGTCCACTTCAAGTACCTTCTTAGTGAAACTCCTAGATGATGAATGGTCATTGGCTGCAAGATTTGCTAGGAAGTCATAACCCTCATCAACTGCCTTGTCTAAAAAGACTCCTCCTGCAGGCGAATCAACAGTACTCTTCGTCTGAGGCTGCAGACCATTATAAAAAGTCTGCGTCAGAAACCACTTGTCCATATTATGATGTGGACATTCCCTCTGTAGGTCTCTGAATCTAGTCCACGCCTCCCTCAATATCTCATCTGGCTCTTGGGAAAACGTGGTCAACTTGTTCCTGATTTCTGCTGTTTTTGTGGGAGGGTAATACTTATGTAGAAATGCAGCAGAAATCGCCGGCCATTCTGTCTCAGTGATATCGCTGAACCACCTCTGAGCCTTGTCTCTGAGTGAGAACTCAAATAACATAACTTTCAGCTGCTCAGGTGTGACTCCTTGATGTTTAACAGTCCTGCAGAGTTGTTGGAATCTCTGCAGATGGTTGGCCGGATCTTCAGAAGGATGCCCACTAAACTGATTCTGCTGCACCATATTAATTAGTGCAGGTTTGATTTCAAAATTGTTCGTAGCAGTAGTGGGCATCGGTGGACCTGTGGGTATGCCTTCAGGATTAGGCACCCCATAAGATTTCAGTGACTTCTCCATTGGTAATGTAGAAATCTCTGAATCTGGCTTCTCTTGATCAAATTCTGCTCTAAGATCCCGAAGTATTGCTTCTGTGTCGGGATCTCCAGGAATAATATGAGTTTTCTTTTGATACCTGGACATATAAGAGAAAACGACAAGATAACCGTAAGAACGGCCTCAATTGGAACGGGAGGTTCCAATGAGGCAAAAGAAGTACGCTAATTAATCGAATAAGAACTAGAAAACTAGCCGTCTCCCCGGCAACGGCGCCAAAATTTGATAGGTTAAAGTCGTATCACCTATTCAAAGATAAACCTACAGTCCTCTAACTAAGGTAGTCAGTGGAAGCAGGGTCGAATCCGCAGGGAGACAGAGTTTCTATATTAATATTCAATTAACTAACTACTTCAGATGGAAATAGGGAGAATTAATAGAACTAATGAGTAAGCTAAGGAATACGAATTAAATCGAGGATTTAACTATGGAATAAAAGCCTAGGGTATTAGGTCGGTCCACCATGCTTATACCAATCAAACAAGGTCAACTACTATCAAAACCTAAGTCAAGAGTCGAGGGATTAGAGCATGTGTTGAGCTATGGTTAAGACTCAACGCTCATAGTTCAACATACGCCTCATGTTCTGTAACGCCCCGTAATTTCACTAGAATATCGCGCGTTAATTTATATGGTTTACATTGTTATTTAAAACTCCAAATATAAATTCGTTTATAAAAAAAATTATATTCTATTAAATAAATGGTCATATTTGAAGCCGGAAAACATTTCGGTAGATAATATGTCATGCGTATTAATTTTGTAATATAGTTAGTTATTTATACTATAAATTTTAGTGTTGTATGATTTAATTTTCAAGCGTTAATTATATATGTTCGACGATAATTTTATCTACTCTTATATTTTTAAACTTATAATGTCTTTTACATTTCATTATATATGTATATATATATATATATTTATTTATATATTTCAAATCGTGAATAATATATTTACTCGTTTATTTATTTTGGTTGTTGTACTTGTGTCGGTATTGTTTAAATGAACAATGTGACTCTTGTATGAGTACATTATATAAAATGTGTATGATTAGTAAGTGCATATTTATATTACGTTATTATTCATAATTTTTAATTATAAAAAATATTACCATATGTTTCATTTATGAGCGTTTACAATTAATTGATTGCATTACATACTAGCAAGTTGCGCATACACCATGCTTAACACATGGGGGTCCGAACATTATGGGCATTAGGGGGATAATGTAAAGTCTTGACCAGCTTTGTATTCCTTTGAAACATTTATAATAATCAAAAGTCATACCCCTTCATTCACCCTCATAAACCACCATCATCATGGCCATTATGTGCCAATTTAAATCCACCTTTAATCACCCTTATTACTGCCCCTTATGCTGAGTTTAAAACTCAGAAAATCAACCCCCTCCCCATCCCATTCACACGCCATTCACCAAGGAAAAGAAAGAGATAAAGTCTCCCCGATTTTCCCTTGCACACCCTCACGAAAATGAACATCGCCGGAGATCTAACCGTTGGATCGTCTTCAAATTTGGACAGCATGTTCTTAACATCTATACCTTCACTTTGACCGAGGAATTTTTAATCCGAGATTTATATCACCGGAAATCGTGGTCGAAACACCACTGAATGTTTTAGAGGACCCTAAAATCGTTTAAAAGGGGAATACTTTGTTCAATGGAGGAGAAGTCTTCAAGGGAGAATAAGGTTTTGATGATCCGCACGTTTTCTAGGCTATTATATTATGTTTTGCAGCACTCTTCTCGAAGATCGAGGTAACTAGCGTTTTTCTATCACGTTAGGAAATGAGAAGTAAGCTTAGGTTGTTAGAATTATCGTTAGAGAATTTAGTATCATGTTAGGATGAACTTAGAAGATTGTATTTGTACTACTCTTGTTGAAATCATGTTAGGCTAAGTTTTTACTTGAATTCATATATCTAATGTTCCCTTATTCTGCCGTTGTTATTGTGTTATTGAAATGACTTGATTGTAAATGAATGGAAACTTTTAATTTTGATTTATGTGAATGATTTGGGAATTTGAGAAACTTATGATTTTTGATGCTAAGCAATTCATTTTGTATGGTGATTGGTTGGTTTTGACTTGTGATCATTTTGTATGATGTTCAATGCCTTGAGGTTTTGTCAAACAAACCCGCGAAGCTGTGTGGTCGCGGCCCGTGACCCAGTTCGCTGTCCGCGAACAGATTGGCCAGCCTGTTTTCAAATGGTCATATCTCACTCGTTTGTTATCGGAATTAAGCTTGTGACCAGTCGTTGGAAAGCTAACGAGCTAAATTTTAATGTCCCATTGTAATTTTCTAAAAATATTATCTGTGGTGAGTGTTAGGTCTGTTTAAAGTTGTTGTTGTGTGCATAGTTAGCTTACAGCATGATTTCGTGTTTCGTAAATGACTTTGGTAGTATTGTGGAGTATCCTAAGGCATGTTTGAAAGTATAATTTTAGTACTTGATACCATTTATTAATTCTTATGCCAAGTTTGAGTTTTCGGCGTCGTAATGTTTGGGGGAGAATAACACTGCCCTTAGCATCACTTCGCCAAGAGTTATGTACGGAGAGTATTGTGACTTGATCATAATTTAGTTCGTACCCAAACTCAGATAACGTTTTGATGTTTTGTATGCCTTTCATTGTATTTGTAGTATACTTTGATTAGTTTACCGTATCAATTTGGGATTTGTGAACTTCGATGATTTTGAGGATCTGATGATTTTAATGATTTTAATAATTTAAATGATTTTTAATGAGTTTGATGGTTTTAATGGTTTTAACGATTTTTGATAACTTTGATGATTTTAATGACTTTGATGGATCTAATCGTTTTGACGAATTTGATGATTTGATGAATTTGACGAATTTGATGAATTTGATGATTTGAAGTATATTATTTTGTCTTTGAATTTGAAGTTTGGTTTTTAATTGAGTTGAGTAGCATAAGGGACGGTGACCCGAAGGTAACGAACATGCACTCCGAGGGGTCAGGGGACATCACGTTGGGTGTTACCCTGCATTGGAGATACCTAGGACTTGTTGTCGTCCGAGAGGTCGGGAGATACTGCGGGTATTGTCCCGCATCGGGAGTTTGGCCATTCTTAGACACAGACGGTAGGGAACGTAACCCACAGGCCGTTCTGGAGGTTGCGACCTGACATTTCTTGAGGAGGTGGGTTGCGGGTCACTAGCGTTCACTCTCTCTATGTATAATTGTTTATTTTCAAATTGTTGGTGTTTTTGTGATCCCTTTGATGTTGGTCTTTCGAAATTCTTTATTTTAAACATCTAAAGCATCCTTCTTAGTACTTTATAATAAAGTTTGACGTTTGTTGCAATGTGTACTTTGCCATCGTTTGTTGCTATTTGTGTTGTCTTGTCTTTGACGTTTGTTCTAACTTCATTTAAGTTTACTATTTGTTTCCTAAATTGGGCTGGGAGAACTGCTAGTTACTCCCCACTGATTGTGGAATTTTTGTTAATATATATTGTAGATGACGATGCTGTTTAGAGTTGTTACAATATGGATCGGGGTTGTGCGTTTACCCGTGTAAGCAAGAAGGTTGTGCTAGTCATAGTGGACGAGCATTATGAGTCTGAGATTAGGACTAGTTTTCTAGTTGGTTTCAAGTAGTTTACCTTTGTTAGTTTTAGAGTTGATCTTTTGGATTTTGGTTTTATATTTCGAATTTGGTTAAGTTTCGAGATTATGGATAATTATGGTTATGGATTTGGCTTGTTTAGTTAGAGATGAGGGTATGAGACCTCATTCCTCTTTATATATATATGATTTGGAGTTTCGATTACTATTATGGGACTCGTTGTTTATTTTAGTTTTAATTTTACCCCATAGAGTGACATTATCGTCTCGGTGGTATTTCCGCTACCATTGATTTGATCGTTGTTACATTTATTTAAGTTAAAGCTTAGTTGGTAAAAGACGGGATGTTACAATTGGTATCAAAGCCAAACGTTCCAAAAACTCTCATTCAGTTGCTACATTTTTCACGAGATAAGAATAAAGCAATAATAAAGATGATTACCAAATTGACGGAAAGGGGGAACATTAATTGAATTGAAATAGTTTTCGAATCTCTTCTACAATGGAAAACAATGAAAAACTAGGCTAGGAGCTCTCTAAAATGTTCAATATATTAAAAGATACCAATAAAAACATCCTAAAAAGTATTTATATTTCCTAAGAAAACAATAAGATAGAGTGGGGAAATAACGAAAAATCGCGTCCCCGTGTCGTCCACCCGATCGGGCGGCCCTTTGCCCGATCGGGTCTGGGAACAAGTTTCCAGCAGTAGCCTAATTGGCTTCACCCGATGTGATCGGGCAACTTCCACCCGATCGGGGCCGCAACCCTAGCACCCGATCGGGCAAGTCACCCGATGGCATCGGGTGGAAGTCTTCTTTAGTGCTCTAAAAAATCAGCAAATTGGCTAAGTGTAAGTCCGCCCGATGGGATCGGGCAAGTCCACCCGATCGGGCGGAAAATCTGAGCTTTTGGCTTATTTTACTCGTACTCGATCGGGCAGTAGTTGCCCGACCCGATCTGGCGAGACTTCTTTCTTCCTTGCTTCTACTTGGCTTCAGACGCCAAGTCTTTTGCACATTTCTTCTTCACAACGGGGTCCGAATACCATCTCGAGACCGCCAAGATGTCTCATAACCTTCCGCTATAGCGTGGTGCTCAAAACATCAAGTAAATAGGGAGTTTTTCCCTAAAAACTTGCAAAATGATATGGAACACACAAACCACAACTATATCGAAATGGTTAGCATAAATAGATCCTAAGAGCTTCAATATCGCACAATTTAGCTTGTAAAGAAAGGGAAAAACTCTATAAGAAATCAATATATCAGGTCACAAACATAATCAGAATCACTAATGTGTTCTAAACTTCTACAAGTAAGACTGATCTGTACGAACGATTATTAGCTAGACATAACTCATGAAATTGCCACTAACATAAATCATGGATTCACGAACAAATCACATTACAATCGCTCTAATCAAAACCTAGAAACTATAGCAATTCAAGTACCAATCATGGCATAAACATGGTTTTCTCCCTAAGAGCCCACAAAAGGAATCTACTCACTCATGGCTACGAGACAAAAACAATTCTATGTAAAGATTCATAATTGACAATGAAAGCAATAATCAATCACAAACAATCTAAGTATGAATAAATAAGAACGAAACGAAAATAAAGAGATTACCGAAATTGAGTCTGAAATATGATCTATATTGAAAACCAAATCAACGATCCAAACATCAACAATGGAGAGAAAATTAGAGTTCTAATACTAGGGCTTAAAGAAATAAAAATGAAAAATAAGATGTCTCTAAAAATAAACTAAGTGTTGTATTTATACTAAGTCTAAAAAGGATAGAAAAAGGATTAAAAACGGGCGAAAAAACGTGCGTCATTAACCAAAAATAACATCCGTCGGATCGGGCAAAACCGCCCGATGAGATCGGGCAAATCACTCGTCTTCAAAATCAGGCCTGGTACCAAAAGCACACCCGCCCGATCGGGAGGGTCTTATATCTTTTCAATACTCAAGCAGGCGAAGCAGCAAACACAACAGGGGCAACTAGGCATGGTAGAAAAACCGCCCGATCGGGCGTTTTGACGATCTTCCCAGCAACAATGATTTCGCCCGATCGGGCGCCCCTTGGTATCGGGCGAACTGCAATTTCTCTTCTTTGGCTCTTTGAGCAAAAACTTTGAACCAAGGACGCCTCTAAGCCTATGGAGTGTCGCCTTAGAGCTCCGCAACTCAGCATATATGCCTCATAACTTCGTCATTCATATGTTGCTCCTCAAAACAGCAGAAAATAGGAAGAAAACTCGCTAAAACCTGTAATTCAACATAGAAAACTGATATCATGTTATTTTATATAGTTTTCCCCCTACTTTTGGGCTAAATTGTGCGTCAAACTATGCTCTTAGGAGCTATTTTATGCTAACTCCTCTATCTAGTTGTGTTGTATGTTAAATTACAGGTTTTAGTGAGTTTTCTCCCTATTTTCTGCTATTTTGAGCATCAACATATGATAGGCGGAGTTATGAGGCAGATTTGCTAAGTCGCGGAGCTCTAAGGCCACATTTCATAGGCTTAGAGGCGTCTTTTATTCGAAGCCAAAGGAAGGAAACAACAAATCGCCCGACACCATCGGGCTGGATTCGCCTGATCGGGCGAAATCTCTGATGTTGGAAGATCGTCGAAACGCCCGATCGGGCGATGTCGCCCGGAACCATCGGGCGGATTTTTTCACTATGCCCAGTTGCCCTGCTATGCTTGCCAGATGCTTCTGAAGAAGACGTAAGACCCGCCCGATCGGGCGAATTTCGCCCGTACCCATCGGGCGGTTTGCAAGGTGCTGCCAGATCCCAATTTGTTGAAGAGTTAATTTGCCCGACGACATCGGGCGGTTTAGCCCGATCGTGCGGATTGAATTTTTAGTTTAATGACGCGCGTTTTGTCGCTCGTTTTTAATCCTTTTTCTATTCTTTTTAGACTTAGTATAAATACAACACTTAGTTTATTTTTAGAGATATCTTATTTTTATTGTTAATTCATTAAGCCCTAGTCCTAGAACTCTAGTTTTTTCTCTTCATTGCGCGTATTTCGTATTCAGACTCAATTTCGGTAATCTCTTTATTTTCGTTCATTCTTATTTAGATTGTTTGTGATTGATTATTGATTTCATTGTCAAGTATGAATCTTTACTTTGAATTAGTTTTGTCTTTCTTAGCCATGAGTGAGTAGTCCCCTTTTCTAGGGCTTTAGGGAGGAAAACCATATTTATGCCATGATTGCTATTTGAATTGCTATAGTTTCTAGGTTTTGATTAGAGAGATTGTAATGTGATTTGTTCGTGAATTCATAATTTATATAAGTGGCCAATTTCATGATTTATGTCTAGCCAATAATCGTTCGTATAGATCAGTCATACTTTTAGAGGCTTAGAACACATTAGTGATTCTGATTATGTTTGTGACCATACTGCATATGTTAAATCACGAGCGTTGAGACCTGACCATAAGCTTGACACGTGCTCTAATCGTTCGACTCTAAACCTAAGTGATATTAGTCTTTTGGACCTCTTGAAGGGTATAAGCATGGTGGACCAAACTATTGCCCTATACTTTTAAGGAAAATTTGTCAGAAATAAGCCAACCTTTGCGTTGACCGCTTCTAACAAGTCAACCTTAATTTATTCCAATAACAAGTAAACCTTGTACATACTTTTACTTTTAACAAGTTTTTTTACCGGTTACTTATTATTAACTTGTTAGTTTCACCTAGTCACGTGTGTCATTTTGATTGGTTTAATTTTTTATAAAAAATTTACATACCAGCGACCCAGCCCAGTCTATCTTCTCTCCTTATTTCCTTTTTCCCTCTCCTCTTCCTTCCCTCCCACGATCTGACGACCACCAGTCAACCACCACCTTCCTCCTATTTCCTTGCCACAACAAAATCCATGTTCTTTGCTTTACATCCTTTCTTTCTCCTCTCCCTTTCCTACTTGTTATAAAAGAAAATTATTTGAATTTTTTTCTTCACTGCCATAGATTCTTATTTCCCCACTTTAATTGAAATTTATGAGTGTACGAGGTCTGTGATTATAAATAATGGTGGCAATGTTTTACAGGTAGGAGAACAATTTACTAATTTTATAATTGTCTTGAGAACTAGTGAAGCAGTCAAAATGTTTGGAGGAAATATGCACATCTCTTTTGGTGCTGGAATGAATGCTGCTGGGGTTGTAGGAGAGGCTGCAAAAGCTGATATACGGGCTGGAGATGGAGAATGTGCAGCTGCTATACATATAGCTGTAGTAAAGTTATCATTGCTGCAAAATATAGAGTCAATGATTGAAATCCTTGTTCATTTCTGTTTGATGTCAAAAGTAGCATAAAATTAGAGGAACAATGTAATGACGTATCTTTTTCATAGAGGAACAATTGTTAGTGGACCTGCATATTTGAGCAGTGAAACTAGCACTTAGGAAATTGCTAGATGCATTCTTACATATTTTCCATTTCTTGGAACTTTTTTAATGGGATGATCAATTGAATAATCATTTTTATAGGTCTCCTAATAGGATCCTCACTACATTTCTTGTGGGGATCAAATTGTCTTTCAAAGAGGAATCAAAAAGGATTGATTTATAGCTTCGTAGCAAAGGGAACGGTGGTTCTGCTAGAGCTTCATGCTGCCTGAAATAGAGTAGTCAGATTATCACCGTCGTCGGAGCGTGGCTGCGGGAGTGTTGGTGAGGTGAGGTGTTTGTTGGGTGAGGGAGATTGGTGCTGGGATCTGGTGTTGGAGGTGGGGAATGTGAGGAGGAAGAGGGGGTTTATATTTTTGTTTTTCAAATATAAATTTAAAATATTAAATGGTTAATAAGAGAGCGACACGTGTTATTGAACCTGTTAAAAAGGTTAATGAAGGATGATAGCCGGTTTTGACTTGTTAGAAGCGGAGGGGTATGAAAGGTTGACTTGTTAATGGAATATGATTAGGTTGACTTGTTAAAAACGGTCAACGCAAAGGTTGACTTATTCTTAATAATTTTTCCTACTTTTAATTCATAGATAAATCTTCAGTTTAGTCCTGTTTTCCTTAGTTTAATTATTAGTTCAGTCTTTTCTTCCTGATTTCATCAGAAGTAGTTATTTGATTGAATATTAACATAGAAACTTTGTCTCCTTACGGATTCGAACCCGCTTCCCTTGACTACCATTGTTAGAGGACTGTAGGAATTATCTTTCAATAGGTGATATGACTTTGGCCTATCAAATTTTGGCGCCGTTGCCGGGGAGACGGCTAGTTTTCTAGTTTCTATTCGATTATTTAGCGTACTTCTTTTTTGCCTCATTGGAACCTCCCGTTCTAATTGAGGCAATTATCATGATTATCTTGTTGTTTCTCTTTTATGTCCAGGTATCAAAAGAAAACTCATATAATCCCTGGAGATCCCGATACGGAAGCAATACTTCAGGATCTTAGAGCAGAGTTCGAACAAGAGAAACCGGATTCAAAGATTTCTTCATTACCAATGGCGAAGTCGCTGAAATCTTATGGGGTGCCTAATCCTGAAGGCAAACCCACAAGTCCACAGATGCCCACAATTGCTGCAAAAAATTTCGAGATCAAACCTGCACTCATCAATATGGTGCAGCAAAATCAGTTTGTTGGGCATCCTACTGAAGATCCGGCCAACCATCTGCAGAGATTACAACAACTCTGCAGAACTGTTAAACATTAAGGAGACACACCTGAGCAGCCAAAGGTTATGTTGTTCGAGTTTTCACTCAGAGACAAAGCTCAGAGGTGGTTCACTGACATCGCAAAGACAGAATGGTTGGGGATATCTGCTGCATTCCTTCAAGAGTATTACCCTCCCACAAAACAGCAGATATCATAAACAAGTTGGCCACGTTTTCCCAAGAGCTAGATGAGACATTGAGGGAAGCGTGGACTAGATTCAGAGACCTACAGAGGGAGTGTCCACATCACAATATGGACAAGTGGTTTCTGACGCATACTTTTTACAATGATCTGCAGCCCCAGACGAAGAGCACAGTTGATTCGTCTGCAGGAGGAGTCTTTTTAGACAAGGCGGTCGATGAGGGCTATGATTTCCTAGCCAATCTTGCAGCAAATGACCATTCATCTTCTAGGAGTCTAACTAAGAAGTACTTGATGTTGACGTTATTTCATTGCTTACTTCTCAGATGGCGCAGCTGAATCAGCAGTTGCAAATAATGAAGTCTTCTAGTTCGACACCTCCGCCTATGAGTATCAATGCCAAGTCAGCAGTTGCACCCATCATCTCATCTTACTATGAGGTGTCTGGTATTCAGGGTCACTTTAGCCATGATTGTCAGTTTGGTCAGAATCAGATGGAGCAGGCGAATGCTTTTCAACAAAGACAACCCAATAACCCCTACTCCAACACATTCAATCCTGGTTGGAAAGACAACCCACTTCTCTCATATTGCAGCAATAATGTGAAAAACCCTCACCCTCCACAAAACAACTACCAAAACCAACCACAAAATTCATATCAACCTTCACAAAATCACCAAAAGCCCAACTAATACCAAAACCAAGGGAATTCTCAGAATCCCCCTGATTTTCATCGTCCTACCCATCAGAATTTCCAGCCAACACCACAACCAGTAGCCCCACAAGAGCACACCACATCTAACTTGATGAAGCTTATGTTGGCCATGCAAAAGACCAATGAGGACACGCAAAATGATTTGACTTAGTTTTCTAGATAGCTGGGCATTTGTGATTTTGAGGCTATGATTTGAATTCTGATTGCTATGACTAGGAGCAAGTTTTGATTATTATACGCTACATTGTGCTGCATGCCTGAACTGGTTAGACTGTGAGGCCTTTTGTAGCCTTTTGGATTCATATTACTATCCAGTCTGTTTTTGGTGTGTTAGTTCATCTTTAGTGGATTGATCTTGACTTTGACTTCGTACTTATCTGATGTCTGGTGACTTGTTACTTTTGCTATGATAGAGGCGTTCTTTGGTCTTATTCTTGAGCCCCAGAGTGAAATTTCATTATATTTTTATCCTCCTTAGCCCCGCTGAGCCTAATGACTTGATTCATGCTACTGACCCTTATTACATGCCCATGGTCTTCATATATATATATTATTACCAAGCCTAGCTTGGGGGAGCATTTGTGTGGGTTGAGTTTGAGATTTGATACTATGGTTTGCGTTGCTTGAGGAATAAAAGTGTATTATATATGGTTTCAAGTGTGTGAAAAATGAAAGAAAAATCAAGTTTTGAGTTGCGTGGATGTTGGTTCGAAACGAAAAGAAAAGAAAAAAAAATGAGAAATCAAAGTTTCAAAGACAATAAAATTCCCTCATTCACGTTGTCTAAGAAGAGAAAAAAAAATTTATACTTCATTGCTTGAAGATTGGGTTTGTTGTGAGTTTTCATTGTTTCATGAGAGTTGGGATGCATCTTGTGGTTACTTGGTGTTGTTGGGAGTTGTTTCGTCCATCTTCGGCCTTGATATGAATCCCTTTTGCTCCCTCATGCTCGGTTTTTTCACCAAATTTCCTAGAATTGTTCTCTACCCTTACCTAAGCCCCATTACAACCCTAAAAAGTCCTCTTGAGCTTGTGTTTACAATGTTTATTGGATTGATTTTGAGTCAGTTTGTCAAAGCTAAAGAGTATGTCTGCTAACTGAGTCGACTATTAGGATGAGCGACATTTAACCTTCTTAAACACATGAGAGTGTGAGTGGAAAGGGACATTTATGGTTGGGTTGGTGAGTGTTCGGACACATTCTTTGCCTGCCACAAAATTGAGAGGAGTGACACCTCGGTGAGCACCTTTTCAGGACATGTATGTCGTGTAGATGTTGCATTTGATGTTTTGCTTGGATGATTGGTAGTTGGATGGATCTGAACAACTGATTTTGAATTTTGCCTGTTGAACGATTCTTAGTCTTGAAAATGTTTGAGCTTTGAATGTTTTGTTCTCTTGGGGTGAGGCAATTTATTCCATTGGTCATGATTCATTTTCTTGAGGACAAGCAAAGGTTTAGCTTGGGGGAATTTGATATCATGTTATTTATATAGTTTTTCCCCCTACTTCTGAGCTAAGGTGTGCGTCAAACTATGCTCTTAGGAGCTATTTTATGCTAACTCCTCTATCTAGTTGTACTTTGCGTGTTTAATGTTAAACTACAGGTTTTAGGGAGTTTTCTCCCTATTTTCTGCTATTTTGAGCATCAACATTTGATAGGCGGAGTTATGAGGCAGATTTTCTGAGTTGCGGAGCTCTAAGGCCACATTTCATAGGCTTAGAGACGTCTTTGATTCGAAGTCTTGGCTCAAAGAGCCAAAGGAAGGAAACAGCAAATCGCCCGACACCATCGGGCTAAAATCTCTGATGCTGGAAGATCGTCAAAACACCCGATCGGGCGATGTCGCCCGGAACCATCGGGCTGATTTTTTCACTACGCCTAGTTGCCCTGCTGTGCTTGCCAGATGCTTCTGAAGAAGACGTAAGACCCGCCCGATCGGGCGGATTTCGCCCGTACCCATCGGGCGGTTTGCAAGGTCCTGCCAAATCCCAATTTGTTGAAGAGTTAATTTGCCCGACGACATTGGGCGGTTTAGCCCGATCGGGCGGATTGAATTTTTAGTTTAATGACGCGCGTTTTATCGCCCGTTTTTAATCCTTTTTCTATTCTTTTTAGACTTAGTATAAATACAACACTTAGTTTATTTTTAGAGACATCTTATTTTCATTGTTAATTCATTAAGCCCTAGTCCTAGAACTCTAGTTTTTTCTCTCCATTGTTGAAGGTTGGATCATTGCTTTAGTTTTCAATATAGTTCGTATTCAGACTCAATTTCGGTAATCTCTTTATTTTCGTTCATTCTTATTTAGATTGTTTGTGATTGATTATTGATTTTATCGTCAAGTATGAATATTTACTTTGAATTAGTTTTGTCTTTCTTAGCCATGAGTGAGTAGTCCCCTTTTCTAGGGCTTTAGGGAGGAAAACCATATTTATGCCATGATTGCTATTTGATTTGCTATAATTTCTAGGTTTTGATTAGAGCGATTGTAATGTGATTTGTTTGTGAATTCATAATTTATATTAGTGGCCAACTTCATGAGTTATGTCTAGCTAATAATCGTTCATACATATCAGTCTTACTTTTAGAGGCTTAGAACACATTAGTGATTCTGATTATTTATGTGACCATACTGCATATGTTGAATCACGAGCGTTGAGATCTGACCATAAGCTTGACACGTGCTCTAATCGTTCGACTCTAAACCTAGGTGATATTAGTCTTTTGAACCTCTTGAATGGTATAAGCATGGTGGACCAAACTATTGCCCTAGACTTTTAATTCATAGATAAATCTTCAGTTTAGTCCTGTTTTCCTTAGTTTAATTATTAGTTCAGTCTTTTCTTCCTGATTTCATTAGAAGTAGTTATTTGATTGAATATTAACATAGTAACTTTGTTTCCCTGCGGATTCGACCCGTCTTCCCTTGACTACCATTGTTAATGGACTGTAGGAATTATCTTTCAATAGGTGATACGACTTTAGCCTATCAAACACGCAAACCACAACTAGATAGAGGAGTTCGCATAAAATAGCTCCTAAGAGCATAGTTTGACGCACATTTAGCTCAAAAGTAGGGGGAAAAACTATACAAAATAACATATGGTATCAAATTCACTCTGAAATATTATTGTGCAATTGAAAAGTGTCTTTTAATTATGTGTTCTTAGTTGGCCCGCTACCTTTCCGAAAAGATATTTTATTATGCATTCTGACAACGTGAGCCCGACTAGTATAAATCATTTCCCACTTTTTCGACGGTTGGGTTATTCGTCGAACTTCGTAGCAAGCTTTCCTACTTCATGGACTTTCTCTCCTCCTTATAGGTGCGGCCTAGGCCCATACTTAACATGATATCACAGCCAGACCCACGGTTGGGCACTTTAATATACTTTAGATGACGAAAAAAAGGATATGTTAATGCCCATGGAACATTAAATATGAGAGTTCCACATTCATAATTGAACATATGTGTTCATCTAATAAGGGTAAGGGGCTACTCTCCTTATTGTCATATGATATTAAGGTGGAACTTTCTTCGGTCATGTGAAGTGAACCCTCTCTCCTCCTAATGAAAGTGACCCAAACCCAATTAAAAGGCATAATCAACAAAGTGAATGCCAAAAAAAGCCTCAATTTTAAACATAAATAAAATGAGTTTGTGGGGGCATTTTTGTAATGTAACTTGAATTAAGGCCCATATAATCTCCTAAGGATAAGAATGAGTTGGATTTGGGAAAGGTCTATTAAGACCCTTATGGGATCCAACAGATCTAAGATAGGATATTATGGTTCTAAAATGGATCCACAACATATAAATATCTAACAATTTTTAATTTATTATTGCCCCTTATTTTCTCTATATATATGAAGGAAAATGAATTTTACCGGCAACTAACCTTTGATGGTTAAAGTTAGGAGCCTAGGATTTTCCTCGGTGACTGACTCATGATGCATAGTCGGCTGTAACCACCATTTCATCATAGGGAGGATCCAGAAAACATGAGAAACTGTTCTGTGTTGGTTGCATAAAGCACAAGAAACCATGTAGAAAGAGATAGATAGATTTGGATTTGCGACAGAAAGAGTGATCTCACTAATGACCATTTTTCATATACGCTAATTTCTATTTAAATGCATTGGAACTTGAAATGGAATTTATATTCAATTATTCCCGTATAGAGTTATGCATTCCATTTTTAGTCACAAGTGATCATATGATCCAGCAGTGTCTTGTCTGCGAGCATCAAGCTATATTCATTCACAAGTGATCATATGCACGATGCACTATACACTATCCACTATGCAGTTTCTTGTCAGCGAGCAGCAAGCTACGTAGCTTAATTGTACATCTATATTCTATTATACTGATGCACGCTGTGATAACCTGACCACTTGACAAAAGTAACGTGCATCGGTGCATGGACAGGTGCATGTTATTACGTCCAAGGATTTTGATCAATTTTTTCAGAAAAACGGTGTATGTGGTCGAGTAAAATAAACTTGTGCATATCATCATCTGGTATTAGGATAGTAATACCTAAACTGAAAGGTTCAAATCTTCTAACTCAATTTCCGTCTTTTTTGTAGTACTTGTGTGTAAGTGTGGAGTTAGGAATTTTCGAATGAGGGGTTAGAATTAACAATTTGAGAAATGAAAGGGGAAAAAAATAGTGGTATGGAGATTTAAACCTTGTTCCATGAGTCGTTTACTCCATAGTAATTAAAAACCAACTAATCCAAAACTATTTAGAGTTTAGTGGTATTACACTATATTAAATAGTATATATACATTGAAAAATATTGATCTTTGGGGCGGCTACCCCCACCAGCCCCCCTCTTTCCGTCATTGCTTGTATGCCACATATTCACATTTATCCCCGAGTATATGATATACGTCTAGTGTCATTTTCTTGTGCTCTAAAATAGGAGTCTAAGATATCTCTGCTATTTATTTTCATTAAGCGTTTGTTACATCCTTGGTTGTGGCTTGACATTTCAATTTAATTAAAGAGGCTTGATTTTCGTGTTTTCCCCTTCCGTTATAGAAGTTACTTTTAAAGCGTTAAAATATGAGTCCATATTTCATTTGTAGGTCGTGTCGATTTGAAAGACAATTGCACATACTCCATTGTTGATTTTATACTCTGATACCACTCCTCACATAGGGCATGTTCTCTTCGTCTAATTGTAGCTCAACTGAACTGAACTGAACTTATTGGAGCTGAACCGAACTGAACTTATTGGAGCTGAACTGAACTAAATTGAACTTATTGGAGCTGATCTGAACTGAATTGAATTGAATATATAAGTAATAATTAAATAATACTTCCTCCGTTTTTTTTAGTTGACACGTTTTGACTTTTAACACTATTCACATAATCTATTTTGACTATCTTTTGTGATTTATACATAAGAGAAAATATAGTCATGTGGGTTCTTGTTAGATTCGTCTCATTATATATTTTCAAAATATCATATTTTTATAATTTTTACTCATCAATTTTCCAAGATAAAAGAGATTGAAATCACGCGTTGGCAAACGTGATAAAAGAAAAAGGTCAACTAATAAAAAACGGAGGAAGTAAATATTATGAATTTTAATTAATGAGTAATTATAATTCTAAGTAATAATATTTAATAATTTAGAATAGTAATAAATGAATAATGATAATATTATTTTGATGTTATTAAATAATAGTTATTAAAAAATAACTAATAGTAATAATGATAAATTGATTCTAGAAATAATAATTATTGATAATAATAATTAATAATGAGTAATTACTATTATTATTATTAATAATATATTAGTACTTGATGATGATGGTATAATAACAATAATGTCTAAGAAGTTAATTAATATTACAATTTTAATAATAAATAGCTTAAAACATGGGTTGGTTTGTATTTCTAACTAAATCACGATTTGTGATGGTTTGGTTTATAATATTTATACACCAAACCCCACCAAAAACCGCCAAAGTATCTTTAATATTCAACATAACGACGATATTGTACCTTAAATAATAGTACTACAATATAATTAGCAACTTTGTAAGATTTTAGATTTTTGTAGCTTATTAGTATGAAGTAATAGTGAATATCTGGTCGGTAGAATGAAACAGCAATTGCAAATTAGAATACTCTTACTGACATGAAATTTGGTTAAAACGCGCACAAACCCAAATCATGCTCAGCTATAATGATAATATTAATAATAGGGAGTAAAGATATAATAACAAATAATACATAAAAATAATAACTATAATCATAACAACAATAATAATAAGTAAAATAAATTAGACTAACAATAATAATATTAAAAAATGGTTAAATAATGAATGAAGCTGAACTGAACTGAACTGAACTTATTGGAGCTGAAATGAACTGAATTGAACTTATTGGAGCTGAACTGAACTGAACTTGTTGGAGTTGAACTGAACTGAATTTATTGGAGCTGAATTGAATTAAACTGAACGGAACTGAACTTATTAATGTTGAACTGAACTGAATATAAGTCGAACTGAACTGAACTTATTACAGCTGAACTGATGAATTAAAAATAAACTGAAAAGAAGGGGCCCATAATCTTTTTTTAGTAAACTAAACAAGTTATGTTACTTGAATTTGGATTTATATAATAAATAGAAGATACCGCTTGATAGTTGGATAATTACAGTCAAATTTTCTAAAAATTAATCAGGGTTCTAAATTCTTATGCAAACTAAACTATTCCTTACAACACAATTATTAATCTTGTATGGGATAAATACCCTCTCCCGAATATACGGCCCAAGGCCCAAACGACACAAGGCCCACGCTCACTTGTCTATATAAGCCCCTCATAGGGCTAAGGTAAAAGGATCCAGAATCCATTCTCTCTCCCTACACCCACACTCTCTCTATCTAAAATGAGTACTGACTTGAGCGTCGGAGAGCCCGTCCTCGGGACACCCCCGGGGGTTTGGGTTTCATGTGCAGGTTCTTGGCCGGAGCTCGGATTGGGACCGCTCATATCCGCCGGAAAGAGGTACGACACTTTTGGACAGAAACAATTTGGCGCTAGAAGGAGGGGGAGAGAAAAAGAGCCCATGAAAACCCACAATTTCCATGGCTACATTGCTCAAACAGCTATTTTGTGGTCTGAAACACTCCAATTCAGACTAAAATTTACAAGATCTACAAAATAATAGTGCTTCAGGCAACTACTTTAAAAGGAAGGCAAGAACTTGAGAAGATTAATTGACCACTGTCATGATACATTCCAAGAATGTAGCACATCTCCTCTACCAAAATGTAAAAGCACCAGATTTACACCATGAGTCAACAAAATGTAGAGCAAAAATGAGAAAAGCACTTTAAAGAAATACATAAAGAAATAGACTTGGAAAGGAGCTTGCATCCTTGGTTAGCAGCAGCAAATCCTTGACGTGGGCCACCATTCCAAGGTATTTTAGACAAAAACCCACTGAGCTCATGGATGGGTACAGGCGATTTCACTGAAGACACCATCTCGTAAAACAAAAAAAGAAGAGGTCTGCTTCACAACAAGCCCTGGGGATAAATCAACAAATCAGAATTGCTAGTCAACTCCACCAACATACAACAAGATGTGTTAGAAGCTAAGTTTTCTTCCCCCTTTGTCCTATTAGCCTTATATGCTTCATAGTCTGATAAAAATGGAAGGAGCTCTGCAACACTTATAATGGAATTCTTGTTGGTTATGTCATGAAATGATTGCTGGTTTGTTTTCTACAAAAATTTGGGCATTAACAACAACTAGAATGGCCTTGTCATCGCTAAATTGCTGCACACATACAACGTGTTTGATGAAATGCTTCTTAGAAGAAAAATCGAACTATCCCCAGCAGACTGTTATAAGACCAAATGGATCAATAACGAATCAGTCTGCACTCCAAGCAAGGCACATATAGCCAATGGCAGGCTCGCCTGGCAAACTCTAACCTCTCAAAGCAGACAGAGGGTAGACCTAACTTATAAAAACTCATCATGAGTTGTGCCGAGAATCGATCACAGCGTGGGAAATGAGTCTGCAACATCAACCATAGGATTTGCAGAGCACCTTAAGCCAGCCAGACCCACAAAGCTAACCAACAGCATCTAGTCAATGGCAGACCAGCAGACTAAATAGCAGACTCGAGTCAATCAGAGCAAAGCCTTGGCATAATAATCTGCAGACTCGGCTTGCGAGTCGATAGCTCTGCCAATATCAAGTGAACTTCATCAGGTGGAAAAGTCAGAAGGTGGGAAGCAGACCAAATGGCGAAGAGCCAATGGAATAGAGTCTGCAAAATCAGAGCGATAAATAACATGGGAAGAAGACCAAGGCTATCCAGCTTGCAGATATGTGAAAGTACAGACTCGCAACCTGCATCATTCTGGTTGAACATGGCAGCATGCATTTTGAACTCAGAATGTCACAAGGCAGAGTGAGTTTCGGGACGCCTAACAACTAAAATGGAGGTGCAGCTGATATTAGCCGATTCAAACAAAGCATACATGGTACAACTGACGGTAGTAGAAAGCCTGCACTCAAAGCCCAGTTGCCAGACCCGCTTTACAGAACCCAAAATATGAGCAGACCGCAATTAAGGGGCAGGGCAGACTCAAGGAATTAAGAGAACATAATAGAATCTGCAACATAGCAGACCACAATAACCTGCAGGCAGAGCTCACTCGATCAGTCTGCAATATCAGACCATCCTACAACCCGCATCTGCTCGCAACATTCTGCAATTCCAGTCTGCAGAATCAGCATCGACCAGACCAAGATAAGTCTACAACACCCAGTTGCCAGACCTGATTCAAACTTAATTTAGCAAACTGAAACATGGTCTGTAGAGTTCACAACGAACCATACTCTATAGCAGACCCACCAGTTGGGCAGAACAACAAGAGCAGAACGCCACCATATACATCAGAAGGTATTCTATATAGAACTCGAGCAGACTCAACTGGATAATATCAAGCTAAGTACTTTGCTTCCACTATTATTGATATCAATTTTGCTTACTTTAGATGCAAGATTAGATTGGATATTATGATGGATGTTGTACTTAGTTTATATTACGAGCTTCAAACATTGATTATTTGTCAATGACCATCTGAAGAGTTACAAACATTCACTCTATTTAATTACATGACATGATCAAATTATGTATTTGGACCTTTATCTATGTCTGGTTGGGAATATACTACTCTTAAATTGACCCAAGTTCAACTTAAGAGTGGGGGGCAAATGAGTATATGTGACCCAACTTGATGGGAAATTTGATCGTAATATTCATTGTAGTGCTCGAGTATACATGACCCAAATTGCAATATTCATTGTAGTGCTTGATTATGAAAGCACCTATTTTTGTGAGTCTGCACATATTATTGAAGGCTTCAGCAGGCTATTAAGCCGTTGAAAAGATATATGTTGTTATTATTATTGCAGACACATCTTATCGAAGACTCTAGCAGGCTCAAACATGCTAGAGAGGTATTCTGTTATTATTATTGCAGACCCCATCTCAGACAGAGGGCTCTGCCATTATCATCATAGCAGATCCTCGCTTCAGACAGAGGATCCTGCCTCTTATTATTATTGAAGACTCCAGCGAGCTACTAAGCCGTTGGAAATACTTAAGCGAAGAGCTAAGTATAGTTACGAATCGAACTCTGCTGAAGAAGCAGAGAGCTTTGCCGAAGAAGCAGCGCGAAGGACTTAAGCGAAGAGCTAAGTTCTTTACCGTCATTATTAGCAGATCCTCACCACGGATAGAGGATCCCGCTCCTCATTATTGTCGCAGATCACCATCTCAGAGGGCTCTGCCGTCATTTTTACAGCAGATCCTAGCTTGAGGCAGAGGAACGTGCTCATTATCATTACAGCGGATCCTCGCTTCAGATATAGGATCCTGCTCATTATTATTATAGCAGATCCTCACTTCAGACAGAGGATCTTGCCCCTTGTTGTTATTGCAGATCTCATCTCAGACAGAGGACTCTGCCATTATTTTTATAAGCAGATCCTCGCTTCAGACAGAGGATCCTGCTCCTTTTATTATTGCAGAGCACCATCTCAGAGAGCTCTGCCATCATCATTAGCAGATCCTCACCTCAGATGGAGGATCCTGCCCATTATTATTTCAGCAGATCCTCACCTCAGATAGAGGATCATGCTCACTATTATAGCAGATCCTCGCTTCACAGAGAGGATCATGCTCTCCATTTCGCATTAAACCCCCATCCCCTTATCAATTCTTTATGAAAAACAAAATGTCAAAATCAGATAGACCCTTAGCAGACTGAGAAAAAATACCACAGTCTGGCAAAAGAAAACAGGGTCTGAGTCAGACTGAAGGCTGAAGAGGCTCTTCAGACACAAAAGTAAACTATATAATGAAGAAAGGGAGTCGGCCAAAAGGTTAACTCTGTCCAAGAGCCCCCTGAGGCCCGTAGAGTGATCGGATGCCGACTCGACTTACCGATGTCATAGACCTCTACCTCTAAACCTGCGGGGCCGAAGGCCCAAAAAGCAGCAAGGATAAGTCATAGACACCTAAGGCTAATGGGGACGCGAGAGTTCCTAAGAACCAAAGCGTACCCCGACACGAAAAAGATGGCAGAAGGAGCTAAAGGGCGAACCCCAAAACTCCCAGAATCATCATGACTTAGGGCGTCAAAATACCTCCTCTGCTCTGCTGTTGTTGAATCTTTGTCATACATAAGGCGGAGCAGAAGAGTAAAGGGCCCCTAAAGTCCCAGCTCTGAGCAAATCTCACCGGCCACCAAGCCAAGTAAACGAAAACACTCAGATATATTGCTTGATATATCTCCTTATTATAGCAGATCCTCGCTTCAGACAGAGGATCATGCTCATTATAGCAGATCCTCGCTTCAGACAGAGGATCATGCTCATTATAGCAGATCCTCGCTTCAGACAGAGGATCATGCTCCTTATCATTAGCAGATCCTCACTTCAGACAGAGGATCATGCTCCTTATCATTAGCAGATCCTCATCTTAGACAGAGGATCATGCTCCATATTATAGCAGACCCCGTCTCAGACAGAGGGTTCTGCCATTATTTTCATTAGCAGATCCTCGCTTCAGAAAGAGGATCATGCTCTTTATTATAGCAGATCCTCGCTTCAGACAGAGGATCATGCCCCTGATCATTAGCAGATCCTCGCTTCAGACAGAGGATCATGCTCCTTATCATTAGCAGATCCTCGCTTCAGACAGAGGATCATGCTCCTTATCATTAGCAGATCCTCGTCTCAGACAGAGGATCATGCTCCTTATTATAGCAGACCCAGTCTCAGACAGAGGGTTCTGCCATTATTTTCATTAGCAGATCCTCGCTTCAGACAGAGGATCATGTTCTTTATTATAGCAGATCCTCGCTTCAGATAGAGGATCATGCTCCTTATTATTATCGCAGACCCCACTCAGGCAGAGGGCTCTGCCATCACTATCATTAGCAGATCCTCGTCTCAGACAGAGGATCATGCTCCTTATTATAGCAGACCCAGTCTCAGACAGAGGGTTCTGCCATTATTTTCATCAGCAGATCCTCGCTTCGGACAGAGGATCATGCTCCTTATCATTAGCAGATCCTCGCTTCAGACAGAGGATCATGCTCCTTATTATAGCAGATCCTCGCTTCAGACAGAGGATCATGCCCCTTATCATTAGCAGATCTTCGCTTCAGACAGAGGATCATGCTCCTTATCATTAGCAGATCCTCGCTTCAGACAGAGGATCATGCTCCTTATCATTAGCAGATTCTCGCTTTAGACAGAGGATCATGCTCCTTATTATTATCGCAGACCCCACTAAGGCAGAGGGCTCTGCCATCACTATCATGACTGGGGGGCAAGGATACGTATGGTAGGAGGAAGAAAGTAGCAAAGAAATAGCATATTTTCTTTCAAAAACTACTCAAAAGAACGCAAAAAATACAAAACTAGCAGAGGCTATAGGCAATGCTACATTCTTGCTCATCAGAATCTCAGATTGGTGAAGCAACATCACAGACTACGTGAGCAGACCTTCACTAGAGGATGCTACACGGCAGATTATCAGAGCAGACTCCTAAGCAAAGGAAGCTTCGTCTCTTATTACATGAGAAAATCCTCACCTAGAGGATGATACACCTTAGCTCATTGAAGCAAGCTCTCTGGCTGAAGAGGCTACATCTCACAGCAGAGACTCGATCACGCACAAAGGTCATCATGAAGACATACATGTCCAATATCATGAGGAACCAAGTGAATAAGCCCAATATAGTTCAAGTTCAATCAACGATTATCACTCGAACTAGGGGGCAAATTGTATGGGATAAATACCCTCTCCCGAATATGCGGCCCAAGGCCCAAACGACACAAGGCCCACGCTCACTTGTCTATATAAGCCCCTCATAGGGCTAAGGTAAAAGGATCCAGAATCCATTCTCTCTCCCTACACCCACACTCTCTCTATCTAAAATGAGTACTGACTTGAGCGTCGGAGAGCCCGTCCTCGGGACACCCCCGGGGGTTTGGGTTTCATGTGCAGGTTCTTGGCCGGAGCTCGGACTGGGACCGCTCATATCCGCCGGAAAGAGGTACGACACTTTTGGACAGAAACAAATCTTATTAATGTTATATCAGCGTTGTGAGTGATGCAAATCAAACTGCCAAGTCATAATGCATTAGGGACATTACAAGTGGCAAGTTAACCTCTGTTTCGTAAAATGTCCAACTGCTATATGTTCATGTGTCAATGTTTTCTTAACATAAAGGGGATATACTTTCAAATATATTTGTCATAAAATATACATTCTTCTGATCTTTCTATATATACTCGCATAAAAAGAAGTAAAAATAATAAATAAAAAAATTGGCATTGTAGCCCTTCGAAAACATGAGCTATCAAGAGCCGCATCACTTCAATTCTACTACGTCCAACATTTATGGCAGTAGTTCGAGTAGTTCCTCTACATGCTCGTCCCTTCAAAACACAGGGAGTCAACAATCATTATTATTATCATCATCATTATCATTAGATGATATATTTCAATATCTGTCTGAAGTTCCCCTGTACCATGAACCCGTAACCCGACCCGATTACCAACTTATGGATTATCCATCAAGTCACGAAGGGCTGCATGGGC
This sequence comes from Patellifolia procumbens, assembly GCA_947645195.1. Taxonomy (NCBI): domain Eukaryota; kingdom Viridiplantae; phylum Streptophyta; class Magnoliopsida; order Caryophyllales; family Amaranthaceae; genus Patellifolia; species Patellifolia procumbens. The sequence continues at coordinate 7,354,859 of CANSGD010000144.1, forward strand.
CCGCCCATATACTTGCCCATCAAGGTTATCCAACTGGTCATCAGGTTAGTCTCTTAATTAATCATATTAAAAATAAATGGAACATAAGTCTAAATCTTTTGCACCCTAATATATGTACGAACTATCACGTGTATGTCATTTTTATTATCATTAACGATCAATGGAATAAAAATTGGCATATAAATACTACAACGAATTTGTTAATTATGAGAGGTTGAAACGTGAAACACTTTTTACAAAATTTTTATTGATATTATTTTTCTATATGAATTGAAAAAAGGACTTGATGACATATATAAATATTAAACAAAATCATAGAACGAAAAAGAAGGAAGCAAATAATGATTCTTATAATTTTTAAATCTTGTCAATATTTTTAAACTTATTTTCATTTTTCAACAAGTTAGAGATAAAATAAAATAAATATTCTTGATGAAATAATACTCCCTCTCCATTTCCCAAATAATTATGCTTTAAATTTTGACATAATTATTATTTATATATATTTTAATTACTATTCATTACACGTCTCAAAGCGTAAAAAGTAGAAGTAAATCCTTGTAATAAAAATGACCAAGAAAAAGAGGTGGCCGACAAGACCGTCAAAGGGGTTAGGGGAAGTACTATATATTCTTGTACAATATAAATTATACTCCTATATATTCTGATAAAATGTCTGTATACAGGAAGCAGAAGTCAAGGACGTAGAAGTAGCCAAATCGCATTCAAAAGGAAAGCAGCCTCTGGAGCCTCAGCCAGTGCACATAGTTAGTTCCTCATCAACAATATCTGCATGATTCATTAAGAGTGAGAATATGGCAATTGTTATGTGGTTATTCATAAAATTATTATCTTGGGATATAGTAATTTATTAGAGTTTGATTTTATATAAACAATTTAAGAAAATAACTTGTATGGAGAGCGCACATAAACTTCCAGCATAATAATTCAAAGATACTATATAATACCAGCAAAGTGAAAATTTTAGGTTTATAATTTATTTTCTTGGGATATCCCTCTGTCCTATAATATAGTGCTTGTATTTTATTTTGGGTGTCTCAAAATGTTTTTTTGATTTCATTTTTAAAAGGTATTAAATTCCTAACATACCTTCATCAAGTACTTGAAAAATAGTCCCCCAAAGTATTTTATTCTAAAATATCCCTTTTCTATATACTTGTCATTATTATATTTATCTTTTTCTCCCTACTTTACCTCTTTAAATTTGTTGTTTTGCTATCACAAGTACTTCAATCATTGGTGTTTTGTCTAACCTTAATTTTTGTGAAAAATGAAAAACAAGCACTATATTATGGAACGGTGGGAGTAGTGATTTATCCTTTTTTTTTTGTTTTCTCAATTTTACGTTTTTTTCCCTCTCAAAGGAAAACAACTTATTTGATTCCAAAGGCTCCGGCTAAGTCACATTTAATAAATCCCAAAAAGCAAAGTGAAAATAACAAAAAATGACATATAATGATAATTATATGACCTAATAAAAAAATCTAGGAGTATCATTTTAGGTAAAGAATGACATGTTCTTCGTTTTAGCATTTGCATCAAAGGAAATAAGCAAATAACAATAGAGGGATTAAAGCAAAAGTTGGACTATATATGATATTATAAAACAATTATGAACTATATGCATAAGACTGACGAATAATTCAACATTTTATTAGAGCATTAATTCCGGTTTTAAGAGGTGTTCAGATTGAATTTTATCTTGTTTTTACAACTCTGTATACACCAAAGAATGATACTTTCGATGTCTTATAGAACAACTACTACAATATATTTACCCACTTTCCACATGTATACATTTTTTTTTTAAAAATATTTTATATTCTATTGTTTTTCACGATATTCTTTCTAATCGCACAATAATTGAGTAAAATATTAATACTTCCTCCAGATGGGTTTTGTAGAACCTCGAATGATAATAATCATGATTATTTCGAAATCTGACAACTAAAAAATGGACACAATCTTTTCTAATTTTCATATTTTGGTTTTCAAAACAGAAAACGATATGGAAGGGGCTATTTTTTGGTTTTTAGTTTTGAGGTTTTGAAAGTAGTATAGAATAATTAGTATAATAAACTTCAAAATTAGCTTTGTCATATAAATTTGAAAAGTGGCAAACAAATTTATAATAACCATTGTTAATTTTTGAATCTAAAAATCAGGAAAATATTGAAGACTATGACAAAGTAGTATCTATATTATGTTCTTAATTTTCAAGATAAACATGAATAGAACAAGTATGATTATTATTAAGTTTATTGTATAACATGCTTTCTTTATTTCTTTTTAATGGTTATACTTTTTTCACGATCTTCAACATATGTATTTGATCATGAATATATGTAATCGCTAACATTAGTAAAAGTCTAAAAGAATTTGTAATTGCTTGCATTAGTAAATGTCTAAAGAATTTGTTACTTTGAAAATAAATAGAAACAAATCTAAGTTATATTTATAGTATGGAGTAGCAAGTTAAAGTGGTAACTTCGACCATAAAAATTCAAGTTCAGCATCATATCATTTGACTTGAAAATGTAAAAAGAAACATTGGCATTTGACCTAATCAGTACTAATTTCTAGTTTTATTGGTTGTCAATTTTCGCAATAAACATAATTTTCCATTCTCAAATCAAACATTTGCAGAAAGGACAGGAGATCAAGAATGCAGATTTATCCGAAGGGCATTCAAAAGGAAAGCAGCTTGTAAAGCCTGACGAGACTCAAGCTGCTCATGATGATTTATTCAGGGTGAGAATAATGCAATCTTTATATATCTCCATTTACAATTAGCACCATACGTCCGGGTGTATGGTGCACCCTGACACCCTCTCAATTTTTCCATTTATGTGCTCATGAGCAGAGCGCTTGATGTAACAAAATGTGCGAGGGTGCTCCATACATTCGGATGTATAGTATATGCTCTTATCTCTATTACTTTAACATAATATATTAAACTAATTGAAACAATTTATATTGTGCATTCTTTTTTACTCGTATCATTTCGCTCCTCCACTATTTGTTCCTTCATCCTTGCATATTGTTTTGATTCATCATATGTCATTGTGATACAACTTGATTGTAATTTGTAAGTTGATTTAACTTTTTAGGGGCATGCTTGGAACGAGGGTAATGTATTAAGAGAGTAATAAAAGTCAAACATAGGAAAAGGCATTTAGAGATGATGATAAATGGGATAAAGTAGTGGTGGAGAGCATAAGAGGGTGTTGGTAGGAAGGAAATGGAAGAAAGAGGGGAACTATTACCCTTATTATGGGGGTAATAATCGGTTCCCATCTTTCTTCCATTTTACAAAGGTGGTGCTTTAAATTTTTTTGCAAAGTCATAGTAGTTAAATTCAAACAAAAGTAATTGGTGGTTATTTTCAAAAAGTAGAAACTTTGTAGTATTTTTTTAACAAATTTTCCGAAAATAGAAAGTTATAATTTTATGCTTCACTCAGTTGGCTGCCTTGTAGGGGGCTCCAAGCCCGACAAGGCAAAAATTACTGCGTTCGGACACGAGAGCACTTTTTACCTGAATTCCATTTTTTTCTAAGTGTCATCCATGAATTTGTGAGGACGAGGACCGACCGATCGGGCGAGACCAGGCGAACCTGTATTATAGACGTTGTTTCATTTTCCTCTTTAACAACTCTTTATTTCTTGGATTCTTTCTGTAGTAACATCAATTTTATGACATTCAATAATCATGCATTATACTTGGTTTTTATGGTAGCTCTTCATCTTTATTATACATGGAGTTGCTTATTGGAGATTACATGTTCATAATTAGCGATGGTAACAAGTGATATTTGGGTCGGGTGAGCCATTACCCGCATCCATCACCCGTTTACACCCATTCTCACCCATCCATCCATCATCCGGTATTCCATTAATTCACCACCCACGGTGAACTGGGTGGATCAGATGATCACCCGTTTAAAAGATTTGACCAAGAAAATAGAAATCAAGTTTGGAAAAATCCCATTTTATACATTAAAAATTCATGTCAAATTTAGATACTTAAGATAAGTTCATGAAACATGTCAAATGTGATCAAAAGGCAAAAAGTTATATTAATGTTAAAGTAAGACAAAATTTTAAGAAAATATAAGAAAAAGTGACAAAGCGGGTGGCAAACGGGTGATGGATTAGAAAGTTTCATTCGAAATCCATCCATCACCAGCCACTCGTTCACCTGCCGCCCTACTATTACGCGTTTAACTTGATTTTTCACCCACTTTTATTTTTCAGGTGAATTTGGTGATGATCATCTATCCATTGAATATTACCTTTCCTATTCATAACTACCATCATTTGATGAAAGCTTTGAAGCCTCTATGTGTTCTTGTCTTTTTCATGTTACAAAGATGCTTATTCCTCCATTATGTTATTCAGCTTCATTTTAAGAGAGATTAACCAAACTTCTGAATAGTTGTTCATAGGGAGTAAGATTCTCTTATTTCCTCTTCACGGCGCAGCGATTTTGATTTATTATTGTTCTTATTTCTATAGCATTGAAAACATTATATATTTCCAACAATATTGACATGTTTGGTTGTTTTGATCGTCGTCTATAAAGTATCCTAAATGTTTAATGGGTATTGATGTACACAAACAATGTTTAATGGGTATTAATTAATAATGTACACAAACAGAAACGTGCACAGAAACGAAGAAGTGAGAACAGACGACGGCAGCGCATCAACGCGAAGATGAGAGCTATGCGAGCCTTACTGCCCAACTGTGACAAGGTAAGCTTGAACATTGGAGCTTTCCTAGTTGAGTGCAAATATCGCATAATCATCATGTGACCATGGCTCATAGCATATATGATATATGTCGCCCCAATAATATAGAACTCGTATTATATAATTATTGTCTCAATGTTTCATTAATTAAGATGGGTTCTTTCAATAACATAATTAAATATATACTGCTATAATTTGGAAAAGGAATAACCTATGGTTGATCACATTTAATTATAGTTTTGAATTATTTTGGGAAAGAAATGAGTTGAAAATTAGATTATTTATGTTAGTTTTTCATTTTGATGACCTTTTCCAAAATTACCAAATAATGGAAAATTGGTGGCAATAAATTGTTGTACAAAAAGACATGTGTTTACTATATTAGCATATTGGTTGAGAGAAAATAATCTGTTAGGAAGAGTGATTTTCTCTTTTATTTTTTCTTTGGGTGGTTGGTAGTCTTTCCAAGCGTGAAAAAAGTATTCAAAGGTGAAACATATTCTGAAAATTTTATGATTATCTTTGTAAATACAATCATCATAACTTTTTTATATCGATATTTACTTGGTTATGTCCTTTAACAAAATATGACATTACAACCAATGAATATCTCACAAAAGTTGATCACAGTAATTAGCTCATTTTATTAAAAGACATAACCACTCAAAAATGATGATGTCCAATCATCCAACATATTTTGCTTTTACAAAGAAAAAATCCAACATATTTTGCTTTTATAAAGAAAAAATACGATATGCCTCCCTTCACCGAAAGTCCCTCTTTCAGTCTTCATCTTCATCATCTTCTCACAACCAATTAACCAAACGAATTTGAAATAACTACCTCCGTCTCGCAATACATGGGACATATTTCTTTTTGGGATAATTTATAATACTTGTGCCTCCACTTTTCCACTCGCATGCATGTGTGCTATCTTTTTCTTTATCACATAAGCGATAAAGACAACTTACACACTCTCTCTTCTCTTCCTTGTGCCTTTTTCTAACGTTGCATGTATTGCGAAACGAAAATATAGTATATAAGAAATACGTATTATTATTCATTTTAGTTTAAATATTTTTCAGGTTTGAGTAGTGAACTTAAGAATTTTAATCATAAACAATTACTTAACCTAGATGTGATTAATTGTTTCAGAATCATAATAATTCTTTTTTTCTTCCAAAAATTGTGACTTGCAACATTTATTTTGAAGTCAGATTTTATAAATTTTAACTACGATGTTTTTCCTTTTTTTTAATGATATAAGTTCCTTACAATCATGTAAAAGTAACTTAAAAAATTACCTACTCCGTTAAAAATTCACCTATCTCTATGAAAATTGCTCACGACCTCAAATTATGCTACATGTAAGATATTTTTTGTTTTTGTTTTTGTTTTTGTTTTGACGGGCATGTCTTATAGGAAGACAGCTTAACAAGTAATAAATAACTTGCTAATGCTCCTAATAATTGTTCGGGGTAAGTTTGTTTTTCCTATTTCTACTATTAATAACGATTTAAAAAAATTATATTCTACACTTTCTTTTTAATGATACGTTACTTTTGATGGGCATTTTATAAAGCAGGTGAGAACTTGAGAAGCATAGAGATATTCAAGAAGAAGTGAGATCTCCATTGTTCTAACTCCCAACAATAGATTAGGTGCAAAAATGTTGGCACGGTGTATCTAGATATCGATGAAACACAAATTTAGACCACGTCAATATAATGTATTTGTCATATACACTTCTCTTGTTCATATTTATTCTTCTTATTTTATTCCTCAGATGGATTTATACAAATCCATTGGGGGTTCCTTAGTTGAGTTAGGATAGCGTTATTTTACTTCAAAAAAATGTTTCAAATATAATATAAGTTAAAAAAGTTTTAATAAGTTTGAATAAATTTTAAGTATTTCAGAAAAGTTGATATAACTTCCAATAAATTCTAACAAGTTCACTTCAAACATGTTCATATAAATTTAGCAAAAAATAAGGTAAAAAGTACACCTTAATACTAGTGTATAGGTGAACATTACGATAATTATAAAAAATGTCAAGAAACCTGAGAAAAAGAAGTGAATAATGTTATGATATACTCAGAGTGATATACACGTGCCGATTAGATCTAATTCATGTTTTCCCATCTATTTTTGTTTTTTCCCTTTAGGGTAAAGAATATAATTAATAAGAATCTTACAAGTACTAATAATATCCGATATATTTTCTAAAATGGTATCAACTTTAGAATAATCACACGTTGATGGATGTATTTTATGTTTATTTTATATTTCTAATTACATCATCTAACACCGGGGGTATCGGTTTTGCCATAAAGAATGTTTCATTGAAAAATGTTTTTCATCATTTCGATTATTTTATATAAATTTTAGAAAAGATTTGTTACTATAGTTACAAAAATAAGATTGATGTTTGATACTAAATCTTTCGAGATATAATTGGTTTAAAGATATTTGTTAAATGAGATAAAATAAAGATTTTAAGTATATAATTGCTTTTGCTACCACTATAATACTTCATATGTTATATTTTTGAAAAAAGTTCAGTAAAGATTAAGCGTGACTATTTGTATTGAAACTGTATTAGAGTATCACTCGGACAAAAAAACTAGTTAACAAATAAGAAGAAACTAATATGTGCATGCATCTAAGTTCTGAAAGCTATGAGAATACATCTGTAAACGATTATGATACTTACCTTAGTGGAGCATTGGCATAAGCCAATTTTTCATGGCATGGGAGTTGGGAGTTGGGACTACGCCAGAAATTTCCATGACAGGCCGTGTGAGTGGAAGAATGCTGGAAAACCTTAAAATGGCTGCTCATTATCCACCACAAGTAATAGCTATACATGTAATATAGGTAGATAGCCAAAACAAAGGTGCTCAACGAGTGTTTGTTTTTGTTAGGCACAAACCGCACAATAGGTGTTTTGCAAACTTTTTTTTTGGATTGATTGTGACTGGATTTGTGGAATTGTGGATGCTTTATCTTGAGACACTAGGCAACTGCAACTTTATATTATATCCATGTCTTTCAGATAATACTCCTTCCGTCCCATATTAGATGATCAGCTCCGGCTACTTTTTAATAAAATTAATAAGAAGAGAAAATCAACAAACCATCTTCTGAAAAAAGGGACCAGTTTAATCCATTTTGTGACCTATTTAATTCATTTCATTACCTGTTTAGTTCATTCAATACTCAGTGTTAAATTTATTTAGTGATTAGTTTAATTTATTTCATGACCTGTAGAGTGAGTGTATCAGAAGCTCTAAGAAGAATGTCTTAACCTTGAGTAGATGCTATGTACTTAAGTACATATTGTAGAGCATGAAATTAGACTTTCTAGGAGATTGCATGAACTGGCTTAGAGTTTGAACTATGTAAGTAAAATCAGGTCTAGTATTGGTTAAGAAGTTTAATTTTCCAACCAAGGGTATGTATAGCTCAGGATCAGGAAAAAGAGTGCCCTTTTCTGTAGACAATTTCAAATGAAGTGGAAGAGGTGTCGCAACAGATTTAGGAGAAGTAACTCCAGCTGTAGCTAAAAACTCTTTGGTAAACTTCTGTTGGGTGAGAATAATCCCATCTGAAGAATAGCCAATTTCAATACCAAGAAAAAAACTTAGCTTGCCCAGATCTTTAAGACTATACACTCTATCCTGGTGAGTTTTTAGAGCATTAATAACATAAGGATTAGTGCCTGCGATGATGATATCGTCAAAACGAAAAAGTTGCAATAGTTAATGCACCAAAATTTCTCTTTTATTCACTATGAATAGTCATTCTTTGACTATGTATAACCCTGATGAGACAACTCTCCTACCATCTTTGCAAACTGCTGCCTTGAAGCTTGTTTAAGGCCATATAATGATTTCTTGAGTCTATACAAGGTTATTTGGATTAGAAACTCCATCTAGTATACTTCTTCATGGAGGTTTTACATCAAGTACATGTAAATCCCAACCTTTACTTGCAACAACAACTATCAAACTTCTCACTGTAGCCTTCTTTTCAACAGGAAAGAAAGTTTCTTGATAATCAATACCATATTTTGTGTAAAACCCTAGGCAACTAAACGGGCTTTGTATCTTTCAAGTGTTCCATCAGCCGTCAATTTGACCTCACAACAATTCCTTAGCATTATCAGACCTCACAACAATCACATAAGAAAGAAACTGAGTTTCAACATAAGCAACAAAATTTTGAACAACAGAAATTGATTCAGATTTGTATTTCATTAGATTCACCCAAGTACATCTAGAGTAATCATCAACTATGGTAAACAAGTAAATACAACCATCACGAGTAGGAGCTTTGTAGGGCCCCCAAACATCTAAATGACTCAACTTATAATGCTTGGATGTTTTTAATGAACTATGAGGGAAAGAGAGTATGGTTTGTCTACCAGAAGGAAAAACTTGGCAAATGTAATATTTCATATGCCTTACATCAATGTTCCGCTGAACTATTTTCAAGATGCCGAAAGGAAGGTATCAAAAGGAAGTTACAATTAACAGATAACAATCTGAAAATCACCAAATCTCAATATCACTAAGCAACAATCTAAAATTCAAATTCACAAACACACAATAAACAAGCAGCAGAAAATCTCGATCAAGGTGTAAATACACATCAACAAGAGTGAATGTTACCAGAATCGATTTGAATGAATGCATATGAAAAACAAGCTAGAATCCGCTTCCTGCTCTGATACCATGTTAGTAACTACAAATTGTATATGTTCATGGAATGAAGAAATAAGAATCAAGAGCTTTGATTGAAAAGCTTTAGTTCATAAGTTCACATTTTACAAAGAAGAGAATGGATAGAAGGTTAAATTTTTTTTTATTATATGAGAATCTAACTAACTGAATCAATCTAACAACTAGAATCAAGAGGCTATTTATAGCTGTGCTCCTTTATAAGTCTGCTAAGGTGGCTTAACCATCGTGCTAACTTTCGTTATTTTCCAACAAGGCAAATGTAATAACAGTATGTTGTTAGAAAAGGAGTGAGTTAAGGATGCAGCTGATGTATTTCTTCATGATGCTCGTGCAATAATATCAGCAGTATCACTATCACCAATAGCTTATTTTGAGGATTTCAATTCAAACAATGGAAAAATCTCAAAATGAGCAAAAAAAAATAGCCTTACATTGAGTGATGTGAAATGCACATAATGGGAAACTCTAGGTTATATGTATATGAAGCCTTGCACCCGATAAGCTACGTAAGAGGAGATAGGAAAGACTTGAAAGTAGAGGTTTTATAAGAAGGCAGTAGCATATAGCAAGTCTAGCTGCTTCAAACAGGATATGTAAGTCTATCACTGCCACTTTTCATCTGCTTTCTTATTATGATTATGAGTACTGAGTTTTGATTGTTTAAAGAATAGCTTTTTTGTGGGATGATGTTTCAGGGGGACCATGAGTCGATACTCGACCATGCCATTCAGTACATCAAATCCCTGAAGCTCCAACTTGAAGTAATAATAGATACATTTCTTTTCCATTTTTCCACGGTTGTTCATTTCTTTCCATTTGCATCTTTATTATATAATACTAAGTCGTCGACCGTAACTAAAAACTTTTATGTAAACCAACATTCTTGGCATCATTACGTTAACGAACCCCTTAGAAAAGTGTAGATCATCATGTAAGAAATGGAAGTTAATATTAATACTTATAAAATCTTTGAATTTTTTTGTCATTTCCATAAAGAACAATCTAGGAATGTATTTATTCTATTCTGTTTTTACTCACTACATTACGCATATAGAATTCATTATATTACTCACTATGATAAAATATAGGGAAAACCTATTGCGATAATAATTTGAATGACTTTTCTATTTATATGGTACATATTTTGGAGAATAAGCCTAACTAGAATCTTGACCAAACACACTTACCTTAGTCTAGTATGACATTAATAGGAAACCAATAACAACATGGCTAATCACATAGATATGTATCAACTAGCAGATAAGACACTGAATAACATAAGATAAGAGTATGGTAAATATAGAGTCACTACCATATACTTCCTCCGTTTCGCAATACTCGCAACATAAGAATAGTAGCCACTATTCATGAACCAATCTTATGTTATATTTTTTTACAAGTGTATAAGAAAAAACATAGTCAAGTGGGGTCTTATTTGATTCGTCTTAATGCATACTATCATAATATCAACTTTTTATAATTTTTACTTATCAATAATTAGAGATATTAAGGTTCAAAGTATTGCATTGGATAGTGTGCAAACAAGAAACGTTGCGAGTATTGCGAAACGGAGGAAGTATATTTTACTAATACGAGTTGATCTATTCCCAGTGCACTACATATCCGCTTTTGGTAAAATTTATATCCAACGTATCTACTCTTTTATATGTGGTGGTAGGAACCAAGTAGTACTTGGTCTAGTGGTAAGGAGAGCACCCTTCCAACCTCAAGGTTGGGGGTTCAATCCCCACTAGAGGTACTTTGAGGGTAGGGATTCCCCTTACCTTCCCTTCTACTTTCAAGTGCCCGGCTCATTATAATCCGAGCGGGGCCTGGGCCACTTATTCTTACCAAAAAAATAAAAAAAATATATGATGGTAGGAAACACTTATCTCTCACATATCTCTACCTTTTCCGTTTCTTGATAAGTGTATACTTCTAATAATACGATTGTGATAAATTTCTTTGAAACTTAATTTTTTTTATAGGGAGAAAGTTAAAATTTTAAAACCAAGCTCATCTCACTCTCCATAATCAAGAAATAATTATGTTTATATATGCTATCTCTAATCCTCAATACCTCATGCCTTTATATGCATGTTATTTTAGTTTAGAAGTTTCCCATATATGGCATTTGCAAATTGCAGATGTTTTTAAAGTCAGGTGGACAAAGTGGGTTGCAAGTTCCATATACACATCAGATGATAAGCCGGCCCAGGATATTTAGTGGACTTGGATCAGCATGGAGGTTTCAAATTAACCAACCTCATCATCCATTAACGTTTCAACCATTTGGACATAATGTTGGTGGTGTTCCAATTCAACGAACCATTTATCAAGCCCAATCTCAATTTCAATTTACACCAAATTTATGCTGGCCTCCTCCACAAGTTCTCCCCACTACTACTACATCATCGGCACCTGTTGTATTGCCTCCTGTTCCTCACTTCCAACCACCATCTTCTTGACGAAACATATAAAATGTAGTATTAAGTGTGATTTCACTTTCCTCAACCATATGTTATATGTGTGTTTTGTATGTGTGTAAGGATAGATATGTAATACATTACTCGCAATGTAATTTCTGTAATAAAGGTAAGTGTATTATAAGTATTTTAAACACTTTTCGAGCACGTTAAGTTAACTTGCTTGCTTGGGTTTACATTGCATTCATGGGTTCTTATCCGCATGTATTTGAGGGATTGACAACTCTCATGAGCGAGACAGAGATAAAAATAATTGTATTCTTGTACTTATATGACGAATTAGAGGTGACTATTGGGCGGGTTGGCCTGACCCATCCTTGAACTGACGCGGTGAAAATCGGCATGGTCCAGTAAGGAATCAGTTCGGTCAGATTTAGTTTTCAAAATTCAGAATCGGTCCTAACCCTGAATCAAACCCCGACCCTGAATCGCTCCATTCAACTAGATCGTGAACCGCTTTGTTTTTGAACCACCTCTAAAGTGCCCCAAAAACCTATAACCTAGACCTAGACCCTAAACTTTATACCCTAACCTTATAACCCTATAACCTAAACCCTAACCAAAATCTTAAAATTTATCATTATTCTTGTGAATTTATGACTAGTGAACTAGTGAATCAAAAACTATGATTAGAATTGTGATTAATGAATTATGATTTATCTCTATACATAAGGGAAGAGGGGTGGTGGACACCAAAAATAAGAAAAAGAAAAAACAAATAAAATAAATGAAGGAAGTTATTAAATAATTAAGTTTTATTTTCAAACTTAGCAATTAGATTTTTTACAAAATATGTTTAAAATTTCAAACCACAATATCTAAAAATCTACAAAGTAAAAAAAATGTTAAAGAATATCAATGGTTATATTTTCATGAGATCTATAGATAGGAACCCACTTTGCTATATTTTTATAAACTCTAATTTTTTTTTAAAAAATTTCAAATACATGAGTAATTGATTGCTCATGACTCATGAGTGAAGGTGCATTTGATCAAATTAATCATGAAACATGATAAAATATTTTAAGATGTGTGAAAAAGTGGTAGAGGGAGAGGGATGTTATTTATGAGCGATGATGTTAATGACATCTTCTATTAGGGCCTATTCATTTCAGCTTAATTTCAGTTCAGTTCAGCTCTAATCAGTTCAGTTCAGTTCAGCTCCAATCAGTTCAGTTCAGTTCAGCTCCAATCAGTTCAGTTCAGTTCAGCTCCATTCTTTTATAACTATTTTGTTAAATATTATTATGTTGGTCTAATTTATTTTACTAATTGCTCTTATTATTATTATTATCATTATTATTCTATTATTATTATTATTATTATCATTATTATTATTATTATTATTATTTATTTTATATCATTATTATTAAGTATTATTATTATCTGTATATTATTTTGTTTATTATAGCTTTATTCATTATTATTACTATTATCATTAGGGAGGAACATGGTTTAGGTTAAAAGCACAAATAAACCCGCGTTTTCAGCCCATCATCCAAACAAATCACGTCAAAATGATTTATGATGTAATTTTGCACGATCCGACCCAATCATTATTTTATTACTAAATATTACTCCCTCCGTTCCCTTTTGATGTTCCCATATGGAATCGGGGAGAGGATTAAGAAAAGTGAATCTTTGGTAACAATACATTTAAAGAATGCATATTTTAGAGTTATCATTCAATAGTTATCTAACCAAAGCATTGTAAAGGTAAAAATATCATTAATGCAAAGAAAACACAACTTACTATGCAAAATATAAGGGTTATCTTTTAATTTAAGCCAATGAGATTGCAAACTTGTTTGACTTTATGTGATTTAAGTTTAGAAAGATTGCAAAGGGGAACAACTTAAAGGAACACCAAATCGGGAAATGGGAACAACATTAGAGAACGGAGGGAGTAATATATAATTAAATCTAATTATTAAAATAGTAATATTAATTTAATTCTTAGATATTATTGTTATTATATAATCATCATCAGGTATTAATATATTAATACAAAGACTATAAAATAATTATTAATTATCATTATACTCATTAATCATTATTATTATTAATTTATGTTTATTAATATTATTTATTTATAATTATCATTTAAAAATATCCAAAATACAATTATTATTATTCATTATTATTACCTATCATCATAATTATTATTTAATATTCATATTGTTATTGTTTAAATATTATTTATATATTTATTAAATTCAATTCATTTCAATTCAATTCTATTCTATTCTATTCAATTCAATTTAGTTCAATTCAGTTCAGTTCAGTTCAGCGCCAATCAGTTCAGTTCAGCTCCAATCAGTTCAGTTCAGTTCAGTAAATCTAAACAGGCCTTAATCTTTTGTAAGATTTTTTGGTTTTTTGATTTTTGTTTTTAAATCACTATTACTAATCTACTCCCTAATATTTATTACTCTTTTTTATGTATTTACATTGTTTCACTATCTACACTCTTTTGAGATTACGATACATCCTCTAAATAAACAAAATAACTAAAACTTAACGATTATTTTTAAAAGTATGAAAAATATGTATACACTTCACTAGAGAAATTACAAGTTAGTTTCTCCCAAATCCTTACATATTAATCTTTCGCACGGGGCGCGCATCACGTGCATATATGGCTAGTAATTTATGAAATACGAACTATGATTATGATTAATAAACTCTTATTTATTATTGTGACCGATGGATTATAAACTATAACTATGATTATGATTAATGGACTACGTATGATTTTGATTAATGAGCTTTGATTATGATTGTGGTTAATCAACTATGAAGCATGACTATACTTAATGATCTAAAATTATAATTAATGGATTATAAGAAATGATTATAATCCATTAACTATTGTTATGATTATTAGTAATGAATTATGAACATGAGTATGATGGAAGAGTTGTGAAGTATAAAAATGATGAATGAACCATGAATAACAAATGGAGGGGTTTCTTTCCATATTTTAGATTATTTCAATAAACAAATTATAATATTTAATGATCACATTAATAGGACATAAACCTTTTTGGTAAAATCATTTCATGTATTTCAATACTTACTTCTTAAAAAGAACGGGCTCTCGCCCAATTCAATCACCGACTATGTAATCATATTTATTTATGAAAAGAAAAGTTAGGTCTTTTGGGATTTAAGTTAACAAGGACAATTAATTGTAAATTATTAATTTGTATAATGATATGCAATAAAATTTTCATCTTATATTTTTGTGAAATTGTATGCAATTTATTAATTTTGAAACAATTTTATTAACGGAATTGTCGATTTTTTATTTCAATATTATTATTTGCTTCAGGAATTGTTGTTTCTAACAATTATCTTCTTAATAATAATATAAATTGGAAAGTCAAGGTGCATCTTCAATATAAAAAACTAAATTTCTTTAACAAGAAATGAACTAGCTCTAAAAAAACTGAACCAACACTACAGTTGGTCCTGAACCAACTTTAAACCTGCCCTAAATCAGTGCTGAACCGTTCCCCTATCTTATAGACTTTCACGGTCAATTACATACTTGTAACAAATTCTCTCTAATGTTATAGCCATTTTCACAGAAGAAAAACCCCAAACAGTCTCTGAATCAGTTTAGATTCATCAAAATCTGATCCTAAACCGATCCGCGATATCGATGGACCGAACAACTCTTGAATTGAACCGAACTGGCCCGTTGGCCAACTTTAGCAGCCCAACTATTAATTGAATAATAGACAACTTGCAAAGTGATGGTTGATGAAAATTGAAACTCCTCATGAGGTTGGAATTCAGATAATGGCTATGAGTAGACAACAAATTCCCATACTAGGCGTAAGATAACGATAAAAAATCCCATACCACATTACCACCCCTCCACAAGCATCCGATTTGACATTGAACTGAGAGCCAATTTAAGAAGTAAAGTTGGAAAAGACATTGCACCCGCCAAAACCCACATCCTATCATACACACCCACATCAGCAAATTACACCAAAAAGCCACGCAATCTGAATCAAACAAAGTCACCATTAATCAAATCCCATTAATCCCACTATTTATCCTCAACCCATAACAAACAAAAAAAACCCAAGATTTCCATAATCAAAATCAACCCAGAAAAAAAATCAACATGCAAACAAGATCAGAGATGTTGAATCAGACATTAGAGGAAGACAAATCAGATGAATTATCAATCATCAACCGAAGAATCCAACGGTTGAGATTGCATCTAAACCCAGTAATTAACAAGAATGAAATGATAGCATTAATGGAGGTGGAGAGATGTAAAGGAGGAGAGAAAGGAAAGAAAGCAGCCATAGATGTAAAGATTGAAGCTTTATCAGAATTTATGAGAGGGAAATATAGAGATGTTCAAGAGAAAGTTTTTGAGTATTTTAGAAAAAGACCAGAACTTCAAACCCCAATTGAAATAACAAAAGATGATCATAGAGAGTTGTGTTTGAATCAACTTATGGGTTTAGTTAAAGAAGGTGGAATTCGACCCTTTAAATATGTTGTGGATGAACCTGGTATGTATTTTGCTATTCTTGAAGCTGTTGGTGGGATTGATATGTCTCTTGGGATTAAAATGGGTGTTCAATACAGGTTTGTTTCTTTTGGTACTTTTGTTTGTTTTTTTTTATTGCAACATTTCCCATTTATCGAAGTTTAATACTTCTGTTTCGCAATACTCGTAACATTAGCATAGTAACCATTATTCATCTACCAATCTTATGTTATATTTTTTACGAGTGTATAAGAAAAAATATAGTCGAGTGGGGTCTTAACTTTTTGTAATTTTTATTTATTAATAATTAGAGATATTAAGGTTCAAAGTATTACATTGGATATTGTGCAAATAAGAAACGCTGCGAGTATTGCAAAACAGAGAAAGTATTAAATTGTCACGTGGTGGCTAAAAGTTCTCTCTATTTCTATCCTGTCACGGAAGTATACAATTTTGAAGTTTTAATATTTATTGTCACGTGGTGGCTAAAAATTCTCTCTATCTCAGTCCTGTCACGAAAGTGTACAATTTTGTTATGTTTTGTTGTTGTTTCTTGAAATTGATTTGGTGTGGTGGATGTGAATGTGGTGCAGTTTATGGGGAGGCTCAGTGCTGAATTTGGGTACTAAAAAGCATAAAGATAAGTTCTTTCAAGGGATTGACAACCTTGATTATATGGGTTGTTTTGCTATGACTGAACTCCATCATGGTAAGTTTTCTTTTTTTACCATGAGACTTAACATTACTGCTGAATGCTGATATTCATCTGTACTGTCTGCAATAATGTGTGAGATGTCATTATGTCTGTTTAATTTAGCAATTAGCTGTTGGTTATTAGTTGATTTACTTGGTTTATATGCTTTTGAAGCAGGCCGTCAGCATTAGGGGCTTTTAGATCTGAACTTACTGCTATCACTGATTGGAACTTATCCGAACTTATTTTTTTCTGAAAATTGTCAAATAAATTGAACTACAGCACTATTTAGTTGGTATTTGGTGGTTTATGTGCAAGACAGCTTCTGAGCAAAAAATATAAGCCCAATATGCTAGTCGAGCTAGTTATTTCATTTTAGCTGAATGCTGGAAAACCACTTATCAAACATGGGTTTTGGGTGTTGGCCACATGAAAAAGTCATAAACCAAAAGCCAACCAACTACTAAGAGTTTCATGTTTTAGAGAACTTATGATAAGACGTATACTTGAGAGTACATGTTTTCCATGTATTATGGAAACAATCTAAGAGCCAAAGAGCTGCTCCACTCCTTATATTCATATCTAGACTGGTACGAAATCATGTTTCGTGCGGACCTAGTGAATTGGCCTGAATTTGACATAATTTCATTCTTGCTTCATTGGTAATGCACGCACGCGCGCACGCGCACACGCACTTGCACGCGCACACACGCATACAATTTGAGCAAATTTCACCATAGATTCTCACTAAAGTATAAGAGAAAAATATTATGTGGGATCCTGTTAGCTTTGTTTTGTTAATATTTTGACAAAATAAAGTTTTATATTATCTATTAGCCAATACGTATTATTGAAAACTGTGAATAGGGAAAAGCAACACATTGAGTATAATTTACTGGACTCGCTTTCTTTGCACATAGTGCTATATTCAAGTTTTCAAGTTCTTTCTGTGCTTGTCTATTGATTTGTAACAGTAACTCCCTCATCCTAATACTTAATTGCTTTCTTGTGTTTCAAAGGCTCAAATGTCCAGGGCCTCCAGACAGTTGCAACATTTGATCCTTTCACAGACGAATTCGTAATCAACACACCTAATGATGGGGCCATTAAATGGTGGATTGGAAATGCAGCTGTTCATGGCAAGTTTGCAACAGTTTTTGCAAAGCTGATGTTGCCAACTCATGATACAAAAGGTATTACTGATATGGGTGTTCATGCCTTCATTGTCCCGATTAGAGATTTAAACACCCACGAGGTTCTCCCCGGGATTGAAATACAAGATTGCGGTCATAAGATTGGCTTAAATGGGGTGGATAATGGAGCTTTGAGATTTCGTTCTGTCAGAATCCCCCGAGATAACCTTCTGAACCGTTTTGGAGATGTTTCCCGTGACGGAAAGTATACAAGCAGTCTACCCACTATCAATAAAAGATTTGCAGCCACCTTAGGAGAACTTGTAGGTGGAAGGGTCGGTCTTGCTTATTCTTCAGTTGGTGTGCTTAAGATTGCATCTACTATAGCCATTCGATACTCTCTTTTGAGACAACAATTTGGTCCTCCTAAGCAACCAGAAATTAGTATTCTTGACTATCAATCTCAGCAGCATAAGCTGATGCCAATGCTGGCATCAACCTATGCATTCCACTTTGCAACATTGGACCTAGTTGACAAGTATTCCAAGATGAAGAAGTCTCATGATGAGGAGCTCGTGGGTGATGTTCATGCTCTTTCAGCAGGTTTGAAGGCATATGTGACGTCATATACGGCAAAGTCGATAAGTATCTGCAGGGAAGCCTGTGGAGGACATGGTTATGCTGCTGTCAACAGGTTTGGTAGCTTAAGAAATGATCATGACATATTTCAGACGTTTGAAGGTGATAACACAGTGCTCCTGCAACAGGTTTGATTAAACTTTAACTCAAATTACCTGTCCCCCTTTAAGTTTTGCCGTAGTAGCTATTTGTGTTAAAGCAGTACGATTTTACCATTATAAGACAACAGTGTCAAAGGTTTAATTCTAATAGGAGGGGCTCAGCAGCATGAGCCAAGTATCCTCAGTGGTCGTCAACATGAATCATCTGCCTCTGTTCTCCTCTTTCAAATCTAATATTTATATCATTCTTAATGTCCGCAGTTGTGTGATAAAGATGATATACTGAATTACTGAGAAAACAAAAGGGCATATGTTGCTATGAGCTAGTATATATGGTGGATATGGTCACATGATAATTCACACATGCCATCTTTTATCATGATTCCTTCCATTGCCAAGTACGGTGGAATTTACAAGTTTATAATTCTAGTCATGTGCATCTTTGCCGGCCCTTCCTTGTAGTAAACTTTTGCCGGAGTTGATTAAGAATTGGAAACCTTGTAACGTCTCGACTTTGTGCTCAATGATAGTTTGTATTGTTTCTGTTGCATAAACATGAATAGGTTCATGCTGAAATAGTATTCTCTGTCTTATCTTATACATTTTCAGTTGTTTGGTTATTCTAGTTCCTTTTATTGTTATATAATGGCTTGTTCACAAAGCTGCCTTCTGGTCAACGACACAGGTTGCAGGGGACCTTTTGAAAAGGTACCAAGAGAAGTTCAGAGGGGGTACTTTCACAGTGACATGGAACTACTTAAGGGATTCAATGAATGCATATCTTTCTCAGCCAAATCCTGTGACTGCTCGCTGGGAAGGTGAAGAGCATCTTAGAGATCCGCAGTTTCAGCTGGATGCTTTCAGGGTATTTATTTTTAGTTTAAGAGTTTGTGGTCTGTGATTATAGATGTTGCTGCTGGTAATGATGTTAGCGTTTCCTTTTTACAGTACCGAACATCAAGGCTTCTCCAGAGTGTTGCAATGCGTCTCAATAAGCACTCCAAAACTCTTGGTAGTTTTGGCGCTTGGAATAGATGCTTAAATCACCTTCTTACACTAGCAGAGTCTCACATTGAATCTGTCATACTTGCCAAATTTATTGAAGCTGTAAAAAGGTTTATTCTTCGTGTTACTCTTTCTCTGATCTCTTAAGTCCAGTTTGGATAGGCGGTAATGGGTATGGTAATGTCAAGGAACTTGAAAGAAAAGTTGTAAAGAAAGTCTCATCTTAAGGTCCATGGCAATGCTTTTCGATAGCCATTTATTTCAACTTACTATCATACCATCATGTTGGTCGACGAAGTTTTATTACAGTTGACTTCTTGACAAAATTACATATAAATTCATTTACTCTAAAACCGGCTACTAGACAGAAATTTAGGGATGTTTTTGAGATCTTAATTCTGAGTTGTAGTGCTTTCAAGTCTCGTATGAATCTTTGTTGACACTAATTCTTGACCCTATTCTTTCGCAGCTGCCCTGATGAGAATAGTCGTGCTGCCTTAAAACTTGTCTGTGATTTATATGCATTGGAGCACATCTGGAATGACATAGGAACATACCGCAATGTGGATTATGTAGCTCCCAACAAAGCTAAGGTATTGTTTTTCTAGATGATCTGAAACCACCTTCTTTCAATCGAAAAGGAAAAATTACACTGATGTGCCATGTTTGATATGAATGGTGGTTTTGCAGGCTATCCATAAGCTGGTAGACTACCTAAGTTTTCAAGTTAGGAATATAGCGAAGGAGCTAGTAGATGCATTTGACCTTCCTGATGTTGTTACTCGTGCCCCCATAGCAATGCAGAATGAAGCTTATTCACAGTATACACAACATGTTGGGTTCTAAATCAAAATTAATCCTTACAAACTTCTCGGTTACTTCCTTTATTCATCGCTTTATTTCGGGAGTGGGTGGTGGGTTGATAAAGACATGAATTACGGATGTGATTGCAGAAGACATTAGCTTGTATTTGGCTTGATGCAAATGTATTTCAATTTTCTGCTCAAGTCCTTTGTCAGTGTTCTTTATACACAATCACACGAGGGATCTTATTGTATCTTACTGGTAGGTAGAATTGTGCCACTCTTCTCATATCGGATAGTGGTTAATTTTTTATTCATGCAACTTATGAGAACAAATTAGTTTTTTCCAAAGGAGTTGCATCAATGTTTGCTTCAACTTCTAGACGGATGCGAGTCTTCTAAGATAACTTCTAAGAAGAGACTGTAGAAATGAAATGGAAGTGCAGCTCGTATCCTATCAGATTGTCTAACCCAGTTATGTCACTAACTTTATGAAGTATATATCATGGCGTAATGCAACTTAATATGACCCTTTCATGCACTTGATGCAGACCAAGGGTCTGGCTGTAACATCGATAATGTGAAAGCATTTGATAGGATAAATGCTACAGTGGATATTTTTACAGCAATTTCAAAACTAAAACAAAAAACATGAGCATCTTGCTATTCTGGCTAATTGCTACCAACTTCACTCTAGCTGAGACTGCTGAACAACTCTGAAACTTGATTCATCAGGAGCAAAATGCTTGGAGATCTTTGCACTAGTAATTACATGTACCTTGCAGATCAGTATCTGAAAGCTGGTCTGGGATTCAAGTATGCAACACGAGCATCCTCGTTTTTCTGTCTAATATCCTCATAAAGTTTCAGCGATGCCTCGGAGAATTTGGTTAGTTTATCAAGTACCTTTGTCAAACTTGTGTGAATGGAGCCCAAATTTCCAGATTTACCATCATTAGTATCTTCAATCTTCCCTTGTAATTCACCATTACTTTCTGAAACTGCTGAATCCTTTTTCTCTTCTACTTGCTGCTGCTGTTTTATCAGCTGTTGAAGGTCTGATAAGAAATTTCTAATTGCATCACTGACTTCTTCAGAAGGTAAAGCTTTAATCCCTGCTGACCAATCACGCAAGAGAACAAATATTGGTGGGGCCAAGACACGCCGAGGGGAGAATGGCCTTCTACTACCTCGACCTCGTTCCTGAGTCTGCAGCACACAGTTTTGTAGCCATCCATTTAGAGCTTCCACATAGGATGTAAGGCTATTCATCCAATTGGCAAAGCTGAGTCCAAAGCACTCGAATTCATACTGGAGCTGAGCCATAATTTGCTTATGTGTTTCTCCTCCTAAGTTCCCAACAGAAGTCTTGGCATGGTAAGCTAATGATATTGTTATGTATTGTGCATGATGACATTCTAGCATGGCTTTCCACATCCTGATGAATCTGCATGAAAGACACTAATCATTAAGACATTAACTCCTACAAGTACTTGAATTTGATGTAAAAGGTGATATTTCACTTTTTAAAAGGATTAGGGCTGTGGTTCTTTCTTTTCATCTACTCTCTCTGTTCTCAAATAGATGTTACATTCGACTCTTCATGGTCAAAATTTGTAAGCTTTGGGTCTTTGACCGTATTATGGAACTATGTATATACAAAATCATATGAGATCATGTTAGATTTGTTTTGAGGTGTATGATCAAAATATCATCGTTCTATAACTTTTTCTAAATATGTTGCATGGTAAAAAGTGTGTGATAAAGAATGTATGGAGTCAAATGGAACATCTATTGAAAGCATAGTAGTATTTTATTGGAGCTCTGGGAGCAACCAGATAAGATATAATGGCAGCAAGGCCTGGGTTCAGCAAGAAGCTTGGAAGATGGCTAAGCTCAAATGTTTTGATTCTTGTTCCTTCTGTAGTTTACTACTTCATTTGGTAATTTCCTAGTGTTCTGGTAGAATAATGAAAAAGAGTTGATATCGTACCCTGTAACCAATTCAGTGAGTTGGGGCTGCAATTCTTCATCTCTCATCTTCTCTATGCGCTTTGCTATTGAATCAACAGCATGAAGGGCCACTCTGATGCGTGAGTGCAGATCCTTTACTGCTGCTCTGGTTTTATCAATGACATGAGTACTAAGATCTTTCGCAAACTGATGCCTGAGTTGGTCACATTTTCTGTCATAAACCTTTCTGATGACTTCACTGGCCTAACGATTAATAAAGACCAAGTTAGAGAAGGAGAATGCTTAAATAGATTCGGCATTATAATCCTTTAAAGGAACTTCACATAGTAATGAGGTAATGACTGATGAGGGAGGCCATGGCTTTCAACCTTTCACTAGCTCCCCTGTCTCTCCCCACTGTAACATCTTAGGCATAAAACATCTCTACTACCCTTCGTCAAGTACCATCTTTCTTAAATTTATTACATAATATCTGAAACTTCTATATTAACCTGTCTAAACCATACCAATAGTTCAATGATGTTCAAGCAGTGGCTAAAGTACACGAAGTTGTGCGACTTTAATTAATAGAAATTCCACTTCATCCAAGAAGAGCAAGAAGTTCATATTGTCTTCCTTTCAGCATAACCTGGAGCATGAGATGCGGAATCTAGAAACGTTTGAACATCCTGGGCATATTATGAAGGCACGATTTATATAAAGCTTAAAAACCTGTAAAAGCAACCACATTTGGAGCATGCTTGCACGAGTTTTTTTAAGCGTGAAAACAGAAAAAAGAAACGAGTTCTCTTAGATGATGTTTGGTATGAAAGGCGGGGTACTGTTTTCTATTTCTTGATGGTAACTATTTTTACACAATTAGACCCTCATAAATTCTATGATAACATATAAGATTATCTTCCTCAATATTACACTTAATTAAGTGTTTGCTTTCCATAAAGAACCAAACACTCAATAAAGGGAACAGTTACTGTCATTCCATCCTTTCACATGGTTCCATTCCTTGAGTTGAACCATAGATGCACTTAATTTTTTGTTGAACTTCGGTTTATGATGCTAAACATGCCAATTGCCAGGCTATTCCCTTATAGGGAACTGTATAACATTTTCCAATCTAATATTCTAACATCAAAATTCAGATGCCATGGGAGACTGTAAATGAATGTGTGCGGAAATACCTTGACTTCATCATACAACTTCCTTTCCCAAGCATAGAGCCTATCTAGAGTGGAGAAATGACTCCCTGAAATCATGCAAAAATCCTCGACACACTCACTGCCACTGTCATCTGCATCATCCTTTGACGCTGTGGCAAGAGGATTCCTTGATGATGATGATTGTGAAGATGTAGACCGGTTCCATATGATGACCTTGGGCACATTTTGCGGGTTAAGTTCTACAGAAAACAACCAATGGAGCAATCATTCACAAACTTGCTGTTACAAATCAAGCATTAACTCATCAATGAAAATAATGCTTTGCAAATTTTGCAATCCATAATTCCAACAGACCCTGCATCTCATTTCAACTACTGATCTCATATAAGTAATCATTTTTACCAAGCAAGAGTCTGTTTGTTTTCGTTTTAAGTTTACAAAAATTCAGAAACCACAAAAGTAGTTACCAGATTTCTCTAGCGAGTTTTCACTTTTAGAATAAACATGATTTGCGTAAGTAGGACTGATTGAAGTTCATTGTACACCATACTAGTATATCATAACCAAAAATGGAAGACTGACACTAAAATCGAACAAGCACTAATGTGCAGCAAAGATGTAGCTCACCATTAGCTGCATGAACACTTTTGCCACGACAACAAACAATAGGACAAGCAGCTAAAAACTCCGATGAAGACGAGCTTCCTACAAAAATCAACATCATCAATCACACAATATCAAAAAACATTCTTCAACACAACATGACTAAATCCAGCAAAACACAAAACTAATACCTTTAGCCTCGGCATACCCAACCCGAATTTTACTAGCTTCAAACATCCGAGCAACCTCTTTACCGGCCTCAGAAGCTCGAAAAAACCGATGTTCAATATCCTTAATACTTGACACAAAATCCTTAGCCCTATGTGTGATAAACTCAGAAGGATCTTCCCTTTCTTCACCTAAATCCTTCCCATGTTCCAATTTCTGCCCAAAGTTTGCATCTTTACAACCAGGACTACTTTCTCCACCCCTCGTTTTACTAACTCCACCTTCAACCTTATGCAAATTTCCAACACTACCCTCTTCACCCCACAACCTAATACTACCACCTTCAGACTCATCACAACCCAAACCCACAAACCTAAAACTCTCAGTTTCACCTTGATCACCTCCAGGATCAAAGTAATCCCAAGAAGCTTCAGATTCCGGAGGCGGCGGAGGAGGAGGAGGAGGAGGTAAAACTAATGGATCATCATCATTATTATCAACAAAAGTATGAATATTAGTACTAGGATTATATCTAAGTGTAACAGAAACACCCACATTACCAGATTTCATGCAACTTAATCTAGGTTCAGAAGAAGAAACATCAATAACATCTTCATGAGAAAGTGAAGGAGATGGGTGGTAAGAAGATGAATGATGAGATGGGGTTTTGTTAATAATATCAAGTTCAGTAATGTGAGTTGGTGAAAGTGAGATTGATGATTCAATTAAAACTTCAGCTTCTGCAAAACGACGAAGTGAAATGCCAATGTTTTTAAGGGATTGAATGTAGGAAACATGTGAAGCTGAAAGATTATACCTTGAGTTAATTGCTTGGTTTATTAAGCGTTTTCTTTGTTTGCACATTCCTAATGCTGCTGTTTTCTCTGCTTTTGAGTTTGTGCTTCCCATTTTTTGCAAAACCCAGATGGAGAAATTTGCAGAGAAAGAGTTGGTTTTGGTTTTGGGGGCTGTTATTTCATGGAAGTGTCATTTTTGTTGAACAAGAAAGATGGGTTTTTTTTTGGTTTTTAAATTTGGGGTTATGGGGTTTTGGAAGATTTAGCAGAAGAAGCTGACATGTAGTAGTAGAATGATGGTAATATTGATGGGAAAAGCAGTGCAAAAAGCAACAATGCAGAGAGAGAGAGAGTTGAGAGAGAGAGTTGAGAGTGAGAGGGAGAGAGAAAAACAGGGAACCTCGAATTTGGAGTAATTAGTGTCCAGTGATTAGATGTAAATAATAATACTATTTTTATTTTCAACAAAGGGCATGTTCTTTTCGGCATAAAACGGCTGAACTGAACTGATTAAAGCTAAAATGAACTGAACTGAACTAAATTAATTGGAGCTTAACTGAACTAATTGGCGCTGAACTGAACTGATTGGAGCTGAACTGAACTGAGTTGAGTTGAGTTGAATTGAATTGAATTGAGTTGAATTGAACTAAATTAAATTAAATATATAAATATTGAATTGAATGGAGTAACAATTATAATGATAAGTAATAATAATGAATAATAACAATAGTATTTTGGATATTTTTAAGTAATAATTATAAATAAATAATATTAATAATCATAAATTATTAATAATAATAATAATAATGATTAATGATAATAATGATAATTTAATACTAATAATTATTTTAATTATTCGTATTAATATATTAATACTTGATAATGATTATATAATAACAATAATATCTAAGAAGTAATTATTACTATTTTAATAATTAGATTTAATAATATGATACTCCCTCCGTTTTTTTTAATATACATGTTTGCTTTTGCGCACGGACCAAGGAAAAAGTGCAAAAGTAAGAGAGAAGATTAGTAAAAGTAAGGAAAAAATGAAAAAGGTAGAGAGAAGTGTAATAATTAGGTGGGCCACTTTTCCATTTATGGGAAAAAGTAAAAGGGTACCAATTAGAAAAAACATTCCAAAATGGAAATAAGTGCATATTAAAAAAACGGAGGGAGTAATATTTAGTAATAAAAATAATGATTGGGTCAGACCGCGCAAAATTGCATCATAAACCATTTTGACGCGATTTGATTGATTTATGGGCTAAATACGTGGATTTATTTGTGCTTTTGACGTAAACCATGTTCCTCCCTAATAATAATAGTAATAATAATGAGTAAAGCTATAATTAACAAAATAATATATAGAAATAATAATAATACTTAATAATAAGAGTTTTGTCAGAAACAACCTTTTATAGTCACAGTTTTGCGAAAAACAACCTTTTGATTTTTTTTTTCAACTTACAACCTTAAACCAAATTTTTTTTTGAGAAATAAAACTTTTTCTGGATTTCCGTGATTGACCGTTAACTCTAGTCTATTGACTGTTCGTTGGTTATTTTTTTGTTTGGTATTTTTGTTCCCTCCTTTTTTTCCCCTTGTTTCCCTCTAATTTATCTTATAAAATCTATTGCCTCCCCCAAAATAATTTATTCTAACCAAAAACTAAAAGCTTTCTTCCCTAAAACCTAAATTAGGGTTCTTGCTCACAAAAAACTAAAATTTCTCTCTCCCTTCAACCGTGAAATGTGAGTGCGGCGTTTGTGGTGGCTACAAGGCTTTCTTGAAAACATGATAATTCGGGGGAGAAAGTGAGCAAGCACCCTCTAATAATTCATTTTCACCAAAAACTAAAAGCTTTGTTCCCCAACCTAGAATTAGGATTCTTACTCCCCAAAATTTGGAAGTTCTTTTTCCCTTCAACAATGGTGAAATGTGAGTGCGGGTTTGCGGTGCTACAAGAAGTTATTAGACATGATAATCTGGGTTCTTGGATACAATAGTGAAATCTCAAATTAGACTTCTTGGATACCAAATTAGGGTTTAATTACTACTGCCTACACAACAACAACAAGAGGGAAAGATTTTAGTGAGAATAAATTATTATAGGAAGGCAACATGTTTTATAAGATAAATGAGAAGGGAAACAGGGGGAAAGAGGAGGGAATGAAAATGTTGAAGAAAAAAATACAACCAGCTGACAGTCAATGGATTAGAGATAAATGTCAATGACGGAAATCCAGAAAAGGTTTCATTTCACAAAAAAAATTGGTTTAAGGTTGTAAGTTGCAAAAAAATGTGACTATAAAAGGTTGTTTTTCGTAAAACTGTGACTATAAAAGGTTGTTTCTAACAAAAAAAAAAACTCTAATAATAATGATATAACAATAAATAATAATAAGAGTAATTAGTAAAATAAATTAAACCAACATGATAATAGTATTTAACAAAATGGCTATAAAAGAATGGAGCTGAACTGAACTGAAATTAAGTTGGGGAGAACCGGCCCAAAGTACAAGAAAATTGTAGGAGACCGTTTTTTGAGGGGTGATCTGAACGCTATCCAAAAAAGAAAGATGATAAAGTATAGGGTAGTTGAAAAGATCAAGCGTGTCAAATCAGGGTAATGTTAATGCTAACTTAACCATCGTATACAAGCTAATGCTAAGTAAGATAGGCCACAAGCCTATTAACTAATTACACATTTACAACACTAATTAAATACAACCTAACCATCATGGTCCAATAAAAACGTCGGGCTTTTGTGGTAATGTAATGCTCTTGCTTTCAGAGGTAGTCTATGACCGAATTAGATTCCCTGAAAATATGGTGTACCAAGGTGGAGAGGAAGTCGGTGAGGAGGTGGCGACTATCGTCAATGAGTTTCTAAATACACCAAAGAGCCTAGTATTGGCCTTTTAAATGACAATGAGAGTATCTCCTTGTATAACAAGATCTATGAATTGCATATTTTTTGCCTAAATTAGCACGTTGTGCAGGGCATCAATCAGAGGAGAAGACGTTCCGAGGTTGTAAGTTATATAGCCTTGAGGATTTGCCTGGTAGATGTAGATAATCTATAATGATGAAGGAACATACTACCTCCAATTTACAAGGATGGTTACATTTCTTGTTTTCACACGATCTAAAATTTTAAACTTTAATATCTCTACTTATGTCATGTATTTGTAAAAATTATAAAAAAAGAAAATATGAATTAAATGCAGACAAATCTAACATGATTAATTATGTTATTCCTAAAAAAATGATACTCCCTCTGTCCCAGATTACTTGTTACACTTTCCTTTTATATTTGTCCCAGAATACTTGCTACACTTCTTTATCTGAAAAGGTCTCGCTATTAATTTATTATATGTCTCTTATAGACTTTGGCCCACCTTCTCTCTCATACACTTAAAATAATACCCCACTAACTCCTATCACATGTACTTTAGATAAAATAATAATTGATAACCAAACTACCAATTATCACATAAAACTTTGTACCTTGATAAGTGTAACAAGTATTTTGGAACGGAAGGAGTAGTCAGTAAAATTTATGAATACTTTTTACTAGGCAAGTGTCACAAACTTTGTAAATCCATAGTTATGAAATGTAGATTTATGGTTATAAAAACCACATTTATACGGTAGTAGATGTACGGTTATGAAAACCACATTTTTATGGAACATAGTCTCCATTGAGCTTACGACCTGCATGATTACTGGTATTAAATGGTGTAATGGTAATAAAAATGTGTAATTTGGATGAGAAATCTCTCGCCATTACCATTATCATAAAAATGTGTTTTCATTGACATGATAATGACTAATGAGTAAGAAAAATTGCCACCAAATTATTTTGTTATCATTACCAGCATTTAGTTATGTTAGGTGACATTAACTGAAATGCAACTTAAATTAATAAGTTACTTGAAATCGAAAAAGTTGGGACTGTGACTTTGTTCTTTTCAACTTATTTTCATTCCTTCTAAAAAAAATTATAATGATAAATTTAGATAAGGTCTTATAAGTTCAAATACGATAAAATAAGGTCGAGTAAGGAAAAAATAAGGTCGAATAAGATCAATTAAAGTCTAATAAGAAATAATAAATTAAGATTACTTTAAATAAGCAAATTTTATTTTGAAGGAACAGGGCATGAACTGAAAGTGATAAGTTGTTGAAACTAATAAGATAGCTAGTTGAATGTATTGTATCACTTGTATGATAAATTTAAATAGTTTAAATTTTGAAAATATCATTTTATATAATAAAAGATAACAAATATTGAAAAAAAAGAGAATTTTCAACACCTTAAATGATAAGTTACTTATACTCCCTTTATCCCAAATTGTTAGACTCTGTTCTTTTCAATTTATTTTTGATTATCTTAACTTATTTGAACTTATATTAACTTATTAGACCTTATTCGACCTTGTTAGACCTTATTAGATAAACCTTATTCGACCTTATTAGACATTATTAAACCTTATTAGACCTTATTCGAACTCACTAGATCTTATATAAACTTATCTGAAGTTATAAGAACTGAAAATAAGTTGAAAAGAACGAACTCATAGTCTTGTTTATGAAATTACATTTAAGATGCTTTTTTTTCTTTCTAAAGTACCCTCTTATGGCATTTTTCCTCCAATTTTATCGTTATTGAGCTTATATTTCCAACTTTGACCATGATTTATGGTACAAATATGTACCACAACAAAAGATCACACTACTATATCTCAATTTAGACCATAATTGAACCTTTTTTTTTAACTTTGTAATGATTTTTTTTGTACTTTTCTTTGACCACAATTAATATCTTCTTCAAAATTTAATTTTAGTAAAGAATGAGAAATAATCTTATATTATGGGACGGAGGAAGTATCAACATTTCAATTTAAGTCTTTTAAAGCACCTTGAATAAATTTTAAGGTCAGTACTTTAAATATTTCAGCTCTTTATCATTTAAGGTAGGTTATAAATTACGAAATATAGCCACTATCGCTTACCAAATAAGTCATTAGTCGTGTACAAGATAAGCTTTAGTGAATAGTAATTTTTTTTTTGAGGGGATAGTGATTAGTGAATAGTAATCAGGCCAAAGAAAGATAAAGAAAATCTGATTAAAAAGAAAAGGAAAGATAAAGAAATCTAAAGGTGCTAAAGATGGATTAACAAAATTTATTATTAATAGTAAAATTATTAGGGATGTTTATAGAAATACTCCTGTGCCAAAATTTACGGAGTACAAATGTGTGTGTCAGGAGAGTGCGGGACCCAGGCGGAAGTATTTGTATTGTTCTTCGTTCACGAGAAAATAGTCCAGTTTCCATTAAATGTTTGTTTTGTTCACTCCTTTTTTGGAACTTCAACGGCTCCTTTTATAATCCATTTACTTCCAACATTTTAAATCCCCTAATTCTTTCAACTAGCAGATTTTAAAATTGAAAATATAGACTAGAGTAATTAGTCTTGGAAATTGGAATAGATGGTTTATTCAATATTTATATATTTAGGAAAAATCTTAAGATTTTAACTTAATGCCATGAATGTTTTAGAAGGTAAGGTGTTAAATTTTTTGAAAATCTTAAACTTTTAATTTAAAATTTTATAGTATAAACTTAAAATTTCATACGATCTATCCATATGCTCATAAAAAGACTGTTATACAATTCTTTATAGGGAATATATGCAGGGGCTAACTAAGCGGATTCGGCTCGTAGAATCTTTGAGATCGGCTTGGTCAAAGCTTGGTTAGAGCTCGGTCAATTTTTGGGTTTGAGCTAGAGCCCAACAAGGCTAGACTCCATTTGTTAAATAGAGTATTTTGTTATTCGTGAATATTAGACTTCAACTACTTGTTTTCTTAGCATTTCTTGGTTAGACGTGAAGGACCTTGGTTGCATTTACTTTATCTATGTTGAACTATTGTATCTTTTACTTTCGTTTATCATAGCATTAACCAATAGTTGCGAAATAGTATTTGAGCTGAGTCTGTGCCCACCTCAAGCTCAAAGTTTTGCAATAAAGCTGAGCTCGAGCCTTGACTTGGCCAGCTCGTTGAGCTTTGAGCCGAAGTCGAGCTCAATCAATATGTCACCATGTCGAGCCGATCATGATCGAGCTTGAGATCAGTTCGACTCGTTTGCACCAATAAATATATGTGTAATCCCCGGTAATTTTATGCATTTTATAAATATATTTAAACTGTATTTATAAATGCTTTTAGTATCTAAATAATTAATTTCTTAAAGTGTTGACTATTTTAAAGTCAAAGGATTATTCAGTGTTTAAGTAATCAAATATTTTAATTGGATTGGACTTTGAAACTTATCTAATAATTTAATTGATTTGGGTTTGAACTATAAATGTTTTCAAAAGTTGGATTAGAGGAGCCCAAGAAAACCATCTAATGCCCAAATTATAAGTCCAAATAAAACCCCCATCAGTTTACAAGGACTAGGAATACAAAGCCTATATAAACCCCATGAAACCCCCAAATACCACCACAATCTCACTCTTATCTTCTCTCTCCTCACAGATCACTCCCTCTCTCTCCCCCTCATTTTTCTCTCTCCCCTCCTCGATTGTGCCACCGTGCACAATCGCCACCACTCACTATCTTCTCTCTTCGTCTTCGTGCGCTAGCAGTCACGTGCGACTACGACCTAGCCGGACCACAACCACGCGCCACCATAGCCTAGCCGAACCGCAGCCACACATCGTTGCCTACTCCTGTTGCTGTTGTGTTGCTCCTCCTCTTGATGCCGTTTTTCCATCTTCGTTTTCCCTCCTTTTCCCCCTCTTTTTTCCCTCTAAATTATCCTAATAATTAGTATTGATGTTTTAAGTATTGTTTTAGTAATTTAATAATCAAAGTTAATGACTTTTTGTTCTATCAAATAACTTCCTGCTTTTATTGATTCTTAATTAAAAATATAAATTTCATATTATATTTTCATTTTTAAAGTGAGTTTTAAACATTAAGTAAGGTTTTTTGGGGTTTTAAAGGACTAATTTTGTAGTATTATATTCCTCCTCTTTTCTTAATTGCATCATTGGGAGCAATTACGTATCCCAATGCGCATTTTATAAGTTAGATATATTGAGTTACACATGCAATAAAATTATACAAAATAGATATTAATAATCTATACAATGAGACGAATCTAACGAGATCCCACATAATTATAACTTTCCTTATTTATAAGTCACACTAATCGTTTAATAGCACATGAATGATAGTGCCACAATCCCAGATGATGCGAGTAAAAAAAAACAGAGGTAATATTAAGGTTTGTTAAAGTTGGGAGCTTTAGCCTTTAAAAGTATTCTTTTAATTTTATTAGAGTATTAATACTTGGAAATTTTAATAATTGGTAGACTGAGTCTTTACTTTGAGTGACTTCTAAAGAGTGTGAAGTGGCCTCCAATATTTTTTATACTCCCTCCGTATTATAATAGTTGCAACAATTTCCTAAAATGGGTGTAACATATTACTTGCAATAATTTTCCGTCTTTCTTATTTTGGTAAATTTTATCACATGAAATGATGATGTGTTTTTGGGTCCCAATCCACTTTTGTACTCTTCTTTTGGTGGTTTCTTACTTTTCCTCTTTTTATCTCTTTAACCCATGTGATTTCTCTCTCCTACTTTTATTAATCAACCCACTTATCCATACTTAACATATTATGCCTAGGAACTTCCCCTAGTTCAATTGTTGCAATTATTATGTTACGGAGGGAGTACAAGGTAAGTACATGTTTATGTGTTTTAAACAAGTATCATGTCCTAAGTATTAGGAATGATGTAGTATCAGGTATATGAAACTTTTTATAGTTCATACGTGGCTTATAATTAATTTATGGAATTACATGTGTTTATGTTGTTGTGTAAGCATGTTAATTGCCTATTGTGTAATTATTACATGATTATATGGATGTTTGATACAAGCATGTTTGGAAAAGGAATGTTTAATTTATTAATTCACATGAGGGATTAATGAATATATTTTTGGTATTGGATCATGAAATGTTTCATGTTATTATTATTTTATTACTTTACAAAGATCGTGAGCTTTATGGGGTAAGTTGGAATTGAATTGTATTATTTTATTACTTCGCAAAGATCATGGGCTCTGTGGGTAATTTGGAATTGGATCTATTATTTTATTACTTAACAAAGACTGTGGGCTTTGAAAGGTAAGTTGGATTGGTGTTTTTGGACAATTCAATTATTGATTTAAGTCAATAAATAAATGGAGATTAATTCTGGGTCAATTGGTTTTTTATGATCACAATATCTAATCCTAAGATAAAAAAATTAGAGTCTTTTATTTATCCATGATTTGTGTTGGTTCTCTTATTGTTAAAATTATTAATACTTAGAGCGAAAAGTGAATAGCAATAGGTTTTAGACTTTTACACATCTGAATTATTGGACTAATATGAGTTGGAGTACATGGTGGTAGCCCATGACTTTTTTTGAGGACGGGTTGATCACCGTGTCTTACTTTTATTTAATTAGTACCTCAAGAACGTTGATCATGGGTAGTACGAAGTCGTGCCGCTACTTCGTCTTCTAAATTGATGACAAAGTTTGGTTGGACAACTTGATCCATTGACTATTCAAATCAAGTTCAATCTACTGAGTCTGATGTTTTATTATGTTATTTAGACTCATGTTTCAATGCTTATTAGTATCATCTTAGGTTTATGTGTTTTATATATTATGTATGTATTCAGCTTTTGATTACGTGCTTTTGTGTGTTGATCATGGCCGTGCGTCATTGATCCTGTAATGACCCTTGATTAGCGAGCAATTCTTCAATAGAGTATTGCCTACAAGTTTGAAGTTGAGGATGCATCCATATTCATTGAGAACTTGGAAACAGTTTGGAGAGAATGCTTTCTCTTTCCTTTATCTATTTTAATCTGTATTTCTCAAGTAACCTAAACTAATAAAAATACCTAAGAGTCTTTCACATATCCTAATAAGAAATATTAGATCTTTTTCTTGGAAGAAATAGAAGTATTATCGTGTATGAGAGTAGTTAGGGTGTGTTCTCTTCACTTTATTTTATTTAGGTACTCCATCATTGTGAGGAATGTATAAAAAAATTGTGTTGTTATCACATAAAGAGTATCTAAATAAAAAATTAGAGTACTTAAATCACTACCCCATCTATCTAGCAGCTTGTCTTGGAAGAGATCGCCTACTTATAATGTTAAAATTAGGCAGACCCAAGTCCAATAAAATTAGGCAGGCCCAATAGCCCACTCACTTTGTCCTTCCCAGATCGACGCTTCCATTATTGTTGCGTCAAGTTACTTTCTTTTGGCACCAGTTTAATTTATTTTAGCACCAGTTCAACTTATTTTATCGCCATTTTATTTCTTTTGGCACTAGTTTAAATTCTTTTGGCACCAGTTTTATTGAAAAAGAGGAAAATGACGTGGTGGAGGAGAATAGGAGATGACAGTTGAATTAAAATTCTTTGGGTCTTGTAAATTTATTTGGGCCTATATTATCTAATTTTAACATTAAAATTAGGCAACCTTTTTGTATAATTTGTATCTAGAGAGTGGTTAGAATCACTTCAACTAATAAAATGTGTTAGTAGATACTAAAGTATTAGAACAACACCAACCAACACTCAAAAGGTTAATGTGGACAGGTAAGGATATACGTCTGCGCAATCTGCTGTTTGCAGTCAATCAGGTGCTTTCATAGTTGACCACATTGCAAATTTGTAATTATTGTTAATGGATGTGAACAATGAATACTTATCTTAGATGTTAAGTAAATGAAAATGATACTCAAATCTATGAACTGCTCCATTCGTTTTTTTATTGTTACATTTGGATTTAAACGCTTTTCGCATGTACACTCTGACTCTCTTTAGCTTCATGTATATAAAGGAAAAATGTAGTCATGTGAAATCGTGTCTGCTTCGTCTCAACGTATACTTTCCATATATATATTTAATAAGTTTTCTCATTATAACTCGAGATATTAATGTTTAAAGTTTTGACTCGAAAACTATGAAAAATACATGTAGAAATTGAAAAAAGATGGGAAGAGTATAAAGATGAAGTATCAAATTATCAATCATTTTTGCTTTATGAAATTGGGATACTAGACTTCTTATATTTGCAACAACGTTTTCATTAAATGAACTAAAAATAATTGATCTGAAAATCTTATGACTAAAGTTGATGATTTGATGAGTATGGCTCCAAAGAAGTTTGTTACTCTACTTTTCTTTGTTTTGGTAACAACGCAAGCTCGTCTAGCACATGTTGCTAGATCATGAGCTTGTTTAATGTGACACCTTGGAACGTTAATTTTATAGAGTACATGTGAAAGAGTTTAGAAAAGAGGTAAATTGGAGGATACATCTCTCAAGGGTGACAAATTTTTGGAGCCAGTTCCTCCTAATGCAGAGCATGCTTTTTGAATCCGTAAAGACAAAGACAAGAAACATAACTCTAGGATTGCATAGTTCAATAAGAAGAATGGATGTTTGCATAACCCATATACACACGAAAGTGTGACAATGTGATAAGAAGTATGTACGTGTACCAGACTACCAGTCTTACATCGAATCCTATTATTAGTTGCTATCAAAGAAGTTCAAATGCTAGAAAATATCGAAACAGTAAGAGTAGGAATGTTTGAATATAATGGAAGTTGTAAATCGTAAGTACATACAGTTGAGAGAGAAGAAGGGAGTAATTAGTACAGCTTTTGTCATGCTTAATGAGAAGCCCGTACTACTTAATGTAGTTATGTACTTGATTAGTATAGTCTATGCATATCAAAACTGCAGATTTCTACTACTAGTGTATTTTTCTCTTTACACAAAAATGGCCTAATCAAATTTACAAAGATACAAAAGTAGTAAAGATTGAAAGTCAGTAGTCAATTAGTCATAAATACTGTGGCGTTGAGGCAAGCAGTCATAGTTAATTCTGGAGCTAGTGCATGAAAAGCCTTTCCTGAACTTTGAGCTAATTTTACGCCTCACATCGACATCTACTGAGAACACAGCACATACAGGGCGATGATCGGAGAACCTTGATTCTCCTCTTGAATAGTGTAATTGTTCAATACCAGGTCCATGCCATAATATCCTATCACACCAAGCTGGGGTACGCCGTTTCTTCTTTGATTTAGCTGTCTCCCCAGCATACATGTCTGAATTTTGAGTGTACTTGTAGGTGGGTGCAAACATTACCTTTCCTTCTTTCCATCCTGTAAACACTCTGCCGCACTCTCGCTCTATTTTAAGCTGCAGGCATTCCAGTAAGTTAGCAATTGTCAGACCATCTTTCACAGGATTGTCTAGTCTAGTAATGGGGGCACCAAACTTACAAAGTGAAACATGGAAAAACAAAACTTGTTGCATTTCTATGTCATCTCACATATGATGTTTGCTTAGTGTTATGTGAATTGGCTTGAATTATGTGACTTGTTTTCTTTGTCAGTTTTGTGAGTCCAGTCATTAACATTAACACAAATGGGAGCTAGTGTCACAAACCTGATCTTTCTCAAGGAGGGTATCCCAATCATTTTCCTCTAGGAGAAGCCTAGCTTCTTCATAAGGCAAAGAGACGCGATAATTAAGATCTCCAAACCAAAGGACTCGGCTGCAATTAGTTCAGAGTAAGTACATTGGACATCACATTATTAATATGAGCTAATATTGACACAGTTAAGTTGCTTATATGATTAAAAGTAGATGAATACAAGCATACTCATGATCAATGATCTTGTCAGGTGCCTTTTTTTCAGTATTCTTGCATAGCTTTGGAAATTGCATGCCTTTCAATATCTCAGCTACATCTGAATTCCTTTTAAGCTCATCGCCTTCCTTCTGTCCTGAAGCCAAGTGAGAACATACAAAGCACAAGCTTGTTTTGTGGAGTGTCATGCTTATTGATATACATCCCTGCATATTGTTAAAGCAATGAGACCTAGTTATTCGACTCATTCTCAACTCACACATTCATTCTGTTTACATGGGTAGTATTTCCTTCGCTTTCTTTCAATCTATACAATTTGTAATTTGCACTTTTCACGTATTCCACAATGAAAATCTCCCCCCCCCCCCCGAAGTGAAAAACATAGTCACATGGAATCTTATTATATTTAGACATGCTTTGACAAGATTTAAAATAAAACAGAGGTAGTATTTTGTAGTATTTTCTGACTTA
Source organism: Patellifolia procumbens (assembly GCA_947645195.1). Classification (NCBI taxonomy): domain Eukaryota; kingdom Viridiplantae; phylum Streptophyta; class Magnoliopsida; order Caryophyllales; family Amaranthaceae; genus Patellifolia; species Patellifolia procumbens. The sequence continues at coordinate 7,392,695 of CANSGD010000144.1, forward strand.
CATTTTAATATGTTCTCTTCACCTTAAATCGAGGTTCTATTCAGATTAATTTTCATATGTTCGGTTGAGCGTAAGAAGGCCTTGTGCATTTCAAAAGAAAAATTAAAATTTCAAGTAAAAAACAGTTGTAATCACCAAAATCAGTTTCAGTAAGCAAAAATCAATTTAATCAATTTAAACTGCATTAGACCAAGCATTAGAGACTCAACAAAAACTAGCTATAATCAATAATTTCAGTTTTAATGAACAAAAATCAGTTTTGATCAGTAAAACTAAGTTCGTTCTACAACCAAAAATAAGTTCAGGAAATGTAGGTGACCACAAGAAGCTAACAACTTTACCTTGTTCCCAAGACAACCCATAATTCCGGTTCCCATGGAAGAAACTCTAACATGGCCAATATACGGAATCAATTCTTTTCGAACCCAAACAGAAAGAAAAAGGCCAACCATTTGCTTGCTTGAAATGAGACTGTATTCTGCAAGACCAGGATAGGCAGGTGATTCTGGTACAATTGAGAAGAATTCTTCGATACTGCTGGTGTAACGATGTTGGAAAGGATTGTCATGGATACGTCGTGGTTTATGTTTTTCAGGAATTAGTTCTAGTGAATCTAAGCAACAATTACATGTCTTAACAAGGCTGCTGTCCACTCTTAGATTCTTACTAAGAACTTTTAGATTCGGTTTTTGGAAGAAGTTGGACTTTGAGTCCTTTGATGATTTCGCACTTGGGCTTGAATCACATGAAGAATCCTGGTTTTGTCGATTTAATGCTAGGTTTATTAAGGCTAGCCATCTTGCTGCTGGTTCATTATCCTCTATTACCAATACATTTCCTGCATTTAAAGGAACTATCTCCTGAAACCTGAGAGCGAATAACATGAGCAGACTATTAGTTATCGGCCTTCTCATTCAAATAATAACCGTTTAATATATACTATGTTTAAATGAACGATAATAAGGGCTAAGATAAGGTTCACTAAGTTTCAATAAGTTCTTATATGTGAATTTCACGTGAAGAGAACACACCCACATTTAGTCAGTCAACTACACGAAATACTATCGAGATACGACAGGATCCAAATATGAACCCAGCTGCTACTATATAAGGCATTAGGTATTAATAAGTTAAAGTGAAGAGAGATTAGGTAGTAAATTATACCCAACTACATATATATCTGAAGAGCCCTCAACATGCAAGAAATCATCAAGATTGAGTTCATTTGTTGGAGTTCTACCACCTACATTCCAAGTTCCCACAAATATCCTACAAATTTAAACCAAACAAAACACGTTAATAAGGAGATCGCTAATCCAAATCAACGACATTCAGAGGAGTAAGGCGTATAATTAAGAAGATCATAACCTACCGGTAGTCTATGCATTCCATTACCGGTGCTACTGATGCTAATGACGAATCATAATTCGACAAATCTAACCCTTCAAGATGTGAATTTGTCTTTCTTTCTGAGAATTTACAACATATATTAGTGCACCACAAAAACATTTCCTTAAAATTTAGCTAGATATCAAGCACAATTTAGCTTATAAATTCATTTTTGTTCATTATCCTCAACAGACATCAATAATGAATGCAGGGCCGCAAATTAGTGTTACGTAACTAATAGTAGGTGAGCTACCCAAGACTATGACATTATGCACTAGAAAGTACAGAGGAACCGTTCCAAATATAATTGACTAATACACCATAATTACATATTTTTTTTGTCATAAAACCAACTGGCTATAGATGGCAAAGCTCATAGGAGCCGAGCGGGACCAGGGATCCCAACACATAAGGAAACGTTAGTCAAAGCTGAAAACACCTAAAATTTTATAGACAATGATAATCGAAAGAACCCCTAAGTTTACAAAAGTTTTATTATTTTTGTCAGACATAACGTAAACAATAACGTGAACATTATTTTGTTGACATTTGAATTTAGAATAAGGTTCCACCTGAGAAACTCTTTCTGATCATTAGAGTGTCATCCAAGGAAGCTTTTTTACGTTCTGCAAGTTTCTTGTCGTGCTCTGTAGAAGAAAAAAAAATTATCAACCGATTAAGGTTACGTTTGATAACATATTTCAGGTACCTTAAATGACGAGGTGCTGAGTTTTTTTTGTTTATCATATGGTTTTTATACATATTGATGTGGACTGACCTGGTTCAGAAACTTCCTCGTCCGATGTTTTGCCATTTTTCTTGGAGCTGAAGATCTTTGGAAGAATGGACTAATCACCCCCAACCCACCAAACAAAAATTAAAAAGATTATGTTATAAATATAAATAATAAAATCAGACAAATAATAAGAAATGATAACGGGTGTCGAAAATAAAAACCTTTTTCTTCTTGATGCTCTTGACAGAATTCTCTGCTGAAGGCAAGTTATCAATCTTATCATTCGATGACGAAGTTGGTGAAGTTGATGAACTTTCTGCGGAATTTGTTTTTGTCATTCTTTCTTTGTTAAAATTTTGTAATTAAATTGGATCATCAACATAATACATTCATGAATTCATTTCTCAAAATTTTAATGTTGGAATCATGGAAAATATTGAGGATTACTCATTTCATTTCTTAATCGTTTTAAGGTTTTCTTGATCTCTCCTTTTGTTAGTTAATTGAGAATATCTTATCCACAATTTCTATTTTTTTTGGGTTTAACTCTCTCTCCTACAATGGCATTAGACATCCAAACGAGTTTAAGGGGGGAGAGAGAGGTGATCATGGGATCAGAATTTCCCGCCATGGCTTTCGGGAAGCAAAAGAGGTAGACTATACATTAATTTAAAAGTACAATTATATGTCTTAATGACTTAATTTCATGCCTTTCTCTCTTCACCCCTTTTCTTAATTGAATTCGAAACTATTTGACCTCAACTCGATCCAAAACCGACTTGTTAATATGTCTACATAGATCTTATATGCACGAGAATTTTATATTATGTAATATTGTTGTGACAGAGGAGGCGCTAAAGAATAAATAAGAACGTGAAAAATAAATACACACAGAGTTTAACGTGGTTCACTAGCAATGTGTTAGCCATGTCCACCAGACCAGAGGAAGAGTAGTTTTATTATGAGGCATAAACACAGAAATACAGAATAGTGTTAGGCAACACTAAGATAATCAGATTGTAAATATGGCTTTAGATTTAACCTAAGTGTTTATATAAACACTCTTAGAGTTAACCTAAACAGAATGGCCTTAAACTCATAACATAATATAAGGTTTAGTGAGATCCTTTAACTTGGTTATTGGAACAAACGGATACTTCAAGGCATTAGGCATATCTAACAAATATGTTCCATTGCTCTCGGTTTATGTTATTTTTTATTATATTTCATCAAAAAAGATATACTACTATTATATTTTCATATTGTCATTTTTCTGTTCAAATATGTATTCTTTTACTCTCAATATAAGTTTTCGAGTGTCGAGAGAATGATACAAATCAGTCCCATATGTGAATTAGAAGACCGAAAATTTTCATTTTTGGTGAACCCAATAGGACCAAGCTAAATGTTCGAGACAACTAATATTAGCGGCTGATTTATACATAAATTCTGATCATGCGTTCTTGAACTTATAAACAATAAGAGAAACAGTATAGTTTTTTGGTTTTGATGGATTATGAGTCCTTGGATTTTATCCAAAAGAACCAAGAACTTTAATTTCTTACAACCAAACAACATCTCCAAAATGAACTAGTGGATTTGGAAGGGATGGAATAGCAAAATCAAAATTATTAATTAAGCGGAGATGAATTTGAATTAACTGGTGCAATAAAGTTTAAATCCGGAACAAGTTGTGCACACCACTGGCTACCTTCATGTCATGAAACTCATGAGGGCTATCTACTTTAATTTAGGGCATGTTTGGTTCAAAATGTTGGAATGGTATGGATTGAGATCTCATACTAGGTTGGTATGGATTGGAACCCCCATACCACCCTGGTGTGCTGAAAGGCGATGACGACAATGATAAAAGGCCGACTGTTGTTTAGTGTTCATCCACTTTTCTCTCATAATTTTCTTCTAGAGTTTGATTCTTGGTTGGAATGGAATGAGAATTTTAGGGCAGGGGTAGAGTTTCTAATTCCAAGGGGTTGGGGTGGAGTTAGAAACCCCTTGGTATCACATTCCATAGCAAAAAAGTCCAAAACATTGGGGTGGATTCTAATCCATTCCATTTCAACCCATTGAACCAAACACCCCCTTAGTCTCTCAACCTCTGGTTGCTCCAACTCTTCCTTAATTACATTTCTAATAATATGTTTACAATTTACAAGTGTGTAAGAAATAGATTTTTTCTTCTTAATGTATGGGGAGCAATCTAGAACTCACATGTGAGTTTGGTCTTTTGAGGAAGTCTTTTCCCATTGGAACTAATGACAGAACAATAACTTATTGGTTATGTACATATTGAAGACGAATCATACTTATTTTGTTCCATAATTCTTGCAATATTTGTAATTTTGCAATTTTTAAATTTTTAATATGCTATACATTAAAATGAATCTAACATGATTATAATTTTTCTATATAATGATGAAAAATTACAATCGAAGTTTATAAAGATTGACTGCAAATTTGTACGTGTAAGTATGTATTATGAAAAGGAGGAAGTACGAACCAAATCGGAATTATATACTAGCTAAATGCCACCGTGATAGTCATACAAGATCTTTGACCTTGTGGTAGTAATGTACGAATTGATGATAGTTAGACGATTAAATAGGTCATTGTATATGCTTATAGATTGCTTGGTAGTTGTCGCATCAAAATTGCTAACTAGCTAGATCATCAACATGAGATAGGAATAGCATGCATTTTAGGATAGAGATAAACCTTATTTTGGCTAAACTTTAAGTAAACAAAAATAAGATGGTTTGAGCTTCAAAGAAACCCTGGCCTATTTGGCTAAACTGTAGGTAAACAAAAATAAGAGGGTTTGAGCCATCAACAACTCAAGTTACGGACCTTGAATTCTCATGAAAGATAGTCAGTGAGATCTTGATAGGTTCAGCTTGATGTGTAGTTTTAAAGTATCAATTTTATAATTTTTACTAATACATGATCGAAGATATTAATGGTCAAAATAGTACTGCATTTGAAGACCGTAAAATAACATGTGTTGCAAGAATTATAAAACGTATATATGCAGACATGTAGCTTAAATCAATGATTATGCAAGAGAAGGACATCAAACAGTAGCCAAAGCATTTGCAATAAGGCATGTAAAAAAGGGGGACAAGAATTACACCTTAAGCAAATACAAATTCCGTACCTACTAATTGAGTACTAGCTGTGGAGTGTAAAGTGTAGACTAATGTTACCAATAATGGAGTACAATATGGATGAAGCCAATATAGAAACCAATGAGAAGATTGGTTTCATTTTCTTTGATTCAAATGAGCATGAATGAATTTTTTTTATTTAGCTGAAAAATAATGAGTAAAAACAATTCTATTCTTGTATGATCGCATTATATGTCATCAGAGTGGAAGTAGTATCTGTAAAGCTCGCCACAAGCAGGCAAGGCGTAATCCTGGAACACGCCCAAGTTGTTGGCGTGGCGGCGATAAGACCTGATGCCGTTAAGGTCAGTGACAATAACTCTAGATCGACTTCGGACACGATCAATTTTTTTGCAGCGAGGAGCGGGACTCTCGAGAAGCACTACATCACAATATTGATCTCCATGGTCCTCGCACACATGAAAGGTGAATCTTCCCTTCTCGTTCGTTCTGGTTGTGTTAGTGAAAACCCTCCTTGAATCAGATTTGTCATTGCATTGCAACTGCACAATTGCTCCTGTAATTGTCGTTGTTATCATTATTGTTATCAGTAGCTAATCCGGTCTAAATAACAATAGTTGCAGGACTAACTTACCATAAACACCTATGAGTGTATGAGTAACGTGAAATAGACTTGTAGCGGGCTATACCAATTCAAATTTCATGATGATACGGACTTCTAATAAGTTCAACTAGATTTAGACAAGGGATGACAAATTTATATTTTTTTTTGAAATTAATACTAATTTTACTATTATTAAGTTATACTAACATTTACCATGAGTTAAGCTAAAGACTAACAAGTTATTATATGAAATTCTAGATTAGAGGCAATTTTGGCTAATAAGTCTAGATGTACTCTTATTAGGACCAATCAACGAGGCTCTCAGGTTGGCTTTCCATCGAGCTAAAACTTTGTCCAAGCAGAATTGAAGGACTTTCAAGAAACATTTTATGACGTATATGTAAAGAATGGGTTTGACTACATCTAACCAGTGGATAAGCTACCCATTACTAGTAGAGCCATTAAAATATTATTATTTAGTTTGGTGGGGGTTCCACCATTACTACTTTTTACTCTCACAATTAAAGGTGAATAGTTTACCCAGTGGGTAAACAAAGTTTTTCCCGTAAAGAAGTAACTTCTCTTTTAAAAAAACAAACTTAGATAATGAACATAAGTTTTGTGTGACGACTATACTAGCTGAAATCGATAAGTTGCTTGAATCCAAAATTAAATATTAGCTGAAAAGCCATACTACATAAAGTATATAAGTAGCTAAGCAAATGATTACCTGAAATGTAATAAGTGATGTTAGTTTCAAAACCAAAACGGCAAGTGTCACAGTAGACTTTGCCGGAGACCTCATACGGCCGGGCCAATTTTTTGGCGGCCGCGGTGGTTGCCAAAATGGACACTAAAGCAACCAACAGCAACAACCCCAACTTCGCCATCTTCAAAATTTGGACACACTAGTCCGAAGGGAAAAGTGGTAGAAAAAGATGGTAAACGTGAGACGAAAATAAAGTGAGAAGTACTTGCACTAATATAGAGATATATAGATTAGGGCAAGTTGATGAGTGAGTGGTGGGTATATCACATGGTTTTTGATCGCTGATGCAATGGCGAAGATGCTTCCTCTTTAATGCATACTAGTATTAATCAAGGGTGAATGTGATCCAGAGTTTGTAGAAATAATACCGCATTGCTCGGCACTTCCTACTCTTCCGCCATTTCCCTCGCTTCTGTCTCACCCTACTTTAATATGGGAGTACCATTAATTTTCTCCTCCTAGTGCAATCTATATACTCTACTCCTTTCATTCTTCATTAATCACTACACATCTACACATCCCGACCCATATACACACATATTACGACGGATATGTAAAAGAAAGATGTAGAGATAAGTGGTCCCCAATACCATGTGAAAAAGTAGATATGTGAGCAAGAAAAATTACGAAATTAAAAATGGATATGTAGTGATTAATAGAATAAACTTCTATAAAAGAAAAATGTTATTGTATAATTAATAAAGATTTGATGAATTATATAACTCATTCTCATTTCTCGTTTACATATGATTAAAGGGTATTGGTTCAAGGAAGACTTGGTTGTGACTTGCTTCATTATGGCCCAGAGGCCGAACTGACCCTAAATTGGTCTTGAAATGGATGGATAATAGGTTAGATTTTGATTTTTTGGGTTTGAATTGGACTTGATATTGATTTGCCTTATGCGCAATAAGTTGAAGGAGTATTTTTAAAGGATGTTGTTTCACTAGGAAATAGGATTGGCCAAATTCAAATCGGTAGGGATCTCCGCCTTTGTAAACAAGAGTGCATGAAATAACATGTTAGCTATCCTCGAGGACCAGCCAAGCAAATTCGTTCCAACGCTAACTTTGTATATATTGAATAGAGAATTGTACTTTTATTAAGTGAGGCGATAAATGGTATGCGAAGAAACAAGTAGTGGATAACTAAAGGTAAGATATAAATTTCTTATAGTCTTAGCGAGTGAGCTTTCAGTGATAGTTAGAGCCGTTGCTGTAAGTATCTTGCCGAATTAGCCGATAAGGTAATTGATCAACATCTTTACAATAGTAATTAGGGGTCGTCTGGCTATGTATAACAACGTAAGTAATAAACTAGAGATTTATCGTATTTTGAGTCTGGTAAAAATAAGTTAACTTCGAAAAGTAAGTTTAGCAGAATTAAGTCATATTAAGAAAAACAAATTTATTTGGGGCAATATGATCAAATTATAACTTAGATCGATCAAGACCATAAGTATAAAATTACTTTCAAAATTTGGCCTTTTGTCGTACTTTGAATGTTGAAGATACTACCGTGCGGCATGACAATCGGCTACACTAATTAAGAATTAAAGATGTATCGGGGAATCTAATCTAAGATTAACCGCTTCAATAAATATAAGAATTGAGACGCATGTGCATTTATAACATGAAGTACTATACTTCTGAGCTGAAGTAATGCTTAAGGATGTCCATCTCAACTTTTCAATTTAAACAAAAACCAAATTGATGTATAGGGGCGTGGATCTCAATTTAAAGCCTTTTTTGCCTTTGACTTTGGATCATAGAGTAATTAACTAAGCTTGTTTAGTGTTCAGACTTCCGACAGAGGAAAAAGGACGGTGTCTTCAGTATATTAGCCGAAAGTTCTTTGGACTAAAGTAGTGAAAAATCAATTCAATAAGCACCATCCAGTTTAGTAAGTTTATTCTCATAGTTTAACCTTAATTAATTTCGGAAGTAATCTATATATATATTATAACACGTAAGCAAGGGCTCAGCGTCATCATTGTACGTGATAATATGTAATACACAAAATGCAAGTAATGGGTTTTGAACATGCGACATATTAGTTGTAAAGTCATATGCTCTACCACCAAGCTACATTGTTGTCATCTTGTAATTAAGAATTCCTTTTTTGGGAAAAAGTAAAGAGATTGCATTCATTACAATTTTTCATGTTCTTATTAATTTGTTTATTTGATTTTTAAATTATACCATCGAAATTTTAATATTAACAAAAAATTAAATCTATGAGGAATATTATTCTAACTCAATTAAAAAAATAAACCCCAGGCATCGTCAAGGGCCACATACTAGTTTGGTCTAAAAATAAGGCCTAGTGTGTCTAATTTGATGTAATCTCCCATTTTGATTTGACTTTAATTGTATTGTGACTAAGATATAAGAAAAACTTATAATCGTGGAATTTATTAGATTTCTCACACCGCTGATTTTCATAACTAATTACTTATATGGAATCAAACATTTTTGGTGATAAGTAAATGAAAACTAGAATGTCTAGTTTTAATTTTTATTGATGTGATCTAATTCTAAAGAATATAAGTTAGTAGTAGTTCCTTAATCAAGGTGAAGTGAACATAGCATAAAGTTTATAAGATAAGTAAAATTTTGTGTGAATGACTACTTTATTATAAAAAATTACCAGTCGACGAATCTCCTAGACTGAATTTTTTTAGCAATACACTATTCTTTATCAATAGAATCTAACAAAATCCTACATAGATGTATTGTTCTATATGTTGGATATTAAGAGTATTCGGTAGATTATGATTCATGTAATATTGCTTTAAGTGGTTTGGTTAAGGTGTCACTCCTTAAAGTAATATGGTTTTTACATTGTTATGGCACGAGGCAAGTAACAAAGAAGCATGCAAGCAAAGAACCCTGCGGATGCCACTGGTCACGGGTCGCGACGGGCGTGCTGTCACTGGTCGCGACCCTCGTCACTGTTCGCGACGGGTTATTGCCTGTCCATGGTTTATGGAATTTCTATGGTCGCGACTCGCGACCTGTATCGCGGGTCACGACTAGGCCGTTTTGCGGACGTCTTAATTGACGGTTTTATGTCCTTGTGCGGTTACTTTAGTATAAACAACGTGAATAAGAGGGTTATTCTCTTGATGAATATTACATAACTTCATTCTATTTCTTTTTTCTCTCAAAAGCACTCAAGTATTCTCTCTCAATTATCATCAAACAAAATCACATCACATTTGTTATCATTTGACAAGATTCATATGATCATGACTCTTGTTGTTCTTCATTGTATCTCGGAAGTGAATTCCGTGCAACCCGTGCTTTGTATAGGGTCGGAATATTGCTTTTGGAAAAGTGTTCCCAACACGCCTTGAGGATTCGTTCTTTGTTCGTTGTTGTTGTTCTTGTTGTTCATCTTGTTTCCCGGTTACTAGCACTAACATATATATATATATATATATATATATATATAACATAAAATGGCCAAAGAAAATTGGGTGAATAGTGTAAAAGTCCAAATCATGCCATAGAAAAAACAGATGAAGTACAATCTACACTTAAATATTTAGTACAAAAACTTAAAGGAGGCGGTCTCGTAGGTATCACATGTGACATGACAACAGTTGTGACTTCAAAATATTACTAGCATAGTTGTTAGAATCCGATTTCTATAGTCATCCGATTCTATACGATTCTAGTAATTACTTAGAACTTACGAGGACTTCAGAATTATAGATCAAACTAAATCAGGTCAACAAAGTTATTTATCAATATATATTATCATTTATGGCCTATATATAGTGTAAACATCTAGTTTGTTTAAATATTATCTTTTTAAACTTATAATATGAGGATGTTCTAATAGAAGTTGACTATAATATCTTGACTATGCATGTTTGTAGAATCGTACGATTCTATTACGATTTGATTCTAAGAGCCCCTTCCGATTCAAAGTAGAATCCCGATTCTAATAACATTTTATGTATTTCTCTCCAATAGGCAACTCCAACCAAAGACCCTTGTAACTAGGGATGTTGATGGGGCGAGGCGAGTGCAGAGAATGGTCCCTCCACTCTTATATCCACGTAAAAATCTCATCCCTATAAGTGACCAACTGAGATTAAAACCAAACTCAAATCTAAACCAGGGGTGAAGGCTGATGATGATTTCTTTCTGGATGCTGAGACGTTTGTTTACATTGTGGGCTGACGGTATGACCATCCAAGAGCCTAAACTTACAGAACTATTGGGCTCAATTGACATATCCTTTAGCCTCTTACTACTTGTTTAGAAATGTAGCCTGAAGTCCAAGACACCCTCTTTGGTTCAAGTCCAAGAAATTAACAATAATTTCTCTCTACACACCTTGGGCCTCCTTGGTGACACAGCAAAGAGAGCCATCCTCTAGGCAATTTGGAGACCATCTATCCGACAATATTTGCGACAGCTTCATTTGCGCTATTTATACTTCTATATTTTACTTTACCATAAATTTCTTACTAGTAAAATATAAAAACAGAGGTTAGTGTTAGTGTAAAGAACTTTAGATTTGTATCAATGTATTTTCTTTTTCAAAGTTTTTGCGTTTTTATTTAAAAGATATTTAATGATTAAATTTGCATACTAACAAGTATAAAATATAAATTTGTGCAAGTTTTTTGTTACAGATAGAGTAATAGATAACAACAGAAAATGAATTTTATCTCTAGATATAGAAAATGAATTTTATTTCTAGATGTAGCATAATGAAATTTAGTTCATTTCAACTTCAAATCGTACTAACTAGGCTATAATTTTCGTTGTGTAGACGTAAGGCCAACCTACAGACTAAACTATCAGATTTGTAATAATTATGGTTGAAGAATTTTACTGCACTTTGACCTGTTTCAATCTTGTGCAAAATCATGCTGACTTCTAAATTCTCATTATCAACTGCTACACCGAGTCACTGAGTTGAGGAGTAACTAATGCTTGTTCAATGGGGGGAAATGACTAATGAGATCCACAAGCTTATAATCAACTTGTTAAGTATGCTTAGCGGAATTGGAAGGATGATTTTTCTTTTGAGGAATACATAATTTGAAAAGTCCTTTTACTTTCGCGTCTTCTTTCTCATCATCTTCATCCAGTTGTGTTGCTGATGCTGCTGCTTCTGACTTTAGCGCGCCCTTAGAACTCCTATACAACCACAAGGGAAGCATAAGTATTAAGTAACATGTATATCGCCCTTGCCTAAACTAATGCAAACTTGTGCTTTCAATGTTAATCCTTATAAACTTTTGACCACGAATTTTCACCATCATACAAGAAACATAAGCTTAATTACCTTTGCTCGTTATAGGAGGATGACTTAGTGATGACAAGCGGGTGAGAATGAGCCGATGCAGGTGCAAAAGCCGAGGAAGAAGTGTGGCGATGATGATGACTCATGGCCTCAACAATGGTGCCACTAAAATATTCCTTCTCTTCTGATTGTAGATTACCAAACCGAGGATTCTCAGACATGTACCTTACCATCATCATATCTTCATCTTCCTCTTCCTTACTAACTACTTGATTATCATTATGAATATCATCCCCTGCCTTACAGTTTCTGCAGGGTTTTTGCTCATCGTTTACTCGTAAGGGAATCATGTTATTAGTACTACCTCTGCCTTTAATGCTTAACTGCTGTTTCAAGCAAGGCATCAAACTGTTTTTCATACTGAAGTTAAAGTTTCTGTTGCTGCAGCTACCAGTATTACCATTCGATTTTCCCTTTCCTTTCCCCTCAGGACCTACAATCGCGCCTCCTCCACACGCAATCAAGTGGAGGAGGACAGTACTGTTTCGAGCCAAACTGGTGGTAACAGTTGGATCTCCGTCCTCCTCGATTATTCTAGCTGTTGTTTTCGGTGTATGCACTGACAGCAGTTGTGCTGGTGCTGGTGCTGGTGCAGGTGCTGGTGTTGTTGTTGGCTGTTTGTCCGAGGTGGTGGAAGAGGTGGAAGGTAGGGAGTAAGACTCTTCTTGCTCAATTTGCCTTGATGGGTTAATTGGGTAAGCGGCATTTGAACTATTGCAGCTCCCTTTTTCTTCTTCTTCATCATCGTCGTAATTGTCATTTTGTTCGTGATGCCTAGTGGTTACATGGCTGTAATTTTGTCCTTGATGTGTACCGCCTGATTTGTTCGTCCCTACTTTATTAGTTTTTGTATGATTACCTTTTCTCTGCTGGCTCCTTTTGATCTGCAGCTCATCTTCTAATATTATATCTGCCATTCATTTTTAAGACATGTAACTAACGCATTTGATCATACAATTTCTCATTAGCACAAAACAAAAAAACATTATGGTTTGATTTTCATACATAAAGAGATTATGTATATAGTATGTCCAAATTACTGACCGGATAAATCTCTCTCGTGTATGATTTCAGAGCCTTTGAGAACATATTCTGATCCCTCAGCGGCATATATGATGTCATTCTCCGTCAAGTCATTCCACACATATCCATTCTTATAGCTCCTACACATACATTAACACATACAGATTCATATCACTATGTTAATTAGTATGTTCAAGCTTTAAATTGATCACAACTACGTAATTAAAGCCAAACAATAAAGGAAAAAAGGCTATACATAACATGTTTTGTAGAGAACAAACCAAAGAAGAGTAGTGAGGCCACTTCAAGATTAAGTTACAAAATCACCCTCTTCCTCTTTTTTGTTTACACCCAACACGATGTTCAAAAAGCGGGACTCCAAAATATACTTATATTATATTTCCTTTTCTGTTTTATATAAGTTGATTGACACACTTGTGATACACAATTTTGACCATTAATATATTCAAGTAATAATTAGTTAAAATTATAAAAAATTGATAGACTTAAATTATCTGTTGCTATAGATCTAAAAGCATATCATATACTAATGATTTTTTTATGAACTAGTTAAGAAATTATGATCAAAGTAAGTAATATACAGCGTAAAAGTCAAATTGTTGTCACTACTAAGCATTACAAAATAGAAAACACAGAGGAAGCAGTAAATAAAGGCAGGTTGCATAAACATTTATGGTATGTGTATGTTGTAAAAAATGTAAATAGTGATAGTGATGGCACTAGGTATACCTTTTACAAGACCATGAATATTGACAAGGCATAGCTTTTCCTCGAAGCACCGTTAGTCTGTCTGTAACATCTGCATATATCCGTTGAGGAATTAAAAATTAGCATTTGTTGCTACTGTAACGTGAGCTATTACTTCGCATAAATGTGTACGCTGTTTTAATAGGGTTACTATTAATGCATAGATCAGTCATGAACTGCTAACTCGATACGAAAATTCTAATGATACTAGTAATAGTTTTCCTCTATTTCTTTTTGTCTTTCGTATTTTTCACAAATTATGTAAGAGCGTCTTTTAAGTAACTAGGACAAACAAAGAGAAGTAGTAGATAAAGCATTGCATTTTTAAGCCAAAACAAAAAGAAAAAAAGCTTTATATATCCAAGCATTCATGCTCCATAGTCCATAATATGACAATTTAGCTATTTCTAAATTCCAATACTAGTAAAAGTGATACTACTTACACTCTATATATGTTTATGATATGCGTGTAAGAAAACCTAATAGATCTCTTTCCAATCATTCATCATCTTTAATTTTCAGTATCTTGAAAATATACATTAAGATAGCTCTCAGTGGGGGAGCAGTTTGAGCGACCACTCAGGGCCCCAATTTTGAGAGGGCCTTCACACATAAGAAAATGTACCTATTAATACAAAGCTTTGTACTAACCCTTTAAGAACTCGTTTGATTAAATCATATCCTTTGTAACTCTTTATATTCCTTAATTGTTCTTTTCTTACTACATATTTGTCATATATAGGGCTTATAATACAATTTTTGCTCAGGACCTAAAAAAAGTTTGAGACGGCTCTAATAGCTCTTATAACATATAACGAACAACATTTGCTTTCTCATATATCAATATTAAATTACGATCAAAATAAAACATAGAAACAGCGTTAAAAGTCAAAGTGAAACAAGTATACGAAACAGCGAGGGGATACTAGCTTAGTACGTACCTTTGAGGCGAAGCGGCGAGGTAGCTAAGTGGGAAACCTCCATGTAATGAGGGTGTTCAAGGTGGCCATTTCGAGTAAGATAATACACAACTTGAACTTTGTTGAACATCTTCAATGATCTATCTTTAGGGTGTTGATGTTGTTGCTGATATTGTTCATGATGATGAAGATCTCCATAACTAGTTTTAGCATTATGCATTGCTAATTTGGGTTTTCCTGGAGTTGGACTTACTGAACTTGTTGATGATCTTCCTACTGTACTAACCTCCATTTACATTGTTTTTCTTCAACTTAGTAGTAAGAATGAAACATATAGTAAAATGTTGTTATATAAACCGAAGTTGGCCTGTTATAAACTGAGACTGTCTTCTCTGATGTGCTGTCTTCCAAACAGGAGTTAATGAAGAGAAAGATAAAGGATTTTGAAAGTGAAATAACACAACCTCGTGTGGTGTAGTTTACTGGATTGTTATGAGATAAGGGAAAAACAATTTGCAGAGTAGTAAATAGGACTATAGTATTAGTATTAGTATTAGTATTAGTAGGACTTTTGTAGGAGCTTTCAGATACTCTCATCATAATGTTGTTGGCTAGCTATGTAATTTGGCTCCTTATGTATAACAATTAACAAGTAGGCAATTTCAGCTTTTTTTTCTGGTTTATGTGGTACTATGTACTTTGTACAACTTTAATATCATTCTCGTCTAACTTTGGCACACTATCTAAGGAGGCCATATGAAGGGGAAAGAGAAACAGAATAATTGGAGGAACTCATATGACACGGAGAGAGTTAGAGAGAACTCTTAGTGATATTTCAATATTGAACTTCGATAAATGAGAAATGTAGCAATAGAGAGAAAAGTAGGAAGAATAAGGTTTCTACAAATTACTTTTGGGCACGACGTTTATTGTATGTGAGAAATGGATCTTGAAGATAAATAATGAATCGGTGGATGATGACTATGATACTTGGATCAAAAGTTATTAAAAGAGGCTGTCTAACTATATATTAAAATTGGACTAACTTAAGCCCATCACTTTATTAAAAAAAAAACTTATCACTTTATTTAAAAAGGTGTTTCATTATTTTCTTTCTATTGGGTTTGGGCTATTACCTAATTTTAAATTAAAATTAGACGGTCTCTTATAAGACCAATTCTAGGTAATTGGATATGGTTTTCCTTGTAATTGGTATGGATTAAGGGTAGATTGATAATATATTAACTTAAATTGTCCATAAACCTAAAAAAATAATCTATCATATTTTGGTGATTTTCAGGTAACGGATATATATATGAAATAAGTTGAACTAAGTTCAATTGAGATAAGTTCAACTAAATTTTTGACTAAAAAACTCTCAAATCATAATTCGCATTGATTTAAGAATTACAAAATTATTTCCCGAAAAAATTTAAGCAGGATATTCAGAGTATGTGAACTGTAATATTAACGTAAATGTTAGTATTATTTACTCCCATAAGCCTTTAAATTGTTACGTACTACTGTATTTTTCACTTTGTGGCAGGACAAACACTGTAATATTAAGGGTTAATTCAGCAAAGAATAAAGAGGAGCAAATTGCTACAGTAAACTGCTGTCTGATAACGACGTATTATGGCGAAAGTCAATCTTTTGAAACTCTACACGGCTGCACCCTATTTATTGGCATTACTGCTCTCTTACCTAGTCTGTTCGTTCACAGTTTGGATAAAACCCTACAAATTGAGCTAATTGCTATGGATAATTCAAACACGTTCGCTTCGGCCGCAAATATTTGAACTTGAGTGAACTAAAAAGAAAATAAGTTGGAGAGAACGAGGCTTAATACTATAATACAAATTGTGCTAAATGGTATGAAACTCAAGGATAGACTATTTTATATGGACGTGTATATTACACGGAACATGAAATAGAATAAAAGAAAATTATTTTTTTCTAAATCTTGTGTTTTTTCTATTTCTATATTGTCCCTCAATCTTTTTTTATTCCACACGGTGCCCTTAAACTTACCTATTTCTAATGCTTAGCCCTCATATTTAGTTAGGCGTTATAATCTAGCAAAACTCTTGGGTGGATCTGGTCCACACTAAAAATAGTGTAGACCCAGTCATTTGTCCATCATCAGACTTTCCCTTACTCCTCGCGCAACTTTCTCTCTCCTTTCTTCCACTTCCTCTCTCCTCCAAATTCGCCGGAATCCGGTCACATTTCCACCGTTAACCGGAGATTTCTGCCGCCGAGATAAAAGAGATGATTGGAGAAGGAAGAAGCAGCAGCAAACACTTCGAAGTGCCGAAGACGAGCTCGAATCTAAGCTAGGGTTTGGCTTTAATCTTTTATCTATCTTATCTGTTTTATAGTAAACAAATTGATGTGGATTTTAGGAATTAGAATTATTGGGTTTGCTTGAGGGTTTGGATTCAAAGGATTGGATTAAGTGTGTGAATCACTGAATGAAACTAGGAGATTCTTCATCACTCCCAATTTTTGCTTCCTTATTGTAAGCATTATTTTTACCTCCTTACTGGCGCAAAACAATAATCTTTTCTTCCTAAAAATTGCAAGCATCAAAGTGTGAGTGCAGCAATTGATGTTGGCAAAAATGTATCCATGAGTGAGAAGATGAGATGAAATGAAATAAAGAGGGGAGAGCAGTTAGAGTGAATTGGAGTGGTTGTGTTAGTTTTCATTAGTGGGGAGGCAAAATTGATGAATGGCGGCTAGATGGACTTTACATTAGGGTAATAGAAATCATGGTGTCAATTTAAAAAACAATTTAATTTAAAAAAAATACCTGTTAAGAACTTGCTTCATAAGTGTATGGGCCCCTCTAGGAAATTAAAGGGACTCTAGGAGACCAGTTCATCTAATACGTGGTTTCCTAAATTTATCAGAGGCCAGTTATTATCATTATAATCCGGTTCCTAAATCTTAAATTTTCATTCATAACACTTACCTTAACTTTTGATTACAAAATATTAACTTTTGATTGTTAAACCTTAACTTTTAATTACAAAATATTAACTTTTGCTAAAAAAACCTTAACTTTTCATTCGTAACATTTAACTTTTGACTATAAAACCTTAACTTTTAATTAAAAAATCTTAACTTTTGCTAATGAAACCTTAACTTTTGGTGAGCGAAAATTTAACTTTTGCTAAAAAAACCTTAACTTTTGGAACCTAGCCCTGGTCTACACTAAACTTAGTGTAGACCGGGTCCATGTTAGACTTGATATATAATCTAGGGGGACTAATCTAACTTATTCTTTTTTTAGGTTATCATTCAATATCCCAACACCAATGCTTAGATCTAATTGATACTTCTATATTACTAGATTAGATTCTCTATATTACATAAACTTACGAAATTAATGATATCAAGTTAACATTAAGGAACTATGCATTAAATAATAAAGTAAATTTGGGGATATTGGGTGGAATAATATTCTTACAAGTTAGGATACAATGTATAAATCGAGTAAATATAAAGGTATAACATAGAAACATCGAGTAAACGTAATCGAGTAAATCTGTCCTTCAAATACATATAAATTGCAATGTTGCTTTTATGCATATATAATATCACTGACGCAAATTGTCATCTAAGGTTCTATGGTGTAGTGGTTAGCACTCTGGACTTTGAATCCAGCGACCTGGGTTCGACTCCCGGTAGGACCTTTTTTGTCTTCAGTATTTTTTCTATTTTTTCCCTGTTAGATATCTTTCCGGATTCTAACTACCTTTGCTCCTTTAATTCTTCGTTAGAAGGATAAGTATTACGATGTAGGCTTCGTTGGTGCTTGTTTCTTTTGTTAAATACGAGAAATAATACTTATGAATTTTTTTTTCATGTATTTCCTTTTTCTAAGAAGTACGATGGGTTATTTAGTTGATCAATAAATCTAATATTTCTCATCGATAATTAGGTCATGAATTCCTCCATTTTATAAGGGGTAGAGCTTACTACATATTTGCACATTCTGAATTTCGGACTCGAATGCAATTAACATTGATACCTTATCAGCATATAAATTAACATTGTATGAATTTCCAGTTGTTAAAAATCAAGAGGTTTGAGATCAATTTTCAGAGAAGCCTAGCTATATGTACAAGCCTAAGGAACGTAAACTGGCAAAAAAAGTTCAACATGAAAGGATAAAATAAGGAGAAGATAAACTATTTTTGCTAAATACAAGGGAGTACAATACTCACAAGATATTCCCTGATACTCCTTTTAAAACTGGAGCATGTA
The DNA here is from genome assembly GCA_947645195.1 of Patellifolia procumbens. Taxonomy (NCBI): domain Eukaryota; kingdom Viridiplantae; phylum Streptophyta; class Magnoliopsida; order Caryophyllales; family Amaranthaceae; genus Patellifolia; species Patellifolia procumbens. The sequence continues at coordinate 7,411,650 of CANSGD010000144.1, forward strand.
AGTCATGCATATCTAACTTACAAAAGAGAAAATGAATTATTGTCACCAAAAGCCTTGGTAAGAAGACTCGTTTTCTTGACCATGACCTGTCCTGAGATCTAAGATAGCGAGTACTACTGATAAGCAAATTTGATCCGACATGACCCTTAGTCCAATAGCCGGAATCAAGCTTAAATTGCAAATTCAAATAATACGATGTATTACGATGTAGGCTTCGTTGGTGCTTGTTTCTTTTGTTAAATACGAGAAATAATACTTATGAATTTTTTTTTCATGTATTTCCTTTTTCTAAGAAGTACGATGGGTTATTTAGTTGATCAATAAATCTAATATTTCTCATCGATAATTAGGTCATGAATTCCTCCATTTTATAAGGGGTAGAGCTTACTACATATTTGCACATTCTGAATTTCGGACTCGAATGCAATTAACATTGATACCTTATCAGCATATAAATTAACATTGTATGAATTTCCAGTTGTTAAAAATCAAGAGGTTTGAGATCAATTTTCAGAGAAGCCTAGCTATATGTACAAGCCTAAGGAACGTAAACTGGCAAAAAAAGTTCAACATGAAAGGATAAAATAAGGAGAAGATAAACTATTTTTGCTAAATACAAGGGAGTACAATACTCACAAGATATTCCTGATACTCCTTTTAAAACTGGAGCATGTAAGTCATGCATATCTAACTTACAAAAGAGAAAATGAATTATTGTCACCAAAAGCCTTGGTAAGAAGACTCGTTTTCTTGACCATGACCTGTCCTGAGATCTAAGATAGCGAGTACTACTGATAAGCAAATTTGATCCGACATGACCCTTAGTCCAATAGCCGGAATCAAGCTTAAATTGCAAATTCAAATAATGCAATTATGGATTTGTGTGCTTAAAAAAAACAAAAATAACATAAATGGAATTTGTAAGCTTACTAAAGACTGTGACACATATAGTCGAGTAAGTCGACCATGGTCCATGAAGTAGCATAGACTTGCAGTTGAGGAACCAAATATGGAATTTGTAATACGTGGTGGGTTAATTAATGGTATGGCAAATGCATATTCAGTCGTGTAGCATCTATCAACTCTGGAAGTCTAGATCATTCAATACAATCTTACTACTCCACATTGCACATGTGCAAATGTTTTAAATGGGGTCGATGGGCCTGCTTACTGTCCTTTAGGCCTTACATATAAATATTCTAAGCTTATTTGTTATCAGACTATATCTAGGTAGTAGGAGCCAAGTCAGCCAACTGTGTGGTAAATCCTGGCAGGGCCGGGCCGGGTTGCCCTGAGCTTAATGTTTGAAACGGACGAAGTATGCTAATTGATGAAAAAATTATCTAATTAGTTTTGTTGTTTATATTTGATGGCATTTGACTGGTTAAAATATGAAAAGTTTCGTAATTTTTTCTCGTTTTGCAATACTCGCAATTAGGTAAAATTTGCGGAAATCAAAGAGGAGGATAGAGAGTGCGTAAAGCTTACAAAGAGTACTAATATCAATAGAGATAAGAAAAAAGTGATTTTAGGTTCAGCAGGCCCAAATTACCAATAGATCCCTCTGCCATTCACATTAGTCTCATGGAATTATGTAATTCTCAACAACATTTTGGCATGACCCATATGAGTTAATAAAATGCGCCCAATATAAAATATTTAAAAAGCAAAAACAGCCAGAAAAAAAAAATGAAAATGAAGGCTATTATAGCAGAGTGAAAATGGAGATGGGTCAATGAATTTGTTAGATAGATCTCTTCGTCTAATTCTAGCTGAATTGAACTGAACTGAACTGAATTTATTGGACTGAACTGAACTGAATTTAATGGAGCTAAACTGAACTGAATTTATTAGAGTTGAACTGAACTGAGCTGAACTGAATTTATTGGAGCTGAATTGAACTGAACTTATTGGAGCTGAACTGAACTGAACTTATTGGAGCTGAACTGAACTGAACTTATTGGAGCTGAACTGAACTGAACTGAACTTGCTGGAGCTTACCTGAACTGAACTGAACGGAATTGAATTGTATTGAATTGAAATAAATATATAAATAATAATTAAACAATTATGAATATTAAAAAATAATTAAACTTCTAAGCAATAATAATTGATAATTGATAATTTAGAATAATATTTAATGAATAATGATAAAATTATTTTTGATGTTATAAAATGATAGTTATAAATGAATAAATAAGAAACTATTTTTTCAACTGATAACTAATAACTGAAAATCACTTTTTATGATTTTCATATTTTGGTTTTGGTTTTCAAAAAAGTGAAAATGGAAAATGATAAAGAACACGGCCGTCATATTCTTATTTTTTTTTTAATGTTTCTCGAGTCTACTAAACTAATAGCTCTGTTTTTTTAAGTGATACACTTGTTTTTTCACGCTTATCAAGGAAGCGATTTAAGGGTGTAAACGATTGAATTTTTCGATGAATTTGTAACACAAGTAATATAGAGTCTCAGTCTTGCTTGTATCAAAATTTCATCAAAAAATTTACTCGTTTACACCCTTAAATCGCTTCTTTAATAAGTGTGAAAAAACAAGTGTATCACTTAAATAAAACGGAGGAAGTAGATAACATTTGTTCATAAAAATAGATTATTGAGATTTAACTAATTTATAAAAGGCCACTAGAAAACCTTCTTAATAATATTATGTTCAAGTTGTACTCCCTCCGTTTCTTTTTGTTTGTCCTACTTTCCGTTTTTGTCCGTTTCTTTTTGTTTGTCCTACTTTTTCATCTTTCCTTATACGGAAATATTATATTACTCATTTACCCCTACTTTATCACTTTTTGGTCCTACATGTACCTTATAATCTTCTCTCACCTACTTTAATCATCCATTTACTATAAAATAAGTAAACTTTTTAATTGTTGTCCCCACCAACATGCCTATGACATCACTCTCATTGGCATTTAGAGCTACAGTAAATGGGACAAACAAAAAGAAACGGAGGGAGTAGTTCAGAATGTCATAAACTAAAACTTCTACTCTAATGATGTCAGCGCCTCTTTCTACAAGTTTCGGTCAAAGAGCCCCAAATATGTTTACAATTATTTGTCAAAATGGTGAGAAGTTCGACTCAAGGCCTCCCAGTATCTCACAGGGTTGTGTGAAAATTTGATAGGTTGCCTCCCTAGATAGTCATAAGAGACCTTTGAAAGCTTTTCGTGGGCCAAGATTGAAAGCTTTTTGTGGGCTGAGAAAGCTCCTCCCGATAGTGTATTTCATGGACTATAATGTACATCTTAGGGATGTCCTCGTGCCCGTGTGTGAAACTCCGTTGAGAATCCTCTCGAGTGCTCACATGGTCATAAAAGGCCTTTTGAAAGCTCTTCGTGGTCCAAGAGAGACGTGTGGAGTAATTAGAGACATTACGAGTTATCATTTGTTGATTGGAATTTACATAAAACGAGCTCAAATTATCAATTATAAGGAAATGTAAGGGGCTCCATCCACCCTCTCATGGCCTCACGCCTCCATCAGGGACGTGCAAAAAAGGTGTGGGCCAAGAAAAAGCCTCCATATAGAAGATTTCATGAGCTATAACACACGCCACCAAGACGTTCTCTTGCCTCGATGTGAAATTTCGATGGGCGGCCTTCCAAGCTCTCACGGAGTCGTAAGGGGCCATTTGAAAGCAAGAAAATGCACGTGGTGGGAATTGGAAGCGTTTAGAGCCAACGTTAGTCGATAAAAAAGAACATGAAACGAGCTTCGTATACACATGTTAAGGCAATGTAAGAGGCCTCTTCCACCCGAGAGTTTACTTGAGGTATCACGAGGCCCTGATGGAAGTCTCAATTGAAAATCTCCCGAGCCAGGAAAAGCCTCTTAAGAGCCAATTTTGTGGTCTATAATGCACACTTTAGGACTATTCTCATGCCCGGATTTGGAAATTCAGCAAGAAAACTTTCGAGCCCTTACGTGGTCAAAATAAGCCCTTTGAAAACCTTTTGTGGGCCAATAGAAAGACTCAAGCCTCCTGATTGCCAGTGTTGTGGGCGATAGCGCATGCCTTAGGGACGTTCTTGTGCCCCAATGTAAAAACTTGACTGGGTGCATACGAAGCCCTGATACGGTCACAAAAAACCCTTTGAAAACTTTTTCCCTAGGCCAAGAGAAAGTATGTGGCGGAAACTAAGAACAAACATTGGTACAATGACAAGTACAATAAAACGAGCTCTGATTAGCCATTTTAAGGCAATCCAACCCAACAATGACCCCGGCAGGCGTTTTTATGAGCTATTCAGAAGACTAGCTCCACTAGAGTTAAAAAGCCATCACAAGGCCCTCGAGGAGGTCCTGCAAGAGAAACGTCTCAAGCCATGTAAAAGCCTCTTGATTGCTGATATGGTGGGCTTTAATGCACACCTGATCAGTCTTATGCTTCGGTCCGAAAATTTGGTACAATACCTCACAAGCCCTCCCAAGGTCATAAGAAACCCTTGAAAGCTTTTCGTAAGTCAATAAATTGGCTCCTGATAGCCAATCGTGGGCTACAATGCACGCCTTAGGGTTATCATGTTTAAGTATGAAATCCGGCAGGAAAGCTCTAACTTCAAATTAGCCACTTTTAGGCAATGAAACGGGGCCTGTCCACCTCGGTCAGAGCCGCACAAAGTCACAATTATCTCACAGAAGTCTAGTGCAAAGAAAGTCCGAGCACATGAAAGCTTCCAGATAGCCTATTTTCTAGGCCACTCAAGACACCAGATTGAGGCAACAGTAATTCCCAATTACATACAGTAACAATGGCATAGAATAAAACAAACAAAAACTTTGCTGTTAAATATTGCTTACACGAACAAAATATACATTACAAAGACAGGAGAAATTCACTACCAGAAATAGTTGATGGACCTAAGAAGCACTGAGAAACAGAGATAAAGAAAATAGAAAAAAGGCTGAACCACCACAAAAGTTAACATTTCATTAATGGGTGCTGCCTTTCCAGTCCCTAAATGAAGAAAACACAACAGCAATAAGCATAACTTAACCGCTTCCAGATCAACATCTCTTTCATTGGCAAAGCTTTTATGGATGAGGCTACTGGCGGGCTGCAGCTCTTGCTGCTACTGTGCTGCTTGTGCAGACACTACTCCCCTACTTATATTCTAGGATCATGTTGTTCTCTGGAGCCAAACCTACACACGCCCTCATTATGTTCTCCAACATTGCCCTCTGCTTCGAGAGTGCATTCACCACAGGAGTGCCTGGTGGAACCTATCAAATTGTTTCCAAAATGGAAACGTTTTAGTACAGGAGAGTTTGGCATTTTGATTAAGTGGTACATACGTTTTGTTCACTTATTTAGTAGAAGGCAACAATGACTAATGACTAATAACATCCATGACAAGCATAGTAGTAAAACCGAGAGTCTCTCCTAATTTATGACTTTGATAAGCACTAATATCACAATGGCATTTAGCATGTTTACATGTGTGCTTTATTCGTGCACTACTTCCAACAATACTATTGGATTCGACCGATGCATTTGACACCACAGATTGAAACCTATACCTACAGGTGACTGTCGAATGAAACAAACAACAAAAAGCATTTGACAACAGGCAAGAAGAACTTACGAGAGGTGCTTTAGTGAGGTAACTGAGTATGGTAGCAACTGGATGGAAGGAGTGGAACTTGTCCTGTAAAACCATCAAACCATTTATTACCTTAAACAAACATAAAATTGTGAAAAGATCTACTCCATGATTCACAGTATAATCAATAAGCCTAATTACCTCTGTTGCAGCCTTAAATTCGATGCGGGTGCTAAGCTCAGCTAGGATGACCAAGTCGAGGATGATCGGAGCCGCCAAGAGAGAGTCTTCACAGGTGTTGTGCAACACAATGGTGTTCTTTCCGCCCATAAATATCTCAGATGTGTACTCGTCCATGGCTCTCTTGCTGTCTCCCACATATGGTACATACTTAAATACACAATTATACACAGAACAAACAATTAGTCCTTCTACCCAGAGAACAAGATAAGCTAAATGGCTAACTGGTTCGGCAGAGAACAAAGTGTCTATCGACAGCTCTATCCGTATGCTTGTTCCTTGTTTTATATTTTTGAGGACATTCAGTTCAATATATCATTTTTGTCTCTCATAGAACCATTATGTTTTAGCTATATAGTCCAACTCCAAAACAAAAAAATTTAAGAACACCACTTCCACAATCACATTCCTTTAATGAAGTATACGGTATATACCTTAATGACAACAACATGATCTGGGTGTTCACCAGGCTCATACAGTATACCGTTGCTAGCAACCATGTCATCAACCACGTTACTCTTTGATATCTCCTTAGACCTGAAGGTCTGAGGTGCTGAAAGGTTCATCCCGTCATTGTTCCCCAAGTGGTTGTAGCTGACAATTGATGTCGGCTGCAATTTCATGAACTTCAATAAGCGCTCGCCCACAAGAATCTACTTAATTTTTACTACCTAGTAATAGGAATAAGGAAAAGATACCTTAATACCAGCCCCAACAAGGAAGTCTACAAGCACGGATTTCATCTTAGTCTGACCACTCTTGAAGTCATCTCCTCCAATCAAACTGTTATTCTTTATAGCAAGCTCAATGAGTCCAGGGACAAAGGTATTCTGAGGACTGCCATTGATGAAAGGCACGTTTTCAAGGACACAGGCAATTGCATATAAAGTCGATGGTGAAATCTCAGACTCGTTCCTTTCAATAGCTGCAAACAGGTTCTCTGAGGTGTCATTGAGCCCTTCCACCACATTGCTATACCTTTCTGTGTTTGCTGTCCAAAGCACCACTACTTTGTCCACTTTGTTCTTCTCCTTGAACTCCCTTCAAATTTTTTAACATGTAAAAATTGTAAGAACAAATACTTCCCCAATTTCTATTATAATTTCACCATAAAACTTGTATGTCAACAGGAGTTTAGTCTGCATAATTTTCTTTAAAAAAAAAAATAGAACAAAACACCCCTATGCAAAATGCCTAATGAAGTTTCGAGTGATTGCATTGTAAATATTATACACCCTATCTACACATGGTCCCGTGAGTTATATTAGAGCTAATCCTGTGAAAAACAATTTTACTGCAGTATATGAATCGAGTGATTACGTTATTATATTATACACCCTATGTACACATGGTCCAGTGTGTTACATTAGAGCTAATCATGTGAGAAACAACTTACTACATTATATGTTCCGATAAAGTTTCTTCTTGCCTAAATTGAAATGTCCAAATATCTATATCCGTGTTATAACTGATAATAGTACATGAGGAAGTGGAATAGAGTCTTCGTTTACGGTTACAAATAAACAACAAACTTTGCTGTAAGAGGGATACAGTAAACAGCAAACAGAAGTACAAAACAGATCAAAAAGAGAAAAGCTTAGAATTCTTTTTCAAAAAAAGTAGACAATGATTAATAAATTTCGTACCTGATGTCCTTAATGACTTGCTCAAGCTGCTCCTTCTTAGTGCCCTTAATGATGTTATTGGCACGAGAGTCTTGGTTAGCAGCAATAAAATCAGGGTCATAAATACCAGGGAGGGGAATCATGTGCTCCATGTAAGGCCTCAATTGCTTTTGGAGATCAATGTCCAAGACTTTAGCTCTTGTCATTGCATCTGCCAAATTCATGTCACTTATGTCCCAACCTCCAAATACTATGTCATCTGGGTTCACCTGTTTCATTCCATTTTCATTTGTCATTTCCTTAAGCAACAAAATTCATCTTAATCAGCTAATTCTTAGAGAAAAACATACTGAAATTTTTTTACTAGATTCTGTGAAATTAAAAACTGCTTAACCTCTTCGAAGAATTTGATGTAGTATCACTCTTTTGTAACTCGAAAGTTCATGCATGGTCATCAATATTAACAATTTCGCCAAGATGGGATCAATTGACTCATAGGCCAAACTTACAAAGCGAATCCGTACTACGAGCTCAAATTATACTAGGTATACAAGTCAATGAAATAGAAGAGGTTCGCCACTACAAGATCAAATATTAGACTAGGTGTGCAAGTTGATGAAATCGAAGACGTTCACCACTACAAAATCAAATTAAACTAGGTGAACAAGTTGATGAATTAGAAGAGGTTCGCCACTACAAAATCAAATACGACTAGGTGAACAAGTTGATGAATTAGAAGAGGTTCGCCACTACAAAATCAAATACGACTAGGTGAACAAGTTGATAAATTAGGAACAAGTCTAGCTTCAAGTAAGACTAGGTGAACAAGTTGATGGAATAGAAGAGGTTCTCCACTACAAGATCAACATTAGAATAGGTGTACAAGTTAGTGAAATAGAATAATCTAATCGTCAAAGTTGACCATCATCTCATTATTTGGGGAATATATAGTAAAGCATGCATTAGAGTAGCCACCATCCAAAATGACCACAAATAACAATTCAAGATTCTTTTTACTACTTGTAGAATAGCACTCCTATTAACCATGCAATTGAAGCGTTCCCTTTTGTTTGCCCCCAATTTCCTTTTTGAAAAGGTCGTACTAAAACTTATGGTACGACCATCATTTTTATCATTTTCATTGCATTATAACGTCCCTTTATAATCAAACAAACTAAAACAAATGCAGGGAGTATATCATTCTTAAAAATCTATCACTTGATAAATCAATGTACTTATAAAGATTAGAGAATCAATATAGAAAACAAAGAGAATTACACACCATAGGAAGAAGGCTTTTAAAAGGAGCATAAATTTCTTCTCCATTAAAAGAACCCACACGAATAGAGGAAGCTTGAGTTAAAGATCCAAAATAATTAGCTTGCTGAATTTTATCCTTTGTTGCCCATGAAATCCCCCTGCATGTCACATCAATCAATCAATCAATCAATCATACCCCAATAAAAATAACCCACATACATTTTCCGTGATTCTTATATAGAGCCCTAACGATCATATCTCATTTTCCACCAAATGACACTTAGTATTCTTCTTTTCCCGAGATTTAGCATCTTATATACAGTCCTGCCAATCATATACTTCCACCGTATCATAAAAATTACAACGATTTGATATAAAATGTGGGTAGAGAGTGTCAAATCGTTGCAATCTTTGTGATACGTATCATTTTCCATACAAAAATGACACCACCAAATATTCTTACTTATCGAAAAGCCTCGAGCTTTCGTTAGCTTTTGCCTATTTCGATCATTTCTTTTAAATCTCCATATTCAATCAATCAAATTCAACTCAAATTCCAATCACATTAATTCCAAACCAACATGCAAATGAAAAAAAGAGTAAAAAACTTACTCGCGGTTAGCGATGACACCGCCGGTGAGGGTACAACCGTTGTTGCCACCCCAACCCACCAGCATCACCCTGTAAAAAACCACCAATATATCATCAAAATTCAATTTTTTTGATTCAAAATAAAATGTGAAAAAATAAGAGAAAAGAAAAGATACCCAAGTTTGGGGACATGGGTGTGAGTTATAAACTCATATTTGACAGTTTTGGGTTTAACAATCCATTGATAACCACAACCTTTGCGATTTTCATGAACCAATTCAGTAGTTTCATAATTATAAATTGAATGAATTTCATTCTCTGTGTATGTAACATTTGGGCTTTCTACCTTGAAATTATCGATAAACATTTTGTGGGGTTTTGTTTAATTTTAATTTAAGATCGTAAATTTAGGATCTCACTTTTTTTTTATTTTGCAGTCAAAAAAACAGAGAGAAAGAGGAAGAACACTCAACAAACAACTGGAAAGCTCTACACAAAATGAGAAACAGTTCCTCTCTCTTTTTCTCTTGTGGGTGTTTGTTGGTGTTTGGGGTGTGTTGAGTGAGTGAAGAAATGCTCTCCTGGCTTCGTATATAAAGACCCACGAGTTCATTTTCAATGGTGTCCACTTGGACATTTTAGTGGCTATGATCATCACCCCCCTTTCTCACTTTTTCAATTTTGCTTTTTGTTTTTGTTTTTGACGGTTTCATTTTGGGAAAAAATGATCACATTCGTCTCAATTTACGTATATATTTTTTTTTGGTGCAAAAGAGATGAGAAACCTTAAACGAAAAATACAAAAATAAAAAACTAGCTAGTAACTACTCGTGGCCAAGCCACTCCACTAATATCCTGGAATAAAAGTGGACCTAGTCCCACTGGAATCTCATGAAAAATAGTCAGTTGTTGATGTTGATCTACCCCTTGATTTGCAAGCCTATCCGCAACTCTATTCGCTTCCCGATAGCAATGGGTAAACTGAACTTCCCAATCCACTTGAGCACTTAACTTTTCGCAGCTTCGGATCAGATTAAAACATTCACCACAATAGTCATGATTTGAGTTAAAAAATTGAACACAAACCTTGCTGTCCATCTGTACTATCAGCTTCTTCACTCCACCATCTCTTGCCATCTTCAACCCCATTTCAAGAGCTCTCAATTCAGCTCTCAAAGCAGAACAATAGCCCACTTTCAATGAAAAAGCTTGGATGAAATCTCCCCTGCTATTCCTCAGCACGCCTCCACCGCCAGCACTCCCCGGATTCCCCCTCGCCGCGCCGTCAGTGTTCAACGCAATCCAGCCGTCCCTAGGCGCCTCCCACCTCACAAAAATCTCCTCCTTCAATCTGGGCATTTCCGAAAAGAGAAGGTGGGGCGTTTTTAGAGCTCGAATCACCTCTGTGATTTTTGCCCATAGAAATCCAATCAAATCCCTAGGGATTTCGTCAGACTTCCCGAACACCACGGCATTTCTCCAGCGCCACAACCACCATAACGTGGTGCCAAAAATGGTGGCCCACCTTTCCGGCACGAGCCCGCCTTCCGCTGCTAAGTTCCGAGTGATCCACCCCTTATGCTCAATTGTGAAGAACTCAGGTATATATCTTGCTGCCCCCATTTTTAACCAGATTTTTCTTACCATTGTACAATCTCGGAGTAGATGCATAGCACTTTCCTCACTTGCATTACATAGTACACAACTAGGATTGTCTGTTAGTTTGCGCTTAACTCGATTGGCATTGCATAGAATACGATCATGTTGAATTATCCACATAAAAACTCTAACTCTTTGTTGAACCGGAGCCATCCAAATCATGCTCCATGATGGGTCAGTTGCTTCGTCTTCCTCCCTGCGAATCAGCTTCAGTGCTGATCTAATTGAAAAACCCCCTTTTTTTGCTCCATTTCAGTAAAGTGTGTCACCCATTTCCGGGTCTATCGAAATTTCAATAGCTTCGATTTTCTGGAGAACTTCATTCGGAAGTAAATGAGAAAAACAATCCCACTTCCAACCCACTGAATCTTCCCACATTTCACCGACAGTATTATCTTTCAGTTCATCCTGAATTTCCTCCAAGCTTACATCTCTTAATGGACCGTCATTAACCCAGATATGATCCCAGAAGAGAGTTCGAATACCATTAGCCACAGCAGCCCGTACTCCCTTTCGGACAAAATTAGCATTTTCCAAGATTCCACTCCATAGATTCGAAGCTCCCTTTTTCGAAGTAAACATATCAGTGTCACAACGTCCATTGCAATATTTATCACGAAGGACTCGGGACCAAAGAGAATTCGGTTCCGACAACACTCGCCAACCTAACTTAGTTAGAAACGCCGCGTTAGCTTGACGAGCGGATCTGATTTGCAATCCCCCACTAGCAAGCGGTTTTTGCAAATTTTCCCATGAAATCAAGTGAATTTTCCTTTTCTCATCATCTCTTCCCCACACAAAACGCCTTGTCTTCCTATCCATATCATCACACGACGTTTTTGGGATCTTTGCTGTTTGCATTGAGTAGTATGCAAGTGTATTAACTGTAGACTTAGCCAGTGTAATCCTGCCCGCCAAAGACAAATACTTTGTCTTCCATCCAGTCAGCCTTCTGTCAATTTTTTCACAAATGTGTGCAAAGGTCTCTTTAGTCACTCTCTCAGATAGAGTAGGCATACCTAAGTAGAAGCCCAGATCATTTGTGGCAGCAATGCCCAGAGTTGAGCAAATTCCTCTCGAAACATCCTCTGGAACATTTTTTGAAAAATAAATTCTGGACTTCGCGAAGCTCACTTTCTGACCAGAAGCATCACAGAAACGTTCCAAGCACCCTTTAATAATATATGCTTGATCCAAAGACATCTCAGCAAATAAAATTATATCAGCGGCAAAGAAAAGATTGGAGAGTTTAGGTCCATTCCGGCTTGCCCAGATTGGTTTCCAACGCTCTCTAATAATCTCTTCTTCAATGACTTGATTAAGCCTTTCCATACACATCACAAAGAGATATGGAGAAAGAGGATCTCCCTGTCGGATGCCTCTACTAGGTATAAAGGATTCAGTGGGTTCACCATTCCAAAGACACGGAATGAAGAGGAAGTCACACACTCCATAATCACGTTAATGAGTAAAATCGGGAAATTCATCTCTAGTAATGTATCTCGGATAAATGACCATCTAAGTCGATCATAAGCTTTTTGAAAGTCAATTTTTATTGCCATAAACCCTTTCCCGCTTTGCTTCCTCTTCATTGTATGGATAACCTCTTGCACAATGACAATATCATCTGTAATTTGTCGGCCTGGAACAAAGCTACTTTGAGATTGTGAAATTAAACGGGGAAGAAAGGGCTTGATACGGTTCACAATAGCTTTCGTAATGATCTTGTAAGCTACATTACATAAGCTAATGGGCCGAAAATTTGCTGCAGTTTCAGGATTATCAACCTTAGGTAGTAGGCAAAGAAATGTTTCATTAATAGACGGAGCCAAACCTTTACCTTCAAGAGCGTCCCTGGCCATTTCGAACACAGACTCACCCACTAGATTCCAATTCTTCTGAAAGAACAGAGCTTGAAAACCATCAGGGCCTGGTGCTTTAAGTGACCCCATGTATTTCACAACAACTTCTATCTCACTTTTCGTAAAAGGACTCGAGAGCCTAGCCTATTCATTACTAGGGAATTCTGGGAAAATTCCTGTCGGGAGTGAATGTTCTAAGTCAGGGCTGTCATCTGTGAAGAGAGTCTTGAAATAATTGACAACCAAATTTTTAACTCCATCTTTATCTGTTATCCACACATCATCATCATTCTTTATGGCTGAAATTTTATTTCTCCATCGCCGAACAATTGTGCTCAGATGAAAGTATGTGGTATTCCGATCACCATCCCTAATCCAATCCACACGGGCCTTCTGGTACCATAAAAGTTCCTCCTGCTCCAGCACTTCATCAAATTCTCTTCGAAGTTTAGCTTCCAATTTTATCAGACCATTATCCTTACGGGTAGCCAAAGCACTTTGAATGCCCGCAAGACGACCCATAAGCTGTCGTTTAGTACGGAAAATATTGTGGAAGGTAGTCTTATTCCACTGTTGGAGTTCATGAGACAGAGTTGCCAACTGGGGGATAAGTTTCGTACCACTCTTCCAATGGTCATTAAGAAAAGATTGAAATTTTTCATGCATCATCCAGGCAGCCTGGAATCTGAATGGACGATTAAAGCTTGCAAGGGGTGCAAAACCATTTGAAGAAATCAGAAGCGGGCAATGGTCAGATTGAATCGCGGGTAAATGTTTGACTGCTGCATGTTCAAACCTCAGACTCCATGCGTCATTGCATAAAGCACGATCTAATCTGGCACTTCTTCGAGTTTCTGCACGGGTACCTCGTGCCCATGTGTGAGCAAGCCCGGAAAACTCAACCTCTAAAAGGCTTAATTCATCAATCCATTCATTGAATTGCACACATCTTCTCCTGGTTTCATCACAGCAGGAACTCCGCTCACTAGGGAACCTAGTTTCATTAAAATCACCCATCAAAAGCCAGGGGTAGTTGTGAGAAGAGGAAAACTCCTGTAGGTGACGCCACAAGTCTTGTCTCTTAAGAGGATCTGGGCTTGCATAGACGGCAGAGAAATACCAAGGTAATTGACCTACCCTTTTGATTTCCATGGTGATATGTTGTTGATGCTGAAAAATAGGTTCCACTGACACAAACTCCTTTCGCCAACCCATATACCTCCGCTAAAACCTTGAGCATCCACACGCGTATGACCATCAAAACCCAGAGTAGTTGCAATCTTAGTGGCTTGTTCGCCACCCATATGTGTCTCAACAAGTGCAAGTACATTCGGTTGGTTAATACGAATGACTTCTTTGAGAGTATTAACAAAAGCACGACTTCCCGCACCTTGCACATTCCAAACCATACAAGTGATTGATGGGGAGGTAGCCATAAAACTAGGTTGTCTTGCTTCCATGGAAATTGGGATATAGGGTAAAGTGTCCAAATAGGCATCAGAAATTAGACGTAGAACACGTCTAACTTCATTGGGAAGTTGCATCGTCACCACCAATTCTGGTGGTTCCAGCAATGGCTCCAGATGAGTGTCGAACTGAACCTCCAATCTGTGGGTCAGGGGGTCTGCTATCCCCATCAATGGTTGGCTCATAGTTCTCCCCACACAAAACGTCCATTACGGGGGGATCCTCTTGGTCATCGTGGTTGGGGGTCTGAGAGACATGGGAAAGGGTCAGGGGATTCAGACTTAGGCTTGTGTTTTGGCTTGTGTTTAGGCTTGTGTTTAGCCTTGTGTTTTGGCTAGTAGTAGCTGGTGAATGGGAGTTAACAATGGCTTGGGTGGGTGTAGCTTGGAAAACAGTCAGTGATTTTTCTTTTCCTGTCAAAACATTGTCAATACGAGTTTCTGTCAACTGAACAGAATTGAGGTCAGTCAAAACTTTCCTTGAAATTCTGGCCAAATCTTTAGCATTTTTTTTCTGATTTTTCGTAGCTTGATTGGAATTGGCAGCTGGCATAATTTTATCATATTTGCCTAATTTAAAGGGATGAGAATCAGTGGCTAAAGATATGCCTTGTGATTGAAAAGGGCTATCTTTTGCAATTAGTTGGGAATTAAATCCCAAATCTGCTGTGGAATATGCTGTGGACTTGTTGCTAGAGAAGTTTTCCTTATTACTATGATTTTCTAAGATATCACTGCCATCAATCAAGGAATTATCTCGTTGATTATTCTCTGACCCATTGTGAATTTCTTTCAAAAGAAAAAATCTTGAACCTGCCCCGTTTTTTGCTCCACCATCCATATTAATCACAGCTCCATGATTTGGACCCGGATACTGGTTGACCGGGTTACCCAAGCCAGAATTTGGTTTGTTTTGACGACGGCGAACTGGTTTCTTTACCATCATCCATGATCCGTAATCCGCTTGAATTTCTGGTTTTTGTTTAGCTAGATCATGATGGACATCAGTGCATGCCATTACTTCTTCCGGACCTTCGTTTGTCTCATCCATGGTAGTAATATCCTTACACGTACCCTCTTTATGGCCTACTTTTCCACAATGATAGCATATCATTCAAAGGCCTTCATATTGGATCCTCCATACTCTCCCTTTTAGCCAAAATTTGGATAGTAAAGGTTTAGAGAGATCAATTTCCACACTTAGTCTCGTAAATTGACCTCTATCTGCTGACGCTGTGTTCTTGTCTATTTTCACAACTTTCCCAATCTTTGAACCCACTCTGGTGAGGAATTCAGTATCAAAGTATTCAACTGAAAGGTTGGGGATACGTACCCAAGCCGTGAGAATTTTCAATGGGGTATCATCCGGGATAAAATTTGGAATCCATTTGCGTATGATGAGATAGTTATCATCAATCATCCATGGACCATCCGACAAAACATAGCTATAGTCTTCCTTGTTGGTGAATCGAGCAATGTAATACTTGCATCCGATATCGGTAAGTAGTAGCCCCCCTTTAATTGCCCATTTCTTTTTCAGTCTACGCATAAGTTGCATATAGCCAATATTATAATCAAACATCTTGATAATCAGAGAATTTTTCTCTCATTCTTTGTTTCTCTTCTTTTGTTAACAGGATAACCAGGCACCGTTCGTCTTGGATTATGTCCTCAGGAGTGGTATCATCATCTGATGTATCATCCTCTCCTTCCCAGGGAGGTTGAAAAACACCTGTACTAGTTCCCTCATTTCTGACAAGATCACGGAATGAAGTGCCATTGCCTTTCATATTCCATGGAACATTCTGACCTGCAGCTTGCACCTCCATCATTTCCTCACCCTGGCGTTGATCCTCATTGAAGATTAGATGTGTGATTGATCTTTTATGTTTCTTTTTTGATCTATTCAATTGGTCTTGTTCAGCAGCAGAGAGTGTTTTTTCACTCATGTTTTGACTTTTCTTTGTTAGAAATTTGTTTTCGATTTACGTATATTGATTTGCTTCTCGAATTTTTTTTTCTTACAATTAGGTTAAAAGAGAATTAAACTAAATTATTAACGTCTAAACTAACATTAATACAACTATTATTATACACCCAGGTGTACCATACTCATGGTACACTCAGGGGTAATTTCGTCATTTCTACGGTACAATTGCTCTCTTCCACGTGCTAACTCTTCCTCCCCTTTCTATTTTCGCATATTCCAATTTTATTGCTCTCTCCTCCTTCTTTCTCCTCTGTTCTTCCAGTTAGTTATTGTTGTAGAGGTAGTTTCTCTTCCTTTTTTTATTTTTTACTCCATTTTTGCGTTTTTATGCTTAATTATTCTTCTCATTACATTTTTTTTTTGCGTTTTTAGTTCTATGAATGAAAATCAAGTTCCTTCCTCTTTAATTTTCGACTCAGTGATCGATTTTTGTCTCGGAAAATTTGTGCATAATTACAGGGTGATTTATTTCTCTGATAATTGTAACACGGAAAGGTACAATTATAGTTTTTCTTCTTTATTTTAGCAATTTTTGGAATGCTTAGTTGTTAGTTATAGAATTTATCATTTTCAATAAACCTAGGGTTTGTGTTCATGTTTAGTTTGATTTTCAGTTTCTTTAAATTTTAATTTTGTTTTTGATTTACATTTTGATATGATATGTTTATCAAGCATTTTAGGATTTTGCTCATTTTGTATATATGTTCATTTGAATTCTGGTTTTATTTGCTCATTTGTATGAATGTAAGACTTAGATAAGACTAGTCCTATTTGTATACATGTTCATTTGAATTCTGGTTTTATTTGCTCATTTGTATAAATGTAAGACTTAGATGAAACTAGTCTCATTTGTATATATGATTAATTGAATTCTGTTTTTATTTGCTCATTTGTATAAATGTAAGACTTAGATGAGTTTAAAGCCGCATTAATGGGAAATCAATTCCTGCAATACCAGCAGCAAAATCACAGTAAAACAAGTAGATCCTAATTGCTTTCAGATTTCTTGTTGCACAGTCAACATTGAGGATCACATTGTACAACTAAAGTGTCCCCTGGTTAGAAGCCTATTTTGCAGAGGCATGATATTAATTTTATTTTAGGGTGTCTATATTATTGCACAGGAACATTCCCGTTGAACCTTTCTATGTTTCACGCAAGCTTGGTAAATTTTGTTAATAGAAAATTGAGAGTGATGCTGAATGACTTGCAAACCAGGATGCTGCACCACCAAAACATACAACCCTATATTTTCTATGATAGCCAGGAACCAGAATTAAGATTGTGTATAGTGTAAAGACTCATTCCTTTGATGTTGTATACATTAGCGTACTTAATCCAAAGGATATCATTTTTATTATTTGTGAACCAAGGCTTAGAGGTATCTACTGTTTTATTTTCCAACCACTCGATGTTTACAAATGGCATCCCGCGCAATTTAGAAATAGATTATACACATTCTCTCGATTTCTCTGTCAACTTTTTGAGGAAGAAAGGAGATCTGGCTCCATAAAATTAGTTGAGGATCAACTGGTAGTGAGTAGTGACTGACTTATAGGACTAGTGATGTAATTTGGACTTCCAAGTAGCTTTCAAGTTTTAACATTTCATCATATGTTTTATTTCTTGTTGTGTGTGTTTCGAGTCTCAATTACTCTGTAATTGTGTTTGCTTTGCCATTTCTTTTTATGTGACCGTAAATGTTCTTTGTCTTGGCAGTGAGGCGGTTGATAAAACAAATGTTCCTCCAATTGAGCAAGCAATTTCGCGTGATGTAAATGAGAAAGCACTCCCTTAGATTGTAAATGAGCCACGTAAAAGACGTTAGAAAATGGTGGCTCATAAGGGTAAGTCAAAGGTAAACAAATCAGGTGTAAAGGTTAAGCAAACTCTTAAGGAAATACTAGAGGATTTAGTGAAGAAGAAGGAAGGTGAAAAGGGAAAAGCAGTTGTAAAGCCGCAAAAAACAATTAAGAAGGCAGAAAAGAATGTAAAGAAGCCGGAAGTTGTGAAGTGTGAGGAAGATGTTGTTAACATGGAAGAGGAATACAATAGTCAGATTAGATTAGGTAGTGATGTTGGTCATGTTGTAGATTTTGTAGATTTTTGAACAGTACGCTAAATATACAAGTTTGTGATCATTTAAAAAGGTAGTAGTATAGTCATATGTGATGACATAATTGAACAATCAGATCACGATACAAGTTTATAATCGTACAACTCATTGTGATGTCTTTTAGTAGCTCTTGTAAATAAGACAACATTTTTGTTTCCTTGAAGATTTTTTTTTAGTTTATTTTCTTGTGTAATTAGGAATTTCAATTTCCTAAGTAGCAAAATTTTCATTTATGATTTAATGAGCAGCTGATAAACACTTAAAGGTTTGACTTTGAGGAAGTGTTCTTTTGATTCTTCTCAAGAGGAAAAAATCAGTTTTTATGCTCATGAATTGAAATGAATCTGCTCATTTAAATAAAATTTTATCATTTACAAAATGAGCATTTTTATTATACTCATTCGATGAATCAAGCAATTTTGTTTGGTGGAAGATCAGTAAACATTCTGATATCAAATTAGGTAAAATTAATCTGCTCATTCAAAAAATAAGCAGTTTTATTTTGCTCATTTGATCAAATGAGCAGTTTTCATTCCACTCTTTTGGTCAAATGAGCAGTTTTATTTTACTCATTTGATCAAATGAGCAATCGTTTTTGCGCAGCAAGATCAATCAAAATTCTAATCACAATTGAGTAGTTTTATTTTACTCATTTGATCAAGTGAGCAATCTATTTGCAAAGGAAGATCAGTAAAGATTCTGTTCTTGAGTGAGTTAAAATAAATCTGTTCATAAAAAAATGAGCAGATTTATTTTACTCATTTGATCAAATAAAATGAGCAATTTTTTTACACAAGAAGATAGTAAATATTGTGATCTTGTGTGAGGTAATATAAATCTGCTCATTTAAGAAATAAGCGACTGTTAAACCCTTTCTTTCAGCCATTGTTGAGTTCAAAGCTTCAACTTTTCACCTTAAATTAGTAACGAATTTCTTAATTTGCTGTTTAATTTTGCGGAAATCAATTTGATTTGCTCGAATTAAGAGATTTCTGTCGGAATTTTTTTGGCATTAAAATTAGGGTTTTTTTAATTTGTTGTTAAACCCTTTCTTAATGCATGCTATCATAATATCAACTTTTTAATTTACTTATCAATAGTTAGAGATATTAAGGTTCAAAGTATTGCATTAGATAGTGTGTAAACAAGAAACGTTGCGAGTATTGCGAAATGGAGGAAGCATAATAGTATCCCTTTTAGATAATTTTTGCTACATAGTATTTTTAACATGTATTCTAAATGGTTTACTCTCAACCTGAACTGTACTGAACTGATTGGAGCTGAACTGAACTAATTAGAGCTGAACTGAACTAATTAGAGCTGAACTGAACTGAACTGAACTGAAATTAAGCTGAAATGAACAGACCCTTAGTCTTACTTGCTTGAACTAGAATATACTCTTATGCAATCTTAATTTGTAGATAAATTAATTGGCATACCAATACAAATACTAATAATCATTAGAATTAGTATTATGATCGAGAATTGACCAAAAGTTATGAAAAGAAGCGCTCTTACTTTATATTAAAATTAGGGATAAATTGTTAACTAGTACCTTTTAAATAGGTGAATTTGTGAACTAATACCTTTTAAGTTTTTTTTTGTGAAATAGAACCTTAAGTTGTACAAAACTCTAAAAAATAGTACCTTAGTAGAAAGTTTAGGCCAATTTAATCAATGTTCTGGCTGTTGACCATTGTTTTCCCTCGTTTTTTGAGAGTAAAAGTTCACCTTCCTTCTATATGTTTGCAATACCTCTAGAAAATGAGAGAAAACAATGTTCAACAGCCGAAATATTGACTAAAGTGGCCGAAATTTTGGACTAAGTCTCTGAGGTACTGTTTTTAAGAGTTATGTACAAGTTAAGGTACTATTTTACAAAAAAAAACTTAAAAGGTATTAGTTCACAAATTCACCTTTTTAAAAGGTACTAGTTAACAGTTTATCCTAAAATTAGACCAACTTAAACCCATTATTTTGTTCAAAAAGCCATTACTTTATTCCATAAGGTACTTCGTTCTCTTATTTCTATTGGACTTGGGTTGTTACATAATTTTAAACTAATTGATACACTTCACAAAATTTCTATCTTTGGTAAACTTTTGCTTATAAAATGACATATACTATATCCTTACTTTAATTGCTTGATACACTTTTACGACATTTAGGGCCTGTTCTCTTCGGCTAATTCTAGCTGAACTAAACTGAACTGAACTGAACTGAACTTATTGGAGCTGAACTGAACTGAACTGAACTTATTGGAGCTGAACTGAACTGAACTGAACTGAACTTATTGGAGCTGAACTGAAATGAACTTATTGGAGCTGAACTGAACTGAATTGAATTGAATTAAATTATAATAAGTATATGAATAATAAGTAAATAATAATTATTATGAATATTAAATAATAAGTAATAATAATTCTAAGTAATAACAATTAAATTAATAATTTAGAATAATATCAAATGAATAATGATAATATTATTTTGATGTTATTATGATAGTTATAAATAAATAAATAATAAAATAACAATTAAATTAATAATTTAGAATAATATCAAATGAATAATGATAATATTATTTTGATGTTATTATGATAGTTATAAATAAATAAATAATAATAATAAATTAATTTTAAAAATAATAATTACTGATAATAATAATAATTCATAATAATGTGTAATTACAATTATTAGTATTAATATATTAATACTTGATGATGATGATATAATATAATGTCTAAGAAGTAAATTAATAGTATTACCATTAAAATAATAATTAGCTTAAAACATGGGTTGATGTGTGCTTCTAACCAAACTACGATTTGTGGTGGGTTGGTCTATGATATAAATACACCAAACCGCCAAAGTATATTTAGTATACAACATAACGACAATGTTGTATTTAAAATAGTAATGCAGTATTATTAGCAACTTTGTAATTTTTTTCATATCTTCTAGCTTTTTGTAGTTTATTTGTATGATGTAATAGTGAATTTTATTCAGTAAAATAAAGCAACAATTGCAAATTAGAATAGACGTATTGACATGAAATTTGGTTAAACCGTGCACCAACCCAAACTTTGCTTTTGCCATAATAATAATAATAGTAATAATAATGAGTAAAGATATAATAGAAAATAATATATATAAATAATAATTTTTTATTATTATATAATAACAATAATAATAAGTAAAATAAATTAGACCAACAATAATAATATTAAACAAAATGGTTAAATAATGAATGAAGCTGAACTGAACTGAATTTATTGGAGTTGAACTGAACTGAACTGAACTTATTGGAGCCGAACTGAACTGAAACTTATTAGAGCTGAACTGAACTGAATTGAACTGAACTTATTGGAGCTGAACTGAACTGAACTGAACTTATTAGAGTTGAACTGAATTGAACTGAACTGAAAATAAGCTGAACAGAACAGACCCTTAACAAAACTAATTCACCACATCTATAAAGTGTGAGTGGGACCACACCCACTAACTACACAAATTATGATCTATCTAAACACCATTATACTCTTTTGCCTCAAAATGCGTTAAAGCAACATTGTATCAAATATTTCTGAACGGAGAAAGTAATACTCCTTCCGTCCCACAATGCTGGTTACACCTGATTATTTTATGCTTCACATATAATATTCAAGAAGTGTAATCAATATTGTGAGACCAAGGAGAGTAATTTTGTAGCTTTTGTAGCAGTAATTCTTTTAGCAGTAAACTAATTTTGTAGCAGTAAATCTTCCCAAAAAAAAAATTTGTAGCTGTAAAAGCAACCTTAGGTGCATAATTCTTTTAGTAGGGACTTCTAGTCAAATCTAGTGTCTTCTCAATATATGGTTCTCATGATTTGGACCCACAAGTTTTTGGGAATATAAAGAATTTCCTTTCCAAAATTGGTAAGGAAGTTGTATGTACATATTCAACATCCATTTTTATTCATACGAACTCTGGTGTAAGTGTATTTGAATATAAAAGGTAATTCTTCCTTTCTTTTCCTTTGATTTCTTGAAATTTGGTTATTTTTTCAAGCTTTGATTGGGTGGGAAGTAATAAGAGAGGAAAATGTTAAGATCAAATACAGTTTGCAGTCATTGTGAGAGAATATTCATAAGGGATTTTTTGGACATCATATGAAAAAAAATTCATGGCAAATTAAAGGGGATATAGTAACAGATATTGTCATTTCCTAGAAAAAACATATCTTGTCTTGAGAAAGGAAGCGATAGAGGTGAATCATATACTTCATCTGTTTCGTAATACTCGCAACATTAGAATAGTAATCACTATTCATCTAGCAATTTTATGTTATATTTTCTCACAAGTGTATAAGAAAAAAATATAGTCATGTGAGGTCTTATTTGATTCGTCTTAATGCATGCTATCATAATATCAACTTTTTATAATTTTTACTTATCAATAATTAGAGACATTAAGGTTCAAAGTATTGCATTGGACAATGTGCAAATAGGAAACGTTGCGAGTATTGCGAAACGAAGGAAGTATAAAATTTAAGAGAATTCTTAGATCATCTACAATTGTCTAGCTACTTTCTTTGTTGCTAGCGATGCCACCTCACATTTTTAGCTATATTACTTTTAAGTCACAATTTCCTCCATTGGTAAGCAACAATGTATGTAGCTAAATATTTCCCACCAACATAATTTTTTATTTTTTAAATCATGAGCATTTATTGTTATTTTCTCTTTAATCTCAATTGAGCAAGTAGCTTGTTTTGGCTACCTAGCTCAAATAAGCTATAATGTCCAATGGTCAGGTACTAGCTTAAATTATTTTTATATTTGCAAGCTAGTCTTGATATACAACCATTGTAGATGCTCTTATGATCTAACCTATATAGTTAAAGTCAATTAGAAATGATAACTCGGGTTTTTGTTCGAAAAATGGCTTGTGCTGGACCATGTCATAAGAAGAGCCTAAGTTTGGGCTTTTCTGTATGTCCAAAACGCTATAAATGAGGCCTTTTTGAGATCTCGTATCAAATAAGATTAAAAATTATATCCGAAAATAGATGTTATTTAAAAAAACTATCTACAAAAATCCCATATAACTAGACATTTTTGGGGCGTGTTATGCGAATCAAGTTATACTTTAGTCACCTCTAAAACCAACAAATTTGAAGACAAGAGCAGTGAACTGCAACTTGTTTGGATAGCCAAAATAGGAGGGAAGGGGAGGGGAGGGGAAGGAAAATGGCAAAAATCCCTTGTTTGAATACCAAGTGAGGAGTGAGAGATTGGAGGGGAGGGGAATGGAAGGATCAATTTATAAGAAAATACTCCCTCCAACAATGGAGAGATTTGAAAGGAAAACTCATCCTTCTCTCCTCCCCTCTCTTTTTCTTCCCTCCCCTCCCCTTCTTTTCCTTCCCCTTTTTTATCCAAACAATAAATGTATCCTAATCTTCCACATAGATAAAGATTTCCTTTCTTAAAATAAGATAATTACTCAATTCTTCCAAAGACACAAACACAACTAAACAAGGAGTTAGATAGACCTTTAAATTTGTACTAGCTTTATCATACTTCACATAACATATTTTAACACAAAATGTCAATACATGGTGAATGGTGATACTGATTAGTTTGTAATATTGATACGACTGAAACAATAATTAATGATACAGGGCTTGTAACGTGCCACTACATCGTGATTCTCATTTCATCTTTTCCTAAAATGGGCCCGTTTTGTCTAAGCCCAATACTGAAGGTCCTGGAATATACTTGACCCCACGACCTCCATGGCTCCATCCTTTTCTATTTCTTTTTAATCAACAAAAACACTTCAACCAACCATATGCGCAAAAGCCACCGAAACAAATGAAAAATATTGACTATAATATAGTTTTCTCTTCAGCTTCGAAATTGACGTTTTCTTGGCTGCGTCTGATTGAGAGTTTTAAACGAAAATTATGGTTTTAGATCTACGTTTGGTAAAAAGAGGTTTATAAAGAAATTTTGATATTAATATTTTAAAAATGAAAATGCTGTATAGTGTATAAAGCTACTTTTTTTTCGGAGTTTTTGTTGAGTCTTATATATGTGGCATATGTGAGTTGTCCTACATTGGACAAAGACGAACAAATTTACCATATTATAAGCTTGAATAGCAACTCCATACATTATCAATTGGTTTTATGATAGAACACTCGTTGGACGTATAAGCGACCGCTCACAGGGCTGGGCTTGCTTCCCGCTCGAAAGAACCGTTCACTAGCTAGCTCGTCCAAACTCTCCTCGTTGTTTTAGGCAGCCTAGACCCAATTTCATTTTTCCTATCAAATTTATCACTTTTGTAAGATAATGATTGTGAAAGACCATTTTGCCCATCATTACTTCCAAAAAGTATCTTACCTTGCAAATAAACTTAGGCATGTTCTTTTGAACTAAAAAAAAATAATTTAAATTTATTTTAATTAAGTTTAGTTCAAAGTATGCTAAATTGAAATTTTCAATCAAGTGAAGTTCAGTTCAGATCAATTTATATCTATTAATTCCGGTTCAGTTTAGTCTTATTCAGTCCAAAAGAAAGGACCTTAACATTTTTGACTGAATTGAATTAAAAGGAAAAGAGAGGAAAATAACTGAGTGAATCGAATTTTTTTTCTATTAATCCAGTCCCACCGAACATGGCCTTATTACTCCCTATATCCTAAAACGAATTCCCCATCCATAAATAGAATACTTCCTTCATTTCCAAATAAATATAATACTTTGAATTTGTTAGTATTGTATAATAACTTTGACAATAAGGATGCTAATCGAGTGACATACCTCGTGAGCTACTCGGTCTAAACACGGTCAATGCTCAACTCGAGTTAGCTCGAATCGAACTCGAGACAATATTGAGACCGAGTCGAGATACAAAAATCTCGACTTGAAGACTCGAATGGCATAATAATATAGGGCAAATATATTCAATTTTTATATACAATCTATCTAATGAGTGTACAACCGACTGAAAAACTCGTTATAGCTCGAGATTGACTCGAGTCAAACACTACTTGAGCTCGTTCAAATTGGTCAAAACTCGATCGAAGCTCGACTTGATTGTCACTGACTCGAATCGAGTTTGGCTCGAGATTTTAACGAGTCGAGTCGAGTTATGCAAAGCTCGACCCGACTCGGCTCGTTATCACCCCTATTTGACAATATATCTTTATCATTATGCAAAATATTATTTGGTTAATCTAATTTACATATTCAAAATATCAATGGTTTATAATTGTTATTACTCTATAGATAATTAGTGATAATGATAAACAAAGTCGTATATTGACGTAAACTATTTCATGTATTTAAAAAATACAGAGAGTATAAGCAAATAATTTGAAATGGAAAAGGTAATATTCATTGTAGACACCTTATTTTTCTTTTGTTTGAGCCTATTTGCATTTTGAGAGGTTGAGATATAAGAGTCCAAATAAGAAAGAAAGCAAAATGAAGCAGTCGCATAGTAGAAACAGCAAAATTTGCTTTTTCTTTGTTTCTGTTTTCTATTTTTATTTTCTTAATTCCCGAAACTCTATTTGCTTCTATTTGATGCATCACGTACTTGGAAGTCATTATCTAAACTCTCAATTTCGGAGAAAGTTTGACATGCATATCAGCATATGGGTTCTACACGTCTAGCGCCTTCCTACATGTTCATGTTCATGTTCATGTTCATATTCATGTTCATATATGATATAGTAGTGAGCCCAACCCTGCTTTGGATTGTTATTGCTCTAATATAATCAATTATTCATACACTTTCTCTGTTTATTTAGTTGGAATACAGAGACCATATAATTTAAGAGATCTATGTGATAGGAGAAAAATAGACGGAGAAGAAAAATGTATAGGATTAATGAACAAAGAGAAAGAAATAACCTATAAATGAAAATTTTCCAAGATAGGAAAATGTTGTAATTAAACAAAAGATAGAGGAAGTATTATATCATCGATTGTGCAGAGTATTATTTTGAGTAATTTTTTTATGGCAATCAATTTTTTGGACGTAGGAATATTCTAGAATAGGACTATTAAAATATTATTCGCATGCATGGTTTGTATAACGACAATATGCTAACATATATTCCTCGTGTATTAGGATAAAAGAATTCTAATCGGATACTCTGCACAAGCGTATTCCTATCTTACAAATTTAAAACTAAATTTCTTTTATATTATGTACTTATATTAATTCACATATCCAAATTGAATAATGTTATTTAGATAGATGGATTAATTTATCTGCCTCAAGGTTAATTAAATTAGTGTGGTTTATTTTTCAAAAGAAGTTTTCTTTAGATTTATCGAAAATCAGACCTATATGACAATTTGCATGCTTTTGAAAAATTGCTCCTTAATAAATCATGATAGCCTTTGCCCGTGTTTATGCACGAGGTATCTAGAATATTGAACAACTATAAAACCATAACGGTACTCAAACGATATATTTGATAATAAGAACTATCAGGAGGGTAATATATGTAATGGATAGTTATATTATTTTTTCAATCGTGAATAATTTAAATAACAAAGGAAGATATGAAAGAGAGAAAAAAAGAAGAAAAGGAACTGCTTAATTGAAAGAGAAAATTCACCGATATATCATTAATAGAGAGAGGAAGATGTGAAAGTTATGAGGAAGTTGTTTGGTAGAATTCAATGAGAAGAGAGAAAAAGGTAAATGAAGTGGTTTTAGCCCCCAAATACTTTGCTTTAATACTATTTGATTAATAATATTAACCACAAAAGTGATGATGTTATATCTATTTGAAACGGTTATACAAAACACTACTAACTCTTGTTTAAAAGCATGCATCTTACTTTGGGATTTTGTTGAGAACCATTCAAGCTAGATGACGCTCTATATATTTTTTAAAGTCCCTCCAGCTCGCTATGTATCCATACTCATATCTTGGCTACAAAAGTTATTTTGTTATACTATCTATATGAAACAAGAGATGCATAAGATTGATTATTCAGCATACACCTAGGGTGTACCATAAGCAAATACTAAACGTTCAACTGAGCAATGAGCAAATAAATAGATTTGGGTATATCACGCTTACAGTACACCCGAGTGTATAATAAAAGTTATATGCATAAGGTAAGCAAACTGATTATTAGCTTCGTAGCTATTTTAGACCCTCGATCATATGCTCTTACAAAGGAAAAACTTAAGAAACTAAGGAGAGATAAAGTCTAATAACATAACTTTCAATAATAAAATAGCAAAGAAAGGAGAAGAATGGGTGGAGAGAAAAGAGGCAAACCATATTGGCCAATTAATATGGAGAAATGGAGTATATATTAAGGCCTAATTAAAGTAGTAAAGTATTAGTGGATGTAAAAGGAAATTAAAGCATATAGGGGATGAAAATGAAAGTAATCGATGAAAGAGGCAACTACCAAATGAAAAGAGGTAGAGGAAAATTAGAATTTTTGTCGTCTATATATATATATCAATATATGCATGATTTAGAAGACCCCAAAGAGAATTGTGTGGTGTAAAGAATGGAGTGAAAGGGGGTGGTCCATGCATGCATGCTATTGTCTAATGTCTCTACCCAATTAATTGGTTCTTCATTTACATCTGACCTGACCTCTTCTGTTTTGGTCACCTCACTATATATTATATCAAAGCTAAGCCCAACCATTCCTTCCCTAGTCTTTTTCTATTTAAACTTTTCACTAGTTTGTGGTAATCGTGATTCAAAACTTTTTATGAACCTTTTGATTTGATACTACTTTAGAGATTATCTAGAAAAATGTGTAATAAACAATACTAATGATATGATGCTGATCTATATATAAAAGTATAGGCAAGAGTTGCAATCCGTCACATGTTACCATCCCTCTTTTAATAGCATGCTATCTATGACATTTTCATATATTAAAAATAAATTGTCAATATGAGGATACGAACCCACAACTTCAAGTATAAAAGAGAGACTGAAACAATTAGAGGAACTTGATTAAGAAGAATAAGAAACACATTTGATCATAGAGCAAAGGAGAGAATTAACTCTCAGATTTTCATTATTGTATATATTTGAATCTATTACATTGTATACTATATATAGCTAATGATCTCATAACTAAACTAGATGATGACAACTAAATCTGTTATAACAGAATCTAAAGTTGTTACAAGAGATGCAATCTAGTAAGCTAGGGTGTAGTCTTCTTATGGTAGAGATGCAGCTGTAAGCTTGAGTGTTGAGTGTAGGAGTACTTCATGTAGCATGCTGCTGTGCTACTCTTCTGCTGCTGTTGGTGTAGGAATATTAACAGAGACCTCCAACTATTCCTCCATCACACTAATATTGCTTCTTTAATCAAATTTATGAAGATATATGGATTGAGACCAAGGTTCACTCATAATTTTTGAAATTTATATTATAAAATGTTTTGTAATGACATTTTCCACATTAAATAACATTTATATATGGATTGAGACCAAGGTTCACTCATAATCTTCAATTTATATTATCTTTAATCTTTAATAATTTCAAGTAGTACTAAATTGCAACGCACTAATTTAGATAAAAAATGTGAGTAAGGCCAAATTGGTAGGATCGGATCATGGGATCACAAGGCCCTACTTAATTAGGTAAAAGTTATTAGTATGCTATAATACTCTAAAAGAGTCATATTATTGAAGCTTAGCCACACAAATAATGCTTTTATGATTCACAAATAGTGATAGCGGTCAGAGATTTAAGTAATAACTAACGAAATTTTATCAGGCAAAAAATTAGATCTACCATCGTTTTATGATTGTTCTATACTACGTTCGGAATCAGAGTTGTAGGATCGTAGAATCGTATTAAGATCTACCATCCAAGTTTTTTGTTGAGTAGATCCTAGAAAAATTAAAATTCTATATTTCCTATCCAACTTTCGGGCATTAAAATATGTTTCAAACGTGGATGATTATTATACGAGATTCCTGCATCACAGAATCGTAGAGTCGTAAAATCTAAATCGCTCGGGATTTTGATAACAATGTGTGGGAGCCTGGGAGAGTGGGAGGGAAAGACTTGTATCAACTTACAATTATATATTACTCATACATTCTCAAATCTCACACAAGTAGGTTATTTGTCGTATAACTTCACATTTTTTTAAATATACTTCAAAAGCAAGAAATTAAAAGATCGTTGAGATCTTAGATGTGCCAACGCCATTGCTGTTATTTAATCAGGCCACCATGCACTGTACTGATTCTGTCTACTAATGATACTATATTTAACTTCTACAACAACTTTCTGGTAATGTTTAATTGCTTTACTACCAACTATACAACACTTTGGTAATTAACTAATTACTATATAATAGAAGCAATTAGCTATAATAGTGATGTGTACCATCATTATAATTAATTAAGAGGAATTAACAATAATCTCAAACATTATTAGCCCCGGTGTTGTAGCTTAGTGGACTCCATTGCTAGTCCATAATTTAATTGAGGCAACATAGTAGATTCCAGAATGATCCATTCACATGCATGGCTATATGTTTACATAATTCTCACTTTTCTACGTACTTGATTGACTGATTGTATCCGCTCTTCTTTCTTTCCGAAAATGAATTATTTGGAAATTTTGGATGAACAAGAAAAGAGCTATTTAGTACTTCTTTACTAGAGTTTTCGGAATGATTCCATTATATAATATGCTATTAATAGATAAAAAACATTTAAAATTGACTATTTATAATTAAGTTTTCAACAAGTACTTTAGACGTATAAGGATATGTTCGACATTAACTTTTCAGTAGTTTTTGACAATTTTTTTTTGTAAATGGGTAGATTTTAGCCTTTTGAAAGAGCTTTTTACCAAAAAAAATAGGTGTTGTTAAAAGAGTGATTAATTTCACGACTACTTTTTTTTTCTTTCTCATACTACTAGCAAATAAAAGGATAAACTAAAACTACCCATATTTCAAGGATAGATTTGCTACCACATGAGCAAGTACATTTTTATATTTGGTGAAAAAAATGAGATTGTAAATTGTGGTATTGGTGATTCTAGAACTTAGAGGTCCCCTCCAACCCTTTCTCTTCACTACAATCTTCCAACTTCTAGCAACTTCTTCCTAGCTTATGGTTTTAATTTATTCATTAAGCAATAAGATTTGGATTTCCTTTGCTAGCACTTGATTATTAGCATCACCTATAAATGATGTAAAATGTCTTTCACATACCACAAGTCCACAATTATGAGGTATTGTGTTTAGATAGATCCCAATACTATAAAATCTTCTATGGTTATAACTAACCCTTTTAATGATACTATACCTACAAAATGGTACTAAATGTGTATTGATGGAGCCTTGTAGCATTATAGCAATATACTTCTGATAGAGATTTCCTCCACAATCATAATATTTGAACTCATAATACTTTATAGTTTCATAAGTATCATTGACCCGTTTAGTAGTCGATAATAAAGGGAGGTTATGAATTTATAATAATAATTTACGGGTAACATCATAAAAAGAGTCTCGTGATTCTACAAGACTGCTAGTTATACATTGGTTCATACTCCCTCTTTTTCTTTTTGTTTGTCCTACTTTGACCAAAAAGCTCTCACATAATTGACCAACAAAAGTACATGCCCAAAGCGAGGAACAACGTTCCCAAGGAAAAATAAGAAGTGCAAAATCCAAGCTTATGTGCTGATACTGGAAAACAACAAATAATTGGAAGAGAGGGAATTCTAAAACTTAATGTGACTAATCTTTACAGTGATGTTGTAATCGTTTTCCATTGTAAGAGAACGAGCTTAATGATTCTAAAGAGGAAGTTATACATGGAGTATGATGTATGGTGCTTCTAATGGATCATCGCTATTTAGAAGTTAAACTCCTTTGCCTTATGAACTCCTTTGTTTAGGCCTCATTTAACATTCCATTTGAAATGACAATGATCGAAATTTACACTATGGCAACCAATGAAATCAATGGTATACTTAAGGCAAACTATAGCATAACATTGTGTCACTATTATGATCATTTGATGTTTAATAACGTAATCTTCTTTTTTGATGAATGTATACCATTTGGAAAGGCGTATAGAACTAATAGAGGTTTTTATAGTAGCATTTGTAAAGGTCGAGCATAGATAAAAATTCTACTTATATTCACATATGAATGAAAAGAATCATTATTTACAAATTGAATCATAAAAAATAAAGAATCAAGAATGGGGGGAAGATGAGGTTGTTGTAGCTATAATTGTGTTGCAGAATCATGCCTTCCTCACCTAAAAGTTTCATCTCAGATCTACAAGAACAACGGAAGCAAAGCTCGAATTGATAGACATTTGATCATTACAACTATCTGAGGATTGAATGTGAATGCTTGATCAAACTGTTAATAGACTGACTGGTTTGAGCTCTGCACAATATACTCTTCACTCTTTCAGTCATCTGGTTTTCAATAACAGCATGAGTTAGATAATCAGTCAAGGACAACTGAAGCTTAAATCACAAAGGTAATAAAAAAGATGGTAAAACCTTTCTAAGACTTGCTCTTGTTGGATATGGTACTGATCTTATGTACCCCAATGAAGCTACAGGGGGAGATTTTCTGCTATTTGATTCTTCTCTATTATGACTTGATAACATTTTCTTGTTATTAACATTACTTCTGCTCCTCGTCGTAATCGTGGAAGACCCACTGTGACATTTGTTATTCAACATGTTTGGTAGGCTTGACTCCTGCAACATGAAGTATCATCAGATGAATCTGCTAAGTTGTGAAATAGTCCCTAAGTGGTTATATACTACCTCCGTTCCAAATGTATTGCAACCTTTGACTTTTTGCACTATTCATACACTCTCTTTTGACCTTCTTTTGTGATTTATACATAAGGATAAATATAGTCATGTGGGATCTTGTTAGATTCGTCTCGATATATGCTTAATTAATATCAACTTTTTATAATTTTTAGTTGAATAAAATTAGAGATATTAGCGTTTAAAGTAGTGCGTTGGGAGGCGTAAAACTCCCTATGTTGCAATACATATGGAACGGAGGTAGTATATATTGATCAAACCAGGTCGGGGTTGTTGTAATTTTGTGTTTCACGTCGTACCAGTTTCATGTTTCTTACAATAACTCTATGATTTGTCGTGTCAGTTTTTGTTGTGTTGTTGTGCCGTTCAAGAGATTCACCAGATTGTCATCTCTTATTAACCGCAAGCTACTCTATAGGTTAAACGTGTCTAAGTTACATGTTAAGTGATCAATTATTCTACTAACAAACTCGATTCAGATGAATAAAAGTGTTTTCTTGAATTGAGCTTACCAGGAAGAGGACTGTTGCACAACTTTTAAGGACCTCCAAGTTCATACGAACATCGTCAAGGCTCCTTTTACATGCAACCAACAGTTAGAAGAACATAGATCAAGTCAGCCTTTATTTACTGTGAATTTTTCACCAAATACGAATTGGGGCAACAATGAGGATACTCATAGCTCATAAGTTATAATACCTATGCTTTTGCTGACCAAGTCCAAAGTAATTTGCCAATGTTTCCATCTGAAAAGATTAATAATACAAGAAGCGTTATTAGGTGCCAGATCAGAGAGTATAGTTCAGGCAATTAGGAGAAAACAAATCAAAGATAAGCTTCTTGTATGCATTGCCTCTAGTTAAACAATTAGAAGCGACTCGCTTATTACTCACACAAACACACAAATTTGAAATGTAATTGTAGGCTTTCATCAATCGAAGATAATTAGGAGAAAACAAATCTGATTTCAAATTTCCTATCGTAGAGTATCTACCTTTGAGACAGGAAGCTAAGGGTTCGATTCTCATCATTTCCAAGTTGGGTTATGGTGGTGGTTTCCTATCGGCTGAAATTCCAAGTTATTAATTTAAACGACTATAATTCTCTTATGGGTTAAGATCCCTTTATCTACCTATCTCTACAAGGACGGTGCCCATCTATGGGCCTGTGGCCGGTTGCTTTTTAATAAAGAGAACATATTTGGAGAATTCGAAAATATGAACGAAATCAAAGATGAAGGAAGGACAACGCTCTAGTCAAGCAGAAGCAGCCAAACCTCACCGGAATAACTAGACATTGCCAAGTTTGCTAGATGGTGTGCCACAGAAAAAAGGCTCAAACTATGTTAGTTATTCTAAAACAGACCAAAATTAGAAACTATATAGGATATAGGAAACAAGTACATACATTAATATTGGCTCAAGTACATGCATGTAGATATGTTGTCAATGGGTGGATGTTTATATACCTTCATATCACCTGCTCTTCTTCCAAATTTGTCAGAAAGAACACCCAAAGAATCAATGATGCCAACTGGTTCAGGAGCAGCACGACCAATCTCTGCGAATGCTTCCTTAATACGAAGACAATCAAATCTCTTTATATTATGACCAGCCCATACCTTCCCATCTAAAACTTCATATATTCTATCAGCGACTTCCTCAAAGGTTGGTGCTTCTATGATCGCCTGTCTCGTGATGCCATTACTTCGGGTAGACTTGAGCGCAACAACAGAGAGATCACCTGGTCTAATGAGAGTGCAGTAGCTCTCAACTTCCACAAGCTTTTGTGGACATATCACCATTGCACCAAACTCTAGCATCCAAAACCTTCTTTCATGTCCAGGTCCCGCTCTATTTGGGACCGTTGTTTCTATGTCGAAGAACACTATTTCTGGAACCTGTTCTTCATTTCTGTTTGAAAATTCCATGACTTCGAATCCTTCAAACTTCTGCTCTATAATTATTTGTATTTGAAACCGTGGTTTATTTTTGGATTTAGAGCTTATTTGTTCTAAAGAAAGTTTAGAATGATTGAAATTGTACCCTTGACATCCTATAATCTTGAAATATATAAACAGAAGAGAGAATATTTCGTCCAAGCTGAGGCTAACTAAAGGAGTATAATTCAAGTAACTTGGAGAAAAGGAAGATTGAAGAGAGTTGTATAATAGTAGCTGTTCTAGGAAGGTTTTAGGGTAACCAAGATTTAATAGTCATATTTCAGATTGTTCAGAAAAGAGTCCGGCCATCGTGGAACTCTTTCCATCAAAGATACAAGGATGGGGAAATTTTAGTACATTCACTTAGGAGAACAAGTTGTCCATTTAGCCTTTTTCTTCGGAGAAGTTATCACCTTTTGTAATACAATGATGATTCATGATTAAAATTTCCAATGAACAAAGTTATAATTAATTCTGGACAGAAAGTACATGATACTATAACAAGAGAATATTTGAAGGTGAAGGTGAGATGTTTCTGCAAGTAAAATATACTATATGGCCAAGAAAGAGCTGTTTGAAGGGAAAAGAAAATATAAAACGTCCAACACATTCCAACCCCTATAATCTACATATGTTATGCCGGAAGATTGGAAGCTAAGTTACATAATCTAAAGATATGATGCACGAAATCTGAGTATTTGGATATACCAAAAGGAGGAAATACTTAGGATAAACAAGTCCTTTTCCATTTCCTCAGCTTTATGTTTTCATTTTTGGTACGTCAGGTTAGGATACAGGGTCAGGGAATATACCAACAGGAAACTAGAGCCATTAAGGTTCCTCTTTCTAAATTGCAAGACTAAGACATCATCATCATTAATCATCAGTTCCGTGATAAAGGATCGTTACTGTGATCATACCGCTCTCTTATCAAAATTTAAGACCTATATACTCGCTCCGTTTTTTTGTTTGTCCTACTTTTTCCTCCTTTTTTATATGGGAAATTGTATTACACATTTACCCTTATTTTATCACTTTTTGGTTCTACATATACCTTACAATTTTCTGTCACTTACTTTAATCATCACATTTACTACTATAAAATAAGTGAACTCCTATATGACATCAACTTTCTAGGTATTTGGAGCTACTGTAAATGAGACAAACAAAAAGAAACAGAAGTAGTTACGTAGTTTTCTTACCTAAAATCCCATTTTATACCCTATCACATAATTGCTCATTTCCTATCACAAAAAAAGGGAATGAAGTTCTCTTGCATCATCTTCTCGAGCATAGTAACCTACAGCTTGGTACATCACCGTCTAACCTTACATTTTTTTTTTGAAGTTCTATATTGTTACCTACAGCTTTGTTACATCACCTTCTAACATTACATATTGTTTTTGAGGTTCGTACATTTATTTTGAGAAGATACTCTCCAGCGTATTATACAAATAGTCATATTTAGAAGTATATGGAACGTGATGTAATATGTAGAATTCCAAAAAAAAAAACTGGATAAGGTTTATTATTAGGAAGCGAAAAACTTATATAGTTATTTCTTACATGGCTTTAACTCAACAATATACTCAGGCATACAAATCCCGCTCTGTATAATGTTCTCAGTTTAGCCCTTACAATACAACAAAAGGGCCGAGCAAAAAACGATATTGCAAAAAAAAAAAAGGAACGGAAGTCAATCCTTCACCACCCTGACAGGCTACAGCAATAGAACTTAAAATCTAATGGTCAGATGCAGCTCCACTAATCCGGCTATCTATTCGACTCCTCAATAGGAGCACTTCGAGGCTGGGAATCCCTTACCTTCACTCCCCCTTCAAAGTGCCTAGGCTCGAAACTCAACCAGGAAGAATCCTAACAGTAAGGCCCTAGCCTAGGACCAGTTTTATTACCAAAAACAAACATAGCCTGTGCTCAACGCCTCCCATCTTCAATAAAGCCTTTTGGAAATTAAGTTGCACAAAAATGATAACAACATGAAATCTTGCTTTTGTGAAGAGGTCAAACGGAACTGCAGATTCCTTCTACAACTCTATTTCTTCCTATATCTTTCTGCTTATCGAGATGCTGCAGTCTGCCCATGTATAGATCTTCGGAAGCCCAACCAACAACCACATTTATCCAGCACAAGAATGTTGTGACTGGGAGAAAACAGCAAATGATAAACAGTAGGCCACCGCCGAGGTAAAGAATGTGCAACCCTCATGTGAAACAATGCCGAAGGTGCCCTAGAGCTACAATTGCTGCCACTTCAACAACGATTACAACCTGATAAAAAAAATGGAGGTGCCACTGTAAGATGATGATAATAGCTTCCTGAATATAGATCTTAAGCGAAAAGATTAATGGTGGAGAGCTGGAGACAGTTAGGACTTAGGAAATACAAATGGCTCTTTGATCTAACTAGCAGATCACTGTCAATGGTTTCCCATTTAAATTATTAAATAATGTCTGGTCAGCGGCCACAAAAAAATTGAGGTACAATCATGCAATGCATTTGTGACATAAATACTACTGTAACTGATTGTTATGTTCAGTTAGAACTTCCAAACAGGAAATTCATCAACACCCAGAAATCATATAATGTTGTAAATGTAACCTTAGTCAACTTACAGAAGATTCTAATCCTCAATACCCACACCTGAAACCAAAAGCTACTGAACACCGTTTTAATCAAGTATCAGGTCGATCTTTAAGGCTCAATGAATTTGCTTTCCATAATATTGTTTGATTCAAAGCAAGAAACGCTACAAGTTAGTATAGTCATCAGGAGAAACCAAGAAAGCATGGGAGAGTCCTTCAATAATCATCACGCAGACCTCTTATTGAGCAACAAAAAATATCCAGGTTTTACCTCAAAGTCCATAAAATATCTAATTAACTTTTGCTGCCCACGCTGCTCCTCTAAAGCTTCATCTCAACCCATTTCCCGTACTATATCCAATCACTGCAAAAAGTATCCGGACATTCGAAACAAAAATGTTGCCCATTAACTGCAAGCCAAGTAGACCAATGTTGAAAGCAATTTAGCTCCTAAGTGGTTTTCTTTACTTATCTCATCTTTTATTCTTTTCTTCTCTGACATTAACTAAAGCAGAAAATTAGTCAGTACAAAAGAAAAGTATAGTAGTAAACTACAACTTCTATAAGCTTTGTTAGCGTTTACATTTGTTTCCTACTTGAACCTACAACTACAACTACTCATAAAGAACCTGATTTTTAACTAGGAAGGGTCTTCTACATTTTAAGCAACTATCTGTTTCCTACTTGAAATTTTGATTGTCATCATGACAATAGTTTTCTGTCTTCCTCGGCAATGCAACCTCTGAAACCAAAAAATGTGTTTCCTAGGTAAAATTTAACCTGTCAGGATTGGTAAAATTTGGAAGAAACCAGTGAAATTGATAGGATCCAACATCAGGAACAAAGAGACATCAAGATGAACTCTTGGCTGTAAGTCTCGAGGGAATGAATTATTAAGTGTGCGACCTTGAGCTTCTTGCTTGAAAAATCCCAAGGACTTGGTCAGAACCTTAACGGCTTAACCAGTGTACAATCCCTTAAACACAAAGCACTCATAAGGAGGCACATCTCTCTGACATCTCCTGCAACAAGCTGGGAAAGACCACCTATTGTAGCAACTTATGCAAGAAAGAAAAGAGCAAAGCAGCAACTAATGGAGCATAGCAGCAGCCAGTGATAGCTTAGCTTAATGATTTAGGCTAAGGGCAAGCTAGTCTTTTCCTATTTGTGCTTTTCTCTTTCCGTTATTCCTTTATTTTCTCTTTTATTCCCTTGGGCCATGTCATCTGTACCTCAACATAATTCTGTTATTCTGTACGAGGTGTACAGAGAATCTAATCTCCATAGTTATGTATAAATAAGGGAAAAGAGGGCTGAATGAGATATCAACGAAAAAGTGGAGAAAACCTTTGGGAGAATACTCATCTTCTCGAATGTGTGAGGGATTTTAGCTAATACTCTTGAGTGTGTAGCTATTAATCAATTATCTTGTGCTTGTAGTGTGTTATTTGCTTATAGTTTGAATCTGGTCTATACCATCTCCTCATTGGGAAGGCCTCTACCACCGCCGAACTGCGTAAATTCCTAAAAACAGAAAGAACCCCTAACAAATAAACCCATTTTGCTTGGAGTCCTTCCAACTGAAAGAACACTCCAAAATCAACCCAGTTTGCTTTAATTCCTTCAGATTGAAAGAATACCCAAAAACTTATCCAGATTGCTTGGATTTTTCAAACACTGAAGGGAGATCCGGTAGGCTGAAAAAAAGAAGTATAGGAGAAAAAGAGAAGGAATGCACGGTAAAACTTCCCCATAGTTTATTGGTGAAATCTAGTGCTTCCGTTACAGCATTCTACAACTTTATCTCCCTCGATTCCCCCTTATAAATCCAATACTGCAACAATAGCCTGATCGTGAAAGCAAAGATTCACTATATGACCTTACCTGAGGGCTCATTAATAACTAATGCCATTATTAGCTCACCATTGTTAACTTCAACACCTGGTTTTCCCCATTGACTATTGATCAACAATGCTATTGGTTTACCATCCGTACTTCAATAACAAACACAGAAAGAAACCTATGCAAACCAATCATGTGCATCTAAAATGAAAAATTGAGAATAAATATTAAAGAGATTCAAGGTAGACAATCCTTCCTCGGATTAACCCCCAAAGCTATTCCTCGAAAATTGAAGGAAAACCCCCCAACTCTAATCAAACATAACAAGTTGTTGTTCCTTCTTTCCCTTAATTTACTATGAAAAAAAACTCCGAACTAGAAAAGGCACATCAAAACACTACAACTCCTGTGCCCAATAGACAGACAATTCTGATCCTTCTAGCCAAGATTTGTAGTACCTCATTCTCCTCAGAGGTCATGCTTGAAAGAAACACGATACCCAGTGCAGCTCAAAGCATAGTCCCAATAGCAAGTCAGTCGTCAATACAAGTCCATAACCTAAGACTGTCTGCTCTACAACATTCTCCTTTCCTCCAAGAAAAGAATATAAATATTAAATAGAGAAAAAAACATAGCAGGTGAAGGATAACAATAGATCCGGAACTAGTTTAGTCTTGAGCCCCAGAGTGGAAAAAAGGCGATATAGAGGTTAGCATGTCAGGGCAGATAGCATCAACAACAAGCTCCTCCTACCATCTCTTTCTTATGAATATTCAATGTACTTGGACAGTGAAGCAACTAGGCTGGCCAAAAGAAAACCATTGTACTTTAATTTACTTAAGGTATTGTTTGGAAACCTCATACTGATTTCAAGACAATTTTTTCAATTCCATAAATTGAAATCCTTGCTTTCAAATCTAAATCCATTGTTTGTCAAATACTATTAGGACTTTTAAATCCAGAATTTGAAATCTAGTGTGGTGTTTGGCAAAACTTTCAATTACATTAATCATAACTTCTCTTTCTCCCTCCTCCTCCTCCTCCTCTTCCTCCTCCACCACCACCACAACCTATAATGCACAATCAAAACTTGTTCTACCACCACCTTTCCTCTGCTTCTTCCTCACACCGCCACCTACCGTCATTCAACAACTCATTACCACAATCAAAAAAAAATCACACCTTGCATGTGCAAAATTTAGGTGATAATAAATTTTCATTTTTGCCATTAATAGAACCTTCATCGACAAAGGTTAATAGAGAAAAAAGATCAATGGGAAATTTTGAGAGAAATCAAAAGAGAGTATAACATCTACGGGTAAATCAGAGGAAAAAAGAGGAGAGAGAAAGTCAAAGGGGATAATAATCCTAAGAGGACGGTGGTCGGTGGGTAATAATCCCCCTTTTCTCCCTCCTCATCACTAGCTTTAATCATCTACCAAGACCTCTCTCATTTTCATTTCCGCTACTGTATCTCCTATTAACCGATTATACACTACCCCAATCCGACATTACCCTAAACAGATATGGTATCACCCCCTACCAATCAACACAACAATTGCTCGACAGTAAACATTCAAACATCACCCATGCTTCAAAATATCAATAACAAAGACGGATTGAATTCCCAACAGCTTAAACTATGCGTCTAGTGGAGTAACAGATTACTTAACACAGCATCATCTACTAAAAGAAACATAAGCTTAAATAACCAATAATTATACAATAACACTGAATTGATGGGGTGCCTAATCGTTTACACCTCGCACCCCAATATCATATTGAACTTAAATCTACAACAAAATGCATTTCTAACCCACATTTATAAATAAACTTGATTAAAACATCTATACTCAACTAATTCGAATACACGACGAAGATGCATTACCTCAAATCCGAGTACAAGCGGGATCAAAATCATCAGGAGCGAGACGAGCAATCCAATTACTCAAAGTCTTCTTAATATCAGTATGATTAACATAAGCCAATTCATACATGGAGCAAAGATTAACAATAAGCGTTTCATTAAGCGCCACATTAGGAACTCTCTCAAGCGAATTCTCCAAAACCTTAATAGAATCAGATAAATCTCTCAAATACATCAAACACAATGCCTTATTATTAATCGCAACAACATCAGAACCGTTCCTCTCAATACATTCATCATACTCCCGCACCGCCGAAACATAATCTTTCTCAACTAAATAAATCAACGCCTTATTCCTCCCAACCAGATTCCGAATCTCAACACTATCCTCCTCTTTCTTCCTCATCATCACATCATCAATCTTCCGAAACGACGATTTCGCACCTTCTAAATCACCGAATTGCAACTGCACATAACCTAATTTCGAAATCAACGCCACATTATCAACATCTTTATTAAGCATTTCATTAATCAAAGCAAAACAAACACCAAACTCCTTTTGATTCGAATGTTGACTAATAATCGTCGAAATTACAAAACTCTCTCTCCTTAACCAAACATCCTGATTCAAACCTCCATCAATCCGCGATCTAACAAATTGAAGAAGAAGATAAAGACGATCAAGTGAATCCGATTTCCGACCGAGAAATGAAGGAAGAAGAGCGTGAAGCCATCGGAGAGAGAAAGGAATCATGGAACCGATTTTGTTAGGGTAAATGGAAGGATACGATTCGTAACGGTAAGATGAATTGTTGAGATCTTCGAGCGACGATTCGATGTCGTCTAAAGCGTCGGAAAATTGGCGGAGTTTTGAGAGTGCGGTTGCGTTGAAGGCGAGGTAAATAAGGTGTTCGTGAGGGAATTTGAGTTGTGCTAATGATCTTGCTGTTGAGACTTTTTGGAGGATTGTTTTCCATGATCCTTTCAGTGCGAGTTCGTGTAAGGTTTTGATTTCTTCGGTGATGGTTTCGACGGTGGTTTTAGTGTTTGCGCCACCGTCTGCGGTGGTTGTTGCGGTGGTTGTTTGTGAGTTGGAGGTTTCCATGGAGAAAGAGATGGAGGAGGACAGATTTGACGACTGTGAGAAAAAATAATAATCAGTACAAGAGACAAGAGGACTCTTCATGGCTGC
This sequence comes from Patellifolia procumbens, assembly GCA_947645195.1. Lineage (NCBI taxonomy): Eukaryota > Viridiplantae > Streptophyta > Magnoliopsida > Caryophyllales > Amaranthaceae > Patellifolia > Patellifolia procumbens. Next base: position 7,453,301 of record CANSGD010000144.1, read on the forward strand.
AGTGAAAAGGGCCTTTGGCCCATCATTGTTTTGTACTGGATTTTGGCCCAAATATAAGGCATTTGATCTAGGTTTTGGGCCGGGTTATTAGGTGAAAAACAGGGGATCAAGAAACTGTGAGACTTGATGTGTGGTCAAAGCTCCTTTCCTAACTATTAAAAAAAGGGATATGTTTTGAGGTACTCTAGGGTTAGGGCTAATTTCTCGGGTACCCCTCTGATTTTCGAGCTAGCTCAAATACTACTAGGGTCACTATCTGTGGCTTAAATGCCTTTAATGCTAACGGAAGTTAAGTTTTCCGTTAACTTTCTAATTTAAATTCTTCTTACAAAAGTAAAAAGAGTCCATTGGAATTGCTTTGGGAAGGGAGGGTGATAGTTCGCAATATTTTTGGAATTACTAAAGGTGGGATTATTTATGAAAGATGGGCAATAGTTTGGATTATTCCTGTTAATTTCCTAATTTAAATTCTTAATAAATTTAGATGAATCATTTATATTTGATTGTGTTATACTTCCTCGACTTCATAATTCTTGTGGTACTTGCATTATTAAGCTCAAGCTTTAAACCTTTGACCGCTAATTCTCATCATTATATAGGAATAAAATAGTAATATGAATCTGGTTAGATTTATCTTGGAGTTTTGATATCAAAATTTTTGTAATTTTTATTAATACATAATCAAAGATAGTAATAGTCAAATTGGTACATTATAAAATAACAAATTATTAAAAGAGACGGTCTCATTTTAACATAAAATTAGACCAATCAAAACCCAAATTATATTAATAAGTCCATTCTATCTTACTATAGTCTAATACTATTCCTAGACATTCAACACCACTCTATTCTCTTCTCATTTCCTTATTTCAATTTTAGTCTCGAAATATAACAAACGATTCGTAAAAAAACATATGACTTACCGAATCAATTAAACTAGTCATTATATGGATTAAACTAGTCACTAAATAAATTTAACACTGAGTATTAAATGAACTAAACAGGTCACGAAATGAATTAAATAGGTCACAAAATGGATTAAACTGGTCTCTATTTTCAAAAAACAGTTTGTTGATTTTCTCTTCTTATTATTGGGCCTATTGGGCCGTTTCCTAATAAAATTATAAAAAGTTGATATTAAATTAATGCACGTTGAGACGAATCTAACAGAAAAACATATGACTATGTTTTTCCTAAAAAATAAATCACTAAATCTAATTAAAGTCTAAACTGTGAAGAGTAAATACTATACAAATGTATCACTCATCAAGAAACAGAAAAAGTATATAACAACAAGTATTGCAAGAATTATGGAGCATAAGAGATAGAGAGAGTTTATTGACGGACTCCTTTTAAATTCACAGACTCCTAGGCAATTTTTGGGAAGGAAAGAGATAGAGAGAAAAAAAATAAGGGGACCCATGTGAGAGGAGAGAGATAGAGAGAGTTTATTGACCAAAAAAAAAAGTGTCACATTTAATTTAAAACTTCCTAAAATAAAAAGTGTCACATTAAAAAAAACGAAAGAAGTATAAAACTTTTTTACATTAGGTATTGTGAGCCCGCTAAGTGCGGGTGGAAATGTCAACTATTAATGTAACATCATATGATGACATTAGAAATAAATAAGTCGCCAAGTAGGAACATTTTTTATTTCAGTATGATAATAAATGATGATAAATATCATAATAATATCTTATGACAAATTGATAAACATGAAATTCTTACAACATTGACAAAGTCAAATAAAGATACACTACAAGACTACATCACTTTAGTTGGTGAATTAAAGCAATACAACTCGTGTTCTCTTCAAATAACAAATCTGCTTTAGTTGCCAAAAAAAAACTGCTTTACAGTCTAAGTCTACAGTCTAAGTCTACAGTCTACATCTAGTCAATCTTATAATTGAGCAATATAATAGTTGTTGAAATTGAAGCTCTATTATTTTACCATCTAGAAATCCCAAAACGCGCTCACAGAATAGTTTAACAACTACAATTCCCATTTGAATAAAAGGAAAGTTTGACATTTTGACCACTGAAAAGCCCATGCATATATGAACTTACTTAGAAATTTCAATAAGAATCTTATACAGCCAGCTACAGCTCCTATAGTTGCTCAATTGTGTATATATATACTGCTAACATTATAGATCTCAAAACCATATCTTTTTAGTTTTTTGCTCCCTTTTCTCCTTGTATTAATTCTCTGCTACAACAAATATTATCAAAGAGGGGCGATTAAAGGGATATAGAACACACTAGCTAGCTTGTCGACGATGTCGAAAAATGGAAGTAAGGGGATAATTTTAATGAAAGATCCTCTTTATTATGTTGTTTTTATGGTACTTCTAAGTTTAATGTCATGTAGTATCGAGGCGAAAACTCGATACTACAAATGGGATGTTAAGTATGAATATAAGTCTCCAGATTGTTATAAGAAGTTAGTTATTACTATAAATGGTATGTCTCCTGGACCTACTATTACTGCAGAGCAGGGTGATACTGTTGTTGTTGAAGTTACTAACAGCTTGTTAACTGAGAATCTTGCTATTCATTGGCACGGTATTCGACAGGTTAGTCTACAAACCCGAAGTTTTGCAGCTTCCGTTAACTTATCAGTTTCAGCTCGTCTTTAAGTAGTGTTGTCAAACATAGCCTTATTTCGATGTTTTATGTATTGTAAAGATTGGAACGCCGTGGTACGATGGAACTGAAGGCGTTAGTCAATGTCCTATTGTCCCTGGAGACACTTTGGTTTACAAGTTTGTTGTTGACAGGGTAAACATTTTATTACATACGATATTCTATTTTTGATACTACCTCCGTGACCTAAAAATGTAACGATTAGACATTTTTTACTCACATTTTATGTCAAATCGTTGTGTTTTTTATATTACGGAGGTAGTAATTAATTAATTATTACGAATAAATCTGTTTTTTTTGTTAATGAACTAAACATCATGAATTTGTGTACATAATTGAGCAGGCAGGCACATACTTGTACCATTCTCACTACGGGATGCAGAGAGAAGAAGGATTGAATGGAATGATTCATGTCTCTCTTCCTGCAGGACAATCCGAGCCTTTTGCATACGACTTCGATCGTAGCATCATGCTTACAGATTGGTACCACAAGAGTGCTATGGAGCATGCCACAGGGTTGGCTTCCCTACCATTTGTATGGGTTAATGAACCTCAGGTACTAGTTTATTATGTTCATACTACTATAGCTTTATTAACAAGGTCCATAATAATTTTGTTTACTTGCATATATAATAGTCAATTTACTGATTCAAATTTGTACATGTTTGGTTTGGTTTGATCTAGTCACTCCTAATACAAGGAAGAGGTCGGTTCAATTGCTCATCGGTCACTACTCCAGCGTCTGAGCCTGGCGTATGTAACGCTACGAGCCCTGAATGCACCCCTTTTGTCTTGACTGTCATCCCTGGGAAAACTTATCGCCTAAGGGTTGCTAGCTTGACATCTTTGTCAGCACTCAGCTTTGAGATTGAGGTAAGAATTAATACATGCTGCATAGTTAACCTTTTGTTTTTGTTAAACTACCAAGAGTGCGTTCTCTTCACCTTAAAGAAAAAGTCGCAGGGTACCTGTTGATTAGTTCAGTTTAACAAAATTCAGGGGTAGAGAACTCACCATAAACTATAATAGTACATCAGCAATGTTATTAGTACAATTTTTAGTTGAATTGGTTATTATACATTATTGTTTACTGATATGTACTCTTGAATATGTTAATCAGGGGCATAACATGACGGTAGTTGAAGCGGATGGGCACAACGTTGAGCCATTTGAAGTACAAAACCTATTTATATACTCAGGAGAGACCTACTCTGTTCTAGTAAGGGCCAACCAAGATCCTTCAAGAAACTATTGGGCCACAACTAATGTTGTGAGCCGAAGCCCTCAAACGCCTACAGGCCTAGCAATCTTCAATTACTATCCGAACCCTCCGGAGCAAAATCCACCCACTGTCCCCACCACGGGCCCTATGTGGAACAATACCGCACCAAGGGTAGCTCAAAGCTTAGCCATTAAGGCGCGGGAGGGGTTCATTGAGCCCCCACCCGCCAAATCAGACCGCTTGATCATGCTACTTAACACTCAGAACAGGATCAACGGATACATGAAATGGGCCATCAATAATGTGTCATTCACTTTGCCAACTACTCCATACTTGGTAGCCCTCAAGGAGAAGAAACTCAGGAACAAACTACACCAAGTATTCGACCAAAGACCACCTCCTAATGGCTATGATTGGCGAACCTACGACATCCATAACCCTCCACCCAATGTCAATGCCACCTCTAGTAACAACATCTACCGGCTTAAGTTTAATACTACTATCGACATTGTGTTGCAAAATGCAAACATGATTAGTCCTAACACGAGCGACACTCACCCTTGGCATTTACATGGGCATGATTTTTGGGTATTAGGCTATGGATCGGGCAAGTTTGATCCTTTCAATGACCCGAAGAAGTACAACTTGGTTAATCCAATACTGAAGAATACAGTTCCACTTCATCCATATGGGTGGACAGCTATAAGGTTCCAAGCTAACAATCCGGGTGTTTGGTTGTTCCATTGCCATATAGATTCTCATTTTTCTATGGGTATGGGGATGGTTTTCGAGGAAGGAATTGAAAGAGTTGGCAAATTGCCTACCTCCATCATGGGCTGCGGACTCACCAAAGGCCTCATCACTCCATAAGTCCATACATACATAGTTCTTAGCTAACTACTTAGCTTGTATACTACACAATTCTTTTATAGGTTTTGTCCCTCATTGACCACTTCTTTTATGATTTTCCACTGATCAATGATCACAACATATGTAAGTACATAGAAATATTACAGAAGTGTAAGTTACTATAAATTATAGTATAATTTTCCAAAATGATGAATATATCCATGATTACAAATGATATGATGGCCCTGTACCATGTAACAACTGATGTAATCGGATAAGGGGTTGATTTTGTTAATATTATCTTGAATTGATGTTATTAAAAAGAACCCTCAAACACTCTTAAGAACCTTGGCACATCCAAGTTGCAGATGAACGAAAGGACAAGGATACATTTGTTGATCTTTAACAATATTTTCCTAAATACTTCAAAGAGCCAAGTTACAATTAACACTGATACATGGGCTCAAAAAAAGATTAGGATTAATCAAATCATTGTATATTGAGTTCTGGAATTTCATTGTCAAAATTTGATGCAGAAGTGGTGGAATGATCAGCTGCAGGAGTAATATCTTCGTTACATTGGTTGACATGCCCTCCTGTAGTTGTAGGAATTGCCTCTGCTTGTTGTCTACTTACCATTGCGGATGTTGCTACACCAACACCAGCATGTCCCTCACCCAATTCTTGCTGCCAACAATAAATCAATATAATTTACCATTACTCCTATAGTCCTATGCGGACTCACTAACAATATTTATAACAATAGTCCATCACTTGTCAAACTGTCATGCTATAATCATTTGGTTAAACTTAGGTAATTCTTTCTTTAAGGTAAGATTAAGTCCCCAGCAGGTGCAGGGGAATTAAGAATCCCTTTCGCAAGGATTGAGGATCGAACCTTCTCATAGTGGTGGAAGGATGATCTCAAACTGCTACTCCATTAGGCCAACCTTAGCTTGATCCTCAAAAGAACAAGTGGAAACATTATTTTGTGTGTGCTAGTCAAATCAAGTTTCGGTTACTTAGAAGGTAACAAGATAACCAAAATACACTAAAGGTTACCATTTCTTCTTATACCTGATAACATATGTTATTCTTTTGTGTAACTTATTATTGATTTTCCTACTGCACACCAGCTGCCACATAAAGTCCGTTTATTTGAACTAACATGACCCATTTAACTCATATTTGAACTAATTTAGTTGTGAATTGAACATAGATTATTCATCTTTTGAGCTTATTATTTCCGAAACTTCTTTCAAGAACGAAGCCTTTTAAAAATTTAGAATTGAAGAGATCGTTAACCTTGATAAGAGAAGTGAATGAGGTATTATTTGATTGCATCAAAGCATTGAAAAACTCATTTGAAGTATAATCCTGATGCCACGAATTAATTCCTACAGCCCCATTTGTTTGATCATGAGGATTGTGTTGTTGGTGTTGTTGATGCTGTTGGTGTTGTTGGTGTTGTTGATGCTGTTGGTGTTGTTGATGTTGTTGGTGATGATGAGCAGCTGTTGCGCTTCCCATTTGATTGTTTTTGTGATCCATGACAACGTTTAAGGGGTTCCCTCCTTGTCCTTGACTCAATGTTTCATATATAGTTGTTCCTGGTGTTGCTGAATTATGGTTTGGCCTTCATTTCATACCAAATCAACATTGATCCAAAACATAGTCATTACATCTATGTCCAAATGAAATGTTTTTTAAGAAACTTTTAAGACAAAATTTACCTCATAGTAATAGTATGAGAAGGGTCAGAGCTGGTGAAGATTTGACCTTGATTGTGTCCATTTTCTGGCAACCAACCCATGTCCTCGAACGAAGTTGGCAAACCTTCACTTGTGTCCAAGAAAATCTTGCAATTTTACAATGAGCAACAACACATTTAGCCAAAGAATTACATGCACTTGAAAGAAAAATTGATATCAATAGCTATGCATCATTGGGGGCGGTTCTAGACCTGTGTAACATGGCCACGGATTATATTTAGTTATCTTGTTTGGAACATATAATTATCGTTTAACCTGTTGCTAATTCCACATTCGATTCTTCCTCCAAGAATTTGACACTTTGACAGCCCCTTCCAGGGGATGTTGAAGAACTGATGCAGAGTCTCTAATTGTTTTGAACTACGAATTACCTCCGATTTTAAGAAAGTGCACAAGGCTCCCGTCACCTTAGCTCCACCTACTATGCTTCATATTCTCTTATCTTAGATACTCCAAATTTATATGCAAGTTATTGTATAATGTAAATTATAGCTCTATTTTGTAGTTTGATCTGTTCTAACCAGTAAATTTTCGTATTTTATTTCTCTAGATCAATTATAGTACCGTCTTGATAGAAGACTACCCTTATGTTCATGTTGTGCAAAATATTAGCAGGAAACTGCATCTAGTGCTTGCATTTACCTGGACGCCTGAAGGGTCATAATTTGATAAATGATTGCTCAACAAGTATTTCTGCAAAGAGGAGGTCAATTGAGCAGCTTCAGAATCAACAACTTTTGCAATTTTCATAAATTTTCTGCCTTCTAAAGTTCTACTACTATTGAAAACAAAAATGTACCTTATGATATAAAACAGGAATATATCAGACTACCTATGTTATTCAGACACGAGTAAGCATCTAAGTGTCCGACTATATACTAGTAGATTCTAAACCCTGTAACTTTGTTTTTCCAAGGAAGCTAAACCCTGTAGATTTTGCGATACCTTTCGTTGCGAGACGTGTGATAAAGCATCCATAAGGTTCTTCTCACATGATTCAAGTTCTCCCAATGATGTGAAGGCCATGGGATCTGGCTCATATATCCTGTTTACCATATGAATCATAAAAGAACTCACATTATCATAACATTAAATAGTTCATGTAATTGCATACTATCCTACATTTCTTTAATCTGCCTCAAATCCTTCTTAGTTAACAGATTACTAGAGTACCTTAGTTGATCCTCAGCCATCTGAAGCTGGTGTTGCAAGTTATTCACTTCTTGTTGAAGATCCTGCAAGAAAGGAAACATTGAATCCAATACATTACTAATTTCATAACTCATTTTCTCTTGTGGTACCAAATATAGGATGGATAATAAAAAAATAAACTCGTACCTCCAGATTCGAGTTAGGTCCTGTTGGGCTGCAGTAAAAAAAATATTTTGTCCATCAGACGAAGAAGAAAAACACAACAATGTATTAAACCAATAATGTAGTGTTACATGATCAATTGTTCGCGTTTGTATGTGCATGGAAACGAGTTTCTAAAGGAAAGAAAGGATTAGAGATACGTACTTGGCAAGTTGAAGAGCAATGTCATTTTCCGTCTTAAGCTTTTTGAGAGTGCTAATTAAGTACTACATGAACATATGTACTACAAATTAATATACTTGTGACACTATTTGCGCGTTGTTAGCTGTTTTACGGAATTGAGATTCTCTCCAATAATTCATGAACGAATTCGATAAGGGTTTTAGTTTTCGTTCTCTCAAGTGAATAGTCTGTTACCGGAGAGAAATCCGTCTTCCGTTGTATACATTCATTGTTATAAACCACAACAAGAAAAAAGGGTAACAAAATGTTACCTCTCTATTGTGAACGAAGCTGTGTATTGAAGCTAACAATGTTAGTAAGTGTTGCATATCAATGTAAATTAAAGAAATAATATATAGAAAAAAAGTGATTAAAAAAGAGAAATTCTTACTTTCCCCTGTCATGGTCAGGAAGATTGATGTAACGCGTTAATACATCCTCAATCCTACACCAAAAATATTCAAGGAAAAAAAAAGATGAAATTATGCTTTTGATATGAAATATACGCAAAATAATACCTAGTAGTCGTACATGTATGATGTTTATAGTGCACTCTCTTACCTTTTTTTGCCGGAAAAATGGCTGAGACGACCAGAAGGGGAGAACATAATAAGAGCGATATCAATATCACATAAAATAGAGAGTTCATAAGCCTTCTTAATGAGTCCATTCCTTCGTTTCGAGAATGTAACTTGACGACTAGTATTGTTTTCAATCCTTTTGATCTGAAGTTTAACACGACCCATAATTATAAATAGTTTTAAGTAATTAATCTCATTTTTCTTCTTGTTAAAAAGCAAGAAGAAAAGAGGATGGAAGAAAGAGAGGAAGAAGAAGAGAATATGAAGGGACAAGAGAGAAGAGAGATGCGAGGAAGGAGGAGAAGGCCAAGGATTATGACTCTTTATTTTTTTGATTTGTTGTTAAAAATTAACTGTCATGGCGGGAGATGTGGTAACCATTTTATACGCTTGTTAAAAAATTCCAACGCTATTGCTTTTTGGGACCTAACTACTCGTTTGTTCCCGGCGTTTGCAATGATGAGAGGAATGAACTATACAGATTATAAAGTTGTAATCCGCTACGCGTTAGAATTAATAATGATGTATCCAAACAAATTAAAACTTATGGTCATTTGGTTTATGTGGGAAGTCAAAATTCGCATGAAAATATAATTCGTAGGAAATAAATTTCTTTATCACATTTATGGGAAATTGGTTAAATTATTTGGTTGACAATGGTAGAACTGAAGTCTCGTGAGAATTTCTACTTACCTAGGTCTATCTAGATAACTAGCTTCCTCTATTTTGTGGCAACTCAAAATTCCTAGGAATTTCTAATTCATTTTGTTGTCAACTAAACATCTCACCAAATTTCCAATTCTTATGAATTTCTATCTCCAATGTTTTCCCATATCAACCAAACAACCATTTTATATGCTTGGTAAAAAATTCCAATGCTTTTTCTTATTGGGACCTAGCTAATTGTTCATTCTCCGTCTTTGCAATGATGATAGGAATGAACTATACGGAATTGTGATCCGCTACTTGTTATTAGTGTTTTTTCTTTCAAAATCAATAATGACGTATGAATACAAATAAAGATCGTTTGGTTTACGTGGAAAGTTAGAATTCCCATGAATTTTTTATTCATAAGAAATAAATTTCTTAATCAAATTCATGGGAAATTGGTTTAATTATTTGATTAGCAATGGTGGAATTAAATATCCATGGGAATTCCTACTTACCTACTCCATTTTGTGGGAAATCAATATTCCTATGAATTTCTAATTCATCCATTTTGCTATTTTGTTGTCAACCAAGCAACTCACCAAATTTCTAATTCTTAGGAATTTCTATTTCCATGTTTATCCATATCAACCAAACAACCACTTAAGTTGTTACTTTTCAAAATCCAAATGAGGTCACTAATTATTAATTTTTGATAATTTTTCACACTATATGACATTAATTAATTTTAAACTATTATTAAATTCATTGTACAAAAATCCCAGAATATCATTGGGGCCTAAGTACTAATACTACCTTTATTTCCCAATACACGTGACATTTTTTAAATTTTCGTAACACTTGCAACATTTTTTCTACTGGTAAGTATTTCAGGCTAAAGACATTTAATGTCCTCATTTTTCCATCCATCTACTCCCTCCCAGTCTCATGTGCAATACTTTATTCTTAATCATGTAAGCAACAAAGGCAACTTGCACCATCTCTTCTCTCTTTTTGTTCATGTGCCACTTTTTTGTGTTGCGTGTATCATGAAATAAAGGTAGACCTCGTTCTTTTCAATTAAATTTCAGTCCTCTACTAGGTAGTATGAAATGTGTCATCGTTACGACTTAATCAGTCTTTTAACCCATTTTTTCACTAACCGATGAACATCTAGAGCAAGCACCAATAGTCGTTCTAAAACCATGATTTTGGAAAGGATATGGCTCACATATGAGAAAATAAGTTCAGTTCAGCAAAAATAAGGTTTCACCCTCTCACAAATAAGGTTTGAATGAATTCGGATAAGTTCAGATAAATTAAAATAAGTTAAGAAGAACAGACTTGTAGTAGTACCCCAAAAACTAAGTAGATAGTAATAAATAGTGGTAAATGATGATTAGTATTATCATAAAATAAGTTGAGAAGAGCAGACTCGTAGTAATACCCCAAAAACTAAGTAGATAGTAATAAATAGTGGTAAATGATGATTACTCTATTATCATATATACACATTTTTATATCAGACGAATCATGTCAGAGTACACAATAAAGCCTGTGCATTCTATACTCGTGAATTTTCAATAAACAAATTATTTACCACCCAATAACTATTTAGTAGGCGCGACCATGAATATAACTAGGATCTATCCCCACCCCCTAGTTATTCTCGAAACGATTATCTTTTGAATTGTAACAAATTCTATATTTTGAACCAGTTAATTTCACTCTCCCGTTTTCAACAACAAAAAAAACTATTTATTAGGGGTGATGTTGAGTAGGAATGGAGTTTGTGAACAATATGTAAAGTACGATTCAAACCAATCGATTAATACATTCACATAATTGAGTGCTTATAATTTAAACTCTAATTTTAAGTGTAATTCAACTAATTAGTATTGATTATTATTATTTAAGAGAGGGTTTGAAAACAAAAACCTTTCTTAATGACTTCAATCTTACGACTTTACTAGTATCAAGGCCGTTAAAATCAGGTATTTATTTTGAATCGTAAAGTGATCGATCTTAGAATTGGATTGTAAAATCAAATCGTGGAGTCGAACATGTATGATCTAGATATTTCTCATGTTATAAGCTTCAAAATAACTAATAATTGAAAAAAATAGTTGTTAAGCCATTATATATGCGATATCGACCATATATGTCTATTATTAGCTTTGGTAGCTTGATTAATTTGATTTAGATTTATGAAGTTTTACTAGTACATAAAAATGCATAGAATCGTGAAGCGAATCGTATAATCATATTTAAATCGTAAAATCGTAAGATTCTACAATTTAATCGGGATTATAACAACTATGGCGAGTGCGCTTTATAGATGGGAAAATGTAATCGTCAATAGTATATATTTTGAAGCCATCTTTATGATTTTAGTACTACTGAGTAGGAGTAAAGCTAAAAGTTGGGTACTCAACTTTGACAAAAGGTGCATTTTGGGTACTCAAGTTGTAAAAGTTGCAGTTTGGGTACTCCATCCATATTTTCATCCATTTGCATTGAAAAAATAAAAAACTATTATTACCCACCCACTTAAATAAAGGAGAGAGAAACTTTTTTATTATATACAAATTTGTCATTACTTAACCCTCTTCAATAAATTTAAGGCAATTCTATATGGTGATCTTTTGTTTTTATAAATTCTTTGTTATTTTGGATTCTATGTAGTGACGCTCAACTTATTTTTTATAACCTTTTTTCACAAAAAAAATAATTTTTTTTAACAATTATTTTAAAATTACAAAAAATATTTTTTAACAACTACTTGCATTAGTAAATTGATCTTGCAATTAAGAAATTAGCATTGCAACATATTAGTAGGAGAGAATTAAGACTAAAAAGTAAGTACAACTTCAAAAAGAAGGCAATTAATTTTATTATTTCATGAAATTAACAAATTGATGATGATAAGCACGTTAATTTCGACAAAAGACTCTAAATTGGGCACGTTTAATTGAAATTAAGCAATTGAATTTCTAAAAAAAAGACAAAAATTAGTATAATCCACACCACAATCCATAATATATGCTTTGAAATTACAAAATGATCTTCTAAAAATCAATAATTTGACATAAACCCTAGTATAGAGAATTGAGATGCAATGACAAACAAAATTTCAAAAATTAATGGTGTAAAAGACAGAAAAATAGAAGGAAAAGTACTTGAAAAGGGGATTTAAGAAATGGCAAAAGGCCCTCCAAACCATCAATACAGAAAGTAAGAGGAAGATTGATAACACAGGACAAGAAAAATCTGAACTTGTTTCCGCTCATCCTTCATTATTAGAGTCTTGTGATCAAGTGTAAGTGATGAATAATTTTTGGATTTTTGAAAAAATAACTTTTGTAATTTAAAAAGAATTGTTGAAATAAAAAATTATTTTTTAATGAATAAAAATGTTATGAAAAATAAAAATAATAAATTAAGGGTCACTAAATAGAATCCAAAATAAAAATGTGCATCTCATAGAATTTATACAAATAAAAAGTCACCGTGTAGAATTTCCTAAATTTATTCAAGATGGTTCAATAGTGACAAATTTGTAAGATAATAAAAAAGTTTCTTTATCCTTTATTTAAGTAGATGGGTATAATAGCTTTTTTATTATTTAAATGATGGAAATATGGATGGAAAGATGGATAGAGTACCCAAACTGCAACTTTTACAACTTGAGTACCCAAAGTACAACTTTTGTCAAAGTTGAGTACCTAACTTTTAGCTTTACTCTACTGAGTAGTGATTAACTAGTACAGTAATATATAGAAAGAATGTAGAAGTATTTTAATAAACTCAAAATGTGATCACTGATAAAAAAATAATTTTATTTTAATAAAGGCCCATGAAATAGTGGCCCGCTCACGGTCCAATTTCTAGTTGCCCTACCTATTATGTCATTTCACCACTCTTGGCCCAATTCCCAGTTGGATTATGCTGTGTTTTGATCTGGTGCACGGTGCACCAATGATAATATTTGATAGAGTATTAAGTTATTTATGGTTATCATTAACCCATCAACTTAAGTTTTTAGTTGAAGGTCCCGAAATAGTTTAATACTCTATCAAATATACCAATTTATCATAAAATATGTTACTTTAATCTTTACTTAAATATACTATATACTTCGTTCGTCCCCAAATGATTTTCCATTTTTCTATTTTTGTTTGTTCCAATTACATTTCTCATTTCCTTATTTGGAAATGGTCCACTAAATATAATACTTCCTCCTTTTTAAATAAGTGACACATTTGTATAGTGTTTACTATTCACAGTTTAGACTTTAATTAGCTTTGGTGAAAACATAGTCACATGAAATCTTGTTAGATTCGTCTCAATGTGAATTTTTTTAATATCAACTTTCTATAATTTTTACTTATTGATAATTGTAGATATTAATGTTTGAAATAATGCAAAGATATTTGACCCCACTTTCTATCTCTTAATAAATAATTCTAAATAATGCCTACTACCTTACTTTTCAATTATTAAATGAAAATGAAGGTCTCACACCAACCACCCTGCTTACAAAAGTTATTAAAAGAGGCAAACTAATTTTATGATAAAAAGAGACCAAGTAAGCCCACATTATGTTAACAAGCCCATGAACATAATATTGGGCCAAATCTAACAAGCCCACACTCTTCTCTTCATAATGTTGGATTTAGATAGTTGCCTAATTTTAAGTTCAAATTAGACGGTCTCTTCCAAGACCAATCCCCTGCTTAAACTTTATGCCCAATAGAAACAGGAATTCCTTTGGGGACGGGAGAGAGTACCATTTTTCTATAACCCAACATATGCGGCCCACCTTGAATAACCGTTTTTTAGTACTCCCTCTCAGAATATAAGTCATCTTTCCTTTTTTGGAGTCAAACTTTAAAATCTTTGACCAAATATAATTATTAATATATAAAAGAAAATATCACCATGTCGGATCTTGTTAGAATCTATGTACTTTCATAGTATCAACTTTTTATAATATCTACCAATACTTTGAAGATATAGAAAGTCAAGGTGCGTCTTGAAAAATGTGCAAAATAAAGCAGGATTTATATTTTGAGACAGAAAGAGTATATAATAGGATGATAAATGCACTATATCTATCTATCAGAAAAGAACTGGGCAACGCTCTCAAATATACCATTTGCGTACTACCATCATATGTTTTGGATAAGAAGAGTGTGTGAGCTAGTAAGCCCATTCCCTTCTACCAGAAAAACAAGAACGAGAACTAAGAACACACAGATACAGAACACAAAAAATGGCAGTATGTGCAACTGCAGCAACAACAGCAGCACTAACAGCCATAACAAATACCAATAACACCAATTCAAGCTCTATCAAAAGACCTTCTAAACTGCAACTCCGTACTCTTAAACCAACCTCTTACAAAACTAACACACTTGCTAGTCTTCCACCTCCTAACAACTTCGACGATTCATCAACGAAATCGTGGCGTAAATCAGTAGAGCTAGGAATTATAGGGGTTATGGCAGCTTCTGCAATGACTTTTGGGTTTCCATCACAAGTAAATGCTACAAGAATTGAATATTATGCCACTACTGCTGACCCAAGTTGTGAGCTCAATGTAGTTCGCTCTGGCTTAGCTTACTGTGACCTCGTCGTTGGCTCGGGTTCTCCTGCTCCTTACAATACTCTTATCAATGTACAACATCTTGTTGTCCTTCAATATAATCCTTCATTGTTCATGTTTCTTTTCCTAGCTTAACTGAAATATTACTTTTGGTTTATGGATTTGATCAGGTGCACTACACGGCGAGGTTTGCTGATGAGACTGTGTTTGATAGCAGCTATAAACGTGGTAGACCTCTTACTATGCGCATTGGTGTAGGCAAAGTATGTTCTGTTCTTCATTCCCTTTTCACTCATTTGTTTCCTGTTGATGGTTACACTTGTTAAATGTGAAGTATATAACCACGAAAGGCAAAGTTATCGAAATATATATTGAAACGAATGTAATAAAATCATACATGATAGTCTTTTGATATGGTTACTCAAAAAGATCCTTCGACAATGTTTTGAACTTTGACTAACGTAAGCAGATTTACGAAGAAATGGATGTAGTATCATATTGTATTCTTGATTAACAATGTCAAACATTTCAATTCTCAGGTTATTAAGGGATTGGATCAAGGGATTTTTGGCGGCGATGGGGTACCCCCTATGCAAGTTGGTACGCCAGTTTGAAAGATCAGATTTCTTCTCTATAGTCTGTTTTGTAATGCTTTCACATTGTATATAATTAGTCGATTAAGTTAGAAATATTTTGTAGGTGGGAAGCGTAAGCTCCGAATTCCTCCAGAGTTAGCATATGGACCAGAAGCAGCTGGTTGTTTTTCTGGTAAAACATAAAACACTTGAGTTTTCATTTACCAAATATTACTTGTGTTTTTGGTTATGATAGATATGACAATGCTTCTAACTATTTTAGCTAATTACCTGTGTAGGTGATTGCAACATTCCAGCCAATGCAACTCTGCTTTATGACATTAATTTTGTGGGTGTTTACTCCGGGAATAGGCCGATAGGAAGTTAACGTGATCTTCCTCAATGCTTATATCATCGTCGTTGGTTAGATGTCTCGAACAAATATGTTCAAGTGAGTTCCTCAATCCTCACTCTCAGTTCCTATTGAGTTGATTAGGAGTATCAAGTAATACTTGTTGTACCAATGACCTTGTGCTCGAGTAAAAATCAGACCAGTATGCTACTAGGCTAATCTTGTGTGCCTTACTGAAGCATGAAATATGTTTCTTTTGGTGTAGGCTTGAAAATGAGTAATTGGTTGTTCACTATTGACTATTTTACTTGGCTTCTTGACCAACCTGTATTGCTCATGGTTTGTTTTAGCTTTTTGTTAGTGTTAGTTATGAAATTGAATAAACAGTTTTCCTTTTTTGTAGTAATGAATACATGTACTTGAACAAATAGCAGCACTGCTTCAATCATTCAAAGAAGACGACTGAGGGAGTCCTGACCGATACCTACAAAACTTAGTTCGAGAACCAGGACGCGTGTCTGTATTACTGTATAGTCATATAACGCAGCTCGGCTGTGATGAAGAATTTTCATGTATTTTTGCTTCAATTAGAAAGGAGAAGTGCGGCCAAATTAATAATCGATTCAATTGCACCAAATTAACATGAGTGTATATCTTTTTCAGATTGTACTGATTAGTACCAGTAATAAGACATCAGTATCTATCACATCTTTTTTTTTACTTGTGTCAGTGTGTGTATCTTGTAGTATTACATCCTTCTGCTGCTTATTGTGTACAGAAAAGATGCATATCTTTTTTAATATGATGATCTTTACACCGAAAGTCATGAGAATCTTCAAATATGTTAAATTTACATAGCACATGCAACTAGAGGTACTTTCACCAGATGAACTTGAGCTTAGCTGACTTTGTTGCAAACTAGGTTTCAGATACATATATACAGATCATCAAAAGAAAGTACGTCAAACTAGAGCACACAATCGCTTATACGATATTATCAACACCAACTGAAATGGACATGACACAAACGCTAAGTTATTGAGAGAAACAAAAACTCAGCACGAACAAAAAGTCAATCCCGCCCAAATTGATCATATACGAAGTTATCCGACATTTTATTGAGGTTTTGATGAATTAGGAAGAAACAATTAAAGGAGAACTAAGTATCTTATTCAAAAGGCCCTTTCTATTCGATAGTATATTTCAAACTAGGCTTATTCATGTACATTGACTGATATTGCATAGCTTTAGAATATGATATAGATGTATATTTTCATTAAGTTAGTCCTGGGAAATTTACAAAAACATAGTTGTTAAGTGTATAACAAACTAATAAAGCAAGATCAAAACTGAAACAAAAAAAAAATGAAGTGATCTACATGATAGAACAAGCATTTGGGTTATCATCACTAAACATGGAAACAAAAGGGTCCTGATCGTATCGGGTGACAGCAGCAGTTTTTGGGTTTTCCATGAAATCCACCTTCCTGACATGACCAGGTGGAGCTTTCTTGTCATAAGCAGCTGTAGCATAAGGCTGAGATACTAGATTGTAAGGAACATACGGCCATATCTCCGCCTTCTTCCCTGTGGATTTCGCCTTCTTCAGCACCTTATTCGCCTCCACATACCCTGTAACTGTCACCTTCTGCTGTTTCCTGTTAATCTCTACTGATTTCACCCCTGCATAATCATATCCCATAATTAGATTTTGCAAAAGACTAAAATTTTACTAGAAATAACAACCATTTCAGCACACGAACCAAGACTGCAAATCAAAAATTTAGCACACATGTAAATTCTTGTATCAGACACTCAGAGCGTCTATTGATTACATAAAAAACTTTAGAAGTTAAGCAACATACGTAAAATGTTTTCAACTACTAAGAGAAAGATAAGAGTAACATTTTGCGTAGTTTTGCTTGACTTTCTATGTTTTTCTGTGTAATTATTTCCTGGTCTAACCAAATGTTTACATTAGACTGTCTGACAGAAAACCGGCTGTAACAAAAGATTAGCAAAAGGTTAGAAAGACATACCAGAAAGCGAGGATAGAGCTTTCTTAACTTTGAGCTGACATCCATCACAGTCCATTCTAACTTTAAGCTCCACAGTTTGAAACTGTTTCCTCTTCTTCTTGTGCATATGTCCACCACCCATCATTTCTGCAAAGTACTCTAATGTGCCTGCAACTCCCATATCTCTTAACCTCAATTCGCAATGCACAATGCTCGCAAAATGTGACTTCTCTATGTGGCAATCTAGTGTGTTTAAATGATGTTATTTTCGCGCAAGATATATCATATATGTATTACTATGTTGTAGGTTTTTTAAGGATGATCATAAACATATGCATAATGAGAGGGAGGCAGGTAAGTTATATAGCTGAGATGACATGGGTTGTTAGCTTTAAAGGAAACTTCTCTTCAACAAACTAGATTCCTTTCTTTGGCATGTAAGGAAATAGGAATCCTAGTTTTATAACAAATGCTTTAAAAGCTGGTATAAACTCTACTAGGCCGCTTTTTGAAATAAAGAAACTGTGATCTCCTTTCTTTCCTTTTTTGCTACAAAATGCATGTAGAAACTTTACCTTTTCATCTGTTCTTTCTTCACTAGCTTTCTTCGAACGGCTTTTTTAGAGAGGACTTGGGCGGTTCAAAAGTTCAAAAACTTGAATTGTTGAAGAGCTGGTTAAGGAAAGCCAAGAAAGAGATTTTAGTGGCATTAAGAGGAATAACTAACAAGAAACATATGATCAAGCCTTGTGTCTTTTGAACTGAAATGAGTTGAACTATAAACCAACTTAACGTGTGAGAGGAAACTAGCTTATATATACTGAACTGAAATATAAGTCCAAAATAACATGGTCTTAACTGTAGCACCGGACCTTTAAGAATGACATAGAAATAGTGATAGATTACTTCATACTAGGGGTGTTTTGCAATTGACGGTTGGATGTTAGTTGTTGACTTATTGAGTTATTGTTAGTGATTGGTTTGACCAACATGTTTTTGCCAGTTTAAATAGTTACTAATTATTTATAAAAAGATTTGGTAAATTAGCTCTTTAAAAATGAAAGCAAAAGTCAAAAGTCAACACAAAAAGCTGAT
Organism: Patellifolia procumbens; assembly: GCA_947645195.1. NCBI lineage: Eukaryota > Viridiplantae > Streptophyta > Magnoliopsida > Caryophyllales > Amaranthaceae > Patellifolia > Patellifolia procumbens. The sequence continues at coordinate 7,472,205 of CANSGD010000144.1, forward strand.
AAAAACAAATAAAAGAGGTTTTGGGTTTTTCAGCTACTACAAAAGTCATTTATCAAATACTTTTTTAGTTGTTTGACCACATAAAAGTCAAAACTAATGTAAAATCTACTCAATAATCATTTGCCAAACACCCTCAAATCTTATCAACCTAACTATCTAGCCTTTGGTAGTTGTTAAGAGAAAAATCATATTAGAGTTTGTCCAACACTGAATGAACGGAAAAAATTACTTACATATCAAATTCATTTACCAACTGTTAATTGTTTTTTTATAGAATCGTAGCCAAGAATTAGCTTGTCTTATAAGAGATTGCCTACTTTTGTCTTATAAGAGATTGCCTACTTTTAAATTAAAATTAGGCAACGATCTAAGCCCATTTATTATAAGTGGGCAAACCATTTTTTTAAAGATAAAATAGAATGAGCTTGTTAATTAAATGTGGACTTAGAGACTTAAAGTGGTCTAATAAACCTCTTTTTAATCATTTGTGACCAAGAATAACATGATTTTTTCAGTTACATGTGCAAAATAATAAGATACTTATTAACTAAGTATTTGCTATGAAAATATGACTTTAACCTTTACAAAAATAAAATGTCTCGGCAACAAGAAAACATTTTGATAATATGCTACGCCTATCGGAAAACTTTGAGAAAAAGCCGCATTTAAGCTTGATAAATTTTTAAATATGTTCAGGAATATAGTTTTCAACCACGGTATACTTGGAATATTCTATCATCTATGACATTATGACCCCAAATTATTTTTCAAAACAAATAAATTAGATATATATGCAATAACCAATGACATCCTCCATTTAGATGTTCATTTCTTATCAATCTCGGCAAAGGGCAATCACCTATATTTTTTCGATTTGATTCATAATTTAGATCCTTCTTCAATTACCATCTGGCGAAGGAAATCCACATCGTAAGCATGCCTGTATTAAAAGCTTCTTTTCATGGCAAAAAAATAGAGAAAGTACAAGAGACCAAATAGCTCTTTTAAAAATTTTTGAACTTTATCAAAGTAACGTACTAAATTTTTATTTCTATCTTTTGAAGGATTCTAGGATTTATTAATATATAGAAAATAGAAAATTTTACATAATTAATTTGCAAAACTCCAATCGAACCAAACAGAAACGGAAAAAAATACTCCCTATATAACGCATTACTTGCAATAATTTGACATTAATTATGAATAAAAATGTCTAACCATTTCATTACAAAAGGAGTACTAATACAGATCAAAAAGCAACATAGGTATGAATGAATCTAAGAAGGTGTTACGAAATTAGCCGAATTTAGATTTTTAAATGGGAAGACACAGAAAATTCAAGAGTCAAGACATAAAGATAACACGTGGAGAGCATCCAACGGCTGGGATAAAATGATCATCAGGAGCTGGTACCTTCGTCGTCTCTTGGTTGTCCACTTACTGGTTCATCAAACAGGTGGGGCCCTTTTCATGCAGGTGTGTTTCATAACACCCATTTTCTTAGCACCTAAGATTGGCCTATTATAAATTTATAATCTTCTTAGCAGCTTCTGCTTTTAGTTAGGCCTTGTTTTCTTCTTAGCAAGAAAAGTTTGATTACAAAAAATTTTATTAGACGGTCTATTGATGTGCATTTGAATATACTATATGTACAATTCAAACTTCGAGATTTTAGAATGTGAACATTTTACGTACTAAAATTTTAAGTTAAAACCTTGTTAGACTGTCTACCAAAGACTTTAATCAAATTTGAGAGTCGAAAAGTAAAAACAGAGGGGAGAGAATGGAGGGAAAAGAGAAAGGTAAAGAAAAGGAATAAAAATGTTGATACATTTTCAAACCTTGCAAAAAAAGAAAATAAAAAGGAAAACCATTCTTTTTCCATTAACAAAATGTTTCCCTCAAGCAATTTTTTTAGAAAATTAAAGAACTGTACAATGATAAGGACATTATTCTTACAACTTACATTGATTAGGTAAAGTAGCATCTCATAGGTTGGCAAACAGCAAACAAAACCTTCAAGCTCCATGGCTCTATCTGACAGTCTGGCAAATTGGCAATGACCTTCACCTGATATACAAACTTTTTTGACTAGCTAATGACTTAAGATTTTATATTTTGTATGTTAAGCATGAGTTGCACCAATCAATTTGCAGTAAACAACGAAATTCCACAACCCGCATAAAAGGCTCATAAATATACTCTAAATGAAATTCCCGACTCCTATGAATAAGTTCATAAAAATGGAGTAGCAAGAACTACAACTAGAAGAAAAAGCTAACTATATATACAAGGCTTTAATTGAGAATTACAGAAGACCTAAGCCGATGGCAGCGAGATAAGGGGTATACTAGGCATCCAATGACTTTACAGTGAAAAAATTGTAAAGGCATTGGATGTATATGACTGCAAAGATGGTACTATATTTAGTATTTACATCAGGTTTAGGGAAATTACTTGTTCGAAATACCATAGCATCTGAGAGGATGCTAACAAGGTAAGCACTATAGTGAGAAGCATACAAAATGAAGATGGCTCGTCCATCAAGGAGGCTGCCGAGGCTTTGGAAGGAGTCTTTCCAGCAATAGCAGGAGGCACGGCCTGAGCACCAGGGATATTCTGCTGTTCATTTGTAGGCAATGCATTTGGGGGTTTACCCCCTTCTGATGGTGATGATGACGTTCTATTTTGATTACTTGGGTCTTGACCTGCAGATATACCAAGGGCATAAATAGATTATTATGCAGTTGCGGAACTTTACCAAGGGCAAACTTCATTTTAACCTATCTGATGTTTCTTCATGCATTGCAACAGCAAGTAACAGACAAAACACCAGTTTGCAATTCCAATCTCTACTTCTTGCTGCCCTTGGAGAACAACTTAGCAGGAGTAAAAGTAGTTCAAGTACTAATGAGATTAACATCATCCTTTAAGTCTAAAGATCCCTTTGCAAACCATGATGTAGCAGTCAAATACAGTAACATAGAGCCATGAGCACTTGGAAGTTGGAACTGAAATGATACTCCAAAAGAGCCTCCCCACTCCCCCCCAGGGGCAATCGTAACATGAAAAACGAGTAATAGAACATCCAAGTTTGAATACTTACAATCGGAATGAGACCAACCAAGTTTCATATTCTCCCTATCAAACACCATGCGATATCCTGTCATGAAGTTCTCTGCAAAATATAATTTTTTATTCTATAAGAAAATTATAAATGAGATGCGCATAAAAAAATAAAGAAAACAAGCACTTACGGCCAATAAATGCAATATCTCCTTCAGCAGACTCTATGGCCAGACAGTACCCCACAATAATCCCCTGCAGTATGCACAACATACGAATATCTTAGAGCGGCCATCGGATTCAAGAGAGGAAATATAAGATGCTTCAATAAATAGCAACAATAATTCTCTTAATTTAATATCTAACAAGAACTACACAATCAAGGTACAGCATAACAATATCCATCAGTCATATGCAGTCATATCTCCTTGCCTTCTCATGCATCTCTCCTAAATAGCCCAATGCCTTGCTCCTCCCCCAAGGTGGTCTAAGCGCACGCCCCTACCTGCGCCAATCATAGGTCGCTGCGTCCAGGTCTCCTAAAGCCATTTTGCTGTCGCCTGAGGTCGCCTAGCGTCCAAGGCGCGCTTCTCAAAACCAAGTGCCCCAGTTAATTCCAAGACGTAACACTAAATCACTTATTCAGGGGTTTGGTTTGCAGTTCGTAACTACGTACTACCTCATTCAGCGTTAAAAGCACATCAGAAGCCATAAGAAATCAACGAAGTACTTAAATCAACTCAGCAAATATAAATAAGTTCTGCTTAATTTAAAAACCATAGATACGCATAAGGGACAAATATAACCCGTCTTCCTATAATGGATAGCAATAATAACATGGGAGAAAGTGAATGTGCGTTGAGCAGGTAGGGATTGGGGATGTGCGGGTTGCTATATATTAAGTGTGATACCAACCTGATCCCCAGTGACAGGAAAAAGTGGATATTGGACCACAAAACTCTGGTCAGATTGCAGCTCCAGCTCCACTGAAGGAAAATTTAACGCCTCCTCTTCACTGTTTCAAGAAGAGATAGTAATATTTGTTAAGTCCAAAGGGGAACCGCGGCATCCAACCAAAAAATGGTGAAAAGATAACACAAAGAATTACCTCGACTCGTAGCAATAGTCCCATGGATAACCATCATAACTTACTCTAGTAGCTTTAACTTCTCTGTCAAACTATCAGGAAAAGCTTTGGTTCAGTACCAGATAAACTAAAACTAGACTATGAGTTTAAAATTGAGTGAAAGACAATAAGTACCTTTTGGGTCACTTTTTTATACACATTATCTGGTATAAAAGTAAAAGATGTGCCACTGTCAACAACGGCATGGAAACTTGTTTGCTTTAAACAAGCGCTCTTCCCAATACAGACAGAATCCACTCCAATGACATAAGTCGAGCTAAATAATTTACAAGGGAGAGAAAAAGATAGCCAACATCAACAGATGGATAAGTATCAAGCCCAACAAGATTCAAGTCTATGAAAAGTGAAAAAATCAACATATAAAAGAAACATACTACTTTCCGTTCAATGGCAGAAATGGAGTCCACTGATGGGTAGTGAGTCCTTGGTCACCAAAAAATATTCTACCAGAACCATTTTCATTAAAGCACAATGAGAAAGAGTTTCTAATCAATCCAGATTTTGCTAGAAGACTTGGAACAGATATGTCCCCGAGGCCTAGACCCATCAGACCATCAGGAGCAACTCCCCCATCCAGATAGACACCACTTTGCTTCTTGCCACACCTAAGAAAGATCAAACAGCTCAAAATGACAACAGTCAATTTTTATTTGTAGAGAACAACAATTATACTATGTCTAACAAGTTTTATCAAACAGGATCCTAAGAACAGTTTGTGGAAGGTCAATAGGCCCAAGTCAATGAGTAGAGCATACCCAAAAATAACTGAAGCTTTTACAATTGATGAGCTTTTACTGCTCGATGAGAGATGTAATACATCCTCGACGAGCTGACCCGAACTTGATGTGTCCTCTGAATAATATTGGACGCTGTAAGGACATGACTGAGCAGAACTTTTGCAATCTGCTTGCTCCGTGCATAGCCGATGGGTGCACGTCAGAAGCTTACTGGTGTTTGAGGCATCCGGGCTGTATTCATTGAGATTCTTATCCTGCATAATAGATGCCCCATAGACCAAGGAGCACCTGCCAATCAATCACTGGAAATAAGCGCTAACACTGTTACAAGTATTAGCAGGTATAATCCACATAAAGCACCACTTTAAGAATCGAATCCTAATAGCGAAGGACGAGAACCTAAATTTGCCGCTCAACAAGAAGGCTCAAGTCATATCCATGCCCAAACACCATCCTTCGCCTCTATTGGTGCATTCATTATTTTCATGGGAAAAGATAACAAAAACAAGAAACACCAAGCATACGAAACCCAGATGCAATACAAACAATGCGTTGAAAACTTGAAATTCATTAACATGGAAAAGGGGCAAAAAGAAGTGGTTACAGCTGACCCTTGATATAGACACGGTAGAGATTCTATCAACGTCCAAATGTTCATTATTGGCTCAAAAGAGAAGTATATATTAGTAATTTCAAGAAGACAAACACAATTCCTAAAATCCGGAGAAGCTAAAGACGGAAGGATACAATGATATTAATGCCGAAGATTAGTGCTTCGAGATATAGTTATCCAAAAAATTAAAGAAAAAAACGAAAGAATGGAGGCATAAGGAAGAACAGCATACCAGACTGCTATAATGAGCGGCAGAGAGAGAAGCACATTGGACACAATCACAAGGAACCCAGAGTAAATCACTCCCAACATCCAAGGCAACCAAAAAAGATATGTTTGGTGTTCCTATATCAATCCAAGCATAGTGTAACCTGCAATATTAACCTCTTAATAACAATTATGAACACCAAAAGCAAAAAAATAATCATTAAATATACACTTTATTGCTACAACTTTCTTACTCTGTCCCATTTTCAATCCTACAGTAATCCCGTAGTTTTTATGAGAGGCATGTGGCGTGTGTTGAGAATAGTTGGGAGAGTGATGTGGTAGTAGATGACATAAAAAAAGGTAGAATAGGTAGAGGAAATATAGGTAAATGAATAAAAAGAGTATTGAAAAGGTGGAAAACATATGCGGGCTACCAGCCAAAAGAAAGATTAGATTGGGATTAACAAATAAGAAATGTAACGATTAATTTGGGACAATGGGAGTAACATAGACATGCCCATTCATTACACTCCTCGCTAGAAATTCGTTATAGACTTGCAAATCGTGAAAATTATAAAGCCTTATAATTGTATGCCCCAAAATAGCCTTAGGTAAGTAGATAATGGAAGATGTGTTGAATTCCCTCCGTCTTTTATTACTTGCTACATTTGCATGAGCACAAATATTAGGAAAGGGAAAAAAGTATAGCAGAAACCATTTATTATAAGGTGAATTGCACCAAGAACCTGAATTTCAGTTAAGCTAGTGAATTTTAGCTTCATTGCGAGAAGGCATGGAGAACAAAAATGAGTTTATTTGTAGGAGTGATATAAGTGTTTGAAAGTGTTTAGTTTGTAGTATGGAACATAGAAGCTTGTAAATTTCACAATCACTAAGACATGTATTAAGTTGAGAAATCTTGGAAATTGTTTGTGTACTGAAGTTTTGGGAAATATCTTTGGAATCATATTTTCTAACCCTACAAATTTCTCTAAACAATATGCTTTACACGTTTTTCCTATATTTTCTCTAACTCATATCTTTTACGGCCTCTCCAAGTAACCAAAGTGTAATCCCCAACGATTCATGAAAAAAAATCTTCGAGAGCTTTCTTCCTTTCCCGCCCAAAGTAGCAATTGGAGTTCATTATACTCGGAATCAACCAAAAAAGGGAATATTGGGTAGAAAAAGGTAATGTGACATGGACGCTCAGTCGGAAAAAAAGTTTGTGACGCTAAACCGGGCTCCTTTCCTCCGAGGAAAGCCAATCGATCCCATGTTTAGTGAATAATCTCCAAAAAGAATATGGGAGTCATCTCCGGAGGGACTTTGCGAATGATTTTGGCTTTTTTTTTACCCCATATTGCAAGGGCATCAATTCAAATTTAGACCAAGAGTTGGTTTCTCAAATCCATGGACGACCTATGAGGGATGGCGGATGGCCAAAGAGCAACTCTTTTCAAAATCTAAAACAAAAAGTGGTGAGTTGGAATCCCAAAAAAGGACATTTGTGAATAGCGTGGATATCATTTGAAAATGAGTAGTTCTTCTGATTATTTGAACTTCTAATTATTCGCTCTTCTAGAGCGCTTATCGAGGGAATTAAGCTATTTCGACTCATTCCTTAAAAAGTGTAACTCATATCTTTTACGGCTTCTACAAGTAACCAAAGTGTAATTCCCGGTGATTCATGAAAAAAGGTCTTAAGAGCTTTCTTCCTTTCCTGCCCAAAGGAGTTCATTATACTCGGATTCAACCAAAAAAGGGAATATTGGGTAGAGAAAGGTAATGTAACATGGACGCTCAGTCGGAAAAAAAGTTTGTGACGCTAAAACGGGCTCCTCTCCTCCCATGAAAGCCAATCAATCCCATGTTTAGTGAATAATCTCAAAAAAGAATTATGGGAGTCATCTCCGGAGAGACTTCCGAATGATTTTGGCTTTTCCTTTACCCCATATTGCAAGGACATCAATTCAAATTTAGACCAAGGGTTGGTTTCTCAAATCTGTGGACGACCTATGAGGGATGGCGGATGGCCAAAAAGCAAACTCTTTTCAAAATCTAAAACAAAAAGTGGTGAGTTGGAATCCCGAAAATGGACATTTGTGAACAACGTGGATATCATTTGAAAATGAGTAGTTCTTTTGATTATTCGAACTTCTAATTATTCGCTCTTCTAGAGCGATTATCGAGGGAATTAAGTTATTTCGACTCATTCCTTAAAAAGTGTAACTCATATCTTTTACGGCTTCTCCGAGTAACGAAAGTGTAATCCCTCAGAGTAGCAATTGGAGTTCATCATACTCGGATTCAACCAAAAAAGGGAATATTGGTAGAGAAAGGTAATTTGACATGGACGCTCAGTCGGAAAAAAAGTTTGTGACGCTAAAACGGGCTCCTTTCCTCCCAGGAAAGCAAATCGATCCCATGTTCAGTGAATAATCTCCAAAAAAAAAATATGGGAGTCATCTCGGGAGGGACTTTGCGAATGATTTTGGCTTTTTTTACCCCATATTACAAGGACATCAATTCAAATTTAGACAAAGAGTTGGTTTCTCAAATCCGTGGACGACCTATGAGGGATGGCGGATGGCCAAAGAGCAATTCTTTTCAAAATCTAAAACAAAAAGTGGTGAGTTGGAATCCCAAAAATGGACATTTGTGAACAGCGTGGATATCATTTGAAAATGAGTAGTTATTCCGATTATTTGAACTTCTAATTATTCGCTCTTCTAGAGCGCTTATCGAGGGAATTAAGCTATTTCGACTCATTCCTTAAAAAGTGTAACTCATATCTTTTACGGCTTCTACAAGTAACCAAAGTGTAATGCGAGATTCATGAAAAAAGGTCTTGAGAGCTTTCTTCCTTTCCCACCCAAAGGAGTTCATTATACTCGGATTCAACCAAAAAAGGGAATATTGGGTAGAGAAAGGTAATGTGACATGGACGCTCAGTCGGAAAAAAAGTTTGTGACACTAAAACGGGCTCCTCTCCTCCCAAGAAAGCCAATCGATTCCATGTTTAGTGAATAATCTCCAAAAATAAAAAATGCGAGTCCTCTCCGGAGGGACTTTACGAATGATTTTCGCTTTTTTTTTACCCCATATTGCAAGGACATCAATTCAAATTTAGACAAAGAGTTGGTTTCTTAAATCCGTGGAAGACCTATGAGGGATGGCGGATGGCCAAAGAGCAACTCTTTTCAAAATCTAAAACAAAAAGTGGTGAGTTGGAATCCCAAAAATGGACATTTGTGAACAACGTGGATATCATTTGAAAATGAGTAGTTCTTCTGATTGTTTGAATAAGCTATTTCGACTCGTTCCTTAAAAAGTGTAACTCATATCTTTTACGGCTTCTCCAAGTACAAGAGATTCATGAAAAAAGGTCTTAAGAGCTTTCTTCTTTTCCCGCCCAAAGGAGTTCATTATACTCGGATTCAACCAAAAAAGGGAATATTGGATAGAGAAAGGTAATGTAACATGGACGCTCAGTCGGAAAAAATGTTCGTGACGCTAAAACGGGCTCCTCTCCTCCCATGAAAGCCAATCGATCCCATGTTTAGTGAATAATCTCCAAAAAAAAATTATGGGAGTCATCTCCAGAGGGACTTTCCGAATGATTTTCGCTTTTTTTTACCCCATATTACAAGGACATCAATTCAAATTTAGACAAAGAGTTGGTTTCTTAAATCCGTGGACGACCTATGAGGGGTGGCGGATGGCCAAAGAGCAACTCTTTTCAAAATCTAAAACAAAAAGTGGTGAGTTGGAATCCCAAAAATGGACATTTGTGAACAACGTGGATATCATTTGAAAATGAGTAGTTCTTCTGATTGTTTGAATAAGCTATTTCGACTCGTTCCTTAAAAAGTGTAACTCATATCTTTTACGGCTTCTCCAAGTACAAGAGATTCATGAAAAAAGGTCTTAAGAGCTTTCTTCTTTTCCCGCCCAAAGGAGTTCATTATACTCGGATTCAACCAAAAAAGGGAATATTGGATAGAGAAAGGTAATGTAACATGGACGCTCAGTCGGAAAAAATGTTCGTGACGCTAAAACGGGCTCCTCTCCTCCCATGAAAGCCAATCGATCCCATGTTTAGTGAATAATCTCCAAAAAAAAATTATGGGAGTCATCTCCAGAGGGACCTTCCGAATGATTTTCGCTTTTTTTTACCCCATATTACAAGGACATCAATTCAAATTTAGACCAAGAGTTGGTTTCTCAAATCCGTGGACGACCTATGAAGGATGGCGGATGGCCAAAGAGCAACTCTTTTCAAAATCTAAAACAAAAAGTGGTGAGTTGGAATCCCAAAAATGGACATTTGTGAACAACGTGGATATCATTTGAGAATGAGTAGTTCTTCTGATTATTCGAACTTCTAATTATTCGCTCTTAAAGAACGCTAATCGAGGGAATTGAGCTATTTCGACTCATACTTAAAAAAGTGGATCCCGCTCTTAGAGCAAGTCTTCTAACCAACTAGTGGACCGTTCCTTGTTAATAGGAACCGGACAACTAGTGGTGAGCGGTACTAGGGAGATTAACTAGGGATTGAACCGTAAATTTGTTAAGTCTAATGCTTTTGAGAGAAAGGAGAGCATTGTAATTGTGTGAACTACAAGGGGGTGGCTCAAGTTCTTCTGTCTAGGATTAGAGTTTATATTAGGTTGTAATTAAGGTGTTCCGCTAATATATTAAAGAGTAACTACTAGATTGAGAGTTATGTTCTTGTTAGAACAACATTTTTACTCCTAAAAACTTTCACGCACATTTTGAACTCCATGCTCTTTATTGTTTTAAAAGTGCGCAAAATATAGCAACTAGTTTCTACTACAATTGACACCCCCCCCCCCTCTTCTAGTATTCCCTACTTCCATCGAAGTCATCAATATGGATTATATTATAGTAGTCGACAAAAAACGCTCCATTCTCTAGAGTTATCAAATGTCAAAAGAGTGGAGAGAGTATATAATAATACTGGATAATAGATATTCCCATCAACTCCTTTTCTCTGAAATTCGTCTTTCTTTCCGTTTATGTTTGTTGTCTAAAGTTCTTCCTCTTTCTAATTTATCCCTCAATGACAAAAAATTGTCCCTTTTCATGCTACTTTACCCCAGGCCCCATAATTCTACAGTTTCTCCCAAAGGCCGGCCGTACTTCTCGTCCATCTTTAATGAATGGAAGGAGTAAAACACAATAGGAACAATTAGAGCAAAAACTCATCTCTACTACTACTCCCAATATCTCAAGATAAGTTTCAGATATTCCTTTTTTTAGATGTCCCAAATTCATTGCCATATTTTCGAGGGTTGCCTAATCAATATCGGATATATGCATATAACCATCGCCTTACTTTTTTGGCAGTACATTTCATATAGTACATTCCCTGAAAATGGCAGTACATTTATTGAGAAACGTAGTATATAACAATCGATATTTTCACAGCTAAAAAATATAGTTTGTATTTGGCATATAATTTTTCATTGAAAAATGTACTACCATACATATTAGAATATACTACCATACATATGAAATGTAATGCCATTTTCATGAAATATACTGCCAAAAAAGTAAGCCGATGGATATATGCATATATCCGATATTGATTAGGCATTCCTCCATATTTTCTACTTTTTCTCCATAATTGGACCCCACATTCACCCACCCATTTTTTCCATCTACTTTCCTAACCCCCTAAAAACTTAGTGCCAAAACCTAACACCACACTTAGGCGTTGTTCTTTTGGACTGGATTAAATAAAAAACATATAAGTTCCATTCAGTTCAGCTCAATTAATTCTAGTTCACTTAATTTCAGTTCTGTTCCTCTCCTTTTGGCTCACAATTTCAGTTCTGTTCAGCTCGGTCAAAAGAACATAGCCTTGTTTTGGAACGGAAGGAGTACATATTTCCCACAACTTAGCATAATATAATATCCCATCTATTAAAATTTGAAATAAAGCAATTAGCAAGTAAATAAAACAAAAACAATAGACAATAATAAAATCAAAGAGTGAAAAAGAGTGCACACAAACACACACCAGCCAAGGTCATTGCCAAAAGAGTGAGTCTGACTACCCTGAGAAGGGAAAAGCAACTGACGTTGATGACTGATTTTCATCTTCTGCCTATGGAAATCACCGATCAACATCCTTTCATAATACTCTTTACTCTTCAACTCCGGCCACATTTTCTCGCCGGAAAACGCTCTTAACTCGTCGGAAAAGCGGTGTATTAATCTCGATGTATACATCGTATTACACTCTCTCATCACCGTCAACATCAACAACATAGATAGCCACACTGCTGATCTCCTCGCCATTGAATGAACGAATGGCAATAATGGATGAAAAATCGTAATCTAGGGTTTCAGGAGATCTGGAAGAGAATAGTAGAGATGTTGAAGAGAAGATGAGAGTTGAGTTTAGTGACGAGTCAGTGAGCGAGCGAGTGAGTGAGGAGTCATAAAATATGTTGGTTTCTTTTTTGTTTTGTTTTGTAACTCTTGTTTCATCTCTTTGTGAGATGTCTCTAGTCTAATAGGGAAAAGGCAAAGACTTATTTGATAGATGTGAACAGTAATATCTATCAAATATTCACATTTATCAGATAGGTTTGTACTATATATTTTTTATTGTACTACAATTTTCAGAAACTATATTACTTAGGGGGTGTTTGGCAATTGGCTGTTGGCTGGTGGCTTTATATGCTGGCTTGTTTGACCGGCTGTTTTTAGTGGCTTGTTTGACCGGCTGTATGATTATTGGCTGTTAAAAAAAGTGTTTGGTAAAATTGGCTGTTATTGCTGGCTGTATAGTACAAAATGGAAGCAAAAGCCAAAAGCCAACCATAAAAGCTGGTAATAGCAGCTTTTGGCTTTTGGCTGAAACTGCAAAAGCTAGTTACCAAACACTTTTTTTTGCTGTTTGACCAGAAATAAAAGCCAAAAGGCAGAAGCCAATGAAAAAGTCAGCTAAAAGCCGTTTGCCAAACACCCCCTTAAGCTGTATATAAATATACTACATTACGCGAAAAATATACTACATAAATATATAAGTGTACTAGATTTTTTAAAAAAAGTTTGATATGTGTCCAGCTCCTATCTATCTGATAGGTACTGAGCAGCCCTCTCTGTAATAAGCGTTCTACTTTATGTGTATAATAATGTAGTGTATTACATCCGTTTCAAGTGTATTGCAACATTTACCTTATTTGGCAATTTTATATTAATTGCAATATTTCTATTTTAATAACCAAAAAGATGACATGTGCAACCTTTCTCTCTCTTCATTACTTATTATCACATGATGCAAGTAGGGAAGATGACCCACTTTTTTGCTTTTCTTAATAAATGTGTCAACCCCCTATGTTGCAATACATTTGGAACAGATGTAGTATATTTTTAAAAAAAGGATTTAAAGGAGTAGACGAATAAATGGATCAAAATAATTTTAAGACTATTAACCTATAATCTCATTATTTCTTGTACTTCCTCCATTTTGAATGAAGTGATACATTGTTGTTTTGGATTTTGAGGCAAAAGATTGTAAATATGTTTAGAGTATAGTTAAAGGTGAAGTTAGTGGGTGTGGTCCCCCACCCCCTTTAGAAGTTAGTGCTGTTAGATGTTGTTAATAATGTGTTTAGAAAAAAAGTGAGGGCACATAAGTCATTTCACAAGCAAAAAGTTACCATACAAAGCAAAAAACCAAAGTGTATCACTTATTTTGAAACACCCCAAAATAGAAAGTATATCACTTATTTCAAAACGGAGGAAGTATTAAAATTATTTTAATTAACTTATTTTTATTTCAGTTCTGTGCTAGTTTTTTTTTGCTCATATAGGTGTCTAATTATTGCATATTATGAGACATTCAAATGAGTAATGAATAAAAGATAGTCTTGGATATATCATGTTTAAAATATTATCGTACACCTAAGTGTATGATGAATACTCTCCAAAATGAGTGGAGGATGAAAGATGAATATCTTATATCTAAAGTCAAATAAGCAAATATTACAATTTTAAGATAGATAGATAGACTATGATAGACCAAAAGAGTTTTTACGATAAAATAAGTTTTTTTTAAATCTTTGAAAGTGTAAGTTGAAAAAAATATTTCTAAACTTTCCAACTAAAACCTTATCATTTTGACTAAAAAATTCATACAATCTATTCATACGCATATAAACAGTGGTTTACAAGATTAACACAAAGCTTTGTATTTCAAATAAACAAATACAAACACAGATGTATGATTTTGAGCATATAAGCTAAAGGCTCCAACTGCAAGCATTTCAAGACATCCGGATTAACCACATCTACAGAAAAGGCAATTGAGTTGCTGATTGAATAGCAAACGCGGGTCACTTAGTTGTAGATTCTATGTGTATTTCAGACTGGAGTGGGTCTGAACTCTCAGTCTTACTTTGTAATGATGGTTTAGGAGCTCCCCTCGAGCGGAAGTCTCATAACTATTTCCCCTTCCCGTTATAAAAAAAAACTAAAGGCTATTTGAACAATAAATTAGTTTTGAGTGTACCACACTCATAGTACATCCAACACTAATCAAACAAAACAATAATCTTAAATGTAATATTCTCATAATATATTCGAACATATAAGAAAAAAAATGTTATATTCTGGTATAAGACAAACGAACTAGCGATACGTTAAGAAGCACGACAGTCGACAGAGGGGTGAGAAATCAAAACACGCCTTAACGCTGATTACGCTCCCTCATCCATGTGTCTCGTCATTCCCAATTCCAAATCGCCTTTTTCTCTTTTGTTGCTTTTGGAGTATTTAATAATGGAAAGGGCAAGCTAGGAATTGTCATTTTCCTTAGCTCATGTCAAATCATGTGGAATTGTGCTAACTTAGGCTTTTTTCTATTTTTTGCTGTAAAATGTTATTTGTCCCAACTTATTTCCTCGGTTTTTAATAAGTGACAAATTTGCATAGTGGTTAGTATTTACAGTTTAGATTTTAATTAGTTTGGTGATTTAAATTTTAGAATAAACATAGTCATATGAAATCTTGTTAGATACGTCTTAATGTGAATTTTTAATATCATTTTTTTTATAATTTTTACTTATTGATAATTTTAAATATTAATGTTTAAAATAAAGCATTGACAAACGTAAAAACATGAAGTGTGTCACTTTTTAGAAACGGGGGAAGTATTTCCTACGAACACTATGCTCAATTTATTTGCTACATTTTGCTTATTTGGCTTATAGTCCTTACCATATTGGTCACCTCATTACTTTTATTTTTTAACTTCTTCATATAATTAATCACTATACCCACCAAAATTAGTACAGTACTTTATGAGTTACTTTAACAAATAAAAAGCGATCCCCACCTTTCCACTTACTCTACCTAAAATTTTGTGTCAAACATCTATGTAACAAATAATTTGGAACGAAGGTAGTAAATTATTACTATTAGAGAAAAATAGAAAACTAGTACTTTATTTTGCTCTCAAGTTAAAATTTAAACTTACTTTATTATCGGTTCATTGATGTTATAGGTATCAATTAAAAGAAAATGGAGGGAATAGTTATTGCCTCCTAAACTCAAAAGGACTACTACATTTTCTTTATCCTCATGACCAAAAATGCAGCTTCTAACAAAATACAGTATAATAACAAGGTTTGGATTTTTTTTTTCTCTTCATCATTATGATTAAAGTTAGGAAAATTTGTCAAATGGCACCTACTTATAATCCAACTTTGTGAACTAGCACCTTGATTTTATTTATTTGTCAAATGACACCTATTTTTAATCCAACTTTGTGAACTAGCACCTTGATTTCATTTATTTGTGAAATGACACCTGTATACGGCAAATTTCGCAGTCTAAATAAATAAACCAAGAAATAACGTAACAAAGATAAATTTATATTGATAATGTGTTGGGTACAATCTCTGTATTACAGTTTATATAAAATAAACTAAGTCCTCTGATTCTGTTCCGCAGCTTGATGTCGACACGTGTTGATGACGACCTTGACTTGGGTGTAGGACAACGTTTTGTCAACGTCAACCTAAACTTGAGTGTTGGATGGCGTTTTGTCAACGTCAACCTGAATTTGAGTGTTGGATGACGTTTTGTCAACGTCAACCTGAGTTTGAGTGTAGGGTGACGTTTCGTCAACGTTAACCTGAGTTTGAGTTTTTGTTTGGGTTTATTCGAATAAGGGCTGACACAGCTTGAATCTCAATCGAATGTGTTTGAGTTTCTCTGAACAGTCGGCACGAATTTGATGTGCTTATTGACTACTTCTAGAGAGGATTTCCAAGAGAAATTTGTGAGCTCTTGAGAATAATGATTTTTCCGACCCTCGCATTGAAGGTGGAGAGGTCTATTTATAGGGAATGGAAACCCTTCATGGACTTTTGATGGTGTGGGTTTTGGCCCGTTTTATGACTTGGTAGTCTTTTTACCTTGTCCATTTGACCATCTGTTTGGGCTAGTAATATGGACTGACCAATAATTTTTTTCAACCCAAATTATGTTTATTTAATTTGGGCTATATTTAGGTGGGCTAAATTAATTAAATTGGGCTATTATTTCTTTTAGCTCAAAATTAATTAATTTAATTTTAATGTAAGACACTAATAATTTTTTAGTGTCTACAACACCTACTTTTAATTTAACTTTGTGATTTAGCACCTTGATTTTATTTAATTGTTGTATAGCACCTTAATTCAAGTTTGTGATCTAGCACCCTAATTTTAATTTATTGTTGCTTAGCACCTTAAGGCCTAAACTACCCTAAACTATTTTTCTTGGTACCTTACAAATTTGTTTTGGCTAAATAAGTAAAATATTCATGCGGTTATTCTATTTCGTCAACACGAGTGTAATCATCTTATGAATGAAAAATTCATAAAAATTGTACATCGTATATATACGTCGTCGTCTAAAAATGGTCTTTCGATTTTTAAGTTGAATGCAACATTCATAGATCGCACCGATACCATCGTTTCATTGGAATTCTCGAAATTTGTGCCCCTTAAATACCAACACTTAAGTTTGTTTACCCGAAAATGTCGTATTCGACCTAAAGATCGCCGCAAAAGTCACATTGAAGTGTGTGCCCCTGGTACTCGTGTAGTAGAGATTCTCAAATTTCATGGCATTAAAGTGAGCGCGATGATGACATTTCGAAAAATATCGTTTAGGGTCTTAAAACCCTAGTTAAAGACGGCTTAAAGTGTGTTCCCCTTGCCACTTTCAATTTTCAAATCGATTAGGGTAGTTTAGGGTGCTAAGAAACAATAAATTAAAATCAGAGTGCTATTACAAACTTGAATTAAACCTAGGTATCAAAAAAATAGATTAAAATAGTTTAAGGTGCTAAATAACAATTAAATAAAATCAAGGTGCTAGATCACAAAGTTAGATTAAAAGTAGGTGTCATTTCACAAATAAATAAAATCAAGGTGTTAGTTCACAAAGTTAGATTAAAAGTAGATGTCATTTGACAAATAAATAAAATCAAGATGCTAATTCACAAAGTTGGATTAAAAGTAGGTGCCGTTTGACAAATTTCCCTTAAAGTTATAATCTGTATCTCTAATAGGATAAAAGAACACAATTTTGATCGACACGCCGGTACGCCACACCTATAAAGCCATTGATTGATGTAATAAATTTAAAGCCATTAATTATTTGTGGCTTTAAGTCAAAGATGAAATATTGTCCAATTAGCCTATTCTATAATTGCTGTGTGCTTCTATTATCTTCTTTAGATTTTGGATGAGTTTCATCTCGTCCCCGAGACTCCTTTTTTTATTTTATTTTTGGGTAAGAAAAAGTGACTCGAACCCTACCGAGTGTTAATGGGTGAGACACTTGAGAATAAAGGAAAGGGTAAAGAGAATCCCTAACTTCAAAGTGTCTCTAATGGGAATTGAACCTCTAACCTTGAGGTTGAAAGAGTATTCTTCTTATCACTAGACCAAGTACTACTTGGTGTCCTTAAGACTCCTTATGCACCTAACAGAAATAGTATAATACATGTGTCAACTTTAGTTTGAAGCAATTCTTAATGGAAAAATATGCTAAACAAAAAACTTTTGCATTATCAACAGTGTCTTTCAGCTCAGATTACAAAAAGAATGCACGAATCAATGATTGTTTAGGAACACATGTATACTACAAACAAAACACAGGTATACTACAAATATAATCCTCAGCAATACTATGTACAAGATCACGACCAACACTTATGAAAACCGCGGCAATAGAATTAAGTAGTAAGGGGAATCCCCCTGAAGGAGCAAGATGCAAATCACAATATATGCAAGTCCTATATCCCCGGCACCTGGGTTGATAAATTACATTTGTCTTCGTATCTCTCAAGCTTAACTTTTTGCTCGTGCTTGAAAAATCATTGACATAGAAAAATTGGTGGATTCTGCTACTTGTTAGACCACTGAAATTCTATTTCCAGATTTCTTGAAGGACCGCTCTTGCTTTCAGGCAGCAGCGTATACTCCCCAGCGACGGCTCCCAGCATTACTACTCGATCAATCTGGATAGTCACCTTACCAAATGAACTCTGCAAAAGCAAAAGAAATTCGTGGTAAGAAAGAAGACAATCATGGTTCAATCAAATTATGTTATATCTCCTGAAAATGCCCCTTTACCTTTCCCACTTTGCTCTTGTTCTTGCATGAAATATGTAGTTTCTGACCCTTTGGAGGACTCTCGAAGGACCATGTAAAGCTCTCATCCCATTCTGGGGCAGGACCAGTAGACACAACCTGAGAAAACAAGCAGCATTAGCTAATAGAAAAAGGTAAACTGCACAAGTGAAGTACTGATACGTTAAAGAATGCAAGTCTATAGTGCATTTGTCATAGCATGCTATGTTGAGCGTCTTCTTTGGCAGTTCATATTGCTAAGTGACAAGAAGCTCATAGATTCACATCAAATAGATCTCAAAATTAAAGCATTAGTGAAGCAGATTTTAAATTTTTAGAATGTAAAGTATCAAGCTCTTGTGAAGTGAAATAGAAAGATGCCAGAAAAACTAAAGCAATTTCACAAACCGATGATCAGGTAATCCAAGATCAATTACTCGATAAAGATGAAATATAAAAATTCCTCAATGCTGAAGTCCTCAAATTACATCAGTTGCCTACTTACATTCTACTCTGGACCCTTACAGTTAAATTTCAAATCATGAAAGACACCAATGAAAAGAGGAACAAGAACAAAATAAAGAGAACGAACAAGGTTCCTATCAGTTATGAACAGAATAGACGGAGCACTCTTGAAGATGTTAAGCTTCATTGTAAGTTTTAAACCAATTTTCAATTGCTTTATATTCCCTTCCATCTAAAAGTACATTCTACTTGGGTCTCAGAATGCTGTCAGTCACTAATCTTTGAAGGAGGCAAAATTTATATGAAGGGTACTTGTCTTAATAAAAAGTAAGGTGGTCAATGCATATCTTAATCAAAAGTAATGATCAGATATGGAGAGAAAAGGGGAAAAAATTACATAAGTTGAATCTTACCTTTGTCTGTCTGGCTGGAGTGTTCCCTAACGTAAGCTTGCAATATACACTTGGGTTTCCAACTGATTGCCTCATATTGTTTCCCCGCTTGATTATTACGGTTAGAGTTCCTGGTAAACACTGTAATAGAAATTCAGCCTTCTCTTGGAAACGAGGTGGTCCAGATTGGATCAGATACTGCAGCAAAGGAATTGCATCTGCAGCAGCTATAGATTGAGCACGAGATACTTCAGCAGGACATGCAGACCAAGCTTGTCTTAATAGAAACAGAGCATCTAAGGCAGCTTCTTGAGTTGCCTCTGAGCCAGTTTTGAGAGAGGTCACAAGGTGGGGTATACTGAGGGTAGCTGGTTCTGTGGCTCTTAAACGTGGGAAGTTGCCAAAGAGTGCATTTAGGGCTTTCAAGTACTCCTCATTTACAATCCCACTGGCCCACAAATCCTTCTCAATAGCAGCTGCGAGATCAAAAAGCTTTTTAGACCGCAACATTTTGTACATTTCTTTAAAAAATGAACCATCAGTACTGCAAGTAGAAAATGCTAAAAAAAGGGGAATGTCAACTTCACGCTAAAATTTCCCTCTATACATTAATCTAATTTCCACGTTGGACAGGTTAAGGCTAAAAGAAGGATCAATAAGAGAGGGAGTGGATTACGAGTGTAGAGTGTTGCACATAAATTGCTGCAACCCCCTTTGCTCGCATCTCTATTATATAAGTGAAGAGGTGGGGGTGGACACCAAAAAGAAAAAAGGAAAAATAAATAAAATAAATCAATGAGTTTATTAAGCAATTAAGTTTTATTTCCAAATTTAGTCATCAGATTTTTAATAAAAGATGTTCAAAACTTCTAACTAAAATATCTAAAAACCTACAAAGTAAAAACAATTTAAAAAAATATCAACGATTATATTTTCTTGAGATCTATAAATACACACCCCATGATAAAGTATTTTAGCATAAGTGAGAAATATGATAAAGTATTTTCAAGTACTATTGAATTTTTTCTCATCTGGACAATGAGCAAAAAATACATTATCGGGTACTATATAACAAAAGATGTAGGGCCTTTTTAGATTAGCTTAATTTCAGTTCAGTTCAGCTCCAATCAGTTCAGTTCAGTTCCAATCAGTTCAATTCTTTTATAACCATTTTGTTAAATATTATTATGTTGGTCTAATTTATTTTACTAATTGCTTTTATTATTATTATATTATTATTATTATTATTTATTTTTATATTATTATTATTAAGTATTATTATTATTAGGAAAATTATCATTTTGGGTACCTGAGGTTTGACAATATATCATTTTGGGTACCCAAGTTTTCAATAATATCGATTTGGGTACCTGAGGTTTGACAATAAGTTCAATTTAGGTACCTCCATACTAACGGTGTTAACTTACCGTTAAATGTGACCCACTTTGACCGGTCAAACGGACCGGTTAAAAAAATCGGGTCAAATAAACGTTGAAAAACGAAAACCCTGTGCGTTCGGTTTCGGTAGACCCAACGGGTTAAATGATGTGAATTTGTCAAACGAGTTGGTTAGAATAAAATTTCGAGTTCGGGTCTAATAAACCTGTAAGGCCCAGTTCAAGTTCGGGTAGACCCAACGGGTTTAGGATTTGAATTTGATCTTACTTTTATTTAGTTTTTGGGTCATATATGTAAAAAGTTCCCATAATTTGATACTATTGCTATAGATATAATGATTTTCCGGTTGGTCGAGTAAAAAAAAGGTTTTCTCGGTTCGGGTATAAAAATTTGTGTTCAAAACCATTATTTTTGGGTTGGATTTCGAGTCGGATTTTGACAGGTCTACACCCATTTCTTAAAATGATCAATGACCCTAATCTATTTCAAGAGTAGTATCGAATTTGCCACTTTTTTTTGAAAATAATAACAATTACATCTTTAAATACATTAGAACCGTTGATTATCTATCCAAAACTGAACTGAGTCTTAAATGTTTATTGGACCTGAACTCAAAAAAAATTTATTCTAACCAACCCGTTTGACAAATTCACATCCTTTAACCCGTTTGGTCTACCGAAACCGAACGCCTGGGGTTTTCAACATTTATTCGACCTGGACCCAATTTTTTAACCGGCCGTTTAACCGGTCAAAGTGGGTCACACTTAACGGTAAGTTAACACCGTTAGTATGGAGGTACCTAAATTGATCCTATTGTCAAACCTCAGGTACCCAAATCGATATTATTGAAAACTTGGGTACCCAAAATGATATATTGTCAAACCTGAGGTACCCAAAATGATAATTTTCCTTATTATTATTTGTATACCCTTTTTTATTATAGCTTTATTCATTATTATTACTAGTATCATTATGGAGGAACATGATTTAGGTTAAAAACACAAATAAACCCGCGTTTTCAGCCCATAATCCAATCAAATCACGTTAAAACGATTTATGATGTAATTTTGCACGGTCCGACCCAATCATTATTTTATTAATAAATATTAATATATAATTAAATCTAATAATTAAAATAGTAATATTAATTTAATTCTAAGATATTATTGTTATTATATAATCATCATCAGGTATTAATATATTAATACAAAGACTATAAAATAATTTTTGTTAATTATCATTATAATCATTAATCATTATTATTAATTTATGATTATTAATATTATTTATTTATAATTATCATTTAAAAATGTCCAAAATATAATAATTATTATTCATTAATAATTATTCATTATTATTACCCATCATCATAATTATTATTTAATATTCATATTATTATTGTTTAAATATTATATATATATATATATTAAATTAAATTCAGTTCAATTCAGCGCCAATCAGTTCAGTTCAGTTCAGCGCCAATCAGTTCAGCACCAATCAGTTCAGTTCAGCACCAATCAGTGAATCTAAACAGGCCCGTAGTTGATGGTGGGGAGTAACGGAGGTTTTCAAAGTAAAATGAGCCAAAATGAACTGAGCTTGAAAACAAAATATGTTGTGTACCTTCACATTTTATCATGTTACAGTATATCATGTTACAGTAGGCAAAACACACATCGTATGCAAATAAAATTACGATTTTTTGTTCAAAACCGCCTAAATTTTTCACGTTTTTAGAAACTCCCACCTTAATGAATTTTTCTTTTAAATTTTTTTATTAGAATCTCTAACCACTTAATGTTTTTTGTTAAATTTCGTTAACAAAAGCGTGAACTAGGCCCCACATACGCAGTTTATTATTAGTTTACGCTGAAATTGAAGTCAATTTCATCAATTTAAGGGCAAATTTGGAACAAATTACAACTATTTGGAAAGAATTGCAACTATTTCAAGTTCCATTTTGTTAACAAAATGTATATGTGGGACCCACTTAACGATTTGTTAATGAAATTTGACAAAAACCGTTAAGTGGTGGGAGTTTTTAATAAAATCGTAAATGGTAAGTGGAATTTTAAAAAAAAAAACGTTAAGGTGGGAGTTTCTACAAACATGAAAAGTTTAGGTGGTAAGATGCAACTATCCATAAAACTATCTACTCTAGATTATGAAATTTCATAATAAAATTGTTGTCGCATGCATCGCGTGCATAGAAATCTAGTATTCTCTCTATGCAAAGGGTGGGACCAAAAATTCTTTAGCTAAATGACGGTGGCATGGTGCTTTCATGTCACACATGACTATTTACTTGCTCCTCAATTTCAAGGTCTAGGCAAACAACATCAAGTCAAGTCACAGTATCTTCAGTGTGCACCAATAAGAAAACTAACTTTCTCTAAGTTTCAGGGATGTAGTCTCTCTAGGAGGTTGTACTGTAAGCTATGTATAAACATCAAAAAGATTAGCATGAGTTAAAGAAATTTACCAGTTATAGCCCTGACAGTTTCACTAGAAGCATACTCCTGGATTGTATTGTTGGAAAAGAGAAGCTTAATAAACATAGCTGCCTGAATTGAAGTTTCTGGATCGCTGGAACCAATCAGATCAAGGATAACCTGGACTCCACCAGCTTCTGCAACTGCTCGTTTATTTGCTCGACTGTATGTTACAAGATTCTGAAGAGCACAGATAGCAACCACTTTCATTTCCTCAGTGGGCTGATCTTCAAGCAAATTAACCAGAGCACGACAAGCTGAAACAGCATCCGCAGAACGAGCTAGAACCTCATTCTGGAATAAATCACCCAAAGCCAGAGTAGCTAGCAACCTTGCCTGCTGACCTTGAGTTTGAGGGTCTAAAAGGTATTGAGACAATGGTAAGATAGCAGATCGACTAGCTTTGGATTCCCTGATTTTGACATTATTTAGCAACACTTCCAACAATCTTGCAGAGGTGTCCTCGCATTGATGACATCTAAGAAGCTCCAACAGAGCCTCAATTGCACCAGA
The DNA here is from genome assembly GCA_947645195.1 of Patellifolia procumbens. Classification (NCBI taxonomy): domain Eukaryota; kingdom Viridiplantae; phylum Streptophyta; class Magnoliopsida; order Caryophyllales; family Amaranthaceae; genus Patellifolia; species Patellifolia procumbens. The sequence goes on from CANSGD010000144.1 coordinate 7,495,909, forward strand.
TTCCGCCATCGCCTCAGCACTGGTTGAGTCATCGCTTTCCAACACCAGCAGAGCATTCAATGCTCCAGTTACAGTACTTTCTGAGCCAGAATGAAGCAACCTTACAAGCACCGCAATGGGCACTTCCAAATAAAATTCTGAACTGAATTGCAGGATACAAGACAAAACAGAGGCTGCAGATTCCCACAGAGCATGAGGAAGTGAAGGATCAACTTGCAATATTACCTTGGACAGCTCTATAACACCACCTTCTTTTGCAATTTCATTGGGCCAAATAAATGCAATACCAACAAGAGCCTTAATAGCTCTCTGCTGTAAAATGTGTGTACCAGATCCAAGAGCTTTTACGAGTGGAGCAATAACTTGTTGCGTCAAGGGATCCTTCTGCAGGTTCTCCTCCAACAATAGATGAGATAAAAGCTCAGCAGCCAGCTGTTGTACAGCTGAAACATTAGAATCTAGTAATGGTATAACAGGTTCGATTGCCTGATGAGAGGTCAAGGTGTGGTCAGCACGACACTCCTGATGCTCTAAAATATTCACGAGAACCTGTAAAGCACTGTGTTGTCCTTCCGGGCCAAGGTCTGATCGTGACAGCAACATGAAAAGTGGATCAACCACTTTACCTGCTGATGGGCTTTTGGCAATGGTAGCATTATTAGTCAATATCCGGAGCAATTCTGCAAATGCAGCAGCAAGAAAATTAGGTGCTTCATGGAGTATATCAAGTACACTTTCGATGACCCCAGCTTTCACCATTTCCGTCTTGCAAGAAGGTCTGTCTTTTCCCAACTTCACCAAAGCTCTAGAAACAGACTCGTGAAGCAAATAATTCCGGCTGTATAGTAGGCCGACAAGAGGAATAACTGCACCATGAGCAAAAACTAGTTCAGCCAATTGCTCATCATCCACGAGTTTATCTAAAGCACGGACAACTGAATGCTGAGCAGGAGTAAATTCTGTAACAAGGAGAGAAACTAGTGGCTCAACACATCGTCCTGCAGCTATTGTAGACCTGATTCTGGTATTTGCAAAGAGAACAGAGCATAACTCAGCAGCATCTCCCTTTAGCTCCATTGAACAATTTGCAGACAGAATTTTGCAAAGAACATCAACTGCATTCATTTCAACATCAGCCACACCTAGGGCTCTTGAAGGATTCTCACTCAACAGCCTGATCAGTGCTGCAATAGCAGCGTGCTGTTCTCTCTCCGAGCCTGTACTTAACACTTCTACCAATGGCTGCACAGCTTGTCTAGCTGTTTCTGCATTACGTACATGGTCTGCAGAAAATAAGCTTTCCAATGCTTTGGCTGCACTGTATCTAGCACCTCTTCCACCTAAGCGCAAGACGGCTACAAGCTGGGTCACTGAACCGAATGCAGATTCATGACGGCATATCTCAGAACTACTAAACAGAATTCCCAACAAATCTGTAGCAGCTTCCTCGGTGGCATCTTGAGGACCAAGCGAAAGATATTTCGTCACTGCCTCAAGTGCTCCTGACTCTACCATCACCATCTTATTCGACGGACAGTCTTTCGCAAGTTGAGTGAGAAGTCCAAGAGAAAGGAACGGTGCCCCTGGACGATCAGGAATTGGTTTGAGGAGATCAACAAGGGCAGGTATGGCTTTCCGAGACATAGCTCCGACTCTAATGTCATCAACTCTAAACAATCTCTCAAGAGTCACTTGATCAGGATAACGAACCAGAGAAAACTCCTCCGACAATTTCAAGAGATCATATATATCCTCATCAGCACAACCAAGTAAAGTAATAAGCCCACCAGCTGCACCGGAGTTTGCAACAGACAAAAGAGTTCCCCTGCTACCATTACAGACCAGACTGGCCAATGCTTGTGCTGCAAAATACCTGTTTGCTGGCTCTTCCGACCTCAACAGATTTGCAAGAACTGGAACGGATTTCATGGTTGCATGGGCCCGTATGATATCTCTATCTTGAAACAAAATCGCCAGCAGTAGAGCATAAGTCCATAGGGTACTATCTTCCATGAAGTCGCTCTGCAATATCCATTAAATCAAACATATATTAAGGACATCATTATATAGGCCCTTCACCACCACGGTACCACCACCCCCTCCAAAAATTAAACATAAAAATGAACATGATATGAAGTTTAAAATAACAAAAAAATAATATGCCATTGCATGAGATCCCCTTTGAATCCAAGTAAAAGCACTACCTGTGTATACAATGAAATTTTCTCTGTGAGAACGTCAACTCCCCCAGCATCCATAATAACAACTTTACTTTTCTCGTCATGGGAAGCAAGTATAGCCAGCAACCACACAGAAATATTGGTTCCACACATGACTTTTGTGCTAGGAGTAGCTCCCGTATTACTCCCCTCTTCTGTGACCCACTGAATGCAAATGCCCACCACCTGCTGCTCATTAGCCTCTTCGTCTTCCGGATAAGTTAGAGAGGTAGTGAGCACTTCCACGAGGGCCTGTATGAGATAACTAGATAATTTTGAGTCGTTAAGATCCTCCAGCACTCTCTGATGACTAACTCTGGCTGCACAGGAAATGAGTGCAGCACCTCCAATTGAGACATTTGAGTCTCTAGAACCAATAACTCTTCTAGCAATAGATTCAATACAGCCAGAAGAACTACATATGATTTCTCCAAGTGCAACTAACTGATCACGGCAAAGCCTTGACAATATTTCAATGGCTTTATCCTGCAACGCTGGAGCAGTATCAGCTATGCATAAAACTATTGGAGTGAGGCGGCTTGGAGATTCTGCTAGCACTGCCCATGCTGGTCTGATCTTCCCGCCTGGAACTCCAGATCTCGACAGATATGCAAGAGCATCCAAGGCTTCTGATGTGGCAAGGGAGCCATCGTTCGCCAAGTCCAAGAAAGAAACCAAAGAAAGAACAGTACCAACACGATTCACACAATCATATAGAGCATCATCAATCACACGACGACGGAGCAGGCGAGCAACAGCAGCTGCTGCGTGAGTCTTGCCAGAAAGTGTACCCTCACGTAAAACCCTTGTAGCGGGTAAAATAACTTCCTCAGGTAAAGCTCTTTCAGAAAGTTCATCATCCAATAGAAGGTTGGCAACGGCACATGTTGCCTGCTCTGCAACTTCGAGGACTGAAGAACTTGCAAGAGCAAGTAACCGAGGTAAAACATCTCTAGCAATGGACGCGATATCAGGGTTTTCTTTAACTGAAAGAAAAATAGCAGCAAGACAACACGACGTTGCCACTAAATTTCGTTCTGATTCAGAGTTCAGGAGCTTTGTGACAGACCAGAGAGTCTTAACTGCAATATTGCTTTCACGCAAGTCTTTCCTGAGATGAAAGATTCCTGCAAGAGTGGACGCAGATTTTGCCTGTGTTTCTTCTTTCGCAGAGCCCAATATCTTAATTATTGTCTCAATAGCATCATTGGCAGCACTACCCTCACGTAGAATATCGTTAAGGGGTACCACAGACAACATACTTTTCAAAGCATCCAGAACATATATTTTAGATTCAGGAAGATCACTGGTCAGAAGCGCAGTAAGTTGGCTAATAGTAGCAGTATCAGATTTGTGGATTAAATGATGCAATGTTTTGGCTGCAATCTCCTTCCCATTTGAGCTCCCATTTTTCAATAACCATAAGAGTGCAGGAACAGCATCAGCACTTTCAACACATGCTCTTATATCTTCACTATGATTACACAGGTTTCCCAATATAGTTGCAGAGTCTTCTTTGGCTTTTGCAGAACCAGTTTCCAGGATCTGGACCAATGGAGGTATTCCACCAGCCGCAGTAATAGCCCACTTACTCTCATCATTCTCATTTGAAAGAAGTGAAAGCAATGCAACAGCACATTCCTGTTGCTGCTCGGATGACAATCCAAGAAGAGATATTAGCAGCTGGACACCATCACGCCCTTGAAGTGCATGCCAGAGACTAGCTTCATCATCACAAATCTTCAAAAGGGACTTTACCAGCTCATCCTGAGCCTCATTTGAAGCCATTGTAATCAAACCAACCAACAAGCGCTTAGCATCAGCATTTGCAAGTTTTTTTGAAAGTACAGGATTCCCATACAAGCTAGCAAGAGCCTCAATCGTGCGCTCTTGCACGAGAAACGGCAACTGAGGTTTGAACTGCTTAATCAATGTCAGCTCAACAGTGTGTGGTTCTGACGCTTTTGTAGTTTCAGCTTCTTGATCATATATCATAAGGGCAGAAGCTAGAGCTCCTAAAGTATCAGCAACTTGTGCCGGTGAAGTGCAAGATTCAAGGCTTTTCCCAAGGCTTGATATGACAGAAGACAATCCACCTGATATGTTTGCCAGAGCACACATCGCATTTTCCTGCAATGATTGGGCATGCTCCCCTTGCATAAATTCTTTTGAAGGGGCAATCGTAGCATTTATGAGAGCCGGTATGCCATTATAGTTGGCAATCTCTTTCCTCGCCTCTTTGCACTGAGCAGAAAGAGATTTAAGAGCACCTGCTGCCTCTGCTCTAACGGGTGCTTCATTACCAGATCCTAACAATTTTAGGAGCTGTTTCACTGCTTCACCAGCCAAGACAGTAGGGCAGATAGATGCATCCTCCATGATCATGCTGGCAAGGAGAAAGCACACATTTGCTTGAGTACCAGGCTGTCCAGTGGTCAGCAATTTCACAAGAATATTCACCCCTCCAGCTCGAACTGTTGCTGGCCAAAATCCTTCCGTGCTTCCACAAAGATTTTTCAAAGCTCCAGTTAATAATTCATCAACCAATTTCCCAGCTTCCAGACCTCGCTCTAACTGTCCCCACAGAACTGGTACGACACCTTCAGTGGAGAAAATTTTTGAGCCAACATGATCCCTCGCATCACCTTGGGAAACTGCATATAAAGCCTTTGCAGCAGCAACCTGACCATCAGAGGAGCTTGATCTGAGCAGACCAAGCAGAGGAGGTACGCAACCCCCAAGCAAAACTTTCACTCTGAGTTCATTCTCCTTGCAAAGAGACCCTAATACACGTGCAGCTTGTATTTTGACGACTAGTGACCCTGACCTCAAAAGAGAAACTAGCACTGGAACTGCCTGTGAGTGAGACCCTACAGCACTCAAAGCATTTTCACGTGTTTCAATAAGTTCCAGCAACTGTCTTAAGGAAAACTCTTTCTCTTGAAATGACGAAGAATTTTGCCTCAACTGCTCAATGCATTGAGCAACACTTGCTAGCGTTCCATCTGGATCCTCCATGCTGCTTGTACGGTCTCTACACATTTGAATTTAAAGGACAGGTCATTAGAGATCCAAGTTATTACTTCCATCAAGTGCAGGAACTAAAGACTGCTATCTTTTTCAGGTTCTTTTATTTAATGTTCCTCAGATATATGTATAGAAAGCAAGTAATTAGAGATGGGATTGACAAATGGCTTGATATCACTGAGGTCTAACCTAGGTCAAACATAAAAACAGAGTCAAACAAAACTTCACATCAAGAAAAGCAACGATTTCAGCCAAATGCAGCCAAGATCAACTTCTCAGTTCATTCAACTACTTGAAATATGCCTTCAGCCAGTTGTTTGCCCAGCTCGTATAGTAGTATACTCGTATGAAAACAAAAGAAAAACGCATACATTGTTTTCCCCACTATACTTGTATAGTTGTATATACAGTGGTGAAAGATTTTTATATGACTTCATCTCAAATCTTTTCTTATAAATATCATTTGCGATAATGGCATGTAGGTATTCCGCTCAAGCATGTATTAACAATTTGTAACATGAGCAGAAGGCACGAGACTGGGTCCTGTGGTCTGGTAACAGACCCTTTTTAGTCAAGGTGGCAATTGATGTACTTTTTTTCCTTCCTGATTTGGCGGACAATGCCGATGTACACAGAGAATTTAAAAAATACAGAAAGTAAGCTACTAACCTTAACCCCATTTTAGTTATAGGTCGTGGAGATGGAGGTTCTGAATCATGGAGTTTTCCATCCATATTTCTTTCCTGCATAAATCAGAATATATGTTGTTGCAACCCTTGTTAGAACCAAAACGGGGTATAAACTTCATAAAATACAACCAGCACACGGATGGCATAACTAGAAATTATTAGACAAAGACGACCAATATATATATGAAGGAGTAGGCATTCACCACCTACCACTCCAAAGTCATCAATATCCCACTATGTCATTTGCCACAAGTTTAGACCATGTTAAGCGATCCTTGCTTATATATTCTACTTTAAAGTCACAAATGACCACTATATTCAACCATTTATTATCATCAAAGCAAGTCAAACAAATTTCATGCTTATTTCTATCTATATAAAATTACAACCAAACCAGCTCTACTCAGATTACAAGCATCGTTGTTTGATCCCAACTCAATGTCCAATTCTTTCAAAGTAACCATTTAGAGCAACTCACCTAAGCTAAAAAAAGAACATCCAAACAAACCACAAAGCTAGCTGTCAGCGACAATAGTAGCCTCAAAAACACTAGGTATCACCATAACAATGAAATCATTGATCATGCACACACACGAACACATATACGTAGTAGAATGTAACCACTAGAAGCTTACTGGATCGGAGTGTACGCTATATTGTCACTAGCACCCTAAACTCAGGAAGAAAAATAGCAGCAACCGAGTAAGATAAAGTAGTTAATACACAACATAATCGATGCTAGAACAAAATCATGCAAACGACGAGGCAGATGAATGATATTGCCACAACAAATGTGATGAAGTACGCATACAGTAACAATGGATCTGCATACACACACATCATAAAGAAAGATGGAGCAATACCATATCATTAGCCGCATGGCCATTGCCATTGCCATTGCCATTGCCATTGCTAGTAGCAAACCGCCAAGCCGTTGCAGCCGCCAGCTTTACAGCCTTTTATTAGAGACCGAAAAACGGATTTTAAATTATCTTTCTCTCTCCAGATGCCGGATCTCCGATTAGCATAGAAGCATCACAAGCTTCCTGTAAACACCAGAAATCATTCATTATAGTTCAACTCCAGCAACATCACTAAAAAAAGAAAAAGAAGTATATGTTAGATCATTTACTTATTAGGTATCAATTCGGACTGTTTCGAGTACTGATTTAAATCAAACAAACAAAAAAACGGCGGAGAAGCGAAATTCGGCGTAAATCAGTAAAAACAAATGCAAATCTGAAGTAGAAATGAGCAGATCGAATGAAACGACAAGCATTTTGCACAAAATAATCAATCCTACACAAATTATACATTATGAATGCAGATCAATTATAGTACAGATCAATCGAAACCGAACTGAATATAACAACTGAAATAAACAAAATTACAAAGAATAAGAGCAAAATTAAAGCAGATCAGTAATACTTTTGATGAAATCAAATGAATGCAAAGAATGCAAGTGAAGAGGAGAGAGAAGAGTGACCTGGAGAGAGAGTGAGGAAATGAAGGAGAAGCTGATTGAAGCATCAACTAACTAGTAAACTTGATTGCGTAACGAAGAAGTGAAATGAAATGAATCAATGAAGGAAATAGATAATCGGCAAAAATGAGGAGAGAGAGGGGAGAAGAGAAGAAGATTCTGTGAATGGTGATATTATTTTGCAAGAATCCAATAAATTGAAAGTAACGTAGATGTTATACAACACATGCGTACGAGTGGGAGGAGAACGACTGACAGAGAAGCTTGAGTTTTCAGAAGGCCACCGACAGCTTAGCCGAATGTCTGCGTTTCCATATTACTTAGGATCATCTATTGTGTAATGGTTTTGTTATTACTTCTGTAGTAGTAGTAAATTTTAGTTATTCGATGGAAAATAGTTAAATTGAATTCAAAGAAATTGTAGTATATGACACTGAAATAACTTGGAGAAAATAAGCTATAAATACGAATAACGCTCTAAATTCGAGTAATGTTCAGTTTTTTATACTAATATGTTTCATCTATATTGATGAAGGGTTTGAATATTAATTTTTCTAAAGTATTTTTAAAAAATATAAAAGTTAATGTATGAAAATTATATAGTACTAATAATATCATATGACATTTTAACTTCTCTTACGTATAAATTACAAACTATCATAAAAATAGGTTTCATGAATAATTCAAAATACAAAAAGAGTATCAATCATTGTGGAGTGGGAGGCAGTATATCAAAATAATATGATACTTTCAAAATAAAACAATGTAATTAAGAAATTATTAATATTGGTGGATAATAATTTTTTTTAATTGGAGCATTTTGTGTATAATATAGCAAGAGTTTAGAGCTTCCATAGGGGCGAAATGGGGTTTGACCCATAATACAAATCCGATTAATTTGTTTATTCGAAAAGTTGAATAAAATGACTCATATGCAGTTTTGTCTCTGAATCAGCTTTTTAGTTCTTTTCATTGATCAAAACATCAAGTTATGAATCGATTAGTTTAAACTTATTTTTCATTTTTTTCAATTTTGTTAAAGTTCAATCTAGTTGAGCTCAATTTAATCTAATTTAGCTCAATTCAATCTATTTCAATTAAGCCAACTTTAATCCAAAAGGGCAAGATGATATTCTGCTTTCATCCACTCTTGTTACTTATCCTAGAGACATGGTTTCTGATGTATGAATATGTTTGTTTTAATTTCGTGGATATCAACAAATGTGACTTTACTATCATAAACTTGAGGAAATCTCAAATTATATTAGTTTATTAGCATTATTATTATAATAAAGTAGTAGATTGGTACGTACCTTTTAATATATATACTTCCTCATGGCTCCATCCTTAAATTGTTTGATCCATTTGATTATTTTTTTTTTGACAGAGGCTGGAGGTTACAAACTAAGAAAACAATAAAACATACAACTTAACGAAAGCGAACTTTTTTAGCTCTTACACTGTTTACATAGAAATTCATTAGAGTAGGTGGCTTTGGCCTTTTGTCGCGCACTCTGATTTTCGAAAAAGTAGAGGTTTTGTGGTGTCGTCTCTTCCTGTGCGTCATATTGGGGTAGCTCTAGCTCTGATGGAGGAGGCGGAATTCATGGGCAGCCTTCTAAAGGGTGTTCTTGTTGAGATAACCAGGGGAGGGGGTTAATACAGAGGCTAGTTGATAAGAGGTTTTTAGTGTGTCGTTAAGGCACTAAGAACCGCTTAGAAAATAATACTTATAATCTTAACGAGCGACTACTATGAACGTAGCAATGGCAAGTCAAGGGTCGAACCACAAGGAAATAGGGATTGACTAAGGTCTATTAAGTCTATAACTACCTAAGTGAAGGGTATTTGGGGGTGTAAAGGATTGAATAATTATCAACTAACAACTAACTAAAGAATGACAACTAATAAACACGTAGAGATAAGAATATAATAAGGAAAACACTAGAGCTTGGGCTACTCGCATGAACTCGGGCAAGACACGACACTAACGCAACTACGAAACTACAAAGAATAACATGCAAGGTTAAGTTTCCCGCTGAAGTACTTGAGTCCTCTCTCGAATGGTCCTCGAGAGTAATCAATTAATCAATTAACTAAATCCTCTCTCGAATGGTCTTTAGCCAATTGATTAAAAGATTCAATTTGCTTGGAAAACCCCTAATATGGATCCTCTTAATTTCCATCCAATATCTTGATATGGGAATTAAGTTGATTCATGGGAATGACAAGACAACAACAATCAATTAAGAGTAATTGAAATCTAAAGCCCTAGCATAAACTTGATCAAGGTCTACCCTAAGGTGTCAAAACACCAAGATCAATGCATAGTAGACATGAATAAAGTAATTACATGAACATCTTAATTAGCCCTAATCCATGATTTCACCCAAACCCTAGATAAGGAACTACTCACTAATCATGGATTCAAAGCAAAAGAGATTAATAAAATTAAACATGATTAACAAAGCAATGATAATAAAGAAGAGAAATTGAAAGAAAATTACTTGGATTGAATGAACAATTGAATCTTCAAAGTTGCAATATGACAAAATTAAGAGTGTTTGAGTGTTTAAAGAGAAGAATAATTGAGTATTAGAGTCTAAGTATGGAGATAATACAAAACAAAAACGCTAAAAGTGATTTATAATATCCATTAAATGAAGACGGAAAAATGGGGAAAAAGCCCGAAAATAGGTCGACACGGTCGTGTCCAAAACGACACGGCCATGTAGTCCTGTTGTTCAAAAATCTTCAGCATTGCCAAAACTCACTGCCTCCGTGGAAAATGGTCGACACGGCCGTGTCAATATCTACACGGCCGTGTAGACCTGGTCTTCAAAGTTTTTCACCTTTCACAAAACATACTGCCTTCGTACAAAATAGCCAACACGGTCGTGTCAATATCTACACGGCCGTGTTGACCTGCTCTCCTCAAATCAGCAGAATGCAGGTTGGAAACTGCTCGTGAGAAAAATAAACGACACAACCGTGTCCTCCTCAGAATGTCAAATCAGTCAGAAATCCGAGTCTTCACTGCTCCCATCAACAAAAGGCTACACGGTCGTGTCCTCCTCGGAATGTCAAGTCAGTCAGAAATCCGAGTCTTCACTGCTCCCATCAACAAAAGGCTACAAGGTCGTGTCAAAAGCTACACTACCGTGTAGGCCTGCTTCCATGTGCTCCCAAGGCTAAGCCTCTACCCAAGGTCCTCCAATGACCAAAACACTTCAAATACCTGCTAGTTAGCTTGGAAATTATCCAAAAACAATTGAACGAGTAGTGAAGCGACAATATGAACCAGAGGTGACAAAATCCATGCAATGCTAGACTAAAATACTCTATTCTACATTCAAAGACGCTAAAAATGATGCATGATTAATCACAATAAAGTGCTTATCACTAGTCATCCAGTCCTTCTTTGGAGTGGGCATTCTTTCACTTGCCTCAATCTCCATGACCTTGGTGGGGTAGCACTCATCTTTTGTTGGCATTGCGAGTAAATCAGCATTTGCTATAAAATGAGTCAACTCTTGATCAGTGGTTATATCATTGGACTTTCCTTGGCCATCAGATTTGGGTGAGTGATAGGAGGTTTTATGAGTTTCTCTTGGTATCAAGCGCACTGTCATCCAAGAGTAATCACTTGGTTTGATTTGCTTTCCTTTAGAGATGTTCGCATAAGTAAGGGGGTCAATATACAAAGTAGAGGTATTTTCCTGTATCGTACATGTGCTTCGAGTCATTTGAATCTGGTAATGGAACACTTAAGTCTTTCGACCCTGTCCTAAAGCCATTAGTATCAGAACATTCACCTCCCTTGTTTTTAAAATAAGTTGTCTGATCTGCCTTCCCCTTTGTGGTATAGGCAGTCTGAAACGAAACAGTTGAAAGGGCCTTCTTACCTTCCCTGTCTCTAGCTATCTTACACTCATCATTGGAAGGTTGCTTCCTCATGGGTTGGGCAACCTTGGTTGTTAATTTTAGGGGATCAAAGGTCCTTGTAGTTTGACTCTTGTTAGTCAAGGGGTTTTTTGGTTTGGCAACTTCAGCATGAGTGCCATTGGTCGGAGCCGCTTGTTTGAGACGGCTTCCTGAACTTTTTCGAAGGCTATGCAATTTATATCACGTATTTGTATAGAGTTTTATCCCTTATTTACAAGCTAATTTGTGCGTCATCTGAGCTCTTGGGAGCTATTTTGTGCTAACTATCGAAGACATGCACCAGACCCGATCGAGCACATTCTACCCGACCGGATCGGGCTGGATGCTGATAGCCCTTGTTTTGTTGCTGCTTGCGAGGAGACCGTGTTGGCCCAATCTGTCGCCAGACCCGATCGGGTGGTGGCCTCGGGCCCGATCGGGTGGGCCTCAATTTCTCGTCAAACGCTGCGATGCTGCCATGCTAAAGCCCAAACGCAAGTTGAGCTATTTTGCACTCGGCCCGATCGGGTACTGTGCTCGGGCCCGATCGAGTCTGGCACCATTTGTCGCGATTTTCGACTTTTGCTTCCTATTTTTAATTAGACTTGAGGGGTATTATAAATACCGTTTTCCTCATTATTTAGGGACATCTTTTATTCATCTTTCATTAGCTTTAGACTAGTTTTATTCTTCATTGTTCTTAGTTCAATTCAAACACTTTATATTAATTTAGAGGTGATCAAACCTATTTCGATTTCAATAAAAGTTCCCTAATCTCTTTTGTTATTCTCAATTGCTTAGTTTATTTATTTAATCGTTCATGATGCAATTGTTAGGGTTTCACATTAGTTTTGTCGTTGTTAATTCGATTATGAGTGAGTAGTTCTCTTTCTAGGGTGTTAGATAGGAAAGCCATGTTTATACCATGATTGTGATTTAGACTCTTATTGATTTATAGGGCTTGATTAGGGTGATTGTGATGTGATTTGTTCTTTATTGAGTAATTAACGTTATTGCGCAGTTTCGTTGGTTGCTTGTGGTTAATAGTTGTTTGTACAGATCCGTCTTACGACTAGAGGCCTAGGATACGTCAGTAGTTCTGATTACGTTAGTGAACATGCGGCGTATGTTGAACTATGAGCGTTGAGTCTTAACCATAGCTCAACATAGGCTCTAATCCCCCGACTCTTGACTTAGGTTTTGATAGTTGTTGACCTTGTTTGATTGGTATAAGCATGGTGGACCGACCTAATACCCTAGGTTTTTATTCCATAGTTAAATCCTTTGTTTAATTCGTCTTTCTTAGCTTAATCATTAGTTTAATTAATTCCTTCCTGATTTACTCTGGAGTAGCTGAATTGGTTGAATATTGATTTAGAAACTCTGTCTCCCTGTGGATTCGACCCTGCTTCCACTGACTACCTAGTTAGAGGTCTGTAGGTTTATTTTTGATTAGGTGATACGACTAAAACCTATCAGCAATTCGAATGTAATAACTTTGTCAAGAGGTTCTAATTCTAATGTTTTCTCCAGATCTAAGGTAGCTGCTCGAACATCACCTATCTTAGCATATGCTCGCCCTCTTATCTTGCTCCATGATCAAGATAGTAGAGCATAAAGATATAACTTTTTGGTAGTTTTAAACTTTAGTTCACATGCTGAGAAATTCGAAAAGCAACAACAAACCAGTTTGTAGAGATTTGACTCGCTTGACCCTTCGTGAAACAGGTCGGGGTCTAAGTTATCTATGAGTGTTTCATAGCTAAGGCCTGCATACCCTTCCCATTTGATTTTTCATGATTTTCAGGATTCATGTTTATAATTAAAATGTTTATGTATTTGGAAAGAAATAGTTGATAACTTGATATACAATTTATGACGAAACTAAAATAATACTCTGTGATATCTTTTTCCTTATATATGAAGTTTGCAATAAAGCAATACAAACACTTAATAAATAGGTATATGTATTATGCTACTCGTCATTCTCTAAGTTTTTATATGTTGATAAAATAGGTAAATCATTTAGAAAAGGTTTAAATTGGTTTTTTTTCTAGAACTATATAGGTTTCAAAGATTTAAACGGTCCCTATCTTTGCTCCATTCTCTGAAGTACCTCTTTGCTTCCTCTGCTTGCTATCATGTACTTTATTATTCAAACAAATATGATAAAAATTTATAAGGTTATAATATCAAATGATGAGATTGAGATTAATACACTTGTTATTTTTTGTTTAGTTACTTTTTTATATAAGAACTCCATTATATTTCTTCTTAACTTAATAAAAAATATACATTCATTTGGCTTATTAGCCTTTCCTCCAAGTTGTATTCCCTCAAATAAAAAATATCAAGATTATTCATTGTTTTCCTTTTGTTCATATTCATTCAATGTAGTTTATATTTTTTTCATGTCAATAAAAGTTATTTACGAACTCTTTAAAATTTTAGAGTCTCGCGCAAGCAAAACAACTCAAAAAATGTCAACATCAACAAAATTTGATGACTATTACTCCATAAGATAATTGTTTTTTTGATATACATATAAAGAGAGTCATGATCCATCAAAAACCACAAATTTGGTGAAAATCGTGAAACTTGGAAAAAATGGTACATATGATGTTTACAGGGGTAAATGTTATGATTAAAGGGGCACGCGGGTTTTTAATATCAAAGTTTTCAGTATTTACAAAAATGTCATCAATAAAATACGCGTATCTTTTACCGTTTACATGTACCCCTTTTACTTAGTTTTATCATGGTGGCTTGATGTAGGACACAAACTTCAATTTTACTTATTCTAACCCTTTTCACTGTGTTAAGGCCACCGATAGCTTAGCCAAATGTCTGCGTTTCCATAATCCTTAGCAAGTTAGCGGATTATCTTGTTTAGGCTGATGTGTAAAGGTTTTGTTCTTATTACTTCTGTAATAGTAAATTTTAGCATTTGTTTGCTTCGGTCGAAAATAGCTAAATTGAATTCAAAGAAATTGTAGCATATGAAAATAAAATAACCGGTAGAAAACAAGTCCCAAATTTGATTAATGCTCGTTTTTTTTAATACCAATATCTTCCATCTATATTGATGAAGAATTTGAACATCTAATTTTCTCATGTATTTATAAAAATTATAAAAGTTGATGTATGAAAATTACATAGTAGTAATTCTCTTACGTATAATTCACAAATTATCATAAAAAATAGTATCCATCAAATATTTCAAAATACAAAAAAGAGTATCAATCATTATGAAGTGGGAGGTAGTATATCAAAATAACATGATACTTTCAAAACAAAACAATGTAATTAAGAAATTTTTAATATTGGTGGATAATAATTTATTTTAATTGGGGCATTTTGTGTATAATATAGAAAGCTTCAAAAAGGGCGAAATGGGATCTGGCCCACAAAACAATCCCGATTAAAATTTTTATTCAAAAACCCTAACAAAAAACGCATATAGGCAGTTTTGTCCTTGAATAATCTTTTCAGATCTTTTTTCATTGATCAAGTTAGGAATCTATCAATTTAAAGTTATTTTTTCTTTCTCTCAATTTTGTTAAAGTTCAATTTAATTTAACTCAATTTAATCTAGTTCAGTTAAGCCAAACTTAATCCAAAGGGCAATATGATGTTCTCCTTTTATCCACTCTTGTTACTTATCTTATAGACATGTTTTGGAATCTATGAACATATTTTCTTTAACTTCATGGATATCAACAAATGTGACTCTACTATCATAAACTTAAAGAAATCTTATACTTCCTCCGTTTCTTAATAAGTGACACACTTGTATAGTGTTTACTATTCACAGTTTAAACTTTGATTAGATTTGGTGATTTATCTTTTAGGAAATACATAGTCATGTGGGATCTTGTTAGATTCGTCTCAACATGCATTAATTTAATATCAACTTTTTATAATTTTTACTCATTGATAATTATAGATATTAATGTTTGAAATAATGCATTGACAAGCATGAAAACATGAAGTGTGTCACTTATTAAGGAACGGAGGTAGTATTATACTCCCCACGGCTATATTGTTCATTTCTATGCAAATTATTGTTCCATATTTTGTTGTCATTTTTTAAAACATGATAATGTAAGATAACTAATTTCAATTTAGTTATACAACCTACATTGTAAGTAGGACTGACAAACAGGTCGGGTTGGGTCAGGTTTGTGTTTGAGTCAGTATTAAATGGGTTGGAAATCTTCAACCCAACCTAATCCTTTATTAAACAGGTCAAATAGTTCTAGCCTGCTCAAACCCATTTAATAAACAGGTCACTCACTTAACCTATTTAACCCATTATCTTTAATTATTATTTTTTATCGTGATTAATTATAATTTAAAATACTTAAAAAGACGTTTCACCATTATATGAATACATTTTGATTTTTCAAAATATATGCTAATTACAATTCATCATTACACTTTTTTATCTTTATTGACCAAAATTAGTATTTATTAAAATTAGTTTGTTAGGATTTTTTCAATATAAATGGGTCAAATTAAATTGCAAATTTCAACCTTAACCCAACCCAATTAATTAGCAGATCATAACGGGTCTCATTTAGATAATAAAGTCGAAATACTTTACCCATACCCGCTTATTACAGGTCGGGTCCAGTTCGGATGAACTTTTGCCAACCCTAATTGTAAGTACTCCATAAGTTCCCGTTTATCTATAGACATTCTACTTTAGCACAAGTTACATACTTCACTTTGACCATCATTCGCAATTTATACACAAGGAAAAGGTTAGTCAAGTATGATGTTATTAGATTTGTTTTAATATACTCTTTTTGAATATCAACTTCTTTTAAACCATAAATCAAAAAAATCAAAGATATGAAACTGAAATACATACAAAACTCGCCCTTACTTTAAAATTAGAACTTTTCTAATCCAACATCCTTTTAAGTTATTAAACCCTTATTTTAGTAAATTAAGATTAAACTATTGAAGTCTTAAATTAGGTTTATGCAACTGCGTCCAACTAGTAGCAAAAAGAAATTAAAAAGAATGGAAAAACTAAAAGAGAGTATTCACAATACACCCGGGTGTACGAGTACCCTCTCACATTCTCCTCCATCATGTGCTTTGCACATGAACATATGAGTGAATAATGTGAGAGGGTACACTGTACACCCGGGTGTATGGTGCAAATTGTGGAAAACTAATAATGGAACTTTTAGTTACAACTGCCAAATGAAGTTGATTTGCCACCACTTTGTTTTGTAGCACCATAAAGAAAAAATCGACGGTGTTTTTGAGTGTTTCTAACAGTTTTGTCCGTCCATCACCTGCGGTTAAACAATTGACAGTATGCTCTAGTGCCTCCAGGCTCCAGCCAAGTTAAAGTTGGCAGCACCACTACCTCAACGTGCTAATCATGCTTCTTCTACTTAATCATTAAATGTTATGTTTATTAATCAGCCAAACCCCTTTCAAGTTGTTCATGTTCATGTAATTTACTAGCTAAAAACTGAGTTTACTCATACATATCCTCTTCGAAACTAAAACTCTCAACCAAAAATTGGAAAGCCTGAAATGTTCAAAGTACAGTTACAAACTAGTAGAAACTCAAAACTCGTGATATACTCTATCACACTAAAACCGGGATGGTGTAGGCCATAGCCTCTTACTAGTTCCGCTCTTCCAGATATGTGTCAAAAAGTTGAAGGTAAACATACCAATATAATTCCTCGGTTAAAAGTTACTGCAATAAACTACACCTCTCTATTACAAAAATTATAATTCCGCAACAGATTGGGAAATAGCCAGTGAATTTTAGCACTGTTCATTTCCATGACACTGACCAAAACCAAGAAAAGCCGCCTTCAGCATACAAGTTATTTCCATCTTTTCAGGTCAATCATTCACAAGCATAGGTGACATTTTTCTTTCGCACCAAATAGATTTAGACGAGCCAACAGAATTTGTAAATAAAACAGTTAAAAAAGAAATAGAAGGAAGTATACAAGTTACTAGTGAGAGTCAAAACTTCTAGCTTTTCCCTTGTCCTTGGAGTCAAACCAGCATCGACGTCTCAAAAAGACCAGTATTTCAGTGTAATGTATGATCCATCCATCGCTTTTTTCTATTTCTTTAGTTAAAGCATTGTCTTCCCCAAACTGAAAGAAAAACTGATACTCCACCTTGTTTACAATTACTCGATTTTTCTCAAAACGGGTTTTCTCTTTCTTTCAAAAAGGAGAAGACAACTTTCAAGACAGTCACAGGATTGCACCAGACTTTATGTAAGGCTGACTGAAGCAGCATAAGACTGAAGGAGAACCAAAGCTTGGTCAGAAATGGCTCTGTTTCTAGCTCTTCTCAACCAGTCACCAACCACTTCAATGGCCTTGCTGTCTTTAACACCATCCTCCAGCACATCAGCTGCCTCCGCAAGCTTCCCTTGGGCTAATAGGCTCTCAACTTTATTTAGCACAGACTCAATACCATCCCCAGATTGATCACCTTCCTTAACCTGAATGTTTTATAATACAAAAATAAAAAGATGTAAGGTAGATGTAATAAATAAAATAACACAAGGTAATCCAAGGTTCAACAGAAGTAGAATCAGAGAAAAGCTTCTCAACCTCGGAGCTTTATCATACTCCCTTCATTTTTAAATAGTGGATTTGATGATGCAAAACTTTGACCATTAATATCTTTGATTATATAATGGTAAAAATTACGGAAAACTAAGAGGGAGGGGAACAACTACTAAAAGAGGGAGGGAAGCTTCATCTATACATACAACTACTAATATATTCATTTCCTTTTGTATATTAGTAAAAAAAATATGGCAAAATTGGGGTATCCAAGCTTAAGTTAAAGTGGAACTACTACTAAACGAGGGAGCGGAGTTTATTGCTGTGGTGATTGCAAAATGCAAATGACCGAACCTTCAAAAACGATGCTATGTGAGCCAAGGAGTGTGACAAGATACCGCCACCATGTGGTGGAATTAAGCTGAAGTGCCGCAATTTCCCTTTCAAGGAATTGAACTGCATATGCATACAAAAGGAAAACAAAGATAAGAAAAGAAAAAGGGCCGTGTTAACTTCTAAAAGAAAAGGAGGGGAAACACACAGCACGGAAGCTCCACCCTATGAAACACTAACAGAACCAAAAGTTAACCTATGTCTTGTATATTGTAGAAACTTGCCTTCTGATCTAATTGTAGAAGAGTATCAGTGCCATGAATTCGAACATCTTCAGGTATAGATGATAGGGCCAACTGCAGTAATGAGTCCTTATCAACATTCCCTATATACATATTTAATGCATCTAATTCTGCCTGAACAGGTAGGCCATTTGATAGTGCATCTTCCAACGCAAGTGCACCCTGAACATGAGAGAGCACATAAGTCAAGGGACAGTGGAGAAGATAATTTTCCTTTAATGCAATATTTTAAACAATATATGAGTTGCAATCATATTTGTACTACTAGCAGAAGGCAGACACAAGAGGGATGTATACAGAAGGATCAAATAGGTTTACCAACGCAAGCTTGTGAATGGAGTGAGTCTGACGAGCCTCTTCAGATCGTGCATAAAAAGCCATGCAAAGGGCATCTATCTGCACAATTAGACCTTAAATTTAAGCTGTATTTAAAGGCATAGTTAGGTGCTACACAAAAAGGTATCAGCATGATTACACAGATACCTTGAGAATCATGTTAAGCAAAAAAGATATGTGCCAAGTCATTCACTTACAGTGAGTACTACATACATAGAAATTGTAAATAGCATAATAACAACTCAATAATTGACTTTGCAAGCTGAATTTTCAAATTTCAGACCACCACCATAAGAGTGCCTGGCCTCCGCACTCCTTTAACATATATCGAACCCCTTGAGAAAATTAGAAGTCCTGGACAACTGTCCTGTTCTAGTGATGTTGTCAATCTACCACTAAAATTTCACACAAATCTATCAGTACGTCCTTCTACAGAGGGAACTAGGTCGTATAAAGGAAAGACACAAGATAAGTTCACGCTAGAGAGTCCATCACAAGATCCACACAAGTTCTGTCATGTCTGAACACAACAGGAAGTTAAATAACAAGAATACAACATGAAGTATAGTGAATTACACCCCAAAGCAAGTAGATCCTACATATTATTCATCATCAAAAATGGCATTGAAGACAGACTTCTGTGCATATTTATCAGCCTTGTAGATATAAGAGCTTCAACATAAAACGTCTTCATCCAGAACCCACAGGGCCTTTTACTTCAAAGAAAGCACGTATTAGAAGATCCTTCACAATTTCACATTGATTAGTCAAAAGCTGGATCCCAGCAAACATATATACAATAGCAGAGCAATTAGTTACATTTAAATTTGCTTCCGCCATCTTCTCAATTTGTGCTGCCTTTTCTCGAGCAATAGATGCAGCTAGTTCAGCTTTTGCAAAATCCTGGATTTCTTTAAGCTTTGACTGCGCTTCTCTTTCCTGCAGTTTAGATTATAAGAATCCAAATATATAGATTAACAAAGGCTTCGTCACAATGAAATGCCCTAATGAAACTAATATTGCACCTTTTCTTCTAATTCCGTCCTCAGCGTCTCTTCAGCTCTTTCCTGAAGTGACTTTAGGGATGCAGTTGATTTTGCTCTTTCTTTCTTCACCTCCTACAAGCCAAGATAAAATCGACAGTAAGACAGATGAAGGACTTTACATATTATCCAAACAAACAAAAATTCAGCAAAAAGATTGAAAGCTGTCTGGCCAGCATGATAGAAACTTATGCAACCCTGTTCTGGTTAATTTTGAAACCACAGCCACAATCTAACTTTCGCCGCTGTATGATTCTAAGAACACACACACACACACACACACAAACACAGATTCCACTACTTTAATCAGACCATTTGTTCCAGAAGTGATGAGTACAACAAAGATATTGCAGACTCGCTGCTAACAAAGTTGATGAGGTACCCATAATGCCCGGGGCTGCATCCATTAAAGAACCTCCATATGAGACTTCAACAAGAACTAAAGAACTATGCAGATAAATGATAATATATTAACCACTCTAGTCAAAGATGTTAACATCACAACTCGGCAAGGCAGATGTGGAAAAACAGACAATGACGTTAAAGCTTTACACCAAAGAACACAAGCAAACATTTGAAAAATAGACAAGAATGGTGGGGAATAGACTTAACAGAAAATTTAAAGTTTACTACAGCATTGTACGGAGTTTGGTCGTGATGTGTGAACATTCATCCTTGTAAAACATGGCAAAGTATGCGAACAGAATCATAGTAGTACATATTTGACACAACAAAGAACACAAGCAAACATTTGAACACGAAAGATTTGGCTAATGATTACTCTTCAGGTAACATTCATCAGCAACCCAGACATGAATACAGCTAGTTGCAATCAGGTCTGATACAGATGTTATGTAGAGTGCAACGACCGGTACTCATCCGTGACAACTGACGATCATGACATATTTAAAAATAGTCTCATCTAAATATTAAGATAACAGGTTCAAAAATCAGAGAGTGATGTTATGGCATGTGTTCAGATCTGAATATCTGATAAATGCACATGTCGAGTCGACAACTTTTTCGAAGGAGAGCATACCATTAAATGTAAGAAACAGTCTATTCAAGATAGGAACTAGATTGAAGACAGCAAGATAGGAATGCACCTGAAGCAAATCTAAAGTAGGTCATAGAAGCCAACCTAACCAAAACACGCAATTGCTCCACAATGTACATGGTAAAAGGATAAGTAATAGTATGTAAGAAATTTGTTTCAAGAGAGAGAATGCAGAAGAATCTTTAAGGGAAACGGAAGCTTGGATTTTAATCACTGGAAATATGTTCAACTTCCATCCGAAACTACACCGCTTTAATGCACAGAGATCAGATATATGCTGACACTACACATTTAAAACAGCACAAGTGATTGAGAATCTAGACAATACTTCAACTCACAGGGTACAATGCAAGTAATTCCACACCCTTAGGACAATGAAATCTTATATAACGAGCTAATATTGCACAACTAATTCCAAGTAAATATTATGGCTATTATGTAAAGCCTTCCTTTTCCCAAAGAACGCAACACAAAGCGTCGAATTTCAGTAGCTTAATCTTCAGCTCATGAAAACTTGAAAGCTGATTAAGCTTCCTTTAAAAGCTACGCGCTCAAAGCATTTGAAAACTTGAAAGCTGTAAATAAGCGAAGCTTCAGCATGATTCCAAGACCCATCAACCTGGTTTTTCGACTGAGATTGGAACAAGAATACCTGTACCAGTTGGGTACTCGTCATCTTCACTAGGCCAAAATGCAGGTCATGTCTTTATAAACCATTAAAGATAACTAGAAAAAAAAAAACAAGAGGCAGACATTTAAATTGAAACTCCGTTTCCCACTCCAAGCCCCCAGTTGACCAGAGTAAAAAAGCGAGGCACAAACATAGTCAATTTCTATCCTCGATCTTCCTTTGCCTCTTCTTGATGCCGAAAATTGTAACTACCAACGATATACAAATTATTCTCCATGAGGATGCAACAGAAGGATGATAACAAAATACAGCCTCATCCAATATATGGCTTTGCGCTGGTTTTTCAACATTTTCTTTTTTATGCCTCTATACACTTTAAACCCTATGTTTTGATAACACGTCCCTCAATTTACCACACTGTCATTTTCAGACCAATCGACAGTTCTCTTCTTTACTCTACCTTTATCTCCAGAAAGTTCCTGAAAGAGAAGGCTCTAAGGAACCACATAGATATAAATGCATTTACAAACAAATGATAACAGTCGAGCTTGAGAATACAAGTATGAACACAGTCTGTGACTAGTGAAATACAGTAGAAGCAAAACCAGAACAAAAGAGCTGTATGATACAAGCTGATGAAGGATAGTAACAACCTTTTCTAACATAGCTGCTTCTTCAGCATACATGAGTTCCCTTGCCCTTGCATCCTTCAGCTCTTTCTCATATTTTTCCTATATTTCCCACAGAAACATTAGAAAACCATAAACGGAAGATATGTATATAAAGAGGACTTCAGCATTTTAAACAAGCATCAGCGCAAAAATTCACAACATACTCAAATGTAAGAACTTTGATCCTGGAGTTTCAAGAGACGGATATCACCTTCATAGTCCTTTTTTCTTCAGCAAAGATATGTGCATCCAACTCAGCTTGCCTTTGTTCAGCGGTATGGATGGCTTGCAGGAAATCCAATATCAACTTTCCATCCTTGGATACGTAAGCATCTCCTAAATCTTTGACTGCACCGGATGAAGTCTAAATCACGGAAATCAATAGATTAGAAACTAAAAAAGTATCAAAACAGCATAAAGATCGACATAAATCATAGAAATATAGTTGACCATCCTTTGCTTTACCTTTTCACTAGGTGTAATAATAGGTCCACTTATGGTTGCAGCTCCATCATCAATCTTGTCTTCCAAATGATATGCGTCTAATAGGGATGTTGATGGCTCCTGTTCAAGACCAAGTACATCCTGCAAAGTAAGCTTCCAATATCTAGTTTTAATGAACCATACATACTGGGACTCAGGTACCATGACCCCATGAACACATGCAAAAAACTCATAAAGGGTTTACAGCCCATAAAAGGTTAATCTACTCTACTAATACTAGTCTTTTTGGGTTGTTTGTCCTTTGATGATCCTAGCAACAATAATTATAAATGAATAATATAAAGATAAGTGATAGCATGATTCTAAATTCTAGAGTAATTATTTCTACCAAAAAAATGAAACAATAGCAAGCAAAGAACTTCTCGTTTCTTGAGTCATTGTAGATATTCCACACCTACTGGGGGGGAATTATCTACCGTAAGAACACTATGAAGTGAGAGTGAAGAAGAGATCACAGATGAAAGTGCACCAACGCCACCAACACTATGCAAGTTTGCAACACATTCAAGTTTAACAAGATACATCACTATCACCAGCAACCTAATAGGGGTCCTGAGTGGCAGGGCTTCAAGCACAAAAATGTAAAGTATAAAAAGGTAAAATAAACATACTTTAGGCTCGTCTTGCGATTTGAATTCTGTTACGTCATCTTTACTCTTATTATTTCCTAGCACAACTGCGCCAACATCGGCAATTGTCGGCAGATTTACATCTGCCTCAGGGGAAGCTTTCTCTCCAGAAGTTTTCATGTCTGCACTATCTTCAGATAGCTTTTGAGAATTTGGATATTCACCTTTAGTCGTTTCTTCCAAAGCAGATTTAGACGAATCTTCTCCTTTTCCAAGTACACCATCAGATTCTTTTGGCGAATCTTTCTCTTTGACATGTGTAAATGCTTCTTTAGTCAAATTTGATGAGTTATCGGAAAATGAATTACTTTCACCTTTGGAGTTGCCAGAATCGCCAATAGGGTCCATGGCAGACTGTATTTCAGTCCTTTCCTGGGCATCCTTCACATGAGAATTGAGAGTTTCAGAGTCTTTGCTAGTATGTAAAGGTATATGCTCTTCAATGCTTTGGGATTCGTGTGAGCCTCCATCACCTGACTTCTCAACCTCCAATGGATCCAGACTATGCTGCTTTTTGCCTAAAACATCATTTAGATAGCCTCCTGAATAAGCTACATAGAAACATGCACCAATTGCAACACTCCCAACCAAAAGTTTCGATAAATTTTTCCCGGTCTCAGCTGGCTTCCTTGTTTGATCAGGACGTGGTGACGCATTTTGCCGAGGAACAGAAGAAAATTCCCTCCTGCGGCATAAATTTGAATATATCTGCTCAAAGACAAAGATGGAGAAAGTGAAATGACTATCCAACAGAAAGGACACAGACAACATTTGACTATGCAGCAGAAGTTATTCAAGAGTATATTACATCAATAAGACTTTACAAATAGGTGAGCATGATATGGTCACAGTGCAGCCATATATATCAACTGCAACAAGTGCAAACAACATCCAAATAACCATATATGATCAAGGTTTATCTGAAAAAATAGCATATTGAAGCATTAGAAAATGCAAATGAGTGAGTCATTTCGGAACAGCAAAATGAGCATAAAACAAACACAGATATAAAGAAGCTTTGTTAAATGTGCTATTTTAAGGGGTTCCTATCATATACTTCAACTACATTATTGATCCACAGAAAACAGCATCTAGAATCGAAGAGAGAAGGTTATGCGCATTTTCAGAAAGACCTTGTGATAAGTAATAGGCAATAATGGCATTGAGAAGAACAAGCAATATCCAAATATAACATATCAATCCATATGCCTTGCATGGAACCACATCAATCTAAACAACTTTTGGCGCATGCAGATCTAAACATATCACAGTTTCATTATCAAGATCCTCAATAATCCAGCTAAGAAAAAGATGCTAACAACATCAATGTCCAAACACAATAATATGGTAATTTCCCCTACGAACAAGAGCAAAGAGTCAAGCAGCAATCACCAAATCTTGTACTCCAAACTAGGACAAGAAAGGCCATGTGCACCCTTCAGTTCGATGCCCATTACCAATCAAAGATTCAAAGTTTATCTATCAAATACCTAATAAAATTTGGAGCTTAATGTAGGCGCATGTGGCCAATCTCTAATTCAGGTGAAGCATCACCTCAAAGCAGCATACTATTTGGAGAAAAAGAAAGCCAAGGAGGATAAAATATCAAAACAACAGCAGCAGAAATAAAATCAAATCTGGCAACCACTAGAGAGGCATATACCCTAGGCCTAGACATGTCTCCCTTGGACTTTTAAAACGTCGAGTAACTTGCACTTCCATAGAATATTATGATATAAAAACTAAAAAGGATCCTAAACCTCTCATACTCGAACCATATTTCACACATCCACCACCCTACCCATGAGCAAGATTTATATAAAAAATCCACCTACAATTAGCCCAACAGGAATGGAAATGTAGAAAAAAATGTCCATCAATCTCGGACAAGCATCACAAGTTCAGAACCACGACGCCCTTTATAATGGAAGGTTTTGTTTATTACAAAATATACATCCATCAGCAGAAAGCTTCATAAGACTCAACGCTCGTTCACAAAACGGCAATTTGTTCCCTTTTCTAACAACAAAACTCTCCTCTCCCTGATGTCTCTAAAATTTAAGACAAAGATATATGAGTAAAGACACTAAATCACAGAAACCACCATCCACAAGAAATAAATTTAAGACAGCACAAAATTCCCAAATGATATTACAAGAAACATTGCAGAAATAATTTTCTCTAAACTAGCATGCTCAACAACTAGAACCTAGTGTATAATAACTAATGGATCGCTCAATATCACTACCAGTTCTAGTTTATGGATTTACGATTTTTAAAATCATGTGATAGCAGATTTGTTCAATGAACTTAATATTATTCATATTTAAACTGATCAAACTAACAAGAAAAACTTGCAACTACATTATTTTGGTTTCCACAAAACTAAAAACAGAAAACGATAACAATCACGGTCTAAGGTGCTGGTAGGAAAGCATTTTCCAGGAAGATTTTTGGCTAATTATATGCTATTGTACAATCTTCAATTCCAGGAATCATTTTTCGACTACAGAATGCAGCTTTTCCCTTCAGCAGACTTTTCAGCTTCATCCATCTTTTGAACTTCCAATTATGTTTTTAACTCTCAACGCGTCAACGGTTTTTGCCTAACTACTTAAGAAGTTTTCAGCTTTCAAACACCATTTCGGCTTTTGACTAGTTACGAAAAGTCAAAAACACAATCCAGATCATGAGCAAAACACCTCCAAGACAGATGAGCTAAGCCCTAAATAGTTAAAATAAGTTCCAACGTGTTCTTTAACCAATCAACCAGCACATTATAAATTGCTAACAAGTACATTGCTACCATCACATAACTCCTCCCTCCTTCATTGATTCTATCGTGAGCTTTGCCATTAAAAGGAACATCATACAATGTCGATATACCTCCTGTTAAAATGCTTGAAAAGAAAATTGTTCAATTCATAAAAGCAAATCATTGACATATTTTCCAAAATAAAAGATATAGAATGGCATGACATCATAAGAAACATTCTTCAATCTATTGCCTCTACTTCACAACATAAAACCTACTATATAATTAGTTAAAATTTAGAATTTCATGCAGATTTTCCCATATCACCATCCTAATACAATAATTTAGAAGGCTATCTAAATCGACGAACCGTCTCGTATCCGGAATCCGAAACACCTTAATTAGTCATTACATTGTAATTACAATAATCTTAACTATCAAGCACAATCATAAATATAACGCCGCGGCAAAAATAAATGAGGACATGCCTGAGGAATTGAAGGCTGCCTTGGCACTCTACAAGTGCTTGATCGGCGACGCGACAGAGCCAACGCAGACCTGCATACATACATACATACATACATTATTCAACTTAAATTGATGAGGATAGTCAAATGATTTAACAGGACCATAAACAAGAAGAAAAATGCAGAGATTTCAGCATCATATATGCTTAATTGAATGAAAACAGCTTTTATACAGCTAAGTAAGATTGAAATGCAGAAGAGGAGAAAAACATATGAATTTTTGTACAGTACCTTCGCAACATTATCAAATTGGGAACAATTTAACACATAAAAAAGGGGTTGAAATTAGGGATTTGATGAAGGTGGTGGTAGAAAATAGAAATCAATTCGAGTCACTGAGTAATGAAATGCAGTCGCAATGGAATATTTGAGGTGTTAACTCGAAGCACCCTGGGTGTGAGAAGTTTTCTTTTGTTTGGTGATGGACAGGTAAATTAAGCACAAGCTAATGGCTTATTGGCTTATTGCACTACTAGTCTTGTATTCACGTTATGCGTGCGAAATAGTAACATACTAATATATAATGATTTTAGAAAAATGAAAATATGGATAAAATATTGATATTTAAAAATAAAACTATAAATTTACGTTTCTGGATTATAGCAGCTTTAATTTCTTTGATTTAATTAGATTTATTTCTTCTTTTTATTTTTGGCGTTCACCTCCCCTCTTCCCATAGTATAGAGATTGGTCTAGTTCATTTTTGTCTTTGCACTCAAATAATTCATTTCAATTCAGTTAAAATCAACTCAATTTAGGTTAAGTAATTTCAATTCTAGTTCAATTCGGTCCAACACAATTCTATTTGATTCAATTCACTTTAATTCGGTTCATTTCATGTCAGGTCTATTTGAATCCTGTTCTTTTGGAATTGATAAATTGAAAAACTTTCCAGTTCAGTTTAATTTGGCTCTATTAATTTCAACTCAAACTTCTTTTGTCTCATGATTTCAATTCACTTCAATTCAATTGAGTACAAAAGAAACAGAGTCTTCGGCCAGAGAACGTTAAAAGTTCTACAGTGAAGCGCCCTAAGGGTGAGAAGTTTTCTTGTGTTTGGTGATGGACAAATAAATTAATCACAAGCTTGATAATGGCTTACTGCACCAATTGGTTTAGTTCATCTTAGTCTTAGCACTCAATTAATGGAAATCATTTCATTTCAGTTTGGTTAAGATCCATTTATTTCAATTTAAAAAAGGTTTAAGTGATTTCAACTCAATTCACTTCGGTTCAACATTGTTTATTTTAGTTTAGTTAAGTTAATGATCATTTAGTAACAAAAAGTGGCACTCCGTGCTTTATTATTAAAACTCAATACGAGGAACACACTTCAATACACACTTTTGATCGAGATCGTCTTAATTATTAGAGAGGACTTTACAATTACAAAAAAAAATTCAGAATTTAGAAGTAAAATTTGAGAAAATTACTCTCTTTTTCCATTTGGTATTTAACTATTGAATCAAACCGTAATAATTTACTATTTTCCTCATATATCTTAAAAGCCAACTTAGTAAAAGTCAAACACACTTTCAAACTCATTTTCTCGAAAATGCTTGATACCTAGTTATTTCTCAAATATGAATGATACATTGATACCTAATGGTGAATTCTAAGGCATCAAAACAAAAAATAATATTAGTGCATATACATATCTGATATATACCCAATAAAGCTTCGCTGAAAGAGAGAACATCAAATTATGGTGTAACAATAATTATTCAATCATTTCGGAAACCATGTTGTATCATATTTCAATAGGTTTGTATCATTTTCAACAATTCAATATATTTTTTCAACAAGTTTGTATTATATTTTAGTAGTTTTATATCTTTTTCAACAAATGTGTACTAGTTTTTCCTGTTTCTCTATCATTTTCAACTGTTCTCTATTATTTCAAGGCCCTATTTCTTCATTTTTTTATAGTGAACCTGATATTTTAACAAAAAAAAGGTACGATTTGCATTGTCGTCAATATCATTCTTAATGATTTGGTATCAGTTTTTCCTACTTATATAGCATTTGCCGCATTTTAATTTATTTTATCGTTATTACACGAGCTGATATCATTCATAAGAGTAACGCTTTCATTTTTTGTTGTCGTTTATCTAAATTTTTTCAAAATTGTATCATTATCCCATATTTCTTTATCATTTTCCGCATTATTATTTCATTTACAAGAGTTTTGTTTTCTATTTAAATAAATTTTTATCGTTTTTCCTTTATCATCAACCTCCAACGCAACACAGCCACCCACCTAAACATCCATAATCAACAACATAAGAATTCTTCCCACTTTGTGATATCACGTATTTATATAGAGTTTTCTCCCCTATTTATGACCTAACTAGTTTGTGGCCCCGGCGATGCTCCGGGTCCATTTTTATGTTTAATTGAGTTAGAACAATATTCTTCATCAGAGTGTCAATTTTTTCCATTCTTAATAGTTAAAAGTTAGACACATAATTTAAGAACTAGTTAAACAATTTAAAAGGGTCATGAGATATTGCAATGAAGGATATCTCTTTGCTTTCTACCAAATTTTGATTAAGGTAAAATGAGTTGTTAATTGCAATTTGACAAAAAAAAAAGGGATATGGTTTTAAATGCTTATGACATTCCAACTAAGAGCTCGTGTGTTCAAATCATATTACTTGCATTTTGAAAACATTTAAAAAAAAACCTGGCGATGCTTCAGGATTTTTGTTAATTACAATTTAATAATAGTTATAAAATAATTGATGTCATGTAGTGAAATATATTATTAAACATCTCATTTATAATATGGATTTCAAAAGTTACAACTTAACTCTTAGTTTATATTTATACATGATTATTGATTTTGATAGAAGAAGCACTAATAACATGTTAGCGTGGTGGTTGGAACTCTTTACTTCATACTCAAGGTCATGGGTTCAAATCTTCATGTTGACATTTATTTTAAATATGATAATAAAGTGCATAAAATCTCATTCAAACAGGGATGGTGACACGTGGCGGATTGCAGTTCTTGTTTACGCTTTTTAATATATATATAGATTCGTGCGTCATTTGATCTCTTCGGAGCTATTTTATACTAATTATCACATATAGTCGTGGTTTTGTGTTTTAGTGTTGAATTGCAGGCTTTAGGGAGTTTTCTCCTTATTTCCGAGCTATTTGGAAGCAACCGCGGCTTTACGAGTTGTTACGAAGCATGTAGGAATGGTCACGAGCTTTATGGATAGTTTAGGAGGTCCCGAGACCTCTAAATGTAAAGAATTGAGATTCAAAGTGTCAAAAGGAACTACCTTGTACTCTGATCGCGCGAAATATGGCCCAATCGAGCGAATATTTATTGATCGGGTGGTAGGATTTCACACCCGATCGGACAGACATTACCCGATCCAATCGGGTGAAGAAGGGAAGAAAATGAGTTGGGCATCTCAAGCCCAACCCGACCGGGCAAGGATGCACCCGATCGGGCAGGCCCCAAATCTTTCAAATGTTGTTGCTGCTGTTCGTTACAAAGGAAACAAGGGAATTGGGCTCCCTCTTGCACGCGGCCCGATCGGGTTGACCTTGATTCTCATAAACTGCGCTGCTGCTACGTGTACGAAAGCTGTTGTGCCTGGCCCGATCGGGTGGGCCCAATTTCCTTCTAATTTTGGTTGGGTTGCGTTTTAAACAAGAAAAATATGAAGTTGGTCCATTTTTTGTACCAACCCGATCGGGTGGCCCTTTGTCCGATCGGGTTGCGCGCACGCGGTTCCGAAAATCTATCTTTTCTTTATTTGTTTTAATTAGATTTTTAGGGTCAATATAAATAGCTAACTTCATTATTTTATGGGGAGCTTTTATTTTAGGAAAAATTGCCTAGAATAATACAACCTTTGGGCGATTCGCAAATAATAATGCAACCTAAAGATTATTCTGGAATAATGCAACCTTTATACCCCATTTATTTTAAATGGGGTAAAACCGGATTTAACCTAAAGAAGAGGTTACCTGAGACATGTGGCGTTTTGTTATAGGTTATCATAAATAATTCTTTATAAAAAAAATATAAACAAAGTGATTTTAAAAAAAAAAAAAAAAAAAAGCAAAACCCCCTCCCCCTTCCTGACAGCCACGAACCCACCGCAAGCCCCACCCCCTCCTCCCTTCCCCCAACCACGAAATCACCACCACTGCACCGCCGAAACAGCCAAACACCGCCGACGAGCCAACCCCTCCAAGCACGCACCTCCCTTTATCCGGCAAACCACCACGCTTTCTCTCTTTCACACCTCCCCTTTCGCGCAACCACCACGCCAACCCGTCCTATCTTCCCGACGAACACCAGCGCAACACTGATGGTGGTTGGCGTCAGGAGTGTCGGTGGTCTGGTGTTGTTGGAGGCGGTTGTGGTCCGCCGCAGGTGGTGGCTTTGTGGTTGTTGGCTGCGAAATACAGCCAGGAATAGGGAATGGGCGGTGTTGGACGGGGTTTTGGGCCGCACATGGTTGGGTTTGTGGAAACCGGCGACGGGGGTCGAAAATCCGGCGAGGGGAGGTCGAAAATCCGGCGAGGGGGTGTCTTGAATTCCGGCGAGAGGTGGGGGTGGGGGCTGGGTTTAGTTTAGGTTTTTTAAAAAGTTTTTTTTTTTAATTTTATTATTTAGAATTTAAAGTTTTAAATAAAAGTTACCTTTGGTTCAGGTCACCGGTCATTTGTCCTGTTTAAAATAAATGGGGTATAAAGGTTGCATTATTCCAGAATAATCTTTAGGTTGCATTATTATTTGCGAATCGCCAAAGGTTGCATTATTTTAGGCAATTTTTCCTTTATTTTATCTAGTTTAATTCCATTGCTCTTAGTTTAGTTTTTAGAGAGTTTTATTAGATTAAACACTTTAGATTAGTTGAAGGGGTGATTGAACCTCGGATTTGATTTCAATAAAGGTTATTGCTTTCCGTCATTCGGTATTCTTCTTCTTTCTTAATCTCTTTGATTGCTTTTGATTGCTTATTTTATTTATTGATTGATTGATGATGTTAGGATTAGGGTTCTATATTCATTTTATTATGGTTCATTCGATTGTGTCTGAGTAGTCTAATTTCTAGGGATTTAGGGAGGAAAGCCAAGTTTATACCTTGATTACTTTGAATTGCTTTTAGTTTTTAGGGCTTGATTAGATTGGTTATGGTGTGATTTGTTCTTTGATGAGTAATTAATGTTATTGCGTAGTTTCATTAATTGCCCGAGGTTAATACTTGTTTGCACAGATCCGTCCTACTTTTAAAGGCTTAATACACATCAGCAATTCTGATTATGTTAGGGAACATGCGGCGTATGTTGAGTTATGGGCGTTGAAACTTAACCATAGCTTGACACGTGCTCTAATCTATCGTTTCTTGACCTAGTTTATGATAGTTGTTTGATCCCTTGATTGGTATAAGCATGGTGGACCGAGCTAATTCCCTAGACCTTTATTCCATAGATTAAAATCCCTCTTTATATTGCTTTCTAGTGTTTATTTAGTAGTTCAACTGATTCTTCCCTGATTTTGTCTGAAGCATCTGTTTAGCTGAATATTAACTTGAACTCCGTCTCTCTGTGGATGCGACCCTACTTCCCTTGACTATCATTGTTAGGGGACTTAGGATTTATCTTTGATAAGGTGATACGACTTTAGCCTGTCACTTTGACAACCACAACTACCACCCCCTTCAACCCACCCCCATAGCTCCAACCACTGTTATAGCCCCCTATCTACAACCACCCCAACACCACCCCTATGGATAACCACCCCAACACCACCCCTATGGATAACCACTCCCTAACCCCACAAACCACTCGTATATATTAAAACTCAACCTACCCTCGTAAAACAACCATATTACTAAAATACTAATATAATAATGTTGCTATAAAGAATAACATGTTATGAAATAATAATATAAAATTTAACTGGTCCAGAATAGACACATTCCTTATAAGGTGAGAGGCTAAGGGAGTCTCAAATCAGAATAAAGTTCTAACTATCTTTATTTTATACGGTTGAGGAGGGAAAAACAAAAGGGAAATTCTCCCTGGTAGCCCCCAAATTTTGACAATTCTCAGTGGTAGCACTTCTTAAATTTTTTTCTCTCTGGTAGCCCTCAAGTTTTGAAAAATCTCTGTGGTAGCATTAAAAATATTAATTAGCACCTAACTAACACCTAATTATTAAAAACTATCATTAACACCTAATTAAACCTTAAACTTTTTTTTAAAAATCCCCTAAACCTACCCAACCACCCAGCCACCCCCTTCCCAGCCACCCCACCCCTGCCCCGCCACCCCAAAACCTACCCCTACCCAAACCACCGTCCCAACCACCCCCCACTCCCAAAAACCCCACCCTTGAAACCCCCACCCCGGACCTCCCCCACCCTCGAAAACCCCCACCCCTGAAACCCCCAACCCGATTCCCCCAACCCCCGAAACCCCCACCCTCGATAACCCCCACCTCACCCACCCCCTCCCACCTCAGCCACCCTCTCAAGAGCACCCCCACCCCTTTCCGACCCCCACGACCAATCCCCACCCCTTTTCAACCCACCCGAACCACCCCCACCCCATCACCACCGTAGCCGCCCCACGCCTCACCCCAAACCGCTCCAGTTGCCCACCCCCCTTTTTTTTTCTTTTTTAACAAATTTAATGGGAATTTCCCTTTTTCTGTTTTTCTTTTCTTTTGTTTAATTAGGTGTTAATGATGCTTTTTGGTTTGATTAGTTCTTAATTACCTTAATTATGTGTTAATTATCTTAATTAAATGTTAATTATCTTAATTAGATATTAATTACCTTAATTAAGTGTTAATTAACATTGTTAATGCTACCATAAAGATTTTCCAAAACTTGAGGGCTACCAGAGAGAAAAAAATTAAGAAGTGCTACCACAGAGAATTGCCAAAATTTGAGGGCAACCAGGGAAAATTTTCCAAAACAAAAAGGGTGGTTTTATATACGACAATACTAATAGTGTTGCACACTAGTATCTTTATTTTCACTCTTTGTGTGTAACTATTACCTTTCACTTCAATATCTCTTTTGCACACTTTGCTTGCATTATGAGACTCCTTTAGACTTAAAAATAAGAACTTCAGATAGAAGTAGCCGCACAACAACAAATCCCAAACTTTTGTTGGCAATAGCTCCAGCCTTGGTTAAGAGGTGAAACTCTTACCACTTGAGCTCCACATGATTCTCGTAAGAATATTAATTTTAATAGTAACAACCGTTATAATTCTAAAGAAGTTGAAATTGTACCAAAGCGAATATAATTTATATAAAATGAAATGATTAGAATTTTCTTTAATTCTCTAAAAGTCCACGGCCAATGTCCTTTTTTTTTGGCAAGATATATTGAATTAACCCGTCTTCTTAATTGTTATGTTTAACTTTATAAACTATTAGCATTTTTATCCAATATTTTTCCACAATTTACATTCAAAGCCAAAATTTAAAAAATAAAAATTTCTTTTTAAAAATGTTTTCGGCCAACCAAATGGTCCTAAAAAAGACAAAGGATATTTTATTTTTCGATGGAGAAAATGATAAAAACATTTGATGTCCCCGAATAAGGAAAACAAAAAAAAACAAGAGAGTGAAGATAAAGGCCTAAAGAAAAGAAGATCGAGTCTCTCTGTCTCTCTATTCTCGAACCTAACCCTATCTCGGAAAAAAATTAGGGTTCTAAGTTCTAACCATACTCCCTCAATTACATTCACCAACTCTTTTTCTCTCTTTCTAGATTCATCCATTTCAGCTTCCATTTCTTCGGATTCCCCCAAATTGATGAACAGATATCAACAGTGAGAGAAAAGATTGCGCGCAAATCATTCATTTTCGCCACATCGCAAACTTCGATTCAATTTTTTCGAAGGTTAGTGTTCGAGTAATCTCAATTTACGTTTTCAAGATTTAAAACTTGGATCTTCCGCATCTTTTAGCAAGAATTCGCTCTTTCTTTGCTCATTTTTCGAAAATTTAGATTCTTGCGGTTCAGTTAAACCCTAACGCTAATTACTGGTGGTTCTAGTGGTGGTGCTGTGGTGGTTAGGTAATTAGGTTCTTCATTTTAGGGTTTCTGTTTTGTTTCACTGCATTTTGGTTCCGTTAATGCGCATTTAGCGTTACGTGACTTACTAGTATCTTTTTCATCTTATAATTGATTGATTTTGTTTTTTTTAAAAGTTATATTTGGTGTTTTGTACTCATTTGTTGGTTTTACATATGTTTTGGAATTTGGATGCTGAGCTGTGTTTAATAAGACTGTTTCTGCCGGGATTTTGAAAAGTAGTGTATTTAATCAGGTGAACTTTGAAGATGAAAGGTCCGTCGGGATACCCTGTTTTGGATAACCGACCGATTGATCAATGGAAAGTTACGGAACTGAAGGAGGAGCTCAAGAGACGGAAGTTGACGACAAGGGGTTTGAAGGAAGAGCTCGTTAGACGGTTAGATGAAGCTCTTCGCGATGAGATGGAGGATGAGGAAGAAGAGGCAGATGTTGGTGCTGAGGAGCCAGCGCCTGGTGGTGTTGAGATGGAAGCTCAGAAAGAAGAGGCCGGCAATGGCGTTGAAGACGGGGTGCCTGGTAATGTTGAGATGGAAGCTGTGAAAGAAGGGGCCATCAATGTTGATGAGAATGTTAATCCTGATGGTCTGGAGATGGGAGTTGAGATGAAAGAGGCTGGCGTTGGTGTTGAGAACCCAGAGTGTGGTATAATTGCTGAATCTGCCGTAGCTGAGGAAGCTGGTGAGTTAGAGTTAGGTACTACTGAAAATGCTGTGGGATATGCGGGTACTGAATCTGTGTTGGTGGATAGTGAGGATAGTGTTGAGCAACTAGCGGAGGGTAAAAACCATGCAGATCAAGAGTCAGGGTTTGTAAGCGATCAGCCTCCAGAGATTGGCACATTAGCTGCGACTGATGTACCAATTACAGGTTTGGACGAAAAAGATAGTGAAATTTTGTTAACTGAAATATCAGGGGACGGGGGGAGGTTGCAAGATGGTAAAATGGAAAGGTCCAGTGAGGGTTCAAGAGCGCAGGAGCAATCTGAAGATGTAAAGCCACTACATGAGGATGGGAAGCTGGACTCTTCTGATTCAAACAACCAGGTATCTGAGGTCAGCTCTAGTTTAGGGTTTCCCATAAAATCTAATTCTATTTCTACTGATTCTGTGTCTTTTAATGAAAAGAATGACCTAAAGGATAACATAATTGCTGATAATGTTAAATTAGAATCTGATGTTAAGCCTGAGATGGTGCAACCATCATCAAGTGATTTAGTCCCCGACGGTGGCAAATCACATCCAAGTGATGTTGAGGAGCCACATGAAAACAAGGTTTTTGTTCAAGAGATAGATAACAATGTCACAAATGCGGATGTGAGCCAGAAAAATTATACTGCAGATTTCGGCTCTTCTGAAAAATTAAATTTAGATCGAAGTTCAGGAGATGATTCCATGGAGGAAGATGTCTTAGAAAGTAAGCATATTGATTCACATTATAATTCTGAAGAAGTTGTAGAGAAGTCTGAGAAAAAGGAGGTCACTACAATTATTGAAGAAAGACCTGTTGCAACCATGGATATTGATGTACCTGCAAAAGAGAAAGGTACCCGTGATGAAAATAAGGTTGTCGACGCTGCTTCAACTGACAAGAGAAAGCTTTCAGGTGTGTCTTTTGTGGTGGTATCCTTAGCTTTATCAATCATATTATGAACTTTTAGATGGTGTTAATATTTTGCTATTCATTTCGTCCATTACCTATAAGATATGTTGCTGTCTCAATAACTATGGGATGCGGTTCTATATATATATTTTTAGTATCTTCAAAGTTTTTTCGGACTGTCAATTTTGCACCCTAACGCATTGTTTGGATAGCAAAGAAGGAGGGAAAGGAAAGGGGGGGGAGGAAAGGGAAGGGAAAGGTGTGGTCCATTTCCCCTTTAAATCTTTCCAATTGTGGAGGGCTTATGCTTGTTAAAGAAGGAGGAAAATGGATCCATTCCTCTCCCTCCCCTTCCCTCCCTCAACCATTTATCCAAAGAAGTGAAATCGTCCCCCTCCCTTTTTCTTCTCTTCCTTTCCTTCCATTTCCTCCTATCCAAACAATGTAAATGATATTGGTTGATTACAATATCTTATTATTTTGTAGCTTAATTAATTTCCACAGTTTAGGTTTTTCTCCTGGGATTAGTTAGAGGTAACAATCAGATTCACTGTTAGTCTGTTTTCCTGTATCTGGGTGGATACATTTGGGTAAAGCTAATGCAAGAAAAAACCCTTTCTAAACCTAAGTTTTAAAGTATATCCTTATGTTAAGCCACTGAGGAAGAGAAATGTTGGATTATTATTGTTCTATTACCTTAGCAGATTGAATCGGCAGGACAATAAGTTCTCAGGTGAAACTTTTAGGTGTAAATTAACGGGTGCAATAGTCATTTGGTCGCACTGCACCACTTCCTTTTGTGCTCTCATTGATACTACTAGTCGATTAGCAAAGTTCGTAGATAGCTCAAATGCTCAATGCTATGTACTTTTTGTGCAAATTTCCCCCCTAGTGGATAAGCGGGAGGTATCAACAGTATCTCCTGATTCTTTTCTGATTGTGGAGCTTTGGTGTAGAGTTTAGATGGATGTGATACTGTGTGAGACCACATATAAGAATTTGTGGTCTGTATAGTACCTCCCTGAATGCTCAACGACGTTGGTGAAGAAGGCTGGCTAGGTTTCCTTGTGTCTTTGGTCTTTAGCATTGCACAGCTACACTTCTAGTATAGACTTTCGAGAATGCATTTAAAAGATGTGTGCTAGAGACATTGCGTCCCACGATGAGCTGCTTGATTGCAAGGCTGTTAAGCTGCATAATAGCCTTAATGTCATTTTAGAAGGCGTTTGAGCTGTTTGAATTTTGCTAAGAGTATCTTGATGCTAGCCTCGAATTTTGTAACAACTTGAAGTAATTTTTGTTATTACATAAGCTAAAAAATTGGATTGTGACAATTGACTGAGAATCTACTATTTCTCTCTCTTATCAATTTCCACTCATTTGTCCACATTTTTTTTTAAATAGTTTTACAGCAGTTTTGCTTTGGTTTGTTCTGAAGATACTGGTTAGACTAGAAGAATTTTGTGATGGGTCGAAAAGATGATTGTATACGGTGTTGCCAGGACAACAGTGTTTTTTCGGTGAATTCGTGAATACCGTATCTTCACAGAAGGGGATGGAGGCTGGTCATATTATGCTTATTTATATGTAGACCTTTTTTTTTCACAAGTTGACAAAAGAGTGGCTACAATGTCTTTGTCTTGAACCTTACTACGTAAGCTGTGCGCAATGATAGTGTCGTTGCGCTTCCTGCTAATTTTTGTGTTTAGATTATCTTCCACTATCTGGGCGGTGTGTGTGGAGGAAAAAAGGAATTTTTGGAGAAAGGGATCTCTCTTCAATTTGATATCTTAGCTTGTTTATCTACTGTACAGATCAAGAAGCAGTTTTGAATAATGAGCCTCCAAAGAGGCAGCGTAGATGGAAAACTGAAAGTAACACTGTTAAGGAGCCTCAAACCTCATATATTCCTCCCCAAGTTGCAGTTAAGGATGTGGCCCAACCTGCTGTTTTGAGACGTAACCTCTCTGGATCTAATTCTATTGGTGGTGCTAGTGAGCCCCCTAAAGAGCGTGAAGGTTGGTCAAGTTGGTTTTACTGTTATTACCCACCTAGTACACCCAAATCCTTGTTTTCTAACATACTGTTTTTAATATTTGCAGTTCCACCCTCTTCAAAACCTGCTACTAATTCCCTCAGGATCGATCGTTTTCTGCGCCCTTTCACCCTGAAAGCTGTTCAGGAACTTTTGGCCAAAACAGGGACTGTCACCAGCTTCTGGATGGACCACATCAAAACACATTGCTTTGTCTCTGTAAGCTCTTTTTCTTCTCATACTTGGATATGCTTCTGTGCTGATATTTCACTGCTATCAGTTGTGTAATTGTTGCTTCTGTAATTTCATTTCATGCAGTATTCATCTGTTGAAGAAGCAACGGAGACAAGGAATGCTGTCTTCAACTTACAGTGGCCTCCAAATGGTGGGCGCCATCTCGTGGCTGAGTTTGTTGATCCTGAGGAAGTTAAATCACGTTTGGACTCGAAACCGCCTCCATCTCCACTAGCTCCGGCGAGTTCTGCCCCAACATTTACCGAACCACCTCCAACAGTGCCACAGCCTTCACCCCGTCAACAAAGTCTCAGGCAGCAGATGTCACACCAACCTACTCTACCACCCCCTCCTCCTCTGTCAAACCCGCCACAAGCTAGGGAGTGGGCTGGTCTTCCACCACCCCCTCCAATTGAGAAAGTCGAGGCTCCTATTTTGACCTTGGATGATCTGTTTCGGAAAACCAAAGCAACACCTCGGATCTACTACTTGCCATTATCCGAAGAGAAAGTGGCTTCTGTACTTGAAGCTCGGCGTAGAACCTCTAAGCAGTAGGGTCCACCCCAGGCTGATAACTGGTTGCTATGCTCGGTTTAGGATGTAAATGTTGAGGAAGAAATGATGTATTTGCAGCTTTCTTGGTCAACAATTAGTTAGTATTAGGAAGAAACTTCTCCCGCTGAGGATTTTCGGGTGATTATATTTGCTCGGGGGTCTCCCGTAAGATTTTGTTTCGAGTTATTGAGTGAACCCCATATGAATGAACCGTCATCCTTTGAGCCGGATTGTGTCTCCTTTGTTCTTTTATTGAACTGAAAAATCTGTTTTCCGTAGGACTTAATTGGATAATGCTATTACCTGAAATATGGATTTGAGATTGCTATGTTGTGTGTTGATCCCTTAGAATGTAAATTGGCAATGCTACTTATGCACTATCGATAAATTACCTTCAGTAACCACCGCAAAATCTCCAGAGCATCACAAATTTTCTGAAAACTCGCGCTGTGTTTTGGGCCATTTGACGTTGGCAGTCTCCGCCTAACACTTGCAGAAACTGTCTCTGATCAATCGACTATGACCTGATCGCCACCCGATTGCCAATTGGTCAATTCATTCAGGTCAATGAGGATTCTATGGAGGACATGGATAGGAATAGGACCATGAAGATGCACGCATCGTATCGCACCAAGATAATATGTATGAGAGGGGAGTATGCGGAATAGGGAGGGATAAGAGGAGGGGGGGAGGACTTCAAAACCTTGATTGAAGAAAACTGGAAGCAATATTGATAGGACTATTTTCTCAAACCAATTTTTAACACAAGGGATATAAACTAAATAGTTTATCCGTTCTAAGAGCACTTGCTATGCATTGGGGTTCAAATCCCTATCAAATATTCTCTCTTACTCTCTTTTTGTCACATCAGATTCTACTAACTTTTTCCATTTACCTTACCATATTTCAGATACCTTCCGACAGTGTTAAAGGTTACAAATACATAATTTAAGTGTGCCCCACCTTGTTTTCTCTCTCCAAATACACTATGAATTTTTGTTTTTATTTCATGTAGCAATGACACATGTCAAATGATGGTGAATTTGAGACTCGCATTTCAAATAGCCTTTAAGTATACTTGCAATATCCATGCAATGAATTTGGAGGGTATTTGACTCCCATTTTACAATTTGGATTCCAATAAAATCCCCAATGCTGGTGCTCTAAATTAGTTGCAACACTTTTAGGATTTTCTAAATTACTTGTACTATCCTTTTTTATAGTAATGAGTTTGCTCTACTTATCTCCTAATTAGATTAGATCTTTTTTTTTTACGTTTTTTTTCTTCTTTCTCTCCTTTTAACACACATTCCGTAGAATTGTACCTCTCATCACATTGTAACTAATTTAGAACTAATTACCGATTCTCTATCCTTGTCACACTAAACAAACAAGAATGGTTGGCCTCAATAGTAATGGAATTGTTGAAAGGGAGAAGAGGATATGAAGATTTTCAACCCAAAAAATTAGATTATGTATGTCAAAAACTGATAAACTTACTTGATCAAGCAATTTCAATTTTAACAACTTTTGTGAGATCCATATTCCATGGATTTGCACAATTATCTTTTAAAAACTTACTAAAAACCTGTAATATATGGATTGTAAGAGATGAAATTGAAAATGTGCAACTTTAACAAATATAACATGCTAATTTAGAAAATGTTTTTAATGTGTACACGTAGTCTTTAAGAGTTAAGACTATAGATAACGTAATCTCAAAAAAGTATCGACAAGAATTATTCTCTAGCTACGTCCCAAAATACTCTTCTTTAATTCATCTACCTTTACAAAAAATGCGTCAAAGTCAGAGTCGAGAGTATTATGATGCATAGGAAGTAACAAATCTTTGTAATAATTACGTTTGAATTTTACAAGATATAGATGATCACAAATTTATTAAAAAAGGCGGTTTAATTAGACCAACCAAAGCCCACATTCTATTAACAAGCCTATTCTATCTTACTCTAACCCAATACTATTCCTAGACATTTAGCACACTCTACTTGTTCATTCTCTTCTCCTCTCCCTATTTCAATTTTAGTTTCGAAATATAACATGCGATTTCTAAAAAAAATATGACTTACCGAATGAATTAAACTAGTCACTAAATATATTAAACTAGTCACTAAATAAATTTAACATTGAGTATTGAATGAAATAAACAGGTCACAAAATGAATTAAATAGGTCACAAAATGGATTAAACTGGTCCTTATTTTCAGAGGACAGTTTGTTGATTTTCTTCTTATTATTGGGCCGATTGGGCCGTTGCCCAATTTTATTTTAAAAGTAGGCGGTCTCTTACAAGACCAGCTGATAGATGATTAATGTGAATTCACAAATTTTTATAATATTTACGTTCGTATTTACAATATCCTAGTCCGAAGATATGGTGGGTCCCTCCAGAGCCTAGAGGGCTGTTTGAAGGTGAATGCAGATGCTTGCGCGGATGAGGATGGTTGGCTAGGATTGGGTATTGTTTGCAGAGATGAAAACAGTGTGGTGATTTTTGCGAGATCGAACTCGAAGAGTTAAGGCTAGATGGTCTATCGAGGTGGCGGAATGCAAAGCTCTCCATATGGCGCTAAGGTTGGTGAAGAGACAGGCTGCGTGATGTAATCCTAGGGTCGGATCGTGAAGTGCTTATTTCCCCCCTTGCAGAACGTTCTATGTGTTTAGCTGAGCTTGATTTCATTATGGGTGATATTTTTGTTTTATGTTCTTCTTTTAGTAGTGTGTCTTTTGTCCATGTTAGTAGGGATGGGAACGAGAACGACTTCAACAAGAGTGTTACTTAAGGGGGTCGGAATTAAAAGTTTATGAAAAGTGCAACATTTTCCATCCAACCGAACAACAATAATGAAAGATTATGCAAACTGCAATTACTATAGATCAAGCATAACAGGATCGATGAGATCCATTTTATTTAGGTAGTGATGATAGTAGCTAGTACATAAACTTAAGCCATGAAATTAAAACTTTAGTAGTAGTAGTAGTTCATAGCACCCCAAAATAGAAGTTAGACATCCAAAATCTTAAGCGGATACATTGTTGTAATGCTCTATATTTCAAAATCTTAAGAGCGAGAAAAGACATCCAAAAT
Source organism: Patellifolia procumbens (assembly GCA_947645195.1). Taxonomy (NCBI): domain Eukaryota; kingdom Viridiplantae; phylum Streptophyta; class Magnoliopsida; order Caryophyllales; family Amaranthaceae; genus Patellifolia; species Patellifolia procumbens. The sequence continues at coordinate 7,538,227 of CANSGD010000144.1, forward strand.
AGAAGACAAAAGTGTTTCTACTGCCCACTAAAGGAGGCTAAGAAAAAATTAGGGTAACAAAAGGTAAATCTTGAAGATCAACCAAAAGCCTACTTCTTGGCATCATCCTCTTCCTTCATCTTCTTCTCCCATCTACGCTTCTTGTAGTCGAGCAACATTTGTGGCATCTTCGTCATCAATTCAGCAGTTCGAGCCCGTTTCTCGGCTGCAATTCTGTCACACTTATGTCCTTTCCTCTTAGTTCTCATCTCTTTCCTCTCCGGATCATAGGGCCAGTCTTGTTCTGCAACTAAGACTTCTTTACGAAGTCTAGCACGGTGACGAGCACTTATACCCAAAGGCTTCCATGCACCGAGCTCCCAATAACCCCAGACACCTTTAGTGAGCTCATTTTTGTACTTGACTAGCTTCTCTTGCCAAGGATATTGGTATCCTGTGGCTGCTTTTGCTACAGTTTTCACAGCTTTGCTTGCCATCTCTCCTGATGATCAACCAGCAAAGGGCCAGGATGAGTGCCATTCATATTACAATTTGATAGCAGTGTTTCTAACAGAATCAACAGGATCAATGAACATAAGGACATAGATATATAGCATTGTTGATATTGGAATAGCAGCTAATCAAGGGAAACAACATGATCCTGGTTCTTCACATGATACAATGTCCAAGAAAATAAAAGCCCAAATGCATCAACATGTAGAGCCATTAGTTTAAGAAGGATCACAGATTTGTTAGTTTAACCATGGTTTTCAGACAAAATGATCATAATCAAAATATTAAACGGATGAGCATCAGAAGTGATGAAAACATCGTAACAGAAACCAGAGAAAATGGACCCCAAAAAACCAATCAAAGGCAATGTCTAAAATTCCAACCTTTCTAGTACAATATTTTAGTCCAAACCAAAGGGAGAACCAACACAATCAACAACAACAACAAAGCGGTATTCCCAAAATGATTTGGGGTCGGTTAACATGAATCACCATCTAAAATCGTTGAAGAAAAGAGAACCAACATAACTCGAACAAAAAAAGGACATACCAGAATTCTACAAAATACACCATCTTAGTCAAAATACACAATTTCTCCCCCCGCCCAAGATAAAAGCCGTTCTTGCTTTTCCACAGTCACTAGAAGATTTCAGTTCCCATATATATACACACAAAACTCTGTTATTAAATGACTCTCACGTTTCCTGTAACAATCCTTGCTTTTCAAGATCTTTTATCCCCAAACAGTTTACACCAAAAGTATAGCTGTTTTAGGACAAGGGAATATACATCTTGCAAAAGGTTCAAAGTCACACACCTGAAAAGATACAAATTGTAACCTTCACCGATATTTGAAATAAGAAATGTGTGTTCGTTCAATGAGTCTAACTTCCTAAAGTACTAGTTCCACTTCCATTGAAGTTGATCTTCAACGAAATATTGAAGTTTCTTGAAGTAATTAATGATTCATCAAAAAGCTCCTAAAAAATGCACGTGTAACAACAAATAAAACATCCTAACCTTACAAAAAAGCAAGTTCAAAAGAAAAAGGAACTTTCTGAAAAATATACAAAAGCAAATCTTAACTACCTAGGTTCTCTAGATAAGCAACTTCTTCATTTGCAAAGAAGGTAAGTGCACAAGAAACTTCGGATTCCACAGAAGTTTGTTACCCAAAAGAAAGTACATCCATGAAAGATGAATTACCCATAGCTAATTATGGCCAAACCAACAAGGTCCAAAGCAAGGAATTAGAAACCTCTTATGATTTTCATAATCTTTTTTCTGGGAGTAGGGAGAGCTAACTCAACCACAGGGATTTGCAAATGTCCATCATTCACGCTGTCCAATAACAAACAATGTCTCCCAAGATTACAATGCCATCTCATCTGGTGACAGTTTCAGTTAACGATTCATGTTAGCCGATCCCAAATCACTTTGGGAATAAGATTGTTGTTGTTGTAATATCAAACTTGAGTTCTGGATCATTGACTCCTCTATGCTCCAATTTCAATAAGACAAAAACTCGAGATAAAATTATGATCGCAGCATCACCCAATTCAACAGTCAGAGTGCTCGAATATCACTCAGGTAAGCGTGTGCTTGTCATGTCCAATTAGAACAATCAGCAGTATCCCCTAATCTACCCAATTGCACAAGATTAATCTAACCCCTCATTTCCTATGATAACAACTACAAACAAACTTAAATAACCAGATTTACCACATAGGGATGAATCTTAAACCACATTCCATCTTTGCAAACATAGTAAAGTAAAGGTTACTTCCATCTATTAGTAAAATCAAAACCCAACATCCTCTAACATTTACACATAAATTATTTGAGGTGATAGAGGCAAATTAATATACTTGCAGTTAGGACTTAGGAATAGGAAGCTGAATAAAGTTAGTGGTTTGTATTGAAACTTTGCCCTTAATATTATATACTTGCAGTTAGGACTGTGAGACTTTACAAGCAGATATCTCTAAGTGCAGAAATTGCGTTACAGATTGAAAAACAAACTTACCATACCAGTTAAGGCGGTCTGCCGGCGAAAGTTGTTTGTGCAGAAATTGCGCTAGCGGCAGCAGGAGACCAAAGGTAAAGAGCGAGCCAGGGTCATGAAATAGTATAAAGGATGGGGAAGGTTTGTTTGTACGCGTATTGTACTCGAATCAACTAACTAAATGTAGTTACAAGTAATTTACTTGTTTACTATTGTAAAAATAAGTTGTTTAATATTTGTTTTTTTCTTGTAATATTGATTAATTAAGGAATAATTATAGTATTCATACTAGTATTTAGACCCGTGCAAAATGCACGGGAAATTTCTAATGTCCGGGCAAATTAAAAGTACACGTGATACAAAAAGTTATTGGATTTTTTAGAATAATCTTATCCCACAAAACTCAGTCAAGAGTAAATAATTGTGATTTGAGTATTTTGGGTCACGCTTTTAAGTAAATCCATAACAAAGAAGTTTCAATCCATTATTGTCTAGTTATGTGATTAATAAGTATAGACTGATACCCCCAAACGTTTTTATTATTTAATTCGAGAATTTCAAACTCATTATTCTATTTTTATAATCCATGTATTTACATGAAAAAAACTTAGTTCAAAAATTCGCCCAATAATATTGTACTACTACCAGTCACCTAAACCTTTTCTAACTTGTCAATTGTGTTTTTAATCGTTATAACCCGTTACAAAAGATTCTTTTAAAAAGTTAGCTAATGTTATAATCAATTGGTCGGATTATCTTATATAATGAGTTGTTAGGAAAAATAGTCAAAATTGAAAATTATACTCCTTTACGAATAGGGACATTGGTATTGTGTACGTTTGTTGATGTATATCGTTGATCACGAATATCTCTAATTGTACATGAATAGAAATTATAAATAGTCGATATTATGAAAGTGCATATTAAGATGAATTAAGCAAGATCCCACATAAATATGTTTTTTCTTACATAAAAATAACACAAGATGGTGAAACAGCATAATATGAATAGTATAAAAAGTCCAAAGATCTCTATTAAAAGAAACCCATAATTTTGAAAAGGTAAAATGGCCAAATTTTATTTAACAATATATTGGATCGATACCTCCAACATTTCTATTGCTCTAACCCGTGAGTTTTAAACAAGTTGATATTCAAACTTTGGAAAAAATTGTTATTCTATTTTCTCTGTGGATAGGTTTCATATGTATTATATGATTATATCCCATATATGTTTTTTTAAAATTCAAATTCGATTAATAAATCTATTTGTTGGGTGGTGGTTATAGTGGAGAGAGAGATGATCAGCAATGACGAAGACGGCGGTAGCGGCAATGGTGGTGGAGGTGGAAGAGGGGAGAGAAAGAAACTTAGACTTACCAAGGAACAAATCATGGTGTTAGAATTTCTCTTCCTTTTCTTTAAAAACCGTATTTTGTAATGGTCAATTCACTACGGTTTATTTAATTAAATAATATATTTTCTCCCTTCTATTAAAAAAGTAAACACAGTCACATTTAATACCTTAACTTTTCAATCAGTATCATTGTTACATTACGCATTAAGTTTTAAACAAATACTTAAAAATTCTTAATACTACCTCCGTTCCATATGCATTGCAACCTTTGACAATTTACACTATTCATACACTACCGTTTGACCTTCTTTTGTGATTTGTACACAAGGATAAATATAGCCATGTGGGATCTTGTTAGATTCGTCTCGATATATGCTTAATTAATATCAACTTTTTATAATTTTTACTTAAATAAAATTAGAGATATTAGCGTTTAAAGTAGTGCGTTGGGAGGCGTAAAACTCCTTGTGTTGCAATACATATGGAACAGAGGTAGTATTATGGATTATGGTTACCTATTACGAAACTACGGAAGGGTTAACCAAGTAGGCCTTTGAAAAGGTAATAGTGGATTAAACTCAACTCGATTCTTTTATTGATTATAGGAGCAACATACTTTAACCGATAAACTTCCAAATGTTGGATTTTTACAAGAGTTTGATTTAGTAAGGATTGAAAACCATCCTTCATACAAAAACGAATACTTATGACGAACACGATCCCATCCAAATCGCACCATAACACAATCTATGTTCAAACGAGTTACGCTCACGTCAGGTCCATCAATTTCTTATGTCGACATACGCGCCAACCTCTGTGGCGGTTTTGCCAACGCCCCAAGCTCACCACTCGAGTCGTGCTTGTGACGGACCCGCACCACAGCAAGCTCGCGCGAGCCTGCGCTCGATGACCCCCATCCCATCCCCTGCGCCATCTATAGCGAGATCCTAGGGGAGTATGAAATGAAACTCAAGCAAACGCCATAATCACATACTTACATGACATCCAAGTCTTTAAAAATCTAATTCTTGTCTAATCTTTACTTTCTTTGTTTTCCCCCTCTTCTCTCTTTTCGTCTGCAAACACACTCTTCACAGCAGCACTCAAATCTCTGAAATCTCATACTCGATTTCTTCGGTACATACTTCTTTTCTTCATCAAATTGCTACCTATAATTTTCTCAGTTCTTCTTCATTTACAAATCTCTTTCTCTTCTTTGGAAAAAATTGTGATTTCTTTAGTCAATCAAATTCTTCTTTATTCTGAAGTCTTGAGAAGTTTGCAAATCGATTTGCTCTTTCTGTAGAATAAATTCATTCATTTAGAGTCTTGAATTTATGTCATGAATTTGCTGCAAATTTGCCATTTTTGATGTGTATAATCATTTCTTGCTTCAGTTCTGAGGGTTTATTAGGGTTTCTGGTTCTTGAAACGAATTGAAGGAGATAAAGAGGGTTTTAAGCTGAGAAATTGAAGAAATTTCACCCATAAAGTTCATATTTTGGGTGCATATTTCAATTGTTACTAAGGTTTGCTGGGATGAATAGTGTTTTCAGTGAACAAATATTAGCTGATAAGCTCGCCAAGCTCAATAGTACTCAACAATGTATAGAAAGTATCCTTTTTCTTTTTCTTTCTTTATTATCAGCTCAAATTTAATGTCTTTTTGCTCATTTTTGAACTTTAAATTTTGCCCAAGTGCTACTTGATACTCCCTCCGTCCGACAATGTTCTTCCCTCTTCTTGAATATATGTGAGTTATAAAATAATGAATTGGGAAGAACATTGTGGGATGGAGGGAGTAGTAATCTACTTGCTACATGTTATGCTGTTAATCGGAAGTTGATATGTTGTGCCTCTATTTGGATATGTATATGTACTACTTTGTGGCCAAATCTAGTAATATGTGATATTCTGATTCGTCGTAGAACCATGATTTGCGGTCTACTCTGCAATGTTTGTTTGTGACTAATCGGTCGTTAATTTTGTGTGCTAATTGAAGTGGACAAATTTTTTGTATGTCTACTAGATTGGTTGTCTTTATTGTCTACCGGAGTGTGAGCATTGTAGGTAATGAATCGGTGGTATAAGTATGCTGTTTTAATTGGTTTGCTTAGTCTGAAAGGAGAGAGCACACTTTAACATGGTGTTATGGTTAGAACACTTTGTTCTTTAAATTGCAGGCCATCTTAACAACATGGAATGATGATTTCTTCGAAGTTATATCTAGTTACAAATTTTCTATATTTATGGTATTTGTTGTACAACATAGTCGTGAGAGAAAAAGATCTGTGCGTTTCAATGCATAGGACCAACATTTTAGGAAGGGAAAGTTGTGGTGTAAATGAAAGTGTGGAAATTATGCAGGGGTATTAAGTGCCAATAGCCTATTATGCAAGTCAAATTGGTGTTTAGGAGTACTTAGAGAAAACTACGGATCGTCATCGTGGTGATATATCGTTTAGGAATGTGGAAATGTCCTTCCAGAAGTGCCTATTTTGGAGACATTTGAAGGGTTTTTTCATTGCGACTTCCAAATTTGTGATGGTTGGCATATTAGGTGTTGCTTTTGTTAAACCATCTTTGATGTACCTCCTCTCTAGCTGTTAATAAAGGTATTTAATGTGATGCCATTTGGAGCTAAATGAATGTTGAATTGGAACAGATGTGATTATATAATAATTGAAAGCGTTGTGGTAACTTGGGTATAGAGCTTAATACCGAAAATTCTACACACCAATACTAAACCCCCTTGGATTGTATTATACCACCTATATGATTACTAAGTTTTAGATCCATATTTCGAGTGAATCAAAATTAAATAAAAAAATGGATTTCCTACCCATACCAGCGGGTCTCTATTCGCATTCCAATCAGATGAACCAAATGCCACCAAAGTCTTTCTATTAGCAAAAAATTGTTAGTTTGGTTGGTTACGACGTGGCTGAAATTAATCTATTGTGTAGTTTTTGGAACGAGAGTGCTAGTTATTCCTTAAAGCACTGCCTATGATGGTAGAAATTAAGGCATGGTTTCTTACTCTTCCTCTTAACACTTTTGAGGGCATAGGCCTGGGTATTGTGTTTGGATGGATAACTTGGTATGAAACAAGGTTACTCCATCTGTTCAAATTTAACCCGAGTTTTTGAGTGTATTATTACGTGTAACGTGTATCAGGATTAAGTTTCACAAAGAATCCTAAAAGTATATTGGATATGTGAGCATGTCAGGATCTTTTAACTACCTTACTGTGATAAGAATGCTTTATGTTGGTCTCTGCCTAGTATCACAATCTTTAACGGAACCAGGCTTTATGCATATATCAAGCTCGAAGAAAGTTGACCAGGATCAAGGAGGGGACCAACTTAGGAATGTCATTTATATTGGTGTCATGAGTTGTGGTTCTAAATATGTCATTTATATTGGTGTCATGAGTTGTGGTTCTAAATATGTCATTTATATTGGTGTCATGAGTTGTGGTTCTAAATCATCTAAACATCTATGCATGTTATGCTTTTAACAAGCAAGTATCCGTGAACTCTGTCTAGGGTCTCTGAAGTTTATTATACATCCTCTTTTCTAATTGCAATGTGTTGACCTTTCACGTCTCCGAATGCACAAATTTAAACGTTTATATGTTTTAATTTTGTTTAAGAAAAAACTATAATAAATGGATATTAAGTATATATGGAGATAAATATAACAAGATCTCACATGACTATATTTGTCGTTATTTATAAATCATACTAGAAGGTCAAAGGAGATTGTATGAATAGTTTAAAACTTCCCAATGTTGTAATTAGATGTGGAACGGAGGAAGTATACATTTAATATATAGCTCTGGAAGGGTATCCCATGAGCTTACCTATTATGTATTTATGTCTGTAATCACAGCGATGCTCTTGCGAGGGAGATATGCTCTTTTCTTACTTTGGAGAAGAAACAGCTTCATGCAAATATTGTTACCTTACCCTAACAGTAAATGTTGCTTAAAGGCCTGGTACGTCTGTTATATCAGCGTGTATTATCTGGTCCTTTGAAATTTAGATTCTCTGTACATGCATGCGTTATGGTCTTTGAGATGTATGGCTTGGACTGAGATACTGGATTTGTGGTTCATCTCATCGTACTTTGTTTGGTAGACAGTAAGCTACATTTACTTCTCAATGTTGTGAGTTAGTGTATTATTAGTTTTGGCCCCTTTTTACTGTTCAGGCGGTTGTATTAGCATATCTCATGTATAATTGGGTAAGAGGCTTGCTTTTCTTTGTTGTCTGCTTTGTACATGTTGCAGGAGTCACTTTTCTATTTTAAATGTTATATTGATCAGCATGAACTATTTGGTTCCTTGATTTGGTAAAGTGTTTTTAGAGGTAGATCATGGTTTTAGAGTGAATCTAATGTGCCATATTTAGAACTGGATTATTGTTCTGTAGAATGTTGCAGGTGAAGTCCCTACTATTAATTTTTCGAGTAAGGACGATCTTCGTCCTGCTGCTTATCGGCTGATTGTCAAGGATAAGGCTGTAAGCGGTTTTTGTATCGAGGTGGGATCGGCATTGGGAATTAACATTTTTATTTTGTCACTTCTTATGTTTTATGGGATGCCTTTATGGCTCGTTTGGTCAGTGGTAGTAATTGGTGGTAATGGTTTTAAAATCACGTGTAATTTGAAAGGAAAACCCCCACACATTACGATAATAACGGAAACGCATTTCTGAACATATCATCTTCATTACAAATTTCTGTTTGCACTCAATACCACCTTTTAAGTGATTACAAGCTTGGGGTGCATTAATATTGCCATTTGTGTACTAGTTCTAATACAAAATTACATATAAATTTATTCCTATTACTACCATTTATTACCATCTACCAAATGCGCTGTTAGTGGTTTCTTATCTACTTAGAAAACTCATTGTTTATCTAGCTTAGCCTGCTTTATCTCGATTACCTACCTCTCAGGCTGTGGGCTTGAAAATCACCTCTCTTTTTTGGGTGTATGATTCTCTTTGGCTTAATATCCTAAGTTCCTAACCACTGTTGAAGTCCATGCATATTTACGTTTCTTCCGAGTCAGCAAGTGTTTTTTTCTTACCCAAAAACTTGATTCTTGATCTACATACGAGCATGAAAGTTTAGTGGGCGCTCATGTTGTTGGTTTGCATAGATGATCTTCTTGGTTGAAACTTGGTTTTAATACCCCCCTCCATATTATATGTTTCTTGGAAGCTGTTGCCATATCCATAATGGAAGTTAGAAGATTGTTGGTTATGTTAGTAGCATGTCTCTTGTATTTGCAAGACATCTAGAAGTCTAGTTGCCTTAACTTTTGACGTAGCGCTGTCACACTGGTGTATATTTCACCGGAGCAAGGCTGAAGTGGTTGTAGCAACATGGAATCAACAGTTTCACAGTTCTGAGATGGCGCAGAAGGTTCCTCTTTTGTATCTTTCCAATGATATACTGCAGAACAGCAAGCGTAAAGGAAATGAGTTTGTTATTGAGTTCTGGAAGGTGCTTCCTGCGGCTCTTAAGGATGTCCATAACAAGGGTGATGATCTAGGAAAAAAGGTCGTCTCAAGATTGGTATGCCTTGTGTTCATGGCATTTATCTCTTTTGTGCCTATAATAATGATAAATTGCTCTGAAACGATTTTTTATAGATTTGATACTCCTTGCCTACTGGATGTCTTTAGTTTCTGATCACTAATGCAATTATTATATTACTTTTTTGATTGTGTTTGATGTAATCATCAATTTGAATTATAGCACCGCTTCTCTTAATTCATGATTCATATTCCAAGCTTTAATATGTGCTTTGAAGGTCAAAATATGGGAAGAAAGAAGAGTTTTTGGATCCAAGGCACAAAACCTGAAAGATATAATGCTTGCAGATGGGGCTCCTCCTCCCCTTGAGTTTAATAAAAAGCGATCGAGAACAGTCAAGATTGTAAGAAGAGATACACGTTCCATAAGGACGGTGAGTCCTAGTATTCTGTAGCTTTTGCATATCTTATAGAAGTTTATAGACTTTTTCTAATTTGTGGATGTAATGCTAAGTTTTTGAACACTGTCTTGTAATGGCTTTCTGAGGCCACATGGAACCCTTAAGATTGTAATTCATACATACTTTGACCTTGGATGAGAAGCTACTTGAAGCTGTAGTTGTCATTCTTTTATAATGCCATTCTTTTCTTTGTACAAGTCTTCTCACTCACAATTAAACTGACTATTATTGATACAGAAATTATCTATTGGGGGCCCGGCAGAGAAAATTGTTTCAGCTTTCCATTTAGTGCTTAACGAACATCTTACAGAAGAATCAGAGCTGAAAAGATGCAAGTCTGCAGTTAACCGTGTGAGGAAGATGGACCATGATGTCGAAATAGCTTGTGCTCAAGGTAAAAAGTTAGCTAGGATTGAAACTCGATTGCCCTTCTAATTTTGAAGATAATTCCCCATTTGATCATTAGAGATAAAATATATAGGATTTTGTAGTGGAATATGATGAATTTCTTATAAGGAAAGCTGAGCTTGATGATCTACTTTGCAGCAAAAGACCCGAAGCGGAAAACGTTGGCCAAAGAGTTGGAGGAGGAGGAGGCTGTATTAAAAGAGTGTATTGAGAAACTTAAATCTGTTGAAGCAAATAGAGCAGCTCTTGTCTCTCAGCTGAGAGAAGCACTGCAAGAACAGGTATGAAAGGAGACTAGTTATCTGTGATCTGTCAACTTTAGTGTATTCCTTAAAGGGTAGTTTATTATCTTTTATCTTGAAGCTCTAGGAGAAATCTGAATCTTTATGAACAGAGGTGTAGATGTAAGAAAAGGAAAGAATCTGAGGCCCTATTGCTTGCTCTGATTGTTTATAGTAGTTAAACTGATACATAGTTACCGTGTCTATTTGCAGGAATCTGAACTAGAGAATGTTCGTACGCAAATGCAGGTAATTGCTCTGGCCATTCTTTAATGCTGAAATATGAACTGTATTTGTTTCACTAAGCTTTAACACGATTGTGCAAATACAAATGGATGAAAGGGTACATTATAGCTGCACTCCTGATATATCAACTGATGGGAGGACAAACAAAAGAGATGATATTATGATCATAGTGTGCATTATGCAAGAACTGCCTCGGTTACTGCTGGGGTTAGGCTGTGTGTCTGTGTATATCTCATCCCAAACCTCTTGAAGCTGGTTAGACATCGTGTATATGTCAATGCAAATCCTTTTTGTGGGAATCTGATTTCTGTATTCAGTTGGTGAGAACCTGATCTAGTGTTAAGTTTATCATCCCAAATCCTCTTTGTGGGAATCTGGTTTACCATTGTGGATATCTCATGATCATCTCAATGCTCTTGGTTGAAGTTGATTTGGGGGGGGGGTTGTCAGTGGATTTTTTGAGGTTTTTTCCCTTCTTTGCACCTCAACTGCATTTTGATTAAGTATCCTGCTTAAGTGATATGGGTCTATCAAATAAAGCCTCATTGTAACTGGAGGGATTAGGCTGCATCCTCTAATACAAAGCTCCAAACTGTGTGGAGTCTTTTGCATTGGGTTACCGTCAAAGGCTGTCTTCTGTTGCATGAAACTCGTAGATGTTAGTGATTCTGAAGTTCGCCGAAAACTTATGAATTTTTCAGAGATGTGATGAATGAGGTGTATGATTTTACGGGTGAAGTAATGGTAAAAGTATTTGGTAAGCTACAACCGTTAGCATAAAGTATTTGGGTCAGATGATTCCTTTGTTTTATAGATTTATAGGCTGATGGGAGAAGTCATAGATTTTGTAATTCAGATAATAAAGCCTCATTGTAACTGGAGGGATAAAGCTGCATGTGTAACGCAAAGCTCCATATGATGGGCAGTCTTTCACTCTTTTGCACTCCATTACTGTCAGAAGCTGTATTGCATGAATATTGATGTAGATGTTAGTTATTCAGAATTTGCCGAAAACTTTTGAATTTTTGAGAGAGATGATGAATGAGGTGTATGATTTTACTGGTGAATTAATGATAACGTAGCTGGTGAGCTACACCCATTACCATAAAGTATTTGGGGTCAGAATGTCAGATGGTTTCTCTGTTTTATAGGATTATACCCTGATGTGATGAAGTCATAGAATTTTAGCTGTTACTTGACTCGTGGCCTTGTGGGTTGGGATGCTTTCAGAGATCTGATCCAGTTTTGCCTCGCTGTACTTTCATAGGCAAGCTTTTTCAGACTTGCTTTTTTATGCGATTGTATATGGTTAAATTTGGAGTCGACAGCCTTTCCTTTTGCGGGGCCTCCACTAGTAAGTATTACTATGCATCCAGCTGCAGTTGTGTGTTGACCTGTAGTCTTCATGATGAGCGGGGGGACTTCATCCTTTTTGGATTTGTCAAGGACTTCATTCTAGCCTTACTGTCCTATACCCCTATGATATGAAATTTGAGTATCTTATGACTCCCTCCAAACGCTTGGCAATGTTCTACAATGATTGGCAGATGGTTTAGGGATAAACCTGATAATTGGCCAGGCTGCACAGTTCACTAACAGCTGTTCACGTTAATGGGATAAATTGGGCCAGCTCATGCAGGTTACAGGTTGATCGGACGGGCTATTGCAGGAGCAAGGAGCACATGTAAAAATCAACCTATACGTCTCTTAAGCGACTATTGGCCTACCATTTTGGCCCTATATTAACCCTGACAAATAATGGCCTGTCCATTAAACGCCCAAACGCTTTCAACTAAACCCTAATCTTATGTCCATTGGGCTATCCTGCCAATAATCAGGCTATTTAGGAATATAAAATTATTAATATACTAATTTGGATGTCTTTGGGTTCAGGTTGCACAAGCGCAAGCTGAGGAAGCGAACAACATGAGAAAGCGGCTCAATGATGAAAATTATGTTGCAACACCAAATGGCAATGTGGGGAAATCCAAGAAAACTGCTGCTGACATTGCAGCTGAGGTTGTGGATAAACTCACAGCTTCTAGTTCCTCGCAGTTAATCATGACTTCTGTCCTGTCAACATTTGCTGCTGAAGAGGCTAAAAATGCTGGCCTTTCTAAAGCAAACTCAGTTTCAAGTTCTTATCCCTCTCAGCCTGTCAGTTCGGCCCCTAATTCAACCTCAAAGCTAGAGCAAGGCTCTTCAGTTTCACTCCCACCCGTAGCTGCTCCAACCCATCAGTATCAGTCAATGTTAGTAAATCAGCAAAGCTTGCAGAATATAAGCTCAAATCCTCAGACCCAGTATCAGTATGCACAAACACCAAGAGGGGTCAATTCATATGGTTATGGAGGTCTTCCACCACCTCCGCCGGTCCCACCGCCATCTCATGTCATGGGTCCGATGATGCCTATATCTCAAACACAAATGCAAATGAATCAACAACAGTTGATGCCAATGTCACAACAACAATCGATGATGTTGATGCAGCAGCAACCTCCGGGTCCTCCAAGTTTTCGCCCGCTTCAACCCCCCGGTATGGTGTATTTCACACAATCCCATCAACCTCAGTGATGGAAATTACTAATTAGCTTGTGATAATTCATTTAGATGGACTCTTTGCCCTTTTGAAGCATTCAAATGTTGTTTAAATTGCCCCCTCACAGACTGGGGGCATTAGAGAAGGAAGCAAAAAAGGGTGAGCTTTTTATTCATACATTAACATAGCAAGAATAATGATACTAGGATAGCAGCTCTTGACACAGTGCAGGTAGAGCTATGCAATGTGTAATTACTGATTAAGCCTGATACTAGGGTATCAGTCCCCTTAATGTGCTAATCGCTAACCGTAATTAGTATTATGTCCTTGTTATTGCTGTAAAAGTATTGTGTTCACTTTGATATGCATAATATTGTTCAATAGCTTCATTGTCAATGAAAGGTAAAGTGAATTTTGTAAAGTGTTTTCAAGCCAAAAATAAGGCTTGTCACTCAGCTGCTTTTTCAACAGGTAACTTTGGCCTTATTCTTTCGGATATATTTTTTAGTTCAATTAAGTTCATACAGGTGAGTTAAGAAGAGCTTAAGTCCAAAAGAAGTTACTTATGTTAATTACAACCTTTTGAAATCATTGCAAAAAAAAAGAACTTCTGAAAAAAATGTATAATTATGGCTGATTAAGGAGTTTTGTTCTTTTAAAACTTGTTCGATTAAATAGAACCTGTATCAAACGGTCTAACAATCAAATTAGGTGTTCAGTTACACAAACATTTTAAGTTAAGTGCAAAGAACTTTAATTTACCAAATATTAGATGATGTGAAAGACATAACCTAACAATTTAATTAACTTAAATTATATTTTAAGGTTTAACCATATTCTATACGACTATCACTTCTATATCAAAAAATTGAATTTCTATAAGTGAATAATTGATTGAAATAGAAGGCTTCAATCAAATGATAGCTCAACCTGTTGGCAACTGTGCCTACAAAAAACCAACAAAGCGTTACCAAGACATGAAGGCCAACCTCGCATAAAAAGTTACTACTATAAGTGAAGGCTTCAATCAACTATTATGATACAATTCCTTTGAACAAAAATAATCAACATTTCATCACAAGCCGCATAATGAAATCCCGCACAAATATTGGCAGATAATACATGATTTTCATCACAGTGGACTGATGGCCATAGGAGAACCAAGCAGGTGGGTTTTTTTTCAGTATGGCAGCAACTGTTTTCTTTGCGAACTCTTCTGCTGGTGTCGATTTAGGACCCTGTGAAAAGGTAGCTCGTTCGCGTATAGCCGAGTCATATTTCTTGTATAGCTTCCACTCTGGCATGCGACTGTAGGTAGCAATGGCGGCATTTCCTAAATTTGATTTGATAGCGCCAGGTACAACATTGATGACATCGATACCTAATATCCCAAGCTCTAACCTGCAAAAGCCGGAAAAGTAAAGACATTGTAGTCTATTCACAAGGTATTGGTCATCTAACTGAGAGGAAACCCTTTATACAGGGAAATCATGCAGGAGCTCTTCCTCGTAAGTTTGAACTAAAGTTTCGCTAGTTCCCTTACTTGACTCAAAATCTTAGTGTCACCAAATAGTGAAGAGAACAAAAGCAAAATGTGAAAAGGAAACCCTACTTTACATGTTAAGCTTTCTTCTCACCTCCAAAAACATTCCTAAAGATGGTCTTATGCATTGTTCTAGTTTAAGAGAATGACTTTATCAAACAATTTCACTGAAACAGAAGTTGTTAGTGACTAAATATTACAGAAGTTCTTTCTTTTAATATGACACACTACCCTTACCTATTTTCCTTCTCGCAGTCTCAAAGATGGACGAACTTTTAGAATGCCAGTTGCAGCGCGACAGCGACTGTATGATCGTTTTCTAACAGTAATCTAGATGACATTTTGTAGGTATTCACTCACAGCAGAAAGCATACATTAAAGAGACAAATATTTAACATTCAGTAACATTTTCCTTGTCAATCCATTTTTACCCACAAAAGCTCTACAAAGCTCGCGTAATTGGGCATCAAAGGCTAGATTTATAAGCTGCAAAACTCAAATTATAGACTAAATCAGTGAAAAAATACCAGGGGAATATACTTCCTCCTTTTTTTTGATGTTACACTTTCCATTTTAGGAAGTTTTTAATTAGATGTTACACTTTCTTTTTTGCAAAAAGTTTCTCTCTATCTCTCTCTAATCACATGATGCCCACTAACTTTTTCTCTCTATAGCTCTCCTATCCAAAAATTGCCTAAGAGTCCGTGAAAAAAAAAGTGTAACATCTAATAAAAACGGAGGAAGTATATACATTTTTAAACAGAAAAAATGCAGGGAAATATATATATTATATAATTTGAATGAAAGAACGAGAACATTTTATTAATATGGAAAACAGGCTCCATAAAAAGAGGACCAGAAAAAGGAAAAATAAACTGCTACTGATCCTATGAGAACCACGGAAAAGGAGGACAGGAAGTGTCCTTTGACATGATAACGTATCAAGACTAACAGGTTGTTTGGATAAGAAGAAATGGATGGAAAGGAAGAGAAGGGAAAGGGAGGGGGACAGTATCACATGTTTGGATACATGGTTGGTGGAGGGAAGGGGAGGGAGAGGGAGTGGTCCATTTTCCCTCCTTCTTTAATAAGCATAATCCCTCTAAAATTGGAAAGATTTGGAGGGAAAATGGACCACACCTCTCCCTTCCCTTTCTCTTCCTTCCCCTTCCTCCTCTCTCCCCCCCCCCTCCCTTTTCCTTCTTCTTTGCTATCCAAACAAAGCGTAAAAGATCTAATAAAACCTCCCATTATCTGGTGAATTACTTGCAGATCGATATTAGATAATTGTAATCAGAAGGCCAACAAGTCTCAGAGGATAGTCCGCTCTAAAGTTTTAACCTTTAGATCAGTTTATAAGGTCCTCATTGCTGTTTTCCATATCAAACTTTATCAGAAGGTAGGGTTCTTTCGAAAGTTAGGGGGTTCCACTAAAGCAGAAACTTATTGGACCGAGTATTGACTGAGAACATCAGCTGTACTGCAGACAGCACAGTTTGCCTGAGCTATCTGTTCAGACGACTATAGACGTTACTCATGTACATGGCGTATTTGATTCTGCTTATGGTGTTTCTCCATAGAAGTGGGCTTCATTCATTATTGGGAAGAACTTATGATGCAGAAGTTTAGGGGCTTTGCATATAAACAGGACCAGCATACTCAGAAAAGCTGCAGTATTTGCTACAGTCTGGAGTTCTAAATTGCAGCACAATGCTACAATTTTCAAGAGCAAGCTTTAAATTACTCAATCTCATGGTGTTAGAGAAAGAAATCTCTTCTGGCTTGTCTTCAGTCGTTAGCTTCCAGAAGATTTAACTTCAATCCAGTACAAAGTCTCCTAGTTCAACACCTAGCTGAAAGCTTACTACCCTCTTGCAAATTTTTATCTGCTTTTTAATGAGGATGCTCGTGAGCCTTTCAACAAACTATTGGCTGTTGGAGAGCCTATGTAGACAACTGCCTCAGATGGTTGTGCCGTGAGGTTAACTATCCAATGTTCCCATGTCTAAGAAAGAACTAGACAAACTCTATTGTATAGTGAGAAGCATAGAAAGTTAACAGTTCATGTGCCGGTATTTGCATCCACCACTATTTAACCATGTATGAGCACAATTATCGTGGCCTAATTAATTTCCTGCTTGTGATATTTAATTTAATCAATTATTGGTTAGCCAACATCCAAAAATCATTACTGCTTCTGTTCCAAAATAGTTTTTACACTTTCCTCCACCGTCCGTCCCAAATTAGTGTTTACCCTTCCATAGTAGGAAAGGCCATACTATTTCAATACCTCTCTCTTTCCACTCTATTCAACTATCTCCTATCACATCTACAAGTTCAATAGAATAACAAACGGTAACCAAGCAATAACTTTTTACCTATAACTATGTGCTTTGATAAGTGTCCACAAGATTTTGAAACCGAGGGAGCAGTCTAGTTACAACTAAGCTACATAATATTCTTATCAGCCTCCACACATCCTTTCCTCAAGCGTATATCCGTTAATTTGAGTGACAAACAAGACTTCAAAAAATTTAAAAAGAATGAGTTCGTGACAAAAACCTTAGCGAGTCCGTTAGAGCATGAAGAGCAGCTTTTGAAGCCGTATAAGCACCTGCCCAAGGTAAAGGTGACAGAACAGTAACACTACCAACATTTACAATCTTTCCTTTTCTTCTCAATGCCATGTGCGGAACCACAGCTTGAATTAATCGCATGGAACCTGTTTACAGAATTATATATACTTGATCAGACTCAAGTCTAAAGAATCCACATAGTCACATAGATGCCACTTACAATCTGCTCCTTCATAAGTATGCAAAAATACAAAAAAAAATTCCAAGTGTAGTGCCGGGGACCTGTGGTTTGACTAGATTCAAGTTTAGTGCGTCTACTCGGATACGGGTGTCCAAGTGTCCGACTCGGCTATTTTGTAGAAAAAGTCAAGTTTTTAGTTTAAAATGAAGTATCCAAGTGAAGTGTCGTGTCAGTTTGTCAGGCACGACACAACACGATATTTTTGAAGTAAATGAAGGTATCGGAGTAACATTTGTGCCCTCACCTTTTCATATTATAATTTCAGTGGCATGAGGTTATAAAACCTTAGTGGCCTAAGACTTGACAATGTTAAATTTCTGGCGCGATTATGCATTGTTCACATCACTTGCATAGTTTAATTAATGTTTAAGACATCATCAGGCAACTAGGAATTTTGCAATCATCAGGCAACTAAAATTGGATTATCTTATAACCTCACGGCACTAAACTTGGAATATGAAAATATTAAGGCACTGAACTTGAATTAGGTCAAACCTCATGTTACTAAACTTGGAAAATACCAGGTATAGATCATTTTTCCCAAAAGTGGAAGATGCCAACCAACAATAATATCCAACAAGCCTCCACAAATTCTTTACATTACCAATTTGACCTTAATAGGCTAATATCAAATGATTATGAGTTTTTGACACTCATATTGATCATGGATTGTACTCATTATTTGCTTGATCAGTATTTCACAATCTACTAGCAGGAATCTGATTTGCATCGTGCCTAATATGAACTAGAAAATATTCGCCAATCCTCAACTAAAATAACGAGATTTGGTTGGATAATATTATTTGAAGCTTTGTGTTGTAGTGGACTTAATTATTTATCTTCTCAAAGAAGAACACACAAGTAAACATCGGGAAAAAAATAATCATCAGCATATCGTTGATAAAGCTCATTTGAAGCTTTATGTTGTGGTAATGAAGTAACGGCCTTGCTGTAAATTCTGACTAGAGAATCAGAGTGGAACACCTTAAGATGGAATTGTCCTGACCTGTGTACACTGCTTAAAAATAATCACCAATTTGATCATCAAAATACCAAATATCCACATCTCAAACTTTCCCCAAATAAAATGGTGACCACAAAGCAAGACCATATAACATTATGTCACCTTATTTCATGTCACTCTCAAATGTAAAAATTCACAACCACCAGCACCACCCCCCATTATGGATCCTCTAGCATAAAGGCTCTTGGGAGTACTGTACTGAAAGTACTTCTAATAAATCTTAGAAAAACATCCTACTCCTATTAAGTTGATTGCGAAATGTTAATCACAGGATGCCCCATTTTCATAACTTCAATTAAGGTCGTGGGCACGACCTTCCTATTTCTTGTTTAGCTAACAAAAATTTGGCCAAATGGAGATTTTTCATGAGTTACACTATGGCCCAAATGCACTCCTAAATTGCAAAGATTCTTCTCTCTAAGAGTGTCTCCTCTTCACCTTAAAAACAAAGTTTCAAGTCTAACAAGTTCAAATAAGTTCGCATTAGTATGGATTAGTCTATCATCTTATAAAATAAGCTTCAATAAGTTCAAATAAATTCTAATAAGCTCATGAAAAATAAGGTGTAAAAAGTGGATGCCCCTATTAGTTGGTAAAGTCTTGCGAAAGGGTACTAACTACCCAAAATTCGTACCAAATCCCGTTTTCATCGCCCCTCTTCGTGGCTCTCTAAAAGAAGTATATGTTTGTGACCATCAATGAAAATCTCATACTAAAAATCTATCATTTCAATTTCTAAAAAACAAAAGCATAACTTTTTATGAAGTTTTATTAAATTCTTAGATATACTACTTTATTTATAAAATGTACTACTTTAAACTTTTTATCAATATACCACCCTATTTAATATACCACTTTTCTATAACCCATGATTTTCTTTAGGAAAAATTGCAAAAAACCACCTTTAAAAACCATAAATTTGTGAGAAACCATCTTTTAAAACAATTTTTGCAAAAAGAAAAAATCGTTTGTTTGAAACATATAAGGAGGGAGTAAATAATTAAAGTGTGCTAATATCAAATTTTATTGACAAGAAAAATGGTACTCAATGCCTCGTAAAATAATTTCAAGGCCGGGTTTCTGCCTAGAGGTTTCTTTTTACAAACAAAATTTTATTTTAGTTTTTTTTTTCGTAAAAATTATTTTAAAAAGGGGATTTTTTTAATTTTATAATAGGTTGATGATGGCCAATTGCTATCTATCAAATACAAACTGGGCAGCACTCATAATGATAACAATAAATTGAAAAGAACAGAAAGAAGGTAATTACTTCATATAAAATACAAAAAAAGAAAACAAGAAAGAGCATTACCATAAACATTGGTATCAAAAGTTTGTTCCAAAGAAGAGATAGGGATTTCAGCAAGAGGACCAACACATTGAACACCAGCATTATTGACAACTATATCAATCCGTCCAAACTTGTCTAAAACACTGCTTATAACACCATTAACACTCTCCTCAGATGTAACGTCAAGTTCCTTCACCATAAAACGTGGGTCTTGCTCCAAAGATGACATGGTTGACAGAGATCTGCTTGTAGCCACCACCTCACATTTCTGCGCCGCAAAAGCTCTTGCCAAGGCGTTGCCGATGCCCCCATCTGAGCAACCTGTGATTAGCACCACTGCTGGTGGTGGTGATAGTTGGTTGTTGTACTCCATTTGGGAAAATAAGAAATGGAGAGTAATTTGTAATGGTCAGAGTTTGTGAAGAAGAAGGCATTATGATGCCGGAGAAGTTGGGAAAGCCAGCTATTTAGAGTGAGTTTATAGGGAGTCTTTAGAGTAAGTCAGATTTTGGAGAGTCTCATTAAAGATTACCAATAAACTTACTTTAAGACTCCGACTTGGGGAGTCTTAAGGTGAGTTTTAGAAATTTAAGACTCACTTTAATAAAAGGAACCAATAATATCCTGCCACGTGTCTATATAGTGTGATCAAATTTTTTTGAAGAGTTTGAAATAAAGATCAAAACTGGAATGAGTCTTATGTGAGTCTGAAATATTAAAGAGTAGATAAAGTTAGTGAAAAGCTGATGTGACAGAGTTTGAAATATGGGAGGGAGTCTTATGGATAAACTCACCCTTAGGAGTACATACAAACTCACAATTCACAACAACACGCACTCGAGACAAAAAAAAAGAATAAAAAGATAACAATGCAGCACACATCCACCTGTGGTCCTATGGAGTATGGACCTACCCAAGTCAAAAAAAAACCATCATTTATGAGGTACTTAATTTATTAGGAATTTTTTTGCCATAATAAAAAAATTATTAGGAATTTTTCAAGTTTATTCTTTTCACAAATTATTAAAAGAGACGGTATAATCTTAACATAAAATTAGATCAATTAAAGCCCACATTTAATTAACAAACTCATTCTATCTTACTCTAGTACAATATTATTATTCCTAAACATTTAGCACACTCTACTTGTTCATTCTCTTAACCTTTCCCTATTTCAATTTTAGTCTCGAAATATAGCAAGTGATTCCTAAAAAAAACATATGACTCACCGAATGAATTAAGCTAGTCACTAAATGAATTAAACTAGTCACTAAATAAATTTAAGACTGAGTATTGAATGAACTAAACAGGTCACGAAATGAATTAAATAGGTCACAAAATGGATTAAACTGGTCCCTATTTTCAGAGGACGGTTTGTTGATTTTCTCTTCTTATTATTGAGTCTATTGGGCCGTTGCCTAATTTAATTTTAAAAGTAGGTGGTCTCTTATAAGACCAACTGTATTTTTTTTTCCTAAAATAAGTGGTTTTATTTAATATTTATTGTCTCCATTTCTTTTTATTTCTCCTATTTGTCGTAACTCCAACATGTCAAGGCAGATAATATCATAGACTGATAATCATGTGGGTTAGAGCATCCTTAATGGGGTAGTTGAGAAAATCTCAATTGAGTTGAGATTTTGTTGAGATTAAAAAAACTTCTTAATGGGTAAATTGAGAAATCTCAACAATTGAGATTTTCCCAAAAATCTCAACCAACCGAGAATTCTCAAAGAATTCTCAAGCAAAGTGAGGTGGGAGAGAGAGCCATTGAGAGAGTGCCAAGTAGGATAGATAAAATATACAAACTTTTCATATTTTTCAAATCTAAATATCATTAAAATTATAATTTAAAAAATTATAAAAAAATATATTACCATGTACGATTTTTTATACTCTTCAAATTGATATGCATATTGACATATATCTGAACACTTTATTTTTTGATAAATTATACCAAAATAAGAGAAATAAGAGAATTGAGAATTTTGTAAAAGATTATTATTAAGAAGTGAAACAATTCTCAATTTTAAAAACTCAATTGGGTGATGTGAAAGAGAGAGAAATGTGAAAAAGAAGATTGAGAATTTTGGTTTTATCTCAGCATCTTAGTGGATGGAGACAGTAATTAAATAATCCACTTATTTTATAGTAGATATGGTGATTAAGGTAAGTGAGAGAGAAAGTTATAAGATGCATATGGGATTAAAAAATGATAATATAGGGAGAGATAGGTAATATAATTTTCCTATATAGAGAAAGATGAAAAAATAGGAGATCCAAAAAGAAACAAACAAAAACGAAAAGTAGAATAAACAAAAAAAAACGAATAAAAATAAAAAGTAGGACAAACAAAAAGAAACGGAAAAGGTAGATGATATTCTTGCCTTGTTAGCAAAAAAACTACCTTATGGTTCGAGCAAGATAGGAAAAAATGGGATGAAAAGGTTTAAAATGAAAACACGTGAGCGGTACATGGTTGGTCAACACCTAAAATTTTTGGTCAATTGTCGGATTCCAGTCATCGGTAGCATTTAACAAAAAAAAAGGTAGGGTACTATTTTACCAAATAAAATTAGGTAGTTTTTTGCAAAAATGCGATGCTTTTAGGTTGTTTTACTTGTTTCTAACAGATTTTAAAATAGATTCTTATAACAGTCCGTTTGTCTTATACCTCCTTCCTTTGTGCAAAACCCTTCATTTATAATTTGACTTTAACATTTGCAATGCATTATTTTGAGGATTCCTATTTCATTATACATCAACAAATTATAAAAATTGTTAATTTGAAAATACATATTAAGACTAATCTAACAACATTTTATGCTAAAATGAGAGGGACAAAAGGGGATACTAAAAGCATGGAGGGAGGAAGAGCCATTGAGGACATCTTAACAAAATCTGAGCGGATGTAGTAATTGTGAATGATGATTAGCCTGTCACTAGACAAAAATCCAATTAAGGGAAGATACTATAGTGAAACTGAAGTGTTAATCTTAATAACAGACATATGAAGTTATTCATTGTTGATGTGTTTTGTTCATCTTATGATATCATACAGAATAATACTAGAACTTTCTTATTTGATAAATAGTAATATTTTTTCAACGAGTTTGATCCAACTTTTATTGAGTTATGGGACACATAAGTTTGATCAACATCCCATTCTCGACGGAATCTTGCACGGGTCTACAGTCTTTTTTTTTTGTGAGAAGAAGTGGTCCGAGCCCCGCTCGGGTCCTATTGGGCCAGACACTTGAGAGTAGAGGGAAAGAGTAAGGGAAATCTCTACCCTCAAAGCACCCCTAGTGGAATTGAACTCCCAACCTTAAAGTTGAAAGGATTACTCTACAGTCAACTTACTATGTGATGAATGACATAAATCAACTTACTAGAACTTGTGATCAAAACTGTGTGCTACTAACCCTCAAATAAAATAAAATGAATTGTGCTATCAGCCTATCAACCTACTATCACACCAGTAAAAGTTGTATTATTTTGGTAAAGGTATTAAACAAGTAATCCTATATTGTATCAAATTGAAATATGGAATTCCTTAGGCAAGTAAACGGAAAATACTCAAGGCACACTCAATATTGACAATTGACATAAATAATTATTGCAGTATCTTGTGGCACTATGAAGTTGTTAAACTAGGTAATGACATCCGAAAACAAAACTTTCATGGCCAATTTTACAACCTAAGATTGTCAGATATTATGACAGCATATATAGACAAAGTTATGTCTTGAAGAAAACAACCATCCAAAGATGGAATGACCAAACCCTTTCTTCAGACTCAACAACATAACCAAATAGTATGAAATTTCCAATATATACACATAATTACTAGTACAAACAAAAGAAAGGGAAACCAAAACAAAATACAAGAAAAGAAAAACTTCAAATATCCTAAGCAGAAAACAATCCATCAAGAGCAGCAACACCCACTTGACTTTTCGGATCAGCAACCTTAATTTGTATATGGGTTTCATGGAACAACTTGTACTCCCACAACCATTGAGTTGAAGCCAAGAAAGACGCCGATTTCGCTTCATCGGAGCTCATCTTCCTCCCCATCTTCACCCGCCTCTCATACTCTTCAGCAACTAGCATAGCAATATCTGCCATTTCTCTTATTTTCTCACTTGTCTAATTAACTTGTTGAAACTTTGATTAAGAGATAACTATTTGTTATATAACTTATGTAAGGATTGGGAATATATATAGTGGGGGAAGAGGTGGGAAATATTATGGATAAGGTTTAGAGCACGTAGGATTAGGAAAGATTCAACGTCCAGCCGAAAGTAATATTTTAGTATGTCGTTGGTTGGACTTGGACGACGGTTTTGCTTAGTGGTTTTGATTGTCAGAATAATATTTGTTGGTATTGCTTTACCAATGTGCATATTCTGCGGATGCTACCGACCGACCGTAACATATGTCATGGTTTTCTCGTGCACCATCATTTATTTCAGAGTAAAATAAGGTTGAGCTTATTTACCTAATCGTTGTTTATTGCTTTAGAGTTTAGAGGTATATTGCCAATAATCATATTGATAATCAGAATATATCAAGTAAATGTTGGTCCAGTAGTGATAAGGACTGGCTTTGGTAGGACGGACTCATGTACGAATCCCTGCAGTACCTTTGGGAGATGAATGGAACCTAACCATCACAAACTTGACCTCGATCCGGATATAGCCCAAAGGTTGAACCGGGTGCAAACACAAAAAAAAATTAATAATCAGAATGTAACACTTTTGCGCCGTAGGTCATCATAGGGTACAAATGACAGTACACTCATATTTGATATATGGGGAACGATTAGGTAAGTAGTTTTACTCTAAAAAGGATTGAGATAAATAAATAAATGAAAAGTGAGCGCTCAGTCTCTCAATTTTAGATGATAAATCTTGTCACAAGAAATTACAGCTTGCTAAACATTGCTTCTGTTTTTAGTGCATTTTGCCTTACATACCGTATGCTTTTCTTCGTTTATACCCTTCCTCATCACTCTTCCTAAACCACCTGTCCCACAGTCGATAACACCACCTCTGCCGGCAACCATCACTGACATAGCTTGCTAGAGGAATGTCACTGGAAGACAAATCGGTACTACATAAAAATTAAATGGGCATAACTTCGACTCCAGGCCTCAAAATAAGACGTTTTTTTCCTTCTAATAACTTTTCAAGATCTAAGAGTATAGTAACAATAATTGATGAAATACAATTTCCCATTTTTTTTCTTCTTATAGCTTCGAATTTTGAAAAGTCTTTTTCACTATTCAGAACAGTGGAGCTTTTGATCAAGATGTTCTCATACACCGCATAAATTTCGAGAAGTTACACATCTTTAAAAACAAAGTTGCCCAATTCCACCATCAGAACTAAAGCATACCCTTCTTTAAGTTGTCATGAAACTGGCCAATTGTCCGACGACTTTTCCCAACGATGTTGTTGTTAGAGTGATGGTGGTGTAGGTGAAGTAAGGGCTAATCAGGTGGTTTTATAAGTTTGATTAGAATCAATTCAGGTGAAGAGAACGAACTCTGGAAAAACATCATATTTACGACAAAGTACAATGAGTACCAGAGAGTATTTAACACCACCCAGAAAATACATGGGGCATGTTCCCTAAAGGATCAAATCTGTTGAGGACTTAGCAGCACTTGCATGTGATCTATAATATCAGTGGGCTCTTGTGATGGGGAAGTTTAAAGAAATTTGCTCATAATTTGTCCCCTCCAAATTGTTCCATTGAACACGATTTTTTGTTAAGCTGGTAGACATTTCGGTACGATAGGGAACAGTCTGACCCAAGGGCCAAGGCCCGACCTCAAGTAGGTTTACAAGCCTGTCAAAGCCCCAACTCGAGAGAGAGAGGAAAGGGGGAGGGGAATCCCACCCCTACTTGAGTAAATTCCTTTTGTTGGGAGACAAAAACATGTACAGGAGTTGGTATGTAGTCCATCTATAAGAATGGTTAGCATCAGTTTGACACAAATTAATAATGAGAAACAAGAGAGCACCTAACCCTTTCAAACGCCAAAACCGAGCCAGTCTAGTTTGTCAAGAAATGACATTACAATGGACCGATAGGGCTTACAAATCTACAGTTTTGCAATAGCGTGGCGGTATATGCATGGAATCAGATTATACCTGTACAAAAATAAAGCGGGTGAAAACTATCACAGAGATTCATGTTTGCTCCCAAATGACCTCATTTGACCACCTGGCATATGATCAAACAAACTTACATGTCAAACTTTCTCTGAAGGACGAAGGCCTGAAGTACAATTTTCTGAAAAATTAGCAAATAGCAGTTGACTGGCTAACCAGGATACATTTCTGATTCAACATTACCTGCTTTTTCTGGAACTTTAACTTACAAAAGTCCTAGAGCTTTAAGCTGCTGGACATGCTCTGCAGGGAGAGGAGGAGGAGTCCAATCAGAACCAGACATCTCACCATCTACATCCTCGACTACATACTCCTGAAAAGCATTCACGACAATTTTCAAGTTGCAGGTTCAAGTGTTCAACAATATTACTAAGGCACAACTGGGTAAAAGGAAGGACATAAAATGCAATTCAGAAACCCTTGTATCAAATAGGAATTACCATCCAAAAGCTTCGCTTAAGCAACTTGCTACGCCTTTATAAGTGTCTAAACAACGAAAAACTTAACAAAGTTTCAATTTGCAGAAGGATATGATTAAATAAGTCCACATACCAAGTTTAAAGACAAAAGCCATGCTCTGCCATCCCACTAAACACCGGAGCTCTAAAAAGGCACACTGAGCTCGAGGGGTAAGGCACTCACTAGTCGGTAATCACCTCTAAAGCTCCAGATGAGACAAATTGAATTAGGGCACCCAAGAGGCTGGAGGCAATTAAACTCTTAAAGTGCCAACTGCCCAACTAAATTACTTTTGCTAAATAGTTTGTTTTGATGGAAGTAGATCATGCAACATTTTGTGTAACGATATTGCATTGATCATACCTACTATTCTTCGAACTTCAAGTATATTGCATTATGATACATTATTACAAAAATTCAGTTAGCTTATAGCTTGCGTTTATAACCCGGCATTCTATATAATCATTCATTCTACAAACAATATACCAATGTCTTTGGTTATGCAAATTCGCACCTCCGCCAGCCTCATGCTTCGTGCCTAAACTCTAACAACCTATCACTTTCAGCACACCCTTTTTTTGAAACATCATTACCTGCATATCTAGAATGGCATCCTCCCACTACTGCACGTTGAATAACTCAAAGCATAGCTAAGATGATACACATACACACGTCACAACTCACAAGACAGGCCCGACTAACATTACTTAGCTTAATCCTTGTTCTTCTAACCTCAAAGAAGTTATCAAAAAGTTTGGATAAGAGCAAAGAAGTTTAGATTATGGCCAATGCTAAGTTCTTATAAATTCAGATTATGGCCAAGATAGATATAAGTTTAGATTATGGCAAATGATAAGTTCATATAAGTTCAAATGAAAGACAATAAGTTTGGATAAGAGCTACCATGTTCACTTCACAAACTAACAAGTTCTGAAGCTAAGGACCGGAAAGTACAAAGTTTAAACAAGGATAAATAATTTCTTTATGACCACTTCACGGTAATCATACTAATGTCACTCCTTCCGTTGACAAAGAAGTTCATCAGAAATTTGTAATAGACTGATAATGTGATGAAGGTGATTAAGAGATGATAATGGTGTTTTTGATTGAATAAACTAACATACAGAAATTAAAGGATAACTACAAGCTTTCGAGAGGCTTGTTCTCTCCCAAATAAGCTAAACCAGCTAAATGACAACTTCATATTTTTCATGATGCCCTCTCTCTTTCTACTTAGCTCTATTTATGGATAAGATAACCGTAAAACTTCTAATAAGTTAAATTATTATGAACTACCAAAATTACCCTTATCCTAGTAATACCCATTCATTACAAAATTCTCAAAAAGCCACCCAAAATTGTCTAGTCAAAAATATCAATCTCACAATTTAATTCATGTGTCCAGAACTGAGACACTAGTAAAAATCTCTCTACATACAATCAAACAAATAGAATAACTACCTCCCTTCCCCATTATTTATTGCACTAAAAGGTTACTTTATTCTATATTATTCTCACTTTAAAAGCCTGATGGACAAAATTGTTATTCGAGAAGCAATTTTAAATCAGACCCTCAGATGCTTACCTCTTGGCCACTTAAAAGTAGATACATTAATCTCACTTCACTCCATCATCAAAGAAGCTCTTCAGAAAATTCTCTCTCCAAGACAATGGAGCCCATCCGGTGATGCTTAGCCATTGAAATCATCCTAAAAATCCTATGCATGTGTCCAGAACTGGAACACTAGTACATCTCTCTACGAACAATCAGTAGACAAAAAGCTACTATCTCCATTACCTATTATATTACAATGTTCTTACATTGTCTGTCCTCCGACACTCTAGAATACCAATGAAGAACTTTTCTAATACCAACTTCACCCTATTTCTTATCATCCGCTCAAATGCTTACCTCTGATCACCAACTACAATTTAATTTCAGTACAGGTCAAGTCAACCTGCTGTATTGTTCGTAGGAAGAAGGGAATCCTTGATTTCAGAGAAATAATCTTAACAGTGTATTCGGTTAGCCTTTGTGAAATAGAGGGAAGTGAAAGGGAGGTGAGGGGTTGGAAATACAGAGCTTCCATTTCCCTCCCAGATCTTCTCAATAGTGGAGGGGTTTTATTTTCCTTCAAAATCTTCCTATTCAACCATAGTGTTAAGTGTCAACGGCAATCCACATCACTCTAATATGCACTCTCCACTTCCAAATTTCTATGGAACTCTTTCTCCTCCCATTCTCCATTTTAAAAACCACCTCCGCGTTCCATTCATCCTGTCAGGCAGTGGCACACTGCAGACACCTCACCTACTTTTCATGAAACTAACGTGACTCCAGCCCCAAGGAAATGGAAACAACTTCCATTACCGATATTAGGGGATGACATCCCAAGTTTGACGTTAAAACATGAAGCCTAACTTATCCTACCATCAGGAACTCTGCTCAATGCTCATAGACCTAAGAAACTTTTTGGCATGGCCAACATCATATACTTCGTAAGAATCCTAAGGCCGTGAGAAACTAGCTCATTCCACATGCTCCATGACGAGACGCCTCTAGCATACAGCTTGGTGAGGGTAGCCCATGAGAATAACCTCATACAAGATTTTGGCTTACATCTTGCAGCTAGAACATAACAATTTTTCTGAGTTACCTGCATTCTCTTGTTTGTGATTTATATTCAGTCCAGCTAAACAATGGTAAGATATAATATGTTGGGGTGTTCAGAAAACGCTGTCACCTTTTCTAGTAGCTGGAGGTTTCAAAAATGGGCCCACCTAGATTGAGTCGTAGAGCTAGTGTAGGTGCAATTCAACTATAATCAACATTTTCTAATGAGGAAGTACCCAACAATGATGCAAAAAGTAGCACATAGTCAACTATAATCAACATTTTCTAATTCACTTAACAAACATATCTTTTGGTTGTTAGACACACATCAAGGAGCTAGTAGCACATAGTCAATTAAGACGTTGACCAAAAGTCGTTTAGCTACCAACACAAATGCAAAAAGTATTTCAAATAAGGAAGTACCCAACAATGATGCCAAAAGTCCAATAGAATAGTGTTGGTTGCATTAAGTGACCGTCCACAATAATCCTTTACCTTATTATATTGTCTTGCAAACCCAAATCTATTCATATCATTATTAACGTTCTCCATCCAAGTAACATTAGGCCTCTCACAACAACTTCTAAGATCTCCACTAGCTTTATAGGTGCATAATTTGGTCCATATTTCACATGCCCAAACAACCATAACTTATTCCCTCTTATCGAATCCCCAACTCCGACATTCTTCCGAATATTGTTATTCCAAATTTATCTGTTAAGCCCTTTGTTTGGTATGGTAATTTGGGCTCTTGGTAACGGATTCCCTAAACCGAATCCGTTACATGTTGATTGGTTAGACAAGCCCATAACTCAATCCGTTTCCAAACTTTAACCCAATCCCCCATATTGTTACCACCCAAATTGGAACTGCAACTTTTTCTCTCTCCTATCAGATCCCTAATTTCTTCATTTTTCTCCTCACAAAAATGATCACCCTTTCTTCCTTCCATTATTAGCAATTTCAAGTT
This sequence comes from Patellifolia procumbens, assembly GCA_947645195.1. NCBI lineage: Eukaryota > Viridiplantae > Streptophyta > Magnoliopsida > Caryophyllales > Amaranthaceae > Patellifolia > Patellifolia procumbens. Next base: position 7,568,466 of record CANSGD010000144.1, read on the forward strand.
CTTCTCAAAAAAAATTTACTAATTGGATCCTCAATGAAAGCTTCTGATATGTAAAAATCTTCAACGATTCTCATTTTATCGCATTAATTTTTTTATTTTTTAAGATTTCTATATTGTATTTATTGTCAATTTTTTTGGGTGACTGAAATGATGTTGCAGAGGTAATCTGAAGTGAATGATTCCCTTTACCAAGATTATACCAAATATCTAGTGGAAGTAACGGTTATTGATTCCATTCCGCTCCTATTGTGTGATGCATACCAAACAAGGGTTAAAAGTGTTCTCAACTTCTCATACATCTATCTATAACATATCCGTCTTTACCACCCCCCATCTTTATATGATCCTTCTTAAAAGCCCAACTAAACCCATATAATGATAGTGGTGTAACAATAATCTTATAAAAAGGGTAAGTATAGACTATATAATTTCAATGATCCAAATAAATTTCTTCTAAGTGCCTAAAGTGTATATATCACTCCTCTGTACTTTAATATCTCTTAGGGTGTGTTCTCTCCACCTTTAAAAAACGTTTCAAATATAATAAGTTCCAATAAAATTAAAAATGACCTTCAATAAGTTCCAATAAGCTCCAATAAGTTCGCATAAGTTAAGTTGTGGAAAAATAAGGTGCACAGAACTCATCCCTATACCAACTTTTCCTCATTAACTTATCACCGCATCATCCATCATCTACCAATTCTACTAATCAAAAAGTGCAACCGCATATGTACAATGACAAAGGTCTTTGACCGTAATAAATAAATGTGTTAAACTCATAATAGATAGGAAAAATTGCTTCTAATAATGCAACATTTTGACGATTCGCAAATAATAAAGCAACCTTTCGATTATTCTGGAATAATGCAACCTTTATACCCCATTTATTTTAAATAGGACAAATGACCGGTAACCTGAAAAAATGGTAAATTTTTAATTAAATCTGTTAATCCTAATTAATAGTTTTAACTAAACATTCAAAAAAAAAACTAAACTAACCACACCCATTTCCCACCCACTGCCACAGCCCCACCACCACAACTCACACCCCACAACCTCCTCCATTTTTCTCACCGTCACTCAGCTAAGAAGATGATGATGAGTTCACTACTTCTCTCTCCTAGGTTTCCCCTCCCCATTTATCAACTCATTCCACGACCCAGTCACTGATCTACTCCACTCCCTTCTGCTCCAAGCCTCCTACTAGAAGCGAGTCTCACGCCGAGTTAACTCGTCCGAGTCTACATCAAGGCGTTATCAGACAACAGTTGTTACTTCTCGACTTCACTGTCCACGATCAATTCCTCCTCAATTTCGACGTTTCCCATCACAACCCCCATTATCAATCACCTGTACTTTTGCCAATTGATAATAAGGATGAATTGTTAAAGTCTTCGACGGTGAATCGAGACGAGAAGGGCGCGTCTGACCGGTTTCGAAAGCGGGACCCAAGGATTACTCTACCTTTTCAAGTTTTATTTACCTACTCAAATATCAATCAAGAATTAAAATTTCAAGTTTCTTTTTTAGCTCATCAAGATCTTGTTATGTTAGTCAACTGGATAATTCTAGATTAGATGATGAATGAAATGCTACTGCTTTAGATTTTTGTAATGGGATTTATTGATGAGATGGAATAATTTTTGGGAAATCGAAATGGATTTGTGTGTATCACCGGAGACATCGGGTTTGGTGTGTGCCAATGCTGGTTCAGTCGTGTGTGGTGGTTTATGAGAGTGATGCGGTGCCGGCGGAAGGTGGTGGTTTTATGAGAGTGTGGTGGTTGGAAGGTGGGTAATGGAGGAGAGAGATGAAGGTAGAGAGCTAGGGGAGGGGGTTGGGTTTCTGGGTAAACGTGGGGGTGGGGGAGGGAATTTATTTTTTTTTGAGTTTTTTATAAAATTTGTTTATGAGAACCAATTATTACGCGACACGTGTCTCATATTACCTGTTCTTTAGGTTCTAACCGGTTTTGTCCTATTTAAAATAAATGGGGTATAAATGTTGCATTATTCCAGAATAATCGAAAGGTTGCTTTATTATTTGCGAATCGTCAAAAGGTTGTATTATTAGAAGCAATTTTTCCTAAAAGATATATTGGTTATTTGTGTGCTTCCCCCCTTTTTTTGGTTCTTTTATATCATGACTGCCCTGTTTCCGTGGTACCTAGCTGGTTGTCCTAGTAGACAAACCAAGATATGTTAAATGTGAACTGTGAATTGAAAATTTGCATAGACGATTATAGACCAATGGAAACCCCAAAAACAATCATAAAGCTATCTCTAGGATAGATCAAGGCAAGATGGTTAGCATCATTGCAATTTATTATGCAAATCACCAAAAGCTTCACAAAGATTATGACAATAAACATTTTGGTGAAGATCCCTCAATTTAAGTGCTTTAACAATTGAAAAAGCTATAAGGAGGTAGGCACAAGGGTATGAGAGCTTTGATCATGGGGAAGGCATAAGATGGCATAATAGATTAGTCCTACAAGTTTCTTTCTTGATAAAACTATATAATATGCCTCAGAGGCAGTCAGAGGCTCAGAGCATTTGATTCAACCTAAAAAAATTCATCAAGGGCATCACCTCAAGGCATCAGCTACGGCAGCAAGGCTAATATTTTCGTGGATTATGAGTTCCTTGTATAATGACAGGGATAAAGTTTCAGCAGCACAACTTAAATAAACTTTTACTGCAACCAATATACCAAAATATTTGGATTTGTGGCAAATGGTCTGATGATGGACTGGATCAAATTAGGATAACACTCCATTACATCCATCGATGACCCATTGACAATCCATCGGCTGCTAAACCACCTAACTCCACTATCCTCTGCTTTATAAATGACTAATCACCATGAATATTGGATAGTACACATATTATTCATGGTGTTTCGTGAGTTGTTGAGAGTACATCTGTCATTAAATGATGTTAAAAATATTTTATACAACTAAAATAGATGATATTTTGTGTTTTCACCTACCATGATATATTTCCACAGTTGTGGTGATGTATTTAAAAAATTCTGGAGTATATGTAACACTATGCATGAAGAATATTGTATAACCAGACAAACCACAGCAAATTGCAATACCAAAGAAACTTAAGTCATTAAAACGTAAAATTGTTCAGAATTGAGCCTGTTGCCAACTTGACATCCAGAAAGAGTGGTAACCACCAAACAGATGCCAGAATCTTACATCTGTGGAAATTGCCTATCATTGCAAATTTTAATGAATCCAGAAATAAAAGCACAGAAGACGAAAAGCAAGCTTTTCAAATTACCCACAAGAAAAAACGGGATGAATATCTTCGGTATTTTCATGCCTAGCCTTGGTTGTGAGTTGTGACCATTTAAACTAATGCCTATGAAGCTAATAACAGTCTAATCTATCCGGAAGCATTGGTATCAAAGAGCAAACCGACTCTAGAAGCCAACCTGCAACATGTAATTGAATTGATACAAATATGGACATCCTAAGACTAACCAAATGAAGGCTTAGTCATCATGTGGATCTCTTGCATGGATTCTTGGTAATGCCAGCTCCAAAAATCCATACAGGAAAAATTACAAGGATGCCACCTATAGAGGGCATACATCCTTAGAAGACAGTGAGAAGGTTGGTTCTTCAAGTAGAAACTAATGGTTTCGAATGGAATTGAATTAGTAACTTCCATAGCTTATAGAAGATATCGTAATTCAGCAATATATTCAATGCATCCCTAAATAGAAAGAGACAAGGAGGCGTCACCTTTGTCAGCATCCTTTTGGCAAGAATGTGATAGTGTCGCTGCCAAATTCGCTGCCCAACCATACTGGCCACAAGTACACTATAGAATATACCAATCACTGTGAACAATACCAGTATAACTAGAGCCACTATAAACAATAATGGTAATCCGGCTTCTCCAGCACCCCCCAAGCAGCTCCCACATTCACCAGCTGTAGTGGCACAACCTTCAAAGCATGCACCACAATCGGGCCACATGCATAGTGTACCAGGCAAATGGCAGTCTGCGCATCTACTTGAATAAAACAGAAGTTTACTGAGAGATCAAAAAGGTAAAACCCCCATGCTAATAATTAAACATACTGCTAAACTCTTGCATGGTACTAGCATAAAAGGAAATAGACTTGCACATCATAACAAGAGAAACTAATTATTTAACTGCATGGTATAAGCATTAAGTTATGGACTTCCATTGCAGATATCACAATAGTAAGTTTCCCAAAAAAATAACTTTCTCAAATCCAGAAAGCAAAGCTGCTAATTGCATAAACCAGCTACATTTGGCTTTACCTAAGTAGGCAGAAAAAGTTTCTCAGTAAGCAGGGCCATTTTTCCTTAAAAGAAGACACAATAGGAAATGATTTGGGATCCCCATTTTACAGGTCATCATGTTTAAGACTGCTGAACATGGCCTTGCAATCTCCTGTATTTGCTGTCTCCTTGTACAATTTTCATCCAAACAAGGAGACAACATTCATTAGCATGCTAAAGTTTAAAGATTTGAGGAGCAGTAAACTGATAGGCATGTGTGTTGTGATTTGACCTTGACCATGCAGTAACTAGTAGGCTTGTGTGCAGTGATTTGACCAGGACCTAGTTAAAAAGATCAGTGTCTGGCCAAAATACACAGAGTTCAGTAAATTAAAGTTCCTCTCAATGGTCATATGTAAAAAGTGGAATTTCAGGCATTACATAATTTGATGTTTAGCAACAAGAACTGTTCACATTCACTGATAATAAAAGTGCATTTGTTAACAGTCCAATACTCCATACAACAGTCTAGTAAGAAAAGTGCATTTGTAAACGGCACCCAGATGATTAATGATAGATGCTGCTCTCAGTGGCGAAATCGGAAGAGTTTTCTTTTGATAGCCATGACAAAAGTACAAGTATACAACTAGAATTATTGACCACACTAGCTTAAAACTTAACTTTGTTTATAAACTATAGGTTCTATTAGATTTGTTTATAACCTATATGATTCTTGAAGGAAAGTTTTTCTTTTAATATAAAATTTACATTGATGTTGACGAATTAGATGTTGAAGAAGAAAATTAAATAAAATTGAAGATTAGCATATTACTTACGAAGTATGGCAAGTTTACATCAAGGAAAAAGCATAACCCGATGATTTCAAAGAGAGCTAGAGGAAAAAGTAAAAGATATATTGATTTTTTAAAAAAATACTAGTGAAAAAGTGGTCTCGAAAATCGTAGTTTGTAAAGAAGAAGAGATAGATAGATAAGAAAGTCTAGGGGCCAGGGGGTCAGCGAATAGGAACAACTGCAAAATCAATGTTGCAACAACTGTGACACGGTCCATGATCACACGTTACTGCGACACCACAACTGTTTCTGTGACCACAACCAAATACACATTTTTAACCCCCAAGTCTCACCTCTAATTAACTTGCTGCCTTCCAGAAGCATAACAAAACAAACTAATTTGCATTACTAAAAGCGCCCCTTTCCCCTAGGCTAGTCTATCACAAGTTTACAAATGATCTTAAATGGGTTATCTTCCTTGGTAGAAGTAGTCATCCACAGTTTTCCCCTTACTTCCTTGGGCTTCATTTAGGGATCAATCCTAAGGAATGGTCTCTGGGACAATTTAGAATGGAGAGAAGCTAAACAAGTGTTCTTGCATTGTGATCAAATCTTTTACCGTTGTCGGACCTAACCCCACTTACTGGTTTGCATAATTGTGAGTTGTAACTTGTAAAAGATGCATAACGGGCAAACTATCTTCTGTCAGCTGCATGTTTTACCATCTTCTTAGTGGTTTAGTTGGAGAGGATTGGTTTTGTCCAAAAAAAGGCTGTAGTCTTCAGCATCTTTACGGCATCGGGTGGTGTTTCTAAATGTGGACTTCTCTCTGGGATCATGCTCATGGGGCTTCCCCCAGCATGCACATTCAGTAGTAAACATGTGATTGGATTAGTTATTACATCTTTGCTTGATTTGACGGACTTTACTCCCCTGTTCTTGTAATTCCCTTTTAATTGCATTGCTATAATTTCTTTATCCAGAAAATGGCAAAAATAGTGAACCAAAGAGAATTTTACTTCACCATTGTAATTTATACTCCCACTGCTAAAACAATTAAAGAAAAAAATTGCCTCCTTGGCTTATAGTGGTACAAGCCAATTAAGAGTGTTGGTGTACCAAAAACACGACTACATCAGAACTGGACTTTAAATCCAAAAAAAAATTGAGCGCAGAATTCAGGAGCCAATCTATTACGAAAAATATGGTGGAAGAAGAATAAACAAGGAAATTAGGGATATACCCAGGATGGCACCAACAAAGACAAAGTTCTCTGCAAGGTTGGGCGAGATCATTCCGCACCCTTCTGTCATAGCAAGTAATGAAACAACCCGACAAACCAAGCATAGCAAAAAATAAGAGTGCACCTGAAACCCATCAGTGACAGAGATATGAGCAGAATGTATTGCAGACATTTTATGAAGAGACAGAGAAATGTAAACATCAAATAAGTAGACTTCAAGACATGGAAACCACTGAACGTGCTTCACCAGTTCATCATCTCTGATCGACAACAACAAAACGACGCATAACCAAGAATAGCTAAAGCATCAGAAGACATCATAACACAAAATATATAAATCAAGAGCTCGAGTGAGTAGAAACAGATGATCCATCAAAATTCTACATAATTGTGGGTTTAATATATCACGAAATGTCTATAATACAACAGACACCAATACCTCCGAAACATGACAAATGCTAAAACACCTTGCAGAGCTCCGATTATCATCAAATGTTCTACCTTGGAGCTGCCAACTACCACTAGATCAATAGCCAATACCAAGTTATGAACTATTCATATTAAAGTCTCAACTATTTTCCTCTTGCACTACTTTATTACTAAAGAATCGAGGAGGTAAACATTTCAATATTAGAAAATGCAAAAGAATTGAAGTTCAGTTAAGATAAATAAAACGTTTATCAAGAAAGGTAAGTTCTCTCCAATCTTCTCTTTTTTCTGGGGACCTAAGAGTACTTTACTATTCTTAAACTATGTGCAAAACAAGCAAGACAACGAAAGTTAGCTAAGTAAAAGTTTAATTGCCCCATAGAGAATTGATAACCATAAACTTGTTAGACGCAATCCAGTGCGTTTTGGGGATCCTCATTTCATATATACATATTATAAAAGGCTCGAGAAGGAGACTTAGGTGTAGAAGGTTGCACGGCCCATCAGTTACTTTTAGGTGTGACCATTGTTTGGGAACTACTTCAATATCAAGGCATGTGAAATCTAAACATCTTTAGTGATTTTACTTGTTTAGTTTATAATTATTACTTATTAGCTTAGGATAAATCTATGACAGCAAAAGAAAATATTTTTGTTATCTAGTTATGATATACTTAAGTACTTAACTACGCACAAATTTTTACATGGTTTGCAAGTACAGAGGTACTCTTTTTTTTACGTCTTATCTGTATGGGTGCAAGTGAATCAAAATTTTCAGTGAACAACTCAAAGTCTCGATTTGGAATGCTCATTACTGTTTGTATGTTAAAAAAGGAATGGTGTTTGAACAAACCTCGGAGATTGTTAGATAAATGGCTTGAAAATATGAGCACAAGTTTGCTCATTCAAATATGTTTGCAAAAAACATTCATTTGAGTCAAAACACCCATTTATCTCCATATAAAAACATTTCTTTGAAACTCGATTTAAAATTTTGACCTTTTGCAAACTATTAAGTAAATACCAATTTAACATATACGTCCTCCATTTATTCTATTGCATCCAGTGAGTTGGGCACAATTCTTCAAATAAAAGGTAAAAAGTAGTGGAGAAAGAGGGCTACAACTACTACTTGGTACAAAAAGGAAGAAGGAAGAACTTTCCATAAATAGACATGATGCAATTAATATGCAACTTCTATAGATGGAAAATGATGCAATATAGAAGAAAAAAACAGTGGAAGTACGAATTTTGGACTACCTTAATATAGTCAAACAAGCTATAGAAGAATAACACTCATTCATGAGATAGGCTTGCTTAATAAATGAATTGAGCTTAAGCACAATAACTCCTAAATGAACTAAGCTTGAACAGATTCGGAATAGGGTGCTGCTTATTAGTGAGTTTGTTTTGTTTATCAGATCTTGAGAGGAACAATATAAGCCCGCAATTATGGATACTAGGATTACTTGTACTTATGTCATTAGTACTTTAACTTTGTTTAAAAGTCTCTTAATAATATTTACTTCAGATTTGGACTGATTATACCACGCCTGAATAAGGCTATTTTGTAATACAATTTATAAAGGTTTTGATTAAAGAGATAACCTTTGACTTGCTTTCTTTCTCTGCAAGCACTTTGCAGAGAACCCTTGTTTAAGGAGGGTGTAACTCCTAACAAGTTACCTTAGATTCATTTTTAAATAGGCAAGTGAAGCCACGTTTACCGATATAAACAATTCACTACAACTTTAGGTAGTTTAAGCTTAAGAGACTTCTACTTGAATCCATAGATTTCTTTCACTGAGTGACGGTGAAGGTATTTGAGAATTAAGTCATGTGTCGCAAATATTCATCATAACTGACTTCCCACCTCCTATTTTTGTTTGTTCCAAATTAACCAGTCAATAGAGATATTATAATGCCATCAGATACATTTTCCACCATTAGCTACAATTACTATATCATCTCCACCAAACTCACATCTCGCTGGCCCACTTTAATTCATTTTCGAAAATAGTGTTTCAACAATTCAGACAATAATAATTAGCAGATAGCATGGCATGTGCATACAAAATCTCTAACAATCCTCCCCATAGAAGCTGGTCGCACATTAAAAATTAGCACACACGTCAATCATAAATAAATGAATGCACGTCAGCACATTTCATTGCCAATGAAAATAGATAGCAACCAATTATCAAGTAAAGACATAAAGTAGCTCCTGAGACTAAAATGCATATGATTCAGAGACTTACCACATATGTAGTAAAAAGTGCTATGTTTGTCAAAGCCCCAATGATGTTGAAGCCAATATTCTTGATAGCCATCAACCATATAGACTAAATATGCTAGTGAGGCAATTACCTGGACAAATGATGAGATGTTAAGAGCATATATATGATACATTTAAAAAGATGAAGAAACACTGAGTAGGTGACCTACAAGCTGAACAGCCAGAAATATAAACAAAATATCCCTCGTCACAAAAAACCGAAATTTCAAGGTCCTCCACTTCCGGTCAGCAATAGCATGAACCCTCAAATGATAGGGAGCCTTGCAAGTAGTGCAATGGGCAAAAGCAAACCCTTCCTGCAGAGAGAAAATGTATATTCAGATAATCATGACATAGCATGCCCCTAATACCCCTAAGTTTTTATCTCATTATTAGGCATACGCAACAAATATCATGGACAGTCCACTCTGGACTGAGTGTCACTAAAGAAGGCTCTATTTCTAACATGTAAAGGGGTGAAGTTTTGCTCTCGTTCCCTATTGTACACAAAAAACTTGAACTTAGACAAGAAACGATCCTCACCGTACAGAAAAATTTATTTTAGAGTCATTCACATGTAAAAGAAAAGAAATAAATAGTCACATGAGTATCCTATATAAGGAGGAAAGTCAGGGTGTCAAGAAATACCTTCACGGCTCGCCATTGATCCAAGCATTCCCTGTGTACATACTTTGATGTACCTTTACACTTGCAAGGAGTAATAAAGTCTCGACCTGAAAAAATTGCTGCATTTAAGCTTTATAGTAGTATAACACAAGCCTATGCAATTCAAAAATCCAAACCAAATTTGTACATGCAAATGAACTTGAAGAATTTAGCATGAAACAACACACAACGAGTATGATACTTAATATTTAGGGCCTGTTCTATTCAACTTATTAGCACTTATCCGATACTTACCTGAACCTATTCAATCCTAAGTGTGAGACGGTCAAACCTTATTTTTACCTATTTTTACTTATCCAAACTTTTCTGATAAGACTGAAAATAAATTGAATAGATTTATAGAATATGGTCTTACTACGCCGCCAGAATCAAGATCATATGTTCAATCCATCAAAGCTTTGGACAACTAGTATCTAAATTCACTAAAACTATATATATGCCACAATCTAATATTCTAATGCATAATTTTGTCCGACGAGACTGCGAAAAAGGAGAAAAAGATACCCTAGGACGAATTTTGCCTCTTCTAGACTGATTCTACTCCACTTCCACCAAATTCGATGCTAAAGATCAATCACGGAAAAGCAAGCAGCGGAAATTCATACGCATTGTCACTTCAATGACTAAAAATGCTAATCAATCAAACAAACAGAAAAAAGATTCAATTTCCAAATTAACAACGAGATATTGAAAGCAGCATAAGTGAAAAAAAACCCTAAAAATGGAAAAAAGTGAGTGAGAGAGAGGAAAGACCGTCAGTTTCGAGACAAATGCGGCACTGAATTTGTTCAGAAGGACCAGCTTCAAGATCGACCTCCGATAAGGTGATGGGAGATGGCGGAGAAGTTATCAGAGGCGCTGCATCAGTGTCGTGGTCCGCCATTTCCAGATTATTCAACATTTAGGAACGAATGAACGAACGAACTGTGTATTGAAGGATTCAACTGTTGGGTTTTGTCAACAGGTAAAGTCTGATCATACACATCACATGCAAGTAGAAGTGGCAATGTTTGGCGGATTGATCACCGCGAGACATACGGTTGGTTGGCTCTATTACTCTATACGATTTGACCCCAACCCGCTTGCCTACTACTCGGCTAATAACTTACTCTGCCTCGTGTTATGCACGTGATGTGTACGAAAATATTTTAAAAAGGGTTAAATTAAATATAAAATGTTTAATACAACTTCCGTTTAATATGTAAGGTAACTTTTGATATTTTCTACTATTTATATACTTCCCTTTGATCTTCTTTTGTGATATATACATAAGGATAAATATAGCCATGTGAGATGATGTTGTTAGATACGTCTCGATATATGCTTAATTAATATCAACTTTTCATAATTTTTACTTAAATAAAATTAGAGATATTATCGTCTAAAGTAGTACATTGGGACTTTGGGAGGCATAAAACTCTCTATGTTGCAATAAATATGAAACGGAGGTAGTAATAAGTAACTATTAATAAAACTCTTTTCCTTTCAAAAAAAAAAAATTTAATAAAATTCTTTTTTTGTGATTATGACATAAATCCCTTAAATACTTTCACTTAAGGAAATGAAATTATTCATATTCCGACCGCTTCAGACCTACCTAATTAAGCCCAATTGATATCCACCATCATGCATTCACACTTCCTTCTCTTTTTCTCCCCTTCTAATTACTTCCCTCCCTCTTCTCTAATCTTACCGAAAATGTGAAGACCGATTTTCCGACTGCCATTAACAATAATAGAAAAGATAAAACCAAGAGATTCTAAGCACAATGTACAAAATCACATTATTCACATATTACCTGCGTTGTTATTGTTAAATGAATCTGAAAGCTGAAAATGTGGAAATATGGTTGTTTAAGGTTTGGCGGTTGTGTTACATCATTTGTGAACATGTTTTTGGTTGTTTTCTATCGCGATCAGTTAGATAAAAAAGGGGAATCTATATCAATCAGTTTTTTTAGGGGGGGGGGATTTCTTGTGGATCAATCCATAGTTGGTGGTGGTTTTTTGAGCTTGCTTAGTGTTTAATAGTTTTGTCAATATGGTCGAGGTGGAGGGATTAAATGATGATTTAAGTTTTGCTCCGTTGGCTCACTATTGGAACTTATTAGACGAAGATGATAGAGAAAGTGAAGTGTTGCGTAACAATATTGATGGGCTTAGTCTAAGTTATTTCTTATGGAACATTTTTCAAACTGAAAGGATTTTTTCGGGCTTAGTCAAGAATTTTTCAAGTTATGTAATTCTAGTTAATTGTTATAGTTTACGGTTAATAGTTATGATATTTCAAACAAATAGTTATATTTATCACGTTAATAGTTATATCTTTTGAAATCATAGTTATAGCTTTCTGGTTAATGTTATGTTTTCGGATTAATAAGTTTGTAGTTATTAGTTATAGATTTCAAGTTAATAATCAGTTTTTGAATCAAAGAGTTTTCTTTGGTTAGTTGTGATATTTTGGTTAATTATCTTTTAGCTTGATGGTTATGATTTTGTCGTTATTTAGTTATGGTTTTAGGTTAATACTTATCGTTTGAGTTATTCTTTTTGGGGTATTAGTTATAATTTTCTTATTGATGTTATGAGTTTGTTTTAGTAATTATGATTTTCCAGCTAATTTATATTTGTCAATATATAAATCATAGTTGTTCACCTTACCCCCCATATAAGGTTTTTTATTTAATCATATTCTTTAATCATGATTTGGGGGTGAAATAGTTTATAGAGTTAATATTTTTGACATTCTAGTCAATGTTATGTTTTTGGGTTTATAGTTATTAGTTATAGTTAAAAGGTTAATAGTTATCGTTTTGAGTTAAAGAGTTATTTATGGGTTAACTAGCCTTATATGCACGAGGTGAGTGTCGCCTGCGAAAGAGTAATATGTAAGGATTTGGGAGAAACTACATTTTAAGTTATCCAGTGAAATGTATACATATTTTTATACTTTTTAAAATAGAATTGTTGAGTTTTAGTTACTTTATTATTGTAATCTCAAAATAATATAAATAGTGAAACAATAAAGATGCATTAAAAGGAGTAATAAATAGTAGAGAATAGATTAGCAATAATGATCTATAAACAAAAAAAAAACTTGCCAAAGATTAATAGAAGATGTCATTTATTAGATCAAGAAAGGGTGAGGGAGTAAGACTAAGAAAATAATACAATTGCAACACGGACGTCTGGTCTTTTATCACCTATAAGTAATTGGTTTAATTAATTAAGGCCCTGTTCAGTTCACCTTAAAATAATAATATTCAGTAAAAATAAGTTCAGTTCAGTAAAAATAAGTTCAGTTTAGTAAAAATAAGTAGTGCAAAGAAGAAATAACAACATGAATCAGTAAAAATAAGTTGAGTTCAGTAAAAATAAGTTTAGTTCAGTAAAAATAAGTTGAACCGAACGAGGCCTAAATGGCTGAGATTGGAAATAAACCTATTTTCTTAATTATAGATAATTTAACTTCCTTTATCTATTTTATTGGTTTTTTCTTTTATTTTTTTTTATTTTTGGTGTTCCCCTACTCTTCCCTTATAGTTCTGAGAGAGTTATGTTACTTTATTACATATGGTTGTTGGATGATTAGTTATGATTTTGAGTCTATATGGGTTAATAGTTATACTTATACTGCAATGGTTATTATAATGGTTTTTTTATATCAGATAATTGAAGTTCTTATAATTTTTAATATCAAATAATCAATTGTATTCTGTTCTAACCCAAGAGGTTTTTTTTATCATAACAGTTAATAAATTGATTGAAAAATTGTCAAACAATATCTTATAAGTTGCAAATTTTGTGAAAAAACACCTTTTATAATTTTTTTTTATGAGAAAACACCTTATAAGAAGTATTATCTATCAAATTACACACCTTGTTGTCATATTTTGGTTAAAAAAGGTGAATTTTTGGGTCATTGACTCTCTTATTTTCCCTCTCTTTTTGTGCATTAGATTTTTGTATGAAAATTTGGGTTGATATGGTGACTTCCACACACAAAAAGGGACAAAAAAATGTACGCAAGTATTGATTTTTGGTCTAAGAATCATAATAAGGTGTTTAATTTGATAGATAATAACATATAAGGTGTTTTTTCACAAAAAATATTTTAAAAGGTGTTTTTTCACAAAATTTGTAACTTATATGGTGTTTTCTCACAAAATTTCCTAAATTGATGTCTCATGTATTGTTTTATAATATCAGATACTGAAATTATACTATCAAGTAATGATTTGATATCTAAGGTGTTATGAATTTGATACGTAAGGTAGTCTCACCAATTTTGATGGTGAAATTAATTTGACACAGTACCTTCTTTTAAAAGTAGGTATTATAAGGTTTAATAAGGTCGAACAAGGTCCAATAAGATTTTCATCGAATAAGGCCTGATAAGGTCAAATAAGTTTATACAAGTTCATAGTTGAGATAAGTTCAGATAAAGAGATACATTAAATAAGTTCAAATAAGTTCAGATAAGTTCATATAAGCAAAAATAGGTTGAAAAAAATAGAACATTAACTTGTCAAATCAACATTTTTAGTTACACAACATTATACCTTTATGTTTCTCCAATGGTCCTGTTACAATAAATATAACTAGTCTTATATGCACGCGATGCGCACAATGGTTAAATAATTATTTAATTAATGAAGCATTTAAGATTTTTATTTTTTTTGAATTTTGATGTTCACCCCTCACCTTCCCTTATATAATAGAGATATATATGCACACAATGCGCACAACGGTCAAAAAAATTAATAAAGTGAATAATTATCTGATTTATAAAGCGTTAAATTTTTTTAAATTGATTTTTGGTGTCAACCCCCAATGGAGATATATGCACGCGATGCGCGCAACGGTTTAAAACTTAAGAGATTAGTTATCTAATTTAAAAAGCGTTTAAGATATTCTTTTTTTTGGTGTCCATTCCCACCTTTTCCCTTATATAATAGAGATAGTTCCCTTCAAAAAAAATATATAATAGCGATAGTTAAAAAAATTTAATTTTAAAAAGTTAATGTATCTTAAAACTTGTATTCTTATAAAAATACCTAGATACACGAACTGAAAATTTAATAACCTAACCAAACTCCAATTTTTACTTGAAAACTCATACCTTTGAAAGGTCTCTTTAGTTCCCTAAAAAAGGGGCTTATCTAAGAAATAATGTTTTCCAAAATATAAGAACTAATGTTTTCTTGGAATGAAGCCATCTTTTGGGTAGTGATTTGGTGCTGCTGCATTTCCTAATATGAGTATACAAACTTATTTGCTTCGTTCCATTGTGGCAATTTCTCTTAGCACTATAAGTTAAGGACATTCACATTACATGTTTACATAATTATGTAAGCCTATGATTTCCTACATCAGAATTTAAAGTTCAACACAAATACACATTTTTTGATTGAACATTTAAATTGGTAAACCATAGATAGCATCATATAAATTAATTAACATGTATGTAGTACCAAATTGTAGATTTTTTTCCCCCAATGTCCCGTGATTCAACAAAAAAATTCATAGTCTATCGTCCCGCTAATTGAATTAGCGAGATGCAAACCAAAGTCGTTAATTGGTGAAGCCGCTACTTGAATCAACAACTTTTGAAAGCAGGAACTTGAGTCAACTACAACAATCCCACCCCTATTATTAAGTTAGTTTTAAAAAGTTCCAGAGGCTGTACGAAGCTTACTCAAACTGAACTATCAACATCTTCTCCAATTGCTTCATAACCCTGTTTCGAGAGAATGAGAGAAAATCAATTAAAAATTTATCAGCAAAAACAATTTCATCCTAGAGGAAATCCATAACAAAAAAACACATTACAATAGTAGAAAATCATATATAAAGCCATGGGTAAGAAAATCAATTACTCACAACTCACATGAAAGCAACTGTAATTAACTATTCGCAAATCTAATGAAATTAACTGCCATGAAATCATATCATATAAATATTCGACCAAAAAATATATATAGTATATAAGAAAAAAAATTAGGAGATGAGACGCATACTGATTCATGAGGGATGTTTTGCCGACACTGCAAATCAAGAGCAAACAAAATCACTTTAGAAAAAAAATCAAGACAATATTAAAATTAAATAAAAAAATTAGGATGGTGAAAAACATAATGATTCATCAGAGATATTTAGCCGATGGTGCAAATCAAGAGCAAACAAAATCACTGTAGAATAAAAAATCAAGATATTTAGATAAAAACATTCAAAAACGATACAAAAATTTAGGATATAATTATATAAGAATCAAAATTGAAACAAAAAATGAAGAGAAAAAAAGAACGACGATCTTGGTTTTTGAAGAAATGGAAGAGGAAGGAGGAAAGAGGGAAGAAGGAAGAATGGAGTAGAAACAGAGAAATTGAAAAGCAAAATCACGGTTTAAAGAAATTACAATGCAATAACCACCAAAATAAAATAACCACCCACTCACCCTCAAAAAAAAAACAACCCACTCAGAATTCTCAGTCACGTATATATTAGTTATTTCATTTTAATTATATTTTGATATAATTTTTAAGTCAATTATAATAGTAGCAGTTAGATCTTTTTTTTCTTTTTTTTTTCTATTTTTGGTGTCCCCCGTTGCTTTATATAATAGAGATATAATTATAATCTCACATCGTAACCATTTTATTCCTTTTTGTTAAAATAATACAAACTATAGCCTATTTAACTACTTCCTCCGTTTTTTATTAAAAGTGACACTTTCTATATAAGGAAGTTTGGAATTAATTGTGACACTTTCTTTTTTGGGCAAATCTTTCTCTCTATCTCTCTCCTATCACATGGGTCCCCTTCTTTCTTTCTCTCTATCTCTTTCCTCTCCAAAAATTGTCTAGGAGTCCGTGAAATTAAAAGTGTCACAACTAATAAAAAACGGAGGAAGTAGATAGATTAGTAGGACATGATATGCTAATAATCAGACCCCATTCTTGATTCCATCCTACTATCATCCTTAAAAAGAGAATTGGCATCCTAGCATGTAGCATATATATCATGGGGTTATACAACTATACAAGTGGTATGTTGTTCTTTTGAATAACTTTGTTCATTTTGTGTTACAAATAGAAACTTGAGTCCCAAGACACATTTAGATATTTAAACAAAAGAAAAACAACTTTATAACATGATTCGTTGGAAGCAAACAAAGAGTACAAAAGAGAATCAATGAAGATTATTGCATTTTAAAAAAAGAAAGAAGAACAATAAAACCCACTACGCCTAATAAAGAGAACTCCTAAGTCGTACACCAAATAATACTCTATTTAGCTTGTTCAGTTATTGTTCTTTCTCTTCCTAACTGGAGACATGGAAACAAATGACCCCTCGTAGCTTCACCGGCTAAGAAGAAGGGATGTAACATGTAAGAAAGTAGTCAGATAGTGGTAATTATTTAAATAGTTACTCCTTTTTATTATGTATCGTGTCATTCTCTCCATATAAAGTTACGTATTTTTCCGTTTTCTAAAAATTATAATCATTTTACCTTCTTTATTTAAGTGTGCGGCTAAACACAGCCCGTATTTACTAGCTCACAGCCCGTATACGTATAAATACGGGGTATAAAAGTCTAAATTGCCCCTCTTCCTTTACTCACTTCCTTTTAAAAAATTTAAAAAAAAAACTGATAATTTCACGGAACCGGATTGACTTTCCGGTACCGTGTACCGGAAATTCCATCCGGTTCCGTGAAATTATCAGTTTTGACGGAACCGGATGGAATTTCCGGTACACGGTACCGGAAAGTCAATCCGGTTCCGTGAAAATTCAATTTTTTTTATAAAAAAATTTTTTTTTTTTGAATTTTTTTTTAAAAATGGATTTTTACGGTACCGGATTGACTTTCCGGTACACGGTACCGGAAAGTCAATCCGGTTCCGTGAAAATTCAAATTTAAAAAAAATTTTTTTTTTTTTTGAATTTTTTTTTAAAAAAAATGGATTTTTACGGTACCGGATTGACTTTCCGGTACACGGTACCGGAAAGTCAATCCGGTTCCGTGAAAATTCAAATTTTAAAATTTTTTTTTTTTTTGAATTTTTTTTTAAAAATGGATTTTTACGGTACCGGATTGACTTTTCGGTACACGGTACCGGAAACTCCATCCGGTTCCGTGAAAATTCAATTTTTTTTAAAATTTTTTTTTAAACTTTTTAAAAAATAATTTTTTTTTTGGATTTTTTATAAAAAAAACCGGACATAATTATATTTAATAAGGGTATTTTGGACAATTTACTATAAAATACGGGCTGTGAGATAGTAAATACGGGCTATATTTAGTAACACCCTTATTTAATTATCAAAGTACGGATATGACCATTAACATCTCCAATAATTTATTGAGTTAGTATTATAAGAGGTGGTCTTATCTATATATATATTAAAAAGCGTAAGCATAGGATGTAATCCGCCACGTGTGACTCTCCATTCTTTACAACAATATTATATCAACGTTTCTCTCATACAAAAATACAAATTGTCCATGAGAAGTTTCAAACCCGCGACCTCGAGTGTAGAAGATAAATGTTCTAACCATTGTGCTACTACATTTTTGTTGCTTCTTTTATTAATACTAATAATAACATTAATGATATTATATGTTTTCAATGAAAAACAATAATTAAGGTACAATATTTTAATTAAATTTATGAATAAACCTACTAATCTATGACTTTTTACTAACATTTTTCTACACCAAATTTTAGTTGTCTTAAAATACTAAAGTATAATTCATATAAATCCCAGAGCATCGCCTGGGCCTAAATACTAGTTTTTACTTAAAATTAGGTAATAGTCCAAGCACAAAATAAGAAGAGAATATAGCATTTTTTCATAAATGCAATTAAAATATCCTAACATAATTATTGTTTCTTCATTTAAAACCCATAATATCATTATCGGTAATGATAAAAGAAGCAATGAGAGTGTAGTGGCGCAATGGTTAGAGCATTTAACTTACATACATGAGGTTGCGGGTTCAAATCTTCTCATGGACAATTCGCATTTTTTAATGAGAATAACTTAGATATAATATTATTGAATAGAAGGGAGAGTGACACATGACGGATTGCAATCGGTGCTTACGCTTTTTAATATATATATAGATTTAATGAATTTTGTAATCATTTTAATATATTTCGTGACCAGTTTAATCCGTTTAATAATTAAATTCTTTGATCTATTTTATGACTTGTTTAATCCATTTAGTGATTAATTTAATTTATTCCGTAGATCTATTGGTTTATTTTAAAAATTGCCCAATGTAGTTTAAGATTTAAAGGGAAATGAAAGGAGGAGAAGATAAATTATCTTGAAAAAGTCTAATGTAAATTCGATTTATGCTTGGTTTGGAGTAAAATGGATTAGGCTTGTTAGAAGAATACAAGCTAAAGTTAGTCTATTTATGTTAAAATTAAACCGTCTCTTTAAATATTTTTTTTTATCTATTTGTATATTTATAAAAAGTTAATATTCGGAAAATATACATCGAAAAAAATCCAATAATTTTGTACATAATAACATTACTTATAGTGAAGATTTGCCAAGGCAACTTTTGATTATGCTAAGGCAATTATACTGGATATAAAAATATATTAGTCATCTTTTCTTCATATTTACCTCGGCACAGTCGAAAATTGCCTTGGCAATATCTTACCCCTAGTTATATACTGTATATTTTAGTTATGGTCAAAAGTAGATTAGTGAATAATATAAAAGTCAAAGTGTTGTAATTTGTAGAAACGTAGGAATTATTATTTTGTTATTTATTTTTGAAAAGTTTTCTTTTATGTTTTTCGTATGATATAGTGGTTATGTTCTAATCCCCTCAAGTTCTCTTCTTAAGAATTGTGTCTAATCCACGTAATAAAGAAAGTGGGGAATTAAAAGTTAGTGAATGATGATTCATTTGATCTGGTAGGAAGAAAGCAAAATTAAAATAAGAGAAATACTAAACCTAAAAAACACCAATAAGCAATAACCACACAAAATATTAAAATCATCATTTGACATTATGAGCTAATGACGCTTCTGTGCGCTCAAAAGTCATGACAATTATAAGTTTGCCCCTTTGATCCCACTATCCGTTACCCCATATATTCACACCACCAGTAGGCTGTAGCAGGAGAAAAGAAAATAATAGAACAACCCAAACACTCGACGCATCCTAATACGTGTCTTTCACGCACCTGCCTTTTCTAAATTATTGAGGTGAGTAGAGAACAACAAAGCACGGCATGTATTGATCTTAGGTTCTGGATAACACTTTACCGGCTAATGTAGTTGGCATCCACATTTATCTTTTTGTATTCCTTTACTAGATTTAATATTTATGTGCTTCATGTGGATGTTAGCTAGTTCTATCGTAGCAATTCAGTGGCACATCTAAAAGACTAAAACATTTACTTGTGGGCTAAAACAAAATTCATAGGATTTTAGTAAGGTCAATTATCAAATTTACAAAAGAATTTCCAACACTTATATTTATAAGGAAAATGTTTCAGTAATTCAAATTTAAGTGGGGTAAATTGATCAACAATTTTCAAATCAGATTTGTCCATACAACATATATTATGTCTTTGGGTAGATGTAAAATAAGGTGTGTCATGACTGCTTTGACTACTCATTTCTCAATTGGGCAACTTCTGAGTAGAAAAATAGTCTTATGTACACCTAGCTCTAGTTATACTCTTGAGCACCTAAAAGTTTTTAGTTCAACTAATAAAATCTTGTGGAGGTAATATCCAAAATTCATAATCAAATTTCGTCTGCATCATTGTTCTTTGTGGTTCTTTATAAATAATTTTACATTTTTGTTTGACAGCATACAACAACCTTTTTTAGGGTCGACTTTTATTGTCTACATTCATCTCATAACATAAGTGTCATTTTACATAATGACCTATATCTGAAACATGTCTTGTTACATGTGTTCTACACTTAGTATATATTTCTAAAATGCTTTGCGATTCTTTAACTCTATTTTTTAGGATGATAAGAAGAATTTACCATATCGGCCGAAATCCTGCACGAGTCCATCTGAGCCGGTTAGGGAGGAGGACAAGAGAAAAATCCCCACTCTCAAAGTGTTCACAGTGGGGATCGAACAACCCCCATCACCAAGGTTGGAAGGGTTTGTTCTTTCCACTAGACCAAACTTTGCTTAGTGACCCATTGAACCTGCTTGTCAACTTTTCTAAATCTTCATATATCACTAAAAGTTGTCTAGACTTTTCTTTTAGGTTCGTAAGAAGAAGTGCTATATTAGATTAGAACCTTTATATAGATTATATTATAATACAAGTAAGGCCTTTTGAAAGTAAAAGTAACGATTATAGAGTTCCCACACAAAAATCCCCTAATAAGATTTAAATTCACTACCTCAAAGTTGTGAGAAACATATAACTAGTTGAACAAGTATCCCGACATTCCTACTTCGTGTAAAATTTTGTTATGGACGATTATAACACCAATTCTACACTAATAACTTCTTACAACAACCTTAAAGGATAAGGAGGAGTCTAACAAAAGTATAGCAAAATAAAATAACTATATAGTTGATGTACAAGAGAAACATTAGGCAAAGAGTACAACAAAGGTATATATGCGTGGGAGATATTTGAAGATATGTGAATTTGCACACGTTGAAGTAATTACGTGAAATTTTAATTAAATTACTCAAGAAATACAAAAGAAAATGCAAATTTAAACGCTTTTAAGTAAATTACATGAAATTTTAATAAATTTGCAATAAAATAAATATTGAGATTATGTGTGCCACTTTACCAATCAAAACCAACACCGATTTTAGAAATTTTAACTGAGTATTCAATCTTGCTCAATTCTATAAATAGTCATTATCGATTTTCATTGATTGTCATTTACCTTTGCTTTATGACATAAAAGCCTAAAATAATAAATTAACACCTCATAGAAAATTAGTTAAAATCAAAAATAAATTCACTTTAGTAGCTCTTCTAACACGAAACTCACTATACTCCCATCTTTCGTGAAACCTAACTAGTCAAA
This sequence comes from Patellifolia procumbens, assembly GCA_947645195.1. Lineage (NCBI taxonomy): Eukaryota > Viridiplantae > Streptophyta > Magnoliopsida > Caryophyllales > Amaranthaceae > Patellifolia > Patellifolia procumbens. The sequence goes on from CANSGD010000144.1 coordinate 7,590,217, forward strand.
GTTTACGTGGAACCCCATCCACAAAACTCCTTCATCAAAGCGCTTAAATTAGCGCGTGAATTAATGTCTTATCCACCCGCCAAAACGTCAACTATATTCCACCCTCTGTAGGGACATCTAACATGCACTTCATGCGCGTAGGATAGCAACTATGCTACTGACTTGGTGCGCATGATTTAAAAGGAAAATAATGAAAGTGGAAATATGACGCCATCAACAACATCAACAGCAACTTAATATAAAACATACCACTTTTATTATCTCTATTCTATAGGCCAAGAGGTGGGGGACACAAAAAATAGAAAAAAAAAATACCATCACTCATTTAAATTTTGAATTGTGAAAAAAGTAAACAAAAATAAATAAGGAAACAAAAAACTAATCAAAAAGAAAAAACCACATTCAAGTTCAAAACATCTCCTAAAATTGAGTAATTGCGGTTTTTACATTTTTTTAAACAAAAAAAGTAACTGCTCTCTCTTCCAACACATATCTCTTCCAACGCATATCTACTTCGTTACAATATGATATTAGAAAAACAATTATATGAATTGATGTTTGCATATTTTATTTGTGGCTTCACGTAACAATTGAGCAACCTGACATGTTTGGATGAGTGGTTCTTGCCTTCTTGGTGGTTTTACTAAACAAGCTTTTAGGAATTTGATTTAAAATTTTGATTTTTTAGAAAATCCCTAAATATGTAATGTTACTCCTCAAAACTTTTGAAAAGTGATTGGGTTACATCAAAAACTTCTAACTCCACTCCACGTACTAGAATGATTGCAGTGAAAAATAAAAGTAGAGAATAGAGACATTTTAAGATTTAGTTGTATAAGAAAATGAAGGTAAAAATTTAACAATACATATTAGATAGAAAATTGTATGTTAAAAGTTTGATTTGAATGCTACAAGAATATGAGAAATCAATATTTACAGAGATTTAAATACGATCACAAATTATCTCTTTAGTAAATGCTTATATTGCAATGTTTACTTTTATTACACAATTTGTATCTTTATTCTATGAGAGGTGAGATGCAGAATAACGAAGAAAACACTTACGAATTTAGGAAAGGGTAGACGATTTTAAAGCACAAAGATTCAAATTTTCTTCACTTTTTGGATTTTAACTAGCTTCATTTAACTTTATTATTTTTCATTCGCACGCATCGCGTGCATATGATACTAGATTTGAATATTGGAGACCAGATTAGTTATAGTTTGTAGCAAGATCAGGCCAGAAGCCAGATCGATACCGATTTTCAAGTTCGAATTGGACTGATAATACAAAAAATAAAGATTTATGAGTTGTATAAATCTAGCATTCAACAATCAGGGGTAGAGACAAGGTCTAAAAATTTTAATGTATATGTAGAATTTAATGTAATATAATATCACTAAATAGATTTGGCTTACTTGGTTTATATCACAAATAGAGTAAACAACTTATAAAACCCATGTTTTAAATCTCAATTCGCGGCTCCGCCATTGTCAACAATATTAATTATTGGTTCTTTCACCTGAGCATTAGTATATATTTGAAAATATTAAGAAAAAATAATATTTTGACATAAAATGCATAAATGTAAATGTATCACGTACATGATATATCCGGGTGTATAGAAAGTGCGGGAGCTGAGTAAGAGAGAGAAAGGACGTTGATTTGCTTACTTAATCAATGAAACTGTAGCAAACGATAACTCAAAAACAGTCCCACTTATTATGAATCCTCTTGAATAAAAATTCCATAATGTCCCCAAACAATTATTATATATTATCACTACTTACCCAATAACATCACAACATCCCACCTATTTCTTATTTTTTTCGTTTACGACAAATTTTTTCATATAAATATTCTTAAACTATATAACAATTCAAATATTTATTAAAATATAATGATGGTATCTTTTAAGCTAACCTTGCGTTCTTCTTCTTCTTATTATTAATTCCTCTCACTTGTCAACTATGGATTCCATTTCTAAGTTTCTTTTCCAGATTCTCTCACATTTTTTCATCCAACTTCAATTAATTTCTCGTTTTATTCCTTGATTGTTCATCATCATTTAATTCCACTTTCAGGTACTTAATTATTGTTTAATTTGATATTTATTATCTGCTAATTTGTTTAGTTTTTTTTTTTTTGGGTGATTAGATTTTGTTTTATTTGTTTCCTCTTTTATTTTGCATGATTTGATATGTAATCTAGCTAGCTATAGACTTCAATTTTGTACCTTTTTAATTTGTTCTTCTGCTTTTAGTTATTGCTTACTACAATTAGAAATATGGTTACTATAAGTGATGTAATTTTCTTTTGCTGTTTTTAGGTTTGATTCTAAAAGATTACTTTTTGAGTGTTTTTTTGGTGTATAAGCCGCGAAAGTGGGATGAGAATCGATCTCAATACCTCCTGGTACCACGAGTGATGCTCTAACCAATTGCGCGGTCTTATTCATACCACCAATATTATAGCTAAGAAGGGGGTGAGAGATGCATGATTAGAAGTTCATGTTGAGAATAATCATTGATTTTTAGTGTGACTGATTGTTTTTGCTGATTTTCGATCTTTTTTATAACATATTTGAGTGATATCATAAGGATTCAGTTGAGTTTTGCACCAGCAGTTTTCGAAGAATCGTTTTGCTTGTTATTGTAAAAGGTTTAGTGATCTTGTATCTATGTGCAAATCTTGCTAGCAACTTTTGAAACTTTATGGAGTTTATTATGTGAGCATGAGCTAGATTTCACAAAGGCAGACTAATTTGATGAGTAGGAGTACTTCATTGGGAATCGATTGATGTGGGTAGTAACTGATTGAAGATCGATCGATGGAAAATAATGAATGTTGTTCAAGTTTTTAGTCGTTTTAAGTTGCTTAAATGGCAGCACACAGCTTGGTAGGAAAAATCCGGGATGGACTCTAAGGGCCTTTCTGGTTAGAGAATAAATGACAATAATGGTAATAAGCTTATATATAATTTTGTAAAGGAAAGTCCCATGCGAATATCCATGGTCATGAAACTTCATATCCAAACATGTGTGCTTCTTCATACATTTCAATTACATCCCAATAAAACATCTAAAGATGTGACTGATGATGGTAGCAATTTATAAAGAAAAAGATGTACTTGGGGATGGACGAAAAATTCCATGGATATTGGTTTTGATTGTTTGCAGTTTGTTGCTTCAATACTTGGTACCTCCTTCATACTAAAAAAGTGAACATACATCATGTTTGACTTGTAGTAGATGAGTCATTTTTTTTTATTGGTTTTGCACATTTCATATCTCTTAACCTGCAAATTCTCAGTAGGATGTTAGCAACTTTTCTACTGATGATCTATATGTCGTTATGGAGAAAGTTTTATTGAAATCATTAAACAGGGTATCGTGTTTATTTAAACAGACTGCCATAATTCCCTTGTTACTCTTGATATAATTTCAGATAATACAGACTCTGTGGGTTAATGAGGGTGATTATAGTACTTCCAGGAGTTGATTGCTAATTTACCTTCATAAAGACATGAACTCGCCGTCCGCCCAATTTGTCGTGTCAAGAAGAATGAACATATATGAGCCTCTCCACCAGATTAGTTCGTGGGTGGACAGTTTTGGAGACGAGGGCTATCCGAATGTGTCTCCGTCCACTGTTGTAGAAATAAATGAAAGACTTGACAACCTGGTACATTTTATCAACATCATGCTTTTCTTACAGGCTGGTTAATTAATTATGTAATGCTTTTCTCACACTTCAGTTTAATTTTTTTTTCCCTAAATTCAAATATGTAGTCAGAAGACACTTCATCACATGGCGCACAAGCACCTTCAAACAAATATGATCAGGAAGCATCTAAACCTATCGAGAAGGTAAAATCCTTATCAACTAAGAATTGCTGGTTTCTAACTTGGTTCAGTGTGTTTGTGTCTTGTTAATTGATGTTTCCTTGCCTTGTTTCATCTGGAAGATCTCGAATGCAGTGATAGTACCCTGTCTTTCTCTGTCTAACCAAAATCATGTTATTACACTCACATCTTAATACTTTTCTTTATACCAGTGGCTTCAGAACCCACACATTTATACAATCTCATGCATGCCTTTGTATAGGTTTATCCTAGAGACTTTTCATCGACATTTCTTTTGGCCTGCTCTAGGTTTAGCACCCATTTAAAAGTTCTTTACAGTTTTGGAGAGTCATATCCCCTTGTGGATTCCTTCACTACTTTACACCGTAACTTCGCTGATTGTTTCTCTCATCCTGTTTGTTATTTCACAGTTTCCAATGCGAACAATAACCATATTTAGATTTTTATTAAAAAAATTAAAAGTTGACCATAAACTCAAAATATAAACTGAAATTATCTAACACGATCCCAAATGATGATAATATCCCTCATTGTTTAGTGAAATTTATGGTCAAAATTTGGCCTTGTAAGCGAGACATTTCATCCAGGAATAACAAATAGGAATGAAGATTTGAAAAAATAAAAATTAAAAAATTAAATAAGAAACACTCATATAGGAACGGAGGGAGTATGATAGAGGGGGGTGGTCAGGAAATTTATGAATCTGTTTCTTGCTTTGCAGAATGGTGCATGGTTTAGGTTGTTTGATGCAATGTAGACTTGAACAAGTAGATGCAGTTATTGCATTGCACCAACAAAAACTGCCCATAATTATGCCTCTATTCATACCTCTCCATTAATCTTGTGAAAATTTCTTTCTTTGTCTACCTTCTTTAAGGTACAAAGACGTCTTGCACAAAATCGTGAGGCTGCTCGCAAAAGTCGTTTGCGAAAGAAGGTGAGAAAGGAACTTCCACATTTTTTATATTGAGTTGTGGTATCTGTCCTTTTCTGATAAAAGTTACTTGGACCTTTTTGTAGGCCTATATTCAGCAATTAGAGTTGAGCCGATCAAAATTGATGCAGATGGAGCAAGAACTTGAACGTGTTAGACAACAGGTATGCTGAAAAGATCACACTGCCTGCCTTATTGATAACTTCCCGAACAATCTGAATCTATGCTGATATGCTTAAGATTTCTGACTGGTTCACGCCAGGGTATGTATGTTGGTGGTGGGATCGATCATCTTCCTTTCTCGGCAAGTACTGTGAACTCAGGTTTGTCTTTCAGTATGTCTGCTTCTAGCATTCTTTATGTACACATTTGTTTTGATATTCATTTGTTTAGAAATACTCCCTAGTGTAGTAATGTTTCTTTCAACCAAATAGTCACTAAAGTCTAGTTATTCCAATCTTTATCTCGGAATTCCTTATGATTTTGGAACGTATATATATATATATACACACATATTATATATATATATGTTCTTTGTTCATGAAAGTACAGAGTACAAAGATTTTCATTTATCAATATGTATGTTACATTTACCTATATACATCGTATGATGGGTTTCTTTTCTTGTAATAGAGTGTCCAATTTAAATCTAAAGTTATTGGACTGAAGTGTTTTTTGTGGGTCTATTTCCTATCCCAAGAAACACTGGCCGATTTGGGTCCAAGACCTAGATCCTTATATCCTACCTGTTTTTCCGCTTGTGGTTGTTTGAAAGGAAGAATAATATCATTAATAGAACACCAAAAGGCTTCAGACATAGAGCTATTCTATGAAATCAAATTTTTCTAGGTAAATAATTAGCTAAGAATAGAGCTATTCTATGAAATCAAATTTTTCTAGGTAAATAATTAGCTAAGAATATACTTGGGGACAACTCCCAAACCACAACTTCAATCTTGCCTTGAATAATGTTCAATGACCATGCCTCTTTCTTCATGGTGGAGCCATTCAATCTGTGCTATAACTAAAATCTAATTAATAAATGGAGATCGACTTCCCAGATAACATGAACCTCAATCATCATAACATGCTGCATACCTCTCTAGTCTACTTCGAATCTCATAACATGCTGCATATTGAAAAATCAGGTTTTTAATTGTTGGTTATACTTCAAATCTCATTACATAAGATTTATGCATACCTCAATATTTCTTTGTAGGGATTGTTGCATTTGAGATGGAGTATGGTCATTGGGTCGAAGAGCAAAATAAACAAATTTGTGAACTTAGGAATGCCTTGAATACACATATAACTGACGTTGAGCTTCGGATTCTCGTAGATAGTGGTATGAAGCACTATTTTGATCTTTTCCAGTTGAAGGCTGGTGCAGCGAAGGCGGACGTATTTTATCTAATGTCTGGCATGTGGAAAACATCAGCTGAGCGCTTTTTCCTGTGGATAGGAGGATTTCGTCCATCGGAATTACTTAAGGTAATGCATGTTCCCTCCCTATTCTTTCTAAATCTAAAGTAACTGAAACAAAAAAAAGAACTTAAAAATCAAGACTCATGCTGAGTATGCCATGATTGGTATTAGGAGTCTTGTACATTTGATTTAAGTCTTCCTCAAAATTTGACTGCCTCTAATATTCTAAAATCTGATGTCAACAGGTACTTGGGCCACAGCTTGACCCCTTAACAGATCAACAAGTCATGGATGTTTATAACCTTAAACAATCATGCGAGCAAGCAGAAGAGGCACTGTCACAGGGGATGGAAAAACTCCAGCAAACTCTGGCAGAAACTATAGCAACTGATCACTTAGGTGACGGGCTTTATACTTCAGAAATGGCTAATAATGCAATCGAGAAACTTGAAGCTCTTGTAAGCTTTGTAAACCAGGTAATATTTTGATCTATTCATTAACAATACCATCCAAATATAATGTTGCTTCTTTCTTGCTCAATGTGAGGATTTATATCTTTGCCATCAGAACTCTATTTAGCTACAGTTCTATTATGTGTATTTGGAGTTGAAAACACTTTGTTTAAGGAAAACAACAATAGCACTCTTAATTTGCAAGAATTTGAGATTGCATCTATTTGAGATTGCGATGTTGTGAGTGAAGTAGGATTTGAATAAAAACAGGTTTCTCCTTTTCTGTTTGTGTTAGTCATATTTTGTGAAGCACAAAAACTTCTGGGGTATGAGGTTTCTCATTACAAAATGTTTCCGATATTAAAACTCCAGCTGTTTCGTGCTAATGAAACTTGGACATGGTGGGAACCTGACTTTTTCCCATTTCCGTTTCTGAAACCAAAGATGATTCCGTGGTACATTGGTCATATCCCTGAACTTATTAGCATTGTACATTCTTCTTATAAACACAGAACATAATTGAGAGCAAGAGGTTTCTTTTAAAACTCAAGAATCTTTGGCTTAGATTGTTGCATAAACTTGTATGAATTTAATTGCTCGAGAGGATTTTATGGTTTCTATGCTGTAATTTTAGAAATTCTAGGAGGGAAAACAATAATGACAAGCATATTTTGAACGGTGATGTTGAATTGTTGATCACTAAAGGTACTATTTACAGTTAAACATGTGAGTAGAAGATTACAATTATGTAATATAACCTTTTCCCCTATCTCCACCAGGCCGATCATCTTAGAAAGGAGACCCTGCAGCAAATGCACCGAATCCTAACTGTACGCCAAGCAGCTCGAGGCTTGTTAGCTCTAGGAGAGTACTTTCAGCGTCTGAGGGCTTTGAGTTCCCTTTGGTGTAGTCGTCCTCGTCAGCCGTCTTAAGGTTCTGCAACAAATCCCAGACATTGGGCTGACAAAGTCAGTAACAAAATATTCAGCTCAAGGAGCAACTGATAGCAATATTATTGCTGTTCATGTATATGTTGTCCTCATTCTTGAAGCACCGGCCACATCAGGAAACATTGTATATAACAGCAGCAATGCAAATCGTTTCCAATGCTCGTACTGTTATGGACTTGGAAAGTTTAATTTTTGAAAATAGGGTTACTCAACTGAGTGTGATATATGTGTATGTATATGTAAATGATGTAGGCAATTTTTTGTGTACGTCATGTATCAATTTTGTAAATCATAATCTTAGTGCTATCCAATAAATATATGGAGGCTTGTGGTAGGACTTCATACATGGTGCAGTCAACCAAAGTGAACCGTTGTTTTGTTTATACAAAACTGTGAAAAGATTATGGATATGGTATCGATAATTGACACGCGAAAGTATGCTGCACGAGGAGACATGCAGGAATAATCAGAACAACCGGAAAATAAAACAGTAGCAGCAGCAAGCTTCCAGAAGCAAATATCCATCAATTTGGCGGCAAACAACAGCAAGTTCGCCCTTCTATCGCACCTCAACGGTCTTCATACCATTAGTTTTGGCCATAAAGCAGCTCCAGTCCTACGACGCCTCAAGTCAGGTTAGGCATGCTCCTCATAGCTCAATACTACTTCGGCAGAGCTCTCCTATCAAGCAAATGATCTCCCACATGCTATTAGTACTTCAACTCTGCTACCTCTTGATGATGGTGGTACATGGATATGGTGCAGCCTTCAACATAGCGTAGCACCTCGATAAGCTTTAGACCCCATTTTCAATTCTTGCCATACTTCTAATGTCAAAATCGGAATTGGCTTGTGTATTTTGGTGCAAAATTTTGGTGTAGCACCCATCCTAACCTCACTCTTTTCAATATCTTCACTTCTTAACCTATCAAAAATCAGGTGTCAATTCGTACTTTTATATAATGATGATAATAATATTCGTGGCGAATATGATCATTATTCTACATTATGTGAAGGATCTTACGGGGGGAATAATCATGAAATGCAATAGCTTTGGGACATTTATTCACTCACCGTGTGTCTATGTAATTTACCTTGTTGTCCTATCTCCTCTACTATGGTATTATCATTTTTATAATCTCGTACATCATATATGTACCTTTCCTTGGAAGATTAACTCTAATGCTTGTAAAGGAGATTAGCGCCCATCCTTGTTCCGTCTTTGCAAAACACATACACTTGCCATCCTCCATGGCCACTTTTGTCACTTTTTCTCTTTGCTATTATGCATAGGGTTTGGTGGATGTCTAGCTAGTACCTTGTCTTGCTAATTGCTCGAACGCTGGATGTGTTTGGATTTACCTTTTAATCATGAACATTATGTACAAACGAAATTCATCCGTTTTGACACTTGGGATGATGAATATACTTTTTCCTAGTACAATAGTCTTTTTGCTGATCACCACAACTTGAAATCTAATATTGGAAATGAGGGAAATGACAATATCTGTTGAATATTTAGAGTATTTGGTTGATAATATTCATGAAACATTAGCTTAAGATGCTTGGTTATGGTGTCGCTACTTAAGTAATGTTTGGTATGCATGTTGTGTGTTATAACTTTGGAAACTATACTTCATGAATCATTGAAGTGCAGCAAGCAACGAAGCAAAGGAAAGGAAACAGCCAGGCTCGCGGCCCGCGACCTGTGTTTTGGCTTGGTCGCGACTCGCGACGGTTGTCGTGACTCGCGACGAGCCACTGCAATATTGCTGCTCCAGATTTTCCTTAAGGTCGCGACTCGCGACCTGTATTGCGGGTCGCGACTGGACCGTTTGCGGACGATCTTTTTAGACCGTTTCATGTTTATTGAGCGGTTAAGGTCGATTTTTCCAAAGCATCAACGTGCATTATAAGAGGCAAAACCTCTGATGAATGTTTATATGCTTTTACATTCTCTCTCAAAAAGCACTCAAGTTTTCTCTCATTATACATTGATCATCAAAGCATCTCTCACAAATACATTTGATCTCATTTAGTGATTCTCATATGAGCGTGATAGTCACTGTTTCTTCTTTGTATCTCGGAGGTGAATTCCGTGTAACCCGTGCTTCGTATAGGGTCGGAATATCGCTTTTGGGAAAGTGTTCCCAAACACGCCTAGAGGATCGTTTATTCGTTGTTGTTTCATTGTGTTCATCTGTGTTTCCCGGTTACTAGCACTAACAATATCATGATGGAGTAGGCCCCACCAAATCGGCAAAAACATGTGGCCGAGTTATTAAAGTTGTTTCTTCTTAGGTGGATATTGAGTCAAAATTGTCTTTATTAGTTTGTTTTTCTTTGTTTGCTTTTGTTAAAGAAAGATGCCCTTAACATCTTCTCTGATTTAGGGTATCCAATGTTTAGAAGCCCTCAACTGTATAAAGAGCATTCAAATGTGAGGGGAGAGAAGAAACTCACAGGAAAGCAATTGGCTCAAGAGATTGATTGGTATTTCCATGTCTGTGAAAGCAACGCAACTCTACTAAGAATCATAAGTGTTTAAGTACATTGTAAACGTTTAAGTATTTGAATGTTGTCATCCTTTCTCTTTTAATAAATTTTTTCTTTCACAAGGACACATTTCCTATTCGAACCTTGTGTTCTAAATAAAATATTTTCTTGTTTAAAATCTCATTAAAAACACATAAGCCAGTCAGAGACTACTGTCTAAGGTAGGAAATGAAACGAATCTGTGTTATGCATGATCTAAGGAGGTTTGGTTCGAGGTTAGCCACCTTGGAAAAGTCGAAAGTTGCGAATGCTGAAAGATCTACTACCAACTATGTTCAAGTACTCGTCAAAACTCTCTATCTAGTTTTATGGAGGAGCATGATCGGCTCAAAAGTCATTAGCATAATTTTTTTTAAAGATACAAGTAGTAAAATTATGGTAATTAGTACCATTAAAAGTGTATGATAATATTATTTTATGTGTCCGCTAAATGATATTTTCTATTAGTAATATATTCTGTTTGGTATATTATCAAGCTAATCATAACCTAAATAATTAGAGCTTTAGTGTAATAGGGACAAAAAGCAATAAAACCAAGTTTAAGGATCTAAGTATAAGCAAGAAGGTGAGGTGGATATTCCCTTGGAAAATAATTTTGAGAATGTTATACAATGGGAAATAATTTTTGGAGCAGCACTTTCTAGGTAATATTTTCTCATAATGTAAAGACTACTCCCTCTGTTTCAATCATGCTTGTTTTCATTTTAGGTATTCTAAACTATTGTTTTTGTTTATCATATTTTCATTTATAAATTTATATTAAATTTCTAAAATACCATTATTAAGTAATTTAAATGTCAAAATTGTCCTAAGTTTTTCATTGGAAAATGGACTCTTCATATTAAAATATTCCTCCATATGTACTTGACTACTTGTCATTATTATATTTGTCTTTTCTGCCTTATTTTACATCTTTAAAACTGTTTTATTATTACTAGTACTCTAATCATTACTTTAATTAATGTGTTTGTCTAACCTTAATTCTTGTCAAAAAGAAACAAACACTATATTATGGAAATGAGACGGAAGAGTAAAAATAGTATGTGGACTATTATGTTTGCGACACGTATGTTGTTTGAGGATAAGAACAGACCTTCAATTAGCATTAATCAATTTCCACTAAAACAATACTACCTCTGTTTTTTTAATATGCACATTTCTCCATTTTGGGGTGTTTTTTTTAATTGACACCTTTCTACCTTTTGCCATAAATGGAAGGTTGGCCCACCTAATTATTACACTTCTCTCCTACTTTTTCTTTCCTTCTCTTTACCTTTTTCATTTTTTCCTTACTTTTATTAACCTTCTCTCTTACTTTTGCACTTTTTCCTTGGTTCTAGTGCAAAGTCTTAGATACATATTAAAAAAAACGGAGGAAGTATTATTTTAGAGTAAAGAGTTCAAACATACAAACACAAAAGACAAAAGAGGGATGATTTCTTTTCTTTTCTTTTTCTTTATCTTGAGTGGAAGGGGGATGATTTAATTAAGGAGAAGCTGCTAGAAATCAGCACAACACACCAGCAGCGTTCACGCACAAAACAGAAAGAAATTGGCAGAGTTTGTGAGTGTGTTTTGTCCACCGAATCTGTTTTTCCCTTTCGACCAAACGTGGTCAAATCGTCACCAAATTTTTTTGATGTTTGCATCCGGTTCATCTTTCGGGCTACATCCGAATCGAGGCCAAGTTTGGGGTGGTTAGGTTCCATTCCGTTCGGGTGTTGCGGAGATTCGAACACGAGTCCATCCTACCAAAGCCAGTCCCCATCACCACTGGACCAACACTTACTTGGTAGATCGTCACCAAATTTTGACACGGCGTACCTACCATATCGACTTTCATATCCAACGGTTGAATTGTCGTGTTGCACTCCTTTTAAGTTGGTATTATTTTTCAACCCTAATCTCTTTATAGTCGTGTTTGTCCACTTACAAGCGATGGTTTATGGAAAATGGTTGTTTCAAATTCGTTATTTGATATTGTTGTCTTTAGCATTGTCTAGAGAAGAATAATTAAGTGTATGGTGCCGGCCTATGGTGCCTGCGGATGTTATAACGTAAATTATCGTGTGCTTTCTATTGTTCATATTATATTTGGTTAAGGATTGAATGTGGTTGTCCAATTTACAACATAATTGGGAAATTATTTATTTGCTTCCGCTGTAAATTGATGCAGAATTACAGATTAGAGTTTGGTGCATATGGAGCAAGAGCTTGAACGTGTGAGACATCAGGTATGCTGAAAAACATTACACAGTCCTGCTTTTTTGATAATTTTCTCAACAATTTGAATTTATGATGATATGCTTAAGTTATTTGACTGGCTAACTTCAGGGCATGAATGGTCATCTTCCTACCTCATCAAGTACTGTGAACTCAGGTTTGTCTTTCAAATTACGCCTGCCTCTTTTTTTTTTTGGGGAAGAAAGAAGGGAAGATATATATTCATATATATTAAGCACAACTAGAATTTATTACATGTCGTAAATAGTCCGTGGCAAGCAAGGTTGTCAGAATCGGATTCTACTTTGGATCGGAGGGGCTTATTAGAATCGGATTGTAGAATTGTACGATTTGACGAACACGCATAATCCACATATTACACGCACATTATAGATTTAAAAGGCCAAACTAAAATTTATACTTGTTTAAAAATTAAATTAGTGATAATTTATAATATATATTAGTGACTTTGTTGGTATGATTAAATCTAATATAAATTTGTAAAGTTTTCGCTAGTTTGAAAGAAAGTTATAGAATCGTAAGACCATATTTGAATCGTATCGTGATTTGCCGGTGCTTGACCCTCGTAGGGGTAAGCCAAAATAGTAAAACCTGTTTTGTTTGTTAGATTAATAGTCTTACATTCCGGTCTTGGGAATGGCAAATGCGAATGGTGGTAAAAACATCGGTGTTTCATTTTGCTGATATTGCTATTGCATTCGCTAGCTTGTTCGCTCCTGTTCCCTCGTAATCCACCTTAACTCCTAGAAGTTTTGATAGTAACCTCCCTGTAAGCCTTTATAAGATAATGAAGATGACTATTAACCAGTTTTTCTTGCTCAATTGCTTTCACCACCATAAGACAATCCGGTTTTATGATACAATTCCCCCTATTTTTTCTTTTTATCCATTGGATAGCCATTAGCTCTTGCTCCTGCTTTCGTTGCATCGTCCGTGTGGGTGGCGTACTCAATGCACTCCACCCATCTTCCCGACGAGTCTCTTTGCAAACAACCGGTAGGAAAGCCTCTTTGGTATTCAAGAAGAAGGAACATCACTGTTGGATTTTTAGCTTGTTTGGTGTTGGTGGGGTCCAAGTGATGATTTTTTTGGTCGGGTGCTTTTCCCATCTTAGGTTGGTTCTGGGTATTAAACCATTTGGTGGTATTCCAACTGGCTTTGTTGAGAAGGATAGTTGATGGTATGTTATATTTCCTGTGGATCCAATTGTTATGTCTTAGGCAAAGGTTTCCAACATATCTGCTCCTACCATTCTTTATATACACATTTTTTAGATATTCATTTGCTTAGAAATACTCCTCTTTGGTCGTGTTCTCCCCTTATTTTCTAGTTCTGTTATAACTCAGCATAGTACTTTTACTCTCACATTTCAGTTTAGTTTTTTAGATCAATTTAGCTATTTTCTGCCAAAGAGAACAAACCCTAATGGAGTAATGTTTTTTACAACCAAATAGTCAATAAAATCTAGTCATTTTAATCTTTATCTTAAGATGCCTTGTGAAGTTTTGGAACATATGTTAAGTATGTTCTTAGTCTATGAAAGTGCAAATTACGAATATTTTAATTTTACGGATGCCTATTTGACATTTACCTATACACATCATATATTGGGTTGAAGTGCTTTATGTGGATAAGTGGATTGAAGTGCTTTTTGTGGTTTCATATTCCTATCCCAAGAAACAGTGACCAATTTGGGTTCAAGACCTAGATCCTTGTAGCCTATAATTCGCTGAGTTTCCCCCTCTTTTTTCTTAAGAAAGAATGATATCATTAATATAAAGCCTTTTAATGCCAAAAGGCTTTAGGCATAGATATATAATATGGACACAAATTTTGCCATTAAAATAATTAGCTAAGAATATACTTGTGCACAACTCCACCACAACCTCAATCTTACTGTGCATGATGTTTGATGACCATTCATCTTTCTTCATGGTGGAGGCATTCTGGTGTGGATCTAAAAGACCCAAATAAAATAAAAGGGATACATCTCTAAACGCGCAAGTTTAGAGGGTGAGTTTCAAAGCGCGCAAGCTACGAGAAAAGGGTAAGTATTCGCTCAAGAACAATAAGTAAGCACAAGGCTAAACTCAATAATTATAAATGACAAACTTTGTTTAATGTACAACCATAGGTATAATATATTTATAGATAGAGTTATCTTGCTCCCTACTCCAACATAACAAAATGTAAAATTAACCTAGAAAAATGAAAGCCCAATAATACCTAAAGAATCAATTGAGTAACTAGAGTAGTCTAATAATTAACCCTTACAACTTGGAACTTATTTAAGGTCCAAAACACCTAAATTAAGTCCAATGATTACTAAATCTCACTTGTAAAACCCCTATTTTAAGAATAAAGTAAAATAAAAACAATGTAGTCATAAAAGGGAGTATCGATCGAAACTTGTCCTCAAGTTTTATTTGGAAGACATGGCACTAGATCACTGCATACATAGTAGCACATATATTCTTCTTAAGGAGTACCTCAAAGTATCGTAATTCTCCTTGTAAATAATCTTGAAAGGTCCTTCCTCAATAGATTCATTCTTACCGTTTGAATTGTTGTAGATTTTTTTAACATTCAAAGCTAAAAATACATAGTCACTAATCTCAAAGGTTGAGAGTGCCTTAAAGATAATATGTTGGCTTCCCTTCCCTTCCCTTCTTGTCAAGTTTAGGCATAAGCAACAACTATGTGGCATGAGCTTTAAGAGGTGGTGCCCCGGGGGTAATGGATGCAACTAGACTCTTTTATTTCTCATCTTGACTGAATGAAGATTAGTGACACCATTATGCATTACTCCTTTGTCATGCTGCCATGGATAACCCAATAATATAGAACAAGCAACCATAGGTAAGATTCAGACCATACTTTATCAAAAAATGTCTTTATAGAGAAGTTCACTGAAGCTTGCTTCTTGACTTGGAGTCCATCACCATCATGTAACCAATCAAGCTATTACGGATAACGGGGCAGGATGACCTATAGTACCTAACTTTATAGTGTCAACCAACTTAGCAGATGTTGCATTAGTGCACGTTGCACTATAAATGATCAACAAACAACTTCGATCACCCACCTTGCATCTAGTCTGAAATAAATTCTCTCTTTGCTCATGTCGCGTCTAGTAGCATGAAGAACTCGCCTCAAATGCCAATGTGGTGATGTTCAGGTTCAGCGGTAATCTTTTCTTGATTTCCCAATTGATCAAGATCTTCAAAATTAAATTCTGCCTCTTGATGTAGAGGAAAGTGAGGAAAGTCACGCTCGTCCTCGAACATCAAAATTTGATGTCTTTCATCCTTCTTCAGCATGACATAATGATCTCTCAAAATCGATTGACACTTGAAACAACGCTTTTTCCTCATAGCAAGTTGGCTAGGAGGGCTAGATTGCATTCCTTTACCAAGATCACCTTTGCCAAAAGGTGTAGAGCCAGAAGTAGGAATGTTACTACTAGAACCATAGTTACTATATTGTGAAGGTTGTTCTTTGTAGTAGGAACGTTTAGGCTTCTTCCTTTCCATCTTCTCTCCTTCTTGTGTCTGTGCCGGAAGTGCCAACTTAGTAACATAGCAAAGAAATTAAAGTAAGCCATCTCAACTTTCTGACGAAGTGTGAGTGACAAGCCGTTTTTATCTTCATCTCTTCGGTTTCCCGGAGATCACATAGAAAGCGTAACCTCTCAAAAGCCTTAGTATATTTAGTAACACTAAGCTTATCCAGCCCAAGAAGATTCAACTCAAATAATTGTCTCGGGGACAAATTTTTCTTAAGGTGTCTTATCATCTCTGTCCATGTGTGTATCAGAGTCTCTTCATCTCTTATCTGCCTCAACTTCGAATTTTCAAACCACAAAGATCCTTATAGTCAATTTCAAATTTGCCACCTTGTTTCTCATCATTAAAACCTTTATAGTCTAAGAAGTTATCCATTTTACGAAACCATTCAAGAAAATTTTCTGAAATCTTGAAGATCCCACTCAAAATCTTTATCACTTTAAGACATAAAAGGATTTCTAAAAGTACCATTGAGAGGGGGAGGAGGAGAAGGAGGAGTTCCACTAAGGGTTGCGTAGTTGTCACTTGTGTTTCCATCTTTGTTTTCATGTCTGTTAGACTAACGACAAAATAGCAATTGAATCAGTCATATCTTCAACCAATCCGTGGTAATTTGATCACCATTGTTCCCTAATGATAACAATTATTAACCAAAAAGATTTGTTTTTCCTTTCGAAAGAATTCCTCTTAAGAATTGAAGTAGTCCAAATTGTAATTTTTGGCAGTCGCACCAACAAAAAAGTAGCTCCAACCACTGCAAGCCTACAATTTTGTAGTAAGATGTATAGCCACACAACACAAAGTTTTGCTTTAATTCAACACTTAAGAAACACTTTTGTTTTGTTTCCATTTCTTAATTCAGCACAAAATCAACAAATTTGCATATTAGCGAAACAAAAGTAAGTACATGATCTATTTTTCCCAACATAAGTTTGAGTGAAGTTTTGGAGGATTAACACAATCTTATCTATGATACCACCAATTGACGTGGATCTGAAAGACCTAAATAAAATAAAAAGGATAGCTCTCAAGAGGGTTTCGAAGCGCGTAAGCCACGAGAAAATGGTAAGTACTCGCACAAGAACACTCGAAAAATATGCAGGCACATGGCTCAACTCAATAATTATAAATGTCAAACTGTGTTTAATGTAAAACTCTAGGTCTATAAATAGAGTTGTCTTCACTCCCTACTCCAACAAAACAAAAGATAAAATTAACTTAGAAAAATAAAAGCCTAATAATACCTAAGAATTGGAGTTGTCCAATAATTTAACCCTTACTACTTGGAACCCGTTTAAGGCCCAAAACACCCATATTATGTCCAATAATTATTAAATCTCACTTGTAAAACTAAAACCAAGCGTGTTCGCAACAAAACAATAAAGGTATTCATAAGTAGTAGTATTAATCCATATCACATACAATATGTGCTATAAATAAAATCTAATTATGAAACAGAGTTTGACTTCTAAAATTACGTGAACCTCGATCATCATAAATTCGTAACATGATGTATATCTTTTAGTCTACTTCGAATCTCATAACATGCTGCATATTGAAAAAATCAGGTTTTCAAATCGTTGGTTATGCTTAAGAGTTATTTTAGTCTAAAATAAGTCTAATTCAATATCTAAATCATGAGACTTATTCATACTTCCATTTTTTTTGTAGGGGTTGTTGAGTTTGAGATGGAGTATGGTCATTGGGTTGAAGAGCAAACTAGACAGATTTGCGAACTTAGAAATGCCTTGAATGCACATATAACCGACGTTGAGCTTCAGATTCTCGTAGATAGTGGTTTGAAGCACTATTTTGATCTTTTCCAGTTGAAGGCTGGTGCAGCAAAGGCGGACGTATCTTATCTAATGTCTGGCATGTGGAAAACATCAGCTGAGCGCCTTCTCTTGTGGATAGGAGGATTTCGTCCATCGGAATTACTTAAGGTAATGCATTTTGTTTCCATACTCTTAGTCTTGTACATTTGACTTTATGCTGATTGTTGTGTTAACTCTTTCTCAAAATTTGACTGTCTCTGGGATTCCAAATTCTGATGTCAACAGGTACTTGGGCCACAGCTTGATCCCTTAACCGATCAACAAGTCATGGATGTTTATAACCTTAAACAATCATGCGAGCAAGCAGAAGAGGCACTGTCACAGGGGATGGAAAGACTCCAGCAAACTCTGGCAGAAACTATAGCAACTGATCACTTAGGTGATGGGCTTTATACTTCAGAAATGGCTAATACTGCAATCGAGAAATTCGAAGCTCTTGTAAACTATGTATACCAGGTAATAAATCAATCTAACAATTCTATTCGTCAAATACCATCCATATTTAATGTTGCTTTCTTTCCTGCTCACTGTAAGGATTTTATATCTTTGCCAAAACATATTGTTTACGAGTCTATAACTGATGTGTCTTAGAGGGGGGTGGGGGGGGTGGGGTTAAGGAGAACAACAGTAGCACTCTTAATTTGCAAGAATTTTAGATTTCATCTATTTGAGATTGCGATATTGTAAGTGAAGTAGAATAGTGAGCTTCATCTTAGCTGGTATAATCTGTACAAGGAACAAAGGTGGGTAAAAAGCCATGAGACCACTTAAAAGTCATTGAATGCAAGGTTTGTACATTCTTTCACATACTTGAGATTCTGAGCTTCTTTAACCTTGGCAAGGCTTCACCTTTGCAAGAGGAATACCACGGTTGCAGGTAGGTGGTAAGGTAGTAGTGGAAGATAGAGATTTTTTAGCATTAGAACCAAATATCCACATACTAATTGGAGCAAAAAGAACTAAATCAAAAAACCCTAGAATCTGACAAGTGAGACATTCAGTGATTGACCAAATTTTATTTGAGAAAGCTCTTAATTAATCGAGCTCTTAAGTTGTCAATAAAAATGAAGACAGATGGGAGGATTACCTTTGCTTAGTTGTGGAGCAGAGCTTATGTTCTTCAATGGGGAAAGTGTGGAGTCAATTGGGAGAGAAGAGGGAGATTAGGGTTGTGTTGGGTAATGGGTTAGCAATAGAAGAAGACTAAAAATGAGTTGGTTTCAATTTGTGTTGTTTTGGCCGGAAAATTGGTGTTGGTCGGAGAATTGGTAATTTGGCTGGAATATGTTGTAGTGGTATCACTGAACAAACTAAAGTAACTTAGTCGGTCTTTCCTATCATTTTTTTTAATAGGTCTTTCCAAGCAAAAGGCCTATTTTAATAGGTCTTATAAGGTTCAATACAAAAAGGTATTTCCTTTTTTGTTTGTGTAGTCATATTCTATGAAACATGGAAGCTTCTTGTACATGAGGTTTCCTGTTTCAGAAGGTTTGCGATCCTAAAACTCCAGCTGTTTCCTGCTAATGAAGCTCGGAAATGGTGGGAACTTGAGTTTTTCCCATTTTTCGTTTCTGAAACCGTGTAAGATACTGAGTCATATCCCTGAACTTTTAGTATTGCGCATTCTTCTTATAAAGAAAATAATCGAGAGCCAGAGGTTTCTTTCAAAACTCAAGAATCTTTGGCTTAGATTGTTGCATAAACTTGAAGGAATTGCTCGAGAGGAAATTATGGTTTCCATATTGTAAGTTTTAGGAATCCTAGGAGGAAAAACAATAACTACACAAGTATATTTTGAATGGTGATGGTGAATTGTTGATCACTAAAGCTACTATTTACAATTAAAAATATGAATAGAAGATTCCAATGTTGTACTAAAATCTTTTTCCCTATCTCCACCAGGCAGATTGTCTTAGAGAGCAGATACTGCGGCAAATGCAGCGAATCCTAACTGTACGCCAAGCAGCTAGAGGCTTGTTAGCTCTTGGAGAGTACTTCCAGCGTCTAAGGACTTTGAGTTCCTTTTGGTGTAGTCGTCCACGTCAGCCGCCCTAAAGTTCCAGAACAAATCCCAAACTTGTGGCTGATTAAGTCAATAACCAAAATTTGAGCTCTAAGTGCACCTGCAGCAATAATATTGCTGTTCATGTATATGCTGTCCTCATTCTTGAAGCACCGGCCACATCAGAAACCTTTGTACAGTAATGCAAATCGATTCCAATGCTCGAACTGTTATAGACTTGAAAGTTTAATATTTGAAAACTGGGTTAATAATGATAATAATGTTCGTGGCAAATATGATCATTATTTTACGTTATGTGAAGGATCTTCAAAAGGGAGAATGAACAAGAAGAGAAATTCCCTCACCATGGTATGCAATTTCTCTTCTTGTTCCAACATGAAGTGCACTGAAGTAGTAACTAGATGTGGCAATGGATTGCTTCCACCCAGACGTATTACTTTTTTCTGAACCACATTTGCAGATCTAGCAGGTCCATGACGGTTCCTTTTAAAGTTTTACTGCCGTTTTTTAATCTAATACTTCCTCCGTTTCTTTTTAACTGCAACGATTTGACATAAAGTAGAGAGAAAAAATGTCCAATCGTTGCAGTTAAAAAGAAACGGAGGAAGTATATTGTTTTGCTTAGCGCAACATGAGTCAAGCATTGTACTAACAAAATTAAAAAAATAACTCATAAAAGTTTAAAATGTTTCAACTTACTATGTTATCTATAGAAATGTTGTCTAAAAAAATTTGTAAAAATGTCATAAAAACATAAATGGATATGTGGATTGGATCTGAACTAGTTTGGGTTTGACATATACGGACCTAGACCCAAACTTGACCATCTATATATATATTAAAAAGCGTAAGCAAGAACTGCAATCCGCCACGTGTCACCATTCCTCTTTAAACGAGACTTTATCCACTTTATTCTCATATATAAAAAGAAATGCCAGCGTGAAGATTTGAACCCATGACCTTGAGTATGAAATAAAAGGAGTTTCAACCACCACGCTAACATGTTATTAGTGTTTCTTTTATCAAAATCAATAATGATGTATAAATGTAAACTAAGAGTTAAGTTGTAACATTTCAAAATCTATATTGTAAATGAGATGTTTAATAATATTTCACACTACATGACGTCAATTATTTTTTTATCTATTATTAAATTGCAATTAATAAAAATCATAGAGTATCGCCGAGTTTCTTTTTAAATGTTTTCAAAATGCAAGTAATATGTTTTGAGTACACGACCTCTTAGTTGGAATGTCATAGGCACTACCATAAAACCATTTCCTTTTTGTTGTCAAATTGCAATTAACAATTCATTTTAACTTAATCAAAATTTGGTAAAAATTGAAGAGATATCATTCATTGCAATCTTACATGACCCTTTTAAATTGTTTAATCAGTTCTTAAATTTTGTGTCTAATTTTTAACTATTAAAAAATGAAAAAATGATATTTTGATGAAGAATATTATTCTAACTCAACTGAACATAAAATTGTACCCAGAGCATCGTCGGGGCCACAAACTAGTGTTCTCTAAAACCCTTATAAGTGGGTCAGGTACAAGATCTATTGCCGTCTCTAAGAGTGAGTTTATCCATAAGACTCTTTCCCATATTTCAGACTCTGTCACATCAGCTTTTCACTAACTTTATCTACTCTATAATATTTCACACTCACATAAGACTCATTCCAGTTTTGATCTTTATCCATCAGACTGCCTTTAAGACTCTTCAACAAAATTTGAGCATATTATAATGACACTTGGCAGCATATTATTGATCCTTTTTATTAAAGTGAGTCTCAAGATGAGTCTTGGATTTCTAAGACTCACCTTAAGACTCCCCAAGTCTTGAAGTGAGTTTATTGGTATTCTTTGATAAGACTCTCCAAAGTCTTATCTTAAGACTCTATCTTAAAACTACCAATAAACTCACCCTAATATTAATGATGTTCTTACTCGAATACATACTAATATAGTTGAGCAATCTCTGTAAATGAACTTTAAAAAGTAGAAAGTAGTGGGAAAGGCGAAAGGGAACCGACTGGTACTACTTGACAAAAATACACGAAGAAAAACTCAAATAATGGAAACAATGCATTTAATATCCACAAATGAAAACTGATGCAATAGAGGGGAAAACGGAGAGAGTATGTATTTTCTCATAGAATTTTTTAAAGAATAATTTATTTTACTTAAATTACGCGTTGACAACCTAAATTAATTGGGTTTAAGTTTGACTTAGGCCGTTTTGTTTCAGACTAGATTTATTGAAGAACATTTCAGTTTAGCTTCATCAATTTTAGTTCTTTCAATTTAATTTATTATTAACAATACTTTATTATCATCTTGGTATTACTCTTAATTTATATTATCGTCATAATTATTATTTTAGTATTCATATATGAAGTTCGATTAAATTTTATAATCTTTTAATATCTAATTATGTTCTTCAATATTGTTATCGGTCGTTCTAGACATTATTGTCACTTTTAATAAAATATATTACTATTATAATTATTTTTTAAATGTTCATATTGATATTTTATCATGTTACCTAACTTATTAAACAATATCAAATCATATTCATTATTTTTACATTCTTCTTCTTCTTCTTATTATTATTATCAGATTACAAAGTTAAACGTGGAAGGTTCCCGATCCTCATATTATATATTAATATTAAAGATATTACAATATCTGAAATTATTATTATTATTAGAACTATAATAAGAATAAGGAAAAATTGATAAGAATAATCCGACCTTTGGCCGGTCTTCCATCAGTGGTACCACCTTCAATTAATCCAGGTATAATCCGACCTTTGACACCCATATTCTCTCAATGGTACAGGATGATGGCAACCTGTTTGACCATCAAAAATTACCGTTGACTTTTATTTTAAAAAAAACTTTTTTTTACCCCCAGCAAACCCCCACCCCCACCCTCCCCTCCCCTTCCCCACCTCTGCCACCCCTCCCCCACCACCGGAAAACATCACATTCTCTACCCCAGCCCCCTAAAACCACCCTTCATCCCTCCCCCACCCTCGAAAAGAACCCCTTGTCCTGAAAACACCCCACCCCGCCGGACGTGGAGAAGAAAAAAGCTTTGGTAGGGGGTTTCGAGTGATGTGCGGTGGTTGGGAGGGGGTTCTCGGTGCGGTCTGAGGTTAGGGAGGGGGTTTCCGGTGGTGTTTGGTTGTGGGTATGGGGTTTCGAGTGGGTGTGGTGGTTGGGAGGTGGTTTCGAGTGGTGTACGTTGGTGGGGATGGGTTTTCGGTGCGGTTTGGGGGGTGGGGAGGGGGTTTCCGGCGCGGTCTGGGTGTAGGGAGGGGGTTTCCGGTGGTGTTTGGTTGTGGGTATGCGGTGGTTGGGAGGTGGTTTCGAGTGGTGTACGTTGGTGGTGATGGGGTTTTCGGCGCGGAGGGGGTTTCCGGCGTGGTCTGGGTGTGGGGAGGGGGTTTCCGGTGGGGTCTGGGTGGTGGGAGTGGCTTTCTTGTGGCGGCAGTGGGGGAAGGGGAGGGGAGGGGGTGGGGGTTGGCTGGGGGAGGGTGGGTTTTTCATAAGTTTTTTTTAACAACTTTGATTTAATGGTTTAATTAAAATTTTATGTTTAAAATATACTTAATTAGCTATTAATCACGTAATTAAGAGAGTTTACCTGTAATTGCAGGTCACCAACAGGTGAGGGACCATTGAGAGAATATGGGTGTCAAAGGTCGAATTATACCTGGATTAAATGAAGGTGGTACCATTTATGGAAGACTGGCCAAAGGTCGGATTATTCTTATCAATTTTTCCTAAGAATAATGATAATAATAATATAATAATAATCATATTATTATTCATAATTATATTTATATTAATATTATAAGGTATAGTATTATTAGGATTATGATTAGTTATATTATATTCCCTTCGTTCCCTTTTGTTCTTCCTATTTTGACTTTTTTTCTCCCTCAAAGAGATTCCAGATAGGAAGAACATTAGAGAACGGAGGGAGTAAATATTAGTGTTAGCATTACTCATGTTGTAAAATATAAGTTAGATTAAGCTAAGTTAAGTTCATTTCAGTTCAGCTTCATTAATTTCGATTTAGTTCAGCTTCATACCGTCCAAATAAACAAAGCTTAAGTATTCAAACTATAATTCGACTGAATCATATCGGAAGCGGGGCCGTAGGTCGGAGCTTGGAGGGCCTAGGGGTTAGAGTGGGTGAGAAACATGGATGCTATCACTTTGTTATAGCAATGAGTAGCAAATAGCAATGATGAAAGAGGTATTGTATTGTATTTGCTCTCTCAACTTCCATCCTCTAAGCTTCCTCCCACATAATACATAATCTTCCATAATCGCTAATTTGCTTCTGAAAGAGTTAGTGCACATGACACTCCCCACTTTACATCATATCCTATAGCGCTATTAGCTACTCTTTTAACAACGTAAACCCCACCAAATACATTATTGCACTAGTGTTGTTTCACAAGTACTAATTATTAGGTAAGAGTGTTTTCTCGTTTGCTAGTTAGTAGCCACTCTAGCCAGCATCTTTTCATTAGGACCTTTTACATGCTACTTCATCAGTGGCGGATCCAGGAAAATTGAATAGTGGGGTCAAATCGTAATTATTAAATTTTAGCGGGGTCAAATGATCAATTTTTCGATTTTTTTAAAGGAAAATTTTACAATTTTACCTACTCAAGTGGAGTCAACTCATAAGATGCATCCGCCACTGTACTCTATACCAAGTGCTAAATTGTTAGGTGTGTGAAAACGTGCTCAAAAGAAACCTTTTAGTCATATTAATTCTATTACCATATAAAATGATCAATCCAACTAGAAAACTAAATTAATGGTCTGTACCCAAACATTGTACTCATACTTCTTATCTTCTTATCTTAGTTTTGGGCATTATAAGTGTATGAAGAACATTACATTCATACTTCTGACCAAATGCGGATGAATATTAATTACGTTTGAGCTTAATTTCTCATCCAAGATTTCTAGTTAATTAAATTATTGTTATTGTAGAGCATAGTGCATGTGACAAAAGCGCTTAAGTCCAAATGATGATGATGAATTGTTGCTCATGCTTTTGCCAACCAACGATGACCAACACATATACACGAACTATAATCGTTAAGAGGTGTTGCCTTATGGTTGGATACTATACTATATGGTCCTATTAATACCAAAACGTTTTGTCGTCTTGCATTGGTTTTCATTCTGTTATGGAAAATAATTTGAAGTAATCTTTACATGCATGTGTGCTTATGAAGAAAGAGAACAACCTATCTTATCAGTCTTTGGGTACAATCTTTTATGTTGTAATTCTTGTAAATTGTAATAAGTTGATTAACAAAGTTGCTAGAAGCTTCCTTTTTATAAAGGATTATTTGTTCTACACAAATTGAGGATGATAACTTTATGATATCAACGTCTTTTGAAGGTAGTTCTTGGCCCTAACTCGTAGCATTATCGTTATTATTGATAAATTTCAGTGAGAGACCTAAGGGAACCTATCATCATCATTCTCATTGTCATTATTGATGATATAGTAATGGTTAAGAACCAACCGACAATTTCTATCTTCCTGAATTGGGACAACAAGATCAGTCTTTCTTCATTTCTCGAGAAAGCAACGCAGTCAAAGAATGAACCAAATTATTGTTCGAATGGGGAGAATACTTTTGTAAATCTAGTATTATATTTTGCAAGTTTTAACCCAAGAAATAAGTAGTTGATCTGTTGGTATCCTCAAATTGTGTAAATTGTGAGTGAAACTCCTCAAGGTCAAGAGTTTGAGCCTTGAAGGAGAATGCTTGTCTTTAATTTCTCAAATCATCTTTATTATACTTTCTCATGTTTCTTTTTTCAAAAAAAAAAAATCTTCCATTTATAATATTCAAAATCAGTTATTTTAGTGCTTTTTTTTAATTACATTGTTCAAATCTAGTGTAACATTGCATCTCTATTCCTTCTCAGCTTTTTTCTATAAATTTTGTGGGTTTTCCAATTTTATCATTTAATCCCTTCATTTTCAAACATCCACATATAAAGGCCACTATTGAAGACATCAGTCATGTTATCTCCTCCTCTACTTTTGGTCGGGACAAGTCCAATCTTCGAACGGGACCAGTCCAATCTTCGAACTCAAGTCAAGCACATGATATGATCTTGACTCAATTTAGCTTGATTTGCCTCAACCAATAGTCAAGTTTGACCAATTTTTATCGGACAACCGGCTCTAATACACTTATATCTATGTAATATTATATTTTTCGATTTTTAAAAAAGTTTACGAATTCAAGCTAACCCATTAAAAAGGCGACCCAGGTCATCTAACACTCACCCGACCCGCCCATTAACCAAGTCTCCTGATGAGTTGGTGATTGCTTGTACTAACCACTAACTACTTTTTAGTACTATATGTCTATTTCTATAATCTATATTTCAATTCTATATTTCAATTCTATATTTCTGTTCCGATATGTAATAGAAGTAGATTAGATTTAGAGAGAGTTGTGAGTTACTACTGGCAATCCAGTCTACGGCACACACACGCTAAAGAGAGAGTGCCACACTCGCACGTCGTCATATTCTTCTCTCTATTTTACGTAATAAATTAAGGGCCGCCGATTGGATGGCATCGTGCGCCAAAGCAACTAACTGTCCATGAGCTGTTTTTAAGCTTCATTTCTTTACTCATATCATCATATGACATTTCAGTATATTACCCCCATCTTATTTTATTAATTTTAAAGACTTCTTTGCTTTAATTTCTTTCTCTATTATTAAGTCAATATATAATTATTGGCCTACATTTTCGTCAAACAGACATTTTATTTGATTGGGTTTTGTTGAATACAAGTACTCTAACTAATAACTGTGGTCAATGGTCAAGGATATTTATCATCATATAAAACACATGCACCTTTCTAACTTTGGTATTAATCCTCATCACATCTTCATGATAATGGGTTGTAAAAATCACTTTTTACTTTTTGTGCATTAATATTTCATCTTTTCTCTTAAGCTCAACTAGATAGATCAGCTATTATTGTAAGTTAGGAGTTCGAAATTTTTTCTAAGCAATCATTTTAAAGTTAATATACCTTTTGTTAATTATGTCTTTTTCATTAAAAAAAATTGTTTATAGTGGTCGAAAATGTATTATTCATGACATACAAGATCAGTTTCTGGCGAATATAAGGTTGATAATTGTTTAGACTTAGAATAATGTGCTACGTATTTTGAATTCACTTTTTTCTTAATATTGTAATTTCTACCACAAACTCGTTTAACTCATGAAGTAATTCGCAAGTTATTTGTACGAAAATTGGCTTTGGTGTCAAATTAACAGGTTTTTTATACTTTAAGATTGCAATTAACAAGATTTTAAAAGAGGCATTATTGGCAAAATGAGTACATTAAATGGTTACATTTACTAACAATTCTTTTAGTAATTAGTACTTTTATTAGGTGTTATGTTTATATTTTTTTGAAGGAGAGAAAATTAACCTGATCAAGTTAATCACTGGTCAATCTAAAACATACATACAGGGGATATGGGGAAGATTAATCTCAAAAGGAGGGAAATACAATATGATAGGAAGACGGATGACCCTTTGTCAACCATGAAATCCGCATTCGCCTCCTAAAAGAAATGTTGAAATTATACCTCTTAGAACATGCACACATTTAGAAGAGAGTCGTCAACAATTGAAGTAATTTCTCAAGGGTGAACATTTTACTGCATTTATGACAATAAAAACTAACACCTCCTATGAATAGTTTCTTCTTATCAAACATTTGTGGAACATTTGATCTCCTCTATAAGGCTCTAGCCTCTAGGTCTTAGCTTGAAGGATACTACAGTTACAAATGAGAGATCTCACACCCGCAATTTTGATAGTGCCTCAATAGTCTCGAATAACAAATCCCATGAAAACATTGCCATTTGGAATTTTAAAACCATCAAAGTTTAGCTTTAGAGAACCCTCTTTGACGGGGGCACCATCAAAAGGCTTAACCTGATCTTTTCGGGGTGGTAAAGGTGGGGTTGATGGAGACAATTTTTCATGGGAAGAAGCCAACAACCAAATTTAAAGTAATTTGCCCGATTGATTATATGAGGCTACTTGGGATTGAGGAGAACAAGGCGTTGGATAGAAGTGGGTGGAGGGGTAGTATCCATGTGGAGGAAGGGGTGTGATTACTGCATTTATTTATTTTTCTCAATTGTATTGGTATTAAAACCTTTTTTAAAACTTTTTGGTGTAAACCTTGTTTTCAAAAACCTTTTTAAAAATTCTTAAAACTTAAACCCTTTTTAAAACTTTTTTTTTCATTCTTGTCGATGCCATCTCCTTTGGCAACGGTTTCAGTTGACGATTGATATTAGCCGACCCCAAATCACTTTGGAAATAAGGCTTAGTTGTTGTTGTTGTTTTTGCCCGATTGATTTTATACTCTTGTCCCACAACACAATAAACAAGAGGAGAAACAAACCACTTTAAAAACTTGAGGAATTAATAACTTTTACAATTGATTTTATCATAAAACTCTTTTAAACTTGTAAATGGTTTAAGGTATTATACATCAAGACGATTCAACCGAGACGACTAGTTAAAAGAAAGTGACATTGCAAGATGAGACACAAGAGAACATATGATCTCGACCCGTTTAGGTCACGTTCACCTCGCTGTCTCTCCTACCCATTGAGTCCTCCATCACCTTAGTGAAGTAAATAGTAGTGGGCCAGTGAACAACTAGTAGGAGAAAAAGCTTCAAGAGTGAGTAGTACAATGAATCAGCTTTGGAAATTATGAAACACCACTTTTGAGCTGGGTCTGTGGGGTTTTTGAACTTCATCTTCAGCTTCACTTATTCTTTCTTTAATTAATACAATAAAATGATTTAAAATTTGGAAAATGCTATATGCATATAAGAGGAACTAAGGAAAGAGTAAAGTCGGCTATAGACAAGGTTTTGACCTAAAATCTTACCATATAATGTGTTAAAATTTTAAAACTTTATAATGTGTTAAAATTTTAAAACCTTGAAGTTTTAACTCAAAAGTTATATATAGTCTATCTATATACTCTATCCGTAACGGTTTAATGACAACAATTGGTTTTGTACACATTTTAAGGAAGCAATTTAAACAATTAAGAACAATATGTGAGGTTACTAATCTTGAATATATTTTGGATTAATTTATTCATTTACATTCTTAAATTTCTCCCTTAAAATGCATGCAAAACCAATTATAGTTATCGAACTGCTACGAAAGAAGTACATAAATAACCGTCTAACACAGAAATTTGGAGAGAAAAAACTAAAAATAAAAAATTAATTATAACTTATAATATTATCATATCGATTGACGTATCATTCGTAACTTAATTCCATTTTAAGTAATGTATTTAAAGCGAGTTAAAAAGTACTTCTAAACTTTAATCCAGCCATGAACAATGGAACATGTACTAGTATCTACCTTTACTGCCCCCCTCAGGCTCTTGATGCTCCCATCACTCAAAGAATAATAATCAAGCTTACTTTCTCAACTCATCTTAATAATAACATTATAATTATTCTTTATTATTATTATTATTATTATTATTATTATTGTTTACATTATTAATAATATAATTCTCATCATCATCATCTTCTTCTTCTTCTTCCTCTGCTTTGAATCTTCAATTCCTCTGCAATTCTCCACCATTTTCATTTTCTCTCTCTTTCTCTTATTGTCTCTCTATATCTTCAATTCGTTAAATTTTACGAACATTTTTTGGATATTGATTTTCTCTCTCCTCTAATTAAGGTGCGTTTCTCGAACTTACTTTTATGGAAATTTTGTTAGTTTACATTAATTACTTGATTAAGACTTTTTTCACAATTTGACGATTAGTGTCGAATTTTATGATTGATCACTTTCATTGATATACTTTGGATTGATTTGATTACAGTATTTGACATTCTTCTAATGTTCATTTTTTCTTCTTTTTTTGTAGGAATTGGAAATAATAATTATCTTCGGCGATTTGAAACAAAATTTAATACTAATTTGGAGGTATTTTTGATGATTAATTAAGTTTATCTTATGATGAACTCATCAATTTGACTTGATGATCGGTATTTTTGATGATATAACTGTTAAAATATGGTTAGTTTTAAAAGGAAGATGCATTGATGATTTATGAGGATTTAGAAGCAATTTTATAAGATATGTAAGAAATGAAATTGAATGTGTTGAGATGAATGAATTACTAATAAGTTTGATATTTCTTATGTGGATATTTGCTCGATTTTCGAGTTTTATTGTTTTCGATGATGTTGCATTTTAATTTATCAAGAGTATTTGGAGCTTAGTGTAATATTTGTTCTTAATTTTGTTGTTGTGTGTCATCAGGTTGAAAATTGACTTCAGTGTGGTATGGTTTCGACGTCGAGGATAAGTTTTGATTTTAAGGTTTCAATGGGTTGATGGATGAATTTTTGAAAGATTTTGAGCATTTGTGGGTTTTGGATAAACTGGAGGCTGCATGGGAGGGTTACTACACCTTTTTGATTTTCATCAAGGGACTATGGGAAGGAAACATAAGAAACAAGGGGGCGGTATGTATTCAATTTTCGATCTCATTCTACGTAGAAGAATTGTGTTGTTGCGTTTGTTGGTTCTGGATTTTGTTTACTTGATGCTTGTTGATTCATTGAAAAAGTTGGTTAGAATGAGAAACATTGGAGCTATGATCAATGTATGTCGATCAAGCTGCATTGTCTGACTTTGCTTTGTAATTGGCATATAGCTGATGTAGCAGCTCCTCGCAACAGTTTGGAGATGGCAGATGAAACTTGGCGGACCCATTATGCTGTCGGAAATTGTGAACAGGTGACTTCTGATTCCCTAAAATGTATTCCGTTTTTCTGTGATCGACAAGTGCCCCTTTGAGTGTTTTTGATACCCGACAGATTGGTACATGGTGTCTTTCTTCATCTAGAAGCAGGAGAAATTAGTTGTTGAAGTCATGAGATCTTGAAGGAATCTTACTTTGTAACTGCGATTTGTTAGAATGATCATTGACATTAGCTTATAGTCTGAATATCGATCAGTTTTAGGATGAGGGGTTAATTTTAGGCACTCAAGTCAGTTGTAGCCTTATCCGACTTATTCTGAAAATAATATTGTCTTCTGTTTCACAATCTTTTACTCCTTTCTTAGAGCATTCATTTTTCCAATGTCAGTGGTCTCATGCATGCTTGCATGGTTTTCGATGAGGTACTCTTCCATTGGTCTTGTCTTTCTTGGCCTCCCCCTGTTCCCCTCATTCCGAACCCAATAAAAAACGAAGAAAAACTTCCAGTAGCATCTTGGGCAGGGAATATGCATGCTTATTATTATAAGTGGCTTTTTTCAATTTAGTTCGCTAAGTGACTCATTGCTTCATTGTTCGATACATATGGAAAAAAACAGGATCTGCCTAAGAGGAGCTACTATCCAACTGATGCCTCAATGAAGAAGTTGATTAGCAAGGAAATATCTACACAACCAAACAACAGACAGAATACACCAAGTATTGTTGCAAGACTGATGGGGATGGATCTATTACCGGTAAATAAGAAGCCTGAATTTCAACCTCTTCAGGATAAAAATGACGAGGTCAAATTCATTGACAAAAAAGTTCAGCTCATAGAAAAGGTGTCATCTGTCCGTGCCCCTAAAAAGTCAAAGTTGTCAAGCAAAAAGGGATACCGTTCATATAAAGACACTTATTTTCGCTACTGGAGCAGCGGCACAAATTCTGGAAAGCCACGTCCTCGAGTACATCCTCAAGAGAAAGAGCTTCAGAAATTTAAGAAAGACTTTGAAGCATGGCAGGCAGCCAGGTTTCTTGAATGTGCAAGGGCTGTTCAACTCGGCAACATTCCTGAACAATGGCTTGCTCAGTTGGATCTTACAAAGGAAAAAATGACGCTGTATGAAACTTCTAGAAAAGCTGCCAGTGAAAAATCTGTGGAACATAAAAGGAATGTGTTAAAATCAAGGTCTCTACATGAAGTTGATTATGAGCATCTCGGATACAAGAAAGATGTATTTCTAGCTAAGCACAAGGAATCATATTCTTTCAGTGGCAAAATCCCTGGTAGAGATCTACAATCAAGGTCTCTACATGGAGTTGATTTTGAGCAGCTCTCTTTAAAGGATTCTGACATAAACTCTGAGAAATCTTCTGCTCCCTCTAAGATAGTAGTTTTGAAGCCTGGTCCCGATAGCTTTAGTACCAATGACGAGTCTTGGGTTACTTCTTCTTGCTCAATGGATGATAGAGACTGTATAGAAGATCTTCTCGAGGAGGTGAGGCAAAGTCTGAAATTTGAGATGCAAGGAAATACAATTAAAAAGGGTTCCATGGTTAGAGGAGGTGGAATTGAGACTCCTTTTAAGGAAAAGCCAGCATATTCAAAACAAAACTATCAACCAGTTGCAAAATATCAATATGTGAAGGAAGATACCAGTAGAGACCAGGAAAGGAAGTTGTTTCGATCAGAATCGGCAAGATATTATCATAGTGAAAGCCTGATGAGTGAGCTGGCTCCATCATCCCCTGAGTACATATCCAGAGATACGAGGAGATTTTTGTCAGAGAGGCTCAGGAATGTCTTAGATGGTGAAAAAGACCAAGATCTTCATGTCTTCTCCAATGACTCTCCCAGGGAACCCTTGTTTGATGACGCTAGGGGACGATTAGAAAAGGCTAGGGATATTTTGAATGCAGAACGTGGAAATCAGTTTTGGCGTGATGGGAACTACAATGCAGATACACAAGGTAGGTCCTTCCGATGCGAGCTAAGTGATGATGGAAGTTTCAAAGAACAGTCATCTCCTAGGAATCTGGTTCGTTCTTTGTCAGCTCCAGTATCAGGAATGGCATTTGGGAAGCTTCTTCTTGAGGACAGATACGTTTCAACTGGGGCTCACATCAAAAGAAAGCATGAGGCCTTTGAAAAATTCCCAATTAATGTCAAAGATCAGAGGAAAGAAAGGTTTAATTTGCGAGAGAGGGTTTCCAGTCTCAAGCATAGCCTCTCTCTGAGACGGAGGTTGTTTAGCAGAAAGCTCGAGTCAATAGATTTATCTGAGAGCAATGAATTTGATTCAGAAAAAGATATAATGAACGGACCTACAGTTATTAGAAGCTTCAATGACAGAAATGTAAGTAGTAAATCTTATATTCAATTGAAGCTGCTACTCTTTGGTGCATTTAGTTTTGGGGATTCAGATGGAAGTTCTGATCACCGATTCTGTACCTCACCTAGTTTATTTCATCGGTTATGTGATTGTAGGATAACTCAACTGAGCTTCCGCCTAGTCCCGCTTCCATATGCAGTAGTTATCATGAAGAGTTTTGGAAGCCCATAGACCATCCCAGTCCAGTATCAATCTCGGATGTGACCTCTGTAGAAGATCACAGTGTGGGCAATGTTTTTAAAGAGATCAGTTCCAATCTTACAGGTCTGAACAACATCAGAATCCCTTACTAATTACCTTTGTGGTCATATTAATTGCTTATGTTCTTTAGTTTCTATTGCATATTGCATCATCTTCTGCTTTTTTACGGACTATTGGATTGTAACAGTACAATTCTTTTGTCAGTGGACAGTCAAGTACATGCAGCTTTTGGCTATACAAGTGTTTGGTTCATGTTAAGCAATGTAAATTATTGTGTTACTGCTATTTCCGTTAGACGGTGGTCCTTTTGGAAGGAAACTGTTCTGGTAAAGCTAGTAGCTGTTGTCAAATATGTCTTCATCCCGGTGCCTTTATGATAATTTGTTAAGTATACACTGATTACTGTCCACATTGATGAAGCTTTGTTTATTGCTTGTTTTTCTGCGCAGCTTGTCTTGTAAGAGACCGCCTACTTTAAAATTAAAATTAGGCAACGTCCAAGCCCGAAAAAGAAGTGCAAAAATAGTGTTGGGTTAGAGTTAAATGGAATGGGCTTGTTAATAGAATGTGGGCTTTCTGCGTGCTCTACTGATTGTTCATGTATGTTATTTGAGGGTAGTCACTGCACTGACTGCATTTGATTGTTGTTGACGGCTATTAATATTGTTCTTGACTACTAACCAGCAAGTCGTTTGTTCATTTCACATTGTCCCTCTTTAGACAATAAAGGTCATGCTAATCTTATTTCATTTTCTTATGAATCGAAATTGATCATGTGATTCATTTATCAATTCTTGTGTTACAGAGTTACGGAAGCAATTGAACCAACTTGATTATGAAGGATCAGAAATCACCACTGTTACTGAGGATCCTTCAGAACTGGAACTGGTTGAATTGGAAGATGAACCAGAACTCTACATCAAAAACCTGCTTCTTATTTCAGGTTTATATGATGGATCATGGGTTAAATCTTTCTCAAAATGGGATCCATACGTGAAGCCCATGGGCAACTGGGTCTTTGAAAAGCTGGAAGAATCATACAGAAAATCAACTAATGAAAATGAAGCCACGAGCTATGAGGACAACAGCTTGGAACATAAACTATTGTTTGATTTATTGAACGAGGCACTCACAGTTGTACTGGGGCCCCGACGAACATTGTCTAAATTCAGGAGGAAGATAACTGATGTTACGCTGGTGCCCCATCCTCAGGGGAGAAAACTATTGGATCAGGTATGGGAGATGGTCCGCGAGTATTTAAACCCCTTAAGCAACACATCCTATTATTCGTTCGATGATTTGGTTGCTCATGATCTGCATACGATGCCTTGGTCTAGTCTACTGGATGAAGAGAT
The DNA here is from genome assembly GCA_947645195.1 of Patellifolia procumbens. Classification (NCBI taxonomy): domain Eukaryota; kingdom Viridiplantae; phylum Streptophyta; class Magnoliopsida; order Caryophyllales; family Amaranthaceae; genus Patellifolia; species Patellifolia procumbens. The sequence goes on from CANSGD010000144.1 coordinate 7,624,876, forward strand.
GAGTGCTATGGGTAAAGAGTTGGAATATCAGATTACAGGGGACCTTTTGGAAGAACTATTGATGGATATGCAGTTTTGACAGTGTACAGATGCCCCCATTTTTTACTCGTGGGATCGAGTTTGTTTATATGGGTGATATATGGACTCTCTCTAAAGTTGTGAAATGAGTTGGTAATTTTACATGGATCAGTGTCATACTATGTTTGTTTTGTAGATCGTGAATAGGTAGGGTATTTAACCAATGACTGTAAATTTTAATTCTCATGTATCACTAATTCTTTTTCTTTTTCCTGACAAGCTGATGGAAACAAGACATGCTGAGAATTTCGAGTGTGACTCAATAAAATGGACTGTACACTGGTTTATCTTCTATACTTGGTTATCAATTTATACTTGGATATGTGCCTTGCTAATTTGAGCTGTTTCCACTTAAATTCTCCATGTTATACTTGGTTATCAAATTAACAACAAATGTGGAAGGTTGTTAAGAACCTTGAACGTGTGTGTTTAGCTAGTGAAAAATATGTAGTACTAACAAAGAGATTGCAAGTGAAAGTGATCAGTAGCAAGAGAAAGTAATAAAGCTACACAAGAGTTACCAAGGTTTACCCGACTTCGGGTTACGTCTTCGTACCGGTGGTGAGTATGAGTTTCTATTATTGTCTTCGTATCGTACCGGTGAGTATGAGTTTCTTTTGTGAACTTCAAAGAACTTCAATGAAGGTTTCTCAAGTTGGAGAAGGAGAAGAAGAGAAAGAAGATGGGTAAGGCCTAAACGTGGTGCTAGAGATTTATTCATCAATCCTAGGTTCCACTTGGGATTCCTTTCATAGTCCAAGTATTACAAACAAAAGGTGGTCCAAAAAGGCTTTAAAGAAGACCGGATAGAAGGCACGAAAAAACAGGTTTGGCCGTCCAAATTGCACGTTGGAGCATAGGTGCCTGTACGGGCTAATTGTATTTGTGCATCTAATCTAACTATTTAGCTACTTTGGGACACTCTATTACGACATGTTGATATCTTGCGATATTAACCTTTTTTTAAAGATCTCATATTTTTCTTTCATAGGTATTTCAACTATATTCCGTTGAGGTTAGAGATTTAACCATCTGAAAAGGCTAATATAGTAATAAGTGAAACTTATTTAATCAACAATACAATCCAAAAGTTCCTAGAAATTGCACTAACATGGTAACATGCCACCATTTGAAATTAGCTAAATTCACTCTACAAACTTGTGATTAGTAAATAGTGTTTGTCAAGCTTTTTTCGGATATGCAAATAGTCGCGAAAATTCGCGAAAATAGGATAACAATGAATCTCATCTACTTCCTCTTTTTTTTAGTTGTGACACTTTGACCAAAACTGTGAGAGTAACTTCAACCGAAATCAGGTGGTTTATTAGGCCAGTAATGGAGCAGAGAGGGAGGTGGCGGTGAGCTCTGTTAAACACCAGGCATTAAGGAGATAATGTGTGTGAAGAATAATAAGGGAGAAAGGTTTTTAATTTTTTTTTTTAACTTTATCTTCGAAAACCATATTCAACACCTAACTCTTTATGGTATGTTCTTCTTTTGGTGGCCTTTTCTAAGTTCCAAGGTTAGAGGCTAATATAATTATAAAAAAAAGATTATATTTTCAATCTAATAGATGTAGCACAATGGTAGATGTCTAATTATGTAACCAAACAAATAACATCATCCATCAATAATATTCATTCTTATCTTAAAAAACGGTGGAAGTGATGAGATTCATTCTTATCCTATTTTTTAATATGCTCATAATGATAAACCAAAATCCTCTATGAGTATATTTAGTCTTATATATTGACAATTATTTTGATAATGCTCATAGTACCATTTTTCACAAGATGATCAAAGGAATGGAACCAATCAAATAACATCATCCTCATCCATCAATAACATTGCAACACAATATAATGTTTTTATTTAGACTTGTTGAGCATGAAAGACTTGAAAACGTATTACGCAGACGCATTGGCAACTCTAGTAGCAAATGTGTGACGAAGGAGGCCACTGCCTTTTCTCTATCAGGGAAGACCTCTTTGATAATCTTTTGGCTAAAAAGCTCGTCACTCCAAGTGTAAATCCCTGGAGAATTCTCCCTTGTGAATACCTCTTTGTCGAGAGCTTCATGTAACGCTGACATCCAATAGCATACGGATAAAGTAACTATGTCTAAGTAACCAATTTTGTCTCCTCCAATAAACTTTTTTCCTTTGATCTCCTTCTCAAGAACTTCCAAGTACTTTGATAAATCTGATGTGGCCTTCTTGTTAATTTCTCCATGCTTCACTAATGCACCCTCCACAGAAGGAATGATCTGAAATTCAATTCTTGCATTAAAACCACTCACCAAAGAAGTCATTAAGCAATGCATAAAGAACTAATAGCTAAACTTTATAGAGGAAGTTTTTGTGCTTATATTGTCTCTTAACACATAGTGCTCCCGCTGTCACAAAGATTTATCCCGAAAAGACAATGGGGTGTTTGACAATTGACTGGTGGTTGTTGGCTGGTGGCTTTATATGCTGACTTGTCTGACCGGCTGAATCTAGTGGCTTGTTTAAACAACTGTATAATTATTGACGGTTAATTTTTTTTGTCAAAATTAGTTGTTTAGTACAAAATAAAAGAAAAGCAACAAATTTTTTGGTAAAAGCAGCTTCTAGAAAAGAAGGTTAGCAAATACTTTTTTGGCGGTTTGACCACAAACAAAAGCCAAAAGTCACTCCATTTGACAAATACTCTAATATAATACTTCCTCTGTTTCTTTTTAAGTGCTACATTTCTTTTTTCACACTTGTCGAGATACATTTTGTATGGTTTTTATCTTTAATTATGCATTTGTAAAAATTATGACAACAAGATATTAAAAATGTATACATCGAGACGAATCAAACAAGATCCAACAAGACTATATTTTTTCTTATGCATAAATTGTAAAAGCCAGTCAAACTATAATGGATGAATAGTAGCAAAGTCAATATGTAGCACTTAAAAAGAAACGGAGGAACTATGTGAGAGGTAAAATACTATTTTTCTCCCTCAAAAAAAGAAGGTAAAATACTATTTTGGGACAAATCTGTAAGAGAGACGTAGTATGATGTTAACCCTTTGCAATGCTCTTATTGAAATCAAAATTAAACAAGACGTAATATTGCAAAAATAATCAAGAAAATGATAGTAGGACTATAATGATGGTGATAGTTGTTACCTTTTCATCAAGAAACTTAGCCCAAAAACGAGCCTGAGCTCTCTCAAAAGGGTCATTGGGCAATAGGGGATTTTCCTTCCAAGTCTCTTCAATGTACTATAAAATCACCAATGATTCAACAACGGGTTTGCCGTCATGAATAAGCACAGGGATCTTCTTATAGATCGGGTTATTTTTAAGAAGCTGCTCACTTTTCTTCCACAGGTTTTCCTCTACGAACTCATACTCAACACCCTTTAGTTTCAGGGCTAATTCGACTCTTAAACTGAATGGACTGCGCCACGCTCCTAGCAATACCACATTAGCCATTAACACCTGTTTGTATATGTTAATTTTGGTTCCAAAGTGGTTTATTATTGATTGGGGAAAAGATAATGATTTGTTTTGGTATGATAAAAACAAGAATTTGAAGTAATAAAACCGTATCAAATATTTAATGCCAAACAAAACAAGATTCATGGTTTATAAATGGAAAGAATATCAAGTGATAAAATCATATCAAACATTTACATTTTAACTCCGTGAAAAAATAATAGTTATCCTATATCATATCTTTTTTTTGTCAGATCCTATCTCATATCGCTGTGTTCAACAATGATTATGAAAGTTATAAAGCAATACCCACCTTATTATCCATCTTGTAACTACATAAACAAGCATTATTATTTCCAACAACCTTATGGCTTCATTTTTTATTATACACTTGAGTGTATCATAAGTTTATGCTACACTCCAAAGCTAAGTTTTTGTTCAAATAGTCTTGTGTGTACCATGAGCATGGTACATCCGGATGCATGATTTATAATACCTTATGAGTGTTGTGTTTGGTGGGAGGAAAGTAACAAAAGCATATAAAATACAAATTCCAAAGAAAATATAATTTCCTATCGAATATGGGAAAAATTGTAATTTCCTATGTATCAACTATCAACCATGGCTAATTCCTGGATTAATGAGGGGGAAAAATTGCCATAAAATATAAATTCCTATCGGAGATAACTTCCCATAAACCAAACAGACTTAATCGTCTTTCTTAACAAGCACTTAGGGCATGTTCATTTCAGCTTAATTTCAGTTCAGTTCTGTTGGAGAAATGGCTTTAAGGCCTTATTAAATTCCTACTTATGACTTTCTCTTGGGATTCTTATTTGATTGTTATAGAGTACAACTTATAACTCATGCTTTTATGAGCCTCTTAATGGAGAATTAACCTCCTTAAGGATGATGTTTATTATGGAGTGAATAATATTCCACATTAATATTTAACGTTATAAATTTATTTGGAATAAATTATCTATCATTGTGGTTTAAGTTCTTGTGTAACTTCTCCATATATAAACATATGGGTTGTCAAGTTGATGAGTGAGGGACAACTATTATCTACCTAGATTATTCTCTCTTGAGCAAGAGCTTGTGTGACTCCAATCCCTCACACTCAAGTACATGGGTGTGTGGGAGTGATGTTAACCTTGGGGAACGAATCGGCCATAACGTTTTGTACCTCGGACGGGCCGAATCTCGTTTTTAGGGCAGTGGCATAGTCGCCATGACATCACATACCCAATCTCTCTAGGTCATCTAGGTTTCTCTCCATCTCCTTTTCCTTGTAGCCTTGATCTACCCATTATTTTTCCAACAATCTAAAAACGAGATTTTGTATCAAGGCTATCAATGTATGGTGGAAAACAGACAACCGATAGTCAATATGCAATTTGTATTTCGTAGCAAATTTTGTATGAACGGTTTCATATGGATATCTATTGCGTAGTACTTGCTATTATGGAATTCAAGTAAGTTAAGTTATTTCACTTGACACTTTTTTATGTTCTATAATACAATATGCTATCCTAATTTGTGTTGGGCCAAGAGGTGGTTTTTGTCCTTAATTTAAAAGAGAAAGTCATAAGTAGGAATTTAATAAGGCCTTAAAGCCATTTCTCCAACAATCCCCCACAAATGGCTTTCAAGGGAAAAAGGACTTGAGCAAGAGTAGAGAATAAACACTTAACGTTGATATAATTGAATCAAACGCTTAGTGAAATGAGGCAACAACTTACAAGTCATAGGAGTGAACAAGTCTTGAACTCCCAAAACTCTTGATCAAAGAGTGAACGAATCTTGAAACTCTAAGATTTAAGTTGAGACCCCCACAACACATGTTATTACTCTGAAATATTGTATGAAGTAGTCATCGGTGTTCACTCGTAATTGTGAGAATAATTCAAACTCAAGTTATTCACACAAATAGCTATGCCATGTTAATATGTACCACAATACATGAATCTTTCACAATTAAATATTTTATGGTATTCATCCTCAATTTAATCAAATCGCCAAATTAAAAGGATCCAAACTTACTCATTAAGTCATTGTTAGTCTCAAACACTAACTCACCCCACATTGCAATACGAAGTATAATTCAACAGTTAAATTTGAAGTATTACTTAAATAGCAAACAATGGGGCACATAACCTTATTATATAACGTAGAGTTAGAGTTTTGACAATATGTATATAATAAAATGAATACTCCCTTTGTGACTTCATGAGTGTGTCGGATGATGTTCATACCACTTTAAAATCTCCACAAGATGCTCTGTGAGTCATCTTATATCAAGCAATAATCACATGCATTCCAGAATAAAAATAGCTAGGATGAAACCTCAATAGATTTGATCACACACCTTAGCTCGATAGTTTCATATTTCAACCATGAGCAATACATTAATAAGCAACCAATTACACAATAAATAAAGGAAATCATATCATTGAAAATAATGATACAAAGTGCCTTTCAATTTTGCTCAAATAAACAAATCGTATATAAGCTCTAGAATTCCTTTAATCCACAATGGTGGTTGTCACCTCTTGATCTCATGATCCTACATTATAATACTTTGTGTAACAATGGTGGCACTAAATATGCATGGTTGCCCAACAATACTCATCACAAATCATACTTTTACCATGTAAATAATAAACATGATTTAGAATTTTACTCTCCTTTAAAATAGTGTGGCACTATTTCACTAAGTAAAGACATAACTGTTGTGAACTTGTGCAATAAAACTTTATTATACACCAATATCCTCAAAACTTGTTTTCAAGTGGAACAAGTTAAACAATTAACATGATCAATATGAAATGCAAAGCTAGAACATGATTTCAAAAGCAATACATCCCAGTGCAACAACAAATAAATACCCACAAGATGACTTGAAGTTGCAAACACGGAGCATTTTAATGAAAAACACACAAAAACTCTAATTATGCCCAACAAATGAATCACCAATATCTCCATCTTCATCAATCACAAATTCACAATAAACCACATTAGCATTATCAAGGGAAGCACTTTAGAGTCTATGGTCAATTACCTTTTATGGAACTCTAATGAGGTAGATCAAGGCTACAATAAAACTATTATCTACCTAGATTATTCTCTCTTGAGCAAGAGCTTGTGCCCCATTGTTTGCTATTTAAGTAATACTTCAAATTTAACTGTTGAATTATACTTCGTATTGCAATGTGGGGTGAGTTAGTGTTTGAGACTAACAATGACTTAATGAGTAAGTTTGGATCCTTTTAATTTGGCGATTTGATTAAATTGAGGATGAATACCATAAAATATTTAAATGTGAAAGATTCATGTATTGTGGTACATATTAACATGGCATAGCTATTTGTGTGAATAACTTGAGTTTGAATTATTCTCACAATTACGAGTGAACACCGATGACTACTTCATTATTCATATGTACAAAGAGGTACGATATTTATATATTGCATCCTAAAATATTTCTATTGTATTAGAGTTTTTTGTGATGCAAATGTTTTGATGGTAAGTTCACTAAATTGCTACTGTCATTTTTAAGGGTTATATAATGCTTTATAAAAAAAGAATATTTTTTTTATAATGAGTTGGTTACACAATATGTCCCATTGTTTCTTTATGTTCTACATTTGGTGGAACTAAGAACAAAGTGCCCAAAGTACTTTTTAACCATTTGTGTTATTGTAGGTGAACACATTGGTACGAACTATGAAAATCCTTGCTTAATTGTGGTTGTATTTTTCCTAATGGAAAACAAATATGGCAAGCAAAACTTTGTGCTATGGAAAGAAATTGGGGATATATGATGGTCCTTAAATTTATTGAGATGTCGAGGGGGATAGGCTTGAGCCCACTTGGTATAGTAATAAGCATTACGTACTTACCTATCCCTACGGCATGCATGTGTTGAATAATTCTAATTCTTATAGGTTGAGTATTTAACTCTTAATGAATCCATGTCCCAAGATGTGGGTGGTCCTATATGATACGGACTTGATGGAATCACCGCCGTTTTTGTGAGGTTGAGCAAATTGCTCTTAATGAATCTATGATCTTTGTGGGGGTGCTAATGAGTAGCATTTGAAAAGTTATGTGAAACTTTCTTAACCCAATGATATTTTGATTTTAGTGCTGTTGAGACTCACTAATAGATTTACCTACGTGAGTGTGAAGGTTTGGCCACCTTCTATGAGAAACTTGGACGGTTTCTCTAGAACACTCATGAGACCCAAGGTTGAGCGCATGGCAAATTTTTAGAAAAAAAGCGCAATATGATCTTTTCGCGGAGTTCATACAATATTTCAGAGTAATAACATGTGTTGTGGGGGTCTCAACTTAAATCTTAGAGTTTCAAGATTCGTTCACTCTTTGATCAAGAGTTTTGGGAGTTCAAGACTTGTTCACTCCTATGACTTGTAAGTTGTTGCCTCATTTCACTAAGCGTTTGATTCAATTATATCAACGTTAAGTGTTTATTCTCTACTCTTGCTCAAGTCCTTTTTCCCTTGAAAGCCATTTGTGGGGGATTGTTGGAGAAATGGCTTTAAGGCCTTATTAAATTCCTACTTATGACTTTCTCTTGGGATTCTTATTTGATTGTTATAGAGTACAACTTATAACTCATGCTTTTATGAGCCTCTTAATGGAGAATTAACCTCCTTAAGGATGATGTTTATTATGGAGTGAATAATATTCCACATTAATATTTAACGTTATAAATTTATTTGGAATAAATTATCTATCATTGTGGTTTAAGTTCTTGTGTAACTTCTCCATATATAAACATATGGGTTGTCAGGTTGATGAGTGAGGGACAACTATTATCTACCTAGATTATTCTCTCTTGAGCAAGAGCTTGTGTGACTCCAATCCCTCACACTCAAGTACATGGGTGTGTGGGAGTGATGTTAACCTTGGGGAACGAATCGGCCATAACGTTTTGTACCTCGGACGGGCCGAATCTCGTTTTTAAAGCAGTGGCGTAGTCGCCATGACATCACATACCCAATCTCTCTAGGTCATCTAGGTTTCTCTCCATCTCCTTTTCCTTGTAGCCTTGATCTACCCATTATTTTTCCAACAAGTTCAACTCTAATCAGTTCAGTTCAGCTCTAATCAGTTCAGTTCAGTTCAGTTCAGCTCCAATCAGTTCAGTTCAATTCTTTTATAACCATTTTGTTAAATATTATTATGTTGGTCTAATTTATTTTACTAATTGCTGTTATTATTATTATTATTATTATTATTATTATTATTATTATTTATTTTTATATCATTATTATTAAGTATTATTATTATTATCTGTATATTATTTTGTTTATTATAGCTTTATTCATTATTATTACTATTATCATTAGGGAGGAACATAGTTTAGGTTAAAAGCACAAATAAACCCGCGTTTTCAGCCCATAATCCAATCAAATCACGTCAAAACGGTTTATGATGTAATTTTGCACGGTCCGACCCAATAATTTATTACTAAATACTAATATATAATCAAATCTAATTATTAAAATAATAATATTAATTTAATTCTTAGATATTATTGTTATTATATAATCATCATCAGGTATTAATATATTAATACAAAGACTATAAAATAATTATTATTAATTATCATTATAATTATTAATCATTATTATTATTAATTTATGATTGTTAATATTATTTATTTATAATTATTATTTAAAAATATCCAAAATAAAATTATTATTATTCATTAATAATTATTCATTATTATTACTTATCATTATAATTATTATTTAATATTCATATTATTATTGTTTAAATATTATTTATATATTTATTAAATTAAATTAAATTAAATTCGATTCAGTTCAACACCAATTAGTTTAGTTCAGTTCAGCTCCAATCAGTTCAGTTCAGTTTAGCTGTTTTCAGTAAATCTAAACATGCCCTTAAACAACGAAAAAACTAGTAATCATGCCAGAAAAGTGTTCAAATTACTGATGTTAAGGCTGACATAAGTATAAATCCAGACGAAAGTTCATAGAACAAGCACCGATTCAACAAGTGAAACTCGAAGTTCATATTGCATAAACAAATTAAAAGACAGGGCTCAAAGATGGAGGGGAGCGTGCAACTAGAAAGGAAGCAACATAATTTAAAGAGACAAATAGAAGCAATAATATAGTATGATCTTTACTTATACAGGCATCATAAACTATAACCTACCGAATTATAGTATTTAACAATTGAAGCTAATTAAACAACATTCATCAATTAATACCTCAAAGAAATTTCCTCTGTCTTCGAGCACAGATTTTTTAGAATTTGAAACGTATTCAGCAAATTTGGAATTTGAGACGAGCCGTATTCAGTATTAGAATATATGAAAATATTTTCATTATTCTTATTTATTATGTAAATAGATTATGTATATTTTTTATAGTTGATGTATATATTTTACTTACCTAAATATTATGGGTTGTTATCATATGTAAACCTAGAGTATACTATATGATTAGGTTGAACATCTTTTATCATTAAGAAAAATATTATCTTTCATGGTATTAGAGCTAGGGATTGAATTTTTTATATATCGTTGTGGTAATGATACGGCTTATCTGCTCCTATATGTTGATGATATTATCCTAACTGCCTCATCTGTTGATCTCCGCAAGTCTATCATGTCCTACCCCTAAAAAACTCGCCCCCAAGAATTAGAAAAACAGTAAGAATACTACTTATTACTCCTCTTCACCCATGAACTAACGTCTGCTCCTCTTTTATTCGAGTTAAATTATTCTTCCTCTTATTCTCTCAAATTTCTTTTTCTTCAAGATATCGTGTTTTTCAGCATTTAACATCGACTATAAATTATTGGTGCAATCTAGAAGAAGAGAATTATAACAGGGTAAAAGTGACAGAAAAAAAATTCATTATATGAAACATAAGAAATAATTGTAATCTCTAATCTGCTTTGAAGGGTTTGTCAATGGATTCACAAATCAGTAGTACTTAGTATGGTTTACAATTAAGCTCCTTCGGAACTCAAACAAGTAACCAAAATTGTCCAATGTCTACCGCTAAATGGGACAAGAGCCAAAAAGAAAATAGATTATTCTTTTACCAAGAACTTCGAGAGTGCTCAATTGAAGATGGTAATGGGGAAGGAGGAACATACCTGAGGAATTGGGGTTATTTTTATGGCTAGGTTAATTACTCTTTTAGGCTATGGTTGGTTGTTTACAATATATTTAGTGCACCATAAGTCTATAACGAGATATGCCAAACTACGAGGAAGCTATATAGAATCATTTTTTTTGTTTCTACCATGTAGAAAAACCAATAATATAGGGTCGTCATGTAAAATTTTCCAAATATTTTTTCCAAATGCTACGACCAGTGGTGGAGATAGGGGTGGCTGGTGGGGGTGACCGCCCTACAACTAGGGGTGAGCAGAAAAGTTGGGTACCCGGTTCCAGACCCAGAACCGGTTGGAACCGGTGGTTCCGAAACTGGAACTGGAACTGTCGGGAATGGGTCTGGGTATCAAATATTAGGAACCGGTTAAAACTGGGTCCAATTCCGGGTAGTGAAATTATAGACCCGGTACCCACTAGGTACCCGGTTCAACCGTTTCCAAGACCAAATTTTTTTGAGATAAATGCATATGTAATGTATGCTTAAGACTTGAAGGTTTTTAAGACTAACTTATCAATGTAAATATCAAATTATGTTATATATGATGTTTATATTTAGCTAAACAAGAAAAATATACCTTTTGAATGCAACTGGGTAGCGGGTACCCGGTATTGGAACCGGCCAAATAGACCAAATAACAATCACTTTTGCGGGATTGGGTACCCGGTCAAGGAACCGGTCCCGGTTGGTTCCGGTTCCAATTCCAAAAATTAAGGAACCGGTCCAACCGGTTCCGGTTCCAAGTTCTAGGTACCCGGTCCAACCGGTTCCGAGCAATATGACCGGGTACCCGGTTGTGCTCACCCCTACCTACAACTACAAGGTCAATTTTTTTTTTATGTATATATATCATTTAATGTAGTTTAATATAACTAAATAAACTTGGTTTAGGTGGTTTTTAATCATAAATAGAGTAAACAGTTCATAAAACCCGGATTTAAATCTCCATACCAACTTTTTTCCCTCCGCCATTGGCTACAACCCCTTCTTTTCAACTATTATAAGGTAACTTCAAATAAGACAAGTACGATTTGTAATAAGTTTTATTAACCAAAATAAGTCCATCTATGCCAACAAGCCACGAAATTATTTGCTTCTAAACAATTAGATTAGTGTTTCTTCTGAACTACAGTATGCTTTTAAAAGTTATAATAACTTGATAAGATCAGGTTGGCTTAATGACAATTGGCGACGGCGGAGAAGCACATGCTTTGTCGGCAGTCGGCTGCTTATGAAGACTCCGAAATACACCTGAAATGTGTTAGACGGGGTTGGCTAAAAGGTTTCAAAACAATAATAATTTAGAGAAATTTTTTAAAAAATAAAATTTAAATGTTTATTTTTGCTGAAAAAAAACCTTTAAAAGTATTTATTGAGCTAGGGTGTATTTAATATATGTATATTGTAATTAGCTTAATTGGGCTTAAAAGCCTATATGTACTTAGACTAACATTAGTTTGTATATTAAAACGCTTAACAGTAAAAATGTCTAAGAAAACATTTAACCCTAAATTTATCATGATATCGGAGCCAGGTGTGTGTAACCGTTTTCTCCAAAAATTTTCCGACCTCCACCGCCCATATAAACTAATTTTCCCCTAAATTCATCTTTGCTTTGCAATAAAATACCTTAAACTCAATTTTTCATCTAAAAAGCATCAAGCACCTAAGACTCCATATAGCAACCCAAGCTTACATACAAAGCATCGAAATCATACTGCCACACGAATGAAGCTTCACCATCTCCATCACTTTCTTATGCCTTTCCATTCGTCTTCTTCTTCAACAAACACTCTCTTCTCATGCGCCCCTTCAAACCGCAATTATAACACATCACATGAGCACCATTCGACCGACCCCCGCCCTCTACTCTTCTATCTCCCATGATGACTAGTGTTCTCATGCACCTTGTTGCCTTCCTCTTCCCCTTCCATCACATGTGGGGCCTCCCCAGATGATTCATCGGATTCCTTTTTTCGAGTACCCTCACTAAAAATTAAATCCCTTACATCATACTTTAACTTCTCTTTTCCACAAAGGTACTAATAACGGCCATAACCTCCATGGGTTCGATGATAGTACTTACCATCTACGAAAACGAATTTCTAGCGAGCTTTAAGCTTAAGAGACAAAGTAATGGCTCTTGCCCCAACCATATAATTATCACGGGTGAGTAGAATACGAGTGATTAAATTTCCAGGTTGTCACCCGAGCTAAGGTAAAAAGAAGTAGAAGGGTTAATTTATCTTCTTCAGCCATAGGGTAGTTGGCCACGTTGGTGGTGTTATTGGATGTCCGGCAAGTGAAAAAAATTTTTGGTCAATGACGTTACACGTCGTCAAGCTTCAATACCATGTTAAATTAGGTTAATGATTTTCCTTATTTTGTTTCATTCACAATAACCGTAAATATACAACCTAATCATAATAAAGCCTTAAGCCCATTTAAACTATTACACATCTACATAAATACAACATTAGTTGTGGCTCAATATTTCTTTCTTTTTATACTCTTCAAACAATTACCTCATGTTTTCCAACACCATCATTAATTCTCCCGCAAAGTGAAGTACAACTATTATTTAAAACATAAGTGAGTATTAAAAACTTGTTTGGTTGGACCTTACTTTCATTGAAAATACAATTTATTAGAAAATAGCTAAACAGGGTTGTGTTTGGTTGACCATGAAAGAAGGGAATTCCCTAGAAAAGCATGAGAAATAAAACTTCCAAAATAAATTTCAATTTTCATGAGAAATGATAATTAACGGACATTACTACAACTACCCACCACTAATACAATATCAAAATATCATTAAATATGTTAAGTTGGATTCCACTGTTACCACTCTATTAGAGCTGGGTAGTTTAATTGATGGATAGTCCATATATTTTTCCACAATTAACTTACCAAAGAGGAGTTGATGACTTGAAATTCCAATGTTATCCTCTATAAATAAATTCCAATATGTTAACCAAATACACTACCACTATTCCTAAAAAATTGAAAAAGGAAACTAATTTCTCATAAATTGCAACTTCTCCTAGACCCTACTCTTTTAGCCTACAAAAATTTAAATCTAGTTCACTTTAGTTCAGTTCAGTTTAGTTTCCATTGAATAAGGAGTTGCAAATAAATATAATTTCGATTCAGTTCAGTAGACCAAAACAAGAGAACTCTAGTCTTTGTAGTCCTCTAGTAATAGAGTACAACCGAGGATGGAAGAGTGATGCCACATTGACATTGCCACGTCCAATGTACAGACAATAGGACTGAAAAGAACAAAATCTAAATGAAAAGAGACAAAAGCTGCACCCTGACCTCGAGGCCCGTGCATAGTTACGCACATGCCAACACGGTTACTCCTCTCCTCATCATATTCATATACTCTCTTCTTCCAATGTGTATATTTCCAAGTTATACTTGTAACTATTATAGTCTTTGTAGACTATAATAACTATGTAAGTCCAATTTACGCCCTAGACTCATAACAGTAGTCTTTACTCTTTACTACAACAAAGTCCATCTCTTTTCCCCACTTTAATTAATTTCCTTAATCCATCTTTTTCCCCCACCATTCTCTCTCTCAACTTTCCTCTTTTTGTCTTCATTGAATAGAGATAAACAAACCGAGTTTTCTCCATTTCAACTCCCAACTCATATTACTCCTAGATTTGTGTGTGTGAATGTTTTTTAGTGGGTAAACAACAAACACCCACAAAAATTTAAAAGTAAAAAATGATGGATCCACAACAAATTCCACCACCACTTGACACTGCAAATAATGGTAATTGCAATGGTAATGGTAATGCAAATGGGTTGATTAATAATGGTGGAATTGATGGTAATAATTTAGGGATGAATGGTGTTCTTTATGTTAAAGTTATGACTGATGAACAGCTTGAAATTCTTCGTACTCAAATTGCTGTTTATGCTAACATATGTGAACAGCTTGTTGATATGCATAAAGCTGTTACTGCCCAACAAGATCTTGCTGGTTCTTCCTCTCTTTCTCTCTCTCTTTCATTTCATTTTTCGCTTTCATTTGATTATTATTGAATTGGGTTTTTTGTGATTTTGTCAGTTTGACTTTTCTTTTTTCTGGGTTTAAGTTTTCGTTATGTCCGAGGGAGGGGTAGATGAGATTTGAACCCGTTACCTTTTGGTTGCGCTAATGATTGAAGTTGTTTTAGTTTTCGGGATATTTGTGCCTGTCATTCGTCTTGTTCATTTTGGATTTCTGTTCCAACCCCCAATTTATATCTATGTGAATTAGTACTTATTGTATATTCTATTAACACTTTATATCTCTCAAATTCCAAGGAAATGTGTCATGTCTTCAGATTGTCTTGGATTTCTGTGCTCTTTTCCTGCATTTTTCATTTCATTACCCCAGAAATTTGTCTACCTAAGATCAGACTTTGTTAATTGAATTTCTATTGCTGTAATTTCTAGTAGTTTTGGTATACTCGGACTCCTCATTTTACCTCAAGTAGCTCTATCGCTTCTTCTACCCTTGACAAGGGTATCGTATGGATGCTTGGACACATCATATTGGGCCAAAATCAAGGAACATTTTGTGAAATGGACAAGTATGATACTTGGATACGTACTAGACTACTAGTACACTAGTACCCAAGTCCGAGTAACATAAGTTTTGTCCTATGGGTTATATGGGCTATTGGTCTCTTCATCTTCCCTACCCCCAATTTCAAAATCTTTGTGGTACTTTCTTTTTTTATAACTAGAAATAGATCCAATTGAAGTTTTTCAGTTTTCACCCTCTTCAATT
The DNA here is from genome assembly GCA_947645195.1 of Patellifolia procumbens. NCBI lineage: Eukaryota > Viridiplantae > Streptophyta > Magnoliopsida > Caryophyllales > Amaranthaceae > Patellifolia > Patellifolia procumbens. The sequence goes on from CANSGD010000144.1 coordinate 7,640,406, forward strand.
AGGTCTCAGTTTTTCATCTCTGGGCTGTGTTGTCTCCCATTTATTTGTAAATGAAATAGCTTAACAAGGAGAGTGTGAACAATTATGTACTTATTGTTTTGGGTACGAATGTTTCCCTTGTTCAGAATTCAGAGTTTTCATACATGCTATTGCTATAGTACAAAATGGTATGTGTGTACTTTGTGAATTGAATGGGTACATTACTCGAAATCGGATCATCATTATTTAAGCTTAGTAGTATCCAGTGCCGTGTCCTCTTTCAGGTTTTGGTCTTCTTATGCATTAACTGTGATTTGGTTGAGCTTTTAAAGGTTGGGTCCAAGTGTGGAATTTCACTATAATAAGATTTTAAGTAAAACAACTCAGAACAGTTTTTTCATCAGATCTTATGCATCGACCTGTTTTATGGTAATTTAACTATATGTGAAGATAATCTTGTAATTTTTGAATGCTAATTCGGAAATATTCATCAAAGCAGGGTCGAAATAAAAATTCTTCGTATATTTATTGAATCGTATGTCAAAGATAGTAGCTAGTCGAGATTGAGAAGACTGATTTGAGCATTACAAATCTGCTAAAGTTGTTGGTCTGGATCAGTATTTTTAATAAAAACTTTCAAAATGCTTTTCATCGTCGTTCTTGTCTTGTTTTCTTTCAGAGGTCTTACAATTGGTGTGTCAAGTCTACTGTTATAATACTTTATATATTCTCTTATAACCAATACAGGAGTCAGGTTGGGGAATTTCTACTGTGATCCATTGATCACCGCTGTGGGGCATAAAATTACTGCTAGGCAACGGTGGACTCCAACGCCGGTTCAGCTTCAGATCCTAGAGCGCATCTTTGATCAAGGCACGGGAACTCCAAGCAAACAGAAGATCAAAGATATAACTGCTGAATTATCTCAGCATGGGCAAATCTCTGAAACAAATGTTTATAATTGGTTCCAAAACAGGCGTGCTAGATCAAAAAGAAAGCAGCTAAACAATAATGCACAAAACAATGGTGAATCAGAGGTAGAGACAGATGTAGAATCACCCAAAGACAAAAAGACAAAGCCTGAGACTTTCCAATCTCAGCCTAACTCGATGATGAGGGCTGAGGACCCTTGCTTCCAGAATCAGGAGATAAGCTCTAGTATGCACACAATTGATTCTCAATGTGGTAAAATGGATCCTGTTTTTGCTTCCGATGGCAGTTCAAAGTCTACTCAGAGTCTCAGTCAACTAGCTTTTTATGAAAGCATCCTGCAGAACCCAAGTATGTAATTCAACGCCTAGATCCACACTCGGGAGCAGGATGCTCATCATGCTCCCAGTTATACGTTCTTTTCATTACACTTACACCCACATTTTCTTTTTGTATGTTCAAATTAAAGGAATATAGGGGCATTGTAAAAAGAACATGCAAATATATAAAAGATCACGCAGTTAATGAAAAGAACACGCAGATGCAAAATAACATGCTGGTGCAATGGAAATAACATGCAACTAGGACTTGATGTGCATCATGCTCCCATGAGTAGGATCTTAATTGCGTATTATTCTTAACAAGTATAAACGTGGACTCAACTCTTCCGCCATCTCCTGACTCACTGATCCTGTATTCATTTTATGCTCCTCCATTAGGCTTTATGTACAAGGAATAATTGAGCATGAAATAGCTGTGTGTTGGCTAAATATATTGCTGCTTTTCTCTGTCAAGATGATGTGTTGTATCAGTTCTGTTGCTATGTATTATCTGTAAAAAGTGTATTGGAAAGAAATGTCAGTTTGTTTTGCCAAACAATTTGGCAGTGATCTCGGCTCACAGCTTTGTGGGCCTGTGGCCTACTTGCATTCGAGTTCTTTAAGTGTGCTAGGCACAAACTACATTTATTAGAAACAAAGCTGTTGTTAAGGGGTGGTGCCGTGAAGGGGCGAGGTAAACTTATAGGATTTAGAATTAGTTTCTTTCACTTCTATCTCCCATCTCTCTCCTTTTCTTAGTTAATTACTAGAGCAACTATTATCTGGAAGTTGATCCAGGGCAACTGTACAGATCTATTATGATATAGACGGGTGGAATGAATAGGACAATATACAGGATGGGTAGAAGGAGTTTGTATACTTGACTTGACATGTCTCTGAATGTACAATACATGCAAATTGCGATCAATTTTAACTGTTGGAGACGCATCTTCTTGACATCTTTGGCTCTTCTCCAATGTACTCCTCTCTATTATTAATCATTGAAGACACATAACTATCAGAAAGCATGATTATGGTGTTATGGTATTCAGGAGCACAAGTACTCAAGTAGTCACCACAAAAGCACCTTACTTGGAATTCTTAAAGCTATATCTAAGGGCTTGCTTGGTCCAAACTCAGGAATGCAAAAGGGAATGGAAAAAATTAGAGGGGAATGGTAACAAAATTTGTTACTTTTAAATTTTGTTTGGTATCAAACAAGCAATGGAGGTAAATTTTGTTTGGTACCAAACAACCAATGGAGGGAGTAAGGGAGGAGAGAGAAAAAGGGAAGAGAAGGGGTGTGGATGAGCGGTGAAGACTTAGGTTTGTTAGGGGAGGGGAATCAATTTTGTTACCACTAGGGAGAGTAGGGTTTCAAATGGGGGGATTGGGCTTACATCAATTAAGGGAGTGAATGATTTTCTTTTCCTGAACAAACACAGAGAAAGGAACCAATCCATTCCATTCCGTTTCCAAACTCTACAAAATGCTAAACCAAACATACCCTGAACGTAATTTAGTGCTCAATTCACTTTTCACTTTGCTTTAACTCTGCTTCGTTGATCTTCTTTCTTCATTTGAAAAGTTGACGATTGCGCAGAGCATCAGGGAAGTAAAGCTCTTTTTTTTCTCCCTGTTTTATCAGGTCAATTTCTGTTTGTCTATTCTTGCCATCTGCATCATTTCTAGAGAGAGGATCATTCCTCAGTTTTTCATGTAGTTTCATCAATGGGCTAATTAGTTGTTAATCTATCTGAACTGAAACATGCACTGTTATGTTTCCTTAAAAAACTAAAAGATCTCGAGTCCAATAATCAGATAAGGGCCAACAAGTTTAGATTCAGGTCAGTAAGTTTAATTCAACTCCTAATTGGAAAAGAGTCAAGGGTGTTCAAGTTTTCCCTATGCAGCCTAAATCTATTCTAGTGTAGGAACTGAGGAAAATGTTGCTTAAACTATCGTTGTATAATAGAAAGGATGCCTATGGTTGTCGCCTTGTTGAAATGGGTGAGAATAATTTTCTCATGTTATCTTCCAACTGGTCCACTAGACTGGTATTAGGTTTTCCAAAATCATCTTGTTTCCAATTTTGCTAGTGTTGATTGTCTTCATCATTATATTTATTGGGGTGTTAGGTAATACTCCCTCAGTAATCTTGTCACTAAACTACCTGGACAAAGGTAATATCTTCTACACCAGTAGCTCGTTTACAGCAACATGTGTAGGATATTAGCTAACCAGTCGTTAGCCAAAGAATTGGAGATCGTGTATGAGAATGAGAACCATAAATGGCAATTGCTTACGCAGAAGTTACATGTCTTGTCCGTCTTCTGAACAGATTAGTGAGCAATATTTACTATGAAAACATTTGAAGATTAGATTATGAAATGATTATTTCATCTCCATCTGCTTTCTATCTTTTCCTTTGCTGAACAAATATTTATACAGTCTTCCATTTAGGAACTTCTCTCCTTTACTTGTGACAGATTACAATAGATATTTTTAATGGTTTCCCATTATTGTAAATGCAGGAATAGATGACTTGATCGGGAAAATGGAAGTACCAGGAAGCTATAACGAATACCAGCCAACTGAGGACTACAGCATGACTGGCTGATGCATTATTATTGTGTGTTATAATCTTATATATTTTACATGGGAAAACAATATCTGCTATTAAAAGCCAAGCCGGGTCTCGTACTGAGATTTCTGAGCTAGGTAGCAGTTAACTCGCCAGAAAGGACCTGGAATCGCTCGAGCAACTCCCTGATATGATAGTTCAGTTGCTTTTCTAAAGTTGGTAATGGTACAGCTGATTAAACTTGTGTGTGTTTTGTGTGAAATTGGTGGTGTTTTGATGGTGTTATATTCGGTACCTAAAGCCTCATTTTTCGAAAGTGAAGAATTTATTGGCTATTTGATGACAGTAACTGTTGTTTTGGTTATTATATGCCTTCCCACTGGCTGGGGAGTGGTGTTGCTTGTCTATCTAAATGCAAAATTTTCATAGTAAGTGTATATTCTAGCTTTTCTACAATTGGTTTGCAATATTTGTTCGTAGAAGTGATAGAACTAAATTATTCTCTGCTATGCTTTTCTACCATGGATTAGAGGAACATCGGCGCACATGGTGAGAATATTTTTTTAATGGATGTGAAGTATGAATGTCAGCTTTTAATCTAATCAAATGTGTTTACCTACGGTTCAAGCCTTTCAGGATTTCTATTCTGTTATTCGGTTGTCGGAGAGAAGTGATAGAATATTTTTCGTGTTTAGAAATAACCTTATGTGTTTATTGAAAAGAAAAGAACTACAAGTTAAGTGCTATATTGTTACAAGCTCTTCCAAATTTCCAACTTTGGTGACCTTGATAATAGAATATCACCTTAACAAAATAATGACGCTATTAATTTGAGCAAATAATAAGTAAAGTGAGACGTAACCGCTGTATGTTAGGATGTGCCATATGCCCATATTACACTTAAAAATAGTTTGAAAATATGAGGGCACTAAAGTTGGATTAGGTTGAACTCGGGGTACTAAACTCAAAATTTTTCTCCAAAAATCTATCAAAAAGTATAGACTCAGTACAAGAATTGCGACTAGATTTGATTGATGGCTCCATGTGTTTCACAGATATAGAGATGGGAATGGATACAAAACAGACGCATTAACAAGAAACGATTGCTTATAAAAGCGGCCTATAAAGAAACGATTTGTATCCACCTCCATGAAGTTTCAAGATAATATGAGTGACTCCTATATCAAAGCTTAAACCAAAAATAAGCAAATGGAGAAAAAATAAATAGGGAACCCTTTAGAATTTGGTTGATTTTGAGGGCTATAATTTAAATTTCTAGGGAATTTTAATTTTAATGTTAATGTAATTTATTTCGTGTGAAGTGCAAAAAATTGTTTGGTTGGTTGTATGAAATGAAAATCCCATTAAAAGTTTTCCTTATCAAGGAAATTTCACAAATTAGTTCGTCTATTTCATGAGAAGTATAACTTTTAAAAGAAGTGGAGCATCAAAATAAGAAAAAGAGAAAACTAAACCTTGCGTTGGAGCTTTTCCTAATTCCTATTCGTTAGATAGAAACGTTTAATATCATCATCTTTAAATAAGGAGGGTCCCATGTACAGAAGAGACCCACAATATAATGAAATTTAAACACAGGATATCTTATATGCTATATTCTAAACAAGATACTTTCTTTGTTTCTTTTTATTGGCTACACTTTCCAGTCTAGGAATTTTTAAATTAATGACTACAAAAAAAATTATGGAATAGCAATGTCGGGTATTAGGTAGTACTCTAGGCCAATACAGAAGGCCTCAAACCAACGATCAAACCCACGATCCTAGTGTACGTTTAGATGTTAGACATAACATATAAGGGCTTGTTTGGTTATAGAAGTTAAAGTTCCCATTAATTAATATTTCCTAGGAATATTGAAATTATGGGAAGTAAATTTTTTTGTTTGGTTGAATATGGGAAGTTCCATTTCCCATGGGAAGTCCCACTTACCTAGGGGAGACTTCCTCCATTTTGTAGGAATTAGAACTTCCTAGGAAATTCTACTTCCCACATTTGGAGCAACCAAACAACTTTCATTTTTACACTTCCTAGGAAATTTTTAAGTGGCAACCAAACAAGCCCTAAATATACTCAAGAGTCGAGACAAGAGGTACAGATCACAGAGCCTGACTAAAACTGACCGAGGCATAAAACATTCGCATTTGGCAGTAGCCCGTCAGTATTGTAGTCGCACATTGCCACCCCCACCTGCGACGGACGGTGATTTCCACAGTGGCAAGCTTACTTAGCCATGCCATGTCAAATTCTATTGTTTTCTTTTCCAGTTCTCCTTTTTATTATTGATTATTGGATTAGTACATTATATTGCTAAACATTATATTGCTGACAATAGCCTTATTTTAATTGTCTTGTATTACTACTTGCTAAGTTTAGAGACAGAGGAAAGAAATAATATGATTTTATTAATGTGTGTTTAATAATGAACTATGACTACAATATATATAGGAGTACATAGAGACTCCTATTCGGAAACAATCTATAAAAGATATATTATTCCTAATACTTATCTAATCTTATTGGAAATAATCATAAGATAATATTTCCCTAAGATAATAATATATCCTACTTATTAATATTATCCTAAAGATATTTAGGATATCTTTAGTATCCTAACATATCTCTAATACCCTCCCGCAATCGCAACGGCAGTATCACGAACGTTGCGATTGGAGAAAAAAAATTCAATAATAGTTGCAGATCAATCGGATGAACTGAAACTTATTTTCGTTGAAGTCGATACACAAATTTGGTGTTGTTGTCTTCAAAAATTTTGTTTTTCTTGAGCAAAATCGGGGAACGCCATTCTTTTCGAACCCTTCAATTTGCAGTATAATTGGAACAACATTTTTGTTGGACCCAATAATATTATCTGAACAGGAACGTCATTCTTCTCGAACCTGTCAATTCAATAATAGTTTTCGGAGCAAAACTAAGCTCAAATCCATTGGTTTTTCTAGAGCAAAATCGTGCTCAAATCATATAAACCTTGTCTCACGATACAAGGAGAATCGATAATATAAATCCATGTTTTATGGTACAAGGAGAACAATAAAACCATGTTTCACGACACATGGAGAGTCGGTAAAATAAATCCATGTTTTATGGTACAAGGAGAACCAATAAATCCATAGCAAATTGCGAACACCCACAACACCATGAGTCAACAGACTCAATACTCATCACCAACACTCACAGGAACTCTGTATCACCAACGCCAGTAACAAACCTTCTGCCGCCTAAATTCCAAAAGGCAATAAACATTGTGATTCACTTGTGGAGGCCACTAACTAGGAAAAGAACCACTCAAAATCGACTCACTCACAGAAGACGCAAGGACAGGAAAAAAAAATCTCATATTTAACAAGATCGATCCAACCGGTGGGTAGCAAGACTAATCTCCCCACCGGTAGGAAAAAGAAAATTACTAGAATTGTTCAGGAACGAAACCCGCTCTTGATACCATGCTAAGTTTAGAGAGAGGAAAGAAACAATATGATTTTATTAATGTGTGTTTAATAATGAACCATGACTACAATATATATAGGAGTACATAGGGACTCCTATTCGGAAACAATCTCTAAAAGATATATTATTCCTAATACTTATCTAATCTTATTGGAAATAATCATAAGATAATATTTCCCTAAGATAATAATATATCCTACTTATTAATATTATCCTAAAGATATTTAGGATATCTTTAGTATCCTAACATATCTCTAATACTACTCCATAATGCACCATAATTTATAAAGATGATGCAGGGAAGCATGTAATCTGCCTGAAGTGCTGCAAATTTCAAAATCAAACATCAACACTAATTGATAATTTTGTTGTTTGAATGTGGAATTAGTTGTTTGTGAATTGTGGATTTTCTGTAACAATTTATGCCATCTCTTGTGGTATGAGAGACTCATAGAGAGAGAGGTGAGGGATGGAGGGGGTAGTTGTGCTACGTAATTGAATTGGGCTATATGCACGTGATGCGTGCTAAATCATATGGCATTCCGCATAAAAATGTAACAATAATTTTTGGTTATGGTGTTTTGTATTTTTTTTTTTTTTGAAAATTTAAAAATGGGAAAACAGTTAATTATCAAGAGGAAGTTGTTCCATCTAGTTAGGATTTTTTTATAAAAAACTTATTGGTTTTTGGTGTCCCCCCTCTTTCGCTATAGAATATAGATTAATAGAGATGAGAGTTAGAGATTTATTTATTTTCTTATTAAGGTAAGGTTTTTAGGGTTATAATTGTCACTTCTTTCATCTCGAAATGAGCCTCATGCTTGTGAGTTGTGATTGGTACCAAGATTAAGAATATTTGTTGAATGTATAGTAGATAGTAATTTGTAGATGGGTATCTAGCAATTTTGGAAACTAAAGATGAAAATGGGGTTTTTTTGTAGGGGAGGAGTGCAATAAATATGTGGATTGGGTTCAGGAATTCAAAGTTCTATTAGAGAGATTTGTTTCTATCTCTTATGAATAGTTTGGAACTTTGTTTTGTTATGTTGTATGTTCTCTTCACCTTATTTTAGGAACCTATTACTTATTCTTACTAGAATATAATGAATTTTTTTTTGGACTAGACCAAACCTTTGTTCTTTTGTTTATTTATTACTAATTACTTTCTCTATATAAGGGAAACTTGGGTTTTTGTAAAATTCTCAAGGAGACGAATGCAACAAGATCTCACATGAATACTTTTTCTTCTTATGAATTAGCGTAAAGATATGGTCAAAGTCAGTCTTCGACCAGACTAGAAAACTTGATGAATTCAGACTTCATAAACATACGAAGTTCCTATAGGACACCTAAGAAAGTGTGCAGTTTATTTTGCTACGGGGAAGTAATATTTAAAGTACGTTGGCTGCATGTCAAGAACTGATGCATTAATTATTAAGGGCCTGTTCGTTATCGTTTTTTGTTTTCAGTTTATTTTTTTCGAAAAATCAAAAACCAAAACATGGGAACGAGAAAAAGTGGTTTCCAGTTTTCAAAATAAACACGAGTTTTATCTGTGTGACTAATTTCAAGTTCTTTCACAGCTTATACCATATGATTCTAAAATTATAATAACCAAAAATAGAAAACTGGCAGTAATATTCCATATCTTTGCATATCTCACTACCACTTTTTGGTATTTCTTGGTGAAAAATAACATTCCTTAGGAAATATCCAGAACACCCGTCAATTTCTCCAAAATTACAAATATTGTCACCAATATATCCACTATTTGCATATATTAGATATAAATAAGGGAAAAAGTTCGATAGTCAAAGTGATCCACGTCTAGAAATGCTCCGGTAAAGACGTTGTAGAACTACTAAAATCGAGTAAATATTCCATAACTAATGAATTAATATTTTACAGATTGATCATCACTAGTGAAGTAATTCTATAACTAATGAAGTACTATAATCGAGTTTGACAATTTTTGGTTATTATACAGATTGAGCATCACTTCCTTTTATAGTAGGCTAAAGTTTAGGAGAAGTAGATAACTTGTTAATTGTTTCTCCCTCTTTCTCATTCTAATCACAAGAAATTAGCTTTCATGTTTGCCATAATTTTGACTATTTATATCTTTTGTTGTCTATATTAGTAAAAGCTACAAAAGGTTTACTTTTGAGAAGCGAGTACATAAAGGGAGATATTACATTAGGCTAGAAGAGATTCTTTTCATATTTTACAAACTCAAATATTAGAAAGTAATAAAAAAATTCTCTTTAGTGGTCCTTCCTTCCCATTTTGACATCCTTTTTCCCAAGGCTTTCCTCATAAATTGGTGGTTTGCTGCCGGATTTTAGTTTTAGTTACTAATAAACAATTTATACATGGATACAAAATCCAACAATATCCTATATACCTATGTTACTCAAACACGTATTGAGTGTCTACTCGGATACGGGTGTCCAAGTTTCCGACTCGGCTATTTTTTAGAAAAAAAGTCAAGATTTAGTTTAAAATGAAGTATCCAGGTGAAGTGACCCGCTTTTTGAGATAGATGAAGGTGTCGGAGTAACATAGCTATATACTATCATTTTCTGTATTAGGAAAAATATATAGTCAAAGTGATGCTAATAGTGCAAAAATCAAATTGTTTTTTTAATGGAACGGAGGGAGTATAAGAATAAAATGAGTGTAAGACAATTTGATTGTTGGTCCTATATCTTCTCTTCTTTGACAGTTGACTATAGTAGTGCAGAAAGGAAGTAAACAATGGAAGGGGAACTAAAATCAAGTGATCATTTTCCATTGCTTCAAAGAGAGGAAGGAGGCATAGAGGATGAAGTGGGAGAAACACCCACAACTAGAATTGAGATCTTTGATGAAGCAAGGCGGCAGCTCTACTTGGCTGGTCCACTAATTGCTGTAACAATTTTACAGTATTTGGTGCAAGTTATCTCTGTTATGTTTGTCGGTCATCTTGGCAAGCTACCTCTGTCAAGTGCATCTCATCTCTTGCTACTTCTTTTGCTTCTGTCACTGGGTTTTATGTCCTGGTAAGTTAAGCTTATGACAATCATGTTTCTAACCTACATTAGTTAAGGAATTGATTATATCTTTGGCCCTTTGATTTGAAGAATTAATTAATGTTTAGAATCAGTATTTACTGCTTACTATAGCTCAATGACAATATTGAGATAATTCTTTCTTAGCTGGGCATGAGCAGCGCACTGGAGACACTATGTGGAGGATCCTATGGAGCTCAAAAGTATTCGATGCTTGGCCTCTATACACAGAGAGCCATGATAGTCCTTCTAGTGTCAAGCATCCCTCTGTCACTTGTTTGGTATTACACTACAGATATTCTTATTCTCTGTCGCCAAGACCATGAGATAGCGGAGGGTGCAGGAACTTTTAACCAGTGGATGATCCCAAGCCTCTTTGGCTATGGTCTACTTCAATGCCTCACTAGATTTTTTCAAACTCAAAATATCGTGCTCCCTATGGTTGTGACATCTGGTGTTACGGCTATTCTACATGTTTTAGTGTTTTGGGTTCTTATCTTTAGACTTGAACTTGGCATTAAAGGTGCTGCTTTGGCGAACAACGTGTCGTATTGGTTAAACTTTTTCCTGTTGGCAATCTATGTGAAGTTTTCTCCCGCTTGGATGAAAACCTGGACTGGTTTCTCACTAGAAGCATTTCATGACATGTAGAATTTTCTAAAGCTTGCTGTTCCTTCTGCGCTTATGATTTGGTATGTCATATGTTTTATGCTCTGAAATCTGATCTCTCTTATTTTCTTGCTGGATTTCTAAAGTAACTCAGTCAATTAGCAAATGCCATATTGTTTTCTACTATCAAGATCATGTAATCTATCCCATGTTTGTGTTACAGCCTTGAATACTGGTCATTCGAAATGGTTGTTCTCCTAGCAGGTCTTCTAGCAAAGCCAAAACTCGAGACATCCGTGTTATCAATAAGGTTTGTGCTGGGAAATTGTTCTTGCGTTGAAGCTCTATTTATGTATGATGTAAACACTAGGAGTTGAAACTAAGCTAATGAAGCACTTGCGCCATTTGCAGCCTTAACACATGCTGGATGGTCTATATGGTATCTGTTGGCCTTGGAAGTGCTCTCAGGTAACATTTCATCTTCATGAACTAATGCATTTTCTCTTTATTGTTGGTTTGTACTAATCCAACTTCTTTCAAACAAGGATATAATGCATTATACTTGTAATTGCAGCACAAGAGTATCGAATGAATTGGGAGCTGGCCGTCCTAGAGCAGCTCGCTTAGCCCTCTTTGTCATGGTTATTATGTCGATTTTAGAAGGCTTAGTAGTGGCCGCAGCTACTATTTTAGTACGCTATGTTTGGGGAAGATTGTATAGCAATGACGAGGAAGTAGTCAATTACGTGGCCAAGATGATGTTTTTGCTTGCACTTTCCGACTTTTTAGATGGATTTCAGTGTGTTCTTTCAGGTAAATCCATCAATATGAACAACTTTCACTAATAGGATCAGCCTCCCCTGCCTCTCTTTATGCTGGGTGTTACTGTTTTATAATTTATGAGATAACTAATTGGGGAAATTATGGGTTCATCTCCAACATACACGTGTATTGTAAATCAAGTGACATTCTTTGTAATTAAAGTGAATATAATATACACTTTTAGAATCTAACTATACAAACGTGATTTTTCAATTTTAATAAGAAATTTGATGTTACTCGCTATATGTAGTCGTATCATCTAAATATACAGTCGTCGTTGTTGAATATACAATAGAAGATTTAAGATACTTTTTTGTTGGATAACTCTTGATGATGAACTGGATGCCCCTTAATAATTGATAGGAGCTGCAAGAGGCTGCGGATGGCAAAACATGTGTTCAATCATAAATCTTGGAGCTTATTATTTTGTGGCACTTCCTTGCGCAGTGCTCTTTGCTTTCGTATTACATATGGGAGGCGTGGTAACTCACTCAACTTTCTAGTACATGAAAAGTGAAAAACGGAACTCATCTTTAGTCTTTAATCAGCTTTCTTACTGATTTTAGTCTTTCCAAATATTGTGGGAATGCAGGGACTTTGGATGGGAATTATATGTGGGCTACTTGTCCAAGTTATAGTGTTGGTCACTGTAAATTTGCTTACAGATTGGAAAAAAGAAGTAAGGGACATAACTTTCCCGTTTCTGTTAGATATAAACTCTGGCTTTGCTGATTTTGTTGTCACTTTACTTGCAAAGAAGTAGGTATTGCAAGCAAGCTTAGAGATAGAGCAGTATTAACATGATATATAGAGTAACCTCATAACCTGTTGTGTATTTCCCTCTTCCTGTTTTATGTTCTGACACTTGCTTGATGTCTATTTATTATAGAGTTGGCAAATCAAGTCAATAAGTTGGATTTGGGTCTGGTTTATTTAAAAAAAAGTTTACGTAAAACGTACAATAACATATTATACTAATTGAATCAATTAGGTCGAATCGGGTTGTTTGGTTTGGTGAAGTTTCTCTCAGTAACTTCCAAGTCAGGTTCAGTATCACTCTTTGATTTGTATATTTAAAAAAGGATGGAGAGGGAAAAACAATTTTATGATGAGCTTGAAAGGAATTTTTTTTTTATGATGAGTATCCTTCACAAAAAGCGCAAGGCGCCTGTTACTTTGAAGATTGATTGCATAGACTCTTCCCAGGTCTCATCGGCCTCAATCTTACTAGCGGCCAGCCAGGGTCCTTTCCTTTGACTCTGCCGGACTTCCCAGGTACTGTCGTCTCTCCTCAAATCATATTTCATTTGAGTTTATTCTTTTAAAAAATAAAATAATCTGGTTTTCTTGCCTTTCTATGAGATAGTTGTTGGTAGTTAATATCCTTGGAGTGCTAAGTTTTTATCAAGGGACATGGGTTATCATCCTTTTCTCTCTTCTCATATCAATTTCCGCCATGATGATGAGGATGATGTATAGAGTTTACTCTTAGTTTAAGTAAGCCAAAGGAAGTGATAGACCATGTACTTTAAGGCCTTAAAGTTAGAGATGAACTTCCTGTTTAGGCAAAGCATATTTGCTGTGCCTTTGACTGGTATAGAAAAGCAGCAAATTTCTTTTGTTTTGTGGTGTCTTGCTGTCTTCTAGTAATCAGGAGTAAGTGTTATTTTGGGATATTGCAAATGATAAGGGGAAAGGGAAAGCCCTTCCAAGGTATGCTGAAGAGACGAGTGAATTTTTACGGAGTAATGCGTTTAGCTGCCTCACAACTGAGAGGACTTTACAAGTTTATGTCTTTGGGGAGTCACAAAACATACATCAGTATCTGAAACAAAGAACAGCCCCTGCAGCTTATTATATGTTGGTTTCAGTCGCTGTTATAACTTATAAGACCAAGTGCATATATATGGTGCTGTTGATTTATATGTAAGAGTCTCAGCTGTTTTGTTTGGTTCCCAGAACTTCGATTCTTACATTAACTGTCATGTATTGCATATCACTGAGACTTTTCATCTTATCTCAAGTTCTCGGGTTGGATCCTCTACACTCAAAATTGGATATGGACTCTTCATTTTGGCCCGAAATCAAGGAGAATTTTCATAAAACAGCTTTAGTCAGAAACTTAAAATCGCATCTCTGTCCAAAATGAGTACCATTACCGGACTCTGAATAATCCATCGATCTATATTGCTTTATGTTGATGATAAGCAATCAAAGAAATAGGATAAATAAACACATATAATTACATGGTTCTCCAGCAATGTGTTGGCTATCCACAAACAAGAAGAGAAAACAATTAGGTTTTTGAGGATAGAGTATTGATTTTTGGATAGAGAGGCATAGTAGGTTAAAATGGAGTATAGATAGTACTTTCAATATATGTAAAAGAAGCTTTAGGAGCTCAAAACAGAAACAGACAAGGTAAACTCCGTAAATGCTCTAAACCTTGAGTTTCGGGAGTGTTGTCCCTAAACGGCCAGACCTCAATCGGAGGCTACTTCTTTTGCAAAGTTACTTTCCTCTTGGTGCTGTTTGTACTCAAGTGTTTTAATCTTTCATATAACTCTCTTGAAAGTTAAAATTCATTTGCCTCAGTTTCTTCCCATCTTTTCTTGTCAATATAATATTTCAATATTATAAATCAGGTTTATACCGACCAAATATGTCAGAAACAGATGTCTATTGTTGCTGAGAGTCTGAGACTAAAAGACAGGAAGTTCCTGGAGAAGAATTGGACAATGGTGATATACAAACACAGGAGGAGGAGCCGAAAGTCTCACAATAACCTGGCTCGCAGACTCAGTATGCTCTTCACAGTATTAATGAGAGGAAATCTCACATAAACACATTGCAATGTCTGATTACAATATGTTAAGTCTGTCTTCAATATTGATGCGAAAGCCCTATGATACTAAGTATCGAAGCTGAAAGCGATGTAAAGCGATCTATACTATGATACTATGTATTGAAGCTCAAATCGGTGTAATACAATCTTTACCATCTTGCCTACATCAAATGCCTTGTTTACAAATTGAAGTCAAGTTGGTGGTTGTCTTTCTCTATTCTTCATTGCTTCCATGAGGCAAATGAAGCTACACACATTATGGCTATTATTTTCCTCTGTGATAAACGGGCATTATATTACTTTCTTCCTATGATAATTTGTAATTCCCCTAGTTGCTCTTGCTTAAATTTTTATGAAGTCTTTGTATGATAAATAACAACCTTATATTTGGTGACAAAATAATAGGGTCTTTGTTTATGGAGTATATAGCTTATGTTCAAGGCCTTTTAATTAGTTCTACATTGATGGTGAAAAAATAATTTCAATCAGAGTTACTTCGACACCCTCATTTACCTTAAAGATTTCATGTTATGGCATGTCGGATACGACAAGATACTTGAATAGTTCGTTTTGAACTAAAAACTTGACTTTTTTCTACAAAATGGTCGAGTCTGACACTTCAACACCGTATTCAAGTAGACACTTAATCCGTGTCTAAGTAAACACTTAATTAAACACCATTTCCACTCAAAAGCTACGTACAAACCATAATAATAGTATCATTATTTTGTTCGATTGTTTTCACTCAAAAAAAATAATTTGTTAGATTATATTCGTTTATCATGTAAAGATGTACTAGCACCTCCCCATTAATTTGTAAGTGGCGCATGCCATTCAATCAATAAAACCATCGTACAACATTAATACTGATTTCAATCGCAAAACTAAACTAAACAAAACAAAACAAAAAAAAAAAAACCACGCATCTGCAGTCCACAACTCCACACTGCTCCTCTGCCGTGCGACCACCTCAGATTTAGATCTGCCGCTGGCGCACTCTCATCAACTCACCGACATTGCTCTCTTATATGAATTGTGAGCCCTAATTTCTGTTTTCTTTTTTAATTTCTTGAATTATACTATGAACTTATTGAATTATGAGTTTATTCTACTGATTAACGCTTTTTTACTATGTGAGTTATATGTTCAAATTGTTGAAATGGCCATTGTTAAACAACTTCATTGTTGTGCATTCGTTCTCCTCTGTTACAAAATCTTGATAGTAGCGATTTTGACCTATGATTTCAAAGAAAAAATTATGAAATTCTACTCGAGAATCCATAAACGGTATCCATGTAAATATAACGAAGTTTCCTTCCGAAGCATAGTGGGATTTGTTGTCCATTTAGCATTATTCAAGAAAAAAACACTCAGCTTATGCTATAGTTAGTCACGAAGGGGAGTGCTAAACGCAACTTCTATGTACTAAATAACCTCTCAAAGTCTAATGTTACATGGATACTAGCCTCAAATATATGTGATGCGTGCTCGAAACGATTAAAAAGCTAATTAATGAAACAATTTATTATCGAATTAGTAAAACAGTCCGACTATTTTTTTTTCTCTTTTTCTTTTTTGGTGCCCAGACCTCCTCCTTTATATAATAGAAATTGAAAGAAGAAAACTTCCTCCCCTCCCCTCTACATTAAAGATGAATGAACAAGAAAGTCACTTATAATGACCCGAAAGAATGTATTTGAATTGTACCACAGTTACCAAGCAAAGCTTGGCCTAGTGGAAAGGAGAGAACCTTCCAACCTTGAGGTTTGGGGTTCAGTTCCTACTAGGGGCACTTTGAGGGTGAGATTCTCCTTATCCATCCCCTACTCTCAAAGTGCCTGCCCGCTTATCCGGGATAGATGGACATGTGCGGGGTTCCAGTCCGGTAGGACAAGTTATCTTACCAAAAAAAATAAATTGCAAGAGTAGTTTGATTTTGATTTTTCACCTGCATAACTGAAATTTTAGATGTTATTCTTTGATTTTGGTTTATATGGTATTTATGTTGTCCAATCATCCAACAATACTTTTATAATCCCATCCGATTGCCAGAGTTAGTAACTGATGACTTTGTTATGAGAGGTAAAGTATGGAGACATATGTTTGATAAAGAAATCCGAAGATCATTTCATCGTGATTACTTGTTGTCCTCAACTAAACCCTTTAGAGACGTAAACAACAAAAGAAGTGCAATCAAATTACATCACAATGCATTTAGTCAAGCAAATTAATCATAATAATTAGCAGAAGTACCAATTATTGTCGTTTGGCCAAGGCATGTGATACCATAGTTCAATCTTCATATATGTTATATGAAATCGCTGCAGCCACTACATACTAGTTATCTGGAGTTGCGGCTTCCTCTTTGGGCATGCAAATTGAAGCAGTAAGGACCTGTAACCCCGAATGAGAGGTTGTCAATTAAAGAACGAATCACCCAGACTAAGATTATCTTCAGGCAATTGGCACATAGCATGAATTGAAATATAAATTCAATAGATAGATTGACTACAAATATTAAATCTAGAAAATCTTTTGATTGTGAGTATGGTACAATAAAAATAACTTTTTGAAAGATCAATCAAACTTAAATCAATTCCCTTCGCTTTTCAGTTTTGTTTTGCTTTTTTTTTAGGCGTGAAATGGTTGGTGATGAGAGTGTTGAGTTGTTGATGATTTAAGAAGCGATTTCAAGGATTAAGAGACAAGATCGTGGAGGGGTGAACCATATATATTGGGTGACTTGGGTCATTAGAGGGGTTGCATCAAGTGAAGAAGGATTGCCTTTATCAACCATGATAATTATTTATGGTTAAACAATGGTTTGAACTTTGAAGATATAGATTTAATAAAAATATATATGCCATAATCTTTTTTTAATATATCCTTCATGGTACTGCATATGCAATTATGCAACACCCCTTCTCCCTCTCAAGTCTCACCTCCATTAACAAGCAACCAAGTTAGGTTCTCTCAGTTCCCTAATCTTCTTCTGAGATTTCTCCCTCTGCGCTCCTAAATTTAATGCTCTGATTTTCGCCCTCTTGCTCTCATCTACTCTTATTCTTCGCGATTTGTAGGTGAAAGGTATAAATTATCTCCCCCCTGGCCCCTCCCATCAATCTTCCCCGCCGTATATCACCCTCTCACACTCTTACGGAGTTCCCTGCAGCTATCACCTGTTGCCGCTGGTTGCAGCGAAGTCTATGCATCACTGTTCTTTGTGTCGCTAGGTTTGCTTTTCCTCTCACTTTGAATTTCAGTTGAATTCTGCTCTAATTCACTATTTAAGCTTATTGTAATCATTAATTGATAGTTTGATACACATCTCATATAGTCATATGTCAACATAATTCAAATTGATAACACAGTCTTTCGAATGGAGAAGTTAAAAAGAATTATGATGCCAAATACTGCTCAGATTACTCGCTCAAATTTAATCTACTTATTCAAATCCAATGTGCAAAAATCAAACCAAAGAGGAATCCTAAGTTCCGGTGGTTGACATAGTATGTTATTGATTTTTATCCATCATTGAAAAGTACAGACATTTGTTTAATGGAATGTTAGATGATTTCCAGATTTTTGGCATGGCGGAGAAACATATTGCTAATTCAAGATACATATACCTACACGAGACCGGAAAATGGCCTGCACAGACAGTTGGTATTCACCATATAGTTACCAGGAAAAATCGTCTATGGACTATAGTTGCAAGCTTCTCAGCTTTTGTTTTATTATTAAATATCTTCTATCTTTTACTGGGACAGGTATGTTGATGCAAGTTTTGAGCAACTTGTCTTGTTGATATCGAATTTATCTTTCTAGTTATGCATCTTTATTGTTTTTTATGTATATCTTGCTCTATGTTGGAATTTCGCTGTTGTTTACATGTGTTCTGAGCTTTTGAATTGATGTTTGGTGGTGTTGCAGGATATACTAGTTTCTGTACTTCTTTTGTACTTGATAACTGTTGTGGCTTTCATCAAATTATTGGGAAGGAAATTTGTTGAGAAAGGTGATTGAACTGAGAATGTACTTGCTGTTTCTTTTTTCATTTGTTTACTGTATAGGACCTTTTTAAGTTGCAGTATCCTTAGGCAATTGATTTGTTTGCTCGAAATGCCGGACAAGCTTTTTTCATCAAATGAGAATCAACAGTCACTGGATTAAAAAAGCTTGTCCGGCATGCTTTTAGTTGGTGTCTCAAGTTCTGGAATGACTTCTGCTGTAATTAACAGGTTGTGAAAGAATAATTATTCTTATGACTTCCATCGCCATCTGTGACAGAGTCTGTTGTGATCATCCCATCATTTGGAATCCAGCTTGAAACCCATTATAGAAGGTACTTTTCCTTGATTTTCATTTTTTTCATGTACTTTCCTAGATGCAAAGCTATTGTAGTTCTTTGAATGTCTTGAAAATACATGTGTCAGGATAATTGTTGGGGTTTTATTTTAATACCGCAAGTGAACGGTGTCGTAGCACTAACGGGTCGAACACATGAAGTGCAAGATCAAACACTAGCTTACTCTAGATTATGAAATAGCTACACAATTCTATATCGATGCTAAGATCTATTAAATTAATTTCTAAAATAATAATCAAGATGAAATGATGATGATAATATGATAATAAAGTACTAAGATTGAGCATCACCACTAACATGAATTGATCAGACACAACTTACATTCCCGCCAATGAATCGAAGCTTAGGCGAGATGACATTCTTTCAAGGACGAGCTACCTTAAGACCACTTTCGTGACTACAAAAGGCCAAACTAATATGCATGCTTCCTATTTTCATGGCTAACATACAAAATTAGATGTATTTAGAATTAATGCTAATGAAATTCTCAATCTCGATTCTCACTATTTTCATGTGAGAATCTCAACCAATGACAAATTAAACTAGATTGAATCCCAACTTTCGTTGATGAATTCAATCGACAAGATAACAAATTGCTACAATGAAATCCCAATTTCAATTCCAACTTTCATTTGATAATAAAAACTAGGGCAAAACAAAGGTGCAAATTGATGATGAAAATAAACCTATCAAAACCTAATCGAACGATTCAATAACATGGAACTAATAGAAATAAAGAGATCAATCCATGCTAGGATCAACTCAATCTTAGAATTAGAACTACTAACAATTCTTAGCGATAGAAACATTAAGCATAATCAAAGACATAATTGAGAAAAATAAAAAGAGGGAATAGAGAAATCAAACTTGAATTAAATTGATAAATCCGATCTTCCAAACTAAGTGGTGGCAATGTAATTGAAATATAAACTAAGAGTACTTTTGTGTAAGCTATGAATGAAAAAGAGTTTAAAACCGAGTAATTAGGAATAATATACAAAGTCTCCTCGATACCTCTTTATACCCTACTAAAATAATTAAAGAAGAAGTCCGTAAAAAGATAGAAATCCGACATATCGACTCAAACCCGATCGGGCCCAAGTCAAACCCGATTGGGTTATGACTAGGAATGGCAATGGGTAAGGTCTGGGTCGGGTCTGACCGGACCCAGACCCATTAATTTCTTCTAAATCCAGACCCAACGCATAGCCATTGGGTTTTCAGACCAGATTTTGGGTCTGATGGGTCTAGGGTCCTTAGAGGGTCCTTTTGAATTTCAAGTTTAATAGCATTTTTTAATCTAATGAATTTATTTCGCCTATTTTATAGGCTCGCGTGATCATGTTTAAGGTTTGTATCAAAACAATTAACAAAATATAGCCATAAAATCTTTAAAATGTTTCAACTTACATCATTACATGTCTTAAAATGGAGTCACAACTACTCATAAAGTCGTAATTTATAACTTATTTTTTTTTGAATTTTTTTATGTAAATGGGTCTTTGGGTAGGGTCTAGATCGGGTATTTGCACCCGGACCCAGACCCGCCTGATAACCTTTGGACTCAGACCCGACCCAGACCCAATCTAAAAAAGTTAGAACCATTGTGGGTCTAGGTCGGGTCCAAGACCCCTTGCCATCCCTAGTCCTGACACGAACCATCAAAAGTGCTATCATCGAACTTCTACCCGATCAATCAGGTATGAACAGGATCGGGTTGAAGTTAAACGGGTCCAAATAGACATCCAAATGCACCCAAAGGGACTCAGATGCGATCCTGAATCTCCAACGATATCTCCATGCTCCAAAATGGTTTATTCCACATCCAAATAGCTCTAATGTCCCTTAAATAAACTCAAAAGACACAAAACTGCAAACAAGAGTTAAATCTAGCGGAACCATGCATAAAATGTATCGTTCTAGTAATGAAATGGGGTCAAAATATAATAAAATATCAAAACAACAAATTCCTCCAAGCTGAACTATTGTTTGTCCTCAAGCAAAGCATGATGTGGATACAAATACGATTGCTTCACCCGTAAGATAAAAATTAAGGCTCAAAAGGTTTCAATATTCAAATCATTCAAGTAGGCAAGTCTCAAAGCTCTACTGTTCAAATCACTTCAACCACCAATCACCCAAGCAAATAGTCACACGCAACTGCCTCACATGACATACAAGTCTCGAATAAGCGCTCACAAAGGTGTCGCTTCTCTCTTTTTGTAGCGGGCGTAAGATGTGCCCGAACACTCACCAAGCCAACCATAATATCCCTTCCCAACTCACACTCTCATGTGTTTAGGGGGTGTAATATCGCTCAACCTAGTCAAGTTAACTCAATAGCAAATATACTTTTTAACTTTGGCAAATTGACTCGGACATCAATCCAATAAGCAATAAAACACATGCTCAAGAAGTCTTTTTAGAGGTTGTAATGGGGCTCGTGGTAAAGGTAGGGCAATATTTAGGAATTGTGGTGCAAAAACCAAGAGAGGGGGAGCATAAAACACTAGTAAATGTGGTCTAATCAACTTCCACGGCATCAACGATAAAACCAAAACAAACCCTTGAACCGACATATTATCTCCAACTCATCCCTGTAATTAATCAAACAACCCAAAACCAACCTAACAAACACTCCCCCAAGCTAAGCTTGGGAAAATAACCAATGTAAAGGCCATAAGCTAGTTATGTGGCTTAGTATCAATAACCAGTCATTAGGCTCTCGGGGGGTTAAGAGGGAAAGTAATCCATAACAAAGTGAACTTTAGGGCTCAAGAACCAAACAAGAGAAACGCCTCTATCATAGCATATATCCAAAAGTCATCGAAATCAACGAGTCAAATGCCAAAGGCAAGATCTAAATGCTACGAGGAACTAACACACAAGAATAGACCGAATGAAAAATGAATCCATGGATGAACGAGGCCTCACAGTCTAACCTAATCGAGTATGCACTCAAAGTAAGCTTTATATTATTAAAATTCGCTCAGGTCAAGGTAATCAAAGGTCATATCCCGCATCACAATCCAAATGCCTAATTATCCGGACTAAAAATCAAATTCATCATTTTTAGACATCATGGGGCAAAGGGAAGCAATCAATCCAATCCATCAACATCAGCGTATTTTTTTGTATATTTTTTTTCCAATGCATGCAGAAATAAACCCAAGCTATATGCACGACTCGACAATGAATGAAATGAAAGAAATAACTAAATATGCAGACTCAAATAAAAAATGTATCTATCCAAGTGTATATACAAGGGCAGTGATCAAGTCTCTTCCAAGCCAGTCCAAGCACTATCCTAGTGCTTTTCAGAAGATCGCGAACAATCACTGGCCACCATAGTCACCTCTATCAAATGCATCACCACCACCAGAGCTACCTGCTCCTTCTCCAGGTCCGTAGCGTGATGGATTATACCAGGAAGGAGGGTCATAAGGCTGCTAGAAGTAACCTGCACCCTCAAATTAGCTATATATGGGTCCGTGGACCTCTCGCTGATCAAGCTTTAATCGGTCGACCCTGGATGATAGGATAGCTAGAGATGCATGGATATTATCAAATCGAATACGCATCTCAGCGAATCCAGCGATCATGGTCTACTCAAAAGGTGAATATTGTGAGGGAAAGGGGTGTGGTGGTTGGCCTCCACCTTTAAAGGCTGAGAAAGCAAAAAGTGTGTCGACCAAAAGTCAGGGTCGCGCAGTGTGTGGTGGCGAGCAGTGCCGGTGTAAATCCACTCAAAATGTTCATTTTTGTTGTAAAACCGACATGCCTTCAGATAGTCGTGGCAAAGAAGTGAGTCAGAACAATGCTCCTCAGTGTCCACAAAGCCATGAAATGTGGCTATGTGGGTGATGATGCCACCTACACAAATGGCCTGAGAAGTCCGCTTTTTGGATTTTAGGGAAAGAAGGTGCTGAAGCATATATGTCGGTAGTTGTATATACGGTATTGGATCACTCCGCAATGCATGGCTGAGAAAGACGACGTCATTCACGCGGGCGACACCGTTGTCAACCCGTGCTAATAGAAATGTGCCCATGAATTTGAGAAACACCCGTAAACACGGGTGCTCTACTTCGGCAAGGTATAAGTGGGATGAGTCCACGTGCTCTTTGCTTGTCATGGCACGCCAAAGAGGGTGAACAGTGGTACCTTAGGGGACGGTTGACTCCCCCTCCGTAGTAAGTCCAAAATAACCTAAAAAAGCAGTGAAAGAACAAAAAATTTCAATATTGGAAATCCTAAAATAGAGGCCCGGATATCACGTCGGGTTCTTTCCACTAAGGAACTGAGGAATTCTAAGGTGAGTAGTCTGTGTGTGTTATGATACATGTAAAAAACATCGGACAAACCAAGTTCAGCAGATAAAAGCATGTAATTGTTAAGCAAGACCAAGATATGCGAGTGAAGCATGATCAATGAAAACGTGAAGGTAGGATTTGTCGTACCTTTAATAGTTGAAATCACTCTTTGTGGTCTAAATCTCTGAAAATAACCTTTGGAAAGTTGGGATTTGGCTCAATGCGAGGTTGTGCTCGTGAATCACTGCCCCTTTTTGTTCTTTTTGCACCCTGAGTAGCCATTAGTAATGATTTGAAAATGAAAGAATTTGGGTGAAAAAGGGTGGTGGAAGTAAGTGGTGGAAAGGTGAAATTGGTTGAGGGGTTTTGAAGAGGAGGAGAAGAGGAAGAAGATGGTGTGATTTTTGTGAAATGTATTGTTCTAGCAGAATATAGCGGAACCATGCATGAAATGTATTGTTCTAGTAAAATATACTTCCTCCGTTTTTTTTGTAATGTGACAATTTCTATTTTAGGAAGTTTTAAATTAAATGTGACACTTTCTTTTTTGGTCAATAAACTCTCTATCTCTCTCCTCTCACATGGGTCTCCTTATTTTTTTTTCTCTCTATCTCTTTCCTTTCCAAAAATTGCCTAGGAGTCCGTGAATCTAAAAGTGTCACATTTAAAAAAAAACGGAGGAAGTAATAAAGTATCAACACAACAATAATGAAGTCCACAAAGAATATTAAGTGATATTTTTATTGCAATTCTTTAGTTTCATTGGGCTTGATCCTTTAGTATTATTGTATATACATTTGTCTTTATCCTACCTTCTCCTGTTTTGGCTCGTAGTGGAAAAGCTGTCCGATGCTTTGTTCCCATTGACAAGATTTTGAAGCCGGTACTAAATGAATGTGTGACGCCAGTAACATGTTACTGGAGCTTGGCATTAATTTTACGTGAAGAAGATGAATTGATGCTAGTTTTTGAGGTAAACTATGTTTGGTCTTGTTTACTCTTTATCTATACCTTTAGGCTTTGATTTTGGATTCGGTCTCTGGTCATAAGAAGTTTGTTGAAGTAGGATATGGATAGTATCAAAATTTATCATGAAGAACAAACTTGGTTTTCTTTTAATGTTAAATATAAACTGTACTTATGAAAGGTAGGTCTTTTGTGCTTCTGATTGCTGCTCTCTTTTTCTAGAAAGTGCGACCGCCGCTGAAGATGTTGCTACCAGTTTGGAAGGCGCTTTGTGCTGCTGCAGAAGATTCCAGTGGAAGCTTAGAGACATAGTCATATATGCGGCTGAATTTTGTTAGTTGTGAAGTGTAAGTTTGTTCTCAAGCTTTCTCTTTGAAGCACTGAGATGAAAATCTCTTTCTTGCTGCATTACTTTTCTCTTCTGAGTTCTGATCAACGATTCAACTCTGTAGAGATGGCAAAACAACTTAGTGCTTACTTTACTCTTAGTGATAGCATAAAGTCTGTAATTACTTTCCCCGTTTTTTGCACAAAGTTAAAGAAGTGAATTTGGTGTGGTGCCACTAAATACATTGTGGCGGTTAAAAGTGAAGATGTTCTTAATCTTATATCCATATTATCATTTAGGAAAGAGGGCAAGGTAATTGACGATTATGGAAAGCAGTATCATTAGTAGAATAGCTAGCTTATGAAGTACTTAAGCCGCTGAATACCTTTAAAGTTGTGGAATTAAGAGTTAAAAGTCCAATTTCTTCGGTAATCTCCTTTTTTGGTTGAGCGGCCCTGCATGATTGCGAATAGCCTTCATCCATTGCAGACGGCTTTTGGTTTTAGACGTCTCTAGGTCTTACAGGTTCAATATAATGGGAATAGTGCTTGTGTTTGATACTGAGACAAGTCCATCTCACTGACCTCTTGCCTATTTACAGGTAATTCTCTCAAGATGGCACTAACACTACTGTGATCAAGAGATGTACTGCAGTAACTTCAGAGTTGATGCTCTTTTTGAAGATTATGGAAACACTAACAACTTCAGATGTCAAGTTGTTGAATGGTTTGGTAAAGGACCAAGAGTATGACCTTATCTTTCCATATAAGGCTTGTAGAGATGTAAGTCGGATAATTTTTTCCCCAAATCAATGCTCAAACTAGAAGAATTATAACCTTTCGGGGGGTTTGGGAAATAATTTCCACCATACTGTCCACGTAGGACTGGGACCACAACCGTTGATTGATAGATATTGCGAACAACTTTTGGTTTGAGCTTCATTTTGGGGAAAAAGTCTTAATCGACCCCTCTGATTTGTTGACGTATGACGCCGTTTTCAGCCCAACGAAAGGATCTCTTTTCTTTGGAAGGGATTTATTCAAACTTGCATATGGCGTCGTCAAATGAAATCTAGCGAAATCGGTCCTAGCCTATTCAATCAGTATGATGTGGTTAGGAGATCAGCAGTTTCTTTGAAGATGAGACTACCTAATTGCCAGTTTAATTGTTAGTCCTAGAATGGAGGACTAATATTTGTTCATTGAAATTTGATTAGCCATCAGGTGGGATGAATGTGCAGTTGGTTTTGGTCACATTCGGGTTGCACTTTAGTTCTAGTCCAGTTGTATTCAAGTCCAGTTATATTCAGCATGTGGACAGTTAACTTTTGATCATAGAGATTAATGTCAGTGATGTTTGATTTGATGTTGTGTTAGTTCAGTGGAGTTATTTCTAAATTCTGATTCAACTTGATTCAAGTTGTGTAATTTCAAATATAATCCAAATGATTAATTCGAATAAGGAACAACATCTTACACTCAAAGCTTCTTTTTTCCCATTCACTCAATTCTAATCTCCCTACAACTTGAATTTTGCTCATTTGGAGTTGTTCCAATGAGATAAACAACAATATTATCTTTGGGGTGGGATAAAAGTTGTATCTCGTCACGTCTACAAGAAAATGAGCAATCGCTAGGATTGAACAAAGGTTGTCTTATCTACAACTAGATTTCTATGCACGCGATGCGTGCGACAACAATTTTATCATGAAATTTTATAATCTACAGTAGATAATTTTATGGATAGCTGCATCTTACCACTTAAACTTTTCATATTTTTAGAAACTCCCACCTTAATGTTTTTTTTTAAAAATTCACCTACCATTTACAATTTAATTAAAAACGCTCACCACTTAATGTTTTTGTCAAATTTCATTAACAAAAAACTGTTAAGTGAGTCTCACATATACATTTTGTTAACAAAATGGAACTTGAAATAGTTGCAATTCTTTCCAAATAGTTGTAATTCGTTCCAAATTTGCTCTAAATAAAGTGATGAAATTGACTTCAATTTCAGCGTAAACTAAAAATAAAATACATATGTAGGGCCCACTTCACGGTTTTGTTAACGGAATTTAACAAAAATCATTAAGTGGTGGGAGTTTCTAATAAAATTGGGAATGATAGGTGGAAATATAAAACAAAAATTCATTAAGGTGGGAGTTTCTAAAAACGTGAAAATATTAGGTGGTTTTGAACAAAAAAAAATCCTAATTTTATTTACATACGATGTATGTTTTGGCTAATGTAACATGATAAAATAAGAAGGTACACAACATATTTTATTTTCAAGCTAAATTCATTTTGGCTCATTTTTCGTTGAAAACATCCCTTACTCCCCACCATCAACTACAACTTTTGTTATATAGTATCCGATAAGGTATTTTTTGCTCATTGTCCAAATGAGAAAAAATTCAAAAGTACTTGAAAATACTTTATCATTTTTTCACTCATGCTAAAATACTTTATAGGAATCAATTTGATCAAATGTGCCTTCACTCATGAACAATCAATTACTCATGTATTTCAAAATAAATTTTTTTAAAAGTATAGCAAAGTGGTTGTCTATCTATAGATCTCAAGAAAATATAATCATTGATATTTTTTTAAATTGTTTTTACTTTGTAGGTTTTTAGATATTTTAGTTAGAAGTTTTGAACATCTTTTATTAAAAATCTAATGGCTAAATTTGGAAATAAAACTTAATTACTTAATAAACTCATTGATTTATTTTATTTATTTTTCCTTTTCTTCTTTTTGGTGTCCACCCCCACCTCTTCACTTATATAATAGAGATATGAAGGTACACAACATATTTTTATTTTCAAGCTAAATTCATTCTGGCTCATTTTTCTTTATTTGAAAACATCCCTTACTCCCCACCATCAACTACAACTTTTGTTATATAGTATCCGATAAGGTATTTTTTGCTCATTGTCCAAATGAGAAAAAATTCAAAAGTACTTGAAAATACTTTATCATATTTTTCACTCATGCTAAAAAATACTTTATAGGAATCAATTTGATCAAATGTGCCTTCACTCATGAACAATCAATTACTCATGTATTTCAAAATAAAATTTTATAAAAGTATAGTAAAGTGGTTGTCTATCTATAGATCTCAAGAAAATATAATCATTGATATTTTTTTTAAATTGTTTTTACTTTGTAGGTTTTTAGATATTTTAGTTAGAAGTTTTGAACATCTTTTATTAAAAATCTAATGGCTAAATTTGGAAATAAAACTTAATTATTTAATAAACTCATTGATTTATTTTATTTATTTTTCCTTTTCTTCTTTTTGGTGTCCACCCCCACCTCTTCACTTATATAATAGAGATTGTTGAAAAATGAAGCAAAATTAGAGCTCGTTCGTTATCGTTTTTTGTTTATAGTTTTCAGTTTTTCTGAAAACTAAAAACCAAAAACACGAAACTAGAAAAAGTGGTTTTCACTTTTTAGTTGTCAGTTTCAAAATCATCATGTTTCCAATAAATTTGACTAATTTTTTATTCATTTTATGACATATCATATGACTTTGAAAATCCAAAAACCAAAAAACAGAAAACCACAGTGATACCGAATGGGTCATTGGTTTTTAAGGGCAGTTTATCAAATTGTTGTTTAGAACAAGTTGACTGTGTCCACCTTTCAACATCATGACCAGTCAATAAAAAAGTATGAACTAGTCAAGAAAAGAATACCCACAACACCAAAAGCTTCTTGTGGACTCTTTAAGAGTTTTTATCCACTAGCTTGTTCAAGAAGTTTGAATCATCTTGATCACCTAACTTCCTCACCACTCACAAAACATAACTATATAAAGAAACAAATCCTTCAATCTCATTTCATATATTTCATCAAAACTCAATCAAAATGGCTAGTAAAGAAGCTAAGCTAGAAGAAGACAGGCTTAATATGTTACCTGACTCAATACTTAGCCACATCCTTTCATTTCTTCCTACTAATGAAGCTATCCAAACTGTTCTTATTCAAAGATTTGGCACCTTATGGACTTCCCTTCCCGTCCTTGACTTTGATGATACTCTGCTTACTCATCTATGGCCGCCAGACGAAGAAGTAAACACTAACTTCTTTCAGTTTGTCCACAATGTACTTACACTCCATCAGCGGCCTACACTCGACAGGTTCAGAGTTAATATCAGCACTGTGTTATATGATGATATCAAATCTGAGAATTTGAGACATGAAATAAATTCTTGGTTAAGTTTTGCTCTAAGGAAACAGGTCAAGGTCCTAGAATTTGGGTTCGGGATGGTTGAACCTGATTGCGAGGTCTATAAGTTACCGTTCGTAGAATTTATTAGTGACTCTGTATACAAGCTCAAGTTTATGAATATTGAAATGAAACTCCAGAAGAAAGTGCAAATGAATTCACTTAGATCCCTTAAACTTGAGTATGTGAGTCTGAATGATGATGTCTTCAGAGAAGTTATACGAGGTTGCCCGTTACTTAAGGAACTAGAGATTTCTAACTGTTGGGATTTAACTGAGGTGACTTCCCCAACTTTGGATATGTTGAAGCTTGATAGGGAGATGATTGCTTGGGACGAGATCATGAGGATTGATTGCCCGGAATTGTCGACGTTCAATTATACGGGATGTGTGAATGGGTTGGAGATTATCAACCTTTCATCTCTTGTTGATATTGCTTTTCATCTAAGGCTTACTATTACGGAACAAGAGTTCAAAGAGTTCAACCAGTTTCAGTATGTTCTGACAAAACTTCTGCATGCCAAGCGTGTTTCGCTGTCAAGTGAATTTGTCACGGTAAATACTCCCTTCATACCATAATAGCTTAAACGTAACACTTCTTTTCTTTGGCATGGTCCAACCAAGTTTTTACTATTCCTTACCTCTTGCTTTGAACGATCTATTATGTTACTTCCTCCGTTTCTTTTTGTTTGTACTACTTTCTGTTTTTGTCCGTTTTTTTTGTTTGTGCTACTTTTTCATCTTTCTTTATGTAGCAAAATTATATTACCCATCTAACCCTACTTTATCACTTTTTTATCACTTTTTGGTCCCACATGTACCTTAAAAGTTTCTCTCACCTACTTTAATCACCACATTTATTATAAAATATGTGGAACTCCTTACTAGTTGTCCCCACCCACATGCATATGACATCATCTTTCTTAGCATTTGGAACTACATTAAATGGGACAAACAAAAAGAAACTGAGGGAGTATTTCAGTATATTCACCCAAAATAATGTTACTATTTCAGATATGCTCGTATCGAGCTTATGCTCTATTATAATACAATTGATTATAACAGCTTATCTCCTTAAATTTGAGCGTAACCAAATTATTTGCGAGTTTGGGATGAGAGGAGTATCGATCTTGATTCTCTAGTTCATTTCTTTTTCTTATTTTTCACAATCATATCTTCTCTTTTTGGTGTTTGAATTCATAGGTGTTGTTCTATTGCATGCTACAACATCTTCCTCATGTGATGATTAACTGGAGAAGTGTGGAGCTAAGCATCTGGTTGACCGACAAACATATCTCTGGTCTTTGTCATCTGTTAAAGAATTCACTTTACTTGGAGAAACTTGCGTTGAATGTCACATTGTGGCATTCAGATTTTCTGGAGGTATGATATGAATTTATTTTCTGTTATGTTTTGGCTCTACCTAGTTTTAAATATAGAAAAAATTGGGTCTGATTTAATTACTTTTTGCAGGCTGTAGAGGCAGAAATAGATAGTTGTAGCCTGGAAAAGGTAGAGTATTGCTGGAGCTCTCTCAAAACCGTTGTCATCTGTAATATTCCAATTAGTTCGTATACGTTCCTTGTTCGCCTGGTTGAGATACTGCTTAAGGGTTCTCCAGTCTTAGATAAAATGGTGATCTACTACAAGGACAATCATAAAATGTCCGAGCAGCCGGAGTACTTGATAACATCAGAACAATTGGCAGATTTCTCTGAGAAGTTGCCAACATTCACAAAGGCCTCCCCAACTGCAACAGTTTTGCTACTTTGAGGAATTAATCTGCCACATCATGCTGAGTGTTTTGCTCACCTCTACTTGTACTGGAATTACAACTATGTCCTTATATATGAACTTTGCATAATTGACATGAGGTATCATTGAAATTTATCATTGAAAAAGATGGTACATGTACTAGTCTAATAAGAAGTCAATGAAGAAGAAGCTTCTTGTATACTCTTTGATGAGAATAACATTCACAAAGTCAGAATCTTCTTATGTAACTTCCTTACTTAGCACTCTGCCACTCACTAAACACTATTGTTATTAATGAAGAAACAAATTCTTCATTCCCAATTCATCCTAAACCAATTCAAAATGACTAGTAAGAAAGCCAAACTAGAAGAAAAGCTTACTGCTCTCCCTGACTCAATCCTTTGCCACATCCTTTCATTTCTCCCCACTCATGAAGCTATCCAAACTGTCCTCATTCAAAGATTAGGCACCTTATGGACTTCGCTTCCCGTTCTCCACTTTGATAACAGTTTGTTAGCTCATCAATGGCCATCATATAAGGAAGATACCAACCCCAACTTCTTTCACTTCGTACACAATGTACTGAAACTCCACCAGCGGCCTACACTCGATACGTTCAAAGTCGATATAGGTACCGTGATATATGCAGATATCGAGTGTAAGAGTTTGAGACAGGATTTAGATACTTGGTTAAGTTTCGCTCTAAGGAAACAGGTCAAGGTCTTAGAATTTGGGTTCAGGGTGGTGGACCCTTATAACAAGCTCTATAAGTTACCGTTTATAGGATTTGTTAGTGACTCTTTATTCGAGCTCAAGCTTGTGAACATTGAAATGGAACTCCAGAAAAAAGTGCAAATGGTTTCACTCAGAGTTCTTACACTTTTCTGTCTGAGATTGAATGATGATGTTTTTAGAGAAGTTATTCGAGGTTGCCCTTTACTTAAGGAGTTAGAGATCTGTAATTGTTGGAATCTAACTGAGTTGAGTGCTCCAAGATTGGATATATTGAAACTTGATAGGGCGTTGATTTGTTGGGACGACAATTTGAGGATTGATTGCCCGGAATTGTCATCGTCCGATTATACTGGATGTGTGAATGGTCTGGAAATTATCAACCTTTCATCTCTTGATAACTTCACTTTTTATATTACAGAACAAGAACTCAACCAGTCAAACCAGTTTCAATATGTTCTGAGCAAACTTCTGCATGCCAAGACTGTTTCCCTGTCAAGCGAGTTCGTTGAAGTAAGTAGCTTTTTTTTTTCATCCCATGATGGTTTAAACATCTTACAGTATCATTCATCCCAAAAAAAAATTCAACACTTCCCTTTTGGCATGGTTCCACAAAGTTCTCACCAGATTTACATTGAGATAATAATACAATTACCTATTTTCCATTAAGTATCTTCTAACAACCTGTCAACATATATCGTAAAACTGAGTGATCAAACTAATTTGAGACGGAAGAAAAATTAACGTTGATTCTCTGATTCATTTTTATTTCTTATTTTTGGATAATTTGCTTCATAGGCATTGTGCTGCATGCCAAAACATCTTCCTCATGTAATAGTCAGGCCCGTTCCTGGGGCAGGGCAGGTGGGGCGACTGCCCTAGGCCCAAGGAACGAAAGCCCAAAGTTGCCTAAATTTCTACAGAGTTATCAACATTTTCAGTAATCGGTAATCTTGGTTCTTAAAATTTCCCTTTTACTTCTCCCTTTAATGTCTCGGTAATCGGTAATCAGTAAATGCAAATATCAGTTTCCAAAGGTTCATTAATGTCTCTCTTTTCATCTCCCATTGATTGAGTTATCATCTTTTCTCACTACAACAGATTTTCCACAATCTCATATCAAATGTAATTTCTTGGTTAATTCAAGTGAATTTTATTAAATCAAAAATAAAAAATCTGATCTTCTATTCTCAAGGGGCTTGAAATGAATAAGAAGTGATGATATAGAAGTTGGGTTTCCAATTGCCGAAATCTGGAAATTTAGAAAATTGAGATAACGAAGATGTGTAACTATAGAGTTTGAAGAATTGAAGGTAATTTATCAGTTCTTTGATTTGTTTTTCTTCATATTTTTTTGGAGATAATTAATTATTACTTGATTATGATTGATGAACCATGAAAGCAGAGGAAGACTGAAGTGTTTGATATGAAATGGGAAAATGAGAAATTGGGTATGATTATGATAGGACGAATTTGTTTCATGAGAATTGTATGAAAGTTAATTTAAAAATGGTTCAGTGTTTTATTTTTGGAAGATGAATTATGTGCTAATCATCATTGAGTGTTAATGAATATTTGAGTCGAAGAACATCTGAACATGTGTAGGATTGTATAAAAGTACGGGTGATTGAGCATCAGAAGTGAAAACTTAAGTGACTGACTAATGTATATAGATATTTGGGATGACATATAATACACCAGTAATATCATCTTTCTAATTTCTTTTCACTCATACTTCTATAAAATTTTGGTTTTTTTTTGTTGAAAACCTCATAACGAGCAACAAGTGTAATCCGTGGATGTCAAATACAATTAGTTTGGTTGATTACAACCTTAGAGAGTTGAGGCTAGAACACTAGCGAGTAATACCTAACACTTGTAAATTTATGATCGAATCCTTCGTACATCTCTAATGGCTCTTTACTATAAGCGGAGAAAGTAAATTTTTAAAAAACTATTTAGTACGCACCATTAAACATCAATTTTTATATTTGTAGGTACTAATAGGGGGCCTATTTTGTCAATTCGCCCTTAGGCCTCTGTAATATCAGGAACGGGCCTGGTAATAGTTAACTGGAAACATGTGGAGCTAAACAGTTGGTTGACCGAGAAGCACGTCTGTGGTATTTGTCACTTGTTAAGCAATGCACCTTACTTGGAGGAACTTGTCCTAAAATTCACATTCGGGTATGCAGATTTTTTGGAGGTAAAATATAAACTATTACTTGACCAATAAATTTGGTTTCTCCTACTT
The DNA here is from genome assembly GCA_947645195.1 of Patellifolia procumbens. Lineage (NCBI taxonomy): Eukaryota > Viridiplantae > Streptophyta > Magnoliopsida > Caryophyllales > Amaranthaceae > Patellifolia > Patellifolia procumbens. The sequence continues at coordinate 7,673,980 of CANSGD010000144.1, forward strand.
TTTTTTTTTGTTCCAACTATTTTTATTTGGCTGATTTATCTATTTGCTTTGCAGGCTATAGAGTCAGATTATATGAAACACCTCATTTAAATATATTGTCCAATATAAACAACTAAAATGTAACTTATAACCTCAAATTTCAGATTATATGAAACACCACGTATAAACTTGTGAAAAATCTTGTCACAAGCGATCGATTTAAAAAATAATAATTGTATGAGTTCAATTGACAAATGTATCATAAAAAACATCTCACTCAACTAATAGTCAGAGCGGAACTAAGGATCGTGTGAACGGGGCACTAATTACTTTTACTATATGAATTTTACACAATAGTTTAGTTCATTAATTTTCACTAAAAGTTAACTTAATACATTAATGAATAAAAATAATGTTAACATTAAACAATAATAAATCTTCCCTTAAAAAAAACTAACAATAAATTGTAGAATTATAGGTACTATAAGCGGAATTTCATGAATCTAATTCATAAGCACCTAAAACAGGATCTCATGCACATATAATTAAGGATCATATAATAATTAATTACCAACCTTTTGATGCGTGATTTCAACTGGTTTGACGGGATTGAATACTTCAAAGTATAGCCAACGATCTTGGAGAAAGAATCTCAAACGTGATTCATCTACTTAGTCCACCAATTTGGATCAACACTCCACCAATGCTAGTTGGAAGGAAGAAAATGTTCTTCTTTTATGGAGTAATAGATACTGTATCTTATTTTCTGACTGCATGACCTTTATATAGGAATAATTAGGTCAAATAATCTCCTCTCATCTCCCTCTTAGGCAGACTACCATATAGCCTTTATGGGCTATGAGTTTCTCTTTTGTTGATCCAAATATTATGTGTGACCTTGTAGGATCCATTTAAGTGGGCTTCGGGTTTATTATAAACTAACCCAAAGGTCTATAGCGTTCTCTAGCAAGACGTAAAGACGACCCAATTAAATGAATTATTATCTCCATAATACGATCCAAATTATATTTAGTAATTGCATTAGAGTCGAGGACACAATTCCTTCAATCTCCTACTTGTCCGAGACGAGTGTGCAATATTCAAATTCCTAAAGTGTCTTAGTGTCTAATTTGATAGTATGATCACATCTCTATGTTATCCATACTAATCTTCAAATTATTCCTTGAAATCCGAGTTCGAATTGCTAAACAAATGATTATCTTATAATCCATTTGAGCACGGTCATGCATTTTCAATTCTCACTCTTCAAGAGGCTAAGACACCCATCCTATCTTATATAGGAGGACCTTTTCAATCTTGTGGCAACAAAAACTCTCACTCAACTTTTAGCAAAACCCGAATGCTGCATTTATAGTCCCCTTTTACGGCATGACGTTTGACAGCATCAAAGTTATACCAATCATTAAGCTAAATAGTGTTTCACTCATGTCTTAGGAATCCACTAATATAATTGTGAAGTTATTCAAACTTCTAAGTAGGTCAGTTCGATCATGCATCAAATATACATATGCATATGATTGACTAAACATCTATATGTTCATATAGCCCATGAAACAGCGCTATCAATCAATCTTATATGCTAATCCTTTAATAAGTCATTTATGTCCAATTTAATAACTTGGATTAGGAACATGAATATTCTATGAATTCAATTCACTTATGGTGTTTCATTCATCAAATCACATATTTGACAAAACCATTGAATTTAAGAATATTTTGGACATTGTATTTAATACTAAACCAAAATGAAATAAGATAAAACTTTATTTCTCATAAACATAAAATAGCAAAACCATGTCTTTACATTGTAACAAGTTTCTTCAAACATAATACAATCTAAAGCCATTCTAACATTTGCTTCAAGCTTATAGCCTTAGCGTGTCTTTCATGCTTGGGTTGAGGTAGAGGTTTAGTAAGCGGATCAGCCACATTCTCATTCGTATGAACTTTGCAGATCTTGACATCCTTTCTGTCAACTATCTCGCGAATAAGGTGATACTTCCTCATTACATGTGTGGATTTGTTATGTGATCTTGGTTCTTTTGCTTGTGCAATAGCACCATTATTAGCACATAGTAGCTCAATCCCTTCCAGAGCACTAGGTACGACACCTAGCTCTGTCAAGAACTTCTTTATCCAAACAACTTCCTTAGCTGCTTCAACCTCTGCTAAGTATTCAGATTCTGTCGTAGAGTCTGCTACAGTGCTTTGCTTTGAACTCTTCCAGCTCACTGCTCCTCCATTTAGACAAAAGATGTACCCTGACTGAGAGCGGTAATCATCTCTGTCGGTTTGGAAGATCGCATCAGTATAACCTTTAACAGCCAACTCATTTTTTTCTCCGTAGACTAAGAACATGCCTTTAGTTCTTCTCAAGTACTTAAGGATGCTCTTAGCTGCAGTCCAGTGTGCTTCACCTGGATTTGCTTGGAATCCGCTACACATGCTCAAGGCGTATGCAACATCTGGTCGAGTACTTATCATGGCATACATGATAGATCCTATAGCCGAGGCATAAGGTATGCTATTCATTTGCTTCAACTCATCAGGCTCAGTCGGGCACTGACTCTTGGCAAGCGATATGCCATGTGACATGGGAACGAATCCTCTTTTCGAGTTTTACATGTTGAACCTTGCAAGAACTTTATCAATATAAGTTTCTTGACTTAGTCCAATCATCCTTGGAGACCTATCTCTATGGATTTTTATTCCCAATATGTACTCAGCCTCTCCAAGGTCCTTCATAGAGAAACAACTTTTCAACCATTCCTTGACTGACTAAAGCATTGGTATGTCATTTCCCATGAGTAGTATGTCATCTACATACAGAACCAAGAAGACTAAGCTACTGATATCACGTATTTATATATAGTTTTCTCCCTTATTTACAAGCTAATTTGTGCGTCATTGGAGCTCTTGGGAGCTATTTTGTGCTAACTATCGTATATAGTTGTGGTTTCGTATTTTAGTGTTGAATTGCAGGTTTTATGGAGTTTTCTCCTTATTTCCGAGCCATTTGGAAGCAACCACGGCTTTACGAGATGTTACGAGGCACGTAGGATGGCTCACAAGCTTTATGGGTAGTTTAGGAGGTCCTAAGACCCCTAAACGTGAAGATTAGAGAGCCAAAGAGTCAAAAAGGAGGTCTCCGTACACTGATCGGGCAGAAATGGCCCGATCGGGTGAAAATACATTGATCGGGTATAAAAGTTGCGGACCCGATCGGGCAAGGCATGCCCGATCGCATCGGGCGAGCATCAATGCACCAGACCCGATCGGGCATAGAGTGCCCGACCCGATCGGGCCTGGTGCTGCTAGGTCTTATTGTGTTGCTGCTTGTGAGGCGCTTGTGCTGGGCTATAATGCTCCCATGCCCGATCGGGTGGCTGCCCAAGGCCCGATCGGGTGGACCTTAATCTTCGTCTGCATAGTGCGCTGCTGCTGCCAGGACCACGAGATCACGAGGGGAGCAAATTTGCACTCGGCCTGATCGGGTATAGTGCTCGGGCCCGATCGGGCCTGGCGCTTAATGACGCGGATTTCGAGTTTTGTTTCCGATTTCTAATTAGACTTGAGGGGGGCTATAAATACTTTTTTCTCATTATTTAGAGACATCTTTTTATTATCTTTCATTAGCTTTAGACTAGTTTTATTCTTCATTGTTCTTAGTTTAATTCAAACACTTTAGATTAATTTAGAGGTGATCAAACCTATTTCGATTTCAATAAAAGTTCCTGCTTTCCGTCAATTGGTATTCTTTCTTACCCTAATCTCTTTTGTTATTGTTGATTGCTTAGTTTATTTATTTAATCGTTCATGATGCAATTGTTAGGGTTTCACATTAGTTTTGGCGTTGTTAATTCGATTATGAGTGAGTAGTTCGCTTTCTAGGGTGTTAGATGGGAAAGCCATGTTTATACCATGATTGTGATTTAGACTCCTATTGATTTCTAGGGCTTGATTAGGGTGATTGTGATGTGGTTTGTTCTTTATTGAGTAATTAACGTTATTGCGCAGTTTCTTTGGTTGCTTGTGGTTAATAGTTGTTTGCACAGATCCGTCTTACGACTAGACGCCTAGGACACGTCAGTAGTTCTGATTACGTTAGTGAACATGCGGCGTATGTTGAACTATGAGCGTTGAGTCTTAACCATAGCTCAACATAGGCTCTAATCCTCCTACTCTTGATTTAGATTTTGATAGTAGTTGCCCTTGTTTGATTGGTATAAGCATGGTGGACCGACCTAATACCCTAGGTTTTAGTCCATAGTTAAATCCTCATTTTTTCCCGTCTTTCTTAGCTGAATCATTAGTTTAATTAATTCTTCTCTGATTTACTCTAGAGTAGCTGAATTAGTTGAATATTGATTTAGAAACTCTGTCTCCCTGTGGATTCGACCCTGCTTCCACTGACTACTTTAGTTAGAGGACCGTAGATTTATTTTTGAATAGGCGATACGACTAAAACCTATCAAATTTTGGCGCCGTTGCCGGGGAGACGGCTAGTTTTCTAAGTTTTTATTTGATTATTTGGTCTACTTCTCTGTACCTCATTGGAACTTCATTGTTTCTTTTGGCTAGTTTTCTTTTGTTTCAATCGAAGATCAGCAAGACTCATCATTGATCAAACCATATCTAATAGAGTTCGATTCCTCCTTTCAGAGACACCATTTAATTGTGGAGTTCCTGGTGGTAGGGGTGTTCATTTCGGATTATCCGATCCGAAATTTCGGATATCCGAAATTTTCGGATCGGGAGAAGTGCGATCCGAATCCGATCCGAAAATTCCGGATACCCATTTTTTCGGATATCCGAAATTTCGGATTGGATACCCGGATTATCCGATCCGATTTTTATGGGGGAAAAAAGTTTAAAATCAAAATTATTTAATGGAAAATTTTACGGATATTTCGGATCGGGTCGGATATTTCGGATCGGATAATTATCCGAAAATATCCGATTTTTTAAACATTTTTCGGATAATTCGGATTTTTCGGATATCCGAAAAAGCCAAAAGGGTGATCCGAATCCGATCCGAAAAATTTCGGATATCCGATTCGAATTATCCGAAACTCTATATTTCGGACCGGATCGCGGATCGGATCAATCGGATCGGATATTTGTGAACACCCCTACCTGGTGGAGTCAATTGTGAAAGTATTCCACAATCTTTCAAATGATCGTCGAATTCTTGGCTCAAATATTCGCCACCACGATCGGATCGCAATGCCTTTATTGTCTTACCAAGTTGATTTTGTACTTCATTTTGGAATTCTTTGAACTTTTCAAATGATTCCAACTTATGTTTCATTAAATAGACATACCCATATCTACTTAAATCGTCAATAAAGGTGATGAAGTACGCAAACCCTCCCCTAGCTTTTGTGCTCATAGGCCCACAAACATCTGTATGTATGAGGCCCAAGAGATCACTAGCCTTTTCACCCTTTCCAGTAAAAGGTGATTTAGTCATTTTTCCCAATAAGCATGACTCGCATACATCAAAAGATTCGAAATTAAATGATGGAAGGATTCGATCCTGTTGTAACTTTTGGATGCGCTTTTGGTTTATATGACCCATTCGGCAATGCCAAATGTAAGTTAGGTTTGAATCATTAGATTTTTGTTTCTTGCTATCTATGTTTATAGATCTTTACTGACCTATCTAATACATATAAGCCATTAATCAATTTTGCACTAGCATAGAACATATTATTGTAGGAAATGGAACAACACTTGTTCTTTATTTCAAAACAAAAACCTTCATCATCCAAAACGGAAACAGAATTAATGTTCTTATTAATTGACGGAATAAAATAACAATTATTTAGTTCTATAATCAATCCAGAGGGTAAATGTAGACTATAACTTCCAATGGCAAGTGTAGCAACTCTTGCTCCATTTCCAACGCGAAACTCTACCTCGCCCTTTGCTAGCCTTCTACTTCTTCTTAGTCCTTGCACATCGTTAACAATGTGAGAACCACAGCCAGTATCTAATACCCATAAAGAAGTAGAAGTCAAATTGATTTCTATAACATAAATACCTGAGGTGGAAGCCCTCAACTTCTTTTCCTCCAAGTATTTGGGGCAGTTTTTCTTCCAGTGACCTATCTTTTCACAATGGAAGCACTTGCTTTCCGCGGCTGCTTTTAGCTTAGCGGTCGGCTTAGGTTTTTCAGGAGCAATGACAACTTTCTTGCCTTTGTCCTTCTTTCCTGCCCATTTATTCTTAAAACCCTTTCCCTTTTGAAAGAGTCTTAGGGTCCTTTCCCAATTGAGAAAATTTTCTCCATTCAACCTATCCTTCTCAAGGAAAGGACGAATGTTGAAAACAGAGTTGTTGTTGTTGTTATTCATAGTACCTCTAGACAGAAAAATAAAAGGCAAAGTTTAATTTATGTTTATGAAACAACCTTAAAACATGCAATGGTTTCTAGGTTTGACACTTCATTTAATTTTAATGTCCCAATTTGAATAAGTGAGTACAAGATCCTTTCAACATGGAACGCTAAGCAGACGGAGGCCTTATCTTAAAGTTACATTCTCAAGGTAAGTAAACTCTTTACTAATTATAACACTTTATAATTCTTGTTTAGATAGAAAAACATCACATGCTTAACTATCTCTTGCTTCAAAATCCAAAAAGCTTTTGATGATTTTGTCGAGGACAACCAAACTAAGTATGCAAAATTCACAATTTCACCTTATCTCCCAAAATTAATGACAATACCCTGCGGAGGCATGACCTATTATCATTAATTAAGGGTTAATAAGTACTTTATGTTTGGAAAAGCTAACCTCAATATTTATGGGACGTAAGTTTATTATGTTGTTATTAATGAGTGAACTCTTCAATATTAATAACCAACCTACTATAAACTTATAAGCATTGTAAAATAATACTGTCAAGTTGATTATATCTCCCAGCCCCAGGTAAGGAAGTTACCCACGGCGTTGGGGAGAGCGTTTCCTAATCCTAGACAGAGTTCATCATCTTAACATAAAATTTTACTAATTACAACAATTGTAATTCTTAGTTGATGAGTGATTGCCAAGGAGATTATAGCTCCCAGGTAAGGAAGTTACCCACAACGTTGGGGAGAGCCTTCCTAATCCTAGACAGAGCTTATCACCTCACATACACCCATCAACTTTGCTTAAAGTCCAAAACCATTTTGATTATTTTATTGGGTCATACTAGTCATCTTACTAGTTATTATAGCAATTACATCAAATATATTAAATTACCATATAATAAAATCATATATCATATATTCCAATAATCAAAAAATCAAAATGAATTTTCATATTATAATATCGCATATTACAAACTCAAAATAATATCACATATTATCATTGCAATAATCAAAATATCCTATATCATGCTTGCCAATAATTAAAATATCAAATATTCTTAATTAAAACAAGAAGATAAAACATTTAAGTTAGTAAATCTAACTAACTAAAAGATTAATATCTTTTCCCAACTAATTTTAATTAGATTAAAGAATCAAATTATGGATTTATCTTATGACCTAGTCAAAATAAAAGATAATTGAAATTGCTTAATATTCTCAAACAAATCATATTTGTTTGATTTTCAATAATCAAAAGACATTAATTATAAGATTTTTATGATTTTTCGGTTATTAAAATCATATTTTAATCATTAAATCTCATAAGATTTTCGGTTATTAAAATCATATTTCAATAACCAAAAGATATACACGTTAAAAGCATAAAAGATTTTCGGTTATTAAAATCATATTTCAATATCCAAAAAATATAATTTTAAAATCCATAACAGATTTTTCTGATTAAAAAAAGGAAAAAAAACATTTTTTTTTATTAATGATCGTGGCTGCACAGCCACGTAGCCAGCCCCACATAGGCAGCTCACTGCTCGCCCAGCCACAGCAGCGCAGGGCTGCTGCTTCAGCCACGCCAAGCTGACTGCCAGCGGTGGATCACCGCAGAAGCGCCAGGAAAACCGCCGGAAATCGGTCGACTCACCTGTGCAACTCTTGCACGGTTGCACCATTACCATCGCCGGAAATCGAGCCGCCATTGCCCAGATTTTCGAGCTATTTTCAAAAGAATTCTGGGCAATTTATATATATATAAAAAAAAAAGAATTCTTTGGTTGAATTAAAGCATAAAAACGCATTATATTATGTTTTAATTCCATCAAATTAAACGTTTTAAGCAAATTGGAGTGTTAAATCTCATTTAGCACCCAATTAAATTAATTTGGGGAAAAACTTAGGGTTTTCTTTGTTTCTAACCAAACTCTTTGATTTCGAAACGAAAACAACAATCAAATACATGATTATGCAATTCGAATCTAAAGAAATCAAAGCCCCAAATCAATTTTCCAAAATCTTTGATCAAATTGACAAATTTGAGCCTCAAAATTCGACTAAACCTAATGTCGAACTTTAGGGTTCGAATTTCTCGAATTTTTCGGCCCAAAATTAAAATAATTAAGCAATTAAATCTCATTTAATTAATTCCATTTATCCAATCCATAATTCAATTCCTCCCCTTAATCAAATTAAAATTAGTCATAAACACATCAAAAGAATCATATTATAATGACGAAAAAAATATATGCAAGAGGCTAAACTGATACCACTGTAGGATTATAGGTACTATAAGCGGAATTTCATGAATCTAATTCATAAGCACCTACAACAGGATCTCATGCACATATAATTAAGGATCATATAATAATTAATTATCAAATGCGTGATTTCAACTGGTTTGACGGGATTGAATACTTCAAAGTATAGCCAACGATATTGGAGAAAGAATCTCAAACGTGATTCATCTACTTAGTCCACCAATTTGGATCAACACTCCACCAATGCTAGTTGGAAGGAAGAAAATGTTCTTCTTTTATGGAGTAATAGATACTGTATCTTATTTTCTGACTGCATGACCTTTATATAGGAATAATTAGGTCAAATAATCTCCTCTCATCTCCCTCTTGGGCAGACTACCATATAGCCTTTATGGGCTATGAGTTTCTCTTTTGTTGATCCAAATATTATGTGTCACCTTGTAGGATCCATTTAAGTGGGCTTCGGGTTTATTATAAACTAACCCAAAGGTCTATAGCGTTCTCTAGCAAAACGTAAAGACGACCCAATTAAATGAATTATTATCTCCATAATACGATTCATATTATATTTAGTAATTGCATTAGAGTCGAGGACACAATTCCTTCATAAATCTCAACATTATGTAATACAAAGTGAAATTCAGCACAAGCAATTGAGATTTTAAACAAGACAAATAGCAAATTTAATAAAGGTTTGTACTCGTATTTAAATTTACAAACCTATGTCAAAGAGAGGAAAAAAAAGAAAAGAGTAAAAAGTATTGAGTAAGGATTGAACCTTAGACTAATGTGAAAAGAAATTAACTCAAACCGATTTTTACCCGAAATTATTAAATTAAGCCAAACTGAAATCAAATCCAAATTAATCGATATAAATTCGATTTAATTACGATTTCTTACCCGATTTTTTTTTAAAATAGGGCAGCCAATGTATGCAACATGCAAGTGTGTAATTTGATAGTTCTTGAAAATTGATATCAATTTTGGCTTACCCAATGTTTAACATTGGAAGATCCGCCAATAATGACCGAAAGCCTATCCACTATACAATTACAAACATCTATCACACTCTAATGTTTAAACTCATTAAATGAACAACGTGATAACCGCGACCGCTACCGTTGACATCGACAAGGTGTCCGTGAATGCGGTACTCCAATGACCATATATTCTTTTCTTGCAGCTGAAAGCATGGGCCGAAACTCTACCACTCGAACCACAAAATAAACATGTCAAGAATACCAAAGATGCATACAACTATTATCATGCACCCGGGTACACCGTGCACCCGGTGGCATTATTGTAATTAACGCGAAATATTGGGCAACAGTATAAGTATTAAAAGCGTGTCATTATACCATGTAGGAAGCTTAGCTCAGTTGGTCTTGAGGTTTATGCGCTTGGCAATTGGTCATGGGTTCGACTCCCATACCTAAGATTTATGATTATTATTTTTTTACGTTTGTCTTTTCCTCCTCTTTTGGCTTTAAAACTCATTGTTTAATTTTTTTTGTTTTCCATGTTTCTTCCATAGTCTTAGTTCTTATTTTAGCTTTTTTTATTTTATCTTTTTTAATTATTTTGCATATTGTTGTACTATAATTTTTTTTTAAGGGATGTTGTACTATAATTGTTATTTTTAAATTTCTAAAAAATTAATTTTATGGGTAGAATATATAATTATTGTAACACGTCTTTTTTGTTTTTAATATTTTCCATATTCTGTTACAATATATTTTCAAAAAAAAATTAAATAAAAATCTTATTATATTCTTCTTTTCTTCTCCACTCACTAACATTTTCCATTTCTTACAATATATTTCACTCATTTGATCAAATGAGCAATCGTTTTTGTGCAGCAAGATCAGTAAACATTCTGATCACAATTGAGCGATTTTATTTTACTCATTTGATCAAATGAGTAATCATTTTTGTGCAGCAAGGTCAGTAAACATTATGATCACAATTGAGCGATTTTATTTTACTCATTTGATCAAATGAGCAGTTTATGTTGTCTTGGAGAGAAATCAATCTGCTCATTTTGACAAATGAGCATGTTTGTTTAGTTAAGTAGACATTCTGATCTCAAGTGAGGTAAAATAAATCTGCTCATTCACAAAATGAACAATTTTATTTTACTCATTTGATCAAATGAACAGCTTTATTTCACTTATTTGGTCAAATAAGCTGATTTATTTTACTCATTTGATCAAATGAGCAATCTTTTTTACACAGGAAGATCAGTAAACATTTTGATCTTGAGTGAGGTAATAAATTTGCTCATTCACAAAATGAGCTGTTACTATGATTTAATTTTTTCTTATTATATTCTTCTTTTCTTTTCCACTCTCTAACTTTTTTCAATTCTTTTTTGAATATGGAGAAATAAAAACTAAACAAACAATAAGATACCCATTGAAAAATAATTAATGAGATAAGCAATATAGCTTTGAAATTAGTAAATATGTTACTTAGTGCAAAAAGGTTCTTAAATGAGCAAAAAACTCTTAGAATATTGCTCATTTAATGAAATTATTAACAATACCACTGAATATTTATGGAGCAAAAAAAAATTGAATGAGTTAAACATCCTTATAATGAGCAAACATTGTCTTATATTACGGTGTAGAATATATAATTATTTTAAATTCCCTTTAATTTTTAAGCTTCCAATATATCACTGGAATGAACAATACATAGTTCGAATGAGCAATGTATCTTAAATGAGCAAATTAAATATCTATTTCTAATGTCTTAAAATAAAAAATAAATAGTCATAAAAAAGAAGAAAATAAACAACATTATTTTCTAATTTGTAGTAGCTTAACACTGGTACGTGGAAAATAAATAAATGAGTAATTTAGCTTTTAAATGAGCAATTACATAATTCTTTATTGATTAGTAAACATGTATAATTGTTTCACATTGACGAATATTTTACTAAAATGAGGATTATATATTTCAAATGAGAAATATATCTTAAAATGAGAAAATATATTTTCTAATGTGTTAAAATAAATACCAAATAGAGTAATCGGTTATAATATAAGTAAATGAGCAATATTGTTTTCGAATAAGCAAATAGATTATACTTGAACTTGAAAAATAACTAAATGACCATCGTAACTTTCAAATGAGCAATATAACTTTTAAATGAGTAATAATATATTTCTTTTAAAAAAATAGGAATAAAAAGAGGATTAATAAAAAAAATGAGTTGAAGGAGGAAAAAACAACAACAAAGAGTGGTAGGGGGGATTCGAACCCACAACCCTCTAACGCGGAGAGAGTAGTAGAGGTTCAACCACTAAGATAGCTTCCACTTTGTGATGTAAAATGGAAGGAAAGAGTATAAGATTCAAAGTTGATGGGCCGGGTGCACCATGCGCACGGTGCATCCGGGTGCATGATGAACGGTCTCAAAGATGCACTATGAGTATGATATCTTAGCTTCATGGATTGACATCCATGGTAACGTTCATCGGTTCGTGCTTTTGTTATTACATATCTATGACAATTCTCCAAAAACGTGATAGCTCGTCACGAGGTGAACAACACCCCCACAAAGTCAATAGCCCCATACCCCAATAACAGATGACTGAACAAGCACCTCACTTGTCAACCGGTCAAAGCTCATCAATTGCAGTAAGTAATCCATATAGATCAGGTAAGTAATGAAATTTGTTTTCTTACCAATGAGAAGATATAGTAAGTGCAAAGAACATTAAAAAAAGAAACAAGCTAACATCAAATGTACGATGCCGATAAAAATGAGATTATAAGGCCCCAAATAAATGGAAGTTTATAAAGTCGAAGGCAATATGAATAATAGTAATTTTAAATCGTAACAGACCGGTTCACTCCTCATCTTTAAGAAAATTCAAATTTTGTTACGGTTCTATTTTCTCGGTCTGTTCTTCGTTCTCAAAAGTTTGCAATTTCCGAACTTTGGTCCGGTACTTTTCTGTAAGGTCCTAGACCGATGAACACCCAACAACAGTAATGCTAAAATAAACTATATTTTGGCTAATTTTGGCTCACGCTAACAAGAGTTGCTATCTTTTTCTCCCCTATTCAGATTTATGCTCTATTCATCAATTATTATGAATCCATGTTCTATCAATGTGCTTACAAGGGCTTTTTTTTTGTAATAATGATCTTTTTCCCCACATTTTATGTTCTGTTTAGGTGTTATAAAATGAACGTGCAGATGCAACAATTAGAACAATAAGATCATGTAATATGATTATGAAGCACATCATGATCTTACACCAGGTGTAGGATCTAAAGAGTTGAATTTGAACCATAATTGAGGTTTACTTTGGGAAAGCTGATTATCAAATTAGTAGTTTTTCAGATTCTGCCTGCCAATCTCTAAAGCTTGCAAACTCATATACAATAATACAAGGTTTTCAAAGAATGAAGATACAGCACATTATTGGATAGAAGGAAACGAAAAATAAGAAACTGATACAGATTTTTTTTTTAAAATGTGTAAAAGAAAAGAAAGAAAACAAAATCCATTTACATCAAGCCTGAGTTCTTCACTCACAGCCTCTTGCCAGTCTACGTTTTGCACGACCAAGAGTAATCTCCTTTCTGCAGAGTCCATGCCATGTAATATCTGAACGCTCACGCCAGGATCCAAGCTGCAGGATCCCCTTGTGTAACGCCTTCAGATTCACCAGCGGCACTGTGGTCGGTCTTCCGTGGGCACACTGTATAAAACAAACTGTTGTAAAAAACTGTTGTAACAAACTCGGGTTTCACGGAATAGCCCTAGAGTCCCATCCATGGCCTGAAAACTTACTTGAAAACATAATGATGTTTGCTTCAACTCCTCAACAATGAGGGAACATTCAGAAGGCAAGAGTTTGTCTCCAAACATAATAGCACCTTCAAAATAGAAATAATTAGTAATGTTAGTAAGGGAATATTGGCAACAAATATTGGTTCCAACTTCCAATCACACTGTTCAAGAAAAAATCTGCAATAAGCATTATTAGGGTAAGATCACTTTAGGCAGTTCCGCAATTGCATTACAGTTCATTTACAAGTAGCTTCAGGAGGAAGCCAAGGGTGTTTGTTACGAAAAAATTGCTATAAATACAGTGGATCAGTGGAAGAAGTATGCCGCAAATTATTGAGATACTATAGTTGGTTCTTGGGAGTGTTTAAGACACTTGAATGCTTCAATTATCATTTAATTTTCTGCAATTTTCATTCAGTCAATACACAATCTAATTACAGTCATCAATCAACAGTTTATTCTGATCTAGCTATCTCAGTTCATAGCAAAAACATGTCCAAGCCATGTAAACAGACAAAAGTGGATGGGAAGAGATGAACAAAATCCCTTGCTAATGCATCTCATTTATGCATTGAAGTCTCGCACTTTCCAGTTGTTCAAGCAAGCTCATTGGCAACAAGCCCTCCACAATATATATTATAAACGGAGATAATTACTCTATGATGCCCTTGTAGACACCCAAATTTTATCATTAAACAGTGTTTTCATAAGATAGGATCTCATTAGAAATGTTGAAATATCATCACCATATTTACAAGATAATAATTTTAGATCTTAAGAATATTATTTTATCTTGTCCTCAAGCTACTTTATAGCAATAATTAAAGCTAAAGTCCTAGGCTTGAAGGAGGCTCGATGGAATAAGCCATTCCATCTCCTCCCTACTACAAAAATTTAGGTTAAATGGAATAAGCCATAAGCTCGATCGACGTCACCTATGGTTAACCCACCTTGGAGAAGGAATCAAGAGGTTCCCGAAGTAACCCTTTAATCTTTCAATAAATAAAACTCTTGTTCCTATATTATATTCTTGCCTCTTCAATTTTGATTGTAAATTTGAATATTTTATGGTTTACAGTCCTAATAGAAGCCAAAGAATTATATAAGTCCCAGTTAGGCATAGAATAAACAGCAAAAACAGAAGCTTAAATAACATTTTGATCTCAAATGGGTTCACGCTGAGAGAAAATAACAAAGTGAGAAGTATACAAGGATTGAGGTTATACCCCTGCATGCTTTGTAGTTTAGAACTCGGATGACAGATGGCGGGATGGTGGATGATCCGTCGGTATCACCAAGCTAGTAAATTCATAAGCATTGTAAGGAAACTTTTGCTTGGAGCAAGATTCATCAACCCGAAAATATGGTTTTCATTATTTTAACATTGAGGTCAGAGTATATGCTCACTTGTTCAAGAAACTCCACTAAGTCTGCATCAGTGAAATTTACACCCAAAATACATGGTACCTAAACAGAAGTCAACAAATATATTAGAAACAACGGCGTAGAATACTATAATCCTCTCCCTACCTTTCTCTATATCTCAAGGAGGAAAAGCCAAAAAGGGATCACAGGTGGGATGACAATTCTATTTTGCTGTTTACCACTTTGCATAACAGCATGCTCACATCTTCAGCATTACGTGACCATTATACACCACTACCCCTCAAGAAGATACAAGTATACAGCAAAAAAATATATACATGAATATAATCTCTATATATTTATTAGGGTGAAAAAATGCAAAACAGATACCACTTGTCCATGGGTCTATAGGAGCAACCTGTCTGACTCAGATTTTACTGTTTAAGGACAATGTTGCATACATCCACACAAGGTATTGTTGTCATTCTTGCCTTCAAGAGTCTCACGTACGAGCAATAAAGACCACAACTATCTATATGATGTCCTTGTGTGAGTACTCTCAAGTCTCTCAATGTGTGAAAACTAGGGGGCAACTGTTGCCAGAATGTTGCCAAATACTTCTAGTAAATACCCAAGTATGATTTCATCAGAAAAAAAAAAGAAGAAAAAAAAGAAATTAACCAATACAATCTCAAAAGAGGGAAAAGGAATATACCAAATACAGAAGTAATGTCATCACAATGCCGGTTAATTCTCAACACGTGAAAATTACCCAAATGCAACACATAAAGCATGGGCGGCTAGAGGGGTGCAGTGTAACCCAAAATAAATCTAGAAAAAATGACTATATGTTAAGGCATAATAGATATACCCTCCAATATGTATGGAAGATGGTCCAAATGGTGAAGTGGGAGGATCGAATTTAACTGCGCATAATGTATGACATGGTTTGAATCTTCTTAATGGCATCTTTGCCGTTTTGTTTCACCTTATTGTCACCCTACAACTTTTAGGGCTCGTTTGGTTGAAATTGGGAGGTATAACTTCTCACGAATTTGGATTGCCCGTGAATTTTTTTTGTTTGGTTGACCATGGGAAATTCTATTTTTCATGGGAATTTCCACTTACCTAGGGGGCGTAGATAAGTTACTTCCTCCACTTTGTAGGAAGTTTTATTTCCCATGTTTTTGCCAACCAAACAACAACACATATTTACTTCCTAGGAATTCTAATTGCCCATGCATTTGAAGGTTAACCAAACGAGCGCTTAGTAATCCCTCTTTCGCCTTCTACTCCTTTGTGTACATAGTTTGAAAAGAGTAAAAGTTTGGTACTACACTTGCATAGTTACAAGTCTTGGTATTATTTTTATAAACAACTCTTTCTATTATATGTGGTTTGCTATACTCAGTAGAGTGTTTATACTAACCAGCTTTTTTAAATGTTGAAATCTATTGTACTTCATAATTCTTATACCACTTGTATGCCACTTACTTATTGGTGCATAAATTTTAAATAAAATTCAAATGGTGGTTCATAGTGACAATAACCACTAACAAAAACAAGGGAACACAAGTAGTAGAATTGCATGACAAAAGAAGGTTTGGATTCCTATTTTAAACCATACAACTATCAAGCCGTTCAACATCGATAATTGGCTAATGAATGTAACAGACAAAATTTAAGTAAAACAGAATTTTTTGACCAACCTTAAACATTGTTGTCAAAGTGTGCCAACGCAAAGTCCTAAATAGTCAATGGCTATAATTTATACAATTAACATCTACTTTAACATTTAGAGTTGCACATAAACAATTACGATTATTTACTCACGTATTTCGCACCCCCGTTTCCCAAATCCTCACTCCGTAACTGACTTAAAATATCAAAGAACATGAGCTGTAGCTATTTCTGCACCTAGGGAGATAATAGCATACGCAAAGTTGATCCGACATGCAAACAGAACGGGCTAACACAGTTTGCCCATTTATTTAGATAGATTGGGTTTCAGTTGAGCTTTCAAATATGAATAAGTCATGTTAGTATGTCACCGCCTGTTTATTTGATACCGATATAAATTTCAAAAATATCAGCACAAAAAAGCAAGACTGGACAAAATCGGAAGAAAATTTTCAATACTCCAGGGGTTGCCCAAACCTTTATTAACGTAACAGCCTAACGTCAGGAGCAAAAAAGTGGTTCACGGTACATTTTGCGAAGAAAAACTAGGTCAAACTGGTCAATCTATCCATTATCAAGTTTCAGGTAAGTGTCAGCCTGTCAGGTGTTTTTACCCGTTAATAAATTGGGTGGACTAATGCTAAAGATTTTTTCGACCTGATTATGTTTGACCTGAACCTAACATACATGAAACAAACCTTTTGCCAACACGAGAGGTAAATAATATACTAGAAATGGGAAACCAAGAAGGCATCCAGCAACTTTTGACCCAAAATAAGTACTATTAGGTAAAATGAATACACTATTACACTACTGGGTTATAAGATTAAAGAAAGAAAGAAAAAACTGAAAACTCTGTCTTTATAGTTTTAAATTAGGTGTCAACGATATAGAAAATTAATGATGCCGTCTTCGAGTTGATTGTCAAAACTCAAAAGAGCTGACAGAGGAGGTAATACGCTTACCGCAAGAAGCGTGAGATGGGATGGCCGCTCATTTAGAAGATTTAGATTCCTACAAAAAGTACAATCAAAATTGAAAGAGATTGAAGTGAGAATACATTGACAACATCTAATAGTTATTTGTGTGTAATAGCGTAATGTGAAAGGTTTTGGTAAAAATTAAAAACAGTCAGACAGATTTACAGAAGAGTAAAATAGTAAATGAAAAGAGTTCTCCAAGGGTGTTTGTCAACTGTTCAAGGCGGGTGGGGCAAGAGATGTCACTGGTGGAGTTATCAATGGCTAGCTCCCAATATTGGTCAGCTTAACTCACCAGAATCAAGTGGTAGCCGATGTGTGTGTGTGCGTTGGGGGTGGGGGGAGGAGCTGTAATGGGGTTGTGTCTCATGTATACGCTGCTAGTTGCGTGTGGAGTATGACATATCAGTCAGCCGCCTCTAATTTCTTCTTTATTGAGGAAGTCAGCTGACTCTATTTCCTTCTCTACAGTTTCATTGGACGGAATACATTTTCAACAGAAAATTGATTTCCACAAAAAACAATTTCCAAAAGGAAAACACAATTGTATATATAGTTTCCTTTGATTGGTTCTTTATATGAAAAGTTAGAGGGAGAAGGAAGAATGAAAAAGAACGGAAGGAAGAAAGGAGAAGGAAAGAGGAAGGTAGAGAGCAAGGAGGAAAATGTGTTTTCCACTTTTCCCTCCATTTTGAGAGAAAAATGCTTTCCACTCCGAGGAAAATTACTTTCCATCATTAGAAAAACTATTTTTCACCCCTTTCAAACCTAACCAAGGAATATAGGGAAACAGTATCCGCTCAACCAAACACTCCCTTAATGAGAATGTATCTCAACTTACAAAAGGACTTGGCCATTTATAAGGAAACGATCAACGAGTTACTCACAGTCCGAAGAGCATACACAAGCATTTGCATGTGAATTATGTAGCGTGTCATATACAATATACTAGTGTGCATGTCCTGCTGCATGTGAATGTGCGCATCCATGACGTGTCCTACTACTATGGCAATCAATGAGAATTTTATGAGTGTGATCGTGCAACTGTGTCTGTGGACACGTAGAAAAAAGTGTGTATGGCTATGGGCATGTATGCTTGTCTGCATCAGTGTATGAGAGCGTATAAGCAACAGAAACGGGAAAAGAGGAAGCCAATTGAGCAAAAAGATTACTTTGCGAATGATTCAGAATTCTGGGAGAAAACATTGCATATCCATCCCCAGTGCTTTATGATCTCAGCATAATTGCACAATAGCTGGTAGGCCATTTCAGGCAAAACCTACAACGAAAGCTTCAGCATTTAGCACTCGGATAAAGTAACATATATGTTAACTAAGAGAGGCTTCTTTAGTCTCTCGGTTTCTCTGCATTCAGCTCCTGCTCTCTAGAAAAGTTTACATCATACCAAGTCTTTCTCTTTTGCCAGATAGCTTATTGACTTAATTTCACCAGAAAGAACCTGAACATCAACAAGTCAGCTATAAACATACAATGTCTTAAAGACTAGCAGACAACGTCTAAGAAAACTTTTTTTCCCAAACAACGGTCACAATGCATACAATACTCTGCAACACTTGTTTAATGTTGGTACCTTCTGACGCATTTCTTCAAGTCGAATTCTCTCATCTGCAGCATGCTGGAATAGAGGTTAACAACAAGTCATTGCTAGTGATTACGAGTAGGACAATATGCTTAACAAGAAAATTATGAGTAAGACAATTGATAAAACCATAATACCTCCCAATACAAACAAATACAGGTGCAAATCAGACAAATTGACATTTTCTTCTGAACAAGTTTTAAAGCGAGAAATATATTTATTGAGTCATTCGCATGCTAGTGATTGCGCAACTAGTTACCAACAGGATGAACGCCACCCTAATGTTTGCTTCAAGAGCTTGCATGACTGCATAGCAATGACAAGAAAGACCTTATCTAGCTCCGTTTTATCTTGCCTTTGCTCAAGAACTTCTCATAAAAATCTAAGAGCATCGGTAAATGAATCTAAATCATTCGGCGATAAAATCAACCAAGCAACTAACAAACCAAATTTTAGTGAGTTTAGCCTCTACGGAGTTCAGATAGATGTATTTTATATATTTTGAAAATATTTTTCTAATTTGTTTGCAAGCAAATTTTCACTCAAAATTTTGAAACTTCAGCGACTCCAGTTCAAGTATAATTACGGGTGCATGAGTTACTCAAAATAGATGCAATATTGCGGTACTTCCTGCAACATGGGTCAAGAATTGGCACCATAGGAGGTCAACGCTGTCAAATATAATCAACTTAGTAATGTACTACAAAAGACGCCCAGTACAAGTTTGCACTCAATATACGTGTGTTATGTACCTCAATAATATGGAATTGAACTTTCTGGGGCTTGCTCCTCATTTGTAACCCAAAACAAGAAGTGGAAATGAACAATTACATATATTACAATTGATCCATTTTCTGTTCTATTAGGAGAGGTGATAGGAAATGCTGGGCTTATCCCAAAAACCCGGAGTACACAAAGAATTACAGAGGCCTTGAAAGCAAGCAGGAACCTAAAATTCAGCAGAACATGGACCGTGCTCCGATGTTTAGTGTGAGTTTACAGGCCAGTTTTAAAAGGCTAACTCTGCCGCTGGGAAGAGGAATCTATGAAGTTTCCTAAGGTTGTTCTCTAACAGTGTATTCCAAAAAGATGCTCCTATTCAGCAAAAGGCTTCATAGTACACCAATTGATCAAGTGTGCTTCACCTTCAATTGTCTAGTGTATCAGGTTGGACGAAAGGGTACAGCATTAAAAGGTCAAATTCAACCAGATATGTAGTACCAGATTCTGAATCCAAATTTTCCATATGCATCCTCCAACATTGTATCACAAGAAAGAAAAAGCCAAAGAATGCATGGACGCAGTCGTGTTGTCGCAAAAGTGACTTGTAACAGGTGTAATGAAATTGATGGGTTTTTAGCCTCACATTTGCATTTTTTTTAAGTTTAAGAAGGATTCTTTCAGAAACATATGAACAAACTAATCACATTAAGAATGGGTTATATATTCCTTGAATGAATAATAATTTACGAAGAGCTTGTATACACCAGGTATACACGTCCAAATGTTTAACCGCGTGCCCGTCTAAATTACTTCAGAATTTAGCTACGAAATTCTTCTTCCATTGTTGCATTTAGCAACGGCATTCTTAATCCTGTTGCCCGAATTATCTACACATCTCTTACTTCCGTCCGCTATCTTTAGAATTGGATCTCTTAACGACCTCTTTTGACCTCTATAAATTCATTTATAGGTTCTTTGATTTTGTCTTTAATATCTCACACTTCATTTTATGCTGCAGTTTTTGTATTCTTGTTCAAGACTTCAAGTTAGGTTCTTGTTTATAAATGAGATTCCTAGGTTATGACTTTTAGGTTTTGATTTGTTCATTTTTTAAACTTATGATCTCATTTATAAATTATATGTTTAATTAATTACATAATCTAATGATCCCTCTATTTGGGACATTTTTACTTTTCATGTTTGTCAATACATATGTTTACCCATGGATATCTCTAATTGCACTTGTGTAAAAATTATAAAAAGATTATACTACCTCCGATTTTTTATACTTGTATTATTGAGTTTGTGCACAAGAATTAAAAAGAGGAGAGAGATAGAGAGAGGGAAAAAAGAAAATGATGCAAATTTTCAAAAGTGAGAAAAGATGCAAGTAGTAAAAAACGGAAAAAGTATTGAAAAACTACATATTTAGATGAATTAATTAAGATCGCACATGACTATGTTTCTCCTCGCACATAAATAACATAAGATGTTCAAAGAGTCGAAAGTGAATAGTAACAAAAGTCAAAACGTCCTTCTAAAAAAACGAAGGGCGAAATATATATTAATTGTTTTTCAAATATAAAATCGACATCAATTAGCAAACCCCAACCCATCACTCCAAACAATTTATTAGTACAAAATGTAAATGTCTCAATGTCTCATCCCTTCATTAATATACATTGACACAACTCATATACATTAAAAAAACACATGAATGCCCTTGCCATGTTCTTCTCCTGGCTTTGGCATGTGCATGTTCTTGGTTTTCCTCACTTCTTTTGGCCAATTCTAACAAATGAGCAAACATATTTTAGCCCATTGAGTCAATGTTTCTATAGGACGATAGGATGACGCAGCAAGAAGGATGTTCTTTTTATTCTTCAACATGATTTGGGGGGGAGGGATTGCCACTAGAGTGGAGGAATAGTACTTTGATTCCTTTGCACAAGAACAAAGGGAATGTACAAGATTGTACCAACTATCAAAGAATCAAACTAACGAAACTCTGTGATCGAGCAAAGATGTGAAGATATCGGAGAACCACTATGGATTTATAACAAAAAGATCGACTATAAAGGTCATTCATCTCATGAGACAAACAATAGAATAATAGAACATTAGAACATTATTGGGATAGGAAGAAAGAAGAAAGATATGCATGCGGCTTTCATTGATTTGGAAAAGGCCTATGATAGAGTACCAAGAGAAATACTTTGGTGAACGTTGGCAAATAAAGGTATTTCACAAAAATATATAGATATTATCAAGGACATGTATGAGGGGGTCACTACGAGTGTGCGTGGAGAAGACAAAAGAGTTCTCTATAATCGGAGTGCATCAAAGGTTTCCGAAGTTAGTCCCTTTTCTCTTGCTCTAGAAGCTCATGCTTTTAGATTAGGCAGAAGCAAGACGGAGTATTTGGAGTGCAAGTTTGTTGGCGAGAAAGGGCGGTCACATGGATGGAAAATGGTTCAAGGATCGAATGGCTTTAAGAATGGAGAACTTGATGGAGATGTGGCACATAGAATTAACGCGGGTTGGTTATAGTGGAAAAGTGCAATCGAATTCCTTTGTGACTCCCACATTCCCCATAAATTGAAGGGAAAATTCTACAGCACGGCAAATACGCATGCTATGTTGTTATATGGCACCGAATGTTGGGCGGTGAAACAATGTCACGTCCTAAGATGAATGTAACGGAGATACGTATGTTTCAGTGGATGTGTGGCCACACAAATAATGACCGATAAAGAAATGAGATGATACGAGAAAAACTTAGAGTTGCATCTACCGAAGGAAAGATGAGAGGAAATCGCTTAAGATAGTTCGGTCAAGTGAAAACAAGACTGAGTGTTCGATGAGAAAACTTGAAGAGTGGAGGAGTAATCAAATTGTAAGGGGCAGTTAAAGACCTAAGACGACTAGGATAAAGGTATTGAAAGTGATATGAGCTTATTTGGGATCGATGAGAGCATGGTATTAGATAGAGGTGGGTGGAGAGACACTTGTGTAATTACCTTATTTCTTTGTTTATTTATGTGTTTGTCTTTGTGTTTATAACTTTTTATCACACTTGTCGATGCCATCTGATTTCAGATGACGATTCATGTTACCCGACCCAATTCATTTTGGAAATAAGGCTTATAGTTGTTGTTGTGGCATACTATGACAGGTTTCTCTAAACAACAATTTCTAAAGGAAAAAATTGCTTCTAATAATGCATCCTTTTGGCTATTCGCAAAAAATAAAGCAACCTTTTGATTATTCTGGAATATTGCAAATTTAATACCCCATTTATTTTGAATAAGACAAAACCGGATAAAACCAATTATAACCTAAAGAATAGGTTTAATGGACACGTGTAGGCTAATAATTGGTTCTCATAAAGTAGTTTATAAAAAAAATTAAAAAAAAAGATAAAACAAAAAATATATAACTACCCCCCCTCCCCTCCCCTGACCCGTGCCCCCGAATCCCAAACCCACCCCACCCCACCCCACCCCTCCCCTCCCCTAACCTAACCTAACCTAACCTCTCTCTCCTCTACCCCCAAATTTTCTAAAATACCATCCCTCCATTTCTCCCTCCTCTTCAAGCTTCCATTAATGGCGAAAGCTTCCATCACGCTCAAACGAATCAAACAATGAGCTCAACCTCATTTGTATCGTAAGCTGACTTTTTCTCTCCTACCCTATTTATAGAACCAGATTGGAAAGCAAACAAAAATCAAAACCGAATCACAAGGGACCGCCAACAACTCGCAGACCACCATCTTCCTCCTTGATTTAAACCAAAACCACCGTAGCCAATAGAACCACCACAAACCGCCTTCATCACTGCTGATTTGCCACACCTCCTTCTTTTGTTTTAAACCAGAACCGACCCAAATAAATAAATGAATAAATAAAACTCACCTTGGTCGTCGAACGGCAGGCTGGCGATGGCCCGTATAGCCGCTCATCAGACCAGCCCCCATCGCCTTCTCTCTTCCTCTTCCTCTTTCTCCTCTTTTTTTTCTTTTTCCTTAGTAAAACTGATTCAGTTTCTTTTGTTTCTCTTTTTGTTTTCCTTTATTTTCCTTTATTTTATTTTTTATTTTTTAAGTTTATTTAATATATTAATTAGAATTAAAGTTTTAATTAAAAAATTGTCTTTTCTCCGAGTCACCGGTAATTTGTCTCATTTATAATAAATGGGGTATAAAGGTTGCATTATTCCAAAATAATCGCAAGGTTGCTTTATTATTTGCGAACCGTCAAAAGGTTGCATTATTAGAAGCAATTTTTCCATTTCTAAATCCTAGCTACCATTAAGGAAGTCTGAACACAACAGCTTAGTTTTATGTTCATGGATTAAATAAAAGGCTTTTGATGCACTACTTTGTGTTATTTAATATCTTCCATTAGATCGTCTTGTCCTTCACGCTCTACTCATTCCCATCTAAATTACATTATTTGGACCCTTTGTAAAAAGATGCATTTTTAGATGATTAGAGCAAATAACAAGGAAAAGTCAATTTCTAACTTCCTTATCCTATCTTTCAAGAAAAACCGTTTTGCAGCTGGTTATGTAATGCGGTTGAAGCTGAACTTAAGACTACTAAGGGCTTGTTCTTTCCGGTTGTAAATAGCTTATATGAATAGTAAAGTGTGGGAGTAAAAGTATTGTCATGGGCTGAGCTGTAACTGAAAAAACTGAATTGAACAAGCCCTAAGATAATAGACTACGCAAAGGTTAGGAAAAAAAAGATAAGTGAAATTGTGATGGTAAAAATGGATTGAGATCATACTAGCCCCATTTGCCTTCCTAGCAAGAGCAATAATAATAAGACCTCCTACTTCCAATTACCCCACAATAAGTGGGATCCCCATTAAGCTTTATATGGCAAAAGTAGCTAAAAAATTGGTTGAAAGATGAAAAATTAGCTTAAGGTTGTTAAGCTTGCTGGATATATTCTTTAGTAAATTAAAAAAAAAGCTTTGGCAACACTAGCTCCAAGACTACCCTAGTCTGGTGAATTACAAGTTCTACAAAGTACGCCAAGTCGCCACATCAGTCCCTTATGTGAAAGTAAACAAGTTATGCAAAAGACCGAAATATGTCGTCAAATTAATATAGTAAATCAATGCCCAGAAGTACTATGAAACGCAAGTGAACTCCATCTTTATAAGAAACATGCCAATGTTTGAGTCAGCACTAGTAACAGACCTGGTCAAGCACCACTAAAGTTCCGCTTGCCACAACCGGAATAAATTTATTATCAATCTGTGAAAGCACCTTGGCCTTCTCCAACCCACTTCTATTGATAGATTTTGGAATTAATGAATCACCAGCAAGATCAAGCATACAAGATTGAAGATCCAGAATTTCGCTTTCATCTTTTAGTTCATTCAGCCTATTTCCAGCCTGTATCAATTGTCAGATAAAGTACTTAGAAACTTTCAAATATTTGTAGTACCTTCAGCCAGTATATCTAAAGATTTTAACTTACACTTAAACAGCTGGCAATCTCCTTTAATCTAGAATCTCGGCAGCCTTCTCGCCACTTGGTTAGTGAGGCTCCCAAATCCGGAACTTCCTTCAGGTACCCTAATTTGATCACAAAAAGGGAGCTTCAGATTAATGAAAGACCACAACTTCAAGAATAATACTCCACTTCTATACAAGTTGAAGTGGCAAGAAGTAAAAGCTCTATACTGTGATGTTCTCTACTCTTTTGGACTATAATTTGATATAATACGGACACAAGGAAAAGCCAGAAGCCAGTACTGCAACACCCACATCTGCCTCCTCGTTGCAGAAACTGGTGTGAAGAATGCACAGTATCAAAAAGCATTGTCTCAAGACAAAACCAATTATTCAAGCTTCTAAGCCAAAAATGCAGAAGCCAGTACTGCAACACCCGCATCTGCCTCCTCATTGCAGAAACTGGTGTGAAGAATACACAGTATCAAAAAGCACTGTCTCAAGACAAAACCAACTATTCAAGCTTCTAAGCCAAAAATGCCTCATTACACAAAGAGGAACTCCTTCGATAGAAGAAAATGGATGGAAAGGGGGAGAAGAGAAAGGGAAGGGGGACAATTTATCTTGGGGGGGGGAGGAGCAATGAACCACACCTTTCCCCTCCCTTTCTCTTCTCTTCTCTTCCCTCCCCTTCCCCCTCTCTCCTCCCCTTCCTTTCCCTTCTTTGCTATCCAAACAAAGCGTTACTCTCCACTCTCTCATAACACATTTCAAGCTCTAGAGAAAATCTTCTGAACTATAATCTAATAGATTAAATTAGGACTAGAATCATATGTTTGTAAACAAAGGTAACTTTCAACATGGATAAGGAGTGCACTCTATTATCATACAGTTTCTTAGTTAAATCAATTAGCAACCATGCTATTTGATCTCACCAAGTCAGAATTCAGAGGTATATGTTTGCTCTTTCACTATATATAAAGCAAAATAGGCTAAAGGGACTGTGTGTCACGGCCCGAGTGTTTTGACCTCGAATCTTGTGGCACGCCCTTGCCTTCTGTGGCCAAGTGCGCTAGCCTGCTGCGGAAATGGGACTCTTGAGGCTCGTGAGGCACGAGCACTCGTATCTGAAAAAGCATTCTTGCCTTTTGGCGACAAGAGCACAAGAAGAGAGTCGATCGAGGCGCTCGTGTGCACAAGGCGGGCACGAGCAAGGCCGACGACGGGATGTACCTATTTTGAGTTTGGGTGGACGCTTTACAATATGCGGCGGCACAAGCTTTTGGTTGGCCAACAACAAAATATTATAAAGCAGCAACAGCTGAGCCTCAATTTTGATTCATTTACTCTTACCCTAAGTGTGAGATAGCACAAATTTCCAGTGAACACTAGATTTACAGTAACTCAATTATGAAAGCTAAAGCCTATGAAAAAGAACTAAAGTAAAAAAGAAAAGACTACAAAGCATAAACTAAGGCAATACAAGTAAAGGCAACACTGTGGGAGTTCCTATTTAAGATTTAGTTCGGAAAAAATGAAAAGACCCCTAGGAGGAGAACTGTATCACAGTTCTTTTCTTAATAATTTGACCTTGTGTTTGTGCTTTGTAGAAATGTACTCACCTCGTTCCATAATAAAGATCCATATAATTATTCAGAAATATCCCAAAATCAAACTATATTTTCTTTTTAGAGACAGCTAATCTATATCCATTCTAAAATATACACCCCCTCCAATGATTGGCTATAGGAGATAATACATGCTATAGATGAGAAAATAAGGGATGGTGTTACGAAGTTCCAATCACAGGCATTCTTGACGGCTGTAGATGAACCAAGGAGGAGCTTTACTTTTGGACAACAAAATATTAGAAAACTGAATCCAAAAGTCACAGTGAATGTTTACCACTGCCGAAAAAGGCAGTCTCCGTCTTGCCATCTTCTGACAAAGCACTGACTTGTGTGATATTTGAGGTTTCCTTTTCCTTCACTGTTTGTCTGGAAACAACACCATAGTAAGAAGGGGTTCAAATACGTGCATTCTAGATTAGCAATGTAACCGAAATACAAATACATACTCAACATAGAAAAGGGACTCTTCCCCGGATCTCATCCCATCATGCTGGTGATTTACACTAGAAGATTTTGCTGGTCTAGATGGGTGCTTCGACCTGCCTTTTTCTGCAGATAACCCATGATGTGATTTCAGTTCATCCAAATTTACATTACTAACAGATATACAGCCTACAGAAGCATTTATTAATTGCAATACCTGAGACTATGCTAACTTGAGGAGCTGCCTGCAAAGCAGATTTTTCAGTTGTCGAAATCAAAGAACTCTTCATGGAGAGAAATCTCTTCCGACCTTTATAAAAAGGAGGAGCTGAAAGACTCCTTCTTGATCTCCCAGAAGTTTTTGAGTTCAAAGAACTGTGATTTGGTTCAAGAACTTGACATCTTCGGAGATCAAGTTTGGGACCTTTATCAGTAGATATGGATGAAAAACAGCAAAATGATGGTTTATATGAGCTTAAGTTGCTTTTGAATTCCAGACATGGAGATAACATCTCATTAGTCACCATAGAGTCACATCTGGCGGTAAGAGTGGTATCAGGACTTCCATAGTTCCTCCCTGACCCTTTCCTATGAGTATTGTCCAGTCCAAACTCTAGACATCCTTGCAGGTCCATTTGGATTCCTATGTCGGAGGATGTTAATGGACTCCAACAGACTGATGAGTCTCCAAATATTCTGTCCATTGAAGGAGAACGTATATTTTCAGATAAAGGATCACCAAATCTTATAGACGATATTTGATCAACATTGTGCCCATGTGGGGAAAATTCCCATATGCCTTTTTCAACTCCTGAAATTTCACTTGTAAAATGTGATGTTGAATTCAAACGACTCGTGAAAGTGGGATCCTTGTAGCTACACCCATCACCAAGACCCCAACAACAAGATTCCTCTTCTTCGTAACTGAACTTCTCAACACCATCACTATTTCTTACTCCTGATCTTCTCGTGAAACCTTCATTCTGAATAACCTTGTCAGAATACCATTCTGAAAAAGGATATGTACCTGCAGATTGCTGACCGCAGTTTGTTGGAGAGCAGAGGAAGAGTACTCTGCCTCGGTTACTGGGAGACTCTAAAGGGTACTTTCTATCAAAAGATCCTCCGCAGAATGGCGATGAATCAACAAATTCCACATGATCAACGTCAAGATCTTCCCTTGCATGACTTCCTACATGGGATTTAGGGACTGGCCAAGTATTTGCTATTTCACCCTGAGATTGACCCCTTTGAAAAAAATCAAGGGTCCTACTATGGGTATCAGCATCTGCACTGCCATGAAAATTGCTACAGCGTGTCTCAGCCTTGAAATTATCAATCTGTAACTGGGACTCCTTATCACAGTTCAAAGGTGTTTGAAGTGGATTTTCCCATGAACAACTCCGCAAAGACAATGCCCTCGGACTATTATTGGCCCTATTAATGTCACTCACGGGCATCAACTCAAAACTGCAAACACTACCAATTAAATTGCTACCAGCATATGGATCACCTAAACTGACTTCGTCCTTCCATCTTGAACTGGAGAGACAATTGCCCTCATAGTTGGCCTCTCTTTGCATAGCAGAGTTATCATTTGTCAAAAGATCTGTATTCACAAGTTCCTTACCAGGCTCCAGAAGACCACTTCTAATACCATTTGTAACATTAAAGATACAGCTGGAGTGAGAAGCATCCACTAATCCAGTAAAATCAATCTGATGAGTAGCCTCCTCCATTAAAGATTCCCTAAATTTCAGAGTAATACTCTCGGAGGTCATGCGCCGTCTGCGAGTGTTCTTCCAAAGAGACAAGTTGTCACAGTCATCAACCTCTATTTCCAGTGGATCTTTAGTGCATGCATATTCACTCTCACTATTTTGGGTCCTACGTCTCTTTGTAGGCATTTCACAGTTCTTCAACCACCAATCTGCATCAGAAAGAGGTTGATTACAACATCTCAGAGCATGCAACATGAATTGCCCTAATTCCCCCTGATGGTGGAAGTAAAAGGAGGAAATGTAAGTTTTCATTGTAGCGAAAAATGTTGCATAACGATTCATGGCTAATTTCTCAAGAAACAACAGAAAGACTGGAAAAGCTTCAACTCAAGTTCATCAAAAAGGTACAGAGAACCTATTTCCACTGAAGAAGTCTTTTCAACAATTTTCTCATTGACATCTTTCCTGATCTGGTCGGCTTCAAGATTACAAGAAATCCCTAGACAGAAAGGAAGACATTGACATGTGATAGTCCATTAAGAAAGAGGCAATCAAACAGCGAAAGAAAATCTATAATTTTACCCCTTTTTATTTCCTCACTCCACAAGGACCCGGCTGATTTTTCAACGAATGCAAGCACAGGAGCCCAATCCTACAACACCATATTTAGCAGTTTAGCAGCCGCACAAGTTTAGAATTTAACCAGTCCTGTAGCAACTGAACAAATAAGAAAAAATTACAAAAATATCAAATTCAGGTAGGTCCTTCACTTTGATCTTCATCATGATGAAAGCACATCAAAGCTAAATGTAATGCTAGCAAAGGAATAAAACCGTCTATTCTCTTGAAAGGAAACATTTCAAGCTTCAAAACCACTCACTTGGAGTTCTTTACGTAGCACAAACCCCTGTCTATCTTCTGAAAGTCAAGCACACATGCATTTAGTATCCAAGTTCTATAAACTTCAAAATCGTCCCTGGTCTTTGTCTTGCCAAGTTAGATACTTGGAAGATAAGAGTGATAAAAGGTTACTTTGTGAAATTACAAATAATAAAAACAATGACAGACTAAGTGGGACCTCTACCTCACCCCTCACCCTTCCTCACACTACATGAAAAGTAGTCTATCACTATTATTTATTTACCAAAATCTCAGATTGCACCCCTTATGTCTTCCCATCGGATACTACTTTTGAGGATTGGATGTGACCGACAACTTCCGCTGTTTTGCTAAAGGTAACTTACTTTCTGTTCTATACTTCTATTACAATTGTAAAGCCTCAGCCACAATTCTAAGGGAGGCTAACACGACTATGCCTGCTTATTAACTTGCATGTGCAGAAAATGTCAAAATAATGGAGGTGTATAAGCATATAATGTACATGGTGAGTGCTAGAAAATCAGTCATGTGTCGTGTTACAATGCCAATGAAAATTAGGAAGCTACAGAGCGTATCTTGCTAACCGTTGTATGCTACACATATCTTTCATATATCATCGGCCTAAAAGTGCAGCTATTTTTTTCTCTCAAAGTTTGAGTAAAGCAGCATTATTAGACTTAATAAGTAGTTCCAGCTTCAAAATCCACTTTCACCTACCCAATGTAGACAACATAAATTAATATTATGAACCCCAAAAGACCTCAAGACAAACTCAGAATAGAAACTACGAGACCATACAGACACAATCATGTTTTATG
The DNA here is from genome assembly GCA_947645195.1 of Patellifolia procumbens. NCBI lineage: Eukaryota > Viridiplantae > Streptophyta > Magnoliopsida > Caryophyllales > Amaranthaceae > Patellifolia > Patellifolia procumbens. Next base: position 7,704,704 of record CANSGD010000144.1, read on the forward strand.
TCATTCTATACAGCCCAATTCTATACACTGGCTTTGCAACAAGTAAAAAAAAATACAGTTATTTTCTAATAAGCCCACACAATGACACAAGTACCAACCAGAATGCAATGTCAAAAAGAAAGTGATACCTTGAATTCTACAGATGCCCTTGAAAATTCAAGGTTCAAATCGTAGGAATAGCGAGGACAGGTTAGATTCAAACAGTACAATGGACCTGCATGAGGTTGACCCCTCTTCTCACCTCTCAACTGTTCATAGCACAAATCTGCCAGCCGATTCAAGACTTTGTGAATTGGACCTTTAACCACAAACCTCGAATTAACATCTGCATATGTTAAGTCCAATGGAAGTCAAAGGATGACCAACTCATTTCAACTTCCACATGCATTCAAGTCTACATTCGTATTCAAAATTTTGGATACATATATATTGGACTGCCTGCAAAACATAGATAAAGCTGTCAAGAAAAAAATCATAAGTTTAATGTATGCTTAAAAAATTACAACATAGGTACAAACAGACTCACCTTCGAAGTGAAAGAACTCGACATAGCAGATACATATCCTGTAAGTTTCAAAGGTCCTTCTGAAAAGCTCAGTTCATGTAAGCTAGAGGCTTCAATACCGAAATTGCTGCACAATAGCGACAAAGGAGTAGTGCAACTACGTGTGCAAAGCAATTCATCCCCGCTGCATTTAGATATCATCAGATACAATCGCAACATACCCAATAAGAAAAATTAACATAGTTGTACGGTGGACTCACCTCTCCATATCAACGACTTTGAAGGAAATCTTTGGCTGCACAAGTGCAACCCGTACTACACATTTTTTAACTGAGTGCAAAACTTTCTTGCCGCTACAGCACATATGAAACACCCATACAAACATACAATTAACGTGAGATAACGATGTAAAGTATTATTACAAGTTGAAATCATCATTAGAAAGGAGAATACCTGCACTGCATTTGTCTTCTCCTCACAGGTTGGTTGTAAAATAAATCACGAACAATGACTGTAAAAGGTTGAATTGTCCAATTCCCATGTTTAAAAATAAGAAAGATAAGAGAGAACTTCTACCAACAGCGTGAAAGTCAAAAGGCGAAACTTGTGCAAGAAACCATTTCTCTACAACTTGATATTTTTGTGGGAAAAAAAAATGTGCAGCACAAAAATTAACATTAGAGGGTTATAAACTGTATGAGAGGCATGTCTCGTTGTACATCTAGTAACCAAGACATAAATTAAGAATCTATTTGTTATAAACTTTGACTAAAGACCTGCTTCTGTTTTTCTTTATTTTTTCTGTTGGGCTTGGGGATTGTTGGGGGAGGCCAGAAGATTACATAGAAAGTATGAATGTGAGTAAATACAAACACTTTTGCAACTGCACCCTTGTACATGCCAATGATAATACATGTTTACAATTAGAAGAAAGGAGAACATATATTAGGGAAAAAAGAAGCATTCAAAGCAACTGACATCTTATAGATCTGCAAGCTCAGATACGCAGTTGGTGTATACATAGTTAGTTACACATTACCATTACAAATCATCCTTTAATAGCACCCCCCAACGCTTCATAATCCTTAGCTTAAAAGACATCGTCAGAGACTGCTAATGCAAGAAGATATACAACAAAACAGGTGGAGTTCAACACAACTTTCTCCATCTTTCATAAGTAAAACAAAGAACATCTATAGATTGCCAACTGATGCTGCAGTAACAAAGATGCATTTCATGAAAGAAGGGTATGTCTTGGTATACTACCTAATAGATAGTCAAATTAAAGAGCTAAAGCTATAAAATAACAAACAAAAAAGATAGAGTCAGCAACAGGGGTGAATCTAGCGTGGGTTCAGGGTGTTCAGCTGAACCTACGCTAGCTCCAATAAAAAAGTATAATTATTTACATAGGAACTCGGTGCATCTTGAAATGGAATACACAAGCTTTGGCTCACCAGTAAGTGCATGGAGCTTGGTCATCCAAGGTCTCACGTTTGAATTGCGCTCAGCTACGTTTTTTTCTCAATAACGTTGAGTCCCACTCACTAAGTTATTAAATTTCACAGTTTCCCTCCCTGCTTCTTTGCTGCATTCTTACTGCTCTTTGGCCTTTTGCAATTTTTTCTTTCAAATTGTTTATTGTGTTAGTAGTTGTTGACTTGATTTGATTTAATTATTTATATTAATTTACTTCAGCAGTACACAGGGAGTATTGGTTTGTTTGTTATCTTCAAATTTTAAATTAAATGCCTGGTGTATGAAGGCAAAAGATAAACGAATGGGCATTAGATAAGTAGCTAATAGAGAAAATAAATAATTAAAATAATATTAATTACACAAATTAATGCATGATATTGGCATGAATCACTAGCCTTTTGGAAATTGGAGATCCATGTAAAGCCTCGAGGGCTAATGACTTTGTTCGCATTTTTTTATTTTAAAAATTTTGCTAAACATATTTACACAAGTTATGTTAATAGATTAAGAAGAGTTATAGAGTATGCATTACTAATTTGTCATCATAATTGGCATTATTCGGCCGTGCATTATGGAAGGTTTTGGAGCACATTTGGAAGTCACGAAAGTCTAACATATGAAAAACCCACAAATTGCTTTTTACGATGACTTTTTTGTCTTTATGTCATTGAATGAATTACAGCGAGTTGAAATTTCAAATTTGAACTAATGTGTTGGATTGATCAAGCAATTAACTCTTCTTATTCCAAACGAGTCTGAACCCGCATGGGTGAAATCCTAGATCCACCAGTGGTCATCAACCTCATCCATAATCCGACAGATGCTTACTTCCTAGAGACGCAGGAGCACAAAAAATCAAGAAAGGGTATGCGAAAGGTGAAGGAAAAAGACTTCATCTTTCTTTCATTTCTACCACAGCATGTATGCCAGATAACATGCTCAATCTAGAGGCTACGACTCTACTTGATAGCAGCAGTTGACAATAAGATCCAAATTTCTCAGTTATTTTCCCATCTCTTCCATTTTGGCTCCGATCATTTTAATTTTTGGACACCCCAAATTCTCCTCTAATTAGATTGCATTAAGCAATGGCTTGAAACATTGTTAGACAAATATCGGATGTTTCATCTTTAATGAGATATACAACTAGTTGGAACGGTATCGAACCAAAACAAAGAAAAATATATATATTCACTTCATGTTACGATGACTGATTTAGAAATAAGCTGCCTCATAATATCAAGGAAGTAAAAATGTTTGTTAGATAAAAGCGCTGTGTTAACCCTACAAAAGAGAACATTTAAAGAGATGGGTCCATAGTAATGATAAGGAAGCACATTACCAGTTGTGCCGACATCTTGCCTATCATTGTCAATACTGAGACAAAGACATTTGCGACCCTGAAAAAAGATCCAACCGAGATTGTGACCAATGATGCCACGAATAACCAGAGTAGACACTAAGAAACAAACAATAAAGCATACTTACCTTCATAACTTTGCGATACCCATTGGGTCTCCCCTGAACTCTTGTTACAAGTTCCACTAAAGAGATATCAGCAATTGAGCACAAAACTTCTCCACGAAAACCAAAGTTTCCCACACAGGAATCCTTATCATGAAAAGGCCAAAGTTTTGATGTCGCTGCATAACCACATTTTCACAGAAGAGCTCAAGGAAAAAACAAAATCATTGGGTAATAATGCAATATTCCTGGGGACTTTGTCTTGAATCTTAACCTTTTTTCTATTAATATGGAAAAGGGAAGGGGGTAATGAGGCATATCCAGTTTGACCTAACATTACAGACTCCGCTAAAGCTATATAGTACAGAATAAGAGGTATCAAGCTCGCAAAACAATTATGTTCGAATGAAACCCAGTTTTCTCTTCTTCTTCTCGCTCTTCCTCAGCTGCTAGTCTGCTACTGTAGTTTGTACATGACAACAACCTACAAATAGTTGGGGTCACACACGAGAGCTGCCCAGTTCCTATCAGATAGATGGGGGCTGGGCATCCATCAAATTATATGTAGTATACTTATAGATATATATAGTATATTTTATAAAAAATGTAGTACATTTTTATAAAATTTTAATTAGTATATTTTCTTCATGAATTTAGAATTTACTAAAATTGTAGTATATTTATAAAAATCGTAGTATATGTTTTAGAAATCGTAGTATATTCCTATCTGATAGATATATCAGATAGGTACTAAGCATTTCCCGGTCACACACATAAAAGCAGAAAATGTTGTGTAATAGACTGGCATATTGGAAAAGGGCAATTTAGGAAGTTCAATAGAATTGTGGTAGCTTATAGAAGAAGCTAGGAAGTTAGCTATAAATAAGAGTAGATTATAGAGAGAGGGTTAGGTTGAAAATTGTTAAGTAGAACTTTTAAGAGTTCTTTTGGAGAGATAAGACTGTTGATGAATCTGATTTTCCCAAGATGAATCTGCATATTCCACACACTTAGAAGCCATATGAACAAGCCTCAAATATCAATTACTTGCTTCTAACAATAAACTTAAACCTCCCTATATTGAGATGTTCAAATCAAAATTTCAACTTACCCTTTTAAGAAAGCAAAGTAAAAGGGTTAATTGGTTTTAAATTGTGCAAACTAATCCATCCCGAAAGTACCCTTTTTATTCAAATAGTAGCATTGCTTCGCTAGAGATGAAAGAACAATTTGGAAACCAGTGAAAAATCCAAAACCAAAAAGGAAGTCTTACTTCTGGTGACAGAGGGTGTAATAGAGTGTGCATGGACGTGCAAGTTATTCATATGCACTGGTGGTGCTCTAGTCAAGTTAAATACCTGAAGTGGCAACCTTGAGAATAAACTAGGTTGCTAAATCAAATTTCTGCCACGGATAAGTGAACTTTTTTGACTAGGAAGTGTTTGCAAAATGGAAATCATCTGGCAGTTCATGGAATTTTAAGAAATATCTTATCTAGAATTTTATCAGTTCTGAAATCATTAAGAAATACTACCCCATCCACCAATCATAACCGATACAATGCAGCCCAATATATCCACAAGTTATGCAGCTTTGTTGGTGCATGAAGGACAGGAGAAGAGAAGATGGGAGTGATCGAACAAGGAGACCAGAGAGTGGTAACAGGTAATAAATATTGCTTCCTTAGCAACGTTGATATAGGCTTTCGATCCATATGAAGAATCAGCATGTAGCATATGGCATGGTTACTCGTTCTAAAACCACTAATCACTTTGTTCTCAAGTCAAAACTTCAGCGCCCTAGGCCCTCCAGATTTTTTTCATTCTTCTTTTTAACAAATCTGCGTTCAAGCAGTCAAATTGAGAAGTCCAGAGCCAGTGTAATGTGTATACATATCATGTCCAAGCTAAGAGTAAAGTTTCAAATATATAATGCGTTGTCCAAAGCACAACATTTCCCCTAACATAGTAACATGTTGAGCAAGTAGCAGTAAAAAATACTATTTCCCTAATTCAAGATTTCAACATCGGGGAACAAACTAAAAATTTATAATCTTCAGAAAAAACAAAGTAAAATCTTGAAGTGGAGTTGAGGAAGAAATTTTGACAAAGCACTTTTCAAGCACAAAATGTGACATAAACTTCAGGTGCTTAAACCATAACTCGAGATTGTGAAAGAATTTGATATATCCATTGCATAAATCACATGAAGAGATGAAACCAAAGCATTTTCTAATTTCCAACACCTACTGGTAGACGGTTAATGCAAGCTAGGAGCATAAAATTTGTAGGCCAGCAAAGATATTCTCCCCTGCTTCAAAAATGTGATGTTTTCACGTGAAGGAAAAGACTTAGTTTGTCAAAATATTCGACCTTGTAGCTTAGATGTCAGGAAGTACGTCATATAGAGCATGTAAACGTATTAGACCTAAAATTCAAATTGTATGGGAAGGTATGAAGTTCTAATCAAAGAAAAGTCCTTATTACCATATCGTTCTCCCAGCAACACCAGTCCGTCCCGGCTGATACCTGATCCTGCATATGCAACACATATGAAACCATTTAGTGCTATAATCAACTACTTACACCATACTTAACAGACAACGTAACAGACCATTGTCTTCTACTTTGACGTAGCCGTTGTTAACAGCAACAAAGACAGATACCTGAAACAATACAATGGTTGTTAAACTCCAAGTATCCAATATTACGTGCTTAATGATAAATCTTAAGGATGAGCCATCATATTCTTCAGCTAACCATTGTCTAACACGATGACAACCACAGAGACTGATCCCTTAAACAATAGGATAGTGGCTAAAATCCAATACCACATACATTCTTACTCAATAATAATCAATCATAGTAGGGTAAACTTATTTCAATATTAAAAACAGAATTAACATAACAAGAGGAAAAGCCTACTTTCGTTGCACCAGCATCTAGGCTGTTATATATGAGCTCCTCGACAACAGTAGTCAAGCAGCCAATGATAAACCCTGAGCGCACCATACTTGAAACAGCCTCCGGCAAAGGCTTGATGGTTTCCATCAAGAATACGCTACAATTAACCAATCCCTTTGGCCATCCAAACTGCAAGTAACTTCCATTCAGTTACTAAACAATCATCAAGGAAAGAAAATCAAAAGGAGCAAAAACTATATAGTTTCTCACTTCAAGCATCACTATACTAATATTTAAGTAGAATATGTGATCTTCCAAAAACCCTTTTCAGATTAAATTAACCAATATCTTATGAATAAAAATATGAAATTATATACTGGGTCATCAAATAAATTATATACTACTAACATTTTAGCCTTAAAAACAAACCCTAATTACGCAATGTCACAACGATACAGCAAAAATGAATAAATAATTAGCTAATAAATTTTGAATTCTTACTCTAATAAGTGTAAGCTACAAATTATAAACCTCAAAGCGTATATCAAATGAGTCTTACACAACAAACCCTCGATTATTTAGAAGAACCAAGTTTCGGGTTTCATCGAAAAACGATAAATTTGCCCGCAATCCATAAATTGTTTCTGTCCTCTTCTCCTCTGCTCTTGAAATTCGGAAATGGTAACTTGATAATGAAATTGTGGGTCGTAAAATTGCCGAATTTTTAGATAGAAAGGTAGAATGAACGAATGTAGAGACTAGAGAGATATTCAAGTTGAAAATGAGGGTTAGGTTTAAAGATTACTTCTTTGATTGATAATGGAAAGGGGTCGATGATTGTTGTAGCTTTGTCGTTGCTAATTGCTCACAGAACTTGTAGTAAAGTAGCGCAAAAGTTTCTCCATATAAGAGCTTAAGCTTTTCACTTACTCTTGATGAAGTGAGAGTTTGCCTAGTTTGGAATGGAAGATTGCCTGTTTCATGTACTTCCACTTCCCAATGTTTGTTTCCTCTCTGGCTTTTCCCGGCAAAAAGATGTTGTCGATGTTCAGAAATGGAATGGGGGGTAGGAAAAAAAAGACTTTAAATAAGGCCATAAGGGCATGAGTTTACACCTGTCAAAAGTTTACCCGAGACGAATCGGACACGAAATAAGTGGTTAGTGTTGAGCATTTTTACTCGTTTAGTTAACACTTAACACGAGCTTACACGATTAATAATTAGGTGGGATAAGTGTTGAGATTTTCAAAATAAAATTGATATATCACGGGCGGAGACAAGGGGGTTGGCGGGTAGAGATCGCAATGGGGCGAATCTGGATCGGATCCTGTTGGATTCGGATCCAGATCCGTTTCCCAGGAGACAGATCCAAATCCGACCCGGATCCGCGATTCTCGAAAATAAGGATCCAGATCTACAGATCCAACGGGTCCATGGATCTTGAACGGATCCTCTCTTTTTTATTTTAAAAAAGTTAATCTATACTTTATAGATAGTTATTTGTACTTTTTACACGAAAAATACATATACATAATTTTAGCGGGGGTAAAGCAAAACATTTACCATATTTTTAATCGTTATATGAATGTTTCTAAGTAACGACTTTATTATAATTGTTACCTATTTATTGTGTAGTGGTTCACTTAATATTTATTTTCAAAGTTATATATTACATAATAAGATTATTACACTATAGTATCTTATTTATATACTATTTATCGTTATATTTTTTTTAAAAAATAAAACGGATCTGGATCTCAAGTGGAAGATCCAGATCCAGTTCCGTTTGCAAAACAAGGACCCGAATCCAGATCCGCCGGATGGCCCGGATCCAAAAGATGAAGATCCAAATCCTATTAAACGGATCTGGATCCACTGGTCTGAACCGGGTCCAAGATCTATTTCCAATCCTATTGGCGGGGGTCACGGCCTCCCCGTTGGTCCAAGTTAAAAATTGTTTTTGCACTAAATATACTTGCAAATTTAAAGTTTAGTTGGTTTTCTGGGAATTTCGATAATAAGTGACAAAAATATACCAAGCTTTCAATCCCCACGTCAGACATTTTTCCTCCTTTATTTTTAACATTCGATTCTTCATTTCTTACAAAACATAAAAAGTAGCTTATCTATTTTCGGCCCCCTTCGTATTAAAATTCTAACTCCGCCACTACATTTAATTTAAATATATAGAAATTCGTAAAATTATAGTATTATGATATGAAAGTAACAAATGTAAACTTTTACTACATTCTTCAAATTTCAATGTGCATAAAGATTCTGATAAAAAAAATGCGCATAAAGGTTAGTGGTTCTTCCTCGTGGCGTTTTGGACCTTGAATTGATAACCTTGTTTTTTTAATGAAATTTCTACCTACTCTAAAAAAAAGGTTAATGGTTAGCTAAAGAAAGCGATACAACAAAATTAGACACGAAAAGTTGATTTATTATCATAATTTTCTAAATAGTATGGCTTAGGCGGGTTTAATGGGTTAACCTGATTAATCAATTAATTAGACAGGTCGGATTAGGGTTAAGGGTTTCTCACACGTTTAGTTAAATGGGTCGGGTAGTGTCAAGAGTTTTCGACCCATTTATTTTTAGCACGGACACAAAGTCAACACGACAAAACCTATTTGAAAAGGTCGCACACATTGATGCTTTGAGACAATTTGCTAGTTTAGGCCTCTTCTTTTGGCCTGAATCGAGGTGAATTAAATTGGAAGGCCCGGTGTGAACTTAATAGAACTGGCCCGGTGAGTTAAGCTTCGTATGTTGAACCAGAAGTTATTAAAAGAGGCAGTCTAGCATTATATTAAAATTCGATTAACTTAACCTCATCACTTTATTTTAAGAGTCCATCATTTCATTCAAAAAGGTCCTTTAAACTAAAATTAGACGGTCTCTTGTAAGACCAACTCATGCTGAATTGAAACCTACTGAAGTGAACTAAAATTAATTTCCATTAGACCTAAACTGAACTGAACTTATATTTTACGAATTGACTAATCTTTTCAATAATATCAAGTAGAATAATATAATTAATAATAATAATAATAAATTTTAAAATATTAACATAAATAATAAGTATTATTATTACATTATTGTTTTAATAACCATAATCACATTATTATATATATATATATATAAATAAATATACTCCCTCCATTTCTTTTTGTTGTTGCATATATTGTAGTTTCAAATGCCAAAGAAGATGATGCCATAACCCATAAGCATGTGGGTAAGGACAACAATTAAGGAGTCCACTTATTTTATAATAAATGTGGTGATGAAAGTATGTGACAGGAAATTATAAGGTACATGTGGGATCAAAAAGTGATAAAGTAGGGGTAGATAAGTAATATAATTGTTCCATGTATGTAGAAAAAGATGAAAAAGTAGGACAAAAAACCGGACAAAAATGGAAAATATGAAAAACAAAAATAAACGGAGAAAGTATATATTATTATCAATGATGATTTAAAGGGTAGAAATATTAATAATAAAATAAAAAAACTTTAACTGTCCATTTTATTTTATTTTTATAAGGAAGTAATATTTTCATTGAAAAATAAGATACAACCTTAACAGGAAGCAGATAATACATACCATATGGGGAGGAAAATGCCCAAAAGGGTGAAAAAAACCAAACCAACATCATAAGTATTAAGGGAACGATAACAAACACGATCAAAGAGTATCAAGCTATCTCATCATATCTTTATTACTCATCTGCTTGGGAAGACATTGTTGACTTCAAGTCAAGAATTTACATTGCAAATTTTGAACAACAAAGGTAGGGTGTTGGATATATTGGTTTCACACGACTAAATTCATTTGGAGCCAAATATGATAAATAAAGCGGTCACCATTGTGTTGAAGCACATTGTTTGAACTTGGAAACCTTTGAGCGATCCATCCACCTAGCTATAAACTTTTTGTAGGGAAGTAGCATGACAGTTGAGTTTTTAGTCGATCTTTGATAATATTCCACATGAGAAAACTATACGAGCAATTGAAGAAGATATGGGAGGAAGACTCAAAGAATTGTCCACAAAGGGGACACATATCATCATCACAAAACCAAAAATCCCTTCACCCTATCTCTTATTGTGAACTTATCAGATATAGCCAACCAACATACAAATTTATGTTTAGGGATGTTAAATTTAGGAAAAATTGCCAAAAAATCACCTTTTAAAACCACGATTTTGCGAAAAACCGCCTTTAAAATATTTTTTTGCGAAAAGAAACCTAAAACAAAATTTTGTTTGTGAATAGAAACCTCGAGGGAAAAATCTAGAGTTAACCCATTTTCTTAGGCGTTGACCTACCCTCTTTCCTATCAACCAGCTTAAATTCTTATAACAGCACACACGAAATATTCTCTTCCTCCTTTAATGTTTCAAACTATATCTCTAAAAAAAGGGTAGATTGATTAATGCATGCAGTTTCTTTTCGCAAATCTATTCTTAATTTAGTTTTTTTTTGCAAAACCTGATATAATTAAAAGGTGGTTTCTCGTAAAATCGTAGTTTTAAAAGGTGATTTCTCGCACTTTTTCCTTAAATTTATTCCAAACCCCACAATACTAGCATACCCTTTGAGGGGCTTGGGACAACCATTTGTACCCACTATGCATTGAATAGCCTTTGATAGGATTGGCAGACCAAAAATGTAACACCCTAGTTTTTCCACGGGGACAAACCTGAGGCGTTATGAAAGGAAATACTCTTGAACAACAACAACCTTTAACAATATGAGTATTAATAATCACTATATACATAAGTTCTTTACAAAATTCCGGATATCCGTTTAACCAACTCAAACCTTTTTAAAGAAAAGAATTGTGGTGGTCTTAGTTGAAACCCAACTTCTTCAAGCTCAAACTAAAGCAAAGTTAAACTTTTGATAAAAAGTCAACTCTTCAACTTAGTCAACAAAAGTCAACATACTCGTACTTATTCAAATCTCAGTCAAAAGTACTCAATCTTAGTCAAATGTAGTGGAAAATAAAACATACTCAAACCTCAAAATCAATTAAAACATTCCAAGTATAAGAACCATCCATATGGTCTCTAAATAACAATAATATCCAAAAATCCATATGCGAAATAAATAATGTAATATCATCAAAGGAACTTAGTTAGTTAAATGAGACGAGAATGAAATGGAGTTTAATTTGGCGTGTTTAAAACGACAAAAAATTGAAACTTACGGTCAAATATTCGAGTAAAAAACGTTGACTTTTATAATTCAGATACGTAGTATAAGCGTTTAAAATGGTTTTAATTTGAAAATTAAACCAAAATTTCAGCCATTATTTTTGTGTGTTTTTACTCATTTTATGTTTTATTAGAAAAACACAAGTATATATCTTCTTTACTTTTCTTCCTTGGGCCAAAAATGTGTTGTAATAAAATCAAATAGAGCACATTCTCTAGTTTCCAATCTAGTCCAGTTAATCATGACCTTTTTCCGTTGACCCAATTCAACCTCCCACCCACCATATTCCATATGCGATCATTATCCCCACAGACTACGAGAGCAGTCGCCTACGCTTCTCGTGGATCCACCACACCATAGGGAAAGATAAGGGGTCCTTGTTGCCGATAAGGAAGATGTGCAGGAAAGAGGACGAGAGAATAACTTTTGGAACCCTGTCCACAAATTATTAAGGGGTTTCCTTACCTAGTCCTTTCTTAATTCATCTCTCTTAACACACTCACAACCAAACACATTACTGTTCTGACTACGACAGGGAGAGGTTATAACTCATGTAAACATATTTTTCTCGAACGGTGGAAAACATAACCTTTTAAAACAATTTCATTTTTATTAGCAAAAACTTTATAGGTTTGTATCTTTTTTAGATGTGCAACATTTTTATTTATCAATGTTGAACAAACAATTTTTATGTTTTTTATTTGCACAATATGACTTTCCATAAATTAATTGCCTAAAAACATGTATTTTTTATCATCACTATATACATATTCCATACATATATGGATGTGGATAAAAGTAATAAGACAATGACAAGACACACCTTGTCTACACTTGATCAAGCACAAAAAAAGATAGTAACTTTACTTTGGAACCCTAATCCAAACATGGGAACTTTTTTATATTTTCATTACATCCAAACATGGGAAATTTTATTTGTAGTAGAAATGGCAAATTCGGTAATAGGTTTACAAAACAAAGGTTGAATTAACTGTAAAAATAGTTCAGGTGAATATCATCATATTCTTATCTTAAGACCAATATTAAATGTATTAATATTATTTCTTACAGTAATTACAATTACAAATTACAACCCATCTGTCCCATAAGATCTTCCATTTTTCCTCCTTCTCCCCCCTACAATTGGTTTTTGTCCCCTCTCACCATCCTCATCTTTCTCTCTCTCTTTCCTCAAACCCTAATTTCAACTCCTCATATTTTTTTCCTCTGCTTCCATTAAAGATCAGGTTAATTTCTTCACCTTTTAGCTTAATTGATCACAATTCTTTGTTGGGTTTTTGCTCTTTCGATCATTTGAATGAAATTATACTTCACATTTTAATGGCGTTTGCTAAAATTTCTTAATCTTTGTATGATTCTATTAATAAAGTTGTTAACTTTGATGATGATTAGCATTTCTTTTGATTCATTTGGGTATTATTTTTGTTGTGGTTGATGATTAGCATTGAATGATAATAAACCCTTCATTTAGGTTTAGTCTTATTTGTCTGCTTTGTTGTTTAATGGGATTTTGATTTGTTTATATTTATTGGGTATTGTAATTTTGATTTAGATCCTGAATTATGAGTGGTTAGCAAGTTGCTTATTAAGTTTTGGTCATTTTGGTTGATGGGTTTTTGTTCTAGGGCAAATTCAGATGTAGATGGAGGGTTTGGTGTTGAATTGAATTGTGAGAGGGTGCTCTTTTTGATGTTGTTGTAGCATGAATGCAGTTGTGGCAGTTGTTTTATCATGTGGAAAATTTATGTTCTGGGTTAGGGATTGTTGAAAGTTAGGGGAATTCACATGGATGCCGATGAGTGCAATACGAATCACTTAGATGCTGATGTTCGTTTGCCTCCTCGAAAGCGTCTACTAGCTGGGTTGAAAAAACAGAGCTGTTCGGAGAGTACGTCCCAATGCTCGCAAGAGAATAATCCAAGTCCAAGCCCCAGCCCTAGTCCAAGCCCATCATTTAATGCAAGCCCTTTGGGTGAGTTTGACGCCCGTCTCAATAATCTGTTGAAATCTTACAAAAATGGATCTAACATGTCCCCTGAGGAGATAGCGGAAGCTGCAGGATCTGCTGCAGCTTCTGCAGCTAAGGCGGCTGAAGCTGCTAGAGCTGCTGCTGAGGAGAAAGCTTCTGTTGCTGCAAAAGCAGTAGCTGCTGCTAAGAGCGCCTTGGATTTGGTTGCATCGATAGCTGAAGAGACTAGCAGCAAGGGTAAGCACCAGAAGAAGAATAAGCTGAAGAAGCATGTCCCTGTTCAACTCTTGTACAAAAATTACCAACCAGTTGAGACCTGTGGGGCAGATGAAGAGCTAGCCAGGAAGCTGCATCGGGCTATAAACAGCTCCCCAAGAATTACTAAACATTCTCCTGGGTCGGACTCTAAGAACCATAGGCACAAGAAGCTCAAAATCTCACCACCCAGTGAGAAGAGCGGTGTTGCTAGTGGTTCAAGGGATGGGAATGCCAAATCACCTTCAGCCTGCAATGCGGATGTTACAGAGGGAGGTGTGGACTGTGAAGGGTCTAATGAAGAGCCTTTTACTGTGAAACTTGATAATAAGGTGTCCAAATTTACTAAGCTTGATGAGGTGGAGGTAAATAGTGTTGAGGGTGAATCAAGTCACTCGAAGGATAAAACCTTTGAAGCATCAGATGATGTATGTAATAATGGTAGGAAGAGAGGTAGAATCAAGCAAAAGAAATTGTCTCTAAGCATATGTAGCTCTAAGGATCAAGCAAACCCTAAAGACGATCAGATTCTGACAAACTCATTCTTAACTAAGGTTAGAACTGATAGATCAACTGCCCGTCATGTATCTTTGCTCTCTTTGGAGCCTCGTGCTGAGAATGTGACAAATATTGAGGTTGGACGAACATGGAAGTGCCAGGATTTCAAAGTCTCTCAGTGCCTTAAGCAGGACAAAGTTGTGCAGTCTTAATGCTCTAATGATATTTGTCGACATATCGCTACCATGATGGAGCGTCCCAACCGAGGTAGGACCTCATCATGATCTTCTTGTAGAAAGGGTCTTATTTATATCTATAGTATCTTTTTGCTTGCAGTTGCATTTGCATTGTATGGGCTTGTTGAGAACAATGTATATTTACTGTTCAGTTTCTCATATCGACGTGTGATATAGAATAGGCTTTCCAATAACGTGTAGTGCCTTTGCTGCTACACTGATACGTGCTTTCACTTTGTAGATCGATGTAGGGTCTAGATGTACAAGACGGTTACATGTATGATCTTCTGATAATTATTCAATGAATGATTCAATTTCTTCCTTTAAAAACTGTGCTTCTTCATGACTGTTATTGGATATTGTTAGAGGAAACTTCGGAAATTAGAGAACATGTTTAGAAGCAGAATGACCATCAGAATTCAGAATTCATTTTTCACAGTTTGCATTAGGGCTTATAAGAGGTTCTCTGAGCATTACCTTTTCTCTTCAACTTAGTAATTATGTCTAAAATTCTTGACAAACTAATGAATGTAAACAATACAATGCATGGTAAATCTACTCATCATTTTATGCTTCACTCTGTTGATGGGAGGTCCATGAGTTTAAGTTGTGTTTTGGGACCGAAATTCAAGATCGGAGGTATATTATAGAGTATCTCTTATGATAAATTTCCAAGTTTCGCATATTTGTTATGAAGTTGTGATCGAATTTCCGTTTTCGAACTCTAATGGATGGTGTTGGCGGCTGCAATGCGTCTTATGAATGAGATGAATTAAGTCAAGGGAAAGTTGATTGTACGAGAAAAGTGATAGTGTTTTCATGTTATATTAAAATTTAACATAGTATCAGAGTCAATATAATATGAACATTTGTAAAGCTGAAGCTGGAGGATTAAATATTTTTGATAAATTGTTGTATCTGGAGTAGAGTAACATGGTATCTGAGTCGATGTGTGATAATCTTAGTGTTTGAACCGCTGAAATTCCAATTATAATTTTCTTTGGCTTGTTATATAATTATAAAATTGAGGATGTTTCATCTTTATGTAACCATTAATTTTACGAACATATCTCTAATACTGAATCGATTCTTGTCCACTCTTTAATAGTGTAATCTATTGATCATTTGTTTAGTTCATTACTTAACGGGAAGTAGTATTATGAGTTTTATCCTTATTCTAATTTAACCACTATTATTAGAAATTTGGGCCCATTGGATAGGCATTTACAAAAGAGTGATAATAAAGAGTTGTAATGTGCAAAGAATTTATATGTAATTTTATTATCAAAGTTTATTGTTGTTGTCCATGTTATGAAACTTGATCTTATGTACGAGAGTTTCATTATAATCAACTATCACTTAATAAAGTATCACTGATGATCAAAAGTATTTGAGAATGAGTTTTCATTATCATAAAAGGCATATTATATAATTATAATTTATTATAAGTTCGCGTATAAATTCATTATCAGTAGCGCCATTCCTTAATCGCGATTATTTTCAAACCTTAAGACAATATCTACCAATTTTTTATTTCAGTTCCATATTTTGTAGATGGATATAAACCAATGAAGATATAAGTTAACCGACGTCTATACTCAATATACCTTTCAATTTTTTAGGCTGAAGTTTAGGTGCAGCAAATTCATCACCTCATGTTCTCCACATGTGTCTTATCATGTATTTTGGATCTTATTCATAGAAATAAAAAATAATGTTAACCTTGGTCTTAGATGCTTAATGAGCTTTTTGGTGGATATAAATCTAATTAAAGCAACAAACAACTTAACGAAACACATGCAGTAGAATCTCTAATGAATAGTTTTTGCAAAATTTCTATGATACTAAATTGGTTGAGGAAAATAAAGTTGCTGGAGAAGCAGAATAGACTGTTTGTTTTTTCTTAGAAAATGAAATATACAATACACTTTATAATATTTTGTCACTAAATTCATGGTGGTTTCCGTGGTATTGAACAGTTGAACTTGCTCAAACCAAAGGTATTTCAAAACTAATGGTTCAAAACTTCAAATGGATAGTCAAGCCTGTATCCAAATCCTCCAAAGTGATAAACCTCACGTGGATGAATGTGCCCATATAGCCAATAATCACTCTAAAATTCACAAGCCTGTTTGGGAAGTTGCATTGTTTCATCGTTATAGAGAGAAAAATACAGTTTTAGATTGGCTCACAAATTCATGGTGCTGATCAAAACAGTGAAGTAATCTTATTGAAGATCCTCCCTTAGCTCTTAAAAATGTATTTTCGATGAGAACTCTAGAGGTGTGGCTATTCCTAGAATAATTATCACTCGGCTTTTGGGTTATAAGGGGTAAGGGAATCGAAAAACTCTTTGATCAAAAAGGTTGTTAACATAACCCCCCTCCATCTCCCCGCCCTTGTGTATTTTCTCCTTCCTTTCTTGTTTCTAGTTGTATTGGTTATTGGGGGCTAGGGGTGGTTTTGTGAAGGTAAGGACGGTGTAAGGTTTGGTGAGGTTGGTTTTGGGGAAATTGGGGTGGTTTTAAGGGGGACTAGGAAGGTGGTTTCGGGGGGAGGTGAGGGTGTTTCACGTTTTGGTGTGGGGTAGTTTTGTGGTTGGGGTGGGTCATGGGTGGTTTTGGGGTCGGGATTGGTTGTTTATAAAAATATAAGGTTGTTTCAGTGGAGGTAGGTAGTTCGGAGCTGAGGTGATAAGGCGGGTAGTTTGATGGAGGTGGGGTGGTGTAAGAAAAAGGATGATGGGTTTCGGGGAGAGGGGTTGTTGATGTTGTGGTGGGGTGGTCAAGGGGGCTAGGGTGAGTTATTTGCGATAAGGGTAGGTTTCCTGCATAGTTAGGTGGTTGTGGTAGTGGCTAGGTGCTATGAGATGGCGTTGGTGGTTGGGGTTAGGGGTTTGCATTTTCCAGTCCGGACCTAGACCTAGACGATTTATTTGCGATAAGGGCGCGTTTCCTGCAGGGTTAGGTGGTTGTGGTGGTGGCAAGGTGCTATGAGATGGTGTTGGTGGTTGAAGTTAGGGGTGTGCATTTTGTGGTTCGGACCTAGACTTGGCCGATTGAAACCAATCTCAATTCCGATCCACAAAACCAAATGAAATAGGCTATTCAGTTCGGTCCAGTCTAAAACTGGTTATCCCGACTCGAACCAGAATTTATTTTGTCTTTAAGAGTTGTTCTTAGGCTTTTCCAATCCTAATCGGTCTTGCTAGTCTTAACCGATCCAGGCCTTACTAATCTAGTCAAAATAATTTTGGTCCTAATCGGTTCGACTTTGGACTGATGCACACCCCTAGTTGGATGGTGTTGGTGGCTAGTCAAAAGGTAGGTGGTCAAGTGTTTTCCTTAACTTTTTTTTATCCAAGGGCATGTTTGCATAATTTTTAGAATATAAACGGAATGAAAACAATTCAGATAATTGATACTATTATTAGTTGTTTGGTTTTTAATCTAGTAAAGGAATAGCCATTTCATCATGTGAAGAGGACAATCTAATGATGAAGAGGTGGAGGAGAGACAATTTTATTGCACGGATATTTTGTTAGACCTAATAGAGTAGCTTTCAAAGTGGGGTCTAAACTATTATGAGAGAGATAGAAGCACGCAGAGAAAAGATGAGGATGAGAGAGAAAGATGTTACTCATTTTGAATTGGAGGAGGATAACAATATTGTTATTTCGGATTGAAGACCAAAAACAGTGGTGGTAAGGGTGAAGGCAACTAAGGGATTTGGTTGTCATAACAGTCCAACCAAGCAAAATGAAATGGATTCAAGCTGCCATTACGATTGTTAACCTTCATTTTTTCAAATACCAAATGTTACGCCATAAAATTTATATAGCTATTGGTGCAGGTTAAGAGTCATTGCAGCTACACGCTTCCAGCTTGGAGCCTCCAGCTAAGGAAATCCAGCTTGAAGTTCGCCAGCTAAGGAAGACCAGCTAGATATCCCCCAGCTAAAAGAATACAGCTCTGTTTTCTAAAGCGTTACAAATCAAGGCATCAAAGTTTGAAGATTCGCATAAAGATAAAAGCCATAAATGCAAAGGCAATAAAGAAGCAAGAATCGTGCTAATTGGCATTAATGGCAGGCATAAATAAAGGATTTGAGGCTGTTTCAAGCGATAGCTAGGTTCCAACGGCTATAATCTTCCTAGTTATATATACATTCGAAGCAATTGTAAAAGGAACAAATTGATACACTTTAGCAATTACATACGCAAGTATTAGCACTGTCTAATTAGCTTATAAATTACGAGTTGCTTAGTTACAAAGGCACTAGGGCTGTAATCAAATACACTAGCCTTTTATGCACGCTATGCGTGCGACGACTTTTTAGGCTACATTGGCGAAACCTATATGAACTCATCAAAGTTGTCAATTGTAAGTTGTATATCTCAAAATAATATGTCCCTAAAAAACCTCAAAAACTATGAAATAATATGCAAGTAACATTTCTCTGATTCATACCTGCAAATTTTATACTATTATTTTAGTACATCCATAGTCCATATTATAATAAAAATAAAATTTAAAAAGTACTAATTAATTCAAATAAATCGAAGACAACAAACTCTTTTCCTTTCCTAATTGCAAAAATGAAAAAAGAAAGTAACAATAGAAGTAATAAACATTGAATAAAAAAGAGGAAAAAAAAAGAAATAAGTTGGGGGTAAAGTCGAGATCTAATTGGTGGAAACAAAAGCACACGGATCACACCCAAAACACCCCCACAACCGTAGAAACAAAACTTAAATCCAACGCTCAAAATCCAAAATCCTCATCATCTTACAAAAAGTAAACCCACTATATAAACACACACCATCATCATATTCCTCGATATCATCTTCCATCATACTATAGTATAAAAATTCTTACACAATCTTCATCTTATTCATCAAACAACTCTCTGCAACAAACAAACACAACAATGGATACTACAGGAGGAAAAGCAAAGAAAGGAGCAGGAGGAAGGAAAGGAGGAGGACCAAAGAAGAAGCCAGTATCAAGATCAGTGAAAGCAGGGTTACAGTTTCCAGTTGGTAGAATTGGGAGGTATTTGAAGAAGGGGCGGTATGCTCAACGTGTTGGTACTGATATATTGTCAAACGATTGAGGAAGAAATGGAATGGAGAAGAGGAAGGAATGGAATTCTTATACAGTTGTGGGTTCCTAGTTATTAGGATTAGATAGTGGGTTAGTTATTAGATATTGTTTAATTTTTTTTATAATTAAAACGTGGGGTGGGGTGAGGACTGGAAGTTATGTAAAGAAGGTGGGGGGTTTTGTAAGGAAGGTGGGGTGGGACACCTACGTGGGTTTTTATTTGGGTTGGGGAGTTTTGTTTAATTATTGTTTTTTTATTAATTTGAACGTTAATCTCTACACTAAAGGGTAAGGATAAAATGGGCAATCCATTAAGTTTGGTGTCCCACCCCTCTTCCCTTACAGTATAGAGATAGTGGATTGGTGGACTCAAAGCCACCCGCGGTTTTTCCCTTGTTCCACGGGTTTCCGCGTCACCACCTCTGGTGTCTTGTCTTCATCTTTATTTCTGCTTTAACTCGTTCATTTTTAGCTGTGTTTGACAGCTACCGACAACCTGGTGGAATCTTGGCTGTAGTTCCCAGCTAAGTTTTGTCCTAGCAAGATTTAGCATAAACACCAAACATGGTCTAAGTGGAGTGGGATGTGGTAATCAAAGTAGAGAAATTTGAGGGTAGGAAAGAGGGAAAGGGAAGAGCAAAAACATTAACTAAGGTTTCAACTTTCTTGTAGCTCCCTAATCAAATTAAGGATCTAACATTCACTTTATGCGCTCATGATTGTACATTTGAAACTTTGAAAGTATAACATGTGAAAAACAATAGCGAGAAATACTACTACTAATAATAATAAACATTATAGATTACACAAGAAATAACATAAAACTCGATATTTGAGCGAAAACACTCACTTTGCATTAAGACTTTACAATTAGTATGAAAGGACTTCTATAGAAGGAATTTTTGATCTCTCTAAGAACTCAAACCTGTGTACATTACAGTTTCTCTCTTCTCTAATGCATAATAAAATAATGGAAATTTTGGCAGGAATAATCTCCACACTAATTCGTTCTCCTCAAAATAATCCGAACTAATATGGATTATTCCTGAATAATCCCAACTATAAGTATTGTCTGCCCAAATTGATCCTATGACCTGTTTTAACTAGTTAGCCAGTCATATGGGCAGCATAATAATTGTGATCCGCTCATCTTTCTTTTTTCTAATTATTTTGATTATTAAAATTTAAATATTTTTTCTGTAAACTTTAAAGTTTTTACATCAATTTTTTAAGACATTTTGAAATTCGAAAAAACTCCCGACGAATTGATTTATTAATTTTAAAAAAAAAATTATTATGAAAATGAAATAAATATTCTAAAAACACCACACAATAGGAAAAAACCTAAACTGCGCCAACCCCCTCCATCCTCCCTCACCCTCATACCCTACCGGTAACCTCTTGAAAACCCTCACGTAGCCTCCCTCTCACCCACGAAACCAAGCCCCAACAACTAATCTCAGCTTCACCGCCCTCCCCCAGCCGCTCCAGAAGAATCGAACCTCTACTCAGGAAAAGTATTATCAAACTTGCTTCCTCTCTCTCTCTCTATATATATTAAAAAGCGTAAGGACAAATTTTAATCCGCCACGTGTTACTCTCCCTTCTTTTCAACAATATTTTATCTACGTTATCCTCATAAAAAAGTACAAATTATCCATGAAAAGTTTTGAACCCACAACCTTGTGCATGAAAGATAAATGTTTTAACCATTGCTCCACTAAACTATTGTTGTTTCTTTTATCGATATAATAATGATATTATGTTCTAACCATTGCTCCACTACAATATTGTTGCTCCACTATACTAATAACGAAGTAACGAGCTTAACCTAAGCCATACACGAACTTAAATATATATAAAGAACAAAAGCTAAATTGTTTAGTTATGTTCGGCTGTCAATTTAGTTTTAAATTAGATTTTTTAAAATTTATATTAAGTTATAAAGTACAAAATAATATATTAGCTCATGATTATTCTAGAAGGGGCGATCTATACAATCGAACGAGGTAAAACAAAGAAGGATAGAAAAACTCTTGCTTTCTCTTTAACTTTTTTTCTCAATGCAACTGTTTGACTTTTACGCTTGGTGATACACAATTACACATACATAACCATAAGTTATTTTAATCACCAATTAGTAAAAAAATCATAAAGAGTTGACAGGTTAAGAAATACAATTCTTCTCTATTTCCTAATTTCAAATCATAATTCACGCTACTGTAATGGTATGGCAGTTCAAATTCTGAATTTTAACCTGGACTAATAACTGCATGACTGCATGATCTATGATATTGAGATTTCAGTGAATAGTATTATCAAATATCAAGTACACAGGAAAAGAAAGTGAAGGTTGTTTCTGTCCAAGACAACAACAATATATGTGGTGGTGGGTACTTGGTGGAATCGTGGCTCCCGAACGTCCTTCGTGGTGGTGGTTACCTGCAAAACAAGGAGAAACCTCAAGGGTGGTTCCGAGGATCGCCTCTCAGATGCCTAAGTCAGTCCAAGTTGAGCACAAGATCTCTAGTAGAGAGAAAACGAGTATCAAGTGCAAGTATTTTGTGAGTGTTTTATTGAACGTACCTTACCCATGCATGGGCATGGGTATTTATATGAGACATGGACTTGTAACTGACCTAGTAAAGTGAGTGGGCCTCTTTGGAAGTGGGCCAAGGTGGAACGAGGCCTTCATTAAACTCCAGCCTAGAGGTTATGTCCGGAGCGGTCTGCCTGAGGAGGTCTGCTCTGCTCCAGGTGCTCTGACGTGGAGTGGCAGGACCAGTGGTCTGCTGCCAGCTGGAGGTCTGCTGGGCAGACCCCATACAATTAGCCCCCCGGACCCAGTATTTGCAGACTGCAATATGCTGGGTACGTTTGTTTTTGGTCTGGCGTTCTGCTTTTCGCAGACTGGTACGTGGCTGTCTGGGAGTTGCTCTTCACAAACTCCAGAATGCTTCCATTTTTCCCGCCCATTTGGTTGGGGTGTTGAGCAAGGGTCATTAATTCATTTTGAATTGAATTGAATTGAAGTGACTCTTTGGGTTCCCAAGGAATGTAATGATGATAAGTTGGTGCTGAGTGGACGAATTGTGCCTATTTAAAGGCTGAATCGACCTTTTGTGAAGCTTTTCAGTTTCTTCTTCTTCGAACTCTTTGCTTTCAAACTTTCCTGTTGTTCTTCAAGAATTTCTTTTCGCCCTAGCCATTTTCAAGTGATTTCTCTCGATTATCCTGGGATTTGTTCTGCGTTTGGAGCTCGATTTGATATTTGATACTGTTGCGTTTATGGCTTTCGTCTTCTGTTTTCTCGGCGTCTTCCGTTCTCTATCTAGGTAAACTCTTTTTCTCAGATCTACTTTTGATTTTTTCCTTCTTGGATGGTTTGGATGTGATCTTCTCTGTGTTTATGGATTTTCCCCCCTTTTTCCTTCTGTACGCACTCATTTGCCTGTGTTTTTGAGGTTAGGGTTTCTTTCATTTAGTCTTCAGATGCGATTGTTTATTTCTTTGTTTCATAGATCTGTTTGGTGTTGTTTCATTTCCGTTCTGCTGCTCTGGATGATAGGCTCTGCTCTGCTTCTTCAGCGGGGCTCCGCTCTAGTTGGTAGGCTCTGCTCTGCTTCTTCAGCTGAGCTCTGCTCTACTGTTGTTTGTGGGATTTTTAGGGTTTGCTTTGTTTACCCTGTTATCCTCTTTATTTGCTGGGTTGTAGGCCTGTGATGTGCCTTCATTGTTTTGTTTGCGTCATTTGCAAAAAAATATCCTATTTCTTGGCTATCTCTGATCTTCACATACCATACATATCCTTGCCCTCCAGTCTGGTAGCTCAGTCTGTAGGTCTGAGGTGCCAGACTACTTTTGCATGTATCTTTTTGTAAGAAAAGCAAGAAAATAATCTATTTCTTGGCTATCTCTGATCTTCACATACCATACATATCCTTGCCCCCCAGTCTGGTGGCTCAGTCTGTAGGTCTGAGGTGCCAGACTACTTTTGCATGTATATTTTTGTAAGAAAAGCAAGAAAATATCCTATTTCTTGGCTATCTCTCATCTTCACATACCATACATATCCTTGCCCCCCCAGTCTGGTAGCTCAGTCTGTAGGTCTGAGGTGCCAGACTGTCTTGTGTTGTGATTTTAAGTCTGATGTATTGTCTTCTGCATCTTGTATTGTGTAGAATGTCTACTTCTCAGTCTGTTGCCTCCCGTGGGAAGGGTGTCGTATCTACTTCTTCATCTGAGCCAAAGGAGCCTTATCCGATGGACACTCAGTCTCCGTTTTTGAAGTTGGATCTGCCTCGGTGTAAGGACGAGGTGGTTCCAGAGGAATGGGAGGTCTTTGACCCCTGGAACGGCTTACGCAAGGAGGTGTTGGGTCCTGAAACCAACAGGTTCCCTCACAACTATAATTTTAAGCCTACTCTGCCCACAGTCAAATAGGACTACAGTTCCAATGAGATGCGGCTTACTGCCCTTTATGACAGCAAGGGCAAGCCTTACTTGGCGAAGAAATCTGCAGATGCGTTTAAACGGGCGCATGCTGCGTACTGCCTTGAGATTGCTGCGGAGATCAAGCCGCTTCGCGGATCTTGGGTAGTACTTCCCAAGGAGGGTCAGAGCATGGTAGATGTACCAGAGGGGTACACTGTCGTTTTTCTTAAGCAGTTGGAGTTTGGGCTTAGATTTCCCATCCACTGGTTTTTGGAGTGGGTTCTCTGTGAGTACCGTATGGCGCTGATATCACGTATTTATATAGAGTTTTCTCCCTTATTTACAAGCTAATTTGTGCGTCATTGGAGCTCTTGGGAGCTATTTTGTGCTAACTATCGTATGTAGTTGTGGTTTCGTGTTTTAGTATTGAATTGCAGGTTTTATGGAGTTTTCTCCTTATTCCCGAGCCTTTTGGAAGCAACCACGGCTTTACGAGATGTTACGAGGCACGTAGGATGGCTCACGAGCTTTATGGATAGTTTAGGAGGTCCCAAGACCCCTAAACGTGAAGATTAGAGAGCCAAAGAGTCAAATGAGGTTTCCGTGCACTGATCGGGCAGAAATGGCCCGATCGGGCGAAATATTATGATCGGGTACGAAAGTTGCGGACCCGATCGGGCAAGGCGTGCCCGATCAGATCGGGCGGGAACACATGTGCCCAGACCCGATCGGGCATCTACCGCCCGATCCCATCGGGTCTAGTGCTGCTAGGTCTTATTGGGACGCTGCGGAGGAGGCGAGCTTGCTGGCACTTTTTGTCGCCAGACCCGATCGGGTGACTACCGCCCGACCCGATCGGGTGGGCCGCTTTTCTCGCCTTATTGCTGCACTGCTGCTGCCAGAGCCCAGAAGTGAAGTTGGGGGAATTTGTATATGGACCCGATCGGGTCTGGCGCTCTTTATCGCGCTTTTTTCACTTTTTGTTCCCATTTTTAGTAAACTTGAGGGGTATTATAAATACCTTTTCCTCTCTAGATTTTCAATCATCTTTTATTCATCTTTCATTAGGTTTTAGACTAGTTTTATTCTACATTGCTCTTAGTTTAATTCAAACACTTTAGATTAATTTAGAGGTGATCAAACCTATTTCGATTTCAATAAAAGTTCCTGCTTTCCGTTAATTGGTACTCTTCTCTACTCTTTATCTCTTTAATTACTTTGATTGCTTAGTTTAATTATTTAATTGTTCATGATGCAATTCTTAGGGTTTCATATTAGTTTTGTTGTTGTCAATTCAATTATGAGTGAGTAGTTCTCTTTCTAGGGTGTTAGATAGGAAAGCCATGTTTATACCATGATTGTGATTAAGATTTCTATCAATTTCTAGGGCTTGATTAGGGTGATTGTGATGTGGTTTGTTCTTATTGAGTAATTAATGTCAGTGTACAATTTCATTGATTGCTTGTGGTTAATAGTTGTTTGCACAGATCCGTCTTACGACTAGAGGCCTAGGACACATCAGTAGTTCTGATTACGTTAGTGAACATGCGGCGTATGTTGAACTATGAGCGTTGAGTCTTAACCATAGCTCAACATAGGCTCTAATTCCCCGACTCTTGACTTAGGTTTTAATAGTAGTTGACCCTATTTGATTGGTATAAGCATGGTGGACCGACCGAATACCCTAGACTTTTATTCCATAGTTTAATCCTCGATTTATTCAGTCTTCCGTAGTCTATTCCTTAGTTTAATTAATTCCTTCCTGATTTCATCTGGAGTAGCTGAATTGGTTGAATATTGATTTAGAAACTCTGTCTCCCTGTGGATTCGACCCTGCTTCCACTGATTACCTAGTTAGAGGTCCGTAGGTTTATTTTTGATTAGGTGACACGACTAAAACCTATCAAATTTTGGCGCCGTTGCCGGGGAGACGGCTAGTTCTCTAAGTTTTTATTTAATTATTTGGTCTACTTCTCTGTACCTCATTGGAACTTCATTGTTTCAACCGAGGTACGTTTTACTGCTGCTTTTTGTTTCTTTTGTATGCCCAAGTCCCAAAGAAACGGTTCCCCAATTCCAGCGGACCCCGATCTTACTAGGACAATCAGGCGGATCCGAAAGATAAAGCAGAAAGAAAAGCAGTCTGTTCAGCTGAACACCTCTGGAACAGACACCTTGAATTCAGTTATGTCAAAATCAGTGAAGTCATATGGGGTGCCCAACCCGGATGGTCTCTCCACTGGACCTACTATGCCCACCATTGCCGCAGCAAATTTCGAAATCAAGCCTGGACTCATCAGCATGGTCCAGCAAAATCAGTTTGGTGGGCATCCTACTGAAGATCCGGCAAATCATCTGCAACGGTTTCAACAACTTTGTCGAACCGTTAAACATGCCGGCGTCACTCCAGATCAACTCAAAGTCATGTTGTTCGAGTTTTCACTGAGAGATAGAGCCCAAAAATGGTTGAACGATGTGAAAGAAACTGAGTGGAGTGAGATTTCTGCTGCATTTCTGAGAGAGTATTACCCACCCACTAAAACAGCAGAAATCAGAAATAAACTAGCCACGTTTTCCCAAGAGCCTGATGAAACATTAAGGGAAGCGTGGGCTAGGTTTAGAGATTTACAGAGAGAGTGTCCACACCATAATATGGACAAATGGTTCTTGACGCAGACATTCTACAATGGTCTGCAGCCTCAGACGAAGTGTATTGTTGATTCGTCTGCAGGAGGAGTGTATTTAGACAAGGCAGTTGATGAGGGTTATGAATTCATATCAAATCTTGCAGCCAATGACCATACATCATCTAGGAGTTTGACTAAGAAGGTACTTGAAGTTGACGCTATTTCATTGCTTACATCTCAGATGGCGCAACTAACTCAGCAGCTAATGAAGTCTTCTAGTCCGACACCTCCACCCATGAGCATCAATGCTATGTCTGCAGTAGCACCCATTACCTCATCTTACTGCGAGGTATGTGGTGTTCAGGGTCACTTTGGGCATGACTGTCAGTTCAGTCAATTTCAGATGGAGCAGGCCAATGCCTTCCAACAAAGACCACAAACCCTCCCTCCTTCACATAACTACCAAAACCCACAAAACCATCAACCTCCACCTCCACAAAACTACCCTAAACCTTCATACCATCAAACCCCACAAAATTTCCAAAGACCACCACCACAAAACTTCCATCATCCCAATAACTTCCAGACTCCACAAAATTTCCACACCCCACCTCCACAAAACAACCCACAAGAGCCTAGCAATTCTGAACTGATGAAACTGATATTGTCTATGCAAAAGGCAAATGAGGAAACAAGGAGGGCTCAAGAGAAGCACATCCAACTTCTCGAGGCTCAAGTTGCTCAGTTGGCAGAATCTAATGCACAGAGGCAGCAGGGACAATTGCCAGGGCAACCAGTTCAGAGAGAACATGTGAATGCCATCACTCTTCGTAGTGGCATTGCATATGATGCCCCTCCAGTGCCCATTGATGAGGTTACCCCGACTGCAGGGAAGAAGAGGGTGGTAGAGGAAGGAAAAAGAAAGAATTCGACGTCTGAAGTCGATTTGTCTGCAGAAGCTGAACAGACAGGGAAGAAAAAGGAGAAGGTTTCTGAAACGCCTTTTACACCAAGGCTACCTTTTCCTCACAGGATGCAACAGTCCAAGGTCGATCAGCAGTTTGGTAAGTTCTTGTCTATGGTCAAGAACCTTGAGGTAACGATTCCATTCACAGACTTAATTACCCAAGTGCCTGTTTATGCCAAATTTCTGAAAGACATGATTACTAAGAAAAGAGACTTTGGTGGGGTAGAACGTGTCGCTCTTACTGAAGAGTGTAGTGCTTTTATTCAAAATAAAACCCCACCAAAGTTAAAAGATCCTGGTAGTTTTTCTATACCCTGCCATCTTGGACCTATTTTTATTGATAAGGCTTTGTGTGATTTAGGTGCTTCTGTTTCTGTTATGCCATTGTCTGTTTATAAGAAACTGAACATGGGAGCCCTTAAATGCACACAAATCACTTTACAGATGGCGGATCGTTCTATAAAATACCCTCTAGGTGTTTTAGAGGACGTTCCTGTTAGGGTAGGGAAATTCTATATTCCTGTTGATTTTGTGGTGTTAGATATGGATGAGGATGCCCAGATTCCTATTATCTTGGGTAGGCCGTTTTTGTGTACTGCTGGTGCTGTCATTGATGTCAAGTCTGGGTCTTTAACTCTTAGTGTTGGTGATGACAAAGTGATTTTTAAACTGACCAATGCTGTTAAGGCTCCTATGCTTGAACAATCTTTTTGCAGGGATAAGGTTTTAGATGAAGTAGGGGTGGAGAAGGTTCCAATTCCACCTAAGGTTGCCTCACCGTCCGGAGGCATTTTCAAGAACATTTGGAGGAGAAAGATGTTTGATGAGGGCGGCACTCATTGCCAAGCCCCTCCTATTTGAGAGAGGGAGGATCATGGTCGTGCGGGACCTTTATAAACCAGCGCTGTGCGAGAGGCAACTCGTATTTCTTTTCTTTCCCTTTTTCTTTTCTTTTTATTTTCCTTCTTTTTGTGAGCGAGAGTGAGGGTACTAACATTGTTTTTCCTCTTAGCATAGTCCTTATCACCTTTTGGCATTGAGGACACCGCCAAGTTCAGCTTGGGGGAGGAGTTCTGTTTGTATTCCTATTCCCTATCTCTTTTACTGCTTTCTAGGATAGATTTACTGCTTTCAAAAATACTGAAAAAAATCAAAAAAAATATGGTTCCCATGACTGGTTTAGTTGCCTCCCTGTGCCCCTTTTTGTGCTCTATTTGAAATTGATTTGACTTCGTTTTCTGGATAGCTGGGCATTTGTGATCTTGAGGCTTTGATTTGATGTTTGATTGCTATGATTTCGAGCATTTTTGGATTATATTAGACCACTTTGTGCTGCATACCTGAATTGGTTAGACTGTGAGGCCTCTTTGTAGCCTATTGGATTCATATTATTATCCAGTCTATTCTTGTGTGTTAGTTCCTCTTTAGTGGATTGATCTTGACTTTGACTTCGTACTCGTCTGATTTTAGATGACTTGTAGCATGTGCTGTGATAGAGGCGTTCTTTTGTCTTATTCTTGAGCTTCAGAGTGAGTTTTTGATATACTTTTATCCTCCTTAGCCCCGCTGAGCCTAATGACTTGTTTCGTTTTACTTAAACCCCTATTACGAGCCAAAAGCCTTCACTTGATATTATTCCAAGCCTAGCTTGGGGGAGCTTTTGTATGGGTTGAATTTGAGATTGGTATGTTGGTTTAGTTTGGTTTTTGAGGAGTTTAAAAATGTATTTGCTGTGGTTTGAGAGTGAGAAAGAGAAAAGAAAAAGCAAGTTTAGAGTTGCGTGAATGAAGTTCAGAAAAATGAAAGAAAAATGAAATGAAAATTCAAAAGAATTCTAGTTCTTTCATTCACGTACGTTCATAAAAGAATATTCGCTCCATTGCTAGAAAATTGGGTTTGTTATGAGCTTTTCATTGATTTATGAGAGTTGGGTTACTTTACATGGTTTTATGGTGATTGTTGGGAGTTGTGTAGGCCATCCTAGGCCTTGTTTGAATGATTTATGCTCCCCCTTTCTTGGTTTTTCCACCACATTACCCAAAAGTATCCCCTACCTCTCGCCTAAGCCCCATTACAACCCTATAAAGTCCTCTTGAGCTTATGTCTGCATTGTTCATTTGATTGATTTCGAGTTAGTTTGTCAAAGTTAAAGAGTATTTCTGCTAATTGAGTCGACTTGACTAGGATGAGCGTCATTGAACCTTCTTAAACACATGAGAGTGTGAGTGGGAAGGGTACTTATGGTCGGGTTGGTGAGTGTTCGGGCACATTCTTTGCCTGCCACAAAATTGAGAGGAGTGACACCCTTGTGAGTGCCTTTTCAGGACTTGTATGCTTTGTGGATGCTTGAGTTTGATAAATTGCTTGAATGATTGGTGGTTGGATGGATTTGATGAGCGAAACTTGAATTATGCCTGCTTGAACGATTCTTAGTCTTGAAAATGTTTTGAGCTTTGATTTGTTTTTATCTTTGGGGTGAGGTAATCTATTCCATGTTCATGTGCTGTTTGCTTGAGGACAAGCAAAGGTTTAGCTTGGGGGAGTTTGATATCACGTATTTATATAGAGTTTTCTCCCTTATTTACAAGCTAATTTGTGCGTCATTGGAGCTCTTGGGAGCTATTTTGTGCTAACTATCGTATGTAGTTGTGGTTTCGTGTTTTAGTATTGAATTGCAGGTTTTATGGAGTTTTCTCCTTATTCCCGAGCCTTTTGGAAGCAACCACGGCTTTACGAGATGTTACGAGGCACGTAGGATGGCTCACGAGCTTTATGGATAGTTTAGGAGGTCCCAAGACCCCTAAACGTGAAGATTAGAGAGCCAAAGAGTCAAATGAGGTTTCCGTGCACTGATCGGGCAGAAATGGCCCGATCGGGCGAAATATTATGATCGGGTACGAAAGTTGCGGACCCGATCGGGCAAGGCGTGCCCGATCAGATCGGGCGGGAACACATGTGCCCAGACCCGATCGGGCATCTACCGCCCGATCCCATCGGGTCTAGTGCTGCTAGGTCTTATTGGGACGCTGCGGAGGAGGCGAGCTTGCTGGCACTTTTTGTCGCCAGACCCGATCGGGTGACTACCGCCCGACCCGATCGGGTGGGCCGCTTTTCTCGCCTTATTGCTGCACTGCTGCTGCCAGAGCCCAGAAGTGAAGTTGGGGGAATTTGTATATGGACCCGATCGGGTCTGGCGCTCTTTATCGCGCTTTTTTCACTTTTTGTTCCCATTTTTAGTAAACTTGAGGGGTATTATAAATACCTTTTCCTCTCTAGATTTTCAATCATCTTTTATTCATCTTTCATTAGGTTTTAGACTAGTTTTATTCTACATTGCTCTTAGTTTAATTCAAACACTTTAGATTAATTTAGAGGTGATCAAACCTATTTCGATTTCAATAAAAGTTCCTGCTTTCCGTTAATTGGTACTCTTCTCTACTCTTTATCTCTTTAATTACTTTGATTGCTTAGTTTAATTATTTAATTGTTCATGATGCAATTCTTAGGGTTTCATATTAGTTTTGTTGTTGTCAATTCAATTATGAGTGAGTAGTTCTCTTTCTAGGGTGTTAGATAGGAAAGCCATGTTTATACCATGATTGTGATTAAGATTTCTATCAATTTCTAGGGCTTGATTAGGGTGATTGTGATGTGGTTTGTTCTTATTGAGTAATTAATGTCAGTGTACAATTTCATTGATTGCTTGTGGTTAATAGTTGTTTGCACAGATCCGTCTTACGACTAGAGGCCTAGGACACATCAGTAGTTCTGATTACGTTAGTGAACATGCGGCGTATGTTGAACTATGAGCGTTGAGTCTTAACCATAGCTCAACATAGGCTCTAATTCCCCGACTCTTGACTTAGGTTTTAATAGTAGTTGACCCTATTTGATTGGTATAAGCATGGTGGACCGACCTAATACCCTAGACTTTTATTCCATAGTTTAATCCTCGATTTATTCAGTCTTCCGTAGTCTATTCCTTAGTTTAATTAATTCCTTCCTGATTTCATCTGGAGTAGCTGAATTGGTTGAATATTGATTTAGAAACTCTGTCTCCCTGTGGATTCGACCCTACTTCCACTGATTACCTAGTTAGAGGTCCGTAGGTTTATTTTTGAATAGGTGACACGACTAAAACCTATCAGGCGCTCTGCCAAGTCAATCCCCAGTCTCTGAAGAAGGTTCTGGGGTTCATTTGGGTCTGTGAAGCTATGGGCTTCCCCCTAACCAAGAAACTTTTCAAGTGTCTGTTTTACTTTAAGAGGTAAGGGGGGGAGTACGGCTACTTCACAGGTTCGGTGCGAGCCAACCATCTGACGGTCTATCCCGTTGATCTTACTCTGAAGGATTGGCGGGATAGTTTCTTCTTCGTTAGGGTACCGACAGACCAGGGGCACCCTTATCAATTTAAGGCTCCTCTGCGCCCTGTGGTGCCTGACTTTCAGAAGCAGCTAGACCCTCATGTGCTGAACTGGGACGAGAGGGTAGCCTACTACTACTTCAAGTCCAAATCCAAACCTACTGCCGGGAAGCAGTTTCTTCCCAAGTACTGGCTGCCGCATCACTACGTGATGTGTCAGAATGCCTTCCTGAGGATAGGCCATCTGTCCCCCGACTATACTACTGGTAAGCGTTCTGCCAGCCCTTAGCTCCAAATAATAATTTTCCTTTCTGCTATGTTCTATGGCATTCATTATTTGTGCTGTTCTGCAGCCCCGTGCAGAAAGTTTGTTCGTGAAGTGATTAAGGGTGGGTCTTGAGCTCGTGGACATGCTCTGCCCTTTTCCATTATTCTCTGTCTGTTGTCTGACTTGTAGCTAATGAATATTCTGATATTTGCAGAGACTCTGGGGTCTGCCATCCCTTGGGAGCTGGGTCTGAGCCAGTCCTCGGTGTGCCGGAGGTATCGCCCGGTACCTGACCCGGGGACCTATACTATCCCTGACTTCATTAGGGAGATTAACACTACTCCCTTGGACCATCCCTCCCTCCGGACCAAGCGCCCGGAGCTTGTAGATAGGTTTACTGGGGTGTCCCGGCTGCAAGGGGGCCCCTCTGCCACTATAACCGAGATTGAGTCTGGTCACGAGGAGGAGGCGGCGGCTGTTCCTCTGCAGACCCGACATTCCCGGCGTGCTGTGCATCTGCCGGAAGACAATGATGATGATGACAATGCAGAGGGAGCCAGCACTCTGCAAGGGACCATTCTGGTTGTTGAACCCCTGCAATAGCTTCCTCCTGTGCAACCAGGTACTATTTATGATGATCAACCTACTCTTTCTGTTTGTTTACATTCTGCTGAAGACTTCTCATCTTCTCTGCTTACTTTCAGAACCACATGTGGCGGAGGATGTGTCCATGGGAGAGCCTGACCAAGCGATGACCGAGTTTGACAGGACGGAGGCAGATGCTGCTCAGTCTGATGAAGCTGGTCAGGAGTCTCACCAAGCGATGACAGAGTTTGACAGGACGGAGGCAGAGGCTTCCCAGACTTTCACACTTCAGTCTGCAGAGGGCCAGAGTGAGGGCCAGGTTGCATTAGGTAGGTGTCTTCTTCAGACCCAAACCATGCTTTTCTTACAGATTACCTTTTTCCTGAAAACTCTTAATTTTCCCGTTTCTATTTTAATGTGATAGGTTCCGCTGGGCAGGCCGTCCCTACGCCTGTTCAGACTAACCAGGAGGTGTTGGAGCCTCTCCAGCATGAGAGGGTGGAGCAGCAGAGCTCAGCCTTCGTCCTAGTGGTGGAGACTGTCGTGTCTCCCCCTGTTCAGAAGTCTACTCCTTCTGCCAAGAGGCCTACTCCTCCTGGTAGGAAGGCTGCTCCTCCTCCCCCCAGAGGCTTCAAGCAGGTCCTTACCCCTACTCCTGAGCAGCTGGCGCGTGTGGTTAGTGCTTTCTTTTCCTTTCTTTTGTCTTACAATTTCCAATTCGTTCTGTGCCTTATTTTGCTGACGACATTGTCACCTTTTGTTTTCTTCAGCAGCAATTGAGGGCTAAGAAGGTGCAGTCTGCTGTGGCTCTTTAGACCTCTGCTCCAACTGCGGGCCAGCTTAAGTCCCCTGCAGAGGGTGCTCAGAATACTATAGCTGAGCATGAGGTCTCTTCTCATTCCCAGAAGAGACCAGCAGAGAGGCAGAGTGAGGAAGGAGCTCCTCCTCAGAAGAAGACTCGTCTCCCTGCTGACTCCCCTCGGATCATTGTTGTTGAGGACGACGTCGTCACCAAAGGTGTGTACCCCTTACCTGGTCTTAGTTCCGGCCTTTTCCCTTCTGTGGAACTGACTGGTCTTTCCTTTGGCTCAGGTTCTCTGCAGAGGGAATCGGCGGATGACCAGCATGAGGCTCAGGGGCAGGAGCAGATGTCCATGGCCTTCCCTGACCCCAGTGAGTGGTTGAAGCTTCTGGCAAGTCGCTTCTCACCGGACTACGCTGTTCAGGATGTCTCTTTGGTGAGTTGTCTGTCCTTTTTATAGTCATCTGCTTCTGACATTTTGATTTTCTTCTGATCTGCTTTTTCATTGATTATAGGCTGCGCGGGCCGGCGCCTTCATTGGGGAGTTCTGCCATGCTGTAGGGCTGGGTAGACATGAGGCAGATCTCCCTAAACTGCAGCAGCTTAAGGCTCAGGTAGCACAGCAGAGTCAAGAATATGCCAAGCTGAAGGCTCAGAACTCTCTGAATGTGTCTACCTGCCGCGAAACTGAGGAGGAGAGGGATGCTATGATTGTGGAGCGCGACACCCTGCGGACCGCCAACCAACGCATGGAGGGTCAGGCGGCGCAGGCAGAGGCTATCGCGGCTGAGCACTCCCGGCTCTCTTCCCAATTAAGTGAGGCGTTGTCTCGCGCTTCAGTGACGGAGACTAAGCTGAAGACCTCCGAGGCCCGGCTGCAGGCAGCGTTGAAGGAGCAGGAGCAGCTCAAGGGTCAGCTCTCTGCTGTACAGGCTGAACATGAAGGCTGCTCTGCTAAATTGGCTCTGCAAGCCAAGGAGGCGGAGGAGGCTATGAGACTGAGGGAGGAGGAGCTAGGGGCAGAGTTCTCCAAGTTGCTTTCTGAGAGGGAGGCTCAGCATGCTAAGGAGGCTGAGGCAGCCCTGAAGTAGAAAGAGGCCCAGCTGCTTGCTGAGGAGGCAGCCCGGGCTGCGCAGATGGAGGAGGCGTTCGGGAACAAGTACTGGGAGGATTGCAAAGTTGCGGTCCGTAGGGTCCTCTGGCATCTGCAACCCTCTTTCAACTGGGATGCCTTCGAGGATGCCTACGCCAGTCAGGTGCACATGCGACCTCCTGCTACCCAGGAGCTCAGAGACTTGGAGTTGCTTTACTCTCTGCCTTCAGAGGGAGAATGTTCAAAGCAGCAAGCTGATGGGAGCTCCGCGAAGGATGGCGGCTCTGTTCCTAAGCAATAGGAACTCGGGCGGCTATCTCACGCTTCACCTCAGTCTTCTTGTGACTCCTGTCTGAGCTGCTGAGGTAGATGAGCTGGGAGCCTGTGCTGAACTGATTGCAGTCCTCCGTTTTTGCCCTCCGATGATATCCTAATTGACTTATCTTGTAATATTTGTAATTAAATAGTCAAACATTTCCTTTTCATCTGTATTTGCTCCCTTCTTTTGGTTAGGTAGCCGTCCTTGTTGTAGTATTCTGTAGCACTCTAATCTGGCTTATAGCTAGATCTTTTATGTAAGATACAAGTATTTTTCAGGTAATGCAAGTTGTGTTCTTCTGTTGACTTTTGTGTTTTCTATTTGGTGCATGCCAAGTTTTGTTATTTCTGCTAAGTGCTTGTGTTCTGCTCTTTTTTTGCCTGACACGTCTTGTGTTCTGCTCTGATGTTGAGTTTGATGTGCTATCATATAACATCTCTGCTCCTTTTCGTTTACTTGGCTCGGTGGCCGGTGAGATTTGCTCAGAGCTGCGACCCTTGGGGGCCCTTTACTCTTCTGCTCTGCCTTATGCGTGACAAAAATTCAATAATGGCAGAGCAAAGGAGGTATTTTGACGCCCCAAGTCATAATGATTCTGGGAGTTTTGGGGTTCGCCCTTTAGCTCCTTCTGCCATCTTTTTCGTGTCGGGGTACGTTTTGGTTCTTAGGAAATCTGGCGTCCCCATTAGCCTTAGGTGTCTATGACATATCCTTGCTGATTTTTGGGCCTTCGGCCCCGCAGGTTTAGAGGTAGAAGTCTATGACATCGCTAAGTCGAGCCGGCATCCGATCACTCTGCGGGCCTCATGGGCTCTGGACAGAGTTGACCTTTCGGCCGACTCCCTTTCTTCATTATATAGTTTACTTTTGTGTCTGAAGAGCCTCTTCAGCCTTCAGTCTGACTCAGACCCTGTTTTCTTTTGCCAGACTGTGGTATTTTTTTCTCAGTCTACTAAGGGTCTGTTTGATTTTGACATTTTGTTTTTCATAAAGAATATATAAGGGGATGGGGGTTTAATGCGAAATGGAGAGTGGTGGATAAAGGGTGGCTCAAAGGCCTTTCATTCATGGGAGTTTTTTGATACAATCTGGGTTACACGAAGTATTTTTTCAGTATTCGGGCGTTCCAGTTGCTTTTCAGTTCGCTTCCATCCATTCTTTTCAGTCTGTAGGTTCCAGGGTATAGCTCTTCACTAACCTGGTAGGGTCCCTCCCACTTAGCCGACCGCTTTCCGTGTATTTAGTCTTTCTGCACAGCTGCTGCATTTCTGAGCACCAGATCCCCTACCTCCAGAGGCCTAGCCCTCACTTTCCGGTTATAGTATCTGCTGACTCTGGCTTTGTAGGCTTCCATTCTGAGCCTAGCTTCGTTTCTGTACTCATCCAGCAGATCTAGATTTGTTCTCAGAGCTTCGTCGTTCAGACCTGGCTCAAATAGGCTGATCCTCAGACTCTCGAACCCGATCTCAACAGGCATGACAGCCTCAGAACCATATACCAGGTGGAAGGGGGTCTGCCCAGTTGACTCTTTGACTGTGGTTCTGATTGACCACAGAGTGTTAGGCAGCTCCTCTAGCCACTTACTTTTCTGTTCCTCCAGCTTCTTTTGCAGACCTATCAGGATCTGCTTGTTAGCGGCTTCGGCCTGACCATTGCACTGAGGGTTGCAGACTGAAGATAGGGCATATTTGATCCCAAACTGCTCCAACCACCCTGATAGGGGCATTTAGTCAAACTGTCTCCCATGGTCGAAGACGAAAGCCTTCGGAATCCCGTATCTGGTGATGATGCTCTGCCACAAGAACTTTCTGACGGCTGCTTCTGTGATGGTGGATAGGGCTTCTGCCTCTATCCACTTAGTGAAGTAGTCTACCCCCACAATTAACCATCTCTTCTGATATTGGGACGTTAAGAAGGGTCCCAGAATGTCTAGCCCCCATTGGGCGAATGGCATAGGGTTGTAGATTGGCATGAGGTCGTTTGCGGGCAGTTGATGTTTGGCGCGAACTTCTGGCAACTGTCGCACTTTTTCACCAGAGTCTCAGAGTCAGCTTTCATTGTGGGCCAATAGTAACCGGCTCTGAGAGCCTTATGGGCCAGAGCTCTTGGTCCATTATGGTGTCCGCAGAGTCCCTCATGGATCTCTCTCAATATGTAGTCTGCATCTCTGTGCACTACGCATTTGAGTAGGGGCAGAGAGAAAGACTTCCTGTACAGCTCGTCCCCGATCAGGCAGTATCTGCATGCTGTCAGCTTGAGCTTTCTTGCTTTCATCTTCCCTTTCTGGTAATTTACCAGTCTGCTTATACTCACCGATCTCCCTGATCCACTCTGGCATATCCTCCAGCTCAAAAACTCGCTCTGCATCCTCGCAGATTGCACTGGTGGGTCTGACTTCCACCACAACATACCTATTCAGCTCCTGCAGACTGCTGCTTCCCAATTTGGACAGAGCATCTGCTTGTGCGTTCTGTGCTCTAGGCACTTGTTCAATTCTAAAAGTTTCAAAATTTGAAATCAGAGACCTCATCCTGGCTAGGTAGCTCTGCATCGTCGGCTCCTTGGCCTCATACTCCCCCTTGACTTGGTTGGTTACCAACTGAGAGTCAATTTTGAGGTGGACGTGCTTGGCTTCCAGGGTCTGGCAGAGCTGCAGTCCAGCGATTGCCGCTTCGTACTCTGATTCATTATTGGTTGCTGAAAACATGAACTTCAAGGCGTATTCAATGATTTTCCCTTCCGGGGTTCTGATGACCACGCCTGCCCTAGAGCCGTTGATGGTTGCAGACCCATCTGTAAAGACTTCCCAGGCTCTGGGCTCTCCTACTGCTTCCTGATAGGCACACTCTGCTAGGAAATCAGCCAGAGCTTGTGCTTTTATGGCAGTTCGTGGGGCGAATTTGATGTCGATCCCTGTCAGCTCCAGGGCCCAGTTCATGATTCTCCCCGATTTGTCTACCTTCTCCATTGCCTTTTCCAGAGGCATATTTGTCAGCACAGTGACAGGATGTGCGTCGAAATATGGCCTCAGCTTTCTGGTGGCCAGCACTACTGCGTAGGCTGCCTTTTCTATCAATGGGTAGCGTGTTTCTGCACCCGTGAGGGTGTGGCTCACAAAGTACACCGGCTGCTGCTTCTTGTTCTCTTCCTTCAGCAGGACTGCACTCACAGTTGCAGCAGTAACGGCAATGTACAGGAAGAGAGCTTCCCCTGTCTTGGGTCTGGCCAGTGTTGGCAGACCAGAGAGGTGTGACTTCAACTTCTGGAATGCCTCCCTCTGCTCTGCTTCCCATTTGAACTCTTTGTTCCCCTTCAATATTTTGAAGAACGGGAGAGCTTTCTCCGCAGACTGGGCTATGAATCTGGATAGGGCTGTCATTCTGCCTGTCAGCCTCTGGATGTCTCTGATGCTTTTAGGCTCTGGCAGATCCATAGCTGCCTTCACTATGTCGGGATTCGCGTCGATCCCCCTTTCACTGACCAGATAGCCCAGAAACTTCCCTGACCGTACTCCGAACACGCATTTTTTAGGATTCAGTTTCATGTTGTGTTTGCGGAGGTTGGCGAAGGTCTCCTTGAGGTCTGCTATATGGTCAGTCTCAGTTTTGCTCTTGGTGATGACATCATCCACGTACACCTCCAGATTCCTTCCCCTCTGACCTGCAAAGACCTAATCTATCAGCCTTTGATAGGTGGCGCCTGCATTCTTCAGCCCGAAGGGCATCATGACATAGCAAAATACCCCGATAGGGGTGATGAATGCCGTCTTCTCTTTGTCTGCAGGGTCCATGAAGATCTGATGGTATCCGCTGAACGCGTCCATGAAGCTGAGCAGAGCATGACCACTGGTAGAGTCTACCAGCTGGTCGATTCTTGGCAAGGGATAGCAGTCCTTGGGGCATGCCTTATTGAGGTCTGTGAAGTCAACACACATCCTCCAGCTCCCGTTCGCCTTCTTAACCATCACCACATTGGCCAGCCATTCTAGGTACTTGCAGGGCTCTATGAACCCTGCCTCAAGCAGCTTCTGAAATTCTTCCTCGATGGCTTTATTTTTCTCCGCAGAGTAGTTCCTCCTCTTCTGCTTCACAGGTCTGTATCCTGCAGCGGTGTTTAACTTGTGGTTGATGGTGGCGGGGTCCACCCCAGGCATCTCAGCTGCTGAGAAGGCGAACACGTCCGCATTCTCCTTCAGCAGACTGATTAGGTTGACCCTGGTTTCAGGATCCAAGTCTTTACCTATTCTGACTGCCCTGCCTTCTTCCGGTCCCAAGAGTACCTCTTCGGTCTCTTCCCCCGGTTCAGGCTTATTT
The DNA here is from genome assembly GCA_947645195.1 of Patellifolia procumbens. Lineage (NCBI taxonomy): Eukaryota > Viridiplantae > Streptophyta > Magnoliopsida > Caryophyllales > Amaranthaceae > Patellifolia > Patellifolia procumbens. The sequence continues at coordinate 7,744,133 of CANSGD010000144.1, forward strand.
GCTTCCTGCTCTGCTTCTGGCCGAGCATCGGCCTTACTGATAGCAGCACACTCTTCCTCTCTTTGCTTGGCCTCTTCGGCCTTTCCTTCCTTTCTTTCCTTCCCGGCTTCTTCAGCCTGGTCCTTCTTGGCTTCTTCAGCCTCTTTCTTCTTTCATTCTTTCTTTTCCTTTCTCCTCTTTCTCCTGGACCCAGAGTGGTCAGGAGGAGGAGGTCTTTTATCTTCTTCAGAGCGGTCAGATTGCATGACCTAGCTGCTCTCTGGTCTCCCTTCAGTCTGCCCACCTCTCCAGTGCTGCTTAAGAAAAGCATGGTCTGATGATGGGTTGACGGGATTCCCTGTACCGCCTCGATGAACTTCCTTCCCATCAGAGCGTTGTACGGTGACGGAGGTCTACTACCAGAAACTCTTGTTCTACCGTTCTCTTCACTCCGTTCTGCCCCTCTGTGGTCACTGTCAGATGTATTTTCCCCTCCGGGATGATGGAGTTCCCCGTGAATCCGACGATTGGAGTTCCTCCTTGCTTCAGCATTGAACGATCCAGCTCCATTTTATCGAAGGTGCCCGTATAAAGGATATTCACGGCGCTCCCGCCATCTACCAGTATTCTTCGCACATCTACTCTGCTAATTTCCAGAGTGACCACAAGAGGGTCAGAGTGCGAGAAACTGATGCCTTTGCAGTCTTCTGCCGTGAAGGTCATGTTGGGCAGGTCTGGGTTCAATTTCTGCAATTTCTGCCCTTCGCTCTGTTGCTCCTTCTCCTTGATCCCCTGATTCCAGGCTAGGTACTCTTTGAAGTAGCCTCGTCTGATCAGGCTTTCTAGATCGTTTTTAAGGCTTATGCAGTCTTCTGTATTGTGGCCTGGCGCCTCATGGAAAGCGCAAAACTCTGCCATGTTGGAGCCTAGGCTTATCTTCTTGGTGGGTGGTGGTCTGTGCCACCTGCTGTCATCTCTGTTGGTCAGAAAGATCTCAGCCCTTAGCGCGCTGAGGTTGCTATAGTTGTTATATTTCTCCTGGGCCTTCAGCCGGTCCACTTCTCTCTCTGCTTCTTTTTGTTTTTCTCTCCCTCTGCTCTGATGGGGCCTGGGGCCTCCAAAATTTAATCTGCCTCCCATGAACTGGTGCTCATTCTGCCTGGTATCCTGTCTAGCAGGTCTGCCTGTTTCTGCTCCGTGTGTCGATGCTTTGTTAAGTCCTAGACAGCTATGTATTTTTCTGCCAGGGCCAGGGCCTCGTTGAGCTCCTTCATGGTGACCCATTTAAGGTCATCCCTGAATTTACTGGTGTGGGGTAGGGCGTTCCTCAGAGCGTGCAGAGCGAGCTTCTGCTCCAGCTCTGGGATGTGCACCAGCTCTTTGTTGAACCTCCCTATGAAATCCCGCAAGCTTTCATTCTGAGTCTGCTTCAGCAATAGCAGCTCATGTGTGGATTTGTTCCTCCTACTTCCGCTAACGAAATGCTCTTTGAATCTCTTCTTCAGTTCATCAAAGTTAGCATTCGTCCCCTGGGGAATAGTCCTGAACCAGGTCTGAGCTATCCCTGTCAGAGTGGCAGGGAAGTGTCTGCACCATGTGGCCTCATTGTAGTTTCCTAGCTCCATGTGGGTCTCAAAGGCTGCCACATGCTCCTTTGGGTCTCCCTCCGCTTCAAACTTGAGATTGGATGGGAGCTTCGCTTTCGACACTCTGGCCGCAATGATTTCAGGTGTGAAGGGGTACTTGGAAGGAGATCTAATCTCCTCTGCTGGTGATACCACAATGGGTCTGGAGTTGACTCTGTGGGTTATGAGTCCTCTGAGATCTGTGGGGGCTCCATTATCGCCAGAGCCCTCCTCTGGTATTGTTCCTAATCTCAGGCTGACATGCCTTCTGACCGTTCCGCCACCAGGTGCAGACAGGGCCTCTTCAGCTCCTGAGTTGTGCCTGGTTCTGGGCCGCGGCTGGACATTCTGGGCCACGCCCCCTGGATTTCCTCTGTGGACAAATCTCCTGCTTGCGCCTGCCGTATACCCTGTGGGTGTCAGTTCCTCGAACATGCTGGTATGATCTTGCTGCATTATCTCAGTATCCCACTCTGCTTCCTGCCAACCCCTCTTGATGTATCCGGGTCCAAAGCGGCTAGATAGGCCATACTCCGACGTCGGGGTGGGTGTGATGTTTGTCATGTTGTACCCGCATAGGGGGTCTGTTGTGGCTGTCTCCTCTTCAGATGACAGCTGCAGGTGCCTTCGAACTGAATCATGTGTTCTAGTTCTCCTTCTCTTTCGAGCAGGTTGGCTTCCAACAGTTTGCATAAACCGTTGGGCAGACTGCAGCACTTGAAAGGCTGCTTAGAGTTGCTCTGGTGTGGGCATGACCACTAAGCTGCTTGGCTGTGGGGTCTTCCTGGTTTCATGGCGGGGGTGATAGTGTTATCCCTCCTGCCTGATCTGGTGGTAGCAGCACTACCCCTTCTGGTTGATCTCGTGTTTGTTTCTCTCAGTGGAGAGTTGCTTTTTCCTCCTGAACTGTCGGAACCGAGCGTTTCTGAGGTTGGAACCACCATTGCGAAGTTGTAGATTGGGCTTTTCTACTCTTCCCCTCCTTCTAGCGCCAAATTGTTTCTGTCCAAGACAGCAACAGTATATGTGGTGGTGGGTACTTGGTGGAATCGTGGCTCCCGAACGTCCTTCGTGGTGGTGGTTACCTGCAAAACAAGGAGAAATCTCGGGGGTGGTTCCGAGGATCGCCTCTCCGATGCCTAAGTCAGTCCAAGTTGAACACAAGATCTCTAGTAGAGAGAAAACGAGTATCAAGTGCAAGTATTTTGTGAGTGTTTCATTGAACGTACCTTACCCATGCATGGGCATGGGTATTTATATGAGACATGGACTTGTAACTGACCTAGTAAAGTGAGTGGGCCTCTTTGGAAGTGGGCCAAGGTGGAACGAGGCCTTCATTAAACTCCAGCCTAGAGGTTATGTCCGGAGCGGTCTGCCTGAGGAGGTCTGCTCTGCTCCAGGCGCTCTGACGTGGAGTGGCAGGACCAGTGGTCTGCTGCCAGCTGGAAGTCTGCTGGACAGACCCCATACAAAGGTAATTGGAGATAATTGGTAGTATCATATTGAGGCCATAGTAAGTTGAGACTGTGTCTAATCAAAGAAAAGAAATGAGAATCCAATAGGGATAAATCTAATGGAAAAACAGGTCATCTTAAATAATTTCACCTCAAAGTACAAAAATCTGTGAAACGGTCTATTTATGAGCATTTGAATATACCATGTAAAACTTTAAGTTAAAACGTTTTAATTAAAAGATTACTTTTAAGTTGAAATATTTCACGGTAAAATTAATTGAAGTTAAAACCTTTATATTTTAACGTCGTCTACCATAAAACTTGCTCCATGATTAAATGTAGCAAAATCAACACGGTCAAAGACCCGTATCAAGTCCAAAAGTAATGCAAACCCGTATTATCCATACCAGCCAGACCCAAGAGATAATACCCAAAAATCAATCGACTAAACAATGACCCAACGCAAATAGAACCCGGGCGATATTAGCAGTTTAGCACCCACGCAAGCATGAGTGAACGGGAGAAACAATTCACATAAGAAAGCAACACCAAGTACCACTAAAATGAAAGCGAACAACATTTTTCACATTCATAGAAACCCAAAGGCAGATATACATCCTTTTGAATTATCAACTTCGACCAAAATTCTCGCTATAAAGTCATTTCCTCACCAAAAAAAAGAAGGAATTAAATCATTATATTACATCAGGTATAATGAAAATTTTTATAACCCTCTCGAAGGGGGAGGAGGGGGAGGGGGTTATATAGAACCTCTTGTAACCTTATTGGAGCAAAGGCAAAAACCAAAATCAAATCGTGGGGGGTAATTTCTTCACTGTGCAGGAAGCAATCAGAGATATGAACTTGCAGCAAACCTGTATATTGGTCCTTTCTTCAGAAAAAACTTACCTAAATTTGAAGATTTTTCATCCCAACAACTACTTTTTTATCATTAGAACTATCGTTAGAGGTAAGATTCGGGTTAAGCCAAGGGTGTTCGAGGCACTGCTGGGCAGTGGGACGCTTCTCAGGTGCAAAATCAAGAATAGGGCACAGAAATTCAGCAAAAGCACAAGCATCTTCTTCTGCTAATTTGTACTTCTCAACAAGCAACCGATCAAGCGACCAGTACTTTAGTCTTTTAATCCTCTTTAGATCCCCATAACGGTCAAAAAAGTCTTTAGAACGCGCTCCTCCACTGACTATCTGCTCAAACCAGCATTAGCAGAAACTGCATGTCAGGAACCTTAACTGGATATTTAAAAGGTAGAGATTCTAGCTGCTTGCTTACCTTTTTAGGCATCTTTCCCAGCAGTTCCATCATCTGGGCAAGATGATCCTGAAATACATGCCATAAGAAAAGCATTCAAGATTTTGTAGAGAAAAATGAACATTAATTTCAGCAGGAGAAGCACTCAGTTGCAACAGACTAATTTCACAAAAGATAGCAAGAAAGAATGGCATTTTCTCATGCACAATTCAGTATCCTATGTGCACTAATTTAACACAACTGAAATAGTAGAAGCCGAAGTTCTTCCCCCTTAGCGTAGCTGTAGAAACCAAGAAAAACGTGGGGGTTAACGAAAAACAAGTCCTCTTTTGGCTTTTGGTTAAGGAAGAGAAGGTAGTTTGTAACCTATAACGTGGGATAATGTAGGGTCAAATAGGGAACAAGGTTTACCAAATATGAAAAAATGTTAAAGTAGGAACTGGTAAAAACTTTGAGAAAAGGATGAATGTGGAAAACGAGAAGAACTTTGAGGAAAGATAAGAATAACTAATAACTACACATCAAGCATCGTGGCTGCTAAGACCTGAGGCTATAAATGATCATTAACAATCCTCCATTCAAAAAAAAAAACACATTTCAGCAGGTACGAGATATGGATGAGAGAGTAGCTAATCATGTTTTCCAGAAGATCACAATCATCAGCTCGGAACTGTAACGCACACTCTAACGGCATTGAATGAAGCATTTATTAAATTAATGAACTAATGAGAGCTCCATTGATAACAAAAACAGTCTACCTCATCATCCGTAAATCCTTGTCCACCTTTAGGAGTAAACAACATGTCACCAGTAGCAAGCTCAAATGCTGTGCAAGCAAATGACCACATGTCAGCTGATGCAGTATAACCTGAACGAATAACAACTTCAGGAGCTCTATATTGCCTTGTCTGTATTTCTTCCATGAACTGTTGATCAGCCCAACAAGCATTTCCAAAATCTACAACTTTGCAACTCACATCAATCCCCTCCAAAGATCTTTCGGGTTTTGGGCGCTGTGCCACACCCATGGAGGCCCTTCTCTGGGATATCCTGGCCACTGCCATCTTTGCCCTCCTCTTAAGCTTTTTCTCAATTAAACTCATTGAACCTCCTCCACCGCTCAGGTTTCCTCCTTCAGGCCTTTCAAGAATTGGGGTAAATCCAGACTTAACTGGATCTTTAGAGGGATCCATGGGGGAGATGAGAAGGATATTCTCTGGCTTTAGATCTGTGTGAATTATATTAAGTTCCCGGTGCAGATAATCCAAGCCTCTTAAAATGCATTTGCAAATTTCCCTAACTTTGTTTAAATCCAGACCTTTGTGACGATTGTATCTAATTAAACGGAGCAAGCTATCCCCAAGAAACTCAAGAACCATGCACAGGTGCTGCCCATTTGGGCCGGAATGCTTGAAGTGATCAATCAATCGAATCACACATTTTGAATCCGTTAGATCTCCATCAGCGATCGCTGAAAGAATTTCAATTTCATGAAGAGCTGCCTGAGCAAACTGTGGTGCACTTTTCTGAATCTTCAAAGCCACAAAGTTCTGAAAAAAGCACAACCACCTTAAATAGATGTAAAAAGCAAGAAATATAGTATTAAGAAGTGTGGCATACCAGTACAACTACTAACAATTCTACAGACTATACACTTTCCAGTTATCAGGTTATACAACAACAACAACTACTATTCCCAAAATGATTTGGGGTCGCCTAACCTGAATTGTCATCTGAAAACGTCAGAATAAGAGATGACAGCGACAAGTATGAAAATTAAATATAAGTAAACACAATAAAAAACAAATTAGACAATCACAACCCTTCTTTCACATGAACCCTTTCCCTCCACTCTACCCTCTCTACCAATATTGCTTTCAATTACCTTTAACCAAGTCATCTCAGGTCTTCCCCCTACCCCTTACAATTTGATTACTCCTCCAATCTTGAAGTATTCTAACCACCGCCGCACTTGGTCTCTATCTCACATGGCCAAACCATCTTAGCCTATTTTCTCTCATCTTTTCTTCAATAGATGCAACTCCAACTTTCTCTCGTATCATCTTATTTCTTAATCGGTCCTTCGAGTGGCCACACATCCACCATAACATACGCATCTCCGCCACATTTATCTAATGAACGTGGCATTATTTCCTTCCCCAACACTAGGTGCCATATAACAAGATAAATGAAAAAAAATTAGGCTAAAATTTACCATTTTTGAGAAAAAGGATGGCCGAGACTTTCAACATTCCAAGCAAATCAGCGAAAATAGGCCCAAATCTTCTACGAACTTGCAAATGAAATACTTTCTAGTTCATTTAGACGGTGAGATTATATGGAGGAAAATAACACATAGATTACGCTAGATATGTTCTTGTTCACTTTGACTGATTAAGATAATTGAATCTAAGCTCACAGTATATTTTGCTAGATACAGAGAAAATGTACTCAATATATTTGGCTAAATATGCTTTTGTTCACTAGTATATCAGGAAACTTACACAAGATAATTAAATTGGAATCCTGACACGAAATTTGGCTAGATATGTTTTTGTTTACTTGACTGAAAATTAATGGGGAAAACTAGAACAATATACGTGGATTTGAAATCCAATCTAGTTTCATCAAAGGTTATAGGAATATAAGAAAGTAAACTATATGACTCTGCAGTCATCCTCAGCCTCAGATTCATATATAAGAGTGCATCAGAAAAAGGTAAAGAGATTGTATCAATCAAAAAGAGCTTCACTTAATGAATTATTTGGGCAGGAGCAGGACCACCAACATCCTTATCTCTACATAATCATCGAGTAAAAAACTAAAGGAGAAGAAAGCATCAATAAGTAATCCAATTAATAAATTACATATTCACCAATTTCAAGCAGTGCAATGCTTTAAAAGACCTTAAAGCAGCCACAACAATTTTCTTGATTGGAATCCAACCAGGACAATTCTAGATAGTTGTTAGTCCCTGACCTGTTGTAACAACACGTGAGGTTTCTCAGTATACAGTTTCTTTCCAGTCCTCAAACCTAGTCACATTGAAATTAAAGAAAGCGCTCATAAGGGAACCAGTCCAATTTTGGAGCAGCGCAATGCTTTAAAAGACCGTTATACTTAATTCTTGTTCAAATTAGATCACACCAAATTATACCACATATATCCGATCTTCTTATTCAGAAATATAGTTTCCATTATAATATTTAACTATGTATATTAATAATTATGAAAAGACGATTTCCAAATTACATATAACCAAAACTAAGTACACCCTCATCATTGTTAACAACCATTAAGCTCCGATTTCCACATCCCAGCATGGATCCATAAAACCCAAGACAAATGGTCCTCGAATTGTTGAAAATCACGCCAAATAGAAATTTGATCTGCTTATATTGGCGGATTATTGTATAAGCATGTAAATTTTAGAGTACCCTTAGCCAAATTGGTGTGAAAAGATCCCCTTGCCACTAATCCACCATTCATCATTAAATACTAAAAGTTGCACTCTTACCAGTTACCACAGCTGAATTACCAAAACAATGTACATATATATAAAGTTCTAAAAGTATCCTGGGGGAAGGGGACCTTTGAGGCATTTGGCGCATTTTTTTTCTGATCATAGGAGAATGAAATGCATGACCTCCATGGCTCCAGGACACTTGATCAGTTGATTTCCTTTGACTTCCTCCCTCAATTATGTCCAGTAATTTAAAGTAAGATTTGCCTTGCACTATGAGTTTGGGAAGTAAGGAGTTGTAAGTGGAGAAATCCCATTATTCATTAGAGGCAAAAGAGTGATAAATTTAACCAAGCTAATTATACCAACCAAATTGAACCGTACTATTAACGACAGGATCTGATGCAGTCCATGAAACCATTCCTAAAAAATATTGTTCACTCCTTGCACCCACGAAGTGAGTCAGTGGCCACTTATCAAAGAGCCCTAAGAGTAAAAATTACAACCATGGCCAAGAGAGAGGAAGAGCAAAAACATGAATAGCTGACACAGCGACAGAGAGAGGGAGGGAGAAGAAAAGGGACCCCGGAAAAAGTTGAAAGGTTCGGAGCACATGGGGATAGAAATTGAACTTCTGTCTAAGAGCTAGTGACATGTGATTAGAGAGCCTAGGAATGTTTTTCTTTGGCATTGGACGGACTATGATCAAAAGTTTTCATACCCATTTGGGAAACACCCAAATTTTCTTTTACACCGATCTAGAATGATCATTTTAATCAGCAGTTAGAAGTCAAATTCATAAACCTTAATTTTCTCAATCGCTTCAAATTCTTATACTCTAATTTATAGGTAAGTCATTTTAAACCTTTTTAAAATCCAAAACATTTGTCACTTCATCTTATGAATGCAAAACAAATGTCACTCTTTAAAATCTATCTAAGATTATACGCTATCATGGTGTCAATGCAACATAAGATACCACTTTACAGCACCAACACGATTTTGATCGGATTTAACCAAATTGTTTATAAATTGCTTTGCCTAAATAAATGAAGCTTACTTTCCCATAGATACTAGATTTCTTAACAATGTACTACAGCCAAAAGATCAAAATTAATTCCGCCCTTCTTAAAATAATCCTCAATACTTACTGGGTTATTTGCTTCTAATAATGCAACCTTTTGGCGATTCGCAAATAATAAAACAACCTTTTGATTATACCATGATATAGCAACCTCAATACCCTATTAAATTTGAGTAGGATAAAATGAAAGTTTACTTGAAGAATTGGTAATTTCTTTTCTTTTTATAGGTTCTATGCAACCTTTATAGCAAAATTTTGACCAATTATTAAGAGAAAAATGTTCATGTTTACCTATTTTACAGGTTTAATTTCATAATATCCTACTCAAAGTTAATGGGGTATAAAGGTTGCTAAATTCAGGAATAATCAAAAGGTTGTTTTATTATTTTCGAATCGCCAAAAGATTGCATTATTAGAAGCAATTACAACTACTTCTTATATACTAACCTATATTAGCAATTAAAACCTTCCTCTTCAGATAGCATAAATTACAATATTCATACTTCATACACGGAAAGCTCATCTACATGCTTAATTTGGCTAAAAATAAAGAGTTCTAGAGCAAAAGGCTCAATTAAACTTTCTGTTCAGAAAAAACGAAGAAGGGTTGTCCATAATTACTCCATATTGATGACAATTCTCGAAATTCTGAAGTATGCTAAACTAATCCATGCTAATGAAGCCTCAAAAGGACAAAGGTTTTCAATAAGACTTGGAAATTTGGAAGTACATCTTAATCAAAGTGTAACTTAATGTTGAAAATAACTTACAAGTTTGATTAAGATGAAACACAGCTGAAGTAAAAAATTTGAGCATGTCATCTCATAACCTAAAAACCAAAGTACTCAATTGTCATTCTCTTCAGGGATAAGATGTGATCTTAAAACACCCCGAAATTCGAACACTCGAAATTCCCTCCAACGATCCTGTCCACGGTAAGGCACCCCCCAATCACCAATAATTACGATGATTACAGCAACATAACCAGCATAAGGATCAATTACTATCATACAAACCATGGCTTAAAGGCAATCTAAGCAAGATAAAGACAACCCATTTCATCAATTCTCCAACAAAAAAAACAAATCAAACAAATCCCACCAATAATTACAAAAACCAAATCATGGGTCCCAAAATTAATGACCTAAATCAAACAAATTAGGGGAAATCATCCAAAATAAAATTAAAGAAATAGCTTAAGCAGATCAGCAAGAAAGAGAAACATACAGAGGTACGAGTATCATAAGCAAGCCAAACAGTGGAAAATTGTCCCCAACCCAATTTCCTCTGAGCAATGTAACGTCCGCCATTGAAGGAATCACCAACTCTTACAGCATGATAACCACCTTTCCTGTATGAATCGAACTCCTCCTCTTCTTCTTCTGACCCAGAAGATGATGAACAAGACATTTTCTTTTTTATTTTTTCTCAAGAATTATTGATGAATTTTGTGTTGTGAGCTTGATTTGACCTGAATTAATATGGGTATGTCTCAAAAAGCTTAATTTTGGTGATGAGAATAATGGGTAATTGCAAGAATTTGAGAAAAAAGAGAGAGAAAAATGAGAGAGGACAGGGATGTTGGGGGTTTGCTGTAATTATATGTGGCCTTCAATACAAGACTTCTTCCTGTTTTCTCTCTTTTTCTTTCTTTTTCTTCTTTCTTTCATTCCATTTTGGAATTTCATAGATCAAATCTTAACCCATATTTTCTATTTTATTTATTTTATTTATTTTATTTAAAGAGAAAGTGGAGGGATTGGATCATGGATTCATGGTTTGTACCCCGACACTTTACAACTTTACCCTTCAACGATTGTGCGCCTTTTTTTAACTAGAGCTTGGTTTGGTTTGAAAGATAAAAAAAATGATTAAGAGAGTACAATTTACACCATATATTCACACCACCCTCTCATATTTTTCTTCACGTACTCATTTGCATTTAGGGGTGAGCACAAACTGGTACCCGGTGATATTGCTCGTACCGATTCAACCGAGTAGCCAGAAATTGAAACCGGAACCGAAACCAGTTGGAGCCGGTCCTCAATTGGAAAAGGAAGTGATCGAGACTGGTTTCTTGATCGGATACCCAGTACTGCAAAATTGATCGTTATTTGGTCTATTTGGCCGGCTTCGATACAGGGTATCCGCTACCCTATTGCATTCGAAAGTTATATTTTTCTTGTTTAGCTAAAAATAAACATCATACATAACGTAATTTGGCACTTCCATTCACAAGTTCGTCTCAAAAACCTTTAAGACTTAAGCATACATTACACACGCATTCATCGCACAAAAAAATCCACAAACAATAATATTTTCAAAGTTTAACCGGGTACCCGGTGTGTACCAGGTCTATAATTTCACTATCCAGATGTGGACCCACTTCCAACTGATTCATAATATTTGGATTCATTCCCAATCCCAGCAGTTCTAGTTCCAATTCTAGAACCGTTGATTTCAACCAGTTCTGGGTCTGAAACCGGGTACCCGACTTCTCTACTCACCTCTATTCCCTATTTGCACCATACACCCAGTCACCTACACCACCCTCTCACAATATAAACTTTTATCATTATACTTAGGGTGCTTTTTTTAAATTGAGAAAAGATCGACTTATATTAAAGACAAAAGTTCAAAAAAAAAAAGATTACATCGGAGATCTAAGAGGGACCAACACCAACCCTCGTCACAAAATTTAACCTATGAGCAACACCATTACATTAACGAAAACAAAAAGAAAAGAACTCTTTCAAAGCATTGTCCATCAGCCAAAGCATCGCCTAGGATAAGTTGAACACGCCCTCCTTATTGCCTCAACCCCGCTAAAGCATTAATAATCAGTTGCGCATCTCCCTCAAAGAATGACATTAGGCTAACCTCTCTCCTTCGCTAACCTCACTACCAACCTAGCAATCTTAGCATTCCAATCCACACGGAGCGTATTGGCTATAGAAACGAGACACGCCCCCATTGTTATTTCGGACCACCGCTTCAAATCTTATTGTAACTAATATGAACATTTTCGGACAAACTTTTTCTAAAATTATTCATAACTTATTGAAACTTAGTAACTAAATGTAACTTATTGGATGTCAGGAATTTAGTTATTTAACCTTTTTGGACTTGATAAACATTTAAGGTGAATAGTACGCACCCAAAGTAAAAAAATTAGTATCTTAACCAAACATATTCTACGTTGGGGTGTTTAACAAATAGGGGTGACCGTTGGCCGGTGGCTTTTAGTGGTGGCTAATTTGGTTGGTTGTTTTGTTGGGTTGTTTGACTGTCTCCATAATTATTGGTTGCTTATAAGAGTATTAAGTAAAAGCAATTGTTAGTATTAGTTGTTTGGTACAAAATGGAACAAAACTGCCAAAAGCCAACGAAAAACCACCCAAAATCTATTTGTCAAATGCCTTATGTTGAGCTCATTTTATCAGGTTAAATAATTTTTCATTGGTTACGCTTTGACTTGCAATCGGTAGAATTCAATGTAAACTATTTACTCAGCACATAAACAAAGGAAAAGGAAAAGGAAAAGAAAGAGCCTTCCTTTTTTTATTATTGAGGGGAAGAGGCTTCCTATCTAGTACTTATTTGACATCAAAGGGTATTTGGTATGTGTAATGAATTTCATGGATTAGGGGGTGAGATTGAAAATTGATGTACGAAAATTCATAACAATGACTCTATTACGGCATTAACTTGGTTGGCTTACGAGCAACGATCATATGAATACTAAAATCACTTATATACCCTTATCGCTCCTTCTCTCGCTTCTCTTACTTCCATTTTCTTTCTCTAAATAGATAGTACCGCATATATATATTTTGAAATATAATCTCATTTATAATTTACGAGATTATATTATGATAAGAAGAAAATCCTCTATCTTATCCTCATATAAGGTCTCCAGCCAGAATCTCTCATATGATGTGATAGGAGTAATAGCCTGTTGTAAATTATACACACTATCGAAGTCAAGTGTACATATTCACAATTCTTTTTTTTTTAGAGAAGTCCCAAGCAAAAGGGGATTAAATTATCATTTCATCACGAGCACAAGACAAAATAAGTTCCGGAAAATCGTTAACCCAAACACGTGGTCCCAATTCCAAAGGATGGAGATGAGCCATTGCGTGAGCTACCTTATTTCCTTCTCTCTTTAAATACAACCACTTAACAAAAAAAAAAATTAAAGATAAGATGTCTATCTATAAGTACATATTCACAATTCTAATGAAACATGGTGAAGATAATATTATGTAGTAATCACTCAGCAAAAGGCTAGATACTAGTTAATGGAGACAAAATGATTTGTGCAAATTTAACATAATTGGTATACACGCATTGTGTCACAACCTAACATGACTGTGATAGGATGATTATATTAAACAAACCACGCATGCACTACCATTAAATTTGTTTTCATTCTCAACTAATTTTTGGAGAGTATGCATCATACACTCGCGTGTACTATTCTCATGATACGCCCAAATTAATTTGAGCAAAAATAATAGTATTGGGTGTGATATGCTCATGGTACACTCTCAAATTTATTTAAGCAAAAAATAACCATATTCATGGTACATCCGGATTTATGATAAAAATTGTATGATTTTTGTGTTTCCATTTTACAACTTTAACCATTTAAATCGTTGAGGAGTGATTGGTAGCTAACAGTTAGATATTTTTAAAACATCTATCAGGGACAAAATGATCATTTTACATACTAAATGAGGGAGGAAAGAAAAAAATTAATTATTAAATGATGGGCAAAATGATAAACTCAAGTATACAAAAAGACTTTTAAGTAACCTAGATTTTACATGGAAATATATCGTCTTTCTCATGGTAATATATTGTCTTTACATGATAATAAATTGTCTTTTTATGGAAATTGTGTTAGATACTAGATTTTTGGTAACATCTAACTAGTTAGTAGCCGATTATTTCTCTAAAACGTTTGAGGTAGAAGATGTCACTACTATAAAAGACATATGGAACTTTTCTTTAGAAAAATTGCCAGAAAAACCTTTTAAAAGTATTTTTGCAAGAAGAAACCAAAACAAAAAATTATTTGCGAAAAGAAACCTTCATGTCAAAATCTAAAGTTCATCAACATTTTCCAACATTGATCATTTTGTTATCCTATTTGCCAACTTAGAACTTGATATTTTCACACTCTATTCTATATCTTACTATTTTCTCTCACATGCCATATAAAGGGCCTGTTCTGTTCAGCTTATTTTCAGTTCAGTTCAGTTCAGCTCAGCTCTAATAAGTTCAGTTCAGTTCAGCTCTAATAAGTTCAGTTCAATTCACTTCAGCTCCAATAAGTTCAGTTCAGTTCACTTCAGCTTCAATCAGTTCAGCTCAATTCGTTATTTAACCATTTTGTTTAATATTATTATTATTGTTGGTCTAATGTATTTTACTTATTATTATTGTTGTTGTTATAATAATATTAATTAATTATTTTTTTTACATTATTATATTATTATACCTTTACTCATTATTATTACTATTATTCTTATGGCTGAGCATAATTTGGATTGGTGGGCGGTTTAACCATATTTCATCTCAATACGAGTATTCTAATTTGCAATTATTTCTTTTACGGACTAAATATTCACTATTACATCATACAAATAAGCTACAAAAATCTAGAAAATATTAAAAAAATTACAAAGTTGCTAATAATATTGGAGTACTATTTAAGGTATATCATCATCATACGTTGAATATTAAAAATACTTTCGCGGTTTGTGATGGAGTTTGGTTTATAAATATTATAGACCAACCCACCGCAAAATGTGGTTTGGACAGAAACACAAACTAACCTATGTTTTAAGCTAATTAGTATTATAATTGCTAATTATTATTATAATAGTAATATTAATTTACAGTTTAGACATTATTGTTATTATACAATCATCATCAAGTATTAATATATTAATACTAATAATAGGAATTAATCATTATTAATTATTATTATCAGTAATTATTATTGTTAAAATTAATTTATCATTATTACTATTATTTATTTATCCTTTTATAACATCAAAAATAATATTATCATTATTCATTAATTATTATTCTAAATTCTAAACTCTAAATTATTATTACTTAGAATTATAATTATTATTTAATATTCATAATTATTATTGTTTAATTATTATTTATATATTTATTTTAATTCAATTCAAATCAATTCAGTTCAATTCAGCTCCAATAAGTTAAGTTCAGTTCAGCTCCAATAAGTTCAGTTCAGTTCCAATAAATTCAGTTCAGCTCCAATAAATTCAGTTCAGCTCCAATAAATTCAGTTCAGTTCAGTGCAGCTCCAATAAGTTCAATTCAGTTCAGTTTATTTCAGCTCCAATAAGTTCAGTTCAGTTCAATTCAGCTAGAATTAGACGAAGAGAACAGACCCAAAAGATTAAAGTGTGAAAATATCTAAGTTCATATAGAATCGAGTGATGGAAACATCAAGTTCTAAGTTGGCAAGTAGGGAAACAAAACATTCGCCTCAAAATGTGTGTCTCGAATCACGGCCTTTTGACACTCATTAAGTAGAGACTCTTGAAATTTGTGTCCCTAAAGACACGTAACAACGTCCGTTTTCTCGAAACACATTGTTTTGAGTCTTAAAAACCCAGTAAAAGTGGCATCGAAGCGCATGCCCCTTTCCATTTCACAATTTCTTTAGAAAAGAAAAGAAAAAATTGTCATGTCATTAGCAAGTCACTTCTTTGAGACCAAAAATAGTATGTCCATGCATAATTGGGATCATTTTGGAAAATCGGTAACTAAGACCGTTTTTGGAGGACCACACATAAGATGTACTTCCTCTACCAATCTTATGCTATATTTTTTCTCAAGTGTATAAGAAAAAATATACTCAAGTGGGGTTTTATTTGATTCGTCTTAATGCATACTAACATAATATCAACTTTTTATAATTTTATTATCAATAATTAGAGATAAAATATTGCGTTAGATAATGTGCAAACAAAAAACGTTAGAGTATTGCAAAACGGAGGAAATACAATTTTTGTGAATTTCTCCTCTACTAAATGGTTAAACTCATGTCGGTAAAATATAATAACCGCATGAAAATTGACCTATTTAGCTAAAACATATCAATGAGGTGCCAATAAATATATATTATAATAATTTAGGGTGAGAAACAACAGTAAAATAAAATCACAATGCTAGATCACAAACTAGAATAAAAATTTGGTGTGCCGAATATTAAAATAGATCAATATAATTTAAAGTGCTAAACAGCAATAAAATAAAATTAACATTCTAAATCAAAAACTTAAACTTAAAATTAAAATTAGGTATCGCTTGAAAAACTTTCCAAAAAAACCTCCGATGGGCATCTCGTGTAGTCGTGTATATACTTCGTTCTCAACAAAAAAAATGAATATACTTCCATTAAAGTCGTTTTCATGGAAAAGCAACTGATTTAGCAACCAAGTATTCTCCACCACACTTTTCAGCAAGTGGATCTCTCTAAGGATAAGAATTTGCATTGTTTATGAAGCAAATTGGCGAAGTAGATTCTTATGTAATTTAAAGCTTCAAACTTCAAATGCTATTTCTTTCCCCTATTTGGGGTGAGCTGAAACACTTCTAATTGATAGTGAACCAGCAAACAACCAACGTCGCAAACAAATCAAAAAAAAAGCGGAGCTCGGAAATTTACATTCATACGCAAACAAACGTTCATAGCTGGAGTTTGGTTGTCATTCTTGCCATCTATGCATAAATACAATTATATAGACCCACCAACATAGACCAAGTTATACCAAGAATGAGGAACGCAATCAAAAGAAGATCTGCACGAAATATCTCACTTGAAAGGAATACAATAGCTATTTGATTATTACTTTATTTGACATTATGCCACACTTCAATATCATTGGTTGATCATGCAAAAAATGATCAAACAAAATGCAGATCTATCATACCAAAACTAAGATTATACACGCATATTATACAAATTTGAGCGGAAATAAATTATGCGATGTTCAATGTTGAAGAACATACAACAATCATGGCAAAAATCAAGCTTTTGGTACCAAATATATATCCATAAGAAAAGTCTAGAATCAAGCTTTGGTACCAAAAATCTCGACAAGAGAAGTCCAAGTACCGGAGACACCAAGAAGAATGCCTATAACAACAATCGTTCCATCCAAAACCAACCTTCCTAAACTCGCTTCATCCTTGAAAACAATGAAATGAAAGAGAGCAGGGAAAACAAACCCTAAAGCAATGCAGACACTGCTTCCAACAAGCGACAAGAAATCGGCGAAATTTGGCACCAGTAAGGCCACCAAACACACCCCTAAAATCATCAACCACCTACTCCACAAGTTATAGCTTCCTTGAGTTAACCTTCTCTCCAACACCTCATAGACCGGGTTCATCATCAACGGGCACGAAAAGAAAAGGTTAATACAAAGCCCTAATTGCACCAAAGTGCTCAAAATCCCGGTTCCAATATTCGTAGTGATGATATCCCTAGTTTCATTGCCAAAAGCAAGATAACCCATTGCACCAAACAAAGCATACAAGAAAGAAATCATTCCCATTGCCACACCCAACACCATTCCATAGCTCTTCTTGTTCCGTGTCTCGGTTTCCAAAGGCAAAACCATTCCAATCCCTTCAAAGGAGTAAGTACAAACACCAATACAGTAAAAGATAACATTCCACCCTCCAAATGCTTGAACAACCGGCTTATCGTGGGCGATAACAACCGCATCTTTTCCCATCACAACACCCATAGCTCCAAGTTGAACAATATCAGCAAAAATACTCAAAGGAGCTAAATGGGTCAATGTTGGAATTGCATTAACCCCTAATTGTAAAGGGAAAATAGCCCAAATATACCATTTATTAGGTGTAAGACCCAGAAAAGTCTGACCTTGAGAGTTGCCACTATTAAGCAAATGTGCAAAAGTATTCGAAATAAAGATCATATAACTAACACAAAACCCAGCTTGTGATAAAATGATCATAATATCAACAGATAATCTACCAATTGAGCCACAAACAGAGAAACCCAAATCACCAAAAGAGTTAATCTTTGAGTACCCATTTAAAGATTCAAGCTTTCTACGAGTATAAACCAATAACATCATGCAATAGTAAGTGAGAAGAGCAATGGAGAAGAGGGTAATAACACCAAAAAGCCAACCTGATTTCATGAAAGTATAAGGAAGACCTAGAACACCAGATCCTACTATTGCAATAAAAATGTTAGCTAAAGTCTTGAATTGAGATGATTGTTTTGATTTACCAAGAAGTGGGCTGTCTTCTCTTGCAATTAGGATTGAATTTGAGCTTGATCCTGCTTCATTTTCATTCTTTCCAAAACCCATTTTTTCAAAAGACTTTAATGTTGCAGTTTTGATACTGAAAATGGGTTTTTCAGGAAGATTAAAATGATGATGATTTTATAGGGTTTCAATCGGGATTTAATCTGGGTTTTGGTGATTTGAGGGGATTGAAATTATGGGGTTTGTATTTGGAAAGAGGGATTTGGGGGAAATGTGATTAAAGGGAGAAATGGAAGATAGAGAAGTTTGGGGTGTGCCCGTTTTGTGCTTTTTTAAAAAGGGGAAGCATTCAACACATGACAAAAACCCTTTGGAGTTTGGTTACGGTGTATCTAGGATTGGTACACGGTCACTGTCGACTTGTGGGGTTATAGAGGTCATTTACTATGGTACTTTCCAGAATTTTTAAAAAACTCTCAAGAGGAAGATATTTTTTAATCGGGATATTTGACAATTGGCGGGTGACGGCATCTAGTGGTTGATAGCAGTTTTTAGTGACTGGTTTGACCGGTTGTTTATATTGATTTGTTTGACTAATTGTTATTGACTTTTTGGTTATTTATAGAAATATATGGTAGAAGCAATTGATATTGTTGGTTTTTTAGTGCCAAAATGGAAGTGAAAGCTAAAAAGCAATAAAACCGACAAGGCAGCTTATTGGCTTATCATGTATTCCAATTGTCATTTACCAAACGTTTTTTGACTATTCAACCACGTAAAAAGCCAAAAGCCAATAAAAAGCTACTTAAAGTCATTTGTCAAACACCTGATGTGTATAACGATGTCCCTAGCCTATTTGGTGGCCCGTCCATCCTGACGCTATCCCTAATGGGTTGCAGCCGTGCAAGCCCAACTTAATCCCGACCATTTCCATCATTAGGAAAAACTAAGCAAATAACATTAGCAATTTTGCAAAATGACAAAAGGAAGAAATATAATGGGGTGTTTGGCTATTGGTTGGTGGCTTTTAGTAGTTGCTGGCTCGATTGGTTATTTTACGGACTTGTTTGACCAGCTGCATAATTATAGGTTGTATATGAGTGTTTGGTAAAATAGTCGTTAGGGCTGGTTGTTGAGTACAAATTAGAAAAAGCCAATGGCAACAAAAAACTGGTAAAACCAGATTTTGGTTGCGATCTTTTCAACCACTTCAAAACCAATTTACCAAACACTTATTTTTGTTGTATGACCACATATAAAAGCAAAAAAAACAAAGACCAATGAAAAAACCACCCAACAGTCATTTATCAAACATCTCCAATATCTTTGGTAAATAGAAGAGTCTTATTGGCTCGGAAACTCATCGATGATAATTCAACTCAACTTAATACGCAAGTTGCTTTTAGCATTGAGGGAAGAATAAAGGAGCCCCCCCCCCACCCCAATGTCCCTAAGCGTCAAACCTTGTATGTCCCTATTGATTCTTTTCACAGTTATAATTTTATAATGCTTCACCATGACACTATGATTCTTGGGCATATTCTCCCCAACTTATTGTCAGTTCAACTCAGTTTTTAAGCAATATTTTTACTCTCAAATTTCACTATCTTTTATTTCAGTTCAATCTAGTTCAATTGTTTTTCAGTTCAATTCGATCGAAGAGAACAGGCCCTTGTCCTTTAGCCAGGTTTCACCATTGCTTTATAAAGCTTAGGCGTTAAGAGTTAAGACACCTTTTTTCGCCTTGGAATAACTTCTAGCTAAGGAACACAATTTCAAATTCAAATAAGCTGCAATAACTTTTAAAATTAGCTTCAATATAAATTCAGATGAATCCATATAAGTTCTAACAAATTTAGATAACTTCAAAATTTTAAAAAACGACAAATTCATATAAAGAGAACACATTTTTAAACGACAAGTAATGCAACTTTTCGAGTTCAATATTCATCTTAGATACAAGAGAAAATCATCCAATAATTGTTAAGTGTGCCATGAGAGTGGTTTAAAAACTTACCAATGGACATCTTACATTTTCGGTGAACCTCGTGCAAGTTCATTCGACCTAACTTACTAAACGAGACTTTTTAAAGACGGGGAGGATAAGAGAATCTCCACCTTACAAATGCCTCTAGTGGAATTTGATCCTCTAGTCTTAAGATCGTGAGTTACAAATCGCTACCACTAGATCAAGTATAAACTTTCTTATGTTACTTGTAGCACGATGTGGTGGATATGAGGGTTTCTCAAATTGTAATAGTGATATAGTACATATATTATCTCATCTAACAACAGCATATTTAGTTATCATTTCAGGCAACTAACAAATTTCACTACAAAAGGGATTATTGAGAACTACATAGCCCAATACTATCAAAATGTATCACGCAACACAGTTATTTTTGTTGCAAGAATAGAATATGCGAACCTGAAGGATGCATTCCCCTCATCTAAAAAAATACTTAAAAGGAAATAAGTTCAACCTCTAATTCCAATTAATTTTGATAAATTAAGATAAAAAGAGTTTAATGGCTTGTTTACTTCAAGTTAAAATATAATTTTAAATATTATATATATTTTTTTGGAGAGGGTTCGATAAATTAGTTTCATCAGCAAAAATCAAACTAATTAACAAACGTAATTTAAATAAGTACACTCATTTTTATAAAATAATACTCCTATAAGGTAATTGAATAAGAGAAAAATACTTAAAATTTCAGAAAATCTCGAATCCGAGCTTATACTTGTGTAGTCTAATCAACAAATATAAGTTTCAACTTTCAATCAGTTAATTAACTACTCTAATATCACTTTGCGTAATAAGATGAAGTAACCATGCCTAATTTTCTAATATAGGAAGAATCACAACCGGCCAATTGCAAAATAAGAATTGATCGTAAATGTGATGTAACCCAAAAAGATGTTCTCCTTAACCAACCGAGCTATTTTTCACTCTTACGCGAGCGCTAGTTCAGCGAACGCACCATGCTCCCTCAAGTGTGTAAATACAATGGGAGTGTTTGGCAATTGACTTTTGGGTGACTTATTTATTGACTTCTGACTTTTGGCTATTGTTTGTGGTTAAATAGCCAAAAAAAGTGTTTAGTAACGAGCATTTGCAGTGACTGAAAAACCAGTTTGGTTTTTGCTTCCATGTTGTACTAAAAAATCAGCAATAACAACCACTTTTGCCAAATACTTTTTTAACAACCAATAATTATACAATCGGTCAAACCAACTAGCATATAAAGCCGACAACCAACACCTACCACGGTACCACCTATCACCCCCAATAAGTTTTTACAAGAAAAAGGGGGGCAATTGACCAAATTGGTAAAAATCGTTGACACTTTTTGCCAATTTGGTAAAAATAGTTGTTTCGGTGACAAATTGGTAAAAAAAACTTAAGTTCGGCGACAAATTGGTAAAAAAATTGTTTCAGCGACATTTAGGCCAGAACAAGAGGAAATTCTCAATGGTGACCTCCAATTTTTTGAGTTTTTTTTATTGTCCCTCAATTATTGTTGAAAAGTTCCAAATGTGGCCTTATGAAACAAAAAACCATTAATTATGTAAGAATTAATGTCTTAGTACATAAGCCAAATTGTTTCTGGCCAATTTTTGTCAATTTCACGTCAAATACGACCCGTACGGGCTAAAATGACACTGAATTTCTTATTCGGCCAATTTGTAGGCATGAAAACTTTTTGCGAGTTTAATCAATTGGTAACGCAAGCCAAACTTTTTACTTAATTGCTCAAACTTGACAAAAAAATTAATTTAAATTTTTTTCAATTTAATCAATGGTTGATTTGTATATGCTATTTTAAAATGTTTTTTTTTTGGCTTTTGTTAAAATTTATGACCTTTTTCCACACATTTATTTATCCAACTAGTTTCAATTATTATTTTCTCTTCTCCTTCTACACCACTTAACATTGGCATACTAAATATGCATTGTCATGTTTTTTAATATTATTTAGAAATTTTATGGATAATATAATATGTTATTGTCCCCAAAATTTTATATAAAAAAATGTTATCAATTTTCCTATAAAAAATAATAAATAATATTTATCAATCATTAAATTCTTTGTGCCAAAGTCTTGTAAAAGACTGTCTTACATTAAGCTTAATGTAAGACCAGTCCAAAGGCCCAATAGCCATCTTTCCAAAAGCAGCCTTCTTCCCACCACCCCCATCCACCACCGTCATTCCCTTGACTCCATTAGCCCCATTAGTTATGAATTTTAATGCAAGAGTTAAGGTTTTATGTTGAAAAGTTTAAAAAACGCAAAAGTTAAGGTTTTAGGTCGAAAAGTTAAAAAATCCATTTTGTCTGTGCTGCTTAGAGTGTGGCGCACGTAATTGGGTTTTTAATTGGCCTATTGGGCTGGTCTGACGTTAAGGCTTAACCTAAGACCGTCCAATAGTGAACCTACTCATTTGTTATTGTCCCAAAAGTTCTCATAAATCTTTATTTAAAGTCTTTTTTTTTGCCTAAACGTCGCTGAAGTTCTTTTTTTTTTATCAAATTGGCGTTGAAACAAACTTTCTTACCAGTTTGTCACCGAAACTAATTTTTATTTACCAATTTATCGTGCGAAATTAAGTTTTTTTTTACCAATTTGTAATTGAAATAAGTTTTTTGTTACCAAATTGACGAGTGGTGTCAACTTTTTTTTACCAATTTGGTCGATTGGCCAGAATAAGGGTCACACCACACGGGAGTGAAAATCCAAACCGCACGGCCCACACTTCCTGTTCCTGATTCCCCACCTCTGCGGCCAAAAATTCTTCACTGCAAAAGCCACAAAAAAACCTTCTGAAACTGTTCTTCTGTGTTCATCAGTGCCTGACCAGTAAAAGCTATAGAATCTCTTCGCATTTCACAACATTCTCTTCATTCACTCCTCCCTAATGCGAGAGATTTCTCCAATTACTCCTCAGGTTTATTATTATTATTATCATTATTCTCACTTTATTCTAATCCTCTTTATCTCTATCATTCCTCAACTCCAGTATTTGTTCTGATTATCATGTTTTTTTTGTCAATATCGATTATCATTTATGTTACTTTCTAAGTTTTGTCATTGTTGATTGAATATTTTGTGGGTCGTGGAAATTTTTTATTTGTTGATTGTTCAATATTCAGATTATTTTGAATCCACCTTTTTCTTCATATGGGTTGCATTGTTTATTATTGTTGTGCTACTGAATTTAGAAATGAAGCTTATTTATTGAGTGCCCTAACTGATTGAGGTTTGAACCCTTTTCTTGTTTTGGGTTAAGAATCAAGGAAATCATGATGCTTTTTGTTATTTCAAGAACTGATTTTTATGATATTAGGACAGGTTGATATGGAGGGTACTCTTTCGGGTTATCGCGTTTTGTGTATTTTCATTAGCAATGGTGTACGTCTTGTGTGCCTTGAGAGTTGAGATTGTGTATTTGACATTTTACATACTTCAAATTAGACAAAATATGATCATAATCTCGTGATCCTTGGCTGGAGTTTGAGAACTAAAGCTGTTGTGGAAAAATAAAATTCTATACATTATGCGTAGCACTTTAAGACAAAGTGGAAAATGGATGAATATGCTTGTAGAAATTAGTATCCGAGGTTGCTTAGATGCATTAAGTGATTCCACCGCTGGTGGTATATGAAACTTGGAGATGTATTCGTTAATAACTTCATATGTACACTCCAAATAATCAATGGCATGAAATAGGGTTAAGATTATCTATCTCAATATCCCACTAACTTAAAATAGAATTATATGCTGTTGGTGAATATAGATGTATTGGCTTAATCTTAGATAATTGGATAGAAAGTGAAACTTGCAATGGATAGAAGATCTCTACGTGTGAAACAGTTCTCTGATTATCTAATAGACGCCTACGTAAGCATTTCATAGCAGATAAGTGTTGCATCATGTAAACTAGTTTTTGGCCTCTTGCTAAAAGCTTCTCTTTTGCCAGAATTTTATGGAAGTATCAAAAGGTACTTGGATCCTTCAGCTCTTAAACAGCCACCACATATTACAGAAATAAATCAGTGTCGGAGTGGTGTATGTTGGGTCTTAGGTTGAGTATTTGGCTTTAGTTATGCGAGATTCTTGATATTACCATCAATAGGAAAGGGGAAATCTGATACGTCATAAGTGCAATTAAGCAAACTTTGAATTCTCTTCTCCTGATCACCGTCTCACCATTTAATGTGCTGTGTGATAGAGTGGAGTATGAAGGGACCTTCACATTTTTAGAGCCTAGAGGTGATCCAAGGCAACCGTTCTATGGATTTGCAATTTTGCTTACTCCCTTATCTTTGAATTGCTAGCGCTTTGGATGGAACATATAAGTTCACTCGTCACCCTAGTCTCAGTTGGAATATAAATGAGCCAATCTTATCCAAGAACTAGGCAATATAGCCACCGTGTCATTGGATCTTAAGTTTAGTTTCTTCATATGCATATATCTTACTTTATTTTTTTATCACCATAGAACTTTCGCAGAGAAGGCCTATTAGAATATGATACATGATTTATTTATGTTGTAGTTAAGTTGGGAGAGTGGGTAATGATATTTTACAACAACAAAGCTTTAGTAACGATTTGGGGTCGGCTAATGGTGTTTCCGAGTTAAAAATTTAAATCAGTAGGCCAACGCTTCTGACCTATAGTCTCGAGCTACCTAAGCTATTGCACGAGGTTCCTTTAATGGTTACTTGGCTCTTTAGTGTGCCTTCGTCGTCTTGACGCGTACATCTAAACATTCAGGATTTCCTTGCTTCATTGTGTCTCCTTTAATCCTGCTTAGTTCAACAATTGCCTTTTGGGTATATAGTGCGGAGTTGGGTGCTAAACTCCTTAAACTCCCCCCTTCCTCCACAAGACATTATCATCTCTATCCTCTTTGCCTTTACCTTCCCTTTCTCTCCTTCAGCTTCCCTCTTTTATTGATATTGATCTATCACCTCCTTTCTCCTTCACCTCGAATCTTTCACTGCCTCTTCTCTCACTCCTCCTCACCCTCTATGAACACTCTTCTCTCTTTGTTTTCACCCTCCCTTTCATTGCCTTTCTCTCCTTCTCCTCCACCCTCCACCATCTTAAAGTCGTTCAGAACCATGCTTAAGGATTACTGCCATTATTTACACCTTATTACTAAAAGAGGAGCGATTCCTTTCCTAGCAAAGTAGTGCCCTAAGGTCAAAACGGCCACCATCATTCTCGAGTGAGGAAAAGATTGAAGGTGGTCATGGTTGCTACAGTGGCAAGTACATAAAGAGGAACAACATCAAGAAAGTTAAGGGTTTGATAGTGGTAGCTTCCTGTGGTTTAGAGGGCTGATGATGGTGTTGAGATGGTGGGGTTGGTGGTCATCAACTTGGGGGTGGGTCACGGCGTGACATTGACCAAGCAGCTTGTTGGAGGTTTTTTTGGTAATTAGGGGAAGGGAGGGTAGGCACTGCTAGGTTGGGGAAGGAGCAGTGAGGGGAGGTGCCGGCAGCAGTAGTGGTGGTAACTTGGTAATGGCGTGTGGTAACATGAGGCTCTTTCTTATAATTATACAGGAGCTCTGGGTTCAAACTTCAATGGGTGGGTGTTGTGGGGAACCCGTCTTGACTTGCTGTCATGAGAAAACGTAACAGGGGGGGTTTAGATTGGGGCTCACGGTTACTAAACTCCAACATTTGTTAAATCAACGCACATAAGCCCGTATGGGTTTGAGTGCTTTTAAAGTTATGCCTACCAGATTCAGTAACCTCAACCAAACCAGGCCTTATCAGTTGCCGGAGAGCTCTTTAAGGTGGCTTCACGTATAAACTTCAGAAATCAAAGGTGTCAATGTCAATTTCCTATAAAAAGAAGTTCATTGAATGCTTTCTTCTGACAAGAAATATGACTGCAATGGAATACATCATCATACTGTTCTTACTTTCAGTTTTAGTAAACCATTTAAAACTTGTGCATTATTAACTGCAAAATTGATGTCCTGGTATCCGCTTCATCTTGTTGAAACTTGAGAAGGGTTTATTGAACTAGGGAAAGAGTATTAAGGCTGTGGTGTCAATGCTATCTGTATGGACATCATCAATGCTTTACACAGCATTGTACGAACATCATTGCAATTCTGATATTTTGTAACTACAATTTCTGTCTGGACTTTCAGTATTTAGTTCAATACCTGTTCGTTCTCGACCATTTTTCATATGGTGATATAGACCAAATTCACTTATTGTTCGTTTATTTTATGAACTGGAAGTAGTTTTGACTGTCGTTGGTTGAAATTTTTTCCACTATATGCCTGTCAAACTTAGTTTACACATGTTCCTATTTACGTTTTATGATAAGTAATATGCTTTTTGTTACTTCTCCTATATATGCCTGAATGTTGGGACTTATTGGCAAAGTTGGTTTACATACGCTTTGTAGATGATAAGTCTTGAAGCTGGGCCAATTAATTCACAACCTGTTATTGTCCGGGGAAGAGGAAAAAACAAGAAGTTTTGGAATGTTAAGGAGGAAGCTACTCTGATTGACATTCTCTCCGAATTGAACGGTACCAGTTGGAAAACTGACAATGGCTATAAAAATGGCTACTGCTATTATGTTGAGCAAAGAATGGAAGAGAGACTACCTGGATGTGGCCTTAAAGCTGATCCTCACATCGAGTCAAAGATTAAAACCTTAAAAAGGCACCTTGCCTATATACTAGCTATCGAGGATAATGGTGAAGGGTTTTGGTGGGATGATGAACAAAAAATGGTGGTTGGCAATAAAAATGCATTTTTATGTTGGGCCAAGGTATGTTTTAAACTTTGTTTCTGTATTTGTTGTTTACTATGCATAGCTTGGTCTAGTGGTAAAGTTTTGTATCTCACAACCATAGTTGTGAGATTAAACCTTACCAGCGGCACTTGGGGTGGGAATTCCTCTTACTTTGTTCCCCTTACTTCCAAAGTGTCATGGCGGGGTGTCTGTGCCAGGTTTTATCTGTGCACAGTTCAGGTTTGGTAGGGCTCTTCTCCTTACCAACCTAGTATATACACTTCCTTCGTTTGAAAGTACTAGCAACTATTGTTTTTCATGCTTGTTGAAAGACAACTTTGAGCATTAATATTTTAACCATTCATTAGTAAAAGTTATAGAACTACACATCAATCCAATCCAACATTTTACATAATAATAGTTGTTTTCTACTGTATATATCAGTAAAAGAATGTGGTCAAAATATAAATAGTGCAAATTTGAAAATGTTGCAAGTATATTGAAACGGAGGAACTGAGGAAGTGTATATACTGTCTCCGTTCCACAAAAACCTTCCCTTCCATTTTACGGTGTTGCCTAAAGTTCTTCCCTATTTTGCTTTATTTCATTTTTGGTAAACCTCTCTTTTACCGTCTCTTACCTCACCAAATAGATCCATTTGGTTTATTTGGTGATGCACATGTCTCTGTGCAACTTTCTCTCGCGCACCCAAAATCCAAATAAAGGCTCTCCTTTCCTTGGTTCTTGAATCTACATTAACAAGGAGTCAAGGAGTGTTTTTATGGAACGGGGGTAGTATATGTTGTTTATTCAATAAATTCTCGCGTTACATTTTTGCAATAAGATAACATAGGAAATGATTGCATAGAATCACGAGGGAGCATCATCCTTGTTCATGAAGCCTTTCGTACACTATGACAAATTATGTGAAGTTTTTGGGAAAAGGAGGCCAAGCAGGAAAAGAGTTCGTGTGATTCCAGAAGCTATAGCTGTTGAACCTGCTGTCACTTACATCAGGAATTCTGAGACACAATCAAATGTGAGGGAGGAAGCGACTTCCATTACTCAAAGCACTATCACCCTTCCTTCTGAACCTGGAAGTGAGAAATCTAAGAGATCTAGGGATTTTGATCCCTCCGAAGCAGAGTTTCTGGAAATGTCAAAGACTATTAGAAGTCTTGCTGAAGCTCAGAAGGACTTGACTTTGACTATGATCAACATGAAAAAAGCTTCAACACATGATATGGAAGTCGGTGAACAGAGAAAGAAGTTATTCAGTGTGTTGACAAAACTTCCAGGACTGTCTCCATTGGAAGTGGTTAAAGCTGCGCGCTCTATTGGCCAAGATGATAGAAAGGTTGAGGTTTTCTTTAGCATGCCTGATGACTACAAAGTCATGTTTGCTCATTTAGAGATAGACGCTACCGAGTAGTTCACATTGAGCTACTCTTTTCTTTTCTATTTTCAACAGTTGTTGAAGTTTGGGATAGACAATTTAGCAAAGCTAGTGTTATCCTTTTAGTAGGCCTTGATGTTATGACATCATTTAGCTTGGTGTATAAATTAGTACGATGGCTGTGAATCAATTTAAGCTAGGAAATTAGTGAATTCAAGACACCACCAACATTTTCTCTTTGGCTGATGTCAAAATTCTTGGGATTTTGTTAATAATAAATGGTATTTCACTCAGTGATTTATGAAAAAATTGTGTCATGCATCTACTGGATGTTTACAATTTTCAGTTTTAGTTTTGTATTCATAGCCCTATAAGGGCTGCATCTAACGATTTCTAAATTCTTATGTGCAACGAGAAATTGCAATTGGAGTTGTATCTTTCTCAAACTTTGTTATGGGATGATGATGATGTGTTTTATCCATCTTGTGGCAATCTTGCTTCAGGTTACAAAAATGTTGGGACTGCTGAGGTTGATAGGCAGATTGGAGGAGTGCCTAGAGCGCATGATGTTGCGTCGCATGTTGGTGATATGTCACCTTTGGCAATGGGATTGCAATAGCAAGACTTGTATTACGTGCGTATAATATTCCCCTCATAAACAATAGGCCATTGCCTGTATGGTTGGATTTAAGAAAGATACGCTAGAATGTCCATAACTTTGAAAATCGGCAATGGCCGCAACATTAGTACCATTGAGCTACTGTAACTAACTACTAAATCGCAATATTTACTATACGGATCCTACTGTTTAGGTGGTATAGAAGTATATAGAAGTTTCCTATTTGAAAACTGAATCCGACTAGATAGAATTCGAAAAAAAAGAAAAACACTTCACTACATAAAATTTATGAAAATTGGACTTGCTTTCCTCCCGTTTGCATGAGAAATCAGATGGTTATATCAGTCAAATTGTCAACTTTTTCGAATTTTTTAAGGGATTCCACTGCCACGATGATGAGTAGGATTTTTCGTGCAAATTCCATTTGACATCTTCCATTATGATTATTTAGGCTCTATTCTTTTATACCGAACTCGTTCTCTTCGTCTGAATTTTTCTGATCTGTTCTAATCTGAACTTTTCTGATCTGATCTGAACTTTTCTGATCTAGTCTGAATTTTTCTGATCTGATCTGATATGAACTTATTATAGTTGTTTTTTGTTCTTATTATTGTCTGATCTAATCTGAACTTTTCTGATCTGATCTAATTTTTTCTTATCGGATCTGATCTGGGTTCGTTCTCTTCGTTTGAATTTTTCTGATCTGGTCTGAATTTTTCTGATATGATCTTATGTGAATTTTTCTGATCTGATCTAAACTTATTATAGTTATTTTTTGTTCTTATTATTTTCCGATATGATCTGAACTTTTCTAATCTAATCTGATCTGATTTGAATTTTTCTGATCTGAACTGATCATTTCTGAAATAAGCACTAGAGTGCTTAAATAAGTTGAAAAGAACATAGCCTAAATCGGGCAATTCTGAACTGAACTACACTGTATTAAATTGTAATCGTGAGACAAAAAAAGATTAGCTGAACCGAAAATTATGAAGCTGAATTAAACTGAATTGAACCAAAATAGTTTTCAATCCAATCCAAAAGAACAAGGCTTTAGTATCACTTACTAAATGAACTGTAATGGAACAATTTTTGGCACATTCATCTCTTTTCATCTCACTTAATTTTTATCTCCTGAAAACAATTTACAACAATGTAATTGAAGAGTTCCCATCTCACCCAAATTTTGGCACATTCATCTCCCTTCATCATTTCTCATCACAATTTCATTGTAAACAAAGTTTCGTTCTCTCCTGTTTACAATGGAAGACACGATCTTCCCTTCCCAAATCAAGCCAACCTAAAGTCTCACTTTCAAAACCAACACAATGCAATAAGAAAGCATAATTTCACTTCAACTTCGAAAAACCTGTTCTAGCTGAATTGAACTACAAATAATCGAACTGAAACAAATAGTGAAATGTGAAAATAAAAGTACTGCGTGAGCTACACCGAATATAAGTTGGGGGAACATTCCCATACATCAAATTAATTTTGAATTTTGATCGCTCCCAAATGAATTTAACACAACAGTATAGTTTATTCAGATATATCGGTCCACAACAACAACAAATATGCATGTAATCATTCAAAAACAATCGAAATCCAATTCCGATTTCAATTTCCATTTCAAATAACAACAAATCGAAACCCTCAAACCCTAACCCTAAAAAACTTCAAAATTGAATCAATCAAGCTCTTTAACAACCTTAAGGCCCATAGATTTAGCAGTACCAATAATAGACTTACAAATACTCTCAATCGGCAAATGTTTACAACCAGGATCTTCTTTCTTCACCATCGCAATCTCATAAACATGCTTCAAAGTAACATTCGAAGCGACGACATGACCAGGACGACTACTCGCAGAATCAACACCAGCAGCTTTTTTAAGAAACCATGATACAGTTGGAGATTTGATAACATAATCAAAGGTTTGATCCTTGTAAGCGATGAGAGATACAGACATAGGAGTATCTGATTTGTATTTTTGAGTACGAGCGTTGAAATCTTTGCAGAAAGCCATTAGATTAAGCTTTAATTGACCTAAAATTGCTCCGACTGGTGGACCTGGACGTGCTGCTCCTGCTGGTATTGTTAGTCGTACTGTGGCCATTACTGGTTTTCTTATTAGGTCTTTTGCTGCCGCCATTGATGAACAGAGGTTGAGGAAGAGAGAGAGAGAGTGAGGAAGAAGGAAATGGAGGTAAGAGAATATAGAAGGTTTTGTTTTTGGTTTCTGGGTTTGGGTTGTGAATTTGTGATTGTTGTCTTTGGGTCGGGCTGAAGTTTTTTTTTCATTTGGGCTGAGAATTTAAGAAAGAGTAAAGGCATAAGAGGGACACGATGTTCTTTATTTTTCCTATTTTGAAGTAAGTTAATATGTTTATGTGTATAAGAGGGGAGCACTCAGAGTCTGTTTAGATTAACTAAAAACAACAGAACTGATTGGAGCAGAGTTGAATTGAACTGAGCTGAACTGAATTGAATTGAATTGAATTGAACTGAATTGAACTGAATTGAATTTAATAAATATATAAATAATATTCAAACAATAATAATATGAATATTAAATAATTATTATGATGATAGGTAATAATATTGAATAATTATTAATGAATAATAATAATTGTTTTTTGGATATTGATAATCATAAATTAATAATAATAATGATTAATGATTATAATGATAATTAATAACAATTATTTTATAGTCTTTGTATTAATATATTAATACCTGATGCTGATTATATAATAACAATAATATCTAAGAATCAAATTAATATTACTATTTTAATAATTAGATTTAATTATATATTACTCCCTCCGTTCCCTTTTGTTGTTCCCATTTGCCTTTTCACGTTTGTCAATGCATATTTTATATCGTGTATATTTCTAACAATATGTTAATAAAAATTATAAAAGTTTGATATTCTTGATGTACTCGTCGAGACGAATAAAACAATATCCCACATTACTATGTTTTTTCTTATATATTAGAAACCACTTAGAAGATTCTCTCTACTTTCAAATAGTGTAAGATTCCAAATGGGAACAACAAAAAGGAACGGAGGGAGTAGTATTTAACAAGATGGTTATAAAAGAGCTGAACTGAACTGAAGTGAGCTGAAATTAAGCTGAAATGAACAGGCCCGTAGTGGTGAGAGCTAGAGGGGTATTTGGCTGGTGGTTGTTGGCTGACGACTTTTTGTGTTGTTGGCGTAATTGACTGATTTTATCAGCTTGTTTGATTAGTTGTATCAAAAGCTTGTAAAGCAGTTTTTGACTATTGGCTGAAGAATCATTTTTTAAGCTACTGCAAAATCTATTTACCATATTCTTTTTATTAACTGTTTGATCATATAAAAAAGCTAAAAGTTAAAAATCAATGAAAAAATTCTCTCGAAAGCTATTAGCCAAACACCCCTAACATGTACAATAAAATCGGTTGAAGGAGAGTTGAGCCGGGTTTTAGGCCAAAATG
The DNA here is from genome assembly GCA_947645195.1 of Patellifolia procumbens. Taxonomy (NCBI): domain Eukaryota; kingdom Viridiplantae; phylum Streptophyta; class Magnoliopsida; order Caryophyllales; family Amaranthaceae; genus Patellifolia; species Patellifolia procumbens. The sequence goes on from CANSGD010000144.1 coordinate 7,776,582, forward strand.
GTTGAAATTTGAGCCAAAAAGATAGGGTTGTGTGGGTTTTTTTTTAAATCAAAACAATTCAGTAGTATTGGACGAAAAATTGGGTTAGGTTGTATAGGGGTTTACGGGTTGGTCTATATTGGTGATCTCCATCTTTTCCCTTGTATTAGTAATCCCTATATCGTGTCACCTAAATAAATGAATAAATAAAAGAAATTTATAAGAAAAAACATGCCTTTCCCCTTCATGTAATCTTAACCATTGATATTGAAAATAAAAACAGAATAAATTGAGGATCACAACTAGCGAATACGACAAGAGAAAAGGCTATTTTTAAATATAGAACACAATAAAAGAAAAAATTTATTGCTAGATCTTGGGAAATAAATTGTAAAAGCACTTATTTTTCTTTTACATATTTAAATTCCTATTGTATAGTTAATTTTTTTAATTCAAGATAAACGAAATATATGTGAATTTTGTTTTTTCCCCACTTATTTTGGCTATTCATTAGCAGTTTTCAGGTCAAGCGCAATACAATTGTTCTTTTTTTTAATGGTAAGAAGAAATTCCTTGATTTGACCTCAATTAGTTTCTAAGTGTCTCTAGTAGGATTTGGTCCTGTGACTTTAAAGTTCTAACCTTGACCATTAGACAAAGTCTTGTTTGGTAACGTACAAGTATTGTTAGTATGCATAAAAATAAAGATAATAATTACAACATATTGTTTAGAATCTCGTAAACTTTGTAGTATGTTGACGCGTTTTAGCGTTCAATAATATACTTATATGGGACAAAATCACCCATATAAGATGACCATACAAGATACTCCCTCCGTCCCACAATTATCTTCCCATTTCTTGAATATGTGTGAGGTATAAAATAATGAAATGGGAAGATAATTGTGGGACGGAGGGAGTACAACCTAGTGGGAAAGATACACGACCTCACACAACCTAGAACTTAAGGATTGTAGATGCTGATATAACATTTAAGATGAGTTAGATGTGGTTATGCACGATAGTTTTGACAACGTCTCAGATCATGGACGTCAATGTACAATGTACCTCCCATTTAGTGGGTGTCAACATTTGTTCTCCTCAATCTCGGACAACGATATCGCATCCGCAATTCGTCATGTAATAGGTCACTTTTCTAATCAAATGTTGTGTTAAGGGAGTGAGTGAAGCTAGCAAATGTCTTAAATCCATCTCATTTCTAATGAGTAGCTAGTTAAGCAAGACTCGTAACATTCACTAGTTCTTTTTGGCACTAGGGTAAGAAGTAATATAGCAATTCTTATAATACGTTTTAGGCAATTTGTGAAGATATAAAGAATAGCGATAAGCAAATTGTATGGAAAGTAGTAAGTATTATGGCCATGTTCATCTCTGTGGTAATGTTTGTTCACCCCAAAACATAGTGATTATCTTCATAAATCACATCACTAATACATAACCACTTTAGAGGTGGTATTCAGTATGGATGGAAATTTGTGAAGGAAATCACATGTATGAGGATGAGTTTCCATTATGATGGTAATATCTAATGACGGTGAATTCTTTCCACCTAGTTCTAATAAGCTAATACCTTATAAAACAATCTTGAGTAAGTTCTAATAACTAAGTTCAGACAAGTTCAACTAAACTTAAGAAAAAATAAGGTGAAAAACCCCATCCTATAAATATGAAATTTTACTTGCAAATTACATACAGTGGCGGAGGAGGACATAAGACAAGTGGCAACGGTAAAGATGGAAAGAGAGAGAAAAAATGAGTTAAGGGGTTGTAGCGCAACGACCTGTCATTTTTCACAAAGAGAAATGGTGAAATGAAGGAAAAAGTCAAATCTGAAAAAGTCAGATTTGAAAAAGTAAATTGAAAAAGGGTAAAAGTTTGACAAGTTACCTTGATATTTGACAAAGTGATGAACTTGTAAATTTTTACTCTAATTTTTTGTTTTTTTGTTTCTATGATTTTTTCTCCTTTTGAGTTTTGAGGATATAAATATAATACATGTGATATAATCTACGCACTACATGCGCTACAATCTCCATCCGCCATTGATTACATGTGGTCTCATTATTATTATCATCACTTAATACCACCTACTCGGCTACTCAAATGGGATGCCAAAGTGATAGATCCTCAAAGCTTGCAACAACAGAAATAAGAAAAGGATAACTTGAACGAACTTCTTCCTATGGCTATATAGCTAGATGTTCTATGTCTCCATAAGAGGCTGACAAAATCAACTACTCTTTCTTTCATTCTTATCCTCGTTGAACATATATGAGATACTATACTTCTGTTATCCTAAATTAATAATTTTAAGAATTAAGATGATGGAATAATTTCTTTGTTTGGATGCAATATTGCAATAACTTGTGATATTAAACAAAGAGGCAACTTGGTCTTGCAAGCCGCGAGTATGACAAGTGATCCTCAACTAATACCTTCTCATAAATTATGATTGGGAGCATAAACTATAAACATATATGATTTGCAAGATTATGATGAGTCTCACCCAACTACTTCCAAGTTCCAAATGCATACTAGTTACCATTATTTGAAGACAATATCATGTCATTCCGGATCTTAGAAAGATTATAAGATCTTCAAATAACTTGATATTCAAATTGGGAAAAATCAATAATTTCCGATTATAATGGGTCTACTTCAATAGATCCCAAATTAGGATTGATTTGGAACAAGCCAACTTGGAGGATCTTATAAAACATCTTTAATCTAGATGATAAAGTGATGTTTTAGGACATTGTAGGTAATTTAGTATTCATGTCATTTGATATGTATTAGAAAGTTACGAAAAATCTATAATTTTTTTGGTTAAAAACCACCTTTTAAGACCAAAATCATCTACTTATGGCTGGTTTTAGGAGTTTGACCTTGTTATCTTGCGTTGATTAGCCATTTGACCATGTTTTCTGACATTGACCAATCGTTCAATTATGTTTTGGCCGTTGACCGGCATGCATCTTGAGACCAAATAAAGACATCTTGACCTTGAGAACGACGTACTACTGAAAATAGACTCCTCCCACAACCCTTAAATGGCATTAATCACAAATCATCATAATTTCAACTTTTTCAACAAGCATCCCAATACGCCTCTATTAGCTTCACTATTTGCTGCCCCCTTATTTGAGACACCCGCCTCAAATGATCTATTTTTAGAAGCCTCAAATGGATGATTTTCCAATAGTGACAAACTCAATCAATCGCCCCAAAAAGGTACAAATTAATGACGAGAAACCAACCAAGACAAATACTAATATATCCACCTTCATGGCATACCTTCTTGTTCGTCCTTAGAGCTCTAAACATTTTTTTGACTGTTTTGAGATGCGTGATAAAGTTTATTATTTTTAGACTTGTTTCGGCAGGTTGTCATGATTGATGCCCCATGAGGACAAATGTTGTCGAGGTCAAAAATGCATTTTATGCTGTCACCGGATGCGTATCGTGAAATTTGACTTATTGATACTCCTCTAAATCGGGCATTAGCCAGTTTCTCGTGATATGCAACTTATAATGGCGATTGACAGATTTCGTTGTCCCAAAAAACCCGTCTTTTTAGATAAAAACATCTTTTATACTGTCTACCATTTATAAGATAGGATAAAAGTTCTAAAAACTATAACTAGTATATATAACCATTAATTGATACCATCTTTAACAACTCTAATCCCCACCGTTTAAAAGTAGTCACCAAATACGCACCAAGTAACAACCGGAACTAGGAATTTGTCCATGCTAAAGTGGACCATTTTTTCTCCCTTGCTCCTTTCACGTCTTCACAAGTGATAGTTTATGATTCTTTTCCCCTCTCTCCCATAAAAAAATGTTAGGAAAGTGGAGGAATTATGAAGCCAAACCAGATACTCCTATTTTCCTTATTTTTATTTCTGCCCAACAGTCCAACAAAAGCTTCCAAAACGTAGTGTCATTATTGGAGGGAAACCTGTTAACGTTTCTTCCTACCTTATACTGCCATCAACATGTGGTAGAAATTAGCATGCTTCATAAATTCAGCTATCAGGTTTCCTACCAAATTTATTTTCTTTCTTAAGCTTCACTATTTATTGATATATTATTTATTTCCAGTTTTTTTTGTTCCTTTCTTGCATTTCATTATCTACTGATTTTTCTTATATTGGAAATTAATTATCTGCTGATTTTCTTATGCATGATATATTTTGTCTGTTCTCATTTCCTCTCTCTTCTTTTGCTTTCCCTTTTATGAATTAGTATCCACATATCTTGAGTTGTATGGCCTACAAACAGTTTCAAAGATATAGCATATAGGTTCTATTCTGTTAAACGATACCCTTCCGGACTAGCTAAAGTCTCCTACTTTCTTTAGTGGGAAATTATAATATTAAAAACCAATGTTACGACTTACGACTCCAACAATCCAGAGATTCAAGACTATCAGGTTATGCTTTTGGTTGAGTTGGTCATGTAACGCGGTATTAGAGCCCGTGCGAGTGGGTTGAAATCTCAACTACCCTCCTTTTAGCGCTAGGTATGACAATGCATGTGTTGCATCCACATAAATTTGTCTTGCATTTTCCCTTTCCTCTCCTTTTCATATTTTCTAGTTAGAACTTTTGATTTTATTTTCTTTGACAGGGAAGGGAACTTGCTGGAAATTTAATGCTGTGAAACTTTAAGAACCAAAATTTGGCCACTTGCAATTTATGGAAATGTTAGATTTTCATGGGATCCTTGTTTCTTGACAGAAAAAGGTTGTTTTTCTGTGAGTAGTATGCTTCTGATTGACTTTTTTTGAAGTAAATAAATTAATGCTTTGCTTCATGTTTGTTTATTCCTCTTGTCTAAAATTTACAACTTTTAGGCTTTTGCTTTGTTTATTGGAGCTTCCCACCATGTGATTCTCTGCTATTATCACCCCTATATTGACAGTTAGTTCTTTGTTTATCAGCAAATGAGAACAGGGTTTTTATGGGGTTTAGTAATTCCCTTTTTTTGATTTTTATAAATGTGCAGGGAGGTGGATAGATTTTCTGCAACTCCACCATGATTTTTAGGGTACTTTGGTTTTTGCTATTATTTAGATTAATAATATTGGAAAATGAGCTATTATTATCTGCAAATGGGGCTGATACAAATCCTTCAACAAGACCTAGAGTAGTCAACATTGGAGCAATAATTTCCTTTAATTCCACAATTGGTAAAGTTGCAAAAGTTGCAATTCAAGCAGCCATGGATGATGTAAATTCCTCCTCACAAGTTCTTAAGGGAACCGAGCTCAATATCTCGATGAGGGATAGCAATCACAGTGGATTCCTTGGAGCTATAGAGGGTAAATTACTACACCTCCCTCTTATATGTTCTATCTCCATTTGTTGCATTATTTGTTTCTAATTTTATGACCTTTGGTGTTGATTTTATCTTGTTTTTGTTGTTCTTTATTTCTTTCAGCAATGACCATTATAGAGAGTGGTGTAGTGGCAATTATAGGCCCCCAATCATCTGTAATAACTCATGTAGTTTCCCAGGTTGCTAAAGGACTACAAGTGCCTTTGCTATCCTTTGCAGCCACAGACCCAACCCTTTCCTCCCTCGAGTATCCTTTCATTGTTCGGACAACGCAAAATGATCTTTTCCAAATGGCTGCAATAGCAGACATTGTAGACTACTATGGATGGCGAGAAGTAACGGTCATTTTCAATGATGATGATTATGGGAGGAATGGGATCGCTGCTTTAGGCGATAAGTTGGCTCAGAAACGATGCACAATAAGTTATAAAGCTCCTATGAGCCCTGACCTCAACCAACAAGACATAAAGAATGTTTTGTATGAGGTTTCCTTACAAGAATCTAGGATCATTGTTCTTCATACTTACAATAACTATGGCCTAGAGGTGCTTGAGGTTGCTCGCTCTCTTCACATGTTAGATAGAGGGTATGTTTGGATTGCTACAAATTGGCTCACTGATATCATAGATACAAATTCACCTCTTTCTGAAGGCGCTCTTATTAATCTTCAAGGGCTACTTACCCTTCGTGTTCACACTCCCGAATCACAACTCAAGAGAAACTTCATTTCTCGGTGGAGAAATTTGGTTACGAGAGCAAATGGGAATGGTTCATTTGGGTTAAACACTTACGGTCTATATGCCTATGATACAGTTTGGATCCTTGCTCGTGCCCTGGATGCTTACTTTGATCAAGGAGGAAACATATCATTCTCCAATAACTCTTTGTTAAGCCAGTTGAAAGACAAAAATTTGCACCTTGATGCACTGAACTCCTTTGATGGTGGAGGACTCTTGCTCTCTAACATATGGCAAGTCAAAATGACTGGGTTAACTGGTCGTGTTCAGTATGACTCAGATAGGAACTTGATTAATCCTGCATTTGATATCATCAATGTGGTGGGTACAGGTCATAATACTATAGGATACTGGTCCAACTTTTCAGGATTGTCACTTAAGCCACCGGAGTTACTACACTCTAAATCATCTAATCTGTCAAATATAAGTAGAAAGCTGTCTGTTGTAATCTGGCCAGGGAGGACCACTGAAAAGCCTCGTGGATGGGTCTTCCCCAACAACGGGAAGCTTTTAAGAATTGGAGTGCCATGGCGTATTGATTATCGTGATTTCATATCATATTCACCCCACTCAGATTCATTCTCGGGCTACTGCATTGATGTGTTCATTGCTGCTGTTAATTTGCTTCCTTATGCTGTTCCATATAGGTTGATTCCCTTTGGAAATGGGAATAATAACCCAAACATCAATCAGCTTGTTGAGAAAATCAGTGCAGGAGTAAGTATGGAATAACATCTCGCTCTAACTTTGTGCTACTAGTAAAGCAGAAGTACTAACTCTATACGTTCGTATAACTTTTTCTTTGGTTTATTTTAGGGATTTGATGCTGTTGTAGGTGATGTTTCAATTACCACAGACAGAACAAGGAATGCAGACTTTACACAACCTTATGTCGAGTCAGGTCTAGTTGTTGTAGCCCCTATTACTGCCCAGGAATCTAATGCCTGGGCTTTCTTCAGGCCTTTTACTCCATCGTTGTGGTGTGTTACCGGTGCATCTTTCATCGTTGTCGGGGCCGTTGTATGGATTCTCGAGCATCGGTTTAACGATGAATTCCGGGGTCCACCTAGGCAGCAAGTGGCAACAATGTTATGGCATGTGCTGCTCGTTTTTCTCTACTTGCCCTATTAGTTTATCAGGTTTGGTTTGATTAATCTCTAAAATATGATTATAATGCTTTTGATTGCAGGTTTAGCTGTTCAACTTGGTTCTTTGCTCATAGTAAGTCAGATGAATTATGCCCCTCAAAGTTACAACGAGTGAGGGATAAAAACTTAATTGTGATAGTTTATATTCTCTGTTATCTTATGCAGGGGAGAATACTGTGAGCTCATTGGGCCGGCTTGTGCTAATTATATGGTTGTTTGTAGTTTTAATTATTAATTCAAGTTACACGGCAAGCTTGACCTCCATGCTAACAGTACAACAACTTACGTCGCATGTCAAAGGGATAGATACTTTGATAGAAAGCAAAGAGCCTATAGGATACCAAGAAGGTTCATATGCTTTTAATTATTTGAATGAACAGCTGAATATTCCCAAGTCCCTTCTCATCCCTCTTAACTCTGAGGGAGGGTATGATGAAGCTCTGAAAAAGGGTCCCAAAAATGGCGGGGTTGCTGCAGTTGTTGATGAACGGGCATACATGGAGCTCTTCCTCTCATCTAAATGTGCATACACTATTGTTGGTCAAGAGTTCACCAAAAATGGTTGGGGATTTGTAAGTATCACTTTCAATATCCATGCTGATAGTTTGTTAATGCTATATGCGACTCACATAGAGGTGGCCACTGGTTCGGGTTGTCACGAGCCCATCATGGGATCCATGTCAAATAGGTTAGACCTGATCTCGAGATAGGAACAACCCGGCACAGACTGGTCTGCCTAGACCCCCACCACCGGGCACACATGCATGGCCTAATGTGCAGTCTTGTGTGCAGTTTTCCCAACTGGCTACCTCTGTACTTTGCTTAGCCTACCTAGTGGCATCCCCTATCTGTTGCTTTAGCAACTCTCTCAATAAAATTGGATTAAGCTGTTAACTATTAACTGCTACTCCCTACGTCCCAAATTCATCTTTCCCTCTTTTTTCTATCCTCAGGCATTTCCCCGAGACTCTCCCTTGGCAGTAGATATGTCAACAGCCATACTAAAGCTCTCGGAGAATGGCGAATTACAAAAAATACATGACAAATGGCTGAAGAGAAAAGCTTGCAGGTCACAGGACACAAAACTTGAAGTAGACAGACTTGAGCTGAAAAGCTTCTGGGGGCTCTTCCTTGTCTGTGGCATAGCTTGCGTTGTTGCCTTAATAGTATATTTTGGCCGTATTGTGAAGCAATTCATCCGCCATTCTCCCGAAGAGGATGAATCTATTGATCAAAGTAACTCAATGTCAAAATCTTCTCGACTTAAAACATTCCTATCATTTGTTGATGAAAAGGAAGAAGAAACTAAGAAGCGGTTTAAGAAAAGGCAAACGGAGAAAGGATCAAGTAGAGGAAGTACTCCCGGATATGCATCGAATATAAGCCTTAGAGATTTGTCATTAAATGGCTATAGAATTAATCATATGGAATTTTCTCCTGCTCGAAGTAATGAAGGGAACAATGAAGTAGTATAGGGACATAACAAGATACTGATATCAGTTAGCAAAAGAGACTTTATTGGGTATATATTGCATATATTTTCTGTACTGATTGTTTACACTGATGTTAACCTCTTTTTCTGTTAAATTTTGAATTAGATGTGATACAAATTACTTTTCTGATCTTGACTAAGTTACTGGATCTAGTGATTCTTCTTGTCTTTTCTTTTAATCTGCACATGTTAAGATGTCAAAAAGAAAAAGAGAATAATAGGCCAAGGATATGAATTTGAAGAATCATTAAGGTTTTTTTTATGATCAAAGATGTGCATCAGATATGTGAAGTAAAAAACTTAACTGTTAAAATGAAATCGGGTGATATTTATTGGTCAAATGAAATACTCCATCCGTCCCACAAAGTTCTTCCCACTTTATTATTTTATACCTCACATATATTCAAGAAGTGGGAATAACTTTGTGAGACGGAGGGAGTAGAGTCTTAGATCTTAGGCACAAAACTAGTTGATAAAACTAGTTCGTGAGCCAAGGTGAGCGAAGGGAATACCCCGAGACATTTTTTATTATCAATGATGATTTGAAATAGACGATCGAGGGAGAATTTTGAGGCAGGGAATGAGAATTTTGTTTATAAAGAAAGGACATAGTTCAATAAGAATTTTGGCCAGGTCGAAAAAGAGTTTGAGAGAAAATGGTGATGAGAGATAAATAAAACGTTTTTACTTTTATTAATGGAGAATAGTGATAGAATATGTCAATATTCTTTGTAATCTTTTGTAATCTTGTGATATCTTTTAGGTAGTTAGTTTCCTATTTTATAGGACTCCCCTAGTGTTGTATATAAACCCTTTTGATTAATGATAATGCTAAGCAATCAATTAACCAATTCTATTATGGTAATCAGAGCTTAGGTTAACTTTTCTTTTCTTCTCTTTCTCCTCTAGCCGCCCAGCGTTCCCCCCCCTGTTACTGTGCCCGTCCCTCCCTCGCCTCTCATGCATCCGAGAACAAAACCTCTTACCACTCCGCCCTTAATCTCAACATTAAACAACACCTTCCCCTCACTCTTGATCTCGAAAATGTTCATTACTCTTCATGGGCCGAGCTTTTCAAAATCACCGCTCGTGCTAATCAAGTTCTCGATCACATTATTCCTCCGGATGACAAACCCGAAATCCGTGACAAAGAATTATGGGGACGTCTTGATGCCGTTGTCCTTCAATGGATTTATGGCACAATAACCGAGGACCTCATGTTAACCATCCTCGAACGCCTTCGTGATATTTTTCAAGATATCAAACACTCACATGCCGTATATCTTGAAAATCAGTTTTCTCACACTCATCTTGAGAATTTCAAAAACGTGTCGGCATACTGTCAAAAGTTGAAGATGATTTCCGACCAACTCGCCGGCTTTGGCTCACCGGTTTCTAATCAGCGGCTAGTATTACAACTTCTTGCGGGGCTCACCGATGCCTATGACAACGTCGCTTCCATCATTCAACAAAGCGACCCCCTTCCTCCGTTATACAAGGCACGGTCGATGCTTATCCTTGAAGAGACGCGCAAAGCACAACAGTTGGGCACGTCTGCAAACGCCCTTCTTGCCGCGTCTGACTCGCATCCGGACAATCTGTTCGATGATGCCACTGCAGACACCTCCCCTGCCCAGTCTTCTAGACAACAGCACCAGCACTCCTCGCGCGGTCGAGGACGCGGAGGACGCGAAGGCCGTAATCAGCACCATGGCAAAGGCCGCGGACGCGGGCGCGGACAGCAACAACAACAGCAACAATACCGTCAATTTCAGCCCAGATATGTGCCCCCGCCTCCGTACTATCCATATGGGCCATGGGCCTATCCCCCAGCACCATACAGTCCACCTGCAGCCTGGAACCCAGGCCCCTGCCCATACCCCACAGTGGGCCACAGACCGCGGTCCGCCTCTCCGGGCATTCTCGGCCCCCGCCCTGCAGCACACGCCTATGCAGCCACTGCTGCCGATTCTGCACCCGCTACTCATGACTATGCCGCAACCGACATCGACGCGGCCCTTCACACTATGACCCTCAATCCGCCGGACGAAAATTGGTACATGGACACCGGTGCATCTTCTCATATGACGGGCGATCCAGTTACTCTTACGTCTTATTTTAATTCGAGCTTTCATAAAAATATTCTTGTTGGTAATGGTCATACTATTCCGGTTCTTGGTCATGGTAGTACTCATGTTTCACTCCCCCCCTCTTGCTCTCAATCACGTCTTACATGCTCCTCATAATTAAAAATCTCATCTCTGTTCGAAAATTGACCACTGATAATAATGTTTCTATCGAAATTGACCCTTTTTGTTCTCATGTGAAGGACCTCCGGACGGGGACTATTTTTATGAGATGTGATAGCTCAGGCGATCTTTATCCTCTTTCTCCTACCACTAGATCTTCTCCTCATGCCTTTGCCGCCCTCTCCACCACAACTTGGCACAACCGTCTTGGTCATCCTGGAGCGCCTGTTTTTCATTCTCTTAGACACAATAATTTAATTTCATGTAATTCTAGTGATATTTCCTTTTGTCATGGTTGTCAAGTTGGCAAACACATTAAACTGCCTTTTTCTCCTTCTAATAATACTACTATTGCGCCTTTTGATATTGTTCATAGTGATCTTTGGACTTCTCCCACTTTGAGTTCATTTGGTCATCGTTATTATGTGTTGTTTTTGGATGATTACACAAATTTTCTATGGACCTTCCCTCTTCATAATAAATCTCAAGTACTCTCCACATTTGTTAATTTTCGTCAATTTGTTCACACTCAATTTGAACGCAATATTAAGAGTTTTCAATGTGACAATGGACGTGAATTCGATAACTCACCCTTCCAAAAACAATGTGCGCAATATGGCATGTATTTTCGCTTCTCTTGCCCCTATACATCTTCTCAAAATGGTAAAGCGGAACGCAAAATCCGCTCTATCAATAACATCGTCCGCACTCTTCTCCTCCATGCTTTCGTTCCTCCTTCCTTTTGGCCTCATGCTCTTCAAATGGCCACCTATCTTCACAACATTATACCTAGTAAAGTATTATCCTACACTTCCCCCACACAAACACTTTACCATCGACACCCATCTTATTCCCATATCCGCACTTTTGGTTGTCTTTGTTATCCACATCTTCCTTCCACCAATATCACCAAACTCCAAGCACGTTCCATCCCTTGCGTGTTCCTTGGTTTTCCATCCAACCATCGTGGCTATAAGTGTCTTGACCTTAGTACAAATAAAATTCACATCTCACGGCATGTCACCTTCAATGAAAATATTTATCCCTTTGCCACTATTCATAGACCGAAACCTCACCATTATTCCTTCTTAGATGCCTCTACTCACACGCCTGGCCCACCCTTCCCAATACCCAATCCGTCTCCTACCACTGCTCCACATCATTCCACACCTCCTCCTTTCAGCCCAGGCCCAAATCTTCCCTCTCCTACCCCGCCCAATTCCCTCCCCCTTCTATTTCCAACTCGCCTACCTCACCCCTTCCCTTACAGGCACAACCCAATCCGCCCACACCCATCCCTCTTCTCTCCCCCTGACCACGGACCCCCAGCCCCCATCTCCTACCCAACCCATTACACCTCTCTCATCCCCATCCCACATACTTCCTCAGCCCACGTCCCACCCACCTACCAGTCCTCCGTCCACGGTCCAACAGCCCACCCCTCCTATTCCTTCTCATACTCCTCCCCCTCCTCTTCCTTCTCATACTCCTCCCCTCCCCGTCGCTCTCGTCCACCTCCTCCGCCCCCTACTACCATTCGTACTCGCGCCAGTAATGGGATTTACAAACCCAAAACTGTCGTGAACATGTTTGCCACCACCACTTCCTTATCTCCCATTCCTTCTTCCCCACTCCTCGCTCTTCATGACCCTAATTGGAAAGTAGCCATGACCGACGAATATAATGCTCTAGTTAAAATTGAGACGTGGGAACTTGTCCCACGCCCTGATAATGTGAATGTTGTTCGGTGTATGTGGTTATTTAAACACAAATTTCGTTCTGACGGTACTCTTGAGCGGCATAAAGCCCGTCTTGTTGCTAATGGTAGGTCGCAGCAGATTGGCATTGATTGTGACGAGACCTTCAGTCCAGTGGTCAAACCGGCCACCATACGCACTGTCCTATCCCTGGCCCTCAGTAAGTCCTGGTTTATTCACCAGCTGGATGTTAAAAATGCTTTTCTACATGGTCATCTGCAGGAAACAGTCTTTATGCATCAGCCACCTGGCTTCCGTGACCGCTCTCATTTTGATTATGTTTGTCGCCTTCGGAAGTCTCTTTATGGCCTAAAACAGGCCCCTCGGGCTTGGTATCATCGTTTTGCCACGTATTTGTCCTCTCTTGGGTTTCATCATAGTCAGTCTGATCATTCCCTGTTTATATATCATAGTGGCTCTGATGTTGCTTACTTTTGTACGTGGATGATATTATATTAACTGCCTCTTCGGATGCCCTGCGCACCACCATTATGTCACGTCTTAGTGTTGAGTTCGCTATGACTGACTTGGGGCCGTTGAGCTATTTTCTTAGTATTTCCGTGTCCAAATTTACAGGTGGTCTCTTTCTCTCTCAAAGAAATTGCCGAGGAAATTTTGGCCCGTGCTCACATGTCCTCCTGCAAACCCTCGGCCACTCCAATTGAAATAAAGGCCAAGCTCAGTGCATCCTCGGGTCCTCCTGTTGCTGACCCCTCACTCTATCGCAGTCTCGCTGGCGCCCTACAGTACTTGACTTTCACGAGGCCTGATCTCACATATGTTGTCCAGCCGATATGCCTCTTCATGCATGACCCCCGGGAATCTCATTACCATGCGCTGAAACATATCTTGCGATACGTTCAGGGTACCTTACACTTGGGTATGCATCTTTACACCTCTCGGTCCACTAGTCTGATTTCTTATACTGATGCTGACTGGGCCGGTTGTCCTGACACTCGACGCTCTATATCGGGTTACTGTGTGTTTCTTGGTGACAATCTTATTTTCTGGTCGTCTAAGCACCAGGCCACTCTGTCCCGCTCCAGTGCTGAGTCTGAGTATCGTGGCGTCGCCAATGTTGTTGCAGAATCTTGTTGGCTACGTAATTTACTTTTGGAGCTCCATTGTCCTGTTCGTAAGGCTACACTTGTTTACTGTGATAATGTTAGTGCGGTTTACCTCTTTGGTAATCCCGTTCAGTATCAGCGCACTAAACACATTGAGATGGACATACATTCTGTACGGGAAAAGGTCGCCAAAGGTCTTGTTCGTGTGTTACACGTTCCTTCCCGCTACCAGTACGCTGATATCTTTACTAAGGGCCTTCCACGACCTCTCTTCGAGGAATTTCGATCCAGTCTCAGCGTTCTCCCTAATCCCGCTTCAACTGCGGGGGTGTGATAGAATATGTCAATATTCTTTGTAATCTTGTGATATCTTTTAGGTAGTTAGTTTCCTATTTTATATGATTCCCCTAGTGTTGTATATAAACCCTTTTGATTAATGATAATGCTAAGCAATCAATTAACCAATTCTATTAAATAGTATAATAGTTCGAAATGGAATTTGTTTATAAAGAAAGGACATAGTTTAATGGTAGAATGACCTTTGAAATGAGAGATAAGAGTTTGTAACCTATTTTAATTTTACAATAATGTTACGACAACATATAACATGTGATGATGATCGAGTATATATTTTTCCGTTAACGTGAAATGTCAATAATAAAATGTATTATAATAAGTAAAAGCTACGCCATCCGTGTTTTTCTATATACTTTAGGAAAAATTGTATATTACTACCTTTTGGTTTACACATTTTGTATATTACCCCCTTGACTTCTTTTTTTTTTAAATTACCACCTTTTGTTTCGATTTCTTCACAATCTCCCACCATTTAACGGATTCCGTCAATTAAACCATTTGTGGGGCCCATTTCATATTTACTTTACCAATTTCCTCATTTCCCCTTTCATCTTTCCTCTTCTTAACCTAATTCAATATTAATCACTTCAATTGCATCAGGTTTTTAGCCAAATTAAGAGCAAAAAAAATTTCATCAGGTTTAATTAATCTAAATAAAGCAATAAGTCATAATTCAATTGCACAACATTAACCCTAATTCAATGAAACAATAATAACCCCTAATTCGATTGAACCACCAATAACCCTAAATTGAATTAACAACCAAAACCCTAAATTAGTTGACAAGATAAACCCTAACTCAATTAAATAGGGTTAACCCCAAATTCAATTCGACAACTTAAACCCTAAATCAATTCAATAACAAAAACCCTAAATCAATTCAATAACAAAAACCCTAATTTTCGTCAACAAAAACCCTAATTTTCGTCAACAAAAACATAAACAATTGCACTTACCTTCTTCAACTCATTTTGCTCCAAAGTGGATCGAATTCTGGTTGTCTCTTACTCTCTATTTGTTGATTTAAAGAAAGAGAAGCAAATCTGATTATTTTAGCTCTCATTCATTGGGAAAATTAGGTTAAGAAGAGGAAAGATGAAAGGGGGAAATGAGGAAATTGGTAAAGTAAATATGAAGTGGGGCCCACACACGATTTAGTTGACAGAATCCGTTAAATGGTGGGAGATTGTGAAGAAAACGAAAATAAAAGGTGGTAATTTAAAAAAAAAAGTCAAGGTGGTAATATACAAAATCTGTAAACTAAAAGGTGGTAATATACAATTTTTCCTATACTTTTCCGGTATTCATAAGCTTAGAAAAGTCAACCATATCAAGATAATATGGTGATCATTTAGCCCTACCAACTCTTTGCTGTTCACTTGTTTAGTGGACAATGTGACAATAAGAAATTTCTCTTTTCTAGTTGAAGCAATGATGATGTCTTAGTTTAATTGTATTATGTTGTAATCATTACAAATCACAAATCACAAATCACAATCACTATCTTAATTAATATTCATTGGTGAATTAGGATCCCTCGTTGTGGGTGCATAGCTTGTAGAAAACCTATAATTTTAGCAAAAAGTTTACATGTGTTTCTCAAACTTTTGCATCTGATTTGCTAGGTTATTTTGCCTTTCGATTTTGTAATATGTTAATCCAGAAAGTGGTTGCAAAAGTCAATTCAGCACCATTTGGTAAAAGTAGCAAATAAATTTCAACCGAATATATTTTTTATGAAAAAACTCGATTGTATTCTTCATTTAGTTTCTTACCTCCAAACTTAAAAGAGAAAAGGAAGAATGGAAAAGATAGAGAAAGCTAGATGGAAGGAAGGAAAGAGGAAGACAATAAATATGAAAGAAAATGTGATTTTCTTTTTTCTAGGATGAAAAATGTTTCCCGCCTCAATGAAAACTATTTCCATACTTTAAAACTATATTCCACCTCTTACAAACTAAACAAAGGAAAATGACAAAATGAGTTTTCAGAAAATTGTTTTTCGCGCACAACGACTTTAATGGAGTACAGAAAGAAAACATATGTTTAAATGTAATTCCAAACAAGTGATGTTTTGCCAAGAACTTTGTAACAATTCAACAACTACGTGAACTAGTAGAAATCTTGTTTGACACCAAACCTAAATTATTCTGAACTAATTAATAGTGTTAACCCTTAGGCCAGAAGGCCTCAGAACCCTACAATATTGAATTTAGTTCCACTTCTTTTAGTATTATCAAACTTAAGCGGGATGAATCATTAGAAAGAGGGAGGAGGGTGGAGGGAGGAGGGAGGAGGGGTAGGAAAAATATCACTTCAAAAGGATGACTTCAGTACAATTTTATAGATCTTTTACATAGATAACCCCTTAACAAAGTTTATGTCACGTTTATAGCCATTTTCAACTTAGAGAAATTAGGTACAAATAACAATACTTACATTACATTATATTACGACCGACTGAGCTTTTGAAGATGCACCCTAATTTTTATGTTTATAGCAACAACTTGTTTTTCTAAACACAATAAAATTGATATCTAAGAACACTTACACTTTCAATCATTAGTTTTTTCTACTCGCTTCGATTTTTGTGTGTTTTCTTTTATTTGCTCGATTTTGTTTTTGTTTTTTTATCCCACTTTTCATTTTTGGACTTCTTTTTCAGACCACTCTTATATATTCCTAATAAAGAAAACTTTTATTGCCACTTTATCCCTTCTTACTTCACATGTAACACTTTCTCTCCACCTTTTATGACCCAAACTTCATATAGAACACGTTGTTTCCATCTTTTCTTACCCAAACTTCATATGGAATACATTGTTTTCATCTTTTTTATCCAAACTTCACATGGATTACTATTTCTCCACCTTTTTCTTACACATACCCCACACCTTCGAATAGGAAAAGGGCATAGTTTCAGTCTTCAAGGTCCTGATTGGGGCTTTTCCTCTTCAGTTTGCAACTTTATCATGAGGGTCCACCCTACATGCAACAAAAAATGGTGATATTGATGATTGAGTCGGGTATACATAAAAAATTTAATTATTGTGGGTAGAGATTTGCTTTGTCTTTTATGGCTTTACCCCCTACTCTCAAGTGTGTGACTCGTTTATCTGGATCAAATGAACCTGTGTAGAGTTCGACTCAATAATGCAAATTGTTCTTACTATCCAAAAAACATACTATAATATATGTAAAGAAAGTATCGGCATCTATTCTTTCTAATTTGAACGACTATAAGATGCAACTTGCAAGACCTTATAATGTAGACAACAAGAAACCTCCAAAATTTTGATCATGAAGTTAGTGCACCTAACATCTCTATCTATTGAATTAGTCAATGATAATCTTCATTAAAAGTCATCCACACATTTTTTTAAGGCTCCTTGTCAAGTTTTAATAGTTACTAATAGTACTATTATGAAAAAAATTGTTCATATCATCGCATAGATATGCTAATAAGTAACAACAAAAGCAAAATTGGGAGGGTTCTCAAACAAAAGAAAAATTGGGAGGGTTTTTGAGAGGTCGTAAAAATTATGATACTCCCTCCGTTTTTTTTAATATGCATTTTTTTTATTTTGGGGTGTTTTTTTCAATTTGTACATAGGTTGGCTCACCTAATTATTACACTTCTCTCATACTTTTTCTTTCCTTCTCTCATACTTTTTCACTTTTTCCTTACTTTTCCTAACATTCTCACTTACTTTTGCACTTTTTTCCTTGGTCCGCGCGCAAAAGCAAACATACATATTAAAAAAAACGGAGGTAGTAATAGTTAGATAATTTGCTAAAGAGATATTAAAAGGCTTAATTATTATAATAAATAAGAACATCTTTCTTCCAAAACGGTATAAAAGCTTCGAAATAAAACTATTTCCGTATATCAGTTGTCATATTTGTAATCCACTTAGTTAAAAGGTAATTAAACTTTTGATAACGTCTTTCATCAATTTATACTATTATTCCAAATCACCGTAATAAATTAGGACAAGTTCGGGTTCAAATTGGGGACAAACTACATTTAAACATGTTACACATTTTTGTAACTAAGTTTGAGTCCACTGTTTTTACTCTCTGTTACTCTTTCTTTCTCTTCCCACTTCCCTTAACTTCCTCCTTTCTTCTTCCATCCAAATTTGGAAGCTCCAATTTTTGTGTATCAAAAACCAAATTCAGTGTCTTCATGTGTAGTTGCTCTCTTTCCGAAAGCTACCTTTTGTCTGTATACAACATGGAAATTTCCACTTTCTTCCAGGTGTACCACTTTTTTCTACCTTTCATTTTCTTTCTATCTTTCTTTCATTTTTGTATCACATATTCAAATGTGCTTAGAATCTGCTTTACTTGTCTAGATTTTCAGCAAGAATATCAAACTTTAAACATCCCAAATTAGTCAGTCCAGGTAGCAGTGTTTTGGGTTTTTGTGCTTGTTTCATAAGCAATTAATTAATATACTAAAGGTACAATCTTGTTAATGTTCCTTTCTTTACTTGGGTATACTGAATGCCAATAAACTAATAGATGTTGCAAATGCTTGGGTCGAATGTATAATAGTATCTGTTTTTAACCATATTGTTCTTGGTAGTTGAAAAGATTAGAGCTTGGTTTTTATGAGATTAGTGATTAAAAATTATGCAGGAAGGTGAATAAGGGTCTCAATTTTTGTGCTGACCCACCATGATTTTGAGGGTAATTTGGCTATTGCTGCTATTAGTATTGAAATTGGAAGATGGGTTTTTGTTTGCAACTGAGGTTGATACAGTCAACATTGGGGCACTCTTCTCCCTCAATTCTACAATTGGTAAAGTTGCAAAAGTTGCAATTCAAGCTGCAGTGGATGATGTAAATTCATCCTCAGAAGTTCTTAATGGAATCAAGCTTAACATCTCAATGCAGGACAATCTTCAGAGTGGATTCCTTGGGATGGTTCAGAGTAAATAAATTATATAATTCCTTTATGTTCCTGTTATTTCTGGATATTTGCTTTATATGTTTGATCTTTTGGATTAAATTTTGCTTTTGATGTTTCCTTGATTGTTTCAGCAATGGCATTTATAGAGAGTGATGTAGTAGCAATTATAGGTCCACAGTCATCTGACATGGCTCATGTGGTTTCTGCATTTGCAACGGGACTCCAAGTCCCTTTGGTCTCCTTTGCAGCCACAGACCCAACTCTTTCTTCTAGCGAGTATCCTTTCGTTGTCCAGGCGACCCAAGATGATCAATTTCAAATGGCTGCCATAGCAGATGCTATCAACTACTTTGGATGGCGGGAAGTAACTGCAATCTATACCGACGATAATTTTGGAAGAAATGGGATCGCGTCTTTGGGTGACAAGTTAGCTGAGATTCAGTGTAAGATAAGCTATAAAGCACCTATGAGTCCTGAGCTAAACCGAGATGACATAAGGAGTGTATTGTTTAAGGTGATCTCTGAAGAATCGAGGGTTCTTGTTCTTCATACTTATGACAACTTTGGTCTAGAGGTACTTGAGGTGGCTCGCTCTCTTCATATGTTAGAAAATGGTTTTGTTTGGATTGCTACAAGTTGGCTCATTGATGTCATAGATACTGATTCTCCTCTTTCGTCCAATGCACTAAGTGATGTTCAAGGGTTACTCACCCTGCGGGCCCACACACCCCAATCACAGCTCAAGAAAAAATTCATTGCTCGATGGAGCAATTTGGTCAGAAGAGAGCACGCGAATGCCTCGTTTGGATTGAACACTTTTGGTCTTTACGCATATGATGCTGTTTGGATTCTTGCCTCTGCTCTTGATGCATATTTTGCTCAAGGCGGCAACATATCATTTACAAAATATTCAAAGATAAGTCATCTAAAAGAGAACAACAAGTTGCACCTCAATTCCATAAGTGTTTTTGATGGAGGAGAAGAACTACTCTCTAAAATATACCAAGTCAATATGACAGGGTTGACAGGCCATATTAAGTTTGATCAAAACAGAAACTTGATCAATCCTGCTTTTGAAATCATCAATGTAGTTGGAACAGGTTTGTACACTATAGGATATTGGTCAAACTTTTCAGGTCTATCAGCTAAGCCACCAGAAGAAGTTCGATACACCAAAACACCTGATATAAGTCAGCAGCACCTATCAAGTGTAATTTGGCCTGGGCAAACCATAGAGAGGCCTCGTGGATGGGTTTACGCAAACAATGGCAAGCAGCTCAAGATTGGAGTTCCACGCCGTCTTAATTACCTTGAATTCGTTTCGTATTCAGCAAACACGAATTCATTCACCGGATACAGCATTGATGTGTTCACATCTGCTTTAACTTTACTTCCATATGCTATTAATTATAAGTTGATACCATTTGGGAATGGAAAAAGTAACCCGAACATGGATGAGCTTATTAATAACTTGTCTAGTGGAGTAAGTCCAGAATGTTTGATATCTTACAAGTCACAACATTTTACCAGCATATAACTAATAAGTATGTGGTTTACAATAAGCCTTTTCTTTGTGTTGCTGCAGGTGTTTGATGCTGTAATTGGTGATATTGTAATTACCACCAAAAGAGCAAGATTAGTAGATTTTACACAGCCTTTCGTTGAATCAGGTCTTGTTGTTGTGGCCCCTGTTAAGCCTAAGGACTCTGATGCATGGGCTTTCTTGTGGCCACTAACTCCAAGGTTGTGGTGTGTTATTGGTATTTCTATCCTCGTTTTAGGAGTTGTCATATGGATTTTGGAGCATCGATTTAACGACGAATTCCGTGGCTCGCCCCAGAACCAACTTAAAACAGTGTTATGGTTAGTGTCAAATCTCCCAGAGTTTGTTACTCTCTCCATTTCCAGAAAGATGTCGTTCCCACATTGTCGAATCACTTTGTCCATCAGTATCTTGCAAAATATGTGTGAAAATTATGGAAGTATACTTTTCTAACACTTGTATTTTATGTACGCATCTCACGGTAATTTTTTTGGCATAATAGTTTCCGATAAAATTGTAAGTCAAAGTATTGTCTCAAAATGTGAGAACGATAAAATTGGAAGTATTATGTTTGTTTTCTGAAACCCTAAAATCATTTACTATGCTCTAATTTCAGGTTCAGCTGTTCAACTTGGTTTGGTTCGCATAGTAAGTGAAATATTTGCCAGTTGTAGTACTAGATTTTATGCCTTTCAGAAATTTCTGCAGGCTACAGTAAGAGCCTAAGTTGGAAGACTTAATGCTTTTGTTTGTATCATATGTAGGGGAAACTACTCTAAGCATGCTGGGCCGAATAGTGCTATTCATATGGTTGTTTGTAGTTCTAATCGTCAAATCAAGTTATACTGCAAGTCTGAGCTCTATACAAACAGTGCAACAACTTTATTCCCCTGTCAAAGGGATTGAAAGCTTAATGGAGAGCAAATATCCAATAGGATATCAAAAGGGTTCATTTTCTGAGAGTTATTTGCATGAGGAGCTTCACTTTCCTAAGTCTCAGCTTGTTGCTCTTGAAAATGAAGATCAATATGCGGAAGCTCTTAGAAAGGGCCCCAAGAATGGTGGTATTGCTGCGTTAGTTGATGATATGACACGTATAGAGTCCTTCCTCTCAAAGAGATGTGAATACACTATCAGAGGTCAAAAATTCACCAAAAATGGTAGAGGATTTGTAAGTATCTTTTCCAGTGACCATATTATGTGGTAACTATATGCTAGTCAAAACTAATACTGGCCAACTGCCTCCACCCGGAATTTGTTGTCGCCCTGTCTGAAACCTTCATAATACTAGCGATTTGCACAAAAAGAAGCTTTATAACAAATTGACAATTAGGACTTCTTTCATCTTCCCATCACTTAACTTATTTTAGGTTGCATGTTGGGTGAATGCCCGTTAGTTTAGTTGGTGAAGTCTTGTGGAGTTGATACCCAACACTTGGGATGAATGTCTTTGTGGCTCTCTATACAATGAAAAGAAAAGGTTGTGGCATATTGGAAAATCTAATCATGAAACATTTCTATAGACTAAGAAAGCTGGCAACTTTTTCAAACATTTTAAATTAGTACTATATGTAACCTCTAATTCCAGAAAGGGAGTAAGTGCTGACGCTATCCATTACTCTAGTGTGCTCCTGGATGTTTTCAGAATGGCTATATTAATTTTCCTTTTGTCTATCCCTCTCTTCCCTCAGGCATTTCCGAGAGGCTCTCCGTTGGCAGTAGACATGTCCACAGCCATACTGAAACTGTCAGAGAATGGTGACTTACAGAGGATCCATGATAAGTGGCTGAGGAAAAGTGCTTGCAGGTCACAAGATACCAAGCTTGCAGTAGACAGGCTAGAGCTGAAAAGTTTCTGGGGTCTCTTTCTCTTGTGTGGCATGGCTTGCTTTTTTGCTCTTATTGTATATTTTGTAGTTATGGTGAGGCAGTTTATGCGTCGTCCGCCTCCCAAAGAAGAAGAAGAATCAGTTGGCCAAATTGCACAGCCTACCTGCTTCAAGACATTCATCACATATGTCAATGAGAAGGAAGATGAAACTCAAAGCTGTTAGTAAAAGGCAGACAAAGACAGTAACCACTGGAGTTTGTTACATTTATGCACACATGTAACTGGGAATCTAGCCCCTCAGATTTTGATCTAATGTGCTCATGTACTAACTATAGTATATACGTAATCTAAGTTTGGCGAAGTCATATGGTAGTTAGCTAGTTATGAGGCGACAAAACCTTCGAATAGTGTATTTGCCCCAATATTGACCAGAAACAAAGATGAAATTCTTTCCGTGTACAAGAAAATTCACTAATATGAGTATCTCATATAGCATTCATATCTGTATTCTTATGAGCACCAATATGAGTATATATGCTCGCAAGCACCGTCCATCTCTGTATATATTCGACCTGTTATGTGTGTTTGCGGCTTAAACTTTTAAAAAATGAACATCGTATAGACAATAATAACGTAATCGACTTTGATGTATTCAACATTGTAGAAACAAATCTAATGTTTTGAATAGATAATCTGATCGGTGTAAAAAAAGAGCAACTGTATACCTGCAGCTAGGGCCTAGGCTAACTGAAAACACCTGTATAAGAAAGTAGAGGCAAACTGGAGAACCCGTTTTCCAGCGAAGAGAGAAGAGAAAATGGTGTTGCGCTTGAACCGAGTGGATTAAGTGACATGCCCCAATAGCTGTGGAGTTTAAATAAGTAGTGTTCATCCTTTGTCCTCCAGTCTTAACTGTGCTCTGAATGATCCTCAAAGAACAAGAAACTAGGGTAGAGATGAGTTTACAACTTTACAGGTATATTAGAAGGTAAAGAAGGGGCAGATGATGAGCTCTGAAGTTCCTTTTGCATCCCTTAAATACACAACAACAGCCTTATTCATGATCTGAAGCATAAATATTTCTCTATAATGAGCCTTGGATCACCTCATGTAATAAAACTCAAAACTTGACGGCACACATATATTCGGATAAAGCCAAAGAAAAAGAAGGCATGACACCCATTTATGCTCACCTAAAGAAACCTGAAAGATGCAGCAAAAGTAACAGAAGCATCAAAGAAATCTTCATGCATTGCTCTATCAGTAACCATCTTATCAAATGAGGTTTATAGGACGAAGGGAACAAGTTCCATCTGTTAAAAGCTGTATTACTGTATCAAAGAACTCGACAACGACAATTGTGAAAACAGTGACAAACAGCATCTAGTTGAAATCCACTGCAGCGAGAAGTAAGAAAGGCAAGTGTACACAGTCTGACTTCTAATTAGTGTTGCCTACTAGCTAAAACCTGGAAAAGACACATTGATACATGCAAGCGGTATACTTTTGCACCAATTAATACAAATTAGGGGGTGAATCGCGTTTCCATTGCTTTAGGTAATAGTGCTTCTAACTAACTAAAGAGAGAATCTCCAATAAAATCAACTGTTTCTTTATTTACTAAAGGAGTAAAGCTACAATGTTCCTCAGAGACATTATAACCACAACCACCAAGAATAAGTCCCACCACAATCGATGAGGTAGGGTGAAGATAAGATGTACACAACTTTACTTCCAATAGGTAGAACCATTAGGGAGAAAATTTTCTGCGACATAAAAAAAAAAAAAAGGAAACATAGCAAATGTTAGGTTAGCTCGTAAGACCATAGACAAGAGGCTAAAGATAAAGGATTAAATTAACAATACTGAACAATGCGTGAATCATCACCGTCAAAAAAAATCTGAACTTGGGATATGCCGTATGCGTCTTATATTGATCTACAGTCCTTAGGGTTGTGAATAAGAAAACCTTTAGAAAAAAGACATTAAGGAAGAGGAAGTGTATTGTACTTCGAAAAATCAAATGGCAGAAGGCATAGAGCAATAGCAGAGATTGACAAAACTAGATAAACACCTTTCAAGTTTTTAGTCTCGCCCATGGTCAAAAAATTTCCCATCTAACAATTGTGTATTCTACATGAGCAACCAATTACCTATTAACCAATCAAATAAATGTATATTCCTTTCCCTCTATTTTTCTGGGTTTGTATCCCCTGCTTTGGTGACACAAGAAAAAGGAAATGAAAAATGAAAGGTGAAGGTCTTGAACTCTGTAAACATTTAGTATATAAATTTAAAGTATTATATTGCATCTGAATATCTGATATACATATATATATAAATACATGTATTGGGAACAATAATGGCAGAAACTTAATTTACATCTGAGTTGTCTAATGATATACACACACACTCATAGTATCTGTATATACAGGCTACAACATCCAGTACTTCTGATCAAAGCACGCTGCCTTGAACATACTTCTGAAACCATTTCTCATCTTTGCAGAACTTAAATGCCACCTTATACACCTCAATCAATAGTCTCGGAAATCTGCTAGTGAAGTACTCGTCAAATCCATCAGGAACTGATCCCACTAGTGCCTGAAATAACAATTCATGAGAGAAGACAATATGAACCCTAATCTCCCTATAACAACTAACAAGCTAGGAGTATATAGGAGAAAGGAGAATACAGTCAAGGGTATTACCGTATTACAGAAGATAATTGAAATGCAACTATTGTCCCAAATCCAAACAAACCAAGGCACCTCGTCATTCATCATCACGAATAAAGATAGCTACAACGTTTTACATGATCGAAATGCCAATCACGGTGTATAACTAATATTAAGCGTGATCCGAATCCTAATCCTATCATTTTAGGGCAGTAAAGTAGAGCAGATCTGCAGTAACTTTCACGTGTTTGGGTTTAGACAACGAAGTGCTGTCAGAAGTAAAATTTTGACATCATGCATGTTAAAGTGTAAGCAATATTCTTGGTACTATCATATTATGCTTCTTCACTTAGAGTTCTACTTTGCAGAAAGAGAGACCCCACAGGAAAAATGGGAAGATTATATCCACAACTTGAAAAAAGTACCTGCACTTCAGCAGGCAGCTCCCGATAATGATTCAACTTATTTCGCATGAGCCGCAGCAGGTCTCGGACACTGTCATACTTGTAACGTCTGTAACGACCCATGTCGTCAATAAATTGTCGCTCCAACTTTTCATTCCATTTAGTACCTATAGCTGTAGGAGCAACATTTTCCAATGCATTCAGGATATTTGAATTACTCTCCCTGTCTTCTAATTCTACTCGGTCGCTAGCATCATGTAGAAATGACAACCGCATTTCACAATTCCAAAAGAATGGATGGTGTAGAACCTCCAATGCCCTAGGCCTAACAATAATGAGAGCATGTTAGCTGACTAGAAAATTAGGTTAACATATAAGATATCAATAAGATGCAAAAAAGGTTATTTGACTATAATGTTCCATTTAACCACCCCTATATTGTTCAAGAAGACTTAATATTCTTATTTGATTTGGTGCATTTTTAGGGTATCTTATCAGCTACTTGGGGAATCTTGGAAAAAGATACCAAATCTCTCATGTATTTGCTTTTAATTTTTTGGTGTCACCTTTATAAGCCTAAACCCATTCCCATCAAGAACCCTATCCCACTTTCCAATTACCCCACTTTGGAGTTTAGACCCATCAGCGTCCCTTAGGAGTTGAAACCAAATAATGGTTGCAGAAACTAGGCCAATTCTCTTCAGTGCTGGAGCTACCATATCAGGCTCAATGACAGTCAAAATTCTAAGATTTGAAACAACTTCTTGCTTCTCTGCTGCTGGCTGTGGTGGTGGCTGTGGAGGCTGTTGCAATAAAGTCGATGGGAAATTGGAGGGGGGTATCAGAGAAAAGTGTATCAGAGAGGAGTGTTTCCTATGATTCGAAGTCCAAACAAACATGTAATGCAGAGATGTAGGAGTTGTAAACAAAACCTGCTCTGTCACTCTCCTTCATTTGTCAATCATGTTATTTCTTGAGCAGAGCATCATAAGTTTATAGTTATTTGACTCTCTAGGGAACTTGAATGCCAAAGGCTACTTTCATGACAACTTCTAAGAGATGGAAATCTATTTGACATATGTGGTCACATCACGTGGCATACAACTGTAGTTCATGAGAAAAGATGCAAGGGAAGACTTTAATTAATTTTATCATGTAATCAGCAAAAGATAAGATGAACATAGAATATAATCCCACCGAGTTAGTTCATAACAAATTTCCCAAAGAACATGAATGCGATGGGCCACGATGACATTACCGCATTTGAGGGTCTGGTAGCAGTAAACGAGAAAAAAGTTCCAGTGCTTCTGGCATATACTCCACCAGAAACAGGTCCACTTGGTTCCTGATAATATTGGCATCTCGATCGAATCTATCGCCAAAGGGATGTCTGCCACCAGTGACACAGAAAAAGAGGACACAACCTAAGCTAAACATATCAACAGCTCGTGTTTGGCGTCCAAGAAGTAGCTGTTCTGCAGCTTGCCAGCCAGAACTTCCATGACCTGTTTACAGCTCATTAGTCAGCAAATATATGAGCAAATCATTGTGCTTTATAGGTCAACTCAAGCTACAATAATCTACACTTTCTACAGGAACTCAAGTTTGCCCGACAAGTAAAAGTCTGATCCTGGAATTTTTAACCCTATCTTGTTTTGTATAGTGTTAAGGAAAAATTGGCAATAAATACCTTGGTTTAACCTCTTTTTTGAAATAAATACCGAGGTCCTTTTTTATTTTATATAAATACAACACATGCTTTATTTTTTTTTGGAATCAATACCAACTAACGAATTAGCCCAAAAACTTTACGGAAATTGACCAACTTTAACAGAGTTTTCATGTTAGAGGGTCCCACAACGTCAACTATATGTAACTACCCTTAATTCCATTTATTTTTCCAACTACCATGTGCAATGTATCTTCCTCACAAAAAGCTAAATTCTGAGGGGAAGTAAAAGCAAATTGGCTCGAAATTTGAAGATTTGAAGGTAAATCTTCACCAATTTTTCACTTGTTCGTCCTTTTTCATTGATTAGGGTTTTTTATTTGTGGGAAAAGGTTTAAAGGGTAAGGTTTGTGGTAGGGCAGATCTGAAATTAGGGTTAAAGATTTCCGTTTTTTAGGGGTAAAAAATCTCCAATCAGATTTGCAATTAATTAGGGTTACAATGGTGAAATAATACGATAATGGAGAAGAGGAGTTACAGTGATATGGGTGATTCAGAGAGGAGAGAGAATTGTATTGTGGAAGGTGAAGGGGACAAAGAGAGTTCATGTAACTAATCAAAGGAAGAAAATTAGAAGTGGGTCCCATGAAATGAATCTCTGTTAAAGTTGATCAAACTTCGTTAAGTTTTTCGGCTAATCCGTTAATTGTGCCTGATTTCAAAAATAATGAAGCAAGTGTGTTATATATATAAAAAAAAGGGCCTAGGTATTTATTCAAAAAAGAGGTTAAACCTAGGTACTTATTGCCGATTTTTCCTAGTGTTAGATTATTTCCCCCTATATCTATTTCTTATTACCTATATCACCATTCCCCCCCCCCCCAAAAAAAACCAAAAAAAAATGCAACTACACAAACTTCTGTGTGATTTGTGTTTCTGGTGAAGCATCTTGGCATAAAATGACTAATGAACAAGTAAACGCTGAAGAGCAACAAAGCCTTTGATGTAATTCTAGAAAGATGAATAAAGATCATAAGGATTCCGAGCTAGCTCATATGTTGGAAGTTATTGTTTGCGGTAGTTAAGCATAAAAACATGCAACCAATTGGGTAAGTTGATCATAGCTAATGACTACCAATATTACGTGAAAATGTGTTTGGGGATGATCGATTAGGGAAATAACTAGAGTTCCAAATTATACTCAAAAAACGGATATCGTAACAAATTGCTTTAGTTGTTGTTAGTGCTTGTGGATTGTTGATGTTGAACTGGGGCACATTAAGGCTGAAGCTCTAATATCATAAGTTCATAACCCAACGCTAACCCAAAGCAAGCAAGTGTCAGTTAGAAGAGGGAGAGAAGAGGAGGGCACACAACATATTGAGCTGAGATTGTTTGCAAAGATTTAACATGTTAAAGATAAATCATCAAATATAAACTTGTATCTGGTCCAATATTAATCAAAATAACGCCTAAAAGTTTCTAGTGTTGAGCAATTAGCTTTTGAGACTTCTAATTTCAGTAGATGGTTAAGAATACCCTAATCAAGCAAACCTGTCAAATAAATCCCTTCGAAAGTGAATAATGTAGTGCAGATCTGTGTTAAAACTACAGGCGTAATAGACCAGAATTCCTACCAGTAGCATGATGACCTAAAGAAGACATATCTGCAATAAGCCGCTTGCTAATCCCCATATCAGATAGCTTCGCACAGAGGGCTTTTTCATTGTTTATC
Source organism: Patellifolia procumbens (assembly GCA_947645195.1). Lineage (NCBI taxonomy): Eukaryota > Viridiplantae > Streptophyta > Magnoliopsida > Caryophyllales > Amaranthaceae > Patellifolia > Patellifolia procumbens. Next base: position 7,805,509 of record CANSGD010000144.1, read on the forward strand.
AAAACATTTTGAGGCTTCAAGTCGCGGTGAATTATTCCCAATTCATGCAAATGAACAACCCCAGAAACCATATCCCTATAAACAGAAAACAACGCACCATAGAGAACCCGACATTAAAAATTTAGTATAGACTGCAAAGTAGTGAATTTTACTAGATAACACCAAAATCACATAGAAATTGATTCCAATTCCATTAATGAGCTAGTGCATCCAAAATGTGAACTTCTGCTAAATGTTTCCTGAAGTATTGATGGTACTCAATATGTGGCTGTTGGCAGAGAAGCCCTAATGTAACTGGCCTCAAGTTTCAGTTAGGCTTGTATTCTAGGCGCGACTATGGGTGAAACTATATATCAAAGACAACACCTCGCTAATTTGAAGCAACCACCTTTTTCCTAAATAAAACAATAACTCAATGCTAGAAATTTGAGTATTTGACTGAACAAACGTAACAACAAATCAACAATTACAGTACGAAGGGCAGGAGCTTGTTCCAACCTCATTAATTTCAACAACAAGGCAGAAGGATAACCATTGCTTTTCCACAATTTGATGTCTTGCATGGTAGCCTTCACAGAGTTTAACCTGAGCCTGTACTCTTTCCTTGCACTCGATGATTTGTCACCAAAGGTCATAGAGTGATGAGAAGAATCCGCATACGACTCAATGAGATCATATAAGCTGCAAGAACAAAATTCAAGAGAAAGATACACGAAATCATGGTCATACTCCATGCCATACCATCGAACAATATTCGGATGCTGGTCAGATGCAATAAGGTTTTGAATTTCTTTAAAGGCCACATCATGATGAGCCTGAACCAAGCGTTTCACAGCCACCTTCCTGCCTTCATAAATTCCCTCATATATAACAGTACCATTGCTTCCCTTGGCTATTTCTCTATTGGACACAAATAATTTACCAATTGTGCGTCCATCTGTCTCACCCTGCAAAAGACTATTGAGATTCAGCCATGGTCTAACCTCCTTTTCCTTCTGCCGACCTTCTTCTGGGGCAGTTATGTTCTTCCCTGATTTACGAGATCTTTTTCTTTTGGAAGTTGCAGGTTGAGTTCCCAAACTAGACTCCACATCCAACTCATTTTTCCCTCTTGCCACTGCAGATTTATGATGGACAGCAAAGCCAATGATAAGGAGAGCCAGAAAGAAACAAGTCCATGGAATATATCTCCTTACTATCATTCTCACACTGTCAACCCTCTCATGAGTGAGCACATCAATTTCTAGAACTTCACGCGAAGGGCGGATATGTTTATGAGTAGGTAAAGAAACCTCTTTCTGATGAGTAGATGGGATTCTATCATCTTTATCTTGTGAAGGAAGCATGTGACTTGAAGCACCAGCTGGAAGGATATTGCGATCATTTATGATAACAGGGAAGCCATCTAAACCAAGAAAATACTCAAACATACTATGCTTGCGAAAACGGCGGACAGAAAATTCAAATTCACAAGGAAGTGAGAAGATCCTCGGAACATCAGAACCAGAGCCCAATTTATGGTTCAGATTTAACGAAGCTCCATCAAGCAACTGATCAAACCCTTTACATCGAACTTTAGCTTTAAAGAACCCAACTGTCAGATTCCACAGCAGTTTATCAAAGGCTTTAGTTGAGAGTGAATAATCTATTCTTTCAATGTATAGCTCCACATCAGAATCTTTCAAATTTGAAGAGCCAGGACTTTTGAATTCATTACTACCCTCAGCAGAGGAAGTCTCCGCGCCTCCTTGTGCCACCTTTTTGGATACAGAGTTTCCATAATCATGAATAATCCTTCCAGTCGAAAGATCAACCTTAAAAACTGTAGAATGCATGGATCCCACAGTAACTTCATCATCCTCATATATTGGTGTTCTCTTCACATAATCTTGGATAGTACCTTCAAGTTTCTGCAGAATCAAGAGAACTTGAGCTTTTTATATACATGAATCGGTTAGGTCATGATTTATGAAGTGTACAAAGGAGAGGATGAAAATTTCTGCAAATAGCAGAAGCTTTACAAACATTTAAATTTGACCGATAAAAGATCTTGGTGAGAGCAGAGGCCAATATACCGCTAGAAAAAGGCAGGAACTAACAACCATCTGGAACTTCCAGTTTCAGTACCCAAAGACAGTGATTAGCTGAAAACTATCAATGCATTTGTGATTCCCTTTAGTTGAACACAAATGGTGGTGGCAGTATAGCATGAGAAGGTAATTACTGGCATCATCACTGACAGATACAGTAATTGCCAATTTCTCTAAGTTCTCAAGGCTTCTATGCTTTTATTCAAGAATCATGAAAAGAGGAAATTAACTCAAAATGACTGCAAAAGACAAGTTAGCCCCATTGTCAAAAACTGGCCACTGGAACTGAAAACACATGTCCTAATTGACTAGGAAAGCAAGGAAAGTTTTTAACTAATTGACGCAACAACAATTATAATTGTGCATATAAGGGGAATGATAAGGAAAATCCTACTCTAAAAGTGCCCCTAGTGGGGATTGAACCACCAACCTTGAGGTTGGAAGGCTCACTCCTTTCCACAAGACTAAGCCTTGCACATGGACCGTTAAAAAAGTTAATTTACATAACCAGCTTTGTAACTATTGCAAGGTGGCCATAGACAAAATCTTCCAAGATGATTGTTTTTTGAAATTAATAACATGAATGAATTTTCAAAAATTTATATTTGTATAAAAACTCCCTATAAAGCATCATTTTTTTTTACTATTCCAAATTAGATGAAATTTTCTATTTAAGTCCACATCGATGCTCTTGAGTCTTCACTATCTTTAATTAGAAGTAAAAGTCTTCTCCATTGTAATCAAATGTAAAGGTAAAGTTTATTTATTCTCTAGCATTCCATTACGTCAAGAAAGAGCTCTACAAACAAAAGTTAAGTTCTGTAACCCCTGTAACGTTATCATGCTTTTTAGCTTTACTTTTCTTCACAATTAAGCCCCTTCCTTTTCACAATCGCAACATACATCGCAACATATCATTGGTAGTATCATACTCTTTGATTTACCTATTATATTGTAGCTTTATAAGAGCTTCGGGGGTAAAAAGAAGCATTAGAGTTGGGTTCTTTTAAATAAATACTGAAAGAAAGAATAAGATGCAGGTAATTGTGCATATAAGGTCTCAAAAGGAATAATGAATACTTCCTCCGTTTTTTTAATTGTTGCGACACTTTTGTTTTCACGGACTCCTAGGCAATTTTGGGAGAGGAAAGAGATAGAGAGAAAGAAATAAAGGGGCCCATGTGATAGGATAGAGATAGAAAGAAAAAATTACCCAAAAAGAAAGTGTCACAATTAATACCAAATTTCCTCATTTGGAAAGTGTCACAATTTAAAAAAACAAAGGAAGTATTAGTTTCTACATCGAATTAGGGTTTTCTCCTTCCCAAAGTATGTTGGGTAGTAAGGCTCTTCTCATCTCACACATCAATCAAAAATAGAGGAACAAAATCAACTACACTTTCAGAATAATATATTGGCAGCCCCAAAGTATCATGATACTAGTAAGGTTAGCCAAAGGTAATAAGTTCGGCTTACATTTCTTCTAAAGCGTAAAGTATTCAGTTATAAAAAGGGATGTGACACATATATTTAATGGAGAAAAAAGATGTGACATACCAGTTTTCCGTAGTTATTATTCAGATATAACTCCCAATCATCGCCGCAGTCCAAAAAAGAAAATCTATGGTGTCCTAACTCTTTATCTTTTCCATCAACTTCTTGGATAGGAATGTGATAAGACATGTAAATTGGAGGCCCAGATGCAAAAGACCATATTACTTTTTTATAATCACTATCTACCAAATAGACAGTGCCATTAGGCGCAGCTACTAGCTCCAAATCTTGTTTCCTGCAACGATATGATAAATATATTAGAGAAAAGAGTAAGTGGATAATAAGAGGTATGAAGACCTACCAAAACTAGAAGGTGAAAGATGTCAAGTCAAACTATATGGAAGGGGGAAGTTGAACAATTTTAAACTGTTTCTTCTCCTTCTTTGTACTAAGGATAGTAATAGTGGTTCTACAAAGATCTGATCAGATGGAATGATGGTAAGACAGCATCATCCTTAATTATTCGTAACAATTAGGTGACACTGACGACAAAGGAAAAATGCAAAATAAAGTGATTATTGGGAGGTTTGTTGATTACAATTGTAGCCAAAGGAGATAGCAATACTCTTCTTGATTCTAATGTGCACTCAAAATAAGCAAAATTTGTTCATTAGACCAAGAATCCAATTTCATTAGCATCAGGAGCTAGAGAACAACAATACTTCTAAACACTTTATGTTGTCAATGAATAGCATATCATATACCATTGCTGCCAGTCAAAGCTCTAATGATAAACCAACTATTTGACTCACACTAACGTTCCACCAGTGATGAGATATTCCAAAAAGTCCACCCAAGATGATATCATCAAGAACTAAAACTCAAGCCAATTAAGTGGTTGTTTGGTTGACATGAGAAAACATAGGAAGTAAAATTCCTAGAAATTGCGAAATAAGTGAGTTGTTTGGTTGACAACAAAATAATAAAATGGAGGAATTAAAAATTGGTACTACAATTAATTTTGGTTTGGTTTATGTTCATGGTAAGGAATTTAGGAATGAAATTTTTTATTCCCAAAACAATTACTGATATTTGGAATTCTAGGAATTGGAAATTCCAACTTTTCCCAAACTTTGAATTTGGAATTGCAATGTATGATTCACTATTCCACATTTTAATTCCAAGATTTGAAATGAATTTCAAGTAGCCAAACACAATCTTAAGGAATTTATTTCCTATGAATTGAAATTTCATGGGAATTTTGACTTCCCAAATAAACTAAACGACCACTAAGAAACAACCGCACGTATAACAAACAAAAATCCTGAAAATAATAACTTCCATTATATAAACTTGTCCCTCTAATCGTTAGCCCCAAAATAGGAGGTGATCACAAAGTAGAATATTACGAAATCAAATTCATCTAATCACTTTCAGGTTTCACCGGCACGAGTCACCTGCCTCACACCTCAGCAAATTCATATGAATAACCATAGTTCCTCGGAGACGAAAAATTATCGAATTTTGTTGTGCCCGTAATTCTAAATCACGCTGACCAGGCCCGTCTAAGACCATGTCCAGGATGAGCAACCGCACAGCGCCCCAAAATTTTGGGCCCAAATTACTAAAATTTTCGCTCAAAGTAATAAAATAACTATTTACTGGACGCGTGAGACGGTAAATGCTAACTTGATAGAGCATCCTCTCCTCAGTCAACTTTCATTTAATCATTTAATGCCTTTCAATTCCCAAAACCAAACCCCATACTACTAAATACTCAATTACTTGTGAACTTCTCCACAAAACCATGTTTGTCTCTTTCTCTTCTCCATACTCAAGCTTTATATTTTTCCATCTAAAATAATTAAACAACCTTAATTTATTTATTTGATTAGCCGTTTGTGAGTTTATCCCCAATATAACCACATTTTTTAAACCTTATGGGGCCTACACAATTGCAATTTAAGAGCAAGACAATTTCAGAAACACAACGCAGAGAATCTCAACATCTGATAATAAGCAGTTGAAATTGAAACTCAGCATTGCAAAATTCAGCTCAAAAACCCAATTTCAAAAATCAAATAATGCAACAAAAAACAACAAACATCAATATAATAGGAAATAGAGACTAGAGAGAGAGAGATACTAACGGGGGAAGAGAAAGAGGTTTTCTTCCGGCGGGGCGGTGGAAGGATAAGTCTCTAGAAGAGGATAAAACGACGTCGCTTGAGACGGAAAGACCGACGACAACCACGGATAATACGCAGAGTAAGAGGAATTCAGACCTGGATTTCATCTGAGGGTTTTACAGTGATTGATCAATGTTGGAGGAATTGGGATTTCCTGGGGGGAAAAGAGGGTTTTAATTAGGGATTGAAGAAGGAAGAAGGAGATTCGAAACTTCAATTGAGTGGGGTGGGTTTTTCAAAGGTTGCACCTGGAATTCAACGTTGAGGTTGCCCTGCCCTGTTGTTATCAACTCCGATGGTTTTTGTGTTGTAGAGAGTTTGGCGTTTGGAGGGAGGTTTTTTGAGCTCATACAAACACCTTATTTCAAGTTAAGAGCTAAATAACGCCCACAAAAATACAAAAAACGCCCACAGTAAATAACATAAAATACAAATTTATCCTTCACAAAAATCAAACCTCCTCCCCTCCCTTTTTCCCTTTCCCTTCCCTGATCTCACACTCGCTAAACCCAGTTTTTTCGTCACTCTACCAATTCCAATCTGTCACAACTTAGGCTCTTCATTCCTGACTACAATCTTAAAATTTCTGCTGCAACTTGTGAAAAATCAATAAAAATAGTCCACATCAATTAGCAATTCCAACTTTTAACTAAAATAACAAAAACACAACAACACAAGTTTATTAATAATCTTAGCTAAGCTGAAGAACCCAACAACAATGCCATCGCTGTTCTTCCATTCTTTCATCTCAATAGAAAGATCATCCTTCAACTTGTCACTCATAGACATGCAACAAAGCCGCCGCCGTCCATCACAAGGGTTTTTGAAGAAATTTTTTTTAAAAAATATTTTTGCCTAAGCTAACCGGTTCAATTATTAGAGAACCGGTTCTGAAAATCGGTTCCACCATGAGAGAACCGGTTCCTAGGAACAGTTCAATCATGGAAGTACCAAATCTGTGGAACCGATCACTGAAACCGGTACTCCCATTAAAGGAACTATGAGGGTAAGACTTCCAATTTGATTCTTGGGTTGATACAATTCTAAACTATTTTCGATTATTGGTTCTTTTCAGGTTGGGAAATTAGCTAATATTGCGTGTATGTAAGCTTGAGTATGCATATGGATATGTGAATATGGAAGTATACATAATCGGATATTAAGTGCAGGAATTCTAAAAGATCATTCATATATGCTTCAAATTCTAAGATATTTTCAATTAAGAGCTATGTTCGTTTGGTTGAGTGATATGTTCCTGTTGTTGTTTTATCAATGTGGAGTATTTAAATTGAATTAGGGTATTTTAGTCTTTTTAATGAAGAGTGTGGGCGTTTATTGTATTTTTGTGGGCGTTGTTTAACAACCCCCTATTTCAATCATAGAAGAATGATGATATGCTTAACCAAAAAAAATCAATACCCGACCACTTTATTAGAGCATTTGAATTGAAATGAAATTAACTCAAATAAATAGAACTAAATTAAAAGTAATTGAATTAAACTGAACTAAACTGTAATTAGTGATTCAGCAATTGTGAATTGAAATTAACTGAACTGAATTTAATTAAGTTCATTGCATACCATCAAAATAATGATGGATCCTTAAGAACTTTGAAGAAGCAAAATTCCTTTTTCACTCTTGGGAGAGTAGGAAATGATAATTCTCACTATTATCATTTTGTGATTTAATAAGTTTGTAGATTATTTAGAAACTGAGAGGGTGTCAAGTTCATGATGGAAGAAGATTGAGTAATTTTTTAATAAAATAACAAGAAAGTTAAGTTGAGTGAAATGATTATAATATTTGATACGGACTTTAAAAATTAAAACAAGTTGAAAATACTTTTAAACAAGATGTATTTAGAATAGATTCGGAAGTTTAACAAGGAGATATAAGTCTTTTGTTAATATCATCGATGACATCGAAGACCTCTTTGGTATGTCGAAATTATGTATGAGAGTAAGAAATTTAAGTCTCATCACAGCAAGTTTTCAAACATAACATGCTTGAAGAGGAAGGAAATGTGCTTGATACTATTTGCCCTTTATTTATGTTCTAGTAGGGAAGAAGAAAGGGACGCCAAAAAGAAAAAGAAAAAACCTAATTGCTTCACCATTTAGATAATTAACCACATCATAAATTAAAATTTGAGTACTTTCACGTGCATCGCATGCATTTGAGACTAGTTTCACGTAAAGTAAGACATGAGACATGATATTTGGTATATATGAATTAATTTTGGGGTATGATATACATTGGGAATTGGTGAGTGAATAATGATTTAAATATTGTCATTGACTTTTGACCAGTGGTGAAAATAATGAGAATACATAACAAAATTACATATAAACTCTTGCTATATTTCCTTTTCTTTCTTTTCCTTTCATCAAGGACCTTTAATCATTTTACTTTTGATCCTCATTCTCTACAAGGGTGTAAACGAGCCAACGATCTTGAACTTGATGAAGCTCGGCTCAACTCGGTGGCATGTTCATTGAGCTCGAGCTCGGTGAGTTGCAAGTCAAGGGTCGAGTTAGGCTTAGTTGAAATTTTTTGAGTTCAATCTCGGTTCGGGTATCTGTTCCCATGACTATGGATTAATGCTTTGACAAATAAATGTTAAAATACACAATAGTTACACGTAGATAACTTTAATGAAACTAAGGCCATTCAAGTTACTTACCATTCAACAACCAAGAATGTTAAAGAAAAAACAAATATAATCAACTAGTTAAAGTTCGAAAGTTAGGGATAACAAAATATCTTTAAAGAAAGAGTCAAGAGCCGAGCCGTATTGGGCTCAAGCTCAAACTCAGATTTGCGGCTCTGGCTCAGCTCAGCCTCAAATTGTCCGAGCTGAACTCGAGGGCTAAGCATAGGCTTAATCGTTCAAAATCAGATCAACAACCACCACCATGGAGATGGTCCGCAAGCTACCATGGCCAAAAAGATTGCAGCTTTGAAACCACCAACCTTTGTTGGAAGGGAAGATCCATTACTTCTTGAGAATTGGATAAGGGATTTCGAAAAGATTTTCACGGCCACGGGTACGCCTGAAGCCCATAAGGTCGACCATGCGACGTTCTACCTGCATGAAGATGCCGATACTTGGTGGGAAAGTGTAGGACCCACTCTTATAATTCAAGAGAACTTTAATTGGGAAGCTTTTAAGACAGCGATTAGAGCTCGATTCTTCCCCTAGCACATCCGTAGGCAAAAGTACAATGAGTTTAGTAGGTTCAACCAAAACTATAACATGAGTGTGCAAGAGTACGCTCAAAAATTCAACGAGTATGCTCGATTCTGTCCAACCGTGGTGCCAGACGAAGGAACCAAGGCTCAAAAGTTTGAAGATGGACTTAAGTTTGACATCCAGACTCGAATGGGAGGAAGTACCTCCGTCACTTTTGCAGAAGCATATGCTAAGGCTTCCAACTTGGAGAGAATCTTACAACGTGAGAGAGAGGTGTAAGCTATAAATAAGAGAAAGGAACCATTCAACAACTTCCATCACCAAGGCGAAGATAAAAGGTCTATATTAGGAAACTATGAATTCGAGGTCAAGCAAAGCAATATTAATGGCGCTAACTATCAAGGTCAAGGGCCGCAAGTTAAACGAGAACGCACATGTAGGAAGTGTGATAAGCACCATCAAGGCTATGATTGCAAAGGTAACCCGTTCATTTGTTTCGATTGCGGAGAAGCTGGACACAAGTCTAATAATTGCCCTAGAAGGCAAAATAACAATCACAACGAGCAAAATGACGTTGAGCGAAGAACTGAAATGGCTATCATAATCAAAACTCCATCCAGAAAGCAACAATTGGCTTGCAAGAGCAAAATGTTGAAGGCTCCAATAAGGTACGTTGAGTTTCAGGGGCAAAATGCCTCATGGAGGATCGAACGTAATACTAACAAAGCGTATAAATAATATTTCGTTGATATTAAATATCTAACTTAAGTTTGAGGACGAACTTTATTTTTAAGGAGGAGTAGATGTAATACCCCGAATTTCTAAAGTATATTATTAGCTTTAAAACGTATTAATTATGTTAAAAATTAGATTATTAGCGAAAATACGTGTTAATTTAAATTTTTGAGTTTTATTTAAGTATTGAGTTTTATTACGATTCAAAATCAATCATTTAAAACACGCTAGTTAATTTTGATATAATATTATTTCCATTTAAATATGTTTATCGAAAAATTAGTTCTATTGAATAAATATGTTTATTAAAGGTGATTTAATTGAGTTTATGAAATATTTGTTAAATGTGTTTATTAATATATTTATGATTAACATTTGCTTATAGAATTTAATTATTTCCTTTTGAATTTTACTTGTAAAATTAGCCATCTTGTATCCATCTATCTAGTACATATTTGAGCCCAACTATTTAAGACTCAAGCCCAATTAAAAGACCATTAGCCATTTAATAGTTTAACCCAAACAAAAACAAAAAGGAAAAACCAAACATTAGAATGAGGAAAATCAGATATCTTCTTCCTCTCTTCCCCTATCACATGACTCTCCAACAATGGAGTCAAATTCAACCATCTTAATTACTTTAGTCCGAATATCTTTGCAAAATCAAGCCAAAAACTGAGCAAACCAGAAGAATTCAGTCTATAGTCAAAAAGCAAATCTCAAAGTTCAACTCTCATATCTTCACCATTAATGGAGCTTGACTCCAAGCTCCAAAATCTGACCCAAATCCTCTATAAATACTGAGATATACCCATTCAATTGCTCAAGCAAACCACACTATCAAGGTTTGCTTCACTCTCCTCTTCAATCTCCTTCTTTTCCATTTTAATTTCTGAATTCCTGATTTTGTTTTGGAAAAATAGTTTTAAAACCACCACCACCGGACCACCAAACGACCACCACCTCCAACCACCGTGCGCTCCTCCTCGCACCACCACATCTCGCCCAGAACCAACCCAACCACCCTCACTCTTGCGCACCACCGAGCAACCCTATGCTGCGTCCCAACCACACGAGCAGAACCCCCTGCTCGCTGCTCTGTCTCCACGAACCACGCCTGAAACTGCCCAGCCGCCGCTGCCCTCGCCAGCTCGCCTGAACCGCCCCTTCGCCGGCGACTCCAAACCCGCCTGCGAGCCACCACCATTCTTCCTCCTTCTCCCCTGCTTCTTCCTCTCCCCTTCCCCTGTTCTCCCTTCTTCCTTTCTCTTAAACCATAAACTTTGATTTATGAAAATCTTTTGAAGTCATTAATAAATTTTATTTAAGTTATTTAAATTATTCAAGTTGTTCATTTATAAAATTATAAGGGGTTATTTAGGTAACTAATTTTAGATCTCGTTTAATTATAGACTCCGATTGCGTAGACGAGGATTTCCAAGAGTGTTGATTCGTTCGTAAATTAGTTTTCAAGCACGCTTCAAGAGGTAATTACCAATGTTCATCCACAACGTAGCTCCCGTAGTATAAATAAAATGATTTAATCTTGAGATTATGTGAATTAATTACGTGACTATGTGAATCAAGTATGACTATGGATTTAAAAGTGGATTATAATTATGGATTATGAATATGGATTATTATTTATGAATTATGATTATAAATTGTGGATTATGGATTTATAAATTGTATGAGTTATGAACGATAAACAAATACGACAATAAAATGATCCATATGGATGTTATTAACGTTATCATTAATGTTATATTATTAAAGGATATTATTATTATTAAATGATTGACGATAAAGTTGAAGTCATTGTTATTGTTATTGTTATTGTTGTTATTATTATTATTATTATTATTATTATTATTATTACTATTATTATTATTATTAAAGGATATATGAGTGAAGTTTTTATTATTATTGTTGTTTGTTGTTTGTTGTTTGTTGTTGTTGTTTGTTTGTTGTTGTTTTTGTTGGTAGCGTGGATTTTAGAAATGGAACCGAGTGATAATTGTGATTACAAAAGGAATGTTGAAACAGTGAATTAAAGTTATGACGTTGGATTGACCATTATTGTGATAGGTGGTTAACGGGACAAGTCCCGGCCTATACACGCATATTCTGTTACTGAGATAGGTGGATAACGGGACGAGTCCCGGCCTATACTCACTTGTTCTGTTATTGTGATAGGTGGATAACGGGACGAGTCCCGGCCTATACACACACTTTCTGTTATTGAGGTAGGTGGATAACGGGACGAGTCCCGGCCTATACTCACACGTTCTGTTATCGTGATAGGTGGATAACGGGACGAGTCCCGGCCTATACACATACATATCATGTTTGTTCTTATAGTAAGTGGATAACGGGACTAGTCCCGGCTTACTAGCGTTATCTTCCTTCTATTTCAGTAATTGGATAATATTGAAATGTGAAGTTAGTGTTACTTACGTGCTTATTAATTGTACATACGTGTTATGCTTTTCAACTTGACTCATATATTACTTTCAACTATTTTAAGTTAAGTATTTTAAGGGATGAAGTTGAAATTACTCAGTTTTTCTGATTTTTGGGAGCTTGTCTCTCTTGTCTTTTTCAATGTTTATTTGCAGGTGGGTGATCAAGGAGAATTATGAGAAATCAACTAGAAGTTGTCATCCACCTAGTTTAATATTTTGCTTCCGCTGGAACTCTGAAACACTTAATATTTCGTACTTAACGAACTAGTTTAAATTTGGTTGTAAGGATGATTTTTAATTTAGTTTGGAATGAATATGTTTTGGTTACTTAGCCTTGCACTTAATTCCAAGGAGCTGAGTGCGGCGGTAACGCTCCATCCGAATCGAACCCTCGTTGATTTCCCCTCAAACGAGTTTTATTAATATAAAAAGGGTTCAGTTTGGGCGGGGTGTTACATCGAGTCCTTCTAAACAAACTCATATGCATGAATTACTAGATTGGATATAGGATAAAGTGAGTAAGTAACTCATGTTCTCCTAATTAAAAAGAATAGAAAAGTTTTGTATTTCAATATTTATTCCAAACATGATCAAAAGAAACAACTTTTGGTAGTCATCAACGCATTTAAAATTTTTTCGTCCCCCCTATGGCAAATCTCAAATGTTATCGAATATGTCAAACCTCTCCTCCATCACTTCAAAGATTATACCATTAATTTCGAATAAAAAAAGACTATACCATTAATCTTTTTTACCGTGAAGCAAACTGTGCTGCAGTCTGGATTGTCGACATCAGTCATTTAGTTAAGGAAAATTTCCAGATCACTCCTTGTAAAACACTTCACTTTATTTTCAATCCTTTATTACGATGCATTAGGACATGTTAGCTTATGCACCATTCACATACGTCATCGTGATCATAATTTGAGACTAATGCATACGATAAATGTTAGTATGCAATATGTTATTTGATTTATCTTAATTTATATTAAAATATTAGGATGATTTTTTTTATTATGTGAACCGACAAGCTAACAGAGGTCGGCGTTGAACCAATTATCTTACGTGATAAAAAAAAACAATAATGATAAAAACCTTCATTAGGTTTAATTTTAAGTTTTTTGGTAGCCTATAGGCTCCCAGCCTCCCAGCCGCAAGAAATTCCTAGTAAACAAACTCTCAACACAAGTCCTACGTAAATAATTTGTCGAACCAGTGAGCGAGTATATTTCAGCTTATTACCGGAACCCCTAAAACCCCACCGGAAAATCGCGTACTCGTTCGCCGGAGAACCGGAATAAGCTAATTTCTCCGACGAATTCGCCGGAGAATTTGATTAAACTCATTGTAATATCACCGGAATAAATTCGCACAAAAAAATGCTGCAAAGCAAATCCTTCGTGAAGAAGACGAAGGGCGGCAAAGTTTTAAAGGTTTTTTTTTCTCTTCCTTCGCCAATCATTATAAACCCTAACATTAACAGTATCAGTAATTTTCTCCTGCTATATTATGCTTTATACAGGTTGTTCGAGAACATTATTTAAGAGATGATATTTATTGTGGAGCTTCAATTTGTAAAACTTGTGATTCTTCTGTTGCTCGGTTGAGTACTGATGCTTCTACTATTTTAATTGTTGATACAAATGTTGTTTTGAATCAGGTATTGTGTTTGAATTTTGGTGTTTTAGCTTCAGTTTTTGTATAATTTGGTATATGTAGGTATAATATTGATTGATGTTTTGTGTTTTTTTTTGAAAGATTGATTTGCTTGAGAATCCGGCGATTGATGAAGTGGTGGTGTTGTCGGTGGTGTTGGATGAGGTTAAGAATAAGAACCTTTCGGTTTATAACAGGCTTAGAGCTCTTTGTAGCAATTCGCGAAGGAAGTTCTTTGTTTTTTCAAATGAGCATCACAAGTAAGTTATTAAGTTAGTTCTTTTTGTGCTTTCATTGATGCTGCGCGAGAGAGGGAGAGACAATGAAAATGCTGAACTTTAATGAATATATTTTGATAGCTCGGTTGTATAATTGTGACTAATAGGATAGAATGTTAGGTTTTTGGATATGATCAATAGGAGAAAATAATCCATCCCCATCCTTTAACCATCGAATGTCTTGAATTATTGTCATGATTCATGAAGTGATTGTTCGTGATCATAAATATTTGATTATGGTTAATCCAATGGGTAAAGACAACACCTTTCGATATTCCTATAAACAAGTGTTTGTACAATGAATAATTAATTTTGAACCACGATTGTTAACTTATAGACAAATGCCAACACCAACTATCTTTTACGCCTTGTTCGGTAGGCAGTAATAAACTGCTGCAGTGCTGCTTTTGTCAACTTCTGTGGTAATGGAAATCCATTTATTTGCATTACCATCCATTAGCACTACAAAGATTTGGTGTTGAGTAGTAAGAATGAAATTCTGTGAAGAAAATCATATGTTTGAAAGTGAGATAATATTGCCATGGCAATGAGTAGGATTTTTCTTGCAAATGAGATATGAATTCGTTGGCATTACCATTATACGTTACCACCTACCAAACTATCAGGTTGGTTATGGGTTGGTTACCTTCTGAGTTTGGTTTGTATGTACATTTCTGGTCGGATAACATCTTTTCAGAACCCAATTTTTTCTAATTATGTTTCCTTTTTTTTCTTGGTCAGATCAAATTTTGCTAGGGCTGTGTACTAGATAGGATAATAATTTATGCTTGTTCTCCTCAACTTATTTTATCTGTACTTAATCTACTTTGTTGAACTTAACTTATTTTCCTAAACATTTTTTTTAATTTTGTTTAACTTATCTTTGTTATTGCTGTACTTATATTTCTCTCTGCTCACTGTACTATATGTTCTCTTCAACTTATTTTTTCAGAATTAAATTTATTTTGCTGCACTTGCCAAACTTGGGTTATTTTCGTTTAACTTAACTATATTTTTGCTGAATTTACTCTTATTTTTTTTGTTGAAGTTATATTTGCTTACCTTTTTGTTGTTGAAACTTAAGTTGAGAACAAGGTCATATTCTCCTTGGGCTAGCTGCAAAACCAAGTAAGTTATGAGCCTATTATAAGTCTTAACATACTGCAGCTGTATATCCTAACTCTTCAGTGTCCACTTCAACATAATAATCCGAAAAATCCTTTGCCTAGTAAAATTCTATCTATCACAGTTTCAGAAATATGACAAGTTGTGTTACTCGTTTCCATAATCCATAATATACCTTGCTTGTGATTAACAATATTTGTTGGGAGAGGGCCGAGAGGCAGACAGTGGTAGTAGTTTGAGGCTAGAACGTTAGATGGTGTAAGATGAGGTGTTATCCTCATTCCTCAAGGTTGTGTATTTTGGCCGTGCTATCAATATGACGACCTGAACCAGCAATTACTGTATAGATTGGAAGTTCTGCCATGCCCTGTGATGGTTGATATCTAACTATTGTTTTAGGTTGCACATTAAGTTTTGTTGAGATTATCTTGGAAAGTTAATAAAGGGGCAAAGTAGATTATTGTATAAAATTCTAGCTTTTTTTAATCATACTGATGTTGATTTTGATGTTTTGATCATGCCTTTATCTAATTGGCTTCTCCAGGGAAACCTATGTCAAAGCTATGGTTGGTGAGAGTCCAAATGATCGAAATGATAGAGGTATTTTATATGATAAACCTGAAATAATTATTCTTATGTTCCCATCTTTGGAGCATAATATTTGGTCCATACAAGATAGCACAATAATTTGCTTTTTTGCTTATCAAAATAAAAAAAAAAGAGAAAAGAAAAGGATAGGAAATTGCTCGATGAAAATGGATGACTTAATAGTTGTTGATGGATCAATTGTAGGGTGTAAATGTGAATTAGAGTGGATATCGTCTAGTCCAAGGTCTCCAACACTAGCTTATTTTTTTTTATGGACTTGTATCTTTGAAAGCAAATTATAAGTTCAAATCTTGTTCTAATCCCTATTCAATTTTAACATTTTCTAAGAACCTAATACAACCTATTTTGGCCGTATAATTTTTGCAAGTGGATTTAAAACGCGACCACATCCACACCCACATATAAAGTAAATAGCAATGCAAGTAAACATTGTGTGCCAGCCTCCTGAATTGAGAATAGAAGAGGTATAGAAATTTTTCAAAATTGTACGATCCTAATGTATACAGATTTAGGCCTTTTGTAATTTAACATTAAAAAGTAATTAGGAAATTTGTTTATTTAGTAGAAATCTATACTATACACTTTAATAAAAGCCACTAAAAACAAATTTTCCCCCTAAACATGTCAAACTTTATCAAAAGGACTCAGCTGTAAAAGTAAGTTGGTGGGGGGGGGGGTTAATTCGATATTGATAAATGAATGCTCACACTGAGAATTTTAATCATGTCTAATTAGTGGCAAAAGTTTTAAACGACTTAAATAGAAGTTGGTTTTTTTTTTCCCTATAAATTTGAAAACCGAGCATTGCTCATGCTTTGCCTATTAGTTTTAATCAACAAAAAGCAGTTTCGATGAGTGAGAACAATGAGTTATCAAACTGCACACACACACCAGAAAATCAACTAAACAAGTTTTTTTTATCGATAGAAAGCAGTTTAAATCAGAAAAGTGTATCTTGAAATTAAAGAAAGGAAATTGAAGAGGTATCTTTTTAATTACTGGGTATTAATTATCCTTGGCCTTCTCCCTCACTTCCGGTTCATTGGTTCTTTATTTCCTTGGTGATATGTTCCAAGATTACTGTATAGTTCGACTCTTCAAAAGTAATGTTCTTTTTTCAATGAATTTGCCTACTTTGGAAGCTTGGGTGCCTCAAAATGGTTCAAAGAGCAAGGAAGCGTCATGAGGCTAGAAGAGTTCATAGGGCAGAGGCATAAGGACAGAGGATAAGGGATTCACTTAGGCCAAGAGTTTGTCACTTGATTGTATGTCCACCGATAAAAATCATGTATTTGAAAATAAGCTGATTTTTTTTAAAAATTGATATTAGACCACAAAACCATATCATTGTCAAAGGATATCCAGGAATCATAGCAACTAATTTTCCCCTTTTGACACACAAAACTCCAAAAGATTGGTTAATGAAGACAATCACCCTACGTGCCTTAAGCACCTTAAATGTCACAGTGATCAGCCTCCAAGTCTTGCGACTCAATGCTTCAGGTGTCTCTTTGATTCTTTCTTGAGACTTTTTTAAAAAGTTGCAGAAAGATAGATGTAATTAGATAAGTTTAATAATTATATGCTTCATGTAACAGTTACATATGTCAATGCAGTTTCTATAAGGGTGAGGCCAAAAAGTAGAATATAGAAAGTTGTTTTTCTTTCTGAGTGTGGGTTGACTGTAGCAGTTATCTGCAGCTTACTGATATTGTGAGTTTGGCAGCTAAATGTATGGATCAATGGCTGGCAGCGTGTCTTTAGTGGGTTGGCAACCCAGTTAAGCCTGTCTTGTGTTTAGCAGATCTTTTCAGTTGTGTGCTCATATTGAGTGTTGTTGTAGCAGAGTCATCATCATTTTTCGAGGAGAGCTGTCTTTGTTTATGCTTCTCAGTTCTCAGTTTCCATCATGATTCTCTCTGCCTTTCTTTCCCTGGTCTCTAATCTGACATGTGATTAATTTCTGTACAGCAATTCGTGTGGCAACTCAATGGTATCAAAAACATCTAGGGTCTGCAATACGGGTCTTAATGATTACTAATGATCGGGAAAACAAAAGAAAGGCAAATGAGGAAGGCATACATGCCGAGACAAGTATTCTCTATGTTGTCTTTTTAAGTGGAATTTTGGTTTTTATATAATCACTTGCAATATTTTATTCCATCATGTCTTATACGAATCTGACTATGATGTTCAAATCATGCTCCAGTTGAGTCATATGTCAAACTACTCGGTCAACCAGCATTGCTTGATTTGGTTGCACAACCTGCATCTGAAGACATGGTGATGGATGGTGTTGAAGACTTGAGACCTTCCAAGAGGAAAGTCATCTACAGTGAGGTAACGCCACTGAAGTTTTATGCTATACTGTTATGGCCCTATTCTTGTGCACTGAATCTATGAAAATTAAGTTCACTTCAGTTCAATTAGTTTCCTCTCACAGTTTTTCCCCAAATAATTTGGGTTCAGTTTTGTCCAGTCAAAAGAACAGGGCCTACATACCTTTGAATAATTTGACCTAACCTCTAATCCCTAGATCCATATTATCTGCTTCTTCTTTTGTACAGCATAAACCAATGTCGGAGATTACTGCTGGTTTACATCGGGGCATTTATCATCAAGGAAAACTCCGTGTTAACCGTTATAATCCATTCGAAGCATATGTTGGAAGTGAGAGCATTGGGGATGAGATAGTCATACATGGACGAACAAACATGAACAGAGCTTTTGATGGTGATATAGTGGCTGTGGAACTTTTGCCTCAAGATCAGTGGCACGGAGAGAAGTGTCAAATAGCAGATGAAGGTATGCACTCATAATTGAATTTCCCCTTGTCTGTACTCGCGGAGGAGCCTTTTTGGGGACCTTGGGTTAATGTCCTTGTTGATGCTGCAAATCCCTCATCTTGACTAGGAATTTTCTTCGCTTAGCTCAGGGTTTTTGTCTCCATCACCTTTTTGCTGCCTCTTTACCTTCTACTGAGGAAGGGTGAAATGGTGAATGCACTTGAAAAGATTTTGCTATCCTAGAATGAAAAGTTCCATTAAAAATAAACAACAAACATTAACGCTTTGTTTGGGTAGTAAAGAAGGAGAAAAGGAAAGGGGAGGGAGAGAGGGGAAAGGGGAGGGAAGAGAAAAGGTGGGGAAATGTGTGGTCCATTTCCCTCCAAATGTTTTCAATTTTGGAGGGATTATACTTATTAAAGAAGGAGGGAAAATGGATCCCTCCCTCTCCCTCCCCTTCCCTCCCCCAACCATTTACCCAAACAAGTGAAATTGTCCCCCTCCTTTTCTCTTCTCTTCCTTTTCCTCCATTTCCTCCTATACAAACAATGTGTAATCTAGAAAATGGTGAAACAAGAGTCACCAGACAGGGAAGAATTTCGCGGAAACGGTCGCGTTCGCGGTAACGGTCGCGTTGTCGCGGGAATGGGTCGTAACGGGTGTAAAATAACGGGTCGCGGCTGTCGCGGCGTGAATTTTTTAGAAAAATTCACATAAGCTAGATTTCAAGTTTGTTTTTGCATTTTAATAGTTTAGAGGGTGTATTTATAGCATATTAAGGTAAAATTATTATAATTACACTATATTTGAATAATTTGATATATTTGATGATTAAAAAATTGAGATAATTGATTAAATTAAATCTAATTGAACTAAAACTAAAACTAAGAACAAGTTTGGAACATCATAAATACAAGCATGCTTATTAGAATAACTAGTATTAAATTTATTAAATGCTCTAACCAATAAAGATATATTAGTTGCAATTTTTTTACATTTTTTAAAATACTACTACATTCTTTTTCAATAATAAGCACTTTTATGTAGGTATGGTAAACATAATTAAAGTTATAGGCTGTTCAATTTTTTTTTTTAAAAATGTATACTAATATGTTTGTCTTGGCTCTTGTCACGGTCAAACAAGTAGGGAGATTAGGGCCACCTCATAATAATAATTCATTGATAAGAGAAATGAAAAAAGAAAAAGTAAATGAAAAAAAAGAAAGATGAAGTCAGAGAGCAGAAGAGTAAGAGGAGCATGATTGAAACATAAAACTAAAACATGTTATCGAAGAGAGAGAAAAGGCAAACATAAAAATGAAGTCGGACTGAGAAACAACGTTTACCCCCAACTTCTACGGAGTATGGTGGCCGGCTTCCTCTGTCGTCGCCGGCAAGGTTGAGTCCGGCATCTTCTGTCGCCTCCGGCAAGGTCGTGTCCGGCCTATACTTCCGATTTTATGTATTAGGGTTTTTACCCCAACTTAGAGATTTAAAATTAGGGTTTATCTTCTCAATAATTCATGCAATTAAGATGGGGCTTTTGCTCGAATTAGTGTAATTAAGCCAAGGTAAGTCTGGTTTTGTTTTTATTTTGCTTTTATTTGACATTTTGATGTCAGATCTACTTCCTCCCTCCCTATCGCGCGATTCTCCACAGAAGGCGGCCAAGGCGGCGCGTCTTGCGCCTCTCACAAGGAGGCAAGAGGCGCACGCCTCTCCTCTCTTGACGTTCTGTAACAGGAAATATCGGCCGATACACGTTACATAACGGCCATAACGGCGATTTTGATGTGATTTATAAATCGGCGTTACGGAACGGGTTTTAACGGAACGGCCTCTCACAGACCCGTTACAAATCGGTCGTTCCGTTACATAACGGCCGCTTTTTTCTTCCCTGTCACCAGAAGACTCCCTTGTGTTTCCTTGACTCCCTGTTAATCCTGACTCCTGAGAACTACTTTACTTAAACTTTCCCAAATAATCAAATGGATTATGCATTAACTTACTCAACAACAGCCTTTTCTGGCTTAGAGTTTCATATGCTGAAGTAAGTCTCACAAGTGTCATTAGGCCACAAAAGTAACTTCTTAAAGATTTACTTCCGATGAGAGAACATGGTCAAAATGTTGTACATTAGTATTCATAGCTTGTTTTGTTCAGAGCCCTTGCTTTCCAAATGAATTGTAACTTTTGACCAGCGTAGTGTACCATGCCAATTTTTTTACTATCTCAATGGTTCTTACAAACAAACTCCTTTTTCCCCCCTCCCCCTAAAACTAAAAATAAATAGAAGAAAACTGGAAAGAAAGGAGAGGGAAGAAGGGAAAGCTGCTCCTTTCTGATGTCATCAGCTGATATAGGGAAACGGAATAGGGATGTGTGGCTATGTCCAACCGAAAATCGTCCTGCTGCGGATTAATTAGAGAGATTCTTATGAAAGTCATAGAAGCAATATTAGCAGGCATCGGGCTGCTATACTTGGCTAGTTTAATTATCGTTACTCATTGTTGGCAACAATAGCAGTGAAGATAATGATTATCAAATATTGTGGACAGCTGTATGTGGACCTGGAAACTGAGGGACATGATTTTGGTCTCTCCTAGAATATTACAGGCATAGGTATCAGTTCGATAGTACACACAGTCTTCAATCTCTTCTTAAAGTCAAACTTTTAAGAAATTGGATCCATCAGTCTGTATTGCTCAAGGTCATAAGGAAACCTCCAATAAGCTTGCTCCTTTTCTTCTTTGTCAATGGTCTGCTGATGGTTTCCTGTTATTTTTCGGGTCAGGTATTCCCTGAGAACATTTTGACTTTCTCTGTGTCGGCGTTTCTTTATTGACAACATTGCCTTCATTGGACTGATAACTTGTGACATAAGCTACTACCCTGAAGGTTCTTTCAGGGCATAAGATCTGAGAGGATCCAGTTTTATCAATTCCTTTTTCTTTTATCATACATATGATACAATTTGTGAGTACTTACTAGCAGATGTTCAGAGCACATTAGACCTGAGAGGATCCAGTTTTATCGTAATTCCTTTGTTTTTACCATCTGTTAGATACAGTTTGTGATACTGATTACTTACTGGCAGATGATGAGGAAGAAGAAAGTGTACAACTTGTTCCAAGTAGTGCTGATGATGCACCTAGAAATACAAATGTTCAAGGCTCCAGTGCAGATGCAACTCCTGGTCGTCCATCTGGATTTGTTGTGGGTATCATAAAGCGGAACTGGCACTCGTAAGTTACTTTAGCATTTTACTTTGTACATTACAGAACATTCCTCCTTGCTCCATTTGTACGTAATCGTCCATCTTTTTACTGTGTAATGTTCGAGTTGATCATGGATCAGGCCGGGCTTTTGCCCAAAATGTGGCCCGTTAATCGGGCCATCTTTGTACCCAAATCCAGGAAGCCAGGGTAGAAAGTTTTAGGCCCAAACCTGGGTTTTCTCGGACTGGGCTCAAGTTGGTCTGCTATGGTGTGTGTTTACTGGTCAGATAAAAGGATTTGGAGGGAAGGGGAGGGAAGAGAGAGAAAGGGGACCATTTCTGTTGTTTGGATCATAATTGGATTGGGCTTTGGATTTAGGAAAGGGAGGGATTCATTTGCAAACTAAAAATACATGTGAAACGATGAGAGTGAAAACAGAGAAGCATTGGTACTTGTATAATTTTAAGAATGTAGCTCAGCGGAACTTATCGTTATTTTATATACTAACGAACTCTCGAATTTTTTAAAACTTTGGTGGACTTTGAAGGCTTAGTTGCCAAGAGTATGAAAAAAGCTACTCTTGACATGTCATTCAGATACCCGCTACCTCAGTCACATCAAGTATGTAATCCTCTCTCCACATGAAGTGAGAAAATTATCCAAAAGGGCGACATGTGGTTCGACCATTTGGTACATTTATCATGTACAACTATTTGTTCCTTTTCTAGACCAGATAGGTTTTTGGTTCATGAATCCAATCAACTCAAAGCTTGGTGAGAATCTGGTTAGAAAATTATACTGTAAAAGTACTCGGACGAGTTACTTGTTTTTCTTTTCAAATCTTCTCAATTTTGGAAAAAAATTTGTTTATTGAAATGAGAAGTGAAATATGATCCTTTAAATCTTGTCCCTCCGTTTTTTCATCTCATTGTGATCCAAACAATGTAAAATGGACTCCTTTCTCCCCTTCCCTCCAAATCATTTTCTCCACCACTTGCCCTTTACATACTTTTCTTCTCTCTTCTCTCCTCCCTCCCCTTCCCGTTCCAAATTTCCAACTAAAGAAGCTTTTAGTGTTTGGCTGTGATGCCTTTTTAATGACATTTTTCTGATATGTTTGCATGGTTTCTACGTGGAGACCATCTAACAGAGCAAAGTTTTCTCCCTCCTCTAAGAGCTTCACGACTAATAAAATTTTATCATCGCTTGCATTCTTTGACACGTGCTGGGGGGAAAAAGAGACCATCTAGTTTTTATTGACTACATTCTCAATACGCACCCTTGTCAATCTATGTAAGCATAGAATTAATAAGTATTTCCTGCTATGGTAGTCTGATCTTGCACCATGTTAACCATTGTGAATCAAGGTTCGAGACGCAATGGAAACAAATTTCACAGCTAAAATGGTGAAAAACCTTAGAAGAATCAGAAACAGGCTACTAACCTCTTAGCTATGTCAGATAATAAGTGGTTTCCTGTTAAAAGAAACTGGAAAGCTGTTGATGTAAGCCGGAAATATATATTTTGTTTTTTGAAATCCAAAATTTTCTTAATTTGTCTTCATGAATATGTAATTTAATAAGCCTCCAAGTATTTCTGTGAGCTGTGCAGCTCAGTGAACCTACCTAATAGATGCTTGTAGTGAAGCTGTACATGGAGGTTGGATCATACTGATGACAGTTCCACCAAGTGTTGAGATCCTAGTTAGATTTTCTTCCGAGATATGTTTACAAGTTATGTCACACATATGGTTAGCTGGAGTATAGTAAGCCATGAAAGGGTGCTTCAGTTACCCACTTACTCTTAAAAGCTGTTAGGGATTCTGTAATTATGTCTTCAGCATCCTGCTACAAAGATAATTTTATTGGTTATGCCTTGACATCCTTACTTCCTTTCGTGTAGTTATTGTGGATCTCTAGAACCAATGCCTTTGCCTGCTGGTAGTGGTGGCATTGCCCATGCTTTATTTGTTTCAAAGGATCGGAGGATGCCTAAGATTCGTATTCAAACTCGACAACTTGGGAATCTGTTAGACAAGAGAATTGTTGTGGCTGTCGACTCTTGGGACCGTTTATCTCGATACCCCTCTGGTCACTATGTTCAAACAATTGGAATTATTGGTGATAGGGAAACTGAAACCGAGGTATGGATACTTCATTAATTTGCATTTATCATTTTCATTCACTAGTTTGTATGAACAAGCATCTGGAACCTCTTCATATTTCGAAACCTCTTGTTTTTGAGTCACTTATTAATGTGGATGATGCAGGTAGTACTAATAGAGAATGATATAAACTCTCGACCATTTTCTTCTCAAGTATTGGCTTGCTTGCCACCACTACCGTGGTCAGTGTCTTCTGAACATCTATCTGATCCCAACAGAGAGGATCTAAGACACTTACGAGTTTTTAGCGTTGATCCTCCAGGTAGTGCAGATCTTGCTTTTATGTAGATTTCTTAATCATTAATTTGTTTCTTATACTCTTCTTACACTGTTTGTCATAGGTTGTCGGGACATTGATGATGCTCTACATTGTATACCTCTTCCAAATGGGAACTTTGCAGTGGGAGTCCGTATCTTTTTGTTTATGTTTTCTTTGTTTGTGTACATATTATGTTATACTTTTGAAGCTTGCGGATATCAGCAGATCTGTAAGTTGGCAGCTGTGTGCATTTTGATAACTGAACAGTGTAATTTTCTTCAATCGAAGCCCTAAGCAATTTTTTGATTTTTTTTTGAACTTCTTTGTGTTTGTGAACATGCTGGTTTTTTTTGATTGCAATGCGCAAGCTCCAAGTTGTCTTCGTAAGCATATTTCAATTTCATGTAGGGTTGGGAATTCGGCTTAATGGGCCGGGTTCAGGTTTGGTTTCAGGTTAATTTTGGTTTTAATGTCATACTAATATGGTGTAAAACTTAATCTAATTACAATATGACACATAGGTCGAATCGGGTTGAACTTAAGTAGTTCGGGTTCGGTTGAGGTTGGGTTCCAGTTTTCTCGGTGACCTCGAGTCGGGTTCGGTCGGGTTATCGGGTCGGTTTAGAGTCTTCCAGCTCTAATTTTGGGGTTATAACTCTGTTTGAATGGAATGTAATTCAATTGATCATACCCCGTTTTATACATGATAAATTTGGAATGATAAAAGTCATTCATTCAAAATTTCATTTTATATTTCATTATTTGTCACCATAGTTCTATTTTTGTTGCGTTCTGTAATTTCACAAGCTTGACTGCAATTGTTTTTTTTTACATAATTCCCCTGGTTTTTATACTTGAGTTGCCCGATTTGGGCATGGGTTTTTAGGAGCCCATGTGCAAAGGAGAGAGCTAGAAATAAAAAGGAGAATCATGTGATATTGGAGGCAGGAGGGATAGAGAGAATCCGTTGCCAATTTAGGAAATGGTGCAAGTAATATGCAATTTCCATTTAGGGGAATGATGCGAGTATAAAGGCACAGGAAGTGTATATTATATTAGTTCGGTGAAGTACGAATATATAATCTTAAAGAGAGACTTACAGAACAACTGAAAAAGAAAAAAAATGAGAAGAGGGATGATATCAGCAATCCCTTTTCTCCCCATGTGCCTTTTTTTGTTAGTTCTTGTTGAATAAAGAGATATTATGTTGGTCTTTCAATGATCGTAAACATCTCCATCCCAAAGGCATCGTTCTGAATTAACTACTTTTTCATTTCATGTCACAGTCTTTATTTGGAATTGAGATTTATATATTCTAGCAAAGTTATGTGCTTCATATTTGGCTTTGCACTACGTTTGGTTTGTGATTGCACCATATAAGTGCTTCATATTTGGCTTTGCACTATGTAGTAAACAACGATTTCTATGATTGTATGTGCAAGGTTTTAAAGTGTTACTTCCTCTATGTGTATATGCTGTTGGAGCTCTAGTGGTCCTACAGCAAAATAGTCTTAACGTTTAGCAGCTGTTTAGTTGAAGTGTGCACATTGTATCTTGTTTGCTGAGCATTTGCGTACTTCACTGTGTCCTTGACCATAGAAATTTTCAGATATAGCTGATGTGACGAATTTTGTCCATTCTGGAACACCTCTTGATGATGAGGCTTCACAAAGAGGTACATCAGTGTATCTTGTGGAGCGGCGAATCGACATGCTTCCGAAGCCTTTAACAGAAGGTTCAACATTTCTGTTTCTGAAGGCACTTTCTTTACTATATGATGATGTTTCAGAAATTAGAAATTTAGTGCCAAATTGTACGATTCTGCAGATATTTGCTCCCTCAGATCAGACGTGGAAAGGTTGGCGTTTTCTGTTATCTGGGTAAGATATTGATATTGCATTATAGTTAAAGTGCTGTCATGTGTGTTGATATTAGACCTGTCAAATAGGTTGTGTTTCTGTTGACTTTGTGTTCGTGTTGAAAATAAGCTGGTTGAAAACACTTGACACGAACTGGGCCCATTCAACTAAACACCCTTGACAGTAACGCGATCTGTTTAATTAAATGGTTAGCCATTTCAACCCATTTAACATTATAACCCATCTAAGTCATACGATTTAGAAAATTACAATGATAAATCAATTTTTTGTGTCTAGTTGTGTTTTATCATTGTATGAATTCATGTTTGGCTAACCATTACATTTTCACCGGATTGAAATTTGAAAGAATGAAGTACTATAGAAATCTATTTGTTACGTTCACATTATAAATGTTTATATTTTTATATTACATGGATCGTGTCAATTTTGTGTTGAAAATCTCAACACTAACCCAAGCCAGTTGTTAAATGGTGGTTAAACTTGTGTTGACCCGATTAAGTGAACATGTTAAAAATGCTCAATACTAACCTACTTAGTTAGTACCCGGTTCGTGTCGTGTTGTGTCAGCTTTTGACAACTAGTTGATGTGCGTGTAGCATGTTCCTGACATTCCAAAGCATCCTCCTTCTCCATGCAAAACCTGATTGTTTAACCAAAGTAAAAATTAGTGTTCCCTTATATTCTAAATATGTACTCAATTTAATTCCAGGAAATGACGCCGCAAGCAGATATTATATCTTCCAGGTTCACAAAAAGTGTCATCAAGTCATGTGCAGCATTGTCTTATGTTGAGGCTCAAGCCAGGATGGACGATAGGTTGTCTCTCATCTCTAACATACTTTAACATCTTTTGTATCTTGCATAATTTCTGGCTTCTGGAAAGATTTTCGGTCACAGCCTGCTTGCTTGATATGTAGTGGACCTACTTGTGATTGTATAGTCTAAATTTTATCTTGGAAAGTAAGAAACTTTCTAAGAGATAAGCTAAGCATTATTAGGGAAACTAAATAATAAGACAACTATTAATGTCTATTCCTGCTACATATATCATAACTACTAAAGAGGAATAAAATGACGGGTAGCACCCCGGACACACGATCCATGACCAATAGACTTTAGACACGGGATTATACAAAAAAACAGTTTATAATTTCTTTCATTACCCCCTCTTCCCGAAAAGCGAGCTTTTTCCTTGGTGATGGAAAGAAAAAGATCCAACCATGGGTTAGAGACGAATGATAAGGTGATCTAGTTGTCACCTTACTTTGTTGTTAACATGGACGAACAGAGGATTAATGTCCATGCTACAAAAGAAAGACATTGATGTTGGGGCGATAAAGAACTTCATATGCTGACACCAAAGGCTCGCCAAGGTAAAGATCACAAACATCTAATGTGTAGAATTAAGCACCTAAACCATTGTATCTAGATATTCATGATGGAGTGACAATGGTGATAAGTATGTATTTCACTCACCGACAACTTTTAAGCATTAGAAAAGATCAAGTTTAAAGAAGCACTAAGTTGACAAGGTGAACCATGATATGCATATTTTGATGATCAACAAGTCCACTTTAATGGAACAATCAAGTACTTGGTTGAAAGAAATGACTTAGTGCGGCAGGTAATGACATTTGTCACATGCTCTTATTTTTTATCACGTTCATATGCTATATCTCACCCTACGCCACCTATACGATTTCATCAACATGGCCAATATCAATATCATCTTCATCATGCTCTTTTGTGGCCTCTTTCAACTTTTATGACCCTTTTCATTTCAAGTTTTTTGATAGAGAGAATGTACCATATCATCTTCATCAGTGGATGTACCATTCTCGTGAGAAAGTTAAATTTTCGAAAGGGAGTGAGGGAGTCACTATGCTATTCCTTAAGAAGTTTCTTTTGATTTTCTCAAACACGAATCTTCATAACGTATCGTCTTCGTGACAAGTGATTCAAGAAAAGTAAATGAATAATAATTTAAAGAGAGTAAACTTAGAGGAAGGTGAAAGTGAGGGATCCAAATGAATAATTTAAATAGAGTAAGCAAAAAGGACGGTGAAAGTGAGGGATGCAAATGAATTAATTATATTACACTAAAACATAAGAGGTGTAAGGTGAAAACCAAAATATGAATGAATACAAATAAAATCTTAGAGCATCTTATAGATGTGGGCTAAAAAAAGATCTAAAGAGGGAAACAAATTTGGCGAAAAACACGTGGAAATGTTGAGATAACCTTAAGAAAGAACAAATGAAAATTTTTAGGGGAGAAAGTTTTAAAACACATTAAGTAAAGTAACAAAAATTAAAAGCAAGAAAACTTCTAGTCCAAGTCATGTCTTCACCATAGATTCTAAGCACTCTACCCTATCTAACACCATATTATCCTCAACTCATGTCACTCGTAATCAATCTCTTCAAGTTTTCTTAGCTCTTGCCCAAGGCCCCACTCCACACAGTCCTTTCACTTTGCCACTCTTTAAGCTGCATCACTTGGTCTTACATGTTCAACCTATCTTAGGTGATTCTCCCCCACCGTATACTCTTCAGGTGTAACCTCTACTTTTTGCATAGCTCAATTGATATTTTTTTGGTATGGCCGCACATTAAACCACTCATCCTATTATACGCATCTCCTCAACATCTATTATACGCATCTTCGCAAGACTGCAACATTCATCTTATAAACGTGACAATGTTTTACGCCGAACATTCCGTGCCATACAACATTGCCTGCCTAATAAATTCATTTGCTTTGACTCAATGAGCCACATCTACATCCATGCTTCTCACCCCACTAAACTTTCATTCCAATTGTTTTATCTTAATTCTATTAATATTTCTATCTAGAGATTTTAAATTCCAACTTAGTTTCTACGACTTCTTTTGTCTCTTCAATCAACACCATATCATCTCTCTCATAATAATATCTGTAAACAACGTGGACCATGGTATATCTTCTTGAATAAGTGGAAATCTTCTTTCTTCGTCGTACGTATTCATCATTAGAATGCCCAAACAAGCCTAAATGGTCCGTCCCCAATCGCCAGGCTTACTAGGAGTAGGGGGCCGCAGCTATGAATCCTTAATGTTCCCCTTGCGGAACATCCTTTAAATGGTTCACACTCGTACGTGTTTGAAAGCATAAAGCCTGTGTTATACGGAACTCTCTTCTAAACACAAATGATATCCATATCCGTGCCAACTCCCTTATACATGTCCTTTTTAAATTCAATATATTTCAGCATAACCCTTTTCCTTGTTAAGGCTCACAAAAGTATTTCCCCCCGTAGCTATTATGCATCTCCAAATCGATGAAAACCATATGCAAATCATTCTTCTTTTACCGATAGTTCTCCATTATAAGATGATATGCCTCCATAGACGATCTTTTTGGCATAGAGCCAAAATGGTTATCCGGGAGCTTCACTTTGCTCCTTAACCTCTGTTTGAATCCTTGCTCCCACAACATGATTTACGGAAAATAAATTTTGGTCTTCAGCTCAACTCACCGTGAGCCCCACTAAGATAAAGGTATATCTGGTGATTTTTGGATTCCAAGGATTCATATACTGTGCACTTTATTAAATTTCCTTACGGTTGCATTAACAATCATATTATCATATATCATGTGTTAACTTTTTTGGGTCATGGTTAAAAGAGGAATTAGTTTGTCACTCATACTGTTTTATTACCTCCCAACTAGTGTGTACACCCAGAAATCTGTATTGATATTGTAGTTACTATCGCTTGTGACTAAGGTACAAAGTGAAGCACATCCGAGATAGGAAGGCGGTGAATGTATCTGACTATTGCGTTATCAATAGAAAAGTCGAAAAAGAAAAGAAGGGATTTATCTGGTCTGTTCAATATGACCTAATTCACGAGTGTGGAATGTAGAAGCTTTTATAGAAATCACGAGGATTACAAAAGGAGTGTTGTTTTTAATGGCATTAGAATTTAACGACCCAATAGTTCTCTAAGATAAGGGGACCCTTATAAAAACCCTAGAAAATAATGTTTAGCCGTCACAAGCAATATTTGAGATCTAAGGAAACTAGAGAAAAAAATGGAAACAAAATGTCGGGCAAAAATAAAGCCGCCCACAAAAATTAATCTA
Source organism: Patellifolia procumbens (assembly GCA_947645195.1). NCBI lineage: Eukaryota > Viridiplantae > Streptophyta > Magnoliopsida > Caryophyllales > Amaranthaceae > Patellifolia > Patellifolia procumbens. Next base: position 7,835,776 of record CANSGD010000144.1, read on the forward strand.
TGTTGTTGCTCCTCCGAGTGCTCGTTGGAGCTTTACTCCATAGCCTGTAATCTCCATTTGACTTGGAATCCATGAAACAACACGCAGTGAAACAATGCTCACACAAAGATAACTAATGTGAATCTGTCGCACAAAGTACCATATGCCTACTAACTTTTAGCAACCAAAACGGAAATATTTGGGAACCTTTGAAATCTGAACACGAAGCTTGGACCATCACATGACCTAAATTGAGTGAATGTAGCCACAATGTTCGAGCATGCATTATCGAAATTCATCCAACTCTCTTCATATTGTTTCTTCATCTCAATAACAAACTATATTTAGAAACAATTTTAGAATTTCAAAATTACATCATACACTTCCAAATTGCAATTGTACTTATTAAAACATACAAAACTTATTAAAACATACAAGTACCTAAATTGAGATGGGAAATAGCATAATTAGAAACAATATTGAAATGCAATTCCAAATATTGCAATTTTATTATAGAACCAAGCTAACTAAGATTCCAACAAAAAAGACATCAATACATTTTCTTGCTTTACCTAACAATCTCAAAGGCATCAATCATAAAGATATCGTAGAAACCACGTCCCAAAATTTGTAACCCTAGAGTGCATCATCATCGTCAAATTGATCAAGATAATTAGTGTTAACGAAGTTTGCAGTGGACTTGCCATCTTCTAACTACCACCAATTTTCTCCTTTATCTTCAACTTCGACCGCTCATATTTGTTATTTCGTTTGACACGACAATAGTAACTTGGGCTTTTCCTGTATCGGTATTCAAGAAACTTCGAATTAGGATCTTAATTGCCTGCTCAGAGTGGTGATCTTATTCACATTTTGGCCAGAGATGGAGAAAAGGTGCCTGGAAAACTTGACAATACGCTGAGTATGATCTCAGATGTATTGCAGTAGAACAATGAAAGCATGTAAAATTTTAGATTGTTTTGTTTCTACTGCATGGCATGTGCTCTGGATAGGTTGGTCAAAGTCCTGCTATCCTTGTTGACTATGTAGCTATTCCTGTATGTCGATCATCAGAACTGATGTCTTTTTGTCACCTGCAGTCGCCTAGTCGATCCGCTAACTACTGATCTAAGAAATATGAATGCATTGGCAAAGGTATGCTTTATCAGCTTTACGCATTATGCCATTTTGCTCTTTTATCTTCGGAGCTTGCCATTATCTGCCACTAGATTAACAGGTGCCTCTTCTGATATCCTTTGCAGATAATGAGGCAAAGGCGTATTGATAGAGGAGCGTTGACACTTGCTTCTGCGGAGGTCAAATTCCAGATTGATACAGAAACTCACGATCCTCTTGATATCGGTATTATAATTGATTACATGATTTTGCGTTATTTCTTGAGAGGGTAATTTAGTGCAGAAATTATTCACACTAAGATGTATCTTTTCTCCTCCTTTCTTTCTTCATTACAAAGGTGTTCTCTCCTCTTTAAACAAGCATCACCATTAATGGCGTCAAAGAAAATTTGATCTTTAGTGATGGACCCTTTACAATGTCCGAAATTGATTGAAATTTTAATCATGATTTCACTCTGAAATTTCTTGTTTCATGAACTTCCCTTCAGATTTTTGGAAAACCGGGCATCCAATCTGGGTCATCTGTAAACATCCTCTTTGTATATTCAACACAAGGTTAAGGTTGCGTACATCCGACCCCCCTTACCTCGCCCTATGACGGGAGCTGTTGAAGCAGTTGGGTGGTGTTGTTGTTGTTGCTGTTGGGCTTCAAAACTGGGTTCCATAATCTTGTGGTTGTAATAGTTGAGGTAGTGAGAATGGTGGACAAGGTTAGTGCGTTGTGGCACTGCCATAAGCTTGATGTCATGTGCTGACTCCTTTTAGCAAAGCAAGCCACGCCCAGTGCACTACCCCACAAAGCCACAGCCCGCGCTGCTGCATTGAATCAGGCTTCCTCTAAACAATTAGCACTTCTCTTGTGCCTTAGGATATCTCGTAGCACATCTCCTTAACACTAGAGATGCCCATAGTTAGCCACACAAGCCCCTTTATTCTTAGCTTCCAAGGGTACACATCTGAATTAGACATTTGTGCACGCGAGCTAGTCCCCACACTGACTCGACACACCCTTGTGCCCTTTTTTTCCTCACTCACTAGTAGCTTGGAATTGTGGGAGACGTGTTGGAAGGGAGGAAGTATAAAGCTCTTTACGTGTTGCAATGATTTCCTTACTTGGACTCATGATTTGTATAAATGAGCCTCGGTGCTTATATTTAGGTCCGTGGGTCCTATCCTAGAAGCATCCTATTCTAGAGTTTTCCCATATTCTACTACACTTATGCACATCCTAATACACTCTAGATTACATCCTTTCGAGAACCTTACATCGTAGAATATGCTACATTTACATACACTATGTAGTACAATAGTGTTTTTGAGAGTTCTAGAAGGGGACCTTCTAGTCCATCTTCTAGATGCTTCTCGTTCCCTACCTTGGGCCTCCATGCTCCAAGTCCTTACTTCCATATGAGTCGTGCCCTTACCCATTACTGAGTGTTCCTTAAGGGACTATAACTTCATCACTGACTGTTTCTTAAGTGAATATAGCGTCTCACAGTGAATACTCTTTATAAGGGAGGTGTTTCTTGGGGCAGCACTCAGGCACGCCTATGGCTCTATGCATAATGATATCCGGTGTGTGGGAGATGACCCGTGACACAGCTCTGTTTGGGATGTCGGAGAGGGTGATTTTTAGTGATGTTAAAACAATCTGACCCATTGCATTATAAAATCGGGTACTAAAAGTATTTATTCGTTTTTAGCGTGTCGGGTCAGGGGCCAAAAGCGGGTACCTAGGAACCGATTTTATGTGCTCTTGTTGTGAAGAAAAGAAAAATGACACCATTTTATTCTTTTTAAAAAAAGAAACGGAAGTAGAAAACAGGATGCTTTTCAATTAGTGAAGTTGTGACTGAGTTTATTTTGCACTCTAGGGAGGGTGCATGAATAGCTGACATAAGTTTCACTTAGTATATATCATTCTGTAGGAAATAGAACTGAAAAAGTGTACAAGCCGGTCAATAATGTGAGATAGACCAAATTCTTTCTGGTTTGTATTGTGAGCAATTCCTTTTTCTTGGTGAATGAAATCGTTCACTCGAGTAGAAGTAATGAGCTTAGGTATTTTTGAACCTTTAAATGATATGCAAGGAATCGCATCCCCCTACTTCATTCAAGGGCAAGATTACAGTTAGCTATAGGAAGCGAATGTACAGGGTGATCTAGGGAAAATGCCAATGTTAGAGTCCGCCCTTTTCAACTTATTTTCAATCCTTATAAGTTTGGATAAGTTTAGATAAGTTAAGAGAGGTTCAGACAAGGTTTGGTGAGGTCGAATAAGTTCTAATAAGGTTTCATCTAATAAGGTTGAAGAAGGTCTAATAAGTTAAGATAATTTCATATAAGTTTAGATAAGCAAAAATAAGTTGAAAAGAACCGAGCCTTAGTTAGAAGTGGAGTAAGGAGGAAGCATTGTAGAATGTAATAAAAAGAGAAAGTAGCTAGGAGAGATACTTTGTGAATTAGTTTTACAGAGTGTTAAGCCCGCAACAGAAGAAAGGTCGTGAAAAATACGAAATAACGTAAAACATTATGCAAAATCACATTATATATTTAGAAAGTCGAACACTTAACCACCAAGCCCATGTATTACTAACCAATTAATGAGTACTGGAATACATATTATGATAGTAATAGTTTAAGTTTCAGAATACATCTCGTAGATTACTGCATGACGTTGGGATTGAGGCTAATTGAAAGTGATATGAGGCTACTTGGGATTACTGCATCCTTGTAGAGAGCATGACGTTGGATAGAATTGGGTGGGGGGGCAGTATCCATGTGGAGGAAGGGGTGTGATTACTGCATTTATTTGTTTTTCTCAATTGTGTTGGTATTTAAAACCTTTTGAAAACCTCTTTTAAAACTTTTTGGTGTAAACCTTGTTTTCAAAAACTTTTTAAAAATTCTTAAAACTTAAACCCTTTTAAAAACTTTTTATCACTCTTGTCGATGCCATCTCCTTTGGCAACGGTTTTCAGTTGACGATTCATGTTAGCTGACCACAAATCACTTTGGGTATAAGGCTTAGTTGTTGTTGTTGTTGTTATACATCTCGTAGATTGTGTAGTACATGAACTATTTTCTCAAGAACGTGAAGTAAAGATAACATAGCATCATGGAACACTTCACAACTCTCCTTTGTTCGCATTAACCATCAAGGACCACTCGCTAGCTTCCTTAGATCAGATATACCAATCGAGATCTGTGTCTAGATAATCATTCTCTTAAGAGACCTATCCATTTTTGGACCTCTCTTCAGCTTCCTAAGCCCAACCCACAACCCGTCACATGGTTGTCGAGTTTAAGACCCTAGCCATTACAACCCGTCCTCTCAAGGCCATTAATAGCATCCTTAGAGTTTTGGTAGACTCTTTACCTTGTGGTCTAATTAGTCAATGACCCATGGCCTCTTTCAAGAGGATGTAGTCCTATCTCTATCCAAACTATGGAACAATTGTAGCATATAACAAGATTTAGAATGCAAGTAGGAATAAGAAACCAATATTCTTCCTAAACTAATTACAATTAAATAGGAAATACCGCACTAGAATCCCAAGCAATATAGGATATAGAAATTCCTCAACAAAAAAGCTACAAAACAAATTCCAACATAGTCTGCATAGCCGGACAAGTGTCAAGAGATGCCAAGGAAGAGCAGTCCAAAAAACGCCCGGTCGACCATTTCACCGATTTTCTTATTTTGCCCTGTGTTTCACCATGACCAAAACCCACCATATTTCATATGTTGTTTCACCTTGATCCTGTCCATATCAATCATTTCCGCACCTTACTGCCATTTGTGTCCACTTTTTGCTTAGTCGTTCTAGCTGATTTCTGGGAGTTCCTAGCAAAATCTTAGTGACTTCTATCCCCAATTTGCACTTTGCAGTTTGCGCTGATGTTTGTTTTCATTCTTTCTGTTTGGTGATATAGTCTTAGGGAGGGGTGATTAAATGTAATGAGTATACATGCTATACTTGTGGATATGGATGCATGAATTGTTAACTTCCTTTGAGTCTTTATTAGGTATGGGTAAATGCTGATGTACATGGTACTCTTGGATCTCCTAAATTAACCTAAGCAAAAACTTTACCAGACACGACTCTTATGATTGAGTGTGTCTTATACAATTCGTATTTTCATGATTCCTTTGTGTACCAGTTCTTGCTCCCGCCTTTGTAGTTATGCAACTCCAAGGCCATCTTGTAAGCTCGATAATTGTTTTTTACAGGAATGTATCAAATTCGAGAAGCTAATCAAATGGTCGAGGAGTTTATGCTTGCTGCCAATGTTTCAGTTGCAGAAAAAATATTGAAAAGTTTTCCGTTTTGTTCCATATTAAGGTACACCCTTCTTTCCCCTAATCATGGCCTTTTTGGTTTCAGTGACATAAAGCTTCCGTTTGCTTAAATGCTGTGAACATTTGGGTGATATATCTTAATTGCTTAGCATAGGCTTGTGTTACCTATCTCGCAGTACAAATATGGAAGCGGGAACACATTTCGGTACCTAGTTTTATAAAATTGGCTCAAAAAGTATACAACTTGCACGTACAAATCGCCTCTTTTGGATTATAGTTTGCTCATAGCAAAATTAGGTAGCATTGGCTCAGGCACTTTGCTCATGTTATTATATTGATTCAGGAAGGTATACTGACATCATGAATTAGAATGAGCCTCAAGTGCGTGCTTAGTGCAGTTACTGTGGACATATCCTTTCTTAAAAAAAGTATATTTTTTTTTAGTTTTGAAGACTAAAGGTGCATTTAGATTTGCAAGCTACTTTGTTCAATAAGAAGGTGGTTTAGAAGACTGAAATTTTAGCTTTGTTCCCTTTTGGAATATGCTCATAGGCGTCACCCTTCTCCAACAAGAGAGATGCTTGAACCTCTGCTACGCACTGCTGCTGCCATCGGCCTTGATTTGGATGTCTCATCATCCAAGGCACTTGCTGATTCGCTTGACCGGGCTGTGGTAAGTGTTTTACTGTTGCATGCTTTTGATTTGTCTGCATCTCTTCGACCAGAAAGCAGAAAAGACAGATGGGTGGGGGAGGGGTTGTCTTGTTTCCAACAAGCTCCATGTATAGTTCATTCACTCCAAACATCATGAATTTGTTCTGCCTATGTTTACTGCCTTTTGCCTCCCGAAGTAAGCTAAGGGCAAAGCAATGTCTTGCTCACCTAAATGGTTGTTGTTGCTAGGGTACTGATCCTTATTTCAACAAGCTGATCCGGATTCTGGCAACGAGATGTATGACACAGGTGAGGGTTCTTGTATTTTGGATATAATCTGTCATATCCTTTGATGATTGAATCCCTAATTTGCAATTTCTTCCTCTGCATATTTTAGGCAGTCTATTTCTGCAGTGGAGATCTCAGCTCTGCAGAGTATCTTCATTATGGTCTTGCCGCTCCTTTATACACCCATTTTACGTCTCCTATTAGGAGATATGCAGGTTGGTGATAAAGTTGTGATTCTCTTAGCTTAAAGTTAGTAGCATGTCTGCACTTTGTTCTACTTGTGTAATTTACATATTTCTTTTATGCTTCGTGTTTTGCAGATGTAGTAGTGCACAGGTTATTAGCTGCATCCATAGGGATATCCAAGCTGCCAGCAATATTCCAGGATAGGCCTCAACTTACTGGCATTGCTGACAGTAAGTTGTGCCTTTTTAAGATTTGATCATGGAAGATGCTGTCTTTGAGTGCATCATCATTTGTTTTACAATTGAAGCTTGATGCCTTGGTCACTTAGATAGAGTGATGGAGGTGAAACCGATACACATAAGCCTAACAACTACCAATGGGCTGCTGGGATGAAACTTGCGGTCTCAAACTTTATTTTTAGTGATATATAGCTCTCGGTCGTCTCATTTATAATTAGTTTTAACTATGACGTTGGAGTTGACATCATGGATCTTAGGAATCATCAACAATAATATCTACTTATTGCATTAGAAATACTTACCAACTTTACTCTTGAATTGTCCTGGTTAGTTCTTTTAAGGTGAGGATAAGTTTGATCCACGGCTTAATGTTGATGCTAGTGTTGATACGGCTTTCCTGTTTGTTACGGTAGAACTTTTATTGTCGATCTCACAGTAGTCTTGTAGTCACTGACAAGTCATTTTTCTTTTGATTATCTGCATTCCACTAATCTTACTAGGTGTTGGGTTATCTAGTTTGTCATTTTTTGTTTAAATTTCGTTTTCAGGCTACTGATCAATGACCAATCTTTCTGCTCCCTCAATCCCATTTTATTTGATAGCTCTAGACTCTGTGACATGATGACTTTCCATAGCTATCTTGATTAAAAGGAGATGGATGGAGTATACTCTTTGAGTTTTTCCAGTCATTTTCTTAATTCCGAGCTCGTCTTTCATTATAAATCTTTTAGTATCCCTGCTGCAGTTGTAGAAGATTGATTATCTTCATTTTGTTACTTAAACTCCTTTGTTGCAGAAGCTTTAACTTATATTTTGTACGGGCCTCGTAGGTCATTACCTTATCCGTTCTATAAGAAATATTCAAGGAGATGAAGAGATATTCTTCATTTTCTTTTATGCTGTTTCTTTGCATATTCTTTAATAAGCTGTCCTCTGCATAGTATTCTCTAGGGTTGGGAAAAGCAGGCCCGGAAATAAGTGGGTTAGGAATGGAGTTTTCAACCCATTTAATGCGATTATAAGTTATAACCCATTTAATTAAAAGGGTTAGGTTAGGATTTGACATTCCTAACCTGAAAGTAACCGTTTAATTCAATTTTAATAATTGTTTTCTAAATCTTAGCTGATTTTTGTGAAACCTTGTCAAAGATATACAAAAACTCTAAAGATAGGTCATCCTAATGTCTGATTTTAACATATGCATACTTCTTTTAGTGAATTTCTTCATTTAGTTTTTTTTTAAATAACTAATTTACTTAAAATAACAATAGTTGTGATTAAATGGGTTAAACGGGTAACCTGCTTAATAGATAGAGCGGGTCAAGGTTGCGTTTTAGCTAACCCATTTATTAACGACCCAAGCACCGACCCAACCTGACCTGCTGCCTAATCTTCTCCCTATAAATCTTTCTTTTTCCAAAATGATTTTTTGTTAAAAAAATTGGTTGAGACTAATGTAGGGCCACTAACTTAATTGAAAAATGGACAACTTTTGATGGTCTATTTGAGAACTGATGCATGTATGAACGGGTATATCCGTATATGGACTGCTAAGCTTATGTTGGCAGTCTTAGTGTTCTGATTGAAATCGATAACCTCTAATCTCTTAATAGACATGCTACAAAGCTTGTCTTACTAAAACATGCTTGTGTTAGTTAATGATCGCCTTCTTATGGCTATTCATTGTTGCATTCAGATTTAAATTATCGACATAGAAATGCCCAAATGGCTGGGCGGGCTTCAGTGGAGCTTCATACACTAATATACTTCAGAAAAAGGTGCGTGGCCTTCACATCCTTCCCTTTGCACCAGCAGGATGTGTTGCAGATGTTTAGAGATTTTTACACCATTTCAACTATTCTACTATTTGCAGGCCCACTGATGCGGAGGCCAGAATAGTGAAGATACGATCCAATGGATTTATCGTATTTGTGCCCAAGTATGTTTCTAGTCTTCTCTATTTGTCTCCTCTTTTATTGTTTCTTAACTTCACTGGATGCTTAGATAGTAACTTGAAACCAGAACTTGTATCTAGATTTTTCTTCATGGAAGAGTTGCTATGTGGAATTATCATGTGTGACTGACAGCAATATTTCATGTCCAAATACAGTCTGCAGTAATTCTTGTAGGAATAACTTACCGATGTTGATACAGTCGTGCATTTTCATAATAAAATTGTGAACGTATCAATCTATTACTCGGGAAGGTTGACCACTCGATTCAGTGAATATCTTGCCACATGCAGGTCGCTGCACAAGTATTTGTTTTGTTTGCTTTCTTTAGGTAAGACATCTTGCACTCAGGCACACCTTTTAGGAGCACTAGGCAAGCCTCTAGATGAATGGGCTTCAACCTCCACTTCTTTTCACATATGCATGTAAACACCAGAGCATGCATGCTTCTTTTTGGAAGGTTCGAGTTTGCCTCCTCTCAAAGCAGGATACAGGAACTGTCAAGTGTTGCATTTACTTAGAATTCATAGTGAGAATTAAGCTTTGTTTCAGCCCTATTGCGTAATTAAGAGTAAGAACATGCATTTCCATGTTATGATGCCCGGCAATGCTCTCTCTCTTGTGTTTATTGTCTCTCCTTCTTCCCTTGTTTCTCCCCTGCCCCTGAAGGATCCTATATGATGTGCTTGTTTTATCTCTTTAGGTATGGTATTGAGGGGCCAGTTTATTTAACTGCAAGAGGTGATAATGAGAGTGGAGAGTGGGTGGTAGACGAGCAGAATCAGCAGGTTAAAAAGGCAGATGGTAGTATGTGTTACAATGTTCTGCAGATGGTGAGGATTCATTTGGAGGTCGTAGAACCCCAGCCAAATAGGCCGAAACTTCAACTGATTCTAACACAATAATCCACAATTCTCAATAGTCTGTTCGTTTTGGAGGTACAAATCTTATCTGTACGTTTGAGTTTTTGTTCTTTGTGGAAGTAATTTCATAAGTTGTCTTGTGTAAATTATGAGGTATACTAATTCCGAGCGGTTTTGTAATATTACATTTAATTAAATATATGATTACTTTTAGGAAAAGGAAAGTATGCGAAATATTTTGTCTAAATTAGTTCTTGTGTATAAGTTAGGCCAATATAATTGTAGACCATTTTCTTTGAAGTGATTTGGTATTACAAGTACAACGACTCTCAATTTCCCATATTGTTCAAATGTGTCCCACCAATTGCGCTAATGTACATTTTTTTTATTTTTTTATTTTTATATCGATAAGAAAAAGAAGGGAGGATGTTTAGGAGACTCTCCGCTCGAGGGGAATTCCTAAAACATCATTACATAATATTGTAGCAAGATGAGAACCATGCCAATCCGTAATACAAATAGAATCTACAGCTAGGTGGCCCGCATTTGCGATCCAATCAGCTGCTTGGTTTGCTTCTCTGTAGACGTGCGCTATCTTTACCTCTTCAAATACTCTTAGATTTAGTTTAGTATCCTCAATGATGTTGTCTATCTGCCATGGAGTGCTACAAGTCCCATTTGTCGCGCTGATAACAAGTTGATTGTCGCCCTCTATGATTAACTTGGAACAAGAGTGATTTGTTGCTTGAAGAACACCCTTATGTAGAGCCGTTGCTTCTGCAATTATGACCGAGGAAATCCCTAAGTTGAAAGCCTCGGCTGCTATGACGTTGCCGTCATAATCTCTAATTATGTATCCCGCTGCTGCTTTGTTGTTTTTTACAAGTTTGTAAGTACCAGGCGGTGGAGGCGTCCATGCTACTTGGATGAAGTGTGTTGAAGATGTTGAAACTGCCGATGTGGGGGGGAAGGGGGAATCATAATTGGAAGGGTGCAAGGCAAATTCATCATAGTGAGTTCGAACTTGCCATTCATAAGCGTATTTCTTGGCGCGATGATAAATTCTATGAATATTCAACTTAGTGCTATTGAAGATCAAATCGTTTCTCTCCTTCCAAATACTCCATAATAAGAGAGTAAGTTTAGCGGCTCGTCTCTTATCCCGTAAGTGTTGACGGTATAAATCGAGTACATGAGAACTGTTAATATGGCAGCCTATCCATTCTGTTACTTGAGGAAGTGACCAGATTGTAGATATGCTTGGGCAGTTTAGGAAGAGATGGTCTATTGTTTCCGAGGTATCGGAGTTGCAAACTGGACAATTCTGGAATGGTAGTATGTGTCTTTTGTGAAGAGTGGCTCTGACGCTAATTCCTCCATGTAAAGTTTGCCAAAGGAAAATCTGTAACTTTGGGGGGAGTTGTAGTTTCCAAATAGCTCTGAATTCCCATTTAGGGGATTCAGGGTCAATATTGTGAGCTAACCAGTTGGCAGATTTGACTGTGAACTCTCCATGGGATGACATACCCCAAACTGGGGTATCGGAGTCAAGATTTTTCGGTAGTGGAAGACCCCTGACCATTGCCATAAGATGTTCTGGGAGGATAGAATTCAACTTGGCTATATCCCAAGTTCTTTGTTCTGTTATGAATTCTTCAAGTTTGAGATTTGTGTTAATCATATGAGGATCTGGCTTGAGAAGTTCAAACAAAGATTTGGTAGTGAGCCAGTTGTCAAGCCAGAAGAGGATATTGGCACCATTGGCTATTTTCCAACGGATGCCTCGTCGTATTAGATCTCTCTGTTCCATTATTTTTCGCCAGATAGAAGAGTGGGACGGCTTTGGAAGATACTCAAAGAAAGTGGTGTTCTGTAAGTATTTTTGTCGCACAATGTTGGCCCATAGATTATTTGGCTCGGTCAAAACCTTCCATGCTAGCTTTGCTAGGAAGGACTGGTTTAAAGGGAGGGTTTTCCTTAGTCCCAGGCCTCCAAGGTTTTTAGGTGTACAGACTTTATCCCATGAAATTAAGGGTATACCTTCTTTACCCGGGCCTTGGTTCCAGAAGAATTTTCTGTGAATAGAGTCGATGGTGGAGGCAGTCCTTACCGGAAGTAAGGTCGCTGAACAAGTATGTCGTCCTGCTTTGGATAACAAACCTGCTTCCCAATATTTTACTCTTTGGTCGGTTTTGGAAAGTAATAATGCCATGTCGGTCCTAATAGGACGAAATGAGCTGAAATTGATGCCTAGGTAACGCCCTAAGCAAGCCTTGGGGGTCATGTTGAACTGGCTTGCCAAGTTGTCTTTTCGAGCATTAGGAACATGCTTAGAAAAGATGATAGCTGACTTGTGGAAATTGACTAATTGGCCAGAATTTTGACAGAAATCATCAATAATTTTCTTGAGATTAGTACAACCAGTCTTAGTAGCTTTACAGAAGATGAGACTGTCATCTGCAAAGAGTAGACATGGAATTTTACTTGTCCGTGGGGTCATCTGGAAACCCACTCCACTCTTTCTTAAGCTTGCTGACTCCTTTAGTTGTCTGATGAAACCTTCCATACAAATAATAAAGAGATAAGGAGACAGGGGATCACCTTGTCTTAGACCTCTAGTTGGCCTAAACCAGCTTGTGGTATACCCATTGACCTTTACAGAGTAAGAAACTGTAGTGACACATTGTTTCACGAGTTCAATCCATTTAGGTGGGAACCCTAGGTGGGACAAACACCCCCAAAGGTAGTTCCATTCTATTCTATCGTAAGTTTTTTCCATATCCAATTTAAGGGCACACCACCCCGTCTTATTGGTGGATTTGTGGAAAGTGTTAAGAACTTCTTGGATGATAAGTACATTGTCGTGGATGGAACGACCTTTAGTGAATGCATTTTGGTATGGGCTTATAATTTTGTCAAGAATTGGTTGGATTCTGGACACTAAGATTTTCGAAATGGCCTTATAAAGTGTGTTAATAAGGCTAATTGGTCTAAAATGGTTTGGTTTTTCTGGATTTGGGACCTTGGGCAGGAGTGTAATGATGGTATGATTGATGGAGTGTGGGAGGTGGCCATGTTCAAAAAAGCTTGCAATTGCCAAACATATATCCTTTTTGATTATGGTCCAGTACTTTTGATAGAAACCAGGGCCATAACCTTCTGACCCTGGCGCTTTGTGTGGGTTCATATCAAAAAAATGCTTCCTTAATCTCCTCCTCAGAGATTGTAGCCAAGAGGCACTGTGAATCTTGGTCCGAGATGCAGGGACCCATGTGTTCAAAAGCTGTACTTGCAGGGACTGTTTTTGCTGACGTGTAATTTTTTTGGAATGCACTTTTCAAAAGGTCTTTGATACCTTCTATATTGTCAATCCAAATATCATCTTCATTCCTTAATCTGTGGATAGTATTAAGGGGGATCTTTTGTTTCATCTTGTTGTGAAAAAACCTTGTATTTCTATCCCCTTGGGATAACCATTCCTTTTTTGCTTTCAAGCCCCAATGGGACTGATTGAAAAGTAAAATCTTTTCCCTTTGAACGACCAGTCTTTTAAGGTGTTGAACTAAAATAGGGTTGAAAGGTTGATTCCATAGTCTTTCCTCCACCTCTTGAATTTTTGCTATATTCTGTATGAGCTTGTTGGAAGTATGTTGATACTTCTTTCTTGACCAAGCTTTAATACTGCTCTTAATTTCCTTTAGGCGAGATTGTACTCGAAAAAATCTAGAATCTTTTGGCTTAGTGTGCCAAAGTTTGTTTATGATTTCGAAAACCTCGGGATCCAAAGCCCATGCCTGTTGAAATCTAAAGTGGGTAGGGGGTCTTTGAGGGTTGGTATGTGTATCGCAAATTAGAGGAGCGTGATCGGAGACCGTAAAAGAGCCATAATTTAGTATAGATTGTGGAAAGGAATCAAGGAAGTCCTGATTGCATATGGCTCTATCTAGTTTTTCGTAAACTATGTAAGATTCATAATGTTTTTTCCAAGAGAAAGCATCCTTTTGAGTCGGAATTTCTAAGCACTGAGATTGTCCAAGGAAATTCGGAAAGCGTTGTAATTGAGAGACTGAGAGAGGTCTCCCTCCCGACTTATCGGAAGGGGATAACATTTCATTGAAATCTCCTAAAATTAATTTAGGTTTATTCTGTGCATTGACGTAATCCAATAGTTCACTCCAAACTATATCCTTGACTTGTTCTTTGGCTGGAAGATAGACGCCTGAGACTAGGACCTCTATTTTACTAATCTTTGAGTAGATGTGAAGGTGGGCACATCTATCAGTCAATAAGTAATTGTCCATTTTGATGTTATCGTTGTTCCAGCAGATCCAAATACCTCCGCAATGATTGATTGGGTCAATTATAAGCGTATGTTGGAAATGTAGTGCTTTTAGAATATGCTTGCTGTTGACATTGTTTGTCATTGTTTCCAAAATAAAAAATAGATCGGGTTTATATCTATTTTTCAGAAAAACAAGTTCCACTATTGCCTGGGGTTTTTTATGTACATGTAGACCATTACTTATTCAAAGTTGTTCGAATTATTAATTCTACATACTAGTATCAGTTGCGTTTATTTGACTCTTCCAAAAAAAATTTAATTATTAGAAAAACATATGTCCATAGAAATATTACTGAGCATTCTTCTTGTCCCACGTCAAAAAGTTGTGCCATGGTTCCTGCAAAACCATCCATATACATAACAAAATAAATAAGTTTATCAAGGAAAATGATTCCTGGTTTGGCCAATCTTGTATGATTCTTATATGTGTCACCATTAGTTGATAATGCATATATAGGTTGATGGTAACTATTACTTGGGTTTTAATGAAGTTACCGTTAATGCATAAATGAGAACATAAGGTTACTGATATATGGGGTTATTTATAATGTCGCCGGTGTCATTTGAGCATGCAAGGTACTATGGAAGGGGGATTTAAAAGTTTGGTGTTCATGACTGACCAATGCTCATGGCAGGAGGGAGTGTGAACTGAAGCATCAGCACGAAACGATACAAAGGGTTTGGTGGGAGGAACCCAAAACTATCTGCTGCTCTTACTACTCCAACTCCGATTATTGGAAGTAGCAAGAATTTAACAAATAAGATCCCCAAAATCACAGTTGTCTTTACTTTTGCTGATCTTAATCCTGTTTAAACCAAGCACTTAGTCAGAGATTGCGTTGTTCATCATTTGTAAAAATAAATTATAGGATCTAATATAACAATCTGAAATTAGTTACCTTGAATAAGGTTACCACCTAGAATAAGGGTGATACAAGGTATTGTTCCATCCCTGCAAAAGAGTTACTATACAGTTCAGTGTAGCTGTATTATGGTAGTTTTAGTTGTAAACATCAACAGACATACCCTAGCAATTTGAGGCAATCTTGAAGCACTCGAAGTGGCGCATCATCTCCTATGATAAGGCTCTTTAACCAAGTAACAACTCCAAATATGAGTCCGATAACCTGAAAGAAAAGCGTAATTGCATAAGCAAGTTGAAGGCTGTGTTAGGCAACAACTTTCCAAATAGCTTCTAGAGAATTGACCAAGTCAAAATTCTTCTCAAGATGAAAAAGGGTGTTTGATAAAGTGGTGTTAAAGGAAACCTGTAATGGTTGATGTCTTGATGTAGTGTATGAAAAGGCTAATTTGAGGTAGAGGTAGCTTTTGGCCCTTTGGAGTAGCCTTTGAAGGTATGAAAAATGGTGTCTTTTTATCTTTCACAAACTCAACAGCTGGTTCCACAGATTACTGATTGTTTCAAAAGCTAGTTAAATCTCTAGCCCACTGATATAAAGAATGAACAACTAGTGCAACAGGCAACAGCCAACAACTACCACAACATCTACTTTTGAAGAACAAGACCAATTAGGAACCACAGAAATACACACGCTTACAACCTATCTAGGAGCCTGCATGACTTCAGATGCATATATAGTTGAGTAATCCCTTTTTCTATACCCTAGCCGCTTTGGCACCATTCCGACTTAGGACTGACCTCAATCACAGACTTACTATTTATTTACCGTGCTTTGTCTTCACTCACTGACTCACTGTCAGCTAAATATAGCTTCATTGTGGAGTTCCGTAATGTATGGACTCATATAATTCTTTTAGGCTTGCTTTTACTGATTATGCAGGGTTTAACGTAGTCTGCTGAAGTTATGGTGTAGAGAAAAAGAGACTCACTGCAGCAACAGTAGGAGGTGCCATTAGTTCTTCTGTAATCTGACGTAGAAGCTCCACTATCTTCCGCCACAAGGGCTCAGTTTTCTTTATCTGAGACACCTACAAAATGTTAAATGTCAAATGAGTGACAACTATTCTTATCATGCTTATTTCTGCATGATGCATAGCCATAGTACAGAAAAAAGAGCTTACAGGATGATTTTCTGCGTTATACCCTTGAATCTCCCCATTGAGAAGATGAGTTTTTGCATCGGCTTCTATGTCCTTGTTTGGATCCCTGGAAGCCTCCTGCTCTGCTGCTTTTAGTTCCTTAAACTTTACGGATGAACTCCTCACCAAATGCAAAGTGTAAGTCCATATGTAAAACCCACCAAGCTGCAATAAATGGTAACATACTTAAGATGATGATGCCATAAGTTAACTCTTAATGTCCAGCTTAAGAAAGATATGAAGACTGTCGAGAAAAGATCAATCAAAATTTAATGGTGATCCTAGTGTATTTGGTACAAGCATCTTTGTTCAGATAAATTGAGTAGTGTTTGGTTGGACTGAAATCTGGCGGACATGTTCAATGATATCTTAGTTTATACAATACAATCATTTTTGTTCAAGATTATTAGGCCTTGTTTGTTAAGACTGAATATATGAAAGTTACTAAAAATCAGAGAGCTTTTTGTCTGTACCACCATGGAGAAAGAGGCATAAGAGAGACCGATAGAAGAACAAGCAGCATGGTCGTCACCAAATGGAATGCCATCTTCATGGCAGATGGCAGGGAGTACGATAAGAACGAGGTTTCCCAAGTTTGCTGGGGTATCAAAGAAGAGAAAAGAACTGTTAGAAATCTGAAAATTATAACTTTACATGCTAGAATTTACTAAGAGATTTCAGGGCTAGGAAAACAGAAACTCAGAAAATAATGTGGACTAACTTGATGAGCAAGAGGCGATAACGAGACCTTCTAGGTGTAACCCAGGTTTCAGCAATTTTACTGCAATCCATCCAAGGATTCCTCCAATTAAAAATGTTAACCCTACATTTATGGGCATAAACCACCTGAAGATTGAGATAAAACATGCAAAGATGTAATTGTGATATATACTGATCTCACAAATGCCTTGCACATCATAAAATAGTATTTGGCAACTTAATGTCACTATTATAAAATGGTCAGAATCTAATCAGAGAACCATATGAGGACCATAATTTCATATATGGGGATCACCATATAAGGACCATAATTTCATTATTTGCAGCGGGCCCAATGCAAGCCCATTGCAAATAATGCTCCCAATTGCTAGGGAATAATTGGAGATAGGCCAAGCCAATTAGACCGAATTAGTGGTTTAAGTCTTACCCTGGTATTAGACTCGTCCTTTTCTTTTTCCTTTTAGATAGGTAGGGAACTTAAAGTTTGGCATATTATTCGAGTCATTGTCAACAGTTTTAAAAGAGACGGTATCATACATGCAAGCATATTAACGAACTGCATTTGCAACACCTCGTCGGATGCAAAAGAGCGACTTTAGCCCATTGCAAAATGCCTTTATTTCCACTAATGATTCTTTAACAAGAAAATTGGCCAAGAGAAATACTTAAAAAAGTTTGTGAATGATTGATGCCTTTGCAAAGGGTGATAATGAGCGAGTAAAGAAGTGTGTTAGCCATTGTGGTCGTACCGGGCTCGGGCCTTAATTCGTAAATAATTCCCATGAACAATCCATGGCCTACCACCTAACCAGTGGGCTCGTGCTGAGTTAGTAACAGACTCGTGGGGATTGGGCCGCTCTACCCGCATGGATTGAAAGACAAGAAGAGAAAAGGGGCAAAAAAACAAATAGACAAAGAAGAGTAGGAAATCTAAGAGATCAATTAACAAAATGAAAGTGAGCTAACCAGGATATGATGTCTTGCAACGTGACGGTCTTGGCAAGACTTGCAAACATGAGAGCTGGCGTGAAAACCACGTACACTATCTGCATTTCAAAATTTCAACTTTTGTATATCTTTTTTCCTGATATATATCCCCCAAAATTAAGGTACAATCTCTAATGATTTCAACATGCAATTGTGGCACAAATTTGATTTCTTACAATAATGAACTACTATTACCCAGCAATCTCGAGTTGTAAAGCTTCCTATGGATGTTAAGAAATGCAACTTAAAAATTACAAATTTTTCATGATTTGTGATGTGAGATCTCTCATGTGTCATGAGGGATGGATGGCCTCTTCTTTGCACTAGGCTGAACAGAGCTTTACTTGACTTATTTTATCTGAACTTAATGAAACTTACTTCAGTATGAGTTAAACAATATTATTATAACAAGAAGAATAGTTTAATTGATAATGATATTATTAATAACAATTAGAATAATATAATTAGTTTTATTATTATATTTATAAACCCATTCTTAATATTAATATTATCACTAATAGTAAAAATAAATAATAATATCAATAAAAATAATCATTATAATAATATCAATAAAGATAATTATTATAATGATGATATTAATGATAATACCTTTTTATAATTATTGTTATATTCAAGATATTAGTAAAAACTAATTATTAATAACATTAATAAAGTAATAATAGTTATTATTATATGACAATAATTATGTCAAATAATATCAATAATTATATTGACAATATTAAAAAAATCATACACTCTACATTCCATGAAGATTTTCCTTGTCAACGTAATAGGTACTATATAATAATAATATTGATAATAAAATAATATTCATATAAGTACAATAATTAGGAGTATTATTATTACATAAATAGACATAGTATAGTGATTGTACTTAAATATAATTATTATCTTTATCGTAATAATATTCATAAATACTATTTTTTAAAATTAGTATTATTGTTATATTAGTATTATGAATTTGTAAATAACTTGAAGTTGAATTAATCTAACTCAAATTAACTCAACTAGACTTATTTTTATTAAATTAAACAACAATAAACTAAAATTAAAAGGTTTTAATTGAACGGGGAATTGTTGTTTTCTACTCTTACAATTCGTTTTTGCATAAAGATATTTGGAGGAAAGGGGGGATACATTTTCCATTATTTCGAACTTTGATACATCAACATGGGTGGGGCGGATGAAAGCGTAAGAAATTGGAAGGTTATTTTTCCTTTTCTCTTAATAAATCAATTCCTCTAATTTGAAAATTTTTAGAAAGAAAATGTAAGCTCACTCTTCTCTCCCCTTCTTTTCCTCTTTTTCCTTTCCCGCCATCATTATTGTCTAAACAAAGTGTAAACTTTGGTTATTCTAATGACCGAAATGATTCTCTCTTTTAAGTGATGATATGATGGAGGAATTCAAAGTTCCTAAATATCAAAAACAAAAAGGAACAACCCCTCTAATAGAACCTTTATTAAACCATCCAAAACACCATCAAATATTTTTTACTCTCAACAATTAAAAATTCAGATGACAGCATGGAGGATTGGAGACTGTTAGACAAATTTTTTTTTTACCTTATTCAAGGATCTTCTGGCGTCAGCAGTAAGAAGATTACAATACCCAGTTGCCATAAAAGCACCTAATCCACTGATTATTAGAACTTGCAAAATAGGCATTGATGCCACTTCAAACAGTGACAAAAACCCCATCTTCTCCTTCCTTTTCTTTTCTTATTCTTTCCAAAGTTCCCCTCAAAAGCTTCCAACTTTCTCTGTTTTTGCAAAATGCAAAATTTTCAATGATCTCAAAACTTTAGCAGAATAATACAAATGAAAAAGTGTAATAAAAGAACAAAAAGCTCAGGAGAATAAAGGAGTGATCTTGCAAATGAATACAAAAGCTCAAGAAATTGCCATCTATAGTCTATAGAGCTCATTGTCCATATTTAGTTCTCTCGGAAATGCTCTAGACCATATTTATTCCAGCTTATTTAAACTTGTGAGTATTTAATTTCTTTGAGATAATTTAAAGTAAGTTCTACATAAATGTTATTGTTACACGGTTGACAATTGAGACAACCTTTTCCTCTCCAAAATACAATTATCAAATCAGTAAAATACCCCTACATATGTCAATAATTATAATAGATAGATAAGAAGTTTTGTCCATTGAGTGTCTACGAATACTTGTGTTAGACGGTTTATTTACGAGCATATGGATAGATCATAAGAAAGTTTAAGTTGCACGGTAAAGTTTTAACTTAAAAATTCACGGTTCCACAATTCTAGCACCTTATACTTTTAAGTTAAACCTCTGCATTGTAATATTCTAAGTAAAAACTTGTTTAAATTAAGGGTTTTGATATTCATAACCTTAAAAGCTATGTTTAAGCATCAATTACCAAGATAGTATTAATCGGTCTTAGTTATTATTTGTTTTTACTAGTTTAACAAAGTATAAAATGTTTATACATAGCCCTAAGGGCTACATATCTCATTTGCCTTAAATTTAAACCTTTTAGTTTATCTATCCCTCGTAGATAGACCATCTACTACAAGACTTGCCTCAAATGTTCATTACTCATGAACAATTACTACTCCCTCATCAATTAACATCTATTAGTTCGCCCCCTTAAATGTAAGTTTCTTTTTAAATTTGTGGTTTTAATTTAAGGCAAATGAAAGATAATGAAAATGGTGGGCTAAATAAAATAGATGTGAAAGTAAAGTAATGCTTCACAGACAGAGTAAGATTATCATCTAGACTTGGCTCGAATTTCAAACTTTGCCGCAACAACTTCCCAATAACGTTAACTAATAAGTTAGAGTACTAACACTAATTTCAGACTCACCTTTAGTTTCATTCCTATGTTGAACTTTATCCCCAAAACTCACTCCAGACTACTAATTAAAAATCATTTAAGTAAGTTTTCTCTATTATTGAATTCTAGCGAGAGACTTAAATTCTAAACCTGGCCTTGCTCAAACATTGCTAAAGTTTTAGGGGGTGTTTGGCATGTCATGGGGATAGGGATAGGGATAGGGATAAAGGTTGGGATAAGGATAAGGAATTGGTAGGTGGGATAATGATAAAATAAATTGTTATCCCTTGTTTGGTATGAGATAGGGATAAGAGTGGGATAAGAATATGATAAAAAACAAAAATACCATTATACTCTTACTAACTCTCTCCACCCTTTCTTGTTTTTATTTCATTAATTTAAGGGTATAAAAGTAATTTTGATTATAATCCTTATCCCTCCCTTCTTATACCAACCCCCCCTATTTATAAGATTTGAGGGATAACAAGGATTTTAATCCTTATCCCTATCCTCCCCTCTAATCCCTATCCTTGCAAACAAACATTACATTTCTCATCTCCTCCCTCTTATCCCTATCCCTCCTCTCTTATACCCTGAAACAAACAACCCCTAGTTGAATATCAATAAGAACGCAAATGGCTTAATTCAAGATTTCGGTAAAGATTTAGGTAAAGACCTATAACAATTCCTCATAATCAAGAATAATGTAATCTTCAAAGTATCATGTTTCATGTTTATAGATTGGTTTGAATTACTTTTGAGGTTTGAAGTTTAAGGTTGACAATTATATTATTTAAGTATTTAATAAAGTATTTTAATGTTTTTCCGCTGCAATACTCTGAGTAAGCCGATACGTTTTCACACGGGCGATAATGCCTTGATGATTCTCTGTTTTGTTGGGAAAATATATGTTTTACAAAGAGATAATTGCCGGGGTGTTACATGGCGTTCAGTAATTTTTGCGTGAAAGAAGTGGGAGTTTCGGTCACCTTGTGTTAGCCATTATTTTGTGCGTATTTTCCCCAATATTTTTGGTTAAAGGCCAATATCGACTCTCGCTGTTTAAGAAGTCGAATGTGGTGTTGTTCAATATGTTTGTTAACGCTACCATTATTCAATTGGTTATGAATATTATGATTTTCTGGTTATTTTCTTGCAGTTTCATGAACGTATGGTTATAGTGATTTTTTTTTTCATTGCTTGAGGTCTGTTTTTATACGTCGTAATTTTCGGCGGATTAAATATTACCGTGAGCCGGGAATATATGATTTCTAGTTTTTTTTAATTATGGCATTAACTTAGATGTTATTAATCCATGCGTTTTGGAAACGGAACCGTGCCCCGCCATAGGTGATAGGGGTATGGGTATTGACGAGTAAGGGGGCGTGGTCTGAGCATGTGAAAGTTTTGTTAGTGATTAAGGCATTTGAAAATGCATTGAGCCAACGTAGAGGCAATTGCCTGTTTAGGCGTTCATATATCTTTATAATTAGGTAATTCTCGTTTCCAAGTGAACGGGTATCTTTTTAACGGGTTGTCCTTGGCTTGGAGGCTATGCAAGAGGGTTCGTATTCGGGCGCATCTAGAAAGATGGGCGAATACCTCCTTTTTGGCCAGGTAAGTATTGTAGTTCATTTAAGTCGCCGGTGAGAATCCAAGGTTCGACAAGCCTTTTGTAGTGGGACATTAGATTGTCCCAGAATTCAGTTTTCTCGTGTTCTTGAGCTGGGACATAGACACCCAATACCCATAAGTAGTGAGACATTGGACGATAATTGACGAAGTGATGCGCGATTCGCGGAGTGGGCTCAAATTTGGTGACTTCGCAAGTGTTGTTGTTCCAGAAAATCCACATATTTATAATTTACCTTTTTATAATCAACCTAACATACATTAGGGTTCGCGCATCTATTTTAGATCACATGAGAATAATTGAATAAATCAAGTCTGATCAAGTAACAACAAATCATATCAGATTGGATTGAATCATTCAGGTCGGGTCCATGACGGCCGAGTGATAATAAAGGTGGTTCCAACTAGATTAATATCGAGTTCAAGGAGGTACCGTGTAAGTATCGAGTCAGGTGTCTGTCGGATATGGATCTTGGGTATCACATGTTTCGTATAGAATTTGGATTTATTCCGGTCAAGTTTAAGTAGAATCAAAATAGGTCACACCAACATCGAACTATGGGATTGGATCAGTTTTTGACACCTCTAACTATTAACAACTATTGCAATAAAAATTGTTCCACTTATATATATTTTTAATGAGGTACAAGAAACTATCTGGTGGCAGTTCTCTCAATTGTAAATCCTAAGCAATCCAATAAGCAAAAACGAAACATTGTAGGATTTTCAAGGATATCAAACATCTGACTTTGTGTAGTAATATGAGCTCCTTGCCTAGAAAGATAATCTACAACTGAATTTGCTTCTTTAAAAATATGATGCACTGAAGTTGAATGAAAATAGGTGAGGTAGCGAATTTCATGTATAATCGTCTGCGTGTGAATACAACAGGAAATCTCAAAATTTCCTTTTACCACATTGATGACAACGAGGTTATCTCTTAGGTCCCAAATTTATGGATTCAATCAGCCCGTTACGCAGGGCCGTAGCTTCAGCGAGTATGAGAGACGTTCCGAGATTATAAGCCATAGCTTTAAGGATTTGTCCAGTAAATGTACGAAGAATAATGCCCTCACCACCAACAGCGGAGACTTGATTACAGGACCCGTCAAAATTAAGCTCAATAAAGTTAGGGGGTGGAGGTCTGCAACATACTCATATTGTATTCTGTAAGGGTGTTCATAAATATCCGATCCGAAAATTCGGATATCCAAACCAAAATATAGTTTTTTGGATAATTCATATCAAATATCTGAAAATTTTCAGATCGGATTCAGCCTTTTAGCCTTTTCGAATATCCGGATAAATATACGAAAACCCAATCCGAAATATCAGTTTTTTTCATTAAATAAAAATAATTTTCAAACTTTTTTTCCAAAAAATGGATCGGATAATCCAGGTATTCGATTCGAAATTTCGGGTATCAAAAATTTCTAGAAGAAACTTGAAGCTTTCTGCAATAGTATCCCGTACGGGTAATTCATTCTCAAAGAGTTGCCAAATAAAAACTTCTGTTTTCGGATGAATGTCAGTCCATACAACCACTTTGGAAATAGAAAGGTCGGCTAGTATGCTAAAGATACAAAATTGCCAATATAACACATCTTCAACATAATTAGCATAAAATCTAAAACGAAAAAAAAGAAGAGAAACGCATGTTTCTAATACCTAATTAATTGCCTAGTATCATCATCACCACGCCTCCCATAAGGATTGCTTTCGTTGAACCTCCCTTCAATTTTACGACTCTTCTTCCTAAACTTTGAGGCATTGCTGTCTATTTTGATGTCTACTTTTGGTGGGTTAGAAAAACAGAATGAAGCAGCTACCGCCTGCACCAAGTGAACCAACATATTGATTTAATGGGCATGCAATAGCATAATACTTCCGGATTACGCCCAACAAAATATCTGAAAAAGCAAAAAATAGAGTACCATTTATAATAAATTTTTCTTGTTTTTTATTTGAGGTCTCAGGGCGTGTAAATTATAACCCTTTTTGTTCGGGACAAGGTAAATCCCCCGATAATCAATAATTCCAAGAAATCAGTAAATAAAAATCATTACCTGCATATCAAGCTTGTGTACGTCGAACACATCCTTCATGGAATGGGAGTTATATGACAATATGTAAGACCTGTATGCATCTTTAGCTGACTTGTTCAAGTAATAATTGCGTTCTACCAATCTCTCCTGTAAATAACCACAATCTAAGTAAGGTGTTTTCCTAGTTAGAACTTGAAAACAAGAAACTGAAGTAGGAAGGACGATACGGCACCAGAAGAGACTGCACATTTGCCAGCTTCTTTATGTCAAAATCATACTCTTTCAACGGAACCTTCTCACTCTGCATTAAATTTTGTGTATTAAGCTAGCAATTAGCGGAATAAACATGAATAAAACTGTATCTACCTAGCAGGAGGATAGCAGAACAGAAGACTAAACATAAATTATGCTGTCTACTCGGCATGTGCAGTCAACAAGCAGCAAGTTGTAAATTATTTTTGAAAAAAGCTCTGTTTCATCTCCTAGATATCTCGCCAGAGGAGTTTTGATTACATTATCCAGTTGCAACTCAAAGTGTATTTATCTCACTTCAATTTCATCATAGAAAGTTATAAACATTGCTCATGAAAAATATGCATACCTTCAAATAACCAAGGAACTGCAACTCTTCTGGAACCAGAAAAAGCAAAGCATTTCCCTTAGCACCTTCCCCACGAGCAGTTCGCCCAACCCTATGAATGTATTCCTAAAAGGACAGTGTATCATTTGTCAGCATATTGACTCAAATAAAGCTATTCAGAGGGCGGAAAATCAAGTTGCAAACCTTTGGATCATCTGGAGGATCATACTGCACAATCCAATCCTACAACAATTCAAGAGAACAGACACTCAGGAGTAAGAGCTTTCGCTATACCAAAACCTGTAATCTGTTGCGATGACTGTTATTTATGAGAACAGCACAAAAGTCACTTACTACAGACGGAATATCAAGTCCACGAGCAGCAACATCAGTACATAAAAGTATGCCTTTTTCTGCTTTGCAAAAGTCGAAAAAAGTTGATGTCCTCTTATTCTGCTTTACCTTCCGATGGATATCAAAGCAATCTATGCGAATGTATCTCAGAAGTTCTGAATGAAATTTAACTGAGTTGCAGGAAGAAAAGAAGACCATAACTTTCTTAGACAGATTCCTTTTCAGGAAAGAATAAAGGAGAATAAATCTCTTTGCACCAGGAATAACACAATAGCCCTGCTGTAGTCCCTCGTTGGTAACCTGGTTAGATGTTAGTCATAATATATGCATAGGTTGGCAGAGACATATAATAAAGTACTTGCACAATCTATCTCCAGGTATTATTTACCTTTCTCCTCCCCTCATCCACATCAACATAGATGGGTTTAGACTGGAATGACAAACGTGCAAGGTACGCCACCTACAGGCCAAAATTATTGTAACACTTCTCAGAAAACACAGACAGAATAACCACTTTCACTGAGTTTCCCAACACCTAACTTCCCCTCAACCTCCCTGAAACTGATGTGCAAAAATTAAAAAATCAACAGCTAACCTTCTTAGTTTGGGTGGCTGAAAAAAGAGCTGTTTGCCGCTCCTGTATGCCAGAAAATTTCAACCATAAATAATTCCATACACTTCACAACTTTACTAGAGATACAAATGAGCATGAGATTGGAAAGGACAAAGTGTTCAGCCCAAACAAAAAGCACTGAACCAACATCACAAATAATTGACAAAAAACCCACCCCAAGCACTGCAAAAGTTAGATGAAAATATCAGCTGTTGATACCAACTGGAATCAACATCTTATAAAAATAAAATTATTATTTTGAATTTTATATATTTGCATATATAAATATTAAGATAAAAAAAATGCTTTTAAATCACTAACTAGCCCTCTACAAAATGCTACAAGCTGTATAAGCTATAATACTTACCACACTATAAAATATGCAACAACAAAAAACAAAATTGATGATTTTTCTGTAGAAATGTCTTCAGTCATTAAACAAGGTCACCAAATCTCCATGAATTATTTTGCACACTGCACACGTAAAGTCGATCTACACATGATACATAAAATTTATGTCTAACCTTTGGCAGAATCTTTATGATCTGCCTCATCTCTTCTTCAAAATTAGCTTCCAGAATCCTGTCAGCTTCATCAATGACCAGGCACTGCAAACATGAAACAAAAATCAGAGCTGACAACACCGCAATAAATTCAAGTACAACAATACACTTAAGCCTGAAAAGTTATTTCCTATAGGAATAGGCACATTAGTTTTCCAACAGTTCCAGGAGTACAGTAAGTATGCAAAGAAATTCTCCTAAAGGTCAGTCCAATTTAAGTCTTGCACTGCATTTTCTAGAAAAACGGAGATCTAGAACTAATTTTACATTGAGGAAACTTTACAGGTACATCAACATCAACAGTTCTGTAAGACTAAAAGAGTGATATGAAGGAAATGCATTCACTTGCAATTAAAATTGACATCAAGCAAAGGAAAACATCTAGAAAAAGCTCGACGAAATGCAGAAGAATCCATCTTCCATATATCTTATTTATGAATGCTATAGGTCACCTTCAAGTTCTTGTATACAAATCCCTTGGTATGTTGAAGATGGTCAAGAAGTCGTCCAGGAGTTGCAACTAAAAGATTAACACCTTTGGCAAGCCGTTCTGCTTCCCCTCTTCGACCTGCACCACCAATCACCAAACCAATGGTTTTTGAATGATGCTTCAGAAGGTCTTTGGCAACAGCATGTGTCTGCATCATTAGAACATTAAGTAAATATAAATTGCCTGTGTAAATTCAAAGCAGAGTAAGCAAATGAAAGCAAGTCCTTATAAGCAGCCAACACTAGCCACAAAAAAAGAGACATAGTATTTATAAGATTTCAGTCTAATAGAATGAAAAATAAAGTGTTACCTGTATAGCAAGCTCCCTTGTCGGACAAATAATGACAACACCAACTCCATTACGAGGAGTAAAACTAGCTTCAAACAATAACTCTACAGCTGGAACAAGAAAGGCAAGGGTCTTCCCAGAACCAGTTCTTGCAGCTCCAAGCACATCTTTGCCTTCTAAGAGAGGCGGTGTAGCTCTAGCTTGAATCTTCATATATAGTAAAGCAAGGCATCAGCAAACTACCATCACATAAACTCTTATTTATGCTTCAAAAGGTAAAACATTTGAAAGAATGATCTCCCACATATCTCGACCTGAAG
Organism: Patellifolia procumbens; assembly: GCA_947645195.1. Classification (NCBI taxonomy): domain Eukaryota; kingdom Viridiplantae; phylum Streptophyta; class Magnoliopsida; order Caryophyllales; family Amaranthaceae; genus Patellifolia; species Patellifolia procumbens. The sequence goes on from CANSGD010000144.1 coordinate 7,863,205, forward strand.
AAAGTTAAGCTTTCAGCAAGCACAGGAAAACCAAAATGGATCATACAGCTTTAATGCGGCGTTCCAACAGCTAGTCCATCTAATCAAGAGATCATACTTTACGAGAGACCATCTAAATACGTGAAAAACAACGTCGTACATGGTGAAGGACGACTTTTATCTTCATTTAAAGAAATTACAAGTACATTATCTTTTTTGTTAATAAGATCGAATTTATGTCATCGTACATGTGCACCAATTCCACTTGGTTGTTTACTGTTTTCTTTTAGCTTGTTCTGTTTTAAACTGTGATGCTAAAACCAAGTAAATTTCACAATCTCTTATGTTTTTTTGTAGGGCAGAAATTTGATTAGACGCCAATACTAGGATAATCACCAAATGATATTTATACACGCCATTCAAAATTAATCTTACATTTGCATCTCGAACTCTCATTCCCTTTATTTCGAGAATTTTTGTTAACAATTCTCTGTTAAAATAGCACATTCTAAATTATGCACACTAATCTGAATTCGTGCAATTCGTAGTACACATAAAAATGCATAGTAAATCTTCTTCCTCATTTTGTGTATCATAAAATGGTGGTGACTTAATTCAAAGGGATGAAGTGGGATGCCTTCACATAAAAAGTGACAAGCACTAGCACATGCAGAAGGAGCAACAAAAAACAAGTGCACATGCACTAAATCCATATAATAAGCAATATGTTTGATCTAGAATGATGATAAATAGAAGAGGATAGAAATCTAGAGCATTATCTAAATCAAGTTAGATCTCATCAAAATTGGCCAAGTGAAAGCCTGAGTCTAAAACATGCTTGAACACGCTGTTCAGCTCACCCAATCAGATCTATCAGGTAAAACTCATTCTTCAAACAAGCTTTGCAAATTAGCTCCTCAATGGCTTATTTAATTGAATGAACTCATGTAAATCCAAATAAGCTGAAATAAACATTCAAGCTTCTACCTCCAACAATCTAGGGGTACACAAATATATATGCATTTTGGTTCTAAAAGCTCTTCCAATGGCACTACAGAAGGTCTCATTGGTACACAGTTGAAACTTGAAACCATTTAAAGGATTACAATAAGTTGTATAGAACCATTTAAATTTCTAATTTTCGAAAAGAAAATTAGATTGTTGAACTCCAAGAGAACAAAGACCGAGACTTTCTCTATAAACATTGTGCATCCCACTTTGCAGATGCTTCACTACTTATATTGGAAACAATCTCCTACATCAATACAAAGAAAGCACAAAAATGGATCCAATAAACAGAGTACACATGGATATTCATAACAGAATCCCGGCTTTCATCTTCAAGCCTCGGTCAAGCTCTAGCTCTCAAAAGTTCATTTAACAAAGCCCAATCACAATTCAGCATATGTTCTATCTCTACTCTACAACAACAACAACAACAACAACAACAACAACAACAACAACTACAACAACAACAACATTACCCGAGTGCCTCAAAGGCTCCCGCCATAAGACAAGGTAATTAGATAATTAACCGTTTCGCTAACTTAGCACACATTGCTTGCCTACAAGACTATAACTTATCTAAACATAATGAAAATTATATGAACAAGCATCATATTGTAAAATATTAAACTCCATAAGAAAAGAAGAAGAAGAAGAAGACCTGAGTCATGTTAGAGAAGCCCAAGTCCTTAATACCATCCATAGTATGCTGAGAAAGTGGGAGTGAAAAGAAGGATTGATCACTCATTATCCCAACCCCACTCTTCACTTTCTTCTTCTTCTTCTCAATCTTCTCAATCTTTTCAATTTCTAATGTTTTATCATCTTCATTGTTGTTATCATTTTCAGTCTCCTCTTCAGTTTCAACTCGCAATTCATCTCCATCATCACTTACATCTCTCTTCTTCTTCTTATTCTTCTTCTTGTTTATCTTCTCCTGAGAGACTTGTGCACCATCTTGTTCTTCCATTAGTTTCTTCATCTTTTTCTTCTTCTCCCTTTTCAGTTGTTGTCAAGGGCGGATTTTCATCCCAAAATAATCAAATTACAGCAAATTAATAATATATAGTTGCAGTTAGGAATAGGCAGCTCAATTTTACAAGCAGATTATCTCTAAGTGCAGAAATTGCATTGCGTTACACATTCATAAACCCAAACAAACTTACCAGTTACCACTTCAGCCGAAACTCTGCCGGCGAAACTGAGGCGGTATTAGCGGCAGCTGGAGACCAAAGCTGAGGACTCAGGAGCGACTAAGCCAGGGACGAGGGTTTTGATTTCTTAAGGATCTCTATACCATAAGAAGAGGGGTGGGACCAAACTTATTGGATTGCTCATTTTACCATTACCCTTTAGTATAATAACAAACCAATAATTAAAAACGTAACAAAAAAAACACTCCTCACCCCACACCCAGTAATCCCCACGTAACCCCCACACCTCACGTAATTAAAAAAAACCCACCCACTAATTAAAAAAAAAACTCCTCACCCCAAACCCAGTAATCCCTCCTTAACCCCCACACCCCACGTAATTAAAAAAACTATCTAATAACTCCTAATAACTAGGAATAAACAACTAACCCCCACACCCCATATCACCCACTAATTAAAAAAAAAACTCCTCACCCCACACCCCACGTTTAAACCCACCCACTAATTAAAAAAACTATCTAATAACTCCTAATAACTAGGAATAAACAACTAACCCCCACACCCCATGTTTAATTAAACCCACCTAAAAAATAATAATTAAACTATCTAATAACTCCATCTGAATCAACGTTCAATTTTTTCCCTTTTCATTTCTTCCTCTTCTCCATTCCATTTCTTTCTCCTCTCCATTTCATCACCTGCAAAACATCAAAAAAAACTACTGAAAAAGGTAAAAACAATTCATCCATTGATATCAGCTGCATCTGTGCTATTAATTGGGTCCAGTGAAGAGCAGAAACATCACTGAAGATTATCAGCTGCATCTGTGCTATTAATTGGGTCCAGTGAAGAGCAGAAACATCACTGAAGAAAAAAGGTAAATGTTCCATTACCTATAAAGAAAATACAACGAGAGAAGCAAACAGATTAAGAACGGGTAATTGTAAAGCTTAAATCTCCATATATTGTTTATAACAGAGATGAATAGAGATTTCATTTTCTGTTATTTTAGGGTATCTCTGCCAAACATTTTAATCCTAGGGGATCGTCAATCTCAAGTTCAACTACCAAAACTGTAAAAAAGGTAAATGTATCTGTTTTTCACTTCGTAATTGACCCATGTTTTGTTATAATTTCTGTAAATTTGTTTGTGTTATGATCACCCTAAATCCAATGTCTTCCAAAATATAACTTGGTAACAATGTCTCACTTAAACAACGGTGATTGAGCATCTAGGGGGTCATTAATTTTTTTTTTGAAAAATAACATACCAAAGACGAGGTTGCTCCAATACTCCGGTGAGGCAGAGGTTGATGTCGCAAGTGTCACCAAGTTAGTTAGATTGAGTGAGATATATTATCCACCGCTTACTGTAATTATCAACAATTAAAAAGCTTCAAGTACTCTGCTTGAATGCAACAAAAAACCAAAATTTGTGGGTTTCGACTCTGATATATCAGACTTCAATTGAAGTAGAAAATGGATGAATTAAGTAAATGAGGATATATAGTTAGATTTAGACTTGCATGCATGCTTTTGAATTTTTGCAATTGAAAGAACGGAGTTGAATCAGGTTAATCAAATTCTAAAAATAGATTGTAGAAGAGAGTTTGAATCATGGAGGTTGAAGAAGGTGACCCAATTTGGAAATTGGGAAAGAGAAAGCATGTAAGACGAAGGAAAGTAATTGGAAAAGAGAAAGCAGGTAGTATAGAGGGTAAGAGAAAGAAAAAGTCATTTGCTAGGTTTTCTATTGTTGAGAAATAGTGATATTGATTGTTGAAATCCAAATTGGTTATTTTGATTGCGAACATATAAGGACGTAGATGCCGTAGATCTTAGGCTTTTTTTTGAGATGATCAATAACATCAATTCAATTAGTTCACTTCGGTTTACTTCTATTCAGTTTAAGTCATTTCCGCTGTGCTAAGTTCAGTTTACTTCAGTTCATTGATCTGTGTTATTTCAGTTTTCAATTTATCCAAAAGAACAAAGCCTTAGTATATGTAGGGCTGAGCATGGGATGGGTTGGTGCGGTTTGTGAGATAACCCAAACCAACCCATACAAAAACGGTTTGACGTTTTCTCAAACCAACCCAAACCGCACTTTGGGCCAAACCAACCCAAACCGCACCATGTAAAACGGTTTGGTGCAGTGCGGTTTGCGGTTTACCCATATTTTATCTCAATAAATTTTTCCTAATTTGCAATTATTGCTTTATTTTACAAACTACACATTTGTTATTAAAAAATTAAATAAACTACAAAAAAAAACTAGAAAATACTAAAAAATTACAAAGTTGCTACAAATATTACTACTAAAGGTACAAAATTATTGTTAAGTCGTATAATAAAGGCACTTTGGCGGTTTGTGGTGCGGTTTGGTTTATAAATATAATAACCCAACCCCAAACCGCAAACCGCGGTTTGGTAAAAAATGCAAACCAACCCATTTTTTTAATTCCATAAACCAACCCAAACCGCGCCAAAATGGTTTGTTTGCGGTTTGGTGCGGTCTAGCCCAAGTTCTGCTCAGCCCTAAGTATATGTCATTTTTTGCCATATAAATCAAAATATTTCAACATTATTTTTTAATTAACTTTGTAATTGATCCACTTTTTGTAGCTCTCTATGATGTGACCATTAATTTTCTGTTTGTTTTTTTGTTTAAGGTGCCTCTACCAAGCATTTTTAATACAAAGGAAGCCTTAGGTCAATCTCAATTCTCAACTTCAACGGACAATAATAAAAATAGGTACATTTAGTTATTTGCAATATATTTTGTAACTCCATATAATCAAAGGTGTAGCCAAAACTAATACTTCTATTGAATGTCAATTAAAAAACTTAGTATAGAGTCTTTATTGCATTAGTATGAAGTCAGTGAGAAGATTAATGTTTCACCTACAACATCCCAATTCCATTTCATAACTAACAGAAAAAAAAGCCCTATATGCATCTTATGCTCTCTTATAGAATAGAGATAGAGGTCTGATTCTCTATTCCTAAATAGCTAATAGAAAGGATAATATCATTGTCATTTATATATACTTTGTCTTTGTATGTTCTGATGTACGTGTTTTTATGATATATTATGTTGTTCAATATCTTAACTTTTCTTCATTAGGCATGACCTTTTTCTAATATTAAGACTATTTGTTTTTCTTTAATTTGAACTTAATTAAGTACATTATAAAAATACTACAAGCAAAGATAATAGTTTCATTTGCATAAGATAAAAATGGGCGACTGTTTTTTGGAGGTGAGGTGAGGTGGGTTTGCATAGGTGAGAGAGAGAGGGTGGTGATATGGGGCGACTGTTTTTTTGGAGGTGAGGTGAGGTGGGTTTATGAACATTTAGATATAGGTCATCGATATTGCCAATGTTATAATGTTGTCATACTCATATTATATTATATGCATTTCAATTCTAGCATATTCTCAATTTCAATTTTATTTAGGATTTATTTTAATTGTTTCATCTAAATAAGTGAAAATAAATTATATTGTTGGAATTATTTTATTAATTTCTATTTTCATATTTGCAATTGAATGACATTGAAATTTATTGTTATTTCTTCGCTTTATTCTTTTGGACTAAACTTAACTCGACTAAATATAACTTTCTTACTGTAGTTCAATAATAAAAGTTGTGTTCTGTTACTTGCATATTATTTCATAGTTATTGAGGTTTTTTAGGGACATATTATTTTGAGATATACAACTTACAATCGACAACTTTGATGAGTTCATATATGTTTCACCAATGTAGCCTAAAAAGTCGCCGCACACATAGCGTGCATAAAAGGCTAGTGGGGAACTGGGGAAAGGGGAAGGGGAAACTTTGTTTCTTTTCACACTAGATATGCATAGAAAGTCTAATATAGACCCGGTTCACACTAAGTTTATTATAGACCAAGGCCAAGTCCTAAAAATTAAGGTTTTTTTAGCAAAAATTAAATTATAGTTCACCAAAAGTTAAGGTTTCTTTAGCAAAAGTTAAGATTTTGTAATTAAAACTTAAGGTTTTTTAATCAAAAGTTAAGCGTTATAAATGAAAAGTTAAGGTTTCTTTAGCAAAAGTTAAGATTTTATAATTATAAAGTTAAGGTTTAGCAATCAAAAGTTAAGTGTTAGCAATCAAAAGTTAAGGCTTTTTGTAGCAAATTTTAAGATTTTGGAGTCAAGAGTTAAGTGTTATGAATGACAAATTATGGTTTTTTTTAGCAAAAGTTGAGATTTTCTAATTAAAAGTTAAGGTTTAGCATTTAAAAGTTAAAGTTTTGTAATCAAAATTTAAGTGTTATGAATAAAAAGTTAAGATTTCTTTAGTAAAGTTAAGATTTTATAATTAAAAGTTAAGGTTTAGTAATCAAGAGTTAAAGTTTTGTAAAAAAATAAATTAAGTATTATAAAAAATGTTTATTTAGCAAAAGTTGATTTTGTAATTAAATGATATCAGTAAATGTATCAGCATATGGAGGTGAGAAAGATAACTTTCTCTCTCCTTGGTAATCAATGGGCAAAATCCAGATGCAAACAATTTGAGAGAAAAATCCAACAAACACCATAAATTTACCAAACATAACAAAGTCTTTTACCAAAAAAAGTTCCTCTTCGCAATCACTATCGCATTGCTCGTAAGATCTCAATGTTACACAAATTAAAGAACTATCTACCTCAAATTGAAGTTTATAGTTTCCTTAAAGGAACCAATATTGAATCATTCACAAGATAAACAAGTCAATCACAGTTCTCATTCATAATCATACATTCAGTAAATGTATCAGCATATGGAGGTCTCAAGAGAACTTTCTCTCTCCTCGGTAATCAATGGACAAAATTCAGATGCAAACAATTTGAGAGAAAAATCCAACAAACAACTTCATGTCCAAAATCAAATGCCGGATCATCCGGATACGAAGAAGAAGACCAATCTTCCCAATTAAAACCTCCACCACCAGAATTCCAACCTCTTCCACCGCCAAAACTGCCATCATCGCCACCAAAAAAACCGGAGTCATGATCGCCATGAGAGGGAGGAGATCGGCGTCGAGTGCGACGGCGGCATTTGAGGAGAGTACGACGACCGGAAGCGCGGCAGGAAGAGCCAGATCTGACAGGAGGAGGTGCGACGACGTCAATGGGGAAGATGACGGAGAAAATTTGGAGCGTCGGTGATGGTGAGTCCGTCTGCCATTGTTGAGAATGAGACCTTCATTAGAATGAATGAGTGAGTAGAGAGAGTGGGTCTACACTATATTTAATGTACACCTGGTCCACCCAAGAGTTTACTAGTTATGCATTTTGGAAGGGAGTTAGGGCCTGTTCATTTCAGCTTAATATCAGTTCAATTCAGTTCAATTCAGTCCAGTTCAGTTCAGTTCAGTTTTAATCAGTTCACTTCAGCTCCAATCAGTTCAGTTCAGTTCATTTCAACTCCATTCTTTTATAACCATTTTGTTAAATATTATTATGTTGGTCTAATTTATTCTACTAATTGCTCTTATTATTATTATTATTATTATTATTATTATTATTATTTATTTTTATATCATTTTTATTAAGTATTATTATTATTTGTGTATTATTTTGTTTATTATAACTTTATTCATTATTAACACTATTATCATTAGGGAGGAACATGGTTTAGGCTAAAAGCACAAATAAACCCGCCTTTTCAGCCTATAATTCAATCAAATCACGTCAAAAGGTTTATGATGTAATTTTGCACGGTCCGACCCAATTATTATTTTATTAATAAATATTAATATATAGTTAAATCTAATAGTAATATTAATTTAATTATTAGATATTATTTTTATTATATAATCATCATCAGGTATTAATATATTAATACAAAGACTATAAAATAATTGTTATTAATTATCATTATAATCGTTAATCATTACTATTATTAATTTATGATTATTAATATTATTTATTTATAATTATCATTTATAAATATCCAAAATACAATTATTATTATTCATTAATAATTATTCATTATTATTACCTATCATCATAATTATTATTTAATATTCATATTATTATTGTTTAAATATTATTTATATATTTATTAAATTCAATTTAATTCAGTTCAGTTCAGTTCAGTTCAGCTGTTTTCAGTAAATCTAAACAGGCCCTTGAAACCTAACGTTTTTTTTTGGTTAAAAATCTCGTTTCAAACGTTATTCCCTTTTTTTCCCTTTTATTCGTTGTTGTCAGTTTTTTACGTTTTCTTGTATGCATATTGTACGCGAATCAACTAATTAAGCGTAGTTTTAAGTAATTTAATTATTTCCTTTATTCATTACTACTTTGCTTTTCCAGGAAATACTACTACAAAAATAAGTTGTTTAACATTTGCTTTTTTTTTCTTGTAATATTGGTTAACTAAGGAATAATTGTAGTATTCATATTAGTATTTAGACCCGTGCAAAATGCACGTGAAATTCTAATTGTTCGGGCAATTTAAAAGTCCACGTGATACAAAAAGTTATTGGATTTTTCAGAATAATCTTATCCCGTAAAACTCGGTCAAGAGTAAACAATTGTGATTTGAGTATTTTGGGTCACGTTTTAAGTAAATCTATGACAAATAAGTTTCAATACATTATTCTCTAATTATGTGATTACTAAGTATAGACTGATACCCCCAACGTTTTTATTATTTAACTCGAGAATTTCGAACTCATTATTTTATTTTTATAATCCATGTATTTACATGAAAAATAAAATAGTTCAAAAGTTCGCTCAATAATATTTGGAAAAATTGCTTCTAATAATGCAATCTTTTGATGGTTCGCAAATAATAAAGATCATTTCGATTATTCTGAAATAATGCAACTTTTATACCCCATTTATTTTAAATGAGACAAGTTACCGGTAACCTGAACAAAAGGTATTTTTTTCATCAAAACTCTTAATTCTAATTAATTATATAATAAAAGCTAAAAAAAAACAATTAACCTTCTCCTCCCCCACCCTCTCCTTCGCCACACACATCCACCCCCACCCACAACCACCACCTCCTTTTCCTTCCCCGACCACAAAACCACCTTCCTCCTTCTTTCCTTTCCCAGCCACGAACCACAACCACCATCACCAGCCACCACAACCACCGTCACCCACCTTGAAACTTCCACCAAACCCAAAATCACCACCAACCACCGCCAACCATTCCCAAAACACCACCAACCATTCCCAAAACACCACCAACACCCTGAAACCACCTCTTCCTCACTGAGAACCACTACCCAAATCCGCCCAAAATACCACCACCATCATGGCCGAAACAATCAGCCCAACAGCCACACCATCCCCACTTAAACCACCTCTTCCTCATCGAAAATCACCAATAACCTACCTCCACCCTCGATTACCACCAAAAACCCACCAATAAACCACCTCCACCATCTATAAGACGATAACCACCGAAAACCCACCACCCGAATCTGCATCTTCGAAGTCTGAAATCTACACCACCACCGCCACCATCTTCAACGTTCGAACTCTCCACCAAAATCATCGGATATTGAGGATTTGCCAGCGTTTTTCGAGATTTTTCGGGGAGATAACGAGAATGGAGAGAGAGATGAGAGATGTGACAATAGTGGAGAAGAGCGTTTTTACGGAGGATGGATGGTTTATTTTGTTTTTATGTTTTTAAAATTTTTAATAAAATATAGTTATGAGAGCCAATCATTAAGTGAAACGTATCCCATTTAACCCATACTTTAGGTTGTAACCGGTTTTGTCTCGTTTAGAATAAATGGGATATAATTTTTTATATAGAATCTCAATAGTCTCAATAGTCTTCATCAATTATAAAATGGTCTTTGTGTTCACCAGTATTCAAGGTTAACACAATTTATATTTTTTCTCCAAAAGTCCTAACCTCTTCACCCAGATACCTTTGGATTTTTCAATAGTTTTTTTTAATCTCTATAATTGAAGTTGGGAGCTTTAAGCCGGTAAATTTATTAGTTTATTTTATACTTGCCAATAAGTAGCTTTTGCAAGTTTTAATACTTACCAATGAGGTTTCTGAGCTTTAAGCCGGTAAGTTATATAAAGTAGCTAAAACTGAAAATTTTAATTTAATTGATTGATGAGTGACTTTAGTATATATCCCAAAATTAGTACTATTTTGAAAAATATATTGAATGGTGATTAACACTCCGGGAGCGTTCTTAAGCAAGATCCATAATCTACAAAAAGAAATATTTACAAATAGAAAACTAAACAATAACTAATAGTTAAGCACATAAGTCATAGTGAGTGTCGACCACAGCTAATCATTTCAACCATAAAATCGGTGGATCACTTCATCCACAGACAAAAAATAAAAATAGCCGATCTTTTTTCTAAATAATAATATAAATGATCTTTTTCTAAAAATAGTCACTTCAGTTTATGTTGTACTTCCTCTGTCTCAATTTGATGTTTCCATTTGGAATATGGGGAAAAACCAATGTAAATTGATGTGGATAAAAATATTTTAAATTTTATATTGTATAAACTGTACTTTAGTACCTTTTTGCTTTTAAAAAAGTAAAAGAGAGAGAATGAAAAGTGGATGATTGAGAAATAAAAGATTGTGAAGTGGGCCAAGTGTAAGACAAAATGTAAATAAGTGTAGTAAATAATTGGTTGTTAAAGGGTAAGATAGGGAAATAAATATCCTTAAAATGGAAAAGATTCAAATTGGGAAGAACTTTTTAAAACATCCCAAAAAGGAAAATGGAAACATCATATTGAGACAAAGAGCGTATTAAATTCCATTTTTAATCGGGTCATATTTAGGGATGTCAATGGGGCGGGGCGAGGCGGATGTTGGCATTCCTATCCCTATCCCCGCCTAAAAAACTCATCCCCATCCCCGTCCCATTACCCATGGCGGGGGAAAATCTTGTCCTCATCCCCGTCCCATCACCCATGGCGGGAGAAAATCTTGTCCTCATCCCCGCCCCAATGGGGACAAGATAAAATATATCCCCGCCCCATCCTCGCACCCACCCCATCCCCGCCCCAATCTATCAGGGTTAAGGGAGAGGGAAAACAAAGTTTAAAAGTAATTTTGGATTTTAGCCTTTGGAAAATAAAAGTATCAAATGAAAGCAGTAAACAGCTAATAACATTTAGGATTTTAGGCCTTTGGAGAATACCTATGTCGGGGCTCAGACGGGGCGGGCAGGGATGGGGCGGAGCGGGTATGGACTAACATCCACCCCCGCCCCATTATCCCATGGCGGGGATGGTTTTCATCCCCATCCTCGCCCCATCCCCCGCGAAACCTTCCCCCATCCCCCCATCCCCATCCCCACTGACATCTCTAGTCATATTGAGTAATGAAAAAATCTTATTCAAATCGAGTTTATGTCGATTTTGAATTTGATTTCGATTTGACATAATTTAGATTTTGGGTAAGGATCGGTTTAAACATCCCAAAAAGGAAAATGAGAACATCAAATTGAGACAGAGGGAGTATCAAATTCCATTTTTAATCGGGTCATATCGAGTAATGAAAAAATCTTATTCAAATCGAGTTTATGTCTATTAAATTTGAGTTTGATTTCGATTTGGTATAATTTAGATTTCGGGTAAGAATCGGTTGGAGTTAATTTCGTTTGAGTTATTTGGATATTGTGTCGATTTTGGATCGAGTTAGTTTTTTAATCCGATTACATTTATCACGTATACAATCATATATTCTAAAAAAATTGGCCCCCTCAACAAAAAAAATTCAAGATCCGCCATTGGTTGTTTTTGTTGTTCCTCTATAATCTCGGACAGAGGAACTCAGAGAAGCGGCAATGGAAGATGTTGTTTAAAGGTTTAGGCGGAGTGGCAGCCGAGCTATCAACTAGATTAGGGTTTGCCTTGTTTCCAAAATACTTCTTATGAACGTTTTGTGTCAACCGTAGATAAACCTACCGTAGAGGTGAATGACTGAATGGCCATGTAGCCAATGTTTTGGCAAATAAAGTTTAGTTGTTAGAGTTTAAATTTGATTACTACAAAATTTTCATTCAATCTGAATTACTTTAAAGGGATCAAACTCAATCGAATTTAGTGTGAATTATAACTTAAACTAGAGTAATGCTAGTACATTTATATTATCTAAACTTGATTGAAATTAAATTAGATTGAATGATTTTTGGTATTTGATTAACTCGAGTCGACTTCAATATATATACTTATCTAATAATTTTGGCCAAGTAATTAATAGATGAAATATGAACTATTTTATAACTTGCGAAAAACTATTTTGTTATTTGATGATTTGTGTGGTTGTTAAAAAAATTGGTAATTTCTTTCATTTGTGATTTTTATGAGAAAGCTAAATGAAAAAATATGTGTAATATAAATTTAAAAAAATGCTAAAAGATTACATCAGTTATGTAAATGCCGAAAGACTATCATTCTTGATTTTCCATCAAAAAGAGGCTCCACAATTATTTGATTATTATTTTATATATATCTAATATTTTTTATTTAACCATATTGACTTTAAAGTGACTAAATCAATTAGGCTTAACATGAACGGAAACGCATATACATTAAGTATTATTCTTATTTTTCTAAATTTAATTGAATAGAATAATTAGCTATCATCATTAACTCAAGTCGACGATAGTTTTAAGAAAAATCTTCTTTTGTATTCCCAATTGCTAATAGATTAATTAAGTTTTTCATTGTTTTACTCAAGTGAGACCTTAATTTTATTAATTAATAGGAGTACTTATAAAATTCTCTTTTATAATTATAGAAAAAAAATGATAAGTAGATTTTAATTGAAACTATATTTCGAGACGAATCTAACAGGAGAAAAATTATAAGGTTCTGATGTTTCATACTTACTCCATTTCAAAATAGATGACACATTGTTATTAAACCGGACTCCTAGACAAAATTTCCTAAGTATGTTTAAGTGTAGAAGATTAATTGTAGTGGTCCCCATGTGAAAAGGAGGGAAAAAAACTTATGGGGACCACATCAGAATTAGGCGCCCAAATTCTCCCAAAACTGCTGGGGACCACTTTTTTTTTTGCCTCCAATTTTTGCAAGTACATACTGATTTGGCTTTTTCATTCACCTTTACAAAATCTGAGCAACATCAGTTTTCTTCCCAAAAATTTTGGATTCCCTCCAAAATTTCAAAGCATTTAAACAATAGTTCCAAAACCCACCAAACCCAAGTTTTCCCTATTTAAGGGTTACAAAGATTCCCCAAAAAATTAAGTATTCCTACCAACCTTAATGCTTACATAAGGCAGAGAATATTCTCCCAAAACACATTCACTGCACACACAGCACATTATACACCCACCAAACACTAAAAAAAACAGAGAAGAAGTCATATTCAACTGCTGCATCTGGGCAAAATGGAGGCAGCACAGGAAATCTACAATCACGTTGTTGATGAAGAGGACTGGGATGAGTACTACCTACAGCTACTTGAAGAAATGATGCCCAACTTCGACACTCAAATCTCCTCTGAACCAGAATCTGACACAGAACAACAAAACAAAAAAATTAAACCAGAGATAAAGCATGACAACAGAAGGAAAGCTATAGATGAGTTGTTATGTATGGAAGAGAAAGGAACATTACCATATGGTGCTATGAAGAAGACAGCACAGAAGTATGGTGTTTCAAGATACACAATAGAAAGATTATGGAAAAGAGCATGCAAACAGAGAGCTAAGGGTGATGTCATTGATGTCAGGTCAAGAAAAAAGGGGACTGTGGGGAGGAGACCAAAAGAATATAGTGAGGAGTTTCTCCAATCAGTGCCCCTAAATTTACGTACTTCAGTTAGATGCTTTGCAGGGGCACTAAAAGTGTCTCCTTCAGCAGTTTATAGGCTGCTCAAAAAGGGGAAACTGAGAAGCCATACAAGTAGTAATCATCCAAGTTTGACATAGACTCACAAATTGGAGAGAATGAAGTGGGTTCTATCCCACATTCTGCCTGGCACACCCACAGAACAAGCACAATTTATAGACATCGAGAACATAATACACATAGATGAGAAATGGTTCTACTTGAACCCAGATACAAGAATATTTTATTTATTGCCAAGAGAAGATGATCCATATAGGTGTTGCCAATCCAAGAGATTCAAGATTAAAGCATGTTTATGGGGGTGACATCAAAACCAATTTATGATGCTCAAGGTAATCTAATTCATGATGGCAAGTTTGGTATCTTTCCTTTTGTAGAGAGGGTGGCAGCAAAAAGAACAACAAAAACAGAGAAAAGAGCACTATAAACCAAGGTTGTTGAAAAGATCACTCAGAAGGTCACCAGGGACATGATTATACAGCATGTACTCCCAGCTATAATGAGTAAATGGCCTGCTGGTCTGTCCAAGGAAATATTCATCCAACAGGACAATGCAAGGCCTCACATACAAGGAAATGATGAGGCATTCATGACAGCAGCCACTCAGAATGGGTTCACTATCAAGCTCATTCAACAGCCACCTCAATCCCCAGATTTAAATATTCTTGATTTAGGTTTTTTAGAGCCATACAAGCTTTAATGTGTCAAACTTTTCCTAAGAACATAGATGAGCTCATTGAAAATGTGAAAGATGCATATGACAAATTTGATCCTAATGTTTTGAAATACACATGGTTGCAATTACAGTGAGTTATGGTTGAGATTTTGAAGGTGAAAGGAGGTAATAATTACAAGAACCCTCATCATGGAAAAGCAAGATTGGAAAGGTTGGGCCTTCTCCCTAAAAATATCCAAATTGATCAAGTTATTGTGGATGAAGCTGTGCACTATTTGAATGAGAAGTTATCAAATGAAAATGAAGATATTGAGTACTTTGATAATGAGGTATTACAAGATGAAGTGTAAAGTGAATGGTATGTTTGCATTATTTGAGATGAAATCAGTTTTTTAGAAGAAAACAGTTTTTTGGAAGAAGATGAAAGTGGTAAACTAGTAGGAAGAAAACACTTTTTTGGAAGAAGATCAAAGTGGCATTGAAGTAGGAAGAAAACAGTTTGAAAGATGTTTTTTTTTGGTAAAGACATTGTCATGGCATTGAAGTAGGAAGTTTTGGTAAACTACAAACCAAACCTAAGAACTGTAAATGTAGTGGAGGAATGTAGGTTTGTAAATGCAGTTTCTATGAATCATTATGCTTATTCTACTTTCACTTATGTTCCTTATTTAGATCATTTTTATTGTTTATTTAAGTTATAGGGACTGAGGCATTTATGAAGTAGCAAAGAACCACATTAACAATCAATCATGTTAAGACATCATTTGACCTTTTAAAATCCATCAGGTAAACATGTAACTCATGAAGGAGATCAATTCATTTACACCTCAAGGCACAATGCCGAGCAAATCATTGACTCACTTCGAGTTATTGGTGAGTCCTTCATCATATGGATTAGAGAGTGATTTCAAAAAGGAGGGGACTCGATATAAAACAACAAACCAAGGAACAACAAAAGTGCTTTCTCTATTCATAAGTCATCATTCATCAAATTGACATCACCCTTAACTCTAAGTCAAGCTCAACAGAAACCATGATCAACCAAAACAACCAACAGCTTCCAACAACACAAGCATCCAACCAATATTTCCAACAGCTTGCAACAACACAAGCATCCAACCATATATCCAACAACTTGCAACAACAAACCAGCAGTGTATCAGAATCATAAGGACTCAGCAAAACCATAACCAGCAAAACCATAACCAAAAGATCAACATCACCAACAGAAGCAGAAAAACCATAACCATGAAAACAGAGAAACGGAAACAGACTTATAGCCATTTTGGCAAGTATAGAAAAACAGTAACATAAAGCCAATGAGGTACCAGCCTAATCCAACATAATCCAAGTTTTTCCAACACAAACCAGCAGCATATAAACAAGCATCAGCCAATATATTGCTATGAAAAAAATCGAAAAAAATAAAGATAAGAATGGGACATTAGTCAAACCTCCCTTACAAGCTTTTTTGTTAGATCCACCACCACCAATCACTACCCCCTTCCTCTTTGAATTAGAATTGAGGTGGGGTTTTCTCCCAGTTCCAGCACTTTCCCTAAAAGAACCCACCTTAGCCTTTCCTTTTCGGCTATATGAATAGTAATTCATCTCATATTCCATACAAGCAAGAGCACAAACAGTAATGCGTTCAGAACTAGATTTTGTAGTGACAGGGAGTGGGGGTTTCATGGGAGTTTCGAAAGGAACACCTTTTTCTTTTACTTCTTCATCAGAACTCACCAGATCTATCACTTCCTTTAACATTGTGTCATAACGATCTCTGTAAAATTCTTTCACCCTTTCATCTTCTTCAGAGGGCGAGGACTCAGTTGGTAAATCATCAGGAAACCAAGGTTCCTTCCTGTCCTTGATAGCATCAAGAACAACACCCAAAGTTTTGCAACCTTTCGAACCCATACACTTCTCAGCAGCCCCTGTTTCGTAAAGCCTACAAGGCCAAGGCGAGCCATTCTCAATTGATTTCATGATATCATAGATAAACATCGCCTCTTCCTCATATGAAGTTCCAAAATGTGCATCAACCAAAGGAGTCAAAGCAGGGCCCAAAACCATTTTGTAATTAGGGTTTTACGAAATTTTGAAGAACAAAGACAAAAAACGAAGAACAGGAGAGAGAGAGAGAGTAGATCTGTAGTAAACAAAGAGGAGAGAGTGTAGATCTGAAGATTTTGTGTTAAAGGAGAGAGAGTGGATTTGAAAAAATGAGGGAGATGAACAGAGAAGAGAGAAGTGAAGAGAGATGAGGGAGATGAGTAGATGAGCGGTTATGAATGAGGATGATGAAGAACCCTAGGTTAGAAGAATCTGGGTGGGAATTTAATTGGGATAGTTGGGAGGTGAGTTAAATTGGTGGGAATCATTAGTTTTAAGTTAGATTGTGTTAGGATTAATCAGATTATTAAAGGAAGATAAATGTACTTAAAACAAGTTAATAAGGTTTAAATGGTAAAAGTAAATGGCAAAAGTTACTAAATAAGGAAAAAAGCAACATTGTGGCATCTATTTTGAAACACCCATTTTAGTACAATGTGGCATCTATTTTGAAACGGAGGAAGTATGAAAGATATGATTAATTTTAGGTTTGTATATTATTATCAATTTTATATTATAAGGAAAGTAAGGTATTTGTTTTTTAGACATCCGACTTAAGTAGACTTCAATCATTAATTTAATACTTTTAACCGATATAATGGGATATTATCCCTATCTTATTTCCAATTCAATTCAATTCAGTTCAGTTCTTGACAATACTTTTACTCTAACATTTTACTATTCGTTTCACTTTAACTCAGTTCAGTTCAGTTCATTTCAGCTCAGTTTGTTTTTCAGATCTCCGACTTTAATAGACTTCAATCATTAATGTCATACTTTTTTTTACCGATATAAGGAGTTGGTTCTCCTGAGCTTATCAATTCAATTCAGTTCAGCTCTTGACAATACCTTTACTCTCACATTGCACTATTCCTTTCACTTCCCTTCAGTACAATTCAGCTCGGTTCAATTCGGTTCAGTTCAGATTTAATTCAATTCAATTTAAGCTCATTTATGCCGAATAGAAAATGCCCTGAATAGGTAAATATAAGATTTTTTGCAATTTTGGAAAAACATGCCATAAGTGGATCTTGATTCAAAGTATTTTCGAGACGAATGTAATGGTATAAAAATTATAATTTTATGAGAATTGAAATGAAAGTTATGATAATTTTATAATTTCATATCAGTATTAGTTTTAGATAAGGGATGTAACTTCTTATTAGGGATAAAATTATTCTTTTTAATTATTGTTCAACAAAAATTAAGTTATCAATTATTTATTCATGATGACGTGGAGCGAAGTGGTGTCTCCTTTCGTTACGGTTTATTGTATAGATATATTTTGATTGCTTTTTTATGTGTATAATGACATTTATGAACTTTTTATGTTTTAGTGTTATAATTATGAGCAAAAACTTACAAGCCAATATCTAACGCCTATTGTTAAAACCAACTGTATTTTGTTAAACATTGATAAAATTTGTAAGCAACTACATCGATAATATTATTATCAAACACCAATAATATTATTATGTCCTAAATCAACAATATAATGTCCTATACTAATAACAACATTGTGTCAATCAAAACTTGTTACTTCATTATTGTCAAACACCAAAACTGTCTCTCATTTAAGGGGTTGAAATTACTGAAGTGCCCCCGTTAGAGGACAATTAGCCTCTAACCGTTATGGGTTTATCCCTTCTCATAACCGTTAGCGTGGGATAAGTTGGACCCTACATGCAATTACCATCCGAACCTAAGAGCTCCTTTGGGGATAAAATATACCTCCCCCATTTGCATTTTCTATATTGAAATAGGGATCTCCTTGAGTGGAGTAAGTTCTACATTTATTAAGCAACCCTTTTATATTGAGAGGTAAACCTTGTATATTGATAGGCTTCCCATTTATAAAAGTAAAGCTGATGACATGTGACAACCCACCATAATTCATTTTTGGGTGGTTTTCATGTGGTGGGGTATGAGAAAGTGTGCGAGAGAATATAAATGGGGAATCCCATGATGGGAGGTATGAAAAGAGCACCATTAATGAAATATTTTAGTTCAAAGAATAAAAGATTTTCTTTGTTTAAACATTCAAGGCAAAAGTTTAATTTAGAAGCGTACCATTTGGCTACTTATTTTACCTAGTAGCTTATTATTTGGCTACTTCTCAGAAGGAATTACTTTATAGGGGCATAATGCTCCTGAGTTTTCAAGTCAAAAGTTTGGAATAGAGAGGAGGTTTGGTTTCGGGTTAAAACTTCTTTTAAGAGGGGTAGACTATAATTCCCCATATTTTTTTAGTTTTTTGATTAAATAGTTTTAATTATTTTTGACGTGTTAAAGCTATTTAAAATTAGTATTTTCAGTAAATAGGGTATTTTAGTAAATTCAACAAAAGGGTATTTTGGTAATTTTATCATTAAGGGTATTTTAGTCTTTTCAAAAAACGTAGTCTTTCTCCACTATAAAAGGGAGGAATTGGGGTTTCCTTCATCACTTACTAGCCACCATCTTCACAAGGAGTAATTAGGGTTTCTCTTTTCTCTCTTCTCTCTAAAACCCTAGTTTTTGTTCTACATTCAATTCCTCAATTGATTCAAGCTTTTAATTTAGTTTTCTTCATTGATTTTTGTAGGAGGATCATTCAAGCACCAAAGTGAAGCAAAGTTTTTTTTTTTTTTCATTTTCCTTCTCTTTTCCTTTCTCTTTTTCTTTCTTTCGTTCTTCCCTTATTCGCCCTCTTCCTCCGCCACGCTGCGGCTGTTGGCCGGCGAGAGACCCAACCGCCACTGCCAGTCGACTAGTGGTGTGGGTGGTCCTCGTGGTGGGCACCCGTTTGGATTTAATTGCTTGGTTTTTGTGGTTTTCGAACCACATGCTTTTATAAAAAAAACTATTTTTATTCGTTATTTTATTAATTAATTTACTGTTGTATTTATTTAATAAATTATTAGTTTTTATGAGGTTTTAAGCATTAGTTTGTATAGGACTTTTTCTACTAGTAAAGATTTCAAGTTTTATGATTTAAAAGGGTTTTTATAGCGTCTTCAAAAAAAATCAGATTTGTTATTATTATTTTAAGGCTGATTTTATTTATTAGTAGCCTTGAATTGTTTGTTGTTATGTACTAATTATTAGTACTTTGTTATTGATAGGTTCCAAGCATTGTAGAAGCAATTTTGACTTTTGTTTGGTGATTTCAGTGTAGTAGCAAGGTGCATACACTTTGACCTTTGACATTGGTGGTTTTTAGTTAAGGATTATTTGTTGAGCATGAGAAGAAAGGAGAGCCTTCTGTCTTACGATTGTTGATTGTTTAAGGGTTATGTTAGGGTTATTTGCTTCTAATAATGCAACATTTTGACGACTCACAAATAATAAAGGAACCTTTTGATTATTCTAGAATATAACAACCTTTATACCCCATTAATTTTGAGTAAGTCAAGTTGAGCGACCGGTAACCTGAACAAAGGATAATTTTTTAATTACAACTCTTAATTCTAATTAATCAAACTTAAAAACAAAACTAAACTTAATCCACTCACCCCCCTACCCACTGCCACCAACTGAACCCACCCCGTACCCACAAACACCCTCCCTCCCCGTCCCCAGCCACGAAAATCCCACACCCACTGCTTCCCTTAAACTCAATGAGAGGAGAAGAAACCTCTAAAGATATCAAACACAACTCAAACCAGCAGGCTTTTACAAACTCTCAATCCATGCTCTACCAACACTACTCTACTTCTTATGATCAAAATAGTCTATTCTAGTTTTAATCAAACTCTTAATCACATTGTTGCTATGAAGAACTTTCCTTCCCATAAAGCAATATTCCCCACTCTCCAAATCATGTACACCACAACACAGATAACAAATTTCACAATCTGTTTCTTCACCTTTGAGCCTTTACAGCTCATTCTTTTCTATACGGTCCACTACACAAGTGACTTTTCCTTCCATCCTAGACCAAGCCAAACCAGCAAGCTAGCAGAACCAGTTTGTTGTACACATACCTGAAAAATAAGTGTGTATGATCCTCTGTATCTGCACCACAAATCAAACACTGATCATCTATACAAACTCCAAATCTGCTCAATTTAGACTTAGTTTTCCGTCTAGCTTTTACAGCAAGCCAAGATATGAATATATGCTTGGGAATGATGAATCTATCCCATGTAGCATTACACCACCTAACTTTAAGAGTACTACTAGTAGTTGTAGCTACTTTATATAATTTCTGAATAGAGTAACCAGCCTCAGCCTCCCATTGTGCCATATTCAGATTACCAAGCTGAGCTTTAACTTCACATATTTATTTGACAATCTAGCTGGCAGTGCTAGGAGTTTGGAACTCCCACCAGCTTCTATCTTTAATATACACCCCATGCATTCACTTCACCCATAAATCATCTTTCATGCTACCAATGTGCGAGATTATCTTCCCAATAGCTATCTGATTCCAAGACTTCAATTTTCTAACACCTAGACAACCATATTTCTTTCGGTCGCACACATCATCCCACTTTACATAGCCACCTCTACAACTGTTGCTCAACCCATGCCAAAGATAATTTCTACAAATATCATTGATTTTCTTCACTATAGAATGTGGGAGAAGAAAAATCTGAGACCAGTAGCTACATATGCTTTAAAGCACAGAATTAATAAGTCAACAAATGAGAGATGTATTCTGGAAGTCATTTTCTCTATAAGTATCTCACAATCTGTAGCTGAGATCTACTTATCACTGATTGGAACATCCAAATATCTAAAATGGAAATCACTAACACTAAAACCAGAATGATCCCTCAATCTATGAACTTCACCAACTGCCATACCCATTGTATAGAGAGCAGATTTGCTATTATTAGCAACCAAGCCTGAGGATTCAGAGAAAAGTTTCAGCCCTTGAAGGAGAAGATATGCTGATTTAACCTCACCTTTACAGAAGACCACAAGATCATCTACAAAACACAAATGATTGAGCTGCAAGCTAGCACATCTTAGATGAAATTAAACACTTCTAGATCACCAACATACTTTAGAATTCTAGTTAAGTAATCCATGCATAAACAAAAATAAGTGGAGACATTGATCTCCTTATCTCAGCCCTTTTTTTGATGGGAAATACCCCCTCAGTACCACCAGTAATAATGAGAGTAATATGAGGAGTAGTGATACAAGCCATAATAACTCTCACAACCTGATCAGGGAACAACAAATTAAAGCTCCCAACAGATCCTCAATGAACCTCCAACCAACTGAATCATAAGCCTTCCTAAGATCTATTTTCATAAGTACACCATCTTTTTGTTGTATCCTTTTATAATGTTATAAGATCTTGACAAATAAGGACATTATTAATAATCCGTCTACAGTTACAATGCACCTTTAGGAGTAATGAGTTCAGGTAGAACGCTATTCAGTTTACAACAAATGAACTTAGTGATAATTTTATACAACACAGAGCAACATGCTATAGGTCTAATATCACCAATTATAGCAGGGTTTTTCACTTTTGGCACTAAACTAATAGTAGTGATATTAATTTTCTTAGAATCTTACCAGTTCTGAAGAAATCCAACAATGCAGCCACAATAACCTCACCAACTATATCCCAAGTTTGCTCGTAGAAGCAGAATTGTACCCATCCAACCCAGGTGCTCTGTTATCTAGAGTTTAGAAGAGTTTACTTCATTAGCTATGAAATTCCAACTTAGCCTGGTTTGTTGTTCATCAAAGAGAACCTCCCCTTTGCTACTATTCTGGCATAAACTATGTAGTTACAATTTTCACTTATCCCTAGAAGCTTCTTGTAGAAATCAAGAAACTCCTCTGTGACTTCAGCTGGTGATTGAGTCCACTCCCCTCTGATTTTTTCCACAGCATTAATCCTATTACGTAGAGCTTGTTAATCTGCTCTCATTGCTACACCACCACCAAGCCCATTGCATAACTAATCAAATCACGAAACTGGAATACATATTATGATAGTAGTAGTTCATGTTTCAGCATACATCTTGCAGATTGTGTAGTACATGATCTATTTTCTCAAGAATGTCAAGTAAAGAATATATAGCATCATGGAACACTTATTTCCCATTAACCGTCAAGGACCACATATTCCAATCAGGACCTGTGTCTAGATAAATCATGCTCTCATAAGACATAACCGCTTTTGGACCTTTCTTCTGCTTCCTAAGCCCAACCCACAAACCGTCACATGGTTGTGGAGTTTAACACCCTAGGCATTACATTTACAACCCTTCGTCTCAAGGCCATTTACAGCATCCTTAGTCTTTGTAGACTCTCCCTTGTGGTGTAATTAGTCAATGACCCATGGCCTCTTTCAAGATGATGTAGTCCTATCCCTAGCCAAATTATGGAACCATTGTAGCATATAACGAGATTCAGAGCAAGTAGGAATAAGAAACTGACAAGATTTAGGTTTAATTGTTGTGTCCTTGCATTGATCTCGATTAGGGTATTAAATGCAACCTAATAACCCTCTTAAACACATGGGCCAAGAGACTTAAATACAAGTAATAAATACAAGAAGCCCATTCATAAACTATACGTTACATAGCCGCTAACACCCCCCCTCAAGTTGGAGCATGGGGATCGAGAATGCCCAACTTGCGCAAGAGATAGAGGAACTGGCGCTTGCCGAGAGCCTTAGTGAAGATATCAGCCAGTTGCTCAGTAGTAGAGACATGACACGGAAGAATAAGACCATCCTGAACAGCATCACGAACATAATGACAATCAACCTCAATGTGTTTAGTGCGTTCATAAAAGACGGGGTTTTGAGCAATGTGGAGAGCCGACTTACTGTCACAATATAAAAACATAGCACGTGTCTGATTAACTCCAAGACTGTCCAAAAGAGCCTTGAGCCATTTTAACTCACAGGTGACAGCAGCCATGGAACGATACTCGGCCTCAGCCGACGACCGAGAGACTGTATGTTGTTTCTTGGTCTTCGAAGAGAATGGAGACTCACCAAGAAACTCCATCCAGCCAGAGAGCGACCGTCGTGTCAGGGGGAAACTGGCCCAATCGGAATCACACCAACCAGAGAGAGATAAATCACAAGAGGAAGAAAGAAGAATACCCTGACCAGGACAACCCTTCAAATACCGAACTGCACGTAAGGCGGCATCCCAATGCTCACGACGAGGAGACTGCATAAACTGGGCCAGGATATGAACTGTGTAGGCAAGATCGGGGCGTGTGAAGGCCAAGTAAATCAGACGGCCAACCAAACGACGATAAGACTCAGGATCAGACATCAGAGGGCCAGTAGCAAGAGCCAGGGTGTGATTCGGTTCTATCGGAAAGGCAGCCGGTTTAGCCCCGAGAAGACCGACTTCAGCAATAATATCCAGAGCATACTTTCGTTGACAAAGAAAGAGCCCGTCACCACTCCGAGCAACTTCAATGCCAAGAAAGTATTTCAGCACCCCTAAGTCTTTCATATGAAAGCAAGCACCCAAGTAGTCCTTGAAAGAGGACATGACAGAAGAATTGCCAGAGATAATAAGGTCGTCCACGTACACAAGCACATTCAGCTGAATCGTACCCTGGCAAAGAGTGAATAGGGAATAATCAGAGTATGACTGGCGGAAACCATAGGACTTCAAAGAGGCAGCCAACTTAGCAAACCAGCAACGAGGAGCCTGCCGTAGACCATAAAGTGACTTCTTCAACCTGCACACCTGACCAGAAGTAGCTGGAGTGAAGCCTGGGGGGAGCTTCATATAGACCTCCTCAGAGAGATTGCCATGTAAGAAGGCATTATGAACGTCCATCTGATGTAGTTCCCAATTCTTAGCAGCAGCAACCGCAAGAAAGGCACGGATTGTGACCATCTTGGCAACGGGAGCAAAGGTCTCATGATAATCAATTCCCTCAACCTGATGATTGCCAAGTATGACCAACCGGACCTTAAGACGTTCAACGCTGCCATCAGAATTATACTTGATCTTGTAAACCCATTTGCAACCCAGAGCCGTTTTTCCGAGGGGAAGAGACTCAATGACCCACGTGCCATTATCCTCAAGAGCTTTGATCTCCTTTTGCATTGCAGCTTGCCAACCAGCATCAGTCATAGCCTCCTTAAAGGAGCGAGGCTCTACACCCTCAATAATAGCTGCAAGAAAAATGCGATGTCGTGCAGAAAAATTATTACTACTGACAAAATGTGCTAAAGGATAAGGAGTACCTGAGGAATCTGAAGGGGTGGAGTGAGGGACGGAATGGGAGGACCGAGCAGCAGGAGTAACAAAGTCACGTAAGAGAACAGAGGGCCGTTTTTCTCGAAAACCATGACCCAAGGCCTCATGAGCAGGAGTAAATGTGGAAGAGCTCTCAAGGGAAGGTACGGAGCTAGTAGGCCCAATATGAGTGTCTGGCGGGTCTGTGGAGCGTGGAAGGGACAACTCAGCATGGGTAGAAGGAAGAATAGGCAGGGATGTGGGCTCATTTTGTGAAGGAGTAGGGGCGGAGGTCAGCGTGGGAAGGAGAGGAGTGATGGTAGGCTGATTTTGTGGGGTAGGAGGAGTGGGCTCAACAACATCCTCATCCAAATCATCATCAGTAGCCAAAACGACATCATTAGCACAAGAAGGATCGAAAAACCCATTAGAATCCTCAACTACAACATCATCAGGTGCATGGGCAAACGGAAATTCGGTTTCATAAAATAACACATCCCGTGACACAAAAAACTCCTCTTTATCAAGATCATACAATTTCCACCCCTTTTTACCGTTAGGATACCCGACAAAAACACACCGTCGCCCTCGAGGAGCAAACTTATTACCTTTGGCACGTTGGTTGTGGGCAAAACATAAACAACCAAAAACCCGTAAAGAGGTAAAGTCCGGGGCCTTGCCAAGAAGCATTTCCTAAGGGGTTTTATTGTGCAACAAACCAGAGGGAGTTCGGTTTATTAAGTATACGGCACCAAGAACACATTCGCCCCAAAAAGATTCAGGTAAGTCAGATTGAAACATAAGAGCATGACCCACATTTAAAATATGTTGATGTTTACGCTCAACCCGTCCATTCTGTTGAGGGGTCCCAACACAAGAAGTTTGAAATAGAATCCCATTAGTAGCAAAGTAATCGTGCATGCAAATAAATTCCGTTCCATTATCACTGCGAATAGTTTTGACTTTTATCTCAAATTGTCGTTCTACCATGGCTAGAAAGGAACAAAAATACTTAGAGACTTCTGTTTTACTACGCAACAAATACACCCAAACGGCACGTGAATAATCATCAACCAAAGTCAAAAACTACACAGCATTACACGAGGAAAGTAAACTATGAGGACCCCATAAATCACAATGAACAAGTTCGAAAATACGACTCGTTTTATTACTACTAACAGGAAAGCTATCACGTGTTTTCTTGGCCATAGGGCAAGTCACACAGGGTTTATTCAAACTCTTCTTAGAGGTACTACTACTAATGGCGGGAACTAACTTGAGAACTCTGTCCGAAGGATGCCCCAATCGACGATGCCACAAATCAAACTCCGAAATTCCCGTTGTTGTGACGGCATGAACTGTAGGAATGCTCCGGAAGAAATAAAGTCCGTCCCTCCATTCACCTGCTCCAATCAGATTCCTGGTACGTTGGTCCTGTATAGCACACAAAGAGTCAGAAAATCGCACAAGACATTTAGAATCATCAATTAATTGAGTTACGGAGATTAGGTTGCATTGAAATTTCGGCACATAGAGAACATTCTCAAGAACAAGGTCTCGAGACAAAGACACATGACCCATCAATGTTGCCACAACATGCTTCCCGTCCGGCAACCCAACGGGCCAATGCTCGAGCATACGAGATTCAACCAACCAATGTGCATTACCCGTTACATGGTGCGTTGCACCTGTATCAATTATCCACTTCAAGGATGAGAACTCACCCGTCATATGTTCCTTGGAAACGGAAGACTCACTATTAATCATGTTGAGAAAGGTCTTTACTTGATCCGCACTAAGATCGGCAAGGGCATTAGGACCGGCAGCAGCATCAGTCACGGCGTGGGCTCGTGTCTGCTCACGCCCACGCCCAGCAGCAGTTCCTGGACCACCAGGGGCAGCAGCAGCAGTAGTAGATGAGCGTCCCCGAGCACGGTTGCGCTCCTCCCACCACTCCGGATAACCGTGTAGTTTAAAACACGTGGAATTATCATGACCACGCTGTTTACAATGATGACAAAACAGCTTACTTTTATCAATTCGAGTACGAGGACGCTCTGCTTGCAAAGCGAAGATACTTGTGTCCTCATGAGCCAATTTCCCGCGCGCAATGGCATGCGATTTCTCTTCTTGAATTAGAGCTTGGTACGCCCTATCCAACTTAACAGCAGGGGTTTGTGAGAGTAAGTTCGACCGTACGAGCCCAAACGCTTCATCATCGAGGCCAATCAAAAACTGATGGAGTCTCTCCTCATCACGATCTTCCACCAATTTTTGCAATATCACAGTGACAATTGTTACAAGCAAATTGCGAAGCGGTTTTAGTTGGTAGAGTTCATCATAAAGGCTCATGAGTTTATTAAAATAATCATCCACACTCATAGACTTGCTCTGTCTGCATCCGATGATGTCGCCGCGAAGCTGTTGCAGTCTGGGTCGGTTAGCAACGCAGAAGCGTTTTTCAAGATAATCCCACAGAGGTTTTGCCTCTTCATGGTGGGGAATAGATGCAGCGAGTTTAACATCCAAGCTACGAAGAATCCATGAAACCAACATCGAGTTCACGGTCTCCCAATTAAGTAATTTTCTTGTCTCTGTCGGTTTACGAATCGTCCCATTGATGAACACGTATTTTCGTCTAGCTTTGAGTGAGATTATCAATTCTCTCACCCACGCAACATAATTGTCGCCTTTGAGAACGACATGGCTGATGCTATTACCCGCCTGATCTCCGGGGCCAAGAAAATATGGCGAGGTTGGGTCAATTTTCGTTTCTTCCCCTGCATCCATGGCAGAACACGAGCTGGTTCACGCTGGCGAGGTTCGTGGCTGTTGACGGAGGCAAGAGACGGCAGTAACACAGTCCGGCGGTTTGCTAAGCGGCCGACTCTGATACCATGACAAGATTTAGGTTTAATTGTTGTGTCCTTTCATTGATCTCGATTAGGGTATTAAATACAACCTAATAACCCTCTTAAACACATGGGCCAAGAGACTTAAATACAAGTAATAAATACAAGAAGCCCATTGATAAACTATACGTTACATAGCCGCTAACAGAAACTAATATTATTCCTAAACTAATTACGATTAAAACAGTAAATAAAGCTCTAGAACCTAAACCATATAGGATATAAAAATTTCTCAGCAAACAAGCCAGCCATAAATAAACTCACAACATAGTATGCATGGTTGGACAAGCGCAAAGAGATGCCAAGGAAGTGCAGTCCAAAAATCGCCCGGTCACATTTTGCCTGTGTTGTTTCATCTTTACCGTGTTCATGTCAATCATTTATTTACCTTTCTGCCATTTCTGTCTATTTTTGCTTAGTTTTTCTAGCTGAATTTATAAGAGTTTCTAGCAAAATCTAAGTGGCACTTCTATCCCCAATTTGCACTTTAAATTTGCACCGATGTTTATTTTCTGTTTGTTGATTTAGTCTTAGAGGGTGGTGATAGAATAATGGGTGTACATGCTAACCTCATGGATATGGATCCATGAATTGTTAACTTCCCTTTCTTTGAGTCTTTATTAGGTATGGGTAAATACTGATGTGCGTGATACTCTCTGATCTCCTATCTTAACCCAAGCGAAAACTTTACCAGACATGACTCTTATCATTAATAATTGTGTCTTTTACAAGTCATGTTTTCATGATTTCTTTGCGTACTAGTTCTCTCTCCTAGTCCTGCTTTTGTAGTTTATGCAACTCCAAGGCCATATTGTAAGCTCAATAATTATTGTTTTTACAGGAATGTATCAAATTCGAGAAGCTAATCAAATGGTCGAGGAGTTTATGCTTGCTGCCAATGTTTCAGTTACATAAAAAGTATTGAAAAGTTTTCCGTTTTGTTCCCATATTTAGGTACATCCTATTTTCCCTAATCATGGGCTTTTTGATTAGAGTGATATAAAGCTTCCATTTGTTTAAATGCTGTGAATATTTGGATGATGTTCCCCATTGCTCAGCTCAGCATAGACCTGTGTTACCTATCCTGCGTTACAAATATGGAAGCGTGAACACATTTTGTTACCTAGTTTTATAAAGTTGGCCCAAAAAGTATACAACTTGCATGTACCAATTCGCCTCTTTTGGATTATAATTTGCTACGCGTATCAGGTAACATTGGCATATATAGGCACTTCGCCCCAAGTGGGTGCTTAGTGCAGTTACTGTAGACATATCCTTTCTTAAAAAGTGACTATTTTTTTTGAGTTTTGAAGAGTAAAGGTGCATTTAGATTTGCAAGCTACTTTGTTCAATTGAAATTTTAGCTTTGTTTCCTTTTGTAATATGCTCACAGGCGTCACCCTTCTCTAACAAGAGAGATGCTCGAGCCTCTGCTACGCACTGCTGGCTGCTGCTGCAATCGGCCTTGATTTGGATGTCTCATCATCCAAGGCACTTGCTGATTCACTTGACCGGGCTGTGGTAAGTGTTTTTCTGTCTTCATTTCTCCGCATCTGTTCGACTAGAAAGCAAGGACAGATGGGTGGGGGCAGGGGTTGCTTGTTTGCAACAAGCTTCATGTATAGTACGTTCATCGACTCCAAGCATCATGAACTTTTCTGCCTATGTCCACTGCTTTTTTCCTCCCTAAGTAAGCAAAGGGGAAAACATTGTGTTGCTCACTTAAACATTTTTTCCTCCGTTCTCTTAACAACGTTATTAGAACCCTTCTTGCTCATGCTTCCCTCCCATCTTATTTTTTTTGGGCATAATGCGGTACAAATGGCCACGTACCTCCTCAATATTCTTCCTACTAAACACCTTGACTATCTCTCCCCCCTTCGGATTCTATTCAATAGGGATCCTTGTTATTCTCATTTAAGGGTTTTTGGTTGTTTGTGTTTTCCCCTTTTTTCGTCCACCACTATTCACAAACTTCAACCCCGCTCTACCCCTTGTGTGTTTTTGGGTTACCCCGCCAACCATCGTGGTTACAAGAGCTACGATCCTTTTTCGACAAACCGGCCTCCTCAAGCACTAACATGGAACTGGCTTGATAGAAGGGCGGTAGAGGGTCACTTTGACGTAGTAAAGTACCTACGCCGTTGTAGGCCTCCGTAAGACCCGCAACCATTTGTAACACCAAGCGATTATTCGAAACAGGCGCACCAAGATTCTTCAACTGATCAAACAACATCTTCAGACGTTGACAATACGCCGAAGCGTTAGGAAAATCCTCCATAGTAGTGTTGGAGAATTCTTGCTCTAGAGTAACGGCACGAGACATCTTATTGTCTTGAAAATGTCACGTAGCCGTTCCCAAGCCTCTTGTGCCGTAGAATCAGGCTCAAGAATTGTGTTCAATAGATCATCCGAAATCGTACCATAAATCCATTTCAACACGGTGGCATCAATAGTGGACCTTTCCTCCTTTTCGTCATCCGTACTAGGGGTTTTGGTCTTTGCCGTCGGGATTATGTGATGAATAACTCGATTAGAACGAGCATGGATCTTAAATAACTCTGCCCACGTAGAGTATTGAACGTTTTCCATGTCAAGGATGATCGGAACATTGTGTTTAATATTAGAACTAGTCGGAGAAGGAAGAAGAGAAGAAGAAGAAGAAGAAGAGGAAGAAGAGGATTTGCCGGTCATGGTGGCAGGTTTTGTGAGAGTCGCCGGCGAGGGATGATCTCGGCCAGACGGTGAAGGTGGACGGCTAGGGACGGAAGTCTTGTGGAAAAAATTAATAACCTAGCAATCTGATCCGGATTCTCGCAACGAGATGTATGACACAGGTGAGGGTTCTTGATATTTTGGATATAATCTGTCATATTCTTTGATGATTGAATCTCTAATTTGCAATTTCTTCCTCTTCACAATTTTAGGCAGTGTATTTCTGCAGTGGATATCTCAGTCCTGCAGAGTATCTTCATTATGGTCTTGCCGCTCCTTTGTACACTCATTTTACTTCTCCTATTAGGAGATAATGCAGGTTGGTGAAAAAATTGTGGTTCTATTAGCTTAGTTATTTAGTAGCATGAGTGCACTCTGTTCTACTTGTGTAATTACATATTCTTTTATGCTTCGTGTTTCGCAGATGTAGTAGTACACAGGTTATTAGCTGCATCCATAGGGATATCCAAGCTCCCAGCAATATTCCAGGATAGGCCTCTTATGGCTATCCATTATTGCTTTCAGATTTAAATTATCGACATAGAAATGCCCAAATGGCTGGGCGGGCTTCATTGGAGCTTCATACACTAATATACTTCAGAAAACGGTATGTGGATTCCGATCCTTCCCTTTGCACCAGCAGGATGTGTTGGAGATGTTTAGACCTTTTTACACCATTTCAACTATTCTACTATCTGCAGGCCCACTGATGCGGATTCACTATGATCCAATGGATTTATTGTATTCGTGCCCAAGTATGTTTTCTAGTCTCCTCTATTGTCTCTTCTTTTCGTGTTTCTTAACTTCAATGGATGCTTAGATAGTAACTTGATACCAGAACTTGTGTCTAGTTTTGTCTCCGTGAAAGAATTACTATGTGGATTTATCATGTGTGATTGACAGCATGATTCATGTCCAAGTACAGTCTGCAGTAATTTTAGTAGGACTAGCTTACAGATGCTGATATATTCATGCATTTTCATAATAGATTTTCTTATGTATTAAATTATTACTCGGGAAGGTTGGCCTCTCGAGTCAGTGAATATCTTGGTACATGCAGGTTGCTGCACAAGTCTTTGTTTTGTTTCCTTTCTTTAGGTTAGACATCTTGCACTCAGGCACACCTTCTAGGAGCACTAGGAAAGCCTCTAAGATGAATGGACTTCTTTTCACATATGCATGTAAACACAAGACTACAAGAGCATGCATCTTTCTGGAAGTTTCAAATTTGCCTCCTCTCAAGGCCAGGATACAGGAACTGTCAAGTGTTGATTTTATTCATGGTCATTTGTTTCAGCCCTATTGCATAACTAAGAGTAAGAAAATTCATTTGCTTGTTATGATGCCTGCCAATGCAAACTGCAGATTTCTCTGCGTTGCTCTAGATCTCTTTCTTGTGTTTACCGTCTCTCCCTCTGCTCTCGTTTCTCCCCTGCCCCTAAACGACGCTATCTGATGTGCTCGTTGTGTCAGTTGAAGTGTATTTAACTGCAAGAGGTGATGATGGGAGTGGAGAGTGGGTGGTAGACGAGCAGAATCAGCAGGTTAAAAAGGCAGATGATAGCATGTGCTACAATGTTCTGCGGATGGTGAGGATACATTTGGAGGTGGTAGAACCCCAGCCAAATAGGCCTAAACTTCAACTGACTCTTACACCATGATTCCCAATTCTCTATAATCTGTTCGTTTGGAGGCACAAGTCTAATTTGGACGATCGAGGTTTCGTTTTTGTAGAAGTAATTTCATGAGTTGTCTAGTGTAAATTATGAGGTATACGAAACTCCGAGTGGTTTTATAACATTACATTAAACTATATATATTATTTATTTTAAGAAAGCATGCGAATTACTTTATCTGAATTAGATCTTGTTTATAACTTGGTCAATACGATTGTAGACCATTTTCTTTGAAGTGATGTGGTTATATAAGTACAAGTGTACAACTACTCTCATTTCCCATATTGTTCAAATGTGCCCCTACCACTTGGGCTAAATGTACATTGAGACCATTACTTATTCAAAGTTGTTAAAAGTATTAATTCTACATTCTAGCAACGTTTATTTCACTCTTTTTTAATATGTAAATGATGTGAATGAATATAGTCAGAGCTAACCCAAGCTAACCCCATACGCTGGAATGTAAAAGTTGAACTAAACCTACCCACACTAAATTTAACTTTCGTAGTTTTTGGTCCAATATTTGTGAGTTAGGCAGTTGGAAGGTAAGGGAATTCCCACCCTTGTTCCTAGTGGGTTTTGTCCTTGATCCCATCGCATGAGGTCAAATCTTTACGACTAGGCCGACTTTGTTTGATAGCTAAACGTATGAACTTCACTCGAATGCTTAACAACATAAACCACTCAAATTGATCAGAACCTAGTAATTCAATATCATAGTATTTACTACATATGATGAGAATAAGAAAAAAATTACAAATTTTGATTTTACATATTTGTAATGTATCCCATTATTTTTTTAAAAGAATAACTAGTAGTAAACATACTAAAACATGAAATCCTAAATGTAGTCCTTTAATTATACAATATTGCTATCTATGTCAGTAATGCATGAATCTGATACATTCCCCTCGCCCTTCAAAAAAATAAAAATAAGAGTAATACAAGTGTGTATATGTATGGAATCATCCCTGAGTTGTGCTGGAGTAGAGCTTGTTCTTCAATTTTTTTAACCACATTTTTGGGTCTAAAAGTTGC
Source organism: Patellifolia procumbens (assembly GCA_947645195.1). Classification (NCBI taxonomy): domain Eukaryota; kingdom Viridiplantae; phylum Streptophyta; class Magnoliopsida; order Caryophyllales; family Amaranthaceae; genus Patellifolia; species Patellifolia procumbens. The sequence goes on from CANSGD010000144.1 coordinate 7,896,496, forward strand.
ACGACTAGAGCTGAATGTGTGCGTTATCCCCATAATCAACTAGTATATATAGTTTCATCTGCATCATTTCGTATTCCTTGTTACTTCGACAATATCAGTTGTTGAGAATCAGGCTATTTGATCATCTATGCGACAATTTTTACAGAACGTCTCGAATATTTCTTGCTTGAAGAATCATAAAATCATGCTCATGCTCATGCTCATGCTCATGCTCATCCTTATCCTTAAACCTTTGTTCAGGTTAGGATCCACATAAATACAGTGGACCAGAAAGTAAGTGCAAGTGCTGCAAAAACATATGTCCATAGAAATATTACTGAGCACTCTTCTTGTCCCACGTCAAAAAGTTGTGCCATGGTTCCTGTAAAACCATCCATATACATAACAAAATAAATAAGTTTATCAAGGAAAATTATCCCTAGTTTGGCCAATCTTGTATGATTCTTATGTGTCACCATTAGTTGATAATGCATATATAGGTTGATGATAACTATTACTTAGGTTTTAATGAAGTTACCGTTAATGCATAAATGAGAACACGAGGTTACTGATATATGGGGTTATTTATAATGCTGCAGTGTCATTTGAGTATGCGAGGTACTATGGAAGCAGGATCTAAAAGTTTAGGTGTTCATGACTGACCAATGCTCATGGCAGGAGGGAGTGTGAACTGAAGCATCAGCACAAAACGATACAAAGGGTCTGGTGGGAGGAACCCAAAACTATCTGCTGCTTTTACTACTCCAACTCCAATTATTGGAAGTAGCAAGTATTTAACAAATAAGATCCCCAAAATCACAGTCGTCTTTACTTTTGCTGATCTTAATCCTGTTTAAACCAAGCATTTAGTCAGAGATTGCGCTATTCATCATTTGTAAAAAAAATTATATGATCTAATATAACAATCTGAAATTAGTTACCTTGAATAAGGTTACCACCTAGAATAAGGGTGATACAAGGTATTGTTCCATCCCTGCAAAAGAGTTACTATACAGTTCAGTGTAGCTGTATTCTGGTGGTTTTAGCTGTGAACATCAACAGACATACCCTAGCAATTTGAGACAATCTTGAAGCACTCGAAGTGGCGCATCATCTCCTATGATAAGGCTCTTTAACCAAGTAACAGCTCCAAATGTGAGTCCGATAACCTGAAAGAAAAGTGTAATTGCATAAGCTAGTTGAAGGCCGTGTTAGGCAACAACTTTCCAAGTAGCTTTTAGAGAATTGACCAAGTCAAAATTCTTCTCAAGATGAAAAAGGGTGTTTGATAAAGTGGTGTTAAAGGTAGCCTGTAATGGTTGATGCCTTGATGTAGTGTATGAAAAGGCTAATTTGAGGTAGAGGTAGCTTTTGGCCCTTTGGAGTAGCCTTTGAAGGTATGAAAATGGTGTCTTTTTATCTTTCACAAACTCAACAGCTGGTTCCACAGATTACTAATTGTTTCAAAAGCTAGTTAAATCTCTAGCCCACTTATATCAAGAATGAACAACTAGTGCAACAGCAAACAGCCAACAGCCAATAGCTACCACAACATCTACTTTTGACGAACAAGACCAATTAGGAACCACAGAATTACACACGCTTACAACCTATCTAGAAGTCTGCATGTCTTCAGATGCATATATAGTTGAGTAATCCCTTTTTATATACCCTAGCCGCTTTTCCACCATTCCGACTTAGGACTGACCTCAATCACAGACTTAATATTTATTTACCATGCTTTGTCTTCACTCACTGACTCATAAGCACCCATCCAAGGACTAATGTCAGGCTGTCAGCTAAATATAGCTTAATTGTGGAGTTCGGTAACATATGGACTCATATAATTCTATTAGGCTTGCTTTTACTGATTATGCAGGGCTTAACGTAGTCTGCTAAAGTTATAGTGGATAGAAAAAGAGACTCACTGCAGCAACAGTAGGAGGTGCCATTAGTTCTTCTGTAATCTGACGTAGAAGCTCCACTATCTTCCGCCACAAGGGCTGAGTTTTCTTTATCTGAGACGCCTACAAAATGTTAAATGTCCAATGAGTGACAACTATTCTTATCATGCTAATTTCTGCATGATGCATAGCCATAGTACAGAAAAAAGAGCTTACAGGATGATTTTCTGCACTATACCCTTGAATCTCCCCATTGAGAAGATGAGTTTTTGCATCGGCTTCTAAGTCCTTGTTTGGATCCCTTGAAGCCTCCTGCTCTGCCGCTTTTAGTTCCTTAAACTTTACGGATGAACTCCTCACCAAATGCAAAGTGTAAGTCCATATGTAAAACCCACCAAGCTGCAATAAATGGTAACATACTCAAGATAATGATGCCTTATGTTAACTCTTAATATCTAGCTTAAGAATGATATGAAGACTGTTTGTTAAGACTGAATATATGAAAGTTACTAAAAATCAGAGAGCTTTTTGTCTGTACCGCCATGGAGAAAGAGGCATAAGAGAGACCGATAGAAGAACAAGCAGCATGGTCGTCACCAAATGGACTGCCATCTTCATGGCAGATGGCAGGGAGTACGATAAGAACGAGGTTTCCCAAGTTTGCTGGGGTATCCAAGAAGGGAAAAGAACTGTTAGAAATCTGAAAATTATAACTTTACATGCTAGAATTTACAAAGAGATTTCAGAGCTAGGAAAACAGAAACTGAGAAAATAAAGTGGAGTTACCTGATGAGCAAGACGCGATAACGAGACCTTCTAGGTGTAACCCAGGTTTCAGCAATTTTACTGCAATCCATCCAAGGATTCCTCCAATTAAAAATGTTAACCCTACATTTATGGGCATAAACCACCTGCAGTATGAGATAGACCATGCAAAGATGTAGTTGTGATATATACCAAGCTCACACATGCCCTGTATGGCTGTATGTACATAATATAACAGTATTTGGCAACTTAATGTCACTACTACATAATGGTCAGAATCTAATTAGAGAACCATATGAGGACCATAATTACATATATAGGGATCACCATATGAGGACCATAATTACATATATAGGGATCACCATATGAGGACCATAATTTCATTATTTGCAGCGGGCCCATTGCAAATAATGCTCCCATTGCTAAGGAATAATTAGAGATAGCCAAGCCGATTAGACCGAATTAGTGGTTCAAGTCTTACCCTGGTATTAGACTCGTCCTTTTTTTTAGTTAGGTAGGGAACTTAAAGGCTGGCAGATAATTCAATTCATTGACAGCAGTTTTTAAAAGAGATTGTATCATACAGGCAAGCAACGCAACGAACCGCATTTGCAACACCTCGTCGGTTGCAGAAGAGCGACTTTAGCGCGTTGCAAAATGCCTTTATTTCCACTAATGATTCTTTAACAAGAAAATTGGACAAGAGAAATACTAAAAAAAAGTTAGTGAATGATTGATGCCTTTGCAAAGGGTGATAATGAGCGGGTAAAGAAGTGTGTTGGCCCATTGTGGTCGTACCGGGCTTAATTCGTAAATAATTCCCATAAACAATCCATGGCCCACCACCGAACCAGTGGGCTCGTGCTGAGTTAGTAACAGACTCGTGGGGTTTGGGACAAAATCGTGTCGGGCCGCTCTACCGGATGGATTGAAAAACAAGAAGAGAAAAGGGGCAAAAAAAAAATAAACAAAGAAGAGTAGGAAATCTAAGAGATCAATTAACAAAATGAAAGTTAGCTAACCAGGATATGATGTCTTGCAACGTGACGGTCTTGGCAAGACTTGCAAACATGAGAGCTGGCGTGAAAACCACGTACACTATCTGCATTTCAAAATTTCAACTTTTGCATATATTTTTTTCCTGATGTATGTATTCCCCAAAATTAAGCTACAATCTCTAATGATTTCAACATGCAATTGTGACACAAATTTGATATCTTAGAATAGTGAACTACCACCCTCAATCAAGAGTTGTAAAGCTTCCTATGGATGTTAAGAATTGCATCTTAAAAAGTACAATTTTTCCATGAGTCATGAGGGATAATGGCCTCCTCTTCGCAGTAGGCTAAATTGAACTTGACTTATATTACCAGAATTTAAATTGAAGTTATTTATATGAGTTAAACAATATTTCCTCCGTTTCTTTTAACAGGGACGCTTACATTTTCGCACGGATCGGAAAAAATTGCAAAACTAAGAGGGAAAGATGGTAAAAGGAAGAAAATAGTGAAAAAGAGAAAAAGTAAGATAGAAGTGTGATAATTAGGTAGACTAATTTATCATGTATGGGAAAAGGTAAAAGTGTTCTAATTAAAAACAAAAAATCTCAAATGGAAAAATGTTTCATTTAAAAAAAACGGAGGGAGTATTATTTATAACAACATGAGTAATTTAATTGATAATAATAATATGAATAATATAATTAGTTATATTATTATATTCATAAAACCATTCTTAATAGTAATATTATCATAATAAATAATAATATCAATAATAATATCAATAATAATAATAAATAATAATAATAAATAATAATGATATTAATGGTAATATTTTTTGAGAAGAATTATTATTATTATATCCAAGATATTAGTAAAAAATATTATATAATATTAATAAAATAAGAATAATTAATATTATTATATGACAATCATTATGTTGAATAATATCAATAATTATATGTGACAATATTAAGAAAAAAATAATACACTCTACATTCCATAAATATTTCCTTGTTAATGTAATAAGTATTCCATAATAATAATAATATTAATAATAATAAAACATTGATATAAATAATGATAATATTCATATAATTATAATAATTAGTATTATAATTACATTATTGTATACTTAAATGTAATAATTTAATTATCTTTAATCATAATAATATTGGTAAAGAATATTATTGAAAATTAATATTATTAAAAATTAATATTATTGTTATTATTAGAAAGAATCTCTAAATAAGTCAAAGCTGAATTAAAAAAACTCAATTTAACTCAACTGCATTTATTTTGATTAAATTAAACTAGGGGATTGTTGTTTTCTATTATTTCCCTCTGTTACAATTCATTTCTGGATAAGAAGATCTGGAGGAAAGGACGGAATACATTTTCTATTGTTTCGATACAGCATGGGTCGGGTCACGGGTGGAGGAAAGCTTAGGAGATTGGAAGGTTGTTTTCCTTTTCCTCCTAATAACTCAATTCCTCTAAATTGAAAAGATTTAGAAAGAAAATGCAAGCTCACTCATTTCTCCTCTTCCTTTCCCGCCATCTAACAAAGTGTAAACTTTCGGTATCTAATAGCCGGAAAAGATTCTCTCTTTTAAGGGATGATGTGATGAAGGAACTCAAAGTTTTTAATTATAAAAACAGTTACCCTCTAATAAAACCTTATTGAACTTTCCAAAACACCCTCAAATGTTTTATATTCTAACAATTAGAAATGGAGAAGTCCTCAAAAAGAGTGAGCAAGGAGATTGATAGCACTAAAAAAGCATATAGTTTATAGTCAATTTTATTTGTACCTTATTCAAAGATCTTCTGGCATCAGCAGTAAGAAGATTACAGTACCCAGTTGCCATAAAAGCTCCTAATCCACTGATTATTAGCACTTGCAAAATAGGCATTGATGCCACTTCAAACAGTGACAAAAACCCCATCTTTTCCTTCCTTTTCTTTTCTTATTCTTTCCAAAGTTCTCCTTTAAAGCTTCCAACTTTTTCTGTTTCTGTAGAATGCAAAAAGTTCAATGTCCCAATTCAAAACTTTAGCAGAATAATACAAATTAAAAAGTGTCATAAAATAACAAAAAGCTCAGGAGAATAAAGGAGTGATCTTACAAATGAACACAAAAGCTCAATAAATTGCCATCTTTAGAGCACATTTTCATTTCTCTCGGGAATGCTCTAGACCATATTTATTCCAGCTTATTTAAATTTGTGAGTATTTAATTTTTTTGAGATAATTTAAAATAAGTTCTACATAATGTTATTGTTACACGGTTGACAATTGAGCCAACCTTTTCCTATCCAAAATACAATTATCAAATCAGTAAAATACCCCTCCATATGTCAATAATTATAATAGATAGAAAAGAAGCTTTGTGCATTGAGTGTACGGATACTTGTGTTGAACGGTTTATCTACGAGCATATGGATAGACTGTAAGAAATTTTAAGTTGAACGGTAAGGTTTTAACTTAAAAATTCACGGTTCCACAATTCTAGCACTTTATACTTTGTCGTGACCAACTTTCCAATAGCGTTAACTAATAAGTTAGAGTACAAAGACTAATTTCAGTCTCACCTCATTTTATTCTTACTTTGAACTTTATCCCTTCAACTCACTTCAAACTACCAAATATCATTTAAGTAAGTTTTCTCTCTTATTAAGCTCTAGCGAGAGTCTTAAATTCAAAACCCTGCTCAAACTTTGCTAAAGTTTTAGTTGAATATCAATAAGAACGCAAAAGGCTTAGATCAAGATTTCGGTAAAGACCTGAAAAAAATCCTCATAACCAAGAATAAAGTAATCTTCAAAGGATATAAAAAAAAATGGACAAATAAAAGAATGAAAGAATACTAGCATGCAACATGCATCATAGAAGTATCATGATTCATGATTTTGCGGCTTGCCCTTTGACAGATATAAGCAATGAAAGATAATCCAGGCTAAGATTGGTCCTCAATCAAATAATAATAAAAAAAAGGAGACAAATCACAAAAGTCATCAAAGTAAAGCCTGGGTAGCTGGCCGCTATGCATTGCATGAAGTATGAATTTATGATTGCAGATTGCCCATCTCCTAATTTACTTGTCATAATAAACTCTCCCTATCATTTTGGTGCTTGTCCTTGTCGTTCTCTTGTATGTTGTATCACACCAAATATATATAAATGCATAATTTATGGTCGATGATTTGATCTTTCTTGGCCCAATCAATCACCACAAACCCAATTACGCGCATCGTTGAAAAAGTGGGTTTTTGAGATGTGGCAATATATTTTCTCTTGGTTTCATATGTATTGCAATATTATGGGTTGAAAACTACAATTAAATAATAATTTATATGAAAAATGAAAAGGATAGAAAAAGATAAATAAAGGGACTCCTATGATAACTCAACAAATTTATAATGTTGAAATTGATGTAAATTTTTATGAAAGGGAAATGTTGCAGTAAATAAATGAAGAATCATTAAAAACAAATTTGAGGGAAATCTTGTTATTAATAAATTGGCCGGTGCGTGGATTTTTTTATAGGGCAAATTTGAAGGATAGTGTATTACTCACATGAAGAAAGATATAAGTCCTTAACCATTAACTCTACATGTCATCATTCAACTACGAAGTTATACTTTATATTTGAAACAAATTGCCAAAGTCAAAATATAACCTTATGTCTTATCAAATACTTCTATTTATTATAGAGAGATCGCTTGTGTTACTTGGTCTCATAACAATTTACAATTATACAATCATTCTTTTTAGAAGAATGTAAATGAGCAAATTACAAGCCTTGATCTCACGAGCTCAATTATCAACATTAACCGCATATTGCTCCCAATAAAATCGTCCACTTCTTTTTCTCAAAATCAATATAGGTATCAACATTAAGCGGATATTGCTCCCTATGAAATCGTCCACTTCTTTTTCAAGTTAAGTTAGAATCTAAAAATTGAGGCTCCGTTCGTTATCACTATCAACTTCTTGTTTTTGGTTTTGGAATGAATCTGACTTAAGTTCACTACATTGGATTGAGTTAGACTGAACTGAATTTGACAAAATTGAAAAAACCGAAAAAATAAGTCTAAATGAGCAAATGCATAAAATGGCCAATGAAAATAGATGAAAAGACAAGTGGAGAATAAATTGCAAATATGACTCATCTATTAGCCTAGCTTTTCAATTTCTATACGAGGGGTTCAAGCCTAGTTGTCCTCTATGAAGATCATCCCTTAATATCTTATAAACAGAAAAGATGATGATAGTTGTTAAATCTACTCGTTGGCATATTTTGCATGTATTATATAAATGAAATATTTTTCATGTTATAGCAATTTGTTGCAAAAATGATAAGGGAAATCAATCAACACAATTCAAACCTCTTCTAAACAAAACATAAATCAACAACAATGCAAGCTGAAGCATCAACCATCAACATCAAATAATACTACATATAGCAAATTAAATTCATCTAATATTATGACTAAAATGATGCATACGTGAATTAACAAGCTGAAAATGTAAATTAATTACCCAAGAAATGAATATTTTGAAGGAAAAAGAAAAGCTTAAAACGAACCTGGTACTCGAATCTGGAAAGGGAGAAAAGATATTGGGTCTTGGAATCTTCTTGCTAGCTTATCAAAAGATGCAAAAAATGGAGAGAAATTTTTGTTCTTGCAAGAACTCTGAAAACCGCAGAAATGCTGCGCAGAGCAACGCGTATATTCCAAAGAGAGAAAAAAATTAGTAGTATCTTAATTTATATTCCAAAAAAATAGGATTGATGATATGTATATTACCTGTACAAGTCATATGATAGAACGTCACTATTGAATATTGATGGTACCTTAGCAGTTAGCATTATATTATAGATCAAATTGAACCAAAATTACAATTATAAATTAGACATCTATTTGGACTTTGCTAGCTTTTTGATCCCATCTCATATTGCTATTAGAGATCAAATTCCAACCAATATTACTGTTATGAGTAGACATCTAGCTGGACTTTGCTAACCTTTTCATCCTCTCTTATATTCCTAAGTGGTAGCTTGTAGTTGTACCGGTCTAGCGGATGCTGTAATGAATCGGTCTTATAAGAAATCGTCTAATTTTAATTTAAAATTTGGTAACAACTTCAACCCAATAGAAACAAGAAAATGAAGCACCTTTCTGAATAAATTAATTGACGCAGTCGGAATTATCAAAGGAAAAGCAAATGCAATCCCTCAAACAAACAAACAGGTTTACGAGCGATAAACCTGTAGAAAACTCCGAAATCCACCAGAAAAGAGAATTAACTCTGAAATATTATTATTCAAATGAAAAGTGTCTTCTAATGACAGCTAAAAACGTTTAAATAGTCTAAACAAAACCCTAATACGAAATTAAGTAAAAAACTAAAAACGGAAATAATTAAAATGTTGTTTTCGGGCCCTAAACGAACTCGGATGGCTTAAAAAGCCTATAAGTCACAGCATAGCGGTGCGTCAGCTTAGTTGGGCCGTTACTTTTCGAAAAGGTATTTTATTAAGCATTCTGACAACGTGAGCCCGACTAGTATAAATCATTTCCCCTGTTTTTGACGATTGGCTTCTTTGTCGAACTTTGCCGCAAGCCTTCCTACGTCATTAATAGACTTTTTATTAAGGTGAAGGGCTTAAGTTCGTCTAATTTTAATATAAAATAATTAGACCGTCTCCTTTAATAACTTTTGTTCTTATATATGTGACCCTCTATAAGACAACAATACTATTATTAGAACTTAAATTTTCAAGTTATATATTTTTTTTCCAGAATTTTTTGGAACAAAATAAATTTTCCTTATTATTCTTATTTATTTAGAATTTAATTTCTTTTTAACTTCTCTTTACATTTGTGACATTAGTCCAAACTTATTTTTCTAGTAACCTTTTATTTTTTTCTTAAGTTTCTTATCATCTATGTGTTTTTTCTAAAAAAAAGCAACAATAAATTGAATAGAAAATACTTTTATTCTATTTTTTTAGGTGAAACAACATTTTTATCATACCTATTTTCTCCCTTCAAATCTTTCTGTTGTTCTTTAATAAAATATAGAAAAAATATTTTACACTATTAATGGTGAAAAATGTACATTAGATTAGGACAAAGTCGGTATGGTTCTTTTTTGTAAAACTTTTAATGATTATAAGCCTGTTCTCTTCGGCATAATTCCGCTGAACTAAACTGAACTGAACTGGTTGGAGCTAAACTGAACTGAACTCAACTGAACTGAATTGAACTCAACTGAACTGAACTGAACCGTCACGCTCTCTCCCCACCGCCCTCCTCTAGTGCGCGCTCTCCCTCCCCTTCCCGTCGAACTCTCTCCCCCTCCCCTTCCTATCGCACGCTCTCTCCCCCTCCCCTTCCCGTCGCAGATCTGGGATGATGGTGTGGGTGGTTTTGCGGCGGAGCTTTGGTGGTTTGCAGTAGGGTTTGGTGATTTTCATGGGAGAAGGTTGTTTCGGGGGGTGCTTGGGTGTTTTTCGGGGGAGTTTGGTGGTGTCTAGGCGTTTTTAGACCGAGTTTAGGTGGTCTACGGCGGTGTCTGGCTGATTTTCGAGGGAGTTGGGGTGGTTTTCGGTAGTGTCTGGTGTTTTTCGAGGGATGGTTTTTTGGTTTCGGCGGTGTCTGGTGTTTTTTGAGGGAGATTTTGGTGGTTTCGGCGGTGTCTGGGTGTTTTCCGATGGCTGACCGGTGGTTCTCGGCGAGGCATGGTGGTTTCCGATAGATGAGGGGGTGGTTACCGGTGGTTGTGGACTGGAGGTCGAGCATCATTGGTTGTGGAATGGTGGTCAAGTTTGGTCAATGGTGGTTATAGTATAGAGGAAAAGAGGGGAATCCAAAACCTTGGGGGTGGGTGGGGAATCAAGTAAGGGTTATGGAAACTGAAAAAAGGGTAAAAGGAAAGGAAAAAAAAATCAACCAAACACTATGTAAGGGTAACACAGGGTTTTGTTTCCCTTTCCCTTTGTTGAAACCCCCAATCCAAACGCCCCCTGAATTGAATTGAATTTAATTGAATTTAATTTAATTTAATAAATGTATAAATAATATTTAAACAATAATAATATGAATATTAAATAATAATTATAATGCTAAGTAATAATAATGAATAATTAATAATGAATAATAATAGTATTTTGGATATTTTTAAATGATAGTTATAAATAAATAATATTAATAATCATAAATTAATAATAATAATGATTAATGATTATACAATAACAATATTAAATATATCTAAGAAGTAAATTATTATTACTATTTTATTAATTATATTTAATAATATAATAATATTTAGTAATAAAATAATAATTATGTCGGATCGTGCAAAATTGCATCATATTGACGCGATTTGGTTGGTTTATGCTTTTGACCTAAACCATGTTCCTCCCTAATAATAAGAGTAATAATAATGAGTAAAGCTATAATAAACAAAATAATATATAGATATAATAATAATACTTGATAATAATGATACAAAAATAAATAATAATAATGAGAGTAATTAGTAAAATAAATTAGACCAACATAATAATAATATTTAATAAAATGGTTATAAAAGAATGAAACTGAACTGAACTGAACTGAACTGATTGGAACGGAATGGAACTAAACTGAACTGATTGGAGCTGAACTGAACTGAAAATAAGTTGGGGAGAACAGGCCCTAAGACTATTTTTATGCTACCTAGCTATACAAACTCATTATCTCTAGTGGAGTAAAGAAAATAATATCTAACTAATTAACTAATTAAATTTCAACTCATCTCGCATACATGCGTGTATCTGCTCCTAATGATATAATACTGGAAGCTAATAATCAATTTGGTAACCTGAATTATTTTTTTTGGTAGAACTTACCATTAAGATTAAATTTAGGCTTTTTTGTACAATATAATAGGAGTATGAGAAAATATCGATCACAGCTTAAAACGAGTTTAATTTATTCTATGACTAATCAAAGCTATTGATCTCTATGTCTTCTATTTTATTATTCCATGAGCTACTCAATATTGTTTAGAAATTGGATTTTCCATCCACCATTTATGTTTTAAGGAAAAGGTAGATATTTTTATTAGGGTAATTTGGTAATTAGACTCTTAGTCTTGTAAAGACGATTTTTTATACCTCTATATATATAATAGTGCCAGACAACGTAAACAGGTTAGCCAATTATTCCAATACTCGTACATGGTATCAGAGCCTATGTTAAAATATTTTTTCCCCTCTTTCACAATTTTTTCCGTCCGTTTTGCCCTAGTGTTTTGCACGGTGGAACCCTAAGGGTCTTTCTTCTGAGTTGTTTTGTAAACATCGTTCCAATCTATCCGTGATTCCTCCCCGTAAAGATTAAGGGGGTGTATTAGGGTAATTTGGTAATTAGACTGTTAGTCTTGTAAAGACGGTTTTTTATATCTCTATATATATAATAGTGTCAGGCAACCTAAACAGGTTAGCCAATTATTCCAATACTCGTACAATTTTTGCCAATTTTGTTTTAAAAAAATAAAAGTATAAGATAATATTAGGAAACTATCTTTAAAATACAATTCTACTCCATTTATCTGGTAATAAGAAATAATAAATTCTATTGTTGCATCGATTTTTTAATACTCCAAGGCATTAATGATGATTAAGTTTTTTTTTTTTTTTTGGTAAGGAGAAAGTGGCCCGGACCCCGCTCGGGTCCTGTTGGGACATGCACTTGAGAGTAGGGGGGAAGGGTAAGGGAAATTCCTACCCTTAAAGTGCCCCTAGTGGGGATTGAACCCCCAATCTTGAGGTTGGAAGGGTACAATCCTTTCCACTAGACCAACTACTACTTGATATAATGATTAAGTTATTGTATTGCAGATGATATATTAGCTTTAATCAGAGCCGTGACATATGAGTCATTGTAATTGATCCTAATAAATTCATCATTGACATAATATAATGTTGAGTGCTAACTGATGCCAAGTTTGCTAAAAAAAACTTGAACCTCTTAAAAATCAAAACAACATCAGCATTTTAGCCTTCAAGGAATACAACATATATGCACAAAAGTTAAAGTCTTGATTAAATGTGGACTTTGGAAACCTATTCAAATTAGTAGTCCCAAGTCCTAATAAACTCCCAGTCAGGCAATCATAATGTTTTTGTTCCAGAAATTACGCAATTATATTTGAGGAGTCGTCCACAGTTGAGTGTTGGTATGATCAGAGCGTGTCGAATCGAATTTTATAACTTAGAGAAACCTGTTTTGAGAGTGTTTTCTTAGAAGACTGGAACGTCCCCAATGACCAAGTCAATAATAGAAGTTTAGAAAAAGATAATACTGAGAAAATCTCTCAAGCGGTAGAAATCAAATGTCTCCGAACTAACATTTACACTGCCATTAAAGATACTTTAGTAATTTCAGATATTTAAAGCCTTCAAAACTCAAAGGTTTTGGACCTTTCAATATATAACTGAGATGTCCATTCATATAAGGGTCCAAATAACAACCAAATCTAGAATTAGAAATACCCAAATCCAACTATAAATTAATTAAGCCAAACAAAGAGAATACTTAAAGCATCAAGATCTATGCATGCATGTGTGAACTTTTCTATTTTTTATACATAGATATTGAGATGCATGTGGCAACTTGGTCCCTCATGCGAGATCTAGTGGTCGGACATATGAAGGTCCAAAATTCTTGTATACTGTGATTTCTGATTACTGAAGCTAAGAGAACAACTCAGAAACTTTTATATGCATAATCACAAGATTCACAAGTATTCGTAAGTAATCCAAAGAAGGCAAGGTTAACATATCAATCTCAGGGCCATAAAAAAACATATCAATCGCAGAAACATAAGAATAAATAGTTCATTTTTAAAAGTATGCGTAAAAATTCACTTGTTTAAGGGGTAAGAATGATCTTCCCCTAATTAGTAAACATAAATCCAATTAATTTTTGATTTTCTAAAATAAATATATAAATAATAGTATTTGATGCTTAGGATTGCTCATCAGAAAATGAAGCTTTTTTGCAACCTAAAGTGCTCTTTTTTCCTGCACAAAAGGACTACTTGTGGGTTATAGCCGTAAATATTGTCAAGTGCTCCTTGTCAAAAAAGGAGCATATAATCACATAATGAAGGAGTGCTTGACCCTATTTTCACAAATGATTATTGGAGGCATTCGTAATGATGTGTTCATGCAAAAACTAAAAGGCGACAATCTTGTTCTCATGCTCTCAAAGGCATCTTTATGTCCCTTGGAGTATTCAGAAAATCATCGGTGATATCAACCAACTCCTAAATCACTTCTCTACATTCTTATAAGTCCACATTTTTATAGAAACAAAAAGTGAACCACCTCTCCAAGTTAGGGCATCAAGATACACAAAAAAAAACACAACATTAATGTCCAATTGAAGTATGCTCTTCTAAACTTAGTACTTTAGATAGCTTAGAGTAACCCTTGAGAAAATGATTCCTTGAATTTTGCTTTTATCTTTAAAAAAATAATTATAAAAAATGGATAGTAATTCATCTAACCATCATATATTATTATTTGAGAATGTAGAATGCAATCAGCACAAGTTGGTCTAATAAGAGATCACATACTTAAAATTTAAAATTAGGCAACAACCCAAGGGTAATATCAATAAGAAAATAGACCACCATTCTGAATATAGTAACTAGTTTGATCCATATAGTGACCAGTTGTATCCATTTAGTGGCCAGTTTTATGACTTCATCCATTCAATAATTGTGTTCTTTGATTTGTTTAGTGAATAGTTAAATTCATTCAGTAAGTGTATTGTTTTTCTTAAAATTGTCAAATGTAGTTTGGGATTTACAGGAAAACAAAGTAAGGAAAAGAGAAGGGATAAATAGGTTGATACGAAATGTCTATGAATAATGCTGGGTTAGAATGAGATGAAATGAGCTTATTATTTGGAGAATATTGTCTTGAATTAATTTTATTTTATGTTAAAATTAGACCACCTATTCTAATAACTTTTGATGCAACAATTCGTTTGAAATAATTAGAATATACCTTTGCATGTACTTTTCTTCTAACAAATAACCGAACCTTCTCTTCACCAATATAACTACTGTCTTAATAAGCCACTTTTGGAAATATAATAGTGTTTTCAAAGTTTTAAAGGGATTATAATCAGAAGTTTTGGATTTGATGTGTTGTGAACCGTGACAAACTTGGAAGCATTTACTCTGAAAATGGGGTTGGACTAATCGGGCTTTTGTACCTAAGACTTAGGTAAGTAGACTAAAAGTTGCGTTTTGGGCCTAAAAAGACTGCCCAAAACTCAAGGTTTTTGCCTAAAACTCAGGCTGAGAAATGTTGGCCAAAATCCAAGTTTTTGCAATATCGGATTTACCACCTTTTTGGCCAATATTCTAGCTCAATCTAGGTACTACGTGACTACCTCCGTTCTCTTTTAGTTGTAACACTTTTAGAAATAATAGAATTTAATATAAAATTTGTAATAATGTATTAGGTGAATATATGGGTGTAATTAAGGGGAGTAGGGACCATTGAATGTTTTAATTGTGCAAAAAGTACGAGAGGAGTGGGGACCACAACAAAAAACATTTTAATTATGTTAAGTATGAGAGAGAATGTGGGGAACCACAACTATATAAGAAATAAAAAAAGTGTTGCAACCTTTGGAAAAATTCCGTTTTAAAAAAGTGTTGCAACTAAAAGTGAACGAAGGTAGTATTTGATTCCAAGTGCTAGACACAATAGACATCACCTCCTTTTTTTTCTTTTACCTACAAGGCTACAACTGTAGTTGCCCACTTGACATCCTTTCAATTTAGCCAATTTTGATTTTAATGAGCATCTATAATTTATCCAATCTAGGCTAGAATTGGATTTTTTTATTTTGCGATACCTTCGTTTTTTAGTTGCAATACTTTTCTAGGGAAATTTTCCAAACTTTGCAACACTTTTTTTTCCTTATATAGTTAAAATATAAACCTATAAAATGACAACAATACCCTTACTTAACATAATTAAAACAGCTGGTCTTGTAAGAGACCGCCTACTTTTAAAATAAAATTAGGCAACTGCCCAATAATAAGAAGAGAAAATCAACAAATCGTCATCTGAAAATATGCACCAGTTTAATCCATTTTGTGACCTATTTAATTCATTTCGTGACCTGTTTAGTTCATTTAATACTCAGTGTTAAATATATTTAGTGACTAGTTTAATTCATCCGGTAAGTCATATTTTTTTTTAGGAATCGCTTGTTATATTTCGAGACTAAAATTGAAATAAGGAAAGGAGAAGAGAATGAAGAACTATAGTGTGCTAAATGTCTAGGAATAGTATTGGGTTAGAGTAAGATAGAATGGGCTTGTTAATAGAATGTGGGCTTTAATTGGTCTAATTTTATGTTAAAATTAGGCCGCCTCTTTTAATAATTTGTCTAAATTAAAATATTTTTAGTTGTGGTCCTTACACTCTCTCTCATTCTTTTTGCACAATTAAAATACTCAATGGTCCCCACTCCCCTTAATTATATACACATATATCACCTAATACCTCATTAAAATTTTTGCATATACATCCTGTATTTCAAAAGTGTTGCAACTAAAAAATAGTACAAAAAATTTGTGTTAGATATCCATGAGTTTTGAGATAAACTGCATGAAAACTTTAAGTTAAAAATCTAAGGTTTTAACTTCAAAGTTAAAAGTTTCTAAATTTTAATATCTTAAACTTTTAATCTAAAATATTTCACGGTAAAAATATCTTATTGTTTCAAATTAAAAACCTTATGATTTTACCATCGTCTATCAATATATGGTTTATCTATAAGCATATCCATAAACTATCATATACCAAGACTTGTTTGAAACAGATAGACTAGAGGTTAAACTAGAAGTTTGTAATTTAGCGAAGAGAACCCACAATTAATCTTCTAATTCTTTGTTGGGCCAACAAACAATGTTCAACTTCCTATAAACGTGTCTTCTATTTCCTGTAATTGCAACCTATTAGGCTACTAGACTAGCCTACTACTATGTCAACGTCAATATTCGATCACATTCTTTCTTAGGGTAGGGGGATGGATGTTTGGGGTTTGGTTTGCAATCAATTATATATTCTTGTGCCCATAACCCTTTCATTTTATAAAAAAATTACTATCAAAATGAGTAATGAGAAAAAGAGTGAGAAATAGCTTAATTGGTTAGAAAATTCCTCTCAATTTCAAGAGATTTAGGGATGATTTTTATGACTTCTTATGTATAAAAAAAATCGATTATCATCAATCATCATGCCTTCGTGTCTGCTTGTGCATCAAAAAAATTGGGTACATGAGATCTAGCAAAATTTCAATTTAGGTATCTATAATCTTATTCATTTTAGGAAGCTTATGTTTAAGATTTGTTTCTCTAAATACAGTATCCCTCATGACGGTGTTAACTTTTTTTATTAGATATTGAACATGACATTTACCTGAGGAAAACATGGTAAATTTTAGTTTTATGTACCTGTGTTTTTAATTTATTTTCTAGTACCTCAATTCAATGTTTTGCATCCATCTTAGGTACTTTGTACGTACTAAATTATATATTCTGCTAAAATAATGGTGGACACATGTAATAAGGTATAATAGAGAACTATTAACTACTCAAAAGTGGGAGGCTATATTTGATTTTGGGAGGAAACTCTCTTCGGGCCTGTTCTTATTGTCTAATTCTAACTGAACTGAAATAAATTGAACTGAACTTATTGGAGCTGAACTAAATTTATTGGAGCTGGACTAAACTAAACTGAATTTATTAGAGCTGAACTGAACTGAACTTATTAGAACTGAACTGAACTTATTGGAGCTGAACTGAACTGAACTAAATTGAAATAAATATATAAATAATAATTAAATAATAATAATTATACTTCTAAGTACTAATAATTGATAATTTAAAATTTAGAATAATAATTAATGAATAATATTATTTTTGATGTTATAGTTATAAATAAATAAATAATAGTAATAATGATAAATTAATTTTAAAAATAATAATTACTGATAATAATAATAATTAATAATGAGTAATTCCTATTATTAGTAGTAATAATAATTACTGATAATAATAATAATAATAATTAATAATGCGTAATTCCTATTTTGTTTAATATTACTATTATAATAATAATTAGCAATTATAATAATAATTAGCTTCAAACATAGGTTAGTTTGTACTTCTAACCAAACCACAATTTGCGGTGGGTTTGGTCCATAATATTTATAAACCAAACTCCACCACAAATCGTGAAAGTATTTTTAATATTCAACGTATGACGATGTTGTACCTTAAATAGTACTCCAATGTTATTAGCAACTTTGTAATTTTTTAATATCTTCTAGCTTTTTTAGCTTATTTTTATGATGTAATAGTGAATACTTAGTCGGTTTAATAAAGCAACAATTACAAATTAGGATATTCGTATTGAGATGAAACATGGTTAAACCGCACACCAACCAAATTATGCTCAGCCATAAGAATAGTAGTAATAATAATGAGTAAAGGTATAATAATAAAATAATATATAATAATGATAATAATAATAATAATAACAACAAAAATAATAAGTAAAATAAATTAGACCAACAATAAATAATATTATTAGACAAAATAGTTAAATAACGAATGGAGCTGAACTAAACTGAACTGAACTTATTCGAGCTGAACTGAACTGAACTGAACTTATTAGAGCTAAACAGAATAGAACTGAACTGAACTTCTAGAGCTGAAATGAACTGAACTGAACTTATTAGAGATGAACTGAAAATAAGCTGAACAGAACAGGCCCGTCGTTAGGAGGAAAATTTTTCTTTGATGACATTTATTTTAGTATATAGCATAGATCTACGAGTACATTAACTAAATTTTAGAGTAGACGATTTAATCATATGTTTATGAATAGACCATCTAACATATTGTTTTAACTTAATTACTCATTATATAAGATTTTGACTTAATAGTGCAGGCATTAAAAAATTTAAACCTTGAACTTCTAAGTTAAAAACTTACTTTTTAAAGTTAAAGTTCCATAGACTCATAGAGTCTATTTATATGCAAACAAATAGACCCTCTATCACAAAAAATGTATAATTATGGCCCATGAATTAAAGCCTTAATAAGAGCATCACCACTCATGAACAAAAAAAATACATCATCCCTCTCTCTCTACCACTTTCTCACTCATCCTAAAAATTTTATCATGTTTCATGATCAATTTGATCAAATGCACCCCACTCATTATCAACCAATTACTGATGTACATGAAAATTAAAAAAATTCAAAAATATATAAAAGTATGGCAAAGTGGGTGTCTATTTATAGATCTTAACAAAATATAACCATTAATATTTTTTATATATTTTTTACTTTGTAGATTTTCAGATATTTTATTTTGAAATTTTAAACAAAAAATTGACGCCACATGTCATATGATTGGGTCAGTTTTTGTTTTTCTCATGAACTAGTTGGTCACAATGTGATCTATTTCATGATTGATCACAATATGATCTATTTTAACTCATGAGTGTAGGGCTATTTTTTTGTTCATGTCTCATGAACAATTCTTATGATCAATTGATTCATGAGTGTGGATGCTCTAATGGTAGCAAGGTGGTTGAAGTAAGCTCGTGCTGCGAAGTGGGAACCATATTAATATACTTCCTCCGTTCTTTAATACTCGCACCATTGAAACAGTTTACGCAACCCAATGCACAATTTAGATGTTAAATATCTTTAATTATACACAATAAAAAATTATGCAAATTAGATTTTAATAATCTATACATTGAGACGAATCTAACAAGATCCCACATGACTATATTTTTTCTTACATATAAGACACAATATTAATTTGAGCGGACATGTGTGAATAGTGTGAAAGATAGAAATTGTGCGACTATTAAAAAACGGAAGAAGTATTATTAATGAAGTAGCAGTGTAGCACTATCACCTAATGGTCCTAAATGGAGTAATGAATAATGAACACGCAAAACTGAGCATTGCTAAAACAAAATTGCTAAACTTCCTCAAAAGTCGACAAGATATCATACCAAAAATAACAAAACACTATATATATATATATATATATATATATATATATATATATATATATATTAAAAAGCGTTAGTACGAATTGTAATTCACCACGTGCCACTCTCCCTTCTTTTCAACAATACGTTTATCAATGTTATTCTCATAAAAAAGTGAAAATTGTCCATGAGAAGCTTCGAACCAGTGTTCTTGAGTATGGAATATAAATGCTCCAACCATTGCACTACTACATTATTGTTGCTTCTTTTATCAATTTTAATAATTTATGTTTTCAATGAAAATAATAATTAAGTTACATTAATTGCATTTATGAGTAATACTAATTTATAACTTTTTATTAATTTTTTTCTACAACAAAATAGTTGTCTTAAAGTAGGAAAGTGGGTCTGAGGCTCTCAAAAAAAAGTATTAAAGTGTAATACATATAAATTCCAGACATCGTCTGGGCCGAAATACTAGTGTATATATTAAAAGGCGTATGTAAGACTTGCTAATTGATATTCATTATGTGTCACCATTCATGTTTAAATACCATTTTATCCAACATTATTCTCATATATTAAAAAATTGGCATGTGAAGATTTGAACCATTAACCTCAAGCATGCATGGAACGAAAAGCTCCAACCAACACTCCACCATACTACTCCCTCCGTTTCTCAAAGATCATTACACTTATACTTTCACGCATGCCAATGCAGAACTTTGAGCGTTTATATATATATATATATATATATTTGTAAAAATTATAAAAAATAGATATTAATATACTACAGGTCTGTTCTTTTCGGCATAAAACAGTTGAACTGAACTGAACTGAAATCAATAGTGATATGTGAGAGTAAAAGTGTTGTCCAGATCTGAACTGAACTGAATTGAACTGATCTGAACTGAAATGAATAGTAATATGTGAGAGTAAAAGTATTGTCCAAAGCTGAACTGAACTGAAATGAATTGAATAGTGATATGTGAGAGTAAAAGTATTGTCCAGAGCTGAACTGAAAATAAGTTGGGGAGAACAGACCCTAATTATCAGAGGAATCTAACAAGATCCCAAATGACTATATTTTTTCTTATGTACAAGTTACAAATGATGATCAAAGTGAAGTACGTGAATAACGTAAAATGTCAAAGTGTAACAATCTTTGAGAAACGGAGGGATTATTATTAACGTTTCTATCAAAAATAAAGGGTTGAGATCCTCTAGAGTTAAAAAAATAACTCTAAACCGTAGTGTTTACTCAAAATGGTAAATAATATTAATAAGAAATTATTTTATGCATTTATAATTATTATATTGAGTTAACTCTACCAACTCTACCAAAAAAAAACTCTAGAGGATCTCAACAGAAAAATAAATATGATATATAAATGAAAACCAAGAGTTAAGTTGTCTAAACGAGACGACTTATATTTCTTTGTTTTTGATGATATTTTTCACGCTAGATTGCATTAGTTATTGCTAACTAATAACACTGGACATCGTCGGGGACTAATACTAGTACAAAATATTGAAAGCTGAAAGAAATTAGAGGAATATGTAACAATCTAAAATTTAATTTAGATGTTCGCAAATTGTGAAATTGAGGATATAATATGCGAAAATAAAAGCCGGAAAATAATAAGAATGTGCAATAAAGAACACATAGGAAATAACAAGAGAACCCGAAATTCGAGTGAAAATCACTCATTTTGCACTAGGATTTTAGAATAGTATGAGATGACTTTTATAGAAGTAATTCTCAATTTCTCTAGACTCTCAAATCTCTATTTAAGAGTTTTTGGGTCTATCTAGATTAGAATAACACTCTTCTCAATAATCTTTGAATAAATAATAAAGTAAAGTAACTTCTAAGAGTATTTATACGTTAGAGTATTAGTTAGATAACCTGTCGAACAAAGGAAATAAAACAAATAACGAGGAATAAAGACTTCGACAACAAAGGTTAGGTGCCAAAACCCGCGGGCGCAACCCCCAATCACACGGGCTGGCAGATGACAAAGTGCTTTGTTAGGCGCTGAAACTTGTGAATGCGGAATGACCCACGCGAGCTGCTACTGTGTTTGTCATTGTCTCATGTGGTTTGTTCGCTCGTCTCTTCTTATCTCTTACTCGTTCTCCACACACCAAACCTAACCCATTTATCTTTATTAGTTGCTTAAATTTGTATCTTAATTAACTACAATAATAGTCAAAAACATTCATTTTTCTAGAGTAAAACTTGTGCATTAATTAGACAAAGAGTCCATAAGTACATAGGGCGTAATCTCTGCTGGGCAATGATTTTCCCAACATTGTTCGACCCCAAACGACACAAGCTTAGCAAGATGATGAGCTACATAATTCCCATCCCTTTTAAGATGTAAAAAACTAGACGAACTAAAGTTAGCACAAAGCGAAAAAATGTCATCTAAAACAGAGTCAAGATCAGAGAAATAGGATAAGTCCTTCGAGAGCTTCGAGATGAGAGTTTTGCAATCCGATTCAAAAATCACTTCTTTCAAACCATACTTGAGCCGGAGCCTAGCCGCCATTAGCAGCGCTTTTCCTTCCCCCACCACTATTGTCCAGTTTGCGCGCATTCTTCTCGTCCCAGCAAAGACAATCTTCCCCTCGTGTGTACGAGCCACCACCCCGATTTCCACCCAACCTTGCGTGCTCAAAGATGCATCAACATTAAGCTTAACAATATTATTCAGTGGGGGCTGCCAAGCTATCAGGCTCACTGCTCCTAATCTGCCCGGCTGCGCATATACACGTTTGGTGTAAATCTGTTGCTCTTCCACTTATCTCATCACTCTTCGCGCAATCACCTCATTGGGCTTTGTTTCCCATCGAAAACTTTAGAGTTCCTTTCACCCCAAATGCACCAAGCAAGAAAGCATCCTCTCCGCAGCACCGCGGCATCATCTTGTGCCCAGACTTCTAGCATATCACTCATCGAATCTAAGATGGAACCAAGCAGGGAATCACACCCACAACTCTTCCATAGAGGCTTAACTCTTTCAGAATCAAACAGAGCATGACGGACCGACTCACCCGCATTTTCGCACTAGGGGCAAGACCACTCTTCAACAATGTGGCGCTCAGCTAGGAGTTTCTTAACCGGAAGGGAGTTCGTACATAAGCGCCATAGAAAATGCTTTACTTTTGGGAAAACATCAAGGCCCCAAATAATCACCCAAGCTTTGTGAAAGTTGTCAAGATTGCACCCTTTTCCTAACATGTAGGCATATTTGATGGTATACACACCATCACTCGAGAGACCCCTCATTTGGGTGTCCCTCAGCTGCCGCAAACTGAGAGGTATAGCCATGATGCACGACTTATCTCTGTCATTGAATGATGAATCCAGCACCTCGAACTTCCACTCCCCCTTCTCATGATCAATGAGGTCGCTTACCCACTTCAAGCCATCAATTCTATCACTGGTAATGAACTTTCCAACCTCGTCAACAGTCCAGACATCCCCCCAAATGTCAATGCTACTTCCATTTCCAACTCGCCACATGAGACCCTCTTTCACTAGAGATTTTGACCCCCAAATGCTCCGCCACGAGTAGCTACGCGAGTACCCAAGAGCCGCCTCAAGCACGGAACTATGAGGGTAGTACTTTGCCTTTAAGACCTGAGCCACTAAGGAATCCTCATGATGGAGAAGGCGCCAGATTTGCCGCCCAAGAAGAGCCTCGTTGAAAACTAATAAATCTTTGAAACCCATTCCACCAAGGCATTTAGGAATATGCATTTTACTCCAAGCGATTCATTGCATCTTCCGTTTGTGCTCATCACCTCCCCACCAAAACTGGGCCATAGCAGCGTGTAAATCATCATTAATATTCACGGGTACTTTGTATACGCTCATGAGATATGTGGGAATAGCTTGTATAACTGCTTTCAAAAGAATTTCTTTGCCGGCTCTAGATAGATACATCTCCTTCCACCCTCTAAGTTTCTTCCACACCCTATCCTTCAAGGCTCTAAAAATATTTTTCTTTGATCTTCCAACAACTGAAGGTATGCCCAAATATTTCACGTGATCATCAACTTGTCGCATGTGTAAAATCTCTAGCAATCCTTCCTTTCTAACAGCACTAATCCCTTTACTAAAAGAAACCTCCGACTTGTCATAATTAAATTTTATGCCCGGATGCTGCTTCGTATTAGTTGAGAATATCAACTATAATGGCGCATTCCTATCTGGTGGCTCTGGTAAAGAGTAAGCTGTCATCTGCAAAAAGAAGGTGAGAGATAGCAGGATCCAGGCGACTCGCCTTGACCCCATGAAGGCCTTTCTCCTGAACTTTCCTCTGGATCATCAAGGAAAAAGCATCAGCTACAATAATGAAGAGATAAGGGTATAGAGGGTCCCTTTGATGGAGACCACTACCCGGAGTGACATTACCACAAATTCTTCCGTTCAGCAGGAAAGAAAAAGTGACCGAAGAGACACAATCCATGACCAAATTCACCCAACGCCCATCAAACCCCATAGTAAGTAGAAGCTTTCGCAAAAACCCCCACTCAACTCTGTCATAAGCTTTACTCATATCGAGTTTCAGAGCTATATTCCCCCTTCTGCTTTTGGATCTTTTCTTCATCGAATGGAAAATTTCGAGAGCAACTAATGCATTGTCTGTCATCAGTCGACCAGGCACAAAATCGCTTTGATTTTCTGAAATTAGACTCGGCAAAATATTTTTCAACCTTAGAACCAGAGCCTTAGTAGCCAATTTATAAACAACGTTACAGAGGCTAATGGGACGAAAATCATACATACCAGACGACGCCTGAGTTTTCAGAATCAAGACAACATTAGTATTATTTACACAGCTAGTGGAAATCAAACCATGCAAAATACTACTAAAAAAATCATAAACATCATCTCCCAAAATGTGCCAGAAACGTTGGTAAAAAATAGCATGCATACCATCGGGCCCCGGAGCTTTGCAAGGGTGCACTTGCAATAAAGCATCATAAATCTCATCTTTTGTGAAGGGTTTTAGTAAAGCATTATTCATCTCTGGCGTGATCAAACTCGGCACACAACTCAAGGCTTCTCGCATATCATCCTCCTGTGGGTTTGTGGACTCGAATAGTTTCTGGTAGAAACTTGTAATAGTCCCCTCTAAGGGTCTGTTCTCCCCAGTTTATTTTCAGTTCAGTTCAGTTCAGTTCAGCTCCAATCAGTTCAGTTCAGTTCAGCTCCAATCAGTTCAGTTCAGTTCAATTCAGTTCAGTTCAGTTCCATTCTTTATAACCATTTTGTTAAATATTATTATCAAGTTGGTCTAATTTATTTTACTAATTACTCTTATTATTATTATTATTATTATTATTATTATTTATTTATTTATTTATATATCATTATTATTAAGTATTATTATATATATATATATTTATTATAGCTTTACTCATTATTATTACTATTATCATTAGGGAGGAACATGGTATAGGTCAAAAGCATAAACCAATCAAATCGCGTCAAAACGGTTTATGATGCAATTCACGGTCCGACCCAATCATTATTTTATTACTAAATATTATTATATTATTAAAATAGTAATATTGATTTACTTCTTAGATATTATTGTTATTATATAATCATCATCAAGTATTAATATATTAATACAAAGACTATAAAATAATTGTTATTAATTATCATTATAATCACTAATCATTATATTATTATTAATAATTTATGATTATTAATACTATTTATTTATAACTATCATTTAAAAATATCCAAAATACTACTATTATTATTCATTATTAATTATTATTACTTATCATTATAATTTTTATTTAATATTCATATTATTATCGTTTAAATATTATTTATATAATTATTAAATTTAATTCAATTTAATTCAATTTAATTCCATTTAATTCAGTTCAGTTCAATTCAGTTCAGTTCAGTTCAGTTCAATTCAGCTCCAATCAGTTCAATTCAGTTCATATCAGCTGAATTATGCCGAAGAGAACAGGCCCTAAGTCATTATCATCAGTTTTCCAGACCCCTTGCTCATCATTAAGAACCCTTAATATGGTTTCTTTGTTTCCGTTGACTAGCTTTGTGGTGAAAGTACTTCGTATTTCTATCCCCATCTTTGACTTCGGAAACACGAGACCGAATCTACCAATAAGCTTCTTGCTCAAAAATATTCATTTCACCATGAAATGTATACATTTTTATGTTTCTTGACCAAATGTAATATATAACAAAATTAGTTTGTTAGGACTTTAAAATATAAATGAGTCAAAGCAGATTATGTTCGAGGCGTAAATTTCATCCTTAATCTAACCCGTTTAATTAATTGATCAGGCCAAATAGTCCATTTAGAGATTAGTTGAAATAATTTATCCAAAATCGTTTATTTTAAGTCGAATTAAGTTAGCATATCAAATTAACTTTTGCTAGTAGAGATTTCTATGGGTCTACAAAAGGAGGGAAATCCATTTCTTTGAAGAATATTTTATAGTATAAAAAAGGTGGACAAAAAGACCCTACAACCAAGGAGTGAATGGCTAAAAGAAACTGCTCCTACTTGTCATTTCCCTTTTCAAAAATCCCTTTCCTTATTTGTTGTATTAGCAGCTGTGAATTACTCAAATGTTCATAAACTCATAACTCATTCTTCTTCTTCTCCTTCTTCTTCTTCTTCTTCTATACAGTATTTCATTTTCTTCCTCTTTCATACAAGTCTAATCTATAGATTTATTATCAATTTATCATCCCTTCTAGACTAATATGCATGGATTAAATTCCCTACTTTCCTCCTCTCTAATTTATATCCCATTTCATTTTTGTGGACCCAAATATCAAAAACTGAGTCTTTCTCTTGGACTAGTTCATACAATCAACTTACCCAACTCATTAAATTGAAGTGGGGTATTTCTCTGACAAAAAGACCAAATAAACTTGTTTTTATCTGCTCTTCCAAAGTTTTGATCTTTCAATAGTAACAAACACCCCTTTCTCTTCTCTTCAAATTTCTTACCTTTTTGAGTTAAGAGTTGTTAATGGCGGAGAATAGCCATGCTGGTAGTGGTAATGCAATCAGTGAAAGTGTTGATGTTGAGAGAAAGCTTCATCAAACACCCACTTGGGCTGTTGCTGGTGTTTGTGCTGTTATTATTCTCATTTCTTTTGTTTTGGAAAAGGGTCTTCAGAGAATTGGAACGGTCAGTTTTCCTTTCTTTTTTATGTCAGTTTCTTGCTGTCATATAGTATGGGATCTTATAATGATGAATTTTTTTATATGAAACTGCCAAGTCCGAAACCCCAACACCCATATCCGAGTAGACACTTGTAGTGAAGTCTGACCAAATTAGCTTTTCACCTGTATTTTGTGTTCTGAACATTCTTTGTGCTGCTGTTTTTGTTGGTTTTTTATATTTTATAGTATTATTATGTGATTATATATAGAAAATGCAGTTCAATAGTATTGCTAAAGTACACTTGAATTTGATTGTTCAGTGGTTAACAAAGAAACAGAAGAGGGCACTCTATGAGGCCTTGGACAAAGTCAAAGAGGGTAAGAACATAATGTTCAGGCTTTTTTTTTTTTTATCAATTTCATATGGGAATAACCGAATAAGTTGGTAATTTCATAATTGGTTATAAACATTAGTACATTTAAAAACTTCTATGATGATCTCAAGATTATTTAATCCTTGCAGAATTGATGGTTATGGGATTTATATCACTTCTCTTGACATTTAGTCAAGGTTACATAGCCAAAATTTGTATCCCTCACGAGTTTGCAAAGCATATGTTACCATGTCAACTCGAAGATCGTGACTCCGGTGAAGAAAATCGAAGGAAGCTTCTCTGGAGCAACCGCCGAATTTTAGTCCCTAGTGAGTCCCATCATAAGTGTCGTGAGGTATAACATTAATTTGTTCATGGTATGTTAATTTTTTAAAAAGTTGATTTTTTGATTTTCTTAAGGAAAGAGATTGATTTTATGGTGTTGAAATGGTAATTATAATATGCTTTGATATATACATTGAAGTTATGGTGAAATGGTTTTTATGATGATAATTTGGGTGGCATGTTGCAATCGTGCGAGAAATGAAACAAGGGGCTAAATTGAATTTGTTGTCCCGTTCACCTAACCAATTTTGTCGGTTGATAACCTAGAGAACATATATTAATATGAGTGCTAATGTAGCACTATATTTAGGCTTTGTTCTTTTGGATTGGATTAAACTGAAGTACTGAATTGGAGTACTGAACCGAACTGAACTGAATTGAAATTTTGAGACGAAAGGAGCTGAACTGACTGTAATTAATGAAGCTGAATTAAAACTAAAGTGAAATGTTTTTCAATTAATCTAGTCCAAAAGAACAGGCCCTTAGTATGATATATTCTGTGTGTAGGAGTGCGTTATTTTGTGAATTCATTCTTTTTATAATACCAGTTTGCTATTTGTTTGTATTTATTGAAATTCCAAGTACCTAGGTTCTGCCTTTTGCTATATGTTGATATTCATTTGTTTGTATCTATTGCTTCTCCCCATCTTTGTCCAAAAATAATTGTTAATAAACCCAATGTCCAATGACCAATATGATATGATACTACTGAAACCACTTAGAGTTGTACTGTTTCACAAGCTCTCTAGTACCAAGTGTAAGTGTAAATATTAGCACACAACATTTTTTTGGGGACATCCGAAAAATAGTATATTTGGTTATTGTTGAACCAAAGGAAATAAATGTCTAACTTTACATTAGCAAAGGACTATTTTCTTGG
Organism: Patellifolia procumbens; assembly: GCA_947645195.1. Classification (NCBI taxonomy): domain Eukaryota; kingdom Viridiplantae; phylum Streptophyta; class Magnoliopsida; order Caryophyllales; family Amaranthaceae; genus Patellifolia; species Patellifolia procumbens. The sequence continues at coordinate 7,925,031 of CANSGD010000144.1, forward strand.
ACTAAATCTGACTGTGTCCTAAATATATAAAACTCAAATCCTTTTAACATTACTAATGATCTGGGAGTCTGGGACCATGTTCCTGACTGCCTCAATGACACTATGATATTGGATGGACTAATGAAAATATCTAAAAGATTTTGACAGTTAGTTTTATTATTGCAATTTGCAAACATGTAAATTTTTCGATCAGTGGGAGAAAGCTGACATAGTTGTAAGCCTTGCGTATTTGCTGAACTTCTGACCATAATCAACTGGAATTGCATCTGCAGTCTACGTTCGTAGTCATAGTAAATACATATATCCACATATGTTGCATAGTTTAGTATAACTTCACTTCCCGGTCATCAATCTATCCCGGGCTCTCGTATTCTCTTAGGATGGTGTCTTTGTCGGAGTGGTCAAGTGAATAAAAGTCCAGATGTAAATTCTCCTCTTCCCTCACACCCTCCGGTGTCATCAACAAGGATTGAGCTTCCCTGATTACTTTGATAGACACAATTCTTGATGAGTATTATCTGTTTGACAATTGTTTGATTTCATATGTCTAAAGGATTATTCAACAAATGTAGTGCTGAGATCATCATTGAACTAAACTCATACTTGAGATCTTCAGAGTCTTGTTAGCCATTGGCAATAACGGAGGAAATTATCTAATTTGTATAGAGGAGTTTATTACTATTTAAATAGGCTGTTTATTCTGCAACAGATCAAATATCAGACCATATTCAAGAGATGGTGAGGGCAGGCTAACTAGAGGAATGATAGTATTAAATATTTATGAGACTGGACTTTAGATTTGACATACCCCAAATATGTATCTGGAATAGTAGTTCAAGACCTTTTGATTATATGTTTCTCAGACAAGGAAGGGTCTTAGTGCGAGGTCTTCGTCACTGCAGCATTAGTTTGCTTTACTACTTTGTGGTTGCACCAATAACCAAGATTTGAATGGTTACTACTCAATTAACATGTTACTTAAACCGTATTTTGTTGTCTTCCTTACTATAACCTGGTGAGCTCATTGACACTAATCTTTCCTTTTCCTGCTAACAGGGTTATGTGCCACTCATATCAGTGGAGGCTGCCCACCAGCTACACATTCTCATATTCTTTTTAGCAGTCTTCCATGTGCTATATAGTGCAGCAACAATGATGCTTGGGAAGCTGAAGGTAACATCAGAATTATAACCTGACAGATCTCTTTTTTTTTTTTGGGGGGGGGGGGTGCTAATGAACCTAGTTGACTCGTGAGTTATTGAGTTTGGCTCGAAATTTTCATGTGTCAAGCAAGCTAGGTACAATACTTTGTGAGAAGTTCATAAGATGATTAGAAGTAGCCAAACAAAGGCTTTGTAATGAAAAGTTATGATATAACTTTAACTTCATAATGTTGGAACTCTTAGTCCAATTTTAAATTTTAAGGGAAGTTGAACTTAAAAAATTTGAACTCGAAAAAGCTCTAGACTCGGCTTGAGCTCAAATGCAAGTGTGACAAGTTGAGTCTTGGTTCGGTTTGTCAATACCTGTAACTCTTTAAGTGTGTCACATGCTAACCGTAATGCATCTAGCAATACTCTGCTTAGGAATTAAATAGTCCTTTGTGATGGGTTATGGTGGAGATGGGAGTAAGAGCAAAAAAGAAACCGAGCGGTGAAACCACACAGTTTATGTTAAGATGGAAACTCCTGTGTGAGTCCCACGTTGTAGAAGGAGGGGTAGGAAGACTAACATGGAAGTCTAGTGGGCTAGACGTACCTATAACCAATTGGTTTTAGGATGAAATCCCACAATGGTTATGCTCATCTTGTCTCATTATCATTCCCAAAGACGACGGCTCACTAAAGTAAATAATGAAGGTAGAGTAAGATTTGAAGATGTAATTGGAGCATGATGAGTAACATCACTTGTCCCAAGAAGGGGCCATTTGACCTCCTTTTTTTGGCCAAAGGGGGTACTTTAGGTAAGAATATATCAGGTTATGATAAGCTTTCATCAAAAATAAGCAGGTTGGGGGGGGGGGGGTTTCAGCCTTGGCAAGTGGCACCTATCTCTTCTCCTCCTTGCATAGTTTCCTCTCCTGATCCTAAGACTCGTAGGCATTATCTCCTAATCCCTTGATCATTAATGTTTCGTGAGACCCAATAGGCTTAAATAATCAAAGTAATGAGATCCATACGGTTTTTTGTCTCACATATCATAATTGTTTTCAAACAAAAGCATTATGATTACCTAAAAGAGTAAAATCATTTGACTAATTGCACATTTAATATTCCGTTTATTAATTATTAAAATCGTTTAAGTAATTGCAAATTTGATTAATGGCCAACTCCTTCATTTATGTGGTCACTCCTCTCTAGCAAAGGCCCGTATTTGTAGGCCTATTGAATATGATCATTTTATGGACCCAGACGGGCGTAGGGCCCAAACACGCCGCCATGTTCATTTAACGTTGTTGTTCATTCAACATTATTGGCATAACTTCTATTGTGGCCTGAGGGGCGAGCCTATCGTTCACGCGTTTTCTCGGCCTTTCGTGTTCTTCTCGGGTTTACATTTTCCCCCCTTATCAATATGTGAATAGTCGTTTCATGTAAAAGTAGAGATTCGAATCTAGAAAGGCCTAAGAACCCAAGAGGGAGAGAGGTTAGAGTGCATCTAGAAATCTCATAGCGGGTTTTTTGTCAATTATCTTCTACATGTTATACTTTCCATTACGCAATTTGGTAGCACCGAAAGTGAGACCTAGAAACTTACAAGTGGAATCAGATCCTAGGTTTGGTGCTAGATCGTGTTGGAAAAGGTATAATAGACAACGAGGAAGTAGGGGTCACAACTGGCAAGGTTCGACGGGAAAGATTATGCTCTCGAAGATGTAGATCAAGGATTATAAAGGAGTGTTCCTACATCATGTAGCTAAAGCGATGAAGAACAAGGGTGGAAAAACTAGATTGGAAGATATTAAGTGTTGTTCGGTTAACACTGGCGCAAAGTGTTGCCTTTCAAGGACGTGATAATAATGACGGAGTTTGTCACAACTTTGTTAGATATTTACGAGATATAGAGAAGCCCTATGTACTGAATAAGGTCGAATAAGGTATATCTATCTAATAATTTTTAATATGGTTATTAGTCAATCAGCACATTTAATGATGAGGTAAAAGCTTTGATGTTGTTCTCTTTGCCTTAAGAGAGGGAGGCTCTAGAATAGAATTCCTTTAAGAAGTAGGCAAAGATGTTAGAAATTTAGCCCTAAGTGAGAGTACTTGAAGGAAGGAGAAGTCAGAGGGGCAAGAGGAGTAAACGAATAAGTGGGCGTAAGTGTTGGGAATGTGACTAGAAAGTCACTATAGGAGAGATTTCCATAAGTTCGAAAACACCCATAAGTAAAGAAATAGAAGAAGGAGAATCAAGATAGTGACGAAGATAATGATGCTTTAACGAGTTCATTTTCAGAGTACGTGTTTAACGCGATGGTGGTTAGTGGAAAAGGTCAAATTAATTTGGGTTCCTCTTATCATTCTTCGCCATGTGGAGAATTGCTACAGAATCTGCGCAATAAAAAACACATCCTTCTTGTCAGGGTATCTGTTACGTAACGACGAAATCCCACTTAAGAATGTTTTTTTCCCGTTACGTCTTACGTGTGTTACTTGTCATAAATGGCCGAAAAAGTGAAAAGGAAGCCATAATAGCAATAAAAGAAACCATATGCACACACCAAAGAAGGGCTAACCACGTAACGTAGGCTTACAAGTGGAGGCATGTATATGAGCTATTATGTATTAGTATTGGTAATACCTTAATAGGGTGGGGCATTCATGTTTTATGTAATTATTCATTCACCATATATATAAACCAATGATATGATAGCTTTGCATTTTAAGCTGTAAGAATACCTTGAAAATCCATTTATGTAATTAATCAAAACATATTTAGGCTCCATTTTATCCGTTACAAGCCACGTTCGCATCACCCGCTTCCACAATTTTCTTCCTTGGGTGGCAATTTTTTCTTGGATATTATGTAAGCATATTTTTTGGGCAGTTTGGGGTTATAGTTCCTTAAATTTTGGAGGGGCAATTTCAAAGATACCTGATCCACCTATGCTAGCATGTTTAGCCTGCTGGTCATGCAATTATTGTCAACAAATAAGTGATAAAATGCATGACACTTCCTGTTGCCTGACTGACGGTCTGGCTACTGTTAGAATGGTGTCCTTGGCCACTTTCATTAGCAGAGCTTCCTGTTTCTGACAAGATTGGCCCACTGGTATGCTTCATTCTTTTGGTAAAGTAGGCATTGAATCTAAACTCCTTTTTGACTTGTAAAAGTATAGTCTGAAGTAAGGTAAGGAATCTTGAAATGATGGCTTCTGTGGCCGGGATTGGATTTCTGATCTTTTTCTATGGAAAAGATAAGGGTAGCCAATCATATGAAATTATGCGTCACTTGTTGATTCTGTCCAATTAAACCTTTTTTTTCTTCTGCGGATTAGGATCTTTTTCTATGGGAAAGATATGTGCAGCTGATCATGTCAAATTACGTCGCTAGTTGATTCTCATCCATTAACCCTTTCTGCAGATTAATCTATATTCTATGGGAAAAACAAGTTTAGCTGATCATTTTAAATTTTCTGTCACTTGTTGATTCTCTCACCCATTAAACATTATTTGCTGCAGATTAGAGGCTGGAAAGATTGGGAGCATGAAACATCAACACTTGATTACGAGCTGTCGCATAGTATGCCATTTCTTACCTCTTGAGATGCATTTGCTGTTAATAATTTTTCCTTCTTGTTTCTACATCATATGTTGATGGTTGTGAATTTGTGATATGCGGTTATCATTATGTATCAGATCCTTTGAGATTCAGGCTCACGCATCAGACAACTTTTGTGAGAGCGCACAACAGCTTTTGGACAAGGATTCCATTCTTCTTCTATGTGGTAAGATTCGGGTTAGAAGCTGTTGTATTTCCATGTAAAAAGTTGGGTTAAAAGCCATTAAATCCCATAGTAAAAACCATAGTTTTCTTCTGCTTTTGACTAACTTTCGAGGTAGGGGTTAGGAACTTTTCTAACTATGGTTTAGGGAGAGTTGATAGCATTTTTTATTTGTCTTTCCTGTTTTATTTTGTCCTCAAGTAAGCATATATCACCAGGAAGAGAATTGAATGACATCTGTTTTGAATACATAAAACAAATCGGAAGTATATGTGGAGAAAATCCCCTCCGATAAGTCATAGTGTCATACTACTTTGAGATGTCCGGATGAATTTTCCTTTTCCTAGATTAGAAATAGAATATGGCTAAACTTTTAAACATACTCCTACTCCAGTGAAGTGGTGGAGGTCAGATGGCAATGAGACCACTATAGGGAGTGGCGGAGAGCAGATGGGAACAAGACCACAACTATAAAGGAAGGGGTGGAGACTGGAGAAGTGGTGTACCCCGTTTTTTTCAATCTTTCTTCTAATGGTTCCAGATTCACCTTATCTGCTGTCAATGACAAAAGCAATCATAAATGAGGTTTAGCTTTTGCTGTAACCAATGTTATTACTGCGATGTCAATAATAATGTAAGAATCAATGCATGGGAGATACTATAAAGGACTGTGGTCTCAAAAGAAGGAAGTTGCGTCTTAAAAATGAAAATCAGAACTTACCGACACAAAAGAAGCAATCTGTTTTTATTGTTTGCTTGGCTGAAAGTAGAGTATCTGATATGCTGCATTTTGTTCTTCATTTTTTGTAGTATTACATTCGTTAGCCATCTACAATGAGGTTACACTGCAAGCAGTATCATTCCTTCTTTCATAAACTTGCAGGGTAGTTTTTTCCGGCAATTCTTCAGATCAGTTTCTAAGGCTGACTATCTGACATTAAGAAATGGATTCATAACTGTGAGTAACTGTCATATTTCTCATTGGTCGGAGTTGGTATACAGGCTTCCTTGCATAACATAATTTTCCACTGGGTGTGACTTTTAGACTCATGTAGCTCCAGGAAGTCCGTTCGACTTCCAAAAGTATATCAAAAGGTCATTGGAAGATGACTTTAAGGTGGTTGTGGGTGTCAGGTAAGGTTTCAGTTGATGTGTTTTCCATGAAACCAAATAATTGTTATCCATAGACTTAAATTTTTAACGTTCTCCATGATTTTACCTACATGCAGTCCTGTTTTATGGGCATCTTTTGTGGTTTTCTTGCTTTTAAATGTCAAAGGTAAGTCTATATCAACTTCTCTTTTTTACTTACTGTTTTTCCGTAACTCTAACAGCTTCCACATTGGTGCTGTTGTAATTGCAGGATGGCACACACTTTTTTGGGCATCAATACTTCCACTGATTGTAAGACGTCATTTAAGACTAAAATAAACCATCAAATTATCACAGTTACTTTGTAACACAACAGTTTGCTTTAGGTTATTTTAGCTGTTGGAACAAAGCTGCAGGCTATCTTGACAAGGATGGCTCTGGAAATTACAGAGAGACATGCTGTGGTCCAAGGAATTCCTCTCGTTCAAGGTTCAGATGAATATTTTTGGCTCTCTTGGCCTCAATTTATTCTTCATCTCCTCCATTTTGCTCTGTTTCAGGTACAAACCATATCTATTTTTCCACTTATCATGCATATCCTATGATGAAAAGCAAAGCTTTTCCAAACTCTATTCAATTTTAAGATGTGATTGCTATCTATAATTATTGATGACATTACCATATCTTAACTCTTCAAAACCCGGGACACAAAAAACAATGTAGGCTTGACTTCAGGATATGCATGTTCCTGCATATATGATATATCCTTCAGTTTTCTTTAGTTTGGATTTTGAATGGTTAGACAGATGTGAATTTGCCGCTGCATTGGTGACAGGATGTTTGTGCATTAATTGGTATAACCTTGTAATTTCAAGTTACGATGGATCATCTTCTCTAGTCTTGCTTTACTATATAATGGCTGTATAAATTTTGAATTGCAACTCCAAATCTCTTGCGTCTGAAATCTGATGAAGATTAATTTTGCCTTTTGTTGCCGCAGAATGCATTCCAGATAACATATTTCTTGTGGTTATTGGTAATAAATTCATTTTCTTTGAAATGCTGCTACACACAGAGGCAACAAAAATTAGAAGAATTTAACACAAAATGTTATTTATTTGTTTCAGTATGAATTCGGCATGAAGTCTTGTTTCCATGATAAAAAAGCCTATGTGCTTGTTAAAATAAGTATCGGGTAAGATCTCAACGAATTCTATTGTCAGATAGGTTTTATTAGCTTTGCTTATAGGCAATTTCGTACAAGGTTTCCTTTTAATGGAATATAATTTGAGATTGCAGGATTGGTGCTATGGTTCTTTGCAGTTATAGCACTCTTCCACTTTATGCTCTTGTGACTCAGGTATAAGCATACGTTCTTAAGCTTACAACTTACTGAACCACCAGAAAACAAAGCACTAATAGATCATCCCATTCTAATGGTATTTGAATTTACAATAATGGTCTGTGTTGGTGGCCATGTTACCATATTTAAGGTGCTCTAGCCTATCTATGTTACTCATCATTCCGACCCAGCATATCAAAGTCCAGCCCTAAACATTCACTTAATGATCGGACACTTACCCTTGATTTACACTACTTGCCAGTTCTAAGTAATCATCCAGTCTGAGTGTCATGATGTCTTTTAAACTCAACTAGCTTAAGATTAAAACTTTGTGATGAAAACATTGGCAGATGGGATCGAACATGAAGAAATCTATCTTTGATGAGCAAACATCCAAAGTCCTCGCTAAATGGCACGTGGAAGTTAAGAAGAAGCAGGAGGAGAACGCAGAGAAGTCTCCTTCTACCCGAACCCTGGGACAAAGTTCAAAGAATTCAAAGAAATCGTTGAGGCAATATTCATCTGGTCCCACCCTACGACGTTTCATGACTACAGGCCACTCAAGTCATTTATCCTCCTACGTTGAGCTTCATATCTCTGATGACGAAGGTGATCAGGTAGATAGGGTTGATGGTCAACATGGTGAGAGTGAAATGACTGTATCGCCTGCTCATAAGGAAATTAAGCAGGAAGATGATCAGTTTGTCCAGCCCAGCCCCAATTGACAGTGGCGTTAACATTAACCGATTGCGGCTCGTGTACACAGGTATTATTGGTTTAAGCTAGTCTTCATATAGATAATTAGGCTCTAGTAAAGTTGAATAGGAAGATAATGCTTAGAAGTGTGGTTAGTAGAACTAAGAGTAGATAGGACACATTCAGAATAGGGAAAAGGAATGCTTGGATACTAGTAGCATTTCGCGTATATCTTTACTGTATTGTCCACATATTAAGGCAGTACATAGATCATAGCAGAATATTTTGTGATCACTCCTCTTTGTTTTACACTTCTATAAAATGGAAAGTTTGATGCCTGAAGGTAGTTCGTTTAATTCAACGAACAAAGCCTAGATGAGGTACACTTGTAGAGTAATATAATGCTCTATTATGAGAAACCATTGTACCTTTACTATTATTGTGCATGGGCTAATTAAGATTTTTCATTCCTGCGATTAATTAAGATTATTCCCCTGTTTTGAACAAATGCTATTTCTTGATCCTTCGTGATGCCGAGAAAATCTCAATATAATTTGTTAGGGTAATACTTTTAAGTGTGGTATCGTGGGTCGTGGTGAAGAATGTTGAGGCTAGATGTAGGCAGTAGCATGATATTGAGGTATAGAGGTATAAGCATACAATTTTCGAGGCTAAATAAGGCTTAGATAGTTAGATAGCATTGCAGTAGACTGGTGATTATGGAAAAGAGGGGAAGTGATTTGGATCAGCTTGTGAAAGCAAAGATATTATTATTTCTTTCCCTCTTATAGATACATTAACATTATTGATAGTATCTCTCAAAAACTACCATGTTTATATTATGTCATAGGCTATGTCCTTGCCCAGTGAAAGATACCACGTGGCAATTTCTTCGAAAGACCACAGCTTTCATATAAGAAAATCACTAAACACCAAACCATTTGACGGTGAACAAGGTTGTGAATGGACATTGATACCCTAACTTTTTTTTTACTTTAGTTGTTTCGGGGATAAGGCCAGGTACATGGATCTTTTCACAGCTCTGCACCAAATGGTTTGGTGTTAAGTTACCCTCGTACTAGAGTAGTTTAGATTGAAATTAAAATACTAGAGTCTCAAAGTGCTAACTTTCTTAAGGTAAGAAATCAGCTTCCTGCTGCTGAGAAACCACAGAACTGCATGTCTGGCACTGGTTATCGACAACCAGCGCCTGACGGCAGGAAGGACAACTGGATGAGTCGGACCTAATCAACCACGTGTCAATACATTCAACGTGGAACACATGAAAACATCCTGGAAATTCCCTGATCTCCTCTCCATCGACAAACTCAGCCAAACATATCACACATTCTGCTGCATGATTCTCACTTGCAGCAGCAACAATCTGATTATCAGACTTGAAGGTCCGTCTAGGGAGTGATTTGACGAGATTCCTCTTCAAGCATTTGTTGGATACCGCTTCAGCAGTCGTGGCTGGGGACTGATCACAGTCGCACATGCAGCGAGTGACTGCCATGAGTCCCACCACACAAATAAGGGCGCACAGGAAGCAGGTTAAGATGATCAACATGTTTGAGCCTACTGGGACTGCTCCCTCTGCTGTTACCATTTGTGGATATCTTAGACGGGTATGTTGTGGAGCCTGGAGTTTATGGCTATATATAGGAGTTGGGCAGATCAAGTGAAGTTAGCTTTTTGGAGGGATATCTGTTTGTTTTAAAATAGTAAATAACCTTGCATGGCCACCTGACAATGAAATCTTTCATTTTAGGTACAGTTAGCTTATATGCTATCCTCTCAAAAAAAAAAAAAACTTATATCCTATTGTTCATGAACTTGTAGTCAAATTTTGGACTTGGTGTCGTATTTTCTAGCAACCTTGGCTGCTCCTTGTTGGTGCTCCTCTCTTCTAGTCTTTTTGCTCAAAAGTGTATGCCCTACAATTAACAAAGCTTCTTGTCCTAGAGCTGTTCATTTTTTTTGCATGTGTAATATATATAAATATATACTCTATGCGTTCTTTTTTTGATGGTTATAAATCCTCTCCCCAGTTCCTATGGTGTAAATAGGGGTATTGGATATCCAGTGTACTGGAGAGGATAAATTTGGGATGGATCTCCAAATCACCTCCAACCTTTAGCGTAAATTGGGTAGTGTAGTAGAGAGGATGCCCTTCCGAGTAGTATTGTGCGGAGTAAAGTAAGAAAAGGTGAAGAATTCTAGTGTTGTTTGTAAATTTTTTAAAAAAATAGATAGTTACATCTTAATTAATAAACAAAAGGGGAATGTGAGATAAAGTGGGTAGATAATAAGAAAGGAATGATAAAACATTGCCAAAACTTATTAAAATTCATATATAATATTTCCTCTGCTTTTGATTATTTGCATCATTTCCCATTTTTGGAAGTTGCAAATTACTTGCGTCATTTCCTTTTCCTCTCTACCTCTCTCTAATCACATGGGTCCTCTTTTTCCCCTCTTTCTATCTCTCTCATATCCTTGTGCACATACTCAATGATTCAAGTATAAAAAAACGGAGGAAGTATCTATATATGAAAATATTCACTTCACTTAGTAAAATAAATCAAGAACACTTTCCGGCCAAGTTCCATTAATTGATCATAACGATATCCTGAAAATGCTGCACGGACCCATATATATAGAAAGAGAATCACCTTGATACTAAACCAGATCGAGCCCAGGATCCTCTTGGAAATGGGAAAATCTAGGATAGGCAGCCAACCTCCTGGAGAAAGCGATGTGCATGGACCAGGTGAGTAAGGATGCAGCTTCGTGGACCACTCGTCGGGCCTGATAGGTGGTGGTATCACACCCTTCTCAAAGGAACTGTATGTGACACTCTCGCGTCATACGGCTCATGAAAACAATTTATTTCCTTTTTGCTCGTTATTTCACCAAGTGAAGTTTATTTTATTGTGTTTTTTGTTTTGAAGGAGGATTCACTACAAGGGAGGGATAGCAACGGGCGGGATTTGGGTCGGGTGAGCCATCACCCGCATCCATCATCCGGTTAGACCAACTCTCATCCATTCATCCGTCACCCGGTAAGACCATCACCCGTATCCATCCATCCACCACCCGCGGGTGAACCGGATGGACATGATGATCATCTATTTAAGTTAATTGAACGAAAAAAGTTAAATCAAACTTGCCAAATCACAACTTATATATTAACTTCATGTTAAATTAAGATAAGTTCAGTTTATGGAAACAAGTTGATAATAATCAAAATGCAAAATTATTATACTCATGTAAATAAAAGGATAGACATTTAAACAAAAATAAGAAATGGGTGATGGAGCGGGTGATAAACGGGGGATGAGTCGGGTGATGGATGAAACCTTCTCACCCTAATCATCCACCACCCGTTACACGTTCACCCGTCACCCGTCCATCATCCATTTAACTCGGTTTTTTACCCTTTTTGTTTTTCTGGTGGAGCGGGTGATAGATCATCCATTGGATATTGCCATCTCTAGGAGCAAGTGAAAAATAAGTAAAAAAATTATTTTATTTGAGATACAAGACAAAATAATAGCAAATGAGACATCAAATAAAAAACCATGTAGGACGAATGATCCAGACTCTAACACCTAGTGCAGCCCCACCTTTCTACTCACAAAGAAAGCAATATCGAGGCTTCACTCGACCTTGAGTCTCCATCACAACACGAAGCATCAAGACTCTTTGTAGTTCTTCGAGCATCCCATCTATGCTCTCACTCGAACAAAACATCCTTCTCTAGGCTCGATTTTCCACGTATCAGACTCTTACATACCTTCCTCTTCACCTTTTTTGTTTCGCGGTCCACACTCGCCGAAAAGACACCAATTTTACTCAAACAATTCTCCTTCACACGCTTAAAACTTTTGATAGAATGACACCCTTCATAAAGTATTCTTCAACCATTCTCTGGTCACCTTTGTCCTGTCCCTCGTGTTGTCCATCGTATATTGTTTTTCAACTTTTCGCTCGAGCTATCACCATAGCACCCTTAGAAATTTTCCATGAACCACCCTTGAACACTACATTGTGACCGGACTTATCAAGTTGTCTAACTGATATCAAATTCTATTTCAAGTCAGGGATAAATTTGACATCCTCTAACTTTACTCTCCAGTCGCAAGCTTCACGCTTACATTTCCCTTGCCTTGAACCTCCAATAATCTATCATCTACAAGGTACACTTCCCTCAATTTCTCAAATTTCAAATTTGAAACAACTCTCTACAAGGCTAATCCAAATATCCACGAACAAGTCGAGTTCTTTGCAGTAATAATCCGAAACGGAATTCGTTGAAACATCACTATCCTCATCATTATCTAAATCCCCCTTCTTCTTTTTCTTCCCTTTATTATTATCTTTGTAATTTTGGCATTGTCTTCTAAAACGACCTTTCTCACCACATCCCCAACATGACCTCTGCTAGATTTATTCTTCCATTGCTCTCATCCATACACTTTCCATGCTTACATATCGTTTGTTGCCTCCTACCTCTTCTCTTAGTATTGTATGCTCCCCCAGATGACTACCCGAAATCCTTCCTTTGGGTACTCTTACTTAGAACTAGATCCCTAACAATATACAGTTTTAATGCCTCTTTCCTCGAGGATTTACTAATAGCAGCAACAACAATTTCCCACTCGTTAGGTAAAGAAGACAACAAAACCAAAGTTTTTACCTCATCCTCAAAGGCAATATTCACATAGGCTAACTGACTAATCATATTAAATTCGTTAATAAATTCAGCAGGAGAACTGTCATCAGTCATCTCAAGCTCAAACAAATGACGCATCAAATATACCTTGTTTACCAGCTATGGCTTCTCTTACATATCTATCAAAGTTATGATCAACTCCACCGTTATTTTCACGTCTTTGACATTAAAAGGCACGTTTTTTTTTTTTGCCAATGTCAAACAAACCACACCTAGTGCCTTTCGATTTAACCTTTTAAAAGTTATGAAAAGAGGCGGTTTAATTTTATATTAATTAGAATAATTTAAGTCCAACGCTTTATTCAAAAATGTACTTCATTCTTTTCTTTCTATTGGGCTTGGGCTGTTGTCTAATTTTAAATTAAAATTAAGCGGTCTTTGATAAGACCAACTCTTAATCTTTACAAGTTGTTTTAAAACAAACTGGTAATTGAAAAGTTGAATGTTTTACACAACTTTCAAATATATCATAAATTTGTAAATAAATATTCCCTTTGTTTCGATTTAGTCTTACATTCATCAAGACACTGTGTCTTTTTTAGGTTCTTAACTACTATTATTTTTCAGGTATTACTTATGTTTCTCAATGTTTGTGAATTGTGATATACAACTTCCATTTTGGTGCAACTATTTTGAAAGGGAAGTTATACACAACTTTCTAATTTAGATGATAAGTTGTTATTTGGGAAGTTGTAACTAATTTGAAATGGAAGTTGTATATCACTAACTTGAGAAACATAAGTAATACATGAAAAATAATACTTCCTCCGTTTTTTATTAGTTGACCTGTTTCTTTTATCACGTTTGCCAACGCGTGATTGCAATCACTTTTATCTTGGAAAATTGATGAGTAAAAATTATAAAAATATGATATTTTGAAAATATATAATGAGACGAATCTAACAAGACCCCACATGACTATATTTTCTCTTATGTATAAATCACAAAAGATAGTCAAAGTAGATTATGTGAATAGTGTCAAAAGTCAAAACGTGTCAACTAAAAAAAACGGAGGAAGTAGTACTTAAGAACCTAAAAAAGAAATTTGAGTAACTTTCAGACAATAATACCAATTCATGCATGTGTTTGACATAATTTCCTAGCTCAATGCCAATCTAGGCAATGTATTCTCTCAGGTTTTTCACTTAATTACGCTTAGAATTTTGACACTCTTTGCAATTAAATGGAATCTTCTATTTTTTAAGAAAACCATTATGATGTGACTATGTGAGGCCTTTTTGATTAAGCACCGGGTGTACTTTGCAATGTTACTTTTAAATTTTGTAATCACATACAAGACAGCCATTAAATAGCGATGAACGATCAATGTAATCTTTTCAAAATAATAGGAATATAAAATCATGGTTGCTAAACGCAACTTCTCTTTACTAAACGCCGTATTGTCCAGATTATCCTTGCCCTCTATCTGCTCTCCGGGCCAAGCCCCATCTGTGCCTTGCAAATCCATTTCTCTAAAGCTGATTGGTATACAAATCTTAACCCACACTGTATGCATATCCATATCTTAACCCACATTGTATGCATATCCATATCTTAAGCTACATTCATCTGTTTATTCAATTTTCCGTTCATCCCAAATATAGAGTCAGGAAGCTGACAACAACCTCTTTGCCCATATCCAGCCATTACAATATTACTACACAATAGCATATACAATAGCATATGAAATACAGTTATTTAGAATTCTTAGTTGAAGTCAGTTATCAACAATTAAATTATAATGCCCATAAAAAGAGAAAGGAAAAGAGAAACGATTACACTAACATTTTTCAATGGCACTTTATTTCATTGATAAAAGTTGTCTAAGTTCAACGAACTTTTGTAGTTTATTTCATTCGATGGTCACAAAATCTATAACTATTTCATACTTGTTTCAGTGACATTATACGAAATAGGGCAAGAAATTTTGTGCATTTGCACGAAATTCGTGATTTTCTTGGAAAAAGTTTAAAATTTCGATTACATTAAAAGTCGTGTAGATCGCAGGCGGATTTATACTGACATTCAATTAATTAATGTACTTTAATGACAAAAGCACAAGTTTTTTTTTCTTTTGAAAAAAACCCTCCTTAGGTGGGAGCTTTGGATGACAACTAGTGGAATTTGGGGTCGGATGGGCCATCACATGCATCCATCACCCGATAAGACTGTCACTCGTAATCCATCTATCTATCACCAATGGGAACCGCGTCGATTGGTGATAATCTGTTTAAGAAAATTAAACAAGAAAAAATAAATCAAACTTGCAAAAATGATAATTTGTACTTTAATTTTATGTCAAATTAAGATAAAACATGAAAACATGTTAAGTGATGATCAAAAAGGAATAAATTATACTAATTTCAAAAAAATGATAAAATTTAAAGAAAATGTAAGAAATAAATGACGGAACGGGTGACGGGTGATGGGTTGCTCACCCTATTTCCATCCAACAAGGCAACACCCAACATCCACTCACCCGTCACCGGAATCATCTATTTAACTCAATTTCACCCTTTTTATTTTTCAGGTGGAACTGGTGATCCATTTACCCTTTATAGTGGGAGGAGGAGAGGAAAGCTTGTTCAAATGAAGATAAAAACAAGGGATTGAGAATTGTGATGTACCATTAAGAAGTTGCATTCCATAATACAATAACGTTGTTCGAAATTAGGCAATTTGACCAGTCCAAGGACAAAACATGACAATTGACAATGCCTTATTTAAAAGTTGTAATGTACTACTAATTAGTAGCACCAAGTAAGTGTTGGTCCAGTGGTGATGGAGTCTGGCTTTGGTAGGACGGACCCGTGTTCGAATCCTCGCAACACCTTTGGGAGAGGAATGGAACCTAACCACCCCGAACTTGGCCTCGATCCGGATGTAGCCCGAAGGATGAACAGGGTGCAAACACCAAAAAAAATTTGGTAGTAGCCAGCAGCTCTCATCTTTGTGTCTTAGACCCCTTTTCTCTCCCTTTTTTTATTTGTATTTTGTGGGCGCTTACTCAGACTCTAGACCCCTTTTTTCTCCCTTTTCTCTCATTTATTGATTTGAATTCATACGACATCTACAATGAAAACCAAAACTAACAAATACATATCAAACTGAAATAAATAAAATTCTAACATAGTAAAACCACGATCGTTGAGGAGATCTAACACTTCTGAAAACCCTCGTCTCTCATATCGCTGTCTGTTGCAACCTTCTACAAGGGGGTCTATCGATCTGTTGTAGTTTTGAAGTAGAATTGAACTCAAATCAACCGATTGTAAATGAAGTATTGACGTCTGTTGCAACCCCGCACAAAAATCGATCAACAAAGGAACCTTCAGAATCACAAAAATAACAAATATCAAAGTCCTCAAACTCTCACATGGAGAGAGATAAAACCCAATATATGGGTAGGTATAACCCAATAAATGGGTAGAAAAACTCTCCATTAGAGAGAGACTGAAGTTTATTAACAACAATAACAATGAACTAATTAAGCAAAAGAAAAAAAAGGGGCTTACCACCGCCCAAAAAGGTAGCGGTAGCCCCTAGATAAAAGCTAGGGTTTGTTAGAAATATGAGAGCTAGTAAGAAGAAGAAGAAGCTAAGATGAATTAGAAAGAAGAATAGAGAGAAAATATTAGCAAAGTTGCCTTGGGAGAGTGCACTTTCCTAATTTTTAGTTTTTTAAAAGATAGATGGAAGGAAGGACATTTAATGGCTATACCCATTATAATAGTTTCAAATTCAACTCTTAATTTTTGTAGATTGTATATTATCCATTAAATATAATTAACTTCTATTTTATTAAATCATTGAGATTAATGAACCAGATGAGCCTACAACTAATAAAGGGTTTAAGGAAACTCTTCTCTCAAAGATAAGTCTTAAGCCATCTAGAATAATAAGTTTGTGAAGTTTAGGCTATAAAACAAATGTGTTGGTTTATGTGATGCACTAATTTGGAGAGATAATCCGCCACATGATTCGCTTCTCTATAGACGTGAGTTACCGTGACTAAATCAAAATTGCGCATAATCAGTTTCATATCGTCGATATTCGATAACTGTGTGGATGGTCCTTGGAGTTTGGTAGTTATCAGTCATACCACTAACTGAGTTGATGAGAACTAACTTATCACCGTCTATGATGAGATTTTGTATTTTCATATTTCTACTTGGAGAAGACCGTTCCTTAGTGTTATTGAGTCTCTTATGAAGGGTGTCGCGTGCTCTAGTTTAAATACAGTAGTTCCCCCAATTTGTAGTTGTGCACATAAAATTTATAAAAAGTCTATATTTTTCCTAATACATAAGAAATAGAATAAGGTAAAAGTAAAAAAAAAATAACTAGTGTCACAAGTCAATATGATACGAATAAAAAAAACAGATATAGTATAGTTTTACATAATGGTTATTAATTGGAAAGTTAAAAATTGAGATGAACTTAAAAATAAATAGACATGCCAATATCTTTTCTTATATATAAATCAAAAACCATCGTAATGAAATAGGTGACTAATCAAGCTACAAAACGCAACCATTTTAGTAAAACAAATAGAATATAAAACAATATTTGATTAACCAACATTTATCTTCTATAACATTGTAAATAGGAAAAATAGGTTTCACAATTCTACATATGTTTCATTCGCCTTTAAAAAAATTTGAAGGTTAATTAATCCAAAAGTCTCATTTTAAGAGTGTATTTATTAAATCATTTCATATGACTTAAAAAACTATTATGGCCCAGTATTTTATGAACCAATAATTATCTCATATTAACTACTAATTAATTCAAAATACTCGTATTTCAAGTGACATTGAATCATAATAGACTCGATGGTAGAAGGCACATCAACCCATCATAACTAGGGTATAACCAAGTAGTACTTAGTCTAGTGGTAAGAAGAGTATACTTCCAACCTTGAGGTTAATCCCCACTAGAAGCACTTTGAGGGTAGGAATTTCCCTTACTCTTCCCCCCTACTCTCAAGTGTCTGGCCCATTAGGACCCGAACGGAGTCCGAACCACTTCTTCTTACCAAAAAAAAAAAATCATAACTAGGGTATTCACCGATTCAAGGTTGAAAAGGATCAAAACCCAAAATTTTTAAAATTGAAAACCGAAGATCAGACCAATTATAGTTTGGACCGGGACTATATTAGACCGGCAATACCAGTCCAAACCATAGACTGAACCGACTGGACTGAAAACAAAAAATATATACCAAACATAATGACCTATGAGTTATGGGTTTTAATAATGAAAAAAATTAAGGAAAAAATTTATTTTTACCCAACAATTGCTACTTATTGGTAATTTTGCCTAACTATTTAAACACATTAGGAAAGAAAATATTTTTTAGTGGCATCAAATATATATTTTGTTAGTAAAGCCAAATCAGACCCAATCCAAACTCGACAAATGGAAGGGATCGGAGAAGAAAGTGAAAAATAGAAATTGATGACCTAAAAACTAAACCAATTAGCTCAGTTGTGAATTGTGATCCAGTCTATTTGAAAGGTCAGGATTAGTTTTTAAACAACCCTAATCAACACTATTTGAGCATAATTCCAAATCTAAAATACTATTATTTATAAAAATTATACATTGACAACGTTTAAAGAAATAAATATAACATATAATGTGAGACATTATTTTCCAACGGACCAAAATTTTATCAAATCAGTTTTCCAGAAAGATATTCCCGGGGCATAGTTTTTCCCAATATTTATGACAGTCAAACGTCAAAAAGCTTATTACTAATACGAAAGGCTGGCATTACTCTCATCTTTTTCGTTATTGAGGAATCATCTCGACGTGTACAAGTAATGACCAGGACCAACAGGCTAAAAGTTTCTGTCACATTTTCTGAATGGTAAGCGGAATCTACTCTTATCTAACCAAAACGCTAAATAAGTTCTCGGATAAATAGGTTAGATTCTTTGAAAGTAGGAGGAAAACGAAAAGGAAAATCCCCACATTAAGCAAATAGGAATTCCATTGAGGGTAGAACAAACTCTCATCCTAACCTACTTTATTATTTACTTATTTTAACTCAACTTTTGAGGAAAAACTAATAAAAACTTAAAGTCCCTAAGCCGGTCCAAAAAAATACAGCAATACATGATTCATAATATTGTAGTTGGTCAAAAATACACCTTGTAAGTATCTAGCCCATGAATACCGAACCAAGACAACATACAAGTTGAGGTTCAAACAAAGTCTTCTCCCTTCAAACCATTGCACAAACTAAAGATGTATTTTCTTCACCTTTAGCGAAATAAATTCAAAACATAAGAATTTCACAAAAATCAGTTATAATAAGCTCTAATAAAGCCAAAATCATTCACTTCAACTTTTTAAAAAAATAAAATTTTAGTTTTATAGTCCATGAATTAAAATCAAAGAATATCAAATCGGTCTATTTTAATAAGTAAAACAAATTTCATTCAGTAAAAACTAGATCTAGTTTGAAACATAAAGCTTAATTCAATAAATATAATATCAAATTATTATTTTGTTACAGCAGTTCAAATCTTTTCATCGATGAATTACACACCTAGCACTTCGCAGCGTACTATATACCACACTTGAGTTCATTTACTAAAACACCGAGTTTAGTTTCTTGTGGCCATGATACGGCCTTCAAAATATGTCACTTTAAACTATATCACATAGAACCACGAACTTTTTAGGAAAATTTCACCCTCGCTATAATCAACCAAGCCAAAAGATCTCTTGAATATAATACTCCCTCCGTTTGACTTCTTTATTTTATTATGAGTTATTGCTTGTTGGTATTTATTCAAGTACTTCCTCCGTTTCAAAAAAATAACTACACTTTCCATTTAAAGAAGTTTCAAATTAATGACTACACTTCTCCTTTTTCCTTTTTTTGGTAAGTTTTTCTCTCTATCTCTCTCCTACCACATATCTTACCCTACAATCTCTCACACAAGCTAAGAGTCCGCAAAAAAAAAAAGTATAGCTATTTTTTTTTGAAACGGAGGAAGTATATAAAGTACATTAGTAGGGTAATAAAAGACTTGGGGTGGATGGGTGAGCAAGACCTACTCATGATAAAATTATATTTCTATTGTAAAGCCATGCCATTTATAAGAAGTGTATTATCTAATGTGGGACGGAAGAATATAAAAAGTATATCATCTATTAGGCATCCACCAACACAACGCACTGGCGCAGGTGTTAAGAGGGGGAAGATTTAGAAGAAAAATCTTTCACTCAGATAAGATCAACTTCATTTCAACAACTAAGCACAAAGCAGATTAGTACCTGATTTTTCTGTTCACAAAACAAAACCACTGAAACAAACAAAATCTGACCTACCAGACCACATTAACCTTGTGTCCACAATCAATCTGCAAAAGATAGGAGAAGGATCCTATATATATAGCCGACTCCCGCCCCTGAACTAAACCATTAATTGGCAATTAGAGATCACCCCCTATTCAATCCCATTGCTCGTAATCAGAAGAGGAACCAACTTCTTCCATGTTCATTGCAGTCATCTTTAATCAGAGGTCCACCCAAATTTGCAACAGCAGCAAAACTCCTTTACAGGCATCTCCTACCCTCTGACACCCTTAACTAATAACACAGTATTTAAACCGGAAACATCCGTTAAAGAAAGGTTAGCAATTTAATAGTAGACCTCTAAATCTAGAAAATCTGGCAAAAAAAGAGGCCGGTGTTACTATCAAACAAGTAACTAGACATCAATGAGAACAAGATTAAGAACATGAATGGATTTAGAGCATAACCGTGCTAAACACGCACAGATACAGAACAGCCAACTTCATGATATCTGCTGAAAAAGGAATCCAAGAATAGGGAGACCCACAAAGACATGGTTAGCTGAGGGATTAGAGACATTTCATATACTCGAAAATTCCATGTAAACCAAAAAAATCCGAAGCACTTGAAGCAGACAACTAAAGGATCTTATAGAACAACAATACAAGCAATTTTGACAACCAAACACTCTGAAAACAAACAGACACAAAGTAACAAATAATAGCAGGCTAATCTTTGTTTAGCACGGTTTAGGTACGACAAAACGCATATAATAGTGTGGTGCCTTTAAGGTAGCAGCTTGAAAGAGAAATGATATACAAAACAGATATGATTAGTGCCTTTAAGGTAGAAGCTTAAAAGAGAGCTGATATGAGGTGAAGATGAAGTACAAATTTTCAAATTAAAACTGAAGATACAAGATCTAAATTCAAGCATAATCCCTAAATTCAGTCAATTGATAGCATAATACTGCCTCAATCTCAACCCCAAATCAAAAACCAGAAATTAGAAAAAGAAAACCTGATTGACAAATTAAAATTCCTATTCGAGATAGGAGGTTGATGACTTGTCGGTTACGACAGATATGACCAGTGACCAGTTATATCTGTCACCACATCGAAGAGAGAGAGAAAACTTTACCTAAGAAAGGTTTCATCTGGTAGGAACAAGAGATCCCAACAAGTTGGGTCGGCTAACTTATTTCAGGTAAGTTATCTCTCTTTCCCCCCCCCCCTCTCTCTCTCTCTCACACACACACACACAAACAGTCTCTCTTCCTCTTCGTCATCTACTTGTGGTTCCTTCTTCATTCTTTTTTCATTTCTGCCCTCACAATTCTCTTTGACCTCTATGGTAAGGTGCTTCCAAGAATCGGCTGTTTTCCCCCTTTTGGTATTGATGGCTGACATGGTACCAGCCTACGTGGCCCACGTGAGCCCTTCACAACCCCCCTGTCCCATTCCGTTGCGGCTTTTATATGCATGTAGTTGTTTAACTTTTATTTGGGCTCTTCTACAGGAAATTCAATGCCCCAAAAGGGGGAGGGGGGGATTAGCAGCTAAAGAAAGCGTGTGCACCTTTACCCTTACTGCTAGGCTCCGGAATTCTTCCTGTATCAGTGCACCTTGTATCTATTACAAACTAAAAGGCTAAGGATAATACTGTTCAAAGTACAGAAGATAAACAAATATTTCACTGTATTAATCAACCAAAAAGAACAATATGTTCCACCAAACACTCTCTAAGGCATCAGATAACACCAATCATGAGCACAATGAAACTAGCAAATAATTCAACCATAAACAGTCAGGCAGGAGGTGGGAGGATGGGCTGTCAAAAGAAAAAAGGAGGTGAGGATCGGCAATAAAATCAAGCAAGTTATAACAAATAGAATGCGAAAAACAGAAAAGAGTTCAAGGGCTTAAAACAAGTGCAAACTAGCTGTCTGCACACTCGCACGCATATGTATTGCCACGGATTTGTTAGACTCACATAACAGCAGATTTTTTGCTTTCGTAATAATCCAAACATATTTTCTGATAATGATACAGATTACATATTGCTTGGCGGAAAAAAAAAATGTTTTTTAAAAAGATTATCAAGAGTATCAAAAGAGACGAACATCAAGCAAAAGAAAACACAAGATGAAGCATCAAATATTAAGAATCGAAGGCTCGCGGTCAAGGTCCAAATCCACGCAATGAATAAACTAATAACAATAGCTGTTATTAAGAATCCATGGGTGTGTTCTAGGAAACTAGCTGATGAATGGTTGTTAGCTTTACCAATAGTTTTCATGTGTGGGTAGAGCTGTTATCAAGTCGACTAGTAGCTCTAAGAGGTAGTAGTTTGAATTAAGAAATCGGTACTTCAAAGATAGCTAAATTTGGTAGCTTTGCCAAAGATTACTTCGAAAGTTAAAAGCTACAATTCACCACTACTATTTAAATTTAGGAGTTTTTTAAACTCCAAAACCTACAGCAAAACACTCCTCAATTGAATTTAGGTTATAAGCAGGATACCATAGATCAAAGATTGATTTAAGGATTACAAACTTATAAACTTTACCAAGGACATTGTAGACCATCAAGTAAAAAACACCTTTGCAGCATATATACTTTTGTATTATGAGCAAAAAAAGGCCTTAAGCTTGTGGAATTGTGAATATCAAGAACAACCAAATTAAAAAGGGAAGACAATATAACAGCATGATACAAGCAAAAGAAAAAAGCAAGTAGCATATCACAGAACTCAGAAATTATTGAACCTCAAACAATGAAAAACATCAAATCCTAACTCAATTAAGTCCCTCTACACACAAACACAACACAAAGTAATAATCTTTTGTTACAGACCCCAAAATTGGACAAATTACAATTCAACTACTTACTTCCATCCTCGACAACAAGTTGGAAAGACACATCAAAAGAACTTGAGCATTTGAGGAAACACTTGAACAAACACGGGCAAATTCTAGTGTATGGTCCTATGACCTCATGCCTAAAGGGCAAAAACCTTCTCTAGGTACTAATACTAAATATGCATGAATCACACCAGTGGCTTCTACACTTTGATAGCATAGCATAATCTTTGTGAGTTGTTCTTAGGCATCAAGGGCTGTGTGGAATCAGACTAATAAATCATGAAGTGTTCGTGAGTTATCACCATTGTAATTCACCTATCCTTGTTATAACTCTCAGAATCTCAACCACACAAGTCAGATCTACAAGTTTTCTTGGATATTAGTGAGCTTGTCGAAACCAACTCCAGGCACCACCCAACAGCGCCTATTTCCCTCCTACACAGCTATAATCATTAATCAACCATTACTTATGAAGGCTACATTTCTACCTACTTCCATTCTAGACAAAAAAATGGAAAGACACATCAAAAGATCTCATGTTTGCAAGGACACTTGAACAAACATGGGCAAATTCTAATGTAGGGTCCTATGACCGCAAGCCTAAAGGCATAAAACTTCCCAGGTACTAATACTTAATATGCATGAAAGACACCAATGGATTTTATATATTCCTATAGCATAGCATAGCATAATTTGTGTGAGTTATCCTCAGGCAACAGTTGTGTCGAATCAGTTTAATAAATCATAAAGGGTGGATGAACTCAAGTAGCCATGAGATGTAATTTTAAAATAACACACAGTTAATTGGATCATCCAAAAGGCAGCAACATTTTCTCCCTCGCTGAATCCAAGCATACCAACACAAGGTTTTGTTAGTTGACCTGCCAATAACAGCTCAACAATTACATTAGCGATGACCTCATTAAAAGGGAGAAAAAACCGCATGTGGTATAGCAAAGGCTTGGGCAAATTTAGAAATAAAAAAAAGAAAAAACCATAAGAGCTTTCTCCATCCTGCAGTAACAGCTAGGAGATAGCCTATCATGAAGCTGTTACTGCAGGATGGAGAAAGCTCTTATGGGTTTTTTTATTTATTATTATTTCTAAATTTGCCCAAGCCTTTGCTATACAGAGGGTTAGAACATACCATCAGCTAAAACCAGCAAGTGGTGAATGGCACGGTCAATGAGTCAACTTCAACCACAGTGAGGAACAATGGTATCACTTAAAACACAAAAATATTAAATAAATGCATGACAGTGAAATATCTTAGATGACAGCAATGAAGTACAAACATGACCGGCAAGTCTAATCCAAGTAACAAGAAGGCCATCTTGACAGCATAAAATATATCAAAGAAACAGAAGCAGGTACATTAGTGCCATGGAATTCCTGTAGAGAAGATCCTGCATAAGAACATATAAAACGTGAACTTCAGGGATGCTATTCTAACGGAGGAGGCTGAAGGAGCTCAATCTTGTATCCCACGTCTCTGCAAATGTCATAACAGTACAGCAAGGTTAAAGAGGTGAGTCCTAAACTTCCAACAAGTCATGGCAATAGGTAAGAAATCAGGTTCACAAGAGCTCCAAGAAACATGATGCCTGTCAAGATATTACAACAATAACAATGAAGAAGGTTAGCAAATGAAAAATGAAAATAAATAGGTACGTATAAGACAAAGCTACAAGCTCTATGATAAAGATTTCCTCTCAAATCAACATTACACGAAGTGTCATAGATCTACCAGAAGAAGATATGGACACCAACAATCAAACAGCAGAAGCTGAGAACTGCACACTAGACTTCATAGTGATCCAAGTGAAAAAATCACAAAGATAAGATGTCAAGAGATATTAAAGAAAATCAAGCTAAAAAGCTTCATGACAACATATATAAAATACTCTCTTCCGTACTTAAACAATGCCCCAGCGCTCAAGTCAAAATTCCCCAATAGTTCACCTAGTTCCTTTCACCTTACTTAACAGGTCAATCTCTTAAACCTACTTTCTGTCTAGTATATAAACTTTAAGCTGACGAGTCTTCAACCTTCATGAAGGTATAGGGGCCTGTACAGCCCTATCCTCAGATTTCTCTCTAGAGAGAGCTCCATCTCCTGCACTGGAGTTTAACATCAAACAGTTGTTAAACTAAGATGAACGAGTATGATGCAACACGATTCAGTTCCAACCTATTTATTGTCCACCACATCATGTACGCCAGCAAAATATGGAACTTCTAACACTTAATTTTTAGAAGCTGAAGGACAATGCTTTGAACAAAAACTGTTTTACAAATCAAGGTTAGTTTCAGACATACTATATCAGCAACAAAGCTAATGGCAAAAAAGGATTAGTCAACATATTTTAAAGTTGTTAGCACAATAGAAGGAAAAAAAATTCCACAAAAAAAGAAAAAGCAGCAGCAAAGAAATTGACAAAAATAAAGATTGAGATATGTATACCTCTTTGCAATGAAGTATGCCAAAATCAAATATCATTTCATCTCTGCCATGAACTTCTCATACTCCATATCTGCTCCATGAGTTGTCTTTTCAGCAGCTGAAACAGGTGGTGCTGGAGGATTTGAAGCCCACGGGACATTAGACATGTTTTGTGGCTGTTCAACAGGAGGTGGGGGAGCTGGTACTCCATAGTAAGGTTGATAACTGTAAGAAGAGGGCAAGTAGGTAGGTTGTGAAGGCGGTGCCATTGAAGATCCAGGACTACCATATACACCGGAACTAGGGGGTTGAACAGATTGCACTCCAGGCGGGAAATTCTGATGTGCATCGCCAGGAGGCGCAGTCTGTGTGGAAGCGCTACTTGGGACAGGTGGAACAGATGGAGGAGGATACTGAACCCCGTAGGGAGGCACAGACTGATTGTGAACAGGCGGATAATAATTTGACCCAGGGGGCGGAGGAGGATAGGCACCAAAAGGAGGGGGAGGGACTGGAGGTCCCCACGGGACAGGAGTACCATAGCTTCCAGGAGCTGTGCTACCTAGAGGACCACCCGCTACAAATTGCTGCGATGGATACGCACCAGGAGCTTGATTTGCAGCTGGATATGGTGGCATAGACGGAGCAGCAGGAGGCTGAGGACCAGTTGGTTGAGGTGGTTTCCCCGCAACTCTAACTGCAATAGTCCGGCCATCTAAGCGATAGCCATTCATACTAGTAATAGCGGCATTAGCTTGTTCGACATTTGAGTACTTCACAAAACCATACCCTTTGCTCAACTGAGTAACTCTGTCCTTGATAACCTTGGCCATCACAATTTCACCAAAAGGAGTAAACAGGCGTATCAAGCCGTCATCTTCAAGAGTAGGTGGCAAGTAGCCAATATACAAGTTAGTATCATCATACTCTTTAGGTTTAACAAGACTCGACCCCAACCCCGCATGTGCACTGCCAGCACCACTTCCACTTTGCCAAGGCGGATTGCTTCCAGTACCACCATTAGACCCAGCTGGCACCAAAGAATCCTCACCTTTGGCCAAAGAATCAGGCACCGTACCACCTAACTCGGCCAAAAAGTTCCTATACTCATCATCCATCTTCTTCCCAGTAGTCCCCTTAACCGGACAATCAATTGTAGGATGTCCACCATCACCACAAATCTTACACAACACATCACTCTTAAACGTAGTAGTCCTCGAAGGACAAGCATACTGGCGGTGACCAGGCTCACCACAAAGCCTACAAAACTCCTCATCCCTAATGGTCCCATTAAGAGCAGCAAGCTCCCTCAACTGCTGCCTCTTATGCTCGTTAAGCACTTCATCCACCGGCTGCAACAACTTCTCCACCATAGCAGCAGCCGCCTCAAGAGACTCTGGAGTATCAGCCTCAACCAAAACATGTAAATCCTCATTCTCAGAAGGATCAGGTTTCAAATTCTGCTTCTGTTGCAACCTCCCTTCCTTAACAGAGCCCTTCCCTCGAATCACAATCTTGGCCCCGGTCTCCTTTTCCATACGTTTCTGGGTATTTCCCCTCGGCCCAATAATCAAGCCAATAAAATTATACCCAGGAAACTCCTTCTGAGGTATATAAAGCTTCTTATGAAGCTTAGGGGGACGGTAATCGGCGGGAGGCTTAAAAGCAGGATTCTTCTTAATAATCTGAGAAATAATCTCTTGTCTTTCCCTATTCAATTTCTCACGAGCACGATACTCCCTAGTATTAATTCGAATTCCCATGTTATCGTAAACGGGTTCGGGGGAAGGAGATCTAGCACCCTCAGGTCTATCATCTAATGGTAAACCAGATTGCAATTTCCTACTAATTTCAAGAAGTCTACTATTTAAAGATTGAACTTCGGGATCGAATTCTATACCTCCCATGAAATCAGGCAGTTGATACACCGGTTTCGGCTCGTCGTCTGCCCAACGAGACTTCCTCTTCCTTCCTGATCCATCTCCGGTGCCGTCTCCGGTTCCGGCGTCGTCCGATGAAGGTGGTGGGTCCCACCTGCTCCGCCGCTTTCTACGGCTTGTTGTTTCTTCTTCGCCGCCTGATTGATCTCTTTCTGCGGTGGCGGTACCGGTTCCGCTTTGTGTTTTCGGGATCGAATCGCTTACTGTTATCGCATTCCCGTTATCATGATTGTTGTTGTTGTTATGGTGATGTGAATCTAGGGTTTGTTGTTGCGGGAATGATTGATCTTGATCGGTGTCGTCTTGGTAGGAAACTAGGGTTTGAGGAAGTTCCATGGATGGAGAGGGAAAAGAAGAGGGAAAAGGAGGAAGGGGGTTGTTTGAAGTGAAAGTGTATGGAGCGAGTTGATTTAGGGTTGGATTTATAGGTGTGTAAGATATGTGACATGAGAGTATAGTTATGAAAAAGGCGGCACATATATTATACTATGATGATTGATGAGAGCAATGAAACTTCTGGTGGAGAACTGGAGGGTGGGTGTTTTTGGGCTTTCGACAGAGTGTATTTTTTTTTATTTCTAAAGTTTAGTGGGCTTTATACATCATTGGTAATTTGGTATTTGATTCGTGCAAGATAAGAAGTACGGGTCAGTATAATTAGGTATCCGGTCATATTGCTAAGAATCGGTATTGGAATCGGTTGGATCAGGTACCTAGAAATTGGAATCAAAACTGGAACCGGTTGGACCGTTTCCTTAATTTTTAGAAATGGAACCGGAATCGATCGGGACCGGTTGCTTGACCGGGTACCCTATCCCGCAAAAGTGATTGTTATTTGGTCTATTTGGCCGGTTCAATATCGAATATCCGATACCCAGTTGCTCAAAAGCTA
Source organism: Patellifolia procumbens (assembly GCA_947645195.1). Taxonomy (NCBI): domain Eukaryota; kingdom Viridiplantae; phylum Streptophyta; class Magnoliopsida; order Caryophyllales; family Amaranthaceae; genus Patellifolia; species Patellifolia procumbens. Next base: position 7,953,296 of record CANSGD010000144.1, read on the forward strand.
TATTTTCTTGTTTAGCTAAATATAAGCATCATACATAACATAATTTGATACTTCTACTGACAATTTATCTTTAATACCTTCAAGTCTTAAGCATACATTACATATGCATTCATCTCAAAAAAATCGGTCTTGAAACCGGTTGAACCGGGTACCCAATGGATACCAGGTCTATAATTTCACTACCCATAATTGGAACCACTTCCAACTGGTTCCTAATATTTGAGATCCAGACCCAGTCCTAACAGTTTCAGTTAAAGTTTTGGAACTATCGGTTCCAACCGGTTACGGGTCTGGAACCGGGTACCCAACTTTTCTGCTCAACTCTAATAAGAAGTACACAATACTTTTTTTTGGTAAGAAGAAATGGTCTGGATCCCGCTCAGGTCCTAAGGGACAGACACTTGAGAGTAGGGGGGAAGGGTAAGGGGAAGTCACATTGACCTCCCATCCACCCGTAAAGCGAACTTTGTAGAATATTGATACCAAAATCCACACGTTCCAAAATTAATTCTAACCCAAATTGATAAGATTCGATCCCTACGTCAAAGTGCCCCTAGTGGGAATTGAACCCCCAGCCTTAAGGTTGGAAGGATGCTCTCCTTTCCACTAGACCAGGTACTACTTGGTAGAAGTACACATACATGATACATCAATAAAGTAGTATTTGGTGTATTTGGTAGGGTTTTCGCTTCTACCGTTGTGATTTTCATATCACTCGTTCGATTTCTAGTTTTCTACCAATTGCGGACTGCGGTGTTTGGAAATGGGGATGATCTTATCTTTTTCCTTGCTTTCAAGACCTTGCCTGAAAAACCGTACTCGATTCACCTGAGTAAGATTCCGATCTGATAGCACACTTCTTCTTACATGTCTAAAAAAAACAAGAAGCACACATAACGCATAACAAAAGCATAACGATCAAAGAATAGGTCTTTATGTAATATTGCTTAGTTAGTTTTACAAGGTGCACCAAGGCATAAAAGGGTAGTATAGACACCTTAATTCTTCTATAGTTAATTTAGTCCATTTTACCAATTACAATGGTATAATAAATTGGTTAAGCATAACAATCAATATCACGTATCTCTATTATATGTTAGGAACTTCCTATTTTCATGGTAGTTCAAACATGCTTATTAAGCATAATCAATCATTTACCTAATCATCAATAACAAGCCAAATTAATCAATCTCAGTCCCAAAGCTAAATCCTTAAACTTAAATTATGCATTTCATGATCGCATTAATGATTTCATTCGCTTTCTATCTAGAAAATTACTCAATAGCCATAAAAGAGAAACAATAAAGTTACTAGCGAGTTAGACATCGTATTAATGAATATGAGAGAAAACCCAATCAAAACCAAGCACAAAGTACGTGAAGCTAAAAACAATGGCATATAAGTGGAGGGAAAGATTAATAACAATCATGTCGGCTCTCTATATGGAGGGGAAGATTAATATAGTCCGACCTTCTCAGAATATATTAAACTCAATTTTGATGGCCTGTCCAATGTCCACTCTCACCTTGTTTGCGGCTGTCATTGTTTTTCGCAACTTTGAAAAGAATAGTCCAGCATGCTAAGGAGTAACTATAATAGTTCGGTAGCTAATTCACCATTTTTTTAATTTTCAAATTCATGATATGGTGAAATGGATCTACTTGCGAAAAATTATATTGAGACAATGGTTCGAGAATATAATTAAATTCTTATTAGATTCTTGAATGCATCATTCCGTCACATAATATTTTGTTTAGATTTATTTTCATTGTTATTGAAAATCTTTCATAGATGTCGTATTTCACACATATACTTTCCTCAGTTTTTTTTTCCTATTGTATGATTTTGACTTTACCCTATTCTTGAACGAGTTTTGTCTTGATTAGAAACTAAGCTATTAGATTCATCTCAATGTACTTAAGCATATTTGAAAATTTTACATTTTAGCAAATACTTCATTCTTTTTTTAATCTATTGCAACATATGGTCTTGGCGTACTTTTTAAGAAGGCCACATCTATAAGGAGATAAGAGAGATCCATGTGATTGGACAGAGACCGAGAGAACCTTTAGTCAAATTTAGTGATTTAGCAATTAAGATTGGACTTCCATAAACGTGAACATTCAATAGAAAAAGAAAATAGAGGAAGTAGTTATATAAAAGTGTCAATTGTTGAATATGTACTTTTAAGCATTTAATTTCATATGATGAGATATAAAAATGAAAAAAGGAAGAATGAATAGAACACTAGGAATGAATACTAATGGAATCATTTGAAAATCCTAATAAATTATGGGTACGTTGATTATCGTTTTTTGTTTTCACTTTATACTTTTCAGATCACCAAAATTAATATATGAAAACCATAAAAAGTTATTTTCGATTTTTGTTGCCTGTTTTATAGATAAAATATGATTACTATATGTATCTCTACGACTAATTTTGAGTTTTTTACAAATAATATCATATGACTTATAAGAACCAAAAACGGAAATTGATAGTGATACAATTGAATTTCCCATAACAGTCATCAAAAAACAATTCAAAATCTTCGATTCCAACCAACGAGAATCATTGTAGTTCACTAGAAGGGGAAATTGAAGGATTGCAATCCCCCTTACACTAACCTTTTCCTCTTACATTTACAAGAACTCTAGGTTTCTTGTACTGGTGCAACATCACTAAAAATGTACTGTAAAGAATGCTTAAGCTCTTTCCTGCTCTTTTTTTCTCAGTTGATCAGACTCACCAATAATGACTTCATTCAGTCATCTGCTTGTAAACAATGAACAATTCAATATTCTGAAGATTACCAACAAAAATCTACATATTTTTCTCAGCTTCAGCTTGCCTTGCACCGACGTTAAAGAACTCACTAATAACTTCAAGGGGCATGCCCTTTGTTTCAGGTACCTTCAAGTAAACAAAGAACCAAGAAATGATGCAAACCACGGCATAGATGCCAAACACTCCTGCAAGACCTATAGAGGAGAGCAAAGCTGGGAGAGAGTACGTGACAATGATATCTCCAAACCAAAAGGTGAGAGAACATATGGCTATGCAAAGTCCACGGACACGAGTGGGGAAGATTTCAGAGCACAGGATGTTCGGGATTGGCCCAAAACCCATGACAAAACAGCAGAAGTAGACCACGACACTGATTGTAGATAATGTCGCATGTAAGACGGTTCCCATATCAATAACGTTGGAAAGAACTAGTACGATGAGTGATCCAATTAAGACGGGAAGTGTATTTAACAAAAGAAATCTGAAAAGAACGAAATAGATTGTTAGTTAGGAAATGAGTTTGGAGATATAAAAAATCTAGTTCATGAAAGTTTTATGATTACCTTCTCCCAGAGAGATCCATCAGCCTCATTGCAAGCCCTATGCTAGGAAGCATCAATAATGTTGTCAAAGCACTTATAAGGAGAGAAGCGGAGTCAGAACCAATCCCCATACTTGATAGGAGAACATCCACCCCTGCTTGTGAAAGAATCTGAGGAGTGTAGTAGAGAACTCCGTTGATCCCAGAGAACTGGATTCACATAAGAAGAAAATATTCTCGTCAGACACGTCATACATATGCTAGAGTGGTCATGGCAAACAAAAATGCAAAGGCCATGTGGCTAAAATGCAAGATTAGGTGCGGCCTACTCAGAAAGAAAAAGTTACAAATCCAGATAAGCAAGACGATGAGAAAAATAGACAGGGTCACAGAAGGATCAAGTATTCCTGAATTGTTTTACTTTAAATTCAAATGTTGTATGTTAAAGGTTTCAGTTCACCTGTTGAAGTATCTGCATTCCCATTCCAACAAACAATGCACGTTTAACTCCTGGTTCAAAAAGCTCCCTCCAGCTTGGCCCTTTAGTAGCAGCTGCAGAAGGCCGTAGATTACCTTCCTCAAGGGGAGATTCTCCCTTAAAATCCTTGATCTGAAGGGTGGACTGACTTACAAGACCAGCAGCCGGGACAAGCTGGCCTTCAGGAATATCAGATGGATGCAATGAAAGGACAGAACCACGCATAGATCCACGCATAGACCCCATGCCCGGCTCTTGGTGGAGATAAACTCTTTTTAGTTCACCATGTCCATCTTGTGCTTTCTTGTATGCTAGCTGCCAACCTCCACCTATCCCTGTCAAGGGAAAAAATTCAAACTTATGATTGGACATAATTCAAAATTAAAGAAGAGGACAAAATCAGTCAGAGCCAGAGATGAAAGGCTCACAACCCTCAAGTCTCTTTTCTACTTTCAGGGAATAAATTTGGAGGTCACACAGTTCTATATCTTGCATTTCACTTAGATTTCATGAAGCTATTTTATTGAAATAGAAATCATGAGCTTCTCTCCTTCATTTCCCTTTCGGTTAGATATACCGAACAGAGTTTTGACAGGTTACATCATCATTACGATCGACAATTGAAATCCAATGATAGTACCCTTGGTAGAAATTTAGGACGTCTGGGAACCTCGTCCCATGTTTGGCGATGAAAATCTATGATAAACATGTTTCATCATTCACAATGGATATTGGCCTGAGCGTTGTTTTACAAATTATTGCATAAAAATTCACTATTACTACCATTTATTACTAGCTATGTAACGGGTTGTTAGAGACACACTTTTTGACACATATATAAATTCCAGAGAAAGACTATAGCGGTGTAGTGAAGACGTAGAATTTTTTTGTAAGGATAGTTATGTTTTCCATAGCTAAATTCAAAATGACCCCAAAGGCCCAAATCAACTGTGTCCTAACATTTAGTATTGCATAACCAGCCTACATCAGTAACGAGATTGTCTTGAAATGAGTAAAAGACCCCCAAAAACCAAAAATCCCATTCTTTCAAAAGAAACATTAAAGATCAAGGTAAGACACTAACATCATAATACTTCAGATAAAGTTCTAATTTAAAGACTTGTAATAACCAAAATCGATACCTGTACTATTGACTAATTCCCCATTTTGCATTAGCATGCTGCCATTCGATGGAGGAACAAAATCCTTCTCTGCTCCAGGTGCATGAGGTGAAAGCAGTGGACTCCTCAGGTTATCATCAGAGTCATCATGGCCGACATCAGATGAGGTATCCTCACCTCGGCTCTCAACCTCCCAATTTTCATGTTTAACATTTTCATCAGCTGCAGTACTAAACATGCTCCCGAAGTTGGGGAATATTGCACTCCTCATGCTGCCTGTCTGAGGAAGCTTCTCATGTACACTGCCAAACAAAGTGACGAGAGGATCCATCATGTTTGCCATACTTCCCTGGTGAGCCATGCTTCCAAAGCGAGAGACCATGCCAAGTGTGCTCTGCCCTCTGGCTGGCTTGGCAATCCAAGATTGGCCCTGCTCAGCACCATAAAGCTTGATTAGATCCTTATCTGTGGTGGCTTCGTCATCATTTGCTGGGCCTATCACATACTCCTCAATGGATGTATCATTCCCGCTTCCAAGTCCTTCTACAAGCAGTGCCATCTCACCTGCAAGATAATAGAGTAAAAGATATCAGGTGCAATATTGAGCAAAAAGTATTACTACGTGTTCTTATACAACCATGAAAAAGACAGCAGCGAAGATTTTAAAAAGAAAGCAGCAGCTAACAATGTGTCTAGCAAGCAAAAACTATCGACTTACTGTCAATTTAGTGAATACGTTATTAAAGATATCAATGGTCAAAATTTGCATTGAAAGCAGGGAAAAAGTAAGGAGAACAAAAGGAAATAAAGGGAGTATTATACTAAGAAGCGCTGCCTTTCACGAACCTCGCTGCGTATTACCTACAAGTTTGGCAAATAACTCGGTGCCACGCAATACATGTATGATTTACATGGTTCTGCCACGCCAAACACGTATTTGATTCCCCTAATGCATTCTTTCTTAGTAGCTTTCAGATCAAGAAATAGAGTTTGTGTCTCTTTGACTATACATAATTATAGCACACGCCTATGACACTTTAACCACCTAAGTTATAGAGTTTATGTAATGCTTGATCTCGTAAAAAAGAAAAACGTATCCTTACTCTCCCCGTTCATGCTACTTCAACATGACGTATGATCTGCGCAGTACTATGTCAATGAGCACCTCTATCAAGTAACTCAATATATTAAGTTCACGTACTCTTTATATCAGAGATTGTGGCTTTAAGTATTAACTGTCAGCATTGCAGATACACAGGGGAACAAGCAGCTAGTTATAAATTTAGACAAACATGGGATACTGACCAGTGACATCTTCTCTGCCACGTAATCTTTGTAAGACTTTCTTAGCCTCAGTCATCTTCCCTTTGCTGACGAGCCACCTAGGAGACTCAGGCAAATAAAAGACCATCAATCCAAGATACAAAAGGGACGGGATTGAAATAACACCGAGCATCAATCTCCATCGAGGTGCATCCATCAAAGACATGCCGAATACCATACAGTAAGACAAGAACATCCCTCCTGAGCCAGTGAACTGTGGGAGGGTATTTAACTGTCCTCTGATTTCTGGGGGTGCGGTTTCTGATATATACACAGGCACAAGAGTCACTGCTAGACCAACTCCAAAACCATCCAACAGCCTTCCCAAGAGCAAGACATATACATTAGGAGACCAAAGCATAACAAGACCACCAAGACAGTACAATAATGATGATATGATCAACATTGGACGACGCCCAACTGAATCTGAAACCGGACCCGAGAAGGTTGTGATAACTGTGGCCCCAATAAGGGACATAGCCACAATTAGCCCCTCCAAGGTTGGTTGTGTTTCGAGGCTGAATTCCCTCTTGATGTATATAACAGCTCCTGCATTAACATCAACCACAAACTTACTCTTAGACATTTAAGATGCTTAGCTCAAAGTTTGAGATCTAAGGATGATTAATCAAGCAAACACCCACCAAAAGCATTATCAAAACTAGAAACAGTTTAATTACCTGCAATGGTTGCATTATCCCACCCTTGCAACAAGTTGCCCATTGTAGCAGCAAGTGCTGCAAATACAGCTCCTCTCATCTTGCTTTCAATGAACTACAACTTTCTAGCCTGAATCATTTCACAATAAAACCATCACTAAACATTGCCTATAAAACCGAGAATTCCGAATGAAATTATATTCTCCAGTAAATTACCACCATCTTTTTTAAGCCTAGATTCCAATAACTACATCAGAATCATCATCAACCAATATCTTTCTTCCACTATCAAAGACTACAATTTCAGTAAACACACTATTGGCATTGGTTTCAGCTACCTCCCACATTATAACTAGAGTCCCAGAAATAGTTCTACACCCTATCACGCCCCCTTACACAAGAGCCCTTCGGACTTGAAATGTGGATCCAACTATATTCCACATTATAACTATATTTTCCTTCCATAATCAAAATTTTGAAACATATATAACTGACATTGATCATACTATAAAACCAATCTTGGGACTTGAAAGGCTTAGGCTTATGGTTAAGTTGGTTCTTCGACAATTCAGACCCGAAACAGAAAATAAAGAAAGATAACATAGATCTAACAATCAACCCATCAAAAAAGAAACATGTATAAAAATAGAAATGCAGTAACAATTCGTACCTCTAGAAATGGGCAAACAGCCCCCTCAACAATGCAGGAAAAAAAAGAGAGTCTATCTTTCTTTTATTACAAGAAGATATATTTAAGCAAATTGATGTGACATTAAAGAAAATGAGCACCGACCCAATACTTAAAATTGAATTTTATAAATCCATACAAGTGAAATCCAAGATTTGTGATTTTAGATGCAGGAAAAGATTTGGAAGACCACCATTATTGATATCACAAAGATTGGCTTTTTGCTCCGTAATAGCTGGAATAATGAACTAAAGAATATAACCCACCAAAAGAATCTTCTGAAGCACTAACAAGAATCATTGTAAATTGGGGAAATACATGGTAATTAGTGACAAAAATGAAAGAGAAGAAAGAAAAGGAGAGATTGGAGATGGTGAAAAAGTAAAAATGGAAGTGGGATTAACAGTTTCCAATTGGATGGGTAGATTCCCGCCAGATGTAAAACAGCAATTGCATTTGAGGCGAAGAACGTGCCTTTTTCAGTGGCTCTGTTGTTCTAACTATTTTTATTTGAGTGTTATCATGTGATCAAAAAGTTTGTAAAAAGTTTATATGGATTTAGGTATATTCTCACGGGGTCCTCGGGGGTGATTAAGTGGTGGCACTTGAGTTCGAATTGCATCGAAACCGTTTCGAGTCTGAGTGGCTAACCACGGTTAAGGTGAACAGAAAAATTAGGTACTCGTTTTAGTTTTTTAATCTTTAATAGATTCGACTGTTCTTGACTTAGAACAGGTCTATTGAGATGGGGTTTAAATTCAAATAAAAGGACCTAGTTACAACTTGTTTCATGGATGGTAAAACTTTAGACCTGATACAACAATGGGTGTTCGATATTTCGAATATGATGTTAATATGAATGTATTTTGATCAATGTTTTAGTCTTGTTTTAGGTAAATAATGAACAAAAAACAGGTTAATGCCACTAGAAACTGGGTACTCGATATTGGAATCGGTATAGAGATATATGATAGTAATTTTTTTGAATATCTTGTATTAGTATCTATTAGTATTTCTATCAACAATAGATAGGAAAATAAACTATCTTAACTATTATGATGCATATATGTTATGATATTGTGTATCTTTCATATAGCCTAATTCTACTATAAATGTAGGTTGTAATGTTAATGAATACTTAACAATCATTTTTCTAATTATATTTTTTCTACTCTCTTCTGTTAATCTTATGGATCGGTTCCTTATTCTAGAAAGTTAGACTAGTTAAAATCAAATTTGCATCACTCTTGGAATTGGTCTGAACTGTTTCTGAAACCAATTTCAGAAAATGAAGATTCGGTTTAACCAACTAAGTCTGTTTCTTATTCCAGCAACTGACTCTAACCGATTCTGGTTTCTGGTCTAAATATTTTCAAAGAGTACCCAATTTTGCTCGCCCTAGACGGACGAAAAGTGTTTTTTTTCCCTTTCTCTAAAGTGTATGCTATGCAAATACGAGATTATGGTAGTTGAATAGGATCTTTCTCTTTACCATATAGGGGTAACATTTATCTTACAAAAAGTTTAATTACAGTGAATTTTCATGGCCATGTGAATCATTCCCCTTTTACAATGAACATTTTTCAACAAGAAGATGATTTTAGTAGGCTTTAAGGGAGAGCAATATTGTATACAGAATTGAGAGGGAAGAGGATTAGGATCAAGTGAAAATTGTTTTCACTGTGAAAACTGTTGTCACCGTAAATACCAAGCGGGTACACATTAACATAAAGGGGGTATGCGTGCATTCATTAATGATATTTTTGTAAATACTGACAATTTTGATGTTAGTAGCACAACTTTCATGTAAGAAGCACGCATACCCTCTAATCGTAATATGTACCATTCTAAATCTTATAAGTACCCCTTTTTTTCCAATTAGGATTGTTAGTTTTCAATTTTCAGCAAAGTATAGGTTTTTAGCAGAACTCGACATATATATGTACGTACGTAATTCGTGCCACACATTTCCGAAAAAGATTAAAGTTTTCGGTCTCGAACAAAAATTATAAATTAGCCGTAATTTGTAATTTATTTGCACCTTCAATTCAGAAGTAAAATAACTAGCCTCCTCTATCTTCTTTTTTTCTATCTTTCCATGCAAGTTTGTAATTTTGTAATTTTTACTTTTTTAATGGTTTACCCTCTTCCCTTATAGAATAGAAATTTAGCAAAATAAGGAGGTAGGATTGTAATTTCAAGTGGATACCAAGTCCTCCCCTCCATTATATAAAAGAGATAATAGATATTACTCTTTTAATTGCCATATCTTTTTAACTTTGTTATTTTTATGAAAAAAGAAATCTCCTCTTTCAATCCATATGCACCACGATGCAAGCGAAAGAGACAAAGAGTAATATGTCAGGATTTTGGAGAAATTATTTTGTATTTCTGCAGAGAAGTATATATTTTCTTTCTTGTTTTTTAACAAATAATCATTAAATTTTAGTTTTTAAATTTTTTTCAAGGGGTGTAATTGTAAAGTGAAAACAATTTAAAGAGTGAAACAATATACTCTCTTCGTTTCTTTTTGTTTGTCCTACTTTGACTAATTATGTGAGAGCTTTTTGGTCCAAGTAGGACAAACAAAAAGAAACAGGGTGAGTAAAAATACATAAAAAGAAAGTGAGTCATAAATTTTAGAGAATATTTTAGCAATAATGATCTGAAAATAAAATGTCAAAGCGAAGAAGACAAAAAAAATCTACCAAAAGATTAATGGAAGTTGTCATTCGGAGCGAGAAAGGGAGAGAGAGTACGAGAGTAAAAAGAAATAATTATAAAAAGGAACGCTTGGTACTTTATCACCCAAAAGAAATTAATTTCAATTAAATAACTACTATTGGAAATAAAAAATGTAAAAAGAAAACTTAACTCACTCAATTAATAAATATAGGAACTTTAACTTCCTTAATTGATTCTATTTTACATTATTTTTTCTTTTCTTATTTTTGGTGTCCACCCCCTCATCTTCCCTTATACTCCCTCTGTTTCACATAAATTGTTACATTTCTTATTTTCACGCATGCCAATGCAAACTTTTGGAGCGTTAATATCTCAAGTTGTGTATTTATAAAAATTATAGAAAGTAGATATTAATTAAATATGTATCAAGACGAATCCAACAAGATCCCACATAACTATAACTTACCTTAAATATATATTATAAACGACGGTCAAAGTGAACTTTATTTGTGAATAGTGTTTACTTTGCAAATGTAACATTCTTTGTGAAACAAAGAGAGTAGTATAGCGATACATTTATCATTTATAGGAAATGATTATCACTTTATATTCAAAGGAAAATTTGTTAGCAACCACTACAAACTTTACACTTTTTTGAAATAAACACCACTTAATTTTTTTTAATTTAACTACTATAACTTGATTGTGAAGCACCACCTTCTAAAGAAAACATTTAGTGGGCCCACTTACTCATTTCCCTCTTTCACCCTTCTATACAATCAAACACCACTTCCCTTCTTCCTCACAACCACCTTTAGCATCCAAATGATATCCACCTCCTTATAAAGTTGGGGTTAGGGTACCAAATTTGCGTTATTTAAATTTGGTGTAAGGTTTTTCGAATTTGGATGTAAAAATTAAGGTTTTGAAAGTGGGTTGGGGTGGTTAATTAGTGGCGAAATTTCGAATAGCGGTGGACTCGGTGGTGGTTGGTGGGAAAACATTGAATAGTGGTTGGTGACGAATCAATAGGTTAGCGTTTCGAAGGTAGATCATGGTGGAATTCCAATGCGGGTGGTGGTTTGTGTTGGTGGTGAAATTTGAAGGGTGTGGCGATGGTAGTTGGTTGGTGGTAAATTTGGGGGTTAGGGTTTTTGAAGGTAAAGGTGGTGAAAGGTGAATTTAGGGGTTAGGATTTTGAAGGTAGAGGTGGTGGGTTGTGATTGGTGAGTAGCGGTGAAGGTTTAGAGTTAGGTTGGTGGTGGCCCTCGATGGTGATGGTAGTGGCAGTTGAGAAGGTGGTGTCAATGGGATGAAAGATGGCGAGTGGACCCCGTTAAAGGAAAAGTTAACATTTTTGGTTAAAATGTGGTGCTTCACATAATTTTGCAAAATTATAGTAGTTAAATTAAAAAAAAAGTAATTGGTGGATTATTTTAAAAAGCATAAAGTTTTCTAATGGTTTCTCACAAATTCTCCTAAATATAGACTATCATTAACCAAGTTTTTACCCACAAAAAATGCATTTCTTTTTCTTTTTCTTTCATCGGAAAAAATGGCTAGTTGCCACGATATACCTTTTCCATTTTGCACATTTTAACCATTTTTTATAGTTAAATGTGACTTTAGTACTTTTATTAAACGGTATGCGCTAGCTAATAAAGACAAATTCAGTGTTCGCTGTTCGGTATAGTTTTATTTTAAAAACAATAATTGAGATATGAGTTACTAGGTTAGTTGTAGTAAATTCATCAATGATTGAGGGGAAAAAGAGATGCGCCTATATTTTCGTATGATCCGTACATTCCTTTCCACTATTAACTGAATTAACCATTTAAGTAGGAAACTTCTCATTCAATAATCAAAATAATGTGTCCTTCGATCAACTGATGTATCATTTAGTTGAAATAGTCAACTTTATATGGTTGATTCTATATTTATCGTCCTCTACTTATATATAATAAATCAAAACCCGATAGATTGTTAAAGTTAAAAGTGCCACATAAATAGTAACAAAAATTATAATTCTTTCTCCTAACTTTATCAATAAAGAGAAATAATTGATAAAAGCAACTTATAGTATATAGTAACAACACAAACAACTTTGGTTAAAAATCCAAAAATGGTACTCAAAGGCACCTCATTTATATCAATATCTACCATGTAACAATCTCCCTATGATGGGGCTGGTTCTCTCTTTTTCACCTGATTTTTTAAAAAAAGAACTTCATATAAGACATACACAATATAATTATAAGTCTACCCAAAAGGATATCAAATCTGAAAATTTTAATTTGAAGGATAATCATGTGACTTATTTTGATTTATTTGGACTTATTATTATCTTAACTTATATTATGAACTTAGTGTAATTTATTTTACAAGGTATTAATAGTTATTGGAAATTATTAAAACTTATCTAAACTTGTCTTAAAGTATCTAAACTTATTTTGACAATAAAATAAATTGAAAATAATAGAGCCCTAGTTAGTTAAAGTGTATGGGGGTGGTATCCAATACTTGGGATCGAACCTCGTCTATATTGTTACGCCTTGTCGTTCTCTAGGCCCACAAAATAATACTTTTGTTTGCTTCAAAAAAAAAATTGGTTTGTGCTGTTGAATCAGAGAATCATGCACATTTGTCTCTTAAGTGTGATTATAGCAAGTTGATTCTGTTTAATGTACTGACATGGATTGGTATAAGATGGAAAGAGAAGTGCTTTGAGCAATGGATCATTTGGCTTAGAAGAAGCTACAGAGGGACGAAAATCAGGAAGCGGATTGGTGAGGCTGTGCTGTGTGCTACTGTCTATTTGATATGGCAGTCAAGGAATATTGTGTTATGGGAAGAGAAGGTAAAAAATAGTATGATTGTAATTAACGAAATTAAAAACTTGATTAAGCTGCATATAGGCTATTTTGATAATAGGAAATATAGTCAAACTGATGAGATTGTTGATGAATTTGTAATAGCCTTTTAATGACTGATAGTAGTCTTTTGATTTGTTTCTTTGGGCTGTCATTGAAAGCAGATATAGTTGTAAATGGTTCTCCATTTTAGTATTGCAATATATCTTCTCAGTTACCAAAAAAAATTGGAAAAATTGGCTTATTGTCATGGTATACTTTTTTCATCTTTCATCTTTCATCTTTCATCTTTCAATCGTTTTTTCACGGTTGAATATACTCGAGCTATACACGCCCATATAATCTTTACACGCTAGCTAGCAAAGACAATGTATTTTGTTATTGTTATAGTATTATTTAAAAAACAATAAATGGGATACAAATTACTAGGTAACTCATATTAACTTCATCAAATATTGGCGGAAATAATGCGATGAATCTATAATTTTGTATCATACATTCCTTCCCGACTATCAATGAAATCAATCAGTTAGGATGAACTGGGTTGACAATTCGATGAGTATATGTATATACAGGTCGATAAGAACGTAATCAAAATATTATGTCCCTCTATCAAAATATTATTATCTTTTATTTTTTTATTAACTTTATTTCTCGTGTATGTCCACGATTTTCTATTTAAATTTTTAAAACTAAACTAATAAAATAAAGTGGTACACAAATAGTGACAAAAGATATAATTTTTTTATCTTTACCATATTTTAGAAAAATAGCAACAAAGAAAAACAATTAATACAAACAACTTAGCGCACATAGTAACAACACAAACCACCTTGTTTAAAAATCCCAAAATGGTAGTAATAGGCACCTCATTTATATCAATACGTCCATGTAACAATCTTCATATAATGGGGCTTGTTCCCTCTTTCTCACCAATACAAAAACCACCTTCATATGTGCACACATATGTTTATAATTATAAGGCTACCCAAAAGGATATCAAATCAAAAAGATTTGAAGGTCAATCAAATTTTACTTTACATTCAATCCAATATCGGCAAAATGACAAAACCATATTTATTAATTTATTATAATTCTATCTATATCTTGGTTTTGCCCTACAAAGAAAATATCATCTATAAATAGACTATATTTGCAATCGCAAATGTACGCACATGAAGAAAGAACATAGTCAAAATGTATTATTCAAATTCTAATATTTTAGAAGCAGTCCAAAATAATAATAACATTAATAATAGTGAATATAGTAATAGTAACCAAGAGTGGACACGTTATGAAAATAAGTTGTTTGAGAATGCTTTAGCCGGGTTAGATCTTACCTCTCCTACTTTATATGAACAAATCATGGTTATTTTGCCATGGAAAACTCTTGAGCAAATCAAGAGCCACTATGAAAAACTTATTGCAGATGTTGTAATGATTGAGAGGGGTGAAATTCCTTGCCCCAATTATGGTGCTAGAGTTGATGAAGTTGATCACAAACGTAAGGGTGCACCATGGACAGATGAAGAGCATAGGTAACTTCAATTTAGTATCCTGATTACTTATCTATATTTCGAACAACTATATACGCTCTTTATTAGACCTATTAATATGTCGATTGAGTTAGTTTGAATCAAATAGTTTTAGATTTAGTTTTTTTTTTGAGTTGGATCGGTAAACATTTGTTTATGATCGAAAACGTTTGTGTTCTCGTTGAAATTAAGCATTTATTATGTTTTCATTTATTCCCTTATTTTATTTATTTTGCCATCTAATCCTAATGATGGATAGTCATTGAAAGTGTAAACGACTACAAACTAAAGAGCATGTTTGTTATTGCTTTTTTTTTATTATTTTTTTATTTTTTTAAAAATTAAAAATCAAAATATTAAAATCAAATAAAGTAGTTTACAGTTTTATGTTGCCAATGTTCATAGTAAACATGACTAGTATTAGTAGAACAAATTCACATAATCATATCATACAACTCTAAAATCATATATCCGAAAAAACAAGAGACAGACAACTAAGCTGTTTTTAAGAACATTTTAAACTCTTTTTTTTTTTGCTTTGACGAATTTTTTTTTGTAAATAAGACGAGAAAAGAACCGCGTTAACAACTAGATAATTAAAAAAACTAAGAATATATATTGAAATACTTTAGTATTATAACCTTTTGCATATGGTATGAATTATGTATTTGTATACAGGCTATTTCTGATAGGACTAGACAAATTAGGGAAAGGAGAATGGAGGAACATATCAAGGTACTATGTGAAAACTAAGACACCTTCCCAAGTTGCTAGCCATGGCCAAAAGTATTTCAGGCGGCTCAAGTGTTGTACTCCTCTGGACAAACGTCGTTACAGCATCCACGACATTCGAATCCTTAACACCTCCATTGTTGAAACCTCTGCAAGGCATCCAAATCGCCATTCTTTCATCACTCATATACCTCAGGATGATTTTGGCCAACAATATTCTTCTAGTGCTGAAGCAACTACTATTAACCCTCCAAATAATAATGATAACAATAATGATTATATCGAAGGGACAATATTCGAATAGCTCACAACTCAGTGGAGTTAGGCTCCCCTTCCACACTAGTGGCTAGGGTTCGACAACCCCACCCCTGTTACAATTCTACTCAGATCCTTTACGTACTCTGAAGATAGAAAGGACGGTGGACCCTACTTGTATCACATTAAAAATATTGCATGGACAATAAATTTATTTCGCAACAACATAATTTGCAATAAGTCACAAATTACGATTAAATAATATGAAAAATGATCAATGTGCTAATTTACGAAGAGTTTTTGCTTATCACCATAAATTGGGTTAGCACAATAGTAAGTAATATGCGGGCGCCTTTTGCATTGTCTAAAGAGGGCCAATAGAAGTACTCATCTTATGATTGTAAATTACTTTTTACTACTTTGTTTAATTATATTATTGGACCATGAAATGTATTTTCTTTAAGATATAAGCAACTTAAATCCGAATTATTTTACAATGTATTTTCTTTAATTACATTGAACCATGCATGCAATGTATTTTATTAAGCATTCTGATAATGTGAGCCCGACTAGTAGAAATCATTTCCCACGTTTTTGACGATTGGCTTCTTCGTCGAACTTTTGGCAAGCCTTCCTACGTCATTATTAAATAAGGTCTAATAAAAAAATAGTATATATTCATGTAAACAAAAACAAGTTAAAGAAGAACAAATCCTGAATTTTTTTTTTAGTATCTCACAAGAAAAAGATCCGTACACATGATTTCTACAATGACAAGGAGGTAATATGTTTTTCAAGCACAGGCTATAGTTGAAGCTATCGATAGCATCAGATACTGGATTAGGTCTATTAGGAGTGACCCTTTCAAAGAGTCTGAAAAGGTTATTCTTTCCGATATGGAATAGGGATTGTTATATGACTAATAACAAGGGTAAAATGTAGTATTTATTCATTGTCTAATTGTTTTTGAAATAAGAATTCTTTTATTGATTTGAAGCTATACGACATCTACAATAGAAACCAAAATTAACAAATACACAGAAATTAAATAAAATTCCAACGTAGCAAAATCATGATAGTTGAGGAGATCTAACACTTCTGAAAACCCTCGTCTCTCATGTTGTTGTCTGTTGCAGCTTTCTACAAGATGCCCTTACAATTTTATATGGTAATTATAGACTACACCAAAGGACAAACTATGAAAAAATGAAAGAAAAAGTTGGTGGAAATTCTCAGTCTCATTCACCATATCATCTATAATTACTTTGTTATTAATTAAGCTATGTATTTTACCTTTTATTTTTGTCAGTTCCTAATTTTGATCATATTTAATTATCACTAAACAAAAGTTATGAAATTTGATATATTGGAAACTATTGTCTTTATTTAGTTTGAATCTGTTTTTATTTTCACTAAAAATCGGAAGTAAGTATATAGAACGAAAGTATAATGACTAGAAGGGAGTTATCATTTAGAAGATTCGAAGTTATAAAATCACCTACTTTTAAATTAAAATTAGATGATAACACAAACTCAATGATAAGAAGAGAATGAACAACCTTTAGTCATGTAGTGACTACCTTAATCCATCCAGTAAATAGTAAATTCATTTAAGGAGCAATCACTTTATCCATCACTCACTAAGAACTAGTTTAATTCGTTTTCAGTAAGTTTTCTAGTCTTTTATTTTTGTCTTTCGTAGTTCGAGATTCAGAGAACACCAAGGAAGGAGAAGAAAAGGATCGACTAAATTGGCACGAGATGTCTAGGAATAGTATTGTATTTGATTGAATTGAAATGAACGTTTGTCAGAAAAATGTGGGCTTGAATTGACCTAAATTTACATCAAAGCTAGACGATATATATTCTATAATTTTGTATTTAGAATCAATTACTCCAAAAGACACATGACAAAAAAAAATCTCCCCATATTAATCTATGAGAACATTTACTTTTAAAAAGTAGAAATTCGAACACCAGGCCACTATCAAATTAAATTCCACATATAGTAATATTTAAAATAGCCCCCTTTGCTTATAAAAGCAGATGAGCTAGCCAAATGTTCTATAAATTGTCAAAGCATTCAAAACATTAAATAAAACAAGTGTTGGAATTGTGATAAACTGAAGGCAACAAATGGGGAGAGTGCCAGTGGTGAATGAACACTATTTGAGGGTCATTGAGTCTGCTCGCAGAGACTTGCGTTCTCTCATCCAAAACAACAAGAATTCAGCTCCAATTCTCCTCCGCATAGCGTAATATTTTTCACCTTCTTAGTTCTTATTATTTTCTTTACTTAGACAATAATAAAATATAAGTACTCCTTTTGTCAATCTTATAGGAGTACTTTGGATCTTTATATACATAATTATTGATAAATACAAACATAAAAGTTGATATATTGAAAATAAACATCTGGACAAATTAGACAAATCCCAATTCCCACATAACTATGCTTTTCTTACATACATATTAGTGGCGGATCCAGAAAAAATATTTAGTAGGGTCAAAACGTAATTTTTATATTTAATCGGGGTCAAATGATCAATTTTTCGGGACAATTTTCAAAAAATCAAAAATTTTGAATGGAAATTTTACAATTCTACCGACTCAAGTGGGTTCAAGTGACCCCACTAGTCTAGGTATAGATCCGCCACTGATATACATGACAAATAATGGTAAAAGTGAAATATGTGAATAGTGATAAAGTTAAACTATTACAATCAATAAAGATCGAAGAATGCATAATTCATTGATGACAAGTGTAGTATATTATATTATTATCTTAAGAGGGTGATATTTGAGTATTGGTGAGAGTAAGACATACCTCAATTAGTTAGAGCATCTCCTAATTCCAAGAAGTTTTGAGCTTGATTTTCATTTCACCTTTAATAATATCTCTTTATTTGCCACAAATATATAATTTTATTAGAGTATTGCACAATAATGAATAAGGGCTTTGCTTGTTGGACCTCAATATCAAAAGTAATCTTAATGAACTATCAAGTTTACTGTACTAGCTGGAATGGAACCTAACCAATCCGAACTTGACCTCGATCCGAATGTAGTCCGAAGGGTGAACCAGGTGCAAACACCAAAAAAGTTTACTGTACTAGCTCAAGTTTTTTTTTAATTAAAAAACTAGATCAAATCATAGTGATAGTAGGGTATTGTATGTAGATTTCATGATGCAGGGAACTATGATGCAAGAACAAAGCGAGGGGGTGCAAATGGTTCAGTTAGGTTTTCTCAAGAATTGAACCGCCCCGTCAACAAAGGCATGGATACCGCTGTTAAACTTTGTGGTGAGTTTATTTAAGTATTTGTTTCTCCATTTTAGTTAATCTCTAACATAAAAATTCATGCAAATTCGTTATTTTTTTTTGGGTTCTTTTCTTTATGTTTTTAATATACTTGCAATAATAGCAAAGTTAATAATCATCGTAAGTGTATTGTTTTTTATCTTTCATTGAAAACTAACATTTTTCGGTTTGCGATCTTCTTGTTTTCGCAGAACCGGTGAAGCGTAGACACCCTGATATTACATATGCCGACCTTTATCAGGTAAATGGCACAACCAAACTAATAGTTCAATAGTAATCCCTCTGATCCATAGTTTATTTTGATCAAAATTCACACACTTTGACTAAAATTACATACTACCGTTTTCTTAAGAGTTAACCATTTGTTATAACTCCAAGTTACTCTTGAGGACAAAGAGAAGAAATGGTTCACATATTCTGGGGGTATGACGGAATAAAAGAAGAAAAAAGCTTGTGAATAAGGAATAAAGTAAAATTGGATAGAACTTAAAAAATGAAAAA
The DNA here is from genome assembly GCA_947645195.1 of Patellifolia procumbens. Taxonomy (NCBI): domain Eukaryota; kingdom Viridiplantae; phylum Streptophyta; class Magnoliopsida; order Caryophyllales; family Amaranthaceae; genus Patellifolia; species Patellifolia procumbens. The sequence continues at coordinate 7,972,794 of CANSGD010000144.1, forward strand.
AATGAAAAGCGAGTAAAATGGATACAAATGAAAAGTCTAAAATATCTATGATATATAAGGGAAGAGGGGGCGGAAACCAAAAGAATAAAAAAGAAAAACAAAGATCCTAACTGCTTTACTAATTTGATGAGTAATCATTTCACTCGTTCGGTATCACTATCGATTTCTTGTTTTTCGTTTTTATAATTTTAGAATCATATGATATAAGTTGTAAAAAAATTTGAAATTTGTCTTGTTGATAAGACTCATATTTATTTTGGAAACTGATTACAAAAAATCGGACCTCGTTGTTAGAAAAAATGATAACGAACTAGCTCTTTTTGCCAGAAAAATTTCATCATGGTTACATGCGGCTCAATTACTCGGTTTGCACAACAAATCTTTAACTGTTTTTGAACAAATCACGTGCATTTGACACTAGTGAATATAAACTGAAAGTGGGTAGAATTCAAAAAAACTGGAGGAAGAATAAAAAATTAGCATATGGGATCTTATCATATTTATTTACGGATTCTCAAAGCATATACTTTTTCAACTTTATAAAACTTGATTGGACCTCGTTGAAACGCATCAAATGACTGAAATTAACCGGACACTATTAAAATTTGTCAACTCCAACATCTTTTATAAGTGGAAATTTTATGGATTAATATTACTACTTTCGTTTATGTTTAATATACACGCTTGTCCATGCAAAATTTTAACCATTAATATCTTATGTTAAGTCAAGTCTAAATATGTTAAGTCAAGTCTTATAAATATGTTAAGTCAAGTCTTATAAATATTCCACTTAACCATGTTTGATAAATATGTTAAGTCGAGTCTAACAAGATTTCACTTCACCATATTTTCCCTTATGTATGAATCACAAATGATGGTCAAAGGAAAGAATGTGAATAGCGTCAAAGTACAAAGTGTATAAATAAAAAAGGACGGAAGTATGTAGTAATTGTTGTTAAAATTTAAATCTTTTTGGTTAGAGCTTACTTCCCTTGAAAATACAATTTCCAAGGAAATAACTAAATGAGACTGTGTTTGGTTGGCCATTAAAGAGGGACATGGGAAATGGAACTTACAAGGGAAATTGCAATTCCTAAGAGACATGAGAAATAGCTAACTAGGGAGAGGGTTGGCAAGGTGAAATTCTCACACCTATGTCATTAATAGCTAACTAGGGAGAGGGTTAACCAAACATATTATTACTATTTCCTAGAAAATTGAAAAGGGAAGTAATTTTCCATGAAATACAACTTCCCGTGGAAATTTACTTCCCTCGCTAACCAAACAAGAATTATGAAGTAAAGAATTCTTCCGCTTTTTAACAATTCTCATACTTTTTTGTTTAACTTCGTTTCCAAAAGATGTTTTTCCACTTTTACTTTCTTCCCTATTTGGTTAAAGTTTGCTCCCTTTCTACACTGCCTTACCCCGTTTGCATGACTTACATGATTCTACAGTCTCTCTCAACCATATTCTTTCTTACATTTAGAAAAACAAAATAAATTCTTGGTTTTCGTAGTTATTAACCAAGGAGATGTTCAAAAAAAGAGATTAGATAATACGTATGTAGGGCATGTTCTGCTCAACTTATTTTCAGTTAAGTGTATTTCAATTCAATCCAGCTCTAGATGATACTCTTATTCTCACATTTCCCTATATCTTTTAGTTTAGTTTTCAGTTTTTTGTCCCTAGTTCAGTTTATTAGCTCATTTATGCCGAATAGAACAAGTTCTTAACATAGGCTAATACAGGTCATCTAGGTCAGTACAAATCGGGTTGATTTAGAGCGAGTGTGTTTGGAATCTACACCAATCGGGTCGGGTTGGGGTCGTTTCAACTAGAATTGGGTGTGTTACAGTTTAAATCAATATTTAAATTCAATATATAATATAAAAATAAAATAATAACTAAAAAAAATACATCAAATCAACAACCACAAATATAAGATAATATTAAAGTATATATCAAAGCATTAAAATAAAAAAAAAATTGGTTCATTTAGAAATGAGAAATACGCCAATAGTGTAGTTCGGGTTGTTTTGAGTCATGTAATTCATTCCAGACCAAGTTTGAATATGCATGTTTCGAGTTAGGTATCAGACGATTGGATAGATTTGGGTCTTAGATCAAGTTCAAATCACCTCTTTTGGGTCTTATTCGGGTCTTGAGCGTTAGTTTTAAGTCATTTTTGTCAGGTCTAGATACCTTATGACAATATTTATTAATTAATACTTCCTCCATTTATTTTTAGTTGTTACTTAATCCGTTTAAGAAAAATTTATAATAAATGTTACCAAACTATAATGGAAAGTTTATAGTTAGTTGTAAGCTTACATAATTACCCTTATTCACCTAACTTAAATTTACAATCTTAATTGATGCATAGTTGGAGATATGAGTGGTCAAGGTCATTTGTTGGCATGGTGGGAGTCAAATGTGTCCGAGGATTTTGTATGTTTGAACTCTTTTCCTCAAAGCATCATTGCTTTGGCGGAAATTGGTTTATATTAATTTGGCTTGCTTTTCCTCTACAAAAGGTCATTTGTGGACATGCTAAAAGTCAAATTGTTGCATTGATTATTTTTGTATTCATGATTTCTGTTAGCTTGCGGGAATTGTTGCAATTGAGGTAACCGGAGGTCCTGCTATTGATTTTGTTCCAGGTCGAGCGGTAAGTATTACTAACCTTTTTATTTGACTGTTAGATCTGTTAAATATGTCGTGTCGTTTTTTTTTGTGTCCGCGTTAAAAACAAATGGTTTGAAAACCCTTAATACTTACCTGACCCATTTAATTGAATGTGTCGGAGATGTAACCTTGACACAACCCTAACCCATTTAATTAAATGGTTAGCTGTGTCAACTCATTTTACTCGTTTAACTCATATGATTTTAGAAAATTATGATGATAAATCAATCTGTCGTATCTAATTTTGTTTTGTCATTGTAGGAATTATCTAGGCTAAGAACTAATTGTTATCCGCATTGAAATTTGAAGAATGAAGTAAAAAATCTATATTTGTTAGTTGTTACCTTCATAAAATGGTAGCCACTATAGAATTTTAAATTAATTCTAGAAAAAGAATTATAATCAAAATTAATAGATAAATAGTGAAAAGGCAAATGATTGTGAATATTAAGTGATCGTTTGGTTTATGTGGGAATTCAAAATTCCCTTGAAATTGTAATTCGTAGGAAATTCCTTGATCAAATTCATGGGAAATTAGTTAAATTGTTTGGTTGAAAATGGGGAATTCAATTCCCATCGGAATTTCTACTTACCTGGGGGACCTAGGTAAGTAACTTCCTCAATCTTGTGGGAACTCAAAATTCCTAGGAATTTCTAATTCCTCCATTTTACTATTTTGTTGTCAACCAAACAACTCAGTAAATTTTCAATTCCTAGGAATTTCTATTTCCCAGGTTTTCTCATGTCAACCAAACAACCACTAAGAAAATGAGGTTGTATCTAATTGAAGTATGTTTTTAACCATTTTTTCTTGGAGATGTTGACATTTTATACCTAATGATTATCATGTGAAATAGGATTCCGATTCAGTGGACGAAGACGGACTTCCAAACCCTAGAGGAGGTAAAAACTAAACTAATTCGTTTTCTCTTACTTTTGCAATGGTGGAGTTAGGAATTTTCGGATGAGGGGAATAATATTAATAATTTGAAAAATAAATTGTATGAAGGAAAAAATATTGGTATGAAGATTAGAACCTTGGGTTTCATGAGTTGCTTTTTCTATTAGTAATGAAAACCAACTAAACTAAATCTATTTAGTGATATTATACTACATTAATTCTACATATACATTAATTTTTGTGGACCTTGTTGGAGGGGCGACCGCCATCACCAGCTCCCTCTCTACGCCCCCTACATAGGAAAACAATATGTATTGTTGATTGTTTTTTAGGAGTAAGAAATCAAATAAGAGGAGCTCTATTAGAATTAGTCATGTAATGAAAAGATAGAAGTGTTAAAAAATGAAAAGTTATAGAAGATCAAGGGAATCATCTGAAGCTCTCACCTCATAAACACAAAATTACAAATTCCATTCTCATTTTTTGACTTCAATATCAAGGTTAATTTTTCTAGGTTGAATGCACCCATTTGCTAGTTCAAATGATTTTAATTTTTTGAAATGGGATTAGATCCTCTCGTATTCTCCGACTTATAGCAATCAGTAATTGCCCCTTTAAGTTATAAGACCAATACATCCTCGACTTAAAAAGATACTAGGAGTATCTGCAAGTACTACTACTACTATTATCTTGATCAAGTAAAGCTTGGTCTAGGAGAGAGCCTTCCAACCTTTTCTAACCTTGAGGTTGGGGGGTTCAATCCCTACTAAGGGCACTTTGAGAGTAAAATTTCCCTTATTATTCCCCCTCTCTCAAAATGGCTGACCCATTAGGACCCGAGCGGAGTCCGGGTCACTTCTTAAAAAAAGTACTACTATCTAGAAAGATTAAAACTTTTTTTAACATTCTCATTTTGTTTGACTTACACATTGCAAAATTATACTTCCTCCGTTTCTTTTTAATTGCAACGATTTGACATAAAGTAGAGAGAAAAAATGTCCAATCGTTGCAGTTAAAAAGAAACGGAGGAATTATTTCTAATACATACTGTATAATCTATATGTGGGTTATAGGAGTGGATCATCTGAGAACAATTTTTTACCGAATGGGCCTCAATGACAAAGATATTGTGGTACTTTCAGGAGCCCATGCACTGGTGAGACATTCTGGCTAACTCTGCTTTCATTCTTTGTTTTGTTTTGGGCTTTGAGGTCACCCTGCTTTTACTTTCTGTAGTTATAAAATTAACTGTGATTTTATCTGAATTGTATTTTCTTTTTCTTCATTAATACTTCATGCATTTCCTTTTAGATGCGACATTTTACTATTTATTTTTGCCGAGACATATTATTTACCATTTTTATCTTTAATTATGCATTTTGTAAAAATTATGAAAATTAGAAATTAAAATTATTTGCATCGAGATGAATCAAATGAAATCCAACATAATAATATTTTATTTCTTCTTATGCATAGATTATAAAAGCCAGTCTAATTATAATGAGTGTCAAAGTAAATGTTTTGCATTTAAAAAGAAACGAAGGTGGATTAATATGAACTAACAAGCTAAGTTACAAGCACATGCCATTATCGGAGACGAAGTGAGAACTTCACCTCATAGGTCAAATCTACTTAAATTTTTGTATTTATTCATTCTATAAATGTAACTCTTAGTCGCTAAGGTTTAAAGCATAATACTTAATGTACATATATCATACACATATTATAAATATGTTTGTATATATACATGCATTATGAAAATATCAAATATATTTAATGGAGGAAAAATTGCCTAGAATAATGCAACTTTTTGGCGATTCGCAAATAATATGCAACCTAAAAATTATTCTGGAATAATGCAACCTTTATACCCCATTTATTTTAAATGATGGGGGTAAAACCGGATTTGACCTAAAGAAGAGGTTAACTGAGACACATGTCGTTTAGTTATTGGTTGTCTTAAATAATTTTTTTTTAAAAATTATAAACAAAAAGATTAAAAAAAAAACCAAACCTCCCCTCCTCCCTTCCCCAGCCACGAACCCACCAGCCACCCCACCCCACGCACCTCCCTCACACGGCACCAGCCAAGCAGCCGACACCACCACCACCTTAAAACACCCAGACGCCGCCGACGAGCCCAATCCCTCCAAGCGCGCACCTCCCTCTGTCCGGTAAACCACCACGCATTCCCCTTTCGCGCAAACCACCCTACCACGCCTCCGTCCACACTGCCCGCAAAACGACCGTTTCGCACACCCTCCTTCCCTCTGTTCGGTTGATAGTGGCGGGGGTTAATAGGAGCGGCGGCGGGGGGTAGTTGATAGCAGCGGCAGGGGTGCGGGGTGGGGGCTGATAGCAGCGGTAGAGGGTGCGGGGGTGGGGGTTGATAGCAGCGGTAGAGGGTGCGGGAGTGGGGGTTGATAGCAGCGGCAGAGGGTGCGGGGGAGTTTCGTGGGGGAGGTTGGGGCTGGGGTGGGGAGGTTGGGGGCTTGGGGCTGGGGTGGGGTTGGGGGCGGGGAGGGTGGGCTGGGGTGGGGGGTTTTATTTTTTATATTAATATATTTATTAAAATTTAATTTTTTAAATAAAAAATTATCAATGCTTCAGGATACCGGTCATTTGTCCTGTTTATAATAAATGGGGTATAAAGATTGTATTATTCCTGAATAATCTTTAGGTTGCATTATTATTTTTCGAATCGCCAAAAGGTTGCATTATTCTCGGCAAATTTTCCTTTAATGGACTTATATTTGAACGAGAAAAGTAAAATGAACAAACAGAAATTGACCTAGACATGGCTACCTTAGCCTTCAACAGGGCTCCATCGGTGTAACCGTGCTAGTATGTCCCTTAGAAAGAAAAGGTCTTAATTTTGGCATTTTTATTGGTTTTGACAATTTGAAGGGAGGAGCACACAAGGACAGATCGGGATTTGATGGCAATTTCACTCGCAATCCTCTCAAGTTCGACAACTCCTACTTTGTGTAAGAAACTTTAATAGAGATCCAACTATTTTGATCCATATTGCGTCTATAACTATGTACTTACCTACTATAGTTCCAATAGCTAAGTAAATTATGAAAAAGATTCATGATTTCTATTACTATCAGTGACTTTAAAGTATGGGAAAGATCTTGTTCATGTGCACAATACATCTGCACGGACATAAACATATATCACTATATTCAACTGTTTTATATAATTATCATCCATAATGTCATGATTGGCTTATCAATTTCATTTTTGTTGATCAGAGAGTTGTTAAGAGGTGATACTCCAGGATTGGTGAAATTACCGACTGATAAGGCTCTCTTGAATGATCCCGTCTTCCGTCCCTTTGTTGAGCTCTACGCTAGGGTACGTCAAGTTTCTTAGAGTATCAAAGTAGTACACTATGTGATTTTGTGTATTGGAGGACAAAAGGAATACACAATTACATATGATGCTAGACGATTTTGTTAACATCATCGAAACATACATAATCATGACATTGGCGATTCATAGACACAATATTTAATACTCCTAATAACTTTGTGTTTTAAAATCTTTGACAGGATCAAAGAGCATTTTTCAGAGATTATGCAGAATCACACAAGAAGTTGTCAGAACTAGGGTTTCAACATCAAGCATCCGACTTATATGAAGACAACAGTTGCGATGAATCGGTTGGCTGTGCTCAATCCTACTCAAACTCAGTTGAAGATGGCTGCTGCCCTGGACAATTTGGGTATGCTCGTCCCTATGCTGTTGGAAATGGCTACTGTCCAGCTGGTTATTACAACTAGTTGAATGGGGTTTATACATTTTCCTCAAGAATTGATGGTTTACTATTATGTGTGGAACATATATATGTAATAACAACTAGTTGAAATGGGAAGACTCTACTTGGTTTCCCTGCATGAAATAAAGAGTGCACAAAAAACTCTACTATCATATCAAACTAAATGTTGTTAATATTTTCTTTGGTGTTTTTTTTTATTTATTGTTTGTTAGGTTTCCGTTAAGTATAGTAGTGGAAGAGTACGAGTACAAGTAAAGATGTACTGTACTTGTTGCATGCTTAGCTTAATATTCTTAAGGGTAAAACGGTAATTTATGAGACTTGTTTAGGTAATGATCCAATCCGCACTCCGAATTAATTGCATGAAGGGAACCAACCCGAGAGGGTTTGCGTTGATTCTCCCTCCGATGCATAAGTCAGTATAATCTAGAGAGATAAAGTATAGAGAGAGAAGCTCTGATATTGACAAAAAGGAAAAAAAAAGAAAAAAGAAATCTTAATTAATTGATAGCTAATCAATTTATTAGTTAGATTTTTACCCATTTTCAGAGGCATTGTGTGCATTTGGCGCTATACACACTTCGATATGGAGGAAATAGGTAGTATTGCGTGGGTAGAGTAAAGAAAAGTTGACATTGATATTTTTCTTCAATGAAAGAAAAGGGAGGATGAGATAAAATGTGATAGGTTGGATAAAATAATAGTGAAAAACACTAAATATGCAAGAAAATAAAATTATAAACATAAAATGAATGGATACATGTACAAAGTGGAACCATAAAAAAAAATGATGAATTATCTAAAGTTTTCAATACACTTCTTAAAAAGAACAAACAACATTTGTAGGTAAGACAAAACATCATGATGTAGAATCTTGTAAGATTCGTTTCATTATATACTTTCAAGAAAGCAATTTTTTTAATTTTACTTTACAAGATTCTTATAAATAGAGTAGGATCAAATGAGAAGATTCTTGAAATGAGAATTTAAGTAGGATGCAAATGATTTTTATGCATATTTTTGGAACTATATGTGTAACTTTTTATCATGTGTTTTTTTCAAACTGAATGTCATGTTATTTTCAAGATCATATACTTACTAATTGAAAAGTGAAATGGGCAGATTTAGTACAAAAAATATGCACTTCTAGCTTTTTAGAAATACGCACATCAATCAATCTCATCACCCTTCTCATTGAATCGCAACTCTATATGTATATATATGTAGGGGTAAGATCACATGAGAAACGAAAAGTAATTAGAGTTACAACACTTCTTAGTTCGAGTCACGATTCTTCTCAGTGGTAAAACTGACGCAACAAAACCGAGTCATAGAAAATAGGTTAGAGTCACTATACTTCTTAGAGTCATGATCATTTCTAAATTCTCACATAAAGATGCTTATATATATTATGATTTTAAATTAAAATTAGGCAATGACCCAAGCCCGCTAAAAGAAATCTTTCTGTACATAATGACTAAAATCCGCATAATCTCGCGACTAGCTTAATTCATTTAGTAACCCTATTTTTTATTCATTTAATGACTAATTTAATCCATTCGGTAGGTCTGCTGCATTTATTTTTCAAAAAATTTGGTTGTAGTTTGAGATTACTAAGTTGGTTTGTGATGTCTAGAAATAGTGTTGGGTTAGAAGAAATGAAATGGACTTGTTAGTAACATATAAGTTTTGTTTGGTCTAACTATTAGTTAAAATTAGAACGTCTCTTTTAATGCTTGTTGTAAAAGTTATGTCAATTTTTATTGACAAACAAATTTAATGCATAAAGAATAAAGGTTATTTAAATTCAAAATATGTTTGATAGCAAAAATTTAACCAAATTTTAATATAAATTTATATAGTGTTGAGGGTTCTAGGATCTCTAAATTAGGCAGGTCTTAAACCCTTAACATAATTATTGTTCTTTTTCTAAATACTACGATTTTTACAACTATATAGAAACGAACAAACATGCACACACAAATGTATATACATACACAAATATATATGTGAAATTGTAGCAGATAAAAATGTAGCAAATAATTATACTCGTATTATTTGTCTAGGATAAAAGTGTGTATAAAAATAATAGCTACAATCAGAGTATTTATCTACCAAGCAAGGCTTGGTCTAGTGGAAAGGAATGAGCCTTCCAACCTTGAGGTTGGGGGTTCAATCCCACTAGGGGCACTTTGAGAGGATTTTCCTTACCATTCCCCCTCTTCAAAAGTGTCTGGCCCATTAGGATCCGAGCGGGTACAAGCCGTTTTTTCTTACCAAAAAAAATCAGAGTATTTACGTGTTTAAGTTAAGTGGGCTTTTGATGATGGGCTGGCCAAAGCGCAGATAAGCCCCCTCTAAATCCACCACTAATTTATAACAAATCATTACAAAAAAATCACCCATGAATAAATAATGAAGTATGAAGTACGTAGATTATGGGATAGAAAATCAGAGTTTGTCGTTGGATTCTTCATTCTAGAAACTTTTAAAAAGTAGGAAAAACATGGGGCGGAAAATCCATGGATACCCATATACTCAAAAAGTCAAAAGTGCATTGTTGAATGGAACCTGATTCTTTTATACATATTGGCTATTTTCAAATATCAACATACATATATCATATATAGGGTGTTAATAAGTCGGACCGAGTCTAAATTTGGGGTCGTTCAAGCTTGACTCGTTATACTTTGCTCGAGATCGAGCCGAATCTCGAGCTTAGATTATCAAGTCAAAGTTACACAAAATTCGACTTGGGTTCAAAAATTATAACAAAATAAAGTATATTTATAAGATATAATATATTATAACTAAGTTTATTTATTTTTCTTAGACTTATTAAAAATATTCTACTAACATTTGAGGTCACTATGTTAAAAATATTTCGAGCCTGTTCACGAACTTCTCGAGCCGAACATAATTGTGCTCGGCTTGTGAAAATTTCAAGTCGAACTCGAGCAGCTCGCGAACAGGCTAAGCTCATTAACACCCCTAATCATATATGATACTCCCTCCGTCCCCCAAAGGATTTACCATTTTCTTTGGGCACAAAGTTTAAGGAATGATGTTGATGTGGGGCCTATTTTTCATATTATAATAGAAAAGTAAGGTATTGGGTATTTTTTAGAATTGTTTATTAAGAGAGAGAGTGTGGACTCAAATACTTTTTGTAAGGAAAATAATATTATAATAGGTAGGCCATATCCAAATAAAGAAATGAAAAATATAATTGGGAAAAACATAAATGAAAAAATGGGAAATCCTTTGGAATATGAAGGGAACACTATATACTAGTAATAAAAATTTGTTCCCATGCTTTCATATTGGGTTGAATACCCAAGTACGCGTAAGGGAATCGAAACTATCCTTGCAAAGCTTTTTGACAATATTGAATTCGGTCCCCAATCAAGATAAGTTAGAATGCTAGATGAAAAAGTTGGTTCCTTTAATACCTAGTTACCCACTATGGACTTTGATGAGTTTAGTCTTCCCTTTACCTTTTTTTTATTCTAAAAGCAATGAACTATTTCTTACAATCTCATGCAGGTAAGCTTGAACAAGTGGCTTTACAAATAGTGGCGCATTTAATATATGGTTTTCTTTATATATTTTCAATTTTCGTGATAAGAATGTGTTATTCTATAATAGATAGTTGGAGGGCAGGAAATAGGAATATTATAATCGGGCTGAAATAGTAATTTTTGATTAAATGATTTGCATGAGGGCATGTGGATATAGGGCCTGTTTGGTAAAACTAATAGTTGTAGTAGTTGTTAGTTGTTTCTGATAGCTCTTAGTTTTCTACTAGTAGTTGTTAGCTAGTAGTTTCAAAGGTAGTTGTTATAATTGTAGTACTAAATCCGATGACAAGATTGTTTATTTGTTAATAAGAAAGCCCTAACTATATTATAAAAACTTTCTAAGCATATTTACAATGGTTAGCTAAGTCCCCTTATTACTTGATTTGCCACATCAATATATCTGGCTACATATCTTTATATCTACAATTTGATTCAATGGTGAACTACAATGCAAGTAGCTAGAATAAGTTTCACCTGCCAAAAATATTTATCTCTAATCTTCATACTTTAACATATATGACAATATAATGATATTGAACTCTTAAGTCTATATGCCACGTATAACCCCTTTTTCTTGCACTAGAATTAGCCACCCTATCAACTTCTTAAGTATCATGCCATGCCTTTGACAATCAAAATGTGTGAGCAAAGGAGCGATCCTTAGACCTCTTCAAAGGTTAGACCCTCATCTTACTATCTTAGCCAACTATGGTATGTCTATCTATCTTCTTCCTAATAATATATACCCTTGCAAAATGAAAAATTAAATGTAAAAAAAAGGGGAGGAAATTAAACGACTCAAAATAGGCATCTGCTACATAGCCAGAGCTAAAATAAAATTTTTGAAATAGGGTCCTAGAGAGATCAATATATGTATATTGAGATTTGATAATTAAAAAAAAATAGAGTTTGATATCGAATAAACAACCTAAGGCTATTATCAATTGTAAATTAAGTATAGCTTATGCTACATAATTTAAAATATTTTAAAAATTATACTATCCGAAAAGTGCTCGTAATATACTCTAAAATTAGTTCCATCTAAAATATAAATCCCTTAAAAAATTTTATTCAAACTAATTTTCTCTTATAGCAAAGTGAGATTGGTCTTAAGATAGAATCTTAAAGTTATGCATGCAACAATGCTGCTACTCCAGAGCATCAAACGTTAAAATATATATCGTTTCTCAAACTCTACCTAACTTCTAACCTATACTTTAACTACTATCTTGTCAAACCCTTTTGTTTTTAAAGTAGTTTGTACTTGCATAAGGTGAGGACCTTCTTTTTATTCACTCCGTCTCCATTCACTTGCTATATTATAATTTACTTGATACATTTCTATTTTTGATATGTAATCTTCATATGCTTTTCACCTTTTCAGTATCCTTCTTGTCATTTACCTATATCTATTTTAACTTTTTTTCGTCTTTTATTTGTCATTACCAAAGTAGCTGTCTTTCACCTCATTCATTTATACTTCTCGACCCACCAATTATACATATTCTGATCTTCCTATAAGAAAGAGGGAGAAGTTTTTATTCTCTCAAGAAAAAAAAATTCAAAATTTTTATAGAAATGGATACTTTAGTATATGTCGCCGCCCATGAAAATGAAGCATTTCTTGCAAATTGTAATTGATGCCACAATATAGCACATGACAACTTGGACTAAATGTTCACTCGTTTTTCTTTGAACTTGAATGACTTTATTGGATCGTGTTATTCCTCGGTAGATTCGGTGTTATTTTTTTATAAGAGAGATAGTTAGAGCATTTTTAATGCTATTCTCAAAAAAAATTAATGGAGAGAGGAAAAAATCTCAAGAGTTGAGATTTTTCCAAAATTCTCACTCAATGCGTATTTTTGGGGATAAATCTCAATAAGGAGAGAGCCAATAAGAGAGTGACAAGCAGGAGAGAGAAAAACAATAAACTTTTCATATTTTTTAAAATTAAATATTATAAAATTTACACTAAAAAATATAAAAAATATATTATCATGTAAGATTTTTTAGAGCATCAATAATGCTGAGAACAAAAAAAATCTCAATCTTCTCTTTCCTCATTTCTCTCTCCTCCACATCACCCAATTGAGATTTTCAATTTGAGAATTTCTTTCACTTCTTAATGATAAGTTTTTTTTGAGGAAATTCTCAATTATCTCTCTCACCTAATTTGGCTATAATATATCAAAAAGAAGTGTTCAAATATATATCAATATAAATATCAATTTGAAGGTATAAGAAGTGAAAGGAAGGGTAGATAGAATTTTCCCTATTCTAGTAAGGAAATCTTAGTCAAAAGAATACTTAGCAGTCAAGATTTGAAATTTCAACCTCATATTTATATTAACTACAATGATTCTATATATTGTACTAGCTTTTTTAGACCCGTGCAAAAATGCACGGGAAAGTTTTTTTGTAAAAAGATTTTGTGTTATTATTTAGCCGATCGTAAGACTACAAACTAAGTTGAAGATGAATGATATAAATTGATCTAATAAGGAAATTAATCAAGTTAAAAATATAAATAGACACAAACAATAATTTTGGTTCATTATATATAAGCTTTTCACAATATATATTTGAGTAAATCAGTTTGAAGTGGTTCATTATATATAACCTTTTCACAATATATTTTGGTTCATTTTATCGCTATGCGTGCCTCGTCCGAAAGAGTAATATGTAAGGATTTGGGAGAAATTATATTTCTCCAATGAAGTGTATACATACTTTTCATATTTTTAAAAATAGTTAAGCATTAATTATTTTTTAGAGGGTGTAATTGTAATTTCAAAAGAGTTTAAATAATGAAACAATATAAATCTATTAAAAAGAGTAATAAATATTAAAATGTAGATTAGCAATAGTGGTTTAAAATAAAATGCCAAAAAGACAAAAAAATCTTAACAAATGTCATTTAAAGTATCATCACTTATGAGTAAAAAAATACAACATTCCCCCCTCGAATACTATCTCACTCATTCTTAAATACTTTATCATGCTTCATGATCAATTGATTAAATGAACTCAATTATTCATGTATTTGAAATTAAAAAAAATTCAAAAGTATATAAAAACTATAGCAAAGTGTGTGTCTATTTACAGATCTTAAGAAAATATAACCATTGATATTTTTTATAATTGTTTTTACTTTGTAGATTTCCATATATTTTAGTTTGAAGTTTTAAACATTTTTTTCTAAAAATCTGATATCTAAGATTGGAAATAAAACTTAAGTCCTTAATTATTGGTTTGAGAACTTACTTGATTAATTTATTTTATTTTATCTTTTCTTATTTTTGGTGTCCACCCCCTCCTCTTCCCTTATAGTATAGAGATAATATATATAGCCAATGTAGTATTTTAACTTGTAGCATTCTCAAATAGATTTTTCAATCTTTATTTGATTTTTATATGGTTTTCAATATATAATTTTGACCGTTAATATAAGTACTTGTGTATTGAAAAAAATGAAAAAATTGTTTCTAATAATGTAATCTTTTGAAGATTCGGAAATAATAAAGCAACCTTTTGTATATTCCAGAATATAGCAACCTTTATACCTCATTAACTTTGAGTATGATAAAATGAAATTAAACCTATTAAAGAGGTAAATCTGAACACTTGTCTCTTAATAATTGGTCAAAAGGTTGTTATAAAGATTGCATGGAAACTATAAAAAGGAAAGAAATTACCAAATTTTCAAGTAAAATTTTATTTTATTATATTTAAAGTTAAAAGGGTATAAAAGTTACTAAATTCTGATATAATCAAAAGGATGATTTATTATTTGCGAATCGCCAAAAGGTTGCATTATTAGAAGCAAAAAACCCATAAAAAATTATAAAATTGATATTTTGAATATACAAATTAAAATGAATCTAGCAAAATACAACATGACTATGTGAATATAATATAAGGAAATTTCACAAAAAAGGGCTAAACTATTAGTAATAGACTGAAAGAACAACATTTCATGATCAATCCCCCCGACTACTGCTGGGCCGCTGGCCCCAATAAAAGATTATCCCCCGCGTTATCCCAAGGACCACCACTTGCAAAAATTGTACATATGAGTATATGACCTTAAGATGATATGGTGAAACTTCCTAGTTCCTACCAACCCCGACTTGATAATTTGAAGCTTATATAAGTTGGCACAAATGAAGTAATATTCATCTTTCCAGTTGCATTTATTCAGCGTTTTAGATAGAACTTCTAAATATACTTCAAACTTCACATATTAGGATCAGTGCAGAATGGCGGAAGCAAAGAAATCTATAGTAGATGCAGAATATCTAAAACAAATCGAGGGAGCTCGAAAAGAGCTTCATAATCTTCTCAAGAACAAACAATTTTCTCCCATCGTGCTTCGCTTAGCGTAATCTTTCTTCAAATTCTCCTCCCCTTATTAGAAGATTTTGTTAGTGTTACTAATAAACAAAATGTATGGCTCTCAATTCTCAAACTTGATAAACCAAGATACTAATAACGCCTTTTTTGTTTGGTTTATGTGTTACAGATTTCATGATGCAGGTACGTATGACGCTAAAGCAAAGACAGGGGGTCCAAATGGGTCCATTAGGAATGAGCTCAACAACCCTGCCAACAATGGCATTAAAGTTGCTGTTGATTTTTGCGGTGAGCCAAACAAACTACCATCCTACAACTAGTAGGAATCATACTAGTGTGTGTAGAAATTTTTACATACAGTTGTACTCAAAATCATTATTTCTAATCCTACTCAAAATATATATTATGTCTCCAGTGACAGAACATAATAAAACACTAGACTATTATACGTGTTCCTTAGTTGTTTAATTTTGAAGATAAACTATAAATGAGTGCCATATTGTGAGGTATTGTAGAAAATTTATGGAAATCTGTTTGTCAAATAGAGAACGTAATAAAAGTGACTGGAAAAAGTGGTACAACTTAAGAAAATGGAAGGGATGCAAAGTTTATGTGATACAATCAAACATTTTTGTGTAAATTTTTAGTAACTATTGCCCCACCTTTTCTAAGGGGTGAAAATTTTGTATTACCATGTAGTAAATCCGTAAGACCGTAATTTGGAATATGGGTGGGTGTGATACGTAAGCTTTAGTACACAACTTTTGTTGGAGGAGAGTCTAATAATGAGCATGTATACAACGCTAAAAGGTTTCATAAATCATTGTGAAACAGTCGGTAATAGGTGAAGCATAAGATGAAATTTATGTGTTAGCAATCATCTATTATCTTCACGTTTAATGCAAACACAAATTGAACTCAAATGTGAGTTATTCTTAACTTGCTAGGTGTGAAGACATGTACCTTATTTTTCTTAATTGACTTGTGACTTTTTGCTATCTCAGAGCAAGTGAAGGCTAAATACCCCAAGATTACTTATGCTGATCTTTACCAGGTGAATGACTAATATAAAGTTCGATGATGATCTTTTTGTCAACATTATCTTATGTATTGATAGTGTTTGCTACATTGTCTTAATTTCTCATAACTAAGTTATGACATGATTTTATAATGGAAGCCATCTAACTGAATTATTTGTAGCATGTCATCTCATCCGTCATGTTATCTAAGGATTAACATAAATATACTAAAATCTTTTTCGAATTCAAGATATCAATGGCGGAATTTTATGGGTCCCCGGCGACGGTGCCCCCACCCCCCGGAGCACCCACCCCACCCCACCCCACCCCACCCCACCCAAAGTTTCTTATTTTAAAATTAAGGTAAAAATGTTGATTTTTATTTTATTTAAAATAGGCCAAATTTTAACCTGGTCCCCTTATAATTTGAATAAAACTTGATAAGGAATTTGGCCCAATTTGAAAAAGATATTCCTTGATAAGGAATTTGGCCCATTTTGGAAAAGATAAACCTCTTTCCGCCCCTGCAAAACATCCTACAATTTCACTACTATATGTCAACCAATAAGCCCACATATACTGGGCCCGTTAATGTTGACCTTCTTTAATTGCTAAACTGCATAACACTATGTCATGCATGTACTACAGCCTCACTTCTCAGCACTTGATGTTGTTTTCAGCTTGCTGGTGTGATTGCAGTTGAAGTTACTGGAGGCCCTATTATCCCATTTGTTCCGGGTCGACCTGTAAGTGGAAAATGCATCATATCTATCTATCTATCTATTTATATATATCAAATATTTTATATCGATTTTACTATAATTGCATTGTAAGAGTCTAAGACACATCGTGACTGTTTTAATAGGATGCCCAGGATAATAAACTAGACAGCGGAGCTCTTCCAAACCCCAATGGAGGTACCTAAGAACATTCATTATTCTTCTTCTTTTGTACAAGTATATACTAGTAATTCATGCATACACATGAGGCAAAACATGCACATATATATCTAAGTCGATACCACCGCATATACAGATTCGACAAGTGGTAATAGTAATAAATGGTAGTAATAGTAATGAGTAGGCCAATAAAAATTGTAATAAAAGTCTTATGCCGTAATAGTACTTGTCCATAAGCAAACTGTAAGGTATAATACCCTAGCCTGTCCTTATGTGTTTATGTCTTATGTCATTTTTTCCCATACTTAATCGGATTTTATTAATATATTAGCTGAGTTTTTACAGTGAGGAATATGGACACATAAACTATGAATACGGATATGATAACTACAATTTTTTTTAGGGTTTTTTGTCAGAAAGGACCTTCAAAAAAAAATTTTGTGAGAAAGGACCTTTTAAAAAAAACTTGGCATTTAAAGACCAAAAACCAAAAAAAATTGTGAGAAGGGACCTTGAGGCGTTGACCAAGGGTTTGACTTCGAATTTTTACTACTTACAACCTAATTTAACACTAATTATATATTAACAAAAAAATTATACCTAATACCTAATTAAAACTAATAAAACAACCCTAATTATACCATAACACTAACATTTCACTTCCTACCATAACAAAACAACCACCCACTACCACAACCACAATGACTTAATTAGCCACCCACAACCACCTTTCATAACACCACCACCACAACCCAACCCCCTATCCAATCACCACAACCAAACTCGAATCAGCCACCCAAATTTGGGGTTGTAGGTTCGACTACTGGGGTTGTAGGTTCGGGTGGGGTTGTTGTATTGCGTACGAGTGAGGTATAGTGAGGGTGGGGTTGGGGTTGTGGTTGTTATAGTGAGGGTTTAGTGGTTGGGATGATGGTGGGATCTTGTAAGTTGGTGGTTGGGGTGGCATTTTGGGGTGGTTTGGTTTGATTGGTGGTTTTGAAGGTGGGTGGTTGGTGGTTGTTCAGGGTTAGTTTAAAGTAGATGGGTGGTGTTGGGTATTTGTCGTGGTTGGTGGTGATTATGGGTGTTTTGTGATGGTTGGTGGAGGGAGTAAGGATGAGGGAGGTGAGGAGAGAGAAGAGATGGGGGTTAATTAGATTAGTAATGGGAAGTGTAAGTATTAGAGAGGAGATTTGGCTGCACTTATAAAAAAATTGGATTGCACTTAGCAAGTCAACGCTGGTCAACGTCTCAAGGTCCCTTCTCACAAACTTTTTTTGGTTTTTGGTCTTTAAATGCCAAGTTTTTTTTATAAGGTCCTTTCTCACAAAAAAATTTTTTTGAAGGTCCTTTCTGACAAAAAACTTTTTTTTTTATGTAAGTTTATAACGAATGATTTGATAGGATAAAATTGAAAATTTTATAGTTGTCTTTTAAAAGTAAGACTACTACATAACTTATTTGTCCATATTCGCAGTTATAAGTTTAACCCTAAAGAATTAACAAATAAGTGGAAGTTGATAATATTGTTGAGATGTTGACTCTGTCTGTGTGATTTTTTAGGTGCTCAGCATCTGAAGGATATATTTTATCGAATGGGTTTGAATGATAGGGATATTGTGGTTTTATCAGGAGCTCACGCACTGGTAGACTAACTAATAACTATTTTATTTATCTCCATTTTTTTTCTTTTATTATATTGACTTATGACTTTATACATTATTCACATGCTTTGCTTTTACAGTTTATTGTATGTGTTAATCATACTTAGGAAAATTATAATTATGTTGGAACGGATGAGAATTATGAGATGTATCTCAGTATATGTTTTGTAAGAATATTTTTTATTCATTAAAATTATAAAAATTGTTTGTTTGAAAATATAAAATCAGAGAAATCCAATATTCACTCGTTTCACTAAATAGTCACAGTGTCACTTTTTACACACAATATTAAACTTTAGCAAATCTTGTGTTAGCATTTATCCACATGCTTATGGCCAATAAACTATAGTACAACCAAAAGGTCATACCTTGAAACAGTAAGTTTACAACTTAAAACCGTATTGTGTAAAGGCTTAACTTAAAAACTGTAAAGTTTAACCTTGAAATATGAAGTTAAATCTTGCAATATTATCTAAATGTGGTCTATCCGCTTATCCATGTGCTTGTCTTGTGGATAAATCGTTTGACACAAGTCTTTTCAATTAAACTTCAATCATGAATACCTTTAATTATAAGTTTATAAAAACTATCAAAAGTTAATAATTCTAAAATATCTATTGAGACAAATCTAATAAGCACATAACTATATAGTTTTTTTTATGTATGAATATAGTTCCAAAAATACAAAGTGTAATATTGTAGTAAAACAAAGGGATAATAAAAAAAGTAATATGGTCACAATAAGTACATAAATAGAAAAATCAAAGTGTGTAAACTAACATGGGACAGAGGAAGTACATTTACCTTGCTCTTTTTCTCTATATTGTTTTTATTTCTTTGATATCAAGGTTAGAGTCAAGATATGATTTGTGATAAAGATAAAATATTGCTTGTGGTTTTTCGAATGCTTTTTCCAATTAAAAGTGAGTATTTTGTGGGATTGCTGGTTCTTGCAATATCGACATTTATTATTCTGTATGTAACTTGCAGGGTCGAGCAAACAAGGATAGATCGGGCTTTGATGGTCCTTTCACTAAAGATCCTTTTAAATTTGACAATTCCTATTTTGTGTAAGATTTGTTCTTTGATCATTTAAATTCTGAGGAACTTCATTGTTCATTGATTGTCTCAAGTCTCAACTAAGTACTTGTTTTTAGCAACATCTCAACTAAATTTTATTCAACGATTTAATTCATTTGGTCAGTGAATTAAAGAAGGGTGACACTCCTGGACTGGTGAAATTCCCCACAGACAAAGTTCTCTTGGAGGACCCTGCTTTCAGTCGTTATGTTCAAGTGTACGCTAAGGTAAGTTCTAACGGCTTATAAAATTTTACAATATGCACTTGTCCTGCATCTTTACAATTGACATTTAATATATTTGTGTGAGTTGATATTTTACAAATTTCTCATTCTCTTACCTATGGTGAGCTCATGTCGTACTCTTACTAATTTTTGTAAGATGTGCTTGGTAAGAGCTTATGACTCTACCTTTTCACGTTAGAGCACTTGGCTCCACTCTTTTATTTCGTGAGACTTTTCTTTAGTTCTTCCAAACGCCAAACGGACTGTCATAGATTTTGTAATTTGTCGAATAAGAACTGATCAAGAGTAATCTTATGGCAGGACGAAAAGGCATTCTTTGCACATTACGTGGAGTCACACAAGAAGATGTCGGAGCTCGGATTCCACCCACCTAGCTTTCCCGTGAAAGGTTGAAGGTGAAGGCATACAAGGCAGCCTTGGGTGTTTCTGTAGTCTGATATAGTGCTACAATCTTAATTATGTTGATGTTATCATGTTGTATGTGGGATTAAACTATAATTATCTCCAAAACTTGTACTAATGTTACGAAATACTATGAATTATTAAAAATAATAAGCAGATTGTTCTACAAAGAGACTCGGTGAAAATTGGTTCAATCCCTACTTTGATGTTGTATACTACTCCCTCCGTAACGAATTACTTGCAACAATGAAATATTTTACCTCTCACAAATAATACCCATTATTGCAAGTAATTCGTTACGGAGGGAGTAGTAAGTATTGAACGACAAATTAAATGACCATACACATCATAATCACTACCAAAACACTTACAGTAAAATAATTTTCACGTTCATCACTATTCATACACTAGACTTGACCGAACCTTTACAAGTATGAAGTATATTTTTTCAAAAAATTTAATGTATAATGATATCTGAATAAACTCGATCAATGTATATACTTTAACCATAAAGTTTTGGGGTGAGACATTATAACCTTCCCCAGTTTTCTAGTTTTCAATGTGTCCACAGTCCACTCATTAAGCATCCATCAAGCAGGGCGATTGGCGTACGCGTAGGCCATTGATGCAAACATCAACGTCCCATCGGCCACCATTGTATTGTGTGTTTGGTTGAGTGACTGAGAAAGTCACCACAACTTGCTGTGCTTGTGAAATTGATGCCACCGGGGCAGCTGACTGACTAGGTGCACTATAAATCCGTAGAGTACGTTGACTGACTACAACCACTGGCAACACCACGTCGCCACTGATCAAAGATCAAATATATCAGATGAAGGGATTTATAGACTATATTAGTGGAATTTCAAGAACAATTTTTTTTATAGCCTAACAGGCCCTAAATCACACAAGAACGCACACCTGCAGGCTGCACACGCACATATATATACTTCCTCCGTTTTTTATTAAAAGTGACACTTTCTATATAAAGAAGTTTGGAATTAATTGTGACACTTTCTTTTTTGGGCAAATCTTTCTCTCTATCTTTCTCCTATCACATGGGTCCCCTTCTTTCTTTCTCTCTATCTCTTTCCTCTCCAAAAATTGTCTAGGAGTCCGTGAAATTAAAAGTGTCACAACTAATAAAAAACGGAGGAAGTACTACATATTGATAATGAATCATAAAAGTGATAACAAGTACATACCAAATGAGTTCATGTATATGCACACGCGCGCGTGCCTGTTTACTTGCCCTCAAATTAATAATGTGTAAGCAAGATAAAGATCCTAGTGAAATTTTGGTCATCTTGCTCCAAGTTCTTGGGGGTTTCACATAAAATTCTTGAGACCTTGTCAAACTATTGTTCTTTACTATTTCGTCTATTAGAGTTATTTTATCTATAATTATTAGGTAAGATAATTGCTCCTAGCGTGTGCTGAACTAATAGTGTGCAGGGCACACAATTTAAAAGCTAGATAAACTTATAAAGGCTTTACAGTCTGCAAGACAATAGGCCCAAAAAGCCCAAATGCTACACTAAATTTCCACTAATAATCAATATTGGAGTGAGGATTCGCACCTAAGCAAAAATTTAAAATTCTGGGTGGTGTTCTAATGAGCTACACCTTTCCTTTATTTCTTACTAGATTGTACTCCCTCCGTTTGTTTTTAATTGTTACGGTTTCCTTTTTTGAACGTTTCAAATTAATTGTTACACTTACACATTTTCTATATATGGCAAACTATCACATCTTGCCACACCACTTTCCCATAAAACTGGGACCCACACTTTCATTTAATAATGCACTAAACACCCAACCACCCCCCTTAATAATCAATTAACCCATCTCATTAACATATCTAACGTCATTTGTCTCTCACTCTTCATATCTCTCTCTGATCTCTCTCTCTCTCTTTCTCCTGTCTCTCTGTTACTCTGGAAATTTCTAGGGTTTACAAGTTCTTCAAAAACGCTCACAAATCTCTCTTGATGTCCGTCTACACTCTCCAAAAATTTGAAGAAGCACCCCACCAAAAAAAAGCCCTCATTTTCGGCTACATCTGAGTACAAGTCTCTCGTTTTGTGGTTTTCTTTTCTAGATCTAAAGGTTGGTAAATAAATCTTCTTTTTCTTTTGTTAGATGCTCTAAAATTTCCGGTTTTTATAGAAATTTTTGTGAAAATTTTGCCCCAAAATACGCCACATTTAGCTATATTGAAATCTAGGTTTTCATCTTTTTGTAGATCTTGTTTTTTTTTCCGTAGATCTTGCTATTTGGTTTTCAGATCTGAAGGTTTGCATTCGTTTTTTATTCATAGATCTTTTTTTTGGGTTCTATGAAGAAATGTTATAGGTTTTTTGTTTCATCTCTTTGAAGCTAAATCCTTTTTTTTTTTTTACGTTGTGGTTGTCATCATCCGGTTTTTTTAAGTTATTTTTTGATTTATTTCGATTTTATTGTGGTAGATGTTTTTTTTTTGTTGAACCTTTCATCTCTGTTTCTGTTGCTCTGTTCGTTTCTGTAAATTTTTTCTTCATTCTCTTCTTTTCGAACCTAAATTTTCGGATTTATGGAGGGATCTAAAGGGTTGCAAAAATGTGGTCGGAAAATGAAGGATGGTTATGGTTTTGGTGGGTGTTCTTCACCTGTTGTCGATGATTGTGTAACTGAGTTTGTCTCTGAGGATGTAGATGAGTTTGTCCCAGACTCTGAGTATGTAGATGAGTTTGTCCCAGATAGCATTGAAGATGAAATGCCACTGTCTTCGAAAAGAATGAAAATGGCTGTCCTTCCATCGACGAGAGATTCGTCACCTGTGTTAGCAAGAGG
Source organism: Patellifolia procumbens (assembly GCA_947645195.1). Taxonomy (NCBI): domain Eukaryota; kingdom Viridiplantae; phylum Streptophyta; class Magnoliopsida; order Caryophyllales; family Amaranthaceae; genus Patellifolia; species Patellifolia procumbens. The sequence continues at coordinate 7,996,245 of CANSGD010000144.1, forward strand.
GAAGCAAATATGGGCTGCCAAAAATAAGAAAAAAGAAAAAAAGCTATGATCAATGGCTTTGAGGTTCCTAAATGGTTGGAATGTTCTATGACAGAGGATGAAATATACGAACTCCTAAAATCTAGGGTTCCTTGTCTACAAAGGCGACATATGAGCTAAGTTTACGAGCTACTCCCTCTGTTTGTTTTTCATTGTTACGCTTCGTTTATGAATTTTTTTCATTCATTCTCTATGATTCAATATTCTGGTTTGTGAGTGGCTGCCTTTACTGTTGTTTGGTTGGAATGACTGCCTTTGTTCATAGTTGTTTGTTATGGTTATGTTAAAATCTGCTTCATTGTCATGGCATGCTTGGGATGTTTTAACTAAGCTTGGTTGTTTTGATTCTGTCATCATTACTGTTTATGTTAATGTTTAATTCTAAATCATGATGTTATGGTTTAAATGGCTGCTTGTGTTGGTTCGTGCATTGTGTGAAATGGTTGGTATGTTATTCCCCTCTTGTGTCAATGTAACGGTTCGTATGTTATTCTATTTGTTGTGGTTGTGTTGAATTTGGTTTATTTTCAAATTTGTTATTGTTAATCATAAGGACGTAATCAATTTACGGAGTTATTGGCAATGAAATATTAGGCCTAAAAATAAAGATAACTTCTACTCAGATATTCACGTTCGTTGATTGTTTCATGTTTTATATAGTTTCTATATTTGGAACACGATTAGAAATTTCAGAATTTGTCATTCGTTTCATGTACATTATGTATGGTTATGTTTTGATGCTCGTTTCCTGTTGATTGTGTATCGTCGTGCAAGTTGATTGTGCATTTTCATGAGCCCTATTTAGTATGGTTTTGTTTCATGTTGATTGTGTATGGTTATGTCGTTTGAGTATGTTTATATGAGTATGAATGGCTTTTTAGTTTAAGCGTACTTAGGTGTCCTCTATGATGAAGGCAACCCTATTTAGTATACTTTCAATGCTATGCCTAGTGATGAGCGTTCACCTACGGCCACCATCAGTTAGTTTCACTTTCTGCATGATGCGGCAGTAGGTTAGCTTGCCATTTAGGGGATCATTGTTAGTTTCAATGAAAAGTAAATGAAATGCCTGAGAGGAAAGGTAAGTTAGATTTTTTTTGTGTCCTGTATAATGAAGGCAGCCCTGTTTAGTAAATTGTCATTGTTACGCCTAGTCATATGTATATACCTCGAGCCACCATCAGTTACTTACATAGATTTTGTGTTATTTGACACACAATCTTTGCACAATCTGTATGATGAGGCACTAGGTTAGTATACATTTTAGGGAATCAATACTAGCTTAATTGCGAATATTTATATATGCCTGAGAGGAAATAAAATGGCCAAAAGTGAAACTTTTACAAAAAGGCCTCCCTAACGTACTTTAAACTATACAAAAGTCATTAACTGCTTTTTATGAGAATGGTTTTGAACCTAGTTGAGATACCCAAAAACTTGATCTTCATTTCCATGCAATTCCATTCTCGTCATTCGGATGTTAGTCTATGGATTGTTTGTTGGTTGAGTTGCTAGTTCACTTACTTCACCTCCTTCTATTGCTGCTTCTGTTGCTTCAGTTGCTGCTTCTGTTGCCTCAGTTGCTGCTTCTGTTGCTTCTGTTGTTGTTTCTGTTGCTGCTTCTGTACTTTCTGTTGCTTGTATTGCCTCTGTTACTGCTTCTGTTGCTGCTTCTGTTGCTTCTGTTGCTGCTTGTGTTTTTGGTTCATTAGTTGCTCCACCTTGCAACCACTGTCTTGCTTCATCTATAATTTCTTGAGGCACTTCCACTTGTATAGGAAGTAGGCCATTACTTTCCAATCGTGATTTATTCACATGGGGCTGCTTATAGTTGTTGCTTCCTTTTGCTTTCAAAATTTCTATCATGTTGTATTGAAAGCTATGCCACACATTTGCTAATGTTTTTGGGTGAAAATCATCATATGCTTTCTTCACAGCTTGAAGTAATTGTAGAATTGTGTTTGGTCTTTCCTTGTATTGTAGACTTTGTAAAGCACGGAAAAAACCAAGGTCTAAAATGTTTAGCTCAGGGCTGTTTGGTGGTTGTTGTATTAATCGAAATTCAAAACCATTTTGCTTGCTTGCTGCCACCCATTCTGGATCACTTGCTGTTACATGTGGCTTCGCGTTGTCTTGTTGAATGTATATGAGTTTACTCCTGTGTGCAGGCCAATTGGCCATGATTGCTGGCAGTACATGGTTGATTAATTTGTCCCTCATTATATCTTTCGTGACTGCTGTAATTGCCTTTGTCTCAAGTGTACCCCTCTGTTTGTTTATTGATCTTCTTTGAGCTGGTACATCATCCACTAAAGGAAAGATTCCAACTTTCCCGCTCCAAGTGTTGTCCCCTAACATGTTGAATGCTGGCTTACCGACCGCTGCCAAAAACATGACCTTTATAATGTGTCTTTTTGATTTACATGATCTGTGGGGGTCAGCCTCTGATGGTGCCAAATAAAACCTCTGTGTTTTTTGATGCATGTAAAACCATTTTTCGTCAATGTGAATGAAGTTTAACATGTCATGAAATTTGGGCTGCCCACCAATTTCCGGGTGAGGGTGTTGGATTTGACACAAAATCCAAATGACTCGTGAAACTTTATTTTGTGATGTTAATAATGGGTGTATTGCGTTTGTGTGAGGCCTAATTTGTCCCCTCTTCACTAAACGCCACACGATTGTTAAACAAACACCTAGCTTATATGACAAGTCCCTTAAACATGTTCTATCTTTTAAAGGAATTGAAGTTAGCATTTCCTCGGTTAATACAAATTTCTTCCTGCCTACGTTACCTGCCATTTTTTTCTTGACGTTGATTTGCTGCTGCTCAGTCAGTTGTTGCTTTGCTATGTTCCAGATGAAACTTGCTGTCTTCCTGCTCACGTTGAATTCAGCTGCTGCCTTCGTTACTGCCCCATATGGAAGTACGCTACCTGTTGCTTGTGAAATCAACAACTCAACTAGTTTTTGCCTTTGATCGTCACTCAACCAAGGCCGATGATGAGGCTGCTCAATGTTAATGATATCATCGTCTATGATTTGATCCATATTGGTAAGTTTTTATGCACTTGAGGCCACAACCACACACCCCCACTCTGTGTAAAGGGCTGTCTACTGTGGGTTGAAATGGGTTGAGTGACGTTCTGGCAGAAATACGGGCTTGTGTTGTTGATTTCAGCTCGGGTCAACTCTGCTCGGTGGACTTCTGGGTGTATGGCTTGGTGTGGTTATTTTTTTTGGGGTTAGTTGTGGTGATAAATGAAGGATTTAATGTGGGGATCCTAAGTGTATTTATAGGACCCATTTTCAGTTTTCATTCTCCCTCCAAAAAGAAGTGAAGCAAAAGTGTAATTTTGGAGGGAGTCTAAAATTTCAAACTTTTGGCAGCAAAAAGGGACTGTTTTGGTCCGTGTAATTAAGGGGAGAAATCCCACTAAGTGTATATTGTTAATTTTTGGATGATGTCACCAACCTTTTTGCTTTTTTGCCTTTTCAACTCTATCTCTCTTACTTTATCTATTTCCAATGCAATAATTGCCTAGATTTCAGTTTTTGTCTTGGTTCTCCCCCAAAGTAAACCGTAACAATTAAAAACAAACGGAGGGAGTAATAGTCACTAGAACTTACAATCATTATTCTCTTTGTTAAAAAGCTCGTTATTTTTGAAAAGTCAAATATGACGGTCTCTTTATATTTAGTGGAATCAATTTTTCTATTTTTCCTAACGAGAATAAATTATTTTGTTCTTTCTATTTTGTACATACATAGGGATTAGGGTGAGGATGAACTTCTTACTTTATATAGAATTGGATGCTTACAAAGAGCTCGAGAAAACGAAACATAGCTTACAAATCTTGTATTCTCTGAAATAATCGAGCATAAGTTCTATGTCTTTATTCTTCTTGTTTTGTAGCTTACGTATGTAGACCACCAATGAAGCCCTATATAGTTGCATACATACTCAGTTATTGCACACTTGAGTTTCGCTAATTAAACGCTTCAATATACAATGGCAAACGCACAGTTGCACCTTGTGGATGCTGAATACCTGAAACAAATTGCGAGTGCTCGTAAAGATCTTCACAATCTTCTGCAGAAAAACAAGCAATTCGCTCCCATCGTGCTGCGCTTAGCGTAATCTTTTTCTTCACTTCCTCCATTTTTTCTAATCTTTTTCCATCTTGAGAAATTACATATCTAATTGTATCATATCCATTTTTTAAAAGTTTTACTTGTCCACGTAATACAATATAAAAAAACCCAAAGAAGATAATATAACGCACTGTTTTGTATTTGTTAGTTCTAATTTCTATTGTAGATATCGTATGACTCTTTTGTTAATGAATTAATTTTACCTTAAAAAAGAAAATATAACGCACTTATTTTATATTTGGTGTTGTAGATTTCATGATGCAGGTACTTATGATGCCCAAGCGAAGACGGGTGGTCCAAATGGTTCAATTCGAAATGAGTTGAACAACCCTCCTAACAATGGTATCAAAACTGCTATTGATTTTTGCGGTAAGCCAAACTAATTACTACTCTATCTGTTTTTTTTAATATGCACATTTTTTCATTTTGGGGTGTTTTTTAGTTGGTATATTTATACCTTCCCATAAATAGAAGGTTGACCCACCTAGTTATTACACTTCTCTCCTACTTTTTCTTTCCTTCTCTCTACCTTTTCCACTTTTTCAATACTTTTACTAATCTTCTCTCTTGTTTTTACACTTTTTCCTTAGTCCGTGCGCAAAAACAAATATATATTTAAAAAACGGAAGTAGTATTTTACTAGCTAGTAACCAATAACCCAACTATTGTGCTACTTTACCCGTAACCAGTAACCCAACTATTGTGCTATTCTACCTGCCTTTTCTTGTGTGCGCGCGTATATGTGGTGTATGTGTACAATGTTATGTATGAAGGTTTTAACATTAAGTTTCTTTAATGACTTGTGAGTTCTTGACTTTCTGTTTTCCCCAGAGCAAGTGAAGGCTAAACATCCAAAGGTTACTTATGCTGATCTTTACCAGGTGAAAGTTCTTAACGATTAATAATTGTCAATCATTTACTCTTTCCTTATAGTTAATTGCCTTCTAATTTCTAATTAGAAAGTTGCATACTTAACCAAAAAAGAAAAGGAAATGACTCATTTAATAGTTGAACTTAGGGGTGTTCAGAAAAAACCGTAACTGTAAAACCGTACCGTTTAACCGCGTAATCGGTCTCGCGGTACGATTAATTAACCGTATCGTTACGACAAAGCGGTTAATTTTACCGTACCGTTATTGACAGTTACGGTTACGATTACAAATATTCCTAAATGGTTAACCGACGGTTAACCGTTAATATCTTAATATTTTAATATTAGTTTAATAACCTTGATTTTGTTATACAAAGTCTCTGAATACTAAACCAAAAATCTAGCCAATATACAATGCCTGCCCCTTTTGTTCAATTGCCTCCAAATTCCAATCCTCCTTCCTCCCTGCTCTCATTCACTGAATACTATTACTATACTGCTTCATTGTGAAAATGTGGGCACTGGCGGCAAGGAGTGAAAGCTGTGCTCATGCATTGTTATTGTTATTTTATTTTTCTAGTGTATTAGTGTAGAACGCTTGGATTTATTGTTGTAGTTTTTAATTTATATTTGTTAGTCGTAATTCGTATGTTGTAGGATACTTGAACTCATTGCTTTTCCCCTTGTTTGAACCCGGAAATTAATTTTATGTCGGTACTTGTTCTATCTTGCAATTTTTTGTTGTTTTTTAAAAGAAAAATAAGTTATAGGTTACATGGTTAACCGCTAACCGTAACGTTAATCCACGGTTAACCGTAATGGTTAACCGCTTCTTAACGGTAGGTTATGGTTATAAAAATATCGTAACTGTTACAACGATTAATCATCCGTTTAGCTAAATGGAACGGTTAACCGACCATGAACACCCCTTGAACTATCTATTTCCTTTACCCATTATCCCTTACATGTAATGGCGGTGTTTGTCTTCTAATACCTTATTCGTGAATCAATATATGTAACAATATTGTTTTAGACATGTTAATATATGACTAATAATTCTAGAGGGAGGGCAATGTTATGCTACTGTTGTAAATACTCCCTCCGTCCTTTAAAAGATTTCCCATTTTCTTTGGACACAAAGTTTAAGGTAGGAGGTTGGTGTGGGGTCTAAAGGTTTATTGTATAATTAAAAAGTAACGTAGTGGATATCTTTTGAAATTGTTTATTAAGAGAGAGAGGGGGTTAAGTGCTTTTTGTAAGGAAAATGATATTATAATAGGTGGATCATATCCAAATAAAGAAATGAAAAATGTAAATGGGACAAAAAAAATGGAAAAATGGGAAATCTTTTAGGAGGCGGAGGAAATAACTTTTAAGCTCCTATAAGAGGGTTACACTTCGGCTTTTTCACGCTATCTAATCTTATTATCGATTGTTGATGTCTTCAATAGCACATGTGTAAAAATTCTTTAAGTGGATATTGTAAAGTAAACATAAAAACACATCAAACAAGACCTACCCCACTAGATTTTTTTCTTATATACATCTAGAAAATAATTAAAAGATTCCATTTGATTACTCTAAATAGTAAGTATCAAAAGATAAGGAGAAAAAAGGGGATTTTTAGGAGACCCTCCGCTCGAGGGGAATTCCTAACATATCGTTACAAAGAATGTTTGTCAGATCTGAACCATGCCAGTCCGTAATACAGAAAGAGTCTAAAACTAGGTGACCCGTATTCGCAATCCAGTCTGCTGCCTGGTTTGCTTCCCTGAACACGTGTGCGATCTGAACCTCTTGGAAAGCTCTGAGGCTGATTTTTGTATCCTGAATGATGTTATCAATCTGCCACGGAGTAGCCCAGACGCCCTTCATTGCGTTTATGACCAGCAAGTTGTCGCCTTCAATTATAATAGAGGAGTGTGGGAACGTAAGGGCTTTAAGAACGCCCATATGCAGCGCTGTTGCTTCGGCTGAAAGGACTGAAGAGTTTCCCAAGTTGTAAGCTTCGGCTGCTAGCACCGTACCCTCGTGATCTCTAATGATAAAACCTGCAGCTGCATTGTTTTGCTTGACGGACCCATCGAAATTGAGCTTGATGAAGCCCCCAGGAGGGGGGGACCAGTTGACAAATATGGAGTGAGGAGACGCCTTTTTGGGAATATGGGGGAAGGGGGAATCCATATGGGAAGGGGACATAGCAAATTCGTTGTAATGTAGTCGCATCTTCCATTCGTGGGAAAGTAATCTTGCACGATGGTAGATTCTATGCACGTTAAGCGCTGTGTTGTTGAAGACAATGTCATTCCGGTCCTTCCAGATGCTCCAAAGAAGGAAGGTAAGGTTGGCAGCCAAACCTTTATCCTTTAAGTTCTTTCTATAAAGCTCTTTAACACTATGTCTGGCAATAGTGCCGCCCAACCATTCTTTCACCTGTGAAAGGGTCCATAAGGAAGCTACATTTTAGCATTTAAGGAATAGGTGGTCTATTGTTTCCGGACACGAATCATTACAAATGGGGCATGTTTCAATAGGGATAATCTGCCTTTTAAACAAAGTGGCACGCACACTGATTGCATTATGCAGTATTTGCCATAAGAAGATCAGAAGCTTTGGGGGTAACTGGACTTTCCAAATCTGACAAAATTCCCACTTGGGGGTGTCAGGACTGATGTTATGTGCCAACCAGTTTGCTGATTTGACTGTGAAATCTCCATGGGAAGACAAACCCCAAATGGGTGTATCCAAATCAATATTTTTAGTAAGGGTTAATCCCCGCACTTTTGCTATAAGATTGTGAGGTAGTATTGTGCCTAGCTTTTCGAAATTCCAATGTCTGTCATCGGTAATGAAAGCGTCCAAGCGTAGATCAGTATTAATTGTAATAGGGTCTGGCTTTAGAAGTTCAAAAATAGATTGGTTGGTTAACCAATTGTCTAACCAGAATAAAATGGTTGAACCATCCCCTATTTTCCATCAAATCCCTTTTCTCAAGATGTCCCGTTGTTCCATTATTTTCTGCCAAATGGTGGAATGGGACGGTTTTGGTGTGTATTGGAACAGGGAGCAATTTTTCAGGTACTTCTGTCGGACTATGGTGTCCCATAGATTGTCAGGGTCGGACAGGACTTTCTAGGCTAACTTAGCCAAGAAAGCCCTATTCAGTGGCAGGGTCTTTCTTAGACCTAGTCCTCTTAAGCTCTTAGGAGAACAAATTCTATCCCAAGCGATGAGGGGAATACCCTCTTTTCCAGGGCCCTGATTCCAGAAGAACTTTCTATGAATGGAATCAATAGTGGCGGCGGAGTGTGTCTGGAGCATAGTGGCGGCACTTGCATAATTTGGGATAGCTTCTAAATTCGATTGGATGAGGGTGTGCCTTCCTGCTTTAGAGAGCAGACCAGCTTCCCATAGTTTTTAACTCTGTCATCAATCTTATTAAGTAATTGGACTAGATCCGCTTTGATAGGTCTAAACGAATTGAAATGAATTCCTAAATACCTTCCAAGGCAGGCTTTCGGTGGCATATTAAAGCTGCTTGCCAAAGTAGCCTTACGTGCATTAGGAACTTGTTTGGAGAAAATAATGGCCGATTTATGAAAATTAACCAACTGACCTGAGTTTGTACAAAAACAATTAATAATTTTCTTAAGATTGTTGCATCCAGCCTTTGTGGCTTTGCAGAATAAGAGGTTGTCATCAGCAAAAAGTAAGCAAGGGATCTTGGTAGTATTTGGGCATACTTGAAAACCAATACCCTTTGACTTGCTAGTAGCAACTGAAGCTAGTTGTCTGATAAACCCTTCCATACAAATGATAAAGAGATATGGAGAAAGTGGGTCACCCTGTCTCAGTCCACGGGTTGGTTTGAACCAACTTGTTGTAGTGCCATTTACTTTTACTGAATAAGATACCGTGGTGACACATTGCTTAATTAAATCAATCCAGTTCGGGGGTAAACCCAAGTGAGATAGACAACCCTACAAGTAATTCCATTCAATCCTATCATAGGCTTTATGTCTAATTTCAAAGCACACCACCCTGTCTTGTTTTTTTGATTTGTGGAAGGTGTTAAGGATTTCTTGAACTATAAGGACATTGTCGTGGATTGAGCGACCTTTGGTAAACGCATTCTGAAAAGGACTTATCACCTTGTCTAAAATGGGCTGGAGTCTTGAGACCAGAATTTTGGAGATGGCCTTGTATAGGGTGTTGACAAGGCTAATCGGTCTAAAATGGCCTGGTTTTTCGGGCTGCTGGATTTTGGGCATAAGGGCGATGATGGTGTGGTTGAGGGACGATGGAAGATGGCCATGGTCAAAAAAGCTCAAGATTGCTAGACACACATCTTTCTTAATAATTTCCCAGTATTTTTGATAAAAACCTGGACCAAAACCATCAGACCCTGGGGCTTTGTAAGGGTTCATGTCAAAGAAAGCATTCTTTATCTCTTCTTCCGAGACCTTGGATAATAGATTTTCCGCCTCCTGGTTAGAAACGATGGAGGTAAAATTTTCAAAAGCAGAATCATCGGGGACTGAGGCTGATGATGAGTAGTTCTTTATGAATGCCTTTTTCAAAAGATCCTGAATACCAGCCGGGTTTTCTACCCAAATGTCATTTTCATCCCTTAATTTGTGGATGGTATTTAGTGAGAATCTTTGCTTCATCTTATTGTGAAAGATACGAGTGTTTCTATCACCTTGGAGTAGCCAATTCTTCCTGTTTTTATTCCCCAATGGGATTGTTTAAACAATAGGATATTCTCCCGTTGGTTAATGAGCCTTTTTAGGTGCTCGACAAGAATTGGGTTATAGGGTTGAGACCAAAGCCTCTCTTCTACATCTTGAATCTTGGTCAGATTCTGAACGAGCTTGCTAGACGTGTGCTGGAACTTCTTCATGGACCAAGCTTTTACGGAAGACTTCATCTGAATAAGCCGGTTTTGAACTCTAAAGAAACGAGAACCCTTGTGTTGTTCCAACCAAGTATTTTTGACAATGTTATGCACTTCCGGATCTAAGGCCCAGGCATGGTGAAATCTAAATCGTGCAGGCGGGAAAATGGGGTTTGTGAGTGTGTCACAAATAAGAGGAGCATGGTCAGATACCGTAAAAGAGCCATAAGAAATAGTCGTATCTGGGAATAAATCAAGGAATTTTTGATTACAAATACTCCTATCCAGTCTTTCATATACTATGTAAGAGTCGTAATGTTTTTTCCACGAGAACGCATTTTGCTGTGCAGGTAGGTCCAAACAATCCACCTCTCCCATGAAGTTTGGAAAACGACGAAGTTGAGAGGCAAGGACAGAACGTCCACCAACTTTGTCAGAGGGGGAGAGCAACTCATTGAAGTCACCAACTATCAAAGTAGGTAGTGTTTGACTAGTGAGATAAGTTGCCAAATCATTCCACACAGTATCTTTTTCCTGCTCTTGGGCAGGAAGATAAACTCCAGACACTAGAATGGATGATTTCATAATTTTAGAATATACAACCAGATGGGCACATCTATTCCATAGGATATAGTTATCTATGCTAATATTATCGTCATTCCAACACACCCAAATTCCCCCACTATGATTGACGGGATCAATGATAAGGGTATGTTGGAAATGAAGAGCTTTCAAAATTTTCTTGCTATTGACATTATTTGTCATTGTTTCCAAGATAAAGAAAATATCCGGTTTAAATTTGTTTTTGAGAAAAATTAGTTCAACCATGGCTTGGGGCTTTTTAGCCCTTGTATATTCCAAGATATAATCTTCATATTAGAACTTATCATAATGGGGATGAATTTTTCCACCAGTTTTGCTTATTTTTTTAAGAAAGAAGGAAAAACTGTTAGTCCAGGTATGAGATGTGGCCCATAATTCCAAGCGAGTGGCAAAGCACTCGGTTCGCAAATAATATACACCCAATTTGAAGACATAAAACATGGCAGGAATTATAAAGATACAAAACTGGTATAGTAAGTTCTGTAGGTAGCTAAGCTTTATAACCAACATTATACAGGCTGCATTGAAAGAGGAACTGAACCAAATTGGAATTGGCCTTTTGGTTGAACTGGAGAAGAACAGCCACACCCCTTTAGTTGCCCAGCGTTGAGATGCATACTCTAAGAGCAAACTGTACCCACTCCCAAAGGGGAGGTTTAAAATCTGGGTTGGTGGAAAGTCGTTTTGAGCACGTGATACAGTAACGGCGTCAGCTCTGGCTGGTTGTAATCCTTCCCGTCGGTTGTTTTGACATCCAGTCGTTAAGGCTCCGGATTAGACCTGGTTATTGGGCGGGTCGGGGCGGGTCGGGGCGGGTCAAAAGCGGGGCGGGTCATAAGAGGTCGTCTACTAGCGGGTCGATAGCGGGTCGGGCCAAAATGGGTAATGGGCCGATAGCGGGTCAATATTGGGCGGGTCGGTAAACGAATAAGAAAAACAATAAACAAAGATAGCCAATAGTAAGTACATAAGGATACAAAAACATACATGTAATTTTTTTTAGTAAAATATATTTTATTTTTCAAAATTATAGAGTATCTTTATTGGCCCTATAAATGACCCTGTCCAATAAGGACCCTACTTAATAAAGCCCTGTCTAATAGATACCCTATAAGATTGACCCTGACCCTTATGCCATTGGACTACCCTGTCCAATAACCAGGTCTACTCCGGATGTGTGTTGTCTGCGTACGTCTGCATAGCGGCGCTGCACCCAGATGGTGCCGGACGGCTTCGAAGAGCAGCTTTGCTGGTGGTTGGGTTCGCGGAGAGGCGTTGGATGCCGTTGGGAAAGAAGTAAAAAAGACCGGAGAAAATGGCTGAGAATAGGACAAATCGATTGAGATAGCAGAAAATTAAACTTAGAACCAAAGGATTCATGGTTGAAGATGCAGATTGGTGAGATCTTAGGGTTTTTGGGGTCAGGCAGCTTCTTGGGTTTCCTTCGCCTCCTAGGTTTCCTTCGCCTCTTAGGTTTCTCTCTCATTCTTTTAAGTATCATGATTCTTAGAGTAACCAACTTTGAAGAATGAAAGAGTATGTACTCCGTACTAATTGCTCCATAGCCTCCATTACTTTACCCACTCTATTAAGAAAAGGAAAAATTGTAAATGATATCTCTCCGGTTAGGCATCAAATAGTTATTTAGTTAGAGTTTCATAATTCATAAGATATTATTATAGGGTCTGTTTTCTCGAGCTTGTTTTCATTTCAGTTTACCTCTTGACAATACTTTTACTCTCATATTTTGCTATTCTTTTCCGCTTAGTTCAGTTCAACTATTTTCAGCCGAAGAGAGTATATCATACATACATTAAAAGTATAATTTAAATTATTTTTTTGGTTCAATTGAACAAGGGAGGAAGGGGATAGAGATCCCAGAAGAATTTTCTAGAATTTGGACAGATAGTAACCAACTGAGCTATGACTCATTTTAATTTCATAATTTAAATTAGTGATGTGACAGTTTAAACTAGTTTTACATGAATTACCTTACTCTTCAACATCTATTGTTTGCGGTGCAGCTCGCTGGAGTAGTTGCAGTTGAAGTTACCGGAGGCCCTATCATCCCCTTTGTTCCCGGTCGACCAGTAAGTACATTATTTGGTTCAATATGTTACATACTTATTATACTCATATTCCTCTTGTACATGTTATGTTTGAATCGAGCGGTATGTTTGTTCATAATAGGATGCCCTCGATCAACAAGACAGCGGAGCTCTACCAAATCCCAATGGAGGTACATAAATTCACTTTGGTCTGTTTGTTCATAACCTAATGGCCGAGCCCGGCTCAAATTTGTACATCTGTATTATTGCCCTTTTCTTTTTGATTGGATTGAAAACTAAACTGAATTTACTAGTGAAAAGTTGTGTAAAAAAAAGTTAAATTGATATATCTTGAATATGGATTTTAGTTTGAATCGAAAGAGACTCTTAAAACCGGATTGTAAAATCGTTACAAAATAATAAAAAAAATGATTGTTTACCCATTAGATATGCTATATCTACTAACAACTTTATCCACATCATTTAATTTGATTTAAACTTGCTAGTTAATAGCGATTTGTACAACCATACAAAATCATATGGCCATGTATATATAAGTCTGTCCTATTACCAAGTTGTACTTGGTCTAATGGTAATGAGTAGGGGTATTCAAAACCGGATACCGTATACCGGATCCTATCCGATCCGAAAATCCGTATATCCAAATAACAAAAAATGAAATCCGGATCCGGTCCGGATAACCGAATAATCCGGATTTATAAAAGTTGGCGTTCAAGGATGAAGAAGACACAAATCATAGACATCCAATTCATTCAAGCTTCTTCACTAATATATTAATGTGCTCAATTTAAATGACAATGCAAAAACTCAACAAATTCACAAAATTTCCACAAGTCACACATGTATATGAGCATGAAAGATATAACAAAGTATATACCGGCGATCTGTGACGGCCGGCTACTGAACGGAAACCGGCGACTGTATCTTCTGAGTTCTGTGAACGAAACCGGCGAGCCTGAGTGGAGAAGGGATGGCGTGAGAGACGGCCGGCGTGCCTGAGTGGAGAGGAAGAGGCAGTGGCCAGTGAGGAAGAGGCAGTGAGTGTTTGAGAGCATGAGAATTGAGAGGAGTTAGGTCAAGTAGAACTAAAAACCTAAAATTGTTTTTTTTCAAATCCGGATATTCGGATTATCCGTAATTCAAAAACACATATCCGTATCCGATCCAAAAATCCGATTTCGAAACCAGATATCCGATCCGAATTAGCTGAATTTTAAAAATCGGATCGGATATCCGAAATTATTGATCGGATATTTCGGATTGGATTTTTTTGAACACCCATAGTAATGAGAACACCCTTTCAACCGTAAGGTTGGGGGGTTCGATCTCCACTAGGGGCACTTTAAAGGTAGGGGTTTCCCCTTAACCTTCCCCCTATTCTCAAGTGTCTAGCCCATTAGGACTCGAGCAGGGTCCGGACAATTTCTTCTTACCAAAAAGACTAAAACCTGTCTTATTGTTAATTGCTTGTTTTTCTAATACTTCCTCCGTTTCTTTTTAATTGCAACAAACTCAGGGCCTGTTTAGATTTACTGAAAACAACTGAACTGAACTGAACTGAATTGATTGGAGCTGAACTGAACTGAACTGATTGGTGTTGAACTGAACTGAACTGAAATGAACTAAACTGAACTGAATTGAATTGAATTGAATAAATATATAAATAATATTTAAACAATAATAATATGAATATTAAATAATAATTATGATGATAGGTAATAATAATGAATAATTATTAATGAATAATAATAATTGTATTTTGGATATTTTTAGATGATAATTATAAATAAATAATATTAATAATCATAAATTAATAATAATAATGATTAATGATTATAATGATAATTAATAATAATTATTTTATAGTCTTTGTATTAATATATTAATACCTGATGATGATTATATAATAACAATAATATCTAAGAATTAAATTAATATTACTATTTTAATAATTAGATTTAATTATATATCTAAGAGTAATATTTAGTAATAAATTATTGGGTCGGACCGTGTAAAATTACATCATAAACCGTTTTGACGTGATTTGATTGGATTATGGGCTGAAAAATTGGGTTTATTTGTGCTTTTAACCTAAACCATGTTCCTCCCTAATGATAATAGTAATAATAATGAATAAAGCTATAATAAACAAAATAATATACAGATAATAATAATACTTAATAATAATAATATAAAAATAAATAATAATAATAATAATAATAATAATAAGAGCAATTAGTAAAATAAATTAGACCAACATAATAATATTTAACAAAATGGTTATAAGAGAATGGAGCTGAACTGAACTGAACTGAACTGAACTAATTGGATCTGAACTGAACCGAACTGAACTGAACTGATTAGAGCTGAACTGAACTGAACTGAACTGAAATTAAGCTGAAATGAAAAGGCCCTCAATTGGGTGGACTCCTAGGCAAAATTTTGGTGTGAGTGTGAAAGGGATGGAGAGAGAAAGTGGGGCATGTGATAAAGACAGATATAGAAAGAAATTACTTGTAAGAAAGGAAAGAAGACATTTGTTGCAACTAATTTGATATTTCCATTTTTGGCAATTGTTGCAATTAAAAAGAAACGGAGGAAGTATTAGATTTTTAGTCCGTCTGGGTAAGATAATTTTAATCAAACTTAGGGCTTGTTCTCTTCGGCTAATTCTAGCTGAAATGAACTGAACTTATTGGAGCTGAACTGAACTTAACTGTAATTATTGGAGCGGAACTGAACTGAATTGAATTGAATTAAATTATAATAAGTATATGAATAATAATTATAATGAATATTAAATCATAAGTAATAATAATTCTAAGTAATAATAATTAAATTATTAATTTATAATAATATCAAATGAATAATGATAACATTATTTTGATGTTATTATGATAGTTATAAATAAATAAATAAATAATAATAATAAATTAATTTTAAAAATAATAATTACTGATAATAATAATAATTATTATTATTAATAATGAGTAATTACAATTATTAGTAGTATTAATATATTAATACTTGATGATGATGATATAATATAATGTCTAAGAAGTAAATTAATAGTATTACCATTATAATAATAATTAGCTTAAAATATGGGTTGATGTGTGCTTCTAACCAAACCACGATTTGTGGTGGGTTGGTCTATGATAGAAATACACCAAACCGCCAAAGTATATTTAATATACAACGTAACGACACTGTTGTATTTTAAATAGTACTGCAGTATTATTAGCAACTTTGTAATTTTTTCATATCTTCTAGCTTTTTGTAGCTTATTTGTATGATGTAATAATGAATTTTATTCAGTAAAATAAAGCAACAATTGCAAATTAGAATACTCGTATTGACATGAAATTTGGTTAAACCGTGCACCAACCCAAACTTTGCTGAGCCATAATAATAATAATAGTAATAATAATGAGTAAAGATATAATATATATATATATATATATATATATATATATATATAAATAATAATAATAATTATTATATAATAACAATAATAAGAAGTAAAATAAATTAGATCAACAGTAATAATATTAAACAAAATGGTTAAATAATGAATGGAGCTGAACTGAACCGAGCTGGATTTATTGGAGCTGAACTGAACTAAACTCAACTTATTGGAGCTGAACTGAATTAGACTGAACTTATTAGAGCTGAACTGAACTGAACTGAACTTATTGGAGCTGAAATGAACTGAACTGAACTTATTAGAGCTGAACTAAACTGAACTGAATTGAACTGAACTGAAAATAAGCTGAACAGAACAGACCCTTAATGTATTGCTCCGTATTACTTAAAAAAGGTATTTTTGTAGGTTAAAATGTCCACTTAAACTTATTATTCATATATTAAATGATCCTTTTAACTTGAAAGTAACCCTTTTTACTCAATAAGTAACCATTAAATCTAAAAATAAATTTTTCCAAGTGATTTATCATGCATTAAGATGAAATTGTCTTGTACTAGACTTTATCTAATATATTGATTGTATGCTTATTTAGATCTCAAGCATGTGAGAGATATATTTTATCGAATGGGCCTGAATGATAGGGACATTGTGGTTCTGTCAGGGGCTCACACATTGGTAGGCAAATTTATTTAAACTCCTTATATAAATTGAAGGATATTCATATTTTATGAAGAGAAATATAGGATCATTTATCCTAATAATCTAAACCTTAATATGCACTTGAATTTCAGGGTCGAGCACACAAGGATAGATCGGGCTTTGATGGTCCTTTCACCGAAGATCCATTGAAATTCGATAATTCTTACTTCATGTAAGATTGTATTTTTCGTGGAAATCGTTAAATTTTAATCAAATTTATGATTGTTTTAGACAATTAAATAAGCAAACGTAGCATGTAAATATTAAATAAAGTATGGGGCATAAGATTTGAGTTCACCCAATATTCGTATAACAGCAAAAAAGTTCAAGAATGAGATTAATAAATTTATTTTTTGTTTTTGCAGAAATTTGAGGAAGGGTGATATCCCCGGCCTGGTGAAATTTCCTACGGACAAAGTTCTTTTGGAGGACCCTGTTTTAAACCGCTATGTTCGACTGTATGCCAAGGTAAAAATATCATTCTTGAATTTTTGAATGACCAGAACGTTTTACCATATATTTTGAACCACTCAATTTATATATTTTGAAGTTCTAATATAATTTCTCTCAAAACTTAATTTGCCTCCCTATTATAAAGTATGTACCCCTACGGCCCTAATCATGCGTTGAATATTTGTTCCTTTTATTTGATTGCTTTGGTCCTTATTATATTTGACTTCAAGGTAAGATTATTTCTTCCCGATCCTAGCCTTAGCACCATGTTCATGAGATGGGGTTTCCCTTTTTCTTTTTATATATTCTCAAAGATTTGACCTCTAATCATATCAAGTTAACTCGTAAGGGATTGACTCGGTAGAATCCTTCATGGCAGGGGCGAAGTCACATGGGGGCTGACAGAGGCCCGACTCTTATATTTTTTAATAGGTGTCTGTAGACTTTTAAGATAAATGCTAGTAAACTGCACTAAATAACACTAATATATTATTGGCTTAGTGGTAGGTAGACATAACTTTTATACAAGAGGTCGTTGGTTCAAGGATGTGTAGTGGTATAATTGTGTTTTTTTTTTGCATTTTATTTTCTTGGCCCCGTTACCTTTTAAATCCTGATTTCGCCCCTGCTTCATGGTACTGTTAGGGTTTTATTTTTATAACGCAAGTGAACGATGTCGTAGGACTAACAAATCGAACACAGGGACGTGGAACACAAAACACTAGTTGACTCTAGATTATGAGATAGTTACACGTTTTTTAAACCGATGGAAATAACTAAGCTAATAAACAGGAAATAATGATGATGATAATTATGATAACAAAGCACTAAGACTGATCATCACCACTTACATGAACTGATCAAACATAATTCATATTCCAACTAATGAATTGAAGCTTAATTAGAAGAGATGACATACCTTCGAAAACGAATTACCTTAAGACCACTTTCATGACTACAAAAGGCCTAATATGCATGCTTTCTATATTCTATCTATTCTATTAAAACGAAATAGAGAGAGAATGAGAGAGAGAGAAAGCTCCCCCAACCATGACTCTACCTGGACTACTGTTCAGCGCCGGAAAACCAAAAGCCTCTTAGCATCTAGAACCTGCTTTGTTGATTTCCTCCCTCTCAATGTATGCAAATATGACATTGCAAGGACCTTCGAACCTTATGGTCCCATTGAAACTATTTCCATCCCTGACAAAATCCGACCGCACCGCCAACACCGATTCGCATTTGTGAAGTTCATGTCAACCTCTTCCCAGAAACTGGCTATAGAAAAAGAAAATGGGAGGCAACTTGCAGGTGGTCGTTTGCGAGTATTTGCGGCCAAAAATGATACCTCTTCATCACACCTCCATTCCAAACCTTTATCCAAACCATTCTCCACCTTCAATAACCTTACAACTTCTAAACCAAAAGTTGCAAAAACTTCCCTCCGTGATCATAGATCTTACAAGGATGCATCTCTTAATTTAAACCATTCATCTAAAAATAAATCCCCAACCCCTTCACAACCGAAATTCCCTTCTCATGTGCAATCCATCCCGGCACAAGAACCAGACCCCATTCCAGAATGTTTTCAATATGCTCCAACTCCAATCCGAAGGTCAAGCTCTAGATTGCTTGGAGATAGAGTTGAAAAAATCCGAGATGAGCTTCTTGTGGATGACTTCGAAGGCGAAAAATTAATGGCAATAAAAGGAGGAACATCTCATGATAATGATGACTTATTCAACAGGAGTGTATTGGCTACCACCTCCTCATCTCAATCTTCCACCCAAATACATGAACATATCTTAGCAGAAGGAGTTTCTTGTATAACCATTAAACCAATGGGGGGTCAGCTTCACATTGTCACATTTGCATCACTTGAAGACAAAAGGGATATCTTGGAATCCAAGTGGTTGGAGAATTGGTTCACAGAATTAACAGAGATTGATAATGGCAGTGCATCGAAGTGGAAAGAAACCTGGATCAAGGTCTATGGTGTCCCTCTCAAAAGTTGGTCCTACGACAATTTCTTTAATATAGGCTGCGTTTTTGGCCGGGTTCTATCAGTCGAATATTCAAACTTTGACAGTGCAAAAATCCTACTACTTACTGATTGTCTCTTCTATATAAACTGCTCAATGATCTTTGACGTTAATGGTGAAAAGAACAAAATTTTTGTCTCTGAAGAACATAACATGCAAGCTCAAAAAGGAATCACAGTTCATAGCAACCCCCTCCGTATATCCTCCGATGAAGATTCCGAAGCCGGAAGTGATTTTGCAGGGTCGACCATTCACCTTCCAAGGACAGCAATTATGACAATCCCTCATCTCCCAAGGATGATGTTAATGATGGGGTAGGTTCCAAGAAACCTTTTGATATTCCATATAATATTATTGAACTGCCTTTATCAAATGTGCCTATTATTAATAGTTGCCAAAACACCATTACTCCACCCAATGATTCTTTAACCATTTCCCCATCCAACCAGAAAAAATCCAAAAACATTGACCTTACAATGACATCACCATCAAGCAGACCCTCCTCTATTGGACTCTCCAAACACAACTTCCCTTCTTCACCCAAATCAAATGGGCCACGTGCCAAACAAAATATATTAAAAACCATTTCCTCCCCCTTATCCACTTCAAATCAATTTGGACCTTTATTCCCGCAATCCAAAACTTCATCCTCTCTCTCAACACTTTCCACGGGCCCCATGCTCCCACCAGGCTTTGAGGAATTAATCCCAAGCGAAGCAAAAATCAGCCATGCTCAAAGGAGACTAAAAAAACTGAAAAAAAGAAAAATAAAAAAATCCAAAAATCACCCTCTCCTAGCTTCATCTAGATCCCCCTCACCGAATGAAATCACCTCGGCTAATGTCATCAGTTTAGCCAAAGAGTTGGGCCTCAAGATTGAAGGTCCTATCTCTTGTATTGAAAATCTGATCTCAGAAATCCTAAAGCGTCAATACGCGGACTGGGATGCCTCCATGATTTAAGTCACCCCTTCTCTCACCATTCGAGTTTGTTCTCATGATTGTCCTTTCCTGGAACTGTCGTGGGCTCGGAGCCCGTATCAAACGCTCTCAAGTCCGAAAGCTTATCTCTCTCCATCACCCTTTCTTCACATTCATACAAGAAACTAAAATTGAAAACTTCAACCCAAAATTGATAAAATCAATTTGGAATGATGATGACGTAAGTTGGTACGCAAGCCCCTCAATTGGCAACTCTGGGGGTCTTATTTCCTTTTGGAGTCACTCCTTTTTCAATATGGAATCCTACAGAGTTGAAAGAAACTGGATTTCTCTTTGTGGTATAATTCCTTCCATCGGTTTTCATTGTGCCGTCATCAATATATATAACCCCTGCAATATTGATGGGAGAACAGAGGTTTGGGACAGCATCATTGAATACCGGAATATTATAAATCTTCCCATTCTAATTATTGGAGACTTCAATGAGATTTTATCTCTATCAGAGCGGGGAAGTCAATTTTTTTCCCAAGAAGGGGTTGCTGCGTTCACCAATTTCATACAAACTATGGAGCTAATGGAAATTTCCCCATCCAATGGAACATTCACCTGGTTTCATGGAAACCGTAAAAGCAAACTCGATCGGTGTCTGGTGAATACTGAATGGATTGATAAATTCCCAAATCTTTCTGTTTCGATCCTAGGACGGAATGTATCAGACCATTGTCCCCTTTTGGCCCAATCTTCCTGCACAAATTGGGGCCCAAAGCCATTCCGTTTCTTGAACTGTTGGATCTCACACCATAATTTTATGCCCATTATCCGAAAAGCCTGGAATAATGCCTCAAGCCTAACCATTCCGGAAAAATTGAAAGCAGTGAAAGAGCAACTCAAAGCCTGGAACAAAACCGAATTTGGAGTGATTGACGATAATATCAGGCAATTAGAGGAAAAAATAGTGCAACTAGACTCCTTGTCAAATGATCGATCTCTTGAGGATCATGAGCTACAAGAAAGGAAAAATGCGCAGCTTGATTTATGGTCATGGCTGAAACGAAAAGAGTCTTATTGGGCTAAAAATTCACGATCTAAGTGGATTAAAGAGGGAGATAGAAATACCAAGTTCTTCCACACTATGGCCTCCATTCGGAGGAGAAAAAACACAATTTCTTCCTTGTTAATTGATAACACTAACTCTGTTGATCCTGCAGATATTAGAAAGGAAGCAATGACATACTTCAAAGGAATATTCAATGAAGAAAATTTTCACAGACCTCGCTTTGAAAACTTGGATTTTAAGCACCTTCTTGCTTCACACATTTCAATGTTAACAGAACCATTTTCACACATTGAGATCGATATGGCAGTGGCCTCTTGTGAAGGGAATAAAGAGCCTGGGCCCGACGGTTTTAATTTCAACTTCATATATGATATTGTGGAAAAATTTTGGGCTACATCCAAACTGCCCAAAGGATGCAATACTGCTTTCATCACTTTGATTCCGAAAATTGACTCTCCTCTTGGTTTCAAGGACTTCAGACCCATTAGCATGGTGGGTTGTATTTACAAGATTGTGTCCAAGATATTGGCTAGAAGACTACAACGAGTGATGGATTTCCTAGTTCGGCCTCTCCAATCCTCTTTTATTGATGGCCGTCAAATTCTCGACGGGGCTTTGATTGCAAGTGAGATTATTGATTCATGTAAACGACACAAATCAAAGGCAACAATGTTGAAACTTGATTTCCATAAAGCCTTTGATATTATCTCATGGGACTTTCTAGATTGGGTCCAAGAACAAATGGGCTTTCCTCCTCTGTGGCGTTCTTGGATTAAGGCCTGCGTCATGTCTGCGTCAGCCTCCATGTTGATTAACGGCTCCCCAACACCACCTATTAAACTACATCGAGGCTTAAGGCAGGGAGACCCCCTATCTCCTTTTTTGTTCAATTTAGCAGTGGAAACTCTCAGTCTAATTTTGAAAAAGGGGTTGGGTCTTCGTTTATGGGACGGCATTGCAACTAGGCCCAATGGTATGGTTGTCTCGCATCTCCAATACGCAGACGATACTATCATTTTTTGCCCGTCTAATCTTGATTATTTGTGTAATATCAAAAAGACTCTCATTGCTTTTCACATTACCTCGGGTCTTAGTGTTAATTTTCACAAGAGTGCTTTATTCGGAATTAATGTGGATGACTCTTGGCTATCTTTAGCGGCTAGCTCTCTTCTATGCCGCATTGGTGTTCTACCATTTACATATCTTGGCTTGCCAATTGGGGGCAACGTTTCTAGAGTAGCTACTTGGGAGCCCATTATCATTCGGATGAATAAAAAATTGGCAACTTGGAAGGGTAAGATGCTATCCATCGGTGGGCGACTCACTTGGGCTTCTCTCTCTAGCTTACCATTATATTTTATGTCTATTTACCCTATTCCGAAGGGGGTCATAGATAGGCTGGTGAAAATCCAAAGGACTTTTCTTTGGAGTGGATCGGATGGTAAACGAGCTTTCCCTCTTGTGGCTTGGGCTCGATTAGAGCTGCCAAAAATTCTAGGAGGTCTTGGGGTGGGGAACTTGCTTCATAGGAATTTGGCTCTTTTATTTAAATGGCTCTGGAGGTTATTTTCTGAACCCAAAGCCTTATGGAGGTCCATTATTTGTGACAAATATGGATATACCCCTTCCCTCACTATTGGAGATCTCTCTATTCCAAAATCTGGAGGCCCATGGAAGTCCATTTGCAAATCTGTCCTCAGTCACCCGATTGCTAAACAATTCGGTACTCATAAAATTCGAAAAAATGTGGGTTGCGGAACCCACACTTTATTCTGGCTCGAGTTGTGGATTGGTCAAGCCCCTTTGAAGTTCCTCTTCCCAAGATTATTCTCTATTTGTATAAAACCTTCAGCCACAATTGCCACGCTTGGTGTGTGGGATGGCCATGATTGGCACTGGGTAATTCCATGGAGACGTGCTTTGCGACCTCGGGATCAAGAAGAAAGAAATGCGATGCTCAATTTGCTCAAATCAGTTACGCTTGATCTTTCTAGAAAAGATTATTTGGTCTGGACACCCCATAAATCTGGTGTCTTCTCAGTCAAATCAGCTACTCTGGAACTTGCAAAATGCTCAGAGTTGGTCCATCATGATATTGTCAAAGGCATCTGGAAAGGATTGGTCCCCCACCGTATTGAAATTTTCGCTTGGCTTTCAATCTTGGAGAAAATCAACACTAAGTCAAAATTAGTGAGTCTAGGCATCATCTCCCCTGATAATTCTCTCTGTGTCTTGTGTAATGCTCATCTTGAAACTCCCTGCCATCTCCTCCTCCATTGTCAATTCTCTTGGTTTTTGTGGTCATGGTGGTTAGACATGTGGAATTTTTATTGGGTCCAACCTTCCTCCCTTAAGGAAGCTTTTCAACAATGGCAATTCACTGGAGGGGGCATTTTCTTTAAAAAAATCTGGATTGCCTCTTTCTTTATCATAATTTGGTCCTTATGGAAGGAAAGGAATGCAAGAATTTTCTCCAATTCTTCATCCTCTTTGCGTGATCTGCAAGAGATCGTTTTGCTTAGATTATGTTGGTGGCTAAAAGCTTGGGACGATGGTTTCCCATACTCATCCTCTGAGGTTCTACAAAATCCATTGTGCCTCAAGTGGATCAAAGCTGCTCCCCCTCATCAATCCACACTCCAAACTGTTTCTCAGATTTGGTCCCCTTCTACTGGTGATAATTTAAAGTGGAATGTAGATGCATCTTTCAAGTCTCATTTTGACCATGCCGCGGTGGGTGGTGTTCTTCGTAACTCTGTGGGTAAATTTGTCTGTATTTTCTCAAGCCCAATACCTCTTTTGGAAATAAATTCAGCTGAGGTGTTTGCAATCTATAGAGCCGTACAAATCTCAATTAGTTCGGCTCGAATCAAGAGCCATAACCTTTCCATCGTTTCCTACTCGGCTAATGCGGTTCAATGGTGTAATAGTGATTGTGGCGGCCCTAGGAACCTCAACTTCATGCTCAATTACATCCGAAATGCTCGAAAGCTTTGGCTATCCCTCTCAATCATTCACAAGGGGAGGAGTACTAATGGGGTAGCTGATTCATTGGCAAAGCAAGGATTAACAAGAAAAGATGAATTTCTTGCGTGGTGTTAAACCATTGTAGATGGGTTCAGTTTTTTATGTTTTCACTTGCTGCTTCTATCTGGATGAATGGTCTAGTTTGATGATGTTTTGACTGTATTTTGCATTGGCCTTTGGAGCATGAATAAAACTGTTACCAAAATTATCAAAAAAAAAAATAAAATAAAAAATGCATGCTTTCTATTTTCATGGCCAACATACATAAATAGATGCATTGACAACCAATGCAAACAAAGTTCTCAATCTCAATTCTCACTATTTTTATGTGGAAATCTAAACCAATGACAAGCCAATCTAAATGGAATCCCAACTTTCTTTGACGAGTTCAATCAAATGGAATAACAAGTTTGCTACAAAGAAATCCTAATGTCAATTGAAACTTTCATTGAAATATAAAGTAGGGCTAACAATGAAGCAATTTAATGATAAAAAGCAAGCTTGTCAAACCCTAAACATACGATTCAATAGCATATAATTAAAAGAAACAAAACGACCAATCTGTGCTATGGCTCAATTCAATCTTAGAATAGGAACTACTCACTAATCATGGCAATAAAAATATGAGCATGAGCGAAGACATAATTGTATTAAAGACAAGAGAATAAATAAAGAAAACTCGAATTAATAATACTTGAATTGTCAGGTGAATCAAATCTTCAATGTCTAATACGCTAATAAACTAAGAGTTTGCATCAATAAAATTCTCAATGAAAGAATGAAAATTGAATAAAAATAGTATAGTAAGTCAATGGAATAGGATCTTTTACAACAAGATGTCAAAGCCTATCTATACTATGCGAAATTCCAAGGCTCACATCAGTCAAAGCCTATCGATTGGGTTTGCCACCCGACTGGGTCTCCAGCCATCTGATCGGGTATCAGACAGATGCACAAGTAGAAGCTGACTCCTCCGAATGTTGTATTTGGCTTAGTCATTCGTCTTCACCCGATCGATCGGGGCTTGAGTCGAACACCAATTCTCCAAATTGTCTAAAGGTACTCCAATGCATCCAAATGATACGAAAAGCGATCATAAGCCTTTAACGAACATCTAAATGTCTCAGAAGTCATAATGGTCCATTCCATCTCCAAATATCTCACATGTCCACAAAATAGCTCCAAATATACCAAACTACAAACAAACATACATCTAGTAGTATATATTAGCATAATCGTGCATGAAATGTGCTATTTAGGAAAATGGGGGTAAAATATAATAAAATAGTTATACAACAGGTATCCATAAAAAGGAAGCAAATATTCTTATAACCCCCTATCCATAGAAAAGCAATAAAAGTTATAACAAATAGCTGAAAGGATAGATAGTTAAATTACTTAAAATATAAGATATTTTCAATTTAGAAGTTAGCTATTTATCAAAGAATACATCTCAAAATTTTAGAAATAATAGGTTAAAAGTTGAGTGATTCGACAAAGATCAGATCGTCTGATACAAGACATCAAGATATTGTATATTAATCATGCATCCGTCGTACTTGTAACTTCTTTGCTCCTTCCCTTTGTAGAATTGGTAATTTATCCAATGCACTAATGAAGAGTGATTTTGTTTTAAAAATGACAGGATGAAAAGGTATTCTTCGCACATTATGCAGAATCACATAAGAAGTTGTCCGAGCTCGGGTTTCATCCACCTCCTTGTTCTTGCAAAGCTTGAAGTGCATGCATGCATGGCAGCACATACTTATGGATGTTCCTCTGGTCCGATCGATACTTTTATACTTAATTATCTTGAACTTATGATGCATTTGGGATTAAACTATGTGAAATCTCAAGAATTGTTCTAGTATTATGTACTAATATCAATAAGTGCTGATCTTTGGGAATTTGTGCTTGAGATTCACTAATAGAAATTATTAGTGCTATCAGGCCCATCACAACTTCATTTACCCATGCCCTATGAGGCTTTTTGATTGGCTAAGAATATATGATAAACAATATGTTGTATTTTGCCTGAATTTGACTCATCTCAAGTTATCTCAATTTATACTTTATTTATGAATGTATTACTTCCTCCGTTTTTTATTAGTTGTGACACTTTTAATTTCACGGACTCCTAGGCAATTTTTGGAGAGGAAAGAGATAGAGAGAAAGAAAGAAGGGAACCCATGTGATAGGAGAGAGATAGAGAGAAAGATTTGCCCAAAAAAGAAAGTGTCACAACTAATTCCAAACTTCCTTATATAGAAAGTGTCACATTAAAAAGAAAACAGAGGAAGTAGATGTATCCGGATTTAATTTTAGTGATTAAAAAAATTGAAAAGAAACGACCAAAATAATAACTAAAACCTACAAAAAAATTTAAGACAACAAGTCGTGCTATATGTAATACTTCAACCGTTTTTTTTTACTCGCATCATTTCCATCTTTCACACTATTCACACATGTCCACTTAAATCAATATTATGACTTATATGTAAGAAAAAATATAGTCATGTGGGATCTTGCTAGATTCGTCTCAATGTATAGATTATTAAAATCTAATTTTGCATAATTTTTTATTGTATATAATTAAAGATATTAAACATCTAAATTGTGCATTGAGTTGCATAAATTGGTTCAATGATGCGAGTAAAAAAAAACGGATGAAGTAACTAATAACTTACATGTGGAAGTCACATAGAATAAGAGCTCGAGTAAGTCCTAACATCTAACTGTTGGGATCTAAAATAGACTTTAATACTGAATTAAGTTTGTTCTTTAATCCAATGATGATAACTACTAGATGAACTTACCCTCCTCCAAACAAAGTTGACTTTAAGATGTAGAGTCAAGCTTGATTGTTCATCTAGACTATAAGCTTTCTGCATCAACTCTCTCTCCCAAGGAAAGTATACCAAATACTCCTTCCGTTTCGTAAAGATTGTTACACTCTCTTTTTTCAAACGTTACTAACAAAGGCAATGGCGTGATTCCATGTGAATGTTTTCACTTTTCTTGACAACTTTAAATTTATTCCCTCTTTATCTGAACTATATTGATATTTTATTGTGTATTAGTTAGAGATCTATCTCTTCCATATTCAGTGCAACAAATGTATTTGACCTTTGTATGCAACAACGCTTGACACTTCAAAATTGTTTACTTTTGTCTTAGAAAAGGGGAAATCATATAAGAATTTAATTCACAATGTTTCAATTGAGGAATGATACATCTAAATATTGCAATCTCTCAAATTCTAAAAAGATGAGATTATTGACTATACAAAGACATATCTCTAGAATTTTGAAAATACCAAACGACATACATATGGCATATCCAAACATATTATATATAGAGAGAGGAAGTGTTCAATGAGGAGCGTCTTGTGGTGAGAAAAGAGAAAAACTTAAAGTTATATCAGTAGTTCTTACTTAGAGTTACAATAACAACAAAATTGAGACAATAAATATTTAACATTTTTAAGATTAGTTATAGAAAAGTTGTTGATTAAAATTATGTCTTTTTTGCTTCAAAAATTATATCTTTTCTCACTTCTCACTTCTCACTTCTCACTTCTCACTGCTCACAAGAAAAAGTCTTCTCACGTCAACTCGTCTAAAATACTATATGACGGTTTGTATACGGTGGCGAATGTACATAGTCTTAAGTGGGGTCACTCGACCCCACTTGAATTGATAAAATTGTGAAAATTGCCTTTAAAATGTATTTTTTTGGAAATTATCTTACAAAATTGACTATTTGATCCCGATAAGATTAAACAATTACATTTTGACCATACTGAATATTTTTTCTGGATCCCCACTGTTTGTATACTAGGTTTTCTTCATCTTTGTTTCCATAGAATTGGAGTAGAAAGGTCTAAGATGCATGCCTTTCCCATGACAGTAATTAATTTGATTAGAGACCATGAAAATTAAGAAAGAAATGGTTTGCTTGGGAGTAAATTCATTCCATGCATTTACCTTGTTCCCCCCTATAGAAGCAAAATCAATCCTTTACTTGTGCAGCTCTATTAAACCATTTTCTCTCCTTTACAATATTCCCATCATTTAATTATTCCCCTTAAAACTCAAAGCTAATTATAGGTTGATGACTGAAGCCATAATATTACCAAGACTACATACACGTCCATTATCTCAAAGGTTGAGGGAACACTAACAAAGGCATCAAGCTGAGCCTCCTATAACAGAGAGATGGTGGGTGCACAATATTTGAAGGAAATAGAGAGAGCTCGTAGAGACCTCCGCGCTCTCATCTCCACCAAGCAATGCGCTCCTATCATGCTTCGATTAGCGTAATCTCTTCTCCCACATACTTCCTCCGTTTTTCAAAGGAGTCTATTTTAAAGTCAAAATTTCACATATTGCGAAAATATACTCTCCTAAAGTCATTTTGGTCACGATGTGTATGTGTTTTCAATATTTCAACTTTTTTATTTTTCATTAATAGGTAACTAAAGATATTGATAGTTAAAAACGTGTATTGTGAAACATAAAACAGATGGACAATTTGAGGGGTATCTTTCAATTCTTACACTCAGTCTCGATCATGTGCTTTAATTTATTAACCATTTTGTAACTTGGTGTAACATTTTTATGGTCCTTCAATCCTCCTTGTTTTACCCTTCTTATTCATTTCTTTTCATGTTTATTTGGCATTGCAGATGGCATGATGCAGGTACATATGATGCAAAGACGAATTCAGGGGGTCCAAATGGCTCGATTAGGAACGAGCACGAGTTGAGGCACAACGCTAACAATGGCCTCAAAATCGCGGTTGATCTTTGTGGTGAGCTACATATCAATTAGAGAATTACTTCTAAGACAGATTCTCCCCATAAAAGATTATGGCAATAAAACTCACCTTATCATTAGCTTGCTCTAACAAGTTTTTGGTTTTGCTCATTCCAGAAGAAGTTAAGGCTAAACATCCAAACATCACTTACGCGGACCTTTATCAGGTGATTTTCTTAGTAAATACAAAGATTCCCATTATGATTAGAACTAGATCATTCAGTTTTCCTTGAACTAGACCTGTTATGGCGTGAGACAAAATCTTGTATGAGATGGTTTCACTGTAAGCTTGACTTTTGCTATGTAAGACAAGAAGGGTACTTTTTGATACCCGTTATGAATTATTGCATGTAATGAAGTGGGAAGAACATTGTGGGACGGAGAGAGTATTATTTAATAATTAAAATGGCTCACCATAGATAGTCCTATAAATAACACAATCCTTATTCTTAGAAGTTGGCCCTATAAATTAGCATAGTCCAATATTCTTAAGACGACCCTAATAGTAGATGGGTGACAGGGTTCACCCAAACCTTTCGACGTATTAGATTATCAAAATTCAACAATGTGCTTCATTTCTCACAAATCAAATCAAAGAAGCACAGCAATCTAAGTTTCTGGCTTATCATCCCTTTTATATTTCAGCTTGCTGGAGTTGTTGCTGTTGAAGTCACAGGCGGGCCAACCATCAACTTCGTTCCAGGTCGAGTGGTATGTGCTTCTTGCGCTGTTGTGTATGCATACATTCTATAATTAGTCTTAAATCTTGTATGGCAACAATACCTCATTATCAAATCTTAAACAGGATTCTGCAGCTTCTCCAGATGAAGGACGTCTACCAGATGCAAATCAGGGTATATATAATACTATCTCATCCATTATATGAGTAATATTTAGATGACATGTTAGTAGTTGTTACTTAGAGATTGAACTGTTTACAGGTGCTACACATTTGCGACAGATATTTCACCGAATGGGGCTTTCTGACAAGGATATTGTAGCCCTTTCCGGAGGCCACACCCTGGTAAACTACTAGACCTTCTCGGACACTGACTCGTTTGGTAGATGGTAACAATAATGAGTTTGTATGCAGTTTTACATAATAAGTTTATACCAATGTCCACCGTAATACAAGCTCTAGCCCCCAATGTGCTTTTCTTGAGGAGTATTATTACCTGATAACCTGTAGAATCATGTATGATGCACTTCTAATAATATATCCACTCAAAAAGGACTTCTAATACTGTATTTCAATCTAGCTGATCATGAATTTACGCTCTTTTTTGGTTTTCCAATCCGGTGCACAAAGGGTAAAGCACATAAGGAAAGATCGGGTTTTGAAGGCCCGTGGACCAAAGACCCATTGAAGTTCGACAATTCGTATTTTGTGTGAGTTCAGTTCATGAAATTTCCAAGTCTAGTTTAATTCTTCCAACGATCTTCAAACTAATAATCTTTGTCCTTTTCTTTTTGATATTAATAAATAACTTACATTTCTATATGTATGATTGCAATACTACAGAGAATTACTGAAAGGTGAACATTGGGAGTTACTGAAGCTTCCAACTGATAAGGTTCTTGTAGAGGATCCTACCTTCCGTTCCTATGTCGAGCTCTATGCTAAGGTAATCTATTATTTCAAACATGATGTTTAACCTTTATATTTCATTAGCATGCATGCAGATTATTTGTCTATCTAACTGATGAGGATCATTTAATCGTGTTTTAGGATGAAGACGCGTTCTTCAAAGATTATGCAGAATCACACAAGAAGCTATCAGAATTGGGGTTCACTCCACCCGCTTCTTGTTTAAAGATGGTTACCAAGATTAAACTTGGAGTTCTTGTCACTCTTACTGTAATTATCTTAAGCTACTTGTATGAATTTAATAGACAAACCTAATAACATGGTAGTTGAAAATGTCTATTCCCTGTCTATCAAACATTGTCATGGGATATTAGGATATTATTATCAATCCCTAAATGACTATATGTACACAATAAAGGAAGCTGAATTTATCTTGCACAAACTTGACATTATATTTTAGCAATGAGAAAGTTTTGGATTTTTCTGCATGGTATAGTACCTTTGTGTTTGTTGAAATTTACATTGTATCCTTTGTAATTCCATAGGCGTCTTAATAATGCCCCTAATCTATTTATCGGTAAGTAACGTTAGGGGCATTTAGATAGACTCCTAGAAATACAAGGGTACAATGTAGATTTTCAACAAACACAAAGAAGTCGCTTTCAAATTAATGTTGAAGACGCAAGGAGGCACCAATCAACCATCCACTCTCGACATTCATACCGTATGATAGTCGGAAAGATTTTGCCTTGACGAAAGTGCTAAATCATCATAAGCAAATTTAAAGACGAGAACTAATGAACAATATTTCATAGTAGTAGAACTTTATTAATCTCATGTGATATAAAAAATAATACCTTAGCTAAACACAACTGAGACTGCTTTCTCAATCAATCCCCAAACTACTGCCAATTACCAGTAGGAAAGGGACTGGAAACAACATTGTACTGTCCCTCAAATACAGGAACAGATAATTAAGGAGAACAAGTGCATCTCCTAATACCCTAAATTAGGACAAGTTAAACATATTAAATTAATCAAGAAATAAATAAATTTGTGTTAAGCCCTAGGACTCAAAGACAGTGTTATATCCTGAAACACTTTCAACCTTTTGTCAGTTGCAGCAACTTTCTTCACTCCAAACTTCTGGGAAATCTTCTTAACTTCTTCTGCAGCACAATTTTCTGCATCAATTGTGTTCAAAACTGCAGACAAGATTGCATCTTCAAAGTCCTTATCATCAGGCAAAGAATCAGCCAATTTATTCATTGGTTCCTCTAATGATCTCCTCATCATCTTATTCTCCCTCTCTTGATGAACATTTTTACAATTCATCTGTATAACCTCCCCTCCTTGATTGATCTCCCTGCCGAAACTCGCCGCAGTCCCGGACCTCGTCCTCTTAAGGGTTTCATTGAATTGACTTCCACCCAATGGCTCCCTCAATGATTTAGCATAAAATGGGGGTGCATCAATGTTCAAAGAATTAAGAATTGGCAAGAATGCAGTTGGTTTTGGTGGGAAATTTTGATTATTGTTGATGTTATTATTAGATATAATGTTAGAATTGGTATTTTCATCAGGAAATTCATCTGGGATTTTAGTGGTAGTTTGATAGGTATATGTTTCTTTGCAAGGTTGAGGCTGCCAAATAGAGGAAGAACCCAAAAAAGTATTGAAAAGTCTGCTCTGTTCTGAAACAGAGTCCCCTGCTTTTTTCATCAGTTCTGATTCCAAATCTGCTAGCATTTGTTGAGCCCTTTCATAAGCTTTGAGATGAGAATCCATCCCTCTTGGCCCATCGGCAACTGCCGGTTTCACTCGTCGAAGAGTCTGCTTCGCCTCGACGATCCTCCCTTGTTTCATTAGGCATATGCCCAAGTTGCACATCTTGTTGTTATCAGGTGCAATTGACAGTGCTCTTCTGTATGCATCTTCTGCTTCTACATAGTTGTTTTGCTGCATTAGTGCCCATCCTAAATTACCCTGAAAAAAAAATTATAACCCTGATTAATTCATATGTTATATAATAATATACCAATAGAAGCATTGAATAAGATTTGAAGTAAATTTGTTACCAGCAAGCGAGTTGCTTCTTGCTCCACTGAAACCTGAAATTTCTTGCCTTGAGATCGCGCTGTTTTGGTTCGCTTTCCATTGAATGCTAGCCCTTGTTGAATTAAGTATAATTTGTGCTTCAAAAGTGTTATTTGATCATCTAACCTCCCACATCTCTGCAACAATAAAGAACATAATTGGTAAACTACCAATTTACTTTATGAAAGACAGGAAATTGAAAATTTTATTAGCTCTCAAAGAGTAAACTACCTTATAGAGATCTAATAGGATGTTATCAAGAGACTCTTGAGCCTGCTCGGAACACCGGCTTCGCAACGATTTGATGGCTTCAATAGCCTCTTCCGCCCGGTTTTGCTGCTTCATCACAATAGCCATATCTTTAAGTGCACTATCAACTCTGTCTCCAGCATTAATGGCTGCCCAAAACAAAGGAATTGCTTTCTCTGGATCCTTATCTACCAACTGAGCACATACCCACAAATCAATAACCAAATTAACAACAACCCAACAAATAATAAAGGGCTTAATTTGTCAAAAAGTGGTAAAAAAATCAAATTGGGTGATTATGATCATCTTGTTTAGTGAACAAACCTGAACATGTTTTGCTCTAACATAAGGAGTGTCACCAATTGGAACCTTGTGAGTAACATGGAAGGACTCGGAACGGGTACGAGACATGGCAACCGGCTTAGCCGGGGAGCAAGGAGCAGAAGAACACTTCAAAGGCCTGGTGAATCCAGGAGGTGCATTCCACATATCTTGCATCTTTTTTTGTTATTCTTTTTTAGTAAGATATTAAATTCTAGTATAGAAATTGAAATGAATGGGAGATATGTGGAATGCTTGATAAGTTATCGAGCCCGAAGCGAGAGTGAAACCTCTGTGAAGTGAAGTCAAAGAGGAGAGAAATAGAGAGAAAGGGAGGAGGAGGAGGAAGAAGCAAGAAGAGGGAGCGGAGAGACATGGTAGATATTTGGTTTGAAATGCTACCGTTGGCCAACGGTCCAATATCATTTGTTTTATTTTATTTTATTTTAATCATTTCCTCTAACAAGTAGCCGTTACAATTACAGATGGGCCTGTGTCAACCCAAAGAAAGAAGAAATTGGGCCGAGATTTATGGGTTAACATAAACTGATTTCTTTTTTATTGTACAAAATCATATAAAAATATGAAATCTCATAATTTTTTGCACATACCCATCAAAGAGGGGAAATGGGATTCCTCTTTTTATTTATCTTCAATGTTGTAGCTATACTTTGTCTCTAATGAGTTTTAAAAAATGGACCGTAATGTACTAGCTAATGTAAATAATGATTTATTATCATGTGTGATGATATAATTTTATTTGTTTTAAAGTGTTTTTTTAAATATATTTTTTTTATTTTTATATTTTTTTTATAATTTTTAAATATTTTTTTTATAATTTTTAAATATTTTTAAATAATTTTTAAAATTTACATAATTAAAAACATTAAATTATCAAAAGCATGTACTCCCATTTCATGAAAAAACAAGTTTTACCATTAGTATGTGATTGTGATCATACAAGAGTACTTTGCTATTAGCAATTGTAAACTGATGGATTCAACCTCTAGAAAATATTTTCTCTATTCTTTTTTTATTGAACATATGGTTTTTTCAATATTTACGCATTATAATTCTTTTAATATATTTTGATTTTTCCATAAAGAAAATTTAGAAATGTAGGGTCGTATTATATTTGTC
This sequence comes from Patellifolia procumbens, assembly GCA_947645195.1. NCBI lineage: Eukaryota > Viridiplantae > Streptophyta > Magnoliopsida > Caryophyllales > Amaranthaceae > Patellifolia > Patellifolia procumbens. The sequence goes on from CANSGD010000144.1 coordinate 8,030,737, forward strand.
TCAATATATACTTCCAAAAATCAACTTTTGTACAGTAGTTTTTACTACAAAGTAATTTCATGAACCTATCGTGTCGATCGGTGTACTTAAACAGTTCAATACCCTCGACCCAAACCCTGTAAGAATGGGTCGATTTTGTTCAAATTGTGTCAACTTCTACCACCTAATGAAATGACAATCAATCTTGCTCCTGAACCAGATGAAAATGTTTACAGAATTACAATGCTCATTGAAAGGAAATATGAAAAATCAGAGACATCTGTAATGAAAGAATCTAACTATTAGCATGGTATGGCTAAGAGATCACAAATTCACAACTACATGTCTACATTAAATGCCCAGCTCCCGCCACAGGCCCAATATCGACCCTATTCTAGCACCAAAAGAAATCACATAGTATATGAACCATATTCACCAACTGTAACCTAAAAGAAGGAAACAAAATAAAATGATAACAAGTTCCCATGATCAGTCCACAGTGCATTCGTATATCTCAATTTCCAGCCCATGGTGGTTTATAGTGCCTGATAATCTGCTTTGTCGAGTCTGGCTGTACCAGAGCTTGATGATTCTCCCATTACATCTGGAGAAGCTGCGACTGGAAATGACTCTCGCTTCAGGGTTGTTGGCATTCCAGATATCTCCTGGAGAGCAAAAGCTCATAATAAATTACTTGATAAGATAAATCTAATAGTACTGTAGTTTATAGAGTCCAAGATTAGTGTCTGTCCAAAACATAATGTAGACACCTACATTGGCATTTGAGAAAACTCAGATAATCTGCACTTAGTTGAATGGCATGCTGGCTTGCTTATGAACATTTAATAAACATTAGCTATAGATTCCCTTATCTGTTGTCACATTGACTTACATATATCAGTCAAAGTACAGAAGCATGATCTTATTAGAAATAAAAGAAACTGTAATTTGGTCGAACACCGAAAAAGAATCAGTACTTGTAAAATTTGGAAATCACAGAAGCACAACGTATATCAGTTTATGCATAGTTAGTTACACCTGGACAATAAAGCAGCTAACTGTCTTCTAACCCAAGTTCTATGTTACTTGGACTACTCAATGCACCTCAAAGCCCTTGTCAAGAACTCGAAACCCCGACAAAACTATGGACGTTTGACACTTCTGTTTGCACTAAAAACCTCCAAGATTCATATAACAGGAATGCAACAAACTTCCTCGTTTCAATGTCCCCTCAAAAAAAAAAGTCTCTCTCTATGTTAGAACAAGAGTTAAGCCAACATTAGCTCTCTCATGTCAAAAACATACATCGATATTGCTAAAAGAAAACCTTTTAACTCATTGAGTATGTAAAGATTGACATCCATCGATAATACTCCCCTCCATAATTAGTTAGTCTACTTCCTTTTTCACTTTGACATACATCTTAGAGCATATAGAGCGACACAAACTCATCATAGTATGACTATAAATTAATAAGTTCCGAAAAATCATCACCTCACAATTTCAAGCAGTTGAAAAGCAAAACAAATTGATGCAATCAAAGACGAGCTTATAGGTTCTTCATCTCATAAATTTCTATCAATTCAATACTTCCTATCAATTGTCATATATCTGATTCTTACTTGGACAAGCTCATCTACCTTGTCGTGTCATGTACTAAGGGTCTGGTCTCCCCAGCTTATTTTCAGTTCAGTTCAGTATAATACTTTTACTCTCACATATCACTGTTACAGCTGCGAAGAGAACAGAGTACAGACCCTAAAAACTTGAATTATTTCTACAATATGGCCAAGTGGCACTTTTCGACACCTGTGTCCGAGTGGACAATTAATCCGCGTCTGAGTAACATAGCTTCGAACACACAATTACACAAACAAAAACGAATTAATAGCTTGTTGAACTAGTAAATGAGTGATTGAATAAAGAAAATTACCTTCATAAGATGCATTCTTAAATCACAAGGACGAACACGATTACCAATAGAGGCGGCCACAAATTTGGAGTAACTGAACATAACATCTGCTGCTGCTTGCTTCTTCTCTTCAGTCTGCAATTCATCCAAAATATAGAACAAATTCAATTAAAATTGTAAAAGAATCAGGAACTGTGTGTGATTGTAGAATTAGGGTTTCGATTCTGGAAAAAAAATCGCAAAGAAATTATAATAAAATTGTAGAATTAAGATGAAATTGTGTGTGATTCAGATAAAAATGCATAAATATTAAAAAAGAAATAAAGAAATAAAGAGTAAAAAAAAACCTCGAAATCTTCCTTCATGATCGGATTGAATGTTGCTTAACAATGGAGCTATTCAACTGTTTTATTTTGGAGTGGTATCAGAATTTCACATTGATTTGTTTTTATATTTATATATTAAATGTCATCATCTTGAAACAACAAGGCCTATTAGCTCAGCTGGTTAGAGCGTCGTGCTAATAACGCGAAGGTCGCAGGTTCGAGACCTGCATGGGCCATTTTTCTCACAATCTTGATTTTTTTAAGTCTCAGATGTATAACCATTCACTAAATTATTATTAAGATGAAATTAAGTCCATTGTAATCTTGATTTACTAGATTAATAGTGAAGTCTTGAAAAAATGGTGTCTACCGTCTAAACCCAGAGATCAAACCTTGTCGAGATCGATTCTTACCTTGTTATACTTACAACCTTATAAAATGATAACATAGTGATGATATATGTACTCAAGTGTACAATTCCGTAGTGTGAGTTGATTTGGAGAAATTTAAGAGATAAATAAAAGTATTTGAACCTTTTTTTCTTCAGTTAAGTTTTGAAAAGGTTGTCTAATATCCATACTTAACTTCTTACAACCTTTTAAAATGACAACATAATGATATGTGTACTCAAAGCGTACAATCGTGTAATGTGAGATAATTTCGACAGATTCTAGAGATAGATATAAGCATTTGAACTTTTTTCCTTAGTTTCTTGTCTCATCATTTTGGAACATATAACTACCTTGTAATTGCATAAAAGTGGAGGTTTTGAATTTTGTTTGAAAATGTACGAGAAAGAATACAATTCTTATAACTATTGTTTAGTGAGTTGAACTTAAACAATCTGATTTGGTTAATAAAACTAGTTTTGAGCATGATACATCCAAAGCTATTTTTTTCTCATTGTTTATAACGTCTCCAAATGAGCAAAAATTAGACGTGCAAATAAGCAATGAGCAAAAAAAAAACATTGTGTGTAAGAGGCTCATGATATAAAAAAATTATAGAGTTTTTGTGTGTTATTATAATCTAGTGATTTTAATCAACTAATATCACTTTGTATGGACACATACAAGTTAAGAAAATGATTCATTTTATTCATAATATACATTTAAGTCATGTACTTTAACTTGCGGTTAAGAAAAAAATGACTAAAAAAAATCATCTTAATCATATCAATTGTCATATAAACCCCATAATAACATCTTTATTTGTGATAAGTGAATCACCAAGAGTGTGGTGGAGTAGTGGTTAAAACACTTTCTTTCATGTGTTGAGGTCATGAGTTCGAAACTTCATGTTGACAATATTTGTGGCTTTTATTTTATACCCATGATATGGACAATATGCAATTGAAGAGAGGAGAGTGTCATGTCATGTGGTGACCTGCAATTGTTGTCAATGTCTTTTAGACCCGATACTCCGGAATTATTATGCATTACAATTTACTAATAGTTGAAAATAATTAATGTCATTTAGCATTAAAAAACTTATCATTAAAAAAAAGATAAAAAAAAATTGTCTCATTTAAAGTATGGATTTTAAAAGTTACAACTTATAACTCTTAGTTTTCACTTATATATCATCATTGATTTTGAAAGAAGAAGCAACAATAGAAAGTTGGTCTAGTAGTTGGAGCTATTTTCTTGCATACTCAAGATCGTGGTTCAAATCTTCATGTAGACAATTTTTTTAATATGAGAAAGAAGTGGTGTAGAATGTCATCGAAGAGGGATAGTGACACGTGGCGGATTGCAATGCTTGACTACGCTTTTTAATATATATATATATATATATATATATTGAAGCATCCATTAGAGGTTGATGAGTCGCTTGAGATGGGTCCCCAGAATGCCGGGAATTTGATGGTGCTTTGGTATGAGATGCTTCGGTGTTGTGAAAGTGCTTAATTTTGGATTATTTCAATTAGTTCAAAATGGAAGATATCAACTATTAATATTAATCTCGAACGATAGTTTTTTTTATATGTCAAGGTCACAAGGATTTTACAGCCCAAAACTACTCTTATCTACTTGTCTATTGTTCAATTATTTAGAAAACTATATAAACAAAAGAAAAATTCACATGAAAATTCTAAATATGGTTAATCTTATACATGTTATATAATCACAGAATGAGTTAACTCTAAGAACCATAACACTTTCTAAAAAGTACCATAACACTTTTTAAAAAGAACCATAACTATAGGAGGACAAGCGAGATTGAGACAAAAATAGTACTCAATAAAAACATTCAAACAACTAACTAATTAAGCATGTTATTAGTCACTTAAGTCCATCGTGAAAAGGCAACTTCGTCGATTGAGATTATTCTAAAGAAAGCTAAGACATTCGTAGCTTAGATTTTTCTTGTTAATTTTGCATAAATAAAAACTGAGAAAATATAAATTCCATTGCATGTTATGAGTAATTCACAACTGGTATAGCTACTAATCCATCGCTTTATTTTCATGTCTAAACGTCTCCTTATCATCAAAATTGTACAACAATTACAACTCGACATAACTTGGAGTGGATCCTCAATAAGGTAGAGAGCAAAGACATTATCTTCAATGACATTGCAAATTGCTATAAAGTACATGCAAGTGAATGCTTTATTTACATTTACATCAAATTACAATGTGCTAGTGCATTATGCATAGCACAAAGATTACAGTTATACAGATACTTGGAGTATGTACAACTTTGCTTTCTGAATTAGTATGCTAATTTTATTAGCTCACTCTTTGTTATCATTTTTGCATCAGTATGATGTATGTATGAACCTGTGCTCGCTATATAACTTTATAAGCTAACAACAATCAGAAACTGTGAATTTTTCACCAAAAAGGCTCAAGTCACTTGTCTGGTTAGTGAAAGAATGGTAGATACCATAAGCTTGTAGTCAATTGGCTTTGTTAGATATGCATCCATGCCCACCTCCAAGCATTTGGCCTCATCAGAGGACATTGCATGGGCTGTAAGTGCAACAATAGGAATGTGGGAACCCGTCCCTGATTCCAATCTCCGTATCTCTTTGGTAGCTTCATATCCATCCATTTTCGGCATCTGCATAGTCACAACAAAATGAACGTATTGTAGAGATTAGGGACAATCATACAGGCACCCAATCAGACCACTAACTTTTTATGTATTTTGCAAACTTTTAAGTACAGTATAGGTTTTAAACTACTACCTGTTTCATAGATTAACTTTTTATCCAATAGTGTGATACAAGAATTTGCAAAAAAAATTATTACCTGACAATCCATCAGTATTAAGTCGAATGATGGGAAATTCCGGCTTAGGGATTGAATATTATTTGCAGTCCCATCATGCAAAGGAGATGTTGCACAACATCCTTCATTATTCAAAGAGCATTTGAGCGCATTTACTGCCTGTAATCCATCTCCTACAGCCATCACTCTAGCTCCAACCTTTTCCAGCATAATACTTGCTACCCTTTGAAGAACTGGGGTATCTTCTGCAAGAAGGATCTTAATCCCTTCTAAAGATTTATGTTCACCTGTATTCTTTGCAAAATGCAAATCCTTCCTTTCTTCATTACAGTCTATTCCACTGTTTTCGCTCTTCCTCTGATTCTCATGTTGGCTGCTTTCTAGAAAATCTTCATCATCAAAGTCAAGCAGATAGTTGTTTGCTGCAGAAAGTTGTACCAAAGACGGTTTTTTATTTCTTTCCCTTTTATTCGAATCATTTTGACATGCACTTCCAGAATTTGAACATCCAATATCTCCTTTATCCGAATCTTCAGAGCTAGAGGCATCGTAATGAATTGGATCAACCTCGAGACACTCGTGCATTTCCCCTTCTAATGTTGTTGCTGTTGAAAGAGAATTGCTTTCACTATTTTCTTGTAGTTCAAGGTCCTTTTGCTTTATAACAGCTTCCAAAATCTGAATCATCTTTGACTTGTATAATGGTTTATTAACCATCAAAAAATGCCCTTTTCTTCTAAGCTCTTTCTTGACTGAACTAGATGTGTCATGATTTAATATCCAAGCAAATTTAGCTTTATCAGCATATCTATTCAGGCAAGTTAGTTGATCTTTCCAGATATTGGTACTCAAGTCGAGCAAACCAATATCGACAACTATGATAAACTGTGATCTTTTAACATCTTTAGCAGTAAAAAGTTCAATCTGAGGTTGTATGTGAATAAAATTGTCATCAGGTGGACCTTTGTCATTAAATATTCTTCTGAGTATTTGTGTTAGTTCATTCCAGTCAGATGCCTGCACTGTCGAAACCCCCTTTTTATCCAACCACTGGGACATAAGTAATTTTCCTGTACTTCCATTTAGTGCAAGTAGTACCTACATTAAGAAATAACATGTCCATTTTCCATGAAAACCTTATAAACAATATTCATAGTGTTTTCTCTTCACCTTAATTTTGCTCAATTTATTTTTGTTCTGCTTATTTGAACTTATTAAAACCTTATTAGTTTTATGGTGAAGAGAATGCTCCCTCAGCTATGCCTGTATCACCAAGCAACAAGTTACTCAATTATAAACAGTAATTTAAATACTGACCATCAGGCTATGGTTAGCAAGTTCTGCTTGAATGTGTTGTCCTGAGATATCCGAGGAAGTGTCAAGAAGCAAGCATAGTCGCATCAGAGTTCCTGGCCCGTTTTTCTCAACTATCTTGATGTCTCCTCCCATCTTACGAATCTGCCACAAGATTTTTATGTCAGAAGGAGGGTGGACATGAAAGAATGCAGAGCCACAGAGGTTCCAGCTCTAAACTTGGTAACATCTCATGCATAATAATAAAATACAAAGAGAACGGCAAAGCCATTAAATGTCATAAAAAGGCTGGTGTCTTGCTTAGAAATATCAGGATTAATGTCTTGTAACAAGCAATAGTAAAGAAGAATATGCATTTGTGAACTCACCAAGGTTCGTACAATGCAAAGGCCCAAACCAGTGCCCCCGTGCCTAAATTAGGACAAACAAAAAACGAGCTCTACATTAGAATATGCATTTGTGAACTCACATTTTGTATTTATAGTATCTTACTGATAATTAAATGTCAGGAGGCGGCAGGATAATCAAGTAAAATGCTCACATTCTTGTAGTTGATGGGTCGGCTTGTTCAAAGCTTTCAAATACAGACTCCCATTTACTTGGATTGATACCTAATAAAAGCACAATTTATATTGGTCTGAACTCTTTATTTAATGAAATTAGAACAATCTAAATACTCGAGTATGTCATTGGGTTCATACCACAGCCAGTGTCATCAACTTCAAACCAAAGTTTCACTTTGTTTTCTTTCCTGCAAGTTTTCTTCATGAAAGAACCCTGTTGCTTTGACTCCTGATTGAGGGGAAGTGTTGCTGAGTTGATGCACGTATCAGGTTTCTCACACCATCCTCTTAAAATTATGTATCCAGCTGCAAGGATAGAAAGACTGTTGATTTAGCTGGATTTGCTTGAATTAAGTAGGTCATTTGCTAGACTAGCAAATACTAACCAATATTTTGTTTTGTCACAAGTTTGGTAGTTTAGCAGAGCAAACCTGCACTTACATGTTGTGAATTTGATAGAATTGCTAATAAGATTTGCAAATATCTGAACAACTCGGGCAGAATCTCCTCGGAGCAACTTAGGTATGTCATCTGCAAAGTAAAAGATTGGTTACCAAAGTATGCTAGAAAAAAATCAGAGCGCGCAATCACATTATACTAACAGTAGTATGTGCCACGAAAAAATGAGTGATTTTTAGTAATTAGTACATATATACCTGAGAGATCTAAATGAGTTTCAACATGGTGGTTGATGCACTGAACTGAAAACATATCAATAAGTCCTTCAAGTTCTCTACCCAAATTGAATTCTGCTTTTTCCAGCACCAGTTTCCCAGCTTCAACCTGTTACATATTTCAAGTGCCAATCACATTAAAAAAAGGCTCGATTAATTCGGAAATTATCAAGACATCAATTCCTAGTTTCAGAAGCATAAAGTCTTTCTATTATTACAATTCGTTAGAGTTTATCTTCTAAAAAGAATATCAAAAGAACTACCAAGTTGTGATAGATCCGAAAGTTAAGAATAAAAATAGAGAAGTAATTTGAGATAATTGATTGTAATGTTGATGCAATTAAATTATCAGCAATGGTATTTACAACTCTAGACCTTCGAGTAGCTAGACACTCCCAATCTAAGCAGCTAATCACTAAAATTTTCTTCAACAAATTTCTGATTATTCCCATCAACTGATGTCCACTATGGCACTACCTCTAAGGCTCTAACTAACTAGCTACGTTTCTCTCCAAGTTAATCACAACTATTTTCCATTACCAAAAGAGCCCCTTCCCTCTAGGCTAGTCTATCAATTGTGTATAATCTGGCAAATTGCGGAGGGCCAATTCATGAAGTTCAATAATAATAATGTATCTTATAGAAGAAGCTAGGAAGCTAGCTATAAATAAGCGTAGATTATAGAAAGAGAGGTAGGTTGGAAATTGTTTAGTGTGGTTTATAGAACTTCCGAGGTTCTTTTGGAGGGACAAGCCTCTCAAATGCTTGATAGGGAGTGCTCAAGCCACTCGAAGCTTGATATCTATCTACATTTTCTGTAAGTTCAGTTTATCAGTGTTGATAGTATGGTCGTTCATTACACAAGTTTACCTTACTGAGATCCAAAATGTTGTTGAGAAGACGGAGAAGTGCATTTGAACATTTTCGAATCTGAGTAACAGTTGCATATTGCTCATTTGTGAGACAATCATCGGAAATTAATATATCCAGCAGCCCAATTACAGCAGCCATAGGTGTTCGGAGTTCATGGCTGCTCATATGCAGAATCAAAGTCAGATTATCCTCCAAAATATAGAAAAGTAACATGAAAAATTTAACACTAAACTAAGAAATGTTCATCACAAGTAGTAATAGTACTTGCCTCATGTTTGCTAAAAACTGGCTTTTATAATTGCTTGATGCTTCTGCCCGTCTCCTTGCATCAAGTTGGTTAATCAACTCGGCTCTAAGTTTCATTTCCTTTGATACTCCATTAGTCAATATCAATATGCAAACGCACCCAATTACCAAAATACAGACAGAAGCACATATAAGTATCACCAATGTTCTAAAAGCCCTGTGGTCCACCTTCCCCATTATGTATTCCCTAGGGATGAGGATGACACCAACCTGCATATACCAAATTTTATAATGTATAATTCAACCAGAAATTGCAAGAAACAACGTTTGATAATCTTAGGCTGCGTCCTTTTCACCTGAATTGAACTTATAAGATATTATGGGACTTGATCAGCCCTGACACTTTTTTTTTTTAGGTGAACAGAACACACCCTTAATAGTTACCTAAATCTTACCATAGGAAGGCGTTTGAGATTTAAAAAGAACGAGTCGATGTAATATTTCTTCCCTCCAAGCTTGATATCCTCTACATGAACTCCATAACTCGGAGGAAACTTGTTTGAATACTCTCGCTGTAACCACTGAGCACCCTTCTGTATAATATCATCCTTTGATTCAACCGCCATTACAAGTTTAGGTCCTTTAGTGGAATTTCTCAATAGAGGGGCATTTGTTGAAGTCGCAAGCAAATAACCCTCTTGAGATGTAAGGTATATATGACCACTATGCGCCTCCACAAGCTCTTTCATCAACTGTCCGACACTATACAACGCTGTTGTAACACCTACAACAGCAATTATACTCTTATTGGAAGGGTCCCACACAGGCAGTGCAGCTGAAAGCAAAGGGGAGTTTGTATACTTGCTTACTGACACATGCCATGAAGCAACTCCATCAGGCACTTGTGAAGGACCAGCGATATTTATCAAATCATCAGGTGGAATTTCCTCTTGTTTTCCTATCTTTTCACCACTAATAGGATCAAGTTGTTCATGGTACCAGATTGCAGACAGGTTGCCGTGTATTGACTGATCATTCCATCTCTGATGAGATGATACCTCCTTGCTCATTTCGTAAGTGGCTGCACTTATTGAGTAATTTACAAGATCAGAGTAAATGTAGAAAGTGTTGTTGCTTCTATGATCCCTATGAAAAGCTTGGACAAAACCATTTCTATAATTTATTGTCATTGAATTCAAAGCTTTATGACTTGCAAATAATGCCCACATTACTTCCTTCATCATTTGGTAGAGCTGCAAATACAATTTATAATTTTCTGCCATTAGTAACAGGAAGTTAGGAACTGAGAAAGTACTCCGAATTTAGGGTGCATTCTCTTCACCTACAGGAATCTGATTAGACCTGATTGGACCTTATCGGCCTGATTTTACATATTTATTAAGATAAAGAGAACACACCCTTAGAGAGGGGTTAGATAGTTCGATGATCAACCTCAACTTGATTCTCTTGAGTTACAGGCAAGGTGCTGAACTTTTTGAAGATATACTCTGAAAGATTAACTTGAGCTGTTGTCACCTCAACAGTCGAGTTGACAATATTCCACATTCGTAATAATGGACGTTGTAGAAGCTCAAAGCGAAGTCCAAAAGCTAGATTATCCAATGACTTTGTGGTGTAGACTCGCGTAAAGTGCCATGTCAGTATAGTTAGCATTCCTATCAAAATTGCCAGAAGAGCCTGCAAGAAGCCATCAAACACCAAACTCATGAAGGAATCAAAATCTGACCAACTTTAACAATGAAATATAATTATACTAAAAATTTTGACATACCATTATTGCAAGACGGACTACAAAGACACTGTAGTATGATGATAAGCAATCAGAGCTTGCATATTGAAACTCTTGTTCAACATCACCTCGAAGCCGCCTTCTAAGTCTCAAAGTTGGACTACTTTTGCAGTTACAAGAGCTTCCATAACACAAGATTCTACTGATAGATGTCCTCTTTCTGGGTGATACAATTGGTGTTCTGGGTGATGACAATTCGGATGACGTATGATTTGAATTTTCTGCCATTACAATTCTGCAAGTAATGCTCTGAAGAAAACATTCAAGTAAGAACAATTGATTAAGTTTTTTTTTTTATCCTTTTGTTAGTTGTTGCTTATGCAGTGGAGAGTGTGGTATGGTGACTATCTTACTCCTCATCCACAATCATACTCTCCAATCAAGAATTCCTTCTAATATAATTAAATAAGACCATTGCACCATGCTGTAACTAGAGAGCAATAACAACATTGAATATAAGAGATGACAGAAAGTTCAAATCAAGCCAAAAATTAAAATTAGTGGCTATTGAGCTTTGTGCTAATAAAGAGACCAAACTTCTGGATAGTGACAGCTTTTACATTCTTAGAACAGACTTGAAAAAGACTCTGTTTAAAATATTCCCTAAAGTTGAAACAATTAATAGTAACACTGCAGTACTGCACTAAATTACTTCATATTGCTTCTCTATGGCTTTGGCATTTGGGCAATACTTCCCCCAGTCTCTAGTTGTTTCACTTTAACTTTCACGTTTGCTCACAAGTACTTTCACGTTAAACTCACGAGTAATTTAGATTATTGATGAAGTACCTTTTTTTGGGTAAGAGGAGCAAATTTTAAATTAAAGTAAATTGTTTAGTACATGCCGCGAGGAATCATCCTCGTGTGGATTCGCAAAAGTAATGCAACCGTGTTTATCCATGTCATACACATTAATACAATCCGGGGGAGGGTAGGACAAAATACACAAATTGTTGAAACCATTTGTTCTCCCTTTGGCCATTTTTGTCAGAGCATCCGCTAAGTTGTTTGCTCCTCTTCCTTCAAAGCATAATCTAACCCCTGATAGTTCTCTTAGTAACCCCCTGCAAGCAATGACAATATGCGATATGTGGTTGTTAGCTTCCTGCTCCTGTTTTATAGCGGCGACTACCATAAGGCAATCACTAGATATGATACAATTTAACCAATTTTTTCTTTTAATCCACTCCAGAGCCATAAGAATGACTCTTCCTTCCGCTTCCATTGCATCCATCGTGAAAGTTGCCAGCTGGAGGGTCTCAATCCAAGTACCTGTATGATCTCGGCACACGGCTGCTAGAAAGGCTTCTTTTGTGTTGGTTAAAAAAGAACCATCAGTGTTGATTTTAAGTTGGGTAGGGTCTGGAGGTAACCAAGGGGTTAGGGTGTCGGGTGCTTTTCCCACCTTAGGTTGGTTCTGGGTGAAGAACCATTCGGTGGCGGCCCAACGTGAATTTTTAATGAGGGTAGCTGAAGGGATGTTGTTTTTTTTTTTGAAAACCCAGTTGTTTCGTCTTAGCCAAAGATGCCAAATGGTGAAGAGGAAAATGGGTCCATGGGGGACTAAAGAGTCAGTAGGGCAAGTATTGCAATTAATGTTATTATTGAGCCAATCATGTATGTTACTCGCCGGAAAATTGTTCAAATTAATATCCCCCAGATTTCTATGGCTCTAGGACAAAACCTAAGAATGTGTTCCATGTTTTCAATCTTATCAGGACAGAAAATACAATTTTTATTGTGATCATTAATCCTAAGATTGATGTTTTCATTTGTTGGCATCCTTTCCCACCAAACTTGCCACAAGAAGAGCTTGAGTTTTGGGTGTCCCGGGGCCTTCCAAATCCAGTCCCAGGAAGTCTGATTCTTCGTATCATTAAGGAATTCAGAGGCTTTGCTGGAGTCGAAGGAGTTATTCTTTGTCCACATAGAGAAGGTGGAATCTTCACAAGGGAGGAAAACAATACCCTTAATTCTTTCTAAAATAGACGTGGGGAGGTTAAAGGAGATGATGTTATTAATGTTTGTTGAATTGATCGCATTTAGCATAATTTCCTCTTCATGGATTGGTAGCGGTCCCTGGATAAGGGAACGCAGGCTCTCACCCAGTAGCCACTTATCATGCCAAAGGTTAATGGACTTACCATTCCCCACTCTCCAGGCTAAGCTATTTTTGTAGGTTTCCCACCCCACCCCAATGCTTTTCCAAATATGTGAGCCGTTTTTAAAGGAAATTGGATCATCATTTCTTTTGTAGTATTTTTTATGGAAGATATTGGTTGCCCAAGTGGTGTTGTTATCAAGTTTCCAAGCGAGTTTGGCTAGGCTGATTTTGTTAATGTTTCTATTAAGAGCACAACCTAACCCTCCCGCTTCTTTAGGAGCGCAAATATTTTTCCAGGCCACCCAAGTAATTTTTTTTTATTGTCCTTGCCATTCCAAAAGAAGTTACTACAAATAGAGTCCATTTTTTTTGAGATCGCTATTGGAAAGTCAATGGTATGCTTGTAGTATCTAGGAATGGCTTGTAGGGTAGAGTGAATTAGAATCATTCTCCCTGCTTTCGAAAGAGCTCTAGCTTTCCAGGAGGCTAGTTTTGAAGACAACTTATCAATGATGAAGTTAAGCTTATTTTTTGACGGTTTTTTATGGCTTAGAGGAAAGCCTAGGTAGGAGCCAAGGTCCTTTGTGCTGAGGATGTTCAATTCTTGTTCGAAGTCATCCTTAATGTTGTTATTTGTGTTTGGGGAGAAATACAACATGCTTTTAGATTCATTAGCTTTTTGGCCAGAGATCTCGAAGAAAGAGTTTAACACAGTTTTCATGGTAGTGAGAGTGTTTTGGCTAGCTTCTCCAAAAAGTAAGATGTCATCCGCAAAGAGGAGATGAGAGATTTCAGAAGCTCCTCGTTTCACTTTGAAAGGAGACCAGGCTTTTAGGGCACAAGCTTCATGGATTTTTCTCGAAAGGTATTCTAGGCACAGAATAAAAATGTATGGAGAAAGGGGGTCCCCTTGTCTAAGACCCCGTGAAGCTTTGAAAGGTTGAGTTCTATTCCCATTGACTTGGATTGAGATGGACGTAGTGGTGACGAATCCAAGCATTGTAGGAATAGGATGGCTTCCTTGAGTTCAAGCATTGTAGGAGTTTGTACTTTAAACACTAAATTTATAAAAATGTTGATATGTGGAATATATATCGGGATTTGAGACTAATCCAATATAATTTCTCCTTTTAATCTGTTTTTGCAAAAAAAAAAAAAAAGAGAATCTCTTTACTTTTTTTACTATGCTCACTTTCTTCTCTTATTTTTCAGATTTCTATAACTTGTGCTAACAAGTAAATTGAGATAAAACGATTATGGTCGAAAAAAGGTATGTAAATTGTACATAAATCAACATAGAACTACTAAAAAGACAGAGGAAATATACATTACATATGGACTCTTGCGTCTATGCACCAGCAATTCGCAACTCTAGAAGTTTTTGGCATATTTCGGAATAATGTAGTGTAAGGGTAAACTAGGTAATTTTGTGACTAAAATGGAAGATTTTATATTACTGTGAAGAGCAGGGCCGGTTTTGAGGTTAGGCCTCGAGTGCGAGCGCCTAGGGCCCAACTCTTCAAGGGGCCCAAATTATAACATATGTCATATAGTAAAAAAATTGCTAATATTTAGGGACCTTTATTACTTTCTTTTTCCTAAACTTTCACTTCCTAAATCTAATATTTTGCCAATCTCATGAACTTTTTCGTATATTCCCAATAATCTCACCTTTAATTCAAATGGAAAACATTAGTTCCCCAAAATGTTCAACAATGAATAGCAAATTTTTGTCCAATATTACTATTAAATAGCGATAAAGAATTATCATCTATAATTTGTACGATACCACACTCCAATTCATATGAGTTTCAATCATCAAAAACAATTTTACTAAAAAAATATTCTCATCAAGCAGCTTTGAAAATCAATTGAAAAACTATTATCTATACCGAGTAAGTCTTGGGATAGACCTTTAAGACCAAAAGGTTTTAATTTAAAGTAGCTCATAATCTGATAATCGTTGATGTTTTTACTTAAAAGCATAAGTGTTAAAATTTTAAAACTTTGAACCTTTAAAGTTCAAACCTTACCATTTTAAATTAAACATCATACAGTCTAACCATGTGCTCATGGATAGATTGTCAAACATAAGTCTCTGTATTAATTTTGGTATTTGATTTCGTCTTGGTTTATTTTTATATGTCATTGTTTCATAATATCTTTACACATTCTGTTAGTTTTTTTTCCAATATTTTTGTTTTTTTGAATAATTTTTTCCTTTCCAAATTCTTATTTTTCATATGGGTGTTAGGGTATATGTCATTGCTATATAAAGTTTTCTCTTTTTGGTGATAAATTATGACCTTACCAAGAGAAAGATATTTTGATTATCGACAATGATGATGGAGTTCAATATTTATGCAATTCTTTTAGGAAAAAGAAATTATTGAAGAAAAGAACTAAAGCATACTAGTACTCCTATAGTTCTAAAAGACAAATATTATATATGTTTTTGCATAGTTTTGAGACACAACTTCAAAAATTAATACTGTAAAATTAGATATATGAAAAAAATTCTATATTTTTGGGGCCCATTTTTTATTTTACGCCTAGGGCCTTAAAAATGTCAAAAACAGCACTGATGAAGAGAGGGAAATCTTTACCACTAGACCAAACAATGTTTCATTGCTACTAACACTATCCCATATTTCGGAGATAGATAGGAGTAACACTACACTTTTCAGTATAGTGGGTTCCCACCAATATATCTTAATTGCTGAAAAGTAGCAAGCTAATGTCCTAATGGATGTGCTTTAATGAAATAAGGTATAATAACATTGGAAACAAACTTTAGTAAAAGTGTAATACCAGACAGGTAAAAATTTAGGTCGAAGACCAAAACATCTTATTCCAAGTTCACTAAAGTGTAAAAGACATCCTATGAAAGAACACAGAAGTAGGACACCAAGCTGATGACATCCATGTTTTTAAGGAGTATAATACAAGTCAAGTGGGGCGGCTTATGGAAATCGACAGGCCAAGGCATGTATATGAAATGTAATGCAATATAAGCTTCACTTAATATATCATGCTTCATTACCTATGCAAGGACAATTCCAGTGATTGACACCTCAACAAACCATCTGATCCCCTGAAATGATCTGAACTTCGGAAGTTTTTTTCTAGGTAGCGATTACGGCACGTGACAATGCAACTCTTTCACAATTAGAAAAAGGAGTTTGGAGAATCAAATCAAAATTAGGTATGAGGCTCGTAAAATCATTTGCTTGGTTGATGAATACTTAGTTGCGCCACTTAGAAATTTTTCTGATGATAAGACTATACAAAATAACATCATAGATTGCATGACTGAAAAATTTCAAACTATACTACAAAAACAAATATAGTTTACATTTGAAGCTTCCTAAATGGGGATCTAATAGATTTCCACAATATTCCCTTGTTATTAGCATATCAATAGGGAGTCAACTAATCCTTCAATAACAAAGATTATATTCTTTTTCTAAAAACATTATAACATTAATGGTACTCCATATGTAATCCACTGTATATAGCAAGTATTTCAACTTCAGTCAATTCACTTATTAACTCCTATTTAACTTAATCGAAATGGTAAAACTCCCTTTTCCAATAGAAGAGAGCGAGCTACAAAATGATTGTGTGTTTGAAATTAGTTGTTTCTCTTACAATTAAGAACATAATAAGTTTACAGAAAACACCTTTATAATAGTAAAAACATATTTAAAATTAAGTTGTAACTATAATAGAAAATCGGACAAATTATTTGATATAGCTTAACACCTTAACCCCGTTTATATGCCTATTAATTTTGGATGGAGAGAATGTGGTTAATTATACTCAAAGCAGTGATGATCTGGTTATGCACTTTGGAATATAGAAAAGATTAGCTATTGGATGGTTCAGAAAGAGAGAGTAAAGGGTGGTGCAGGGACAACAAACAGGATGCATGTTTATATAAAAAATGCAAAACTACGTGCAAGTACAATTGATAAACTACACGTAGGCAACGCAAGATTAATATTTTCTGCAGATCTTCAGATGCATTATGCTAATTTAGAAACTGAAGATGCATACAGAACGCTTACAAATGACGTGCCAGGTGCGCCACTATATGAAGATATGTTTCTTTAGCTTTTTTTAAAAAAAATTATGTACCTTAGTTGCCTTTGAAAAGAATATCATCTACAGATGCCAATTGGTTTGATTAGAAATGAACTAAAGTGTTAAGTGGCACTACTTAAGGTGCATTCGGCAGACGATATTAAGATTGTAATAGTAAAGAATATATATATTAAAGAAAGAAAATTTTCGTTAATATCCATGTATTAACATTTCTTCGCCTGACAAGGGCCGATACCCGAAAGGAAGACAAAATTTACCATATCATCATGATGAGACTTTCTTCACCAAATCACTTACAAATTTATTATCATTACCATTATTTATCGCGCTTCATGTCGATAAAGAGAAATGTCAATTATTAAACCAATCTCTAGAAAGCTAAGTAGATGCTCAGTATGTCTCCACAATTGAGAAGTTTAGCTGGGTGCAGCTGTGGTTGTTTTGTCAGGAGAATTGCAGAAGTCCAATCAAGTATGAGAACTGTGCAAGATAAAAATTTATTGGTTCCTACCAAACATACCCTTTAAAGTTCTTAAATGGATCCATATACCAATCAAACTACAGGAACATATAAAGTAAGTGTTGTGATCTTATCCCATGCATCATGTTTGGTGGGTGGCATTTAATAGGTATGAGCAAAGGTACTCAACTGTTAGTCTGAGTCTGAGGCCCAGACTGTGCTGTCTGGCAAACTCCAAAACAACACAGAAGTCACAAAAAGACCTTCCCTAGTCCCTACAAACAATAAATACATTATATGTATATGACCCGTGTTATCGAATTAAGATTCTTTCAAGTTTTAGTTCTTTCATTTCTCTCTCTTCTTTAGATTACAACTGATGATAGTAAAAAATAATTCAAAAGCTCGTTTATTATTTAACGAATATAAGAGTATAAGGTAACCTTACAGTAACTAGCCCTATGCACTTCCACCACAAAATCTCATTATTTTATCCATTCTCCCCTAGCAGTACCCACTACATCCCAAAGATATAAATCCAACTGGTGTATTTAAAACTTGAAATTCCAGTTCCTAAAAGACAACTTTAACAGTAGGATTATGTGTTATATACCTCGTTAAATCCCAAGAGAACTGCTAAGCGGATGTGGTACACGCAAGTGGGTACTTTTAGGCCGATTATAAGAAACTAGATAGTGAATTGTGTTCCTGTAACATTTTGTCCTACGGTATACTACCTCCGTTTCACAATAGATGCAACATTTCCATATTATACACTATTCACAGGTTAGACTTCGATTGGCTTTGGCGATTTACAGTTTAGGAAAAACATAATCATGTGGGATCTTGTTGGATTCGTCCTAATATGTATTTTTTTAATATGCTCTTTTTATAATTTTTATTTATTGATAATTAAAGATATTAGTGTTTACAATAATGCATTGGCAAGCGTGAAAAGTACAAATGATGCATCTATTGTGAAACAGAGGAAGTATTAGGTAGCAGTAAATGTGACTAGTCATGCATGTAATGAGGAAGTATAAACCACACGTCGTATGCAGAGTTCATGAATTCATTAATCAGTACACACACCGTAAAATTTTGATTGACACCGTAAATCAGTGCACAAAGTGAAGTAGCTCAGATATCAATACAAAAAACGAACGTAGAAAGAAAGTTAGTTACCTGGTGAACCATGGTTTCCTAGGCATAATCCTCTACATATGCTGCTCCACCTATGAACACTTCCAAATTCATGGAAGATAATCAGATTTAACCCAGGCTTCAAACAAAAATTTTCGAGATGTCGCATATAACTACATAAGGCTAACAAATTAAAATAAATAGAAAGAATTTGAAACGAAAGGAGAGCAGAAATCATACTAGGGATAACTGCATTAGGAGAATCGAGAATCATGAATCTCTACCAGAAGGAGAAATATGTGGCACGCAGCCTCCATTTTCCCGTAATATGTTCCTGTTATCTCTTCCTCCTTCCTCCTTCCTCCTTCACTCATATTTTACTCCAAGCACTAGCTTTTACGATTTCAAGGAAAAGAAGAAATTACAAAGAAATAGTGGATTTCATCTTAACCTCGTAGAGTCGTAGTTCAGCGATAAGAAGCAAAAATAGTGATATTCCTTGGCAACATAATTACATTAATAAAAACTAACAAACACCAGTTTCGAAGTGAGATTCTGTTATACAACAAATGGATCGAACACCAAATAATAAAGTTGTTACAAAAACATATATTTCACAAGGAAAACAGAGCTTTAAGACTCAAGGACTACATGTGAGATACAAGTCAGTTTAAACACAAGACAAAAAGGTCTTCTCGGGATAGCAGTAGTTATTTCGAGCTCTTCTGAGATTTGTATTCGCGAGCAGCTTCTTTAACAGCAGTTTTGGCAAGAGTGGTCGGTTTAAGGACACTCTTAGGATTCAAAGCTTTCCGGATCTTGAATACAGTCCAAGCGGTACCAATCGCATGCCCTGCGGCACCGAGCCCTTCATGTGTTGCCTTACCAGCTTCGTCCCCATATCTGCATTAAAGCACGAAAGCAGGGTTGAATAAAATTTACTTGCAATTGATTTCTCCCTGTTATAAAACACACTAACAAAATAAAAACAAAGTCACTCATCGACAGCTAGAGTCGCATTGTGGCCATCACAGTTCAAGCTACCGACTCTCGTCGCCTCTTCCCCTCACTCTCCTAGAGAGGTAAACCATTTCTAGTAAATGCGACATTATCAGCCCATATGGTAGGCAATGATAAGCGGTAATGGTAAGAAATTTCAGACTAATTTTGTAAGCCAAGTCCCGTATTAGTATCCATAATGCTTGTCCACCCACAAACATCTCTATTCTTCACAAACTTTGATACCATCAAAAATCCACTTTGGAAGGTGTGGCAAGAATTGATAGTAGAAACTTCAATGTTTTTCTTTCGGCAAGGATAGGGTCTCATAGGCTCATAGCCAATTTAACCACCTACACCATCAAACTGAAATTTTTAGGCTGTCTTGACTCTTAGAGGAAGCAATTTTGATCAGTGGGATAAGAATAATTAGATGTCGCTAAAGGAACAAACCACGTATATTCTATGTAACGATTAACCATATCTGATCCAGCAACTAGCCTTCTCTAAGAAACATGCGGCTGTTCTCAGTTATTTTCCGGGTATTAATATTGATAGCCAGCACCTTACAGTCCTTCACAAACAACTGGGTGTGATGTCCATCAAATTATAAAGAAAGTCCTCAAAGGCTCAGAAAATATACAAAGCCTAACTTAAACTAGCTAGAAAGAAAATGAGTTCATGGGATAAACTAAGGGGGCCAACGTCAGCGAGGTTATGAAGAGCAAAATATGAAGCATCTTCTAATTATTGGTTAAGTGATTAGTCAGAGAAGAGTAAAGAAGAGAAAAATTGTGAAAAACATACTTGTGCGTCACCAGTCCAGTAGTCACAGTAGATGTTGTTGACATGACGTTTTTTCCAGCTACTTCAACAGCGTCGCATATTCTGTCTGTTAGCAAAAAAAGAT
This sequence comes from Patellifolia procumbens, assembly GCA_947645195.1. Lineage (NCBI taxonomy): Eukaryota > Viridiplantae > Streptophyta > Magnoliopsida > Caryophyllales > Amaranthaceae > Patellifolia > Patellifolia procumbens. The sequence continues at coordinate 8,051,395 of CANSGD010000144.1, forward strand.
TTTGTTTCATTTCAAAAGAAAATAACCCAAGCTCACACCTCACCTAGATATAGCAAATATCAAGCTTAAATTAAAAATATTTACTGTTATCTTAAGATTAACACAAAACAAACATGACAAATTCACAATATAGTTGCATTAAAAGCTTAACCCCCTCGCCAAAAAAAGCTAGGTATTTGCATATATAAACAAAAAGGTTGAACAGAAAATTATTCAAACAAAAAAGTAAAGCATTCCTTTATTCCATAGGGATAGTTCAGAAGAGCCAAACAGAGATGCAGCTATTTCACAGCGTTGAATGATCCTAAAATTGGCACAAAAGAATTGGCATGAAGTGACATAAATTCATGACAACGGAAAGCAACTTCTTCACAAATCAAATTTTATCAACTACAATAGAGATGCAATATTGCAATGCGAATGAAGAGAACAGAATTCATAAGAAGACCAAGATTTTTGACTTGTTGACGCATAGGAACTAAAATTGGAAGGTAGGGTATGCTCAGTGTCACATAATTCGTAGATTGCCCTGGAACGGGGAACGAATTCGGGAACGGAATTCGCTGCATAGAGATTTGATTTTAGGCAAATTGGCGAATTGTGAATTGGGAACGGATTCGATCGAACCAATTCGAAATTCGCACCCCACCCCAGCGAATTATGTGACAGTGGTGCTTCATGCATTTTGGTATCAATGTTACATAGTAGAATACAATGTGTTTTGCAGAAATTTGTGAAATATTTTACTACAAATTTCATCCTCAGGCTTCAATAATCATAAGGAGAGCCTGCATACATTGGCCAGCTCTGCAAGTTACAAACTTTGCCACAGATCCACTTTGTAAAGTGAGAACATAAGGATTTTAAGGTTACAGTTTCTTGATATTCTTTATACCATATAAACCAAAAAATCAATGCTACTGATCACCTTATCAGGATATACTGTAACAGGTATTTCAGTCAATAAAAGATCCAAAATGCTAACTAAATATTTCCTAAAGCAGCCACATGAATTTCAACATCTATTGCTTCTAAGGATCATAGGTAAGGGAACATACTGAATCCATCCAAAGAAGCCAAGACTAATTCTCCAGGCAATAGGCTGAAGAATTTCTTTCCCGCTTTAGAGTTTGCAACTGAGCTTGTGAAAAATCCAGAAACTCTCACAACCCCAGAAAGCACTCCTGTTGCCACCTGCTTGGTCATTTTTGTCATCCTCTTCACCCTGTAGAGACAAGGAGAGTATATTCAATTTCTAACCTAGAAATCAATGTAGTAAAGTTGAAAATTATATTATTCGGCATTCAGCTCAAAAAACACCTACAAACTTAAGCATATTGGGTATAAAATAGAAAAGCAACGGTCATCACCGAGACAACAATTTGCGCTTCTACTTCAATTTCTTGCATAACATTAGGCATGACCCATGCCAGAATTGCACTGACCATCATATTTACATGATTTTTTTCCCTTGGGCTATGTTTGGTTGGAAGAGGGAAGTCCGTTATCCAGCAAAACTACTTTCTCATCACCCCCAATCCCCCAGTTGTTTAAAATGGATTGAAATAGTTTTCTTAAGTTGGATATAGATTTCTTAGCTTAAAAATATTTTCTCCAAAAAAGGGTAATTAATTTCTTATTTGAGGAAGCCAAAAAGGTATGTTACAATTCCTCAGCATATCGTACCTTCGTCTTTTCCTCTCCACCATCTCCCCCTGTTCGATTCTTTCTCTTTTTTAAGCAAGGGGACCAAACAAAGTAAAACCAAACAAAGTAAAATGGGCTTAAAGCTAATTTTTATTCTGATATAACTCCCGGGGGGAAAAAAGAGGTTCAAAATGTTTTCGTCGAAACCAAACACAATACCAATAAAACCCTTTAAACCACACATAGACTTAGTTAATTTTGGTCATTAGTCCATAATGCATGAGTACAATATAAAATGCGCCCTAACAACAACATCCTTAAACAAAAGGAGCAAAACTCCATTTCTTTTCTATTTCTCTAACTATATTCTTTCAATACCTAGTTTACACTTTACAATCCTTATTTAAAAAAGGTCTAACATCAGCCACTTTTTCTCTCCAATCTTGGACTCTAGTAAGAGGCAGTTTACGACGATTATACCAAACCAATTCCAAGTGAAGACAAAGTTAAATATCATCAAGTAAACAGCACACTAGATATAGAAGCAAACATAACACAAATGACAAACAACAAAATATAGAGTACTCAAACAAAAAACAATGTAGGAAGAAACAAAAGGCAGAAATTTCCCACCTTTTAATTCTCTTCATAGTATTCTTATCAATCTCCTTCTTCTCCGAAACATCAATCCTTTTCTTCAAAACCTCATGTCCCCAATTCAACCTATCAATAGTAATATCTCCACACCATAAAATCCCCTTAATCAAATGCCCTGAACCCGCGGCAATAAACTTGCCCGCGCTACCACTATACTCTTCCACATTAGGCGCCAATGTCGTCCAATACGCTCCGCAACTCCTCTCCATTGCCACTCTCTTACTCTCATCTAACTTCAATTCCTCCGGCGACACCTCCCGAGCAACCCCCACCCCAGCCAAACCTCCTTTACTCTCCTCCGAAACACTCTGCACTGAAAAATTACCGAAATCATTAAAAATCTCATCCAATTCCTTCAACAAACCCTCCTGCCCTTTCGAAGCGAAACTCAACCCATAATTTAAAACATCATCTCCTTCATTCGAGCTCGAATCGGATAACGAGAAGAAATAGTGAGAATCATCGACTTTAACGATCGCCTCGTCTTTGATCAACGGCCATTGAACCTCATCGGAAACACAAGCGAGGATTGCGACGGAGTTTTCGCCTTGGCGAATCCGGAGAATGGAGAAATCTCCGATTGCGAGCTCAACACTGTATTGTTTATCGATTAGATGGATAACTGCACCGGGAATGGTGATTAGGGTTTCTTCGACGGGTTTAGGTTCGAGGTCGGGAGGTGCGGAGGGGGTTTCGGAGGTGGAATTAGGGTTAGGGTTTCGGTAATCGTCGGGGAAGAGGTTATCGACCATGTCTGACATGTGGAGAGTAGGGTAAAGAGAAGAAGATTGAGGATTGGTGAAATTAGGGTTAGGGTTGGGATTGAGGGTGAATGCAGAGGAAGAATCGGGGTTGGATTGGTCAATGTGAGGGTATAATGATGGTCGATGATGAGTTGGTTCTTGAGACGCCATTGTTGTGATGAAGAAGATGAAGATGAAGATGAAGATGGAGTTATGAAGAAGAAAGCTTAATGGCGAAGTTGCAGAGGAGAGAGAAAGAGAGTTGACGTGTGGGCGTGGGGAGTTCGCGTATGAGCAGTTTTTTTTTTTTTGAGTTTTCGTTGGGTTTCGTGGGAACTCCCGCGCTCTTACCGGTAAACCATAAACCACCTTTGTTGCCCTCTGTGAATTGTGAGTTCTAGTTTTGCATTGTGTTATAACTTAAAATAATGAGTAGAGCGGTCAAAAGTTTACATGATATTATAATATGATACGAACTCGATATATAAAAGTAGGTTGGTGTTGAGCATTTTTTATATGTTTATTTAAACGGATTATAGACGAGTTTAACTGTTTAATAAGTTGGTCGGATTAGTGTTGAGGTTGTCAACACGAAACCGACACGGTTTTATTTGTTTAATTTTAGAATATAGATATTTATAAAGTTATAGCGTGATATGAAGATGAAGGTAAGAAATCAAAATTTTGCACTTCATAATTTAAATTTCGATACACGAGAAAGGTTACTGGTTAGTCAAACATGAGTTCACACAATGATTGAACAAAATTAGGCACGAAAAATCGATTTATCATAACTTTCTAAATTGTATGGCTTAAACGGGCTAAACAGGTCGGGTTAGTGTCAATGGTCTTTGACACGATTAGTTAAATATGTCAGGTTAGTGTCAATGGTTTTTGACACGATTAGTTAAATATGTCGTGTTAATGTCAAGGGTTTTCAACACGTGTATTTTTAACACGACACAACATATTTGACATGTCTAATTGTGAGGAACTATGCTTTATATGTGACTTGTGAACTATACTCTAATTTTTTTTTTGAAATTATTAGATTAATCCTTGAATTGTTACATAAATGATTTCAATTATTTTTAGGAAAAATTGATAGGAATAATCCCACATTTGGTCGGTCTTCCACAACTGGTACCACGTTCAATTAATCCAGGCATAATCCGACCTTTGACCCCCATATTCTCTCAGTGGTACCGGATGATGGCAACCTGTTTGACCATACTAAATGACCGTTGACTTTTTAAAAAAAAAATTCAAAAAAAGAGGAAAACTCCTTCCCTCCCCAGCCAACCCCCCACCCCCTCCCTCCCCCCCACTGACAGCCACCCTGCCTTAGTTTCCCCCACCATTGCCACCCCTTTCCCTTCCCCAAGCGAGCTCTCCCCTTCTGCTACCACCCTCCCCTTCCCCGTCACCATCTCCCCACCCCAAAAACAGCCGGCAGTGATGAGGTGAGTGGGGTTGGGTTGAGTCGCTGGCGGTGAGTGAGTGAGTAAGTGTTGAGCTCCGTTCGTTCTTGCGAGTGAGGGATGTGAGTGAGTGTGTTCTTGCGGGTGGCGTTCTAGAGGGCGCCGGTACGTGACACAATGTTTCCGACGGGGCAGGGGTGGGGGTGGCAACCGCGGGGGAAGGGGGAGGGGAGGTGGGGTGGGGGTTGGCTGGGGAGGGTTTTTACTTTTTTTTTTAAAGTTTTTTTTAATAACTTTGATTTAGAAGTTTAATTAAAATTTTAAGTTTAAAATACACTTAATTAGCTATTAATCATGTAATTAAGAGAGTTTACTTGTAATTGTAGGTCACCAACAGGTGAGGGACCATTGAGAGAATATGGTGTCAAAGGTGGGATTATTACTGGATTAAATGAAGGTGGTACCATTGGTGAAAGACCAACCAAAGGTCGGATTATTCTTATCAATTTTTCCTTATTTTTATACGAATTGAGCTATGTATTGCTTAACTTCACTACAAAGTAACTGAATATGTAACAATTTCTCTCTCTTTTTTTTTTGTTAAGAAATGAGTTGATTATTAGTTGTCAATAACTAGTGTCCTTCATTATTTTGATTTGTTTAGAAGATGGAAGCATCAAATTACCTCATTTCATTTTGTGTTGTCGCGGTGGGGAAAATGATGGAAATCATCGATGATGTCACATATAGGTATGGGCAGATGAATTATATTCTTGTTAGTTAATAGTACTCCTTATCTAAATATCATGGTAAGTTATATAAATTTGTTGGTTTGTGATTTCATGATCGTAGCTCTAAAGATGCATATGAGGTAATCTATGCCATTGTATGACGATGCATCATAATGCATAGACATCTATGTGGGATGATATAAAACAAAATTCAACTACTATATGATGCACTTATACATCCAACACGGCCCTAAACAACATGATATCCACAATGATTTAGGATCATTCCCGATACGGGTTCTTTCTTGTGGTTGTCCACAATGACTTGGGGATAATTCCATGTTATAGGTTCTTTCTAATGGATGTCCAGTGATGATAGCTATATGCAATAACACATATCAGATTTCAACTCTCCCTCCACATCATTAGATAATGAAGCTAATCTATCGGTGGGTCTTCGTTGTAATGATCTTGATGCTCTTAATTTGAGAGACTCTGGTTTTGAGGAAGACAGTGAAGATTACCATGGTGCATATGACAAGGATGACTTGGCAATATAGGACAATATTCCATCACATAGTTCCAATCATGTTGCTGAGTTGGATCCAGTGTCCGCTGATGCTTGAAGGACATGGGCAGAGAACATTATATGAACTCTTGAAGGTGAATTTTCTTTGGGGAAGCTTTCGATTCTTTAAAAAAATTGAAGGATATGGAAAGTCAGAGCTTTCAAAGTACACTAGTGTTGTAGTGCATAAGGAACTAACAATGTAAATATAAGTAACGTTTCTGTGCAATTAGAATACCTATGCTTCCCATATTCAAAATTGTGAGGTGCAACGATCTCCATGCAACTAACTATTTTGGAGATGTCAACTCTATTGATCATTGATTGCCCACACTTCACTATGTTGCTAGTCACATACAAGATCTCATTCGAGTTGAATATTCTCTTAAAATTAGTGCGATCATACAACTGTTTAAAGAGATATTACTTCAATAAACTATTACATACAAGAGAGCATATCTTTATTAAATTGGAAAAATTGATAAGAATAATCCGACATTTGGCCGGTCTTCCATCAATGGTACCACCTTTAATTAATCCAGGTATAATCCGACCTTTGACACTCATATTCTCTCATTGGTCCGTTACCTGTTGGTGACCTACAATTACAGGTAATCTTCCTAATTACGTGATTAATAGCTAATTAAGTGCATTTAAAACTTAAAGTTTTAATTAAAGTTTTAAATCAAATTTAATAAAAAAAAACTTAAAATAAATCCACCCCTTCCCTCTCGTCACCTGTTGCCCTCTCGTCATTCTATTCGCCACCCAAACACAACCCCATACTTTGTGTTTTATCCTTGCTTGAACTTCGAGTTCCATGGCACATATTAATCCTTGCTACATTAATCCCACCAACAGCAAGAGCCTCAAGCTGCTCGAACTCGCTCGAGGCCGGTCCAATTGTACAAACAAGCTTGGTTCGCCTTGTACTCCTGAATCCATTCTCCTTCAATTCAGCTTCTGTAACTGCGTCTACCTCAATTGTTGCTGCCACAGAAGATTCTAGAATGGAGATTGCAGGTTCCGCTTGAGAGTGGTGAGAAAGTTTGAAGATCATGAGATGATGATGATGAAGAGGAAGCTTTAAAAGATGTTTTAATGGGGAAAGAGAGTGAGGTTGTAAGGTTGGAGGAAGGGAGATGTAATGTTGATTTAGCGGGAGGAAATGGGGGTGGGGGGTGGGGTGGCAGTAATGTTGGCAGGGGGAGGGAATGGGGGTGGGGGGTGGGGTGGCAGTAGTGTGGGCAGGGGGGTTTCCTTTTTTTAAAAAGTTTTTTTTTTTAAAAAAAAAGTCAACGGTCATTTTGGTCGGTCAAACAGGTTGTCATCATTCCATATCAATGAGAGAATATGGGTGTCAAAGGTCGGATTATACCTGGATTAATTGAAGGTGGTACCGTTGATGGAAGACCGGCCAAAGGTCGGATTATTCTTATCAATTTTTCCTATTAAATTTTATATTTTAATCTCCAACTCGAAGCCAAAATTTGCTTTAAGACACTTCAATTATTGCTAGTTTTTCTATTGATAATTAAGAATTATACTTAATAAAGTAGTTAGATAGTGCATACAGGCATATCCATGCTAATTGCAACATTAAATAGGATGTCGAAAAACTTAAATAGGTCAATTTGAAGGTTTACATATTTAACATATGAACATGTCGGGTTGAGATTTTCAATACATATAGGAGATGTTTGGTTGGCATGGGAATTGAATTCCTATAGGAATTTGTAGTTCATTGGAATTTAATTCTTATATTGAATTTCCCATGATTTACCAAAAGTTGTTTGTTGTTCATGTGGGAATTTGCAAATCATGGGAATTTTCACTTACCAAGGGGGGGCTTGGTAAGTTAATTCCTATGTTTTGTAGGCATTCCAAATTCCTAGGAATTTGCATTTCCTCCATTTTATCAATTTTGAGGCAACCAAACAACTAACACAAAATGCAATTCATAGGAATTTTGATTGCCCATGGAAAATGAAGGAAACCAAACAAGGCCATATTTAAACAAGTTGGATCAAGTCATAATATATGCGTGACCCAACCCTGCGAAAAATGGAAGACACGTTGAAGTTAGTTTTGATATCCCCAGAAAATAAAGATCTTGGGTTCATGATTCTTTGAGAAATTAAGGTTTTGAACAATAGTATTTCCTGGATTCCTAACTAAAGTAACTAAGTAAAAGTATATCAATATATGATAAGATACTGTTAACATTGCTAGACATGATTGCGCCCGTGGCCTAATGGATAAGGCGTCTGACTTCTAATCAGACGATTGTGGGTTCGAATCCCACCGGGCGTGAAGAAGTTAATAGTTTTTGGTTACTTAATCATATACGACATCATTATTTCTTGTTTTAATTACATTTAGGATAACTCACATCTTACCACTTACACTTTTAACGTTTTTCGAAACTCCCACCTTAATGATTCTTTTTTTTTTAAATTACCACCTTCCATTTCCAATTTTATTAAGAATTGCCGTCACTTAATGATTTATCTTAAATTCGTTAACAAAACCGTTAAAAACGTGAAAATTTTAGGTGGTTTTGAACAAAAAAACCTTATATTTATTACCCACGTCGTTGGCTAATATCATGAAATCGGAACTCGAACCAATCGTAACTCCCTGTATCAAAGATTAATTTGAACATTTTCTTCTCATTTGTAGCAGAATATTTGAACATTTTTATGCTGAAAATTATATGTTCTCTTTTACACGCCTTTGGCCCTCATACCAAAAAGACATTTTCTCTTCCAACAAAATAACACCCGATTTCCTCACTCAATAAAAATTACTCGTCCATCATCTACAACAACTACTTTTGTAATGTTTCTTCCGTTTTTATTAGTTGACTCATTTCTTTTTTCATATTTGTACATATATTTTCAAAATTTAATATTTTGGACTATGAGTAAGCAAAAATCATAAAAAATTGATATTTTAAAAATATGCAACCAGTGTAATCTATTAAGATTTCACTTGACTATATATTTTTTTTCATACGTATAAACAGAAAAATAGTCGAAGTAGAATATATGAATAGGGCCAAAAGTTAAAAAGTATCAACTTAAAAAAACATAGGAATATAATATTTACCGTTATAATAATTAATTGTTACCAATTAACTTATGTCATACATTATACCATGTGACATGATAAGCGTTTGAACTAATCGAGTGTTAAAATTTACTCTATTTCGACATCATTCTTTACATATTGCATAGTAGTTTTTGGAGAAAAACGTACAATTATTTACTTCATTGAAAAAGAATACGTGACTGGTTGGAGTTACTAGGTTTCTCTTCATCGAAAGAATTGAATTCATTCGAGATAGGGAGGTAATTTATCATTGGGATGAGACATTAAATCAGACCCTAACTTCAGTAGTGGTGAAGAGATTTACATAAAGAATTGGAGGGTTATTTTAAAAAATGAAAGCGAAAGAAGGAATGTGTTAAGGATGAAAAGACAGAGTAATGTAGGATGATTTTAAAATAAGTTAAGAACAAGATACTCTTAACTTTCCCGGGGCCATGAATGGTTTTCTTTGCAGATTATTACCAACAAATTTTCTTGAAACGAAAGGGCTAAATTTCCAGCTAGCACAATCAAAACAAACATTAACAGAAAGAGGGAAGGATGAGGTCCAGAAGTTGCAACCATCATCTATATCTATTTGGAACTTGAAAAAAAGTATCAGACAATTGCACCAGTTTGAGAAGGAAAAAATGTGAGCTAAAACCAAAGCAATGAAAATACGAGTTTATGATAAAAACTAATCCAGGGTCTGGTTTCATTTAACAATACATTATCAATGAAGAAATGCACATAATCTCAGTGCTGAATTAGCTGTCCATAGGACAACACGTCGAGGTAGATCAAATCTTCATGCCTAAGCCAAATATTAAGACCACAATGCGACTTCCCTTCCCAAATGGAAAATACAAAGTCAGCATACATCAAACCCAGATTACATAAGCTACCAACCACTGAGATTGTAACGTACTAGGCAAGAGCAGTAAAATGAACCGCGACTAGAAAAGGTGGTTGCATCATTTCTTCTCCTCCTCACTTGGCGGCTTGTCTTCATCCTTCTTCTGGAAACCACATAGCACAGTAACAAATATGAAATTTAAATTGGCATTTAGCAATTAGAAACAAAAATCATTTTTTTGCTTTCTAATGGTAATTATAACGACCAACAACAATTGGATATTAACTCACCTCAGATTGATTGTGCATGGAAGCCAGCAAATCCTTCACCGAAGGATCATTTGGGTCAACTCCAGGAAGCTGTCAAAAGGCAACATCAGATTTATAAATGGATATTCACCATACTCTCCTGCAGTCCTACTACGGCAATACATGGTTTCAACTACCAACTAGCTTCACTCAATCTATCTAATTAAATTTTATATTAAACCTTTTTCTTTTTAAACCATGAACTTCTTACTTGAGCTTATTTGAATTATACACCAAGCCAGAAACAGGCAACAGAAAAGAAGCAAACTGGAACCAAGAACAAGCAGTACAAGGTTGAACCAAAGCATTTTCCATACTCGCATTCACAGATGATAGAGTGCAGTAAGATGAGTTGCATAACGTACCGAAGCAATTATTGATGAAACAAACGACTCATCTGCCAACAAGTTACTCATATCTGCCTGACCTGACTGACTTGTTGATTCTTTTTCACTTTCCTCCACGGAGAGCTGCAGAGCTGAATGAATAACACAAGGGGTTAGCACATAACTTGAACCAATATGATGGGTTTCAAATGGAAATGAACTTTGTAAACTTTCTCAGCATCCACTTATTCGCAAGAAGGCAACCTCGGGTATTGTCATCTAGAAATCTCAGCAGAGAACAAATAACTTTAAGAGCTATTTGGGTGGGAGGTTTCCGCAAAGGAAACAGAACGTTACTGTTAATTCTTCAATTTTAGTTGATTGTTTCAAATATATCTATTCCCTAAGTGGGATCACCCCATAAGCACTCTTTGTAAATCTCCAGCTCCCTTAGATTCTCAATTCCCCACTTTGACCTTTCGACACCTCGCCCCCGAATCACTATAGATCCTACTATCTCCACTTTCCTACCACCACCACATCCAAATGCTGCCAACAACAACCACTGCCACCATCCCCTCTATGTCAATTTGTCCAATAACAGAGTCCCTCCCTGCCATAAGCTAGACAATTTCCATACACAAGCCAAAGCCAACCCCTCCATAGTCCCCCAGCTGCCATTTAGCCCACAAATTTGACAGCAAAATCCGATTTGTACATATGTCCGAGCAAGATAGGGTCAAAGAAGAGGGGGCGAAAGAAGAGTGGCACTTCCTACTCCATGCAAGCAGCAATAGAAATTTAGTTGCCATATTTTACCTGATACTGGTTCAAAGAGGTAGGAGTAGGAGCCTCTAAATTTAGAAACAATGTTATCTCTGTCGTGGAATTTAAAGATCAGATACAGGAAAGAGGCCGAATTAATAGACTCCCACATGCAGGTTGACGTGCATTACACAAATGAGAATGTCACAAAATTTCCTTTAGAATAGGAAGTGAACAAATAATTTCTATAGGGAAAGCTGTCTCGTGTAAGAAACTTCAAACAATCTATAACTACTGGCACAGAATTTATTACTTCTACTTCTAAACTCACGGCAGTTTCAGAGACCTAGATTTTATCAGAGTTGCTTATGTGACCCTTCAGCACAAATATATTGTAACATAGTGGTTTTTGACATAATAAACGTAAGCATAATAGGGGTTTAAATCCTGGTGAACACCTACCCCTTCCACAGGTAGTCAGGTACCCTCTACTGTGCTTCCCGAACCCGTCCCCCACCTCTTTCTCCTAAAAAACGATAAACACCAAAGCCAGGGAAGAATTTTCATCCAAACTTATATTGGTGCTCCACCTAGCTCCCACTCTTCACTCTCAAATGGTTGACATAGCGGACGCTGTGCCTTTCCTGGTTTCTCTTTCTAAGTTTAAATAAATCAAAGAATAAGGAACCATACTTGTGTAAAAAGAAGGAAGAGGGAATTTTAGGCCGGAAGATAAGAATGTCGATTGTGAAGTATTGAAGTTCTATTTCTCAAAAACAATTTCAAAAAGGTTTGTTTCTAAAAAAGCATTATTTTATGAGTCCTCCAACAAAGTAAGCAATAAAATTAAAATTTTGTAAAATTATTATTGTGAAGTTCCTTTCATTAATTTCATACAGCCCACAGTTTGTGGCATTCATATCAGCTATCCCCCGAAAAGTAAGTCCAAGATTTGCTATTTTACAAGTAAAACCAATGGTCAAAACCCTAAGGTAACCCCAGCCCCACCGTACCTTCCCTTTCATCTCCTTTACTCATCCCTGTCCAGCTGTCCTCCATCCTCTCTAGGTCTAGTTCTTTATAACTACGCATTTTCATTACTTCCCTTTCACCTTCGCCTCCCAGTTTTCTTCCTCTTACAATCTTACTCTACTGCTTTATTATGCATCTTTCTAACCATTTCTTCGTTTTACAGCTGACAAATACACGCAAAGCTCCATACTAGTTGACAGCGGGTGTCAATATTAGAGAGATTAAACAAGTCTCATTATTGTTCCTTTGTTTATTCATCTTCCCTTCTTGCATAAAAGTTTTTGAATGTCTTCAGAGCAAAAAAAAAGTTATCGCAACGGTGCCATGATTGAGATATTTCGTTCCTAAATATGGGATTTCAAAAAATTATGGGGTTTCAGAACATGAAGCATTTCGGCCTCGTCGAAACACAAGCTACCAAGTGTTTCCATATTTTACGAAGGTCTTTATCCATGCTCTCCAAGAAAATCGAAGTAATTACGTAATGCAGGTAACAAGATACTGACTAACTACCCGATATTAGCAATACGCTACTGCAAACAATCTCTTTCCCATCTCCCTTTCCTTTGTCGTAGCAAAAAAGGATTTAAGCACAAAAGAAGGGAGGGATGATTGTGATTCCTTTTTATTTACATCATCCAAAAAAGCCATTAGGTTAGGGGGAACCAAGACAGGGAAAGAGAATTGAGGACCTTGATTGCCATATCGTGTGTCTGGCTTGCAACTTTTTGTTTCGATTTCTCCATCTCCAGTAGAGTTATGACTACCCTAAATGAATACATTGTTTTCTCAACCCCTCCAAAGGATTTTAAATTCCCCTAAACACCTCTACACCCTCGCCGACACCATAACCACCATCACCCTACGAATAAACATCGTGGAGTCAACGGTATGTCCACCAGAGCCGTACTAGCAACCGTTGTGCCAATGAAAATCAGCGCCAAACCCAGAACGCCGCCACCAACAAAAACAAACTCCAAAGAATGCTTAATTGCTTACCTCATCTTACCCACCACCATCGACAACCTGACCATCTTTACCACCAGATGCATACTATTCCCCACAATCTAGCCGTCCTCCAACCTAGCAAAGTGTCTCGCCACCACCCTTCCCATAAATCATCTCCACATTATTATGGGCCTTCATGGCCATTTCTCTAAACACCCCAACCATAACTTGCCCCACCATTCACCACCATATTACCTTGAGACCCAACCCCGGCTAAACTTATTCCCCCTCAAGAGCATCAGATCAAGGGAAATGGAGTATATAGGGGTAAAATCTTGCTGGTTACTTAAAAGAAATAGTGTAACACAGATAAGGACCCCTATAAGATGATAGAATTCTAGCATTTAAACTCCACATCTGAGCTTTCTACTTTCTACAGTCAAATTCAGCCCTATAAGTCCATCTCCGCAATTCCAACCACCAAACTAGTATATGAAAGAGAGATAAGGAGAAAGGTGGTGCACTTGGAAACAAATCTGGACAGTGCAGTGGATCTCTTCGTGCCAAAGGTGGACATTTGTGGTGGTGATTGGGATGGAGTTGGTGGACAACCGTAAGCGAACAATTCGGGATAGATTCAATTAAATAATAGTTCGAATTTGTTAAGCTAAAGATTATAGTTCGGGTACTTAAAACACCTACCTCAAAGTCAATTGTGTTGACTGGTTGGTGAGCAAGTTAATTTTAGAAAAACAATATATTTTTTCAAAAGTTTAAGGATAAATAATACTTGCTCCATTTTTCTGAAAATTGCAACACCAGATTTCGGCCTTAGTCTTAAAAGCGCGCCTTGGCAAGGAGAGGAGCGGCTGAACCCAGGAGAGGAGAGGCATGCGCTTCTTGTCACCTAGTGACTTGCCTTTAGTTGGGAATGCGGGAGAGGAGAGAGAGAGAGTACATCTAAGTTGAAAACTCAAAAAAACAAACATTGCTTCAAATAGGAACTTGGCTTTAGTTTACCATTTCGAGCAAAAAACCCTGTACTAATGGCAAGAGGTTGCATCAAAATCAATCCTAATATGAAGGAAAACCCTAATTCACGATTGAATAGCAATTAAATGAGAGCAACTCTCCGGAGGTTTTGTGGTAAAATGGTCCCTGAGGTTTTATCTCACAAAAAAATAACTTTTAAAGGTTGTTTGTAGGAATAGCAATGATTATTAAAGTAAATTATCTGCTCATTAATTATTTTTTGTAGGAATTAAAGTAGTTTTGTTATGAATATATTTAATTTAATACCCAAATAAAAATAAAAACTATAAGAGAAAAAGTGTGCCACTTACGACATCTCAATTTTACTCAAATTTCTGCCTCCTCAAACTACTTATTTCTTCTACTCTTTTCCAGCACATATTGATCAAAGGAAGATATTTGTGTTGTCACTTCAGGATATCGAAGGGAAAACCTCAGTTGGTAGGGTAAATATATGGCAGAACATCAATCGAAGAAGAAAGTAGGATGAGTAAGTAGGATGAGTAAAGGTGGGAGGAGTTTGCACGAATTTCCTCCATCGTGCTACGCCAAGGTCACATCTTACTCCGCCATGTTCTTACCTCTCTCTTACAATTATGGATGGACTAGTGGGTGATGGGCTAGGTAATGGCGGGTGGGGCTCACAAGGGTAGCACAATGGAAGAAGGGTGGTAACTGGGAGGTGCTTTCATGGGCATGGACGTGGAAGGAGATGGGTGTTGGATAGGTGGGGGGAATGTTAAGGCTTATTTAATGATTGCATTCACTGATTAGTCTTCTATTATTGAAGACGGGTAAATTGTTAGTTGATAGGTTAAGTAAAACTAATACTATTTGAGAAACTAAGGGTAAAGTAGGAATTTGTGAGTGCAAAAGCTGCTACATAAAGAAGTGTTGCAGGTTTTAGGAACATGGAAGGAAAGTGTTGCAATATTAAAAATGAATGCAAGTATATCCTTTTCACAAAAAGTCTAACTTCCCAATAGTGACTAAAAGAACGTAATTGTAAGAATATATTGCCAAGTTCAATACTAATATCGAGCTCTAGTAACGTACTTACTATTTTAATTGCTTATTGTCGGAACATGGTTTAATGAGCCCTTCTACTTCAAGCAATTCTTCTTATAAAGCCAGGCTCGAACAAAATTTTAAGTTTAGGGGGAAGTTCGATTTTGGTAGCATTAATCAAGCTGAGCCAAGCTATTGTCTTAAGAGTTTGATTCAGCTTAGCCCGGCCCTGCTCAATTCAAGGCCTACTAAAGTAGTGATAATGAATGGTTAGGGGCAAAGAAAAAATTAAAATTGTGGGTAGTGAGGGAGGAGAGAACCATAGTCTTGTATCCTTTAATTATGCTTTCATGTTTTTTGAAATGACGTATCCATTATATTAGCTTTAGAAAACCAATCACCTTAGAATGAGTTGATTTGATTTCCCTATTGGAACCAAACGGAGATTTCTTTCTTGTTACCTTTCCGTTTCTCTTGTGTAAACAATAAGCCCCCCAAGGCTCCATTCCCCACCTTGATTCCTCTCTTTTTGAATTATACTTTCCCCATCCACGCTTCCTTTATTAATCCATTCTTTTCTCCATTGGTGAACTAAATGGCCCCTTAGTTTGTTCTCTTAACAGTCAATTGCGCGTAGCTCATAACATAACCAACTACTCAAAAGAATCTTCCCTTTCCCAAAAATTAGAACAAAAAGGGTTACTACTTTATGCATGACCAAATTCAATTTCATGAGTGCACGAGAGATGTATTGTTCATTAGGAAAGCTAAGGAAAAAAAGAATTTCAATGAATCTGATCTGCCTAGTGACATATGTTGGTTCATATTTCATCTCATATATAGATCAGAAAAGTTGCTAAAGACACTAATGAATGGATATTGCTACTGATCAGTAAAGTTGCTAAAGACATTGATGAATGGATATTGTTGCGAGAGTAATAGCGAAAGAACTCTTTCCATCCCTCTCTTGGATGTCTTCACTTGGCTATGTAGGAACAAACAATGATGGGATAAACAGTAAGGAACTTGTTAATGAGTTCAATCTAATAAAGAAAGCAAAACTAACCCAATTGCAAATCCTGATCAGCCTCGGACATCTCTGTATCTTGCACAGTGGTAGCAGAGGCAGGTTCATCCATTGACATTGCCAGTGCCTGCTGCAGCAGGGCGTTCTCGTCATCCTGTAGAAGTCACGGATTAGCCACTAAACAAAATCAATATAACAAGAGTCCATCTCTTGCACATATAAAAGAATGATACACGCCACGCAGATTCAGTTTTAAAGCAATAGCTAAAAAGTCTCCCATGACACCTCTTGCAATTTAAAGCTTTTCCCTTCTGCAATGTGCTGCCTACAACTCCCCTTTCATATTAGTTAACCCCATGCATTATGTTTTTGTTCGTTGATTGATTTGGTGGCCTCACCTAAGAAACCAAAATTACTTTGAAGCACACATCTTGTCTTTTCTTTTTCTTTGATAAGTAGCAGGCATCTTTTCTTTTCTTTTACTTTGATAAGTAGCACGCATCTATTCTTTAAAACAAGGGAAGAAATCACTTCAAAAGTAAGAAATACAATATAAATTTATAACAAAACCACATTATGAGAGGAAAGCAAAGGAAGATACACTAAGCGACTAGGATACTACCACGACAACCACATACCTCTGTCATGTCATTTTTCTTATCGGCTTCTGAACTTGCGGCCTGGGTACTTTCCCCCATAGTTGCATCTTGTGAGCTTTGTTCCCCTCCTGTTTCCTGTTTAGTTGCTTCTTCAGAAGCCCTTTTTGCAGCTGCTTCTTGCCTTGCCCTCTCTTCTTCCATTGAGACTCTGAGAGCAAGAGCCAACTCAGGATCCAGATTTGGATCTACACCAAAATCATATCCAGATACACCACCAGCTGCTGCTGCGGCAGCTGCAGCAGCAAAACCGCTTCCTCCTTCTCCATCTCCAGTAAATATGGGAGTACTATCACAAGGAAGTTCACATTCAGAAACCCACACAACTAAGTCAAATAGACAGAACTCAGTTTATTACAAAGTCGTCAATCACTGACCTTATTAGCACATCAGAGAGGGCACTGGCACCTGGTGGAACCTGGACAATATGGCTAGTGTCGTTGTTATTTACTGCAGAAACTAAGGCCGTGAGTTTCTCTGACTTGCCTTCCTCATCTTCACCAAAATCAACAACATCAAGTGCCACGCTGTTCTTTTTCAATTTCCTCCCAATCATTTCCAACGTTTTTTGGTCATATTTGACAGGGCTGATGACAGATAATAAGGCTAATAAAATCAGCTCAAACATCAAAGAGAGAGATAGATAAAAGAAAAGGTACCAACCTTCCAGCAAATACTATGATTCTTTGTTGCTGTTTTTTGTTTTGACGATGTTTAAGAGCCAACTGAGCCACCATAATTCCAGCTGCCAAGTTCATTTCACCTCCTATTTCCAAACCTGGCACCAACAAGTATCACTTATGCTAAGAATTTTTTCTAAGGAGACGAACTACATCCCCCTATTATCAAATCCAACTTTTCAAAAGATGAAAGAAAGCCCAAAAAGAAAACACCCTTTGTATTGACAAAGTATGGACCATTTTCAACCTAAAAATCAGGAAGAGGCTTTATAGGGTATTTTTCCTTGACCTACTTCTCTATCATGAATGAGAAACAAAAAGAAAACCTGACTACATTGCCACCTGGCCCACCTCAAATCGAGATCTCTCTTTTGCACTATTGACCTTGCAGGTACCCAGATTCATGGATCATTGCCATATCCCCAAACTTCTAACATATTGTTTAAATAAGAGGAAATGGAAGGAAAGAAAGAGAAGAGAAAGGGAGGGGACAATTTCAATTGTTTGGATAAATGGTTGGGGGGATGGAATGGGGGAGAGACTGAGAGAGAGGGATCCATTTTTCCTCCTTTCTTGCTAAGCATAATCCCTCCAAAATTGGAAAGATAAAGGCTCTGTTTGTTTCAACGGAAAACAATTTTCATGGAATTCAATGGAAAACATGATTTTAGAGAAAGTTTTCCTTTGTTTGTTTAATTAGAGGAAAACTTGGGGAGAAAATATAAATAGAGTAAAAGAGAAGGAAAGATGGGAGGAGAGAATATAGAGAAGTAAGGAGCGAAAGAGGAAAATGTGGCATACCTTCTTTATAAAAGTAAATTGGTTTTCCTCTTCTAAGAGAATTTTCCCATCTTTAAGAAAATTATTTTCCCCTCTTACAAAAACAAACAAAGGAAAATGGAAGGAGGAGGAAATCCATTTTCCAAGAAAAAGGTTTTCCATCAACAAACGGAGCCAAAATGAACCGCACTTTTCCCCTCTCTTTCTCTTCCCTCTCCTTCCGTTCCCTCCTTCTTTGCTATCTAAACAAAGAATAAGTTCTAACCAAAGTATGAAACTGACGGTCAAAAGGCTACAGGACAATCCAATGAATCATATTAGCCCACCCACCAAAGATATACCTACAAAAGGAGGCAAAAGAAAGAGATGAAATCCAGGCGGCAGGAAAGAAATATTCAGCTAAGAGTTCTGTTATGTAGTGAACCCCTCTCTGCAAGAGATTGTAGTTACAGCAGCTAGATGATGATGGGAAGGGTAGGAAGTTGTAATAACTAGAAGGAAATCTAATGAGTAGGATATGAAAAAATATTTGTGAAGTCGATAGAGGAACTTGGGAGAGCCCTCATTTCTCAAATGTGAGGATTGTAATTGTCATTCCTTCTCCGTGTTAGATATACAATGGTTATCTTAGCCCTCAGCTAAGAATTTTGTTCTGTTATTGTATTTGTTGTGATTTTGGGTTCTTAGTAAACGACAATTCAAAAATACGGGGATAAAGTGGCATGAATAAATGAACACTATGTACCCATTTGCTGGCCACTAAGCATCATCTCAACGACAAGCATTGCCATTACCCCACATAAAGAAGAGTTGTAACTACGCGTAAACAACTAAATGCCTCTCCAACCCATCAATTTCTTCTAGAACCAAACTCTACCAGACTAGACCTACTGATAGAATCAATATGCTTTTAAGTTATGTAGAAACATATCAATCCAACCCGCGAATCTTGCTAAACGTTCGATTCTGCAGCGCCAATGAAACGAGCCTCTAAAAAACAATATAATTAAATCAAGAGAGATAAGTAGAAAACTAACCATGCATACAAGCCAAAATCTTTCCAAGGTCACTAGTGGGAGTAACCAAAACACGTACACCTTTTCCAGCCATGGTCAAAATTCCCACAGTATTCTCCGGATTCGACTGCTCGTAATCATGTTATTAATCCAAAATCAATCAATAATATCACAAATTAACTAAGAACTTAATGAAATCAATCCAAAAGACAACAAATAACAGCAGCATAAGTAAATTAGGGTTTTTCGGGTATCGAAGTAAGAGAAAGAGAGGAGACCTGAGTTTTAGCGCCGCAAATGAGATTGACAGCGTCGGAAAGAGCTTGAAATCTGTTGGGAGAGTAATCGCCATTGCGCATCCACTCTGAATTGTCAATGCAGATCATAGTCGCCTGAAATTGCAATCAAAAAAGAGGGCAAAATGGGGGGAAAAGAAAGTTAGTGATCAAACCCTAATTGAAACTCATTTTCTAAAAAGAATTCGAATTGAAGTGAGTAATTAGGGAAACCTCGAGCACCATGATGATGAAATGGAGAGAGAATTCAGAAATCGATAGATCGAAGACGATGAACTGAAGAAGAAGAAAAGGAACTGGAACACAAACTCGGGTGTCTTGGGTAGGAGGCAAGTATATATGCAGGAGAAATGACCGATTGTTCTTCTCCTAAGCAAAACAATAAAAAGGAAATATTATTGGGAAATAAATCAAATGATTAATTAAAAATGTTTGAATGAGTTGGCCATGGGTCGGGTTGGGTTGGGTCGGGTGGTCGGAGAGTCGACACGACATGACACGAGTTTATCCGCAGCTAGTACGAACGGACCTGCTTGACCTTGTGGTAGGCGTGGACTGTTTATGGACATCATTTTTAAATTTTGGCACGAGCTCGACATGACATGAATTTTAAAGAACAACTCAGACCTGATTCGGCACAGCACGTGGAATGGTTGTGCTTCAAACACTCCTTTGAAATTTTCGCACGAGCTCGACAAGACATGAATTTTTCTTGCCCCTACCTAATATGACACTAGGCCCACACGTCCCTACATGTGCCCAACTCTAGTTTGAAGTAAGAACTCGTAGAAGAAAAAAAAATGTGTCACCCTCCCTTCATAAATTGTTATCATTTTTTAAAAAATTGTTACATTTTTTACGATTAACTAATTGTTGACCTAAAGTGATACCTTGCGCTATTGCATATAAGTTATATTATCAACTTTTAGTTACATTAAGTGAAGTATAAATATATTTTTATTGTTTGCGAATAAATTTACTTAGGGCTTGTTTAGATTTACTAAAAACAGTTGAACTGAACTGAACTGAACTGATTGGTGTTGAACTGAACTGAACTAAACTGAACTGAATTGAATTGAATTGAATTGAATTGAATTTAATAAATATATAAATAATATTTAAACAATAATTATATGAATATTAAATAATAATTATAATGATAAGTAATAATAACGAATAATTATTAATGAATAATAATAATTGTATTTTGGATATTTTTAAATAACAATTATAAATAAATAATATTAATAATCATAAATCAATAATAATAATAATAATTATTATTATTATAATGATAATTAATAGCAATTATTTATAGTCTTTGTATTAATATATTAATATCTGATGATGATTATATAATAACAATAATATCTAAGAATTAAATAAAGGAAAGGATACGAAAGAGAAATCAAGTAAATTCTTGGTAGATTAATAAGAGAAAAGGTTATAGGTGATGGGGATCAAATATCCATTGCACTACAAAACTCCGAAAATGTGGGACTACATACATAGAGTTTAAAACGAGGGATTAACAGAACACTACAAAACTCAAGCCCTTTCCCAAGGGTGCTTGAGGCAAGAAAATGCTCTCATGTTGAATTGACTTGTTGATAATGAGTTACAATAATGAACATAGCCTGTATAATCTATTGAACAGTGTTTAATTTTTTTTCCCTTTGTAAGATTCACAAAACAACAGTGTTCATTTATATGTGATAGAATGAGCATCAAGGAAGGTGAAAATAATGAACACCATCTCTTTCATTATCATCCTCCTCCTCGTAATCGTAATCACTACTCGTATCACTATCATAGCCAATCCTTTCTCCGTCTACAAGACTTGTTCGTCGTGAGGTAAAAAGTACTCCTACATCTCCATAATCAACCAGTGACAACCTTCTCCTAGACCCTTCATGTCTCCAGGAAGTTCTTCGACTACTTGTACTCATAGAGTTGTTACTCAAACCATCTCTTTCCACATCCCGAATCAAGGGCATTGATGTTGCAGAACTAAGTCGTGCATTATTAGAATTATTGTTTTGCTTAGCCTTCACTCTTCTCTTCCATCCATGTAGCGATTTTCTTACGCCTTCAGAGATCACTGTTCTCTTGAACCTTGATCCCATCTGAGATGCCATCAGAATAAAGATGAAAAATTACCTTAAAATCATGCTATGAACTCAAATCCTAACTTGAGCTAATTGGCTCTTGGTAAATTCTTAGTTTTTTTTGACACATTACCTGGGTAATTATGACATAAAGTGGGAATGTAATGTAGCTACACCAAACTTGAGAGATTATCCTACATCCATAATAACTCAAAATAAGGTTATTCATGTACATAAACATTTATCATAGCCTTAATATAAAGACCATAGTCCTCCATCCGGAAAAAAAATGCAAAACTTTGACTTTTGCATTATTCACATAATTTGACTTTGACCATAATGTGATACATGCGTATAAAAACAAATGTTAGTCTCAATGTATATAGTATTAATATATGAGTCTTTCATAATTTTAACACATATAATTAGTGATATCAATGGTCAAAGTTTGTATTGGTGCATGTAAAAGTCAAATTGTTGCATTAACTCTAGGAGAAAACATATTAGTTACCCAAATGTCAAGCGAATCGCTATATAGCTTGGGCTGTTCATAAAGCAAGAAGTTCCATCAATTTCCCACTGCGGAAGAATTAGAATACTGTTGGAATCAAATGAAAACCAGAAATAAGGATGAGAAAGAACATGGAATTGAATATGAACTTCTTACCAATGACCATAAGAACATTGCCATTTCAAATGCATTCTGTTTAATGTGTACAAATAAATATCAGAATAACAGTTGAAGTAAAATGCTTTAGAACTAATAATCATAGCTCGGTAACTCATACTCCTCGGTACCTCAAAGTACTCGTGTCATATTCTCGAAACTCGGACAAGCATATCATATTATATGGATACTTCTTTTTTGTTTTGCTGAAAAGACACGTACTCATTGAAACTTCATTTTGGGCCAAATTAAAAGAAAACATTTCAACTTTAGCCGAACCAGCCATTTAGACATGTATCGATCCAACGTGAGTACTTAAGTCCGAGTAACACAAGCTTATTTCCCTTGGTTTTGCTTACCTGGAAAGATATGAATTGTATGAACCTAAGTAGAAGCCTAGGTTTTCCAAACCAGAAAAGCTCATCCCTCAATTTAACTTTAAACTCTTGGGTTTTGACATAGGATTGTGAATCCATGATCTCTACTGCGAGCTTCACCACTATGCGATGCAGCTTTGTACCGATTATGATGATTATCTTCCACATCCATGGACGTAAACAACTCAGCTCGAAATAATATTGTTATCTACCTTATAAACAAACAAAACAAACAAACAACTTACGATGGCAGGAACAAAGGAAAGCCAAAAATAGACATTAGAACCTGAAAAGGAAGCATATTGGTTAATTTTTTGAGGATCATTCATAGAACTAGCTAAAATCCTGAATAAACTAAAAACTGTGACCAGGCCCCAACCCTCACGATTATCGTAGTCCATATTTGCAAGCTATAGACTTGGGAGTAAGAGGAAAAGGTAAGAGGCTATCCATCCCTATTCCTTAAGCACCCTCACTTCGTAAGATTTGAATCCCAATTCTCTAAGATCTAAGGTAAGACTATAACCAGTGAGTTTAAGTTTTGTTTGGTTGCTATTATGGCCACCTTTAACAATAAAAGCTTACAGATATTAGTATTACTTCATATCGCGTGTGGTTTTGTTAGATTTGTTTCATTGTCTAATGTCAATTCTAAAACATACATTTTTTCCTAATATAAAATTAAAGACATTGAAGGTCAAATGTATGCTTTGAAGACTGTTGAAAAAACAACTTCTTGCACAGGAAGAATGTTCAGATCTTACCATGAAAATCAAGGAAAATACAAAAAATGGCATAAATCCAAAGAGGCAAGCTGTAGAACCAAAAAATAAATGAAGTCAACGAACTTTAAAAATTTTTGACATAAATACAAGTTTAACTCGGTATGAAAAAGATTTAGTACCTGATACCAACAATATCCCGAACTTCTTCATCCATACTTCTAACCATATAATTGAGAAAATCATAGGACAAGGGAAGTTGATGAGTCTGTTAATTTCAATAATATACAGTTAATTGATCTAGTAGGATCCAATTACTTCTTCCATATAGAATTAGAGAGGATAATGTTTCGCTTGGGACATCTGGAAGTACTTACAGTAACAAACCCAAAGCGGAGAGCAATGTAATCGAACTTGTTAATCGAACTCCAAAATTGACGGCTGAAACAAAGCTATACACTGAGATAGTTCTAGATGTAGAATAGCTACACAACAGTCAACAAGTACAGTTACAAACAGATCATGGATAGTTATACCCATGCCTGATACGAGCATCCAAGTACGAGTAACCTAGCTTACAGGTTATAATATGACTAAATAAACACCAAAAAGAAATTAGCAAACAGCTGCTGCAAATTGTAAACTTACCAGCCAAACAAAGACTGTATGCTGGCTCCATGGATGTGATGCATGGTGAACAACAAAGGTACACAAGCGCTTCAACTTTGGATGGTCTATTTCAGAAAATCAGTTAAAATCAACTCATCAGACCAAACGTCAAATAACAACTTAATCAACTTGAAAAATTGAGCACATTAACAACTAAGTGCCATCAGAATCTGTTAAGATATACTAATAAACTGTTTTAAGAGAAAAGATTAAGATTTAGACCTTCTAATGAGGTTTGTAATGCCATGGATTTCGCTTCATCTTCCCATGTCCTCCAGCTATAGATCTTTAAACAAAGAGGATGAAAAAACCAGAGTCATCCTTACTAGAAAACTACACTAATATTCACCAATAAAATCGAAGAAATGAAGTTTAAATCCAACCTTAAGAACAGCAAATGCAATGGCTAAGGAGCTGTAAGTAACATGAGTTACACCGAGAACAAACAACAAGCGATGAAGTTGCTCGAGACTTTCGTATGAAGCAAAAGACTCGTAGCCCTGTACGTAAAAGAAAACAATTCATAATTCACGATTTATATGCTCCGTAGTTAAATACATGCAACATTCGAGTGTGACTGTATTTTCATGCAGAATCTTGTTAAATTCACATCGATTCATATATTCAATATTCTATAATCTTAATAAAATAAAATTAGAATACACTAAAGGACACATCTTGCTCTGAGGTCAAATGTTACATGTATTGAAATTTGAAAAGAAGAGAGTGCATGAGATTACCTCGGCACAATGTCTGTGGGGAGCATGACTATTAGCATGATCTTGGTGCTTAAGAAGAACATCCTTGGAGTAATTAGAAATGATGGGATGTTGAATAACCACCAATGTTTGAGTTGCTGTAGAGTCTGGTATGCATGGGTAGAATCTAGTGCTAAACATCGAGGATTTTATACAAATCTTGGCCACAAAAATACTCCAATGTCCCAGCAAAAGGGAAAGTACCCCAAATACTATAAGCTCTACAAACATAAACCAAGTGTAAAATGTAATGCACTTTCTTGAAGCTTCACAAGAATATAGGCTAGTCACTAGTGTAAATAAGATTTTTTTCATACAATGATAAGGCCATAAGGGCAAGTACTATTTAAGATAAAAAAAAATTATAAATTTATGTTCCATTTAGTTGTGCGGCAAACACTTTTAGATAGAAAATGATTCTCCATGAAAAAACATGAAAAACATTTTTCAAGGAAAATCTTAATTATAGAGTACTATTCTTTGTTCAATTCCTTACATGAAAAGTCGTTTTTAGCTAGTCAAAACACATGATATCAACCATCAAATCGGTTAATATAATCAATTACCAACTATCCTCTGCGCACCAAACACAGCCTAGTATAAAATTATAAAGCATTAACTAAAAAACAGTAACTCACAAATTTAAGAAGAAACAAAAAGGATTGATAAATAAAACTTATGCATAGATATTAGATAACAGCAAATACATGCATGCATGGATCACCTTCCTTAATTTTGTCAAGAGCAGCTGTCAAAGGTTTTCTCTTCCTCTTATCTAACCACTGAAAAAACATTATTAAATGGGCAATATAAGAGAAAAAATAGGAAAAATACATTAATACTTCAAAATTCAAAGTAGTAATCACCTGGGCAAAGAATTCAACAGATCTGGTGAAGAGGAAGACAGATGCAACCATGAGAGATATGACTGTAGCGACTGCCCATGTTGGAATTTCTGTTAATGGACGTCCTTCCTCCATTCTAATAATGCTCAGATCAAACTCTCGTTTATTTTTTTTTGTTAGACGTGTTACTCTACAAGGAAATTTAACAAGAATATGATTTCCAAACTTTGCGACTAAAGGTAAAATTACTTGTTTGTAACAATTTTTTGTGATTTTTTTTTTTTTGGGAGAAAAACACGTTTTATCAAAATACATTATTGTAGGATTTTATTTAAAAAGTCTAACTATCGATCATTGACCTTACCTTTTTTCCTTCCTCTCAATATTATCAAGTTCGAGATCTAACTTTCAAGTTAAGGGAGAATATGATCGAATCGGTAGAACCAAACAGATATGATAGTAAGATCCTACATAATTGGAGAAAGTTATAATTATAAAAGTCATGTTAAAAGTTAAACACGCTTCTACTGATTTATATCATTCACAAATGATGATCATAATTCAGTTTGTCTTAAGGTGTAAGTAACATATTTTTATAATTTTGGTAATAAGATCGAATTGTAAATTTGTAAGATCGGAGAATTGTATTAAGACCTTACCATAAGAATCTTTAATTTTTTAGTTGAACTAGATCGAAACATCCTACATGATTATAATTCTGTGAAATAGAACAACCTAGGAACAGAAGACATGTGTATTATGCTACTCCCTCACAGATGTAGCAATTCATCAATGACAGGCTGAAGATTATCTTCAACAAGCATCTCATCCACACCCTCTACAACTGAAGCTTGAAGCTAAATATCACACATTTTTTTTGCACTAAAAAACGATGAAAAAATAGTAGTATTGTGCTGTGAAAACTTGGTAATACAGATCCTTCCTTCATTGAAATAGTCCTAGATTACAATTAAACAATGGTAGTATTCTTCCCTCCTGCTTGTTTTTCAAAAAAATAATTGAAAGTTTTCCTGAGAGTTTGCAAACAAAAAATTCTCAAATACAAGAGTAAAATCTCCAGTTATCATTGAGGAGAAATTAAAAAAAAAATACGTTAACTCTATGCCTTCTAAACATCAGCATACCAAGAACCCCTGCTACATTCCAACCAAACCCCGCGAGCTATACCCACTGAGCCACACATTTGGCAACGTCGTTTAAGGTCACCACTAAGAGCCTGTTCGATAAAGTTAATTGTAGTCGTCATTGTTTGCTACCAGCTGTTGGCTATTATAGAAGTTGTCACTCTTCAAGACTTCAAGTAGTCATCAACTTAGAAGTCAGAGTAGCTGTCAGTATTTGGCACAACTAGCCGATTTAACAGGTAGATAAATTAGTCAAATGCTTCACTTTTGGCTTTTGGTTACTTTGGTAACTTTTGCAGAGGCCCATGAACACTGATACCACCTTGCACACCGACGAATTCTCATTGCCTATTTTCACGGATAACATGGAAACCAAAATCTAGATTGATATCCACAGAGGAATGCCAACAAAACTCATCCTTCTAGAGAAGAGAAAGGTTCGAGTAAAGAGGGCACAAACCGACAAGTGGTCCTTGGTTGGCCACGAAATTGTGGCCTGGTTGATTCATTCCGAAGCAACAGTTGATTACGGCTTTGTGGAAGAGATATCTTGGCATCAATAATGATGTGTCTTAATGTTTTCAACCATCAAGTTTTAGGTTTGGAGCTTCGTGAATTTGGCAACAAATAACCCGCTAGTTTGGGATGTTACAGGATTAAATCTCAGCGTCTTAGGTACCCGACCACTCTTGCATGGCCAAATGTGGGAATCACCAATTTCTTGCAACTCTGCAAGGATAACATGACTTCCCATTAATATTATATGTTGAAAACTATGTCGACATTAACATAAAGCACTAATGGTTATTTCTTTCATGCCAAATATATAGTGAGAAATGTTTTGTCTTCTCCATTTGGCCTTTTTGTCATTCCAATTTATAAGATTTGGACAGAACTATCACTCAATAAACATTCAACCTGCAAAAGCTCAGAATTTTTATAAAGCATGACTCAACCAATTTCTTCGCAAGTGTAGATAATAAGACTGCAGAGTAGCTTGCCTGCCTAGTTGTCTCCAAGTTTTAATGAGTTACAAGTATGAATGGTAGAAATAGATACTCACCAGCAGATAAATTCTCTAACAGGAACCTCTCAATCACTTCTTCATTTTGGGCGATGGTCAAGCTTCACCAAGAGAAGAAAGGTATCAGGTATAGATGCACATATAACTATGTCAACTCAAAGCAAGCTGGACAAGGATACCTGCAAGTGCTGTATATAAGTGATCCCCCGGCTTTAAGCAATCGAAAACCATTACTCAGTAGTCGAAACTGGGAAGTGCACAAAGGGAAGTGTTAAACAAAGTATAAAAGCAATAAGCCTAAGCAAAATAAATAGGCAATAAACAATTGAGTCAATACTCAATACGCCATCCTCAGCAACGATAAATAAGGGGGAATTGAGAAGGGCACAACAAGCCCTAAAGCAAGGCTTGAGCGATTCTGTTATACCACTTGGCCTTGAAATCCTAGTATATTCTACTTCATCTGGGACTCAAAGCTACACTTCAAGCTGTCTAACAAATGGAAATTCATGACAGAAAAGGAGATGTAAGAATGATGAGACATGAAAAATACTCTCCCAAACTTCTGATGCAGATGTATCACCAGCAATAATCAAGTGATCTCATTCAGACTTTAGCTACCCCCCTCCCATCCAAAATAAAATAAAAAAACAGCAACAAAAGGTTTGATGGTACGAAGGCTACTTAAGGTCTTAAGGTCAGGGCTAAAATTGAGATATACTGTCCAAGAGAGAGTTACCAGATCTTTAGCATGGTTGCAAATTGTGGGTTCTGGGCTAAAGCATTACCTATTCCTAACAAGAATCATTCTCCCAAATAGATTTGAATCTCAACATCAAAAGGAAGCACTTCTTCAATAATTTTGAATTAACAGTTTGAACAGAATGTGAAAACCTGCAAAACTAAATTATGTAATATATCCTGACAAGTGACTATAGTATAGACCCGTACGGCAGTACATGTACCAACCGCACCAACTCTTAAAAGCACTAGAACAACAAAATAGCAAATATGAGTATCTAACGCCATGTCATTGAGCACATCCGGCAACATATTTGATACACACAAAATTTATTAAGCCTCGGCAACAGAGAAATAGGAGTGCCATAAAAACAAAATAATAACACTTTTTTTTACAGTAATTACTTGGAGATTTGTTAGGTCATCAGTTCTCTCTGCATCTAGCACACGACGCTGAAGTGTTTGCCAACCCCAGCTTTCAAATTTCTGAACATGTCTAATTGATCCGTCATGAGTGCACTCTGCATCCACGAGGACCTGGTATTATAGAATTGAAAAGCTTTGAGCCTGAAGAACCAGCACAGAGCAAAGAATCTTGACGATTTATGAAACGCTAATTATGAAATAGGGAGAAGTGGAGAAATTCGAGTAGTTTCTCAATTTCCGTGCCGTCACATATTCAGAAAGATGTATATCTAGAAGAGCAAACACCAACTTAAGCATGCAAGTCAAATCAAGATATAAGCAAGCACAAAAAAAAAAACTTGATAGCATAAAACACGAAACAGAAATCTAAAAAGAGCAAATACAGAAGACTCTTGATGGTTTAAACATGTAAGCAATGCAAGAAATGAGACTATCAAAATCAAAGTATCAAATAAAAGCTACAAAAATGAAACTAAAGAATGGATATCATTTACTGATTTTGATAAGTCTGATAATGTTGCTTGAAACACGAGTACAAGACAAGAAAAGTCAAAACAAAGTTGAAAGATTTTTGAATTGGTAATTTGAAACTTTGGGGTTCAAACGAACCAAGAGTCTCAAGAAACTGTACTTCAATACTTATTGTCTACTAGGCAGTCAGTAGCCTTTCCAATCAAGTATCGTAAAAAAGCCTCTTTGAAAATATAGAAAAAAGGCTCAAAAAGACTCTTCAGAATTGTTTACTTAAGCTCATAGAGAACAAAGATAAACAATTAAAGAAACCAGACCAACCACAAATGGGACCAGGAGAAGACAACATGGTAACCTTGTCATAACCACAGGTAGATAGCTCCTCAGCATTAGCAGTCTGAAATACTTCATCTCTTGTACAGCCAATTACTCCAGAATGCTGCCCGTAAAACATTAGTTCTGGTTCGGAGATCTGCAATGTCAAGTGAGGACTAGCTGCCCTTGCTTTTGCTGCACGTTTCCTTTCCTTCCAAGGTCGCTTAGAAGTCCACTCCTTGAATACATCGAGTTTCTTTATCAAGGTAGAGTCATTAGCTGAACACAGAAAGGAACTAATTAGAAATCACTGCCCAAAGACATCACCCACTTGTATAAGAGCTACAATGCAACCCCCACATTCCTACACTTACATAATTTAGAAGCAGCAGAACCTCTGGTGGGAATCAGAGAAAATGATGTTCCATCAGCAACTAAGAGTCGACAATGATCACCCAGGGCATATTTCTGGACCATAGTTCTGCAAGCTGCTAGACGATGTCTTGCAACATCAACACCAGTAACAGAACCAGAATCACCAAGAAGATCTAATATCATACAAAGCTTTGCACCTGCCAGCAAAAGAGAAATAAAGACAGGTTTGAGCAATCTCTCCTACAAGTGTACTGTTGACATAAATCTCAGGTTTTGAAAAAAACTAGCATATGGCAGAATATGAAACTTCAAATTCTTTAAGTGCCTATAACAAAAGAAATGCTAGTAGCAGATCGAAGTCAGTCTTAATACACTGATTTGAAAAATGAGATTCGATTATTGCAACACCAAATTCGAATGGGGAATGAAGCATCTCAGGCCAAGTACCCCATGCATGATAAAACTATAAACCAATCCTGAGATATTTGACACAAAGAAGTGGTTCCATTTTACATGCTAATTGCTAAACCTTGACTTTATATCAGCTCAGAGAAAAATAAGAACACGAGAAATGAGCAAGAGATCTATAAACTATCCGAGAGATGCTCTAGAAGAGGGAAGTGATTTATACTCTGGACACAGCTTTATCAGCTACCTCGGCAAGAAACTTTGAGATTGAAACTAATACTTAGAAGTAGAAGTTCTATGGTAGTGATGCTTCTAGAATAACAAGTCATTGTCTACTAGCAACTTCAAAATATACACAACTTAGTACAATATTATAATTATGAAAGACAAATGTGGGTACCAGGAGCAGCACAAAGATCAAGGACATGGTCTCCTGGTAGGATGTTCAAAGCCTGGACCGCAGCCCCTGAAGCAGCATCAATTCCATAAACCTAAAACAGAAACAAAAGCATGCTTTCAAATGCTTGTGCCGCCGCCAACAAGGGATAAAATTTCAAACCAAATTGATTGAGCATAGAAAACCAGAAATTAGCAACAAAAGAGTCAAAGCAACAATTAAGAACACTTTGCTACTGCAATGAAAGGATAGAAAAATGCCTGGAAATGTATTGCAATAGCAAGAGCAACAGAAGAATGCATTAGTGGTGAGGGGAACAAGTTGTGCAATGCGTTGAACAAGAAAGAAAGCGTTACTTATGAGTTATGACTAAAAGAGGGACAGGGGAAGTCCTAAACATAGTCTGTAACCAACTCCGATTTATCACATGTACAGCTAGAACATTCTTAAAACCTCAAAATAATACTTATATTCAACGTAATCATACCTGGGATAGGATACAGCTTCCAACATCTGGTTGCTTTGTTTCACTCACTTATCCACAAAAGCAAAACCACTATTCCCTTTGAATTTTACACACACTGTTTCCACCCTGATTTTTTCACTCCCCTCAAGCAAAATTGCAAACTCTATCCTAAGATGAATAAGATAAATACTAATTTTTGGTGAATACAATATCTTTAGAAGCAACTAGAAAGATATTTGTAATTTTTTGTCAAAATTACTAGTCTTTTCAAACAGCCTCTTTAAAATCACAGAGGTAAGCCTGAAAGTGCATCTTTGCATGGGTACTTGTACCCCAAACTAAACGAGGACTTCACCAAGGCGATGAGGTAATGTTATAATGCGGTAGGATACAAATTGGGATTATTGAATACATAACTTCAATTTCCACTCATGACTACTCAAGAGCTAAAACACAAGTTTCCCACCAATACAAGCTCCGCGCAGGGTAAATCATGAAATGCACCTATCGTTACAGTTTAAACCACAGTCACATAATTCGCTGGGGTGGTGTGCGAATTTCGAATTGGTTCAAGCGAATTCGTTCCCAATTCGCAATTCACAATTTGCCAATTTGCCTAAAATCAAAGCTCTATGCAGCGAATTCCGTTCCCGAATTCGTTCCCCGTTCCAGAGCGATCTACGAATTATGCGACACTGGTTTAAACTGTTCTCTTCAGAAACTATCACTTAATTTACAATTTAGAAGAAGTTTTTAGCAATGCTGAAAATGCACCTATCCTTACAGTTTAAACTGTTCTCTTTAGACACTATCACTTAATTTACAATTTAGAAGAAGTTTTTAGCAATGCTGAAAATGCACCTATCCAACTACTCATGTGTTGGATTTGAGTTCCTCTAAACTACAAAAATCGAACACAGCGGACAATAGAAGCAACTTGTATAATTTTTACTGCAGATAAGTTCAAACGCACACATTATACGCAAAACCAAAAAGAAATTACCTTTCCTTCCTGGTAAGCCTTAGAGTTAGCAATCTGAACATGGGGTGGAAGAGAATAAAAGTTGGGCAACCAATCGACTTGATTCAATTTGCAGTGAAACTCAGCTTCAATCTCCTCAATTTCCGCCTCATAACCAGGTTTCAATCTGTTATAATCAAAATAAGATGATCATATCATATTCTATCATTCAAAATTGGGGGAGCAAAAAAAAGAGGATGAATTTTACCTAACGTAACGCGGGAGAGAATCGCTGGAGGTATAGATTGAAGGATCTAATCCATTTTCTTTGAGGAAATTGATATATGCATCCGGAAGTGTGATGTTCGCATTAATATTCATTTTTTTCAATCTTTTGTAGCAAAACTAGGGTTTATCTGCAATTTTAGCGGGGGGAATGAACCAGTATAGACGTCTAGTATAGTTTTAGTTAAATTTCTGACACGACACCACAACAGGATCGAAACTGACGCGACACGAATACAAATTTACTGAGAGAAAACACGAACATGACCCGACACGACACGAATCTAACACGAACACGACCCATTTAGATCAATTTGTCCTATTATTCATTTATCCTATGTTTTACATACTTTTTGATAACTTTTATTAACAACACGAAATGAACACGACACGACACGTTTGACACCTATAGTTTTAGTGTTTTACCCGGAAATTGACAACAGGGCATACAGAGTGTTTGACTGTTTGGTGCAGGCTGGTGTATTATGTCATTTATGTGTATATTCTATTTTGTTGCTACACAGTGAATGGACTTGGAACGGATATGGCAAATTCTTCTTACCTATTAAAATAAGAAAACACGACGGATTGATACTTGGCACGAAGACTGACCCGTTTGTGGTCTTATACAAGTTCACTACTGTTAGTAAGACCTTGTCATTTTGGTATAAATAGAGCTAAATTGAAATGAAATAAAAAATTAATTAAGCTGAACCAAACTGATCTAACTTATATTTTATAAATTAAGTAATCTTAATAATCATAACAATTGAAATTCTATAATTAATATTGATAATAATAAAAAAAAAATTGACATTAACATAAAGAATAAAAATGATTATTATTTTATCATTACAAGTTTCAATAAATTGCAATAAGGGTCTCCTCGCTTTGACATAAATGAATTAAATTAAACTGAATATAAAGGATTAGTGAAATATGAGAGTAAGAACTTGCTCTCGTCAACTTATTTTAATAAGTTTTAGTAACAATAAGTTTATTTCAGTGAAATATCAATTCAGAACTAATAAATTTAGTTCAGTTCAGTTCAGTACTAATAAGTTCGGTTCAGTACTAATAAGTTCAATTTAGTAAAAACCGATTTCAATCCTTAATAAAATAGAAAACTACAGTAATACCGAACGAACCCTAAGGATTTCAATTAAAATAACTTGAGTTCAATAAAAATAAGTTCAATTTAGTAGCAATAATTCATTTTAATAAAAATAATAAGTTCAGTAAAAATAAATTCAGTTTAGTACCAATAAGTCATAAAAATATGATCATTTAACTAAAAATAAGTTTAGTATATTAAAATTTATTTGACTTGAAAAGGGCGTTCGGGCCTGTTTTTCTTGATATAAAATAGCTGAACTGAGTAAAAGTATGAACGAAATTGAAGTGGACTGAACTGAATAAATGTAATGAACAAAACTGAATTGAATTTAACTGAAATTCAAAAAAGTGTAGATTTTTTTGGTGTAAGTCACGACTATGTATATCGATAGTAGGGGCAATCTCCCTTCAGGATATGAAGTCAACTTAATGAGTAGATCGCTTCTAACTTTGATTACTTTATTCGTATGGATAAGAGTATTTACTAGTCATACCCACCAACTTTGATTAAGAAAGTGTTGATAAGTTTAGGAAAAATGACTTTAGATAAGTTTAGAAAAAAGAAGATGGAGAAACACCATTAATCTGTGAAGGGAAGAGGAAGAGGAAGGGGAGTCCGTAACAATGGAGAACGGCGATGATCAACTTCCAAAACCTTCCAGTTTGAGATGGAAAATTCTTCGGCAAGCCCTTCTTACTCGTCCTTCCTTGCAATCCGGTATCGTCCTCATTCTAGTTGTCATCATCAATCGTTGTTCTTGTATTGTATGGAGTATTTAATTTAAATTACTACTTACGATTTACTTGTAATATTTTTGCAGTGGAGGAATCTCAATCACGAGAAATCATCAATCGCATTTCTAGAAAAGGAAATCAGAGCTTCAATTTGATTCCATTTCAACTTCATTCAATTTCCACCACCAATTCTAATGATGAGGGTTTAACTACTGATATTTGCTATTCTTACTCTTTGCCCATCTCAAATACTACTCGCAATCTTTCTCTTTTGTAAGTGTCCCTTCTAATGCCCGGGGGGCGTCCGTTAGCTTTTGCCTTTATAATAATATTATCTTTGCTTATATTATGTTGATACATTTTTTTGGGTGGTTTGATTGTTGATGATGGAAGATGGAACTTATGTTACTTAGGCACGTATTAAGTGTCTATTTGGATATGGGTGTCAAAGTGTCACACGCGACCATTTTGTAGAAATTTGTCAAGTTTTTAGTTGAAAATAGAGTATCCAAGTCACATAATGTTTGAGGTAAGGCTCTGTTTGATAGAGTGTAAAATATTTTTATGGAAAATTGTTTTCCTTTATTCTTAGTTTTACATTGTTTGGTTGGCGCAAAGGAGTGTAAAACCATTTTCCTTTGGAGTATAATAGCTCTCCCAATTTCGAAAAACCATTTTCCCTTCGAAATGAAGGGAAAACTGTTTTCCTCCCACCACCTCCTCATTTTCCCTTTCATTTTCCTTTTTTCCATCATCTTTTTTATATGGTACCTAACAATGGAAAACTAACTTTGCAATTGTGTTTCTAATTGAAATTGTTTTACTCCCTACCAAATGTAGCCTAAATGAGGGTGTCGAAGTAACATATGAGGGAACTGTAGTACAGTGTAGTGATAATGGTTAATGCTGTTAGGTGTGAAGACATTGTGTTCAAGTTCTTGTTTATGGAAATGACATAATATAATAGTAAGATTTAGTAGTAATTATGCCGAGGCGATTGCAAAGCCAAACCCATTAAGAAATCCTACATGATTTTGCAGATGTTTTTGTGTGTACAATTAGACCCTAGGTCTAAAAATAAATTGATTTACTTGATACTTTACATGAATTAGAAACATATAATAGTGGGTACTCTCATAATACATTGAACTTAATCCCTCTTAGTCTGTATAATGTATATAGACAGTTGCTCATTAGTTGAGTTGTAAACTGACGGCAGTTAGGTTGATTATGAAGATGGTACCTTTTCTTTCTCAGAGCCTTTTTCTGTTTTTTATTTTTTTCATTTGTTGCTTCTAAGTTATCTTGTTGGTTTCCCTACTTGTATTTTCTGAGTAGAAGTATAAGTTGTGTTTGTGTTATCTAAGGGTGTGTTCTCTTTAATAAGGTTCAATGAGTACAAATAAGTTTTAAGAAGTTAGATTCCAATAAGCTCACAATAGGTCTAATATGTTCTAACACCTCATAAAACAAGCTTCAGTAGTTTCCAATGAGTTCTGTTAAGTTCCAAGGAGTCTAAGAAATTTCAATAAGACCTAATAAGCGCAGAACAATTTAGAAAAAATAAGCAGACGTGAACACACCCTAATTTAGTGTTGTATTGTTACCATAGAATGATAGGTGAGTTGTCCGTTGTGATATGAACTTGGGTTATCTTTTCCCAATTAACGATGGACTTCCATTGGAAAGAGAGTAAGGTGGAAATTGGAATCCATTTAAACTTGAAAGGAGATGTAAAAGATAGTCTGTCTTGTTATTCGACACATGTTTTAGAAGCATATAATAATACTAGCTTTATTCTTAGTACTAATTTAAGTAACCAGCTTCTCATAAATAATTGGGTGCTTTCAACTTGAGGAGTTGTGTTTCTTATCTGCTGCTGGTATTTTCTTTATAACAAAACTTTGGGCTGTACGCGCATGATAATTTTCATATGGATTTGGCAGTCAAAGGAGAGACGATTGTGCTCGTATCAGTGATTTTGAAATTTGCAACAAGTATGACATTGACAACACTGGCCTAGTATGTAAGTTATCATAGTCATTAATGATCTTGTTCAATCTTTGTTCAATAGTGCTTGCCTTCGATACAGACGTTAATGCATGAGGCTAACTGCCAATTTTGTACACGTGGAGTTGCAGTTATGTCTTTATTTGTTCACGAGTTGTACATTTAGTGTTTGAAGATGAGAGGGCAAAAAATATGATGCTATTGATAAATTCACCTGACTTTAAGGAGATATTTTGCGGTCATATTACAAGAAAACACTAACCTTCAGGATTTTATGGTGAAGAAACTTCTTTACTCCTATGTTTAGGACATAGGAATATATTGAATTGTAATTGAAATCTGTAACCCCCTACAAAATCTGTAACCTTCCCTAAGATTCCCTTGCAATTTGATGTAGCTTTTGTAAATAGATTTCTGATGATGGACTTCTTGGCCAAATGGTTTTCCACAAGTTATTTATTTGACTATTTTGTTTTGTTTGATAGCCAAGATTACGTTTGGTAAATGATTTTTCATTCGGCTTTGGAATGACTTTGGATATATCCGAAAAAGTTGGTCATTTTGCATAGTAATTAGTAATCTTACCAAACATCCTTATAGACATCTGTGCAAGCAACCATTACAAAGTTCAAACAGCTCGTCAGACTAGCCAGTGAAAAGCCAGTATCTAATTGCGAAATATGGCCTATATTTCATTGTATTTGCTGTTAATATTTGCTCTTCCATGTTAATGTTTGTACAAAATAATTTTGCATTTTATGAAGTTTGGTTGTATTTACATGTTAATGTGATGATATTTATATGTCCTTGTTTATTTTGCCTTGTACATGTTATAG
The DNA here is from genome assembly GCA_947645195.1 of Patellifolia procumbens. NCBI lineage: Eukaryota > Viridiplantae > Streptophyta > Magnoliopsida > Caryophyllales > Amaranthaceae > Patellifolia > Patellifolia procumbens. The sequence continues at coordinate 8,088,842 of CANSGD010000144.1, forward strand.
CTGTAGTTCCATGTTTGCAAAAAATATGTAACATCGTCCTTCAGGTTCGTGGCCCTCAGAGGAAGTTCTTGCATACTATTGCTTGTCGCATGCAGACATGTTCAAGTATGTAATTATTTCCTTCCTATACCGTAGATTACTGTTGTGCAGATGGAATTTTCTATAGAGACCCTTTATATCTAATTTGTTGCTCTTTTGCTCTTTTCAGGTCAAAAACAATTATTGAGTTAGGCGCAGGATACGGATTAGCAGGCTTAGTTATTGCTGCTGTCTCTGAGGCATCTGAAGTTATGATAACAGATGGAAATCCGCAAGTAGTTGAATGTATCCTTTTGCCGAGCTTATCCATAATTTCAACTGTTACCTTTCTATTATAGCCAGTAGGTCTTATCTAGTTCCTCCACTTGATTTTCTGTTTGCATTTATATTATAGTGAGAGGGGTACTAAATTTCTTTGAGCAGGCGAATCTTGGATTGTACATCATTGCACTCCGGACATTTATGCATTGATAGTTTCAGGTGACTGTTGATGGTTATTAATTAGGAGTCGGTATTTATCGATGGTCCAGGGATGTGTTTTGCGGAATGGTTATCCTCCATTCTTATCTGAATTAATTGCTCTAGTGAGGAAAACTTAAGAGGTAGCAGTGAAGCAAATACCTTCTGATATACCCTGGATGAGGTAGAAGCCTTCTTAGAGGCAGTGGGGTAATGTTTGTGTTGGTGCTGTGTATTTGGATACTTCTTAAAGCATTGACGTTTACAGTGATTGTAAATTCGTAAACAGTTGGTACTTCTTAGTTTTCACCATCTAGTTCTGTAGTTTGGTTATCTGCCGTTGAGAAAATATGAGGGGAAGTTAGGCAAACTGAAGTAGTTGAATATGATGATAGGCTGTATTTACGGGGTGAGGTGCTGGGAGAGTAGACAATATATCACTGTTGCTCTTCAGGGTTGGGCCATATGCTTTGTGTTTGTTTCCTATTGTTGGTGAGGTAATATATATTTAACACAGAAAGTGTGAATAAGAATAACCAAAGGTGAAGCAAGTCATTGATAGCTCCATTTTTTCTGGAAGTTGCTTTTTTTCTCAAAATTCTTATTGTATATTTCTTTTTCTCAATTGTATGTAGAAGCCAAAATGTGGCCAGATACATGATATAGAACAAAAATAGCAAAACATTTCAATACAAGAAATTAGTTTTATTTTAAAAGATTTTTTATGGTTGAATTTGATAATCTGTTTCAAAATGATTTTTCAACCTGTGAATAATTTTTCCTACTTCTTTAATTACTATAGAACCACGTGGAACGTTCCTGACAATGATCAATCTTGTCTTAGCCCGGTTTTGTTGAACCCTCCCCTCCCCGGCTCAAAAGTCAATATCGGTTCCATATAGCAGAACACCAGCTAGCATAAGTGGGAATATTTACGAAACTGCATGATCATCTTAGCCTATGCTATTTGCAATATCGGCTGCTGACTTTCAATTTTCAAATTGATTGGTCTATATCTGCTCTGTTTTGCGACCCGCTCTCCCCGCCTACAAATATTTATAACTTACTACTATATTAATTAAACATACGTTTTTTATTGGAATTCTTAACAAGCAGATATTCAGCGAAGCACTGCTGCCAATCCTGGAGGTTTTGGGAATACAACCGTAGCGTCCAAATTATTGCACTGGAATCAACAAGAAATCGGGACATTATCACATAAATTTGACTTCCTTATTGCTAGTGATTGGTATGTAATTCTTGTATGCCTTACTTTGAAGTCCGTCCATAAAGATACTCTATGTATGTGCTGCCTGTTTTCCTTTTCTGTAGGAGCGAGGCGTGCTTGGGGTCTAAGAGGGCCATGGCCTCTGCTGTAAGCCCAATTGCTTCTATTATAGAAGGCCCAAATAAAAGATAGTTAAGCATATATTCTAGTGAAGTGGAGTTTTTATTAGACCGGCCCTCCTCCTCAACCACGCCTGGTTTCGCCCATCTTTTCTGGGATGAAGTTCATGATTGGGTATTGGGTTTGTCAGCAATCAAATTGAATAGCATGGATAGAGTTCCACCTCTGTTTGTTGGGAAAGTGCATCTTCATTTTCTCGTTGCCTTGAAATTAGTCCATTGATGATTTTAGGAGTTAAAGTATGGGTTCCTTTTGTTTTAAATCCTTACATATAGGTTGACACCCTGGTCTTACCTCCTTAACTAGAAATATGTTCCCTAATAATTTTTAACATAGGCCGTGATTGTGTGATTTGGCTGTTAATGTCAAGGTATTGAAATTTATGTGAATAATGAAATTTTCTTAGCTAGATTCCTCGTCCCCTGTTAATATGTCAATGACGACGCTCCTGCATATCTAACAAGACAGTGGTAATTTTCTAGTTCGTCTGTAAATGCATTTATTTTATATACTTTGTTGGGTTGTTTTGCCAGTACATTCTTCAAGGATTATCATAAAGACCTAGTTCGAACTGTGAAGTTACTGTTGAAAGATCCAGGCCCCTCTGAAGCTTTATTCTTTAACCCCAAGAGGGGTGATTCATTGGACAAATTTCTGGAGGAGATGACAGAGGGTGGCTTGCGCTACTCCATATTAGAAAAATATGATGACACAGTATGGATGCGGCATGAAGAACTCATGAAGGGCGATCAATCCTGGCCCAACTATGAGAAGGATCACTGCTACCCCTTGTTGCTCAAAATTTCACGGTGACAACTTTCAAACATCCTTGATTTCACCATAGTGTTTGTGCTCTTCTCTTTGCTTGGTGTATAAAAAGTTCTGTTGCATGATATCAGCTATCCTCTTTTCCTTGATAGTTGTCGTTTGTGGGCGTATCACTAGTATTAGCAAGTGATATCTTTTGAAGTAGGCAATACATGTGTGACTGAGATCTGGAAATTAATTAAATGCATCACCCTTGCTCTTTGTTTTAGCTTTGGTCCTAAAGCATCTCTCATTTGATGCCATACACCACTATCTGTCAAGGCTGTCCCTGAACACCCTCCTAAAGTTTGCCATTAAGTTAGGAGAGTAATCATTAGATTTTCATCTTCCTTTCCATTTTAATAATGTGATATCCTGAAAACTTTTGACTTCCTTGGAATATTCCTTATCATCAACATAAAATTTTGCATACTAGAGTCCTTTGCATATGTCCGTCCATTAAGAAAAAGAGATCCTCGACCAGATTTAATGTTAAAAGAATGTCAAAAAAAGAATTTAAGTGGGATTTTTTACAATTTCGCAAAAGAATATCAGGTAACCCACCTGACCTGGTTCCTTTGCTGCATTTACAGTTTCTACAAGTCTACGCTTTTCTCGAGTAAGTTGTAAGATTCTTTATTTAATGAATCTGGGATAGTTTTTCTTTCAAGTTACAGTGAAGATAATACTCCCCCGACTCACCCCCACCAAAAAAAAGAATTTTCTTTTTTCTTTATCTTCAGAAGAAAAGTTAGGCTGTTTGATTCCCTCTTTTTAGCTATATATCTTGGTGGTGTCTTGCATGTATGTCAAGTTGGTAAAGGACCGGTTCAGTTCAGCTGGATGAGCATCTTCCTATGGAAGCTTTAGAAGCAATATGGAGTCATTTGTTTCAGCTCCCACCTTTTTCTTATGTTTTATTTCCCCTCTTTTGGAGAATGATTAGGTTCCTTTTTGACTCTTTTTACCCCTTTTGCTTTTTTAATCATCCATCAAGATAATATATCCTTGTATTTACACTTGTCTATTGTTTATGCGTGCACCCTTCAGTACTAGTTAGTTTAGCTTTTGTTGTTTCCCATCATAACCACAGCCAGCAGAGGTCCCTATAGGGTGATGGTGTTTTTTTCTTTCCAACTATTTTTCCTCCGGAGTCTCTTCAGAGACATACAATAACGGCTTATTTGGTAGGCGACAATAACTTTATAAGTAATTTTGTAAAGGAGTTCTAATTTTTAATGCCTAAGGTACTGCTTGGTCATTCCCAAATTCCACTTAAGATTGTGGTATTGAATGTGAAAATTCGTGAATAATAACTGAATAATACATGTTTGTGGATAAAATTTCATTATCAGGGTACAGACATGAGACTTTCTTTTCAAAATTACATCTGAAATCCATTACTATTGCCACTATTAATTATCGGCTTCCATACGGGTCCGTCCTCGGAGATATTCATCGTTTAAATTTGATTTGGTGGATGGATTATTAGGGTCGATGTAATGCTTCCTCTTTTTCTTTGGATGCGTTAGACTGCGTTAGTAGTAGTAACGTGAATTTAGATTAGAAGGGTCACCATAATCAATCCCGAATAATGGAGGGTTATTATAAGAATTTCTCTAAACCCCAGGATCACTTTGTATAGTTTCTCTTTCAAGTGAACAATGAATATGCTGGAGTTTAAGTTGAAAACTTTAAGGAGAATAAAGTTCAAGCCAGGATAATAAAGCCTATATAAGTAACTAACATTACTTCATTAGTACTCCTATGATTGAATTTGAATGTTCTGTTTCTTGGCCATCTTTATAGTTGCATCGTTGGAAGTGGGAAGGAAATGATGCCTTTTGTCACAAATCAGTTTAAAAAGCTTTTCTGGGTTATTAAGCTAATTTCAGCTGTTTTGGCAGGAATTGACCTTTGCAATGAAGACTATTGAAAAACTATCAGCTGTGTAATCAGGAGACTTGAATACTTTCCAGCAGATTAGAGCTGTCTGATTTAAAAGAATGCTTTTCATTGGCAATCAACAAACAAGTGACGGCATTTTTGCGTGTATCCTTCTTTCAGATATTTATAACTGGAGCAATTCTAATCAGTTCCACTGTGATTGGAATTGGATTCTTTGAAAAAGAGCTGAAATTGATAGTTAAGTGTAAACAGCAATGAAAAGGTCTTGCATTTGCTATGACTTCTGAAAACTACCTCAACCCACCTATACTTGTGTTATTAGTAATATAAAAAAATTAGCTGTTTTTGGGGTCACAAGATTTCTTCACTGATAAGCATATCACACAATGAACAGTTCACAGGGCGCTTGCAACTTGCAAGTTATCGAGAAAGCCCTAGTTCCTATGTGATAGATGAATATATTACGTTTTCTAAAAAATGTACTACGTTTATGATTAAGTTTTATTAACTTCTTAAATATACTACTTTATATCAGAAAATATACTACCTTAAGCTTTGTATGAATATACTATATTATTTATGAAATATACTATTTGAATTTATAAATATACTACTTTTCTACAATCTACAAGTTTTTTTCTAAAAATATGTTGATATATGATCAACCCCATTTTTATCAGATAGGAACCGGACAAAGCTCGCAAGTTATCATCCCTTCGAAATAAATGAAAAATGAAGATGTTGCACGACAATTCAATTGCACAAATGGTAATAAAAATCATCCTTTTGCTTCTGTTTTCATAAATTTTGTCAGCAGACACAATGATATTTGTAAGAGATTGAATGTATTATCCCTATCTATTAAAAGGGTGGGGGATCATTCATAGTCGTTTATTGAGTTTATCATCAATAAGAATGACTCCCTAAATATAACAATAATTGTTTCGATTCAATGATATGCTTGAATTTGACTTAGCTGCAGTGTACCCTACACTTACAATTTTCCTCCCATATTTGGATAAACCTTCAAATTATACTCACGTGTAAGTCAAATATATTGACTTTTGAGTGTGTTTTATTTATATGAATTGAGTCTGTTAAATCTGTTTGGACCAAATTGCCGACTTATGAAGCACAAATTATTAGGAAAGACTGCCTAATTATAACATTATAATTAGGCAGCCCAAGCCCAATAAACAACAAGCTCAATTACCCAAACTCTCCTTTCCCCTCTGTCTCTCTCTTCCTTCCCCGTTCAGCTTCTTCATCAGCGTCAGAATCGTCGCCGGGCTCTAAATGGATTAACTTAGTAACTTAATGGATTAAAGTAACCCCTTATTGACGTATGTTAATATAGTCTATAATGTTTCAATGCGAGACAAATTAAAGTATTAAATTGATAGATTTAGGCACCAAATAGGTTCAACTAGTGACTAAATGAAATAATAGTAATTTACTAACATAACAAACAAACTTATGCTTTTACAGTCACTTAATGGTCGCTAATAGACATATAATGGTCACCAATTGACATATAATGGTCACTAATTGAAATAAAGTTACTACGAGTGGGTGGGTTGTTTATTGTGGCGCGTGGCTGATTAGCTATTGGGCCTGCCTAATTTTAACTTAAAATTAGGCGGTCTCTCGCAAGACGAGCTGCTCATGAAGAGAAAACTATATGAAGTAACTGAGCTTATTAAAATTGAAAGTTGAGTGTAAAATTTGAAGATGAAGAAAACACATTTTAAAAGCTTACAGTCTCGTTTAGTTCAATTTTTAGTATAAACTTTGATAATTGATTTGACTGAAAAATGAATATAAGGGTGTTAGAAGAAAAAAGGGAGGAAAATTCCACAAAAATTTCTTTTCTTTTTTGACGGGACACAAAAATTCTTGACTATGAGCAATCGTGTTATATCATTTGCAAATATAGATTTTTCATTATAGAAAGACACCTTCATAGTAAAGATTATAAGTAATAAAAGAAAACCTATACTTGCAATTATGTCCTACGAGTAAGTCTCAAAAAGGAACCGCAAGAAGATTATTAAAAATTGGATATATCGTTGATTAAGATTATAATTTTTTCTTGTAGTTTTTTCACAGAGGATATTATTCTTCCAATTTTTCAATGTAATTAGTAATTTATCATGTTTCGATGTTACTAGAAACTAGAAAGGGAAAGAAGACACCAATAAAGTAGTAATTTGTTACTATTTTGTTTGATTGACCTTATTACTAGGGGTATTAAAAAAATCTGATGCCTTGACTTGTATAAATAAGAAATTAGGTACTTTTTTGTTTAAATTTAGCGGGCTAGGTACCTAATGTGCAAAAGAGTTGTTATTGGATTGGATTATGGGTTGCAAAATTAGTGCAAGCAAGTAGTCCGTACCCGATACTTCTATTTATTTGAAATATTAGGCTTCATCTTTTGACTTCCAATTAATACTTGAGTCGAATGTGAATCTACTCAAACGCATGATGATTTATAGTGAGTGGAGTTTAAATGTATTTTGACCTTGATACACAACTCCTTCTCGACTTTAAACTAAATGAGCTTATAATGTTTTATATGAACACAATAGCACTCAACTCAGAGTCAATTTACTCTCTTATCATTATGGTAAGAGGAAATCGATTTTGTTTTCACTACTCAATTTGAAATCAAAATTCCAATAAAAGGATGGCACGACTAAAAGATTCTGAATCCTACAAAAGCAAAAAAATATTATTCACCATGAAGATCGATAGACAGATCAAAACTGGCATTGAGAAAAAGTATCAACTTCCTTTATTATTATTGATCCATAAAATTGCTTTATAAGTTACAAACAATTGGAGCAATTGCACATTTCTCAAAATGGATCTATCTTTTTCTTTTTTTACATCCTCACTTTTCTTCTTCCTAAAGCATCTAATCTCGAACGAATCAATTGGCAGTAAAATGGGATCTACTAACTTTCTCAAATAGCAGTACAAAGAAAATAAAAAAAGGCAAACTTTTGTACAATAGAAGCCTAAATATTTTACACCAAACACTAAAAAATAAATAAATCCTCAATCTCTTGTGTGATCTTCATCCTTTAGCTAAAATCTTCATAGTTCTTGTTCAATCTCGATATCGTAGGAAATTCTATCTTGTGTCGAATGCCGCGTTATTAATATCACTCTTATCGTAACATTAATAATAGCCATGAAGACAATATTGGACCAAAAATATGTATTATATTGTTCCTGAAGGCCTTTACTAACTAAATTAGCCGTCATCCATCCGCTTATATATTTTTCGTAATCTCAATACAAAATCGTATTCGTGTGTGTCGCCAAATGCCAATAAAGAGACTACAAGTTGAAAAGAGAGGCGGCCAAAGAGGTGATGACTATGAAGAGCAATGCTAATTGTAATCCAAATGAAGGATGTCTTATATTTGAAGAGTTTCCTGATGCTAACTTGGCTAACCATGACCCATCTGCCGTCAATGACCCTGTAAGTGAACCTGAACCCGTATCCGACCCTGACCCTGAACCGGACCCTCCTGTGGTTGCTCCAATGTTAGTAGTTGAAGGATCCATTGATGATTTTTGACTGCATCAAAAGGAAATTTTATTAGCTGAAGCAAATGAGAAGATTTCTCTGTAAGCGTCAAACTATATTACAAAAAGTACTAACTTTTTAAGTACACTATTTCTGAAATAACCCTAGCCTTTATCTTAAATAAAAAGGAAAAATTGATTTTAATAATCCAATCTTTGCCTCTTCCTCTTTTAACAATCCCACCTTTTAATAATTCCAAAATAATCCAACCTTTGCAACCTATCTACTTTTAATGGGCCATAACTTATTAGTGACTAGTTCAAAAGGTTTGTGTGACATGTGTCAAGCTATTAGTAGTCCATATTTTCTTTTTAAAAATTTAAAACCTAACTTAAAACAAAAGGTAAGAAGAAAAAAAAAAACTAAAACAAAGAAATAATTAAATTAAAAAAAAGCATCACCCGCCCTCTCTGCCGCCCCCTCTGCAGCCACCCACATTGCCGGAAAAAACACCTCTACCCTTCCGGAATTACCCCCACCGTGATAACCCCCTCCCCTTAACCGGAAAACCGATTTTAGCCTCTCAAAAACCACCCCCTCCCACGAAAACCAACCCCCCTCCCCGAAAAAAACCCATCCCGTCGAAAACTCCTCCCAACCAACCGAAAAACCAGATCTGGTTGATTTTTCGGTGGTTGGGGGGAATTTTCGAAGGGGATGGGTTTTTTTTTGGGCAAGGGGGGCTGGTTTTCGTGGGAGGGGGGTTGGTATTCGTGGACGGACGCACCGGATTTCCGACAAGGGAGGGAATAATCTGGCTTGGGGGGTTGTGTTGGGCCGGTTAGTGGTGGTTTCAGGGGTGGGGGCCTTTCCGGTGTGTAGGCGGCAGCCGGCAGGGGGGTGGCTGGGTGGGTTTTAATTATTTTTGTTATTTCTCAATAACTTTTAAAAGAATTATGGTTTTTGAATTAAAAATTAAAGGTAAAAAACAATAGTAACTTGTTTAACAGGTTGGAGGTGATTTTGCCTGTTAAAAGTAGATAGGTTGTAAAGGTTGGATTATTTTGGAATTATTGAAAGGGGGGATTGTTAAAAGTGGAAGAGGCAAAGGTTGGATTATTAAAATCAATTTTTCCTAAATAATAAGTCAAGACGAATTATTATTTTTTTACAGACAAACTAATCAAAATAACTAAAACTAAATTTAGAAAAAATGACTAATCTAATACTACTATTTAAGGAACTGACATAATTGAAATTGTTTGACATATTGATATTATTTTTACCAACTTTTCAAGATGAAACGCTCTATTTTTTCAATTTTTTCGTTTTCACATCTTTATTATACTATTAGATCGTTACTACAATTAGCTACTTTATCACTTTGAAACGATTACGTTTTTCAGTTTCAGCTAACTTATCCAGTTTGATTAACATAAGCTTACATAAAAAAATCCATTCTTAAACCAATCAGTGATAAGCGAGATACCACAAGACTACCTCCATTTGTGTTAAATCGGGTGTGGATATTTTTCTTTAACCACAAATTTATAAACAGAAAACGAATAAAGACGCAAATAAAATACCAACAAACATCATTATTATCGATCATTGAATTACATAAGTGACAAGCTAGCTATAATGAAAGAGAGAGAGAATAATAATAATATGGAAAATGAGAGGGTACCTTGGAGAAGAGGGACAGAAGGTGATAATATAATCCCCACCACTGCAAGTAAACGTGCTACTCGCATCATCATACGCGTAACTATACGCTCTTGGACACGCGCTCTTAAACACCGCTGAATACTGTGACGGCTTACACTTATCCGGCGTTCCAAACTCCCCGCTACAACAATATTCCGGCGTCCCAAAAGCCTCACACGCGCTCTTACACGCGCCACCGCCTTCCGCCATCAGCTCGTTCGGGCACCGTCTATTCAAGTCTACCAAACACCCCGTTGTCTGACACCCGCCTGACCCACCGGTCGACTCTACAATCATGGGTAGGTTGTAGCCATCGACGAGACTCACGTCGTAAAAGTCCTGCCCGCCACTTCCGTTTAGGGTGAATTCGGCTAAAGTGGCTGGTGGTGCCGCCCCGCTACCGTTACATTCAACAGTGCCGGACCCGCAGTCTCCTGTGGTACAGGAGCCTTGTCCGGCACTGTCGAATTGACAACCAGTTCTACCCCAAAACCGACCTGACCAACCTGTTGGAGCCTGGAAGGTTCGAGTCCCTCCATGTAGGAGCTCGAACCCCGTACTGTCTAGCTTAGGGCTACTAGCTCCTGCTAGTAGCCCGGGCCAGACTGTATAGTCACATTTATTTACGAATGTAAAGGTGGTACCCGAGACACGAAAACTACTCAAGGTAGATAGTACTACTACTAGCAATAGCATTGTTGTGTAAAACTTGAAGGAATTCATCTTGTTAGTTGGACAAAAGAATGAACTCTAGCAATAGTATGAATCTAAGAAAATGAATAAATATAAAGAATGAAGTAGAACTTACTAATAAGGGGGGAAATGGAGAGGAAATGTTGGGGGAATCTTAATGATGATGGGGTTGGGTGTATATATAGAGATTTTGAGGTTGGGAAGGAGGAAGGAGATTGGTGTAATAGTGAGACCGCCTCATGTGGGGCATCACCGCCCTAATCAAAAGTGTCATTATTTTATTTGCAATTGATTAGAATTTAATTAAGGTAAAGTTTACAAGAATAATTATGATTGTAGTTTACTAGTTTATACCCCTTAATTTATAGAGTTGATTTTATAAAATACTGTCTAATCTTAAATTAAAATTAGCTAATTGTTCAAACCTAATAAAAAGAAGAGATTGAAGCTCATTTTTGAAGTAGTTTTTTTTGAATAAAGTGATGGGTTTAAGTTGATCTAATTTCAATAATACATCCTTTTTTTAGTTGCAACACTGTCCTAATAGGATCTCAATGGTTGCAACACTTTTTTTATTCCTTATATAGTTAGAAAACAACCCTATAAAATGACAACAATACCCTTACTTAACATAATTAAAATACTTTTTATTGTGATCCCCGCACACACTCTTATACTTTTTACACAAGTAAATTCTTCAATGTTCGCCATTTCATTTAATTATATACCCATACATTCATCTAATACCTCATCAAAAAATTTACCTAAGCATCCGTGTTTTTCAAAAGTGTTGCAACTAAAACGGAGGTAGTATAAATTTAGCTCGCTAATTTTAATAACTTTTGTAATTTACAATACTTCATCCAGATCAATATATCTTAATTGCGTCTATAAAAATTAATATTGCAAAAAATATTTATTGAAACAAATCTAACAAGATCTTATTATTAGATTTTTTTTGTATGAAGTAGAATATGCGATAAAAGTTCCTAAAATGGTAACTCTGGAAAAACAAAGTTACTAATTAAGAGAGAATAACATATAATTGTTCAATCCGTACTAAAAATACTTTAAAAGCAGATATTTTCCTTATTATTTTTCCTACTCTAAACTTAAATGCCTATCCTACTTATCCGCACTGAATAGACATGCATCGAGTTTCAAATAGGACTTGTAAATTCTTCATACCATTCTTTTAAAAAAAGATAACAATGGAGTAGTATTAAATAAGTAAAGTCAAAAGATTTATATTGTATGGTCAGAGACAGAGGATCGCACCAAGGGAAAAAGGTGGAAGGAAAATAGAAAATACAAGAAATAAAAGAAAAGGGATTATGTTAATACTAATACTCGGTTTCTATAGGGCACCTCGAGCACTCATGACGTGGGAACACCCCAATTGCTGAGTCTCTCCCCTCATGACACAATTGGCTTACATGCAAATTGACTCCTTAAACCTTTTAGGCTTTGGAGGAACTGAATAAGTACTCCTAAACTAATTAAATTTAACCACAACTTTTATTATATATCCGATTATACTTTGAGCATGTTACAATTAATGCTTTTTTTCATTACTTATTTAAAGTGTCTATATTTTGCTTATTTGGAGAAGTCCAAACTCCAAATGACTAATGAGCAAATAAAAAGCATTGAATGTACCATGTTCATGGTAGATTTATGTGTATGATGAATAATCTTGAATTTAAATTATAACATTTTACCGAATTTGAACTCCTGATTAGATTTGATAATCCCGTTATCCTTTCTATAAGGTTTCGACCTCTCGAAGTTGCAATACATTTTTATTTTGTTGACACTACGATAAAGCGAAATAGGGCTTGTATGCGTGTGTAGCAAACATAAGCAAATATTAAGAAACGGACATGCTTGCCTTTTCACAGCGTGAGCGTGAATCGATGCAAGCTTATATACGCAATGTAGGTCTAAGATGATTGAGCAGAGCTCTGGGAGGTTGTGCGTGATGCCTTAACAAAGGTGCAATACCAAGTTTTAGTTTGACAACACACGCGCGATAATTCAAATTAATGTAGGACTCGAGTTTAATTATCAATTTGTTTTTCCTACTGACCACTAAAACAACATTAACATCACAATGGAAGAAAATTCTAAACGGAATTCTTAAAAATGTAAACATAAAGCTACTCTTAATAGTACAAATCCAAAGTGATATGAATCGTAATATCACGTGGCAAAAATTGATTAAGATTGTTAATCATATATTTACAAGCTAAGCAACTATAACCATATGGAGTAATTAGTAAGCTTTTATAATATATCCTCAAAATTTTCTAGTCACATGTTATTCAAGAAGTATTTTTTTAAAGAAAACCTTGTAGCACTTTTGAGAACCGAAAGATTTTTAAAACTAATTGCCGGATCGAAATAAAGGAAATCTTAGCATCCCACATTTCCACCCGTTTTCCCTCCAATTTCCCAACCTTGAGCAGGTTATTGTCAGGTAAATTCGTTAAGGTTGTTTGGCCACAATATGTATGGCCACAATATGATGAGCTTGCATGATTTGGAAGTACAACTATAACGGATATTGCATGTGAGTTACCATTATCTGGTCACATCCAAACCTGACAAGTATTAATGGATGTTAAATCTGCCGAGATTTATGAATTTCTGACATTACATGGACTACTATTTAAAATATTTCTTTGGATATTCAAAAAATTTCACATATAATATAGCAATTAAAAAATGAGGAGGTGACATACCTAAAATTAGGTCTTTTTCTTATCTTAATTAGAGAGGGAATACGGTTGAATATGGAATATAATGGAGACAACAGGTAGTGTAAAGTGACTTGTAGGGTAGAAAGGAAAAAATGTATTTTAATTAAGAAAAAGTGTTGCCGATTCCTTTTTTTTTGGTGAAAACAAGGATATCTGATCCATTGGCTATAACAGTCACTATTCACTTAGTTTTGAGAGCTCCACTTAACGATATAGAATTGACCAAAGATCTCTTTTCATTCCCAGAAATTAGGATTCGAACCCCAATCAATTATTTAATTAAGGGACAAAGAGAGCTACCACTATGCCAAGACCAACATGGTTATTATCGATTCCTTCACTAAGCAATAAATCAATCAGCTTTCAAGTTTGATGTTTTTCTTTTGGTGTGTTATATAAGTCATATGAAGCATATATGATAGTACACGTTGTCCAAACCTTTCCCAATAGGGAGCTTTCATCATAGTGATGCTTGAATCCAAGACTTTGTTTAATTTGGTAATTGCACTTTCGAAACATATATGCATCTCTTTTATTTAGTTGTATTAATAAAAAAAAGTAGAAGAATATAAAGGAACAAATAAAAACAGAATTAGAAAGATATTTAGGAAAAGGAAGAAATATACTTTAATTATCTGATATATGCTCCCTAGTCATCCCAAACACGTGCACCATCCTTTAATTTATTCTATTGCTTTTTGTTTCTTATTCTTATCAATATTATACTACTATATGATACTAGTGCCAAATATTATTTCGAATGGACGTGAAAGTATAACTTTAATTTAAAGGTTGTTATAGCATATACGTATTTAAATTAGAATCAAGAAAATTATAAGATTGACCGAAACACAAAAAATAGAACTTTTGAACATTACTACCAAGAAATTATTAATCTTTTAATTTCCGTTTTCATTTATTTTTAGAAATTCTACCTATTTTCACTTCATTCTTAATTTAATATATACTTGTTTGCCCTTCTATTTCACTATCTCTCACAACTACATTACTTCTCCACTTCGTTTCACTATCACTCATAACTACATTACTCTCCACTTTATTTCCTTATCTCTCACAACCACATTACTCAGTTTCGAATTACTATAGTTAAGAAGATATGTGAGAGAAATAGGGAATAAATTTCAACTGTTTAGATTTGTTCTTTTCAGCTGAAAACAAGTGAACTAAACTGATTGAAATAGTAGAATGTGAGAGTAAAAATATTATGCTGAACTGAACTGAGCTGAAGCGAAAATAAACTGGAAAAACAGATTCTAACTAGAACATCTGCTTTCTGTAAGTTTCCGAAAACATCAACATCGTGGTATCACAATTCTTGGGAACATTTTTTTCTTTTTTTTCTTTCTCTTTTAGGAATCTCGGAAACTTCATATAGTTTTTGTATCTTATTATTAACTCTCACATTTACATATTATAAAATATCCATACTCAAGTCAAGACACTTACCGAGATCTCAATACATGAACACCCTAAGAATGAACTTGCTTAGAAAACACTCTTGAGTGGTGAATATAAAGGCGTTAACTATCTATTAAGCACTAATTGGCGGCAGTTTATTAAGTGGATAAGGTAATTGAGTGAAGTTAAAATCATAATTTAATGTTGGTGACCAATTGTCGGTTGTCATTCAACGACTCGCAACGAAATTCCCTAATGGGCAGATTTGGTGTTGGAAATCGTGTTGCTGATTAGGCATCCAGGTGCCTCACCAAAATACACCACAATCTTCAACAAGCTTTGGAAGTAGCTAAGATTCAAACCCCTAATCTAAAACATTGATTTTCTGTTGAAAGTTAGTAAGATTTTGTAACAAAAGGTTTCCATATGCTATTGACAGATGACAATTATTCCCAATAGTCTTCTTCCTAAGTTGGTTGTTGCATAAATAATGATTTGGCTAAAATTCTTTGAACCATGCAACTATGCAAGACAATAGGAACATATACTACTACTTTTATGATTCTATAATAATTAATTTGAGCATGATATGATTAGATATTGATTCAAGTAATAAGAAATGAGAAGGTATTAGGTGTGATGTCTCTCATTATTATATTGGTAAAATAAAATTTATATTAGCATATTTTATAAAAATATTATTCAGCTTAGTTTTGAAACATACGGTCTCAATTCATGAACAATTTATTCTTAATTTTCTTTGGAAACCATCTCAAACAATAACAAGTACATTTTTATCTCAATATCTAAACATCTTATCTTAGTATATGGACAAATTGACTCAATTTTTGTATATTTAATTTTTGTTTATGATTGTTTATGGCATCTTAAATTTCTGATGTCCGTCGTCTAGGCGTGTTCATGACTATGTATCCGATTATAATCAATTCATTATCAATTTTTTTAACATACTACCTCCGTTCCATATGTATTGCAACATACGGAGTTTTACGCTTCCCAACGCACTACTTTAGACGCTAATATCTCTAATTTTATTTAGGTAAAAATTATAAAAAGTTGATATTAATTAAGCATATATCGAGACGAATCTAACAAGATCCCACATGACTATATTTATCCTTGTGTATAAATCACAAAAGAAGGTCAAAGGGTAGTGTATGAATAGTGCAAAATGTCAAAGGTTGCAATACATTTGGAACGGAGGTAGTATCATATAAGATTTTTGACGACATAAGGCCAGGATTGTCGTCAATGGTAAGCCACAACAACTGGATGTTGACTATGATGAAACTTTCATTCTTATGGTCCTACTGGTCATTGTTCATATTGTAGTGTTTGGTTATTGCTCCAAAAGCGATACTTTTTTTCATGGTCACCTTCACGAGACCAAATGTAAGACCCCAACCCCTAATTGGGGCCGAGTCGCTCATCGCTAATGCGCATATAAGTTCAATAATTGTCCTCATAGACCAACATAAATCCTTAGGCACATTTTGTGCTCATTTATAGGCAGTCTGGGAAACTTCTCGGGAGGCCACCTATCCCAAGACTACTCTTAACAAAATATGCTTAAGTACGGAATACCTTAGCGTATGAGCTCCCTCATTGTGCTTGCTGACTCATTTACATATTTATCTCCATCCTGTGATTCAGGCCTAGAATCCCCCCTACTAAGTGTCTGGCCTGGGGATGTAAATGCAAGAATTCACCATACTATCGCAAGGTTTTTATGATATCCTATTCACCTTATACACATCTAGGACACATAACTGTCCTATACTCCAACATAATACAAGTCCTTTTTACGCATTTTGCCTTCACATGTATACATCATATAAAATTTCCTAGAAGATCACCCATCCCAAGACTACTCCTCATCAAACAACTTAATTGTAAAGTGTCTTAGGGCCTGTTCATTTCAGCTTAATATCAGTTCAGTTCAGTTCAGTTCAGTTCAGCTCTAATCAGTTCAGTTCAGTTCAGTTCAGCTCCAATCAGTTCAGTTCAGTTCAATTCAGTTCAGTTCAGCTCCATTCTTTTATAACCATTTTGTTAAATATTATTATGTTGGCCTAATTTATTTTACTAATTACTCTTATTATTATTATTATCATTATTTATTTTTATATCATTATTATTAAGTATTATTATTATTATCTGTATATTATTTTGTTTATTATAACTCTATTCATTATTATTACTATTATCATTAGGGAGGAACATGGTTTAGGTTAAAAGCACAAATAAACCAGCGTTTTCAGCCCATAATCTAATCAAATCACGTCAAAATGATTTATGATATAATTTTGCACGGTCCGACCCAATTATTATTTTATTACTAAATATTAATATATAATTAAATCTAATTATTAAAATAGTAATATTAATTTAATTCTTAGATATTATTGTTTTAATGTAATCATCATCAGGTATTAATATATTGATACAAAGACTATAAAATAATTGTTATTAATTATCATTATAATTATTAATCATTATAATTATTAATCATTATTATTATTAATTTATGATTATTAATATTATTTATTTATAATTATCATTTAAAAATATCCAAAATACAATTATTATTATTCATTAATAATTATTCATCATTATTACCTATCATCATAATTAGTATTATTTAATATTCATATTATTATTGTTTAAATATTATTTATATATTTATTAAATTCAATTCAATTCGATTCAGTTCAGTTCAGCGCCAATCAGTTCAGTTCAGTTCAATTCAGCTCCAATCAGTTCAGTTCAGCTGTTTTCAGTAAATCTAAACAAGCCCTTAATATCTGATCTCCCTGAAAAGAAGATGCATCTTATAAATGCTACAAAATTATTTAAAGCAATCATCCCGAGACTTCTGATGTGCTTTTACTTTGTAAGTCTTTTTATCGTCTCAAACAATCTCCTCGGACATATGCAACCAACATTTTTGGTTCATATATACCTTCATCAAATTTATTTCGTAGTACAAGTGAAACTTCGTTGTTGATGTTGCGACTTGGCTTCGATATGCTTATTCTTATAAGAGGACTATATTGTGCTTACTACCTCCTCTGATACTCTATCTCTTTAATCTCATCTCTAACCTATAATATGAGTTTGCTATGACTGGTCTTGGTTGTGGAGTTACATTCTTCGTATCTTTGACCGTCTTACATGTTGTTGTCCAAGGCGAATTATGTTGATGAGAGTTTTTGGGTGGTGTCATAAGGTACGCGAAACAAATGAATCAAAATCAACACGATGAATCGCCCAACAACGATCAAGTGCTTGCAATTGCCAACCCACTGTAATTGCATACTTCACTCATGGCTTTGTTGTGCCAAGACTTCCAACTAATAATAAGTGATGGAAAATAAGACAAAGAATGTACGTACCAAAAAAATTAGAGTGAACATTATACTATACAATAGTTGTAAGAAGTTCAAAAACAATTTGAGAATTGTAAATCCAGCAACTTTATAGTTTACAATTCAACAATTCAATCATAGAATCGAAAATGTGAAAGGAAAAAAATCAAAACAATAGTATACCAAATTACCAAAATCAAGAAGAGAGGCGGAATATACTAGTGACTGACGTACATGTCGGCTCCTGGCCAAAGGTCATGGGCTCCCAACGTTGGCGCCGTGGCGGTATAGTGCTAAAGGCTGATTAGTGTGGCTTAAACTTTAACTTTCAATCAAATGAGTGAGTAAATAGAGAGTGCGGATAAGTAGTTGACGTTAGTGTTAAATAATTTACGAGAAAATATCATGGTAGACAAAGAGTGAGAACAATGCGATCCTAGGACGGAAATGTTCAAGAAAATAAAAGAACCCTAGTTATCAAGTCGGATACCTTGACTTGCTAAAAAAAACATTATTTTACTAAACACCCATGCGTAAGTCCATACTCCCTACATGCAAGGCAGCTACATTGCAAAAAGTTGCGTTAATTTTGTTTGTTCATTTAATAAATGTCATTTAGTTGTTAATTAGTACTTGGTTACCAAAACGTCTGTGATTGTGGTGCAAATGTGCAATTGGGGAACTTCAGGGTTAGGGAAGGGACACAGTAGACAGTAGTATGTCGGTACACCGGCTGTCCACTTAAAACGGGTGACAATAAATAAACAAATGACAATAACAACAATTTTCCCCGCCTTTTTTCTATGAAACACATCACATGCCTCACTAAATTGTAGAAACTTCACACCCACGTGATCCTCAATTTGGGTCCCACGTGCCATGCAGTAGCAGTACCCTATGCAAATATGCAGACTATGCAGTTATGCTGTGTATTCATCCTGTAGATAGCTACCTGCGATTGGGAAGTGAGAGGAGCATAACTGCATAATTCGAACCAAAATTAACGAACCATGAGGACCAGGGCGATAGTTTTTAGAGTAGGGAAGAGAGTAAATAAAATATAGAGAGTTTTGCGTTAAATTTGCATAATTAATTTCAATATAATAAGAGTATTTTATAGTCTTATAATATGTAACAACTAACCTAAAAATTAGGCACATAATCAAGTAGTGGAGAATATGACCCATACCATATACTCCATAACTAGAAAATAATAAACTCAATTAATTATAAAATAAATTACTCACTAACTTACTGTTGGATTTATGGGTTGAAATCAAGCTTTGGGATAGTTGGTCCACACTTGATTAAACTTGGAGTACTACTTTGTGGTATCTTTGTTTTAGTGGGAGTCCCACATGGAAGAAACACATTAATTTCTCCTTGTTTATTTATTGGACCTCCCTTCTATAGCTTGTACAAGTTATGGAGAAAGAAAAGGACCTCCCCTCGTGCGCGCCGGACGGCATGGCACACGCGCGTGTGATGTGATTAACTTTTTGTATCCGCTTGGTTTAATTTGTCCGAAAAAGAGCTGTTGGGCTGCTTCGACAGTTTCGTTTGTAATAATTGCTCTTTATTTCTTGCCCTTTTTAATATTCTGTCATTATGTTCAGCCATTTCTGGTTTCCTTTCTCGCTCCTATAAAAATCTCTGTCCATCTATTGTTTCATACACACAAGAAATACTTCTCATATTTTTTCTCTCTTTCAGTTCTTCTCTGTTAACAAAACCGAGTTCAGTTCCCACTTCATTTTCCGGAGTGCGCCGGTTCGTGGAAGAGACATTAACCCTCAAGTCGGTGTCTGCTATCCAATTGCACCTGTGTGGAGTTCTATCGACTTAGGGCAGTGATTATATCACGGCGTCTCGATTTGTGCTGTAAGTTTGTTATGTTTTTGTTACTAGTTCCAACAATTACTACTATCCACTAATCCTAATTATTAGGAAAACAATGTCATTACTTTTGGAGCATAATCCAATACAGAGGTGTATTGTTTCATACACACAAGAAATACTTCTCATATTTTTCCTCTCTTTCCGTTCTTCTCTGTTAACAAAACCGAGTTCAGTTCCCACTCCATTTTCCGGAGTGCGCCAGTTCGTGGAGGAGACATTAACCCTCAAGTCGGTGCCTGCTATCCAATCGCACCTGTTGTGGAGATCTATCGACTTAGGGCAGTGATTATATCACGGCGTCTCGATTTGTGCTGTAAGTTTGTTACGTTTTTGTTACTAGTTCCAACAATTACTACTATCCACTAATCGTAATTATTAGGAAAACAATGTTAAACGAGTCGGCCGGGTTGTGTCGGCTTCAAAGATTGAATTCTTGTAATCCTAATCCGACGATCCGACCTGTTGACTTCACCATGTTAAGAAAGTTGACCTTAATCTACCCGTTTATTAAACGTATTAAAGGGTACTTAGGGTGTAAATGGTTGTGAGTGTTTTGGAAGTTATAATATTTCTTTACTTATAAAAAAATTATCACATTGTACAATAATGTGCTTTTTCACAAATCAAAATTTATCATACACATCAAATATTCATTTAAAATATGGAAAATATATCTAGTAATATAAGATAGAAAATAGTTGCAAACTTGCAATAACTTTTTGAAGTAGTGTCTCTAGTTGTGCCTATGTGGTAATAACTAATAAGTACTAGCAACAAGCCACAATGTCAAAAAGTTTTACAAAAAAAAGGGGAAAAAAAGCAGGGTTAATGGGGGAGTCCCATAAAATCTTCTGGTGCAATCCTGAAAATCCAAACATTGGCCAAAAATAGATTTGGCCCGCGGTTGAGAACTAGATGTAGGGCCGGGCCATAAGCTCCGTAAAGTGATACATACACCACAACATGTGACACATAGTCGGGACTTTGGCCTTAAGCTATGGGCAGATATTGGTAAAGCAATAGACAAATCCCATTAATTAAAAGTCATATTGTGTTATGTAGGAATTATGATTGGTAAAATAATGAACTTATCTGTGAATTGTCGTTTGCCCTAAAGTTGAAATTGCCCCGCTACGAACACACGGACTCGTGGCAAACCAACCTCCAGGGTTAACACGACACTGACTCGCCGGTGAAGTACAGAGAGACAGTTTGAGAACGCTCTTAATATTGCCCAGTAATAGAGATTGTAAAATAGAGTAGGAGGAATTTTCCTGTGTCCCAAAACGGTACCAGAACCCATCTATATATAGGGACTGGGAAGAAGAAGTAGAAACAAATCATGGCTATTTTTAGGGAAGTGGAACGACAGTAGTGGGAAGGTAGAAGTAGCCCACTAACAGGAAGTGGAAACAAAAAACTTCTCAAGTAACCAACTCAATAGGTAATAGGAAGAATAATATTAATAAATGCATTACTTACCTTTCACTCTTCTTATGTAGAACTACTAACCTTTCACATTCTTTTGAAGCAATTAAGAGTTTTTCTCACAACACTATGAACAAACTCCAACAATCCCCCACATGATTCAAAAGAAGAAAACAGAATGAAACAGGGCTGGAAAAAAAAGATATGGGCAATAGATACTCAGTTTTGTAAGCATCAATGTCTTAGAGACTTGAATTGATACCCAGCGCATACAAGTATGTCATACTGTCGTATTAGGTAGATTTCTCTTTGAACCTGCTACGGAGTTCATAATCAATACTTGCGCACTAAACCTTTTTCAAAATAAGAAACGTTCTCGCGATATATATATAAGTGCCCCACAATGCCTGGATTTTCATGAATGCTCTAGAGACCCTAAGCCTTAGGGATCTCATAGGGGATTGGGCGTAACCCCCACATTCACATAGGTAAGTTCATCAAGTTTGTACTGCTTCAAACCACCTTATCAAGGCTATGAGCTTATTAAGAGCATTTTGCTAATCCTTACACATTTTACAGTAAAAACAAATACTACATCACTTTTATTAATATAGGAATGGTAGTAGTATTTACTACTTGAGTTTTTTTATGACTTAGTTTGACCCTTGAACTTAGAAAATTTCTAAGAAGGGTATCAATCATAATTCACTCCACAATAGGCTTTAAACCCATTCCTTGTGCTAACTCTAGCACCATATTTCTACAAAGGCCTTTCGTGAGAGGATCTACAATATCCCTCTCAGATTTTACATACTCATGTGATATCACAATGTATAAACACAATGTATCTATGATTTCTCATAGGACTATCCCATCTCAATGGAGTATAGACAGATTAAGGACACTCATTGCCCAATCTCATATACAAGTGATGAATCCATCAAGTCCAATTAAAGAACCACCACATAGGCTATAGATCCATCATGGACAAACAACTCAACCTCTTAATGCATGGTGAGTGCTACACAAAACATACCTGCAAAGAGACATGAAACCTGACAAACACAATATAGACCGTTAAGAAGTGGCTAATGCCATCAAATTACCCCCACAATGGGCAAAAATCTTTCAAAAGCCAGTTTTTGACTTGACTGATTCAACTATTTGAATCCTAATTCATAGTTGACTTTGCAATCCCCTCTTACGTTGCAATTGAAACCAATGCACCAATACTCATGGAAAGTACCTTGACTAAAACTGCTTTGTATCATAAACTTTCTTACTGCAAGACAACATCAAGTCAGGAACATATTACTAGCATATTAGACTTGTAACTCAGTACATCGTCATTTAGAAAAACGCTTTCTAAAAAAAATCCACAACCTTGTGCTTTATATATGGTAAGCTGACAAACTAAGTCATAAGCAATACATGTTAAGAACAACACAAAACCATCAAGTTTAGAAAACATACTTAGGAAAACACTTATTTCCTCTAAAATCAAACCAATGGGTTTCTCAAACTTAGCTCTTAATCCATGCTCTACAAATCCATTGCTCCCTAGGCTGAGGAGGATGGAAATCAACTCAAGACACTTTGCATAATAGAGTACTACAAATCCTAATCAATCAAGAGATTTAGTAATGGACCCTACACAACACACTTAGCAGAATAAATAATCATACTTTGTATAGGCAATTAAAGTCCACACAGAAAACAAAGTAAACACATGGAAGTTTCGTTCTCCAACACTCTCAAAAGAGAGCCCAAACAACATTCCTATTTGTTTCAAACTCTAACTTACCCCCCGCATTGCAATCTAATACAATGATAAATATGTAAATGAAAACAAGCATTAAGCATTCAATAAACATATTATGCAAGTTTAGAGTTTAATAGCATATAGGATGATCAGGAAACTTTCCTAAGCACATTGAAGTCTCGATAGCATTCCATATGCGTTTGACCGCTCTCTTTTCAACCTTTGCCCTTTGATTCATTTCATCGAACACTTGGTGTGCAATCAAGAAAATTATGCCCACACATTATACCAATGATAATCTTAAAATAATAGTCTTGAAAAAGGTTTTTCGAATCAAATCCAAATTAAATTATGACTTGGAAAACTAAAATTGCTCGAAAAACACTTTTCCCAATCGAATTTGGACTCGACAGGGCAGTGCTCACTACTAAGTAGTGAGTCTTTCTCAAAACGCTATTTCCACCCAAAAAACACTACTTAAAAACGCAAATCGGAGACATTTAAGTTTTCGCAGATTTTCGCAGATTTCGTCAAAACCTTTCGCATAAATAAATTTGTCATTAAACCTACGAAAATCATACCATCCAACCAGCCTATTCAAATTAGGGTTTACAAAACCCTAGCATATTGAAATCAAAGCACGTAGAAAATCAAATCATAGAAGATAAGATAGTTTTCACCCAACTCATAGGTTTAGCAAATGATTTTTCACAACGATGAAAACAACATATCCAAAAAGTCCCAATAAATCATAACAAGATTTATTCAACGGAAATATCAACCAACCCATGGAAAAAACTTACGGCCATTAAAATAAAATTATAAATCAATCACCTTTTAGACCACTACCAGCCATATTCAAACGATAAACAGAGAATCAATTTCAACTTTAGATTGTAGGAATTATGACTGGTAAAATAATGAACTTATCTGAGAATTGTCGTGGCGTGATATGATCACTGCCCTAAAGTTGAAATTGCCCCGCTACGAACACACGGACTTATGGCAAACCAACCTCCAGGGTTAACACGACACTGACTCGCCGGTGAAGTACAGAGAGACAGTTTGAGAACGCTCTTAATATTGCCCAGTAATAGAGATTGTAAAATAGAGTAGGGGGAATTTTCCTGTGTCCCAAAACGGTACCAGAACCCATCTGTATATAGGGACTGGGAAGAAGAAGTGGAAACAAATCATGGCTATTTTTAGGGAAGTGGAACGACAGTAGTGGGAAGGTAGAAGTAGCCCACTAACAGGAAGTGGAAACAAAAAACTTCTCAAGTAACCAACTCAATAGGTAATAGGAAGAATAATATTAATAAATGCATTACTTACCTTTCACTCTTCTTATGTAGAACTACTAACCTTTCACATTCTTTTGAAGCAATTAAGAGTTTTTCTCACAACACTATGAACAAACTCCAACATGTTATAGAAAAAATGAAACAATTCTAATCTAATTGTACAGAATTCTTCCTAATTATGATGACACTTCGTTAGGTTTATAGTCATTCGTTGAATCACACAATCGTTTATGAGACATCTAACATCCCAACATACTAAAGGAATAATTTCTTTATTCTAATTTGAGTCTGGATCCTCTCCATTGTAATGAATGCCCATTGCTTTTATTTATACTGTGGGGGAAAGGATAAACTTGAGATGGAATCTCTAAATCACCCCCAACCTTTAGTGTAATTTAGGTGAATCACTGAAGAGGATAATTTTTTTTTCTTTTTTTTTGGAGAAGGGAGAAGAGAGAGTGAGGCGGCTTAGCTGGAAAGGCAGTCAACATTGCCAAATGGGATGATATCTCTTCTATCATCCTTATTCATCCTTAGACTTGATCATGCCTTCTTTTGTATATCTTGTTTCCTCCTTTTATGCACAGGAAACTAGAGGAAAGTTTTGAGAAAAGAATAGGCTCTTTACTTGTGCAATTATAATCCCTTCGACCAACTGTATTGTCGACACTAATTTTTTACGTTGTTTTTAGAGATTTCAAAAGATATAAATCTACCAATAATTACAAAAAAAAGTGGTGTTCAGTGAAATACTATTGGGGTAGCTTTTAATGGTTAAAGGAGTGTTTTAGAAAAGATGAAAGAAAAAAATGGAGTAGGATTTGGACGGTCTACCCTTTTTCACCTTTCACAATAAATTGGCTGAAATAAAGAAAGACATAAAAATTAGCATGAGACCTTCTTTCTCGAGAATCCATAGCTCTTGGAGTAGGTTTTGAAAGAAGAATATAGCTCAATTTTGTTGCTTTTCTAATCTAATAGCCAAGTTTATTAAAAACTAATTGTTTTAAACGCTACTTTGACAACTAAGGAACTGTTCTCCCCAACTTAATTTCAGTTCAGATCAGTTCAGTTCAGATTAGTTCAGTTTAGTTCAATTCAGTTCAGTTCAGCTCTGGACAATACTTTTACTCTCACATATCACTATTTATTTCAGTTCGGTTCAGTTCACTTCAGTTCAGCTGTTTTATGCCGAAGAGAACAGGCCGTAAGTAGCTAAAAATTAATCCAACAACTAAAAATTCAAAAACTAGTACAACATCTAACAAGTATCAATTACTGTAACAGCTATTAGTTATCACAATAATTACTATTGTTGAACAAGCTCTAAGTTATCATGTTTTATGTTCACATCATTTACTTAAAAAACTTAATTAAGTATGTTGCTACATGTTGCATTGTATTTTTTTTATATTCGTCCTAAATATGTATATTTATATGCCCCCTCCTTCTCACCTTTCACCCTACTCCCTTCCTTTGCATACTATTTTCGACCATTATTGGCTAAAACCACTCGCTAGTAGAAAGTTATGTTGTTGAAAAGACCCAGAAGAAACAAGTTTAACTATAAACTTTAAATGTTCGTAACTTTAACTCTTGAATTTCGAATCGGTAATAAGCTGAAAATTGTTTTGAGTCCACTATATGGTGAGTCGTGTTTATTTTGCTCCATCATATGATACGCGGAAGTTTGTTTATTTTTCACCAAATGAAGGTTCAAAATTTCCCAAAGGGAATTAAATATCTCTTCGTAAGAAAATAAGATAAAAATCAACACCCTTCTGATAATGATGAGTTTGACTAGTAATAGTTCCTTTAATAAATGGTTACATCAAAGTACACATGGTCAATCAAATACGAGCATGTGTCACCCTAATGCCCTCTTCTCAATCTAATAAACGGCCACGACTCCAGCAAGTCCCATGCCCTAGTTCGTTTGCAACAACAGACTGTGCTTATGAATAAGCGACCAAACTCTAGGTGGATGGTGCATGGAAGAGTCAAGGCTAAGGTTAATGCACAACTATTAGCTAGAAGCCTAGAAGCTCCAATTTAGCCGAGGGACATTTTAGAAGCCACCAAAGTGTTATTTTGCCTTAAAAAACTGGTATACTGGAGGCACGAAACACAGATGCAACGCTTTATGTGTCAGCAACGACAAATATCCATCAAGTAATCCTTAATCTTTACAATATTATAATTTATCAAAGAGGACAATGTCATCCTAGTAAAAGATATCCTTTTTATTGTTTCTTTGCTTTCATTATTTTCATGTATAAAAGTCTCTAGGATCCAAGTTATAGAAGTCCAGCAACTAGCAATTGCTGCTCCGAAAGACCTTTAGCCTCCTATTCTTACGCAATGGCCACAAAAAAACCTACAAATGTTCATCTCTCAGAAAACCAATTCACAATTTCACAAACACCTTATCAAAAATTCCATACTACGTATCAGCATGAAAACAACTAATAACAACAACAATGCCTTTTCTTTAATTCCAATTCAATTTTGACCCTCTCCCCATATATTTTAAAATTAACAAACACCTTTCAACGTCCAAAATTTATATTGTAAGGAACTAGCCAGCTAGGATGATGTGTAAAATGGCGTGTAAAGTGTGAGTAGATAAGATCCTGTTTGGCAAAGCTTTATGCTTTGTAGTAAGCATACCATCATTCTCTCCTTTTGCCATTTTTTGCATCCCCTTATCTCTGCATTCTCTTGAGTCTTACCTTCCCTTTATTAAAGATTTGCGTCACCTTCAACTTGGTGCTTATAAATTAACCCAAAATCCTTGCATTTTGGTAGGGTAGAAAGAGGTAACAAGAAATCATATATATCTTTCTTTAAAAAGGTCATGGTTTGTTGAAATGTCTTTTTTTCTAATCATTTTGTTAACCTGCCGTCAAAAAATAGTCTAAATCTTCTGTTTACAATTTTTATATCATTTACGTGCATTTCTTATATAATTTAAGTTCTTAATAATTAAAAGATAGGTGTCAATAATCATAAAAATTGATACAAAGTGGTAAATAAGTGATACAAGAATTGTAGAACAGAAGATTTAGGCTTGTTAAAAAAGGGATAGGTGTATGGATTTAATCTAACTGACGTTGAGAAAGAGAGGCAACAGAAATAAAAAGTACTTCGTAGGTCAAATTGACAACCAATGACATATACAAGTGACCTAGACGTCCATGCAAGCCGCAAATTAGATGTATTTATATATATATAGCATGATGATGCATCATGCATGACTATGTAATACCTTTAATTTAAAGGCTTCAAGTGTGCCTTATCATGAAATAGATGTTGCTATGCATGTGGATTTGTCTTTTGTCTTCCATTTGCATGCATGCATGTGGGTTGAATTTGGTTTGCTAATTTAGTTATATCTATGCAATTGATGGTACTTTGACAATTGTAGGCTATCATCTACTAATCAGTAAGTTTAAACTTTTAGTCGACATCTTCTTATTTATTCACAAGTCTTTTTTTAATCACAATTATTCTTGCCTCAACTACTAACGGAGATTTAGTCTGTTATTGTAAAAATGGACTACTACTAAGAAGAGGGGTGAATTTTTTGCATAATGTAATCAAGATTATTGACGATTTCTGGTCTGTTTTCTTTGGCTAATTCTAGCTGAACTGAACTGAACTGAACTGATTGGAGCTGAACTGAACTGAACTGAACTTATTGGAGTTGAACTGAACTGAACTTAACTTATTAGAGCTGAACTGAACTGAATTGAGTTGAATTTATTAGAGTTGAACTGAATTGAACTTATTGGAACTGAACTGAACTGAACTGAACTTATTGGAGCTGAACTGAACTGAATTGTTGAATTAAATTGTAATAAATATATAAATAATAAGTAATTAATAATTATTAGTGAATATTAAATAATAAGTAAGAATAATTCTAAGTAATAATAGTTAAATTAATAATTTAGAATAATATCAAATGACTAATGATAATATTATTTTTTATGTTATTAGGGGATAGTTATAAATAAATAAATAATAATAATAATGATAAATTAATTTTAAAAATAATAATTACTGATTATATAATAATTAATAATGAGTAATTACTATTATTAGTATTTATATATTAATACTTGATGATGGTGATATAATAACAATAATGTCTAAGAAGTAAATTAATATTACCATTATAATAATAATTAACTTAAAACATGGGTTGATGTGTGCTTCTAACCAAACCACGATTTGCAGTGGGTTAGTCTATGATAGAGATATACACCAAACCCCACCACAAACCGCCAAAGTATCTTTAATATGCAATATAACGACAATGTTGTACCTTAAGTAGTATTGCAGTAGTATTAGCAACTTTGTAATTTTTCACATCTTATAGCTTTTTGTAGCTTAATGGTATTATGTAATAGTGAATATTTAGTCGGTAAAATAAAACAACAATTGCAAATTAGAGTACTCGTATTGACATGAAATTTGGTTAAACCGCGCACCAACCCAAACCTTGCTCAGTCATAATAATAATAGTAATAATAATGAGTAAAAATGTAGTAACAAAAATAATATATATAAATAATAATAGTAATAACAATATTAATATAATAACAATAATAATGAGTAAAATAAATTAGACCAATAATAATATATTAAACAAAATGGTTAAATAATGAATGGAGCTGAACTGAACTGAACTTATTGGAGCTGAACTGAACTTATTGGAGCTGAACTGAACTAAACTGAACTTATTAGAGCTGAACTGAACTGAACTGAACTGAACTGAAAATAAGCTGAACAGAACAGGCCCATCTTATATGGTCTTATAATTAATATTAGTGCAAACTTAAGTTTGATGATAGTGTTTCATTATATACATTTTAAATGCAAATCAAAAATTCAAGAAATAACATACCACAATTTGCATGTTCATATTATTAGAAATCTAGCATCCATCACTGATTTATTTCTCTAACGGTTAATGGATATACGATAAAAACATTGGAAGTGATACTAAATTTACGCGTCGTTTTGAGGAAAAAAATTATGCAATTTCTAAGGCAATGAAAGTCAATATCTCCGTAATTTATTCTTGTATCAATTTTATTATCTCTGAATATCAATTTTTATAGTGGTAATAGATAATATTGAAAGTTTGTGAAGAAAAGAGATAATAGAGATGGACAAGTCTTACCATAAATATTGACTGAAGATCCTCTTACAAAGTTACAAATCAAATTCATTATTGTTATAGCAAACCCAAGTTTTTTTTTTTTGACATAAGCAAGCCATACATAAATAAAACAACTATTACAAACTATTCTAACAACAACGAGCCCTTTTGATTCTTACATTGCTTTCAAAGTAAGGGGTCATAGCCGAGGACGTCGGTCTCTTATCGCAACTCCTACTCTAACAAAGTGAAAGAACTTGTTGTATCTTGGTTTCCGTTGCTGCATAGGGAGATTTACCCTTACTGACGGTTGAAGGGTAGTGGCAGTAGGCATATGAATTGTGGTGTTTGAGTGAAACACAAATGTTTCAGTAGGCCTAAGGTTATGATTTACGCCATTGAGAAGGAAATTCATATGATCAGTACTCTCCATGTCCATGTCTTTGGGCAGATCCTGAGACACATTAACCTGCAAACTGGTCGTTGTCCCAATTGGCGAAGGAACTAATGATTCCACATCCAAATCCTTAGGGTAGTCAGGGCATACGGTAGTAGGTGGTTGAAAAGAATGTTGTTCAGGAAGATTAGTCTTCGGCGCAATGCGGATAGTCATCCATGAAAATTCTGTAGGTCTGAAAACCGTAACATATTTCCCCTTAGTAAGGCTATTGTATGTGGCGGTGGAGAGGTGCAAAGACGCTAAGTCCTTGTTGTTGCTGGTGAACGCTAACTTTGAAGCTCTAGTACCAGCACTAGGAAACTGACTTGACGTTCCTAAATCCTTTCCACATTCTCCCCTCACATGTAACCCTGTGATACAGTCATTAGCATCTGAATAGCATCCTCTATTGTTGTCCAAGCAATTGACTATGTCGTCCTTCCCCTCTGCGGTATAAGTCGACAATGAAGAAACAGGTAAAAGGGCCTTCTTCCCTTTCCCGTCATTAGCTATCACATATTCGTCTTTAGAAGGTTGTTTCCCTTATAGATGGGCAACCTTGCTTTTGAGTGGATGAGAGGGATCAAAGGTCCCTTTAGGTTGACTCTCGTTAGTCAAAGAGCTGAGAGGTTTGGTCGATTCATGATGAACGCCATAGATAGAACTCGCTTGCTCAACACGGGTTCCTGAAATTTCATGAAGGGTAGCCAATTCGAGTTTGATAGCTTTGTCAAGAGGTGCTAATGCTAACGCTTTTTCAAGGTCTACGATAGCCGCAAAAACATTACCAATTCTAGCATAGGCTTGTCCTCGTCTGTAGAGGCTCTTAATGTCATTCCTGTCCATAATCAAAATGGTAGAACACAAAGTGATGACCTTTGTGTAGTTTTGAAGCTTCAATTCAGAAGCGGAAAGATTCGCAAAGCAACAACGCACAAGATTGGAGAGATTAGTGTCTAGTGAGTCCTTATCAGAGAGATCGGAAATTAGATAGTCCAAAACCGTTTCATTTATCAAGCTTGCCGATGTGAAATCTTTATTTCGGAAATAGGAGTTCCCAATGTCCTTCAACTCATGAGCCTAACCCAGTAGTAGAGGAAGACAAGATATATCAAAACTCCCAAGTTTCATCATATGCACCTCAAAATCCATCCCCAATGTGTGAAATCTTCGGTCCCAATAATCCAAATCCATAGCTGAAGAAGCCATTACTATGCTAGCAACACTTAGGTGTGGAAACAAAACAAGACCAGACACAGGATTTAAAAACAACACAACCAGAAAACAGACACAATATGAATAAAACTACTAAATAAGTAAATAGAAAACAACTAAAGCAAAGGAAGGCAATAACTCCCCTGCGCAGGAAGCCAAACACGCTAAAACGAGAAAAAAGAACTAGTCTAACATCACAAAAGAGATGTAAAAACTGACTACATACAGACCCAGTAACAAAGTGACGACAGACGGTTGCAAAAGGGAAGCAACAGAACCGGAACTCGACTTGTACTTGCCCCTGCACTAGCTACCCGCCGGCCGTAAAAACAAGCACCAGAACTCGACCGTTGAGGTAGAAGTCAGTCTGACCAACTCCACTGGAGAAACGTAAAAAAACGAAAACAGATCGAGGTGAAGGGAAGTGAAACGGAATAGGGAAATCGGTGAGGAAACGAGGAGGAACTGGGAGCTATCTTAGAGAAACGTGGCGGAAACTAGAAGAAAACTCGCTGGAGAACCCGCCGGAATGCCTAGCGGCGCCGGCTCTCCGGCGAGTACGTAGGGTTAGTGTTGTGGTAGAGAGAAGGCAGAGCAAAATTTTAAAGAGAAATAAGTGTGTTGATAAACTAAATATTGATCTTATATCTTTTTTTTTAAAGGAGATATGGCTATCATTCATGATTATTATGAATGTGAAAGTGATGATATCTCAATTGATTAGAGAATCTCTCTATTTCAAGAGGTTCTAGGATCGATTCTCATCCTACCCTAATGGCTCATATACCTTAAAAAGAAAATGATTTATGGATGTTATTAATGCTTATTCTATACAAAAAAAAAGCATTATTATTTCCCTAAAACTTCTTTAATGAATTCTATTTTTTATACTCTTTATGTCCCACATTAGATTACATAGTTTAAAATTTTGATCAAATTTCATTACTTATGAATTATAACCATAAAATGACTCTAGTAATGTAGAATCCTACATTTTGATATTTATGTACTGTATATTTTTAAAATTCAATTTTCACAATTTCTATACTCCACTCCTGGTTGTTTGAAAACAAAAATTCCCCAATCCTACATGTAGTTTGGAAACAGTGCTAAAAATTCGCACGAGCACAATTGTGTACTATCTATTAGGGATTGCAAAAGTCAAACTATGTTAATTGAATTAACCAAAAGTACCCAATCCAAACATATTTTCTAATTTTTAAAGAGGTAACTGAGATAACATTGATTAATGATAAGAGATACTCTACAAGTATTATCATGCACCCGGGTGCACCGTGCGCACGGTACACCCTGTGGCATTATTGTAATCAAAACAAAATCCTGGGGAAGAGTTAAATAAAATAAGTACAAAAATATTCAACAAATGAAATTGGCTCAGTTGGTCTTTCCACGCAACGATTTGGAGGCTGGGAGTAGGTCGTGGGTTCGACTCCCAACTCTCACCCTTTTTAACTTATTTATTTTTTTCTTATTATATTCTTCTTCTTTTTTCCACTCTCCAAGTTCTTACATTTTTTTACTTTTTTTTCTTATTATATTCTTCTTTTCTTTTCCACTCTATAACTTAATGCAAAAAAGTCCTTAAATGAACAAAAAGACTATTTGAATATTGCTCATTTAATGAAATTATTAACAATACTACTGAATAATAAAATGAGCAAAAAATAATTTCTATTAGAGATAGTAAATAAACTTTTTTTGAACAATACGCTAACAGTACAAGTTTTGACTTATTTATTTTTTTCTTATTATATTCTTCTTTTCTTTTCTACTCTCTAACTTAATGCAAAAAGGTCCTTAAATGAACAAAAAACTCTTAGAATATTGCTCATTTAATGAAATTATAAACAATACTACTGAATAATAAATTGAGCAAAAAATAATTTCTAATAGAGATAATAAATAAACTTTTTTTGAACAATACGCTAACAGTACAAGTTTGTAATCATTTAAACAATTTACTAGTATAGTCATATGTGATGATATTATTGAACAATCAGATAACGATACAATTTTTTAATCATACAACTCATTGTGATGTCTTTCGATATCTCATGTAAATAAGAAAATATTTTATTTCACTTGAAGAATTTTTTATTTAGTTTATTTAAATAGTTTCTTATGTTTTTCATATTATTTTGACGTTATTTTTTAAAACTCAAAAAATAAATTAATTTAAGGCAACATGTTTTTGGAATGAGTACAAATATTATGCTCATTTTCTCATGTAAAAAATATTATTGTGCACATTTGTATGATAATATGTGACATTTCTAGAGTACAAATATTATGCTCAATTAATGTGTATATAGGGTTACCCATTGATGAGTATACGATCTTTCTTGCAATGAGCAATTAATATTTGGAATGACTAAGTATCTTCAAATAAGAAAATATATTGGTAAATACATGTTTAAATGAGTAACATTGTTTCAAATGAGCAACCATTTTTTATTGAGTAGTTTCAAATGAGAAACTTTGTTTGCAAATGAGCAACAATTTTTTTAGGGGTTTCAAATGAGCAACATGTTTTTTTGATGGGTTTTAAATGAGTAACTTTATTTTCAAATATAGGAGCAACTTTATTTCAAAATGAGCATGTGTTGATTAGTAAACGTACATTCTGATCTCAAGTGAGGTAAAATAAATCTGCTCATTTACAAAATGAGCAGTTTTATTCTACTCATTTGATCAAATGAGCAGTTTATTCTACTCATTTAATCAAATGAGCAATCTTTTTTTCACAGGAAGATCAGTAATCCCATCTTGAGTGAGGTAAAATAAATTTGCTCATTTACCAAATGAGTTGTTTTATTTTACTCATTTGATCAAATGAGCAATCTTTTTCGTACAAGAAGATCAATAAACATTCTGATCTTGAGTGAGATAAAAGAAATCTGTTCATTCACAAAATGAGTTGTTTTATTTTACTCATTTGATCAAATGAGCAATCTTTATTTGCACATGATGATCAATCTACAATCTGATCTTGAGTGAGTTAGAATAAATCTGCTTATTTAAGCAATGGGCGACTATTATAGGTTCTGGTATTTTATTCTAAACCCTTATTTTTTCATCTAAGCCCTTATTTTTCGCTTCATGAAATAGTCGTTCATCTTTCTAAAATAATCAATTCCATTTTGAATGAACAATTTTTGTTTCAGATGAGCAACTGCGTGAACAAGAAAAATAATGAGGGAAGACGACAAAACAAAAATAATGAGCAATTATTTTAATAGTTTTGAAATGAGCAATTTCCTAAGCAAGAAAACTAGGGGGAAAGATAAATAAAAAAAGAGGAACTTAAAAAAGTAGGGGAATAAACAATAGAGGAAAAGGATGTTAAAAAATAAATGAAAAAAATAATAAAAAAATAAGATAAAAATGCGTTCAAGGGGGTTCGAACCCACGAACTCTTGAACACATTCACTTTAGATGGAATGCTAGTACAACCACTGTGCTACACCTTCTTTATAGTAGGATGCTGCGCGGAAATTGTATTAGAGCTTTTCTGCTGAAATTCTCGTTAATTACCATAATGACACCGGGTGCACCTTGCGTATGGTGCACCCACGGTGCACCCGGGTGTACGATGCATGGTCTCGAGATACTCCTAGTTGTTTAGTTTGCTGTTAATATATATGTTCATCCAATAATCCATCAAAAAAAAAGATTTCAATACGCATGGATTTTATCCCCAAAATTCCAAAAGAACAAAAAGGTGGATTTTATTGACCGACCGATAGTGGTGTCATTATGATTTAGGAATATGGTGATATCACGTATTTATATAGAGTTTTCTCCCTTATTTACAAGCTAATTTGTGCGTCATTGGAGCTCTTCGGAGCTACTTTGTGCTACCTATCGTATATAGTTGTGGTTTTGTGTTTTAGTGTTGAATTGCAGGTTTTAGGGAGTTTTCTCCTTATTCCCGAGCTATTTGGAAGCAACCACGACTGTACGAGATGTTACGAGGCACGTAGGATGGCTCACGAGCTTTATGGGTAGTTTAGGAGGTCCCAAAACCTCTAAACGTGAAGAATTGAGAGCCAAAGAGTCAAAAAAGAGTCCTTCGTACTCTGATCGGGCAAAAATGGCCAGATCGGGCGAAGATATTGTGATCGGGTAGAGAGGTTGCGGACCCAATCGGGTAAGGTTTGCCCGATCCGATCGGGCGAGCATCCATGTGCCCAGAACCCGATCGGGCACTCGCTGCCCGACCCGATCGGGTGGAGCTCCATCTTAAGTAGCTGCTGCTGCTACGCCACAAGACGCCAAGGGCATCACCATAGAGTTGGCGCTGAGGACTCGATCCACTGCCCGATCGGGTCAGCGATCGGGTGGGTCCAAAAACGCACCTCTTGCGTTGTTGCTGCTGGGCTGCCAAAAGGAGAGTTGAGAAATTCTTACTATGGGCCCGATCGGGTGGCCCTATGCCCGATCGGGTCCCGTGCAAATTGACGCGACTTTCTTTCTTTTTATTACGTTTTTAATTAGGCTTTGAGGGGTATTATAAATACCTTTTCCTCATTATTTTAGAGACATCTTTTACTCTAGTTTTATTTTTCCGTAGTTCCTAGCTTAGTTTTATTTAGTTTAAACACTTTAGATTATATTAAAGGTGATTGAACCTATTCGATTTCAATAAAAGTTCTTGCTTTCCGTCAATTGGTATTCTTCTCTACTCTAATCTCTTTTATTATTCTTAATTGCTTAGTTTAATTATTTATTCATTCATGATGCAATTATTAGGATTTCAAATTAGTTTTGTTATGGTCAATTCAATTATGAGTGAGTAGTTCTCTTTCTAGGGTGTTAGATAGGGAAGCCATGTTTATACCATGATTGTTATTTAGATTTCTATCAATTTCTAGGGCTTGATTAGAGTGATTGTGGTGTGGTTTGTTCTTAATTAGTGATTAATGTTAGTGGCCAATTTCATTAATTACTTGTGGTTAATAGTTGTTTGCACAGATCCGTCTTACGATTAGAGGCCTAGGACACATCAGTAGTTTTGATTACGTTAGTGAACATGCGGCGTATGTTGAACTATGAGTGTTGAGTCTTAAACATAGCTCAACACATGCTCTAATCACTCGACTCTTGACTTAGGTTTTGATAATAGTTGACCTTATTTGATTGGTATAAGCATGGTGGACCAACCTAATACCCTAGGTTTTTATTCCATAGTTAAACCCTCAGTTTAATTTGTTTTCCTTAGTTTAATTATTAGTTCAGTCTATCTTCCCTGATTTCATCTGAAGTAGCTAATTGATTGAATATTAATTTAGAAACTCTGTCTCCCTGTGGATTCGACCCTACTCCCATTGACTACCATAGTTAGAGGACTGTAGGTTTATCTTTGATTAGGTGATACGACTAAATCCTATCATATGTGCACGTGTTTTTACTTCAATTTTTTTATAATCTTTTGTTGATGACGCCGAGTATGATCGATGTTATACTAAAGGCTTGTTCTCCCTAGTTTATTTTCAGTTCAGTTCAATTCAGTTCAGCTAATCTCTGGACAATAGTTTTACTCTCACATATCACTATTCCGTTCAGTGTTTAGTTCAATTCAGTTGTTTTATGACGAAGAGAACATGCCCTAATTAACAAGTAGGATTCGTGTTTCACTTGATAAGAAATTCCTTAGTTTGAACCCTAACATGTTTAATAAACACAAGTTGAATTTTTTCAACTCTGATCCGACGTGATCGGGTTATTTTCATAACTTGTTTAGCCCATTTTGATTATACAACTATTAGTTTTAGAAGGATTAAATAAACAAAATTACCAAAAGTAGGAAGGTTATTGCAATAGTTTCAAGCTCAACCTTTAATTTTTTTTGATTTCATTATGTCCTATAATTAACTTCTAAAAAATTTGACTTTCTTTCTTTTATTAAATCATGGAGATTAATGGTTAAGATGAGGATCGAAAAATTTGCGAAAAAAGACCTTATTTATTCTAATTGTGAAAAAACACCTAATATAAATTTTCTTGTGAGAAAACACTTATATGTCACTTTTTATCAAAATGCACACCTTGTTGTCGAATTTTAGCTAAAGAGTCAAATATTCGGTCATTGAACCTCTTAATTTTTCCGCCATCCTTTTTTGTGCGAGAGACACACATTTACAAAAAAAAATTGATCAAAATCTAACACGTAAAGATGAATCAAAAGTTGGAGGTCAATGTCTAAAAGTTTGACTTTTTAATATAAGGTGTTTTCTCACAAATATAATTATATAAGGTATTTTTTCACAAAAATTATAACAAATAAGGTGTTTTTTCGTAAATTTTCCTTAGGATGAGTCTACAACTAATGAAGGGTTTAGATTTAAATAATTATAATGACTATAATAGTATTGTAGTATTTGTAGAATTATCCCCAAAATTATGCATATTTAAAAATTGAAATTAGTGGCGATTTCGTCCAAGGTTGAGGGAAATGGCTATCCGCTATTCGAAGTAAGAAAGTCAAAGGCATGTCCAATGATGAGTTTTCTTATAGAGTTTTTATATAAATTTTTGTACCAAATTTCACTATAATCAAATAATATCTCTAATGTACTTTGATGGAAACGAGCTAGAGTTAAATGAGTTGAAATAGGTTACTTACGGGTTGAAAATATCAATCCTATCTAACTTGTTTAAATAGATGGGTTATTCGTGTCGATTCTTTTTGTTTAACAAGTTGAAGATCTCAATTTAAAGGGCATGTTCGGTATCACTGTTAGTGTTCAATTTTTATAATTTTAGAGTACTATGATATAAGTAGTATTATAAAATTAAAATTGGTTATACTAATAGTAATCATACTATTTCAAAAAATGATAATTAAAAATTGAAAACTATTTTTTTTGGTTTCCATATTTTAATTTTTTATTTACAAAACAACTAAACACTCAAAACTAAAAACAATAACGAGTAACCCTAATTCAAATCGGAA
Source organism: Patellifolia procumbens (assembly GCA_947645195.1). Taxonomy (NCBI): domain Eukaryota; kingdom Viridiplantae; phylum Streptophyta; class Magnoliopsida; order Caryophyllales; family Amaranthaceae; genus Patellifolia; species Patellifolia procumbens. The sequence continues at coordinate 8,127,167 of CANSGD010000144.1, forward strand.
TATTTCATCAAATGAACTTTTCCCATCCCTAATATTCTCGACTCTCACTTGCTTCCGGTATGACTTCCACGAAGTTCGCCTACGATATTGAATTGATCGCTGTCAACTTGTCATGCTGTAGAGGAAATACCTTGTCTTATCCATTTAGGCTAATTTCCCTACTTAGCTGGCGTAGGTTTGGCTGATGACCAACATGCATGAGTTAAGACGAGGTTGATTCCGAAGTGCTTTATATAGGAGCCCAGTCAAAAAAATTCCATAAGATTCTTGATATAACATATAACAATAAGTATATTATGTTATCCACCTACTTTTGATTTTTTGAAATGTAGGTTATCCACCTACTTAATTGAGCCGGTGTTTTCACAAACTATTTCGGTCAAAACTCTTTTACTATGCTATAGTATAATATTTGACTCCTTTCACGTTTCATCTTGGAAGGATGCGTAATTGGAAGGATTTCAATCATAACATTGAACTCAAAAAAGTTTATCGATCAATTAAGATTGAACATCATAAATAAGAATAATAAAGGTACTGACGATTATTTGATGATTAGAAGTAGAAAGAGAATATGTACCACATGTCAATGGAGCGGGGCGGGGCGGATGTTGGCATTCCTATCCCCATCCCCGCCTAAAAAACTCATCCCCATCCCCACCCCATCCTCCATGGCGGGGGAATATCTTGTCCCCATCCCCGCCCCATCCCCGCCACAATCCCCGCCCAATTTCTCAAGCAAATGGAGCCATTTTTGGGCCCAAAAGTAGCAAATTTTGATAAATGATAAATGATAAATCAGGCGGCAGTAATAAGTAACTACCCAGTACACAAACAAAGAAGAGACCTTTAACAAATTTTGCTAAAATTTCTTTCTTTCTCATCACTCTTGCAGACGTTTATTACCAATGATAAATCTTATATGTTCTGCAATATCCAACTTTTATCTGTGACCACTTATTTGAAATTTTATCATAAGTAAGTTTAAACCATTTGAAGTTAATTTGGCATGGATGGATTTTTTCTTCCTGGAACAGTTGTTTTAATTTGTAATAATGGCAGGTGATTGATGGATTATGTTTATATCTTTTGAACAGACGCAGATGCAGAGAAAACAGAAATATCATCTCTGAAGATTCTTATACTAGGCATTTATAAACTGATTATTTAAAACGAAATTACAAAAATTGAACAAGGACGAACAAACGGAACAAACCTGAGCCGCAAAATGGAGGAGTGCCGCAAGGTGGCCGTCGAAACCGCAGAATGGAGGGGTGCCGTGTCTGCCGTCAGTTCAGTGAGGCGAGGGAGCGCCTGAGCGAGACAAAAAAATTAAGGGAGAGGGACTGAGGGTTCAGTCGTTCAGCGAGTGATGAGGGTGACTAGGGTGAAGGTGAGGCAGTCAGTGAGATAGTGAGCCTATTAGGGTTAAGGGAGAGGGAAAAAAATTTTAAAAGTAATTTTGAATTTGGGCTTTTGGAAAATAAATGTATTAAAAACAAAAGCAGTAAACACAATGTATTTAACATAAATATAAAAACAATAGCGGGGCTCAGACGGGGCGGGCGGGGATGGGGGCGGGGCGGGTGGGGATGGGCCGGGTATGGACTAGCATCCATCCCCGCCTCATTACCCATGGCGGGGATGGTTTTCATCCCATCCCCGCCCCATCCCCCGCGAAACCTTCCCCCATCCCCACCTAACTGGGGCGGGTGCGGGGCGGATCTCCACGAAACCCGCCTCACTGACATCCAGGATTTTTTTTTTGAGGAATAAGATGAATATGTACCAAACATGTAGAGAAGTTGTCTCATGTATTACTTCATTACATATCTACTTCCTTCAATTTTTATTAGTATTTCCGCTTTTAAAAATATATAGATTTACCCTATCTATTAAATAAATTTGAAGGAGACAGTGAGAGACTTTCATCCACTTTAATAGAAAATATATTGACTCATGGCCGGGTGCAAAAATTTGACTTCGTATCCGTACATGTAAACAAAAACGATCTTGCTATCTAAAACAATAGTGATTTAAATGTATAAATAATAAAAAGAAAAAAAAAGTGAGAAGTCCACTAGCTCACCATTAAGGATAAGGTGAACCTTGCCGGTTAAGGTCACTCCATTTGTATCTAACATTCAATACAAGTTGATCGAGGAAGATTAAACCTTTAGAAAAATGCATGTTGCCGCCATCTTTATTACGTGTTGCTTGCTTGTAAAAGTTCGACCTACACTAGTCAAGCTTTTTAATTGTCTGCTGGTTGAAATATTTGCCTATAACATACATTTTGGTCAATTCTTTAATTAGTTCATGATTGTCCATAAACCTAAATTTTTGTTTGTGAAATTATACTAAGACAACAATAAAGATTACAATAAATTAGATTAGGACGTGATCAGATCAATGTCCTTCAGATAAATATTACTCTCATCTTCGTAATTTAAGCTCAAATCTAACAACTAGTATGATGACAAAGCCTGAATTCAGGGGGGGAACCTAGAATATTTGGAATGGTGGGTCACCATAAACAACGATAAGTTCAATTTTTTCTTTAAGTTTTTTTAAAAAAAAGTACTTCATACCCAGTGGCGGATTCAGGAATGTTAACTCGTGAGCTTTTTTCACCATAAATTATGATGTTAATACGGACGTGCAAAAGTGCATTAGAAAATTCGAATTAATGTGAATTTCATTAGTAAATCGCGAAAGAATAGTCAAATGGATCTATTAAAAGCAATTTCGTCTATATTATATGGAGTATAATTTGATTTTGCTTATTACATACAAATAAGTGTACAATAATAATAATCAAGATTTGGGGTTGGCTCAAGTGGTGGAGATTTCCCATCTTTCCTAGCATAGTCTAGAGTTAAAAATAATGAGATTATATTATTAAAAAGTGTACAATGAATTACGAGTATAATTAAAAATTATATGGTGTATATATATAATGATTAATGAATTTTTACAAGAAGGAAAATATAAATTGAAGACTTGAGGGTAAGGTGAGCAACTTAATTGCTCTAACAGAGTGTTGAAGACTTGAGAGGAGAACAAAAAAGAGAATTTGGGTAGCAAACAAAAATGTAGAGGAAAAGGATTAATGGGATCGAACCCAACACCTACTAACAATATGAGACATTAGTGCACAATGCATAAACACTGAACTACCCATTCCCTTGTTGCATCAATATACATGGATAAATATTTATACATTTATCCTGTTTTTGTTTTTTCCTAAAACTAATGGTGGTGCACTTGCACCACCGTGCTATATACTGGCTCCGCCTGTACCTGAACTCAAGGCTCATTTCATCTTGTTAGAAAATGACTGATTACAATGACTGAACAAAGACTAAATTCAAGGCTGTGTCGCGGTAGAAGACCACTGACTTGAAAGCAATTACGGCCCGACTATGGTGGTAATCGCAACTGGCCGGAAAGCTCCCCAAGGTTAACACAGCGACCTTTCTAAGTCACCACTAACAGAGAAAGATCTTGGAGACAGATTATGCACGTACCCAGTGTTTAGAAGAGAGGAAGAAGAAGAGAAGAGAAGTGATTTTCGGATGCCAAACTGAGGTAGCAGTGGACTGATTTTATAGTAAAAGAATCAGGCCAAATAAGGAAGGTAATAAACAGAGGGAGGAAATCAAGGGCGACAATAAAGGCCATCAACACTGTAACGTTTAAAAACGTTTCAGTGTTACATGTTACCGTTACACACAGTTGGGCTCGGGTCCAAAAAGATAAGCTCCAGCTCTTCCCAGAACCCAGAACCCAGAACCCAGGCACAGGCCCAGCCCAGCCCGGCCCGGTCCGGGCGGGCGGCGCGCGCGTGCGTGTGTGTGTGATAGCAAGCCCAAACTCAAGCTTGATCTCCAACCACAAAAGCCAACCAAGTACTCAACTCAATAAACATGAAGAGGAAGGGAGTTAATAAATAAAGGCAAGCTCCCTTCCATAGGTGATGTGGGATGTTTGGAAAAAACACAAGTAGACTTTGCAAGCCTTAACTCCAACAATCCCCCACAAAGGCTCTGAAAAGCAAAAGAAATTCCTGGGTAAGGAAAGGGAGGTACTTAAGCATCAATATCTTTCGATTTGAATTGATACATAGTGGAGTGAGGCAACAACTTACTTTCTAGTGAGTGAATTTCTCTTGAACTCACCAGAGTTCCGTTGAGACCCCCACAACACATACCTACCTTAAGAACGTGCAGTCTCCGCGATACAACACAAGCGCTTTATAGCCATGCGCACACCTTGGGTCTCATAAGTGCTCTAGAAAGACAGCCCAGTCTTTCATAGAAGGCGGCTTAACCTCCACACTTACGTAGGTAGTCCATTAAGTGTTCCTCAATAACACCACCCCGAGGGATATGGAACTATTAAGAGAAAAAGCTCAACCTCACAATATAAATCCATAAAGTGCGTCTCAATAGCACCACCAAACAGGCTATGGATTTAGAAAGCACTACCAACACGCCATAGGGATGAGAAATGTAGTGCAAGTTAAGATTCTATGGCTTCGTTTGACCACAAACGGGTATCCACCAACAGCAAGAAAATCTTGCACAGCTTCCAAGAGTGAACAGCAGCTTGGAGCTCCACGACTCTGATCTTCTATAAATCACACCAAAAGCTGGAGCATTAAAGCCATCACAGCTTTCTACCAACAATATACTCTTCTTATTCCTTCTGCAATCCAAACTTCGCCTTTTCCTATACCCTCTTTATTGCTAAGTCCTGTTCAGATTCTCTCTTTATTCTTTCTCAATAGTTTTATTTCTAATACAACCTCGAAACTCTTCACAAAAACCACAAACCTACACCACCTTTCAAGCTTCCAAATCTTCAATGGCCCAACCAAACGAATGGGGGAGGTTTAGAGCTGGGAATTTTGTAAACCCTGAAGATGATAATACCCAGAATCTAGAAATACAATGGGGTTTTTCTGTTCTTGGCGTTTTTGTGGGTCCAAACCCACCTCCAGTTACGGTGGTTCAAGGGCTTATAAACTCACAATGGAGTTCATTGGCTTCTGTCCTAGTCTCCAGAACAGGTAACTTCTTTGTTTTCCAATGTGTTTTGATAAACCAACACACAGCCATCATAGATGGTAGAATAATAACCTTTAGAAGATGCAACTGGTTCACAGTTCCACATGCAATTAATTTTGATATGGCTAGACTGTGGGTTCGAGTGCATGGAGTACCATTAGGTTATTTGGAACCAGCTTGGACTAATAGGATTTTAAGCCATATTGGGATGGTAGATATGATAGAGCATTCTCCGTCAATTCCCAGATCTTAGAGGAAGAGTTTATATTGACCTTTCTAGACCGTTAATTCCGGGCTGTTACTTACCTATTCACAACAATAGAGTGATTTGGGTAGACTTTAGATATGAAGGGCTTTTTAGATTTTGCAAGAATTGTGGGTGTGCTGGACATTACACTAGGTACTGTACCTTGTCTTCTCAGGAAGCTAGAAGGAGAATTCAAAGCAGAATTCAAGAGTTTGAGCAAGGAGGTCTGTTAGTAATGTATGGACCATCCCATCATCCTTACTACTCTAATATCCTAGAGGGGTCTCTAGATCGTTTTCGCAATAGAAATACAAGAGTAAACCTAGTGGAGAATAACCAGAAAATGGAGTGCAAAACCAATATCTCACACCTGTTATGTTACTGGATTTAAGTTCATATTCTGAGGTTTTGGGAGAAGGAGATTACATGACAGGAGATGAGGAGTTTGACTCCTCTGATGAAGCAGACAACCTACACCAAGAACATGCAAACAACAATGATCAGGGTGCTTCTCTACTACCACAGGTAACATTGATTCCTCCTCCAGGCACTCGTTTTGGTGTACATTTGGACCCTCAGGCAGAGTTTCAGGCCTCCAGGAACACCAACCCTATGACATCTATCACCACACATAATCCTAATACTATTCCTTCTCATAATCCCTACTATGAAGTAGGAGAATCCTCAAACCAACCCATGCAAAGCAATCCACCTATGAATGTATCAACAGATTTCAACATGATCCTAACTGAAAGAGGCCTTAACCCACCAACAGAACCAGTAGACCCAACCAATAACTACTCTCTCTTTACTAACCCTCCTTTCTCTAGCCAGCAACAAAATGTTATTCAGTCCCAACACATCATGCATCACTCTAACACTCAACCTAGACAACATTTATGCATACAAATACCACTTAACTCCTTCTATGAGTAACTGGTAGAACACCAACCAGTTTTTCTTAACCACCCTCAGCAGGAGGAAGTTCCACAAGTTCTAAACCCACCTGTGACCTTATTCCAAACTCTAGGTATAGAAGCCTGGGCCAAGATACCTTTTACTGAACACCTTCAATCTCAACAAACTAACCAAATTGGGTCAACAGCAGCAACCAACCCTGAGCCTCAAGCTCACCTCAGAAATTCAACAACAAACCCTACCCTACTACATCATTTCCCAAACCTTGATCCTTCAGCCCATATTGCTCGAGGACCTAGACTGGGGGGGCTAATCCAACCTACAGGATTAGTACCAAGGTCTACTGTTCTTCAAGAGGCAAGTAGACGTCTGAAAAGGTATCTCCAAGCTTTCCAAAATCAAGCTCGAATTCATCCCTTAACCACATTTGGAGATCATCAATTTGTCTACAATGCTCCTCTTCAACCCTTGGAACCTCTAAACCAGGAACACAATCCACCAAACTCACCAGTTTCACCTAATACCAGTAATCATTCACCAACTACTGAACATCCTGAACAGGTTATGCAACAGATTATTCACTCTTGGTCTAATAAAAGACCTAGAAGCAGAAAGATGAAAAAATAGCTTCTGCTGGGAATCTCTTACAGCAGGATGAGTTAGAGGGTGATTGGTACTTAAAAAGGAGGAGGCAAAGATTGGAAAGGTGGGAAAGCAAGGGAGGTTTCAACCTTTGTCATAAGGAGGGACAATCTAAATCTCTCAAGGCTAAGGCTATTCAGACCCTCAAATGGCTTTTGATTTGGGGGTTGAAGCTGGTGAAGAGATACTGTCAGCTGCTAACAATAAGTACTATGATGCCAATGAAAGAAACAAGTTACTGCAAGAACAACAAAAGAAAAGAACGAGACAGGAAGATTTAGAATCAGATGGCATTATCATGGAAACTGATGAAGAAACAGCAGGAAGTGACATGGACATTGACTGTACCCTAGGGCTTAAACTATGCTGGTAAAAGGAAAAAGGAAGATGATGACTCTGAAGGTGGGGTGGCTGGCCTTTCACAGCCCCAAACCCCATTATGAAACTTCTAGCTATGAATTGTAGGGGTTTGAATGATCCTGACTCTCCTACAATTCCTTACTTGCATTGGATGATCAATGCAAAGAGACCTATGTTTATGTTTCTAGCTGAGACTGAGTGCCCAGTAGACAAAGCTTGCCTTCCTTTTGTGTCTACTAACCCTAATTTTGTGCATGGCAGTGATGCCATTGGGACCAAGGGTGGTTTGTTTGTTCTTGCTTGGACGAATGTAGTAGTTTCATTTCCTGTTTGTTCTCCTAACTTTATAGTTTGTAAGCTGGTTTTCCCAAATAGTAATGAACTATTTATGTGCTTTGTTTACGGTTCCCCGATGTTGGAAGAAAGACCTCGAGTTTGGAGGCAGTTAACAGATATTTTAAATTCCTACCCGAAATGTCTTTTATTAGGAGATTTTAACCAATTAGAAACCCTAGATGATAAGTTGGGGGGTTCTAATAATATCCGAGGATGGGACGATTTCATAGATTAGAGATTAAACTCAAACTTAATTAACGTTCCTTTCTCGGGGCCTAAATTTACTTGGTGCAATAAAAGGTTTAACAATGGACTAATCATGGAAAGACTAGATAGAGGTTATATGACTAATAATTGGTTTGAAGAATTTCCTGAAAGTCATATTATTAACCAACCTTTTACGACCTCTTACCATGCAGCTATCTTGTTTGATACGGAACGCCATAACCCACACAATACCCGGCCCTATCAATTAGAAAATTGGTGTCTAAAACAACAAGAAATTATCAATATCATTCAAGAAGTTTGGGACACAACCCATCCAGGGTCGGCTATGTTTTCTTTATCAAAAAAATGTGGAACGGCAAGACATCGTATTCAGAAATGGTGCTTAAATTTCAGGCAGTTTAGAGGTATAAATTGGAGGCGAATAACCATTGAACTAGCCAAAAGAGGAAGCTCCATCCAAACCTTAAATCAAGCTAAGGCTTATGGACTCTATGCTCATGAAAAAATGGATGATTATACCTTAAGCAACACTTACTGAAAGCAGAGAGGGAAAATAAAGTGGACTCAAGATGGGGATCTTCCTACAAAACTCCTATACCATAACGCAAAGCAGAAACAGAAAAAAATGAAATTGTGATGCTGAGAAATATTAACGGGGAATGGGTGGAAGGGAAAGATCAGATAACACAGTTGGTTACGAACTTTTGGAAATCAATCTTTACCTCAAATACAGACTCTATTTTTAACCCTACAGGCGAAGCTGATCTCCTACTTTGGGAACTTGATCTCCCTTGCCTTTCAGAAGATAAAAAAATTGACCTGACGATACCTCTAACTTCCACAGAATTTAAAAAAGCCATGTTCTCGATCAAAGGTTCCAAATCCCCGGGGCCGGATGGAATGTCTGCGGAGTTTTTCCAAACACACTGGCACATAGTTGGAGGATCAGTGATCCAAGCCATAAAGCATGTTTTTAATACCGGGAATCTATTGACAGAATGGAATAGAACAATAATGATCCTGATCCCGAAGGTAGCCTCACCAGAGGAAGTTGGACAGCTACATCCCATCAGCCTGTGCAATATCATCTACAAATGCCTCTCAAAATGTCTGGTCAACAGAATGAAAAAGACCCTTCCTGCACTCATCTCAAATTATCAACTTGCTTTTGTCCCAGGTAGACATATGGCGGATAATGTTTTGCTTAGTCAAGAACTACTCCATATGATGAATTCGACTAAAAGTACTACCCATCCTAAAGCTGCGGTTAAAATTGACATGAGTAAAGCTTATGATCGGGTTGAATGGCATTTCCTCCTGAAAGTGCTTCACGCCTATGGCTTCCCACCTGTCTGGATTCATCTAATACAACAATGCATCACTACAGTTTCATTCAAGATACTAGTCAATAATAACCTTTCAGAGTAGTTTGTGCCGGAATGTGGGTTACGACAAGGTGACCCCCTATCTCCTTACCTGTTCCTCTTTTGTATGGACAAAAGAAGGGACAGGGGTTCACTGGAACAATAAGGAAACTGTCCAACTCCCAAAAGGAATGGGAGGGTTGGGAGTTCGAAATATAGAGGCAGTTAATCATTCCCTCTTAATGAAACAAATCTGGAGAATGCATGTGAATCCTCAGTTGCTGGTTTCCCAAGTAATAGGAGGACGCCTAAAAATTATGAGTTCGTTGACAAACCGGTACTCTGCAGCTACATGCAATAAATCTTTCACCACAAGAGTATGGAAAAAGTAGGCACTAGATACATGTCGGGTTATGCTTGGAAAATTGGCAACGGTGCGCTGATTAAGGCTTTTCAGCACCCATGGGTTAACGACAACATTCCCAAGCGCAAAGATAGTACCCAAGCAACAATCATAAATGATTGGAAGGTGGAAGAGTTCCTTTCTAATAATAATAGGAGTTGGGATGGTGGAAAAGTGCGGAAATACTTTGCGACGGAGGATGCAATCAACATCCTGGCGCTAGAAGTGCCACAGGATCAGGAAGCCGACTCTATCTATTGGAACCATACAAGATCAGGTATGTTCACCACCAAATCGGGGTATGCTTTCTTCATGAACCAAGCTCGGAGAATAAATAGGGGAGAGGAAGGGAGCAATATAGGAGAGTCGACAGTGGCAAAGAAAATTTGGCACTCCCATCTGCCCCCGAAATGGAAGCTCTTTTTATGGAAAGCATGGAAAAATATTTTACCAACAAAAGATAACCTCCTTACCCGAAAGATTATACAGGAGGAGAACTGCCCCCTCTGTCTAGTTTTTACTGAAACGGCATTGCATCTCTTCTGCCAATGTCCAATGCTTAGCAGCTTGTGGCACGACACGCCGACGCTTAGACCAACAGATCTCACTGGGACCACCACCAACTTCAGGGAAATCGTGCATAACACAATTGAGAATATTCCTAATTCGATAATCCGCGAGGAAGGGAATATCGCGACCTTTACCATAACTTTATGGACCATTTGATGCACAAGAAACAATGTTGTCTTCCGCAATGCGAATGTTGATTTATCGCAAATGCGGGAACTACGAAATAGAGCTTGGGAGGAAATGGAAACCTACAGCAACATAGCCCAAGGACAGGACAGGGGTAATCAGATCTATACGGGAAGTGATTCGGATCACCCTCCAGGTTTTAATTTAGCCAACATAGGTCAAAGGATATTGGGATCACCAGAAGCCATTATCGAAACAGATGGTTCTTGGGACAAAGAGACTAAAGCGGCAGGGATGGCCTGGGTTCTGAAGGACCCACACCCTCACACACACCCACAGGAAAACAACGACTGCATCATAGGAAGGGGAACTTATGGGACGGCCACTTCGGCTCTACACTCAGAGGCCAAAGCGTGTCTCCTAGCAATTGAATGGGCAATCAGTCAACAAATACACCAAGTCCAATTCCAAACTGACTCTACAGAGCTGGTAAACCTTCTGCGTACAAAAGCTCCGCCAACAATAACGGTTAAATGGACCCTGAAAGCAATCCATTTGAAAGCAAAAGACCTTAACTGGTGTACCATCTTGAAGGTGCAGCGTCAGGGAGTCCGTCAAGCCCACAGAATAGCTAATGTGTGTCGCCATAATTTAATTGATTTTCATTCTTAGCACTAGTTTACAATTTAGCAGGTGTCAAAAAAAAAAATTCATTTTGATCTAATATCACTAAAATCAAAAAACATGGGGAGAAATTATGAAAAAAGTGAAAACAAACTTAAGAAAAACTTCAAAAGAAATGAAAACATGGAAAATACATGAAAAATAAAATAAAAAATACTTCATCCGTTACATAATACTTGCATAAAGTTCCATAATACACTACTTTGACCATTAATATCTATAATCATATACTAGCAATAATTATAAAAAAAGTGATATTGGAAAGTTTCCCATTGTGATGAATCTAACAATTATTCATATGACTATTTTTTCCTGTTGAATATCGAAAAACATGGTAAAATTTTATTAAGTTTGACCATAAAAGTAATGATACAATAATTTTAGAGCAAAGATAGTATATTATATGATATCAGTTGTTTTATTAAAGAAAAATTTAACAATAAAATATATGAGTTATAATATTTGAAATGGAAAAATTGATAAGAATAATCCCACCTTTGGCCGGTCTTCCACCACTGGTACCACCTTCAATTAATACAGCAATGATCTCACCTTTTACCCCATATTCTCTCATTGGGCCGTCACCTGTTGGTGACCTACAAATATAGGTAATCTTCCCTAATTATATGATTAACAACTAATTAAGTGTAATTTAACGTAAATTTTTTAATTAAAGTCTTAATTCAAATTTATATATAAAAAATTACTTAAAAAATAAAATCCCCCCTCCCCCTCCCCTTCTCCCACTGCTGCCACCTCCCCCACCGCTGCCACACCTCTTCCACCCCCCCCCACCCCTGGAAACATCACCTTCTCCCCTAAAACCACCCCTCCCCTCCCCGACCCACGCAAAACCCACCACAATGGGCGGCGCAACCAACACTAGATGAACTAACCGACTCATTAGAAAGCATGAGTTTCAACTCCACCACAACAACCATCGCACCACGAAGCACATCCTCTTCCTCCGAAACAACAACCACCACATGGACCACCGCATCCTCCTCGCACCTCTCTTCACAATCTCTCTCCTCTGACCCATTACCATTAATTACGAAAGACGAGGATGAGCGAGTTAAATCGCTTTAATTTGTGAACAGGGAGAGTTGAGTGGAATCGAATATCGTGTGGCAAAGGAGGAAAGTTGTTGTTGTTGCATTGTGGTGGTGGTGGTGGAGAGAGTGTGTTGTCGCCATTACGGAGATGAGATTGAATGCATGTTTGAATGGGTGTTGTTGATGGAAGGAGCACATAAAGATGAAGATGAAGATGGAGTTTTTGTTTTAATGGAGCTGGGAGAGAGAGAAAGAGTCACGAGAGGAATGGTGTTTTCAGGGCAGGGGGTTGCGGGGTGTGGGAAGGGGAGGGGATGGGTGGGAGAAGGGGAGGACTTTTTTTTTAACATGATTTTTTTATAAAAAAAGTCAACGGTAATTTATGACGGTCAAACAAGTCACAGGTTACCCGTACCAATAAGAGAATATGGGGGTAAAAGGTGGGATTATTACTGGATTAGAAAAATTATAAAAAAAAAAGATATTCAAAAGTTGCACCTTGTGATGAATCTAACAACATTTATATGACTTTATTTTTCTCGTCGAATGACGGGAATAATACCACCTCCGTATTCAATTAGTTGAAACACTTTCTATAATAGGAAATTTCTAAATAGATGCAACACTTCCTTTTTTGGTAAAATGGTTTTTTGTATCTCTTTCCAATCACATGGTCCCCACTTATTTTTTCTCTCTTCTTCTCTCCAACCCAAAAATTGCCTATGAGTCTGTGAAAAAAAAAATTGCAATCTTTTGAATACGGAAGTAGTAGTAAAAATTTATAAAATTAGACAACAAAAGTAATTGTTACAATACTTTTAAAAAAGACATAATATATTATCTGAAAATCATTTTTTTTTTAAAAAAAAAGAAATTTCAACAGGAAAAATCTTTTCCGCGCATAATTTCAAATGACTAAAAAACCATTTAAAAAAAACTTTAAAATATTAGAATATGGGCAAAAACATACGAAGAAACTAATGAAATACTCCACGAATGTTTGCTTTTCACGCGTATTGGGGAAAAGGTTAAAAAAAAAGAAGGAGAGTAAATTATGAAAAAAGTGAAAAGGAGGGAGGAGCGATAATTAGGTGTCAACCTACCATATAAGAGAAGTGTACCTATTTTAAAAAAATCTCTGAAATGCCAAAATATCCGGTAAGAAACAAAAAGTACTCCCTCCGTTTCTTTTTGTTTGTCCCATTTACTGTAGCTCCAAATGCCAAGAAAGATGATGTCATATGCATGTGGGTGGGGACAACAAGTAAGGAGTCCACTTGTTTTATAATAAATGTGGTGATTAAAGTAGGTGAGAGAAACTTTTAAGGTACATGTGGGACCAAAAAGTGATAAAGTAGGGGTAAATATGTGAATTTATTATGCAATATAAGGAAAGATGAAAAAGTAGGACAAACAAAAAAAAACGGACAAAAACGAAAAGTAGGACAAACAAAAAGAAACGGAGGGAGTATATTTTATGAAAATCATATTCTTATTGGAGGAAAATTTTAATAAAATAGATAAGGGAAGTAGTTTAGAAGTATCTATTAAAATATTTTGTATGAAAATAAGATTTTTGTAAAGAAAATTTTGAAAAACATAATACAGTTAGAAACTTATAAGAATAATTTTAAATAAAATGATTGATTTAATGTAAAGATCATCTCACATACATCAATCAATTACCAAGTTGATCATTAACATACAACTAAACTTTTCCACCAAGCTTCGGATTTTTAATAAAACTCTGTGGAGCAAGTGAATGTAGAATATATTTGCATGAATGATTGGCTATTTAATATGATGTGTCAACTTCTTTTTTGTTTGTCGATAAAGACAATGTATAACCGGTCCAAACCCCAACCAGACAAAATTAGACCGGTATTAGACTTATTTCACACTTTTTAAATATTTTTGATAATTATTACAAAAAATAATAAATTTAAACAATCCAAATTAATTGGAAATTGAAAGGGTTGAGGAAATCAGTGGTATGAGTGACCACAAACAACAACATGCTTTATTACTTGAAAATACCGTGAAATCTTGGATTGGAGACTATAAAGGTTGCAACTTTCGACCTAATATGAGAAAGCAACATGACTTTGATCGACATAAATGCTCAGCACACGTGCTTTCGATAGCAGTAGAAATGCGTAGTTGGAAAAAATCGGTTGACACTAATGTTCGATGCTTTGAGAAGAGGAAAAAATACGAGATAGACGCTTCTAAGTTGGTCAAGTGTTACCTTCCCCCTTCCCATCCTTCTGACCTTATTCACAAACTCATTCATGATTCTCGTGGTTGTTTCAAAACAATACATGGTTCCAAACCAAAAGTTTATTATTATTAAATTAAATTCATCTAGGAAGAATTGACCAGGATAATCCAAACTATGCCCGTTCTACCAAGAATAATCCCTACTAAGCTTTATTCCTGTATAATCCCAACTATTGGGGATGTCCGCCACAAACACCCCAACCTGACTTGCAACCGGTTGAAAAGGTAAATTTTTTTTATATTTTTTTTATTATTCCTTTTGCTTTCTACTCCCACCCCAACTCCTACCCACCTCCAGATATGCCACCCCCTCTTCCTCCTCTTCCCCCATTCCCAAAAACCCCTCACCATCTCCCCAACCACCACCACTCCTCCCCTCGTCACCACCCCAACCACCACTCCTCCCCTCGCCACCAACACTTCAGAACCCTTTTTCGCTCCCCTCCCCTGCAAATCACCCAACAACCAACCAGCCCCTGTATCCTTCTCTCTCTACCGCCAGCGATCACCGTTACCCCACCCAACAGCCACCATGTGGTGGTCGAACTGCAGCCAAACCAGAGACCACCGCAATTCGACCACCGCCAAACCAGAGAGAGGTGGGCTGGTTTGGCTGCAGTTCGACCACCACCTGCGACCACCGCACTTCTCTTTCTCGCTCATTCTCCCTCTCACCCCATTCCCTCTTCTCTGGCTTCGAAAACCAAACCCCCCACCACCACCTTCAAAAACCTCCGAAAATCTTCAAATCAGGGTGGTTAGAGTGACAATTTTGGCGGTGGTCACGGTTTAGAGTGACAATTTTGGCGGTGGTCACGGTTTAGGGTGACGATTTTGGGGTGGTTAGCTTTAGGGTGGCAAGGGAGGTGGTGTTGAGGGTCGGGGTTGGTGGCTGGCGAGGCTGAGAGGATGGTTGCGTAGGTGGCTGAGAGAAAGAGAGAGTGGTGGTTAGGAGTTTTGGTTGTTGGGTGGGTTGCAGGGGATGGGAGAGGAGGGTGGTGTTGAGGGTCGGGGTTGGTGGCAGGGGGTGGTGGCGAGGGGAGGGCTGGTAGCTGAGGGTGGTGGCGAGGGGACGTGGCTGATTGGCTGGAGATAAAATGTTGTACTCGTTATTTTGATGATGACAAATGAATAGTTTTTAACTTTGTTTTTAATTAGTTTTTCTTCATGTAATTATTTATATAGTTTTATTTAATTATTTATTTTATTTTGCCTAAAATAAACTCATTCAAACGGTGCAAACACACGATCATGGAACGTGGCATTAACATGGTCCATAACGGCTATGAAGGTGGAAGATAATGCCTAAAAACTTGCGTCCACTACAAAGAAGCTGAAGAAGACTGTTGAAGATTTATCACAGCTATATAAATTAAGAAGAACTCAATTTTAGTTCTTAAGACTTTCTACGATAATTGTGTAAATCTTTTAGAAAGTTATTTCGGTTTTATTCTCTTCAACAATTCATTGTATTCCATTAATTTGAGTTGGGGTGAGTGAAATTTTGTGAGAAAATTTCTTCATTCAAGAGAGAAAGAGAATAAAGAGAAAGAGAAGACTTCGAGTGAAGTCAAGAGAGGAAGTCACGTGTTCAGGGGGAACAAGGTGACTGGGAACCAGTTCCTAGAGGAACAGAGTGAGTTGCTGTTTATAATAGGGTTTAAGTTACTATTATAAATAAAAGGGCAAGATTTATTCCCAGAGAAAATAGGAATAAGATCTTGTTTAAAAGCAGTTCTAGTGTTCGTTATTTTAACTTATCTTTATTTTATTTTAACTTGTTAATTCCGCAAAAATAGTCCCCAATAGTCTTTACTACAATTCACCCCCCCTCTTGTAGTAAACTTAAAAGTTCTATAGAACCAACATAAAATCAGGGGAAGGAACAAGGAAGGGGGTGAAAGGGTGGGAAAGTTTTTTAAAAATAAAATAAATTATTTGTACACAGCCAATACGAACAAGACACGTGTCATGTTTACCTGTTTAACAGGTTCCCTTCAGGTTACGGTGTATTTGTGGCGGACCTCCCCAATAGTTGGGATTATATAGGAATAAAGCTTAGTAGGGATTATTCTTTGCGGAATAGGCATAGTTTGGATTATCTTGGTCAATTTTTCCATTAATCTATTTGGTCGTTTTTGTTTAATTGAAATATTTTAAAGTGTGTGATCATCTGGATTATTTATTTGTCAATCCAAACATTACAGTTGAAGAGAAACTCAAATATATAATAGAAGTTGGAATTCATATTGACCGCAATGGTCTAGTTTTGTTGTCAGTCTTGTCTCATAGATGAAGCCTAATATCCATCAGGTTTATGTCTAAGGAAGGATCTTCCATAGGGACCAACAATTTTAGTTCAAATTTTAGTTTTTGGTGTCTAACCTAAATTCAATTTTATATTATATAGGTCGATTCGGTTTATGTCGTATTAAAATTCTTATGCAAATCAAGTTTATGTCGAGTAAAATCGAGTTTGATTTCGATTTGGATTAATTTAGGTTTTGATTTAAAATCGATTTGAGTTAATTTCATTACAGTTAGTTGGATATTGAGTCAATTTTGGATCAGCTTGGATATTGAGTCAATCAGTTTATGTCGTATTAAAATTCTTATGTAAATCGAGTTTATGTCGATTAAATTTGGGATTGATTTTGATTTGGCTTAATTTAGATTTCGATTAAAAATTGGTTTGAGTTAATTTCATTCAAGTTATTTGGATATGAAGTCAATTTCAGGTTAAAATAGGGTCATCGACAGGGTCAAATTTTGGATAAGTCATTCGATTAATTGGATTACATCAATTTCGTCAGGTCTACAAAAATAATTCATCTAAAAACTTCGGCCCCTTAATAAAATTCAAGCTACGGTTCTTTTTTATGTGTTTTATGGTGTGCAAAAAGGGGAGAAAAAACTCCTAAATCATGTTGTTTTCTTAATGGGTACTGATCTAGCGTCGTACAACGGTTAAGTGCAACCTGCTTTTCAATATTACGACTCGGCTGATCCCATGAATAATTTTAAAAAGGTGATGGCATCTCTTATGTTCTATGGTCAAGCTTGAAGTTGGTTACTGTCTCTATAATCAAGAGTTCACTAATTCGTTTCCTTGCATGCTCACTATGTGTGGGTGTTGCTCTTGCAATGTCCCAATTTTTGAAAAAGAAAAGAAATTACCACGTCGATGCCATGTATCATTAGATGACCTCACTATTGGGACTAAAAGATGCAGGTCAACGAATAGTTGGGACCCTTTTAGATTATCGATAGTTGAGACTATTTTTGGAGGATGCCACATAGGGGACCATTAATATGACCAATTTTTTATGGGAAATTCCCAATGGTGGCCCTTAGGTCTAAGTAATTCCCAGTGGCGGAAATTCCAAAAAAACTTTCCCGTTGGTAGCCCTACTTTACAAACTATTCCCAAACATAACCTTAATGAAAAATATTCCGTTAATAATAAAGCATATTCCGTTAGTTAACAGTTAAGGCGGTCACTCGCAAATAAAACGAGGCATTTTGGGTCTTTTTGCCAATTTCGACCTCAAAATTAACTCTTAAGGGCTAAAACTTACCAACTAAAATCATCCCTTAAGGGCAAAAAAATGACCCAAAATACCTCGTTTTACGTGCAAATAACTATTTTAACTATTAACTAATATAATATGCTTTATTATTAATGAAATATTCTTCATTAAGGTTATGTTTGGGAATAATTTGTAAAGCAGGGTTATTAGCGGGAAAGTTTTTTTGAAATTTACACCACTGAGAATTCTTAAAACCTAAGGGCCACCATTGGGAATTTGCCATTTTTTATTAGATGGTAAAATCGTATTGACGAAATAGAATAACCGCATGAAAGTTGACTTATTTGGCTGAAAGATAATAGTGAGTTGCCAAGAAACAAAAGATTATGATACTTTAAGCTCAACAACAATAAAATAAAATCAGTTAGCTAGATTACAAACTTGAATTAAACATATGTGCCAAAAAAATTAAAGTAATTTAAAGTTCTAAACAACAATAAAATAAAGTCAAGGTGCATGCTAGATCACAAGCTTAGATTAAAAGTAGGTGTCATTAGACTTTTTCCTTTATTCAATGATGAAGTAATAAGAAATAATCAAATTCTAATCAGACTTTTTTCGTTTGGAATGTATCGGGGTTAGACTCAGACTGAATTAAAAATACTTAGGGCCTG
This sequence comes from Patellifolia procumbens, assembly GCA_947645195.1. NCBI lineage: Eukaryota > Viridiplantae > Streptophyta > Magnoliopsida > Caryophyllales > Amaranthaceae > Patellifolia > Patellifolia procumbens. The sequence goes on from CANSGD010000144.1 coordinate 8,145,656, forward strand.
TTCTCTTCGTCTAATTCTGGCTGAACTGAACTGAATTTAACTTAACTTATTGGAACTGAACTGAACTTATTGGAGCTGAACCTAACTGAACTGATTGAATTGAATTGTAATAAATATAAAAATAATAAGTAAATTCTCACTCCATTTTTTAAATATGTACATTTGCTTTTGTGCGCGGACAAAGGAAAAAGTGCAAAGTAATAGAGAAAGATAGTAAATATAAAGAAAAAGTGAAGAAGGTCGAGAGAAGGAAAGAAAAAAGTAGGAGAGAAATGTAATAATTAGGTGGTCCAACCTTTCATTTATTAGAAAAAGTAGAAGTGTACCAATTAAAAAACACCCCAAAATGAAAAAATATACATATTAAAAAAAGAGAGTAATAATTATTATAAATATTAAATAATAAGTAATTATAATTCTAAGTAATACTACTAATTAATAATTTAGAATAATATTAAATGAATAATGATAATATTATTTTTGATATTTTAAAATGATAGTTATAAATAATAATAATAATAATGATAAATTAATTATGATAATAATAATAATTAATAATGAGTAATTACTATTATTAGTATTAATATATTAATACTTGATGATAATGTTATAATAACAATAATGTCTAAGAACTAAATTAATATTACTATTATAATAGTAATTAGTAATTATAATAATAATTAGCTTAAAACATGGGGTTGGTGTGTTTGCTTCTAACCAAACCACAATTGTGGTAGGTTGATCTATAATAGTTATAAACCAAACTCCACCACAAACCAGCAAAGTATCTTTAATATTCAACGTAACGACGACGTTGTACCTTAAATAGTAGTCCAGTATTATTAGCAACTGTGTAATTTTTCAATATCGTATAACTTATTTATACGATGTAATAGTGAATATATAGTCGGTAAAAATAAAACAGTAATTGCAAATTAGAATACTCGTATGACATGAAATTTAGTTAAACCATGCACCAAACTAAACCACACTCAGCCATAATAATAATGAGTAAATATATGATAACAAAAAATATATAAAAATAAAAATAATAAAAATTAGGAAAATTTGATTAGAATAATCCAAACTATGAATATTAATAATCCCAACTATGGGTTATTCTTGTATAATCTCAATTATGGAGAGGTCCGCAACAAATGAACCATAACTGATTTAACAGGTAAACATGCCATATGTCCTATTTTAACAGGTAAACAACACCTCCAGACACATCGCTACTTTCATCACCCTCTCCCCATTCAGCGTGATCGACCAAACTCGGGATTAGACTTATTAGTGCCGCCAGAGTATTCGACGGTGGTGCGAACAACACCGTACAAGCAGTCAAAAGCAACTTGAGATATCCAGAAACTTTCGAGAGCAAAAACAACGGGTTTCAAGGGCTTAGCGGCGGGAGGAGTCACTTTCAGGAACCGGATGCTCTTCGCCGGCGGCGGAACAAGAATTCCGGCCACTATGAGCATAAGAATTCCGGTGGTTTTCGATTTTTGTTTGGCTGGGTTTTCGATTGTGGTTTAGTGGGGGTAGTTGTTGGGTTTCGTTCGTTGGTTTTTTTTTGTTGGCAATGGTGGTAGTTGCTTGTTGGATTCTTGGTGGCAGTTTAAGTTAGTGGGTTAAGGGATTTTGTAGTGGTGGTTTATGACGTACCTCCTCATTAGTTGAGATTATATAAGAATAATTTATAATTGGAATTATTCTTAGCTTAATGGCCATAATTTGAATTATTCCAGACATGTAACTCTAGCCTATAAACTGTATATTGTTCATATAAATATACATAAAAATTCCACATATTTACATTCTAACAATTTCTTATTCATGACATTAGTCCACTTACTTTATTGATAAGAACTTCATATCCCGATATCCCGATAATTCTTCATACCTAAATAAATACTATATCAAGGATATTCACCATTAATTGGCACTTGACTACTTGACAAGAAACATAACCAGAAGTGGCCGACGTATAACGACTTTATTATCACGATCCTAATACTGTGGGGTAACAGAATGCTCAAGTACCTTATTTAGCGATTCGAATAAAGTAATACTTAATATGTATGTAATACTATGTATAGGCTCATGGATTCCCACGAAAACAAGTATAGCACATGGAATTGGTTGTTTGTCTGTGAACAATAAACTATTGCAAGGAAAAGTAATGACTAAAAGAACAAGATTACAAGAACAGAACATGGGAATTCACTTGGAAGGAAATTATCCTCGTCATTTATGCTTGATTAGCTAGCTTTGAAATTGGATTTCCTTATCTAGCTCAAGTTTTACGTATATTAGTACAAAAACCTTATTTATTTTATTTTCTTTTGAATGTTAATCAAAAGTTGGTAGAAGCTTAGATGTATATTTCAATAGTGTTTTCTATAGCGTTTAAAATTTTGGACCTTTTAACTTTATGAGACACTGCGGACAACTATATACTCTATTTGTTCAAAGATTGTTTTTTCAAACAACAATCTATTTGCTGTAGCTACGTGTATAGTGTATACACCAAGAAAAAAGTGAGAGTCATTAAAAACATAAATCATTTTTTGACTTGAGCAAAACAAGAAAAATCGGTTGAAAACATGAGTGTATTTCTATTAGAATGAGTGTATCCATGTGATGGATAAAAGCGGAAAGTTTAATGGAACAATTGTGTAACATTTGGGATGAGTATATGTACTTTGCAAGGTAGATCTTAGGAAGAGATTGCCAATGAAAAATGTTTAAGAAGTTATAAAGGATATTACAAAACAAAGGGAGTATGCCAAAAAAAATAATTATGGTACAACATATAGTTGAAAAATAAGCAACAAGTAATTAGGTTTTTATTGATTAGTAATTTGTTAGATGATAGCATTACACTAAAAGAGTGAATATTAAGGATATTTGATGGAGACAACATACATATCCCCAAAAACAAAATGAAAACTGTAAGCTGGAGGGCACTATATGTTCTCTGAACAGGAATTCTATTTATCATATCAGATTTAATAGTTAAAAATTTAAAATTTTCAATAACAAAAATTGGTAATCTCATCAAGCATTGCATAGACCGATATACTTAGCTTCATAAGGCACTATACGTCGTCTATGCCCTCAGCCCGTGGGTTGTGGTAACACTAGCACCAAGGGCGTTCAATGGATTTTGAAGGCCCCGTGCTAATTCTGCGAAACGTGAAACTAGATCCCGATTGATATTTAATGCAACCAATATGCTTATACAATTAAAAGCATATTTTGGAAGAAACTTCTTTCTCATTCTATATCAATAAAGCAATGACATCAATAAAATTATACTACATCCGTTTCCTAAAAATTATTACACTTTAACATTTTACACTATTCACATATTTTACTTTGACCATCATTTGTGATTTATACATACGAAAAATATAGTCATGTGAGATCTCGTTAGATTCCTCTTAATATGTAGAATATTAATATCCAGTCTTTATGATTTTGTAAATATATAATTAGAGATATAAATGCTCAAAGATTTGCATTGACATGCGTGAAAAGTACAAGTGTAACAATCTTTGAGAAACGGAGGGAGTACATAAGTGGGTGTGAACTCTAAATAGTGCATATGACTTGAAAAGAGTGAGTGGAATAAAAAAACTCAAATAATGATAATGCAAACAAGGCCAAATCATGAGCTGCCTTCTGGAGGAAAAAATAAATAAAATCACGGCCAAAATGAGATTTTAGGGAGTCGAACGCGAGAGAGCATAGCTTTTACAAATGAGTTAAACCAAGTTCTAGGACCACCGAGCTGATATTTCAAGCTACTTAAAATTATACGAAAGGTTGTGGGATTTTGGAGCGTTTGGGCCCTCCAAATATTGGGGCCTTGTTCGGCTGTAGATGAACACCTTCGAGTTAGCCTTGACTATAGTATAATTCATATTTATATCTGTTCTTGATGAGAATAAGTTCTATTTAATAAGTTGCGGTATAAGCAAGTAAAAATTCTTAAAAATTCATATCTTCATGATATATATTGAGATATTTTTAGTAAGATTGTAATTCGTACATGATTATTTTTCCTTGCGTATTTGCCATAGTAAACGGTCAAATAAAAGTATATAAATAGCGAAAAAATCTAATTATTACACTTAAAAGAGATCGAAAGAAGTATATAATTATCTCTACGTTACTCTTAAATTTGAAACTGAAAAGAATAATTTTATGTTACTCTTTTTTTTCTTTTGTTTCGGGTACAAGAAACATAGTAAAATTTAGGGAAATTCCCAATGGTGGCCCTTACGTATTAGAAATTCCCAATGGTGGAAATTTCAAAAAAACTTTCCCATTGGTAGCCTTGGTTTATAAATTATTCCCAAGCATAACCTTATCGAAAAATATTCGTTAATAATAAAGCATATTCCACTACTGAACCGTTAAAGCGGACATTCGCACATAAAACGAGACACTTTGGATTGTTTTTTTTCGATTTCAACTTCAAAATCGATTCTTAAAGTTAAGTTTAGGGGGTTAATTTTAGCCCTCAACGTTCGATTTTGATGTCAAAATTGGCAAAAAAACGACCCAAAAGACCTCCTTTTACGTGCGAGTGACCATCTTGATGGTTGACTAACGGAATATGCTTTATTATTAACGGAATATTCTTCATTAAGGCTATATTTGGGAATAATTTGTAAAGTATGGCTACCAATGGGAAAGTTTTTTAGAAATTTACACCACTGAGAATTCCTAATACCTAAGGGCCACCATTGGGAAATTTCCCTAAAATTTATAGTTCGGGGAAGTCCAAATCCAGCTAGGGTAGTAACCAGTAACAAGTCCAAGGTCTTCGAATTTCCGGTACCTGCAAAACCAAGCACCGTGAACTATCCCGGGGATGTTCCCGGGATCGGCTCTCCGATGCTTAAGTCAGATCTGATCTCAGAAGGTCAGAGAGTAGTACAAGTAAATGCTTTGGAATGTGTATTAAAACGTACCTGAATGATCAAATGAGAGTATTATTGATAGGTAGTATTGAGGTGACGTCATCTAGTTCAATGGGCTTGACTGAAAGCCTGTACTTTCTAGCCTGAAATGTCCTTAGGGGTAAAATGGTCATTTTGTCCCCTAAGGATATTTTAGTCATTTCACCGGTTAAGTAGGCTATGACTGGAATGGGCCCAAACCATTTTCATTTCTTTGAGAGAGAAAGATCTCACACTTCTCCTAATTTGCAACCAAATTTTGGGCTTCTTCCCAATCGCACAAATATAGCTAGAGATATTCCTCAAGAGGGCCCAAGTTGTCATTTTCGGACATCTGAACAACTTTTGGCAATCTCAGTTTAGTCCAAAGAAAATGATCCATTAAAGGAATGTGATCTTATAGGGCCCAAGTTTATGAAAGATAGTTGCGAGGCCCATAGTTAATGACTTGTTTTTAAGCTCAAATTAGATATAATCACAACCAAACTACTGGTGTCATTAGTCCGATTACTGATGACAGGATCAAGGAAAAGGAATAACTTGTGTGTAGATCAAAATTGGTGAGAATGAGACTGCTGATTGCTCTGGCAACGGGTTGCCAATTGATTTACCGATATACTTTCTCCGTTTTATTTTAAATGTTTCACTTTCCTTTTTTGGTTGTTTTACTTTAGATGTGACACTTTCTTTTTTGGATAATTCATTATCTCTGTCTCTCATATCACATGGGCCAACTTTTTTTTTTTTTCTCTTTATCCTCTCCAAAAATCGCCTAGGAGTCCGCAAGTTAAAAAATATATCATCTAAAAAAAGCGGATGGGAGACCGAATATCGGACCCGCTTTTGATCCGACCTTATTGCATTGTGCACACTTCGCCTTCTGGCTAGCAAGCCAAGATTATAAAATTAGCTAAATGAGTGGATTTCTCAACCTTTGCTGCCATTGTCTTGTTATCAAAGTTCGGATTCACCTGGATAACTCGACTCAAGGGACTAGGGAGGACCCAGGCTAGTATATAGGGAGAAACATATTGGTTGCATAAGATGCTAACTGTGATTAATAAGGGGGTCATCTAGGGTTATAGCAAACCTCCTTTGCTTCAACCAGTCCTTGATTGACTTTGCTACATTCATAATCTTCTCAAATCCTAACTTTGTCCCTCCTACAATTCCAAAGATTTAAAGTTTGGCTTCTTCTCTCCAACGATTAAATCTTTGACTTCCTCACAACCCACAATCTCAAGATTCAACAACTTTAAGCTTTAATATCAATTTTTATGAATAATTAGGTCATGCATACCGATGTCGGTTAAAAGCGTTTCATGTTAGCCGACCCAAATCACTTTGGGAATAAGGCTTAGTTGTTTTTTTATGAGCTAATATTAGAGCAATTAAGGAGAAATATAAACAAAACAAAAAGACATATTGTATTTTTTAACCCCTTCCTCAACCAAAGAAAGGTTCAATGGTTTAATCATTGGGCAATTCTTTTCAATTCTGTGGTGGCCTAAGTTCGATCCTTCATACACATTGGCTCCCCTTCCTTTTATCTTCTCTTTTCTTTTATTAATATATTCTCTCGTTTCTAGTGATTTCGTAAAAATATCTACCGTAAAAAAATGAGCATTTTTATTTCATATAAAGTCACCTTCTTACTCTTTGATGCTTCATACTCTTTCTCTTCATACCATTCTTTACTAATCTCAAAAAACATGGACATACACCTTTCATAAGTGGGATATTATTTTTTCATAAAGAGTAAACCTTTTTCCCAGTCACGCTTACACTATTTTAAAAAAGTGAATATATACGTTTTTTTTTTGAGGGGAAGAACAGGCAAAAACTAATATAAATCAAGATCCGCCAAAGCACAAATGCTTTGGGGGAAAGAGTTCAAACATACAAAGTCCGAGCCTTCGCTAACATCCCACCGTGCCATTAGGTGTGCAACGGTATTGCCTGTTCTTTTCACATGAGAAAAAACACAAATATCGAAAGAAGAACATAGGTGTAAAATCTCCGCATAAATCAAATCAATTAGAGCCATTCCAAGCTGTCTTTTCTTCAGTTTCTCGACGACATTCCAAGCATCTCCTTCAAGAATAATCCTCGTATAGCCATAGAGTCGCGCCATCTCAACGCCCACCTTCATTGCATAAACCTTCGCCATCTCCGCATCCCAATCTCCCATTCTGCGTCTGCACCTTGCCAACACCAAAACTCCAAGATGATTTCTAACAATAACCCCAGCACCTACCCCCTCTTGGAACACATAAGCATCAACATTAATTTTCCAAAAATTCTCTCTGGGTGGTTGCCAAGTTCCTGTCAACAAACCCCCTGTGGTACCCTGTTGCCTAAACACACGTCGCGCATATACACTATAATCATCAACCATTCTCGCAAAGCTCATTGCCACACACGTTGCATTTGGGTTTAAACCATCAAACACCACTAAATTCCGACACCTCCAAGCCGCCCAACAAATAGCACAAAAACGACTCAACACCTCATTCGACAACTTTGACTTCACCCACATAAAACACTCTCTAAATGACTCCATAGGAGCTTCCGTTAACAAACCCAGGAACTCATTATGAGACCATATTTCTCGGGCTAAGTTACAGTCAAAGAGTGAATGCATAATGGTTTCAATCCCTCCGCAAATAGAGCATATAGCATCAGGTAGGATATGACGTTGGTGTAGTCTCTCCCGTACTCCCAAACTCCCTTTGCACACACGCCACAGGAAGTGGTTCAACTTGGGCGGCCCACGCACGCCCCAAACCAGTCGCCACAGCTCATTATTCTGCTCCCCCATACGCTGTTGCCAAGCACGAATCACCCCCACACGTCCGAACCAGTAGGCAGATTTCACCGAGAAGATACCTGATTTTGTTACCCGCCAATACCACAAATCACGCGGCCATAAGGAAGATAATGGAATGCTTTGAACCAACCTTTGATCATTTTCATTGAACACCACATTAAGAACATCCACATCCCAACACCCATATCTGAAATCAATTAGATCACACACCCGGAGCCCCGTATCACTCGTGCAATTAGGCGTAGGAACCAAATTCTCACCTGAACTCGGCAGCCACGCATCACTCCAGACATGTATCGATGCCCCATTGCCTACACGAGCCTTCAAGCCATCCTGCAGCAGCGCCTTTGCACCCCAAATACTCCGCCATGAGTAGCTTGGGTCGAAACCCCGCATTGAGTCTAAAAATTCTACATTCTTAAAATATCGAGCCTTAAGCAATCCATACAAAGGTGACGTAGAATTCTGGCAAAGTCTCCATCCCTGTTTCGCTAGTAGAGCCTGGTTAAAACATTTAAGATCACGGAACCCCATTCCTCCCATTGATTTCGGGAGGCATAAAGATTCCCAGCTATGCCAATGAAGCTTTCGCTCATTCCCTTTCGCACCCCACCAAAACCTCGCCAAAATGCCATGTATTTCATCAATAAGACCCTCTAGTATTTTAAAAATGCTCATCATGTACGTGGGGATAGCTTGTGCAACCGCTTTAATCAATATCTCTTTCCCGGGCCGTGATAGCAATTTTTGTTTCCATCCCTGCAGCTTCTTCCATATTCTCTCTTTTAGGCAAGCAAAAACCGCTTTCTTTGATCTCCCAATAATTGTCGGCAAACCCAAATATTTCTCATGTCCGTCCACTTCTCGAACACCCAGAATGTCAATAATCTCTGCTTTTCTGCCTGCTGTAACACACTTTCTAAAAGCCACTTCAGTGTTGCTTAGATTGACTCTTTGACCCGATGCTCCTTCATACTTAATGATAATCTCAGCAATAGCAGAGCATTCTTGCAGACAAGCTTTAGCAAACAATATACTGTCATCGGCAAAGAACAAATGCGAAACACGGGGTGCCCCATTACAAATTCTGGCACCATGAATAATATTTCGATCTGCCGCATGGGATATCAATAGGGAAAAAACAACAGCACATAACAAGAAATGATAAGGGGATATAGGGTCGCCTTGCCGTAATCCACGGTGCGGAACAATAGCACCCCCAACTTTACCATTCAGCTTACACGAGAACAATACACTCGAAATACGTCATGATGCGCTGCACCCACCTACTCCCAAACCCCATCTTATACATTACACGTTCCAGAAAACTCCATTCTACTCTGTCATAAGCTTTACTCATATCAAGTTTCAACGCTATCGACCCATCCCTCCCTTCACCCCTTCTCTTCATAGAGTGAAAATTTTCAAAAGCTATCAACGCATTATCTGTAATCAATCTGTGAGGGACAAAAGCACTCTGATTCGGCGAAATTATCGAACCTAGTAACGGTTTCAATTTATTTGCCAGTACTTTAGAAACAATTTTATATAACACATTGCAGAGACTAATAGGACGGAATTCACTCATTCTTTTCAGTTTCGTGCATTTTGGGATCAACACAATACAAGTATTATTAATGTTTCCAATGTCAATTTCCCCCCGCCACAAGAGTAAAACAAAACTAATAATATCAGGGCCAACAATATTCCAGAATTTTTGATAAAAGAGAGCATGCATACCATCTAATCCCGGTGCTTTATTTGGGTGCATCTGGAATAATGCGGTCCTAATCTCCTCCCCCGTAGGTTCTCCCTCCAAAATTTCATTCATTTCAGACGTAATAACAGGAGATACGCATGCCAAAGACTCCTCAAAACCATGCGGGCTACTCGTTGCAAACAAGTCTTCGAAATAACGTTCAATGACCACACCCATTTCCTCTTTCGAGTTTCTCCACACCTCATTCTCATCAAACAAGCCATGTATAAAATTTCTTTTTTTCCGCTCTGAGGATTTATGATGAAAATATTTGGTGTTTTTATCTCCATCTCGGAGCTCATTTGCACGTGCTCTCGCATACCAATAAGATTCCTCCATTTTATATAACTCATCGAGTCTGTCAGATATGGCCGCACACTTCTCAATCATATGTGCGTCTGGGAATCTTCCCTGAGCTTCTTTCAACTCCTTTTCGACAGCTTTGATTTTTTTCTTAATGTCCCCAAAAGTTTCCGCAGCCCAATTAGTGAGTTTACTAGCCACATTAGCTAGCTTTTCTGGAACCGAACCACCCACAAAAGAATTCCAAGCACTCTCCAACACATGTGTGCACTCCTCCTTTGATAACCACAAAGCTTCAAACTTAAAGAGTCTACTCCCTCTTCTCATATTCTCATTTTCTCCAGCCTTCAGCAAAATTGTAGCATGGTCAGAATAGTGAATTGGTAAGTGCACCACTTCATAGCCCCCCATCATCGAACACCAACTCAAATTGGCCAACACTCTATCAAGTCTTTCCCGAACAAAAGTCTGCGGTGTGTTACCTCTTTGCCACGTAAAGCAGCTGCCCCCATAGCCCAAATCTCGTAAACCACACTCATCAACCACCTCTCTAAAAGCGTCCATTTGTCTCTCTCCTCTTCTCGCTCCTCCTTGCTTTTCATCTTGAAACAGAATTTCGTTGAAATCACTTAACAAGACGATCGGGAGTGATATATTGCGGCATAAATCACGCATCAACTGCCATGTTAAATGCTTGCGCGAAGTGTCTGCCCAACCGTACATCCCAACAATTTTCCATTTCGAGTCGCCACCATCATCAAGAATGTTCATGTCAAAATGGTGGTTAGAGAAAGAATACATACTCACATTCAAATCACGCCACCAAAAGCCCAATCCACCCGAATGCCCATCACTACTTACACACAAACCATTTAAAAAACCACATTGCCGTTTGATACGTTCTAACATGCCCCCATCAATCATCGTCTCCATTACAAAGACGATATCCGGCCTCTCCCTCCAGCATTTACGCCGGAGAGCACTCACCGTCAAGGGGTTGCCAAGCCCTTGACAGTTCCAGCTCAATATTTTCATGGCTCTTCGCGGGGTTGGTGCATGCCAACCTCCGCTACTTGCTCCCGTAGGGCTACGACAGCATCACCAGCCTTCCTTCGCTTCCCAGCTTCCTCAGAATCCAACATCACCACATCATAGCCATCAAAATCAATCTTTCTCTTATTTGTTTCCTCTTCATCCCGCCATACATTTCCCCCCCCCCCTTGTTCACGCCTGACACTGTGCCTACACCACTATCTCTCTTTTTCTTTCGCCATTTTTTCGAAGAGGACGAGGCATACACGCCTATGTTGAAATGTACTCCCTCTGTCCCAAAATAACTGCTACATTTGACCAAAAAGCAAAGTACTTTTTGGTCAAATGTAGCAATTATTTTGGGACGGAGGGAGTAAAACATTTCCTTCATTAACATCCCCATCCGCATTCCGAGGTGGATGTGTACAAGGCTGCCCAGCATTATGATTATCATTGATAATTGCATCTACTTCATTCTCCTCATTTCTGGCCACCTCACCACCAAGAAGTCTCTTTTCCCCTAACTCACTCACACCCTTTCCCACCTCCCTCACCTCACCAGGTTTGTTCACTTCAACATCTCCTTCATGCTTTGTATCCTCAGTTTCTCCGTTTGAAGATGATGCCTTAGAAGCTGATGGTTTGGCAACAAAAACCAACTTCTTATTTGCCTTTAAACACGTTAACTCCTCCATCTCCTTGCTTCTACCCTTACGTGGGGATGCTTTGATATTCAAACCCCACAACATTTCCTTCTCCCTATCCTCCTCATCTACATGTAAGCAATCCTTCTCGCTATGCCCCATTCTACCACACACAAAGCAAAAGAACGGAAGTCGTTCATATTTGTATTCAAGAACAACAATCTACACTAATTTATTACGTACCCGCTGCTCTCGTTTTAAAGGACGTGTAATGTCAAGCAGAAGTTTAACACGCCGATATCTATCGACTTGGCATGTATCTTCTTCAATCTCCAATACTTAGCCCATATTAGCAGTGATTGCCCTAATGGCGTCATTAGACCGACAATTAACAGGCAATTTATATAAACGGACCCAAAACGGACAATGATTCAAACTGACCTGTTCTGGTTGTTCATCACCATTAATCTCATCAAGCACAAGAAGTTGTTGATCAAAACACCATGGTCGTCCATCGAGAACCCGTTCCTTATCTCGCCAATGAAAAAACCAGAACGCAAAGAGGTTTGTTCCAATAACCCTAATAACCACACGCTCCTGTAACCGCCATACTTGTATCATGGTTCTTCGGAAAATCTCAATCTTGATTGGTCTCTCCGTTAGAAGACGACCCACCAGACGTAGAGACAGTTTTGCATCATCTTCCGTCGACCCCGTATTCCCAAGATCAACAATATCATCATCATCTGCCTCGATATTCAGTTGGGAACACTTCACAGCAATTTCATCTGCCATACTCCACGAAACTCCGTAATCCGCCCTGAAAACCGCAAGAAACTTGTATTTCGAAGTAGGTTTACCCGTTTTCCGAGGTAGATCGCCTGCCCTAGGTAGGAGAGAAACCCTTTCTTTCAAGGGAGTTTTTTAAACAAGTGGATATATACGTTCAGTGTATGTATATATATTTTTTAAAATATACTTCCTCCGTTTTTTATATTTGCATCATTGAGCATGTGCACATGAATTAAGGAGAGGAGAGAGATGGAGAGAAAAAAGGGGACTCATGTGATTGGAGAGAGGTAGAGAGGAAATATTTCTCTAAAAGGAAATGAAACAAGTAATTTGCAACTTCTAAAAATAGGAAATGATGCAAGTAATAAAAAGCGGTGGAAGTATATATATATAAATATAATCTCATTTATGTGTATATTTTATATGTATATATTGACTTTGTATTGGAGTAATAGGGTTTAATTTCACTTTTGGATGAATGACTATAAGCAAACGTTCCAGAGAGTAGAAAACTTTTACATTGAAACAGCGTGGCAAGATGCTTTCTATGTTCGTCGACCCCCAGATATCAGATATAGTACAGGATCGCAACTACAAGATGGAACACAAACTCTGCCTGAATAATAGGGTACATAATAATTTGAACAAGGAGCTAAACAAATCTTCTGCAACACAACAAAATATGGAATGTGCCATCTAATAAGATATAGCATCTAATGACATAGAACGGGCGTTTTGTATGGCTAATCTACAAACTATTGGTAATAGGAAAGTGACAACTCCTCTCACCAGTCTCTGTTATGACCTCTAAGAAAAAATGATTGATTCAATACTCGCACGAACCGCTAAATTAGCCTTATCAAGATCTGTTGAAAATTAGGTTTGAGAAAAGTACCCTTCATCGTTCAAAAACACAAAGAAAATGTCGGTTTCCCAGAAACTTATAAGAGTAGAACACCACAGATAAGAATCTCTCAAATCATAGGCCCAGCTGCAATGAATTAAAGCAAGTTCATTATGAATCCCAAACATTTACTTCACTTCAGTGATACAAACTAAGGCCTTTTTCCGTACCATGCATCTTTATCTCCAAACTTAAACAAACTAAAACTCGTACCACTAAGAACACATCTTGATCAACAATAGAGAGAATGAATAGTCACTTGAGAGACTAGGAAAACAGAGTGTACAGCGGGATTTACGTCATTACTTATACTGCATATGAAGCCAAAATTAGCCTGGATATTCCACTGATTAGAACACTTTAGCCAGAGAATACAGCAACTTCATTGATAATAGATAGGTCAATGCATGTCGAAGGAACTTCTAATTTTTTGACATATCTGGATGGCATTAGCCATCAAGTGCGATGTATGTGCTAAAATGCACAGGAATGAGACGCAAAATAGGAATCAGAGAAAAAACGGCCGCAAAAGACATGGTAAATAAATAAGCCAAGGAGATAGGAGTCACTAAAACCAGGTAAGAACTCGCCACTCGGTGGCAACTACTTCTACCAGCCTCAAGCTGAAGCAAAATTTCCTTTTGATCCAATCACTCACAGTGGCAATTTTCTGCTATATAGCGATCACTACACAGTGTAGAATTCCCGAATCTAACCGAACAAAACCGACAATTCAAGTATAACACTCTAACACTAGAGGAATAATATCAACTTGCAATACTACCAATCTTTTTCTTTTTTGAGGGGTGCAATACTAACAATCTACAACAACATAGAGAGACTACAGAGTTCAAGTACCCTGGATTCTTCCAATTTCATAACCAAAAAATAAGGTTATATCTACTTCCACGCGCAACTAGTCATCGATCATCCTAATCGGAAGGGATCATTCATGTTAAACACTTGTCTTTCTTAAATGTACAAAAGATAACAAGCCATAATTTACAATATAACAATCTCAGAAATCTATCAATAATAATTATAATTACGCATAGCTCAAAAGTCATAGTACCAAGATGGAGTTATGTATATATACCATCCGCAAAACAAACCACAATACCATTAACATCATCCAAAAGTCAAAAACCTTTCACAGTTCAGAGTTATCCTATGTATAACCAGCCGAAAAACATAGAGCAAAAAACTAAACTAATAGGTACGTACTAAATAATATACGAACTAAAACATGAATTAAAAGAGAAGAGATAGCACTATACATTACTCTAAGATCTGTTAGTGCATTCTCTAGCAAAATGTCCTTGTTCTCCACAATTATAGCATCCATTACCGCCTCCGCCACCAGAACCACCAACTCCTCCTCCAGATCTCCCTCCAAACCTTCCACCAAAGCCGCCTCCACTCTGATTACAGTCCCTAGCCATGTGCCCGAACCCGCCGCACGAATAACAGCCCCCTCCACCTCCACCTCTACCTCCTCCTCCTCCATCACCACCACCACCACCACCGTTACGGCATTCTCGAGCAAAGTGACCAGGCTTACCACAAGTATAGCATGATCCACCACCACCACCACCACCGGAACCACCGCCGAAACTACCGGAGCTCTCAGGACAGTCACGAGCGAGATGACCTTGACCACCGCAACTGTAACAACCACCACCGTTAGAGTTATTATCTCTCCTATATCCGCCACCGCCTCCGCCTCTGCGAGAAGCGGAGGAAGGAGCGACGATCGGAGAACCGTCAGGTCCAGTAACATCAACAGCTTTAGGTTTACCGTCGCTTCCAACAGCGGAAGTGAATTCGACGGTAGCACCTTCAGTGAGAGTGCGATAACCATCCGATTTGATGGAAGAGTGATGAACGAAGAGCTCTTCTTCGCCTTCTTCAGGTTTGATGAAACCGTAACCTTTGCTATCGCTGAACCATCTCACTTCTCCTCGAGATCGTGCTTCTTGCGCCATTGTTGAGGAGGAATTGTGAGGTTGTAATGTAAAACCCTAGAATTACGAGCGAGGAAAGAGAGAAGACGAAAGTGGAGAAATTTATGAGAAGGAAGTTGAGGGGTTGAGTATATAAAGGCGAAACCCTAGGAGGGGGTTTGGTATTCTGGTGCGCTTTTTGTTATGGAGGATTTTTCGGAAGGGAAAAGATAAACATGATAAGTATTTTTTTCTACTTTATGTGGGGGCTTGTTAAATAAGCTTAAATATTGGGCCCATAGAATCTCTTTTCTTGGATTGTTTTTCTTGACTAAGACCATCTTTTTTATTCCTTTGGTCATGTGGTGGCTAGGACTAGGGGTTGAGATTTAGGGTTGGATGCGAATAGAACGGTGAATTTTCAAACTAACGCACCTCTTCCTCAATACACTAACGCACTCATACTCGGCCCCTCCGTTCTACACGTGCATGTGTTGTGGTCACTAGAGTAGAAAGTCCCTCTAGTCTTAAAACAAATCTTACTAAATAGATGTAGTATTTAAAGGGGGGGAACAACTCGTTTTTTTTGTTCTGTGTTGGACTTTGGCTCTTTTGTTCTTTTGAAGCACATATACTTGATAGTTGTAAAACTCTAACATTTGCAACATGAGCCACGCTCGAGTTCGAGCACGTTCTATTACTCTAATCAAGGAACTTATTTCATAGCACGTTCAAATTTGAACCCAGGTTTGGCAAAACAATCTGATAGAGTCGAGCCATTTTAGAGTTTTTGTTACATCCTCTTCGTGATAAGCCAAATGAAGATTGGGAATTTTCACCTTGACAAGTGCTACTTAGCATCTTTTATTTGGATTTTATTACAATTAAGTTAACATTTCTTTAGCGAGTCGAATAGACTCGATACACTTTAAGAGTTTTTTTTGGCTCCTCAGTCTTCCTTTTTAGAATGGTCTAAACAGACTTCGCTAACTGCCTTGTAACACAAAGTGGTCAAGGTTTTGGTGGGTCTAGGAAAATAGATTATTGAACGAATGTTGTCATTAGGTTTATTGGGTTTTAGGAGGTAGTAATTAAAAAATGACAAATACGACTTTTAGGGATGTATCCAAGAGTCTAAATAAGGAAATTTAAATAACTTACAAACATCAATTAATAACACCGATTCACGCAAAATTTGACATAAATTTCTAACTCAATACTATTTTAGACAATGTAATTAATCCTCAAGGTTGTATATGTCATTACCCTTAAATTAAACTAGGATTTTTTTTGTCCGAATCTACCTTTTAAAAAGCAAAAGTTGTGAAAACTATCTTTTTATAATTTTTTATAAAAAAAAAATTATCTTTAAACGCCAAAACCCATATAAAAAACACTGCATATGGTTGGTTGAGAGGGTTTGACTTTGTATTCCGATGTTGACCATCCATTGACCATGTTTTCCAATGTTGACCGACTCTTTAATACAACACGCATATTAAGACATGACAATAGAAAAGTTATCATCCTTACAGGGTGAATCATGAGAAACCGGTTGAAATAAGTGTCAATATGTCAACTTTAACGACATGCATCCCGAGGTAGAGCAAAATGTGACTTTGACGTCGAGGACAATTTTTGTTGGAAAAATGACTTCGTTAATCGTCCTTGAGGTGCATGAGTCACGAGAAATCGGTCAAAACGAGTATAGAAATAATAAACTTCCACATCGGGCATCCTTAGACAGACAAAAAGGTGTTTTGCCCTTGAAAAAGAATAAAAAAGTGTGCTATGAAAGTTAACATTATTAGTATCATTTAGATAGGTGTCACGTGATTCGTGTCTTTTAAAGTTCGATTTCCAACAAGAATCCTGTTTGAGATTAAAAAGCTTTTTATTTTGTTTGTATATGTGTGAGTTAACATATTGGTACTTGTTTCGACTAACATCTCATTATATTTGCATCTCAAGGACGATTGGCGGAATCCATTTTCCTAGAAAATATCGTTCTTGAGGTTAAAAACGCATATTTTATGCCTTTATTAATGCGTGTCGTGAAGGAAAATCATTTCGACCAGGTTCTTGTGTCTATAAGGGCAATTAGTGGATTATGAGGTCAAATTTATATTATGTCTCAATATGTCTGTTGTGTCAAAGAGTCGACTAATATTGGAAAACATGGGAAAACCGATTCGAACGATCGGTTAACATCGGAATACATGGCCAAATGGTCGGCCGACGTCTGGAGGAAGAGAAATATCAAGTTCTTCTTTGTCTTTTTAAACTAAAGTTAGTATCCCTTAGGGGATTTCAGAGGGTAACATTTCTTTCCCTTTTAAAAACGTTCAGGTTAATTAGAATCCTGTCTGGAATTTGAATTTCGTTGAAAAAATGGAACCCCCCTAAAACCAATCATAGACTCATAGCAGTGTTTTACAATAGTTTTGGTGTTTAAAGGGAGTCGTTTTTCACAATTTCATCTTTTTACAAGTAGTTTCTGAATACTCAACCTATTTTTGCTTGCAAGTTCCAAGATTAGTGATTATGTTTAAGCAATGGAGTTAAACCCCAAATTGATTATAAAGCCATTAGAAGGTTAGTGGAGTATGGGGATGATTTAGCCAGAAATGAGGTAAGGTGCTCACATGACTGATAACCCTTATAGAGTTTCACAGATTGTTCTTTTTATGTCAAATACACAAAATCAGCAAAAGTTTCGACCCAAACTAGTCAACTTGAGCAAACTTGAGCAGCTATTTCTTGACCTTAAGCATAGTATACACCTATAAGCTGACCAACCAGATTATGAACGAATATATTCCTCACATGACACACTAAGAGAACTAAATCAAGCCAGAACGGTGATTTGTTTAGTCAGCAATGGCATAACATTGCTCATCATCCTGCAGGCAAACACAGTTGTAGGTACACATTTGCAATGCCACGAAAGATATAGTTGGATGGAAGCATAAGGTGTCATTCTCATAAATTCCTCCGTGTACAAGTATCGACAATGATTTCCACTATATTAGCTGATAAACTAGGCCCCCAACAAGAGCTTTATGCTATGGCGCTAAATGCAATTGGCTTATCGTCATAACAATATCAAAACAAAAAAAAAACTGACCTATCTACAAGGTGCAGTGAGAAAATGGCAATAGATATAGCTGCTTCACAAAAAGGAATAAGAGATTTTTGTACAATAAGTATTAATAGACTTCCACGTTCCATTGTTCTGCCTTCTTCAACTGCCTCTTGTATTCCATCCAATCAATACCTGGAAATAAGAAAAAGAAGGTAAAGAATCAAAAAAGTTATTGGGGGGTGTATCAGTGTATGGTAGATGGCTTTTGGGTGCCTAGTTCATTGGCTTTTTTATGTGGCTAAATAACCAAATGAAAATGTTTGGTAAATGGCTTTATGCATAGCGGAAAAAGCCAGCGCCAAAACTGATTTTACCAAACACAACATCAAACAACCAGTAGTCAAACACCCAATACAAACACGGCCGAGTGAAGTAGCAAATAGCTAACAGCCAACATTTAAAAACTAAGGGTAACCATTTGCTTCCAACTTACCTTCCGCGGCAGCTAAAGAAACCATAATGTCATCAATTCCTGATTCCATTCCCTTGAGCCCACACATGTAGACGAAAGTGTTATCTTTCTTGAGTAATTCCCATAGCTCATTAGCATATTGTGCCATACGTGTTTGAATGTACATCTTCTCCCCTTTCTCATTAGTTTGCTCTCTGCTCACGGCAAAATCCAGCCTAAAGTTGTCTGGGAACTTCTCCTTCATCTTCTCGAATTCCTGTCAGCATTTTTCAAGAGTAGGTGAGCAATTTGAATAACAGACATTATTGCCAAATATTAAGAGGACAGATGATGTAGATGAAGCTTACTTCTTTGTAAAGCAGAGAACTGCTGGTGGGTACACCCAAGAAGAGCCAAGCCAAGCCATTAAACTACAAATCAGAACAAGAGCAGTCATTGAACTATTAAGTTAAAACATGTATCAGTGAGCGGACTAAACTGATCCTGAAATTGCAATGGACGTATGCATATTACCAAACTAGTACTCGCACTTTTCTGAGTGTAAGATCAATAGAAAGACATAAGAAGTCATATGAATTCCCTAGTGGATTCACAAAAGGTGAAATTTCTAGAAACTAGATAAAAAGGTATTTTCCAAATATGGAAAGATCTGATCTTCTCTGCATGTTTCCCAAGTCAAGAAACAACTTTTAGAAGACACGCAGACAGTCGATAATAACATATAAAACCCACCTTGTAATCCTCATGCTTTTCGAAGAACATCTTCCACAAGAATGAACGGAAAGGAGCAATTCCAGTTCCAGTTCCAAGCTGCAACAATGAAAACAATTTCAATTAGGTTAGACTTCTGATAGAAACCGCGATCCCAGGAACATGTTAAGATTACAATTACATTTTACACATGGAAAGACACTGTGATTATGTGACAAGCTCGGGAATAGAGCATACCATGACAATGGTAGCATTAGGGTCTTTGGGCATTAGCATCTCCTTTCCAACTGGCCCTGTTAGCTTTACTTCAGCACCAGGTTTCAAGTCACCTACATAGAGTAAGAGTTTTGAGCTGTAAAAACAAGGTCAACGGTATTTGGTCTCAGATATGTATATACAAGCAGCACCACTAAGTTATCCGACATTCTACTAAACTACTAAAGTCACCACAAATCTGATTCGAAGTTAAAATATTCCGTTCCCCCAGAGTTCAATTATAAAAGTCGTCCAGTACTCAAAAAATCACCTACATACATACTTACAATTTATTGGTAACTTTAGAGGATCTCAGCTCATAAGCAACGTAGCTTTCTCATGCATAACTATACCACTAGAGACTTACTAGAGTATGAGATAAAACAAGTTGTATAAGGTTGAGGATTTCGCATTCTTACACAAGAAGTTGGAGCAGACTCCCTTGACTTCTTCTCCAGCCTCGTTGGTGTAGACAAGTCGTTTCACACACAACGATACCTAAACAAAAAGAGAAAAAAAAACTTAGCCTGAGAACAGTTTAAAATCAATAAAAACTGACTCTAACAAGAATATAAGAAGTTGAAATGACTAGTTTTCTTTTAGATGCTGCTATTCTTCCCTAAGAGAAAGTATGATGATATTGAAGCAACCAAACTACCAAAAATATTTCACTCTATTTCCCTCCTTCTCTTATTCATATAGTTGTACATTGGCAATGTCTCAATTATCAAAAAAATTCAGATTATGCACCCATGTGACTCCAGTATAATTTAGTAGGGCTTGAATCATACCGTTTTAGAATCGCCAAAGTCACCGAGGGCACTGCTAGCGATCGAGTACAATCTCAACTTATGGGGCTTTCCGTTCTTGTCAAGACCATCAGCAATAACCCCAATGGACTGGCCTTCTCTGTAAGGGATCTCTCCTACAGAGATTAGCACCCAAGTTCCAAGGTTGAGTGAATTATACCAAAAAAGCACTTGCAATAAGAAGATCATGATCATATATAGCTTTTGTAAGCTCCCAGATAATTGGTAAGCTTGTTAACTCAATTTACGATTTGAAATATAACAACTACATACCAGTTGCCACTTAGATTAACTTGATCATCAATAAGATTCACTATGTTACAAACAATTCAAGAAAACACTATGTATTATGTATTATCCCAAATATACACACGGGTGTAGGATGACTATTTTTTGCTCATTTTCTCATTTGGAACACTCCCCATAGTGCCTATCAATACTACCAACAATGACAATGGGTTGCAGTCGGCACCCCAATTACAATGTACTCTTTTTATTCATTAGACTACTAGAATATTAAAACATTGCGCCTGCAATCCAAAGTTATCAATCTCAAAATCTATACTTGACATCCCGATAATAACATTCTGGGTCCGATCAAATTGTTTATAGTAGTAAGCACTTAGAAATTACCTTCATGGGAAAACACCATATGCCAGGTCTCTCCAGGTGCATCATCCCCAGTAATCTTAGTGTTTAGGAGACATCTTCCAACATAAGGGTTCTTAGGCTTAAACTTGTTCACTGTCAAACCTTCCTCCATTTTCTTTGAATGCTTCTCAACCTTAGCAGGTGGTGCCTCCACATCTGACACGATTTGCGCCCTAATGGGACCCACTTTCCCTGTTGCTGATACATTTCTGTAGTATAGAGGAACCTACAACACCCAAATATTTAAGAAAACAAATACACACCATAAAATTGATAATTTCATACTTGCTCGGTTCCATATCTATTGCAACCTTCGAACTTTTACATTGTTCATCATTTTCATCTACCTTCTTTTATGATTCATACATAATTGTGCGGGATCATCTTAGATTAATCTAGAAATATACTTTCAAATTATCATTTTTTAAGGCAAATGTTAACGGCCACCTCGGACATTGAATAAGTCAACTAAAGTGAAAATATTAATAAATTAATATAAACAATCACACCAACTAATCCGTAATTTTAGCATATACCATTTTGATAAATATATTGCATGTTAATGAACGCTATCGATCGTCGGTTAGCAAGATCCATTTTTTAATATTATAACTTTTACACTATATAACTATAAAATAAAAATTATACGTTGAGAGACGTGAAACTCCAGATGTTACACATAAAATTACTTTAGAAAAACCCAGATAGTAAAATAGATGGAAATTACCTTCTTGTAGCTGATTTTCTCAGGGGTGATGATGGAAGAGGTTCTGTTTGAGAGAGATGCAGATTTAGTAGAAGGGAAAGAAACTGCAGCAGTGACTGCGGCAGCCATGGCTGTTCAAATGTGTAGTTTGTTGAAGATGAATGAAAAGGGAAGAAGAAGAAGAAATGAAAGGAGAAAGAGAAAATTTGAGTAGTTTTATTTAGGAGTGTAAGTATTGGTAGAGAAAAGAGGAGTAGTGGATTATGTATTGGGTGGAGGATATTGAAGGAGCAAATGCAGTGGCAGCTATGAAGATAAGTTTATGAAAAATCTCCATTTGCCTTTTGATTTCATGGTTTTTTTGTGCAAGCTTTTCCATTCATGGGTCCCCTGTTTTTGGCTTAGGTGGTTTTTTGTGGCTGACTAATCATTCTCACTCTGATATTTTTTTGGAAAATTAACAGAAATAATCCGAACTATTGGCCATCTTGCATAATTAATTCCACCTTCATTTATTCTCAAAATAATGCCAACTATTACCCTGTCTTCCCAAAATAGACTCACTTGACTTGAAACCTATTAAACAGGTTGAGAACGCCACGTGTCATAATGACATTGGCCAAGAAAGAAAAAAAAGTTAAAAAATAAAATAAAAACTCCCTCCTCTTCTCAGCCACCTTTGCCATCGGAAACCGCCACCTATCCACCTGAAACCACCTTCCCCTCCCTTTTCAGCCAACATTAAAACGAAAAACACCATATACCCACCTGAAACCACCTTACTCTTCCCTTCCCAGCCACCACAAAACCGAACAACACCACATACCCACCCAAAACCACCTTATACTCCCATTCCCAGCCACCACTAACCCAGAAACACCACCAACCCACCCGAAACCAGCTTACCCTCCTCATTCCAGCCACCAATAGCCCGGAAAACACCACCTACCCACCTGAAAATCCCAACCACCCACTCCCTTGTCTCCCACACCACCACCTACCCACTAGGCCGGAGCTGGGAGGATGATGTCTG
The DNA here is from genome assembly GCA_947645195.1 of Patellifolia procumbens. Taxonomy (NCBI): domain Eukaryota; kingdom Viridiplantae; phylum Streptophyta; class Magnoliopsida; order Caryophyllales; family Amaranthaceae; genus Patellifolia; species Patellifolia procumbens. The sequence goes on from CANSGD010000144.1 coordinate 8,168,561, forward strand.
CGCTGGCGGAGCTGCGGTTGCTGCGATTTCGGTGCGTGGCGAATTGTGCGCATCGACGAGGGGAATTCTTGGCCTGCGTTTTCAGGAAGGAAGGTGGCTAGGGTGGGCTGGCCGGCGCTTTCACGAAGGGAAGGTGGTTGGGGTAGGCTGGCCGGCGTTTTCAGGAAGGGAATGTGGGTTTGGGCTGGCCGGCGTTTTCACGAAGGGAAGGTGGCTGGGGCTGGCCGGCGTTTTCAGAGGGAGGGTAGGAAAAGGTTGGCTGGGTGGAAGAAAGGGGAGGGACGTGGTTGGGTGGGTGGTGGGTGGAGGGTTTTTGTTTGTTTTATTTTTTTATTTTTTTTATGCTTAACCAATAGAATCGTTCCACGTGTCAATTTTTACCTGTTTAACAAGTTAAAAGTTATGCGGGACTATATTTGTGAAGGATGGATAATAGTTGGGATTATTTTGTGAATTAACAAAGGTGGGATTAATTTAAGAAGACTGGCAATAGTTCAGAATATTCTTGTTAATTTTCCCTTTTTTTTCTTCACTTATGATTTACTCTTATAAGACCACAAGGATAGGGTTTTTTAAATAGTTAACACCTTATGTTGTTTGAAACAAAACATTTCGAAGTTAGATTATACGTTGAAATATATTATTGTTTTAAGTTAAAATATATCGTTTTTATGGTGGTCTATTCATAAGTATATGAATAGAATGTTTACCATAAAACTTACGCATAATGTTGATATTGGAAGAAAATTCCATTCTAGTGTCTGTTATTTTGCCTTAAATACTTTTAAGGACGCAATATATATTGTATGCCCTATAGCCCCCACCCTCTTCTAGGTTTAGGCGTCTATAGAAGCACTTGGTTACATGATTGGTGTCTATTTCAGTGCCTATTCAAGGAGTTTGTATACATGCCTTGTCGTGGCTTTAGCGGCGGTGTTAATAGTGATAGGTGGTTGATGGGTGGAGTGATGATGGTATTGGTGATTGTAGGCGGTAATGATGATTGGTGATGGCGGTGGTAGTGACGATAGTGGTAGCGGTTGTTGTGGCGGTGATAGCAATGGTGGTGGTGATTGGGGATGGTGATGATGGGAATGAAAAAGGGTTTGGGAATGTGGGTAGCGTAGTTTGGATGGTTTAAAAGAATTGGGAGTATGGAAAGGTCGATCATTTATATATACAGGTGTCCGTAAGAAAAATTCAAGTCGAGAATAATAGTTTACTATCTTTTATCATAGTATCACACTATTGTACAAATATTCCTCTTTGATTTCTCAATTCGTTCCTGTGATATGCGACAACACTATGGTTCTTTTCCCTTCTGAAAATAGAACAAAAACTCCTCCATAGCTTATTAGTTGCAACTTGCAAGTCGTGTCGTCTGAAGTTTTGCAGTTTTTATAATATAATTTCTATAAATAAATCTAAATGTAAGTATGAATTTATTAAAGTCATTGGATAACCGCGAAGGCTTTTCTTCATCATATTAAAGCAATCACGTTAAGCAAGCTTGGTTGCCATTAATAAAAACTAATTAACCCTAACACCCTAGTTTCCAATTTTTTTCGGTTCTCTTGAAAAACAAAAGGATTTAGTACTCAGCATTGGAACTATATTACAAACAAGAAATATACTCATTTTGAAATAATTACGACATTTGAAATAAATGGTCAGTATTGAGGAATTCAAGATCTCTTATAAACCTTTTGATAACTTTCTGAGAGAATAACAACATTTCAATTCCTTGATTCCAGTTTAGATTCTATGAAATTCACTTGTTTGCTTGCATAAATTTTTACCAAAGCCAATCCTACGTAGTATATCGCATATTTTGGGAGCCAATGTCCTTCCTAGTTCCTAAAAACAACAAATATGCGTATCATACAGTTGAAAGGTAGCATACCAGAGCTTGGCTACCCGCCGGAAAATTCGTAGTAGGCAGGCCTTCTAAAAATGCAGCAAAGCACAATGAGGTCTCGATTAGCCAAATCATATTCGCACTTGAATCTCTCCTTCCAGACTAGTTCTTATTATATAGTCCTTTTGCTTGGGAGTTGGGACTAGCCTTAAAGACTAGCCATTCTCTCATTGCATCAATCAAGAGGGCTCCCGGGCTCAGTGTGTCCTTGCCGCGGAGTGTTTTATCAACCTAATCAGTAGTGTCTATGTACCAAAAGTTCTTAGTTAAAGAAGTGACCCCTACTCAGCTGACTATACTTTCTCATCTTTGAATTGATAGCAACTTTTCCAGTACTAGGTGTCATCTCCATATGCTTACAACGTTCCACAGTAATTGACTGCAACTTTCCTGTAACTCTAACGTACTTTCAGAAGTATGCTGTAGATCTGCACCAATCATTGAGTTCACAAGCATAGATATTTGGAGCTAACTCATAAGTTTGGTTTCCACTTCAGTGAGCTGCTACCCAGCTGTGTTTAATCGCATTAGCTTAGGAAACAACTTTGGAAAAAGGCGCAACCAAGAGGAAGACTTGCACACCCAATGTGCAGCTGCGCTCTCAATCTCTGTACTTTCAGCTAACCTGAGTTTGGAAGTAATTAAAACCATGACGACGTAGAGACATATAGCGAGCAGTTGATTAAAGACTAATCAGATAATAAGCTCTCAAGGATATAACAGATAACTAAACCTTTCAAGCAAATTGAAGGACTTGCTGATTTTCGCACAATTGTGTGTCTAAAACAGCTGTACAAGGGTAACACCTCTCTAAAGGGTGTGAATCACTAACTCTAATTTAGAGGTGAACATACAGGGATCTAGAATGCACATACAACAATGAAGGACTTGCAACCCTTGGAGTCAGCAATGTATTTCCGATATGCTTACGTCTGTGGAGCACCAGAAACAACTAAGTCAGCATAAATATATTCAAGCCTTCTCTACCCAAAGGCTGGCAATAACTAAAATTCAAGCTTTCTGCACAGTCCTCGGTCAATGTTCCTTGACTTGCCAGCTGTAGCTTTCACGGGAGCTCCAGGGCAGGTCTCAGCAACTCCTGTCAAAGGAGGCGGAGATGAGATTGGTGTGCCAACATCCTCCAAATCCAAAGAGTGATTTTCAGCAAGAAACTCCTCTGACTGTTTCAAAATAATAGCTTCCAGAAGAGTTCCATAGAAAGACTCTAGCAGCACCTTCTCTGATAGGGTATCCGCATTTTTGTTCGATGTTGGGAAATCGTCACTATCATCAAAATTGAGCCGTCGAGCTACGATTTTCTGGGACTGTTTCACAACCTTTTTACATATAGGGGCAAGAAGCATCTTATCGGGACCTGGGGCAAATGGATCAAATACACCCTCATCTGGTGTGTGAGGGCTGCCATCGAGACCTGATTCCACAACTTCTTTATTCGTACCCTCATCTGGTGTGTGAGGGCAGCCATCGAGACCTGATTCCACCACTTCTTTATTTGTACCCTCGTCTGGTGTGCGAGGGCTACTATCGGAACCTAAATCCACCACTACTTCTTCATTTCTTGTGGAATTGAAGCCATCCACAATTGAGGATTGGGGGGATTCCACTGACAAAGGAGTGCTAGCCACCAAAACAGAATCCCCATTTTCTCTACAAGGAATGGGTGTGATAGGGCATAAAGTGGATCCTCTTGTATTGCCTTCCTCACTAGCTGTTGTCGTTGCTGTAACACCATCTTTGGAGTGAAATATTGCATTTCCATTTGCTTGAACACAAGACTCCTCGTAGTCACAATCCCCCTGATTTGATTTCTGATGGATCACTTGGCCATCCATACCTACCATTATTTTCCAGCATAAAGAAACCGATCAACTAATTGCAAACAATAAAAAACTTGTAAGAAAAAGTCAATAAACGAAAATTCTTCATTGAGATCACTGCTGCGTGGGGGTGCGGGTGTTGGGGAGGAGTTGATCACGAAATCTAGCTATATCGATAACAATATCTAGTAATGTAACCAAAGGGAGTAACTGACACAAATACATCGCACAGGAGCTACAATCTAAGCCTCATCTACAAATAAATGAAATTTCCTCTTCAATTCTACAAACGGCTGCTAATCAATTCATGTAATTTCACTAAATTTTGTGAATGGAAAATCATGTAGGCTTTGAAGGAAATAAAGGAGCAAATAAAGGTGCATGTGTCGATTATTGAGGCCAAACTAGTCATAAACTCACAATTACTCCAAAAAAAGCTGAAAGTTTTCATTCAACGTAGAGATACGACAACTAAGCCTTATTCAATGTAGAGATGGATCAATAAATTTGGGAACCGGGTGCAATAGCAAAGATCAAATTGACCTACAAGATGTTTCCTCCACCCGTAAAAAAGAGCAACAACTGCTTTTTCACGGTCTCTAATGTGCTCCTTTGACCATTAATATTTTCATTTACATTTGAGTAATAATAACAAAACTTTGATACATTGAAAATCCATGTCGAGTGAGACTGAAATGCAAATTTTGAACACTTAAACTTATTTATGAATGGCAAAGAACAAAGTCTAAGAAATCTAGTGAACTGCAACTCGGGTTTAAGCTTCATCAAGACTCACAGAGTCACAGTACTCAACATGTGGTGGAAGTTAATGGGGCTGGAAAATAACAAGTCCTTGTTCCTCAATCAGAAGAGTAAAGAAAGAGTGGGCCAAAACATGAAAAGCAAAATGGATTCTCAAGTCCTTCACTCAGTTATTTTACTTATTTTCAGCCACTCTGCCTTCATGAGTGAAGCTAAGAGGGTTCTTCTACTTCTAGAGTGACTTCTATACTGAAACAACATAAGTCAGAAATCAAGAGATTCAAGACGTATCACAAGTGCTTATTTCGTTCCTTCACAATCTCGTGCAGACCTAAGAGGAGAGCCCCTCTGCTGTTTGAAAGAATATCACGATAGCCCGTAGATTAGCCCTCTAGGACTCAGAAAATTTAATAATTAATCAAACTCACCTCCAAGAAGAAGGAAATCACTATGAAGAAAGGAGCTAAAGCACCTTACACTATGAAACCAAAACTCATCAAATCCAAAGACGTAAAGAGCTCTACGCCTAAACCTAAACACACCTCATAATCGAACATCAATAGACTTAGACGAACGAAAAATCTCCACACTACCTCTTAAATAAGCTGAAAACCTGAAACTTATCCTTGAATTAAAAATAGCTTCACCAGAATGAATGCATCTAGAACCCAATTTAAATCATTGCCCTCAGCCAAACACCTCAACACCAAATGGGTAAGAACATTAAATTCAAACATCCCCATCCACCAATCCACCCCACCTCGCCCACCCCACCTCGCCGATACGCCACCTCTACATTCCCTGGCTCAAAGGTAATACAATTATGCAAACAGAACAAAACCCACATGTCATATCACTATCACAAAACCCACATTTGAGCAAACTGAATGGGGGTGTAATCACTAATCACCACTTTCGCGAGTTCAAACCAAATCAACACCAAGAAACCAACAAACACAATGAAATCACTACCAATACATATTAACATATTACAACAAAGCAACAAAAAACCCATATATAAAAACCAATCTAAATGAGAGAAAATAAGAGAAACAAACCCAATTTTTATAAGATTCAACAGTTGCAAATATCAAAATAAAGATCCCATCTTTAGTACTAATTGACATGATAATTAGGGTTTAAGGGGGGGAAAAGGAAAAGGGTGAGCTAACCTTTATCATGAGGAAAGCAAAGCAACTTGGGCGGTAAGTGCGGCGGTTGCTGGGTGACGACTGGTGGTGGAGCGCTGTGTTTGCACAGCTGCTGGTCGGTAATGGGCGGTCGGTAAAGTGGTCGGCAGCTGGGGTTGGGTTGGGTTGGCGGGATGCAGCGGCGGTTGCCGAAAGAGAAAAGCGAGGGTGAGAGAAGAGAGAGAGGGAGAAAACAATTAGATGGGTTTGGCCTTTTTCGATTATGCTTTTTCAGGCCCTAATCCAGCTTTATCATAAAGTTTACTTTTTTTTACATGGGTCAGGAGTTTAGGACTATGGGGGTTGTATTGTATATTTGTATTGTACCAAAAATTTGCATTTTAATTTTGACCCATTAAAACTCTCTAATTGTCCTTTATTGTTTAGAGTAGACTAAAAAATTTGCTGGAAAGTTAGGATGTGGAAGTGGAATGGGGCCGAAAGAGGATTGCTAGTGAGAGGAAATGATTTGGTGTGATGTGTGATTTGTGAAGAAGATTACCTATATGTTTCAAGGTTTCATATAATGATATAACTGTGTGGTTGGTTGTTTGACAATTGATTGTTGGATGGTATTATGGTAGATATTAAGTATTCAGGGTCCGTTTGGTATCACTGTTTTTGGTTTTTATAATATTAGAATCATATGATATAAGTTGTAAAATAACTTGAAATTTGTCATAATGATATAACTCATGTTAATTTCAAACTGACAACAGAAAAATGAAAACCACTTTTTCTGGTTTTCATATTTTGGTTTTTGGTTTTCAAAAAAACAGAAAACTGGAAACAAAAAACGATAACAAACAGGCCCCTTAGTAATTGGTTGTTAGTTTGCAGTCGTTGACTATTTGGTTGGTTTGACGACCGTTTGTATTGATGGTTTTGAAATGTGTTTGATAAACTTAGTTACAACCATTGGTTGTTTTATATTATATAAAGAAAAGTCTGGTAAAAGCAAAAAAAACTTGTTAATAGTTAATTAGCTTCATATAATACATTGTTGGGATGTTTTTGTTCAAGAAAGGTCCGCAAAATTTATGTGTACTAGCAACTTAGAGCATGTGCCTCAACAAAGTCTCGTTGAACTTTTAAATATCAATCCACTCAATAATCGATATAGGTATTAAACTTCAAGTTACACTGTTTATCCTCATCAATCAAAGTTGGGATGTCCACCCTCTAAGTTATTCTAAAACTAGCCAAATATGCACGTGATGCGTGCTTCGTGGATATGGGGGAAAAACTACATTGTAATTTCTCCAGTTAAGTGTATATATATTTTTCATATTTTTTAAAATAATCGTCAAATTGTAATCATTTTATTTTTAAAGGGTGTAACTGTAATCTTAAAAGAGTTTAAATAGTTAGACAATTTAAATTCATAAAAAAGAGTAATAAATATTAGAGAGTAGATTAGCAAAATTGTTTTAAAAACAAAACGCCTAAAGAACAAAAATCTTACAAAAGATTAATCGAAAAGGTATGTAATTAGCATCATCACTCATGAGTAAAAAAATATATCATCCCTCTCCCTCTACCACTTTAGCACTCATCCTAAAATAATGTATCATGTTCCATGATCAATTTGATCAAATACACCTTCACTCATGAGCAATCAATTACTCATGTATTTGAAAATAAAAAAAATCGAAAGTATATAAAGATATAGCAAATTGGGTGTCTATTTATAAATCTCAAGAAAATATAACAATTGATATTTTTTAAAATTATTTTTACTTTGTAAATTTGGAGATACTTTAGTTTAAAGTTTTAACCATCTTTTGCTAAAAATATGATAGCTAAGTTTGGCAATGAAACTTAATTACACTTCATAACTTCCTTGATTCATTTTATTTGTTTTTTTTTTCTTTTCTTAATTTTGGTGTTCACCCCTCCTCTTCCCTTATAGTATAGAGATAATCAGCTATTTCAAATGTTTGGATCATTTAGTAAAATCAGGATTATTCTAAAATAATCGATAGTTAAAATTATTTTAAAACGGCCGACTATAATTTGGTTTGTTATTATAAATTTTTACTTCTGTGTTTTTTATTAGTTGTGACACTTTCCATAAGAGTAAATTTCAAATTAGTTGTGACACTTTCCTGTTGAGCATTTCTTTATCTTTATCTCTCTCCTATCACATAGGCCCCCTATTTTATTTCCCTCTAATTCTCTCCTCTCCAATATTGTACTTCCTCCGTAACAATATTAACGCAACAAATGGAGTCGGCACGGACTCCTAGGTAAAATTTGTTAAGTGTGATATAGCTTGGGTTTAAGTAGAAAGAAATAGAGAGAAAAGATAATATGGCCACCATACCAATTACTATCTTCACCCCTAACACCACATCAACCACCTACCAACACTGCCCACCACTAAGTTAATCTCACATCACCTACTGCCCACCAGCCACCACCTACTGGCCACCATGAAAACCGCAGCCCTACCCACCCCCACCACGAAAACCGCAGCCCCACCCAACCCCACCAAGAAATCGCAGCCCATCCCAACCCCACCACGGAAACGCAGCCCTGCCCACCCCCACCACGAAGTCACCACCTAGACTCACTATCACCACAAAAACGCAGCCCTACCCACCACTAATTCGCAGCCCAACCCAACCCCCACCACGAATACGAAGCCCCGCCCAACCCTCACCACGAAGTCGCCACCTAGCCTCACCATCACCAAAAAACGCAGCTCTACCCACCACGAATTCGCAGTCCTACCCATCCCCCACCACGAATTTGCAGCCCCAACCAACCCCTATGATCTATATCATGTTATTTTGTATAGTATTTTCCCCTACTTTTGAGCTAAAATGTGCGTCAAATTATGCTCTTAGTCGCTATTTTATGCTAACTCATCTATCTAGTTGTGGTTTGCGTGTTTTATGTTGAATTACAGGTTTTAGGGAGTTTTCTCCCTATTTTCTACTATTTTGAGCAACAACATATGATAGGCGGAGTTATGGGGCATGTATGCGGAGCTGCGGAGCTCTAAGGCCACACTCCATAGGCTTAGAAGCATCATTGGTTCGAAGTTATGGCTCAAAGAGCCAAAGAAGTGAAGTTGTAATTCGCCCAACACCACCGGGCAGTTTCGCCCGATCGGGCGAATCATTGCTGCTGGGAAGATCGTCAAAACGCCCGATCGAAGATTTAGCCCGACTCCATCGGACGGATTTTCTAGTGATGTTAGTTATTTGAACCTCTTGAATGGTATAAGCACGGTGGACCGTACTATTGCCCTAGACTTTTAATTCATAGATAAACCTTCAATTTAATTTTCATTCTCTCTAGTTTAGTTAGTAGTTCAGTCTTTCCTATCTGATTTCATCTGAAGTAGTTATTTGATTGAATATTAACATAGAAACTCTGTCTCCCTGTGGACTCGACCCTACTTCCCTTGACTATTGTTGTTAGAGGACTTTAGGAATTATCTTTGATTAGGTGATACGACTTTAGCCTATCACCCCACCACGAAGTCGCCTCAGCCCCTCCTCTCCCACGAAAATCGAACGCCACCACCATAAATCGCATCCCACCATGAAATGGCGCGAGAAAAGTAGATTTTGGGGGCAAATTTGGTGCGTTCAGACGGGAGGAGAACGTGGGATTTGGTTGTGATGGTGGATTTGGGCAGATTTAGCGGTGGCTAGAGTGTTGATAGTTTTGGTGGTGGTGGCTAGAGTGTCGGCAGTTTTGGTGGTGGTGGTAAAGGTGGTGGTTGATGTTAGATTAGAGTAGAAATCATTAATGGGACTGATTTGTAGTTAGTAATGTAATTTATTGTTAGGAACTTTTAATCAGTTTTTAATTTTATAAATTAAGGGTATTTTCGTTATTATACATTAAAAACTTTACTAAAATAGGAAAGATTTGAGTTTATTGCATTTATTTTGTTACGACCTAAAATGACAAAAGGTGAATTTTTTTTTGTTACGGAGGAAGTATAAGAATAAAACGTGCCACAATTAATAAAAACGAGGAAATACATCATAAAAAACAAAGGAGCTTAAAGAACGGACTGGGCCTCTAGGCTGTAACTGATAAAGATAGACTTTAATTTATTAATTTATTATTTATCATTTAGCTTATCCTTTATCTTTTAGGTTAATTATTATCTTTCAGATCTAGCTTTTATCTTTTAGTTTAGCTTTATTATCTTTTAATTTAGCTTTATTATCTCTTAGTTTAGATTACCTTTTAGGAAAAATTATTTTAAATAAGCCAACCTTTGACAAAGCTTCTAATAATAAGTCAACCTACTCGAAATCCTAGAATAAGTAAACCTTGTTGCTCACTTAAATTTAAACAAGTCAAAAAACCTACAACCTGCATAACAAATCATTTTATTTTATTTTCCTATTTTTAATTAATTTTCTCTCTAACCTTCTTGCCCTCCCTCCCCACCTTCTTCCCTCCCCCTCCCCCTCCCCTTCCTCCTTTACTCCCTAACCGTCCACCACCACCTTAACCCACTCCACAGCCCACCTCCCAACCACCACCACAAATCGTCCAACACCCCACCCAAAACACCGCCTTAAATCACCTGCAACAACACCAAACCACCCCAAAAACCACCCAGACCAACAAAAAACACTCATACCAACGAAAAACCATCCCCACCTCACCAACAAACCACCATCAACTCCTAAAACCGAACCCACCTTGCCGAAAAACCACCAATAACCCCAAACTCATCTTCTCCACCTTCGACAATCGCCTCTCCAACATCTCCGACCTTATTGGTGATGGTGGTGCTGGAGCTTCAACTGCTGATAGTCTCAAATCTCTCTCCCATGAGATCTCTCGTCTTGATTGCGCTGAAAAAGTCATTCTTTGCCATCCAAATCCATTCAGATTCTCCTGACGATTGTTGTGAATTCCTCGCTGCTGTTGATGAAGTTCTTGAATTGATTAACAATCTCAAACTCCAAGAGAATCCCTCTTTTATGGATTGCGCCTAATTTGCTTGTTCAATTCGCTATGTTTAAGCTTGAAGAAGAGCTATGTAGGGTTCTTTCTAGGAGCACTGGTGGAGTTTAGCTGGTGATGTTTCTGTGTTGATTTGGTTTATCCTAACGTGAATTCTGACCTTCGTGAGATTGCTGATCGTATGAATCAAGCTGGTTATGAGAAAGAATGTTGTCAGGTTTATAGTAGTGTTAGAAGAGATGCACTTGAGGAATGTTTAGCTAATTTAGGGGTTGAGAGGTTGAGTATTGAAGATGTTCAGAGGATTGAATGGAGTTCTTTGAATGAGGAAGTGATTTGTTTGTTGAAGCTTTGATATAGTGAAGTATAGAGAGAGATTACAGAAAAATGTTAGATTGGAGTATAGTTTGGAATAGAGAGTAGGAGGGAGGAAAACTGAGATGGGGTGGGGAGGTGTTTTGCAGGGAGGAAAACTGAGGTTGGGGTGGTTGGCTGGGAAGGGTGGTGGTAAAAGTGGTGTTTAGGAGGGAGGAGAGAGATACAAATTAAATTAAATAAAGTAAATTTAATATAAAATATCCTGACCAGTTACATATCGACACATGTTAATTTTAACCTATTAAATAAGTTACTAACCGGTCATGACTCGATTTTGGAAGATCAGTTAACAAAATTTACTTATTCTGGGATTTCAAGTAGGTTGACTTAGGCCTTGTTTAATTCACCTTAAAATTATAATATTCAGTAAAAATAAGTTCAGTTCAGTAAAAATAGGTTCAGTTCAGGAAAAATAAGTTCAGTTTAGTAAAAATAAGTTCAGTTTAGTAAAAATCAGTAGTGCAAAGAAGCAAAAACAACATGAATTAGTAACAATAAGTTCAGTTCAGTTAAAATAAGTTCAGTTCAGTAAAAATAAGTTCAGTAAAAATAAGTTCAGTAAAAATAAGTTGAACTGAACGGGACTTTATTATTAAAAGACAGGGCAAAAATTAGCTTATTTAAAACAATTTTTCTATAATAAGGATTAATATTCTTATCTTTTATTCTCTTACTTGTGTATTTATACCCTTTTCCACGTTGAATAGAATACAACTCTTCGTATCCTCGACAGTAACACCAAACAATTATGGCCTTTATGGGTTTCAGGAGTTGAGAGTTTTGTTGCTCGAACGCAACAACCGATATTATCCAACAACTTCCTGTATTCTCGTCAGTTAATTTCGCCAATAATTGAAACTTGAACCCTTCATACATCGATCGCCGATAACGATTTACGCTGGCGAATCTCAAATGCCAACACGGCCCAGGTAAACTTCTCTGACATTCAACTGTTTTTCATGTCTTTCTAATCGCCTTTATTTTGATATGCTTATATGAACCTAAATGTATTCATTTATTAATTAACTTGTTTTACTTTGAGTTTTTCTTATCAAATTTACACCAATTAAGGATCAAATAGCTGGGGTCTATTGCATGTTCGTGAACGAACGGTCCCATATAACAGCAATATGGTGGTATGAAACGCAATGTTGTCAATTTTTGACAATTATTTGCTACATTACGCTCAAAGTGTCTTGAGTGGTGACATTATGAATATTTATGATTCCTACCTTCCGGACTATTAGAGATAAGGAAAATAGTCGTAGCGTAACGAGAGAAAGTATATTAGAGTCCTACAGTAATAAGGGAGATCAGAAATGTGTATTATGGTATTAAGTAATTATATTTTTTAGGATTCTAGGGTTGTCAATTGTACACTATCAATTTAGGTTGTACTTGAAATCTTATACTTCATCCGCTTTTTAATAGTCGCATCATTGAGAGGTTTTACGCTTTCCAATGCATAATTTAAACGTTAAATATCTTTTTTTATACATAAGAAAAATTAAACAAATTGAATATTAATAATCAACATATCGAGACGAATCTAACTAGATCACACATGACTATAATTTTCCTTACATATAAGTCACAACTTTGATTACAAGAGACATGTGTGAATAGTGTCACAATGAGAAATGATGCGAGTACAAAAAAACGGAGGAAATATCATTCAGTACAAGGTGTTAGGTTGTTCAAGCTAGTCAATTTATGTTATTCCACGGAGCGGTGTTTTGCCTTGTAAGTAGTGTCTTAGAGTGGTGACATGTTGTGATAAGAATGGTTTGAATAGGCGGACCGGTGAAAATGATATTGTTGGTTCAATTGATAAGGAAAACAGTATTTATGGTATTAAGTAATTATATTTGTTCGGATTTTAAGGTTGTCAATTGTACGGGTTGTATTCATATCATTCTGTACAATATGTTAGGTTGTGATAAGAATGGTTTGAAGAGGCGGACCGGTGAAGACGATATTGTTGGTTCGATTCATGATGGAAATGCATTTAGATAGTAGGGTGGAAGATGGAAAGTAAAAAGCTGAAGGTGGGTGGCTTTAAAAGTGGTTATTGGACTCATATGAGAAAATGTTTGGTGGAACGATGGCTGAAGTTGGATTGAAGGATAGGAATATTGATTCATGTTTGAGATATTATAAGAAACGTTTCAGTGCATTACTTGAGTATTGAGCGCAAAGGCAATGGTTTTGGATGGGATGATAAATTACTGGTGATGAATTATGTTTGAAGAATGGGATAAGGTGATGTTCAAATACTATTGCTCTAATATGTGTTCTTAGTAGGCTAGCTTGTTCATGTGCTGCCCTTTTGCGTTTTGAACTTGGTCATGTCCTTGCTCTTGGTAAGAGGCAATAAATAGTCAATACCATCTTCGCAAATGCTTTGGATGAAGCAGCCTAAATCCTCTGTGGTTCCTCGATAAATACTCACTGTAGCCCTGCTTTTTTACGTCCCTTTTCCTTTTTATTGAACACTTTGAAGCATAGGTATTTCCGTATATCTCCTTGCTTATCTTCTTATATGACCATAGGGAATCCGGATAATTTGTGGAGGCAGTGAGCATACACGTCATGTTGCTCTTATTGCATCTAATTAGTAACTTTATTGACCAAAGTCACCAAACAATTAGGAGAATCTTCCAAACAATTAACTAAGAAATGTTGCATATAAAAAAAGAGATCGGAAGTATCTAGAAAAGTTTTGAGACACTGATGGAAACAATGCAAGAGAATAGCAACGCTCAATTGAGAAATTGGTCACCGTGTTTGAAGGACTTATAATTGTTGCTTATGTGAAGAAATAAGGATAATTCTCGCCATTTCAAGGGCTATGCACTCTTTAGTATTATATATCATGTGGTGGTGAAGATTCGTGACTTAGCACATGATGATAAGAGGTAAGATTTTGTGACAATAGTCCTACAAAAACCTTGAAGAGATTTTATGGGTAAGGATACACATGAGGCAATTTGGAGGATTTATATGGTTGTTGTCTTTGTTTATTGAACTTTTGGGATTCAGTGTGGATGATGAGTTTCACATATGCTGTTTGAAGTTTTAGGTTCCCTTTCAAGAATTCTCTCATTTGGGCTCCTCATTGTCCTCATTTTCTGCTGTTTCCCTTTTTTTCCATCTGAATTAAAGAAAAAGGGGCAATGTTATGATGTCTGGACTTAGTTTCACTGTCTATCGTGCTGCGTAAACCAAGTTTAAAGGTTTCACCTTCCGGTAGGTCTTTTATCTTTGGAATGATGGCTGATTGTAGATATAATGCCCTTCTGCTTGTTTTCTGTATTGCTTCTGTGTCTGCTTGGTGAAGTTATGCTCTGCTAGCTATATGATGCTTGAAGATAGTTCCATGATTGTTTCTTGGGTTAACACCTAAATTAGACGTTCTCGCTTTACACAAACCAATTAATGTGAAATTTCTATGATGGCCTCTGATTTTTCGTCATACTTTAGTTGATGATAAATGAGCGATGTTGGATTTTGTGACGTGAAATTTTCACTGTAACCAAGTACAACTTTTAAGGTACAAGTTAAAATTTAGAAATGCTTCTCTTATAGAAATATGTTAGAAAAAATGGATAAAATTTGATGTAAGGTGGAAGTAGCATCCACCGCATGTCCTTTTCTCTGCATGAGCATCAGTGCAGTTTTAATGCAAAATTCTCCATGCCTAAAACTCAAACCTTACCGATTATGGTTGCACTTAATCTTGAAGCACATCTATCTAATCTAATAATGTTAATTGCTGTGCTTGACTGCCTGGTAGTAGTCGCTCGCGTTGCCATCTTCATCCTGTACTAATGAATTTGTATGCAAGTTATTAGCAAGCGATTTTGGCTCCACTATCTTTCTTCATTATGAGTGTTTATCTTGTCGATTAGATGATAGACTGGTGGTGGAGAGTTGTGATTATGGAGATTTTAGAAGAAGTAGGGGTAGGTCAAAGATGAATTTGGACGCTGGGAATTAAGTATGATATGGATCAATTAGGTTTGCGAGTGCATATAACACTTGACATAAGAGAATGAAGGTAGAAAATCTATGTGGACGACACCCAAGAAAATTCTTAACTTATGCAGCCAACAATCCTAGTCCTATTGGGCTTAAGCCTTTTGTGGTGGTGGTGCTGGTGGTGGTGGTGTTGCTATGTTATTTTATGGAAGAGGATCATCAATGACATTTGTTTTTGTTCATATCTAATTTATTCTCCCATTGATCACTTGGAGTCTCTCATTCTTTTGCTCCAATTGATACTTTGGAAAAAGATATACGTAAGCGAAAGAATAAGGTTTTTATTATAAGTGGTGATATGCTCATCGGTGAATTAAATTTTATGGTGGTCATTTTTCCTTTCTTGATAATAATTGCCAAAGGGAGAGGTCATCCATATATGGTGGAATATTTTTACTTCCTTTTCTTATTAGATCCAGCATTTCTTCTATTGCCACTGTTCATCCACTCTGCTTTGGCCATCTTTTATTATCTATGTGTTAGGAGAAACATAGTCACATAGGATCTTGTTAGATTTTGTTGCTTTGTCTCAATATATATTTTCAAAGTATTAAGTTTTTGATAATTTACACTTAGACACTTAAGAAGATATTTATGTTCAAAGTTGTGCTTTGCAAATCTTTTTTATAGCCAAATCCGAGGCGAACCTCAGAATGTTGATACTTAGCCAAACAATTCCGTCCATCGTAACAAGACTTCAAGTGCAAAAGCCACTTGCAGATGCTAAACAAGAATAAATGAACTAAAAACAGGTGAGGAAATTTGGAACAAACCTATTTATTGACTTTGGCTTATCGCCCTCCTCTATCGAGCTACTATATCGAGCATCTACATCAATTTTATTCCAAAAAAATATTTACAATGCATGGTTATATGGTTTAACTGAGTAGATATGACATGTATATACTCATCGAGTAATTACTTACATAGGACCATTGGATGTATATATATCCTTTTCTTTGGGGATATCAATTCAAAGACGGGATAATCGAAAAATACACTACACTTTGTTTGTGCTAACACTATATAAAGTGGTTCAAGTACTTTAATTACAAGTCTTATGGCATGAAAGTAGTAGATGATATGATTAAAAAGTAGTAGATGATATGATTTAGTGCTATGATTTTGCATTTTTTTTCTTCTGTGTATGCACTCTAAAGGAAGCCCATATTCTGTATGGTGAATTAAATCTAGTCTGTTGAGTTATGTTCTTAAAGTACATGGGACTACCTAATAGCTCTAAGGTAGTGGCACTTGTTTGTTACCTTTCAATCTTGAGTATTAGTGTTTTGTGGAACTCCTAATTGCCTAGTCAAGTGTGCTTTAATTGGCCCTTAGTTTTAGAATGGGTTAGGAGTAGTAAATATTGGGCCAATTAGTTAATTTGTTAGGGGTGGATGAGTGGGCCATTACTTTACTTTTTTGGTTAAGTGGCTGATTTTTAGTTTGTAATTGTTGCATTGTAAGTGCTTTCACCCATGGTTAGAGAGTGATTGCAGAATGTTCATTTTACTCATAACAAAATCGGTATCAAAGCGCCTGCGATCTTTAGGCATGAGGATTGATGAAAGGAATATTTGGGCATTCAATCTTTGTTTTTCAATGGCAAAGAACTCCATATTTTAAAGTAAAGACCATATAACATGGCATATAGTGCGGTGATAAAAACATTTTATTTTAAAATAGCTAGTGAGAAGTGAGTAAAGGCCTGTTTAGATTTACTGAAAACAGTTGAACTGAACTGATTGGAGCTGAACTAAACTAAACTGAACTGAACTGAGGTGAGGTGAGCAATTATCAACTTAGAAACAATGAAAATTACGAAGATGATGGTCCAGTGTATTCTAGGGAATAGAATAAATAAATGAAAATCAAAAGATAAACTAAAAAACTTAAACTAGCATTGGACTTGTCAAAAATTAAGGTGACGAGATTAAGGGCTCATGATGTGTCTTTTGAGGTACATCAATATTTGTTAAGAAAAATATATTGTTAATATATTTTCCGTATTGATTTTTATTCTTTTGTTTCTCTGATGATGTTCATTCCATCACAAATTCCAAAAAAAAAAATTGTTCTTTGGTTTCTATAACACCCTACTGGGAACAGGAGCCCACTAGTAGATATTGTCCTCTTTGGGCCTAGCCCGCAAGGATTTGCTTTTAAAAAATTAAAACAAGTGAAGTAGGATTAACCACAAAATCACTCACACCCCCTTATGCATCCATCATTCCATGCATTAGAATGTGACTCAACCCCCCCCCCCTCTCTTGGTGGCTCTCATACACCCCCTCTTTGGTGTCTCACACATCCTACATGGTGTTTTTCGCACCCTTGGTGGTTTTTCACACACCTCTCACGGAACCTAAACCCTCATATTTACCTCTAGAGCCTCTAAATATCCTAGAATTCTTGCCCTCCAAGTCAATATATTCTAGAATATTACAACTTTCCTAAATACATTCTAATTCCCTAATTACATCAACATCTAGTAAAATAGGAAACTAAATAATTTAGTTTCCTATTTTACTAGATGTTGATGTAATTAGAGAATTAGAATGTATTTAGGAAAGTTGTAATATTCTAGAATATATTGACTTGGAGGGCAAGAATTCTAGGATATTAGAGGACTCTTAGAGCCTCTTAAGTATGAGGTAAATATGAGGGTTTAGGTTCTGTGAGAGGTGTGTGAAAAACCACCAAGGGTGTGAAAAACACCATGTAGGATGTGTGAGACACCAAAGAGGGGTGTATGAGAGCCACCGGGGGGGGGGGGAGTCACATTCTAATGCATGGAATGATGGATGCATAAGGGGGTGTGAGTGATTTTGTGGTTAATCCTACTTCACTTGTCCAATCCGACATGATTAAAAACTGAGCAGAGCTGTTATTATGAAAAGTAGGAATTAGGATAATCACAATAATTTTTGCTATTTGGCTTTCATCAATAATTATAGTCACAAACTTACATGATAAAATTGGACAAATAATTGAAAACTTATGATAATGTTATGTACGTTTGCATTATAATGTAATTAGATTACCGATTTCTAGTATGTAGTATAATTATAGTCACAAGGTTACTAAAATATAATTAGCATCCTGTTTATTAATATGCTGTATAAATGTATAATGTTATGTTGTAATGCTAATGGGTTGGCTAATATTTGTTTTTTATATTTTATTTAAATCTTGACTTACGGACTAGATGAGTTATTAAGCCATTTTATTTTATCCCTGACTTACGGACTACATGAGTTATTAAGCCATTTTGCTTGAGTTATTAAACCCGACCCACATGCCCCGACCTGCCGACCCGCATAATTTTAAAAGGGTATTTTTTATTAAACTAGTACTTGTACATGTTTTGTGGTACTATTATTTTGCATTATAGTTGAACTATAAAAACGTGTATTAAAAAATATAACGATTTCAACAATGAATATTATTATTATTATTATTATTATGAATGTTATTATTATTATTATTGTTATTGTTATTGTTGTTGTTGTTGTTGTTATTAAAAAGTATGAATTTGGCTTAATTATCATTAGCAATATAATTAGACATAAGGCATGTCTAAACTAAATTGTCATTATCAATATCATTAGCTAAATCACATAAACAAATAAATTAGCAAAAAAACTAAACTGAACTGAACTGATTGGAGGTGAGCTAAGCTGAACTGAACTGAACTGATTAGAGCTGAACTGAACTGAACTGATTAGAGCTGAACTGAACTGATTAGAGCTGAACTGAACTGATTAGAGCTGAACTGAACTGAACTGATTAGAGCTGAACTGAACAGGCCCTAAGTGACCATAGAAAGACGTTTTTACTACGCGAAGGTTCACCGAAATTCTTAGTGATGGTGATGTAAAGTGCATCACATTGAAAGCAATGTTTCATAGGTTTTTCGCAAATGGTGAAACAAGGGTAAGTGTTGAGTTGTGCTTCGAGAATACGTGGGATTGCCTTATGGAGATTTGATTTGGTTTTTCGAGGTTTTGTCTTCTGTACAAGTTGCTTAAGCTGTCTATTGTGACCTAATCCAATTGGGTGGTCAATTGTAGTTTTATCATCTATGCTGTTGGCCATGAGCTGTAGTTGAATCAGATTATTCTGGTAGTCAATGAATATTCTATTGCATTGTTGATGTCTCTCTAGATGGGGAATGACATAGCCCTAGGCATTCTTCAGTGTCAAGGCACCGTCCACAGCTAAGGCAGGAAGGTCCATGTCCTGTTGCTGACACTGGATGAGGTATATTGCACCATTGTGCTGCGCAAGTCCTGTTGCATCATTGCAACCAAGGCCAAGGAATACTTACAAGGATGATGAGCGGTAACCTCAAAGGAAGTTCAACTTTGAAGGAAAACATATGAGGTTTATCTCAGAGGTTGGTAATGTATCTAGGGTAGCATATGTGGTGTTACGGTAGTTATCAACTACCGGAATTATGGAAGGCGACAAACGTAAAGTTTCCCCTGGTTAGCTGGCCATAAACTCACACTTGTGAGACTCTTTTGGAGGTTAGTGAAAACTTTTATTGAAATTCAAAGGGAAGCTTCTTGGGGTTGCCCCAAGGCCCTCTAAGGTCGATTCGTGACTACAAAGGACACCTGGGCTTTTAATTATTGTGACAAAGACTTTAGAGCTTGCAAATCATATCAATGAGAATTTAATTTCAAACACAAATGGTAAAATTTAAACGAAGAACTGGAGAAGTCTGCTTCACTCCCATATCACAAGGAGCCTAGGTTACAATGTTCCTTTTGTTCGCTGGTTTGCAGACGACAGTAAATCCAATATCACTCTCTCCAGTGTTTGTAATCGAAACTAGGACTATTATTTATAACTTGGAAGTAGATAAGAATTGTGCTATTCAATAGCTTACCTGGTAGTAACTTGTTTGTTACTGGGAACCTGTATTATAAATCCCTCGTACCTTCGCTTGTGCAATTTTCTAAACCTATATTGGTTGCAAGATTTGCTATGGCGTAAGAAGGTTCAACCAACTTCTAACTGCTAGACCATGGAACCACGACACTGCCAACTATCATAATAATGATCCGGATGTTTTCAAGTTAATATTTTAACTACTAAAATTTCCTTCTTAAGTTTGTGGTCTACGATCACAGCATGTATTAATTGAGGTTCAAGGGTTCGGCTATATACCAGAGTAAGAAAGTGATTATGGAATATTATGAAGTTAGAACTAGGGTACCCCTCTTGCAATTATGGTGTTCATGTTGTTGTGATCCATGATCTTGGTGGGTCTTTTTGATTTGTTTGGGATCTCTATTCTCTAGTAATCTAACTACATCATCTTGGAATGTTTAGGTTTTTATATTTATTTTTTTGGATTCAACTAAACATGCTTTCTTTCTTGTGTATGCACTCACACATTGGATTGTGTTAAGTTCAATTACCTAAGCCAACATAGGCTCTTCAACTGAACGCAATTATATAAGCCAACATAGTTTCTTCATTACCTAAATGCAAAATTCAATCACATTTTTTTCATTTTTTTCTCAAGACAGTCACCATCTCCATGCAATATATGGCAGCTATTGAGTGTGCACTGTTCAGTCTTGGATTTTTCCTGGGGAACTTTGATGTGAGGGGTTGCTTAAATCTTTCAGTCTTCTGCTTCCTGCCCCTCTTAAGTTTAAACCAGACAAAGAAGGTAACAAGGAGTTACGTCCTGCAGCTAACTTTGCGCTGCAGGTTGAGCTACCTCCCTTGGAGAGTTCTAGGTAAGTTTTTGCCAGTGTTGAACCCGTCGGTTAACTCTACTAATGCAAAATTTTCAAGGATATTAGAAGTAAACATTGAAGCAGCTTTTTTCTATTGTCATTGTTTATTCGTTACTAATTATCTTTTCCAGAACTTTCTACTGCATGAAAATAGTGTGGATATTGCAAGAATGATGTCCGGGACCATTATCGAAACCTCTATAGGATTCTGAAAGAAGAGTAGATATATGGTGATTCAGTTTTCCCCATGTTAGGCAAATTTCTGGATGATAAACCCTTTTCAGTCTTGTCCTTGTCATTGCTGGTTCACTGCTGCTTCTTGTTACATAATCTTCTATATTGTATAGATCTCGCCATCTCGGTCAGTCGAATGGTGGCTGTCTGTGAGATGGTCCATCCACCGCAACACTCGTAGCGTGTAGAATACATAATTATTTATGAAGCTTACGTATGTGGCGACACTATGAACAAAAGGACAGCAATAGCTTCTGATATGTGAGAACTAAGAAGCTGAGAATGTTACAACTTGAGTATTTTCTTGTTACATTTGTAGTTTTCCTTCAAGATGTAGCTACTATTTACGGTACGTGGCTACTTTTGTTGATTGTTTTGCTTGTATGTGGCCTATGGTACTACTGGAAGCTGACAAAGTTGCTATTCTGTACTTGTTGCTTATTAAGCAATTATCCTGTTTTATTAATTGTTTCACTATCTCAATTCTTATAATTAAAGATCTATCATGGTTCTACTAAATTATTTTGTATATCTGTTGTATCTTTCTCTCTCTCTCCTTATCACTCAATCTCAATGTATGGATACGGAAATTCCGTGATATTTTTTTTCTTTGTTAAAAAGAGAAAATCCTTTCATATATATTTTAAATTTGAATATGTGACTATTATTTCTAGATAGAGGGTGTGTAATATATTAATTTTATAATCTGGAGTATAATTGTTTTCATGTTATTTTATTTTATCTATTTTTTAAATGTCATTGTCCACATTCAATGTGCCTGTATTACACTGTCTCGAGCATATATGAATTGGTTGTATTGGATATTAAAAATGTGCTTGTAACTTATGTATGTGGCACTCACTATTCACCACTTATCAGAGTTATGGAAGACATGTTTGCAGTACTAGGTCAAACCAATGCCTCCCATCCCATCCCGTTGATTATTTTCTCTTGTTCTTTTTGCCATTTCATTTTTTTTATTCCCCCTGCATATATTAAGCCTAGGTATTTCGTATGGATTTTTGCAAATTTGAATTTAATTTAATGTGTATAAAAGATGGAACTGAATAATAATGATAAAATCAATATTCAATAATTATTTTTGTTGATGTTCTTTGTATATATGTTGTTTGCTAGACTCATTTAATCGGTTCCTTTGACCTCTAAACTCCTCTACTCTCATTCCCCACCTCCACCTAAAGTTTTATATTAGTTACCCTTTCTCTTCTCTGCTACATAATTGTCTTAACCATCATTGACCGTCGTCCAACCACTGCCCTACCACCACCCGATCCTATAGCCCAGAACCACTACCAATCTCACTGCCCGATTCCATGTGACTGGACCCCAACCGCTACTGAACCCAACTGGCCTAGCCTCACCAAAATCCACCCCTCCCCCCACCCCCACACCTAGTAAAACCTACCCCAACCCCACCGAAATTGACCCTTTCCCATGAAACTCGATCACAACCCACCAAAACCCCAATCCTAATGAATTGCGAACTCCTATCAGAAAGAAGAGACTGAGCTGGCTGGATCAACTCTTCATTTTCTCACCCCAGGCTTCTGAGTTGATTGGCTTTAGTTCAGACAGTGGAAACAAGAAAGTAAGCCGCCACCCTTCCGCGCGCGCGGGGGGGGGGAGGGGACCCAAAAAGGGACAAAGGGCTATAAAATAAAAGGTTAAGTATTGCAAAATAAAAAAAATGCAGATTAAAGTGTAAGTAAAAAACTTAATTGATTAGAGCATCTCGTACGAGTTTAAAAGGTTCTAAGTCTGATTTTCCTTGTAGTCAATCTAGAAAAAGAATGATAGTATAGGAGGAGAGCCCTATTCTTATAAAGAGGAACAAGCTTTTACTTCAAACAACGAGTTCGTTCAACATCTTCAATTATATTAGAATCTTAAGATACTACGGAAAGTACTAGTTTGACTCTAACAATTTTGTGCAGCCTTCTGAAACCTATTTGATTTGGTGGAAGTGATTAGAAAGCCTAAAATTTGTTCTAAACCAATGAGAAAGTCAATTTATAAACTCACCAAATTAGGAGAGTAAGTTGAGTTTGCTTAAGCTCAATCTCTTAAGCAAAGTTCACATAGAAATCTCCTCCAAAAGAAAAAAAAAAGTTCACATAGAAAACATGGGTAGTGAGAGGTCTTCTTATAATTAAAAGGTCAATTGGGTTGACAAAATGTCTTCTAGAAGACAAAGAAGGGAGGTTTGAAGAAGGCTTCAAACAGATGCGCTTACCTCAGTCACATGGGATTTACAGTGTCCCCACACACAAAGCATCATCAATAATGTCCACATGGGCCTTAGGTTCACATTTTTACTGGGTTAAAAAACACTGTTTCCCTCAATGCAAACATTTTTTTTTTACCTATATCAACTTTAGACACAGCCTTTTTATTTTGCACATTGAGAAAGTGCACAAGAATCTAACCTGAATTGGTAGATTTCTATATATAGAGAATAGAGAGAAAGGTAAATCTTGTGTTTTTCTGTTGATTATAAAAAAAAAAGGTACTTTTTCAGTACATGTGCGATTCTTACTTAGAACCTGTAAATCTCTTCTTACATACTCTTGAAGAAAATAATTGTACAACCATACGCCAACTTTAGTACTTAGTACTGTAGTTACTAGTTAGTACTGAGTTAGTAGTATTCTTGATCCATGTCCAGGTGCACTTGCGGTCCCTGTTTGATGGTTACATCTTTTTGGCTCTTGTAAAGTACAGGAAATTGCACTACACTTCCTCCTCTTTTAACTTCTACTTGCGTCAAGTTCAGTGCCGTTCCTGACATTTTTGGGCCCTAGGCGCAAAACCAAAGATGGGCCCCAAAGGTATAGATTTATTTCTACATATATCTGATTTTAGATAATTACTTTTTCAAGTTGTGTCTCAAAACTATGCAAAAACAAATATAGCATTTATCTTTATAAATATAGTAGTATTATATTAGTACGCTTTAGTTCATTTCTTCAATAACTTCTTTTTCTTAAAAGAATTGCATAAGTATTGAACTCCATCATCATTGCTAATAATCTAAAAGTCTTTCCCATGGTAAGGTCATTATTTATCACCAAAAAAAGAAAATTATACATATCCATGAAAAATACCCAACACCCATATGAAAAATAAGAATTTGGAAAGGAAAAAAATGTTCAAAAAAGTAAAAATTTTGGGGAAAATATTAATAGAATGTGTAAAGATATTACAAAACAACGACATTTAAAAATAAAATCAAGAAGAAATCAAATATCAAATACAGAGACTTATGTTTGACAGTCCATCCGTAAGTACATGGTTAGACAATATGATGTTTAAGTTAAAATTGTGAGGTTTGAATCCAAAGGTTCAAAAGTTTTAAAATTTTAACATTGATGCTTTTAAGTAAAAAACTAAAAACCTTAACGGTTATAAGATTATGAGCTAAAACCTTTTTACTTTAAATTAAAACCTTTTGGTCTTAATAGTGTATCCCAAGGCTTACTTTGTGTAGATAATAGTTTTTCAAAATTATTGGGAATATACGAAGAAGTTCATGAGATTGACAAAATATTAGAATTAAGAAGTTAAAGTTTAGGAAAAAGAAAGTAATAAAGGTTCCTAAACATTCTCTTTCTTCTTTTCTTCTTCGGTATTCTTGGAGTATCCCCGCGTGAAGTAATTTTTGTTTTACTATATGACATATTTTCTAATTTGGGCCCCTTGAAGAGTTGGGCCCTAGGCAGTCGCACTCGAGGCCTACCCTCAGAACCGGCCCTGGTCAAGTTCCGTGGCATATTGAAGATCTTTGGTAATTGACCGTTCATAGAATCATAGTTAATTCTATTGGTTATTTTACCTGCTTGGTTTAAGTAGATTGTTGTGTATGAATTGTCCGTGTTGGATTTTGACTATTGGTTCTTTGTAAAAAATATTTGGTAAAATTAGTTGTTGGCATTGATTGTTTAGTGCAAAATAAAAGTCATGTCAAAATCCAACACAAAAACCAATACACACTCCTATTGTATTGTAAATGCACTTTAAGTAGAAGAGGGTTCGATCAATGTTATACACTGGAAATGTAATTCTGTTATTGGGGGAGATAAAATAAAACAGTACTTTGGTAGAATCATTACCTTTGAGAAGTCGTTATGATGTTACGCTTCCGCGTATAGGACTTTGGGTTTATCATATAAACTAAAAATTTACTATTTTTCCTTTTAATCTACTAAGAATTTTTTTAATAGTATAATCGTTTAAGATTTATCTATCAATATTCATCTTGTTTAGATGATAAGATTAGTAGATTAAAATGAAGATTAGACATGAATCCAATTGGCAATTAGTGACAGTGTATTACTCCCTCCGTTCCCATTTGGAAACCGGGGGAAAACCAATGCAAATTGAGATGGAGTATAATCTTTTTAATTTTATATTGTATAAAGTGTACTTAGAACCTTTTTGCTTTTGAAAAAGTAGGAGAGACCGAGAGAGAAAAAAAGTGGGTGATTGAGAAATAAATGATTCTAAAGTGGGTCATGTGTATGACAAAAAGTTAAAAAATGTAGAAAATATTTGGTTGAAGGGTAAAATGGGAAAATAAATATTCTTAAAATAGAAAAGATTCAAAGTGGGAAAAACTTTTACAAACATCCCAAAAAGGATAATGGAACATCAAAAGGGAACGAAAAGAGTATATTTTATCTGAAAATGCTCAAATAAAACTTATATTCCATGATATTGTTCCTCAAGGATACAGAGCTAACTCGAGTTAGCGATTTTAGCCATGTATCGGTATATAAAACTCCACATGTTTTACAGAGTACAATCTCAACCATCTAATATAGTTGTATGAAACATCATACTACCTATTGAATGTCTCTTTTTAACCGCTAAGTAAGGTAATAGTTAACCTATTAAAATCACCAAACAATTTCGTAATTTATAACTCTCGAGATCGCTAACTTAATAAACAGTTTTTAAGCAAAGCACAAGAATAAAGTCACAAACCTACATGAACGATGTGGAGGCAAGTATGTATAAAAGTTACATAAAGAGAGATTTAAATCCTACATCAGAAGTTCAGAACTATGTTGAAAAAAAAGTACGTTCTCGTGTTGCAGAATATCTTTTTTTTTTTTGTGAAAGTCATGATCAATTGATCACCTACTATATTCAAAGCTCTCACTTTTAATGGAAACACTTTGTATGCCATGTTTTTCCCGATTTCACCCAAACTACACATTAGAGAAGACACTTTAAAAGGTGAAAAGGATGAATCACAAATCAGAAGCCATGTTCTTTTTGGGCCACATTACAAATTTCTCAAGAAAGAAAAGACAATATCATAACCCCACCTCCTAATTATTCTGTCAATTCTCAACAAATCCCTACCTACCATTATACAAGAATAAATATCATTTGAGAATCTTCAACAGAATTGTGCACATTATAGCCCAAAAAAAAGGTTAAATTGTCTTGTTGATGAACTCCCTGCAACTAATTTTATGTACAATGCACAATAAATTATACCCAAGAGTACAAATGATACTACTATTATCAAAAAATAATTAAGGTGAAAAAGTAAAGATTTTTATGAGACAGTAAAAATAGTTGGATACACAAATGAATGAAGTATTTCAGTATTCACCAATTCACCAATTCACCATTAGAGGGGAGGATTAATTTACTGTTGTTTGCCGAAAAGAGGTGAACTTTTTTTCACCTTGTGCCTCTAGTTTGGTATAGCTCCAGCCTGCTCTTAGCTTCCAACAACAAGGTCTCTCTTGCTTCATCTTGCACCATGTGAGACTGCTTTGATGCCCAATCCAAGACAGTAAGCACTTCATTTTGGGCCAGTTCTTCGCTATCGGGCACGTGCAATGCAATGTAGGACAGCAGCTCCAATGCCGGGATTTTCACTATCTGCTGGTCTCCGAAATATACCAGCTGTATCAAATGCTTGATCCCACCTGCGGTGAGTATTGCCTTGGAGTGATCTACTCGCAGATAATTCTCGCTGCCAGCGAATTTGGTAAGGGCGATCACTGCCGCCCTTTCAACCTCTGGCTCTCGCTCGTCTAGTAGTTGAACCAATGGGGCGATCATTCGAGTCTCGGTAGCTCTGAATGTCCTGGCTAGATTCCCAATTGCTTTAATGCAGGGTATAAGAAGGTCGGAATCAGCTTTGTCAATGACCCTTAATAATTGATCAACTACAGCCTTGCAAGCAGGGGAACTAGGCTTGAATGCTGACCTTCTAAGATCAGCATCCTTCTCAGCAACGGCCGTGATCTCCATCACCGCCATGGCGGAATTGTACTGAATCTCGGGCGTTCCCTTCTCTAAAAGAACAGCAAAACAGAGCAATGCCCGAGACTCACAGATACTCCTACAAATGGCGGAATTCCCCTTAGCAAGATGCCATAGGGCTCTTGCCGCCATCGCCTTCAAGCTAGCTTTAGTGGCAGGATCCTCCATTTCTCTCTCCCTCATTTTACTCCCAGCAAAACTAGTAGCATGATTTTGATGATTGCTATTACTCCCATTCCCGTTTCCATTCCCATTCCCATTCCCATTCCCATTCCCATTGGGTTGGGCAATACTAGCACTAGGATTCACCTTCGCCTTCGCTTGAGCTTGAACACTAGCAACAACACTATGCAATCTATTCGGACTTTCGCTTCTATTACCCATCGGATGCACAACCTGAGGCTTTTCCTCATCCTCCCACCCCTTCACTTTGTTGTTGGCAGTGTTGCTACTACTGCTGCTGTGGTTCTGATTAGCCGCGGCTGCTATTGCAACCGCGGCATTGTGAATAGACGAGGCACCCGAGGTAGACTTGCTAGTAACAATAGCATACTTGCTATGCTCCTCAATAGTCTCAAACGCAATATGCCCCACCAACAACCGCACAGCATTGTGTTGAGCAAACACATCTTGGCACTTAGAGGACTGCCGGGCCAACTCCGAAACCGCCCACGCCACCATAACCTGAACCTTCATAGGCCCTTCCTTAAGGATCTTACCAAAAACTGAACACACCCCAGCTAAAACCATTTGTTCAACACTCTCAGGGTCGCGGCCCAATAGCCCCAAGGCTCGGGCCGCGTTCTCCTGACCCTCCACCGTCTTCCCTTCTTTCAAAAGCTTAAGTAACGGTCCCACACCGCCTTCCTCAATGATCAGCTTCCCGTACCGATCATTATCTCGAGCCAACGACACCAACGACGCAGCTGCATCAGCTCTATCCTCAACCGACCCAATTGACAAAATAGAGATCTGCTCCCAAATAAGACATAAAATAGGCTCATTGGCAGCGATCGGGGGTAACCCAAGGTAACCCCCGACCCCGCCATCATCATCCCCGGCTCCCCCGGAAACTCGGAGGAGCCAGGAGACATCCCCAATTGAGTTCTCCAATTGGGCAAACAACTTACGGAAAACAGTAGCAGGGATAATAGTAAAAGCCCGTTTAAGAAGCCCGTTGGCCCGACACTTCTGGGCCACGGACAAGGCTTTATCAAGGACTTGATTAGTATCATCAATGATCCGACGGGTAGGCCGCTCGTAAAGGTCCGCACTGGACCGAGCGGCCTGCCTAAGCAAGTCGGATAACTTAGCGGTTTTTGACTTTAGTTCTATACATTCCTGCTTAAACAAAGCGGCCTCTTCGGCCGCTTTGATTATCTGATCAGCTAGTTGGATTGGTCTAGCTAAGATCTGCTTAACCAAATCACCCATTTCTTTGATGAATGTAAAAACCCACTTTTTGTTGAAGTGGGTTTGGGTTTGAAATTTAGTTGATTGGAAGGTGTTCGACGTTATGCCGCAATGAACGCAGGAATTGAGAAAGGGGAAGAAAAGGGTTGAGTTGTTAAGAAACTTAGCTGGCGATCTGAGTTGGGGAAGAATTTAGAATTAGAAAGACGTGGAGGGGCCCTAACAAGTTGTGAAATTTCATGGAATAATGGGTTTTACTAGTATTTCATGTTTATGGAATTTGGGCAAAATTGAAGAGAAATAGAGAGAAGAGGGAAGACTGAGTCTGAGAAGTGAAGCGAGGTCAAAAGTAAATGAGCAAAAATGCGATGACGCCGTCAAACGCGGTTCTATAAGATTGAAACAATTACATTTGGGGAGGGTTGTATGAAATTGAGGAATTTGGTGGGGGTGTCTAAAATTGTAGGATTGAATATGAATTGTGTGAGTTGGGTGTTTTTATAAAGAAGTACATGTGGTGGTCAATTGGTCATTTGGTCATGGCCCTCCTTGCCTTTGTTTTCTTCTCAATGACCTTATTAGCTTCTACGGACTACGGTTCTACTTCTACCCTTGGAATGTCCAAAAATCTTTTTCTAGCATGTGGTGACTTGGTGAGTCTACTTGTTACACTCTGCAATTAAATTAGAGGTGTTATCTTCACCTTAAATACTTCTTCCGCAATTTCGCTCTTTAATAATAAATATATATAGAGTTTTACGTCTGCAGACGTACTACTTTGAACGTTAATAACTCGCTTAAGTAAAAATTATAGAAAATTGATTTTAACTAAGTGTATACCGGGACGAATCTAAAAATCCCACATGCCCATGTTTGTCCTTGTACATTAATCACTATAGATGGTTAAAAAGGAGATGTATGAATAGTGTAAAATGAGAAATGTAGTAATCTATAAAGAACAGGGGTCGTATAAGTTTTAGATTCGATGTGTATTATAACATGAAATGTGAGTGAAGTATAATGTTCCGCTTTCAACTAAACAGATCTGAACTGGACTTAGATCCTGTTATATTGGACTGAGTTAATATAAAATTAATTTCAATTCAGTTCAATCTAGTTCAGTAACTGACTAGAGATGCAATAGGTGAGATTTCAGTCGGGTGAGAGATCTCTCGCATCCATCACCCGCTTACACAACCACCCACCCATCCATCTATCCATTACCCGAAATATTATCCTTAATTTCACCATGTTCCTATCACCAAGTTCTAAATTCACTTCACCAAACTACCTTATTCTAGTTAGTGTCCAAAATGGACCCCACCAAATAATGGTTGTTACAATATGATAAGTATATTAAATGAGTTGTTATTAACCAATAATAATATAATATAATGAAAAAATTATACATTGCCACTTTTTTTTGTAACTTTTTAAAAACTACCACCTTTGAATTTTTTTTCAAACTCCTACCTTATTATGCTAAACGTTTATAAACTCCCACCTCTTAGTGAAATTTGTCAAAGATTCCATGGAGTGGGCCTACATTTGCCCAACTTAGTATAAGTCTCTAAACCTTCATTACAAATTCTCGAATTTCTTTCTCTCTCTTCTACTCTCTTTTTCTCTCTCCACCACTAAATCACAACCCCCCCCCTCCATTTTTATTGCTAATCTCCTCCTCTATCCTTAATCCTCATCTCAACATCATCTTTAGAATTGATGATGTGGGCTATTGTGGAGGGCCTCCAACTGCACAATGCAATTATGATTTCAATTAGCGTTAATTAACACCCATTGACCTATCCAATTAAAATTTCTTGAACAAAATACCTTAGAAACCCTAATTGTAGGAACAAAAACAAGCTTTGACAGAAAATAAGAGATTACTCAAGCTTTGAAACAAAATCAAAGAAACCCTTTGAAATTTGATGTGAAGCTGCACAACCACCTTGATTCAATCCCAAATCCTTGTTCAATCGCAATTTTGGCCTCAATTTCTTGCTTGAATGATTTATGGAGTGAAGAAATAAAGCAAATATATTTCTTAAAGTTAATATAAACTAAGTTGAAGATAAGTGGGTCCCACTTGACGGAGAATTTGACAAATTTCATTAAGAGGTGGCAACATCTAAAATTTGACATAGTAAAGGCGGGAGTTTTTTTTTAAAAAATAAAACTCAAAGGTGGTAGTTTCAAAAAAGTTACAAATTAAAGGTGATAATGTACAATTTTTTCTAATATAATAAAAATATATTTAAAAAAAATTTAATTGGTTATGTACTTAGTGTAAGGCACTAGTGGGAGCAAAATACTCACAATAATACGAGGATCAATGAAACAAAAAATAAAATTCGAACTTTGAAGATTAAAAGGCAAAAACTTTGTTATAGAAATCCCTTACAGGGCAAAAACCTCTCTATACAAGTATGCTAATTTCTATAAGCAACTACTTTTAGCAATTTCTCCTAATTAAGTTACTTCTCAAGTGAGACTTTTCTACATTGAAATTGGCATCCTAACCTTTTTATATAGAGGTTGGAAAAACCCGATTTTTAACAGAAAAAGTAATAGTAAAAGATGTAAGATAATATTTATCAAATAATACCTTATCTTTTCTTATCTTAGTAAACTATACTACCTCCGTTCCTTAATAAGCGGAATAAAGAGAAAGGGCACACATATTAAGAAATCTAGAGAGACAAAGTAGGAACCACACTTAATTAAAGAAAACCAATGTAATTAATAAACCTATTCACTCATGACTTACCAGCCACCAACCCTTCCCCTTACCAAGCTACCAGCACAGAACCACTACCACACTACCACCGCCACACCCACCACCAAAGCTACCACTATCGTCGTCGCAAGAGAGTGAGCGAATTCCGGCGGCCCCTCACTCCTTCTTTTTGTTTTGTGGTACAATTCCAACAGCCTTCACTAAGCCTCTTGTTGTTTTTCGGCAAGCCTTCGCCCATCGTTCGCAGACTCCGGCAATTCTCCTTCCATTCGTTTTCTGGCAATGTGATAGGGTTTTAGTCGTATCACCTATTCAAAGATAATAAACCTATGGACCTCTAACTAGGTAGTCAGTGGAAGCAGGGTCGAATCCACAGGGAGACAGAGTTTCTAAATCAATATTCAACCAATTCAGCTACTCCAGATGAAAACAGGAAGGAATTAATTAAACTAAAGAATAGACTACAGAAGACGGAATAAATCGAGGATTAAACTATGGAATAAAAACCTAGGGTATTAGGTCGGTCCACCATGCTTATACCAATCAAACGAGGTCAACAACTATCAAAACCTAAGTCAAGAGTCGGGGGATTAGAGCCTATGTTGAGCTATGGTTAAGACTCAACGCTCATAGTTCAACATACGCCGCATGTTCACTAACGTAATCAGAACTACTGACGTGTCCTAGGCCTTTAGTCGTAAGACGGATCTGTGCAAACAACTATTAACCACAAGCAACCAACGAAACTGCGCAATAACGTTAATTACTCAATAAAGAACAAATCACATCACAATCACCCTAATCAAACCCTAGAAATCGATAAGAGTCTAAATCACAATCATGGTATAAACATGGCTTTCCTATCTAACACCCTAGAAAGAGACTACTCACTCATGATCGAATTAACAAAAGCAAAACTAATATGAAACCCTAACAATTGCATCATGAACGATTAAATAAATAAACTAAGCAATCAAAGTAATTAAAGAGATAAAGAGTAGATAAGAGTACCAACTGACGGAAAACAGGAACTTTTATTGAAATTGAAATAGGTTTGATCACCTCTAAATTAATCTAAAGTGTTTGAATTGAACTAAGAACAATGAAGAATAAAACTAGTCTAAAAGCTAATGAAAGATGAATAAAAAGATGTAAAAGAGAGATGTCTCTAAATAATGAGGAAAACGGTATTTATAATACCCCTCAAGTCTAAATAAAATTCGGAAACGAAGGTCGAAATTCGCGAGTAAGTGCGCCAGACCCGATCGGGCCCGAGCACAGTACCCGATCGGGTCGACGTACAAAGTCTTCAATCTGCGCTCCTGGGCCTTCGTATAGTAGCAGCGAAGCAGCAATCCAAGTTTTACGGCCCACCCGATCGGGCCGTGGGCAGACACCCGATCGGGCCAGGCGACAAACGAGCCTAGCATGTTCGCCTCACAAGCAGCGTTACAACAAGAGCTATGAGCATCCCACCCGATCGGGTCGGGCGGTGAACACTTGATCGGGCCTGGGTACATGATATTCGCCCGATCCGATCGGGCAATGCTTGCCCGATCGGGTCCGCAACTTTCATACCCGATCATAAATACTTCGCCCGATCGGGCCATTTCTGCCCGATCAAAGCACGGAAACCTCCTTTTTGACTCTTTGACTCTCTATTCTTCACGTTTAGAGGTCTTGGGGCCTCCTAAACTATCCATAAAGCTCGTGAGCCATCCTACGTGCCTCGTAACATCTCGTAAAGCCGTGGTTGCTTCCAAAAGGCTCGGGAATAAGGAGAAAACTCCATAAAACCTGCAATTCAATACTAAAACACGAAACCACAACTACATACGATAGTTAGCACAAAATAGCTCCCAAAAGCTCCAATGACGCACAAATTAGCTTGTAAATAAGGGAGAAAACTCTATATAAATACGTGATATCACAATGCCACCTAGTATTCCTCTCGCTCTAACTCTCTCGCTTACTCGGTTGTGCTGCATTCACTCTCTCAACAACGTTACAACCAACTGTGTGGGCGGTTGTTATGGAGAAAATGATGGTTTAAGGGGTGGGTGGTGGTTTTGGGTCACTAATAGAGTAACATGTGTTTTTTTTGTAGATCTGGTGGCTTTTCGGTGGTTTGGAGGTGTTGTTGGCTGCTTTGGTAGGATTATGTTTGTCACTGTGGTTCTCGGTGGGTTAGCTGGTGGTGTTTAGGGTGGTTAGTTGCTCCGAAAGGGTTGGATGGTGGCTGGATTTAGGAGAGAGAAGGAGACAAGGTGGATGTTGGGAGAGTGGGAGGTGATGCAGTAATTATAAGGTAATTAAAATAAAACTTAGTTGGTTACTTAATGGCAATGTTGTAAATAAATTGAAAAAAATTCCATTTTAAGAAGTGTGTCACTTGACATTTTCCAAACAGGAAAGTATATCACTTATTAAGGAACGAAACAAGTATTATCCGAAACTTAGGGAACAAATAATATTAGGGTCAATGGCAAAAAACTACCTAATAAATAACACTTTTTTTAAAAACAACTACCTACCATAAAACTTTTTAAATACAACTACCTTTAATTGTTCCGTTAACAGACCACTACCAAAAACGTTAAATATTGATATCCCCATTACTTTCCAACTACGCAATAAGAAATGAAAAAATACCCTCATGTTATCCCGCCTAAAAGAAACCTTTTCATCTTCCATTTTGCGCATTCACTGAACATGCAACATTAATCCCCATCTTCCCCAATTTCTCTTTCTGAAATTCACATTCACTGACAAAGCTATCCACCCTTATAGACATCATCTTCCATTTTCGGAGTAAAAGTTTGTGCTCCAGAGCAAAGGGTTGAAGCAAAGTGTACCTCGAGCAGAGAATGAAAGTAAAGGAAAGGAAAATTGCAAATAAAGCTTTAATTGGGGGTCAAAACAGGTTTGCCATTATATATTCACTACTCTTATAAGCGTAATTTTACCGTGGTAATTGTTGATTCGCATTAAATTTCTGGAAGAGCTGAAACAATACTTTTAAAATCGCAAAATATGGGTTTACCCAGAAATTGTGTAGCTTCCTTAGGGGTTCAAACCCTTTCTAGAAAGTGTGGAACTGCCTAAGTAGCTTTGTATTCTCTTTGTCAGGTTTTAATTCCCCTGTGCTATATCATTACTTATTTGCCAAAAAAATAAAAAAATATGGGTTTACCAAGAAATTTAAAGTATTCGTTTTTCTCTGCAAATGCAATGTATAATATGCTATGTGTATATTTTAGTCATTCTAGGGTTTAGGAAGTTAAAATGTTGAATTTACCGTTATATATGTTTGTATTTTAGTTTGCTAGTGCACTTAGTTATGGTTCGATGTATTTTAATAAGTCTACATTAGCTAATTTCATTTGGGGTTGTGAAAATTGAATGCGTATTTTTTAAATTTTAGGAATATCCCTGATTATGTGGACACGAATATTTTGTTTGAGGGCAAGTTTGTTGACGTTGATGATGAAATTAAGTATGGGGGAGTGGTAACTTTAGGAATAAAGCTATATTTTTGGACTTCAGCCATAACCACTAATACCTTGAGAAAAAAGTTGTGAAGCAAATGTCATGGGTAGGGCAACATTGGGAAATTTTCAGTGTTTGGTTTAGGTTGAAGGGGAAAAGTTTGACTGATGGGAGAATGAAGATTGTTGAAAAGTGATATTGACTTGATCATGGTTGCTAATGCAGACAATTGAATAGGGTAAATGTTTGGGTTATTGAGGAGCCCATAGTGTTAACTAATAGGCAAAATACTAAGAGAAAATATGTGAGTCGAGCTCCAACCAGAAGCAGACTGAAGTAACAGGATTGAATTTAACTCCAAAAACAAATTCCATAACTTTGCCACCCATCCCATTATAACCTTCATCCAAAAATAAAATGAAAAAGCCAAAGCTTAAACATAGTCTTAGTCCAACTGGAAGATCTAGTAGGCTTAAACCAAATAGCCTTACCAAAATTGATGATGTTGTTCAACTAATTAGCAATGCACAATTCCCATCCCAATCCATAAGCAAAAATTCACCCACAAAAGTACCTAGCTCCGTAACTTGTTCTTCTGCCCTAATTTCACATTTATCTCCTGAATCAAAATCCACTTCTGACCCTTCATATTCTGCTTTCATTCTCGAAACAATCCTCAAGATTCCTTGTTTTCCTATATTATGAAGAGAACTAAACCTTGAGTAAATAATGTTACTAAGGGACCTGAGGCCAGTTTAGGGAGGAAGAGGAGCCAGTCTAAACCTAAAAAGAAAAAATTATCAGATTAGGAAGGAGAAGGCTCATGTGATAGTGAGTTTTCTAAATATGATGTTGAATTTGAGCCCAAAGTAGAGAATGAGGATGAAGTTTTTTTTTTGTAAGAAGAAGCGACCCCGACCCCGCTCTGCTTCTAATGGGCCAGACACTTTAGAGTAGGGGGAGGGTAAGGGGAATTCCTACCCTCAAAGTGCCACTAGTGGGGAATTGGGGATTGATCCCCCAACCTTGAGGTTGGAAGGATGCTATCCTTACCACTAGACCAAGTACTACTTGGTGAGTGAAGATGAAGTTGAGGGGGAATTATTTACTAGCAATCATCCTGTACACAAAAGATATCAGAAATCGTACACACATAATTCAAAATTGAATTGAGTGAAACTTGTGCACAAATACCTTGTTTGCCTTGGGATTGGCTACACTCGTCGTTCCCACCACCTTGCCCATTCTTCTTATTCATATTTTTCTTCCAAATGGTGCAATCCTTCTTGAAGTGTCCAAGGTTGTCACATTCCCAACAAGCACATTGTTGCCCTCAACCACCAAACTTTGACTTCTTGCCATTGTTTCCTTTTTTGAAATTACGTGCCCTCTTCTTAGGATTACAACCCTTGAACTTACCATCTTCCACCATGTTAATGGTAGAAGAAGCATGATTTACCTCCTTTTCTCCATCTTGAATCCGGTACCCTCTTCAATTCGAAGATGAGCACCCCATTGTTCAACATTCAAATTGTCCTCCTAAGTTTAAGACTATTCCTAACATCTTTCCAAGAGGAGGGTAGCTTGCCTATTATTGAAGAAACAACAAAGTCTTGTTCATACTTATGTCATGTTGCTTAAAGATTCCTAAGATTCTTTGAATTTCATGGTTGCTCCATAACTGGCCTAGATTCTACATCCTAAAGTTGTTAAAGTTACTAACTAGGATTTTTTTAATAGAAGCATCTTCGGCCATATACTTAGATTCAAGATCATCCCAAAGAACCTTAGCGGATTCATAAAATTGATAAACATCAAATAAGTCATCGAACATACCATTGAGAATGTGACCACGACATATGTAGTCATCGTTCTCCCACTTGTTCCTCTTCCTCCTAGCCTCCATGGTTTCATCATCGGTCTCCATAGGCTTCAGTCAGTGAGTACACCAAGCTTAGTGAAGTGAGAAGGAAGGGCATCTTCTTTTGCCATCCACGGAACCCGCCTTCGAACTTGTCCAACTTGTTGAAATTCGTTGTCATCTCACAAATGGTTGCCATCTTCGAGTAGTAATATTACTTTTGGATTATTAATTCAAGATATTGGGTAAACAAGATTACAATAACAACAAACATGATCTCTTCTAGACGTGTTAATATTCCGACTCTATACGAAGTACGAGTTGTACGGAATTTATTTTCGAGATACAAAGAACAACAACGAAAGTCACAATCATTATGAATTTCCTTCAATGAGAACAAATTGTATTGTGCAATTGATATGATGATCAATTGAGAAAGCAAGTGCTAGAGAGACTGATCTTTTCAGAACAAACATAACTTCATCAAAGAGTGTTCTCTTTATTATATTGTTGTTGCAAGTCAGGAAAACCAATGGATAACGACTCCATGGCTTAAAACCATCAAATAGAGATGTACGCATGCGGAAGATCTAGAACTAGGTCGTTGGCCACGAGACAGTTCGTGATTTCGCGAGCCAAGTAGGTCGCCGACCGCGACCAGCAGGCTTCCTGTTTGCTCTGCTTCGTGCTTTACTTTAATAACACACAGCGCACACATACCCTCTTTACTTGTTTTCTAGTATTGTTAAACCAACAAAATTTATATTCTAAACTATAAGTAGTGACACCATAACCAAACGACTTGTGTTAACATTACATTAATAAAATCTAGTAAATAGTCTAAATATTCAAACAAATCTAAGTTAAGTACAAACTGCATATATGGATCCTTCTGTAGGCTTTTCAAACTAATATATTTTTATCAAGTTTGTATAAAGGGTCAAACCTAATTTGTTCTTATGGAAGATCCTATCTTACTTAATCCTACAATGGTGTAACACTTATTCCTCCGTCCTAGAATAGTCTGAACACTTTCCTATTATGTTTGTCCCAACTTAAATTGAACACTTCTATTTTGGCATGTCCCACTATTACTATATTATTTCTTTTACACTACTTTAGTTGCACATTTTAACTTTATCACTAAAAAGTTATCTAACTTTCTCTTTTTTTTTCAATAACATATACTCCACCAACCCTTATCACATCTACTTTTACCTTTATTACTAATAAAATAACATTTGATAACCATACTGCAACTTATCACCTTAACCAACCAAAAAAAAAATTATCACCTTAAACTATGTGTCCCAACAAGTCTAATGTGGCTGGAAAATCTTTTTAGCTAGGAAAATCTTGTAGTATACTCAACAAATCTAATGGGGCTGGAAGTTTAGATTCTTAAGCTATGACTTTCAAAGTGATAATAAGACCCGAAAAATAATTGAGACTAAGGGGGTGTTTGGCAATCGGCTGGTGGCTGTTGGTTGGTGGCTTTTTGTTGTGGCTGGATTGACCGGCTTTTTTTAGTGGCTTGTTTGACTGGCTGTGTAATTATTGGCTGTATATAAAAGTGTTTGGTAAAAACGGCTGTTAGTGTTGGCTGTTAAGTACAAAATTAAAGCAAAAGCCAAAAGCCAGCAACAAAAGCTGGTAAAAGCAGCTTTTGGCTTTTGGCTTAAAAGCCGGCTTTTCAACTACTCCAAAAGCCGTTTACCAAATACTTTTTTTGGCTGTTTGACCAGATATTAAAGCCAAAAGCCAAAAGCCAATGAAAAAGCCACCCAAAAGCCATTTACCAAACACCCCCTAAATTTAATTTATGCTTCATGATTTCCGAAAAAGAAATCCAATTTTTGTTGAAAATATAAGAGCTTAATGTAGCTAGACGTGGGTCCCTAATAGTAAAAAATGGCTTTTGGAGTT
Organism: Patellifolia procumbens; assembly: GCA_947645195.1. Lineage (NCBI taxonomy): Eukaryota > Viridiplantae > Streptophyta > Magnoliopsida > Caryophyllales > Amaranthaceae > Patellifolia > Patellifolia procumbens. The sequence goes on from CANSGD010000144.1 coordinate 8,207,363, forward strand.
GTACAATGGCTCATATAAATAGTCGTATATAGGGAAAGGACTATAGACAAGCTTTGCTTCCTGATATAGCAGATACGCTTAGAGCTGTCAGTTTGGTTGAAAACTGTTAGTTGAACTGTTAACCGAACCGAAACCGAACCGAATTAATCGAACCGAAACCAACCGAAAACTGAAAAAACAACCGAACTGAAATCAACCGCTTCAAAGTCAACCGCATTAAACCGAACCGAAACCGAACCGAAAAGGAACTGAACCGTTTTTAACCGTATCAAAAACCGTTTTAAACCGAACCGAACCGAACCGAATATTAACCGAAAATAACTGAAAACTGTTTCAAACTGTTATAAACCGAAATAAATGAAAAAATATTTTAAAATGTGATAAACTTAACAATTGAACAAAATTATAATTAATTATAAAACATTTAAAATATTTTAAAGAGTTATAAACTGAAATGAACTCATGTAAAACTTTTAAACTATTTAAACAATAACAATCAAGTTATATAATATTATTTAATAATTTCAAAGTTCTAGATAATTTCAACTAGTTTAAAGATTTTATAAAATTATAATAATTTTAATACATTTAATATTAACACCAAAAGATTCATTACACTTAATACCAATATTTAATCCAATTATAAAACCATATACATAACATCAAAAGTACAATATTTGATTTCAATTACAAAGTCATATAATATTCTAATTCAAATAAAAAAGAAGACTTCTAATAATTTTCTAATTCAATTATCAAAAGTTTAATATTCTAATTCAAGTATTAAATAAAGTATACAATTTAACATCAAAATACACAATATATTTTAATTCTATCAAAAAGAATGTACAATATTACATCAAAAATAAACAACAATAAGAGTATAATACAAATTCAAAATCCTATTAAAATAACATAACATCTAAACTAAATTTTAATTCTATAACAGAGATCTTCTTTGGGATTTCAGTCTTTGAATCTTCAAATATTCTACAAAAAAGACAATTGTAATACATTAACAATGTTAAAAATTATAATATCAAAAAAATAACAAATCAAAATAAAACAATGAAAAACTTACCAAACAACAATATAAAATATTTGAGAAGAGAATTTTAGAATTGGGCTCTCAGAAAAGTAGCTTCATCAATAGGTTAAAACCTTCATATTTGCTACTATAAAATTTCATCATCGAGCATACAGTCCAAACATTTAAAAAAATATTGAAAGACGTGATAACATAATGAAACTATGGGCATCACTTCACTAAGGTTTACCAAAAAAACCCTCAATTATTAGACTTTATTCTAAAGAGGGATTACCAAACTACAATAGCCATCCAAAATTGTAAACCAAAGTGAAAGTTCCCAACATAGTTCACAAGTCACACAATCAATCAAAAATTTTTAAAAATGTTTGAACATTTTCCAACAGGGACATATCAAGCTCAACAGAATCCAAACCCACCAAAAAGTCCAAGGACTTGATCCAACAAAATCCAACCAACAAAAACAGTCCAAGGCCATAATCCAACAAAGCCAACCCACAATAAGTTCATCAGATTCCAACAAGCTCAACAGCTTCAATCCAACCAATAATTCCAGCCCAACAGTTTTAAGTAACACCAAAAAAATCCAACAGTTCATGCCAAATGCTACCCAATGAATGAAATTAATTACAGCAACAGGAAGTTGCAAAACCAGCTCAAGCTGGGCATTTCACTAAACAGGAACAAAAACCTGTGTTCAGCAACATCGGGGTACCACAGCAGCCTCAGTGGTCATTCAACCTAATTAAAAACAAAATCAGTATATATTTATTACATTTAACTACCAAAAATGAGCAATACAAACATACCGAGGGGAGAGAATTAAGATCAACATCGTTGTCAATGGAATCATTTTGATCCATTGCACTAAGAAAACTTTCCATCTCTTCTTCTTTTAAGTACCCAAACAACCAATTTTGGGTTGTAACAAAAGCTTCTACATTTTTGGGCAAAAGGGAAGCTCTATATTTTGTCAAAACCCTTCCACCCATACTAAAAGATGATTCGAAAGCAACAGAAGTTATCGGAATAGCCAAAATATCTTTGGCCATTTTAGAAATAATGGGATATATAGAACATTGAGATTGCCAAAACAACAAAATGTCAAATTCTGGGCAGCGCTTAGCAAGCGACGAGTTCAAATACTCGTCAACAGCAGCAGTTCCACACACAGCAGAATTAGAAGCTGCGAAATTCTAACACAAAAATACAATAAAATAAGTTGACCTAATTTTATTTACAAAGATTAAAAAAATAGTCAAAATCAAATCAAATAATAACCTCAACAAAGTCCGAGAGATTGAAATCATCAAGTGATGTTGGAGTATATTGAGTATGTGTAGACTCCGTTGAAGATGGAGAAGTCGAAGAAGTGCTATAGAAATTATACAACTCAACAAAAGAATCATACACTTTTTTCACCCTCAAATCAACTTCGGATGGAACATAAAGCACGCTATACAAGTCCTTCACAAACCGAAGTTTGTAACGAGGATCAAGTAGAACCGCAATAGAGAGAATGACAGAATGTTCCGACCAATATTTCTCATACTTTTCCAGCATTTCTGGGCACATGTTACGAATACTTGGTATAGAATGGTTATGGGATACAACCAACAATTTCTCAATAGCAACAATATTAGCAAAATAAAGATTAGCGGTAGGATAATCCGAACCAGAAAATAAATTCGTGACAGCATCAAAAGGCTCAAGAAACTTGCAAACGAACTCAATGATAGCCCATTCAGACAAAGAAATATTAAACTCATAGTCACTCTCTCTAGTTCCAAACAAATCAAGAGCATGACGAACTTTTAAAGCTTGTTTCATCATGTGAAAGGTTGAATTCCATCTAGTGCATACATCATACTTTAAACTACCACAAAAGTTGGAATTCAAATCTTTAAGACATTGTTCAAATTTAAATTTTCTTGAAGGAGAAGCATCAATATAGTTAACGGCACCACGTAACTTTATAACACTTTCATCTACGGTAGTCATACCCGCTTTCACAATCAAATTTAAGATATGTGCACAACATCTCACATGAAAAAACTTACCATCACATGGCAAAGAGGAAGAAGAATTTAAATCAGATTTTAAGCGAGAAATCATATTATCCATAGAAGTAGCATTATCAACCGTCAAACACAGAATTTTCCTTTCCAAACCCCTCTCCTTAATCAAACCCAACACAAATGAATAAAGGGCAGGTCCATTATGTGGAGGTTCAAAATAACGAAAGTTCAATATACATGATTTCAATACCCAATCATTACTAATATAATGAGCTGTAAGCGTCAAATAACCGCGATTAGTAATGGCAGACCAGCAATCACATGTAAGGCAAACACGACTATTAAGCATAGAAAGTTTTTCATGTAAAGCAAGTTTAAGTTTCTCATTCTCCAAAGTACAATATCTAAGCATTGTATTCCTAGAAATGTGCACAATCTTAGGATTACAATAAGTAAGCAACTTTCTCGTTCTCACATGTTCTACCATACGTAAAGGATAAGAATGAAATAATATTGCTTCCGCAAACAACTGACAGAAAACTTTTTGATCAAACACAGAATCACATTCAGGGTTTGCAACTAAAAATTCTTTATAAGCAATGCAATTTTTTATGTGATAGGTAGCGTTAGAAGTACCATAAGAAGAAGTTGCTTTGTACTTGGATTTACAGTAATTACAAGAAGCATAGAGTTGAGGCATACCTTCCACATCATCCTTACCAACTTCGGAGGAGAATTTGAAATTACGCCAAACCGGAGCCCTTCTTCGTCCTTCCAAAGGTGTTGCTGTTGCCCTCTTCCCTTTACTCCTTGCTGCATTTTGTTGACTAAGCAACGCATTTGAACTCCCACTCTCGATGTTAGGTGCTTAAACAAACAGAGTAGTAAAGAATGAGTACAAACATAACACAAATAAAAACATAAAACTTAAATTAAATGAAGGTCCAAGGGCTTACATATAGTTGAAGGAGATGGAGGTCCATGATCTTCAAAATTAGCATCAAATTCACAATCCATATCTTGAAAAAAACAATTGAAAGATGAAACAAAAATAAACAATTGAGAAAACAGAATAACAGAATAACAAAATATTAAACAGAAAAACAGAATGCAAAAACAGCATACATAAATAACATTAAAAAAACAGCAAACATTAACAGTATAAAAAACAGCATACAAAACAACACTAAAAAACTAGCATACATTAACAGCACATTAAAAACAGCAAAAAAAACAGCATTAAAAAACAGCATAAAAAACAGCATTAAAAACAGCATACATTAACAATTTAAAAAAACAGCATTAAAAACAGCATACATTAACAGCGTAAAAAAACAGCATACATTAACAGTGTAAAAAAACAGCATAAAAACATCATAAAAAACAGCACATAAAAAACAGTAGACATAAAATAGCATAAAAACAGTAGACATAAAATAGCATAAAAAAATTGACATAAATAGCATAAAAAACAATAGAAATAAATAGCATAAAAAACAATAGACATAAATAGCATAAAAAACAATAGCATAAAGAAATAGCATAAAGAAATAGTATAAAGAAATAGCATAAAAAAGAGTAGGGTTTAAAAACGGGTTAGGGTTAAAACGGTTTGGGTTTAGTAACGGGTTTGGGTTTAAAAACGGGTTAGGGTTTAAAAACGAGTTAGGGTTTAAAAACGAGTTAGGGTTTAAAAACGGGTTCGGGTTTAAAAACGGGTAAGGGTTTAAAAACGGGTTAGGGTTTAAAAACGGGCCTGGGTTGAAAATCCTTCCAAAGCACTGATAAAAAACAAGTCATTTTTGCATAATATTTAACAAATAAAAATTATAAAAAACGAGTTAGGTTTCTTTAGATCTAGATAAAAAACGAGTTAGTAATTCAAGAAAGTAAAAAAAAAAACGATTATTCAATTTGTACATGAGTAATATTTTTAAAATAAAAATAAAAATCTAAAAAACGGGTAAAAAGGGAAAATTAACGTAAACAGAAAATAAAAATTAAAAAAAATGAGCAAAAAATAAATGGAAAACAGCAACAAACATTTGGCCGAATTTCTTTAGATCTAGATAAAATATGAATTTCTTTTTCGATTTAAACAGTTGAAATTATAAGTATATTTTTAGATCTAGAAAAAAATTAAAAGCATGAGCAAAAACATGAATTTTATTACCTTGTTGGCCGAATTTTCGATCTTCAACCACTCCTTCTCTTCGATCAACTCTTCGATCTTCACACACACGAGTCACACGCACATCTTCTCCTCGATCTTCTCTCGATCTTCAATCACCATCTTCTCTTAGATTTGATGGTTGATATTGACTTAAGAGGTTGCCGGCGCCGGCGCCGGACTTAGAAGGAGTGAAAGGCGATTTTTTTTGGTTTTTTAATGGTGAATGATGAAGGTTTATGCCTTTATAGTGAAGGTTTATGAAGAACAAAAGAAGGATTGAAGGTTTATGATGAAGGTTTATGATGAACAAAAGAAGGATTGAAGGTTTTTGGGAAGGAGAAAGTGAGATGAGATCTATGCCGCTATGCGCCGTCGAGAGATAATGAGAGAGTGTGAGATTGACTGATTTTTTGTGTTTTGTGTGAATGAGAGTGAAGTTAGGGTTAGGTTATTAGGAGATTGAAATTGGGAGGGTTAAGTCTTTTTATACTAAGGTTCTTTTAGGGTTTTTTTGGGCTTGGACTGTGGTAGTTTGGGGCCTTTGGGCTAATATGGCGGATTAGGATAGATTTTTGGGAATTAGTTAATATAATTAGTTAATTACTAATATATTAACTAGTATTATAAATAAATACGAGTATAAATTAATTATTCTAAATAAATATGAGTAGTAATTAAGTATTCTAAATAAATATGATTAGTAATTAAGTATTACAAATAAAATTTAGTAATTTTGTATTTACCTTAACGATTTAATATATTTATGATTGTTTTAGTTCACAAATCTTAACTATCTTATTAAGTACAAATTACAATAGAAATATAACTTTCATCGTGAAAATTATTTTATTATATCTTATATCAACAATAATGTTTGATGGTCGTTATTGATACGACTTAACAAGTAGTTTCGTTACATTAGTTAATGATCAATTAAACTAAACTGAATTTGAAATTTTATAAACTCATAGTAATTAACTCAAATTTATATATATAGTATATACCTAACTAAAAGGTAGGTTATCTAATTCGATAATGTTATATATTGATGATTGATCTAAATCATCTAATAATCTTAATTGTCATACAGTAATAACAGTATATTGTTCTTATATAATGTGAATTGATGTACTACATTAATGCTTACTATCTTATACATTTGTCTAGTAGAATATTGATTGTTGATCTAAGACAACGACCTTAACTACTTTGTACATTGATGTAGTATAATATTGATGGCTAATCTAGTTATTGATGGTAACTATCTTATACGCTGATCTAATACATTGATCTTATTCTTATCCATAATATTCATTGATGTGATTGATCTAATATATTAATGTTTGATCTAAATGTTAACCATGTCATATATTTATGAGATATATATCATAGATTTATCATTTATGAGATATATATCATATATTGATGATCTTATAACATCGATTTTAACTATATATCTTAGACATTAATCTAATGTTAATTGATTTAATAAATTGGTATTAACTATCTTATACGTTGATTAACATATTGATGATTGCTCTGTTACATGGATCTTAACTATCATATATATTGAAGGATTGACCTAGTATATCGATGATTGATCTAAATATCTAATACACATTATCTTTGACGCTAACGATATGTTAAAAGCACAATAAGTCAATAACAATTGATCCATGAACCTATAATACAATTATGAATTATACAAACATAATCAAATTCGAATATGCCACGAAATGAATTTGACTAAGGGTGCTATTCGAGCGAGACTGCTTGCGCTCAACTTTTTATGTATAAGTATAACATATCTTATGGGTGTAAATTGCTCGAGATTCACTCGAGTCAAACTAGGTCCAAGTTCGTTCAATTTGGTTAGAAGTCAAACTACTCGAGTTGTTAACGAGATGAGTTCAGCTATACAAATTAAACTTGATTTTAAGTTCGACCAGAAATAACTCGCGATCCAAAGGCCACAAATCCTGAATTGACCCATATAAGCCCGACAATTATCCGACGCATGTTTATCCGGACCCGTTAATACCCGACCCGATATTCGTTCGACTCGAACTTCACTTGAGCCCGACCAACCCATGATTCGGCTTTTGCCCGTAATTGACCCGATCTAATCCAATTAAAGGTGATCCGAGACATGTAATCCAACCAGACTCGATCCGACCCATTACGGGTCATTTCAAAACCGTCTTAGTTAATCGGATTGACGTAACTTGAAACACATTCGGTCTGTAACAAGAAATTATATATATTTTAAAAAACGAAAATTTTGGAAGGACACACAGTACTTAAACGATAACCGATGCGGTTTTTCATACAAAATCGAAAATAACTGAACTAAAACCGAAAATAACATTTGAACCGATATGATTTTTACTGAAATCGAATGGCTCAAACCGGATAGACAACCATAACCGAACAGAACTGAAAAAAAGGCCTAAATTAACCGCAATTAACCGAACCGAAACCGAAAAAGTTACAACCGAATCAATTTAACGTGAAAAATTAACCGAAGTCAACCGAACCGAAGTCAACCGAACCGTTTGTTTCCAACCAGAACCGAACCGATTAACCGAATTGACACCCCTAGATACGCTATACAACGGTTCAATTGAGACGTTAAAGCGATGCTCGCAAAAATCCAACTTCATTTGGTTACAACTTTTTTGAACTTATGATTTGATATGATAATACGAATATGCGACTCATATATACTTCCTCTATTTCACAAAAGATACATCATTTGTACTTTTTACGTTTGTCAATGCATTATTTTAAACATTAATATCTTTAATTACTGATAAGTAAAAATTATAAAAAGAGCATATTAAAAAAATACATATTAGGACGAATCCAACAAGATCCCACATGATTATGTTTTTTCTAAACTGTAAATCGGCAAAGCCAATCAAAGTCTAAACTGTGAATAGTGCATAATATGGAAATGTTGCATCTATTGTGAAACAGAGGTAGTATATTTTTTGATAAGAAGAAATGGCTTGGTATTTCGCTCGGGTCCTAATGAGTCATACACCTTAAGAGAAGGCGAATGGTAAGGGAAATTCTACTGTTAAAGTGTCCTTAATGGGAATTGAACCCCCAACCTCAAGATTGAAAGACTATCTTCTTTCCACTAGACTAGATCTTGCTTCGAATATATGACTCATATGAACCTATGAAGTTCACTATAATTATTATAGTGCTATGAACAACATAAAGCAATGTAATACTAACATACAATCTCAATATTTTATTATTTATTTTGTAGTGAATCATATAATTAAAATATAAATATAAATAAAATAATGACATTGTGTCTGTGTGTATAGCTCCATGTTTTCCGAGCTATACACAATAAGTGTTGGTGAATGTCATTGTTGCTGAAAATATTGCTCCATTAGTTTAATGCATGCCTATTGTCAAGCCACCTATCTCTATTATATGAGTGAAGAGGTGGGGATGGACACCAAAAAGGAAAAAAAGGAAAAATAAATCAATGAGTTTATTAAGTAATTAAGTTTTATTTTCAAATTTAGCTATTACATTTTTAACAAAATATGTTCAAATCTTCTAACTAAAATATCTAAAAACCTACAAAGTAAAAACAATTAAAAAAATATCAACGATTATATTTTCTTGAGATCTATAGATAGACAACCACTTTGCTATACTTTTATATACTTTTGATTTTATTTTTTTTGAAATATATGAGTAATTGATTGTTCATGAGTGAAGGCACATTTGATCAAATTGATCCTGATAAAATATTTTAGCATGAGTGAGAAATAGGATAAAGTATTGTCAAGTACTTTTGAATATTTTCTCATTTGGACAATAAGCATAAAATACCTTACCGGGTACTGTATAACAAAAATTGTAGTTGATGGTGGGGAGTAAGAGATGTTTTCAAAGAAAAATGAGCCAAAATGAATTTAGCTTGAAAATAAAATATGTTGTGTACCTTCATATTTTATCATGTTACAGTAGCCAAAGCACACATCATATGCAAATAAAATTAGGATTTTTTTTGTTCAAAACCACCTAAATTCTTCACGTTTTTAGAAACTCCCACCTGAATGAATTTTTCTTTTAAATTTCCACTTATCATTCCCAATTTTATTAGAAACACCCACCACTTAATGATTTTTGTTAAATTCCGTTAACAAAACCGTGAAGTGGGCCCCACATATACATTCTATTATTAGTTTGCGCTGAAATTGAAGTCAATTTCATCAATTTAAGGGCAAATCCTCAACAAATTTAGAGCAAATTTGGAACGAATTACAACTATTTGGAAAGAATTGCAACTATTTCAAGTTCCATTTTGTTAACAAAATGTATATGCGGGACCCACTTAACGGTTTTTTGTTAATAAAATTTGACAAAAACCGTTAAGTGGTGGGAGTTTTTAATAAAATTGTAAATGATAGGTGGAATTTAGAAAAAATCATTAAGGTGGGAGTTTCTAAAAACATGAAAAGTTTAAATGGTAAGATGCACTATCTATAAAACTATCTACTGTAGATTATAAAATTTCATAATAAAATTGTTGTCGCACGCATCGCGTGCATAGAAATCTAGTCTAATTAAGGTGAACTAAAAGGTCTACATTAGATTTCTCTACAAATGATAAAGCTACAAATTTCATTCTTCACTATCAAATTTGTGAGAATATATCAGTAATAACACTCTTTGAGAAATTAGAATTTAATTATATCATCAGAATAAACAATGATTTTATATGAATTCTTCTATTCAGTACCACTATCAAATTTCAAAGATGTCACAATTTTTTGGCCAAAAATAAACCAAAAATTGTACTTCTATTTAGCTTATCTTTTAATCCTTACCTCCTATTCATTTCACTTATAATTTGCCCGTTATTCTCTTCAATTGACCCTTGCCTTTTAAATGAATAACATTATCGAGCCAATTAGGGTTTATTATGACATAAGCATGCAACAAGTTGAATGTAAATGTAAGTAGCCTAGTACTCTCATGATGTAAATTGAATTTCCAAACCCCTAGATATTGTTATCTAGATTGAGATTGATATTTACCGCCACATGAAAGAACTATAAATTCAACATTGAAGCAATGGAAGGAATTTCAAACCTAGTAACTTGAGTTGATGCCAAGATAATTCAAATTGCCTAATTTTACCTCCTCACTTTTAAGCTTTTCGTGTTCAACTCCATGGAGAATTTTGATCGATTATTTGACATTTCTAACTTTTGGTAATAGTACTTAATTGAAAAGTTCATACAAGATAATTGTGTGTTTCTAAAAAAAATAATATTAGGCAGTTGTTTCAATAATTGATATTATATATTTCTGTTAATATAGTTCATTATCATATTGTGAAAACATTAATTTCTGGATCTTTTGGTCAGCTTTCTAATTATGGTGGAACAAGTGTCTAACTAAAATAATTCATCAATTTCGGGAAAAAAATAAGAGGAATCATGGACATATTGAAAAAATTATGAAAGGATGTTTTGGAGAGTCGTTCTTATATATTCATCTTCTTTTCAAAGTTAACTCATCTTCCACACATTTCGTAATATTTGATGTCTTTGCTTTTCGAGGTGTAACATATTTATCTTTTTTTTTCTTTTTAAATAAGAGAGGAACCCTACAAATGAATGAACGATCCTTGTCTAGAGACTAACATAAAACATCATTACAGATACAATGTTGATAACATCTATTATGAACTACTCTTAAATAACTACTCCCTTCGTCTTTAATAGGGACGTTTGTTTTTGGGTGTTACTAAACATAGCCCGTATTTATCATCTCACAGCCCGTATTTTATAGCAAATTGTCCAAAATACCCTTATCAAATATAATTATGTCCGGTTTTTTTTTAAAAAAAATCCAAAAAAAAAAAATTATTTTTTAAAAAGTTAAAAAAAAAAAATTAAAAAAAAATTGAATTTTCACGGAACCGGATGGAGTTTCCGGTACCGTGTACCGAAAAGTCAATCCGGTACCGTAAAAATCCATTTTTTTAAAAAAAAATTCAAAAAAAAAAAATTTTTTTTTAAAATTTGAATTTTCACGGAACCGGATTGACTTTCCGGTACCGTGTACCGGAAAGTCAATCCGGTACCGTAAAAATCCATTTTTTAAAAAAAAATTCAAAAAAAATTTTTTTTTTTTTTTTTTAAAAATTGAATTTTCACGGAACCGGATTGACTTTCCGGTACACGGTACCGGAAATTCCATCCGGTTCCGTCAAAACTGATAATTTCACGGAACCGGATGGAATTTCCGGTACACGGTACCGGAAAGTCAATCAGGTTCCGTGAAGATTCAATTTTTTTAAAAATTTTTTTAAAAGGAAGTGAGTAAAGGAAGAGGGGCAATTTAGACTTTTATACCACGTATTTATACGTATACGGGCTATGAGCTAGTACATACGGGCTGTGTTTAGCCGCACACTTGTTTTTTTGCGTCGAAATAAGGAAAAAGTGAAAAAGTAAGAGATATAGATGGTAAAAATAAGGAAAAGGTGAAAAAGGTAAAGAGAACAGAGAAGGAAAGAAAGAGTAGGAGGGAAGTGTAATATTTAGATGAGTCAACTACCAATTGTGGAAAAAGGTAAAAGTGTCCCAACAAGAAAGACACTCCTAAATGATAATGTACTTATTAAAAAAACGGATAGAGTATATTAGTTCAGATTGCCTTGAGAAATATGTCTACGATGGCCTTGTATCATAGGTCACATATTGTATAGCCGCACTCCCACTCCCCATGAGTAATGCATTTATCAACTCTATTCGGTTAATTTTTTTAAAAAAAAAAATCTTTTGAAGAAAAACAAATAGAGGCCAATGAGGCAATGAGAGTATGAATTTGTTCACTATTTATTTCTCTTTAGAGTAAAACCAATGACTTGACAATGACCGAATGAATAGACACACTCGATTCCAATCTAACAAATACTTGAAAAATTGTTGAATAGGTATGGGCTTTAGTCGACACAATATATTAAGAGTATATATCATGTTAAAAACAAAAGAAACACATGGTGTGGCCTGTGCTCAATTTTGAGCTTGTCAGTTAAGAGCCTTGAGGCCCATATTTGTGTGGCTGAATTTCATGTAAAAAATGAAAATAAAAAACAAGACAAAAGAAAGGAAGTATGAAGTGTCTTAACAAAGGTCCTACGTAAACAATTTTGGTCTCCATGAAAGTTCCTTGATCAACACACTATAGCTCTATATTGTCACTATGCTTGGCTATATCTTTATGACTTTATTCCATTTTATACTAGATCCCTTTTCACTTTTCCAGTCCCAACCCTATTCACAAATTATCTATAGCTGCCATTTTATGAGAAACAGGGACACCATTGGCATCATACCACGTGGCAAAACGGTATTCTTAGCCAATTAGGTCCCTCTTTTTCCTCTATTCGACTTTCTTTTAATGGTATGAGAGGAATTCTGACCATATCTCAACTTTCGCATTTTTTAGTTTGATAATTACTTCATATGTTTGTTTGGCCCACCTAATGACCAGCCCAACTCTACATGGAAAAGACAGAAATACTCCTTAACACCTGGTAACCAAGAATTGAGAGTCATAATATCTGGGATCCCACATCTCTAAATTCTCTCTCAAGGGAATTGGGCCTATAAAAGCATCAACTATCACATCAGTAAAAGACTAATCAATTCTCCACCTACTCACTACTTTTGCTTACATAAGCTTACACCAGCATTCCCATCACAACTCTGCATCGTTGACTTAAGCATTGGAGGGGCTACTCCCGGAAACCCCTGGGCCAGTCTTTCTTCTATTTTGCAGGTCATCTTAGCTAGCTTGTGAGCCGAGCCAAGATTGCACTTGATCATCCCGAAATCATCCTTCATCTATTCTAAAGTTTCTTGGGAGAAACAATGTCAAATACTTGGCAATAGAGAAAAAGATGAAGTATGAGAATCTTCACCTACTCTAGAAACCCTAAATGGAATTTCATCTATAACCTTGAAGTAATAAGACCAAATGTTTTGTTGCTAAATTAAGCCGTTCCTTACCTTCAATCAACATCGGCCATCCTAAAAGTGATTGATTCCTTTTCTAGAGGGAGAGACTGCCAATTGAAATCTCCATTTAAGATCATGTATCATACCTAGCAAAAATCATGCCATGTAAGCAAATTTATAATCAATTAATTGTTTAGATAAAAAAAACTATATAGAATTTGCATGACATAGGAGCTACGTCTAGGGCTGTTCAAAATTCGGTCCGGACCGGTAAAGTGGACCGGACCGGACCGGACTTGTCCTGGACCGGACAACCGGTCCGGTCTTCGGGTCAAAGATTTTAATTTTCCGGTCTTCGGTCTGGTCCGGTCCAAAATCCTGTAAAAATCGGTCTTGGACCGGACCGGTTTTTCATTCAAAAATATGAATATCGAAGATCAAAAAATATAATTTTCTCCTTTTGTATGTTTTAGATTATATTTTATTAGTAACTAATTTAGATTAAAGTCTCAAAAAAGACCTTGAAAAATTCATTTTGAAGATTTACTTTTATAATGTTTCCTTATAATGATCAAAAGTATTAAAAAGAGTGTGGAAAAGTGAAAAACGGTCTAATTCGATCCGGTCCGATCCGGTCCCGGTCCACTAAAAATCGGTCCGATCTTCGGGTCTTAAATTTAAGAATTCCGGTCTTCGGTCCGGTCCGGTTTTTTCCGGTCCGGTCCGGGTTTGGACCTGTGAACAGCCCTAGCTACGTCTGTTTCAAAATCAGCTACAAGATTACCAAAAAACGATTAGACTAGTTGTTCATATTATGTACTAAAAGTTATGTACCTAATTTTGGGCCACATTCTTTCACATCGTTATTTACCTCTTTTTTTAGAAATCATGACCTTTACCTCTTTAGACTGTTTGGCCAAAGATAGTGCTGATTTAGTGACCCCAAATCAGTTTTATAATTGTCAATTTGCGGCATGCATATTTTTGGTTTATCCTTATATTGCGATTTGTGATAAAGGGAAATGCACTTCTACTTCTCAATAGCTTGAGACAATAAGAAATTATTGCCCAGCTTGATTAATTGTGCCTAGCTTGATTTATTGGGTGATTTGATTTGATTTGATATCCATTTTCCACGTTGATTACTACTCCCTCCGTCTCCCAAAGGATTTCCCATTTTTCCATTTATGTTTGTCCCAATTACATTTCCCATTTCTTTATTTGGATATGGCCCACCTACTATAATATTATTTTCCTTACAAAAAGTATTTGACCCCACACTCTCTCTCTTAATATACAATTCTAAAAAATACCCACTACCTTACTTTTCCATTATAATATGAAAACTAGGCCCCACATCAACATCACTTCTTAAACTTTGTGCCCAAAGGAAATGGGAAATCATTTGGGGAACGGAGGGAGTATTAATTAAGATGATGTTTTTTCAATAACCCTTTCCAGCTACGCTTGGTAGGGGAAGGAGAATATTCTTTTTCTCATCATTAATTTATTCCACATATTTTCTCTACTTATCAAAAATCGTACTATTTAGCTTTTCCGCTATTCACTCTATTGTAACCATATTTTCTAACTTAATACTTGCTCTATTTTATTTACTTGCTACAAAGAGAAATGAGAAATGACATGACTATTACGAAAGGTTGAGAGAGAAAGAGTGGATCACAAGAAATATGATAAATCCATCCTAAAAGCTAAAAAATGATCCCAAGCCTCCTAACCACATATGTAGCATTACATAAATGATAGTAGATGTATAGTTTTACTTACAAGTGTGAAAAGATATCCAAAATAGCATTTAACGAGTAATAAGACATTTCCATGTTAGATAAGTGCAACAAGTATTTATTATTATAAAATAAGTGAACTACTTAATTGTTGTCACCACCCACATGTCTAAGATATCATTTTTCTTGACATTTAAAGTTACAATATATGAAACAAAGAAAATTAAATAGAGGGAGTATTACTTTGTACAACTAGAAGTTTGGAAGTAGAATTCACTTTAGTTATACTAACTATTTCAGTTTGTATGCTTTTCGCACTTTTATCGGTAGATGTTCATTAATTTTAGCCACTTCAATTTCTAAAGTAAATTAAGATTTTTTAAAGTAACTTTCAAGTAATTGCATGCAAATAATATATCACTCCTGACTTCTCCAGTTCTTCATATCAAGAAGTTTGGTGGACGAAGAGATTTTAATGCGTACACCGATTCAGATTGAAAATTTTAGTATAGACTTCTTTAAAAAAGGCAACAGTAGTTGATTAATGCAAACCACACGTTTGGCCATGTCACCAATGATTATTTTGACATTTACTTAACTTTTTTTTATTTGCTAAACCTCCATACGAAAATTAATTATTGTCATTTTTAGTTTTTGGACAGTATCATAACATATTTTAGTCATAGTCGTAATTTAGATAGTGAAATTGGGTGATATCCAAATCAAGCTATGGTCATAGCCAATACCAATTTCACTGTACATGTCCAAATTATGGCTATGACTAAAACATGTTATTGTCCAAAAAACTGACGATGACTAATGCAATTCAAAGTAATTTTCGTATATTATGAACTATATATATTATACTATATAGTGACATATGTTGTTATGTATTTAAGTATATCTTTAATAATTAGCCATAAATATCATATGTTGACATGGACAAATTCATGGCTATTAATAATTTGTTACGGGAGCCTTTTCTCAAGAAGGCAACCATAAAAACATCTGATTCAGGTACATAACATGGAGGACGACATTTTCACATATAAACCTTAAAGTAATTCTACAGGCCGCGTTTAAGCATTAATTACATTTATAAGTGAAATTAATTGTAATGATGTATTAGGGGTCATCTAGTTCTAGATTTTCTTTGTATTTAGGACTAGAATGATTGTGCACTTTCACATATTCTTTGTAATGATGTGTTAGGGGTTCCCCTTGAGAGGAGGGCCTCCTAACACTCTTCCTTTTTTCCTTACCGTTATTTTAAAAAAATGAAATTAATTTAGGAATTGTTGGGTTTGCAATCCTAATGAGTCCAACACAGTGAGCAGGGATCGGGAACGCGTTGCAGGCTGTGCGCAAATAAAGGAACGTGAAGGAAAAGATCGAAGAAGAAAAAACAGGAAAAACCGCGCCCGCATGTCACCCCGTGGCCTGGCAGTTTGTGTGGACAATTTCTTTCTTTTGTTTTCCGGTTTTGCTTACTGTTCGTTGATCTAGTTTCCCTAATTTTAGTTAGAGTAGGATAATGATATTATTTGTTTTCCTAAGTATAGGATAATATTGTTTCCAAGTGCTAAGAGTATTAGGCCATATTTGCAAATAGAGTTTAGAGGTTAGTGGATAGAGTTTAGAGTTTTACTTTTTTGTTCAACTGATTTGACCGTGTATTTGACTAATTATCATATAAGACATGTTTGGTAAAACTCAGCTAATTGCTAAAAGCTGATTATCTTTTTTGTGTACAATGACATTTATGGGCATGTTAATTAATATATTAGTATTATAGTTATGGGTAAAAAAAGTAATTTACACATTATCTTACATAATCCTCTAAAGAAAAAGCTCCAAATAGGAGCTTTTCATTTTGAGAGTTTTCACCCCAAAACTCTATCTTAAAACTCTTTTTACCAAATACCACTATTAGAGTATTGACTACTCAAATACTCTTAAAGTGGTCCAAAACTCTCTTTTTGCCTCAAAACTCTAATTGCCAAACGCCCCTTAGTGTTCTACGTACTAGGAATTAGCATGGTTTTTCTAACCTCTATAAGAGGGTTTAAGATGTTTCATTGTAGATTTGTCTCAATTGAGAAGTGTGAAAAAATAGAGTTTTATCAGTTGAGAGAGAGAAGTCTCAGTTGAGAAAGTCCGGTTAGGTATTGCTAAGAGTAGTTGCTCATAGAAACTAACATAAATTGTATAGAGAGATTTGTTGCCCTACTTGTTAGATACGGAATTTTTGTAGTACAAGTTTTTGCCTTTTAATTCTTAAAGTTCGCACTTTTATTTTGATTCATTGATTCTCGTTATTGGTGTGGGCATTCCGCTTCCGCTAATGCCTTACAGCCTACAGGAATATATGACAAAATCACATAAAAAGGTTATTCTTGCTTATATATTGTATAAATTTTCATATCTAGCTTCTTTAAGACTTGCATATTGTATGGGGTCTGCCCAGCAGACCTCCAGCTGGCAGCAGACCACTGGTCCTGCCACTTCACGTCAGAGCGCCTGGAGCAGAGCAGACCTCCTCAGGCAGACCGCTCCGGACATAACCTCTAGGCTGGAGTTTAATGAAGGCCTTGTTCCACCTTGGCCCACTTCCAAAGAGGCCCACTCACTTTACTAGGTCAGTTGCAAGTCCATGTCTCATATAAATACCCATGCCATGCATGGGTAAGGTACGTTCAATCAAACACTCACAAAATACTTGCACTTGATACTCGTTTTCTCTCTACTAGAGATCTTGTGCTCAACTTGGACTGACTTAGGCATCGGAGAGGCGATCCTCGGAACCACCCCCGAGGTTTCTCCTTGTTTTGCAGGTAACCACCACCACGAAGGACGTTTGGGAGCCACGTTCCACCAAGTACCCACCACCACATACACTGTTGCTGTCTTGGACAGAAACAATTTGGCTCTACAAGGAGGGGAAGAGTAAAAAAGCCCAATCTACAACTTCGCAATGGTGGTTCCAACCTCAGAAACACTCGGTTCCGACAGTTCAGGAGAAGAAAGCAACTCTCCACTTAGAGAAACAAACACGAGATCAACTAGAAGGGGTAATGCTGCTACCACCAGATCAGGCAGGAGGGATAACACTGTTACCCCCCGTCAAGAAACCAGGCAGACCCCACAGCCAAGCAGCTTAGTGGTCATGCCCACACCGGAGCAACTCCAAGGCGCCTTTCAAGTGCTGCAGTCTGCCCAGCGGTTTATGCAAACTGTTGGAAGCCAACCTGCTCGAAAGAGGAGGAGAATTAGAACACATGGTTCAGTTCGAAGGCACCTGCAGCTGTCATCTGAAGAGGAGACAGCCACAGCAGACGCCCTATGCGGGTACAACATGAAAAACATCACACCCACCCCAACGTCAGAGTATGGCCTATCTAGCCGCTCTGGACCTGGGTACATCAAGAGGGGTTGGCAGGAAGCAGAATGGGATACTGAGATGATGCAGGAGGATCATCCCAGCATGTTCGAGGAACTGACACCCATAGGGTATACGGCAGGCTCGAGCAGGAGATCTGTCCACAGAGGAAATCCAGGGGGCGTGGCCCAGAATGTCCAGCCCCGGCCTAGAACCAGGCGTAACTCAGGAGCTGAAGAGGCCCTGTCTGCGCCTGGTAGCGGAACGATCAGAAGGCATGTCAGCCTGAGATTAGGAACAATACCAGAAGAGGGCTCTGGCGATAATGGAGCCCCCACATATCTCAGAGGACTCATAACCCACCGAGTCAACTCCAGACCCATTGTGGTATCACCAGCAGAGGAGATTAGGTCTCCTTCCAAATCTCCTTTCACACCTGAGATCATTGCGGCCAGAGTGTCGAAAGCGAAGCTTCCACCAAATCTCAAGTTTGAAGGGGAGGGAGACCCAAAGAAGCATGTAGCAGCCTTTGAGACCCACATGGAGCTAGGAAACTACAATGAGGCCACCTGGTGCAGACACTTCCCTGCCACTCTGTCAGGGATAGCTCAGACCTGGTTCAGAACTATCCCCCAGGGAACGATTGCTAACTTTGATGAACTGAAGAAGAGATTCAAAGAGCATTTCGTTAGTGGAAGTAGGAGGAACAAATCCACACATGAGCTGCTGTTGCTGAAGCAGACTCAGAATGAAAGCTTACGGGATTTCATAGGGAGGTTCAACAAAGAGATGGTGCACATCCCAGAGCTGGAGCAGAAGCTCGCTCTGCACGCTCTGAGGAACGCCCTACCCCACACAAGTAAGTTCAGAGATGACCTTAAATGGGTCACCATGAAGGAGCTCAGCGAGGCCCTGGCCCTGGCAGAAAAATACATAGGTGTCGAGGACTTCAACAAAGCATCGACACACGGAGCAGAAACAGGCAGACCTGCTAGGCAGGATACCAGGCAGAATGAGCACCAGTTCATGGGAGGCAGACTGAACTTCGGAGGCCCCACGCCCCATCAGAGCAGAGGGAGAGAAAAGCAAAAAGAAGCAGAGAGGGAAGTAGACCGACTGAGGGCTCAGGAGAAATATAACAACTATAGCAACCTCAGCGCACCAAGGGCTGAGATCTTTCTGACCAACAGAGATGACAGCAGGTGGCACAGACCACCACCCACCAAGAAGAGAAGCCTAGGCCCCAACATGGCAGAGTTCTGCGCTTTCCATGAGGCGCCAGGCCACAGTACAGAAGACTGCATGAGCCTGAAAAATGATCTGGAAAGCCTGATCAGACGAGGCTACTTTAAAGAGTACCTGACCTGGAATCAGGGGATCAAGGAGAAGGAGCAACAGAGCGAAGGGCAGAAATTGCAGGACAAGCGGGCAGAGATCAAGGACGGAAAAAAGAAGACGGTATACGTCATATTTGGCAGTTCTAGTTCGATGGGGGGAGAGAGGGCTCATCTAAGGCAGCTCACCCACCCCAACCTCTACTCCATCGACCAGGCAAAGCTGAGCCCAGACCTGCCAAACATGACCTTTACGGTAGAAGACTGCAAAGGCATCAGTTTCCCGCACCTTGACCCTCTAGTGGTCACTCTGGAGATTAGCAGAGTAGATGTGCGAAGAATACTGTTAGATGGCGGGAGCGCCGTGAATATCCTTTATAAGGACACCTTTGATAAAATGGAGCTGGACCGTTCAATGCTGAAGCAAGAAGGAACTCCAATCGTCGGATTCACAGGGAACTCCATCATCCCAGAGGGGAAAATACATCTGACAGTGACCACAGAGGGGCAGAACGGAGTGAAGAGAACGTTAGTGCAAGAGTTTCTGGTAGTAGACCTCCCGTCACCGTACAACGCTCTGATGGGAAGGAAGTTCATTGAGGCAGTACAGGGAATCCCGTCAACCCATCACCAGACCATGCTTTTCTTAAGTAGCACTGGTGAAGTGGGCAGACTGAGGGGAGACTAGAGAGCAGCTAGATCATGCAATCTGACCGCTCTGAAGAAGGATAAAAGACCTCCTGCTCCTGACCACTCTGGGCCCAGGAGAAAGAGGAGAAAGGATAGGAAAGAAGGAAAGAAGAAAGGGGCCGAAGAAGCCAAGAAGGACCAGGCTGAAGAAGCCGGGAAGGAAAGAAAGGAAGAGTGTGCTACTATCAGTGAGCCCGATGCTCGGCCAGAAGCAGAGAAGGAAGCAAATAAGCCTGAACCAGGGGAAGAGACCGAAGAGGTACTCTTGGGACCGGAAGAAGGCAGGGCAGTCAGAATAGGTAAAGACCTGGATCATGAAACCAGAGTCAACCTAATCAGTCTGCTGAAGGAGAATGCAGATGTTTTCGCCTTCTCAGCAGCTGAAATGCCAGGGGTAGACCCCGCCACCATCAACCACAAGTTAAATACTGCTGCAGGATACAGACCTGTGAAGGAGGAACTACCCTGCGGAGAAAAATAAAGCCATCGAGGAAGAAGTTCAGAAGCTGCTTGAGGCAGGGTTCATAGAGCCCTGCAAGTATCCAGAATTGCTGGCCAATGTGGTGAGGGTAAAGAAGGCAAATGGGAGCTGGAGGATGTGTGTCGACTTCACAGACTTCAATAAGGCCTGCCCCAAGGACTGCTATCCCTTGCCAAGAATCGACCAGCTGGTAGACTCTACCAGTGGTCATGCTCTGCTCAGCTTCATGGACGCGTTCAGCGGATACCATCAGATCTTCATGGATCCTACAGATAAAGAGAAGACGGCATTCATCACCCCTATCTGGGTATTTTGCCATGTCATGATGCCCTTTGGGCTGAAGAATGCAGGCGCCACCTATCAAAGGATGATGGATCAGGTCTTTGCAGGTCAGAGGGGAAGGAATCTGGAGGTGTACGTGGACGACGTCATCACCAAGAGCAAAACTGAGACTGACCATATAGCAGACCTCAAGGAAACCTTCGCCAACCTCCGCAAACACAGCATGAAACTAAATCCTAAAAAATACGTGTTCGGAGTACGGTCAGGGAAATTTCTGGGCTATCTGGTCAGTGAAAGGGGGATCGACGCAAATCCCGACAAAGTGAAGGCAGCTATGGATCTGCCAGAGCCTAAAAGCATCAGAGACATCCAGAGGATGACAGGCAGAATGACAGCCCTGTCCAGATTCATAGCTCAGTCTGCAGAGAAAGCTCTCCCGTTCTTCAAGATATTGAAGGGGAACAAAGAGTTCAAGTGGGAAGTAGAGCAGAGGGAGGCATTCCAGAATCTGAAGTCACACCTCTCCGGTCTGCCAACACTGGCCAGACCCAAGACAGGGGAGGCTCTCTTCCTGTACATTGCCGTTACTGCTGCAACTGTGAGTGCAGTCCTGCTGAAGGAAGAGAACAAGAAGCAGCAGCCAGTGTACTTTGTGAGCCACACCCTCACGGGTGCAGAAACATGCTACCCATTGATAGAAAAGGCAGCCTACGCAGTAGTGCTGGCCACCAGAAAGCTGAGGCCATATTTCGACGCACATCCCGTCACTATGCTGACAAATATGCCTCTGGAAAAGGCAATGGAGAAGGTAGACAAATCGGGGGGAATCATGAACTGGGCCCTGGAGCTGACAGGGTTCAGCATCAAATTCGCCCCACGAACCGCCATAAAAGCACAAGCTCTGGCTGATTTCCTAGCAGAGTGTGCCTATCAGGAAGTAGTGGGGGAGCCCAGAGCCTGGGAAGTCTTTACAGATGGGTCTGCAACCATCAACGGCTCTGGGGCAGGCGTGGTCATCAGAACCCCGGAAGGGAAAATCATTGAATACGCCTTGAAGTTCATGTTTTCAGCAACCAATAATGAATCAGAGTACGAAGCGGCCATCGCTGGACTGCAGCTCTGCCAAACCCTGGAAGCCAAGCACGTCCACCTCAGAATTGACTCTCAGTTGGTAACCAACCAAGTCAAGGGGGAGTATGAGGCTAAGGAGCCAACAATGCAGAGCTACTTGGCCAGGATGAGGTCTCTGATTTCAAATTTTGAAAGTTTTAGAATTGAACAAGTGCCTAGAGCACAGAACGCCCAGGCAGATGCTCTGTTTAAATTAGGGAGCAGCAGTCTGCAGGAGCTAAACAGGTCTGTTTTGGTGGAAGTCAGACCCACCAGTGCAATCTGCGAGGGTGCAGAGCGAGTTTTGGAGTTGGAGGATATGCCAGAGTGGATCAGAGAGATCGCTGAGTATAAACAGACTGGTAAATTACCAGAGGGAAAGATGAAAGCGAGAAAGCTCAAGCTAACAGCATGCAGATACTGCCTGATCGGGGACGAGCTATACAGGAAGTCTTTCTCTCTGCCCCTACTCAAATGCGTAGGGCAGAGAGATGCAGACTACATATTGAGAGAGATCCACGAGGGACTCTGCGGGCATCACATCGAACCAAGAGCTCTGGCCCATAAGGCTCTCAGAGCCGGTTATTATTGGCCCACAATGAAAGCTGACTCTGAGACTCTGGTGAAAAAGTGCGACAGCTGCCAGAAGTTCGCGCCAAACATCAAGCTGCCAGCAAATGACCTCATGCCGATCTACAACCCTATCCCATTCGCCCAGTGGGGGCTAAACATTCTGGGACCCTTCACAACGGCCCAACATCAGAAGAGATGGTTAATTATGGGGGTAGACTATTTCACTAAGTGGATAGAGGCAGAAGCCCTATCCACCATCACAGAAGCAGCCGTCAAAAAGTTCTTATGGCAGAGCATCATCACCAGATACGGGATTCCGAAGGTTTTCGTCTTCGACCACGGGAGACAGTTTGACAACATGCCCCTATCAGGGTGGTTGGAGCAGTTTGGGATCAAATATGCTCTGTCTTCAGTCTGCAACCCTCAATGCAATGGTCAGGCCGAAGCCGCTAATAAGCAGATCCTGATAGGTCTGCAAAAGAAGCTGGAGGAACAGAAAAGCAAGTGGCTAGAGGAGCTGCCTAACACTCTGTGGTCAATCAGAACCACAGTCAAGAGTCAACTGGGCAGACCCCCTTCCACCTGGTATATAGTTCTGAGGCTGTCATGCCTGTTGAGATCGGGTCCGAGAGTCTGAGGATCAGCCTATTTGAGCCAGGTATGAACGACGAAGCTCTGAGAACAAATCTAGATCTGCTGGATGAATACAGAAATGAAGCTAGGCTCATAATGGAAGCCTACAAAGCCAGAGTCAGCAGATACTATAATCGGAAAGTGAGGGCTAGGCCTCTGGAGGTAGTGGATCTGGTGCTCAGAAATGCGGCAGCTGTGCAGAAAGACAAAATACACGGAAAGCTGTCGGCTAAGTGGGAAGGACCCTACCAGGTTAGTGAAGAGCTACACCCTGGAACCTACAGACTGAAAAGAATGGATGGGAGAGAACTAAAAAGCAACTGGAACGCCCGAATACTGAATAAATACTTCGTGTAACCCAGATTGTATCAAAAAAATCATATGAATGAAAGGCCTTTGAGCCACCCTTTATCCTTCGTTCAGACTATACGCTCTCCATTTTGCATTAAACCCCCATCCCCCTATCTATTCTTTATGAAAAACAAAATGTCAAAATCAGACAGACCCTTAGCAGACTGAGAAAAAATACCACAGTCTGGCAAAAGAAAACAGGGTCTGAGTCAGACTGAAGGCTGAAGAGGCTCTTCAGAAACAAAAGTAAACTATATAATGAAGAAAGGGAGCAAGCTGAAAGGTCAACTCTGTCCAGAGCCCATGAGGCCCGCAGAGTGATCGGATGCCGGCTCGACTTAGCGATGTCATAGACCTCTACCTCTAAACCTGCGGGGCCGAAGGTCCAAAAAGCAGCAAGGATAAGTCATAGACACCTAAGGTTAATGGGGACGCCAGAGTTCCAAAGAACCAAACGTACCCCGACACGAAAAGGATGGCAGAAGGAGTTAAAGGGTGAACCCCAAAACTCCCAGAATCATCATGACTTAGGGCGTCAAAATACCTCCTTTGCTCTGCTTATTGTTGAATTAAAACAAAGCATAAGGCAAAGCAAAAGAGTAAAGGGCCCCTAAGGTCGCAGCTCTGAGCAAATCTCACCCGCCACCGAGCCAAGTAAACGAAAACGCTCAAATATGGTTGCACAACAAACTCAGCAGCAGAGCAGAATGCAAGATATATCAGGCAAGAAAGCAACAGAGCACAAGCACTTAGCAAATATAACAAAACTTAACATGCACAAGATAGAAGAGACAAGAGTCAACAAAGGAATACAACTTGCATTCCTGAAAAGTCATTGTGTCTTACATAAAATATTTGACTATAAGCCAGATCAGAATGCTACAGAATGCTACAACAACGGCGGCTACCTAACCAAAAGAAGGGAGCAAATACAGATGAAAAGGAAATGTTTGACTATTTAATTACAAATATTACAAGATAAGTCAATTATGATATCATCAGAGGGCAAAAATGGAGGACTGCAATCAGTTCAGCACAGGCTCCCAGCTCATCCACCTCAGCAGCTCAGACAGGAGTCACAAGAAGACCGAGGCGAAGCCTGAGATAGCCGCCCGAGTTCCGATTGCTTAGGAACGGAGCTTCCACCTCTCGCAGAGCTCCCATCAGCTTGTTGCTCTGAAGACTCTCCCTCTGGAGGCAGAGAGTAGAGCAGCTCCAAGTCTCTGAGCTCCTGGGTAGCAGGAGGTCGCATGTGCACCTCACTGGCGTAGGCCTCCTCGAAAGCATCCCAGTTGAAAGAGGGCTGCAGATGCCAGAGGACCCTACGGACCGTAACTTTGCAATCCTCCCAGTACTTGTCCCCGAACGCCTCCTCCATCTGCGCAGCCCGGGCTGTCTCCTCAGCAAGCAGCTGGGCCTCCCTCTGCTTCAAGGCTTCCTCAGCCTCCTTAGCCTGCCGAGCCTCCCTCTCAGAAAGCAGCTTGGAGAACTCTGCCCCTAGCTCCTCCTCCCTCAGTCTCAGAGCCTCCTCAGCCTCCTTGGCTTGCAGAGCCAACTTAGCAGAGCAGCCTTCATGCTCAGCCTGTACAGCAGAGAGCTGACCCTTGAGCTGCTCCTGCTCCTTCAACGCTGCCTGCAGCCTGGCCTCGGAGGTCTTCAGCTTAGTCTCCGTCACTAAAGCGCGTGACAACGCCTCACTGAGCTGGGAAGAGAGCCTAGATTACTCAGCCGCGATAGCCTCTGCCTGCGTCGCCTGACCCTCCATGCGTTGGTTGGCGGTCCGCAGGGTGTCGCGCTCCACAATCAGAGCATCCCTCTCCTCCTCATTTTCGCGACAGGTAGACACAATCAGAGAGTTCTGAGCCTTCAGCTTGGCATACTCTTGACTCTGCCGTGCTACCTGAGCCTTAAGCTGCTGCAGTTCAGGGAGATCTGCCTCATGTCTACCCAGCCCTACAGCATGGCAGAACTCCCCAATGAAGGCGCCAGCCCGTGCAGCCTATATATTTAAAAGGAAGACAGATCAGATTAACCACAAAAATACCACAATCTGCCGAGGCAGAAAAGTTGAAGAACTCACCAAAGGATCATCCTGGACGGCGTAATCCCCAGAGAAGCTATTAGCCAGAAGCTTCAACCACTCACTGGGGTCAGGGAAGGCCACGCACATCTGCTCCTGCCCCTGAGCCTCATGTTGGTCATCCGCCGATTCCCTCTGCAGAGAACCTGAGCCAAAGGAAAGACCAGTCACTTCCACAGAAGGGAAAAGGCCGGAACTGAGGCCAGGTAAGGGGTACACACCTTTGATGACGACGTCGTCCTCAACAACAATGATTCGAGGGGAGTCAGCAGGGAGACGAGTCTTCTTCTGAGGGGGAGCTCGTTCCTCACTCTGCCTCTCTGCTGGTCTCTTCTGAGAATGCGAAGAAACTTCAGACTCAGCTACAGGCTTCTGAGCAACCTCTGCAGGAGACTTAAGCTGGCCTGCAGTTGGAGCAGAGGTCTGAAGAGCCTCAGCAGACTGTGCCTTCTTATCCCGCAACTGCTGCTGAAGAAGGCAAAAGATAACAATGTCGTCAGCAAAATAGGGCACAGAACGAATTGGAAATTGTAAGGCAGAAGAAAAGAAAAGAAAGCACTAACCAGGCGCGCCAACTGCTTAGGAGTAGGGGCAAGGACCTGCTTGAAACCTCTGGGAGGAGGAGGAGCAGTCTTCCTTCCAGGAGGAGTAGGCCTCTGGCCAGAGGGAGTAGACTTCTGGACAAGGGGAGACACAACAGTCTCCACCATTGGGACAGAAGCGGATATCTGCTGCTTCACCCTCTCATGTTGGAGAGGCTCCAACACCGCCCCCTGGCTAGTCTGAGCAGGCGTAGGGATGGCCTGCCCAGCGGGACCTATCACGTCAAAATAAAAACAGCAAAGTCAAGAAGGTCAGATAAAAAGAAATCTGTAAAAAAGAGCAGTCTGGGTCTGAAGAAGACACCTACCTGATACAGCCTGACCCTCACTTTGGCCCTCAGCAATCTGAGTTGTGACAGTCTGAGCAGTCTCTGCCTCAGTCTTGTCAAACTCCGTCATCGCTTGGTGAGACTTCTGACCAGCTTCATCAGACTGGGCAGAACCATCCATTGGAGTGGGTTCTTTCTCAGCCTTGTCCAACTCGGTCATTGCTTGGTCAGGCTCTCCCATTAGCATATCCTCCACCACAGGTGGTTCTGAAAGTAAGCAGAGAAGATGAGAAGTCTACAGCAGAATGTACACAAGTAGAAAGAGCAGGTTGATCATCGTAAAATAGTACCTGGTTGCACAGGAGGAAGCTGTTGCAGGGGTTCAACAACCAGAACGGTCCCTTGCAGAATGCTAGCTCCCTCTACATCATCATCATCATCGTCATCTTCCGGCAGATGCACAGCACGCCGGGAACGTCGAGTCTGCAGGGGAACAACCGTCGCCTCCTCCTCGTCACCAGACTCAATCTCGGTGACAGTGGTAGAAGGGCCCCCTTGCGGCCGGGACATCCCGGTAAACCTATCTACAAGCTCCGGGCGCTTGGTCCGGAGGGAAGGATGGTCCAGGGGAGTAGTGTTAATTTCCCTAATGAAGTCAGGGACCTGGGTCTGATATCGGACGATACCTCCGGCACACCGAAGACTGACTCAGACCCAGCTCCCAAGGGATGGCAGACCCCAAAGTCTCTGTAAAAATCAGAATATTCATTAACTACAGCAAGTCAGACAACAGACAGAAAATAATGGAAAGGGGCAGAGCATGTTCACGAGCTCAAGACCCACCCTTAATCACATCACGAACAAACTTTCTGCACGGAGCTGCAGAACAGCACAAACAATGAATGCCATGGGGCACAGCAGAAAGGAAAATGAAAATTTGAGCTAAGGGCTGGCAGCGCTTACCAGTAGTATAGTCGGGGGACAGCTTGCCTATCCTCAGGAAGGCATTCTGACACATCACATAGTGATGCGGCAGCTAGAGCTGTCAATTCGGGTGTATGGGTCGGGTTTGGGTCAGCTCATGTCGGGTCGGGTGTCGCTCGGGTCGGGTCAAGTTCGGGTATCCGACTAGATAGGTCGGGTCGGGTTTGGGTCGGGTCACTTTCGGGTCGGGTTGGTTCGGGTTTGAATGACTTCGGGTGCGGTTCGGGTTCGGGTCATTTTTGGGTCGGGTTTGGAACAGGTTATGACGGTTAATTTCGGGTCCGGGTAAGGTTCGGGTCGGGTCTATGTCGGTTCGGGTCAACCTCGGATCGGGTCTATGTCGGTTCGGGTCAACCTCGGGTCGGGTTATGCTCGGGTCGGATCAACCTCGGGTCGGGTTATGTCCGGGTTGGGTCAACCTCGGATCGGGTTATGATCGGGTCAGGTTGAACTCGAATCAGATTATGTTCGGGTCGAGTCAACTTCGGTTCGGGTTATGCCTGGGTTGGGTCAACCTCGGATCGGGTTATGATCGGGTCAGGTTGAACTCGGATCGGGTTATGCCCGGGTCGGGGCAACCTCGGTTCGGGTTGGTCAACCTCGGATCGGGTTATGATCAGGTCGAGTTAGCCTAAGATCGGGTCTAGGTCGGGTCTAGGTCGGGTCGATTTCGTTTAGGGTGTAGGTCGGGTCGATTTCGTTTCAGGTCTAGGTCGGCACGATCTCGGATCCAGTTATGTATAGGTCAAATTATGTTCGAGTCAAGTTAACATCATATCAGATTAGTTCGAGTCAATCAAATTTCGAAACTGGGGATTAATTCGAATTTGATATATATATATTTATTTAATTATTCGTTATTATTCATTTAATGTATTATTCGCTTTGGAACCGGTTATGTAATAATTTTTATTTTTTTGTTGTTAATTTTGTTAATGTTGTTATTAAGAATGGATAATCAAATGTTATATGTAATTGTTATATTTTTTATTTATTTCTTTTCATTTAATTTTGATTGTTCTATTTAGTAATTTAAGGTAACTTTTTTTTGGCTTTTCTTTTGCAGGTGGTCACAAATCACAATGAAGTTTAATTGTAATCAAAATCATATCCACATTGTAATTATGTATTATAGATGTAATTAGCATCTATAAATTTTATTGTGTAAAGTTTAACTGTAATCAAATTTTTATATAATATGATGACTAACTCCTTTTAAGTTCTTTGAAGTTTATTTGTAATTATATTAGATAGATATTATATTTGATAGAAAGATATTATATTTGAGTGGCGATGACCGATGAGTTTTTATAATTTAATTTGAGTATGATCGATCGTTAACCAATATAACGACTAACGAGACTATTTGTTAGGTCTTATACCAATAAGCAATAACCACCATTGAACGTTGTCCATTGAAATTGAGATTATGGTTTCGAATATATATATATATATATATGTATAAGTGTATATATATATATAAGTGGCGATGAGTTTATAAATTTTATAATTTAGTTTTAGTATGGTCGATCGTTAACCAATATAACGAGACTACTAGTTAAGTCTTATACCAATAAATCAACCACCATTGAACATTGGCCATCGAAATTGAGGATTATTAAATTTGATATATATATATATGTGTATATATATTTGATAGAAAGATATTATATTTGAGTGGCGATGACCGATGAGTTTTTTATAATTTAATTTGAGTATGATCGATCGTTAACCAATATAACGACTAACGAGACTATTTGTTAGGTCTTATACCAATAACCACCATTGAACGTTGTCCATTGAAATTGAGATTATGGTTTCGAATATATATATATATATATATATATATATATATGGCGATGAGTTTATAAATTTTATAATTTAGTTTTAGTATGGTCGATCATTAACCAATATAACGAGACTACTAGTTAAGTCTTATACCAATAAATCAACCACCATTGAACATTGGCCATTGAAATTGAGATTATGTTTCGAAATTGAGATTTGTGTTTTTTTGGATTAAATAATTATTTTAATTTAGTTGAACGAAGTATTTTTGAATTAATTAAGTGATTATGTTCCTTTTTTATAGATATTGTTAATTTCTAAGAAAATTCAAAGTTGGGAAGATTGAAATATTCAATACTTGAAAATAATTTAAAATAGTATAAATTTCATAAATCTCTTAAATAATCACTAGTATTGAATCAAATTCTAGATTTTCATAAAAAATAATAATTTGAATTACGGGTTGATATGAATATATAATTTAGAATATTAAATTGGAATATTTAATTAAGGTTATTGGGAAGAAGTAGTGTTCAATGTTTTATTGTAGAGGTTTTAAATTAAAAAATTTGAGTAAAATAATTTAATAAAATAATCATGATCGGTTCGGGTTATATTTGGGTCAGGTCTTGATCGGATCGGTCACAGACTCACAATCATGTCGGGTTGAGATCAGGTCGGTTCATGATCGGTTCGGGTCAAATTTGGGTCGGGTCATGATCGGGTCGGGTCATAATTAGGTCGGGTTGAGGTCAGGTCGGGTCATGATCGGGTCGGGTTGAGGTCGGGACGGGTCATGATCGGGTCGGGTTGAGGTCAGGTCGGATCATGATCGGGTCGGATTGAGGTCAGGTCGGGTCATGATCCGGTCGGGTTGAGGTCAGGTCGGGTCATGATCGGGTCGGGTTGAGGTCGGGTTGAGGTCAGGTCGGGTCATGATCGGGTCGGGTTCAGATCAGGTCGGGTCATCATCGGGTCGGGTTGAAATCAGGTTTCATCGGGTAAATTCGGATATGGGTTGAGTTCGGGTCGGGTTCAGGTCAACAATTGTCGGGTGGATTCGGTTACAGGTTGAGGTCGGGTCGGGTGCAAGTCGGGTCAGGTCGAAGATTGTCGGGTGTCATTCGGTTACGGGTTGAGCTCGGGTCGGGTGCAGGTCGGACTCGGGTGTATCATTTTTCGGGTCGGATCGGGTCGGTTCCGGGTCGGGTTCGGTTCAAAATCCAGGAGCAGGTCAGGTTTTGACAGCTCTAGCGGCAGCCAGTACTTGGGAAGAAACTGCTTCCCGGCAGTAGGTTTGGATTTGGACCTGAAGTAGTAGTAGGCTACCCTCTCGTCCCAGTTTAGCACATGAGGGTCCAGCTGCTTCTGAAAGTCAGGCGCCACAGGGCGCAAAGGAGCCTTAAATTGGTAAGGGTGCCCCTCATCTGTCGGTACCCTAACGAAGATGAAACTATCCCGCCAATCCTTCAGAGTGAGATCAACAGGATAGATCGTCAGATGGTTGGTTCGTACCGAACCTGTGAAGTAGCCGTACTCCCCCCTGCCTCTTAAAGTAGAACAGACACTTGAAAAGGTTCATGGTTAGGGGGAAGTCCAAAGCTTCACAGACCCAAATGAACCCCAGAACCTTCTTCAGAGACTGGGGATTAACCTGGCAGAGCGCCATATGGTACTCGCAGAGAACCCACTCCAAAAACCAGTGGATTGGAAATCTAAGCCCAAACTCCAACTGCTTGAGATAAACAGCAGTGTACCCCCCTGGTACATCTGCCATGCTCTGACCCTCCTTGATAAGTACTACCTAAGATCCGCGAAGCGGCTTGATCTCCGCATCAATCTCAAGGCAGTACGCAGCATGCGCCCGTTTGAACGCATCTGCAGATTTCTTCGCCAAGTAAGGCTTGCCCTTACTGTCATAAAGGGCAGTAAGCCGCATCTCAGGATCACTGTAGTCCCATTTGACTGTCGGCAGAGTAGGCTTAAACTTATAGTTGGGAGGGAACCTGTTGGTTTCAGGACCCAACACCTCCTTGCGTAAGCCGTTCCAGGGGTCAAAGACCTCCCATTCCTCTGGAACCACCTCGTCCTTACATCGAGGCAGATCCAATTTCAAAAATGGAGACTGAGTATCCATTGGGTAAGGATCATCCGGCTCAGATGAAGAGGTAGATACCACACCCTTCCCACGGGAGGCGGCAGACTGAGAAGTAGACATTCTGCACAATACAAGAAGCAGAAGACAATACATCAGACTCGAAGTCACAACACAAGACAGTCTGGCACCTCAGACTTACAGACTGAGCTACCAGACTGGGGGGCAAGGATATGTATGGTATGTGAAGATCAGAGATAGCCAAGAAATAGGATATTTTCTTGCTTTTCTTGTAAAAAGATACATGCAAAGTAGTCTGGCACCTCAGACCTACAGACTGAGCTACCAGACTGGGGGGCAAGGATATGTATGGTATGTGAAGATCAGAGATAGCCAAGAAATAGGATATGTTCTTGCAAATGACACAAACAGAACAATGAAGGCACATCACAGGTCTACAGCCCAGCAAATAAGGAGGATAACAAGGTAAACAAAGCCAACCCTAAAAATCCCATAAACAACAGTAGAGCAGAGCTCAGCTGAAGAAGCAGAGCAGAGCCTACCACCCAGAGCAGAGCCCGCTGAAGAAGTAGAGCAGAGCCTATCATCCAGAGCGGCAGAACGGAAATAAAACAACACCAAACATATCCATGAAACAAAGAAATAAACAATCGCATCTGAAGACCAAAGGAAAGAAAACCCTAACCTCAAAAACACAGGCAAATAAGTGCGTACAGAAGGAAAAAGGGGGAGAAACCCATAAACACAGAGAGGATCACATCCAGAACCATCCAAGAAGGAAAAAATCAAAATTAAATCTGGGAAAAAGAGTTTAACTGGATGGAGAACGGAAGACGCTGAGAAAAGAGAAGACGAAAACCACAAACGCAACAGTATCAACACTTCAAATTAAGCTCCAAACGCAGACAAATCCCAGGAAAACCGAGAGAAATCACTTGAAAATGGCTAGGGCAAAAAGAAATTCTTGAAGAACAACAGGAAAGATTGAAAGCAAATAGTTCGAAGGAGAAGAGACTGAAAAGTTTCACAAAAGGTCGATTCAGCCTTTAAATAGGCATAATTCGTCCACTCAGCACCAACTTGTCATCATTACATTCCTTGGGAACACAAAGAGTCACATCAATTCAATTCAATTCAAAATAAATTAACGACCCTTGCTCAACACCCCAACCAAATGGGCGGGAAAAATGGAAGCATTCTGGAGTTTGTGAAGAGCAACTCCCAGATAGTCACGTACCAGTCTGCGAACAGCAGAACGCCAGACCAAAAACAAACATACCCAGCATATTGCAGTCTGCAAATACTGGGTCCGGGGGGCAAATTGTATGGGGTCTGCCCAGCAGACCTCCAGCTGGCAGCAGACCACTGGTCCTGCCACTTCACGTCAGAGCACCTGGAGCAGAGCAGACCTCCTCAGGCAGACCGCTCCGGACATAACCTCTAGGCTGGAGTTTAATGAAGGCCTTGTTCCACCTTGGCCCACTTCCAAAGAGGCCCACTCACTTTACTAGGTCAGTTGCAAGTCCATGTCTCATATAAATACCCATGCCCATGCATGGGTAAGGTACGTTCAATCAAACACTCACAAAATACTTGCACTTGATACTCGTTTTCTCTCTACTAGAGATCTTGTGCTCAACTTTGACTGACTTAGGCATCGGAGAGGCGATCCTCGGAACCACCCCCGAGGTTTCTCCTTGTTTTGCAGGTAACCACCACCACGAAGGACGTTTGGGAGCCACGTTCCACCAAGTACCCATCACCACATACACTGTTGCTGTCTTGGACAGAAACACATATAATTTATTCCTATAATTAATTACAAAAAACTATGATAAGAATATCTTGGTAATAAATGTCATAAAGGGCAATGTATAAGGTTGTAACTTTCAGGATACGAAATATAAGAAAAGAGTTTAAATGGTTGTTTGGTTTGTTTGATTCACATAGCAAGTGGAAATTCTTACCTAGTTTCAATTCAATGAAATAAATACCGCTATTTATTTAAGTTGGTCATATAAGAGATGCCTATTTCTGAAATAAAATTAGGCAATAGTCTAAACTCTAATAACAATAGAAAGAAGAGAAGTTACCACGTTTCTAATGACTAGTTTAATCTATTTAACGACCAATTTAATTCATTTAGCGGTCAATTTAATCTATTTAATAATCACATTTTTCATTATTCAGTTACTAGTTTTATAGAGTGATCCATTTGTTCAACTCATTAAATTTTCCGGGGTATTTTTAAAATTAGTTGTTGTGATTTGAGATTTAAATAAACAAAGGAAAAAGAATAGAAGACACAATTAGATTTACGCGAGCTGTAAAGTTAGGTGGCAGGAGTCCAAGGATAGAATTTGGTTAGTGCGATGCAATAGGACAATTGATAAGTGCTTGTAACTGTTAAGAAAGATGAGAAACAAGAAGAGAGAAAAACCAATGAATTGTATTGATCTTACTCTTGGTGCAAATGTTACATTTACCTCTCCTCTATTTATAGTAGGAGATTTTACTATTTACATAACCTAAAGTCAACAATAGGTTAATTTAGGTGCATGGAGGGAAGAAAATTTTGCCATGCATTAAATGCATGTACATGTGCATGGGTGGGCATTCACATTACTTTGATATAATTCATAACACTCCCCCTTGAATGTCCACTGAATAGTATATATAGTTGTCTCGTTAAAAACCTTGTCAAGTAAAACCCAGCGGGATGAAAAACTTGATCGAAGGGAAAAAGAGTACAACTTTATTCCCTTTATATGCTTAAACAAAACTGCCTCATTAAAAACCTTGTCAGGAAAAACCCAATGGGATAAAAACCTGATCGAAGGGAAAAAGAGTGCAGTGCATATAATACTCCCCCTGAATCATAGGTCACGAAGATGTCGCATTCCGATCTTGTGCACCAGTTGTTCAAATTTCTTCGAGGGAAGGGATTTCGTAAATAGGTCAGCAAGATTTTCACATGACTTGATCTGTTGGATGTTTATCTTCCCTTCTTTCTGTAGATCATGTGTGAAAAAGAGTTTTGGAGATAAATGTTTAGTTCTATCTCCTTTGATATACCCTTCGCTGACTTGGGTGATACAAGCTGTATTATCTTCATAAATCAATGTTGGATTGTCTGTAACCGCGTTCATCCCGCATTCTTCTTGGATATTACGGATCATTGACCTGAGCCAAACGCATTCTCGCCCAGCTTCATAAAGGGCGATCAATTCAGCATGATTTGATGATGTCGCAGTTAATGTCTGTTTCGTCGATTTCCATGATATTGCCGTATCTCCGTAAGTAAATACATACCCAGATTGTGATTTAGCCTTCTGAGGATCTGATAAGTATCCAGCATCTGCGTAGCCTATGAGTGATGCATTTTGCTTTGATTGATAGAATAATCCTAGGTCATGCGTTCCTCGGAGATAACGGAGTAAGTGTCGGATTCCGCTCCAATGTCTCTTTGTTGGTGAATTACTATATCTGGCCAACAGGTTTACTGAGAAAGCTATGTCCGGTCGAGTGTTGTTAGCCAGATACATCAAGGCACCAATTGCACTTAGGTATGGTACCTCAGGACCGAGAACTTCTTCACCTTCTTCTCGAGGTCGGAATGGATCGTCTTTCACATTCAGAGATCGGACTACCATTGGAGAACTTATCGGGTGTGACTTATCCATATGAAAACGTTTCAGAACCTTTTTCAGTATAATTTGATTGATGGACAAAGATCCCATCTCTCAAATGTTCTATTTGTAAGCCAAGACAAAATTTTGTCCTCCCAAGATCTTTCATTTCAAATTCTTTCATCAGGTACCTTGCAGTTATTTCGAGTTCTTTAGGAGTTCCAATGATGTTCAGATCGTCCACATAAACTGCGATTATAGCAAATCCAGATTGAGATCGTTTAATGAAAACACAAGGACTGATTTGATTATTCTTGAATCCTTCTTTCATAAGGTATTCACTGAGACGATTGTACCACATTCTTCCAGATTGTTTGAGTCCATACAGTGATTTTTTCAACTTTATCGAGAGCATTTCTCTGGATGTATGTTTCTCTGGTAGTTTAAGCCCATCAGGGACCTTCATATAAATATCAGTATCTAGTGACCCATATAAGTATGCAGTCACGACATCCATCAACCTCATTTGGAGTCTTTCAGAAACTGATAAACTTACCAGGAACCTTAGCGTAGTTGCATCAACTACTGGAGAATACGTCTCGTCATAATCAATCCCTGGCATTTGGGAGAAACCTTGAGCAACGAGTCTTGCTTTGTATCTAACAATTTCATTTCTCTCGTTGCGCTTTCTGACAAATACCCACTTATGTCCCACAGGTCTTACACCCGTTGGTGTATGGGTTATTTCTCCGAAAACTTCTCGCTTTTCAAGCGATTTTAGTTCTGCTTGGATTGCTTCTTTCCATTTTGGCCAATCCTGTCTTCGGCGACATTCGTCTACGGTTTTTGGTTCTATATCATCCTCATTAGATACCATTTCAACCGCTATGGAGTAAGTAAAGATTTCATTTATGACAACATTCTTTCGATTCCACTGTTTCTTTGTATAGGCATAATTAATCGAAATTTCATTGTTGTCGATGCTTTCATGTTCCTCGCTATTTGGAACAACTTCATCTTTTTCTCCATTTTGAATTTCATGGTTCTCAATTGGAGGAACAATCATTTGTTCATCTCGCCTTTTATTTTTTCTTGGTTTCGAATCTTTCGAACCAGGTGGCCTTCCACGCTTTCGGCGTGCCATAGATTCATTTTCAATTGCCTTATTATCTATAGGAATTTCAATACGTGCAGGAGCATTCTCTGCTGGTATATGCGACTTTGTCACTTTCTTACTATCAATGAATGCATCAGGCAATTGATTTGCAACACCTTGTAAATGAACAATTTTCTTAACTTCTTGCTCACAAGAATTTGTTCGTGGATCTAGAAAAGATAATTGTGTTGCATTCCATATGATTTCTATATCTTTCTTGTTTGGGTCCACTTTCTCTCCCCCTAAGGCTGGGAATAGGCTTTCATTAAAATGACAATCGGCAAAACGAGCCGTGAATAAATCACCTGTCATTGGTTCAATGTATTTTATAATAGATGGTGATTCAAAACCAACATATATTCCCAGCCTTCGTTGTGGACCCATTTTTGTACGCAGGGGTGGAGCAATAGGGACATACACTGCGCATCCAAATATCTTTAAATGTGAGATGTTTGGTTCTCGACCAGATACTAATTGTAATGGTGAGAATTTATGATACGCAGTTGGTCTCAATCGAATTAACGATGCTGCATGTATTATGGCATGACCCCAAGCAGATGAAGGCAATTTTGATTTCATTAATAGTGGCCTTGCAATTAATTGCAATCTTTTTATTAATGATTCAGCAAGACCATTTTGTGTATGAACATGAGCCACTGGGTGCTCCACATCAATCCCAATGGACATACAATATTCATTAAATGTTTGGGATGTAAATTCCCCAGCATTATCAAGTCTTATTCTTTTAATTATATAATCCGGGAATTGAGTTCTCAATCGAATGATTTGAGCAAGAAGCTTGGCAAATGCAATGTTTCTGCTTGACAAAAGGCTTACATGTGACCATCGTGTTGAAGCATCTATCAATACCATAAAGTATCGAAATGGTCCACATGGGGGATTAATTGGCCCACAAATGTCTCCTTGAATTCTTTCTAAGAATGATGGAGATTCTGTTGCAATCTTATTTATAGAAGGCCTTATTATCATTTTGCCAAGAGAACATGCAACACATGCTAATTCATTTGACTTGGGGATCCTCACATTACTTATTGAATGCCCGGTCGAATTGCCAATTATTTTATGCATCATGCCTGTTCCAGGATGACCCAAACGGTCATGCCATAGATCAAATAATGTTTTATTGTCTAACTTCCGGTTAGATATCATATTTATCTCAATGGGACGTATATCAATCCGATATAATCCCGATGTATATGCTGGCAATTTTTCACATATATATTTCTTGCCATGTCTATCCTTTGTGATGCACAAGTACTCAATTTCATTTTCTGTCATAGTTTCCAAATGAAAACCATTTTGACGTATGTCTCGAAAACTTATGAGGTTTCTTCGAGATTTGCTTGAGTATAATGCATCGTTAATGGTTAACTTTGTTCCATTCGGGAGCATTATGTGAGCCTTTCCGGATCCTTCTATCAATTTAGCTGATCCCGAGATAGTGTTGACATTACCTTGAAACATCATAAGCTCTGAAAAATACTCTTTATTTTTCAATATTGTATGCGTTGTTCCACTATCCAGGAGGCATTGGTATCCAGATCCATTTTCTGGTAGATCCATATCTTCATAATAAGAAGCAAGTTTAGGAATTAATGAGAAAATGCATATTTCATTAATAATAAGAGAGTAGTACAATACTTAAATAAAGCACACAGAAAAGAAATACATGATTACTTAAATAAAGCATACAGAGAGGAAATACATGATTTGATTAACAAGAAAATAGGTAGTTTTAAACTTTGTTAATTTCCCCCCAAAGTAAAGTCATTTTCAATTTCGGCTCCATCCATGAAAAAATCAGAAGCATCAAGGCTAGGCAAAGAGGCATTTGCCTTATTCACAAAATTCGCTTCCGCATCTTTTCCTTTATTTCTTTTGGAAGCTTGGTAGAGTTCTGTCAAATGTTTGGCCGTACGACATGTACGTGCCCAATGTCCAGTCATACCACACTTGTGGCATGTATCTTTCCCTTTGTGATTATTTTTGTGGTTGCCTTGATGCCCCCATTCTGTATTTTTAAAATTATTATTATTTCGGGGGAAATACTGGCCTTTACCACGTCCTCGTCCTCGACCACGGTTATTACCGCGTCCTCTACCACGGCCATGGTGATTTCCCCTTCCACCTTTGTGTATAGCATTTGCTTCTGGATCATTATTTTCAATTGCATTAGCCTCATGAGAGGCTAAAGATCCAGCAGGCCTGAGGTTATGATTTTTCAACAGGAGATCATTGTTTTGTTCCGCCACTAGTAGTACAGAGATTAACTCAGAATATTTTTTAAAACCTCTTTCCCGATATTGTTGTTGCAGTATTATATTTGTGGCATGAAACGTTGAGAGCGTTTTTTCTACCATTTGCTCTTCTGTAATGGGATGGCCACATTGTCTCAAGGTCGAGGCAATTTTAAATAATGCTGAGTTATAATCACTGACGGATTTGAAATCCTGGAACCTCAGATTGGTCCAGTCAAAACATGCCTTAGGAAGGAGCACATGTTTGTGGTGCCCATACCTTTCACGTAGGCTGTCCCAAAGTTCATTGGGATCTTCTAGTAAAAGATATTCAGTTTTTAAACTCTCATGCAAGTGATGCCTTAGAAAGACTAAGGCTTTTGCCTTTTCTTGTTCACTTGCTATTTTTTCTATGTTTGTTCCGCCTTGGCCTGCTTCAGTGGTAAGTTCTTTAATAGTATGATCTAATCCTTGAGCCTTTAGATTGATTTTGGCATCTGCAATCCAATCCGAAAAATTTTGTCCAGAGAGGTCCAGGATGTTGAATTGTCTTTTTATTAGATCTCCCATTTTAACTATAACCAGATAATAATATAAAATCAGTAAATGATAATAAATCATATATAATATCTCCCCCTGATTTATATCATTACATTTACACATGAATACTTAAAACAAAAAAAACAACAATAAAACATAATAATAAGAATGCTAAAGAAAACAAAGACAAAAAAACTTCCTAAATGAACAACAATAAAAACATACAATAATAATAAGGCAAAAAAATGCAAAAAAATACACTTGAAGACAAAAGTGATGATAATCACGTGCATTTTCGCCAATTTACCGGGGAGAATTTAGGCGGTGTTTAGGTTCCTACTTGTGCATTAGGAGAAAGAGCATTAACGCCATGAGAAGGATAAATAAACCGGCTATAATGAATAGGTAGAGTTTTATTTTCCTAAAATCTTCCTCAAAAGAAGAAGATGAGGGTGGAGGGCGGTTGTTGTCGGCGTTAAACATGGTGGCCGGAAAAAATGGAGGAAAGAAAGAAAATTTTTGTGGGTTTGAGCAAAAGATGGAAAGAAGATAAGAGATATGTGGTGAAATTGGGAGTGGGTAATCCGCTTTTATAGAGGATTATCCTTAACTGTGCAGTTTGTTGTATATTTATCTACAGTTATTCAAAGAATATAATGCAATAAAAATTTAGTTGGAGTATTTATGGGTACTAAATATAATTTGTTCACTATTATGCATGTCGGTAAGTGTAAAAATGATAATAAATGTAACTACAAATGTCATATAAAGGAAATAGCACATAGTAAGAAATAAATATGTACTAGGGTTCTAGGTTAGCTACTCCTGCATATATTGACAATAATGCATGTGAATAGGCAAAAGGTATCAATAATTTTACTACTGTCAGCCAGCCATATAGGCGGCAAATTTCAAAAAAATCCTGCCATATAGGCGGTGATTTCAAACAATAA
Organism: Patellifolia procumbens; assembly: GCA_947645195.1. Classification (NCBI taxonomy): domain Eukaryota; kingdom Viridiplantae; phylum Streptophyta; class Magnoliopsida; order Caryophyllales; family Amaranthaceae; genus Patellifolia; species Patellifolia procumbens. The sequence goes on from CANSGD010000144.1 coordinate 8,247,564, forward strand.
CCTGCCATATAGGCGGTTCAACAGAAAAATAAAATAACATAAAGTAAAATGTCCTTGCCCTCCATAAAGGTGGCGTTATTGTCAAATTATTTATTATTTATTTTAGGGGCTAGTGGCATGGTGACGTTTGCCACTAGTTCCTTCCTGTTCCTCTCTGTTTCTTTTATTATTTGGTGGTGGTGGATTTTCAGTTGGTGGTGCTGGAGGATTAGTATTGGTGTTAGGAACAGGGGTTTGTGGATTTTCACCGGTACGAACATTAGTACCATTGTTGAGGTCAGTGCGAAAAGGATGACTTACTGTCCCCCTTGCTGGGTTAGTAGCAAAAGGGACGGTGTTACGCTCTACAATTAAATGTACACAACAGAGAGAAACATTGTGGAAACTAACGTTGATCCCGTTACTTTGTTGATCCATGTTAGGATAGTGAAAGGTTGAGACTAAAAAAAATGGATACCGGAGTTTGAAAGATTGAAGGTTGAAAATACCTTTCGTTTTTTTTTTGTAAGCAAACTCGTGCTGATAACGTGTTAAGAAAGATGAGAAACAAGAAGAGAGAAAAACCAATGAATTGTATTGATCTTACTCTTGGTGCAAATGTTACATTTACCTCTCCTCTATTTATAGTAGGAGATTTTACTATTTACATAACCTAAAGTCAACAATAGGTTAATTTAGGTGCATGGAGGGAAGAAAATTTTGCCATGCATTAAATGCATGTACATGTGCATGGGTGGGCATTCACATTACTTTGATATAATTCATAACAGTAACTACTATATTTGTTTTTTACTTTTATTGGCAACGTTTTGCATGCTAATTGCTTATAGCCGCCTCTTTTCTGTTTAATTCTATAAGCCATGCATATCATATTATCCATAAACAAGAATTCTTATATTCAATGATCACACTTTTATTCATGATGTAACATAAATTCTTGCATTAGGTAAGAAATAAGCGGATCCGAAACTAGAACTGGTATCAGGGCCGGGTTTAGGTTCAGATATAAGGACCCGATTACAACTGGATAGTAAAAATTTGGACCTGGTACTCACTGGGTACCCAAAAATTCACAAGTGATGCTAATACAAATATGTTTGTGGTTGTTATTTTGATCTTTGTTAGCTAATTCTAGAATGTTAGACGCACTTAAAGTGAAATTGACAATATTCTTACAAGGGACCAGGTACATGATGTAGGAATTGGTCCCAATCGGTTCCGATTTCGGTTCCAATTCCCAAAAATAAGGAACCGGAGCAACCAATTCCAGTAACGGTTCCAGTTTCCAGGACCGGAGTTGATCGGTTCTGGGTCAGGTTCCCTACATTTTGGTTGGGTCCCCGGTTGCGACACTCCTAATTCTGATTAGTTTATAAGTAGGAGAGAGTATATAAAAATTTTAGAGTAGAGATTATCCATTGGGATAGATAAACCATGAATGAAATGAAAGAGAAACAAAATGTAGGATTAAATCTGATGATCCGAAATTTAAAAAATCCACTTATTATACTTTTTTTTTTGTAAGAAGAAGTGGCTCGGACCCCGCTCGAGTCTTAATAGGCCAGACACTTGAGAGTGGGGGGAAGGGTAAGGGGAAAGCCCTACCCTCAAAGTGCCCCTAGTGGGGATTGAACAAGTTGCTCTCCTAATTACCACTAGACCAAGTACTACTTGGTTCTGATTATTATACTCTTATGTGTCACAAACAATCCTAAACTTAAATGTAAGGTGAAGTAGGGTTCCCCTGGTCAAGCAAGAAAAGTTTACATAAATTTATAATCTATCATATTATATACTCCCTCTGTTTCTCAAAGATTGTTACACTTGTACTTTTCACGCATGACAATGCAAAACTTTGAACATTTGTATTTCTAATGACATATTTGTAAAAATTATAAAAACTAGATTTTAATATTCTACAACTCAAGAGAAATCTAACAAAATCCCACATTACTATATTTTTCTTATGCATAATCCCAAACGATGGTCAAAGTGAAATATGTGAATAGTGTAAAATGTCAAAGTATAACAATTTTTAGTAAACGGAGTCAACCAGTGGTTTCTTTAAAATTGAATTTATTCTAAAATTGATATTATAACTAGACACTTGTTGATTTGTAAGATAAAGATCTAACTCATAAGTGCCCACCAAGTATTATACTATACATATATCCAATGGGAGTATCTTATAATTTAATACACATAACACACCCAGAGTCCCAGACTTATCCTTAACTAATCTTGGTTTTGGTTGGTTAACCTATATACTTATAGTATAGGTCGATTTCCACTTTTCCTTATTCTATTATATATGTCTCTCCTAGCCAAACGAGTTTATCTTGGTAGCTCTTAGAAAACATATTATGGAAAAGTTTTGGGGGGATTTTTAGAAGACATTGCTAACTTTCTACATTGATGTTTGTTGATAAATGTTATACAGTATAATTGTGAAATTTTTGTGTGTAAATAGTTTAGTTCATGCATGGGATCAATTCATCTCTTTGTATAAGAGAATGAAGTTGTTGAGTTGATGATAAGGAGGATACTCAGATCTCATTATCCTATGTACGAAGTAGCAATCAAAAACCCTCACCGATGAGGGGAAATCGGATCAAATATTTATAACATTGACGACATAAAAGCATACATACACACAAAAACAACTAGAATTGTGAGAAAAAAAAAACTAAAAGCAATAATATTGATCGACTTCTTAAACTATTGATTGCCTTCTTAAACTATCCACAATTTATGATTTCTACTTATCATATTGTTTGTTAATGAACGTGAAAATTGTTTGCGACCAATTAAAAGAATTATCACAAACAAAACCTTGATATACAGACTAGTAGACTACTATATATAGTGTGTGTAATGAAACAATTATAAATTGCTAATTAGCTTAATTGGTAAAATATTGTAAGGATGATACTCATTATCCAAGTCCTGAGCCTCGGCTATGTTTGGTAACATTGGTTGAATTGCATCTGAAATTGATAATAATAAGTTGCCTCAAACTTGAATATGTAGAAAGTGAAAGTGATAAGCTACTGAACTAATAAGGTAGTTGATTAATTTAAGTAGCTTAATTTTTTAATTTTAAAAAATAAGATAGCAAAGACGTTGAAAAAGAAAATTTTCACCACCTTAAATAATAAGTTAGGCCCTGTTCAGTTCAACTTAAAATAATAATATTCAGTAAAATAAGTTCAGTTAGTAAAAATAAGTTTAGTTCAGTAAAAATAAGCAGTTCGGCAAAAATAAGTTCAGTTCAGTAAAAATAAGTTCAGTTCAGTAAAAATCAGTAGTGCAAAGAAGAAAAAACAACATGAATCAGTAAAAATAAGTTCAGTTCAGCAAAAATAAGTTCAGTTCAGTAGAAATAAGTTCAGTTTAGTAGAAATAAGTTCAGTTAAGTAAAAATAAGTTGAGTTAAGTAAAAATAAGTTTAGTTCAGTAAAAATAAGTTGAACTGAACGGGGCCTTACTCATACTAGCATTTTAATTTAAGCACTTTTAAACACCTTAGGTGTTATTTAAAGTGTACACCGAGCAACTTAAATCATCACCATCTTAAATATTCTAGCTTCTTGTACCTGAAATGAGTTACCAAACACACCCATACATATTTAATGTCATTAATTACACACAAATCATTAAAAGAGGCGGTCTAATTTTAACATAAAATTAGACCAACCTAAAGTCATATTTTATTAACAAGTTCCTTCCATTTAATTCTAAACCAACACTATTTTTGGACAATTTACACCAACCTGGTCATATCTTATCTCCTCCTTTCTTTATTTCACTCTTAGTCTCGAACTACAACAATTTTTGTATAAAAAAAATCATCAAACTTATCGAATGAATTAAACTAGTCACCTGACTCACCTATGTTGCTCAGACTCGGATATGGCTGTCGTATCCGAGGATCCAACACTCTAGACCTAAAATTTTAAAGATACGGCGATACGGTCAAAAGAGTGTCTTGACTAATTTTCTAGACTACATTAAACATTACATATACATTAAAAAAAATTAGTCAGTAAACGAAATAAACATTGTATCCTGGCCATTGTTTCCACCAGACCCTCTCTCAGCCATTGTTTCCAGGCATGTCGCACGTCGTGTCGAGTCGCCGTGCGATACTCCAGGTGATCGAGGCAACATAGCTAGTCACTAAATAGATTAAACTAGTCACTAAATGAATGAAATATTGTGATTATTAAATAGATTAAATAGGTCACGAAATGGATTAAAATAATCACCATTTTACATAGACGGTTTTTCTCTTTTTAATAATAGAATTTAATTTAAAGGTAGGCAGTCTTTTTTACAACACGAGTTGTTAAAAGTAGATACATATTCCAAAATATCCTCCCATCTAAATCTAAAAATATTAAAGAAAGTCAGCTCAATTTTACCTCCTAATTTTCACAACTACCAAAAAAGAAAAAAAAAACCTACAAATTAAAAAGATGCTTGACTTTGAAAAAAATATCACCAGCATTGATCCGTCTCCCAATTTCGCCGGGGAAACCGGCAAAAAGACGACGTCGGAGAAGCCGATAAACCAGGAAACACTCTCGCCTGAGATTGAGGAACCAAGTTCAGCTTCCGATCATAATCAGCGCGTTTATCAGGATCAGATAGAACGGAATAAGCTGCGTGAACTCTCATGAAATCGTCTCCTGAATTTGTATCTTCTCCGGTGGCGGCGGCGACGTCGGGGTGGTAACACCGTGCGAGTCTTCGATACGCCGTTTTGATCTCTTCGTTGGTGGCGTCGAATGAGATCTCTAATACTTGGTAGAAGGAAGAAGCGGTTGTTCGTGGTGAAGCGAAAAGGCGTCGGAATTTGAGAGAGGGTGGTTGTGGAGAGAGTTTTCCGGTGAGGGGATTGGGAGATTGGAGTTGGACGGAGGTGAAGGAGGGAGAGGGAAGGGGGAATGAGAGCATTGGACGGAAAGTGAAAAACGGATATTGGTGAGTGGTGGGGGCACGTATAGGATTAGGATATTTATACGAGGAATACGGGAATTACTAAACATAGCCCGTATTTATCATTTCACAGTCCGTATTTTATAGCAAATTATCCAAAATACCCTTATTAAATATAATTATGTCCGGTTTTTTAAAAAAAATCCAAAATAAATTTATTTTTTAAAAAGTTCAAAAAAAAAATTTAAAAAAATTGAATTTTCACAGAACCGGATAGAGTTTCCGGTACCGTAAAAATCCTTTTTTTAAAAAAAAAAATTTAAATTTGAATTTTCAAGGAACCGGATTGACTTTCCGGTACCGTGTACCGGAAAGTCAATCTGGTACCGTAAAAATCCATTTTTAAAAAAAAAAAATCAAATTTTTTTTTTTGAATTTTCACGGAACCGGATTGACTTTCCGGTTCTGTCAAAACTAATAATTTCACGGAACCGGATTGACTTTCCGGTACCGAAAAGTCAATCCGGTTCCGTGAAAATTCAATTTTTTTAATTTTTTTTTTTAAAATTTTTTAAAAGGAAGAGGGGCAATTTAGACTTTTATACCACATATTTATACGTATACGGGCTGTGAGCTAGTAAATACGGGCTGTGTTTAGCCGCACACATTTGTTTTTGGAGTAAATCATGATTTGGCAAATTGTCCAATTGGCCATAGTGGACTAGTGGTTCTTCCTTTGGAAATAATATTATTGTGGGGCTATTTAAATAATTACTTTATCCGAATCTAAATAAGTGGAACATAGAGAAAGTTGGGGAAAACTAAGGAGATTAGAGAGAAAGTTGGGGACCATAATTAAAAAGAGAAAGGGTACTTAAACTAAATAAACAATTAGATATATATTGTTTGAGTAAGGGTAATCATGTAATTTTGTCCTTTAAAATGTCATATTTTAAACTTGGTGTCACTTATTGTGATATTTCCATATTAGGAAAGCGTGTCACTTATTTAGAAACGGAGGAAGTATATTCATTGGTTCCTAAAATATTGTAACAATTTGACTTTTAGTTTACTTATCTCTTTTATTTTTCTAACAGTTATATATTTTGACTTTTTATATTAATTTCAAACTCCACTTTGAGTCCTTACTTCTTTTTTTTGTAAATAAGTAAAATCATACCTTTTTTTTTTTGAGGGAAAGTAAAATCATACCTAATTGTCATATTAGATCTTAAAAATTCGTGAATTTTCAATGTACCAGCCATCCATAATTTTTAGTTATGAATAAGTAGACATGTTAATAATCTAATTTGTGCATTGGCAAATGTGTCAAGTCAAAACGTAACAACTAAAAAAAAGGAGCAACTACTGTTGACCATCAGTTTAGATTGATTTATATCATGTTTATTTTGTATTATGAGTTGCAAATTATAATGGCACCCGGGCTGGTGGGCTGGTCAGTCCGGTCCACCCAGCCCATCTCACCTCATGGGCCACCCGAGTCCGGCCCTCGTCAGCCTTTTCTAACCCGACAAAGCACCCAATCCACATTTGGCCTAAAACCTATGACTCAACCCGCAATATATTCCACTGTATCCCGTAGACAAAACCCGCACAACCCAGCCCACCAAACTGCCCAGTTCACCCACACAACGAATGATCTTTGAAAATTATGATTACTAGTCGTTAATCGTAATAATTAATAACTCAAAAGATTATAACCAAATACGTCATCAAACAAATTTCACACGTATAATCTTAAATCTTAATATAATCATAACCATATAGTGTAATAAAGTATCTATTTATTTATTTGATGAAGAATAATAAATTCCACCCAACCAACCAGGGGCGAAGCTACAGGGGTGGCTGGCAGGGGCCCGGCCCCTGTAGCCCATCCTGGCGGCCCAAATTTTTTTAATAAGGCCCCTGCAGTGATTTTGTGATATTTAGTAGTAGACTGCATTACATAATAGTGATGTTCTCTTGGCCTAGTGGTTAGTAGAGGGAAATTTTGTAGGAGAGACGCGGGTTCAACTCCTCGTAGTGGCAATTTATTTATTTATTTATCAAACATACCAGTAAAACCCAGTCCCCTTTTTTACTCCCATTTATTCTTCCTCCAAAAGTTTCTAGAGACTTCAAAATCCATCAGCAAACTGCAGACCCTTCACCTTCTTCCAAGTTCCCATCTTTCTTCTTCTCATTTTTTTCCCCAAATTGGTTAAACTCTTCCTCAACAAATCAAATATTCTATTCACCCTTGAATCTTTACCTATTTGATATCAAGTTTCAGCAGTCAAAATCCAATTCTCACAAGAATTCATTTGAAACCTTGAATTTTATCTTAATTGAATTGGTATATTTTCTTTGATCTTTTCTTTATTTTCAGTAATTCAATTCATAATTTAGCGAATTAGTATCATACATTGATACATATGACTCTTTATTCATCATTTACGTTAGTGTATTGTTTATTGTATAATTCATGAGTTTACCCTTTACTCCATTGAAGACTCCGTACTTCAATTCGTTCTCTCTCATCTCTTCTCTATCTCTTTTCATTTCCCAAACTCCATTCTTTCTTCTTCTACTTAAACTTTGCTACCCATATTATTTTTGTGTCGTTTTGATGTTAATTTGATTGGTAATTTGCCATTTGTGAGGTTTGTTGAAGAGGGTTGTTTTGATGTATTTATGTGTTAAATCCGCTAAAAATCTGACCCACCCGATACATCAGGTTGGATCCGATGTGGGTCATGGGTGGCTCGGCTCGAACCGACCCGCCTTTGATCCATTACCAACTCTATATACTTGGCCCCCGTAGGTTTTCAATCCTGGCTTCGCCCCTGCAACCAACCCACCAGCACACCTAGCCCAACCCATCACCCGCCCAACCACCCATCAACCCGTTATATGTCCGCCAAAACCTGCAGTGGACTACACTCCCAGCCAACCCGTCACCTTCCCAAACCCAGCCACCCAAATGCCATCACTAGTTGCAAATAATGAGCATCTATAATTTGCCTAAAGTTATTAATCTCCACCTTTCATTCTATTAAAAAAATCCAAGGGCCACAGATATTGAATTCTAACTTGTGCATTTTTTGTTAAAACAGTTGCAAGGAATTTATCCTCCATTTAAGAGATTTTTTTTGAGGGGGAAGAAAATGAGATTATTCTTTGAGTGAATCACATTTACCAATCTAGCTGCTATATTCCCATTATATTTACAGAGATGATTTTAGCAAGTTAATTTCACTGACTGCTAAAGTGCTAATGACTGTTGCCATTGGTTTATCCAAAGCATAATGAATCTAATGATAGTTGCCCGTGAATAGCTCACAATTTACAATTTTATTTAATCTAAAATTGTTTTGTTGTGGCCCTTGGGTGGAGATCAATGATTCTAGGGAAACTCTAGAGATTTCAACTACAGAGGGGTTAGATCCGCGAGATGTACAATCAGAATAGCTTACAAAAGCATGCATACAGAACGCAAGGAAATTGCATTTAGCAGCAGAAGATGAAGGAACTAGCAGAGAACAAAAAATCGTATTTAAATGAGATCTAGTAACAAACTAGAATTACATTATACTCCTACAACAGAAGGATGAAATTAACGCTTAAGTTTAAAATCACTAGGACAGGAGAGATCATGAGAAGTGCGAAAATGAACAATCAGGCAATCTAAAATAAAGTGGGATAACCCCAAAATCGGAAAAAAAAAGGGAACTACGATTTACAGATTCACCCGTTATGCTAAATTGCTAATTAATGCAGGAACTGGACTTACAATTTGTGATTTGTGTCTAAATCTTGGATTTGGCAATGTGTTGTCAGATTTTCAATGTCATTTTTTTTGCATTGATTTTGAGCCAGCCCATCGAAAGAAATCGCATCTAGTTTCCGGATTCAAGGCAGGGCCCTGCATAAGTATGTACTTAGTAGTTAGTACCAGTGCAAACTACTTTACTTGCTTAATCTTAAGCTTGAAACAAGCAATACTGTATAAGTATACACTTAATCTTGATTCGAAGTATTAATGAGTAGGTTACAACAAACATGTTTTTGCAACTTATGCAGCCGCCCTCAGCCTTTTGGGGTCAAGGCCTTTGACGTTGTAGTTGTTGAGGTACCGCAACATATGGAACTTTTTTTTATGTAGTTACCAACATGCATTTTCCAAGACTAACTATTATTAATGCAAAAACATTACCTCCGCGCGTGCACAAACATAAAATCTTCGCCCAAAATTAGGACCTGGTTTTTTGACAACCCGGGAGACGCAGGGTTCCTGATGCCCTTCACACAGAGGTATGCTATCCTGCATGCGTTGTTGAATCCTTTGCCATTCCACCAAAGCAACAGTGTTTTTAACATTTCCAGGAGAGTCGACAGTTGACATGTTAGGCTCTTGAGAAATAGCTCCGTCATCAAAATCACCTTCCTTGTTGACAGTCTCTGTTGTTTCTTTCGTGTACTCAGGAGAATTGAAAGTGTTTTCCTGAGTATCTGATGCGTCTTTGGTACAATTTCCCGTATTCCCACCACTGTTTGGAATTTTTTGGAAAAAGGATGTCAACGAGAGTTGAGATTGTTGATTTTGTTTCATTTTCTTCTTCTTTGGAACATCTAGTACTGATCCAATCAGTCGATGCCCTGCTGCGGCTGCATCTAGCACATCTTTGGAAGTACTTGGGTCACTTCCACAGGCATTCCTCACTGAAGATGACAACATACTCAAGTGCGTGCTTGATACACTGCAAGAATTGAATGTTTCTTGCACACCTCTTACTGAGTCCGTGTTCTCGACAATTTGTTTTGTGGCGGGACTAGTCAACAGACCAACATCAACTCTTTCACTCACCTGTCTTTTCATTAACAGTGACACTGCATAGAATGAAGAAATAGATAAAAAAAATAAGGACTAAATAGATTCAGTAGATATGGTAAAACTGCAGAAACTATCTGAAATATATAGCCAACTGCACAACACTAGAGGTCAAAATGCGAACTTCTCCTTGACACTGAGCGATATTGTTCATATTGACAGAAAAAACTTGCAAGTGCTTAATACATTGCCATGTTACTTTCAGGTATGCTTCTCTATATAAGTCTTGAATAATGCTTGCAGCATGAGCTGCTCGCAGACCAGCTTTGCACACCCAACCCTTATATTTTACCTGATATGGACACCACTCCACCACTAGTCGGTGGACTGTAGAGCCTTCTTAATACAACTCCAAAAGCAGGGAACAATTTTTTTGTCATAATTTATTCCCTCTGAAATGAGAAAAAAACCAGCTGAAACAAAGCAACCAACAACCAACCACACAGCATTCCAACCCAGTTTCTAGTGGCAGAACAATGTCTTATCTCTATAATAATTCTTGTTTTGCTTTTTTCAGATAAACATCTTCAAATCTTGACCACTGTATCCTAATTTCCATACTGGAGTGGCATGCAATGCAATAAATAAGACGTCTAGCCATCCATATGGTTCATGAGCAATTCCAAAATGTTCATAGCATCATAAAAATGACTATGGAAAAGTGACATACCAATGGTTTGTTGTGACCCACGAATCTCAGGCATATATCTGGCAGAGAAAAGAGGTGTGCTATGTATTTGAATATCAGACATTTCTTTTAAAGTAACAAACACTGGAACATGATCAGACCCTTCCAATTTAGTAGCTCTACCTCCTTTCCACCTGTACAAAACCAAAACCAAACACTAAAATCGATTGGTTCAATATCTAAATCAGATTAAAAGGCTGAAAGCATGAAAGTAGTAGCTATAAGGAGCCCATAGTAAAGAAGTTAAGCCATCCCATACAGCAATGGATTGGCTATTTCAGTATAAATGGCAATTATTAGTCGTAGCAAATCGACGGTGAACTAGATTCCTAAACTTCAGAAAGTCACATATCAAGAGGAACATATTGGTTTTGCACACTGTCTGCACCCCTTCTCAAACTCGAAATTGCATCTTTTTTTGGTCACATGTCAATGTAAATGGAAGAGAATATAAAATAGCCAAAATTATACTTCAACGAACGGGTTTATTAACAATTGGGAGGAAAAGCTCCAATTCCCTTTCCTCCTTAATGGAATCCCCCATGCAGTTAACTAGTTAGTAGTTACCCGTATATGGCCCTACATTGGATGCTCTATTTTCTGCTAGTATAAGATCATCATGTATATACCTTGACGAGACTCCAGGCTTCCACCTTCGGAATTGTGTCATTATATCGCACTCTTCAACATGACAAACAACAAGGTTATGATCATTATCGTCACGCATGTGATGCAAGCATACACCAGACACAAGTATGTGGTCAATCCTGCTCCCAAAATTAAACTCTTCACCACCTGTGTGTACTGGCCAGCACGTATATGCATCTGTCCTGCACAAGAAGAAGATGAGCCAGAGAAAAGGAAAAAGAAAAACTAGATTATTCTCAAATAGCTAAACATATTGCGAACCTTTCCGGATGTTTTTCTCTAAAAAGGTCAAAAAAGGAACCTCCATTTTTCACCAACAAAGACCTAAACCATCTTCTGAACCTACAAAAAGTCAAAAACATAATCTTATAAGAGCTGAAGTATAATTGATTTCACTTACTGGAAAGAATGAACATCAATGGAAAAGGGCTTGGAAAGCGAACAACTTTGAATATGCACAGTACAACTTAAATAATTAGAAGATTACGGCTTACTCATTCTTCTCGAAGTCAGGCCCAGCTTCACAACGATCTATATCAGAAGGAGCAATGTTCAAATCACCAACTACAATTATCCGCCTATTTTCTTGTTGAAGCAATTGCCATCTTTTCTACAAATAAGTTCATAATTTAGAATTGCAGCAAGAAATTTATGCCATATCAATAATGCCACTCTTCACTCTTTGGGCTTTGCCCCTCTTCCGCCCCAAAAACAAGAAAATGTCACTCTGAGACAGTAAAAATTCATAGAATCATAGCTAATGCCTTTCAATCTGTACTAATGTGAAATTTTCTATAAAGTATGGATTTGTTGGGTTATAGATATCCTTGATTTCCATTTCCAGATAATCTTCAGCATCAAAATTCAAAAAGCATGAGTCCTCGACAAGACATATTGGAGACTCAACAGGACATCAAGTAAGAAGTAAGGAAAGATACTGAAACTCTAATTATTACTCCTTTCGTCCCATTTAATTCATAGAATTGCTATTTTAGCAGCCTAAAATATGGTTATCATTTCATTTGATCATGAACTTATATTATATGAAACTAGTCGGTATGGTAAATTAAGAGATACTATATGCATATTCCATTATTTCTTCAAATTTTCAAACTGAAACCAACTTTATGAGGTAGAGAGAGTACTAAACAGCACCCAAAAACGGATGCAATTGTGCGCAACTTCTACTAAATAAGTTTCAGGCAATGCAATATCTAAACTGCAACAGGCATCAGATAACAAAGCACAGATACCTGCATAATCTTGAAGAAGTTGGCTTTGAATTGGATCCTCTCCACATCTTCCGGACTCGCTCTAGGACCATATACATTAAAAAGAACTGCAGTTTCCCAAAATAGAAACTTTACAGTGTGTTGTTAAAAACAATATCAGTAAGATTTAAAAAAAAAACAGAAATTTACTATGGACTTGAAACATAAGCTACATGATATCTGCAATGGATAATGTACGAGATCACGGGATCAATGAACTTGTTCAAGCAGTACACTACCAAGTACCAAGTATAAGATAATTGAAATAATTCATAATATGAAATGCGTTGTTTAGGTACCAAAATGACCGTGATCTGTGATGACACAACGTCCTTCACTATCGATCTTCAAAAGCTCTTCCTTTTGAAACTCTTTAAGACATTCCATCTTAGAAAAGACTTTGCCACTTCCAGATTCAGTTCCACAAGGAGAACCTAAAAGGCCAGTGAAGCCTTCTTCTGCAGCCACAGGCAACGCCACTTCAGTGCTGGAAAAGGCTGATTTTACACGGCAGAACGTTGCAACACCTACAATTGCTCACTAAAGTTACTACAAGCCAATGGGGGATGACTATGCTACTTTGTTCATTTGATACATAAAGAAAACGATTTGGCAATAGGCATTATTCATACATGTAAAATTTTACAATTAAGTGGAAGACCTACATTGAAGCAAGTGGTGTCAGTCGACACCCCCCAAATTGAAATTTTTTCTTACTTTTCTCTTTCCTCGGACGACCAAAGAATTAAAAGTTAAAACAGTGTTAGTTTTCGAGTTTGCAATCCCACGTAAAGCAGACCATATTCTATAATTGACACCCAACATTAAAATCCTGGGTCCGCCTCTACGGCTATCACTCAGAATAATTTCTTAACACCCGGATACTAAAATCCTGGTTCCGCCTCTAGGACTATCACACTTAGAATTCCTTGACACCCCGATACTAAAATCCTGAGTCGGCCACTAGGCTATTACACTTAGCATTCCTAACAATACCCAATTCCTTTTGAATGAAAATCAAGCATTACATTAAGATAAACAACAACAACCACCAACAAAAATGAAGAGAAAAATGGAAACCTGAATAACCAGTGCGACCTTTGGCACAAGTACGAGTACAAGAAAAGAAGGATTCATAGCCTTCAGCCATGATTAAATCTGCAGTGAGCTCCTGTCTTGTTGATTTTATCTCCTGAATTTCCAAGAAACTAAATTTAAGTAACGCAATTAACTGATTGAAGCAACACAAAATAACAATCAAAATTCACAAAGTGTATGTAGTAGAATGAGGGCAAACCTGGAAGCAGATAATGTCAGCATCGAGAGAATCGAGTAATTTAAGAAGAGAACCATACTGGGATATGCGTTGTCGAATGCCATTAACGTTGTAGGTTACAATCTTTAACATTTGCAGCAATCAAATTGATTAAAGGGGGTGATTTTATGTCATGAAAAATAGGAACTTTCTGGCCTGAAAATGGTGGAGCTATGGTGATATATAAGCAGGAGAGAAGGAACCAAGTGCCTAAACTTCTCCTCACTCATGAACTGCAACTTTGCGGTGGTCTAGGGAATTGTTTTTTTCACGCCAAAATTTTATTTTGGAAAATAAAAATAAGGATATTTCCTGTACTCCGAGGTTAGGGTTAATTCCTCGGTTACCCTCCTCGTTTTTGAGCTAGCTGAGATGTTATCAGGGTCAATGTTCGCGGTTTAAATGTCATTAATGGTAACACCGTTACCTTTTTTGTTAACTTTCTTAATTTTATTTCAATTTTCATTTAAAAAAAACAGGAAAAAAATTAAAACAAAAATTAAAAACCCCAAAACCCTCCCACTCTCTCTCCTCCCCCTCCCCTCCTCAAACCCACGACCCAACCCCAACCCCAACCCCAACCCCAACCCCAACCCAACCACCCCTGCCACCTTTCCCCTTCCCGAAACCGCCGCACCACCCCCTTCCCCCTTCTCTGAATCCGCCGCCCCACCCAAACCACCATCACCACTCGCGCCACCACAACCGAGAATGGTAGTGAGAGTGAGAGGAGGGAGGAGATGCGGTGGTCGATGCTGGATTCAGGTGTGGAAAGGGAGGATTTTAGGCGGGTTGGGAGGGAATGAGGCGGCGGTTTCTGGGAAGGTGGAAGGGTGGCAGGGAGTGGGGCGGCGGTTTCTGGGAAGGTGGAAGGGTGGCAGGGGGTGGGCGGTGGTGGTCGGGACAGGGGGTGAGGGTGAGCGACTGGGTTGGGGGGGTTGGTCGTGGGTTTGGGGAGGGGGAGGAGAGAGAGTGTGAGGGGTAGGGGGTTTTAATTTTTGTTTTCTCTTTTTTTTATGGTTTAAATGAAAAGTCAAGTTTAATTAATAAAAGTTAACAGAATCCTAACGCCTGTTACCATTGATGGCATTTAAGCCGCGAACATTGATCCTGGTGGCATCTCAGCTAGATCGAAAACGAGGAGGGTACCCGAGGAATTAGCCCTAACCTCGGGGGTACTTAAGGAAATATCCCTAAAAATAATTTCTACTCTATCGTTTACGTATGGAAAAAAAAGGGTGCTACTAAACATAGCCTGTATTTATCATCTT
Source organism: Patellifolia procumbens (assembly GCA_947645195.1). Classification (NCBI taxonomy): domain Eukaryota; kingdom Viridiplantae; phylum Streptophyta; class Magnoliopsida; order Caryophyllales; family Amaranthaceae; genus Patellifolia; species Patellifolia procumbens. The sequence continues at coordinate 8,262,592 of CANSGD010000144.1, forward strand.
ACATCCCGTATTTGATAGTAAATTGTCTAAAGTACCTTTATTGAACTTAACTTGTGTCCGGTTTTTTATTTTTCAAAAAAAAAAAATTAATTTTTTTTTTATTTCGCGGAAGCGGATGAATTTTATGGTACCGTGTACCGGAAACTCTACCCGGTTCCGTGAAAAACGGATAATTCATGGAACCGGATGGAGTTTCCGGTACCGTGTACCGGAAATCCATCCGGTTCCGTAAAAATTCATTTTTTTAAAAAAAACGGATGGACTTTCCGGTTCCGTGAATTGTCCGTTTTTCACGGAACCGGGTCGAGTTTCCAGTACACGGTACCGGAAAATCCATCCGGTTCCGTGAAAATTCAATTTTTTTTAAAAAAAAATTTGAATTTTTTTAAAAGGAAGTGAGTAAAGGAAGAGGGGGTAATATAGACTTTTCTACCACGTATTCATACGTATACGGGCTGTGAGCTAGTAAATACGGCCTGTGTTTAACCGCACACAAAAAAAAATGGGTTGTGACAAAATCGGTTTTTCTAAATCAAGGGTTTTATCAGGCAAAAGTATTGTTCTAGAAAATAAGAATTACTTTTAAATAATGGTAGAGTTGGAATTATTTTTAGATTGAACATTAGTTTGGGAAAAAATAGTGTAAATCCATACCAGGTGTTTATGCCAAATTTTACACAAGTAAAATCTAGCTAGAGACCTACAACTAGCTAATGAAGATGGATGGCTATTCAAGGTGAACAAAGCAAAGAAGAGCGAAAGAAAGCAAAAAAGAGAAAGGGACAGCAGAGATGGTGACGCGGAAACCCGTGGAATAAGGGAAAAACCGCGGGTGGCTTTGAGTCCACCAATCCACTATAATCTCAACTACAGCCCTAGTGTTTTATGTATCAACGTAGTTCGTATGCTAAGAACAATGTTTGCTTTTAGAATGTAAAATGCTGAAGTGCGTAGAGCTTGTGTGTTTCTATACAATCATTGTGCTATTTATACTGAGATGAGTATCCGTTTTAATCAGCCTTCACAACGGCTTGTAACTGCCCCTTGATTCTCGCCCACGTCCGTATCTAATGGCTTTGAATGAGTCTTCATCCTCATTTATCTCTCTGTATCTTTGACTTTAGTCTTTGCCAGATTTTAGGCCTTGGCAATAACTGATCCATAACGTTTTTAGCAAAGCTGGCCTTCCATATCCGGAGGTCCTAAGCTGGCCTTCCGTAGCTGGAGAATCCTAGCTGCAACAATCATTTAACCTATATCTTAGGCTATTGTTGAGTCATGCGTTGACCTGTTCCCAGCTGGTGACTGGTAGCTGCAAGCTGCAACCTGGAAGCTGGTAGCTGTAAGCTGGAACCTGGAAGCTGGGAGCTGAAAGCTAGAAGCTTACATCTAGTTGCTAGTAGTAGCTAGCTGGAAACTAATACTCGGAAGCTATAGCTGGAACCTATTATCGTGGAACCTGCGAACCTGCAGAACTAGCTTAGGAAAATCTGGACATAACACCAGGTGAGTAAGAGTTGAATGATGCTAGATTACCACGAGTTTTTCCATGTCAAATGATGCTTTGGCGATTGAATAATAGTATCAAACTATTGGTAATTTTTTAAAAAAAAAAGTTCAATTGTTTTTATTTTTGTCTTTTTCCATTATGAGAGAAAAGCTTGACTACTAACAACGAACCAACTTAAAGCATCCTTATGAATGATAGGGTTAATTAGGAGATCTAATTGGAAATCAGTAGGTAATTTTTAAATGACTAATTGTTTCAAGTGTACTTTTTTTTACTACAACTGCATTTTTTTATCTCACTTGAAACGGTTGCAGCCTGCCACGTGTTATTCCATGTCAGCGTCACCATTGTACGTGATAATTTACAATACGCAAAATGCAACTAATGGGTTTTAAACAGGCGACCTATTCGTTGTAATGTTATAGGCTCTACCACTAAGCCACATCCCTTTTTGTTGTCAACTTGTATCATTTTACCTTGATTAAGCTTTGGGAAAAAGTAAAGAGACCTCACTCATCACAATTTTTCATGTTCCTTTTAATTTGTGTATTTGATTTTTAAATTATTCCATCAAAATTTTATTATTAAAAAAAAATTAAAACTATGAGGAATATTATTCTAACTCAATTAAAAAAAGAAAATCCCAGACATCGTCGAGAGCCATACACTAGTTAGTCATTTAAAAATTACCATTTACTACAACTACATGTTTTTCAATAGTACTTTTTAATACTTGCAACTAGTAAACTCCCTTATAATTTTTTGTTACCTTTATATTTTATCTCACACCATATTTTCGCTTAATCTAGCGTTCGACGAAACCAACACCTTATCCTCTCAACACCCTTGCCACCAAGGTTCTCTCTCAATGTTTCATTTCTCATCACCATTGAAGTGGCTTGCAAATCAAAAACAAACCATTATTACAAAAATATAACACAGCAAAAGGTCCCATGCTTAGTACTTTATTATCTCAAAAAAATGCAACTTCTTGGCCTTTTGATGTAAACTTAAGATAATTTTGAATCTATATGTGTCAACCATCAAACAATCCATGTAATGAGCTTACAATCAATGACTATCATGGGCTATCTTGGGGTTCAAATCACTAGGTTTTAAGATACTCCAACCTATGAATCTACTCGAGTTACTCAATCAAGGTATATGAATACGACATTTATGCGTACTTCAACAAGGAATCGTGAAAGAAGTAATTTACACATTTGCTATGGGTATGTTTTCTTCGTTTTGCATACGCATCTCTATTATCGATTACTTCCTCCGTTTTTATTTAAATGTGACACTTTTAAATTCACGGACTCCTAGGCAATTTTTGGGAAGGAAAAAGATAGAGAGAAAAAAAATAAGGGGACCCATGTGAGAGGAGAGAGATAGAGAGAGTTTATTGACCAAAAAAGAAAGTGTCACATTTAATTTAAAACTTCCTAAAATAGAAAGTGTCATATTTAAAAAAAACGGAGGAAGTATATAAGTGAAGAGGTGGGGGTGGACACCAAAAAGAAAAAAAGGAAAAATCAATAAAATAAATCAATGAGTTTATTAAGTAATTAAGTTTTATTTCCAAATTTAGCCATTAGATTTTTAATAAAAGATGTTCAAAACTTCTAAGTAAAATATCTAAAAACCTACAATGTAAAAACAATTTAAAAAATATCAACGATTATATTTTCTTGAGATCTATAGATAGACACCCACTTTGCTATACTTTAATATACTTTTGAAATTTTTTATTTTGAAATACATGAGTAATTGATTGTTCTTGAGTGAAGGCACATTTGATCAAATTGATCATGATAAAGTATTTTAGCATGAGTGAGAAATATGATAAAGTATTTTCAAGTACTTTTGAATTTTTTTCTCATTTGGACAATGAGCAAAAATACCTTACCGGGTACTATATAACAAAAGTTGTAGTTGATGGGGGAGTAAGGGATGTTTTCAAAGAAAAATGAGCCAAAATGAATTTAGCTTGAAAACAAAATATGTTGTGCACCTTCACATTTTATCATGTTACAATAGCTAAAATACACATCGTATGCAAATAAAATTAGGATTTTTTGTTCAAAACCACCTAAATTTTTCACGTTTTTAGAAACTCCCACCTTAATGAATTTTTCTTTTAAATTTCCACCTATCATTCCCAATTTTATTAGAAACTCCCACCATTTAATGATTTTTGTTAAATTTCGTTAACAAAACCGTGAAGTGGGCCACACATATACATTTTATTATCAGTTTACGCTGAAATTGGAGTCAATTTCATCAATTTAAGGGCAAATCCTCAACACATTTGCCGAATTATAACTATTTGAAAAGACTTGCAATTATTTCAAGTTCCATTGTTAACATAATGTATACGTGGGACCCACTGAACGGTTTTGTTAATGAAATTTGACAAAAATCTTTCAGTGGTGGGAGTTTTTAATAGAATTGTAAATGGTAGGTGAAATTTTTTTAAAAAAATACTCATTAAGATGAGAGTTTCTAAAAAACATGAAAAGTTATGGTAAGATGCGACTATTCATAAAATTATCTACTGCTATAGATTATGAAATTTCATAATAAAATTATTATCGCACGCATCGCGTGCATAAAAATCTAGTAATAATAAAAGGGAGTAGTATTTTGTAAAATAAGAATGTGCACATCTCCATATCATAATTTTACAATCTATCTTCTGAGGAAAAAGAAACTTCATACCTAATACAGTGTTCTACATTCACTATGATATTTATAACTAGTGGCGATGCAATATTTGTAAGTTGGGTATGCACTATATCAATGACAGTATAAATTGAAAAAAGTAAAAAGAAGAAGGAAATAGAGCGTGTGAATGTTTGAACTTCGAACACAGGACTATACTTACTCTACTATTATTTACAAAAGCTTTTACCACCTAGCTAAACTATTTTATAAGTATGTTTTTAGATTGCACCAAATTGTGTTAGTTCCTAAAACCTGGGTAGACAATTCTTTACCCATACATATACATGGATCCGGCCATGTTTATATCAAGAGTCGACGGTAAATAATAGAGGCAAGGGCAAGAGTCTATTTTTTCAGTTAAGATTACATCAAATATTTGACTAGGTTGGCTCGTTCATACTAACTTATTTAAACCAGTCTATAATAATAGTATGCATTTACATATAAACTCTTAAACTATGATGATAACACATCTTAACAAAAAAATACCTTCTCAATCCAAGTCTCCTTCTAGACTTATTAACATAAAAGAGGAGATTGATTTACGACTCACCTGAGTCATCTCAAAGAGTATCGATTCACTAGAGCCATCTAAAAAAAGACGAGATCCCTGTATATCTTTTTAACAACCTTTTTTAATTCAACTTTTGCTAATGATTGGATGAGATCTTTCTAGCATAATCCACGAGGTCAACCACTAGCGATTAAGAAGTAAATTAAAGCAAATGCATAATTATCAGATTCCATGAAGTCAACAATCATGCATTTGTAAATTTAGTAAATACTGTATAAACATGAACCATCCCAGATCATACCTGACCCAAAAACATTACTTTAACAATATATGTCTATACATTGAACTTTATTTGGACTTTGGACCAATTTAGTCCCGGAACGTGTGCACGACACAGTAACCAAACGTTAAAAAAAGACAAAAATCATTGACGAATTTAAATCCATATTCTCTTAATAAGTTCATTATGTTTTAAGTTGAGAGCATTCAGCCATTCATTGTACATTCAGGTGTATCTGGGACACCCTCTCATATTTTATGACATGGGTACATGGATAAAAAATGTGAAATGGTGCACCATACATCCGGATATATGGTGCAAATTATACTCTAAGTTATTGACCCAACACAATTTAATTTACCTCGCAACAACCTAATTGTCACTTTTTTCTTCTTTCTTTGTTTCCGGCCTTTAAACTTCAAATTATTACAAATAATTTTATAAAGTTAGTTCATCATGCTTACCAAATTGATTAAACAACTCTAGTTAATAATAAGGAAATATAATTACTCAATGGATTAAACTGATCACTAAATAGATTAAACTGATAATAAATGGATGATATGAATCACTATAATAAAAAAAGTTGTTCTATTTGCTTTTTAATATTGTTACTTGATTTCAATTTCAAAGTAGACCATCTAAGGGCGTATTCTCTCCAGCTTATTTACAGTTTAGTTTCATTCCGTTCATTTCACTTTCGTTCAACTCTAAACAATACTTTTATTTTCGCATGTTACAATTCCTTTCACTTCAGTTCAGTTAAGTTCAATAATTTTCAATTAATTTCCATTCAATTTAATTCAACTACTTTCGGCGAAAGAGAACATATTCCATCCAACTCTAGAAAAAAAAACATAGATAGGTATTGGATACCAAGAAAAATACTTACATCCGTTCCATATGTATTGCAACATAGAGAGTTTTACTTTACGCTAATCTCTAACAAGATCCTACATGACGAAATCTATCCGTAATATGTGGACCATAAACAAAAGAAGGTCAAATGAAAATTCATAAATAGCGTAAAATGTCAAAAGTTGTAATAATTATGGATTCGAGGTAGTATAAGGAAAGGAAAATGAGAATATCTATTCAGGGTAGAACTAATCCAGAAAACCATAGTACCAAAAATTCCTTGTAATTCAGCCTCTTGGCTTGTGGAAAGCACAAGCCCCATGCCCTTTTCTCTTTCAACAATCAACCTCCATGTGATCCAGGAACAGAATAACAGACAAGAATAAACACAAACAAGATAATCATACTACAAATTTACTTCACTCTCTCATATTACTATTTTACTAGTTTCTCAAGATCTTTCTGTACAACCCAACAAAAAATTTCAAAACCTCACCCACTTTAAAAACCCTGATTTGGTTTAATTTGAAGCACACAAATTTGGAAATTGTCACTACAACAATGGATCAATGGAAAAGTAATGAAGTTCTTAAACCAGTTATCAATTCTCTTCTACCTCCTGTTCGATCCCAAAGTTCTCACCTTGATTCAAGGTTTGTTTTTTCTGTACTTTCTCTTAATTTTATCATATGGGTATGCTAAAGATTGATGCTTTCATTTGTTAATCTGCAAATTTGAGAATTGAGTCACAATTTCTTTCTGGGTTTTTCCTTCTCTTTCTGGAATGAAATTTTATGTGTGTGATGACTTGTCTTATTTGAATAATTCAGGAAATTATGTGGTGTTATTTTAGGGTTGTATTTATTTGAAGAAGTATGGGGTTTCAGGTTGCCTGTAGTATCTGAGCATACAAATTGGGAAATTTTAGAGGAAGTTGCAGTTTATGAACTATTGAAAGCATAGATTACAATATTTGGTTACATTATTAATATTTTTGATTAGGTAAGAAAACTATGACCGATACAAATTACTCCAAAAACAGCTAATTGGTTACATTACATGATCACATAATATTTAATTTATTTATAATTTTGGGTATGTAGTAAAGAAAAATTTGTCTTATTTAGGCTATAAAAATAATTTAATTATATAGCAAATTTATCTTTCACAAAGTTAATAATTGGTAAAGTATCTCAATTCTCATTCTTTTGGATGTATTTTAGAACATAACTACATTTGAAGGAGAGGATTAGGAGCCATTTAGGTTGGAATTGGGATAAGGTGAATAAAGGGAAGAAATTGACTTTGCTTATTTCATTAGGGGGAATTTTGCCCGTTATAGGAGAAGATGAGGAAATCCTTAATTAGTAGTACTAAACTGTAAATCAAGATTTTTTTCCCCCTCTAACCAAATATGGACTCTTCAGACTAACAAAAAAAAGGAATGCTTGACTTACTTGATTTTACCTTTCGTTTCATAGAGAAATACCGGAGGCGGAGGTGAAGGACCCCATCGCCGTACGAAAGGTTCAGAAAGCAGACAGGGAAAGGTTGAGGAGGGATCGGTTAAATGAGCAGTTTCTAGAGCTTGGAAATGCTCTAGGTAATTTATAATTCTATATACCTTCTTCTGCATACTTTTCCTTTTCGGCATGTGTTGCGTTCCCGAACACCTTCTTTGTGGTACTGGTCTGTTTGCTATTTTAAAAGCTTAATGATTCCAATAATAATCGAGAAGTTCATGTTACATTATAAGACTGTACGACCAAGAAGTGCGTACTGCATGATGTAATATCTCTGCTTTTAAGTTCCGTTATTTGACAAAATAATTCACTCTAAAGGGTCTTATTCAATACTACAGAATGGATATGGAATAGATTCAAATTAGAAAAGAAATGACAATGGTAACTATTACTTTTATAAGTTATTTGGTTTAACTAAGGAATGAAATTATTTAGTTGCTGATTTCCTATATGTTGTTTGGTTCATGTAAAGAATTGAAATTACATTATGTTCTTGTTGGGTTCAAGTCACACCTTCACGGACTGGGAAGAGAATGGATTCAAACAAGGGAAAACGATGTTAACCATAATTCTTACCTTTCCTGGTTCAATAGTGGAAAGGAAATGTTGATTTGTGGAGGGTGGTGTATGGAGGGTAATGTTTTGAGGGGATTTGGGTTACTCTAAGTAAGGGCAATGGATACCCCACCATCCAAACCAAACAAGCAATGACGGAAGTACTTATTAGAATCCGTCTCCAATCCCTACAAAAGGTCGAACAAAACATGCTCTCATTGAGTGTAATAATCAGATGAGTATGATCTCAATCACTGCGAACTATCTCAGTCATGAAAGGTGAGTGCTCTCCTAGCAAAACTGCTTGATACAATTTCTGAAATGACCATTCTTTTCTTGTTGTCTTCTTTTAGTAGTCCCATTTAACTTGCTACCGACTCTTCTAGTCTCCACTACTAAGTGCCACTTACACTAATTACATTTTGATCCTTTCCTTTAACCAATTAACCAACTGAATGACACAATTACTTTGCTGCCCTGGGGCATCTCCTAGCATAGTTGAATAAGAAAGGGGGTTTAGATGGATCTCTTGCACAATGCCACAACATCCACTCTAGGCTCAGTATGCACTTCTCTTACTAGGATTCATCTGATTATCTCCCTTCCAGTGCACTTATCTTCAGTTTTTTGTATAACAATTACTACGTATATATGAGCAGCTATACTGCTGTAGAATATTTTTCACTGCTACTACAACACAGCTAGAATAGTGTGTTTGGATGAGAGAATTTGGATCTTAAGGGAGAGCGAAAATATATTTTCTCCTATTGTTTATATAATGGATAAGGAAAGGACTTTGGGAAATTCATCTAACAACTGATTTTGAAAGATATGGAAGGAAAATGTTGGCCCACTTCTCTCCTTCCTTTTTCCCTGTTATTCAAACTCACTACTGATTGTAGAATGTTTTTAGCTAGCTACATTTCCAGACACCATGTCAATTGGGTTGGGGTGAAGATGAGTGACTCCCCCTGCTATGACAAGCAACTCATCTTGATAGAAACACTGCCACTATTTGAAGTTCACAAATTATCCTCACTACAGGCTGAGCCAGCTTTAGAGTGCATTAATTTTCTGACAACTAGAAGCATCCAAACCTTTATATAAACCCAAATGAGCACAACAGACGGCACAAGAAGGAATTCTATGACACCCCTTGGCACTTAGGCTTCAGTATGTTCTCTTTTTTTTCAAGAACATATGCTTTTATTTCTCCAAAAGGGTATGCCTGAGCAATACGCTCATCTGGAACAACATAGTAGCGGAAAATGTATAGCTTTGACCTTGTTTTTCTGGGTTATTACTGTTTTAAACAATTACCTATCCTGAACCTTTCCAAAGTCTCTCTCTGCTAGAGGTAACGCAATGTCCTACATGGCTACATCCCCAAGGAAATTAATTAAGTGCATAAATTAGTTTATCAAACTTCAAGTCAAGTATTTTGTATTGCACTTGCATTGTTTTTCACATGGGCTTACAACTGTTGCCTTGAACCAAGTTCTGTCTAGGAGATATAGTATTTATGTCTTTTGTTTTATCTCATCCAGAAGCCACTCGTAACTGGATTTTTGTGTTTAGAGAAGGACAGGAGGAATCTGATGGCCAGAGGCCCAGAAATGCAGTTATGTGGGCCAATTCTCCTTTCAGTCAATATTTTCCTAGACCATTGTTCAGAATACACAACGAAAGATAAAATGTGCGCTAATTTTGATAGGGGATATATACTTGATGAATTGATAAAACACAGACAAAATCCTGCCATTTGGAGCATATAGTAGACAAATAGTGAACCAGCCCTTGTTTTTGTACTTTTTGCTGGAGACTCAAATTGCATGGCAAAGAACCAGTATCAATGTCTCATGGTAATGCTGATGGTCATTCTCTTTATGGGAGGGTGCATCTATCAAAGAAAATTACTTTTAGTTTACCATGCATGCCTATTCCAATGGACTCTATTACGCAGAAATGCTTAATCGCTTAGGGAGTGTTTGATTGAAGGTTCAGGAATGGAATGGATGGTTTAAATGTGATCCCCCCCCAAAAAAAACCGAACACCCCCTTGGTGTTTTTTCTTGTTGACATCCTAGTATGTAAGCTACACTATTTTCTATACCGATAGATTTTTTTCATGTTCACGTCTTCGAGAATTTGTAGCTTATGTGGATTTGTATTTTGAACGAGACATGTATTATTTGAAAGCGTTTTTCTAGGACTTAAAACCCTAGATATTATTGATGACTTTATTAATGCTTTTAGTTTTTTAGTCTGTAGCATTCTTCTCTTTGTGTAACTCCAGTGCTAATGTTTAGAGCATGTGGCAACTCTAATCAGGGCTCAAGGGTCTTGTGGGAAAAGGACAATCACATACTATCTTTATTTCAAGTTAATGAACCAGATTTGACTTTGGTAGTCACTAAACAAGGTTTGTGAGTTTGACCATAAATTAACTCGAATTTTTATCTGAAGAGGTGATTTCATAAAACTGCAATGACATAGTGTAAGGGCCTGTTCTTTCCAGATTTTTTAACTCTCACATTTTACTATTCCTTTCACTTCAGTTTATCTGTTTGCATCTGAAGAGAACTAATTGTAAGTGGTGATTATTAATCGCTAACTTTAGGCATGTTCAGCGACAGTTTTTCCAGTAGCGGTGAGTGAGTCAAAACTATGTCGTAAGAGAATTAAAGCTAGTGCTTGTTAGATTAAATAGTTTGTTTGCATAGCTAGACCATCGAATGTTCCATCATAAAGCTACTTGTACCTACTTGCTAGAATCACATCCCATCACTACCCCAAAAATTTTGACCAAAAGTTAGTTGTACCAAGCACTTTGTCTTTAAATAGCTACATTCACATGGGCAGCGTCTAGTTTCTAGCTACTACATGCTAGTAGAGTAACTTATTGCAGACATCCATGATCGTGACTACAATCGCTAGTTTTAGCGACAAGCCCTTAAGCTATATATGGTTTGCTAACAAAGCATATCTTCCATGATCCAGATCCAGATCGGCCTAAGAATGATAAGGCAACTATTCTGACAGATACCATCCAAGTATTAAGAGATTTGACTGCTGAGGTCAACAAACTCAAAGCAGAATATGCTGCTTTCTCAGAAGAATCACATGAGGTAATAATGAGACATTCTTTGTACTAAAATGCTTTTGGGATCATCCTAGTACACTTCTGATGAGCTGATTTGCAACAGCTGACCCAGGAGAAGAACGAGCTTAGAGAAGAGAAGGCATCCTTAAAATCAGATATTGAGAACCTTAATGTTCAGTATCAGCAGAGACTCAGGGTCGTATTCCCTTGGGGTGCTGTTGAACCTTCCGTCATTATGGGCCCAACTTACTCATATCCACTTCCTATGGCAGTGCCTTCAGGTCCAATTCCGATGCACCCAACTCTTCAGCCTTACCCTTTCTTTGGAACACAAAGTGCTAGTACAATGCCTACCCCCCACCCAGCTTTTATGCCATACCCAGTGCCCCGAAGTCCACTTATTGACCAACAGCCCGTTCAGCCTGCATCCACTTCTCATGGATTGAGCAAACTACATTCTCAAAGCAAAGCTTCAGACAGCATTAAGGCTAGACATTTCGAAAGAAGCGATGATTCCAGTGATGTAGCGACTGAGCTGGAACTCAAGATGCCAGGTTATGGGCGGCAGCAGGTCAGTTGAATATTGGTCATAGGTGTAACATTCACTCCTCTGTTTAAGTTGTTTGGAAAGTGCATGCTTGACTGGATATTTTCATGTTTATACAGGAATCATTGTCTGGTGATAGGAAGCGCAAGCAGTCACAAAAGAGGGAAAAAGATGGCACAGATGGAGGATCTTTGAGCAGATTTTCCTCCTGTCAAGGACCTCAAGAGAGTTCTTGCCATAGTGTAAGTCACATCCCGAAATCTAACAAGTGACGCAGTTGCACTCATACGTTTGTATTGCCTTAAAGTAGTATTTTGGTTTTAACTGCTGGTTCGACATTCTAAAAATGGGAACTTGTATGTAGGAAACAAGGATAGAGCAGTGAGTGAGTTTGATTTGATTGTGGGAAATATGTAGTTCCTGTTGTACATTATACTAAGTGTTGACTTAGCTCGATTTGAGGGCTGTGGCGAGGCTTGTGCAACGGAAATGATAGTTCATCATTACTTCATCCGTAAATGTGAATAATAGTAGGGCCTTTAAATAGCTGTGTTCTGATGTAATTGACAATTTCTGTGTCTATTTGTCTTAGTTAATATAGAAGTAGCATATAGTTTTCAAGATACGTTGTGGGAACACCACCTATGTTATCTGATGTCACGGGTTCTTTGCAACTTTCTCCATGGAGTAATTGCATTGGCATAGAAAATGTAATTGTGAACTTATATAGGTACATGCACTTACGACTTTACGAGTGCAATCAAATTGTTCTTTAACTCGTACATGAGAAGTCGATGTAGTATAGTGGTAAGTATTCCTGCCTGTTACGCGGGTGAACCCAGGTTCGATCCCTGGCATCGTCGACATTAAACATTCTAATCACCCAAAAAAAAACTCGTTGATGAGAAGAGTCCAAGTTTCTTACTTGGACTACAATAATTTAAAATTAAAATCATATGTAAACATAAATACAGTAACTAGAACGCTATTCTCCTTTCTGATGCTCAGCTTCCCTCTCCAAATTTCGCCCTGCCAGGGCCTAGACCCAAAGCTTTGAGGAGGTGGTTTCAGTGGCAGCTGTAGTGGCAGCCAGGTGGTTATGTGGTAGAGCTAAAGAGCGGGTTCCGTAGTCACGGTTTTGTAGTAATTTTGATTTGGAAATCTTAGTGGATGATGGAGGTTATATATAGTTATATCCCTGGAATGCACATATTTGGTACGAGATATTATGTTAGTTAGTTTCTGATACAAAGATCTGCTTGCACTCATCCTATAAAAACTTCTACAGTACTGTAGTACTGTTACTGTAGTATTCAAGCTCAAGTGTGTTTGAACTTATTATATAAACAATGCTGGTAAGGCACAGAGCGAACCCAGAAATATTTTCATGCTTCGACTTTTTTTTCCTGTAATTTTTGACATATACACAATAAGGTAAACAGTTTTACATCCCCACATTACAATCTCCAGAAGATTTTGTTCAATCCCTTCCTAGGATTGAACTCAAAACCAAAAGACCCACCAGAAAAAAAGGGGATATGCACCAAATGGCCTTCCCCGGGGGAACTAACCACCCATTTGAGTAGATCACCATAATCAACATCAAACACCCCCTCTCAGCTAACATGTATTGTATACAAAAATCCTCCCCATTTCCTTTTTCTGCCCTTTCTTCCTGCTTCCCCCAAACAAGTTCACACGAACAGCGTAAGTTGAAGGTTCTGCGACTTCATCCGGCTGCTAGTGCCCTCTACTCCACTTTCTGATGTGAACAGAAGATGCAAAGCTCATAACCCCACAAAACATGTGTTATGCATGCTTCTGAGCTGCATTCAGTCATAGCTTCCTTGAGTTCTTTCGACAGGTTGGGCTCGCAATTTTCCGTGAACTGATGCTAGCAGATCTCAACAGCCTTCGAAATTCTGCAAGGCTTATCCTCCCGTCTTTATCAATGTCAGCCTCCTCTAAAAGTGGATCCACTGATCCCTTCAATCCAGTATGCTGAACACAATAAAACAGAACGTGAGAAAAGCAAAAATGTAGAAGGGACAGAGACTAACTAAACCATTTTAGTAAAAGCTCCAATGATCAATACAAAGAGAGTGATGACTGATGAGTCTCTCAAATGAGCAAGAGAGAGGCAGGCAATTTGGCGATTGCACTTGTTGTGTGCCCCCTCCCCTTTACTCTCTCCTGTTCACCACCAAAAGGTTCTTGAGGGATGCGTTCTCTTCACCTTAGTTTTGCTGAGCTTATTTATTTTTTTTTTATTATTTGAAACGTTACAAGAAAAAAGCCATAGTTTAGTAAAACTAATGTGAACCTACTTTTGTTAAAGCTTTTTTTCAAGGTGAAGATAATACACCGTAGAGATCTTAAGTAAAAAAGCATAGTTCCTTTTCCTTATTTGTAATCATTCCCTAGAACTAGCAATGAACGTATCCTATTGATTAAGCTCGAGAAACATTAAGAATATGTTGGCCGGAGTTGACTTCTCCGGTAACCTCCCAAATAACATGGTTCAAAAGAGATCTTAAGACATCAATCCTAGTACACAACTCACCAGGATAGATCATTAGCTCCAACTTCAGGTGTTTTCATTCCATAATCATATCTCTATAAAACCAAAAAAGCCTATGCCTTTGATTCCCCAGTTAGCAAAGATTGCAGTCAAGATTGGATTGGTGACAAATTTCTACATTCCCCATCACCTAGGTCAGCCTTTCAAGACCATGCTTGCAACAAAAATCAATTGTTTGTTAAATATTAGTTCTAGGTGAATAAAAAGGCTATGTAAAATCACACTGGAGAGTGGAGACTCCCCAAGGGCCCACACAAGGGAGATCTCAAGAAGCAAGACAGTGACCGTACAGTCTCATAAATTCCAGTGAAATCACAAGAGATACCACATGCCAATAATGGTAACACACTATAGTTGTCAGGTCTAGATCTCAGATCTTAAGTGCTAAAACTCTTAACGCCAGCTAGACTTACCAGTCTGAGTTCTTCAGGTGTTATATATCCATCTTTATCCACATCAAACTTATCAAAGGCAGCTTGTGATAGTTGTTGCCACTTCTCATTATCATGCTCTTGCAGTTGATGTACATGTAAAGTTGCTGCTACAAACTCGGTGAAATCCACAAGCCCATCAGTGTTGCTGTCGATCTGCCTCATAGAACACACACAATACAATCAGTAACCCACCAGAAAAAAATTATACTTAAATTTCAAAAATAATGATTCAAAATAAATGAATGTACAATAAATTACCGCTTCGACAATCTCTGTGACACGGGAATCTTTTAGCTTCCATGGCAGGTCCTTAGCAAGTGCCTGCAAAATCTCAATTTCATTATAATGATCTCATACAAAAGGGTTAAAAAATATATTAAACAATTGTAAATTTAGAACTCTGATTCCTTAATCCACAGTAAACCAGCACACACCTGCCTCATCTCTTCAAGACTGATGGTCCCACTCTTATCAATGTCAATGGCATCAAACTGATCTCGCAGATCAGACAGCTCTTCTTCATTAAGGGTACTTGCCAATGCCTAGAAAATGACACGATTCAAGAGGTTAGCATGAGGAGGAAATGGAAAGAGAACCACTCATATTCCTACAGCCTAAAACTGCAGTGAGCTAGAGACAATATTCTTACCCTCAAGGCAAACTGCTTCATTCGGCTGTACTTAACAAATTGCCGCATGTTGCGTAGGACTGATATGTCTATGGGAATGTCCAATGCATTTCCTCCTTCTCTGACCCATGGGTGTGCTGGGGATAAAAAAGAAAAGCAGAAAGACCAGCTAAATCAATTAGAAAATGGCAAAGATTTTTATTAAAAGGGTAAATTAAACAGCTTAAGCTATATACAAAATCATTCCAGGGAGAAGAATGAAATCTATTCACATTTGGTGCATTTGCAAGCCCAGATACTATAAGATTAGCAGATGAGTTCCCTCCCGTAGGGGCAATCAAAGAAAGACCAGATACTTACAGAGTGCTTGGGCAGCAGTAAGTCGCGTACGAGGATCCTTCACTAGTAGTTTCTTCACAAAATCCTTGGCACCATTGCTTATAGTAGGCCATGGCTTACGTCGGAAATCAGGCTTGTTACGTAAGACCTGGAACATGAGAAATTTTCTGTTAGGTGTAAGAGAAATAAAAGATATACACGACCAGTAGGGATTAGAATGTAAATAATGCCACAGTCCTAAAGCATTATATCAGAGCATCCTTCAACAGCAAACTCCAAATTGTGGTAAATAACAAGAACAATAATTCAAACATAGAAATTTCAGGTTGCTGAGAATTTGTTTAAAATGAAGTAACTTCGGTTTCATATTGAAACATAGGTCAGTAATATACCTCCTTGAATATACCATCTTCAGTTTTATCCCAAAATGGGCGTCTCCCACAAAGCAATATATAGGTGATGACACCGATACTCCAAACATCAGATTCTGGGCCTGATTTCCGTTTCAATACTTCTGGAGCAACATAGTAGGCGCTACCAACAATATCTGTGAATTTTCTCCCTGCAAAGAGATTTGGCATTCAAGGTCAGGATTTTATCAAAGTCAGCCAGTCAGGTGGAACAAGAGCAGTGTCCACAGAGAGGATGGAGAAACAAAGCTTCAGTATCCAAAATTGACGTTGATTTTACTACTCACCAGGTTTGATGAAATCCGATAGACCAAAGTCTGTGGCCTTCAAAGACGAATCCTCTTTAGGCGATTTGAAAAGGAAATTCTACAAACAAGAAACACATCGGAATTAAGCAAAAATACCAGTTGAGTTCCATCAAAATGGATTTCATCGGAATTAATCATAAATACCAGTTGCGTTCCATCAAATTGGATTTTAGTGAAGATGAAAATCTACCTCAGGCTTCATATCACGGTGAACCAGACCATGTAAATGACACTGAGCAGCAACTTTCAGCATCTGACGTACAACCACTGCTGCATCTTTTTCTGTATATCTGCTATCCTTTCTGATTCAAGTAACATTGATAATTAACTTTAGAACAATTAATCAAATCAATGAATCACATTAAGACTAGTATACGATGATGGAATAAAGGAAAAGGAAAAACTTGCTTACTTGGCTAGAATACGGTCCAGCAACTCTCCACCTTCACACAACCTGATGACAAGTAACAGTTAGAATCACATTTTTTAAGTCTTAACAGCAAAATCAATTACATAGCAGATGATAGAAGGGTCGACCGACAATATAGAGGAGGGAGATACACATGCTTCTTAGAACAGGCAAATATGAAGGAAAGAGGTATTGCATTGCACAACATTCTCCATAGTTTTATTTGTAACCCTATCTATTTTGCTGGCTATGTATGTAACTAAAAACAACCTGGTACTATCAAGTTAGCTTTACAAAACTACTATAACACAGCTTTAAGTAAGACTTACTCCATCACAATGTAGACATAGTTTTCATCCTCAAATGCATTATGGAACTGAACTACATTCTCATGTCCTGTAAGGGCTTTCAATATCTTGACTTCTCGCTTAACATCCTCCACGGCAATAGGAAGAACCATCTGCAGAAAACACATGAATTTGTTATCAATAACAACCTAAAAAAACCATTCCCAAAGTACCCATCAAGCCGAAAACTTGATTCCTCCTATGAAGAGCACAAATGCACTAGACCAAAATCACCAGTAAAACAAGCTGGCTGTTCTGTATTATGGCTTAATATGATCAATCAAACTACTATAGATTGGCTAAAAATCAGCTGATAAACTAGCCTATAACACAACCACCTAACTAACTAGTTCCAAACAAACATTAATTGAAGCAACAACTACTACTTAGTCATTTCCTATCTTCACCAGTACTAACTAATTCCCTAATTCCCTTGCGGATTGCGAACTGATATAAGCGAATTATAGGCCATTTTGGGCTAACTTTGGCTCATACTGGGCGAATTGCGAATTCAAAAAGGGAATTAGATAACACTGATCTTGACCTTCACCTTTACCTTCTAAAATCTAAATCAATCAAACCACCATCTTAATCACCTGACAAGCAAAAGGACAAACAACTCTCATAATTCATCATTGAAATACCAAAAAAAAAAAAAAAAACCAATGTCAATTTCATCACAATTTACAATTTACAATCAACCCCCCTCCCAGAAAATTGGAAAACAATCAAATTACACAAAAAAAAAAAAAAAAAACCCAGATTGAAAATAGTACCTTACTCTTATCAATCTTCTTAACAGCAACACGATCAGAATTAGATTTATTAGTAGCAACATAAGTATACCCAAATTGACCATGACCCAACAATTTCCCAATTGTATAATGTTGTTCAAAATCTTTATCATACCCAAAATCTGTTCTTTTACCACAAGGAATTGAACTTTGTCGTCTAGAACTTGTTTTCTCTCTAAGTTTAACAACAGGCACATTATTACTCCTTTGTTTTGGACCCTCTGTTTCACTTCTCCTTTGTTTTTGTTTCTGATTATTAGCGTCGCTTTTCGCCGTCGTTGTATTAGCGACGGATTTTGTGGGTTCTTTCTTGTTATTCTTGATCGTCGTCGTCGTCTTCATTGTTGTTGCGGCGGTAGTGGTGGTGGTGGTGGTGCCCGCCGTCGTAGAATTGCTACTTGATCCATTTACTTTTATTGTTGATAAACAAGCACCCATTTTTTTAAAAAAATTCGTGCTTTTTTTTAAAGATTTTGATTTTGGGATATGATTGGTTGAATTAATTTGGGAAATACCCAAATAAAAGATATGGGGTGTTTGGGGGTAATATTGGTGGAGTTATATATAAATGGGGAGGAATGAGGGAAGGAAAGAGGAAGGAAGATGGGAAGAAAGAAGGGGGGTTTGTGGGTGGTGGGGGTGGCGGTGATGGTGATGGTGATGGTGGTCAAAAGGGAGACGGAAGAGAGACCCAAAAGATAGATATATGAACACACAAAAAAAAGAAGGAAATAAAATTTAATTTTTTTATTTTTTATTTTTTTGTAAATTGTCCCCGTTTTCCTCTATTAGGAAGACGGGGAATCAATTTTTGTTTTTGGGTTTTGTGTTGTTTATGAAGTTATTGAGTTTTTGGTTAAACAAGTAAATATGTGAATATTACCGATCACGGGAAAAGTAGTTGGTTTATTTTATTGTTTTTTATAGTATGGACTTGTGTTTTTGTTTTTTTTTCTTGGAATTTTGTAACTTTTAATAGTAAGATATTATTTGCATAAGTTTAGTCTTTGGGGACGAGAAATGTTTTTTTAAATGCAAGATTTATATTGGTTTATTTTTAGAATGTGTGGTATTTTTTCCTATTTTTCTGAGGATAATTTTAGATTACATCAGCTATTGAAATTATTTTTCAACTAGAAATTGTTAGAATGAAAACGTATATATAGAGAGGATATAGAAGCAAAATAAATTTTTTTCATTGTGACCAAATTGATGAGATTGTAACAATTCTAAAAAGTGATAAAGTAAGTTTTTAAACTCATATCATGTATTATAAACTGATAGCTTATATAATAAGACCGATAAAACTGTTTTATAAACTGATAGTTTAGGTTTATATGCTGATAAAAGTAACTTATAAATAGATAAGCTAGGTTTATAACGTCATAAGAAAATGTCTTAAGCTGTTACAATATGCTAATACATTGTCTTCAACTGAGAACAAGAAAGTCAAAATCTGAAACTCGTCTAATTTATTATAAACTGGTATATTGAAAATATACGATGAGACGAACCTAACAACATTATACGTGACTATGTTTGGAAGTAAAAATAGGTCATCTAAAAAGAAACATGGAAATTATAAATTTAACGAGAATCATATTTATTGCAACATGTATTGATTTCCCCCAAATTCCAAGTAGAAATATCAAATAAGAATGGAGAGATTATAATCTGTTTTTTCTTTGTATTATTATTGCTTTTAACAAATTATTAAAATAGGCGCTCTAATTTTAACATAAAGCTAGACCAACCGAAACCCACATTCTACGAAGAAATTCATTCCGAAACGGATTAAACTAGTCACTTGTTCTTTTCTTAATACTCAACTTGGGCTGTTGCCTAACTTCAATTTAAAAGTTGGTGATCTCTTACAAAGCTGATTTTGTTTTGTCTCTTTATCTTCTTTTGCCACTCATTTCCCCTTATGAAATAAAACTAACCCAAATATAGCTCAAATCATAAACTTCATATGTACATAGTGGTAAAAATATGTATAGGACCGAGGTGATGCATAAATCAATATTTATTGTCAATCTTTCTACTTTATTGTATAACTTTATAGAACGTATGAGATGTTATTTGAATTGCTGAATATAGTTAAAAATCTATTGTAAGTGATTCCTAAGCCCTAGCTCTAGATTAGCCTTATAGGTACTTGTTTTTAGTAGATTAGTTTTGATAATTTGTTTATTTTATCTATGTACTTTATGTTTATAAATTTGGTTTCTCCTAGAGCAACAAAAGAGAATGGTGCATGCATTTGCCGAAGTCCGACCTACTTCCCCTCCCAAGTTCCAAATGAGTCCCAACCGCCTAAAAGAAAATGTTACTCCTAACTCCTAAGTCCTATATAACCTACTTCTCCACTAACAAAAGTAACAATGCCAATGCCTTAAAAGTGAAAACCTAACCTCCAAAATAAAATACTCCATTGAAATTAACTACGCCCCTCATGAATTACAGCTAATTTGTGGGTTCCTAGATAGGAGTAGAATAGTATCAATTACTCTATCCTTTCCTTTTATTTGCTCCAATTTTTTCTCCGCATGTTCTTAAAATAGTGCTCCATACACAATCGGGATTATTGCTTTAGTTTGATATTTACTCTCTTTGATCGTACCATGTTTATCTTTTATCAACTTCACCTAACCAAAATATTTGGAAGTAACCCAAATTAATGAAGCAAAATGCACGCGATGCGTGCGAGAGCAGTTAAAGATTTAATTCATAAAACGGTTAATTGTCAAAATAGGAAAGCAACTAGGATTATTTTTCTTTTTTCTTTTTTCTTTTCTTATTTTTGGTGTCCACCCCTTTCTCTTCCCTTATAGTATAGAGATATTTGGAAGTAACCCAAATTAACGAAGCAAACATTGAAAATAGAGGGATTATATAGGAAAACTTTCAATTTTTCATACTCCAATTATTTCGAGTTGATCATACCGATGAGCCAAGTCTAATATAGACCGGTCTACACTAAATTTATTATACACCCAATACAAAGCCCAAAAGTTAAGATTTTGTAATAGAAAGTTAAGGTTTAACAATCAAAAGTTAAAGTTTTGTTTCAAAAAGTAAAATTTTGTAATTAAAAGTTAAGGTTTAGCAATCAAAAATTAGGCGGTCTACACTAATTATAGTGTAGACCAGGTCCACCCAAGAGTTTCTCATACCGATGAGGTTGCTTAAACTTACATTTCTTAATCCTTGATTTCTCTTATCACTGTCGAATCGTTTCTTATTTTTGAGTTCATATTCACGAGCTTATTGATTAAGCTAATTTGTTTATCTATCTATATAAATAATGTATCGAGAAGGATAAACGTTCGTTGTTTTCCACCACGAGTCGGCCCATGTAATACACTACCGTCTTTTTACACATTTTCTTCCGAAATAAGCGCCACGAGGTTTTCATCTCATGACCATCTATCTGGAAGATCATTACACTACCAGTCTACAAACCATGTTATATCCTTTTTTGGTTTCAAAAATCATATTTATTTAGTAATAATCAATGATTTAATTGAAAGATTAAAGTCATATATCTCTTATATTACTTACAATATTGTTGATTTAACCAACCCTCTCATCTAAAGTGTCTGTAATTTACCGGAAAACTTACCTCTCTTTTTTTTACATAAATTTTAATCCTAACTACAACCGAATTCTCCCTTTATTAAAAATTTGGAAAAAATTCCAATCTAAACCTAATTATATTATTGTTTGGACAACACACCACTTTGGGTGAATATTTTTTCTGATATATAATCTAGCCCATAATAGTAATGAAATTCTCAATTCTCTTTATTTCTAATATACAAAGCTTATTAAGAAAAGTAACAAGATTTAGAAATTAAAAGTGCATTACATTATATCTTATTTAGTTAACGAACTACTATTTTGATAGGTAATGATATATACAACCCTAGGTATGTATAGGGGTGTAAACGAGCCGAGATGAGCTAGAGCTCGACCAAGCTCGGCTCGGCTCGAACTCACTTTGATCGAGCTCGAGCTCGGCTCGAAGCTCGACGAGCTCGCCTACATGAGGCTCGAGCTCGGCTCTTTTCCAAATGTTCGAGCTCGAGCTCGGCTCGGGCTCGGCTCGTTTTTCTTTTACCCGTCTAATGGTTACGACTCTTCCTTAAATAAAGTAAAATATGCAAAATTTCACCAGACACAAATTTAATGCTATCAAGGTCTTTCATAAGATAACAAACAACTTAATACAATAGACTAGTTAAGGTTCAAAATATAGGAATAACAAAGTAGTCCACTAAATAACTCCAAAACGAGCCCGAGCCGAGCTCAAACGAGCCGAGCTTTGCTGGGCTCGGGCTAGAGCTCGAATGACTAAAGTATAGCTCGGGCTCGGCTCGAGCTCGAAGTTGACCGAGCTCGAGCCGAGCTTTGACCGAGCCGAGCTCGAGGGCTCTACGAGCCGGCTCGGCTCAGTTACACCCCTAGGTATGTATATAAACATTAAATATATTGTCTAAAATGAAACACTACTAAAGAAATTATAATCTTGAACTACAAGTAACTAAATTTAATCTCAATAATTAAAATTTAATATCAATACGTAAAATGACTTGGACGTCCCTCGAGCCAATAAGTAGTCATGATTCACAACAATCGATTATATAACTTACGCTGCTAGTAAATTTAACCCGTATATAAAGACACTATTTACCAATTAATTACCATGGATGTTTTTATACTTAATTTGCAAGCTTCGAGATTTCGAAAATTCCAACACATATACGAATTGGCTTTCCTTCTTCGAGTTTCCTACACTTTATGTTGTACGCATAGAAGTTGTTTCTATCATTCCATGTATGAAGAATTATCCATCCAGTTAAATGCCAAGATATAGTTACGTCACATCACTTTGGCAGTCCAAAATGATTGGGAAACAGTTGCAAACAAGTAAATAAATCCTTTGGAGTTGCTTCAACTTCACTCTAGAAAGAAAGAATCCCATAATTTGTTCACCCATTTGCCATTAACAACTTACAAGTCGTCAAAGCAAACAACAGACAAGGATCAACGCGACATATTGCGTCACCTTTACTGTTCCCCGTGTTCTCATACTTCTCACCCCATGCAAAACAACACTAATTTTCTTTGCTTCTAAAAATTTCATTTTTTTTTAATAGGTAAGAAGAATTTGTCTAGCGGGTTGGAACTTCGCATGTGTTCACCTAATTTAATTAAACAGGCCAGTTGCTTGAGAGTAGGGAGAATAAGGGAAATTCCTAGTCTCAAAGTGTCCCTAAGGATATTAAACCCCTAATACCTTGAGGTTGGAATGACTTCATTTCCACTAGATCAAACATTGTTTTGTAAAATATTTATTTCATATGTAAAGCTTAACTTGGATAAAAATTAGCTGTAGCGGTTGGCTGTAGCTTTTGAGTAGATGTTCGCTGTAGCTGTCAAGTGCAGCTTTATAGAGTTTAGCTGTGAAGTTAGCTGTTGAAAGTATGAGCGTTTGGCAAAACTAGCTTTCAAAAGTAGCGGTAGATCTGAAACAAAATAGAAAAATACAAAAATAAAAGCTAAAGCTAGTTCAAAAGCTAATATTGTTAGCTTTCCATAAAAGCTTCTCTAATCGCTAAAAGCTTCTACAAAAGCTAGTGTGCCAAACACTCATATTTTTTTAAGCTAATGTTTTGACTTAGTCCAATCGCTAAAAGCTACCTAGAAAGCTAACGCCGAACACGCCCCAAGTTATCAACTTTTACCCTAAAAGAAAAAAAAGCAGAGTGTGGTAAAATTTAGAAAATAAAGATATTTCTTCATAGGTCGATGGAAAAGTTACAAAATCAGGCAAGTGTATCAGTTGCACAAGTAGTACAGGCCAATATATTTTTTATTATTTGTATGTCTGATTTGGTCATTTTCAAAATCTATCATCTCATTTTTTAGGCTTTTATAGATTTACAAACTCATATTTCCATTTAAACTTGTTCATTTTCTATGACTTTATTTTTAAGCCTTGAGAATTCACTTTAAAAAAGGAGAGTAGGTGTACTCGCCCAGTAAGTAAGCCCTAATATCAACTTCTTATAATATGTATTAAATAATTTTCCTAACGAAATTGTACGTTAAGGAGTATAACAGTTGAAACGTTTTATTTTACAAACACATAGGAGCATTAACTTTTTTTTTTTAATTTCTAATTTAGGATATCCCACCAAAATCGAAATTCAAGATCCGTATCTAATTAAGTAAAAACCTTTTATAACTAAAACGAAGAAATAGGCATGTATATTCTATTACTCTGCTTGGCTTGATTGAATTACAAATTTGAAATTTAGTGGTACTTAATGAATTTCAAATCGCTTCATTTTGTTACACCCCAAAAATACAATATTTTCATTAGAATGCTTAAGAAAAGAAATCAATGTGAACGAAGTATTAAAAAAAAACACTCTTGTGTTGTAATTTAATCAACAAAAGAGTGAGAGAGACAAACGAAAGAGATAGGGAAGTTGATTTACACTTTGAATGAGTTGACTAAGGTCTTGGTCTTCCTAAAACAAATATACTCAACGCTGAAATGGTCAAGAATTAAGCATCAACTCTCCTTTCCACCAGTCGTACGTTGATAGTTGATACACGCTGAGTGAGTTCGTTTCTCACTGTCTCACTATTACTCTCGTTATGCTTTCCAAGGGAAAAAAAGAAAAGACTAAAAAATTAGAGAAGATTGACACATTCCAATCTTCGAGCGATAAGTATTTTCTAAGAGCATTCACAATTAAGTGAAATTGGCTTTATTAGAGCACCCACACTCATGAATCTATCAATAGCTTTTTTCTACTTACGTCGATTATCCATATCACTTTCCACTGTTTTTTCCATCCACTCATTCCATTTCACAATTGCATAACTCCGCTTATAAGGTTCGTCATATGTCTTCTCTATCTACTTTTCCATATCTAACTAACTTTATCTCTCTTACTTTCTCATACCTCCACCATTTTAAATTAGATTACTTCCTCCGTTTTTTATTAGTTGTGACACTTTTAATTTCACGGACTCCTAGATAATTTTTGGAGAGGAAAGAGATAGAGAGAAAGAAAGAAGGGGACCCATGTGATAGGAGAGAGATAGAAAGAAAGATTTGCCCAATAAAGAAAGTGTAACAATTAATTCCAAACTTCCTTATATAGAAAGTGTCACATTTAATAAAAAACGGAGGAAGTATTTCATTTGGGACGATTCCCTATGGTACGGGGCACCTCATATAAAGAGGAGGTTCATCCACTCATGGGCCTCCTCAAATGAGGAGAAGGAGTACAACACTAGGGAACTAGAAAAGCACCACTGCAGGTGCTCTTATATCTTTTAATCTGTTGTGGGTCTGGAAGATGAGATCAGACATTCAAACAAAGAGGATATTGTAAGAGTGTAATTAATGATTTTATTATCTTGTTTGTCGTAGAAAAGATAATCTAAAAGAAATTGATAATTGGAAAATTAATATAGGAGTATTAAAGGAAGAGAGTCGTAGGAATGACAGATAGGTAAAGTTTGGCGGGTTTCATACCTGCTCGGTCACTTGAGGTGGTGATGGTATAGGTTTGGTGGATGGTGGGCGGGTATGAGTGTAAAAAAATCATACGCGCCACGAGTAGGGGGTAGGTGGTGGGTATGATGGCTTATTCGCCCTATACCCATCCGCCTTGTATCCGTTTGTCCAATACCCACCAAAACCTTTAGATAATCTTATTTTAATATTAGTTCAAAAGTATAGTAATCTAAACTTATGCCTTTATTAGTTTATTGGCCAAGGGTGTTCTAATTTATTAAAGGACGTCATTGGAGAAATCTCCACTTCAATCAAGTAGTAGGAATAAGTGATTTTCAATGGTTTGATTAATACTCCCTCCATTTCTTAAAAATTGTTACACTCCCAAAAATCCAATAGCCAAGGAAATGAGTATGAAAAACATGAGAATGATAGGAAAAGTAAGTTTAGGAGAGAGAATAAAGAATAAAAAAATGAAAAACATGACAAAATGGTAAAAGTTTAGGACCCACTAATATTTTAGTTGAATAAAAAATTAGTGGGTCATATATCCCAAAATGGTAAAAGTAGAAGTGTAACAATTTTTATAAAACGTATTAAAAATAAAAGTGTAATAATTTTTAAGAAACGGAGGGAGTAGAGCGTATTGTTTAAAATATACTGTATAGGTGGATATATATGGGTTTGGGCGGGTATGAGGTGGTATGAGGTGGTAGGGGCGGGTGGGTATACCCTGTCGGGTGGAGGATGAGGATGGTTTTAAGGACACCTCCACGTGGGGCAAGCATGGGTATGGGAATTTTAGGTGGCTCTAACTTAAGATTATGGATGAGGAGGTCTCCATACCTGTCGTCCACTTTACCATCCCTAAGTAGAGGAGAGAATGTAATGAGAAAATCCCATGGTTGTGAGAAAAAAGAAGAAAACTTGTACCTTGATTGAAATAAGGAGGATAGGAGAAAAACATATTTTAAGGGAAATATATTTTTCCTTTTTCACTTCAATTGAAAATAATTGAACTAAATTGAATAGTGCTGAACTGAATTGAATTGAATGTAATTGTAATTAATAATAAATAATAGATGATCAATAATAAATTCATAATATAGATTATAAATTAATAATAAATTGTTAAATAATAATAATAAATAGTTATTATAATAATAAGTAATAATAAATAAATACTAATAAAATAGTGAATAATGACAATAGAAATTTATTTATTTACTTATAAATAAGAAATAAATAATAGTAATAATGATATGAAATTAATAATATATAATATCATAAATAATTAATAGTTAATAATAATATTTAATTTTAGTAATAATATATTTTATACTTGATGATAACTATAATAATAACAATAAAGTCTAATAATAATAGATATTATTATTACAATAAGAATTAATTATATAATAATAATAATTAGAAAGAATGATAAATATTATAATAATGAAATGCTAATAATAAAAAAAAATTAGATTAACAATAATAATATCAACAAAAATAGTAATAATGAATTGAACTGCACTAGACGGAGCCGAACTGAACTTAATTGATCTGACTGAGCTGAATGAGCTGAATTGAACTGATCTTAACTGAAAATTCATATTCGAAAATGTTGCATATTCCATGTGTTAAATTTTTTGGATTGGATAATTGATATCTGACATCTGGAGTTTTGGTGTTATTCTATAAAAAAGTCCAATTGTTCAAGTTTTTCTCAAAATGGTAAAATTTGAAGCAATTGTCAATACACTATACACCCATTAAAACTGATATTAGAAATACTTAATATTCGATTTCTAGCATCTAAATATTTGAAAAATATCCAATATAATAACAAAAAATATGTGTCGATTTTCTAACCAAATTTTTTTATCGTATAGAATATCCAAAATTCCAGATTGGAATAGGACTTTGCACAATGGATTCTAGAACTTTTGCTCAACCCTTAGATGTTATCCCCTCTTTTCTATTCAATGATTGCATTTTACCTTTTTACATTATTCAATGTAAATGTTTGAACATTAACATCTAATTTTGTATCTGTAAAAACTTTCAAAAGCATTTATTGAGACGAATCAAATAGGTTCTCACGTAAGTATATTTTTCTGTAACCATAACTCACAAATCAGATAGAAATATGTGAATGGTATTAAAAGTCAAAGCATATCGCTAATTATTAGCAATGCACTTTTTATAAAAGTTCATGATACTATTCATCTATTTTCTCTCTTCTATAATGTCATCCCTCAACATTTTCTTGTTAACAATGACCTTTTTAAAAGTTCATTAACTCTTCTCTCTTACCTTTTCCTCTCTATTTATCAAATACACTACCAATTTCTAAGATTTTTATGTTAAATTTTAAATTAAAAATTTATAGTAAAATGGGTGTCATTTTGTAGAAAATAAAAAAATAAAACTGCCCATATTTTTATTTTATTTTTTTGATTTTTATTTTTTAAGTTGTGACATTTATAAAATTACAAATTGCAATAGTTTCTCACTCCTGACACCACCAATCAGCATTTGCCACGTGCGTCAGCATGTTAACTCACTAGCTGATGTTAATTGGATGTTTGGAAAATATGTGGCAGGGTTTGAGCATTTTTGCTCAAAAAAAAGTAATTGTGCACTGATAATAGGTCATGAAAATAGGTCATCTTATGACCTTATTTCATGACATTTTCATCTACAACCTATTATTGGGTCATTGCTAACAAGGATTTATTAAAGTTCATGGCATGAACTTTAACATTGTGTCATTGCTAATAGTGCTCTTAGAAATGGATTGACAATGAGGTCTTGGCCTAATGGTTAACCTCTGAGGGTTTGTGTATGATAGGTCACAAGTTCAAATTTGCTCTTTGCATCTGTTATATAAACTGTCCTTGTGAATCATTTGAAAAAAGAAGAAACTGATTAAAGTAGGTTACATCAGTATAATTATATGATTTTTATGAGTATAAATATACTCTCCCGATCATATGAAAGCCTAAAGCTAGGTGATGCAAAAAGAATAACGGCTCAAAGACCCAAATGGCGAAATGCCCGCGCTCATGTCAATATATATATATATATATATATATATATATATATAGGGCTAATAAAGGGGTTCATTCGTTTTTGAGTCCAGTAGTGACTTGAGCGTCGGAGGCCCCGCCCTTAGGAATCCTCCCCAGACTCGGGGTTGGCTCGTAGATCGTCGTTGAAACTGCAATTCAGATCTGCTCAAACTCACCCGAAAAAGGTACTATAGAAACATCGATTTATCGTTTAAGGTGAACATGATAAAAAAAAAGTGATTAGAATAATATCAATTAAATACAAGTAAAGCTTCACTTATATCTAAATGCTCAATCTTTTGAGCGCAAAAACCTCCTTACAATGGAAACAGTAACATATTTTAAAGTTTAAATGATATCTTAGAAAATATTTAATCAAGAAATGCAAAAGTAAGAAATATAATTAGTGCCCGTAGAAAAAAAATATACAATAAGTGCACATTAAAATGATGCACTAAATCCCTTCCGGCCTTCTCTTTTCTTTTGATAGCTCATCACATTCTTAAAAAAATATTTTCTTAACTTTCAATTTACATGCCACAATCCAGTCAGCTTTTTTTTGTTTGCAACATGTAGAAAAATAAAAAATATACAACTATCATATAAAATTTTCCTTTATTTTTCTCTCGCACAAGAGTTTTTTTTTTTTTTGGAAGGTAATGTGATGGACCCCTGGCCAAATCTCAACTAGCACAGTATCTTGATCTGGTATTTGCGGGGCCCGACACTTGAGAGTAGGGGGGAATGGTAAGGGAATCCCCACCCCCAGATGTCCCTAGTGAGATTTGATCCCATGACCTTGAAGTCATGAGACCAAATCCTAACCACTAGGCCAAGCCAAGCTTGGTCTCGCACAAGAGGTTATGTGCTTATAAGAATATAAGTTGTGATACTAAGGGCCTGTTTAGATTTACTGAAAACAACTGAACTGAACTGATTGGCGCTGAACTAAACTGAATTGAACTGAACTGAACTGAACTGAACTGAATTGAATTGAATTTAATAAATATATATATAATATTTAAACAATAATAATATGAATATTAAATAATAATTATGATGATGGGTAATAATAATGAATAATTATTAATGAATAATAATAATTGTATTTTGGACATTTTTAAATGATAATTATAAATAAATAATATTAATAATCATAAACTAATAATAATAATAATGATTAATGATTATAATGATAATTAATAAAAATTATTTTATAGTCTTTGTATTAATATATTAATACCGGATGATGATTATATAATAACAATAATATCTTAGAATTAAATTAATATTACTATTTTAATTATTAGATTTAATTATATATTAATATTACTATTTTAATTATTAGATTTAATTATATATTAATATTTAGTAATAAAATAATGATTGGGTCGGACCGTGCAAAATTACATCATAAATCGTTTTAACGTGATTTGATTGGATTATGGGCTGAAAACGCGGGTTTATTTGTGTTTTTAACCTAAACCATGTTCCTTCATAATGATACTAGTAATAATAATGAATAAAGCTATAATAAAAAAGTGTATACAAATAATAATGATAATACTTAATAATAATAATAATAATAATAATAATAAAAGCAATTAGTAAAATAAATTAGACCAACATAATAATATTTAACAAAATGGTTATAAAAGAATGGAGCTGAACTGAACTGAACTGAACTGAACTGAACTGATTGGAACTGAACTGAACTGAACTGATTGGAGCTGAACTGAGCTGAACTGAACTGATTGGAGCTGAACTGAGCTGAACTGAACTGAACTGAACTGAAATTAAGCTAATCTAAACAGGCCCTAAGTATACTAGTATAGTATTAATATTTTCTTCTAGTACTTTTACTCACAAGCAATAGGAAACAAAAAACACAAAGGTGTAACGAATCACAATTTAGAGTTCACTATTAGTTATTACATTGATTTAACTCTTTATGATTAAGGACATGTTATTTCTATATCTTCACAATATACATACACCATCTTTTGTTTACAATTTGGCCAAATATGCCAATCTTGCGACTACTTAGCTATTGTAACAACATTTTACTACAGAAAATTTTCATCTTGATTTCACAATTTCTTGAGTTAACAACGTTTTACTATAGAAAATTTCCATCTTGTTTTCACAATTTCTTCTAATTGGGTAGAAGCAAATGTTTGATTTAATAATCTATCACTTACTTATAAGTCATACATTGTGATGAAAATGGGAAACCAAACGAGGAAAATTGCTAGAAATCATATTTTTACCTAGTAGCACATACTTCCTATGGTTAGTTCCATATTAAAATTGACTTTTTTTAGACGGATTTGGGCTAATAATTACTCCCTCCGTTCCCTAATATTGTTCCCATTTCCCGAATTAGTGTTCCTTTAATTTGTTCCCATTTGAAATCTTTCTAAATTTAACTTACATAAAGTCAACATATTTTCTTATAAACTCTCAATCTTATTGGTTGTTTTGCATAGTAATATGTGTCGTCCTTATATTAAATGTTTCTTTTACATTTATTATGCTTTGGTAAGATAAAATATTCAATAATTAACCCAAAAACATGCAATCTTTAAATAATATTATACTAAGATTCAATTTTCTTAATTCTCTCCCCGATTCAAAAAATAGTGTTTTGAAAGGTAGTTTTTTGCAAAAAGTAAAAGCTAAGATAGTTTCTCGTAAAATACATATTCTAAAAAATAGTTCCTAAATTTTAACACCTTATAAAATAAGATTTAACGAAATTCAATAAACTTACATAAATTTCAATTCCACTATAATAAGTTTAGATAAGTTCAATTCAAATACATTATAGTAAAAAAATAAGGTAAAGAAAACGTGTCCAAAAAGTATATGCTAGATGGTAAAATCGCTCTTAATTTACAGTAAACAACCGATTGCTGCATCTGCAAGTGCTCAAACAATAGCTTTCAAAAAAAAGTTCTCAAACAATACAAGGAAGTAGACTTCCAAGTATTGGGTAAACGGCACTAATATATTGCTCCATATAGACATAATAACTTGGATTATTTGGAAACTGATAATCAATTAGACAATTGCTACGTACAACGATCTGGACAAGCAACTATTAATATTTTTAATGACACAGGATGCATGGTCAACACTTAATAAGGGGTCACTTATTACAATTAGTTTGTCGATTTCGTTTAGCAGTAGAAATAAACTAATGTTTTTTTTATATCATGGAGTCGATTTTTATTTATCAAAGCTTATGAAATCAAAAGGAACAAGAAAGCGAGTAAGGAAAGGGCTATTTGAGATGGAAACGAGCTGTAGGCTAAATTAAAGTCAGTGATCTTGATTATCTCTTTCTATATTCTTGTTCGATGGGTTGTTGTCTTGTCCCAGATTTGCGAAAAGACAACTAGGAGTAGTTTTCATTTTCTTGGAATCATATGCTACACATGTTATTTCTAGCCGCTTTTTCATCCCTTTTCACACAACCTAGCAATAGGGTAATAGCCTTATAGAGTTATAGGGCCAATAGATGCGATGGGTATTGTGGACCTTCATCACTCCATGGTCCTTTTCTTCTCAACTCTAACCAAAATTTTAGGTTCTTTATGTGCAATATTCAACAGTGCTGGATCTAGGAATTAAAAATAAACAGGGTGTATAACGGTCCAGAAATTATATTAGTTTTGAAAATTGAAAATCAGACCATAGTTAGAATTGGAATCGGACCAACAAAACTGGTCCAAACCCAAACTAGACTGATTGGACCGGTGAAACAAAATCAACTTCTACCAAACAATTACTATGTATTACTTATTGGTAATTTTGCCTAATTATTAGTATGTATCCAAACGTATTAGGAAAGGAAATAATTATTTTGTGGCATAAGATATATAATTTGCAAGTAAAGGCAAAACACGTCAAGGCTAAACTCGGCAAATGGACAGGACTGAAAATTGGTGACACAGATATGGGATCAGTTAGCTTAGGTCTGGTATGGTCCAATAATCGTCCGATTTGTTTTTAGATTCGAACGGTTTTTGAACAGCCTAGAAAAAAGGTGTACACGATATTATAAAGAGTATGTAAATCACCATTTTTTCACAGGTTTACATTTCTTAATAAGCCATTTGTTATCTGTAAAAAAATTCTCAATATACGTAAAAAAGTCGTTTCTCCCTTTTGGCAAAATAAAAGAAATTGATTAATTATGCCTGATGTATCTAAGTGAACTGAATCACACATGGCCCAAGGGTGGTGACTCCAATATGCATGCCTTTATTAGATGAGAAATGAATAATCCCACCGTTGTCCGGTCTTCTTCCCACAATATATAGTCCCAATGTTTGATAATTCAACAATAGCCCTACCTTTGGACTTTCATATGCACCTGTTTATATTGGGCTGAAACTTGTTAGTGACCTACAATTATAGGTAAATTATCTTAATCACATTATTAACAACTAATTAAGTATATTTTAAACCTAAAATCTTAATTGAAGTCTTAATTTTAACTTGAAAAAATCCTTTCCCTACCCCACTACCTGTTAGTCAGCCACACCCCTCCCTGCCCCCAATCCCTTGCCCGGTCCTCCCTAACCCCTGAAACCACCAGCCAACCCTCCCTAACCCCTCGACTTTCACCCCACCCCTCCGAGACCACCACCCCTTCTCAGATGCTGGATGGTCTTCTTCTCCTCTTTCTCTTTGACCGTCGACTAATTTTCCGATGATCAAAGTGGGTTTATTTGTGTTCGAGTGGTTTTTCCAATGTGTGGGAGTAGATTTTGGGACGTCTATTGGGGTTGGGCCGGGGGTTTGCCGATGGGTTCAGCGAAAAACATGTGATTTACCATGGTCAAGTCTTGGTTTCGAAGGGAATAATCTTATCTTAGCCGTCTTTTCACAATGGTCTCAGCTTTTGATAGTTCAGCAATAATCTCACCTTTGGTATGCATCTGCTTAGGCTAAAACTTGTTGGTAACCAATAGTTATAGGTAAACTCTCCTAATCACGTAATTAACAACTGATAAGGAAATCTGAATTCTTAATTTAAGTCTTAATTCTAATTAGAAATATTATTAATAACTTCAAAAGAAATCCTACCCTACTCCCTATCAGCCAGCCCCCACTCCCTGCCCCAACCCCCCCCAATCCTCTTCTCCCTTGAAACCACAAGCCAACCCTCCCCCAACCCTCAACTTTCCCCATCCCCCGAACCACCCCTTCTCGGAATCTGGTCGTTCTTCTTCTACTCATTCTCTCTGACCGCTGACTAGACTGCGGTTGCTAGGAGTGGGTTTTTCTAGGTTGCACTAATTTTCCAGTGAGTGAGTGGGTTTATCTGCGTTGGACTGATTTTTCCGGTGGGTGGCTTGGAGTGGATTTCAGGAGGTCTATTAGTAAAGGTTGGGGTTTGTCGATGTGTTCAACGAAAAGTTGGGTGATTTACCATGGTCGAGTCTTGGTTTCGAAGGGGTAGGGGGAGCTGGGGCAGTGGTTTATGGGGTAGTGGGTAATGGGGGTGGTTTCGGGGTGTTGGAGGGTTGGATGGTGGTTTCGGGGTGTTGGAGGGTTGGATGGTGGTTTCAGGGGAGGAGGAGGGTTGGGTAGGGAGTGGGGATTGGGGTTGGGGTTGGGGTGAGCGGCTGGTAATTAATGTTTTTGTTAAAACATAATATAAGTACATGATTTTTAACTGGTCAAACAGGTTGTAGGTGTAACTGAATTATCAAAAAGTTAGGACCATTGTGGGAAGATCAGACCGGCAAAAGTAGGATTATTCCCACATGTCTTCCCTTAGTACTTTTTCTATTTGAACTCGAATATGAAAATACGAAAACTGAATAAGTAAGATTGTTCAATATCATGGTCATTTTTGTGTATTTTTATGATTTCGCAAGTTGTAAAACATGAGTTGTAACAAAATTGAAGTTAGTCATACGTGTAGTATTCAGTTTTATTTTAAAAACAAACAACAATGACTGAAGATACTTTTTTTCCTAGTTTCCATAATTTGGCTGTTGGTTATCTGTTTTATAAAAAATGATAAACTAAACAAAAAATTATAATGAACAGACGCATAATTTCTAGGAAAAATTGACAAGAATAATCCGACCTTTGGCCGGTCTTCCATCAATGGTACCACCTTCAATTAATCCAGGTATAATCCGACCTTTGACACCCATATTCTCTCATTGGTACAGGATGATGGCAACCTGTTTGACTGACTACAATTACCGTTGACTTTCTTTTAAAAAAAAACTTTTTTTAAAAATGAAAACACACCCCCAGACCCATTCCCACCCTCACCCCATCCCCTCCCCTTCCCCCACTGCTGCTCACCGGCGACCGACGACCGGCGACCGGCGACTCGACCAAGAAGGGGCCCACCACCGCAATTCTCCGTCTTTATCATTCTCCCTCTCGCCCCTTTCTCTCTTTCTTTCTCTGGTTTCCAAAGTTCTATCGAAAGAAGGGGGTAGGTGAAGGTGGTTTGCGGTGCGGACGCGATGGTGGTGCTGGTGGCTGAGTCGCCGGCGGTGACTTTGGCGTTCCGGCAGTGGTAAGTGGTGAGTGAGTGTGTGAGTGATTGAGTGTGAGTGATATGTTGGAAAGGGGAGGGCGTGGGGTGGCGGGGGAGGGGGGGGTGGCAGCAGAAGGGGAGGGGGTGGGGTGGCAGGCGCAGGGGAAGGGGGAGGGAAGGGGGGTGGGGTGGCAGGCGCAGGGGAAGGGGGAGGGTGGCCGCAGAAGGGGAGGGGGTGGGGTGGCAGGCGCAGGGGAGGGGGGGGGGAGGGGGGTGGGGTGGCAGGCGCAGGGGAGGGGAGGGGGTTGGCTGGGGAGGGAAATTAATTTAAATTTTTTTAGTTTTTTTTTTAATAACTTTGATTTAGAATTTTAATTAAAAATTTAAGTTTTAAATATACTTAATTAGCTATTAATCATATAATTAGGAGGATTACCCATGATTGTAGGTCACCATGACTTACCAACAGGTGAGGGACCAATGAGAGAATATGAGCGTCAAAGGTCGGATTATACCTGGATTAATTGAAGGTGGTACCATTGATGGAAGACCGGCCAAATGTTGGATTATTCCTATTAATTTTTCCTAATTTCTAATTTTGTTGTTGTTAGTTTTGAAAATAAATATGAATACTGTCAATATGAGTAACAAAATCAACAAAAATAGCAGTGATAATCTTGTGCTACCTTACAACCCTACGCTGATGCAAAAGGTGTAAGTTTTTTTCTAACTTTTTTATGAATGCATACACATTGGTCTAGAATGACACTACTTATTTTAATCGACTATCCTTTCATGTAATAAATTAATTTGTAAATTTTCTTTTAATTAAACAAAAGAAAAGAAAAGAGGTAGTGATTGTGTTTTTTTTTTGGGATGGAGTGGCAAGGAGGCAACATCGATCATCTGCCCTCGCCACCACTTTATTTCGTCTCTTTGTTGTTAGTAATTTGTTTTAGTGGGCTGTTTGGTAATGGTCTAATGGGCATGTTTATATTTTAATGCTATGCTTTCTGATTCTTTTATTGCTAATGCCTTTATTGCTGAATCAGCCTATTGGGTGTGCATTATGGGCGGTTGCTGTTGCTGTAGAATAGTTTTTATGTTGCAGCAAAAACAGCAGTAGCGTAAAACGACTCCTAATAGTAATGAGTTCATCATCTTTTATTCCGGAAGATAGTGCGGGAATCAGAATTCCACAAAACATTCTTCCTCATTCCTATTGGAGAAAGATGCATCCTTGTAACTTTGTAAGTTATGAGGTTGTCTTATTCGTAGAGCCTAAACTACGTACGCATTAGCGAAAGAGATTTAAGATATGGGCACAGCACCTATCATGATGAGAATATAATTGTTATTCCCCCATATTATTTCTGTATCCAGCCCGTTTATTTTTGTCTTTTTGCTCTCAGTCAGAAAATATCCCCAACATTTGTTATTCCCTTCGTTTCAAATAGGTTTAGGGGGCGTTTGGTTCAGGGCTACATACAGGAAAGGGAAAGGGAAAGAGAATAAACTGATTCCATTTCCTTATATGTTGTTTGTTTTGGAGGGTTTGTTACCCTCCGTTTCCCCTCCTTACCCCCAAACCCCTCTACTTTGATTCCCCACACCCCCCTCCACTTACAAATGGGGGTAAGGAAAACCCCTTATGACCATCCAACTCTCCTTTGACCACCAATCTCCATCACTCCACCCACCATACTCTTTTACAACCACCCAACAACCACCACGTCTGCCCACTTGAAACCATCCAAACCCTCCCCAAACCACCAACCCACCCCTGTAAAATACCAACCACTCGCCTAAAACCACCAAAGCCGCACCCAAAAACCACCACACCAGCCCCAAAATTAAGTGAGACCCACAGGAAATTCACCAGCACAACCCGCCGGAAACCACCCCAGCCCCCAAAAAACCAAGACCCACCCAAAACCACTACCCCAACCCCAAAATAAACTGAGCCCCACCCGAAAATAAACCAAACACCACCCGAAAACCACCAGTCCAGCCACCGAAAACCACCAACCCACCCCTAAAAACTACCGAATACTCGCCCAAAGAGTCAACAACTTCTTTACTATTCGTCGGCGAGATTGCTGGAGAATTTAAAGCCGGCCAGCGCCGGTTTGGTCGGTGTAAAGCGACGCCGTTTTCCACCTATTTGAAACCATTTGAGTGGTGGCCCATTTGTCGTACCATAGAAAGTGAGAGACACTGGTCAGACAGGAGAGACGACAGTTTCTTAGGGAGAAGGAAGAGAGAATAGAGGGAGGACGGGATGGTCTGGTTGTTGCAGGGAGGGGGAGGGGTGGAGGGGGAAGGGATAAAATTTTTTTACCAAACAACTTTTTTAATGAAAGGGTTTTGTTTTCCTTTCCCCCTCTAACCCTTACTTGGTTCTATTCCTTTACCCCTCTTCCATCCAAACGCCCCCTTATTATTATCTGACTCAAGTTTTTTGGGAAGTAAACTAAAAAGTATAGAGAAAAAATAGATAAGGAAATGTATGTAGAGCTCAACTTTAAAACATGTAGAGAGAAAATTTTCGGTCCAAAAAGACTATTTGAGATATCCCTTATAGAAATATATGGTTGTTTCAGATTAAAGAAACACAATGTTATTTTTGTGAAGTGGGCTAGATCAACTATTGATGTCGAGGACGTGTGAAAGGGATGAAATATGTTGATCCTGCAAAACGAGGAAAACTGGCCCAATACAATAAGTGTAGTGATTTCAGTGTAGCAGAAAAATTACCCAATTAAATAAAAAAAGTCACATTTATAGGTACCCTCTGCCACTGGATGGCGTTATTTTGAAAAAGACGATGCTCAGGAGTCAACGCTCATGAGCTGTCGTTGGGCAAGGTCTAAAGGTAGAGAGGTTGGTCATTTCATGTTTGTTAGGCCTAACAAGGATTATAATTTTGTATGGTACAAGCTAAAAAATATCTAACCAATCAAATTATTTCAAAATTAGTTTTATACTTTCACGAGTTTCCAACTTTTTGATTCCGACCTTTGAGAGAGTTGCATAATCACGTGGCACAATAGTTGCTATGAAATTGAGAGTATAGAATTTACATAAATAGCTAGAGTATCTATCCTTTTGTCTTATATAATGCTCCTTGTCTTTTTTTACTTGTTACTACTTAATTTTATTCACAAATTTTAACCCCTTTTTTCAAGATATAATTATAATGTGAATATTTATGTAATAATACTACATATTAATGATGAAAGGTAGGTTTTTGAGACCGTGCTATAAGAAATGACGAGAAGAGTATGTAGTAGTACAAAGTTAAGATGACACGAGAATTGGGTACCATTAGAAGGGTAAACTATCAATGCTAGTTAGGAAGTATTCCCTCCATCTCAATTTGTTTGCAATATTTGCTTTATCACGGTTTTAGAGATACAATTTCAAAAACTAATAGAACGAGGTATAGGAAAAATGACAAAAATGTATATTTAGAAAGTATGTATTGACATGAAACAAACAAAATCCCACATGAGTATGTTTTTCCGTTATATTTATAAACACAAAGACCATCAAAATTGCAATATAAATAGTGCTCAAATTTCATGTACAACAAATAAAATGACATGGAGGAGTTGCAATTAGTAACACATTCCTTAGTTTAGATCAAATCTTTTCTCAACGACTTTAGGGAAGAAGTGGTTGATGTTAAGATTTGGGCCTGCGTTATAAGGCAGGGCAACTTAGGGTATGAAGTACAGTGCTATCATATACACTCTGCATAAGTATTTAGACAAGGTTCTTAAGTCGCATCTTTCCTCATTGTTAAATCAAATTATATAAGATTATAAGTCATGATATTTGAAAAGTATACATTAAAGTGAATAAAAAATATTAGATCATATATGACTATATTTTTTATATTTTCAAATATAAAGTCACAGCTAGATTTATAAAGTGTGACCATATTCACCTTATTTATATCATTTATTTGATACCCGTGTATGAGCTTTGGCATTTTGGGAGCATGTACTTCTATATTTTGCACTCTACTTTATTTGATGAACTAGACTAACTCTTCAAAAAAAGATATTTTAAAAGAAAATGATATATATGTTACATTATTAGCTTGATATTCGATTAAGATCATTTCATTCACCTAATTTTCACTAATTTGGGCCTTGAGGGGCAATGCCCGAATACAATGGTGGTAGACAATTGAAAATATAGTATATCAGATTACAAATCCTCTCCTCTGCTGATCAATGCAAGTTGAAAGCATTTGATGAGCACATAACAACTTTATTTTCACCATATTTTTCCCAAGTAAGAACCAAATCCAGGTACACATATGACCTTTTAACTAGATCAATAAACCACAAGCACAAAACAAAGTTTTGCACATAAACTATTCTTTTAGGACCAAACTTTCATGAACTTTACTAAGCAAAAATCTCTTCATCTGTTTTGGATTCTAACTTGGCTTTCTCTAGATCCTCTTGTTTCTCCTTGGCAAGCTTCTTAAGCCGTGCAAGCTCGAGGTCCTTGCTCATCTTCCTCCTATACATCTCCGAGAAAGTGATGGGCTCTTCGAGGATTGGTGTTTCTCCTTCCCTTATTGCCAATGGGTACACTATCGCCTCTGGGGCCGGATTCTGAAATGTTGCTATCGATAACCTGCTGCAGTCTGAGTTCACAACAGCTTGATGGTCTGCATTCTTGAATCTCCCATTGCTCAAATACTTTCAACCCCAAAATTGTAAAGTAGAACACAACATAAGGTGATTTCAAAGTAAGAAAGATAATCAATTTTCTTGTATTTGCATTAAGTTGTAACTAACTCGCCTGCCTATGAACTCTGCATAAATAGACGAGATTCCACTATTTTCTTCCATTTGCTATCAATGCTCTTCTATGTACTACAGCATTGATTGGAATGGGTTTCAATGTTAGTGTTCT
Source organism: Patellifolia procumbens (assembly GCA_947645195.1). Classification (NCBI taxonomy): domain Eukaryota; kingdom Viridiplantae; phylum Streptophyta; class Magnoliopsida; order Caryophyllales; family Amaranthaceae; genus Patellifolia; species Patellifolia procumbens. The sequence continues at coordinate 8,302,531 of CANSGD010000144.1, forward strand.
AGCCAATCTCGTTATGTTCCCCTCCAAAATTGTCCAACTTCATCAAAACGATAGTTGAATATTGATTTATTTCCTGTGCATACGTCTGTACGTGTTGGCCAGCTTAATTGCAAAGTATCAAAAAGTAGTATCTCGTTTACATTACCATCTTTCGCTATTTTGTACAACCCTCTCCCAACCCCGAAAAAACAGGGGGATCAATTGCACATTTCTGTAGTTGTGTTCATTATTACTACTGGAAAAGTCCAAAATGGGTGGGGGGATAAACAACTTTCCTATGACATAATTAATATTTTACTAGACATAACTGTCTCGGGACGAAAAAAAGAAGGAAAGCGATGGAAACACATGGTGCATACTACATACCAGGCAGTCAGGCACAACCAGGCAGGGTCTTAAGTTTTTAGAGCATGTTGACTAAGAAGTATGTGGTGATCTACTTTTCGATCAACTTGCAACTTACAAGCAGCTGTACCTGTAATGTAACAAGTTGTACTAGCTAAAGGAATGATACCAGTCTGCCTATAATTAGGAACTTAGGATGGACCCTCATGATCAAATGGCAGACGCTACAGCTGTGCTGGTTTGATATCATTTTACAGCCACACGAAGAGGCCTGTGTCATCGTCTTTTACAACTAATAGTTGTTGTTTTGGTTGTAGAGTAGAGATACGGGGTACGAAAAGGAAAAACAAGAACTGAGAAATAGAAATTTGATTGCACATCTATCATGGCATTCGTACACCTAATGGACCTAAAAAATTTACAGAATACGGAAATTAAGAAAACGACTATATGGCCGGCTCTATCATGTCATACATGATACATTCACCTAATGAACCTAAGAATTTCACATTTTTTCTAAGACAATTTTTTTTAGAAAGTAGCTATTCCATGTACACATGTGGGCCTCACCAACTCTCTTATCTCCTAATCAACTAGGGAGGCGGCATGAGGTATTCGATTCCACCAAACGGCTGGAAGATCGGGGGTGGATCCACACGAGAGTTTGAGTATAGCCACTAATAACTAGTCAATATCCGGAAATGCAAGTAAAACCCACAAAAAGAATACATAATAAGAGGAGTATGGACTTACATGGCCATGGTCACCAAGGTTAACCACAAAGGCACCAGGAATGGGCTCAACGGTGATCCAAGTCTTACCACCATCGCGAGTAGCCTGCAGCCCACCAACATGGTCTTGGAGGAGGAGGGTGATGGTGCCAGGATCGGTGTGGCGTTTGAGCCCAAGGGTGAGGTCAGGTTGTGGACACTTGGGGTAGTAATTTACCACAACTTTTTGGTCCATTTCAACACAGGCCTTGGTAAGGGCTTCAGTATCTAGGCCCATAGCCTCAGATAACACCCCAAGCAGCTTGCAGGCTAAGCCCATTAGCTTGTCACTGTATTCTTCTGTTACAGTCCTCCACCCTTCTGGCTTGTCTGGCCATCTTGAGTAGTCCCTACTCTTGACTGGGTATGAGAAGTAAATTACTATTTCCCTCCAGTCTTGTACTGCTTCTCCCTGCATTTGAACAATCATGATTTTAGTTCAGTTCCGATTCATTCAGTCTACTAACTCCGTAACAAATTGAATGCAACAAACCATTGTTCACGCATTTCAAGGAAGAGATTTAAGGGTGTAAATGAGCAATTAATCAAAAAAAAAATTAACACAAACAAGAATGAGAATATATGTTGCTTGTCTTAAGATTATTTTGATTAATTTGCTCGTTTACATCCTTAAATCTCTTCCTTAAAATGCGTGCAAAATAGTTTGTTACATTTAATTCGTTACGAAGGTAGTAAAATATACGGGCCTATTGATATTCTTAATCTCCTTCAACATCTCTTAATCTATAATTTGTATAACTATAAACACATATGAATTTAATTTTAGGATATAATTATAATTCGAATCTGAATTGTGTAATTATATTTCGAGGAGAATTAAACCAATGTTTTGATTAACTACAAATAAATTCACCATTAAGAACCATAATTATTGAATATTTAACCCAAAAACAAAAACTTTGGATCATAAGTATTTGTAGTTTTATGGACTGAATTAAGCCATAGCCTGGGCCTCAAAACCACTCAATTTTGATTTCTGGAAGCTATTACTGTTGAAATTCCAAAAATACCCTCTTTTGCAATCAATACCCCCCTTCATCTTTTCGTGTCATTTTTGAGGAAATGCAACTTTGAGTTGTAAAAATTGAAAAACACATACTTCGTACAAAATGGACTATAAAACCTTTTAGGACTATGTTTTTACCTTTGTTCGAGAGCATAAATGGACTAACTAAATGTGTCACTTTATACAAAATTAGAAATAAATTGCAAAATATAACACGAATTCAAATAACACGAAGGTTTTAACACCCAAACCTACACAGATATTAAAAGTCAAAGATACGCATTGGTAAATTATAACGAAAAGAGAGTTACCCGAAGATGACTGGAGACAATAAAACCGCCCTTTTTACCCCCCGACATATCAAACCGGAGCTTCTCATCAGGAGGAAGTGCAAAAAATTCACGAGCCAAACGAGACATTTCAGAGATAAGATCAATATCAATACCATGATCAATCACTTGAAATATTCCCCAATCTTCACACGCTTTTACTATTTTACTACAGATTTCAGCTCTTTCTCCTCCGGAATCGATACCGGCGAGAGAAATGACTGGAATTTCACGGCTAAAATCATTGTACGCAACTTTAGGCCTTTCATCTTCGTCTCTAACAAAGCTGAGATTCAATGTTTTCTCACCTTCAAGTGCAGTTAGTGTTGTTGGTTTTTCAGCCATTTTTTTCTTCGTGATCTCAAAGTTGTCAAATTTAGAAATGGTAAGTTGAAGTGAAGTTTGGGAGTTTTCAAGTTATGGAAATGTGAAGGTGGGCTAATAAATAAAGTAAGAGCAATAAGTAACGAACTATCCTACGTTGACGCTACCATCTAGTCCTCGTGCATCAACGTATGCCAACTACCCGTTAAGGCGCTCACTTCACTCGTCTTTCTTTCGTAATTCATGGAATGTAACGACAATGAGATTGATTAAGGACCAGACCCGCTGGTCAATAGCGGATCCACAAAAATTATTTAGTGGGGTCAAAGTATGATTATTAATTTTTATTTAGGAAAATTTTCAAAATAATTTTACAATTCTATCAATTCAAGTGGGGTCGCTCGACCCCACTCATTAGAGAGTGGATCCGTCACTGCCTCTTATGTTTTTGCCTTTTATTTCGCAATATCAAATATAGTAGCAAATCCTATATTTTATACTGCAAATCTCTATATTTAAAATGTAATTTTTTTATATTTACATGGTAAATTCTATATTTTATACATACATGAAATAAGTTCTTAAAGTTAAGTTTAACTTCATTACTTTGTTTTTTAACTAGCTCTATATGCACGCGATGCATGTGGGATCATGTAAAATTCTACATAAAATTATAATAATTAGTCTTATTAGAAGTCGTTTAGTTTACACAATTCAGGTTTAAAGTATGGGTTTGGAATGAGCTAAACCCATACCAATATACCATGTGTTTGGCTGGAATTTTTTTGATTTTAAAATTTATACCTCAAGATCCATGAGATATGGGGCTTAGAAACCCTTAGGGGAGGTGGATATGTCTCGTCCCAGCCCCTTATGTCTAAACTAACAAGAGAGACTAACAAATACTGCAGTCAATAAGCTTCTCTAACGTTATCTTCTTTCAATAGTCTTGAGCTCTTTCATAATGTACTATAAAGACTCCACATGTAATTTTTTTTTCTTTTCTCTAACAATGAGTTAATTAAAATAGCTTTGATGGTAGAATTTTTTTTTCATCTTGTAATCATATAATTTTGCAATTTTTTCTTTTCATGAAAGTTGTGTTCGTATGATCTATTTTTTTCCTTTACGTGTTAATCATCATTTTTTAAGAAACACAATGACTAGTGAAGTGTGTTGGCTAGCAATTATTATCCATACCATGTCTAGTTTTTTCGAATTTTCCGTCACGAACTACTTCCTCCATTTCTTTTTTGTTAGTCATACTTTCCGCTTTATCTGTTTCTTTTTGTTGTCCTACCTTTTCATCTTTTCATATAGGAAAAAATTATATTACTCATCTACCCTACTTATCACGTTTTGATCCCCACACTAGTATTTAGGCTCAGGCGATGCTCTGGGATTTATATGTATTATACTTTAGTACTTTAAGACAACTAAAATTTGGTGTAGAAAGATGTTAGTAAAAAGTCATAGATTAATAATTTAAATATTGTACCTTAATTATTATTTTTCATTGAAAATATATAGTATCATTAATATCATTATTAGTATTGATAAAAGAAGCAACAAAAATGTAGTAGTACAGTGGTTAGAGCATTTATCTTCCACACTTAAGGTCGTGGGTTCGAAACTTCTCATGGACAATTTGTATTTTTTAAGAGAGAAGTTGATAAAATATTGTTGTAAAGAATGGAGAGTGACACGTGGCGGATTGCAACCTGTGATTACGCTTTTTAATATATATATACATAGATGTACCTTATAATTTTCGCTTACATACTTTATGCTACATCTGTTTTGCAAAGAATGTTATATTTGCGTAGTAAACACTATTCACAAAGTTCACTTTGACCATAACTTTTGATTTATATGCAAAAAAATATATAGTCATATAGGATCTTGTTGGCTTCGTCTTGATATGCACTTAATTAATATTCACTTTTTATAATTTTTACAAATGCACAATTAGAGATATTAATGTTCAAAGCTTGCATTGGCATGCGTGAAAAAAAAGAAGTGTAACCATTTATATGAAACGAAGGGAGTGTACATTTACTATAAAATAAGTGGACTTCTTAATTGTTGTCCCCACCCACATGCCTATGACATCAACTTCCTTGACATTTGACATTTGGAGTTACAGTTAATGGGACAAACAAAAAGGAACAGAGGGAGTATATTTATATGATGATTTTTTGTTTCTTTTCAATTTTCCACACAAATATATTCATTTATTATTATTATTAGGAAAATTTACGAAAAAACACCTTATTTGTTATAGTTTTTGTGAGAAAATATCTTACATAATTTTTTGTGAGAAAACACCTTATATGTCAATTTTTATCAAAATGCATACCTTTTTGTTTGATTTTGACTAAAAAGTCAAAAGTTTGGACATTGGCCCTCCAACTTTTCGTTCATTTTTGCGTGAAAGATTTTGACCTTCTTCTTTTTAATGTGTGCCTCACCCACGCAAAAAAAAAAAAATTTAAAAGGTTCAATGATCGAAAGTTTGATTTTTTAACTAAAAAGTTTGACAACAAGATGAGCACTTTGATGAAAAGTGACATAAAAGGTGTTTTTTCACGCAAAAATTTATATAAAATATATTTTCCCCCAAAAACTGTAACAAATAAGGTGTTTTTTCGCAAATTTTCCTTATTATTATTATCATTATTCTCAATTAGCTAATCACCAAGAATCGTATTGATATGATTTTTTTTCAATTTTCTAATCACCAAGAATCATATTAATGGATAATTCTACAATGGATACAATTTATTGTAGCCAATATAGCTATTTAAATCTAAATCTTTCATTAGTTGTAAGCTCATCTTGACCATTAATCTAAATGATTTAATTAAAAAAATTCAATTTTTTAGAAGTTAATTATATTTAATGGACAATATACAAAAATTAAGGGTTGAGATTGAAACTATTGCAATGGCTATAATTTTATTGCAGCAATTGAATAATTTTTTTTCTCAATTTGCTGACACCAGCATTGAATAATGCATATAATATATCTTGCAAAAGTTGTTTTGCACTTTCTTTTATTTTCTAAGCTTGTATGAATTTGTAATATTATTTTATAGCATGGTTTAAAATTTTTCGATCTTGGAAAAAATATAGCCAAAATTCACCCTTACATATGTAAATATTATAAGATAATATTGAAAGTAGAGGGGGAAAAATATTTGTGATATATATGAATTGTTTTTGTATTTGAATCTTGATTTCAGAATATTTTAAACCAAACACTAGATAAGGGTATCATTTTCATTCCAGAACTGAACCAAACACATAGTATTAGATATCAAGTTCCAACCCCATGCCACCCTAGTCTGATTCCTTACCAGTTACCACCTTGTGAAATAAACGGGTCCTCAGGTCTTTTGTATTTTTTTTCAAAATTTAAAATGTGAAAAAGCTTAAATATAGAGAGAGAATTAAGCCATCTAACTAGGATTTTTTTTAAAAATATTATTGAGTTTGTATCCCACTCTTCTTCTCTTATACAATAGAGATTTTTGTAATTTTGCAAAAGATTATAAAAATGCCACCAATTATCACTTTATTTTTAAGTGGGGGTTATTACTTCTTACTTTCCTAGTATTAGAAATTTCGCTATAATATCCTGCCTCCAAGTACGTGATTTAGGCACTCTAAAAATTAATTTAGACAATTTGACTATAAATATACCATTTTTCATGTTATACTCATAAGTATGAGTGCCTAAATTAATTTTTTGAGTACATAAAATATAATTTTTCATGGTGTACTCATCTCTATTCTATAAGTGAAGAAGAGGGGGACACCAAAAATCAACATTTATCTTTTTTTTAATGCCTAATTAAATGGAATAACTCTCCCCATAACTAACTATTTTCTCATTTTAAAATTTTGAATAAAGAAATACCAAACACCCTAAATAAACTAAATGTTATTTTTATGCAAAATTTGACATTGTTCCGCACGCAACGTGTGCATATAACTCTAAGCAAACCGCTAATTCTAGAAGAAGAGGTTGGCGCATGTGATTTTCATCCGACTTTCCCAGCAGCGAATTAGCATACCTACTAAAGCTTACTTGGCCGATTTTGCTCCTTTCATTGCACCTACCACCGCGATCATACTATCAATCTCTTGACTAGAGAGTTGTGGGTGACGTAAATTTGCTAAATCAATGGGAAATAAGGTAACGGAAAAGTAGTCACGGGCACAAAACACTTTTTTTTTAAGGTAATGTGGTGGATCCCTGGCCAGATCTCAACTAGCATATTTTTTTGATCTGGTGTTTGCGGGGTCCGATATTTGAGAGCAGGGGGGAATGGTAAGGGGATTCCACCCCCAAATGCCCCTAGTGGGATTTAATCTCATGACCTTCAAGTCATGAGGTCAAACCTGTACCACTAGACCAAGCCAAGCTTTATAGGCACAAAATACTTAGGGCGTTATTAAACATAGCCCGTATTTACCACATTACAGCCCGTATTTTATAGCAAATTGTCCAAAATACCCTTATTAAACATAACTTATGTCCCGCTTTTTTGAAAAAAAAAATGGAAATTTTTTTTTATTTTTCTAAATTGAAACCGGATGGAGTTTTCGGTACCGTGTACCGAAAAGTCCATCCGGTTCCGTAATTAAAATTGAATTTTCATAGAACTGGATTGACTTTCCGGTACCGTGTACCGGAAACTCCAACCGGTTCCGTCAAAATTCAATTTTTTTGAATTTTTTTTTTTTGAATTTTTTAAAAGGAAGTGAGAAAAGGAAGAGGGGTAATATAGACTTTTCTACCACGTATTTATACATATACGGGCTGTGAGCTAGTAAATACGGGTTGTGTTTAGCCGCACACAATACTTATGTTCTATACAATCTCCGTTTTATATGTATTACAACTTTTGACATTTTACACAATTGATACATTTTTCTTTGACCTTTTTTTGTGATTTATACATAAGGATAAATATAGTCATGTGGAATCTTCTTAAATTCGTCTCTATATATGCTTAATTGATATCAATTTTTTATATTTTTTACTTAGATAAATTAGACATATTAGAATCCAAAGTAGTGAATCGGAAGACGTAAAACTCCCTATGTTGCAATACATATGGAACGGAGGTAATATTATATTTTTAAGGTGGTCAAGTTAATTATTGAGTAGTACTATTTGATCTAAATGGTAAAAGAATGTCCCTTATCAACAATTCAACAAGATACACCTTAATGTATCAAGTATTAGCTCGGTTCTCCACCTAATTTTAAGTACGATTAGTAAAAAGAAATGGAAATAGTATTTTGTTTTATCCAATGCAATATTAGCAACAATGCCACATTGTCGACATATTAGATTTAGATTTTTCTTTTTTTTTGGTAAGAAGAAGTGATCCATACCTCGCTTGGGTCCTAATGGGCCAGGCACTATGAGAAAGGAGTAATGATAAGGAAAATCTACTCTCAAAGTGTCCCTAGTGGAGATTGAACCCCCAACCTTAAGGTTGAAAGACTCTCTTCTTTTCACTAGACCAAGTCTTGCTTGGTGATATTTGATTTAGATTAGATTTCAAGCATATACTATAATACTCCCTCCGTCCCACAATGTTTTTCCCACTTCATTATTTTATACCTCACATATATTCAAGAAGTGGGAATAATATTGTGGGACGGAGGGAGTACAAGAAAAGCAAACCATACCTTTATCTTTGTATTTGTTTTAAAATCATTGGATTATACTCCATTTACTATTCTTTATTATTAGAGATTTTTCATGAGACACCCTTGAATTTTTATAGAATGCACAACAACACAAGGTACCTCTTTGGTTTAAAAGAGGAACCTCGTGTCAATAAAGTTCTTAATAAATCCTTTGTATACCCATAATGACTAATAAACGTCAAAAGATGTGTATTTACCCTCAAAACAATTAACCAGCACATCAAATGGTTGAGATTGGCGGAAGAGTTATTGGGACAAAGGGACTAACTGACTTTGGGAAACTGTCGGGGGTTGATTGACTATATTTTGACGTTGGTTAGTCGTCAAGGATATATGAAGAATTTGATACATATCTTCGAGATACCCGATGCATTTTTCAAAATGTAAGCGTACCTCATGTCTTCTTTAAAAGTTTATGGGCACCCTATAGAAAATCCCTAGTTATTAAGTATGCTAGTATTAAGACTCAAACCATATGGGGGTTTTAGGTCTTATAATTTAATATTTAATTCAAGTTATTAAAGTAATTTAGTATAAAAAGTTGTAACTAAAAGAAGAAAATAAGTCATGTCATTCATAGTATGAATTGAGACTTATAGTTTAACCTTTGGTTTTCAATTATCTATATACTCCTCATGTAATATTCTCATATAAAAAATGTCAACGTGAAGATTCAAACTTATAACCTTAACTATGGGTGAAAGACTTTTAACTATCACTCCACTATACTATCACTGCTTCTTTTATCAAAATAAATGATGATATGTGAATGGAAATTAAGAGTTAAGTTGTAACTTTTAAAATCTATCATAAATGATATGCCTTATTTTCTTCTTTTGAATGATATATTTTTCGCATTAAAAGACATTATGTATCTTTAATGACTTATAAATTGTAACAAACAAAAAATCGGAGCATCGTCCGGAAAATCTCTATTAAAATCCCATGTATATTCATTAATTTTGATGAAAGAAGAAATAATAGTAAAGGATGGAGTGATAGATTAATGGTTTGATCTTTGTCTGTCATAGTCAATATCCAATACCATCTTTTTTGAGATAGGAATTATTTTCCCCATTCATATCCAAAGGGCCTAATCTACTATCCTAGATTGTTATCATTTAGGAGGTGCCAATCAGCTAATGTAATGTGCTTTTTCTCCTACTATAAAACCAGTCAAATAATCAACTTGTCTAAGCCAAATCAAAGTTCACTTGATTTGTCCAATCCAGAACTTGAAATAATGTTCTCCATTATCATTATTCATTAGCAGGCTAATTCCGTTGTTGTGGACTAGTGTGTTGAACTTATAATTGGTAGGAAATTTCAAATATTGTGCATTGTAATTGGTAGGAAAATTCAAATTGCCTCAATAGCTTAGACAAGGTTCAGACTCCCTTAATTTTCTTTACACAAATAGTTCTTGTTGATATTGATTACATTTAACAATCGGTACATTTAGATCATGTCATTTTTCAGATAAGTTATTTTGAGTCTATTTTACTTCTCCCATTTCAAAATAGTCCGAACACTTATCATGACATATAATCTAAAGATAAGTTGTTGATTGATCGTTAATTTTTACTTCCTTCGTTTTTTAATACTCGCACCATTGAACCAGTTTACGCAACCCAATGCACAATTTAGATGTTAAATATCTTTAATTATACACAATAAAAAAATGCAAATTAGATTTTAATAATCTATACATTGAGACGAATCTAACAAGATCCCACATGTCTATATTTTTTTCTTACATATAAGTCACAATATTGATTTAAGTGGCCATGTGTGAATAGTGTGAAAGATAGAAATGGTGCGAGTAAAAAATACGAAGGAAGTATTATTCTAAGTGGTTGTTTGGTATGCAGGAAGAATCACATGCAATGGAAATTCCCAGGAATTTATATAGTAGCCAATTGTTTGGCTAACAAAAAGTAACAAAAATAGGGATCTCAAAATTTCTAGGAATCTCAACTTCTCACAAAATGCAGTTGTCAACCAAATACTTAAGCCAAATTCCTATGAATTTGATTAGTAAAATAATTTCCTATGAATTAGAATGTCATGGGAATTTCAACTTCCCACGTAAACCAAACGACCACTAAGGCCCTGTTCAGTTCACCTTAAAATAATAATATTCAGTAAAAATAAGTTCAGTTCAGTAAAAATAAGTTCAGTTCAGCAAAAATAAGTTCAGTTCAGTAAAAATAAGTTCAGTTCAGTAAATATCAGTAGAGCAAAGAAGAAAAAACAACATGAATCAGTAAAAATAAGTTCAGTTCAGCAAAAATAAGTTCATTTCAGTAAAAATAAGTTTAGTTCAGTAAAAATAAGTTCAGTTCAGCAAAAATAAGTTCAGTTCAGTAAAAATAAGTTGAACTGAACAGGGCCTAAAAGTTTGGTGTGAGAGGTGATTAAAGAGTGTTGTTTATAAGAGGAGAGAGAATTTGAGGTAATATTTTGGTGCCAGAGATAGTGTATCTACGTATGTTTGGTAAGTAAGTCAAAGGAGAGTAGGAGTTAAGCATAAAAATTTAGTAGGATCATTTCTAAAATAGAAATATTCAAACTATTACGAGACAAATGAAAAAACCAGAAGTTAGGAGACAGAGAGAGTAACTATTATTATTTTTATTATTATTATTATTATTATTATTATAAAACAAAATTGATACAACCTACAAAATTCATAATTGAAATTCACACTTGGTCATACTCATAAATAAGACGACAAAATTTAAGTGGAAAGAAAAGAGAGGTATGTAACTTATGAGAGTGGACTAGTATTTAGGCCCCGGCGATGCTCGGGGATTTTTGTGCATTGAATTTAATAGTAGTGAAAATAAGTGATGTATAATTGTTGTGAAAAATTATCGAAAAAAAATTCATCTCATTTACAATATGCATTCTAAAAATTTACAACATAACTTTTGGTTTCTGTTCATACGTCATCATTGATTTTGATAGAAGAAGCACTAATAACATGTTCGAGTGGTGGTTGGAAACTCCTTATTGTATACTCAAGGTCATGGATTCGAATCTTCACATTGACATATTTTTGCATTTCAAAAATATACAATTAACTCTTGGTTTCTATTCATACATCATTATTGATTTTAATAGAAGAAACACTAATTGGAATGGTGGTTGGAACTCCTTATTGCATACTCAAGGTCACGGGTTCGAATCTTCACATTAACATATTTTTTTATTATATGAGAATGAAATGGATAGATTGTCATTTAAAGAGGGATGATGACACGTGGCGAATTGTAATCCTTGCTTACGCTTTTTAATATATAGACTAGTTTTTTTTGTCCCAGGCGATGCCCTGGAAAAATTCTTGTATTATCTTTTGTATATTGTTTTCTTTTTATATATATAAAGTATAGAGATAGGATAAGGTAGAAATAAGGGGAGAATTGGAATGAACAAACAAATTACAAATTGAAAAGGGATTGTAAGAAGAGTTTTTTTTTAAAATATAAATTGTAAAAAGAAAATAAGGTAGAATATTTAATGTGAAATTAGAATGGATAACTAAAGCATACGCGCATTAGAGAAAAAGTTTGAGGAGCTTATTTTTCTCATAACAAAAATTAAGGTAATGGGATACATAACTTAAAAGCAAAAATAGATCACAAAAAGAGGTGTAGCCTAGTGGTAAAGTCTTAGAATTCTACTTGATAGGTCACAAGTTCAAATCTTGTTGTATACATTTTGTAGGCATTTCCATATTCTGCGCAATTAATGACATGGAGTGACACGTGTCATATGACAATGTTTGCTTACGCATTTTAATCTCTATTATATAAGTGAAGAGGTGTGGGTGGACGCCAAAAAGAAAAAAAATAATCAATGAGTTTATTAAGTAATTAAGTTTTATTTTCAAATTTAACCATCAGATTTTTAATAAAAGGTGTTCAAAACTTATAACTAAAATATCTATAAATCTACAAAGTAAAAACAATTTAAAAAAATATCAACGATTATATTTTCTTGAGATCTATAGATAGACACCCACTTTGCTATATTTTTATATACTTTTGAAATTTTTTATTTTTAAATAAATGAGTAATTGATTGTTCATGAGTGAAGGCATATTTGATCAAATTGATCATGATAACATATTTTAGCATGAGTGAGAAACATGATCAAGTACTTTTGAATTTTTTCTCATTTGGACAATGAGCAAAAAGTACCTTACCGGGTACTATATAACAAAAATTGTAGTTGATGGTAGGGAGTAAGGGATGTTTTCAAAGAAATATGAGCCAAAATGAATTTAGCTTGAAAACAAAATATGTTGTATACCTTCACATTTTATCATGTTACAGTAGCCAAAACACACATCGTATGCAAATAAAATTAGGCTTTTTTGTTCAAAACCACCTAAAATTTTCACGTTTTTAGAAACTCCCACCTTAATGAAAGTTTCTTCTCAATTTCCACCTATCATTCCCAATTTTATTAGAAACTCCCATCACTTAATGATTTTTGTTAAATTTCGTTAACAAAACCGTTAAGTGGGCCCCATATATGCATTTTATTATTAGTTTAGGTTGAAATTGAAGTCAATTTCATCAATTTAAGGGCAAATCCTCAACAAATTTAGAGCAACTTTGGAACGAATTACAACTGTTTGGAAAGAATTACAACTATTTCAAGTTTCGTTTTGTTAACAAAATGTATATGTGGGACCCACTTAGCGGTTTTGTTGATGAAATTTGACAAAAACCGTTTAGTGGTGGGAGTTTTTAATAAAATTGTAAATAGTAAGTGAATTTTTTTAAAAAAAAAACATTAAGGTGGGAGTTTCTAAAAACATGAAAAGTTTAGGTGGTAAGATGCGACTATCAATAAAATTATCTACTGTAGATTATGAAATTTTATAATAAAATTGTTGTTTCACGTATATAGGTTGGGTGAGAAATGACTGGTCAAAGTGAGAATGTCTATATTTGTAAGAGCCAAAAAATAATTTCTCAAAGCCAATTACAAAAAGCCTCTCTAAGAACCAATAAAAAGCCCATTTCTTTGTACCCAAAAACAAATTTTGGCCCATTGGATAGAGTTTATTGACAATGACATTGCATTAACACTATCACCCTTATTAAAAACGATTATCCCAAACCCTAACGGCTAGTTCCTATTACAGCTTATCCCCAACGGTCGAATTTCCCACTTTAAAAGTTGCTCTTCTTTTCAGCTTTCCCTCATTTTCTTTGCCTTCTCTCAATCTCTTACGCTCCTCTCTTCATCTTTCTCGTCGCAAATTGTAACCCATTCAACAATCACAATTTTCGACGAACCCGAAAATGGAGACGCCTTCATCTACTCGAAGAATCACAAGGTCTCAAACCATTGCTACCAACAGCAACACCAAAATATCAAGTAATTTGATTGATATTCTTTAACAATCACTTCTTTCATTCATATGTTCTATTGGTTTTGTTTGTTTTCTAATTTGTGTTTAATTCTCTTTCAGGAAAGATGGAAGACTCTGAAAAAACTCTCTCCAATTCGAGACAAAGAATGAAACAAGATCGATCTGCATTGATTGATATAACAAATGATTCCCCCATTGTTGGTCTTGCAAGTGGAAGTTTGAATGGAACTCCACTCTCTTCGGTGTCGAAACAAAGGAGCCATTTTTGCAAGAAAACACCTGGTTCAGGGGAAGCTTTACTAAGAGGTCAAGTCAAGAATCTGTTGCAAAAGGTTGAAGAAGAAGCTGATATTTCTAAGTTTCTTAGCCAAAGCTGTGGGCCTCTTCGCAACGGATTTAAAGCTATCTTTAATTCTCCGGCTTGCCTTGTCGCTCCGACTCCGGTGAATACCCCACAAGTCTTGTATTTCTCCGCGGCGGATGAGTTTGAATCTTTAAGCATTGTTTCTGAATCCCCTATTGAAGATCAATTGGTATTACCTCAGGTCTGCTCAATTTTTTCTTCTTAATGTTAATTCTTTTTTGTGGGTTTGATTCATAATTTGATTTCATTTTCTGGGTTTGCATAAAAATCTGAACTTTTTTCTGGGTTATTTGTGAAATATTAGGTGATGGGTGGGATAATTGATGGAAAAAAGAAGTCAGAGAATGGGACAGAATCTGAGAAAGAACTGATGATATCAAGGACTTTGTTTCTTGATTTTACTGAGAAATCAGACTCCTCATCAGAGTGCTCTTCTGTGATGACTTACCAAGGAACGAGCGGAGCGGAGAAGGAAGTCGAGGAGAAAGTGGTGTCAATCGATGATGATGATGCTTCAATCTGGTCTATCCAAGTGAATGCAAGCACTCGAGATGATGACGAGGATGAGGATGAAGTGAATCAAGATGATAATGATGAATATTATGAGGAGGAAGGGGATGAAGAGGAGGATGATATGTTGTATCTTGATGAGTTGTGTGAAGGGATAAGTAACATTAGTGTGGGTGAGGAGAAGAAAGGGCCAAAATTCATGGGGAAGCACATAAAGTTTGTTTATAACAGTGATGATGAATTGGTTGAAGCATATGAAGAGTTTGATTCTTGTGAGTGTGAGAAGGATGATTCTGCTGACTTTCTGCATTTGAAGGGACTGCCAACTCCGAAAGGGAAGCATGTTCGCTTTGAGGATGAAGATGGAGATGAAAAGCTTGATTGTGGTGAGTGTAAGAAGGATGATTCTTCTGACTTTCTGCGTTTGACGGGACTGCCAACTCCGAAAGGGAAGCACGTTCGTTTCGAGGTTGAAGATGGAGATGAAGATTGAATGAGAGCATTTCATTAGTCTTCCTGTCATGGTGTTTCACATGTTTCTGAGAAAGTGGCTAACTTTCTGTGTTTTCTGATATTACTTTTGAGTCTGGGAATTTTTTAGGATTAGAATATTGATTGCAGTGGACTGATGTGAATCAATCAGTCCATGTTAGGAAACTTTCTAAATTGAATGTTATTAGCACTTCAACAATTTCTTACTGAACTACTGAATGATCTTTTGCACAACAGACTTCTTTTTTCTTTTGGTAAAAACAGAAACCTTTGCTATAGACACATAAAACATTTCATGACAAAATTACAATCCACAAAGTTCATAACAATAACCTATACTCCTATTTACATTACAAGATTCTAGTGATCTCCAATTCTGCCAATTCAATATTCTGCCAATTCAATATTCTGCCAATTCTGGTATATGTCCCTACATGTCAGCAATGTTATGTGTTTGTAAAAGTATTCCCACAGCTACCTTGCAATCCGAATACAACACCAATCCATCTTTTAGATGACTAGCTAACTTAGGCCAGCAAATGATTTCAGCTAAATACAACACCAATTGCGTACTTTGTTTCCCAAACCCATAATCCACTTTCCCCTGCGATCTTAATGACACCACCTAGGCAGCAATGCACCTTAGAATTTTAGAAGCAGCATCCACATAAACGATTGACCAGTCCTCCGCGCCCTCAAGGCTTTTTGGAGGATGACATTCTGTGGGGATGAGTTTACATTCCTAAAAACCATATTATTGTAGTAAAACAACACATTCCATTCCACCACTCCGTAGTTACCGTTGTTGGTCATGTTCAAATGAAGCCAGCTTACACAGCATACTTTGTTAGTGTTAAAACTAACCTACTGCAGTGTCATTTTTGCCTTGAAACTCCAAACTAAGGTTTCAAGCAACGCAAGTACACAACTAAGGAAGTTTCTGAAAGCCATACAAGTTTTCTTGGTCATTCCCATACAAGTTGAAGTTCCAGAAAGATTTTAGTTAACCAGAATTCAGAAAGTTCACACATGATCAGTAATTCCAGAAAATTTGGTTACTCCGGTGTCGTTTCTTTACATATACTCCTATGAGCTTCCTGTATGTCCATCTTTTATGCTTATTGAACTCCATAAAGGCTTCTGAATTCAAATGAAATTCACCCTTTCCCATCACCTCAAACACAAAAGGGTCTGTTGCAACTAATGGACTCTCATCCAAATTTACCACCTTCTTCAAAGCGAAATCCAAATTCTGCCCCATCCGTTTATCCATATAAGCATCCACTACACAACCATAAGTCACAAGATCAGGAACAACATTTTCATGCCTCATGTGTTTCAGGCTCAAATGAAGATCCCAGAACAAATTCATCTTCGAAAAGGCCAAAGCCCTTATGTTAAAGGTTGTAAGATCAGGCCGAAATCCTGCTTCCAACATAGCCAAAAACTCCCTTTGAAGGCTTTTCATCTTAAAATTAGCAGCATAAGAAAGAAGCAAAAGATTCCACAGAAGATTTCCAACATTCCTCCTACGCAAACCGACATCCCTCAAGAACTCCCCTAACACATAAAACTTCTTTTCCCTTATATACTTCAAGGAAACCATGCGAATCCCTTCTTCTTCAAGAAGAATTCGGGACTTCTTAAGACGACCATACGCAACTTCCATCTCTTCCAAAGAACCAAACATACTATAGTAAACAACATAGGCATTTCCAGTAACAGAATTCACTCGGAATCCCATCGAAACCATATCGTTCAACGCACGTTCCATACAATCAAGGCGTCCCCCCATCCCAAAGCATTTGATTGCAAGAGAATAAACCTGTGGCAGCCAGTCGAATGTTCGATCCTTAACTTGACTCAAAATCCCAGAAATCAAATCAAAATGCCCAGTTTTTGTATAAGCAATCACAAGAGCAGAAACTAAATGAGAACTAGGAATAAAGGAGCTGTTTAGACCTTCATCCCATAACATATGTGCTTCCTCAATAAAACCATTTTCAGCACAATATATCATAATTGCTTCCAAATTGGTAGAATCTTTATGTGAATCACTGCCAGAAATTGCTAATTGGGATGAATTTTTGATGGGCAAGAGTTTTGTTTGGTTAAATTTAGGAACTTGGTTGTGATGATCAATCATCTTCATCTTTATTTGGGAAGTAATTACAATTAAATGAGGTTGTTTGACAGATTTATGAAACCATGGTTGAAATAATTCAGAGGATATATGACAAGCTAACATTTTCAGAATTTAGAAGAATTTCATCACTGTCATAAGCTCAATTTACAATTACAAGAGGGGGAAATTAAATAACACAAAAACTAGAGACGAAAGTAGTGTTAAACGAACCTTCATAAAAAGGGGAAGATGGAGTTTGTGTTCTTGTTGAAAAAGTTCAAACTTGCCCGCAAATCTTTCAGCGGCAGTCGTTCAAGGCGGTGGTTTAAGGCAACGGTATAGAGGAGAGAGAAAGAAATTGGAGATTATTGGGGTTTTAATTCTTTTCAATGTTTTGGGCAATTAATCATCCCAATTGATGATAGATAAAAGGAAAGTAAAGATGAAGTTTTTGGGTTTGTTTTTTTATGGACAAGTCGTGGGTTTTGCTCAAGGAAGAAGACAATGGAGTTGGATGAATTTTTTTATTTTTTTTTTTATTTTTTTTTTGAAGGGATAAGGTTAGATGAATTTATTTGGTCTTGTTAGATTCGTCTCATTATATATTTTCAAAATATCATATTTTTATAATTTTTACCCATCAATTTTCCAAGATAAAAGTGATTGAAACCACGCGTTGGCAAACGTGATAAAAGAAACAGGTCAACTAATAAAAAACGGAGGAAGTATTATTTTGCAAAAGTGGAATTGCAATAAATTTGAAAGAAGGAATTGAAAAAAGGGTAATATAGTCAATAATAATATTATTAATTCTTGTCTCATTCTTATCCCAAATTTATGCCAAACAAGGAATAAGGAATTAGCTATCCTTATCTCCATCAACAAATCCTTATCCTTTTCCCAAATCCCAATTACTATCCCTATTTCTATCCCCATCACATACCAAACGTCCCCCTAATCTCTGTCTCGTTTTTACCGGTTGCCCGTTTCTTCTTTTTTTTTTTCCTTAAAAACTTATAAGATCTTATTAGACCCCATTCGACCTTATACACAAAACCTTATTAGTCTTGTTCGACCTTATCTGAATTTATCTAAACTTATTACACTTTATTTGACGTTATTCGACTTATCAGACCTGATTTGAACTTATCTGAACTTAGCTTACCTTATAAGGACTGAAAATAAGTTAAAAAGAACGGACTCATTTCTCTTCAGCTTATTTTCAGTTCTCTTCAGTTCAGCTCAGCTCTAATAAGTTTAGTTCAGTTCACTTGAGTTCAAATAAGTTCAGTTTTAATTCAGTTAACTTCAGCTCAAATAAGTTCAGTTCACTTCCGCTCCAATAAGTTCAATTCAGTTCGATTCATTATTTAACCATTTTTATTGTTATTATTATTGGTCTAATTTATTTTACTCATTATTGTTATTATTATTATTTTTTATTATTTTTATTTTAATACTATCTCCGTCCCATATTAGTTGCAATAGTTTGACTGACACACTTGCCAATACACAACTTTGACTACTAATATATTTAACTATCAATTAGTAAAAAATTATGAAAATTTGGTATGTCAATATTATACATTGGGTCTGTTTTCTTCGGCATAATTCAACTGAACTAAACTGAACTAAATTAACTGATTGGAGCTGACTGAACTTAACTTAACTTAAC
The DNA here is from genome assembly GCA_947645195.1 of Patellifolia procumbens. Taxonomy (NCBI): domain Eukaryota; kingdom Viridiplantae; phylum Streptophyta; class Magnoliopsida; order Caryophyllales; family Amaranthaceae; genus Patellifolia; species Patellifolia procumbens. The sequence continues at coordinate 8,321,614 of CANSGD010000144.1, forward strand.
TGAACTGAACTTAAGTGAACTTAATTGAACTGAACTTAATTGAACGGAATTGAATTGAATTGAGTTGAATTGAATTGAATTGAACTGAATTAAACGGAATCGAATTGAATTGAGTTGAATTGAATTGAATTGAATTGAATTAAATTGAATTGCATTGAATTGAATTAAATTAAATTGAATTGAATTAAATTGAATTTAATAAATATATAAATAATTTTTAAACAATAATAATATGAATATGAAATAAAAATTATAATGATAAGTAATAATAATGAATAATTAATAAAATAATAATAAATGTATTTTGGATATTTTTAAATGATAGTTATAAATAAATAATATTAATAATCATAAATTATTATTAATAATAATAATGATTAATGATTATAATGATAATTAATAACAATTATTTATAATATTTTTATTAATATATTAATACTTGATGTTGATTATATAATAACAATAATATCTAATAAGTACATTAATATTACTATTTTAATAATTAGATTTAATAATATAATAATATTTAGTAATAAAATAATAATTGGGTCGGACCGTGCAAATTTTCATCATAAACCGTTTTGAGGCGATTTAATTGGTTTATACTTTTGACCTAAACCACGTTCCTTTCTAATGATAATACTAATAACAATGAGTTAAGCTATAATAAAAAAAATAATATATAGATATAATAATAATAATACTTAATAATAATATAAAAATAAATAATAATAATAAGAGCAATTAGTAAAATAAATTAGACCAACATAATAATAATATTTAACAAAATGGTTATAAAGGAATCGAGTTGAACTGAATTGAACTAAACTAAATTGGATTGGAGTTGAAGTGAACTGAACTGATTGGAGCTGAGCTGAACTGAAAATAAGCTGGGGAGAACAGGCCCATTGAGAGCAATCTAAGAACACCTTTTGTTACCAACATTTGGTTTTATATGTTAGTAAAAAATCATGGTCAAAGTAAGGTATATGAATAGTGTAAAAGTCAAACCATTGCAACTAATATGAAACAGAGGAAGTATATTTTTTGTTATCATATCTTTACTCATTATTATTACTATTATTATTATGGCTGAGCTGGTTTGGATTGGTGCGCGATTTAACCAAATTTCATGTCATACGAGTATTCTAATTTGCAATTGTTGTTTTATTTTGCCAACTATATATTCACTATTACATCATACAAATAAGCTACAAAAAGCTACAAGGTATTAAAAAATTACGAAGTTGCTAATAATAATGGAGTACTATTTAAGGTACAACATCGTCGTTACGTTGAATATTAAAGATACTTTGGCGGTTTGTGGTGGAGTTTGGTTTATAAATATTATTGATCAACCCACCACAAATCGTGGTTTGGTTAGAAGCACACATCAACCTATGTTTTAAGCTAATTATTATTATAATTACTAATTACTATTATAATGGTAATATTAAATCACTTCTTAGACATTATTGTTATTATACCATCATCATCAAGCATTAAATATTAATACTAATAATAGTAATTATTACTCATTATTAATTATTATTATTATCATAATTATTATTTCTAAAATTAAATTATCATTATTACTATTATTTATAACTACCATTTAGTAATATCAACAATATTATTATCATTATTCATTTAGTATTATTCTAAATTATTAATTATTAATTATTATTATTACTTAGAATTATAATTACTTATTATTTAATATTACTTAGAATTATAATTACTTACTATTTAATATTCATAATTATTATTATTTACTTATCGGAGTATTTATATTTATTACAAGTGAATTCAGTTCAGTTCAGTTCAGCTCCAATAAATTAAGTTAAGTTAAATTAAGTGTAGTTCAGTTAGAATTAGACGTAGAGAACAATACCTAAGTATTTTTAAATCAGTCTAACTTTCGACGAACACAATCTAGGCAAGAGGCACACATTTCGAGGCGGCTTTAACAATATTTTTAGGGGCCTAAACAACGTTATTCGAAAAAATGGTTAGCGCGCGACCTTGAGGGCAGAAACATCGAGAATCCCTATTACACGAGTACCTTATCTGACACAGGTATTTAAGGTAAAACGAATAGTACAAGTAACATAGTTTATAGTCATAGAAAACGGTAACAAAATAGCATTAACAAAGAGTAATAGCTACAATGAGAATGCAAGGAAACCAAAACCAAAGAAAATACAGTGATGAAAAACCGAAATAACAATTAATAAACACTCAGCTCTTGATTCTAGGGACAATAACCAACTTCAAGTTTGACCATAGAAAATAAGAGATGCCATCACTTTTTTGGAATTATTTACGGGATCAGTCGAATCATAATATTAAAAGGCAGGTTGCACTTCACCGCCGTACGACACTAGAGCAGTACCCGTTAGGTAAACAACATGACTTAGGAGTTTAACCTCCCTTTTAGCCACCTTTCATTTTCGTTTGCACGCCATCAAATACATAAATAGTGGCAGATCTTGAATTTTTTTGTTTAGGCGACCGAAATTATTAGATAAATAATTTTTGTAAACGTGACAAACTTGATCTAATCTGATTAATAGAATGACTTGAGCCAACATTTGACTCTGTCGATGACCCTATTTTAATCTGAAACTTAAATCAAACCCAATATAAAACTAAGTTGATCCAAAATTGACTCAATATCCAGATAACTTAAATGAAATTAACTCAAACCGATTTTTAATCGAAATTTAAATCCAGCCAAATCGAAATCAAACCCGAATTTAATCGACATAAAATTGATTTGCATAAAAAATTTAATACGACATAAATCGAATTGATTTATACAATATAAACATGAAAAATCGAAAGATTTGAATGGTGATCCGTTTTAGTCCAAACAGCCGAATTTCGATTAAGCACCAAAACTCGAATTTTGAACTAAATTTTTGTTAGTCGTGTTAGGGCTTGTTCTCTTCGGCTAATTCTAACTGAACTGAACTTATTGGAGCTGAACTAAACTGAACTGAATTGAACTGAACTTATTAGAGCTGAACTGAACTGAACTGAATTTATTAGAGCTGAACTGAACTGAACTGAACTGAACTGAACTTATTGGAGCTGAACTGAACTGAACTGAATTGTTGAATTAAATTGTAACAATTATATAAATAATAAGTAAATAATAATTATTATGAATATTCAATAATAAGTAATAATAATTCTAAGTACTAATAGTTAAACTAATAATTTAGAATAATATCAAACAAATAATGATAGTATTATTTTTGATGTTATTAAATGATATCATAAATAAATAAATAATAATAATAATGATAAATTAATTTTATAAATAATAATTATTGATAATAATAATAATTAATAATGAGTAATTACTATTATTAGTATTGATATATTAATACTTGATGATGATGATGATATAATAACAACAATGTGTAAGAAGTAAATTAATATTATCATTATAATAATAATTAGCTTAAAACATGTGTTGATGTGTGCTTCTAACCAAACCACGATTTGTGGTGGGTTGGTCTATGATAGAGAGACGCCAAACCCCACCACAAACCGCCAAAGTATCTTTAATATGCAACGTAACGACAATGTACCATAAATAGTACTGCAGTATTATTAGCAACTTTGTAATCTTTTTATATCTTCTAATTTTTTGTAGTTTACTTGTATAATGTAATGGTGAATATTTAGTCGGTAAAATAAAACAGCAATTGCAAATTAGAATACTCATATTGATATGAAATTTGGTTAAACCGCGCACCAACCCAAACCTTGCTCAGCCATATTAATAATAGTAATAATAATGAGTAAAGATATAATGACAAAAATAATATATATAAATAATAATAATATATATAAATAATAATAAGTAAAATAATTTAGACCAATAATAATATATTAAACAAAATGGTTAAATAATGAATGGAGCTGAACTGAACTGAACTTATTGGAGCTGAACTGAACTGAACTGAACTTATTGCAGCTGAACTGAACTGAACTGAACTTATTAGAGCTGAACTGAACTGAACTGAACTTATTGGAGCTGAACGGAACTGAACTGCACTGAACTGAACTTATTAGAGCTGAACTGAACTGAAAATAAGCTGAACAGAACAGACTCTTAGTAGGCTTTATGTTAACTAAGACAGGAAAGACTCCAACAACAGGACCCTTGCAGTTAATATGCTTTCCAACTTCATTTATATATTTTAGTTTCTCTTCAATTGTAATGTTTGGATTGTCAAATAAATAATCCAGATGATCACTCACTTTGAAATATTACAATTAAACACATACGACCAACTAAATTAATTTAATTAATACTAATAATAAACCTTTGGTTTGGAGCCGTGTATTGTTTTGAAACAACCATGAGAATCATGAATGAGTTTGTCAATAAAGTTAGAGGGATGAGATAGGGGAGGGTAACACTTGACCAGCTTAACAACGTCTATCTCGTAGTTCTTCCTTTTCTCAAAGCATCGAACATAAGTATCAGTTCATTTCTTACAACTACGAATTTCTACAGCTCACGAAAGCGCGTGTGCTGAGCAAGAATGTCGATGCATGTTTTTCTGCCTTTTCATTTTAGGCCGAAAGCTACAACCTTTATAGTCTCCAATCCAAAATTTCACAGTATTTTCAAGTAATAAAGCATGATGTTGTTTGTGCTCACTTGTAGCACTGATTTTCTCGCTCCTTTCGCTCTCCATTTTCATCTCCTTTCTCTCTCTGTTTTTTAATCTTCTATCTTTTCTTTTTTGTATTTTGCTCTTCAATTTAATTCAAAACAGCTCAACCCTCATTCTCAGTTTCTCTCTCACTTGAACTCTCATATTACACGATAATACGTTTCCCAAAAAAACCTATAAAACCGATTGTATGTCATGACCCCTTTTCATTCTCTTCCTTCTTTTTAATTTTTTTTCCTTCTTTTCTATACGTGGCAGATTCTACTATAAAATGTATTGTCATTATTTTTTTCTACCTTAGCCCATTAAAGCCTAATTACCCTCAACCTAAATTCACTTCGTAATAAATTTTAATAGGGTATTAAATTTCTTAAGTTCGTTAACAATATCTTTAATTCAATAGAAATAAATTAATTATAGTCTAAATAACAAAAGTTAAGTCAAATCTAAAAGAAAACAAAATTAGATATATCATACTCAATTTTACAAAAAATTGCAGACTTTTTTATTTAACTTACTAGTTTTAGTGTTACAAGTTTAAATTGATCAATGCTATTTAGGGGTGTTCAAAATCCGGTTCTGACTGGAAAAATGGACCGGGCCAAAGTTTTTAATTTTCCGGTTTTGGACCAGACTGGATTTTATTTAAAAATTATGCATATAAAAAATTAAATTATATATTTTCACCTTTGATATGTTTGAAAAATTATTTTATTAGTTGCTAATTAGCATTAAAATCTCAAAAAAAAACATCTTGAATAATTAATTTTGATTGTTTATATTTATTATTTTTTATAATAATTATCAAAAGTATTTAAAAAGTGGTATTTAAAAAGTGTGAAATAAGTCTAAAACGACCTAATTTGGTCCGGTTGGGGTTTGGACTAGTTATATATTGTCTTTATAGACAAACAAAAAAGAAGTTGACACATCATATCAAATAGCCAATCATTTATATTCTACATCCAATTGCTCCATAGAGTCTTATCAAAAATCCTAAGCTTGGTGGAAAAGTTTGGTTAGGTTAATGTTCAATATGGTAATTGATTGATGTATGTGAGATGATCATTACATTAGATTAATCACTTTCTTTAAAATAAAATTTAAAAGAAAACAGCCCCCCCCCGACTAGTCGTATGGGGTGGGGTGCTTGTGGTAAGCTGCCTTGGATATGAAGAATTCCTAAAAAAAAGGGCAATAAAAGTAGCAAAAGGTGCCGACCATGGCTAGCACTAAATATTTATTGTCGGCCTGACCATATTATGTTTTTCAATTTTGTTTACAAAAATCTTATTTTCATACAAAAATATTTAATAGATCCTTCCAAACTATTTCCCTTATTTAGTTTTCTAAAATTTTCCTCTAATAAGAATATGATTCTCATAAAATTAATATACTCTTTGTTTTTTAACGGAGATTTTTGTATTACAGAGGCTTTTTTTGTAATAGGTATACTTTTCTTATATGATAGGTTGACACCTAATTATCACTCATCTCTCTTTTTCACTTTTTCCTTATATATACACTCCTTCTTCCTATTTTTTATTAACTTTTTCCCCCATCCACGTGAAAAACACACATTCGTGGAGTATTTTAATAGTTTCTTCGTATGTTTTTGCCCATATTCTAATTTTTTTAGTTCTTTTTTATAAAAAATTTATTCATTGAAATTATGAGTGGAAAAGATTTTTCTTGTTGAAATTTGCTTTTTTAAAAAAACTGATTTTCAGATAATATGTTATCTCTTTTGAAAGTATTGTACTAATTTTATAAACTTTTACTATTACCTCCGTATTCAAAGGTTTTCAATTTTTTTTCATGGACCCCCAGACAATTTTTGGGTTGGAGAAAGAAGAGAGAAAAAATAAGTGGCGACCATGTGATTCGAGAGAGATACTGAAAAACTTTTATCAAAAAGGAAGTGTTGCATCTATTTAGAAATTTTCTATTATGAAAAGTGTTGCAGCTAATTGAATGTGGAGGTGGTATTATTCCTGCCATTCGACGGGAAAAATATAGTCATATGAAATGTTGTTAGATTCATCACAAGGTGCAACTTTTGAATATTATTTTTTTAATATTTTTAATATATAATTATAAATATCAATGGTCAAGGTAGTGTATTATGGAACTGTTTGCAAGTATTAGGTAATGTATGAAGTACTTTTTAATCTTTTTTCATGTTTGTTTTCCGTGATTTTATTTTTTGAAGTTTTTCTTACAATACGTTTTAGTAGTATTTTCTCATATTGTGTATTTGTGTCACATCATCTTTCCAAAATTAAGTTTTTTCTTAAAAACTTTGTTAAAAAATGAGTAATCTATTTTTTATAGTTAATATTGATCTATTAGTATTTCCCATATTTGTTCCTACATTATGTTTTCACAAATCTGGCTTATAAAATAAATATTCGATTTATTATATTTTATTAATATCTTATCATATTCCTTTTCATATTACACAAGTCAATATTTTGCTTCAAAAATAAACTGATTTTCATGTATTATTTGCAAGCTCAATGTGAATATTAGTTGATTTATGTGACTGAAAAATATGATAAGATCGTTATATTACAAGAAAATTTTCCTATTATTATTTTAAAATTCTGCTAAAAAAATTAAATTTTACTTTTTAGCAGTATATAATATACTATTTTATTCGTATCTCCATTTTCATATATTTTTTCGTATTTAGTGTTTTGAAACTTTGCTTAAAGAACTCTTTGACTTTGTTATAATAAATTTATTGGCATCCAAATAATTTCTAATATTCTAACCCATATATTTTATTGTTAAAATTTTATTTTAAAAAAACTAATATCATATAATATAGGAAAAATTGGATCAAACAATATAAACTATACTTTTGTTGCACAAAACAACACCAACAAAAAAAAGGTGAACAAAACAACACGAACTTTTTTTAATCGGTGCAGAAAACGACATAAGGTGATTTTTTGCCTGAAATTCCCTATTTCCGGTGAATCTTTAGTATTTTAGCTTTTTTTTTCATTTCGCTATCTTTTTCGCTCCACTTTGAATAAGCTACTAGATATAAAAATCGCCTTATTTCCTCTTCGAAATCCTGAAATTTTACCCAAATTGATATTGTGTATCAAACCCTAGAATTGGAGGATGAGTGGCAAATGTTCAAGGAAAAATCGAAAGGAATGTCTATAGTGTACGGGTAATAGAAATTAAAAAGCTAAAATACAAAAATTCACCGGTGATACGTAATCTATGGCAAAAAAACAACTTATGTCTTTTTCTTCACCAATTAGAAAAAGTCCGTGTTGTTTTGTGCACCTTTTTTGTTGGTGTTTTTTTGTACAACAAACATATAGTTTGTGCTGTTAATCCAAAATTTCATATAATATACTATAGTTTTGCCCTAAAATTCTTGTATTATTACTTTTATGGTCGAACTTTATAAAATTTTACCATGTTTTTCGATATTCAACAGGACAAATATAGTCATATGAAATATTGTTAGATTCATCATAATGGGCAACTTTCCAATATCACTTTTTATAATTTTTGCTAATATATAATTATAGATATCAATCGTCAAAGTAGTGTATTATGGAACTATATGCAAGTATTATGTAACGGATGAAGTTTTTTTTATTTTATTTTTCATGTGTTTCCCATGTTTTCATTTCTTTTGAAGTTTTTCTTAAGTTGATTTTCACTTTTTCATAATTTTTCCCCATGTTTTTTTGATTTTAGTGATATTAGATCAAAAAGAAATTTAATGCCAAGAGATAGTAATGGTTATGGTTGAAATATCATTATACTCCCTCTGTAACGCACTATTTGCAACGATTTGACATAAAGTGTGAGTAGAAAATGTCTAATTATTGCAAGTAATCCGTTATGGAGGGAGTAGTATAAAAGCAAAACTTTATTATATACCAAAAGAGTTGACCCTTCACATGTTGAGGCCTAGTGCAAAGGCTCTAGATGTACATGCTGTGAACTGACCTATTTTAAATTAATCAATAAGACTATTTTCGTAAAAGCATCATTTTCAATGATCTTTGTAATACTCCCTATGATTGCTTAAAAAGGATTTAGTTGTACAACTCATACCAACAAGGTGCGTCTTATTTTTAGAGAGCTCATATTGCTAAGATATTCTCAGTTAAGCGTGCTTGGCTGGGAGTAGTCTTGGGATGGGTGACCTCCTGGGAAGTTTCTATGCTTATTTGGTGACTTCCATCGGCCCGTAAGGGTTGAGGTGTTACAATGTTAACCCCTTGTTTCCTCATTTTATCTCTCCTTAAAGTCATTTTAGAATTTTTTTCCCTATTTTTTTTCTCTTAATAATGATCATTAAAGAAAAGATCAGCCCAATTTTTAAATTATAGTAGTTCAAACTATAACTTTCTTTTTTTTGCATTGGAATATCTTCTAATATCTTTTCGAAATTGTTAAATGTATATAAATACGACACATGACACCATTGTTTAGAGGTTAGACACGTGACCCCCTTTTATTACTCTGCTTGACACGTGTACAATGAAGTTTTGTTTTAGTAATAACTATAGATAAAGATTTTCAAGATAGACATAACTAATTTTGATTTTTTTTTTAAAGATCACATCCATTAAATTTATTTTAATTAGTTATCTTTAGGTATTGTTTGGTTACTCTTGATTTTCATAGGCATTCAAAATGTAGGAACTTAGATGTACTTAGCGTAATTTCAAGTATCATATAGTTAACATCTTACCCCAAGACCAACATGCATATAAATCAATATGAATCAAATATAGTATAGAACCATACCTTTTGATGCGTGTATTCCTCTTAACAAGGTACTTCTAGTGGAGATCTTTTATAGAACGTCAAATGTTGTTCCTCTGGTATTGATCCACGAGAAATGGACGGATCATCACATATGCTAGTAGGGGAGAGATGAACAAGTTTCACTCTTACTTTTTATGATGAATGAGACCGAAAATGGGGAGAAGAACGAGTAGATAAGAAACTCTCAAAAATCAGATTTTGGAGATAAAAGATAATCAACTCAAGTGTGTCCATCCTTTGTGAAGTTAAAAGGAAGTTACTTGTGGCTTCACTAGGGTCATAATGTCATATATTATGAAGCTTTATAAGTCACATAATGTCATACATTATGGAGCTAATAACCACAATAGTTACAACTTTTTAACCTCTACATCATCAAGTATATAGAGATGTTATAAGGTGTGGCATCATGAGGTTTTATTAGTTTCATAATGTCATACATTATTTATCTCATACATTATTAATCTCATGAGTTACAAACTCCTCCATCCATCAATATTCCCGGCCAACCCATTTCTCAATTTGATTTGGGTAATATCCAACCAAATGCTACAATGTGTGACCTTATAGGACCCAATAAATATTAGTAGTTGGCCCAATCTAATTAGTCTGACAAACCGTAATTAGCTTCTAGCAAAACTTCACAGTCACCTAATATTACTGAATATTTATCTCTATAAATTATCCTTACATACTTAGATTATTACACTTGATCGAAGGACAAAATTCTTCAAAAATATTCCCATGAATTTGCTTTTAGATGGCTTGTTTGGTTGACTTGAAAAAGTAGAAATGAGGAAATGAGAAATTCACGGGACTTTCATCTTCCCACAAAACATGAGAATTTAATTACCCACCATCCCCTTGGTCATTCACAATTCATGGGACTTGCAAGTTCCCACATGACAACCAAATAAAATTTTAGAATACCTAGGAATTCTATAAGGGAAATAAATTCATAAGAACCCCCCTAATTCCTATGGGAAATTAATTCCCAAGGCAACCAAACAACTCCTTAGTAAGGGATCATATTATTATGAATCTGTGCATTTGCACGGGGTGAAAACTAGTGTTTCACAATGGCAATACTATTTAATTTTGCAATTCTTTCCAAAAGAAAAAAAAGGCAACTCTATTACTTCGTAAAAAAGATTATTCTATGTGGAACCATGAAACCCATGAGTCCAACTCAGCCCAACCTATCTCAGTTCGACCCAACATAAGCATAATAAGGTACCAACCCACCCCAACTCGGTCCTTGACCCACCTCAGCCCAACACTCGAATCACAAAGCCCACAAATTCAACCCAATCCAATCCGTGTCAAGGTCAGCATATCCTCAACTTGAGCCAACAACCAAGTCATCAGCCCAATCTGGTAACCTAACAAGTTGAACATGGGGTGAGAACTCACATTTCAATTTGGTCTTTAATCCAACACAATTAGGGATGTCAGTTTGGGTCAAGACCCACTAGGTTAATTGAACAGTTTATGACCTAAACTAAAATAAATTGGATTGAAAGTGACCCATAACCTGAAAGTGACTTGAACTGAATGAGACCTCAACCGTTATTGACCTGTAAATTAGTCATCTGAATTGAACTGAACCCTGAACTAAAATGACCTGCATTGAACCCGTACAATCAATGAACGAAACTGGAATTGAATTACTATCAACATGTTATATTATTGGACCAAACTAAACTAAATTAAATTGTAACCACAAAAGCATTATGGACTCAAAAATATAAACAATGTCTGTCGTAACAGAAACCCCAATAAAACCCGAAATCACCCGTGTCCAACCTAAAATAAGCCAACTCCTTATCGTCGACTTGTATTAACTTGAATCATTGTGGCCGGAACTGAATTTGACCCGACCGTTAAATAACCCACCCTAAATTGAACGGTACCAAAAAAAAGGCAACCTGTTGGCTGTTATGCTCTAGTGATCTAGTCTACTATCGAAATTACCTGACCTTAACTAAAGTGAACTGTCAATACAACTTAATTCAACCCAAGCTGAACCTGCTTGAGTCAACTTGAACCCGTACCGCTAACCTACTTTTATAAGTTTAGATCAAGTTTTTGTCATATTTATCGGTTGATATTTGATAAAATCAGAACATATTCATAAGATGATTACTGAGCGTAAAAAGAAGCTTTCACGGTTTGTTTTTTCATATTCTTCTCCATTGTTTCATAACTTTCAATCTCTTTTTTGGTGTTTTTAATCATCAATTTCTTTTTTTCTTCATCTTCGATATCCAATTTTTGTTGTTTTAGTTTGCTCAATTCTTCGTTGTATTCGAAATTCTTTTAATTTGATTTGATTTGATTTGATTTATGACCTAATTTTTGAATTGGAATTTGTTCGGCTGAATCTCGTTTTCTCTTGTGCGAATTTGCAAATTGAAATTTAGGAATTAATTGAACGGTGGAAAAAAAACCCTAATTTTTGCTACAATTTATCTATCAATTTACAAAACCTAATGTTAGAATTGTATTTGGTAGTTGATTTGTGTATCTGTTTTCTTCTTGTAGAAATACGTTTTGATTGGTTGATTAACATTTGTTTTTAACTTGTAATTGCAGTTTGCAATCACGCAAGAAACAGACATGGCGTCCGAAACATACGTTCAGGTGAAGTAACTTCTTATAGAATTTATATGATTTATTTAGTGCTTCTTTTCTGCTTCATGCTGTTAATTGTGTGCAACTTTATTGGGAATTATACACTAAGGCTCTGTTTGTTTTGATTGAAAACATTTTTTATGGAAAATGCTTCTCTAAGGAATACATTTTTCAATGAAAAATATGATTGTAAAAAACATATTTCTTTATTTGTTTGTTTGATTATGGGAAAACTTAGGAAGAAAAAAAATGGAAGTAGAAAAAAAATACAAGGACGGGAGGAGAAAATAAGGCGAACTAATGGGTGAAGTGGAAAATTTGACCTAAAATTAGAAAAAGGAAAATGATTTTTCTTTTCGGAAGAGAGATTTTTTCACCGTAGACAAAATGAATTTGCTCTCTTTAACAAAACAAACAAAGAAAAATGGGGAGAAGGTGAAAAATTATTAGGAAAATGTTTTCCTCCAAAACAATCGGAACCTAATACTATCAATAGTGTTGGGTTGGGTTCTTGATCATGTTCGTGCTAGTAAATAAACTTTTTTTGAAATATTTAGCTCTTACTCGATCCCTTTTGCTTACCTATTTTATAGTTTATGATATGAAATTCTCTGTGAATTAATACCTACTATACTGACTATAAACTTTGTTTCATTTTTAGGCTGATTATCTAAACCCTAATCCCACCTCTCTATCTAAAGCATGGATTTATTCGTGTCAAACCCATTTAATTAAATTGTATGCAAGTCCACGTACATTATATGTGATTCATGCTGCCTTGTCGGGTCATATTTCGCACTATAATGCAAATGCATGTATTAGAGGCAGCATCTACATTATTGCTCTCTTGATCACTTAGTTATATGCACATCGTTTGTCATGTAGAATATTTTTCGAGTGTGCTATCTACTACTTTATCACTTATCAATGGGGACCTCTTTCTTCGTAAGAGCTTTACATGAGATTCATTTTTCTGATTTTAGAAATGTATTCCCTCCGTTTCTTTTTGTTTGTCCCATTTACTGTAGCTCTAAATGTCAAGGAGAGTGATGTCATAGACATGTGGTTGGGGACAACAATTAAAAAGTCCACTTATTTTATAGTAAATTGGTGATTAAAGTAGGTGAGAGAAGATTATGAGGTACATGTGGGACCAAAAAGTGATAAAGTGAGGGTAAATGAGTAATATAATTTTTCTATATAAGGAAAGATGAAAAAGTATGACAAACAAAAAGAAACGGACTAAAACGGTAAGTAGGACAAACAAAAAGAAACGGAGGGAGTATATTCTTTTATAAAGCATCAAAATCAGAAATACATTCGTTTAAATGTATCAAACAATTATGACCATTTTTTCCTGGGTGAAGCTTGAATATTGCTAATTTACTTCAATATTTAATTTTGGGTGTTCTTTATCTTGCAGCTCAAATTCTAATGATCAGAAGGGATCTGATATGTCTACTGCTAGTTGCTATTCACAGTTTGTTTCTATCATCTTTATTTGCTGCATACTTCCTCCGTTTCGCAATACTCGCAACGTTTCTTGTTTTCACACTATCCAATGCAATACTTTGAACCTTAATATCTCTAATTATTGATAAGTAAAAATTATAAAAAGTTGATATTATGATAGTAGCATCAAGACGAATCAAATAAGACCCCACTTGACTATATTTTTTCTTATACACGTGTAAAAAAATATAACATAAGAATAGTAAATGAATAGTGGTTACTATGCTTATGTTGCGAGTATTGCGAAACGGAGGAAGTATTTATTTAATAGGTTCTTTGATCTTTTGACCATCTGTTTTTGTTTACATTGTTGACTTTCTTTTTATTTTGGATTCTTTATTTCTTACAATATTTATGACTATTTTTTCTGGGTGCAGCTTGAATATTGCTAATTTACTTCAATATTTAATTTCGGGTGTTTTTGTATCTTGCAGCTCGAATTCTGAGAATCAGAAGGGATCGGATATGTCTACTTGTCTAGTGCTTGCTCTTCATTGTATGTGTTTATATCCAAGACAGCAACAGTGTATGTGGTGGTGGGTACTCGGTGGAATCGTGGCTCCCAAACGTCCTTCGTGGTGGTGGTTATCTGCAAAACAAGGAGAAACCTCGGGGTTGGTTCCGAGGATCGCCTCTCCGATGACTAAGTCAGTCCAAGTTGAGCACAAGATCTCTAGTAGAGAGAAAACGAGTATCAAGTGCAAGTATTTTGTGAGTGTTTTATTGAACGTACCTCATGCATGGGTATTTATATGAGACATGAACTTGTAACTGACCTAGTAAAGTGAGTGGGCCTTTTGGAAGTGGGCCAAGGTGGAACGAGGCCTTCATTAAACTCCAGCCTAGAGGTTATGTTTGGAGCGGTCTGCCTGAGGAGGTCTGCTCTGCTCCAGGCGCTCTGACGTGGAGTGGCAGAACCAGTGGTCTGCTGCCAGCTGGAGGTCTGCTAGGTAGACCCCATACAATTTGCCCCCCGGACCCAGTATTTGCAGACTGCAATATGCTGGGTACATTTTTTTTTGGTCTGGCGTTCTGCTTTTCGCAGACTGGTACGTGGCTGTCTGGGAGTTGCTCTTCACAAACTCCAGAATGCTTCCATTTTTCCCGCCCATTTGGTTGAGGTGTTGAGCAAGGGTCATTAATTCATTTTGAATTGAATTGAATTGATGTGACTCTTTGGGTTCCCAAGGAATGTAATGATGATAAGTTGGTGCTGAGTGGACGGATTGTGCCTATTTAAAGGCTGAATCGACCTTTTGTGAAGCTTTTCAGTTTCTTCTTCTTCGAACTCTTTGCTTTCAAACTTTCCTGTTGTTCTTCAAGAATTTTTTTTTGTCCTAGCCATTTTCAAGTGATTTCTCTCGATTATCCTGGGATTTGTTCTGCGTTTGGAGCTCGATTTGATATTTGATACTGTTGCGTTTGTGGCTTTCGTCTTCTCTTTTCTCGGCGTCTTCCGTTCTTTATCTAGGTAAACTCTTTTCCCAGATCTACTTTTGATTTTTTCCTTCTTGGATGGTTTGGATGTGATCTTCCCTGTGTTAATGGATTTTCCCCCCTTTTTCCTTCTGTACGTACTCATTTGCCTGTGTTTTAGAGGTTAGGGTTTCTTTTCTTTGGTCTTCGGATGTGATTGTTTACTTCTCTGTTTCATGGATATGTTGGGTGTTGTTTCATTTCCGTTCTGCTGCTCAGGATGATAGGCTCTGCTCTGCTTTTTCAGCAGGGCTCTGCTCTGCTTTTTCAGCAGGGCTCTGCTCTGCTTCTTCAGCTGAGCTCTGCTCTACTGTTGTTTGTGGGATTTTTAGGGTTTGCTTTGTTTACCCTGTTATCCTCTTTACTTGCTGGGTTTTAGGCCTGTGATGTGCCCTCATTGTTTTGTTTGCGTCATTTGCAAAAAAATATCCTATTTCTTGGCTATCTCTGATCTTCACATACCATATATATCCTTGCCCCCCAGACTGGTAGCTCAGTCTGTAGGTCTGAGGTGCCAGACTACTTTTGCATGTATCTTTTAGTAAGAAAAGCAAGAAAATATCCTATTTCTTGGCTATCTCTGATCTTCACATACCATACATATCCTTGCCCCCCAGTCTGGTAGCTCAGTCTGTAGGTCTGAGGTGCCAGACTGTCTTGTGTTGTGACTGCAAGTCTGATATGCTGTCGTCTGTTTCTTGTGTTGTGTAGAATGTCTACTTCTCAGTCTACTGCTTCCCGTGGGAAGGGTGTGGTATCTACCTCTTCGTCCGAGCCGGATGAGCCTTACCCGATGGACACTCAGTCCCCGTTTTTAAAGTTGGATCTGCCTCGGTGTAAGGACGAGGTGGTTCCAGAGGAATGGGAGATCTTTGACCCCTGGAACGGTTTGCGTAAGGAGTTGTTGGGTCCTGAAACCAACACATTCCCTCCCAACTACAAGTTTAAGCCCACTCTGCCCACAGTCAAATGGGAGTACAGCGACCGTGAGATGCGGAGTCTTGCCCTTTATGACAGCAAGGGTAAGCCTTATTTGGCGAAGAAATCTGCAGACGCGTTCAAACGGGCGCATGCTGCATACTACCTTGAGATTGCTGCGGAGATCAAGCCGCTTCGCGGGTCTTGGGTAGTGCTTCCCCAAGAGGGTCAGAGCCTGGCAGATGTACCAGAGGGGTACACTGCTGTTTATATGAAGCAGTTGGAGTTTGGGCTTAGATTCCCCATCCACTGGTTTTTGGAGTGAGTTCTCTGCCGGTACCGCATGGCTCTCTGCCAAGTCAATCCCCAGTCTCTGAAGAAGATTCTGGGGTTTATTTGGGTTTGTGAAGCTCTGGGCTTCCCCCTCACCATGAAACTCTTTCAGTGCCTGTTTTACTTTAAGAGGCAGGGGGGAGTACAGCTACTTCACCGGTTCGGTGCGGGCCAATCATCTGACGGTCTATCCCGTTGATCTCAGTTTGAAAGATTGGCGGGATAGTTTTGTCTTCGTTAGGGTACCGACGGAGGAGGGACACCCTTATCAATTTAAGGCCCCTCTGCGCCTTGTGGAGCCTAACTTCCAGAAGCAGTTGGACCCTTATGTGCTGAACTGGGACGAGAGGGTAGCCTACTACTACTTCAAGTCCAGATCCAAGGTTACTGCCGGGAAGCAGTTTCTTCCCAAGTACTGGTTACCGCATCACTATGTGATGTGTCAGAATGCCTTCCTGAGGATAGGCCATCTGTCCCCTGACTATACTACTGGTAAGCGCTCTGCCAGCCCTTAACTCTGCTTTTCATTTTCCATTCTGCTGCGCCCCATGGCATTCATTGTTTGTGTTGTGCTGCAGCTCCGTGTAGACAGTTTGTTCGCCAAGTGATTAAGGGTGGGTCTTGAGCTGGCGGGCATGCTCTGCCCCTTTCCATTATTTTCCGTCTGCATTCTGACTTGCTGTAGCTAACGAATATTCTGATATTGTAGAGACACTGGGGTCTGCATTACTTGGGAGCTGGGTCTGAGTCAGTCTTCAGTGTGTCGCAGGTATCGTCCGGTACTTGACCCATGGACCTACACCGTCCCTGATTTCATCAGGGAGATTAACACTACTTCCTTGGACCATCCTTCCCTCCGGACCAAGTGCCCGGAACTTGTGGATAGGTTTACTGGGACGTCCCGGCCACAAGGGGGCCCCTCTGCCACCGTCACCGAGATTCAATCTGATGACGAGGAGGAGGCAGCGGCTGTTCCTCTGTAGATCCATCGTTCCCGGCGTGCTGCGCATCTGCCGGAAGACGACGACGATGATGATAGTGTAGAGGGGGTCAGCACTCTGCAAGGGACTGTTCTGATTGTTGAACCCCTGCAACAGCTTCCTCCTGTGCAACCAGGTACTACTTACGATGAACCACAAGGTACTCTTCCTGCTTGTGTGCACTCTGCTAATCGCTTCTCATTTTCTCTGCTTATTTTCATAACCACCTGTGGTGGAGGATGTGCCCATGGGAGAGCCTGACCAAGCGGCGACAGAGTTTGACAGGACGGAGAAGTAACCTACTCCAGTGGGTGGTTCTGCTCAGCTTGATGAAGCTGGTCAGGAGTCCCACCAAGCCATGACCGAGTTTGACAGGACGGGAGCGGAGGTTGTTAAGACTGTCACGACTCAGTCTGCAGAGGGCCAGAGTGAGGGCCAGTCAGGTAGGTGTCTTCTTCAGACCCAGACTGCTCTTTCTTACAGGTTTCTTTTTACCTGCACTTTCTTGATTTCCCTGTTTTTATTTTGATGTGATAGGTTCCGCTGGGCAGGCCGTCCCTACGCCTGTTCAGACTAACCAGGAGGTGGTGGAGCCTCTCCAGCATGAGAGGGTGGAGCAGCAGAGATCGGCTTCCGTCCCAGTGGTGGAGACTGTCGTGTCTCCCCCTGTTCAGAAGTCTACTCCTCCTGTCCAGAGGCCTACTCCTCCTGGTAGGAAGGCCGCTCCTCCTCCTCCCAGAGGCTTCAAGCAGGTCCTTGCCCCTACTCCTGAGGATCTGGCGCGTGTGGTTAGTGTTTCCTTTTCCTCTCTTTTGTCTTGCAGAGCCAATTCGTTCTGTGCCTTACTTTGCTGACGACATTGTTACCTTTTGTTTTCTTCAGCAGCAATTGAGGGCTAAGAAGGTGCAGTCTGCTGCGGCTCTTCAGACCTCTGCTCCAACTGCGGGCCAGCTTAAATTCCCTGCAGAGGGTGCTCAGCAGACTATGGCTGAGCCTGAGGTCTCTTCTCATTCCCAGAAGAGGCCAGCAGAGAGGCAAAGTGAGGAAGGAGCTCCCCCTCAGAAGAAGACTCGTCTCCCTGCTGACTCCCCTCGGATCATTGTTGTTGAGGACGACGTCGTCACCAAAGGTGTGTACCCCTTAACTGGTCTTAGCTCCGGCCTTTTCCTTTCTGTGGAACTGACTGGACTTTCTTTTGGCTCAGGTTCTCTGCAGAGGGAATCGGCGGATGACCAGCACGAGGCTCAGGGGCAGGAGCAGATGTCCGTGGCCTTCCCTGATCCCAGTGCGTGGTTGAAGCTTCTGGCAAGTCGCTTCTCACCGGACTACGCTGTTCAAGATGTCCCTTTGGTGAGTTGTCTGTCCTTTTTATAGTCATCTGTTTCTGACATTAAGATTTCTTTCTGATCTGCTTTTTCATTGATTACAGGCTGCGCGGGCCGGCGCCTTCATTGGGTAGTTCTGCCATGCTGTAGGGCTGGGTAGACATGAGGCAGATCTCCCTGAACTGCAGCAGCTTAAGGCTCAGGTAGCACAGCAGAGAGCAGAGTATGCCAAGCTGAAGGCTCAGAACTCTCTGATTGTGTCCACCTGCCGCGAAACTGAGGAGGAGAGGGATGCTCTGATTGTGGAGCGCGACACCTTGCGGACCGTCAACCAACGCATGGAGGGTCAGGTGGCGCAAGCAGAGGCTATCGCGGCTGAGCACTCCCGGGTCTCTTCCCAGCTTAGTGAGGCGTTGTCTCGCGCTTCAATGGTGGAGACTAAGCTGAAGACCTCCGAGGCCCGGCTGCAGGCAGCGTTGAAGGAGCAGGAGCAGCTCAGGGGTCAGCTCTCTGCTGTACGGGCTGAACACGAAGGCTGCTCTGCTAAATTGGCTCTGCAAACCAAGGGGCTGAGGAAGCTCTGAAGCAGAGGGAGGAGGAGCTAGGGGTGGAGTTCTCCAAGTTGCTTTCTGAGAGGGAGGCTCAGCAGGCTAAGGAGGCTGAGGCAGCCCTAAAGCAGAAAGAGGCCCAGCTGCTTGCTGAGGAGGCAGCCCGGGCCGCGCAGATGGAGGAGGCGTTCGGGAATAAGTACTGGGAGGATTGCAAAGTTGCGGTCCGCAGGGTCCTCTGGCATCTGCAACCCTCTTTCAACTGGGATGCCTTTGAGGATGCCTATGCCAGTCAGGTGCACATGCGACCTCCGGTGACCCAGGAGCTCAGAGATTTGGAGTTGCTTTCTGAAGGCAGAGTCTTCAGAGCAGCAAGCTGATGGGAGCGCCGCGAAGGATGGCAGCTATGTTCCTAAGCAATAGGAACTCGGGCGGCTATCTCACGCTTCGCCTCAGTCTTCTTGTGACTCCTGTCTGAGCTGCTGAGGTAGATGAGCTGGGAGCCTGTGCTGAACTGATTGCAGTCCTCCGTTTTTGCCCTCCGATGATATCCTAATTGACTTATCTTGTAATATTTGTAATTAAATAGTCAAACATTTCCTTTTCATCTGTATTTGCTCCTTTCTTTTGGTTAAGTAGCCGCCGTTGTTGTAATATTCTGTAGCACTTTGATTTGGCTTATAGCTAGATCTTTTATGTAAGATTCAAGTATTTTTCCGGAAATGCGAGTTGCGTTCTTCTGTTGACTTTTGTGCTTTCTATTTGATGCATGCCAAGTTTTGTTATTTCTGCTAAGTACTTGCGTTCTGCTATGATGCAGAGTCTGCCGTGCTATCAAGCAATATATCTGGGTGTTTTCATTTACTTGGCTTGGTGGCCGGTGAGATTTGCTCAGAGCTGGGACTTTAGGGGCCCTTTGCTCTTCTGCTCTGCCTCATGCGTGACAAAGATTCAACAATAGCAGAGCAAAGGAGGTATTTTGACGCCCTAAGTCATGATGATTCTGGGAGTTTTGGGGTTCACCCTTTAGCTCCTTCTGCCATCTTTTTCGTGTCGGGGTACGTTTTGGTTCTTAGGAACTCTGGCGTCCCCATTAGCCTTAGGTGTCTATGACTTATCCTTGCTGCTTTTTGGACCTTCGGCCCCGCAGGTTTAGAGGTAGAGGTCTATGACATCGGTAAGTCGAGCCGGCATCCGATAACTCTGCGGGCCTCAGGGGCTCTGGACAGAGTTAACCTTTTGGCCGACTCCCTTTCTTCATTATATAGTTTACTTCTGTGTCTGAAGAGCCTCTTCAGCCTTCAGTCTGACTCAGACGCTATTTTCTTTTGCCAGACTGTGGTATTTTTTCTCAGTCTGCTAAGAGTCTATCTGATTTTGACATTTTGTTTTTCATAAAGAATTGATAAGCGGATGGGGGTTTAATGCGAAATGGAGAGTGGTGGATAAAGGGTGGCTCAAAGGCCTTTCATTCATGGGAGTTTTTGATACAATCTGGGTTACACGAAGTATTTTTTCAGTATTCGGGCGTTCCAGTTGCTTTTCAGTTCGCTTGCATCCATTCTTTTTAGTCTGTAGGTTCCAGGGTATAGCTCTTCACTAACCTGGTAGGGTCCCTCCCACTTAGCCGACAGCTTTCCGTGTATTTTGTCTTTCTGCACAGCTGCTGCATTTCTGAGTACCAGATCCCCTACCTCCAGAGGCCTAGCCCTCACTTTCGGTTATAGTATCTGCTGACTCTGGCTTTGTAGGCTTCCATTCTGAACCTAGCTTCGTTTCTGTATTCATCCAGCAGATCTAGATTTGTCCTCAGGGCTTCGTCGTTCAGACCTGGCTCAAATAGGCTGATCCTCAGACTCTCGGACCCGATCTCAACAGGCATGACAGCTTCAGAACCATATACCAGGTGGAAGGGGGTCTGCCCAGTTGACTCTTTGACTGTGGTTCTGATCGACCATAGAGTGTTAGGCAGCTCCTCTAGCCACTTGCTTTTTTGCTCCTCTAGCTTCTTTTGCAGACCTATCAGGATCTGCTTGTTAGCGGCTTCGGTCTGACCATTGCACTGAGGGTTGCAGACTGAAGATAGGGCAAACTGCTCCAACCACCCTGACAGGGGCATGTTGTCAAACTGTCTCCCGTGGTCGAAGACGAAAGCCTTCGGAATCCTGTATCTGGTGATGATGCTCTGCCACAAGAATTTTCTGACGGCTGCTTCTGTGATGGTGGATAGGGCTTCTGCCTCTATCCACTTAGTGAAGTAGTCTACCCCCACAATTAACCATCTCTTCTGATATTGGGCCGTTGTGAAGGGTCCCAGAATGTCTAGCCCCCATTGGGCGAATGGGATAGGGTTGTAGATTGGCATGAAGTCGTTTGCGGGCAACTTGATGTTCGGCGCAAACCTCTGGCAGCTGTCGCATTTTTTCACCAGAGCTTCAGAGTCAGCTTTCATTGTGGGCCAATAATAACCGGCTCTGAGAGCTTTATGGGCCAGAGCTCTTGGTCCGATATGGTGTCCGCAGAGCCCCTCATGAATCTCTCTCAATATGTAGTCTGCATCTCTCTGCCCTACGCATTTGAGTAGGGGCAGAGAGAAAGACTTCCTGTATAGCTCGTCCCCGATCAGGCAGTATCTGTATGCCGTCCGCTTGAGCTTTCTTGCTTTCATTTTCCCTTCTGGTAATTTGCCAGTCTGCTTATACTCAGCGATCTCCTTGATCCACTCTGGCATATCTTCCAGCTCCAAAACTTATTCTGCATCCTCGCAGATTGCACTGGTGGGTCTGACTTCCACCAGAACAGACCTATTCAGCTCCTGCAGACTGCTGCTTCCCAATTTGGACAGAGCATCTGCTTGTGCGTTCTGTGCTCTAGGCACTTGTTCAATTCTAAAAGTTTCAAAATTTGAAATCAGGGACCTCATCCTGGCTAGGTAGCTCTGCATCGTCGGCTCCTTGGCCTCATACTCCCCCTTGACTTGGTTGGTTACCAACTGAGAGTCAATTTTGAGGTGGACGTGCTTGGCTTCCAGGGTCTGGCAGAGCTGTAATCCAGCGATGGCCGCTTCGTATTCTGATTCATTATTGGTTGCCGAAAACATGAACTTCAAGGCGTATTCAATGATTTTCCCTTCTGGGGTTCTGATGACCACGTCTGCCCCAGAGCCGTTGATGGTTGCAGACCCATCTGTAAAGACTTCCCAGGCTCTGGGCTCTCCTACTGATTCCTGATAGGCACACTCTGCTAGGAAATCAGCTAGAGCTTGTGCTTTTATGGCGGTTCGTGGGGCGAATTTGATACCGAACCCTGTCAGCTCCAGGGCCCAGTTCATGATTCTCCCTGATTTGTCTACCTTCTCCATTGCCTTTTCCAGAGGCATATTTGTCAGCACAGTGACGGGATGCGCGTCGAAATATGGCCTCAGCTTTCTGGTGGCCAGCACTACTGCGTAGGCTGCCTTCTCTATCAATGGGTTGCGTGTTTCTGCACCCGTGAGGGTGTGGCTCACAAAATATACCGGCTGCTGCTTCTTGTTCTCTTCCTTCAGCAGGACTGCACTCACAGTTGCAGCAGTAACGGCAATGTATAGGAAGAGAGCTTCCCCTGTCTTGGGTCTGGCCAGTGTTGGCAGACCAGAGAGGTGTGACTTCAACTTCTGGAATGCCTCCTTCTGCTTTGCTTCCCACCTGAACTCTTTGTTCCCCTTCAATATTTTGAAGAATGGGAGAGCTTTCTCCGTGGACTGAGCTATGAATCTGGACAGGGCTGTCATTCTGCCTGTCAGCCTCTGGATGTCTCTGATGCTTTTAGGCTCTGGCAGATCCATAGTTGCTTTCACTTTGTCGGGATTCGCGTCGATCCCCCTTTCACTGACCAGATAGCCCAGAAATTTCCCTGACCGTACTCCGAACACGCATTTCTTAGGATTCAGTTTCATGCTGTGTTTGCGGAGGTTGGCGAAGGTCTCCTTGAGGTCTGCTATATGGTCAGTCTCAGTTTTACTCTTGGTGATGACGTCATCCACGTACACCTCCATATTCCTTCCCCTTTGACCTACAAAGACCTGATCCATCAGCCTTTGATAGGTGGCGCCTGCGTTCTTTAGCCCGAAGGGCATCATGACATAGCAAAATACCCCGATAGGGGTGATGAATGCCGTCTTCTCTTTGTCTGCAGGGTCCATGAAGATCTGATGGTATCGGCTGAACGCGTCCATGAAGCTGAGCAGAGCGTGCCCACTGGTAGAGTCTACCAGCTGGTCGATTCTTGGCAAGGGATAGCAGTCCTTGGGGCAGGCTTTATTGAGGTCTGTGAAGTCAACACACATCGTCCAGCTCCCGTTCGCCTTCTTAACCATCACCACATTGGCCAGCCATTCTGGATACTTGCAGGGCTCTATGAAACCTGCCTCAAGCAGCTTCTGAACTTCTTCCTCGATGGCTTTATTTTTCTCCGCAGAGTAGTTCCTCCTCTTCTGCTTCACAGGTCTGTATCCTGCAGCGGTGTTTAACTTGTGGTTAATGGTGGCGGGGTCCACCCCAGGCATCTCAGCTGCTGAGAAAGCGAACACATCTGCATTCTCCTTCAGCAGACTGATTAGGTTGACTCTGGTTTCAGGATCCAGGTCTTTGCCTATTCTGACTGCCCTGCCTTCTTCCGGTCCTAAGAGTACCTCTTCGGTCTCTTCCCCCGATTCAGGCTTATTTGCTTCCTGCTCTGCTTCTGGCCGAGCATCGGCCTCACTGATAGCAGCACACTCTTCCTCTCTTTGCTTGGCCTCTTCGGCCTTTCCTTCCTTTCTTTCTTTCCCGGCTTCTTCAGCCTGGTCCTTCTTGTCTTCTTCAGCCTCTTTCTTCTTTCCTTCTTTCTTTTCCTTTCTCCTCTTTCTCCTGGACCCAGAGTGGTCAGGAGGAGGAGGTCTTTTATCCTTCTTTAGAGCGGTCAGATTGCATGACCTAGCTGTTCTCTGGTCTCCCTTCAGTCTACCCACCTCTCCAGTGCTGCTTAAGAAAAGCATGGTCTGATGATGGGTTGACGGGATTCCCTGTACCGCCTCGATGAACTTCCTTCCCATCAGAGCGTTGTATGGTGACGGGAGGTCTACTACCAGAAACTCTTGTACTACCGTTCTCTTCACTCCTTTCTGCCCCTCTGTGGTCACTATCAGATGTATTTTCCCCTCTGGGACGATGGAGTTCCCCGTGAATCCGACGATTGGAGTTCCTCCTTGCTTCAGCATTGAACGATCCAGCTCCATTTTATCGAAGGTGTCCTTATAAAGGATATTTACGGCGCTCCCGCCATCTACCAGTATTCTTCACACATCTACTCTGCTAATCTCCAGAGTGACCACAAGAGGGTCAGAATGCGGGAAACTGATGCCTTTGCAGTCTTCTGCTGTGAAGGTCATGTTTGGCAGGTCTGGGCTCAGCTCTGCCTGGTTGATGGAGTAGAGGTTGGGGTGGGTGAGCTGCCTTAGATGAGCCCTCTCCCCCCCATCGAGCTAGAACTGCCAAATATGACATATACCGTCTTCTTTTTCCCTTCCTTGATCTCTGCTCGCTTGTCCTGCAATGTCTGCCCTTCGCTCTGTTGCTCCTTCTCCTTGATCCCCTGATTCCAGGCGAGGTACTCTTTGAAGTAGCCTCGTCTGATCAGGCTTTCCAGATCGTTTTTCAGGCTTATGCAGTCTTCTGTATTGTGGCCTGGCGCCTCATGGAAAGCGCAGAACTCTGCCATGTTTGAGCCTAGGCTTCTCTTCTTGGTGGGTGGTGGTCTGTGCCACCTGCTGTCATCTCTGTTGGTTAGAAAGATCTCAGCCCTTGGGGCGCTGAGGTTGCTATAGTTGTTATATTTCTCCTGGGCCTTCAGCCGGTCCACTTCTCTCTCTGCTTCCTTTTGTTTTTCTCTCCCTCTGCTCTGATGGGGCCTGGGGCCTCCAAAATTCAATCTGCCTCCCATGAATTGGTGCTCATTCTGCCTGGTATCCTGTCTAGCAGGTCTGCGCGTTTCTGCTCCGTGTGTCGATGCTTTGTTGAAGTCTTCGACGGCTATGTAATTTTCTGCCAGGGCCAGGGCCTCGCTGAGTTCCTTCATGGTGACCCATTTAAGGTCATCTCTGAATTTACTGGTGTGGGGTAGGGCGTTCCTCAGAGCGTGCAGATTGAGCTTCTGCTCCATCTCTGGGATGTGCACCAGCTCTTTGTTGAACCTCCCTATGAAATCCCGCAAGCTTTCATTCTGAGTCTGCTTCAGTAATAGCAGCTCATGTGTGGATTTGTTCCTCCTACTTCCGCTAACGAAATGCTCTTTGAATCTCTTCTTCAGTTCATCAAAGTTAGCAATCGTCCCCTGGGGAATAGTCCTGAACCAGGTCTGAGCTATCCCTGTCAGAGTGGCAGGGAAGTGTCTGCACATGTGGCCTCATTGTAATTTCCTAGCTCCATGTGGGTCTCAAAGGCTGCCACATGCTCCTTTGGGTCTCCCTCCCCTTCAAACTTGAGATTGGACGGGAGCTTTGCTTTCGACACTCTGGCCGCAATGATTTCAGGTGTGAAGGGGGACTTGGAAGGAGATCTAATCTCCTCTGCTGGTGAGACCACAATGGGTCTGAAGTTGACTCTGTGGGTTATGAGTCCTCTGAGGTCTGTGGGGGCTCCATTATCGCCAGAGCCCTCCTCTGGTATTGTTCCTAATCTCAGGCTGACATGCCTTCTGACCGTTCCGCCACCAGGCGCAGACAGGGCCTCTTCAGCTCCTGAGTTGTGCCTGGTTCTGGGTCGCGGCTCGACATTCTGGGCCACGCCCCTTGGATTTCCTATGTGGACAGATCTCCGGCTTGAGCCTGCCGTATACCCTGTGGGTGTCAGTTCCTCGAACATGCTGGGATGATCTTGCTTCATTATTTCAGTATCCCACTCTGCTTCGTGCCAACCCCTCTTGATGTACCCGGGTCCAGAGCGGCTGGATAGGCCATACTCCGACGTCGGGGTGGGTGTGATGTTCGTCATATTGTACCCGCATAAGGGGTCTGCTGTGGCTGTCTCCTCTTCAGATGACAGCCGCAGGTGCCTTCGAACTGAATCGTGTGTTCTAGTTCTCCTTCTCTTTCGAGCAGGTTGGCTTCCAACAGTTTGCATAAACTGTTGGGCAGACTGCAGCACTTGAAAGGCTGCTTGAAGTTGCTCCGGTGTGGGCATGACCACTAAGCTGCTTGGCTGTGGGGTCTGCCTGGTTTCATGGCGGGGGGTGATAGTGTTATCCCTCCTGCCTGATCTGGTGGTAGCAGCACTACCCCTTCTTGTTGATATCGTGTTTGTTTCTCTCAGTGGAGAGTTGCTTTCTCCTCCTGAACTGTCGGAATCGAGCGTTTCTGAGGTTGGAACCACCATTGCGAAGTTGTAGATTGGGCTTTTCTACTCTTCCCCTCCTTCTAGCGCCAAATTGTTTCTGTCCAAGACAGCAACAGTGTATGTGGTGGTGGGTACCCGGTGGAATCGTGGCTCCCAAACGTCCTTCGTGGTGGTGGTTACCTGCAAAACAAGGAGAAACCTCGGGGGTGGTTCCGAGGATCGCCTCTCCGATGCCTAAGTCAATCCAAGTTGAGCACAAGATCTCTAGTAGAGAGAAAACGAGTATCAAGTGCAAGTATTTTGTGAGTGTTTTATTGAACGTACCTTACCCATGCATGGGCATGGGTATTTATATGAGACATGGACTTGTAACTGACCTAGTAAAGTGAGTGGGCCTCTTTGGAAGTGGGCCAAGGTGGAACGAGGCCTTCATTAAACTCCAGCCTAGAGGTTATGTTCGGAGCGGTCTGCCTGAGGAGGTCTGCTCTGCTCCAGGCGCTCTGACGTGGAGTGGCAGGACCAGTGGTCTGCTGCCAGCTGGAGGTCTGCTAGGTAGACCCCATACAGTATGTTTCTTTCATCATTTAGCTTACTAAGTGGAAAAAGATTTATATGAACGTGAAAGGATGTGTCTCAACTTGAATATTCTAATAAAGAAGCACACACCTTCTACTCAGCTTAGCAGACTATCCGTACAAGCTAATATTGTTAAAACTTTAGAATAGGAGTTTGTATCTCTTAAGACGTAAATTGTGTATAATGTATATATCAACTCTTTAAAAAATATTTTATGCAATTTCTAAAGTGGTAAAGAACTTCAAACTATTGCCCATTTTCCAAAATTAATCCCACCTTTAGTAATTTCTAAAAGAAGTATTTAGGGTATCTTTCCCTATTAATCCTAGGTGAAATGGTAACCTGATAAACATGTTAACAATGCCACATGGCGTAATATTATTATTTTTTTAAATAAAAAGAACCTTAAGCCCACCCCACCCCCACCCTCACAACTACAACCACCCACTCACCCCTCCACTGTGCCCACCCTTCCCCAGCAACATAAACTAGGGTTTAAGAGAGAAAAGAGAAACGCTATTTACTCTTTGTGAAGATGGTGGTTAGTAATGATGGAGGAAACCCTATTTCCTCCTTTTATATGGAAAAAGACTACGTTTTGGTCAAACGACCAAAATACCCTTCTTGCTAAAATTACTAAAATACCCTTTTTACTGAAAATACTAATTTTTCAATAATGGTAACACTTCAAAAATGATTAAAACTATTTAATTAAATAACTCAAAAATATAGGATATTACAAAGACACTTATGAAATTATTAGTCATATTTCTATACTTCGTATATATAATATGTCCTTTTCTATCGCGGAAACTGGTTATGGACTCGTAATAGCTATGGCAATAGCAACTACTTTCTTATTCCCTTATTCTTTGCATGATGCTTTTAGTTGTTGTGAGAGCTTTTCGGATCAAATTAGGTTAAAAGGAGGGAGTAGCTAGTAGAAACAAGTACAACCATACATATTTTATTGAGTAGGTTCTTGGTTTTCGCCTATATGGCTTTATTTGTATTATTGAGTACTTGTTTACCTTTTCTTTATTTGTTACAACGCTCATGGCTAAATTTTCTGGGTGCATCTTGACTTTGCTATTCTACTTTGGTAATAATTTTTTGTTCGTTTTGTATTTTGCAGCTCGAATTCTGCTGATTTCTTCAAGGGGTTTGATATGTCTGCTCTTAAAAGTTGTTCATGGTATGTTTCCATTATCAATTAACTTTCTAAGTTGAAAATAGTAAAGTACGATGAGTGTGTGAACTTAATCCAGTGGTTGAAGTTTCTCATAAAGCACTGCAATATTTCACATAGCTTCTCAACCTATTCCTACAAGCTAATATGGTTGAAGTTTTTAAAAATTTGCGTAGGGAGTTTGTTTATATTACTTTAGTGTAAAAATTTCATACAAAAAATAATATTTGAAGGGGTAAAGGAATGGAAGTAAGATTTGACTTTCAGCTGGCCTTTTCTTTAATGTTGGTGCATTATTTTTTTTCATCCAACTGCAGGTTTGAAGGATTTGATCTTGACAGGTTTATACATTATGCGTTAAACGAAATGGTCAGAGAGCCTATAACATATGAGAAATCCAGTGAAGCTCCTGAGCTTGCTTTGGAATATTTCAAAAGAGTGAAGAAGGTATTATATGTTTGTCCCATCCATTTTGTCCTTGTTTTCCTCTCTTTTTCTCTTCTTTTTTTATTTTATTCATCCATTGATAATCCGGTGAATATTCCCTTTTTGCATATTATATACTAGGGTGGTGATTATGAGTTTGTAGATTGTGTTTTATCGCTCCCAGTCGATAGTTTTGATCGTCATATAAACTTTTTTGCTCGGCTCAAAGGCAAGGATTCTCCTCCAGTGTTCTTTTTTGCTGAGTTGAAGGCTGGTTGTCCGCGAGAAGTTACTGATTGTTGTATCATAAATCCCAAACCCTATTCGTTTGGTATGTTTCTTTTAATTGCTCCATCTATTAATTTTTCCTCCAAAAATGTTGAAATTTGTGCTTCTTCTCAGTTTTGAAGACTTGATTTTATAGTACTAAGGCCCTATTCAGTTCACCTTAAAATAATAATATTCAGTAAAAATAAGTTCAGCTCAGTAAAAATCAGTAGTGCAGAGAAGAAAAACAACATGAATCTGTAAAAATAAGTTCAGTTCGGTAAAAGTAAGTTCAGTTCAGTAGAAATAAGTTCAATTCAGTAAAAATAAGTTCAGTTCAGTAAAAAAAGTTGAATTGAACGGGGCCTAATTGTAGCATGCCAGCCTGATTTCACCAATTTGACTTATTGGCTCTTGTGTTACAGGTGAAACTCCTCCCCCTCGTCTAGTGCTTACTCATTGTAAGCATGTAATCTGTGATAAGTGTGAAATGTGGCCGATGTTGATTTTGATGGAAGAAGCGAAGTATGCGTGTGATCCATCTCGATCACATTCTGGAGGATTTAGACTTCTTGTGTTACGTTGTATTGTTTGTGGTAGTTAAAATCAAACTTAATCTAGAACTTGATTATAACTTGTATTGCCTTGTGAAGATTGAGACTCCTAGTGTTGTCTTTTGTCTTTGATTGTTCTTAATTTAAAGGGGATATTGCTTCCTAGCATTTTTCTTAATTAAGGTGAAAGGCTGAAAGCTATCGTTAGTTCTTTAGTGTCTGTTATTAACTAAGGTTCCGTTTGTTTTGGTGGAAAACTATTTTCTTGGAAAATGATTTTCCTCCATCTTTCATTTTCCTTTGTTTGTTTTGGTAAGCGGTGGAAAACAATTTTCCTAAAGGTGGAAAATGCTCTTAGAAGAGGAAAATCAATTTCGTTTTGTAAACAAGGTATGCCACCTTTTCCTCTCCACTCCTTACTCCTCTTGATTCTCTCCTTCCCATTTTTCCTTCTCGTTTGCTTCATTTACCTTTTCTCCCAAAGTTTTCCTCTACTCAAACAAAGGAAAATTTTTCTAAAATCATTTTTTTCTTTGAATATTGTTTTCCTTGAAAAGTGATTTTCCATGAAAAGTGTTTTCCATTAAAACAAACGGAGCCTAAGTATTATTCTTATTATAGATTCTACCTGAGAAATTATTAATCATGATCGACAAGATCTGATAATATAATAATATATATAAGGTCCTACTCCAGGGAGCAGGATGCGCATCCCGTTTTAGGTGTACGTTAGTTTTTTTCAATGTATCAAAACTCTTTTTTAGACATCTTAATAAATGAATATTACCTCATCTTCAATAAATATTGAGGGGCTGTCTAATTTCTCTTTTCTCCTCCATTATTTGACATTTTGAATTGATTTGACCAAAAATTTTCCCTCCAAGGTCTAACTAACTTTGACATATATTCTTTTATATAAATTTAACGTTTACTATGGCAATTCAATATGCTCATCTATTGATTTCAAATGTTCATGGTAAATTCACACTCAATTTCATAAAAGTTTTTATTCCAATTAACTTTGACATACGTTCTTTCATATATGGTGATTAAATATGCTAATTTATTGATTTCAAAGGTTCATTGTAAAATAACGCTCAATATCAAAAAAGTTTTCATTTAATTAACTTTGAACATTTGGTGGGCAGTATACAACTACTCATTGGTAGTAAAGCCTAGTGGGATGGCATATATAAGTTACTAAAACTGAAAAAAAATTACATAAGATATTTAAATTTTAAAACCTACAAATTAAAGTGAATCATAAGTAGCTTATTTAATTGCTGTGCTTGATTAGTTATAGCTTAATCTCACATGCTCACTGATAAACCTTTAAATCAAGTTATCGACTAATTGATGAGAATATAAAATTGTTACTACTAGAGTACTTCTTAGAAATGTCTAATTGCAAAACTCAAGCATCATTTATGCAATCCCAATCTTTATATTGAAAAATTCAGACTTGGAGAATTTCTAGAGTTTGAAAATTTAAGTTGAAATGGTGTGATTTACACAGAAATTTCCCATAATCGCTTATGATTTGCCCTTCAATGGAAGAAGAATGCTTTGTACTTCACTCCTTAATGTTTGAAGAAGAATCAGTCAATATGTGAGGCCCACAAATGGAGGAATATGAGTTTTTTCGTTAACAAGTGAGAACTTTTAAGAAATTAAGAACATTTTAGGCGTAAGTTCAAAAACGTCAAGGTGATAATTATGAGAAAAGTGATAACATAAGGTGGTAATGTATTAAACAAGATAACAAAGGGCATTTTATTGATATAAGCAGACGAAGTTACAGGTTTACAACACATCTAACATTGGACAATGAAAGAAAGTGACATAGATAGATATGCATATAACATCTCTTGTTTACTCCTGTTTTTAGTCTCTCATAAACCATGAGTTAAATGAGGACACAGAAGAACAAGGTATATGCTCAACACTCAACTTAATGTAATTAAAGGACGATGCCCAGTAGAGTACACAGACACATACATCAGGCTTAACTGCATACGCCGTAATAGCTGAGCACAACAGGAATGCATAACCCTGAGCAACAAACATTCTTTGCCTGGAAAGCAGGGCTGCATGAGGACCCTGATGGATCACATTTTAGAGCGTTGCCTTCGTTGTTCGATGTCGTCGTTAACATTGTTGCTGGTTGTCTCAGCTCTGCCAACTTCTGGAGCAACTCATACTCAGCGGCTTTAGCTTTGTCATATGAAGCAGCCACTGATTTCAGTTGTGCTTCTCTCATCAGCTCTTGTGCCATTGCCTCTTTGTCCGTCACGCTCCTTAATCCATAAGTCTTTGCATTTGTAGGAGCTGTAACAAATCGCCAAATTTATAAATCTAAATAATTGTATGTACAAGCTAACCACATCAAATAAACATTTCCTCTAAGATAATATTATATCCTACCTACTAATATATCCTAAAGATATTATAACTATATCTTTAGTACCCTAATATATCTCTAATAATCCTAAACATGTGATTTTCTTCGCGAATTTTCAAATTTTCAATTCCAAATTTCCAATCAGTAGCACATCTGGAGAAAAAACGTATGTTTAGGGATCATTACACATTATACTAGATATTGACAGTAGTTTTTTTCTTACAAAATTACAAATCTTTATTATTGTTGTGACCGTCGGTTATTATCAATTATCAAATGGGCAATTAGGGCATGCGTCCTAACAAAAACGTGTGAGGAGAGGAGAGTTATTACTCTTATTCTAGGGTATAGAAGTTTATTGAAGTTACTAACCAGCACCGTTATGGATAATGGGCCTTTGGGTGAGTGTCATATGAGGATTTGCTTGTTACTATAATATAATCTCGTAAATAAAGATAATGAGATTACATTGGCTTGTAATGATGGGCCTCTGGGTGAAAGCCCTGTGCGAGGGCAGTCCATAAGATTTTTTTTTCTTACCATAATATAATCTCGTAATTAAAAATAACGATATTATAATTGAAAAAGAAAATAAAGTTGTATGCAAATATTTACAAATATAGTAAATTTGGGAGTAGGTACCTACTATATAAGGAGCAAGGTCTATTGGATATCCGTTAACAAATATATTTCCGACATATATTCAATGGATACAGGTCCGAATTACTAAGAATCAAAACTGGAACCGGTGGGTTCAATACTTCCTCCGTTTTTATTTAAATGTGACACATTTTAAATTCACGGACTCCTAGGCAATTTTTGGGAAGGAAAGAGATAGAGAGAAAAAAAATAAGGGGACCCATGTGAGAGGAGAGAGATAGAAAGAGTTTATTGACCAAAAAAGAAAGTGTCACATTTAATTTAAAACTTCCTAAAATAGAAAGTGTCACATTTAAAAAAAACGGAGGAAGTATAATTTTTTGACCCAAACTGGTCCCAATAACATCAGTTTCAGTTACGGATCCAACAGGTGGTCATCGGGTTTGAAACGGAACCGGGTACTTAATAGTTTTGCCCATCCCTAATCTAGACCAACGCTTCTACAGACTACAAGCACGTAATTATATCTTTGTTATATTTTTTTTATATCTACATTACCCCTTTAATGCATTTTACTTACCTTGCATATGGTCTCAAAATTCAGCCTATGTAGACTGTTAATTTTGATCCATACAAACAAAAAATTAAGTAAATTTAAGTGGAAAGTAAAGAAGAATAGATGGCATTAAGAAGAAACCTGAACAAGCAAGCACGAAAAATAGGAGAACAGAAAGCTTGAAGTAATTCATCAACATGGCTAGAGACTTTCTTAGACTAGAACAAGATGGGTTAAATAAAATGCAATAAGATTTTAGTTATGCTTAATAGATTGTGGTGTAAGTTCCCATCCCAATTGTCTCTATTTATAGCATGCATTCCTTCAGAGTTAGTACTGGGTTAGCATTTAAAAATCTCCATAAAAAATCATTTTGAGTATTATAAAATCTTTACTAAACTACTACTAATAATTTAGCTAGCTCTTACCCCTTATAGCTGAAGCAGGTAGATGAAATGTACTGAATGTTTGAATATAGCTGAACTAATAAGGTAATTGATGACATGATAAGATACCTTATACCCCCTTTCGTTTATTTTAAATTGTTACGGTTTATTTTAGGAGATAACCAAGGAAATTTATCAAAATCGACGTTATAATTGTTTGGGGAATAAATAAAGTCACTAATTATCACAAATATTGGTTATATGCTCTTCATTCATTAATCATCAATCTAAGCTATTGATACGCTAAGGATTTGATCGTATACCGGTATACCGTCTACGTACGCTAATATATATGAGATATATACTAAAAGTGGAACTATAATTGAAGTTATTATTCCATGATCGAATCATACAAAGAGAAGGCATGCTACAAGATTTTAAATAATCAACAAATTAAAGTATGCTGAATGCAATATAATTGTTTGTTTTTCACCAAAAAAAAAAAATAAATACTCCTTTCATTTTTTTACAGTATAATTGTTTGTTTTTCACCAAAATAAAAATAAAAATACTCCTTTCATTTTTTTTTTACAATATTTATATTTTTCCATTTTGTATGTTTTTTTATTGGTAGACTTCTACCTTTTCCTATAAATGGATGGTTGATCCACCTAATTATTACACTTGTCTCCTACTTTTTTTTTTCTTTTTTTTCTAGTTTTTTCACTTTTTCCTTACTTTTACTATCCTTCTCTCTTACTTTTGCACTTTTTTCTTGGTGCACACACAAAAACAAATGTACATATTAAAAAGAAAAACGGAGGGAGTATAATTATTTGTTAAACATTGTTATTTGTACCAGAACTCATCTAAATCATGATACCTAAAAGTACATACAGAGAGGAAGTAGTAATTGACGACTCTCTTTCTAAAAGAGGCTAATAGGACTATAGGGAGAGGTAATACACATACACTTGATGTATGTGGGCCTTATATACACTTCCAATGAAAACTTGCCACATCATTGTTAGCCAAAAAAAAAGAGAGGGAAAAATGAGGGGGAAATAATTTGGTTGATGGCGCCACAAACCATGGTGTGGCGGGACTTTTTATTATAGGCGCCAAATAGAGCCGTTATTTGCTAACTATTATATAGGTTTTGGTTACTAATTAAATATATTTCGTTACTAGAAAAAATACAAACTTATAACAAATGTAGGTTTTTACTAAAAATGCGGGTTTTTATAATTAATCCATCCGTCCCCTTTTCGATACACCTTTTGACTGGACACGGTATCCAAGACGTGTATTAAAACCAATATATCTCTAATTACGTTTAAGTAAAAATTATAAAAATTATATATTATGAAAATATACATCGAGACGAATCTAACAAGATCTCACATGACTATATTTTTTCATATATATTGAGAAGCATATGGTGGTCATAATTTCAAAACTATAATATAGGTTTTGTTTACTACTTTAACGTATATTGTTACTAAAAAATGATAAACTTACAATCGTTTAAACCTGTTTTGTTATTAGCTTCGTGCCCCATTTCCCCCCTTTTTATTTTATAGTAGAAGTTTAGTCTTTTTATTTTGTATAAAACGTCTTAATGAATTTTTATTTTCTGTATATACAAAAATCAATTATATTAGTAGCATGTAAAACAGGTAAAACAATTTTTTAAGTTTATAAATACGTTATTTGAACGTTTTTCTTTATTCGTATTCGTTTTCACATAACACTATATTTATTAGTAACCAATAACTATTATGTGAATTTTAAGCGTTATTCTTTATGACCCTCTACTATTTGATTTTAACCCTTCAATGTTTAATTTTAATCATCCAACTTAAGTTTTGTCGTTATTATTGAGTGGTTGTAATAGTATAGAGTATTTTAAGGGTTACTCCTTAGTTTATAAGAATTTCTTCATGCATAATACTCCCTCTGTTTTTTTTAATATGCACCTAAGGCTTTGTACTAGAATCAAGGAAAAAGTGCAAAAGTAAGAGAGAAGGTTAGTAAAAGTAAGGAAAAAGTGAAAAAGGTAGAGAGAAGGAAAGAAAAAGTAAGAGAGAAGTGTAATAATTATGTGGGCCAATCTTCCATTTATGGCAAAAGGTAGAAAGGTACCAATTAAAAAAAACACCCAAAAATGGAGAAATGTGCATATTAAAAAAAACGGAGGGAGTATCAATTTTAGGTGAAACAAATTGAGACTTAATATTTGTATAGTACAAGATTAATAATTATAGTGTCTAACAATTCATGGCATGGCTCCAAATAGGTATTGCTTTACCCTATTCCAAATAGGTATAACAATTCATGGCATGCCGGTTACTATTAAATGTCGCGTTATGTTGAAACAAATTCAAATGAATCTAAAGGTTCAAATAAAATATTTAAAATAATAAAACTTAGATTTTCGATATTGTTTCATTGAACAATTCATTTACTACTCGTTAGCATTACTAATACATGTGATCTTATTCTTTAATATTAATGACAGATATTAATGACAGGTACCTATAAGACATTTTAATTGATCATTTATTTTAACGTTATAAATGTTTTTCATTATATTCTAATATGAAAATAATCTCCAATCATGGAAGGAGATTAGTGAATTGTTTACAATTCATTCATTACTCGTTAGCATTACTAATACATGCGATCTTATTATCTAATATTAATATTAGACGACAGGTAATTATCAGACACTTTAATTGATCATTAATTATAACGTTATAAATGTTTTTCATTATATTCTAACATGAAATACTTAAATATTTATCACCATATATATCACATAATTGTGTGTACTCATCCAATCCTATCGAATGTGGTACTATATCTTCTGCTATTTTTTCTTTAGCTTATTCGATCATTTGGAATCGTAACATCTAAATGTTTCAAACAAATAATAAGTGGATGTTTAACAAAATAACCATTTAATATAAAAAAACAACGATCATTATCTCATAAGTGAAAACTACAAACATGTTCTTACAATTTGTTGCTTGAAAAGACTTAAATAAATCCAAAAAATGTAAAAGGACAACTTAAAGAGGTTTAAGGGTGTTAAGAAAAGTGTGCTACTACATCCGGTTTAGAACCAAACATCAAGATTTCCAACTTTAGGGAACGTATGACATACATTATATAATTAAAATTCAAAGTAAAACAGGTTATATTAATAAAAATAGCAATTATATTAGTAGCAAAACAGGTTCAAACGATATTAATTTTGTAAATTTTCTAGTAACAAGATACATTTAATGGGTAATCAAAACCTATATTATAGTTTGCAAATAACGGTTGTGTCTACTATATTTATTTGATGTATCCACTTGTAAGCATGGTTAATACCCCGCCCACTTGGTTACAACACTTGTAAGCTTTTCATATATATTGAGGAGCATATGTAGTCATAATTTTAGAACTATACTATAGGTTTTGTTTACTGCTTAAACGTATATTGTTACTAAAAATGATGAACTTACAATCATTTGAACCTGTTTTGTTATAAATATAGTTGATTATATATAATATACATCTGTTTACTTTTAATTTTATTTATCATATAATGGACTCCAAACATTTCTTATATTGGAAAGCTTGATGTTTGGTTCTAAATCGAAAGCTTAAATTCTTACTAATCTGTTACTAATAAATGCAACATTTTGTCAAAATTAACAAATACTCCCTCTGTTTATTTTTGTTTGTCCTACTTTGACCAAAAAGCTCTCACATAATTGGTTAAGATAACATATTTATAATAAAGCTTATATTTTTGATGTTGTGTTACTTCTTGTAAGAAGATCTATAACTATTCTTCGTTTCATTATCCTTTTATCAGTTCATGTAATTAACGAGATTACTAACTATATTCATTTACTACTCGTTAACATTACTAATATATGTGATCTTATTTCTTAATATTAATATCAGACAACATATTATTATTAGAAACTCCAATTGATCTTTTATTATAAAGTTATAAATGATTTTCATTATATTCTAATTTAGAGTTATCCAATTGATCTTTTATTATAAAGTTATAAACTGTGATATAGGTTTTGATTACTAAGTAAATCTATGTTGTTATCAGAAAAATTACAAACTTAAAATCGTTTGAACCTACTTTGTTATTAATATAATTGAATATTTTTTAATTTAATAATCTATTTTACTTTCAATTTTAATTATCATATAATGGATTTAAAATGTTTCCATTGTATTAACAATGACAACACCTTAAGATCCTTGATCATCAGAGTAACAAATTAAGCTTTCGATTTATAAACAAACATCAAGATTTCCAATTCAGGAAACGTTTGACATTCATTATATAATTAAAATTGAAAGAAAAATAGATGATATAAATGAAAATATCAATTATATCTATATATATATTAAAAAGTGTAAGCACGGATTGCAATCTGCCACGTGTCACTCTCCTTCCAATGAAAAACAATGATATTATATATATGTTTTCAATGAAAAACAATGATTATATATATGTTTTCAATGAAAAATAATGATTAAATTATAATATTTTAATTGCATTTATGAATAAACTACTAATTAATATAACTTTTTATTAACATCTTTCAACTCCAAATTTAATTGTCTAAAGTACTTAAGTATAATATAGATAACCCCAGAGCATCGCCTGGGTCAAAGACTAGTTAGTGGTAAAATAGGTTCAAACGATATTAAGTTTATAAATTTTCTAGTAATAAGATATATTTAATTGGTAATCAAAATCAGTATCATAGTTTGCAAATAACGGCAGTGTGTACAATATTTATTTGATGTGTCCACTTGTTAGCATGGTGAATATCCCGTCCACTTGGTTACAACAACAACACTAAAAGCGCTTGCCTGACTACTAGGTCCCAAGTTCGAATCTCATGCTTTTCATTAGCTTAGTAGCCCATTTTTCCCTCCTATTTATTTTTATTTAATATTTTACTGTAGAACTTTAGTCTTTTTATTTTGTATAAAACATCAATTATATTTAGTAAAAAATAGGTTAAATGGTTTTATGTTTATAAATATGTTATTTTAGCGTTTTGCTTCATTTGTATTTTGTTTCATAGAACGTGATATTTATTAAAATAACTATTATGTGAATTTTAAGCGTTATTCTTTTAACCCTCTGCCTTTTGATTTTAACCCTTTAATGTTTAATTTTAACCATCCAACTTATGTTTTTTCTTTATTATTGAGTGGTTGTAGTAGCATAAAGTATTTCAAAGGTTACTCCTTAATTTATAAGAATTTCTCTATGCATAATATAAATTTTAGGTGAACCAGATCGATGTTTAGTTTTTGTATAGTACAAGATTAATGATTATAGTGTCTTATAACAAATAGTCATCTAATAATAGTATTACGGAGCATTAAGCTTCCGATTCAAAACCAAACATCAAACTTTCCAATCGAGGAAACATATGAAATCTATATATATTAATTAAAATTGAAATTAAAACAGATTATATATTTATTTACTATTCAATTATACTAGTAGCATAACAAGTTCAAACGATTTTAAATTTGTAAATTTTCTAGTAACAACGTATATTTAATTAGTAAGCAAAATCTATATTATAGTATGCAAATAACGGTTACGTAAACTATAATTATTTAATGCATCCACTTGTTATCATAGTGAAATCCCGCCCACTTGTTTACAACAGCAGCAATGAAGGCGTCTTTGTGGCTACTAGGTCCCGAGTTCGAATCCCATGCTTGTCATTAGTGCCACATTTTTTCCTTAATGAGGTGGTTGGGAAATTGGGAGCATTAATTGTGCCTTGAAAATACAAATCATATTTGAAATTTGAAATGAACTTTGAATTTGAATTTGAATGAAAATTCTGAAAATATAATATTTGGGACCCAAATTGAGGACCACTCATACTTTGCCATATCACAATGTATGTGTGGCCCACATACATCCAATGTATGTGTAGCCTTTCTCGACTATAGGAGTTCCACACAAGTGCCTAAAAGTACGTACTACTTCCTTTCCTCCTCTGTTTTATAAATGCAACAAATACACTTTTATGCATTTTAAGATATTACTTTAACCACAACTATCAATAGTTATGTATAAGTAAAAATTATAACCATTATATATTATGAAAATATCACGAGACGAATCTAACAAGATCTCACATGACTATATTTTTCATTATGTACAAATCACAAATCTTAGTAAAAGTGAGAAGTGTGAATAGTAAAAAAATTCATTTGTTACATTTAAAAAGAAACGGATAAAGTAGAATAAAATGGTCAACTATTCCTTAATACTCCATCCGTTCTTTATTAATCTACAAAATTTGTACTTTACCTTGAGCTTCATATAATCGACTATATACCCGATTCATACACTCTACTTTGACCAACATTTGTAATTTATCCGCATGAAAAAAGTTAGTCATGTGAAATTTTATTTTATATGTCTAAATATATATACTTCCTCCGTTTCAAAATAAGTGACACATTTGCATAGTGTTTACTACTCCCTCCGTTTTTTTTAATATGCACCTAAGGCTTTGCACTAGAACCAAGAAAAAAGTAGGAGAGAAGTGTAATAATTAGGTGGGGCAATCTTCTATTTATGGCAAAAGGTAGAAAGGTACCAATTAAAAAAAAACACTCGAAAATAGAGAAATGTGCATATTAAAAAAAAAATGGAGGGAGTATTTACAGTTTAGACTTTAATAAGTTTTGATGATTTACATTTGAGGAAAGACATAGTCATCATAAAATCTTGTTAGATAATTTGAATTTTCTTAATACCAAATATTTATAATTTTTAACCTATTGATAATTATTAATGTTTAAAATAATGTATTGATGAACGTAAAAACATGAAATATGTCACTTAATTAGGAACATGGAGTATATTGTATCAAATTATCAACTCTTATAATTTTTTTAAAAATTTTAAATTTAATGATTGATAATTAGAATTGTTAATAGTTAAACTTGTATACGACAAAAGAGAAACCAGCTGTATAGATTAGAGGTGTCAAAAGCTGACCCGACCTGATTACCCGACCCGACCCGGACCCGAGCCCGATTCGATCAGAGAATTGCATACCCGAAACCCGACCTGGTCCCGACCCGAAATATACCCGACACTAACATGACCTGGTATGACCCGACCCGGACCGACCCGTAGTCAACCCGTACCCGATCAGCCCCGATAGTCGGTCACTCGAACCCGACCCGGACCGACCCGTAGTCAACCCTTACCCGATCAGCCCCGATAGTCGGTCACTCGAACCCGACCCGGACCGACCTGAAACCTACCCGAAATCCGCTTCAACCCGAACAATACCCGAAAAGGCCTGACCCGTACTAGACCCGACCCATAACAAACCCGACCCGAAGCAACCTGACCTGCGTTTGACCCGACCCAATACAATCCATCTACCCAAACTGTTTAAACATCATATAGGTTTTTATTTGCTATATTCTAATTTAAATACAATAATACCTTCTTATTTTAGACGCAATACTTTATATATAACGCTCTATTTTCTAATATTTCACACTATAAGTACAAGACTGTAAAATATGTTAAAAGTAATCTAGATAAATTGTATAGATTATATTTTGTATAATACTCATTTCTAATAGTATACATTAATAACACTCATTTAATTATTTTTGAATTAATTTTATCAAACTTTACATTAATATTTTCTTTAAAATACTTGGCCTCTATATATTAATTTAATAATTTATTAAATTCTTAAACTTAAATTTCGAATATTTATCTTCAATTTTGTGTAATATAATCTTTCATATTATAAAAACTATCATTCAATAAATTCAAATATACGACAAAATAAGTACACCTTTTCTTTTATATAAAGTACATCTTTATTTAGTTATAAGCAATATATATTCAATCTTTTCAATATCTTAAGTTTGTCAAACTATTTTTTAATTGAATTTTCTATGAATATGGTATACCAAGCTAAACATTGTATGTAAAAGTATTCGCATCAATAATCATTCACTAATGGTAATATTTAAGTGTTGAATACAAACATCAATCTTACAATTTTAGTTGATTATCAAATACTACTTGTAGTGTTAAGTCATTCTTTAATATTTGCTACTTTCTTATTTCTAAATTCTTATTTATAAATTAATTTGATTCCCAATAACATTCCATAATTCAAAAATATGTTGATTGACACTCCAAAGGCTTTTATTAGCAAGATCAAACATCAAACTATAGTCAAGTCTAGCTTACTTTTATTTATCAAATAATACTCCAAACTATTGATATTTACTTGTATTTATATAGTGAATAATTACTTTTATCAATCATTCATATTTTAATTCTAGTTCAATTTAGTCCATTTCAACTTAGTCACTAGCTAATGAAAGGAATGTTATTAAATCCAAAAAACAATTAAAAATTATAAATGAAAATCTCCCTCATCTCCATTACCCCATCTCACTGAATAGCATCACAAAGCCAGCACCTCTTACTCTCCATTAATACCACAATTGAGGTATCTCAATTTCACGCACATCTGTTTTAAGCTCCATTCTCACCACCACTAAGGTACCACTTCCACATCACCATCAAGACCAAACACCAAATCTTGTTCTGTAAAAATTCATTGGGAAACAAGTGCAGAATTCATTCACACCAAACAAATGCAATCATTTCCATAAGACTAAAACAGAGACTTGAACTACAATGACGAAATGAATTTTGATAAAACAAAACAAATAATAAAAACCATAATTAATAAAAATGAAACAAATAATTAAGAACATAATTAATAAAAAACGAAATATATTTAGAAAACGAAACAAATAAGGGAAATTCTCAATGGTGACCCTTAGGTATTAGAAATTTTTAGTGGTAGAAATTTCAAAAAACCTTTCCTATTGGTAGCCCTACTTTATAAATTATTCCCAAATATAGCCTTAATGAAGAATACTCTGTTAATAATAAAGCATATTCCGTTGTTAACCGTTAAGACGGTCACTCGCACGTAAAAAGAGGTCTTTTGGATTGTTTTTTGCCAATTTTGACATCAAATCGAACATTGAGGGGTAAAACTAACCCCTTAAACTTAACTTTAAGAATCGCTTTTGAGGTCGAAATTGGGAAAAAAACAATCCGAAATGCCTCGTTTTATGTGCGAATGTCCGCTTTAACGATTCAGTGGTGGAATATGCTTTATTATTAACAAATATTTTTGGATAAGGTTATGCTAGGGAATAATTTGTAAAGCAGGGCTACCAATGGGAAATATTTTTTGAAATTTCCACCATTAGGAATTTCTAATACCTAAGGGCCACCATTGGGAATTTCCCAACAAATAAAAATAAATCAAAAATAAATTAATATCCTAATAATTGAAAGAAGATGAAGGGATAAGTGAACATATGAAGAAATGAAAGAGAAAGGAGGGCGAAAGCAATAGGGGGGCGAAAATTCATGGCGGCACTTTCGGGATCTCTGCAATTCTGAAAATTTGTCCAAAATCGCAACTTAAATTTGCCGAAATTGGGCAATAATATGTTTTAGGGTTTACCACTTTCTAGAGATGACAATGAACTCTTTACCTTCTCTCTTTGATATTCTTAAACAAGAGAAAATAAAAATAAAAATTTCTAGACATCCTCTATGATTCTATAATTCATGACGGAAGGAGACCATCACAACAATTGCTTTGATTGGTGGCAAACGGCTATCTATGTTCAGGGCTAGTGTTTTCTAATTGTACGGGGTGGGGGGGCGGAAGGAGAAGGTTTGGGGTTTTAGCTGAAGGGGATGAGGGGATAGAGGGGGAGGTAAGCTAGGGTTTAGACATTTTATATTAGTAGGGTGGGTTATGAAATTTTAGAGGTAAAGAGGGTAAGGAAAGCTGAAATTTTAGATCTCATCTTTTCAAATTTGATTTTGAATTTTCAAATTTCAATAGGGTAGTTTTTAGTTTTCAACTTTTTGTGTGGGGGGTATTTTAAGTTTTATTAC
This sequence comes from Patellifolia procumbens, assembly GCA_947645195.1. NCBI lineage: Eukaryota > Viridiplantae > Streptophyta > Magnoliopsida > Caryophyllales > Amaranthaceae > Patellifolia > Patellifolia procumbens. The sequence continues at coordinate 8,365,201 of CANSGD010000144.1, forward strand.
TATTACTTATGACAAGATTTATTGGATTGTTATTATTACTATTATTATTATAAAATAGTACTATGATTTTATTTACTTAAAACTAATTTTTTTTTAAAATATGTGAATTAGGCTTTTGATCGTTATTTTTTTACTTTATATGTTATTGTACTTATTATCGTTGTTACGTTTATATATTCATTATTGCTAATCCTCCCGCTATTTTTGGGGGAAAATTTTGTGGAAAAATGATGCTACCTCCGTTCTATATGTATTGTAATATAGAGAGTTTTACGCTTTCCAACGCACTACTTTAGACGCTAATATCTCTAATTTTATTGAAGTAAAAATTATAAAAAGTTGATATTAATTAAGCATGTATCAAATACACTAATCCTAAGTTCCTAACTATATTGATGCCCGATCTTCTAATACAGTTTTCTTAACTAATTTATACGTTGATCTAGTATATTGATCTTAAATATCTTATATATTGATCTAATACGTCAATGATTGATCTAAATCATCTAATACACTAATATTGTTTGTCGTAAACATTGATCTAATGTATTGATGGTTGATATAATAATAGACATTGATAGTTTTTCCACTATACTGATCTTAGCTTTCTTATTAAATTGTTCTAATAAGTTGATCTAATATATAGATGATTGATCAAATACACTAATCATAACTATATTGATGCCCGATCTTCTAATACAGTAATCTTAACTAACTTATACGTTGATCTAGTATATTGACAGTTGATCTAATATATTGATCTTAAATATCTTATATATTGATCTAATACGTCAATGGTTGATCTGAATCATCTAATACACTAATATTGTTTGTCGTAAACATTGATCTAATCATCTAATCCTAACTATACTGATCTTAGCTTTCTTATTAAATTGTTCTAATATACTGATGATGAATCTACTACATTTGCCTTAAAGATTTACATTGATCTAATATATAGATGATTGATCTAATACATTAATCCTAACTATATTGATGCCCGATCTTCTAATACCGCCTCTTTTAACTATCTTGTATGTTGATCTATCATATATTGACAGTTGATCTAATATAATGATCTTAAATATCTTATATGTTGATCCAATAAACCGATGATTGATCTAATACACTAATAATGATTGTCGTAAACATTTATCTAATGTATTGATCTAATACGTCGATGATTGATCTAATACACTAATCTTAATTATCGTATACATTGATATACATTGATATAATATATTGAAGATTGTTCTTAATGTATAACTCTAAACTATATATATATAACACATATATTGATTGATGATTGATTTGATACAGTAGTCTTAACAATCTTAAATGTATTGATAATTGATTGATTGGTCTAATACACATACACTAATCGTAACTATCGCATACACTAATCTAGTATATCGATGATTGATCTAATATAGTAATATTGATTATCGTAACAAGTTTTCAAATTTTATGTTATCGAAAATTAAATTATAATAAAATTAATTAAATTTAATAGCTTATTTCACTTTGCAGGAATAGAGAAAAACAACGTGACCATCAAAGTACAATACTTTTGATTTATACATCATCTTTATACTTTCAATAACCGAGTCATTTACAATATTATAATAACGGAGTACAATATTTTTTATTCTAATATTCTAAACATAATATCAAGAATGTTTTTGTTCTAAAATACAATCAAATAAAGTGATTACAAAAACGGCGATAATCTTCTAAACACGTCATAACAATTCAACTTCAAGAATAAGTTCATTTGTTAAGACTCAATCATAAACATAACCCACCGTTGAGTGTCATACGAAATGAATTCAACTTGAATCCGAATCAAATGTCACGGAAATAACCCGAGATAAAGTTGACCGAACTTGAAATGAACTAGAGTCGCAGGCCATAATAGGCAGCCGAACTTGAATCGACCGACCCAAAGTTGCCCGAACCTGAAATTAACCCGACCCGAAATGGCCGAATCTGAAATCAACCCGACCCGAAGTCGCCCGTACTCGAAATCAACCCGACCCAAAGGCTACCCGAACCCGAACCAACCTTACTCAACCTATTTATTACCCGACCCAGAGTGGCCCGAACCCGGTATGCCCCGACCCGACAATGACCCGCCCCGAGACCGACCCGAACCGACATGTTCATTTACCCGATAACACCCGAACATTACAAACCCGGACCGGCGAACCAAAGTGGACCGACGATAACCCGACCCGATGTGGACCGACCCGAACCCGACCCACCCACCCGATTTGACACCTCTAATGGTATCAAGAGCGAGTTAGATCTTGGGCTATCTTCACAAAAAAATTCCTTGCCGGTGGGTTAGATAATTAACCCATCGATGGGATTCATAGACCATCATCCAAGAATACTGAATTTGTTTTTCATGAAAAAAAAACACAAAAACATTATTCCGTGCGCATCACTATGTTAGAGTGTTGAATGTTCCCCCCCCCTCCCAAAAAAAAAATTCTATCTTTTGATCCAGTGGACTGCATCAAGACTTCCTTACTAATGTTTTACATTTACTAGTATATTAGAAGCAAACTACCCCCACTTTACAAATCCTATAGACGTTGAGGAGTATTTTTTTTCTTTTTCTTTGAAAAAAAAGACTCACCTTGTGCCTTGAGACAAGGATTTATTGGTTCTCCATGTGTCATAAAACCTGGATTTATATTATCGACTCTCCTTGTATTGTTAGACAAGTATTTTTTTTCTCTATTTGAGCATGGTTTTGCTCTAGAAAACAACATCTTGTTTGGTGTTTCTTCATTAATATTTGGCGAGTGGTTCGAAAAGAATGGCATCCCTCGTCCAACTGATATCTGACGTGTTCAAAAAGTGGCGTTCCCGCTCAATTGAAATATATAACATGAGGTTCGAAAAGAATGGCGTTCCTCAACCGAGATATGACAGGTTCGAAAAGAATGACGTTCCTATTCTGTTGATATTAATCGTGCCCCCTCCAGTTAAAATATGGGCCTCACAATCACTAGCTAATACGCCTTTCTTAGTTCGTGGTCCGATATTCTGGTGTCCTAGGCGTAAAGGAACCACACCAATCCATCCCGAACTTGTTCGACAAAACTGTTGTTCCAGTTATACTGCAAATTGTTGGGTTTGAAAAATGGAGTTCTCCAATTTTGCTCAAAGAAAAACCAAAATATTGAAGACGACAACACCATATTTGTGTATCGACTTCAACGAAAAGAAGTTTCAGTTCATCGATTGATCTGCAACTATTATTGAATTTTTTTCTCCAATCACAACGTTCGTGTTACTATCGTTGCGATTGCTGGAGGGTATTAGAGATATATTAGGATACTAAAGATATGGTAAATATCTTTAGGATATATTAGTAGATAGGATATAATATTATCTTAGAGGAAACATTATCTTATGATTTATTTCCAATAAGTATTAGATAAGTATTAGGAATAATATATCTTATAGAGATTGTTTTCAAATAGGAGTTCCTTATACGCCTAGATATATATTGTAGTCAAGGTTCATTATTAAACACACATTAATAAAATAATCATAGTATTTTCTCTCCTCTCATAAACTTATGGACAAACACCACCAAAAACATAAACTCCCCCAATCTTCCAAGACAATCCATCAGATAAAGTAAACTAATTTAAAAAATTGTATCGTTCAGTTTAAAGGAATAATAGCTCATTAAGGTCACTCTTGCTAGTTTACAAAATCATGAGTCACGTGAGAAAATCAAAGATTTTTGTTTTCACCTTGTAGAAAATGCAGAGGTTGAGGGACACCAATTAGAATATCCCAACAAAAAACTAGCCTTTGATGATTAAATGTTGATTTGAGACGAATCAAACGTGACTATATTTTCCCTTATGCATAGATCATAAAACCAGTCAAAGTATAATGAATGCATAGTGTGAAAAAATGTTGTAACTAAATTGAAACGGAGAAAGCAATTCACAATTACACCTTTAAAACAACTATTTATTTTTCAATAATCCTCATGAAAATCATGAATAATTATTCATAGATATAAGTATCCAAATTTGAAAAAATGTATTTAGCGAAAGTAGCAAATTAGCCCTTAAGTTTGATCAACCATGAGATTAAAGCCCCTAACTTTCTATTGTAGTGTTTCACCCCATAAGTTTATTTAAACGTGAAATTAAGCCCCAAATAAAAAAAAGAGAAACGATTGGGTCAGACCGTCTGACCAATTTTTACTGTCTGACGGAACTGCTTCTCGCCATTTCTTTGTTCTTCTTCCTCCGCCACCGTCGCTTCTCCTTCTTCTTCGTGGTACTGCTTGCGCCGGATTCCGGCAATCAGAGCAGCCAGCCAGTGAAATCTCCTTCTTCATCGTCGGGCGATTAGCCTCCTCAACCCTAAAACGCACCGCACATTAGTGAGTTTCGCCGCCACCTTGCTGTGTCGACGGTTGACGTTCAAGCTTCGCCTCCTTCACGCTGCTCTCTTCTCGTTGCTTCAAGTGAGTCTAAGAGATTTTGAAAAAAAATGGTTAAGAGTTTGTTTTAGTTCAGCTGGTGAAGAAGATCAAGACAAGAAGTTATTTAGTTTCATTTAGAACTTATTTTTCTTCATTTACTTAAGTTTTGTTTTCAGTTAGGTTTTTTTTCAAACATAGTCACTCCTTATTACCAACAAGGAATAACTCTTTATCCCAATTAAAATATTGATATAGAAGCCCAGAAGCCAGGGTTATTACGCTAGTCCCATGAGATGTGTATATTGTTGGAAAATAATGGAACGATTGCAATATTCATGAACAACAAACAAACAATAAATCTTAATAGACAATAAGAGAATTAGATTTATCTGCAGACATCAGACAACTGAACAATGTGTCGTGGTAGGATGTCACTGCCTTAGAATCGAATTCGCCACCATACCGGTAAAGGCTTTTAATGACGAACGCGCCCCAAGGTTAACACACCACCCTAGAATCCACCGCAGGCCGCAGTTTTCAACCACTGGTCGCGGCAGAGTTGCGGCGTAATTCCGCGATGTGAGGCTGAGGCATGATGCGTGGCGTGTTTTCCAAAGCATTCGACTTAGATTTTTCCAACATATATAATCCTATCTCAACTAACCACTATACCATATACAAATTTTAGCAACCCTGAAATTGCCTTTATAGCCCCTTTCACGTCATGACGTTTAACGAATCCAATGCCTACTAATCATCATACAAGTATAAGTGTTAAAATCATGTCAAAGGAATTTTACTTATACAATTTAGGAGTTGTTCTCATGACATTCTTTTCTAAAGGAACTCTTCATAAGCTAGTGTGCCCAATTTATGTTCTCTAACATATTGCCAATTAATTGATAGACATTCCTATGTCACTATGATTCATGAAATATAATCATCAATCAACTTACATACTAATTACTTTAAAAATCATTATTGTTGCAATCAATAATAATATGTAGTTAGGGGCAACTTGTTTATAAGAGAACACTTGTTTATACTTCACTACGTAAAAACATAACATGCACAAATCTTTTCAAAAAATCAAATACTGATAATTGTTTTTACATTCAAATGAAAATGGGTGATTTATCAAGATAAAAATAAAGAAAGAAGTGCATCAAAGAGATTCCCATCAAGACAAATCATCATGAATTACTCCTAAGAGCATCTGATGTCCCTGTCTAGTTTTATCATCATTTGCACTCACTCATACATGGATAGATATTCAACTTACCAAAAATTCAGAAAGCGTTATAATAAAAAAATCTCATTGATAAATAAAATAAACCCAAAAATGCCTCATATTAAAGTTAGTTTCATTGCATTTAACTACTCAAAGTATATTTATCGCCATCACAGACAACATGGGCTGCTCAATTTTCCAAATCGAACACATGTAAACTAATTTCAGACCAAAATTCAAAGGCTCAAATATATAGATTTAAAACAGCAAGGCCCAGAAAAACAATTCATTGAAATTTTAGAATATCATTCAAAAGCTACAACTAAATCAGAAGTGATAATATAAGCAATGTATGTCTCATGGCCTATCCCAAAAGATAATAGCAGCAACGCCGCTACTCAAGGCGATAGAATATGAGACCGTCCATTGATGGAGACTCCAGAAGGATTCTACAACATCAACAGACTCTCTTTGTGACGTTTTTACTCATTGGGATATACAAATATGGCAATACAAAGTATTGATTTGCCCCAATATATATTTTGTAAATGGGATTTTCGGATATATCCCCGTCACATGTAAAATATGTTTTCCAAAAAAAAATACAACATACTGCACATAGCATACAACAGCAATGAATATAGAAGATAATACTCCAATTCTACGCATAAATTTTGAACCTAATTCAAATACGCAAAATAGATGAAAGTGATCAAATCAGAAACAGAAAGGTTAAGGATCAGAATTCTGGCTTGAATTCTCATGAATGAGAATGTAATAGCTCAGTAATTTCAGCGTCGATCATCTGGGGAAATAATCATCATCTCCATAACCTTATTAATTATAGTTTTAGTAATCACAACTTCCATTAAAAGAAATGGTCATATTGCCTAATTATCTCTTTATATCATATCTAAAACAAATGGTCATATTCAATAAACATCAAAAGAAACAGATAAATTACATGTACGATTGTTTTCCCCAGCTTAATTTCATTTTAATTCAGTATTCATATGATCACATTTAACTATACCAAAAGAAACAACATTCATATTTCCGTTCTTCAATACTAATCATTAAAATGCTCATATCACCAACACAAAACATTAAGCATATAACTTAGACCATTATTAAAAAACATCTTTGATATAATAGGAGAAACCCAAAAATGCCTCAGATTAAAGTTAGTTTCATTGTATTTAACTACTCAAAGTATATTTATCACTATCACAGACAACATGGGCTGCTCAATTTTCCAAATCGAACGCAAAAAAATTAATTTCACACCCAAATGCAAAGCCTCAAATATCTAAAAATTGAAACAATTTGATATAAAGTGTGAGTCGAAAGTGTCAAATCATTGCAATCTTTGCGATACGAAAGTAGTATTTAAAACAACAAGGCCCAGAAAAACAATTCATTGAAATTTTAGAATATCATCAAAAACAACTAAATTCAGATACCAATATAAGCAATGTATGTCTCATGGCCTATCCCAAAAGATAATGGCAGAAACGCCGCTACTTAAGGCGATAGAATATGAGACCGTCCATTGATGGAGACTCCAGAAGGATTCTACAACATCAACAGACTTCTTTGTGACGTTTTTACTCATTGGGGTTCTACAAATATGGCAATACAAAGTATTGATTTGCCCCAATATATATTTTGTAAATGGGATTTTCGGATATATCCCCGTCACATGTAAAATATGTTTTCCAAAACAAAAATACAAAACACTGCACATAGCACACAACAACAATGAATATAGAAGATAATACTCCAATTCTAAGCATAAATTTAGAACCTAATTCAATTATGCAAAATAGATGAAGGTGATCAAATCAGAAACGGAAAGGTTAAGGATCAGAATTCTGGCTTGAATTCTCAAGAATGAGAATGTAGTAGCTCAGTAATTTCAGCTTCGATCATCTGGGGAAATAATCATCATCTCCATAACCTTATTAATTATAGTTTTAGTTATCACAACTTCCATCAAAAGTAATGGTCATATTGCCTAATTATCTCTTCATATTATATCTCAAACAAATGGTCATATTCTATATACATCCAAAGAAACAGATAAATTACATGTACGAAATTGTTTTCCCCAGCTTAATTTCAATTTAATTCAGTATTCATATGATCACATTTAACTATACCAAAAGAAACAACATTGATATTTCCGTTCTACAATACTATTCATTAAAATGCTCATATCACCAATACAAAACACAAGCATATAACTTCAAACCATTAGTAAAAAACAGAATGTTACAAAAGTTTAAATCTTAAAATTGCTTATAGAATTAGTTAAAATAAAAGCCTCAGAATTGCAGAATTATGTCAGCAAGGCCTCTTTGGAAGACCAATCAGTCCCGAAAGATGGTGTTTTTATTACTGATTTCCTCATTGGCTAAATCATTCAGATAATGAAATTTACAAATTTACAATAATCTTTCAACTATATATTAAAAACAAATTTACATAAATAAAAGTTGAATGTATGCCTTATGGCCTATCCCAAAAGATAAAAGCAGCAACGCCGCTACTCAAGGCGATAGAATATGAGGCCGTCAATCAATGGAGATTCCATAAGAAATCTACAACATTCATCGACTTATTTTGTGACGTTTTACTCATTGAGATATACAAATATTATCAAATTTGCCCCAATTTTATTTGGTAAATGGAATTTTTCGGATAAAATTCCCGTCACATATATAAAATCTCAATTCCTAACAAAAATTAAGATGAATACGATTCAGGAGCAGTGAAAATAAAACATCAGAATTTCAGATCAAGTGTTGGATTATAAATTTTCATATGCTCATCCTCATCGATAATTTAAACATCAAAATATAAGATTCGAATTCGATCAAAACACGGAAGAAATCGAAAATTCAAGAAATGAAACAGATTTGAGAGAGAGTTACTCAATTCAGCGGGATACTCGACATGCAAAAGATTTCACTCAAAAAAGAGAGAAATTCCTGCAATTCGGTCTGTTGAGCTTGAATATTGTGAGTCGTCACTTTAATTCTCCCTCCAGTTAATTGAATCACAAACAGAAATTCAAATAATGCAAAAACATAGAAAGAAAGAGATTAGGGTTTATTATCTAATTCAGACGAAGAGAGAGATGGGGCGAATTAGGGTTTCGAAGCGGTGAGTAATGAAAGCTACAGAACGTTAGGAATAATTTATAGGAAAGAGAGTGTATTAGGGTTTTTCAATCTTCTCAAACGATGAAGATTAGGGTTTTTTCTGAGTGTTGGCGTGTTGGCTAATTGGGCTAAGCCTTTTTCTTCCCACTTGTCACCTACGGTCCACAACCTTAAGTCTTGTATATAAATCGACAAAATTTTTGAATTTTTTTTATATGTATGAAGCGAGAAAATACGACTATATATATATATCACTTGATATTACGAGATTTTTTCAATTAAACTAGCTGAAAACTACGCAAATAGATATTTCCTGGGTATACGATCTTGAGCCTAGTAATGGGTTACATTGATTGCGGTTCCGTATACAAAATATGGAATTTTTTTAAAAATGATTTTGGTTCTCTATAATCTGAAATAGTTCGGTACTCGACTATTCAGTTTAATGGGTCTAATGTTGAAAATTTTGAACTAAATATTGAAATAAATATGATTTTTGTTATGCTCATGAAATTTAATACCAAATAATTTAGGTTGTGGTTGGAAACTCTTATTTCATTTCAAACATCATGATATAGTTTCCATATTTCAAACTAGCCTTTATGCACGCGATCCATGTGGAATCATACAAATTCTGTATAAAAATACTAATATTTAGTTTGTTTATGATGTTTTGTAGTATTTCATTATTCAAAATTTAAAAATGTTACAACAATTAGTAATGGAGAGTTGTTCCATTTAATTAGGAATTAAAAAAAAGAAATTATGGATTCTAGTTAAAATGATTTTGTTTAGGAAGTCAATGGAATTCTAAATCTACAATATGAATACCACTCTCATTCTGCTCCGAAAGAAAAGTACCTAGCCAAGCATCAGAGTATTGCACCTTTCATTTACATTTGTATGTGAATCGATAATAGCATAAGAATTCAAAAGATTCAATGAAACAACACAATTCAATGAAATAACTTTAAGAAACAATCTCACTTTCAAATCATCTTGGAAACCAAATCAGTCAACCTCATATGCATTAATTAAATGAAATTTAAATATATCACTAGGATTTTGACATCAACGAAATCGATTTCTTTTGGCATAAACCAAGGAGAACTAATGTTATGTTGAAGAATTATCGTGATACTGTTTTAGCTATGATTCCTAAATCTAAAATTCCTAGGTATGTAGCTGATTTAGACCAGTTGCCTGTTGTAATGTGATTTACAAGGTAATCTCTAAGATTATGTGTATGAGGCTTAAAAAGGTGTTACCTGATATTGTGGCTCAAAACCAAGGTGCTTTTATTCATGGTAGAAGCATTGTGAATAATATCATGATATGTTAAGATATGTTGAAGAGTTATTCTAGGAAAAATTGTAATCATAGTTGTTTGATTAAAATGGATATGAAGAAGGCTTATGACACTGTAGACTATAGTTTTTGAGAGATATGTTGATTTGTTTGAAGTTCCCTATGCGTTTTGTTGAGCTTATTATGGTCTATGTGACTTCTCCAAAGTTTTCTCTGATGATAAACGGTAACCTGCATGGTTTATTTGAATCCAAGAGAGGTCAACTGGTATGTATGAGAGGGAATTTTAGAGAGTTATTGATGTGTCTTGTTTCACAAAAGGTTCCCTTCCTTCTTATCTAGGTATGCACATTTATTCTAAAAGAATTAGATCAACTGAATGCCCGATTTTGTGTGAGATGATGACTAATAGAATTAGGAAATGAAATGAATGTTCCCAAATACAACATTAGGATTTTTAGGTGCGTTATTCTTATGTCTGCTCAAATTTATATTACACCCATACCTTTTTCAAGGTCTCTCTAATACCCATATAGTTTTGAAAGTATCTTGAGGTTCTCTACCAATTACTTTAACCAATCACTTTTACGCTAGTAATTTTGTTTAAGAGATGCTTTGTGCATTCTCTTATTGCTACCTCTACCAATTACTTTTATGTTAATAAAAGTCGTTTACAGATGTTGTGTGCAGTCTCGTCTCATTTTTTAGGTTGTTTAACTTTTTTATTAAAACTTCTGAGTTAAAACTGGAAAAAAAAATAGGTTTTAGTTAGTTGCTCCCCACTATATAAAAAAGATTACCCAATATACTAGTAACTATTCATTCTTTTGGACTAAAATGAGCTAAAGAAACTTAACCTAAGAACTATAAAAAATTAAGAAAGAAAAAAGAATAAGTCAAAGATAACAGAGATTAGATAAGTTTAGAAAGCATATGAGATCCAACAAATAGGGGTGTAAATTGCTACCATTTCAAAACATGAGATAGGAAAGTAACCATACTTGACCCTGGCTTTTCGACCTCCCTCACAATATGAGTCATTCCAGCCTTGTTGCCTAAGAAGGCAGTAAGATGTGGTGCCTTGTTGACATCGTCCTTAGGAAAAGCCTTCACTGTAAGAAACAAAAAGAAAGAAGTAGAAGGCAACATCAACTTCTACCGCAAACACAATAGTTTTATCGTGATACATCAATAAATCAAGGAACACTCTGGAATAATGAACAATACTTCAACGAAGAAGTAGACAAAGGAAGCATTTGAGGAAGTAGATCAACTTTATACAGCACACTAATAAAGAAATGAATGGTCGATCTTTCGTAGCTTAAAAGCAAGATAGAGTTAAACCATGAGCTTCTACCATAAACACGAGAGTTTTTCTTAATATATCAATAAATCAAGGAATACTCTAAAATAATTAAAAATACTTCAACTATACAGAGTAAACATTTCAGGAAGTAGATCAAATTCATACAGCAGACTAATAAAGAAATGAATGGTTGATCTTTCAAAGCTAAATCAAGATGGAGGTAAACCATCAGCATCTACCGTAAACACGAGTTGGTCTCTCAATAAATCAAGGAACACTCTGAAATAATGAAAATTACTTCAACTAAGAAGTATACAAAAGGAAACATTTCAGTAAATAGATCAAATTCATACAGTACGTTATTAAACAAAGGAATGGTTGGTCTTTCAAAGCTTAAAGCAAGATAAAAATAAACCAATTTCGACCATTTGAACTTCAACTTTTTCATAATCATACCACATGATATCACAGCAGAACACATCATCATTTTAGAACAAATAAAAAAATTTAATTACAAGATGAGAGACCTAATTATTGTTCACTAGACAATGTAATTACATGGAGTTTCAACAATGAGACGCCTAATCCATCGACATACGATCCAATAGAGCCGAACCGAACCGATTCAAACCTCAAGCAAAAAAGCTAAAACAATGATAAATAATCAGAAAAGAGGAAATGATGTAAACCTTTTCCTCTGTGGCGAGAAGCCCTCTTCCTTGGAAGAAACCCGAGGGAACCGTGCCTAGTATGCTCAAACTTCCTGTGCGACATTCTCCTCGCTTACCTGGTCATAACAATTAACAAAACATAAAATCAGCTAAACAATCTTCTACTGTATCAAATAACTAAGCATAAACTTGTAAAAATGGAACATCATCAACAATCTGAAGAATGTGAGAATACAGCTTGAAATTTGGCGCATCAAAATAATGCACATTAATTAGAACTAGCATCAAAAATCTAACATAACGACGAGCGCATATAAAGAGTTTGTTTAACAGGATTAAGTGTACAAACTAAAATCTAAACGGAATAACATTTTATATTTCAACTTATAAAATCTAGTGAATTATAATAGCCAAATTCAAACTTCCATCGAAGAGCAATTAGATAGATCTCTGAAAACGATAACACAAACAAAAAGGGATGCAGTTAAAAAGAAATGAATACAATTAAGAACACAATAACACTGTAAACAGAATTGAATGGAAAAAGAAGAGGTAACAAGTTGATGATTCATTTGAAAAGAAATCAAGAAAAGCATCGAATCGAAGAGGAAATGCGAATTACAGATAGTAGAGAGAAAAGAGACGAGCGAGAACCTGACTGCGATGAACCAAAAACAAGTGAGAGATGAAAAACCCTAACGCGCCGCAGTATATATGTACTAGTAGAGTAGGGTTCGCGCTAAAGCCCAGCCTTGTCGCTAAGGCCCGTTAAACTATCAATATCTAATAATTCAATTACTTACTTCTTGTATATAGGGGTGAACAGAAAAGTTGGGTGTCCGGTTCCAGACTCAGAATTGGTTGGAATCAGCGATTCCGCAACTGGAACTGGAACTGCCGGGACTGGATCTGGGTATCAAATATTAGGAACCGGTTGGAAGTGGGTCCAATTCCGGGTAGTGAAATTATACACCCGGTACCCACTGGGTACCCGGTTCAACCGTTTCTAAGAGCGAATGTTTTTCACATGAATGCATATGTAACGTATGCTTAAGACTTGAAGGTTTTTAAGATTAACTTGTCAATAAAAGTATCAAATTATGTTATGTATGATGCTTATATTTAGCTAATTAAGAAAAATATAGCTTTTGAATGCAATTGGGTAGCGATTACCCGGTATTGGAACCGGCTAAATTGACCAAATAACAATCACTTTTGTGGGACTGGGTACCCGGTCAAGGAACCGGTCCCGGTTGGTTCCGGTTCCAATTCCAAAAATTAAGGAACCGGTCCAACCGGTTCCGGTTCCAAGTTTTGGGTACCCGGTCCAACCGGTCCGGGAACCGGTTCCGAGCAATATGACCGGGTACCCGGTTATGCTCACCCCTAGTTGTATATGTGAAATACATGTACTATTTAATTTTTGTTCCCTCAAATAAAAATGTACTATTTAATTTTTGTTAGTGTGTAATTTTCTCGCATTATAAAATTATACTATATAATTTGTTCTTTTTTTTATTGTTGATTATAATGATTTTATACTTTGTCCTTTATATTAAACCTAAAAAATAGAAACTTTTTATCATGATATATGTTGAAAATTTTTGTCAAAAATCCCTGATAAACTACAAATTTTGTTACGAAACATTTATAACTTCTTTTTCGAGAAAACACCTAATATGACATGTTATATCAAATCAAATATCTTGTTGTCATAATTCGGTTAAAAATGTCAACTTTTAGGTAACTGACTCTCTTTTTTCCTCCCTTTTTGTGCATCGAAATTTGGCTATAAATCTTGGGATAATATGCGTGACTTTCGTAAACAAAAAAAAGGAGGAAAAAATGGCCCGAAGATTGACTTTGTAAACCAAATATAATAATAAGGTGTGTAATTTGATAAATAATGATATCTAAGATGTTTTCTCTCAAAAAGCAAAAAATAAAAGGTGTCTTTTTAAAAATTTATAACAAATAAGGTGTTTATTTCCTATATGTTGATTGAGTTGATTAACCATATAATATAGGAAAAGTCCCACTTTTTTCCGGTTTTCCACCACTGGTACCACCTTTAGATAATCCAGCAATAACACATCTTTTACCTACATTAGTTCATAGTGTTTGCCATTGAACACAGGTGGAGGTTGGGTTGAGTAGCCTTCCTCTAATTTTTCTCCCATAGTGTTCATGTCTCCATGAACTGTCTCCTTAGTGTTAGCTGATTTTGGAGGAACATGCTCTGATACCAATTGTTAGTCTAGTATGAACACTAGATCAACTACAAGAGCGAGGTGAATTGTAGTTGTGGGAATTTTAGTCACTTTTGCGGAATATAAAAATTCTTAAATAAACAAAAGAGAATAAGATGTAAAGAGTAGGAACACAGAGTGATACTTTTAACAAGGTATTATTCCAAAGTTCTCTAGGAAGAAACCTTGCCTTCTCTTATTTATAATAGCGTTTACAACTCAGTACAACCTAATTATAATTCTCTTCTCACTTTGTTCCTCTAGGAACTTGACCCTGTTCCCAGTCACTCTGTTCCACCTGAACATGTGACGTTCTCACTCAACTTCACTCGAAGTCTTCTCACTTGACTTCACTCGAAGTCTTCTCTTTCTCTTTCTCTCTTGATTACACAAGTTTCTCACTTGTAATTTCTCTCACCCAACACTCAATAACGAATATAATATTTTTGCTATGAAGAGGAGTAAATAGAATGAAAACTTTCTAAAGATTTGAACTTGAAAGTCTGGAAAGTCTTAGTCTTCATTCTGAATTTCTTGTGCTATATATAGGAGATAATAGCAGCCCTAATTTTTGCTCCATTTGGCGGTTATGGGTCCATGAATATAGCCCATTATCCGATCTTAAAGATAATCTTTTTGCGCAAGAAAATCTCTAGCAGAATTAGCAAACCCTAGTCAACGTTATCTCAATGCAATGCGTTGTCAAGCTAAGTACCAGGAGGTTGGTTGAGATTCCGTAAATCTAGGAACTGACTGGCAGATCGTCAGATCCTCCTAGATTCTAGGATTGTTGTGTTTATCTTATTTCCTCCATAGTAGCATGCTGTTGGTAGTTAGAAAAACGTGGACATAGTTAGTTGTTGCACTTCCTAGATTGTAGGAATTGACTTTGTGATTTTTAGGAACTGACTTCCTAGATTCCAGGAACAAGCTGGCTGGGCAGTTTTTTTTCTTCAAGCGCATGGAGATAGTGTTTGTTACACTAGATTTGACTCGTTCAAATCTGCATAAACACCTCAAGAAATACTCCATCTAATATCATGGAATTTTATTTTGTTTAAAATAATATTCCATGTTATTAGGTTAATTCAAAGCAAATAATAACCTATATATGTGAGTGCTCAATAATTGAACTTGACTAGGTTAAACTCATAACCTTTTCTCAACAAGTCATAATTAACTAAATTATTTCCATAAGTCACAAAATAAATAAAGAACGGATAAATGTAAAATTAAATCCTAAATAAAATCTAATTCTACGAAATATAAAACTAACTTAAATAAATGCTAAGTTAAATAATAAAAGCCTAGATTCAGAATATATTATTTATTTGTTTGATTTTTAATTAATTTAAATAACTTGATTAGGTTAAACTCTTAAGCATTTCTCCATAAGTTAATATTAACTTAATTATTAATCAAACACATAAAATAACAAAAATGATTTATTAAACTTAAACTAACTGTTAATTAAAAACATAAAATGATAAAAGCGATTTATATACATTTTTATTAACCTAGCTTAGACATGTCATATAATCTACTAGGTTACATGACATACAATTGTGCCATAGAGAAGAAACATCAAGCATGTAAGTAGAACTAGCAATTGTATTATTAATGTTAAACTTAAACATTCCTCTACAATAATATCCTTGACCAACATAAATACCGTTCTTAGACACAATAAATTTACCGGATTCTAATACAACTCTAAAACCAAACTTATTCAAGAGACCCCGCGACACTAAATTCTTCCTAACCTCCAGAACAAAAACAACATCCGAAGAGTTAAAGTCTTTACCGAGGTTAACAATAAAACTCTACTTGGCCAATTCCCTTCGCCTTTACCGTAGAATCATTCTCATATACAAGATTGGACCATCATTCAATTCTTCAAAAGACTTGAAGGTGTGCCTATCCTTGCACACGTGTCTAGAGGCTCCCGAATCTATCCACCAAGATTCATCAACCTGCACAACATTAATTTTAGAAATCATGGCCACAAAAAATCATTTCTTCAACTATGTTTTCATGTGCAACCGTACCTTGGTTTTGACCAACAATAAGTTGATCCTTCCTTGTCGTCTTCTTCTTCTTCCAAGACGAAAAATCCCTCTTAAATTGAGGACGATTGCATACCCAACAATTGAGAGTCTTCCTCTTCTTGTTTGCAACATTGGTTTTTGGTTTTCTGTTGGATTTCTTGGTCCCACTAGACCCACCAACCTCTACCATATTCACGATAGACTTAGGAACACTAACATCAATAGTAGAATCCTTAACCCCATCTTGAGCCCGGATACCCTCATCAATACGAAGATGGGTTCCTAATTGATCCATGGTCATATCTTCTTTCTTAAATTTCAAAGAGTGTTTAGTGTCTTTCCAAGATTGCGGTAATTTATCAATTCCTGAAGCTACGGCAATAGCCTCATCCACTACCATCCCATGTGATTTAATTTGGTTCAAAATATGCTGAATTTCGTGAAATTGCTCTATAATAGACCTATCATTAGTCATTTTAAAGGAATTAAAGTTATTAACAAGAAATTTCTTACTTGAACCATCTTCCGAGATATACTTGACCTCAGGAGAATCCCAAAACTCCTTTGCACTCTCCACATTTGGTAAAGATCAAACAAAGTGTCGGAAAGAGGGTTGAGGATGTGACCCCAACAAATATAGTCATCATTCTCCTACTTCGTTCTCCTCCTCGTAGTCTCCAAAGGCTCTTCAATGACTTATTGTGGGTGGGCCGGCATCGGTGTTGTAAGCACGTACACCACGTTCAAAGTAGTCAAGAGGAAATGCATCTTCTTTTGCCAACGATGATAACCCACTCAAACTTGTCCAACTTTTGGAAGTTCAACATTATGTCTTTGAGTGGTTAAGCCATATCTGAAAAACGAGAATTAAACTAATAGATTGTTAGATGTATGACGAACTAGAGTCTGGATAATCACCACTCCAAGGAACGAAAACTACCCTTCCTGTTAGTTTAAGTTCGTCCCTCTACGATCATCGTTTTTCACGAAATTACTAATGAGATACAATGGAGTAAAACAATTCACTTTTATGATCTTAGGAGAGAATCAAAGAGAACATTTGTTTATGTGTTTATGAAACACTCAAGAACTCACAAAGAATACTTAAGTAAGTTTTCAAAAAATGGAGAGAAAAATATCATGAACAATCATTTTCTCAACCCCAATTAATATGTGTCAAGGAGTTATTAACTAACTCTCCTTCAATCATAGAAGTTACACCCAAAACCGTGCAAATAAATGCCTATAACATCAATGTTAAGGCCATAATGGAAATAATCTGTCAATATGCAAAAAAGAACGCGGGGAAGCAGACCTGGCGTCACGACTCATGACACAAGTCGTGACTGACGACCAACAAGGTCACGGTCCAAGACATAGCTTGCGGCCAGCAAGCTGCTCCCAATCACGAGACTCGCAACAGACATACTGCTCCTCTACCTCTGATTTCCGAAATATAAGAGCTCATCCTCTTCTTATATTACTCCAATACTAATTAACTAAACCCATTACCCTATGAATGTTCCAACATATGCTATGGGTTGAACCTTTTATTTCTTTCTTCGTTCTTATTTTTTGGAGTTGGGATATAGATATAGCCCAATGTAACCCTGAATCCGCCCTTGGTATTAACTATCATAGAGCATTCTCGCACATTAATTTTAATAAAAAGGAAAAATCATATGTGAAAAACAAACGAAATAGTTTTGGCGCGTCTTTGCAAATTCGGACGTCTTAAATCCTGTTCTCCCTATCGCGTGGAAAATCATTGTCAAAAAAGCATGGACACAAAATAGGAATAAAAAGGGAAAGATAGTTTCAAATGAAAGGAGATGTATCTATTAATTAAAAAACAAAGATTTATTGGTATTTTCTTTGAAAAGCAATAATTTAGAAAGAAATTATGATGTCATCATGCTTGAAATGGCTAATGGAGAGTTGCCTTGGCTTGAAAGTTTTAATGACCATGAATTTAAAAAATAAAAAATAAACAGATAAAGTAGAAAAATAATTGGGTAGAATCCTAAGTCGGTATAGTTAAGATGACGTGTTCACAACCCATTTAATTAAATTAAGCCACGAAATAGACGTTAATTTGCGTGTAAAAATCCCTAATATTTCTTCCATTTCCACCTCCTTTAAATCACTCCATCTATAAAAACCCCTAAAACACGCACTGCTACACCCTCTTCTGTTGTTTCCTTCCTTGTATTTTCTACGTTTCTTCCTCTTTATCTTTTAATTCCTTTCTTCTCAACTTCATTCATACACCGTCTTACCAACATCATATTATATAGTATGTACCCCCCCTTCAATATTCATATCTAGCTCGATATTATTATTCAATTATGGAGGAGGTTACGCTTACGGACTTAGACATGGAGGTGGCGCGGCAGCTGGTGCACCTTAGCGAAGGCGAGACGACAACGACAGCCACTAATACAGCTGCAACCACCAGCAGCTGCTGTAGTTGCAACTCTATTTTTTACAACTTTGATGACGATGTCAAGTTGAAGAACATAATCAAAAAGAAGAACAGGTCAAGAAATTTTACCATCATCGATGGTTATAATAATAATAATGGTATGATGAGGAAACAAGTTAATAATAAGGAGAAATCATCGTTGAGGTTATCAGCGGCGGCGTTAACTCCTGTGGCAGGAGAATTGGAAGATGAAGATGAAGGTTATTTGCAGAGAAAGAAGGTTAGGAGATCACGTTGTATTGTTGAGTTGTATAGTGTAACTAAGCCTGTTTGTTGATTTTATTATGGCTAAGATGATAATGATGTAGATTATATATTGTAGTGTGTTTCTGTCCAAGACAGCTACAGTGTATGTGGTGGTGGGTACTTGGTGGAACGTGGCTCCCAAACGTCCTTCGTGGTGGTGGTTACCTGCAAAACAAGGAGAAACCTCGGGGGTGGTTCCGAGGATCGTCTCTCCGATGCCTAAGTCAGTCCAAGTTGAGCACGAGATCTCTAGTGGAGAGAAAACGAGTATCAAGTGCAAGTATTTTGTGAGTGTTTGATTGAACGTACCTTACCCATGCATGGGCATGGGTATTTATATGAGACATGGACTTGCAACTGACCTAGTAAAGTGAGTGGGCCTCTTTGGAAGTGGGCCAATGTGGAACAAGGCCTCCATTAAACTCCAGCCTAGAGGTTATGTCCGGAGCGGTCTGCCTGAGGAGGTCTGCTCTGCTCCAGGCGCTCTGGCGTGGAGTGGCAGGACCAGTGGTCTGCTGCCAGTTGGAGGTCTGCTGGGCAGGCCCCATACAATTTGCCCCCCGGACCAGTATTTGTAGATTGCAATATGCTGGGTACGTTTGTTTTTGGTCTGGCGTTCTGCTCTTCGCAAAGTGGTACGTGACTATCTGGGAGTTGCTCTTCACAAACTCCAGAACGCTTCCATTTTTTCCCGCCCATTTGGTTGGGGTGTTGAGCAAGGGTCATTAATTCATTTTGAATTGAATTGAATTGATGTGACTCTTTGGGTTCCCAAGGAATGTAATGATGACAAGTTGATGCTGAGTGGACGAATTATACCTATTTAAAGGCTGAATCGACCTTTTGTGAAACTTTTCAGTCTCTTCTCCTTCGAACTCTTTGATTTCAATCTTTCCTGTTGTTCTTCAAGAATTTCTTTTTGCCCCAGCCATTTTCAAGTGATTTCTCTCGATTTTCCTGGGATTAGTTTACGTTTGGAGCTCAATTTGAGGTGTTGACACTATTGCGTTTGTGGTTTTCGTCTTCTCTTTTCTCAGCGTCTTCCGTTCCCCATCCAGGTAAACTCTATTTCCCAGATCTACTTTCGATTTTTTCCTTCTTGGATGGTTTGGATGTGATCCTCTCTGTGTTTATGGGTTTTTCCCCCTTTTTTCTTCTGTACACACTTATTTGCCTGCGTTTTTGAGGTTAGGGTTTTCTTTCCTTTGGCCTTCGTATGCGATTGTTTATTTCCTTATTTCCTGGATCTGTTTGGTGTTGTTTCATTTCCGTTCTACCGTTCTGGATGGTAGGCTCTGCTCTGCTTCTTCAGCTGAGCTCTGCTCTACTGTTGTCTGTGGGATTTTTAGGGTTTGTTTTGTTTACCCTGTTATCCTCTTTATTTGCTGGGCTGTAGACCTGTGATGTGCCTTCATTGTTCTGTTTGTGTCAATTTCAAGAAAATATCCTATTTCTTGGCTATCTCTGATCTTCACATACCATACATATCCTTGCCCCCCAGTCTGGTGGCTCAGTCTGTAGGTATGAGGTGCCAGACTACTTTGCATGTATCTTTTTGCAAGAAAGCAAGAAAATATCCTATTTCTTGGCTATCTCTGATCTTTACGTACCATACGTATCCTTGCCCCCCCAGTCTGGTGGCTGAGTCTGTAGGTCTGAGGTGCCAGACTACTTTGCATGTATCTTTTTGCAAGAAAAGCAAGAAAATATCCTATTTCTTGGCTATCTCTGATCTTTACGTACCATACGTATCCTTGCCCCCCAGTCTGGTGGCTCAGTCTGTAGGTCTGAGGTGCCAGACTATCTTGTGTTGTGACTTCAAGTCTGATGTATTGTCTTCTGCTTCTTGTGTTGTGTAGAATGTCTACTTCTCAGTCTGCTGCCTCCCGTGGGAAGGGTGTAGTATCTACCTCTTCATCTGAGCCGGATGAGCCTTACCCGATGGACACTCTGTCTCCGTTTTTGAAGTTGGATCTGCCTCGGTGTAAGGACGAGGTGGTTCCAGAGGAATGGGAGGTCTTTGACCCCTGGAACGGTTTACGCAAGGAGATGTTGGGTCCTGAAACCAACAGGTTCCCTCCCAACTATAAGTTCAAGCCTACTCTGCCTACAGTCGAATGGGACTACAATGACAATGAGATGCGGCTTACTGCCCTTTATGACAGCAAGGGCAAGCCTTACTTGGCGAAGAAATCTGCAGATGCGTTCAAACGGGCGCATGCTGCGTACTGCCTTGAGATTGCTGCGGAGATCAAGCCGCTTCGCGGATCTTGGGTAGTACTTCCCAAGGAGGGTCAGAGCATGGCAGATGTATCAGAGGGGTACACTGCTGTTTATCTTAAGCAGTTGGAGTTTGGGCTTAGATTTCCAATCCATTGGTTTTTGGAGTGGGTTCTCTGCGAGTATAATATGGCGCTCTGCCAGGTCAATCCCCAGTCTCTGAAGAAGGTTCTAGGGTTCATTTGGGTCTGTGAAGCTTTGGACTTCCCCCTAACCATGAACCTTTTCAAGTGTCTGTTCTACTTTAAGAGGCAGGGGGGGAGTACGGCTACTTCACGGGTTCGGTGCGAACCAACCATCTGACGGTCTATCCTGTTGATCTCACTCTGAAGGATTGGCGGGATAGTTTCGTCTTTGTTAGGGTACCGACAGATGAGGGGCACCCTTATCAATTTAAGGCTCCTCTGCGCCCTGTGGCGCCTGACTTTCAGAAGCAGCTGGACCCTCATGTGCTGAACTGGGACGAGAGGGTAGCCTACTACTACTTCAAGTCCAAATCCAAACCTACTGCCGGGAAGCAGTTTCTTCCCAAGTACTGGCTGCCGCATCACTATGTGATGTGTCAGAATGCCTTCCTGAGGATAGGCAAGCTGTCCCCGGACTATACTACTGGTAAGCATTCTGCCAGCCCTTAGCTCTAATTTTCATTTTCCTTTATGCTGTGCCCCATGGCATTCATTGTTTGTGCTATTCTGCAGCTCCGTGCAGAAAGTTTGTTCGTGAAGTGATTTAGGGTGGGTCTTGAGCCCGTGAACATGCTCTGCCCTTTTCCATTATTTTCTGTCTATTGCCTGAATTGCTGTAGTTAATGAACATTCTGATTTTTGCAGAGACTCTGTGGTCTGCCATCCCTTGGGAGCTGGGTCTGAGCCAGTCTTCGGTGTGCCGGAGGTATCGTCCGATACCAGACCCAGGGACCTAAGGTCCCTGATTTCGTTAGGGAAATTAACACTACTCCCTTGGACCATCCTTCCCTCTAGACCAAGCGCCCGGAGCTTGTAGATAGGTTTGCCGGGATGTCCCGGCCGCAAGGGGGCCCTTCTACCACTGTCACCGAGATTGAGTCTGGTGACGAGGAGGAGGCGACGACTGTTCCTCTGCAGACCCGACGCTCCCGGCGTAGTGTGCATCTGCCGGAAGACGACGACGATGATGATGCAGAGGGAGCCAGCACTCTGCAAGGGACTGTTATGGTTGTTGAACCCCTGCAACAGCTTCCTCCTGTGCAACCAGGTTCTATTTACGATGATCAACCTGCTCTTTCTGCTTATGTACATTCTGCTGTAGACTTCTCATCTTCTCTGCTTACTTTCAGAACCACCTGTGGTGGAGGATGTGCCCATGGGAGAGCCTGACCAAGCGATGACCGAGTTGGACAAGGCTGAGAAAGAACCCACTCTAGTGGATGGTTCTGCCCAGTCTGATGAAGCTGGTCGGGAGTCTCACCAAGCGATGACAGAATATGACAGGACGGAGGCAGAGGCTGCTAAGACTGTCACAATTCAGTCTGCAGAGGGCCAGAGTGAGGGCCAGGCTGCATCAGGTAGGTGTCTTCTTCAGACTGCTCTTTCTTACAGATTTCCTTTTATCTTAGCCTTCTTAATTTTCCTGTTTTTGCTTTGATGTGATAGGTCCCGCTGGGCAGGCCATCCTTACGCCTGTTCAGACTAGCCAGGAGGTGTTGGAGCCTCTCCAACATGAGAGGGTGGAGCAGCAGAGTTCAGCTTTTGTCCCAGTGGTGGAGACTGTCGTGTCTCCCCCTGTTCAGAAGTCTACTCTTTCTGCCCAGAGGCCTACTCCTCCTGGAAGGAAGGCTGCTCTTCCTCCTCCCCGAGGTTTCAAGCAGGTCCTTGCCCCTACTCCTGAGCAGCTGGCGCGTCTGGTTAGTGCTTTCTTTTCTTCTGCCTTACAATTTTCAATTCGTTCTGTGCCCTATTTTGCTAACGACATTGTTACCTTTTGCCTTCTTCAGCAGCAGTTGAAGGATAAGAAGGCGCAGTCTGCTGAGGCTCTTCAGACCTCTGCTCCAACTGCGGGCCAGCTTAAGTCCCCTGCAGAGGTTGCTCAGAAGACTATAGATGAGTCTGAGGTCTCTTCGCATTCCCAGAAGAGACCAGCAGAGAGGCAGAGTGAGGTAGGAGCTCCTCTTCAGAAGAAGACTCGTCTCCCTGCTGACTCCCCTCAAATCATTGATGTTGAGGATGACGTCGTCACCAAAGGTGCGTATCCTCTACCCGGCCTCAATTCCGGCCCTTTCCTTTCTGTGGACCTTACTGGTCTTTCTTTTGGCTCAGGTTTTCCGCAGAGGGGATCGGCGGATGACCAGCATGAGGCTGAGGGGCAGGAGCAGATGTCTGTGGCCATTCCTGACCCCAATGAGTGGTTGAAGCTTCTGGCAAGTCGCTTTTCACCGGACTACGCTGTTCAGGATGTCCCTTTGGTGAGTTGTCTGTCCTTTTTATAGTCATCTGCTTTTGACACCTGTAAGCTTCTGATATGCTTTTTCCTTGATTACAGGCTGCGCAGGCCGGCGCCTTCATTGGGGAGTTCTGCCATGCTGTAGGGCTGGGTAGACATGAGGCAGATCTCCCTGAACTGCAGCAGCTTAGGGCTCAGGTAGCACAGCAGAGTCAAGAGTATGCCAAGCTGAAGGCTCAGAACTCTCTGATTGTGTCTACCTGTCGCAAAACTGAGGAGGAGAGGGATGCTCTGATTATGGAGCGCGACACCCTGCGGACCGTAAACCAACGCATGGAGGGTCAGGCGATGCAGGCAAAGGCTATCGCGGCTGAGCACTCTAGGCTCTCTTCCCAGCTTAGTGAGGCGTTGTCTCGCGCTTCAGTGACAGAGACTAAGCTGAAGACCTCCGAGGCCAGGCTGCAGGCGGCGTCGAAGGAGCAGGAGCAGCTCAAGGGTCAGCTCTCTGCTGTACAGGCTGAGCATGAAGGCTGCTCTGCTAAGTTGGCTCTGCAAGCCAAGGAGGCTGAGGAGGCTCTAAGACTGAGGGAGGAGGAGCTAGGGGCAGAGTTCTCCAAGCTGCTTTCTGAGAAGGAGGCTCAGCAGGCTAAGGAGGCTGAGGAAGCTCTGAAGCAGAAGGATCCCCAGCTGCTTGCTGAGGAGGCAGCCCGGGCTGCGAAGATGGAGGAGGCAGCCCGGGCTGCGAAGATGGAGGAGGCGTTCCGAAACAAGTACTGGGAGGATTGCAAAGTTGCGGTCCGTAGGGTCCTCTGGCATCTGCAGCCCTCATTCAACTGGGATGCTTTCGAGGAGGCCTACGCCAGTGAGGTGCACATGCGACTTCCTGTTACCCAGGAGCTCAGAGACTTGGAGCTGATTTACTCTCTGCCTCCATAGGGAGAGTCTTCAGAGCAGCAAGCTTATGGGAGCTCTGCGAGGAATGGCAGCTCTGTTCCTAAGCAATAGGAACTCGGGCGGCTATCTCACGCTTCGCCTCAGTCTTCTTGTGACTCCTGTCTAAGCTACTGAGGTGGATGAGCTGGGGAGCCTGTGCTGAACTGATTGCAGTCCTCCGTTTTTGCCCTCCGATGATATCCTAATTGACTTATCTTGTAATATTTGTAATTAAATAGTCAAATATTTCCTTTTCATCTGTATTTGCTCCCTTCTTTTAATTAGGTAGCCGCCGTTGTTGTAGTATTCTGTAGCAATCTGATCTGGCTTATAGCTAGATCTTTCATGTAAGGTACAATGATTTTTCAGAATTGTAATTTGTATTCTGATGTTGACTCTTGTCTTCTCAATCTTGTGCATGTTAAGTTTTGTTACATTTTCTAAGTGCTTGTGATCTGCTGCTTTCTTGCTTGATATATTTTGCATTCTGCTCTACTGCTGAGTTTGTTGTGCAACCGTATTTGAGCGTTTTCGTTTACTTGGCTCGGTGGCAGGTGAGATTTGCTCAGAGCTGCGACCTTAGGGGCCCTTTACTCTTCTGCTCTGCCTTATGCGTGACAAAAATTCAACAATAAGTAGAGCAAAGGAGGTATTTTGACGCCCTAAGTCATGATGATTCTGGGAGTTTTGGGGTTCGCCCTTTAACTCCTTCTGCCATCCTTTTTCGTGTCGGGGTACGTTTGGTTCTTTGGAACTCTGGAGTCCCCATTAACCTTAGGTGTCAATGACTTATCCTTGCTTCTTTTTGGGCCTTCGGCCCCGCAGGTTTGGAGGTAGAGGTCTATGACATTGCTAAGTCGAGCCGGCATCCGACCACTCTGCGGGCCTCATGGGCTCTGGACAGAGTTGACCTTTCGGCTGGCTCCCTTTCTTCACTATATAGTTTACTTTGTGTCTGAAGGGCCTCTTCAGCCTTCAGTCTGACTCAGACCCTGTTTTCTTTTGCCAGACTGTGGTATTTTTTCTCAGTCTGCTAATGGTCTGTCTGATTTTTTTTCATTTGTTTTTCATAAAGAATAGATAAGGGGATGGGGGTTTAATGTGAAATGGAGAGTGTATAATTTGCAAAGGGTGTCTCAAAGGTCTTTCATTCATAGGAGTTTTTTGATACAATCTGGGTTACACGAAGTATTTTTTCAGTATTCGGGCGTTCCAGTTGCTTTTCAGTTCGCTCCCATCCATTCTTTTCAATCTGTAGGTTCCAGGGTGTAGCTCTTCACTAACCTGGTAGGGTCCTTCCCACTTAGCCGACAGCTTTCCGTGTATTCTGTCTTTCTGCACAGCTGCTGCATTTCTGAGCACCAGATCCCCTACCTCTAGAGGCCTAGCCCTCACTTTCCGATTATAGTATCTGCTGACTCTGGCTTTGTAGGCTTCCATTCTGAGCCTAGCTTCATTTCTGTATTCATCCAACAGATCTAGATTTGTTCTCAGAGCTTCATCATTCAGACCTGGCTCAAATAGGCTGATCCTCAGACTCTCTGACCCGATATCAACAGGCATGACAGCCTCAGAACCATATACCAGGTGGAAAGGGGTCTGCCCAGTTGACTCTTTGACTGTGGTTCTGATTGACCACAGAGTGTTAGGCAGCTCCTCTAGCTAGGGGTGTGCAAAAAAATCCGATCCGAACTATCCGATCCGAAATATCCGATATCCGACCAATAATTCCGGATATCCGATCCGGTTTTTAAAATTCGGATATTTCGGATCGGATATCCGGTTTTAAAATCGGATATTCGGATCGGATACGGATACGTGTTTTGCAAATTCGGATAACCCGAATATCCGAATTTTTTTTTTAAAAAAAATTTAATATTTTAGTTTACCTAATTCCTCTCAATTCTCAAAGACTCAAACAACTCTCTCACTGGTCACTGCCTCTTCTCCCCCCTCACGGCTCAGGGCTCACGACACTCCCTGTCTCCCTCCCTCAAACCTCAGACAACGCCGCCGCTCACTGGCTCACTCCCTCAGTCACCGTCGCCTTTCCTCGCCGTCACTCAGTCAATCCCGTCTCGCCGTCACTCAGTCACCGTCGCCTTTCCTCGCCGTCACTCAGTCAATCCTGTCTCAGTCACCGTCGCCTTTCCTCGCCGGCAGTTCCGGTCTCGTCTTCGCTCTCGCCGGCCATTGTTCGTCTCAGTCTCAGGTAAAAAACCACTGAGAATATTTGATTTTGTTTCTTCTGCTGCTTCTCATGAAGAATCTGTAAGTTTTTTTTGAGATTTTGTTTTGTATATATGATTCCGATCTACAGGAGATGAAAAAAAATATTTATAGGAGATGCTTGAGATTGAGTCCGATATTTTTTGGTATAATGCTTTCATTTTAGTGCTCTGTTTGATTTTGATTGTTTGAAGTTTTGAGTTTCCAGTGATTCTTGAGATGGAGTCCTTTATTTTTTTGGTTTCTTGATTTTGATTGCTTGATTTGAGCACATGCCTTGTGTAAACTGTAAAGTCTGTAAACTAGTTTGCTAGTTATGTTGAACACTTTGTTGATCTTTAGAGCTTAATTACTAAAGAAGCTGACATACTTTACAAAATCAGTAAACACCCAAACAAGGTTCAAAAATAAAACATCACCAGATCCATAGAATATGATTTTAGACCACAATTTTTATAAAGAGAATACCTTACCATTATTTGTGTAGCTTAAATATTATATTTCTATATGTTCATTATTTGTGTAGCTTAAATATTGGGCTGATGTTGCCAAACTTGAGAATTGAGATACATTTCTTCTCATGTCAAATAGTTTGTCTTTTTTTGGAAACTGATTTACTTGACGCATATTTCAGGTTCTAGTTCTCAAGTCTTGATGGAGAGTAAAAGACGTTCGAATCTAGAAGCTCCACCTGGTTTTTCAGTAAGTTATTTTTCAGTTTCATTAAAGTAATTTCATCATTGTTATTTGTTTTTCATCATGGCCATATTTGTTAATGAAGTGACTAAGTTTATGTTGGTTTTCTTGCAGAAGGCCAGATCATCTTTTGATGATAATGAAGGAGTTAAATCTCCATTTGTTGATATTGATATGGAGATGATTGATGAGAGCGAGGATGAAGAGGATAATGCATCCGAATCTTGTGATGAAGAGGAGGAAAGACCCCCACCAAAAAAGCGGAAAAAGAAGAAAGGTAAAAGTGGAGCACCTCTCTCGGAGAAGAAATCTCGTGGTATTACGGGGAAGAGGAAGAATAAGTCAAAGTGGTGGGCTCATTTCACTCGTGACAAATCAGATCCCACAATTGCTATTTGTAAGTATTGCAATGCACGTATTGGTTGTGATTCTAAAAATGGGACATCTCCTTTAGGAAATCATATTAAAAGGTGCAAAAAATATCCTCCAAACTTGGATGTAAATCAAAAGAAGATTGAATTTGAAATTCAAAATAGAGTGAATGAAGATGGTACTATTGAAACTGTTGGGGTTCCAAAACTTTGGGAATATGATTATGATTTTTGTAGGAGAAAGCTTGCTAAAATGCTTATTGTGGATGAATTGCCTTTTGCTTTTGTTGAACGTGAAGGATTCCATGACTTTTGCAAGGCTTTAAACCCTTTGTTTAAGATTCCTTCTCGTACCACTGCCACTAGAGATTGTTATAGTTTTTTCATTGAAAAAAGAAATTAGCTGAAAATCTCTTTTAAGAACTTGCATTCTAGAGTTTCTCTAACCACAGACACTTGGTCATCTGGTCAAAATTTGAGTTATATGTGTTTGACTGCCCATTTTATTGATGATGATTGGAATTTGCAAAAAAGAGTTATTAACTTTTGTCCAATTGCCGGCCATTCCGGACAACTTATTGGTAGAGGGGTTGAAAAATGCTTGATTGAGTGGGATTTGAAAAACATTATGACTGTGACGGTAGATAATGCAAGTTCAAATGATTTGGCAATTGATTACTTAAAGAGAAGACTTAACATTTGGGAAACTAGTTTGCTAGAGGGTAGATACTTGCATATGAGATGTGCATCACATATTTTGAATTTGATTGTAAGAGAGGGTTTGAAAGAACTAGATTTGTCTATTATGAAAGTTCGAGCTCTTGTGAGGTTTGTAAGGTCTTCTCCGGCGAGGCTTAAAAAGTTCAAAGGTTGCATATTAGAGGAGAGAGAGGAGAGCAAAAGTCTTGTTATCTTGGATGTTGAAACAAGATGGAATTCTACTTTTTAATGCTTGAATCGGCTATCAAGTTTAAAAAGTCATTTGCTTGTTTATACATGAAAGACTCTTCTCTTGTGAAATTACTTAGGAAGTTGGGTGGTGGTCCTACGGATGATGATTGGAAAAGGGTGTCTTCCTACCTACCTTTCTTGAGTATTTTTTATGATGCGACATTGAGGTTTTCCGGTTCACGTTATGTAACTTGCAACTCTTATGCTCATGAGATCTATGGGACTAGGTTGTTGATTGCCCAAAATATGAATGCCGATGATGTGGGTTTGAGAACTATGGCTACCCATATGATGACTAAGTATGACAGATATTATGGAAATATTGATAATATCAACATTTTGGTGTTTGTTGCCGTGATTCTTGACCCTAGGCACAAATTGAATTATGTTGAATGGATTGTGCGAGCTTCTTATGATGAAACAAAAGCAACTCTCTTGTCCCTTAAGATTAAAATGGTTTTCCAATCTATGTTTGACTCTTATGCTTCCTCTATGCCTCCTCCAAAGACAAGTGGGGCTACTTCATCCACTTCTACCTCTTCCATTGTTTTTAGTCAAAGTGGGGGAAAGGTCGACATAGCCGAACTCATGAATTCAAAGTATCAAATGGATACGGGTTGTTCATTAACTAATGATAATAAAAATGAGTTGGAAAAGTATTTGGAAGATCCACGTGAAGCTCATGTTTCTAGCTTTGACATCTTGCAATGGTGGAAAGATCAATCAAAAAGGTATCCCATTCTTCAAAAGATGGCTAAAGATGTGCTTGCCATACCCATATCCACCGTTGCTTCCGAATCGACTTTTAGTACGGGGGGACGTATACTTGATGATTTTCGAACTTCATTAACACCAAAGATGGCCGAGGCACTTGTTTGCTCACAAGATTGGTTACGTACTTCTCGGACTCCTCTTGTAATAGAAGAGAGTTTGCTTGCGTTGGAGGAAATGGAAGAAGGTTAGTTTAATTTTGATTGTTTATTTAATATTTAAGAAAAATGTAATCTTTAACCTTTTTTTATTTCAGGTGTTGTAGGCATGTTGGATTTGACTTTGGAGCATCCGGAAATCTTAATCGATGAAACAATTGACACTATGGATGATTAATGGAGCTTGGAGTTTGGAGCTTGAAGCTTGGAGCTTGATATGTCTTGTTGTTTATGTTGTTTTTGGAAAACTAATTGATGTAACAAATTTGATGGATGTATTTTTAATCCCCGAACCCGTCCCTTAGTAAATGTAATAACTTATACTTTGGCATGAATTTGTTTTTTTTTTTAAAACAAGCTTTGGGAG
Source organism: Patellifolia procumbens (assembly GCA_947645195.1). Classification (NCBI taxonomy): domain Eukaryota; kingdom Viridiplantae; phylum Streptophyta; class Magnoliopsida; order Caryophyllales; family Amaranthaceae; genus Patellifolia; species Patellifolia procumbens. The sequence continues at coordinate 8,395,551 of CANSGD010000144.1, forward strand.
CATTGAGCATTGAGATTATATTTTGGAGCATTGAGCATTGGAATGTAAAAACAAGCTTTGGGAGCATTGAGCATTAGAATGTATTAACTTATATTTTGGAGCATTGAACAGGATATACTTTGACAGTTAAAAAAGAAATTTTATAAATCCGGATTATCCGGTTATCCGATCCGGAAATCCGGATATCCGGTTTATCCGGACCGGATCCGGATATCTTTTTTTCATTATCCGAAAATCCTGATATCCGGATTTTCGGATCGGATCCGATCCGGTATCCGGTTTTGAACACCCCTACCTCTAGCCACTTGCTTTTCTGTTCCTTCAGCTTCTTTTGCAGACCTATCAGAATCTGCTTGTTAGCGGCTTCAGCCTGACCGTTGCACTGAGGATTGCAGACTGAAGATAGAGCATATTTGATCCCAAACTGTTCCAACCACCATGACAGGGGCATATTGTCAAACTGCCTCCCGTGATCGAAGACGAAAGCCTTCGGAATCCCGTATCTGGTGATGATGCTCTGCCATAGAAACTTTCTGACTGCTGCTTCTGTGATGGTGGATAGGGCTTATGCCTCTATCCACTTAGTGAAGTAGTCTACCCCCACAATTAACCATCTCTTCTGATATTGGGCCTTTGTGAAGGGTACCAGAATGTCTAGCCCCCACTGGGCACATGGGATAGGGTTGTAGATCGGCATGAGGTCGTTTGCTGGCAGCTTGATGTTTGGTGCGAACTTCTGGCAGCTGTCGCACTTTTTCACCAGGGTCTCAGAGTCAGCTTTCATTGTGGGCCAATAATAACCAGCTCTGAGAGCCTTATGGGCCAGAGCTCTCAGCCCGATGTGGTGCCCGTAGAGTCCCTCATGGATCTCTCTTACTATATAGTCTGCATCTCTCTGCCCTACGTATTTGAGTAGGGGCAGAGAGAAAGACTTCCTGTATAGCTCGTCCCCGATCAGGCAGTATCTGCATGCTGTCAGCTTGAGCTTTCTTGCTTTCATCTTTCCCTCTGGTAGTTTACCAGTCTGTTTATACTCAGCGATCTCCCTGATCCACTCTGGCATATCCTCCAGCTCCAAAACTCGCTCTGCATCCTCGCAGATTGCACTGGTGGGTCTGACTTCCACCAGAACAGACCTGTTCAGCTCCTGCAGACTGCTGCTTCCTAATTTGGACAGAGCATCTGCTTGTGCATTCTGTGCTCTAGGCACTTGTTCAATTCTAAAAGTTTCAAAATTTGAAATCAGAGACCTCATCCTGGCTAGGTAGCTCTGCATCGTCGGCTCCTTGGCCTCATACTCCCCCTTGACTTGGTTGGTTACCAACTGAGAGTCAATTTTGAGGTGGACGTGCTTGGCTTCCAGGGTCTGGCAGAGCTGCAGTCCAGCGATGGCCGATTCGTACTCTGATAAATTATTGGTTGCTGAAAAAATGAACTTCAAGGCGTATTCAATGATTTTCCCTTCCGTGGTTCTGATGACCACGCCTGCTCCAGAGCCATTGATGGTTGCAGACCCATCTGTAAATACTTCCCAGGCTCTGGGCTCTCCTACTGCTTCCTGATAGGCACACTCTGCTAGGAAATCAGCCAGAGCTTGTGCTTTAATGGCGGTTCGTGGGGCGAATTTGATGCCGAATCCTGTCAGCTCCAGGGCCCAGTTCATGATTCTCCCCGATTTGTCTACCTTCTCCATTGCCTTTTCCAGAGGCATATTTGTCAGCACAGTGACGGGATGTGCGTCGAAATACGGCCTCAGCTTTCTGGTGGCCAGCACTACTGCGTAGGCTGCCTTTTCTATCAATAGGTAGCGTGTTTCTGCACCCGTGAGGGTGTGGCTCACAAAGTACACTGGCTGCTGCTTCTTGTTCTCTTCCTTTAGCAGGACTGCACTCATAGTTGCTGCAGTAACAGTAATATATAGGAAGAGAGCTTCCTCTGTCTTGGGTCTGGCTAGTGTTGGCAGACCAGAGAGGTGGGACTTCAGCTTTTGGAATGCCTCCCTCTGCTCTGCTTCCCACTTGAACTCTTTGTTCCCCTTCAATATCTTGAAGAACGGGAGAGCTTTCTCTGCGGACTGAGCTATGAATCTGGACAGGGCTGTCATTCTGCCTGTCAGCCTCTGGATGTCTCTGATTCTTTTAGGCTCTGGCAGATCCATAGCTGCTTTCACTTTGTCGGGATTCGCGTCGATCCCCCTTTCACTGACCAGATAGCCCAAAAATTTCCCTGACCGCACTCCGAACACGCATTTTTTAGGATTCAGTTTCATGCTGTGTTTGCGGAGGTTGGCGAAGGTTTCCTTGAGGTCTACTATATGGTCAGTCTCAGTTTTACTTTTGGTGATGACATCATCCACGTACACCTCCAGATTCCTTCCCCTCTGACCTGCAAAGACCTGATCCATCAGTCTTTGATAGGTGGCGCCTGCATTCTTCAGCCCGAAGGGCATCATGACATAGCAAAATACCCCGATAGGGGTGATGAATGCTGTCTTCTCTTTGTCTGCAGGATCCATGAAGATCTGATGGTATCCGCTGAACGCGTCCATGAAGCTGAGCAGAGCATGACCACTGGTAGAGTCTACCAGCTGGTCGATTCTTGGCAAGGGATAGCAGTCCTTGGGGCAGGCCTTATTGAGGTCTGTGAAGTCGACACACATCCTCCAGCTCCCGTTCGCCTTCTTTACCATCACCAAATTAGCCATCCATTCTGGATATTTGCAGGGTTCTATGAACCCGGCCTCAAGTAGCTTCTGGACCTCTTCTTCAATGGCTTTATTTTTCTCAGCAGAGTAGTTCCTCCTCTTCTGCTTCACGGGTCTGTACCCTGCAGCAGTGTTTAACTTGTGGTTGATGGTGGCGGGGTCTACCCCACGCATCTCAGCTGCTGAGAAGGCGAACACATCTGCATTCTCTTTCAGCAGACTGATTAGGCTGACTCTGGTTTCAGGATCCAGGTCTTTGCCTATTCTGACTGTCCTACCTTCTTCCGGTCCCAAGAGTACCTCTTCGGTCTCTTCCCCCGGTTCAGGCTTATTTGCTTCCTGTTCTGCCTCTGGTCGAGCATCGGCCTCGCTGATAGCGGCGCATTCTTACTTTCTTTCCTTGGCCTCTTCGGCCTTTCCTTCCTTCCTTTCCTTCCTTCCCGACTTCTTCAGCCTGGTCCTTCTTGACTTCTTCAGTCTCTTTCTTCTTTCCTTCTTTCTTCTCTTTTCTCCTCTTTATCCTGGACCCAGAGTGGTTAGGAGGAGGAGGAGGTCTTTTATCCTTCTTCAGAGCGGTCAGGTTGCATGACCTAGCTGCTCTCTGGTCTCCCTTCAGTCTGCCCACCTCACCAGTGCTGCTCAGGAAAAGCATGGTCTGGTGATGGGTTGACGGGATTCCCTGTACTGCCTCGATGTATTTCCTTCCCATTAGAGCGTTGTACGATGACGGGAGGTCTACTACCAGGAACTCTTGCGCTACAGTTCTCTTCACTCCGTTCTGCCCCTCTGTGGTCACAGTCAGATGTATTTTCCCCTCTGGAATGATGGAGTTCCCTGTGAATCCGAAGATTGGAGTTCCTCCTCGCTTCAGCATTGAACGGTCCAGCTCCATTTTATCGAAGGTGTCCTTATAAAGGATATTCACGGCGCAACCGCTATCTAAAAGTATTCTTCGCACATCTGTGCTGCCAATCTCCAGAGTGACCACTAGGGGGTCAGAGTGTGGAAACTGATGCCTTTGCAGTCCTCTGCTGTGAAGGTCATGTTTGGCAGATCTGGGGTCTGCTCTGCTTGGTCGATGGAGTAGAGGTTGGGGTGGGTGAGCTGCCTCAGATGAGCCCTCTCTCCCCCCATCGAACTAGAACTGCCAAATATGACGTATATCGTCTTCTTTTTTCCTTCCTTGATCTCAGCTCGCTTGTCCTGCAATTTCTGCCCTTCGTTCTGTTGCTCCTTCTCCTTGATCCCCTGATTCCAGGCTAGGTACTCTTTGAAGTAGCCTCTTCTGATCAGGCTTTCCAGATCATTTTTCAGACTTATGCACTCTTCTGTACTGTGGCCTGGCGCCTCATGGAAAGCGGAGAACTCTGCCATGTTGGGGCCTAGGCTTCTCTTCTTGGTGGGAGGTGGTATGTGCCACTTGCTATCATCTCTGTTGGTCAGAAAGATCGCAGCCCTTGGCATGCTGAGGTTGCTGTAGTTGTTATACTTCTCCTGGGCCCTCAGCCGGTCCACCTCCCTCTCTGCTTCTTTTTGCTTTTCTCTTCCTCTGCTCTGATGGGGCCTGGGGCCTCCAAAGTTCAGTCTGCCTCCCATGAACTGATGCTCATTCTGCTTGGTATCTTGCCTGGCAGGTCTGCCTGTTCCTGCTCCTTGTGTCGAGGCTTTGTTGAAGTCCTCGACAGCTATGTATTTTTCTGCTAGGGCCAGGGCCTCGCTGAGCTCCGTCATAGTGACCCATTTAAGTTCATCTCTGAACTTACTGGTGTGGGGTAGGGCGTTCCTCAGAGCGTGCAGAGCGAGCTTCTGCTCTAGCTCTGGGATGTGCACCAGCTCTTTGTAGAACCTCCCTATGAAATCCCGCAAGCTTTCATTATGAGTCTGCTTCAGCAACAACAGCTCATGTGTGGACTTGTTCCTCCTACTACCACTGACTAAATGCTCCTTGAATCTCTTCTTCAGTTCATCAAAGTTAGCAATCGTCCCCTGGGGGATAGTTCTGAACCAGGTCTGAGCTATCCCTGACAGAGTGGCAGGGAAGTGTCTGCACCAGGTGGCCTCATTGTAGTTTCCTAGCTCCATGTGGGTCTCAAAGGCTACCACATGCTCCTTTGGATCTCCCTCCCCTTCAAACTTGAGATTTGGTGGGAGTTTCGCTTTCGACACTCTGGCCGCAACGATTTCAGGTGTGAATGGAGATTTGGAAGGAGACCTAATCTCCTCTGCTGGTGATACCACAATGGGTCTGGAGTTGACTCTGTGGGTTATGAGTCCTCTAAGATCTGTTGGGGCTCCATTGTCTCCAGAGCCCTCTTCTGGTATTGTTCCCAATCTTTGGCTGACATGCCTTCTGATCGTTCCGCCTCCAGGCGCAGACAGGGCCTCTTCAGCTCCTGAGTTACGCCTGGTTCTGTGCCGGGGCTGGACATTCTGGGCCACGCCTCCTGGATTTTCTCTGTGGACAGATTGTCAGTTCCTCGAACATGCTGGGTTGATCTTCCTGCATCATCTCAGTATCCCATTCTGCTTCCTGCCAACCCCTCTTGATGTACCCAGGTCCAGAGCAGCTAGATAGGCCATACTCTGACGTTGGGGTAGGTGTGATGTTTGTCATGTTGTACCCGCATAGGGGTTCTGCTGTGGCTGTCTCCTCTTCAGATGACAGCTGCAGGTGCCTTCGAACTGAACCATGTGTTCTAGTTCTCCTCCTCTTTCGAGCAGGTTGGCCTCCAACAGTTTGCATAAACCGCTGGGCAGATTGCAGCACTTGAAAGGCTGCTTGGAGTTGTTCAGGTGTGGGCATGACCACCAAGCTGCTTGGCTGTTGGGTCTGCCTAGTTTCTTGACGGGGGGTAGCAGTGCTATCCCTCCTTCCTGATCTGGTGGTAGCAGCGCTACCCCTTCTAGTTGATCTCGTGTTTGTTTCTCTCAGTGGAGAGTTTCTTCCTCCTCCTGAACTGTCGGAACCGAGTGTTTCTGAGGTTGGAACCACCATTGCGAAGTTGTAGATTGGGCTTTTCTACTCTTCCCCTCCTTCTAGGGCCAAATTGTTTCTGTCCAAGACAACTACAGTGTATGTGGTGGTGGGTACTTGGTGGAACGTGGCTCCCAAACGTCCTTCGTGGTGGTGGTTACCTGCAAAACAAGGAGAAACCTCGGGGGTGGTTCCGAGGATCGCCTCTCCGATGCCTAAGTCAGTCCAAGTTGAGCACGAGATCTCTAGTGGAGAGAAAACGAGTATCAAGTGCAAGTATTTTGTGAGTGTTTGATTGAACGTACCTTACCCATGCATGGGCATGGGTATTTATATGAGACATGGACTTGCAACTGACCTAGTAAAGTGAGTGGGCCTCTTTGGAAGTGGGTCAAGGTGGAACAAGGCCTTCATTAAACTCCAGCCTAGAGGTTATGTCCGGAGCGGTCTGCCTGAGGAGGTCTGCTCTACTCCAGGCGCTCTGGCGTGGAATGGCAGGACCAATGGTCTGCTGCCAGCTGGAGGTCTGCTGGGCAGGCCCCTTACATAGTGTAATGGGGAAAACAAACCTTTTTGTAATTAATCTTTTGATTTTGCGACTACTGTAATCTGAGGCTTTGTTTGGAGTAGTTGTACATAACAATGGCATATATATAATACTTAGGAGTTTTAATCAGTGTAAAGAGTAAAGATTCTCGTGAATTGTAATTGTAATTATAACCTATCATAGTTTCTTAAAATGTAACAAGCTAATGGTTTAGCTACAATATCAAAAGTTCCTTCATCATGTGAGAAAATATTTTATACATGTATTCTCGCTATAAGAAAATGGGTTCTCGAACATTCTTTTCATGATTTCGGGTGTGAAAGTTCTTAAGTCAGAAGTTAGGGGTCCGTTTGGTTAGTCGTAAAATATTTTCAATATAAAATGATTTAATTTCATAGAAAAACAATTTCAATCGAAAATACAATCGTAAAATTAGTTTTCCTGTTTGGTGATATGTAAGAAAGATAATGGAAAAAAAGGAAAATGAAAGGAAAGTAGGGAGGTAGTGGGAGGAGTAGAGGTGTCAAAAGCTGACCCGACCCGATTACCCGACCCGACCCGACCCGGACCCGAGCCCGATTCGATCCGAGAATTGCATACCCGAAAATCGACCTGGTCCCGACCCGAAATATACCCGACACTAACATGACCTGGTATGACCCGACTCGAACCCGACCCGGACCGACCCGTAGTCAACCCGGACCCGATCAGCCCCGATAGTCGGTCACTCGAACCCGACCCGGACCGACCTGAAACCTACCCAAAACCCGCTTCAACCCGAAGAATACCCGAAAAGGCCCGACCCGCACTAGACCCGACCCATAACAAACCCGACCCGAAGCAACCTGACCTGCGTTTGACCCGACCCAATACAATCCATCTACCCAAACTGTTTAAACATCATATAGGTTTTTATTTGCTATATTCTAATTTAAATACAATACTACCTTCTTATTTTAGACTCAATACTTTATATATAACGCTCTATTTTCTAATATTTCACACTATAAGTACAAGACTGTAAATTATATTAAAAGTAATCTAGATAAATTGTATAGATTATATTTTGTATAATACTCATTTCTAATAGTATACATTAATAACACTCATTTAATTTATTTTTGAATTAATTTTATCAAACTTTACATTAATATTTTCTTTAAAATACTTGGCCTCTATATATTAATTTAATAATTTATTAAATTCTTAAACTTAAATTTCGAATATTTATCTTCAATTTTGTGTAATAAAATCTTTCATATTATAAAAACTATCATTCAATAAATTCAAATATACGACAAAATAAGTACACCTTTTCTTTTATATAAAGTACATCTTTATTTAGTTATATGCAATATATATTCAATCTTTTCAATATCTTAAGTTTGTCAAACTATTTTTTAATTGAATTTTCTATGAATATGGTATACCAAGCTAAACATTGTATGTAAAAGTATTCGCATCAATAATCATTCACTAATGGTAATATTTAAGTGTTGAATACAAACATCAATCTTACAATTTTAGTTGATTATCAAATACTACTTGTAGTGTTAAGTCATTCTTTAATATTTGCTACTTTCTTATTTCTAAATTCTTATTCATAAATTAATTTGATTCCCAATAACATTCCATAATTCAAAAATATGTTGATTGACACTCCAAAGGCTTTTATTAGCAAGATCAAACATCAAACTATAGTCAAGTCTAGCTTACTTTTATTTATCAAATAATACTCCAAACTATTGATATTTACTTGTATTTATATAGTGAATAATTACTTTTATCAATCATTCATATTTTAATTCTAGTTCAATTTAGTCCATTTCAACTTAGTCACTAGCTAATGAAAGGAATGTTATTAAATCCAAAAAACAATTAAAAATTATAAATGAAAATCTCCCTCATCTCCATTACCCCATCTCACTGAATAGCATCACAAAGCCAGCACCTCTTACTCTCCATTAATACCACAATTGAGGTATCTCAATTTCACGCACATCTGTTTTAATCTCCATTCTCACCACCACTAAGGTACCACTTCCACATCACCATCAAGACCAAACACCAAATCTTGTTCTGTAAAAATTCATTGGGAAACAAGTGCAGAATTCATTCACACCAAACAAATGCAATCATTTCCATAAGACTAAAACAGAGACTTGAACTACAATGACGAAATGAATTTTGATAAAACAAAACAAATAATAAAAACCATAATTAATAAAAATGAAACAAATAATTAAGAACATAATTAATAAAAAACGAAATATATTTAGAAAACGAAACAAATAAGGGAAATTCTCAATGGTGACCCTTAGGTATTAGAAATTTTTAGTGGTAGAAATTTCAAAAAACCTTTCCTATTGGTAGCCCTACTTTATAAATTATTCCCAAATATAGCCTTAATGAAGAATACTCTGTTAATAATAAAGCATATTCCGTTGTTAACCGTTAAGACGGTCACTCGCACGTAAAAAGAGGTCTTTTGGATTGTTTTTTGCCAATTTTGACATCAAATCGAACATTGAGGGGTAAAACTAACCCCTTAAACTTAACTTTAAGAATCGCTTTTGAGGTCGAAATTGGGAAAAAAAACAATCCGAAATGCCTCGTTTTATGTGCGAATGTCCGCTTTAACGATTCAGTGGTGGAATATGCTTTATTATTAACAAATATTTTTGGATAAGGTTATGCTAGGGAATAATTTGTAAAGCAGGGCTACCAATGGGAAATATTTTTTGAAATTTCCACCATTAGGAATTTCTAATACCTAAGGGCCACCATTGGGAATTTTCCAACAAATAAAAATAAATCAAAAATAAATTGATATCCTAATAATTGAAAGAAGATGAAGGGATAAGTGAACATATGAAGAAATGAAAGAGAAAGGAGGGCGAAAGCAATAGGGGGGCGAAAATTCATGGCGGCACTTTCGGGATCTCTGCAATTCTGAAAATTTGTCCAAAATCGCAACTTAAATTTGCCGAAATTGGGCAATAATATGTTTTAGGGTTTACCACTTTCTAGAGATGACAATGAACTCTTTACCTTCTCTCTTTGATATTCTTAAACAAGAGAAAATAAAAATAAAAATTTCTAGACATCCTCTATGATTCTATAATTCATGACGGAAGGAGACCATCACAACAATTGCTTTGATTGGTGGCAAACGGCTATCTATGTTCAGGGCTAGTGTTTTCTAATTGTACGGGGTGGGGGGGCGGAAGGAGAAGGTTTGGGGTTTTGGCTGAAGGGGATGAGGGGATAGAGGGGGAGGTAAGCTAGGGTTTAGACATTTTATATTAGTAGGGTGGGTTATGAAATTTTAGAGGTAAAGAGGGTAAGGAAAGCTGAAATTTTAGATCTCATCTTTTCAAATTTGATTTTGAATTTTCAAATTTCAATAGGGTAGTTTTTAGTTTTCAACTTTTTGTGTGGGGGGTATTTTAAGTTTTATTACTATTACTTATGACAAGATTTATTGGATTGTTATTATTACTATTATTATTATAAAATAGTACTATGATTTTATTTACTTAAAACTAATTTTTTTTTAAAATATGTGAATTAGGCTTTTGATCGTTATTTTTTTACTTTATATGTTATTGTACTTATTATCGTTGTTACGTTTATATATTCATTATTGCTAATCCTCCCGCTATTTTTGGGGGAAAATTTTGTGGAAAAATGATGCTACCTCCGTTCTATATGTATTGTAATATAGAGAGTTTTACGCTTTCCAACGCACTGCTTTAGACGCTAATATCTCTAATTTTATTGAAGTAAAAATTATAAAAAGTTGATATTAATTAAGCATGTATCAAATACACTAATCCTAAGTTCCTAACTATATTGATGCCCGATCTTCTAATACAGTTTTCTTAACTAATTTATACGTTGATCTAGTATATTGATCTTAAATATCTTATATATTGATCTAATACGTCAATGATTGATCTAAATCATCTAATACACTAATATTGTTTGTCGTAAACATTGATCTAATGTATTGATGGTTGATATAATAATAGACATTGATAGTTTTTCCACTATACTGATCTTAGCTTTCTTATGAAATTGTTCTAATAAGTTGATCTAATATATAGATGATTGATCAAATACACTAATCCTAACTATATTGATGCCCGATCTTCTAATACAGTAATCTTAACTAACTTATACGTTAATCTAGTATATTGACAGTTGATCTAATATATTGATCTTAAATATCTTATATATTGATCTAATACGTCAATGGTTGATCTGAATCATCTAATACACTAATATTGTTTGTCGTAAACATTGATCTAATCATCTAATCCTAACTATACTGATCTTAGCTTTCTTATTAAATTGTTCTAATATACTGATGATGAATCTACTACATTTGCCTTAAAGATTTACATTGATCTAATATATAGATGATTGATCTAATACATTAATCCTAACTATATTGATGCCCGATCTTCTAATACCGCCTCTTTTAACTATCTTGTATGTTGATCTATCATATATTGACAGTTGATCTAATATAATGATCTTAAATATCTTATATGTTGATCCAATAAACCGATGATTGATCTAATACACTAATAATGATTGTCGTAAACATTTATCTAATGTATTGATCTAATACGTCGATGATTGATCTAATACACTAATCTTAATTATCGTATACATTGATATACATTGATATAATATATTGAAGATTGTTCTTAATGTATAACTCTAAACTATATATATATAACACATATATTGATTGATGATTGATTTGATACAGTAGTCTTAACAATCTTAAATGTATTGATAATTGATTGATTGGTCTAATACACATACACTAATCGTAACTATCGTATACACTAATCTAGTATATCGATGAATGATCTAATATAGTAATATTGATTATCGTAACAAGTTTTCAAATATGTTATCGAAAATTAAATTATAATAAAATTAATTAAATTTAATAGCTTATTTCACTTTGCAGGAATAGAGAAAAACAACGTGACCATCAAAGTACAATACTTTTGATTTATACATCATCTTTATACTTTCAATAACCGAGTCATTTACAATATTCTAATAACGGAGTACAATATTTTTTATTCTAATATTCTAAACATAATATCAAGGATGTTTTTGTTCTAAAATACAATCAAATAAAGTGATTACAAAAACGGCGATAATCTTCTAAACACGTCATAACAATTCAACTTCAAGAATAAGTTCATTTGTTAAGACTCAATCATAAACATAACCCACCGTTGAGTGTCATACGAAATGAATTCAACTTGAATCCGAATCAAATGTCACGGAAATAACCCGAGATAAAGTTGACCGAACTTGAAATGAACTAGAGTCGCAGGCCATAATAGGCAGCCGAACTTGAATCGACCGACCCAAAGTTGCCCGAACCTGAAATTAACCCGACCCGAAATGGCCGAATCTGAAATCAACCCGACCCGAAGTCGCCCGTACTCGAAATCAACCCGACCCAAAGGCTACCCGAACCCGAATTAACCTTACTCAACCTGTTTATTACCCGACCCAGAGTAGCCCGAACCCGGTATGCCCCGACCCGACAATGACCCGCCCCGAGACCGACCCGAACCGACATGTTCATTTACCCGATAACACCCGAACATTACAAACCCGGACCGGCGAACCAAAGTGGACCGACGATAACCCGACCCGATGTGGACCGACCCGAACCGGACCCACCCACCCGATTTGACACCTCTAATGGTATCAAGAGCGGGTTAGATCTTGGGCTATCTTCACAAAAAAATTCCTTGCCGGTGGGTTAGATAATTAACCCATCGGTGGGATTCATAGACTATCATCCAAAAAAACTGAATTTGTTTTCCATGAAAAAAAAACACAAAAACATTATTCCGTGCGCATCACTATGTTAGAGTGTTGAATGTTCTCCCCCCCCCAAAAAAAAATTCTATCTTTTGATCCAGTGGACTGCATCAAGACTTCCTTACTAATGTTTTACATTTACTAGTATATTAGAAGCAAACTACCCCCACTTTACAAATCCTATAGACGTTGAGGAGTATTTTTTTCTTTTTCTTTGAAAAAAAGACTCACCTTGTGCCTTGAGACAAGGATTTATTGGTTCTCCATGTGTCATAAAACCAGGATTTATATTATCGACTCTCCTTGTATTGTGAGACAAGTAATTTTTTTCTCTATTTGAGCATGGTTTTGCTCTAGAAAACAAAATCTTGTTTGGTGTTTCTTCATTAATATTTGGCGAGTGGTTCGAAAAGAATGGCATCCCTCGTCCAACTAATATCTGACGTGTTCAAAAAGTGGCGTTCCCGCTCAATTGAAATATATAACATGAGGTTCGAAAAGAATGGCGTTCCTCAACCGAGATATGACAGGTTCGAAAAGAATGACGTTCCTATTCTGTTGATATTAATCGTGCCCCCTCCAGTTAAAATATGGGCCTCACAATCACTAGCTAATACGCCTTTCTTAGTTCGTGGTCCGATAGTCTGGTGTCCTAGGCGTAAAGGAACCACACCAATCCATCCCGAACTTGTTCGACAAAACTATTGTTCCAGTTATACTGCAAATTGTTGGGTTTGAAAAATGGAGTTCTCCAATTTTGCTCAAAGAAAAACCAAAATATTGAAGACGACAACACCATATTTGTGTATCGACTTCAACGAAAAGAAGTTTCAGTTCATCGATTGATCTGCAACTATTATTGAATTTTTTTCTCCAATCACAACGTTCGTGTTACTATCGTTGCGATTGCTGGAGGGTATTAGAGATATATTAGGATACTAAAGATATGGTAAATATCTTTAGGATATATTAGTAGATAGGATATAATATTATCTTAGAGGAAACATTATCTTATGATTTATTTCCAATAAGTATTAGATAAGTATTAGGAATAATATATCTTATAGAGATTGTTTTCAAATAGGAGTTCCTTATACGCCTAGATATATATTTTAGTCAAGGTTCATTATTAAACACACCTTATTAAATAATCATAGTATTTTCTCTCCTCTCATAAACTTATCGACAAACACCACCAAGAACATAAACTCCCCCAATCTTCCAAGACAATCCATCAGATAAAGTAAACAAATTTAAAAAATTGTATCGTTCAGTTTAAAGGAATAATAGCTCATTAAGGTCACTTTTGCTAGTTTACAAAATCATGAGTCACGTGAGAAAATCAAAGATTTTTGTTTTCACCTTGTAGAAAATGCAGAGGTTGAGGGACACCAATTAGAATATCCCAACAAAAAACTAGCCTTTGATGATTAAATGTTGATTTGAGACGAATCAAACGTGACTATATTTTCTCTTATGCATAGATCATAAAACCAGTCAAAGTATAATGAATGCATAGTGTGAAAAAATGTTGTAACTAAATTGAAACGGAGAAAGTAATTCACAATTACACCTTTAAAACAACTATTTATTTTTCAATAATCCTCATGAAAATCATGAATAATTATTCATAGATATAAGTATCCAAATTTGAAAAAATGTATTTAGCGAAAGTAGCAAATTAGCCCTTAAGTTTGATCAACCATGAGATTAAAGCCCCTAACTTTCTATTGTAGTGTTTCACCCCATAAGTTTATTTAAACGTGAAATTAAGCCCCAAATAAAAAAAAAGAGAAACGATTGGGTCAGACCGTCTGACCAATTTTTACTTTCTGACGGAATTGCTTCTCGCCATTTCTCTGTTCTTCTTCCTCCGCCACCGTCGCTTCTCCTTCTTCTTCGTAATATTGCTTGCGCCGGATTCCGGCAATCAGAGCAGCCAGCCAGTGAAATCTCCTTCTTCATCGTCGGGCGATTAGCCTCCTCAACCCTAAAACGCACCGCACATTAGTGAGTTTCGCCGCCACCTTGCTGTGTCGACGGTTGACGTTCAAGCTTCGCCTCCTTCACGCTGCTCTCTTCTCGTTGCTTCAAGTGAGTCTAAGAGATTTTGAAAAAAAATGGTTAAGAGTTTGTTTTAGTTCAGCTGGTGAAGAAGATCAAGACAAGAAGTTATTTAGTTTCATTTAGAACTTATTTTTCTTCATTTACTTAAGTTTTGTTTTCAGTTAGGTTTTTTTTCATTTTTTTTAGTTAGTTGTTAAATGAAAGAATAATAAAACTAAATGAAAGGATAATATAAGTAACTGAAAACTATTTTTCTTTCATTTAGAAATTATTTTATTTCATTTACTTAAGTTTTGTTTTTAGTTAATAAAACACGTAAATGAAACAATAAGATAACTAACCGAACTTAAACATCCAATTGAAAGAAAAAGATCAACTGAAAAAAAATTGAAACTAATTGAACAAAAATTAAAACCAACTGAAAAAAGTTTGAAACCAACTGAACAAAAATTGAAACCAACTGAAAAAATTGAAACCAAGTGAAAGTCGTCCGACCAAATGTTATGGTCAGACGCGTCTCCCAATACCTTCTCATAAAAAAATACATACGATTTCTCTAATAAAAAAATAAATAAATAAATTATACAGCCAAAATACAATTTCATATAGGTATACACTTGTTTTAACATCTTCACTCACTCCCCTTCCCCATAACAACAACCACCCACCAAGTAGTACTTGGTATAGTGGAAAGGAGTGTAACCTTCCAACCTCAAGGTTGGGGGTTCAATCCCCACTAGGGGCACTTTGAGGGTAGGGATTTCCCTTACCCTTCCCCCTACTCTCAAGTATCTGGCCCAATAGGACCCGAGCGAGATCCGGGCCACTTCTTCTTACAAAAATAAATAAATAACAACAACCACCCTCTTCATAACCCCCACCGCGGCACCGCACACTCGATCTACTCCTCACCCCATACCTTAAAGCCCCAAGCCATCACAATTTGTCTATTTCAGCACAATTTGATGCGAGGTTTCCACCTCTCCTTTCGAGTTTTAACTTGATAGAGTTTAGCTTACTTCTCCAAAGTGGTTATTTGCTTTCTTAAACTTGGGTCATTAAGTGTTTTGACACTTATGCTTACGTTAACTTGTTTTATCACCGATCTAACACATGTAATAATTCAAGGAGACCCTAAAAAGAATTCCTAATTTTGCTTAGTACTTAGATTACCCCACCTATATTATAAAGCATAGGTAAGAATTGCAAACCGCCACGTGTTACCATCCTTCTTTGAATGATAGTTCATCTACTTCCTTCTCATATATTAAAATAATGTCAATATGAAGACTCGAACCTGTAACCTTGAGTATGAGATAAAGAGTTTCAACCACCACTCCAATATGTTATTAGTGATTCTTCTATCAAAACCAATAATTGATGTATGAATGGAAATCAAGAGTTAAGTTGTAACTTTTCAAAATCCATATTGTAAATGAGATGATGTATGAACGGAAATCAAGAGTTAAGTTTTAAGATTGCAAGTTCAAAAATATTTAAAAAGTTGTTTCTCGTGGTCATTTTGAAGGTTATTTTTAACAAATTTTCAAACATTAAATCAACTAATCAAACTCGATTAAGAATGCATAGTCACTCCTTATTACCAACAAGGAATAACTCTTTATCCCAATTAAAATATTGATATAGAAGCCCAGAAGCCAGGGTTATTACGCTAGTCCCATGAGATGTGTATATTGTTGGAAAATAATGGAACGATTGCAATATTCATGAACAACAAACAAACAATAAATCTTAATAGACAATAAAAGAATCAAATTTATCTGCAGACATCAGACAACTGAACAATGTGTCGTGGTAGGGATGTCACTGCCTTAGAATCGAATTCGCCACCATACCGGTGAAGGCTTTTAATGACGAACGCCCCCCAAGGTTAACACACCACCCTAGAATCCTACACCCCGAACTCAAGGGTCGGAGTCTCTCAAGAACTGCTCAATTCTCATGAAGGTAAAGATGGTTTGTGTTTAGGGTTTCAATAAAAAATGAATTAATTAAAGAATAAACGGCCAAGACATATTTATATAGGTGAGAATAAAACAAGGTGAAAATAATATGGGAAAAAATAAATCCGGAACCCCCGACGACTGCGACTCGTGGCATAGGCCACGACCCGCGGCCTATCTAAAATCGAACACCACACACGACCCGCAGCCAGGACCGCGAATCGTGGCCTCGCGGACCGCGAGTCGCGGCCTCCACCGCAGGCCGCAGTTTTCAACCACTGGTCGCGGCAGAGTTGCGGCGTAATTCCGCGATGCGAGGCTGAGGCATGATGCGTGGCGTGTTTTCCAAAGCATTCGACTTAGATTTTTCCAACATATATAATCCTATCTCAACTAACCACTATACCATATACAAATTTTAGCAACCCTGAAATTGCCTTTATAGCCCCTTTCACGTCATGACGTTTAACGAATCCAATGCCTACTAATCATCATACAAGTATAAGTGTTAAAATCATGTCAAAGGAATTTTACTTATACAATTTAGGAGTTGTTCTCATGACATTCTTTTCTAAAGGAACTCTTCATAAGCTAGTGTGCCCAATTTATGTTCTCTAACATATTGCCAATTAATTGATAGACATTCCTATGTCACTATGATTCATGAAATATAATCATCAATCAACTTACATACTAATTACTTTAAAAATCATTATTGTTGCAATTAATAATAATATGTAGTTAGGGGCAACTTGTTTATAAGAGAACACTTGTTTATACTTCACTACGTAAAAACATAACATGCACAAATCTTTTCAAAATCAATGAGATTTTTTTATTATAACGCTTTCTGAATTTTTGGTAAGTTGAATATCTATCCATGTATGAGTGAGTGCAAATGATGATAAAACTAGACAGGGACATCAGATGCTCTTAGGAGTAATTCATGATGATTTGTCTTGATGGGAATCTCTTTGATGCACTTCTTTCTTTATTTTTATCTTGATAAATCACCCATTTTCATTTGAATGTAAAAACAATTATCAGTATTTGATAAAATAAACCCAAAAATGCCTCATATTAAAGTTAGTTTCATTGCATTTAACTACTCAAAGTATATTTATCGCCATCACAGACAACATGGGCTGCTCAATTTTCCAAATCGAACACATGTAAACTAATTTCAGACCAAAATTCAAAGCCTCAAATATATAGATTTAAAACAGCAAGGCCCAGAAATACAATTCATTGAAATTTTAGAATATCATTCAAAAGCTACAACTAAATCAGAAGTGATAATATAAGCAATGTATGTCTCATGGCCTATCCCAAAAGATAATAGCAGCAACGCCGCTACTCAAGGCGATAGAATATGAGACCGTCCATTGATGGAGACTCCAGAAGGATTCTACAACATCAACAGACTCTCTTTGTGACGTTTTTACTCATTGGGATATACAAATATGGCAATACAAAGTATTGATTTGCCCCAATATATATTTTGTAAATGGGATTTTCGGATATATCCCCGTCACATGTAAAATATGTTTTCCAAAACAAAAATACAAAATACTGCACATAGCATACAACAGCAATGAATATAGAAGATAATACTCCAATTCTACGCATAAATTTTGAACCTAATTCAAATACGCAAAATAGATGAAAGTGATCAAATCAGAAACAGAAAGGTTAAGGATCAGAATTCTGGCTTGAATTATCATGAATGAGAATGTAATAGCTCAGTAATTTCAGCGTCGATCATCTGGGGAAATAATCATCATCTCCATAACCTTATTAATTATAGTTTTAGTAATCACAACTTCCATTAAAAGAAATGGTCATATTGCCTAATTATCTCTTTATATCATATCTAAAACAAATGGTCATATTCTATAAACATCAAAAGAAACAGATAAATTACATGTACGATTGTTTTCCCCAGCTTAATTTCATTTTAATTCAGTATTCATATGATCACATTTAACTATACCAAAAGAAACAACATTCATATTTCCGTTCTTCAATACTAATCATTAAAATGCTCATATCACCAACACAAAACATTAAGCATATAACTTAGATCATTATTAAAAAAACATCTTTGATATAATAGGAGAAACCCAAAAATGCCTCAGATTAAAGTTAGTTTCATTGTATTTAACTACTCAAAGTATATTTATCACCATCACAGACAACATGGGCTGCTCAATTTTCCAAATCGAACGCAAAAAAATTAATTTCACACCCAAATGCAAAGCCTCAAATATCTAAAAATTGAAACAATTTGATATAAAGTGTGAGTCGAAAGTGTCAAATCATTGCAATCTTTGCGATACGAAAGTAGTATTTAAAACAGCAAGGCCTAGAAAAACAATTCATTGAAATTTTAGAATATCATCAAAAACAACTAAAATCAGAACCGATATAAGCAATGTATGTCTCATGGCCTATCCCAAAAGATAATGGCAGAAACGCCGCTACTTAAGGCGATAGAATATGAGACCGTCCATTGATGGAGACTCCAGAAGGATTCTACAACATCAACAGACTTCTTTGTGACGTTTTTACTCATTGGGATTCTACAAATATGGCAATACAAAGTATTGGTTTGCCCCAATATATATTTTGTAAATGGGATTTTCGGATATATCCCCGTCACATGTAAAATATGTTTTCCAAAACAAAAATACAAAACACTGCACATAGCACACAACAACAATGAATATAGAAGATAATACTCCAATTCTAAGCATAAATTTAGAACCTAATTCAATTATGCAAAATAGATGAAGGTGATCAAATCAGAAACGGAAAGGTTAAGGATCAGAATTCTGGCTTGAATTCTCAAGAATGAGAATGTAGTAGCTCAGTAATTTCAGCTTCGATCATCTGGGGAAATAATCATCATCTCCATAACCTTATTAATTATAGTTTTAGTTATCACAACTTCCATCAAAAGTAATGGTCATATTGCCTAATTATCTCTTCATATTATATCTCAAACAAATGGTCATATTCTATATACATCCAAAGAAACAGATAAATTACATGTACGAAATTGTTTTCCCCAGCTTAATTTCAATTTAATTCAGTATTCATATGATCACATTTAACTATACCAAAAGAAACAACATTGATATTTCCGTTCTACAATACTATTCATTAAAATGCTCATATCACCAATACAAAACACAAGCATATAACTTCAAACCATTAGTAAAAAACAAAATGTTACAAAAGTTTAAATCTTAAAATTGCTTATAGAATTAGTTAAAATGAAAGCCTCAGAATTGCAGAATTATGTCAGCAAGGCCTCTTTGGAAGACCAATCAGTCCCGAAAGATGGTGTTTTTATTACTGATTTCCTCATTGGCTAAATCATTCAGATAATGAAATTTACAAATTTACAATAATCTTTCAACTATATATTAAAAACAAATTTACATAAATAAAAGTTGAATGTATGCCTTATGGCCTATCCCAAAAGATAAAAGCAGCAACGCCGCTACTCAAGGCGATAGAATATGAGGCCGTCAATCAATGGAGATTCCATAAGAAATCTACAACATTAATCGACTTATTTTGTGACGTTTTACTCATTGAGATATACAAATATTATCAAATTTGCCCCAATTTCATTTGGTAAATGGAATTTTTCGGATAAAATTCCCGTCACATATATAAAATCTCAATTCCTAACAAAAATTAAGATGAATACGATTCAGGAGCAGTGAAAATAAAACATCAGAAGTTCAGATCAAGTGTTGGATTATAAATTTTCATATGCTCATCCTCATCGATAATTTAAAAATCAAAATATAAGATTCGAATTCGATCAAAACACGGAAGAAATCGAAAATTCAAGAAATGAAACAGATTTGAGAGAGAATTACTCAATTCAGCGGGATACTCGACATGCAAAAGATTTCACTCAAAAAAGAGAGAAATTCCTGCAATTCGGTCTGTTGAGCTTGAATATTGTGAGTCGTCACTGTAATTCTCCCTCCAGTTAATTGAATCACAAACAGAAATTCAAATAATGCAAAAACATAGAAAGAAAGAGATTAAGGTTTATTATCTGATTCAAACGAAGTGAGGATTGAAGGTCAAGAACTGATGAAGAGAGAGAGAGAGATGGGGCGAGTTAGGGTTTCGAAGCGGTGAGTAATGGAAGCTACAGAACGTTAGGAATAATTTATAGGAGAGAGAGTGAATTAGGGTTTTTCAATCTTCTCAAACGATGAAGATTAGGGTTTTTTCTGAGTGTTGGCCTGTTGGCTAATTGGGCTAAGCCTTTTTCTTCCCACTTGTCACCTACTGTCCACAACCTTAAGTCTTGTATATAAATCGACAAATTTTTGAATTTTTTTTGATATGTATGAAGCGAGAAAATACGACTATATATATATATATCACTTGATATTACGAGATTTTTTCAATTAAACTAGCTGAAAACTACGCAAATAGATATTTCCTGGGTATATGATCTTGAGCATAGTAATGGGTTCGACACAATTGTAATATATGAATTGGTTATATTGATTTCGGTTCCGTATACAAAATATGGAATTTTTTTTAAAATGATTTTGGTTCTCTATAATCTGAAATGGTTCAGTACTTGACTATTCAGTTTAATGGGTCTAATGTTGGAAATTTTGAACTAAATATTGAAATAATTATGATTTTTGTTATGCTCATGAAATTTAATACCAAATAATTTAGGTTGTGGTTGGAAACTCCTATTTCATTTTAAACATCATGATATAGTTTCCATATTTCAAACTAGCCTTTATGCACGCGATCCATGTGGAATCATACAAATTCTGTATAAAAATACTAATATTTAGTTTGTTTAGGATGTTTTGTAGTATTTCATTATTCAAAATTTAAAAATGTTAAAACAATTAGTTATGGAGAGTTGTTCCATTTAATTAGGAATTAAAATAATCCTGATTTTTGGTGTCCCCCTCCTCTTCACGTATAGATTAGAGATTATGGATTCTAGTTAAAATGCTTTTGTTTAGGAAGTCAATGGAATTCTAAATCTACAATCTGAATACCACTCTCATTCTGCTCCGAAAGAAAAGTACCTAGCCAAGCATCAGAGTATTGCACCTTTCATCTACATTTGTATGTGAATCGATAATAGCATAAGAATTCAAAAGATCCATTGAAATAACACAATTCAATGAAATAACTTTAAGAAACAATCTCACTTTCAAATCATCTTGGAAACCAAATCAGTCAACCTCATATGCATTAGTTAAATGAAATTTAAATATATCACTAGGATTTTGACATCAACGAAGTCGATTTCTTTTGGCATAAACCAAGGAGAACTAATGTTATGTTGAAGAATTACCGTGATACTGTTTTAGCTTTGATTCCTAAATGTAAAATTCCTAGGTATATAGCTGATTTTAGACCAGTTGCCTGTTGTAATGTGATTTACAAGGTAATCTCTAAGATTATGTGTATGAGGCTTAAAAAGGTGTTACCTGATATTGTGGCTGAAAACCAAGGTGCTTTTATTCATGGTAGAAGCATTGTGAATAATATCATGATATGTCAAGATATGTTGAAGAGTTATTCTAGGAAAAATTGTAATAATAGTTGTTTGATTAAAATGGATATGAAGAAGGCTTATGACACTGTAGACTATAGTTTTTTGAGAGATATGTTTATTTGTTTGAAGTTCCCTATGCGGTTTGTTGAGCTTATTATGGTATGTGTGACTTCTCCAAAGTTTTCTCTGATTATAAATGGTAACCTGCATGGTTTATTTGAATCCAAGAGAGGTCTTAGGCAAGGGGATCCTATTTCCCCTCTTCTCTTTGTTATTTGTATGGAATAGCTTTTTAGAATCATGAAATTTGTGGGTATGAAGGAAGGTTTCAAGTTTCACCCTAGGTGTAGATCTCTCAAGCTTAATCACTTGATTTTTGTTTATGATGTACTGTTGTTCTACAAAGGGGAGTTTGTTTCTGTGTATCATCTGCTGCAGGGATTTAAACTTTTCTCAGACTCTTCTGGACTCAGAGTTAATAAAATGAAAACGACGGTTTATTCAACTGGTATGTATGAGAGGGAATTTTAGAGAGTTATTGATGTGTCTGGTTTCACAAAAGGTTCCCTTCCTTCTCCTTATCTAGGTATGCACATTTATTCTAAAAGAATTAGCTCAGCTGAATGCCCGATTTTGTGTGAGAAGATGACTAATAGAATTAGGATATGAAGTTCAAGGAATTTATCTTATGCAGCTAGACCTTAGCTTATTAACTTTGTTCTTATGAGCATTCATATCTATTGGGGTCAAATCTTTCTTATTCCTAAGAAGGTTATTGGTAGTATTGAGTAGATATGCAAAGCTATCTTGTGGAGTGGTGAATATTTTTGCTCTAAGGTTGATAATTTTAGGTGGGAACAGCTTTGCTCAGCCAAGAAGAATGGTGGTTTGGGGTTCAAGTTGATTAGGGTCTGGAATCAAGCAGCTATTGGGAAGCATGTTTGGGCCATCTCTAAAAAAAACAACACTCTCTTTGGATTAAATGGATTAATGTTGTCTATCTGAAAGAGGTTAGCTGGTGGGATTATAAGTCTCCCATTTCAGCTAGTTGGTATTAGAAGCGTTTGTGTGAAGCTAAAGAAGCTCTGAAGCTTATCATGCATGAAACTAATTTGTTGAACATTGGTATGTATCAGGTTAAGCAGATATATAAGCTTATGATTGGAGATCTTGTGAGAGTACACTGGGACAGGTTTATTTGGTGCAGATATGCTCTTCCTAAGCATAACTTTATCTGCTGGTTGAGTATAGAGGAGAGATTGAACACTAAAAATAGGTTGTGTGCCGGAGTGTTTGTTCAACTACTATTTGCCCTATATGTGGTGACTGTTGAAAATCATTCACACTTGTTTTTCCAATGCATTTTCAGCTGCAGAGTGATGGTTGCTCTTATGAGATGGATGAAAGTTAGATGGGTGGACAAATCTTTGGATTCTTGGTACAAGTGGATTAGGAGAGCTAAGATGCACAAATTAGAAGCTGGTTTTGGTTGCTGATGTTATTGGTGATGTATATGCAATTTGGAGGGTTATAAATGATGCTTTCTGGAATGGAAGTGTTAGTACTCACAAGATAGTGTTAGTAGAATTCGATTTGAGATTAAATGTAAAATCAGAGCTTATATCTCTGATTTTGTGTCTAGTGTTGATAGATCATGGTTTAATGGTCTTTGTATCATTGTATGGGTGTCTAATTGACTTTCTTAGATTTCCTTGATTGTGAAGGGTCCAACCTAGATGGTTCGTTCCTTCTTGAAAATCTTTAGGTTGTACTCCTTGGTTGAGCTAATATATCTTTCTTACTTGTTCAATATAAAAAATTACCGTGATTGAAGAAGCGATGAAACTCAAAGATTCATCGCTACGGAGAAGAAGATATTGTTCTATTGAAAATGGGGGAGAGAAAATCGAGGAGATGGATTGAGAATTTCAAAAGACAAGACTACATGAGAGAAACTTGGGAGAGGTCTGGAATCACAGATGACAACTCTTATGTCGTAATTTCATATTCTTACTTCTGACTATTAATAAAAGGCAGGAATTTGAATTGGGCCGATTCCAATTGCAAAATCCATAACTTCCAAGTCACTTCATTTGGGTCAATTCAGAATTTGGAAATGAAATGAATGTTCCCAAATACAACATTAGGATTTTTAGGTGCGTTATTCTTATGTCTGCTCAAATTTATGTTACACCCATACCTTTTTCAAGGTCTCTCTAATACCCATATAGTTTTGAAAGTATCTTGAGGTTCTCTACCAATTACTTTAACCAATCACTTTTACGCTAGTAATTTTGTTTAAGAGATGCTTTGTGCATTCTCTTATTGCTACCTCTACCAATTACTTTTATGTTAAGAAATTTCGTTTACAGATGTTGTGTGCAGTCTCGTCTCATTTTTTAGGTTGTTTAACTTTTTTATTAAAACTTTTGAGTTAAAACTGGAAAAAAATAGGTTTTAGTTAGTTGCTCCCCACTATATAAAAAAGATTACCCAATATATTAATTCTGAATACTAGTAAGTATTCATTCTTTTGGACTAAAATGAGCTAAAGAAACTTAACCTAAGAACTATAAAAAATTAAGAAAGAAAAAAGAATAAGTCAAAGATAACAGAGATTAGATAAGTTTAGAAAGCATATGAGATCCAACAAATAGGGGTGTAAATGAGCCGAGACTCTAACAACTCGGTCTCGAGTTCGATTAAAGATCTTTTTTGTTCATTTTTTAAATAAATGGACTGAGCTTGAACAAGTTTCGGAGTACGATTCATAAACGAGTTTTTGAACATGATGTAGTAATACTCGTTTATTTATTCTGATGAACAACTCGTTTAATATGGTTCTGAACAAGCTCGTATATGTTTACTAAAAGCTCATTCATTTGTGTTTATGATCATGATCGCTTAATATTCAAGAAAAAGGCTAATTTAATTTGATATAAGTGCTAATCTAATTTTGTTATTTAAAGTGTATTCTAAAATTTACCATTAGAAAAAAACAAAAGCTCGTATTTAGATGTTGATGAACAAAAATTTTGTTAGATGTTTATGGACAAAGGCTCGTTTAGACGTATATAAACAAGCTCCATCAAATGTTCATGAACAAAATTCCATTTACGAAGCTCATTTATGAACAAAAGCTCATTGAGCTCGGTTCAATTTAAATGAACCAATGTTGAACAAGCTCCTATTTAGAATATCTAATTGTGGAGGGAGGGGTGGTTGGTGAGAGTTGAACCCAGCATACAGCCGGAAAATAGTGGTGATGCTGCCACTAAGCTATCACCCAACTCTAACGGTCCACAACCTTATGTCTTCTATACAAATGGATAAAGTTTTGATTTTTTTTTGTTGGTATGTATGGAGCGTTAAAACATGATATATATATATATATTACTTGATTTTAAATCTTGTATATCAGTGCTACGAGATTTTGTCAATTAAACTAGCTGAAATCTACGCAGATAGACATTTTCTGGGTATGCGATCTTGAGCCTATTAATGGGTTCGACACAATTGTTATATATGAATTGGTTATATTGATTGCGGTTCCATGTACAAAATATGGAAGTTTTTTTTAAAATGATTTTGGTTCTCTATAATCCGAAATAGTTCAGTACTCGACTATTCAGTTTAATGGGTCTAATGTTGGATTTTTTGAACTAAATGTTGAAATAAGTATGATTTTTCTTATTTTTGTTAAGGTTATGAAATTTAATACCAAATAATTTAGGTTGTGTTTGGGAACTCCTATTTCATTTCAAACATGGTATATAATTAACATATTTCAAATGATGGATTCCAATTCAGATTATTTTGTTTGGGAGGTCAATGGAATTCTAATATGGAATTTGAATTCCTTTCTTATTCTGCTTCCACAGAAAAGAGTACCCAGAGCATTGCATTATCCTTTATCGACATTTGTATGTGAATCGATAGTGGCATAATAATTTAAAAGATCCATCAAAACAACGCAATTCAATAAAATTACTCAAAGAAACAAGCTTACTTTCAAATCAACTTGAAAACCAAACAAGTCCACTTCTTATCCATTAATCACCTAAAGTTTGAGTATTTCACTAGAATTTTGACATTGACGAACTCGATTTCTTTTGGCAAAAATCAAGGATAAGTAGTGCGATGTTGAAGAATTATCGTGATTGAAGAAGCGATGAAACCCATAGATTCATCTCTATAGGAAAAGAAGTTGTTTTATTGAAAATGGAGGAGTGGGAAACTTAGGGTCTGAAGTTAGGGGAGAAAACCGTTGGAGCTCAAGAGAGAAGACTATAAGGGAGAAATACGGAAGAGGTTTGAAATTACAAATGACAACTCTTGCGTTGGAATTCCAAATTCTAACTTCTGGTCTATTAATAAAAGGGCAAGATTTGATTGAAATTGGGCCAATTATATTTCCAAATTCCACAACTTCTCAAACACTTCATTTGGGCCAATTCAAAATTTGAAAATGAAATCTAGATTCTCAAACATACTACTAGGGTTTTTAGGTGCGATATCCTTATGATTGATCAAATTTATATTACAACTTTACCTTTTTAAAGGTCTCTATAATACCCATATATTTTAAAAGTATCTTGAAGGTTCCTCTACCAACTACTTTAAGCAATCACTTTTACGATAACAATTTTGTTTAAGAGATGCCTTGTGATTCTCTCCATGTTGCCACTACCAATTACTTTTATGTTAACAAATTTGTTTAGAGATGTTTTGTGCATTCTCATCTCATAATTGAGGTTGCAAATAACTTTTTATTCAAACTTTTGTGGTAAAAAATAAAAAACGATTAGCTAATAAATTAAGTGAAACTATTGGGTCAGACCGTCTGACCCAATGTTTATGGTCAGACGGGCTGAGCCCATTTTATATTTTCCGTGAACGATTAGCTAATAAATTAAGTGAAACTATTGGGTCAGACCGTCTGACCCAATGTTTATGGTCAGACGGGCTGAGCCCATTTTATATTTTCCGTGATACTACTACCACCCCCCACAAGAATCGTTCTTCCTTCGCTTCTCTCTCTATTATTATTTATCTATTCCTTCCTCCTCCCCTCTTTCTCTCTTTCTTTCTCTTTTCCCAAACCCGTTTTTCTCTGCAGATTATACCCATCTCTCTCAATCTTATAAGCTCATTTTCATCTCAATCTTGTTCCTCTTATTGCAATTTTATATCTGGGTTTTCATTCACTTCTTTGTTCCTTATAAACTTCCTTTTGTGTCGGGAACAAACTATTTTCACCCTTTTGCAATGCTTACTTTCTGGGTTGTTTTCAAGATTTCAGCTTTTCATTTTGTGTTCATTTTATACTCTTTGTTTTCAGTTGGTGCTTTTCTTAGGGTTTTAGTTAGTTTTGTTGTTATTTTCAGTTGGTACTTTTCTTAGGGTTTTAGTTAGTTTTGTTGTTATTTTCAGTTGGTACTTTTCTTAGGGTTTTAGTTAGTTTTGTTGTTATTTTCAGTTGGTGCTTAATATGTTTCAGGTGCTCAAATTCTCCTTTCATATCACTAACCATTGAATCCATAGCGGAAGCATTATCACAAGTAATAGAAAACACCTTTTGTTTGAGATTCCACTCATCAATCAGATCCAATACAAACTTACAAAGATCTGGGCCATTATGGGGAGGAGGGCAGATTCTAAAAGCTAAAATTTTTGATTTAAGATTCCATGCCACAGTTATAAAATGTGCAGTTAAACAAAGATAGCTTTGCTTAGTAACATCGGCAGTCCACAAATCACAAGTAAAACAGACTCTACCAGGCAATTCAGACACAATTCTACCCAATATTTGTCTCATCCTTTCATATTCACGAACACAATACTTAAGCATAGTGTTCCTACTTATGTGCTTAACTTTAGGATTTAAATATTCATGCAAATCTCTTGTTTTAATATGCTCAACCATTCTAATAGCATAACCATGAACAATAATAGATTCAGCATACTTGACACAATATGTTTTTTGGTCAAAAGAAGCATCTAAAGGATCGGGATTAGTAGCTAAGTAAGGTTTGCATTTTTTCAAATGTCTCAAATGATTCTTAGTACCCGATTTACTACTAGCAGGATATGTTTTATCTTTACAATGATTGCATGTTGATAACAATTGATTACCTTTCAAAAATATGGTGAAGTGTTTCCATACCACAGAAGTACGTCTCCCCACATCTAGGGCAGCAGAGAGATCTACTGATACCTCAGCACACTAGCAGTACTAGAAGCAATTACAGAATTGCTATCATGATCCATTACAATCTGATTCTGACTGTCCATAACTATTAGAAACAATTAAAAAAGAGTAAGAAAACTGCATTCTTTCTATTGGTTACAATTGCTACAACATACAAGATAACTATAACTGTTAACTACGTTTAAGATTAAAAAAGCCAACAACAGCAAGCAATTATCTACTTGAAATAATTGGAAAACTGTTAACTGTAAACTGATAACTACGTTTAACTGTGAACTACCTACTTGAAATATGTTTAGCAAACTTTGAAGGTTGGCAACATTTATGAAACTAGCATAAAATAGCTTTTTATTTATTTTAAATCATCAATTTTTTTCGACTAATAAAAGGCACTTTTTTTAGGGTATAATAAAACTATAAAAGGCACATATTACAAGTGGTAGTTGTAAAAAAAAAAGCAAAGTGGTTCAAGACAACATAATATTAATTATTGTCAATTACTTTTCTAGTTAATTAGAGAGCCTTCTTCATTTAATTAATCATCTAGCAATTATCTTCAATCTCCATCCTTATTAAAATGCCAAATCTAATAAATTGTAATTTTTGATGAACCAAGATCCGACTGTAAAATCCGAATTCAAGAACCGGACCCAAGATCCGGACCCAAGATCAGGCAAATTAGGGTTTAGGTTTAGGTTGAAGGGGGGGGGGAACAACTGAAAAATAATTGAAAAACAAACAGATTATTCGGAAAAAAATGACTGATTGATAAACAGATTTAAAAATATACCCAGATTTGTGCAGGCAACATGAGCAAAATTTACAGATTGATATTCAAACCAACAAATTATTAGAAAAAAACGACATGATCCTCGAAAAAAGCCAACAATTTACAGATCAAAAAAAGCCAACAAATTTTATAGAAACCAGAATAATTTCAACAAATTTATACCCAGATTTGTTCTTCGAAAAACCAACAAAACAACAAATCAATAAAAAGAGGAGGAGAAAAGAGAAACCAACCTTGATTATTCGATTTGTTTTCCGAAAAACCCTCCAAGATTCTAAGCAAACCCACCAAGATCTTCGAAAACCCGCCAAGATCTACGAACATCCACCAAATTTCCAGCAAAATTAGTAAGAGGATGATGATTTGTTGTCGCCTTTCTCAGTCCGTCGAGCAAATTAGAGCACAAAAAAAAGGAATAGGATAAAAATCTTAAACCTAATTTAGAGTCCGTCGAGTAACAACAAAGACGAAAGTTTAGAGTTTAATAAATTTAGAGGAGGGTTAGATCCGTGAGAAACTCTAAGTGAGAAAGAGATTAATGTTTGGTTTGAGACTTTGAGTGAGATTTTCTGAGTGAATCTGTGTATTAGTGTTTGGTTTAGCGTGAGGGAAAAGGAGGGAGTTGAGTTTGATGAAGGAGAAAGAGTTGGAGATGGATGGTGGAAAGATTGAAGAAAAGCGTGAGGAAAAGGAGGGAGTTGAGTTTGATGAAGGAGAAAGAGTTGGAGTGGCGAATTGAGAATGAGAGGAGGGAGGGTTAGGCAGCCGCTAAGAGAGTTAGGTTGTGGGGGAAATTTTAGGGTTTTGGTTTATATACTAGAGGAGGGAGATGGTTAATTGGGTTTGGGCCTCATTTAGGGTTTTTTTTGGGTTTTGGTTTGGACGATTTTATTATTGATATTATTATTATTATTGATATTATGATTGTTATTATTATTATTATTATTGTTATTATTATTATTATTATTATTATTGTTGTTGTTGTTTTGATTAATATTAATGTATAATATGTATTACGAATTAACATAATAATATCATTATTATACAATTTAGGTATTACTTATTATTAAAAATTGATTGTTTTGATAATATTCACTATTCAAAAACTTATTACTTACGTATCGTCCACTCGTCCGATCTGATAAAAATTGAACTACAAAAGTTGTCCATCGACCATCTTTAATAATGTCTAAATTGTGATCAATATCTTATTATATTGATCTAATACATATACATCAATCATAACTAATTTTATTGATCTGTTAGACTGTTACATATACAATAATGATGTAATACGTTGATCTTAAGTCTTAACTACTATACTAATCTTAGCTTTCTTATTAAATTGTTCTAATACATTGATATAATATATAGATGATTGGTCGAATACACTAATCCTAATTATATTGATGCCCGATCTTCTAATACAGTAATCTTAACTAACTTATACGTTGATCTAGTATATCGACAGTTGATCTAGTATATTGATCTTAAATATCTTATATATTGATCTATAATACGTCAATGATTGATCTAAATCATCTAACACACTAATACTGTTTGTCGTAAACATTGATCTAATGTATTGATGGTTGATATAATAATATACATTGATAGTTTTTCCACGATATTGATCTTAGCTTTCTTATTAAAATTTTCTAATATATTGATCTAATATATAGATGATTGATCAAATACACAAATCCTAACTATATTGATGCCCGATCTTCTAATACATTAATCTTAATTAACATATACGCTGATCTAGTATATTGACAGTCGATCTAAGTATATTGATCTTAAATATCTTATATATTGATCTAATATGCCAATGATTGATCTAATACACTAATATTGTTTGTTGTAAACATTGATCTAATGTATTGATGGTTGATATAATAATATACATTGATAGTTTATCTGCTATATTGATCCTAACTCTCTTATTAAATTGTTCTAATATACTGATGATGAATCTACTACATTTGCCTTAATGATTTACGTTGATCTAATATATAGATGATTGGTCTAATACATTATTCCTAACAATATTGATGCCCGATCTTCTAATACCGCATCTTTTAACTATCTTGTACGTTGATCTATCATATATTAACAATTGATCCAATATATTAATCTTAAATATTTTATGTATTGATCCAATACGTCGATGATTGATCTAATACACTAATATTGATTGATGATTGATCTGATATACTAGTCTTAACAATCTTAAATGTATTGATAATCGATTGATTGGTCTAATACATACACACTAATCGTAACTCTCGTATACACCAATCTAGTACATCGATGATTAAT
Organism: Patellifolia procumbens; assembly: GCA_947645195.1. Taxonomy (NCBI): domain Eukaryota; kingdom Viridiplantae; phylum Streptophyta; class Magnoliopsida; order Caryophyllales; family Amaranthaceae; genus Patellifolia; species Patellifolia procumbens. The sequence continues at coordinate 8,426,567 of CANSGD010000144.1, forward strand.
CTAATATAATAATACTGATTATCGTAACAAGTTTTCAAATTTTATGTTATCGAAAATTAAATTATAATAAAATTAAATAAATTTAATAGCTTATTTCACTTCGTAGGAATAGAGAAAAACAACGTGACCATCAAAATATTCTAAACATAATTAATAACACATTATCAAGAATGTTTTTGTTCTAAAATACAATCAAATAAAGTGATTACAAAAACGGCGATGATCTTCTAAACACGCCATAACAATTCAACTTCAAGAATAAGTTCATTTATTAAGACTTAATCATAAACATAACCCATCATTGTGTAGTGTGATACGAAATGAACTCAACTTGAATGCGAATTGAATGTCACGGAAATAACCCGAGATAAAGTTGACCGAACTTGAAATGAACTAGAGTCGCAGGCCATAATAGGCAGCCGAACTTGAATCGACCGACCCAAAGTTGTCTGAACCTGAAATTAACCTGACCCGAAGTCGCCCGAATCCGAAATCAACCCGACCCGAAATCGCCCGAATCCGAAATCAACCCGACCCGAAATCGCCCGAATCCGAAATCAACCCGACCCGAAATCGCCCGTACTCGAAATCAACCCGACCCAAAGGCTACCCGAACCCGAACCAAAATTAGGCAACCCGTTTATTACCCGACCCATGGTGGCCCGAACCCGGTATGCCCCTACCCGACAATGACCCAGCCCGAGACAGACCCAAACCGACATGTTCATTTACCCGACAACACCTGAACATTACAAACCCGGACCGACGAACCAAAGTGGACCGACGACAACCCGACCCGATGTGGACCGATCCGAACCCGACCCACCCACCCGATTTGACACCTCTAGTATAGATTGAATCTATCGAAGATTTGAGTTGGGACAAATACTTTTAATTTGAAATCGATAGACCTGACAAAGAAAGGGACCCTACCCTCACCCAGAAGATCTAAAAACAGATTACTTATATCACAATTATTTTGCCCCCCCCCAAAAAAAAAAATATCACAATTATTTTCTTCAAAGTTGATTGACGTTTATAATTTCTTAAGATACTACATTAAGTAATAACCTACCCCTTGTTCTCAATCACCATAAGCTCCTCCTCCTCCAATTGTTTGACCTTTAAATGGCTGGTTATTTTTGGTATGGTATCAAATTAACGAACCGAGTCAAGCTAGATATTATTTTAAGAAATCTAACTATCTATTTAGTAAGAAATATTATAAAGAAAAAATTGATAAAAAAGACAGGCTAAACCACAAAGGATCATTTTTAAATGCTCTCAACAATCGATTGACTAAGGACAGGGCCGTCTTATAGAAAGTGGGGGCCCTGTGCAAAAAAAAAATAGGCCCTGTTGAATTAAAACTATAACTAACGTATTAATTTCGAAGATTCCTATATTTTTTAAAAAAATCATCTATTTTTTCCTTTAACACAACTAAATCTATCAAATTATGAGGTCAAATCGTCCAATATGTGTTGTTACAGAATAAAATAATATTAAGTATAAAAAATATATGAAAGAAAGGTATTATAAATTTCCCTAAGCAAAATATATTAAGAACTTAAAAGTTGAAAAAGAAAAGAAAAAAAGGTGTTTAAAGGATCTCTAAAAACAGAATGTAGTAGTGCAACCAATGAGATGTCAACAAGATAACAAATAAAACAAGTGTAATTAAGAGGTATAGGAAAACAATGCATATAAGAAAGTTGTGAAGATTAAGAGTCGAACCACTGCCTTCCAAGCGTACTCAATGAGTATAGGATGCAGCATTATAATTTTATACAATTTAAGAGAACTGGGGGTCCAATCACCCGCGGGGTCCTGTGCGGGTGCTCACCCTGCACAGGGCCTTAGACGGACCTGACTAAGGATAAGCCTAACTAGTTACCACACGTAATTGTGATTATCGGGCTCTAAATATTTATACAACATTAACCATTTCTAGCATAACATGGCATACGTACGGCATGACAAGACACACTATTGCGGCCTGAACTAAAGGTGACCCACTGCAGAACCAAAAAAAGACTAAATTAATAGAGGAAACAAAACATGATCCCCGTGAAAATCTATCAGCAATAGCAGGTAAATATTTCCTCACGTGCCCTGCATGCAAGGGTCAAATGAGCCTTTTCCTCTGCTCTCCTCTATTTTCTCTTTCCGTCTCTTCAAAATTGTACTAGAAAACTATCCCCTCTTCTGCCATTACTAACAACATGTTTCTTCGGTTTATTTGCTAGTTGTTTCCTAAATTGGACATAATTCAATTCATGTTGTAATTGAGGTACACAATACATCTCAACAGTATGAATTTCTCAAGAGTTTAGTATTTGAGAGAGGATTGTGAGAATCACCTCACATAATCTTTAATTATAGCTGAGCAAATGAGAGAGTTCAAATATATACAAGGAGGGAGAGCTAACAAACTACTAAAAAATACTACAACAATGTGTTTAAGTATGTATTTAGTATGTATAGCAATACGTATAATAGATCAAAGTAGCCCAACATTATTGTGATTGCTCCAATTAGGGCTTATTTAACATCATGTTGGAAGTCCAGAAAGAAGGCCCAACGAGGATCTTTGTGACCAATCCATATTGCAATTTGAAGATGGGTTCGCAAGTGAGGGAGTTGTTAAAGATAGATACCCGCTTGTGATCTCATGTCAATGAAGAAAAAGAAGGATCACACATATATAAGTCTGATTGGTTACTCCACCTATCACCAATCTATTTAATGATAGTATATAAGGCTTATGAGTAATCATACTCTCCTGCAGCACAAGCATGTGTAAATATGGCATGCCTTTTGATGAACCTTTCTTCCTTGGTTGTCTAACCTTTTGCACACTCTACGTCTCAATTATAATGGCTATTTGAAAACACAAAAGGGTGTATAATGGCAATATTAGGCAACCTCTTGGGACTTATATCATCATCATTGCCCGGATCGTCACTGGGCTTGGGATGTTGCCTAATTTTAGGTTAAAATTAGGCGGTCTCTTATAAGACCAACTCTTTTTTCACTATTATTCACATTAATCACTTTGAATAAGATTTGTGATTTTTACACAATGAAAAACATATTCAAGTGGGATATTGTTAGATTTGTCTTATGACATACTTTCTTAATATGTAATTTTAAAAATTACTTATATGTAACTACTTCGTATAGATATTTATGGTCAAAGTAATGCTTAGATGTCGCATAAAAATGAATTTGTTGCATCTAAAAAAACGGAGAAAGTATTATGATTTACTTAATTTCAATCTTAATATTAATATAAGATTATATGCAATAATTACGGCGCAGGCAAAATAATTTCCCTATGAGCTTCGACGAGGATAAATTTTAATGGCAATGGATTGGACTCGGATCAGACTTACCAAACTCCAAGTCCGCTCCATTTCAATCGGACTATGATTTTTACACTCCTATTAGGATTTGGACCATATATTATCGGATTCGGACTCGGACTTTTTCCTTCGGATTGTTTCGGACTCGGATCGGATTCGGATTAAATTACCACATTAAATTACCAAAACTTATCTTTAATATAATTTTTTTAATATTTTACTTAATTTCTTATAATGTAAATCTATTATTTCTGTTAAAATGTACTTTTAATCTATTAGTTGACGAGGTAACAAGTAATAATCGGACTTTAGTCGGATTCGGATCGGATCTTACCTAAGGTCCAACTCCTATCGGATTTTATTCGGACTTTTATGTTTTCGGATCGGACTTTTTCCTTCGGATCATGTCGGACTCGGGTCGGAATCGGGCTGAATTTCCATCCCTAATTTAGCCCAAGTTCCCCTAAACTAGAGATGGTATATGGTCCGGGTGGTGTTGATTATTTCATTTCAAGCTCATGGGTTTGTGAATTATCTCTCCCTAACTAACCTTTACCTGTTTTACTTATTCAAACAGGTAAAAGGTCCTCAATCCACTCCGGCTTTTTTATTAAACTAGTTGTTGGACCGCGCGCGTAGCGCGCGGCCCCCCAATGTAAAAAACGATTATTAACATAATCTGTTTATAGACATGTAAATATGGTACTTCCTCCATTTTCAAAAGCTTGCAACAAAGGGGGATTTTTTGAGAGACATAAAAAATTGGTTTGTTGCAAGCTTTTGAAAACAGACGAAGTAGATTAAAACACATGATATAGAGAACTTAAACATATATTTAAAGCATATAAAACAATAATGATCAAGTATTCTGACACATTACAAATCAAATTTCATTAAGCTAGTGGTTTTATGCCCAAAACAATATGCTTCATTAAATTAAACCAAAAGAATGAACTAATGAAATAAGCTTATGATTGGATATTAATAATACCAAACCCAACACGATCCAAACTCTTATTAGGCCATTTTTATAGGCCAGTAACTTCTCATCTCCTTCCAAGCAAATATAAACTTATAACAAGATTTTTGTGCAGAAGGTTGGCAGCTAAAGAGGTGTCCTTCTTAAAATCTTGATTCCTTGTACTGAACCATTTAACATCCTCTTTACAGCTACTACTTGGACGTCTGAAAGAGTGGCCTAAAGACATTGAATACGAGTGTTAAATAAACAATTGCCAAGCTTAACATAATCTGAATTATAACTTTGGTAACATGAGTGAAAGTTATACCATGTAAACAACTCCAAACCCACCTCGTCCAAGCTTATAGGATGGGGAAAAATTGTGAATTGCACATCTTAGTGCATCAAAGTCGAAGTGGAGATTTTAATCCTTGCTTAAAATTTCATCCAACCTTGCAAAAGGTGAGGAAAGATCAGTGCATATATTATGAATATAAAAGAGCTTACAAGAGTATAGGAGTATTGTTGAGGATAAGACAATTACCTTATAGCAACATTTATCCCAATGAATACCATAGCTTTTATTCCATTTTCCTTCATGCTGAAATAGAAAAAGCTCAACTATAATTTCTTGTCAATATTTGTAGAATCTTATAAGCTATGTTACCTTTAACATAGTGGAGGATTTCCACTATGATAAGGAAGGATCAATAAGGAAATTTCATTGCACTTAAAAGAAGGAAAGAAAAAGTATTTTTTGCAAATCATATTCAAGGAATAAAAATAAAATTATCATTGCTTTTTGGTGAGAACAATATTATCACTGTTAAATTACATATATGTAACCACATTCTATTGAAAAAACAAAATTGATCATTGTGGAAAGAATGTAGAGGAATTGAAGCCTGCCGTTCTTGGCACTTCGAAACAAATCAGCGAGCATGTATTAGGTTAATATATGTTTAACAAACATCAACATAAAAAACACTAAAATGTCCTTTTAGACGAAACCAATGTTAACCTTAAGCATATTGATATCTCCTAAAAGCATAAGCTTTTAAATAGATCTAAATTACAAGAAGTCAAGTTAGAATTGCATAAACTAACCAATATAATACGAATGGTTGGTATTGATAGGTAATGAAAATTTGTGCAGAAATAAACATGCTTGGGGATGGTGTCCCGTTATGGGGCATGGACAAGGGCATTGTCATGGGACTTTCATTAAAAAAACCACATAAATTCATTACAAGAACGAACATTTATCAACAAACAGCAAACGACTGTCAAATCACCATTCCATTTGAAGACTAAACCCAAAGATCTGAAAACACCTCAACTCAGCTAGTAAAGTCCTCAGCGTAGACTGCGGACCAAAGCATTCTTTAATGACCCAAATCCTAGGTTTGAGATAATACCAACAAAAAACCAAACTATTACAGCACAAATCCAGTGATACATCATATACCCTTATGATAAGTTTCCATACTTATTCTACAAAAAGAAAATCTACCATAAAAGGGAACTTAAAAGTTAATTCGGTCCGTTGACTCACTCCAAAATCCAGGAAAACCCAACATCAAAAAAGGAAAAAAAAACATAATTAAGGCAAGAAATTGGAGGACGAATAGTAGAGAAGAGAACTTACTGTGCAAGATCACCTAATTGGCGATGTCACCAACAAGACCAGACACAATAACACCATCAAGAACAGCTTTGGGACCTTCAGATTGAACCCCATCTTTATACAGCTCTTCAACTCCCAATCCAGCCTCATTCTTCACCGCAAACCTCACCAAAGGTTCCGAGAAACAACAGTGGCCGTCATAGCTGTTATTTTCTTCAATCAACGCTAGGGTTAGCTGAGAATCAAATCAAAAAGATATATCAACTATATGAGGATCACTGAAAAAATGGCGTAAATTCAATTAAACCCAGATTGTTGTCAGCCTTGTCGCCATAGTTGCGAGTTTCTTGGCTTTGTAGTTCCGTTAAACTCTCTTCTATTATTTTGTAGTCCAACAAGCAAAAAAAGAGGCAAAATTCAAATCTTGAACTCAAGTTAATTTACCTAACACATACCCAAATGAAATTCGTGACCGCGTTGAAGCTTAGCCCTAGATATACCACCATTGTCGATGATAAGTTCAAGCCAAATTGAGTAGGAAACATCACCGTCGGCAATTATATTGATTTCATCTAATCCCATGGCCTAAAAATTTAGCTCTTTACCAAGTAAGTTGCTAAAAACCAATTCAATTTAGATCTTTGTCTAATGTTTAGCTGCCACTGTGTTCATTTTTTTCCCATTCATGTTCACCATCCTCTGCCATTGTGAAAACAATGAACCAATTAGGCAACTCCCGCTTAGATCTAACTCTCCAAACACTTGTCAGCAAAATTTTAGTTTCCTGCTAGTGTAAGACTTACCCAAACCTGTCACATGTTTGTTTTTTCATTCATCACCATCATTTGCACATAAAATTGTTAGCTTATTGTTAAGCAAACCATACTTTCACTTACCACCTAAAAATCTAAGCAATTAAACAAGACATTTGATTCAATAAGCTAGGTCAAAAAGACAAAAGAAGAGAGACTATCAAATTCAACACTGACAAATAAAATTAATAGGTAACAATTTTATAGTTAGAGATTAAAAGAAAACAACAAAACAGGCGATAACTGCAGCAATTACGAACTGCAAGATGGAAATCATAAGTAGCAACAGTGAGATGAAGGTTAGCACCAAAACAAAGCTAAAATTTCAATTCAATTAATAATAATGTAAATTCATAATCAAATTAAAACAAAATTATAGCAGTTGCATCTAGAATTTGATTTTCGTAGAGAGAAAAAGAGATTGTTGCCTATATTGAGAAGGAGGACTGAGAAGGAGCACCAACATCAATGGCAACAATTTCACCCACTTCAATTCCTCATTTTCCTTCTTGTAAAGCTTCGTAGCGATCACCGCCGCATCCCCGGCCCATTTATCTCTCTTATCGAAGCTTCTCGCTGTATGGCACGCTACTGCTTGTGAGATCGCCCTCCATTGTGGTGCTGATGGATAAATTGATCCAATACACAAGCAACAATGGCGGTTGAGGAGGAAAGCAAAGGTGAAGCATTGTGGTGCTCGACCGTAAGTGCGAGTCAGTCGATGAATTCGACTTTCAGTTAACAATGGATAGATTGAGATTCTTTAATGGAGAGAGTAGAGGAAGGAAGATAGAACAAGAGAAGCAGAAGAACCAAAGACGTGGAGGGTGAGGGCAGCAAAGCAAATGAAAGTAGAAGGGCAAAATGGTCTTGACACTATTCATAAGCTACAGTAACTCAAAGTCCTCACTTTTAAAAGAGTAGAGATATGTTGGGTTCATGTTGAAAAAAGAATAACTTAGCTTTAAAAGTGGTGTAGGGTAATATTGATTTGCATCTAATGCACATGTGAAGAAAGAAAAGTGACACAACCTAAAATGAGTTTTAATGAACAATGTAAAATCTCCGATTACACACGATAAAAAAGGGCATCCATTCATATGATAAAGTTACAACATATTTATGATTTATCGATACAGCTTACATTGCCCTCCTATTCTCACAGACTCGGAGGACATAGTAGAAGGAAAATAGTATTCCCTCCGTTTTTTTTAATATGCACTTATTTCTATTTTGTGGTGTTTTTTTTAATTGGTACCTTTCTACCTTTTCCCATAAATGAAAGGATGGCCCACCTAATTATTAGACTTCTCTCCTACTTTTTCTTTATTCTCTCTACCTTTTTCACCTTTTCCTTACTTTTACTAACCTTCTCTCTTACTTTTACACTTTTTTCTTGGTCCGCGCGCAAAAGCAAACATGCATATTAAAAAAACGGAGGGAGTAACAAGTAAAAAGATAGATATGCATCTCCTATTTGCTCCTGTTTTTAGTCTCTCATCAACCATTATTAGTTAAAAAAGGACACAGAAGAAGAAGAAGGAATACGCTCAATCGCGCAAACAACACTCAACTTAATGTAAACGAAGGAAAGATGCCCAATACAGTACTGCAATACACACATACAGCATGCTTAATTACATGCAAGATCCGTAAAAGGTGAGGATAATAGGAACGCAGATCCCTGAGCAACAAGTATTCTTTGTCTGGAATGCAGGGCTGCATGTGGCCCCTGATTTATCACATTTTAGAGCGTTGCCTTCGTTGTTCGATGTCGTCGTTAGTGTTGTTGCTGGTTGTCTAAGCTCTGCCAACTTCTGGAGCAACTCATACTCAGCCGCTTTAGCTTTGTCATATGAAGCCGCCACCGATTTCAGTTGTGCCTCTCTCATCATCATCTCCTGTGTCATTGCCTCTTTGTCTGTCACACTCCTTAATCCATAAATCTTTGCATTTGTATGAGCTGCAGATCGATGAATCACCAAAATTTATAAAAATAAGTAAATCGTTGCATGTACATACTGTGCACATAGAATGAAATTATGCTACAGTACATTTAATTTCTACTTTAGTAATAAAAAAAAGAAAGACCTCCATTTTTTACATTTTAAAAACCACATTCAGCTTATACTACTATCAGTCTATCACATAGCACTGCCCATTTACAAAGAGAAATTGTCAGAGTAATATTAGGAGATACGTATACGATATTATCTTGTTAGCTTATCTTTAGTAAATATTACTCCCTCCGTTCTCATTTGATGTTCCCATTTTCTTTTTTGGGATGTTTCTAAAAGTTTTTCCACTTTGAATCTTTTCCATTTTAAGCACTTTTTTTTTCCCATCTTACTCTTCAACAACCAAATATTTACTACACTTTTTTACTTTTTGTCTTACACATGGGCCCATTTTAGAATCTTTTATTTCTCAATCAGTCACTTTTCTTTTTCTCTCTTACTTTTTCAAAAACAAAAAGTAGAAAAGTACACTTTATATAATATAAAATTAAAAAGATTATCATCCACCTCACTTTGCATTGGTTTTCCCCCATATTCCAAATGGGAACATCAAATGGGAACGGAGGGAGTATTATCTTTATTATTTTCTAGTCAGTTTAGGGTTTCCTAATGACCCTTGCATATATTAATGAAATCCTAAGCTTTGCCCAATTATTACTTATTAGCAGAAATACATGCTACGGGGATGCATTTTCTCATTATCACGTACTTACATAAAATTCATTATTGTTACTATTATCATATATTACAACCTGGTACCAAATGGCCGAGCTTTAGGGCATGCATTAGAGAAACTAAAAAGAAGGAGGTTGTAGATAATACAGATTGTATAAAGAGATCGAGGAGCGAGAATAATTATCCACCACCACCCCCTAGGGATTTATTCTAGACTGTAAATTGTATCCATGAAAAGGAAAATGAATAAATGAAAGATAATGACAACTAAAGAGAAACAGATGGCACCAAGAAGAAACGAAACCTGAAGAAGCAAACACGAAAAGTAAGAGAACAGAAAGCTTGAAGTAGTTCAACATGTTGAAGTGTTTCTTAGAATTGAAGAAGAAGAAGATAATATAGGTACTCAGAGAAAAATGATTAAGATTTTAGTTATGATTGTGGTGTAGGTTGCCATCACATAGTCTGTATTTATAGCATTCATTCCTGATTCTACCATTATTGGGTTTGCATTTAAAATCTCGATGGACCGGTGGTGTGAGTGTGTGGTTTCACGTTGAGATATCTTACCAGAACATTCTGTTGGAGTATTGTGTAATATCTTTCTTAACTAATCTCATGATTCATGCATGCTTCATCAATTAGTGCTAATAATAGCTGAAGTAGTAAGATTATAGATGAGACGTCATGCCTTGAGAAGCTTTAGAGAGTTAATATTGTTACACTTTTTGTTTTCACACCTGCCAATGTAAACTTTAGAGAGTTAATATCTCAAAAGTTGTGTGTCGTTTGTAAAAATTATAAAAAGTAGATATTAATTAAATACATATCAAGAAGAATCCAACAAGATCTCACATGATTATATTTTTCCTTACATATAAATCACAACGACGTCAAAGTCAACTTTGTGAATAGTGTTTACTATGCAAATGTAACATTCTTTGTGAAACGGAGGGAATACTTATAACTGTTTTTTGCTATTCATTGAGGTTACTTTTCTGCGACAGAGAACTCAATATTACTACCATTACATTGAAACAAGCTCCATACCGAGTTAAGTATCGAAGGGTTATTTCTGGGTAAAACAGTAGAGAGGAAAAGAAATACAGTGCTGGGAAGAAGTCCTTAGGCCAAGTTTTGAAATCCTCCAAAAACCACCAGTTAATAACTCTTTATTGTTTGATTATGCTCCAAAAATAGTAAAATGACTTTTTTGAGAATTACTCTATTAGGTTTAGTGGTAGTAATAAGTTAGTGAGTTGTTTATTTTTAATATTAACATGTATTTAATAGTTTAATGTTGTGGAGTATCGTATAGGTGATGACGTGATGTTCACCACTACTTAGGACATGCTCTCTTCGGTATAAATTAAATGAGCTGACATGTAATGTGTTGAACTGAATTAATTTGGATTGGACTGAAAGGATTTGAACTAAACTACTGACTGAACTAAACTGACTGATTGAACTGAACTAAATCGAATTATATTGTAGTTAATAATTAAACAATAATAAATTAATAACAATTGATTACTAAATAATAATTTATAATGATAAGTAATTATAATAAAAAATTTATAATAATAAGTAATAATAAATAAGAGGACTCTAAAATACCAATTCCAATCCCAAAACAAATCCGACCAAAATTATTTGGATACGAAATTGCTCGAACTAGATGCAACCAGAATAAATCTATTATTGGACATTCAACCATTAGCTCACGTTATTGGTCGAAATGGTTCCTTGACATGGTATCAAGAGATAGTGTGAGTACGGTTCAAATCTCATCCACCCCTCTTTTCTGAGTGGAATATATACATCTAGTTTTGAGAAGATCTGTGTTTGCATCCACACTTCGCTCTTGTGTGAGGGGGCACGTGATAGAGTATAAAATTATTTATCGACTTTCAACCATTTGCTTAAATTTTTGGTTGTGGTGATTCCTTAATAGTAATGTCTTTAATAGACCTTCAATGTAGATCATAAGTGGTATATATGAGATTTAGTTGCATTAGTTGCATTATTGTTCTATATCATTGTCTATTTTTAATTTTTCTCTAAACTAAGGGCCTGTTTAGATTTACTGAACACAACTGAACTGAACTGAACTAAACTGATTGGTGCTGAACTGAACTGAAATGAACTGAACTGAACTGATTGGCGCTGAACTGAACTGAACTGAATTGAATTGAATTGAACTGAACTGAATTGAATTTAATTGAATTTAATATATATATATATATATATATATATATATATATAATATTTAAACAATAATAATACGAATATTAAATAATAATTATGATGATGGATAATAACAATGAATAATTATTAATGAATAATAATAATTGTATTTTGGATATTTTTAAATGATAATTATAAATAAATAATATTAATAATCATAAATTAATAATAATAATGATTAATGATTATAATGATAATTAATAACAATTATTTTATAGTCTTTATATTAATATATTAATACCTGATGATGATTATATAATAACAATAATATCTTATAATTAAATTAATATTACTATTTTTATTATTAGATTTAATTATATATTAATATTTAGTAATAAAATAATGATTGGGTCGGACCGTGTAAAATTACATCATAAATCGTTTTAACGTGATTTGATTGGATTATGGGCTGAAAATGCGGGTTTATTTGTGTTTTTAACCTAAACCATGTTCCTCCATAATGATACTAGTAATAATAATGAATAAAGCTATAATAAAAAAATAGTATACAAATAATAATAATAATACTTAATAATAATGATATAAAAATAAATAATAATAATAATAATAATAATAATAATAATAATAATAATAATAATAATAATAATATAATAATAATAGTAATAATAATAATAAAAGCAATTAGTAAAATAAATTAGACCAACATAATAATATTTAACAAAATGGTTATAAAAGAATGGAGCTGGACTGAACTGAACTGATTGGAGCTGAACTGAACTGAACTGAAATTAAGCTGAAATGAACAGGCCCTAAATTAATTTTTTAAAATATGTTATATGCCACATGTATTAGCAAGGGTACACCCTAGTTTACCTCATCTAAGTCGAGAACTCGAGTTCTTCAACTCCAATTGCGTTTTTCTTTTGAATTGATCTGCGCTAAAATCATCAACTAGTCTGGAATGGAATGGACTAGAATGAACTGAAATGAATTGAAAATTTGGACTAAATTAGAAAGTAAATTGAACTAAACTGGACTGAACTAAATTAAAATTAATTTGCATTATTAATCTTATCCAAAAAAATAGGTCATATATCTCTTTGTATTCATCTCCCCTCAGTTAAAGAATGATCTATTGGAGTCCCCACAGACAAGGTTATATAGAATAGTCATTATATCAGACTCTTATATGTAGAAAGAGATTTCCAACCTACGTAGTTATAGTAATACTCCATTATTAGTATTGTTTGATTCAGAAAAGACAGAAAACGGCAATCTAATTTGGAGTATTAATCTATTTTCAGATTTTGCGGGTGAGTGTAGGGTCCTTTGGTTTGAAAGGTTTATCTACTCCAATTCAATCTATTACCTCCGTTTCCTAAAAATAGTTTCACTTTCACATTTTACATTATTCACATATTTGACCGGCTGTTTAGTACAAAATGGAAGCAAAAGCCAAAAGCCAGCCATAAAAGCTGGTAAAAGCAGCTTCTGGCTTTTGACTGAAAAGTCGACTTTTCAGCCACAGCAAAGCCAGTTACCAAACACTTTTTTTGGTTGTTTGACCAGAAATAAAAGCCAAAAGCCAGAAGCCAATGAAGAAGGCAGCCAAAAGCCATTTGCCAAACACCCCATAGTCTATAGACGAGTTGTGAGAGAGCGGCATTGATCGAGGGTTGCAAAGGATGAGCTATTGACGGAGAATGTTGAAGTCTAACTTGGTGATAGGCCACTGATCGCGGAGAAGAAGGCGGCTCGCGGAATTTTGCCGAGAGCTCACCCCTGGTCGCGGTTTTCACCGCGAGTCGCGGTGCGCTCACCCCTGGTCGCGGTCCCCACCACTGGTCGCGGTCCGCGACGTGGCTCGCGGCCCGCGAGCTGCGTGGGCTTCGCTCGGGAGATTTTTTCCTTGTTCGATTAGGGTTTCTTTACTCTATATATTTGTATATATATTGAGAGCGTCTTTTAGCCTAAAAATACACTTATTTTGATTCCTAGTATTTCCAGAGTGATTGATTACCACAAAAGCAGAGAGATAGATTAAGATTGACAATAGAGAGATTCAAGAGGGAGTCTTGTGAGATTCATCAAAGAGAGGTTTGAGTGAATGTTCATGCCTATTGTAATTTGTAATCTTCTCAGTTCATAGTAAAAGAGATATCCCTGCCCCGAGGACGTAGCTATCGCATTGATAGTGAACCTCATTAAATTCTTGTGTTTGTTTATTGTTGTTTGCTTGATTTGATTGCTGCGCGATTTGTTAGATTACACGCTTTCGTTATAACACGAGTAGACGACTATACACGAGAGTCTAAACTAATGCAAAGACCTAAAATCCCTTTTTCAAGTATAAAAATTTACAAACAAACAATATCATTGCAATTTATTACGGGGTAAGAGAGAGTCTAAGAGCGAAGTTATTATTAGAAATAATTGATGAAGCTGGCATGAATCATGAAATTAGCTAAGATATTATAAAATACTCCAACTGATTATTCTGGAATAGATCTCAACGTGAAACCGCTCATACCTGTCCATAGAGATTTTTAAATAATGCTAACCCAATAATGATTGAAGGAGTGGATGCTATAAATAAAGACACTGGGATACCAACTTACATGCACCACAATCTACCATACGTAAAATCTTAATTGGTTTCCTCATAATTGCATTTTAAGTACCCATATCTTCTTTAATTAATTCTAAGTAACTCTTCAACATGTTGATGAACTACTTCAAGCTCGCTGTTCTCTTACTTTTCGTGTTTGCTTCTTCAGGTTTCTTCTAAATGCCATCCATTTTTCTCTAGTTCCCATCTTATATTTAGTCATTTTTAATTTCCTAAACTTAAATATAACCCTCTAGAATAAATCCGAGGCGAGGGCATATGCTTGGATTAGGGATAAGTTATTAAAAGGGTAACGAATATAAGATAAGGATAATGAAGGTAGATTTAAGTACTTGTAATAGTGTAAAGAGAGATAAATATAGAAGGGGAACTATTACCCTCGTATTAGATGTAATACATCACCCTGACTCCCTAAGGGATGGTGAGTAACTATCAAACCCCATCCCTAAAAGAAAAATTATCTAACCCTGAAATGAAAGTAATAAATCTTCTCCGTCGGCACAATTTATACCTATTCTTATCTGGTATGCATGCCCTAATGGTCCAACCATTTGTAATAAATATCAAATTTTATGTCAAAGTGCATGATATATAATGAGATTTTTTATCCCTTAAAATGTATTTTTCTTCGAAGAGGGCAATTGTTTATGATAGTATTACGTATAAGCTAAATGTCGGATTTTTAAATGTGAAAAATGAAGTTGTAAATTAGAAATGTAGCATTATTTCATTTTATGTGCATATAGTATGTACAATGTACATGCAGTGATTTACTTATTTTTATAAATTTTGGTGATTCATCGATCTGCAGCTCCTACAAATGCAAAGACTTATGGATTAAGGAGTGTGACAGACAAAGAGGCAATGACACAGGAGATGATGATGAGAGAGGCACAACTGAAATCGGTGGCGGCTTCATATGACAAAGCTAAAGCGGCTGAGTATGAGTTGCTCCAGAAGTTGGCAGAGCTTAGACAACCAGCAACAACACTAACGACGACATCGAACAACGAAGGCAACGCTCTAAAATGTGATAAATCAGGGGCCACATGCAGCCCTGCATTCCAGACAAAGAATACTTGTTGCTCAGGGATCTGCGTTCCTATTATCCTCACTTTTTACGGATCTTGCATGTAATTAAGCATGCTGTATGTGTGTATGTGTGTACTGCAGGCGCAGTACTACTGTATTGGGTATCTTTCTTCATTTACATTAAGTTGAGTGTTGTTTGCGCGATTGAGCATATTCCTTCTTCTTCTGTGTCCTCATGTAACTAATAATGGTTGATGAGAGACTAAAAACAGGGGTAAATAGGAGATGCATATCTCTCTATGTCACTATATATGTGTTCATCTGTTCAATTGTTAGTACCGTTCTTCTACAGTGTCCTCTGAAGTGTAAGATGTATGAATAAATCATGTAAAATGTGCTGTAATTCTTATCTACTTATTTGCATGAATGGATACCCTCTTTTTATCTTGTGTGAATCAGAGATTGTACTTCCTTGTTCATTCTTTACTTTTAACTGATTTGTTTCTCCTAAATGGCTTATCCTTTTTAGAGTTAAGGAGCATTTGTTCGGCTAACTTTTTCTTTCGTTATTCGTTCGTTTGTTTTCAATTTTCAGTTTATTTGAAAAGTAAAAACAAAAAACACAATGATACTGAACGAGCATCAGTTCGTTATCGATATGTTGTTCATATTCTAACTCTCAAAACCAGCTTTAGGGATAGATTGTGTCATAATTGAAACTGATCGTAGCTTATGCGCTAACAAGCTAAGGGTTCACGAGGCCGAAGTTGAACATCTAATTGTTTCGGTCTAAATTATCCGGAAGAATGCTTATACTTTTGTACAATCCTTTCAATTCTTGATTTTGATATGTTGGGAGTTTTAGTTCAATCACACTCTGAAGAGATATGATAAATAGTGAAGCATATGCGCATTTAATAACATACCAACAAAATGCCACTCTCAATTATCTGTTGTGGCTGGCAGAAGGAGATATGGTGAAGTGATGGACGGAAGTGGAGAGAATGAAGCAGGACAACAATTAGGTGGATTCGGAATTAATGAGAGACAAACCTCTACGGCCCGTTTGTTAAATAACACTAAATGATAGTGAGGGTAATATAAACATTTTACAAAATTTGGAGATGTGATTTTTGTTGGAATGGTACACGTCTCCAAATTACTTATAATTTTGCTTTACCATCATTTAGTACTACTTAACAAACAAGCCGCTACTAGATGTCATAAATAAAAATCTCCCATTTGAAATGGACATCATGATGCAAGTTTTTTGAGCAAGTTCAAGAGTATCTAAAAGATCTTTTGGAGAATGAATATCCCCAATAATTGTGATGATTATATTAAGCTAAACAAAAGATTTTCTTTTTTAAAAGGCCGCTAATAGTCGAGATTATTATTCATTGATACTTGCTAACATAAAAGGCTGAATTTTCATGAGGCTAGAAGTGCAAGGCACAAAAATGCCACCGAGATAGAATTTCTTTTTACGAAAAGCTATAGAATAATTGTGTCTTTCAAATTTGGATGCAAAATCACACATATTCAAGATATTAATTATATGTCTTACAATAGACAAGTTGATTTTTAAGTTCATCACATTCCCTCTTATTTTTAACATGTGAATAGTTTTTGCGGTACATGGACACAAGTCACACAAAGGTACATGATTCCATCCAGACCACCACACTAGCCCCATCCAAATTAAAGTCCTTACATATAAAAGTTTCAATATCCAACTTAATGACAAAAAAGGAGGAAAAATTGATGTCCAAAGTCCGAAAATTTGGGAAGACAACATAGGAAAAAACGAATCACAAGGTTGTGGTCACCACACATTGGGGGGTATAAAATGGAATAACTAAATTTAGAAACAGTTAGAATAGGCACCAAAAGGCCTATGGAAAATAGAACTAACAATAGAATAAGTATCAACCCAATTTCTCAAAATCATGCTCTAAAGGAACTCTAGCAATCGGATGAAAAATAAAACCTGCTGATCCGCGAGTTCCCGCCTTCCCCATCACCTAATTCTCACCTTTCTCATTACATAATTAGACTACAGGGCTAATATGTACATTTTATTTACAAATGTAGGGATTTTATCTTAAATATGAGCAAGATTTTCGCAAAGCTGTACAACATGGTGCTACAACTAAAACCATGGATGCCAAGTTGGGTCCATCATGCACAAATTTCGAGGGCTCAATGCAGCTTCAACAAGCTCTGCCACACCCCTTTGAACGGACTGTGGGGGATCCATGGCGTTCTCATCCTGCAATCCATGACAAAAGAACAATTCAACATCTCCTCCAAAGGATGACCAGGCGACAGAGGGTTATTTTGAAAATATAAAAAGGAAGAACACGGCCTTTGAGATATTTGCACAAAGTGAAGAATTAAAACTAGCCAAAGCACACAGAAAACAGAAGCTTAAAGGATGGTGTCATATGATGTTAGTGTTACTCTATGCCCTAACATGAGAACAAATTAGTTGATGCCAGAAATTATGCAGGGAACGCAATAAGGGGAGGGGAATATTTATTCACTGGTGTGAACCTTGGAAGTACACAAACATTTTGGGACATCATGGGAAAAGAAAGCAATTAGGGAATGGATAGAGCATGTATGGGATTTGGGAAACAACAGAGTCCAAATGTGAGACATGTTATGCACCTTTTAACAATGTGCAACCTAGCTCATCCAATATTCACTAAGGATCTAACATCTATCTTATTGGCATTGATCATAAACTCATGCAAATTATTACCTAACCACCGTATAAATCTAGCATCAACAGATTAAAGAGGATTCATTGGAAACAAGGAAGATAAACTTTCCCAATACCTCATCGGACAAACTTTGGGGCGCTATCCCGTTAATCCGAGCAATAACATGCTCAACATTCGTCGTCACCTTATGCTTGAAATCTGCCGGACTTAGACCACCTCCAGCAACGGGAGCCAAAGGCATTCCAAGCGGTCTTCTCCAAGACCATGATAATAACTCATCACGGAAAAACATAGCCAAGTGATGCCACAAATGCTGGTTTTGCTGCACATTATCATTACATACAAGTCTCAGTATGTCGATTTCTGAAAAGACAATATATCCACCATAGCCTAAAAATCGCACATATTTTTTCTCCTTAGTCATCCCCTCAATCTCGTGGATTCAAACCATATAACACCATTTTGACATTCCACAGCTGTTCAACTTAATGGACACTGCAGCTTTTCCCTCGGTGAAGAAGAACAATATGTAAAAGAGGTAACTGGAATTCATTTCTAAACATGAAAGCAAAGATGATATATGCTACGAACTTATAAAAGCCTCTACACATCCCTTTACCAACACTCCAGTGGTAAGGTCGTAGATGAATTCCCCACCCCATCACGGATTGATGTAACCACTGTGCATTTGGGAAGAATGTTCACATCCCTATTATCCCCTATCTCCCTCAATATTAGTTAACAGTTAACCCCAACTCACTGGGCTTGGGTGGGCCTGCAGGCTGCTCAGCAGAGGGCACCATTCAAACCCCCACACCCACTAACCGCCAAACCAAAAAAAAAAAACCCTAAAAAAAAGCTAGTATGCATAAGATCATCCAGCCACTATAAAAAATCCAAAAAAGTGATGAGAAACAAGACTAGGTTTTTCACCTTCGGTGTGGTAACAGCTTGTGATGCAGCACACATGGCAGATATTATAAGCCCTTCTACTCCAAAATGAGAAAAGAAAGCCTGCATATTTCTAGTGAGACGGAATGGCACAGGCTCATTAAATTCAACCATCCCATTAGCATCATATGCTGGGTGGAAGTCTGTCTGGAATATCTTGCCCGTGTTCTTGGCAAAAAGAATTTTGTTAGGGGACCTTCCACCAATCTGCAGCATGTATGAAATAAAACACGAGAGAGCCAACTGGGTTGCGAATTGCTTTTTAAAAGCCCACATATGATTGCCATTCAACAGTGTCTTGTAAATGAACTGTGATAGTATGTTGTCTGGCACACGATTCCTTGTTACTTCATTATAAGCTTGAAGACGGAGGTCAACAATAGCATCTGGTGTTATTTGACCTGCCATAGCTGGGTTAAGCTGCTCCTTGAAAATGGTAATGGGAAGATCAGCCTCACGGTCATTTCTTGCACAATGGTTCTCATAAACCTCGAGCAATGTACTGTACATCAAATCATCTTCTACCATGCGAACCTGATCCGAAGCAAGCAATTCTAATATTAGTAGTGTGAATGACGGAAGCAACATATTTCAGAACCTATGCATTCCCAGTTGGTTGGCCCCCTAAACCATGATACATTAGTGGGACCGGCTATTAGCAGCTTCCAAACATATAATATCTCATTATCATCATCAAGAACAAGCATTTAAATAATAGCTATTAGAATTTTTTCAAGATGAAAAACCTGAATCAGTGAAGATTATCACCTGAGACCAAACAGGAATGATTATTGGGGTATGAATGCATATATGCCGCCTTCTAGACTCCTTGTGCTTATCAAACATGCGATTCATCACACGAAACAGTTGAAGCATGCGTTCGTCACTCCTAGCATTTGGAGTTAACGATGTTTGGACAATAAAATGACGTTGCGAACCATCCGAGCCGATTAGTGTCAAGCGACGAAAACTACTACCGTGCCTTCGTACAATTGGAATGTCAGGACCAACCCTATCTAACTTTACTGTATGATCAGGTGCAATTTCCTAAGGCAATAAATAAGTTTCAGCTTGCAGGTTAAGAGAAAGATAGCAATAGCCGAAGCTACAAAAAGAAAACATTAGATACAATTTTCTAACTGGTGTTTTTATATAGAAAAGACGTTGACTCTTCACTTGGTCGTTTTGTCTAACAGCATTTTGCCATACCTGATCAGTAAAATATTGTCCTGGAACCTCAACATCAACAACATGGAAATCACGTAAAACCCTGCTTTCATCTTCCAGCTTCAGCACAGCAGGAAATCTGTCCTCAACATTGCTTTGCAGAACATTTTTCCAGTGCTTCAATCTCTCGGTAAGTTCAGAAAGAGTTGCTGGGAAGGTAGAAGCGCTATCTGGATCAAGATCGCGTTCAAAGTCTTGCTTGTACTCCCGTACGAATTCAACATGCTTGTTTACAGCATCTGCAGAAAAGCAAGCCCTACAGACACCAGAAAGCTCCTTCCTAAGAGACTGAGGAACCTCTGCAGTAGTTGCAGTTGGATATTTGTAACACCGATGGAGCAGGGCATTTACTACTGCTAGAAGTCTCTCTTCTGGCAGAGTGACAAACCTTGATCCGATCTCCGTTAGCAGAATCTGCAAAATGTATCGATTATTGTACAAAAACAAAAACAGATACCTTGTGGAACTTTACTCAATAACCAAGGAGCACAAGAGAGGTAAGAGCTTGGAAGTAAGAGAAACAGACCATAATGCTAATCTTGCTATACATAGGAACAAGAACATGTATGCTGAAAATTAACTACAGAACAGCAAAACAATTTCCATATAAAATATTGACCCTAAGTCTTGGAGACGACTAAATTAACAAAAGACATACTAGCTATTATTGTATGTTTGTTGAGTTTATATTTTGCAAGGACATTGAAGAACAAAGAGAGTCAAGATTGGAGGGAAGATGTTCCTAGAATGAAGAATCAACCTTGGACTAGGAAGTTTTCTCTCGTAAAATCGCTTTTGTTTCTCTTGTGTGTTTCCTTGCTAGCTATTAATTTCGCAGAAAATTATGCCTATTTCTCTCACTATAGTCCGCCCCCCCCCCCCTCCATAGTATTCCTAGTCAAATATCATATAGCAAGAAGCATACATGAGTGTCAGCCTAATGTTTACAAGAATGCATGATGCCCATCACAAAACAAAATGAAACTATAAAAAAGGCACCTCAAGTTCGCTGGCAAGATTAGTATGCTTGCTCCTAAGAGCCTCCATAATATCCTTTGCAGCATCAAAAGCACTGGAAGCAGAAGCCATCAAACTCAAAGCACCACTGCGCCTTAATGCATTCTGGCCAGCATCATTCATATTTGAAGAATTTTGCTGCAGATGCGGTTCGCCACTGGATGCTGCACCACCATCCCCAGCAGTAGATCTCTCTGTATCATGACCACTAATGATTCCCCCATCATGAGAGTTGATAACACCACCGGCTTGAGAAACTTGATGAACCTGATTCTCAGAAGTTACGGGCCCATGACTCTGCATTCTCACAGCCCCATCATTCAAGCCAAGTGAGCCAGGCCCACCAGCAGAAGAGTTCTGCTGCAGTCTGTTCTGAGCCATAGCTAATCTCCCAATTTCTGATTTATTAGCCGCATCACGGCGTTCAAGTAAATATGTCCGCAGCCAATAGTACAAAGCCTGGAATTTGAGAGAGATAGTTACTCGACCATGTAGAACTTCCTTCTGTTTCTTTACTTATTTCTTTGTCTTCAATAAATTAACTTTCTTTTAATTTTCCTTTTCTTTGGGGGGGGGGGGGGGGGGGTTTAATAACTCAGATTAATCAAGAGATTTACCTGTGGATATACTGTGGCAATTTTCAATAGGACAAGCTTGCAGTGGGGAGCTTCTGTTCGCTGCAATGAAAGCAGCAACTGAGGAATCCAGGAAAGCCACACCCAATGTGGTATTTGATCTAAATATTTGTCGAATGCTCTTCCAGCAGGTTCATTAGGGGTGTCAAAACTGAGAAGGTAAAGAACACGAGCTAGATAGCTTCTTGAGTTGGGGATACCAAATTTGACTCCCTGAAGAAAACAACTGACCGCATACTCTAACCAGATTTCGTCATGTGTTTCTTTGTAAGCCTGAAATTGTGAAAAAAAATTGCACATAATAACTAATATGCACAAAGTAGTATAAACACATTATAAGCCAAAAATGAAATACGTACCATGTCACAATAGTTTCCCCAACTAATCCATCCTTTTGGTAGGTTTTTGAAAAGACTGATGGCATTGGAATACTCTCGATTAGCAGCCTCACAGTCATTTAGCTTTAGTAAAAAGTCTCCCTTCAGACGAAAAATTTCTGCTTTGTGCTTGACAGGAAAATATTCAAGATTGGTGCTATTGATCAAATTCAGCCCACTAGTTACTTCTCCCTTCATTTCAAGATACGCTTTTGCTTGTTCTCTAATTTTTACAAAGGCCTCCTGCAGACATATATGGAAAGCAATAAGATGCCAGCATGCTTCCCTTCTTTCTAAAAACCACAAAAAGATCTATATCTAAGAAAAACATTGATAGATAGACAATTTAGCAGTCCCAATGCCCCTTAAGACAGGGATATAAGCCTTAAGAGCATGTACCTAAAGGACTTTTCTCCTCCCACAACCACCCAAAAATCACAATAGAGGACTTCTTTGGAAGGTAATTGGATGAGTTTGAATATATGTAACTTAAAAGTTTGATCCCACAGGACACAACAATGATTTATGACACAAAATCATAAAAAATTAAGTCTTAGAGTGGGTCACGGGGCTTACATGCAGGCTTAGTGAGAATTTTCAACCCACACACATCTAATGGTACTTATGGTAGTCTAAATGCCATTACATGGCAAAGATTATTTCACATACCTGCACTTCCATAGTAGAGTGACCGTACATTTTTTCAAGTATAGTGACACACACATCATAAAGCCCCTGTTTGCGAGAAATATGTGCAAGCTTATTGACATTCCATGCTTTGTCACGGTAACCAAGGTGATGAAGTTGAGGATTAGTTGAGCCAAAATCTTTAAAAGCATCTATGACAGCATTGTATATTTCATTTCTCCATTGCAGCAGATCATACCAAACTGTCATGTTATCCCATTCATTTGGCGTCCTCAATCTCCAAGTCTCAAGAATATCCTTTAGATCAGCATAGATTCCCCCATGTCCGCCGACAGCAGAGTTCCCCGCATGCTTGTTTCCATTCGCAATATCTACAAGAATTCTAGCAGATTCTTGAACTTCAACTAGCTGCTGAAATTGCTGCAGAAGAGGTATCCTAGCATGCACGGACATTTCAGGCAGTTGCCACCACTGTTCTAAGGCAAGGTCAACACCTTTCCCGACAATATTTTCGGCATCTCCAACACCATTAACATTTCTGTCATGAAGTGCAAAGTAGGCTTGAATTACTCTGAGCTTCGGACTTTCTTCTACTTGAGCTTTAGGGATTACATGGTCCTTCATATATGCCCAATCAGGAACCTTCCATAGACTATCAAGTAAAATGTCATAATTTTCAATGGACTTTCCAAAATCTGCTAGGGCATCCCATTGACTAAGTTGCCCGGCACAATAAAGCCATTGTTCTTCCCAAAGACACATCTCAGCCTTGGGGACAGTGTTATTATAGGTGCCTTGAGTTGCCTTAACCATAGCCTGATAAAACAAGCTTTGAGCACGTTGCCAGTAGCCATGTTGCACAAGTGAAAGTCCAGCTCTAGTTTCTGCGGTAACAGACCGCTTCTTCCACAACCCACACCTCATGTCCTCTTCATTGAGCAAACGATAGAGCTCAGCAAGACACTCAGAGCACTTGGTATCATTCATGAACAACATCACATGACTCTCTAAAAGGGCCAATGCAATATGCCACGCATTGTAAGTCTTTCCAATATATTTAATAAGTTCACTAGGCATCCGAGGCTGTGGGTGGCTCAGTTGAAGTCCTTCCAGAAGAGCTTGCACAACATTTGGTCGATGCGTCTGTTGTTTCTTGTGACAATCCTTTGATAAGAGAGCAATCATAGGCTTTGCCAGTGCAACCTGTTCTTCTTTATTTAAGCTCACCCAGACAATAGGAAATACCAGCACCCACAAATGATATGCAACATTTGCATCTGTGTGAGCAAGCTCTTTCAATGGCACAAGAAGATCAGCCACCTACAAGAGCAAAAATATAAATGCTTAAAGTACCAATTTATTATGATTTATGAAGCAGTAACAAAAATCCATATCATACACAGATTTACTTATGAATCTTGGGTAAGGTGCATAGAAAATTGTAAAATCCAAACACAGATTCAGATCAATGGATATATATAAGAAGCACATCCCTCTGAATTTGTACATGTTGCTTTGATAGACAAACATTCCTACCCATTTCCATTATTTGTTGTATTTCTGTCTCTTTGATTACTTTATTTTCGAAAAAAAAAAATTTGCAAGTTTTCAGGAATAGCTAATAATGGTCTTCGAGGTTTTAGGTCAAGTGTATGTATATCTAGATTCAGACCCAATCTAAGTAAGACAAGCTTTTTGATAAATTTTCTCAGAACCATAATGAGATGTTAGGTAAAAACATTATACAACACACACTAAAACCCACTCCATTTATTCGTCTATCCTACTCCTTTCTACCGCTACTGGCACCTGGTGAAGGCTACTGGTGCTCTTAGGTAATAAAGACCACCAGAAAATACCCAGATTTAGTATCTGCCAGCAACAATGTCAGATAAAGTAAAAAAATTTCCATCAATCATAAATTTAGGCCAAAAAGGCAGAATAAATAATATCAGGACTTATACCAAAGGGAGGACATATGGCTCTTGAAACAGCAGAAACAGAATTCAAGAGAGCGGGAGAAGAAAAAAAAAGGTGAGAGAAAGAGGAAGAAAACTAGAGAGTGGGAGAGCACAATGTGAGAAAGAGAGGTCAGGTGGCAGGCCACCACTCAGAGTTGTCAAGACTTAAGAGCTCATGCCAACCCTGGTGAGGCCCCACAGTTCCAAAACCGGAGAGCTGATAGGAAGGGTATTAGCATGGGGGGAGGGGTTGTTGAAGAACGACTTGTCACTTGAGAAGTTGAGTGGACTAAGGGGTGCTCAAGAAAGAGGCTAAGGCTTCCCCAATTGACAATGCCAGGACTCTGAGTGTCAGCAGGGGGTCAGGGGAAAGTAAGCTAATAAGTTGCCAAGTGGGAGTTTTTGGGCTTCTCATATCAAATAGACCGAACATGTTGGCCCTTCTCATCAGCTGCCTCATAGTTGCAGACACCCATCAACGAAAAGCACCATATACATCATATCATTGAAGTGTACATACACAGCTACACATATAACCAGTACAGATAGAGGTAATATTGGACATTATGAAACACCTGCAGTCTGCTCATCTTATTCAGAAAAAGAGCATGCTTATGAACCAGCCCTTCTAATGTCAGTGGAACAGCATCTGGAACTTCAGAAACCTCAACAAACTGGTGCTGCATTGCGGAACCATCAGGATTATGACTTGATGCAACAAGAGGTTGCAATCTTGCAGTGTTAGGAGCAAGTGTAATAGACTGATCTTCTACCAATAAGGCAAGAAGAAGATCAAGGCCTTGTTTGAGCCAAAAGACATCACTTAGAGCATCCCAGTCTTGAATTTGGATAATGTAATGCAGCCTCGCAAATAATGTTTTTCCAAGAGATTCATGATAAAGCAAAAAATACTTCTTTCTAGTTTCGGGATCCTTCGCCCTTAAACCAAGCATGAACTGCCTTTCCACTTTCTGAAATACTTCTTGCCGCATGGGAAGAGGATATCTGCAAATGATGAAATGGTCAAAAGTAGAAGTTTTTTATTACCTGCAGATAAACCAATTGTTATTGCATACCTATTTGAATCGGCACAAATTCCATAAAGAAGCTCCAGGTACTTCTTGTCCCATTCCTCAAGTTGACTTGGCGAGAAACTCTGCTTGTCAATTTGCGAAAGCTTCTGAAGGAAAGAAACTATTTCTTTGGGATTAAGAAAACTAGTCATCGTGCCGGTGGAAGTTGGTTTGCTGTAGTCATCCTCAATCCACCCTTTTATCACATCTAAAATGCAAAGTAGTACACTAGCATCAGTGACCTTTTCCGAAAGCAGGGCATTCAGGATTTGTGTAGTTGACCTCTTGTACTCAGGCACAAGCATGACTCTTTCACCAATAAGTTTCAAGACCAGTGTAATATTAGAGATGACAGCTCCAACATCACCACCATGACGAGATGAGGTGACTGAATCTGGATCAAGTCTCTGACCCTGTATTCAGCCAAAAAAATGCCCACATGAATGCCAAGGTCTGGAGCAAGTCAATCGAGCAATAGGAAATATAAAAGAATAAACGAGTGAGATAAAAAGAATAGATTGGGTTCAGGGAAAGCAGGATATAGAAAAGAGCACATACCTGTCTTGCTTGAGTACCTCCCAATGATCCCAAATCCCGTGCCAGGCGTTGAAGAATACGGACCAATAAAGAGGGATCAATAAGGTTTTTTTGTACTTCCATCAAAGTCTTAATGACCAAAAGTACAAAGCTGATAGAGTTGGCAACTGTATCATCTCCTGATGTCTGAGGAGCAGTGACAGCTGCAATTTGCTTCTCTATCAGATCTTGAACTTTCTGGTATAATATCTTCACTTCAGATGGTGTACTTGTAGAATCCAAGGGAAAAGTGAGAAAAACGATCTTCAACAAAGAACATAATGACCTTCCAGCATCTAACATCTTGTATTTGAAACATGGTTCAAGAATCTGAAGCATATTGAAGTGATATATGAATAACAGGCTGATGATTACAATGAATCAATGGGGAGAAAAAGGGTGTAACGATATATCATACTTGAGATATCTGACTGATGTTGTTTTTGATAAACAAATGTGCTTGCTTTTCCAAAACTTTGTTCATGACATCCAAGCCTTGAGCAAGAGCAGTGGACGGATCTTTTGACTGTGAGGGCTGAATACTGCTAAGCAGCTTCTCAAGATAATTGAATTTCACATTGGCATGTGGCCACACTTCCAAAGCTTGTGAAAGTAGATCTAGAGCCTGTTTATACATCAAACTGGCTTCCCTGTCTTTCGGCTCTATCACCAAGGCCACCTGGTCCACCATGTTAAAACACAGAAAGACAGTAAAATCCCAACTGAAGAGAATATGTGAGGGGAATAAACCCCTAACCTAATGTGTTCCCAAAAAATTCTTGATATCAAAACTTCAATATCATGATTGATAACAGGAATAGCATCACATTATGCTAGCCCATATATGTAAATTCCTTGCACATTTTCTTTCCTCAATCATCATATCTTCAACTCGGGCTTGCTACATCGATTTATGGTCAACATATATGACCAAGGATCAATAAGAGAAAGATTTCAACACAGTTCAGATAGATGGAGAACAAGAGCCACCTAATCGTGTGAAAGAGATTTCATAATATTTCTTACACTACAGTTATATAATCTCACATCACAAGCAAGGTAAGTGAAATATATCCCCCAAATAAAAAGTACGACGTTTAAATTTATAGGGGGCAGCAGAACTTGACATTAACCATACATTAGAGGCACATGATCAGTAAAGTATTATATTAGATACTAGACAGTTAAATATAAGCTCTTTCACACTCCTTCGTGCTGATCCCCACCACCCTCCCCAAAAACATATATATCTGTATGGCTTCATCAAAGTATGTCTTTAAATTTTGGTTCTCTATCCTTTTTTCAAAAAAAAGAAGAGGGACAAATATTTCAATCCCTCCATCCTTTTCTATTTGTAACATTTTGACTTTCGTACAAACTCATACTACACACTTTTAACTTGAAAGAAAGTATAATATCTTACAATGTAAAATACTAAAAGTTCTATAATAGAGTATACTTTCATATGATTATAGCTCTATAATTATTGCTAGTTCATAATGATTAATGACTAATGAAAAACATGTCAGTTATTCCTTAAAACAAAAGATTAATAAAGTAGTGCAAAATTTTAGCCCATACACAAGTCAGTCATACATTGGAGTAGGGCAGAGGAGGTAAGCAAGCACGACGAGATACCCACATAAAGTCAATTAAACATTAGAGACTGATAAAATAAGCAAATGCATGAATTAGTTACTATGGCCATGTGGATTTAAAAAACCTAAAAGGAAGTAGAAGTTGGGAGTACTGGGAAGAGGATTTACCCTTATAAGAAAATTAATTATCATTTCTTCCATCGCAGCATTCGGCTTGAACTCCTCATCTGCCTGAGTAGCAGACCCTGGGGTTCCAATGTTAGGTATAGAAGCAGCACCTGGTGGAGACGTAACAGGGAAGGATTGGATTCCAGGTTCAATCTTTACACGCTTACTTGGATCCTCAATAACTGTTGACCCCTCTGTCGAACGTTTAGAGTCTACACCCGCAGTAACTGAACTTAATACATCAGAATTTTGAGTCGATGTATCAGTCCCAGTCACAGCTCTCATATCACTCTGCCTCTGCCTCTCCCAACCAACAACCAATCCAGCAAGTTCAATAGCAAGACGCCGATTTTCCGCAGTGGTTGTGTAAGGCAAGCCAAGTCGGCTAAGCGAATTTACCATTTGAGGTACAAACTGTGCTCTGCAGGCATAAAAAAGATCTGAATGACGGACAATGAGCTGGAAAATGTGAATCAAATTAGGAATTGAGTGTCCTTCTTCAACAAGAATTTTCTTTGTATAACGTATCCAAATTGGCATACGATTATCTCCAGGAGGTAATCTTCGTGGTAATGCTGGCATCAATATATCCAGTGCTTGCTTCACCAGCATCTTATGCTCTGGTTGGCAAGTTCTCAGAAGAGCAACAAATACCTGATTTCAAGCATCTATACCTAGTTAATAAAGCCGTACCGAAAGGAAACACCACGTCGCACCACATCGTTATTTATATTTTTATAATAGTAAAAAATAAGAAATTTATCCTAAACAAATGACGTAAATTACTTACGTAAATACGCTACTAATTTGCAAATGTAAAACTAATCATAACTTTATCTCAAATCTCAGAAAATCTTAATTTTTGTACCGTTAGGTTCGTCGTGAAAAATACTTATAAATCAAATCCACTTATGATACATTTTTCTAAAATTATAAAAGGCTTGTTCTCTGAGACTACTAACACTTGAACTTAACTATATTGAATTGAATTGAACCAATATGAGCCAATCAGATATGAACTGAACTTAATGGAAAAGTTGAGAGTTAGACGCGGATTAGTTCAACTTATTTTGATTGAACTGAACTTATTTTAGGTGAATTGAACTAAACTGAACTATACTTAATTTATAATACTGATTCATCTTGCTTTTTCTTCTTTGAGCAACTTATTTTAGCTGCACTTAATTGATGTAATTAATTGACCTGAAGTTTTTCTTCTTTGAGCAACTTATTTGAACTAAACTTATCTTAATAACTAAAGATTATTAGTTTAGGCCGAAGCTACCCACGACATAAAAAGAATATGTTGAACTTAACCAAACCGAAACTTTTGATAACTAATAGATTGTTGTAAGGGTTGTAGATTATAATAAATAGCTTTAATTAGGTCTAATAAGTTTAATAAGTTACTATTACGGCTAATAATTTTCAATCAAAATTGATTAGATATGAAACTCATAGCTAACCCAAAACCTAATCACTGAGCCAATCATTACATAATTCGAATAAGGGAAACCCAAATATGATCTGGATATGAGTAACAAATATTAAACTAAAATATAAATAAGTCTACTTAATTAGAGATGTAGAAATGCTAAATGTTGGTAATATTTAATTAACCGTTGGTAAATTCACCCAATCTATCAATATTTAAATAACTGTTGGTAATATAAATGCTAACTAACATGCTCGGGCTCGAGTTACGGTTCACAATGACTAAAATTGAGTTCAGTCACTTTTAAGTTATTCGAATTAGTTAAAAGAATTTGTATTAAAATACTAAGACTCAACCCGGGCATTGCCGGGTCATAAACTTGTAGGAAAATAAAATACCATAACTGGTGGTTCAGAATCCATAGAAAACGACAAACTCCACAGGAAACCCCCTAATTGAACTTGATGTAGAAGATAACAGAAGACAGCTGTAATACCAAAATCCAAGTTCAGAAGCAATATAAGTTATTATCAGCTTTTTGGAGTACCTGGAGTATGATTTTCTCGGGGGCCTGATAAGCTTCTAAGAAATGGCAAACATTGACAAATGCCCACTGCTTACTGGCACTATCTTCACGTTTTAGATGATTCCAACCAAATTTAATGAGCTCTTTTCTGTGATGAACAAGGTCGCCCTGAAGATATTTCAGAAGCAGTGTTGCGAGCTGCAAAAGTTCTATCCTCAATGGTTCATCATACTCAGCAGAAACCTGTACATGAAGCCAACCACATTCTTTCTTAACATGAAAACACCATAAATGATGATGTAACAGCCTAATCAAAACAACATAGGATGATATATATCTAATGAGATTAGAGTATCACCTCTTCGGGAGGATCAAGAAGTTTATCGACGATTGTTTTAATGATTCCCGGGTCAACAACCTCCCAACTTTGACCACTCTGGAAGGCATGAGCTAACATTGGCAGAATAAGCATTTGCATGATCACCACTAAATGATCATGACTCAGTTGCTTTGACTGGAAGATGTCCAAAAACTGTAAGAGAAGGGCTTTCTTCAACTCAGGTAAATATCCTTCTGCAACCTGGATGAAAATTTTGAGGAATTGGGATAGGACAAAAAGAAATTAGTTCAGCTATGCATCACTAACCAAACAGAAAGAGCAGCAGGAGCATCTCAAGCAATATTTCATTACCAAGTAAAAAGTGAGTACAGTGCAACTTTTTAAGAATCACAAACATTTTTTTTAACCAAACCTACCTCGATGATATAAAATTCCTTCAGGAAAGTATAATCAATGCGAGAGTGGTATAAGAATATGGAAAGAATATCAAAAAGCACGTTCCCTTCAGCCTTGTCATGCCGCAAATAATTCAGGAAGCACTTCACAAGCCATTTGCTTTCTTTCACCTGTATTTTGAATTACAGAACATCTAATCACAAAACAGCTCCTTATCAAAAACCACAAATTAACTCGCAATAAATAAGCAGGCCAAAAGAATATAAACAGCAGTTCTTGTCCCAGCATAATTTCATTCCATTTGGATACCTAAAGAATCTGTTGCAACAACGAAACAAGGTACACTCGTAAGTACAACTACGCCAGCAACACTAATGACATCCAACCAAATGCAGAAACAATTATTAAGCTAGTAGCCCTAATAAAATAAGTCACAGACCAAAAATTCCACGAAGCCATCATCTGGCACCATTCCACCACAGATTCAGAAGCTCTGCTAAGTGCCAAGGGGTACTAGCTATATCCAGTTATGAAAATAATGGTCCTTTTAATCTGAAAATTTATGCTACCTACATGACATTCTCAGAAAATGACAGAATGAACCAGACGCTCCTCCTCAAGCCAAAATGAGAGAAAGAGATATTCAGCAATTATATCGAGTAGTAAATGTAATCACACAACCCACTCAACTAATATAAATAAGATCAAAGGAGCAGCATTGGACAAAGAAGCGCCACTGAGAAAGCCGCTGCCATAAAAAAAATAGTCTTTTATCCTTTTATACCCCGCAGGGATGAAACAGATAGCCAAGAAGGTGAAAAACACTTCAGATTGATAGCACGAAAATACTCCAAAATCCCCTAAATTATCACATTGCACAAGGACTTACTTGAACTAGGTTCAGCTCCTGTTCCTTATTCAAACGCGCAACTCTTGCAGGCGACTTCCAAACGAGTACTAGAGCATCAAACAAGCTACGATTGCTCCTTAGCCAAGAAGGCATTAGTTTAACCAGAGTTTTTATCAGAGCAAGTCCTTGAAAGTAAGCCTCTGATGAATCTCCATTACTAGTGGAGGGTACACTAGAGCCTTCGGAGATAGGAGCACCAAGGGCTTCATCTCCTAACTGACTGGTAGGTGTAGCTGAAGATCCTGGAACAGTGGGTAGCTCTGCTTTAGGCAGGAAATCTGGAAAGGCACTAGCTATTATTTTGTGAGGGGACTTCGCAAGTTCCTCTCTCAAGGGCTGTCCAGCATCAGACTTGATTATATACATAAACCTACACACAAATGTCAGTAATTATTCATCAGTCATACTAAACAGCCAACAGGAAGTCAGTGAACAAAGTCAGCATCTTGACCTTACCGTCTAAAATATTTTGGCTGACTCAATCGAGCAAGAAAGTACTCAACAGCCGCTGTTGGGTAGCGATTCAAAAACTTTGTAAGCGGAAGACGATATGGACTATTAATCTCACTGTAAAACTGTCCAGGTGGGAGAGCCCCTTCCAAGTCAATAGTTAGAGTTACAAGTTCATCAAGGAACTTTCCTGCGGCGGTGGGAAGAAGGTGAAACAGCTCGATAATGGCTGCAATTTGCAGAGATGGAATTATTTCAGCACATATAAATACAATAACATCGTTGGGAATTTAGATTCAGCAAACTATCATTCACCTGCGGCAATTTTTGGTTCCTCCCCAGCTTTCCATGATTTCTGGCTCTGTGCAAGTTTTTCAGGCTCTAGCCACTTTTTCAGGTGCTCCAACAATTTACCACCAAGGGTTACGTTAAACCAAGTAGATAGAAGTTCAAG
The DNA here is from genome assembly GCA_947645195.1 of Patellifolia procumbens. Classification (NCBI taxonomy): domain Eukaryota; kingdom Viridiplantae; phylum Streptophyta; class Magnoliopsida; order Caryophyllales; family Amaranthaceae; genus Patellifolia; species Patellifolia procumbens. The sequence goes on from CANSGD010000144.1 coordinate 8,459,368, forward strand.
CAGGCGGGCAAGACCTTGTAATAGTGGCATACTGAGATTTTTGGTATACGCCAAGTTGACTAAAATGGGTCTGAGGCTGGTCTGCAGAAGTTCTTTAGGCATCCTCTGCTGCTGGATGACCTATATAAGGGAAATCGATTCGTTCAAAAGAGGGGAATAATAATTTATAAGATAATGAGGAAGAGGAAATTACTAAGCAATGTACAAAACACCAACTACAGAAGCTCCCACCCATGACGACAGCCAATTAAGAATTATTGGATGTACTAGCAGTGCATCAAAGATGCAGTCATTGATTCTCCAGGTAGGGAGGCAGACTTTTTCTAATGACCCTTAGTCATAAACGCAATAAATGATGTTATAGATGTAAACATTGCTAGGGATATAAATCATAGAATAAAGCCAGCTCAATGAAAGCTTAAAAAACACAAAGAAACTGCACATTTGACTGTAGATATAACCATTAATCACAATAGTTATATCACTCAGGGATGAAACCTAACAATTCACAGATAACCAGAGATGAATTGTTTAACTGCAGATGCTCTTAAAATAAAATCAACAGCAAATCCTTTTTAATCATCATGCAAATCAAGGTCATCCTCAAAACATCTTCATAGAAAGATAATAAAGATATACTTTCTAGAAATACTCAAGCAGGGTTGGATAACTAGCTTTTATTCAAAAGAAACACGGTGCCTTTTTTCAGTAACCACTGGCTAATAAAGTGGAGTAGACTGTTCATATAGGAGCTTGTTATACGTTTCATCATCCATATCATAAATTTGGCATTTATAAGTGAACAAATATAAAATAATTTCATAATAATCTATTAGGCAAAGATATACGCTGTAATCTTTCCAATCATCCCTCTTTAGGAGTGGTGACATGTTTGCATGATTTCTACATTACTGGTTAAATAGAATATTTTACATTACTGGTTAAATAGAATATTTTCCTCGTGTCACCTTCATTGAAGTATAACAATAATGGATAACAAAGTAAGAATAACTCATTCTCACATTTTCGAAGCTCTTAGACATAGAAGTGTCTTATGAGGATAGTTCAATCCCAACAATATCCCATAATTCCATAACTCAAAATTTTCTTTTCAGTACCAAATGTTTATATAAAATATATGCAAACATTTCAGAGTGGAGGCAGTAGTATAATTGGTAGAAAAGGCATTACTATCCAATCACCCATTATTAAAGTCAAAGGCTTCAAGACAATGAAACACAATCTAACACACTTTCTTAGCAATGGCATTATTTGACAAATAAATGTACTATCCATGTTGACCCCAAAACTCAGTCTACTCCATAATAGCAGACTAAAAAACCTGGCGAAATTCTTAAAATGTCAAACCTAGCAGTGCAAAACTCAAATCAACTACGTCCATACGGAACAGTAGTTACTAGTTAGTCATGAATAATAAAAAATACACATCCCCACGTGCTTCATGGCTCAGAACAGATTTATCAAGCACTACGTTTATGAATCTTAGGCCTTCTTCAGTTACACATATAACTCTTTGCAGTACTCATCACACCCCACATCATAATCCTGGAGTAATACAAGCGCATGATTGCAGTAAGAAAGAGCAAGGAAAAACCTGTCTTAGGCCTTCCTTGGCCACCACAACAATTTCTGACGTGCGACACGTCAAGGACTTGAAAAACATAGATATGATCTTTGAACGCAGCTCAGCGTGATTTGCCGTCTTAAAATCTGCCCAGGCCATTGCAGTGCAAAGTAGCTCAATGCAAGCTGTGCGAAGCTTAGTCAAGGATGTAGAGAGCTTCGGATTCATAAATTTCACAACCCACACAGTTTCATCTGCCTCTGCAATATGCAAAGCATCTTGCAAAAAAGCAACCAGCTCTTGCGTCAACTTCAGGAGAGGCGGCCTCAATGCCAAACAGAAATTTAATGCAGTAACTGTTCCCACCTGCGTGCAACAAGAAGGGGTTATAGGCTTATAGCACAAAACCATCAAAGGAGTAAAACAGACACACCATGTTTACCTGTTGAGCAACCGTCTTCGAACGAATTGACCGCATGATAAGAGGCTGAAGTAGAGGCTGATACAAAGGCTCCAGCAGTTCAGATACCTCACTACCGGTTCGACTAGCAAGCAAGGCCAAACATGACTGCACAGTCTTCCTCACATTTATTGATGCATTTGCATTAAATAGCTCGGATGCAAGATATTCAACAACACCATGGAAACTCTGTCTCCGAGATTCACTATTTGCCTCATCAACATTGTTCACTACACGGAGCACCTGCATTAACACCTGGCTCGTTTCTTCCTGCTCCTTGTTAGCATATATTGGAAGCCTTTTCAAGACATATATCAATCCTCGGACAATTTTAACTTGAAATTGACAGAGAGTCTCAACAGTGACTTTTCCGACCAGAGCACCAAGTCCAGCAACACCTCCTATTTGAGCTTGCCATGTAACTCCATAGCACAAGTGCAGCAGACGAGGCAAAAGTTGCTCAAAAATAGGGACACGAACACTAGGGGGCGGAGAATAAACAGGATTCATCGACGGGCTAGATACAATCATAGGTGTCGCCGGACCTCCCCTTGACATCAGCACCTCATTGTGCTTCGAACGAGCCAGAAATAAAAGGGATTCAGCAAATATGTTTAATGCATTAAGAGCAGCCTTGGCTTGAAGCCTGTTTTCATCAGCTAATACATCCACCACAGCATCTAAAAAGATCAAGGGATCCAGCTCTCTAAGATTCGAGCCTGTACTACTTCTTGGCCTAGAACCTATGTTTGTAGTTGATGAAAGCATAGGACCCACAACCGTCGAACTTATAGAAGCATTAGCGGAAGAATGATCAAGGTGAAACATCAGTGCAAAATGACGACAGATATTGACCACAAAATCATCCTTAGAGTCAAGAAGATCTGGCTCAGCACTGGATGAGATGACAGTCATTAAAAGACTCTTGAAAACAGACTTCTCGGCCATGAGCTGAGTCTTTGTCTTTACACCCATCTCTGCCTGAAATAACCATTCATTTGTTGCAGTCTTTAGAAATCAACTATATAAAAAAAAACGCAAGCAGCCTACCAAAGAGTGGGGAAAACTAGCTGATGCAACCAATTACCCACACTCCAGGTGGGACACAAGGAATACTTAACTTCATATCATCAATGAGATTGAGTACATAGAATTTGAAATTCAACCTTATAATGGGGAAGCTGGGGGTGGGAGTGTACAATTCCGATACTTCTAAAGTTAAAAATCTTCATGCCTCCAAGGTCTAAATCAGCATACAATGAAATTTTTTCTTTCAGGAAAGGTAGATTTGGTACAAGGGAAATTCAGGATCCCCAGGGGGAGACAAGAAGCGAGAGTACGAGGGAAATACAGTTCTTGCATAACACCAAAATTAAGCAACAAGCAGCCAAATCTCTTAGACTAAGCTGACTTTGTAACTTTACGACAAGGTCTACAGCTGTGAGCATTTAAAAAAGGATACTAACCTTAAATTCTGAAGGGTCACACCTTCGCCAAGACAAATCGCCAGACGATGATAGCAATTTTGAAAGTTTGTCCAGTGTAAGTCCCTCATCAGCAATAATTCCTGGCAAATTCAGCTGTGCTGATAGACACACATGAAGAAACTTTAAAGCCTGCTTTCTATAAAAGAATTCTATGTGTCCGTTTTTCTGCATAACAGTAGCTATAGCAAGATTTATACAACGATCTAAAGGCACCAAGAATGGGGTTCCAGGCTCAAATGTGAGTATTACACGAATACCATGCTCTGGATTTTCCTTGCACTCCAAAGCTAATGGCTCTTTCAGAAAGCGCCTATTCCGTCCACCTAACTTCCCAAGAAGTTGTAAACATTTTCCGCCCCAAGGATAAGGCGCAGGTCTCAAATGAGACCACAAAGCCAAGATTACTTCGGACATGACATTTGCCATACTTGGCTCAAGAAAGTCAGGATTTAAACTATCTATCCAGAACTCTAAAGTCCTCAACCCCAAACTAACAAGTTCATCGCTGGCTTTCAAGCATAAAACCAGAGGCTTCATAAGACGGGGAAGGAATGGCAACAAGCTACTTAAACGTGCAGGTAAAGTTAAGCACAATTCCAACAGAAGTTCCCTCATGTCCTCTCCAGCTGGTCCCTCAAGCATGGCCAATAACATATTCAGACAAGGTTGTAGCAAAGGAATCAAGTCTCGCACTATAATTTCAAATTTTCCACCAGCAAGTGCACGAAACATTGTCCGAAGAAGCTGCAGATAACCAATAGGCTTCTCAACCTCAGTGGTATTTTTCATACACACCTCAATTATAACAGGCACATGAGGCAGCAGTATACGTTCTGAATCCGAAGGAAATTTTGCAACAGCTGCAGACAATAAATGAAAAAGGTGCAACACTAATTTTGCAGCTGGGGAATCAGGTTGTTTCAATACATCAAGCTTATTGCTAACAAGGAAGTTGATCAAAACATCTGAAAACGGACGGAAAACCTTGGCAGCTTGCAGCAGTGTAGAAAATATAAGAACTAGCTGATTGTTAGAAGTCATGCATTCAAAAAGATCTGGCAAACAAAGTGAAAACATATCCATCAGATCTCGAGGCTCCAAGATAGCCAATGTATGGGAAAAGTGTCCAAGCATATCCTTTTCATCGTCAGTATCTTTAAATATGACCAAGCAATGGACACCACTTTTGAGAACACCACAAGCTTTCCAAACCTACCAAGAAAAAGGAGAGATGATAGAGTCAGACCAACTTGATCTCAATCAAAACATCAACTCAAAAGTTTATATAAATACCTCATCTTCCCTCAAGCCTTTAAATGCAGGTACACCATTTGGCAACATCTGTTGATGTGCCCCATGAGCAGCAGAAGACTGGAATGAACAAAATAAAGAAGGCATTAGATACACATATACGCAATGGCTTCAAACTGTTTTTGCGAAATAAGATAACCTGTGTATGGGGAGTGTGAACATGAGTTATAGTCCAAAAGATTGTCTTCATCCCTGCACATACAGAGAAAGAGCCCTTCATAAATTGAGCAAGTGGAGAAACGATATAAATTTCACTGACGGCATAGACAAGACAGCTTACCCATGATCAGAGTCTTAAGAAGATGTCGACAATCATTGACTTCCTTGGAATGTTCAGCTGGCACCTGCATGTTTAAAACAGCCTGCAACCAAATGAATTGCTACATCTAGTTAGAGGAAGAAGCAAGCCACCTTACAACAACTTAATCAAAGGCAGTTCAGCTTATAAGCCAATCCCAAGAATGCTAAAAATTGAGACATCATTTACGGACCTAATGAGCCAATGCAAGGGCATGACTGTACAACTCTGTCTCAAAATTAGCAAATAAAGGACCAGATAAGAGTGAAATTTTTAAATGACCACAACCAGCCATTACCTAATCATCGAGTTCTTGAATGACAACAAACAACAATGCGGCAATGTCTCTCTTTAAATTACCCAAGGATGCCTATATTCATCTCTACAGGTGTTCATAAGTATAATAATCCCTCCAACAATAGCCAAATTTCAAGTTCTATCATTAATAATAATAATTTAAAATAGCCATTTGATAAAACTGCAACTACTTTGGAGGTATAAAAAAAAAAGAGGATGAACAAAGTGCATAAAAGACAAGGAAAACAGGAAAGCAAGACTCTTCACAACGTAGCTCCAGTCCCATCATCATTCATCACAGAATATAAATCCTAATCCTCCACTGAAGTCGACTTGATTCTCTAAAACAGAAGTGCAGACCCGCCAAAAAAAGGCTGTTCAGAGAAAGATGTAAAACAGTCATGACTTTCTGGAAAGTGAAAACTGTGTAGTAAAGGCCCCAAATATTCGAAATTAGCCTAAACCCAAAATCTATGACATGTCACGGATCAAAATTTCAATTCAATGCATGTATAATGGCCACAACAACCACCAGCACGCATCTTGCACGAAATCATACGCCTAACCAGTAGAATCCTAAAAGGACTATTTTTAAAAAACAAAGATCTGCACGAAATAACAGAATGTGCAACATGAAATTTCACTGGAGCATAGAAGCAACATTTTTTCATTTCATAGAAGCTAATTCTAAGTGCACGATATTTTAATATCGATTTGGGGGAACTGAGCTTTAAATATATCTTTCCATCTAATATCTTCATTTCATCGCACGAAGCTTTAAAAAAATCACTGGTATACCTAACAGGGGTCCTGAAAACGGATAAAGAAATCTCTAGCACAAAACTATCTCCCCACAAATTACTGTTGTATCCTTTTTTTTTCCCCCCTCCCATTGCCTAAAAATTTTGATCTCCATCTTTCATAACATGACCAGCCTAAGAAAATAAAAAGATGTGAATTAAAAGGACGAACGGTCATCACCAAGTAGAGATGATTCTTAACAATAATTAAGAACCTTTATGCGAAATCATTTATTCAATAATTTTAATTGCTGCATATACCATATTTAATGGTAGGATTAAAAACTACAGGTTGTAATTGGCAATAATATTGGACTATATTGGAGTATTGGCCTACTACTGGTAGAAATTATATACATGTAACTAAATAATTATAAAAATAATATTTGCATGGCCTGAGCACATTATTTGGCAAAAATGGTTCAAGGATCGGACGTCATCCGCTACCTTGGATCTGTTCCCCAAAAGGATGGAGAGCTCCATGAAGATGTAACTCATAAAATTAACACAAGTTGGTTAAAGTGGAAAAGCGCCACCGGTTCCTCGTAGATTGAAGGAACAATTATACTATACAGAAATCAGGTTTACATTGTTATATGACCCTGATTGCTGGGACGCACCGCCACGTTCATAAGATGAATGAGGCAGAGATACGTATGTTCGGTGGATGTGTGGCCACACAAGGAAGTACCAATACAGAAATGAGGTGATCCGAGAAAAAGTTGGAGCCGCATCTAATGAAGAAAAAATGAGGGAAAATCGCCTAAGATGGTTTGGTCATGTGAGACGAAGACCAAGTGATGCGCTGGTTAGATGACTACATTAGAGGAATAATAAATATAAAATGGGTACGAGAAGACCTAAAAGCGAAATGGTTTAACGTGGGATCAATGCGAGCATGGCTTTAGAGAAGGGGAGTGGAGGGAAAGGATTCACGTGGAGGAAGGGATGTGATTGTCTTATTAGTTTCTTTTCATTGTGTTTGTTTTTCATTGTGTTTGCCTTATTTTTAAAGTTTTTCACACTTGTCAATGTCATCTCCTTTTTGGTAAACAGAACTACTCTAATCCATCAAGACTATAAGTTATTTCAGCTGGTGCTTTTATTAGCTTACCATTCAGAGGAACGGTAGATTTCATGGGGTACCAGTAAAAGTAGAGAACCACCGGTCCACCAATCAATAATGCCAAAGCTTAAGCAACAACATTTTAACAGAACGGGTATGCAGAAACTCAGAAAGCGAACAATATTTGATGAATTTGTCAATCAAAACTTGCCGGTAAGAGCGAAATTGAAGAAATCGACAAAAACTGTACTTAGGAGAAAGGAATCGGTGCTTCTGGACTACAAAAGTCAATGTCAACGAAAATTTAGAGCAAGGGTACAGTTTAGTCATTTTTCTACTTGATGTCATTAGAAGACCTCGTATTTAGAAAATGGTTAATGCAAGACAGATGATCATGCCGAAAATGTCTCTGGCACAGTGTAGCCCACAACCTCCCCTCCCCCCCCCCTTCCTTTTTCTTAATAGCAAACCTAGAAAATCTTGGCCATCTTTTGCATGTTCAACTTCCCGTGTTATTACTGTTACTTTTTACAAGGAGCAACTGTTTCCTAAATCCCAAATAGTACCACGTGAACCAAATAGAACAAATGACATTATTGGAATGACTTCTTCCAATAGACAAGCCAATCAATCATGCTTAAACAAACTAAACACTCATTTTGGGATGAAAGGAGCATAAAAGAAGTGTCAGAAAAAACCTGAACAGGAAGCTCCAACTTTGACCTCAATGACGCTCGATCTTTTCCTTCCTCGCCCTCCTCGAGCAGCTAAAACCCAAGAATATTAAGAATAAAGTTAAGAGGCCAAACATAAGACAGTTTTAAATGATTACTTAATATTTTATGTACACAGAAAGTTAATATGCCAAGAAGTTGATTACGAATTCACCCCAAAGATAATCTCCAGTTTGCAGTTAATTATTGCTAAATCTTCTAACAAATGTCTCACTCATGACTAAGAACTTCAACATATATAGTTCTCACTCAAAATCCACACAACTTTTTGAATCCAAAAAAATAGGTTCCTGACACCATTAACATTCAGCTAATACATTTAATAATGACTTACAATCATCCATGATAGACCTTTGATAGTAGTAATATTATTAATAAGAATGTTATTATCAATCATAATTAATGATCAATATTAGGAATAATGTCAATATATAATACTAGTAATAATAATAATTTTAAAAAATGTTACTAAAATTATTTACAGTATCATTAAATTGAACAATGAAAATGGATGGCGAGTTCCCGATCTAATTGATCGGGCCATGTAGGAACAAGGGGAGAAATTCATGTAACTACTTACTACCTTTGACATGAAACTTTTTTCAAAAAAAATAACGTTTAAAATTTATTTTTCAAAATACTACATCATAAAATAATTTACTTTTAGAAAAAACTACCAATTAACGCTTTTCGTTAAGTTTTACCATTTTATTATACACGTAGAAATCATGTGACCTTCGACACTATTTAAATTCTGATTGGAGATAGAAAATTCTCGATGGTAGGCGACACAAATGCTGGTGAGAAGGTTGAAAAAGGACATGTGACAATCATGTTAATGCACCCGGCTTGCTCATGAATGTGGTCGACCCAATAACGTACCAAATATATGGACATGGTTGGTATGAAAGACTCTAATGAGGGTATTTTAATCCAAAAGTAAATTATATTTAGAAAGGTTCAAAATCGGAAGAACTTTTGGAATTTTCCGATGGGGAACACAGAAAGAACAAAAAGGAACAGACGGAGTATTTTGAAATGAATCTGTTAAAACATATTTTTTTGGGAACAACTTTAAGGTATTTTTTGAGAAAAAAAATATATAAAAGGTAGTTACTTGAAATTTTTCCTATTAAATAAAATGAATAATTAAAAATTATAAATAATGATCAAATATAATTATTGTATACGAGATATAAAATAAAAAAATAAGGAATTATAATATTATAAATTATATTAAAAATATTAACTACTGATTGCAATTACAATTAACTAAATTTCTATTAATTCAGTTCAAGAAAGAACCGGGCCTAACTCTTGTTTCTCAGTTTTTTTGTAACGCCAACTAAGCATTATATTGACGCAAAAAAGTAGTTTCACAAACCGCCACTCTTCTGAATAGAGAGCTAAGACTGGATCAGTACAAGTGATCCCCTGTCCCCCCCCCCCACAAAACAAACCCCAAAAAGAACCCGAATTTGATATTAAAAAAAATCAACACTCTGTGATTACCCAAAAAGGGAGAAGTAAGAAAACAAATGCGCTTGAAGAACACTAGCTGACGACAATAATTTACCATATCCAAAATGAAACATCTGGTGTACAATATGCTGGAGCAGACAGGCAAACTAGGACAACAAGAAGCCAAATGGTGTTTACAAATTACAATAATACACAATAGTAAACGACATTAGTTACCTGCGGAATTGTGTGTTTAAAGGTACTAAACTTCCCAACAAAAGAATCCAATATCCGGACCTGAAAGGATCAAACAAATTCCCCAAGGCTGGAGTAAGCTTTTATGAAAGATGCTAAGACCTAACTATTAAAAATTCCAAGATCATTTACAGCATATCTACTAAACAGGATGACCATAAGAAAGTTGGAAAATTAGACCCCCGAAACACAAGGACGTCGTAAGTTGCTGGTAGAAACAATTTAAAGTTTCAATCCGTGAAAAAAAGTAAAAGAATGGCAACAGTATGCGAAAGAAATCCATCAAACACTAGATCACTTTTACGAAGGAATAATTGCCACAATAAATTCCAACTCTAGGGTATCTTTCCATATTAATCCAAAGTTCAAGGTTGGGAGTACCCTTCCCATATTGGTCCCCATTGAAAGTTGATCAATTCAGCAAGTAAATAATGCCTTGTGTCATGCTCTAACTGGCAATACTATTCTGGTGGATGTAAAGGAGGGAAGGAAGACAAGAAGTATAAGTGTTTAAACACCCTAAAACAAGCATAATATGACAGGTGAGAAAGGAAATAATACGTCACATTGTACCAGTACGGGAAAGATACCAACAAATTTGGAATTTAAAAAAAAAAAGGCAAAGTTTGGATTAATATGGAAAGACAGGATGTATTATGTCAGATTTTCTTTTTACGAAAGGCAAAAAAGTAAAATGTCCACTTATTTACAAAGACAAACCAGTAATGTCCGTGCTTCATCCATTGAAATTTGATCAACCCCCCTTTCATAAATTGGTTCAACCTGAAAATCCACAAGAATGTGCATAAGAAGATACACCATAATAAAACTGGTTGTAACACCGCAGGTCAGACAGATGAGATCAACAAAACATACAAAAGCTAGTCTAAAGCCCTTTACAAAGGCATCATACCCACCAGATTCAGCATCAGGCGAGCACATGTGGTGTGAATACTCAATGATAGCGAGGCATCATGCAAGTTGCTAGAGAACAAGTAAATGATACGTGACAGCTGCAATGAAAAATACACAAAGTGTCAACAACTAGGACTTGTAGAGGGAAAATAATTTATTCTAACTTCCATTTTTGTCCTATTACTTAAATCGTGAATGTGTTTGGAAAGAGTGAGAATGCTGACTTAATAGAAAGTATCTAAAATATGGCTAAATAAAATGAAGCTGATTATAGACAACACAATGCAGTCGTCGTAACTACAAGAAGCCTGGCAGCATTTTAGAGAGGAGCTCGGAAGCCTTACACCACCGTATTATCTGTTGGGAGTATCAAAAATGCAGCAAATTGACTCCTGACTTTGCATTCTAACATAATGTACTTTTTTCTCTACTTATGTTGGAGACATTGGACACATGAATAGAATGATCATAATGTAGCCTCCCCGCTGGCAACCCCGAATCCTCTCACAGGATATTCTCTCCCAAAACAACAATAACTTACTCCTTTATTCATGAGCCCTTAGAGTATACCCTTCGAGTGGGGGCGACTCTTGGAAACTAGTCCATTTCTTTTCACAATTATTGAACCTCTTTGAATCCCATCCGTGAAACGTTAGGAGCTTTACTGACAGGCCACCACGAAAACCTTAAGCTAGGATACTCTGACTCTTCAGATTTCCTTCCTTACATACCATGTCGAACTCGTGTTGTGTCGTCACTTGGATAATTAAGTTCAAATCAAAACCTTGACATTCTTCTACTATATGGACGAGTCCGAAACCGGACACCATATCCAAGTGGACACTTGCAGGCGAGACTGAATAACATAGACCTAAAGGGTACCAAAGTGAAGGGAAAAAGCAACTGAAGCCAATCCGGGGGGGGGGCTTGCAGTGGTACTGTTCCATGCATTTGTAAAGTGATCCTGTCGTCGGAAACTTTTCTTCTGCGGTAAGGCCGTCAGGCAATTTTACATTTTCAGTAATTAAAGCCATTGACTTCTGATAATAAAACATCTAAAAAGTACAACTAAAAGGCCTCATTGACAAGTGAAGAAGTTAATCCTATACGGTGTGGCACAGTTCTTTATAAAACCAAAGCAACAGTGCGAAATCTCCTACCATAAATTCAGTTGATTCTACAGACAACAAGTGGGGCACTTTAATTCTATACAAGAGAAGGGCCAGAACCAAGAATAATTATGCCTCACAGACACTTGCATATTCTGAGCCAAAATCTCTATAGTCTAGACAAATACACAAGTCTTCAATCTAAATAATCAGACATCACCTTATACAAAAAGCAAAGACCGACAACTGAAGTTCACTCCAAAGCATTTGACACAAACCATTACAAAATCCTCAAAAAACCCCTAGTTCCTTCCTTCCATGTAAAACAACAAACCATCAACGACACCAGCTTCTATATCTCTGCAATCCACGTTTTTTCCTCAGCCACCCCTTCTACGCAACAATAACATCTTTTTCTTTACCAGGATGGAACAAGCAAATTCCAAACAGAGAAAAACTAGGTGCCACAAAGAAATACTCATGGACAAAAGAGAAGTAGTGGACTGACTCTTCATGGAGTATTATTTGTTCCATTTCAACCAAGATCAACTCTTTAACTCTATTACAAAAATTACCACTTAAGAATCCAATGAAGTTTTACTTAAAGTGCATCTAATTTCCTCTCTTGTCAGACCCAATTTCTTACTTTGGAAGAAGTTTCAACTTTCAAGGCTTACTAAACTACAGTCCATTTAGCCAAATTAGCAAACAAATTAATCCCTCCTTTTTTTTTCAATTGCAACACTTTTTCACTTTTGAGCTATATGTAGACTAACCTTGACCATGCTCACTTATAGAATAGAGATTAAAAAACAAATGTTACCACCTTTGATTAAATATTTTCTATCCACTTCACTATTTGTGGTCAAACTGGATCACCTTTGAACGTAAAGTCTCACCAACGTATAAGAAAAAACAGTCACTGGATTTGTTAGATACGTCTCAATTAGATTTTGAAAAGGTATATTTTTTATTATTTTACTACTACATAATTAAAGATAGTAATGGTCAAAGATGTGCATTGGAAACACTTAAAAACATATGGATAGATTATAAAGGGAAGGAGTATCAAATAAGCTGTCTGCTTTTCTCACTGTATATTTACAAAAAAAAATCAACTTTTTACAGATTGAATATACTAAGGGTCAAAGTTAGCATTGGAGTGCATAAAGTCAAAGTGATGCAATTGAAAAGAAAAGGAAGGCCTACAACACCTTGCCCCTTTGGCGAACAAAAATATTTCGCGCCTGATTATTGTGGCCTGACAGATTGACTAAAAATCAGAGGTATGGCCTTGAACAAATATACCTTCTAATTATTACGGGCCTAGTGGCACAACTACTCTTGATCCATGTGGCGTGCAACCCCCTTTTTCTATCACTTGTAAGTTGTAACGGCCTAATGAATACTAGAGGCTTTTACATATTGGATTTTTGGATAAAAAGAGCATAAAAATAATAAACTTGACCCGAACCAGAAACTTAGAGTTAGGAATAAGGATTGAGCATAGGCTGACCAGTAAGCAAAACTCACTCAACCAACACATGACCACACGAACTTGACCTAACCGACCCAATTGACAGAACAAAGCAGGAAAATGAGACAGCACCTTCTATCATAATCAAACCCAAAAACAATCACATCCCGAACAATATATAATTGCATCAAACCGTCTAGAAAAAGGCAGTTTAATTCAGTAAATCATCCTAAAAACAAAGACCTGCGGAAGGGAGAGATCTGCTCGAACATGATGAACAATCTCCGCTAATAAGCTATACGCGAGGGGCCTCAATGATTCATAACATGCTCGTCCAGTCCCAACAAGAACCCTAGAAAAACACAAACAAATGACATAAAAACCATCACGATAGGGAAAGAGAGCTAATCACTTACATATCATGAAGCAGTAGTATCTTCTAAAAGTACAGAAGCTAAGTCCACCAAGTCTTGCAAATAGATAACAAACAATATATACAAGTCACAAACAAATGACATAAAAACCATCACGATAGGGAAAGAGAGCTAATCACTTACATATCATGTAGCAGTAGTATCTTCTAAAAGTACAGAAGCTAAGTCCACCAAGTCTTGCAAATAGTGAACAAACAATATATACAAGTCCCTTGGACAACATATACGGATTTGGGATTTGCTCTAATATACAAGTCCCAAACCTATTGTCATAAATTAAATAAAATATATAAGAGACATATATTACAAGTCTCAATACATTAGACCACCAAAGCCATATGGTGAAAGTAATTTTTACTGCACAACGTACAGAACATAAAGATCAGTGCAGCAGACCAATGTTTCAGTACATGATGGATTTCTTGAAAAATTACTAGATAACTGACCTTTCTTTAGTTTGATTGTGGTTCATAAGCAACAAAAAGTATAGCAATGAAAATTGAATTGAAAATAAAGTACAGTTAAAGCAAGAATGCACCAATGTTTGAGGCTTTAGCAAGAAACAAAACATTTGACATACACATTGAAGCGCACTAAACCAATGCATTTTCCACCTTAGCAACCAAGCTTTTTTTTACTTCGGCGCAGGAGTTCCCACAAACATAATTATTATAACCAAATGACTGGTATTTTTTGTGTTTCTACTAATCTGAAATGCAAAAGTATCATTGCATTTAGGGAAAATGAAGCTTTAGCAGAGACTTTATGTTGGAATGAAGAGTGTGACTAACAGAGAAACACGACATACAGGCTTGCAGCACTAAAACCAAAAGTTCTTCCAAGTGGAAAGAATACATAATAGGATGCCAAATAGAGATCAATAGAGTTAGATAGGTGAGCCATAGAGTTTTTGGTTCAATAAATTACCTCTCTTCCAACAATGTGTCAATCAAAGGAAACAAACCCCTCTTAAAATCTGTTCCAAGAACATGTTTCAGGGCTACTAGTAATTCCTGCATTTTGTATTAATACTAGATTTTGTTAGCTACAAAAGACAATGAAGGGTAAAAATAATAGAAATATGAATGACAAGTAGAATACACACCTTCCGAATGGAAACAGAGTCAGAACAGGTAACAAGCAAGTTAACAATACTTTTACAAATGCTCTCCTCATGTGGCCTGATATAATCAGCAAAACTCTTCAAGAGATACGTCAAAAATGAAACAGTCTGCAGCAGTGACACGTCCGAGTTAGCAACAGCATATAAAAAAGAAATTTCACAAATATTTAAACGGGGACCATCTTTACGAATTATTTACATACACAATGCTTGAGGCATTGATCTTTTTGTGTAAGAGAGAGAGACAATATTGGGATTTTTCCTCATTAAATAGATTTTGCCTATTCTTTGGGGGGAGGGGTTGATAGGAATCATCCCAACTTTAGCAGTCTTCTTTAAATCTTCCCAACTTTGGGGGTTATCATCTCAAAACAGTATCCTTTATTAACAACAAAACTAGTTATTGGCCCAAGCGATGTATGTTATTTGAATATAGATATATATTCGGTGATGCAAAAAACTTATTTTAAATGTGTGTGATTAGATTTAGTTGCATTTAGTATAAATTTACAATTTTATTGAAGTACCATCTCTCTTATTTCCTTTTTTTAAATCAGAATTAGACAAAATAAAAGTTGGTTAATCAACCATTAGTAAATTAGGGTTCGTTCTTTTCAACTTATTTTCAGTCCTTACAAGGTCAAATGAGGTCGGATAACGTCCAACAAGACTTCATCTAATAAAGTCGAATAAGGTCAGATTAAGATAATTTCAGAGGTAAGCAACAATAAGTTAAAAAGAACGGACCATTAATGTGGAAGTGGCCTACTTGAAAAACGGTTACTGGCTTTTGAAGTCTTCAATTATAATCCTCAGAGCCCATACATTACAAGATGTACAGAGTTGGACAATTGATATTCTTTTTTGTTATATTATGTGGCAAAGGAGATCAGTTTAACTGAAAAATAGTGCAATTTTTGTTTTTTCAACTTTTCAGATTTCCTAAATAGCTCCATCTAAACTAATACTTCCTCCGTTTTTTATTAGTTGACCTGTTTCTTTTATCACGTTTGCCAACCCGTGATTTCAATCACTTTTATCTTGGAAAATTGATGAGTAAAAACTATAAAAATATGATATTTTGAAAATATATAATGAGACGAATCTAACAAGACCCCACATGACTATATTTTCTCTTATGTATAAATCACAAAAGATAGTCAAAGTAGATTATGTGAATAGTGTCAAAAGTCAAAACGTGTCGACTAAAAAAACGGAGGAAGTATAATAAAAGGTGTTCATAAAAAAGTATATATGACACGTGAAACCCCCCATCATTACGACATGTCACTCACCCAACCAAACCACTATGATGTTGCAACCAAAATGCATAGAGGAAGAATCGAACACTATCTTGAATGGAAATATCATCACTTACCATCTTAGTCAAGATAAGAATGATACATTTATCCATATTAATATTTAAGTCACTCATTAGGATGGAAAAATAAATGAAAAAGGGTTAAACAAATAAAAAATACTTAAAACATTCTCAAATGCAACAACAACAACAACATTACCCCGATGCCTCAAAGGCTCCCGCCATAAGGCGAGGTAAGGGGGGGTCGGATGTACGCAGCCTTACCCTTGTGTTGAATACACAAAGAGGTTGTTTCCGGATGACCCAAAATGAAAATTGCGTCGAAAATGCATTGACCCCTGTAACTTCATATTATAAGAAGCGTTGGTAGTTTAGGAGCCATTTTGCTTTACTCCATCATATTCCAAAACCAAAGAATTAAGAGTCTTTGGCTCCATTGGAAAATGGAAAAACATTCTCAAATGCAATAAAAAAATTAAAAAACTCAACATACAAAACTAAGGCATCGCCCACGCCACACACTAGTGTATGAGTAAATGCGGAGCGTTGAGGTATTATGGTCTTGTCCACTGTCACATAATTCGCTGGGGTGGTGTGCGAATTTCGAATTGGTTCTATCGAATTCGTTCCCAATTCGCAATTCACAATTCGCCAATTTACCTAAAATCAAAGCTCTATGCAGCGAATTCCGTTCCCGAATTCGTTCCCCGTTCCAGAGTGATCTACGAATTATGTGACACTGGTCTTGTCATACATTGTTATAAAAATGCAATGTAAGTTTTTAAATATAGAGCAAGGCTTTTCTCCTATATAATTTATTTTATTGTCATTAATTATGCTAATGAAGTGGTAGTAGAAATTCCACTTTATTTCACATGAGGATAGAAGAAGTAATATATTGTTTTATTAGCTTGAACTATCAATAACTTATAGCTAGGTGTGACAATGTCAAGTCTAATGTTAGAGAGCATGGATTTCAGAATTCATTACCATTTTTCTTTTTTCATGGAATAGATCATTCATTCTCAAAGAATCCGGCAAAGAAAGAGGACAAGCAGCCAACTCTGACCGGCTTGACCCTAAGGTGTCTTGAGAAGACGTCAATTGGCAGAATGCATGCATGCATTGCCAATACTTTTTAAGAATAATACTATATTTAGCAACAAAAAAAAAAGCACCTTTAAAAGTATACTTTTTCCGAGCCACCTTTAGAAAACTTTTACTCAAAATCACCTTTTGCCGGAATCTAGTAAAATTCCCTTTAAAAAATAATGTTACCTTCTTTTCGATTTTGTCTACCTCTTTCACTTCAGATTGCAATTTTACAATTACAAAATAAATAAATTGATTAAGCAACAATATCAAATTAACACCAAAGGTTACTCGGAAATTTCTTATCTTCTGCCTCTTCTGTTTTCAAGGTCAGTTCAAAGAGCAAAATTGCAATACTTTGATTTCATGCACTCAAAATAATGAAAACCCTAGAATACAGATCCACCAAATAATTTTGTTGACCTTGAATTACTCGCAAAAATTGCCAATCATTGATTATTAACAAAGAAAAAGGGTTAATATCATTTTTTGACCACTGATGAGAAAGATTTGACACACGATGACAACATTAAGGTTTTCCACCATAAAAATTGGTTCCACACACACACTACAAGGTGGTGTTAACTTGAGTTATAGAAAAATAAAGGCTCTATTAGACAGAAAAAAAAGGAAAAAAGGCTTATTTTGCGAATTTCAAAAGGTTTTTTCAATACATGATATTAGTGTAAAGATAACAATAAATATAGGGAACAGCCCCCCCCCCACACACACACACACTCACAAATAGGAAATAAAATAATTTTAAAAAAACTCCCCCATAAAACGTGTGGCGCGTGCACTACACTTATTGGGAGTATTAAAAATAATTTTAAATTGGTGGTCTCTTTCTCTTAAACCTTGTTTTGTCCAACCTTGTTTTTTCTGTTGCTTTTTAAGTGCCACCAAGCTTCATGGCACACAGTTTTAGGAGTGTGATGTACTAGGTCAACGAACTAATTATTGATAAACATTGAACACCTAATGACCTAGCCACTCCTCTTTATGGTGTTATTTTTTACTAAATAGTCTGTTTACCTTCTCTATCACACTCCTAAAAAAGCGTATTAAACAGTTTGGCAGCACTTAATAAGAAACCAGAAGCATTGTTCTTAAAATTTACAAGAATAGAAAATTTTGGGACTTTGAGAGGCTATAGACAGTTTTATCATATAGTAAACTTTGTACTTAGCTAGCGCAAGATTAGAGCATTACGCAAGCATGTAAAATGAATATCCAAAGAAACAAAGAGAAAAATTACATGCAGCAAACATGTTCAACTTATTCCAAATTGGAGCATGCAACAGTGCATTGACTTTTGAAAACTCTACTCCCACAGGGTGAAAGCTCTAACATAAACAAAATTCCTCAATAAATGAATGTCCCTACACATCAAATTGTCCAAATAAAATATGTATATGTTCGTTTTCAGGAGTGTAAAGCAATAAACATACTTTCCGGAAACTCGACGCCAATGGAAAAATGCATATTCCGCTTAAACAACCCTCACTCTTAACTCTTAGGTCTATACTCCACATACAAATTCCGACTCACTAACTATTTCTTTCTCCACCCTAATCCTACACAATGAAACTCTAGCAGGAAGCTTGCAACTTCTGGAGAGAGTGAGACGCTCAAGAAAATAAGAAGACGACTTTGGATGAAAGTATTCCTAGCAAACAAACTCCATGTCCTATCACCCACACAAGCCTTTCCAGCAATAAAAACACAAACCGAAGTGCTCCAAGTGACTGCGTACCTCCCACTTATTGATCCTCTGATGCTCTATTTACCTTTGTGTAGCATTGGGGTTTATACAACCCAAAACGTACACAAGTCAAAACTATCAAGATATGTGTCGTTTTGAAGATAGATGGATAGTAGATACATGATATACAACCCAAAACTTACTCAATCTTTATGCACCATAAATAATCTAATTGAGCTCAACACATGCTGGTACTCACTAAGGACCTCCAAAAGTTAACATCTTCAGAAAGAACTCAATAATTTCAATATTAAGGTAACTATCAAGATCCTTTACAAAGACAATCTCGTAAAAGAGCACAAAGGTGATCACATCACAATAGCATTAAAATCCTATTTTCCAAATCTACATTCTATGATTGATCTCCCCGGGAGGAATTAGGAAATTCTTCATCTTCCTGAAATCACTGGACAGTATCCTTGCTTAAGACTCATAGTATGTCAAAGGAAATCTCACTAACTAATCTTGTAAAAAAAATAAAAACAAATAGTCCCTCCTTCTTGCACTTTCTTGACACCAATATCACCAACTCCTTCATTCATATATCTCTCTGATGTAACAGATTAGCATTGGCAATTAAAATAGTATTATCAATCGAACAATCTATCGCACGGCCAGCTTCTGGTTTTCCTTCCCCAAAATGAGTGATAGGTAAGTCTAAACTATGTATTTGCGGCTATCCACAAAGTAGAGTGATTCATAAAAGCTTACACTGGGAATACATAATAGAGTAATGTTACCAACTCCTGCCTTCATATATCTCTTCCCCCCCTCCCCCCGGGGTCACCCACAAAACATTCGTATTGGCACCAATAGAGTTTCCATCATTTCGCTGATATCATAAGCGTAAATTCTCAAAATCTTTAACAAGCTAAATTGAAGCAACTATTTGTGTGGGATGAAAACCAAATCAACTTTAGGTTGATTACTCTTGAAATCACCATAGCACGCCTATGTTCAACAATCGCCTTGCACTACAACTATTATTTCCCTAATCTAAGCGGACATTACACTAAACCTGAAAGAAGTTCTAGTGAATTCTCTCTCTACTTCGCTTTAAACATCACGCAATTTCTAAACAAACCAAAAGCACAAATGCCAGATAATAAAAGTAAAACCAGAGATTATAGGCAGAGGCATAGCCTTGTTTATAAGCTTGTGCACTCGACAATGCTCTAAATTGCTACTCTCCGGACAAACTATAAACCGCAATGACTGAATTGATTTCAGAGTTATTATTCATAAACGATATTGTAGTATGCGACGATTTGAAGCCATGATATATGAACAGTGCTAGAAACGTAATTGACTTCCAATATTATATCCAATTTGGTCTTCTGATTTTAATAGGAATTCCAGTTCTGTAGCTCACAAAAAGCAATCACATGAACGAATAATATCTATCAACATCAAAATTACCCCTTTCATTGCATCCTGGCCCAGTAAAACTCAAGTAAAAATGGGGATCTACAATTTAAAATTGCTAGGGGTTGATGGGGCATATATTCCCATCAACTTTTCAAGGGCCTTAATCAGAATGGCTTACCTTGACTTGTGCACCCTTTAATTCAATGAATTGTGTCTTCAAATGGGGAGGAACTTTCTCTGGACCAGGAACAGAAATAGCTGCCACCATGAGCGGCAACAAATGAGGGATATTCGTCTGAACTAGCCGACTATACAACTGAAACAAAAACATGACCACCAACGGACTCTCAGTAACAATTTTAAACGACCTTGTACTGGGATTTAGTTGGCCAGTTCCAAGATACCCAGTAATAGCACCACTAAGCCCGCTTCCACTTGAAGAAGGAGTCAATTGATCAGACGTGTCCATTGGCTTCATATCATCTCCACCTCCAGGTGTGCCAACGGGTGGAACGGCTGCCATTGCCGCACCATTCTCAAAGAAATGGCTCACTGTCAATCTAAAATTTTGGTATATTTTACACACGAAGTCTAGGAATGGCTGCACTTCAGCCTCAAGCGTAGGCCGGAAATTCCTAAGCAAGTCAAAAATGATACGTATACAGATCAATCCATTTTCTTCATTATCAGTGGTGAGCACTTGCATTGCAACCTTCAACAAGTCCTGAACAAAGGGTCGAAGAACTTCACTATGTGGCAGACGGTTTAAGATCTCAACCACAGTGTTGCGGAGCTTGTGTTCGGGATTATCACTTAACTGTGGCTTCGTTATCTGAAGAAGAATCACGGAGCACGCTCGAAAGTAATACTTTAAGAAATTCAAGTACTCCGCCGTATGTGCTATCTCTAGACTATCCCGTACCTCCATTGCCATCTGTAGTCTTGTTTGAATTGCTGTTACAACCCGAAAAACAAAAGAAGGTAGAAAAACGAGTTGGTCTCTCTTGAATGAATATGAAGCAAATCAAACAATCCTCAAAAAAAGAAAAAGCATACCATGGCACAAAATTGAAAGTATAATATACAACTTTCAAATCAAAAAACAATTAGCACATTAAAAGTGTTAGTGGCTTTTCACGAGAAAACATGGAAAACAGAAATTCCTATGAATTGGAAAATGGATGAGTTGTTTGGTCGACAACAAAATGGCTTAATGGAGTATAATTTCAATTTCTCATCGTCAACCAAACACTTAAACGATATTACTATTCATTCAGATTTCATGGGAACGTTGTCTTCCCACATAAACCAAACGACCACTAAATGTATCACACAAATATACTTGATCAACTCGATCCCCGCCCCCCAGCACTCTAAAAACAAGTAAACAATACAATTGAACAATCTTATAGCTTCCATACTTAATAGAGCATGAAAAATGAAAATGCAATTGAACAGAACAATACAATTTTCAGCAAGCAACTTAAATCACAAGTTAAAAACAGTTCAATAGAGATAGATAGAGAGATTACGGAGGTCGGGATCGATGAGGAGACTAGAATGCTGCTCGAAATTCTGAATGGGACTCATGGCGGGAAAATTTTTAGGGAAAAAACCCTAAAACTCACTGAAAACACACTGGTGTAATTCAAAGATTTCGACTTTATTTCTAGGGTTTAACACATTGATGAACTTCAAAGTGAACCCATGAAGGAAAAAGGAAGCAGATTGAAGGGCGCGTTTGGGGAGGAGAAAAATGTGAGCTTGGATTTCAGGGGATTTTTGAAGGGGGTAAGTTAGAATTTGTATAATTTGAGCAAAATAGGTATCTCCTATGGGAATTTGATGGGTATTATTATTAACTAATGTTCTAAATTACACAAAAACAAAGAGGATTATTGATGATGATGATGATGATGATATGGTTGAATTTGGTGTTTGTAAAATCTCACTCTTGTTTTTGTTTTTGGAGTTGAAACGAGGTTTTGATGTTTCCCAACTCGTTTGAGTTTCTTTCTGTTCCCCCTATTGTTTGTTGCACCCATTCTTTTTATAGTCTTATTTGAGTGCAAAGTCTTCCAATATTGTTTTTGTAAATATAATTATTTATATTGATTATATTATTTTTATTGATTATATTATTTTTATTGATTATATTATTTTTATTGATTATAATGGTCATCAAAAAATAAATAATAAATCATCAAAAGAAAATGATTATAATGTTCATCAAAAAAATGAGTATAATGTAATTTTAAGATGGTAGTTTTATTATTACTGAGTTTTTCTCCTAATTGTATGTTTGTGTAGATTAAAACTTATTTTTCTAAAAAATGGTTTTAGAGTTGAAGTAGATAAAGCCCATTTTATAGTAGTATCCGATTAGTATTAGTTTGAAATTGGCTAAGTGAGTTTGTTCTTCCGTGATTATTATTGGCACCTGAAACCAGCTCTATTAGGATAAAGGAGGAGGATGGCTCGTCTAGAAGAGGATTGTATGATAATAAGATTTAAAAATTGCAAGATTTTAAGTAAAAAAATGGTGAGACATGTGTATCATTATGATGAGATATTATATCTATGATAAGATGTTTAGAAATTTTTTTTTGTGAATAAAAGTGTTGATCAAGAAAAATGTCATTAGAAAAATTTAGCAAGAATATATTAGACGAAAAAAGATTATCTCAGCCTCTTTAACTTTTTTATTTGTTCCTAACTCTTTTGTCGCCTTACTTTCTTTCACGATCATTGACTTCAATCTCCCATGAGAAGGAGGGAGAGAAGAACTCGAAAAGCTAGATCGACTCAAAATCCATAGCCACTTCACTTCCCAGTTGTCCGTTAACAAACAATATAAAATGTGGTAGATGTTGTTATAAAGGCAAAAGCTAATAGGAGCCCTAGTACGTTGATACACGGTGTCATTTATAATACACATAACGAGTTATTATCCCCGACAATGCTCTAGATAACCAAGTGTGATAAGATATGTAGAAATATAGTTTATTTATAACATATATATTAATCATTACAATAATAACAACAACATGGCCACAATGCTTCAAAGGCGAGTTAAACACATTTGAGGTACTAATGTTTTGTATTTTTCACCTTTTGGGACCCCAATGTTAAATTTTTACCTTTTGTTTATTGAAAATCATTTTCTGGTTTGAAGTTAACCATGGGTTAGTATAGTGGGCTCCAGGTAGTAAGGGTCATGATTTCACTCATGAAATCATCAGTTTGGTACTTCTTCCAATATCTAAAACACAGGGTTTTGCTTGAAAGCACAACTTAGATGATCAGTGTACTTGGCGCCAACAAATCACATTCCCTAGCTTTTTCACTTCTTGCAACTTCCTTCCTCACGTGAGCAACGACATTTCATCACCATTGAATTCAAACTCCTTTTTTTTCCCAAATTCGCAAACTTCTTCTAGATAACGATGTTTTTTTACTTGATCTTGTAATTCAGTTGTATGACTACACATACGAATTTCAATTTTTTTTGATGAATTTTTTCTGTCGTTATGTATAATTATTTGTTGTTCGTTTTCCATTTTAATTGTGTTTTTTGTTATGTAGTTGAATTTTGGACGAATTTTTTGATGGGGAAAAGCGGGTTGTAACAGGGTAGGGCGGTTAGTGTTTAAGAATTTTGGTAAGACTAGGTGATAGAGGAACATAATTGAATGTCTATGCCCACACATTGTTCGTAACTTTATCTGGGAAAACTATCATTTTCTTTGATTTACAATGTTGCAAATCACACTATTCTACTGTCTTCTCTTCTTTACTTCCCACATGTTGTACCTGATTTTTTTTAGGATGAACATTGATTTGTTTTGGATTTCAACTAGTATTTAGACTCAGGCGATGCTCTGTGGTTTATCTGTATTATACGTTAGTACTTTAATTCAATTAGAATTTGGTGTAGAAAGATACCGATTAAAAGTTATAAATTAGTAGTTTTATTCATAAGTGCAATTAAAATATTGTTTTTCATTGAAAACATATAATATCATTATTAGTATTCATGAAAGAAGCAACAACAATGTAATGTCGCAATGGTTAGAGCATTTTTCTCCCATACTCGAGGTCGCGAGTTTGAAACTCCTTATGGACAATTTGCATTTTTTTAATGAGAATGACGTTGATAAAATGTTGTTGAAAAGAAGGGAGAGTGACACGTGGCGGATTGCAATCTGTGCTTACGCTTTTTAATATATATATATAGATATTCAGTTTTTTTGTTGAAACTCCCTTTGTTTTAAGCTGCCATCTATATACACAGTGCAATTGCTTGTAACGATAACTTCCAACTAATTTATGATTATTTTTTTAAGCATTAAAAAAGCTCAGGTGAGTTAAATGTGAAAACTATGAGTTAACTTACTTGAAAACTAAACTCAATACTCAAATGGTGAAAATAAAACTTTAGGGTCCAAAAAGGTGAAATGTACAAAACATTAATACCTAAACATGTGCTTAACTCCCTCAAAGGCTTCCTCCATAAGACGAGGTAAGGGGGTGTATGTAATCTAATTATAAAAAAAAAGATGCATGTAATCTTCCCCTTGTGTAAAATGATTGTAATCAAAGTTTAGGCATACCCCGAGTATGATTGGCTTTTATTTTCATATCAGATGTTTGACTCGTAAATAATAGTTTATAGTTAGAGCGGCTAATTAAGTCTTTACTTTGCAATTCATAGGTCACCATTCTGATCTTCATATATATTAAAAATATTCTATGTGTGAATGGAAATTATAGAATAGACACGGTGACATATGGTGTGCTAACATGAACTGACCATGCTTTTTAAAATATATATATATGAAACAGAAATAAAAAAATAATTACAAAAAAGGATGGCGTAGTGGTAAAGTTGTAACTTATCAAATGATAGGTTGTGAGTTCAAACTACTTAGACGACTTCTTGTAACAATGTAAAAGGAAGGGACATGTCATAAGTACATTAACGTCATATAAACAAGTGATATGGGCCGACACGCGTATCGACATGCAATGTGAGGTCACACTTTTGATATAGAAATATTATTTAGATTTAAGTTTGCCTCGCTAAGTCGTTAAGGGCATTAAAATGAAGGAAAGGGGAAATTACCAAATGTTCTTATATAAGAAATGTCTATTGTTCTATTTCTTGTACAATATCATCACATTAGGTGTAAACCCCGCGAGTCATATGAATTATATATTTAGAGTTTCTTTTATAAAAAAATCACCCTATAAATATATTCGCTTCGTTTCAAATAGCTAACTCTCGTAAAACTCCACAATAAACAAGAACTAATTATAATTACCTAAAAAAAATTGATTCAAGTTAAGACTCCTATGTGAAAATTTAATCACATAAGCGTCAATTCAGTTGTAATAATAAATTTTAATTATTATATCATACATTGTAAATATACTAAATAACTCTAGCACGCATGTTGTTCTAACCCATAGAGTGCATTCTCTTTCTAACATCTCACACACGTTTTAAGATGAAAAATTGAAAATAGATGGACCAATTGATTCATTAGTAAAAGAGGGAACAAGTTGAGTGGTGAAGCAAAAATTTTATTTTTACATAAAAGAAAACATGCAAATTAAAAATGAAGTAGAAAAACTACAATTCAAAATACTATATTCATTGGCTACTTGATGAGCTAGATGGATATAGGTTTAGGGCACGTGATAATAGTACACCATAATAGATCCTTTCCCAAAGAATGATTATGGGTCAACTCCATTTTATACATATATCTGCTTCACAACTTATCTCCAAAATTATGACAAAGAGTAAGGAAATCGGTATAAACAATAACTTTAGTAACTCCCTGTGAAGTAGCCCAACGCAACCTTGAAACAGACATAAGCTTCTACATGTAGGGCGAATCAACTATATCTTAGGATTCATCATTTAATTGGCCTAATAATCTCTGTAAGTTGATCGAGGATCCAACCTATTGCCACAAGGTGAGTGGTAGAGTCCAATTAGCAACAACTTGAAGCAATACCACCATGAAACAACCTCCTAGATAAGAATTTCTTAGTTGCAATACTACCATGAAACCACCTCCTTTAGAAATAGTTTCCATTAAAGGAGTGAAGCACTAACTTCTACTTTAGTTGGCGAGAAATTAATTATTTATTCTAGATTGCACCAAAAAGGTTAATTTGAAAATAAGATTCATATCTCACACCTGTAAAATCGTAGGATCAAACAAAATTAAAAAATATTTTCATCACTCTCGGAGAATCTTGGCTGTTAAGTTAGGATGCAATGTAATAAAGCACCTTCTTTCACCAATCTTTTAACAAAAGTATTCCACCGACATTTGACTCATTACATAACTTATCTTAACTCACTGCTTTTGGAAATCAAACTTATGTAACTCTAACTAAAACTCCCAACTAAATGGATTTATATCTTTTGAAATAATAACTTCAGCTCACTCTGCAAAATCATAGTCACATGGACGAAACATATAAAAAACTTAATTAATAAAATAACTAATTATCTAATTAATAAAGTGGTTAAGATGTTTTTTATTTTATTATTTTTTAAAACCGTTGGTGTGTTCTTATATAATGGAGATTAAACTCAGTTGCGGCTCTTTTTTACTTTCAAACATTTCGAAGATTTTCCAACGAGTTCTATTTGCATGTGGTGAAGATAGAGGAGGAATTTATCGGTTATAGACTTCCTACTATCAAAACAAAATCACAAGTACCCATCATTACAAACATTATCCTCTTTCACAATCGATGTACTAAGGGTCTGTTCATTTCAGCTTAATTTCAGTTCAGTTCAGCACTAATCAGTTCGATT
Organism: Patellifolia procumbens; assembly: GCA_947645195.1. Taxonomy (NCBI): domain Eukaryota; kingdom Viridiplantae; phylum Streptophyta; class Magnoliopsida; order Caryophyllales; family Amaranthaceae; genus Patellifolia; species Patellifolia procumbens. Next base: position 8,486,567 of record CANSGD010000144.1, read on the forward strand.
CAGTTCAGCTCCAATTAGTTCAGTTCAATTCAGTTCAGTTCAGCTCCAATCAGTTCCTTTCAGTTTTTTTTGCTAATTTATTTGTTTATGTGATTTAGCTAATGATATTGATAATGGCAATTTAGTTTAGACATGCCTTATGTCTAATGATATTGCTAATAATATTGCTAATGATAATTAAGCCAAATTCATACTTTTTAATAGATTACAACAACGACAACAACAATAACAATAACAATAATAATAATAATAATAATAATAATAATAATAATAATAATAATAATAATAATAATAATAATAATAATAATAATAATACCAACATTCATAATAATAATAATATTCATTGTTGAAATGGTTATATTTTTTAATACACATTTTTATAGTTCAACTATAACGCAAAATAATAGTACTACAAAACATATACAAGTACTAGTTTAATAAAAAAATACCCTCTTAAAATTAGGAAAAATTAACAGGAATAATCCAAACTATTGATCATCTTCCCTAATTAATCTCACCTTTAATTATTCTCAAAATAATGCCAACTATTTCCCTCCCTTCTCAAAATAAACTCACTTGACTTGGAACCTGTTAAACAGGTTGAGAATGCCACGTGTCACATAGACATTGGCCAAAAATAAATAAAAGTAAAAAAATAATAATAAAACCCTCCCTCCTCTTCCCAGCCACCATTGCCCTCGGAAACCGCCACCTACCAACCCGAAACCACCTTTCCCCCTTCCCAGCCACCATTAAACCGGAAAACGCCACCTGCCCATCCGAAACCACCTTACCCTTCCCTTCCCAGCCACCACAAAACTGAAAAACACCAGCTACCCACCCAAAACCACCTTATCCTCCCCTTCCCCGCCACCAGTAACCCACTCGAAACCACCTCACCCTCCCTTTTCCAACCATCACTAACCCGGAAAACACCACCTACTCACCCGAAAACCCCAACCGCCCACTCCTTTGCCTCCCACACCGTACCTTCACCCCAATCTTCCTCACAACCACCAACAATTTTCGTTACCCCCACCAATCTCCCATCACTTACCTCCATCCCTCAATTTTCGTTCACCCCCATCAGAGAGGGGAATGTGTATGGTCTGAATTGGGGCGCCGCGTGCAGGTGCTACCGGAAATGGGAAGGTGCGTGGCGAGTTGTGTAAATCGACGAGCAGAGAGCGAAGGGGGATACAGTGGTTTACGGGCTGTGTGGGTGGAGGGAGAGGGAATGTGTGGTGGCTAGATGGTTTGTCGGCGGTGTTTGGGTTCAGGGAGACCTCCGGTGGTGGCTTGGGCTAAAGAGGTTGATGTGGCGTGGTGAGAAGAGAGAGAGAATAAGGAAAGGAGTGGGGATGGTGGCTGGAGTGGTGGTGGGGTTCCTTTTTTCTTTTTTTTTTCTTTTAAAGTGCAAGCAATAGAAATGTGCCATGTGTTGCCTTTTTACCCATTTAACAGGTTATAATTTAACTGAGATCGTTTTGGGAAGCATGTGTAATAGTTGGCATTATTTTGAGAATAATTGAAGGTGAGATTAATTAGGGAAGATGGTCAATAATTTGGATTATTCCTGTTAATTTTCCCTTAAAATTATGCGGGTCGGCAGGTCGTGTCATGTGGGTCGGGTTTAATAACTCAAGCAAAATGACTTAATAACTCATGTAGTCCATAAGTCAGGTATAAAATAAAATATAAAAAACAAATATTAGCCAAACCATTAGCATTACGAACATAACATTATACATTTATACAACATACTAATAAACAAGAAGCTAATTATATTTTAGTAACCTTGTGACTATAATTATACTACATAACATTATACTACATACTAGAAATCAGTAATCTAATTACATTATAATACAAACGTACATAACATTATCATAAACTTTTAATTATTTGTCCAATTTTATCGTGTAAGCTTGTGACTATAAATTATTGATGAAAGACAAATAGCAAATTTTTTTGTGATTATCCTAATTCCTACTTTTCGTAATAAAAGTTTTCACTTCAGTTAAACTCCAATCAGTTCAGTTCAGCTCCAATCAGTTCAGTTTAGTTTAGTTGTTTTCAGTAAATCTACACAGGCCTTAAGTGTAAAACCTCTTACAATCCCTCTTGATAATCAAAGGGTAGATGGTGCACTCGAGATTACCGTGCGCATCATACTCTCGCTAAAAAATGCATCTTTTTTAAAACAAAATGCACGAATTAAATGAATGTTGTACACGGGATGTACATTAGAAGCATTTAAATGTACATCAGTTCAAATTCAAAAAACAACTACCGCCACTAATATTTAAGATGTTCATTTATTTGATGTTATTGTTCATTCACAAACTTAATATGTTTATTTACGGATATCAAATGTACATTACAAAACCAACTTAATATTCCTCAAAAATCACTTGTACTCACCATTTTCATTCAAAATTTTGACAAATTGAAAGCATTTAAATATACATTAGTTGAAAAATCACTTTTTGAATTTGAGCTGACATACATTTAAATGCTTTCAATGTACATTCCCGCTCAAAAATCACTTGTACTCACCATTTTCATTCAAATTTTTGACAAAAAGCGGGAATATACATTGGAAGCATTTAAATGTACATCAGTTCAAAAATCACTTCTTTTTGAATTTGAACTGATGTACGTTTAAATGCTTCCAATGTACATTCCCGCTAAAAAATCACTTGGTCTCACCATTTTCATTCAAAATTATCCAAATTCAAAATTTTGCCCAAAAGGCGGGAATGTACATTGGAAGCATTTAAATGTACATCAGTTCAAAAATAACCTTTTGAATTTAAAGTGGTTTTTGAATTTGAACTGATGTACTTACATTTAAATGCTTCCAATCTACATTCCTGCTTGTTTGGCAAAAAATTGAATTTGAAAATTTTTGAAGGTAAATAGTGAGTATAAGCGACTTTTGAGAAAAATTAAGTTGGTTTTATGATGTACATTTGATATCCGTAAATGAACATGAACATATTAAGTTCGTAAATGAACAATAACGTTAAATAGATGAACATCTTAAATATTGGTGTAGGCAGTTGCTTTTCGAATTTGAATTGATGTACGTTTAAATGATTCTGATGTACATTCGAGAGTACTATGCACATCGTACTCTCGAGTGTAGGATCTAATTTGCTGTTGATAATACACTAATGACTACAATTACCTTCACAATCACAGGTGCACAACAAAGACTACCCAACATGACGCAATAAAAGGTAACTAGGAAACCGTAAGTGTAGATAAAGAAAAGGAATACCAAAATATAGAATGTAAGCAGAAAAATGCCGATCATCAAGCACTGTAAAAAGGAAAGAAAAAATGATTATGATCATAAGTAGCATATTATACACAGGCCGGAATTATCTGTTCCGCAAATGAGGCTGTAAAGGTGGAATTGTGCCTTGTGCCCCCAACAATATTCAACTGACAATACAAGAGCTCACACAAATTCAATCATCAATATCGTAATGAGCTGCCTGCAGGATTACTCATCTACAAAATAAAATCACTCAAGTTTCTCTAATTCACCCATCCTCTCTATTATCGCCTGCAAAATAATAATTTGCGATTTTCAAATGTCAGAAAGTGAGGGGAATCAAGCTACTATCATCAAAAAGCTCGGGTTAAACTGTGACTTGGGCTCAGCACATGGATCTCAGGTTTAGAATGCTAGAAGGCACCCCAAACAATAAGGGCCACATCTAACGAGCCAAAAGAGCAAACAAAAAGAAAATGAAGCAGCAGCTTCAAGGAAACACACCTTCTTACTCGTTTCCTGAAGCTCTCCGGCAAGGATGAATTCATCAAGAATCAGGTAAACCTATACAGAAATATAAGACGGAAGTAAGAAACCCAACGGCATTAAGCAAATGCAAGAGAAACCTTCTACAAAAAGCATCATGTAAACAAACAGCACAGGCTCACAAATTAGATCAACCTCAAGATCTGGGTCATTTAAGAAAAATTACTTGCATGACAGGTGTTTTACTAATGATATCACATACTCTAGCAAATAGGTGCCCCTCAAAACAGGCAATACATCATATGATGTATGCTGAATATCTAAGTGCTTAAAGAGCGACAAAAAGGTGAGACTTGGAGCGGATACATGATAGTAGTATATAACTTCGCTGACTCAGAACATCAATAATCACTAATGCTGACAATCAAACAAGGTAATACTGCAAGCAGTTCAAGGTTTGAAGAGAAGTATGCAGTCAAGACAGCCAATTAATTAAACTACCACAGTTGGAACAATATAAACACACATAATTTATGGTAATTTTATAAAAAAAAGGTCCAACTAAACTCGAGGAAGATCAAACACCATAGGAAGAATAATCAAATGGCTGTTAATAGTGAGAAAGGATGAATTGTTTTGGTCTGGAGAAGGCAGGAAGGTGAAATAGAGAAACAGATAACGAAGAGAAAAAGTTTTAATAAAAATCAAGGGATTAGAGTTGGAGTAAGGCCTACAAAGAGTAAAAGCAGCAGGCATGACCGCATGAGGCTTGTGCCAAATCAAGCACATAGGTCAAAAAGGCCGAGTTTATTTTCTTCATGGGTGTAAAGGATTCTCTTTGAAGTTACATGACATCTAGTTTAGCGTTGTAGTTGACTAGTTGTTATTAGGTGTCTTTTGAACAGTTGTGGTGGGCTTCAGTTTGTTCGGATTTCCTGGTTTTGCTCAATGCCTTGATGGGCGTGTTGCGAATTCTGTCTCTTTCTATTTTAATAAAATGGTCTTTCAATCATCAAAAAAAGCAACCAACGCAAAAGCAGGAATTCGGCTTCCCAAAAACATTATCAATAAATATAAATATAACAAAACAATAGAATTGAAAACAAGCATTGATAGAAAAAGATATTTGGAAAATGATAGTACAAACCTTATGAAAGTTGAAGACCAAATCCAGCTCACACACGTTGCTGAAAAAGTGGTCCAATATCTCCACAAAGAGATGAATGCACTCAAGGTAAGCTAACTCATTATCTGTGATATCAACACACATGGAGAAAAATAATCCAGCATAACGCCTGTAGATAACCTTGTGCGTGCGGAACTGACAAAAGGGAAGTAGCAATGAGTCATAATGTTGGTGCAAAAGTTATTCAGTAATTTTAAGAACAAGAATCCATATGAAAGCTAAAATGAAGACAAGCCTAGCTCAATCGACTAAGAAGAGCAATACTTTGAAGAGAAACCACAAACAATTGATTCCAGGACCTAATTTGCACGAGGAACACAAAAATAAAAAAAGGTGTCTGAGTTTAGAAGGAAAGCCTGTTTCCATTATTATGTGTAATAAAGAATAAAAGGACACCAATGAGTGCCAAGACTATACAAAAGGGGGATCCAACAAGTTTCATGCCAAAATAAGTTTGCAGGTCTCCCAAACAAAAAACCTTAATGACATAAAATCCGCCCCAAAAAATGGACTGCAGAATCAAGGAATTACAAATTTACAACCGATGCTCTTAATGAAATGATTGGCTTTGAGTTTACAAGATCCTAAAAAAAAATTGTACCCCGTATACCATCATAATGATAGATGCAATTAGTATTTCTGAGACCGGGTGTCCTGTCGATCAGCCTTCCCTGCCAGAACAGGGACTTGAATCTTCCTTGACATAGAAATTAATTGTTCGATAAACCAGCCCCCCCCCCCTTCCCCTCTCAGTCTCTCTCTCTCTTTCATGCGCACACACTGCTTCACAATCAGCAAAGGATTGGAAAACAAAGCACCGAGTTTCCGATAATTCAGGAGATTGTGACTAGTTCAGGATTGTATTCAGTGAGAGATAGTGGAGGAGTAGATATCACTTTTTGGACAACTTTGAATCATGAAAAAGCGGCTTGAACAATGGCAAACCAAGTTCAAAGCCGTTAGCCTGTACTTCCCCCCCCCCAAGCTTCCAAACACACTAACAGGGCCGACCCTGAGGGTACGCTAGTAGTGCTATGGCCTAGAGCCCACAGCTAAAGAGACCCCTAAGAAAATCACACGCGTTATGGGAAAAAAGCCTCTTTTGGATTTTTTTTCTCCTTTTTTTCTCTCCAATTCACACAAGAGATGACTCATCTGTTTCTCCCACTGTCCTTCAATTTCCAAATCGTAAGGCAGTGAAAAATCCCAATTCCCAACAAAAGAATTGAAAGATTAGTCTCTTACTTGCCCTCAGCCTTCTCCAACATCCATACTTGCATCGAATTATGTATAATTTTTTTTAACCTCACTAAACCCCTAAGATTGTGGAATATGCCATATTCTTGTTACGAGGGAATATCCAATAGGCCAACAATTTAAGGGGTTGCCCTGTCAAAGAACTCCAATCTTGTCAACCTTCAAAGTTAATCTGAAAAATAGCACTTTACTCACAAATACATTTTACAGATAATTGGTTTCTGTAAGAAGTCCAAACTTTATTCCTCTAGAGCAACAAACAACCTTCACAAGTATTTGGAAACAAACTCTTAAGTCTTAAGCATCTAGCTCCAGCAAAAGAGTGAAAGACAAATTAAACCACTACAGGGTTTACATCATATCTGTTGCATATAAATTTAGGATGTAATCATAATTCATAACTTGAGCTCACTAAAGCTAGAGCCTACACCGCACTTTCTTGCAACATACAGTAGTATGTTTGTTAGACTTCATCCATGACTTAGGGGTAAGCACTTGGCCATATAGTCCCAGCATAATCAAGCCCAACATCTGACTATGACTAAAAACCCTGCTCTCTCTTGCATGTAAAGATACGAGTAGAAAACACATAACAAAGACAAAGAGACAAATGACAAACAATATAGACGGAAAACACCCCTCACTAATAAGTACAAGAAAACACCACCAATGTCACAATAAATATTTATAAGACTCCATGAATTACAATCCTCCTCTCACAGGAATATAAAAAGTCTCCTAGTACTATTTATAATCTCTAACCTTGTTGTCCAAACAAACAGTAAGCCTAAACCATCAAAAGGATGTAATCCTACTCTTCTCCAAGAAATTAAAATTCTAGATTCCTTATAGATCTTTACGGATTAGAAAATCATAATATTCTATCTTCCTGAATTGATTAAAAAGTCATTAGGACATAATAAAATTATTAAAAAAAATCTACTCCACAAGGAGGTACGTCAAAATCAAAGCCTGACCACAAAAGGCTTGTCTTTGGGCCATTGAACCTGGCAAAAGGAGAACATCAAGAGAAGATAGGCTATTAGTAATCCACCTACTTAGGTCATTTAACAAATTTGTATTTCTTCCTTCATCACTTTTATGTAATATCACTACGAGTCTATGACAAAAGAATCCAAAATCACCTCGTGCTTAAGGGCCCTCCTATGTTGGACTATTGCTACTCACACTCTACAATATCCTACAATCTATAGACCCAAAAAATATTTCTAATATGGAGATACATGTATTCTGTAGCATGTAATCACAGTATCACACAAAGGAAATTTCTCTCCAAACAAAATCTTAAAGCCCCCATGCTTAAGACAACATATAAACCAAACTTCATAAGCATAAGAAACACTAACATGAGGCCTTAAGCGTAATTCTCTCCAACATTCTTCCATTTTCTAACTATGCCCCAAAAAGTAAAAACATGGATTTAATATATAATGCAGGGTTTGCAAAGGCCACACAAAATAAAAGTTAACGTCCAACAAGTACCTAGGTCGGAGCCAAATGCCTTCTTCGTTCTTCTACACATGCACCTATTGCTAGAAAACTAGAATACTGCCGAACATAAACATAGCAACACATATATTGATATCATCTACTCCTTGATAGATCCACCATCTATTAATAGCATCTACTCCTTTTCCCCCTTTATTAATAGTTGTTCCAAAAATATTTAAAGATGAAGTGTTTGTATGAAGATCAACCATTTATCAATATCATATACTCCTTTTCACTTTGATATAAATTATAAACTTACCCACTATTTCCCAGTCACATTTTTTTCCCCTCTCCCCAATAAAATTAATGATTACTACCAAACATCTCCCATCAGTACTAATTTTAACACTACTACCTCTCGTAGAGCACTCTAACAAACTCCTCTACGTAATCTACTGTGACGAAGGGAGTATCACGTGAGCCAAGAAAGGGCCTCGATATGTACACGAGTATAGCTTCGATAATAAGCTCTTTGCTTCCCATAAACACACAACAAATTTCTTCATGACTCCCTTCACACCTATTCCATAAGAAATATTGGACCAAAGCTCCAGTTATACCCGTCGTATAAGAGATGTTCAGAACTTGCAAAAAGCCAGGGGTAGATGGATCTTACAAAAGGCCAAGGGTTGAACTTGCTTACCCAACAAACATCTTGGAGAAAACCATTCATGAATTTAGTTGTATCCTAAGAAGCTTATGATTTGAGTTTGATTTATAAGGCTCCATTTTGTCCTCACTGCTACACCCTCCTGATATTAGCAAAACTGGGACACTGGTCCCTTATCAAAAACTTCTTTGTTTACAAGTGACCCTTTGAACAAATTACACGCTCCCAAAATAACTTCTCAGGGAAATATCTCAAAGCCTCTTGTTTGGAACAACATATAAAATATGAACCAAGCTAATTTCATATCAATATATGAAACACTAGCATGCTGCTGCAAAACAAAAGTTCCTCTAGTGTTCCTCCATTATCACATTATGTCCCAAGGTTTCAAAGCACGGGTTTGAAACACAAGTGAAGGTTGCAAAACTACATTTATAAGATTTAACGCAATTGTTATCGATCAGAATCCTGTCAACTCTATCAAGTACATTCATGTTCAATTCCAATTTCAGCATATGATTGCATGAAAATACAGACAAACTAACATTTCATCACCTCTCCATTAGGCTAGCAGATTGACTTAAATGTAGCCTAAAATGTAAAAAGGTAAAGTGAGACTTCAATAATGTTGAACACTGAAATAAATAACTCAACTATTAAGTCCCATCTCCTAAGCATTGGTTAAGTTGATGCGGGAAATGAAGTAAATTCAACTGTAAAGAGCCACACTGCCACACTATACCAAATTAAACAAAAGAACTAACCGATGACAAAGTCGACATAACGAGGGTACACACATAACACATGCACAAAGAAGGAGAACAAACTATTGTTTTGATAAAAACCCATGAAAACTAGCCACAAACTATTAGGAGCTGTTAATGTTAAGTAAGTTTGTATATATGATTATTGTGTTGATGGAAATCCATGGAATTTCCTATCATTCTCCATTCTATTTCTTTGGCACATAATTACCACCGGAATCGATCGTTTGCTAAATAAATTATGGAACTCCACAGTAGTTCCTTCCCAATTTTACCCGTCGACAATCATACTAAACAAATCATAGCAAAATCTCACCCCAAATTACTTCAAGAAATTGCAACGTCACAAATGATTCTCCGACATTGTATTATAAACCTTAAAAAACAAAAAAAGAAAGCAAACCTCGACGAAATTGGTGAATTTCGGGTCTCTATTTACTACCAATCGATGAACCTGAACAACAACACATAATCAACATAATTAAAATAGATAAAATAAGCAACAATCGAACATTATAGAAGTAATGATAATGAGTGATGCAAACCTCATATTCAACTTTGTGCTTCTCCGAATCTTCAAGAGGCACGTAGTACTTTGCCAAACGCGTCTTTCCTTGTCGGTTCTGTAATAGTATGAATCGGATCTGCCATTTTTTATCCAATTTTGAAGTGATAGAGAAAAATTAGGGCATAGCGATTCGAAAAAAGAGACGGAAGTGATTAATGAATACAATTATGGAGTTAGAAATCATTACCATTTTTGCAGGGAGATCGGAAGCGATTGGTAGGTAAAGAGTGGAATTTTTCTGCGTATAAACTTCTGGATTAGAGATTTTTTGACGCCGGAAAAAATGGCGGTGCGCCGGCAACGAGAGAGGAGTGAATTGGAAGGGGGAAAAGGGGTTGATAGTCGGGAGCTGGTAGTTGAGTCTTGAAGTGTGATCAACGCCGTCGAATTAGATTGGTAGACCATTTCTAATCCACCTTGCCTATGACTACTAGGTGACATGTCGCATACTCAAATGATTCGCGATATTTCGACTTGTTTCTCTATGGCAACGTATTTTACATATTGTTTATGTTATACTCAAATGATTTGTATATCAGGTGATTAAGCGTAGTTCTGCTATATTCTATTAGGTTTAACGTTTGTTTGTAGTTTGATATTTTGATGTATTTTGAGCTATTTCGAGAACACTTGAGTTGTTTGGAAGTGGAATGAACCATTTTGAAGTATGCGGATGCTCGTTGGAGACTCATGATCACATTCAGGATCACTTGAATGCATCGAAATGTCATTCTGATATGTTCTATAAGGACCCTGTCTGATTGAAGTTCGACAAAAGGCGGATCCAAGTTTCGTCTGAAGTCCCCAATCGGGTTGCTAAAAACCCAATTGAGTTGGTTTTAACCTAACTGGATTTGTGTCGGGCTAGTTCCTTTACGGGACTTTTATGAGTAGTTTTCAGTATAGCTTAAAGAGTTTTAAGTTCATAGTTGTAATGATTACTAAGTTCTAAACCCTTTTATTGATAGATTTACAATAAGAACTCTTAGTTTAACCCTAAATACATTGGTTTTTAGTTTCGTTTCAAAGATCGAAGATATTGGATTCATCACTTTATTCAAACACTAGTTAATTCAAGTTTGATTTCTCTATTCCCTTATTCTATTCTCAATTATGTCTTTAATTATGATTACATTTCTTCCATTTTTTGGTAGTTGTGACACTTTTGATTTTACAGACTCTTAGCAATTTTTGGAGAGGAAAACGATAAATAGAAAGATAGTAGAGGACCCATGTGATAGGAGAGAGATAGAGAGAAAGATTTGCCCAAAAAGAAAGTGTCACAATTAATTAAAAACTTCCTCATTTATCACAATTATAAAAAAGGAGAAATAGTTTTTATTGCCATGACTAGTGATTGAGTAGTTCTACTTTAAGATTGAGTTCAGCCCTAGCATATATTGATTATTTTGTTTCTATTAATTCTATGTTATTAAATCATATGATTAGGGTTTGATAAATTTGTTTTCATCATCAAATTGCATCATTGTTAGCCCTAGTTTTATTGTCAATGAAAGTTACAATTGAAATTAGGATTTCTTTGTGGCAAGTTTATTAATTTTATCGATTGAATTCATCAACGAGAGTTGGGGTTCAATCTAGTTTGGCTTGTCATCGGTTTAGGTTCTCACATGAAAATAGTGAGAATCGAGATTAGGAATTTCGTTGACATTGATTCTTAATGCATCTAAATTTGTATGTTAGCCACAAAAATAGAAAACATGCATATTAGTTAGGCCTTTTGTAGTTACGAAAGTGGTTTTAAGGTAGTTTGTTTTCTAAAGAATGTCTTCTCTTCTAATCTTCGATTCATTAATTGGAAAGTAAGTTGTGTGTGATCATGTCATCTTAGTGGTGATGCTTAGTCTTAGTGCTTTATTATCATAGTTATTATCATCATTTTATCCTACTTATTAGCTTCAAATAGTTCTTGCAATCGATTTAGAATTGTGTAGCTATTTCATAGTGTAGAGTCAACTAGTATTTAGTCTTGCACCTCCCTGTGTTCAACCTGTTTGTGGTACAAAACTCTTTTACTTGCGGTATTAAAATAGATCCCTAACACAAATTACTCTGACAAAAAGATCAATATATGATTGGTCATCTTTTTTATGGTTATTTTCTTGTTGTACTTGTCAATCTTGACTTGGACAATGAAAGTATCTTCAGGAGCTACAACAAGTCAACAAGTATATAGCCAAACTCTAATTGTACAAGGAATATGACCGCAAACGACGGGTGAGTGCAAATCTGCTTCAAGCCCAATCTCTTAAAACCACTTCATATTTAAACCAATTACGACAATTCTAATTCTTTCATAAGGGACAAGGGATTTTCCCTACTTTGTATGAAATAAAGTAACAAACCCAAGATTTAGCTACTATTTCTCTACATTACAAAGCACAAATTGGCGTCTCTCTCCAGTAATACATGCCATAGGATCGAGGAACTTAAAGTTCATAACTGTTTATCAACTGTTGTGAACAATTAGGAATGAATAAAGTCTTCTAATAGTATTTTTCTCGAATTGGGTCCAAAATTTTACGCTCTCCTTAAAATTCTCTATTTTCCCTCTATATTTTCCCAAAATAATGTTATGAACAAAATATTAACAATTAGGAATAGAGAAATTACTTTCTCCCTGGAAAGCTCATAAAATAATAACTTATTAAACAAATCCTCATTATATTATCTTGCGCACTAAATTTTTAAAAAACCCTATTAGAAATTTCTCCGAGCCCTGAAACCTTACCTTTATAGTTTCAAAAACACTTATTTCAATCACCCCACACATTCTTTTACCTTTTCTATTAAATTATCCTGGCTCAAACCCACACATTCTCTTAACTCTTTTCTCAATAGAAAATTTAGCATCGAGTTTTGGCGGGATTTTGATCTTAGGACTAGTTTGGAGTTGAAGAATCCATAATCAACACAACTTTTCCTTATTTACCATACCTTTACAAAAAAGTTAAGTGCAAGTCCTCCGATAACTTCTCTGTTAAACTCTATTTATTATAGTATCTATATATATATTAAAAAGCGTAAGCAAGCATTGCAGTCCGCCACGTGGCGCTATCCCTTTTTTCAATTACATTTTATCCATGTCATTGTCATAAGAAAAAGTATAAATGTTGTCAATATGGAGTTTCGAACCCATGACCTTCGCATATGAAAATATGAAATAAAGAGTTTTAACCATTGTGCTACCACACTCTTCATGCTTCTCTTATCATAAATAAGAATATCATTATGTGGTTTAAATGACAACAAGAAAGAAAAAATAAATTATAAATGTTGTCTGTATGGAGTTTCGAACCCATGACCTCCGCAAATGAAACTAAGAGTTTTAACCATTGCGCTACCACACTCTTAATGCTCTCAGATCACAGATAAAAATATTATTATGGGGTTTAAATGACAATCAAGAAAGACTAAATTATAAAGGTTATCAATATGGAGTTTTGAATCCATGACATCAGCACGTGAAATAAAGAGTTTTAAACACTACTCTACCACACTTTTAATACTTTTTCTTATCACAAATAAAAAGAATTATTATGGGGGTTAAAATGACAATCAAGAATTAAAGTACAATCAAATGCATAATATAAATTAGATGAATTATTTTATTTTCTTAGTCTTCATTTCCTTTTACCTTAATCTAACTGTGGGAAGTAAAGAAATTTCTTTCATTACAATCTTTCATGATCCTTTTAATTGGTTAATTTGTTATAAAATTATGCCCTTAAATTTTTATTTTTATAAATAAAAAATTATCATCAATGAAGATATTATTTTAACTCAATTAATATAAAAAATAGACCTGTGACATCGCTGGGACCACAAATTACTTATCTTTTAAAACAATTGTGCCAAAGGAAAACGTGTCAAATTTGTAGACAATTGGTACAGTAATACTTGCAAGTTGCAACCATCCGTACAAAGATGAAAAATGAAAGGAGCAAAGTCCAAATCAAAGGTGGGCCCTTTTCGTTAATATTTTTACTAATTAGGTAAACCCAAGTCTCCTTTCATTTTCTTCCCAAATGCTAAGATCCATAGCTTAAGAGTGATAATATTAGTGGGTTTTTCTAACCGATTACGATACTACACTACAACCACAACGCAAATAGCATAAGTCCAGTGAAGTGGAAGCCAAGAAATGTAGCAGAAACCACTAATACTACTCTATCCTTTGCCTTGTTTATGAACCACCAAATATAACAATAATCATTACATGTAACATAGAGTTAGTTTAATCAACCAAATTTATATCTTCTTATGAATTTCATTGATATAAAAACCTCACCATTTATGTCCATCTTCATTTTCAAACTAAAAAGTTAATTGCTACAAACAATACACTTAATTTGGAAGGCTTGATAATAACTTTAGCTGACATAGGCGACATGGAGATAGAGCACGGCAGTGTGGTGGTCGTGGGAAGGGCAATCATTGACTCTCGGCCGCCGTTCCGATCGGTGAAAGAAGCTGTTGCATTGTTCGGAGAGAAGGTGCTAGTTGGGGAGATTTATGCCAAGCAACTCAAAGAGGTTATATATCATCAGTATGATTGTTCTTTCTTTTTAAACATATACTTCTAAGCTTGCATGCTCGCTTTTCATTTGCACTAGCTATAGCAATTAGCAATATAGCATATATATAGGGGCTAGCTAGTAATTCTTTGGTTTTTAAAGTTTAATTCATTGGCATATGGGTATGGCATGGCTATTTAATTATTGTTGGCATATATGATGCATGCATGATAAGGTAGGGGAGAAAAGGAGGAAGTATTACTGTACCTATACATAGTTCTTAATTAAGCTTTATCAGAGTCATTTAAGAGGATCTACAAAGTAACATGCAATATATATAGCGCGCATAATCTTATCAACCGACTCAAATATTTAAAGTACATTGTTTGTTCAATCATGTTAAATCCCTCATATTTCACGTGCTTGATTTTAAATAAATCAATTTTGACAGGATCTTCTTACTTCATATTTTTCAAATATAAATTTTATTCTAATCAGTGGTAATGAATAAAGTAAGTCATAAAGTTTCAATAAGTGATTTAGTGTTCTTTCACATGTGCACTTTAAATGAAGTACACGCACACATACACTTGATCGCCCGAACTTGTTTAATAACCATAAATAATGCCTATAATGATTTTCTTTATAATTTTATTATTATAATGGAACTTCATACTAACATCGACAATGCGTGGTAGTCCATAGAAATGAAAATCAATAAAGACAAAAAAGTATTATTTGTCCACGTACAGGCCAATTATAATTATCATAGACATGCATGCATAGAGCGAGATAATATTGCATGCTAGTTAATGCTATTTCTATTTGATGCATAGATGAAGGTATCGAAGAACGTTACGGAAAAAGAAGATGTACCCTCAACACTAGCAAATAAAATAGTATCAGCTGAATTAGAAGAAACGAAGGAAAACCTACAAAAAGCAAGAGAAGAAGGCAATTACATGGCAAACTGCCTAAAATCTTTAAAAGAAGAACTTGAAGAAACAAAGAAGGAGCTCCAAAATCTGAAAGCTGCAAAAACTGTGGTGAAAAAAGAGCACACAGAAGCCATTAATCCAGAGATTGAAGACCTCAAATTTATTGAGATTAGTGCTAATAAATTTTACAATAATAATAGGAATGATGAAGAAGATGAATTGCAAAAGAAAAAGTTTGTGACATTTGCAAGTCCACCCTCTTTAATTAAAGAAATCAAACAAAGCCTTAAGGATGAAAGAAGTACAAGTAGGTTGGGGAGGAGCTCTTCTTTTAGGAAGGAGGAGAAGAATAAGAAGCCAGTTCTTGCAATCATGGGATGGCTTTTCCCAAGGAAAAAAAGAAACTATGAAGGTGTTCATGATCGTTCTCCTAATCATTAGCTCGTGATAAAAAGATATATCTGTCCGAATTTTGTGGTCACATTATTAGTAGAAATTATACTATGATTGTGACAAGGGATTTTCCACGAATGAGTGAATAATTGTATATGAAATCAATATGAAGGGTTTAGAGAAATATAGAGTTTCATAAAAAGTGCAACTTGCAACTATGCAATGTATATTTTTTGAGTGTTATATGATTTCGGTTGAATTTTGGTGACAACTATAAATGAGATTTGAGCACTATGAAGAATATTAGTAAAGTCACTACAAGAATAACCCTCATCAACGACGGGAAATCCTGTTGTTGATGAGCCGTTTCTCGTCGTAATAGCCTTCTACGACGAGATTTCCGTACCGTCGTCCCCGGTCGCAAAAGGCTCCGTCGCAAAAAACATTACGACCAGTTCATGTGGCTCGTCGTAATTGATGTTTTACGACGAGGTGGAAAACTCGTCGCAACAAGTGTTCTATCTACGACGAGATAACCTGTCACAATTCAATTTTTGGAAATTCAAATGATTCTTTTTACGACCAGAATTTCTTGTCGTAAATCTTATTTTTGAAAATCGTTATTCACCTAACGACGATTAATTTCCGGTCGCAATTATACTCTTGGAACTATTTCATTACACCACTAACGACCACATTTCTTGTCGCAATTATATTTCATGCTTTTGTTGCACCACGTTTTACGACCATATTTCTTGTCGCTATTCTTTTATTAAATGAGTTTCGTAGCAATATTACGATCGCATTTGTTTCATTTTCTGCCGCATCAAATTGTTACATTTCGCGACCATTCTTGCTTTGCATTCACTATATTTACCTGTAAACCATATGTCAATCACTTCGAATATCATGATAAAACATAATTCATAAGTACATAGATGTCCAAATACAAGTACCAATTACAAAAGTATTTATAATCTTAGCCAACGGTTCAAAACAATAAAAAAAGTCTAAAGAAATCTGTTAAAAGTTTCACAAGCTAAAAAACCATAACTATTGTAGTTCTTCCACATAGTAGAAAATGTCATAACCCGCAATATCCACATCATTCCAACTCAAGCTTCACGTAAGGATCTCCTCCACACTAAGCCCTCAAAACAAAAGGTAACAAATTATAAATTTCAATGTATAAATTTTTAACACAGAGCAGACAGAGTAAAAGTATAACTAGCAATGAGGAAAGGAAATTAGAAGTATACAATGTGTAAATGCAATTAGCTATGAACCAGGCAAGATTTAATTAAAAAAGAGGATGAATTGAACTGGTAAAGGCATGAATAAGCAGAAACTTTTCATCTTCATTCTGCTTTGTTACAGCAATATGAAAGCAAATATATCTAGCATAAAACACCACTAAACCAACACCAAACACCACCTATAACAGCCCAAACAACCACCTTATCGCCACCCTTTCTGTCTAAAATAACCACCAAGTAACTAACCATAACTAGCAGCCCTTCCACCAATCAAAATACCACGAAAACAACAACAAACAGTGCCTAAAACCTGAAAACATCCAGCGAAATACAGCACAGCAAACTCAACCCAAAGCAGAGTAAAATCAAGGGAAGAGTTTTAATAAGAGTTTGCAAATTACAAATTACATATTTATCTGAATTGAATGGGGAGGGCTTTTCGAGGCAGTGTGGTATTGGGTCGAGAGAAGACGGTCCTAAAATGAAACTTATTGTACTTCATTCTATATGGAACTTATCACAACTGATTGGAACATATTAGAACTTATTGAAAACTGATCTGACAAACTCATTATTCCTGAAACTTCTGCTTTGGGTTTGTCTGCTTACTAGATTGTATCTCAACACAACCACCAAAACTTAACCAGGTATCTCAACATAACCACCAAAACAAACAATCTGTATCTATCATTCCGCAAAATGAAGATCAAAATGATGCAATAGGGTACATATTCCTACTTAATGCTACTGTTACAATCACTTATCTAGCTAAAATTTCAGTCAGCAAGCTGCAAGTCTGCAACTACAGTCCAGCTACAAGTCCTAGAAACTCAGCAGTAGCATTAATGAATAAATCAAAAACACACATTTGGTCAAAGCCAATTAGTTGGAATGGGAATGGGAATGGAGGAGCTTAGATTTAGAAGATGATGGTTTATGGAAAGGAAATGGAGGAGCTTAGTTAATTGAAGAAGAAAAACAGACCTAGAGATCGTCTTTTCCTTGTTCTTCAAGCCAACTTGTTCATCCTTCTCTCTGATTTGCTGCAGATATTAAAATGAATGAGTAACTTAGGCACCAGCAAGCTGATATAAAAACCTCAACAAGTCACAAGTGGTGTTTCGGTCCTTATCTAAAGGAAATAGAAAGCTTAGGCATCAGAACCCCGTCCTTCCAAAACTGACGACAGAAGAAAAGGATAACATAAAGGCCTCCCAAGTTCCATAATTTGTATTTTCCTCTATATGCATTGATAAATGTTTTCTCTTTCTTAATAGAACATGTATTTCTGGCTTAACATTTAGGAAAGGTCTAGAATTTTAGCTTTCTGTTTATTATGTTTTGTTCAATGCAGGAGTTCTAATTTTCCTTCGTTCTAATTTCCCCACTATTCTTACCTTGCTTCTACCTAGAAGCATTGCAAATTTTGCAATGTTCTAATTGTTCATCTTCTTTCCAAAACAACATACAATCATTAACACAAGCATCAATCTTTTTATATGAAAGCCCCAAGTCTTTAGTGGTCTTTTTTGCATCATAATAGGAAACAGGAAGAGTTGAGTCTTTTGGCAACAAATGATCTTTCAAGTATTGCAATAACATAGTAAATGAGTCATTACTCCACCTCCCAAGAGTTTTAATATGAAGCAAGTTAACAATTGTAGACAATCTTGAGGACTTAGAACCTTCAAATAACGGCTTTTGCATATCATCAAACAATCTAAAGAATTTCTTAGCATCATCATTTGGATCTTCAGCCCGCAAATCATTAGAAGAGTCATTTTCAGCAAAACCACTACAATTAGGAAAAAAATCCCTAAGTATTGTATCCATCTCATTTTCATTATATCATTTAGTAACTCATCATCTCCTACTTCTTCGCTAACTTCTTCGCTAGATTGTGATTCCAAAGTACCCTTGTAACGCCCCGACGTCTAATTACCTGATTAAGGCACTAATAGCAGCGGAAAAACCCTATTAGGCCGAGGCATTACTGCCGTATTCTCCGTTAGGAAAATACAAGGCAACATTCATATATTAAACTTTAACGTTAACTTGATTAAGTGATAAACAAAGTAACTTAAGAACCTTATTACATTAAGTAACAGTAACCTAATACTCTAGTAATTCTTATAGTTCACCAAAAAGAAACACAAGTGGTAATAACTACTAAAACTTATATGAGTGAATCCTCGCCACTACTCGTTATCGTCTTCCCCAGCTGTACCTAAAACATAAATACAAAAACGGATGAGTCGAGAGACTCAGTAACAGACTACTCTAGCAACGTAAATTCATTTCAATTCATTTTATTTATAAAACAGGGGAGAGAGAGAATAATTAAAACATTCATGATTACAGTAAAACCCATTCATTCATCATTCCCTTTTAGCAAATTCATTCTGGTTGTTGGGCAGTATTTCAGCTGGTGGGACGTCTCCCACAATGGGCCAGTGCCCCAGTAAAAGAGCCAGTGCTCATCAGTAATAACAGTAGCGGGCCAGTGCCCCAGTAATAACAGTAAACAGCTCGGTACGTGCACGACCATCAGTCAGTCAGTATATATATACAGCCAACAAACCAGTTCTTTCACTTGAGTTTATCATGTTTCACCTCTTTTAATTTATACAGGCAGTATACAGTATTTTCAGTCATTCAGCTGTACCTCAGATCAGTAGGTATAATATCTCAAATTTCCATCATTCAATTATACTTTTCAATCTTCCAGTATTCATGAAACATAAAATCATGCTTTAACTAATCCCGCAATTCAGGAAAATTCATAAATCATTTATTACGTCATTATACCCCTTTCTTATATTTTCAAGGGAATTGCGGGTACTAGCAGTAGTTGTTACCTCAGTTTGCAGGATAATAGTCTTCTTCCTTTAATTGCTGATGTATGTTCTTCCTGAGCTCCAAGGACGATTTTCTCTTTAATAACATAAAATTGTATGATTACGTCAAAGACGTTTGAATATTTAAAATTCATATGATATGGTATTAAGTCCTAAAGCAATAAACTTATGAAATCATTTTTCGTTAATAGTTTTTATATTAAATCATAAATACCTTTCTAAGAAATATAAATGAGTAAGGTACTTGATAAGTCACGCTCTCTTTAGAAAATAATAATAATAATAATAATAATAATAATAATAATAATAATAATAATAATAATAATAATAATGTTAATATTAAAGTTTTAAGACACAATATTTATAGTTTTGGATGAGGTAAATAGAATTATTTAGAAACATAAGAAAACTATACTTAAGGTTTAAATGAGAGTAAAAGAGAGGGAATTGACTTTCTCAATGGTAAAAGGCAGGAACAAAATAGACCAAATGGTCTGCTTTCAAAACACACGAAAGAAAACAGAGTAGGTTGCGGCTACGGTTGCGGTGGTTAGGGAAGGTGTTGGTGTCAGTCAGTGGGCGGTTGTGGGCGGTGGCGCGGGGCTTTTGGTGGTGGGTGGTGGTTTCTTTTGCGGTGGTCTGCGAAAGGAAGAAAAAGAGACAGGGGTGCGGTGCAGCCGCGTTGCACAGGAACAGCGTGAGGAAGATTGTGGACGGGGCGGTGCTCAGTGGCTTTTATGGGTGGCGTTATGGGTGGCTGGTGGTGGTTTGGCGCGGTGGCAGCAATGATTTAGGCAGTGGAGTTGGTAATTTGGTACTTTGATTTACTTTCAAGGGTGAAGTATGAAAGCATAGAAATTGGAGATGAAGAAGATTCTTTTTGAACTTTGTTTGAAGCTTGCTTGTATTTATAGTGTAATGAGATGGAGGAAATCAGGGAAGGTTTTCAATTTCAAGTTTGATAGCTCCTCTATTGGATAAGTATGGATTTTAAGAGATGAGGATGAAGATGAAGATACTTATCTTGAAGCATTCATTATTTATTATCTTAATCTGATAACTCATGCTCATAGTTATCTTTTTTGCAGCCTTAAGCTCATCCCTATCTTGCCTCTTGTATGCTCCAATGGTAATGGTGAAGAAGAAGTAGGAGGTGGAAGAAGGAGGAGGAAGATGGCAACTTATTTTCTAATTTTACCTTTCTTTCCTTTTCTATTCTTTTCCCCTTTTTATTTTTTTTTTCTGATTTTTATTTGGGTTAAATGATCCAAGTTGGTTGGGCTTGGAACTTGGATTTGGGCTCTAGGATTGCTATGGACTTATAGTATTTTCTTTTTTTTTAAAAAAATTAATTAAACTTCTTTATTAATATCAAATAATCAATATAATTAGGAAATCAAAATGACAAGGTCAAAATAACTTATAAATTCAAAATCAATATATATCTTAATACCTATTAAGTTAAAATAACAATATCATATTTAACTTAATAATCTTAATTATTTAATAATAAAATAAGGTTAAGAATCAGGGTATTACAACCCTCCCCAACTTTTTCCCCATGATGATACCAACATGTATAATACTCGATGATTCCATAAGTTAATAAGTGATCTTTGACCATATTTGGAGATCTAAATGATGCATTTAAGCATTTTACGCAAGGACATTTAATTTTTTCTATTTCTCCCATCTTTTCAGATGCATATTTTAAAAAGTTTTCAACACCTAATTCATATGCAACATTCAAACGATCATCTCGAGAAAGTTTCATCCACTCCTTACAAGGCGTCATTGTATTCTGAACAAACAAATGTAATGTTTTCTTATAATAAGATAATAACGTATCTAATTACATAAATGGATAATTTCTATGGTTTAATTATAAACAAAGCATAAATATTAAAAAGAATCTAATAATTTACCTTCCCAATATGTCCGGACTATGTGTAGTGTGCAAGATTGTTGTCAAACACGCAGAAGAGGAGACAACAGGAAGGATCACGACACAAACCCCAATTGTTGGTATACTACCTACGACAAAATCCAAATCCAAATCCAAGAGTTAGCAAATAATTAACCTCGAATAACATATCAGTTAGAACCTAGAAACCCAAAGAATATACTTATATAATATACTTATATCGGGTGGGTTATTTCTTTATGCACTTTTGTACCTCCATGATCAGGTTAAAGCTGAAAAGAAAGTAAAAGACAAAGAGGAGAGTATGGTGATAACACACTAGTAGGTAATAAGGTATATTAATAACTATAAGTGTGCATGCATGTTAACTCATGTATGCACACATTGCATGCGTCCATAAAGGAAAACAAGTGAATTCTTATTGACACAATTCAATTATTCACAAACTAGTATTGACAAGCTAAGTCCTGCCAAATAGTACTACATTGGCAAATAAGGGAAGAAGGTTAAGCTTTCATAAGCAATCTAGCGAGACCAAGTACTCAGGTTATAATTTTCAAATTTCAATTTTTAGTCTCACTTACATGCATTTATTTCAACTTGTAATTGGACCGCTGTAATCAATAACACATAATTTATATCCAAGCACTAATCCAAGATCACTAAGAAAACATGAGAACTAAAGATCAAACTTGCAAATTCACACAGGGCGTAATGCATAAAACGCTAAGGTTCAACAAAGCACACTTGCTTAAGTCCATTTACGTTGAAACTTGCTTCGTACCAAGTAATAACAGGAAGACCTCATAATTAACCACACAACAAGCACAAGTTAATGCTCTTCAGAACATAAGTATTGCCTCTCATTAGTAGTATAGATTGGTATATAAGATATTAAATATTGCCACCTAGAAATGATACACGGCCCAAATGAAAATATAGTTTAGTAGCTTTTGTAAACACCTTCCTTTTTAAACTATCCCTACACTTACCCTATATATGTCATATAAAATTCAGAATAGTGCATTACTCAATGAGCAGGACAAAGTCAGTTTACCTTTTACACCTAGCTAGAGGATGGCAAATTTTTTGGCTTAATCTTTAAGAATCCACAATCAGAACCATGAAATTGATCCTAATTCTACGACTAAATTCCCCTAGTCCCATGATCATGATTATTAGCTATCATAGATTCCATTTCACTCCCACGTTTTAATAGCTTAGGTTCCATCATTACATAATCATCATTAGCAAGCATTAACAATGAAGCAGCAATATCTTGTAATTCTTCATCAAAATCAGTAACAAAAGAAGAAGTGTACAGATCATCTTGATTAACTGTGAGTGTGTGACTTTACCTAGTTTTGATTACATTATGATTTAACAACACTTTTGCTATTTCTTATAAAAAAACAAAAGGATGCATTACAGATTAGTATCCCAACTGTGAAGATGACGACCCATAACATGAATCATATAGAAACCAACACTTTATAGTAATACACAACATGTAGCTAAAACTCCTTAAACAGATCATATATCCATCTTTTTCTTCCCGTTCTCATTATAAACAGTTCTCCTTTTACGTAAACGGTTCTTTTTTTTACCATTACGTAAAATTAGAGTAGTAGTTTTTATTTCCCAATCCATGTGAATTTTGAACTTTTCAATGTTAGACTTGATCTTGTGATGAAGATTTCGCTTGTAGCAATGATCCATAATTCCTTCAACTTATACTATCAGCATCACCAATCGTATAACAAATTTCAATCAGTAAGATTCTGCCCAGAACTAGAGTAATAAATAGAATAAATTTACGTAAAATTGATTCGACCCAATCATATAATAATGACATCAAATTAACTTTTCATATGAATCTGCAATTCAACGCAATCATGAATTTCTTGTGTATTACAATTAACTGAAGCTACTAATACCCTCCATATACAAGACTCAGGCACCTTACCTTGACTAATCATCTCTGCATTGAAAGTGTTTGATTCAGGCCAAAATTTCCAGTCCGAACGAGACCACACCAAACAACAGATATCATATTCACAAAGAGTAAAATCAAATTTGTAAATCACAATTCAGAACGTTTTTTGTCTTTTGTTTTGATTGGGGTTTTAAATTTGCAATTTTGGTTTAAGATTCTAATAAAATCAAACCCAACGAACATGATACGAGCCAAATTCGACAATTATGAAAATATTTAAATCAAAATTATGCCTTGAAACTGGAAGAATACCTAATTCCCCTGAAACTGATGCCCTGAACCAGTCCAAGAATCTTACCAGATAAACTGAATTCCTGAATAATACGAGCCAAACTCTTACTTGCAAATTGGGAGTAATCTGAAACGCAATGATTCGCCAACTTAAGCGAATAAAAACAAAAGAGAACATTTGAATTAGGCGAATAAAAACAAAGGAGAAACTTACCAGATAATCTGAAGAAGCTCAGAAGGAACCGCAATGGAAAGAGGAGTTCGCACAGTGAAGAAGCTCAACCGCAATGGAACAGTGAGGTTTTTTTTTAATTTTTGGGGATTAACAAACTAATGATACTTTTTTTTAATTTAATAGTCTTTTGCAATCGTTTGACTCGTTGTAATTACTAATTATATAGACGTTAAAGAATTAAGAAACTGGGAAAGCTCCCGCTCAAGTTTTTTGGCACAATTTCACACTACTTACGACCAGGTTTTTAACGTTTACCACCAAATTTAAGACTTGTCGCAAAATAACCTTAATATCTACGACGGGATTCAAAACTCGATGTAATTGGTACCTTGTTACGACCGGAATTCCGCATGGTCGTAAAGGTTGGTCGCAATTGGCATTCATTCTTGTAGTGAGTTCAGATGTGTTGACTCAACTTCTTTTGTTACTAGAGAGTCTCTGATAATCAACCTTCCTAATTTTCCTATGATAATTTAGAATTGTAAAGAGACATTAGCATGATTCACAATTATCATCATAGGAGCAATAATGTATCTTTTGTTAAGTAAGCAAATTTTATTAATGAAATAAGATAGCACTTCCCACGGAGCGGTACAAACCTTGTGGGGAAAGGGAGTTATTTTAGAAATTAGAAAGGGCATTTTCAAGGTCCAAACGGGTAATATAGAAGGAAATAAAACCAAAACTCTAGTAACTCAAAATGAGCTCACATAGAGAAAGGAGTATTAATGTAACATTGCAACCTTATTCTCTATTTAGTATTAATGTAACATTGTAACATTGCAACCATACACAAAAAAATCCGGGTTTTGGATGGCGGTTGCGCGAGTTGGTTCTATAGGGACCAATAGGCTGGACTTCCACCAATTTGCCATTTCTTTCGAGCCCAATCGGGCATATTGGCCTGGTTGATTGGGCATTTTCCAAAGAATTTCTGGTCCATCACGTGATTGGGTGGGATTGCTCGATTGTTCGGGTGAAGGACCGGACGACGTTTTTCTCATTTTTTTGTGATATGATTATTCTACTTTTCCTTTCATATAAACAAGTCTTGCGTCCGGTTTGTTGCACGATTAAAAAATCTTGTGGCGTACACAGAATGACTAAAGAAGGGATTGTTAACTATTCAAGTGGGTTACCAAGTTTTTTGAGGGTTATTGATTATTTAGGGGAGTTACTAACTATTTTAAGGGGGTTACTAATTCTTTAAGGGGTTACTTACTATTTAAGGGATTACTAACTCTTTGGGGAGGGGTAATTGACTTTTTGGATGGGAATTACAGACTATTTTGGAGGGGGTTACTGACTATTAAGAGAAATGGTTATCAGCAATTTTGGGTGAGTTTGGATAGTGAATAAGTAATGTATAAGTTAATAAATAGACTCGTCACACCATTAATTAGTACCTTTTGAAAAACCGTCCAAAACACAGTCATTATTAAAACCCTAAACTCCCTAAGCACATAGAACCTTCTCTCTTACTTCAAGAGCTATGATCGGTTCTTAAGATGTCCGATCAATCTTCATATTTGGGTGAATGAGATTGAGGATAGGTGCGCTAACCCCGTACACATCGTTATCATATTGACTTTTACAGGTGGTGGCGAAATTTTCTTATAGGAAAGTGGTAGATCGATAGTACCATACCACAAATCATTCTTTATGTTTCTAATTTTCAAAGATCAAATCTTATCCACTCTTTGTTCAAACTTTTTTTTTGATGTTATCTAATTATTATCACTATATTTTTCCTCACTACACAAATATATATTTGAGTTATGACATATGTCTATTTGTGCGTCTCTAGTTAAGGCTCTGTTCTTTTCAACTTGTTTTTACAAAAATATATTTGAGTTATGACACATGTCTATTTCTTCTTATTAGACTTTTCGATCTTATTAGACCTTATTTACTTTAGTAGATGAAACCTTATTTGATCTTTTTCAATCTTATTCGACCTCATTAGACTTTATTCGACCTTATTATACTGTATTGGACCTTATTAAACCTTATCTATAACTTATTTTTATAACGAATGAAAATAAGTTAAAAATAAAAGATCTTGATGTTAATTATTGGTTTAGAGTTGACTCTTCTCCTTCATGGAGCGTAGCTTAAACTCATAGTACTAACAAATAAACCCATAATTTATGATCAAGAAACCGAATAATTATATTCCCGCAACGCCTTACCATTACTTTAAGGATTGCATTTATTTGGAGTTTTAGTAAAGCTCTATAACTTTTTGGAATGCATTTATGTGGAGTTTAATTAAATCATAATTAAGGCGTCTCTCTGATCAATTATTTTCAAGCGAAGTGTTCAAATCACTTTAAAAAGGGTCGGTTGAATTATATTATAAGGGTAAATATTGCATGAAGGCGTGAAATAATATAATGTACAAATGGAGAAAAAGAGTGTGTGTGAAGTTGCACATGAAACCATGTGATCTATATGCCCTTGCATCACCAGTCAACTTGCCACACTATCTTCATTCGATCATGTGATGCGAACCCTTTCTTAATCAGCTAAATTGTCGTCGGCTAAAGCATACTTTCATTAATTAGTGAGGGGTTTTATAGGAGAATTGATGAACATCTAAACATTTAATATATTATTTTAATTTAGACATTATATTACTATGTATATACCGTATGTCACATAATTTGAGCACTATATTACCATATGTTGGACACTAAATTTTCATGTATATACTATGTTAAATTATGGATATTTTCATATACTTGAGTTCACCATATTGCCTTTATTTTATATGTTAAGTGAAATGACCAACGTGTTCCAGTTAGATGTCTTGAAAACATCTAACAATTAGATGTTTATCAATCCTCGGTTTTATAGGATTGAAGAATGTTGTTAGGGTGTGTTATAATTGAGCTCATATGAATTGAACTTATTAGATTTTTTAGAATTTCACCCTTTATGTGACCTTATATTTACACCTAATTAGACCGCAAATACGTATACCTGGTTAACTAGTGTTGTTTTGGATATCAATCTAGAGATTTTAAGTAGACGGTTCATAACTTTGATTTCGGGGAGATCAATCTAATCACGTGGGTTCTACAGTTCTACTATAACCTAATTTGGCAATGGGTAGAGTAGCCTACTAGATTTATATGTTAGTATAATCCCCCTCTTTTCAAATAAATATGTGAAACTTACATAAGAGTTTTCTTTTGAACAACTTTATATTTTGTAGGACGAGCTAAGCTTCAATGTTAGTGGATAATCCATCTCCTTATGGTTGATACCCAATCTTTACTTATCTTTAGCTTCGCCAAATCATTGCCTATAGTCGAGAGACAAATCGGGTAGTTAACAATATTGTTTCTATGTCCACCAAGACATCATATTCTTTCTCAATAACAATTTTTCTTATATCATCATAGCACATCGATGAAAGTTCCATTTTATGAGAAGAATATCTAACACTAATTATTTGTAAGGGATTATTATTTTTGAATTAATTTATTATTTATGATTACTATTGCAAAACGAACATATTCCATGGTCTTTTCACATGGACATACCCAAACTAGTATAAAGTCTCTTATGAAGTTATGATTATGGAAGGGAAGGAAATTTCTCCCCAAAAACCCCAAGTGACTTAGTGAATTGGTTGTTGCCTTTTTTACTTGTTGGTTGGGCAAACATCTAAAAAGGTTTGGTAATTGATTTCAATAACATGAAAAGTTCTTCTAAGCCGACCAAAATGAATAATCTATTATAACAACTTTTGTGATTGGTATTTGGCTTGTTGGCCCAATCTATACTTACTAGATAATAAAGCCGTCCCGAAAGGAGCTACTACATCGCTGCATGTCATTATACATAATTAATTTATTAATTTAATTTTCAATAGACAATAATTAAAAACAATGATTATATGTAAATAAAATTACAATCCTTATCTAAAGCTACAACTAATATAAAATAATAAAATAAGTCATAACTTTCATTTCAAATCTCAGAAAATGATAATTTTTGAACCGTTAGATTCGTCTCGAAATATACTTTGAATCAATATCCACTTATGATATTTTTTTCCAGAATTACAAAAAAAATATAATAATTTTCCTATTTAGGACATGTTCTATTTTACTATATAATAAAACCGTAATGTCCTAGATAAAAATTACGTTCCTTATCTAAAACTACAAATGATATAAAATAAGCTATAACTTTTATTTCAAATCTCAGAAAATTTTAATTTTTGCACCGTTTGATTCGTCTAAAAAAATACTTTGAATCAAGATCCACTTATCATATGTTTTTTTGGAATTGCAAAAAAAACTTATATTTTACTAAACATGTCAACTAGGCCACTCATTAATTAATAAAATAAGTTTTTAAAAAATTAAACACGTAGTCTTAAAAGATAATATTATCTCAGAGATAAGGAAAAAATGTTTAAATTTGTATGTCTTTGATCCAAATTGCGCAGTGATGGATAATGTCACTCATAAAATTGTTATGATGGTAATCATGCACAAAGGCGGCATAAGGGCATATTTTGTTTGGAAGAATATGCCAAATGATGTTTTAGAATTGAAGAACCTGCATATCCTACGAAATACATGGGGGTAAAAGGTGCTTTTTATTTGGGTGCATCAGTTAGGGTTAGGTTAGTTAAAATATTATTTTAGTTGTTAAATTATAGTTGGTGCATAACACAAAATATACAAAATCATAAGGTCATTTTAGAAAATCTAGATATTTTTGTTTTTACCATGTGGAAAAAACAATTTCATAAGGTCACTATACTTAAATATACAAAATCATAAGGACATTTTAGAAAGTCAAATTTTTTGTTTCCACCATGTATAAAAATAGAATACTACAGGCTCACCATATCGAATTTTCCAAAAATCTATTTGGTCACTCATTAATTAATAAAATAAGTTTTAAAAAAGTTAAGCTGGTTTCTCAAAAATATATTTTGATATACACCTTACATTTTTTTTTTCAAAAAAGATATTCCTATTTGGTCAACTATCAACTAGGCGACACAAGTACGTACTACTCAAAAATAGTCCCCAAAAAGTAAGAGAATTTCGAGAAAACGTGTGCAACGTAATGCATCTTGATGATACATGTAAATATCAAACCAATGCAGATTATTGTTAAACACAAACCCACAAATATTAATGTAAATATATTTAAATATGCAAGTTAAGTTGGGAATACAGATTTATACATCTCGAAATTGGTATGCAAATCAAACCAAAAGGAAACCATACGTTATAATCTTAAACTAAATAATTTCCATGGATGAGAAGCAATCATTTTTACCTAGATAAATCATAATTTTTCTTCATAAATCTGTTCGAAATCATTCAGACACGTGTCATGTCATACAAGTTTTATTATACGCCCGTATGTATTATGAGCATGGCACACCCAAGGCTATATTTTTGCTCATTGCTCATTTATACATCTCAACCAATGTTGATCAGATGAGAATAATTAAGCATAGTATAATTATTATAACACAAGTTCTTCAAGTGAATTGATGAATTTATAGAAGAAATGAAAATAAAAAAGAGTAATTATGTGACTCTATAGCGTCGACAATATCAATAATAGTCTAGAGGAAACATGTTTATTGTGTTTTTTAATTTTATTTTGAGAGGTAACTTTACCAAATTAACATTTGTGTATTATGACAACTTTAACTTCAATTTATCTTATATTTCAAACCACCAAAGCATATATATTTACTATTTTTAGAAGGACACTACTATACTTATAAAAGAAAGTAATTTTAAGTTCAAGATAAAGAAAATTATAAACTCTTAAAATGAGAATCCTTTAAACATTAAACAATTTTTACTTTAGTCATGAGAATTATATGTAAATAACTACCAAAATATAATATCTATTAGTTTATTGATTAGTTTATAATATTTTGTTAATCTTAAAGTATTTAACACTGAAATTTAGATATAATGACAATTATAACTAAATAAAATCCAACCCGGGCATTGCCCGGGTCAAAAACTAGTAGTTATATAAAGAGCAGCCAAACACAAATTTATCATATATCGTCCTAAACAAACAACTTATCCAACTGATTTTATAAGCCAATAAAACAACTGATATTATCAAGTGGTCAAACAAGTCAAGTGGACCAACCATCAACCAACGTCAAACAAACATTTGTCAAACACCTCATATATCCTATTAGACCGGTGTTTTATATCGGAAACGATAAGACAACATAAATTTATTGAGAAAAGGGGGTGAGAGAATGTATATTATTCATTAAAACAGTTGAGAGTAACTTATTAAAAAAGATAAGTGGCAAGTAATATCTATATATTACATTAAAGCAAAATAAAATTCGCCACGTGTCGTAAGCAGACGAATCCAAAGCAAACCGTGAATTCTCAAGCCTTCTTGCGTTTTGAAAGCCACGTGTCAGCATTAGATGTTTTTGTAATTTTTTAATTTATATTTCGCTTTAATTAGGTCACTTAACAACATTTTCCTTCCATTTTTGACATTGATTCCTTAATTAAAGGATACTTTATACCGAAAATCATTAGCTTAATATTTTCCTAAAAAAACGTGATATTAAAATCCTAATTGAATCAATTACGGTATATAATTGTATGAGATTTGGTTCCTTAATATCTTCCTAAAATAACGTTGCTATTATTTAGCTTAATTACAGTAATAACGTGGCTATATTAATTGCATGAGATTTGGTTCATTAAATTCTTTCACAAAATTATCACGTTATTTTAGTCTTCCATAAATTTCGTGTGCTTAATTTTTCCT
This sequence comes from Patellifolia procumbens, assembly GCA_947645195.1. Classification (NCBI taxonomy): domain Eukaryota; kingdom Viridiplantae; phylum Streptophyta; class Magnoliopsida; order Caryophyllales; family Amaranthaceae; genus Patellifolia; species Patellifolia procumbens. The sequence continues at coordinate 8,517,409 of CANSGD010000144.1, forward strand.
AATTAAATAGGATTTCAATGCTTCTTCCATAAGCTTATAATATCAGTTATATTCTTTGATTTTAATTGATTCTTCCAACTTGATTGATATTATTAATGATATCAAGCAAGAAAATAACTACAGCTATAAATAAATCATTTCCCTATTTCCTTTCATTCACATCTAACCCTAAATTTAAATTTCTCTCATTCCAAATGTTTCTCTCTCAAAATGAAAAAAGGCTCCATTCAATAAAATCATTCAAGAATACTGGAATGATTTTACAAATTTCGATTGAAGGAAGATTGTTACATTCTTTTATTTCTCCGAATTCAAAGAATATTGGCTGAATTCTCCAAATGCGATTGAAGAAAGTTTCATAATCATCATCACAAAACATCACAATGGAGGTTTTGAATATTTTGATGAAAGTATCATCGATCTAATATTTTTTTTGTGTTGTCATTTCTTTATGTATTTTATTGTTTGTTAATTCATCCAATGTAATCCTTATCCCTATTGAATAATAATAAAATCATTTTTTTTATTCTTTTGTCAAATTTATATTTAAATTTGATTACTCGAATATACATTTTGTCTCTTCTTTATGCAATCTCAAAGTTATTCTAGATTTTACCTAATTATTTTTGAGTATTAGTAAATTGTAGTGTTTTGTTGTAGTACTTTTAATTTTCTTTGCATTTGTTGAATATAATATCTTGATGTAGCCAATCGATTTATTAAATCATTATTATATATTACTTTTCAGTTTAATTAATCCAAGTGATAAATTAAAATTTTAGGCAAATGCTCATAATACTTTTCGTAATTTATTTTATATTTTATTTTAATTGATGGCGCATATGTGATTTGAATCATTTATCCATTGAAAAAAAAATTTCTCCCATTTTTTATCTTTTCCACTTTTTTTAAAAAATCTTTTTAAATTCGATTAAACATTGAGATCAATAGAATAAATTCTTTACAAAATATCTTAACAAATAATTTCCAAGTTAATTAGATAATATTTTCCTTAACTGATTTCATGTATTTAAATTTTACTCATCCATAAATTTCTTTTTTTATTGTAAAAGTAGTCAAATTTGACTAACATCTTTCTTCTCCAAATTTGTATTTTTTTCTGTTTTTGTGTTTAAAATCTTTTAAAATTTGGTCATGTAAGGAAATCATTAGATTAAAATCCCTAACAAAAGATTGCGACAAATCTTTCTGGGATTTTTTCCTTTGGTAAACCATTCAATAACTCCTAAGTTTGTCAAAAATCTCCTAAATTAATTAGATACCGTTTTCCTTAATTGATTACATTTATTCAAATTTGACTAACTTTGTAATTTTCCATTTTTATAGCAAAATATCTTAAAAATATTTCCCAAGTTAATTAGATAATATTTTTCTTAACTGATTTCATGTATTCAAATTTGACTAACCATAAATTTCTTTTTTTATTGTTAAAGTAGTCAAATTTGACTAACATCTTTTCTTCTCCAAATCTGTATCTTTTCCGTTTTTTTGTTTAAAATATTTTTAAATTCAGTTATGTAAAGAAATCAGTAGAATAAAATCTTTAACAAAAGATTACGACAAATCTTTCTGGGATGTTTTTTCTTTGGTAAACCATTCAATAACGCCTATTTTTGTCAAAAATCTCCTAAATTAATTAGATACCGTTTTCCTTAAGTGATTACATTTTTTTAAATTTGACTAACTTTGGAATTTTCCGTTTTTATAACAAAATATCTTAACAAATTTTTTTCCAAGTTAATTAGATAATATTTTCCTTAACTGATTTCATGTATTCAAATTTGAATAATCCATAAATTTCCTTTTTTATTGTAAAATTAGTCAAATTTGACTAACATCTTTTCTTCTCCAAATTTGTATCTTTTCTGTTTTTGTGCTTAAAATCTTCTTAAATTCGGTTATGTAAAGAAATCAATAGATTAGAATCTCTAATAAAAGATTACGATAAAACTTTTTGGGTTGTTTTTTCTTTGGTAAATCATTCAATAATGCCTATTTTTGTCAAAAATCTCCTAAATTAATTAGATAATATTTTCCTTAACTGATTACATTTATTCAAATTTAAATAACTTTGTAATTTTTTGCTTTTATTGCAAAATATCTTAACAATTTTTTTCCAAGTTAATTAGATAATATTTTTTCTTAACTGACTTCATGTATTCAAATTTGAATAACCCATAAATTTCCTTTTTTATTGTAAAAGTAGTCAAATTTAAAAATTGGATTTTAGGAGATGGCCAAATCCCTTTTTTATCTTAAAATTTTAATTTAAAAGAAAAAATATTTTCAATAACAAATTAGTTAATAAAGATATTTTCCTATAATACTTACTGCAGTAGTGTATGTTCCTAAAGTCTAATTCTATTTTTTTATTATATTCATTCCTTAATTGTCTTATCGGTTATGATATACAAAGAAGCATATTTGAAACCTTAATTATAGTAAAGATTGAACATTTAATGTACAACGATATTACGAGAATAAATATATACCGATTGACTAGCCATAGATATAGTAAATATTTTTATTTAAGTAATAACTTTTTTTGTAGTAAATATCAAGTGAATCATATGGAACTAATGGAATTAAATATAATCATATGTAAGAACACATTCAAAAAAACCTTAGCCTTATTTATATAAAAGATTGACTAAAAGATTGAAATGGAAATGATCTCGAAAAATAACTTTTTTTATATATCAAAATCGTTTTTGGTTTGTTTTTAGAACAGATTTCTAAATGGTCATATTTGCCAATATTACATACATCTTTAAATCAGTAGTTATTTTAATCCACTTTTATGTTAAATTTTATTCATTCCTTATTTGTAAAAAATGTATGAAATATGTATGTTAAAAGTTTACTTATTTTATTTTATTTCATTCATTTATTGTATGAAAAACGTATGAAAAAGTTTACTAAGTTTGAAAAAATACTTAGCCTTATTCATAATTGACTAATAATAGATTGAAATGGAATAGATATCGAAAAATAAATTTTTGCAGAGGTTTAAAATCGTTTTTGGTTTGTTTTTAGAACAAATTTCTAAATGTATCATATTTGTCAATAGTACATATACATCCTGAAATCAGTAGTTATTTTAATCCACTTGTATTCTGAATTTTATTGATTCCTTATTTGTAAAATATGCATGAAATATGTTAAAAAGTTTATTTATTTTATTTTATCCCTTTATTGTGAAATATACCATTATTATTCTATTATTCTTCAATTAGGTTAATAGATGGTCACTCATTATGATAATTATAAATATGAGGCATGGTTAGTTTACTCATTCCTTACACCACTACCATTACATAATATTTAATTTTGTTTTTATCCATTTAAGTTCAAATTTCAAATTCAAGCCTAAACCTAAGCACTTTCAATTTCCCATGATTATGTCATATATTATACTTATCTTTACCATTTATAAATGATCTTTAGAGTTTAATTTAAATGAAATTATAACGTCCATAATTAAACTAAATAAAATCAAGATACTAGAGGAAAAATTTTCTAATTCAAATTCTATATTCAAGCCTAAACTTAAGTTCTTACAATTTTCCATCTATTAATCATATATTATACTTATCTGTACCATTTATCGACGATCTTTAGAGTTTAGTTTAAATGAAATTATCAACTTTCTAAACGGTAATTATCCACGTTCTTATAGTTTAATTTAAAGGAAATTATATATTTTTATAGATGGTAATTATCAATCCATTAAACAACTAAAATTCCTATTTTAATATTCAAGTCCACAATCTTTTTATAAGGTCAATTAACCATAATCTATCAATCTATATTTAGATTAATTAGCAACCATGTAGTCTATATAGATTGATTATAAACACTACATCCGTTTTTTAATAGGGACATTTTTTCGTTTAGAGGTGTTTTTATTCAGTTGAGACACTTATACCTTTTAACAAAAATGGTAGGTTGGTTCATTTATATTACACTTCTCTCTACCTTTTTCACTTTTTTCCTAACTTTGACCATCCTTCTCTCTTACTTTTGCACTTTTTTCCTTGATCCGCGTGAAAAAGCAAACGTCCTTATGAAAAAACGAAGGTAGTATTTATAAAGTTGTCATTAAAAACGTGATTGATTACCATACGATTAATAAGTTTCCTAATCACCTATTTAGTATGTATATCTTTTTTAAGTATATATAGTAATCATATCTCATTATATTGTTTCAAATCATATCATACAATATAATCATATAATATATTATAGTATAATCAAATATAAAGTCGTATTATTAATAATAATATTTAGTCGTTGCCTTTTTATATTCAAGCCCATAACCTTTTTATTAGGTCAATTAACTATAATCTATCTACTTAAAAGATTTTCCTCAAGTATCTTGATTTTATTTAGTTTAATTATGGACGTTATAATTTTATTTAGGTTTTCATTTGATAATAACATATTTTTTCATTCTTTGATAATAACATTCGATACAAAGAATTAAAAAAAAAATGTTATTATCAAATGTTATTATCAAAGAATTAAAAAATATTTTTTCACTGAAAGGGAAAATTGAAGCAATCGTATGATCCTCATTAAGTATTTTCATAAATTGCCAGCATAAACATTGTCATGCAACATGCAAAAAATAAATATCCTAAAAGAAATCTGCCTGAAATCAAGGGCCAAAATCACTTGGATATATGCCGTATAGAGCATATAGAGCTAATTTAGGGGTTATACACTTTTTCTTAATATATTTGATGCGTTTGACATGTGCAAGAAATGATAACTAAATTAATTAAATTTATTTAATTGTAAAACCTACCTTTTACATTATAGTTATAAGAATAATATTAAACATAATATTTTTAAATGATTTTCTAATAAAAAATTGAGCAATTGAAAAGAATTCGATTACTATAAATAAGGGTTTTTAAGGTAACTTTTATGCCCTAAATAAATTTGCATAATTTTCCAATACCCCATTAAGTCTAGGCTTTTAACAAGGCGCTAATAAACCATCATTATTGGTAATAAAATCATTAAAAATCATATACTTTAAGACGAAAATCTTTTGTTACCTTAATATTTAGTTAATATATACTAAAATCAAGTGAATACAAATCACTTTTTATATGGAAACAAAAAAATAGATTATTTTATCTGCTAAGATCTGATATAGCATTATTATGATATTGATAATTTATATTTGCAAGGTTCTTTGCAATAGTATATATAAATTTAGAAGGTTATTAACATTATTATAAAAATTTTCTCAATTACATCAATTTATGGATCTTGCCCTTTTAATGTTAATTTCATAACTTTCACATTATAAGATTAGAAAGTGAGTATTGCTTGAATATTAGTAAAATAATATAGATATTGTAAAAACGGGCTAGATTATGGAACAAAATTATAAAATCAGCATAAAAAAGATACGATTTAGAATAATATTTACTCCACCCGTCTCAATTTGATGTTCTCATTTGGAATATGGGGAAAAACCAATGCAAATTGAGGCGGATAAGAATCTTTTTAATTTTATACTGTATAAAGTGTACAATAATACCTTTTTGCTTTTAAAAAAAGTAAGAAAGAGAAAGAAAAGTGGGTGATGAGGACATAAAAGATTCTAAAGTGAGCCATATGTAAGAAATAAAAAAAAAGTGTAGTAAATAATTAGTTGTTGAAAGGGTAAGATGGGGAAATAAATATTCTTAAAATGGAAAAGATTCAAAGTGTGAAGAACTTTTTAAAACATCCTAAAAAGAAAAATGAGAACATCAAATTGAGAGGGAGGTAGTATGTAATCTCAAGGTTTTTAACAATATTATACCATGAAGATAAGGTTTTAGTAAAAAAAAATAAATTAAGATATAGTTTTAACTATAAATAAGTTACGATTCTGATAAAGTATCACCATAAATAAAGATTCTCATATATGTAGTAATAAGTTTTTTAATTTAAAAATCACTATAAATAATGATTCTAAAAAAACATAAATAACGATTCCCATATAAAAAATCACTTAACAAATCACAATATTATTACACGTTTTTAGGATTTCCTTATTCTTTCAAGATTTTTCTTTACTTATTAAAAATTTTAAGAGTATCCAATAGATTAGGATTATTAAATACAATTAAGATAATCTGACTTTTCACTACTTGATATCCATATTTAACGATTCTCCTACAAAAAATCATCATAAAAATCACCATATTTATTAATATCACATGTCACCTTTTAGGATTTCCTTATTTAAAGTTTTTTCTTTTAATTAAGGAAGATTTTAGGAGTGTCTAATAGATTAAGACTACTAAATGCAATAATCTGACTTTTCTTGAGGAACATAATATTCATATTATTTTCAGAAATTTTATATGAACATGCTAACCTTTTTGTTATTTTACTTTTTACCAATTTTATGAATTTTTTTGGATTTCCTTATTTGAAGTTTTATCCATTAATTAAATCACTATCTACTTAATATTATGCATAAATATGATTGTAGTTTTAACAATTTTGTTTTACATTTTCCCAACTTTACAAGAATCATATATATTTAAGTTCTTTCAAAGTAGAACTACAATGGATCGTCTATATCAACTAATCAGTATAGATGAAATAAGTAAAGGGAAGAAATTTTACACCATAAGGGTTCGAATAATACGTGTATGGGAAAGAGATAACTATGTCACTCTTACTGAAGTGAGAAGTATTGATGACGAGTTAACAAAGCGTACAATCAGTATATTACCTATCCTTTTTCCATAAAATGATATTGTCCATTTAATGTGTATAATGTTCTATTTGAATATACTATCGTTTTGTTTAAATACAATAATAGTTATTCCTTGCTTTAATAGGTGATATATATGTGACAAATATGAGATTTGTCGCGCGTTTGTTTATTGTTTGTGAAACGAGGGAGTTTTAGCCAAGAAGTAAGAAATGATTTTATACCCCGTTCAGTTGGCATTTAAATTTTTGCAAACGAGATGATCTCAAAATTAGTTGCCTTAGCGAAATACATGAAATTCAAAGGTATTAGTTCAATTTATGACTTTAACAATACAGAAAAAAAATAAATTATTGAAAAAGTTGTATGTTTGGACAAAAAAATACTCCTTATAACTTTAGTTAACTTTTGTTATCACAAAAGATCTATGTTGAAGATTATTGTATCTGAGAAAACAAAGAATGAGGGTTTTATTTTGTATGACAAGGTAGTTCGTGAGTTGGTTAACAAAAATCCCGAAGAGTTTTTGAATCTGCAAGAAGAGGTATTATTATAATTTACCGACACTATTGAAAATAATTTGTAAAACCGATTAAATTTAATTAATCCTTATTCGACCTTATCTCTATACTATAAGGGAAAAAGAGGGGGTGGACACCAAAAATAAGAAAAGATAAAATAAATTAAATTAATCAAGTAAGTTCTCAAATCCAATAATTAAGGACTTAAGTTTTATTTCCAATCTTAGATATCAGATTTTTAGAAAAAAATGTTTAAAACTTCAAACTAAATATCTGGAAATCTACAAAGTAAAAACAATTATAAAAAATATAAATGGTTATATTTTCTTAAGATCTGTAAATAGACACACACTTTACTATAGTTTTTATATACTTTTGATTTTTTTTAATTTCAAATACATGAATAATTGATTGCTCATGAATTGAGTGCATTTAATCAAGTTGATCATGAAGCATGATAAAGTATTTAAGAATGAGTGAGATAGTGTTCGAGGGGGGAATGCTGTATTTTTTTTACTCATAAGTGATGATACTTTAAATGACATTTATTAAGATTTTTTTTGTCTTTTTGGCATTTTATTTTAAACCACTATTGCTAATCTACATTTTAATATTTATTACTCTTTTTAATACATTTATATTGTTTCATTATTTAAACTCTTTTGAAATTACAATTACACCCTCTAAAAAATAATTAATGCTTAACTATTTTTTAAAAATATGAAAAGTATGTATACACTTCATTGGAGAAATATAATTTCTCCCAAATTCTTACATATTACTCTTTCGGACGAGGCACGCATCGCGATAAAATGAACCAAAATATATTGTGAAAAGGTTATATATAATGAACCACTTCAAACTGATTTACTCAAATATATATTGAGAAAAGGTTATATATAATGAATCAAAATTATTATTTGTGTCTATTTATATTTTTAACTTGATTAATTTCCTTATTAGATCAATTTATATCATTCATCTTCAACTTAGTTTGTAGTCTTACGATCGCCTAAATAATAACTCAAAATCTTTTTACAAAAAAAACTTTCCCGTGCATTTTTGCACGGGTCTAAAAAAGCTAGTATCGTAATAAAGACATGGCAAAAGATACATTATGGAGCGAGACAATAGTACCTAAGTTTTTCTTATCTTTTCAGGTTTATATTACCAATAAGACCATATGGGCACATTTGGGGCCATTGGGGGGAAATAATTTATTTAGGTCGGTTCCATTTGATATTCTCGTGAACCAGGTAATGAGGAGCATAATTGATATCCTCCTGATTTTTATGCTGAATATACGATTGTATCAAGATCAAAGTGGTTGAACTTCATCAAATCATCCATCAAGACTCAATTCGTTGAAGGAAAAGGTTGAGACTGCTTCATCAACAATCATATCACTGGCTACAGGACAGTAATGAAGATTTTTCATTGCGTTAGTTTAGATCATTACAAGGATGTCTAGGAAAAAGATACGGTTAGGATTTAGGAGTAATATAAATCGACTAATATTTCTTCTTACTTTAATTAGCTCAGATTTTTTATTCGGTATTTGCGGGGTAGAATTTGGGAGTAGGGGGAAAAGTAAGGGGAATCCCCACTTTCCAAATATCCCTAATAGATTTTGATCTCACGAACTTGAAGTTATGAGGCCAAACACTTAAACACTAAGCCAACTAACCAAGTCTTGCTCGGTAATCGACTAATAAACTTATATTGGCTTATTATTAATCATTAGGGTGCAATTCTAAATAATTAGTATACTAACTTGAAAAATTATCTAATCCTAGAATATTAATCAATATAAGGTAAATTTATCATTTTATAACTCTATCATGATATACTTTTCTTATCTCTAATAATTACCTATCCCTTTGTTTGTTTGGTATATACCCACCCCTTTGTTTAGAGTATAAGTTATTGTATGTTTTTGCACTTGATTATTCTCCCTAATAAGTATATAAAGAAAACAAAGTCATGTGATATATTTTTTTGTCTAAATCATTTCACGAAATCTAGTTTTGGAATCTTTATTTAAGCATAATTAGTGGTTTTTAGATGTAAATAGGAAATAATCAAATAGAGGGAAGGGAGTAGTACCTAATATTAAAGGCAGGACAACAGGTTGAAAAGGTCTTTGATCCTAGCCTTAAGACATATCCACAAAGCAAACGCTGATTGAAGGGCGACCCTTATGTCAAAACCTCCAGAATTCAAGTCATGATCTAACAAACCGATGAATTGGAGTATGAGCTGTTGTGATGTATCAGGTCCGAGAAGTTTAGGATCGGAGTTGACCTCTAGTAGATTAGACAATATATGGACTCAAATAGAACTTTGTAAAAAAGAGGTGATGCTATAATAATAAGACATAAAAAATCTTTAAAGTTCATCCATCGACCATGGATATTAACTTTATGTAATATAAATTTCAGTTATCAATTATTTAAAGTATTGATTAATGGTCACTTATTATAAAAGTCATAATAATGTGTTACGTGTAATAATAAAAATAAACCAAGCAATACAATTGGTATTTCCTAGTAATTTGTTGGCTTATACGAATGAAGACAATTACCATGTGTGAATGTATAATTACTTAAAATCCCTAGCTTGATTGAAACAAAAAACCAATTCACATAGCTTGAGGCTTGAGCTAAGCTAATACCTTAGCCAAGCCAATACCAATAAGAAAGCCACCGCAGTCACACATATGATGAGACTACAATAAATTGAAGTCAAATCTCATCAAAATAACACACTCATATACCAACATAAAAGGAGAGCTGTCTCTTAGATTCCCTTACCATATGATCATAACAACTCAAAATAATACTTTTTGATTCCTCAATCCTCATTACATATACTAACAACCATAAACATTATTTTCAACATATACCATGAAGACTCAATATCTTTGCTTCCCCCTAAACATCAAACCTACCACCACCACCACTACAACCTCGTCCTCTACCACAAACAGCCGGCCACCACCAACGTCATCGTCGTCGTCGTCTTCATCGTTGCTAGAAAGATTCAGAGAGGCCGTGTTCCGGTTGATCATGGTAACTGCCCTTACCAAAATCACTAACAATTCATCCTCCTCATCATCTAGATCATCATCACCTAAGCATGATAAATATGGTAATGATAGTAATAATAATAATAATCATGGTCATGAAAGTGTACGTAGGTCATGCTACCTATACGATCCTTACCACAGTGAAGCAATGGCGGATTGTATAGAGTTCATCAAGAAGAAATCAGCCTCTTCCTCACCTTCCTACAGACTCCATGATGATGATCATGATCATGATCATGATGATGAGACTAATCGTGATTCTACCGCTAGTAATGACGTTATCATTCCGTTACCAGTTATGTAGTTTTAACATTTATGACGTATTAATTGTTTTTATGCTCGACTATTTCCTCTTTCGGTTCATATGATTAATTAGTATGTGATGTGTATGTACAAAAACAAAATATTATTTCCTCAATATCTCTCATTAGAGATTATGTTTAGATGGCAAACATGATCAAAGAGATGAGTTTTCGGATCATTTGTCATTGTTTTTGAGAGGAAATGCGAGCAGGGATCTTATTAAATTAAGTCAAGTTATTCCGTTAAGGATAAAAACTTCGTGGAAATAAATCTATGTATCTGTCTATATTAACGTAAAAGTTTTCGTAATATATTAGAGCAAAAAGAATATCAGTTTCCAATTTTATCTTGTATAATATAATATTGTCTTATTTTAATATTTGAATCATACCACCTTTAAAGAGTCATTTTGCAAATTAAAAAAATCACTTAGTAATAGCATGCAAGCAAAGTTAGATAACTCATCTGATTGAAAAAGTGATCTAGGCCTTATCTTCGGTTTATTTTTAGTTTAGTTTAGCTCGGTTATTTTCAGTTTAATTTATTCAGTTTTTAAAATATTTTTACTCTCACATATTACTATTCCTTTTACTTCAGTCCGTTTCATTTTTTTTACGTTAAAGAGAACAAACCCTTAGTATAAGACGCTCTTACCCTCAGAGGGTAGATGAAGGTGTACAAGGAGCCCTATAAGCACAGGGCCTCGAGGCCCCAGAAATTACAAGAGCTCCATATTTTTTTCTCTCACAAATTTCACTTCATATTTGGGGTATCTTTCTTATTTTCCATCATTAGTAAATATTCTTACTGATCTATCCTTATTTTTTCAACTTTCCATCTTCATCCAACTATCTAATTTTTTTTTATATATAAATTTAGGGGCCCGATTTTTATGTTAGAATTGGGACCCAAAAATCTTCAAAACGGTCCTGCTTACCCTAAACAACTTATTTCCATTTGACTTGTGAGTGGTTGAGATTTGAGAACTTTAGTCTGATTTGAACGTCCCATCCTGTTTTCATATAAGAGAAAAATATGTTGTTAGTTTTTAGTTTTTTTTTTTGAAGAAGTAAGAAAGATATATTAGCCCAACCAAGGACTACAACCTAAAGATCCCCAGAATGAATGAACCATCTAGGATGGACCCTTCACGCCAAGGAATCTAAGAAAATCCATTAACAACCCATGCGAAGATCATCAAACCATGACCTATCCATACTAGACAAAGAATCAGTAATACAAGCACTGATTTTACATTTAATTTCAAATTGGATTCTACTAAACACACTCTTATGAGTACTAACACAACCATTCCAGAAGGCATCATTCCTAACCCTCCATACAGTGTAAACTGCAGCAACCACCACCTTCTTCTGAAATTTGGACAACTTAGATCTCCTGATCCAATTATACCAAGAACCCAGAGATCTATCCACCCATCTAATATTCATCCATATCTTATGATAGATACCATAACTCTGCAACTAAAAATGCACTGAAAGAAAAGATGAGAATGATTTTCATCACAATTACCACAGATAGGGCAAATAACATTTGAACAAATAGTCCAAGCACACAACCTGTCTTTAGTATTCAATCTCTCCTGTATACTCAACCGGCAAATAAAGTTATGCTTAGGAAGAGCCTACCTACACCAAACAAGCCTGTCCCACCTAAATCTCTCAAGGTCACCAATCATCAGATTATAGACCTTCTTAACCTGATATGTACCATAATTCAGCAAATCAGTTTCAGGCATAATAAGCTTTAAAGCCTCTTTAGCTTTACAAACACACTTCCAATACCAACTAGCTGCAATAGGGGGATGATAATCCCACCAACAAACCTCTTTCAAATAGACAGCATTAATCCATTTGATCCACAAAGAGTCTTGTTTCTTAGAGATAATCCACACATGCTTTCCAATAGCTGCTTGATTCCAAACTCTAATCTATCTGAAGCCCAAACCTCCATACTTGTTTGCAGAACAAATCTGTTCCCAACTTACATTACCAGCTTTAGAGCAAAAATACTCCCCACTCCACAGGAACGCTCTGCAAATTTGTTCAATGCTAGCAATCACCTTCTTAGGAATAAGGAAATATTGAGCCCAATAACTGTGAATACTTAACATAACAAAATTAATTAGTTGTGTTCTAGCTGCATAAGACAAATTCCTTGAGCTCCATATCCTGATTCTATGAGTCATCTTCTCACACAAGATCTGGCAATCAGCAGAACTTAATCTCTTAGAGAAGAGATGCATTACCAAGATAAGAAAAAGGGAGAGATCCCTTAGAGAAGCCAGACACATCAATAACCCTTTGAACTTCCCTCTCACACATTCCAGCAGAGTAAACTGCAGTTTTTAGCTTGTTAACTCTAAGACCAGAAGAATCAGAGAAGAGTTTAAAACCTTGTAGTAACTGATACACAAAAACATACTCACCTTTGCAAAATAACAATACATCATCAACAAAGATTAGATGATTGAGTTTAAGAGATTGACACCTAGGGTGAAACTTGAAACCATCCTTCATACCCACAAACTTCATAATCCTAGATAGATATTCCATGCAAATAAGAAAAAGAAGAGGGGAGATAGGATCTCCTTGCCTGAGCCCTCTCTTATAACTAAAAAATCCATGCAGATTTCCATTTATCATGAGAGAAAATTTTGGAGAAGTCACACACATCATAATAAGCTCAACAAACTTCTGAGGGAAATTCAAGCAGATCAACACCACTTTTAAGAAGCTCCAGTCAACAGTATCATAAGCCTTCTTCATATCCATCTTGATCAAACAGCTAGGATTATAATTCTTCCTAGAATAACTATTAAGCATGTCTTGACACACCATAATATTATGCACAATACTTCTACCATGAATAAAAGCACCTTGATTCTCAGCCACAATATCAGGCAACACCTTTTTAAGCCTCATACACATAATCTTAGAAATTGCTTTGTTAATCACATTACAACAAGCAATTGGTCTAAAATCAACTACAGAAGCAGGAACTTTACACTTAGGAATCAAAGCTAAAACAGTAGCATTAATCTCTTTTAACAATTTGCCATTATGAAAAAGCAAGAATGGCTTTGGTTACCTGATTACCAACCAAATGCCACATATCTTTGAAGAAATGAGAGCCAAAACCATCTAATCCTGGTGACTTATCACCAGGAATAGAAAAAAAGGCCAATTTAACTTCATTAGGAGAAACAGGAGCCAACAACTCTGCAGAATGAATATCAGTAACCCTTGGACCCAGGTCAATAATTGCCTGCACCACCCCTTTCCTTTCAGGCATAGTAGAGCCCAACAAATCATTATAATAATCTAGAAATGCATCATTAACCAGCTGAGGTTGATCCACCCAATGACCATTCTTATCTTGGATACTATAGACACTATTCTGCATTCTCCTTAATTTAAGGGCCTGATGAAACAATTTAGTGTTACCATCCCCATCTTTAATCCAAGCAGCCTTAGCTCTCTGCCCTAAAAAATCCATATACAACTTATGAATCCTCCTATACTCCAAAGCAGCTTCCTTCTCAAGATCTCTCAAACTAGTATTCTGTATATCAGTTTGTAGTTGCACCTGGCATTCATTCAAATGATGTAAAGCTCTAGCATGATGAGCTTGAATATCAACACAATCTCTTTTCAGCTCTTTTATGACCTGCTTAGAGGCTTTCAACTTTGAAACCACTGAGTACATTTTAGAACCATTATCAGACTCACTCCATACATCACCCAATCTCTGCTCCAACCCATCCAGCTCCTTCCACATTCTGAAGTATCTGAAGGGCTTCCTAGCTTGCACAACAGGCTGGACCAAATGAATATGCATAGGAGTATGATCAAAGTTTCCTTCAGGCAGGAATCTCACTTCAGCAGCAGGAAAGAAATCACCCCAAGTGCTATTAATCAGCACCCTATCCAGCTTGCAAAAAACTCTAGCTTCACCATCTTGCTTATTACACCAAGTAAAAAATTGCCCCACACCTTTCATATCAGAGAGGCTACACTCAAAACAACATCTCCTAATATCCTCTATCTCCCTTAAAGAAACAGCAGACCCAATCCTCTCATCAACATTCATTACACAATTAAAATCCCCAGTTACCATACAAGGAAAATCACCAAACCTTGAAATCTTAACTAAATCCTCCCAAAGCACAAGTCTCTTCACTACTTCATTGAAGGCATACACAAATGTACACCTAAAAGATCCACTCCTATTCAATACAGGATGAACCACACAATGAACTAACTGGCTAGTAAGCATAACAAAATCCACAGAGAAAGACAGGGGATTCCAAGCAATCACTATTCTACGACCATTATGACAACTTGAATTAGAAGCGAAACACCATCCTCTAAACACATTAGAATAAAGTGAGCCAAGATTCTGAGGCTTCACCGTAGTCTCCAAGAGGCACACTAGTCCCAAAGCAGGTAAGTTCAAGAAATTCCTCACACTCATCTGCTTATGAAGACTATTAATGCCCCTTACATTCCAAGCAACAATACTATCCATTAGGAATAGGAGGATTCCCATCCCCCTCCTCCACCTCCACATTTTCAGCCACCCCATCAACAACTAGAGAATCAAAAGAATTAGCCATAATAACAGGGACAGAAACAGCATCAACAAGCATTTTCAGAGCTTTAGTAGGAACCACAAACCCCTCATCAAGTAAAGGAACCACCATATCCATAGCCTTATCACCACCACTCTCCACCACCACTGGTTGAGGCTTTTTAGGCCTCCAAACCTTCCTCACATTCTGAGGAACCTTCCTTCTACACTCCTGAGTAGGATGACCAATCATAGAGCATACAACACATTTCACAAGCTTCCAAGCATATTCCACATCAAACACAACCTCCAGACCCTTCTCATTTATAAAGGATAACTGATCAGGAAATGAGTGATTCACAAACATTTCAATCAACACTCTAGAAAATCCCAATCTATCTCTATTTTTAGTAGCTTGATCAACTCTAATAATCTTGCCAAGAGATTTCACAATCTTAGCAAGACAGATTTCACCCCAATACTTAAAATCTAGGTGCAAATTAAACCATATAGGAACCTTCTTAAAATCATCCTTATCCATCACTAAATCCTGGGACCAAGGTTTCAAAATCAGAGGTTTATTATCAAAAAAGGAACACCTCAAGACAGAATCAGATCTCTCTTCTCCATAGACTTAAATCTAATAAGAAATAAACCATTCTTAATCAGTGCCACCTTATCAACACCTTCATTTTTCCAAATCCTCCTACAAAACCCCTCTATAATGCTAATTGGGGATTAGCACCCACCACAAATCCAACCACAACAGAATTCCAGTACTCTATTTCAGATTAGATATCACCCAAATCAATCTTAACAGCACTTTCAATATGATTCATACAAGTAACATCGACATCCATATTCAAATTATCAACAATCACATCATCATCATCATTCAACACTACATTGCAATCATTCTCAGACTAGTGAAGTATAGGGATGGGAGAGTGAGTCTTACCTCTGGAGGAGCCAACAACATTACCATCCCATTCGATTCGCTTTCCAGACTGATTTGAAATAACTGATAACCAATCACTAAAGTTCCGTTTGATTGCAGAGTCAACAATATACTCCTGAAGAGATTCATCTGGAGTTTTCAGCTTCTCAATATCATCCAATCGCAAATCCCCAATTCCAGTAACCTCATCAACTGATTTCATCTTGAGTGCCTTCGAGTCTGAGCTAGGTCCACGAGCTTTGCCACTATTCATCCTACCTCCATTCTTCTTTGCCATGGCTTCGCTTCAAAGAAACGAGAGAAAAGCGAGAGAGAGGAATTTCTCCATTTCAATTTGGGGTTTCTTATGTTGTTAGTTTATCTTAGTAAGTTGTGTGTAGATATGTTAATCGATTATTGATACATTTAATGAAGTGCTACTTAGACAAGTGACACGTATTGGAGCAGTCACTACTTTAAGTTGTAATTACAATAATATATTAATAATGCTTGACAATTTGACAAATTATTTGATTTTGTTTGAGGTGAAAAAAAGAGTTTGAAGAATAATTTAGAGTGACAAAAATCTGATGTCCATACAAGATTAAAGTTGTGTTTAACTCAGCAAAAATATTTGGAGTATGAAACTTGATTTCGATAGAAAGTACTTTGTCTCAAAGTTAGAGAAAAGAAAATTGAAAATGAAGGATAGGAATTAAGAGGGGGAGAATGAAAGAAGAGAACGAGTAGAGAAAAATTATACGACATTATTTCCTTACTAAAGGATTTTATCTATTTACAAGAAAACTATTTCCATATTTTACAAATCAAATAAGGGGAAAAAAAATATAAGGTCACTTTTCTTGAACAATTGAATCCCTTAAGGCCTTGACACAATACAATGTGTAGCCTTGGTAATTTAGGCAATATTGTCTTGCTGTTTTTGTTGATTGAATCCACCACCTATTTAGAAAGAATTATTTCTACAACGCATAGGATCAATATTATTTTTTGTGGATCAAAACATAAATAATATTGCGATATGTGGCATTTGACTAGTGTAGCCAATTAATCTAGATTGATGAACATGAGACAATGCATCATACAATCGGGTGTACCATGCTCGTGGTACACCCAAGCCTATTTGAACAAAAAATAGCCTTAGGTGTACCATGCTTGGTACACCTGAGTATATTATAAAAATTGTAGATGAACATTGTGAGAAATTAGACCTCAAAACAAGACTTTTCTTTAGGTGTCAAATTGATACTACTATCAAGTTTATCAATAGTTATGCTATTATTAAGTGGATCAATATTTAGTTGGAATGGACAATATTAATCTTTATAAGATAAAGAAAGATGATGTGCTACATTTTTCAACAAACGAAGGGAAGGAGTTATGACTTATGAGTTGTGACCAGATGATCTTGAAGGAATCAAGTAAACATTATAAAGATAGAAATGATGGGCCGATGGCCCGATATCAATTGGAAGGAGACAAGGGGTACTGAGCTTTGTCTGGAGTTCTAGTCCATTTTTTAGTTTTTATTGATCAACTTCTTTCCAAAGCAAACGGTTTGCGGGCTTCAGATCCAAAGATGCTGAAAATGTCCCCGCTTGTTAAAGGGCATTAGGCTTTTGGTCCAGGCGACGCTGGAGTATTTTCTTGTGTTAAGTTTTTGTGTGGAAAGAAAAAGATGAGAGAATTACATGAGTCATTCCGCAATTTAATTATATTTGAAGATAGAAGGACCAAAGAATTTCTAATGAAATTTGATAATAAATAAGGGATGTGGCGTGTTGATAAAGCCGTTATTTTTTAAGTAAGTGGTCATGGTTTCAAATGCCTTTGTGTAATTTTTTTGAACATTAGTTTAAGATTGATATGTTTGTGAGTAGAGGCATAATGACGTCAAACCAGTGTGTGACATGGATTGCCACGTGTAAGGTTACAAGGCTTGATCAAGCGTTTTAATATTAAGAGAAATTTATCGGAAACAACTTATAAAAGTTCTATTTTATGAGAACAACTTTATAAAAGTTCTATTTTATGAGAACAACCTTATAAATTTTTTTGTGACAAACAACCTTTAAACGTCATTGTGAAATAAAACCTCAGGACCGTTTTTGGTGTTGACCAACGAGTGCCGGTGTTGACTGGTTATTTGTTCTACTTGCACTCTCTTTCTCTCTCTTTTTTATCAGTTGGAGTTTCATTTTCCTCCATTTTCTCCGTTATACAAACCCTACTTACCCTCAAAGTAAACACCGAAAATGGGTAGAAGAGTGCATTTAGGGAAAAAAATTGATAGGTAATGCACAAATAACCGATCAACACTGAAACTCATTGGCCAACACCGGAGTAACATTTAAAGGTTGTTTGTCACAAAAAAAATTATAAGGTTGTTTCTCACAAATGGGACTTCTATAAGGTTGTTTGAGGGTATATGGTGAATTTTTTAGTTGTGCGTAGACAAATATGACTAGAAAAATGACTAATCTATATAGTATTTGAGGAAATGAATGAAATCAGAATTCATTTCAGTGTTTTAGAGAGAATTTACATCTCTGAACCAAAATCCTTACAGAGGAAAAGAAGATAAAAGCTATTTATACAAGAAGAAACTAACAAACTAAAAACAGCTGTAACTAATTCCTAACAGAATACAAGAACTTATATAAATGTATATGTATACATATATGTATACGTATATATATACTCACATCCCCCCCTCAAGCTGGACACAGGAACGAAGACCCAGCTTGGAACATAAAGAAGAATGGACAGCAGGAGGAAGAGCCTTGGTTAACAGATCTGCAAGTTGATCCTTGCTAGAAACATGGACAGTATCTAAAAATCCAGAAACAATTTGCTCTCTGATATAATGGCAATCTCTGCGAATATGTTTGGTCTTTTCATGATATGCAGGATTATGAGCAATACTCTCAGCTGCAGTGTTATCACAATACATGGAAACAGGCAAAGAGATGGAAATCTGCAAATCTTCAAGTAAACCTAAAATCCAAACCAATTCACTTGCTGTGCTTGACATGCTCCTATATTCAGACTCAGCAGATGATTTACTAACAGTCTTCTGCTTTTTAGTTTTCCAAGAGATAAGGTGTGAGCCAAGAAAAACACAATAAGCACTAAGAGACTTGCTGGAAAATTGACAAGCACTGAAATCAGCATCACTGAATATAAGTGAGGAGTGTTGGAAGTTTTGTAGAAAATACCAATATCAGTGGTGCCTTTCAAATATCTAACAATATGCAAGGCAGCCAACAAATGAGGTTGCTTAGGAGAACTTAAAAATTGACTAAGGTGCTGAACACAATAAGATAGATCAGGTCTAGTAATCCCCAAATAAAGGAGTTTCCCAACCAACCTTCTATATTGATCTGGTTCAGCAAGAGGGTCACCTTGATCAATAGAGAGCTTTAAACCAGAAGGTATAGGTGTAGAAGCCACCTTACAATCAGTTAACCCACTAGAATCAATAATATCCTTGATGTATTTCTTTTGAGAAAGTAGAACACCAGAAGAAGATCTAATAACTTCTATGCCAAGGAAATATTTCAAAGATCCTAAATCTTTGATAGTGAAAGCATGGTGAAGTTGTTGTTTAACTGCATCTATCTGAGATTGAGAGTGACCAGTTAATAAGATGTCATCAACATAAATGAGCACAATGCAAAGACACCCTTCAGAGGTTCTAGTGAACAAGGAGTGATCTTGAGCAGACTGAATAAAGCCAAGATTAACAAGAAATTTGCACAATTCCTTGTTCCATTGTCTAGAGGCTTGTTTAAGCCCATATAGGGATTTATTCAACTTGCAAACTTGACCTGAAAGAGCCTTTTTATAACCAGCAGGTGGTAACATATATAAATCTTCTTAAATATGCCCATGAAGAAAAGCATTGTTGATGTCAAGCTGACATAAAGGCCAGTTGAAAGAGACAGCAATAGAAATAACAATCCTTACTGTTGCTAGTTTAGCAACTGGAGAAAAAGTGTCTTTGAAATCTTTGCCAGCTACTTGTTGATAACCAATAGCTACTAGCCTAGCTTTAAGCCTTTCAACAGTACCATCAGGGTTATATTTGGTTTTAAAAACCCACTTAGACCCTATAGCTTTCTTGCCCTTAGGAAGAGAAGAAAGAGTCCAAGTATTATTTTTCTCAAGAGCATATAACTCTGTATCCATAGCTGAGACCCAAGCTGGATCAGAGGCAACTTGTTTATAAGATGTAGGTTCAGGTACAACCATCACATTAGCAAAGAAATGAGATGTAGTATAGAAAGAAGCAGAGAATGAATTAGAAGGCAGAGAAGGAATGTGTTTAGGAGGAATTTTGTGAACATAATCTTTAAATTTGACAGGTGGATTAGAAATTCTGTGTGAAGCTCTCACAGGAGGAATATCTACAGGAGGTATCTTAGAAGCTATAACAGGAGAAGAGGAGCTAGAAACAGAAGTAGGATCAGTATGTATAGAAGAATCAGAATGCAGAGATTGAGAAGAATTAGGAACATTGAGTGGTGAAATAGGAGATTGAGAAGATGATATTGGATTAGCAATAAGAGAAGGAATAGAAGAATCTGAGGTAGAAGAACAAGAAGGAGAAGAAGTATCATCACCAAAATGAACTAGAGAAGGTGTAGAAGCAGAAATTGTTTGTGAAGAAGTATGTTTAAAAGGAAAAATGTCTTCTTGAAAAATGACATCTCTTGAAATAAACAACTTTTGGTGTTGTACATCAAACACTTTATATCCTTTTTGGCCAAAAGGATAACCAAGAAAAATGCATTTAAGTGCTCTAGGCAAAAGTTTATCTCTCTTGCTAGCAGAATTATAAGCATAGCATTGACATCCAAAAACTCTTAGATGATCAAAGGTAGGAGATTTAGAAAGAAGTATTTCACTAGGAGATTTCCAAGACAAAAGAGGAGTAGGTAATAAGTTGATCAAATAAGTAGCAGTAAGCAAACATTCACCCCAAAACTTACTAGGAAGAGCAGCCTGAAATTTCAAAGCTCTAGCAACTTCTAAGAGGTGCCTGTGTTTCCTCTCAACCCTACCATTTTGTTGAGGTGTGCCAGCTATACTTCTTTGGTGAATCACACATTTAATAGCAAAGAAATCATTGCATTGTGCTTGTAGAACATCTGTACCATTGTCTGATCTAACACATTTTATCTTAACATGAAATTGTGTTTGAACATAAGAAAAGAAATCTTGAATGGTTTTAAAAACCTGCATCTTATTGTGCAACATAAAAGTCCATGTTGTTCTACTAAAATCATCTAGAATGGTAAGAAAGTATGAAGCACCATTCATAGTTTTCAGTTTATATGGGCCCCAGAGGTCCACATGAATAAGATCAAACATAGCATCAGCTCTAGAGTTACTCCTACCAAAAGGCAATTTATGAAACTTTGCAGTATGACATATCTCACAACCAAAATCAGATACAGCAGAACAATCACAGTAAGATAAGTGTTTCATCCTTGATAGAGAAGCATGGCCTAACCTAGCATGTATAAGATCTAGATGAGGTGTTTTTGCCTTATTAGTATGCACACCTGTACAAGCTTCTGATATAGCAATGTGTGTAGAGCAACTTGAGTGTTTGAATTGATGACCAAGAGCCCCAACATCAGTAGGAGAGTCAGGTAGGAAGAAATGATAGAGACCTTTATAGCTCTTCCCTCTAGCCAAGAGTTTATGAGTTATAGGGTCCTGAAACAAGCACCCTTGATTACTGAAAGTAACACAACAATTATTATCAGCAATGAATTTGCTCACAGATAATAGATTGTGTTTGAAATCTGTGATGAGCATCACATCTTGGAGATATAACTCCTTTGTTATCATAAAAGTACCAACTTCTGTAACAAGTTTAATAGTACCATCAGGTAAACTAACTGGAACAGCTTTGATCAAAACCTTTCTTGAGCAAAAAAGAGTTGCATCATGTGTCATATGGTCAGTAGCTCCAGAATCCACTATCCAATTAGATGAAGAAACAACATTAGAAATACCTGAGCAATTGAGAGCAGCTGAGGTATCTCCTTGAAACTGTTTTCCTTTCATCATTTTCATCACTTCAATGCAAATTGTATTTAGAGTAGAGGAATCCATGCTATTACCAGCAGAATCAGTAAGGGGATCTTCTGCTATTGCAAACTCATTATGAACAGCAGCATGAGCAGCTAGCTTAGAAGACCTAGTACTCCCTCTAGATCCCTTATACCACTCAGGATAACCAATTATCTTGAAGCATTGATCCATGCTATGACCCTTACCCTTACAGAAATCACAAAGTTTATCTCCCTTGTCAGCCTTTTCTCTCTTCCAATCTCTTTTAACTCCTGTATTCTGAGAGTGATGAGAGTTATGAAGACCTTTAGATCCTAAATTCCTCTGTACAGCTAATGCAGTAGATTCTCCAATCAAATCTGCTTGGCCACTAACTTCCTTCTGCTTCTCAACTTGTTGCAAAAGGTAGAATGCTCTATTAACATTGGGAAGAGGATCCATTCTAAGAATGTTGGAAATGGTTGTATCAAAGCTACTATTGACTCCTAACAAGAATTGAATCACCTTTTCTTGTGATTCAAACTCATCTAATCTTCTTAGAAAATTACATGTTCAAGATGATAAAACTCCACAAGTACACATAGGCAAACTATGTACACTTTTAAGTTCATCCCATAGATTCTTCATTTTATTATAGTACATCAAAATCGTCAAATTTTGTTGTCTAAGATTGTCCAATTCTTTCTTTAACTGGTAAATTTGAGGACCATTAATTTGGCCAAAACGCTCAGCAATATCAGACCAAAGATGAGCAGCAGATTCAACACAAGTGAAAATTTCTGACATTTCAGCATTCATGGAGGCAAGAATCCAACCTATCACCATGTAATCACACCTAATCCACTGAGCATATTTTGTATCATTTATACTAGGTTTAGTAACAAATCCATCTACAAAACCTAACTTGTTCTTAGCACCTAAAGCTCGTTTGACATTTCTAAACCAGCTTGAATAGTTATTTCCATTAAAGAGAACAGAAACCAGAGATTGATTCGGATTATCCGAAGGTGCTAAGAAAAGAGGATCACTAAAACTTACAGTACAAGTTTGAGTTTGTATTTGAGGAGAATTGGATTGTTCGCTTGCATTCGCCATTGTTGAACTCGCAAGAAATTTCCAGAAATCGCACTTTCTGAATGAAATCTACAGAAATGAGAAGACTTCGAAATAGCAAAAACAATCAATTGGATCGTTAGTTTGCTCTGATACCATGAGGAAATGAATGAAATCAGAATTCATTTCAGTGTTTTAGAGAGAATTTACATCTCTGAACCAAAATCCTTATAGAGGAAAAGAAGATAAAAGCTATTTATACAAGAAGAAACTAACAAACTAAAAACAGCTGTAACTAATTCCTAACAGAATACAAGAACTTGTATAAACGTATATGTAATAACCCGATTTTAAATCTTATTTTATTATTAAATAATTAAGATTATTAACTTAAATATGATCTTATTTATTTTAATAAATAAGTATTGAGATTTCTTATTAAAACATATTTTGATTGAATTTCTTAAGTTATTTTAAGTACTAATAATTGATATTGATTAATTGAAAGATTATGTAAACTTGGAGGTCCATGGCAACTCTAAACCTATATCCAACTTTAAGACCAAACTCAAGCCCAACCCAAAACATAAACCCAAAAGAAAGAATAAAAAAAAAGGAAAAAGAAAAAGGGAAAAAGAAAGAAAGAAAGAACAGGAATCAGTAGCCATCTTCTTCCTCCTTCTTCCACCTCCTACTTCACATCTTCCTCACCATTGGAGAAGAGTAGCAACAAGATAAACACAAAAGCTTGCGAAAAGGCTGCAATTAGATGAGCTTGAGCATAATTTCAGATAAGAATGAACAAAATCAGACAAAAATCCAATTTAGAGATAAGCTTCATCATCCTCATCTCTTCACTCATGTCTACCCATTAGAAGAGGAGTACAAATTGAACATTCCTACTGATTCTACTATAAATAGAAGCAATTTACAATCAAATTCTCTGAAATATTAGGCTTATAATGCCTTAAATGTGTCTTCTTCTCTAAATTTCCTTATTTTCAATTACCACCATTAAAGAGGCAAACTAAAACCTCAAACCACCATTCCCCACCTCCGACCACCATCAAAACCACCACTCAGACCAACCTGAGACTCGCCGGAAACTCGCCCGACACCACCAACACCAACCATCAACACCGCAGCCCATTCCCTTCTCTTTCCCCTTCGTTTATCTTCAATTTGCTGCTGCCCTGGCTGATTCGCGGACCACCACCCACATCCGCCTACTGCCGCCAATAAATACCCCAAACACCACAGACATCGCTGCCTTGCGCCACCGTCACCGCAGCCTAGCTGCGTCTCCTTCCCTTCGTGCGTAGTGAATACAGACCAAGTGAGTTAGCAATTTGCAGGGTATGTTAGCAGAGTAATAAGTTTCTTATTTTCTAAAGAGTGAAGTCAACTCCTTTATATTTGACTCTTACTTAAGTTAATATTTTCATTATGTTTATTTAACTAATTTATGAATATTATTTCTATGATTTAAGATCATTAATAATGTTTATATTGTAATTATTATTATTATTATTATTATTATTGCTACTTTCTAAAATAAGCATAACTTATTATATACATTACTCATTTGTAATTCTCAAAATTATTTTTTATACTAAAAACCTTATTAGATGAAAAATGATTTTATAAATTTATTATATTAGTATTTAAACACCTTATCATATAGTTTTTAAATATTTAAAGGTCTCTAACTTAATTATATAATTTCGTGTTATTTAAAGAGAAAACCGCCCTCGGAGCTCAGAAGGAACTGATATCCAAGACTAAGGATTTTTATTCTGCAAATCGAGGTAACAACTACTGCTAGTACCCGCAATTCCCTTGAAAATATAAGAAAGGGGTATAGTGACGAATAAATGATTTATGAGTTTTCTTGAATTGCGGGATTATTTAAAGCATGATTTTATGTTTCATGAATACTAGAAGATTGAAAAGTATAGTTGAATGATGGAAATTTGAGATATTATACCTACTGAGGTACAGCTGAATGACTGAAAATATTGTATACTGCCTGTATAAATTAAAAGAGGTGAAACATGATAAATTCAAGTGAAAGAACTGGTTTGTTGGCTGTATATATATACTGACTGACTGATGGTCGTGCACGTACCGAGCTGTTTACTGTTATTACTGGGGCACTGGCCCGCTACTGTTATTACTGATGAGCACTGGCTCTTTTACTGGGGCACTGGCCCGTTGTGGGAGACGTCCCACCAGCTGAAATACTGCCCAACAACCAGAATGAATCTGATAAATAGGAATACTGGAATGACTGGGTTATACTGTAATCATGAATGTTTTAATCATTCTCTCTCTCTCTCTCTCTGTTTTATAAATAAAATGAATTGAAATGAATTTACGTTGCTAGAGTAGTCTGTTACTGAGTCTCTCGACTCATCTATTTTTGTATTTATGTTTTAGGTACAACTGGGGGAGGCGACAACGAGTAGTAGCAAGGAATCACTTTCATAAGTTGTAGTAGTTATCTCACATGCTCTTTTTGTGAACTATAAGAATTACTAGAGTATTAGGTTACTGTTACTTAATGTAATAAGGTTCTTAAGCTACTTTGTTTATCACTTAATCAAGTTGACGTTAAAGTTAATACCTGAATGTTGCCTTGTATTTTCCTAACGGAGAATACGGCAGTAATGCCTCGACTTAATAGGGTTTTTCCGCTGCTATTAATACCTTTATCAGGTAATTAGACGTCGGGGCATTACAGTATATGTATACGAGCAACGGTTCTGAAACCTATAATAAAACCCTCGAGGTTTTATATTAAATAGGAATAATTGAGTTATCAAAATAAGAGTAAAAGAATTCTTAGTAAAAGATTAATAATTATGGTAAAAATGAAATAAATTTAACGAGTTATAAATGAAATAGTAGCTAATTAAAAATGGAATCTACGAGTCTGAGCGTAGGATACGGGACAAGGGATTATTTTACAAAGTTTCTTTTATCTTAATTGTAATTATTATGCAGAATGTCGACCACTAACGCCAATAACAACGGTAGTCACGAAAGTGAAAACGTACACGTGGAAGAAGTATACGTAGAGGATATCCAGAATAATGGGAACAAGGGACCTAATCAACCTTTGGAAGGAACCGAGGAACGAATAGAGAGGTTGGAGAAGATGAATACTATGCTGGCTGAATTGGTCCAAGATGCATGGAAAAAGAAAAATGTGAATGAAAATGAGAGTTCGATAATGTTTAAGAAGTTCTCGTCTTTGAACCCACCATCCTATGATGGTAAACCTGATCCAGTCGAGTTTGAAGATTGGATCAACCGTATGGAGCAGTTATTTGAAACCTTGCAATGCCCTGATAAATGGAAAGTCGATTTTGCTGTATTTTATCTCACGGGACAAGCAGTCTTATGGTGGAAGGTGAATAAGGAAAAGAAGAAGGAGCCTGGATTTGGGTGGAGCAAGCTCCAGGAGTTGATGCGAGATAAATTTTACCCACCATCTCTGAGGAAGCAAAAAGAAGATGAATTTCTCCACCTACAGCAAGGTACTATGAGCATTTTGGAGTACGCTAATAAGTTTATGGAGCTGTCAAGGTTTGCACCAGAACTGGTAACCACGGAGCAGTCAAGGATGAATCGTTTTGAGCGAGGTCTGAGCCTTAAATACCAGGATAGGTTGGCATCTCAGAAGTTTACGTCATACCAGGATATGGTGGACGTTGCTATTAACGTAGAACGAGTTGTGTTGCTTCGAGAGTCAGAGAATGCCAGGTTTAAAAGGAGGAATGATGGACGAAATGATAATTTTGGAGGAGGAAAAAGGGCAAATCAAGGACAGAATTATTGGAGGAATGACAGTGGTAACAAAAGTCAAGGAGGAAATCGAAGCTACAATAACTATGGAACACCTACTAACAGAGCTCAAGGGTGTGCCAAGTGTGGTAGAAGAAACCATGTAGAGAGCGAGTGTCGTATCGGCACGAGCACTTGTTACCGATGTGGAAGTCGTGACCATTATGTTCGAGATTGCCCAAAGCCACCTGGAGCTAATAGAATTGTGGAAGGAACATCTTCAGCTGGTGTTAATCGAGGAAGAAACAATAACAATAATACGAGTACAAATCGTAATCCACTGCGTTCAGCCCCAACTGGAAGAGTTTATGTTATGAGACAGGATGAAGCTGATAACAATGACACTGTTATTACTGGTACTTTCTTTATCCACTCTCTACCTGCCCATGTACTTTTTGATTCTGGAGCCTCACATTCCTTTATTTCTCCGCAATTTGCCAAAAGCTTGAATTTGAAACCGACATGTGACTTTTCTTCTATGAACGTTGCCCTCCCTACTGGGGAAACTATTAAATGTGCGATCATGTATAGGAATTGTCCTATTATCATAGAAAACACTGAATTCTTAGCTGACTTAATAGAATTTGAGTTATCGGAATTCGACGTGATTTTAGGAATGAATTGGTTAACCAAATATGAAGCCGATATCAATTGTGTTAAGCAAAGCGTGACTCTTAAGACACAGACACCTAATGAGAGTAGAATATCATACCATAGGGTAACACCCAAACCAGAAAGACAAATTGTTGCTGGCTTGAGAGCTCATAAAGTGCCTGAGTACGATTGTTTTGGATACCTTTGCAGTATCGTGGATGTAAATGCTTCTCAACCTTCCATAACCGACATTCCTGTAGTTTGTGAATACCCGCATGTGTTCCCAGATGAGATACCTGGTATGCCTCCACAGAGAGAACTAGACTTTAGCATCGAGTTGATACCAGGATCGACCCCTATCTCTAAAGCCCCTTATAGAATGGCCCCCACCGAGTTGCAAGAACTGAAGAAGCAATTGGACGAGTTACTTGAAAAAGGGTATATAAGACCGAGCGTATCACCCTGGGGAGCCCCTGTCTTGTTCGTAAAGAAAAAGGATGGAAGTTTGAGACTCTGTATAGATTACCGAGAGTTAAACAAAATAACGATTAAGAACAAATATCCATTACCCCGTATAGATGACTTGTTTGACCAACTTCGAGGGGCAAAAGTATTTTCAAAAATAGATTTGAGATCCGGATACCATCAGCTTCGAATTAAACCAGAAGATATTTCTAAAACCGCATTTAGAACCCGATATGGTCACTATGAATTCCTAGTAATGGCTTTTTGATTAACTAATGCACCAGCCGTGTTTATGGACCTAATGAACCGCATTTTTAAGCCATACTTGGATAAATTTGTGGTAGTTTTCATTGATGACATTCTGGTGTACTCTAAAAACGAAGAAGAACATAAAGAGCATTTAAAGAAGGTGATGGATGTGTTAACTGAAAACCAGTTATATGCCAAATTGTCAAAGTGTGAGTTTTGGCTTAAGGAGGTATCATTTTTGGGCCATATCATCTCTAAGAAAGGCGTTTCTGTAGATCCACAGAAAATAAAAGCAATAATAGAGTGGCCTAGACCAACCAACGTTCCCGAGGTACGAAGCTTTATGGGATTAGCTGGTTATTATCGAAGATTTGTGCAAGATTTCTCTAAAATTGCCTCACCCATAACCCGATTGGTAAGAAAGAACGCCAAGTATGAGTGGACCGATGAATGTGAATTTGCATTTCAAGAATTAAAAAGACGCCTCACCACTGCTCCTGTTCTAACCCTTCCTTCTGGAACCGAGGGATTTGTTATTTATAGTGATGCCTCTAAGAACGGGCTCGGTTGTGTTTTGATGCAAAATGGAAAAGTCATAGCCTATGCCTCCCGTCATCTCAAAATACATGAACAAAATTACCCGACCCATGACCTTGAACTTGCCGCAGTTGTCTTTGCCCTTAAAATCTGGAGACACTATCTGTACGGTGCCTCGTGTCAGATCTTTACTGATCACAAAAGTCTGAAATATATTTTCACCCAAAAAGAACTCAACATGAGACAACGTAGGTGGTTAGAACTTTTAAAAGACTACGATCTTGACATCCAATACCATCCCGGCAAAGCTAACATAGTTGCCGATGCCCTGAGTCGTAAAGCTCATGTGAACTCACTCTCATCTATTCCCCGAGCCATTCATATGGATTTGCAAAGAATGGAAGTTGAATTCATTCGAAGAACGGAGAGTGCTCACTTGAATGCATTGGAGGTGAAATCCGATTTAATCGACAAGATCAAGGAGGCCCAGGGAAAAGACTTACAGTTGGAACGCATAAAAAGTGACGTAAGAAACGGAAAGTCACCTGGATTTGTAATCGAAGAAGACGGAACGTTGAGGTTTCAAGGGAGATTGTGCGTACCAAACAATGAAGAAATAAAGAATCGAATCTTGAAGGAATCTCATAATGCACCATATTCGATTCACCCTGGAGGAAATAAGTTGTATAAAGATTTGAGACAAGTGTTCTGGTGGAGTAACATGAAACAAGAAGTGGCAGAATTTGTGGTTAAGTGTCTGACTTGCCAAAGGATTAAAATAGAGCATCAAAGACCAGCTGGTTTATTGCGACCCTTGGATGTGCCAGAATGGAAATGGGATTCAATATCCATGGATTTTATCATGGGATTGCCCTCGTCAAACAAGGGAATGAATGCCATATGGGTCATTGTAGATCGATTGACCAAGTCAGCACATTTCTTAGCAATTAAGCATAATTGGAGCTTAGATCGGTTGGCAGAGTTATATATGAATACCATAGTTCGATTGCACGGAGTACCAAGCTCGATTGTTTCAGATCGTGATTCAAGATTCCAAGCAAGATTTTGGAAAGAATTACAGAAAGCTCTTGGAACGAAACTTAATTTCAGTACAGCTTTTCATCCAGCCACTGATGGACAAACAAAACGCACCAACCAGATTGTCGAGGACATGCTCAGAGCGTGTGTTTTGGATTTTCAAGGCACTTGGGAGAAATTTCTGCCAATGGTAGAATTTTCGTATAATAATAGTTATCAGGCTACCATTGGAATGGCTCCATATGAAGCATTGTATGGTCGGAAATGTCGAACACCTTTGTGTTGGAATGATATTGACAAGACACGTATTATTGGACCAGAGTTAATTCAAGAGACAACTGACAAGATTCGATTGATCCAGTCGCGAATGAAGACAGCTCAGGGTAGGCAAAAGAGTTACGCTGATCAACGAAGAAGGCCATTGGAATTTATGGTTGGAGATCATGTATTTCTGAAAATCTCACCAACAAAAGGGATTATGAGGTTTGGCCAATCAGGGAAGCTAAGTCCAAGATATATCGGGCCATATGAAATCTTAGACAGAGTTAATGAAGTTGCATATCGACTTGCACTACCGACTGACTTAGACAAAGTACACAATGTATTTCACGTATCGATGTTACGGAAATATGTTCCAGACCCGAGTCACGTGATTAATCATGAACCCTTACAGCTACGAAATGACCTGACTTATGAAGAAAAACCGATTGAAGTCCTCGATCGCAGAGAAAAACAGCTGAGAAATAAAGTGATACGACTAGTAAAAGTCTTGTGGGCTAACCACTCGACATCTGAGGCTACCTGGGAGGTAGAAGATCAAATGAGAGCGAAATATCCCTACCTTTTCCCCTAGGACGTTTTGATGTTATAAATATACGTCTTATAATTGTACTGTTGTTACTTATATGAATGCACTACACTGAATTTATATGTCAATGTTTGAAATATGTTCTTATAAGTCATGGATGATTGAGGTTCAACTGAGCTCCAGTTTCGAGGACGAAACTTTTTATAAGAGGGTAAGGATGTAATAACCCGATTTTAAATCTTATTTTATTATTAAATAATTAAGATTATTAACTTAAATATGATCTTATTTATTTTAATAAATAAGTATTGAGATTTCTTCTTAAAACATATTTTGATTGAATTTCTTAAGTTATTTTAAGTACTAATAATTGATATTGATTAATTGAAAGATTATGTAAACTTGGAGGTCCATGGCAACTCTAAACCTATATCCAACTTTAAGACCAAACTCAAGCCCAACCCAAAACATAAACCCAAAAGAAAGAATAAAAAAAAGGAAAAAGAAAAAGGGAAAAAGAAAGAAAGAAAGAACAGGAATCAGTAGCCATCTTCTTCCTCCTTCTTCCACCTCCTACTTCACATCTTCCTCACCATTGGAGAAGCGTAGCAACAAGATAAACACAAAAGCTTGCGAAAAGGCTGCAATTAGATGAGCTTGAGCATAATTTCAGATAAGAATGAACAAAATCAGACAAAAATCCAATTTAGAGATAAGCTTCATCATCCTCATCTCTTCACTCATGTCTACCCATTAGAAGAGGAGTACAAATTGAACATTCCTACTGATTCTACTATAAATAGAAGCAATTTACAATCAAATTCTCTGAAATATTAAGCTTCTAATGCCTTAAATGTGTCTTCTTCTCTAAATTTCCTTATTTTCAATTACCACCATTAAAGAGGCAAACTAAAACCTCAAACCACCATTCCCCACCTCCGACCACCATCAAAACCACCACTCAGACCAACCTGAGACTCGCCGGAAACTCGCCCGACACCACCAACACCAACCATCAACACCGCAGCCCATTCCCTTCTCTTTCCCCTTCGTTTATCTTCAATTTGCTGCTGCCCTGGCTGATTCGCGGACCACCACCCACATCCGCCTACTGCCGCCAATAAATACCCCAAACACCACAGACATCGCTGCCTTGCGCCACCGTCACCGCAGCCTAGCTGCGTCTCCTTCCCTTCGTGCGTAGTGAATACAGACCAAGTGAGTTAGCAATTTGCAGGGTATGTTAGCAGAGTAATAAGTTTCTTATTTTCTAAAGAGTGAAGTCAACTCCTTTATATTTGACTCTTACTTAAGTTAATATTTTCATTATGTTTATTTAACTAATTTATGAATATTATTTCTATGATTTAAGATCATTAATAATGTTTATATTGTAATTATTATTATTATTATTATTATTATTATTATTATTATTGCTACTTTCTAAAATAAGCATAACTTATTATATACATTACTCATTTGTAATTCTCAAAATTATTTTTTATACTAAAAACCTTATTAGATGAAAAATGATTTTATAAATTTATTATATTAGTATTTAAACACCTTATCATATAGTTTTTAAATATTTAAAGGTCTCTAACTTAATTATATAATTTCGTGTTATTTAAAGAGAAAACCGCCCTCGGAGCTCAGAAGGAACTGATATCCAAGACTAAGGATTTTTATTCTGCAAATCGAGGTAACAACTACTGCTAGTACCCGCAATTCCCTTGAAAATATAAGAAAGGGGTATAGTGACGAATAAATGATTTATGAGTTTTCTTGAATTGCGGGATTATTTAAAGCATGATTTTATGTTTCATGAATACTAGAAGATTGAAAAGTATAGTTGAATGATGGAAATTTGAGATATTATACCTACTGAGGTACAGCTGAATGACTGAAAATATTGTATACTGCCTGTATAAATTAAAAGAGGTGAAACATGATAAATTCAAGTGAAAGAACTGGTTTGTTGGCTGTATATATATACTGACTGACTGATGGTCGTGCACGTACCGAGCTGTTTACTGTTATTACTGGGGCACTGGCCCGCTACTGTTATTACTGATGAGCACTGGCTCTTTTACTGGGGCACTGGCCCGTTGTGGGAGACGTCCCACCAGCTGAAATACTGCCCAACAACCAGAATGAATCTGATAAATAGGAATACTGGAATGACTGGGTTATACTGTAATCATGAATGTTTTAATCATTCTCTCTCTCTCTCTCTCTGTTTTATAAATAAAATGAATTGAAATGAATTTACGTTGCTAGAGTAGTCTGTTACTGAGTCTCTCGACTCATCTATTTTTGTATTTATGTTTTAGGTACAACTGGGGGAGGCGACAACGAGTAGTAGCAAGGAATCACTTTCATAAGTTGTAGTAGTTATCTCACATGCTCTTTTTGTGAACTATAAGAATTACTAGAGTATTAGGTTACTGTTACTTAATGTAATAAGGTTCTTAAGCTACTTTGTTTATCACTTAATCAAGTTGACGTTAAAGTTAATACCTGAATGTTGCCTTGTATTTTCCTAACGGAGAATACGGCAGTAATGCCTCGACTTAATAGGGTTTTTCCGCTGCTATTAATACCTTTATCAGGTAATTAGACGTCGGGGCATTACAGTATATGTATACGTATATGTATAGGTATATATATACTCACAGTATTATTGTCTTGGCAACATTAAAAACCATCTTGGCAAGATCTTTACCCTATAAATAAGATATGCCACTTCTTCTTTTTTTTCATGGAGGGGATAAATAAGATATGTCACTTATATATTCATTTTATCACATTAATAATTCATTTTTCAGCCTTCCAGAAGGGCTCTCTCCTCTCTTAGTCTCTTTGTAGCTCTTCCCATAACTACAGAAGCATTAAAAGTTACACATGTTACATGTACTAGCAATGCTACTATTGAGTTATTGAGTATTGAACGTCCAAATTCTTGCAGAAGTTTGCATGAAGTAAATTTGTTGTTTACGTTCAACCATGAGGAAAGAGATCTTGGTAAATTTGCTTGTACTTTTCTAGATAAGAGGAATCCCATCATCACGCAAAAGACCATATCTTAGATATGTAATTGGAAAGAAGCGATCAAAGTATCACCACTAAACAAGTCCCTCAAAGTCATCAACGCTGATGAGCTGATCTGATTCTAGTTCGTCTAGTGTAGGACTACATAATGTAAGGGTATAAAGCCATCTTTAAAAGGGTACAATGCTACATAAAAAAAATTATGTATTAAGTTAACAGGTTCACTTTCAAATTAAAAGGGTCATCTCGTATTCAAACTGGAAATTTGAATCATCCATAAAAGGTGATCAGATTGAAGATAGTCTTATCTAGTCTAATCGAATCATATATTACTAAACTTATATATTTTACTTAACTTACCAATATTTCTATATATAATTAATGTAAGTGTTAGAATATAAATATGTAAATATTTTATATACATTGATTAACGTAAATATATATCGTTGTAAACCCTAGTGTGTAAGCATATATATTGTCAATTAATGAATGAGTCGTCTCAAGGAGTTTAATCATATCTTTCATGGTAATTACATATTTATATTCTAATTTCTCTTTTGTATGAGTATATTTCACCCAACCATTAACAAGTCTAATATGGACCCGGTCCACACTAAATTTATTGTAGACCTAATATAAAGTCTAAAAGTTAAATATAATTCACCAAAAGTTAAGATTTTTTGTTGCAAAAGTTAAGATTTTGTAATTAAAAGTTAAGGTTTAGCAATTAAAAGTTAAGGTTTTGTATTCAAAAGTTAAGTATTATGAATGAAAAGTTAAGGTTTCCTTAGCAAAAGTTAAGATTTTGTAACCAAAAGTTAAGATTTTGTAACCAAAAGTTAAGGTTTAGCAACCAATAGTTAAGGTTTAGCAACCAAAAGTTAAGATTTAGCAATCAAAAGTTAAGACTTATCAACCAAAAGTTAAGGTTTAGCAATCATAAGTTAAGGTTTAGCAATCAAAAGTTAAGATTTAGCAACCAAAAGTTAAGGTTTAGCAATCAAAAGTTAAGGTTTAGCAATCAAAAATTAAGGTTTTGTAATCAAAAATTAAGATTTAGCGACTAAAAGTTAAGCACTCGTAACCCTATGTCTCAAAAGACTCATCAGCAGTACAGCCAAAATAGCAGAATTTCCTCATCACTATAAGATTCAAAACTTTACAATTGATTATATAATTAGTTTAGAACAAAGATGATAATCCTCCACTGATTAATATAATAACCATTACAATTGTCACTTACACTACTCTTCATTCCCATGAAAAAGATATAAAAACAAGGTTATAAAGCTTCTGGAACAATACCACAAAATCAAACAAAAGGTCGAAAGAAGTGAATGAAAAGCAATTGCAAATTGTTGCTAAGGATGGAGTCAATCGTCCAAGAACTTGCGAAGACGCTGTCTGACAATTTCGCTACGGGCTTTAGCTCGGGCCTACTGAGGTGCGATGTTTTGTATAGAGAGGTAAGCTCCTACTCCTATCAGTGTTACTCCCATGGCCACTCCCCACCGTCGTTGCCGCCAGCTGCCGCGATGTTTTGTGGAGGTTTCCGGTAGAGGATTGAACGGGTGTGAGTTTCCGGTAAGCAAAGTTCGGTGGTGGTGTAGGTGTGGCTCAGATGAGGTGAAATCGCCATTTTTCTACCGTATGAAGTTTTGAGAGGAGAGAGAAGTCGGCCTGGTTGGAGTTTAAAGCGACCGGGTCTACACTATTTTTAGTGTAGACCAGGTCCACCCAAGAGTTTTGCCCCAACCATAATGAAGGAAGTCACACTGTTGCAGCCTCATTGCATAGTTATCCATTTGGATTCGTTATCGAAGTGGATGTATTAGAGCATAAAATGTGTTGTAAATTGCTAATATTTAAAGTAAGGGTAATATTGTAAATTCACAGCAAAAAATTTACTAAAAATAGAAAGAAAAAGAAGTGTAGTCATTAATTTCAAATTGCCAAAAAGGAAAGTGTCGTCATTAAAAAAAACGAAGGAAGTAGTATAATTGTAAATATGGACAAGATTCTTCTTTACCAAACTACATCAAAGTTAGTGGGGTTGAATTTATTATTAGGGTTTGGATTTGAGTCATGTAAGGCTTTTGGATATTAGTTAAATTAATCACAAATTCTTGATCTTCTCATTAATGTTCACCACAAATATATATACACAAGCGTATCAAGCGTATCCTATTCCTACTAGGATACATAATCACATAAGATAAAGATAGAACTAACTCTAAAATCTTATCTCATAATCATCTCTAAAGATATGATAATATTATCTCTAATATTATCATTATCTATCTCAACACCCCCCCTCAAGTCGGAGCGTGTAAATCTTGCACGCCCAACTTGCTTAACAAAACTTCAAATTGAGCCTTTCCCAAAGCTTTGGTGAAAATGTCCGTCAACTGAACCTTTGTAGAAACATATGAAGGACAAATAAGACCATCTTTGATTGCATCACGTACAAAATGACAATCGACTTCGATATGCTTTATACGCTCGTGAAACACAGGATTATTTGCAATGTGCAATGCAGACTGACTGTCACAGAGCAAACGCATCCCTTCCTTCTGACTCACGCCCAATTCTTCAAGAAGAGCTTTGAGCCACTTTAGTTCACATGTAATAGCTGCCATTGTCCTATATTCAGCCTCGGCAGATGATCTCGCAATTGTTTGCTGCTTTTTGGTCTTCCACGAAACTGGTGAAGAGCCAAGAAGAACAAACCATCCTGTCAAAGAGCGACGAGTAAGAGGACAACTTGCCCAATCACTATCGCACCAACCTTCTAGGCGCAGTTCACTATCACTACGGAGCAAAATGCCTTGCCCCGACTTTCCTTTCAAGCACCTCACTACACGCAGTGCTGTTTCCCAATGTTCCTCTCTGGGTTGCTGCATATACTGAGATAAAATATGAACACAATATGCTAAGTCATGCCGACTCACGACCAAATAAATTAAACAAACAATAAGCCGTCTATATTGCTCAGGATTCTCAAGGTATCGCCCTTGTGCAAGGTTCAGGCGGTGATGTTGTTCCATGGGAAAATCCACTGGCTTGCTTCCAAGCATCCCTGTTTCTACAATAATTTCCAACGCATATTTCCGTTGACATAAGAATATTCCTTCTGAACTACGGGCCACTTCTATACCCAAAAAAATACTTGAGTTTGCCCAAATCTTTCATATGAAAACATTTTCCTAAGTAAGCCTTAAAACTGTTTAGTTCAGCTACATCATTGCCTGTAACAATTAAATCGTCAACATAAACTAGAACGTTCATTTGAACATTCCCTTTCGTCAGAGTAAACAATGAGTAGTCTGCATATGACTGAACAAAGCCATATTTCTGTAACGCTAGTGACAATTTTGCAAACCAACACCTCGAGGCTTGTTTTTGCCCATATAACGACTTCTTCAGTCTGCAGACAACATTTTTATTTTCATTGTGAAATCCAGGTGGACACGCATAAAAACTTCTTCATCCAAGTCGCCATGCAAGAATGCATTGTGCACATCCATCTGATGAACTTCCCAAATTTTCACCGCTGTAATTGACAAAAAACTTCTAACAGTCACCATTTTAGCCACAGGTGCAAAAGTCTCGTTGTAGTCTACTCCTTCCACCTGTTGATTTCCAAGAATAACTAGTCGAGCTTTAAACCGCTCAACGCTTCAATCAGCATTGTATTTTATTTTGTACACCCATTTGCTGCCGAGTGCTCTCTTTCCGGCAGGCAATTTTTCAAGTGTCCATGTGCAATTATTCTCCAAGGCTTGTATTTCTTTTGTCATGGCGTCACGCCAACGCGCATCTGTCATTGCTTCTTTGAAATTCCTTGGTTCATGTCCTGCAGTTATAGATGCAATTTCTGTGTCTACTAGAAAAACGTTCACAATTAACAAAATGTGTTATAGATAGGGAGTACCTGAGGAAGACTGTGTGGCAGGCGATCGTCGCGATGGACTCAACCTTCTAACCGTGTGTGTGATAAAATTGCGAAGCCTTGTTGATTTAAATTTCTCTCTCTTTCCTTTCCCCATGAGCTCCTCACTAGCTTCCATGTTCCTTCCTCGCTCCTCACACACTACTTCGTCATCTGTTGTGCCTTCATCATGCACAATGCTCTCGCCAGCCCCCTCACTCTGCTCAACCCCCCTAGCAAGTACGGGGTCGGAGGGTGCAACTTCAACCACATGCTCTCCCTCGTCATCTCGCCTATCATTAACCTGCCTCTGGACTACTCTGCCATCCCTATTTTCATTATCTATCTCAACATCAAATTCTTCAATACCTGCAGTAACAATGTCTACGAGATCCTATTTTCCACCTTCCAATGGATCAAAAAAAGGAAATTCGTTTTTGAAAAATTTCACGTCCCTCGAAATAAAAAACTCTTTTGTCTCTAAACCGTAAACTTGCCAACCCTTCTTTCCAAAAGGGTAACCAAGGAAAACACATTTTCGACTATGACTCACAAATTTATCACCTCTATGTTTTTGGTTATGGGCATAGCATAAACAACCAAAGATTTTCATTGCATCATACGAAGGGGCTTTATTGAATAAGATTTCGTATGGGGTTTTACCTTTAAGTAGGGGAGATGGGGTCCGGTTTATCAAATAACAAGCAGCAAGAACGCATTCTCCCCAAAATTTAATAGGTAAATGCCCCTCAAATCTTAAAGCTCGGGCTACATTCAATATATGGCGGTGTTTTCTCTCTACTCTCCCATTTTGTTCAGGTGTCCCAGTACATGAGGATTCAAACAAAATTCCCTTTTCATCAAAATATGCTTGTAGGCAATTGAATTCAGTTCCATTGTCACTCCGAACAATTTTTTTCTTCAGATTAAATTGACGATCGATCATGGCAACAAAACTCATAAACATTTGTTCTACTTCAGTTTTGTTACGTATTAAATAAACCCACACACCTCATGAATAATCGTCAACAATAGTTAAGAAATAGGCAGCACCACAAGATGACTTGGTACGATAGGGACCCCACAAATCACAATGAATTAAATCAAACATGTCATTGGCTTTGTTAATACTTTTGGGAAAACTGCATCGAGATTGTTTAGCACGCATACAAACATCACATGCTTTATTGTTTTTCTTACGGAGTCTACTAATATGAGGAATTAAAGCTACTACTCCTTCAGACGAGTGTCCTAACCTTTTGTGCCATAAATCCCAGAACTCTTCATTAGATACGTGCAACGCATTGACCCGACTCACACCACGGAAGAAGTACAGTCCATCTTTGCGTTCATCCGCTCTAATCAGTCTCCTCGTTCGTCGGTCCTGTATAACACATAAAGTTTTAGAACATTGAACAGTACATTCAAGCTCATCAATTAGTTGAATGACAGAAATTAAATTGCAATTTAGTTGCGGAACATAAAGAACATGTTTTAAAGTTAAACCCCCTTCGA
This sequence comes from Patellifolia procumbens, assembly GCA_947645195.1. Taxonomy (NCBI): domain Eukaryota; kingdom Viridiplantae; phylum Streptophyta; class Magnoliopsida; order Caryophyllales; family Amaranthaceae; genus Patellifolia; species Patellifolia procumbens. The sequence continues at coordinate 8,556,800 of CANSGD010000144.1, forward strand.
GCTTCACACTCCCTTCACAAGTTGCCTCCGCATTTTTCCCATTCGGAAGTCCGACTAGACAAGGTGAAATCTTTTTCACATGCACCATACGTGAAAGTTTCCTGTCACGTGATTTGTCGCTCCTGTATCAACGATCCACTCAAAGTCACCACCTTTGCCGTGAAGTCGATTACTCATCTTTGGTTGTTTCAACAAATCCATTAAGGTCTTCCACTGATCTCTCGTGAGTCCCGAAAGACCTGCTGCCTCTGCCGTCGCACCATGAGCTACAACACTGACCCTGCCAGTTGCAATTGCAGAGGCTACCACAACGTTGTTGACACGAGCAGTCCGACCGCGGCCTCGTCTAGCAACGCTGGTTCTGCCACCATGACTGTCTGCTTTACCACGGCACCCAATTCTACGACCACCGTGCATCACGCACCACAAATCACGAAAAATATAAACTCTGTTTTGGTTTTGTTTAACCAACACTGATGCCCAAGAATAGGGAAATAAAAACTGTTGTGGGCTCTCACAAAAAAAAATCGTGAATTTAATCTTACCAAATATAAATAAATCTGTTGAGCTCTCTCAAAACAGATGCTCAATCATGCCTAAAGAAGGATAATTATATTCCTGTTGTGATCTCTCAAAATTCGTTTTTTTATGAGCCCTCACAGATGTTTGTTTTTGATGATGCAACTATGCTCTTGGTGTCGCTGGTTTCTTGAACTCTCAAGAAAGAATGAGTCTTTGACCCTTAACTTCTCAAAGAATGAGAACCTGCTACTGTGAACTCTCACAAAAAAATTGATTTTTTTTTTCTCTTGTTGACCTCTCAACAATTTCTAATTCTCACTTTTTCTTATTTGTATATGCTAAAGAAGACCTGGGTAATAACTTAACAAACAAACAAACAGAGGTTGAGTTGTGATCTCTCACACTCGTTGAACTCTCAAATTGATATGTATTTTTGATCTCTCAAAAACCAAAGATGTGATCTCTCACACAATTTTTATTAAATTATTTTTTTTCTCACAAATTCATATATTCGGATCTCTCAAAAAAACCTGGCTCTTGATACCATGTTAAATTAATCACAAATTGTTGATCTTCTCATTAATGTTCACCACAAATATATATACACAAGCGTATCATATTCCTACTAGGATACATAATCACATAAGATAAAGATAGAACTAACTCTAAAATCTTATCTCATAATCATCTCAAAAGATATGATAATATTATCTCTAATATTTTCATTATCTATCTCAACAATATCACATAATATAATTTATACATATTTAATACTTCCTTTCGCATCATAAGAAACATTCTATAAATGACAATATATTCCAATCAAACCACAATTAGCTAACCCTGCAGAGATAAGTCACTATCGGCACGCAGTAAAATGCCCTGACCAGGAGTACCTTTCAAATATCGAATAACACGCAATGCAGCTTCCCAATGTTCAACCTTGGGAGCCTGCATAAACTGAGATAATATATGTACACAATATGCCAAGTCAGGACGAGTAACTGAGAGATAAATGAGGCGACCAACAAGTCGTCTATAAGAAGCAGCATCGTCCATGGTAGGACCAGTAGCATGACCTAGCCGATGATGTTGCTTAATGGGAGAAGCCCTAGGCTTCGCGCCAAGTAAGCCGGTCTCAGAAATGATATATAGAGTATATTTCCGTTGACATAAGAAGAGACCAGTGGCACTACGAGCCACCTCAATGCCAAGGAGATATTTCAGGGGTCCAAGATCCTTCATCTTAAAACAATCACTCAAGTAAGCTTTGAAGGTAGTAAGTGCAGCAGAATCATTACAAGAGATAATCAAATCATCAACATACACTAATACATTAAGATGAATAGAGTCAAGAGCATAAGTGAATAAGGACTAGTCAGAGTAAGACTGTAGGAAACCGTAGCCTTTGAGGGCAGAGACCAACTTAGCAAACCAACAACGAGGGGCCTGTTTGAGGCCATACAGAGACTTGCGCAAGCGACACACAAGAGAGGGATTGTCAGACTCAAAAGCCAGGGGGAAGTTTCATATATACCTCCTCATAAGATCACCATGGAGAAAAGCATTGTGAACATCCATCTGATGAAGTTCCCAATGTTTTGAATCAGCAATGGTGGTCCCAAAGGCGAGCCGCATCACGATACTTGGAGAGCGTGGCTTTGACGTCCGGCACAATGGTGTTGGTGATCCAAGAGCAAAGCATCGCATTGATGGTGCGCCAATCAGAGGATGTATAGGGCTCAATGGGGCCGGTGATGCTGCCGTCTAGGAAACCGAATTTGCGACGCGCTTCAAGGGCCATTTGTATATCCGCAGCCCATTCGTCATAGTTGTCAGGGCTAAGACGAGTGGGTGTGATGAAATCTCCCGGCTTGTCGCCGGTGCCAAGAAAGAAAGGGGAGTGGATGTTGGGTCGAGGCGGCGCAGAAGGAGGTGGCTCGCCGGACATGATTTAAAAAAAATTCAGAACCTTACGGCTCCGATACCATGTAAAGAGAGATATTAGGGTTAAAGCTTGAGTTGTATTGATTGATTTGCTGAATATATACAACGTAATACATGAGAAACTATCCAAAACAATCACCTAGAATCAAGGCAAAAGATAAGCTGATTGAAAGTGGATGAATTAAATAGGATGGAGGCATAGAAATTAGTGTTGGCTAACAAAGAAGCAAATTAGCATTCATGCCATCTAGGCATCTATTGGTAACCACGACCAATCGATTAAAGTCGTTGTCTTTACATAAAAGGTCTTCAAATTCTGATTAGGGTATTGCATGTGTATTTACAGCTGAGTAAAATATGTAATATATCAACCAATTCTACTTTTTAATTCTAGTTAGTATTTGTACATTCTGATAAAGATGTTTTCACATTCTAATTCAAGTGTCGTACAACAAACTTAACGAACGTATATGTACATCGAAATAAGGGTATGTGTATATCCTAACAAGAATACGAATACATCCCTATTAAAAAAATAAAGGTACATTATGTAAAAATATTTGAGCATTTCAATCCCGGTTTCGTACAACCCGATAAACGTGTCTAAGCATCAAATAAGGGTATGTATACGTCCCAATGAGATATAAGCACATGCTTAAAAAACAAATTGAGAAATTTGAAAAAAATGGTTTTTTACAACCTAATAAGGAAGATGTATTTGCACGCTTAGAAATCGACAATAATTAAACAATTTAAGGCTCCGTTATTTTCAACTTTATTTTTCAGTCCTTTTCTGAAGATAAGTTAAGATAAATTTAGTTAATTTCAGCAATAAGTTTGATAGGGTGTAAATTAGTTTCAATAAGTTCATATTTAATCCGACTTGCGTACACCCAGTTCACATTAAGTATAGCTTGCAGCAGCCCAGGCACGTGACCAGCACGCGACAAGCACTTTTACTTCAAAGTCGTCTATATCACAAATCCATATACTGTATCTTTCTGATACAGTATATTAAACAGAAACACACTATAATATATATATAGAAAATATAACGTACGAAAACGCAGTTACTACATACACTATATCACACAAAAAGGCATTATATCACACATAATGACGCTATATCACACAGAAAGACATTACATCAAAATGAACTGTAGTCCACGAATATACTATATCAAAAATTCATACACTATATCATAAATAGATACACTATATCACTCAGAAATACACTAGCATATATAGAAAATATTACGTAGAGTGAATGAGTGAAAGTTGTAATCATTACATAGAGCGAGTGAGTGAAAGTTGTAATCATTAAGTAGAGTGAGTGACTGAGTGAAAAAATTACGTAGACTGAAATACAAAATACAAATACTACATTACAATTCACAAATAGATACATAATAGCATACATAGATACACTATATCACACAGAGTGAATGAAAGTTGTTGTATTCATTACAACTCACGTGATATGGATCGGGTTAGTGTCCACCGGGTGCATATGAGTTTTTTTCGTTCATATAAATTCAATTACTTCCTCCATTTTTAATGGCTACACTTCTCATTTCACGGACTCGTAGGCAAAATTTTGATGAGTGGCTAAAAGTGTGTAAGAAAAAGTGGTAGGAAAGAGATAGAGTGAAAAAGTTACTAATAAGGGAAAAAAGGAGAAGTGTAACAATTAATTTTAAACTTCCTAGAATAGAAAGTGTAGTCATTGAAAAAACAGAGGAAGTAATAAGTTCACTAAGGGTCTGTTCTTTTCAACTTATTTTCAGTCCTTATAAGTTCACATAAGGTCGAATAAGGTAAAATAATGTATCATTCGATTTGACTAATAAGGTCTAATAAGTTCATATAAGTTAAAATAGGTTCAAATAAATTCAGATAAATTAAAATAAATTCAGATAAATTAAAATAAATTCAGATAAATTAAAATAAATTCAGATAAATTTAAATACCTCCTCCGTTAGCTACAATAATTGCGAATATTTATAAGAGGTAAAATATTCAATTATTACAGGTAAAAAATAGAGGAAGTAAGTAAAAATAAATTGAAAAATATGGCCGCTGGGTAAATAGCTAAATTGGATGATGTTCTTGAATTCAAGCTGAGGCCTGTCTCATACCTTTTAGCCCTAAAATTCTGACGCTCTCCAGGCCCCTCTTTCTTTCTACCCTAGCTTCCTTCTCCAACTTTTCAGAGATTTGTGTAATTTCTTTGATATTGACACTACCATCATCACATTTTTGCTTTGCTTTCCCTGTCATTGCATTTACATTACCCAGTACTGCTCCATTCCTTTCCTTTCCTTATCTCAATCTATTGTCTCTTTTTATTTGTTTTAGCAATTTTGTTTGGGGATTGTAGGGCTCATGGCTTCCATTTCATGTATTAGCAGTATTTTGGCCATATAATGTTCAACTTATTTTTATTTCCTATGAGAAAATAAATTAAAATAAATTTAGATAAATTTAGACAAATACTACTACCAATAAGTAATAGTAATGATATGTAAATAAAAGGTTTGGCCTTTTCATACATAAAGTAGCAAATTAGTCCTTTAAGTTTGATAAAATGTAGACGCATATGCGTTGTGCAACATATCTAATATCACTTATATCAAAGTGTGAAGTTAAGAAATGGAAGCCCCCCGCAAGGTTCCTATAAGAAGAAGGATCAAGAATTGGTGCCCCATCCTCGAAACTAAGTTTGAACTTAGAATTAGTCGGAGTTGACATGATTTTTCAGTAGCTTATTTCTCATCGGTGAATGATGTTCTCGGCATAGTTGTTCAAATATAAGAACAAATTGCTTTCGTACCGCAAGTAGAAATTACTTTACCCAAATTCTTCATAGAAAATTATGATTTGAATAGTTTAATGATACTAGTTCTCAGGTGATTAGAAAACACTTAACACTTGTTAGAGAGTATACTGGTAGTAATTGGAACAACTTAACTGAAAGTCGTGGCGTGAAGAATCACTGCCCTAAAGTTGTATTTGCCCCGCTTACGAACGCAAAGACTCTTAGCAAACAACTCCCAGGGTTACACGACCTCTGCTTCTATGGCGTCGACAAAGAAACAGATGAGAACTCTTTAGAATACTGCCCAGAAGATAAGAAAAAAGAAGGAGCGTTTTTGTGTATGGAATGAATTTTCTGTGTCCAGAAATGAAGAGGAAGCAACCCTTTAATAGGCTCTGAAATCTGCCCCAAATGGCAGTTACCAGGAATAATGACTGTAATCAAGGAAACGAAGATTACGACCCTTAATAACGCAATAATATTGCAACGGTTTATAAAACACAAAAGTAACCACTGGCCCAAATAAAATGAGAAAATGAGACGGGTCGCAAAAACTACACACCCACACCCGCGAACGCGTCGCGCCAACGCCACGCGCCCACGGCCCGTGCCCGAGCCCGGCCCGCGCCTGCGCGCGCGTGTGTGTGGTGGTTACTAGAGCATAGCCTCTAGTCTCCAAACTAATACTCATGGGTGATATGGGACCACATAGAGGACATTGAACCTTTGGAAAATGGTGTCCATAAATAAAGAAAGGAAGTAAAGCATATATAGGCAATGTGGGATTGAACTTTTGAAGCACAAACAACTTGGAGTTTATTAATACTCCAACATTCCCCCACATGATTCAAAAGAGAAATAAAAAGAGAAGAAACTAGGCAATAGAGACTAAGTCTTTAAGTATCAATGTCTTGCAGACTTGAATTGATACCCAGTGCTTACAGACTCGTATTTACATTCGAGTTAGGTAGATTTCTCTTTGAACCTTACACGAAGTTTGTAATACTCGCTTGCGCACTGAAACTTTTCACAAATCATAAGAAGTTCTCGCGATGTTTATACATATGTGCCCCACATAAAATCTTGGTTTCATGAACGCTCTAGAGGTCCTAAGCCTTAGAGACCTCATAGGGGATTGGGCGTAACCCCCGCATTCACATAGGTAAATTAATCAAGTTTGTACTGTCACAAACCACGACCTTAAAAGGCTATGAATTTATTAAGAGTATGCAACTCAAATTTCCACATTTGACAGTAAAGAAAATTACTACATCGCTTTATTTGTATTTTTGAAGAAAGGGTGGTAGTACACATACTATGAGCTCTTTCATGATTTCGTTTGACCTATTGAATTTAGGAAATCCTAAGATAGGTGTTCATCACAATTCACTCCTCAATAAGCTTTAAACTCATTCCTTGTGCTGACTCAAGCACCATTGTCTTACACAGGCCTTTAGTGAGAGGATATGCTATATTCCTCTAAGATTTTACAAACTCGAGTGATATCACATTATTTTTGATCAAATTTCTAACTACCTTATGCCTCAAGCGTATATGTCTCCTTTTGCCATTATAAACTTGGTTGTTAGCTACCCCAATTGCAGCTTGTGAATCGCAATGCATGGAAATTGATGGAGTTGGTTTCCCCCACAATGGAATGTCTGCTAGTAGGCTTCTTAGCCATTCAGCCTCCTGTCCTGCCAATTCTAACGCAATAAATTCAGATTCCGTTGTTGATTTAGCAATACAAGTTTGTTTAGAAGATTTCCATGATATAGCAGCATTGGCAAGAGTAAAGACATAGTCACTAGTAGAATGAATCTCATCATTGTCGGACACCCAATTAGCGTCGCAATATCCTTCTAAAACGCAAGGCGTTCTATGATAATGCAGACCCCAATTGATCGTCCCTTTCAAGTACCTCAATAATCTAATCAAGGCATCCCAGTGCTCTTGGTTAGGATTATGAGTGTATCTGCTCAATCTACTAACAGCATACGCTATATCAGGTCGAGTGTAATTCATCAAAAATATTACACTCCCAATTATTTTGGCATACTCATCTTGGGAAACACTGTTACCTTTATGCTTTCTCAAATGAATACTAGAATCATATGGGTTTTCATTGGAGTACAATCAAATTGATTAAATTTCTTTAAAATCTTTTCAACGTAATGAGATTGATTTAAAGATATCCCACATGTATGTCTAGTAATCTTAATTCCCAATATGACGTCTGCCTCGCCTTAAGTCTTTCATGTCAAAACATAAACTTAGAAAATTCTTGGTTGTGTTAAATATGTCTATATTGGTCCCAAAAATAAGCATATCATCCACGTATAGACATATGATAACACATCCAAGCTCACATAGCTTAGAATAGATAAAAACATCAGATCATTAACAGATTAACCATTAGAAGTGATGGTTTGATCAAATTTTTCATACCATTGCTTGGGAGCTTGTTTTAGACCATAAAGAGATCTAACAAGCTTGCACACCTTGTTTTCCTGTCCAGCAACCGCACAACCCTCTGGTTATTTCATATAAATTTCTTCATTCAAATCACCATTCAAAAAAGGCCTTTTTCACGTCCATTTGATGCACAACAAGATTATGAATGGATGCAAGAGCTATCAAGGCCCTAATGGTCGCAATCTTAGTCACAGGAGAGTAGGTATCAAAGAAATCCAATCCTTTCTTTTGATGATTCCCACAAACTACTATTCTAGCTTTGTACTTGTCTATGGACCTATCAGGTTTGAGCTTCTTTTTTAACACCCATTTGCTACTCAAAGGTTTACATCCTCTAGGAAGTTCAGTCAAAATCCAAGTGTTGTTCCCCATTATAAATTCTATCTCACTATTTATGGCCTCCAACCAAAAACTAGAGTCAATAGATCTCATGGCCTCTCCATATGTCCTAGGATCCTCTTCTAGCACAAATACATTTACCTCTTGGTCAGTCAGGAACTTATTCTCAATTAAGAAAGTAGTAATAAAGTCAGGCCCAAAACTAGATTTTGTTCTAGTCCTCTTACTCCTTCTAGGTTCTATAGTCTCACTAGGTAATGCAATGACTTGAGGTAATGAGGAAGAAGGTGCAGTAGTAACACAAGTTTGCACATTCGACTTCATAGGAAAAATATGCTCAAAGAATTCAACATCCCTAGACTCTTTAATTGCACCAAAACCGGTTGCCTCTTTAAGAATAAATCTATAAGCAGCGCTATTGGAGGCATATCCAATAAAAAATCCATCTATGGTCTTAGGCCCAATTTTACTCCTTTGAAAGTCTGGGATTACTATCTTACCCAAACACCCCCACACTTTGAGGTAATTCAAGTTTGGCTTGAAACCCTTCCATAACTCATAAGGTGTTTTCTCTAATTTCTTGTGAGGAACTCTGTTAAGAATGTAACAAGCAGAAAGGATAGCCTCTCCCCACATGCTTGTAGGCATACCTGAACTAATGAGCATGGCATTCATCATATCCTTAAGGGTCATATTTTTCCTTTCAGCTATCCCATTTTGTTCAGGATTGTAAGGTGCAGTGGTCTCATGAATTATCCCATTTTCCTCACAGAATTTCTTAAGTGGTGTTCCATCATATTCACCACCTCTATTGGATCTAAGTCTCTTTATTTTAAGGTCTAATTGATTCTCAACTTCTGCCTTAAAATATGAAATTTTTCCTCGGCTTCCTCTTTTGTACTTAATAAATAAACCTTAGTGAATCTCGAAAAGTCATCAACAAAGGTAATGTAGTATCGTTTTCCTCCTCTACTCATGGACTTCTTAAAGTCTCCCAAATTACTATGGATTAACTCAAGAAGGGTGGAAGAACGATTAACACACTTGTTAAAGGCCTTCTTAGGGTGTTTAGCTTCTATACATACTTCACATTTATCAAAAACAGTACCACTGAAATCAGGAATAAGACTAAGCTGTTTTAGCCTTTTAACGGAGGCTACATTCACATGACCTAGTCTAGCATGCCATAGTGAAACAAATTCAGCAATATAAACAGAAGCAGCAGAAACTTTATTAGTGTACATAATGTCCAAAACAAATAACCCCCCATTACAAAAGCCCTTTCCCACAAAATCACCATATCTGGTAAGTACAAGTTTGTCCGATTCAAAAGTCAGTTTGATGCCAGCTTTGTTAAGCAATGCACCAGAAATAAGGTTCCTGCGAATGTCAGGCACATGTAAAACATTACGTAATAGCAATTTACCAGAAGTTAATTTAAGAGGAACCTTCCCTTTACCAAGCACACTCACAGTGCTGGAGTTACCCATGAAGACGTATTCGTCTTCACTTACCTTTTCGTAGTCCTGGAACACATCTTTGTTGGAGCAGATGTGTCTTGTAGCACCAGTGTCCACAACCCATTCAGTCACATTACTCACGAGATTAACTTCTGAAACAACAGCAGCAATAACATCTTCAGTAAGATTAACTTGAGCTTTGTTATCTTTGTTTTCCTTTGGCTTACCCCCAGGTCCATGTCCTTGTCTACAATCCTTTGAAAGATGTCCAAATTTTCCACAAGTAAAACAGTTTCCCTTAAACTGCTTTTCCCCTTTGAAGTTACTATTCTGCCTAGTCCCATGAAACTGATTTGGACCCTTTCCTTTTGGTCCTTTACCATACCCAGCATTTTTAGACTTAACTAAATTAGCAGCGGAAGAGGAATGGTCTACAGATTTCCCCTTAGTCTGAATACGGTTCTGTTCTTCAATTTTAATGTGGAATACTAGTTCTTGAAGGGTAAAGTCCTTTTGCTTATGTTTCATAGAGTGCACATAAGGTGGTAATTTTTCAAGAAGATAGTTTGTTTGAAATTGTTCATGCATATCCATACCTTCAGCAATAATATCAGCACATAGGGTCTCATATTCATGGACTTGATCTAATACAGACCTATCATCAGTCATACTGAACTTCAACCAACGACTACAAGCATATTTCTTAGTCCCAAAATCGTCAGTTCCATATTTGGCATTTAGGGCATCCCAAATGTCTTTAGCACTTTTAGACTTACTATAAATCTAATATAAAGAAGCAGTCATGTAGTGCAACAGCATTTCCCTACAAGTCTTATTGTCCTTCTCAAAAATCCTATTGGAATTTACAGGGGCAACAGTTTCAGTCAAAGTATAATCTACCCCAATTTGTCCCAGAAAAAATTCCATTTTGTCCGGCCACATTTTATAATTTTTACCATAAAAAAGAGCCAGTTTCGACATGTCAGGAACAAATGGATTAAACATATTAGGAGCAGCAGCAATAGGAATAGCAGAAGGAATATTACTACCAGACATGATCACACAACGCTAAGAAAATACAACTTTAGAATGTTAGAGAGTATACTGGTAGTAATTGGAACAACTTAACTGAAAGTCATGGCGTGAAGAATCACTGCCCTAAATTTGTATTTGCCTCGCTTACGAACGCACGGACTCTTAGCAAACAACTCCCACGGTTACACGACCTCTGCTTCTATGGCGTCGACAAAGAAACAGATGAGAACTCTTTAGAATACTGCCCAGAAGATAAGAAAAAAGAAGGAGCGTTTTTGTGTATGGAATGAATTTTCTGTGTCCAGAAATGAAGAGGAAGCAACCCTTTAATAGGCTCTGAAATCTGCCCCAAATGGCAGTTACCAGGAATAATGACTGTAATCAAGGAAACGAAGATTACGACCCTTAATAACGCAATAATATTGCAACGGTTTATAAAACACAAAAGTAACCACTGGCCCAAATAAAATGAGAAAATGAGACGGGTCGCAAAAACTACACACCCACACCCGCGAACGCGTCGCGCTAACGCCACACGCCCACGGCCTGTTCCCGAGCCCGGCCCCCGCGCGCGCGTGTGTGGTGGTTACTAGAGCATAGCCTCTAGTCTAGAAACTAATACTCAAAGGATGAAAGCAAATATAAAGAAATACAAGAGTTGTGAAATGGGTGATATGAGACCACATAGAGGACATTGAAGCTTTGGAAAAAGGTGCCCATAAATAAAGAAAGGAAGTAAAGCATATATAGAATGTGGGGTTGAACTTTTGAAGCACAAACAACTTGGAGTTTATTAATACTCCAACAACACTGATAGAATAGAAAACTATTCAGGGGCCTTCAAATATTCGCTTAGACTTTTAGCTGAGTTGGTTCATTGACATGGTATCAAGAGGTAGTGTGATGAGAAGGTTACAAATTCGAATGTCATTTACCCCTCCTTTGTAAGTGGAATATTTAGCGTCAACTATTCATAGTCCCTCAACTATCAGTTTAGACTTTTTGGTGAGTTGATTTCTTGACAAACACAATATCACTCAAGTATAACAACAAATACATCGTGTTAGTTCCATAATAATGGATGAATAGAAAAGTATCGTTCGTAGTTCTTACTATAGAAAAGGCTAACACTTCTTCGGTTTCATATAAGTGACACACTTCATATTTGGATGCTTTCCAATGCATTATTTTATACATTCATATATATATATATATATATTATTATCAATAACTAAAAATTATAAAAAGTTAATAGTAAAAAATTATACATTGAGACGAAACTAACAAGATTAGACATGACTATATTTTTTCTCAAATGTAAATCACCAAAACCAATTAAAATCTAAACTGTGAATAGTAAATACTATATAAGTGTGTCACTTATTTAAAAACGGAGGAATTACATTCTAAATATTGGGCAAACCTTTAATACCACACTTGATAATAGTATTATATAATTATGTAAAGTATTAAATATCAATTTCACATAAAGTTAGGTTTGTGAACACCTGAATATTATTCTCTACAAGAGCTAACATGTTACATATGTAGCATTAAGGCTCTGTTCTCTTGTAATGAAATGAATTGAACTTAAATGAAATGGACTGAATTGAACTGTGATTGTGAAATCAAAGGAGAAGATCAGATGAACTGAACTGAACTCAACTATAAGTATGAAACAAAAAAAAGGAGTTGGACCAAACTGAACTAATACTCCCTCCGTCCCCAAAGGATTTCCCATTTGCTTTTCTTGAAGTCAAATTTTGTAAACTTTAACCATAGATTATAGCTAATATATAATATAAATAATTGTCATAGGTGATCTTGTTAGATTTGTATTAATAGGTATATTTAAAATATCAATATTTTATCATTTTTATTAATAAATAATAGGAGATATAAGCGGTCAAAGATGTGCATTGGAGACCGTGCAAAAAGCAAATGAGAAATCCTTTGGGGGACGGAGAGAGTATATAATTAATGAAACTGAAGTAAACTGAACTAAACTAAATTAAAATGAAATATTTTTTATTTAATCCAGTTCAAAATAACAGAATCTAGATAAGAAAAATACTAGTACAACAATGTCTCATTTTAGAAGCAACATGTAAGATTATTACAGTAATTACTTGTCATAGCTCATAGCCATTGGTGAGTTGAGTTCCCAAGAAGAAATATATACAGCTGTCCTAAAATGAGAAGGAAAGGAGTTTGCACCTCTCTCTCACACTGATTGTCACATGAAATTAAAGATTTTGATTTGGTAGCAAAGGATTTAAAGATTGCAAAAATATTCTAAAAACTAAATAAAGAGGTGCAAATGTATGTGCTTACCTCATGAAGTCATGAAGACTGAAGAGGGTGGGCTGAGGCAGCCGCTCTGGGTTCTGGTGCAACTGCCTTGCTTTCTCACGAGTAATCATCTCCCAGCAAATGCACTGCATTATTATTAGGACTACATCATAGTCGATTGATTGATGTATCTTATTTTTATTCTCTCTAAATCACCAAATCTCTCATTTCCCATATATGCCTACGTCCATCTTATTAAATACTCTTTCTATTGAAAATTATTACACTCTAAAAAAACACAAGAATCAAAGAATAAATAGGAAAAACATAATAATTACAAAAGCAAGTTAAGGAGAGAATAAAGAATAAAAAAAATAAAAAGAATAACAATGACTTATTAAAACAATTAGGAGGAAAATACTAAAAAGTAGGACCCACTAACAATTTATTTGAATTATAAATTGGTGGGTTATAATGGTAAAAGTAGAAGTGTAATAATTTTAGTAAAACGTATTAAAAAGGAAAGTGTAACAATTTTTGAGAAACAGAGAGAATACGTTAATGCAACCCCTCTCTCAAAATAATTATTATCACGCTCCCTTAATCCGTTATTTTCAATGTAATTTTATTATTTTTATTTATTTTAAATTATTTTTAAATAAATTTTTATTAGACTTTATTCGACCTTATCTAACCTTTTTACATGAAACCTTATTAGACTCTATTCGATCGTATTTAAATTTATTTCATTTTATTAGCCCTTATTATTTCACCTTTTCTGAATTTATCTTAACTTATCATAGTTAAGGTTTAGAGGATGTGGTCCCAAAAAAAGTACAAAAAACATTCATGATAAAGTTAAATAAGGAAAGATTGTGGTCCAAATTTATATGTTGTATTTTCATCATTCATTGTGGTAGTATATTTAATGAGTAAAAAATGAGAATTAATGTTGCTAAATGAGGGTCTTTTGGGGAAAAAATACTCCCTCCGTCCCACAATATTGGTTACATTTCTTGAATATGTGAGGTGTAAAATAATAAAGTGTAACCAACATTGTGGGACGGGGGAGTACATTATATAAATGAATAGTGTAGAAATGAGAAGAACATACATTTTGGAACACCCAAAAAGGAATACGGAAAAAGAATATGGGTTGGAGGGAGTAATAAATAAATAATAATGATAATAATGAATAATAATAATTATTATTAATAATATATCAATACTTGATGATAATTATATAATAAATAATATTTTTAATAGTAATTAATATCACTATTATAATGATAAGAATTAATGATAATATAATAATAGTAATAATTATTACTCCCTCCGTCCCAGAAAACTTTATACACTTGATCGGGCATGTAGTTTTAGATGATAAGTTGTTGTTTGGTTATTTGTATTTTATTAAAAAGGTAGATGTGATAAGAGTTAGTGGGTATTATTTCATTTGAATGTAATAGAGTAGTGGGTCATGATTGAAAAGTCAAAAGAATAAAGTAGTAATGGATCATGTCCAAGAATAAAAATGTATAAAGTTTTCTGAGACGGATGAAAAAGGAAAGTGTGTATAGCAATCTGGGACAGAATATAATCAACAAAAAAATATTTATCAATTATAAAAACAAATAAGAGCAATTTGTGAATAAATTTTTTTTTGAGGGGAATTTGTGAATAAATTAGCTCATCAACAATAATATTGTTAACGAAATGGTTAAATAATGATAGAGTTGAACTGCACTGCAGTGGTGGACTCACATGGGTATAAGTGGGGTCGCTCGACTCTACTTGAACTATTAAAATTGAATATTCCTTTAAAAATTATTTATTTTTGAAAATTATCTTATAAAATTGATCATTTGACCCCGATAAAATTTAACAATTACGTTTTGACCCCACTGCATATTTTTCCTGGATCCGCACTGCTGCACTGAGCTGAATTGTATTGAACCGAATGAAACTAAAATGTACTAAATCAAACTGAACTGAAAATAAGTTGGAAATAATAAACCCTAAATGTAGACAAAGATTTAACATTTTATAGTTTACACAAACCTTCATTCACTTAAGTGCTCCTATCGGTTGGAAGTCTTGGAACCAACTTTTCTTGAAGGGGATATATACTCAAGTCATTTCTCGAGTTATTGGACGATGCCTAGTTAATAATCTAACCTCCTTAGAATATAAAAAAAGTCAATATTTTCATCAAAAATTTCTGGAACTTGGCTCTTTGAGAATTCCAACAAAGAGTTTAATAATAAGGGTTTTTCCCAATGATATGTCTGAGTTATTGTGGATTTCCAATGGTATGCCCAAGTTCTTTGTATTCTCAATGGTATGCCCGCATATTTGTTAGTTTCCCAAATGCAATGTTATTAGCAAAAATTGTTAGATTTAACCCCAAATCAAACATTAAAACATAATTAAACTCATAATAATAATGATAATAATAGTAATAATAATTAAACAAATAATAATAATTGAACAAATAAAAAAGACACAACCACCACTCCCCCGCCACCCCCCTGCCCAGCCACCCACCCCCTACCCCTTCCCCTTTCGAACCACATCCCCCACCCGACACAACAGCACAGCAGCCGCCGTCATCTCGAACCACGGACCACGAACCACAAACCAATCGGACCCGTCGAACCACACCACGAACCAATCGAACCCTTGAACCACGAACCATGAAACAATCGAACCGTCGAACCCGAACCAATCGAACCTTCAAACCCAGAACTTCGAAACCCCAAATCGAGCTTTGGTGAGTCAATTAAGGGCTTTGGTGGTTAAGCGGTGGTGATTTGAACTGTTGTGCGATGGTGGCTCTGTGTAGTTGGTTGTTTGGGTGGTTTTGGGCATCGTTTGGGGTGATTTTGGGCGGCATTTGGTAGTGGTGGGGATGTTGGGGGTTCGAAGGGGTTGGTTGGGGTGGTTGAGGGGGTTCGAAGGGGTTAGTTGGGTGGCTGGGGGTTTTCGAAGGGGGTGGCTAGTGTTGCTGGGGTTTTCGAATTTGGGGTTGGTGGCTCAAATTTGGTGGTGGCGGCTCAATATCGGCCATTTTGGGAGTGGTGGAGTTGAAAGGGAGTGGTGGTGGGCGGTGGCGGCTATGAGGTGCAGTTAGGGGTGGTGGTGGTGCCGTGCAATTGAGTGACTCAACTGTGAGTGATAGCGGTGGCTGATTAATGGTGGTGGCCGATTAATTGTGGGGATGAAGTATTATTATTATTATTTGTTTAATTATTATTATTATTATGAGTTTAATTATGTTTTAATATATGATTTGGGGTTAAATATAACAATTTTTGTTAATAACATCACATTTGGGAAACTAACAAAAATTTAGGCATACCATTGGGAATAAAAAAAACTTGGGTATACCATTGGGAATCCACAATAACTCAGGCATACCATTGGGAAAAACCCTAATAATAACTATGAAATGAAGTGGGTCGTTAGGATTGTTGCAACTATTGTTTTAGGTGCTAAAAAACAGTCTTCGTTCGAGAACATTTATATTCAAAGTTCAGCAACATTAGTCTGTCACTAATTTAGTATCTAAAACTTCTTTTATATCAAATGATCCAAGATTACATCTTCATACACCAAGAGGCTACTAAGATTTTTGACTATGGATATTGCTAACGTATGTCCCCGGAGTGGTAATTAAAATGCAATATATTTCTTTAAATGGTATTAAATATTAGAATAATATGCCAAAATCACGGATAGATCGTGTAATTAATGTTTATGTTAATTTAATTTTTAATTTTAATTAACTTATTGAACGATGTGGGAACGTTCGTTGGCTTTGTTTAATATAACTAGAGCACGAAAGTAATATCCATATAGATTAAATAAGCTTAAACAAATCATATTGTAAACCCACCCTAACCAAGTTAATTTTTCCAATCTTTGGGGTTTTGTATTTTAGCACGTATTCCAACAACTAGTATAGATAGATGGAATAGCGGAGTCAGACCACTACTCGTGGATTTAATTGGACCACTTAAATTATGATATCAACTAAAGGATATGATTAAATAGCATACAAAGCCCTTTGGTATAGTGGTTTGTTATAATAGAGGAGACGCTAAAGAATAAATAAGAACGTGAAAGATAAAAGCACACACAGAGTTTAACGTGGTTCACTAGCAATGTGCTAGCTACGTCCACCAGACCAGAGGGAGAATAGTTTAATAAGAGAGAATCACATAATACAGAATAGTGTTAGGCAACACTATTAATCAGATGAGTGAATAGACATTCAATTCATACGGCTATAGGTTTAACCTAAGGGTTTATATAACACCCTTAAAGTTAACCTAAATAGCGAGACCCCCGTGCTTGGTTATTCGAACTAACAGATATTCAAGGCATATCTAACATGGTGAATGTTTCCCAATTGGTGTTGAAGGTCATGGGTTTGACATTTGCTAAATGCATTTTTATTATTTACTTCCGCCGTTTTTTTTAGTTGACACGTTTTGACTTTTGACACTATTCACATAATCTACTTTGACTATCTTTTGTGATTTATACGTAAGAGAAAATATAGTCATGTGGGATCGTGTTAGATTCGTCTCATTATATATTTTCAAAATATCATATTTTTATAATTTTTACTCATCAATTTTCTAAGATAAAAGTGATTGAAATCACGCATTGGCAAACGTGATAAAAGAAACAGGTCAACTAATAAAAAACGGAGGAAGTATTATATATTATTTAGTGCACTCATTCAATATAAAACGTAGATTCGCTACATAAATAGGTGGATATTGGTAAACTGACTTATGGGTAAATAGTTCATCTACTAATAAAACAATTTAAAAAATAATTTCTATAGATTAGAAGTGCAAGATTTATCTATTATATCAACATAGTTTTCTCCTAAATCGAAATAGTTACAAGTGCAAGATTAAACGGAATTGAAACTGTGGAGTGGGCCTTAAGGTAGGCCCATCATATCTAAATATTTTCCGACACAATTTCTTCTGCCCAATTTCAATGTATTTGCCAATCAAGTTTATACTACAATGAGAAACAGTGGAGTGGATAAGTTTCTTAATTTACAAGCAAAAAAAAAAGCTAAAATTCTGTAGCCTGCTTTTGGCCGAAGCCGTTTAAATCATTAAAATGAGACTATATAACTCTTTAATTTGTTTTAGGTTGTCATAATATACAATATGTACCTTCTCTCCAAAAGCTAATAACTCAATTTCTTTCCCTATTTGTGGATGTAGCTGATACATTAGTAAATCCAATTAATCTTGCTTAGACAATGAAAAGAACCATCGATTTATCTCTCTATCAAATCAATTGGCCGATGTGTGCATTCATGTGAACCACGTTAAACCTCGATATAGTTCTTTTGCGTTTTTATTCTTTGCTCATCGATTACTTTTGTTTTAACAATCTTCATAGAAAATTATGAATGCCAAGTACTCAATATATAATTTAAAGACTTATGAATTGAATAGTTACATCCTTATAGTTGTTAAAATGCATGAGCATATGTCATAGCCTGCCACATAGCAGCCCACATCACATGCTGACTTGGTGCTATTGTGTCTCCACAATAAGAAATTAGGGATTAGGAATGCAACATACTCAATATACATCCTTATGAATATTAAAACACGTGAGCACGCGTTGTAGGGTTTGTTCTCTTCGGTATAAAACAACTAAATTGAATTGAACTGATGTAAACCGAATTGAACTAAACTGCATTGAACTGATCTGAAATGAATAATGTCTATAGTGATATGTGAGAGTAAAAGTATTGTCCAGAATTGAACTGAACTGAACTGACCTGAACCAAAATCAGTTGGGAAGAACAGCCGCGTAGTCCGTCGTAAAGCAACCCACATCACGCCCCAACTTGGTGTGTGTCTCCACGTCATGAATTGGCCCATATCACAACACTAACATGTTAGGTTTTAAAATATTGTTTATAAATGTAAGCAAGAAGTTTTGAACCGATGACAGATTACTTTTTCTTGGATAGGTAAGAAGATTTTTCCCTAACGGGTCGAGCCTCGTACGGGTCTATCCGACCTGGATAAGCGAACTAGGCACTTGAGAGTAGGGGGAGAGTAAGGGGATCCTGCACTTAAAAGTGTCCCTAATGGGGATTGAACCACCAATCTTGAGGTTGGAAGGATCTCTTCCTTTTCACTAGACCAAGTACTACTTGACACCGATTACCGATTACTTTAAAAGTGACAACTTTACAACTATACTACATCCTTTATTATTATCAAATTTTATTTTAAATTCTTCCATTATTTCGCCTTGAAAAATAAATTATAAAAATACTCTAATATTCCCTGATCTTTTCCTTTCCACACCAGAACTTAGCACTACAAAACAAATCTGGAGCATCGCTTGAACCACAAAAACAAGATGTTAATTAAGTTCTTCATGTTACATTGGAAGATCGTATGTCCGTCTATTATCGATAGTGTATCGCACTTCTTTACAAATGGCTATTAACTCCAAGAATGTAATTGATAAATTTTATATAACTATTCTTGGGCCTTCAACTTGGCTTTTGGTTGAATTGATTCTTTGACATGATAACAAGAGTTAGTATGTTACCAGGAGGTCACAAGTTCAAACCTCATCCAACCCTCCTTTCTAAGTGTAATATTTAGCATCGGATACTCGGCAACCTGTGTTGTATATATCCTCACTTCAAGCCCAATAGGCTCTTGTGTAAGGGACATGATAGAGTATACAACTATTCTTAAGCGTCCAACTATCAATTTAAGCTTTTGATTGAATTTATTATTGATGGATTTAATCAAGTATATATCGCAAGAAATGGGCCCTGTATGCCCAATAAGTGTTTGCATTACTATTTACTTATGCATTACCAAATGTTTGACTTCTAGATTAAAGAGAATTAAAGAGGGTTCTTCAAAGCCTTATTACTTTTGCTCAACTTGCATTTGTTGTTGAAATTATAGTGTTTTCAAGGCTAAATCAATATATTAAAGGGTGGTTTTTCTAACATATGCATCAAATGGTGAATATGATTAATTATTTAGATTCTCACTTATATAGCAAACTTATAAAACAAAGATAAGATAATATAGGAAAATATCTATATAATGATTATGTTAAGGAGGGAGATTGGGGAAAAAAATATTTGCAAAGATAATTTCCTATAATAGCCTATATTTGTTTAGCAAGTTTGTTGTGGAAAGGGAATCTAAATAGCTAATCTTATTCATAAGTTAGAAAAAACAATAAAAGAATACGATAAAGGGACTTTAAATTTGGTTTGTTGTGGTAATCTGGATCCGATGTTTTTGAAAATAATAGTTCAGTAATCGAGCTGTTTGCTGGTATTTATCATTTCATTCTCTAAGATTAGCACATCACTCTCGTGCATAGACACTTTTTTTTTGGTTGGAAGGAACTATTTAAATTAACTAGATGAATCTATTACAACTATTGTTAACAAAAGTAACGTGAATATGTCTGTTGGCTCCTTGAGCCCTACGCATAGTCTCCAAAAGTAATCCTACATTAAGCTTACAATCATTCGTCATAAAAGGGAAGAGAGCAAAGTTACACCAAAGTTATAAACAAAATCTTGTTCTCTCATCCATTTAGCCAACTTGTCAGCATTCTCCAATCAGCTCCTTCCAACCTTAGCTATCTCCCATGCTCTACTCCTCCCTGGGTGATCCCGGCACATGGCGGCCAAATTACAGTACCAATCTTTGATCACAGGTGGGTGAGTGATATGATCCACTGCTATTTTAGAATCAGAGAAAATATGGACATTAGACAGATTGTGCTCCACTATCCAGTCTAAGGCCTTATGGATTGCCTAAAATTCAGCAGTAGTAGCATCCCTAGTTCTTTTTTTTGGTAAAAAGCTTTTTCACATTGGTTGTGGCTAATCCTGTAGATCCCCCTATTCCCGCTTGTAAGGTCTTAGGACAAAAGGAAGCATCCACTTTGATCATACAATGGCTGTGGTGTATTTTCAAACTGTCTGTCATATGAAGTTCCTTGTTTTGAGTAGTGTTTGCTTTTACAAAGTCAGTTGTGAGACGCAAAATCTGTTGGTACACCTGTTGTACCTTCCTATTTTGTTGTTTAGAGTCCCAAGCATTCCTTTTCTTCCAAATTTCCCAACAACCTATCCCAAATTGGGAGTTCCAAGTTGCCTTAGTCTCTTCTTGATTAGTAAACAGTTGGTTGGTAATCCATGTTTCATCATTATCTAAGTAAAACTGTGGTGATAACTGAGTAAAGGATTGCCAAATCTCCTGTGCATAGACACTTTGGGATAAGAGATCGGAGTCACATGAACTTATGACCAAAAAATGAAGGACGAAAGAGGAAGAAGAAGATAAGAAATTGTCCTTAGGAATATGAATACTCCTTCAATCAGATTAGATAGATGGCAAGTAAGTATGAAGATTCAATTTCAATATTTATTACAAAGGAAAATCAGAGGTTTGTTCTTTTCAATAATATTCAGTTTTTATAAAAAAAATAAGTTCATAAGGTCTGACAACAACAAAAATACTACTTCCTCCGTCCCATAATATAAGTCTTGTTTACTTTTTCACAGTCTCTAAGAAGTACCTTTGATTTTTGATATCTTCAATTCCGTATTAATAAAAATTATAAAAAGTTGATATTATAAAAGTAGATATTAAGACGAAACTAACTAGATCTCACATGAATATATTTTTTTTGTATATATTGATAAGAATGTTTAGTCAAAGATTTCAAAGTTCGACTCCCAAAATAGAAGCATGACTTATATAATGGGACAGAGGGAGTAGTATTTATTCGGGGGAAAAGTAATAATAAAATTATAATAATGACTCCTACAATAATAAAAATAATAATAGAAACAGTTATGATAGTTAGTAATAATAATACATTTTTTTCCCTCTAAGTTTAAGCCTTGGGAAGGTTTCGTCTAGTCTCGTACTAGGGCTTCCTTTTTCTTGAAGGTTCATCTCGATCTTGTCGAGATTTTTGATGCGATGACATCAGTTTTACCATTAGATAACAATTGAGTTTAGTAGGAAAACTATGGACAACACGTAGTTTCCATGAGAAGGCGTTTATGAGTACAATTCAGAATGTGTGGCAACCAAAACATGGCATAGAAATCAGCAGCATTGGGGAAAAGCGTTTTATCTTTCAATTTCATCACTGGAAGGATAAAGCAAGGGTGATGGAAGGGAAACCCTGGCATTTTGATCGACATGCCCTTCTCCTTGGTGACATTAATGAAGCAGAGAAACCTTCAGACGTGAAACTATGCTGTTTGCCTATATGGGCTAGAGTTTATGATCTCCCACTCAAAGGGCGCCTAAATGACGAGAATGTGAGAGTCTTGGGGAATAAGATTGGAGAGTTCATTAGCCTGGACAAATCCCGATCTCTAGGTATTGACAAATCAATGCGAATTAGAGTAAACGTTGACGTTTGTAAGCCCCTTGTTCGAGATGTTAAAATAAAGATGCGCGGTGGAAAGGAGGAGAAAGTTAAAATCAAATATGAAAAACTCCCATTGTTATGCTTTTTCTGTGGCAGATTAGGGCTTGGCTCTAAAGATTGTAACGATTATCACGGGGAGGGTACACCGGAGAAACGTTTTGCTGAACTTAAGGCATCACCATGGAAGACGAATGACGAAGGTCATGGCTTAGCGAGAGGACATGGTAAAAAAGGAGTGACAAAACAACTCTTTGTGGCAAAACCAAAACATACCATACAAGCACCTCAAGAACATATACAGGAAGTGGCTGAGCTTTTAGAATCAGTGATGATAAAGGAAGGCACTGACCAGAACACAAAGAGGGGTGATGAGGTAGGAGCCCAGCATGAAAGCGATAAAATGGGTCAAGTGAGGAGTGAGACAAGAGAGGAAACAGGTGAAGAAGACATTCATACTAACAAAGCACAGAGAGCCAATGAAGGTGCTCTGCTACGAGAGGAGGAGATAGCAACTGTAGGGGTGGAAGAAGGGGTTGAGAATGGTGAGAAAAGGAAAAAATGGAAGAGAACAATAAGATGGGAAGGGACAATTTCCTGCACTACTGATCAGAATGTAGTAGGCTATAAAAGGAGGGGAGAGGAGAGAAGGAGTGAGGAGTGTGTAGACATGGAGATTGAGGAGTTGGGAATTGCAAAAAAACGTAGTATTGATGGCAGGATTGAAGAATGGAAAACAGGAAATACTGATGGAGTGCCGGGCCCCACCAAATGGGCTTTGGGTAATCAATGAGTCGCATTCTGTCTTGGAACTGTCGAGGATTGGGGAGTCCTCGAGCAGTAAATGCACTTAAAAAAGTGCTCATTCTTGAAAATCCCCATGTAGTTTTTATCTCCGAAACAAAGTTAAAACAAAAGGAGATGGAAGCTATAAAAGAAAAACTGAGTTTTAATAATATTCTTGTTGTTGGTTGTGTTGGAGAGGGAAGAGGACGTAGAGGTGGGATTGCGCTCATGTGGCGTAACCACATTACAGTGGATGTGAAGAGCTTCTGGACTAATCATATTGATGTGCACATTAATGATCAAGTGATTGAGGCTTGGCGTTTTACAGGAGTCTATGGCTATCCCGAGGAGGAAAATAAGTACAAAATAGGAGATCTTATGGTAAACCTTGCTACTGGCAACACCTTACCATGGCTTTGCGGAGGTGATCTCAACCTCATGCTTACCTCGAATGAGAAGAAGGGTGGCAGCGCTTTTAATGTAAACGAGGCAGACATCCTCAGGATAACAATGGATGTTTGCAGTTTCGTGGATCTTGGTTTCATTGGCTACGAGTATACTTGGAATAACAATAGAGGAGGCGGAGACAATGTACAGGAGAGATTGGACAGGTTTGTAGCAACAGAATCATGGAAAAGTTTATTTCCTGGCTCGTATGTTTCTCATCTGCCAAAGAGAAAATCAGACCATCTCCCTATTCAAGTGACAATAACAGGCTGCCCCACAGGTGTGCGTGAAAGGAAAAAAAAGAAAGCTATTCCGTTTTGAAGAAATGTGGCTCCGTGATCCTTCATGTGGGGACATAATTGAAGAAGTGTGGGTAAAGGGAATGGATGCAAAAACAAATATCAACCTCACAGCTTCGAGGCTAAAATCATGAGGAAGGGAGAACTTCGGCAATTTTGCGAAAGAAATGAGGGAATGCAGGAAACAAATGAGTGATTTAATGGACGAGGTTTGTAGTGATGAAGTGGCTGCCCGTATGAAAAGCATTGATGAGAGGTTAGATGAGTTAGAAGAGCGGGAGGAAAGATACTGGAGACAACGTAGCAGGCAAGTCTGGTTAAAGGAGGGAGATAAGAACACTAGCTTTTTTCACACAAAAGCTAATCAGAGGCGTGAACGTAACTGTATTATGAGTATCAAAGACGTTGCAGGCAATGATTTTGTCAAAGAGGAGGAAATTTCAGAGATTCTGGTTGAGTTTTTTTCCTGATCTTTTAGGCTCGAGTAGTCACATTGAAGCTGACCCAGTAATCTCAAAAATTCAGCCGAGGATTTCTGAAGCAATGAGTGCTAATTTGAGTGCCCAGTATCGTAGGGAGCAGGTCTATGAAGCTCTTCACCAAATGCATCCCTCGAAGTCACCGGGTCCTGATGGTATGTCCGCTTTATTTTTCCAACATTTCTGGCATAATATTAGTGAGGAGATCATAGATCTAGTACTTAATATTCTGAATAATGACGGAGACATTGGAGACATTAATCAGACTTACATTGTGTTGATTCTCAAAAAAATAAAATTGTGAGACTCTAGCTGATTTTCGACCCAATAGCCTATGTAATATGTTGTATAAAAGTTGTGGCTGAAGTTTTAGCAAACAGACTAAAGTTGGTGCTGCCTAATGTCATTCATGAGTCTCAAAGTGGTTTTGTCCCGGGTAGATTAATTACAGATAACGTTCTGGTAGCCTATGAGTGCTTTCATTATTTGAGGAAAAAGAAGACAGGGAAGAATGGGAATTTAGCGCTGAAATTAGACATGAGCAAAGCATATGACATAGTGGAATGGGATTTTCTGAAAAATGTGATGATGAAAATGGGTTTTCCAGATTGTTTTGTTGTAAATGTTATGAAATGTGTGTCTTCAGCTTCATTTCAGATTCTGGTTAACGGGCAACCTTCCCGTAGAATTTTACCGAGTCGGGGTCTCAGACAGGGTGACCCGTTGTCTCCTTTTCTTTTTATTCTGTGTGCGAAAGGGCTTTCTGCTCTTACCCTTGATGCAGAGGAAAGAAGATTGATTCATGGTTTGAAGATTGGGAATCAGGTGCCCCCGATTTCACATTTATTCTTTGCAGATGACAGTGTTCTTTTCATAAGGGCGACTGAGAGTGAAGTGGATAATGTGTTAGATATCCTTGCTACCTATGAAGCTGCTTCTGGTCAGAAACTGAACATGGAAAAATCTGAGGTTTCTTTTAGACGAAACATTGATGTTGAGAAGAAAAATACGCTTCAGATGAAGTTGAATTTTAAGGCGGTTGAATCTCATGATCGATACCTAGGACTCCCAACTAGCATTGGAAGTTCAAAAAAGGTTGTTTTCCAGCATATCCAGGATAGAGTTTGGAAAAAATTGAAGGGGTGGAAAGAAAAATATTTATCACAAGCAGGCAAGGAAATTCTGATTAAGTCGGTAGCACAGACCATTCCGACATATGCAATACAATGTTTCAATTTGCCGAAAAGTCTACTAGATGAGGTTGAACGTCTGTGCAGAAATTTCTTTTGGGGACAAAAAAATGATGAAAAAAGGATTGCTTGGGTGGCTTGGGAGAAACTGTGTCAGCCAAAAAAGAAAGGAGGGTTGGGAACGAGGAACTTAGCGGCTTTTAACAAGGCCCTTCTTGCTAAACAATGTTGGAGAATTCTTACTAATGAGAACTCTTTACTCCATAGAATTCTTAAAGGGAAGTATTTTCCACGGTCATCTTTCATGGAGGCTACGGTGAAGCAAAACTCGAGCTATACGTGGAGATCGATAATTTCTGCAAAGTCAGTAATGCAGCAAGGTGCAATGAAAACAATGGGTAATGGTAGTAACATTAGAATATGGGAAGATCCTTGGATCCCAAACTTGCCAAGAGGTAAGACTTTGCGTCGTTCTGTTCTTTCTCATGATGTGCCTGTTTATGTTTGGGAATTGATTGACAATGGTAAATGGAGGCGTGATAAGGTGAATAGCATGTTTACGCAATGGGAAGCTCAAGAAATTCTGAGCATTCCGTTGCCGAAATTTGCTACAGGGGATAAATGGTGCTGGAAGTATACCAAGAATGGCTTTTTCTCTGTTAAAAGCGCTTATTATGTGGAAATGCAGAATCAAAACCCGAATGTAGAGACCAGTTCAGGTAATACAATGGATTAAATCTGGGATTTAATTTGGAAAGCAAAGCTTCCTCCTAAATTTCGTAACTTCGGGTGGAGATGCCTCAAAGGAGCTCTACCGGTTGCCTTGAACTTATGTAGGAGAGGGATTCCGGTGGAAACAAGATGCAAAGTGTGTGGGGAAGCTGAAGAGTCCATCTTACATGGCCTGGCGCTGTGTCCGTATAGTCAGTAAGTCTGGGCCATATCCCCGCTGCACCTGGATACATCTCAAACACGCTGCACGTCTTTTGTGGATTGGGTGGGCGAGCTGAATGCTGTCATTAAAAAAACGGAGTGGTGGGATGTCTTCTTGGCTGTGGCGTGGCAGCTTTGGTTAAGCAGAAATAGTTGGGTCTTCAATAGCAAGAAGGAAAAGGGGCAGCGTTGTGTTGAGAAAGCATTAAACATGGTGGGTGAGTATATTTTGGCTAATGAGAATGTTGGTATGGCTGGTGTGATTTCACAAAGTACAAATGTTTGGAAACCTCCACCTATAGGCTGTTATAAGTTGAATTCAGATGCTGCAATTTTTGAAGACGGAAAATATGGAATAGCAGGTTTTGTTCGCGACTCAGTTGGTGACATTATGCTTGCTACTTGTGAGGTGGTTGAAGGGCGTTGTGAGGTAGCAGTAGCGGAAGCTCTAGCAGCGAGACTGGGTTTACAGATTGCGTTGGAAGCAGGTATCCATCAAATTATTTTAGAGTCTGACAATCAAACTCTCTTTCGCCAATTGAAAGATGGACAAGTAGAGAATACGGCATTCGGTGAAATTATTCGGGACATTCGTGTGTATGCCAATGCTTGTTCAACTATTGAATTTTCTCATGTTAGGAAGGCGGAAAATAATGTTGCTCACCACTTAGCTAGATGGTCGAGAAATGTAGGTGATTTCTTTGTTTGGAAAAAAGAAATTCCTCCAGAGATCTAATGTTTTGTAATTACGGACATTCTAGTTTCCAATGAATAATAACTCTACATTTCACGTCAAAAAAAAAAATACCAACAACAACAACAACAACAATGATAATAATAGTTAATGATGATAGTAATAATATAATAATGAGAATATAATATAAGTATTGATAAAGATATATTATTATTATCATCATTTATTAAGATTCATAATGATAATAGATAGTAGTTAGAATAATGACAATAATAATAATAACAACAGCACAAGTTCTAATAAGGTCTAATAAGTTTCCTAAATTCCAATAAGGTCTAACAATTAAGATGAAATAGTTCGAATAAGGCCTAATAAGGTCAAATAACTTCTGATAATAATGTCTAATAAGTTCAAATAATTGGTTCTCATCTCATAATCAGGGTGGAACCAATAGGAACTAGGAAGATCAAAGGATTGTAACATGTATCAATAAGTTTACTAGTCTTCTAATGCCAAAAAAAAGGTTATTAGTCTTAGGACATCATAGTCGAAGCTAGAAAAATAGTTGTTATAAGACAAGAATCAGAAAATCACTATCGTAAGAAAGAAAACTAGGAAATGCCTCTCCTATAAGTTCATCGTCTTTCATAACATGCCGGGTAAGACTTTGTCTCACAATTAAAATTTCAACAATTTTGCTTGCGCCTCCACTTAGCGGATTTGCCCTAGCAATTGAGCAATACAAATCTCGACTTGTTTTATCGTTTTTTTATCTTTACTATTAGCAGATAATGTATCTCTTAGTCAGTTGACAATCAGAAAATGACTATCGCAAGAAAGAAAACTAGGAAATGCCTCTCCTATAAGTTCATCATCTTTCATAACATGCCGGGTAAGACTTTGTGTCAAAAATAAAATTTCAACAATTTTACTTGCGCCTCCACTTAGCGGATTTGCCCTAGCAATCGAGCAATACAAATCTCGACTTGTTTTATCGTTTTTTGATCTTTACTATAGCAGATAATCTATCTCTTAGTCAGTTGACAATATTGACTTTTCATTTTTTCATATCAACAAAAGTAGTAGAGTCATACCTAAATTGTCTATAAGAGATAGATAGTGTAAAGTTTAGGATCATATAAAATGATGAAATTGTTTGAATATACATATTTTATATACTCCATAATATACATTGTTTCTGTCCAGGACAGCTACAGTGTATGTGGTGGTGGGTACTTGGTGGAATGTGGCTCCCAAGCGTTCTTCGTAGTGGTGGTTACCTGCAAAACAAGGAGAAACCTCGGGGGTGGTTCCGAGGATCGCCTCTCCGATGCCTAATTCAGTCCAAGTTGAGCACAAGATCTCTAATAGAGAGAAAACGAGTATCAAGTGCAAGTATTTTGTGAGTGTTTTATTGAACGTACCTTACCCATGCATGGGCATGGGTATTTATATGAGATATGGACTTGTAACTGACCTAGCAAAGTAAGTGGGCCTCTTTGGAAGTGGGCCAAGGTGAACAAGGCCTTCATTAATCTCCTGCCCAGAGGTTATATCTGTAGCAGTCTGCCTGAAGAGGTCTGCTCTGCTCCTGGTGCTCTGACGTGGAGTAGCAGGACCATTGGGTTTGCTGCCAGCTGGCGGTCTGCTAGGCAGACCCATACAATTTGCCCCCCGGACCCAGTATTCGCAGATTGCGATATGCTGGGTACGTTTGTTTTGGT
This sequence comes from Patellifolia procumbens, assembly GCA_947645195.1. Taxonomy (NCBI): domain Eukaryota; kingdom Viridiplantae; phylum Streptophyta; class Magnoliopsida; order Caryophyllales; family Amaranthaceae; genus Patellifolia; species Patellifolia procumbens. Next base: position 8,585,729 of record CANSGD010000144.1, read on the forward strand.
CTGGCGCTCTGCTCTTCGCAGACTGATAGGTGGCTCTATGATAGTTGCTCTTCACAAACTTCAGAGCGCTTCTATTTTTCCCGCCCATTTGGTTGGGGTGTTGAGCAAGGACCATTAATTCATTTTGAATTGAATTAATATGACTCTTGGGGTTCCCAAGAAATGTAATGATGGGAAATTAATGTTGAGTGGATGTAATTTGCCTATTTAAAGGCTGAATCGACCCCTTGTGGAATTTTTCACTCTCTTTTCTTTCGAACCTCTTGCTCTTCGTTTCTTCTGTTGTTCTTCAAGAATTTTCTCTTGCCCTAGCAATTTCCGAGTGATTTCCTTCGATTTCTCTGAGATTTGCCTGTGCCTAGTCAAGAATCTGGAGTGTTGATACTTCGCGTTTGCTGTTCTATTCCCCATCCTTTCACTTCTCAGCGTCTTCTATCCTTTATTCATGTAAACTCTTTGTAAAGATCTACTCTTGATTCGTTTTTCTTGGATGGTTTGGATGTGATATTTTTCTATGTTGATGGGTTTTCCCCCTTTTTCCCTTCGTGCGCACTTATTTTGCTGTTTGTTGGGAATTAGGGTTTGCTTTTCTTTGTGGTTCGTTTGCGACTGTTTATTTGCTCGCTTCTTGTGTGTTTGCTGTTATTTCACTTCCGCTTTGTTGGACAGCAAAGGCTCTGCTCTGCTTCTTCAGCTGAGTTCTGCTCTGCCTGTCTGCTTGACTGTTGTCTGTGGGACTTTAGGGTTTGCTTTGTTTACCCTGTTATTTCCCTTATTTGCTGGGCTTTGCTGTAGGTCTTTGTGATATGCCTTCATTTCTCTGTTAATATCTTTTTCAAGAAAATATCCTATTCCTTGGCTATCTCTGACCCTCATATACCATACGTATCCTTGCCCCCCAGTCTGGTGGCTCAGTCTGTAGGTCTGAGGTACCAGACTGCTCTGCGTATATGATGTATGACATTGATATATAGTTTTTAGATGCATTTAGATTGCATTTAGAACTCCTTTTTGAGCATTTAGATGCATAATCACATGAAAACATAAGTTGTGCTCTACTACTCCCCGTTTGTGTGTTTCGATGATTTTCAGGATATTTTGATACAAAGTGATCATGAGTACCAAGGATGTAGCCTATTAATCATTGAAGATGAAGGTAGCTTGCACAAGGATCACAATGCATCCGTTTGAGACAATTTTGAGTTGGAATGAAGCAAAGAATTAATGAAAGAAGTGCCAAAACTGACACACCTTCACTATTTTCATTATAACTTTTGATAGAAAATTTATAATCAAGAAATTCCAATTGGGTTGGATTCTAGACTTCAAGATCTTTCCAATGATAGGTCACACGTCCCAATCGGACTTCTATTTTGAGAGATACGGCCTTCGCAAGTTGATGCAGAATTGCAGTTTAGCCACCCGATCGGGCGGGAATTGACCCGATCGGGCCTGGAGCACGGACAGCTCTTTTTCCCGAAATTCTATCTTTTTCTATTCATTTTTTAATTAGATTTTGGGTCTATTATAAATAGCTATTCCTCATATTTTTAGAGACATTTTTTTCTCTAGTTTTAATTTCATAGTTCTTATCTTAGTTTTATTGAGTTTAAACACTTTAGATTAGATTAAAGGTGATTGAACCTCGGATTCGATTTCAAGAAAAGTTATTGCTTTCTGTCAATTGGTATTCTTCTCTACTTTAATCTCTTTTATTATTCTTAATTGCTTAGCTTAATTATTTATTCATTCATGATGCAATTATTAGGGTTTCATATTAGATTGTTTATTGTTGATTCAATTATGAGTGAGTAGTTTAATTTCTAGGGATTTAGAGAGGGAAGCCATGTTTATATCTTGATTATTTGAATTGCTATTAGTTTCTAGGGTTTGATGAGATAGGTTATGGTGTGATTTGTTCTTATTGAGTAATTAACGTTATTGTGCAGTTTCTTTGATTACTTAAGGTTAATAATTGTTTGCACATATCTGTCTTACTTTTAGAGGCCTAGTACACACCAGTAATTCTGATTATGTTTGTGAACATGCTGCATATGTTGAATTATGGACGTTGAGACTTAACCATAGCTTGACATTGTTCTAATCTATCGATTCTCGACCTAGGTTCTGATAGTTGTTTGATCCTTTGATTGGTATAAGCATTGTGGACCAAACTAATTCCCTAGACCTTTAATTCATAGTTAAATTCTGATCTTTATATTGCTTTCTAGTAGTTAATTATTAGTTCAGCTCAATTCTATCTGATTTTTGTCTGATGTAGCTGTTTGGCTAAATATTAACTTAGAACTCCGTCTCTCTGTGGATTCGACCCTACTTCCCTTGACTACCATTGTTAGAGGACTTAGGTTTATTTTTGATTAGGTGATACGACTTTAGCCTATCAGTATATCTTTTTGCAAGTAAAGCAAGAAAATATCCTATTTCTTGGCTATCTTTGACCCTCATATACCATACGTATCCTTGCCCCCCAGTCTGGTGGCTCAGTTTGTAGGTCTGAGGTACCAGACTATTTTGTATTGTGAATTTAGGTCTGATGCTTTTGTCCTCTGCCTCCTGTGTTGTGCAGAATGTCTACCTCTCAAACTGCAGCGTCCCGTAGAAAAGGCAGGGTGTCTACTTCCTCGTCTGAACCAAACGAGCCATATCTGATGGATACCCAATCTCCATTCTTGAAGTTGGATCTTCCTCGATGTAAGGACGAGATGGTCCCAGAGGAGTGGGCCATCTTTGATCCTTGGGACGGCTTGCGCCGGGCGACTTTGGGCCCTAAGACCAACAGGTTCCCTCCAAATCATAAATTCAAAACCTCTCTACCCACCTTCAAGTGGAACTATAGTGCGCATGAGATGGAGCTCACTGCCCTATATGACAGCAAAGGCAAGCCGTATTTGGCTAAGAGGTCTGCAGATGCGTTCCAACGAAAGCATGTTGCTTACTACATTGAAATTGCCGCGGAGATTAAGCCGCTCCGTGGGTCCTGGGTGGTAGTTCCCCAGGCTGGCCAGAGCTTGGCAGATGTACCAGAGGGGTACACTGTCGTGTACACTAAGCAGGTGGAGTTCGGGCTTAGGTTCCCGATACATTGGTTTCTGAGTGGGTGCTCTGCGAGTACGGAATGGCGCTATGCCAAGTTAACCCTCAGTCTTTGAAGAAAGTTCTGGGGTTCATTTGGGTCTATGAAGCTTTGGACTTCCCCCTGACCATGAATTCTTTTAAGTGTCTGTTCCATTTCAAGAGGCAGGGGGGACAGTTTGGTTACTTCACAGGTTCGTTATGAACCAACCATCTGACGGTCTATCCTGTTGATCTCACTGTGAAAGATTAGAGGGATAGTTTCGTCTTTGTTAGAGTGCCGACAGAACCGGGGCACCCTTATCAATTCAAAGCCCCTTTGCGCCCGGCGGAGCCTAAGTTCCGCAAGCAGAAGGATCCCCATATTCTGAATTGGGATGAAAGAATAGCTTTCTACTACTTCAAGTCCCATCCTAAGGGGCCTACTGATGGGAAGCAGTTTCTTCCCAAGTACTGGCTGCCACATCATCATGTGATGTGCCAGAATGCCTTCTTGAGGATAGGCAAGCTGTCGCCGGACTACACCACTGGTAAGTGTTCTGCCTTTTTTGTTTCTTTTATGTCTTTCCATACAGCACTACTGTTCCCCATGGCACTCATCCTTTGTGCTGTCTGCAGCTCCATACAGAAAGATAGTCCGCGCTCTGATTATGGGTGGGTCCTGAGCTCACAACTTGCTTTGCCCTTTTCCTTTATTTTCTGCCTGTTATCTGCTTTGTATTTGCTGATGCTCTATTTGACTTTTGCAAAGACTCTGGGGTCTGTTATCCCCATGGAGCTGGGCTTGAGTCAGTCCTCAATGTGTCGTAGGTATCGCCCGATACCGGATCCGGGGACCTACTCAATCCCGGATTATGCCCGGGAGATTAATAATACCCCCCTGGACCATCCTTCCCTCGTGACCAAGTGTCCGGCGCTTGTGGATAGGCACACGGGGGTGTCTCGGCCATCGGCTGGCCCTTTTACAACTATCACCGAGATCGAGTCTGGTGATGAGGAGGAGGAGGCGGCTGAGCCTTTACAAGCTCGCCGTTCCTGGCGTGCTGTGAATCTTTCTGAGGATGATGATGATGGTGATGCAGAGGGGGCAAGCACCCTGCAAGGGACTGTCCTGGTTGTTGAACCTCTGCAACAACTTCCTCCTATCCAGACAGGTAATGTTTACGATGATCAATCTGCTCTTTCTACTTGTATATATCCTGTTGCAAACTCCTTATTTCTTCTGCTTATTTTTAGATCCACTTGTGGTGGAGGAGGTGCCAATGGGAGAGCCTGACCAAACAATGACCGAGTTTGACAAGACCGAGAAAGAAATCGCTCCAATGGGTGGTTCTGCTCAGTCAGGTAAAACTAGTCAGGGGTCTCACCAAGCAATGACAGGACTGAGGCAGAGACTGCTCAGACTGACACAACTCAGACTGCAGAGGACCAGGCTGAGGACCAGACTGCATCAGGTATGTGTCTTCTTCAGACTCATTATTGTCTTTCTTCCCTTTTTCTCATCAATTGAGCCTTCTTCATATTTTTGACTAATCTTTGGTTGTCTAGGTCCCACTGGGCAGAGTCTGTTCAAACCAACCAGGAGGAGGTGTTGGAGCCTCTTCAACATGAGAAGGTGGAACAACTGATCCTTCTGTTCATAAGCCTACTCCTCCTGGAAGGAAGTCTACTCCTCCTCGTAGGGGTTTCAAGCAGACCCTTGCTCCAACTCCTGAGCAGTTGGCGCGTCTGGTTAGTGTTTTTTCTCCTTTCTTTTGTCTTCCAGCTTTCACTTTGATGTGCGTCCTGCTTTGCTGATAATGTTACTTCCTTTTGCCTTTCTCAGTGTGATTTGCGAGCCAAGAAGGCGCAGTCTGCTGAGGTTCCTCAGACCCCTGTTCCAATTGTGGGCCAGCCTGAGGTTCCTGCAGAGCTCACGCAGAAGCCAGTGGTCGAGTTTGAGGTCTCTTCGCATTCCTAGAAGAGACCAGCAGAGGGGCAGAACGAGGAAGAGGCTCCCTAAAAGAAGAAAACTCGTCTTCCTGCTGACCCCACTCAGATCATCGATGTCGAGGTCGAGCAAGTCACTAAAGGTGCGTACCCTTTACCCGACCTCAATTCCGGCTCTTTCCCTTCTGTGGAACTTACTGGTCTTTCCTTTGGATCAGGTTCTCTGCAGAGGGGATCGGCGGATGACCGGCATGAGGTTCAGGGGCATGAGTAGACGCATGTGGCCTTCCCTGACCCCAGTGAGTGGTTGAAGCATCTAGCCAGTCGCTTCTCAGCTGATTACGTCGTCCAGGACGTTCCTTTGGTGAGTTCTTTAGCTTTTCTGAGCTATCTGCTTCTGAGTCTTTTGAATTGCTTCTGATCTATGTTTCCTTGAATATAGGTTGCACGAGTCGGTGCCTTCATTGGGGAGTTTAGCCATGCTTTAGGGTTGGGCAGACATGAGGCAGACCTCCCTGAACTGCATCAGCTCAGGGCTCAAGTAGAGCAGCTGAACCAAGAATATACCAAGCTGAAAGCTCACAACTCTCTGGTAGTGGCTACGTGCCAGGCTGTTGAGGAGGAGAGGGATGCCATAATCCTGGAGCGCGACACCTTGCGAACCGCCAACAAACGCATGGAAGGTATTGATGTATCACATTTATATATAGTTTCTAGATGCATTTAGATTGCATTTAGAACTCCTTTTTGAGCACTTAGGTGCATAATGGCATGAATTAAACAAGTTGTGCTCTACTACTCCCCGTTTGTGTGTTTCGATGATTTTCAGGTTATTTTGATACAAAGTGATCATGAGTACCAAGGATGTAGCCTATTAATCATTGAAGATGAAGGTAGCTTGCGCAAGGATCACAATGCATCCGTTTGGGACAATTTTGAGTTGGAATGAAGCAAAGAGCTAGTGAAAGAAGTGCTAAAACTGACACACCTTCACTATTTTTACTATAACTTTTGATAGAAAATTGATAATCCATAAATAGGTCACACGCCCCAATCGGACGTCTGGTTTGAGAGATACGGCCTTCGCAAGTTGATGCAGAATTGCAGTTTACCCACCCGATCGGGCGGGAGTTGACCCGATCGGGCCTGAAGCACGGACAGCTCTTTTCCGAAATTCTATCTTTTTTTAATGAGACTTTGGGCTATTATAAATAGCTATCCTTCATTATTTTTTAGAGACATCTTTTCATTCTAGTTTTTCCATAGTTCTTAGTTTAGCTTTATTTTAGTCTAAACACTTTAGATTAGATTAAAGGTGATTGAACCTATTCGATTTCAATAAAAGTTCTTGCTTTCTGTCAATTGGTATTCTTCTCTACTCTTTGTCTCTTTAATTACTTTGACTGCTTAGTTTAATTATTTAATCATTCATGATGCAATTATTAGGGTTTCAAATTAGTTTTATTATTGTCAATTCAATTATGAGTGAGTAGTTTAATTTCTAGGGATTTAGATAGGGAAGCCATGTTTATACCATGATTATTTGAATTGCATTTAGTTTCTAGGGTTTGATGAGATAGGTTATGGTGTGATTTTTTCTTATTGAGTAATTAATGTTATTGTGCAGTTTCTTTGATTACTTGAGGTTAATAATTGTTTGCACATATCCGTCTTACTTTTAGAGGCCTAGTACACACCAGTAAATAATTCTGATTATGTTTGTGAACATGCTGCATATGTTGAATTATGGACGTTGAGACTTAACCGTAGCTTGACATTGTTCTAATCTATCGATTCTCGACCTAGGTTCTGATAGTTGTTTGATCCTTTGATTGGTATAAGCATGGTGGACCGAACTAATTCCCTAGACCTTTATTTCATAGAGTAAAATTCCACTTTGTATTGTTTTCTAGTAGTCAATTATTAGTTCAGCTGTTTCTATCTAATCTTGTCTGAAGTAGCTTTTTAGCTGAATATTAACTTAGAACTCTGTCTCTCTGTGGATTCGACCCTACTTCCTTTTACTACCATTGTTAGAGGACTGTAGGAATTATCTTTGAATAGGTGATACGACTTTAGCCTATCAGGTATGGCGAGGGAAGCGGAGGCCATTGCGGCTGAACATTCAAAGCTCTCTTCCCAGCTGAGTGATGCATCGTCCCGCGCTTCTGTGGCGGAGACGAAGCTGAAGACCTCTGAGGCCAGGCTGCAAACTGCGGTGAAAGAGTTGGAGAAGCTTAAGGGTCAGCTTTCTGCTGTGCAGGCTGACCATGAAGGCTGCTCTGCTAAGTTGGCTCAACAGGCCAAGGAGGCTGAGCAGGCTCTTAAGCAGAGGGAGACTGAGCTCGGGGCAGAGTTCTCCAAGCTGCGATCAGAGAGAGAAGCTCAACTGAATGCCGAAGAGGCGGCCCGGGCTACACAGATGGAGGAGGCGTTCCGGAACAAATACTGGGAGGATTGCAAGGTTGCTGTCCGTAGAGTCCTCTGGCATTTGCAGCCCTCCTTCAATTGGGATGCTTTTGACGAGGCCTACGCCTGTGGGGTGTACATGGAGCCTCCTGCCACCCAGGAGCTGAGAGACATGGAGCTACTCTACTCTCTGCCTGCAGAGGGGGAGTGCTCAGAGCAACAAGCTGATGGGAGCTCTGAGGAGATGGCGGCTCTGTTCCTAAACAATAGGAACTCGGGCGGCTATCTCGCGCTTTGCCTCAATCTTCTTGTGACTCCTATCTGAGCTGCTGAGGTGGATAAGCTGGGAGCATGTGCTGAACTGACTGCAGTCCTCCATTTTTTGCCCTCCGATGATATCCCTAATTGACTTCTCTTGTAATATTTGTAATTAAATAGTCAAACAATAGCTTTTCATCTGTATTTGCTCCCTTCTTTTGGTTAGGTAGCCGCCGTTATTGTAGTAGTGTTGTAGCATTGATATCACGTATTTATATAGAGTTTTCTCCCTTATTTACAAGCTAATTTGTGCGTCATTGGAGCTCTTGGGAGCTATTTTGTGCTAACTATTGTATGTAGTTGTGGTTTCGTGTTTTAGTATTGAATTGCAGGTTTTATGGAGTTTTCTCCTGATTCCCGAGCCTTTTGGAAGCAACCACGGCTTTACGAGATGTTACGAGGCACGTAGGATGGCTCACGAGCTTTATGGATAGTTTAGGAGGTCCCAAGACCCCTAAACGTGAAGATTAGAGAGCCAAGGAGTCAAAGGAGGTTTCCGTGCACTGATCGGGCAGAAATGGCCCGATCGGGCGAAGTATTTATGATCGGGTATGAAAGTCACGGACCCGATCGGGCAAGTCTTGCCCGATCGCATCGGGCGAGCACATATGCACCAGGCCCGATCGGGTGTTCACCACCCGACCCGATCGGGTGGGCTGCTCATAGCTCTCGTTGAGTTGCTGCTTGCGAGGAGACCGTGTTGGCCCAATTTGTCGCCAGACCCGATCGGGTGGTGGCCTCGGGCCCGATCGGGTGGGCCTCAATTTCTCGTCAAACGCTGCGCTGCTGCCATGCTAAAGCCCAAACGCAAGTTGAGTTGTTTTGCATTTGACCCGATCGGGTACTGTGCTCGGGCCCGATCGGGTCTGGCACCATTTGTCGCAATTTTCGACTTTTGCTTCCTATTTTTTATTAGACTTGAGGGGTATTATAAATACCGTTTTCCTCATTATTTAGGGACATCTTTATTTTACATCTTTTATTCATCTTTCATTAGCTTTAGACTAGTTTTATTCTTCATTGCTCTTAGTTTAATTCAAACACTTTAGATTGATTTATAGGTGATCAAACCTATTTCGATTTCAATAAAAGTTCCTGCTTTCCGTCAATTGGTACTCTTTCTTACCCTAATCTCTTTTGTTATTATTGATTGCTTTATTTATTTATTTAATCGTTCGTGATGCAATTGTTAGGGTTTCATATTAGTTTTGTAGTTGTTAATTCGATCATGTCTGAGTAGTCTCTTTCTAGGGTGTTAGATAGGAAAGCCATGTTTATACCATGATTATGATTTAGACTCTTATTGATTTCTAGGGCTTGATTAGAGTGATTGTGATGTGGTTTGTTCTTTATTGAGTAATTAAAGTTATTGCGCAGTTTCGTTGGTTGCTTGTGGTTAATAGTTGTTTGCACAGATCCGTCTTACGACTAGAGGCCTAGGACACGTCAGTAGTTCTGATTACGTTAGTGAACATGCGGCGTATGTTGAACTATGAGCGTTGAGTCTTAACCATAGCTCAACATAGGCTCTAATCCCCCGACTCTTGACTTAGGTTTTGATAGTTGTTGACCTTGTTTGATTGGTATAAGCATGGTGGACCGACCTAATACCCTAGACTTTTATTCCATAGTTTAATCCTCGTTTTTCCCGTCTTTCTTAGCTGAATCATTAGTTTAATTAATTCTTCCCTGATTTACTCTGGAGTAGCTGAATTGGTTGAATATTGATTTAGAAACTCTGTCTCCCTGTGGATTCGACCCTACTTCCACTGACTACTTAGTTAGAGGTCCGTAGGTTTATTTTTGATTAGGCGATACGACTAAAACCTATCAAGCATTCTGATCTGGTTTATGGGCAGACCCTTATGTAAGGTACAATGATTTCTCAGAAATGCAAGTTATGTTATTCTGATATTCATTTTTCTTTCTTCTGTTTTGTGGACTTCAAAACCTTCTTATTTTTGCTAAGTATTTGCGCTCTGCCGCTCCTTGGCCTGGCATCTCTTGAAGGCCCAGGGGCATTCTGTTCTGACGTTAAGTTTGTTGCGTAGCAGCATAGTATTTCCGAGCGTGCTTGTTTATACGGCATAGTGGCGGGTGAAATTAGCTCAGAGCTGTGACTTTAGGGGCCCTTTACTCTTCTGCTCTGTCTTATGTGTGTGACAGTGGTCCAACAATAAGTAGAGTGTAGGAGGTATTTTGACGCCCTAAGTCGTGACGGTTTTGGGACTTTGGGGTTTGCCCTTTAACTCCCTCTGCCATCAACTTCGTGTCGGGGTATGCTTGGTTATTTTGAACTCTGCCATCCCCATTAACCTTAGGTGTCTATGACTTATCCTTGCTGCTTTTTGGGCCTTTGGCCCTGCAGGTTTAGATGTAGAGGTCTATGACATCGCTAAGTCGAGCCGGCATCCGATCACTCTGTGGTCCTCATGGGCTCTGGACAGAGTTGACCTTTCGGCTGGCTCCCTTTCTGCATGGGTAGTTTCTGTGTCTGATAGGCCTCTTCGGCCCTCATTCTGGCTCAGACCCTGTTTTGTTTTACCATAATGTAATGTTTTTTCTCAGTCTGCTGATGGTCTGTTAGATTTTGGCATTTTGATTTTATAAAGAACAAATAAGGGGATGGGGGTTTCATGCGAAATGGAGAGTGTATAGCTTGTAAAGGATGGCTCAAAGGCCTTTCATTCATAGGAGTTGTTTGATACAATCTGGGTTACACAAAGTATTTTTTCAGGATGCGGGCATTCCAGTTGCTTTTCAGTTTGCTCCTATCCATCTTTTTCAGTCTGTAGGTTCCAGGGTGTAGCTCTTCACTAACCTGGTAGGGTCCTTCCCATTTAGTCGACAGCTTTCCATGTACTTTGTCTTTCTGCACAGCTACTGCATTTCTGAGTACCAGATCCCCTACCTCCAAAGGCCTAGCCCTTACTTTCCGATAATAGTATCTGCTGATTCTGGCTTTGTAGGCTTCCATTCTAAGCCTAGCTTCATCCCTGTGTTCGTCCAGAAGATCCAGATTAGTTTTCAGAGCTTCATCATTCAGACTTGGCTCCAATAGGCTGATTCTCAGACTTTCAGATCCAATCTCAACAGGCATGACGGCCTCATAGCCATACACCAGGTGGAAAGGGGTCTGCCCAGTTGACTCTTTGACTGTGGTTCTGATTGACCAAAGAGTGTTGGGCAGTTCCTCTAACCATTTGCTTTTGTGCTCCTCTAGCTTCTTTTGCAGGCCTATCAGGATTTGCTTGTTGGCGGCCTCGGCTTGGCCATTGCACTGAGGGTTGCAGACTGAAGACATAGCGTATTTGATCCCAAACTGTTCCAGCCACCCTGACAGTGACATATTGTCAAACAGTCTTCCATGATCGAAGACGAAAGCCTTTGGAATCCCGTATCTGGTGATGACGCTCTGCTATAGGAACTTTCTGACCGCTACCTCTGTGATGGTGGATAGGGCTTCTTCCTCTATCCACTTAGTGAAGTAGTCTACCCCCACAATCAGCCACCTCTTCTGATATTGGGCTGTTGTAAAGGGTCCCAGGATGTCCAGTCCCCACTGGGCGAACGGGATAGGATTGTAGATAGGGATGAGGTCGTTCGCGAGCAGCTTGATGTTTGGAGCGAACTTCTGGCAGCTATCACATTTTTTCACCAGAGCCTCAGAATCAGCTTTCATTGTGGGCCAATAATAACCAGCTCTGAGAGCTTTGTGGGCCAGAGCTTTTGGCCCGATGTGGTGCCCGCAGAGACCTTCATGGATCTCCCTTAATATATAGTCTGCGTATCTCTGTCCTACCTATTTGAGTAGAGGCAGAGAGAAAGACTTCCTGTATAGCTCATCCCCGATCAGGCAGTACTGGCATGCTTTTAGCTCAAGCTTTCAAGCTTTCATTTTTCCCTCTGGTACCTGATCCAGCCTGGCATATCCTCAAGCTCTAGGACGTGTTCTGCTCCCTCGTAGATTGCACTAGTGGGTCTGACTTCCACCAGGACAGATTTATTTAATTCCTGCAGACTGCTGCTCCCCAGTTTGGATAAAGCATCTGCTTGGGCGTTCTGTGCCCTGGGCACTTGTTCAATTCTAAAGCTTTCAAAATTTGAAATCAGAGACCTCATCCTGGCCAAATAGCTCTGCATTGTGGGTTCTTTAGCCTCGTACTCCTCTTTGACTTGGTTGGTGACCAACTGAGAGTCAATTTCAAGTTGGACGTGCTTGGCTTCCAGAGTCTAGCAAAGCTGCAGTCCAGCGATGGCTGTTTCGTACTCTGACTCAATATTGGTTGCTGAAAATAAGAATTTCAGGGCGTATTCAATGATTTTCCATTCCGGGGTTCTGATGACCACGCCTGCCCCAGAGCCATTGATGGTTGCAGATCCATCTGTAAAAACTTCCCAGGCTCTGGGTTCTCCAACTGCTTCCTGATATGCACACTCTGCCAAGAAATCTGCCAGAGCTTGTGCTTTGATAGCGGTTCGCGGGGCGAACTTAATTCCGAACCCTGTCAGCTCCAGGGCCCAGTTCATGATTCTCCCCGACTTGTCTACCTTCTCCATTGCCTTTTGTAAGGGCATATTCGTCATCACAGTGACGGGGTGTGCGTCGAAAGATGGCCTCAGCTTTCTGGTGGCCAGCACTACTGCGTAGGCTGCCTTCTCTATCAATGGCTAGCGCGTTTCCGCACCCGTGAGGGTGTGGCTCACAAAATACACTCGCTGCTGCTTCTTGTTTTCTTCCTTCAACAGGACTGCGCTCACAGTTGCAGCAGTAATAGCAATGTACAAGAAGATAGCCTCCCCTTTCTTGGGTCTGGCCAACGTTGGCAGACCAGAGAGGTGTGATTTCAGCTTCTGGAATGCCTCCCTCTGTTCTGCTTCCCACTTGAACTCTTTGTTTCCTTTCAGTATCTTGAAAAATGGGAGAGCCTTCTCTGCAGATTGTGCTATGAATCTGGACAGGAGTGTCATTCTGCCTGTCAGCCTCTGGATGTATCTGATGCTCTTGGGCTCTGGCAGATCCATAGCTGCTTTTACTTTGTCGGGGTTTGCGTCAATCCCCCTTTCACTGACCAGATAGCCCAAAAATTTCCCCGACCGCACTCCGAACATGCATTTTTTTGGATTCAGTTTCATGCTGTGTTTTCGGAGGTTGGCGAAGGTCTCCTTCAGGTCTGCTATGTGGTCAGCCTCAGTTTTGCTTTTGGTGATGATGTCATCTACGTACACCTTCAGATTCCTTCCCCTCTGACCTGCAAAGACCTGATCCATCAGTCTATGATAGGTGGCGCCTGCATTTTTCAGCCCGAAGGGCATCATGATATAGAAAAATATCCCGATAGGGGTGATAAATGCCGTCTTTTCCTTATCTGCAGGATCCATGAAGATCTGATGGTATCCGCTGAAGGCGTCCATGAAGCTGAGTAGAGCATGACCACTTGTGGAGTCTACCAGCTGGTCGATTCTTGGCAATGGATATCAGTCCTTGGGGCAGGCCTTATTGAGGTCTGTGAAGTCTACACACATCCTCCAGCTCCCATTCGCCTTTTTTACCATCGCCACATTGGCCATCCACTCTGGATATTTGCAGGGCTCTATGAACCCTGCCTCTAGCAGCTTCTGTACTTCTTCCTCAATGGCTTTATTTTTCTCCGCAGAGTAGTTCCTCCTTTTTTGCTTTACGGGTCTGTACCCTGCAGCAGTGTTCAATTTGTGGTTGATGGTGGCGGGGTCTACCCCTGGCATCTCAGCTGCTAAAAAGGCGAATACATCTGCATTCTCGTTCACCAGACTGATTAGGCTGACTCTGGTTTCAGGATCCAGATCTTTACCTATTCTAATTGTTCTGCCCTCTTCCGGTCCCAAGAGTACCTCTTCGGTCTCTTCCCCCGGTTCAGGCTTGCTGGAATCTTGGCAGGCTTCCGGCCGAGCATCGGCCTCGCTGATAGCTGCACATTCTTCCTTTCTTTCCTCGGCCTTTCCTTTCCTTCTTTCCAGGCTTCTTCAGCCTGGTCCTTCTTGACTTCTTCAGCCTCTTTCTTCTTTCCTTCCTTTTTTTCTTTTCTCCTCTTCCTTCTGGACCCAGAGTGGTCAGGAGGAGGAGGCCTCTTATCCTTCTTCAGAGCGGTCAGATTGCATGACCTAGCTGCTCTCTGGTCTCCCCTCAACCTGCCTACTTCACTAGTTTTGCTGAGGAAGAGCATGGTTTGGTGATGGGTTGATGGGATTCCCTGTACTGCCTCAATAAACTTCCTCCCCATCAGAGCGTTGTACGGTGATGGGAGGTCTACTACCAGGAACTCTTGCACCACAGTCCTCCTAACTCCATTCTGCCCCTCTGCGGTCACAGTCAGATGTACTTTCCCTTCTGGGATGATGGAATTCCCCGTGAAGCCGACGATGGGAGTTCCTCCTCGTTTCAGCATCGAACGATCCAGCTCCATTTTATCGAAGGTATCCTTGTATAGGATATTCACGACGCTCCCGCCATCCAACAGTGACTAGCAGGGGATCTGAGTGTGGAAAACTGATGCCTTTGCAGTCCTCTGTTGTGAACGTCGTATCTGGCAGGTCTGGACTTAGCTCTGTCTGGTCGATGGAGTAGAGGTTGGGGTGGGTGAGCTGCCTCAGATGAGCCCTCTCTCCCCCCATCGAATTAGAGCTGCCAAATATGACATATATCGTTTTCTTTTTTCCTTCCTTAATCTCTGCCCGCTTGTCCTGCGGCTTTTGCCCTTCATTTTGCTGTTCCTTCTCCTTGATTCCCTGATTCCAGGCCAGGTACTCCTTAAAGTAACCTCTTCTGATCAGGCTTTCCAGGTCATTCTTTAGACTGATGCAGTCTTCGGTACTGTGGCCTGGAGCCTCATGGAAAGCGCAGAACTCTCTCATGTTGGGGCCTAGGCTTTTCTTCTTGGTGGGGGGGTGGTCTGTGCCACTTGCTGTCGTCTCTGTTGGTCAAAAAGATCTCAGCCCTGGGCAGGCTGAGGTTGTTGTAGTTATTGTATTTCTCCTGGGCCCTCAGCCGGTCCACCTCCTTTTCTGCCTCCTCCTGCTTCTCTTTGCCTCTATTCTGATGGGGCATGTGGCCTCCAAAGTTCAATCTGCCTCCCATGAAGGGTTGCTCATTCTGCCTGGTTTCTTGCCTGGCAGGCCTGCCTGCTCCAGGTGTCGAGGCTTTGTTGAAGTCCTCGACAACTATGTACTTCTCCGCTAGGACAAGGGCTTCGCTGAGCTCCTTCATGGTGACCCATTTCAAGTCATCCCTGAACTTGCTGGTAAGGGGCAGAGCGTTCCTCAGAGCGTGCAGAGCGAGCTTCTGATCCAGCTCTGGGATGTGCACCAGCTCTTTGTTGAACCTCCCTATGAAGTCTCGTAGGCTCTCGTTCTGATTCTGCTTCAGCAATAGCAGCTCATGGGTGGACTTGCTTCTCCTGCTTCCACTGACAAAGTGTTCTTTGAATCTATTCTTCAGTTCATAAAAGTTGGCTATTGTTCCCTGGGGGATAGTTCTGAACCAAGTCTGAGCTATCCCTGCCAGAGTGGCAGGGAAATGTCTGCACCAAGTGGCCTCATTGTAATTTCCTAGCTCCATGTGGGTTTCAAAAGCTGGCACATGTTCCTGTGGGTCCCCCTCCCCTTCAAACTTGAGATTCAGTGGGAGCTTAGCCTTCGACACTCTGGCTGCAATGATTTCAAGGGTGAAGGGAGATTTGGAAGGAGACCTAATCTCTTCTGCTGGTGAGACCAGAATGGGCCTGGAACCAACCCTGTGGGATATGATTCCCCTGAGATCTGTGGAGGCTCCATTGTCGCCGGAGCCCTCCTCTGCTATTGTCCCCAGTCTCAGGCTGACGTGCCTTCTGATGGGTCTGCCCCCAGGCGCAGACAGGGCCTCTTCAGCTCCTGTGGTACGCCTGGTCCTGTACCGGGGTCTCCCTTGGGCTACGCCTCCTGGGTTTCCTCTATGGACAGATCTCTGGCTTGAGCCTGCCGTATACCCTATGGGTGTAAGTTCATTGAACACGCTGGGGTGTTCCTCTTGCATCACCTCAGTGTCCCATTCGTCCTCTTGCCAACCCCTCTTGATGTACCCAGGTCCAGAGTGGCTAGATAAGCCATACTCTGACGTTGGGGTAGGAGTGATGGTTCTCTTGTTATACCCACACAGGGGTTCTGCTGTGGCTATCTCCTCTTCAGATTACAGGTGCAGGTGTCTTCGAACTGAATCATGTGTTCTAGTTCTCCTTCTCTTTCGAGATGGTTGGCCTTCAACATTCTGCATATACTGCTTTGCAGATTGCAGTACATTGATGGCATCTTGGAGTTGTTCAGGCGTGGGTATGACCACTGAGCTGTTTGGTTGCTGGGTCTGCCTAGTTTCTCGGGTGTGGGTAGCAGTGCTATCCCTTCTTGCTGACCTGGTGGTGTGGGTAGCAGTGCTACCCCTTCTAGTTGACCTCGTGATCGTTTCTCTTAGTGGAGAGTTGCTCTCTTCTCCTGAACTGTAGGAATCGAGTGTTTCTGAGTTAGGAACCACCATTGCGAAGTTGTAGATTGGGCTTTTCTACTCTTTCCCTCCTTCTAGCGGCAAATTGTTTCTGTCCAGGACAGCTATAGTGTATGTGGTGGTGGGTACTTGGTGGAATGTGGCTCCCAAGCGTTCTTCGTAGTGGTGGTTACCTGCAACACAAGGAGAAACCTCGGGGGTGGTTCCGAGGATCGCCTCTCCGATGCCTAAGTCAGTCCAAGTTGAGCACAAGATCTCTAATAGAGAGAAAACGAGTATCAAGTGCAAGTATTTTGTGAGTGTTTTATTGAACGTACCTTACCCATGCATGGGCATGGGTATTTATATGAGATATGGACTTGTAACTGACCTAGT
Organism: Patellifolia procumbens; assembly: GCA_947645195.1. Taxonomy (NCBI): domain Eukaryota; kingdom Viridiplantae; phylum Streptophyta; class Magnoliopsida; order Caryophyllales; family Amaranthaceae; genus Patellifolia; species Patellifolia procumbens. The sequence continues at coordinate 8,602,362 of CANSGD010000144.1, forward strand.
AAAGTAAGTGGGCCTCTTTGGAAGTGGGCCAAGGTGAACAAGGCTTTCATTAATCTCTTGCCCAGAGGTTTTATCCAGAGCAGTCTGCCTGAAGAGGTCTGCTCTACTCCTGGTGCTCTGACGTGGAGTGGCAGGACCATTGGGTCTGCTGCCAGCTGGCGGTCTGCCTAGCAGACCCCATACATACATTATAAGTTTGTACAAATGGTAAGCAACTCTATAGTCTCTATTAGCCTTCTCTTAAATTATTGTTATTGAGGTTGAAACGAGTGTAGTATTGTTTTTAGTGATGCAACTATGTATCTGAGTGGCTGGACCACCCTCTAGCCGACTTAAATTTCGGACTTATAGTATGTGAAATAGGTTTGCCAATATGTCTATTGTGTAGACTGTGGAGTGGGTGGCTCTGCTATCCTGAATATTGGCATATTTGTTCAACAATTATTCATTTTCAGATCTTGTATCCAACTTCTTGATTATATCCTTGAAATCAGATCTACATGATTTATTATAGCCTTTAAAATAACGAAAATGGAATAATTCAATTAATTACATGTAAGAAGCAGCTAATCTAATCTTTCATACAAGTCATTAACATTTACTAGTCTTTGCCCGTGCTGATGCACGGGTATCTACAATGTTAAATAATTATAAAAGTAATTTTTTGCATGGTCTATGCCCCAGGTCATGATGTCTAAGTTCATATTCATGTATTAGATGTTATTTTACTTTATATTGTCTGAGTTAAATTTATCCTTTTGTTACTTAGGATCATAACTTTATATAATGTACCATTAAAACTTTATTATTTAAGTAAAAAATTTAGCATATACATTAGTTCACCAAAAATTAGAAAAAATTAAGTAATTCCATTCATATATAAGTTTTAAATATTATCGTTAAGTTTGAATAAATCCTTTAGATTGTAAATTATACATGACATTAGGAAATAAGAAGTTAACCGATAGGTTGTACTTATAAAATATACATGAAAGAGAAAATTAACCAAGAGAGGGAGATGTGGAAGTTATGAGGAAGATGGGAAGTTATTAGGAAGTTTTTGGTGGGATTTAATGAGAAGAGAGCAAAAGGCAAATGGAACGATTCTAGAACCCCAAGTACTTTGTAATAATAATATTTGATGTGTTGTTTGATTGATTAAAAATGGTAAAATGAGGGAATTAGAAATTCATACGAATTGCAGCTTTCCACAGAATGTGGAATTTTATAAGCTAGGGCCCTGGGCAAGTAGAAGTTCCCAATTTTATAAGCTAGGGCCCTGGGCAAGTAGAAGTTCCCAAAGAAATTTACTTTCCTGTTGTCAAAGCAAAACCTTTAACCAAATTCCGATCCAAGGAATGAACTTGCTTTTATGAATTGGAATTTTTTTGACTAGAGATGATAGTGGGGCGGGTTTCGTGGAGACACGCGCTGCATCCGCCTAGTTAGGTGGGGATGAAGGAGGTTTTGTGAGTGATGGGCTAGGGGGTGAACACAACCGCGTACCTAGGCAAAATACTAAGACATAGATCTGGAACCGGTGAAATCCAATTCTAAAATCTGAAACCGGAATTGAAATTGGTTGAACCGGATATGACCTCGATTCTCAACCTAGGTATGTTACGATCACATTCATTCTTACACAATTCATGATTCAAACATTATTAGTATAACCATCTTTCTATTTTAATAATAATTAATCATTAATTAAAAGATAATGGAGGGGGTATTCTAACACAATATAAATAGGGATTTTTTTCATCCACTTTCCATTGTTTGTCAAATTACAATAATTAAAAACCATAAAATTATAGAATAATCCTTCTTTTTTTAGCAGGGACCTTTGTTTTTCCACGCGGACTAAGAAAAAAGTGACTAAGGTAGAGAAAATGATGGTAAAAGTAAGGAAAAAGTGAAAGAGTAGAGAGAAGGAGAGAAAGTAAGAGAGAATTATAATAATTAGATGAACTAACTTACCATATATGGAATCAGGTAGAAGTGTTCCAATTGAAAAACAAACACCTTTGAATGACAGATTGTCCCTTCTAAAAAAAAGAGCGAGTACCTCTTATTAAAGTATGGAAAGATATATGAAGAAATTGTTTATAATAATTCTTGATTATCATTTCATTATTAATAATATATTTAAATTCTCTAGAAAATTTTAATTAATTAAATTTGCCTAATCAGATTTTTTAATCGACTTTCTCTATTACTCTATAATGAGATTCGAATATTTTATTTTGACCTACAATAGTAGATATTTTTTTAGGTGGACCTGAGGTCCTGGACCACACTAAATATAGTGTAGACCACCTAATTTTTGATTGCTAAACCTTAACTTTTAATTACAAAATCTTAACTTTTGAAAGAAACCTTAACTTTTCATTTATAACATGTAACTTTTGATTACAAAACCTTAACTTTGATTGTTAAACCTTAACTTTTAATTACAAAATCTTAACGTTTGGCCTTTGTACTGGATTTACAATCAATTTAGTGTAGACCCGGTCAATATTAGACTTGGCTCAAAATATAATATCAAAATGATATAAAATATTTTAAGATAATGGGAGAATCGAGAATTTATTTAGTGTAAACATGCATGATAGATGGTCTTAAAATGTGATGGGTTGCAAGCTTGCAACTTCATTAAAATTCTGAAAGTAGGAGGAGAAGCAATAAATGGCACTCACTTCTCTCCTCATAAAGCTTTCGTAAGTGATGGTTTCATTTTCTGAAAGGTCCAAAAATTGAACAAAATACGACATCATCATCAATATATGATGAACTCATGCATACTTACACAAGAATAAAATCATTCTCCTATTAATTAAGTGATGAGTTTCATTATGTAGTTTGTAGACACTATGATTAACTTTTCTCTCAGAAAAAAGTTTGTAGTACTCCTAGTATTTAATTATACAGTTTTTCATCTGATTTGATTTCCCTTCCCAAACTTCGCACTCACTTTTCTAGCACTGCAATGATTAATAATGTAGAAAAAGAGCACAAAATAAATACCCTTCCTTTTATTTCTTTTCTCCTCCGTGTGTAGTATTCATTTGTTTCATGGGTACATCTAGTTGGGCACAAGAATTTAACAAAGATTCATGGATCCTAGGGACTAGGGAGTAGTGGATATGAGAAAGTATTTTCTTCATTTCCCAAAAAGATGTTCTTATTTCTTATCTTTCGACTTTAATCTATCTAATTCTTAATCACCATCAATCTACATTTGTGTACATATTTAAATTAAATTCTCAATTCTGATTGTTTTCAATGTGTTGTTGTTGTACTTAACACAATATTTTAAAAATCAATCATTGTCTTTTGCTGATTATTGCTGAAAATATCAACAAAAACCATTTGTTTTTTGTTTGAAATAAAATACATACATTGATTTGAAATCATATAAAACACAATAGAAACCAAAACTAACAAATACATATAAAACTAAAATAAATATGCTTCTAACATGGCAAAATCACGATCATTGAGACCGTCGAAAACCCTCATCTTTCACATTGTTGTTTATTGCAGACTTTTACAAGGGGATCTACGTACCAATCTATTGTATTTTTGAAGTAGAACCAGATTCAAATCAACTGATTGTACATGAATTATTGACATTTGTTGCAACGACACACAAATTTTGATTAACAAAGGAACATTTTGAATCACACATAACAAAAAACAAAATCTCCAAACTCTCACATGGAGATAGATAAACCCAATATATGGGTATATATAACCCAATATATGTGTAAAAAACTCTTCATTGGAGAAGACTAAAGTTTATTGGAAACAATTACATAAGGTCCGTTCTTTTTAACTTATTTTCAGTCTTTATAAGTTTAAATAAGTTCAGATAAGGTCGAATACTATCAAATAATGTCAGATAAGGTCTAATAAAATTTCATCATCTAATAAGGTCGAGTATGGTCGAATAAGGTCTAGTAATGTCTAATAAGATCGAATAAGGTCTTATGAGTTCAGATGAGTTCAAATTAGTTAAGATACATTCAAATATGTTCAGATAAGCTCAAATAAGTTAAGATAAGTGCAGATAAGTAAAAATAGGTTGAAAAGAACGAACCCCATTAGAACTGTTAAGCAAAAGAAAAGGGGGTCTTACCACCGCCACCACCTAAAAAGGCGGTGCTAGGCCCTAGATCAAAATTAGGGTTTGTGGAAAGAGAAGAGAAGAAAAAGATAGGAGGCAATTTTTCACTCTGAGAGTTTATAACCCTTTGCTTTCTTGTTAAATGCAAATTGATAAAATCAAAATCACTTCCTTAGGGCTCGTTTGTTACCACTGTCAGTTTTCTATTTTAGTTTTTTTATGATTTTAAAATCATATGATACAAGTTACACAAAACTTTAAATTAGTCATACAAATAGTAATCATATTTATATTGAAAACTAAAAAACCATATTGGTTTCCACATTTTGGTTTTTGGTTTTTCAAAAAAATGAAAATTAAAAACAAAAAACTTTAACACGGAGACCTGTAGTAGTTTGCATGAAAAATAAGAAATGAAAAAAATATATTTTGGGACAGAACGAGTAGATGACAAAAAAATAGATGGAATAGGTTGAGATAGTACGTGTAAATAACAAAACTAAGGATATAACAATAGAATCGATAGCACTATTTATGTAAGATGTGACAATTAATTGAAAACATGCATAGAATATGTATTGGAAAAAAAGAACCAAAAAAACCCCAAAACACAATAATAATTTGAGCTTCTTAGACATATGGTTAAAAAAAGGACCATATCTCCATTATAAGAAGAACCCTAGTGAAAACTCCAAAAATCACAAAAAGAAACCATTAAAACTTTTATAACATTCATTCATTCATTTCATCTCTCTTTCTCTCTTTCTCTCTTTCTCTCTCTAATGTCTAGTATATATAGTAAGCTAATAAGTGTATTAAAATCAAAGCTCTTTCATAACTTTTCATCCAAGCAATATATCCTCTGAAACCCTCAGCCTTTCTTCAACCCTCTTTTGTCCCTTCCCTTTTTCTACTCTTTTTTCTCTCTCTCTTTCTCTCACCCATGTCACCTTCATCAAGTCCTTCTCTCTTAGATTATCTCTGATTCTCCCCACATTATTATAACCCCCTCTTCTCTTCATCCTCTTCATCCTACTCCTGCAACTTCACTCTCACAAAAAAAAAAAACAAGAAAAACCCTTTTCTTTCTCTCTTGAGATAATGGAACCTCAACAACAGCAACAAGAAGAGATGAACATGAGTATCAATGGTGGAAAAATGAGTAGCACAAGCAGCAGCAGCAACTACCTTTGTAGACAAAGTAGTACAAGGTGGACACCCACTACTGAACAAATTAAGCTTCTTAAGGAGCTTTACTACATCAATGGCGTTCGATCGCCTTCGGCTGATCAAATTCAGAGTATTTGTGCTAGATTAAGGCGTTATGGAAAGATTGAAGGGAAGAATGTTTTTTACTGGTTTCAAAACCATAAAGCTAGGGAAAGACAGAAAAAGAGGCTCACTCCTACTTCCTCTATCGTCACTAATAACCTCACTGCTACTACTAATACTATTACTTCCCCTCAATTTCATAATAATTCTAATAATAATAATAATAATAACTTCATCATAAATGGAAATCTTACTTGGAAACAAGAGCATCAGGATGTTAAGTACCCTTGCAGTACCATCAATAATCCTGGTAAACCATTGTTTTTTAATTTCTATATCTTTTTGGGAATTATATTTTATGGGCTGTGGCAGACCCAATAATTTAGTGTTTGGTTGTCATGTATTTGTTCATAGACTGAGAATTTGGGGTTGCAAAATCGACAATCAACATTAAATTATTTACCTTAATATAGGTCCGCCACCTTTTATGGATGCGTAGAATTAACTTGAAAAGGTTATTTGAGTTAGTGTATGTAACTAGAGCTCATTTTCAATCTTTTTTTTCTTAGTTTTTCTTTTCCAAAAAGGTTTTTTGTTTTTTGTAAATGATAAATTTTGGTTGTTTTTGTGAAATGATGTTGCAGGTGTTTCTTGCTCAAGTTCATCAGCTGGTATGATTTCGGGCGGTGGGCAGTTCATGGGGAGTTTTGGTTATGGAGCTATGACCATGGAGAATAAGTTTAGGGTAAATACATCTACTAGCTCGTTTGCCCCAAAGCTTCATGTCATCTTTCTTTAATTTTAACTCACTTCTTTGTTTTGGAGTACTTGATTTTTTTCATGATTGTTAATTAACTAACTCTTAGGTCCTATTCTTTTGTATTAATCCGAACTGAATCCCATTAATACAGTCCAAAAGAACGGAACCTTAGCTAATTTCATAGATGAACAACTCAACAAAGTACTTCAACCATCAACTATCTCATGATCATCTTCTGATTTTGGCTGGTTTAAACCCACCTAAGAAGAGTGATTAATGAAAAAAAGTAAAAAAAAACATGGTACTAATAGATTAATAAATATTGAGCTTTTGTCTGAGCACTGAAATTAATAACCTAATATGGATGCCCTATGTTTCCTTATTTTAATTGTATTTGTTTTTTGGTGTTGCAAAAAAATGCATATATAGGACTGCTCAATATCAGGAGGAAATGTTCTTAATGGTGGAAATCATGTGAACCAGTGGAGTGCAGTAGGAACTAATTACAACCCATATGCTACTCCTACACCTTACTCAAATCTCCTGGACAAAATATCAACAATCGACGAAGATCCTTACATTGACCAAGATCATTATGGGACAGAAACACCAGAGATAGAGACTCTTCCTCTCTTCCCTATGCACAATGAAGAACACGATTACGACCACGACCACGACCACGACAACTTCTACGCCATCAAACCTCCATCGGACGGCTACTACACCGGTGGATACCGGTGGTCTAACAATGGTAGCGGTGGAAATACTTCTCTTGAACTAAGTCTCAACTCCTATGGTTACGGCTGTTATTCACCAAATCTCTGATCAACTGTTGTTAATCTTAAATTAAGCAGTTATTCTTATTGTAAGGTTTAGTTAATTATCTGATGCTAACTTTCATAATAACTATAGTTAGTAAGCTTTTAGTTAGTGGTCTTATGTGGGTGTTTTCTTTGTAATCTTGTAGCCCTTACAAACAAGACCCTAGTTGATCTTAATTAAGTACTTATATAATCAGGTATGGTAGATTAATTAAATGTACTTAAATATCTAATCATAATGAATGCAAGTATAATTTAGTTGTTGTGACATTTTGTAGTACATAATTAGCAAAGAGTGAGTGATGGGTCTGTGTATCTGTGTGTCTTTATCTCTTGGTATCTGACTGGAAGTACTAACAGATGACCTGTTGTTAAGTCTGTTTCAGAACCTCAAAGGCTACACAACAGGACTAGCCCTACAAATCCTTTCTGCCCCAAACATATTGAAAAACAGTCCCTAATTAATAACGAGGTGAATTTTTGTTGTTATATGTCTTCTTCATACAATTAATGCAAGCTAAGTTATTACCACCATTTGTCTATTTACATAATTTTAAAATAAAGAAATAAGTAAATGTATTGGAGGCCTTGAGGTTTGGCAAAATTAACAAATAACTTTTTTCTAAAGAAGTTAGTGATGTTCTCAACTTATTTCAGAAAATTAAGGTCAGATTCAGACATGTTACAGTATTAATCTTCCGTTATAAATTCAGATTAGTGAAAATATCGAATAACGATAGTAAATTGTTTTTTTAGATGGGGACGAAACCAAAACTTCATCTTTATGTAGGACAAATATCTCAGGTTTTTTATTCATTCTATAGTATTACTATTACATGTAAAATCATGTATATATTACTTCAATTCAACAAAGATTAGAAGTAGGGAGGTGCCAATAAAAATAAGGGTTTTTTTGGCAAAACCATGAGACACTATTGTTATAAGTACCCATGATTATAAGAATATTCTATAAGGACATACTTGATTGAGAGAAAATGAATTAAGGAGGAAAAAATACGAATAAAGATGATAAAGTTAGTCTAGATGGTACCTGAAATGATGATGTACTCTCCCCATAACAGTTTAATGGCAACAATTGATTTTGTACGTATTTTAAGGAAGCTATTTAAAGATGTAAACGAACAATCAATCACAATAATTTAACATTAGTAACTGACAATCTCATTCTTGCTTGTTTTAAAAATATTTGATTATTATGCTCGTTTACACCCTTGAATCATTTCCTTAAAATGCATGCAAAATCAATTGTTGCCTTTAAACTGTTACGGAGGGAGTAGTTTATAAAATGAGCAAAATGTTTCTATTCCAATACCCTTCTAAAGACTAAGCTTTTCTATTTACAAGTTAGGAAAGTGATCTAGTATTTAGTTCAAAATTCAATCCTAGTTTTTCAAGCTCTTAACATCATGAGGATAAGTTTTTTTTTTGGCAGGTAATGTGGTGGACCCCTGGCCAGATCTCAACTAAAAGATAATGCATTACCCTAAAGGAGGGTGGGTAAAAGTATTTTAGATTCACTCTACACATGGGCCACCATGGACATATGCATGCTACCCCTAGCACTATGTTTTGCTCATTTTCTCTTATTTATCTCTCTTTATTGTGTGCATTCTACTCATTTAGAATCTTTCAAACGAGTGAGGAGCAAGAAATTAGCTTGAATGTATCAAACTCGCAAAATAGATGTACTTCCTCCGTTTCATTTTAAATGCAACGATTTGACATTTTTCCTCTCTACTTTATGTCAAATCGTTGCATTTAAAATGGAACGGAGGAAGTATAATATTGTGTGATTATTACCCCAAAAAATGAATGTAATAATTTCCCCCTCTTAACATAATCAATATATTATCATGACTACCGCCACCCCACCTTCAAAAAATAAACTTTACCTTCACCTCCGTCTACCTCCATATGCTTTATTTTTCTTCTATTACTCCCTTAATATATTGCTTTGGATCCAATCATGTGCTAAGTTTGTTTCTCTGTTATAGCCACATTTCCGTTGTGTGTTACATTTAGGTTATTTTAGCATATACGTCTTGTTTTGCCAAACAGCTAAACTACAATTTCACCTCACAATAGAGGTGATTAAATCGTCAGACGTGGGCTGAGCTAAATTGTTTTTGCGATACCAGAGGTCAGGCAAAACTTTTGTGCCCAAACCCCTAAAACCGGACGTTTGACTAAAGTGGCCCAAATACCACGTCTAAAACTAGAGGCAACTATATACGACTCGCTGGGAAGAGTCTATATCATCAATAGCCCAAATAGATGGGGGCTTTCGAACTACTTGGGTTGTCCCTCACAACTTACATTCATAAACCTGACACTGCTCTTAGCCAAACTCTAATTTTGACTATCAAGACAAGGTTCATCAAGTCACCAACCGAAAAATGGATCGGGTATACTTGTCCAACCCCACCATTTTCAAGTTAGATTTCGGCTAATTGTGACTAGGACCAACATTGATCACCTCTACCTCACATCTTAATACATATTTATTGCATAGATGACGTAGATTTGTAGTTTTTAATTGGTAAAAAAAAAATAAGAGACCTTAACCATACATATATTGTATATTGCATATGGGCATACATTACGCATTATTATATCTATTTAATTCATTCAAAATTCAAAGGAAACAAATATAAGAATGAAACAAAATGATTAGAGCCATGGCCAACTTTGGTCTCCATCCGGCTCATCAGGCTGCTGTAAAATAATAAAACGTTGTTAGTAATTCATGTTAACTTAACTAATATGAAACCTTTGTGTTTCAGCAATATAATAATGCTGGACTGTTATGGGTATGATTGTATGAAGCCTTCGTGTATTTTCCACAAAATGTTATGATTAAAGTCCGAAATCTAACGTGCTACCAAACAAAAATGCCAAAGAACATTTTGAGCACAAATTTGAAAAGGGCGAGACTTTTATTTTTTCACTGAACTTTTCATTTCTAGTTGCTCAAGAAAATGAAAAACGAAGTAAAAGTTTTAAACCACTATTCTGCACTTCCTAATTCTTACATGGTGAGAAAAAGTATACAGCATGAACTCCAGCTATGTACTCATTGAAGTTATAAGAACAAATGGCATATACTCAATAAAAGAGTTGTCCTCTAAAGATTTTTATGGTGAAAATTAGGGTTACATTGAGTTCATATATCAACAAAAAATTTAGGGTTACATTGAGTTCACACATCAACAACAATACATATTCCAATATTTAAAAAAAACGATACAGATGAAACGTAGTTAGGGAAGCAACAGTTCCAATATTGTACCGCTCCTACATAGACTAATTGTGCAAGATGCTGAACAACTAAATTTCCGCCTCGTTAACATAAGACCAACTAGTGCAAGTGTGCAACAAATAGAGATGCAGACGTACTAATATCAAAAGAATCAAAAGCTCTCTTATATTGGATCAAAAAAAATTTGGGATTTGTGTAAAATTACTGATTACACATGTTGACAAATGTAAATATAATTTGATTTCACACTTAAAAGTATTATTTCAAAAACTTATTTAAAGTAAACTAAAGCAAGATTAGTGCAGGGATGTTGTTCATCCCCCACTCTTTTTCTCTCTTTTACCTTTTGTCTTAGCATTTGCACTCATCTCATCAGCTAAAAAATCACCAAAGGAACTTTTGGCGACTTCTACCCATTCTTTCTATTATATTTCCGTCTTAAAGTTCATAACAAGTATAACTTCTATGCTTAGTTTTATGAGTTATCTAACGTATATATGCAATTCAAGGACATTTCATATTGAGGTCATCTCATTTGAGAATTTGCCAAGTCTTCGAAACAATCCGCTCACATGTCGCTTTTAATATAAGAAGCTTGTAGGACCCGCATTTACCTTTTGAGAAATTCCATCAATTATTCAAATCAAAGGGTCAATCAACACAAAGGGTTTCAAAAATAAAGGAAAAGGATATTCTCAAAGCCACTCTCTTACCACATTGCCATCTACTATGAAGGAATTATCCTTTCCTAAGGCTCAAAGGTCAGTGGATCGCATCATTGATAAGGAATTTCTCATTCAAGTACCACTTAATTGTTGGGTTTGACACAAAATATGCAAGATCGGGTGAAAAACTTGAAATTTTGTTCATAGAAGTTGAGATTTATGTATAAAAAACTTAACACATTCAAATCATCTTAAATATAACCTCCCAGCGTCAGTGCCAACGTGAATACACATGCACGTATCTTTCAGCTAAAGAACGAGCAAAAGGGTATGACAATATAAATTACATCGGAATAATGTAATGTTGCTTCATTTTCTGATCCTTGTGGCGGCATTGCTTAGTAATAATCATCCTTATTGGAAAACAAAATGTTAAGTTATTGATCTATAAGGTTGTTTACTAAGAGTAGTTAGCATGATCCACCTGCTTACATACTTAACTCTAATCAACATTAATCACCTTTTGATTGAAGTAGGATCAACAAAAACAACCACACCAACAACATCCCATAAGAGATGAAATTGTGCACGTGGGATGAAGAATACATGAGAAACAGCAAACCCACAAAAAGGTGGTTTGGTGGGAACTGGGGAGTGAACCCTAGTTTAATTTAATTAAATTTTATAGTACTCGTAGTATTTTGTTTGAAGGGTATCTAAGTGGGTACAAATGAAAAGATATTAGCCTGCAAGAAGAGTCCTAAAAGAAAGAAAAGAAGGCACCAAAACAAAAGCAGTCCTCGAGAAATTCCCACCCAATGATGAAAGGGAAGAACACAAGGCAGGGGAAGAGAGGTTGCATTGTCTCAGCCGTTATTCAATACATAAAGTTGAGTTATAGTATACCCTAAAATCTAAATATATGTGTCCTTTGAAGTTTGTGAAGCTACATAGAAAATGCCGCATATTATTTGTCTGTCCCATCAAAATTACCAATCCCAGCTGCTAGAGATTTCCCCAATCCGCATAACTAGACCTTCCTAGCCACAATTATTACCACCCTCCTCCATATCAAAATTCTCTGTACACCCTAAAGTTTTTTTACATTGTGTTGAGAGAATTATGTAATTCCTCCGTTTCACTAAAGATGTTACACTTTTTTTTCACGCGTATTAAGGGAGTGATCTAAAGGTATAAACAAGCAAATTTTTCGACGAAATTTTAATACAACCAAGAATGAGATTGTATATGGCGTGTCCTAAAATTTCGTCGAAAAATTTGCTCGTTTACACCATTAAATCGCTCCCTTGATATGCGTGAAAAAAGTGTAACATCTTTTGGGAAACGGAGGAAGTACTACTTTTTATTTGCGCCTAGGGTACATGGACTACAAGTTAGAACCTCAAACCTATTTTTTCGAATTTGCAACAATAATCGAATTAGAAAAAGACGATTTTATTTAGAATTAAAGACACTGGAAAAAAGTCTATATGAGTCGTAAAAAAGATTAGCAAAATACTGTTAGAGTAAACATAAGTTTCCACTTCATTTGTTAGAACATACGCCTTCATGTGTATCTTTATTTGTTCTATTTATGATTTCCGCACAAATCAACAAAAAAAAGTAGATAAAATGGGGTTTGTAAGATCATATATTTAAGAAACAAAGAAAGTAAAAGAGAGACAAACATTTAGTCTCCAACAAGAATCTATTAATACATTTTTCCTTGTATAAGTTTTTCCCCGCTTTTGCATTAAAAAAGAATCTATTAATACATTCACAAAAGAAATTGAAACTTTGTATCAGAACAAAGGGTAATCATCAAAACGTTGATAAATAGTTCTATATAGGTCCATATAGTAATAACTACATAATAATCACATAAAAGTGAATTCTTGCTTTAAAAAACCAGTATTAAAATTATATTTTCTTCATCATGTATTTGATCTTTGTCTAACTAAAAAAGTTATACAAGAGACATTTCTACGTATCATATCCATAATGCCATAGAAGACAGTATACGTACAAACCATGACTTATTTCTCTTAATCACCACCGCTATACCAGCAACCAAAACTTGATAGGCTATAAGGAAGTTAACAAACGAGTATTTAGCCATATAAGTCGGAGGATATACTCTACTTTACTTACATTTCATAAACCTAATTTGTTATCTGAACTTTTTAATCTATTATTAGTTTTTCTAAATGATTTTTCTAAAAGGGATTCTTATTTTCTGAAATAAGTAGAAGTCGGTTGAATAAAACAGACCCAATATGTACATAAATATATATATATGGAGTCATAATATATTCTAATACTAAAAGACCCAAAAAAAAAGGGATAATTTAACACACCCCAAGTTCTTGAGAACTCTTACGTACTTCCAAATTCATTTAGAGGAGAAGCAGGAAGGGTGGGGTCCCAATCAAGAAGATTTTGGATGGATGCCTTTCCTTGATTTGGTTTGACAAAATATCCAGCCTTTATAGTAAGGAGTGACCCCTAATATCATTTAGGGCACTTGCTGTTGGAGAGAAAGAGAGAGGAGAGAGATTACTATTATTATTAGAAAGAAGAAAAAAGAGAGACAATAATCCCTTAATAAACTGGCTAATATACAGTGGGGAATTTAGTTGTAAATCCAAAGGAAATCTTGGAAACTTTATCAGTGACAAGTACGTAATGTCCTTAACTAGCAAACTGAAAGCAGTGAGTTGCATCACGCTTTTTTAAGGGGCTTTACTATTTCATGAAAGCTTTGCTTCCATAAGCTGAAGCTGCAACTTGTAATATTTGCCCATTTTGGTTTCACTTTGCATGCCTGGTTTTGAACTCAACCTCTCACAGCTCAAGTACAAACCCTCCCTACAAACCCAGAACCATCATTATGTAAATGTACATTGGTGCACAGACTACACAAACTGTTTTTTGCATTACATAAGACTTTTTGTACTCTCAGACCATGTGCATCAGGACTTATACGTAAGCTTCTCATATTTATTCGTTTTGCCCAAACTACACATTGCTTCTTTGTTTATTTTGAACTACTTCATCATAATTTTAAAAATAAAAAGAAAAATATCAGCAGCCTTGTGAATCAGGGATGCAACACAGAGTTCAGTTGCAAGTGTGAATCAGGGGAAGTCGTGCTTTTTGGCTTCTGCTGCGGGGAGATCCCTGCAATAGGGCCCTCGGTCAGCAATTTACCGGTTAGTCCTACATATCACGTGTAAATGGATAGTAACTTAGGCACTCCAAGAATTGATTTAGGAACTCCTTTAGTGAGAGCACAGTTATTCATGCCTTACTCACAGGCGGGATTGTGGGTGTGCCTAAATCACTAACCTGTATAAGTTAATGAGTACGTGAGGTCTTATTATTCGAATAGCATACATAAACTATTCGGGTTACCCACCTCAGGTGGGAACCGAGTTACAATTCATGGGGAGTAAAGCCACTTGCAATCAAAAATGATAAGCCTAAAAAAAAAGTACTCAAAAAAATCTCTGATCATACTTCATACCACAAGAGCCAACTTAAGACAAAGATGTCAACTTTCAAAAGGGAAATCTAGTAAGAGCGACGGATCCAAAGCCAGATATTAGTGGGTGCAAAATAAAAATGACTATCAAAGCCCGAGTGCTTGCAAGATTTTTTAGAATATAGATATATATCTATATATGTTAACATGTATAAATATGTTACAAACTAGACGCAAAAATTAAGCTAATTCATGAGATAGTACAGCAATGAAGAAAGTCGGTTATAACATTACATGAATTCTAGATAAATACGTTATATTAGAGTTCTCGGTTGTTGTACCTGGATGAATGGCCATTTCTTCCTACAGGGACATGAATGCAGCAGCATGTACCAAAGTATCACCACTTCTGCTCACGAATATGAAGCCATATGAACTCTGACATGTCTTATGCGTACGTCCTGCATAAGAGTTGTTGAAGCAGACATGATAGAGAGCAAGGATTCGAGACAAGATTTGGTCATAAATCATGATTTAAGATCCAAGCTTTGACTAGACAAGCTGCATGTCTAATAAGCATAAAGTCTTAACTCCATTTCATCGGTAGTCTCATGACTCTTCTCATCCTGCGTAAGTTCCATTCCACAGATAGTCTCCTGGCTATTTTCTTCCCGCATAAGTTCCCAGTTTAGACAAGTCAGGAACCCAAAAGGATAGTTCAGAAGATCCAGTGGCAAACATGACGGTTCCTGGCGCCCATTTTATTACAGGAGGCTCTTTTTCAGTACTCACCCAGCTTGCCACCTACATAGACAAATTCGTCATCGAATAACATACATTTAAGGAATTGATACAGGAATCTAATGTTTAGATTCCATGATTATACAGGATGATGAGATCTCAGATCCTCAACATCTTGGACACGTAATTAGTAGATTCTAACGCATGGTGGAATACAAATCAAGCCATCAACAATGTTGATGAAATTATGACCTTGAACCTTCTTTCAGTGCCGTAAAAGGGCTAATAACAAAGCATATCATTGCAAGTTCTAAAAGAATGCTAAGTTGTATATATTTAAAATACAAAAATATGACAATGTGAAGATTTGAACCCGTGACCTTAAGTATGTAATAAGGAGTTTCCAACCACCACTCCAACATGTTATTAGTGCTTCTTCTATCAAAATCAATAATGATGTATGAACAGAAACCAAGAGTTATAAATTTTTAGAATGCATACTGTAAATGAGATGATTTTTTTGGGATCATTTTTCACAACAATTATACATTAATTATTTTAACTATTATTAAATTCAATGCACAAAAATCCCCCGAGCATCGCCGAGGCCTAAATACTAGTTTCCCATTCAAAGAACAACGGGGAAATATGCACATAATGCTGAAAGCTAGGGTGAATACTTTGGGGAAGAAAAGGTAGTAACTCAATAGGTAAGATATTCCTAAGGGAAATTATCTTAAAACTTCCGCATATTGCTTCTAAGACTTCTTGATGTGAGTCTTTGAAAACGTGATTCTAAAATAACGACTGCAAATTGCACCTTATTTCTAGCTCTGTGAACTTGGGCATTAGATAAAGGGGATTCTAAAAGGTCGAATAAAAACAAGGATGCCAGCTCAACATCTTCCCTTAAAATTTTTTAATCCAGATGAATACGACAGAAAATATAGGACCTTTGTTCAGGTAATAAAAGTAGCCAATAAGAACTATGTTGTATACCATACCTCTTTGCCGCTGCGGACACTCCAAGCATATACACTGCCATCTCCTGAACCTGCAATGAAAAGTCGAAGGACCAAAATGAAAATTAATCGAGAGTAGAGAAGCAAAAGCAGACTGAACAAAGACTCTCCCTTAAATATGGATAACATCACGTACAGCAAAGCGTTAACATGTAAAAGCAACAGCAGATATACCGACTGATGGCAAAATTAGGGACAAAACACAATTTTGACCATATAAACCTTCCAACTTATTCCCCCAGACCTGTAGATTTATCGACTCTCTAGCACATCCAACTGTCCCTCTCCTTCACAATTATATTGACAATGTACCTTATCAACCAGCATAATTGCTCGTTCTACTAAAGTGGGAGAAACAAAGAAAAGAATAGAATCCCAATCTATAATTCAATTCCAGTTCTTTCTTGTTCTCTATGCAAACCATTCAGTTCAAAACAGAGTCAAGGCATGTATTCTAGAAGTGTTACAATTAAAAAGACACTGAGATGACAAAGGTCCCTCACAGAGGCAACAATGGTACAGCATTACATGGAAATGAATCAAAAGTATGAAAGAAAAGGCCCAATGTCAATTCAGTCAACAGAACTTAACAAAAAAACTCTCCCTAATGCATACAATGAATCTACTATTCAATCAGTCATTCTTATCTTTCTTCCACTTGAACGGAAGGCAGGTACAATGACATTAGCAATCGGTATTTACTATCCATGTGTATGGAACTAGGAACACTGAGACCCCAAAACGTACGTCGTAGAATTGACTATGGGATCAAGGATACTTGCAGCAAGGAATGAACCTTATATTGGCAATAATCCGGCGCAAGGAGTGAGTCTGAATAAAAAAAATCTTCATCATATAGTTTCATTAAAACATGGAAGGTCCCCGCCTCCCCGGCCCATTCTTAGGAAGATAATGATGGGCCAACCCATGAGCTACTGGACACGGTAGGCGGAAGCTACCCCGTGCGGAAAGTTGCGCCTTGCTAAGCTCTACAGCTGGTGGAGACAACGACTAATAAGATTGATGACAGGAGAAGACCTTAGCTCTATATAACTTTTCTGTTATTAGACTAATGATTTCTTATGTCTTTCGTTAGCTGAAGGACAAAACCAGAGATAGTAATAAGTACACGTTATTAAAGTCAAATACGTCGTGATAGAGAAACGGAGAGGAGTTTCTAGACCATGTATTGATCATAGCCGGAATTCAGGTTCTAGGTTTGCAACTTTAGCCACGTACAAAAAGAACTGGTGGAGCCATTGAGGAGGCGACCATCAATGTAGTGTGTGCATACACACACACCCTAAGCAGGGTTAGAAAAGCATAGTAAGCGACAAACTTGTGAAGATTTCAACGACTTGATTCGAGGGTTTCCAAGTGGTAACTGGAGGTGAAACCAACGGCCACATACACTGATACGAGAGCAAACAAATAGTTAGTCAACGAAACATAATGGTTTGGATACATAGAACAAACCAAAGGATGTATTTTTGAACCTTTGGTAGCAATTGGCACGGAAGCCAACTCACACTTCAAGAAAAGGAAACAACACTAAGTCACATCCAAGAATGGCATTGCCTAGAGCCAGATTGATGACTTTCTAATCAGGCCAAGCAATCAATGCACAGGGTAAGGTAATCCTTAGTGTACGACTATCCTGCACAAATTGTTGGTGACGCAAGATTGTTCAAGGTGAGGACAAAAGAGTTGTCACCATAGTGGTAAAAGGATTCAGTGGAAGGATTTGACAGGTGATTAATTCATGCAAATTTGAAGCAAAGGTAGTGACTGAGGGATTGTGGAAACGAGAGGGTGGAAACAACCCTCATACATGGTGCAATAGTAGGACGTGTCAGAGCTCAGGAAATTCCAGATGTAACCTGAGGAGGCTCAAGAAGCAAAAGGAAGACATGGTGGCGTGGCGAAACAAAGAGATTCAAGACAAAGTAAAAGAGCAAATGAAAGCATACAAAATGTTAGGAAAAAGTAACATTCAGAAGAAGCTAGCAATCGAAGGAAAGTATAAGTTGGGAAAAAAGAATGGCAAACAAACTGGTGGCTGAGGCGCTGAATCCAAGCCCAGAGCATGCGAGAGATTATATCAAAGACTAGATTCGAAGAATAGGAAAAAAAAACAATACAATCAAGGGACCGCGCGCTAGAGAAAGAAAATCGAGGAAGCTAAACCAAGTTGTAAATTAAGAATTAAGTCTGACAAGTGCTCGCCAATGAGGATGACATCAAATTTAGAGGGGAAGAGTACTTAACAGACTTCTCAAACAAACTGAAGAAACACATTGCTTTGGATAGGCTTGACACCTCTATGCTCAATTCAAACCTCATTTTTGATAAGAAATAACTACAGAGAAAAGTTTAGGTTGAGATGAAAAATGACAAAGTGTGGGGAACGCTCGGCCCAGATTAGATACCTATAGAGGTATAAGATTTAGGAGATGAAGCTCTCACCTCGCTGGACATTGAGAGAAGGAAAGATGGCAAAGAAACACTGGGGGCCAAGTGATAAGATAAACATAACCTATCTTGAACCATAATCCTCTCACATGGTGTCCCAAGTGCAAGGCAACAAATAAATCCTTGAGTATTATAACATAAAATTATGCTACGCTTCTTCTCCAAAGGGAAATAATTTGGTGAGTTCAACTCCGAATTTGGTCATTCGTAAGTCCATTAATAAGTTCACTTCTTGAAGTTACGGAAAAGGTGGTCAAACACTTGATTGAGACAAGTATTGACTCAAGAAGTTGTGTCAGGCTTTTGCAATGAAGCGTTTGGACGTGAATCAAGCATGGAAGCGTCGAATGTACGTCCAGCCTAAAGTTCTGTGTTGGGCGTGTGCCTTCTAATATGGAAGGTCATCAGCATGTAAAAGGGGTGATAGTTTGCTGCCTTATGTCAGCCTTGCAAAAGCCCATTGATTAGGCATTACTCAAGGACGTGAATCAAGGAGCTCTTTTAGCTCCTCTAAACCGTTACACTTAGACAGTTTGCTAGGGGTTTTCAGCTGCAATCTTTGCTATTTCTTGCTCCTATGTTTCCTATAAATAGAAGCTATTAACAAAAACAGATCAATTTTTGAGAGATAATAAAAAAGATTGTTTTATACAGTAGCTTAAACTTTGAGCTTGTCACAAGTACAAGTGATCCACTGATCCCTTATTGCTTTGAGTGAATCTTGAGTGATAAGCTTAGGAGAGATTGAGTGAGTCTTATCTCTGGCCTAAAACCCCGAAACTTGAAGTGCGTTCTTGAGCTTTGGCTTCCCTGACCCTTGGTTTTGTGGGTTTTTTTAGTGCATTCGTTTGAGTATTCTTGTTCCTTTTGAGTTTAAAATCACCAACCTTACTTTAGAAAGTGGTTTTACACTAACATCACATGGATGGCTTCAAACCAACCTACCCCCACATACACATAATTCCACCGAGGAAAGGAAGAACAACTTATTACAGGGAAATCACAAAATAAAAAGGTAGCTAGTCATGAGTAGCCAAAAAGAAGTCAAATATTACAACTAGAAGAGAAATCTACGAATACAGTACCTGAAATGACAAACATTCCCTCAGGACTAAATGAGGCTTCCAGAGTTGAATTGGGAGATACTGGTTTTACGTTATACGAGCATAGCTGGATAAAACATCAGAAGACACGAGAAAAAGAGCCCATTAGAAAAAGAAAAAAGAAAGATTCCCAAAGTAACTCCTGACAAGATAAATAATGATAATAATACTGTAAAGGAATAGAGCTAACAAGGGTGCCACGAAATGCATCAAGCACATGAATTAATCCATTGGTTGTCGTTAAAAGCATAAGTCTGCCATCATTGCTGAATTTGACTACATTGGCATCAGAGAAGTCTCCCCCGACAGCATATATGTCAAAAGGGCCCTGAATAACAACGAATACCCATCAGCCACACCTTCTAATTCCTAAATATGCATATTTTTATTTAGGCCATGAGGCACAAACCTTCTCATACTTGCGAGCATCAAACATTCTTATATATCCTCCAAAAGCAATCGCAAACACTAACCCTTGATCATCATATGCTGTAGCTGGCCTTCCTTGGACACGTAGAAGACCCTAGCATAACAATAAAAGATTTAGGTACATTCACCGACGAAGCACAAGAGACAGTACCATATTCAAACAAGAACCCAGACAGGCAGCAAAGCTACCTGGCACTTCTCAGCCCGTTGATCCCATAGCAAAACGGTCCGGTCCATAGAACCTGATATAAAGAACTCATTGCGGGCACATAAGCTAAGAGATACGACCCTGTAAAGTGTGTGTCAGACAACATGCATGTATGAAAAAGGATTCAGTCACATATATAAATGGCCAAGTACCTTATACCTATCATGATGACCTTTAAAATAGCGCAAATACTTATTGTCGTTCAAGGAGAGAAGCCGCAGTGACTCTGCAGATAGAGCATGTGTGATTAGAAATCTTGAAGTCTGATACTGTTTTACGAGATCTATAGTCAAGCAAACATACCATCCCAGCCATTCTTTGATGAGTAGATCACTGTCGTAGGATGAGAAGTAAAGCACACAAGATCAATCCCATACTTCTTGCTGTTAATCGTTTTCAAACATCTGAAGAAAAAAAAAGCACAGTTCTCAATACTTGATGCATACCAGAGGCAAATGACCACTTTATGCAGGAAAACAGCAGCATGAATGTAAAAGCTCTAGCTAATACTATCTCTGTTTCTTAATATTGCAACACAAGAACTTTCACACTTCCCAAAGCACAACTTTGACCATTATATCTTCAATTATCAACAAGCAAAGATTATAAAAAGTTCACCTTTTAACAACATACATAGAAAATAATCTGAAAATATTTTACAAAAAGAACTAGTATTTAGACCCCGGCGATGCTCCGGGATTTTTGTGCATTGAATTTAATAATAGTTAAAATAATTTATGACATGTAGTGTGAAAAATTATCCAAAAAAAGTCATCTAATTTACAATATGCATTTTCAAAAATTTACAACTTAATTCTTGGTTTCTATTGATTTTGATAGATTAACATGTTGGATTGTGGTGGTTGAAACTCCTTATTGCATACTGAAGCTCATGGGTTCGAGTTTTCATGTTGACATTTTTATTATTATATGAGAATGAAGTGGATAGAGTGGCATTCAAAAAGGGATGGTGACACGTGGCGGATTACAATCCTTGCTTACGCTTTTTAATATATATATTGATAGATAGATAGATAGATTTGTTTTTTACTACATATTAGTAAAAAAGAATGTGGTCAAAACTAATACCAGAATAGCCGGAAGCATAAGAAGACTGCATGAGGAAGGAAGCAAAACGTATAGATAGAGTAGTTGGTAATTTCAATCCAGCCACCAGTCTTATTTAATGAAGTTATACAGCTTGTTTTAAGAAGGCACTTCAAAGAAGTACCAAATTTCCTTGGGCAAGACTCAGGAAATGATAGGCCCAAGTACTAATAAATCACAACTAAGAAAAGCTATGACATTTAGCAGCATGATAAAGGGAAAAGAAAAGAAAAGGCTGGTGGTTGTGAACCCTTCTGACTCTAAAATTGGTTCCTTAGGAAAATAGCTATTCTAGGATGTATCATAAAAGATCATCTAAAATAGTAAGTAACAAACTAGTTTGGTTATTTGAACTTGAGGTCGTAAATTCAAGGCTTGCAACGAACACGTGTGTAAGTAACAAACTAGTTTGTGAAAAATGGATGACTATTAAATTTTTTGGTTATTTGAACTTGAGGTCGTAAATTCAAGGCTTGCAACGAACACGTGTGCAAATTTTTTTACAATGATGACGTCCGTTGAAGAAGGGACAATGTCACGTAGTAGATGAACTAGGATATGTGTGTAGAGGATGAATGTTTTCCAAACATATCTTAACAATATCCCCAATATTACAATTTGACTTCTACACCACAACCTTCATCACAAGAGGATGGGGAAGAATATGCACAGCACAATACAGCGGTCAATCATATTAAAACCAAAAGATAGTGGTTGAGACATATATCTGCTAAGATTCGTCAAGTCTACTCCAACTCTGTGCAAGCACTGCTACCAAATGAAGTCCTAAGCATTATAAACAGCAGGTTCAAAAGATGTTTGTGATTTTCACAGAAGTTGTTGTACACACGACATGAAGATTTAGCCCTTGTTTGGTTCAAACTCTCAAAGAGAAAGGGAATGGAATGGGATAAGGTGAGGGAATGGAATAAAAAGTAACTCAATCCATTCCATTGTTTCATGTGTTTGGTTCAATATTTTTCATTAAGGTCCAAGCCCCTATTGAAATTGGTTTATGTGTTTCTCTAGAAAAACTCACTCCTTATCTATCTCCTATTCCCTTTCTTCACTTCATGCATAGAACTCAGAGAGTAGAAGTCGAGAAGATGCTTCAAGCTACGAAAAAGGAGGACGAATTCAACATCATCCAAGTCTCTTGATCCACTACTGAAATCTATTATAAAATTGTCAGAAACTACCTTATAAAGACACTTTTTTTTTGGAAAACCACCTAATAAACACTTTATTCAAATAAAACACCTAATAAAACAATTTTTCTTTGAGAACACCACCACTTGAGACCAAATTAGTAACACTTTTAATCCTTTAATCAGTTCCCTCCATTTTCATTCAACCCCAAGTGACTCTTCTAGAGTTACTAATTTGTTGTTAAGTGGTTATGGGGTTAAAAGGGTTGTTGATTTAGTCTCAAATGGTGGTGTTTTGGAAGAAAAGGTGTTTTATTAGGTGGTTTATTTTAATAAAGTGTTTATTAGGTGGTTTTTCCAAAAAAAAAATGTCTTTATTAAGTGGTTTATGACAATTTTTCCTTAATTTTATTGACAATCAGATTTTTTTCATTTGATTTTTCTCCTTCGCCAACTATGACCATCAATAATGGCCAATTGACTTTGAATGAGTCAGATTTGCCTCCACCATTATTTAATCAAGCTATTTAGGATTGTTGACATCAAATTTTGCAATTTTTTTGGTGAATCTATGCTTTGTGGCTTCATCTATGGGGGTCGATCATGGTTTTGGCTCACTTTTTGAAAAAAAATCTCTCTCTCTCCTCCATTTTAAGCAAATGGTTGATGAGCATCCAATCAAATTGTTGAGCTTCGACCAAGAAGTGTGATGAGGGTGAACCTTGTACGGTGATGGTCAAGTTAATTTTTGTTTCCTCCATCGAAGGGATTATGCTAACTGCAGGCTCACAAGCAGTAACGAATCGGGTGAATCAAATTCCCCTTGGAGAGGATAACAAAAAATAAATCGTTGAACCAAACACACACAAATGGAGTCATCGTTTCCATTCCGTGTCCGATGGCACGAAAATCACCAACCAAACATGGCCTTAAAAGGATATCATTAATTGTTCAGGCTGACATTCTTTCTTTTTTGGGGTATGGTACTGTGATCAAACAATTTAAAACTTCAATCTTGGAGGCTAGGAATTATGTAACTACCATTTCCAAAGAGAATGAGCGTTATCGCCATTATATACTTCGTGTAAATGTATTAAAACAAAGCCTTGTGCAAATACAGAATTAAAAAAAAGAACTACCACGAAATAAGAAACTAATGACAAACATGTCATAAAGGTAACCACTAACCCTACTCCCAAGAAAAAAGTTTAATGGCATCCAGGACAAATATGTACAACAAATCAGAATGGAAGCACTTACGTAGCATTGGCAACATCATACAAGCGAATCGATTCATCATCACTAGCGGTAACCAAGTAACTCGATGCCCTATGAAAGTCCATTGAACTGATTCTTCCACTCTACAACAACACCGAAAACTTAAATCATTAAAATCTCACAACAATTTCACCATGAAACATTCAAATACACTACAAAATATGCCTTTACACAAACATTCGGATAACAACGATCGGTAAAACCTAAAATAGGCTATCATATTTTCCAAAAACGAAACAAATGATCCTTGATCAATGTAATTGCTTTACAGAAGAATTCAAAATCGCCGTAAAACATAAATTCTTAATTTATCAATAAATTGAGCAGAGAATGAGAGAGAAACATTACATAATCGCGAAAAGCCATGCCGACTTCCATGCTTTGGAGAGTTTCTTCAGTCAATTCCAATGACACTTTATCTTCTGTTGAAAAAATGCAGAAATTAATAACATAAAACAAAATTCAGTGAAATACGAAGACGGTGAATCGTACATTGAAGAAATTGAAGTAAAATCAGGTAGTTAGTAACAATACCAGCCATGTTTATAGGATTCAAAATCTGTGAAGAAAAAAGGTTAGGGTTTATAGTGGTGATCCAGCAAACCCTTAATAAAATCGTCAGCTAACTAGCGGAAATAGGCGGTTGGACTACAGTCGTATAAGACTTCTCTGCAAGTTTGGCGGGAGCTCGACCACCGCCGCTTAATATGTTGGACTGCTGTCTCTCATTTTCACTAATGCTCAAACTTGGAAGTAAGGCTGTCTAATTATTTAAATTGAACTGAAAATATAAGAACAACTAAAATTAATAGAATTGAATTGGATTTGAAATATTTTTCAATTAATCTATTTAAAAAGAACATAATCTAATTCAAGCAAGTAAAGGAACTATACAAGGTCGTGCACAACCAATATGGATATGAACAATTTTATTTTGAGATTAAAACATTTTTTACTCTACGATAAATTCTACTTCCTCCGTAACATAATGTTTGCAACAAGTTATTTTGCACGCTTTTTAAGGAAGAGATTTAACGGTATAAACTAGCAAATTAGACAAAATAATTTTAACACAAGTAAGAATGAGATTATAGATTACTAGTCTTAAAATGGGTTTGGCTAATTTGCTTGTTTACACCATTGAATCGCTTTCTTAAAATGCGTGCAAAGTGACTTGTTGCGATCATTTTATTACGGAGGAAATACTACATTTATGGTCCGTTCTTTTCAACTTATTATCAATTTTTATAAGTTCAAAATATTATAGATAAGTTCAAATAAGTTCATATATGGTCTAATAAAGTCGATTGAGGTATAATAAGGTTTCATCTAATAAGGTCAAATAAAGTCTTATAATGTCTAATAAGATCAAATAAGATCTAATAAGGCCGAATAAAGTCTAACAAGGTTTAATAAGTTCTTTTCAATCCTTATAAGTTAAGATAAGTTCAAATAATCAAATATAAGTATAAAAGAATGGACCTTTAAGAGCATCTACAATGGTTAGCTAAGTTCTCTTATTACTTGATTTGCCACATCAACATATTTGGCTACATAACTATAGAACTACAATTTAATCTAATGGTGAGCTAGAATGCAAGTAGCTAGAATAAGGTTCACCCGCCAAAAATAAATAACTCTAATTCTTTATACTTTAATATATATGGCAATATAAAGATATTCGTTTCCTTATTTGACTTTCAAGCTAGTAGCTTGTTTTGGCTACCTAACCCAAGTGACCTACAATGTCCAATGACTAGCTATTAGCTTGAACTTTTGAATAATTTACAAGCTAATCCTTCTTATGTACCATTGTAGATGCTCTAATATAGACAAAAACTAATGAACGTCATGGGGCGACAAATAAGGTAACTAAAAGTGGAAATAATAAATTAACATAAACAACTATTACATTGATCTATGCGTGACTTTGCCACACATTTCAATATTAATACTCCTTCGTTCTTTTAATAGGGATATTTTGCGATTTAGTTTTTTTTATTGTGACAAATCTAACTTTTTCCATAAATGGTAGGCTGGTCCACCTAATTATTATATTTATGTCCTACTTTTTATCTTCTTCTATCTACCTTTTTCAATTTTTTCATCATTCTCTTTTACTTTGCACTTTTTCCATCATTCTCTCTTACTTTACACTTTTTCCTTAGTCCGTGCGAAAAAACAAACGTCCATATTACAAAAAATGGAGGCAATACTATTTTAATAAATATATTGAATGTCAATTAATGTCCGAGGGCATCCGCTAGCAAGATCTTCTAATAAGATATCATGTCTTCTTTTCAAATATTCCTAAAAGTTTTCTAAATACAATAATTTATTTAGAATACGTTATTGTTAGTGAGTCTCGAATCATTTTGCACAACTAATAATAAGATCCATATTTTATAACGAATACTTTAGCTCGTATAATTACGAGCATATAAGTGAAATTTTATACTATTATTTTTGACAAAATCTTCCTTAATTAAATGATATGTATTGCATTATAAATGTTATATCATAAAATCAAATTTTCACCATTACATATACCTAATAAATGATGTTGATTCATTATGTACGGCGTGTACGACTTAATATATAACATTTGTTGTCAACTTGTCAATATATAACCAAAACATATTATGAAGGAAAACAATGTTTATAAAAGTTATGAATTAGTGGTATCTTTTGTGAGGTCGTATCTACCAACTTCCGAATTCTAACTTGCAAGCATGCTTCTAAAATGTAGTCATGGTTGTTATTGCAGAAATGGTCGCAATGTCACGAGAATAGTTGTCATCAAGAAGTTGCTATGGTCGTGGTTCTAGCATCAGAATGAGTTTCTCTGTTTATTTAGTTGAATAAAAATTACACGAAGTGAAGATTCTTGGAAACTGAAAAGTTTTTGGAGTTGTTTGTTTAATATAAACCCAAGAAGTGTACATTTTGTAAAATTCTACATGGCCTACATCCTCCAAGATAGGGAGTTAATTTACCTATCCCCTCCAAGATGGAAACTTCTCATTATAATGTATACTACTCATGCTCAAATAAACAACTTTTTATACTTCAAGAAAAAAAATCATTACGCAAAACTTAGTAGAAAGATACAATTATGTTTTCTACTCAATAACCACTAACTTTTTTTCATTTTTACCACATAGATAATATTTGTGCCTTACAAAAATCACATTTTATCATGACTCATGAGACACATACGCATTTAGTCCTTAAACAATTGAAATATTGTTCAATACATTTACCATTACCAAATTTTGAATGATCTCTATGTAAAAGTCTAAAACGTCTTTAGAATTTATTCGTGCTTTAGAATCTGCAACATTATACTAACATTTTTTTTGATTAAATTGTAATTTTAAAGATTTGTAAAATTTTAAGAGGGTGGAATACGAAAGAAAAGAGTTAATGTAAAATTTAGTTCGAGATCAATTTTGTAACATACTTCTTTGTGCTTGGGCTTTTTATATTCCCAGAAGGCTAGAACCACCAATATTTTTCAGCCGGTGGAGGACTACAAAACATGTGTTGTCCCCCGTGTTAGGATGACCCCTCTGCAAGTTGTTTCTCCTTGGGTGAATTGGTGCATGTCTTGGCCTCTAGAGTGTGTTCTCTTCATCTTAACTTTTAGATGTGAAGTTATTAGACTGGACATAAACACCCTGCAATTTATCTCTTATTTTGAAACCTGAATAGACCTGATTTGACCTAAAACTTAAAGTTTTTTTAAGGTGAAGAGAACACATCCCTAATGTTAACTTAACTCTAGGATGGAGGGAGTACTACAAAATACCATTCCACCATTAGCAGCAGAGTGTTGGAACAGTGCTCTATTACAGAATTGTCTCGGCGCTATATATCAAAAGGATAGAAGACATTGTTTTCGAACTATAGCTCCCAATAAATGCTTTGCCATAACCTGAAAATTACAGATAGATGAAGAAAAGTTCTCCCAAAAACACAAGATATGCGGAATTGGCCTTGTGCTGTTGTAAGTTCACCTGGAATTTCCTAGCGACCGCTAAAACTGAGATGCAAAGTCTTTACCTTGAAATATTCTTGAGCAAAAAGGTCGTTACCTTAACCCTATACAGTTAAACCATCCAAGCAGGCACTGTTTCATCTTCAATACATGGATTGACCATAGCTGCACTCGGGAGCTCTGGATAACATGAAATCCTGACATATTGAATAACAAGCCAATGGAGAAAAATAAATAGTCCCCTTTTACCAAGCTACACGCCAGCCTCCGGTTGACACACCGAAAGAAAGGGGAAAAATTTTCTTGGTCCTAAGTAAGATTTCTATGTTGGGCTAACTGAGATTCAACACTTACAGATTTTGCCTTACAAAAATTGGAGTGGAGAAACAATCAAATGTCAAATATCAGGAAAGACACCTTTCCATATGGGCAAAAGAAGAGAAATAGATTCTCTCTGACACCATCATAACATATTCTTTATATACTCTAAAAACGTAGGCAAAAGAATTTCATACAAGGAAACAGGAGAAGAAACCTGGCTTATGACTTGTCATCATCCTTGAACCGCCAACTCTTGTAAGTGATCCATGAAAACTTGCAGACTCACATCATCAGTGAATACAATTTCTGAACCTTCAGAATACGTTGAATTATGGGTAACAGAAGGGTTCAGCTTGGCGAGAAGAAACCTAGCCTGACTACTGTGCTGATCACATTTGATAACTTTGGGAACCGGCATCCGCTCAGCAATAAGCTGCTCCGCATCCAGCTCAGGTGCTTCCAACAACTTTCTAAAATTCTCATGGTTTGGGTCCTTGTGGTAACCAAGCTTCCGCCACTGCGCCACCTTTGACCCATGATGGATGACCACATAGAAGTATGAATCAAAAAGCAAAATTACGTCAGGAGACACTGAGCATATATCTAAGAGGACCGGAATAGGTGGACCATCAAATGAATATTGAAAAAGTGTGGGTTGAATCATGATCAACGAACCCACCACTCCTTCACGATTCAACATCAATCTAAAGAAAGCTGTCTCGTCTGGAGAGCTGTTAAATACATTAATAAACTGGGATCTTCTTAGATAATACATAAATTGAGGGTACATAGAGAAGTTTGATGAAAGTCGAAAAGAAGTTGCGTCCTCTTGAATGTAGTCTCCAAACTGGGAAGCAAATCGTATTAAATTATCATCCACCCATCTAATGACGTCTCTAACATAATGCCTCTCTGCTCTATAGATAGCAAGCCTGCCCATGACTGTGGCAGCAGCTTCTTGATCGAACCCAGCAGAAATCTCCGGCGAATTCTTGCCCACCCATCTTCTTGCTACAGTTGTCACCCTTCTCCGGATTCCAGCTGCTCCATAACGATAACGAGTTATAAACTGAATAAAGAAGGCAGAGCCAGGTTCAACTTTCTGATTGTCATTTACTTCAAATAAAAATGCAATGCATGTCTTGTTCGTCAGAGAACACAACTTCCATGTGTACGTAGAGCCTTCCCCAATCTCATTGTCACTCACTCTACCATTCTTCTTCCGAAGAGAGACACATGGACCAAGCGCACCACAGACTTTTACATCATTGGTTGTCACCACTTCTATGGATGCATCAAAACACATCTTCAAGTTCCCATTGTTGTCACATTTAAATAGATGACGTATACATTTCCTGAACTGCTCTGACTCAAATAATTCCCCGAGCATCATAAATCCACCTGAGCTCTCAACTGCGCCTTTTAACTCTGCTGCTCCCACTTGATCCAAAGAACAAGCAAACAAATCAAGAACTATGGAACCTTCACATACACGCTGGGTTATATTTTTATAAAAACTGCACGACTTGTCAAAAAAGGGTGCATGACCATTAATCAGATCTCGGTGATTTCTTATTGAACAGCTACAATCAGACTCCACCACAATGCCAGGGCCAATAGTTGTTGGCCCAGATGTGAAGACCATGACCCGCGCACCTGTTTTCACCATACATCCTTCTATAAGTCCGACTGCAACAGATATTGCTGCTCCTGTTGCCCTCAGAGGTCGATGACCAGACACAAACATTCCTGAAGAACAAATCTCTTCGATTGCTGTAGTGACAACAAACTCACATTCTGACACTGCTAACAGATAACCTTGCTTTTGAGCAATCACTGTCTTCCCAAGATAAGGTTGTTTCATGCTTTGTAATTGAAGGAACTGTTGAATCTGAGGGTGATAGATAACATAAGAGATGAACTAAAAAATATAAATCAACAAACAACTAATCATGTAATATCCTAGACGGGAGGATGTCAAAATGCAGTCATCAGTTGTCTCTCTAAGACTCTAACCTATCCCTTGTCCAGTATAGTATCAGAATATGAAGCTCAAATACAAAATACATGAATAAAAGCAGTGGAATCAACATAATCAACAAACAAGTGGCATAATAAACTTTTGGCTGGATCGAATCTGCCTCGTTATTTCGTAAAAAAGTAAGTCTGTCCTACCATAGCTCGTTCTTAACACAATGATATGCTCAATGATCACATTTGAATTCATTTATGAGTAAGGGAGGATATTGTCTACACTCTACGATCTACACTAAGCAAAAGCTGCCAGTGCTGCTCACCATTCACTAGGAACGCTCTAAGATTGGTTGTCAGCAACGTTTAGAGAATTTGTATCGAGCAATTTGAGCTTCTAATTATAGTCGTTCGATCAAAGTTGTCACTGTGAGTCATCGCCATTATGATCAGTGATGCATATTCAAAAAGGAAGCTTCTATAGATCTCAATTCCCATATTGCAAAAGGCAGAACCTCCATAGAGACAACCGGTGACCAATGATATACTCCAGTATAGAGTATGGACTCTAGCAGTTTATGTAGCATGAGGTAAAATAAAGAAAAGACAACAGACTTAAAGAGGTTAAATTAGGTTCAAAAGGAAAACATTTTGACCTAAAATCTACATTTTTAAGGAAAGACATGTGAACCGTGTCATACCTGGGCATAGCTAGTCACAAATATAGTATTGTATTTTTGTTGGAAAAACTATAACAACAAAGCACTTGCTTAAAAATGAATAGGAGCAATATGGAAAGATTATACTACTTCATAGGTTAGTAGTTTCAACTACTTGTCATTAGACCTCATAATTCTTTACTAGTTTGCATATATGATTATGGAAAGCAGTATCAAATATTTCCATATGTACTGCTTCCGTTTCTTTTTGTTTGTCCCATTTACTGTAGCTTCAAATGCCAAGAAAGATGATGTCATAGGCATGTGACTGAGGACAACAATTAAGGAGTCCACTTATTTTATAATAAATGTGGTGATTAAAGTAGGTGAAAGAAACTTTTAAGGTATAATTTTGCCAAAAGTGATAAAGTAGGGGTAGATGAGTGATATAATTTTGCCTTATAAGGAAAGATGAAAAAGTAGGACAAACAAAAAAAACGGACAAAAACGAAAAGTAGGACAAACAAAAAGAAACGGAGAGAGTACTATATTAGTTTCCTTGAAAATATAGGGACATTTGGCATTCGAAAGGAGATGCAAGTGACAATTCCTACGAATAAAGTTGGCATAATCTACATATAGTATTACTCGAGCTATGCTCAATTTTCAATTGATAATTGGTATATATAAATGAAGTTGTTAGGGAAATTATAAATTGAACTATACTTTTCAACATGACTATTAAAATAATTATTATTTATTAAAATTAAATTTTTAATGCAAAGCCTTGATTGAATGTTCAATAAAACCTCTATTTACTCCAATGTAATACTAATTTATTACTTCCTCCGTTTCAAAATAGATGCCACATTTCATGTTATCACGCTTGCCAATGCATTATTTTAAACATTAATATCTATAATTATCAATAAGTAAAAATTATAAAAAGTAAATATTAAAAAAATACATATTGAGACGAATCTATCAAGATCCCATATGACTATGTTTTTTTCAAAATCTAAATCACCAAACCTAATTAAAGTTTAAACCATGCATAGTAAACACTATGCAAAAATGTATCATCTATTTTGAAACAGAGGAAGTATTACTTTTAGGAAGGTGTTTTAGGAGGGAAAGCCTATTGATACTTAAATATATTTTATTGGGAGTTGAGTACTAAACTTCATTTTCCTTTGCTTGGTTCCTAAGTAGAAAAGTTTAACAAAAAAGAAAAAGGAAAATAGAGAAAAGGGGTGGAAAGGAGGAGAGAGGGAGTAAAATGAGGGATAACCGGATAAGGAGCAATATGTGCATTCTTTCTTCGTGGCAGAAAAACATTTCCACTCTTAAAAAATTGTTTTAGAAAAATTATTTACTACCCATCACAAACCAATCAAAGGAAATTGGGAAAACCGGTTTTTCTCAATATTGATTTTCGTGGTAGGTATACATGCCCAA
The DNA here is from genome assembly GCA_947645195.1 of Patellifolia procumbens. Taxonomy (NCBI): domain Eukaryota; kingdom Viridiplantae; phylum Streptophyta; class Magnoliopsida; order Caryophyllales; family Amaranthaceae; genus Patellifolia; species Patellifolia procumbens. The sequence continues at coordinate 8,634,687 of CANSGD010000144.1, forward strand.
CCCAAAGCGTGGGCCCGAAGACACAAGGTGGCTTTCAAGTTTTTGAGGTTGCGAATAAACTTTTGAAAGGAAAAAAAAAGTTGGCAAATTTGGGGTTGCGTGTCTAGACGTGATTTGCTTGCCAAGGAAATGTTGGAAGAGGCATATGCTAATGCAAGTTTCCATGTGCTTGTGTGGTAGTCTTGCCTACTCGAAAGTTTTTCTTAGTCTTCTTTGGCATGGAGTTTCCTTTGTGGTTATGTTACAATTCTCATATAGTAATTCCTATATAGAAGTATTTGTTGTTAGTTTAGAAAAACATAATCAATTACCTAAACATTATATTCTAGATCTAAGGATCAATATAGACTTGTCCCTAATTTAAATAGGGGTAGGATCAAAACTCTATAAAAATAAAGCTTTGGGATATTGTTTCAGGCACAATAGTGAGAGACTACCAACAATCTTAGGACACTTGTTAGTGATCTTGAAAGAGGAACATTGTGATTTATGGGATATTAGAGCGATAATAATATTCCTTGAATTGAGGGGTGATTTGGTGTTTCTTACGTATATCGTCTTTGTCTTTGATTTTCAACCCTTCAATTAGGTCATATGTTTTTTGTGCTTCAGTTAACAACCTTACATTCTACCCAACCCAAGACACGTATTTTAGTACAAAATGTACAAATTTAATTGTCCAAAGTAACAAGTCTCCACTCGTAAAGAGGTGTTTCTCTTTGTTAACATTCCTATACCAATCACTACCACCACAAGGAAATAAATACTATGCTAAAGCCTTAATCCCTAGCTTACCGCATCAACCAAGATTTTATCTCCCTTCATCATCCACATAGACTCTATGCCTTGATTCCCTTCTTTCAAGTGTTGTATGTTCCGACAAATCCAATTTCTCCATAATATTTCTAACACCTCCATCCAAGTTCTAAAATCTTCATAATCCCGACCATGGAATTCAAACTAAGTCGTTTTCTTACATAACGATCATCATACAATGGAAATTCACCTTGTAATTCCGCGAAATACTATTGTGTCATGCAGCAATAATAATCACATCCTTCTTGCACATGATTTGTTAGATAATGGTGACTCGTCCCGTTAATAACGTTATTATCCCATTCAAATTCATTCCTTGTGGGAAGGGGGTGAAAATATATGTTGCTAACATGAAAAAGGGGGGGAACGCAAATGCAAAAAAAAGTAGAAAAACACGATGTGTGCTTCAAAGTCGAGTAATGTATATGTATATGAATTGTGTCTATTTGTATTGATGATATGATGGGGCACTTGACTAATTATTCATTTCGTGAACTTATAACCTAATCATATGAATATATCATAGATTTTTTACATTTTGTTGCAAAAGTTCTTCAAACTACAAATTGTATTTTTGAGATTCGATATTCCTAGCGTGAAATTTTTCAAAAGATTCACAAGCCACTTTTGAGGCCTTTATCACCAAATATTTTTCCTTGAACCCAACTCATCCACTACCTCCCCCCTACCTCAATGGTGCATTCTCTTGTCCATGTCTTACAACCAATTTATTGGTTCTCGCTTATCTTCCACTTTTGAGACCTTTATCACCATAATATTTTTCCTTGAACCCAACTCTTCCACTACCTCCCCCCTACTTCAACGGTGCATTCTCTTATCCATGTCCAAACCAATTTATTGGTTCTCGCTTATCTTCCTAAACATCCTCTAAGAAAATGAATGAAGAGAAGTTGATCTTTAAAAGTAGAAATGCATCTACTTGGAAAGTCACCCAAGAGTCCAAGACATTCAGTAACCTTAGCTTACGAAACAAACCATGAGTTTCTACGAGGTGACTACTACTTTTGGATCCTGATAATGTGATGCTATGAGTTGGATCCACAGCCATACTAGCTTTTCAATACTAACCTACATTTTCCAATACTCCTCATTCATAACCGGTAACCTGAACATTGCTGGAGACCAACCGACAACGTCAAACATCCCATATTCAATTTCTCAAAAGTAATCATTTTGGAGGAAATCATTTGTTTCTCCAACGTAAAACCACACCCCTCTTGCATCCATTGTAAGCAAGTCCAAATGACAAAATAAAGAAAGGAAAGCAAAACAAAACAGAATTTCAAGTTACCAACTTTCACCCACCAAACAGCATTTCAGCAACAATCATAAACTAATCAAACAATATCAAGAAGCAAATTCCCTAAGAAAATCTAAAAAATTTGCAACAAATTAGACTAAATTAAAGCAAGGAACAAAAAATACCTGAGTTGAGGTGAGATCCCTGTGACCTTGAAACAACACAACCCTATTACAATCACCAAAGCTCAAATCATGAACTCTAACCATTGAATCAAAACTAACCAATCCCACCAATGCATTCTCTGGCAATTGAGAAATAACATGTAACAACTCCTTCTTAAGTGCACTAAGCTCATCCTCAGGTGTACACAAGTCCACCACAAACACAAAAGCAGGCCCACCTCTCAACTCCCCGGCCGCGGCACCGGACAACAAATTCGAGCTAGAGGAGGAGGAAGACAATGCACTACCACCACCCACATTACTAGAATTAGAATGATACTGATACCGATATTCGACAGCGCTATACGTCGGAAAAAGCTCAGCAGGGAGATTATTCTCACCGATCCCAGAATAAGATTTAGGGAACCTATTTTTATGATGACAAAAAGGGCAGTGCCAGATTTTAGATTGGTAATCAACTCGTGAATAAGGGTTTAAAAGAGCTCCACAAGTGATGCAAATTAAGGGTTCATATTCAAGTATGGGTAGTTCAGAAGATTCCATTAATGCTAATGGTGTGCACATTATAGAAAGTGGGATTACTAAAGATGATGCTTCTGATTTTGATGTTGGCCATGAATTCCATGACCATCTTAGCCCTTCCATTCCTTCTAATTCCACGAAATCCATGATTGATTTAATGGGTGTGTTTTGTTTTACTTTATTGGGGTTTTGTGGATTGGGAATTCAATAGCTTGTGGTGGTGATAGTGAATGTGATTTTTGAGAGTTCTGCCATGAATTATGTAGAGCTGTCTTTGCTGAACGCGCTGCCGGCATCGGTGGAAGGAAGGAGGTGGAGATGGTGGTGGATATGACGGAGAATGGCTGATAACGGTTGTGAGGGGTGGAAGAGGGTGGTTCGGAATGGGAAAGTGAAGTTGGTGGAGGTTTTGAATGTGATTGTGTGAATTGAAAACCCCACAGAGGAGTAGTAGTATCTTTGGGATGTCTAGCAAAAAAAGAGCTTTGGTAGTTTCTTAGCATAGAAGTTGGAATAAAGGAGTTGGAACAAAATTGTGTTTATCAAAATTGATTGGAACTTATTTGAATGTATTGGAACTTACTGCTTATTGGAGCTTATTACAATTTATTAAACCCTAAAATTAAAACTTTACTGGTAAGAGAATAAAAGTAGATTGTATTGGGTTAACTGGTTGGAATAAATACGTAAAAAAGAGAAATATAAGAGTGTGCATGGACGTAGGGTGAGTTCCGTCAGATAGGGTGGAATCCACCCGGCACACGTATAGGATTGGTCTGTCTGAAGTTTGTCCGCCTAATCAGGACCATCAGGTTATATAACTGTTTTATGTTTTCTTCCGTTTCTTGGTGCTATTTTGATTCGATTTCTTACCAAGAGTTTTTCATCCTAAAGAGCACTATTATGTATTGATTCCCTTCATGATTATTATTTGGGTTCACAACTTTGCTGACGGGAGTTTCATCCCAATTATTCATTGAGTTTACGAGCTTCTTTGAAGAGGTTACAAGTGTGCTTTGGTATTAATTTTTGAGATATATACCAAAGTCACGCATCAATCGGTGTACTAAATGTTTAAGTTAATTTAATATTTTCACTTTTACCTACTTTCTCTAACTTTCTGGAGGATACCAACTTAATGTAAAAAATGAAGATATTAACTCAACCCTCTTTTACCACCTTTTGAAAATTCTGTTAGTGCAATAATTTGAAATAACGAAAATATATCAAAAACCGAATGATCAACTAATTCCAAAACATTTGAAAACAACGACACGAAAAGGACAAAGTTGAATTATTTTTAAGTTGATAATAACCTGTTTATTTACGGTAATTTACCATAATTTTTCAAAGTTAATTATGTGCGTTGGGGGTGTTTAGAACCTCATTGTATTCTTTAAGCTTGTTTTTTTATAAAAAAGAAATGATTGAAGGTAATTTGGTCAAATTAATTGTGGACGCCAAACCTCAAGAGTTTCCTCAACTAGTAGAAACTTATTCTAGAATAATCAAAATTTATTATTGCACTAAATTGACATTAATGTGATTAAATTTTCACATAACGTTTTAGATTTAGTTATATAAATTTTGTGGTTATTATAAATAGTTTTTGTTTATTGTGGAACTTCACAAAAGACGGTTATTTGAAAAACTTCAATCATCTACTGGGAATAACTTTCTTTAAAAATACTGATTATGTAACTTGTGCTCACCTACGCCAAATATATGGAGTATATATCAAAGATCACAAACATTTTTAATATGGAGATTCAAACTCATAGCCTTTGAACATAGAAGAAGGAAAAAATTAGCACCCCACGCATCTTGTATCAAAATTAACGACGATGTCTGAATTTTTTATGGAAACCAAATTTAGGGTCGTTATTATCATTTTTTGTTTCCAGTTTTTTAGAAAATCGGAAGCCAAAATATGGAAATTAGAGAAAATAATTTATAGTTTTTAACTGTCAGCTTTCAAAACAAGCATGATGATTATTGTTGCGGGCTTTTTTTAATAATATTATACTACTTGTATCATATAAGTATTACTCTAATGTCATAAAAGCTAGAAACTGGAAACTTGTAGTGATACCAAATAGACCCTTAAAAACACTATTTTAAATCTTTTAATGAGACAATTTCTTTTCCTATTTTAAATGTCATTTGTGTACACTAAATAGAGTTCTTAGCTTGCCTAAACTAACTAATAAATTATAACATACAAAAATCTTAAAGTACAGTGCGAGCCACGACTCTTCACAAATGAATTTTTCACATCATGAACCAGGCTTATACAAAAGTAATCATTGAATGAGACAACCTACTAGTAATCAACGCAAAAAAAAAAATTGTTCCCCTCCTTGGCGGATAGCTAACATCATTGTAAATAGTAAGAAGATTCTACATAACCTAAAATAGTGAAAATCTTATCACATTAACATATAAGCAAATTGGGCGGTTGATTGGATTGCAAATGTTGGTAAAATAATCACGGGTTACTTACAAGCCACTCCATCTCGTTACTCCAAGCTTCATCCCTATCCCTTTTGCTGATGCATTAGGAGTTACTCAGAAGTACAGTGTCCTAGACTCCTAGTGTTTTTCTTTTCTTTATAGATGCTCGTGAAACAATTATAATAAGGGAATATCTTATTTCATGTTTAAACAAGGCGACCCAAGATGTTTGTCACTCGCAAGGGATACACTTTCGAACACTTGTTGGATATACTTAGGGTCACTAATTTTGTAAACATGATCTTGTCACACTATTATCAAAGGAGTTTTAGAAGTTGAATTGATTGTTGATCTTGGTCCTGAATCAATGGTTATCATTAGTAATTGCCAAGGTTATCCCTTTCTATAGCTTTTTAATATGCGTGTTACTTTACTATGCTACTTTAGTAGCTCGATACTTTTTTGAAATGTCATTTAGTATAAGACTACAAATGTGGAAACATAAGTGCTACCAAGCTATTTTTATACTTCTTCCGTTTTTTTTTAATCGCTACACTTTCCTTTGTAGGAAGTTTAAAATTAATTGCTACACTTCTCCTTTTTCCCCTTATTAGTAACTTTTTATCACTATCTCTCTCATACCACTTTTTCTTACACACTTTTACTCACGCACCAAAGTTTTGCCTAGGAGTCCGTGAAATGAGAAGTGTACCGATAAAAAAAAAACGGAGGAAGTATTTGTTTACACATGGTAACCAATCACTCTTCTTTATGTAAAATAATTGGTTGTTTACCTAGTATATCACTCTTCTAAAATCACTTGTTAAACAACTTGGTAGCAGTAAAAAAGAAATACATAAAGTATTTGAGAAGCTAAAAGTAATTGATGAAATATTTCAAGTACGACCATCATGATACTAATGATTTTGACACTGTAAAAGTCTAAATTAGAAACTAACATATTCAAAGTCCTAAAAATGACATAAAGAAATACACAAATGAAATCCATTTTTATCTTTTTATCGTCCACCAATTCTCATAGGGATGATAGCAAATGAACCAAGACCGAACTCTACTTAACTTAGCTCGTGTTCGTTTAACTTTATTCGAACTCGAGCCGAGTTTGAAAATTAACGAACCGAGTCGTTTTCAAGCCGAGTTTTGACTAAGCATTGACCGAGTCATTGCCGAGCTGTTCACGAACAAGTTTGACCTATTATTATTCTTAGTTTGTTTATCTACTTTATTATTTTATAATGGATATTTTTGCTTATGAATTTATTTTTAAATTTATTCTCATTTCATGGCTAAACTAGGCGGCCCTAGGAGTTTGCGTGGGATTCATTTCCAACCTGAGACAGAACTAAAATTTTAATAGTAGCCTGCCGCGCAGAGCTCTGCCAAATTACTCGCCCGCCATTGTTAAACAAGCGTTAGCGACTCCATTTTCTCTCTCTTCAATGGCTCCGTTCGGCTAGTCACCTCCACACCAATGAACCTCGAATTCTCATGGCGGCATTTCTCAAACTAAAAAACTCTTTTCAGAGACTCAAACCGCGCTTTTTTCTTCAGGTTGTTTCTATGTTCTTTGTCGCATTTCGTCGAACACTTTCTATACACTTTTCATTTCCACTAATTTTGTTAAACATGTTGTTTCTTTCAGAGGTGTTGTCACACTTTCATTGAAGGAGTTTCTGAAGCTGAATTGCTCGCCGAGCTTGGTCCTAAAACTATGGCGGCCTCTGGTAATTGCCATGTTTACCCCTTTCTGTTAGCATTTTCAATATACAGTTCAGTAAAAAATAAGTTCAGTTCAGTAAAAATCAGTAGTGCAAAGAAGAAAAAACAACATGAATCACTAAAATAAGTTCAGTTCAGTAAAAATAGGTTAAAAATAGTCCAGTTTAGCAAAAATAAGTTCAGTTTAATAAAAATAAGTTCAGTTTAGTAAAAATAAGTTGAATTGAACGGGGCCTTTAGTGTTACTATACTTACTATGTTAGTAGCTTTTTATACTTTCTGAAATGCATCTAACTATACAAATAGAATGCTTATGTTGAAAGTTAAGTGCTACCAAGCTATATGGCATGCACTTTTAGGAGCGTAATAGACTAGGTAAACGGAGGGAAATTTTATATTTTTTTTACTCGCGGTAACCTTATCCGGCCGCTTTATATGAAAATTTGTCCGTTTACCTAGTTACTACGTTTCTTAAACTACGTGTTAAAAAGAAGCCTAGGAAGTATTTGAGAAGCTAAAAGTAATTGATGAAGTATTTTGAATGCTACCATGATCATACAGGTGATGTTGACACTTCAAATTGGAAAACGGTGGATTCAAGGTCCCTAGGAATAACCTTGTCGATGATACCTTATGCATCGAGGACGGTTGTTAGGATTCTACAAAGTGAAGGTTAGTCATTTTGCTTATACTTTGGTCTTGAATAACTAGAGTAGGTGAACGGTAATGGAATTAGGAACTCAGGGGTTGGCGTTTGAAATGTGGTTCATTCATGCTTATAAGAGTTGTTATTCACTATTAAACTGACTCGACATGAAAACATTGTCGCCGAGCTGTAAATACCGTAGACACTCTTTTAGGCTTCTATTTGGTTGGATGATCGGATTAGGGTGTGAAATATTAGCTCTGTTTTGAGTAATTCCTATTGCATTGTTTCATCAACATCTTGAGGTTTTACCCTACAGAATTAGGTGAGATTTCATTAAGAAATGAAGTTGCATGAGAAACAAATGTAAATTTTTTAGTTCCAATAAATTTGACTATATCTAAGGCTTCTTTAGGCCATGTAAATCTGATTTTTGAAGCCACCTCATGCTATAATATGATATCATGGATGATAAGAGCAGCATATGATGTTCACGTGGACTTGTTGAAACTTAATCAATGAAGTAATTGCCTAAAGGAGGAAAACCTAAAGCAGAAGGAAATTGCCTAAAACGTGAATCCTGTGTTTTTTTTGCGGGGGTCTTGGACAGCCGCTTTTCAGACGGCAAGTGCTGCAAATTATGGTTTGATCATTCTTCGAGTGTAGGAAAGACTCATATTGGCCCCCTTGCAGTAAAGGATTCGTCCAATAGGGTTTTGAAGCTAGTTTTTAGAAAATGAACTTATTATGCTCAATTTTCTTTTCCATTTTTGCTTCGGTAAATGAAGTTATTACGACGTCATATTTTTACCACACCATAGATATTTATGTCTAGTTTGTACTTATGTAAGAAATCAAAATTCGGATGTCGTTTGACTATTGAACTCGAAGAAAAACCGTGGATGTGTGCTTCACATTTCGAACCTAGTTTGGCTCTTTTGATCTAAATCTTTTACACTTGCAATTGGATGCTATTGTTGGTTGTTAGGAGTTAAAGTAGGTTGAATATTGTTATATTGGTGACTTTTTTCACTAATACCCTGTTTGCTGGTGTTTTGGTTGGTGCTACTTTTGTGGTATTTTGTGCAACCGAACACGGATAGTTATCAATGTTTCCAACTTGTTCTTTCGTAATCTTTTGCTCTCATCGCTTTAATCCATATGTATTGAGGAGAGAGGGAGTATTACTTATTGTACAAACCTAATTATCAGTTGTAACCGCGATAATTGAACTAGGGGTTATCCTATTCTGAAATGGAGCTTGAAATTCTCCACTGATGTTACTGGACTCTTGACTTTATAATTTGCTCTAAACTATGATAAGATAGACTTGCAGCATAATCTTTCTCGTGCAGTATTTCAGACACTAAAGTTATGTTTGGCAGGGTATCTTGAGCTAGTTTAAAGAGAATCGAGCTTAACACTTCACATTTGTTTGGCAAGGTGGCCTTCCTGTAACTTTCCACGACTTAAGATGTTTAAAATAAGAAGTTACTCAAAAGCTATCCTATAATAGTTTTCCTCTAATTTCTAGCACATTAAGAAGATTATGTGCCATACATGTTCTTTTACGCGATACATAAAGAGAGTTTAACAGCTAATTTTGCTGAATTTGTTTTCAGATGCTTTTGATATACTCAGCAAGTGTAATAAGTTTCAACACGTCAAATTTATTGGATTTTGTTGTTAATTTACAAATTCAATGTTTTATCACTTATATACCACATTTGAAAACTTTCACAATTGTTAGGAGTAATTGTGGCAATTGGTCTGACGAGTAAGGCCAGATGGCCACATAATCCCTCCCTTGGGTTCAAACTCATTTGCTAGGCTATATCCTGTTCTTTATTGGATTGACTTGGGTTTTAGTGTTGTTTGGATGAATTGGAAGTAGCTTATATGAGATGCATGTTTGCCCATGGCAGCATGCCATAGCTCAACACGTTATTAGTGCATTTGTTGATAAGTGTAATCTGCAGGTTATGATGCTTACTTGGTTGGTGGATGTGTTAGAGATTTAGTACTCAATCAGATTCCCAAAGATTTTGATGTGATTACAACTGCAAATCTGCAACAGGTTGTATGATTACTCTTGATCCCGTACTCATGATTCGTTCTTTAAAATTGATTATTGAATTTTATCCAATTTCTTTCTTGTAGATCAAGAAAAAATTTCATCGTGCTTTTATAGTGGGCCGAAGATTTCCAATTTGTATGGTTCATGTCAGAGGTTCTGAAATTGAGGTTTGTGAAGTCATTGCTCACCTTGCAAAGGATATTTGTGTTTTAAAATAGCCACTTGGATGTACCATGGTCTTGTCTGTATCATCTAGTTGCATGGATTTTTGCCTCCAGGTATCTAGCTTTGAAACAGTGGCAAGCCATGGTGAAGGAAAAGAAGAAGTGCACTTGACTGAGATGCCTGAAGGTTATGACAAAAAGGATTTAATGCGCTGGAGAAATTCTTTGAATCGAGATTTTACAGTCAACAGGTATGTGTCGTATATAATATAAATGTTACTTAGACATGGAAAAAGCCACCTTCTATTTGAAGGAATTTAGGCTTTAGTTTATACTAACTTCCTCTGAAATTTAAAGTATTGTTGGTCGCCTTAATCTTAAAATAGGTTAGCTTCATAGAGGCTCCACATAAAAATATAAAATAGGTGAGCTTTATACAGACTCTAAGCAATCTTAAAATAGGTTGGAAATGTGCTAAACCTTGTAGCCAACTAAGCGATCTGATTTTGCACAAAGTTGCTTTAAGACCACAAATTATAATCCAAATTTGTACAAGTAAAGGATTGCAAACACATATCATCACCACTGCTCCCAAAATTTCTGCATTGAGATTCGAAAATTTACAACTACTCTTCGAATAACCAATTAATTTCATGCCAATTCTATGTACAAGTAGAGATGACAATCTCCGACCCGACCTAAACCCAACCTAAAATTAGTGAGATTGTCATTCTTTGAGTAAGGATCTGTTCTTTTCAACTTATTTTCAATCCTTATAGGTTCAGATAAGTAGTTCAGATAAGTTCAGATAAGTTCAGATAATGTTTAATAAGGTCGAATAAGGTCTAATAAGGTCGAATAAGGTCTAATAAGGTCGAAAAATGTCTAATAAGGTCTAATAAGTTCTAATAAGGTCTAATAAGATTCTTATATATTTTTTATATAACAACATTATTATTATTATTTATTATATAAAATTTATTATTATTATACTCATTGGGCTATCATCGTTGCTTTTTGTACGCTTGAGAATTTTATTCGTCTACATGAATAAGGGATATTGACTTTTATGGATTGTCGTTTATAAATAAACATTAAACTATTTGGTAGTTGTTCTTGAAGCTATTGATATGCATCTTTTAAGTTTACGTCCGTAGAAATTTATAATTAATAATAACAATAACATTAGATAATGACTTATAGACCAATAATATTAGATAATTATAGTAATATAATAGTAATAATATAATAATTTGAATAATAATAATATAATAATGGTAGTAGTATTAATGATAATAAAAATTAACATAATAAGAAAAATAGTAATAACTGAGTAATTATTATTATATTAGAGATAAGAATGATAATAATTATAATGGTAATAGTATAAATAATGATAATAATAATAAATAATGATAATAATAATAAATAATAAATAATGATAATAATAAATAATAATAACAATAATAAAAATAATAATAATTAATAATATTAAATAATAATAATAATAATAATAATAATAATAACAACAATAAGGTTAAATAAGGTCAAATAAGGTCTAATAAGGTCAAATAAGGTCTAATAAGGTCTAATAAGGTGTAATAAAGTCGAATAAGGTCGAATAAGGTCGAATAAGGTATAATAAGGTCTAATAAGTTCTAATAAGTTCAGATAAGTTCAAATAAGTTCAAATAAGCAAAAATAAGTTGAAAAGATAAGCAAAAATAAGTTGAAAAGAACGGACCCTAAACCGTAGTGAGGTATTATATGGCTCTCCAGTACTCCGCAATATTCTATGTATGGAAAATCACACAAACTTGTCATAAGGATCTAAACACAACGTGTATTCAATCACTTATGCGTACAATTAATTTAAATAGTAAGAAAAAACCTTGACTTTACAAAGGCATAAAATAGGTAATTTTTTAAGGTCTGCTGTGTTCAATTTGTTTTTACTTATTTTTTGAAAATAGGACCGTAGGTTAGTTTAGAAAAGTTAAGAAAAATAAGATAATTATAGAAAAAATTAGGTAAATAGAATAGACCCTTATTCCTATTTCTTCCCATATTCTAACTCTCCTTATCAATATTATTAATCTTAGCTGAATATATTCCATTTCATATTGGGCTTTAGAATCCCAAACTCCAGTACCATCTTGTAACTCCCGTGGCCTCTTGTGTTTATAAAACCATAATTTAATAAAGTAGGAGAAAGTTAAGGGCATTACCACCTCGCTGATAATCAATGCTTTGGGCGAGGTAATATATAGCATAGTAAATATCATGCCTCAAAACGTATAACCAAATTTCAAAGTCTTCAAATCTAACTTACTACAAAAAGGAACCATAACCGATCTTCAAAACGAAAGCATACTTCAACCTCATTATTACCTAAACCAAACTAAATCTAAAAGGAAACTTTAACTTAGCTTAAATTGCTCGTTGAAACTCTCATCCAATTCCAAACCTAGCATTTATTCAATTCATCTTAATTACGAAACTTGATCGTGAACGCAACTTATTTTTAGTGAACCAAACTCATTTCTGAATTATCTTTAGCGGTCATGTTGTCTTTTCTTCTTTTTTATTTTTATTAAAATGAACTTATTTATGCTGAATATTATTGATTTAAGGTGAATTGAATGGAGCCTCAGTATATGTTTAAACGCCATAGGGGCTTGGTCACCACAAATGCATGGGGCTATAGTCAATAAGACGGATGCGAAGACCGAAGAACACAGACCGTGCATGTCTTAACCAAAGGATTATATACTTGATTCTTAGAATTAGAAGACAACTCCAAATACGCTAATTATTTTATTTCTTGTTAATAGGCTATAAACACTCATCGTCTCGCATTGAGTCATAGAGGCTACCAAATCTCAGACACAATTAATAATCTAATCATCATCCCTTAAACTTAGAAGTCCACTCCGGCCAATATGAGGGTGGTGATTGTGATTTTCGTTCTTACTTTATTGAGGCGTTATCGTAAGGTGAGCAAAACTAAGGCCAAACTGATATAGATAGTGGCATTGTCATGTGACTAATCGTGAAGGAGTCCGAACTTAGAGTGTTTGCTATCTTTGCCATCTGAGCATGGAGTGGTCGTGGAATTGACTCATCAATGAAAGCAAGGATTTGCAAGCATATATACTTAAACTTTCTTGGACCAAAGTGATGATACACAATCACTTTTTAGAAAAAACAACCTTTTCACCTTTGGTCTTTTACTTGGTTAAAAAGACACCCCTAAAGCAGGACTTGTGAAACTCATTTCACTCCATAGTAACCAAAATATCTGTCCTTAAATTCCGGGTATGCATAATAAACCAACCAAGCATTCTAACTCTCAAAATCAATAAACACATGAAAATGTTGCAGAGCCTACAATGGGATGCATGAACCTTGGATTACATCATTCTTCTATGCCAAATCATCATCATTTTCAAGTATATGCATAGCAGAAAAATCATAAAAACTAGCTCCGAAGCATGGCACTAGATCCGATAGACGCTACTAATCATGTAACATTCTAACATGCTTAAACCTAGACTTATGAAATTCTTAGTTGCGTGTTTTACCTGGAAAAATTGTGTGAGCTAAGCGGGCTCCCTAAAATTCTATATGCAGTGGAATTCAATGAACTATATTTTAGTTTAGGCTTATTCATTTCTATTCTGTTATGATATGATGTTTTAATAAATATTTCAAATCAAATATATAAAAATATTGAATTTAGTTTATTTCTCTATGTATATTCTATTTTGTGCCTTGGTCAATTAGATTTAGAAATTCTATTTTTCTTTTGAGTAGAGCTATGAATATGCAAACTCATTCCAAATGGAAATTCAAAACAAATTTCATTATGATAGTTAATCACTAAGTACCTAAAAGAGTTTGAATACAAACTCGAACTTGCGAAAGCTATGGGAGAGTATAAACACAAATAAGGGGGGAGAGACTAGAGAGAGACAAAGTGCGTGATTTTTTTTGTTGGATTTGGCTTGCTTTGAGATCGTTTGACAGTGTGCTGTAGTGACGGTTTAAGGGGGTATCTATATCTGCCCCTAATCTTTTTTTAAGTAGGTTTTCTTTTTTTTTTTGAAAGATTTTTTTAATTAGGTTTTCAATTCAGAACAAAAACCTCCACCCATTTAATTCATTCGCGCTTTTCAAAAAAACAAAACGGTTCAGAATTTTGGTCCAGGCCAGTTGACACTAAATATGTACCCGTATCTAAACGTAAGCCGAGGTAACATGGCTTCGCAATCTTATACTTTCTTCCCCCCCCCCCGGCGAGATGGTTTGTTGTCTATTATTTATCCTGTCTACATTTGTGCGTGGATTCATAGAGATAAATTAACTGACTTGCTTATCTTGTTCTTGTAAGCAGTATGTTTTATGATCCATTTGCGCACAAAATTTATGATTATTCCAATGGAATGTCAGATTTGATGGCCATGAAGGTTCTTTTCTTGTACTATTAATCACCTTGCTTCATTTGTCATTTTTGGGGCTGGTTGATTTCTGGTTATTTATAAATCTGTTGATTGTATTGGCTCAGCTAAGGACTCTAGTCCCTGCTCATTCCTCGTTCCAAGTGGATTGTGGTAGGTTGGTTGCTCAATATAATGGCAGAAATATGAGAACACATTAGCTTAAATCTAATGTGAGTTGGAATCTTCTTCTGCAGCGAGAATATTGCGGGGACTAAGAATTGCTGCTCGTCTAGGATTTTCATTTGCAAAAGAGACGGAGAAAGCAATATATAATCTCTATTCTTCTGTTAAGACCTTGGATAAGGTATAAAAGGAAGCCTCCGCCATTTTAGTCAATCATTACTTCTTTGCATTCATGCCTTTGAAAGTGCTTTAGTAAATGCCAGAGCAATGTAAATTGTTGTGATATTGTAGTAGCTGTCAAATAAAAACTTATTTTTGCAAAGCTATGTACTTCTCATCCTGCACTATAGCTTTTCATTGCAAAGATTCATTAACTAAGATGATATCTCTAAAAAATTTCAAGGTGAATAATCACAGAAGTTTCTCCTAAACTTATCTTTCTGGTGAATTCTGTTTCTTTAAGAAAAGTATATTCTTTGTTTGACTTATCTTGTTGATGACACTCTTTAACTTCATAGGGGAGGTTAATGCTGGAGATGAACTATATGTTGTCATATGGAGCAGCTCAGCCTTCAATCCTCCTCCTTAAGGAATTCAATCTTCTTGACATATTACTTCCATTTCAAGTGAGTAGCTAAAATCACGTTTGTGTGAAGTGGTATTGGGCAACATAGTGGAGATGTCTGATTGGTTGCATGTTTTCCAGGCTGCTTACCTTGCTGACCACTCTGCTGGACGAACTCCTACAATGTTAATGGTATATTTACAATTGAGCTCAAGAATATCGATATGAGCTCTAATTTTTTTTTTCTTTTTTATCTTGTTTGCAAGTAGTGCTGGGTACAATGAACATCACTTGACGTATTTTTCTGATGGAGGTGTGGCTTCTATGTGATAAATCATCAAATTGGTTTTGGGATTGGTGAACTCAAATTGGAGTTGCTTTATGTATGAGGTTGGGTTGGGGGGAGGGTGTGACGGGATAATTACTCTTACAAATCATTTGGCAAGTGGTATCCGAATGGAGGTAATTGTAATAAATATTAATGTAATTATGTTTTGGCTTCATGCAGAAGTTGTTATCTAATCTGGATAGCTTGGTTTCATGTGACCAACCGTGTGATTCTGTCTTGTGGTGAGCCAAAAACTCTTATTTTAATATTTCAGTAATATATGCTTGGCTTATCTATATCGACGTCTGGGTGGTTATCATTCATTTTGTTCTGGTTGTAGTGAAGTGGCTGGATGAACTTGGATTCATATTCTTTGCTGCTAAGTGCTAAATGTGGTTGCTTAGTATAATGAGAGTAATTTTTAGTCTACTTTTCTAATGGAATTGTATGGGTTTGTGGGCTGTTATCTCTTTTATTCTACTGTTGTGTTTGCTGAACAATAGTTTCTGTGGCTGGGATCTCCATGGTAAGGAGGTTTTGAATAATAAGAGAGTGAAAGGCACCAATTAAGCATCATTAGCTCCACTTAAGGGTTTGACTTCTATATCCCTCTCTCCCTTCCTGTCCTTCCCACAATTGTTTTTTCAAGCCCCTTAAACTTCTGTAATCTTGTTTCATCTTATTTGAATTTCTTCTATGGAGTCACCGTCTCTTCAATTTCCACCAATAATGGCAGCCTCCTTTCATCAAAGATAACCACAACCCACTTTCTCCTTTAGCAAACAACCTTCTTCCCTTCTCACACGCACTAACCTCCTCCCTTTCTCTCTCCTCACAATTGTATTTCCTCTCCCTTGTCTCTTTTCAGTTTTCTCAAGTGGCCCCTTTGATATTTTGTTGGAATGGAAATCCCTTAGATGAGGTTCCCTCACTTGGGTGAAACACAAATTTGTGATTGTTTGTATTGTGTTGATTGTTGAGACAAAGGTAGGTGTTGAAAATAAGTTGGAATTGTGGAGACAAACGTTGGAAGCCCAGTGCAAGTTCGGTGGTGCGGTTAGACACAACGAGGCAGGGGCGATCACATTGGATGACAAGGTGGTTCAAGGATCACACGTTTTACGAGCTACCTTGGATCTATTTTCCAAAAGATGGAGAACTCGATGGAGAAGTAACTCATAGAATTAACGCGGGTTATACTGGAAAAACGTCATCGAGCTCCTTTGTGATTATAGTATTCCTCATAGATGAAGGAATATTTTACCGAACGGTAATTAGGCTTGCTTTGTTATATGTCATCGAGTATTAAACAACAAAACAATGTCATGTTCATAAGTTGAATGTGGCGGAGGTGCATATGCTATGTTGAATGTGTGGCCACACAATGAAGGACTTGCTAAGAGGTGTTCAAGAGAAAGTTCGAGTTGTATCTATAAAATAACCCTCAACTTATTATTTCTATATTTCAAGACCATTTCCATTATAAAATAATTTTTTAATAAGAAAACTGATTTTTTATTACAAAGAATGATTTTAAAATAATAATAAAAACAAAAACGCTAAACCTTTTACCCACCCCCCAACCACCTATCTCACCACCCCCTCCCTTAGCGCAGCCCCTCCTCTAGCCCACGACCACACTTCAGTCCCCCACCCCTGGCCACGACGGCTTGTCTCGGTCCATCCCAGCCGCAGATGAATCTTCCCATTCCTTTCCCACGCTTAAATTACACTTCAATGATGAAAAACAGATGTCGGGGGCACAATGAAGAAACTTTTTAGCTTCGAAGCCATGGATGAGAACAAGAGCAGCGCCAGTAGCTCTACAACATTGATAACCTCTCTATTTTTATGTGCTTTTCTTAAGAAATTATTATCAAAATCAGTTAATTGATTGAGTCGAGAAAATGAGAGTGAAAGGGAAAAAAAGAAATTTACCAAGAAGTGACAGTCACATGCTTTGTTATTAAAATCACAATTTAAGTCTTAAAATCTTACGATTTTAATTTGCAAAACGATTTAAATCGCAACTAGAATCTTAATCAGTTAAAATCTTAATTAGAATCTTAATAAATCATTAGAATCTTAAAAGTCGTTATTAAAATCTTACGATTTTAACGATTTTATACGATTTTATCAAAACTTCAAAATTCCATTAAAATAATGGGCAAAGTTTATTGTCATAGTCTTTCTCTCTTTCTAGATGAGTAACACTCACATATTCAATAAGAATCTTATTGAACTTACTCAATTCACTTTCTAAATTTACTCAAACTCGTCTTTTTCATAAAAATAATGCTAGTAGCAGTTTTTTAATTCAGGATTGGTGGCCTTGCACTTCTAATCTTAATCGTATTCGATGACTTATCGTATAATAAAAGGACCAAATAACTAAATAAGTTATTTAATGATAAAAACGGCTAAATAAGTTATACGATGCATCACAAAAACTCTATTTTCGCAAAAATTGTAGAATCTTAAGATTTTACGATTCGAATCTACGATCCGATTTTAACATGCCTTCCCGATTTAATTTAGAATCTCGTTTTTAATAACCTTGCTCACACGGTTGAATAATGTCATCTTCAACACTGTTTGAAGGGTAATCACAAGAAAAAGCTTAATTTTCATTTTAGATTTTGTTGTACAATAATTTGTTGGGATTTGGGAGATTGAACTTATGGGACTCAAAAACAAAGATTGTGATTATGTAAGAGAAAGACAAGTTTTTTGTTACATTGATTCCCAAGCAATTTCTGATAGTTCTGTTGCCATGAAATTGGAGGCCTGATTTCCATGGTCAGAGGTGGGGGAGAGACGGGAATGGCAGTCGTGTGCTAGGGGAAGGATGGTAGGATGAGTGGTTAGGTGGCAGGAAGAGGGTTTTGCATTTTCTTTTTCCATTTTAAAATCATGTTTTGTAATAAAAAATCAGTATTTTTTAAATAAAAATATAATTTATAATGAAAAATGGTTATGAAATATAGAAATAGTAAGTTGAGGGTTATTTTATAGATTTCCAAATTTTCATGCCCACCACAGGGAAACATAAATCGATGCACCCCCATCGATTCCCGATTCAAATCGATTGACCTTAATCGGAGTTCGATTTCGAACTATACGGTGAAATGATCGATCTCTGTTTTAGAAGGGAGGAAGGGCAGATGTGAAGGTAGACCTAAATAAATCTTACCCTAGATCTAGGTTTTTTTATTCTGCTTGTGAGGGGATGAAGGCGACTTACTTGATTTGCTATTCATGCGTGAGTAATCGTCCGACCATCTTCTCCGGCCATGGTGTTTAAGTCTTTTTTCTTCAAGTTTAGAGGAAGAACTTGGATAGCCATATAAGTAAAGGAAGGGGAACTGAGCAACTCACTGTCTAGGGAGTTACGTTAGGGACAACTCTTTTAAAACAATTTTTGACTTTTTGTAAAGTGGGCCTTGTAAGTTGTGTGAGCCTTTTAATGAGTTTCTTATTTCCCTATGCTAACTTTTATTAAATCTTTTCTATAACCTTTTCTTTAACCTTTCTTTGAAAAAATCTAAAAATTATATAAAATAATAATTATTTAGATGACCCCTAGGTATTCGAATTCGATTTCGATTTCCGATTTCTTTATCATACAAATCCATGATCGTTCCGATCCATGCCTAAGGTACGATTTTCGATTTCGACCTTTGATTTCGATCTCTACGATTTACGATTTATGTGACCCCGGTCCACCATATAGATTTTGTAAAAACTAAGGGTCACTATATAAAATTTCCCTTTTAGAAAAGATGAGAGGAAATCGTTTAAGATGGTTTGGTCATGTGATAGGGAGACTAAGTGATGCGTGAGGTAGAAGACTTGAAGATTTGAAGATTGGAGGAGTAATCAAATTGTAAGGGATAGGGGAAGACCTAAGATGACTTGGATGAAGGAAATTGAAAGCGATATGGGTTTACTTGGGATTGATGAGAGCATGGTGTTGGAGAGAGTTGAGTGGAGGGAAAGGATTCACGTGGAGGAAGGGGTGTGATTGCCTTATATATTTGTTTATTTTCATTGTGGTTGTTCTTCGTTTTGTTTGCCTTTTTTATATATTTTTTTTTCAAACTTGTTGCTTTCATCGGTTACTGATGACGATTCATGTTAGTCGACCCAAATCATTTTGTGAACAAGGCTTTGTAGTTGTTGTGGTTGTTGTTGTTTGGTTGATTAGTGTTACTGGGGAGAAACATCAAGATAAGATCTTGGTAATTTTGAGTATAATAACACTTTGTATACGGCCAAAAAGAGATGGCTTGGTTGTGCTGTGCAGCCTGTGCTTATCCCGAGCTCTTAAATCTCACTCTACTCACAAGTTTGGTTCTGTGATACTTTTCTGTTTTTATATTTTATCATATTGGTTATTGCTTATTATGGTTTCTAGACTATGAAGCTGTAGATAGAAAAGAAAGTAGAAAGACAAATCCAAGTCTTCCTAACAGCTTATGTCAATCAACTAGCAAGACCATTGAAGATCCTGTAATAGATGCATCCTTGAACTTCCTGGGTGATCAGAGAAAATTAAATGTTGTTCTATGTTGATGCCAGATTTTTCCGTTCGAAAGCCAGAATAGATTCCATTTGTGTGATTGATGAACTTGGAGAACAATCCATTGTGATGGCATAAAAGGAGGAACAACTTTATGCTCTCTTCTGGACACATGATGAAGGGTACAGGAATCATAGAAAGTTTAGGAAGAAAGAGTCTAAAGTTAGACTTAAAGGGAAATTTTTACATATAACTTATTAGATGGAGTGCAGGAAACGGAGAAAGTTCAGGAAGAAAGATTCTAAACTTTCTGGAGTCCATCTTATTAATTTGATCAGGAAGCTCTTTTAAGTTTTTATGACCCCCATATATTTTTTTACTACTTTTTACTACTGAAAGTAATTACCAACAAACTATTGATCAGTCCATAGGATGTGGCTGCTTCTCTCATAAGCCATTATGATGGGACGTCTGGGTGTGTCTCTTGCTAAATTGTGCTGATATAAACGAAAATAAGAAAATAATGGTCATCTCAATGCCTCAATCAATGCGGCAGGAACCTGAAATGCCGAAAGTATTATTTTTTACGGAAAGGGATGAATTATTCTGTCAGGGTGCTCTGCAAATTGAAATATAAATTTTCCTTTTTTGTGCAACAGGGTAAGCCTGCTCGTTTTCCACCTTGCGTTGGTCAATAATCCTCAAGGTGCTCTTGTAGTTTGGACCTTCTCTTCTCTTTTATACCATGGCACGTGGAGAGAAGGTGTAAAAGCTGCCAGAGAACTTTCTGGAGGGCAAGTTAATTTTGCGCCAGAGATTTCTATTTCTCCCAATGATCTAACAGATGAGGAACTTGCACAAAGAGTTTCTAAATTTGCTTCAATTGTTCGGGACACTATAGCTGCTTCGAACGATTCTAAAAGTCTTCGTAAAATCATGGGTCGTTACCCATCTTCTTCACGTTCTAATGTGGTAAGCATCATTCTCACTCACCCAACACTAGAGTTACCTGAATCCCTAACCCCCCTGTGAAGTGCAAACTGAGACAAGTGAACTATAGGCCATTTTGGGCGAATTGCGAATCCAAAAGAAGAATTATGTAACACTGCCCAGTCTCACACATACAACATGCACCACAACTATCCCCTCAGTCTAGTCTACTCCTGTACCAATTTCCATCAACTAATTCTTCAGGTACTAAGTCTATGACAAAATGACCAAATTTACCTGTCAGTTAAGTTGGTTGCCTGTTTGCTTTCCTCTTTGTTTATTTTGTTGCAATTGCCTCCTAGGGAACTTTTTGTCCACATATCTGAAAATTTCTATATTTGTGGCTCGTTGGTTTTTCACAAATTAATACTCCCTCCATACCAAAGTAACTGCTACATATACCTATTTGGGATGTTCCAAATTAATAGCTACATTCTTTTTTGGGCAATGGGCAAAAGTTTTCTCTCTACTATTTCTTAAAAAGTTGGGCCCTAGATTCACCCACCCAGTTTTTTCGCTCGACTTTTCTACTTCCCTAGATACTTGTGCTAAAAGCTAATGTAGCAGTTAGAATAAATGTTGTTGCAATATTGATTATACTCCCTTCGTCCCAAATTAGTTGCTACATTTTCTTTTCGGAATCTTTCAATATTGTTGAAACACATGAAAATATCCCTTTTGGTAAGCTTTTTCGGTGTACTTTTTCTATGAAGTTGGCCCCAAAGTTGTGTACCCATTCTTTTCTCTCGACTTTTACACTTCCCTTTGTGTCAAAAGTGAATTTACCAACTAATTTTGTTTTGCTGCATTTCTGACTGCTTGCTTGTTTTACTCTCGTTTTGAGTGGGTAGTGTCGCCTAAGGCTCCTGGTTACTCGAGTAGCTTAGCTTTCGTCACTATTGGTGCTGTTGTCAGTTACCCTTGAGTTGTGGCCCATCTGTTTCTTTTCAATTTTCTTTCTTAATCAGGAATAAAATCAAATAATGAATTGTGTGTTTTTGAATATCTTTTAATTATTCAAGCTCTTCTGAAAATGTGTTGTAGGTATTTATATCAAAGAATGCTGGTAAAGCAGCAGCTGAAATATTTTACGTGCTGATGGATGACATCAGGTCTCTTCAGGATAAAAGGCGTTGTTACAGCATTGACTACGAATTGCTCGGGAAAGGGGATGTAGGGGAGACTAGATTTGCTCTTGGCAAGGTTATTATGGATACAATGAGGGGGGGGATCACCCAGAAACAGACTAAGCTTCTTTCAGAGAAGAAAGATAACTTTTATGCATCTAAACTAAAAGGTGAGAAAGCGGATCTAGGGAAGCAAAATTCAAAAAATCTCAAACAAGAGATACAAAATCCCAAGGACAGGGAAAAGCGCAGATCAGATAGGCCTAATGATCAACTAGACCAGCAAAAATCCAAGAAACAGAAGCAAAAGAAGACAAGTGACGTGAAGCAGCAAGTGCTCTGTAAGGAAAAATTGGCGGAGATTCTAAGCTGCCAGACTATTGCAAAGCAAATGCAGCACCGGAAGGAAGTGGTAAAAGATGTCAGCAAATTTTTTTCGTTGCAGAAAGAGATGCCTCAGCAAGATGCTAAGCTAGATATTGGACAGCAGTTTGAAGCCCGGAATCCGAAGGAGATATCTAAACCTACAGTCGAAAAACAACACCAGAATCTTACTCGCAATGGGATTTTCCATGTGCTAGAAAGTGTATCCAAATTGGGGGAACAGTGTGATGGTCAGGATTCTGATGCGACACTTTGCGTGCTAGAAAATGCTTCTAATATATTTGAACCACACAAAGTTCAGGCTCCTATGGAGATGGTGAATGTGCGAAAACTCTCTAACCTCTTGGAAGGAGACAAGGATTGTAGCAAGATACACAGTAAGCCAGAAAAGCAAACGATCATAGGAGAATCATGGCGAGATAAGACTAAAAAGATAAAGAGAACCCCAAAACTATCTAGCATATTTAAATGAGTTTGACATGCTCAGCGGTCACCATACTCACCAACTTTCCGGGGTGCAAAGTTTATCTCACTGAACAGGTTAGTGTTTCTTTATCTTTCTCCTTTCTCCTTTCTCCTTTCTCCTTGTCCTACCATATCCTCCCATACAAATTGGTCATATCTTCAAATTTAACAAATATATGTTCTTGTTTCTCCTCGATTCGCAGGATTTGTTCTAGTAATCTAGACTAAAATTGCTTATTCTTTGTGCAGGACACTGTAGGCTCTGGAGAATTGCAAATATCTCCGTTCGGATCATTGCCTGTGTCCTCAGCCTTTGCTATGGGTCTCAGTTTTCATATTAGAAATTGATTGAAACGAATATCTTTATGTTGGCAGGGGAAATAGAAATCAAGTTGTACACTTAGATTAAGTTGAAAAGGTTAAAGTTGAAAGGGTGAATATGTATTCAAAATTGAATAATCCTTTCAACTTAAAGAGCGATCTTTTTAAGGTGGTTTTACACTAGCCTAGTGATGCCGATCTTATCATAGACAGACTCGGTTCTCATTGAGATGTATCACATGTAATTTAATATATCTCTTGTAGAAAATGAGTTAGAGTTGATGCAGTGAAGTAATCTGATCATCAGCTTTGAAGAAATATCTTTCCATTTTCTTTAGTTAAGAAGATCCTAATTTTCCTTGTATTTTACAAATCCGTTTTATAATTCTTGCAACACACATAAATTCGATATTCAAAATCTTCATTGAGATGAATTCAATAAGATTTTAAATGACTATAGTTTTCCTACATAATAGTGAAAATTTGTGGTTAAAGTGTGTGAAATTTGAACATAAAATTCCAAGTGTTGCAAAAATAGTAGAATAGAGAAATTATCTTGATATTGTATTACCAAAAGAAATTAAAAGTGTATGTGACGAAAAGAACTTATTCCTAAAACTATAGCAGTATATGCTACTTCCATACTCTATAAGATGGTCGCAGTTCTTCAGATTGTGATTTCATGCTTGCATAGATTATCTCCGTTTCTTTGACTCACAATTAGAAAAGGTGCGAGGAGGGAGAAAGTAGGTTGATACATAGGTAACTTTTTTGATACAAAAGTAAGTAAATGATTTAGTTGCAAACATTATGGCATTTTTTAGTTGAGGAAAATGTTACAAATATAATGAAACAAGCGAAATATTATTAAAATCATGAGTTGAATAGTGCAATTGTTGTACTAGAGGCAATAAATTGATCGATACACAATTACATATTGGTGGTACACGAATTGTTTTTGAATAGAGATGATTTCATTAATTTAACGTCACAAGATAATTATAATAGATATTAATCGACAAACTAAAACTATCTAGCAAAACCAAACAATAATATACTATTTCTCCAATATTAATGATCCGAAAACAGATTCAACAATACATATGCTACTCTCATTGTCTTAATACAAGTTTGACCATCTGACTTGGCCATGTATGGATGCAAAAAAAGTAGGTTAAATCGATCGCAACGATACATTGCGGAACTTTTAGCAAAAAACATCTATATAAAACATCAATAACGATTAGGTAGGAAATACTTACCAGTAGGAACTAAAAGTTCATACTATAATCGTGAACATTACTAAGTACAATACTAGGACTGAAAGGACTATAACTGGAAAGAAAATAGAATTGAAGCTTATCAACAACATAATTATTAATGGTAGTCCCCTAGGTTTTTCAATAATGGAGGTTAGGATTTTTTTTTAAGATGAAAAGAGGATTCTTCTAATCAACTTTGATTCACCTCGAAAATAATACCTAGGGGGTGTGGTATAAGGGGGAAGGATAACAGTATGATGCGTTATAAAGGAACAGAGTGTAAAGTGTTAGTTAGGGTAGCTTGATAATTTGATTATTTATCTTCATCTTATTCTCAACCTCTAAAAACAAAGGACAACATTATTCTTATTCTTTTTCCACTCCCACCCAATTCACTATCCTTATCCCTCTCACTTATCATTCTTATCCCTGTTCCTCTAACCAAATGGCTCGATAGTGTATTTATTAGAAATGGTTCTACTTTATTTTTATGTTTTCGAAGACACAATTTCAACCAATTAATATCTTCAACAATTTCTTAGAAAAACTATAACTATCAATATTTGAAAGTGCACCTTGAGAAAATTCCAACAAAATTTCACATTTATCATATTTGTTTTTCGTATTAATAAATAATACGATTTGGGATATATAAATAGCGTACAAGAAAATAAAGTATGACAAGTACTTTATATTATAAAATATGTTAAGTTTTTCATAAACAACCGATCACTAATATAGATGGGTCATCCGTCTTCGGAAATTGAATTGAGAATCGTGAATCTGTAGTCACAATAATCTATTGCATAGTACAATTCACAATTTACAATTAACAATTTACCTAATTGGGTTTCTTATAATCCAATCTCATATTCAAAAAAAAGTACTGTACAACAAACAAAATTAAACTGTTAGCCCTTTAAACAAATCCATCAATCGCATTGATAGAGGGAATTATTACTTTATTTGCCTATTCTCCCCCTAAGTTTGGAGGAATTTGTTAAGTGAAAAAAAGAAAGTGCGTAGGAGCCTGCAAGTGCACCAGAGCGTCTGTTATCTGCCAAAAAGGAATGAAAAAAAAGCCAAAACTCAATCATTTACTAATTCACACATAAATGACAGATCATCAAATTCCATTTTGTATTAATAATTTAGAAATGATGTTTCAGTGTATAAAACTCCCTCATGTCCCTTTTTTTTTTTTTTTTACTTTTTACATTTTGAACTAGAATTCTATTTACACAAAGGTCTATGTTGAAGCTTTGACCCTACGAAAAATCATATGTGAGACTCTCATATTTATAATATTAGAGAAAGATGTTCATTTAATAAGGCTTAGAGGCTACTCCCTTTATTGTCATATGGTTTTAAGATGGAACCTCATTTGGTCTTGTGAAGTGGACTCTCTTTGTATATAAGAAAAATATAGTTATGTAGGTTTTTTAAATTAATTTAAGATGGAACCTCATTTGGTCTTGTGAAGTGGACTCTCTTTGTATATAAGAAAAATATAGTTATGTAGGTTTTTTAAATTAATATTTAAAAAATTATGTCTTTCAATTTATGAAAAAGTAACTGTAGCAATTGAAGATAGACAGAGAGAACATTATGAGAATATTCATCTACATTCAGGTTTACCATGAGTCCATGACCCATGATTAATTTTTTACTCATTGCTCATTTGGAGTTTAGATGTCCATTAAACACTGAGCAAATTAAATAGTCTTACTATGTTCATGGTACACCCAAAGGCTATTAGTACGTTCATGTACACCCAATAACTATTTCTTTGCTCAAAAGCTTTGAATGTAACTTTTCAAAAAAAAAAAAAAAAAGCTTTGAATGTAATCTTATGTATATCATGCTTATGATACACCCGAGTATATAATGCATAATTTTTGTAACTAAAAGGACTAAGAAACAAAAAAAAGTTAGTTTTTACTAAATAACAATTAATATCACCTACTAACACATAGTTTTAGCACTAACTTTTCACACTAATAGTATTTATTAAAAAGTTTTACCTAGCTTGGGTCACATGCGTAGTATCACATGCCAGCCCACTATGTGACCGTTGGCTTAGACTAGCTCCTCAACTAAAACAACAGAGAGTGAAAGAACAAAGAGGGTTCACCAAAAAACATAATAAAGGTAACAACGGCTTGGTAATATTATTAGTCCACCCAACCCAACGGCCATATATTTCACTAGCCGTTGTATTTGAAAAAATTTAAGGGGGTGTGTTTTCCAGACAGTCCCCCCGTTGTTTCCGTTTTAAGGCAACATTTTTATTTCTTTCCTTTTTCTGCTTCTTCTTCTTCTTCTTCTTCTTCTTATTCTTTTCATTCATTATTTGTGGAGAGAGAGAGACTTAGAAAAAAGAGTGATTAATTAGTTAATGAACTTCCTCAGGTTATTCATCTATATAATCAAGTCAGATTTTATTAGTTAGAATTTTCACAAGAAATCACTCCCTTTTTTTTCTTTTCTAAGGGGGGTGCATTTAAGAGGGTCATTTTTGGATTTCATTTATTCTTTGATTTATCTGATTAATTTCGATTCGATAAATTTAGCAAAGATGATTTCTGATGAAAATCAAAGTAATGTCAATTTACAAGGTAAAAAAAATTGTTTCTTTCATGGAAAATGTTGTTGGGTGCAATTGTTCTTGTTTTTTGAATTTTTTTTGTGATGAATCTAAAGATGAATTAGTAACAGGTGCTAGGAAATTCGGGCACGAAACAAAAAGAACAAGAAGAGCTTTAGGTGTGATTAATCAGAACTTGGTTGGATCTCAGCCATATTGTATTGTCAATAAAAGACCCAGTTCACAGTAATGCTCTTGTTCTTTCTCCATTTATTCAAATTCTGTATAAAATAATTTTTGAATTGTTGGTAAAATATGCTGTTGTATTGATGATTCTTCATTTATTTTATTTGCAGAAAGTGTGAAATTTATGATGAGAACATCCCAAATCCTGTTCAAAGACCAATCACAAGGTTTTTTTAATAGCAATTTCCATTTGTTTTTCTTGGCAGAATCTTGTGTTTTTCTAAGTGTTGCTAGCTAAATTATTATTTTTCTTTCAGGAAATTTGCAGCTCAAATTGCACCTTCCTTAAACCAACAATCTTGTTCACAGGTACTTTCTTTAACTTTCAATTGTAATGGCCTAATGGGCAATTCCAAGATCTCGGATCGAATCAGTATATCAATACGGATTCTAGATTATACCATGGTACTAATGGTAGATTAAACATAAACCCAGGAAACAAAAAAAGCAGACATTGCAATTCAAAATTCAACTGAAGTTGAAGACGTTAAAATCATAGATGTGGAGTGTAAAGCAGCAACAGATTTGCCTGTGCCAATGTCTTTGGAGAAACCTGAAGCAGCACCAAATCAAAGCAATGAAATGGTAAGATTTGAACCTGGTTACAATTGTGACATTAGCAATTCCCATTGAAGACTTATTTCCCGTTAAATTTAAATAAAATTACAGGAAGAAGTTGAGATGGAAGACATCTTTGAAGACCCAATCTTGGATATTGATGGCCGGGATGCGAAAAACCCCCTTGCTGTCACTGAATATGTTGATGATATTTACTCTTATTATAGAAAAATGGAGGTAAGCTTTCACCAAACAGAAATTTTGTAAAACTATATTAGTTTTTGACTAGTTAGGTTGTGTAGATAATGGGTGGTGTTGGTTATTTGTTTGTTGATGGCGCGAATTGCCTCAACACTCCGACATGGGTAAAAGATATAGAATTTTTCCTTAAATAGCCGAGTAGAACACGTATCTAACGTAAATACCCTAGTCTGAATATGTTTGTTTGTTTTATTGATGGGGCGAATTGCCTTGACACTCCGACATGGGTCAAATACATTGAAATTTTCCTTAGATAGCCGAGTAGTACTCGTATCTAACGTAAATACCCTAGTCCGAATATGTTTGTTTGTTTTATTGATGGCGCGAATTGCCTTGACACTTCGACATGGGTCAAAGACATTGAAATTTTCCTTAGATAGCCTAGCCGGGCACTTTGAAACATACGTAACACTAGTACGAGTATCATCAACGACATCGATTTAGTCTGGATATGAAGTTGGGTGGAAAGCAGAATTGCTGATCTTGTTCACAATTTGCAGGCTTGCAGCTGTGTCTCTCCAGATTATCTATCACAACAGTTTGACATCAATGAGAAGATGAGGGCCATACTGATTGACTGGCTTATTGAGGTAAAATTTGATTAACATTAAGTCAGTAACTACATTTATCAAAGTGAAGTTGCTGATTAAATTCTTGAATTAAAAAAACAGGTACATTACAAATTTGAGCTGAGGGAAGAGACACTATTTCTCACAGTACATCTTATAGACAGATTCCTAGCTAGACATACTATGGTGAGAAAGAAACTTCAATTGGTGGGTCTAATTGCAATGCTATTGGCCTGCAAATATGAAGAAGTTTCTGTCCCAGTTGTGGATGACTTAATTTTCATTTCTGACAAAGCTTATACTAGGCAAGATCTTCTTGAAATGGTAAGTTAAAATCCTCTTCAAACTCTGATTTCTATCCTGATTTCGAAAAATTAACAGTATTCTTCTTTGGTGCAGGAGAGAATAATGCTTAACACATTGCAATTCAACATGTCATTACCAACCCCTTATGTATTCCTAAGAAGGTTTATGAAAGCTGCAGAATCTGACAAGAAACTTGAGCTGCTATGCTCTTATTTAATCGAGCTTTCGCTCGTGGAGTACGAAATGATCAAGTTCCCACCTTCACTGTTAGCAGCAGCTGCAATTTACACAGCACAATGTAGTCTTTATGGCTTTAAACAATGGAGCAAAACCTGTGAATTTCACACTAACTACTCAGAAGATCAACTCTTGTGGGTTTCGTTTCAAGAACTTATTTGAAGTTGCAATTTTCGGAGCGAATTTCTTATTTAAAATTTGTGGGTATTGCAGGGAATGCTCAAAGCTTATGGTCACCTTACACCAGAAAGCAGGAACAGGGAAGCTAACTGGGGTTTATAGGAAGTACTCAACTTCAAAGTTTGGTTATGCTGCAAAATTTAACCCAGCAATATTTCTCCTCGACAGCTGACTCTAATTGTGTATAGTTTACTGACTATACAAAGAAGATTTGGTAATTACAATGACAATTGAACAACTACTCAAAATTTTTAGTTTGGATGGTCTATTTGATATGGCTAATAATCTTGATTGGCTTCTAGGAATTGATTTTGACACTTTTTTCTTTACCATCCTTGGTTAGTTTATGTTTCAAGGAAATACTACCTACTTGTATTCCATATCATATCATTTGAATAAATATAGCATCAATTGCTTATTTCTCTTATCCCAGCTCTCTAGTTTATGATTCTGTTATTAAGAGTGTTGGGTTGTTGTGTTGCGTTGGTCAAATGCCATCTTTGAAAAGACAAGATTAGAAAATTAATATGTAAGAACGTCCATAGGACCATACTAGATGTTTTCAAAGATGCCCTTGCTACTTTTGAAATAAATACAATTATTGTATATCCTATATGATGCAAGTACAGTTTTTGTTAGCATATATTTATGCGATACTTTGCATTTGAATCTTATGACACAAACCCATATTCATTTTCATATGCTTCCAATCTTTCATACATTCGTTGAAGTTGGAGCATATGATCAATAGTCTTACAATAGAATACAAGATTTGAGGCGTGTTCAATATTAGTTTTGAGTATAACTACTTTTGTTGAATCGCTCTAAGAACACTAGTAAAAATCGAAATGCTTTTGCTTTCAGTCTCTTCACTGTAGTTTCTCTTTTACACAATTATATTGCAATTATTATCCAAGACATGACACACCATTCTGGACTCGACTCTTTTTTAGGGTCATTGTCTAAATTTTTTAGACCCAAGGTCTCAGTTGGTCTTGTGTCTAAATGTTCACATGGCAGGTTTGGAGTCCGGGTCTAATAATTTCATACCAAAATTCTTACTCATGGACCCAATTATAACTTTTCAAAAACAATTAATACTTTAAATTAATACAATTTACACAACATTACAAGTCTACACTTTCTAACTGATGGTGACAACTGACAACAACAAAACTAGAACTTACAAATAAGTGATTTAATAGTATCGTTATATAGAATATTAGTATGAAACTTATGTAGATATCTTAAACATGATGGATTTCTTATACACTTATATAAACTTTTGCTTGAATTAGGGTACAAGATTTTTTTTCTTGAATTGTAGTTATATCGTTTTATCATTCAATTCATAGTTAGCAGTTGTACTTAGCGCTAATTTGATTAAATACGCTAGAAAGAGACAATAACTACATATACAAAAAAAACCTCGCTAGTTTATGCACGATAAAAAAAAATTAATTGAAAGTTAAGGAACCCATATTAGACCCATCTTGACCCCATAACCAACCAGATCCAATCGACTTGGGTCTAAATCCGAAATTTCATTCGAGACAAATCTAAATCCACTTCAAAATAAACGACTTCAGATTTAGGTCTCACAAAAACCTGCTCTGAAATCCTATCTCATCCAATACCATCATTATTTTACACATATTTCGTTCAAATAAAGACTAATCAAACAAGATTCACACAAGACTTACTCCAAACCTTGGAGTTTAGTGGGGTGATTAGGTGGGCATTACTCCAAAACTCTTTAATCTTCCACCAAGAACTGAAAAAGAGGCGCCCAAGCCCCCAGCCCTATTGCCGCAGGCATACATAAAGTATTCATCCCGCTTTTGCTATTTCCCCTACAACAAACTCAAAAAGCCACTCTAAAAACTACATTCCTCTTTCTCTCTGTATCTGCTCGAGATCATAGCCATGGCAGCCACCTCAACCGCTCAAACAAACCTCTTTCTCAAACCCCACCTCAAAAACAACCTTCACCAATCTCACCCACAAACCCATTTCCTCCCAATCACAACCACCAAGATCCACAAACCCATTTCCAAAATCATCTGTTCTTCCACCACCACCCTTAAAACCCCACCACAAACCCAATCAGACCGCGTTTTCAACTTCGCAGCAGGACCCGCTATCCTCCCTGAAAACGTTCTCCAAAAAGCTCAATCAGAGCTTCTCAACTGGCACAACTCAGGCATGAGTGTCATGGAAATGAGCCATCGTGGCAAAGAATTCACCTCCATTATTGAAAAAGCTGAATCAGATCTACGTACCCTTTTAAAAATCCCTTCTGATTATACAATCCTCTTTCTTCAAGGTGGTGCCACCACCCAATTCTCCGCTATCCCTTTAAACCTCTGTTCTAACCCCGCCGACCCCGTCGATTATCTCGTTACGGGGTCCTGGGGTGATAAGGCTGCTAAAGAGGCGGCCAAGTATTCGGCCGCCTCTACTATTTGGTCTGGTAAATCTGATAATTATGTCAAAATTCCTAACTTTGATGGGTCTGAATTTGTGCAGAATCCAAATGCCAGGTATTTGCATATTTGTGCTAATGAGACTATTTATGGTGTTGAATTTAAAGATTACCCTGTTCCTGATAATAAAGATGGGTTCTTGGTTGCTGATATGTCCTCTAATTTTTGTTCTAAACCTGTTGATGTTACCAAATTTGGGGTTATTTATGCTGGTGCACAGAAAAATGTGGGTCCTTCTGGTGTTACTATTGTGATTATTAGGAATGATTTGATTGGAAATGCTCAGAAAAGTACACCCATTATGTTGGATTATAAGATTCATGCTGATAATAAGTCATTGTATAATACACCTCCATGTTATGGGATTTATATGTGTGGGTTGGTTTTTGAGGATTTGTTGAATCAAGGTGGATTAATTGAGATTGAGAAGAAGAATAAGGCTAAAGCTCAGATATTGTTTGATGCTATTGATGAAAGTGGTGGATTTTATAAGTGCCCGGTTGAGAAATCAGTTAGGTCTTTGATGAATGTTCCTTTTACTCTCGAGAAGTCGGAACTCGAGGGTGATTTCATTAAGGAGGCTGCAAAGGAGAAGATGGTCGCGCTTAAAGGTCATAGGTCTGTTGGAGGGATGAGGGCTTCTATCTATAATGCTATGCCTATTGCTGGTGTTCAAAAGCTTGTTGCTTTTATGAAGGAGTTTCAAGCTAGGCATGCTTAGATTTAGGGATCGATTCGATCGATTGATTATCGTTGGAACTATCTTGCTGCGGAATATCTTCGTGTTGTTTTTGTCTCGGGTTTAATTTTTGTGTGTTGTTTGCTGTTTGTTATTTAGAGTATGATCATGGAGTATTACAGTGGTAGAAGCAGGTTATGTTTTTGATAATTGTATGGCCAACTATAAGAGCCTTGTTAGTTTGTTACTGTATGAATAATTGGTTCAATGTTATGACCTTCATTAGATAATATAGAGGTATTACATTGTATGCACTACATGATGATTAATGAACAATTATCATTTGCTGGAAATGTTTTTGCTCAGTCATTTCCCCCTCTGCAACCACCCTTTTTGCTTTTGCTATGCATGGTGATCAACTGTTCAGTTCCTCTTATTTTACTCCAAATTTCTAAATTATTCTACTTACGGAAGAAAGAGGAATTGAAAACCAGAAAAGCTGTTGGTGAGAAATGCTCATTTTGTTTTGCAATTCTTTCTTGTCTACCATATACCAATTCTTTTGCTCTTAATTAAGTTGAACTGAACTTTGGATGAAATTAAGCCGAATTAAACTTTTTATTTTGGACTAAATCAATCTAAACTGAAATTATTATGAAACTGAAAAACTGATAACCATTTTATATCTGAAAGTTCCGTACAAAAGATACTTCCAAATTGTTTGTATCTAGTATACAGGCATAATGGAGTGTTGGCACTTGGCTATTATTTGAGGCACTTGACCGGTTTGTATTGACTATTTTGGTTGAGCGTCTAGCTATAATACCTTAGATCCATTCTCCAAAAGGATGGAGAAATGGATGAAGACGTGGCAATCAACGCAGGTTGGTTAAAGTTGAAATGCGCCACCGGGTTCCTTTGTGATTCTGGCATTCCCCAAAGATTGAAGGGAAGTTCAACTGTACGGCAATTAGGTCTGTTTTGTTATATGGCACCGAGTGTTGGGCGGTGAAACAATGCCACGTTCAAAAGATGAACATGGCGGATATGCGTATGTTGCGGTGGATGTGTGGCCACACAAAGAAGGACCAATTAAGAAATGCAGTGATTCGGGAAAAAGTTGGAGTTGCATCCATTGAAGAAAAGATGAGGGAGAATCGGTTAAGATGGTTTGGTCATGTGAAAAGGAGATCAGGTGATGCACCGGTGAGAAGAATTGAAGAGTGGATGAGTAATCAAATTGAATGGGTAGGGGAAGACCTAAGATGACTTGGATGAAAGTAATTGAAAGTGATATGAGACTACTTGGGATTGAGGAGAGCATGTCGTTGGATAGAAGTGGGTGAAGGGGCAGTATCCATGTGAAGGAAGGGATGTGATTACTGCATTTATTTGTTTTTCTCAATTGTGTTGGTATTAAAACCTTTTGTTGAAAACCTCTTTTAAAACTTTTCGGTGTAAACCTTGTTTTCAAAAACTTATTTAAAAATTCTTAAAACTTAAACCCTTTTAAAAACTTTTTATCACTCTTGTCGATGACATCTCCTTTGGCAACGGTTTCAGTTGACGATTCATGTTAGCCGTCCCTAAATCACTTTAAGGCTTTGTTATTGTTGTTGTTTGTCTAGCTATGTTATTAATGTGTTTGTTAAAATTAGTTATTGATGTATCTATTTTTTTTTATAGAGGTAAGGAAAAAAGGGTGGATGTTTAGGAGACCTTCCGCTCTAGGGGAATTCCTAAAACATCATTACAGAGAATAGTACCCAGATGCGAAGTATGCCAGTCCGTAATACAAAAGGAATCCACAACTAAATGACTCGCATTTGCAATCCAGTCAGCTGCTTGATTTGCTTCTCTGTAGATGTGCTGAATCTTTACTTCTTGAAAGGATTGGAGGAGGGATTTAGTATCTTCAATGATGTTGGCGATCTGCCATGGGGTGTTGCAAATGTCATTTACCGCTATGATAACTAGTTGGTTGTCGCCCTCAATAATTAATTTGGAAATAGGGTGTGTTGTTGCTTGAATAGCCCCTCTATGTAGAGCAGTTGCCTCTGCCATGATGACCGTGGAGTTCCCCAAATTGAAAGTTTCGGCTGCTATGATGTTGCCTCTGTGATATCTAATTATGTAGCCTGCTGCTGCTCTGTTGTTCTTTACTGAACCGTCGAAATTTAGTTTCTGGGTGCCAGGAGGTGGAGGAGACCAGGCGACTTGGATACTGTGGATGGTAGTGATTGGGAGCTCTTCTGTGGAGGGGAGGGGGACTCGTAATTGGAGGGGTTCAGGGCGAACTCATCAAAATGCGTTCGAACTCGCCATTCATAAGCATATTTCCTGGCACGATGATAGATTCTATGAAGATTGAGCTTTGTATTGTTGAAAATTAAGTCATTTCTTTCTTTCCAAATACTCCATAGTAAGAAGGTGAGCTTAGCTGTTGTACTCTTGTCTTTTAAGTATTGGCGGAAGAGAGTAAGGACAGTAGAGTTGTTGATTAGGCACCCTAGCCACTCTTTAACTTGAGCTAGCGGCCATAACGCAGCCACGTTTGGGCGGAAGAGGTGATCTATCGTTTCTGGTGAGCCAGAGGTGCACATTGGACAATTCTGAAAAAGGATAATGTGCCTGTGATGGAGAGTGGCTCTGACGCTAATGCCATCTTTTAATATCTGCCATAGGAAGATCTGAAGTTTTGGTGGAATTTGAAGTTTCCAAATACTACGAAACTCCCATTTAGGTGTTTCGGGGTCAATGTTGTGAGCTAGCCAATTAGCTGACTTGACAATGAAGTCCCCATGGGATGACAGCCCCCAGACTGGGGTATCTTCATCTAGGTTTTTCGGGAGTGGGATTCCTTTTACCAAGGTTATAAGATTTTCTAGGAGAAGATCTCTCAGTTTTGGTAAATCCCAAGTTCGTTCCTCTGTTATGAAATCTATAAGTTTGAGATCTGTATTGATCATATGAGGATTTGGCTCTAAAAGCTCAAACAAAGACTTACTAGTCAACCAGTTGTCTAGCCAGAAGAAATTTTTTGATCCACTAGCTATTTTCCAACGTATGCCTCTACGAATGAGATCTCTTTGGTCCATTATCTGCCTCCAAACAGCAGAATGCGACGGCTTTGGTTTGTATTCAAAGAAGGTGGTGTTTTTGAGGTACTTTTGTCTGACAATGTCAGCCCAGAGGTTAGTTGGATCTGTCAAGACCTTCCATGCCAGTTTTTCCAAGAAAGCCTGGTTTAAAGGACGCACTTTCCTTAGGCCTAGACCTCCAAGGTTTGGTGTACAAACCTTATCCCATGCAATTTGGGGAATCCCCTCTTTTCCTGGGCCTTGGTTCCAAAAGAACTTCCTGTGTATGGAGTCGATGGTAGAGCTGGTCTTTGTTTGAAATAAGGTTGCTGAACACGCATAATTTGGGATTGCTTCTAGGTTTGTGTGAATAAGAGTGTGCCTTCCTGCTTTGGATAGTAGTCTTGCTTCCCAAGACTTGACTCTTTGGTCTGTTTTCGCTAGTAACAGAGCCAAATCAGCTCTAATAGGGCGAAAAGAGCTGAAGTTGATACCTAGGTACCGACCTAGGCAAGCCTTGGGGGCCATGTTGAAATAGCTAGTCAAGCTGTCCTTTCGTGAATTAGGGACATGTTTGGAAAAAATAATGGCAGACTTATGGAAATTCACTAGTTAGCCTGAACTGCTACAGAAAGCATTGATAATATTCTTGAGATTGGTACAACCAGTCTTTGTTGCTTTGCAAAAGAGTAAACTGTCATCTGCAAAGGTAAGACATGGAATCTTCCTAGTTTGTGGGCTAATTTGGAAACCGACACCACTTTTTTTTGAGCGTGCTGAAGCATTTAGTTGTCTGATGAACCCTTCCATACAAATAATGAAGAGGTAAGGAGAGAGGGGATCGCCTTGTCTTAGGCCTCTAGTTGGCGTGAACCAGCTAGTGGTATGCCCATTGACCTTTACAGAGTAAGAAACTGTAGAAACACATTGCTTGACAAGTTCAATCCATTTTTGTGGGAAGCCTAAGTGAGACAGGATCTAATTAGTACAATATAACTGTAAAAGTCAAAAACCAATACAAAAATGCAAATTTTTTTTTTTTTAACCTTTTGGCCAAAAACATCATTTTATAAAGCCATTGGCCAAAAGTCAAAACTAATGAAAAGGCTATCAAAACCATTTACCAAACGCTTTCCTATGTTTGTTTGTTTGGAGGGCACCTCTTACATGTACTCCTCCGCCGACTGCACAACAACCATACGAACATATGGAATATAATCTAAAAATATGTCATCGTAGAACTCAATATTAGTTTCACTTCTTTTATGAGAAAAAATCAATATTTGTAAAGCCCAAAACACCCTCAATCAAAAAGGAAGGAAAAGAAAATTCAGGAAGCAACTGCTTTCCTCCTAACGATGTATTTAACATCATGTATATAAATCTGTTCTTGTTCTTTTTACAATGATTTTCCATAATCTATGGCAAAAATGATTCAGTATTACACAAAAATGATGTACATATTAAGTAAAAATAAATAAATTTAGCAGTACAATGTCCAGTTTTATCGATCTTCTGCAAGGAATTTTCACAGTCCGCCCTTGCAACAAAACCATCTTTAGATTGAACTCAGTCACAGTCACCCAAATGAAAATCTTGAGAAAAGCGAACTACTTGATACCTCATTCGCTGAGCTAGGTGATGCTTCAGCATAACTGCGATACACTTGTTGACATTTTTGAACCTAAACACAACATAAACAAAAAGCTTCAGTGATTAGCATGGAAGCAGGTTACAGGAATTCTAACCAGTCAACCTGAGTACAAATTTGCAGAGAACATCCAAAAATTCTACTCTGTCAAATAGCTGAGATGCAGAGCATTGAGAAATACATCAAAGAAAGACCATAGCCCTAGAGATTAAATCCTTAAAGAGAAGAACACTATGAAAGTCTTTAAAAAGGACAGGATATTCGTCGTCCTTGTATAAAGGTTACGGGTAAGAGAAGGGAAAAACAATGACCACTACCAAACTGAAAACAAGTGACACATTTGTTGATTCTGTTTCAACTTACAACTAATAAACATCTTAACTTAGAACCTGGACTCCCAAAAAGGCGTACGCATATATAAAATACACATACAAACACAGGGAGAATCATATTCCCCCTTTAAAGAACCTGGAAAGGTCACTCTTACTGTCTGATAACAGTTTAGAAAAACATATACACCTTCCAACATATATTCATTGAAGTACTAGGTAAATAGATATTATCACCTCATCAGGACTAAATTGCAGAAGCATTGCAATTACAGGTAGTAAAGCCTCCACCTCACCTATGCAAGAGGACAAAACAAAGTTAAATACTGACACAAACTTTTGGACATACCATGATCGTAGCTAACAATTTGAAAGTTAAACAAATGAATGGATGCCAAAATTTTTGTGACTGTTGTCTAAATAGAGCCCTAGATGTTTCAGTATCTAAACTACATCTTATGCAGGTACCAGTTTCAAGAAGCTTCAAGACAACATTTTTAAGGTAAGTCATATCCACCCCTTCCCTCTTTCGCGCTCTATCCATGCTCCGGAGTTCCTCCTTCAACATGCCAACCTGAAAGCATAATTATAGTATATCTTAGGGCTTCAGGTTTTGACAGAAAAGCAATGGTCTAGAATTTATCAGAGCTAATACCAGCAATATAAGCTGGGTAAAAATATTTTTTTTATGATTGCCAGCCTTTTAGATTAGGTTGAAAATAACATATGCGATCACCACACACGAATTGCCAGCCTTTTAGATTAGGTTGAAAATAACAAAAGCAAGGATGCAATGGAAGCAAAGTTATGGCTTGCAAACTTGACAACTCCATCCCTGGGATACTTAAATACCAAAATATAAGAACATGAGATTGTACTAAGACCATTTGCACCTTTGACTGGCTCTTTTGACCTTCGCGGTCTTCAAAAAGGAAGATTGATCACTTGTGTATCATGCAAAGTAATGCCCTAATTCAATGGATGTAAAGGAAATTCTTTCTGAAAAGGAATCTTATGGGTATATTCATCTTTAGTTAATCAGCATATAAATTAATGAGGTAATATATACAATCTTTACTCTTGGCTAGTTTTAGGACTATGATGCTCAAACTCTTCATTTTGGCTCGAGTTTCATGTCAGAGACTTGCCTATCAAAATGAGCATGCACACTTGAGCAGTTTAATTTTGGCCAAAGGCGAAGAATTATACCCTTGCTCATATCCAACAAAGGGAAATACAGTATCTTTGTCCCTGTGTGTTGCATCCATATCATGACTCTGGATACTTGTAATTATGTCCATATCTATTACACTTGACTTTTTGTTTAAGGACTACGATGCTTGAAGCCTTGAACTCTCCGATTCAACTCGAGTATACTTGACACTCCAAACGAGTATGGACACTTCACTATTGCCCAACAAACAATTATTACTTTTATATACATATAAGACAAAGGAAATCCTTATCCTTGTGTCCATAAAGTTACTATGGATACGTCCCTTGAAGTTCAAAACCTTTTATGTCACTCTAGGATTCATGCACGGTTTGAAAGATCGACATGGGCGGTTGTAGATCTGATTCCTTCCGTCAGCATGGAATCCAAACATATTTGAACAATGAAATAGGTAAATAAAAAATTGGCTAATTCCTAAGTGCATTGGGAAATATTAAAAGCAGCTGATTTAACAACCCCCCAGATAAAGCACTAGTCTAAATGAATCACAGAGCACCAAATCCAGGAGATAAGCGAATCAAACTGATCAGATATGAGCGAGTAGCAGCTTGAGCGTATACCTGTTGGTTGTGGAGCCGGTTTTCACGCTCAAGCTCCTCAATTTCCTCCTGAGCATGGAGAAAGATGATCAGAAAATGTGTTACACTAAACTAATTTATTTCATGATGGAACTGTACCCACTTGAAGTGCCAGGATGTGCCGCTGTGACTGAGCTAACTCTTCTTCTCTCTGGGCTTGCTGCCTAGCCAACATCTAAAGAGAAAAGGCAGTTAGTACACAAACACATCCAGTCTACACAGCAGCACCAAAAATTCCAACTTTAACTAAGCCACAGCCGCATACTGTAGAGCACATAGCCATTGAGATTTTCTACAAAGCACTTTCCTGGTTCCATTAAAATATAATAATTACCATTCAAAATAATATTCAAGGAACCATGTTGAAGAATTAACATTAAGCAAACGACAACATAGAAGCACTGGCAAAGCCTGCACATTTAAGAGCCTAAACCAGCTCTAAGTAATTAGAATTAACCGATTTTTGCTCCAAAACCACAAAGTATTCTTCTATCAGAAAATAGAAGGAATAGGCAGAAATATACCAGAATCTGCTGCTCTGCAATGGATGTGCTTGAGGTATCTTGTTTATTTGAGGCTGATGAACATGTTTCACAAACAAAACAAAGTGTTGTTGAGCTCCACTCAGAAACATAGGAACTATAAGCTGTCAACATTAGACCTGATTATCCCATAAGTGAAAATTTTCAATACCTTTGCTGCGAGTACCGTCGCCACCTCCCTGAAGAGAGTAAACAATTCCATGAGAATCAAGGAGAATAAAGTAATTAGACAAGATATGATGAGGTAGGCACTGCAGTTATAACTAGAAATCCAAGCTCAAACGAAATCTGGGGGGAATCTTTAACAAAACGTACTTTAAGTTCTAAATCTAAAGAGCGTTGAAGCTTATTGTTGTCATTCAAAAGCCTTGAAATCTCTTTGTCTTTGTCCTCGAGCATTCTATCAGCAAGATCACGAAGTGAATCATGCTCTTCCTGCAAACAGAGTTAATTAGCCAGTAAAGTAGACGATCTATCATCTGATGTCAGGACAAGCTACAACAAACTTTACTTTCAATTTAGAATATTGCTGTTTAAGCTCTTCCAATTCCTTCTGCAGCTCTGGTGCACAGGATACCACATTTTCAGCTTTCGTAGCTTCACACTTCCCTGAAATGTTATCGATTCGCATAACGTTACCTCAGTAATATTAGCATCTGAAGGTATGTAGGGATCAATAATCAAGTAATCATGCATTGTTAGATTATAGTGGAGCAAGCATTACAGTTTACCTCGCCATGTTTCTTCCACATTTTGCAGGTTCCGTTCCCAGGCACCTTTTTCTAACTGGTACTGTACAGTCTGAGAATCAAGCTTCATTTCTAAGTTCTTTATTTGCTGCTCAGCCGTCCTAAGAGCAGCATCTCTGAAATTTAGACACCATAAGGTAAAACAAATTAAGCATACATTCTTAAAAACAGAGAAATTTATATAATTTAGCACTGCTTTCTCATGACTCCTGCTATAAATGGTCAATTCCTCTTCAGGGTCCCCTATTTTAAGTTTGTTCATTTCTGATGGATAAACCGCTAAAGCAATAGCCGTTAACAAGAAAGATGACAAAGATAGAGAATCCAGTTACTCAAGGATCACTAGGCAATGGAACCATCGGAATTCACATAGCATCTACAGTGGGCACTGAGTTATATAGGGCTATAACAGACCGTTAAGGTGAACTCTTTCCAACAATAGAACTAAACCACTAGACAGCACTCCAAGAACTTGTTCTAAGAGATCATCATACTAACGCCAATCCAGAGATGACGATTAATCTCTAGATTAGTTACCAGCAATCCAGCAGTATTAAATTCGGAGAAGGGGATTGTCGTGCATCAATTCCAAAATCTACAGTAATCCAATTCTAAGATTAGCAGAGATTTCCAATAACTTTTACTACTCCATATATTATGCCATAAGCTGAAGTCAATTTGCAAAATACTGCCAAATCCCTCTCCTTTTTCCCAATATCTCAAGGGCCATCGGACGGTAATAAGTAATAACTATTGGTCGTCCCGACACAAGATCTTAACAAGTGAAAGTGGGTTCTGGCATATTCATCACTATTTCAATAAAAAAGATGATAACCAGCTACTGACATCATATAACACGCTAACAGTAATGTACAACATACGCCGGCAGGAGAAAATTGCTGATAGATATATTAGGGCAGGCAATCTTCAGACTCCTGTTCTAGAAGTTACCAAAGAGCATTATCCTCAGATTGATGTTCTAATGCTAATATAGTAGTAGATATTCAGGATTTGAAATAAAGACCAGCTAATTTCTCACAAGACGAGTTTAGATAAAGGGAGCTTCTTACAACATGATAACAATAACAACAACAATCATAAATACCTTGATGAAAGCTCTTTATCAAAATTGGCAAAAGCTGCTTGAAGCTCATTGATAGCATTATCCCTTTCTGTAGAGATCGATGATATTTCGTTCTCAGCCTCCTGAAGGGAAAAAGGGCATGCAGATTACAGAAGATATTCAAGATTATCACTGCAATCAACGAAGCAGTGTCCCTATTTGTATTTACACGGGTATCAAATACTACCAAATGTACATTACAGAAGAGAGGGAATGCAAGATATTAATGTGAACAGAAAGAAACTTTTATAAGATTGTGTACTTTTAATGCTTCCTCTAAAGCTTTCATTTGCTCAGAGTCATTGGCTGCTGCTAGATCAGCGTCCTTCTTCTGAAGAAGTGAGTGAGCACGAAGCTTATAGGAAGAAAATTCAACGTCTAGTCGACTGATCTACAAAGACAGATAAAAATGAGATTAAAAAAGGTCCATAGAGTGCCAATACAAACTAAAATGTAAAGCATTGGACAGGTCAAAGAGCAAAATCACACCACGTGTATCATCAGTAGATAAACAGAGGATGGAGCAGGTGGTAATGGCATAACACATAGTGCAGTTGATCAGTAGAATCTAAAGCTTGAAATCCAGATTAGCATTAGTGGCAGTAGAATAGAGATTCTACATACGCTTAAAGACAACAAACTTCAACAAGTAACCATGCCTGATATTTATCCTTCAATGAGTACAGTAATCCAAATTTAATGGTTCACAATCTATAATTTTATACATCAAAGCTTCAACTCGGAACTTGGAGATTTCGGCACTTCTAAATGCAATTCAAAACAAATGTCTTCAATGTTATTGAAAAATACTAAACAATAAAGAATTTGGTCCTGATACGCGAAACATGCTTTCTAGCTTTTGCATGCAAAAAAACAGCATCATTACCTGTTCCCTGGTGACTGCCAGTTCTGCATCTCTTTCATTGAGCAGTTGAGCTTGTCCAGACAACTGCGATTCAAGCTGACCTTCATATAACAAAAGCATGTTCAGGAATTCAAGGCCTTCTTCAGCGTACTGTAATGGGAGGTGTCGGGCCATAAGAATTGTGCACTTATCAATAAATATTACTTATTATTTTAGCAGCTCCAATTTCTGCCTGTATGCGGCTACTCTCAGCAGTCTCTAGTTTTGCTTTGAGTGCTTGGCAGGTTGCTTCCCAATTCTCGTTTTCCTTCTCCTGGATCACAATGGCAACCAAATAGGGAGGCAGCAGTGAAGAACTTCAGCGAGCGTTAAAAAATACAGGTAACAGTTGGATATTTAAAAGGTAAATTTGTCGGATTCCACCTTTCTAAATGTTACTTTTTGTTTAACAAAAACTTAGCAAGAAACCACATTTCACCGGAAAAAAAATGTGAGATGAAACCTTTGGCCGAATCGAACCATTGACTTCCATTCTCAGGCATTGACTCCCTTTTTGTCTTAAATAATTTGTCAGAAACAACCTTTTTTGCCACGTTTTGTCGAAAACAATCTTGTAGACAAAACTTGGCAAGAAGCCACCTTTTATCAATAATTTTTTGAGAATTAAAACAAATGGCCGGAATCCAACCAGTAACTTCCATATTCAGGCATTGATTCATTTTTTTCTTCCTCCCCTTCTTTTCCTTATTTTACTCTCTCTCTTTCTTTTAACCATCTTTGTAAGACCAGTTCCGATACTCAATCCTATACCATCAATTAAATGTATGATACTTCAATTTTGTCACCAACACGCCACTAAGATTAGTCATGCTAAAAAATATATAAATTCTTACTCAGACTTTTAGTCTCAAAGCTAACTTGAATAAATCAGATGCAAAAATATAATATATGAGATTAAGCTAAAAACATTGCATGCTCAAAGCCGAAAAATCAACATAGTATTTCTTAGATTAGTGCTTGAAACTTAAATCGAGTACTTCTTTCAAGCAAGCACTTGAAGATGAAAGTCAATGGTTAAATTTCACTTAAAGTTAAAGGTCTATCTCACCAAATAAAATTGATAAAAGGTGGTTTCCTACCAAGTTTTTTTTCCCATATGGTTGTTTTTGACCAAAAAAAATGACATTAAAAAGGTTGCTTCTAGCAAATTTTTCAAGGAAAAAGGGAGTCGACGCCTCAAAATGAAAGTCAATGGTCGGATTTCGACTAAAGGTTTCATCTCAACACAAAAATCGATAAATGGTGGTTTCTAGCCAAGTTTATCTCATAAGGTTGTTTTCACAAAATATGATATTTAAAAGGGTGTTATATACTATATTTCTTAATAAGTCCATAATAATATATCTCGAAATCTGCATATTCTTGCACAAAAACGATACAAAATACTGAGAAGCTCCCCAACAATACATGAATATTTAGTATATACTACATAGCCTAAAAACAAAACAGCAAAAACCAAGATCAGTGGAGTTTATATTCCAAGCAGAAATGAGATATTTGGCATGACGAGGTCCAAAATAATTGTGATACATGATAGCAACGTTTCACTTTCCGTTTTCTAGGTCATTTCTGATTAAAGTGTTAAC
This sequence comes from Patellifolia procumbens, assembly GCA_947645195.1. Classification (NCBI taxonomy): domain Eukaryota; kingdom Viridiplantae; phylum Streptophyta; class Magnoliopsida; order Caryophyllales; family Amaranthaceae; genus Patellifolia; species Patellifolia procumbens. Next base: position 8,679,047 of record CANSGD010000144.1, read on the forward strand.
AGGTATCATGAAAAACAAAATAAACCAAAGTGAGAAGCATAAACAACAACTGGACAGCAAGACAAACATGTACGGATATACCCAGCAGCCCAGCCAGTCAAGGGATGGTGGCTTACATATAACAAGACAGATCGAAGAAGAAGGAGAACCTAATGAAGTTCCTAATTGTGTCAATTAGACACTACCTCTAACCAAGATATAGTTTCCATAAGAATACTACAGAAGCTTTAATATTAATATTCTAGCCATGTAGCAGTCATCCCCTGACGCTACATGGCCTACAAGCATACTAGATAATGTACAACATCATGAAATTCGAAAGAGATACGTACATGCTCGTGCTTTTGATGAACAAGTTCACCTTTTACAGATTCGATGGCAGCTTTTAGTCTAGCTGCTTCGCCAGAACTAGCAGCATCCATTTCAGCCATTCTTGATTTCTTTTCAGCAACTACTACCTGAAAAGTGAATATCGAGACATTTTAGCTCAAGGTACAACACCTAGAATAGATCTTTACAACAACTGAGAAGCAGCAAGAATGATACTTATCACTACATAAATTTAATTTTCAAAGCCTGAGGAGCCACTAAAGATAACTTTTCCAACATAGTGTTTCTGTTTCCAGGGAAAGGACCCCACATCGACCGTATGGGAGGTTGGTGTGGGGTTTATATAGAATAATGGGCTCTCCTTCCCTTGAGCTAGCTTTTGGGAAGTGCATCCCTATTGTTCTATATCAAATGGTATCAGAGCCAAACCTCGGAGTGGTGGCCCACGGAGTGGTGGCCTGGAACCAGCCAGCCGTGACCAACGAGGACGTTGGTCCTTATGGGGGGGCGAATGTTATGGACTGATTCCAGGGAAAGGATCCCACATCGACCGTATGGGAGGTTGGTGTGGGGTTTATATAGAATAATGGGCTCTCCTTCCCTTGAGCTAGCTTTTGGGAAGTGCATCCCTATTGTTCTATATCAGTTTCCTTATAACAAAAGACCAACACCACCCTTCCCCACTAGGTAGATAGTCAAAATAGCATTGAAGTCTAGCTCCTCCTGACTAACACTAATGCCAAATTGTTGTCTGTCTCACAACAGTTGCTTAACTAAAATCGCATTTGCACCAGCTATATTCGTTACCATCGATCTATGCAATATGTATTATATCTACACTCCATTTTTTTCTACTCAATTTCATTATTGGGTGTTCTTTTTCAGTCTACCCACTTTTACTCTATTCCTAATTTCGCAAACATTTCTTCCCACCTTCCCCTTTTTTTGCCCCATATGCAACAATCTCTATCGCTCCCCTTTTTCTTACACAAACCCCACATGCAACACTCTCTCTCTCCAAACCACCTTGGTCTTTGAAGTTACTGGAAATGGACAGAGCATAAGACAACGAATGTTGTAAAAGATTATGCTTAACCTCCACATCAATGGAACCTCATTGGAACTAACCACTTGCTTAAAGTAGGCAGCAAGTAGTTATTCACCAAATTCGGGTAGGGACAAGTAAATGGCACAAAGCTTATCTTCCTCATTTTGAAAGAATTTTTAAATCACAACTGCAATAGCAATTGTTGAAGCAGTTGTGTCACAGAAACTTGATTGCAGTATCATGCAAAAAGTCACAATCACGCGGTATATTATCGATACCGGTCATGTTGACTTTATCGGCCAATATCAACCTCGTATCATTCGTATCGCCTATATCAACCATTTCAGCCAATACAAAAGGCCTTTACAACTCAGATTAGTTTTGTAAGCTGAAACACTGATAAGAATCGACAAATATTTGAAATCAGCAAATCATTATTCTGAGATATGCCTAATGCATTCACAATCCTTTTGATCTTGTTCAAAGACAATTATGTGTAATAGATGGATAATTAGGTGCAATTTTAGTTTGATTAATCAGACTTTACCTGCAAAGAAGAGACGGTTTCTGCTGCCTTGTTTAGCTCAGACATTGCTTCAGCAAGTTGCATTTCCAAACTTTCAATATGCTATAGAGAATAAGATCAAAGAAAAACGTCTGAGTTGAAGTAGAATAAAATAATAAATAATAGGTGGTAAATGAAATCTAAATAAAGAGCAAGGCACCCATATCCACCTAGAAATTTCAAAGTGGATCCATATTAGGTTCACCTTTTGATGTTTGGAAGAGAGCTCAGACATAGAAGTTTGCTTTTTTTCCTCAGCAGCTCGTAATAAACCTCTCATGTTTTCCAACATCTACAAGAGCACAATTAAATGATCAAATTGCTGATGCTTCAAAAGAACTAAAGACTTTTCAATCAAAAAACAATAAGGAAGAACAGAATGCTAATATCAGCTTGACAGTGGATCACGACTACAGCTTACAAGCTAGTGACAGTTAAAGTCAATTAGTCTCCAGATTATTGCTGCGGTGCAAATAAATACACAGATGTTGCTGCAAATTTTCTTATCACTTTTTTAAAAACCGTCATAATGTTGTCACTTTCTCAAGTTCTAATCTGAAATCTATATCACAATTCACAAACATAGCACAAAGTCACCTTCCAATCATTAAAAAACTCCATTGCTAAACCTACTATGAACCCAAACATTATTTGGCTAACTGTTTCAGAAAAGGGTGGAGCTATAGGAACAGTCCGATGTATGGTTGGGGGTAGTTTGCTACGTTCGATATTGTAATGTCACCTGCCTTTTTATTCTTAGGGAGTGAGGTATCTTTTGGGCTCCAGCACCTGTGTAGTGTGACTTATTCTTAAGCTACTGATAGGCTGGTAGACGAACAGTGATGTTTTTTTTAAAAAAAAACTTTAAAATCATTAATGAAAATTTTGGTCTTGCAGTTGCGCTTAAATGGTTCAGAAAAAGTACCATTAATAGCATGTGTTTTCACTTCTCCCCCAGCACTGCATGTGACACTAAGTTGAGGACATGAATACTATATCTTAGTGTCAGAATATTATTAAGCCCTGAATCAAGGTAATTCAGGAGGCCATCAAGAATTCAAGACTACTGTGTGGGAACAGGTTCTTTTTCGAAATACTTTTTCCTTCCAACATATTTCTATTGGAGCCAAACAAATTTGGGTAATGTGTGTTCCTTGAACGCAATCAGGATAATGACATAGAAGCAAAATATGGTTGCTAATTTTAACCTCAAAAAGTAACTGCGAGTGTAATAGACTAATTTAGCATCTAGCGGTGTAACAACCCCCAAAAGCACAAAGAGAAAAAGGAAAATCAATCGTCTAGAGTGGTATTCTAAAAGGTAACAGATAACAATTTGGAAGTTTAAAGACCTAAAAGGACGCCAGACTAGAGGGATCTCCATTAAACACGCGGGAGCTTCAGTTTACTTCTTCTGTAAAAACAACATTTAGATGTATGTATTGACAAAAAGACTGCAGAAAATGAAGTTTGCAGATGATTAAGCTCTCATCCGGACGCCAAAATACTAATTCAGCTAAATCATTCAGCATACCATCGCTGGAGATAAACTTCTTTAGAGGAAGAACCTTATCTCTCTAGAAATAAAGCTAAGAACATCTTCATCCTCGTAACTGCTGACGATTATCATATACCTGTTCCTTTTCCAAAAGTGACTGTTGAAGTGCCTCAAGAGCATGCTCCTTAGGTTCCAATGAATGACGGAGCTGTTCAATGTCATCTCGAAGCCTGCAGGTCACAGCAGCTTATCCATCATAATATATCCAAGCATATATGATAGAGTTCAGTTCACAGAACACAACAGTTATAAAAGGGGGTAGAGAAGGAGGCCCGTAAGTTCCATTACCAATTTGTCTCCGTTGGGGGGCAATGTTATTTCACAACGTCAACAACCTACTGGGTCTAAAGAGGTCCCAACGTATATTTCCTTACCTTCAACTAGACCAAACCGGAGGACTCACCAAGGAAATTTCACAACAAAAAGTTTCTATATGAAATTAAATTATCAAGTAAAACCTCCATGTCCCATTAACTTGTACCGGAAAGACATCCATTAAAAAAGAAAATGAAAATTTAGGTTTTATATGTGAAAATTTTTAAACGCAAAACATGATGGCTGAATAAGAAGAAACAGAAAGGGGTTTGTTATGCTTCACAAGGAGCCACAACACCGATAGTGTCGACGAAATAAAATCCTAGGTTTTGGGTGAACAACCCCGAAGGCTTTACTAGCTAAGCTAGACGGCATCAATGGAAACAAAGGACTTGCAACACTAATGACGTCACAATAGCAACTTGCAAAATCAGTAAAACCCGCTCTCATTTCTCCCGAAAAGAATAGCCGTAAGCCCAAAGTATGTTTCTAAAACTTGATAATAAAGTAAACCTGAAAAGTTTCAGGAGATCTTACTTATTGTTCACACTTCTTAATTGCTGTCTCTCTGCATTAATCGCTTTTAATGCTTCATTTGCTTGTTGTCGTGCGCGCTCCAGCTCTTGCTGCAGAGCAGGAAGTTGCGATGTGGCTTGTTCTGCTCTTTCATTTGCATCGCGGAACTGTGCCTCTAAGTCATCTTTTTCCTGAAATGCAAATTATACAAACAAGTGAAAAATAACCATTCTAAAGAGTCAAGTTTCAACGGTTCAACCTCATTTCAAATTCCGGTCACGGTGCTATATATATATATATCAGATCTATAAGGTGACCAAAAATTGCAGAAAAATAGACAATCAACACATCATAGGTTGCCAAATTTACCCACTCAGTCTCTATTCACATCTGCGATCCTGTCTCATCTATCAATTCCACTTTCTAACTCCCTCTAATGTCCTTAACCTTTTTCTTTGGTATTACAAAATATTCCTCCATTTGTTTACGAAATATCTTTCTTGTACGTTTCCTTGATTCTTTTTGCAGTTTCCTTATATATAGCATTTGTCCCAAACAGAGAGACACATTAAAGTTTCTAAACGGATCAAAACTGGAAAGTAAAAAAATTTATCTCCTAAATAGTTTGCCGGGTAATACAATAGATTAAAGTGGTACTGTGAAATAGATTTGTGTACTCCAAAAATCATCATCACATTCACATCACACCCATAAGATCAATTAAGCTTATGGGAGAACTGATGATATGTAAAAGAGTCAACTGATACAAAAATGATCTGGGACATAGAATTGTCTGATAGGGTTGGTGACTCAATGCAGACTCCATGTCGTGTTGGACTTTGCCTGCAGTTTTTGTACTTTATTTCCTTGTATCACAAGCTACATGCAGCATCGTAATCTTACTTTGATAATCAGTAAACAAATCTTGGATCTCAAACGAGTCAATTCTCTCCTTACAGTAACTCATAATTTTGTCAGCTCTTCATAAACGAACAGCTTATTTCTAAGTTACCTAGTATAAACTCTGTTCTTTCATTGACTCATCTCACCAGGGCGGTTAATTTGATTTTTGTTCAGTGTGAGTTTTGATACAGGTTCTCTCTTACATCTTGCAAATTTATAGAGTTCTTTAAAAAATAAAGATAGGAGATAGAGAAGTCCTTCACAAGCTTACCAACTAGATAAAATTTGAAGGTTAGAAACAGTGATCAGAGTCGACTTATTTACTGCCACAAGTAAAAACTAATTCATACACATAGTCACATGTACAATAGCTGAGTGCTTAATTTCTACATGCAATCCAACTCATTAAGATAAACTTATGATTAAAGATACTCTGATTTTAGCATGAGTATCATCAATGTTTCCCTGAGCCCATGAGTGATTCTCTACATCAAAGGCTTAAATTTTCGCTTATACTAATGTTTGTCTTTGGAGACTTGTAAGTGTAAGTAATTTGGGAACATGGTTTACATGTTATCCTAGCCGTCATTTTATAGGGGCAGCACCCCTTTAGTCTTCTTTTAGTAAATTTATGTTGTATCCATCAAGAAAATGAAATAGAGTACTGACTTGCTGAGAATAAATGTGTGGACATTGATTCTTTATAAAAAGTTGACAGATGATTTACCTTCTGAACATCTTGAATACGCTGCTTTGCCCGTTTGTGAAGCCTGCTAAACTTGGAATCAAGCTCCGAATATTTATCATCTCGTTCTTTGATTTCCTGCTCCATCTTTTGTTTAGCTACAAACGAAAATAATCTATAACATTTGAATATTACTTCCAGATCAGATTAACATACTTCAGATATTACAAAGCTGCCATACTAGGACAGCCTGTGTTGGACTTCTGTGCTCAGACCTAACGGCCTATGAGTAATGTATTGAGAGCAGAACGGAAAAGAAAGTTTGCCGCTAAACCATGCAAATCTTGTATAGAAGAGTTAACTCCAAAAGAGTTAACTCCAAGTTTACTCAACAATGCATAATTTTCATAAAAAAGGTAAGGAAGAACTCAACAACTGACCTTCAGCCAGCTTAGCTGAGAACTCTTGGGCTCTAGCATCTGCCTCAGAATATGATTCTCTCAGGTGTTTTAGTGCCTCTTCAGCAGCACACCGCGTCTGTTTTTCTTCCTCCAGTTCTCTATTTAACAACACTATCTTTTCCTGCAACGCTTTTACATCATCTGATGCTGCATTCTCATGTTCAACTGAGTGATTTTGTTGGGGAGGTCCGGTTAATTCTATGCCTAAATTTTGCGCGTGCAGGCCCTTGATATGAGACTTGAAATACTCATTTTGAAATTTGAGCTCGACAATCATCTGGACCATCTGATCATGAGTATCATAAGGGCCAGCATCATCCAGATCACAGTCCCCGTTCTCCCTGGGATGACATCCATCCGAATTCATTTCGGTCAGCTGTTTCACCAGCTTTAGATCATCTTCTGCTGTTGTTTCTACCATTCCATTGGCATCCCCTTCCTGGGTCAGCATCTACCTGTCTTCTAAAACAAACAAAGTTGTTGCAATAAGCTAAAATAGTTAGTATACCAAAAGACCCTCCATCCTATTATATCATGAGTCAGAAAAACAGTGAAAGAATAGAGTTAAAATTATAATATCCCTCCATTCTAGATTCCTTATACGCTTTCCTATTTGGGTTATCCCAAATTAGTTTACACCATTTAATTTTGGATATGAGATCACCATCTCCAATCAGTTTTCTCTTCTCTCTCCTCAATATTTACTCAATACTCTCTCTCTCGCCCTCAATGTAAAACTACCTACCACATACAACCCTAAAGCATGGAGTCATTCTAAGGTGTGTAAACTAATTCACGAGAAAGTGAGTATCCAAAACACACACTCTTTACGCGTTAGGATATGTTTTGGGGCCTTTTTACCTCCATCCACCCTCGAAGCAAGAGAAAAAAAGGGAGCGGGAATGAGAATGTAAACCCAAACAAAGGCTCTTGAAATATGACCAGACGACTCCTTTAGGGTGCTTCAAGGCCTCCTTCACACCATATCATTGATAGCCTCCTTTACTAATAATTCTCTTTCTTCCGCCAACATAACACGAATATAAATATACTTTTTCCGGTTGAAAACATAACTCTCACAATATGTAGTATGTACACATCTATATATATATTTAAAAGCGTAAGTAAGAGTTGCTATCCGCCACGTGTCACCATCCCTCTCTGAATAGCATTTCATCCAACAATATTCTCATATATTAAAAAAATGTCAATGTGAAGATTCGAACCGCCAACTTCATGTACGGAATGAATAGCTCCAACCACTACACCACCATATTATTATTGATGTTTCTATAACAATAATGATGATAATATAAATGAAAACCAAGAGTTAAGTTGTCTAGGTGTAAATTTTTTTAATGATATTTTACACGCTAGATTACATTAGTTAATGCTAACTAATAACCCGAGCATCGTTGGGGACTAATACTAGTTGGGATATCAAAACATGTAGATTAAAACAAATGTAGTATATACAACACATTAATCCTCTTCTAGTAATGAAAAAATGCTAATAATAGTACGAAGTCACCAAATGATGATTGTCTCTATAGAAACTTTTGCATCTAACTGGAAAAAAAAAGACAAGTAAAAAACCCAACTCACATATAAAAGGAAACAAACTAACCCCAATTAAGCTTTCTTCACCTCCCCTTCCTAAAAAAAGGGAGCAGGAATGAGAAAGCAGACCCAAACAAAGGCTCTTGAAATATGACCAGACGACTCCTTAGGGGTACTTCAAGGACTCCTTCACACCATATCATTGATAGCCTCCTTTATTAATAATTCTCTTTCCTCCGCCAACATAACACGATAACAATATGAATATACTTTTTCCAGTTAAAAACATAACTTTGACAGTATGTACACATTGGGATATCAAAAAATCTATTAAAACAAAGGTAGTATATCAACACATTAATCCTCTTCTAGTAATGAAAAAATGCTAATAATAGTACCAGGTATAAAACATGCCAGAAGTCACCAAACCAAATACTGATGATAGTCTCTTTTAAAACTTTTGCATCTAACTAAAAAAAAGACGAGTAAAAAACCCAAGTAACTCACCTATAAAAGGAAACAAACTAACCCCAATTAAGCTTTCTTCACCTCCCCTTCCTAAATCATCTCCAATCGTTGAATGAGGGGTGTCACATAAGCTAACCAAACTGAGTTTTGCCGGAGCTGGAATAAGCTCAAGCTCGAATCGCGTGCCCCCTTTTTTCCCCTTCAAAATAAAAAATCTCAAAAACACCTTAAAGCTCTCAACTTATCCTTGATCCAGCCTTCCAGGACCAATAACAACAACCAACCAACATTGAATGCACTCGTATGAAAGACGATTATGAGAAATATTTCCAATTTCACAAAGGAGCCTAACTACAAGATAGTCCCCTTCACTTGTCGAATTCATGCTAGAAAACTGAAATTGAATATTTCAAATATTCAAGCTAATTTGTATAAAGAGTAGACTAGTAAAAACCATTTGCACTAGAAAATTGAATAAATGCTGATAAGCTAATTAAAATGAGATAAAATCATAAGCTAAGTTCACAATATTCACTTGACGTTTGCAAGATTGGGAGAAATTAGTAACAGTTTTTAATTACCAGTACATCAGTAATTAAATAGATGCTGATAAGCTAATCCATTACTCCAGTGATCAGTAAAAGAAAACAGTACATCGACGTTTGGTTGAATGGATAAAAGGAGAGTAAATTGGCACATTCCTTAGTGTATAACATCCGAGATCAAAACACCAGCTACACTCGAATCATGAATCAAAGGATCAAACAATCGACAATGTATAAACGATGGGAAAATTGGTTAGGAAGAATGTGAATTTAGGACAATTAATCGATTGAAATGAGAGGGAAGAATAACTGACCTGGGAGAAATAGAGAGATCGGGAGAGAGATGTGAGAGTACAGAATCTGGGAGCTGGCAAAGTGGGAATGATGGTGGTTACATTAATGCAGCAACGTCGGTGGAGGTGGCAAGTGCTAGCGCTACTAGCCTACGACGGACGTTAATGCTATTAGCAACTAGCAAACGTCTGACGGTCTGAGGCTGTTGGGTCCGTTGCGTTTAGTTCTGAAGCGACTTGGGTAGTGTAGATTGGGATTTGGGAACTGAATCTCTTTTTACCAAAAATAAGGCTCATTTTCCCTTTTTTTCAAAGTCAATTTTAACAATTTTTATTAAAATTATGAATTTAGGTTTAAAAGTAGTACTTTATTAGTTGTTAATTGCGTTACTAGGAGAGTTTACATGTACTTGTAGATCTCTAAAAGGTATTTGAGTTGATCTACATCAAAGACGGGATAGTGTTATCAAAAGTTGAAAACCATTCTGGAAAAACCATGTAAAGGTGGGATTTTCTCAATCATTTTTCCTTTGCAAAATAATTTCAATCTATCGGTTTTGATATTGAAATTTTTACTCTACTGGTCACTGCAGCAAGTTAATGCGCATAGTATTCTATTTATTTTTTTGCTACAAAACTATCAATTCAATTCGATACTTCCTTAACCCAAGTCGTTATGCAATCTTGTGGTTCACTTAAGGAAACTGCAGCTTGAATTGACGGTTATTATGTGATAAATTTGGGAAAATTCTTATAACTTACAACTCTATGGCAAACGATTTTGCGTAGTGGGGGTTGGATGGAGTGAGTGATGACGTGGTGGTGGGCTCCTACTAATTCAGCAACAAGGATGGACGGAAACTAAATATTTTCGAATTAAGGATGGAAGAATACCTATCAATTCGAAGTCCCATGGCGAAAGAAATAGGGATGGAAAGAAACTAAGCATCTTCGAATGAGAGATAAGTACTCACTGAAACGCCTAATTAAACAAGGTGGTTTGGCTTAAGTAAGTCGCTTGCTTAACCGCTAATTGAATAAGCCTTTCAAGCCTTCACAATTGCAAGTTTAGGGCCTATTTCAGCTCTTGCAAAGATTGATGCATGTTCGTCATTGTTTACCGAGTGGGCCTCAATAGACGGGGCCTTGGGGTGTGAAAACTACTAAGAAGAAAGCGAAACCGCATAACCTACTTAAAGCGATCGAAATCAATCAGTGTCACACCATTAGTGTTGAGTTGGATGATTTACGTCGAATGGAGGAGCCTTATTTGTACGTTCGTGCTAAAGCAGACGTTACATGATGGAGAAAATATATTATGTATTTCCACCACAAGGCGAGTCATCATTGACAACTAAGAGGCTTATATATAGTGGTGATATGCATAATGCTCGGATAAGAAGGACGATGAAATGGTTGTCGGTGAGTATAGAAGTTGTCACCGAATCCCCATCCAGGTTTGGATAAGGCCTAAGAAGGATTGAAGGCCCTTATGTTTACGTGATTAATATTGCACTTGATGCTGAGTCCACAAAGGAGGGAATTAGACAGGCTTTGATCCTAATCCCCCCTAACAAAACTCTAGGTCCCAATGATATGCATGTTCTCTTTTCCTCGAAAATTTCTTCATATCATGGAAGGTGATATTATTCAATTTGTAAAGGGGTGGTGGCAGGTGATGGGGATTCAGAATTTATTATTTACTATATTGCCGTGCTTACGCTTAAGTGTAATAACCCCATAGATGTCGAGTGAATGTCAATTGAATAGCATTTGTAATGTGCTTAAATTTATAATAGCAACAAGTTGAAATTGTTTCTTGACTCTATTAATTTTGTAAACCAAGTGCTTTTGTTTATAAAACAAATCATCAAAGGCTATCACGTTGCATGCCTGCGGCGCGTTTTTAAAAAAGTTTCAAAAATTATTGTGAAAGGAACTTTCCACATCTTACTAACGGTCGTGGTTTTGTCGTACTAAAATTATATCTACTTCAATTTAATATGTATTTGTTGATTTTAGGCTTTGTTCTTTTCAACTTATTTAAGCATTATAGTGCTTCTTTCACAAATGATCTGATAAGATTAGAAAATTTTGTCAGAAATAATCACATCAAATCAGATCAGAAAAGTTTAGTTCAAGATGAAATCATATTAGATCAGACACAAAAAATGCAACATTAACTTATGTTATAAGATAGCATATGGTATGACTTTAAATCAACGGATGAATAGATTTGCAATTTCCAAAAAATAAAAATAAGAATTAAAAATAGTTTGACGTTCCCTCCTAAAAGGAAAAAAAAAAAAGACGCTCTCACGGCTCATTACTCATTAGTCGTAACAGGTGATGGGCCAATATAAACAACGCAGGCAATTCCACGGCCCGTATCAAACCACAGAAATTCAGAAACGCAAAAGGTCAAGCGTTCTGCTGTTTTAGGGTTTACCCTCTCTAATCTCTCTTCCATTCTTTCCCCTTTACTCCGGTGACTTCGCAAGCGCTTCCGAAAAAGATGTACGGGTCAAGCTACGGGTCTAGTTACGGGTCGGGCTACGCCTCCAGAGGGTAAGCTCTTTATACCCCTTTTTTCCCCTCTTCATCTTCTTTAATCTTATTATTATATGATATGATATGATATGATGATTTAGGGTTTTTATATGTGCTAAATTTGTTTGTTTTGGCTTCGTTAATTTGCTGATTGTTTTGCGCTTATTTGATCTCATTTGATATTCAAGAACATAAATCAATTATATACTAAGTAATTTCTTTTAATGTTTGGTTGTCGGCGAATCGTTCTACGCATTTGAACTTGCACATCGTGATTATTTGATCTAATAACCTATGTTTATTACTGAAACGGATTTTTTGAGTTGCTTAATCGACCGCAAACGATAAGTGCTCCCGGCAGTATATAGAGCTATGTACTCCGATAATGCATTTTCATTATCTTAGTTGTTAGTTGGCCTCGCTAGAGGAAAAAGCAAATAAATAATGAACTTGTGATTTGGAGTTTTTATAGCTATGTGTACTCTAGGGTGATCAACGGGTTTCTGTCATGAGATGGTTTAGGAAAGCTTTTAATGCCTGTTCTAAAAGGGAAAAAACAACTGTTTTTTGAAAACTTTCGATTCAGCTTATCCAACGTGTGACATGAGAATGAATGTAGAAATTGTCCTTGTATCACTTTGGAGACTTTTTGTCCCTTTATACTCTTAGTTAAAGACGGGACTGAACAAATTGCGAGATACTCGTCCTCATTTTCTGCAATCCAATTTATCATCACCCATAAAAAAGAAAACTCTAATAAAATGAAAGGCGTTGGTATATCCGTACCTTAGAATTGGAGCTTTCCTCAGGGCTTGAATCTTCTATGGCATTGATGTATTCTGTTATTCCTACAATATACTGATTGCAAACATCAATGGAAAAATTTAATGGGGATACAATCTTTTACACACAAAATTTAATGGTGAAATGGATTGAACTCACCCACCTCATCAAAATGATCGACTTTTTTTTTTTTTTTTATTATCATGGATGGGCTACAAAAGTTTTTAATATATATTCTAAAAGCAAAAAGCATTATGTTTCTGTTTTTTGAAGCTCATTCATGATTTTGCTTATCCATCTTGTGACCTAAAAATAAATATAGACATTGTCGTGTGTATGTTGGAAGAACGATTCTCCTTTACATATCCTGTTTTCGTTTGTGCAAACCCTAATTTTGTGAAAATAATGTGTCCTCTGCACTTTTTCCAATTGATTTTGTTGTTTGGCATTGCTTGGTTTGGTGCTCTTAAAGAGAGAGGGTAGATGTCTTTCTTTATAAATGCTGTTTAAATTATTGTTGGGATTGAGACTTTAGGTATTACTCCTAGGAATTCTGGGATGGGTTTGGTTATATTAACAGGTTAAGTCGGGGATTTTTTTCTTTGTTGGGTATGAAAAGGGCAATGTTGGGAAGCGGGGGGGTATCGGACGGGTACGAGGTCGGCTCAAAGAGACAAAGAATGATGGAATCAAATCCCTACTTCGCAGTGGGAAGCAGTCCAGCAGGATACCAGCCTTACAACTATGGAAGCAGCTTTCAGCCTTCTGGTTTTCCTGTCGTTCGCCTCAGAGGTCTTCCTTTTAACTGTACTGATATGGACATCCTTAAGTTCTTTGCTGGCCTGGATATTGTGGATGTGCTATTGGTCAACAAGGGCGGACGATTCACAGGGGAAGCATTTGTGGTGCTCGCTTCGGGAGTGCAAGCTGACCTAGCCCTGAACAGAGATCGACAGAACATGGGCCGTAGATATGTGGAAGTTTTTAGGTGTAAGAAGCAGGACTATTACAACGCTGTGGCGGGAGAAGTGAACTATGAAGGTATTTATGACAATGACCGCCCTAACTCTCCGCCAGGCCGATCTAGAAAGTCTGTGGACAAGGATCAATTGGATTACACTGAGATCCTCAGGATGCGTGGTCTTCCTTTCTCTGTGACCAAGGCAGACATATTGAAATTCTTTGGAGACTTCAATGTGATTGAGGATAAAGTCCACATAGCATGCCGTGCAGATGGTAAGGCTACTGGAGAGGCTTATGTTGAATTCTCTTCTTCAGATGAGGCTAAGAGAGCTATGTGCAAGGATAAGATGACTATTGGTTCACGTTATGTAGAGCTATTTCCCTCAACATCAGAAGAAGCAAGGCGAGCTGAATCAAGATCAAGGCAATGATGAGTACAATGTAGCTGAGAAACTTCATTTCCTGCAGTTTTTCTTGCTAGACTATGTTTACTGTTTTGTATTGTTATTGTTACTCCTACAATCGTACATTTTGTCAGTTTCTTAGTGTAGACTTAATATTGTGTCTTACTTTAGGTGCTCTGCTTTACAATACAACAAGGAATCAACCATATCGATATGTGCATGTTGTCTGTGTTGTATTTTATTTGGTGCTGTTTCACCAGAGCTTAGTATATGGCTGTAGCCGCAAATATACTTTTGCATGGGATACTACAGTCTACACTCTACACTCTACAAGCTAATACAAATTACCCAAGAGATGCATGGATTACTGCCTTTTGTCATGTTTAACATAGTGGTTGGGCGTGCAAAGTATTACTTCCCATGATTGTTTTGCCCCTTCTCATGTAGTTCTATTTCTTGGGAAATTATAAGCAAAGTTTGACTGATCACAGGAACCATAACTACTTCAATTTCGTGAGAAGTAAAACTTCAGAAGATATACAACTTGCCTATATTTTGTTAACAAAACACATCCCCTGTTTTCTATATCCATATACCTCCGTTTGCCATGATAACTAAGCTAGCACATAGCCTCATAAGTGGCAATGTGGCACTGCAGATTAAGAGTCAGAAATAGCTTGACTTGTTAGGGCTGTTGAATACTTCTTACGCGACAGTTCCTATGAGCCTAATTGAGAAAGGTTGGATGTTGGGGGCCTGCACAAGCGTGACTTGGTGATTCTCTATGGTTATCTTTACTGTAGTAGCTTGGTGTGATTTTCAACATCATGTAACGTCTTTGGATATTCTTTCAATCGCTTTTCTCATTTTTTTCCCCCTTTGTTCTTCCTGCCAAATTTATTAGTATTGCCCTTTTGCATTCCTAATCTGAACCCTTGCAAAGTTTTTCATCATTGTTGCTGATGGTGATGGTGTCGCGGTCCCAGGTTGCCGAAGGTGGGTATGTATGATTGCCAAATATCAGTTTTTGGTTATTTTCATGTAACGTATAAAAGAGAAGTACTGAAAACACGGCATCTATCATTGTTGGCGAAAAATTATTAATACTGCTGGTCCTTATTAGCAAGGGCGATGTGGATGATTGCCTGATTGGGAAGAATGGGATGGCCACGACTTTTGACTTCATGTCAATGCAATGAAACAAATAAGTGAATACTTACCATTACTTCAGTTGGAGCATTTGGCCACCCTCAAAAGACTTCCAGGTTATAGGCCCGGGGTTGGGGTTGGGGTTGGGGTTGAATTTATCAGGCACACACACTATAGCCTATAGGGCCCTTTTCTTATTCCCTTTCCCCTTCATTTTACCTGACAAAAGGGCAACTGTTGACCATCATTGATCACAACGTCCTTTTTCATTTCATGTATATGCGTTGAATGTTGAAGATGTGAGAAGAAATACCGACCACCAGGCACCAGCAAATCTGGTAGGCTGTGTTGCTCTGAGCTGTATGGTAGGCAACGTCAGCTATCGCCGGAGTGGTGCGTGGTGGTTACTACGGTGCAACAATTATCAGTATATTGGTATTCTTCGTCAATTTGAGTTATCTGGCAATTCCGTATGTATAAAAATTGTGAAAGATTTTTGAAAACGACAGATGAGAAGAATTCAATAAAATTTTATATGAATATGATTTTTTTCTTATTACATTACCGTTAAAGTATGGTCAAAGCTTAGTCAAAACAACATACTAGACCAAATGAGAAAAATGTATACCAAACTAGATCATATTGTAAAATTTTCAAATCAAATTTACTTATTTCAAGTGAAGAATAGCTTTACTCCACCATCCTGAGATTGAGTGGTTATGATATTATATCATTTGATCATTTGAGGTCAGAATTGCCTTTGCACTTTACTACATTCATCAACTAATGATTCTTCATTTATAATATAATTACTTTGGGCTACACATATAATGACGTTCTCGCAAAGCGTAGGTGCACCCATTTGTAGTCCATAGGTTG
Source organism: Patellifolia procumbens (assembly GCA_947645195.1). Classification (NCBI taxonomy): domain Eukaryota; kingdom Viridiplantae; phylum Streptophyta; class Magnoliopsida; order Caryophyllales; family Amaranthaceae; genus Patellifolia; species Patellifolia procumbens. Next base: position 8,695,022 of record CANSGD010000144.1, read on the forward strand.
GCTAGTATGAACCCTTATTTGCATTTTGCAAGAACTTTGGAGGGTTCGATTTGAAGAATCGCTCATTAGTGTTTCAATACATTTAAAAAAATTCTGTTTTCTTTTTTATTGTCAAAACTCTTCTATTTTTGGGATATTAGCGGTAAAAAGGATGCATTATCATGTGAGTATAATTATGTATTAATAATATGGATAAAATCAATGTTAGATATCATGAATTTTCAACTTTTAAGACAATAATTTTATATTATAGAAAAGACTTCGATCTTAAGGTTATCTCGCGGAAATCAACCTATTATATTGGTCCATGCCTCCAAACTTTAAATTTTGAATTCATCTCTATTCTTCAATTGAAGTTTGCACAATTAGACCAAGCTAGAAAAGAGAAAAGAGAAAAGCGAGATTTGATACCCGATCATTACCAGTTACCAAAGATTGAATACAAACTATTCTTGGTCTAAGCGGGTTTAAAGAATGAGGAATTAAGTCTGATTTCATGTTCAATCAACTTGTCAATTTATGTACATCCTTTATTTGCTATTGATACATGGGCAAAGGACAAGGAATCAATTCCAATTTCGCATACTTAGTAAGCGTGATAGTGTGTTTTCGAAATTTAATTGCGTCTTATATAGATATATGTACGAAATAACTATAGATGAATTGAGTTTCAGATTGGTTGCTTGATTCCAGAAATGAATCCAACGAGGGGGTGAAATCAAAGTACAAATGAGTTAGATCAGGTCTAATTTTTTCAGAATCAAATAAAATAGTACGATTGAGTAATATTTCAGACGCAAAACCGGTACAATAAGACAATTAGGATAAAAATCTCTACTCTTGACTTTGCTTGCCAAGGAAGTAGGAGTAGTATTATTTTAGGGAAGTGATTAAGACAATTAGGATAAAAATAATATTAGGGTACTAATAATACAACTAATACGAAAATGAAGTTTTGTATACTTACGAAAAGGAATTGACCAAAAGAAAATAAAAAAGAACTGTTTCAACTCTATAAAGAGTAGAATTGGACAACTACGAGGACAAGTAGTGTACCTTGGTGGTAGGAAGAATTTTCAACAAAATTTCTCCATTTCTTCTCTCCTCTCTCCGTGATAGCCACCATCAATGCAGAGCTGTAAATATTAACATATGATGTGAAGCAAAGTTTTGATCTTTATCTCCATAATTAAAGAAATCAAGGAAAAAAATAAAGAAGTGAAGCAGAAATGGGTAACTTGCTAAGTTGCTTTGGAGGATCAACTACTCATGAATTACGCCATGAAATTCTCACACCCACTTCTTCAGGTGCTCTTTTACTCTTGCCTTATGCAAATTTTCACTATTTTAGCATTACATGCTAGAAAACGGGCTTTTATAAGGATACGCGACTTACATTAAGTTTCCGTGCAACATAGTATCTGGTCGGGTTACGTAAAATTTCTAGACAAAATTCTTTGGTTAATGGTGTTACTTTATGGATTTTGCTTTTTCAATATGTTACCTTACCTAAGAGTGTATGTTTCATACAACTTTTTTTGGTGTATACTTTCAAAAGATGGTGTCTTGATAATTAATTATTATCATGTTCTAATTTTAGCTAAAATTGTGTTTTTTTGATGTAGAATTCTATATTTCTTTGTATGTTACAGGATTTTCTGTTAGAGAAACATCTAATAAAGGGTTTTCAGAGAGCAGTAGTTCAGGAAACAGTGGGTTTTCATTTGGAGATCAGCTGAGTGTAGGGGAGACTTTCCCTAGTGGAGAATTATTGGAAAAGCCAAATTTGAGGGTTTTCAGTTTTGGGGAGTTAAAGAGTGCTACAAAGAATTTCAAGCCTGAAACACTTCTTGGTGAAGGAGGGTTTGGGAGAGTGTACAAAGGCTGGATTGATGAAAAAGCTAATGTTTCTTCTAAAAGTGGGATGAAAATTGCTGTTGCTATTAAAAAGTTGAATTCAGAGAGTTTGCAGGGTTTTGAAGAATGGCAGGTAATCATATTGATTTCATAATCCAGCATAGAAATTTTCAATCTTTAAGCATTTGTTTGTTAATTCATTATTCCCCTATGTATGTATTATCTGTCATTGCATTTGGGTCCAAGATGGTGTTCTGTGACTTTATGTTGTCTGGCTAATAATGATGTTGTTTAGCGGCTTCTCTCGAATTAGCAACCATTGTTGTGGATGAAAGTTTGGAGTTTTGGACTCACCATAGGGATCTTGCAATAATAATGCTTCAATGTTTTGATTTTTGAGTTGATAGTAATTGGATTAATAATTGTGTTTAGCTGGCATTTGTTCAATTGTGGGAAGTTTAGTAGAGGTTGGAGAAAAACTGTAAAAGTTGTAGTACGGATTAGGACTTCTGCACCAGAGATAGAGAAAAAGGGTTACCCCTTGGATCAGGGGAGGATCCAGGGGCGGGCCTACCTAGGCCATGGCCCGCCCCATCAATAGAAATTTGTTATATATTAAATGTTTCGTAGCTAAACAAATTTGCCAATTATAGTATTTTTTTTTAATATACATGTAATATATGCATTTGGCCCGCCCAATAGTTATTTTCTAGATCCGCCACTGCCTTGGATATTTGCTGATGATGGAGAGGCAGTTAATCTTGTCCCACCCTCTTTAGTGACTTTGGTCCTTCATGCATATTGTTTCCAACTCGCTTTTCTCAAGTTGCATAATATAAATTAACTTTTGGTATTTCTTAGAACCGATGACTGAAATTTCAACAGCTTAGTCTTCAGTAGTTGAAGAAAAGCTAAGAACTTAGTAATATCATGTGAAGGTGAAAGATTGAAACTGTTGACCAGGGTTAAAATATGAACTGTTTAAGATGATGAATTTCTAACATGCTGATTGTTACTGCTTGATTCTGCTAAAGTTGCAAGTCGTTTAAAAAGATTATGATAGTGACTCTGTATCTCTGTCTTTTACAGCTAATAATTGTTGTTTAACCACTAAATAAACCAATGATGGTTGGGCTACCCTCATGCCGATTTTGACCTAGTATTTTCCAATAGAAAGAAGAGATCAGAAAAGATTTATGCTTGAAGTATTGTTACTTGCTTGTTAATTTTTTACTTTAGTTTGGATAAAGTTTCAAACCAATTATCATAATTAAACAATGAGTCGCACAGCTGATAAGTGATAACATATGCAAGACTCTAAATCGCTAACTGTTCAGTGGTGAACAAAGTGTATATTATTATTTATCACTAGTACCCATATCTTCTTTGCATCATGCTCTTAGGTGGTAAGGGCAGTAAATATTTTGTTCTCCACAGAATGCTTAAGAATGCTTAACTGAATATGCCAACTCATAAGTCATAACATATAAGTATCTGAATTTTGATTGACTCTGCTCAACTGCATCTTTTGTTCTGATTGTCTGTTCAGATTTTGAATCGAAAACAGAATCTAGCATATTACTAGTGGTTACTCTAATCTTTCAATGTATCCAGCTTTAGAAGTTATATTATTAGCAGGATCATCTTTATAATGCGTCTAGCTTTCTTCATAGTTAAGTTATCTGACAGGTATTCCTTGGGCCTTGTCTTATTTGCTGCTTCTGCTAAAATATGTAGTCGGAGGTCAACTTCTTGGGAAGGCTATCCCATCCCAACCTTGTAAAGTTGTTGGGGTATTGTTGGGAGGACAAAGAATTGCTTCTTGTGTATGAATATTTGCCTAAAGGGAGCCTGGAAAACCATCTATTCCGGAGTAAGTTTTTTAGGAGATGGATTGCCAACATTATTGACCTTTTATTTTAATACAAAATAAAAGCTTTATTTTAATTTACAGGGAATTCCTCAATGGAACCACTTAGCTGGAGCAGGCGGATGAGCATAGCTTTGGGAGTAGCTCGAGGCCTAGCCTTTTTGCATAGTTCGGACAAACAAGTCATATATAGAGATTTTAAGGCCTCAAATATACTTCTTGATGTGGTATGGTGAATGACTTTATACTGCTATATATCTTGGCTATTGTGATAATCTTTTAGATTTCCAATAGTAAACAACTGATCCCATGATTTTATTTTAATCGTTCCACTTCATTTTCATGGTCAAACTTTGATCTCCTAGTCTACGAACATATACTCCATGAACAATATCATCATATGCAATTTTGTTTGATTAGTATTGATGTAGTTTCATCCTACCCTTTTTCCCGAATAAATACATATTAAAGATATTGATTGTCAAAGGTGTGTATTAGAGTGGGTAAAAGCAAACAGAACAGTTTATATAAAAAGGAAGTATCAGCATTGAGCTAGGAAAGCTACTTGTAGGCTGTAGCTATGACCTCATTACTCAGGTCGTCTTTCAGGACCTTAAAGGTTTCTACGATTGTAAAAATTGGAAATATTTGACATTGAACTATATGCACACGGTGAAAAATGAAAAAGATGTGAAAAAATCTGACAGGGACTTAACAGAAAAATAATGTTTGCTGGATGTGTCCAGATGTTGAAGTGGTCATCCGGAATTTGCTTGCTGTGTCTTTCTAGTTTCATCTGTTCTCGTTTTACCCTGACCACAGAATTACGAGGCAAAGATATCAGATTTTGGTTTAGCTAAACTGGGGCCATCTGGTGGGAAATCGCATGTCACAACCAGAATCATGGGAACCTTCGGGTATGCTGCTCCAGAGTATGTTGCAACAGGTAATGTTTCTAGGACTCCTGACAGAAGTTGAAGAAATTTTTAGTTCACATGGTGGCTTCCTTAGTCTAACTAATCTTGGATAGCTTAAAGTACGGTTGCGTACATTTAGACCTACCTCAACTCTACCGTTATTGGGATTTATATGGATGGGGGTGCTTTTATTTGATAAAGAGGGCTCTCTCTGACAGTCATCAATTCACAGCTGCAAAAGGCCTGTGGCCCATCACTCCAAGAGATGCAACTACGAGGGAGTGTCATGCTGTGAACTTAACCTGTTTTTTGTTGACGTAAACTCATCTTTGGTGCAATGAACTAAATTTAGCTGAACTAACTTATAATTACTGAAACTTGTTTTTATAAGTCAGCAGAAAAGAAAGCCTGATTGTTACCCAATGTTTCTTAGGTCACTTATATGTGAATAGTGATGTATACGGATTCGGAGTTGTGCTGCTTGAGATGCTTACTGGATTGCGAGCAGTTGATTTGAACCGCCAGAAAGGGCAGCAAAATCTTGTAGAATGGATGAGGCCTGATCTATCCAACAAGAAGAAACTAAAAGGCATTATGGATCCACGACTTTTTGATCAATACTCGCTCAAGGCAGCATATTTGTTGGCCCAAGTTACTTTAAAATGCCTCAGACAAGAGCCAAAAGCTCGGCCTAGCATGAAAGACGTAGTGGAAGTGCTACAAAAAGCCGAAGCCCTTAAAGTCAAGAACAAGACACACAATGGAGAACAATCTGCAGCTAACAACAGTAAAGAGTCTGACGTTTCTCGTCGTTCGCCTTACCATCCACAACACCATGGCCAAAGGACAAGGACGGGATCACCGTCACCTAAGTGTCAATGAAATTGGAAAGCATAATCTAAGACACAGGTTTGGTCGTGGAAGTTCCCAAAAATTCATCATTGTTATTTTGTTTTGATTATTTTGCTTAGCATGTCGGAGCAATTTTTGGCGTGGATGTTTGTTTTCTGATCATGTTGTAATATCTGAAATCGTTCGGTTTAATGAATACAAGGAGAATGTATGATCAGTCAGTCGCACTAGTTTTTATTCAAAACTTTATGTTAATGATTGCTAGTAGTCTTTCTAATTTGTTTATTCGACTGTAGTACTTCATATCTAAATGTTTGCTCAAGGGAAACAGGGCAAGTAACTTCGTTGCAAGGGAAGACAGGATCCAGCTACAATTTTTTAGCTTCCCTACAGTATTTTCAGTGCGAAATTTGCAGTTAATGATGCGAGACAATTCGGACTAAGATTTTCTGTAACTTGATGCATATTAGGCTATTAGCATGTGCTACCATAAAAACAAGGTAATTGATATGGAGGGTTTTGTACTTTGTTTCCATATAAATAGCATGACAAGGAAGTAACTGAGGCGTGACTGCCTGAGGGGTAACTTAGAATTTGTTACTACATGTTTGATACTTCCTTTGTCGTTTTTATTAGATCTACGATTTGTCTTAGGACGTTTATCAAAAGAACACTTTGAACATGGGTAGTGATTTACCCACTTTAAAAATTAATCGAGACATTCCTAAGGCATGAAAAACTGTGCTCTGATAAAAATAGTGTTTAAATCAATTTTTTTTTACTTTGAACAACAATATTTTCTATTTTGCACAATTAAAAATTTGAGACTAATCATGAAAAAATATATGTTGGATGAATCTAATAACATGTCACAAACTATGCTATTCCTAACGTATGAATATTAAAAAATATGAGTTTATGACTAAAGTAGAGCGGATAAATAGTGGCACCTGCTACTTAAGAATCGTTCCCTAGCCTGGACTCAAGAACTCTTTTAAGAAATATTGACTTTGAAACCCTTCTATAACAAAAAAAGAAGCAAAAGAAGTGCATATTATCGTATGTTACCTTACTTGTCACAGTTTGTATTTTTGTAATGCATCTTTTAACGACTTAGTTACTTTTTTAACGAAAAGCTTTAGTCACTTAGTAATAATAGTTTGTCTCATCTATGTCATAAGACATACTCCGTTCAAAAGGCCATATAGATTGTCGTAAATGATAGAAAAACGCAATGAGCGTTTTTCTAAAGTAGCATATAACGATTTGGTTTTTTTCCAGTGTTATCTGTAGCAAAAAAATCCATCCTCATTCCTAATATCTAATTTATTTCGGGAATTGATTTCTTTATGTTAACTTACCGAGCAACAATAGTATAATACCTGGCGGGCGTGTCTGATTGGTTAGGTATTAATGCAAGAAATGAATGGCGTGCCGCATTGAAACTTGAAACGAGCTGAAATTAAGGGTGTTAATGTGTTATACTGTTAGTTGGGGGCCTAGGGCAATGAAGGAGGAAAGGAAGACAACAGAAGATCGTTCAAAAAAAACCCAATAAATGAAGTGTGTATCAAGTAGACTAGTGGTATGTAAATTTGACAATGATAATTATTGATATTTGATAGTAACTCGTAAGAAATAAAAATGTGCATGGAAGGACGGCAAGGACCTTGTGCTAGTGTGCATATTTGAAATTAATTTAGGTTGTTTCAATTCATCTTATTTTTTGCTAAATTAAACTTATTTTTATTGAATTAAACTAATCATCAATATATACATATATACTAAAAAAGAAGTGAAACTATTGGGTTAGACCGTCAGACCCAATAGTTTTCATCGGACGAAGCCGCGAGAACGGCGCCGCTGCTCCTTCTTCTTCATCTTCTTCCTCCGCCGCCGTGCCGCTGCTCCTTCTTCTTCATCTTCTTCCTCTGCCGCCGGCGCGCGCTGCTCCTGCTTCTTCATCTTCTTCCTCTGCCGCCGGCGCGCGCTGCTCCTGCTCTATCATTGAGATGCTGATGTTTGGAAAGCCATTAATTATGTTCAACTTCTACTTCTACCATTGATGCCATTGATGCCATTGATGAAGAAGAAGGAGAAAGTGAGAAGAAAGAAGAGGTTAGTGTTTTTTATTTTTTTATTTTTAGTTAGTTGTTAAATGAAAGAAAAATAAAACCAACTGAAAGAAAAATATAAGTAACTGAAATAACTACATACCTTCCGTTAAAAGGATGAAGGTATGTAGTTACTCCCTTTTTTTCATTTGCTTCTAACTTGCTTTCATTTACTCCCCTTTATTTTCATTTGCTTCTTAGTTACTTTCATTTACTCCCCTTTCTTTTTCATTTACTCCCCTTTTTTTTTTTTCATTTGCTTCTTAGTTACTTTCATTTACTCCCCTTTCTTTTTCATTTGCTTCTAACTTGCTTTCATTTACTCCTCTTTTTTTTTCATTTGCTTCTAACTTACTTTCATTTACTCCCTTTTTTTTCATTTGCTTTCATTTACTCCCCTTTTTTTTCATTTGCTTCTAACTTGTTTTCATTTAGACTAAAACACGTAAATGAAACAATAAGATAACTAACTGAACTTAAAAGACATCCAACTGAAATAAAAAAGATAAACTGAAAATTTTTGAAACTAACTGAACAAAAATTGAAACCAACTAAACAAAAAATGAAACCAACTGAAACAAAAATGAAACCAACTGAAAGTCGTCCGACCAAATGTTATAGTCAGACGCGTTTGACCCAATACCTTCTCAAAAAAGAATAATTTTGTGAGCATATGGCGCCACATAGACATGACAACAGATGAGATTTGGCCTTAGATGAAATAGTCTCTACATTGTAGTAAGGGGTCTTGCTCAATTACTAGAAAATAATAAATTGATGCAATAAAATTTTTAAAAAAATCAATAACCCAAATCAGTACAAAGAAACTAAAGTTCTTTAACTTTTTTTCATTTACATGCGGGGATGTGGGAGATGAGCAGGAGGAAAATAGGGTAGGGGAGAAAAAGGTATAATATGAGGAGGCTATTTTAGGCATTTAGGGAGGTTTAGGGATTGCGTTTAGCAACCATGTTAACTATTTTTATAATTTTTTATTTTTACAAATACCTTTTATTTCGGGAATTCAGAAACACAATAAATTTGTAATTCGGGGGAGTTCAAGTCCAACCTTAGGTAGTTGCAAATGACAGTTCGAGGTGTTCCTAGGCCGAGGTACTCCAAAACAACAATGGTGAGCTACCCCGGGATTGTACCCAGGATCATCCCTCTGATGCTTAAGTCAGATATGAGATCAGGTAGGAGTCAGAGAGTAGTACTAGCAAGTGTGTTGGAATTAGGGGTGTAACTAAGCCGAGCCGGCTCGTAGAGCCCTCGAGCTCGGCTCGGTCAAATCTCGGCTCGAGCTCGGTCAACTTCGAGCTCGAGCCGAGCCCGAGCTATACTTTAGTCATTCGAGCTCGAGCCAGAGCCCAGCAAAGCTCGGCTCGTTTGAGCTCGGCTCGGGCTCGTTTTGGAGTTATTTAGTGGACTACTTTGTTATTCCTATATTTTGAACCTTAACTAGTCTATTGTATTAAGTTGTTTGTTATCTTATGAAAGACCTTGATTACCTTAAATTTGTGTCTGGTGAAATTTTGCATATTTTGCTTTATTTAAGGAAGAGTCGTAACCATTAGACAGGTAAAAAGAAAAACGAGCCGAGCCCGAGCCGAGCTTGAGCTCGAACATTTGGAAAAGAGCCGAGCTCGAGCCTCATGTAGGCGAGCTCGTCGAGCTTCGAGCCGAGCTCGAGCTCGATCAAAGTGAGTTCGAGCCGAGCTTGGTCGAGCTCGAGCTCAGCTCGGCTCGTTTACACCCCTAGTTGGAATGCGTGTAAAAACGTATCTGACTGATCAGGTCCAAATACTATTTATAGGTAGTACTTGGATGATGTCATCTGGTGAAGGTGATGCCATCATAAAGGCCTTTTCATCAATAGGTTTGACTGAAAGCCTGTACTTTCTGGCTTGGAGAGTTCAGGGGCAAAACGGTAATTTTATACCTCAGGTGTATTTTGGTATTTTCACCAATAAAGTGGGCCAAGATTGGACTGGGTCCAAACACCTTTCAAAAAAGAGTTAGTCTTGTAAGAGGCTACCTAATTTTAACTTAAATTTAGGCAACAACCTAATTAAACCCAACATTATGAAGAGAATAAATCGTCTTTCAAAACACAGTGACGAGTTTAATGAATTTCGTAATCAGTTTAATTCATTTAGTAATCACATTTTTAAATTCATTCAGTGACTAATTCAATCTATTTAGTGACTAATTTAATCCATTCAGTAAGTCATGAGCTTATTAATAGAATCTGAACTTTACTTGATCGAATTTTAACATAACTTTAGACCGCCTCTTCTAATAACTTCTATGAAAATTTGACAGGAAAAATCTGACCTTTGCCGGTCATCCACCACTGGTACCACCTTTAAGTAATCCCACCTTTGGGATCCATTTGCTCATATTGGGCCGTCACTTGTTGGTGACTTACAATTGTAGGCAATCTTTCCTAATTACGTGATTAACAACTAATTAAGTATATTGTAAATCTAAATTCTTAATTATAGCCTTAAGTTAAATTTATATAAAAAAAAGTTAACTTTTTTTTAATAAAAACCCCTTCTGCCAGCCACCTGGACCCCCATCCCTCCCCCACCCTACCACCCCTCCTCCTCCTCCTTCTTCTTCCGGGTCAATGACTTCTTCTAATTCTAAATTTTAGCCTTACTGAAATGAGCCTTACAAAGGATTTACCCATCCAATACCTGTTTTTTTACACCGCCAGCTCCGACCGTCATTTCTACTGCACCGTAAGTGGTCAGATACTTGACCCGGTGGCGGAGGGGGAAGTGGGTTAGGTGGTGGGTTGAAGTCGTCTTTGTTGATGGGTTTTGGTTTGACCCAAATAGGATCCGAAATCGGGGTTTAGGGTTCGGAGTTGGAGTGGGTATTGGAGTTGGAGTGGGTGAAGATGAAGCGTGTCGTTTTGCAGCACCAATCAAGACCGTCTGTTCATAGGGGGAGTGGTAGCAGAGGTGGGGGAGGGGGTTGCTGGCGGGTGAGAGAGGACGGGATTGGGGGTTGGGTTTTTTTTAAGTTGATATTTTTTTTAAAAAAGTCAACGATTATTTTTACGCTCAAACAAGTTACAGGTAATGAGTATAAGCAGATGAAGCCTAAAAATAGACTTATTGTTGAATTATCAAAAGACAATACCATTAATAAAAGATCAAACAAAAATCAAATCTTTTACTATTAATTTTTTCCTAACTTTTATTTAGAAAAAACTATCAATTCTTCCTCAAACCGTTCCCATAACCAAACTGTATGCGATGTGACCATGTGTGCATTTTTAAAGTATTTTTTTTAATTTTACTACAACCTCCGTAACGGATAACTTATAACAATTAGACATTTTCTACTCACACTTTATGTCAAATTGTTGCAAGTAATGCGTTACGGACGGACTACGGGTGGGAGTTGTTGGTTCTTGGTAGTCGCGTGCCCCTGATAGACTGATTCCGACAAAGAAAGCAAAACAAAACTTGACTATTATTCTCCATTTTCAAATCCCCAGTTTCACTACAATAATAGTGTTCAACTCTGCAACTCTCTCCCTCCATTCTCTCTCTCCAATCCTCCATCCATGGCGACTACCGGTGTAAGCTACTTCACCGGCGCCAGATTAGTAACGCCACCACCAAACTGGTTCGGTAGCAAGTCGCCGCAACTTCCGCGCACAGTAATCTCAGTAAAAGCAAGTCGCCGCAACTCATATTCATGGCGGAGATCAGCCACAACCGAAACAACAACAACAACAACAACAACAACTGCAGAATCGAGTGTAACTGAGAATGATATTAACATCAACGGAAAATCTGTAATTGCAGAAACAGTGAAAGAGCATGATTATGAAGCTAAAAAGAGTTGGAGAGATTACTTTGAACTTGCTAAGTTCATCATCGGATCTGATGGTGGTCCACCTCGTTGGTTTTCGCCGTTAGAGAGTGGCTCTACAGGAATTAGATTGCAAAATTCACCTCTTCTTCTCTACTTGCCCGGTCTGTTTCTCTTTCCACTTTTATCTTATGATTTTCGAGTTTATGACTATGCTTTTCATTGTTATGCTACAAACTATGCCAAATCCTAATATAGTACAAACCTTTTTATTAAGATTATTTCTACATAGATGAAGGCATTTAAGAACTAAGAAATGTCTCTATTATCACCGTTGTGAATAGTTTTATGCTCATGATATTTGTGGAATGTATATACAACAAGTGTGTGCGTAAGATTGTGGTGCGTTTTTTTCGTCTAATAAACTTATTTGATCTTATTAGAACTTGTCCAAAGTCATTTTATAAGGTGTTAGAACTTATCATAACTTATTAAGCATGACACTTTTTTTTTTTGAGGTGAAGAGAACGCGCTTGAATGTTGTCTATTGAATGGCAAATCATGTTAATGAAAATTAAAGTATCACCACAATTTACTAGCTATATTAATATGGTGACATTTTTGTTTTAATTAAACACTTGTAAATCAATTTAAAGTCTTTGTAAATGAGTATAACATTGAGTTTGAAACTCTGGACAAACTGTCGCTGATAAGCAAGCTGGAGGAAGTTGAGGATTAATTCAAGTCATCATGGCTCTTATGAACATGCAACAACAAAAAAAATTTTATTTTGGGGAAGAAAGATATGTTGATTCCGTTTTCCAATGGAGTCAAAGGCACTCTATTTTTTGGTTTTGGAATATGATGGAACAAAGCAAATGACTTCCTAAACAAATTGCACTTGTTATACGCAGGTGGTCATTGCATTTCCGACACAATTTTTGTTTTTGGGTCATGTGAAAACAACCTCTTTGTGTATTCAATACAAGGGGAAGGTTGTGTACATCTGATCCCTTTACCTCGCCTTATGGTGGGAGCCTTTGTAATGTTGTTGAAGAAAGATATGTTCATAGCTGTTATGATGACATGTACAGCCCCCAATTGAATTAAACCGACCCCTAATGTAGTACTTCATTAAGATATTTGACCAATTATATAGTAGTAGCATTTATCAAATGTCTCTTACTTAATGATCATTACGGAGATTATGTTGATGAGGAAACATGAAGAGGGAAAACTTTGATTCGAGATTTACGGGCAAATACCTTAGTATAAGTTACCTCCTCCAATTTTTCCTTTTAGTGGGTGGTGCACGAGATTTAGGAAACCTTTGTGATTAAAGAGGGTGAGATATGCAAAATGGGCCCATGTAATGAGGAGAGAGAACCATATGCCAAAAAAGATGTTGTAAGTAAGGTAAAATTTCCAGAATAGGAAAATGTTCGACTAGAAGCATGAAGAAGTATTATGGCATGTAGAAAATGTTTAAGAAGAAATATTAGGAGGGGAAAGCTTGTACTGGTGGTATGAACGTTGGTGTAATTTTAGCATGTAAAGCTGGCTATTGGTTAGGCTATATTAAGCCAGGCCACAAACTTGGGAGGGAGGGACTTTCATAAGAGTTGGTTATGTGTGTGGAGTGTGGTATAGAAGCAACTAACTAGATAAGTGATATCATTAGGTGTCAATTACTCCCTTCGCTCCAAAATACAAGATTTATTTCCCTTTTGCATGGTCTCCGAGGCTGAACAGTCAAAACATTGACCATTAATATCTTCAATTACACATTAATAAAAGAGTTGATGTTTCAAAAATATACATCGAGACGTTTCTAACAAAGATATCATATAATACTTCTTTTTCTTTTATGGTAGTGAAAAAATACGGTCAAAATTTGATGAACTGTGATTCTTAAAAAGTCAAATGGATCTAGTTTTTGGGACGGAGGTAGTATTTGCTAAGTTGACTAATCAATTGCATTGGGGAACAATTTGCATGATTATACAAATGACAATTAGACATTGACTCATTTTGTTCAATTTAAATTTATACTTATTTGTAGCCTTCACGGAATTAGAGGATTGAGCCCAATGCTCTCTTCCAAGACACCAGCCCAACTTCCATCCTCTTTTTGTTTGGCCAAATCTCTCTTAAAAAGGGTTTATCATCTTCTTTTAATGGGTACTTGTGGTAGTCAACTAGCTTAGTGATGAAGTCATTGGGGGTGGTACGCATGATTGGAGATCTACATCACTGTTCTCCGAAAGTAAATTAACGGACTAGCTTTGTTTAATCTTTCGTTATTCTTTCTTATGTTTATTTTTCCAAATATATGAATTTTCTGCATAATTTAGGGCTTTTGAATTTGTTGCTTTCTAAAATACAAATACAAATTTCAGGATTTGATGGTCTTGGAATTGGACTTGTTTTACAACACCAAAAACTGGGCAAGTGAGTATTACATACTTCATCACCAATTATGTTACTTATATGCTTTTACATTTTCATCACACTTGTAAGCTTGCTGGTGTAGGTTATACCCTGTTTCATGTACTAGTAAGTCTCATTTAGGGCTGTGTAAGTCCACCCCACCTTTTGTGGTAAAAGGGTCACCTTTCAAATTTTTACGGGGTCACTTTTAGAGTTAAATGGGTTTCAAGGGAGTCACTTTTGGACAAGGGGTCACCTTTTACCTTGAAGGGGTCACTTTGACCCTTTTATGATAGCTAATGGTAGGATAGTTTTATTTAAGAATTTGTATTTTATGTACACATCTTTGCCTTTTCAGTCTACAAATATTGATGAATATCAATTTGCAAAATTAAGAAAAGTATGTTCTTCAGGAAGCTTTACAATGACCTATTATTATCTATATGTGTCAAATGGAGTATCAACAAAGATGCAGAGGACTTGTCCTTGAGCCTGCTAAAAGCCTTTATCGCATAATATAAGACTTTTACTTTTGTTGCTTTTACTATCCAGACTAATGGGATACTCTTTTTCTTGTCAAGGTTTTTTGATCTATGGTGTTTCCATATACCTGTTGAGGATCGAACTTCTTTTCGAGGTCTACCTCTTTTCTCTTACGCTTCTGCAAACGATTGAACATTTACATAATTATGCATAAAGTTTTTTGACTTGTTTATTCATGTCTATTACTCTGTTCTGTACTATTATAGTGACAAGCACTAAGCAGGATTAGGAAATTATGAATATTATAAATGTACGCTTATTTTAGAAATATTATGCCCCACCCCCTCCTGAACTTTAATATCTGCTATCTAATAGTCAATATAATTTGCTATTATCATTCTCTCTGCTTTAGAACTGGTTCAGCTGGTTGAGAAAACTGTAAGGTCAGAGAATCAGCGTTTCCCCGAGAGACCAATATATCTTGTTGGAGAATCAATTGGAGGATGTCTGGCGTTAGCTGTGGCAGCTCGAAATCCTGACATTGATCTTGTCCTTATTTTGGCTAATCCTGGTAAGTCCTATCTTTTGTGTAACCAGTTTGTGCTTGTACGCCTACCTTGTTGATTTCCTTTATAACAGTTCGTGAGCTGAAGTAGCACCAATCTCGTGATCTCCAAGTTTGTAACATAATATACTAGTAGTCTGAATGATTTCCTAGAATAGCTAAACAACTTTGGCAATGCATGGCTCTTATCTAACTACTAATTGGAGTGGCATCACTATGATTTCATCTATTCAAAAAGTAACTGCAAGTGTTCGAGGATCCTTTATCATAGGACATATTTTGGAGAAGATACAATCTGGATTTCTTTGTTAAAAAATGTATCTTAGATTCTCATCATAACATTCATTAAATTATTGACGTCTTCGCAAAAAAAGTGGATGTCTTCCGCTACCTTGGATCTATTCTCAAAATGATGGATAACTCAATGGAGATGTGACTCATAGAATTCACGCGGGTTGGTTAAACTGGCTTCCTTTTGATTCTGATATGCTGCATAGATTGAAGGGAAAATTGTACCACATGACAATCAGGCCTCCTTTGTGTTCGACACGGGAACAATGCCACGTCCATAAGATGAATGTGGCATAGATGCGTATGTTATGGTGGATGTGTGGTTACACAAGGAAGGACAGAGATGAGATGATACATGAGAAAGTTGGAATTGCATCTATTGAAGAAAAGATGAGGGAAATCGCCTAAGATGGTTCGGTCATGTGAGATGGAGACAAGGTGACGTAAGACTTGAAGATTGGAGGAGTGGTTAAATTGTAAAGGGTATGAAAAGACCTAAGATGACATGGATGAAGGTAATTGAAAGCGATATGGGTTTACTTGGGATCAATGGCAGCATGACGTTGGAGAGGGTAGAGTGGAGGGATCACGTGGCTGAAGGGGTGTGATTGTCTTTTTTGTTTTTCATTGTCTTTGCCACTTGTAGATGCCATGTCTTTTTTCTACGAGTTTTGCAAACGATTCATGTTAGTGGACCCCATTTTATTTGGATAAGGCTTTGTTGTTGCCGTGGTTGTACACTTAGTTTTAAAAAGCGCGCCTCAGGCGCGCCTAGGCGTCAGGCGAAGCGAGGCGCGTGGAAAAACGCCTCCGGCCAACGAGGCGAGGCGTTTTCCTAGAGGCGCGTGAAGGCGCGCGCTTTTGGCCGCCTTACAGGAGGCGCGAGGCGCGCCGCTTGTAGCGCCTTCGAGGGTGAAGATCGAGATAAAGTAAATCTGAGTTGAAAATCAAAAAACATGAAGTTATTTCTTCGAATCAAAGCTTACCTGGGCTTTATATCTCAATATCGAACATAACCCCTCAATTAATTTCATTAAATTGTATCAAATTGAAGGCTAAATTGAAAACCCTAATTCGGAAACCCTAATCTTCGTGAGTGTTAATTGACGGCCGTTGCTCGGCCGGTGACGGTTGAGATTGCCGCAGACCTTGCCGACGGTCTCAAGTCTTGCCGGCGGTAGGCAGTGAATAGGTTTCAGGCGAGTTCTCGTTATCTTCATCGTTTCCTCTTGTGCGATGTCTGATTGTTTGGTGTGTTCTTTTTTTTTTTATTATTAATCTTGCTGACTTCAAAAAGTAACCACCCACCCACTAGACTAGTACTACTCACTAGTTTAGTCAGTAACTCAGTATCACATGTGACATAGAAAAGCCTTTTTCCCTTTTCTTTTGAAAATTTAATATAACTGGATTAAGTATAATCAAGTATGCAAATAAAAAATATTGAAAATAAAAATATTTAAAAATTGCGCCTCGCCTACGAAAAGCGTGCGCCTTCGCCTTGCGCCTTGCGCCTAGGCTCCAAGGACCCTTTGCGCCTCTGTGCGCCTCGCGCCTTTTTAAACTAAGGTTGTACAAAAAGTTTGTTCAATGTATTTAGTTATCATCACTTCTCTTTGATTAGTTATGTCCATAATTTCTGTCTAGGGATACATAATTCACTGAAATCTCGACACACCGTTTTGATCATAAAGGAGGCTATCATTAGGCTACTCCATGATTGCGAAATTTTACAGTGAAAGGAACCAAAGATTAACTTTCTCGTTGTTTGTTTTCTTACCTGCATGAACTAATTATAAACCTTATTGAAATTGGTCTTGCAGCTACATGTTACGACAAGTCACATCTGCAATCTCTATTACCTGTGTTGGAAGTCATTCCTAGCGAGATTTCTCTTTTCAGTATACCATATACACTCAGCCTAATAACAGGTCTTGTTTCCTTTTTCCTTCTATCGCATTCCAATATATATTGCTTCATGCCTTCATCTCTATGCCAACACATTCTGCATTCAGACTGTAAAACTGGTTACTATGTCCTAGGTTTCCTGGTTCATTTACTTGTAGAATATTTTATACCTTTATTGGCTAAGCAGTTTGGGGGGTCACATGTAAGTCTTACTCTAGTTCCTGAACGTTTGGGTTCCATATGGAGGACAGGGAGCTCTAGAAGAAGCGCTAGTGTTCACTGCCTCCTTAATATGCTAGCTACCTATTATTCATTTGATCGATATAATCTTTTATACCTCTTGAATTCAGCAGTATGTGTTGTCACATGGTAGAATGTGATCAAGCTCTCTTAACATTCTGTTTTTATATGGACGACTGGAAGTTCTTGAATAGTTGCTTGCTCAAATGGTTACCTATCGCTAATTATTTCTCTAACTGTAGCTTACTCCATCTGCTTTTTTTGGTCCCATATGGAGTATTTGATTGGTGTTGGACTGCATGTCTCACGACTTCTGCAAACCAGTTTCTATGTTTTCCGTATAATCTTGTTTGAGACCAATTATAAGCAACTCTTAAATTATTGGCCGTACAGCTTATAGTTGATCTAAGGGTGCAGTGTCTAGCCGTGACTGTCAATGGCTTTTGACCTCCATATCTTCAATCCCGTCATCACGTGAACTGTATGGGGGTAGGTTGCAATTCCAGTCAAGATACTAAACCTCGAAGATAAACAGAGAAATTTTCATTTGCCAAGTGAGTGTAAATGTCCTCTGTTACGACTTACGAGAACCAGAAAAGGAGATCTTTCTAACATTTTGTTTGGATAGCAATGATTGGAGCAAAAGGTGGGGAAAGGAAGGAGAGGGGAGGGGGAAGAAAGGAAGGGAAGGGAAGGGAAGAGGGGGCTTACATTTTCCTTTCAAATGTTTCCTTGCCGGGAAAGAAAGTGAATCCTTCCATTGCCCGTCACTTCCAAGTCCCATCCTGTTGTTTCCAAACAAGGAAAAAATGAATCCCTCCCTTTCCCCTCCAATTTCACCTATCCAAGTAAAGTATAAATCTCATTACTTCAACAGTTCAACAGAAAATGGCAATTGAAGTTTTTAATCCCAGGAATACTTTTTAAAGGAATTTTGCTCAAAAGACCAAGTTGTATAGAAACGACAGGCTAGGATTGAGACTGAAAACTACTACTACCACTGTTTCGCAATACATGCAACGTTGGGAAATGGCACATGGACCAAGGAAGAGAAGAGAGAGAGTGTAAGTTGCCTTTATTGCCCATGTAATAAAGAATAAAATAGTGTACATGTGAGTGGAAAAATGGGGCACAAGTGTCTTTTTAGCTAAAAGGACTAACTATTAAAGGAAATGTTGCATGTAATGCAAAACATCAGAGGTATATGTTGCATGGATTGCGAAACGGAGGTAGTATTAGCAAAGGAATATCAGCAATTTGACCTTTAAAAGCTAATCAACGTATTTGCATCATCGTATCTGCAAGCCAACGTGTTGAGGTTTAATGCAATAAAGATGGTTTTATAATCACACTCTGAAAATCTGAGACCTAAACGCTTAACTGCAAAATGCTAATATTGCAATAAATGCTAATATTGAAATAAATGCTAGGATTTCTGACGAGTAATGGTCTAATACTAAAGTAAAGAGTCATAATAATTTAGTAGAGCCCTGAGCCCTGGAGTTCCATGACATTGCAGACTGGACATAGGAACTGATCTGTTAGTGGAATTTATGATGTTGCTCCCTGACCACAGAGCCTCTGTCACCAGTCACCAAAGTTGATAATGGAGCTTAAATTCAGTGTACCGTCTGAAAACTGAGACTTTTTCATTGCTTTTCTATGTTGGTTTTAATTACACGAAGGGGACTGATTAGTTTCGGGCTTGTATCAACAGCTTGCAATTGAGAAAGTTTCTTGTAAATTTTCCCAGGTGGACCCTTAAATCTAGTCTCATCTAGTATGGAGAAAGGGCTTGAACCGCAAGCTACACTGGGGCAACTTTTTCAAGGTCTTGGTGAGCTGTCGGCCTACTTTTCTGTAAGGACGCAATGTTCTTAAACAAGCTCCATTTTGTGATTTATTTAATATGCTTGCTGTTGATTGAAGGACTGATATAGTGATGTGTACGTTATATTGTACATATTTTGGTGCTTAGTGTAGTTTTGAGTTGTGGTGTATCAAGGCTTTTGAGCATCTCTTGCATGTTGCCAATTCAAAACTTGAAGGAAAAAGAATGGAAATTAGCCCTGTTTCTTGCTGTTCTTTCACTACACTTGTTCCTGCTTGAAGCATTCCTCTAATTTCCTGGACTGCAGGGATAGGGGAAGGTAATATGGGAGAACTAGGGCCGAGAAAAAGATTTTTCGGAATCTCTTTTATGCAATTACTCTGTCTTCTTGCTTACTTGATGTTAGAATGACCTTTTTCTTATAACATCAAGTCTGCATGTATTGGCATATTTAGAATGTTATTTTTCTTGTCATTTTAGAACCTATGAGTTACTGAAAAAAAAAGAGTGTTTAAGTTCACAGTTTTTTGCTGGAATTTTTCATGAAGTAGGCATTTCTCTTTTAAGTTGTACTATGTTATGCTCAATTCTAATGCGGCATCATGTGCCACAAACATTATGAGCCAGTTGTCAACTCACTTACCTAATACGTGATATATGAACGGGTACGGAATGCATTTCGCTATGCAGTTTAGTTAAATTAGCCCAGAGCTCACTGCAAACTCACTCCGTATGGGGTTGAGTGAATTAGGTAACGCTGTGTCAAGTGAAGATTGCTGTAATCTACTGGACCTTAGTGTGTCATCACTTTAAGAATCGCAACCCATTTGGTTTTGTGATTCACTGATTACCTATTTAAAAGAAGTTCATGATTAAGGTTGCAGGTCTTGGCTGATATTCTTCCTAGAGACACACTTCTGTGGAAGCTGAACATGATGAAATCAGCTGCAACATATGCTAATTCACGTTTACATGCTATCAAAGCTCAGATTCTGATTCTTGCCAGGTTTTCATTCTTTTCGTCTCATAAGCTTGATTTGTGAATCGTTAATGTTAGTTATGCTTAAAAGTAGTGGCTCAGCATTTGCCTATATTCTACTGTAATTGCTGATTTCTAGTATCACTTAGTAAGTGGGTAACAAATTTTGATTAGCCAAATTTGTTGAAGTTAGCGGGTTTTAATGTTTTAGCATGATTTTGTAGTTCGTCCATGACCCACATCGAGTTTAGTTTCATAAAGTCTTATATTAGTTGTGTTCAGTCCTATCTAAAAGGCCCTTCCTTTATTGAGTATTTTAGCAAGAAAACAATTTCTGTGTATTTTTCTCTTTAATCTCGCATTGTTTCTTGGCTTGCATCTCCACAATTGTCGTACTGAGTTATTTCTCTCTTCAAAAGTTCAAATTGTATATCTCTTGCCTTCTTCATTAAATTTCATCAACAGAATTGGTACAGATTAGCTTTGAAATAGGCTTGAAGCCTTGAACAAAACTAATAAAGCTAGAATTTAGGTAACTAAACCGAATAATGGTAGATCATGGACCCCACTATAAGGTCATGCTGATACAGAATATTAACCCAGAAACTGAAAATTTTTGGCTAGTTAAAAAACATTACCCACTTTCTAAGTGATACTAGAAATTAGCAACTACAATAGAAGATAGGTTACCATTAAACCACTACATTGAAGCATAATCTAACACCCCCTCTTACTTTAAAACTATAGGACATTTTGAGAAGCAATTCTCTTGATGCACATTCCATCACCTACATATTGTTGATGGCTTGATGCACATTATACCCAACTCCAACTCTTTGAAGCACTTGTCTCCATGGTGCTCATCTCACCCTCGAGTGTAAAGAGAGTGTCTAGCATGGCCCCTTGTGCCATAATTGCTTACTCATCATTTGGAAACTTGCTATTCTTTGCCAAATTCCTAAATTACTTGCATATAGTTGCTGGCTTGTCATTTCGGAACTTGTAATTCTTTGCCAAATGCCCAAACTACTTGTATATGAAGCATTGATGCTTTCCTTTGTGCCAACATCATTTTCGTAATGACTAATCTTGGTACAGTTGGTGAATTTGAGGGTTTTGCCTTTCCCATTATGATAAGCGTTGACCAGGCTCTTCACCTTGTTTTCACCATATTACTTCCTCATTTTTGTTCTTTGATCCATGACATGAAGGGAATCGAATTGCAAATGTTGATTTTGACAAACGTATTGGAGATATGTATTCAACATTGGATGCGTGGCCATACAAGAACGGATCATGGTTGATTCAGGAATGAGATACTTCATTGGGAAGAAAGTAGTGGTTACATCTATGATGGTAAGATGATGGAGAATCGCCTAAGGTGGTTTGGGTATGTAAGACGGAGGCCGAAAATGATGCATCATGCACCAGTTAGGAGGCTTGAAGAGTGGCAAAGTGATAAGATAGTGAGGGGTAGGGGAAGACCTAAAAAAAGTAGGAGGAGGGTGATGGCGAGTGATATGAGTACACTTGGATGAGTGAAATATGGCGTAAGGCTGAGAGGAGGAAGGCTATTTAGGAAGATGCTATATATGACTTGACTTAATACCATAAAACTTTTTGTTTCTTCTACTTTACTACGTGTGTTTTGGAAAATTTTCTCCCTTAAGCATCTTTTGTTTATTCTCCTTAAAGTTTTTTCCGAACTTCACCTTTTGTTTTTCTTCACATTTGTTTTTTTTGTTTACATCTCTTATTAGCCCTCCTTTTTAAGACTTTCCCAAATTCTATTTTTGTATCCTCATATTTGGTTGTGAGCTTTTCTTGTTCCTTATGTTTTCTTTTGTCTTCTCTCACTTTTACCTTTTCATTTTTCTTTGTTTACTCTTTTTAACTTATTTCCTCCATTTTCTTGTTTCACTTGTCATGGTCTATCTTTTTTGACAATTCATGCTAGTCGACACCAAATCATTTTGGCACTAAAGCTTTGTTAATATTGTTTGTGAACAAGTAAACAAAAATGATGCCCTTGGTTTGCTCTCTGCCTTGCTTCAACACTGAAATTGAGAAAGCATGTTTTTCTTTTGAAGTTAATCTGTTGTGTGCACTTGATAAATATAACAAATTCTTGAAGGGAGTGATGACTTAGTTCTTGACATAAGTTTCATCTTTTGGTCTACAGGGAAACCTCTTCCTTTCCTCTTTCCTTATTTATTTTTCTGCAATTAAGTGGAAGCACGATGTTTGGTCTTTGGTCTTGAGGCAAAAGAGAAAAATTGTGTTATGGGATCTATTTTGGGATTTTCTAAATCATCGGTCATATCTAAAAGTTCCCACTCTAACATCAAACAAGAGTATGTAGTTTATTGTCCATTAGAGGGAGATTGTATGTGGAGTAAGACTGGATATAATTCGACTCTTGCTCAATTTTGGTTTTGGATTTAACAATAACTTGTTTCTTGGGTACGCCTTATAAACAGTTATATTTCCGTGTCAAAGGAGAGAAAAGTATTTGTTTGGCAGACTACATGGAAGGCTTTACAATCCTTTGGAAGTACTAAGGTTTTGAGCTCAAAGAAGATCCCCAATATATATACTGTAATACCTCTTCCTTCATGGGAATATTTGTAGACTGGGTAAAAAAAGAAACAAATTCTTATGATGACAAGTTACGACCTTAGAGGGGTATGCAATGAATTACCACACCAGGAAGTTATCGAAGGATATACTTCCTCCGTTTTTATTTAAATGTGACACTTTTAAATTCACGGACTCCTAGGCAATTTTTTGGAAGGAAAGAGATAGAGAGAAAAAAAATAAGGGGACCCATGTGAGAGGAGAGAGATAGAGAGAGTTTATTGACCAAAAAAGAAAGTGTCACATTTAATTTAAAACTTCCTAAAATAGAAAGTGTCACATTTTAAAAAAAAGCGGAGGAAGTATAAGAAGATATAAGATACAGACAACTCTTAGTAGTTTTTACTCCCTCCAAGGGTTGTGCTGCAAGCAGGGAAGAAAATCGCGGATATTGTCGCGTTCGCGGTAACGGTCGCGATGACGCGGGAACGGCTTGTAACGGTCGAAAAGAGACAAATCGCGGTTGACGCGGCGTGAATTTTTTTGAAAAAATTCACACAATTAGAATTTTAACCTCAAAATGGCATTTTTGAAGTTTTATAAGTATTCTTATAACTTAATTTGACCAAGGCAATCATTTGGGTGGGTTACACATATGGTGAATAAAAGATTACTTTAAACATGAGATTTATATCATATTATATATAAAAATTGATACTAAAGCATATATATTACTGAACTTGGAAGCCTATGGTAAGTTTTTTTCCTTTCGTTGGTGTGACCCTATTGTTTTTGTGCTACTATGCGTATATTCCCTTTCTTTTTTGACCAATTTTCATATAGTAACGGATGTAATGGGTAAAAAAACGCTCTAATGCGGCGAGTCACCGTTACATAACGGACAACGCGGCGAGTTGGACGTGAATTTCATCGCGGGGTTACGTAACGGCATTTCGCGTAACGGCAAGTTCAAAATCCGTTACATAACGGCCGTTACGTACGGCCGAGTTTTGTTTCCCTGGCTGCAACCGGATTTCTTGGACGGCTTGTAAGACCACCTACCACAACAACAACCACGTTGATTGATGCTTTTTGGTGCTGGCCTGGTTCAGAAACATCATCAATGGTGTTGAGAAACCCGTCCTCCCCTCACTTCAAAAGAAACGCAGTACTAGATTTTCCTTTTTTCCTCTTAATTGTTGTTTAGTTTTCCTAATTCATCAATGGTGTTGGTATCTTTTGTATTTACCCCTTCCTCCTACTCCTGCTGCTCTTTTAGCTCTTTCTTCCCTTCACCCGGGCCCCAACTAAAATCGATGTGGTATACTGGTGGTGGAGACAAAAATGTCATATAAAGTAGAAATTGAAATGGATGTCAATTAGCATAATTGGTAAAGACGTGGTATGTAAGACCTAGGGTTAGACACTTAAATCTCGTTTACATCACTGTCTTTTGTGGCTTCCCATAAAACAAAATGAATCTATAAGTAAATGAAATTGACGGATATTTCAACTCTAAGAGATGGACACATCACATAAATGGTTGAAACTTTTAGGGTCACTACATGAATTTTATTTTTCTTTGTTTATCACATTGAATTTATAAAATAAAGGGGTATTATATGGAATTCTTCCTAAAATATTAGAATTAGAAGATTATAACTTGTGAGGAAGGAGAAATGGTCCAGAAGGATTAGAGAATCTGAAGTTTTTGAGAACTATCTTTACGGCTTCACTGCCCAATTGCAAAGATTTGATTACTTTTATGCTTATGCTCAATGCAAAGAGAACTTAAGAATTCCAAAGTCTTCAGTGTTTGAGATCTATGTTCTTCAAGACTGGATGCCAAAATTGCAGGACCTTCTCTTTACAACAGATACCATCATATTTTTATTGGAGTACCAATGATATATGGTCTCGATGCTCAGCTGAGCCAGAAGAGCACATGAAGTTAAAAACAGAGTTGTAAATTAATTGATAAAAAGGCAACCGAACTCGGAAGCTGGGAATTAGGAATAAATCAAATTTCAAATAAGGAACTTGTGCCCTATACTGAAAATTGTGAAGAACAAATGCTGAAGTTAAGAAGGTTTAATAAGGCAATCCTGTTTTCAAGTGATGAGATAGGAAAGGAACTAAAGAGGGGTATGAAGAGGTGAAAAGGGCTTAAGACGAGATAGGTTGAGATGGTCATAACTCGAAACAGGGACATGGCATGTATATTGTATAAAGGCTGTCTGTGGACATCAGACCTGTTACATGATTTCATGATACCCGCCTTTTCTCTGCTAACTTCTAACTGATGGGGTGGTAGGGGTTTATTTCCCTTTTGATGGACCCTTGCCTTTTTTTGCTATCTGCTGTTGCTACTGCTTTTAGTGCTGCTACCTCTCCTTTCTGTCAGGGTAAGGATTGGGTCATGGCGGCTGTCTTTAGTGAGTCAGGGATCACGTTCCATTCTGACTTTTGTCTTTATATTTGTATGCTATATCAGTGGAAGGGATCAACTGCTACCAAGCTTGGAGGAAGCTGAAAGGATACGTGGAGCTTTACCGAAACAAGAGATTCGTGTGTTGCAAGGCGCTGGCAAAATGCCCAAGTGTGAGATTCGCAAATTTAAGGATTCTGGTCATTTTCTCTTCATGGTAAGTTGAACTTTGTCCTTCCTTTGAATTCGGGATTGCTCGCGCATAAGATGTTTATATGATTGTCAGATTCTGAAATAAGATGTTCTGTATTGCTTGTGACAATTTTGTATTGCAATGTCGTATTCATGTGGAGGTAAGTTATCGGAGGGATTGTAGAGTGTAAATTGGGTTTTGAAGAAAATAGAGGGAATAAAATACATTAATAACTCCACCACATTACTAGTTGTTCTACGTTGACTTTTGCCACTACTAATATCACTTGTCTTTAATAACATATAGTATAAAACTATCTAATACCCGAACAATGCTTAATTTTTCTGTTTGATATATTTATAAAGATGATATGATGCTTTTAAAGCCCTCATAGTCCCTACTGCACCTCCTAACTTTGTGTCAATTGCTCGTAGCAAATAAATAGAGACAGAGGGAGTATTTCATATATACACCACATTCAGATCAAGTACATTTTACACATACTCGGACGCGTCCCCACTGATTAGGGAAGTGCTAGAGGATGCTCGTGGTATGTGTAAAAATAAGTAAAGTGAATACATATATAAATCAATTATCTTAATGTCTTGTAAGAATGAAATTGCAAACGAAGAATCTAAATATTTCAAATGCCAAAAAAAAAAGAGGATATTTCAGAATTGAGCTTGCATGAAAGAGATTTATGTAATCCAAAATGTTACTCTCTAAGTCTCAACATGGTGCATACCTTACCTGTGTTTGTTACTAGTTATTCCCCTTTGATATTCATGTTTACCACGTTGTTGACCATTATATTCTTTGATGATCTTTTAGTAAGCTTTTTGTTGATATTATTGAAAATATATATTGACACCAAACCAATAGCGTATTTCATAATAACATATATGCTTCTAAACTAAAAAGCCATTTAAGCACTATTAATGCTCTCCCCCCAAACGCTAATTTTGCCACCAAAACTCACCAACTTTTCTTTTACTAAACTCTTAAAATTTAATTTCTTATTTGCGGCTCATTGATGTAGTTCTCTCCTTTCAATGTTGTATAACCTATCTCTTCAATTTATATCCTTAGTAGTGGTTATAGTACCACATATATTTGCGTTTATTCTTATCGAATGATTTTATTGAAAAATTTCTTTCTTAAAGCTATTAAAAGTACCTTGATTTGAACTGTTCTATATTTCGATAACAATTGTCCACTTAAAAATAAACCCATGTCAAAAATTGTTTTGGGAAATTCTATACGGTAACCCTCAAGTTTTGAGAATTCTACATGGTGGAACTTTTTTTTTGGCATTCTCTTTGGTGACCCTCAACTTTATTTATTTATTTTCTATAACCTTATTCTATTTAAAATATCAGTTTTTATATTTCAAAAATAAACAAAATGAAATAACATTTGAGCTTTGAGACCCTACCCAACATCCAAAGCCAGCGCATCACCTTTCCCCACCCTCAAAACTCTGTCACGCCGATGTTTTTGTTTCGGCTTCCGAGGATTGTACAGTTCGGGTCTGCCCTGGGGTGTTCTTGAGCTTGGTTCTGCCATGATTCTCCCTGCTCACGAGCATGAGATCTTGTCTTGTGATTGAAATAAGTATGATGAATGTATGCTTGCTACTGGGTCGGTTGATAAGAGGGTTCTTATGATATGGTTGTTTGTATGTAGGATTTATTGGTGGAAGATGCCTTAATTGGCAAGATGCCATGGTGTGTTTCATTTGGTTTGGTGGTTCCGTGGGTGGGGTAAGGTTTTGAGGGTGGTGCAATGGTGGAGGGCTGGTGGTTCAAGGAATGGGAGTAGTTTTTCTTTTTTTTTTTTTTTTTATTCTTTGGGTTATAAAAAACTAGTATGTGATTTTAAAACTTTTGTATTATTAGAAATTGATATTTATATCAAAGAAGGTTATAGAGACGAAAATAATTAAGTTGAGGGTTACCATAGAGAATGTCAAAAAAATAAATCCACTACATAGAATTTTTAAAAACTGGAGGTTACCGTATAGAATTTCCCAAAATTGTTTGTATTTCAGGAATTAATAATTAGTTTGATTAATCTATAGTAAAAGACAAAAGAAAGAGTGGAATAGGTATAATAATACATGTAAATGACAAAAAGAAGGGTAGCATATGTAGGAGTAATATGAGGACCACATCCATAAAAGAATTGTAGCGAATGCATTGGGACATTCGAGGCATGTTGGAATAAGGGTAGACACTTGCACGCCCTTTAAATCAAAAATTGTAATTTCAATAGAATCAATCTAGCTCATTAGTGAGTGTTCGCAACCTCTATCTATCAATGCATCAAACACATCAAACAATCGCGCGTTCGAGTCCAATTGCTGTCATCAACTTATCATCCATTTTTTTTAATTTCTCATCACCATCATTGATTTCATATCTTCCCTTTTCTCATCACCCAACCATTGATTTCATAGCTTGAGCTTCCCTCAGTTCCTTTATCTTTTCACCACTGATCGTTGACTTCATTATCTTTATTATCTTCCCCGTTTTCAACGCTTTGTCATTTATTTCCAAACCTTCTCCTGAATTCCCCTTTTCCATTTCTTTATTTTTTTTTCATAAATCAAAATCAATAAATCAAAACCAATATATAATAAACTTAAATACAAATGAAAGATGAAAGGGAGTGGAATTAGTAGTTTAAGAAGGGAAATATGAAATTTTGGCTAATTGACATAAAGTTAAATTGTTATTCTCATGTTGTGCATATCCTCTTTGAAAATCCTAGATCCGCCACTGACGGAGGGAGTAGTACATAGGTGACTAGGAGTAGTAAATTGTTATTCTCATGTTGTGCATATCCTCTTTGAAAATCCTAGATCCGCCACTGACGGAGGGAGTAGTACATAGGTGACTAGGTGTAAGCTATAATGACTCTGATTCATCTCTCCCTTCACCATGTGTATTATTATGCACCATTGTGCAACTTCATTATTTACAAGGTTGCGATTTTTGAAGTATGCAAATTCATTTTGGACAACTGGACCAGTTTATTTCCTGTAATATGCAATTTCATTTATAAAAGATTCAGGTATAAACTGTTCTATGTCCATGAGCTAGATGACAGTCTTAGGAAGATTTAGTTCCGGAATATTTTTCTCATTTGGTTAAAGTTTACTTCTAGATTTGACTATTGATAATTGCTTTTCCAATTTGGTTCCTTTTTGCTTAAATTGTCTGTCTCCGACCCCAAATGTTCTCTCTATTTTGCTTTTGACTTCCCTGTCTGGTAATTCGATTATCTTGGCAGTGTTTCTTCCTTTTTCTTTTTTTGTATGTATCGGAATAATCTTGAATTCTTGACATTCCCTTCACGTTTTAATTCACAGGAAGATAGTGTTGATTTAATAACTATTATAAAGGGCACAAGTTTCTACCGTCGTGCTAAGATCCATGACTATGTCTCTGACTATGTGCCTCCGACTGAAGCTGAATTCGACGAAGCATCTGAGACATTCAGGCAAGTCATTAATTTTACACATATTTCATCTAAGCGGAAGGCAGATAAAAAACCAGATGAGTTGAACAAGAAATGAGAAGATGTCATATACTCTTCATTTTAAATATGAGGTATATAGGCGAAATTTGTTTCACAATCTAAGGGGGTGTTTGGTTGGAGTCTAATAACCGGAATGCATGTGACACCTATGAAACCTCATACCCATCTTCCCCCCTAACCTCTAAGACTTGAGATTCCGTATCCTTGTCTCACGCTTCTTCGACCTCTTTTGTGGCTACCTTCCTTTATCTAACCAACCACCCAGTCCCTTCTTCAAATTAACAGCGTGATTGTCTTTTTTGTGTATATTTGAGATAGTTGATGTCCAGTGTCTTGCATAATTAAGTCACTGCCAATTAGTTTAATCTCCAATGATATTCGTCCTAGTCATTGATGTTGAGAGTTTTGATGAGGATTCGAGCAACTGTTTTTAGTTAAAAAGCTCAAGCATTTCTCAAAATTTTCCTTCGTTTGGGCACCATGTGATGGTACCAACTTATAGGCTACTGTTTTTTCTCTTTCCATCTTATTGGCTCAATTTTCATGTTTTTCTCTTCTTCCTCTCGAAAATTACTCTTATCATGGAAAGCTACTTTGCTGAGTATTTGATGTCTACAAGAATGTTTTCTGGAGAGGGGGCTTGTAATGTGAAACAAATACATGCTGTCAAACAAAGGTATTTGAATCCATACCTTAGTGATAAAAAGTCACAGCTAAGAAACTCACTGTAAATAGAAGATTCTTGTTCTCATAAGTCATATCATTCCATTCCAACCTTTTGGACCAAATGCCTCCTAAGTCATTCTAGAATATCGGTGCTACAATAAAAGTCACATATAATATCAATGTACAAAATCAATGTACAAAATTGTATTTATCTATACTATCAATGCGATATTTTAAGTGACATCCTCAGTGCAATTTTAACTACCTTTTAAATGAATTCTTAATATGTACTGAAGTGGTTAAAGGGCCTTATATATTTTAAAACAGAGGAAACTTCGCTACCTTACTCTAGTTTGATAAAGTGGCCGCGGTCCGCTATGCTAGTTGTATCGCGCTAGCTACTAACAGAATATCAAGTAAAGGGGATTGACGAGGACTCTATTTGCATGGTTTAGATTCTAACTTGTGTGGATCATATAAATAATTGTGGCAAATTTATCACTAATCACAGATGGCTTAACATTGCTACTGGACCTGTGATGCTCTCTACTTTGGAGAATGGTGAAATTGTGCGAGGCCTTGCAGGAATTCCTACTGAAGGTCCTGTTATACTTGTCGGCTATCACATGTTACTGGGTTTGGAGATTTATCCTCTAGTGATAAACTTCTTGGCAGAGAGAAAAATCCTCTTGAGAGGACTTGCACATCCTATGCTTTTTGCAAAGGTGCAAGATGATAATCTGGATTTGTCTATGTTTGATGTATATAGGCTCATGGGTGCAGTTCCAGTCTCGGCCAGTAACTTCTACAAGTTGCTTTCTTCAGGTTCTCATGTCCTCTTGTATCCAGGAGGGATGCGTGAGGCTCTTCATAAAAAGGTTCGTGTCCTTCTAAAATGTACATTTTCCTTCAGACTCCATTTACATGAAAGTTTAGGGTTCCAGCCTGCAAAATTCATATGGTGTGGTTTGTAGCAAACTTGGGATTAAATTCATATTATCTCTTAGTTTAAGTACGTCTGCTGCAAAACTTTTTAGCAACCCAACATTAATGCCATCAATTTCTTTGCATGGCCTTGAAACTTGGATGGTTGACCATGATATCTGAATATCTGAAAGTAGGTTATCCATAAAATCCCACACGCAAGTATGAGGTGTTCAAACTTGAGTGTGTGTTTTAGATTTGAAACTGTGGTTCTCCATTTATAAATATAAACTGGTAATACAACCTCCACTTTAGATGGGTTCCTTCCAAAGAGGTGACAATTCTACCTAAGCTGTGGAACATGCTAATAAAGTTGCATAACTTGCTTGCTTTTTACTTTGCACCTTAACTTTTTAACAATCATCGACATGAATATTAGTCAAATATTTAAATGTAAGGCATTGAAGATGCTAGAAGGAAAATGTTGAGAAGAGTAGATCTAATGGAACATAATGTAAACAATTGCCCCGTATTTGACCTCTGTCGACTAAGCATTTCCTAAATAATATTTTTGTCCCGTAGTCCATAGACTTGTGAGCTATTTGCATTTGAAGCTACAAAGAACTAAATGCTACATGTCTGAAACCCCTCTTCCCTCTTTGAAAGAAGCATCTGTATAAATACACCTAGTTTCATTCTCATCTTCAAAATACTTGGAATGAATTACTTTATCCTATAGATGTGAGCCTGTACCTTCTTGACCGCACTGGAATGATTTTGTTGACTATCTAATACTTTTTAACATCAGAACTCAAAATATTAAGTCATGCAGGGTGAGGCATATCAATTATTTTGGCCAGAAAGGTCTGAATTTGTCAGAATGGCTGCTAGATTTGGAGCAAAAATTATACCTTTTGGGGTTGTTGGAGAAGATGATATTTGTGAGGTGAGTTTGTGCTCCCTTGGACATCTCATATTATCATATATGTAATACTATGCTCATTACTGGATGACCTCCTTTGATGATGTTATGATCACCCGTTCTATGCTATAAAACAAGCTGACATGAATGTACGTACATATTTATTGATATAGATTCATTGCATATGAGCTTTCCAACATATACTGACCCCAGTAGCTGTACCTTCTATATACGCCTTATTTTAAGCAATATAATATTGTTGTATAGGTATTTTGTTTATAAAATGCCTGTATCCTTCAGGAAAGGATTTTTCTTTTTGGTTCAGTTCAATATCTAAGATAATTGCATTTCTCCAGCTTGTTCTAGACGGTGAAGATCAGATGAAGATTCCTTTCCTCAGGGAAAGCATAGAGAAAAGGACTAAGCAGATTCAATTAAGGTAATCCTGGTCCTAATTTGTGAGCATTGATTTTAACCCTAATCCTTCTGATTAATAGGTTTCTCGAGCTCCAATTTCTCGGGAGGCTTTAAAAGCATATCCAGTATGCGCCGTTCAATCAGTGCACTAGAACTAATGTTTGTTAAATTTACGATAGGACTGACTCAGAAGGGGAGGTTGCAAACCAACTTGCATTTGCTCCAGGACTTCTACCAAAACTTCCTGGCCGTTTCTATTTCCTGTTTGGAAAACCAATTGACACTGCAGGTAACTTGCTGATTTTCTATATGAAGATTATTTCTCATCTTCATTGTTTATGTTCATTTTCTAGTTTTCAGATACCTATAAGGTCTATAAGAAAGACTTAAAATCAATGATGTTGTCTAGTGGCAGATTCATCATCAATTTAAT
This sequence comes from Patellifolia procumbens, assembly GCA_947645195.1. Lineage (NCBI taxonomy): Eukaryota > Viridiplantae > Streptophyta > Magnoliopsida > Caryophyllales > Amaranthaceae > Patellifolia > Patellifolia procumbens. The sequence continues at coordinate 8,727,299 of CANSGD010000144.1, forward strand.
TATTGATCACTAGATTTTTGACACTTACACCTAAGGTATTGCAACTTCGTGAACTTAGTGTGTTGAGGTCCAATATGGATCAACCATTTCGTATAGGTAGCTTATACATACTGTGTATTTATTTCTTATCAAACATAACGTGAAGGACTTTATTGCATCTCAGGATGTATTAGAAAAAGGCTCTTGCACATTGTCTGCCCTTCTTGATTTGTTTCAAGTGGTGACTAATGAATGTGTCTGTTGACTTTATACGTTACACCGAGATTTGACATGGCTCACTAACAATGTGTTAACTGTGGACTAAATTATTATCTTTGACAGGAGATGGTAAAGATTACAGAATATAGAAGTAGAATGTACCTCGACTTGAATACGTTAGGATACCTGCAGACTACCTATAAGTCTTCACTTTCCTTCCTGAGCTGATCTCAATTCACAACAGTTGTACTTGTACCCCATAAAGTAGAAACGATGAAAAAATTCTAACTCATGGTACTCATCTAGTAGGTGCATTTAGCTTAGTTACTTACATGTTATGTGCATAATTGTAATGCATTAAGAGTTATTTTTCATGGATGCTATATTGAAACAGTCAACGGAGAGTTTCTTTTCTGTATTGAAGTTCTGCTATGTCTATGTACTACAGGGATGAAGCAGGAGTTGAGAGACAGGGATAAGGCTCATGAAGTATATATGCAAGTGAAGTCAGAGGTTGAACGTTGCATTTCATATTTAAAAGAAAAGAGGGAAAAAGATCCCTACCGTAGTCTTGCTGCTCGAACATTATATCAAGCCATGCATGGATCAACTTCTGATGTTCCCACGTTTGAGATTTAGTTATCTCTTTATGTATGCTGAAGTTTACTGAATGGCGAGAGTTGATGTTGTCTCTTCTACCACAAAATTCTGTACAGTGTCCTGTATTGCCAAGAAGACCCTTAATTGGAAAAATCAGATGAAAGCTTGGTGACCCCACACTTCGATTGTTCTCTCTGATGAAGTTCAGATCATCCGCCAGAAAAATAAAGGATGATTTTCATGTTCTTCAAAAGCTTCACCATCATAGTGAATTCTGATTGATTGATTATGGCATAAATGATTATCAAACAAGTCAATGTACCATTCTTTTCTAAAAATAAAAAGATACTAAATGATTGTCATCCAGATACTAAATATTATTATGTGGGGTCTTATTAAATTTACTTTGATGTGTATTTTCATGATATTAAATTTTTATAATTTTTGGTAATATATAAATAAAGATATTACTGATAAAATTTGATCAAAGATATGCATTGGAGAACTGGATGGCAAAAGGATTGACAAAGGAAGGTGTTGAGAGTAAGTTGGAATTGTGGAGGCATACATTGAAAGTACGTGGTTATAAATTGAGTAGAAGTAAGACGGAGTATATGGAGTGCAAGTTCAGTGGGGTTACAAGCAGCGAGGCAGTGGTAGTCACTTTGGCTAGCAAAGTGGTTCAAGGATTGAACGTCTTCTGTTACCTTGGATCTATTCTCCAAAAGGACGGAGAACTGGATGGAGACGTGGCTCATAGAATTAACGCGGGTTGGTTAAAGTGGAAAAGCGTTACCGGGTTCCTTTGTGATTCCGGCATTCCCCAAAGATTGAAGGGAAAGTTCTACAGTCAGACAATTTGGCCTGCTTTGTTATATGGCACCGAATGTTGGGCGGTGAAACAATGCCACGTTCATAAGAAACGAAGGACCGATTAAGAAATGAAGTGATTTGGGAAAAAGTTGGAGTTGCATCCATTGAAGAAAAGATGAGGGAGAATCGGTTAAGATGGTTTGGTCATGTGAAATGGAGATCAGGTGATGCATCGGTGAGAAGAATTGAAGAATGGAGGAGTAATCAAATTGTAAGGGTAGGGGAAGACCTAAGATGACTTAGATGAAGGTAATTGAAAGTGATATGAGACTACTTGGGATTGAGGAGATTATGGCGTTGGATAGAAGTGAGTGGAGGGGCAGTATCCATGTGGAGGAAGGGGTGTGATTACTTTATTTATTTGTAAACCTGATTTTCAAAAACTTATTTAAAAATTCTCAAAACTTAAACCCTTTTAAAAACTTTTTATCATTTTTGTCGATGCCATTTCCTTTGGCAACGGTTTCAATTGATGATTCATGTTAGCCGACCCCAAATCACTTTGGGAATAAGGCTTAGTTGTTATTGTTGTTGTATATGCATTGGAGACTGTGTAAGATAGGAGTAAGTAAAACTTAAAAAAAAACAAAGCCTACGGAAAAATGACAATACCATCTTTTTCTCAATTACTTGCATCATTTGCTTTTTTTTATACGGTTGAACATTTGCATTTTTAATCTTGTGTCTATGAAAAAGTTTACATTTTACTTATCCCAGAAATAATCATATACTTCTAAGAACTCAAAGTTAAGCTGGCGAGAGAAAAAATATGGAGATAATGTAAGAGTACAGTAATCATAACGTATGAGACTTAAGACACATCATTTCAGCTGCATTAATGCATATCATCATTTAAAAGAGCAAGTAGAAAGCAACTCAAGTTAAGAACACTGAACACATACAAAACTTCAACAACTTGATTGTAGAATGTAGATAACATCATAATTAAACCTAACTATATAATCTACTACAAAATCAAAATCAACCCTCTTAATAATCAAACTAGATGCAAAACACTATGTTAGTGCATTATACTAACACTAAACCATAACTCAAACTAACAAAACTAATATGATCTCATCTCATTAATTCATGCATCACAATTAATCTAAAACTTAACTATTACAGAGACAGAGAAAGATCTAGGCTCAATGGTGACTGGTGTTGCTCCAAAGTCATCGGAGAAGAGCGAGCCGTGGCGGCCGGAGAATCCTGCACCATACCCATACCCGTGTAAAACCCGCCACCACCACCAATACCATCATCAAAGTAACAACCAGGTGGCCCCACCAATGCACCACCACAACCAGAACTAGTATAAGGATAGTAATATGCAGCTGCTGCAAGATGTGATGGTGCAGATGAATAAACAGTATTTGCATTATTACTCCCCATTATTCCATTATTATTAACAACCTCAAAACTATTATTCCCATACCCATACTCATACCCGTTTCCATATCCGTACCCGTTTCCATACCCATACCCGTTTGAATATGATGAACACCCATCTCCATAACCATTCATCGGATTAACTACTGTTAAAGGGAGAGGAGAGTAAAGAGACCCAGCCCTACCCGACCCGGACCCTGACCCGGACCCGGACCCGGAAAACTGACAAACAACTTCTTCAACCATAGAATAATACTTTTTGTTCTTGACGGAGGGAGTGGTGGTGGGAGTGAAATCAGAGGAGGAGAAAGCGCGGCGAGCGGCGGATCTTTCACGTTTATGGGCGTTTTGATGGCCACCCAAAGCTTGAGAAGAGGTGAACTTACGATAACAATAAGTACAGCTGAATACTTTGTTGTTATTGTCGCCAACAATGCCATTACAACATTTCTTAATCACCTTTGTTGTTTCTTTTTTGAGCTTATTATTAGCATGATGAATATTATTATTAGTAATACTACTATTTCTAGTAGTATTAATAACAATATTCTTGTTGGTTTCATAGTAATGGTAATCAATGGAGGAAGAGTTAGAAGGGTATTTAAGGAATTCAAACATGTCGCCATGAATGTTATCTGAATCCCCCATTTTTGTACTAAACTGAAGATTAGAGTGATTATGAATAAGAAGAGAGTAGAGTAGAGTGGAGTAGAGTGGAGTGGAGTGAAGTAGGGGGGTTTCAGTTTTATTTTATAGGCTAGGAGAATAGGAGATAAGGGGCTTGCATGTCTTTTTCAAATTATGCTGCTGTAATTCCAACAAATGATTTTGTCCTCTTTTTTATTTTTTTATATTCTGTTTTTCTCTGCCAAACCGTTTGTTTATTTTGTCTTTAGCTTGCTTATATGTAAGAACTGTGATTGGTTTCAGGGATTATGTTAGTGTAATAGCCATATTAACCTTCTCCAATTTGTTATCCATTTTTTAATTAAAGTTTCTTTTCTCATTTGTGCAAAGTAGAGTTGATCATAAATAGCCCGATTTGTAGACCCGGCTTGTCCGAGTCTATGAAACTTTAAAAATTCTATTTGAACACTATTACTCTATCTCAATTGGATTGTCTATACCCGCTCGATCTTATCAGCTCTTTTAAATTTAAAAATAGCAAAGGGATTGAAATTAAGTGCTTTTAATTTAAGACATTGATTCATCTACTCTTTTGGATTGAATTAATTGAAATTCAGGTTAGTTTAGTTCAATTATTTTAGTCTTCTCTTACATTTTCTTACTAGATAATACCAGTTTAGTCTAAAAGAACGGTATCCGATTATATAGGGAATAAGATTTTCTTAGTTCTTTAAAAAATATTCGAAAATTATATTAATTATTTTATTTTATTAAAAAAATTGCTGAATACATATTATATATGCATGCAACATCCTCATCATATACAATCATGCAAAATTATTTATGATCCAATATTTTGTGACATGCCATTGTATTAAATACCCTTTGGTTTTGTAACACATGGGGCAAAAAAATAGATTCCGGAATGAGTTTGTACTCTTTGTAGATATATATACATCAATGATCATCTATTCATCTTATCCAAGTATTAGTAATGAATGTCCAAAACCCAAATAAAACACATGAAGTCGGTTGGGAAAGAAGGGAGGGCAAAAGGGTAAAAATAGAAAAGAATCTGAGGGACTGGAAACTGGAAGGAGGCGCGGTAATGTGGGCATTCACCTGAAGAAGAAATCAGAATAAAAAAAGAAAAAGGACAAAAAAGGAAATGGAAATAGTACGATACTAATCACGTCAAGTAGAGAGAGCTGCGCACTCACACACACACTCACACTCACACTCACACTCACACTCACACTCTCATTCTAAGCTTTCTGTATGTTGCAGAGGCAGTTATCATATTCTCTATCTCTCTCCGTACGACTGCAGAATGTAAGCAATATCACATGAGAGATCACCACGTGGCTCAATTGCTCATTCACAATAGCAATTGTAATAAAGATTTTTTTTTGCAATTTGATCACTTCTTAGTTCCTACCTTATATTTTCAAAGTTTTACTTGAAGTGTTGTAAAATCCTATTCTAATGCTATTTGATACATGGAGTAGTACTTGATGAGAGTAGAACTTGAGATATTGAATTTTTTCCCAAAATAATGCTCCTCAGCAAAAAAAATCCCACTTTACCGTTACTTTGAAAATAATTCCCCCAATACCGTCTACATAAGCAAAGTCAACGTTTCAATTTTTTTTTGGTTTGCGGAGTAATTTCGCTACCTGAAGTAGCGAAATAAGACCAATTCGCTACTTGAAGTAGCGAAATTAGTCAACAATTTCGCTACTTCAGATAGCGAATTTGTCTTCCAATTTTCTCATAGCAATTTGACTTCTGTTGGCTTCTGTTGCAAGTAGTCAAACAATTTCGCTATCTGAATCAGCGAATTCATATGTAATTCGCTCTTTCAGATAGCGAATTAGCTGCGTGAAAAAAAAAAATTCTTATGCTGACTTGCTTACGTGGACGGTATTGTGGGAATTATTTTCAAAGTGACGGTAAAGTGGGAATTTTTTTGCTGAGGAGCATTATTTAACGCAAATAGTTTTTTCACACGGTAATGAAGTTGCTAATTCGAGCAGCGAAACGTTTAAAAAAAATATGCCAATGAAAATAAACGAAAAATATGGAAGAATTCGGCGTGCATTTGCTATTTCGGCTAGAGAAGCCCTTTGTATTTCGCCATTTCAGTCAGTGAAATACAATAATTCTGTGAGGAGAGGGGATGTTGTTTCCAAGTGTGTGAACTGGAGGTTGAGAGGGAATTCATGTCGTCACATATTTTGTTAAGTGAATCGGCGAATTATTTGAATGACTCGATAACTATATAAGCTAAAAGAACAAACTGAGTTTGTAAAAAGCGAATTATTCTTTTTTTTTTAGCGAAATAGATATGTGGATAATGAATTGACTATGTTGATGTTGATCGTATCCCAAAAAAATTTCAAATTAGCAATACGGGGGTTTATTTTTGTAATAGAAAATTATTCAAGGAAAAAAATTCTTATTGTTGAGAAGAACGTAAAAAGACGATGAGGAAATGTACGACACATTTAAGTTTAAAATGCTTAAATATGTGTGATAGCAAAAATACTAATCCATTTGATATACTAATCCATAAAACATAATAGGGGCCAAATTGGCTTGAGAATGAGATCGGAGCAAAGTAAACGACGTGCATTTTTAAAATGTAAAGAGAATACTGCTAGAAGACCCTCATAAGAAGTTTTCTTAGTGTTTCATTTGCAAAGGACGTCGTATAAACTAGAATTGTATAAATAAGAATTTAGATTTTGATAGTTTCACATATTAATAGCAAAGTAGTTAGTAGTATATATCAATTAGCTAGAGCTTTTATATAACCTAGGACATCCAGCTTGCCAGAGAGTAGAAGCAAGGAGTCTCTCATGCGGATTAAAAGTTTATTACATTGACAATACTAACGGCTTATGTTGGTATAGGCAAGTGAGAGGGAAAACGCCATTTTGTACTCAATTCTCTAATAAAATTAGTGTTGTTTGACAACTGGTTGGTCGCTGATAGCCGTTGGCTGTTAGACTTTGCTGGTTTGACTGGCTATCGGTTGTTTTTATTGGTTTTTTATTAAAAACATGTTTGGTAAACTCACCTATTGGTTGTTGGCTGTTAGGGTGCTAAATGACTATTTTGGACATTCATATTTTACACTATTTGTTTTGATAATAAAGATTTATACAGGGGCAATAATGTAATGTTGGCCTTGAGCAGCTACCAGCCAACGGTGACAAGCTACTTGGAGTAGCTTGTAGCTTTTGGCTTAAAAGCCATAAACCAAACAGATATTTTCGGCTGTTTGACCAATTTTACCAGCCATAAGCCAAAAGCTAATTGTTAAGCTAATAACCAAACAGGGTCAGTAACTTAATAAGTGTCATAGAGATGGATTTTGCAATTAGAGAGATACATAATTAACTTCTTAAATATTTCTAGAGCAACTAATCTAATACAGTGCATGAATATTACGTAAAATAAGGGTTTGAACTTTGCAAATGTCATATCAACAAAAGAACTTACAAAATAAAATCAGATTATTGCGATATCGAAGATATGGGCCGAATATACATGTGTCTAGACGTTTGGATGACAATGAGATTGGAAGAATATACAAATGTCAAGCATATACGATATGGATAATGGATAATGGATGTTGGGGGACTTGTGTACTCTTAGCTCCTGCAACATGACATATGAGTATTCCTCTATATGAGCTGACAACAACTCTTTATACTTCATACTGACTTTTTTTCATTTTATTTACAACTATACCTTCACCAAGTTCATCCACCCTTATAAATATATGGTCCCTTCTTTCTCTCTCTAGTTTTCTTAGTTTGTGTGTTTTTCTCTATGTTCCATTTAAAAAGAAACGGAGGTAGTATTACGTAAGTACTTAGAGAGTTAGATAGTTAAATGCATGTGATAAGTGATAAAGCATTTGGCTATGGTCTTGCATGACTTGCGTTATTATTAACAATCGATTATGGTTGCAATATTTTTGTTAAAAAGTCATTACAAATTTTAATACTTGTCCTAAAATATGTATAAGTCAATATTATTTCGTTTTATCTTGTCCTAAAATATGTATAAGTAAATATTATTACGTTTTATCTTGTCAAAAAAAATGTGGAAGTAATTGATTTTCTTTTGTGGGTGCAAATTTCTGTCATTGATTTGTGACAACATTATCTGGTTTGTAGTCTGTTTGGTGTTGCACCATATTAACTGTTATGTTTGGGCCCAACTTCATGGGCCGTTCATGCTTCAATTAGAGGAATATTTCCATGAAAAATAATCTCATATAGAACCCCCTCTCGAAGGGCCTTCTCAGCCCAGCTCCTTAAACCACACGTTCTAATTAAAAGGCAAAAATATGGGAAATAATAATAGAAGATATAAGTTGATAACACTGTCAGGGTGAATAACATTAGGGCGTTTATTGAGTCAGCTGTACAGAAGAAATAAAGGTTAAGGAGATTCTAAGATGGAACTATTCAGAAGGTCCAGATTTTACAATATGTACAGAATCAGAAACATAAATAAGAGGTTTTATTCTATATACTACCCCCGGGAGATGAAAATGCACTTAAATCAGTCGCCAATGTCGAAATACTTTGGGTCTGCTGGGAAATGACATTCAACATTCAACTGCAACCAGAGCATCAAAAAGTTAACTATATGAGGAAGCGCAAATATATACTTCTATAGATGAAAATCGAAGCAGCAGCACGATGAATAGGTCACAGAGCTTACTAGCACGGTAGCACCGTTACACTAGGTAGGTTTCAATATTTCACAAAAACAACCTAGAGAGACAAGTTCTGGTCTGCAGGTTTCAATGCACTATTTCTGTTTATCGATCAAGTGAATCTTCTTTTCGTTATCTTAAATAGTTCAGTCCTTGCTAGCCGATTTATTGAGGCTACTTCATTATTGCAAAAACCCGGTCTTGTGTCACACGGTCTGACCAATTAACTTTTAACATCTTTTGCTTTAGTTTTTAGTTTTTTATGTAACTATTTCACTTTTAAGGATTTTTCTATAGATATTTCACTAATTAACGTTTAACCCGAATTTTGTAATTTTTTTCACTTTTTAACTAATTCATTGAGCATTGACTGTCTTTCCTAAGATCAATTTAAAGAAGTTTTGTACAAGTAGATATATAAATCATGTAAATGGAGATATGTGGTCTTAAATGGTCTTATTGCTCGGAGTTAATACGGACTCTCTGGTCGTAGACAAAAACTAAGATCAATTTGATGCTTATAAGCTGAACTTTTGAAGTATATCAGCTGTAAGATCAATGTAGATCAGCTATATTCTGAAGGTCAGTAATTCAGAAACTATGCTTACATTCAAATATTAAATAGGGCAAGGCCATCAAAAAGCTAAAAATAAAGCTTCATATCATAAACAAAGTAGTATTGATCAATGACAACATACCTTGCCTTCATCAGAATCTGTATGCCTTTGAGGAAATATAACTCTCAGATCATTGTACAAGTAGAATCTCCTTTCCCGTTCATTTTCTTCAGGATTATTTCTTGGAGAATGTACTGACTCGGAATCTTTCTTTAGTGGAGGGCATAGAAAACGAAGATGCAAAGCATAACGTAGGGTTCCAGAACCGCTGAAGTTCTCTTTAACCTTAAATGTACCAAGAGAGGCTTTCCTCTCAGCCACATGGCCCACATTGCAAGCACCTTGGCAGAAAATTTCATCGCAAGTGTCTTGACATTCACTTTTATAATTATTGAAAGTGGTGTCCGTCCCTCTTAAGTTTCTATGCACATTGTATTGGTCCCTTTTGCCCGCGGAACCTTTTAAATTAAAGCATTCACGATCTTTAACTTGGAAAGTCAATCCCGTAATACTGCTTGTATATCTAGGGTTCTCTGCACATTCATTTCTCGATGGCATGCTGTGTCCAACTGAAGGATTGTTGTTACCTAAAGCTCCTGCGATCTTCTTGTTCTCCGTTATCTCACATGCTTTATGTTGTGCAGGTTCAGCAGAAGATTTAGTAGATGCAAGCGTGATCCTTTGGCGCAGGAATGTCTGTGTAAACAGAAACCAAAATGTAAAAGTATAAGGAGAATAATATAGTCAAGTTACAAGCCAGAATTGGCTCCTACAGCTATATAATCTCGAAATTACTTCCAAGATCAAGGTTAAGAGTTCAAGGTTCAATTTCACAAAAAGGATGTCATACCTTTAATATACTTCCTCCAATTTTTTTTCTATTGCATCATGTTGTTGGGTACAAGTCTTGAGAGGTTAAAAGTGGTTGAAAAAAGGGACCACGAGTCCACAAGTACTACTTAATACAAAAGGTGATATGAGAAAGGAATGACAAAGGCAATAAGGTGATATTGAAAATTAGAAAGAGAAGCTTCCAAAAATAGGTATGACACAATTGATAGACAATATTCATAAATAGGAAACAATGCAATAGAAAACGACGAAAGGAAGAAAGAATCAATATATATCACCTCATTTGGTTAAAGAACTTCTATTACTATAGTATGAAAGACAAGGGTCGCAAACAACAAAGGGAATCCATGGAAACAAGCATACGACCTCATACTTCCTTGATACTCATATGTGATAAACAAGGAGTAGGCAAAATCTACTCATAGCTCCACCATTGGTTTTAGATTGTGAACAAGTCTAATACTAACCAAAAGAATTACAAGAACACCACAGAATTTCAAATACCAATAACCAAACACAGGAAATACTATAAACCAACAATATCACTAATTGACAAAAACTAGACATTGAAAACCCAATCTCAGTGTGTGTCTCTAGAACCCACAAATATGTGCATCCAACACTTATATATCAACCTAAAGCAACCTCAACTGCTTGGATTATTATGAGTCAAACAGGTGCATTACCACAAGCATATTCGTCAACCAATAAACTTCTACTTGTAACCTGTAGACCTATATCATTTCCAAGATCCACGAGGACAATGAAACTGCTACCAAGCTACAAATTTTCTAAGTTGCACGTAATATAAAGAAATCCATCTATGGACTTCCAATTACTCTCTAACTAAATAACACTTCATTCTACCTCAAGTCCCTAAGCTAAAAACCGTGACACTCAGACGTCAATAGAAACAATCTGACACTTCATATTAAGCCAAAAACATAGATTTTCTCATAAAAGGGCATGTTTGATAGGAGTACTCAAGTCCGAGCAACCGAAAAATAAACCTCGTAAGATAACAAGAGAAAAAAATCATGCTTGTGTTATTCCATTGACCTAGCAATCCTTTTAGACGTTAAGTGCCTCTTCCTAACTGTATAATTCTTGCAATATGCACATTTTTGCCACACGCTTCACAAACTTTTCCCATTTCTATCCAATCCGAGACACCTCATGTTACTATCAAAACCAACAACATATCAGCTTGCCCTTGTTTCCTAACAAGATGCTATGATTCCCTAAAAAGTTATAGCCTCACAGAAGTATCTAATAACCAGAATAAGAACAAAAATTCAACCTTGGTACCCGCGGGCATGTCACTCAAATCATAGCTGCAAAAGAAGGTATGAATAGGGGTTTTTTCCGGATTGCTGAGAACCTGCAGAAAACTACAATCTTCAGAGAAACCTAGATCTCAAAGTCTCTTTATAAACTTTTAAAACCAAAATAAATATTCAAGATAAGTGCAAAGCAGACTTGAAAAAAAGTTATCACAGAATGCTGAAAAGAAGAGACGCAAAATACCAGCTGAATCCGTCCTTTCATGGGAATGCGCAGACGATTTTTGGCAGATTGCGCATCATTATTGCTCAGACTTCTTTTCAACTTGTGGCCAACACTCCCATTTAAAACAGACCTTTTTGGGAGAGCTATAGATGCATAGTAGAGTAAGTAGTTATCTCCATCCACGCTGGTAACAGAAAATGGAAGTTTCTGCGATTTTGGCGAGAAATTTCCGCCGGTAACACTAAGAACAGCTAGAAAGCCATCGATTCTCTACACAAAGACAAATATCAGAGTAAGCCTCAAAAGGAGCCATTAGCTATCAAAAATTGTTCCCTCGTCAAATAAAAGCTATCTACAAAAGCATAATAGACAAGATAAAAGTACACCAACCTGATAGACACTACCAAAGGAGAATCTACCAGACAAAAGGGATTCCTCAAATGAGCCTACCAAAGACCTTCGTGCACAATGGCCACTCAAAGTTCTGATTGGGTTTATGCTATGGAGTTTAGGGGCCAAATCATGAAAAGTTGGCCAGATACACTCCCCAGCAGAATCTAAGGACGATGACAGAAAGTCTTCCATCGGTTTTCTAGTAACATTGCACCCCTCATTTTCAGCAAATGAGGGTGTGCCAGCATCAGATTCATCAAGTGACCGTCTAATACTAATTTCTGTATAGTCCCTCTCTAACTGTCTTCTTATAGTCCTAAATCCATCTGTAGTTTCCAGCCTTCCACAAGATTTCCGACCGAGGGGGGATGATGGAAGAGAGTGGGAGATCATTCTCTCCATGCATATAAAGTTCCCAGCAGCATTACTTCTTGATGTTTCCAGGTGGCTCAGTCCAGGAGAGGATGAAAATGCATCAGGTGATTCCGGGTCTCGTGGTGATGGGCCATCAATCAAAAAATATGAGGCCTTTCTACCACATTCATAAGAAGCATTTATCCACTCTCTGCAGTGAGAAATTGACGAGAATGGGGTACTCAATTGGGCTTTTGTATCAGCATTTGCTTTGCCAAGGTCCTGTGTCCCTGTACTACATGTTTTCTCAGTATTGCCAGGAGACAGCATCCCGTACCCAAGGTTCAAAACTTCACGTCTGCAGTTGTCAGGGAAAATCAATTGGGTTAAAGGTGACAACATTCGCTTCCGAACTGCTACACCACATGGTGCAGTATTATTCACAGCAAGATCAACTTCATCAGAAGAACCACTGTTACCCAATTTACCACAGCATATTGTGGTTTTATTTGTTTGAAATCCTACAACTCTAGAAACAGGAGTAATGCCATTCCAGCAACCACTATCCTCTAGCCCCAATTTCCCTCCAGGAACATAAGGCACAATATCTCTGTTGCTTCTTGGCTTACAAGAGTCCTCAGAACTACCTGCACCCTCATTTACGTTATTTGGGAATTCTCCTGTTGAAGAGATTGATGAATTTCCATAGGATAGGCTTACATGTCCTACGTACAATCCATCCAGATCGCACGTGCTCACACTACCGCGATGGGTAGGATTTTGAGTGCGCAGGCACAATTGTGCCAGACGTTCCTCATTAGATTCACCAGAAGATACTTGAGGCAAACCCATAGCGAAGTTTAATACTCCTGCTCAAAAAAATTGAACAAATATCTCTATCTTCAAGTTCTCCTACCTAGATATCTACTGCAATGGTCAACCAACTAGGTCATCTCTTCATTCTCCAAATGAGCGATTCCATAAGAACCTCAAGCCGTCATACAAAATCAAATTCCATCTCCCAGAACAGGAACTAAAGGCTCACACTCTTCCGACCCAAAAGAACGAATCCGGTAAACAAAATTTTATAAAACAATACAAGACCAAAACTTGAGTCTTCAACCATAAACCCTAACTGGCAGTTGCACATAGAAGACAATGCAATCTAATACCCTAACCGTAATTCGAAGCCCAAATCTTTATCAACCTCAATGTCCGTAAGCAATGAAGCATAAACAACTCAGTGTCATCTGTACCTGTAAACGTATCACATTTCTATTATGATCTCGCATGACATAGACACTCAAATTAATGAAAGTTCAAGCAAACCCAAGAAAAGTGACATTCTCCAAAGGCAACAAGTTATAAACCAAAATACCATATGCACCTCAGGCATTCTAACACACATCAACAATCTAGAAACCACAGAACGCCAACTCTAGGGACCCGAGGATTCCCCATTTCTGAAACTTTGTGTTCCCGAAACTCCATTTGTTTCCGTGCTACATACTCAACAATTCTAATCTGAATTAGGCCATTTGGTTTTAATATCTTTATCTACGAATGCTGCATAAGCAAGCATCCAATGTAATAGATTTAATCAAGTCTAGTTTATACAATAGCATAGAGTGCAAATTATTTTGTGCACCCCGAAGCAATACTTCTCAAACTACTTCTGTACTTTTGAAAATGATTAATGTGCTTCGGTGGGCAGTGGTCTGCGGTGCACAAAATAATTACTAGCAGCAGACCCCACAATTTCGATATTTAGGTAAACATTAGAATGTTAACAAATGAAAATTAAACCACCCAATTAACCTAACAAACCACCAATAACTAGAAACTTATTGCAGCTAGTAGTACTCAGTTAAGCTCAAATGACTCAAATAAAATAACCCATCATTATGAAAAGGGGCAATTAAACTACCAACATAATAACAATCTTATAACTTAAAAAATGATCAATTAGAAATCAATAGGCATAACTTATGAAAATAGAAGAAACCCAAATAGAAACACACCAATCTAGGAAGCAAGCCATGTACGATTAACTAAATTAAAATCAATCAAAACCCAGTTGCAAAAACTCCAAATGATTATCATTTTCGATCAAAAGAACAGATTTTGAATATGGAACAAAAAAAAAGAGGAAAAAAATAAAACAAATAAAAGACAGAATAATAAAGGAGAAAGAGATAAGAGTACGACTGATATGGGATATGGTGAAAAGGATGAATTTGGAGGTTTTTTCTTGCGGCGCTTGGAATAGGAAGGAGTTAGAGGTGTTGTTGATGGTAATGGTAATGCGTAATGCGGCATAACCATGACTTCTATACTTCTTTCTCGTTTCTCTAACACTTTTTTATCTTCTTACTCTTTCTCTCTCCTCTCCATTTTTTTAATGCTTGTTTTTTTTCTGTAATCCAAGGAGTAATTGTGAGATGAATTTCTTCTCCATTGTCTTGCCCATAGAATTTGAATTAGATTCGTTTTTTATTCTCTAATAGGGTGTTTATTTGTGGGGGATGGGGATTAAGGAGAGGGATTGATTGAGATTTTAAATTTCTATGATGAGAAATTTTAGGTCTTTTATGGGTTTAGAATAGACTAAACTGATACCTGTTGTTTGGTTAGTGAATTTATGATTTTAAAACTCATACCTCAAATCCATGAGATATAGGGTTTAGAAACACAAGAAGGGAGGTGGGTATGGCTCATTCTATCCCCTAGGTATAAATAATCATTAAAACATATTAGAGATATATGCCCTTTACGTTTTTCTTCTTCCTAGCGTGATTGGCATCTTTGCTTCTTCAAGCGACTTTTATAGCCATCTTCTTCAAACTTCGCTCCTAGGTAAATTTCCCCAACTTTTTTTTTTGTTTACTAGTGATTGGGTTTGTGTAGGTATATACTAGTAATGACTATTCACTTCTTTAAATTACGAAATAAATTTCAAAATTTGTCTCTGTTCTGATTTTATGTCCCACAAATTTTGAGATCTGCAGCATAAAATGCAAGCTAATTATACAGAAAACACACTTGAAAACTTCAATTGACATCATCAATTAATCACTAATGTGATATTTTCCATTTACTTGTTTGGCAAAAGAAGCTTCATTAGCCCCTGCTGCTATGATGCTAATATCATGTATTTATGTAGTGTTTTTCCCCTTAATTGTGAGCTACATCGTGCGTCAATGGAGCTCTTCGGAGCTATTTTATACTAATTATCGTATATAGACGTGGTTTTGTTAGTGTTGAATTGCAGGTTTTAGGGAGTTTTGTCCCTGTTTTTGAGCTATTTGGAAGCAACCACGACTTTACGAGTTATTATGAGGCACGTAGAAGTCATCACGAGCATTACGGATGAATATAGAGGTCCCGAGACTTCTAAACTTGAAGATTGAGTGCCAAAACGCTAAAGAAACAAGCCAATGGAGCTGACCCATGTTTGATCGGGCAGAATATGGCCCGATCTGGCAAAGAATATTAAGATCGGGTGGTAAGGTTTTGTACCCGATCGGGCAGGCTTAGCCCGACCCAATCAGGCGAACCCATTTCATATGCTGCTGCTGTTTTTAATCCACGCAAATAAAGTTGGGCCTTGTGCCAACCCGAAGGCACCGGGCATAGATGGCCCGATCGGGCGAGGCCCAAGACTACTCCTTTTGTTGCTGGTGCTGTGTGTATGCCAAGAGGAGAGTTGGGCCATCTTTTGTGCTGCGGCCCGATCGGGTGAGGCCCAAAGGCCTTGTTTTGGCTGCTGCTGCGTTAAGGAGGAAAAGGCTTTGTAATTTAATGTTTTGTGTTGGCCCGATCGGATGGCCCTTTACCCGAGCAGGTTGCAGGGATACGGAGCCGAATTTCTATCTTATTTTATTCGGTTTTAATTAGATTTTAGAGGTCATTATAAATAGAAAAACTCATTTATTTTAGAGACATCTTTTATTCAGCTTTGTTTAGTATTAGTTTAGAGAGCTTTCTTAGAGTAAACACTTAGATAAATTCCAAGGGTGATTGAACCTTGGATTGATTTTCAATAAAGGTTATTGACTTCCGTCAATTGGTATTATTCTTCTCTCTTAATCTCTTTAGTTATTTCTTAATTGTTTAGTTTGATTATTGAATTATTTCATGATGCATAGATTAGGGTTTCATATTAGATTTATTGCTGTTGATTTAGTTATGAGTGAGTAGTCTTATTTCTAGGGTTTTAGGGAGGAAAACCATGTTTATACCATGAATTACATTTGAATTGCTATTAGTTTTTAGGGCTTGATTAGATTGGTTATGGTGTAATTTATTCTTAACGAGTAATTAATGTTATTGCGTAGTTTCATTGATTGCTTATGGTTAATAATTGTTTGCACAGATCCGTCCTACTTTTAGAGGCCCAGTACACATCAGTAATTCTGATTATGTTAGTGAACATGCAGCATATGTTGAATTATGAGCGTTGAGTCTTAGACATAACTTAACACGTGCTCTAATCTATCGATTCTTGACCTATGTTGTGATAGTTGTTTGATCCCTTGATTAGTATAAGTATGGTGGACCGAACTAATACCTTAGACCTTTGATTCATAATTTAAATCTCATTTTTTATTGCTTTCTTTAGTCTAAATAGTAGTTTAGCTGATTTCTATCTGATCTTTTCTGAAGTAGCTATTTGGCTGAATATTAACTTAGAAACGCTGTCTCTCTGTGGATTCGACCCCACTTCCCTTGACTATTGTTGGAGTACTTAGGATTTATCTTTGATTAGTTGATACGACTTTAGCGTGTCAGATGCTCACCAAATTACTGGTAATTGGTCCACCCAACTGTTTGTTACTTAAGATGCCAAAAAGTGTAGTTAGGGTAAAGTTTTTTATTATATTACCCCTACTTATTTCAGCAATTTGTTACAGTTGTTTAAGATGCCAAAAAGTGTTTCTAGGGTAAAAATGAGCAAAAATGATATTTGTATATGAAATTATTTTTAAAAAAAAATTAGTTAAAAAATAATTTGTTACTTATGTGAGGATTGTTCAAATTTAATAAGAGAAACCTGAAAAAAAAAATTGATTTGATTCTTTTTTCAACATACTACTCCCTCCGTTTTTTTTAATATGTACATTTTCCATTTTGTTTTTTTTAATTGGTACCTTTTTACCTTTTCCCATAAATGGAAGGTTGGTCCACCTAATTATTACACTTTTCTCCTACTTTTTCTTTCCTTCTCTCTACCTTTTTCACTTTTTCCTTACTTTTACTATCCTTCTTTCTTACATTTGTACTTTTTTCTTAGTTCGCGCGCAAAAGTAAATGTACATATTAAAAAAAACGGAGGTAGTACTAACCAAACAGCAAGTGAGGGTATCATTTTCATTCCAAGTTTAAACCAAATGCATGGTATCACGTATCAAGCTCCAACTCGATACCATCTTGGTTTAATTCATGATTCTAAACCCATACCCCTCTGTGAACCAAACGAAGGCTTATGGGGTAAGGGATTTTAGGTGGGATTGGGAATGAGATAAAAAAAAACCTTATCCAACCAAAATAATACCTACCAGTGGGATAAGAAATAAAGATCAAAGTTACACATTTGCCCCTAATGAAAAGGAAAGAAAGAAGCGGTTAGTAAGGATATTTAAGTAAAATAATAGTTTAGTCGCAACTAATTTCTAACCCATACCAAACAAGGGATAAATGGGTTGTTTGTTTAGGGGGATCAAGGGGTGGGATTAGAAAATTTATATCCCCATGAGTAGTATTCTCATGTTTGTCTGTGGGATAGCTAAAATCTCATTGGATTGGAAATGAGATTAAACCCCTCCTTACCCTACCAAAATAAGACGTAGGGGGCAGGTATTAGAGAGGGGGACTAAATTTTGTAAGGAAACAACTCATTTACATTTAATGAAAAGAAACGGGTGGATGGTTAGTAAGGGCTTCTACGTAAAATCATCATTTATTCTCAACTTATTCCCAACTCATATCAAACAAGGGGTAGACACTATTTAATCCTTATCCCACGTACCAATTCGCAATCCCGCTCTCAACCTCTAATCCCTAACTCCCATTCCCACATACCAAACGCTGTAACACTCAGAACACCACCCCTCCCTCCGGTCCCACCCCCAAAACACCCCCTCCCCTAGAAACCACCACCCCTCCCTTCTCCCACCACCGAAAACCAAGGTCGTAGCCTCTGGTGCTTCCCTAATCTCTGCAGATATCAATGCATCCAAGTATATGTGACATTAAGATTATTAGTATTATTATTATTGTTATATGTATATGTATATGTATTCGTTTTACTTAATTCTTCATATACCACGAGCATACACTGATGCTTCCCTAATCTTTGCAGATGCATATGAATGTATGTAAAATGTACTTGATTACAGTGTGGTGCATATATGAACTACTCCCTATGTCTCTTTTTATTTGTTAGTTGTAGCAAGTAAATTGAGACATCGGTTTATGGTATTATTTGTATCACTTTAGGGGCTGTTTGGTTCAAATGTGTGGAATGGTATAGATTGGAACCTCATACCATGGTGATATGGATTGAAAACCCCATCGTAAGCTCAAGTTGTTTGGTTCAATTTGGAATGGATTCTATATCCCACTTGTTTATTTCACTTACGAAATGAAAGGTATCAAAAAATAACCAACCCTAGATCTAGGAGAGAACGCCAATCAGGAATGTGAGAAGGGCGAGTATGAGAAAGAGATAATCACGAAATTACCAGTGTTGGAAGACCGTCGATTGCTGATCAGAGAAAGAGAATGCAAATTTCATCGTCGTGGTGGTGGTTTCAGGGTGATCATTGTCTTCGACGGTGGTGGTGTGCTATGTTAATATTAGAGTTCGATACTAGGGTGGAATGGAGTTAGAAACTTAGGGGGAGGGGAGATTGAGATTTTAGGGGATGGGTGATATATCGATATCTTATAGAGTTTTTCCCTTTCTTTACAAGCTAAATTGTGCTATATTGATGCTCTTAGGAGCTATTTATGCTAACTATTTCGATATAGTTGTGGTTTGTGTGTTCTATATCATTTTGAAGGTTTTAGGGAAAAACTCCCTATTTACTTGATGTTTTGAGCACCACGCTATAGCGGGAAGTTATGAGGCATCTTTGAGGTCTCAAGATGGTATTTGGACCCCATTATGAAGAAGTTAGTGTGCAAAGACTTGGCGTCTGAAGCCAAGCAAAGCAAGGCAAGAAGAAGACTCGCCCGATCGGGTCAGGCAACAACTGCCCGATCGGGTACGAGTGCAGAATTTGGAGTAAAGGTTTCCCGCCCGATCGGGCGGAGCAATACTTAGCCGTTTTTGCTGTTTTTCTGAGAGCTGAAGATGACATCCACCCGATGGCATCGGGTGGACTTGCCCGATCGGGTGCTGGAGTTGCGGCCCCGATCGGGTGGAATCTGCCCGATCCAATCAGGTGAATCCTATTTTGTTGCTGCTGAAGACTTGTTCCCAGGCCCGATCGGGCGGCCTTTTGCCCGATCGGGTGGAGGACACGGGGATGCGATTTTCGTTATTTTTCCCCCTCTATCTTATTGTTTTCTTAAGACTTATAAATACTTTTAGGTTATATTTATTTTGTATCTTTCATATTCTTAAACACTTAGAGAACTCTTAGCCTAGTTTATCATTGCTTTGGATTATAGAAGAGATTCAAGTACAATTTCAATTCAATTAAAGTTTCCGCTTTCCGTCAATTTGGTAATCGTCTTGCTTATTGCTTTATTCCTTTATCTCAATTACTTTAGTTCAATTGCTTATTTCTCAATTAGTTCATGATGCAATTCTTAGGGTTTTCAATTAGTTTTGTTGTTGTCAATTCGATCATGTCTGAGTAGTTCTCTTTCTAGGGTGTTAGATAGGGAAGCCATGTTTATACCATGATTGCTATTTAGACTCCTATTGATTTCTAGGGCTTGATTAGAGTGATTGTGGTGTGGTTTGTTCTTAATTAGTGATTAATGTTAGTGGTCAATTTCATTGATTGCTTGTGGTTAATAGTTGTTTGCACAGATCCGTCTTACGACTAGAGGCCTAGGACACATCAGTAGTTCTGATTACGTTAGTGAACATGCGGCGTATGTTGAACTATGAGCGTTGAGTCTTAACCATAGCTCAACATAGGCTCTAATCCCCCGACTCTTGACTTAGGTTTTAATAGTAGTTGACCCTACTTTATTGGTATAAGCATGGTGGACCGACCTAATACCCTAGGCTTTTATTCCATAGTTAAATCCTCGACTTAATTCGTATTATTTAGCTTACTCATTAGCTCCTTTAATTCTCCATATTTTCATCTGAAGTAGTTGGTTAATTGAATATTAATATAGAAACTCTGTCTCCCTGCGGATTCGACCCTGCTACCACTGACTACCTTAGTTAGAGGACCGTAGGTTTATTTTTGATTAGGTGACACGACTAAAACTTCTCTGTCCCTATGCAGAAGACACATGAGGAAACACAGAAGTCCCAAGAGAAGCACATAAAACTTCTCGAAACTCAGATTGCTCAGTTGGCAGAGACTAATGCACAGAGGCAGCAGGGACAATTGCCGGGGCAACCTACACATAGGGAGCAAGCAAATGCCGTTACTCTTCGTAGTGGCACTGCTTATGCTGCTCCTCCTATGCCCGTCGATGATGATATTGCCCCTAGCAAGGAGAAGGAGGTAGTAGAGAAGGAATTGGAGAAGAATTCGACGTCTGATGTCGAAGTGTCTGAAACAGCTGAACAGGCAGAAAAGAAGAAGGAGAAGGAGAAGGTTGCTGATACACCTTTTACACCAAGGTTGCCTTTTCCTCATCGAATGCAAAAGTCCAAGGTGGATCAACAACTTGGTAAGTTCTTGGCTATGGTCAAGAACCTTGAGGTAACAGTTCCTTTCACTGAACTTATTTCTCAAGTGCCTGTCTATGCTAAGTTTTTGAAGGAGATGATCACAAAAAAAAGAGATTTTGGTGGGGTAGATAGAGTCGCACTCACTGAAGAGTGTAGTGCCATTTTGCAAAATAAATCTCCACCTAAATTGAAAGATCCGGGTAGCTTTTCCATCCCTTGTCATGTAGGTGCACTTTTTATTGATAAAGCTTTATGTGACTTAGGTGCATCTGTGTCTGTCATGCCTTTGTCTGTCTGTAATAAACTGAATATGGGAGCACTTAAGTGCACTCAAATTACTTTGCAGATGGCTGACCGTTCTATAAAATACCCTCTAGGTGTTTTAGAAGACGTCCCTGTTAGGGTGGGAAAGTTTTACATTCTTGTGGATTTTGTTGTATTAGATATGGAGGAGGATGCCCAAATTCCTATTATTTTGGGCAGACCATTTTTGTGTACTGCAGGTGCTGTTATTGATGTCAAGTCAGGATCTTTGACTTTAAGTGTTGGTGATGATACTGTCACTTTTAAACTAACCAATGCTATAAAGTCTCCTATGCTTGAAGAATCTTGTTGCAGGATAGATGTGGTAGACAAAGCTGTGATGTCTGCATTTCAGCAGATACGTGATGCTGACCCATTGGAGGTAGTATTGACTGAGAGTGACTCCTTAGGCATTGATACTGATGTTGATGCCTGTCTTGCTGATTTAGAGGGTCATGGAGCTGAACAGAAACAGCCAACTGTGATACTTGAAAGTGTATGCTCCAGTTCTACTCCTCAGGTAACTAAGGTAGAACTCAAACCACTTCCCTCTCATTTGAAGTATGCGTTTTTAGATGATAAGGAAGAATGTCCTGTGATTGTCAGTACTAAACTCACAGATAGCCAATTGCAAAGCTTGCTTGCTGTGCTTCGTATCCATAAGAAGGCTATTGGGTATAGTATTGATGATCTAAAGGGCATTAGTCCTGATTTTTGTATGCATCGTATTAATCTTGAAGAGGATCACCGCCCTTGCATTCAACCTCAGTGACGTTTGAATCCTAACATGCAAGAGGTGGTGAAGAAAGAGATCATGAAACTGTTAGATGCAGGGATCATTTATCCCATTGCTGATTCGAAATGGGTCAGTCCTGTGCAAGTGGTTCCCAAGAAGGGGGGACCACTGTTGTTGAAAATGAGAAAGGTGATTTAATTCCCACTAGGACTGTGACAGGGTGGCGTATGTGCATTGATTATCGTAGACTTAATAATGCCACCCTGAAGGACCATTTCCCCCTCCCTTTTATTGATTAGATGTTGGAAAGGCTAGCCAAACATAACTATTTCTGTTATCTAGATGGATATTCTGGTTTTTTCCAAATTCCCATCCATCCAGATGATCAGGAAAAGACTACGTTTACATGTCCTTATGGCACCTTCGCATATCGCAGGATGCCATTTGGATTGTGTAACGCTCCCGCTACTTTCCAACGCTGCATGATGGCCATATTCTCTGATTTTATTGAAAATATCATGGAAGTGTTTATGGATGATTTCAGTGTTTATGGTTCTGACTTTGATGTTTGCCTGCATAATTTGTCCAAAGTGCTTAAAAGATGTGTTGAGGCAAACCTCGTGCTTAATTGGGAAAAATGTCACTTCATGGTGAATGAAGGTGTCGTTTTAGGTCACTTGATTTCTGAGCGTGGCATCCAAGTGGATAGAGCAAAGATTGAGGTGATTGAGAAACTTCCCCCTCCAATGAATGTCAAAGGAGTGAGGAGTTTTCTTGGTCATGCGGGGTTTTATCGCAGATTTATCAAAGACTTTTCAAAAATTGCGAAACCCCTCACTCAATTGTTGCTAAAGGGTGCCACATTCGATTTTACTGATGAGTGTTTGGAGTCTTTTGACAGGATAAAGACAGCTTTGATCACTGCTCCTATTATACAACCTCCAGATTGGGATCTCCCTTTCGAGATCATGTGTGATGCTAGTGATTATGCGATAGGGGCAGTACTTGGTCAGCGGAAGGATAAGCTACTCCATGTGATTCACTATGCTAGCAAAACCTTGGATCCAGCCCAGGTTAATTATGCTACGACAGAGAAGGAGTTGCTAGCCATAGTCTATGCATTGGATAAGTTTCGAACCTATCTTATAGGTTCGAAGGTTATAGTACACACTGATCATGCTGCTTTGAAGTACTTAATGGCTAAGAAGGAGGCCAAACCTAGGCTCATCAGATGGATTCTTTTGCTGCAAGAATTCGACTTGGAAATCAAAGATAAGAAGGGCGCTGAGAATGTGGTCGCCGACCACCTTTCTAGGTTGAGGTTTGGATCCCCTTCTGACCCTCCTATAGATGATTCTTTTCCTGATGATCATTTGTTTTCTGTGTCCTCTAAAACTCCTTGGTATGCTGATTTTGCTAACTTCTGTGTTAGTGGTTCTCATCCTCCCAATCTTACATATCAGCAGCGCAAAAAGTTTTATCATGATGCTAGAATGTATTTTTGGGAGGATCCTTTCCTATATAAGAAGTGCTCCGACGGGATGTTTCGTCGTTGCATTCCTGATTGGGAAATAGAGGGTGTTTTGCTACATTGTCATAGTATGCCTTCTAGTGGTCATCTCGGTTCCCAAGCTACTGGTTTTAGAGTCTTACATAGTGGTTTCTATTGGCCTTCGATTTTCAAAGATGCCCGTGCCTTTTGTTTGTCTTGTGATGCTTGTCAAAGGACGGTTAATATTTCGAAAAGGCAAGAGATGCCACAGAGTGGGATTTTAGAGGTCGAACCTTTTGATGTTTGGGGGATTGATTTTATGGGACCCTTTCCTACCTCTTGTGGGAATAGGTATATTCTAGTGGCCGTCGACTATGTGACTAAATGGGTAGAAGCTATAGCATCACCAACCAATGATTCTAAGGTTGTGATGAAGATGTTTAAAAAGATAATCTTTCCCCGTTTTGGTGTCCCCCGTGTTGTAATTAGTGATGGTGGCTCTCACTTTCATAAGAGCACCTTCAAGACCCTATTGACAAAACATGGAGTCACCCACAAAGTCGGACTTGCCTATCACCCTCAAACCAGTGGCCAAGTAGAAGTATCTAATAGGCAAATTAAGAGAATCCTTGAAAAAGTGGTCACTAAAGCTAGAAAGGATTGGTCATTGAAACTTGATGATACTCTTTGGGCGCTCCGCACTGCTTTTAAGACTCCTTTGGGTACCACACCCTATCGACTGGTTTATGGCAAGGCTTGTCACTTACCAGTTGAGATGGAGTATCTTTCTGCGTGGGCGGTCAAAGAGATTAACCTTGATTTGACAGCTGCAGGTGAAGCACGACTTCTTCAACTCAATGAGTTGGATGAGCTCCGTTTGGATGCTTATGAAAATCACAGGCTCTATAAAGAGCAAACGAAGAAGTTGCATGATAAGATGATAGGAAAGAGAGAATTCAAGGTTGGCGACAAGGTCCTATTGTTCAATTCCAGGTTGAGACTGTTTCCTGGAAAGCTCAAATCTCGATGGTCTGGACCATTCGAGGTGACAGAAGTGAAGGCACATGGTGCCATCGAGGTTGCCAACCACAAAGGAGAGAAGTTTAAGGCAAATGGACAGCGTCTGAAGCTGTACCATGAAGGTGCCTTTGTTGGTTGTGTGGAGGAAATCCGCTTTGATTCCTCCCCACTTGATTCATCTACCTAGAGAGGTAATATGGTCGTGCGGGACCTTCATAAACCAGCGCTTTGCGGGAGGCAACCCGTATCTCTTAGTTATATCTTCTTTTCTCTTGTTTCGTAGTTTGTAGCATGTGAGAGAGCGTGAGGGTACTAATTAGTTTGTAGCATTTGATTATTCATGCTCCCCCTTTCTTGGTTTTTTCCACCACATTACCCAAAAATATCCCCTACCTCTTACCTAAGCCCCATTACAACCCAGAAAAGTCCTCTTGAGCTTGTGCCTACAATGTCTACTAGATTGATTTTGGTCAGTTTGTCAAAGTTAAAGAGTACGTCTGCTAGTTGAGTCGACTTGATTAGGATGAGCGACATTTTTACCTTCTTAAACACATGAGAGTGTGAGTGGGAAGGGACATTTATGGTCGGGTAGGTGAGTGTTCGGGCACATTCTTTGCCTGCCACAAAATTGAGAGGAGTGACACCCTTTGTGAGCACCTTTTCAGGATTTGTATGCCTAGTAGTCACTTGAACTTGATGAATTGCTTGGATGATTGGTGGTTGGAAGGATTTGATTTGCCGAACTTGAATTATGCCTGCTTGAACGATTCTTAGTTTTGAAAATGCTTTTTGAGCTTGAATTGTTTTATTTATGGGGTGAGGCAATCTATTCCACGATCATGCTCTATTTGCTTGAGGACAAGCAAAGGTTTAGCTTGGGGGAATTTGATATATCGATATCTTATAGAGTTTTTCCCTTTCTTTACAAGCTAAATTGTGCTATATTGATGCTCTTAGGAGCTATTTATGCTAACTATTTCGATATAGTTGTGGTTTGTGTGTTCTATATCATTTTGCAGGTTTTAGGGAAAAACTCCCTATTTACTTGATGTTTTGAGCACCACGCAATAGCGGGAAGTTATGAGGCATCTTTGAGGTCTCAAGATGGTATTTGGACCCCATTATGAAGAAGTAAGTGTGCAAAGACTTGGCGTCTGAAGCCAAGCAAAGCAAGGCAAGAAGAAGACTCGCCCGATCGGGTCGGGCAACAACTGCCCGATCGGGTACGAGTGCAGAATTTGGAGTAAAGGTTTCCCGCCCGATCGGGCGGACTTGCCCGATTGGATCGGGCGGAGCAATACTTAGCCGTTTTTGCTGTTTTTCTGAGAGCTGAAGATGACATCCACCCGATGGCATCGGGTGGACTTACCCGATCGGGTGCTGGAGTTGCGGCCCCGATCGGGTGGAATCTGCCCGATCCAATCGGGTGAATCCTATTTTGTTGCTGCTGAAGACTTGTTCCCAGGCCCGATCGGGCGGCCTTTTGCCCGATCGGGTGGAGGACACGGGGATGCGATTTTCGTTATTTTTCCCCCTCTATCTTATTGTTTTCTTAAGACTTATAAATACTTTTAGGTTATATTTATTTTGTATCTTTCATATTCTTAAACACTTAGAGAACTCTTAGCCTAGTTTATCATTGCTTTGGATTATAGAAGAGATTCAAGTACAATTTCAATTCAATTAAAGTTTCCGCTTTCCGTCAATTTGGTAATCGTCTTGCTTATTGCTTTATTCCTTTATCTCAATTACTTTAGTTCAATTGCTTATTTCTCAATTAGTTCATGATGCAATTCTTAGGGTTTTCAATTAGTTTTGTTGTTGTCAATTCGATCATGTCTGAGTAGTTCTCTTTCTAGGGTGTTAGATAGGGAAGCCATGTTTATACCATGATTGCTATTTAGACTCCTATTGATTTCTAGGGCTTGATTAGAGTGATTGTGGTGTGGTTTGTTCTTAATTAGTGATTAATGTTAGTGGCCAATTTCATTGATTGCTTGTGGTTAATAGTTGTTTGCACAGATCCGTCTTACGACTAGAGGCCTAGGACACATCAGTAGTTCTGATTACGTTAGTGAACATGCGGCGTATGTTGAACTATGAGCGTTGAGTCTTAACCATAGCTCAACATAGGCTCTAATCCCCCGACTCTTGACTTAGGTTTTAATAGTAGTTGACCCTACTTGATTAGTATAAGCATGGTGGACCGACCTAATACCCTAGGCTTTTATTCCATAGTTAAATCCTCGACTTAATTCGTATTATTTAGCTTACTCATTAGCTCCTTTAATTCTCCATATTTTCATCTGAAGTAGTTGGTTAATTGAATATTAATATAGAAACTCTGTCTCCCTGCGGATTCGACCCTGCTACCACTGACTACCTTAGTTAGAGGACCGTAGGTTTATTTTTGATTAGGTGACACGACTAAAACCTATCAATGGGGTGGAGATAGATACCGTTAGGTATGAGATTCCTCTCTAAAATAGCCCAACTAAATAATGAAATGGACATCATTCCATTCCATACCAAACCAAACACGCCCTCTTAGTTATTTCTACTGAAACTTGATTTGGTTTACCATAAGACATTAGTATTGCTGCAAAAGAAAAAAAACTATATTGCATTCTAAGCAAAAATAAAGAATAAAATATTCATCTTCGTTTATGATTATGACATGCAAAATTGCAAATCAAGCATACATGAACCACACTTTTTTTGGTGAGAAAGTGAAATTTGTTGGATGTTGATAAGAGTATCAAGAGGAGAGGAACCAATCCAACCAATCAGACTATTATGTGCAAATGTATCACCAAAAAGGGAGATTGGGTTCTTTTTGTCATTCATATACGAAGCTAATATATGTACTATTAAATATATTACCTTTCTTTCGCCAAAAAAGATATAAAATATGTTATTCTTTTTTTAAAGGCAAAAACTAACAAATACCTCCAACATTGAATAAAGCAACTAAAAGTAGAAATAATAAAATAACATAAACAATAATTATATCGATCTATGTGTGATTTTGACATATATTTCAATATTAATGTCATATTAGGAAACATATTGAATGTTAATTAACGCCCCGGAAGAGTCCGTTAGCAAGCCCTTTTATAAAATATAGACAATAAGAATAAATGTTCTGTCTCTTAGTCTGTTATAGATTTATTTTAAAAATTTATTTATACGCTTCCATCCTTCGATTCCTTCAATTCTTTTGACAATTTTTGCCAAAAAATCAAAGTATCAATACAAATAGAGTCGAATGATTAAATGAAAAGGTATTAAATAGATTCGACCAAAAAAGTATAAAGTGGGATTTAAAAATAAATGACTAAATGGGATGAAGTATAGCTTTGATCTTTGTGATACGAATTCCACATCAATAAAAGTGTGACGTGTTAGAAGAGATGAGTTGATAGTTATATATGGATGAGGTCGCACCCATCAAGACTCAAGAGGGGATAGAGACTTAAAGAATATACATTTGTTGTAAATATGACGTGTTTTTAATGCTCAAATGAATTAAAAATCAGAAGTTTCGAATTTAGTATGTCGTGACATCTTTTAGAACCACTGACTTAAAAAACGATGATTCACTGCAAACGGGTTGCTCAATTATATTTGCCAGATTTTCCTATGATTAAAACACCCCTCTCACACAAAGGCATTTGCGAGCACGAGGTTGAAGCCATATAAACTTATGTCTACAAGATAGAAGAAGAACAAGCTAAGAATAAAAGGACTAATGAAAATATTAGTTCACATGAACTCTCCAAGGTACAATACTTACAGAGTTACAGACGACTTAGGAAAGGAAGGGTTATCATGGTTGGGGAGAATACAATGCAGACATTGTACCATGTATCATAAGTCCTAGAAGATTATAAGATCAAAACATTGAAGGGGTTGAAACCCGTACCTAGGAGAAGTCCCGCATAATTATGAAGGTAATCAAAGGGAAATAATATTGAATAAATGAGGAGAAGTTCAAAATTTCACAAACTACTTAACAATGTTAGTATTCAAAGTTAAGCATGAGATCAGACTTTGGTTAAGCTCATCTCGCGTGCAACTGATCTTCTTTACGTGCCGGCCTTGAGTTTCTCTCTTTTTTGAACCTTTGTTCTTAGTTTCTTACACACTTCACAAGATCGAATTAGGTTTTAGTCTAAAACCACGTGAAAGTGGAAGATCCCTTTAATATTATAAAGTGAAGACGTCTCTCTCCTTTTATTGATATGGGACACTCACGCGTGATGTTGATAAAACAAGAATTTCAGGATTCGCCTAGTTACATGCGATGTTTCATGGAACAAGAGTTACAACATCAAACCTTAATATGTGAGGTCCCTTCTTTTATAAATTTAAGATACTCGATCACTAGTTATGTTTTGTAGGTCAGCTTGACATGCATATCCCTTTTAATTGACCCTGAGTATATATCCTTTCACATGTATCTCACACTAGAGTTCTTTGGGCTTGAATTATGGATGCAATATGACTCCTCATACACGGGGCAAAATAATTCACTTTCGAAAAGAGAAGGGATGAGATTAATTTGAACTCATGACCTTCTGATTACACTAAAATCTGAAGCCATATTAAAGCACTAACTTAACAAAAGTCCGGGATAATAGTTAGAGCTGATATATTGATTTCTTATAGAGTTTTTCCTTTTCTTTACAAGCTAAATTCTGCGATATTGATGCTCTTAGGAGCTATTTATGCTAACTATTTCGATATAGTTGTGGTTTATGTGTTCCATATCATTTTGCAGGTTTTTAGGGAAAAACTCCCTATTTACTTGATGTTTTGAGCACCACGCTACAGCGGAAGGTTATGAGGCATCTTAGCGGTCTCGAGATGGTATTCGGACCCCATTGTGAAGAAGAAATATTCAAAAGACTTGGCGTCTGAAGCCAAGTGAAGGCAAGAAAGAAGCCTCGCCCGATCGGGTCGGGCAGTGGTTGCCCAATCGGGTACGAGTAAAATGGCCAAAAGTTCAGATTTTCCGCCCGATCGGGTGGACTTGCCCGATCCCGTCGGGCGGACCTACACTTGGCCATATGTTGCTGGATTTCTGAGAGCTGAAGAAGAGGTCCACCCGATGGCATCGGGTGGTCTTGCCCGATCGGGTGCTGGGGTTGCGGCCCCGATCGGGTGGATGTTGCCCGATCTCATCGGGTGAAGCCCTATTTGCTGATGCTGGAAACTTGTTCCCAGACCCGATCGGGCGGCCCTTTGCCCGATCGGGTGGACGACACGGGGATGCGATTTTCGTTATTTCCCCACTCTATCTTATTGTTTTCTTAGAAACTATAAATACTTTTTAGGTTGTTTTTATTTCCATTTTTTTTATTCTATTGAACATTTAGAGAGCTCCTAGCCTAGTTTTTCATTGTTTTCGATTGTAGAAGAGATTCAAGTACTGTTTCAATTCAATTAAAGTTTTCGTTTTCCGTCAATTTGGTAATCGTCTTTCTTATTGTTTTATTCTTATCTCTCAATTGCTTTAGTTTAATTGCTTATTATTCAATTAGTTCATGATGCAATTCTTAGGGTTTTCAATTAGTTTTGTTATTGTTAATTTAATCATGTCCGAGTAGTTCTCTTTCTAGGGTGTTAGTTAGGGAAGCCATGTTTATACCATGATTGTTATTTAGACTTCTATTGATTTATAGGGCTTGATTAGAGTGATTGTGGTGTGGTTTGTTCTTAATTAGTGATTAATGTTAGTGGCCAATTTCATTGATTGCTTGTGGTTAATAGTTGTTTGCACAGATCCGTCTTACGACTAGAGGCCTAGGACACATCAGTAGTTCTGAATCTTCTGATTACGTTAGTGAACATGCGGCGTATGTTGAACTATGAGCGTTGAGTCTTAACCATAGCTCAACACATGCTCTAATCCCTCGAATCTTGACCTAGGTTTTGACAGTTGTTGACCTTGTTTGATTGGTATAAGCATGGTGGACCGACCTAATACCCTAGACTTTTATTCCATAGTTAAATCCTCGACTTAATTCGTATTCCTTAGCTTACTTGTTAGTTTAGTTAATTCTCCCTATTTTCATCTGAAGTAGTTAGTTAATTGAATATTAATATAGAAACTCTGTCTCCCTGCGGATTCGACCCTGCTTTCACTGACTACCTTAGTTAGAGGACCGTAAGTTTATCTTTGAATAGGTGATACGACTAAAACCTATCAAGGGTCTCAAAATTAATTTTATATTCTATCACTTATTTCACTCATTATTTTAGCTACATTTGATTTCATTCAACAAAAGGCTTAACATATTGTTTACCACTTCACCTAAAAGTGAGCCCGATTCAGAGATATGGTTCCTAATCCAGATCATTATTTCCAGCTTTGACTCCTAGGTACTTTCTCCTTTTTGCTTGTTACAACATCTCTATCTTTTAGATGATTTAAACTAGTTGTGACATCGTAAGTTTTTTAGTTGGTGAATCCATACGTCTATTTAATTCTCTCTCTAGATCACATGGATCCTTTTACTAGTGTTTTCATTCCTCTTCTCATATTATAGGTCTCTCAAAACTTTGTACATTATCTTACATTGCAAGTTAAAAACAAAGGAATAGGATTAAGTAATGATTAGTAAGAGTATGGCTCCATTACTAATAATAGTATATGATTTCTTCATCTTTTTAACGAGGTATGAGACGTGTTTGTCAATCATTTTGGAGTATTTTTAGGCAAAAACATTATTAATCTTACTATTAGAGGTCGACAAAGTGGAATTAAGTTTTCGATATTGAGATGAGATATTTTATTGCAAAAGTAGCCAAAAATAAGCTTTTAGAAATATTATTTTGCAAAGAAACCAAATGTAGCTATTAGGACATTTTTTTTCTTTTTATTTGAATTATTCCTTCAATAATTACTTGTACCAGATAGTTACTTTTAAATTTGAACCATTTTATCACCGAATAACTAATCGCCAAAATACTGCAAAAAATTACAACAATCGTCATCTCTAGTTTTACCAAACAAGTTAATAACATATCTACTCCTACTTGGATGCCCAAATGGCTTCCTCGTGTGGGATTCTTCTAGTTTCAACCCATTAAGGCACCTTATACTAATCCTAGCATGATAATAAAGGAAAATGATCTCTTTTCATATCCTCCACTAGTACTACTTGGGGAAGTGGTAATAAAGAGGTATCGAGGAAAGTATAAACCAAAGGTCCATGTTAAGCACAAATACGCTACTCAACACAAAACAAGCCTTTTCTATGTAGCAATCAAGAGAGAATTCTAAGGTATATACATTTATTGTTCATGACTTTATCTCTATTCTATAAGGGAATAAGTGGAGGACACCAAAATCAATTTTATTCCTTTTTTTAAAATCCTAATTAAATTGAACAAATCTCTCTCTATAACTAACTTTTTCATTTTGAAAAACACATCTTAAACAAATTGTCGAATTTTCCTTTATACTTTCTGTTTTATATGATTTCGCACGCATCGCGTACATTTAATACTAGTACATATAATTGTAAGTGTTTTGTGAAGTTCAAGTTTTATATATTTCGGGACCTTTATGCTAATTTTAAAATCAAAACTAGAAATTATAACAGTACGCACAATGTTTTAAATAAAAAATGAGATTTATAAATTAATCATTTTTCTAAACATAATAAAGCACCTTAACTATGGGAAAGGGAGGGGAAGAACTTTTAACCAAAATATGAAAATAATGAAGAAATTTTAGATTTTATGAACCTTCCAATTATACGAAGGGGAGAATATCATGGAAGCCTTAATCAGCCGTCACCTTATCGGATCGTATGTCAAACAAAGAGATAAGGTCCAAATCAAATCATGTGGCCCATATAATATAACGCTCAACATTACACCCAAATGGGCATTACACGACCCACTTTTTGGACTCCGGAGCCCACCTTTCAGTATCCAAATTGTTCGTGTAATTATTATCCCAACTCCTAAGCATCTAGATGACTTCTATGTACACATACACAAAGCAAATTCTATTTTCTGATCTTTTAATAGTGATGTGTGGTGTGTATGACATTAGTGTTTTCGTTCATTTGAAATAATTCAAACAAAATATTTGAATATTCAAACTAAAACAACTTAATACTTTTTTCTTTTTTCTTTGAATAGGATACAAAAATTAGTATTGATTTATTTGGCCTAAGGTATCCTCAACACCAATCATCCTTAAGTAAAAGACAACACCAAATGTTTTCATCAATTGGGAACAAAAATTTGATGACTCAACAAGTTTATTGCATGATATTTTTTAGTAAATTAAGATATGACCTACATGATTACATAATTACATTTGGATGTTTTGATCTTCAACCGATGAAATTGATTTCTTTAATCTTCAACCTCGTAAATCAAAAAACAAAACATAACTCTCGAAATAAATTTTGGTGCCAAAATTAATGGAACTGAAATTGTGGCCTTTCTATTGGTGTAAACCCCCAAAATATTTGCTAATAGAGATTAGGGTTTGAGAGAGAAAGGAAATATATAACTTATTAGGAGCATCTTGATACATAGTAAATGTAATTTGAAAATCAATATGATCAACTTAATAAAATAAAATAAATTGTAAATATCCAATTAAAACATGACATGTGGCGTGTTTACCTATTAAACAGGTTCCCTTCAGGTTACGGGGTGTTTGTGGCGGACCTCCCCAATAGTTGGGATTATACAGGAGTAAAGCTTAGTAGGGATTATTCTTGACAGAATGGGCATAATTTGGATTATCCGGATCAATTTTTCCTTAATTATTTGTAGCACAATATTGCAAATGATATTAGATTCCCATCTATGATCTATACGGTTGAATAAAAAAGTTCTTTCTCAAACTATATGAGGATGACCGGTGCTCAGCTACATCATTCAAAGAGCAATAAGGGAATATGATATATATCCTGTTAAATTTAGTTCATCGTCATCTTTGTTACAAGAAAAAAAAAGAATTTCATTCGATAAAGTTAGATTAATTTCTTGTTTCTTAAACATCTAGTATACAAGTTGGCAAATTTATTATGCACCCATGTGTATCAGTGTAGAACATATTGATACTGTCATGATGCGCTCCCTAACTATATTAGGCAATTGTAAGTAATTATTAATTTTGTAATCTAAAAAAGAAAAGGAAATAACAAAACTAAATATAATAGGTGTCCCGTATGTGTATATAGGATTATTCGTAAATCCATGTGTATGATCAACTTGTGTAGAAGTCGTATGACTTTCGATTAAAGACATTAATCTTCTCCTCACCCAATTATCCTCCTAACTAAGTAAGACTTGATTTACTCGAAATGAGAGAGCATTTCAACCTAAAGGTTGGGGGTTGGGGTTCAATTCCACTAGAGGCACTTTAAGAGTAGGATTTTCCTTATCATTCCCGCCCCTCTCAAAGTATCTGATTTATTATGACTCGAGCGAAGTCCAGGCCCCTTCTGCTTCAAAAAAAAAAAATGTCCCAAGGAAAAAAAGAAAAAGAAAAGAAAAACGGCTTAGTAAACAATATGAGTCAGCAGAATTGGATTTCATGTCATTATTCGGTCTTCCAAGTGGCTGGTCTTTATCAAATGTGGTTGATTACCCAAATCTACTGGAATCTTACAATAAGAAGATAACAATTCATTTTGTTTACCCAACTTGTTTACAAACATATTCCTGTCGTATCCCAAAAAGTCATAATCTGATAAGTGTTGGTATTTTGAAGAGGAAATAATTGACATTTATAGTATTAATCACTTCAAAAAAAAATTCAGGTAAACAGATTAGGCTTTATGTCCAATAATGCCTTTAGTTTAGAGTATGTTAGTTGCATCAACGCCAACATTACTTCAATGTATATAACCCCTTTTTTGTAAAGTAGTTGCTCACTTAGCTATAGATTCGGAATATAATTGTAATTACACTATTTGTTAGTTGTGACATGCACGTATATGTCCAAATTGCTTAGCAAATTGTATTTGGTTAACTAATTGTTGGAATTGTTGTTGGTGTTGAGATTGGTTGCTAACTTGTTGAAAGGTAGACTTGTTGACGTTTTGATTGCTTAAAGGTTGAAGCAGACTACATCAGTTTAATGCCACGAACCTTGCTAAAAACCTGAAACAAAGGAGATTTTTTTTTTGTTGGTCACACGAATGAAGCTTAAGGGTTTGTTCTCTTCAATTTATCCAGTTCAATTCAGCTCTAATAAGTTCAGTTCAGTTCAACTTAGTTTAGTTCTAATAGAGAAAGCATAGATATATTCGGATGGAGTAATGATTCTCAATTCAATAAATAATATAGGTGATAACAGTGATACTTGTCCCTATCAGATTGGAGGAGTTTAATCACCCAATCAATCATGGTGTTGATTCTAATTTTCAATACTTCAGCCTGCTTCTTATATATACGTTAAGTAATAGTGATTCTCCCTTTATCTCCAATGATTTTTTTGCCCTTTTTAGGTTAATTGGTTGTGATCACAACGCGTATCAATTCTTCTAGACTTGAAAAATCACTAATTTAAACCAAAGGAAGTTGACTATGTTGACTTTTTCATTTGCGTTGTGAGCAAAAGTGTGTAGGGACCTCCAGTGTGTCACAATAAGAATAGTAAATGTAGATTTGACAAAAAAAACTTTACTCGAATGCCACATCAACGTCTAGAAGATACATACTCGTTTGTATCGCCGCCAGTTTTCAACTTTTAATTTTAAAAGCTGAGATGTCATATGATAAAAACTGCATAATAAAGTCAAGTCATTTTCCAAACACTTATAGTCAAAAAGCTATGATTGAGGAGGTGCTTAGCCATATAATAATTCAAACTACACTTGAGATTGCTTCAATTAGACTCTTAATTGAATCCAATCCGAAATGCAGCTGTATAATTGTGTGCTACTTTACCATCAAAAAAAACTATAGACAGCTAAGCATGCATGCTTAAACCAAAAGAAACCAACCTATGTCCATGTCCACAGTAAAATTCCATGTCACAAGAAGTTCAATTCACAAGCACATGCTGGTTGAATCTCCACTTGAATTAGAAGACCAGTAACATTTCAAAACATAATGTACAGGTTGGAAGTCACAGGATTACACAGAGTAATTAGCAAAGTTAAGTACAAAACATAGACAAGAAAAAGAACCTTAAAATAATACTAAAAATATCTGATGATTCTGATCTGTATTGGGTCAATTTTAGCCTTTAAGTACAGCCAGTCACTTCATTACTTAGCTTGGAGCATTTCATTCTAACACTCTTCTCTAATCAGATCACCATCTATGCGACTAATTATTGGAGTTGTTAAAACAACACTCGAATCTTCTTCCACCATCCTCAATCTTGACTCTCCATCTTTTTCCATGCAAGTATTGTATGATACCACCAATACGTTTTTTATAATTATATATAAGGAGAAAGATATTATTGATCGATAGGATATATACAACCGCTCGTTTCTCAACAAGTGTGTTGCATCTTAGTAAGTCGATCATTGCATCTTTGCAAGTCAAACTATTTGAACATAGAGGGGAAAAGATGAAGAATCTATACATTTTATTTTATTTTTAAATAGGTACAAGGAAAAATTTAGGGGACCCTTCCCTCAAGGAAGAAAGAATCTATACCTATATATATAAATTCTTGATTAAGTTTAATCGCATAACCCTAAAGTACAAGAAGAATTACTTATCTTCTACCGCACCATGCCAAATACTATTTGATTTATACCACTGGTTCCTATAACGTATACAAGCACAATTTTAATTCCATGATCAGCTCCTAACTGCGGTTAGGATTAAAAAATGCAATTCCAGAAAGTGTGTGAGAGTGTACGTAACACATGGTTACAAAACAACTTACATGAGTGATTAATATGAAAGAAGGATGCTAATTTTGCACGGCAAGTAAGCTTATATTAAAAAGGCATAACTACAATCAATTATTCAAATGATGAACTTCACAACTAATTGTGGTCATCCGAATGTACAAATATATATAGTCATGATCCACTAAAGATTACAAATTTGATGAAAACTGTGAAAACTTTTCGTTAAAAAGGGGATACATATTAGGTTTATAGGGGTACATATTACGATTAAAGGGGTGCTCGTATATTTAACATCAAAGTTGTCAGTATTTATAAAAACGACATTAATCAAATATGTGAACCCCTTTATGCCTTCTGTGTACCCTTTTTTTAATGAAAACAGTTTCACCTGTTCTATATATAGAGAGAGAGTCCTAGTCTGCTAAAAACCTATATTTTGCTGAAAACTGAAAAACTGTCAGTCCTTACTTGAAAAAAGGGGTACATATAGAATTTACAAGGGTACATATAAGAATAAAGGGTACGCATGCTTCTAACATCAAAGTTGTGCTACTAACATAGAAGTTATCTGTATTTACAAAAATGTCATTAATGAATGCACGCATGCCCCTTCATCTTAACATGTATCCCTTTTACTTGATTGTCATGGTCAAAATAGTTTCCACCATATCATATTCCTATATACTACCTCCGTTGCGCAATACATGCAACATTGGAGGTTGGCACATGGACCAAGGAAGGGAAGAGAGAGTGTGCAAATTGTCTTTATTATCCATGTGATAAAGAATAAAGTAGTTTACATGTGAGTGGAAAAGTAGGGATACAAGTGTTTTTTAGCTTAAAAGTCTAACTATTAAAGGTAATGTTGCATGTATTGCAAAACATCCAAAAGAGGTATATGTTGCATGTATTGCGAAACGGAGGTAGTATAAAAAATATTGACCGGAATAATCTAAACTATGGCCACTCCGTCGAGAATAATCTCAACCATGGATTCCTTATTCATGTATAATCCCAACTATAGGGTATATCCGCAACAAATGCAATGATGACTTGCGTTAACTTACAACAACCGTTTACTTAATCACATGATGATGAAAATTGAATCCCAACCACAATTTGAAAACCGCATGTTCGAAGACCCAAAACCCAAGTTTGAAACCCTAAAAACCCATAGAAGACAGTGTGGTGGAGTGGTGCTATTGACCGAATTCGTGGTGGAGATCGAAGCGGTGGCCTCAATTTATGGTGGTGTTCGTCGAATTCGACGATATATAGGATGGTTTTGGTGTCGGTTTATTGTGGTGTGGTGTTAGCGTTTTTTGAGATATGGGATGGTCATTGGTGTTGGTGGTGCTGGCCTAAATTCGTAATAGTATGGTGGTGGCTTGATTTTCTTGATGGAGTGCTGGTATGGTGTGAAGGAATATGTCCTTAGACAATTTCCGCAATTACTAAATATAAATGGGATTGTATTTATGGAGATAATATAGTTAATTATTTTAGTAACCGTATTTGCTTGCTAGAGAATAAATTACGGTTTGTAGACAAATTGGTTTGGGCCTACAACTAAGTTAATTAATCCTATGAGGTCACACAGAGTAACACTGATTAATAAATAAATTATAAGCCCATAAAGGCTTATAAGGGCCGGCCACTATTAGGGTGATTAGGGTTTTAGTTTGTTCCTTTCCTCTTAACCTAATCTCTATTTATTATATATAGATATAATAAGAAGAGAGATGAAGCAATTCAGTTAGTCAGTAACTTGACACAAAAGAGAGAAAAAGAAAAACCCTTCTCCCTCTTTAGTCTAGGCGCCTATCCCATCAAAAGTAAGAGAGTGAATAGTTCATACTCTTCCGTTCTAGCAGACGTGGGTATTAATCGGTGTTCGTGGACTAAGTAGAGGAATTACAATTGTAGTTCTTTATCTCTAAAGTAACCAGATCTGCAATAATACTTTGTAGTATTCAAACCCTACATACCTGTTCAAGTCGTGAATAAAAGGTTTGTGTATTCTCTACTCTATGTATCGATTCATATATTGTTATGCATGCGATTCTGTTATAGATGTTAGGAAATTGTTTCCTGAAATTCCGCTATTCGCATCTATGAATTCCTACAGTGGTATCAGTTTTAGCCTCTTGCATAATTTTATATGATCAAGTTCATAATTTTGATTCAATTCAGGGAATATTTTTAATATGTGTTAATTTGCAAGATTAATATGTTGATATTAATACTTGAAAAGCATAAAATTATGAATTTTATGTTAAAAATTGCCCAAAAATAAATTGTTTTTGGTTTAATTTACTGAAATTTAAATCGAAAAATATTGGTTTTGTTCGACCTAGGTTGGTCGAAATTCTTGCTCCCACAATCTGCAATTCAATGAGTTTATTTTATGAAATTAAATTAGGGTTTTGTTTTGTCTTGATTTGAATTGCAAATTGAAATTTTTAATCTAATTTTCGTTTTGAAATCACATAGTTTGATTCGAAAATTTCAGAACCCTAATTTTTTCCCCAAAATCGTTTTGTGGGTAATATTTCTGCAATTGAGTTGTATTTTGTCAAGAAAATTGTGTTTAAATGCCTTTTGTAGGTTTAAATCACAAAAGGAACACCAAAATTTATTGTTTTAGACCGAAATTCAATTGAAAATTGCCCTAATTTCACTCGAAAAGTTCGACCAAAATGGGTGTATTTCGCGGTGGCTTTGTCGGTGGTGACTGGATTACGGGCGGCGGTGAGTCGTCGGTGTTCTTTCCCCACGGCGGCCGGCCAGCGGGGCACTGCGTTGTGCTGCAGTTTACAGCCTGCGTGGTGGTGTGCTGGTCGAAAAAAGGTTGCTGGCTGCGTGGTACTGTTACGCGGGCCAGCAGCTGGGCTGGGCTGGGCTGCGGGTCTCCGGCCGGGCCTAGCTCAGTCCATCTATTTTTTTGTTTTGTTTTTTGATTAATGGTGATTTAAATTCTGATTTATTCATTTTCTTTGGGCAAAAGTTATATATTATCAATTATGCAAATTAATATTAATGGAGATTAATATCATATTAAAGGTGTAATTGAATTAAAAGAATGAAAGTTTCTTTATTAGTTATATTCTTAAATATGTTAAGATGGCTAATTTTAGGAAAATTATTAATTCGATTAATATTTCCTAAATATTTTCTAACTTAAAGTTGTTAAGTTTTAAAATTATAATGAAAAATTTTATTTGCTCATTAATCGTTAATGGAGTAAATAAATTTTGTATTTATATAATTGTGTTATTTTTACTTGCATTTTATTTTCTAAATAAATGCGTGAATGTTTTATATATTATTGGAAATATTTGTTATTTGCCCATTAAACGTTAATGGAGTAAATAAGTTATGATTTATAATATGATGATATTATATTTCTTTCATGGATGCATATAATATGTCTGATATTATATTCTGTCGGTTTTTTTTTTTTATCATATGATGATATTATAATTTTGCTTAGATGATATTATAATATGTTTGATATTATATTTGCACAATCGTGACTGGTATGGCCCAAACTAGGATAGAAAATACGATCTGTGCATCGTTATGTATTTTTGTAATTAAAATACGATCTGCGTATCGTTTGTATTTATGTAATTTAAATTCTTTGCTTAGAATAATTTAAATGAAGATCGAGATTGAAGTTCCATGGAGAATCAAGGATGGAGATCCAAGAAAGTCCCAAGGGAGGATTCATGAAGATTAGATTTTCTAGATTTAGGGGCCATACTAGGATCGCGTTTTAAGTTCTTCTTTGATTGCTTATGCATTTAATTTCATTTAAATTCTCGCTCAAGTTTATGTGTGGTTATTTATGTAATGTGTTCACCTTTTAATATAACCAACATAATAAACTTGAGTCCCCAAGGGTGATATTGAGTTTAAATGCTTTTCCAAACAACACTATAAAGCCTTAGATCATGAGTAATAGGTTCTGCCAAAGCAGGGTGTTGCTCATAATTCCGAGGATAGTAGGGTAGGTTTTTTGAAACTTACATGTTAATGTTTGGTTTGACTCAACAAAATCATCAAAAGATAAAGTTTTGGGTTTTGAAGCAGTGATATAGGAGTTTATAAAGAGTTATTAACCTATCTACCAAGAATTATAAATTATTATAATTAGTAAAGTGGTTTACTTACCTCTATCACTATCTTTAAAGGCAGGGCCAAAGTCCGTTTAATTTTAGTGGGAGGGGATCTTGGTTATTTCTTTATTCAATATGGGGTTTTATATTTTGAATAAAGTATTAATAGTTGTTTAAATTTGTTTAAATAACCATCATTGATAAACTTTTTGATTGAATGCTTGTTTACTATTTTTTGTAGTCATGTCTAACAACAACAACAATCACTCTGGCTATAATTTGCGCTTTATTCTTGCAAAAGAAAAACTCAACCAAGAGAACTTCCTAGACTGGGAGAGAAATCTGAGAATAGTTCTCAGAAATGAAAGGAGAGAAACTGTTCTTGAAACTCCTATTCCTGCACTTCCCGAGAATTCTCGCCAAGCTGATAGGATAGCTACGCAAATACTCATAAACAAATTTGTGCCTGTCACATGTTTGATGCTTGCATGTATAGAACCTGACTTTCAAAAACGTTTTGAAGGAATGGATGCCTATACAATAATCCAACAGTTGCGAACCTTTTTTCAAAAGCATCCTAGGTTGGAGAGGTTCGAAGTGAACCGCAAGCTTGTTGAGTGTAATATAAAGAAAGGAAAATCAGTTGGTCCCCACGTGTTCAAAATGATTAGTCATTTTGAGCAAATGACCAAGTTGGGATTTTCCTATCCCAAAGAGATAGCAATTGATATGATCATCAATTCACTCACTGATGCATATAAGAACTTTAGTTTGAACTTCTATATGCAAGGAGGGGAAAAGACCATACAAGAGTTGCATGGTATACTGATTCAGGCTGAAAGGAGCTTGCCTACTGAGCCCATAAAGGAGCATAAGGATGTTTTGATGGTGCAAAAGGGCAAGGGGCGCAAGAAGCACGGAGTTCCGTCTAAGAAGGGTAAGGGCAAAGGCAAACAAGTTGTTGAGCCCAACACTTCTGAGGAGCCAAAGGCAACACCTAAAGCCATAGTAGCAATACATGAGTGCTACTATTGTCACAAGGTGGGTCATAGGAAGAGGAACTGCCCTAAGTATCTGGAGTACAAGAAGACTAGAGCTTCTTCTTCAGGTATATATGTTATAGAGATAACTTAAACTACTTTTGCATCATGTGTATTTGATACTAGATGTAGTTCTCACATTATCTGTAATGTGCAAGATCTAAAAAGAAGTAGGAGACACGCTTAATGGAGAGGTAGAATTGCAATGGCAATGGAGCTCGAGTTGCCGCCTAGGCAGTGGAAGTTTTCAGTCTATCTTTACATTATGGATTTATTTTGAGACTTAATAATTGTTGTTATGTTTTAAAATATTGTTGAACACTATTTCAGTTTCTGTTTTGGATTCTGAAGTTTTCTCATTCACAATAAAGAAGAATTGGTTTTCTTCTTTTTTGAATGATATGTTCTGTATCTCTACTAAGTTATCAAATGGTTTGTATGTTCCACAAACTCATATCTATAAAAATAGCGAGAAACATAAGTCAAATGAATTAAACCCAATACACCTATGACATTGTCGATTAGACTACATAAGTACAAAACGAATTGAGAAATTACATAAAGATGGAGTTCTCAAAATCATTTGATTTTGAATCATCTGATGTGTGAGTTTTGCTTAATGGGAGAAATGACAAAGTCTTTTTTCACTAGTTCGAGTGAAAGGGCCAATGACCTCTTCGCCCTCATACATACGGATGTGTATGGACCTAAGAATACATTGGCTAGGGGAGGGTAAGTTACTTAATTACTTTTACTGATGATGTAAGCACATATTGATATGTTTACCTCACGCAGCATAAGTTGGAGGCCTTTGAAAAATTCAAAGAATTCCAAATAAAGTACAAAATCGACTTGGCAAGAAGATTAAATCTTTATGATCTGGTCATGGAGGGGATATCTGAGTCAAAAGTTCGGTGATCATTTGAAAGATTGTGGAATATTTTCACAATGAACTTCAACAGGAAATTCCACAATTCAGTGGTGTTTCCAAGAGAAGGAATCGCACCCTATTAGATATGGTACGATCCATGATGAGTTTTGCTGATCTCTCTATATTTCTTTTGGGATTTTCTCTTGATACAATTGCGCTTACACTCAATAGGACTCCATCCAAAGCAATAGATTAGACTCCATATGAGATATGGTCAGAACCGTTCCTAAAATGTCTTTTCTAAGGGTTTAGGGTGTGAAGTTTATGTAAAACGTTTACTATCTGATAAATTAGCACCCAAATCTAAAAAGTGTTTCTTTGTGGGATATCCCAAAGAGACCTAGGGATATTATTTTTACCACCGTAGCGAAAACAAAGTGTTTGTTGCTCGCTATAGTGTCTTCCTTGAAAATAAGTTTATTTCCAAAGAAGACAAGTTGGAGAAATGTATATATATCTCGAAGAAATTCGAGATGAGCAACAAATGGGTGAGGTTAACACCTCATTAGAGGCGGACCAGCATGAAAATGTTGGGGGGGGTAGTAAATCCTATCCACGAACCTCCTACCGTCCCACTTGGATCGAATCCATGCGAAGCTTCTAAGTCTAACGACCGAGATTCTTCTTCTGTTGTTCCCCTACGTAGATCTCATTGGATCACCATTCCATCAAGAAAATATGTTGATTATCTTTCGACGGAAAGTTCTAAAATAACGATTTTAGTAAGTGTGAGCCTATCAGCTACAAAGATGCTTTGGAGGGATAGGACTCCTAGAAATGGCGTGAAGCCATGAGATCCGAAATGGAATCTATGTCTGAAAATCAAGTATGGGACTTGGTTGATTTGCCTGATGGCGTGAGACCCATTGGATGCAAATGGATTTTCAAATTGAAAGCAGACAAAGACGGAAACATTAGTGTTTTCAAAGCTACGATAGTGGCAAAAGGTTTCCGTCATATTCATAGTATAAACTATGAATTT
This sequence comes from Patellifolia procumbens, assembly GCA_947645195.1. Taxonomy (NCBI): domain Eukaryota; kingdom Viridiplantae; phylum Streptophyta; class Magnoliopsida; order Caryophyllales; family Amaranthaceae; genus Patellifolia; species Patellifolia procumbens. Next base: position 8,770,804 of record CANSGD010000144.1, read on the forward strand.
AACCTTTCCCTAGTAGCCATCCATTAGGATAATCCTTGCAATTGCCGCATTTCATATGAAATACGACAAATGGATGTAAAAACCGCTTTCTTGAACGGGTTCTTGAAAGAGGATGTGTATATGACACGACCTCAAGGCTTTGAACATCCAACAAATTCAAGGAAGGTATGCTTGCTTCAATCCATTTATGGATTGAAGCAAGCATACAGGAGTTAGAACCTCAGATTTGATTAGGCAATCAAAAAGTTTGTTTTCCTCATAAATGAAGAGAAATCTTGTGTATACAAGAAATTGAGTGGGAGTAATATAACAATTTTAGTCTTGTATGTGGAAGACATACTTCTCATAGGAAATGATAAGTCGTGCTTGAGTCAGTCAAAGGATGGCTTAAAAATCGTTTATCTATGAAAGACTTAGGAGAGGCAGAGTATATTTTGGGAATAAAGATCTATAGAGATAGATCTAAAAAGGCTGATTGAACTTAGTCAAGGAACTAATATAGATAAGGTTCTTGCTAGCTTCAAGCTGGAAAACTCTAAGAGAGATTTCAATTCCATGAAACATGGCATATCACTTGGCAAGACTCCGTGTCCTTCGACACCTGATGAAGTCAAGAGATTGAGTAATGTTCCCTATGCTTCTGCATTAGGTTCCATTATGTATGCATGCTATGCTTTGCACTCAACCAGATGTTGCCTATACTACGAGTAAATGCAACATATACCAGTCTTATCCAAGTTACACGCACTAGATGAGTGCAAAGAATATCCTTATGTACTTACGAAGAACTGAGGATCATTGATTGGTATATGGTGGAGAAATTGAGTTTGTTGTTAATGATAGACATATACGAATTACCAAAGTGACAAAGATGATTTCCGATCTCCATCTGGTTTCATTCTTTGTCCCAATGGAGAAGTTATGAGCTGTAAGAGTTCTATACTGAATAAGCAAGATTCATATTGAGGAGAATGTGGGAGATCCGCAAACTAAACCTGTTGCTCGACCTAAGCATGAAGGTCATACTAGGTCTATGGGCTTAAGCATATAAAAGAATGGCTTTATAATGCTTACTTTATGTTTGCATTTGTAAAGACATTGATTATGCTTGGAATTGTTTATCAATAAAAATCTACATTCTTATTTAATTTGTTTAGTATTAAATAAGATGTCCAAATAAATTGTGTTTTGAAATAGGATCATCATAAACGTTGTGATGAATGGAACCCTATATAGTGAACAAAAACCACAGTTTATAATATGTCCCTAGTCTAAGGCACTGAATTGGACATAAGTGACTTGTTAAAAGACTAGCATAATGTTAATTGATAGCGCAGTTCCTTGGGCTATAGAGACATAGGGATGTCAAATTAACAAATATGGATGTATGATTGATACATTGAACTTGACCTAATTAGATTCTAATAGTAGAATCGGAATGTCTATATTTAATAGATTCCTTGGACATGAGTATGTCCTAATAACCATGATATGATTAGTTTAGCTTTGACATTGTTAAACACCGTGCCGTAAAAGGAGGTTATAAAGGCAATGCTCAGGTTGGCTAAGAATTGAGTGGGAGTTATGGTCATACAAGATTGAATAAGTCCTCCTATTTGATAGGAATGGTGTCTGGGCCTCTTGATGAGGGAGAATTGTAAAAACGCATGGCCATGCTAAAATGAGATTAAAGAGTTGATCTTCAGTTGAACAATTCAACCTCGGTGATCAAGAAACATATTTGAGTATATAACATCGTGTTATCAAATTTGGCATTAAGAGACTTAAGGAATTTAATATTGCGTACTTGTCTTACGGACAAGTGGGAGATTGAAGGAATATGTCCTTAGACAATTTCCGCAATTACTAAATATAAATGGGATTGTATTTATGGAGATAATATAGTTAATTATTTTAGTAACCGTATTTGCTTGCTAGAGAATAAATTACGGTTTGTAGACAAATTGGTTTGGGCCTACAACTAAGTTAATTAATCCTATGAGGTCACACAGAGTAACACTGATTAATAAATAAATTATAAGCCCATAAAGGCTTATAAGGGCCGGCCACTATTAGGGTGATTAGGGTTTTAGTTTGTTCCTTTCCTCTTAACCTAATCTCTATTTATTATATATAGATATAATAAGAAGAGAGACGAAGCAATTCAGTTAGTCAGTAACTTGACACAAAAGAGAGAAAAAGAAAAACCCTTCTCCCTCTTTAGTCTAGGCGCCTATCCCATCAAAAGTAAGAGAGTGAATAGTTCATACTCTTCCGTTCTAGCAGACGTGGGTATTAATCGGTGTTCGTGGACTAAGTAGAGGAATTACAATTGTAGTTCTTTATCTCTAAAGTAACCAGATCTGCAATAATACTTTGTAGTATTCAAACCCTACATACCTGTTCAAGTCGTGAATAAAAGGTTTGTGTATTCTCTACTCTATGTATCGATTCATATATTGTTATGCATGCGATTCTGTTATAGATGTTAGGAAATTGTTTCCTGAAATTCCGCTATTCGCATCTATGAATTCCTACATGGTGGTGGCTTGATTTCGTGGTGGAGTTTTGGTTGACAGTGCAAAATTTGAAATTTGTGGTGCTGTGAAGATGATGAAAGTAGTGATGGTTGGGGATGATGGGAGTTGGTAGTGGTGATGATGATGGAAAGTTCAGAACCAGGGTGGTGTTAGAGACATGGTTGTATACTTGGTAGTTGAAATATAGGAAGATAGTAGTTTTGGCTTATTTAGCTTAGGTTGATAATTAATCTGATTAAAGTAGTATAATTAAACATTATTGGCGGTTTTGGCGTGTGGTGGCAACGGTTGTGGGCTCGTGGTGGATATTATTGGCTGGTGGAGGTGGAGGTGGTTAGGGAGGAAGAAGAGTGAAGTGGTCATGACGGTAGTGATGGTGAGAGGAGAAAAAAAAGATAAATTAAAGAAATTATATGGTTGGGATCTCCCCCGTAGTTTGGATTATGCAGGAATAAGACTTAATTGGGATTATTCTCAATGGAACGCAATAGTTTGGATTATTGTAGTTAAGCTAAGAGTCTTTAATTCATATAATGAGGTTTTCTTAGCCCAAGGCCTCCTAAAGTTTTGGCAGTACATATTTTGTCTCATGTAATAAGAGGAATGGCAATGGAGTTTGGATTGTTTTTCTAGAAAAAAGTTTCAGTCAATATTGCATCTAATCTCTCGGGTGTGGACTTTAGGATCTTTTTTGGTGCTATTGTAAAGGTGGGAACGACTTCTAGATTGCTTTATATCAATATTGTTCATCCAGCTTTAAGAGAAAATTGGAGCTCCAATTATCTTTTGGCTTTTTGTTTGAAAGTCTTCTTTTTTTTGCTTTTGTAGGACGAGAGATATCTTCTGAGATATCTTTCTAGCGTGATCTTAGATTTCATAATGAAGTTTCCTGCAAAAGAATGTTTTCATGGTTTGGTGTATGCTTTGAGAAGGTAATTGACGATCTATGACAATTTATTAGATGGCCAAAGCTTAAGTCTAGCATCCCTCTTAAATTGGCAACTTTGGACTAAATTTAAATTTGAATCCGGATCTATTTTCTTTCGCTGTATAGGAAAGTTGTCATGATAACACTTCCATACAGATAATGAAAAGTTATGGAGATAAAAGGGTATCATTGCCTCATACCTCTAGAAGGTTGGAGTACTTCAGGAATGTTGTCCATAGTCATAGAGTAAGATACTAACATGACACATTGGTATCCAGTTTTGTACATATTTAGTATAGTAAACCCTCTCTTATCTTCATGCATCACATACTCGGATATATAATTACATAGGTAAAAATGTGAGAGCATAAAGACTATACAATGCAAGTTGTGCATAGGCTGATTAGGCTCCCATCAATTTATGTCCCCTTCATTACAAGTAATTTAGAACAAAGAATAAATAGGTAAGAAGAAGGAACACACACAAGACATAGGAAAATCCTAAATCCTAAATCCTAAATCCTAAAGATAAAAAGATGATAAGAATCAATAGCCTCATCCTTGATCCTCCTGCAATCTCCTTCCTAGGATATGTATAACGCCAATTGGTACCAAAAGTTCAAAAAGAGATATTGAGGCATCCAGATCTATTGCAAAGTCGCCATCCATGAAAGAAATAAGTATTTAATGCTTAGGAAACGTAAGGGTCACTCATCAATAAGAACAATTCAAATAAAATCTATTATTATAGGCATAAAGACATGTCCATGAATAATCCATGTTAATGTATTTATGTAGAAGTATAAGTTACAGTATTTATAGTTAATATCTTGAACCCTATGGAACCCCTCGTGTCCTCGTCCTTCTTCCTAGAGACAGCTCTGTCCCCACACCAACCTGGATTCCACTCTCTCCTCTCAGCCACTCACAATTTATCTTCTCTTCTTCATTCTTTACAAATAGTTCAACTCTTATATTATTGGATAATTATAATTGGTAAGTATCATATCAATTACTTTTGGAATCTTATATGCATTCTTCGAAAATAGGCCGACTAAATTGTGTGATATTCCAATCCGGTAGATCGAACATTTCTTTTTATTGACATTAAAAGAGTCCATATAATATAGACCCATTTAAATGACAAGCTAGACCGAGTTTTGAGCTAAAATGCAAGTTATTTCGGATCAAAGAGATAGCGCCGAGATGGACAGTCAAACAGGGTCATGCTTTGGGCCAACATGTTGCATATATAAGGCGTACTTACAATATGTTATCGTAAAATCGTCTCACCTAACTCATCTTATTAGTACTAAACTACTAAGCTAGTAATACAATTATATACTATACTCCTTAAAAAGCAAGTTACTTCCTATAAATCATCAATATTTTCATGTGGTTTCTTATAAGCCACATCTAATACAACTACTCCCTCTGTTCCAAAATGTTATACCTATTTTTCGTTTTAGGCCGTTTCAAAAAAATACCCATATAGAATCTTTCCTATTTATATACATTTTTTCTCCCCATTTTACCCTTCAATATCTAAACATTTACCTACCTTTTACTCATTTGTACCTTAATGGTCCCCACATTTGAATCCCTCTCTCTTACTTTTCCTAATAAGGACAAAAAAAGTATATGAAAATTATTAAAATAAATATAAGATTCTCCTATGATTCTATTTGCCTTGATTTTCCTCCATATTTCAAATGGGTATAACATTTTAGAACGGAAGGAGTATATTATACACATTTAATCATCTATAGTCTATAGACTACAGCTCCTAAACAGCTAAAATCATCAGAGTATTTGTTGCGGTCTTAGAAAGGAATAGTAAAATAACATAATAAGATTTGTTAAGCGACTAGAAAATTGGAAAAATGCATTTTGGTTAGATGTTTTTTGTGTTAAGTGTGTCGGTGATTCAACTTTCCTAGTAGCTAGAAGTGCTGAAGTACAGAGTACAGATGATAGGCGCACTGGTAGGCTCCGTCATTAGATATACTACAGCTAGTAACGACAAGAGTATGTGATTTGTTCCACAGATTTCTGTATGGGTCATTTGTTTTTGAAACACTTGATTTTTAGAATTTTCAAAGCATAGGTTTTAACATTCGAAGTATCTCCATTTTCATTTGTCTCCTATGTACTATTTCTTACAAAATTTGTAATTTTGGTGTTCAAATTTACATTTTTTTAATGAAGAATATTTCTAACGTTTTATCATCTAAGGGCCCTTTTATTTCAGTTTAATTTCAGTTCAGTTCTGTTCAGCTCTAATCAGTTCAGTTCAGCTCCAATCAGTTCAGTTCAGCTCAGTTAAGCTCCATTCTTTTAAAACTACTATGTTAAATATTATTATGTTGGTCTAATTTATTTTACTAATTGTTCTTATTGTTATTATTATATTATTATTATTATTTACTTTTATATCATTATTATTAAGTATTATTATTATTATCTGTATATTATTTTTTTTATTATTGCTTTATTCATTATTACTATTATCATCAGGGAGGAACATGGTTTAGTTAAAAGCACAAATAAACTCGTGTTTTCAGCCCATAATCAAATCAAATCACGTCAAAACAGTTTATGATGTAATTTTGCACGGTCCGACCCAATCATTATTTTATTACTAAATATTAATATATAATTAAATATAATTATTAAAATATTAATATTAGTTTAATTCTTAGATATTATTATTATTATATAATCATCATCAGGTATTAATATATTAATACAAATACTATAAAATAATTGTTATTAATTATCATTATAATTATTAATTATTATTATTATTCTTAATTTATGATTATTAATATTATTTATTTATAATTATCATTTACAAATATCCAAAATACAATTATTACTATTCATTAATAATTATTCATTATGGTTACTTATCATTATAATTATTATTTAATATTCATATTATTATTGTTTAAATATTATTTATATATTTATTAAATTCAATTTAATTCAATTCAGTTCAGTTCAGTTTAGTTCAGCTCCAATCAGTTCAGTTCAGCTCCAATCAGTTCAGTTCAGCTCCAATCAGTTCAGTTCAGTTCAGCCTAGTTGTTTTCAGTAAATCTAAACAGACCCTAAATCAAGGATTGTCATGAGCCTTTTTATTCATCTATATACTACCTCCGTTCCATAGGTATTGCAACATTTGACATTTTACACATTCATACACTACCCTTTGACCCTCTTTTGTGATTTATATACAAGGATAAATATAGCCATGTGGGATCTTGTTAGATTCGTCTCGATATATGCTTAATTAAAATTTACTTTTTATAATTTTTACTTAAATAAAATTAGAGATATTAGAGTCTAAAGTACTGCGTTAGGAGGCGTAAAACTCTTTATGTTGCAATACACATGGAACAGAGGTAGTATTAAATAAGAAAACTAATAGTACAACAAATGAATCACACCCATATATACTCCAATGGTGAAACATATACTACCTCTGTAACACAATACTTGCAACGATTTGACATAAAGTGTGAGTAGAAAATGTCTAATCGTTGCAAGTAATTCGTTACCAGAGGGAGTAGTTTACTCACATGCAAAAATTGATTTAACAACGAAATTCGTAATTCCATCAATTAGTTTAGCAATAAAATCTTTATTGTTAAGTTTGGCAACAAAAATCTTATTTTAGCTAGCTCATATGCAACTTTCTTTCCATCTCTACCGTTAAAGGACCAAGAAATAAAATCAAACAACGGACATAAAACGTAAATGTCTTCTAAAATCAAATTATCATGCACCCGGGTGCACCGTGCGCATAGTGCACCCGGTGGCATTATTGTAATTAATGCGAAAATCTGGGCAACAATATAAGTATTAAAAGCGTGCCCCTATACCATTTAGATAGCTTAGCTCAGTTGGTGTTGAGGTTTATTTGCTTGCCAGTTGGTCATGGGTTCGACTCCCTCCCATACCAACCATTTATAATTTTTTTTAACGTTTGTCTTTTCCTCCTCTTTTGGATTCATTTAATTTATTTTTTTTGTTTTTCATGTTTCTTCCATAGTCTTAGTTCTTATTTTAGCTTTTTTTATTTTATCTTTTTCAATTATTTTGCATATTGTTGTAATATAATTATTTTTTTGAGGGATGTTGTACTATAATTGTTATTTTTAAATTTCTAAAAAAATTATTTTACGGGTAGAATATATAATTATTACAACACGCCTTTTTTCTTTTTGATATTTTCCATATTCTGTTACAATATATTTTCAAAAAAAATTTAAATAAAAATCTTACTATATTCTTCTTTTCTTCTCCACTCACTAACCTTTTCCATTTCTTACAATATATTTCACTCATTTGACCAAATGAGCAATCGTTTTTGTGCAACAAGATCAATAAACATTCTGATCACAATTGAGCGATTTTATTTTACTCAATTGATCAAATGAGAAATCATTTTTGTGCAGCAAGATCAGTATACATTCTGATCACAATTGAACGATTTTTATTTTACTCATTTGATCAAATGAGCAGTTTATTTTGTCTTGGAGAGAAATCAATCTGCTCATTTTGACAAATGAGCATGTTTGTTATATAAGTAAATATTCTGATCTCAATTGAGGTAAAATAAATCTGCTCATTCACAAAATGAGCAGTTTTATTTTACTCATTTGATCAAATGAGCAGTTTTATTTTACTCATTTGATCAAATGAGCAATTTTTTTTTACTCATTTGATCAGATGAGCAATTTTATTTTACTCATTTGATCAAATGAGCATTCTTTTTTACGCAGGAAGATCAGTAAATATTTTGATCTTGAGTGAGGTAATAAATTTGCTCATTCACAAGATGAGCTGTTACTATGATTTATTCTTTTCTGATTATATTCTTCTTTTCTTTTCCACTCTCTAACTTTTTCCAATTCTTTTTTGAATGTGGACAAATAAAAACTAAACAAACAATAAGATACCCATTGAAAAATTAATGAAATAAGCAATATAGCTTTGAAATGAGTAAATATATTACTTAGTGCAAAAAAGTCCTTAAATGAGCAAAAAACTCTTAGAATATTGCTCATTTAATGAAATTATTAAAAATACCACTGAATATTTATGGAGCAAAAAATAATTTAAATGAGTAAAACATCCTTATAATGAGCAAAGATTGTCTTATTTTACGGTGTAGAATATATAATTATTTTAAATTCACTATAATTTTTAAGCTTCCAATATATCACTAGAATGAACAATACATAGTTCGAATGAGCGATGTATCTTAAATGAGAAAATTAAATGTCTATTTCTAATGTCTAAAAATAAAAAATAAATACTGAGAAAAAGAAGAAAATAAACAATATTATTTTCTAATTTGTAGTAGCTTAACATTGGTACGTGGAAAATAAATAAATGAGTAATTTATCTTTTAAATGAGCAATTATATAATTCTTTATTGATTAGTAAACATGTATATACTGTGTCACATTGACGAATATATTACTAAAATGAGCACTATATATATCAATTGAGAAATATATCTTAAAATGAGAAAATATATTTTCTAATGTGTTAAAATAAATACCAAATAGAGTAATCAGTTATAATACAAGTAAATGAGCAATATTGTTTTCGAATGAGCAAATAGATTATACTTGAACTTGAAAAATAACTAAATGAGCATCGTAACTTTCAAATGAGCAATAATATATTTCTTTTTAAAAAATAGGAATAAAAGAAGATTAATAAAAAATGAGTTGAAGGAGAAAAAAAAACAACAAAGAGTGGTAAAGGTTGGATTCGAACCCGCGACCCTCTAACGCGGAGAGAGGATAGAGGCCCAACCACTGAGGTAGCTTTCACTTAATGATGTAAAATGGAAGGAGATAGTATTAGAGTTGTTTTATTAAAGTTCGCGAAAATCACCAAAATGCCACCGGGTGCACCGTGCGCACGGTGCACCCGGGCGTACGGTGCATGGTCTCTCAAATGAAAGTCACTAACACTTGCTCTTTCTCTTTTAGACTTCAAACTATAATTTGCGAGGCGCTGTCCCACCAACACTGCTTTTACCCTGTAGCGGCATGCCTACCTAATATACTAAAGCGTAGCGAACTAATTTATAATATTATTTTCCTTCATAACTAATTTTTATACAAAAAACTTTAGAACCACTTTTTAACCAAATATCCCTCACTTACTACAAATTACAAAAATTTGACTTTTTCAGAATTAATATTCCTCATTTAGCCATATTCATCATATTTTTTGACTAATATGAAAAATCAGATGTAAGTATATTATATGTTTGATTTGTCTCAATGTATATTGTCAAAATATTAACTTTTTAATAATTTTGATCAATTATATATTGATAATTAAAGTTATGTGTCGATAAATATTAAAATCAAACTGCTGAAGTGTTATAGAACATAGGGCAATCGAATCCAGTTATTGAGGTGGGAAAGCTACTACCAGCACGCTATATAATCTCTGGATTCCAGTTGAATCAAGCGAAAAACATGGTTTAGTGCCAATTGTACGGTACTACAAATGGAGTAGTTGGCATTACTCACTTTGCACGACATAGGAGAAAAAGGCTCATAAGTTCTAAGCTGTCACCTAATCTAATCATAATTATAAAAACTTATGACAATATTTGAATTTCTTTTGTGTAACTTTAACTGAAAATCTAACGGAAAAGATTTCTTTTTTGGGGATGAACCATAGCCCACCATGTGAGAGGTTTAGGATACTAATGAACCAATGGGAATCCACTAAACATAGCTTACCCTCAAAATAAGAATAGCCTTTAATGCAATTGCTATGAGAGTATTATTCATACATTTGGGTGTAATGTGAGGAATGTGACTTGATCTTTGATAGTTTTTATCATGGGTTGAACTTGGGTGCTTTCGAGTGCTTTGGAAGTTCGTAGTTGAAGTTTCAAAGGTAAAAGTGGGCGAGTTGTGGTGCATGGAACGACTCGTGGATTTCGTCGACAGTAGACAGCGAATCGTGGCCGTGAGCTACTGGGTGCACGCGAAGGCGATTCGACTTATTCCTCGACAATTAGGACTCGTATTCCTGACTTGGTATTAAATATGTTAAGTCATATTCAGGGCTTTGTATCATATAAACTAGAAAGTGATTAGTTTAAATACAATAGAGAAGATTAGATAGAGTCTTTGAGATTCAATTGAAATTACATTTAGTTGGATTCTTGCCTATTGTAATTATAATCGTCTCAAATCATATAAACTAGAAAGTGATTATTAGTCTAAATATATTCAGGGCTTTGTATCATATAAACTAGAAAGTGATTAGTCTAAATACAAAAGAGAAGATTATAGATAGTCTTTGAGATTCAATTGAAATTACATTTAGTTGGATTTTTGCATATTGTAATTATAATCATCTCAAATCATACTGAGTGAACCTTTTCCCTGCCTGGAGGACGTAGCTATCGCATTAATAGTAAACATCGTAATTTCTTGTATGTTCTTTATTCGTTTTTCATGCGTTTATTGTTTGTTTATTCGTTTCTGTTGCAATATGTACCATGATTATGTGATCATAGTACACTCAATGCTATTTTTTGCTCGTTGCTCATGCGACATCTGTAAAATTAGACTTTCAAATGAGCAATGAGTAAATCATAGCCTTGAGTGTATCATACTCATGAGTTTATAGTAAAAGTTATGTTATATCTTATGTGTTGCAATCTCAAAATAATTTAAATAGACTCGAACTTAAGAAAAACATTACGTATCTTTCAAATTTCGATGAGATGTCTATATGTTTATTTATCCAGTTGTGTAAACAATACATCTCATACAATTACAAGGTATTTGTAGCACAAATTTCCCGAGTTGAAGACCAGTATAAAGCCAAAAGGCCACAACAAAAGTACTTTATCTATTATTGCGTGAAGGTCATATTTTGACTCGAAAATTTTAACTCGTGTCAAATTAAGCTAACATATATGTATATATAGATCGAGACAAGGTTTGGACTCGTGTTGGTGGTTTGGTATAATTAGTTAAATAGAACTGATTTTTATTGAAATTCAACCTTGTTTGATTCGGCTTGGCTAAATCTAATAACTAGAATTAATGGTCTCTTGCTTGCAAAGATAGCAAAGATTGTTTATGTTTAAAGGGGTATTAGTGGGGTGGTTTTCTTGTGGAGAAGATTATCCATAGAGGATTAGCTCGTTATTTTTTGAGATAATGGCATAGAAAAGCTATGTCGCGTTCTCATTTGGGGTGCCAAAAGTTGAAGGGAACAAACAAGGGTCAAAAGCATGACCAAAAATCTGACCTTGGAAGGACCCAAGTGCGTGAAAAGTAAGTTTAATTAGCTTAATGCATAGTAAGAATTAATCCTTTTTTTACTTCTTTGTCACACGTTGTTAAATTTCAAGAAATATTTCATCCAAATTGTAAATCATTGTGTAATAGGTTTACTCTGATTTTTGACCCTATACAGTAGGGTGTATTATGAGTATGGTACCGCTAATACTTTTTTTTTCTTATTGCTCATATAGAGACTTTTAACCAAAAAAATTGGTATGGGTTTAGTCAATTCTAACCCATACCTGATACCTGGAAGTAGGAATCAAACGGGCCCTAACCAAACATTTGGTATGCGTTTAGTCCATTTTAAACTCATATCTGATACCTGTAATTAGCGAACCAAACAAGTCCTAACCAAACAATTGATATAAGTTTAGTCCATTCTAAACTCGTACCTGATACTTGGAATTAGCGAACACGAGCCCTAAATGAGCAAAAAGTATACGTCGAGCAATGAACAAAAAATTAACCTTGAGTATGCCATGTTCATGGTACACAGACACGGGTGTATGATGAATATTTTCCCCTAAAATTATAGAGTATGGAATTAACTCTAGTATAGATCAAATTTTCCATTCTTTTTATTTGATTAAATTCTTGTGGGATTCCAATATTGCAGACCGTTTGGTCACAACTTGAAAAAAGACCATCTTAGTTTGGATCTGAAGGATGCAAACAGGGAACTTTAATCCATTGCAGTGATACACGACGAACCATTAACAAAAGACATCAAACTAAAATTCTACCTCCTCCGTTTCTTTTTAATTGCAACAAATGCCAAAAATGGAAATATCAAATTAATTGCAACAAATGTTTTCTTTCCTTTTTTACAAGTCATTTCTTTTTATCTCTCTTTATCACAACCCCTCTTTATCTCTCCTTCCCTTTCACACTCACACCAAAATTTTGCCTAGAAGTCCACCCACTTGAGTTTGTTGCAATTAAAAAGAAATAGAGGAAGTAATAAAAATTGAACCGTAAAACCTTATAAGAAGACATTGAAACTTACACCATAAGAATGAAACTTATTGACTATAATAACGAGACTGGAAATAATATACATGGGAAAAAATGGAATTTGTATTAGGGTAGATTGAACCATATACGGGGCATTAGTAGTAGCTTCTACATCAAAACTTTAATGTGAACCAAACAAAAAAAAGTAATGGATTTTTATTTTTGAATCATACACGGGGCATTATATATGTGAGAATGGGAGTTTGAGGATTAAGGGATGAGATGCGGAGTGAGAATATATGAGTAGGAATACATGAAAATATTCTCATAATCTTGTCTGACAAGTGATAGGAATAGAAGGGGAATAGATCTAAAAATCACTTAAAAGCCCTTATCCATCTCCTTCTAATTACTCTTCCCTTCCTCTTAATTATAGAATTTCCCTATTATTTTCTATGCTACATATTAATTGTAACAGTTTGACTAACATAATTGTTAATGCACAAGTCTGACCATTAACGCATTAAACTAACAATTAGTAAATATTATGCAAATGTTAGAAATTAAAGTGAAAAATCTTTAAAATTATGACTTAAAATATTATTAAAATTATGATCAAGGTAAAAGATACTCCCTCAGTCCCGTTATATAGTGCTTGTATCTTTTTTCCACAAGAAATAAGGTTAAGAAAACATTAGTTAATGTAATGATTGGAGAACTTATCACAGCAAAACAACAACTTTGAAACCGTAAAGTAAGGCAGAAAAAAGACAAATGCAATAATGACCAATTGTTTAAGATATCATGGGGATTCATTTTTTAAGTATTTATGCGAGAGTATTTTATGGCTCGTTCGGTATCACTGTGGTTTTCTGTTTTTTGGTTTTTTGATTTTCAAAGTTATACTGTATGATATATGTCATATAATGAATAAAAAATTAGTCAAATTTATTGAGAATATGATGAATTTGAAAACTGACAACTAAAAAGTGAAAACCACTTTTCTGGTTTCTTGTTTTTGGTTTTTAGTTTTCAAAAAAACTGAAAACTGAAAACAAAAAACGATAACGAACATGCCCTAAGGAATTTAGTACACATTTGTAAATATAAAGTTAGCAAATTACTTACATTATTTCCTTTTAGGGAAATATTTTTTTCTCTATCTCTCTCCAATCACATAGATTCTCCTTTTTCGCTTTATCTATCTCTCTACTTTCTTTAATTTTTGTGTATATATTCAATGATCCAAGTATAAAAAAAACGAAAAAAAATTATAAAACACAGGCCGTCGTTAAACGAGTATCACTCTCTAAAATGAAAAGAATTTTAACCTTTGGCGGCAGACGAGAAGAGAAAAGAGTCGTCGGTTGTGTGAGAATAGAATCCCTGAGAAGAGCTTGATATTAATTAAAGAATTAATCTGCAGTTAATACTCTGAAACTTTTGACTAAAGTCAAAGGGTAAAAAGCTGAAGGCAGTTACAGACACAGTTACACTCCCTTTTTTTTAGTTTTAATATTTTTGTCGGGGTAAAATGAGATCTTAGTTGTGAAGTAAACGGAGAATATGAGAAGAAATAATGGGCATAGAGTGGGGTCCCACTACACACCAACTATACCTGTACTCACTCTTTCTACTACAATAGACTACTTTTTTTCAACTTTTATTTGTCAACCAGATGGACTAGTGGGAGAGGGAACGACAGAAGGCCCAGAACCAAAATTAATAAAACAACAAATGCAAATAAATCAATTTCTTATGAGGAGCCAAACTTTAAAATTTTTAGCTAAATATTTTTGTTAATACTCCTTTTGTTTCTCATTGATTATTATATTTGTATTTTTCAAGTATGTCAATGTAAAACTTTGAGCATTTATATCTCTAATTACGTATTTGTAAAAAATGTAAAAAGTAGATATTTATATTCAGCTTATCAAGAGGAACCTAACAAGATCCCACATGACTATATTTTTTCTATATATAAATCACAAACGATGGTCAAAGTGAAATATGTGAATAGTGTAAAATGTCAAAGTGTAACAATTTTGGGAAACGGAGGTAGTATATAGAAAACATATTCATATCAAATTTCGTTACATTCGTCTTAATACGTAGTACAAACGTTATTAAAAGACGCGGTTTAACTTTATATTAAAATTAGACTAAATTAAGTCCATCACTTTATTCATAAAGCTCATCAGTTATTCAAAAAAGTGCTTCGTTCTCTTCTTTCTAATGAGTTTGGCTGTTGCCTAATTTTAAATGAAAATTAAACGATCTCTTATAAGATCAACCTTATGCACTCCCTCTATTTTTATTTAATAGGGACATTTGTACTTTTTACGCATGTCAATGCATATCTTTGATCACGAATATCTCTAATTACGCATAAGTGAAAAGTATAAAAAGTTACTCCCTTCGTCCCATATTAGTTGCAACACTTTCTATATATGGTTGTCCCATATTAGTTGCAACACTTTCTATATATGATTGTCCCATATTAGCTGCAACACTTCTATTTTAGGCATTGACCCACCAATATTTTATTATATATCACCCAACTACCCACCAATATTTTATTATATATCACCCAACTAATATACCCCACTCATTCATTGTTTTATGTGAAAAACATTAAAATACTACTCCCCTACTCTATCAATTTCTTAAAAGTACCACATCACTTTCTATCACATCAACTTTTACAATAAATTAATATAACCTACACCATAACTTCCCAAAACTATGTGCACAAGCTATTGTTGCAACTAATATGGGACGAATGTAGTAATATTAAAAAAACTAGACATTATGATGAATCAAACAAGATTGCACATGACTATGTTTTTCTTCATATAGAAATAGCATAGGACGGTCAAAGAGTAAAATGTGAATAGTAATAAAAGTCAAAATGTCTCTATTAAATAAGAACAGAGGGAGTACTTTCATAATATAAATTTTTATATTTTTTACTAAAACGAGATTGAAAATATAAACGGTCAATGGTGCATCTTGGAGACTGTGAAAAAAAAATATTTATCTTTTAGGATGGAGGAAATTAAGTGCAAAAAAGGTATTATTAAAAAGAGATAATAAATAAATCTCATTTACAATATGAATTTCAAAAGTAATGATTTAACTTTTGGTTCAATTCATATATTCATTGCTTATTTTGACAAAAGAAGCAAATATATGATCGAGTGATTGTTATACTTCCTCCATTTCAAAAAAGCAACTACACTTTCTATTTTAAGAAGTTTTTAAATTAATGACCACACTCTATTTTTTCCTTTTTTGGTAACTTTTTCTCTCTATATATCTCCTACCACATATCTTACCTCACAATCTATCACACAAACAAAAAGTGCCTAGGAGTCCGCAAAAGAAGAGTGTAGTCATTTTTTTTGAAACGGAGGAAGTAGCTCTAATTACCATACTTGAGGTTACGAGATCGAATCTTCATGTTAACAATTTTTTTATATATGAGAATAATGTCGATAAAATATTATCTGAAGAGCGATGGTGACATGTGACGAGTGTCTGCACTTTTTAATATATATATAAAGATTGTTACAACTATACCAACATATTAGCTACTCCCTCCTACGGTCCTTTCGATAATACACGTCGGACGTCTCGTATTCCTTTTAGATCTCTCAATTTATTAGTACCGTTTGTACAATTTTACAAAATGTTTTTTTTTCAAAGTACCCTCATGTGACATTTTTTCAATTTTATCCTCATTGAGTACATATTTTTCCTATTTTATCCTTGATTTATGGTACAAATGAACCACAATTAATGATAAAAGTAAAAAATTCAAATTTAGACCATAATATTTCCTTTTTTTAACTATGTAATGAATATTTTTTGTATTTCTTTGGACCACAATTAATATATTCTTCAAACCTTAATTTTAGTGAAAAAGAAAAATGAGAAAAGAGACCTACTTCTTCCATTCTTTAATAAGTGATACACGCTTGACAAATTCATTATTTTAAACATTAATATCTATAATTATCAATAAGTGAAAATTATAAAAAGATAATATTAAAAAAATACACATTGGACGAATCTAATTAATAAGATCCCACGTGACTATATTTTTCCTAAAATTAAATTACCCAAGCTAATAAAAGTGTAAATGTGAATAGTATACTCTATGCAAGTGTGTCAATTTTTTTTTGGGTGTTTGCACCCGGTTCACCCTTCGAGCTACATCCGGATCGAGGCCAAGTTCGGGATGGTTAGGTTTCATTCCTCTCCCAAAGATGTTGCGGGGGATTCGAATACGGACCCATCCTACCAAAGCCAGTCCCCATCAATATATGAGACTGATGGAGTATAGAATAACCAATTTTTAACAATTGTTATATATTAATTAGTTTTATGTTGCGGACGATACTCCATGTCGATGTTATTATCATACTATGTTACATTTTCTTATTTTTCATGCCAATTGTGATATGACCCATGTTGTTATTCTTTTTAGAGATGCTCTATAGTACTCCATCCGTCCCAATTTGATGTTTTCATTTGAAATATGGTGGAAAACCAATGCAAATTGAGGTGGATGAGAATCTTTATAAAGTGTATAATGTGTACTTTGGTACCTTTTTGTTTTTAAAAAAGTAAGAGAGAGAAAGAAAAGTGGGTGATTGGGAAATAATAGATTCTAATGTGGGCCATGTATAAGACAAAAAGTAAAAATATATAGTAAATAATTGATTGTTAAAGGGTAAGATGGGAAAATAAATATTCTTAAAATGGAAAAGATTCAATGTGGGAAGAACTTTTTGAAAAAAATATTTACTATATTTTTTACCTTTTGTATTACATATGGCCCACTTTAAAATATTTTATTTTTCAATCATCCACTTTTCTTTCTCTCTGTCACTTTTTCAAAAGCAAAAAGCTAGCAAAGTACATTTTATACAAGATAAAAATTAAAAGATTTCCATCCACCTCAATTTACATTGGTTTTCCCCCATATTCCAAATGAGAACGGAGAGAGTATTATTATATTATTAAATCTAATTATTAAAATAGTGATATTAATTTACTTCTTCGATATTATTATTATTATATAATCATCATCAAGTATTAATATATTAAGACAAAAATTATAAAATACTCCATCCGTTCCCTAATGTTGTTCCCATTTGGAATCGGGGAGAGGATTAAGAAAAAAGAATCTTTGATGAAATGACATTTAATGAACACATATTGATAGGTTTATTATTGAAATTTATCTTACCAAAGCATATTAAAAGTGAAAAAAGTCATCAATGCAAAGAAGTTACAACTTACCATGCAAACATAAAGATCATCCTTTTATTTCAACCAATGAAATTGTAAAGTGAGTTGACTATAGATGGGTTAAATTTAGAAAGATTTTAAATGGGAACAACTTAAAGGAACACCAAATCGAGAAATGGGAACAACATTTGGGAACAGATGGAGTAATTGTTATATATTATTATTATAATCATTAATTATTATTATTATTATTATTATTATTAATTTATGATTATTAATACTTCATCCGTTTCGCAATGCTCGCAACGTTTCTTGTTTGCACACTTTCCAATGCAATACTTTGAACCTTAATATCTCGAATTATTGATAAGTAAAAAATATAAAAATTTGATATTATAATAGAATGCATTAAGACGAATCAAATAAGACCCCACTTGACTATATTTTTTCTTATATACTTGTGAAAAAATATAACATAAGATTGGTAGATGAATAGTGATTACTATGCTAATATTGCGGGTATTGCGAAACGGAGGAAGTATTATTTATTTATAACTATCATTTCAAAATATCCAAATACTATATTATTCATTATTAATTATTCGTTATTATTACTTATCATTATAATTATTATTTAATATTAATATTATTATTGTTTAAATATTATTTATGTATTTATTAAATTCAATTAAATTCAATTCAACTTAATTCAATTTAATTTAATTCAATTCAGTTCAGTTCAGTTCAGTTCAACTCCAATCAGTTCAGTTCAGTTTAGCTCCAATCAGTTCAGTACAGCTGAATTATGCCGAAGAGAACAAGTTCAACCCAACATTTAAATTTTATTTTTTCTTTATTGATTGTCATTTAAACCCCATAATAATATTCTTATTTGTGATAAAAGAAGTATGAAGAGTGTGGTAGCGGTGTAGCGCAATGGTTAAAACTTTTTGTTTCATATGCGGAGGTCGTGGGTTCGAAACTTTATATATTGACAACATTTATAATTTTTTCTTATGATAATGACATGGATAAAATGTAATTGAAGAAGGGAATAATGCCACTGACAGCCTACAATGCTTGCTTACGCTTTTAATATATATATATATATATATATATATATATATATATATATATATATATATATATAGATAGATTAGGCAATGGTCATAGCTCAATATTAAGGAGAGAACAAACGTCTATGTGAATATAGTAACCCGTTTAAGCCATTTTGTAACCAGTTTAATCCATTTTGTGATCTTTTTAATCCGTTTAATAAGCATAATGTTTAATTTATTTAGTGACTAGTTTAATATATTTGGTGACTGTTTTGATTCATTTGATAAGTCTAATGTTTTTTTAAAAATCATTTTGTTGTAGTTCGAGAATGAAGGTGAAATAAAGAAAGCAGAAGAGAAGGGACGACTAGAATGATGCGAAATATCTAGGATTAGTATTTGGTTAGCGCAAGAGTGAATGAGCTTGTTAGTAGAATATGGCTTTGATTAGTCTAATTTAAAATTAGACGGTCTCGTTTGATAATTTCTGTTGTAAGGGTAGAGGTGGGGGTGGACAATAAAAATAAAGAAAAAAGAAAACAAATCAAGGAAAGTAAAGCAGCTATTTTTTTTTCGTTTTTCTCCTATAAAATGTCAAACGTTCAACCATATTTTTTAATTTCTCTAAAATTCTTATATTTATCATTTCACACGCATAACTTATATACTTTATCCGTTCTTAAATAAGTGACACTTTTCATGTTTTCACGTTTGCCAATGCATTATTTTAAACATTAATATGTACAATTATCAATAAGTAAAAAATTATAGAAAGTTGATATTAAAAAATTCCAGACAAATCCAACAAGATCTCCTATGACTATATTTTTCCTAAAATATAAATAATCAAAACTAATTAAAATCTAAACTGTGAATAATAAAAACTATACAAATATGTCATTAATCTAGAAAACAGAGAAAGTATAAAACTAGTAATAATATGTTCTAAGACAATACTTCTTCATATCTATCTTTTTTTTGTTTAAATGTCAACCAAATGGAGGCAAATATATGTGGAATATGAGGCGGGTACACGTTCTTCTTCCTTCCCCCCAATTCTCCATTAGGGTTCCCCTCTTTTTTTTTTAACTTTTGAAAATATATTTTCGAAACAACATCACGCCGAACGGCCCCTCAAGCCCTCACGCATTCACATGCTTCCCCCCACACCACTATTTACAATTTTCACAAATAAAGATACTATTACTCCTATTTGTTTCCAAAAATGAGATTACTTCGTCCACACAACCAATATTCCCACCTCAATCTCCAAACGTTACATGCATCTCACTCTCTTCTCCCTCGCGTTATTACCTTTCCTTTTTAGGGTTTCCTTTTCCCCACCTCTTTTTAATTAATTAATTTATATAATCAAAACATTAAAATTAGTTCAACCCCACTACTAGCTTTGTTACAAATAGCAGTCGCACCCCACTTCGCCCACTCTTCTCCTTGTTTCTCTCCATATTCTCCGAACGCTACCCCAAACACGCCCCCCACTCCTTTTCTCTAATTATATTTTTCCCTCCTTAAACTCATCATCATATACTACAAACATTATTACTTCTTTATATACCACCCTTCTATTTCATTCTCCCTCTCCTTATTACTTGTTATTCAATATAGTACCTATCTCTTTGTAACTCCATACCATTTATTTCCTCCAATATGGCCGAAGATTTAGATGACGGCGAGTTTTGGCTTCCTTCTCAGTTTCTTACCGATGATGATATTCTCATGGATTTCGACCTCGACTTCACCTCTACCGAGAGCGACGAGGATGATATTCGTCTCGCTAGATTAACGCATCAGACACCTCCTTCTCACGTTCAAGATTCTTCTTGTCCTGTCCACTCTAAGGTCTACCTCTACCTCTGCCGCAACTTTTGCCACTCAGGCTCTATTTAGTTAGACGGAAAATTATTTTTTACAAAAACCATTTTTCAAGGAAAACTCATTTGTGAATTAACTTTACTTTGTTTCGTTTTCGCCGAACCCAAACAAAGTAAAGTTTCCTAGTTTTCCGGGAAAATGTTTTCCTGCGACAGCCTCATACTCTTTTAACCTCCCGGAAAAAGTTTCCTAATTTTCCGAGAAAATGTTTTCCTGCCGACCATATAGCCTCATACTCTTTTAACGTCCCGTAATATCTAGCTATTTTTTCTTATTGCTAAATCGGTGGTGAATGATTGAACAGGGATTGGTACTATCAAGTTCACCGCAATCAACGTTATGTGGGTGTATGTGTAACCATAGTTCAAGCAGGGAAAGCAGAAGCGGTGGTCCAGTATCACCACCGCAACCGCCACCCGAAGACAAGGAAAACAAAGAGGTTAACTCTACGTTGGATCTGCTTAATAAGGCGGCGGGCGAGGTGGCTAGATTGAAATTGAAAACTGAGAAGAAAACTGGAACTGGATTCTTCGATTGTAGCCAAAAAGGAGTTTTATACCCTGCTCCTATCAGGAATCCTGACCCTTTTCCTCCTATTTACTTTCAGCCCCATTTCCACCATTTTCCTCCTGTAAGTCCACCCATTATATTCGTCGACACGAATCTAATAAAATCTTATTTTCATTAATTGTGAGAACTGAGAAGTTATATTTATTGTTATTATGACTTTAATTGCAGATGATGTGGGCGCCGTTAAATGGGGTGCAGTACAATCAACCTAAGCAACAGCCTCAGCCTCAGCAGCCGCCGCCGCCGCAAAACAGAGCAACCAAGAACAACAACAAGAGCAACAACAACAACAAGAGCAGCAACAACAACAATAACAACAACAGCAACAATAACAGCAATCGTCCATTAGGATTGCCACCGTCAGCTTGGCCTCCCTTGCAACCACAACAACAAAACCCGGCACCGTCTGTGCCGACACCGCCCGTGTTTGTTGCGCCTAAGAGGGAATTTGCTGGTACCGGTGTCTTCTTGCCCCGCCGTATTGCCATCCCTACTAATGAAACCCGGAAGAAATCTGGTACTATTTCATTCAAATTCCTACCTTTTTATTCAAAGTTTATGTCTTTTTCCATGTACTCTAATGAAATTGATTAATTCCTTTTGTCCCTCTGATTGGGGTAGCTCAAAGTACCATATAATCCAGTTTTGGTTAAGATCTGATTATGCCATATGGTGGAGTAGTTCAACTAGTTCAGACTCGCTTTTTTTAATTTAAAAATAAATGTTCGTATCTATGATGTTCATGTAATTCGGGAAGGTAGGTTAACATTTGGTAGGAATGTGAGATATGTTCAACTGCCAGATACATGGGATGGTCCAGCCGTTTGATGCGGCTGGACCATCCTATTGTGTTTTGAACTAATAGTACTACTAAACAAAACTTTAATGGATGCTTTCTGCTAGAAGTTGAATAAATGTAGTAACCAAATGTTTGGTTTCAGATGCGAATAACACAAAGACGAAAAGTGGGAAAGGTTCACAATCGCAGTCAAACCACCGACGAAACTCTCGTACAACAATATCAACAGCAAATCATAATGACATCCAGCTGCCTCAGGAGTGGACTTATTGAAATTAGAATCACCCTTTTGTTTTTTTCGTTTTCGTCGGGTGTTTCTATAGATCGATTCACCATCGTGGTAATGGTAACGATAGTAGAAGTCTAGTAGCAAGGATTGACGGACAGAAGATTTATAGGGATTAGTTACTGAAGCGTTAAGGAAATGAAATAATGATGATTTTTACAGCATTGGTAAGCACAGGTATTTCTGGCCTCCAATGGATAAAAATTTCAGTATTAGTAGTGTGATTATTAAGTTTGAGCTCCATGGCTAGTCGGGTTTCCGTTCTTGCACCCATGGAGTTTGTTCGCGTAATAAATAAGCATCAATCAATGAAGATGAAGACATAAGAAGGGAGTTCAGAATTTGTGGTAATTTGGTTTATAGGGGTTTTTTGTATTTTGGTTTTGTGTCATAATTGATGTTTAACCTTTCTACATGAAAATTAAAATGTGGAGAGGTAAAGTCAATAAAAAACTGCTGCTAGTACTGCTGTTGTGATAATAATATGGCAACTATTATTCTTTTAATGTTTGATTGTTCTCTTTTTAACCCTTATTCTGATAAAATTTTGTTCTATCAACTTGTTAGTACTTAAACGAACTTATTTTTTCTACCGAGTACTGAAACTAAGTTGAACAGACCCGTAATATAGTTTGTTTCGAGTTGATGGTGCGAGTTTCGACGTAATGTTGGGCGGTTATGGCGGGAAATAGGGTGGGCTAACATGCGGAATTGCGGTGTGTCAACTAAAAAGACTTCATTGTTGGGATGTTGTCTCCTGAATCTTGATGTTGGCGTCAACGGGGTGTGATTAAATAGTTGAAGAAATTAGGTTTTGGGGAGGTGAACAGACCAACTGTATTTTTGTATAGAACTTAGTGAGTAGGCATATATTATTGAGGTCAATGGTGCTGATGGAAGATTATTTCAACCTTTTCTAGCTTGGCAATCTGGCATGCTCTTTTCACTATGTCTAGTTTCGCGGTCATTGTTTCACGCTTGTGCACCTTTTTCTTTACTGTCAAGAGCTAGCGGGTATTTATAGAGCGTTAAATAAGAATAATATATTATGTTAATTATTATAATTTAAGTTAGTTTTGTAAGATAATTATGAGGAGTAAAGCGAAAGCTATTAAGTGCTCTTGTATTATAAATATATATTGTTATATTACTTTGATATGATTACGGTTAATAACAAGTAACATATATATATAATGCTAAAAAACTTTTAAAATATAATATTCTTTTTATTTAATGTCTTTGAAACATCTTATCTAACGCCCTTAAAACATTTGTTAGCTTTTGCCGTAAATTGAACTTTTTCTCTGAGATTTAGGGTTTTTCCCCATTATTCTCCTCCAAACCTTTACCTACAAAATATCTACAAAAGCTAATTGAGATATTTAAAATGGCTCCAAACCACTCATTTAGCGCCAATTATTTCTCATTTTATCAAACCCTAACAGGGCCATACATAAGGAATTGAAAAAAGACCTCTATGCAATTATATTGCTATCTTATTTACACCAAAAAGGGAAAAAAACGACATGAAATTCAAAATTCATGGTTAGTGAATAAATACTGAGGAAGCATTGATTGGAAGGAATGAGCTGGAACGTCAGTTAAAAAGGGCCCACGCGTTTGGTCGGTTTTAAAAAAATACGTGTCATGAACACAGCTGTTACATTACACCACTTGAATCTTTTAGCTTCGTTCATAATTGGAAAATCCCAGCTGAATCTTGGAAGTTGGAACTACACTAGAAGGCACAACCCTCATGATCTCTGGCATGCGGTCGCTTTTATTTTTGGCCCCTCATCTTTTATTTTTTTTTGGCTAAGATAAGGGAGTGTTTGGCAATCGATTGGTGTCTATTAATCGGTGGTTTTTTCTTGTAGTTGGATTGACTGGCTGTTTTATATGGTTTGTTTGACTGACTGTGTAATTATTAATTGTACATAAAAGTATTTGGTAAAAACGGATGTTAGTGTTGACTGTTAAATACAAAATTAAAGCAAAAGCCAAAAACCAACAACAAAAACTGGTAAAAGTAGCTTTTGGCTTAAAAGCCGGCTTTTTCAACTAATCCCGGAAGAGTCGTAGGCTCATAGACGGCCTACGTTTGTTGATGAAGGAGACCTTGGCACTAGGACGCATCTTCTCAGCAGGACGATCACTATATCCTTCCTTCACATTTCTCTCTGGCATATGGTCACGAGCCTCTACAAATTGTCTGCACCCTTGAGAACTACCCACAACATTTGTTTCACATTCGCCCTTGTCTCCACCAACTAGATTGACGGAGCTTGACTCCAGAACGACCACTGGACTAAGGTCCTAAGTTCCTAAAGGCTCGTGTGCTAGTACTTCACTAACTGGCATCATTCGTGCTTGAATTATTTTTGGTTATAGAGAGAGTTCATTGTTTTTTCTTTCCCGCTGCAACCGTTTTTTCTAGCATGTCCGTTAATTAAAAATCTCGCAAATAGTTATGTTCACCCTAACTTATTGAATTAAGTTAATTTGAGTAAAAATAATGTTTGTTCACTTTACTAGAATAGAAGTTAATTTTATAAGTTATATTTTCTTAAACGAAAATTATTTAACTAATCAAAATTGATTTTCTATTATATTCTCAAATATTGTTTACTTATTTTACTAAATAAAATTCAGTTTCACCGTTATATTACCAAGTATTGTTTTAAAGAAAAATGGAACGAACCCAAGCTCAACAAAAACACTCAACTAGAAGAATTAATGCTCAATTTCAACGGGTAAAATCCGAAACACCAATTTCAAGTGCTCTTTGATAAACATTTACAACCCGTGCTCCTCCTCGGATAGGGCCGACGTGTGGAGTGACATTATCAATTTCCATTCCTCTTGCAACCTGCCATGCCTTTTGATTGGAGATTTCAATGAGATTCTCGACGCCAATGAGAGAGGTAGTAGACAAATCTTAACTAATAGCTCACTTGATTTCAAATTATTTTTACAGGAATTGCAGGTTGTTGAAATCCCCTCGGCAAACGGAAATTACACTTGGTTTCGTGGGCACTCCAAAAGTAAACTTGATCGAATGTTCATCTCCCTAGACTGGGTTGTAAACTATCCAGCCCTTCAACTTACCCTTCTCAAGAGAACAATATCTGATCATTGCCCTCTCCTTGCTCACTCATGAGAGAAAAAAGGGGGGCCTCGTCCATTCAGATTCATTAACTGCTGGCTGACACACCCTAACTGTTTGAAGATTATCAAGGATGCATGGTCTAATTCGGCACACTTAGTGGTGGGAGACAAATTGAGATCAGTCAAGGACCGCTTGCGCTCCTGGAATGAATCCGAATTTGGAAGAATTGATGAAAAAATCAGGGCTCTAGAAGATGAAATTCAGGCGATTGATAATGCTGCGAACTCTCGTGATTTAAGCGAGGAGGAAGTTTCCACAAGAAAATCGGCTCAGGATGAGCTATGGACCTGGTTAAAGCGAAAGGAATCTTATTGGGCCCAAAACTCCCAATCAAAGTGGCTAAAAGAAGGGGATAAAAATACAAGATACTTTCACATAGTTGCCACAATGCGGAAGAGGAGAAATTGGATTGAAAATATCGAAGTGAACAACGAAATTCTGGAAAACACATCAGAAATTAAGCAAGAAGCAGTATGTTTTTTCACAAATATTTTCAAAGAAAAACACTTGATTAGGCCAACATTTGATGGGCTGAATTTCAGCACTATATCCTCAGATCAAGCTTCGATGCTAATTGAGAAGTTCACACACAAAGAAATTGACCTTGCGGTTGCCTCTTGTGACTCCTCCAAAGCTCCGAGTCCGGATGGATTCAACTTCAAGTTCATTAAAAGCTCGTGGGAAGTGATAAAATCAGACATATATAGCATGGTGAACGAATTCTGGCAATCCGCGAGACTACCGCGCGGTAGTAATACGACCTTTATCTCCCTTATTCCAAAGATGGACATTCCAATCAAGTTTAAAGACTTCCGGCCCATTTCAATGGTTGGTTGTCTTTATAAAATTATTGCGAAGTTACTTGCTCGCTGTCTACAGAAAGTAATGGGCTCGATCATTGGTCCTCAACAATCGGCGTTCATAAAAGGCCGACAAATCCTTGACGGGGCGCTGATTGCTAGTGAGTTGATTGAATCTTGCAAAAAAACGAAAACTAATGCTGTCCTACTCAAGCTTGACTTTCATAAAGCTTTCGATAGTATATCTTGGGGCTTTATTGATTAGGTACTATCACAAATGAATTTCCCTCCAAAGTGGCGTTCCTGAATTAGCACCTGTATTGCCTCGGCGTCGGCATCAATACTTATCAATGGCTCTCCTTCCTCAACCTTCAAGCTACAACGAGGCCTTAGACAAGGCGACCCACTCTCACCTTTTCTCTTCAACATAGCGGTAGAACCGCTTAACCTTCTCTTCCAAAAATCCATAGGCCTTGGATTATGGGAGGGGATTGAAGTGTGTAAAAATGGAACTAGAGTCTCACATCTCCAATATGCGGATGATACTTTGATCTTTTGCCCACCCAACATTCAAGCATTGACTAACATTAAGAAGACCCTCATAGTGTTCCAACTGGCCTCGGGTCTGCAGATCAATTTTCACAAAAGTTCTATATTTGGCATCAACGTGGTCAAGCATTGGCTAAGTGAGGCAGCAGGTCAATTGCTTTGCAAAGTTGACTCACTACCGTTCACGTACCTTGGGCTCCCAATTGGCGCCAACATGACTCGTGTCTCTCTCTGGGATCCTATCCTCGACCGAATACGGGCCAAACTAGCCTCTTGGAAGGGGAATCTTCTATCACTTGGAGGTAGAGCAACACTCCTAAAGGCCTCCCTTTCTAGTTTGCCACTGTACTATATGTCTTTGTTCCCCACTCCAATGGGTGTGATTGAAAAAATAAAATAAAAATTCAAAGATGTTTCTTATGGGGCTGCGACACGGAGAAAAAACGTCTCACTCCTGTAGCTTGGCGGTATGTAGAAGCCCCAATTAAGCTGGGTGGTTTGAACATTGGCAACATTCATATAAAAAACTTGGCACTCTTGACCAAGTGGATCTGGCGCCTCTTTAATGAACCAAACTCGCTGTGGAGTACTCTCATTTCGGAGAAATATAACTACGATGCCACCTTCTCATCTCATGAGCTTTGTATCCCCCGAAAAGGTGGTGTGTGGAGAAACATTTGTTGCAAATTACTTAAAAATCCAACCACAAAGCTACTTTTCACCTCTATGATTCGGTAAAAAATTGATGATGGTCGTGATACTTGTTTTTGGCATGATCATTGGATTGGCGACATATCACTCAAGCTCCTATGCCCAAGATTGTTCCGTCTTAGTCTCATAAAAAACGCCACAGTGGCTGCAAGTTGCCTATGGGATGGGTTGCGATGGAGATGGACCATGAGTTGGTTGCGTGAGCTCCACCCGCAAGATAAGATTGAACTTGAAAAGCTACAGCCGCTATCCATTGGAGACAAAGACACCCTAATTTGGACTCCACACAAAAATGGATTTTCTCTGTAAAATCCTTTAGCTTCGAGGTAGCTAAGAGGGATTTGAATTGTTCACTTCGGTTGTTCCCGGGTTTATGGAGCGGTTTGGTCCCTTACCGCGTTGAAATCTTCACTTGGCTCGCCCTCAATGGAAAGCTTAACACTAGGGATAAACTAGTGAGACTTGGGATCATTGGGATTGACTTGAATGATTGCCTCCTGTGTAATTCATCCCCGGAGTCGATAGACCACATTTTCCTCCATTGCTTGATGGCTCGTAAATTATGGTCTTGGTGGCTCCATTTGTGGCAGCTCTCATGGTGTTTCCCTAGTACATTGCAAGAGGCATTTGATCAGTGGACATATCCCATTAGCGGTATCTTCTTTAAGAAGGTATGGAAAGCTATTTTTTTCATTATGTTATGGTCCCTTTGGCGAGAAAGAAACAGTAGGTGTTTTGAGGGTGTGTCGTGCTCGACCCATCAATTGCAAGACCTTGTGCTTTTGCGACTTAGCTGGTGGATTAAGGGATGGGGGGACCCCTTCCCCTATTCGTCAAACGATGTGATTCGACATCCACAATGCCTCAACTGGGCAACTGCTGCAGCTAAATTCACGCCTTCATTGCCACGACAATTGTGGTCCCTTCCCCCACAATCAACTCTAAAATGGAACGTTGATGCCTCGTTGAAAGTTTCGGATTCGAAGTCGGCAATTGGCGGGGTTCTTCGTGACCACAAAGGAGCCTTCTTGTGCCTCTTTTCGACTCCAATTCCCCTCATGGAGATTAATCATGCCGAAATTTTTGCTATCCATCGAGCCTTAAGTATCACAAGCTCAATGGACTGTGTCAATAATTGTAATCTCATTGTGGAATCGGATTCGACAAACGCGGTGAAATGGAGTAATGGGGTTGTGGATGGACCGTGGAACCTCAATTTCACATTAAATTTCATTCGATCCTTCTTGAAAAGAGAACGGAGTGTTGAGATTGTTTACAGAGGTCGGGAATCAAACGTAGTGGCGGATGCTCTTGCATTTCAAGGTCTTAGTAGACATGACGAGTTTATAGCATGGCTCTAGCTTCATCCTTAGTTGTGCTCCTTTCTCATTGTAACACAATGTAGGCACCTTGCTGGGCACTATTTATGCTCTTGTTAGTCTCATAAGGTGCTGTAATAGTTGGGTACTTTGTTTGGCATCAAATTGATTCAATGAATACTTCCTCCGTTTCTTTTTTATTGCAACAATTACCAAAAATGGAAATATTAAATTAATTGCAACAAATGTTATCTTTCCTTTTTTACAAGTCATTTCTTTCTATCTCTCTCCTTATCACATGTCCCACTTTCTCTCTCCATCCCTTTCACACTCACACCAAAGTTTTGCCTAGGAAGCCACCCACTTGAGTTTGTTGCAATTAAAAAGAAATGGAGGAAGTACAACCCCCCAATTTATCAAAAAAAAAAGGAAAAAAAAGAAGAATTAACGCTCAAGTATTTGCATAAGCGGGCAAGCGTGAAAAACTTAAGTGTAACAATTAAAACGAAAGGAAAGGAATATTCAACAAACATATTTTTAAGGAAGCGATTTAAGGATGTAAACGAAGAAATTAATTAAAACAATTTTAATACAAGTAAGAATGAGATTATAACTTATAAGTTACTATTCTTTTCAAATAGTTTTCTTAAAACGTGTGCACAATAAATTGGGCTGGTTGGGCTGCACTGTTACACGCTCACCGACATGTCATGCTCCAGAATTGACAACGGAACTACCTGTGCCGCCGGTGTATGTTTGAAGTATTAGTCTAATGCCGCCATTGGGTCCCTTCATGGCTATACCCTACAATTGAAGTACCGTTCCAATCTCATCAGCATTGTTGTTTACTGCAGTACTACATAGCAACTAGCATCTACCTTGATTAAATATGCATGGGATGGGCCATCAGCTTATTCAGCTATGCCTATAACCAAATTATCGCTCACACAGTAATTTAACTTGCATATTCAATCTTTTAAGAAAAATTCTAGTAACAGGTGAAATCATTTTAGATTTTAGTATACTATACGATGGATTGCTAATTAGGGATTGCAATAAATAACAATTCGTTGTAAAAAAAATTAAGTTTTTTTATTGTCCAATTAAAATGATTTTAATTTAAGATTTTGATTGACACCTCTTGTCTCAATTTTATGTACTTTGGTTCACTAATGAGCTACTTTTATTTCCACTTCTTGTGCAAAACCACCCGCATTGTTATGTTTAACTAGCGTGTGGCTCCCGACGATGTCCGGGGTTTTCTTTTCTTAATTATGGGCCTGTTCTCTTCAGCTAATTTTAGCTGAACTGAACTGAACTTATTGGAGCTGAACTGAACTGAACTTATTGGAGCTGAACTGAACAGAACTGAACTTATTGGAGCTGAACTGAACTGAACTGAACTTATTGGAGCTGAACTGAACTGAACTTATTGGAGCTGAACTGAACTGAACTGAACTTATTGGAGCTGAACTGAACTGAACTGAACTGAATTGAATTAAATTATAATAAGTATATGAATAATAAGTAAATAATAATTATTATGAATATTAAATAATAAGTAATAATAATTCTAAGTAATAATAATTAAATTAATAATTTAGAATAATATCAAATGAATAATGATAATATTATTTTTGATGTTATTATGATAGTTATAAATAAATAAATAATAATAATAAATGAATTTTAAAAATAATAATTATTGATAATAATAATAATAATTAATAATGAGTAATTACAATTATTAGTATTAATATATTAATACTTGATGATGATGATATAATATAATGTCTAAGAAGTAAATTAATAGTATTACCATTATAATAATAATTAGCTTAAAACATGGGTTGATGTGTGCTTCTAACCAAACCACGATTTGTGGTGGGTTGGTCGATGATAGAAATACACCAAACCGCCAAAGTATATTTAATATACAACGTAACGACAATGTTGTATTTTAAATAGTACTGCAGTATTATTAGCAACTTTGTAATTTTTTCATATATTCTAGCTTTTTGTAGCTTATTTGTATGATGTAATAGTTTTTTTATTCAGTT
The DNA here is from genome assembly GCA_947645195.1 of Patellifolia procumbens. Classification (NCBI taxonomy): domain Eukaryota; kingdom Viridiplantae; phylum Streptophyta; class Magnoliopsida; order Caryophyllales; family Amaranthaceae; genus Patellifolia; species Patellifolia procumbens. The sequence continues at coordinate 8,802,050 of CANSGD010000144.1, forward strand.
AATAAAACAACAATTGCAAATTAGAATACTCGTATTGACATCAAATTTGGTTAAACCGTGCACCAACCCAAACTTTGCTCAGCCATAATAATAATAATAGTAATAAAAATGAGTAAAGATATAATAAAAAATAATACATATAAATAATAATAATTATTATGCTTCTAATAACAATGATAATAAGTAAAATAAATTAGACCAACAATAATAATATTATACAAATGGTTAAATAATGAATGGAGCTGAACTGAACTGAATTTTTTGGAGCTGAACTGAACTGAACTTATTGGAGCTGAACTGAACTGAACTTATTAGAGCTGAACTGAACTGAACTGAACTTATTGGAGCTGAACTGAACTTATTAGAGCTGAACTGAACTTATTAGAGCTGAACTTATTAGAGCTGAACTGAACTGAACTGAAAATAAGCTGAACAGAACAGGCCCTATGTTAGAATAATGTTCTTCATAGTTATTTTTTTAATATTAAAATTTTGATGGTATAATTTAAGAATCAAATAAACAAATTAAAAGGAACATGACAAATTGTAATCAATGAATTCTCTTTACTTTTTCCCAAATCTTAATCAAGGTAAAAAGAATTCTTAATTACAAGTTGACAACAAAAAGGGATGTGGCTTAATGGTATAGCCTATGACATTATAACTAATACTTGGTCGCATGTTCAAAACCCATTAGTTGCATTTTGTGTATTGCAAATCTTTACTTACAATGGTAACGCTGACATGGAGTGACACGTGGCAGACTGCAACCCTTGCTTACGCGTTTTAATATATATATAAATGGTCTTTACGACTAAACATTTATAACTCTACCTTTGGCTATAGATTGAAGATGTGAGTGGTAGAATTGAAAACATATTTTGCGTGATAATTATCGTAATCATAGTGCACAATTGTTACAATCCTATCATACACTCGGATATACGATATGTATAGTACAAAGCTTATGATTACTCATTGTTCGTAGAGCAGGTTTCAAATAAACAAAATTCGCATAATACATATTTCTATTACACACCCAAATGTTTAGTTAATACTCCCTTCATTTGTTTTCAATTGTTACACTTTCCTTTTTAGTACGTTTCTTTTTAATTGTTACACTTTCACTTTTACTATCTTTGGTAAACTTTTACATCTCAATATTTCAACTTCCCACACTTTTGGGGCCCATTTGTCCTTTTATTTTCCTATTAAATACCCAACCACCCCATACTTTTTACTTTATACCATTCTCTCTCATACTTTATCTATTCCCTAAACAATTATTACATAAATTTCACCAATTTTCTTGATTATCCTCTAAAGTAAAGTGTAACAATTAAAAACAAAAGGAGGAGAATACTCGAATTGCTATTAGTTTCTAATCTCTTGTATGTCATAACAATTACGATCGCCTTAACTTTAAGGGTTCGTTCTTTTCAACTTATTTTCAGTCCTTATAAGTTCAGATTAGTTCAGATAAGGTCTAATAAGGTCGAATAATGTCGAATAAGGTCGAATAAGGTCTAATAAGGTCGAATAAGGTCAAATAAGGTCTAATAAGGTCGAATAAAGTCTAATAAGGTCGAATAAGGTCTAATAAGGTCTAATAAGGTTCTTCTACATTTATTATATAACAATATTATTATTATTATTATTATTATTATTATTATTTTTGACAATATTATTATAATAATATAAATATTATTATTTATTATTATTATTTATTATATAATATTTATTTTTATTATATTCATTGGGCTATGATCGTTACTTGTTGTACGCTTGAGAATTTTATTCGTCTACATGAATAAGGAATATCGATTTTTATGGATTGTCCTTTGTAAATGAACATTAAACTATTGTAGTTGGTGGTTGTTCTTCAATCTATTGATATGCATCTTTTAAGTTTGCCTTCGTAGAAATTTATAATTAATAATAACAATAACAACAAATAATGACTTATAGACCAATAATAATAGACAATTATAGTAATATAATAGTAATAATATAATAATTTGAATAATAATAATTGAATAATAGTAGTAGTATTAATGATAATAAAGATTAACATAATAAGAAAAATATTAATAATAGAGTAATTATTATTATAGTAGAGATAAGAATGATAATAATTATAATGATAATAATAATAAATAATAATAATAACAACAACAATAATAATAATAATAAGGTTAAATAAGGTCTAATAAGGTCAAATAAGGTTTAATAAGTTCAGATAAGTTCAAATAAGCAAAAATAAGTTGAAAAAAACAGACCCTAAATGCTATTCATATAAAAGCAATAGGACTGCTGAGTTCCCTTCCTGAAGGGGAGTGATGAGAAGATAAGGCGGGGGGGCCATTGTAGTATAGAGAGTAGTGGGAATGTGACTATGTTAGATGTGGAGAGGGTAGGCAGTCAGGTATGCAGTAGGGCTGTAAATGTTTTAATTTTGCATGTTCGGTTGAACCTACTATGATTTGATTGCTTCTTGTCAGCCAACCCCCATTTTCCACTCTTTTCTCACCGCCATCCGTATTCGCAGCTCACCAATACTCCTTTCCCAACTGCAATTTTGATTTCTTGTCCTTTTTGTTTGGATTATTATTATGCGTGTTCAATTTTTATTTACCAGTATTTTCTGTACCTGTCTCCTGTTCGAGAGGAGAGGAGGGGACGGGAGTAGTTTTTTGGGGTCATAAATTGACATTGCCATAATCTTTAGGTTGATAATAACTAGTTACAGTTGTTAGTTTGTTTTATCTTGTGTTTCAAACTTTGGTAATTGTGGTTGTAACTAGTTGTTTCTTGATTGTGTCTTCGTCTTTCTTTGTGTTCAAATTGGTTACTACTGAATTACTTATATTTGGTACAACCTACTCCGGAGTGACAATTTTATGGCTAATTATTTCGAGCTTCATGAATAGAATGGTGAAACGTGACATATTTGTGGCACATGACATGATGCATCGATCGCATTCTATATGCTCTGTTGTAGGAATTTATTTGTTGCTTAAAGTTGTGTTCGTTTCATTTTCCTTTATAAATGTATCGAGTCTAATCTAAATTTATTGGAATTTATTAGAACTTAGGGCACGATCTCTTAAGTTCACTTTTCACTTCAGATCGATTCGCTTCTACTCCATTCATTATTTAACCATTTCGTCGATATTATTATTGCTACTACTACTACTGTACAGGCAAGGAAGAGACTCCTAATGCTCCTTACATTTAAGACCAACGTACATATCCACACCAAATAGGTTGAGGCTTCCATGCGCCCTTCTCAGGGCAACACCTAAACAACCACTATTGCCACAACTGGTTTTGCATTTTCCACGACGTCCCTTGTCACGACCACATCTCAATTTGTAGTTGTTACAAATATAAGGTAATCAGGCAAATGAAAGGAGGTTTCCCACGAGGAAGAGTGAGTATTGCTGGTGGCAACAAGGATCGAGGGAAAGGCCACAACGTTAGCCCCTTGCTTGGACTTCCAAGTACCGTCCAAAGTAAGCGTAGAGTAGACCTTCTAAAATATTTATACAAATTCGCTTTGTTGAATACTAGTGATCACACCATTATAGACTTGTTAAGGGTGTTGAAGATTTGATCTAAAAGTGGGGTACCAACGTCGAAGTTGATCGACAAGAACTTTTGAGGCTTGGCAATAGGCAGAGGCATTAGGGTAATCCTCAAGATGAGTTTGGGAAACTAATGCTTGATATAAACAACACAAGAATTTGTTGTACTTGTAAACACTGCAGAAAAGTTTTTCAAGCTAGTCATCTATTTTGAGGGATTCAAGCAAGAAATCTAATTCTTGTTGTGCCGTAGCATTTGGTTCGAGGGTGGTAGAGGTGACACCATCGGGGAGAGGGAGGATGTGGTCGAGGACATTGGTTTTCAACTTCGAGAGTGATATGCGAGACCTTTTGGCCATAATGAAGCAAATGGGCATCTTTTAGGGTGGATGGGGCAGGCCAAAGAGTAGGGAACAACTAGGAGAGACGGAAAAGTATTATTGACCTATGGCTCTAAAACCATGTTAGCAGAATTACCTCACTCCTTGTATTTGCATTATGTGAAGTATATATATAAGAGGATTAAAAAATAATTGTGAGACTAGAAAATATCAGCAAGATATAGACAATATGTACAAAATGGAAACAAAAACTTAATTTACATACTTCCTTAACCAAACATTTACAAGGGCTAAGGAGGAGATGAGAAGCCTCTAGGTGTGAGGATCTACACCCATTCCTTAACCAAACAACTTTTACAGCATAATAATATCAACTCCTTTTGCATTTCAAAACCTTAAGCCGAACACCTCCTAATTCTCTACCATTGGAGGCCATTAAACTAAGTAGAGTATAACTCATGCCTAAGCATCTACCGGGGACAATTACAACTGAGGGCAGCACATCATCATGGAAGCCTAACTTATGTTGTGGAGCAGTATTAACGGGATAGCTTATCCAATATTAGCTTCCTTTCCTAAAGGCAATAAGTAATATTAGATTGACTGTTACAATATTTTCAAACGGAAATGGAAGTACAAAACTGTTGTCTCCGATCCTATTAGTGTATATTGAACTAATCATTAACAATGTGACAATCGAATCCAGATAAAAGTTAGTATCTCTTAACCAACTTCACACATGAAACATATTCCATTATTAAACATGGTGATGAAATACTAGTAGAAATAACTTTTAATATAGTCAGATATGTTTAGGCCCAAGCTCTAAGGCGCTTATTCTTACTAATGAACCATTAAATCGCATATCATAGCGTGACAGATTCACTTGACATGCATTAGAAAGGTTTAATAGTAGTTTGATTGGGGCTGGTGCTGTTTCTGCTTAGGAATGGTGATGGTGAGCACCCCATTATCAACACAACTCCTCAGTTGCTCAGTCTTAACATCAGGAGGTAGCATAAATTTACTCACAAACTCCCCACAACCACGCTCTACATGATGATATTGCTCTTTGTTCTCCTCTATCTCATGCTTCCTTTTGGCAATTATATGAAGCATCCTACCACCCTCGTCTACTTTCACCGTCACATCCTCTTTTCTCATTCCTGGAAGCTTAGCTATGAAGAGATGAGCTTCCGAAGTCTCCTTGTGCTCAATCTTAGCCCTAGGGACCAGTTCCCTCATATGCGGTAGCAACATCTGTGGGGGGGCCATATGTGGCTGGGACATATGAGGCTGGGACATATGAGGCTGGGGCATATGAGGCTGTGACATAAAGGGCGGGGCCATTAGGGGCGGGGTCATAAAAGGCGGTGCTTGAAAGCCCGGAAAGTCATAGGGAAAAGGATCCCAAAAGAAGAGGGAGAATGGGTCAAACACTTCTAGAGGTCGCCTAAAGAGGCCATGATGATAGGGTAATGGCATCATAGGATGCATAGTTTTTGGATGTAGAGTTTTTAGAGTTTTGGAGAGATAGTGATATCGAGTTGAATACTCGAATTAGGTATGAATTGGAATGTAGAAGATTAATCGAATATATATAGGAAGTTTAATAACAATGGGATCATCATGATCATCTGATCAAGTGTTGTGTGCACTGTGTAACTTGTGATGGGATAGCTGTATTTCTAGGGAATTTTCTTTTTGCATATGAAGTATGTTAAATGTGCCGTGCAATGTGGCTGATAAAAAATTTAAAGAATAAAAAAAAGGGAGAGCACTAAACTAAATAAAGAAGATTGATCGAATAGGGTGCATTGACAATTATTCTGTTTAGTCCATGATATCATGGCATTTACGATCTAGAGTGTGCATAACACACTCAAGGAAGGGTGCATCGTTTTAGTACATCGAGGCAATTCATGAAAAGCTTATCTCCTTTCTTTAATTGACAGCCTCTCAATTGTGTTTATCGATGATATCACAGCTTTCAAATTAGCAGTTGCAAAATCCATAAGCTTGAATATATTGAAAGGTTGTGACTACTAAAATAAAAAATCCTTCAAGACATGATAACTTGATAAGTGATACTACTTCATTTACAAATAGAAGCTACATTTCGACATTCGACTTATGTACTTGCCAATTTACAACATTGATCATTATTATGAGTAACTATTGTTATTAAAAACAATAAAAGTTAACCAAATTATAATTCTTAAATTAAACAAAGTATAAATCCATGTGGCGTCTCTTGGGCCGGTCACAACACTAACCCCCACACACTTTGAGTCACCCAAAGTGCTTAGCCATATTCGATAACTTTTTTTAATAAAAAAAAAGTCTAACCAATTCAAGAAGACTCACAAGTCACAAACATGAAATCGATTCCTTCTCTTTACTTGTATAAAAACTCCTACCACTGCTTTCTCTTTTCTGTGAGATTGATGCATACCAAGACATGCTTTTCCTTCGAAATTATTATGCTATTTATTGTGGATTATCATAGTGTTGACACCTTAGAGTTCCGTTTGGTTGGATAGATCAATTTCCATGTAAAACGATTTTCATGAAAACTATTTTTCTAAAAGAAAAGTCAATTGTAGATCAACTTTTTCCTTACATGAAAAGTTAGAGAAACAAAGAAGAGTGAAAAAGAATAACAGAGAATATATGGTAGAAAGGAAAGAGAAAGGGAAGAAATAAGGACAAAATGCATTTACCTTTCACTTAGAAAGAAAATAGTTTTCAACAACATAAAAACTATTATCAAACATTGGGAAAAGAATTCAATCTTCATAAACCAAACAAAGAAAAATAGGGAAATCACTTTTTCCAAAAAAACGTATTTTTCCTCAGCTAAATGGAGCCTAAGGACCCGTTCTCTTCGGCATAAAATAGCTAAACTGAATGGAATAGTAATATGTGAGAGTAAAAGTATTGTCCACAACTGAACTGAAAATAAACTGGGGAGAACAGGCCCTAACTTACGGTTCTGAATTGAACTGAACTGGAAATAAGTTGAGGAGAACAGACCTAAGTTACGGTTTTGGATTCACCTCTATATCTCACTCTTCGTAATTGGCAAACATCAGCCCCTTCAATAGTGCATTTGTGCGAAAGACTTGCGTGGACCTGGTCCACCTTACCTTTAGTGTGGACCGGCCACTTGCACTCGCCGGAAAACTTCATTAAAAGCGTCGGAAATCGAAATCGACATTCACCGGCGACGATGGCGTCTTCTCCGACGAAGCTTAGGTACAAATCGAGTTCAAAATTGATGAAATCGACCACATTGTGAGCACCGAGGAAGGAGAAGACCGCAAAAGCAAAAGAAAATGAAAGAATGTATGTTAAAGAGAGAGAGTTAGGGTAAAATGAAGAGCTCACTGAAAATGGGGTGAATGGTGTTGTGCTGTTGTTGTTGTTGGAGGTGTTTCTAGGGATCAAGTGACATTGTTGCTCACTATGTGTTTGATATAATGACTCTGAGAAATGAGTTGATTTGAGGAGGAAGATGAGGATAAGTTGGGTTTGATTGTTGTGATGGTCGTTACCGATGTGGAGCTTACGAAGGAGATGCTTCATCTTCGACATGGTTGAAGTTGATGAAGCTTTACATCAATGGAGATTTAGGAGAGAGAGGGGGGAAAAATGGAGGAAAGTAAAGAAATTGTAAGGTTTCAACTTTTGGTTGAAAATTTCTCTCTCTCTCTCTTGTACTTCTGGTAAAATTATTCTTCTTTAAACTATTGTCTATCTCTGTATTCGGATTACCTTAGCTTAAGCTTAAATTCGAATTAATTTTGATTGAAAATCTTAACTTTTGTTAAAAATATCTTAACTTTTCATTCTTAAACACTTAACTTTTGATTGCTAAACCTTAACTTTTATTTATAAAATCTTAACTTTTGCTAAAGAAATCTTAACTTTTCATTCATAACACTAACTTTTGATTACAAAACCTTTACTTTTAATTACAAAATCTTAACTGTTGCTAAAAAAAACCTAATTTTTCATTCATAACACGTAACTTTTGACTATAAAAACTTAACTTTTAATTAAAAAATCTTAACTTTTGGTAAAGAAACCTTAACTTTTGGTGAGCAAAAATTTAACTTTTGCTAAAAAAAACCTTAACTTTTGAGACCTAGCCCTAGTCTACAATAAGTTTAGTTTAGACCGGGTCTATATTAGACTTTCTATGCATTTGTTATGCACGTGATAATCCGATATCATTTTTGTATATATCACTAGGCTACATTTGGTTATGTTCAATGGAAAATATTTTCTATGAAGCAAGCTTTCGGTATTTTCCCTTTAGTTGGTTCTTAGCATGAAGAGTTAGAGAGAAAGGAAAAATATAAATGAAAAGCGGAATATAGATAGAAAAAAAGGGGTTTCAAGAATAGGAACAAAAAAAGGTACTCAACTCTTGAGGACTTATTTTCTAAGATTAAGAAAAACTAGTTCAAATCGTTTGCAAACCAAATGAAGAAAAATAAGAGTACCACTTTTTCAAAACAAATTTCTGCAACACTCATGCATATATTTTTTTTTTTAGCAAGGTAATATGGAAGACCTTGGCCAGATCTTAAGTATTAGAGTTTCTTGATCTATTTTGCGAGCCTGACATTTAGAAATAGGGGGAATGGTAAGGGAATCCCCACTCCCAAATGCCCCTAATGAGATTTGATCCCATGATCTTAAACTTATGAGGCCAAATCCTTAACCACTAGACCAAGCCTTGGATAGACGGGTTTCTACCATAGTGTGTTAGTTTGACTTTATTTTCCTTTAACAAAATAAAGGGAATAAAGAAGGAACGATGTTAGAAGGTGGTTTGTCGCACTCGTTTAATTAAATATTCACTGTCAAAAAAGTATCAAATTCTCTCTGAAAATTGTAGGAAGGTTGAAAGGGAGTGGACTGTTATTGGATATATCCTATCTAGTAGTGCCCCATTTTCGAATATAATGTACAGTAGCAGTATCATATACATTGAATAGATGAATTAGCCGTTCATCAAACTTACTATCCAAGTTAAATGCACTCCACCCTCCAGGCATTCAATTATTAATGGAATAGTCATATGGAAGAAAACAGATTACCAAATCGTAAGATAAAGTCCGATTGACTGATATGATTAATTTTAAAAATTTAAGATGCTTAAAAAAAAGTCAAGATATCCGTATTAAGACATATTAACAACACTTACTCCCACTTTTATCATAATTATTCACAATTTTCGCGTTATAATCACTCGTCCCCTCCACCAAACAAAAATAAAGAGCTCTGAAAAATGGCAACCGACAAAAAATAATAGCAAAAAAATGCATTATATTTTCAAATGCCCAATTCCAATACCCTCAAACAAAGGCCCATCGGGCTTCAAAAACAGCCCACTGCCAAAAACCAAATACCCAACAGCATGTCCAACAATGGCTGCAATGAAAATGCCGGCATTGTAAGACATAACAGCCAATATGACCATGTATGATACCCCAGCTCGAACAGACCGCATTCCCATTCTAAAAAAGCAGACTGCAACACGGTTTGAGCCAGATTTAATAAGCTGGCAATAGGAGAGGCACTCTACCAAAATGGCTAACGAAAAAACGAACAATATTGCCAGCACATACATACCGGTGCTTGCACCAGGCCAACCAGGGAACAGAATCTGGTGTGCTTTACCCCAGTAGAATGCTGAGTGGAACACCATCTTGTGGGTCCCAGAAAATGGTGAAAGTGACGGTGATGGTGATGGTGACGGTGATAGGGATAAAGATGGTAGTGCAGTTTGATTGTGGTAGTGATAAATGTTCCTAAAGGGATATTGCATTGTAGTTAAGTAGTAGTAGTATTTCCTGTGCTGACAAGGTTGGGGGATTTTATATGTTGGAAGGTCAGGGGTTCGAAAAGGTTACCAGAGAAGTTCTACGTATAAATTTGATTCTGGAGTATGATTTTAATTTTCTCATCACCTGTTGTGTACACTTTATTTTAAAAGAAAAGTACTATTCCTTCTAAAAGAAGAAGCTTATACAGTAAAAGAACAAATTTCTATGAGCTAATTCAGCAAATAACCTTTTGCATTAAAACATATTACACCTAACAAATAATGAAAACACTCTGTAATGCAGTTTAACTCATTGATCTTTAAAATTCTCTTCACTTTGATTAATTTATAAAGGTTTTTATTCTTTTACAATTAGCATATCAAGAAGAATAGGGTGAAACTTGAACTGAAAGACAGAATCTAATATGTACCCGACATCAGTAGCTTTTTCAGTGGGAAGAACAATATCTTATGCTTGGGACCAAGAGTTTGGATTTGCTTTTCAGGAGGAAATGCGCTGCCAAAAAAATAATAATCTAGAATTAGATATAATTTACAGAAAAAATGTGCTATCTCTAGCCTGCAAGCAAGCTAATATAGTATTTGTTTATTCACTATGATAAGATATGCCAGTCCTGTAATAGTTCATACTTCATAATACTTGGTTCATGAAATGCTTACAATCGATCTATCAACATGAATTTAAATATGTTAAAAAATAAAGGAGGAGCTCACTTAAAACTAAAAAGGCCTTCCAGCTTCTTGCATCATCTTCTTCACTCTTGTAAGCTTTTCAATCTGCTTCAGAACCTGTAATACATCACATCAAGAGAAGGTTAAGACCTTCACAAAGCATTACACTGTTTTTTACTTTTACGCTGGTCATAACTTATGACCAGCCAGCTCGATTTGGACCACCACTATTCAGCCCAACTTGCGGACCTGTCTAATATAGTTTATTTTATTTAGTCTATGATCCAGCCTGATTAATCCGGGTTTGGGCCAAGTAAATGTGAATTATACTGAATGTCACGGGCCAAGTAAATGTGAATTATACTGAATGTCACGGGCCAAGTAAATGGTCAGCTCGAATTTACTTAAATGAAGAATGGTTAGGTCACTCCTTATGGCAGAAATTTAACCCAAAAGACTAATGAGGCAGCAATCTGTCTATGTATTTTATTAACACTAAAACAAAAGCCATCATTGACACATGTTACTCTCTCATCAAAAAATTCACCCGCCTAGAACATTTCACTTTATTCTTTTCTTTAATAAATTTCATAAAAGACTTGTTACCAGATCTATAAAATTCAGGTTGATACATATATTCAAAGATATGATTGATTGTAAGAAAAATTGAAAACAATACTCAAGATTTCAATAATATTATTCCCTTTATAACAACTATAAACATATTTTTTATACTTTCAAAAGAAGTTATGTAAGAGTTATGCATAAGCATAACTATTTGTTTTCAACTGTATTCCTTCATGGTTCGGGGAAAAGACTAGTTGTCTTAGATAGCAGGAAAGGAAAACGGTTCTTGGTCAATCAAACAAGCGCAAAAAGGAACTCAAAAGAGGGGAGGGGGATTTATTCTCTACCTCCAATGCCATGTCTTCAGCAGCGACTTGCTCATATTCATCATAGGCAAATTTGGAAGCCACCGCTGTCAAGTTGAAGCATTTAAAACCAAGTAAAAAACCAAGGTGAAAAGAAAAAGTATGAGTGCAGCATCTTTGGAACAATAAAGCAAAGTTTGAAGTGCATTTAAAAAAGGATTACAGCATACTTTGAAGTGAGATAATTGCATCTGCTGTAGCATATCCTTCTCTGTTCTCTTGATAAAGCAAAGTTAACTGGTCCAATACCTAGAATGAAATGTATGAATGATCGTGTACTGAGGTATGTTTGCTTAAACGCATTAGGTTCTCTAAATATTTGAAAGACGAAGACTCAGACCTCAGAAACAGAATCTGTAGTAGATTGTTCATCATCTCTTATGAATTCCTTAGCTATCATGTACAAAGGAACATCGATCCAAATCACAATTCCATGTCGTAGAAGTGCCCTTCACAATTTTCCACAGCAATAAATCACAAGACCGGTAAATCAGATCAACACATCACAGAAGGTCACAGAATACATTAAAAAATGTTACAAAGACAACCACAGTATAGGCTTACAAATTAGTTGCACTCTCAACTGCACCATTTCCAGCATTGACTACCAGTCGGCCTAATGATGATAATTGCTTCAGCACCTCAGTCTGCAAGAAAAACTCACCAGATATTAGCATCTTTGATGTTTTAACTGCAATGCTCAAGCAAAATCGATTCAACTGCAATCAAATTCCCACTGAAAATTCCTGAATCAGGTCAAAATTGTTATAAACCACTGCTCAATGGAACAGATGGACTGTATTCTATATCAACTTGACAAGAGGATTACACACAAAGACTGTACGACATTCAAGTCCACATACATTTGGACAAAACTGATTAAATATTTGCCAAAGAATTACCCTTGGTCGGCTCCAATCGTCTCAAGGCAAAAAGATTACTTAGAAACTTTTCTCTCTCTTTTTTTTTTTTTAGGAAGGTAATGTGGTGGACCCCTGGCCAGATCTCAACTAGCACAGTATCTTGATCTGGTATTTGCGGGGCCCGACACTTGGGAGTACGGGGAATGGTAAGAGAATCCCCACCCCCAAATGCCCTTAGTGGGATTTGATCCCATGACCTTGAAGTCATGAGACCAAATCCTAAACCACTAGGCCAAGCCAAGCTTGGTAGAAACTTTTCTCTTAGTATCCCTAGATCAAGGCTATCTTTCTTAACAAACCCTCAATCAGGGATGTTCACAATCCAGTGTACCAGATAACAGTTCGCTGTTCAGATTCAAATTTGAACGAGAAATGTGCAAAGGACTCTCAGTGATGATCTTCCTCTTTTTCAAAGTATTCTTAATGTATGCCCAATTCCAGAAGCAAATTGCACTTGCAATTGGAAGTAATCGTAGTGATATTTCCTCAGAACTTTCTTTTCCTTCAAGTTATCTGTCCCAAAGTTTTGTCCATGTTGACTATTACAAATACCAAAGAATGTAATCAAGGAGTGGCCTCCCTCTGAGGACATTTGATAAGATCAATGACTGGAATTTCACCTATACCGTATTAATATAGTCGGAATATGAACAGTTGATTGCAACATTATTTAACAACAAGAAGAAACAAAACCATGGTATAATGATAAACCAACACATTGAGATAAAGAGAGTGTAGGTTCTTTCAATTACCAACACAGGTTTAGACTGAGAGACTGTCCTGGGTTCTTCTGACCTAGGTGAATTGATTCGAATATTAACCGTCGTACAATGATAGACAAACAGTTTAATTAATGTGTTGAACAAAATTGATTCAATGCTATCCGTCTGAATCAATATGCTAGTATCAGCTCCCCCCCCCCTAAAAAAAAATTGTCCATCTCAAGGTATTTTCCCATCCATTCATGAATAAGATTCCGTATCAAATTGAGGAATCTTTAGGTTCTAGAGAGTAGAGACCAAAGTAGAGTTTCTTCCTTCATCCTATACAGTAGGGGTAGTTCGATAGTAGTTATTTCATATCTCGTGTGATGTAATTACGTACGACAATTAGCTTCACCAAATTTACTAGAATTTATTGAGCTCAGCATAAGAGATCACTTTGTGCTTTCAAGAGTTTTCCGGGAATGGTATGATTCAAGTTTCGCAAACTCAAAGCTGACACTGCATAATTGAAGAAGGTTGTGTGGTTGTGTAACATTGAACCACCAATTCACATTTCTACCAAGAAAAGAGCATTGTCAATTGATAAGGAGCCAATACATGTAAAAATGAAAACCCTATTCTTAACCACCATAAGCTGTTGACTACCTCTGATTCACGAAATCCATCTTCATCCCTCTCTCTGAATGATTTACCAGAAGAACTCTCACCAGCTGCATCCTCAACAACACTATCACTAGAAAAGCAACCACAATAACTATAAGAAACTTTCAAAGTGCACATTTGACTAACTAATGTTGGAGATGAAAAAGGAATTGAATGTTACCTATCAAAGTAGTAATATCGTAAGCCATCTGCAAGAAGCTTCCCCACACTGGTCTTCATTGCACTGCTCATACCTTTTCATAGATTTGTTTTATAGCATATGACATGCAGGCAACATATCAGAATCCTGATTGAGTGTATATTGTATAGCATCCATGTGAATCAATTCAAGTGCAAATGGGAGCTTACCTACGAGAAATATAGACGTTCCTTTTAGGTCTGCGGATATATCTGTTGCCTTCTTCTAAATTAAAACTGAAACAGTTAAAAATAAGCACTGGAAATCACAAGCTAATATCCAATCACAAACCAAAATATATCTCGGTTATCCCTAAGATTATAAGATTATGAAGAGGCAAGAAAGGAGAAAATTAGTACGCAAGTAACTATTCTGGATCAACTTCCCACCCCCCTAAGAGCAACCTATATCTAGGTTTCTTTTTTTACATAACAGCACAGATAATGTGAAAGCTTGCAGTTAGCCAACCATCTTTTTATGTGTTTTGCAACTTGCACATTACCCCCCTCGTGATCCACTATCAAGTAATCCACTAATTTTTATAGAATTTGCTAGTGAAAATACAGTAGACTCGTAAATTCTAATTGATTGGCAATTCCATAACATAGTTGGAAATAGTAGTAAACAACATGAAGGATGATGAAGTATGTGTTGATGAATTTGGAAGGGCTAAAGTAGAAATTGGAGTTTGAAAGAGGGAGAGGGGATGGAGATTGGAAAAACTAGGATGTGTTTGTTTTCCCTTTGGTGCTCTTCTCTCCTTTTTCCTTTATATTCACCGAATACTTCTTCAAATTTCCCTTTGAAAGGCTTTAACAACTTGGTTGGTTTGATGGAAGAAGCTCTAGTAATCCCCTCTTTCCTTTATATCCACACGACCCTTCTCCAAATTTTCCTTTGAAAGTCACTTTAGCCCCTCTCATTGGTCCACACCTATGGAGGGCCTTTTTATAGCAATAAAGCTAGCAAAGAAGCCATTAACTCCTAAGTTGGTTTAATGGAAAAAAACTCTAGTACTCTCACCAAATGATCGTCGTGGCTCTAACAAAACTCCCCTTTATCTTATTTTGAATTAACACGTGTCATTGTTGTTTACAAAATTTGTAAAACTTTTTGTCACACTTATCCATGGTTTCAGATGACGATTCATGTTAGACGACCCAAATTAAGGCTTAGTTGTTGTTGTTGCATTGTTATTTTCAAAACAAAACCTTTCAAAACTGAAATATAGCATCTATGTTAATATTTTCTGCTTTAGTTATGTCACTTCTTTTAGATCTACTAATATCTTACATTATTGCAATTATATGAGAAGTAAGTTAGGTGTTTTATTCAGCCTTCAGTTTCTTAGACCTTAATGTCTGGAATCCTTCTATCAGTGATAGAGCTATAATTTTTCTGTCACTCTCAGCATATCCGACTCGGATGTGACCTCAAACCCAAAACAATCCTGATCGCCACTTTGCTGTTTCTAAGTTGAACCGATTTTCAACTAGTAGCTCAAACATCTTGACTCTGAAGCCTACTGGCAAGAGGTTTAGTTTAGCCACCTGAAGTGCATGAATCTTAATCCCACGGGAAAGGGACACAACATCAGAAGAGAGTGCCCAAAGTGCACTCCTAGGCATCCAAGCCTCGCCAGAGCACGCACAGCCAACGACACGACATGTTGGCTTTTGCAAATAAGCTAACACATCAATACTCATTGCTGGAAGCTCCTCCAAGTTCCACCCACGCAGGAACTTCCACTTTCCCTAAGGACATGTTTTGTCCACTTGAATTTGACCAATCTAAACTTAGTGAAGTTATCAACTGAGCTATTCTTAACCTCTTCCTCCTCAACTAAATCAAATTAGGTTGAACAAAAACAACCTACCCATTTCCTACGCTGAAAACCCAATTTAATTGTCACAACCAAAGCATAATGTTATCAAGAACAATTACTGCAAATTCTACGAAGTAATGAGAGAGAGAACACCTTTACTGCGAGCAATGCATCAGCATTAACAGGTTCCGCCGCCGAATCTACTGATAAACAAATTCAAATTACATAGTAATTAGCTAAGAAGGTATGAACACTAATTATTTCATCACTAACTCTAAAAAAACGAAATTAAGTACGATATAATCAAACACTGAGCATGCGATGAAAATCAATTTCTAGTTAATTACAGCAATTAATCATATCTTCCTCAATTTCTACCTCTAGAACATCAAATTTTGCGCACATCGTCGAAAAAGATATACAACTTACGGAAGGAGAAAAAACCAGTTCAGATTGGTAAGTTACCTGCGGAAGTAGCTTCGTCGGCGAGTGAGCGAGTAGTGGTGAGTTGTTTCCGCCATTTTTGGAAAGAATTCGGAGCTCTGAAATGAGATGAAGATAGAGGAAAATGGAGAGAGAAAGTGAGTTTAGGAGAAAGAGGAAATTGAGAGAAGAAGTGTTGGGATTTAGGGTTGGTAGCGCTGCCATTGCATAAGCACTGGAATGTTGGTCGTATGCTTATCTCCATGGGAGTTGAAAGAATTGTGACTTCGATATTTCTTTTCTTTCTTTGTCCGTCGGAGATAGATAGATATGCATATACAAATATACTCCCCCAGTTTTCATATTATTTGTTACATATTGACTTTAAACAATATTTATATTGTAACTTTAGCGATCATTAGGTTTATATACGTAACTAAAAATATGTTCATATGAAATTATGTTTGATTCGTCTTGATTTATACTTTCCAAAAATATTATTTTTGTAATTTTTTCTATACCTCATTTGAGATACTTCCTCCGTTTTTATAAGTGATATAGTTTCTAAAAGTAGATTTTTTAAAATAAGTGATATACTTTGGATTTTTTCTTTTTTTGGTAAGTTTTAGTGTGTTATTTTACATTTTTACCCTTATTAAACTTATTAAACCATGTTTATATGATCTTAATAAAAATTAATTATTACTAACTTAATAATTCTCTCTCCTCAACTTACCACCCTCCCAATCTCTCTCCACCACCTGACCACTAGAACCACCCAACTCCATCACCCCTAAAACTAAAACACTTCGAACCACCACCTAGCCACCCACCTAAACGAAACCCTAGCCACCCTCCGCTCAACCCCACCACCATCCCCATCTCTCTCCACAACCGACTCCACCATCTCAACCACTAGCCACCAGCGGTGAATCGAAATCTAGGGTTTACGACTCCACCGACGGTGAATCGAAATCTAGGATTTCGAAGCAAGGATGACAAGAGGTAATCGAAATCGAAGAAGGAGGAGCATCCACCCAGCAAATCGAAGAAGGAGACGGATAAATCGAAAAATTCGAGCAGAAATCGAGGAAGGACGACGATAAATCCATGGAGGAGGAGCAGAATCGAGCCGACGGTAAGGAGGAATGCTTCGAGGGTGGATGGGTGGCTGATTTCGCCGGTGAGAGAAATGGGGGCTAAGGAAATGGGGCTGGTTTCGAGGGTGGTGGAGGTGTTGGATGGTGGTTGTGGCGGTGGATGGTGGTTGATTATCTTATTAACTAAATGCCCCACTTTTCACTTTCAATTATCTAATCAAGTTTAACAAATTTTGCCTCAAAATGCTTAAAAGCAATGGTGGTTGAAAATTGTTGGTACAATAACGAAAATTGTATACACTGAACTAAACACCATTAACATCTAACACATTACAATCTTTATTCTTACATGAGATTTCACCAGTGGTTTCATCAGATATATTTTTAACAGCTAAGATATAGGGAAAAATATTTTTCATCTAGTTTATGTTCGGTTTACTTGTTAAAGTTTCAAAGAAGATAGGAGGAATAAATAGGAAGTAGTAATTGTCCAATATTTGTTGATTGTCTTATAGGACTATTTTCTACCCTTAAAACAAATATACTGTATTTTCTTTCATTTAGAAACCAAAACCACTTCTTGGATGTAGTAACCATTTCCAGCTAATGAGTTCACTCTAACATCAGCATATATTTTGATATTAAAAAGGAAACACCAGTTTTCCTGGTCAAGGAAAATAATATTATTCACCGGCCAAATGTTACAACTTACAACAAAAGTTACATACAATTGCCCTAGACGGGAATTTCCGAAGGCTAAAACTGATAACAAAATTGCAATTTATGTGCCTACACAGACAGGGAACCTAACAGTATATACAAAGCTGCGCCCATCACAAGAGGCACATAAATTAAAACCTTTTTGCCATGGATACATAACTGCGTAAAACTTCTTCCGCCTGAAACAGATACAAATTATTAGACCCTTGAACAAAAAGTGACAAGAGTAAACAATTATAATTATGAAAAAGCAAAACATTATAATTTAGGAGTCAACAAATGATTGCCACTGAAAGAAAGATGATTTTCGGGATAATTAGAGTCCAGTAATTTAATGATGTATGTATGCAAATACTTGAACATTCAACCTAATTGTGAGACCTGAAGGATGGATACATCGGCATATGGAAACAAAGGGCGAACTGAAAAAACAAATGTCTCTGGATTAAGGATTATAATGTAACAAGTGCCAAAAGGTTTAGCCTTTGGACATGTCAAAGAGCAAACGCTGAAAAATGACAGAGTATAGTGGAATTTACCAACCAGGTCTTTTCCTAGGATCAACAATCACAGAAGACACAGCTATTAAACTTCTGAGATGGAGTAGTGGTTGAGAATCTTGAGATACAGATCGCCATGCAGAAACTATGAAGGATGGGGTTCAGATTAAATTTGAGGAAGCATGGCAGTGGAAACAGAATTAGGGGCAGAACAAGGTTTTATTAATCTACCATAGATAAATAAGATATTGTGGACAGAGTTCTTTAATCTCTCATATACCATGATACCAAGGGCAAACTATCAGAGCCCTCAAGAGCCAAAAGAGTAAGAACTAAATAAGACCACGCAGCACATTGACCTTGCATAACTATCAGGAAGTTATCAAAGATAATGTAATGATAGTATGATACAGGATGTATATTACCTTTATGTTCCACTAGACTGAGTCCCAGCTCTAGGAGATGTTAAAACTGCATTAGCATTTGCAAAGGACATGGGCGTCAGCGGCGGAGAAGCAATGTCTTTTTCGTGAGGTTGGGAAGAGTCCATTAGCTTCGTGACATTTAATGCCTTTGCTCTATAGTGGCTAGAAGGTATGGAGAAACTTCTGGGAACAGTCAATGGGGGAGTTGGCAACGGAGACGCTGTATTGGAAGTGGCGGAGATGCTTTTATTTTCTACAGAAAACTCAGAGTTCTTCAAACCCAACGGACCTGAAAGACCACTAGAACCACAGGATGTTGTCGGTTTGTTGGACACAATACCTGGAGGCCTAGGAAGTTCATGCAGCTCACTTATCTTGGGTGGTGATGCAGATGGAGGAGAGTGACGTGAGGATGTCTTTGGCGAAGAAGGCTGAGGTAGCATGGGGCCAGAGGCTCGCAGGGGAGGAAGCTTTGATGAAGAAATCGGGCCACTTGCAGAAAAACCTGGTTTCATTGAACGGGAATTGCTGCTTAAAGGACCAGAGAAAGATTGTCTTTTTAGTTTCTTATGATCAGATGAATCAATTGAGTCGCTCTGTTGAAATGAACGACCATCAGCTAAAGATGGGGGCAGAAGTGTGGTGGCTTGATTGTCTTGGGTTGTATATCTCTCATCATTTAATGGGGGTGCTTTACAGAATGGAATTGATTGGTTATCTTCTTTTGAATCTCTCTTGTTCATTTTCATCTCCAAAGGAGATGAATGCCAAATATTCGGTGCAGAGACATTTGTAGGCCTTGTACGCGGAGCTGAACTTGTTCTTGAAGAACTGGAACTCTTTGCATCAGAAGGCGTAGGCAGTACATATGTGTGAAACTTTTGTGTTAGAGATGGACGCATTTGCCTTGCTCTCTCAGCTGGATCAAACTTTTTTTCCGGTATAATAGGTGCGGAGTGGCTGTAGCTGCTAACCCTTGGTTCAATTTCTAGCATCTGAGAATCACCATGGGCTTTCTCCAAACTGAACTGCAGCCACAGAGAATCATTTCATACTAGAGACTTTAATAGTCATATCAATAATGGGACAGGTATAGGTAAATGCAAAAGTAAAGTGAAAACCTAGAGATACCTCTGAACTGTCCATAGTTGAGGCTTTAGGGCAAAACTGGTCCTCCTGATCCAGCTGAAATGAGAATGTTAATCAACGAAATATCCCAAGATACAAGTCAAATGCCCTCAGTAGGATGCAGTGACAGACAATTCATCATTATTTATAATAATTCAGCAACTTGGGTAAAACAATACAGCATATGGTAGGGGTTTATAGGGTAAACAGCTCATGTTTATTATGTATAGAGTACAACCCCTTTTGGGTGAGAGCAGGGAAGAAAATCGCGGATATGGTCGCGTTCGCGGTAACGGTCGCGATGACGCGGGAGCGGCTTGTAACGGTCGAAAAGAGACAAATCGCGATTGACGCGGCGTGAATTTTTTGAAAAAATTCACACAATTAGAATTTTAACCTCAAAATAACATTTTTGAAGTTTTATAAGTTTTCTTATAACTTAATTTGACCAAAGCAATCATATGGGTGGGTTACACATATGGTGAATTAAAAATTACTTTAAACATGAGATTCATATCATATTATATACTTCCTCAGTTTCAAAAAAGTGACTATACTTTCCATTTTGACAAGTTTCAAATTAATGACTACACTTCTCTTTTTTCCCTTTTTTGGTAACTTTTTTCTCTCTATCTCCCTCCTACCATATATCTTACCCCACAATCTCTCACACAAACAAAAAGTGCCTAGGAGTTCGCAAAAGAAGTGTAGTTATTTTTTTGAAACGGAGGAAGTATATAAATTGATACTAAATCATATATATTACTCAACTTGGAAGCCTATGGCAAATTTTTCTCCTTTCGATGGAGTGTCCCTATTGTTTTTGTGCTACTATGCGTATATTCCCTTTTTTTTTTGACCGGTTTTCATATAGTAACGGATGTAACGGGTGAAAAACGCTCTAACACGGCGAGTCAATGTTACGTAACGGACAACGCGGCGAGTTGGACGTGAATTTCATCGCGGCGTTACGTAACGGCATTTCGCGTAACGGCTAGTTCAAAATCCGTTACATAACGGCTAGTTCAAAATCCGTTACATAACGGCCGTTACGTTGAGTTTTGTTTCCCTGGGTGAGAGCATAACCACAATAAATCCTCAGAATTATCTTATGGTATGGCAGAAGAATGTGCTGTAACTGATTGAACCGACAAGCAAGAAATAAAGAACATGCAGATTTTAACGTGGTTCACTAACAATGTGTTAGCTACTTCCAACAGAGAAACTGTTTATTAACGTGGGGGAAGAGAATACAGATTTGTGAAGACAGATAGGTATTAAAAGGTTTACACAGCACCCTCCTGATAACCTAAATAGACTAGGGCCAAAAACGGGCCCTAAACAGAAAGGGTGTTGCCCCCGAACCCCCAACCGGATGCTTCGCCCCTAGACCCCCCAACCAAAATAGCGAGACCCTTGGCATAGTCGTTCAAAGCAGAGGTGATAGATTCAAGGCATTCTCAACTAAATGACATACCATTTGACCTCATCCAAAAAAAGCAGACAGGACAGAGAATAATATGAGGCATCATGCTACTTTTTAACCTTCATGATAAGAGAATTTCCGCTCAGGTGAAATCAAAGTCAGGAATTCCAGCAATCAATTCCCATCAGAACATAACAAAAGCCAAACAGATATTCATCAATAAGACTGTCAAGACAATATTAAGTTATGTATTCGGCACACCATAAAACCACCAGAAACATTTTAATCAAAGTTGTCAAACACAAACAAACGTCCATTCTTTCAAAAAGAGCGAGCTACCAATCACAACATGAATTTGCCACGATAAGATAAATTAGCGCAACAAATCAAGTACCAGAAGGTCCAGCGTTCCAAACAAGATTTTTTTAAACATAAATCCGAACAATAACTTTTATACTGGAGTGGCAAGATCAGCTAATTAGTTAACATGTGAAATACATAAGACTGAAGGTTTTAGTAACGGATTTTTGAGATTGTGTTCCACGAAAAACTGTTACATAAAGCTGTGATAAAAATCAGGTCCTTGCAACGTTGTCTTGTTATTTAACAGTGACTCGCCGGGTTAAGATGTTCACTTTGTTGTTATATTTGTTCCTTTACAGGTTTGGCCAAACAAAAAGAGAAAGGGAAAACACACATTGGAACTAGCAAAACAACATGCATGCAATAAAGGGAAAAGAGGCAACGTAGGCTCTCAAGTTGCATAATATATAAAAGTTGTTTTCATCTATTTTCAAAATAGGACAGGGGCATCCATGTAGTAATTAATTATTAATTCACTAGATATTAAAGCCAATCATATAATAGGTTTGGTCATATTGTTGAGAAAATGCTTCTTAAGCTTGGAAAAAAATGCAAATATAAGGTTGAAAATTCATTATTGTGATTTTTTTTTTTGAAAATTCATTATTGTGATTTTTTTTTTTTTTGAAAATTCACTGTGTTGTGGAAAAATGCAAATATACGACAATTTTAAATGCTCACCTCCATTGAGTTCCTTGAAGTTGCAGCAGCTTCAGTACCTGCCTTATGTGGCCGATGGTCAAAGCTTAATTCCCCATTATTATTAGAATCATAGCTGTTTTCTCCTTCATCCTCCCCATCCCCACCCTCTTCAAGCTCATTAAGCTGGTAATCTATATGTTGCTTCTCCGTAATAAGCTTTACATGTGGGTCAACTCCTTCAAGTGACTTAAGCCCCTTTCTGAAGAAATTCAACTGTAACACAAGTGAGACAAATGCTTGGTTGGTAAGAAATCAGCAACGGCAGTAGTACAGTTTCACCAAGTATGATACTCCAATTCATATGAAAAAAACCTGAGCTGTATGATGACGAGCTGCTTGAGTCAGGAGACTACGAGACTGTCCTTGCTTTAGAGACTTTAACCGGAAAAGGCATAGTGTTGCCTCCTCTTCATATTCATTGTGAGCTTGTTGCATCTGCTCGAAAGAAAAACTTTCTCCTTTTCCACTTTTTGACCGTCCTTTCTCCCTATGCTGGGCCACCATATATTCGTATACGCTTCTGAAGATAATGTACCAAATTAAAACCAAAAAAAAACGAGAAAAGGAAAATACACAGTACATAGCCAAGTCCATACCTTTTTTCGTCACACTGCTGTTTCATCTCCTATATGAGCAAAGGAAAATAAATCAGATTAAGCATTTTTGCCAAAATAACATTCAGACTTGAGATGCAAGAGAGTACTCAGACATAATTGGCTCATTTGTCAGCCAAGGTTCACACATTTTCAGTTTTTCTCATAAAACTATATGGAGCAAGGAAGCTAGCTCTAGTAAAATGTTTGCTGATGAAGCACATTACATTAGTAATCAGAAGTAACAAGTTTAACTTTTCTCGTTGCAGAAAAGCATCATCAGTTTATTGCTTATGCATTAGCAAACAATTCAGTTACTCTACTCGCCTTCCGTCCACAAATGCCTTATTCTATGTTGCGTGGAGTTGGGAGACTTGCATAAAACTTGGCTATCGTGAAAAAATTCCTGATTTCAGCCCAAAATGATGTGTCGTAGTCTCTATACACCCATGTCAGATTGTCAAGGATCCAACACGGGTACCTGAGATAAGTTGAAAAGTCAACGTAAAGTAGGCCTTATTCCAACAATCCAACCACCACTGCCCTTGCCATCCTTGCTGTAACCAACCACGTCAGAATTAAGTGGCGCAACAGGAAGAATTTGAACAATGTTTGGGGAAGAAACCGGATATAATGAAGATTACATGAAGTGCTGCATATAAGGCTTGATTACAAAATAACCAAGAAGAGGATAGAGTAGAGAAAAGAGATGTAAATGTTAGATCTTAAGACCAAATAGGGCTAGTAGAACTCAACTTTTCTCTTCAGTCCTAAATAGGGCTACTGGGTCTAGAACACAGCTTGTCGAGACCACTAAAAAACAACATTGTTGAAAACTTGTTGAGATTCAAAAGTTTATTTGTGACCACATAATGATCTCAATGCACTGGCGCTTAATCAGCACTCATTTAGTCACCAACCCCACATTGAAGTTTAAACTTGCTTAAATTATCTGTTTACCAAATACTTATACATCCCAGGATATTGCAATTTCAAGGTTTATGCATCTTCTAATTCTTGGAAACTAAAATCAACAACCAACTTTACAATTCCCTCTCCACGCTCCCATAGTCCCACAGGCAACCTCAGAAGGATAAACTGAACATCATACACAATTAACACAAGTGATTTCCTTCTTATCAACTTAAATATAGCAAGGGCGCAATGAAATAAATCTTCTCAGGCACATATATGTTGGAGTTATTATAGTCTCACATCACATAGGAGTTTGATAGAGCTTAGTCTTTTCTTGTAACTCCAAGATGTTTTGCTTCAAAAAAAATACAAAGAGCTAAGTCCCACATAGGTAGTTTCATTTTACTCCCTCTATTTATCCTCATACGCTTGTGAATTATGTTTGGAGACTTGAGGCATACTCAAGTAACAGCCACACATGCGCATGGGTCAGCAAGGGCATGACACGACGCATTCACAGGTGTGGGTGTGTTCATTTTACAACCCGCTCTATTTTTGCTCTCGGCAAATGTGGCAGTTTCGAGTTCTCACGGATTTGTTGTCGCTGCAGTTATTACATAGCCGTTACTTTCCAGAGAAATTGTGAACCACGTTCTTTGTCAGTTACCGTTTCAGTTTTTCTCTTCATAGTCTATATTTTTACCAGATTTTCTCTTCAAGGACACACTGAAATCGAAAAACACTTCCACTACATCTTTTTCTTCTTCTCTCTTTACTGGGCAATACTCGAGCGTTGTCAGTCTACTTTTTTGTCGACACCGGAAAAGTAGAAGTCCATGGTTGATTGCTAAAAGGCTGTGTGTTATAGCAAGGTCAGCTCAACTTTACGGCAGTGTTTTATTGATGCCACGACTATCACATAAGTTTATTCTAATCAACATCAGTTTTCATTCCTATAATATATTCTGATATAAAGATCAAATCCCTAAGGGAAAAAAACTGAGCACAAGGAAAGAACCAGATTGCTCGAGCCCCCAAGAAACATTTTGAAAACCTAAGTAGGCCTAAAAGTGCCAGATCACCACAGATATCATATCGCCATCCTCTTATACCCAATTTGCATTACAATTTTAAAAACCAAAACCATTCAACTCCTACAAACCACCCACATCCGGGCTTCATGCACTGGAACAATTTGAGACTGACTTTTGACAATTTATATCCTGCAGCCAGAAAAACCTCCCACTTCATAACAAAGCCTGAAGCAGCCAGAACACGAAACTTGCCTTCAAAGCAGGTAATACTTTTCAAGGGAGAAGATTGCACAAAGTTAGGCAAACAATGTCAGCAGTGAATATTCTTTTCACGAGAGAAGATTGCACAAAGTTAGGCAAACTATGTCAGCAGTGAATATTCTAGGGTCATCACCAGTGGTACCTAATCTGCTAATACTCCGTGAATTGTGATCTTGAATGTGCGAATTGCTACATGGTACCGTGTCCAGTGGTACACTTTTGGACAAGAATAACAAAACTAACTAGCAAATCACACTCCCCTACCTTTTCCACATAGCAGAATGCACTGTATTCCACTTAACAACGGTGACCACCACCATAAACATACACCATGGAGCAAATAGCCCAAATTATTGTGATCCTACAGCGTATACTTCACATAGCCTTTATCTTCTAAATGGAATACACTTCACTTTAGGTCTTGATTGCTCTTAGTATTATTACTTCCAATTGGATTTAACCAAGTTGACGCTTACATAATACAGAGTCAATATACCAAACAAATCAGTTTAGCAGTGCAATTTCACAGAAGCTTCAATTGATTCCACAAATAAAATGAAAAAAAGAAAGAAGCAATAACAGTAGCAGCAACACTTATATGCAAACTAATCAAAATGATAAGGTCACGATGCATACCTGCACAGTCTGAAGTTCATCAAGAAGAGAGTCTGATGGCTTTGTAATTGTCAGGAATATATGGGAACGCTGCATAAACAAAAGCAAAAGTCTGAGCAACTTATTTCAAACAAAAATAAGTTCCATGTTCAGGTAACTGCAACTAACACTTACGTAAAAGTCAACAAGTTTCTGAAGCTCAAATTGAACCTTCCCGAGCATCATGAAGATGTTTTCTGCAAAGAAATAACAATAGAGCATTACCTGCAAAGTTCATAATAAAAAGTAACCGCAGTTCGATAATGGATAGAGCTCTCTTGTTTCATGAAATGCTGGAGGTTCAGTTCTCACAAACATGACATTACCAGGTAGATTTAACAAGCTACCATCAATCTGATTGTCTATATCTATCCAGTAAGCTAGAAAATGTTAAAAGTACATTGATGATCTGGAATTCCTGACCTATTTGTCCCAAAGGCCAAAAGCACCAACCATATCAAAGGAAATAAGGTGGACTGCTTAAGTATGCAAATCATGCAAAACAAGAGCACATAAAGCTTGAATGTTGAAGAAATAGCCAAATCCAAAGACATGTTCATCAGTGAGAGGGAACGCAACCTCGCAATTAGGTGCAATAAAGAACAATATGATTGTGTATCATGCAAGCTTTTATCTAATATCTCCATCAATATGCAACGGCACATACAATTAGAAGGTAAACAAATAAACAATACTACCTCCGTTCCATTTCAATTGCAACATTGAAAACTTTTACCCTATCACAAAGCCTCCTTTGACCTTCTATTATGATTTATACATAACGACAAAAATAGTCATATGGGATCTTGTTATATTCGTCTAGATATATACTTAATTAATATCCACTTTTTGTAATTCTTTCTTAAACACAATTAAAGATATATACGTTTAAAGTTGTGCATTAGAAGGCATGAAAGTTCTACATGTTGCAATTAATATGGAACAGAAGAAGTACAAAGATTCTCAGCACACACTAGGAACACAAGCTCAACATTATTGACTTGAGGAAATTCATGATTTCACGTTATGCAAACTTTAGTCTAATATCTCCTCTAAATCAACAATTTTGCTGTATTTCTAATCGTGTTACAAAAGATAAGGATTGACAACAACTTAACTAGCAAAAATTTAGAAAGCACATTTTAACAATCTAGACATAAATATCACCAATTTGGTAATAGATTCAATATTTTTAAGCCATATCATCTGTACTGTTGACAGCAACAATCAGACACAAAAGCAAGCACATATTACAAGCTTTGACTCGTGATCTTTGCAAGTAAAGGTGTTGATCACATACTACTCTCATCGTCCTTGTACAGTTCTGCTTTCTCCTGTAGGCAGCCACCCATTTCATGCAGGGACTCGGAGAATTCTGCAATAGAAGCAGAAATTAGAAGATAGGTTAGATGCAAAGTTTTCATGATAAAAACATAGACTGAGAATCTAGTTTTGCCTATCTGCACCAGGAGAAGCAACACTCATTTCACATTTACCACCTACACCTCCCCCCAAAGGCCCGAACAATTGCAACAAGCCTCAAAAAAGGCTCCCACCTTGGGCAGGGTAAGGGGCTTAGATAAAAGCAGCCATATCTAGAGAGACTGTTCGCCTGACATTAACCGTTCCATCTTGATTCATGACCTAAAGCTTCCTCAGTTTTCCAAATAAATGTAAACCTCATTTGTCCTGAGAACACTAATTGAAACTTCCCTTCAAAATAATAACTCAAAATTTACTCAAGTCGCTCATGGATTGACTTGGGGAGCACTTATATATATATACACCCTTTCTTCATCTTCCCAAAAGAAAGGAGTAACAAGGATTCCCATTCATGTGTGGCTTATCAAAATGTGCGCCACTGCTAGTTATTGTAATTCAGTGAAGTAGCTAGCAGTCATTGTATTTCCGATCAACAGTCAATAGAAAACAACCTCTCTATGCCGTGAGGTACTCACATTACTCCCTACCTTGCCACGGATGGAAACCACTATTGAAGACTTAACACTTAAACAAAAAGTTAGGGCACTCTTGTCTTGGATACATGTACTTGATCCCAAGCAGGAGGTGCTCTTCTATGCTTATAGTCTAGTCTTTACATTGCGCATCAACCCTCCCTTTACACTTTGTTGATGACTCAATTCTTCTAAACTTTACACCACACAATCTTAATTCACAGCTAAACCTCTACACCACAACATAAGTACTCTTTAAGTAGCTACAATGACACGATGTGCGCAATATACAATAATCACAATCATGATTCTTCTTCTCAAGTTCTATTCCAGGATTAGTACGAAACTATAAAAAGTTACAATGACATGAATTTCAATTACATAAAGCGCGATAACCATACCATACGCAGAATTCGCAGTGGCAGCAGCAGCTGAAAGCAAACTATCGTAACAATTTCTCATATCTTGCATCTCCTGTCAAACATTAACAACAAAAAAGGATCAATTCAACTCTCAATTTCTCACTCTCGCATCCAAAGCGTTTAACCACAAACTACCTAACTTAACTTTTGATCATTAAAAACTGCTTGACATTAACATTAGCAAAACTAAATGTCAAACATTAACCAAAAAATTAGGATCAATTTAACTCAATTTCTCACTCTTGCATCTAAAGAATTTAACCAGAAACTACCTAACTTAACTTTTGATCATTAAAAATCGCTTAACATTAACATTAGCAAAACTAAATGTCAAACATTAACAAAAAAATTAGGATCAATTTAACTCAATTTCTCACTCTTGCATCCAGAGAATTTAACCAGAAACTACCTAACTTAACTTTTGATCATTAAAAACCGCTTAACATTAACATTAGCAAAACTAAATGTCAAACAGTCAAACAAACTGAAACTTCATAATAATTTCAATTGAAGGAATCAATTTCAAACAAAGTATAGTACATCAAAATCGGATGGCGAAAAAACCGAAACGAAGTAAATGACATGAAAAAGAAACTGAAAAACAGTGTAACAACCGAATTGAATTAGAGAAAAGTGAAAAAAAAACCTGAGAAGCGAGAGCGAGATGATCAATATTAGGAGGAGGTTGAAACTCTTTCCTCTCTTTAGCGTCGTTTTTATTGAATGCGAATCTCTTGAGCTTACCGAACGACTTCATTTTTGTGATGATTTTGTTCTTCAGAAATTGAAGAAAGTACTGTTTCTGTAATGGAGATTATGTAGTGTTGTGGAAGGTGATGAGAGAGAAAGGAGAAGGGGATGATTCACATGATCTATTCAAGTTCAGTTGAAAGAGAGGAGAGAGAAAGAGACAAAGAGTCAAAAAAGGGGTACGCGACGCAGTAGCAGATCAGCTGGAGGAGGAAAAGGAAGACGGAGAGAGGAGGAGGAGTGCAAAACTGTTTGTCAATTTTGGGCCCTAATACCACCAAAATTATGACCCAGCATCAGCAACGGCAATTTTCAAATGTCCAATCTAAACTGATATTGATACCGAACATGTCCTCGATTTTCATAGTATAGCTGGAGGGAGATGGTAATTCAGCCCGAACCTCTACTCGAGTCCGGCTCGCTTTGAATGAAAAAGTCTAATCTCAAGTTGAATATATAAAGTTCAAATATCAAATAAGAGTTAGATCTTAGGTAAGATTTGATTGAATCTGATTTATTATTTAGTATCTCGTGAATAAAAAGATTGAAAGCAGAGTTTAATATGAGGATAAAATTTATACAACTAGTAATTGAGTAAAATTTATCCTTTTCTATGCTAAAACTATGTTTTGATTAGAAAAAAAATGTCTAGAATAATGCAACATTTTGGCGAGTCGCAAATAATAATGCAACCCCTTTCGATTATTCTGGAATATTGCAACATTTATACCCCATTTATTTCAAATAGTACAAAACCGGTTATGACTTAAAGAATGGGTAAAATGGGACACTTGTCGCATAATAATTGACTCTCATAAACAATTTTAAAAAAAAAAAAAAAAAACTAATAATCCCTCCTCCAGCCCCAACCCCACGTAAAACCCTCTCTCTCCTCCCTACCCACATCCTACCTCACCCCACCCCACAACCACCACCACACCACCACCTCTCCCACCTTCCTCCACAATCCCCATCAACGTCCCACCACATCATCACCTCTCCCATCTTCCTCCACCGTCCCCACCAACTCCTCCGATTTCGTCTTCAATTTCTCCGGCGATGATTCCTTCTCCGCGCCGCTCTCGCCGCCGATGAAGAATCCTCTTTCCGTCTCGTCGACGGTAAACCCCTCCCCGCCCTAAATTCGGCCCTAACTGACGCTTCCACCACCACAACAACAACCCCTCCCGCCACCGCCCTCAGCGTCGCGACGAAGAAGTCGAGGCTCATAAACGCAAAGCCGAGAAAGAACGGGCTCGAGGTGGAGGAAACCATCACCGTGACGCTCCTGTCTTCACATCGAGTGTCGAAATCCAACCTAGAGTGGTGGCAGTGGCGGGTTTCGTGGCTGGGGACGAGGATGGGGCTGGGGTTGGGGGTAGGGGTGGGGCTGGGATGGGGATGGGGGGA
This sequence comes from Patellifolia procumbens, assembly GCA_947645195.1. Lineage (NCBI taxonomy): Eukaryota > Viridiplantae > Streptophyta > Magnoliopsida > Caryophyllales > Amaranthaceae > Patellifolia > Patellifolia procumbens. The sequence goes on from CANSGD010000144.1 coordinate 8,832,537, forward strand.
GTTTATTTTTTTTATTTTTTTATATTAATATATTAATTAGAATTTAAAGTATTCCATAAAAATTACCAATGGTGCAGGTAACCGGTCATAATTTATTTTCCTTTTGATTTTCTTAAATGGCGATTTGATCTGAATTAGGATTCGAATTCGACACAACCAAATGGAATAAATCTTGCCCTAATACAAGAACATTGAATCTGAATCTGAGAAGGAGTGAAAAAAAAAGGTTGGATCTAATTGAGGTGGAGCGGGCTTGGGGCTGAGTGAGTCCGATCCAAAGCTGATCCATTTTCAATTATGAATTGCCCCAGTCTCTTTAGGCGGTACACTTTTATGCACAATGAAATGGATGGATTCTGAAAGGGAAGAGGATGCGGAGGGGGAAGGTAGTAAGGGGAAAGAGGGCTTGGGTAAAATGATATATTAGGTGTTTGAGGAGGTTACATTAAGTAAGCGTGATTTATATTTAGCATCTATGATGATAAGTCTGTGAGTTTCCGTCAAATAAACAAAATAGAGTAATCAAGTGTTTTTTTAACAACAACTCATGCAAATTATATTAAAACAAGAACAAACTACAACCGAACAAAGGAACCCTACCTATCTGGAGAAGGTAGAGCACGAATAGGGTCCCTGACACTATACGAATTACTACGAAACATTGAAAATTTAACGAACTAAAAAAAACGTACTTACAACTCCTACGCTACTTCTTTAGTTCGACAATGGGTAAACATTACATATTTTCTTCATTCCAACATGGTACTTACCTGACATGAAAACGTATTCCCTCATGTTCCCTTGTGATGACTACCACTATGCTAAACTGTTACCCTTCGAGGAAGAGGAGTTGAGTCACGACTACGAAGTTGAGTGCCTTGGTTATGCTTGAGTCCTTGTTCACCTGCTAAACCAACATTTGGGATATTTATCTTCTTCGTGTTGCCTCAGGAACACATAATATCCCCAATTGTAGATATATCCATGCTCTATGCCGAAACTACATTGGTGCCAAGTTATCCTCACCGGAGGCACTATGAACCTGCAAGTCGCTCGAGCTAATATCACACTTGGAAACTATTGTTTCCCTCAATGAACTATTGTAGGGAGTCTTTGCCAAGACATGGATTGGGAATGAAGGCACAGACCTTCAAAAAAAAGACATTGAGCGGGAATGATAGAATTACAATTCTTTTCCTACTCGTAGTTGCCCTACACTTTGCACCGGAAATTTGAATGCTTGTCAAATGTCTTCTTTTCTTCTTATTCTATCATTTGAATAATTACAAAATGGCAAGCTATACTACTTATTTTAAAATCTTTAATTTATGGGCTACTTGAATTGTCAAAGTCCATTTCAAATTTCAAAATTTAGTTCCTCGAAACACCTTAATTAACCCAATTCATAAGTTTTTAAATAAATTGTTCACATCAAACCATCAATGAAACATTTCCTAGACTAATTGGTGAAAGTATACAATTATTATCATGCACCCGGGTGCACCGTGCACATGGTGCACCCGGGTGCACCGTGCACATGGTGCACCCGGTGGCATTATTGTAATTAATGCGAAAATCTGGGCAAGAGTATAAGTATTAAAAGCTTACCCCAATACCTTGTAGATAGTTTAGCTCAGTTGGTCTTGAGGTTTATGTATTTGGTAGTTGGTCATGGGTTCGACTCCCATACCAATCATTTATAATTTTTTTTACGTTTGTCTTTTCCTCTTCTTTTGGCTTTGAATCTCATTGTTTAATTATTTTTTTTCATGTTTCTTCCATAGTCTTAGTTCTTATTTTAGCTTTTTTTATTTTATCTTTTTCAATTATTTTGCATATTGTTGTACTATAATTATTTTTTTTGAGGGATGTTGTATTAGAATCGTTATTTTTAAATTTATTTTACGGGTAGAATATATAATTATTATAACACGCCTTTTTTCTTTTTAATACTTTCCATATTCTGTTACTATATATTTTTAAAAAAATTTTAAATAAAAAACTTATTTTATTCTTCTTTGCTTCTCCACTCACTAACTTTTTTCATTTCTTAAAATACATTTCACTCATTTGATCAAAATGAGCAATCGTTTTTGTGCAGCAAGATCAGTAAACATTCTGATCACAATCGAGCGATTTTATTTTACTCATTTGATCAAATGAGCAATCATTTTTGTGCAGCAAGATCAGTAAACATTCTGATCACAATTGAGCGGTTTATTTTACTCATTTGATCAAATGAACAATCTATTTGCAAAGGAAGATCGGTAAAGATTTTTGATCTTGAGTGAAGTAAAATAAATCTACTCATTTTGTACAATCAAAAACAAACAGTGAGAGTAAAAAATAAGGAAATGAGCAACATGATTTTCAAAGGAAAACATGGAAAAATATGTTTGATATAGTTCACATTATGATTTGATATTGAGTGAGTTAAATTAACACTACTCATTTACAAAATGAACAATTTTATTTTACTCATTTTGATCAAATGAGCAGTTTATTTTGTCTTGGAGATAAATCAATCTCATTTTAGCATGTTTGTTTTGATAAATAAACATTCTAATCTCAAGTGAGGTAAAATAAATCTGCTCATTCGCAAAATGAGTCGTTTTATTTTACTCATTTGATCAAATGAGCAGTTTCATTTTACTCATTTGATCAAATGAACAGTTTTATTTTACTCATTTGATCGAATGAACAATTTTAGTTTACTCATTTGATCGAATGAGCAGTTTTATTTTACTCATTTGATCAAATGAGCAATCTTTTTTACACAGGAAGATCAGTAAACATTTTGATCTTGAGTGAGGTAATAAATTTGCTCATTCACAAAATGAGCTGTTACTATGACTTAAATTTTTCTTATTATATTCTTCTTTTCTTTTCCACTCTCTAACTTTTTCCAATTCTTTTTTCAATGTGGAGAAATAAAAACTAAACAAACAATAAGATACCCATTGAAGAATAAATGAAATAAGAAATATAGCTTTGAAATGAGTAAATATGTTACTTAGTGCAAAAAAATCCTTAAATGAGCAAAAAAATCCTTAAATGAGCAAAAAACTCTTAGACTATTGCTCATATAATGAATTTATATAATTTGAAGTCAGAAAAAAGAAGAAAATAAATAATATTATTTTCTAATTTGTAGTAGCTTAACACTGGTACGTGGAAAATAAATAAATGAGTAATTTATCTTTTAAATGAGCAATTATATAATTCTTTATTGATTAGTAAACATGTATCTACCGTGTCACATTGACGAATATATTACTAAAATGAGCATTATACATTTCAAATGAGAAATATATCTTAAAATGAGAAAATATATTTTCTAATGTGTTAAAATAAATACCAAATAGAGTAATCAGTTATAATACAAGTAAATGAGCAATATTGTTTTCGAATGAGCAAATTGATTATACTTGAACTTGAAAAATAACTAAATGAGTGGTAGAGGGGGATTCGAACCCGCGACCCTCTAACACGGAGAGAGCATAGAGGCCCAACCACTGAGGTAGCTTTCACTTAGTAATGTAAAATGGAAGGAAATAGTATTAGAGCTGTTTTGCTGAAGGTCGCGAAAATCACCAAAATACCACTGGTGCACCCGGGTGTACGGTGCATGGTCTAGTGAAAGTATATCGCTATTTGTTAGGTGGAATCTATTTTTGTTCGCTTAGTGTACAATTCCCAAATATATTCTCTAGGTTTATTTGATTAAGAAATTTCTTAATGTCTTTCGACTGAAGCAATTGACCATAATTTTTTCTCAACTTTTTGTTTGATTATTTGTTCGGCTGATCAAGAAAATTCCTCATTGTCTTTCGGTGCTGAAATCGTCGGGCCTTATTGTTGTTGAAAACAGCATTTGCTTGCTTTATGTCCGCATATGTGATGTTTAGATAAAGTATTTATTTATGTACATGCTATTCTTATGATCAAATGCAAAGTGAGCCAAAAATATACATTTCTATTCCACTAGGACACATATCAGCCATACATTTCTGTTCTATGTATTCTACTAAATTAGAGCTGGACTGAACTAAAGAGAATTGAATTGAGCTAAACAGAATTAAAAATAAGTTGGGAAGAACACGCTCTAATTGTTTTACTTTCTCTTTACGTGGATCTCCATCGAGAAAGATCCATGGTCAAGATGTATCATTATCAAAATAAATCACTGTCAAGATTGTACCATGGTATGATTGTATGTGAGCCTCGCAAAAGTGAAGTGATTAGTAGATCAAGAGTTGATATTTTAATTGGCATTCTCAATCTAATGTCTATTAACCCAAATATTTATTGTGATTTATAAAGGTCATTTGGCGTATATTTTAATGGTATTTTATGGGGATTTTGTCAAAATGGGGTGAAATTTTCAAGGGAAACAATTTTTTTAAATTATTGGGTAAAATTTTACAACAACAACGCATCATCTTTGTTTGTATCACAGAACAAATATAAAGTCTCCTAATCTGTTGTTATTGTAAAGTGCTGGCATTAACAGGCCTTGAACATCCAATCGCTGCTCCAAACAAGGCCTTGATAGTTATACTTGGTATGATCCTTCGCAATCTATACCGCATGCTTGGTTTATTGACCGAGTTCGTTGAGTCTCCCTGGAAAATTACAACGATCACGTAACTAATGGTTAAAAAAAATACGATAAACATAATGCACAAGTCTCTACTCTCTTGGTTAGGAAAAAAAATCAAGGTTATACCTGTGAACTTGTGGATGTTAATTCTTTGAATTGAAGTTCTTCATCCATGCAAGATTCATTATCCTTTTTCAAGTTCGATCTTGATTTTCTACTATCTGCAAAAGTACATACGGAATTTCCGAATATGTAAATAATAATAATAATAATAATAATAATAAACATGATGTCGAGTTTTAGAATGTTATTATTCAATGAGATAATCATTTTAATAAAATAGGGAAACTCTACCACAAGGCAGAAACTGGAGGATATACAATTGATTAGAAGTAGGGAAAAAGGAGAAAAAATAATTTTGCACCCTATCATCAACAATTAAGAGGATCACAAAAATGGCATATGAAATACTTCCTCCGTTTTTCTTAATGACTGCACTTCTTTTTTCACGCTTTTCAAAAAAGTGATTTAAGGGTGTAAACGATTAATTTTTTGGATGGAATTTTAAAACAAGCAAGAATGAGACTCTATATTACTTGTGTTCAAATTTCATCGAAAAATTTAATCGTTTACACCCTTAAATCGCTTCATTGAAAAACGTGAAAAAGAAGTATGGTCTTTAAAAAAAACGGAGGTAGTAATATTTCTTTCAACAGGTTTTCTTTCAAGCGTAATGTTTCAATTTTTACTATCGATCATGAATCGTGATAACATAAAATTAGTAATAATGTAGACATGCTTGAAGGACTCAAAAATGTACCTTCAATTGTGTGGTTTATTTTGATCACGTAAACCTTAAAGCTAGGTGAACGAGTTAATCTCGAAAGCTCCTCCTCTTGATCTTCTTCCTCCTCATCACTGTTATAATTACTCATATGGGATAGTTGATGTTTATTCTCAAATCCTACTTTATCCACAATTTTCTCATTTTGTTGATGATCTTTCTTAGGGACGGAGTCAGGGTAAGATGACACAATTTTAGTTGAGTCATTGGATATTGGACTAACCAGATATCGATCAGAGCGGATAGGGGTACGACTAAGCAAACTTCGATCAGAGCGAATGGAGGCATGGTTGGCATCATGTACCATAGCCTTATCGTCGTTTTGAACCATCTTAACACGATTCCACCACTTGTAGTAGTACTTCTTGTATGAAAGGTCTTGGTCTTTTTGGTTCTTGGGTGTATTATTCCGTCTTGTAAATTGCATACTCGATAATGCACCCCCCATGTAAATTAAAACCCTGACTCAAACTATTTTTGGTCAAATTTAAAATTTTGACCATTAAGTTATTGGTTGTACTTAATGGTCAAAATTTCACAATTAGTGTTAGAGCCTTAGAGGGCTCTCATTATTCATTGATATAATCAAAAGTTTAGAGATAGATTCTCAAATGAAAGAGCTAAACAAATGGTTTCTGAAGAGAGAATATCAATGGATAAAAATGATTACATTGCTAATCTTTTTAAATACAATAACCTCACTTTGCTAAATTAGGTTTATATCTCTAGCCTTTGCTGGATATTGTTTTAAAATTTGTTGGATTCATAATGTATATTACCTGCACTCTAGATGTCATAAAACTATATGAGATTAGTTAAGTTTTAATTTGTTTGCTATACAACATCTAATTTTGGATATAACACGTGAATGAAAGAATAAGCCCCCTTTTTTTAGAGAAAGCAAAAGCCTCTTTCAGGTTGAGAATATAGTTGCACAGTTATATAACTTATATTAGTACCTATTAATTCTCTGGCATTTAGTCGTACAGTTCAACCCAACTTAGAGGAATATATATATATTCCTCATATTATATACTTCCTCTGTTTCTTTTTAAGTGCTACATTTTTTTTTTCACACTTGTCGAGACACATTTTGTATGGTTTTTATCTTTAATTATGCATTTGTAAAAATTATGACAACAAGATATTAAAAATGTATACATCGAGACGAATCAAACAAGATCCAACAAGACTATATTTTTTCTTATGCATAAATTGTAAAAGCCAGTCAAACTATAATGGATGAATAGTAGAAAAGTCAATATGTAGCACTTAAAAAGAAACGGAGGAAGTATATAGAAAGCAATGTTATATGCAAATCTTTTGATTGGAATATCACATGCAAACGTTAACTAGTTTATCTAGTTATTCCATAAAAAAGGCCAGGCACAATTATCTGGCTAATGGACAAAGTAGATTAATGGAGTAATGGGTATAACCGTATAAGTAAGACTCATTAAAATGGTTTTTATTGGATAGGAAGTTTAATTAATGTAAAAATCTTTATTGAACAAGTCCTTTGTTAAACAGGGTGAATAGAGGTCCATATCTATCAGTAAAATATTTTGCAGAAGAGAATAGGAATGATTAACAAAATTCATGCATGGTTGATTTTGAAAGGTGCCAGTTTTTCTCGCTATTCATCGCGTATATTCTTACTTTTTTAGTGAGTTGAACATTATCAAATACCTCAAATTGCTGCACCTACTTGTTTTTTTCCACAAAAAGGTGACCCGCTAAATCGCTAATAGCTCAACCGACTATTAACCACATAGTCCTCGAAAATGTGAAGAGTGAATGATTATTGTATAACCTCTTCCTTGTTGTGACTTGAGAATTTGTGATTGCATTCAACATGGCAGATGTGTTGCATTTCGATAGCCAATTGGTTGTACCAGTTTTTGGAAAGTTTTTGATTTTCAGTGCTCTAGAGAAACATACTATTACGTCTAAATCCTCCATCGATTCTATATATCATTCACTTCCTATGAACTTAAAACTTCTTGTCGCATAATTTGTGTAACAGTTTTGTATCGGAACTATATGCCTTTATAATGGATTGATGTACAAAGAGGGAGTTGTACAATAACTAGAGCGGTTAGACTTCACACTCATGGATATTTAAGTTCGAGCCATCATTAATTCTAAAATAACCATTTGCACAAATATCATTAATTCAATCCTCGAAGTAATATTCATAAATAGTGGCTTGGTAGGACTTAACAAAGAACTACTATTCCCTAGTGAATGTGTAAGGTAGACAATTTGATAAATTCAGTCACGGGCTGTTTGTTGAGGGGATTAAGGGGTGGGATTGGAAATATATATCCCCATGGGTAGTATTCTCATATTTGTTTGGGGATAGCTAAATTTACATGGAATTGGGAATGGGATTAAACCTCCTCTTATCCCACCAATATAATACCTACGGGGGAAGGTATTAGGGAGGGAATAAATTTTGTTAGGAAATTACTCTTTTACCCTTAATGAAAAGAAATAGGTGAAGAATTAGTAAGGATATCTATGTAAAATTATCATTTAATCCCACCTTATTTCCAATACATACCAAACAAGGGATATAGTCTATTTTATCTTTATCCCATCTACCAATTATCAATCCCACTCTCACCCTCTAATCCCCAAACTCTCATTCCCACATACCAAACGCGCTGTCATTGTGAGCCAAACACCACTTTCTCTGGTGTTGAATAGTTGAGCTTGTTCTCCTATTAGCCTTCTTTCATACACTCATGCTCTGCTATAATCACTATTACAGTAACAATTGCTCCAAATAATGTGTATAAGATGCTATAAAACTGCTTCATGTTGATTGTTAAAAACGCCGGCACAAATCTCATATTCATACAAGTTGATACATCTCAATGGAGGTTAGCCTTCTATGGAGGATTCTATGTACACAAGTTAAATGATGATACAATGGCTGCCTCCAAACTCAAATACACCCTAACTAGTAAGTGGTGAATCAATTCAAAAGGGGGCAAAAAAGAATACCCCTAAAGAAAAAAAGAAACAAAATAGAACTCGAAATCAGAAGACTCTCATCTCAGTACAAGTTCCATGCTACAATGAGCCACTTTACTGTTGTATCAACTGAGGAATAAGCTTCAGTAGAAACGAAAGCTCCGTCTGTGAAAATTGTGGCTTTGCACCGGATAGCGACTGCCCTTCTTCCTTTGATGAAACTTCCTCCTCTGCCTTAACTGGCTTAATCAAAGTATTTACAGCTTCTGTAATGTCTTGAACTAAATCTACTATCACCCCATCAATCCCCATTAAATGTTGCAGGTACACCGACTCTGGCACGTTACTGGTACAACATCATAAGATTCAATATTAGTCATGTTTCTAGTACACAATTCAACTCAATCATTCAAACAGTTAGTTCAACATATAGAAGATGATCAAGTGACGAAGTGCTTACTTTAGAGTGCCATAAGTGAGGAGGGAGAGCTTAGAATCCTTAATCTTGCTCACGGCTCCAGGGTTTTGAAATACCCCCTTAACCTCGGAAACAATGCCTTGTAAACTACCCTCTAAGCAAAGCTTAACGGCTTCCTCTAACGAATTCCGTCTTACGTCATAATAAACCTCAGTGCCTCCATTTGTCAAGAAGAACACTGGGTATGTCCCCTGTAGTTTCCTTACTAACAAGGCTGCATCTGGCTGGAATGTTGAGAATATTATAGGTCTGTCCTTGGCATACTCATACACCACCTATAAATTTAAACAGGTCCATATACATGAGATTAAACTTTCACAAACATATAGTACTACTAGATATATAGAGGGTACTGAGCTAATGAAGCACAAAAACGGCTGCTAATAAAGCCCAAACATGGCCGGGACTGAGCTAAGGTTTCCCGTACTCCAGCAGTTTCCGTGCTACATAAGTACTGAGAGAGTATACGAATATATACCTGCAAGACGGATTGGAGAACATTGACAAGGTGATCTTCTTTGTAAACAATGTGATCGTCGAACTTTAACTCAACATTGAAACCCAACTTAGGATCAACCTTGTCAAAAGCTTCTTGCAAAGTGCATAGGGTGTCATCTGAGTTGACATCCCACCTGATGATTTTACCATCCTTGTTTTTTCTCAACAGTGGTTTTGAGACCATTCCAGCTTCTTTTTGTGGACCGTAGGCAAGAAACTCGCTTAAATTTAGCTCTGTCACTCTCTTCTCATATACTATGCCCTGTTTAAGTACAACCAAAGATTAGAATTTAGCACTAATATATGCAATATTCTTTAGAGGTGAAGCTAAATCAATCTGAATGAGCTTACATTTTCCTCTGAGAGAATTTGGTCATCGTGGAAAATGATTGGGCAACCATCTTTTGTCACCTATAACAATTGCAACAATTCTTGTTAACAGAAACTCCATGAACAAATTTACAATATTTGTCAACAGATTAAGCTTATTTCCAAACTTATTAGGTTAGGTTTATAACTTTCCTATATTACCCATAATGACTTCCTTAAAACGAACCATGTGGAATAATGGAAATATAGAACTCATTTGACATATCCAACACTAAAATATTTTCTAAAATAAGTCGAGTAACACACAACCGCATAGTCTGTTTAGATTAGGTTTCTGAACGTTGAAATCTAATCAAAAGTAGCCTAGACAGATGACATCAAAATCAGTTCAGGTAATTTTAGTTCAGTTTAATATAGTTGTTTTCAGTTGAAAAGAACATGCCCTAGCTTTGATATGAATTTATATGATTTTTTTAAAAGATTTGTCATCTTGTCTAAGCTTATCAATTCATCTAAACTTATTAGATTTTCTTAAAAATCTAGGCTCCTTTCTCTTCTCTAAAAAAAAAACAGATCTAACAAGCTTAGATAAATTTTAATAATTCACTTAAAATAAAATGAACTAAACGGATCCTTGTCCACCAAAAATCAACTTGTCAATTGGGAGTTGGGACTTGCAAACTTTACTTTTTTTTTTTTGGAAAGGAACTTGCAAGTTCTGAACCCCAAAAAACAGGGGATGGCACGTGATGACAGTTAATCCCACGTGATCCATATCGATTTAGCAACGAAATTATTTCCCTCGGGAAATCAGCTGCATTTTTTTGACCCGCAAATTATTTTTAAAACATATACTTAAACGACACGATCCTGTAGTAAAACGACAAGATTATCTCCGGTTGACCAAGAAAATTAGACACTAAAAATATACCGATGGTATATTCTTATTATTTACGCGGCGAATTTCCGACGCTAACCCCGTTCCCGGCGAAAATCTTTACTAGAAAAAACTCGATAAAGAATGAAAGACGGATCTAATAAGATATCACATAAATGGATAACACGATACCTGAACGTCGAATTCGACGAAATCAAGGTTGAAAGAAGCAGCAGTATTAAAAGAAAGAATGGAATTCTCTTTAATAAACTTCATCCTAGGATCTGAAGATTGTAATTTATTCATTCCATTGCCACGATGTCCAATCACCATAAACTTTTCCGTCTTTAACCAGTTGCTTCTATTTCCTACCTCCGTCTCCATTCCTGCGTTACATTCTCATATTAATATCAATATTAAAATAAACTAGATTGTACCCGTGCTAATGCATGAGATATCTATAATAATATAAATACCTCGAGGCGAAAAGCGAGAGGAGAGGAGAGAAAGGGAGGCATTCTCCGTGACTTGATCAAGATTTGGGACGTCGGAAACATGAACAGCCTTTAAAGCAGCCATTTTTATGGATTTTAAAGAATTAGAGGGTTTAAAGAAAGAGCTTATTAAGGAATGAGGAGGGTTTAATAATGTTATAGATGATATAATAGGATTGAATTTGTATGAATGCATGATTTTGGGGGGGAGATGGAGATGATTTTATATATGGGAAATAAGAGTGTAGAAGAGAAACGCGGATTCAGCATCTACTAAGAGAATATTCCAATGGGATTATGATATAAACTATGCTTTTTGTATATGTTTCTTAGTTGTTCCGTTTGTCATATGCTTTTGGATATTCTTTTTTAATTTTTTGGGTGATTATTGATTACTGTATTGGGGGGATTTTTGATTTTTTTATCTTTAGTGCTAAGATATGATTTTTCAATACGTATATTGTTGGTGTAATTGGGTGAATTGGGAAGGTTTAGACAGGTGGAAATAAGGTGCCCAAGTTTGAATCGGGTGGTTGGAAATCATGGTTTTGTCATACCTGACGAGGATGGATAAACATATTGTTCATATTTGTAGATGTTGACGTGGAACTTTCGTCTTTGCGTAACTTCTTATTTTCCCAATTTTCTAAAGACTTAGTTGTGGAACGTCCCAAAATAAGTCTATATTTTACTTGGATCTTGAAATAATTAGGTTTGTGAATCTTTTCTATATTCAAATTTATGTTGTTTGAAGTATTTTTAGGTTGTAAGGGTCTGTTTAGATTTACTGAAAATAAATGAATTAAACTGAACTGAATTGACTGGAGCTAAACTGACCTGACTTGAACTAATTAGAGCTGAACTGAATTGATTGGAGTTGAACTGAACTGAACTGAATTGAACTAACTGAATTGAATTGAATTGAATTGAATTGAATCGAATTGAATCGAATTGAATTAAATTGAATTTAATAAATATAAAAAAAATATTTAAACAATAATAATATGAATATTAAATAACAATTATGATGATAGGTAATAATAATGAATAATTATTAATAAATAATAATAATTGTATTTTGGATACTTTTAAATGATATTAATAATCATAAATTAATAATTATAATGATAATTAATAATAATTATTTTATAGTCTTTGTATTAATATATTAATACCTGATGATGATTATATAACAACAATAATATCTAATAATTAAATTAATATTACTATTTTAATAATTAGATTTAATTATATATTAATATTTAGTAATAAAATAATGATTGGGCCGGACCGTGCAAAATTACATCATAAACCATTTTGACGTGATTTGATTGGATTATGGGCTGAAAACCCGGGTTTATTTGTGCTTTTAACCTAAACCATGTTCCTGTCTAATGATAATAGTGATAATAATGAATAAAGGTATAATAAATAAAATAATATACAGATAATAATAATAATGATATAAAAATAAATAATAATAATATAATAATAAGCGCAATTAGTAAAATAAATTAGACCAACATAATAATATTTAACAAAATGATTATAAAAGAATGGAGCTGAACTGAACTGATTAGAGCTGAACTAAATTGAACTGAACTGATTAGAGCTGAACTGAACTGAAATTAAGCTGAAATGAACAGGCCCTAAGTTGAGAACATTGTTCCTTGTTATATGTAAGACTGTTAAGTGTAAATTAATATGCTGAATTTTGAAAAATTAAGTTATTTTAATTTAAGGGAGAGATTAATGTAACTTGTGGCAACTGTGTACGCTTCTAAGTTTGTGTATATACATTGTCTTGCAACCAGATATTCGGCTAGATATGTGTTTGTGAGAGCTTGCACAACTTTTAGGCTCAACACTGAAGCAATATTCGATACCCAAATGATGGGTGACAAGAAAAAAAAGTAGACAATCAATACTTAATCACAATTGAGCACTCATGCTTCCATGATCATATTTCTAACATGAATTAGAAGTCCAGAACATACTATCCAATAACGTAAAATGAAAACAACAAGATCAGATACTCTGTGGTGGACACATGCTCATAAGAGATTTAAAATTTGAAGCTTGACTCGAACTCGACACGAGTCTCAAATATGACACTATTAGTAGCATCATAGCCCTATGGCCCGAGTCCAAAGCTTATTGAGCTAGTGTGAAGTATCATTTATAAAGGTATTAAATAATGAGTTCCCATTCTTTCCTGTCGACATGGAACAACAACACTTTACCCTCTCAGTGTAGATGAGTTTCTGCCAACCTTTCTTCTCAATTTTTTTTTACTTTGATCTTATTTAAAGGCCAAAATAGAACTCTAATTATTGTAACTCATGGAGCACAAAGTAGACTCTAATGAAATTCAAATACTTATAAAATCAAGATTACCTATGCCAAAAGTACTTCCTCCGTTTTGTTTTAGTTGTAACAATTGGGAATATTTGTGAGAGGTAAAATATTCAATTATTGCAACTAAAAAAACGGAGGAAGTAAGTGAAATGCACATAAATTTAGTAGTATATGATATTACATAATTTTATGAAAACAATTAAGAAATAAAATGACTAAAAATTAATTATTCTTCGAGTTTCTCGCGAGCTTTTTGAGTCGAGTCTTAAGTATGTCAATCCAGTCTCGGTTGGGTCTTGAGTCGAGCATTGACCGAGTTTTGACCGATTCGATCGCGAATAACTTGCTAATTGTCTCACTCAATTAGTACCCCCAAAAGATATGAAAAGAATTACTTTTCAGATTTATGCAAAATGGAATATATTTTCCAATGGACCATTATTAAGGGGAAAATTCGAAAAATAAACGTCAATTTGGATATATTTTTTTTGTTGCGAAAAAGTATCAATGTAACAATTGTTTGGAAGCTTTTGAATTTGGTACGACTTTGACAGTCATTACCTTATACTCCCTCCCTCATTTTTTTTTCTTTGTCCCATTTGCTGTAACTCCAAATGTTAGAGAAGATTATGTCATATGCATGTGGGTGGGAACAACAATTAAAGAGTTCACTTATTTTATAGTAAATGTGGTGATTAAAGTATATCAGAGAAAATTATAAGGTACATGTAGGACCAAAAGTGATAAATTAGAGGTAGATGGGTAATATAATTTTGTCATCAACTTGTTTTGCAAGAGACTGTCTAATTATAATGTTAAAATCAAGCAGGCGCAACTCGCAAGCCCAATAAAAATAGGCAGACCCAACAGCCTATTCACTCTCTCCTTTCCAGATCAACGCTTCCATTATTATTGCGTCAGTTTACTTTCTTTTGGCACCAGTTTAATTTATTTTGTAGCTATTTTAATTTCTTTGATTCCAATAACATACGACTGGGGTTTTTCCGATGACAAAAGAACATTTGGCGAGCTTTGTTGTCTATTGGGTTTGAGCAGCCTAATTATAATGTTGTTATTAGGGAGTCTTTCTGAATAATTAGTATTTTTTCATATAGAGGAAAATTAAAATATAGGACAAATAAAAAAGAACTGATAAAAATAAAAAGTAAGACAAATAAAAAAAACAGACAAAAATGAAAAATAAGATAAAAACGGGGAAATAATTACACATGCAAACGGAGAAGGAATGGAGAAGGAATATACTAGTGAATTTCTTGCTCACATCCTCAAATATTCGTATCTACCGACGGAAACAAAAGAATCTCTTTAAAAAATATATATTCCTGCTCTAAACACTATTGAGTGCGCGGCGTTTTGGGTATCCTACTCAGCAACTCACCCATGCATTTACATAGAGTACTAGTCTTAACATAATTAATTGTTATCCCCGTTAAAATAAAAGTAGAATTATCATATTTATTAAAAAAATATTTTAAAAGATAAAGATCTAAATACAAATGAGTTTAGTTTTGAATATGACGCACATATTAAATAGGATTATTAACAAAGAACTTAAGTATACAACAAAATAAAATAATAGTTTTATAATAACAAAAGGGTGTCCTACTCACTAGTCACTAGTCAGCACTCACCCATTCATTTATTTAGAGTATTTTTCCTTCTTTTAGGCTCCGTTTGGTTAGAAATAAAGCGTTTTTATGAAAAACTAAGTAGCCTATTTTTCTTTATTTGGTTTGTGACTTGTGAGTGCTAGAAATAATTTTCTTGATGATTAAAAATAGTTTTCAATGGAGAGTAAAATATTTTCCCCCTTTTAATAGAGGAAACACATTTTCTCCCTATTTCTTACCTTTTTTCCCCCTCTCAATCCATCCTTCTATTTCTTTTTCATTGTTACTTCTTATGGAAGGAACCAAACAAAGAAAAACTTATATAAAATTGAGTTTTCCCTTGGTAAATGGTTTTTTCGTAGAAAATCGTTTTCCATGGGAAATACTTTATGAAAAATGATTTTTCGTCTAACCAAATTAATCGCTAGTTCGATGTTGTCTCATTCCAAGAAGGTTTCACCTAGTACCAAGGAATTTGGTATGAGAACTATAAAGTTAAATTAACGTCAAAACATGCGTATTTATCTATAAATTACCGAATATAGAAATATTTCCTCAAACTTTGGATAATTCAAAAATAATGCATAAACATCTATTAAGAAGTCAAGTCGCAATCGTGTGGTTCACACACAATGATTAGTTTAGGAGGGTTACCAATTATTTTAGGGGAGGTTGCCAATGCAAGTGTTATGGGGTTATTGCGTAATTAGATGGATTACTAACTGTTTTAGGGGAGTTACTAATTGTTTGGGGGATACTAACTGTTTTAGGGGTTACTAACTCTTTACAAAGGGGAAACTGACTTTTTTGATGTGGGATATCCACTGTTATGGAGGAGGGGATTACCGACTGTTTTGCATAGATTTGGAGAGAGAAAAATTAATGTATGGGTTACTGAATAGTCTCGTGACATCATTAGTTAATGGTGTAACATTAAATCGAAAGTTCGACTTTTTAATCTAGATTCATGGGTCCCTTTTAATGTTATGACCTTGGATACATAAAATTGATGCATACCTTAATCGTAACTAAATCTTTCTACTTAATAATATTGTAATAAAGAAATCAAGGCACGACGAGAGAGTATATAAGTGTATGTTGTGTATCATTTTCTATTTTCAGCTTTCATTCTCGTTTGGCTTTTCCTGATCCAGTTCGGTGGACCGGTGGTGAACCGTTCTTAGGGTCAGTTCTTTTAACTTGTTTTCATTACTTGTAAGTTAAGTTCAGACAAGGTCCAATAAAGTCGAATAAAGTCTAATAAAGTTTAATAAATTCTAATAAGGTCTAATGAGATATTTTCAGTCCTAATGAATCACTACTACAAAATTGACCTAAGGTAACATGTGTATGGTAACACTTTTTAAAAGCCAAGTTTCGAGAATATTTAAGTAACACTTTGGTAGCACTCAATCAATATATAACACTTAAGGTAACACTTTTTTGTGAGTAACATTTTTAAGTAACACAATTTTATTTAGGTAACATTTTGATGTAACAATTTACAATTAGTAACACTTTGATGTTGGTGACATTTTGAAGTAAAAAGAATTACAAAGATAAATAAATAAATAATTAATTAGAAAAATGAAAATTCCAAAACTTCCTAATTAAAATATGGGTGTTGTTAAACTGCGCCCACAAATATACAAAAAACGCCCACACTCCTAATTAAAAAGACTACCCTCAATCAAAAAAAATTACTAGTACATGCTAATTTAATTTAAACACTTATACGCAAACCAATTTCTCAACCTTTCAACAACCCTTCGACAGCAGCCACATATTAACCATTTTTCATCGCAAATTCTATCCTACACACGGAACCATGTAGAGCTACATGCGCACAACTCAAAACGCATCAGTTAAATGAACATCAGTCAGTGAACAATGAACATCACCCAATGAACATCACCCAATGAACATCATCCAATGAACATTACCTAATGAACAATGAACACCACCCAATGAACATTAGTTGGACATCACCCAATGAACATCATCCAATGATCCACCTGATGAACAATGAACATCACCCAATGAACATCAGTTGGACACCACCCAATGAACACCAGTTGGTTCTTTTGATTTACTTTATTGTTCATTTGAGTGAACTTAATGTTCTTTTAACATAAACTGATGTTCATTGGTTGACATTTCAAATTTTCAAAAATTTGAAAATTTTCATTTCAAATCAATTTTGGAGTCTTGTTCATTGGAGAACTGATTATTGTTCTTTGTGTGTGAACTTAGTGTTCTTTTAACACAAACTGATGTTCATTGGGTGACATTTATGGGTGACATTCATTGGATGATGTTCATTGGGTGATGTTCATTGGGTGATGTCCAACTGATGTTCATTTAGTGACGCTCATTGTTCATTGGTTGATGTTCATTGGGTGTGTTCATTGGGTGATGTTCATTGGACAGTGGGTAATGTTCATCGTGCGCATGGTGCTCACCATAGTTCCGTGTGCAGGATCTACCAATTGATTTTTCATTCCTTCAGCAACATGGATACTGTATAAAGAGAAGATGAATTCCTACAAGTTAACCCACATTAACCATTTTCCTACAAGTCGATGTGAATAAAATTCTTAGCAACAGCATCATCCATGAATACTGCATTTTCACCCTCAAAAAATCAGGAAAAAATCAAATTGGCAACCGAGTTAGAAATGAATTCAACCTGGAAACCGGTTCCTCCATGTCAGAACCAAACCTGAAAACCGGTTCCTCCATGAATGAATCGGTTTCAGGGATTGTTTCCACCATGGAGGAACCGGCATCACGAATCGATTCATCCGTGGAGGAATCGTTTTTCGGGGACCGGTTCTTCAAAAACGAAACTACCTATCACCGATGCCTAAGTCGACGCCACAACAATGAGAATAGGAGTGGATGGCATCCATTGCTCGTTTTTTGTCGTGCCTCTCTGCGTGGTGGTCGGTAATCTATCTCCCTCTCCCTCCCTCTCTCTCCCGTTTTATTGCTTGTCTATGTAGTGAGTTGGGTCGTCGGAGTACGAATCGACGGAGTTGATTGTGTCTTCCTTCTCCCTACTTATTTTGTTCGCGTTTGATCTGAACTCTAATTAGTTATTGTTCTTGATTCCGATCTACATCTCTCATTTTCGGCTGTTGCATCGGGTATTCATCACTAATATCTCTCTAATTTGCCTCATTGGTGACAACATCACCTGCATTATGAGGACAGCAGGACAACCATGATAGGATCGATTCATTTTCCCACTTTATTTTCGTTTGATTTTCAATTTTTTGTCTACATTTATGTTTCTTTTTTTCCTTTTCAATTTTTCATATATCTTCTGATTGAAATTAGTTTTCATTATACATTTGCTCATGTTTTTCAAAGTCTGAAGAGACAGTAGATTCGCTGTTGGTGTTGCCCCTTGATAATAGCTTGTAGCTCTCATGTTCAAAAGCAACAATATGGTTGCTAGAATATTTGAACGCCAGACTCATCCTTCTACTCCTGGCACCAATGTACGTCCCTTTCTTCTTTGATTCAACTCTTGTAATTCTTGCTTTATGGGCTGTGTTGGAATTGCTTGTTGTGTGAAAAAATTGTTGCTTTTGGTTTTGCCTCTTAGTATATGTGGCTTCCTGGGTCTTAAACCTGGATCTTTAAGTGAAAAATTGCTTGTTTTAGGTTCGACTTGAAGGGGAAATTGTCTTCACCTAATTGCAAGAAAACTAAGGGTCGCAGTTCGAATTCCAAGGCTTCACGCACCTAGGTTTGAATTAGGAGCATTTTAGGATTGGTTGTTTTATTGCTAAGAAAATTAACTAGTTTAAGGTTGTTTGCTACGAATATGTCTAAATTTGTCTGTTCAATTTCGTGTTGCGATGGAATTTTCATCAGCTAATTTATGGTTTGTATTTTTTAACAATTTGCAACAATTACATCGCTTGTCCTTGGTCAATCATTAACAATATTGAATATTGGATTCCAATTACTGTATGGATGTGTATTTCAGAAATAGGAGAAGTAATACCAATAAATTTCTATTATAGAAAAAAGTAATTTCCAATTGACTTAATTTAGGGCCCTATGGCAGGTTCTCTGCACCAATTTTTCTCTTTTCTTTTGTGGACAATTTACCTAATAGTAATAAGATTGTTTGATGTTGGAGATAAACCAGACATAGTCCATGCTTATCTCCTTAGTTGTTTATGGTTTATGTCCAGCATTTGATGTGTGAAATTTGTTGTTTGAGAAATATATCGTATCCCAATTCAAATGGAAATATAGAATGGATTATGGATGGGTCAATTCATCAATGTCACTCTCAAAGACCAAACAAAGATCGAGTACCAACGCCGAATTATTGGATTCTTCGAATGTCACCAAAGATTCTTTAAGACTTGCACATTTAAGCTGCTATGATTTCCAGTTTTGACTGACCTCCATTTCAAGAAAAAGAGGTGTTTTAACTCTTTAGAAATATATTGTTGAGAAAAATGTAATTGTGCAGCAATTACAGAGATCATAGGTTGTTAGATGTTATAGGAGTGAAGCATTTGATATAGACAGAAAGATTGAACAGAAAACGATCATATCTCGCTAAGAACATATCATTTTTTTTCATTTAGAAAGATTGAAAAGAGAAGAATCTTATCTGATTAAGGAAATGGTCATCTTATACGGTACTTCCTCAGAACAGTTGAAAGTGAAACACTTTGTCTTTTTCCTATGCATATTTTTCCTCACTTATTTTTATATTTCTCAACTTATATGCTAATCAAAGAGGGTTTTTTTTTGTAAAAGGCATCTGATTGGTCTTTGTATATACCTTTGTAGTAGCACATATGAAATAAAGAGCTTGTCGTTGCTGTGTGCAGGCTGTGTGAGTGTGTATGTGTGTGTATGATGTATGTAGGTTGTTACTGATGTGTTTATAAGCAACCGGATTGTGTATGGTTGCGTGTCAGGACAGACGAGCCATGCTTCAATGTAAGTTTATCTTAAAATTTTAAAGTTTCTTATTTCTGACTTGTTTTCCTTGTAAGACTATATCTCAGCTTGCTACTTGGCATTTCTTTGTTCCGGGACGCCTTATCTTGGTGGTAGATACTTGAAGGTATCTACTTCATAACAAAAAATGGTATGTCAATCAAATTATGATATCTCATTATGTGTCTTGGAAAGATGTCTCTATTCATCTTTTTCTGTATTTTTATTATCTTACAATTACTGCATGGATGTTCAAGCTTCGCTAAAGCAGAATATTTATTATTGCCTTATATTCTTGTAAAGTTTGTAAATTTTAGCATCTGGTAAAGCTTGATGAAAAACTTGAACTGATTAAATCAGATGTTATAAACGTCTAAAATGTGAATACTTACAATTTGTATTTGCTTGCTTGCATCTAAAATTTACTTTGGAAGACCCTACCATAATTAATGGCGGCCTCTACATGTGGTGTGACAACCATTATGCACACAAAAACCGCATATATCAACCTTAGGATTGCTGAGCTAGCCATTCAGTTTTGGTCTATTTATAGAAGAATACGAGTCAGGAACTTCTCAATGGACAATAAGATAACACTGTACTATAGTCACTGTCAGGGGTCTGCCGTTGAAAAATCAACACTAGTTATATTTTCTCCTATGGAGAATATAAGAATGTGTATTTGTTGTTGTGTAATGTATGTGTTGCGACTTTTGGTGTGGTGAATTGGAAAACTTGTATTTTGGATGGAATTGTTACTTGATAAAGATATGTGTGGGTTTTTGTGGAAGAAATTGAAACTTTATTGTGATGTTCAATCTAATTATCTAATACTGTTAAGTTATTGAAGTTTTGAATAGGAGAAACAGGAAAGAACGTAAATGGGGCACCAACTATTGTGGATATGATTCATATGTGGCTAAAATACTTTTATCTTAATATAATATAGATAATTTTTATTCTTATTACAGGATGATGAAGATATTATTAGTGTAGCAAGGATTGATGATGTTTCGGGAAATATGCATGGATAGGATGATGAAATTGAAGATGATCGAAGAAACAAATAAATGATCTTTAGAGATTACGTTTATTTAGGGAGAAGTATGTTATATGACTGAATTTTTGAATCTACTTTTTTTTTTGTTTTGAACACATTAGTTTGTTTTCAATATCATTCTTTACAATGACCATTGAGAATGTATACTCATTTATATCTATAATGTGATTCTATTTTTCCTTTGTTGCCGTGTTTGTAAATTTAGGTAAAAGTTAGTATGAGACAATTATGATAGATTTGAAATAAAAGTGCTACGATATGGAAAGCCAACAAATGAAGAAGTGCTACCTAATATCTATATGTGTGTTATATATATGGCAATGTAAAGTGATACCTATCATCTAATAAAGTGTTACTATAATTCAAATGGTGATATAGAAAATGCTACAATAGATGAAAAAGTGTTACATAATACATTATAAGTAGCACTATAAAAGTGATACATTAGTTTCAGAAAAGTGTTACATTAGAGAATTTTGAGTAACACTGGAAAAAGTGATACATTAGAATTGAAAAGTGTTACCTTAGAGAATAGGTAGCATTGACAGATGTTTCACTTTTAAAAGTGTTACCTATTGTCTATAGTAACACTTTTAAGCCTTTTAATAACACTTTTAGGGTGCTACCTTAGGCTAACTATGCACTAGTGAATTCAGATAAAATCAAATAGCAAAAAAAAGTAAAAAAGAACGTACACTTAGTATAGCAACTATCTTTTTTAGACCCGTGCAAAAATGCACGGGAAAGTTTATTTGTAAATAGATTTTGAGTTATTATTTAAGAGATCGTAAGACTACAAACTAAGTTGAAGATGAATAACGTAAATTGATCTAATTGGAAAGAAAATTAATCAAGTTAAGAATATAAATAGACACAAACAATAATTGGTTTATTATATATAACCTTTTCACAATATATAAAATAAGGTCGAGTAAGGATTAATTAAATTCAATCGGTTTTTAAAATTATTTTCAATATAGTGTCGGTAAATTATAATGATACCTCTTATTGCAAATTCAAAAACTCTCTGGGAGTTTTATTAACCAACTTACAAACTATTTTGTCATACAAAATAAAAAAAACTCATTCTTTGTTCCGTCAGATACAATAATCTTCAACCTAAATCTTTTGTGATAAAAAAATTATCTAAAGTTATAAGGAGTATTTTGTACATTGAAAATTCAAAAAAGTAATGCAAATAGATAGTTTCTAAGATTGGGTCTCTTAACAATGTATCTATCTTTTAGACAAAAAACGTTTTCACCCTCTTTAATAACTTTAGGAGCACATCTTATGCAAGCTTGATACCACCACCCAAAATCAAAAATCAATGTCCATTATAGTTGCCAAACAAATAACTTTCCCAATTAATTTTTTTTTGTTTGTCATGTTAGAGTCATAAATTTAACCAATATCTTTCAATTTCATGTATTTCGCTAAAGCAACTAATTTCGGGATCATCTCGTCTACAAAATTTTGAATGCCAACTGGACGGGGTATAAAATCATTTCTTACTTATTGGCTATAAAGCACCTCGTTTCACAAACAATAAACAAACGCGCGACAAATTCCATATTTCTCACGTATATATCACGTATTAGAGAAAAGGATAACTATTATTGTTTTTAAACAAAACAATAGTATATGCAAATAGAATATTATACACATTAGATGGACAATATCATTTTATGGCAAAAGGATAGGTAATATATTGATTGTACGTTTTGTTAACTCGTCATCAATACTTCCCACTTCACTCTGAGTGAGATAGTCATTCCTTTCCCTTACACGTATTATTTAAACCCTTAAAGTGTAAAATTTCTTCCCTTTGCTTATTTCATCTATATATATTGATTAGTTCACATGAACGATCCACCATTGTAGTTTTAATTTGAAAGAACTTGAATATGATTCTTGTAAAGTTGGAAAAATGTACAACAAAATTGTAAAAACTACTATCATATTTATACATAATATTAAGTAGATAGTGACTTAATTAAAGGAAAAAACTTCAAATAAGGAAATCCAAAAAATTTCGAAGAATTTGTAAAAGTAAAATAACAAAAAGGGTAGCATGTTCATATAAAATTTCGAAAAATAATATGGATATTATGTTCTTCTAGAAAAGTCAGATTATCTTAATTGCATTTAGTAGTCTTAATCTATTAGACACTCCTAAAATTCTCCTTAATTAATGGAAAAACCTTTAAATAAGGAAATCCTAAAAGGTGACATGTGATATTGATAAATATGGTGATTTTTTGTAGGAGAATCGTTAAATATGGATATTAAGTAGTGAAAAATCAGATTATCTTAATTGTATTTAATAGTCCTAATCTATTGGATACTCCTAAAATATTCAATAAGTAAAGTAAAAACTTGAAATAAGGAAATCCTAAAAACGTATAATAATAAATTGACAGATATGGTGTTTTTGAGTGATTTTTTGTATGTGAATCTTTATTTATGTTTTTTTAGAATCATTATTTATGGTGGTTGTAAATTTAAAAATCTTATTACTACATAATTTATGAGAATCTTTATTTATGGTGATTTTTTATTAAAATCGTAACTTATTTATAGTTAAAACTATATATGAATTGCATGTTTTTTTACTAAAACCTTATATTCAAGTGCCATATTGTTAAAAATCTTGAAGATACGATATATATTAATCTAAATCATATCTTATTTATGCTGATTTTATAATTTTGTTCCATAATCTAGCTTGTTTTTACAATATTTATACTACCTCCGTTTTTTTAATATGCATGTTTACTTTTGCGCGCGGACCAAGGAAAAAGTGTAAAAGTAAGAGAGAAGGATAATAAAAGTAAGGAAAAAGTGAAAAAGGTTGAGAGAATGAAAGAAAAAGTAGGAGAGAAGTGTAATAATTAGGTGGGTCAACCTTCCATTTATAGGAAAAGGTAGAAAGGTACTAATTAAAAAAAGGGAAAATTAACAGGAATAATCCAACCTATTGCCCGTCTTCCAAATTTAATCCCACCTTTAATTATTCTCAAAATAATCCCAACTATCACCCACCCTTCCCAAAACAATCCCACTTGACTTGCAACTTGTTAAACAGGTTTGAAGTTCCACGTGTCATGCTCACATTGGCCAAAACAATTTAAAAAAAAACAATATTCAAACCCTCCCCACCCAGCTGCCACCCCCTTTCCTTTCCCCTTCCCGGCAACCACCCCCTTCCCAGCCGCCACCCCCAAATCCACAACCCACACGCCGAAAAACACCCTACCCCCTTCCCCTGCACGCCGGCGACCCCAAATCCACAACCCACACACCGAAAAACACCCTACCCCTTCCCCTGCACGCCGGCGACCCCAAATTCACAACCCACGCACCGAAAAACATCCCACCCCCTTCCCCTGCACGCCGGCGACCCTATAGCCACAACCCACAAACCAAAAAAACCACCCCAGCCCCTTGTCCTGAATATCGGCCACCCCTGCGACGCCCCCATCCCTTCTCTTTCCCCTGCGAACTCCTGAAAAACCGGGGGGTGTGGCTGCGTTTTGGGGCTGCATTTGCGATAGGGGGTGGTTTGGCCGGCATTTGTAGGTGAGGGGGGTGGGGTGGTTCGTCCGGCGTTTGTAGGCGAAGGGGGTGGGTTTTGGGGTTTGGAGGGAATGGTGGGCGGCCGTGAGGGTGGGGGTGGGGTGGGTTTATTTTTTTTTTGTGAAATTTCTTAATTTTTTTAACAAATTTGATAATTTAAAAAAATTAATAAATTGACCAATCATAATGCGCCACGTGGCATGGTTAACCTATTTATCAGGTTACCATTTCACTTAGGACTAATAGGGAAAGATACCATAAATACTTGAGATTATTTTGAGAATAATTAAAGGTGGGATTAATTTGGGAAGATGGCCAATAAGTTGAATTATTCCTGTTAATTTTCCCTTAAAAAAAACCCCAAAATGGGAAAATGTGCATATTAAAAAAACGGAGGGAGTACTATTTTACAGATATTCAAGCAATACTCACGTTCTGATCTTATAATGTGAATGATATATTATGAAATTAACATTAAAATGGCAAGATCCATAAATTATTTGTAATTGAGAATATTTTCATAATAATGTTAAGAACCTTCTAAATTTATTTATACTATTGCTAAGAACCTTGCAAATTTAAATCATCAATATCATAATAAATTAATAATGCTATATGAGATCTTAGCAGATAAATTAATCTATTTTCTTTTGTTTTCATATGAAAAGTGATTTGCATTCACTTGATTTAGTATATAACTAAACATTAAGGTTATAAAAGATTTTTGTCTTAAAGTATATGATTATTAATGATTTTAGTACCAATGATGGTTTATTAGCGCCTTGTTAAAAAAATATGTCTAGATTTAATGGGGTTATTGGAAAATTATGCAAATTTAGGGTATAAAATAGTTACCTTAAAAATCCTTATTTATAATAATCGAATTCTTTTCAATTGCTCGATTTTATATTAGAAAATCATTTTAAAAAATTATGTTTAATATTATTCTTATAACTATAATGTAAAAGGTAGGTTTTACAAATAAATAAATTTACTTAATTTAGTTATCATTTCTTACACATGTTAAACGCATTAAATATATTAAGAAAAAATGTATAACCCCTAAATTAGCTATATATGCTCTATATGGCATATATCCCAAGTAATTTTGTCCCTTGATTTTAGTTGAAATTTTTTTAGGTTATTTATTTTGTGCGTGTTGCATGGTAATGATTATGCTAGTAATTTAGAAAAATACTTAATGAGGATCATACAATTGCTTTAATTTTCCCTTTCAGTGTAAAATTATTTTTTTATTCTTTGATAATAACATTTGAAACAACACTTGATAATAAAAGATTTTTTTATTCTTTGTATCAAATGTTATTATCAAAGAATTAAAAAAATGTTATTATCAAATGTTAACCTAAATAAAATTATAACGTCCATAATTAAAATAAATAAAATCAATATACTTGAGAAATTTTTTTAAGTACATAGATTATGGTTAATTGACCTAATAAAAAGATTATGGGCTTGAATATCAAAAGTTAACGGCTAAATATTATTATTAGTAAGTTACGACTATTTGATTATACTATAATATATCAGATGATTACTATATATACTTAAAAATATTTACATACTTAATAGGTGATTAGGAAACTTATTAATCTTATGGTAATCAATCACGTTTTTAATGACAACTTTATACATACTACCTCCGTTTTTTCATAGGGACGTTTGTTTTTTCACGCGGATCAAGGAATAAGTGCAAAAGTAAGAGAGAAGAATGGTAAAAGTAAGGAAAAAGTGAAAAAGGTAGAGAGAGTGAGAGAAATGTAATATTTAAGTGAACCAACCTACCATTTATGATAAAAGGTAGAAGTGTCTCAATTGAATAAAAACATTTCTAAATGAAGAAATGTCCCTATCAAAAACCGGAGCTAGTATTATATAATCAATCTATATAGACTACATGGTTGCTAATCATTCTCTATATGTATATAAGTGGATAGATTATGGTTAATTGACCTTATAAAAAGACTATGGGCTTGAAAATGAAAATAGGAATTTTAGTTGTTTAATGGATCGATAATTACCATCTATAAACATATATAATTTCTTTTAAATTAAAGTATAAGAACGTGATTGATATAAACTTGATAATTAACGTTTAGAAAATTGATAATTTCATTTCAATTAAACTCTAAAGATCATCTATAAATGGTATAGATAAGTATAATATATGATTAATAGATGGCAAATTGTAAGAACTTAATTTTAGGCTTGAATATAAAAATTGAATTTAACATTTTTCCTCAAGTATCTTGATTTTATTTAGTTTAGTTATCGACGTTATAATTTCATTTAAATTAAACTCGAAACGTCGTTTATAAATGGTAAAGATAAGTATGATATATGTAAGTGCTTAGGTTTAGGCTTGAATTTAAAATTTGAACTTAAGTGGATAAAAACGAACTTAAGTATTATGTAATAAGTAGATAGATTATGGTTAATTGACTTGATAAAATGATTATGGGCATGAATATCACAAGGTAACGACTAAATATTATGTATCTAAATTATATTATTATTAATAAGTTACGATTTTATAATTGGTTATACTATAATATATTATATGATTATGTTATATGATCTGATTTAAATCAATATAATGAGTTATCATTACAATATTTACTTAAAAAAATATACATAATAAATAAGTGATTAGTCAACTTATTAATCCCTTGGCAGTCAATCACGCTCTTAATGGAAACTTTATACATGTTTTAAATAAACAAATTTGAATAGTTGATAGTTGATTTATTGCTATTATAATTACAATATCTAAAATGTTATAATCATTTTTTATAATAGGAGTAGAATTACAATTGTTGATTGATTGATTATGTGATAATTTGATTGAATTATGGAATGTTTAGTTGATTTAATGGATTAGTTGATTCATCTTAATCAATCAATATCCTATCGAATTGAAACCGTGATTGATTTCTTGATAGGAAGTTTAGTTGTTTATTTGAATGACAATTACCATTTATTTATAATACTTGATTGATTGATTCCGTTATTGATCTAACTTGATAGGATATTGATTGATTGAGATTAGCTAAATGATTGATTGATATCATATTTTAAAACTTGATTGATATAAAAAGAGGCAGTTTAGTGTTTTACGTTCTCAAAAATTACCATTTATTTATAATTTCATTTATTTTAAAATATTAAAACGTGATTTGATATCGGAATAGGAAGTTTAGTTGTTTAACTGATTGATAATTACCATTTATAAAACTAAATTGATTTCCTATAAATTAAATTATAAAGATCGTTTATAAATGGTAAAGATAAGAATAATATCGTTTTTAAATGGTAAAGATCGTTCATTTAAATTTATGGGTTAGTCAAATTTGAATACATGAAATCAGTTTAGGAAAATATTATCTAATTAACTTGGAAAATATTTGTTAAGTTATTTTACTATAAAACAAAAAATTACAAAGTTAGTCAAATTTGAATAAATGTAATCAGTTAAGGAAAATGTAATCTAATAAATTTAGGAGATTTTTGACAAAAATAGGCATCATTGGATGGTTTACCAAAGAAAAAACATCCCAGAAAGATTTGTCGTAATTTTTTGTTAGAGATTTTAATATACTGATTTCTTTACATAATCGAATTTAAAAGATTTTAAACACAAAAACGGAAAAGTTATAAATTTGGAGAAGAAATGATGTTAGTCAAATTTGACTACTTTGACGATAAAAAAAAAGGAATTTATGGGTTACATTGAATTCATGAAATAAGTTAAGGAAATATTATCTAATTAACTTGGGAAATATTTGTTAAGATATTTTGCTATAAAAACGTAAAATTACAAAGTTATTCAAATTTGAATAAATATAATCAATTAAGGAAAAGGTATCAAATTAATTTAGGAGATTTTTAACAAAATATGCATCATTGAATGGTTTACCACAAAAAAGAAAACCAGAAAGATATTCGTAATCTTTTGTTACGGGAAAAGATAAAAAATTGGAGGAAAAAAATTGTCAATGGATAAATGAATTTGTTTAGCTGAAAATGATTATAATTTTTGAATGTAAATTCAAATTAGAATTACGCCATCAATTAAAATGAAAAATAAAATAAATTAGGAAAAGTACCGTGACCATTTTCATAAATTTTTCAAGTTATTACTTGGGTTAATGTAAACTGATAAGTAATACTCCCTCCGTTTTTTTAATATGCACCTAAGACTTTGCACTAGAACCAAGAAAAAAGTGCAAAAGTAAGAGAGAAGGTTAGTAAAAGTAAGGAAAAAGTGAAAAAGGTAGAGAGAAGGAAAGAAAAAATAGGAGAGAAGTGTAATAATTAGGTGGGCCAACCTTCCATTTATGGCAAAAGGTAGAAAGGTACCAATTAAAAAAAACACCCCAAAATGGAGAAATGTGCATATTAAAAAAACGGAGGGAGTATACAATAATAATTTAATAAATCGGTTGGCTACATCAAGATATTGTATTCAACAAATGCAAAGAAAATTAAAAATTACTACAACAAAACACTATAATTTACTAATACTCAAAATATAATTAGGTAAAAATCTAGAATAACTTTGTGGTTGCATAAAGAACAAACAAAATGTATATTCGAATAATCGAATTTGAATATAAATATGACAAAAGAATAAAAAGAAATAAGTTTATTATTATTCAATAGGGATAAAGATTACATTTGATGAATTAACAAACAAAAAAATACATAAAGAAATGACATTAGATCGATGATACTTTCATCAAAATATTCAAAACCTCCATTGTGATGTTTTGTGATGATGATTATGAAACTTTCTTCAATCGCATTTGGAAAATGCATCCAATATTCTTCAAATTCCAATATTCTTCAAATTCCAATATTCTTGAATGATTTTATGGAATTGAGTCATGTTTTTATTTTCAGAGAGAAACATTTAGAATGAGAGAGGCTAGATTTGATTTTAGGGTTAGATGAGAATGAAAGGAGATAGAGAAATAATTTATTTATAGTTGTAGTTAATGTCTGGCTTGATATCATTAATAATATCAATCAATTAAAATTAAAACATCAAAAATTGAATTAGCATATATCTTGTTCCTTGATTTAAGATTGCTTTTGTGTAAATTTTAGCAAGAATATAAAGTAATCCATACGTGGCTTGCAACAAATTAGGAAGAAGATTTGCCAATTAATAATTACAAAAGTCTGTTTCCTAAAGTCAAGGAATATTTTCGGCTATCTTTTTAATAAGGCAATTATTTTGATATTGCAAATAATAATCCCAATCTATATACTATTATATACCGAAAATAAATAAAAAAAACTTATTCCCCTTAATTTAGGCATATGCAATGTAATTAAAGGGAGATTTTATTTGATTTGATATAATCCTTAATTAAATATATTCTTTAACCTTATTTTAGGCATATGCAAGTTATATTATCCATAATTAAAGGGATTCTTCATATTTAAAGAGACAACCAAATTTATAAAAAAAGAACCAAATCTTAACTGATATTTGATTCAATATCTTATGGCAGACGAAATTTAAAAGACTTATGGCAAATAATATTAACTGATATTTTATCATATAAATGCAATCTTTATTAAAAATAATGCACACCAAATTTATTGGCAAATCCCATACATTCCATTTTTGTGAAAGATATTAAGGAACCAAATCTCATGCAATTATTATAGCCACGTTATTACTGTAATTAAGCCAAATAATTGCCACGTTATTTTAGGAAGATATTAAGGAATCAAATCTCTTGCCATTACATACCGTAATTGATTCAATTAAGGATTTTAATATCACGTTATTTTAGGAATAGATTTAGCTAATGATTTTCGGTAGGGTATTATTAAGTAATCAACGAAATTAAGGAAGTGAATGAGTTGTTAATTGGCCTAATTTAAGCTAATGATTTTCGATTGAAATAATTCCTTAAATTAAAAGATTAATTTCGGTATTCTCATGCAATTATATACCGTAATTGATTCAATTAAGGATTTTAAATTTACGTTATTTTAGGAATAGATTAAGCGAATGATTTTCGGTAGAAAAAATTGCTTTAATTAATGAATCAACGTCAAAAATGGAAGGAAATGGGTTGTTAATTAGCCTAATTAAACGAAAATCTTAATTAAAAAAATGCAAAAACACGTAAAGCTGACACGTGGCTGGAAAAACCCTAGAATGCTTGAGAGTGCACGATTTGCTTTGGATTCATCTGCTTTCGACACGTGGCAAAACCTAT
Source organism: Patellifolia procumbens (assembly GCA_947645195.1). Classification (NCBI taxonomy): domain Eukaryota; kingdom Viridiplantae; phylum Streptophyta; class Magnoliopsida; order Caryophyllales; family Amaranthaceae; genus Patellifolia; species Patellifolia procumbens. The sequence goes on from CANSGD010000144.1 coordinate 8,863,508, forward strand.
TTTGCTTTAATGTAAGGAAAAATTGTCAAGAATAAGTCAACTTTTGCGTTGACCGCTTTTAACAAGTCTACCTTCATTTATTCCAGTAACAAGTTAACCTTGTATACTCTCAGTTTTTAACAAGTCAAAACCGGCTATTACTTGTTATTAACCTCTTTAACAGGTTAAGATAACACGTGTCATTATTTTATAGGACATTTCAATTTTAAATATTATACTTCAAAAAAATAAAATAAAAAACATAACTCCCCCTTCCCCCTTCCCCCTTCCCTTGCCCCCACGCCAGGTCCACCATGAAGCTCTCTTCTTCTCCTCTCTCTCTCATCTCTCTCTGAACATCCCCACACTTTTCTCTCTCCTCCCTCCAATGGGGACACGACTCCTCCGCCGCAGGACCACCTCCACAATCACAAACGGCCCAAAGCCATCCCAATCCAACCATCCGAGTAGAGAAAGGGGAAACTCATTGATTTTTTTCCATGTAGTTCCACTGATAAGCTATCCCTTCAGAGACATCTTTTGATTTCACAGAAGTGATCAGCCGACAAGCATTGTATACCATCACCTCTATCATCTGTTTCCATTCTACATTCTGCTCCAAATTCAATTTCATCATTGGCTCCAGCCATCATCAAATTCCCATCTACAATCGGATTGCACCCCAATTCTGATGTGTAAGACTGTTCTGCATCTGGAAGGGCAATCTTTGCGATAGACAAAGATGAATCCTTGCACAGGAAATCAGATTTTGAGTTGTCAGCAATGCTACATGTTTCTGCACATAAACTGCTGGTTGATCCACCAACTGCATATGCACTATGAATTAAAGACTTATATAGTTCAAATTCCTGTACTAATTGTGGTAAATACTCGGCAGAGTGCCCATCTGCAAATGCAGGTAAATCAGAGCTCTCAGAGCCCAATCGTAATTGATCAGTGGAAACTGATTATAATGGAAGAATTCTCCTTTTTTTTTCCAAAACTAGAAGGATACTCAATTGGATCTACATTACGAATGTGATTCATGAAATTCATAGCCTCCACAAAACTTAATGTATCCACATCTTTACTACAAACGTCATTGTAGTAATAAATATTTTTCCTATCCTCTTTGTCTAATTCATGTACTATAATCTTCAAAATTCTGTACTTCACTTTAAAATTTTGGGAAATTGCGTTAATTTTATGTGTCTTTTGGTTTATTTCAGTATTGGAGCTTTATGAATTGGTGAGGGGTGACATAGCTGCTATGCCTTTTTGCTGGGGTCTTACGTGCAGGGATTAGAATGGTGAAAACCAACAACAGCAAATTTAATTTGAGAAGATTAATTGATGGAGGCAGCTATGGAGTGGGGGTTAGGGGTGGGGGTGGGGGTGTGGGTGGGGGTGGAAGGTGGTTATGTATGGAAAATGGAAAGGAGGGGGTGGCAGTGGGTGGGGGTTAGGGTGAGTTTAATTTAAAAGTTAAGAGTTATTCTTCAAAGTCAAGAAGTCAAACGAAAATGGGGGAATTAAGAAGTGGGTTTACAGGTTTATCAGGTTATAGGTAAAAAAACTTATTAAAAGCAAAACTACCTACAAGGTTTACTTGTTACTGGAACAAATGAAGGTAGAATTGTTAAAAGCGGTCAACGTAAAGGTTGACTTATTCTTGACAATTTTTCTTTAGTGTAATATATAGATTAAAATGAGATAGAAGGGTTTATTGTTAGATTTTTCCAAAACATAATAGATTTTTTAATGATCATTATGGAAAGGCCATATATTATATATACAGTACAACACTATCCATCTCCTTCCAAAATCCAGCTGATGGTTGTTAGCTATCTATCATTGGAAGTATATTAGGGATGACAGGGTCACAGGGAGTGAGTCAAAACTGGATGATGCATTCGTGTGAAGGACATGAGACCCTGATGTGTAACCACGACGATCTTGCCTGTCCTCATCCTTCTCTCTTGTCACTTTTTTTTCTTCTTCTAATTTCTCTTATATTCTGATCAATTATGGATAGTCCTTATTTAAAATGCTTAATCCAAATATCCAATCCACCGGATGGAGAGCAGGAAACTAGCATGGTATCCTCCCACCACCCGCTAAATTGTTGACTAATTTGGTTATTATAAGTTAAACCTCTTTTAAATCTAATACTTGATCTAAATTAGTAATGGTCTGTTCGACAATATTTGAGGTAGAGATATTTGTTTAATGCCAAAGATGTTGTTGCTGTTACCTCTCTACTAGTATTCGCTTGTTATGAGTTGTGAATGTAGTATTTTAACTAGTGTCGGTGAAAGTAGTTGTTAGACTTATAAAAATAATAAAGGTAAATTATATACGTAGCTCATTTAATTCTTTCCTTGACCAACAATAAATGATATTCTTTTGAGTACTAAGGTTAATTATACTAATCTAAATAAATAATTACATATGATAATAAAAAATTAATATTTGTTGTTCTTATTCACATAAAGTAATTTATAAATAAATTTGAAAAAAAATCATATAAACCATCACATATATGATGCACCACGAGTTGTATTTATCGACATACTAGCTCCTGAGACGATGTTAGGGAAAACAAACAAAGTCAATAAGTTCCAATCATGATGATGAACAGATGAAGTTCTGCAAGCCCGCACCGCTAGTCTCAAATTCCCAACACTAATATTAGCAACGTTTCAAAACCTCTAGCCAACCACTGCCCCAAAATTCTACCACTACGGTCCTGTTCTCGTCAACTTATTTTTAATAAGTTTCAGTAAAAATAAGTTCAGTTCAGTACTAGTAAGTCCAGTTCAGTATAATAACACCAGTTCAATACCAATAAATTTAGTTCAGTAATAATAAGTTCGGTTCAGTAAAAATCAGTAGTGCAAATAAGGAAAAACAACATAAATTAGTAGAAATAAGTTCAACTCAGTAAAAATAAGTTCAGTTCAGTAAAAATAAGTTTAGTTCAGTAAAAATAAGCCCAAACTCAATAAAAATAAGTTTAGTTCAGCAAAATTCAATTGATGAGAACAGGGTCATACTTCAACGACTACTTTACCAATCACATAAATAAAAATTAAAAGTAATGTTTTCAATTAGTCTAACCTCCTCTACCTCTATTTTAAAAGATAATGTCGAACACGCCCTAAATTAGTAAAGATAATCTCACAAAAGATCTCTATTACGCCCTTTACGGTCTCAAATGTTAATCTAATGGACCAACCATTATTACTTTTGAAAGATGAGGAGGAGTCAACCAAATTCCATCCAATTCTAGGTTACATTGTCTTGCCCGTCTCCTTCTTATTATAGACTTATTATTTGTACTATTTGATAACATCAAATGAAATCACAACAAATTAAAAAATTAGACCAAATTAAATTATCTTTTTTTTTATTTTCGCTTACTTATTACCAAAAATCAACTTTTGTTTACTTATTTCTACATATATTTAATTTCATATTAAGTTAAACTATGCAAATCAATACCTAGTCAAAGTTCCATTAGATCAGACCCTAACAGATTTGCACAGACCAATAAGATCTTGATATATTAGTATCTTAATTACATGTAAATCGGCCAACTAGCTTTTTTTTAAAAAAAAAGGTATAATAAATTCTTAGGGGACCCTTCAATCAAAGGTAAACCCTTAAGTGAAATCGGTCAGCTAGCTTATTTTGTAATTGTGTGAGCTAAAAGAAATGTCTCCATCTAAAAATAAAATAAAATGTCTCTGTCTGGACCAGGATAAAAGCCCATCACCAGTTCAAGAATCCAAGATTTGTTGTTCAAGAATCACTCACAAAGAATGTGGGTCGCAGGCCTAATTCCATTTGCCAGCCCTCTATAACCCACGGCTCTTCTTTTCTGCATTACTGGATCAATGATCTCACAGACGCTTAACAATTAACACTATCATAGACTCATAGTTGTAAATACGACTCTCTTTTTTTGTTTTGGTAAGAAGAAGTTGTCTATACTCCGCTCGGGTCCTAATGGGTTAGTCACTTGAGAGTATCGGGGAAGGATAAAGGGAATTCCTATCCTTAAAGTGCCCCTAATGAAGATTGAACCCCAACTTTGAGGTTGAAGAGTGCTCTCTTTAACACTAGACCAAGTAGTACTTGGTGTTGTGAGTACTACTTGCATAAGTCAGAAATGATAAGTACTTCATAGTACTAGTATATCTCACCTTTAACACATGAACTGTAAAATCGTTGCTCCGAGTACCGATTCACTAAGTTAAATTTGCTACTCTATGCATGTAAGATGTGAGAGGACATACTGCCCTCTCATTGTTATGAGTATACTACATGTGTTCCATTACAATAGTAACATTAGGAACTTTTACTCTATTAACAAAACCTCATTTGACTATCTATTATGATTTATATATAACGACAAAAATAGTCATATGAGATCTTATTAGATTTGTCTTGATATACTATACTTAACTAATATCTACTTTTCTATATTTTTTCTCGAACACAATTAAAGATTTAAATCTTTAAAATTATGCATTAGAAGGCATGAAAGTATGGAACCGACGAAGTATTTGTCACTCCCTTGCAAAGTAAGTGCGGGGGTTAATGTTAAGTAAGGAGTAAGGTTTGAGCACCAGTAGAAAAGACATGTATCTTACAACTTTATTACACATAAAGGATATTTTTGATTCAGTTGAATCAGATTGATCTGTGAAAAGTTTTCATTTCATAAGGCGATTTTTTTTTTTAAAAAAAAAAAGCTAGAGAAAAAAGATGGCAATGAGTATATTCTAGTTATACTCGTATCCCCATGTCATTTTTTTCAAGTCAAATACCCACCATTACTACCATATATGTAGGGTTCACATTTTTTAGACCCTTTTCAAGTTTAATATGGATCCAAAATTTATAGTTCTCCATTTTGTTTTTGCCTATCCTATATGTAAATAATATGTGATAAACTAACACATTAATATTGACATATCAATATTAATAAATTGTTAGTGACACCACACTAAGCATACTAGACCATAAACAATAAAATGTTGCTGGAGGACTTGGTGTGTGTTGGTTCATTGGTGCCTTGGTGGATTAAGAAAGTTATAATTGACTCGTGAGTGGTGAGTGGTGAGTGAGAGAAAGAAAACAATATCAATAAATCAAGCAATTAACGTGTTTGTCTTAACACCGAAAAGTTTGGAATTAGAAGCTTGATTTGTCTATGAGGATTATGGATAGATTATACTTAGGGGCATTTGGATAGAGGGTTTCAGGAAAGGGAAAGGGAATGAGAATTCTTGTTACCCTTAGATGATGTTTGTTTGGTGTTTTTTTGCTTTCCCTTTACCCCAATTTCAGTATCACTTACCCCCATATCCCTCTAGGTTGATTCCCTCCTACCCCCTAAGGTTTTCTATTCCCCCATATCCCTCTACACCACACTCACCATTGACCAACCTTGACCACCATATCACCACCACCACCCACCACTGTAAGCACCCTACCACCGCTGCACCCACCACCACCACCGCTGCACCCACCACCACGACCCTTCCCACGCCGGAAACCGCCACCACCACCCACAACTCCTCCACCAACAACCAACCACCATTACCGCAACCCACAACCCATCACCCACAACCCGCCACCACAGATCTGCGATGAATGCACAGGAGAAACGAAATTTCAGAAAGTGGTGGAGGGGTTGTGGCCGGAGAAACGTAATTTCAGAAAGTGGTGGAGGGTTTGTGCCGGAGAAAGGTAATTTCAGAAAGTGGTGGCCGGAGAAGACGATAATAATGGTGGTGAAGGTGGGAGGGAGGGAGCTGAGGGAGGAAGACTGACCTAAGTGTTACCCTTTCCTGAACATTAACCAAACGTATAGGGGAATGAGGGGTTTAGGTTTCCTTTCCTTGTCTAACCCTTTCTTGATTCCTTTCCCTTTCCCCTCTTCTAACCAAACGCCCCCTTAGTATAAATAACATATGAGTCTGAAAACATTGAATCTTTACCTTATTCTATTCGATTCCACCAAGCCTCCCTATATTATCTTTATCGACAAGTTGTCATTTTAGAAGGTCACTTGTGGAAAAAAAACGTCGTATTAAGGACAACATTCAGTGAACATAGGACGATATTTAACAATTCACTTCTAAGAAAGAACAACTAATATTTACCAAGGACCTCATCGGAAACTGCTCGAATCCGCTAGAGTTGATACTAGATAGTCAATTTTACAAAATAGAGTTACGCTAATCTCAGCCACACGCTACATTTAAGAGCTAAAACTCTTGAGAGATTGGGTTAACAAACTTCCCTGTGAAGAAGGGGGTTGTGGTAGCATTAATGGGCAAGGACCAGGGCAAATAAATTGAGTCTGACTTAGAAAAATGTAGTAAATGCATTGCGTTTATCACTGCAAGTGTCTACTACTCCTATAACACAACTCTACCAATATATTGCTATCTCATCTGCCCCATCAGATCACTCTTCTTTTCTCTCTCTCCATTTAATGCTATCCATCTTTCTTTCTCTTAACAAACCAGATTTCATTCAATGCCCTTTTCTCTCGGTCAGTTAGCAGTGATTATAAATACACAACATCCAAATGATTTCGTTTGAAAATTTGAATAGTGAAAAAAAAGGGGATATATACTGTTAACTTTCTAACAAATTTACTACCAATATTACTATATATGCAGTATTGCAGTGTTCATGATTCATGAACCTCAAAGACAAAAGCATATCTTCACTAGTGTGTAGTTGTACCATTTCAAGAAGATAAAGGAGTTGGGTTACATAATATACAACATTATTTCAAGTTACCGTGGTAAAATTCATTATACTATGATAGATATCGACATTCAGATACTTGACTTGCGAAAAAACATGACATATTCCAAAAATGACCAAGTGCAACACTTAGACACGTGCTTATGTTAATATTTGCAAACATAGTCAAATGTAACACTATGTAGCACAGAAACGTCTAGGACAAGCCTTTTGTCCCTAGAACCCCGTAGTTTGAGGCAATAAATCTGAAAATGGCTGGAAGTTGAGGTAATTTTCGAAACGTTTCCGTTTCCAAAAAACCCGGGCTGTTTCCGTGTACATAGATGTAACATATTACTAGTAGTCTAGGAGAAAGAGTACTTATTTTAGTTTTTAACTAGTTGCTACAATCAAACTACCTAATTAATCAATCCTCTTTAAGCTCCAACCTGGTAAGTTCAGAACTGAGATTGTTATAACATTCAGATTCTTCCTCTTTTGAAGACAGGGGGAAGGGTTTAGTTGATGATGACGACGAAGACGAAGAGGGTGGAGGAGCTGCACAAACTGGGATAACTGACCTAATATGGACAGCAGGAGCAATCCCTTTAAGGTTACTGTTGTAATTTCCCATAACACCCATTTGAGCACAGCTTAATGATGATGATCCTGCTCCCAAAAACAAGTGTCTATATTGGGTTTGGCTTTGTTCTTGAAGGGAAACAGTAGAATTCTTCATGAACTCATCCAAATTACCATTATAACCTTGGAATTGCTCATTGCTGGTGTTACTTGAAGTTAAAGGCAAGATCTTTGACATGGTTCTTGGAGGTGGTGGAGGTAACAGATCAACAAAACTGTTCTGTTGTTGTTGATGATCAGTTGACAGATGTGAAGGAGTAAATTGTTTCCATGGTATAATATTGATTGTATTAAACTTGAGTGAATCATCTGATCTCCATGATCTTGCATTTCTTGCTCTTCTAAGATGATGATGATCCTTTTGTTTTCCTGTTTTCTGAGGTCTGAAACTTGAAAGAACCCTGGCTACAATCATTTGATCCTGTTCTCCTCCTCCTTCATGTTGCTGATTTCCTGTTGATTCTTTTCTTGGAAACAAACTTGGCACTGCATATTCAGACATAATAACAAACTTATATAAGACGAACTTACATTAATTCATCGAAAAATCGAGTATGTGATCTATGTTAGAAAGTGACTCATTAGTCGTTGGAGTAACTTTTAACGTCTTACAATAAGCTATTTTAAGTCCCGCCTCACTTAAGACGTGTTATAATAATAAACTCCATAATCCTTTTCTTTATAATGTAAAAGATGGATTGCAGAAATGAATGACAGTACATACATTTAGTCTTCTTCAAAGATGACCAAGCAGCAATAGCAGCATTCTTCTCAGCTTGCTTCTTAGTTTTGGCTGGATCACCAGTAAAACTCATACCAGCAAGTTCCACAGTGCAAGTGAAAACTGGAACATGTCCTGGACCTGTTCTTATTGTTGTATACACTGGCAAATTTAGCCCTGCCTTATGTGCTGTTTCCTGCAGCAGGTTCTTATACACTCCTGTCTCATCCTTCCCAACAATATACAAGTAAAACAAAAATTTCTATCAATATCAAGAAATATGGTTTACCCTGATCCGGAATTATTAGCCACATAGCACGGAAACGTTTCGAAAACAGGAAAACCTCGTGTCGAGAGGTTTCCGTGCTTCATAGATTAATAGTCACGTCGATAACGTAAATTAAACTAAGAAAACTATCTATAAAGAATAGGAAAAGAGCATACAAGAACTCTGGCAGTGAGAGACTTGGAGCCCCTAGAAGAGAGGACATTAAGGGCAACTTCAGCAGCAGCATGTTCAGCTTGTCTTAATGTAGGGGAATACCCTGGACTCTCAAATAATTCTCCATTGAAATTCACAAAAGCTTTGAATCTAGGAGCATGATCTGGTCCTTCTCTTCTGCAAGCATAAGATGGTAGATTGAAACAGCTTCTCTGTGCTAGTTCTTGTAGCTGATTCTTGAACATTATTGCTTCTTTTTTTACTGTTCTTTTTAACCTTGTTACAGACAATCTTCATAGAACCAAAAAGCTCAATTATTATTAGAACAAACATTACATAGTATAGTAAATACTAGATACTAAATACACATGCATTTATGCTAGAAGAAGCACAACAAATGAGAATTGAGATAACATAGAATGTACTTAGAAGTTACTACAAAACTCAACATCAAGTCTCTGGCATGAGTAAATGAGCTCAAACTGGGTTAAGAAAGGAACCAACCTGTTATTTCTCTTTATGTGAAGATGACTTTACTGCAACATTTGCATGGAGATTGCTTGTTGGAAGTACTGTTAAGTAAATAATAAGTGGTGTAAAGATGCAAGAGAAAGGGAGAAGAGGGGGAAGGGGGAGAAGAGGGAAAAGACAGCTGACCAATGCCTAAAATATTTGCCCATGTTGGGACTTTCTAAACTAGTGTAAAATTTTGTGTTTTTTTAGCCCCCTTTTTTTTTATTTCTCTTATCATTTACAACCATCAATATCAAATACTTCTAGGGAGTGGTGGTAGCTTAGTCTTTGTAACATCGTGATGCTAGGGTCTTCTTCAAGGTTTAAATTCTCATTACAATATAATATTTCCCATTTTTAATTGATGTATCTTGTAAACTAGTAGCATTAAAAAAAATGAGTGGATCTTTTTCCGTATATCTTAGTTATTGCAATCTTTGTCCCGAAATACTACTTAGCTTATGAAGCTAAGTATTTGTATTATTTTTGTGTTAATAGAATTTCTAAAGATTCACAATTTAATAAGTGAAAAAGAAAATAGAAACAATGAAGCTTAGTAAAGTTGAAAATTCTTCTAGTTGGTTGTCCTACCTTATACAATTGTACTTATCGTATAAGATAGTATTCATCTCAAAGTGGGTGCATTGTTTTAAGCATTAAGACGGGTTTCTTATGGTTATCTTGAAGAAGTGTACGTTTTTCCGTACTTCCACTAAATACTCAGGCTCTAGTTAAAAGACTCCTTAAAATCTTATCCCAAAAAGGTGAACACTATCTATGAAACGAAAATTTTTAACAAAACCATGTAGAAGGCCGTGATTTAATTATTTTAAACTTTTTTAAGTAATATATTATCTATCCATCGAGTAGACCTATCATTTCTGTGGTAGCTAATAAGGATAGGAGTAGATAATTTGTTTGGACAATGGGACAGTGACTTTCCCAATGCATGGTGATACTGCAAATAACAGTAGCAAAGTAATTAAGAAAGAGGTCAGACTTCCAAATTGGTGAGACTTTATTTCTTCCTCTTCCCCTCCTACTAGGCTACTATACTACACCTCTGTACTTGCAAATTGCAATGCAAATGTATAAAACAAGAAGAAAAAAAACACAAACTTGTACATTTATTTATGTCAATTTCAATCAAACACTAACAGAGTAACAGCAACAGCCCTTCTTCAACGTCTCTCTCTCTCTCCTCTCTCAATTTGTCTGTATATTATGCCATCAGTTATTACCCAACAAAAGGTTGTCCATGTGTTGACCCATTAGCTAACTTCCAATGTTTGACTTTTATTTCATGATTAATTACACTATCTTTTTCCTTTTGTTTTCTTTTCTTGTCTGATTAACAGTGATGTTTTTTTCTGGATATATCATTAATGATTCTCATTTTGTTTTGTTATGCTCTACGTTTTCCTTTCCAGTTTGCACTGGCTATAAAACTCTCTCCTAAACATCACAATGAATGATTGCATTCATATTCTAAATAAAAGTTTTTATTGAATATCATTTGTGTGCTTTTTTTATGAAGCAAATTTAGTTCAATAAGATTTCTTCTCGACATAATTTTTAGCTTTGTTGTTCCCTTGATAATAACAAAAAGAAACGAAAACAGTGTAATTCAAACAAAGCTCTCAAAAATTAAGGGTGTTCAAGGTCGGATTTCTTGTTAAAGTTTGAATCAAAATATAACATCCATGATAGTTTACATTAATCCAATCATTAGGATTTCTTGTTAAAGTTTAAAGTCTCCTTTTCGCCTCTTACTAGTGTCCCACCGTTCCAATTTATTTACAATATATTTCAACTATATTTATACATATATTATTAGATTTATTATTTCTCTCGATGTATTTTTTCCAAAATCTCAACTTTTTGCAATTTTTACTCATAGATAACAAGAGAATATTCGTCACAGTTGATCAGCACAAGTAAAAGTCAAATTGTTGCAAGTAATATGCACTAAAAAGAGTAGAACGATCATCCAACAGCTGCGGTTGGATTGTAATAAAGGTGTGCCTTGATGTTGTTTACATTTTCAGTTGGAATAAATTGCTAAACTTAATTCATTTATGCAAATTGCAGATACCAGCTTACTAGGGAAGTAGTAGTACCAAAAGCAAGCATAAGAAGATACAACTTATAAACTGGGAAGTTAAGATCATACATGAAGTCTCCCGAGAAAGTTTGGCATCAATTCTTCAGTTCACTTGCATTGAAAGACGAACGAGAATAGTGAGGGAGAGTGGGAATACAACTCTACAGGCAACAAGTGAATAAAATACAAGGATCACAAAGGTGGGGAAAAGGAATATAGTAGGAATATTTCATACATCACACCTGCATCTTCTATCTTCTCAAACATCATTTTTCAACAACTGAATATCAACACCACTAAGAAACCAACATACCGAGTCCTACGGATTCACAAATAAGTTAAAGCGTGCAGTTTGTTGAATTGGACGACCGAGTTTCCCAAATTAGGCCTCAGCCACATTCACACCCTAAAAAATAGGAAACACACCAAGATCTTAATAAAAGCCTGTCACGATTCACAACTTCACATCCGTATGCTGATTTCCAGCAGGCAACCCAGTATTGCTGGTGCCACCTACTCTGGCTGCTAATGCAAGAACCTCGGGTGACATTTCCCAATTTCCACTTTGCCTTCCCCAGCTAGAACGTCTAGGGTGTAGTCCACCACGCTCCCCAATTTCATCCACATGACCTCTTATATCCGGAGAGGCCTCACCTAATCTACCATCTTTGATATTTAGGATGTCACTGTCACTTACTTGACCTTCACCAGATTCAAGGCCCGGCCCAAATTCTCCACCCCATGTTGCCTTTCGGCCCATCTCTATGTCATCCGTACCTTTTCCCATGCTCGGACTAACAAATCCTGCACCCATGGGTCGAGTTGACGGAGGAGGTTCATTAGGCACCTGGGCCCTGAAGTTGTTCTTTGATGGGGCAATACTGGTGCAGAATATCTCTTTAAAGTTATCCACAACCCCCTTGTTGTACGGGTTTGCCCTTCGATCATATCTATATCTGAAATTTTCATATGTTGTCTGCAAGATAGGCATAGTCCGACGGAATATCCCATACACATTAGAATCGAGGTAATTGAGAGATTTTGATAACAAAGCATTGTTTAGGCTGACAAAGAAAAATAGCACGTAAAGAATGTCTTACCTGATTTGTACTTATCAGATACAAGTGGAAGGCGGTAAGGCCACCAACAAACCAAACTGCAATGAATGTATAAATTATAAGAACAATGGAGGCAGGAGTCTTGATCATGGCCTTCCATATTGATGTCTCTTCTGCATCCATGATCCTCTTGATGTAGACCCAACAAAATGCAAACACATATATACACAAGATCGTAGTTGTGGAGACGAACATGAAGAAGAAGCGATAATTTCTCTGCAACAAATAACCATTCATTTCAGCATATCTAAAAAAGCCGGCACCACATAGCACAGTGTAGAACAATGAAAATGCCAAAAGCACAGAAGATAGGGAGTTCTCCATCTATTCTCAGTTGCACCCTAATACATATGAATTAGTGGTCATGACATGTGCCAAAAACTTTCCAAGAAAAGCAAGAAATAAACACTTAGGTCAAAGGAAAGTGAACAAGTCCTCCTTTACAGTTTGTTTGGATAGGAGGATTTGGTGGGAAAGGGGGAGAAAGGAAAGGGAGAGACTCATTGTCCCTTCTTGGATACAGGATGACAAAAGGGAAGGGAGGAAATTGGAAGGATAAAGTTTCCTCCCACTCTTAAGAAACCAGATCCTTGTGAAGTTGGAAAGATTTGGAAGGAAAAGTAACCTCACTTTTCCCTCCCTTCCTTTCCTCCACTTTTCCTCTCCTTGCCTCCCAAACCTTTTCCTTCCATCATTTTGTCACAATATGGATAGCAATAATGATGGAAGGAAGGGGAGGGAAGGGAAAAAAGATTAAGGTTGCAGATTCCTTCCAAATCTTTCCCACACTGGAAGGATTTGGATTATTAAGAGGGAGGGGGAAATGTGTGTGTGGGGAGATGGGGATATCCAAAAGGCACACAAGGCCAAGATAAAAATCATCCCCCACCCCCCACCTTCTAGCAAATGCATGCATTTTATATCTCCCATGCTAATACACTATTGGTAACAAAATCTTTAATATCTGTGAAAAGTCAACCCCAGATATTTCAATTTCAGCATGAGAGTATATGTATTGTATCTTGAGAGCACAGCAAAGCCTTGCATGCATTGAATTGCAAAAACCTGTATCTGAAATTCCTTTTCCAATCTTCAAAGCCTGAGAAGTCCTAAATATAACAAGTTCTATATTATTACAATTGCTAACAGAATTGACTTAGTTGGATGGTACATTTTGGACAACTGTAGTAACCACTATTAATTCAAGTAGAAAATTTCGTAGCAACAGCAAGCAAAGTTTTGGCGTTTGATACCACAATAACGTGTAAGGACGACTAACACTTTCACATACACAGAAATCTACAAATACTAATTGACAAGAGAAAATTAATGGACAAGAACAATGACCTATTTTTCGCATGTCAATGCTTAGCACTACACTGAATCAATTATCGCAGTATATATGAATATGACTGAACCACACGCTGTTCAATAGGTGCATATTTCGTAGAAAAATGTCATGACAATACCTATGAATCAAAAAGTAGGTACTCACCAGCCCAATGCATTGCCCAACCCAAGGACAATGATGATCAAATCGTTCCACACAGTTGTTGCAAATAGAGCAATGAGAGCACCGTGGAGGTCTGTAAAGCATGCAGGTATCACAATATTTGATTTTCACTGGGATGCCATTGACCTCTACTTCTTTAATGCGAGGCAACCGTAGTTGTGGTGTTTGGCCACCCCCATTTTCTGCATTGCTATCAAAGGCTTCAGGTTCTGGAGGGTGTGCATTGCGCGGAATTATCCCAGGATCTCTTCCAGAAGTAAGCAACAAGAGGACTAAATCCTGAAGAAAATGAAAGAATCATAAAGCCTTTGACATACCACTAATTATCGAAAGAAACAACAGCATAGGATATAGGTTCTACATTCGTAAGCGATCATTCCAGTATAAGGCGGACATACTAAAAAGCTGTCCACCAAAGCCCAGAAATATCTTCTCCAAGCTAGGCCATCAAGGAAATGAACAGTACATAGGCTACTGAAAGAGCACGTAATAAATTCTTCGATTAAAGGGAATTTGAAGAGGACAAATTTAGATGTTACCGAGAAACGAAAACAGAAAACTCGTATAAAGTAATGTTTTAAAGCATAATTACAACGATGGATTCTTCCAGAGGCAATGCAACAGAAGATCGCATACTTTACATACCCCCAGTCCTAACTTGCTGGACAACTAGTGCCAGTTGTCTATGACACACAACAAAGAGTACATTTTAAGGAAAACTAGAGAAACATGGCAAAGCTACGAACCGAGGCAGCAAAAGAAAAACATAAACAAATTTCAGGACATTACTCTTCTATTGAACCAATAGGCAAATTACTGAAGTGTACTTCAATCACAATTTGTTGCATATAGAAATTCTGTATTGTCCAATATCTGTCTTAACATATCTACCACTCTAGCCCTAGTACCAAAAACACTACTACTCGGATACTAATAGATAAAAAAACAGCTAAGACTTTAAGACAGAACACGTGAAAAAAACTAATTGGTACCTCAGCAATATTCAGATAAACAAATGAGGCAAAATAGCCTTTCTAATATAGAGAAAATGAGAGACCAATGATTTTCAACAAATACAAAAATAAGATATGATGGGATCCAAGTTTCCATAACCAAGAGCATTGGATCATAACGCATACAAGGACTTCAAAAGATCTAGTAGTCCTAGGGAAATCTGTTTAAGGAACATCTATTCAAGGGTATATTCAACTAATCTAGCTGTAAGCTTTTCCGCTAGCTATTAGCTCTTCAAAATTAGTGGTTAAGTTTAGATGGTAAAATATTTGTTTAAAGTATAAGTTTTAGGAGAAACTAACAGTTGAAATGGGGGGGGGGAGATACTTGTGTAATATCTAGTTAGAAAATCAACTTAAATATTGTTATCAAGGAAAAATGTAAAAGCAAGCTCCACTAAGAAATGGAGGTTTCAATTCTTTTCTTTCACAAATAGGACATCTCCCAAAAGCAAACAACACTTCCAAAAGAAATAGAAAAAGAAAAAGGAAGATAAGACCTTCTTAAACACACAACTTCCCAGCAACAAGACTGAAATATTCTTCACCTTTAGCTTCTTATTGACACAATTTAGTGATTTAACCAATTTCAAAACTTGAGTACTGCAGCACCAAAGTAGCCACAAAGAAAAGACCCACCAGTTAATCCAATTGTACAGTTTACCCAATTTTAAAAATCAATTCCAAGTTTCACAGTTTACCCAATAATAATTGGCCATGTTCAGGATGAGAAATCTAATGGGAAAGAGTTTGCAGAGATCGAATTGATTCTGTAGATAAAGTGTATTGTTGGAAGACTGGAAGTAGAAAGAAACTGGTTTTCACTTGCGGAAACAGTTTTGAAGACTTCATTAGAAAAGCTACTAGAAAGTAGAGAGCGTGAAACTTATACAGTTCAGCGTCTGTAAAAAAGCTCCTCAAACACTAGAACAGCCTATAGGATTCCAAATTCTCTACATAGAAAATCAAAATCCAACTCTCAGTTCATGGGACATAGGATTGATTAGTGATTGTACTAAGCATTGGATTCTCAAAAGAAAGACGAAGAAAAATCCTAAACTGAAGGTAAGTTGATCAAAAGAATCAAAAGTAGCAATTACACAATGAGACAAGAGAGGGACAAGGACAACATATATAAGACCACATTTGTCATTTTTTTCGAAGATCAGCATAGCCTCATAAACTTGTATTTAGTATTACATGAAGTAGTATAATATGACGCTGGAATTCAACCTTATGTATAAAAGTACAACACTTCCTCTAGTTCAATTTTGCATCCAATCCAACCTCTAGTTCAATATTTACCCTTCGAGGGCTAATATTAGCATATTTTTCACAAGGAAGTATGAATATACACTTACATCATAAACATTAAAGCCAGCCTACTTCATTATGATCATCTCAAAGAATGCTCCACAATCAAGCGCGCCTATTAGTATAATGGGCGAGGAACAAAATCGCGGATGCGGTCGCATTCGTGGTAACGGTCGCGATGATGCAGAAGCGACTGGTAAGGGTTGAATAGAAAAAAATCGCGGTTGACGTGGTGTGAAATTTTTTCAAACTGTTCGCACTAATAGAGTTTTAACCTAAATTTTGCATTTTTTTGAAATTTTATAAGTATTCTTATAATTTAAGTTGACCAAAGGTATCATATGGTTGGGTTAAACATATAGTGAACAAAAATTACTTAAAATATCCTATCCTATTATATATATTAATTCATACTAAAAGTCCTATATGTTTTCTAGCTCGAAGCCTATGACAAGTTTTTCTCCTTTCGTTCGCGGGTGCCTATTTTTTTGTGCTATGATATTTATTTTCCCCTTCTTTTTTTTTACCAATTTTGATGAAGTAACAGACGTAATGGGTAAAAAAAGCTCTAACATGGTGTGTCATTGTTGCGTAACAGACAACGAGGCGATAGGACATGAATCATCACGGCATTGCGTAACGGCACTTTGCGTAATGGCAAGTTCAAAATCCATTACATAACGGCCCTTAGGTTACATAATGGCCCAGAATGGGTTCATCAACCAGAAAGAAGTGCGAGGAAATCATAAGAGGTTAAATGTAAAAAGACACTACCCTCAACCAATTTCTAAGAAAAAGGTGATACCCACTACTCGACACAGTCCTCGATCATATCAACAGCCAAGGGTCTACCACAGACAAGTGCACATGTAGGAGAAATCTGGATACTAATTAGACAGGGATGGAGGCACAGAAAAGGTGAAACCTCAAGAAGAAGAGCCGGAAGACATCCAAAACACTTCTACGCTTAGCAAAAAGTCAAAATAGTCATGTTCTTAAAAGTATTAAATCAGGAGAAAGGAGAAACCTAACTGAAAGTGTTCCATGAAAAAGTTCTGCGTTTCACAATAATCCATCTCGAGAATAATAATGAGAACAAGAGTTTCAAAATGAACAAAAAGCCACCCAATGAGAGAGGACGAGGGAGGGTAAGGAAGAGAGAGAACTCACATAAACAGTAAGCACCACCACCACTACCAAGATTGATATTCCCGAATCATGAGGATAAGCATGCATCAGCTTTCTAGCAACAAAAACACAAAAAACTGCAACTGGGGCGACGATGAGGAATATGGTCAAAAATAATGATCTCACATCGGGTCCAAAAATTAGCTGTCCTTGAAGCAAAAATTTCTGCAGAGAAACAGTTGATAAGGGCATAATTTTAATTAGTGAGCATAAAAACATTCAAATACTACAGAACACAGTTCTTCCAAAAGATCTCAAAGATCTTTTTAATCTTCAAGAATCTGAAAGATTAATGTTTAATATAGAATAATCAAACAAAATACAAGCATAACAAACCATTAAATAATTGAGAAACAAGCCCAAACTAATTTTTAGACAGCCAAGAATATGACATAGAATTTAGAGACGACACTAATTCGACACACTCCAAAATTTAAGTCAAGCAAGAGTCACATTAATGAGTAAATATACAGTAAGAAATCTTATGTACTTCATATTGTTTACCTCGCACCGATTCAGTGCTGAAGAGAATACTGAATCAAAGTCAAGCAAGTTTAAACATATGTTCTAGTGAAATGGGACAACTGAAAAAGGAAAATAGAGAATTGACGGTAGCTTTATGAATAAAACATGGAGTCGAGCAAGTCCTGATGTACTTCCTCCATTGTAAAAATAAACGCAGCATAGGGGGAGGCACAACATTTAAAGTGCTCATGTGATGAAAGAAATATCTCGAGAGAAAAGGAGAGTCCCACACATGAGGGGTGAGAAAGAGAAAACCCATAGAATGGAGGGGATTGTGTTTTAGGAATTTGGGACAAGTGAAAAGAGGAGGGTAAGTGATAATAGCTCTTTAAACAGCAAATGAAGTTTGTCCACCCCAATTGGATATTATACCCCATCAACACCAACATGATATGCTATCAAAAGAGTGCATGAATGTGATGCAATCCTACTCCAATTATATTATAATCTGAAGTGTTTGTGTCACCCTCACTTAAAAAAATTAGAGGGAAAAGCAATGGCTATTGCCTATGTCATGGGGTTATTTTTCTTTTAGTTTTTTCTTGTTGGGGAGGGATGGGGGTTCAACCAATACGGTCACATCCACAGAGGCAGAGAGGCCATTCCATCTACTTTGCAAATATTTAAAAAACAAATTGATAGAGACTACTAATCATTCAGTTCATCATAGAATTCCTAAGGCCGAAAATTATTATCGAGTCTTTCACCCTTGTAAACGCCTTTTCTCTCATCGGTTAAAGACACAATGAGCGAAAGAGCTCACGAACATTGCAGTAATATATAGAA
The DNA here is from genome assembly GCA_947645195.1 of Patellifolia procumbens. Lineage (NCBI taxonomy): Eukaryota > Viridiplantae > Streptophyta > Magnoliopsida > Caryophyllales > Amaranthaceae > Patellifolia > Patellifolia procumbens. Next base: position 8,882,137 of record CANSGD010000144.1, read on the forward strand.
CGATCTTCAAACTCAAAATGACACATTCCCCACTTGTTTCAGCATGCCCATCAGTGTAAGAAAAAAACTCATGTTCAGAGTTTAGACGTCGTCTTTAGCTAAACAGCGTTACAGTAGATTGGACAGACTTCCACTTACACCATGAAACCACCAAGGTTTTGCTCACATTGCTCTCACAATCAAGAAACCCAAACTTGAAATGCCTAGTAAATCATATTGCACTTCCAAATCAAAAGCAGCACCCCTCTCCCCCCCCCCAAAACACGAAATTGCTAGTAACTAATGACTAATGATTGCACGGCAGACTAATCCACAAACGCGCATTAGGTATTTCAAAAGTACATAGGTGTTTTCACTTCGTAATCGAAAACCAACTACGTACTTCAGAAAACACTTAAATGTACCTCGGTCGAGCAGCACTCCACAATGCACAAAATAATTGGTATTATATTGCCACTTCAACCAAATCTACCAAATAACACAAAGCTAATAAAACAACAAACTCAAACACTTGAATGCCCAAAAATATGAAAACAAAGCAAGAAAAAACACATAAACATACATACACAAACACACACACTGATACACAAACACTACAAAAAAAGGCAAATAAAGTAGAAGAAAGAAGAGCATACATTACTGCCTTTCCAAGTTTGGTAAACCCTTAAATCAGTAGACCCAGATGCCGGATCCGACTTCTGTGAAGGCGGCGGCACCACGTACATCTCTCTTTAATTAAATTAAAAAAAAACCCACTTCTTTTTTACCTTCTTCTATTCTTATTTCTCAACCCTTTTCCCCAAACAACCTCAAAAATGCACCAACTTTTTTTCAAGCCCCAAAAAAATGAAAAAGGGGGAAACTTTTTTCTAGGGTTTTGTTTGTACTAATGAAAGCATCAATACCCACAAAAGAATTAGCTCAAAGAACTGAAATCAACGGAGAAAATGACTTAATTAACCGGAGAAAATGGAAGAAATAAGAAGAAAGAAGGTGGGTAATGTGTATAGCTCTCTACTGTACTACAAGGGTTTGCCTTTTTTGATCAGACACATAAAAAGAAAGAAAAGATTTTTTTAAAAAAAGAATGGAATGAAATGAAATGGGTGAGTTTGTAAAATGGAAATGGAATGGCCGGAATGAGTGAAGAAGTCTGGTGGGGTGGCGCAGAGAGAGAGAGAGAGAGAGACAGGGAAAAGAGAACTTTACAGGATGTTCAAATGAAATTGATAACGTGACTTGGTCTGGTCCTCTTTAGACAGCTTTACATTTTGCTTATTTACATCAACTCACAATACTACTACTTTTTCCTATGTTTGAGAAACTTTAGCCATTATAAAATGTTGTTGGTCAATTCTACCTCATCGCCTAAGGCCCGAGCTTGTGCGACTTAAGTAGGGTTCTTTTCAATTTATTTTCAATCCTTTTAGATTTAAATAAGTTCTAATAAGATTAATGTCCAATAAGATTTAATAAGATCTAATAAGGTCTACTAAGGTCTAATAAGATTTTATTGATTAAAGTCTAAGATAAGTTCATATAAGCAAAAGTAAGTTTAAAAGAACGATTCCTTATTTTCAGTTCAGTACAGATCCATTCAGTATAATATTTATACTCTTACATTTCATAATTTCATTTAGTTTAATTATTTCAGCTTACTTAGTCGGTTTTTAGCCCAAGGCTTAATCTAAAAGGCCAACTTTTTAATTAGATTGAATTGAAGTTAACTGACCCAAACTTATTTAGCTGAAATAGTCAGTTTAAACCAATTGAATTAAACTGAATTTATTTTGACTAAACTTAACTTATTTTGACTAAAATTAAGTGAAAAGAAGAGGTTTAGTATCGATCTTTGAACCTAGAGGTAATGAAGTCATAACCAACCCAAACAAGACGAGTTTTAGGGATAATTTTCAAGCCTATTTTTGGGCCTAGCCCAATTTTTTGGACAAAGCCAACTTGCCATTGAATCATGTCTAGTGGGTAATTATAAGACTCTGGAATGGTAAGAAGAAATTGTCCTATCGGTCCGGAACTTCGCACTGATCCACCCAGTCAGAACAAGTGGGGTAGACACTTTGAAAGTAGTGGAAAGGACAAAGGAAATCCCTACCTTCAGTTCAAAGTGCCCCTAATGGGAATTGAACCACAAACCTCAAAGTTAGAAGACTTACTCATATCGATTAGGCCAAGCTTTGCTTGGTAATACATTTAGTTGTTAGATTGGCAGATATATATATTTTTTAAGTATAAATCTCATTTTACAAATTACAGGTATGAGACTATATTGGGTAAGAAGTTGCACGCATGCCAATATGGGATATGAATATAGAAATGAATATTATCGAAGAAATTCATGCGAAAGACACAAGTTCAAATTCAATATTAACTAACAAACTCTTGTTTAGATTAAATAAGGTTGAACTTGTTGGAAATTTACATTGGCTTTGGACTCAATATTTAAATGTCGAATCAATTTCAAGTTGAATTAGACTTGACTACTTCAGCCAAATCCAAACGGAGACCGATATTAGACTTACTCCCCTAAATTATTGCCCACAAACTAGAACTTGACCTAAGGTTTATGTGGACACATATTAATGTGATTTAACCATCAATAAGGTTATTTTTCGTGTGATGTAATCTACTCTGTTTATGATCCTATATTATTCCTGCAAATTCTTAATCAAGGACAGAACAGTATACCTCAAGCAAAATCCACTGGTATTCTGGTAAACATAGAGCACTGATGTCACTGAAGATGAAGAATCATGATTCAATATATCACACGACTAGATGCATGCCACAATGTCAACTTGACAATGGCATGAAATTTGCTATTCTATCCTACATCCTAGATCACTTCACAATAGAAAATAAAAAAGGTGACAGAATTTCTAAACCAATATGATTTCTTTATCTATTACTGCTATTCTTTTTTCTTTCAGAACATTAGGCTAGAATGGTTAATGAAAATCATGACTTCAGCGTCACTTCGAACCAGTCCTACTGTCTCAACCCGCTTCTACGATTCCTTGTGCACTTGCTGAGCCCAACTGCATGTTTATAGCACCAGGAAAAAAAAATCAATTGACTTCAGAATTCCTGCACAATTTTTTTGTTTAGTTTGAGATTCTAGATCAAAGGAAACTACCTGCTTAAGCCATCAGAGCCATCACCTGTACTTTGCCGTCTCTTCTCTCTCCATTTCTCTCCCCACATTTTGGCTTCTGCTACAGCCTGTTCTCTATTAACATCACGGTTATCCAATGTCTTGACTGTTTCCCTTGCGTCAACATCTTTAGAAATTCCTTCGGACTCACTGCGTGAACGGTGATGCTTCTTAGATGTCAAATAGTTCATTGCAAGAGCCACTTCATGCATAGTGGGCCGCGCATTGGCTTTCTCTCTAAGGCACATCGATGCAACTTCGACAGCCCTATGCAGCGCGTACACAGGAAACTGGCCTTTCAGCCGTGGATCTACTAACTCCATGTGATTTTTCGGATCTTTTAAAAATGGACGTGCCTGCAACCAGCCATAATCAAAACCTTAAATTTAAGCAACCACAATCAAGACTATAGAAGAATGCATGAAGTGACATCTACTGGTCCATCACATGTATTTCAGCTTGTTACCAAGATTAAAGCATATCCCAACTTATATTTAGCAACTTCCTTTTGAAGAGATAGGTCCACAAACTTATAGATGTATTCACTTTCCAATTCAAAGGGAATTGAGAGAGGTTATTTGGCTAAATCTTCATCTCATGAGCCTACTGCGGCAACTTTGTAACCATACAGTGCATGGGCCACAGTTTTCCTATCTCATTTTTAGCTAGGTAATATTTAGTCAATTAGATTTTTCAAAACTAAAAAACCTCTGCTGGGCACCAAAACTTTCCCAAAAAGTTTGACCAGATGACTAGACAAATGTAGCAGAAGCAGATAAGTTTTTAAGCAGGAGAGGTTTGGACATTACCCAATCAACAAGAGAAGTTCGTCCACCATGACGAGTCGTATCGAGTGCTTTACGCCCACTAATAAGCTCCAACAATACCACCCCGAAACTGAATGTATCAGACTTTGCTGTCAATTTACCAGTTTTAAAATACTCAGGAGCACAATACCCTTGGGTACCCATGACCCTAGTGGAGACATGAGAATCATCTCCAACTGGACCGAATTTTGCAAGCCCAAAATCAGAGAGCTTTGGATTGTATTCGTTATCGAGCAAAATATTAGATGGTTTTAAGTCTCTGAATATAACAGATGGCTTCGCTTCGTTATGCAGGTAGTCCACTCCTTTTGCTGCACCAGTTGCAATTTTCATTCTTGTGTTCCAGTCTAGTGGCTCCTTGTCAGGTGGAAGATCTGCAAAGTTGAACAAATTCAGCCATTCCTAAATTCATCCAGAATTTCCTACAAATAAAATCACACAGAGCGCTTTTGCAAAATCTGTGGGAAATAAAGGAATAGAGAAGTGGTGAGAAGACTCTGCACCATATATATAAACTAAATTAGATTCAAGATACAGATTACAGTCCACTTGTTAGTAACAATCTAACATGTCAAATGCATAAAGCACTGGCAAAAATACTACCGTGAAGATGAGCTTCGAGAGATCCCAAGGGCATGAATTCAAGCACAAGCAGACGTTGGACGCCTTCAGCACAATAGCCAATCATATTTACAAGATTCGGATGGCGCAGAAGAGAAAGCATGAGAACCTCCACTAGGAATTCCTTCTCACCTTGTAAACCTGTTAGATTAAGCTTTTTAACCGCCACAACCTGTCAACAACCATTAATTGTAAGAGTATGAGTTTCAAGTCATTATTCGAATTAACAAGCTATCATGAGACAGCTGAAGTGAATTACCAGAAGCATATACCTGACCAGTATCCAGAAGTTTTCCCTTGTAAACAGACCCAAATCCACCTTCCCCAAGGAAAGTGTCCGGATGGAAGTTTTTGGTTGCTGTTGCAAGGTCTCTATAGTTGTATACACTAGCTTCATTGTGACCATGACTTACATTCTTGGTAACAAGAGACTGCTCTTTGGAATCTGCCTCAGCTCTCAGCTCACGTTTATTGGCACCTGGAACATTCAGCCAAGAGAAATGTAAAGCCTTAAGATGAAAAGGAAATGATACAAGCCATCCTCCCAAAAGAGCAGAAAACATAAGAGAAATCCTACAAACTATAGTACTTAGAAACAATGACAAAACTCATTCATGCCGCCTTCACTCTCTGGAAAACTACAGGTTGACGAAAGAGAAGGTGAAGCAACATTCGAGATTAAACTCATGTAGTCAGAGTGTTCACACAGTCACACTTCACATTCCCATTTCAGATACAGAAAGCTACCAAAAGGGGGAAAAAATGGTGCATGCAAGCAGTGAAAAATAAATCTTCACCAATGGTTTTGGGAACTTGGTTATGAATATCCTCCCAAAACAAACAGTAACAAAGTCGAGCCTTCTCAGGTTTTTGCAAGAAAACAGATGGAACCATATAGTAGATATCCTCCTAAATCCGATCAAGACGAGAAACAACATCCAGTTGATTGGACTCTTACCACTGTTACCCAATTCGCGGTATGAGGATTAATACAGGAACACAATTCGTTTCCTAGTTCTGTTATATTAGCCCACAAGTATACTGCTTGCATGTAACAATTTGCCTTTTCCAAGTTTTGTTATATTAGCCCATAAGTATACTGTTTGCATTTGTTAATTTGCCTTTTCCATATCACATTCAAACTTCACAAGGCTTTAGCGAATTAGGTAACACTGCCTCTTACCGAACGAGGTCAAAGAACCGAACTTTTAATGAACATAAGAGAAGCAAAACCTACTAATGTACTGCACAGCATACATCAATGCTCAACACAGACAGACTGTCAAAATACCAAGATCATAACTTGTTATGAACTAAATAACATTGCACACTCAATGCTTGGCAGTGCTTCAATGTGTTTCAGCTTAGTTCATCATAGTAGTATCTATCTTCAAGGGGAAACGCCTAATTCCTATCTGATAGATGTGAACAGTAGATCTATCAGATAGGACTATACTACATTTTCTGCCACACTATACTACAATTCCTAAAAAATACTTATTTATTCAGAAATTATACTACCTTAAGCTATTTATAAATATACTACATTATTTACAATATATACTCTTTTTTAAAAAAAATGTTTGATAGATATACAACTTTTTATAATCTAAATTCTTATTTTAAAAAAATGTTTGATAGAGGCTCAGCCCCTATCTATCAGATAGGAAGTAGGCATCCCTCATCTTCAAGCATGCCTTAAAGATTATAACTTAAAGTCATTCCAACTGGACTACAAATTAGAATGTAATAAAGGGGAAAACTCTAAAATACTAAAAAATTACAAAACAGGGTTAGTCGATCAATATGAATATTAAAATTGAGTACAAGAACACAGAGCTAAAACTAAATCACCGAGGGCAAGATGTTAAGCAAGCTAGTATTGTACTAATCATAATACATGAATTTGACCTATGTTACTCAGATAAAATGTCCTTGGATTTAAACCCGGGTGTTGGACTCGGCCATTTTATCGAAAAATGATATTATGACACGGGTTTACACACGACACCTAAGGTTAATCAAGTTGTCTAAGAAACAGAGATTTTGACAAGCCGAGAACAACATAAAATTCATAAACACTGAAACAACTTAATAAAACCAAATTAAAAAGACAAAAATGAATGATCAAAAAGAAAAACTGATACCCAGATTACGATCAGGAATGCTAGGAGTTCTAAAAGACTGATACTTCTCATTGAATTCCTCGTAGTTTCTCCTCTTCCTCCACCCAAAACAAAACCAATCAATCATTTGCTTCTTCAACAAACAAAAAACAAACCCTTTTTTTTATATAATATTTCACCTCCCTTCAGAAAAGGGAGGGTTTTTATATAAATTTATAAAGAATCAGAATTAATAAATTGATAATCCCAAGAATTTGCATTGAATATGGAAATGCAAAACAAAAGGAATGTGATCAAGAATAGGGGAAATAATCTTAGCTTAAGCAACAAATGATCTCATTAGATTTAAGGGTGATTATGATGATGATTTTATTAGCTTTTTTGAAAGATAAAAAGGAAGGGGTGAAGAAAAAGGTAAGTGAAACAGAGGAGTATGGAGAGTGCAGTTACAGGAAGAGGAGCGTAGGAGATGCTCGCCGTAATTATGGGTTCAGGCAAAACTTGCAAGTCCCTTTCCCCTTTTTTTCATGTTTTCACATTCCAAGTATGGGAATTTATACATTCTTGTCTACTTTACCAACCCCCCTACACTGGCTACACTAGTAAAGTACTAGTAATTATACATCCGAAAATTGATCTGACTCGAAATTCTATCTGAAAATAATTACGTATTTGTGAACAAGTTTTAAGACCTGAAACTCTTATTTATCCGAATCTGAACGATTATTGAGTTACGTTAAAAACTTACTAATTTTGCAATTTTATTGGAAAAAAGTTAATAAAATAAATCTTAATTTTGCTAAAAGTGTAAAACTAAATATCGTACTTCTTTGTATATATATTGTCTCATTCTCGCTCCTCGGGTTTAAATCGTACCCCCCCTAGTAATTATTGTCCGTAGACCACCTCTGTAGTACTGACCAGTGGAAGCAATTTAGAAGAGGTAATCGATCATGAATGTCATAACGTGCTAGCCTGATTCGGGTTGAGTCGAAATAAGTACGGCTTTTGGGATATCCTTAAAATGGTGCTTTTTAGACCGAAACCCGAACCACGACTTTTGGCTTATGAGCCCAACCTGATTTACAGGTTCTAGACATGATTTCTATAGTAAAACCCAACTTGATATTTTATTAGATCTAAAATTACGCGACTAACACTAAAGTACAAGGCATGGGATGTCGAGGGAATTCAATATTTCTCCATTCTCATAAATAGAGATCTGTATCTGTCAACATTTTAAACTTAATCAATTTATATTTTATGTTATTGGACCTTATCCTTTTCGACTAATTTTTCTTAAACTAAAGTTAATACTCCCTCCGTTTTTATTTAATATGGACACTTTGACTTTTGTTACTATTCACATTCTACTCTTTGACCATCCTATGTTATTTATACATGAGAAAAAAAAAATTCATGTGTGATTTTGTTTGATTCATTTTAATGTGTGATTTTTTAATATCCACTTTTTATCTTACTCATACATAATTAGAGATATTCGTGATCAAATATTTGCATTGACAAGCGTGAATAGTACAAATGTCCATATTAAATAAAAACAGAGGGAGTAATAAAAAAAAATTAAATATTAATTTATTTATTTTGGTGAAAAACTATTAATTTATTGATTACACTAATAAAAATATTTAAAACTATTATAAGTATAGAATTATATTGAAAATAATTCAACTAAATATTTTGATTTATACTTTATGGAACTAACATTGAATTGAACTGAACCAAATAAGGGCTTATTATAGGTCTAAAATGATTTGTATCTGAGACTCAGTTTGGTGTATAAACATTTTCCCGAAACTAAGTATTCTATTTTCAATCTTACATTGTCTGGTTGGCAAAAGAGTGTAAACCATTTTCCCTTATACTCCCTTCGTACCAAAAAGAACGAAATGTTTGGCCTTTGCACTTTCTCATAGGCAAAATTTCTTAAGGTCAAATTAAAAAGATGATTAGGCTTTTAGGGAGAAAAGTGTGGTTAGTGACTTTCAAACTCCAACCACCACCTTCAACACCGACCACCACGCCAACCACCACCTTCACCGACCATCACGCCAACCATCACCTTCAACACCGACCACCACGCTAGCCACCACCTTCAACACCGACAGCCAAGAACACCACCGCCAAACCCAGCAAAAAAACCACAGCCGAACCCAGATTCGTCCCCCACCGCCTAACCACCGCCAAACCCTAACTAGAAACCGTCCACCACAAACCCTAGCAACCATCCACCACGAACCCTAGAAACCTTCCACCACGAACCCTAGAAACCGTCCACTACGAACCACCGCCAAACCCTAACTAGATCGAACAATGAACCACCGCCATCGAACCCAGAAATTTAAACAATGAAATCGCACCCACGAACCCAAACCATCCCCAAACCATCGAGCCCTAGAAATTCAAACCCAGAAATCGCACCATTCACCACCACATAAACCATCGGGACCCAGACGGAACCAAGAAGCCACCGTCGAACACCATCGAGCCCAGAAATCGCACCCCTACAGGTACTTGCTTCGACGTCGTGGTGCTGGTTAAGGTTTTGTGATGGTGGTTAGGGTTTTGTGGTGGAATTGGTGGTGGTTAGGGTTTCGTGGTGGAAGTGGTGGTGGTTAGGGTAAAATTGGGTTGACTATGGTGTTGGGTGGTGATGGATGAATTTGTGTAATTGGGTTATGAGTTGTTAGAAATTATTAACTTTAATTATTTTTAGTTAAATTATAATGATGATTTGGAATGTTTTAATTATGATTAAGTAATGGCATTTTTGTAATTAAAGCAAAAAAAATTTACCTAAAATGGAAAGTTTGCAAATGTTGCATTTTTTTTGTTACAGCCAAAAATGGCAAATGTTGCATTTTTTTTTTATACGGAGGGAGTAGTAAAATAGCTCTTCCATCAATTGTCTTATATGGTACTAAATAATAAAAAACATTTTATAATAACGTTTTCCATTGAAATTGTTTGGCGCGAAAATCATTTTACACTGAAATTGTATAACACTCAACCAAATGGAGCATTAGGAACTTGTTTCAAAAGCCAAAAGAAAAAACAATGAAAGAGAGAGCAGATCTGACTTTAACAACTAAAAAGAGCGAAACATAATTAAGTGCTAAGCAGTAAGCAACCTCCTCTTGCAGCTTTGGCAATTACCAGCAAATTAATCCCAAATCTTTGCCATAATCTTTTACGTTTACGTGTGGGCTAAGATAACGAGGGCATGCATGCCTTTATTCCGTGATTCTTACTTATTAATGCTTTTTCTAAAGATCACCCAAGTCATGCTGCATTGCTGCCTAAGATTAGCTGCTACTTGCTAATGCTAAACTAACATATATAAGCGTCAAATTGAAGATCTTCTCAACTTAATTTTAGCTTAATTTAATATATTATTGCTAAATTTAACTTAGCAGTTACTTAATTTTTTGTTTACTAAGCTTAACTCTTTTGTTAAAACTTAAAAGTAACGTACTGTATTGTTGCTAAATCTTCGATTGTTAGGTTGAGAAATACAAACCTTATTAGAATTAAGGCTATGTTCTCTTCATCTAAATTTTTCCGATATGGTCTGATCTGAACTTTTCTGATCTGATAAAAAAATTTTGATCTGATCTGAACTTATTATAGCTGTTTTTTGTTCTTATTATTATCTGATCTAATTTGAATTTTTCTAATCTGATCTGATCATTACAAAAATAAGCACTGGAGTGTTTAAATAAATTGAAAAGAACATAGCCGAATCACAGTGATAATAGAAGAATAATAGAATTTCAATGGCAAAATTGTGTTTAAAAAGATTGGGGGATTGGCCCCCCATCCGACCCGTATCCGACCCGTATCCGCCCCTGTTTATTCCCCTCTAACCAAAAACAATCAAGAGGAATTCCCTTAAGAGCATGTACAATGGTAAGACTATCTTACTAGTCTTACCATATTTCTCATTCTCTCTCCTTTCCTCCTTCTTACACCTCATATCCCACTAAATCTCCACTAACTTATCTATTTTACTTTACAATGGGTAGATTGGTTTTAATTGGTCTTTCTATTTCTCTTTCCTACTTTTACTATATCCCACCATATACTCTATTTCTTACCCAAATATAGAAAATTTTTATTTTTATATAGACTAGATTATTTATATTCAAATTTTTATTAGTGAGAGATTAATTATTAAATATGCATTTTAACTTATTACTTTTGAATATAAAAGTATGTGTACCGAGTTACGCTAAATAACAGTTACTTACTTGGAATAACTATTTACATAAAGTGAAAATTGAGGTAAGGTTTATTGAAATAGCTTTTCAAATTCCTTTATTTATTGGCTTAATTATGTGAATATAACTTGATTTTGGTAGGAAAAAATGAGTAGAAAGAAAAATAGGTTAGAAAAAAATGTGAAAAATTATGTCAAATTTAGACTTAATTTATAGACAAAAACAAAATATAACCGTTGGTACAAGCATTTTTTATTAATTATTGATGTTATTTTTATTTACCATTAGAATAAAAGAGCCATTGTAAAATGTTTGTAGAAAATGCAAAGTCTCATTCATTCCCCTTCTACCTTCTATGCGTCACTGCAGCATGCAAAAGTTTAATGCTCTATCCAAGTGGCATGCTGTCATTGGCTATTACATTAAACAAAAAAGAAGAATCAACTTGACTTGCTGACAAATAGCCACGCGGACGACTTTGAGGGGTTTGGGCTCGCCATCCGAGGCAGCCACTAGTCCGGCAGTAGAGACCAACCCCTTTCCTTCCCAAAACTAGACTAATTCCTACAATGGTAAAACCAATTAAAACTAGTTTTTAGCATTCTAAGACCAACTAAAACTCCCCATCGTACATGCTCTAAGATATACAGAGGGTGAAATCAGATTACCTAAACTTACAAAATTTTAGATTTCCTGTGTATGTATGTATTTACTACATTGATGAGACTGGAACCTTAACCGCTGTCTTTTTCTTGTATTTGCAGTAGGATTGCAGATGTTCTTCATCTATTGTGCCCAAACCAGATAGTCGGACACCATACATCTTTAGTCTCCGAATATCTCGTGGAATCGGAGATTGCCAAATCCCGTCCCACCAACCCGGCGGAATAAGTGGTGTGTAGGCACATTGTTTGGGCTGTCTGTGACAACTTAATGGGCCAGCAAACCTGTTCCATGCATGACCCCATCCGATCTGATTGCTCAGTCCATTTTTCAGCAGGGTGCTCTGAAAGCTGCTTAGGAATGAAAAAGCAGGATTCATGTTGGCATTTTCATCTGAAAGAAAAAGAAGGGAAGAACAGTCAATAACATTTACATAAACATCCCAAGAGGAAAAGTGAGATCAGGAAGCACTGTAGTACCAAGATTATGAGCTGCAGCTAATGCTGCAATTAACTGGGCATAGGTTGTCCCAACTCGCCTATTGGCCCCTGAAATGACGGCATATCTTGCTCGTGATGCAAGGAAGAAATCCACAAATGCCACCCATCTAGGTGCTGGACCCCAGTCTTTGACCCTGAATCCTAAAGTATTTGACTTGCTGAGCTCAAGAGATATATTTTTTCTGAAACGTTTGTAATCGAAGTGAAGAACCTGTGAAGATAGTTCTGATGTTAATAGTAGCAGAAGCACGCAGAAGTTCCTCCTCCTAAATCTTGAGATGAATAATCTAGAAGCAGTAAGTGTTGAGAATAGTTTGAGATACTAGTATGGCTTTTGTCATGTCTTGGGTTACATCACATTCAAGTTAAGTATGGACAGATTGGAATGAATACCTCCGCAAGTTCTTCTAAACTCGGTTTGATTGTGCTTATGAAAGAGGGGGTATCAGAGACCAAGACCACCTTGGGTCTTGCCACCTGCTCCAGGTTCTGCGCGGCTTTTCTGATGCAGCTTAGTGCAGCTTTCACTGGCCACAGTGACCTACATAACCCATGCACCATTGAAATTTCACAGCATTTGATGGTCCAAACACACAGGAAATGAGTGACATAGAACTCAGTCATTGCATTTGCATCTGGATTAAAACATCTCAATGCTTATACAAAGGAGTTCCAAGAACGTGTATAATATCAAACAACCGATTCAGAAATTCAATTTACATGCCCCAGAACTTAAAAAATCTGGCTTTCCTCTCACAGCTACTACTTTCTTGTTTAGCAACTTTTTTAACATTTAAGTTTTTGCTAGCCTCTCTTTTAAGTAGATTTTACTAGTAACCTTGTCCATTGAAAGCGAGATATTCCATGATAAATTGAAGGAAGCATAAAACGCTTTCAAATATATTACCTACTGTATCTACTCTTCATGTGTAATTACCTGAAGCCAAGTTGCCCCACCATGGTTCGAATTCTCCCATTTAAACAGGAAAATCCAACGCTTGTCAGGTTCTGCTACATTGGTGTTCCACATAACCATTTTAGCATCAAATAGAAGTAGATAGCCATTAGTTCCCTTTTTTGATTATATGAATCAAGATCTAGAGGGATGTATCATGGTTCAGAATAAGGGGTATGATAGGTCTTCAGTAATCAGATCTTTGAGCCAGGGAAGCATTTATGGTTCCCTCTTATCCTGGTTCCTCTCCACATTTTTGATTCTGGTTCCTTTAAGTAATCATAATCTTTGCACAACACCTATAGATTATTCAAGCCTAAACGATTGCAACGTGAGAAAGTTTTTCATCACAATTTAAAAGACCATTGATTATGCCTTAAGTTTCCTTTAGCAACAGCTATGTACCTCACCATTAATTTTCTAAGATGTCTATGATTTATTCATGTACGGCCACATAAGATAAACCTAGTCAGGTACGATGCTTCTGCCACCACATCCACCACACACTCATCTGCCTGTTCCTCCTATGCCTCTTATTCATTCTAATGTAAATCGCTGTGATTTACTTCGTTGCGTCTATCTACTACTCCCAAGTCCCAACAGTATCGGGGTTAAAAATATTTTTAAGAACGAAAAACTTTTTATGGGGCAACTTCAGTTCCAGAAAGTGTTGAATAATAGGCGTACAACATGCAAGTACCAACCACCTTATTGTATCTGCTAAACTACTTTCCTAACTATCATTAACTTAAAACTTTTCCCTAGATGAAGTGATACTAGAAACATTATGACCAACTGATAAGGACAGGATAACAAACTTTCACTTTACATAATACACAGGATAGAAATACAGGGAAAACAATGCCCTAACTTAGCCTAATTAAGTAGAATCGTCTTGTACATCTCTGCTACTCAACTAAGAATGGATCACAATCAGACGGAAGACTAGCAAATAAATTTTGTGCTTGCTAATAATGCAAATAATTTTTTGTTATTAAGGAGAAATTTGTAAATTACAGTACCTGTTCATCAGCATCCGCATATGCAATGTGATATCTGGCGCTTCCCCGTTGGCAAGAACAGCCTTAACTGCAGCTTCAACACCAGGAGAAGGAGATATAAGAACTCGCATCAACTCTCCGAAAACATTAGGTCTAGAGTGAAGTTCTGGCTTTCCAAACAGCTCAAAAGCCGCACTCCTCATCTCAGGATGCACATTCTTTAAGAAAAACTGAGCTGCCACAGCATCTGTTGTATTTTGCAACCTATAATGAAAAACGATACTACTTTTTCAAATCTTCATTCTATCACATCCAGCAAGAAAATTGTTCTTCATTTTACCATATGATAGGCTGTTCCCACTTCCTCCAATTGCTGCAGAGTATGTTTGTACGCAAAGGCTTTTGAAAATCATCAATGCGAACAGCCAAATGGCGACCATATTTGGTCACACAACCATTCTTTTTCCATAATTGTTTGACTTCTTTCAGGGTAAATGAGACATTACTGTAAGTAATATACTCCTCAAAAGGATACTTTCCCCTGAAAACAAAAAAGTGTACAATTAGCGCTTGAGCACGACAGGAGCTCAACCATATCTCCTCTATCTAAAAACAATGCTACGCCGTGCGTCTCAAATACAGTGTCACAATGAATCCGATTTGCCTATCAAATGGTCAAGTAGGTGTAACTGGTTACAATGATCAAGATTAACTCATCAAAATTCCTGTAGTACCCTACTGCAAATAATAGTGTGTAATGTAATCCCCTATCAACACCATTCGCTCTATGTGTTAAGAGATTCAAAGTATATGCTAAACGAGTAAGAAAAAGGCTTGAAAGAGAACCAATATGCCTGGTTTGGCCGAGGATGAAGGAGCGATTTAGCATGATGCTTAATGCTGCAGATGTTAATATCTTGTACATTTCATTCCCAAATCCAGCTTCAGATGCTTTTGCTATGACAAAACCATGCCGACAAAATTTCTCTGGAGGCAGCTGCCGAACTCTTGAAGGACCTGAAATTGAACACAAGTAAGAAACTTGCTTCAAGTTGCATATTCAACACAAGTACCTATATGCAACAAATGCAGTATAGCACTACAACCTCATTTAAGCATGCTAAATGACATGGGATTCATTTAGTGTTGCAAAACACATATGTCTCATACACAATAAGTACCACAAAGTGCGAGATAACAAGATCTACCCACTTGGCCTTTTCTAACAAACAATTCCATAAATTCGGACATACTAAGAAATCACTGGCCACAGAGAATTTTCCAGGACTAGGATTCAAAATGTAGCATACCCTATTTTTTTCCACTACATCAAGGAATGCAACAGTAAAACAAAAACCTGCTTTCCAATTTAAACACCAATTACCACTTCATACTTAAACACCATGAATTTGCTGTTTCTTATGCCAGATTCACAACATAATTCAGATACATTACGCAATTACTGCCAAATTACAAAGCAATGAACAGTAGCAAAGTAGTAACAACCGCTCCTGAACCTAGTTGTGGCAATAACCTCTTATAGTATCATACAATTTGCATTCAACAAAATTGTCATGAAATGTGAATAAATAATAAACCTTATATGACATATTTCCTCCATTATGTAATACTTTGTTTTTCACGTTTGTCAATGCAACATTTGAGTCGATACTTACATAGATTGACACGATGCTAATAAGATTGTATGTCACCACTCACTTAATTAATGGTCAAAGTGAAGTACGTGAATAGCGTTAAAGTCACATTATTGCATAATTTAAAGAAGTATGAGCACAGCTAACACTAGTGGTAAATAAAAGCAATTATATAAAAAGAAAAGGCAAAAAAGAAAGGATTACCATTGATTAGAAAATGATGGTTAATCAATCTTCTAACACGAAGAGATTCTTTCCAAGTAGCAAAATCAGCCCCAAAGCCCTCCCCCATCTCCTCAACAGTAGCACACGACGAAGACGACGTTTTGCCAACCCCATCACTCTTAATTTGAGAGGAGGAAGAAAACAAAGAAGAAGAAGAAGAATTCAAATCTGGGTTATTAACAGAAATTGAGATTAAACTAGAATTAGAAAATTCATGGTAAGATGTAATAGAAAAAACAGGTTGAGTAGAAGGATCTACAAGCTTAATACTCAACAAAATTAATCCAGTAATGGTAAGCATTCCCATTAATAAAAGCATAGATTTAATTGAATGTAACAACATTCTTTTTCTTGACCAAGTTATTATTATTCCCATATTCTATCTGGGTATGTGTTTTTGTTTGTTCAAGATATATTCTGGACAAAGATTTTAAAGAAAGATTGAATCTTTTAAATTGCAGAGAGCTGACATGAGAGCTGGAAAATGGAAAATGGAAAATGGAAATGTACGTTTGTGTTGTGTCTCTTTTTAAGCTTTTTTTTTGTTGTTTTGGGTTAGCTTTATTTTAAAGAGATATAGAGGAGGATTTTACGCGGTGATGGTAACGATATAAATTTGTACGTGTCAGTGTCACTTTCTTGGATTTGCATGATATGAACTGGGAGCCGTAGGTTTCTACATTTTTGTATTGATTTGCATGATATTGATTTGCATTTTTGTAGTTTGCACCAAAGTTTAAAGGAGTCGGTGTGTTGTAATGTTATCTTTGAGGTATCTTAGTGAACTACATTTAATGTTGATTTGAAAATAAAGTGAAGTTCATTTATTGTTGTATAGATCTATTAAATGGATAATTATTGATGTTTAGTATGTGGGGATGAGAGGCTATGTATTAGAAAATGGAATGATTATTAGTGAGTAGAAATTTATAAAGATAGTTTCATGTTCGTATTTGTTAGAAAATGATTTTTTTTTGCGTAATTAGAGAGCCACAAGGACAATCTCAACTTTCTGCATACCCTGTTACATGGAATCTCAAAATTGTGTATAGTGGTTCATCTGGTTTTTGAACAAAAACGTCATTTTTAAGGAAAAAAACTCTCTCCCTTCTGATGAGTGATAAAAGACTAGTGGTTAGTGGGCAGCTTGGCCACTAACTAGGATAAGCTAGTCATTTCACAATTTAAAGGAGGGGTAAAAAGGTAAATTTAACATTGTTGTTTCATATTTTATCATGTTTTAACCATCGTTTTAGTATTGAAACGATGCATTTATGCATGGTTCTGCTATTTTCCACTAGATATTACGCTTGTTTGTAGTTTGGTGTCTTTTGAGCTATTTCAAGGACATTAAAGCTATTTGGAGATGGAATAGGTCATTTTGAAGCACGTACATGTTCATTAGAGACTCATGATCGCGTTCGGGGTTCACTTTGATGC
Organism: Patellifolia procumbens; assembly: GCA_947645195.1. Lineage (NCBI taxonomy): Eukaryota > Viridiplantae > Streptophyta > Magnoliopsida > Caryophyllales > Amaranthaceae > Patellifolia > Patellifolia procumbens. Next base: position 8,899,563 of record CANSGD010000144.1, read on the forward strand.
AATTGGAGAGTCAATCGGACCTGTTGATATACACATGGCACTGTCAGGTTTGAATTAGATGGTAGCATATTCAGCAACTTGCGTCGCGACGGGACTTCTGTTTTCAGACAACAGCGACAAACAACAACCAAACATGCTTGTGATTGTATTTAAGCTTCCCCAACATGATTGTATTGCCATAAAACATCCAATTTCATACTAAGACATATTATAAGCATCCAATTCCTACCTAACATAATAATTCATGAAACTTGACAAATTCCTCATTATACGATACTAACATAATTCTTACAAGACTAATACTTAGGGTAGAGCATGTATTTTCATAGAATTAAGGACTTCAATAAATCTAGCACAAACATGGATTAATGGAATAACTAATATTCACACAAATGGCTTAACATGGTGGATCTTTCAAATAAATTAACGAAACCACTACACATAAACATAATTACAACTTCACGTAACAACTTGAGCAGGAATTCGAAGGTAATATTAACATGGATTCGACACTAAACTAACATCATGAATTCATGATAAGGAGAAGATTTCAGGTCAAGAATAATAAATCATGCATATTTCTAAGTATACGAAAAATCAAAAGAAAACTTAACTAATAACAACATGAATATTACTCAAGCCTAACCTCTTTTCCTAAACCTTTAAACCACGTGAAAATAATATGGGGGTAGTGTTAGTTACCTTGTGTTTCGGTAGATATTTGCCACAAAATGAATGAGAAAAGTAGGAGAAGAGTGAATAAGATTGTTTTTAATAACTTCCCGAAAACCTGTTTGTCACATTGCTTAGAACGAAACTTGCGACTACTCCTTTCAAATTCAAAAACCGATTGCACCAAGAGCAAGATCTTTCCGAATAAATGGGGAACTTTATGCTCATTTTTTTGAATGAGCAAGCACTCCTATTAAATGAGCAATACATGTTGCCCAAATGAGCAATATGGAGATGAGAAACAACGGAGGAGGGAGAAAATAAGATGATTTAAAAATTTTATGTACTTGAAATTTGGTTGTGTGATTGATGCCATAATAGTGATTTGAGGTATTCGATTTGTTAATATTGCAATATTGTGTTCCTCCAATATTAAAATCAGTAGATTGATGCTTTATACAATAATTTGTTATTCCGTTGTTGATTGATTTCAAAGCTTTATTTTAAAGGTAAAAAAAGTTCCAAAGTTTTCAAATTTTGTTGCAACAAAATTGAAATAAGTGGAGATTTTATTGTAATAAAGCAAAAAAAAAAATCACCATGTATGAACTTTTACTATTTTGACTTTTAGTGTAATTTTATGGAGATATGAGTTTTCAAGGTGTTATTCACTGTTGCTGGAAAAAGGGAAGAAAATGGTCCTTTTCATATGCATTAATTACAAACAAACTCGTACCCTTCTAATTTATTACGAAAATGTCCTTGGGGGAAGGAAGAGCGTTATACGTGCGAGTGTAGGATGAATGCAGGGCCGACGGTGCAACCTACCCACATAACCCGAAGTTGATGGGCCCTCCATTTACAGTAATACGAGATTATTATAAGAAGGTGTATGTTTTGGTGTTAGCCTAGTGGTTTATGTGGTGGGATGAGAAGTTATTGATGATGAGAGGTTGAGATCTCCATTGGATGTGGTCCAATTTGGGCTATCAATGAAAATATTCACTAGAATTTCGGGAGACTAATAAGAAACCTGTTATGGAGAGTGTAATGACGAGCTCCCTTCCAAAGAATATTAGAGCAATTTCAAATCTTCCATTCTAGCTTAGGGTTTGTGTCTTTTGTAACCACCATTTAGAGATGACTTCGCACCTCCTATTCTTTTGCACCTATGCTCTAGATGTCCTTGCTCATTTAAATGCGAGTTCGAATAGGCCTATCTTCTGTCCCTTCTTGATCCCGCACTCTATGTTAGACTTTGTCTTAATCAATCCATATTATAGCATTAACTTAAAAAGCAACTCTAAACTTTGCTTTGTTTGATGGTTCATTTTATTTTTTGCAACTCCCCCATCTTCTCAGCTTTGTATATTTCCCCGCTTAAAGCGAGCATCATAATTTAGAATTATTTCAATGATTGAGTGGTAAAGAAACAACATGAGATCCTTCTTTCACCGAAGCCCAACCCCAAGCCTTCTCCCCAAAAGAAGGGGCCAAGCTCTGTGCTGCTCCCCAAGCTTCTTTGAATTAAATTTTTTGACGTCTTTGAGCTAAACAATGGGAATTCAACGTTGGTTTATTGCAGCAAGAGAATTTGGTCTATTGCTTAGGAGTCTGATACGATTATTTATGATACTGTTTTGGATGCTTGTAGATTTCATGTGATTCAGTTCCTGCATTACTTTATGGCCAATGTAGGCCATAGCCCAAAGGTACCCCTCCTCTTCAGGTTCCCTCCCTTTAATGTTGATCTCTCTCTCTTCAATAGTAAGGATGTCTAAATTTAGTCTCCAATTTAAAGTATCAACCAAATTTTTTCTACTTCCACTAACGAAAAAAGAAGTTTTGTCATAAAAAGAGGGATTTTTTTGTTCAAAATCACCTGAACTTTTCACGTTTTTAGAAACTCCACCTTAATGATTTTTCTTTATAAATTTCCACCTACCATTTCCAATTTTATTAAAATCTCCCACCACTTAACGATTTTTGTGAAATTCCGTTAACAAAACGGTTAACGGGTAGAGTAGACCTCACATATGCATTTTATTATTAATTTACACTGAAATCGAAGTCAATTTTATCATTTTAAGGGCAAAATCTCAACAAATTTGGACCAAGTTTGTAACAAATTATAACTATTTGGAAAGAATTGCAACTATTTCAAGTTCGATTTCATTTACAAAATGTATATGCGGGACCCACTTAACGGTTTTGTTAATGGAATTTAAAAAAAATAGTTAGTGGTGGAAGTTTTTATTATAATTGAAAATGGTAGGTAGCAATTTATAAAAAAATTCATTAAAATAGGAATTTCTAAAAACGTAAAAAGTGTAGGTAATAAGATGTGATTTATCCTAAAAAGAGCAATACCTAGGAATATCAAGGCTTACATGTTACAGCAGTCGGCAGCCTCAGGTGTAGAAATTAAGGAAAGACAATAGTATACAACTATAGATTATGAAAAATCAAATTTTAGTGAAGTAAGTGAGCTAGGATGACGAAATCTCCCAATCAAACTAAAGATTAAAATCAAAGGAGAGAGAAAAACCAAAAGAGAAGATCCACCCTAAAAACAACAACAATAAAAAATACTACTACATACATTAACATTACATAACATTAGAAGGGCAAATCTGGCACAAACTCACTTCTCAATTCTCTCTCTCGCCCCTCTTCATCTATTATCATCTCCTCTCAAAAACTTCAAAAATTGTTCATCCCCTTTTTCTCTTATTCTCCTCTCTATCATCTAAATTCTGCTCCACTCAATTCAATCAACACCTAATTTAGGAATTAGGATGATTACACCTTTCAATTCACGCTACTATACCTAAACTTCTTCTTCTTCAATTCAATTCATTTCAATTATTTTATTTCTGGGGTTTTTTACTGCATATTCTTTAATTTCCTGGTTAGTTTTTTTCTTTCTCTACACTCTGCTTATACATAATTACATTGCTTCCCCCTTTCCATTCTTCTTTAGAATTTTCATTAATTTTGTTATATTTGTTAATGTCATTATTAGGGTTTCTTTGCTAAAGTTTGCATCTTTTTTCTGTTATTCTATCTTTTTTATGTTCTGTTTTATTGTTTGTTGCTTCTTTTGAGTATTTCACAAGTGGGTATTGTATAAAGCTGCTGTCTTTCTATTTACATACTATTTTTTTGGGGCATTTGATGAGTAGGTTGTTTTAACTGTTTGAATTCTTGACGATTTTACATTTGGGTTGACCTTGATTATTATGTTATTCTACCCGCTTTCCGTTTATATCCGTTTTCTTTAAGTTCTATCCACAATTGTTATGGCCCATGGTCTACAAATGACGATTTATGTTAGCCGACCCCAAATCATTTCGGGTAGTAGTAGTAGTTGTTGGTCTACAAATGCTGAATTGATATTGATTATGAACGTTTTGGTTCATATCAATGGTGGTATATTCAACAAAAAAGGGTATGCTGAACAGCTGAAGTAGTATGTGAAAACACATGACCACCGCGCTATATTAAGAAAATGATATCTTTGGTTCTGAATTCCGATTTACAACAATTGTAATTTAGTGAAGTAATACTATTTGTTCCCTTAAAAATATACTACTTGTTGATATGAACTGTGAAACGCTCATCCGTGATCGGTGATCACCACTTTTGCTGGACTCTCTGAAGTGATGTTATTTAGCACTTGACTCTCTTTGGTTTAACTTGATGTTAGTTTGATAAGCCTTTGCTTGGATTCAATAGGGAATTCTAGTTGTAATGATTTGATATTTGGTCGGATTTACTGATTATGTACCATTTGCATTGGAGTTGTGTTTGTATTGAAGTAGGCTTTAATCTGTCTAAACTCATGTTCATTGTAAGTACACAGCTTTTCAATTAAGCTTATTCTTCAATTAGGCTGGCATGCATCTAGCTATGCGTCTCCGTGAATGCCTGGATATTTTTGGTGCTTCATTGTAATACTTTATTATCTTACCTAACGAAACACCAAAAATTCCAGAAAATTGTTGAAGTTTATGCTATTGATATAATTCCAAGTTTACAATACAAATTTTCGACCAGTGCCAAACATTTACCTAGATATATCACCCTTCTAACCTTATTTATCATGTTACTAGTTCAAAGTACACTATTAACAGGAAAATTAATATTAAACAAACGGAGTAGCTAATTATTATTTATTACACTATATTATTAATTTATCGAGGGCTTTGGCCCTCTTCTTCACCAAAAAAAACTGTATATTAATTTAGAAAAATGACTTATCTGTAAGCTTTGGAGCGTAACACTCCCTAATTTCTTTAATCCATGTGTTAGAAAGTTTAATTAACTTGATCTCCTAACTTCCAAACGAGTATTGCCTGTCAAAAAAATTGAGAATACTTCTGGGTTATAATTCAATGTGGTACTAAGATGAACAGTTCAGATTGCTCATTACTAGTATTTGCCCACTCTAATTCAAGAAGAGAAAATTGATGAACAGTTCATTACATATATACTCTGTACTTATCAGGAATAAATATGTAATGGGTAAGAGAGACAATTGGATGCCCTTTGGAAATTAAGGCCTTGTTCCATTGTTCATGTTGCACCGGCTTTTAGCCAGCCATGGTTAATATGCTATTGTAGCTTCTCTCTGTTCATCAGCTAGTCAAGGTCGTTGATATATGAGTTTTCATTGCTTTTATTTGGTCATGAATATTTTCATTTTTGTTGAGAAGCACTGACACAATTTCATCATCTGTTCTGATTTTGAAGCTTTTTTTTTCCGTGTAAAGGTCCACCAGGTAGCAACCTGCCTTTTTGTAGCTGTGGTGGACTTGCTCAACAAGAGACAAGCAAGAATGAGTAGCACATTTAACCCCCAGATTTTGGTAGAGAAGTTAACAAAGCTCAATAATTCTCAACAGAGCATAGAGAGTATCCTTTTTGCCGAAATTATTACACTGTTCACCTTTTTTTTATTAATTTTGTTTCTTGTTGGTTTGTTTGGTTTTGCCTTTAGAATAGGTTAAATCAGAAATAACTCCAATATGATTTGGGAATTATTTGAGCATTTGCATAGAGGAAAAGCTATTGCTTGCTCTTATTATCTATTCATTTCTAAGATGTTCATTTTAAAGCTAAATTGTTTTTTTTTGATGTCTTGTTTACTCATTTTCCCCTTTGAAGAGTTGTATGTAGCTACTGCATGTCATGTTAACCAGTCTATATTGACTTTTTGATTCCATATAAATCAGTGAATCTCATGTTTTATATCTACGTATATATTAATGCATGAGCATAAAGAGGCGCTTCTTGGGGATAATGTACTAGTCTATAAGCTCGTATCTAATTATTCAAATATTTGTTTTTTTTTTAATTTCCTTGTTTTTTTCTTGTGAAGAGTTTTCTTGTTCAAGCTTCTACTAATGTCATTTCTGTGTACTTTTCGCCGAGTCAAGTTTTATTGCTTTATTTAAATTTTGTTTGTGCGAGTAATATATATTTCCCATTTGTATGTGTTGCTTATAAAGTTAAAAGTTTCAATATTCAGTAGCTTTCATGAATAATCTATGCTCCGCAAGACTTTTTTTGAAAATGAAATCGTTTATTTATTGCGGGTGCGTTCTTGTCACTATTTAAAACTAGCTGAACTTATCTGAGTTGTTAAGACACATTGTAGTTGTACTTGGCTTGCCCTTATTCGAACTTATATATACCTGATTTTTTTTTTGTAATATGATAAAAACATGCCTTCATGGTTAATTGTTTTTTGTCGCTCTGTGAGTTTTTGGAGTTTTGGACATGCTTTAAGCTTGTCATCCTTGATTTAAGAAAGCTTTGTCGCATTGGTGTATCTTTCACATGAATAAAGCAAAATTAGTGGTTGAAACTTGGGACAAGCAATTTCATAGCTCTCCACGTGAGCAAAGGTTGGCTTTCCTGTATCTTGCAAATGATATCTTGCAAAATAGTCGGAGGAAGGGTGCCGAATTTGTCGCTGAGTTTTGGAGAGTCCTTCCCGAAGCACTTCGTGATGTTATACGCAATGGGGATGATTTTGGGAAGAATGCTGCTCGTAGACTGGTGAGTCTTTTTGCAACTTGTAAGTGCCAACTAATGTTAGAAATCCTCTTAGTGTTTTCTGTTCATAAGATGACTGCTTTGCACAATCTATCACTAGCTTTGATTCATTTTCACATGGCATATGCCCTATGATTGTGGAGCATAAAATGCAAGGAGTATGCTATTTTAAGATTGTTTTGGATACTGAGAGGCTAAGAAGCAAAAATAGGATGCCCCAAAACAGCTAGTAGGACTTGGTTAGGTTGTGCATAAACGCTTTGAGGCCCAAAAAGGCAAAAACTAAAAAATGAGAAAAATAGGAAGAAGCGCCTAATACATACCTGACTTAGATTTGAAGACCAACCCGCTGAAGCTCCTTGCGCCTCTTTTCCTCTCATCACAAAGTGCGAATAGTCCCCTCTCCCTCCCGAAAGGGAAAATAAAAGCTCTTGGGCCTTAGATGAGAAAACCCTACATCTACTCCGTACTTTAATTGGTAGGAAGGTAGGGTTCATAAGGCCTTTTATGACCTCAGAAGTCGATTGTCAATTTGTCATTGTTGTTTCTTCGTGACTGTTGACTGATTGAGGTGGTCGAGAGAGTATGCTAGAGGCATACATAAAGAGGCGTAGAAGATTAATAGAGGAGGGAGGGACACCAAGTAAAGCTAAAAGGGTGGATGTTCTCAATTTGTCTCGTTTTCGTTCTCTCTTTTAACTTATAATCTCGTAATTTTGTTTTTCTTCTTTGAATAAAAAATGAGTTTTGTTTAGATTTCAAAATGCAAATTGAAGATATTCTCTTGAAAGAATGTGTTGTTATAGAACTAATGTTTTATGTAATACTACCTCCGTCCCATATTAGCTGCAACAGTTTGACTGACACACTTGCCAATGCACAACTTTGCCAATATATTTAACTATCAATTAGTAAAAATATGAAAAATTTATATGTCAAATTTATACATTGAGACAAATCTAAGAACTTCTTATTTACTAAAATTTGGTTTAATATGTTAGTGAAAATCATGGTTAAAGTAAGACATATGAATAGTATAAAAGTCAAACTGTTGCAACTAATATAGGATAGAGGGAGTATTTTTTTTTCAGAAGTTTTGATCTCTTATTGCTTATAACTCTTCTTTCTATCTCATATTTATTTTCATGCTACTTAGGTGTGTGAGCAGCCTATAGGGGACATGGGGTCATGCACTTATGGAGATTGGTGTAGTAGTGTTGTAGGATTAAGGTTTTGAGTTTTATTTTTCTCTCTCCACTTCTCCCGAAATTCAAAGATGAATGAGAAGCTATCGGCATTGGCTAGGATTTGCGGACGCTGTGCTCTAAAGTCTTATCTTCCTAAATGAGGCATAGTTACAAGTTAGTGACTTCGATGCTGGAAAGATGTAAGATGAAGATATTTTCCTGAACTAAGAAAGTTGAGCCTAGGACTTGTTGTCAAAAGCATCTGAATTCACCACGTTTTTAATCGGAATTGATGCATTCTAGTTTGTCTGCCGTAAGGAGCTTCTTTTGCTGAACAGAGGTGATATAATGATTAAGAGGTCGGACTGGAGGGGTGATTTGTGTTATTGCCTTGAAAACACTCTGCCGTCATCTTAAAATGACTTGACATAAAGGAATTCATTTGAAGTAATACAGAAGTCAAATGACACATTGCACTAGGAGATCTTGCTTATGTCTTGTTGCAGGAGGACTTCAGGTATCATGGATAGAGCGAGTCGTGGTCGGTTTGGTAAAAATGACTCACCAATTGAAAGTTCAGGCTTATAAAACTAAGAGCATTAGGCATTTTCGTTATTACGGGTGCTGATAATACGAAAGATTTTATGTGTGGGGTGTAAGCATTTTAATGGAAACAAGTTCTTGATTTTTTGAGGTTATAGTTGATACATACTTCCTCCATTCCTTGGAAACAATTGTGCCACACAAAAGTTTGACCATTATCTTTATTATCCATTAATAAAACATTAACAAACATTGATATTTTGATAATGTACATTAGAACTCATCCAAGAATATAATACATGATGACATTTTTTTTGTATATGACCATATGAGTGAAAAAGATGGTCAAATATAGTACTCTCTCTATCCCCAAAACAAATGCAACTCAAACTGGCACACTTTTCGATGAAAAACTTTGACAATTTGTATGTCTAATTTTCTATTAGTAGAAATTATGAAAATAAATATGTTGAAATGATCCGGAGACATCTTACACGCTCACATTTTTATTTTTATTTTTATTTTTTAGTCAATAATTGGGTCAAAGTGAGATGTATAAATAGTATAAAATTCAAAATGTTGCCGTTTTATTGAATAGTGCGAGAGTTGAAGTGTCCAATATTTGTGTAAAGGAGGAACTATTATTTTTTAAGGCCATCTCTCTTGTGATAAAGGTGTGGTGTACATGACACCCCATGCCAAAGCATAGGTCCCTTATTGGATGAAACTAAGGGGCCATTTTGATAGGGGCTTCCAGAAAAGGCAAGTTAATGGAAACTCTAGTTACCCTTATACTCCCTCCGTTTCCTAAAAATCGTTACACTTGCAAAAACACAAGAACCAAGAAAGTGGGTAGTAAAGCATGACAATGATAGGAAAAAGTAACTTTAGGAGAGATAATAAAGAATAAAAAATTAATTTTAGGAGAGTATAAAGAATATAAAATTGGTGGCGTCATATATCCTAAAATAGTAAAAGTAAAGTGTAACAATTTTTGTGAAACGTATTAAAAAGGAAAGTGTAACAATTATTGAGAAACGGAGGGAGTATGATGTTTGTTTGATGTTTTTTTTCATTCCCTTTACCCAAATTCCCGTTCTACTTTCCCCCATATCCCTCTAGGTTGAATCCCCCCTCCCCCAAGGTTCTCTATTCCCCCGTTTTTCTGTACACCACACCCAACATGACCCACCTTGACCACCACATCACCCCATCACCCCACCACCCCACCACACCTACCTCCGGTTCCACCCCTATCACTCATCTTGGCCGTTGTAACCACGTCCCACCCCCCACTACCACCCATTGCCACCACCACACCTACCATTCAACCACCCCAACTCACTATTCCCAGCGTTTGATCACCACCCCGACCCCTTCATTACCTTTTTTTCCACCACCACAACCACCCTTTAACCACAGTTCCCATGGCCCACCATCTACTATTACACCCACAACCCACCGCCCACAGAGAAGAGAGGGATGAAAGAGTGGCGGGCATCGGTGAGGAAAGTTGAGCGTGTCAGCCGTTAGAGAGAATCTGCCCGACCAGAGAAAACACCGTTCATATGAGAGAGGCGAGAGTGAAGGCGTCGGCAGATAAGCGATGGTCATAGGAGAAGCGTCTGATGTCGGCTATCGGGGAAAAACGAGAGAAGGTGGCAAAAAGCGGTGGTCAGTGGGTGAAGGCGCCGGCAGACGTGTGGTCTGAGAGGGAGGGAAGTGATGGGAAGGGGAGAAAGAATATGATAAAATGAAAAAGTTGTTACTCCTTATCACTAACCAAACATATTAGGGAATTGTGCGGTTTTGAAATATTTTCCTTATCTAATCCTTTTCCTTCCCCTTTTCCCTCTTCTAACCAAACACCCACCCTAAGGGAAGTAATTTCTTAAAAGTTTTAGTCATATTGCATTTCATGTAATTTGTGCCACCACAAATCTATATTAGAATTGGGTTGTGGCAATATGATTGTGAAGACGGCCATATAATCCTATGCTAAGGGCCTAAGATAGATAAATTAGGAACCTGGATGATTGATTTGGAGTTGCGTACGTGTAATGAAAAACCAAATTATGGCTTTCTCTTTAGTAATGTGTAATGAATGGATATTAATAGGGTAAGGGTACTTTCGGTAGTTTATATTAGTTCAGGAACTAGGAACTTAATAGAAGTTTCTAGAGTTTGCTATGGTAGATTGATCTATAAATAGAGCTAAGTAGGGAGAGATTAGTCAGCATGAATATTCAATGAGAAAATGAATGTTTTGTTGTGTACTACTTAGCTTGTATTATTTCTTAGGGTTTACGTAATATTTCTATTCAATCAATCAAAGTCTGATTTCTAGTTCTTATATCACCATTAAAATCATTACTTCCTTGCTTACATCATCATCTAATCTGTCCGTCAATATCATAATGCTGATGAACTTTTTGCTTATTATCTATTCTTGGTGAATATGCAATTTGTTTGTGATATGATTACCTATCAATTTTGGGTTTCACTAAATCTGGAAGTAGCTAACCTGAAATTCCCTTAGATGGAAATGGGTGTCTTTTAGAGTGTCCAGTTTGTTTAAAAAGAGACAGAATTTTGTGCTGTTTCTTATTTTTAGGCTCTGTAAGATGCTGGTTTTGTTTCTTTTTGTGGCTATGATTTGATAATTGTAGTTTCTTAAAAAGTTCATTGCTGGTTTGTTTAGAGTTTTGACATGAAATTGTTGGAAATCAAGAGTACAAGTCTAGCATTCATTTCTTAAGTTTCCTGGAGACGAATTTTGTTAGAAGTATTTTCTCTAGCTCTTATATATTTTAGGTAGGATGTTTATTTATGAATTAGCTCCATGTGCTGAGTAGATGGTTTGTCCAGGAATGTAATGGGCTGTAACTATTGTTTGTTGCTATATTTGTCACTACAGATTAGTATATGGGACGAAAGGAAGGTTTTTGGCTCAAGGGGGCAAATTTTGAAGGAAGAGTTTGTGGGCAGGCAACCAGAAAACAATGTTAATCGAAGTGGCAGGCAACTCAGCCTTAAACTTGTGAGGAATTTTGCTTGCTTATTACTTGTATTGTTTCTGCTGCATAGTAACATACTAACGTGATTCTTCTCATTTGAGCGGGGACAGAGACAATCTATCGGAAATTTGTTAGATAAGATTGTTTCAGACTATGAAACGGTTTATGGTGGTCAATTGGATGAAGATGCTTTGCTGAGTAGATGTACAAATACTATTAGCTGTTTGGAGAAACTAATGAAGGATATTGGTGGTGGGATAAATTCAGGTAATTTTTTACATTTATTTATTCTTTGGAATGTGTTTAAATTTTGATTTCATTCCAATTTTGTCTTCCTTATGTTATGTGTTGGTAGATGGTTAGACATAAATAAAAATGGATTAATGTGTTATCATGCTCTCTTGACCAACTATTTGAGTTAGTGGTCCTAGTTGTGATTATTGCATTGTATGAATGAGTAGAGTCAATTAGAAGTAACAACAAAATAAAAGGCATAGATCCCAAATCTCGTAGGAATAAAGAGTCTTTTGCCAGTCCCACGCAATGAGATGAACAGAAATGGATTGATTGTTTTGGCTTTAAGAAACCCAGTATATAGCACAAAGCTCATCATTTTTTCATAAACTCCACTCTCTGATAGTTATGAACCGAAGATTTATATAGTCAATGCTAATAACCCCATTGTTGTTCTAGTATATTTTCTATATAGAAAATAAATATACTTCACTTATAGCACTAACTACTTAGCCGAATAATTAACTCTGAGAACAAACTCAATTTTTGAAAGTAGCTCTCACAATTAAATCTACTTCCTCCGTTTCTTTTTAATTGCAACAAAGGAATTTTTTATGTCTCACAAATAATACCCCTTTGTTGCAATTAAAAAGAAACGGAGGAAGTATAATATTTTGAGAGCTAGCTTCCTGTATAAATTGAGGTGTAAATTTCCTTGTTGCTTTATCAATCCTTGACATTATAGGGATGTCAGTGGGGCGGGTTTTGTGGAGACCTGCCCCGCATCCGCCCTAGTTAGGTGGGGATGGGGGAAGGTTTCGCGGGGGATGGGTCGGGGATGAGGATGAAAACCATCCCCGCCATGGGTAATGGGGCGGGGGTGGATGTTAGTCCATACCCGCCCCATCCCCGCCCGCCCCGCCCCATCCCCAAAAGTCTAGCTTGTAGCACTTAGAAGCCATGGTTCGTATCTAGAAAACCTTAACTTGATGTACAATAATTTCTCCAGAAGTACCAGTCAACTCAGAAGATGACTAAAACTAATAATTTGATTAGTCTATAAATCTCACACTTTGCCTCTGTTATTTGTTGGAAGCTTGTTATTTGTTCTGCAGTATGTGTTGCCTAATAGTCTATAGGATCAAGCTAGAATTGTCGAACCATGTGTAGAGTTTGTTGAAAAAGTAGTGGGGCTGGTGATTTAAGGAAGGTGAGAAGATGGTTTGATTCCATCCATGGCAATTGAATAATAAGATCAATGCTGCATCTTCATGAGTGTCCAAGAGTCCTCAAGTTTAGGATATGAGTTGAATGATGTTAGGATGATGTTGGGGCGGTTGTGTCAGGTGCAAATATTTTGTCTACATAATGCTTTCTTGGAAACATGGGATCTGGTTGCATAGTGTTAGGAAGAGATGGTGATCCAATACGACATGAATTATTTATTGTGATGGGTAAACCTCAGCCTCTTGCTTCAAACATGATTTCCTTCTTATGCGACATGAAATTCTGTCTTAGAAAATGAGGTGGTGATCCAATAATGATAATTTTTTGGAAAGTGGCTCATGACGACGAAGGAGCTTAGCTGGGATGAGGTTTATGCTGGTCTACTGCACTAATTTGATCTTTTCCCTTAAAAAATAAGTTTGAATAGGTTATGTAATAGTAATAAGCTAATAATAATATTATTCTTCTATGAAAAGTGACCGATCCATCAATGGAGGAGCTCGGATGAGCATCGAGTTGCACGCGCAAATATGAAAGATCCAGTTTATTTGTGATGCTCACCTATACACAATGCAATAACCCATGCTTGGGTGGGTAGTTTGCGCTACAAAGTTAATGCCACCTTCGACTTAGTGAGAGTATTTATGTAATTGGCTTTAAACACTAATTCCTAAATCAATACAACATGATCTCCTTATCTAGATGAGTAGTATCCTTCCTTGCTTTATTCTTTTACACTTATCGAGACACGTAATTTTAGATGCTAGTTTGTTTGGTCATCAATTATTTATTATAAAGGTTGATGTGCTAGGACTTCGTGGAATATTATTTTATTTAGATGAAAAAGAGCTATGGATCATGCTTGGAACGTAAAAGTAATCAAATGAGAGTGTCATTTCCTAAAATGTGAGAGGAAGGATTAAGGAAAGCGTAAAGAGTAAAGCGAGTGAGGGAGTTTTAAAGTAACTATTTAAAGGATTTTTCCACCTCCTACCTCTTGTTTCTTGCTCCTAAAGTTTCAATTGTTATTCTTTGCTACTTTCTAATGGCTTTTAACTATCATCAATTTCTCTAACAAATCCGTATTAAGATTTAAATGTTAATTCTTTGGTGGAGTTAGTGCTTGTATTTGGTTAAGATCTTGGCCATGAGGTTGCAAAATTTGATATTGAGAATTTTGATAAGTGTATTAACTTAGTAGTTGGATGAAGTCATGTCGGGGAAGTCAAAGAAGTCAACGACTCACAAAGAGAGACAAGAGAGCTTGTACTCTCATTGAACTTGGTCTCTTAAATGAAATGTTGATCGTTGAGTGAGGTGCATAAAGCAAGTGTGATCACAAATTGACATACTATAAGAGTTACTCTTGATGATAAAAAATTAGCCCGTAGATTGGTGTGTTCATTGTCCTGAAGTTTTACATACTACATGGGATAATTCTGTTTTAGCAGTCAGTTTAGTATGCCAAGGGCTTAATTGCTACTTTGATGCAAATGGAGTTAATTGCTACTTTGATGCAAATGGAGTTAATTGCTACTTTGATGCAAATGGAGTTAATTGCTACTTTGATGCAAATGGAGTTAATTGCTACTTTGATGCAAATGGAGTTATTTGCTACTTTGACGCAAATGGAGTTAAGAATGATGACCTCCTTGCACATAGTGGTGATAGTATTTTCCTAAGGGGTAGACCAAAGGATGGTGTTTGTTGACATTTGGTGAAGTAAAAATGTATAATTGTGACTTCTAATCCTAGTCTAGGTTTGATTTATGTTGTTTGTCATGTTTGTGAAAAGAAAGACCATGTTTGAAAGGTTTGCTCGGAGAAGTGTAAAAACAAGGTAAAGCTTGGTGCAAGAGTATTTTCCTAAAATGATAGGCTACTTCGACTTATAGTGATGGTGATGTTTCAATTCTTCTTACATTGTGTTGAATCCAAGGTCCAATGATTAATCTAGAGTTGCTATTGTTATTGGTTTTCTACTGATAGCAGTGATCAAGGCGGAGTAGTGCAAAGCTTCTAAGGTTGCTGATATTAGGACAGTAAGGATTATGATATGTGACGGGATAATGTGCGCCATGTCAAACGATTGTCATACTTCGTATATGATTAAGAATTTGATCTCTTGGTTACTTTGAATTTGATCTCTTGTGAACTAACGGTTGTTATGGGTGCTCAAGTGGTTATGAAGGGCAAGAGATATGGCTGACTCTGTACGTGACGATTGAGGGTTTGTCATTGGTGGTATCTTCGTCAATTTCCTATCATGCAATGGATTTACTACTTGGTGATAGATTAGATGTATGGGCTATAGCGTAGTTTTGATGCCTCTGATTCAGTCCTTTATAATCAAAAGCTTAAATATTTTTGCACGGAGCAAAATTGAGGATGTGATAGGTTTTTGTTTGTTCCATTCCTCTGTAATCATAAGAACTGATCAACCAATTTTGGCAATCCACCAAAGCAACCTTAGGCTAATGAAGGCTGGGAATGCTAGTTTGTAGTTCACTCCTTGCTTTCCATTTTCCGGAGGAGATTAATATAGCTGCTAATTCCATACCAATGATTTGTGTCAAATTGAGGCTGAGGGCATGCCCTTCAAGAAGAATTTAATCCCCTCCAGCCTCGCAATGGCTACCTTTTGACTCCATCCAATGTCCAAACTAGTCAAGGGCCCTAAATGCTATTTCTGGGAGACTGGAACTGTCCCTTGATTGTCAGGGCAACTCATGCACCTACTCTTGAGGACATATAAGACGTATGGGTTATTACTAGGGCTGACAAATAGGTCAGGTCTGTGTTCGGGTCAGTATTATGCTATGTTGCTTGGACTCTTCATTTTTTCTCAAGTACCCGTGTCGGACTCTGGACACTTGGACATGGGTACGGACACTGGACACTTCATTTTAGTTGAAAAATATCACTTTTTTTGGGAAAATAGCCGAGTCCGAGTGTCGGACTCGTACCCATGTCGGATACTTGTAGCCGAGTCTGAGCAACATAGGTATTATGAGTTGGAAATTTTCAACTCAAGCCTAATTCATTTGTTAAATAGGTCGAAAAGTTCAACCCTAACCCAACCCATTGAACAGGTCACCCATTTAACCCATTATCTCCGATTATTTAAAAATTTTAATCTCAATTAATTATATTAAAGTAATTAAAAATACATTTCATCATAAAATGAATACATTTTGATTTTTTTTTCTTCTAAAAATATGATAATTATGCTTCATCTTTAGACTTCTTTTATCTTTATTGACCAATTTTAGTATTTAGTTTTTTTGGGATTATTTTATATAAATGGGTCAAATCAGGTTATATTCAGGTTGCAAATTTCAACCTTGACCTAACCCATTTAATTCGGGTCAATCCATTGGTACATATCAAGATCTTACTGAGCTATATTAGCTAAAATAGGCACAAAATAGAAGATATTAGCTAAACAACAGAGTATTATAGCTAGCTTTCCTTATTCATTCGAGAATGTGAGGTTTCTTCCAAGTTTAGTCTCCACAATTTCATAGATAATCATTCAGCTCAGCAAGGCCTTATTTATACACACTAAGGAGACTAGATACTCTGTACACCTCATACTCAGAATAACAGAATGTGGTATGGATGACAGAGAATAAGAGAATAATAGAAAGATACTAACAGACAAGTAATAAAGGACTAACTTGCCCCTATCTTAACAATAAGCTAAGAGTACTGCTATTTAGGCTGAGCTACTGCTGTTGTTGCTTTCTTCTTCCTAGCATAAGTAGCTATGATTGGAGGCCTCTCCCAACTTGTTGCATCCATTAAGATAATTAGGTCGAAAACTTAACCCAAACCAGCTTTGCCAGCCCTAGTTATTACTCTTGATGAATTTGATTGAGGCCTCTGTAATCCAAAGCTTAAGCATTCAAACACTAAGCAAATGAAGATGGGATAGGTAAAACATTTGATTCAGTCGTATCTGATCAAAATAATTTATCAGCAAATGTCCCGCACCAAAGACAACCTTGGTTAATGAACTCTGGAACAGGATAGCTACCCCCAAAAACAAATTCAAGGTTGGTTCTAATTGAGACTTAGGCTGTGATTTTGTTGGATTGCAATATAACTCACTCTAATAATCGATTTATGATATAGCTTGCATAATTCTTTTTCTCTGTTGCCAGTAGAGTTAGAGGTGGACATTGACATTTGACACAACCGTCATTTTATTGCAATTGACTAAGAGGCGTGTGTATAAGATTATTTGCAAGAGGGAAAATGAAGTTCACAAGATGAGCTCATTACCTACTAATAGAATACTACAAGGTTCTGCAGTCAGTCAATTGCTCTGGATGTTTTACGGGTTTAGATAGTTGTTGGTATGTTTGGAAGCTGGTTTCTTGCAAAGCTATTGGCAGGGTTCTGAAAACTAATTCCAGCTTGCAAATGGGTTGGAGAATGTGAAGTTAATTACTCTTCTAACAAGGATTTGTTCCTTGAGATAATATTTTGACCTGATTACCCATTGGATGATTTTTAGGTGTGTGTAGTCACTTGACCTATCCTGTGTCCAGTATCTTCTTGGCTGAGAGAGTAAAGATCTAGGGGCTAGGTTCAGTCTCATCGAGTGTCATTACTTTTGTCCTCCTAATAAATGTCCTCCATTCTTTTATGTAAAGCAACAAATTTGCAAAAGTTAGCAAGTTAAACGAAAGTTTTGCCACTTGCCAGAAGCTTGTGTAGTATTTGTTCTGATCAACTACTTCCTCCGCTTTTTTTACTTGCATCATTGAACTATATTACGCTACCCGATGCACAATTTATAAATTAAATATCTTGAGTTCTATATAAGAAATAAATTATACAAAGTTGATATTAATAATCTACACATTGAGATGAATCTAAGAAGTTCTTACATGACTATATTTTTCGTTATATATAAGTCACAAAATTGGTTCAAAGCAACGTGAATGAATAATGTAACATTTACAAATGATGTGAGTAGAGAAAACCAGAGGTAGTATAAGATACCAGGGGCACAATTTTGAGAAGAGTGCTTTCTTCACGCTTTGCTTTATAGATAATGGAACATAATGCATACGCCATTCTCTTTATTACAATATTTTCTTCCATTCCTCTCTGGATGATGGCTTATAATGCCGGGCATGTTGCTGGTCTGAGCCATATCTTTGAACTTTTTGTTGAACAGGTAATTTCAGCGGATCTGGATTTTCTGAGGAATTGCAAGGACAGCATACTGCATTGAGGGAGTGCATTGAGCAGCTGACATCGCTTGAAGCTTCAAGGGCGAGTCTTGTATCGCATTTGAGAGATGCTCTCCACGAGCAGGTAAACATATCTATTAACTGTGTTATTCTGTTGGGTTATTTTCAAATAACCTTTTCAATAAATATATGATCTTATAATATAGAATAATTTGAACACTTTCTTTTTTCATCCGTCCCAGAATAATTTGAACACTGCTATTTTGGAGATGGTTCTACTACCTTTTTAATGCTTCTTCCATTCCCCTTTCCCCCACCATAATCTCTATTTCGATAAATATAAGCCTACTTTCTCTCCCTTCAGTGGATAGTATCCCTACTAACTTCTTTCACATCTTATTTTCTAATAAAATAACTATTGATCACCACTTAGCAACTTATCATTTTAAATTATATGCCATGCTAATTGTTCGAACTAACTTGGGAAGAAGGAGTTGTATTTTGTATTATTGATCTTTAAGCACTTTAAAATAGGATTCTTTTGCATGGAATCAAAACTCGGCTGTTCTGTCATATAATGCCTGTTGTGTAGTGGGATTGTGCTGGTGGGTGGTCTAGTTTTGAGGTTGATTTTTCCTTCCCTTTTACCCGCGCTGAGTGATATTGTTTTCTTGGCAGGAATTAAAACTGGATCAAGTGCGAAATCAACTTCAAGTAAGTCTTGCTTCACCATTTTCATTGTCCACTCTGATTAGATGGTTAATACTAGCTATAGCCAAATTCTGTCCGTTTGTTTTTTAATTGTTACACTTTCTTTTTTTTGAACGTTTCTTTTTAATTGTTACACTTTCACTTTAGTGCTTTTGGTAAACTTTCACATCTTTATATTCTAATTTCCCATACTTTTGGGACCCACTTGTCCTTTTCTTTTCTCATTGAATATCCAATCACCCATACTTTTTTACTTTTACAACCTTATCTCTCATACTTTATCTATTCTCCAAACAACTTTATCTATTCCCCAAACAATCATGGCATAGATTTCATAAATTTCCTTGGTTATCCCCCAAAGCAAAACGTAACAATTAAAAACAAACGGAGGTAGACTACCTCCGTTTTTTTAATATGTATGTTTGCTTTTGCACGCGGACCAAAGAAAAAGTGTAAAAGTTAGAGAGAAGGTTAGTAAAAGTAAGGAAAAAGTGAAAAAGGTAGAGAGAAGGAAAGAAAAAGTAGGAGAGAAGTGTAATAATTAGGTGGATCAACCTTCCATTTATGGGAAAAAGTAGAAAGGTACATAATTAAAAAAAGGAGAGGGAGGGATCCATTTCCCTCCTTTTTTAATAAGCATAATCCCTCCAAGAATGGAAAGGTTTGGGGAGAAAATGGGCCAAACCTTTCCCCTCCCTTTCTCTTCACTCCCCTTCCCCCTCTCTTCCCCCTTTCGTTTCCCTCCTTCTTTATTATCCAAACAAAGCGTTAACATCTTCTATATAGAAGAAATTAGAAGATAAAAGGGAGAACACTTATGATTTAATCTACCTCTTGGCTGTATGTTACTCGTGTTTCTTAGCCGTTAAAATTAGTGACCATGCAGATGATTTTGCAAACTTAAGTATGCCAATATGTATTAGTGAATTAATGTTGTGACATTTATATGCTGAAATTAATTTTCAGAATTTTACTTCCGATTTCATTCAATGATGATCTGCATAACATGTTTCAAATTGTGCTTCAATTGCTTCCAGGCTGCTCAATTGCGATCAGATCAAGTTGCTAATGTTTGCCGACAGTTTGCGAGCTCGGATGGCCACATGCAACTAGATGAGCAAGGTGTGAAGGAAGCTCATGCTTCTATTGAGCCACCAGGTTTTACTGCTGGGGACAGGCAAGCAAACTCAGCAAACCCTGTCGTATACACGAGACAAGTTCATCTGCCTGATAAGTCTGCCTCTTCTGAAGATGATTCCCGAAAATCTGCAGCTGCTGCTGTAGCAGCTAAGCTTACCGCTTCTACTGCTTCGGCAGAGATGCTCAGTCACGTCCTCACTTCTTTAGTATCCGGGGTTGGGTTTGGTAATCACACCAAAGAATCCCCTATTGATCACCACCATTCTGAAAAGAGACCTAAACTTGAGAATGAAGCATCTTCATATGCACCCCCGCCACCACCATTGCCCCAGAATCAGCAACCACCACCGTTGCCACCCTTCCCACATCCTGAATCCCTCCAACAGAATGCCACAAATAGTACCCCAACCAATCAGCAGTCAACAGGTGGCGAGCAGCCGCCCCCGCCATCATCTTCCCCTCCACCACTACCCCCTTTGCCACCGATGCCACTTTACCCAATGGCACCTCAGTTTATCCAGACAGCTGGATCAATGTCTAACGTGGCTTACAGCTATGGGGCAACCCAGCAGCTTGCACCACCACCTTTGTCCGGGTATCCTTCTGTGGGGGCTTCAGTCACTGGTATGTCTCCTTATGGAGTTCCTCCCGTTAATCCGTATCAACCATTTCCGGGATCTGAAGGTGGATTTTATAGTCCTTCCTCGTCTGTTCCTATGACTCCAATTTCTCGTCAACAGACTTTGTAGTTTTTGAATTGGAGTTGGTTGGGTTTAGGGGAAAAGGAAGATTTAATTAGATTTGTTCCTTTGTAGAAAAACCGTTCTGTATCTTTGAGGTTATACGATGCACAGTTAGAATTTGCACATAGCAGAACCTAAACTGTTTGTAACTGTAGCTTTTAACAGCTCAAATTATAGATTTAGAGAATTAAAACATGTTGCTTTCATAGTTTCTGTCATGCTGATTGTGCAACACTTTAGCTTCCTACGATTGTAAGGTTAAAGGTGTCTCCTATGGAGAAAGAGAGGATTCTGAGTAACATTTCGTGTCTGTCTACGTTGAGAGTTGCATGTCTTGACTCAGCCTGTGCATAGTTAGGAAGAAATTATTTTCCAGAAAAAGATATCTTTTCCGTAATCTGTGTTTGGTTTGCAAAGTGCGGAAAACATCTCAAGAATGAAAAACATTTCCTTCATGAAGGAAAAAGGCTATATTTTCATCCTTGCTCGTTTTTTCTTTCATTTATTTTCTCTCCTTTTTCTAATTTTTCTTTTTTTACTAACTTTTATTGAAAGAAAACAGATAAGTTAACACTAAGTTACCATTGTTTTTTCCTTGGAAAATGTATTCACATCAAAAAATTGTCTGCGGAATGAGCTTATGGAGCAAAATGCTACTTCTATTGAGTTCGAGCGAGAGAGAGATAAGGGGAGGTGAGGGTTCTGCAACAAATATTATTGTGGTTATATTTCAACAATGGACCAATTTCGATTCGCCATACTAATGAGAAAGGAGTAATTACACGTTTCATTATTGTTTGGGAGATTTGATGAAATATGAGCTTGATTATCAATTTAATTAAGTTTTATTCCAACAATGGATCAATTTTGATCCGCAATATGAATGGGAAAGGGGTAATTAAACGCTTCATTATTGTTGGGGAAATCTGATGAAATATGAGCTCGATTATCAATTTAATTAAGGTGTTTTTTTTCTAGAAAAAAACAAGCTAAGGGATGTTTGCTTGCAGTTTCTATGCTATGGGCTAGTGTGGTTAAACAAGGCCTCATCATGTAGTGGCGGAGATCCTGCATAATAGCTTAGGTATATCCAACCATATGCTACCCACAAATTATCTAAAGAGGCTGTCTAATTTTAATGTTAAAATTAGGCAAGTCCAGGCCCAATAATTTAGATACAATCCACCCTAGTCTTCCCCATAAACGGACCCCTCCCTGGGCAGCAAGTAGGGCGCTCGCCTTGGGCCTAAGGGCGCAAAGCCCATTTTTACATTTAACAGTAAAGCAAATATATTTTTATGGGCGCATTACCATTACAAAAATTGCCTGGTAGCTCATTGGTAAGCCTGCTCTCATCCTTTCGCTAGAAAGTAGGTAGAGGGTTCGATTCCCTCCACAGCTAATCACCTCTTGTATTTTTTTTCACCTAACCTTTTCCCTATATTTCTTTACTCTTTTGGTTGTGTTTTTAGTGCTCTTTAAATAAAAATGTAATATACTATATCAATCATGATTATTAGCAGTATTTTTTACCATTATGTTGATTTTATCTGATGTGAATTTAAAATTAGGTTCTAAATGGATTAACTTAGTCACTTAATGAATTAAAGTAGCCTCTTATTGACGTATGTTAATATAGTTTCTAATGTTTCAATGAGAGACAAATTAAAGTAGTAAGTGGATAAAATTAGGCACCAAATATATTCAACTAGTGACTAAATGAAATAATAGTAATCTACTAACATAATAAACAAACTTATGGTTTAACAGTCACTTATTGACATTTGGCATATAATGGTCACTAATCGACATATAATGGTCACTAATTGACATATAATGCTCACTAATTGACATATAATGGTCACCAATTGACATATAATGGTCACCAATTGACATATAATGGTCACTAACTGAAACAAAGTTACTACAGTGGGTGGGTTGTTTAATGTAGCGCGTGGGCTGGTTAGCTATTGAGTCTGCCTAATTTTAACTTAAAATTAGGCGGTCTCTCACAAGACGAGTTGTATGCTACCATAATGTTCCTAACAAATTACAAATTTGTGTTTTATTTATATTAGTACTCCCTCCTTTACGATATAATGTCAACAGTTGGTTTTGCACGCAATTTAAGGAAGAGATTTAAGGATATAAATAAATAAATTAATTAAAATATTTTCAAGACTAGTAACCTCTAATCTCATTCTTGATTGTGTTAAAATCATTTTGATTATTTTGTTAATTTACACCCTTAAATCGCTTCCTTAAATGCGTACAAAATCAATTGCTGTCATTAATCTGTTATAGAAGGAGGAGAAAGCAATAACAAAATTTATTGAGGCCGAATAAAACAAAATGCAGTAGTTAGCTTATTACAAGTATTAGCATCTATATTCTATTTCTATATATAACATTAAAGCAAAATGGTTTTCGCCATGTGTCCTCACCAGATTAAACCAAAGCAAACCTTGAACTCTCATGCAATCTAGCGTTTGGACAAGACACGTGTCACCCCCAGTTTTTTTTGTTTTTTTTAATTGTATTTCCTTTTTATTAACCTTTGATTCCTTAATTAGAGGAATAAAATATTCCGAAATAAATTCCTTTATCTATTCTTAAATTAGCGTTTGACTCTTATTATATTCCTAAATATTAGCTAATTAATTGTGGCTTATTTTCAGTAAGGATGACCTATTTAATTCGGTTGACTGCTTTAATTAAAACACATTCAAACAAATAAAATTCAAATCCTTAATCTATTCCTAAATTAGTGGAATTACCAAAATCACGTATGGGTTGATTGCTTTAATTAAGGAATAGATTTGTTTTGTCATTTTATTCCTAAATAAAAGTGTCATAAAAGCATCATATTCCTAAATAAAAATGTCATAAAAGAATTAAAAGATTTAATTCGGTTGATTGCTTTAAGAGTTACCCACTTAATCTATTCCTTGATTTTTCTCCCTAAAACGTGAATATTACTTGCTTTAAGATATAATTATAATATCAATAATTATTACTTGCCGCTTTTATGATTCCTACAATATTTTTGAACACAATATTTATCATATAAATTCAATAAGATATAATTGTAATATCAATAATTATTACTTGCCGCTTTTATGATTCCTATAATATTTCCGAACACAATATTTATCATATAAATTCAATAGATTTTAACCTTTGATTCAAACATTCACCACAACATTGTCTCAATAATTCAATTTTTCAATATTTTCCTCTCCAAGTTTATGGCAACCACACTAAACATCATGATCCCAGAAGTTGTTCGGATCAACTCTTTGACACTTGAATCTTCATCATCTACTATTTTAGTTAGGATAATAAGGCTTTGGGAAGAACAATTGCTATCGAATTTAGTGGAGATCCGTACCGTAGAAATAATTTTGGTTGATGAGAATGTAACGTTTATAGTGTCTATTTATTTTTAATATTGAATGATTTCGGAATATTATTTTTTGGAAGGCTTTCGGAATATATCCCTTATAATTTGGATTGCCCATAGTCCTTTGTAATTGTATCTATCAATTTTTTTTTTGTACGTTTTGTAACGATTGTTTTCTTTGAATTTTGTAGGGAGAGAAGATTGGAGCCACTTTACCTAAGGAGCTAATACTTACATTAGGTCCTTTGCTTAAAGAAGGGCAAATTAATAGGATTCGGAATTTTACTATTCGTGAGCAAGACGATGGTGTCAAACCAACTACATTCGTTTATAGAATAGTCTTCAACGAGTCAACCGTTGTTGAGAACATGAAATCTGGGGATTTGCCCTATTATAGATTCTTCTTTTATTCATATCCCCTTATGCTTTCAAGTGATTTCTATAAACGTATTTACTAGGTATAGATTTGTTATTTTGCAATATAAATTATCATCTAATAATTTATCTAGGTTGAAGTTGAACTAAAAAGTTTAATGTTAATATTTTTTTCAGATGTGTTTGGAAGGGTTTTGCCATACACTGTCCAAACATATACTCCACATCCTAGCTACTTCATTATAAATTTTGCAATTATGGACTTTCAGTAAGTCTATCTCTCATATAATTTTATAACATTTCAAATTTATTTATATAGTCGAGTACTAGATTATAGTTACAATTTTAATATATTTGATTTTATTTGAAGGTACACTCGCATGGATTGTTATCTAGAAGGACAATATGCTGAAATAGTAGTATTATATAACTATATGGTTAATAGGCACCCATTGAACGACCTCTATGTAATTCTCCAAGGTTGCAAAATTTCTTACAACCACAAAGGTAAGTGAATGTACTTTTGAAAGTAGTTTTAATTCAATTCGACTGGAAAAAAAATCAGATATAAGGGACTAATTGAAATAAATGAGCTCGAAAATTATTCATACTCATAAAAGAATATTGTTTGAGAGTGATCTAAGTAACTATGTTGTTTTGGATCTGTGCCTATATTAAATTACTGCACATAATAGTAGGATTATAATATTTAGTATAATTTCATCTGCGGAAAGTATTTGTTTCATAAATTATCATAAGTAAAATATAGATGCATATTTTATGTGTTTTTAACACTATTTGATGGAACATATATACTTAATATAATATAGACTTAAAGTTCATATATTATACACGTAAAAAGTAGTTTAGTTAAATTTGATATTAAAAGTACATTACTTTGAAAAGTATTTTAGTGAAATTTTATATCAATGATTTTTTTATAAGAGCACAAATATTTTACACTAAACTACTGGAATTATATAAAAAAGAATTGCTAATTATAGTAGCCATAAACCGTAGAACCTAAATTATAGGAACCTAAATTATATTAGTTTAATATGAAAGGTTGAACCTCATTTGCAACCAATCCCAAAAATAGCGTTAAGAAATTGATAATAATTGTGGTAAATCTTTGCACATCTTATTGAAGAAAAGAGGAGCTTATTGAACTATTATTTATATTTACTTTGATGATTGATAAAATTTAGTAGTTTGAGACGATAACTAAATATTCATAAATTTTTTATGACTACGAATAAAAGACCCTTATTTTTTAAAAACAAAAACCGCAAGGATATCATATTATTTTATTTTATTGCTTCCGTTATTGATATTAAATTTGGTATGTTAATACCCTTAGTTTTATTTAATAAACGGCAAGATCATCTTTATAGTCAACTATATATTTACAGTGTTTATTTCCTCCTAAAACGTTGCCATTTGGGAGACTTATAATATGGAATAATAGTTGATGGTATGGAAGCAGTTATGCATTTGTTGTTAATGGAAGTTTTTATTTATGATTTATTAATAGAAATATCTAACAATAAAAGGGGGAAAAATCGGAATATATCCCTTTAATGTGGAAGATTGAATTTAAATTATACTAATCCCTAAAATAACGTTCCCATAAATATAATAATTAAGGTAAAGTTTTAAGCATCTTATTCAATAAAAATGGAGAATATTCAAGTATAAATGTCAATGCAAAAATGCAGTTAATATAAAAGATATAATAAAATCTTCCCAATGTGAATAGTCATTTTAAATAGATGTGAAGTTATATTGCCAACTTTCCTCTTTTTGTGAATTTTAATTAAATAATTAAATATAATTAACTATTTCCACTAATTTAGAATTGTGTTATTTTATTCATACTCTTAGAAGAATATTGTATAAAAGTGATCTAAGTAACTACTTTTTTTTTAATCTGTGCTTATATTAAATTACTGCACATAATAGTTTGATTATAATGTTTAGTATAATTTCATATACTAAAAGTAGTTGTGAATAAATCATCTTAATTAAAATATAGATGCATATTTTATGAGTTTTTAACACTTTTGATGGAACATATATACTTAATATAATATAGACTTGAAGTTCATATATTATACACGTAAAAAGTAGTTTATTGAAATTTGATATTTGATGTACTTTACTTTATTAAATTTTCCATATAACTAAATGTATTTTATTAGTATGAAAATTATATAGATGATTATAAGTGGGATTGGGAAATATTATAGAGTGTAATATAATTATTTTATACAATTTAATTTTCATACGGTCTTATTTTAATGAGTATGAACCTAATACTTTTTTGATGGACTCACATATTTTGCCTACCTTTGTCAACTACTTTTTACGTATATAGATTAAATCATATTATTTTGTCTAATACTATCTTTGTTATATATAGGTGCAAAGTATGTGACAATTGTTAGATTTGCAACTCGATTGCTCATTGACTGTCAAATTAATGAGTTCCACTCACAAGATGGAAGAAATGATTTTATTGCCCGTCCATTGGGTATTAAAAGTGTGTCCAAAATAGATCGTTCAGAAATCTGTTGTCTACGCGATGCTACTGAAATGCACAAGGTTATTTTGTGAGATTTATTATGTTTTTATGGATAGTAATATGATTTATATTATTTAATTTTTTTGATTCCTCTTGGATGATATTAATTACACCATATTTTTCGTGTTTTTAAATGTAGGATGTAGAAGTTATTTGTTTGGTGAACATAGATGACATTGACAAGAATTTCGGCTATTACTACGAAGGGTGCATTAGGTGTGGTGTTAAGGTGGTTAAAGAGGGTGAAAATATGGTTTGACCGATAGACAAATATGTTCTGAAGAAAACTCAACCTAGGTAAGTGTCGCCACGTCTTACCTGTTATTAATTAACCAATAATCCATCTCAAAAACTGATTTATTATTATTTTGGACAAACAATAGATTTTGGGTGAAGATAAACGTATCTGATGATACAGACAAAACAATTTTCGTTCTTTATGATAAGGCTGTTCAAGGATTGCTTAAGAAGACTGCTCAGGATTACCTTGATGCGCAAGAACAGGTATGACACGTATAATTAGGCTATACATACATTTTATTATAAACATAAATTTTCAACAGTTGATATATATGAGATGCCTAAAGAGTTGACTTTCTATATCATTTTCTTAGGAAGGTGATATTTATGAGATTCCTAAAGAGTTGACTTTGTTGAAGAAAAAGTTATTTCTTTTTAAGGCGGAATTCTTAGCAATGAATAAATTGAGGAAGAAAGCTGAATTTATGGTTTCAAGTTTGACCAATGATGAAGTATCTATTGATTTATGGATGCGACATTACAAAACCAATTTGGTAAGTTTCGAAGTTATGTTTTATAAATTCATAATGATTCTCTATTATTAAGTGTTTTTATTAGTATTAGTTGAAATATAGTGTAGCTTACTTATAATAATATATTTTCATATACGATTTTTAAATGTGTTATAAATTTGTGTAGGATGCGAAACAAGCAAAGGTAGATATCATGGACAATCTTCGTGTTAATTCAGTACGGAAACGTGTTCTTGAAGACGAATCTGAAAAGGAAGATGCAACTGGAATAAAGGATGAGAAGGCCACCAAAAAAAACTGCATTGTTGAATAATCAGTTTTAAATTATCGTATATTTAATATTTCATTTCTAATAAGGTGGATTCTATATTTGATATTTTTGTGGAAATTTGAGATACTTTTGGTGCATTTTGAATGTTTTTTTTGGAGACAAATATTGGTTATCACTCTATAAATCATCGTATTCAGTCTTTTTTATTTTCTATCTTATTTATGTGAGTCATTTTAATATTGGATTTATTTTTATTTGATATTAATAAATAAAAAGTCGAGGTAGTGATGTTATTGAAGTACAAAAATTCGAATGAATTGCATTTTATAATTGAGCTTATTTTAAATAATTTAATATATTTGGCAAGGTTCGATCAGATGTGAAATATACAAATATTAAACAAGTAGTAAAAATTCAAATTATTCGATGTTAGATATAATAATTTGTATAATATAAGTTGGTTAAAAAAAATGAAAGTAGTAGAATTTGATTTGATCATCTTGCGTATAAAAAATGGATTTATTTTCATATATCAACCATTTTGTAAATATGAAATTACCTAAATTATTTCTATAAACCATTTTTATTTATAAAGTATTTGACTTCTTATTTACAGGTTTAGGTTGTGGATTATTGTGTCAGATGAAACTGAAAGTGTATCATTTTTGATGCACAATCAAGAGGTTCGCAAGTTGTTAAATAAATCTTTTATGGATGTATTAAAACATCAAGAGAAGGTATTATAATGCTTACTTATATATATATTTTTTGCATTTCAAATTGATATGTAAAAAGCTAATTATGCCATTAAAAAAATTAAATAAGTACTTTAGTATTTTATTGGAATCAATCGGAAGTTATTAAATAAATATTGATCAAATATTTATATTTGTTGTAGTGCTTTAACAAGAAAAAATTTGCTAAAGACTTGATGGATATGATTGGCAAAAGATGCACTTTTAAAGTTCAAGTGTTTGAAAGGAATTTAACTATTCATGAAGATTACTTGGTGATAAAGCATACAACAGACCATTGTACCATTAACAAATGGGTGAGATTATATCAACGGATACAGGTGAGCTATGTATTTTTAAATATTATTTTTAAGGAGCTAATTAAAATAAAATTATTGTAATTATTATTAGCCATTCTAATACATTCATACTATAGGAGGAAAAATTAAAAAAAGAATAAATACCGGCCATGCATCTAAATATGGATAAAATGATAGAGGTAATGAGTTATGGTTTACAATGTGACTTCGTTTAATTTTTTATAGATAAATATGTGAAAAGGAAAATACTTTCCTATTGTGTTAATGTAAAGGTGTTTTTTTTTGTAGATAGAGAAGTTTCCATCCAACATAGAAGGAGGCCAAAATATCATTCAATACAAGAGAAAAAAGTTTCTATGATATAGTAGCAATTGAGGATCTCCAACAATTTTATGCTGATAAATTCCTGCACAATCCAAGAAGAATATAGAATAAGAAGCCTTATTAGTTTCGAAATTGATGTTTTTGGATTGTATTTAATTTAACAAATTGTTGTTAAGACATCATTGGTTTTAATACAAAATTGATAGTTTGTGATTTTTCAGTTCAATTGTTAGTGCTTGATGATGTTAATTTTATTCAATATATGCTAATGAATTACATTTATAATTCAATAAATGCAAAATAATTTTAGCGATTTTGTTGTTAAATAATCACCACAAATAATGTGTTGTGTGAACTTGACAATCATCATATAAATTTTTTTGTCTAAGTTAAATCGTTTGTTAAGTTTATATATAATATAGATTTTATTGAGTAAATTAGCACAAATAGTTCTTCACAATATTATGTCAGATTTATATTTATTTAAAAGAATATGAATATGTTAAGTATCTATGGATGGTTTTTCCAAAATAAAACCCTTAAATATCGTGACATATTTTTAATTAAGGGAAGATTTGTTTTTTCACTTTATTATTGTGACTTTTCCTAAAAAAACTACGGGAGTTAATCAAGGAAAAGATTTGTTAGTTAATACCTTTAATTAAGTTAAAGACTTCCTAAAGATATAATACCTTTAATTAAGCAAAAGATCTTTTTTTCACGTGTATTATAATTATAACGTTTTAAGAAAAATATATAGTACCCTGTTAGTTGTCCCTAAATTATAGCTGAACCTAATCGTAATAAAAATAACATATATGGAGTATATTTGATGACCATATTTATAGTTATTACCTAATAGGAAATATATTTATTATATATATGATATTTCAAATTTTGAATTACTTCCTTTAATATCTATATACCTTATAATTTTTTGTGTTATATATTTAGTCAACAATCATTATTTAGTATTCAGATAAAATAAAGACTTTTTTCATAAAAAAAGCACATACCATATAGTTATCTACTAAATACATATAAAAATAACATATTTCAACCCCATTTGGAGATCATTTATTCGGTTGAGCTATAATGATTATTGGAAAAAAATCTCAAAATCCGATTGAGATATTTATGGGTTTAGATTATTTGACACTACACTATAATCATGTTAATTATAATATTTTTAGGAAAAATACTCCAATTAAGGTAAAGATTTTCCAACTACAATATTCCCTAGCTATGGATGATTTATCCACAATAAAACCCATACATATCGTGACATAGCTTTAATTTAGGGATGATTTGTTTTCACTCTATATTGTAAACTTTTCCTAAAAGTCTAATACCTTTAATTGATAAGTCAAAGATATGATATCCCTGTTATTTTCACCTAAATGACAGCTTAGGTTAATCTTAATAAAAATAACATAAATGGAATATATTTGATGACCATATTATAGTTATTACTTAATACGAAGTATATATGTTATATATAGATTATTTCAATCTTTATAAAATATAATGTTTTACTTACTTTAATATCTCTATAGCTTATAAATAGGCTTCTTATATTTGGCCACCAATTGTTTCCTAAATATTTAGATAACATAAAGATATTTTTCTACTCATAAATAATTATATATTTCATAATAAAAGTACTTACCATTTAGTTATCTCTTCATGACAGTATAAAATCAAGCATATTTTAGCCCCATTCACAACATATTTCAACCCCATTTTCACTTACCACCAATTGTGTTGATCCTTATTTAGAGGCCACTTTACAGTATAATGGAATTGATGCTAAAATATATGTTCATATTATTTTAAGCCTTATTTCACGAACAAATATTTATATAGTGTTATAAATAATATAATTTATAAATCCATATCTTCTATGTACAAAAAAATTGATGTGATTGACTTGGTGCACAAGTTCAAGTATACAATGCATAAGATACCAAAAAAGGCCAAGATTTATTAAAATTGAGATTTTTTTTTTTCAAAAAATTCCAATTCTAAATTTTGATTCGTTACAAAATCATTTATATTTTGCCCAATATCCCAATGTTACATATATAAAATAGAATATGTTTGTGAAACGCAAATTCCTAACGCAAATGATATTTATCCAGAAAATGAAAACTGCTAATAACCCATTTTAGTATCTATTATAAAAATCTGAATTAGGCTAATATCTGTGCTAAACACCGAAAACCATTTTCCTAAAACCTGTGTAGTAGGACTTTATTTTTTAACTTTATAGTGGTAGGTAATTTTAATATATATGTAATTGGTTAAAAAGTTATTATATAAAATAGATTGTTGGTACGGTGCAAAAATAATTACCGTGATTAGTATGTAAGCCTTATTTCACGAAAAAGTATTTATATAGTGTTATAAATAATTTAGTTTTAAAAACCTTATCTTCTATGTTTAAAAAAAAAATTGGTGATTAAGTTGGTTGACAAGTGTAGGTATATGTTTCAGAAGATGTCAAAATAGGCCCAGATTTAATAAACTGCAAACTATTTCTATTCAAAAATTCCCAAATCGATAATCTATTATAATTTCAAAAGTGCTTTTTATTTTGCCGCTAATATCCCAATGTTTACACGACCGTTGATCAGTTAAGGTTTAGGAATTTACGACTCCTTATATTCTAAAATATTTGTTTACGTGGTATTCTAAATATGGATTTGTGCATTAATCTGTTATAGAGGGTGTTCATAATGTAGGTTTATTTTCTTTAGGATTATGGTTAAATATAATAACATACCCACTCATTCACATCTGCATCCTTTGAATAAAACAAAAACACGCTTAACCAAACAAACAAATATAACCTTTCAATACGAATACTATGGATATATATAAATAATAAGTCAACCTTGCCAAAACCTTGAAAAATCTAAAACAAAAGTTTTGGGAGTTTGGTATAAAATTAGTTTTTTCAAAAGAGTTTATGAACACATAAAAACACTATCTAATTTAAGGGAGAAAAATGAAGAAGTCGACTGTGTTGTACCATATTTCGTATTTAGTAGATATCTGAGGCTAGCAAACTTATATGAATCTTTTCTTGACATCTAGCATATAATGTATGTAGTCTTATTTAAACACTTATTCAGTATTAAAACGCCTAATATAAACTCTAAACGGACCAAATATAGTACAATTATTACCAATAATAGCGATATCCCTAATAACGTATACATTGTGTATACACTTACTATGTTCTTAAAGGCCTAAATAAGTTTACAATCATACCTAATTAGACTACCATTCACAAAATCGCTCTCTCTCCTCACTCATCACCATCATTCAGCATACACACTCCTTCACATCACTATCCATTAATTTGAACAAAAACACTCTAAAGCAAACAAACAAATACCATAGTACCATACCAATAGTACAGATATATATAAATAATCAATCAACATTGCCAAAACCATGAAGAAATCTTAATAAAATTTTTTGGCAGTTCTTCCACTTGAAATTACCTATATGCTTATAATAATATTAAATAGATACTACATTTGATGGTTGTCGTTTCACCATAAGGCAAGTTTATGCTTATGTATGTATAATTTCATTGACCTACAATCTAGCAATATATATAAAAAAGGGCAATGAATTTTTGAAAAAAGGTTTTAGAGGAATTTCATGAAATCAAAACCGAGCTTTTTAACTCTTACCCATCCTTATTTTGTTAGAGTTTGTGTTACCAGTTTCAAATTATGAAACTTTGTTTCCAATTTATTAACCTTAACCTTTATTTATATTTTCGTAAATGAAATAAATTGAATTTCTTATTATTTAATTAATGGGCACACTGATAGAATCTTTTCAAACTTAAATTAAGTTGCGTTGTTTATATTTTCCAAAATCGATAATTTATTATTTCTTATTAACTTTAAAGAAGATAATATTAATAATATTGATATTATTTACTTGAATCATTATTAATTTATTTGGCCCACTTTACTTCCCAGTGCATTCACAAAAACTAGTTTAGCATTAAAGGAGCGTAGTTCTTTTATTACAAGAGTGATGACATGAAAAAACATATAATTGACTTCTAGCAATAGACATGGACACATGGTCCGTAACAAATGAAGCAACAAATTACTAGCTTAGGGTCTTTTATTTTAACTTATTTTTGCTTATCTCTATTATATAAGTGAAGAGGTGGGGGTGGACACCAAAAAGAAAAAAAAATAAAATAAATCAATGAGTTTATTAAGTAATTCAGT
The DNA here is from genome assembly GCA_947645195.1 of Patellifolia procumbens. Taxonomy (NCBI): domain Eukaryota; kingdom Viridiplantae; phylum Streptophyta; class Magnoliopsida; order Caryophyllales; family Amaranthaceae; genus Patellifolia; species Patellifolia procumbens. Next base: position 8,933,356 of record CANSGD010000144.1, read on the forward strand.
TTTATTTCCAAATTTAGCTATCAGATTTTTAATAAAAGATGTTCAAAACTTCTAACTAAAATATCTAAAACCTACAAAGTAAAAAAAATTAAAAAATATCAACAATTATATTTTCTTGAGATCTATAGATAGACACCCACTTTGCTATACTTTTATATACTTTTGTAATTTTTTATTTTGAAATACATGAGTAATTGATTGTTTATGAGTGAAGACACATTTGATCAAATTGATCCTGATAAAGTATTTTAGCATGAGTAAGAAATATGATAAAGTATTTTCAACCACTTTTGAATTTTTTCTCATTTGGATAATGAGCAAAAAGTACCTTACCAGGTACTATATAACAAAAGTTGAAGTTGATGGTGGGGAGTAAGGAATGTTTTCAAAGAAAATTGAGCCAAAATGAATTTAGCTTGAAAATAAAATATGTTGTGTACCTTCATATTTTATCATGTTACAGTAGCCAAAACACACATCGTATGCAAATAAAATTAGGATTTTTTTGTTCAAAACCACCTAAATTTTTCACGTTTTTAGAAACTTCCACCTTAATGAATTTTTCTTTTAATTTCCACTTATCATTCCCAATTTTATTAGAAACTGCCACCACTTAATGATTTCCGTTAACAAAATCGTGAAGTGGGCCCCACATATGCATTGTATTATTAGTTTACGCTGAATTTAAAGTCAATTTCATCAATTTAAGGGCAAATCCTCAACAAATTTAGAGCAAATTTGGAATTACAACTATTTGGAAAGAATTGCAACTATTTCAAGTTTCATTTTGTTAACAAGATGTATATGTGGGACCCACTTAACGGTTTTTTGTTAATGAAATTTGACAAACACCGCTAAGTGGTGAGAGTTTTAATAAAATTGTAAATGGTGGATGGAATTTTAAAAAAAAAATTAAGGTAGGAGTTTCTAAAAACATGAAAAGTTTAGTGGTAAGATACGACTATCCATAAAATTATCTATTGTAGATTATAAAATTTCATAATAAAATTGTTGTCGCACGCATCGCGTGCATAGAAATCTAGTTTAAACTTATCTGAACTTATTAGATCTTATTAAATTTTATTAGAAAAATGTTACAATGAAAAATATATAAAATTGTACGAATGGAGTATGACAAACATAAAAAATGATCTAAACCTGCACGAAAAATGTTACAATGAAAAATATATAAAATTGTATGAATGGAGTATAACAAACATAAAAAATGATCTAAACCTGCACAAAAAATGTTACAATGAAAAAGATATAAAATTGTACTAAGGGCCTTGTTCAGTTCATCTTAAAACATTAAAATTTGTTAAAATAAGTTCAAGTCAGTTTACATAAATACAATTCAACAAAAATATGTTCAATTCAGTAAAAATAAGTTTGGTTCAGTAAAAATCGTATTACAAAGAAGAAATAAAACATAATCACTTTCATACGTTCAGGTTAGTAAAAATAAATCCAGTTTATTAAAAATAAGTTTCGTTTACTAAATAAGAAGTTAAGTAAATGGAAAGTAAAATGATATTAATAAAATTGTACGAAGTCTAAAACGATATTACCAATTTACCATTACAAGGAATTGTACTAAAATAATACAACAAGCATATAATATAATATAAACTGCAGTAAAAATGAAACAAAGTGGCGCAATTTTAAAATATTGGATGTTTGGATTGGACTATTACACCATAACTCATTGTCTAACAAAACTAAAGCCCTGTTCAGTTTACTTTAAAATAAATTCAGTTCAGTAAAAATAAGTTCAGTTCAGCAAAAATAAGTTCAGTTCAGTAAAAATAAATTCAGTTCAATAAAAATCAGTAGTGCAAAGAAGAAAAAACAACATGAATCATTAAAAATAAGTTTAGTTCAGTAAAAATAAGTTCAGTTCAGTAAAAATAAGTTCAATTCAGTAAAAATAAGTTTAGTTCAGTAAAATAAGTTCAGTTCAGCAAAAATAAGTTCAGTTCAGTAAAAATAAGTTAAACTGAACGGGACGTAATAGTTGTACTACCCAAGATTTTTTTTTATCTTGAATTGTTTTTATTTATCTATTTATTGCCATGATCGTGCAGAATTCTCTTAATTGAAAACATGTGGATATTAATATTATGTTATTATCATAATGGTGAACTCGGGTGAAGCCGTGGAGTAGTGGGTAAAACATGGTGGAGTTGAAACATAAACTTCTAATATCGATAAGTTAGCATAAATCCGATGATGTGAATTAATTTAATTCTGCAACATCAAATGTTTCAATCTGGTCAGATAAGGTAGGTAAGAATTCAGATATTGTTCCGCTAATCTCCAAAACTAGTTCATTTCTTTATTAGTTGCGTCGAGTTGCGAGTCAGATTAGTAAATTACTCACGCTCTTAACACTAGACCGGATCTCGCTCCATGATACAATAACTACTATTTTCCTACCTTTTTTCAATAAGGAAAGAAAATCATACGTACTATACAACTTGAATCAACTTCACGTTTTTTTTAACACGGGAATCCGATCTCTATGCTAGGTGCGGGGTGTGTTCGGCACTAGCTTTTGAAGTAGAGGTAGAGGTTAGACTAAGTCAAAACACTACTCTAATTTTATATATGTGTTTGGCAAGATAGTGGTTGAAGTAGTGGTAGAGTTTGGAGCAATGGTTGGATAGAGGTTGTGAAACGTTGCTAGGTATTAGCGTTGGGAGTTTGAGGGTAGCGGTGCATACAGGCGTACAGTGATTCATATGCTCACCATCATGATTGAGAATCTATTGTCTTTGTTTATGTAAAGCAACGCAATAGGTTGATAATCACAACTCATGGTGCATCATAGTTATGATGGTTTATGATGTCTTTATTTTCCTTTTTATCTATAAATTACTTTATGTAAAATATATAAAGCTTCTATCTTGCACCAAAAATTATTTGTTTGTTTTTTTTTATGAAGAGATTTATTTGTTTATTTTTAGATCTCTTTTTCTTTTGGAAACTCATAAAAAATAATATGAACTATAATCGGTGTTTTCAAAGATATTCTTGCTATATATTACTCTAGAATAACCTATACTTTAAGAGTGTTCTATAAAATGTTATACGGAAATCTATACTAGATAATAAAGCCGTCCCGAAAGGAGCTACCACATCGCTCCACGTTATTATTATTTATATAAAATTAATAATTTATTTTTTAATAAACAACAATAACAAAAAAATTATATCCTAAATAAAATATTACATTCCTTATCTAAAAATACCATCACTATCAAATTATAAAATTAATCATAACTTTCATTTCAAATCTCATAAAATTATAATTTTTGCACTGTTAGATTCGTCTCGAAAAATACTTTGAATCGAGATCCACTTATGATACGTTTTGTTAGTCTACTAATTGTGTTCCGAGCTTTTAGTTAGTATATGATCGGGAAAAGAATAAAAAAACATTAATTGTTTATTATCATATGTAATTATTTATTTAGGTTAGTATAACTTATCTTATTACTCAAAAGAATATCATTTATTGTCGATCAGGGAAGGTATTAAATGCTTAATATACATAGACCTAAGAGCTACGTGTACCATTTGTCTTTATGGTTTTCATTAGCCTAACAACTACTTTCGCCAAACACTAGAATTTTAACAGCTACCTCCACAGCTCTCAACTAACAGCTACTAGTACACAGCTACCAGCTACTCCGACAGCTACAGCTACAGCTACTCCGACAACTATAGATACCTCTACCTCTAATATTGCCGAACAGACCCGCGGTGATACAAGTTGGTGGCGCGTGGAAGGATTTGTGAAAGTGTAGGCGAGAAGTGGCGATTGGTTGTGTGCTGCACAGAACTCCATAACTAGGGGTGTTGATGAGCTGAGCCGAGCCCGAGCTTGGGGTCGCTCAAGCTTGGCTCGTTATACTTTGCTCGAACTCGAGCCGAATCTCGAGCTTTTTCGAGCTTAGATATCAAGTCCAAGTTACACAAAACTCGACTTTGGTTCAAAAATTATAACAAAATAAAGTATATTTATAAGATATAATATACTATAACTAAGTATATTTATTTTTACTAGACTTACTAAAAATATTCTACTAATATTTGAGGTCACTATGTTAAAAAATATATTTTAAAAAATATTTCGAGCCTGTTCACGAACTTCTCGAGCCGAACATGGCTGTGCTCGACTTATGAAAATTTCGAGCCAAACTCGAGCAGCTCGTGAACAGCCTAAGCTCATTAATACCCCTACCCATAACAGATGGAAGGAATGTCAGAGTTATTTGGTGCTACACCTCCACCGGAACTTTACGTATTGGAATTGGGACTATCGACTATTTGAGGCTAACTGCATTTGATGGTTATCAAGCATCTACGAAATGAAAAGCTTGTTCTCAAGGAGGCGGTCACTCTCGTTTGCAGTATCCTTTTTCTTGTTCAGTTTTCTCGTTTCGTTTTTTGTAAAAAGATTCCTAGAGTCGAAGTCAGTTGGCCACATAGCCTAGCGTAAGCGGATAGAAAAGCCCCTTGACCTCTTGTTTTTGTGTGCCGCCAACAAAAATAATCACGTGTTTATGTAAATCAGGGTTACAATAGGAAATAATCTAATTCTAAGCGCAAGGAGGAGGAGACCTATTGGAACCTAAAATATGATGAATTTTAAGGTTGGTACGAGAATTTTAATTGAATCTTATTAGGTATACGAGATCAACTTGTATTAGAAAAGAACGTTTGGTAGTTTATGTGTTGGAGATATATTCAGATATATATTAGTATGTAGGATATATAATTATCTTAGGAAAACAAATGATTTATTTCCAATAAGTGTTAGGCGCTATTCACCTTAAAATAATGATATTCAGTAAAAATAAGTTCAATTAGTAAAAATAAGTTTTGTTCAGCAAAAATAAGTTTAGGGCCTGTTCTCCCTAGCTTATTTTCAGTTCAGTTCAGTTCAGCTCTGGACAATACTTTTACTCTCACATATCACTATTAATTTCAGTTCAGTTCAGTTCAGTTCAGTTCAGTTCAATTCAGTTCAATTCAGTTCAGTTCAGTTGTTTTATGCCGAAGAGAATATGCCCTTAGTTCAATAAAAATAAGTACAGTTCAGTAAGAATCAGTAATGCAACGAAGAAAAAACAATATGAATCGGTAAAAATAAATCCAGTTGAGTAAAAATAAGTTTAGTTCAACAAAAATAAGTTCAATTCAGTAAAATAAGTTTAGTTCTGTAAAAATAAGGTGAAGTGAACATGACCTTAGTTTAGTATTAGGATTAAAATATCTTCTAAAGATTGTTTCCTGGTATAGTACTTAAGGATCATTATTGCATAAATAGAAACACAACAACTTATTATTATTTTCTCCCCTATTTCATTAAATCTTAATATACAAATAAATCTGGTTTGCCTATTTATTTGAGTTTTAAATTTGTAAAAATGGAGAATATTGCTTGAGAAATGATTTTAGAATCCCCTCAAAAAACAAAAGATTTTGAAAAGGATAATTCTTTAAATCTTTAGTGGTTATATGAGTTAAATTGCTAAAATGCATGATTGAACATGAGAAATATAATTTAAAACTTGCACTTATAGATAGTTATAAAGATTATGTAATATCGCCTATTCACTTTAAACATCCTAAATTTCCTTCTAGGTCCCACCCTCTCATTCCCTTTCCTTCTTACCCATTACTATTCGCTCCATAATAATTTAATGACAATAATTGTTTTTGCACACATTTTAAGGAAACGATTTAAGTGTGTAAACTAGCAATTTAATCAAAATATTTTTAATACAAGCAATAATGAGATTATAAGTTACTAATGTTAAAATTATCGTGATTAATATGTTCATTTATACATTTAAAAAGCTTCTTTAAAATGCGTGCAAAAACAATTGTTGCCATTAAACTGTTACGGAGAGAGTACAAATTTACACTTCCTTGCTTTCCTCTCACTATTCTCACCGAAGGCATCATAGGTCGTCAGTGAAGACCACCGGAAGAGACCTCACCAGAAAGAAGTTTTCTTTCTAATTTGATCACACTTGTTCGACAAGAAGGTATTTTATGTTTGCCTGACCAAATGATGGGACTTTCAAAACTGAAACTGTAAAATGGTATCGAAATGTCGTGACTACCATAACAGAATTGAATAATACTCCCTTGCTTCGGCAATTTTATGAGACATCTTTTTTTTGCAAATCTTGCCCGAGCGCCCAAGCACAAAATGCAGTTGCTAACTGGAAACATTGACACGTTAATGAAATCGCAAGTACTTTTCGTATTTAGTTTGGGTTGCCATCTCAATTTTTAGTTGATGCTTCCTACAGTGAGTAGGTGTATATGAGCCGAGTTCAGTCGAGTACTGATAGGATTTAGTCGTATCACCTATTCAAAGATTAACCTACAGTCCTCTAACTAAAGTAGTCAATGGAAGCAGGGTCGAATCCGCAGGGAGACAGAATTTCTAAATTAATATTCAATCAACTAACTACTTCAGATGAAATCAGGGAAGATTAACTGTAACATCCCGTCCGATATAAAGAAGAAAAGAGACAAAAGTAAATGAAATAAAGCAACTAGTGGTAGCGGAAATACCACTAAGACGGAGATGCTACTCTAAGGAGTAGAATTTAAACTATAAATAAACATAAATCCTTTAAATATAATAATTAACTTCCAATATTCATATATAAAGGGAAATGAGGTCCCATACCCTCATTCCAACCAAAGTTCCAAAATATCCAAGAAAAACTCCAAAAGAAACCTCAAGATTAAGTGTTCCAAACCCAAAAGACTTTACTAATAATTCATGGTTAAAAACATACGACAAAACATAAAGGAAACTACGTAAGACCCACTAAGGAGCTAGCCCTAATCCCTAACTCAAAATGCTCATCAACTATGACAAGCACCACCTTCTTGCTCACAAGGCCAACACGCACATTCCCGGTCCAAACCGTAACAATCCTAAACAGCATCGTCATCTGCATAAGAAATCAACAACTTCCACAATCAGTGGGGAGTAACTAGCAGTTCTCCCAGTACAAACAGGAACAAATAATAAACTTAGAGAAGGTAGAAACACGCCAAAGTCAACACCACAAGTGACATAACCAAAACATGTGCAACATGCTACGACAACATAAGCACAAACATGCGTGAAGAGGAAACTAAGTACCCAAAACCAAATCATCGCACACACAATCAAGTACACATCAATACAAAGACAACAGACCATACCGCCTGTGAGTAGACTCATTGGACCATACCGCCCAAGGCCTACTATGCATATTCGAGGACCATACCGCCCTGCCGAATAGCAATGCACATTCGAGGACCATACCGCCCTGCTGAATGGCATACTCAACGAACCATACCGCTCGTGAGTGAACCAATGGACCATACCGCCCATGGTTAAGTAACCAAATCCTAGGACCATACCGCCCTCAGGATACAAACAAATTCCTAGGACCATACCGCCCTCAGGAAACAAACAAATTCCTAGGACCATGCCGCCCATAGGATCAATCAAACACAAATTCCTAGGACCATACCGTCCATAGGAAACAATCAAACACAAAGAGAAATGTATACACGACAAGGCATACAAAGGAATCCAATCAACATCTATACATGAGTATACACGACAAGGTATACAAAGCAACTCAAACAACCAACATACGTATACACGCCAAGGTATATATAGGACACTAAACAACAACAAACATGGGTATACACGACAAAGTATACACCAAATCCATCTAACCAAATCATGAGTATACGCGTCAAGGTATACGAGGCAGACCAAACAACATTCAAGGTATACACGGCAAGTTATACGTGCAAAACAATTCCATAAGACAACAAGTCAAACATGGTGAGGCGTATAACACAAAAACGTTATCTGAGTTTGGGTACGAAGTCAATTATGACTAAGTCACAATATTCCCCGTACATAACTCTTGGCGAAGAGATGCTAAGGACAGTATTATCCTCCCCTAAGCATTTCGACGTCGACAACTCAAAGTATAGGCCCACAACACTCAACAAAACGAGCGACAACCAAAACTACCCAACAAACTAGGGTACATTCCCTTAATGAAACAACTCAAACCAACTCAAACGTACTCTAACATGCTTAACATACATGCATAAACCCAACACCCAACATATAAACATGTTGTAAGCTCAAAGGAAAATCAAACAACAAAACACAACCAAGGTGGGCAGACCTTCGTCGCGAGGTGCGACAGAGGTCGCGGGTCGCGAGCTGCCACTGCTCGTGGCTTGCGGACTGTGCTCGTACACACTCGCTTCGTCCATCAAACATACATCAAGTCTCAGGCATCCAACCAACACCAAATCACATCCAACTCAACCAAAACAAACACCCTAGCATGATACTAAACATCATCAACAACCAATTACTCAAAACTCCAACGACAAATCAAAGTTACTCCAAATCAACACAACATTGAACATCAAATTCGACAAGTCTACTAACAAGAACTAACAACATGACATAACAACACGTTCAATACATGAAGAATACCACAAAACAACCTTCCTAGTCATGATACTAAATTAAACTATAATCATACAATCACCTAAGTTCCACCTAACATGAATCTAAGTTCTCTAACGTGATTCTAACAACCTAAGTTCAAAATCTATTCCCTATCGAACTAGAAAAACGCTAGTTACCTCGATCTTCGAGAGGAGTGCCGCAAAACATAATATAATAGCCTAGAAAACGTGAGGATCATCAAAACCTTCTTCTCCCTTGAAGTCTTCTCCTCCATAGAACAATGTAATCCCCTTTTAAAACAATTTTAGGGTCCTCTAAAACAGTCAGTAGTTTTACGAAGCAGATTTCCGAAGATCTAAAGCTCGGATTTGAAATCCCTCTCGTCAAAATAAAGGCCTAGATGTTAGAACATGCTGTCCAAATGTGAAGACGATCCAACGGTTAGATCTCTGGCAATGGCCATTTTCGTGAGGGTGTGCAGGGGAAAAACGGGAAGACTTTCTCTCTTTCTCTCTTTCTTTCTTTCTTTGAAAGTGGCGTGTGAAAAGAGGGCAAATGGGTGATGAATTTCTGATGAAGGGGACAGCAAAAGGGAGGGGTTTAATAGGGTGTTTATGGTAGGTTTAATGGGGGTACATTATGGCCATGATTATGGTAGTTTATGAGGGTGAACGAAGGGGTGTAACCCTTGGATTGCATTAATGTTACAAAGCAAAGGATGGACAGCTTTATTGGAGTCTTCTAGGAGTCTCTAGATGGACAAGATTTTCGGCCCTATTGGAAAAAAGTGGTGTAATAAAGTTCGTTACATGGTTGGTCGGCAAAAAGGATGATTAAGCTAAATCAACACATTAGCCTAACTAAGACTAACTCAAATATTACACTCAATAATAATAATAATAATAATAATAATAATAATAATAATAATAATAATAATAAAATTTATGATCACATTTTCATATATCAAAATAAGCTCAACTTAAAATAAATAACATTAAGATATAGCTTAATTTACTGATCAAATAATCGAAGCAATTTTATAGATAGTTACTCCGTATAAAATATAAGTTTAAAGAAATATGATATAACTAAATAAATTAATAAAAACATAAAATAAAATCAAAGAACACAAGTTAAATTAAGAAGCAAGGGTCTAAATCAAAATTAGTAGTCTTAAAGATAATTTAGCTTAATAGGTAAAACCTATGCAAATTTATAAAATAAAAATACTATGAGCATCGTAAAATAATTAGGCGTCCACCGACTAAACACATTTTGAAATTAAGGTACGTATGCACAATACATTGTCCACCGAAATATTTTCCGGTTTCAAATACGACCATTTATTTAATAGAACATAGTTTTTATAAACGAAATTATATTTAGATCTATAAATAAAAGTGTAAACCATATAAATTAACGCGCGAAATTTCTAGTGAAATTACGGGGTGTTACATTAACTGAACTAATGATTTAGCTAAGGAAGACGAATTAAACCGAGGATTTAACTATGGAATAAAAGCCTAGGGTATTAGGTCGGTCCACCATGCTTATACCAATCAAACAAGGTCAACTACTATCAAAACCTAAGTCAAGAGTCGAGGGATTAGAGCATGTGTTGAGCTATGGTTAAGACTCAACGCTCATAGTTCAACATACGCCGCATGTTCACTAACGTAATCAGAACTACTGATGTGTCCTAGGCCTTTAGTCGTAAGACGGATCTGTGCAAACAACTATTAACCACAAGCAATCAATGAAATTGGCCACTAACATTAATCACTAATTAAGAACAAACCACACCACAATCACTCTAATAAATCCCTAAGAATCAATAGAAGTCTAAATAACAATCATGGTATAAACATGACTTCCCTATCTAACACCCTAGAAAGAGAACTACTCAGACATGATTAAATTGACAATAACAAGCTAATTGGAAACCCTAAGAATTGCATCATGAACTAATTGAATAATAAACAATTAAACTAAAGCAATTGAGAAATAAGAATAAAGCAATAAGAAAGATGATTACCAATTTGACGGAAAGCGGGAACTTTAATTGAATTGAAATAGTATTCGAATCGCTTCTACAATGGAAAACTATGAAGAACTAGACTAAGAGCTCTCTAAATGTTCAATATAATAAAAGATAAAAATAAAAATAACCTAAAAAGTATTTATAGTTTCTAAGAAAGCAATATGATAGAGTGGGAAAAAACGCAAAATCGCGTCCCCTGTGTCCTCCACCCGATCGGGCAAAGGGCCGCCCGATCGGGTCTGGGAACAGACTTCCAGCAATCAGCAAATACATGAGCGCCCGATGAGATCGGGCAACGTTCACCCGATCGGGGCCGCAACACCAGCACCCGATCGGGCAAGACCACCCGATGTCATTGGGTGTGTGTTTCTTCTTCATTCCAGCAATCTCAGCAAAAGAGGCTAAGTATAACTCCGCCCGATGGGATCGGGCAAGGCCGCCCGGTCGGGCGGAAAATCTCAAGTTTTGGCCTAAATTACTCGTACCCGATCGGGCAGTGGTTGCCCGACCCGATCGGGCGAAGCTTCTTTCTTTCTTGCCTCTTCTTGGCTTCAGACGCCAAGTCTTTTGCATATTTTTTCTTCACAACGGGGTCCGAATACCATCTCGAGACCGCCAATATGCCTTATAACCTTCCGCTATAGCTTGGTGATCAAAACGCCAAGTAAATAGGGAGCTTTCCCTAAAGACCTGCAAAAAGATATGGAATACACAAACCACAACTATATCGAAATAGTTAGCATAAATAGCTCCTAAGAGCGTCAATATCGCACAATTTAGCTTGTAAAGAAAGGGAAAAACTCTTTAAGAAATCAATATATCAAGTACGTTCATATTCAAGTTCGTTTAATCTAAACAAGCCTGGGCTTGAGCTCGAGCTTTCTTCAGAGCTTAAAAAAGTGTTCAAACTTGGTTTGTTGAGAAAACATCTTGTCCAAGCTCGGTTCGGTTATTAATCGAGTCAGGCTCATGCACAAGATTTTGTTCTTAAATGAGATTTTGTGAACGAGATTTTGTTCATAAACATTTCAACAAACTTTTGTTCATAAATGTTTAAATGAGCTTTTGTTGTAAACGACTAATCGAGGTTTTGTTCATAGCTTCTGCTCATAAACGTATGTATCAGCGAGTTTTTGTTTATAAACGTTTTAATGAGCTTTTGTTCATAAACGTCTAAACGAATTTCATCTACATGGACTTTTAAATGCAAGTAGAGGGGCTTTCTATTGAACATTAAACGAGCATGTTCATGAATATAAATGAACGAGCTTTTTAGTGAACATGTGCGAATTTATTAATGAACATATATAAACAAGTTGTTTGTGATCATAAATAAAAGAGTACAACATGTTCATGTTCAAGCTCGTTCACGGACCGAGCTCCAAAAATTGGTTCATACTCGATTTATTTATTAAACAAACATACAAAAAGATCTTTAATCGAGAGCGAGCTTGAACTGTTCAACGAGAGTCTCGATTCATTTACCCCTTCAACAACGAGGCCTATTCTATTTACCGTCTTCTTGGATGACTCCATATGCAAAGTTGTCTTCTCACTAGGACTATTCTTCAGGAAGTTACATGACTCTAACATCCTTGAGATCTCGAAGCACCGCAGGTTGTCGTTTACTTTTCATGTGATGAGTTGCTAGCATTAATGCATCATGGTAGCAGTGCAATATCCAGTATTATATAGTAGGGGTGTTCACAAATATCCGATCCGGTCGATCCGATCCGAAAATTCGGATATCCGATCCGAAATATAGTGTTTCGGATAATTCGGATCGGATATCCGAAATTTTTCGGATCGGATTCGGATCACCCTTTTGGCTTTTTCGGATATCCGAATTATCCGAAAAATGTTTAAAAAATCGGATATTTTTCGGATAATTATCCGATCCGAAATATCCGTAAAATTTTCCATTAAAAAATTTTATTTTAAACTTTTTTCCCCCATAAAAATCGGATCGGATAATCCGGGTATCCGAAATTTTCGGATCGGATTCGGATCGCACTTCTCCCGATCCGAAAATTTCGGACGGATCGGATCGGATAATCCGAAATGAACACCCCTATTATATAGTAGTAAAACTAGTAATTTGTACTCGAGATCCTTTGTTGCCTAACTTGTCTGTACCCTTGTACTACTTATAATTTTTTTTTGGACATTCGACTATTGTACAACTTATTTGTTGGTTTGCTAGGGATGGCAATGGATCGCGTCCACCTAAATTCAGACCTATTAGTTTTTTTATAGATCTAGATTCGTTAGTTTTTATACCCCTTTGCACAAGGTCTTTGCTGGGCTCGGGCTCAAGCTCGAATATACTCGGGCTCGGCTCGAGCTCGAAGTTCACCGAGCTCGAGCCGAACTTTGACCGAGCCGAGCTCGAGGGCTCTACGAGCCGGCTCGGCTCAATTACACCCCTTTGCAACAATAGCTTGTGCACATAGTTTTATGAAATTAATAGAGTAGGGTGTAGGTTATATTAATTTATTGTAAAAGTTGATGTGATTGAAAGTGATGGGGTACTTTTAAGAAGTTGATAGAGTAGGGGAGTAGTATTTTAATATTTTTCACATAAATCAATGAATGAGTGGGGTATATTAGTTGGGTGATATATAATAAAATGTTGGTAGGTCCATGCCTAAAATAAAAGTGTTGCAACTAATATGGGACAACCATATATAGAAAGTGTTGCAACTAATATGGGACGGAGGGAGTATCAGTCCTTAGTTGAAAAAAGGGGTACATATAAGATTTACAAGGGTACATATTACGGTTAAAGGGTACGCGTGCCTCTAGCATCAATGTTGTGCTGCTAACATCAAAGTTGTGCTGCTAACATCAAAGTTGTCCGTATTTATAGAAATGTCATTAATGAATGTACGCATACCCATTTATCTTAACATGTACCCCTTTTACTTGGTTTTCATTGTGAAAACAATTTTCACCATGCCCTATAAGGCCCAAACCCCTACCCAAACCCATTTATAATGGTCTATGTCCAAGCGGGTTTGGGACGGATCCCAGACCCCTTTCCATCCCTAGCAGGTACTCTTTCGATTAAAATAAAACTATTCCTAGATAAGTTTAACCTTGTTTAAAATTATGGTTGTGAATTCATTATTTATTCTTTTATGGGCAATTGAGGGTGAATTTTTGTTGCTATATAGAAAGTCATAAAGCAGGATGAGACTCGATCCAGAATATACGGGAATTGTGACTTAGTACTAGTCAATTTTCCAAAAAAAGATTTCCCATTTTAAATTGGTTTTAATAGGGATTGAGCAGATTTACTGAATACTAGATTTCAGACTCGAAACTGATGAATACGCAAATCAGAATCTGAAACTGGTATATGTTTAGACCAATTCTAGGTTCGAGGACCTAGTCGCAATCGATTTTACTTTCCATTCCTTGTTTTCGAACCCAATACCCACTAGGCCACTAGGTACCTGCAACTAGTTCTAAAACCAAGTAAATGCTCCATAAAATTAATTAGAGTTTTAAAGTATGATCCACTTAAATTTAAAAGAAAACTAATTTTCATAGAATCATAATTCAAAAATTATTAAAAGAGACGGTCTAATTTTAAAATAAAAGTAGACATATTCACTAAATTAATTAATCTAGTTTATAAAAGAAATCAAACTAGTTATTATAGGGCTAAATCTCCTAATATTGAATTTGTTATTGCCTAATTTTAATTTAAAAGTAGGCGGTCTCTTACAAAACTAACTCATCATAATTTACTAAATTGTACTCCTTCCATTCTTTTTGTATTGCAACGTATAGCTTTTTCAAAAATTTCTTATCAATTGTAACATCTCTATTTAATAAGAAGAGAAACCCAAATGGACTAAAATGTCCTTCCAAAAGAAACATTTCTCTCCTCCAATTTCTTTTTTTTTTTTCCCTTAGTTCCCTTCTCCAAGTGCATGACTGCATACTACAAATTTAGAACACGTGAACTGTGGACGCAAATTCCACAATTAGATTCAGACTTTTAGGATCCAACAAAAACTCGAAAAAAAACAAAAATAATCCTATATTCCAAGTCCCAACATTTATTTCACCATGCGTATAGAACGAAGAAATGTTACCTATGCATGCATTAAGGAATTAATTTAAGGGTTTTTCTATCATGGGTTGTATATATGCATTAATCATTTACTCAAAATAGTATTAATTTGGAAATTTAATAGCAAATCACGCGTCAGTTGATATTGGTTATTATTTGTTTTCACTCGTTTAGAAATACTCCATCCGTTCCATTTTGATGTTCCCATTTTCTTTTTTCGGGATGTTTTAAAAAGTTCTTCACACTTTGAATCTTTTCTATTTTAAGAATATTTATTTTCCCATCTTATCCTTTAAAAACCAAATATTTACTATACTTTTTTTTTATTTTTTGTCTTACACATGACCCACTTTAAAATATTTTATTTTCAAATCACCTACTTTTATTTCTTTCTCCTACTTTTTCAAAAGTAAAAGGTACCAAAGTTGATATACAACATTCCCTCCGTCTCAAAATATAAGCTTTGTTTTCTTTTACACAGTCTTCAACAGGCGTCTTTGACCCTCTATATCTTCAATTTCATGTTAGTAAAAAATATAAAAAATTGATATTATGAAAGTACATATTATAACGAATCAAACAAGATCTCACATGGGTATGTTCTTTTTTTGTATATATATTAATAAGAATATTTGGTCAAAAATTTTAAAGTTTGACTCCCAAAATAGAAAGGGGACTTATATTATGGGACGGAAGGAATATAATAAAATATAATATTAAAAAATATTCTCATCCACCTCAATTTGCATTGGTTTTCCCCCCATATTCCAAATGGGAACATCAAATTAAAACGGAGAGAGTATATTAAATGCTTATACACAGCCCTAAAGACTAGGTATAACATTTGTCTTATGTTAATATTGCATTTACGAAAGTACCCTCAGAAAGGATCCAACCACTTGTCTTTTTCCTAGGAACTGCAATAGTGTTCAGAAGGGTGGAGAGTTGGAGACCTCTATAAATGGAGAGCACCTCAGCTCAATTAATCATCATAACTCCATAAGCATTCAACCATATCACCATTTTGGTAAGAATCTCATCAATTTTCTTCAAAATTCTGCTATTATTTTTCATGCTTCATTTTCCAATATATAGAATCATCCATATATATTTATATATTTCCTCCGTTTCGCAATACTCGCAACATAAGAATAGTAGCCACTATTCATGAACCAATCTTATGTTATATTTTTTACAAGTGTATAAGAAAAAAACATAGTCAAGTGGGGTCTTATTTGATTCGTCTTAATGCATACTATCATAATATCAACTTTTTATAATTTTTACTTATCAATAATTAGAGATATTAAGGTTCAAAGTATTGCATTGGATAGTGTGCAAACAAGAAACGTTGCGAGTATTGCGAAACGGAGGAAGTATATGTTACTCCCTTCTTCCCATATTAATCGTAACACTAATTTGTGCAAATGTTTTAGGAAGTTAATAGGATAGGGTGTAGGTTATATTAATTAATTTATTGTAAAAGTTGTTCTGATTGAAAATGATGTGAAAGTTTCAGGAAGTTAATAGAGTAGCGGAGCTAATAGAGTTGGGGAACAAAGTAAAAAGTATTTTTCACATAAATGAGTAAGAGTATATTAGTTGAGTGATATATAATAAAATATTGATCTATCGCTATTGCTACAGCAAATTTTAACCATTTTTCCTGCAATTTAATCACATAGATTCATACTGATTTTCTTTAGGAGTGCAAAACACATTAGTGTAATTCTCTTACATCCTCTGACATATGATGTAGAATATTATCCCACATTTATACTAAATTTTCTTCTAGAGTAATATTTTTCTTCTAGAGCCGCTGTTGTGTTTCAAGTTTTTTTTGATAATAGTAGAAAGAATGTTGTGTCTCATGAGAGAACTACTGTCTACTGAACTGATCATTTTTCACTCAGATTAAATGCACTTGCCGTCTTTGCATGTGAAATGTTTCATGACAGTCGAACTAATTAACCCATACTTATTACTCATTAACAATACATGCATGCAATTGACTTATATGAAATTATTTAAACTTATTATACTCTTTAGTAAGGATATTATAAGTTTGCACTTTCCATTATAGTTAAAAAACAATGCATGTAATCGCTGATACTCAATTACTCATCTTATATAAATGACTAAATGTATCCAATAATCCAATAGTTATCTTACAGCTGCAAATTTTCAATTTCATAATTTGTACACCACGTGTGTGCTGCTTTTCCTTATTGTTCGATTATATGTGTATTAACAGAGTGTTTGGTTGGGCGACAAATTTTTTCCTTAGGTTTATTCATTATCGATTTTTGTTTTTAGTTTTTAGTTTTCAGTTTTTTAAAACTGAAAATCAAAATTCTGAAATTAGAAAAAGTTATTTTCACTTTTTAGTTGTCCGTTTGCAAAAATATTCGCAATAAATATGACTAATTTATTTAATTCATTATAGAACATATATTATATGACTTTAAATATAAAAAAACCAAAAAACAGATAACCACACTAATATCACAATTTTCCTATTTTCTATTATTTGTCTTGTAAATGATGGAAATAGTTTTCTAGACGATGGAACTACTTTCTACATAAAAGGAAAATACATTTTCCTCCCATTTCATTCCCTTTGTTTGCTGCGTCCTCTGATATCTGCTCCCCTTTCTTTTCCATACTTCATTTTCTATCTAACTTTTCATGTAAGCAACCAAAGTTAGGGAAAACTAACTTGTTGTATTTGAAATTTCCCCTAGAAAAAACATGTCAGTCTTTGCTCCATCTTCTAATATTAAGCCAACTTTTTTGATATTCCAAAATAAGTAAACTTTGTACACAGATTTTTCGAAATTATTACATATAAGGTTTACTTATTATGGGAATTCAAAAAGGTTGACTTAATATTAGAAGATGGAGCAAATATTGTCTTATTTAAAACATTTTTTCCTTTTTTTTTTCTAGCAGAGACAAAATCTTAATTATACAAATGTTGGACTGTACTAAAATAAAACAACTTATAAAACAAAGTGATTTACAACTTGACACACAAGCGCACCGTGTGCTGCACACGCCCAATACTTATAGATTACATGTATCAAATGTTCTATTTTTGCATGCTACGTTATGCGTAACTATTTACTGCATGTATCAAATCTTGATTAAAAAAAATGTTGGACCAAATAATTGATTCATGACTTCATGTATATGTGTACAGTCTACAGACTACATTTTCATTTACAAAAAAAACAATTCTAAAGAGCCAATGTCAGACGTTACGATCCTAGGCATAGATTCACCATGGAGAGGATGTGCAGCAAAATTTACTCAACCTCTGAGCAGCAAAGACCAACGTGATGCACAATCTTTAGTAGATACAATTAATCGCGTCAACTGCAATGAATCAGACTTGGCCAAAATTGTCTACAGATCTGGCGACGGAGATACAGATATCCGTCGCCAGGTCTTCCGTTGGGACCTGGCGCCACACGATGAGGTATTTCGTGATGGACTACAAGTACGTCGGGGGTTTTTCTCCCCCGACTTTACCTTTTACAATCTAACTTCTTATGTGCAAGACAATAGTGGAAGGCCTTTGGATTCTAGAAAAACCTCCACTTATGCATTTATTAGCACTACTGTTAGCAATTCTTGGTACCCACCTGTACCAAGTGAGCAGAAGGAACTCAAAGTTTACCGTTATGAGATATATGCACCCGGGGGAATTTGGACCTCGGTCACTCTAGGTGATAAGAATGATAGGAAGTATAAGAGGCTCGATGAGGTTGCCTTTGCGGGTGGCATTGCTTCTCAATATATTCGATCGGTTCAAGTCTTTACATTGACCGGCAATATTGATGGGTACGTATTTGTTAGATATTATTTTCTTTATTTATCTAATCGCGTTATATGTTCCTATTTCTTTCAATTTTAGAATAGTTTTTAGGCTTCAATTGCTTTAGTTGTTACCATGGGTTGCTTCAATAAATAATACTCGTATTCCCATCTAGAATGGGTCTACACCAGAGTTTTTGCATACATAGAAAAATAAATATAAAATCATATTCAATTTTATTTATTTATCTTGATATATATTGGGTGACATCGCAACTTTCCTCCTTAAACTATATGCTAAAAGTTCTCTTCACCTCTAAAAAACAATGTTTCAGGTTCAACAAGTTCAGATTAGTTATGATAAGTTCAAAGAAGTTTTAATAATTTGCTAACAACTTACAAAATAATCTTTAAAAATAAGGCAAAAAGAACGCACTAGTCATCCTGCTAAAGAACGAAGTAGAAAACAGAGTCAACAATTTTTTATAGAATTGCAGGCTCAGCGAAATGACATTATAAAATGTTTAAAGGTTAATTCTTGATCAGTTTTGCTAATGAATCTCATGTTAATGATTCTCGAATACTCTGAAAACAAGTAATTAGTAGTTATAAGTGAAAAAATACAGTTTGGTAGGGTCATTAGGAACACATTAGTATTAGAATACAAGTCATTGTTGATTTTGAACACTACTGTGCTGCATGAACTAAGATCTTATGTTGATGCAGGAGCACAACACTGGATAGGTTTGACAATATGCTGCGAATCAATGGCAACTTCAATCCACAATCACATCCACAAAGGCTACTCAACATTGAGAACCCAATATCTGACTACACATTTGATAAGGTACCCCTCGTACAACGTATAGTGAATAAGTCCCCAACGAGCAACCCAAACATCATCAAGTGGTATGCTACTGATGTGGCTAATCGCGACGTTTACCTGACCGCTGCATTTCGTTCATCTCGTCATGATGAAGCCTACTACATATTGCAAAACATAGTTACACTATTGAACTACAATCCTGGGGGCACAGACGATTTTATAGTAAACGGTCCATCTTTTATTCCCCAACAATTTCCGTCCCTTGAGTATTCACCCTTTGGAGAGCATGGCATTGATGCTGCATTTCAATTACAAGGTGATCAAGCAGTTATTTTTAGTGGAAATCTTTGTGCTTTGGTAGATTATGCACCAGATACCGGGGATGATAAGATACTGAAAGGTCCAAGTATCATCACCGACATGTTTCCTTTCTTCAAAGGAACGGTGTTTGAGAATGGAATAGATTCGGCTTGTGAGTTGAAATCGGTGGACTATGAAGCTTATTTTTTCAAAGGGAATGTATGTGCACATGTAAACTGTGGTCCTAATGCTCAACTGATTGCATTAGGCCAAATCTCTCAAATGAGGCCGGCACTATTTTGCACCGTGTTTGATGGTATGGGAATTGATGCATCTTATGCTTCACATGCTGATAATGAAGTGGCCTACTTCTTCAAATTCAACAATTACGGACAAATTAATATCAATAAAGATGACGGAAAAGAGTACCTCGAAGGTGTGTGGGTAATGGGTGCCAATGCGCCTGTTATACATAGCTTCGTCCCTCAGAAGAATCGTGGCCTTGACATGCGTGATGATGCTGGTACTCCACCCAAACCTGATGACTATGACCATGATGAAGTCTAAAGAATAAGTGTAGCATGAGCTACAATGCATGTTCACCTATGGTTCAAAAGTTGTATGGTAATCTTAGTATTGTTATTTTCTAGATGTCATGTTAGGATTAATAATGAAGTGGTGTAACAGGGATCAGGTTGACATTAGAGTGAACCACTTATCCTCTCAACTTTCTACCTTTAGGTACTTTGTTATTGGCATAAAGCCAACACTGTGTATGTGGCCTGCCACATTTGTTGTAACTGACTAAATATTGTCAATTATGTATCAATTAAGGTTTACTTTATCTTTCAATTTGTTATTTTCCATATTCCCATAGTTGATGGTCCAATTAATTGGTAAAGGGGCAACATCTATACCATGATTCTTCTGATTTTTTTTTTATTCTTTTTTTTACTCATCATGTCAATCATGGTCATAAACTCATAATGTTAGTTTGTATTGGCTTGGACTCAAATTCCCAAGTCCAAAAATTTTCCTAGTGGCTTTGGACTTGGCAAGGTCCAATCTAGTCCATCCAATTTACACCCGTAAATAAAAGAACAATACCAATTACCCAAGCGATCTGAAAAAGAGCTCTTATTAAGTTATTATTTAGTTTATGGACATCATGGAAATATTTGTTAATGGCCACGGTCTAGTGAGCAATGTAGTGTTATATCATTTGAATTGGCTTTATAGATAACAAAACAAAACTCTCTCGATATAAACGACATTTGCGCACACGTTAACTGAGCTATGACGCAGTTTGAGAAATTGCGATGTAAAGGCAGGATCAATCAAGGAAGAAACGAAAATTGATCGAGCTTATTTGCACTTTGATGATGGTAGATTGTACTTTAACGAAAAGTGGCAAACGGCCGAGCTGTTCAAACAACAGTAAACCCACTTCTTGTCACGACCTCACAAGACTCGCAAGGATAGTAATTCACTACAAAGCAGCAATTTATTAGATTGACTAACGATATACCAAAGGAAAAGAATACAATGTAATTTTATCCCTTCTACACAAATGAATGGCGTCCCATCTTTGCACGACCGACTGTACAACCACGAGAAAGGTGTAAATCTGCTAAACACAATAAGAACCCCAGCTATTCACCTACATTTTCTGTGAGTGTCGCACATTTCACAGAGCAGACAAGTTCCTCCTATCAATATGGTTCATGAATACACTAATCTGCTCTTAGAGCGTTCACCATTCATGAGGGCATTCAACTAAAATTTGTTGGTTTTCACACGCTATATCAACTATCAAGTTCCCAAATGTGGAAACTCACTCGCTCGATTGAGATGCTTGGTCCTTATTCTTCCCATTCTTTGCTTTGCTCTTCTCTAGCATCTTCTTTTTCTTTGCTTCAGCTGTAATCCACACATAATCTGAAGGGATTGAAAACGGATCCTGATTATTGTCTATCCTGCTGCTGGAACTATCACTTGAAGAACTTGTGCGTTGGTATGGAGCTTTTATCCATCGTAACCAGGAGGAACTCGCAGACTGTGACTGTGACTGTGTTGCTGCTGCGCTCTCCTGATAAGCGGCGCCAGGACTGGAAGGAGGTGTCGAAAACTCTTCCAAGGGCTGTAATTCCTCAAACTTGGTGAATGTAACCAATACTCTAATTGTGGGAATCACAGGGATCGCGACCTGGGTAGTAAAAATACACATCATGATTTGGAGGCAAAATAAATCTGCTAATACATAAACAAAGAGGAACAAGTACAACTTTTAGGTCGGAAAACAAGCATCGTCTATTTGTGAAGAGGAAGATGAAAAGCAACACTGTCATGGAAAAACAGACATGGCTTGGGTAAATGGAGCCTAAGAGCAGGCCAAAAGCGTAAGATCTCTTAATAGATCCTAGGGCTACTTCATTCTTCTCTCCGGCTACTTCATAACTTTATATCTATCAAATTCCAGAAAGATATCATCCATTTAAAAGAAAGAATTCAAACTATCGACAGAGGAAGTTCACCAAACTCTCCCATTTCACTGGTCCATGTACATAGTTTAATACCAACAGTCCCACCCCTACCCCATCCCCAAGTAAAAAGATCAAACAGACAAAGTTTCGGTTTTAGTACCAACAGTCCCACCCCTACCCCCATCCCCAAGAAAAAAGCAAAAAGAAAAAAAAAATCGAACAGACAAAGTTTTGGGAACCGAGACCATACTACAAGAAGATACCTTAGGACAGCGAAGCTCTAAAAGGGATGAAAAATCCAACTCAATAATATCTCTCACAGTTACACAGAACAAAGGCCTAATAAAGCATCCTCCTATCAGCTCACTCGAATCACTTACTGACCATGTCATATAACGTTAAAAAATTTAAGGAAACATTTAGCCCATTCAATTACATCAAGCTTAACAGCTAGTGAAACCACTGACAATTTCACAGAAACAAAGACCTATCAAAGCATCCTTCTATCAGCTCACTTAAGTCCCATCCTGACCATGTCATATTCCCTTGATTTAAGAACAGTTAACCCATTCAATTACATCAAGCCTAGTAGGAAATGCTAAAAGTAGGAAAGGTTCGTACTCAAAACACCTGAGTGAATGAGTTATGTCATAAAGTTGCACAATAAGAAGCTTCAATACTTTGAGCCAGTTTCTCTCGGGCATGTAGTGGTTAAGCAGTAGGAAGACTGCGGCACACCTTCCATTGATATGCCCCATGAGTAGCAATAACATTAAATAGCAACACAGACACCAACAGATTCACTGAGAAATCTAACAGCAGGCAACTCTGAGGCTCAGACTTTTTGTTCAAACAAAAAAAGGAGATTCACCAAAGAACTTTAATGATCTTAAACAGCACATAATAGGCTCTTACCCTTCAAGTACTGTGAAAGCAAATTATGAAAAGAGGCACTGTTTCTACACTACTCGAGCTGAACTAAAAAATCGGTAAATCATGCAAAACATACGTTCCTAAGACCAGGTAAACTAAAGAAAATCTTTAGATCAACATTAAGCTAAAAAGTAAGAGGATTATCCAGCTTACTGAGAAAAAAAAAACGAATAAATCACCTTACATGCAATTATGAGCTCTCTCATTTCTAAAACCCATCCTGAAATCACACCCTCCATTGGTGACACACTCGTTTCATTGCCTCGTCGTGGGAGCCAATTTCTCCTTGATCATAAAAACCTCATAGTGCTTGGACAGAAAGCTAGCCCAAATGAAACTTAACATGGAAAGGAAATTTAGTTTTTAAGACACAAAGCCTAGTCACCAGCTCCCTTTTCCATGAAACCCTAGCTCCAACATTGCCAGCCACAACAGTAGCAGCGACAAGGAGCATCCCTACTTCCAAAGTAAGAATCTCATCCCAACATGTAAAATGTCTATGCAAATCTAAGTAGAATGCTCGACATGAAATGGCACAAGGGGGAAGTCGTGGGTCTCTGATTCTCTGATTCAATGAAAATGAGATCACTTCGACATGTTAAGTCAACATATCATTTCTCCTGCTTCTAGAAACCAGCATATGTAAGAAGAAAAATTACTTTCATCCCAGAAAATCCAGGATAACTTGTAGCAAGTAGATTTTGGCCTCCTCAGATTCAGTACCAGATATCATAAGTTGTAACATGTTCACTCATTATGGAAATAGTAGGGCACAATTGCAACCTCCTCGAAACCACGAGAGCGTATAACAGAAAAAACCAATTGAATATATACTACGTAAGTACCAAGTACTAGCTGCAACAGTGCCAAATTAAATCTTAATTTGCTAATTCCCCCTTTCCGTGGATCCTTTTTACCCAAGTGCTTACTCAGTAATCAAGCACATTCAGTTATTGCTAATTCTTATAAGGCTTGATTTTTTAGAGACTGTGTACTTGAGGGTCACATAATAATTAAGTGAAGCCCATTATCGTTTTTGTTGTATCCCTTACTCAGAATAAGAGAAAGCAAAGACCTGGGCCGGGAGATCATGCTATCTAGCAAGCATTGCCACATATTCATCTCATTGAATAGTGTAACACCAACAGAAAACACAAACCATCAGTGTGCATTAGGAAGGTCAAAAACGTATGCAATATTATCCTGAACACTCAAGTCTGTAAAACAATAAACTAAACCAACAGCATCATCTCACACAAGGAGAAAAAAAGGCCACCAACAGCACTACTAGAGAGTAACAAAGATAAACAAAGACTCTCAGTCAGTATCTTAGGCTACATCACCCATGAGGCCATGACAGCCACTCAGTTCCCTAAACGGAATCCTCCGCATCGTTTTGCACATTGGAAAGTACTAGCTTCCAAAAAGCATAGCTTCCAGAAAGCAGATAGCAATTTCATATATTCAAAGGTATAACAAGTATCCCATCCTCCCCCATCCTCAAGGCTCAAGCTGCAATTTGAGACCTAGTACCAATTTGCGTCCATTTCAAATGGTCTTCTACCGTAATAAACAAGAGACTCAGTAGCTATAACTAGGAAAAAGGGCTTAATCTGAAACAATTTCAAAGAAAAAGCGCTTGATCTGAAACAATTTCAAAGAGAAAGCCAAGCTGACATCTTCCACTCACAATTGGAGATCTAATTCCCTCATTGTGTACTCGATGTACCAGCTTTCAGCACGGAAGAGAATGATGCTCCTAGCAAAAAGCCCGAGAAATTTTTTCCTCCAAACTTCAAAGCTTCCCCACATTACTTTCACTGGAAATGGAGGACGGGGAAGAGCTTGTCCTCAGTGTGGATTTTCAGAAGTGAAATGGCCATTCGAAGAGTTTGCACTTTGACAATATTTTTGTGATCCAAAATAGCATACAGATACTTAGCAAACACAATGGCCCCTCTATTACCAAGTACTAACAATGTGAATGAAGTTTTTTCACAAATAGGTAACATCATAGAGACAATCTCAAGGGGGAACAACGTGTTGTCAAGTGACAATGAGGTGGTTTCTAGCTACATGATTCCATTACCAACTATGTGGAAATGGGAGCCTGGGAGGTGATGGAAGTAGTAAGTTACAAAAAATGATTGCCCATGCACTACCTCATATGACATTTCATGGAAAAGATACAACTAAAATCACTCCCATTTCCTTCTAGTTCTACAACAAAATTGGACGTCTTTATAATATTGTAGGTCGGCCGACTTCTTGCTCACCAACGTTTTCGATGCATTGATAAATTTTAATTTTCAAAACATAAAAAAAATCATTCTCATGCCCTAGTTTAAAATAATTGACCAAACGAGCTGCTGCTAAGAAACAGGAAGAGCCACAATCCCCTCACTTATCTTCTCACTACATCTCTCCCACGAGGCATCCTAAGTATCACGAATTCCGAACATATCAGTGATAGACTCTGGACCCTTCCACCTAACCCAATTACATGGCTTTCATCACCATAACATGTCTGTCAGCATTTATATTCTAACCATTATCACAAACTGAAAAATCTGCACATATCAGCACTATTTAAGAACGTTATTGACAATGAGCATTTGGCTCAAAACAGATACTTAGGGGTCACAAATATAAAACTGGTAAAAAAATATCTACGTCACATTTGATTCATTGTATTACACATTTTAGGAGTCGTCACTGTAACAGCTATAACTGCAAAATTTGATGATCAGACAATGATCCCCATTAAGTTCAATGTAAAAATTACCCACAACCAAATTTCATTATTAACAAAGAAGGCTCGGATGATGCTCCTCATGAAGTTCAGCGTAAAAACATTACCAACCGACTTAACTATATATTGTTTAAAGGATGGATGCTTTAGTCTGTACCATATGCGAAAAAAAGATATACATAAATAACATCATATCATAACCCAATAGGGACAGATCTTAAACTTTTACCGCTACAGCAAAAATAATCAACCAAAATTATAGATGTTTATGTCAAGCTACCAATCAAGAAAGCGATTTCATCTTTGTGTGCAATGTTGATTTGCTAGAACTCTAAAAGTTTGTTAAATCAGCAAAGCCGTATTCAATTTCAGAATCACTAAGTCAAGTCTACCCAAACAAAGCTTGCCAAACAGTTGGTAAAACAACAGGGGAACTTTTAAAGAACAAAGCACAAACCTTAACAGGAAAAGTTCCCATGGGAAGTTTCGTCGTAAGCAGCTCTCTAAGACGCCGAATTGCCTTGACCTTGTTGGCTAGAATGTCAAGCAATGGCAGAAGCTCCTCTGTACGCAATGGGAAGCTGGGAGAGAGCCAAAGTATAGGCCTTAATCCTTTTTTATATTCATTCTCATGACTCCCATCCTTGCGACGGTTTCCACTCTCAGATGGAGAAGTTTTTCTATCCCTCCCTCTACGTGGCTCATCCCCTCGTACAACATCCACAGAATGCCGTGCTGATATGATTGGGCTTTTTGATGGGTTATCATTTGTAGCATCACCCCCATTCCCATCCACACAAATGGAATTTTTGGGAGGAGCAAGTTGTTTTTGACCTTCATGCTTCTGGTCACGCTTCCTCCAACCACTAAACCATCCTTTCTTCTCATATTTGCTCTCTACATTTTTGCATCCATTTGCGCCCTCAATAGGAACCTCTCTAGACTCATGGCAACTATGGCGGTGCCCAATAAGTGCATCATTATTCCCCTCATTAGCCTCATCGTATGAATCCAACTTAAGTGCAACTTCAAGCTGCTTTCTTTCTTCCTCTGTCAAAATCTCATTAAGGTCATCAGTGTCTGTCTCATTTCCGTTGCATGAATTCAAGAACTCATCATCTGTCATAGCCCCAGGGACCTTCCTGGATTTAATGCTGACTACCACATTGTGCATCTCATACACCTTAGCTTTCCATGGACCAACCATTTCTGCTTTGTCCTGACGTCTCCACGTGAGTTGTGGCAGAAGAACAGCCTGAGTAACATCAATCCCAGGCCTGAAAATATTAGTCTGCAACATACCATTCACTTCTTGCTGTACCTCTGCTTCAGTTGCCTTAGCACCAGCACCGTCAAGTGCATTCATAATCTCCTTATCCTTGTGAGAGATTATACACAGTGATCCAGGAGGCAACTTTCCATCCTCAGATCCATCTCCAAGGAAAAGAATGCTCTGATCTGACCTCTGGATCCGGAAACCGTCAAACCCAGCCAAAGTCATGTCCGCCCTCAAATTTGCACCCCTCTTCCATATCTTGTACGTGTCAGAGGGGGCAACCCTAGATATGAAGGGTATCACAGAACTCTCAAAGTGAAACGTAATCTCCATATAAAAGTCCCTCATCCTACTCATAGTCGCAACTAAGCGAGGCAGCCTTCTACACCATTTCGACCAAGCCAAGGGCTGGTAATGCCCGACTATAATCTTCGCAATTACCTCCTGCCTATTGCAGATTGCCTCCTGTAATGGACTCCACCCCTGCTCATTCTGTAGACTCCAATCAGCACCAGCAACCATCAGCATCTCAGCTGCCTTCTCATCACCCATTTTCACCGCAAGGTGAAGGGGAGTATCCCGATTTGGCACATTATCACGCCTATCAATCACGGCAGAGATGGCTTCAGCTTTCTCCTCCTCAGCCATTGAGGCTGCCTCAGTCCGAATATCAGCCGGATCACCAAGACGTGGAAGACCAGAAAGTATCTTCTTGAGACCAGCATAATCTTTCGTGGCAATTGCCACATGAACAGGGCTGTTGCCATATTTGGATACATCAATGGCCCCAGCCATGGCTGTGCCACTAAATCAAATGTCAAATCCAAACCCCCTCAACTTATGTATCTGAATCTTAACTAACTTCCAACAACCAATCAAAGAAAAACCCTCTAATCTTCTTATATCACCAACCAATACCAATATCAATCCCAATTCAACAAAAGAATGCTACACAATACACATTCAATTCACTCAATATTCATCAAACTCCATGAAAAGAACATAACTTTATTCCTCCATTTAACAAAATATGACATGGGTTATTGAGTTTCAGTCCAAATTATGCAATTCTTGAAAAGGGTATTCCTCTTTAAGGGACAAAACCCCAAAAAAAAAACAATCCCAAAATCAAGAAAAACTAAGCAATCACAACAAAGAAAAGAAAAGAATTAAGAGATGGACCCACAAAAGGCAAGTATATTAATCTGAAGAGAAAAAGATCTCACCTTTTTCATACGTTCAATCTAATAAACTGCAGAGGGTGGGTATTGTGAACCCACCATTTCAAGATTTGTCCAAAAAGACTCAAACTTTATGTTAATAGTGAAGATGTAACAGCAAAGAAAAGACTGCAGCAGAAAAGGGTAGTTGAGCAATTTGGTTAAGATCAGACAAAACCCAAAAACATGAAATGTGGAAATGGGGCAGAACTCACAACAAGAAAAGAAGGAAGAATCAAAGGAAGGTATTCAATTGAATTTTTATTTTTATTTTTGACGGGTAAGCTAGGTGTTAATTAATGACCCAGTCCCACCGTGTAAATGAGGAAACTGTTTATTTTTTGGTCTCATTAATGTGATGATTATTTGATTAATATGATTGTTATTATATGGTGCAGGCCTAGTATTTGGTAATTTAATTACCTTTTATATCTCTAAAGTTGATTAATTAGGGCCAGATTTTTAGGTAAATTAATTGAAAAAAACTTCGATTCAAGTCACATGTGTTTGGTTTCTCTCATAATCTTTGCTTAAATAATTCCTTTAAGTTTAGGCCAAAACAAGGATTTAGCATCTGTTCTATTCGACTTAAAATAGCTGAACTGAACTGAATTGAATAGCGATATGTGAGAGTAAAGTATTGTCCAGATCTGAGCTGAACTAAATTAAATTGAACTGAAAATAAATAGATAGAACAAGTTACTACCTCTTTAACATCGATTTTCGGCTATAAAAAAACATCGATTTTCATTCAAAACGATCCACTTTTTAAGGGATGATCAGAAAAAGGACTTTTTGTGAGAAACCACCTTATAAATGTCAGTTTTTGTGAAAAACAACCTTATATAATATTTTTTTTGTCAAGAAATAACCTTATATAACAAAAATAAATAAATAAATGAAACCTCAAGTGATTTTCCAGCCGTTGACAAATAAACTCTGGTGTTGACTCGCATGTGCAAGGCACGTGACCGCTTTTTTTTTAAACACCCCCCACTTCAACCTCCTTAACCCTCAAAACATCAACTTTCTATCTTCTTTTTGGGGGTGAAATTTGTTTAACAGTCAATTGAATTGGGGGAAAAAGCAAAAAAATGGGTTTTTTAGAAAGTCATATACCTTGCTCATGCAAGTCAAAGTTGGAGTTCTTTAGTTAATGG
This sequence comes from Patellifolia procumbens, assembly GCA_947645195.1. NCBI lineage: Eukaryota > Viridiplantae > Streptophyta > Magnoliopsida > Caryophyllales > Amaranthaceae > Patellifolia > Patellifolia procumbens. The sequence goes on from CANSGD010000144.1 coordinate 8,962,780, forward strand.
CCGGAAAATCACTTAAGATTTCATCTAACAAAGTTTTTTATATAAGGTTGTTTCTTGCCAAAAAAAAATTATATAAGGTTCTTTTTGACAAAATCCGACATTTGTAAGGTTTTTTGTAACGAAAAATCCTAAGAAAAAATGGTCCACTTTATCATGTAGCTTCTCTACCTGATTTTACTTAGCCACTCAAACTTTGCATGACTAAAGAGGTATATTGATAGGCAAAAAAATATAAAGAGAATCAATTTACCATTTTCTTTGGAAATTGTAATAGGGGTTTTTGGTTGTTCGATTGGGTAAATAAGTCATTTCATTCATAACATGCATATCAAAAGTTTTAGCTTAACTCTTGGATTGAACATATCATCAAAATTTTCCACAAAAGGATCAATATTATGTGGTATTTATTTTTTGAAACAGAATAATTATGTGATACTTGTGGTGAGTGAAGATTAGATCTTTTTCCTTTTGTACTTGAAGGTCTGAGTTCAATTCTTCGAATTGATAATTTTTGAAATATATGAAAATGACATTGATAACATGTTCATGAAAGAGGGGGATGATGACACGTGTTTGGCTGCAATTCTTGCCCACGTTGTAATATGTATATAGATAAGTTAGGAGGATGATATGATTAAAAATGGAATATAAAAACGACAATGGATGTGGCTGTAACGCCCCGAAAACGGGTGCCTTAATTAATCATCATTAATTATAACTAATCACAAGATTTGCGGAAGCGTTTCCTTAACTTGTGGGTTATGGCCCACCAATAATATAATATTCTTACAAAAGCTCATTATCTCATAATTACAACTAAGACCTTAAATACTTCCTTCATCTCATTTCTTGAAATCCATCCTAAGCACTTGCTTTTCCCAGATCCATCTCCATCCTTCTTTCATAACCTAAGCTTCGTTCAGAAGAAAAATAGAGAAACAAGAAAAGACAGAAAACATTCCAAAATGAGTGGAAAACTCGTAACTTTACTCCGGCCCGTAAAAACGGTTTTGGTTCGAAAACATTTTTGCACTTACAGGCACATATTTGCAGGAGATAAAGCAGACACATACTTCACATGTAAATCATATTTCCTTGAAATAAGACAATAATCATATTTGCCATATAAATCATACTTGACTTATAATACTCACGTTCATACGATACATGAAATCATGTTAACGGACACTTTAATACTTTCATAAGAATATACGTAGACTAGTAGAACTTGGAAGCTAAATCATGTAAGAAATTATCGTCATGCATCTATAAGTACGTTAATTACTTTAGGGCACGTGTCATGAACAATTAAGAATGAACATTGAGTAAATCCATCACGCTTAAAATTTAACTTCAGACTTTCATGAACTAAAACACATCATCTTGAAACTCAAATAAGTTTCCATTAATACTCTTGAAATAACGTAGGTTTCTATTCTAAATTCATTTGAACTCATTCATTAATAAAACAGGGCGAGAACACATTTCAAACATTTATAAAGCTTAGTATCGTATCAGTATTAATATAATTCATCAATCCTTTTTATCAGTTTTATACTGGTTGTTGGACAGTATTTCAGCTGGTGGGACGTCTCCCACAATGGGCCAATGCCCCAGTAAAAGAGCCAGTGCTCATCAGTAATAACAGTAGCGGGCCAGTGCCCCAGTAATAACAGTAGCGGGCCAGTGCCCCAGTAACAGTAAACAGCTCGGTACGTGCACGACCATCAGTCAGGATATATATACAGCTAACAAACCAGTTCTTTCACTTGAACTTATCATGTTTCATAACTTTTAATATCCATCAGTGATATTCAGTATACTTTAATCATTCAGCTCAGCTCTACCTTTATATAGGTAGTAAAATCATATCGTAAACAACGTTCGATATTCATAAGTTTTCACAAAGCGTTATTCATAAACATAACGTCATCCCATGACTCATAAGACAACATACTTGATCCATAACCATACGACACTTGTTACTTTGCTGATAATATTTTATAACTTTATTAACGTATTTCCAGACACTAATTGACTTTACAGAAGCTCACATATTTCATAATTATCGTAAATGGACAACAACGCCTCATATATCACATTGAACATGGATTCAGACTTTAAGATTACTTTTAATAAATCACAGAGATAGAAATCATAGGTCATAAGTTTATCATGGAAATACTAAACATACGTATTCATAAATCATATAAGCATGTAACTCATGGATAACATCATGAAATAACACAGTTCATCTAATACACATGAGTCATGAGTCATGAGTCTTGAGTCTTGTAATAAAAGTATTAACTATATATATTTACGAAATCACATAAACATGTATGAACCGACATTCTTTACATAAATATTAAATAATCATGTGAACAATAACTAGATTAATAACTCATATTGACATCGAGTTTCATATAAACATGGATAAAGCCGTAAAATCATACTTTCACTTAAACACATACTTTCAGACATATTAATGATGAAATATACTTTTACTCACATAAGCATGAATCATGGATTGATCGTAACTATAAATTAATAGTAATTTACATATACATGCTTTTACTCGAATAAACATATAACATGATCATATTTCATAAATTATTACTTAAACATACGATGGTCATTTAACTTGTATCATTCACATTTAAAAGAAATTCATACTATATAAATATAAATTCAATAAACTTTAAATAAACTCTAGGTAATATCATGAATCTAATTTAAATAACATAAAACCCATTATCATAGTACAAAGGCTCATATAATTGCATTTTAACATACGGGCATGTAGTCTAATGCTGGACATAAAGGTTACCTTAACCGCTCAATCCATAATACCGTCATAACTCCAAGAACGTCATCCATACACCTCACGAATTCCCACATTCCATTTATCGCTCCATAAAAATCAATAAAATATCAATTAGAATCCACTCAACTAATTACGAATATTTCTTAATGACCCGTTTTTCGAAAATCTTTATTTAAAACCTCATTATCCTTAAAAATATATTTAAAATGCTATTAAAATCATTAGCTAAATAAATAATAATAATTTCATAACTGATTTTCTAAAATAATTTAGAATACTAATTGGGTAAAATGGGCAATGAGTTTATACCTTTAATAAAGTCAATGTTGACTTTTGGGTCTTTAGAACTAAATTACTGATTCTCTTTATTTTTGAGAATCAGTTTCTTTGGTTCTTGTGGAACCAGGAAGAAACGAAGGCAGGGGAGAAGAGGAGTGAGGATGGTGTGGCTGGGTGGCGTGGTCTGCCGGAGTTGGGTGCAGCAAGGGGTGTCTCTGGGTGGCCGGACCTCCGGCGTCTGTGGCTGCTGCTGCTGCGATGTGGCGCAACAAAAGGGAAGGGAGAGGGGTGAATGCGGGTGGAAGACGAAACAGAGCAGGGCCTGCTGGTGGCGGTCTGGTGGCGGAAAGAAGGTGGCGAGGTGGGTGCGGTCAGGTGGCCGGTTTGCCGGCGGTTGGTGCTGCGGTGTTTGCAACGGTTGGGAGTTTCGGGCAGATTGTGGGTGGGTTTTCCGGCGAGTTGGGTGGTCGGAAAAGCTTCAACTAAGGTCTTTAATGGCTGAAACTTAATTGAAGAGAAAGGTAGAAGAAAGCTTGAATTTTTGTTATGTAAATTGATGCAAGAATACCCCTATTTATAGTAGAAATCAGTAAGAGTGTTCAATTTGAATTCTACCTCTAATGGATAGATATGAAGAAGATGAGAAGATGAGGATGATAATGTTATCTTCAATTGGTTTGTCTGATTTCAGAAATTCTTATCTGCAAATTTCAATCTGATTGCAGGTGTAGCTCTTACTTGAGCTTATCCATTGGCCTTACCATTGCTCCAATGGTGATGAAGAGAAGAAGCAGGAGGTGGAAGGAGGAAGAAGAATACTGATTTGTTTTTTTCTTCCTTTTCTTTTTCTTTTTCCTTTTTTTTTTCTGATTTTGTTTTTGGGTTAAATAGCTTTTGGGTTTGGGCTTGAACTTGGATTTAGACTATAGGATGGCTATGGATTGAACTCATAAGTTTACTAAAGTATTTTAATTTCTTATTTTAATTTCAATAACCTATATAATTAAAAATTACTTTACAATTCAATCAAAATATTTTTGCAAGAAATCACAATACTAAATAATTAAAATCACAATGTCATATTTAAGTTAATAATCTTAATTATTTAATAATAAAATAAGGTTAAAAATCGGGATATTACAGTGGCTTAGTGGTAAACGTCTAAAATTTGCAATTTTTGTCATGTGTTCAAATCTCGTTGTTCATCTTTTTGAAATGTTATTTTAAAGTGTCAAGTGTGCATGTCACGTAGCCAAAAACGTGACATGGTCATAGATTGGCGCTATTGAGCATGAGACATGGTCAACCAAGTGTTGCATTGTAATGAGAGTTTACCTAGTTTAATAATAACTACTTCCTCCATATCAAAAAGATTGTAACAAGTCATTTTGCATGCATTTTGAGGAAGAGATTTAATGATTTAAACGAGCAAATTAGTCAAAATAATTTCAAGGACTAGTAACCTATCATCTCATTCTTCGTAATATTAAAATTATTTTGCCTAATTTGCTCGTTTATACCATTAAAGCTCTTCCTCAAAATGCGTGTAAAATGATTTGTTGCAATCTTTTTGATACGGAGGAAGTAGTTTTTTGCTCCAAGTGATGCTCGAGGTACACTATATTGTGTTAATGTCTCTGTGTCTCATTTGGTCAATTGTTTTCGCCAAGATTGGATGTTTTTGCTTTGTTGTTTTCCCTCTCGGTCATTTTTCTCGTGACTGTAAGGAATTATATATTTTAGTGTGGCTTCATTGCCTTTTATATCTTAGCCATCGAAAATGGACCCGTTCTTCTTTAGCATTGTGGTACATAATTAAATAATCTTTAATTCTCATAATATAAGTCTTATTTTAGCACCAAAAAAAAATATAAGTCTTATTTCCTTTTTAATCGTCAAACTTTAAAATTTTAATTGACATGCTTAAAAAAGGGGGCAAAATTTCAGCAATAGGATTCTAATATCATCACATTCATCAACATCATAGACATTGAGATACACAATGCAAAATATATAGTTATGTTAGGGTAAGGAATGCTCCTAATTACTGCAACCATTGATAAACCCTAAACCCCGAACAAGTCGATATGAAAGCATTTAAGATGTAAGGTTGATTTCCATGTTGTTGGATGAGATGAGATGGTAAATTGCGGGCAGATTCGGAAGAACTAATGGTGGGAGTGAATTCGGCCCTATTAGGCCTTGATTTCGGCCCTCAAGTGTCTTGTTCACACCCAAACAGAAATCTTCTCAATCATAGAAGATTGCAGACTCCAAATTAGTAAGTGTAATCACTTCATTTGTAGTAAAGTAAGTAGGCTCACTGTAACTATGGCCCATACTCTAGCCACTAAGGCTAGGAAGGGTATCTTGTAATCTTTCTTCAAAATTCTGTCGCCAAAAGAAAAATTGTGGGAGTGATGCGATGCCTTTATTTGCAGACATTATTCGGTCATCTCGGTGTGTCCTAGTCGTTTCAGAAGCCTAAATTTATGAATGCAAATCGTGTTTCCAATTCTCTAGACTATCTAATGGGATTTCCATAGAATAATTTATAAAGCTTAAATTTTTCCTTGGATATGTTTTATACTTGTAGCATTAGTATGAGGAAAGGAAACTCCCGATGCATAAGTGGTGGTATGATGATTATATATGCTTATGTGGTAATAATGAATGTTGTTCCGAGAAAATTTGAACACTCTAGTGACGTCTAAATTAAGAGCAAATATATTGAAACACCATAAATTGAGTTTCTCATAGTATGAAACGAATAGAATACATGCTTGGAGCATAAATTCCGATGAGATTAGTAGAACACCAAGGGATCAGAGACCAAGATATGCAAACTCTAAAGCCATACACTACGATTATGATGGTCGTAGGTAAAACTGTTTCATGATATATAGGGCAACCATGCCAACCAATTCCATTGAGTGATTCTACAAATTCTTATGTTGTCTAGTATATCAACCAATTAATTAAGGTGACTTCTTGCCCAAGCGGAAGATTATAATGTGGTCAAAACAATATGCTGATTATGAAGGTCTCCAATCATACATTGGCAAGACAATAATGCAAGAAATATTAGTAAGCGATTATGCTTATACCAAAATGAATTTATTTGACTCGAATTATTTGTAAAATTGATCAATGGCAACGGACAAAAGAACATTAAAAAAATAGATAATAGAGAGAATTAGTATGATATTATGAGAATAATATATATGTGATAATATGAGATTAAAGATAATTAAAGATAATTATCTTGATAGAATTATGTGTAGATAGAAGTATATCTAATATTAAAGATAGAATTATATCTAGAGATAGAGTAGGATCATCTCATACAATTTGGGGCCCTGTGCGAAATTAAATATGAGGCTTGTCACTATATTGATATCAAAATCAAACTTTCATAAGGCAGTAACAGTAATTATTTTTTTTAACTTTGGGCGAAAAACTAGTGAAATTGGGTCTAAAATTTTGGGCCCTGTGCGATTGTTCACCATGCACATGGCTATAGACGGGCCTGAGATAGAGTAAGATTAGGAGTCTAATATCAAGTATAGATTTATATTTAGAGATAGAGTAAGATTAGGAGTTCTAAATAATATAATACTAATTCTCTCTATTATCTCAACAATACCCTTTTAAGCAATTAAAGTAACACAACTATGAACTACTAATCTACTCTTAGCTTGTATCTTTAACTCTAAAGATCTTAATGCACCATAAAGTAGTAGCTAGATTTAGAACTCAAGGCTGTTAAACCTTAACCATGACCATAACTTTCAAAGCGTCATAAATAAGGGGATCCATTGCTTTATCTACTCTGCTCACAACAACATCTCTGGCTCTCATGTCACGTAGGTTACTCAAACATGTGCTGTAAATATTGGACACGATGCTCATATCCGATGCCATCTCTATTTTCAACAGTTTTTCCCTAATAATGTCTTCGCCTAGATAATAAGCAGCGATTCGCAACGCATCATTGAAGTTAACTTTGGCATCATTGATAACTTCTGCACAACTATGTAGGGCTGTGGACTCGTGTGAGTGTATACCAGGCTGCTTAGAGAGATTAAGGATGGCTTTACGGGCTGCCTCGGCGGAGTTGATGGTGTGGGTGATGCCGCCACGGACATCGTCATTGGTTTGGAACAGGAAGGCAGCATAAGTACATGAAAATAAGAGAAAGAAGATCATGGAAGATATGGTTAGTTTCATGGTTTTCTTTGTGTTTAACGAGTTTATTATCGGATGAATTAGAGATATGCGAAGGAGTTTAATAATGATGATGAATGAGTTGATGTTAATTGGGTGTGCTTGGAGGTCAATTTAAAGAGGTGTATGTAGGGAGGTGATGCTTTTTGGTATTACTACTCATATTAGGATTTGGATTGCTATGTGAGGAAGAGTTGGAATAGGAAACCAAACAAATCCGACTCTACCTTGTATAATTCGGATGTTAATTGAGTATATATATGTTGAGGTTGTTAAAATAAGGTCCTATATTATTTGGACTTTATCAGTTATTATTATTTTGAGCCGGTTAATGGGTGTTTTAGGTTGCTAGATAAGAATTTGAAAAGGATAATGATTTATATTGAATAGAGAATTTCTGTCAAGATCACACATTAATCGGTGTTACTAGTATTTGCATGACACTTTAATAAAATTATGTAGCTTCTTATATACAAACATAAAGTCATTCAATATTAAAAAAGGACATTTATTATTCTTCTTGCCACACGGGCACTCGTTTGCTTTTGCCTTATTATTCATATATCATTATTAAGAAAAAAAACTAACTATTATAATGCACCTTGTATGCTTACATAACTTAATTTTTGTTCAATTTAACTACTTTATATATGCATTTGTGCAGTGGCAATTATTTTCCGGCCAAAAACCATAAGGAAGAGAATCCACTTCACAAGACCAAAGGAGGTATCACATTAAAATCATATGGCAATAAGGGGAATAACCCCTTAGCCTTATTAAGTGAAATGAACATCTTTTCTCAAGTTAATCAACATGAGACTCTCACATGTGATGTACACCTAGGCCTGAGTTTAACGAGCTGGACTGAAATTAAGCCCAATTCCAGTTAACTCGCATTGTTTATTTGCTAACACCCTATACAAAATCTATTCCACTATTATATTACTAGTGGTGAAAGCCCCGAAAGGCCTAGACTTGTTTGATTGATGGCATTTGGCATTCTACTGGTCAAAATCTTATTTAACCTCGAATTGTTAGCATAGGCTGAAATTCACGACAAGTTTGTCATAATTGCCAATTGATATGCACTCCTTATTTAGCCAATTTTCTTTGACCACAAATTTTGCTGCAACCTTGAAGCCCGAAACCCACTTTTAGTGTCTATGAGTCCACTGGACTACTGTTATGTTGGGCTTGTACACCTAACATAGAATTTAGGATCTTTAAAGTTTAATTTTTCAAAAAAAATGGTGTCAATGTCCGTGAATTCCACCGGTTAAATTCTTATAGGGTGTTTGTTAAATGGTTTTAACGATTTTTCTTTGACTTTGAATTTTGCCTTTTTATTTGGTCAAAGATCCAGAAAAAGTATTTATAAATGACTTTTGAAAAAAGTCAGCTTTTCATCCAAAAGTCAAAACCTATTTTTACTAATTTTTTGAGTTGGATTATGGCTTTCATTTAGTACTAAACATCTTACACTGACAACCGTTTGTATCAAAAATTTATAAATAAGCATTAAATACACAGCTCCTCAAACAAGCTAACACAAAAAGTCGGTCAAATCAGCCACCACAAAAAGCTACTAGCTACCAGCTAATTGCCAAATATTTATGTTCAACCATTTAATAAAACTACATATATTTATGATGTTTATAGATCCATATTTATTGCAAAAAAACATTAGAAAATACACTCTACCTTTTAACATAGAACTAGATCAAATTCAAGCCCAATCTCCTAGCTCAATGCTAAGGTACCACGGATTATATTGGAGGTGTTTGGCAATTGACTAATAGTTGTTGCCTGATGGCCTTTTATTGTGGCTGGTCTGACCAATTATTTTTAGCGACATGTTTGACCGACTATGTAATTATTGGTTGTTTATAAAAGTGTTTGGCAAAAGCGAGTGTTAGTGCTTGTTGTTTAGTAAAAAAAATAGAAATAAAGCCAAAAGCCAACTGAAAATGCTGGTAAAAGCAACTTTTGAACAAATACAAAAGCCATTTTTTGACTATTTGACCATTATAATATGTACCTTTCCATAATAAACTATTCGCCCTCTGTTTGTGGTAGACGTAAGTAGTACATTGCTAGTGAACCACGGTAATCTATGTGTATTCTTAATTAATTATGTTCTTTATCTTTAATGTTAATTCAATCCGTCACAACAAATAATTATGCGGTTTATTGATAATGATAGTGTATGTTAGTAAACTAATAATCACCTTTTTATATTCCTGATGCTTTGTTATCAAAGATGGTCATTGTATAAATTATGTTGATCACTATGAATCCTGAATTGGTCATTGTATAAATTACAAGTCTCTATATGGATCACTATAAGCCTTAAACTGTTTTTTTTTTTGTTTTTTTGTATGCCTATTTTCTTTTTGTTGGTGTTGTTCATTTCTTTTTGCCATTATATTTAGTTTCGTTCATATATAGTTGTTCGATTTGGTGAAACAGTGGTCACTTGATTAAAACGGTGTTACGAAATGGATTCAATTTGATCATTGAATGACGAATAAAAGAGATCATTATTGAATGGATTAATATGGGTTGAGTATTTTTTAGGCGAAAATAATGTTGAATATTTTATGGATATTTAATATAGGTTTGTTTGCCATTACATCTATTGATTCGTCAAACAACGATTAACCAACAGGTCCAGACTATTAATAGAGAGATTCATAATGTGGTGCAAGCCTATTCTGTAACATTTGAGGTTTATTAACTGAGTCAAATTAGGGTCTTGACCCTATAATTATATATACGCCTTAATTTTCATTAAGAGGTACGCGGTCAAAATACACTAAACCTAATTACTGGCTAAACAATACTTGCATACTTAAACATTGGAGGGCGTTCCTCTGAAACACCCCCGATGTCAGGTTTGCTCATCTTACAGGTTCAAGCTCGGTCGTCGCTCGATTTTGGCAATCAAGGTCAACTCCATCATATTTTGTACAAAAACATAATATTTTGCCAATAGTACTTTAGGTCCCAAGTTCCTAACTAAATATTCGGAAAATAATCAGCATTATCTTCGCCTAAAATAGTATTCAATTATTCTAATGAATTTATCCTTGTGTTCAATTTTAAACAATTCCGAACCTCATTAGCTCACTTTATTATTTTTATTTTGAAATAAGAATTCATTCATTGATTTGAAGTTATACGACATCTACAATAGAAGGCAAAACTAATAAATACATATCAAACTGAAATAAATAAAATTCTAACATAGCAAACCCACGATCATTGAGGAGATCTAACACTTTTGAAAACTCTCGTCTCTCATATCGTTGTCTGTTGCAGCTTTATACAAGGGGGTCTATCGATCTGTTGTAGTTTTGAAGTAGAACCGAATTCAAATCAACCGATTGTAAATGAAGTATTGACGTCTGTTGCAACCCCGCACAAAATCCAATCAATAAAGGAACCTTCATAATCACCGAAATAACAAATAACAAAGTCCATAAACTCTCACATGGAGAGAGATAAAACCCAATATATGGGTAGGTATAACCCAATAAATGGGTACAAAACTCTTCATTAAATCGAGAGAGACTGAAGTTTATTATCAGCAATAACAATAAATTAATTAAGCAAAAGAAAAAAGGGGTTTCTCCCAAAAGGGAACTAACATTAATTAAATCTTAAAGCGGCGATATAGCATTTTGCATGACAATACAAGTGGATAAGAGAAATTTTATATTTAGGATATGTTCTATTCTCCTGAAGTCACCTAAACTAAACTTGTTATTAGATTTGATTGGAGTTAATGAATCATAATTTTACCTTATGCTAACATCCCTAATTAACTCTAATTAAATCTGAGTAGTCTGTTAAAGATGCATGGATTCTCATTAAACATAGGGATAAATCACATTATGAGACTTTCGGTGGGACTTCGTAAATTGGGAGACTATGGAAGTAGCAATGCATATGATCAATAGAGAAGGACAACACGGAGCCAAAAGAAAAGCAGTCAACGCTATGGAAGTTGGAAGAGTCACAGGTGAGCCGTTAAGAGAAACAAAAGCTGCAGAAAGCTAAAGTTTTAATTGTAGTTGTCTTTTTGAGCATAGCATATTACATTACATATGCATATGTACTACTACTACTCTACTCTGGTAGTATATGAACTATTAATAATTTAATACTTTCTCTGTTTCTTTTTTAGTGCTACATTTCTTTTTCACATTTGTCGAGACACATTTTGTATGGTTTTTATCTTTAATTATGCATTTGTAAAAATTATGACAACAAGATATTAAAAATGTATATATCGAGACGAATCAAACAAGATCCAACAAGACTATATTTTTTCTTATGCATAAATTGTAAAAGCCAGTCAAACTATAATGGATGAATAGTAGCAAAGTCAATATGTAACACTTAAAAAGAAACGGAGGAAGTATAATAGTATTACATGTGTTACATCATGTACTTACTAACATTTATCACTCATCAAATCACAACTGATGTAAAGTGGAGTTGGTCCTCTTTCTGGGAGATAAGGCTGTTTCTTCATCGGATTTTGTAGTTGGCTCACCAATGGCCATGCATAACCGACCTCATCGAATCCTGGCATCTTCCTCCACAACCTCATTAGGGTTTCATTATCTAATTTACTATAGAAGCCTAGGAGTATATTTAGCTTCGTTCATCTATACCCTCATTTGATATAAATTAAAAATCTACCTATTATAGCGTGATAGATCAATAATAATTATGTCATAATAGTTAGGTTCATATATAATTATAACGCAGACGTATTAAAATAAAATACAAAAGCTTCCTTTTTCATATATTATTACCCGTGTGGCCGTGTTTCATATACTCTTATATACTAACCGCTCCATCAAGCACGATTAGCAACTCCCAACCATAATATAAGCAAATACTTTTCTCTACTACACTAATCAAACATGGTTGTACGAGTAGTGTTGGCTTAGGCTTTATAGCTTTGATTGTTTATATACTCATGAGACCATGTGATACAAAAATTACGAATTCTATAAGAGTGATGCCACGGTCAGTCGTTTCCCTTATGATGAGCACGAGATAGTAGAGGTGAAAAACTAGGGGAAAGGAGCAACTTGAAGACAAAATTATGAGAAAAACTTAGGTTCTAGGCTCTGGCCAAGCACGATTAGCAACTCCTAATCCTTACTTGACAATTTGCATGTGGCACTTGTGACGACTCTATGTTCCTACGGATTTTGATGATGAGAAACGCATTCTTTGTGTATAACATGTTTGGTTGTTTTTGTGGTACTAAATTGTAAAAAGAAATTTGGATGATCAAAATTGATATTTACTAAGAATAGACTTCTATATTTAGCCAAATTTGTAATGACTAATCAAATTAGCATGATGGAATATATGTGATATTAGAAAAAGGATTATTATGTGATATTTTTGTGTTAATTTGATTTACAGTTAGTAAGATAAGTAATTTCTTTTGAATAATTTCAAAATGTAATATTTTTAAAAAGGAATTTCGAGAATTTTTTTTCTTTGAATTAGAAATACAATTTCTTAAAGTCTAAATTGTTATAAAGAAACAAGATTTGAAAAATCTAATTCATTTTGAAAAATAAATAAATATCTTGCTAAAATTATTTTGCAAAACATAAGTTTTTCGGAAAGATATCATGTCAAGAAGATCTAGGCCGAAAATGATCCTTATCAACAGATAAAATAGGTCTATGAGATGTGATTATATCTTTCAATAAGAAAAAATTGTCCTCTAAAATTTATTTTCTTAAAGAATCGGCCATCTCATTTGAGATCACACGTTTTCTACAAAAATATCGAGAGCGTTTTATGAAAACAAAATCCGAAGAGATTATCAAATCCTCTATTTGCTTATTTGAGAAGCACTAGATTGTGATTTAATTCTTTTTGTATCTTTTAATTATTGAGATTGTTAGGTTGGGTTTGTGAGTTTATTCAATTCAATCTTCATACACTTAGGTCAAGTGTCGGAAAGCACTACGGAGGTTAGTAGTGGGGTTCTAATATGTACCTTTAGTGGGATATTACGAGATCGATACTTATTGAGAACGAAAAAATTAGGTGGGCGTAGATCTCGGAAAAGAATCGAAAATGTAGGGTTCCACGATGGCAGCGACGGCGGGATCAAGAGAGAGTGTGAGAAGAAGGTGGGTGTGTGGACCGGTGATAATTGTTAACAGTATAGGTAGAATAAGAAGGGAAGGGAAGGGAAGGGGGGGAAGAAAAGATAGATAAAAGACTACTTTCACGAAATTTTAACAGATTTTAATCATTAATGTCACTTTAATTAGTTTATTAGATAAAAATTCAAGTTTACCAATGACTAAAAAAGATTGGTCATCACTGAGGTTTCTTAGAAGCTGAAAGTTACCAATTTGAGAAATTCCCTAGAATTAAAGAGAATCAAAACGATTAATTCATGCTAGGGTCCAACTCAATCTTAGATAAGAACTACTCACTAATCATGGCGGATTGGCGGTAGAAATAATAAACATGATTGAAGACATAATTGAATTAGGGACAAGAGAATAGCGAAAACAAACTTGGATTATTAATAATACTTGAATTTTCAAGATGAACAGGATGAATCAAATCTTCAATGTCTTCAACGTTAATGAACTAAGAGTTCTAATGATAAAAGTCTGCATAAATATAGAGAAAACTGAAATAAATTTGGATAGGTTAGAACAACGAACTTAAAACCTATTTTTACTTTAAAATCCAAGGATCAAAGTCCCAGAAAGAAACTAAACGATGCTAACCCAATCAGGTTAAGGCAAATCCGTTGGATCTCCAGCCACCCGGTCGGGTATCAAGCAAACCCGATCGGTGGCGTAAGCAGAATCTGGCTCCTCGATCGGGTATTCAGCAACTTGATCGAGGCTTCAGTTGAACACCATCCTTTAACTTTCTAACCGCAACTCGACCATGTGAGGTGAAACCTGACCAGGTTCTTATTTAACATAGCCCAAGAGTACTCCAAAGCCTCCAAATGATCCCAAAATCGATCACGAGCCTCTAACGAACATCTACATTTTACAGAATCATCTGTTTCATCTCCTAACAGCGAAAATGTCCCAGAAACATCTTAAAAAGCACCAAACTACAAACAAGTGTAAAATGTAGTGGTAATAGCACATTCATGAAATGTCCATGAAATGTGTTATTTTAATAAGGAAATGAGGTGTAAAGTATGATAGTAGAATAGTGATATGAGTGGAAAAATAAGGTTAAAATGGAGAAAATTGTATAACAAAAAAAAGAAATATTCTATGTAGGACAAACAATATGAAACGAACAAAAACGGAAAGTAGGATACAAAACAGAGGGAGTAATTCGATGATGCAATATTTCAATAGATTTTTTTTGTTTACAATTTTTTAAAGAAAAATTGATGCCATTGGTCCCAATTATGTGCGATTTTCTCTAAACAATCTCAACTGTTAATTAAGTAACAACCGTCCCAACAACTATAGAGGGTAACAGTCTAAAGTAGTTGTCTTTATTAAGTCATTATTGAGCTTGCTACATACTCCCTCCGTCCCCCAAAGGATTTCCCATTTGCTTTTTGCACGGTCTCCAATGCACATCTTTGACCGGTTATATCTCCTATTATTTATTAATAAAAATGATAAAATGTTGATATTTTGAATGTACCTATTAATACAAATCTAACAAGATCACCTATGACAATTATTTATATTACTTCCTCCGTTTTAAAATAAGTGATACACTTTCTATTTTTGGGTGATTTAAAATATGTGATACACTTTGGTTTTTTGCTTTATATGGTAACTTTTTGTTTGTGAAATGACCTATGTGCCCTTACTTTTTTCCTAAACACATCATTAACAACATCTAACAACACTAACTTCAAAAGGGAGTGAGGGACCACACCCACTAACTTTACCATTAATTATACTCTAAACACATTTACAATCTTTTGCCTCAAAATCCGCAAAAGTAACAATGTATCACTTAATTTAAAACGGAGGAAGTATATATTAGTTATAATTTATGGTCAAAGTTTACAAAGTTTGACTTCAAGAAAAGCAAATGGGAAATCCTTTGAGGGACGGAGGGAGTACAAGATAATAGTCCCAATTATGTAAAGTAATGGTTCATAGTTAGAATTGTTGTTGATTAATCAATAGTTAATATTATTTTAAAATGACCTCACTTAATTGGAACAGGAGACATTATTCTTTTTTCTTTTTTAAATTAAAAGAAATTTGATATCATGGCCCGTGAAAGATTTAGCAACAGAGTACCTAAAGGCTAAAGGGTGTTAGTTGAATAATTCAGAGTTTGTTCAATGAATTAAGAAGCAACTCATAAGTCATAACGTACAAGGTCCATATGTAGTGTATCATGAGTCCATGACATAATATGGACGTTGTAGACTTGTAGTTGGATAAGATCTTCCCTTTTTGATATCTAAACGATGTTTGGGGTTAATTTTTTTAAATGAGTTAGAATAATATTCCTCATAAATTTATTACTTTTTTTTTAATATTAAAATTTTGATGGTATAAATTAAGAATCAAATAAACATATTAAAAGAAACATGAACAATTGTAATGAATGAGGTATCTTTACTTTTTTCCAAAGCTTAATCAAGGTAAAATGATTTCTTAATTACAAGAGGATAACAAAAAAGGATGTGGTTTGGTGCCTATGACATTACAACTAATTGGTCGCTTGTTCAAAACCCATTACTTGCATTTTGTGTATTGCAAATTATCACGTACAATGGTGACGCTGACATGGAATAATACGTGACAAACTGCATTACGCGTTTGAATATATATATTGATTTTAATAATCACTATGATATCGTACACTTGTATTAACGGCCTATATCAATTAGACGATGATAAATAACAGATAATGGCAATGAATTTCAGATTAGTTTTCTAAGAAAATAAGACTTGTTAGAAACTGTCTGTTTACAATGGCTGAACAAAGAAGAAATTCAAGGCTGTATCGCGGTAGAAGGCCACTGACTTGAAAGCAATTATGGCCCGACTATGGTGGTAATCATAACTGGCCGGAAAGCTCCCAAGGTTAACACAACGACCTTTCTAAGTCACCACTAACAGAGAAAGGTCTTGGAGACAGAAGCACGTACCCAGAATTTAGAAGAGAAGAAGAAGAAGAGATGAGATGTATTTTCGGATACAAAAATATGGCAGCAGTAAACTGATTTTTATAGCAAAAGAATCAGGCCAAATAAGGAATGTAATAAAACAGAAGGAGGAAATCAAGGGCGACAGTAGTGACCATTAACACTATAACGTTCAATTCAGCTCAGCTCTTCGGCCTCTTCCCAGAACCCAGGCCCAGCCAGAGCCAGGCCCGGTCCGAGTGGGGGGCGCGCGCGTGCGTGTATGTGTGATAGCAAGCCCAAGCCCAAGCTTGACCTCCAACCACAAAAGCCAACCAAGTGACCAACTCAATAAACAAGTAGAGGAAGGGAGTTAATAAACAAAGGAAACCTCCCTTCCATAGGTGATGTGGGTTCTTTGGGAAAAACTCAAAGAGGCTTTACAAGCCTTAACTCCAACAATCCCCCACAAAGGCTCTGGAAAGCAAAAGAAATTCCTGGGTAAGGAAAGGGAAGTACTTAAGCATCAATATCTTTCGATTTGAATTGATACATAGTGAAATGAGACAACAACTTACTTTCTACTGAGTAAATTTATCTTGAATTCACCAGAGTTGAGACCCCCACAACACATACCTACCTTAAGAACGTGCAGTCTCCGCGATACAACACAAGCGCTTTATAGCCATGCGCACACCTTGGGTCTCATAAGTGCTCTAGAAAGACAGCCCAATCTTTCATAGAAGGCGGCTTAACCTCCACACTTACGTTGGTAGTCCATCAAGTGTTCCTCAATAACACCACCCCGAGGGGATATGCAACTATTAAGAGCAAAAGCTCAACCTCACAATATAAATCCATCAAGTGCGTCTCAATAGCACCACCAAATAGGCTATGGATTTATAAAGCACTACCAACACGCCACAGGGATGAGAAATGTAGTGCACGTTAAGATTCTATGGCTTCGTTTGACCACAAACGGGTATCCACCATAAAATCTCAACTAATGGGCCTAATTAAGCCCCATCCCCCTCGACGACTCTAGGACAACTCTCCTAGATAATCCCTTAGTAAAGGGATCAGCAAGATTTCTTTCGGACCTCACATAGTCCAAAGAAATCACCCCATTTTTCAGGAGATGTTTCACGACTCCATGTCTGATCCGTATGTGTTTTTTCTTACCATTGTAGACACTGTTCTTAGCAACGCCAATGGCTGCTTGAGAATCACAATGAAGGGAGACAGGAGCACCCTGCCCTCCCCATAACAGAACATCAGACAAAAGGTTTCTCAACCACTCAGCTTCTTGCCCTGCCAACTCGAGTGCAATAAACTCATACTCTAGGGTGGAGCGTGCTATAGAAGTCTGTTTCAAAGACTTCCACGAAATAGCACCACCACCAAGAGTAAACACGTAACCACTAGTTGAACTAATCTCATCATTACCTGAAACCCAATTTGCATCACAAAATCCTTCAAGTACAGCAGAAAATGTAGAATAGTGCAAACATAGATCAACTGTTCCTTTCAGGTATCTAAGAAGACGATGAAGAGCATTCCAATGTTCATTACTAGGGTTATGAGTATACCGACTCAGTCGACTCACTGCATAAGCTATGTTAGATCGAGTACAGTTCATAAGGTACATCAAACTACCTATGACTTTCGCATATTCACTTTGAGAAACACTTTCTCCTAAATTCTTAGTCAAATGAATACTAGGGTCATAGGGTGTACTCACTGGAGCAACATCAAAGGAGTTAAACTTTTTAAGCATCTTTTCCACATAATGAGACTAACTAAGGGAGATGCGACCAGAGGTTTTCTTAAGTCTTACTCCTAAGATCACATCAGCTTCTCCCAAATCCTTCATCTCAAACTTCGATGCCAAGAAAAGTTAAGTATCATTGACCACCTTTCAATTGTAACCAAAAATCAACATGTCATCCACATAAAGACATATGATTACACAATCTGATCCTATTAGTTTTGAATAAACGCAAGAGTCAGAGTTGTTGACAATGAAGCCATTTGACACAACAGTACTGTCAATTTTTTCATACCACTGTTTTGGTGCTTGTTTGAGACCATATAAGGACTTCCTCAACTTACATACTTTATCTTCTTGACCTTGCACCATGAAACTGATAGGATTAAGTCGTATCACCTATTCAAAGATAAACCTACAGTCCTCTAACTATGGTAGTCAATGGAAGCAGGGTCGAATCCGCAGGGAGACAGAGTTTCTATATTAATATTCAATCAACTAACTACTTCAGATGAAATCAGGGAGAATTAACTGAACTAATAACTAAGCTAAGGAAGACGCATTAAACCGAGGATTTAACTATGGAATAAAAGCCTAGGGTATTAGGTCGGTTCACCATGCTTATACCAATCAAACAAGGTCAACTACTATCAAAACCTAAGTCAAGAGTCGAGGGATTAGAGCATGTGTTGAGCTATGGTTAAGAATCAACGCTCATAGTTCAACATACGCCGCATGTTCACTAACGTAATCAGAACTACTGATGTGTCCTAGGCCTCTAGTCGTAAGACGGATCTGTGCAAACAACTATTAACCACAAGCAATCAATGAAATTGGCCACTAACATTAATCACTAATTAAGAACAAACCACACCACAATCACTCTAGTCAAGCCCTAGGAATTAATAGGAGTCTAAATAACAATCATGGTATAAACATGGCTTCCCTATATAACACCCTAGAAAGAGAACTACTCAGACATGATCGAATTGACAATAACAAAACTAATTGGAAACCCTAAGAATTGCATCATGAACTAATCGAATAATCAACAATTAAGCTAGATCAATTAAGAGATAATAATAAATCAATAAGAAAGACGATTACCAAATTGACGAAAAGCGGAAACTTTAATTGAATTGAAATCGCATTCGAATCTCTTCTACAATGGAAAACTATGAAGAACTAGACTAAGAGCTCTTTAAATGTTCAATAGAATAAAAGATACAAATAAAAATAACCTAAAAAGTATTTATAGTCTCTAAGAAAGCAATAAGATAGAGTGGGAAAAAACGCAAAATCGCGTCCCCCGTGTCGTCCACCCGATCGGGCGGCAGCACCATAAAATTTGTATTCACCCGATGAGATCGGGCAACGGTCACCCGATCGGGGCCGCAACACCAGCACCCGATCGGGCAAGACCACCCGATGCCATCGGGTGGATCTCTTCTTCAGCTCCTCAGAAAATGCAGCAAAAAGGCTAAGTATAACTCCGCCCGACGGGATCGGGCAAGGGCGCCCGATCGGGTGGAGATTCTGAAGTTTTTTCCTAAAGAGCTCGTACCCGATCGGGCAGTGGTTGCCCGACCCGATTGGGCGAAGCTACTTTCTCTCTTGCTTCTGGCTTGGCTTCAGACGCCAAGTCCTTGGTAATTCTTCTTCACAACGGGGGGTCTGAATACCATCTCGAGACCGCTAATATGCCTCATAACCTTCCGCTATAATGTGGTGATCAAAACATCAAGTAAATAAGGGAGATTTTCCCTAAAAACCTGCAAAACGATATGGAACACACAAACCACAACTATATCGAAATAGTTAGCATAAATAGCTCCTAAGAGCGTCAATATCGCTCAATTTAGCTTGTAAAGAAAGGGAAAAACTCTATAAGAAATCAATATATCAGAAACCCTCAGGTTGAGACATATAAATCTCCTCCTCTAAGTCACCATTCAAGAAAGCAGTCTTAACATCCATCTGATGTATGACTAAGTCATGAATAGCAGCAAGAGCTAACAAGGTCCTAATGGTTGCTATCTTAGTCACAGAAGAATAAGTGTCAAAGTAATCTAGTCCTTTCCTTTGAGTAAAGCCCCTAATCACAAGTCTGGCTTTAAATCTCTCAATAGTCCCATCAGGTCTCAACTTCTTTTTAAAGATTCATTTGCTATCTATGGTTTTTGATCCCTTAGGTAAGTCAGTTAACTCCCAAGTGGAGTTAGACACTATGGAATCTAACTTGCTCTTAATGGCCTCTTTCCAAAAGCTAGCATCCACAGATCTCATTGCTTCCTCAAAAGTCTTAGGGTCCTCTTCTATCATGAAAGCATAGACCAATTCATCACTCAACAAGTCAATGCAAGAGCTCTCAGAAGAAAGGCAGTAACAAAATCAGAACCAAAGTCTTTTGCTACTCTAGGTCTTTTACTTCTCCTAGGTTCATCTACAACACCAGAACTACTAGCATGCAAATCAACTGAAGTACTACTTAAAGTCAAATCAGCAGTAACATCACTAGTAGGTAAGGGAACATCGTGCGTAGAACAAGTAGGTAAAACAACAGTAGGAGAAGAACATGAAGGCATGGAAGCAGCATCACCCTTTTTCAAAGGAAAAACATGTTCAAAGAACTCAGCGTCTCTGTACTCACAAATAGACCTATCACTCAAAGTCATGAACCTATAGGCAGCATGAGCATAACCAATAAATACTGCATCAAAGGTCTTGGGTCCAATGTTTGACCTTTTATAGTCAAGTAGCCCAACTTTTGCTAGACACCCCCACACTATCAAGAAGCTCAAGTTTGGAGGAAACCCCTTCCACAATTCATAAGGAGTCTTATCTAACCTTTTGTGAGGTACTCGATTAAGAACATGACAGGCTGAAAGGACTGCTTCCCCCCCACATTTCATCAGGCAACCCAGAACTCACAAGCATAGCATTCATCATGTTTTTCAAAGACCTATTTTTCTGTTCAGCTATACCATTCTGTTGAGGTACATAAGGTGCACTAAGTTCATGAATGATACCCAATTTCTCACAATGGTCATTCAAAGAAAAGTTCTCATACTCTCTACCTCTGCCAAATCTAAACCCTCTTGATTTTCCTATCAAGTTGGTTTTCTACTTCGGCCTTATATTTAATGAAAGCTTCCCCTGCCTCACTTTTGGCCTTGAGAAGGTAAATCTTAGTGTACCTCGAATAATCATCAACAAAGGAAATATACCAGAATTTTCCTCCTCTACTTCTAGTGTTTTGGAAATCAGCTAAGTCCGTATGAATCAACTCTAGAAGTTGTGTGGTCCTTTGAGTCACAGTTTTGCAAGGTTTCTTAGTGAATTTTGCTTCAACACAAACTGGACACTTAGAAAACTCAGTAGTCGACAGATTAGGAATTAAAGCTAAAGGCCTTAATCTCTTAATGGAAGTAATATTCACATGCCCTAATATACCATGCCACAAATTTAAAGACTCAGCAATATAAGCAGAACCAGAAACAGTTTTATTAAAATCAGCAGAAACAGAAGAAGCAACATTCAGAATAAATAAACCTCCACTTAAATACCCCTTCCCAACAAATTCCCCACCACGAGTCATTATGACTTTGTCAGCCTCAAAAACAATTTTCAAACCAGCTTTGTTTTACAAGGCACCAGACACTAAGTTGCGACGCATAGTAGGAACATAAAACACATTTGAAAGGGAGAGGGTTCTTCTAGAGGTAAGTTTAAGAGTGACTTTTCCTCGTCCAAGTACTCCAGCAGTTGCATCATTGCCCATGTAGACACACTCGCCTTCAGTAGCATCCTGAAAATCATGGAGCAGCTCCTTGTTTGCACAGAAATGTCTTGAAGCCCCAGTGTCCAGAATCCAATCAGTACTGTTCTCGATCAGATTTGCTTCAACAACCACAACAGCGACAATGACGTTGGATTCAGCAAGGTTGGCCTGAGGTCCTTGTTTTTGCACAGAACCTTGGCGTTGAGGGCATTGGTAAGCCTTATGGTCAGGCTTTCCACAGACATAACAGAGGACAGACTTCTTCTGAATCTTGCTATCCGGTTTGTTAAATTTGCCTTGCTTCTTTCCCTTGTTATTACCCTTTTCCCTTAAACTTATCAGAGCCTGATGGAGCAGCAGATTCCACCAGGTTAGCTTTAGTGGTATTAACAGAAACCGAATCCAGATTGTCCTTAAGGCGATTTGCCTCTTCAATCCGCATATGACTAATTAATTCCTGAAGAGACAAGAATTCTTTCCTATGTTTCAGATTGTTTCTAAAATCTCTCCAAGAAGGGATAAATTTTTTCCAGCAAAACATTAGCTTGAAATACTTCACAGATTTTCATGTCCTCATTAAGAACATCAGCACAGAGATTTTCGAACTCATGAACTTGATCCATGACTGGCTTATCATCAACCATATGGAAAGTCAGCCACTTCCCAACAACATATTTCTGTTTTCCAGCATCATCAGCCCCATATTTTTTCTCAAGGGCCTCCCAAATTAGTTTTGAACTCTTATGGACCATAAACAAATCATACAGATTATTGATCATCAGATTAAGGAGGTGAAAACGGACAGTTTTGTTTTCTTTTACATATTTTTCAATTTCGTCCTCTTTCTTCTTAATTTCAGTAGCAGAAAGAGAAGAGGATGAATCACCTGTAGCAATAAGCGCAGTGGGACAGTCCTCGAATAGGACGTAGTCAATGTCCAATTGCTCAAAGAACATCAGCAGTTTGGAAGACCAACGTTAGGGATTCGAGCTTGGACAGATGAGACACGGATTTGCTTGAAAACTCAATCATTGCAAATAAAATAATTGCTTTCAAATTGTTAGAAACTGACTGTTTACAATGGCTGAACAAAGAAGAAATTCAAGGCTGTGTCGCGGTAGAAGACCACTGACTTGAAAGCAATTACGGCCCAACTATGGTGGTAATCGCAACTGGCCGAAAAGCTCCCCAAGGTTAACGCAGCGACCTTTCTAAGTCACCACTAACAGAGAAATGTCTTGGAGACAGAAGCACGTACCTAGAATTCAGAAGAGAAGAAGAAGAAGAGATGAGATGTATTTTCGGATACCAAAATATGGCAGCAGTAAACTGATTTTTATAGCAAAAGAATCAGGCCAAATAAGGACTGTAATAAAACAGAAGGAGGAAATCAAGGGCGACAGTAATGGCCATTAACATTGTAACATTCAAAAACGTTTCAGTGTAACAAGTTACCATTACACACGGTCCGGGCGGGCGGCGCGCGCGTGCGTGTGTGTGTGATAGCAAGCCCAAGCCCAAGCTTGACCTCCAACCACAAAAGTCAACCAAGTAACCAACTCAATAAACAGGTTGAGGATGAGAGTTAATAAACAAAGAAAACATCCCTTCCATAGGTGACGTGGGATCTTTGGGAAAAACCCAAAAAGCCTTTACAAAACTTAACTCCAACAAGACTCTTGTCAATTTCCATGATAAGAAGAATTCATTTTCAAACATGTCTCTTCATGAATTTGCTTTATCATCTATTACCATTTTAAATTTGATATCGAATAAAAATGAAATATTATAAAGAGAATGATATTAAAAATGACATTTCACCATGGTAAAGACTAAAGAATACCGTATGAAATTTTCCTTGCAAGTTAAATATGACTTACCAAGTAGTACTTGGTCTAGTGGAAAGGATTGTACCCTTTCAACCTCAAGGTTGGGGGTTCAATCCCCAATTCTCCACTAGGGGCACTTTGAGGGTAGGGATTTCCCTTACCCTCCCCCCTACTCTCAAGTGTCTGGCCCAATAGGACCCGAGCGGGGTCCGGGCCACTTTTCCTTACCAAAAAAAAAAAAGTTAAATATGACTTCGTCGCCATTGTTACAACCATTTAATATCATATACCAAACGAACAAGACGTAATTGAAGTATGTTTTTGCTTTTGTTCTATGATTTGTCATTGTGGACTCCTTAAGAAACTTCCAGGTATCAATCATGGAGTTTGTGTTGTTTTTATTGTATTAGCAAGATATTATCATATGAATCCACACTTTATTTTGTTTATGTCAAGCTATACAAGATCTTTTGTTAGGTAGAGCATAATTTAGAAATCAAAAAGCCAATCCTTAAACCAGTTTTACTCTCACCAATGAAGTAAAATGTGTTGAGAAGTTGAGAACACCAATAGTACTGAAATTCCATAAACGATAAGTGTTCATATACTATTATATGTGTTCCCAAAATACTGAATTCATTTCACCTTTTGAAGTTTTGTCCATATTTTTTCACTAATATTTTTTTAAAAATATTATATAATATCTTGTTATAATCGCCTCAATATGTATTTTTGAAATATCAACTTTATAATGTGTGATTCGACAAATCAATGGTTGGACTTTTGCCTTAAAGGCCCTTCAAAAAGGAAATAGATCCATTGCTTTTGAGTGGAGAGAGTAAAAATTACTTTTGTGCCTGGGCAATGCCCGAGTTTTATTATTTTATATTTTGTTGGGTTGAAATAATATTTTACATTTATCTAATGACTGATAAAAAAATTAAATTTTTAATTTTAATGGCATAACATAACAATGAAAATATGAAATACACAATTTAGAAGAATGTTAAATTAAAGGGATCTATTCATTTTTTTCAATTTTTTATTTAGGTAAAACTTAAAGGATAAACCAATTGAGGTATATGATGACCAGTTGAGGTATATCATTTCAAATAGTTGGATCATGAGACAACCCTCTTACATGCATTTTATAAACTTAATTGACATGTTAGATCTATAATAATGGTATCGTGACATGGAGCGATACATGACGTGCTACACTGCGTGTTCATGCATTTTAATAAAGCCGTAAAGGCACAAGATTGATTGGAGGCCTCTGTTACAATTTATACACTTGCATGAGATGAAACAAGATTATTCCATTATAGAGGTAGATCGACTAAGTTTATCTCCAATTCAAAGCAAATGTAAACTCAAAGTTTTAAGGATAAATACCCACTTGTGATTCCACATCTAAGAAGGAGGGAGACGATAAATTCACATATAAATCTAATGGGCTACTCCACCTATCAACAATTGATTTTAGGATGGAACTCCATATGAACTTATGTGTGGTCAGACTCTACTCCGGTGCAGGCCTTGGTGTACAAGCCCAGTGAAGTTTATCACAAAGACTTCAATAAACTTCAAATATTGTTGTGTGTAACGCTCTTCTCTCATAGTACATTTGCAAGTGACAATCCTTTGTTGTTGTGCACATGCGAGTAGTCCCACATTAAATAAGAAAAATAAATTTATTACATTATAAGTTTTGGAGCTAATCCACCCATTGTCAATTAATCTATGATCAAACCTTTGTTTTTAGATTTATAAGTGGTCTAAACTCTCTTCAATTAAGTAAATAAGAACCAATAAGATTTTGCTTATGCCAACAACTACACAAGTATTTTCAAGGATCATATGAGAAGATATTGATGACGTAGTGATTATTGACTAAAGTAGTTCAAAGTAAAAAGAAACCCTAGTGGGCGTGCGTCAGCATGAGACAAACATTCAAAATAAAGAGATTGTGTTTAGCTTAAAAAGGCATAATAACACACAATGCAAATATAGGTAATGTTAAAAGGTGGTTAATCACAAAAAGGTAAGAGAATGAAGAGCAAAAAGAAAAGAACGCATGGGATGAAAGGAAGGAACAAAATTGGTGATAGCCACGTTACTTTACTTCCTTTTCTTTAAAAAAAGGGGTGGGAAGTAAATAACACCCGGAGACAACAAGGACGGAAAAGAGGCGTCAAATAAACCCAACAACAAAATAAAAGAGGCTAAAACGCAACAAATAACTCTTGCGCGCACCCCCCGGCAGGCAGGCGCAGGCCGCACCTCATCTTCGTTCTCTGATAAAGCCTGTGTTTTATGTCTCCGTTTCGTCTCTTTTTTTCAATCTTTGACCTTCATTTTTATCTTTTACTTTTGCCTTTGCACTCTTATCCAAATTGCATATTGTTAAAGTATTTCTGTATTTTGTACTATTCTTTAGATTTTTCAATGCTTTCTCTACACATACTTGCTTAGATTAAAGACTTTTATTATTAATAGATACAAGTTAGGTACTTAGGATGGGTTTAAGTTTATGTAATTAAGGTGATTTTTCTAATGATAAAAGAAGTATAAAGTCTCACTTTATGTAAAACTGGAACTTTTTTTATCACAAAACAGTCCACGTGTTGTCTTTAATTACCTCAAACTCGTTGCTTGAAGTAGCGGAAATTGGGTTGAAACTCGCTAAGTTTGTATTTGCTACTTAAGTAGCGGACGACTCATTGAACTCGTTACCCTAGATAGCAACTTGTTTTTGAAGCAACAAAAAAAAAAGAGTCGGTTCCTAAGCCTATCTGGATAGTATTATGAGAAATAATTTTGATATTGACGCAAATCGAGATTGTTGACTTCCTTTAGCATTATCCAAGAAAAAAAGTTTGAAGTGGTACTGAGGCATTGTTATCTTCTTTTAGTTAAGAAAATAAGTTCAGGTATACTAATATAAACGTTCATGATGTAAAATACGTAAGAATTTTTAGACTAGAAACTAGATTATATGATGTGATTTGATTCTAACAAGTTTAAGTAATAAATAAAATTTTGAATTAATTTTAAGAGAACATAGTTTAATCATGTGAAGAAAAACACACTTGAAGACTAGACTTAGCTAAAGTAGAATAGCAGGAAAGAACAACAATATGTTTGATTAATGATGGAGCCCTTACTTTTGTTAGACAAGCAAGGTATGAAGATGGTTAGGCATGATATAAATATTTTTTTTAAATTTTCATGGACCTATGTTAATTAGTGGGAACTGGTTAGTGGAATGTTTAACTAGTGATGGAATATTGAAGGCAATACTTTGGTGTAAGACGGGGCACAGGGATTAATTCTGGTTTATTGAGTCATGACTTGAGGTACGACAAGCTTAATAGATATTTGTATGCCCGGTAACAAAACAAAACCTAACTATAGTACATTGTTAATTTCAGCTAATAATTAAAAAATATCCAAATACAAATGTATGTATATCGTATAAATAATGAGTACTGAAGATACTACGCTAGCTATTCATTTTATTTATACATTTTCATGTAGGAAATGCTAAGATTAGTAGTAGATTACTAAGATAGAAAAAGTGGTGAGTCATGAGTGGTGAGTGATGAGAAAAAGTAAGGAATTAGGCTGAAGAAAGTATAGTTCAACCTTAAAAGGCGACGAGAGTAATAAGGTTAATGGGGTTTACTGTACCCATGCTGCCATGCATGGCTTCCTCATCTCTCTCTCTCTTCTCGCATGCGCTGACTAGCATCACAAATGGGACCCTTGCTTTCCTCGACAAAATAAAGCTACTTGCCTTCTTTTATTACTTCTTAGTTCTTACTAGTTCTTACCCAATTAAATTTATTTATTCCAAAAATCAATTAGATATACTCCACTTTGGAATAACTAACAACGAACCCCCTCCGAATACTATAATGTTGACATACATGTGAATAGTACTTGCTTTTATGGTAAGTTTTATCCTACATCTGATATATATAGATAAATATATAATTTTTAAAACATTTGCTCTTTATAATTTTTAATGTATTATTTTGACTAAAAAGATTGAAAGATAAATATTAAGATAAATTAAAAAAGACATATGGCTATTTTTTTTATCTTGTATAATGGTGAAAACTCGTGGTCGCTCAAAAGCTCAACTTTAAAAGTACAAATGTTTACACAATTATAAAACGGAGGAAGTATCACACAAGTTTGAGATTGTTATTAGATCAAACCCTACTAAAACAATGACGGATGCAACCTATTCTTTATATTTTCAAGTGGGTGCAAGTGCATTCGCTTGGCGACGTTTTTTTTATTTTCATATACAAAATATCTAGAAGATAGAGTGTAAAATTTTGAGTTAAGGATACAATCAGGACCCCAAATTTAACTTGGAGTAGTTAAAAAAATTTATAGGTCCCAAACGGTGAAAACCTTGAAACGTCGTATCCCATTTGTATGTTAAACTCATCGTAAAATTTCGTAACTCCAAAAAATGTACTCCCTCCGTAACGTAATAGTTGCAACAAATGGACTAGTGGGAAATCCTGGGCAAAATTTGTTAATGATAGATAAATGTGTTGTTTGGTAAAAGTAGGAGAGAGAAATGACATGTGATTAGGAGAAAAAGTAGAGATAGAGAGGAAAAAAATAAAAACAAGTACATAAGAGGTGGGGACCATATGTAATTTAATGTGAAAATCTTTACCTTAAGAAGAAAGTAGATAAAATTGTTGCAAGTATTATGTTACACCTACTTTTGGAAAATGTTACAAGTATTGTGTTACGGAGAGAGTAGTATAAATTAAATTTGTATACTAAAATATAACAATTTATGCATGTGCCATTGTACTAGAAGCACTTTGAAAATGAGGATTTCCTTACCCATTTCCACATCTCTTACGTACGTTATGGGTTAACATAAAATCCAATTTCAAACGATAACCTTACTTATTAACGTACAGAAAGAAAAAAGAAGTTAAAAGTTTTGAAAAAGCTAGACACCAATTATATTACAATGCTTTACGCATATTTTTGTCATAAATTCCCAATTTTATATAACTTTAAAAAACGTATTTAGAAGTTGTATACACTATTATCCTAAAAAAATACTAAAAATACATGTAAACTTTCCACGGTTCCACCTTCTATAAATGCCATAATCTCCATCCCCCTCCCCTAACTCGCAAGTCATAACTCATAACTCATAATAAGTCATATCCAAACCTACTCAACTACATATCTCCTCATTAATTCTCTTTAACCATTCATCCTTAAATTTCCATTACAAAAATGCAATACCAAAGAATAGTGGAGAGAATAGAGAGAGTGGCATCAGAAAATGCAGTAGTAATCTTCAGTAAAAGTAGCTGCTGCATGTGTCACGCAATCCAACGGCTATTCTGCGGAATGGGAGTGAATCCAACGGTGCATGATCTTGACTTAGATCCTTGGGGTCAAGACATGGAGAAAGCCCTTATGCTGCTCCTTTCCACACCCAATCCTGTCCCTATTGTCTTCATTGGTGGTCAGCTTGTTGGAGCTATGGACCGTGTTATGGCTTCCCATATTAATGGCTCCCTTGTTCCCCTCCTCAAGCAAGCTGGTGCTCTCTGGCTTTAATTTTTTCGTCGTTAGTCGGTTAGTTTCTGATAGAGTATAAAACTATTCGTGGTTGAGACTCTAACTATTAGCTTAGGCTTCTGGTTATAGAGTTTAACCTACGCTCTCCAACTCTCGTTTTTTCCTAGATTGAGAGAGACATTAGTCAATAGTCATTAGTATTATTACACAAGTTTAAGGGTATGAATCTTTGATTTGCAGAGGAAGTGGAGTTCTTTCTTTTTTTTTATTTTCCTTTTTTTTTAGGTGCGAGGGTTTAAGTTGTACCTTCATAGAGTCACGTGGCGTAAGAGTTGTATGGAAAATCTTTTATCATGGGTGTGTAGTTTTAGATTTCACCTTGTGTTTTTTTTTTCCTTGTTGGAGTATGTAAGTTGTGTTTTTGGCTGGCAGAGATTTTAATGTAAGTTGCTCCCTCCTCTGTTATGAATATCAAATCCAATGAAAGTTGCTTTTGGAAAAGAATACTTTATTGTACTAATGTTGTTTGTTAAGGACTTGCTATGATTCTACGAATGAGATGGCAGTGGGTGGGATCGGAGGATGGGATTGGATTGTTATGTGACCACTTATTTGGATTCTTTTTAATGAATTATGATCTAACTTGATTTTAATAGGGAAACTATTATTTAAATTTGGAGGCTATGATGAGATTTTTGTGTTATAATTTAGTAGTTAGACAACGATTAAGGATTTAAGGTTATTGGTGTGAAAAAAAATATTATCTCATTCATAAATCATATTAATATAAAATCTTGACAAAAGAAGCAATACTAGTATGGTGGAGTGATGCTTTCTATTTAAACCATTATTGAGGCTGTGAGATCGAATCTTTACATTGACAATTTTTGTACTTTTTAATATATGAAACAACATCGATAAAAATGTTATTAAAAGAAAGTATGATGACATGTGGAAGATTGCAATTGTTTTTTTTTTTTTAACATATACTTCCTCCGTTTCTTTTTAAGTGCTACATATTGACTTTTCTACTATTCATCCACTATAGTTTGACTGGCTTTTACAATTTATGCATAAGAAAAAATATAGTCTTGTTGGATCTTGTTTGATTCGTCTCGATGTATACATTTTTAATATCTTGTTGTCATAATTTTTACAAATGCATAATTAAATATAAAAACCATACAAAATGTGTCTCGACAAGTGTGAAAAAAGAAATGTAGCACTTAAAAAGAAACAGAGGAAGTATATTCGAAAGGGAAAAGAGTCAGAGATGAAAAACTCGCAAGTCAAGCAAATCGTTATTAGAAAAAGGTTATTAGATGAAATGCCCTACAAGCTGAGTATGTTTTGTTGACCTTCTTCATTCAAGTCCCAAATCTTTAATTTGATCTCCCACAACTAACTGGAAGGAGCGAGGCATATGAGCGTCGAGAGGAGAGACCGGAGACTAAAGGAATATATTGTTGTGGGGGTGGTGGAGGTGGGGTAAGGTGCAAACCGCAGAGCCGTCTTGAATTTTTTTCTAGGCCCTGAACGAAAATTGTTACGTATAACAAATATTCCATCCGTTTCAATTTGATGTTCCCATTTTTCTTTTTGGGATGTTTCAAAAAATTCTTCCCACTTTGAATCTTTTCCATTTTAAGAATATTTATTTTCCCATTTTAGCCGCTAATAACTAATTATTTACTACATTTTTTTACTTTTTGTCTTACACATGACCCACTTTAGAATCTTTTGTTTCCCAATCACTTTAACATATGACCCACTTTAGAATATTTATTTCCCCATCTTGCCTCTAACAACCAACTATGCGTATTCCTTAATTGAAACGGAGGGAGTATGTATTAAGAAAGGAAACAATTAAGGGATACGCAGAGTTACGAAGGAATTAGTCATATAAGTTCGTATAATGTTAGAAGAAAATTTAGTATTACTTTTTTTTCTCGGGGACTTTTTTTATGTCTGAGGGAGCCCTCAAAATGGAGCGATGAGCGATTGTTCAAACTACTCATCCCAATTTCCCACTGAGATCTCGCTGGGTGCGGGTTGTAGGAAATGAAGGTGGTCAAGGGGATTTCCTTTTACCCTATTCCAAGTTGGGGGGGGGGAAGTATGGTGATTCAAGGTAATGGAGAAGAAAGAGAGAAAATCAAAACCTCATAAGTCATAACCAAACAACATATAAAGGAATGGAATCAAGTTACTCTATTTCCCTTTTTCCATAACTTTTTACTAGGGTTGGTCTTATAAGAGACCACCTACTTTTAAATAAAATCAGGCAACGGTCTATACCAATATTGAGAAGAGAGCGGACACCTTTTTGTATATAGTCGACTCGTTTAATTTATTTAGTAACTGTTTAATCCATTAAGTGGGTAGTGGCTTAATCCACATAGACATAGTAATCCCATTTTAAACCATTAGGTGAGTAGTATATCCATTTAGTGATTAATTTAATCCATTCGATATGTCTAAGTTATTTTATAAATTGTCTGCTTTAGTTCGAGATTTAAAGGGAAACAAAGAAAGGAGAATAGAAGGAACAACTAGGTTGGTTCAAAATATGTAGGGATAGTGTTAGGTTAAACGTGAAATGTACTGAGCTTTATATGAGCATATGGGGTTGGATCGGTCTATCTTTATGTTAAATTCCGACCGTTTATTCTAATAATGTTTTCTTGACTAAGCTCTCCTTAAGATTTGTAGACATATAAGCAAAATAGTACAAAAGACGATCAACCTAATTATAGAATTTTGATAACCTTTTAAAAATATTAGCATCATAACACTTATATGTAAAAGATTATTGATATGGTAGACATTTTTAATACCTAACTTATGAATCTTTTGAAGTCTTAAAGAAAAGAGTAGAACGATTTCACTGAGTACCTATTAGCTTTTGAATTCCAAAATATAAAAACAAGAAAGTCAAGAACCAGATCCGCTTTCATCCTATTATACGGAATCCAACAAGTTCACACAACAACTTTAAATCCGAACCCGAGTATCCAATTTATTTGCTCATCCCTAAATTTATCGAGGTGGTCAAAGTTATGATCAGTCCTTGGATGCGTTCCATGGGACAAAGTTCCTATAATAATTAATAATAATTGCCATTTTTCACCCTTTAGATCTAAGTAAATCCTAAAAAGAAAACATCATCAAATTTGATTTCTATTTCCATGAAAACCACCCTTGTTCTTCGTCTTCTTTTTCTGTTCTAATAATAAACCTCTTTTCTCTTCACACTCATCTCACTCCCAAATTTCTCTCCAAACTACAAGGTATTCGTATATTTCTTTCCCCTTTTTTTCTTTCTTTTTTGACTTATTCTTTCAACTTGGCGGAATCTAAGCATACAAAGATTCCTCCTTTTATTTTATTTATATGATATGATATGAATATGAATATAAGTATATGATTTGATTATATTAACTTACTCCATTTTTCTAACCCTAGTTATTGGAAACGCACACCATTTGGTTTGGTTGCCAACTTGTTGGGTATTGATTGAAGTTTTCAACTTTTGTGGTGGGAATCTCCTCCACAAAATAAGGCTGTGTTTGGGTGTTGATTGATTCAATTTTGTTTTGCCTTTTTCGGGTTCCGATGCCGGAAGACGACCTAGTGGAAGTTAAATTCCGGTTATATGACGGGTCGGATATCGGGCCGTTCCGTTACTCCCCGGCCTCTACTGTTGCCCATCTTAAAGAAAGAATTGTTGCTGAGTGGCCTAAAGGTTTGTGCTTCATCATTGATTTCATGTACTAGTTTGTCAAGAATTTCATATTCATTTTTTGTTTTTTGTGGACTTTGTTATTTAATAGTATACCCCTATAATTTAGCTTATTTTGTGAAAAAGGTGATTCGAGAATCGAAAAAATTAGGATACTTGTCTTTGATGTTTGAATGGTTTAAACTCTAATGTTCTTAATGAGCTTCCGGCTGTTGTCGTGTTCTAGGGAAGGCCGTTGCTCGATTAGCTTTACTCTATGACTGTTTGGGCAGTTTCGTATGATCCTATGGGCATCTTGTAACATATTGAATTGATAATAAAGAATTAAGAACGAAAGGGATAAAGAACACACAGAGTTTAACGTGGTTCACTAGCAATATGCTACCTACGTCCACACGTCCACAGGGAAATAGTTTTATTAGGAAAGAGTACAAGTTAATCCAGCATATGATAATGAGGCAGAAGTTAACTCTAAGGGTTTATATGATAGCGAGATTCCCGTGCATGGTTATTGAACCAAGAGATAATTCAAGGCATATATTAACAGTCCAAGAGTGACAATAGTCAATACTGTCCGACTAGTAATGATGTGCTTGATGGTTTAATATGCTTGAGAAGTAATTTTGTTCAATCTCCATAGTCAAAAGCTATGATTTGCTGGACCACAACAAGCTTGGGATGATCATGTGATGGCTCCTTCAGTGGTTAAGTCGATAGTTGTTTGAGCCTATTGGCATATGAGGAATCTAAATAGTCAGGGAGGGAGAGTTGTGTGAATTTGAAGTACCTTAATGGCCCGTTTGGGAATGAGAATTTCTGGAATTGGGCTAATTCAGGTGTTTGGGAAAACTATAGGAATTGGATTTGGAATTGGGCCAATTCCAAATAGATATTAAAAGGGCCTAAAACAGGAATTTGGAAATCCATATCAAAACCTTGTCATTTCCAATTCCAAAAACTGTCTGTGATGTCTTATCTCCCCAGGACAGAAAAAAAAGCTTTCTCCTCAAATTTCGCTGTCTTCCATTGCTGCCGGTTGTTTAACGGATAATAGAATTCATCATCTTTAGGAATCAACATCTTCACCATTTTCATCTCCATATCTCTAGTGTATGTTCAAATATATATTTCTCTATTGAATCATCATCTTCACCATTATCATCTCATTCATCTAGCTTTAGGATCTCTATTGTTTAGTGTGAGAGATATCCTAAAGAAGCGTATATCTTCAATCTCTATTTTTCGATGGAGAAAATATGAAAATTTCAAGGAATACCCCAACATTTTGAAGAACTTCGTTTGAACATGTTACTTCGATTTGATTCGTAAAGCCATTGAAGGTAAGCGGTCAAAGCGGAAGAGCTTGAAATTCATACTAAAAAGGTTCACTTTTACTCTACATTTGTTAGGGTTTTGAATTTAGGATTAGGTTTGCGAATGTTAAGTTTTTGTTAGTTTTCTCAAATCAGGCTCACTATTAATTTTTAAGATTTCATTTTCTTCTTGTTTTTTGGATGAAAATTGTTTTTTTTAATTATTTATCGCGAGATAAAATCAAAGGTCTCTCCCAATTGAATCATCTTCATCTTTGTGTTGTAAGCTATTATGCAGGGGAAACAATAATTCTTTTGCCTTGGAAATCATATCATCGTCATCCTCTTTTTTTGTTTGCGTACGATAGTAATTCTGAAATTTGGAATTGAAATTCTTAAATCTTCCCAAACGACACAGTGGATTTCAAATTATGGAATTGAAATTTTTAGTGTTTTCCAAACACTAGATTTGGAATTAAATTCTGACATTTCAAATTCCGAATTTGAATTCCAATATTTGAAATGAATTACTAGTTCCTAAACACTACCTAAACGAGATGGTGAGGGGCTATATCTATAGGCATCAAGAATTAGCTACTAACGGGGTTTCGTTAGCCATTGTAAATTATTGGGCGTGCTTTGGTGGTGTTTTACGTGTCTGCTTGAGGTGGGGTTTGGCCTCTTGGGTAGTTAGCCTCTGCTTGAATGCCCGGGAAAGAATGTGAATTGTATAGATTTTTGTTGGAATTCATAAGTGGAGGTAGTATTCTGGAGAACCTGGTCTTTTATTGAAATTTCACATACTATTAGCTAATTGGGTGCATGTGATCTAAGGTTTTGCAACAGTAGAGAGAGAAATTGGGATCCATGCTATTGTATCGGATGAATGAGTAATGCGTCTAAAATACACCTATGCCTGGGTGGTGTGTCAGGAGTTTGTGACTGACTTGTTTGCAGCACCTTGTATTAGAGTAATTGTATTAAAGCCAAAGGTTTATTATCTCCTTTTTAAGGCATGTTTGGAATGAGGGTAATGTATTAAGGGGGTAATAAAAGTCAAACATAGGAAAAATAAGTCATTTAGGGGTAATGATAAAGGAGATAGAGTGGTGGGAAAGGACAAGGTGGAAGAAAATGGAAGAAAGAGAGGAACTATTGCCCTTCAAATGAGGGTGATAGTTACCTAGGGGTGGTGGTGGGTAATTATTACCCCCATAATGAGGGTAATAGTTTCCCTCTTTCTTCCATTTCCTTCCTATCAACACTACCTTGTTCTCTCCACCACCACTCTATCCCGTTTGTCATCACATCTACCTTAGTTTTCCTATGTTTGACTTTTATTACTCCTTACCCTCATTCCAAGCATGCCCTTAAGGTTGATCCTTCTTGTGGAGCTTATATAATCCATATATTTTCCCTTCCCTGTATTTGTGAAAGGGTAAATGTCTCGAGAAGAAGCGTGTTTCTATATTGGATCATTAAGATGTGTCACTTTTCCTTTAATGAACTTCACCAATAGTTTGGCTTATGTTCTTGTAGTTGAATACCATGTGGTGAAGCTGTTCCAATATTTTTTTTTGGGGGGGGGGATCTTATTCTTGTTCATGTTATGGAGATTCCAGTGAATCAGAACTGCATATGAAAAGATTGTTCTTGTCTCACCACTATATAAAGTCAAGTGGCTCAATAGTATATGTACTCACTCTAATCTTGTTGCTCCCCAGTTTTATCTGGTAACAGGAATCTATGTCAGATTACTGATGCACTCTATCATGTGGCATATGTATCCAAGTAAGCATGTTTGGATGTGTGAATGATGAATTGGGAGACATTTTATGTCCACTATATGTCACTTAGTAGATCGTGTATCGCGCGGTCGCACCTTTTGTGTTTGTAATGTAGGTTGCATCTTTTGTATTAGGCTCTGATGGAAAGAGGTGCCCTATTCTACGCCACTTAGTAAAAGTTTGTTGCAATCTTCCGGTTCTCAAATATTCTTTCCGTTGGAAACGATTTTAAAATTTTGTCTTGGTAATGATGGATCATTGATATTGTACTGGATTTGTCTTGAGTTTTTTTTCCTTATTATGGGAATTCTGCTCTCTTTCACCCTACCTCATAATTAGGAGTGAAAGAGCAAAAGATGCTAAAATTTATGAATAGATGGAACCGGACATACAGAAAGGAAGCATGGTATGTGAATAGGATCATCTGTTCAGTTTCTACAGACTACTATGATGATGCACTCTCATCTCGAGGAGTGAAGTGAATATAATCCTGATTAACATTTAGTTGCTCTTTAATGAGCTTGAGACGAGGCTACAAGTATGAAGACTAAGCGTTAGCCCTTGTTGTATCAGGTAAAAGAGTTTGATGACCAGGGCCAAATCAAGTACTAAGCAATGCTTGTTTTCGGCTTCGCTTGCCTCAGGGATCTGGCTGCAAGCATTGAATGGTGTTCGAACCGAGATTCCTGTAAGACAATATGGTTGCAAACAGTAGAGGAGGGTTTGTGTGTATTGATAATACGTGCTAGTTTAAGAAGGGGTTTGAGATTTCCTACTATGTCCTAGATGCTTGCATATAAGATCTACAATTCTCTGATGTTGGATTCCATGAGCTCCTGATACGTTTGCATGCTCAGAAGGCACTGGAATTTTCAATGATTCTAGCTACTTACCTTTTTTTTTGGTCGTGAATACCTTACCTAAGATGGTAGGTGTAAAGAGATCAATGAAAGCATAAAGGAATGTAGGTCACTTGTAATATCTATTGTGTGACTTTGAAACTTTTTATCAGGCTTTTAATTGATCATGTGGGATTTGTTTGCAATTCAACATCAACATTATGCCAATGTCCTTATGGAATATGGAGGCTTGTGTCTACGGGAGGGCAAAAACGGGATTTTTTATTATTTGCAGCCTTGCTGTACTGTAGTGAACAATTTTTTTATCAACCTTTTATCCGAAACTTTACCACATTCTGCGAAGTAGCAATAAAATCTCACAGCTTAAGTTGTGATTAATTTCAGACTTGTCATCGAACAGAATGTTAGAAGCTGACTATAATCGTGTTAGAGCTTTTGATGAGGATGGTTCAAGCCCGTTTTAGAGGCATAAAACAAAGGCTAGAGGCAACTTACAAAGAAATCTTGGCTGCTGACTTTGACGGGTTTACTGAAGCTATAGTATTTTGCCGATACTGTTTGGAGTTTGATGACTTTGATCTGATGGATGTATTTCCATCTGGAACTATTTAGTTATGGAAAGGTCTCTTATGTCCTTGTTTGACTGTATATTAGATTAAGAGGGTGCTAAATCAAAAGAGAAAAGTTTTTTTCTTTTCCACATGTAGATGCATCTGATAGATTACGGATTACCTTATGTTGCTGGATATTTTTTCAACATGATCAAGGAAATTGAATTGATTTGTGCTAAATTGCTTAAGAAAAGTAGTCAAACCGTGAAACTGAAGATAGATTGAATTAAACATTGTCATACGGGTCATGAATTTGACATGAGCAGTGAAGCCCTTTTGGTTGCTAATATTTCGATAAATCTGGAAGGCCCCTTGACCCTATTGATTATTGATTTGGATGTTACTTAGATGACAAATATACTTTAAGAGGTCTCAGTTGTTTTTTCAGTGGGGTTTTTTTTGCAGCTGTTTCCGTACAACATGATTTTGATATTTTCATATACACAGGTTTAACGTTCTGTTTTTGGTTTATTCAGATAAGAAGGTCTTTCCGAAGGTTGCAAATGATGTCAAGATCATAAGTGCTGGTAGGATACTGGAGAATAGCAAGAATGTTGGCCAATGTCGGATGCCCTTTGGTGAGCTTCAAAAAGGGGTTATCACAATGCATGTCGTTGTGCATCCATCTGTAGTAAAAACAAAAACAGGTAGTTCTGCTGAGCACTTTTTGACTTTCTTGTTATTCTTGCACACTTAAGTATTGGTGCCCAAGAAGATGGAGGTTTTCTTATTTAAGTGACATGTACCCTTCAGCTGTTGGCTGTGGCTGCTAAATGGAACTTGAATTGTTTCACGCTGTCCTGTCTGTCAGATCCCAAACTTTACTTGTTGGGGAACCTCTCAACTGAAACATTCCTTCAAGAATTTTTATGCAATTGCAAATATATTACTCTTAATGAAGTTAGCATAGTGTAGGAGAAGCTCTTATCTGAACAAACATTAATGACTTTAAGTCGTAAACACTACTATCATGGCCTAATGTTTTGATGAAGTCGTATCCTCCATGGTACTAAGGTCAATGATTTCACTTAAGAATTAGTTATTAATGAATGCATACTTCCATATTGCCTAGATAGGTCTCCATTTCAAGGTACTTCGGCAGCTCTATTTGCCACTGTAGGTTGTAGTTTTCGTCGTTTGTATCTGGTTCTGTCCTCTTCAACTGAACCGAAATGCTCAGCACATCTTCTTCTTTGAGCGCTTTAACCATTTTAACTGGTGATAGTTTAGAGATAGAATCCCTTGGTCCTTCTATTTTTCTGTGGATGCGAGACTGGTTTAAGTTACTTTCCAAAACCAACCTTCTTGTCTTTAGCATATAAAGGCCTGTTCTTGATTGCATTTACTTTTATTTCGTTCCTTTTGTAAATGGCTGACACCCCCTGGTGTCTTTTTAATATACTTCATTATTTTTTATTTGTAAAGAATCTATTCTGAATTTCTTTCTTCTAATAACTCTTCAACTTTTCGAAAGAATGCTTCCATTAAGCCTTTTCTTGTTGAGCTAGTGAGAATATTTTCCACTTTTGCAGAACGCTTCCCCTTGATCTTATGTTGCATCCTCTGAGTTGAAAATTGAGTGGATATTATCTTCAAAGCTAGTCACATTTATGGTTGAGTGTGTCCATCTATTAAACAAGCAAAGTTGTGACGGTTGATAGTATGACATACCAGTGATAAGATCTAGACAAAGATTGTAAGCTTTTGCCAATAAGCAGCCATAAAAAGATGAGTTATATCGCACAAACCAAATTAAAGCTTAGAACTGAGAAGTCACTGAAACGGTGTTCAATTGACACCTTGAGGATAAAAGCAATCTCGGCATATCCAGAATAATTACTTGGGAGGCCTAAAGATGTCGTGAAGAATGGGTGTTTGTGTTTCTGCGTTAGTTACCCTAAACTACATGTGTGGAGTTATCAATTTACTGCTTGGGTTTTTATGGAATTACATTTCTGGTGCCTTAGCCCTGTTGACTTCACCTGGTTATCAATGAAATAATCTTTTATTGGTTAAACTGATATTTAGAGATTTGAAATCAAATTGATTTAATATTTCTGAACTTTTCTATACCAATTGAAATTCGTTTTTCTACTGATTGTTTTTTTTTTCTAATTACTAATTAGAATATGTTATAGGCACTTTGTATATAACAACTGTTTATTATTATTATTATTATTATTATTATTATTATTATTATTTATTCTCTAGTTATGGATTAGGAACATAACTATGAACACCAATTGCCAAACTGATTTTTGTACTGGTATATCTGATTTTTAATTATAACTTTTGTTGATATCTTAAAACTTTTTTTGCTGATTAAAACTGATCGCTAGTGAAACTTTTTTTATTAATTAAAACTCTTTCTGAAT
The DNA here is from genome assembly GCA_947645195.1 of Patellifolia procumbens. NCBI lineage: Eukaryota > Viridiplantae > Streptophyta > Magnoliopsida > Caryophyllales > Amaranthaceae > Patellifolia > Patellifolia procumbens. Next base: position 9,002,892 of record CANSGD010000144.1, read on the forward strand.
AATATATAATATTATATTTTATGTTTAATTTTGCATAGTACTCTTGTACTATTTGATTTTTCCATATGGGTACACATTTTTTTTATTTTTGTTATTTTACCTCTTTCATGTGAATAATGTATTTACATACGTTATCTTACCGTTAATCAAAATTGTAGTTTCATTTAGTTGGCTAAAAATATATAGGAAAATTTATGGTACCTTGTACTATTGACTTTTTCATATGGTACACTACAATAAATGTTCACAAGTTTTGGGCAAACATTAATGGCCAAAAGTTATAAACTAAAATTTACCCTTCCACTTGAAGGTCTCTCCTTCAACCTCCTCATTTCTTGTGTACCTTTGATGATCTCCAAAGCCACAAAACAATGATTGCAATGACGCAATTGTGATCTATGATATCAATTTTATCACATGTTTAGTAGCATTACAATAGGAATTGGTTTGGGAGGGGTTATGGTTGAATATGAGCTTAAATGTCTTAAACTGGCAGAGTTGTTCAATTTGTGGCCGCTTAAGAGCAGGCGCCAAGGTGGGTGGGAGCTGTGGGCAAAAGCTGGAACTTCAAAAATTAAGCTTTTTTTAACTAACTTAACAAACTTGTACTTTTGGTTAGGAGTAGACTATAAAGTGAGGAAGATTGAAGAAGGAAGATGTTCAAGTGGGTGTTTGAATACAATGTTCAGATATTCACTCGAAATTTTATACATTAATGTGGAGCAACAATAGTATAAGGGTATCATAAAAACACTTTCTATATATTTCTAGTGATAACAAAATTCTAATCTTGGTTAACAATAGGCTCGTGAAATTTGTGCATTCAAAAGTATAAGAGTACCATGTGAACAAAAAATAAGTGTACCATATGGAAAAGTCAATAGTATGAGTGTAATATATATACAACTTTTCTTGATTCTTTTAAGGTAAGTTAACATGGCTTTATCGGGGTCTAAGTAGCTTGGTTTTGGTCAATTATTGGCAATGTCCAACTTTTAGGATATGACTAGCCAACTTACAGGCTAGATTGTGTATTTGAAAATTAGGTTTTTAAATTGAGATGGTTGAGCATTTTGTTGAAAATTAGGTTGCATTTTAAGGATTAGGGTTTTTGTTAATGGTATTATCAAATGCTAACTGAAATCTAAAGAGGAAAGGGAAAGTTGGGAGCAGAGTACGAAAGTAGTAGGAGTTCTATGGTGATTAGGGATAGCAATACCCTTACCCTTATTATTTTCAAGTCGACCCAACCCATAGGGTCTAGATTATTAGACCCTTAGTGGGTCTAGGATAGGCTTGGACCCAAAATGGGTCCACTTTTTCTAATTTTCTTATTTTATTTTGCCTATTTTTCTTTGTGTAATAACTTAGAATCCAATTCTTATAACTTTCAAAATGTTTTGCCGTATCTTTGTATATGTAATAACACACAAAACATACAAGAAACTTCAAAATATAAAGGTTGTTGAACAACTTAGTGAACATTAATACTTAAAGATGGGGTTAGAAAGGTTTGGGTGATCGCGACTAATTGTGCATGATTAAATTTTTTTTCCCGGTTTTGATGGAGATCGTGGTTTGTGTAAACCCGCAAATATTTTCATAGGAGATGAATGTAGTAAGATTAATTTTTAATTATACTCTTTTGGCCTTCCTAATTTCATCTTTTTCCCCACAATAGTTAGGAAAAAAAGTAAGAAATTATGTAATCTAATGAAAATTGTGGGAAGAAACTCTGTAATAAGAAACTAAAAGCATGGAGGTTGTTGGGAAGTGTTAAGAGTCAGATCGGTATATGTGGCTCCTTAAGGAGGCATAATAATGGGGATCGGCCTAATAATGAGGCATCAGTAATGCGGCATGACCCATGAAGGAGTCATAAATTAATGACCATGCATTCTGGCTTTCTTGTAAAATTATTTTGGCGGGATTTATTGAGAGTAGAGCGAAAGTTGTTTGCAATAATTTTAGCCTCCCTACAACTTTGCTTTAATAATATTGATTCCTCATGTCTTTTGGGCTTTGGCGACTATAGAAGGTTTTGTGCATTGTTTCCAATCCATCAACTCTTTCTCTTGGTTCATGTAAGGTGGATTTGAGTTATAGCATTTATACCGGGGTTTGTGGAGATGCTCATTGTGGACCTTATGCATCCTTTCTCGTCCTGTAGTGGTTTTCCTTGGCTTTCTACTAGTACAGGGCTTCATAGCATACTTTCCACCCACTTAAGGTTTTTTTCTCAGTTTATCATAAGTGTATCTTTTGCTCTATTGGGATCGTATATGACACGAGAGGGCCATGCATGCTGCTTTTCTTGTGTTCCCTTTTGATTTGACCACGTGGCCTGTGGAATCCTTGAGGTGTGACATGTGATAGCCTTCACCAACAAGACTAATGGAAACAAGTGAGAGGACGTGAGACTTTGATGACTTTTGAGGTTGCTGATATTTCTGCTTTGAAAAGAAAAAGTTGTGTTTTAAGGACTCTATATTGAGCCTAGGGAGGGAGGGAGGGAGGGAAGGGAGGGGGGGGGGGGAGGAGAAGAGAAGAGATTGACTGGAGAGTTCAAGCCCATGTTCCCTTTCGGTGTATCCGAGCTCCAAAATGGCGCGTCTTACTCTGTTGTTTGAATGTGGTATGGTGATCCCCTGGAGTGCATTCTATCTGTGTTGCTTAGACCACATTTTCCTTTTTTATATCCTTTCTTTTGGAGGTTATTGCCTTGTTTTATTGGATCACTATTGATCTGGAAAAGTGGTGGACCTGGTGGTCAACCCTTCCTCATTTTTTCTTCAACACGGTCAAATATTAGGGGAGAACTTTTGAGGAAACAACACGATACCTGAGATGTCTGATGTCTCTATGAAGGGCAACTAAGTCAGTGTCAGCCAGACGAGCAAAATAATTAAGTTCACATGTGGGAACTGCCGCTGCAAGGCCTGCAACATACCTCGCTTCGTTTTTTTAATGTTCTACCCAGTTTCCACATTCCACATTCATGTGTTTCTTTTGTTATCTCCACTTTCACCCCCCCCCCCTCTCTCTCTCTGTTGGCCAATGGGATTTATTTAAAACAAAACTATATCTTAGGGCCTTTTGGTATTATCATTGGTTTCCAGTTTTTCATTTTAAGATTTTAGAAGTCATATGTTATATAATAAACTTCAAATTATTCCTACTTACACTAGTTATATGTACATTGATATTGACCACAAAAACCTACTCCCTCCCTTCCACATAATTTGTTACACTTGTTTTCACGCATGCAAAATGCAAACTTTTGAGCGTTACAATCTCTAGCTGTATATTTCTAGAAATCATAAAATATAATATTAATTAAATACATATCGAGGCGAATCCAACAAGATCCCACCTGACTATATTTTCTTTACATATAAATCACAAACAACGGGCAACGTGAACTTTATGAGTAGTGTTTACTATGCAAATATAACATTCTTTGCGTAACAGAGGTAGTACTTTGTATGGCCTCCATAATCTGGTTTTTAGCTTTAAAAAGTGAAAACTGAACAAAAAACTATCATGAACTAACGCTAGTCTTCCCCCAAAATATAGAATCACCCCACATGGATGGCCCCTTCTTCTCTTTGGTATCTTGTGCTAACGTTTACGAGTAGAACATTAAGAAATGGAGGGAGTATGTAGATAAATGGGATGCTCACAGCCCATATAGATTTTTTTCATTATTAAATGCATCAAAATAATTTGTTTTTGGCGAAATAGAATTCAGATGAAACTAGACTTCAGCATATACATGCTCATTCTCCACAATGATTCATTGATTTTGGCATTGGTCATTCCACACACTTTCCCTTTTGGCTCTGTCAATGTTTAGTGCAGTTAGATTTAAATGACTCCCCACATATTAATTGGTATCGAAATTGTATGATAATGTGATATATGTGTAATAATGTGTAATAATGTTATAATTTGTGGAGTTTGTATGAAGTTGTAATAGGATTGTTCTGGGTATAAGGTTTGGACCCATGAGCGGATGATGATAAAATATATTGGACTACACGGATGGGGTTTGTCACCAGTGTAAAAGATGACAGAGAAGTTCGTGTGGGTCTTCACAACTTCCATACAAGTGGTAGAAGAGTTTGTGTTCTGCTGGAGACAATCTTAACCTTGAACCTTGAACCTTGAACCTTGATGGGTCATTCAGCAAAACATAGAGATGTACTCACCTCATACCGAAAAGTTCATCCTACCATGTTTAGGTATTTGAGGATTATAGTTATCTTACCTTAAGCCCTAATGCGTATAAGCTTATAGACTTGTGGCTCTGATTGGGACTTGTTGCAATATCCAATAGAGGGAAATAATTTGCCCTGCGGATTCCAGGCAGATCAACTTATAGATAAAGCAGAAAAGGAGTAGGAAGAAGCATATGTCCTAATGGACTTTTCAATGGTAACATGATTCTATGAGGGAAAAAAACCACCAAAAATTGTTTGTGGTTGAAGTTGTAAAGGAGTATTAGCCAGTTACTGATTATAGGTTTCCCCACCCCCAACCCACCTATTCCAAGAATAGCAATGTAAGTTGTAGGTTACACTTCATGGTGGATGTTAGCGAGGATCTTTTTACATGGATATTTGGATTTTTCTTTCTTTAATACTTGAATTTTGTGAAAACTGTGGATACGCTCTATTCCAGCTTTAGTGTGTGCTTTTTTTTTTTTTGATAGGAACTCTAGTGTGTACTTGGTGATTGCACCAGTAACTTAAATGGAGTTGGTCACTCTGCATCTTAGTTTATTGATATGGCTTTCCAGATATTATATGAATATTCATTACTGTTTATTTGTGAGTAACCTCAATGGTTTATGACGATTTCGGATTTAGCGTTCTATGTGCATGTCTGCTGAGCATTTGCTGTTTCTTCCGTGCAGAAAAGAAAATTGACGAGTCCGAAAGAAAGGGCGTTTGTTCATGTTCGATATTGTGAGGATTTGTGTTGCCAGATTTGTTTAGTCGTGCGTTGTGTGCATGTTTCTGGGTGCTCAATCTCTAGGGTCAAACAGTTATGATGCGTGGAAACCCGAATAATTCACGAGGCGAGGAGATTGAATGTTACTTCTTAAGTTTGCTAGGAAGTGTGTGTATCACAATGCATGTATTTCCAAATTGATTTAGGGGTAAAAGACCGTGTATACATGTATCTGGGCCTTCAATTTTTATCAGTTATAATATAAACATGTAATGCAGCAGAGTTTCATTTGGCTAAGGAGATGCTCATCTAGATAATGCTACAATTGCAATGTATAGTAGGAGGGCAAGAAAAGTACTACTGCTAATTTTGATTGTTTTATATTGTGAATTGTAATTCGAAAGAAATTTGTCACGAACAGCTATCTCTGTGATTCAATTTTGAATATCAGTTCGATAAGAATGGGCAAGCTAGTGGGCTTTTACTGTTTCGACAGCACTAAAAGTTCCAGTATGGTAGCTAATATGGTTCTAGCACTCAAAGCCTAGGTTATACAATGACCAGCTTAGTTTTTTGCCAGTCTAGCATTAGTAGACTGTTGGGTGAGTCGAGTCGAGCCTACTTCTGGTGAAAACCCTCCCTGGTTTGGCTTGGTCAATGGATTTTAATAAACGAGGCAAACTAGAGTTCATGTAGACTGACCTGTATTAGCGCTCCAGTTGATCACTATCGAGCTCACGTTGCCCGCTCCATGTTAGTTGCACCTCTGAAGCCCTTGCGAAAAGGCGTGAATACAATAAATATGGTGGAATTATTGGGATGAAGTTGTGACTATCATGAAGAACACCATTACCCAGAAGGCCCTATAAATGTAAAACCTTCTCTTCTCCATGACTACCATAAATATTTGCAGCATAATCACCTCTCCCTCTCTCCCTTTCACTGTCAGTTGATGAGGACAATTACAAGTCACATGTCTTTGTTTTCAGCGATCAAGATAAAAACTACATAACCTTATTTGTGGGTTGTGTCTTCACTCCTCTGTTAGTGAACTAAAAGCATTTTTCTCCACTTGCTCTCTTTATCACCCCCCATTATAAAGGAATAGTAGTTTCTAAAACCCTCTTTTTTTCCCTCTTCCCATTAGTAGTATTTGTAGTTTGTTTGATTCCTTCATCAAAAATTAATACTTTTGCATGTTTTTCTTCTCATCACTCTCCTAACATTGGCTTTCATGGAGAAATCCTGGATTCTATGTCTTCTTCTCTTCTTCCTTACACTCTCATTCGGCGAAGGCCGTCACGCTGCAGCCAAATCCAGGTCTCAGATTACTGTCATTGGTACTGTTTACTGTGACATTTGCTCCAATAACACCTTTTCTAGGCACAGCTACTTTCTACCAGGTAAGAACATTTAAGGTGTGATCTTTTTATTCTTTGTGTTTCCGAACTAGACACATCACGTTTTTCGTTGTCAGTTTTCAAAATTAACTTGATTATTAGCACAACTACTGGTAGCGATACCAGTTGCGTGTTTAATACAATAGAAATTATGGTTTTGACTTGGTTTGTGTTTTGGGGTCCGGGCCGGGGTCGAAACATGATATACATAACATAGGAGTGGAAGTGAAAGTAGATTGCAAGTTCAAGGCAACAGCACCAAGAACAGCAGAAGAAATAACATTTTCAGTGAGTAGAACAACAAATGAATATGGGTGGTACAAAATGGAAATACCATCAGTGGATGGGATAGAATGTGCAAGAGGAGCAGCAGTTGAATCAGTTTGCAGGGCTAGTTTGGTTGGAAGTTCAACTTCCAAATGTAATGTGCCTGGCTATCAAACTACTACTGATGTTGTGTATTTTAAGTCTAGCCAGCAAAATATTTGCATTTATGGCCTTAGTGCTTTGAACTTCAGACCTTCCAGCAAAAACAAGGATTTGTGTGGAAATTAGCAAAGCTCTTTTCTGCTCAAATTACTTCCATTATTATGGTTTGTTTATTTTGTCCTAGCCTTTTATCTTTAAATATTAATAAAAGTAATTATGTGATGAGTTACTTTTTATCATGTTTTATTTTTGGTTTCCACCATTATATATCATGTAATTTTGAAGTAGAGTGAGTGATCCTAATTATCAGAAAGGTTTGAGGACACTTAGCTTATTCATCAGCGCAAGGCCGATGGTTAGGCATCCTTAGACGAAAGAGTGGTCTTTTAGGATTGGTCGTTGTGTGTCACTACCTCCCACCTAATTGAAGTCCATGTTCTTCTAGCAAGCCCATTATACAGAGCACTCTAAACACCATTACTCCCAGACATCTACTACCATACTCAAACCAACCTAGTCATCATCTTGTCCTTTGCTTCTTTCGTTTCTATGTGATCCTCAAATCATGATTAGTTTAGCAAACTTGGTGAATAAATTATACGAGTCACCAAATAAATTAAACTAGTCAATTATTCAAAAAGGTGGTATGTCCTCTTCTTAAAATTAAGTGTGAATAACCACCTAGTTTTAGTTTTAAAGTAGACAGTCTTCTATAAGATCCTTCGATACTCTTGGAGACATATACAAGCAAGGAAAGCTATTTTAGCTGCCTTTAGAATTATTAAAGACACGAATAGGAAGACGTCTATTCAAGGGTTGCATACTTTCAACATATGAATAATGGTGGTGACAAGTAGCCTTGTTTGGCAATACAAGCTAGGCTAATGTTAATAGTTATTACTTGTTAATATTGCTTTCATGATTCTTTTTTTGTTACATTAGATATTGGATGTTAGCAACTTTTGCGCAGAGCAACAAATAAGATAGTGAAAGCCAATTATCATGTTTTTCTTGAGATTTTTGTTGCGTGGGTATACGAAGTCAAAATGAAAAGCTAATACAAGTACCAAACAAGGCACATCTTGACAAATTATTACTATTATTTGTTAGTGGCCTCTCTGGCCTTATGGGGTAGTAAGGCACTTAATATCTCACATTTTATAAGAAATTATCGCACGATGCGGAATTTAAGTGAGGTTAATTGATCTTGACTCACAACTTTTTGCCCATGAAACACGCATTGAATTTGACTTAATGTTTATTTTTCAAATATTAATATTTATATGTTTACTAAAAGAAAATTAAACCTAAATATAATATTACCTCCGTAACGAATTCGATGCAACATACCATTTTATACGCATTTTGAGGAAAAAATTTAACAGCGTAAACAAGCAAGTTAATCAAAATATTTTACGACAAGTTACCTATGATCTCATTTTTGCTTTTCTTAAAATTATTTTGATTAATTTGCTCGTTTATACTGTTAAACCTCTTTTTTAAAATGTGTGTAAAATAGCTTGTTACGTTTAAATCATTACAGAGGTAGTATAAGATTTTACAAGGCGAATGGAAAGGAAGGAGCATGAGGAGTGAAGACATGAAACTCGAATTTTTTTATGGAGCATATTAAACACAAGTCTTTTGATATGTAATCGTGTCCTTGTCCTTGTCCTTGTTTTTGGGCTCAGTAATACTTGTATAGCTAGTGCGATATTGAAGCCTAATGTTCCCCAATGTTTGTAACCCGCCCATGAAAATGGGTCTTAGTCTTATTCTTTTGGACCATTCAAATTTTTAGCTCAGTTAAGCCAGTTCTCTTTCACATTTTCAGTGTACTTTAGCTTAATGTTATACTTCCTTCGTTTTTTTTATACTTGCATTATTGAGTATGTCCACAAAAATTAAGGAGAGGAGAAAGATAGAGAGAGGGAAAAAAAGGGACCCATGTGATTAGAGAGAGGTAGAGATGATGTATTTTCCCTAAAAAGAAATGATGTAAGTAAGTAAAAAAAAAGGAGGAAGTATAACATAAGTATGACTAATTTTACATTCTTATATTATCGATATATTCAGTGGAACCAAAGTGGACTAGCGTGGGCAGTGGCCTGTGGCATCCTCGTCGTTTTGATATCTATCATTGCTTTTGTTATTGCTCCTTAGTGAAATTTCATATAAACTCGAGCTCATTGATAGAACATTTGTGATCGAATCACTGGCTACATCTTGAAATAAACTAGCTTAGAAGGGTAGGGGTACTTTAGTAATACACAATAATTATGATGTTAGCTTGGGGAATAATGCAAGTAGACTATAAATACATGAGAATTGAGATTAGGAAGAGATAGCTATGAAAAATATTGATCAAGTTTCTCTTAGTTTTACTTAGTTTTCATTTAGGCTCTGTTTGATAGGGCATAAAACATTTTCGATTTAAAATGATTTTCATGGAAAACAATTTCAATGGAAAATACAATTGCAAAATTAGTTTTCTATTTTTTGGTACCATGTAAAAAAAATGATGGAAAAAGGGAAAATGAAAGGGAAAGCAAAGAGGTGGTGGGAGGAAAATAGTTTTCTCTTCATTTTGAATGGAAAATGGTTTCCCATAATTGGGAGAGCTATTTTAGTCTAAGGGAAAAGTGTTTGACACTCCTTTGCCAACCAAACAATGTAAAACTAAGAATAGAGGAAAACAATTTTCCATCAAAATAATTTACACCATACTAAACGAAGCCTTAGCTTTTGGGAGTGTGACCAAGTCACTCGAATACTTGACAATCTACCTTTACGTTTTGTATTTTCCATCTAATCAATCAAAATTTCCATTTTCATCATCTCCATTACAGAAAGTTTGCCCTCCCACAAGGAATTCAGATTGTAGTTGTTTTACAACAGTATATTCTTGCACTTTCTTACCCACCCCAGGCCAAAGGTAAAAAAATAGTTCCTTCCAGAAGTGTAACATTTTCACAGAAGCACAAGAAATATCAACAACTTTATTACCAACTTCTTGGTCACACATGACAATGAAATAACCTAAATTCAATATTCAACATATATAGGACAAATATCAAACTTCTAGTACAATATCAATAACATGACAATTGACAATACACTAATGATCAACAGATAATTAACTGTATAATAAATGGATAACATATATAAAAATTTCCCAAACATAAAACATAATTCACTGAAATTAAATATCTTTGAGTTGATTTTCAAAGCTGATCATGGCAGAAGCAGGCAATCCCAAGAGCACATTAATAGATTTTCTCTGATTTCCATGAGACAAAAACAGTATAACTTCCTTCTCAGGCAATGCAACAGGTCCTGATAACACAGGTTCACCCCATCCAAAATCTGTTGTATGGAAAGATAATCTTGACCAAGTAGTAATCAAAAGTGTTGAGCTTAATGATGGTCTTGCTCTCGTCGTTTCGAAATAATCAATGGCGGATCTCATATAACTATCAGTCACCATTTTAATGGCATCTTGGACTAGCCCTACGCCGTAAGAAGCATGATTTTCCACTAACTCACCAGCTGAACATATAGAGTTTGTAAGAACAATTCCATTTCCAAAGTACCCTTTTGGTAAAGGAGGGCTAAACTTTGTCCTTCCATCAACAGCAAATAGTAGTTTAGTCATTTGATCCGGTTTCATATTAAGTGCTTTGCTTCTTGCCTTCCATACAAATGCTGAAAGTGCTTCAAAACTAGTGCATTTCTTTAAGGTTTCATCTTCCATTGCTTTAGCCTTTACCTTTTCGAGATGTTCAGGATCGAAACAGAAGGATCTGTATTGCATTTCCTCGGTGTAGATGTCGCCTGTGCCTGAGACATCCTCGATTTCCTCGAATTCTTGGTGTTTGAACTCGATCTTAGGCGGGTTTCGTGACTCGAGAATTGATCTGTCTATGTAGGGAGGTGTGTTTAAGGGTAAACCTCTGGCTGTTTCTCCCCATGAGTTAACAAATTCCATGGCTCCAATTCCATCAAACATGCAGTGGTTCATGCATAGGCCTAATGCAAACCCTCCACACTTGAACTTTGTCACCTGCTCATGCAACATCCATATCCCACCCTTAAATTTCTTGAGTAAATTTATGCTTCTAATAATAAGCAATTAAAACAAATGTGTGTCATTTTGTAATTGATTGAATAACATGCCTCAATATATATAAGAAATTTATTTTACTAGAAATTGTTCGTACAACCAAACACATTTTGAATATCAGATCACTGATTTAAAATTATGCATTTACAAACATGAAAATATACATGTGGATTACGCTAAAAAGACATAGGGAGTATAATTCATATTATTCTTTATTAGCCGTGTTTTTAAAGATTATCTTTCAAGATTCTACAAATCAAGGTAGTTGATAACCAGGACGTGGAGTTAGTATTATTAGTTGTAGATTTGTAACTAACAAAGCTTAACAACTGACTTTGCAGATTTATGAATTAGTTGGCCTAAATATGTGAGACAAATTTAGTAATCATTCATATATCAAGAATCGAGTGAGTCCTTTACAACTTAAAACTGGCCCCTTTAAAAGCGATTGTCGTATAAGTATTAGGTAATGGAGTTTATTCACCCAACCATCTTATATCAAGAGTTTTTTTGGTTCGTTTGCTTATCTTGAAGTCTCTTATAGTGTGAATTTGCTCATTTGAACTCCAAATGAGCAATGGGCAAATATATAGCCTTTAATGTAGAATGATCATCCTACATCCAAATGTAGGATAAAAGTTGTATGTACAGTTAACGTTAGGGCCTTCCTCCACTCTATCAACGGAATTAGGAATATATCTAAAGATTATGACTTTAACATACAATTAGGTTTATCATAAACACGATACACGATTTGATTAGTGACTTGATAGGTTGATTCATACTTGGATTTTAGTTCATAATTAACAAATGATTCAATTATGACCACTCATCTTTCTCATTACCTCTCTTATTCACATATGTATCTCTCTTTCACAACAAAGAATCAATTAAAGAGTGATTAGTCTTATTTCTCATAGTTATTGAAGATAATTTCTACAATTTTTTATGGCAAATTTTGTTATATGGTTGTTTATTGAATTTTGTTTGAGAATAACCATAATTGTATATATTTCTCTATCTTTTAATTACATGGACCTTCATGTTGAAATTTAGAATAAGGTCCCTAATTTGTACGTGACGGTCCCATACTAAGATATTCTCGTTAGCAAAGCTTTTAAAGACCATGTGATAAGCTTTTGTGTACGTACAGTTATAATTGTGGTTTGCACTGGCAGGTTTAGTACTTAGTAATGGTTGGCTGCAAATTGAAAATCGCTTTTAGATCTATAAATGGTAGTCTAAAACGTTCTTATTAAGTAATTAGTCTTTCTTTACTACTTCTAGACTTTTTGCTAGCAAGGGAAATGAGTCTCTTAGTATTCTCCCTATATATAGAAGTTCAGTTTATTATATTAACGTGTTTGTAATTGAACCAAGTAAGTGTTGGTCCAGTGGTGATGGAGACTGACTTTGGTAGGACGGACCCGTGTTCGAATCCCCGCAACAGCCTTGGGAGAGGAATGGAACCTATCCACCCTAAACTTGACCTCGATCCGAATGTAGCCCGAAGGGTGAACCGGGTGCAAACAGCAAAAAAAAAGTGTTTGTAATTGGACATAAATGGTTGAGCTTGAACATGACTTTTTTTATACAAAAAAATTGTTCCTTACTTCCATAGGCAACAGTAAATGATGGTAATATTAGTCAAATTATAGGTGATTTTGTAAAGTGTTTTGTTACTTACAATGATTATGCCTGTGATCAATCTATAAATAAAGTTTCCTTCATAAATTATTAATTACCAGATGATATTGACATGATAAGATGAAGTTCCATTATCATACACATCCAGCAAGACTTTCGTTGCTTGATTATTACATCTAAATTCATTACGATTCCGCCATTTAATACTGATTATTAAGTGTGTCATTATATTAGGGCTATGTACTATGTAGCCTATGTTCATATACTTTAATGAACTTCTCAAAGTAGATATATACTAGAAAATTATCAGCACCAACGAATGATATAGTCATGTATGCATATAATCCTAAAATATAACACATGAAAAATAGAAATAAAAACTAGTAAAAAGGTGTGAAAGGCAAATAAAAGAAGAGTTAACAAACCTGAGCAACAAGAGGAGGAATTTCAAGTATGTTTTTAGCACCAGGAATATCATAAACCAACTTGCCAAGAGTGATAGGATCAGGCTTAGTAGAGTCACCAATCTCATCCATGTTACAATCAGCCTCGGCCTCGACGAACACCGCGCCTTGGGTGTCGCCACCGTTGCAATCTACGATGAGCTTGCCTTGAGGGCTTATAGTAAGTCTTCCTGCCAAAGGGTAGTAGTGCACCAACACCTTTGAAAGAGCTTCTTTTAATACTTCACCAGCTAACTCATTTCCCTTTTCTTCTGATTTGAAGCAATATATTGTACGTACAATAACTGCTATGTTTTGATCTAAATTTGATAGGAAATATAAACCTTTAGGTGTCTCTTTTGCTGGTGGAACCAATGTTGGTTCGCCCATTCGTTTTACATTGAGCTCAAATGCATCTCCATTCGATAACTTTGTCACTCCATTTTCTTGAACCTACATAAGTATCATAACATGTAAATTATTAAGATTTATTTAAGAAATTATTATTATAGATTTGTAACAATTGATTTTGTATAGGAACAATTGAATCAAATGCATGCAAAAAGAAAAAGAAGAAGGTGTATTATGGGTTTGACATGTATGACAGTATGAGTGACTAACCATGTTGATTGCCTTTGTTGAGTAAGAAGAGGTAAAGAAAATGTGTGTGAGAGAAAGAGCAATTTGTGGTAAGTTAAGATTCAAAAACGCATGGGAATTGTTATTTTTGCATAAGAAGGTTTTAAGGAGAAATATTTATAGGAAATAGGGGGGGAGAAAATTAGCTTCTCTAACAAGAGTGGGAAAAGGGTATATGGCTCAAAATTTTACGTCTTTAAATATTTGTCCTATCGTCTTTTTCAAGTCGTAGTTTTAAAATTTGACCGTGTATTCTCCCTAATATATAAGCAAAAATATTGTTATGTGAGTACTTATTACTACTTGTTGGATTCTGTAATGTATATTTTCATAATATTTACTACGTATATCGAAAATTTTAATCGTTTACACCTTTAAATCGCTTCCTTGAAAAACGTGAAAAAAAGAAGTGTAGTCATTAAAAAAACGGAGGTAGTACTGTCTTTGTTTCAAAATATAAGCAACATTTCACTTTTTACACTTGTCAAGGCACATTTTAAACCATTTTTATCTTTGATTATACATTTGTAAAAATTATGACAATAAGATATTATAAATGTATACATTGAGACGAATCAAACGAGATCCAATAAGACTATATTTTTCCTTACGTATAAACTATAAAAGTCGGTTAAACTATAATGTATGAATAGTATCAAAGTTAATATGTTCTTTATAAAAAGAAACGGAGGAATTATATTTTAATAGTGTGAAATTTTTCATGGAGGACTTTGTAAGGATGATTATTTTTGTTTGTTTTGTTTGACATTTTAAAGTTTGTTTTCTCGTTTCTTGGAATTTGGAATGTGAAAATATTTGGATATTGGTGGAGGTTGGCTACTAGCCTTGATAGAAAAAATAAAAAATGATGACATGTTTGGTGGTTTGTAATTCTTGTAAGGTACTAAGGCTGGTTTGGTGGATTAGGTTGGGTATTTTATGAAATAATTGAGTTTTCTTGTTAAGATGATAGCGTCACTATTTTTCTTTATTAGTTGGAATAGTTGGCCAATACAACGGTGATCTGCGGCTGCTTGTGTGATTCAGTGAGGCCGTGTTTTTTGGATCAATAAAGCGGTGATCTACCATGTTTGGAAGGAAAAACTAAATTGCATTTTTTTTTTATGGGAAATTTTTAATAGTGGCCTTTAGATCTTAGTAATTTTCAGTGGTAGAAATTTTAATAAAACTTTTCTATTTGTAGCAATGCTTTACAAATCATTCTCAAATATAGCCTTAATGAAGAATATTCTGTTAATAATAAAGCATATTCCGTTAGTTAACCGTTAAGACGGTCACGCGTACGTAAAAGAGGTCTTTTGGGTCTTTTTTTGCCAATTTTGACATCAAAATCAAACGTTGAGGGCTAAAACTAACCCCCTAAACTTAACTTTAAGAATTGATTTTGAGGTTGAAATTGGAAAAAATAAATCTGAAATGCCTCATTTTATGTGCGAATGTCCGCTTTAACGGTTCACTAGTAGAATAAGTTTTATTATTAACGAATATTTTTCGATAAGGTTGTGCTTGGGAATAATTTGTAAAGCAGAGCTACAAATGGGAAAGTATTTTTGAAATTTTCGCCACTAGGAATTTCTAATACCTAGGGGCCACCATTGGGAATTTCCCTTCCTTTATTTGGTCACTTACATAAAAAAAAATTAAAAGGACTAAAAAGAATGAAAAAGATGATAGAAGGGAGAGAAAAAAGCATGGTACGGTGTAAAAAGGAAAATGTTTTCTATTTTCATTGAACGCTTTTCTGAAATGGTGCCGAAATTATTTTTTTTCCACAATGGTGTTTAGTTTAGACTAATTCCGTTTTATAATGTTCAATTAGATCTGGCTGTGGAGGTTTGGTTTGTGCTATATAATTAATTCTCATGATGGTGTTCAGTTTACAATAATTCCGCTTTATGGTGTTCAACTAGGTTCGGTTGTGGAGGGTTGGTTTGTGCTAAAAAAAATCTCATAATGGTGGTCAATTTACAATAATTCAACTTTATGGTGTTTACCCAATCAGCAACAACTTCAAGCTATGTTTGTTTAACAATGTATTGTTTTTCTTACGAGAACATGTAAAATAAACCTTCTATGCTCATTTATCAAAAAAATTCATCCAAATTGGACATGTGTTCTCCAAAAACTTAGAAGATAGTATTTAAACATAGCAACTTCAAGCACCAATAAAAATACTGTAATAATCATTTAATAAACTTGACTTGGAATTATTGTGATTGGAAAAAATGGGTAGATAAAATATTAGGGTTGGTAAACCGGAGTAAAAAAAATTAGGGTCCTTAAACCAAACTTAAGTAACACCAAATCATGAAATTTATTTGCCCTATAGTTAGATTTTCTTCTATGCGCCCAACAAATTAAAATACATGAAAGGTAAAAGTTAAGCGCTTGTTTATTACTATTATTTTCTATCTCTTTGCTGTTATTTTTTAAAAATGACATTACTTGTACAAAGACCTTATAAGTTATACATTTTGTGAAAAAATAACTAATATAATTTTTTGAGAAAACACTTTATATGACATTATATATAAAATTACACACCTTGTTGTCATATTTCGGTCCGGAAGTTCAACTTATATGTCATTGAATCTCTATTTTCCCTCTCTTTTTTGTGCGTCGTAATTAAGGCTAGAAATTTGGGTTGATATGCGCGAGTTCCACATACAAAAATGGAGGAGAACGTAGACCCAAAGTTTGTATTTTTGGTGCTTGGAGTTGCTATGTTAAAATATCATCTTTCAAGTTTTTGGAGAATACATGTCCAATTTGGATGAAAAAATTGATAAATGAGCATAGAAGGTTTATTTTACATGTTCTCGTAAGAAAAAAACACATTGTTAAACAAAAATAGCCTGAAGACGTTGCTGATTAGTTAAACACCATGAAATTGAATTATTATAAATTGAACACCATTATGAGAGTTACTTTTTAACACAAACCAACCCTCTACACCCGAACCTAGTTGAACATCATAAAACGGAATTATTGTAAACTGAACACCATCATGAGAATTATTTATATATCACAAACCAAACCTCCACATTTGAACCTAATTGAACACATAAAACGGAATTAGTCTAGACTGAACACCATCGTAGGAATTACTTTTTTTTTCCGGCACCATTCCAGGAAAGTGTTCTTTTCATTTGGAAAAGAAAATGTTTTTTTCACTCTTAGGAAAATTATTTTCCTTCGTTACGGACCATTTTAGAAGCTAAACAAAGGAAAATAGAAAATATTTTTTTGAAAAACACGTTTTCCGCCCAACCAAACAGACCTAACATATACTCCGACTCTTTGAGTCTCACGTCTCAACTATGGTCAATTTATTTTTTAAAAATTTGATTTTTTTTATTGTTTTATAGTGGTTTCAACTTTGGAGATCACTTACTCAAACAGTTAATCGTCTTAATTAACCTCCTAAATCGGTTAATTATGATACATTAAACTATTATATATATACACACACTGGCAAGAGTTATATTGCACCACATGTTAAAATTCTCTCTTTTAATAACATTATATCCATACATTTAAAAAAAATGCAAATATTACACCGAAAATCTTTGAACTCACAACCTCACATATAGAAGAAAGAGATCTAATCATCACTCCACCACATTCCACTCTATTATTGCTTCTTTCTTTAATTAAGATTAATTATAATACATGGACTTTGATGGATTTTTGAATGTCCAAGTCTATATAACAGTTAGTTTTAGAAAGGGCTTTTGGAAAAGTGTCTAGTTGATGCTACATAATTGATTTAGTTCCATAATAAAGGTAAACATCCTTTTGAGAAGAAAGCTCCTTAAATCTGACCTTGCTATGAGAGAATAAAAAATTTGGACCTTTAGAAACCAATATGCAACAATTGTTTTTTGGTGCATAAAAGTCCGCCGTTCAGGATGAGAAGCGATCCTAAGATTGTTTGAAACAAAAAAAAATGCCCTAACCAACTGTATCATGCACCCTCAAATCGACAACAAATATAATTGATGACAAATTTTTTCTAACTAGTGTCAGCTGTATGTTCTTATTTGTCTGTCCTAAAATTAGTGCAAGTACAAATTTTGGGGATAGAGGACGGTAACATTATTATACTTTGGTTGCACAAATATAAGTCTTAGAGGTCGTTTGATTGGAGTTTAATTCCCTTGAAAAAATAATTTCCTAAGAAATAGCTAAATGAAGTTGTGTTTGGTTGGCCATTAAACATGAGAAATTGAAGCTCCAAAAGAGATTTCAATTTTCATGGGTCATAAAAAGTAACTTACCAAAGAAGGGCTGGTGATTTTAAAATTCTTATGTTGTTTATGAGGAAATAAATTTCAATGTTTATTAAGGACTTGAGTAAGGTTTAGGTAGGGTAAGGGTCTGAAAACATAGGACCCCTTACCTGTGCCCTACTCGATCACACCAAGATCCATACCTTATTCTTAATCATATTGTCTAAAAAATTAGATCCATACCATGAAACTAGAGTAGGGTCTAAGCGGATTGGGATAGGTTCCGAGACTCATTGCCATCATAGGTTCACAATGTCGTCCTATATGATTTCCTATAATCAACGAGCCTTCATTTAAAACAAGAGCATTTTTTTCAGAATGTGCGTATGTGCTAGAGGAGGGAACTTCATGTGGTTAAATTGTCATATTTTAAATCTAAACGGGTTAAATTATTAATTTTAGTGTAGAATGCTAATTTTAAGTCAAAGTAGGTTAAATTTTTAATCTTTCATGAAATTCCCCCAAGCCTCGATTTTTTTGTAAAAAGTTGATATTAATTAAAAACAAGTTAAATTGTTAAATTGACCCCTTCCATAAAAAATTTGAGAAGTGATTTATCACCCTGCAAAACACGTTTTTCGTTCTGCCCCTATCTGCCGGGATATTGTTACGATGTACCATAAAGAGTTTAAAGAGTTTTGCTGCCTTATGAGTTATGAAACTGGACTTAAAAAGTCTATGATACTGTTGAGTGTCCCTTTATCAAGATGTTGAAAGGTTTGGGGAGTTCTTAAAGCAATTTATTATCGTCATTATGGAGTGCATTTCTCCAAGATAATGTCGTTTGTTAGATGGTACTGCAACACAATAGTGACCTTATACAAGGATCATTTCGCTTTGCAAATTGGGGCTTACCTCCATTATGAGGAATGCTACCTCTTTATCAGTTCATAGACTGATAGTGAGGAATACCCAATTGGTTAGAAGATCAATTCTCTTTATATTCCATATTCATGACTCCTTATACATAAAACAAAATCAATTCATACTTATACAACTTTTATCTTATCTATATATTTATATGAAAACAGGAAAACTATTTGGTGGTACTACTGGCTTGGTGTGTGGACTTCTCCTTATACAACTTTTACCCTACATCCAATCGAATGATAATTTTTTACTCCCTACTTATTTGCAAAACTCCAAATAAGCAAACTCTCACCGTTAAATTGTTCCAATTGAGCAAAATATATCATTGAGGATTAAATGAATGAACTCTTCTCCTTGTGCTTTCTCCCAAGTCCCAATTCCCAAGAACCGAGTTCACGGTGGTTCGGTTAATTATAGATATTTACCTCATCAACCAAAATCCAAAATATTGTTCTTTTTGTCTCTCTAATTTTTGTTTGTCCTATTCTTTTCACGATTCTCAATTCACATATATTTGACCGTTACATAATACTTAAATCAATAAAAAGTTGATTTCTATATTAAACACAAATCCAATCTAATAATAACTCACGTAAGATATTTCTTTCTTATATTTTAGTTGATACTCATGATGAGAATTTTTCTAGCTTTGACCACAATACTCAAAGACCAAAAAAAAAAGTTCAAAAAAAATCGAATACTCGATTTTAGACTTGGATTTGCTAATGATTAGATACGCACCCAGTCCCACCACAACTTATTTCGGTTCAAAAAGTTTGGACCTAATTGTAACTGTGTCCGAGTTCGATTCATAAACTCTGGGAACCGGTACTCACTGAGTATCTAGTGGACCTGTTCTATGGGCTAGCCAATATTTTTTCATACAACTAAAATCATAAATACCTGAAATATTGATGATATATTACACATAAGTTTATGATATTTTTATTTTCAAAACATTTTCAAAATATTTACAATTGGTTATCTCTTCTAAGATTTTGCACATATATTTTATGAAAACTTTAAGAGCAAGTCTTAGGGTAGATTAGTAACCAGATTACTCAATCAAAACCTAGACTCTTTTACAAGTTAGCTCGGCTTAACTATACAGGTAAGGTCCAAGTGAGGGGAAGACAGGGCCTCTAAATACTTCTAAAGTTCTAATAACGTTTGATTTCACACGTTTCAAATTGTGATGTACCCTTTGATTATGTTATTAACTAACTAGCAAAAGAGCCAGAAAATCAGAAGAAAAAATATTTACAAATTGATCTTAACCAAACTATTTTTAGGATGTTGCTATCAGCCTATCAAAAGATTCCTAAAACCAAACGCACACAGCCACGGTAGCTGCATGGTTGATCAACAATGTCTCCGAAAAGAAGAACCGTCCAAAACGCTATTACATCTTCACTCAATTAAACTAGAGCTTTTTTTTTTTTTTTTTGTGCTTGTTTTTGCTCTTTTGGTGCCGTTTTTGAAGTAGACGAAAACTTTGTCATAAAAACCAAAAGTTAGGGATAAGTGACCTCTATTACCATATAAATAATAGGTATTGTATATGAAAGGAACTTTACAAAAGTGGATATTTAGCGAGTAATAATAAACTTTCATATATGGAAAATTTAACGAGTAAGAAAGAATTTAAGTATAAAATATATTTTACCCCATTTAAGAGACTAAGACACACCTACGCTTTTATCCACTATAATTATTAAACCTAAATGAAGGATATTTATCAATATAATAAATAGAAAAATTGGCTAAAAATAATATGAATTTTTACTCGTGTGCAAATTAATACAATACTTGGTAAGAACATTAGAAGTTACTATTAGTCGTGCAAAATAAATTGAGACTCACCCATAACATAATATTTTGATATTGCATTGTCGTAATTTAAAGTTAAGTACTTCTTCCGTTTCTTTTTAATTGCAACAAATGAATATTTTATGTCTCACAAATAATAGCCCTTTATTGCAATTAAAAAGAAACGGATGAAGTATTATTTTTAAACTTATAAATATTAAAATATGATATTATTTTTACAAAAGTATGTTAGCAATAATTCTTAGCATAACTTGCTTGAGTCCATTGCCTCAAATGTATAATTTTTTGAACAACGTTTATTAAGCTCAAACTCAAAATCTAACACTCAAACCAAGCTCAAAGTCTGAATATGAGTTCAAATTGTTGAAATTAAGTCAAATTATGTTGAATCAAATTAAACTTCATCTCAACCGTGGCTAGCCTTGCTCGTACTCAATTTTGTTTTTGCCTCTCTTAGCCCTTGTTCAATTAGAGTGAATGAATGTAAATTAATTTCAGTAGTGCAACTCCTTTAAATTCAGTTCAATTCAGTTCTACTCCTATCGCATCAGGGATTTCAATTCGTTTTAGTTCAATTCACTTTAGTGCAATTTAATTCAGCCTAGCTCAGTGCACTCCATTCAGTCTAAAAAGAACAGGGCCATAGCTTCATTGAAGAATCCTGAAATTGGGTCCAAAAAGGCACGGCTACATAGAGACTGGGTGAGAGGATATCGGCAGCTCACAAGTCACAATTCGGATAAACGTAGAGGCTTTTCTCCCTTTCACAACACTTTGAAGTTGTAACAAGACAATTTAAAAACCAAATTGGTCTTGTACAACTTATTTTGTCCCTCAATTAATTGGTCGGAGGTTCAAATCTCAATTCATGAAAATGAAAAGAAATCCTTAACCTGCTCTTTACCATTAAGTAGCGCTCACATGGCAAAGCAAATAGTCATTGCTATCGACAGTAAATACCCTCAGTTTAAAAAAGAATTTTGGGGCAACCATGAAAAATTAAGGGGGTTAATGTGAGGAATTGTAAAAGATTTGAGGATATATAGGTAGTTCGGTTAAATTTCCATTCCCCCGTGACGGTTTAATTGCAACAATTGGTTTTACACGTATTTTAAAGAAGATATTTAGGATGTAAATGAATAAATTAATCAAAATATTTTCAAGATTAGTAACCTCTAATCTCATTCTTGATTGTGTTAAAACCATTTTGATTAATCTGTTCATTTACACCGTTAAATCACTTCCTTAAAATGCGTGCAAAACCAATCATTGTCATTAAATCGTTACGGAGGTAATATTAGAGTAAGTTACTTCCTCAACGTAGTGTACAAAGCTGGCAACAACTTATAAGACATAGTCATCACCAACATCTTGTCCGTTTAATTGAATTACCACGGATGAAAAGGTCTATTTTTCCTTCTCGGAAACATAATGGGCTCCAGTCTAGGAAGAGGACTATTTTACACGAACCATTTTAGGTAGAAATTAGTTCCATGAATTTTTTTGGTTTCAAAGTGAATGCACAACTATACAAGTAACTGAAGTTCTCTTTCAAATAACATCATTGAATGAGTCATCACCACTATGTTATGACCGCTCGTTCCACTCAATCCGTTCAACCCAGTTTCCTGTTAGAAAACTCGTTTCAGCTCGAGCCGAGGAAGTAATATACAGTGAAAAACCTGTTTCTGTTCGAGTTAAGGAAGTTACTAATCTTACTATGTTCTCAAGCCTGGCCACACCTCCTGTTTATGTTCGAGTTAAGGAAGTTACTAATCTTACTATGTTCTCAAGCCTGGCCACACTTGCTTAGACAGGCAAGTCCTTCCTCTAGATAATCTTGCCTACTGATCCAAAACTCTGGAGCGTCCTGCATAAATTGACCAATATAATTAATATATTACTGAACAAAAGTACATGTTTAATGCTGAATAACCAATCTGAGATATAATCATGCTGCAAGACATCAATTCAACATTCTACAAACAGTAAGGAGTCAGCACTATAAAAGAACAATTACTCCAGTCTCGCAATAAACTGATGCTAGTATGCCTTTTATAAGATTTCGTGGACATAAGCAAGACAAAAAGGTCGCAAATGTACTTTCATCATCATCAATACCCATTCTAAACAATAAGTAGTCATGGCAGAGTTTTCTTATGCTGGTCCCTATGAAGTATGAATTGATACAAATCTTCGTAGCAATGCAAACAAGGATAGTACTCCAATTAACCCTCACCCAATCCATAATGGAACTAAAACTCGGACCTTAGGTTACATAACGCCTCTTAGTTAATGAATTTTGAACTTGCCGTTCTGTGAAAATCACACATCTCGCCGCGTCATCCGTCATGTAATAGTGGCTTGCCGCATAAGAGCATTTTTTCCCAGTAAGTTTGTTGCTTATCAGAATTGGCCAATAAAAGAGACAGGAAAAACAAACAACATGCACACACTGAAGAAAGGACAAAAACGTGACATAGACTTTCAACTTGGGTAATATATATGAGCTATTATCTACTTATATTAATATTAGGATGGGGATTTTCATATTTTAAGTATCTATTTATTCACTGTATATAACCCAAGTACCCAACCATATGATAACTATGGTCATATTAACTTATAAGAATACTCATTAAACTTCAAAATGCAAATTCGAGGTTAAAATCCCGATAATGTGAATATATTTTTCAAAAAATATCATGCCGCACTAACTGCGGGCTGTTCCATTCATCGATTACAAGCTTTGCGCCATCACGAGCATCCGTGATTTTCTTCCGTAATCTATTCACTACATCCAACCTACATCCAGAAATAAAGGAAATGTATGACCATGACCCCAAAGGAAGGCAAGTGGATATGGTACTGACTGACATGGAGCATCAATCAAAGGGTAAATTTCTATTAATATTTGTTCCCACAACTAGTAACTCGTTTGGGCCACTTTAACACTAACAAGTTACCCTATCCTTACTAAAAAGATGGAGGTAAGAAAAATGGCTTGTTACAAACTTACATAAAGAGATTTCGTGATAAGGATTGTATATCTGAACTTGGAGGTCATGAGATCTTTCAAGGTTGGTTATCCCTTACCCCAAAGGGGCATGGCCTACTAAAGACTGGATAGTAGTACCGGCGAGGGGTCAAGCTCAGTTGGGTCATTTATTTTAATTCTTACCTTGAAAAAAAAGAAACTTAGAAACAGAACGGAGTATTTTACCATTATTCTTGCACATCTTCAAAGTCAAACCATTAGAAGTTCCTCTTTTGATGCTAATTCTTATGATTAAAATCTAAACAAACTTGATCTTAAAGACCCCATATTTCACCAATCATAACATAAAAGATAACACAATCTGAATCTGGCGTTTATTAAAAGAAAGATTTCTCAATTTTGTAAATGCACCAATTCAAACTGATAATATGAGAAAATCAAGTGAAATGATGAATGATAATTTTATAAAAAAACATTAGAGGGGATAGGGCCTATTCTCGCAATCTTATTTTCAATTCACTTCAGCTCATCATAATACTTTTACTCTTACATTTCACTATTCCTTTGAATTCAATTATTTTCACTTCAATTCGGAGAATAGACTCTTAGTTTGAATGCAAAATGACTTAATGGTTCAAATAAGCTTTCCTAATTAGGGTATTAGGGGTGGCTCCAAGAATAGGTAACTCATCTACAAGTGGTATTACTTTTACCTAAATGAAAAGTTAAGATTTTAGAATTACAAATAGGTGCGCCCTGACACTCTTGGGTCCAAACTATGTTTCTCAAAGACTACATAAATGAGTTAAAAACAGCAAAAAAATTCGAAGACTATATAAATGAGTTACGCAAAACAGCAGATGTGCTGAAAAAACGATCTGACAGGAAGACTTTGAGCTATTGTGCAACAGAATAATTTTTCATGGTCAAGAGTGATGAATCAAAAGTAAATGAAGGGTATTTTAGGCGAAATAGAAAGAAATTGTACATAAATCCATGTTTCGAAATTTTAGCTAAGACTGGTTCTCCAAAAAGAAAGCCAGAAGATTTATACGAGGGAGTATAGATGACACCATGACGGTTAGTTTTTTTGGCGTATTTCTCTTTGGCTTATCCCTAATGATTTAGTTTTTACAAGCCAACTGGTTCTGAAGCACCTTTATGTTATCAGTCTCAGCATCTGGCAAGTTACTTGAAAGGAACTGCTTATGCTTCAGAAATACTCCCATTTACTTGCTACATTTTCCTTTAAGGCATGTCTTTATTTACTTGTTGTATTGGTCCCCATATAGCAAGTAAATGGAGATAGAGGGAGTAGCAACAAGCAGATGTCCGGGTTAGATCTCTCCATAACCATCGCAGCACCATCCAACCCTACCGCCGAAAAACCTACTACCAAAACGAAAACCAACAACACCCAGATCCATCAACACCAAATCGAAAACCCAACCACCTAAAAAAAGCAAACCAACAAAATCGGGTTTGGGGGGGTTGGTGAGTTTTGGGGAATGGTTTCGGGTCCGGGTTGTCTGGTTTAGGGGCGGACGGTGGAGGGATGAAGATGGGGAGGGAGGGAGATGGTATCGGGTCTAGTTCATGGATTTGGGAGGGTGGTGATGTGGGGATTGGGGAGTGTGCTGTGCTGGTGGGTGGGGGTTGGGGAGGGTGGGAGGTTTCAGGATAGTTTAGGGTGCTGGTGGGTGGGGATTAAGGAGGGAGGGAGATGGTGGTGGTTACGGAGGAATGGAAGAAGATGGTGGGAGGAGTGATGGTTATGGAGGGATGAAGATGGAAGGATGAAGATGAGGAGGGAGGGAGATGGTGGGAGGAATTCGGTTTTCTATAAAAAATTGTTGAATATTGTAGATTTAACCATAACTTAACGGAATTTACTAAAAAATGTCATGTTTAGGAAGTTAATTAGAAGTTAGGGTTATTTTTGACAATCGAAAAAACTTATAGTTACCATTGGGAAACTGCAAAACTTCATGGTTACAATTGGGAATTTCCCTTCAAATTATTCACGAGATATTTTTCTATCTTTATCTCTCCTCATCACAAGATCCCATCTACTCCCTCCGTCCCCCAAAGGATTTCCAATTTCTTTTAGGCACAAAGTTTAAGGATGGGGTTAATGTGGAACCTAAGGTGTTGTTTGGTTGACATTGTTTAGCGTAGGAAGTTAAAATTTCTAGGAATCCTTTGGTCTTGTTTGCTGGCAATTTCATGGGAAGTAAAAATCCCTAGGAAGTTCCACTTCCCACAAAATGTAGGAAAATGAATCACCAAACAACATTCAGCAATTCCTAGGAAATACAATTACATGGGAAAATTAAGTTCCAAGAAATTTACACTTCCTACATTCAACCAAACAAGCACTAAATTTTCATTTTATAATTGAAAAGTATGGTCGTGGGTATTATTTAGAATTGTTATCAAGAGACAGTGGAGACAAGTGCTCCAAAACTCTTGGATATACATGCTATTAACCTTCTGAGCACTGAACCTTTCCAACTTAGATGTAGCAACTTGGAAAGAGAGAAAGCATAAAGTTGCCCATGCCCCTTAGATAATATTTCACAAAAATTCTATTGAAGCAAACTGAAGCACCAAGTAATGAAGAGACAGTAGCTTTAGTCCGACAACCTGTTTCGCGTCATGCAAAACTGAGGATTTCGTTATGTTTTTGCAATTCAATAGAGTGCATTATCATGTACATAGGAAAAAGTATTCATGACATGTCAACAGCTCATAAAACCAAATTCCCTATGAGGTACAAATTATTACCAAGGTTGCTTCCTGAATGTAAATAAAAGTAGCCGTCTATGGTGTCTACGGTTCCTTTTTCATGGAGCTTGTCTCATGAACTATTTGGGTGGTGAGAATAGCAGTAACGTAGGGCACAAGAAAGAAGGGAGAACAGAGGCGGAAGAGGTACCTTCATTATCCCGGCGAGAACTGCACCACCAAGGTACACCATGTGCTTTCTTCTTGGTGGGTCCTCTATCCTTAATCTCAACTTCTACAAATAGCAATAAACAAGATGAAAAAACTTTGTAAGTGGTAGAAGGATTGATAAAAAGTTGCAGCAAAAGGCGGACACTCACACGTGTAAGCAATTCCACCCAGAACATTAATCACAGACAAACACTTAACCACCAACAATTCAGAGCAATAATAGATGACTTTTTCTTTACCCCCCCCCCCCCGGCCCCGTGGACATACACACACATATCCCACCCCAGGAAGAGGACCAGGTTCTTGTTGAAAACAAAATAAAATGACAAATGGCGGAAGGTCAGGAAAAAAAAAACTTGCAAAAACCTCTGAAAGCACAAGATGAGGGTACAGACGTACAGTAACTCTATGTCCAAAGATGTTGGCATTTCGCTCTGACCAGATTACCTACAGGAAGCATACATACAAAATCTCGTTTCTTTCCGTAACCAAAACCCAGAAATCTATATTAGTGCTCACAAGTAGGTCAGTATCATCTCCTCTTCAGAAAAAGTAAAAAAACTCCATTCAAAGATTCTCATAGACTTTAGTCAATACAGCAGTCAGGTTAGCACCTCTAAATCATTTGGCAATAAGCACCATTATCCAGAGAACTGTTACTCAGGCTATTCTATCCTTCCACAGTATCTATTCCCGACCTTTCAGCATCCCAAAACAATATACCTTTAATCACTTCAACCTCAACAAGATAGACAAAGCTCCAAGAAATGAGTCAGGTAAGTGTCCCTCAGTCCGAAGTAAAGTTATAGATCAATTTAAAAAAACAAAGGATGTTTTATTTATTTATGTTGGATAAGCAAAGCTAGTGTATGAAACATCGACAATTGATCAGGCCCACTGACATTGTGATTCGAATTAAGACTGCATTTCTTAATAACAAAGAACAAAACAGCAACTGACCCAGTCAAGAGAAAAAAAACTTTACGATGAAACTTTCTAGATAATTTTTGGCGTTTTTTACACAGCCCCAATCCTATTCATTGTCTAAAAGGGCCACCGTGGTTCAAAAGTGTCTCAATGATGCCCCTACTATTATCTCTTTGAAAATATATTACGTTAGAGAAAGATATATGCATTCTAATCTCAATCTGGGCTTGGAGATGGATTCAATCAGTTAAATCTTCTTGTTATAAAGCAGGAAAAATAGGTTTAATGAAGTTTCTCGGCTTTATAATAAGAAGCATAGCTAATCAAATCAGTTTCCAACCCGAAATGAGTTTTGAAATTGTAAAACATCTCACTGACATCACTCATTCAGAGACAATAAGGGAAATCATGGAGACACTTCTAAGTTTGAAACACAGGAGTAACATGCAAAACTTTGTTAAAGGCAAGGATAAAATCAAACCTCATAGAAAAACTTATCTTCTTTTATTATGGAAATCTTTTTAGAAATGCATAACAATGCTACTGGTGAATCAATTCTATTTGAAGTTTCGGATCACATGTCCCACTTGATGAGCCATCGCCAACTTAAGATGAGTTATCTAATGTTATTGAAGAGTTTAGATGATATGGCACAATCCTGGCAAATGAGGCATAAGATGGAAGACAGAACGAGACTGAGGACCTGTACTGATTTGAAGCATTCTAGCAAGACAATAAACATATATGATGATCCAAACAGAGTTTAATCATTGAACCACTTATTACAAAAAATCCAAACGTTCAGTCTATAGTGTGTCAATGTTTACCTTCAACCCATCTTTGTTTCCTTTCAGGACAGTATCGAGATATCGGTCTGAAATTTCCCTCTCCAACCTGTAAGTTAGTCATAACATCACTGTGAATCAATTTTAATCCAGCTTTTTCCGTAAATAGACGAAGAGCTACAGATCTAAGGGCAACAATCCGGCAAGCATTTCAGAAAGAAGTAACAAAGTGAGAATGTTTTAGAAGACATAAAGCACATTGAGGCAAAAGGGATCAACCATCTTGAAGCCCAGGGACTAGGCGTGAGAATGAGGCACATCCCAAAGCAATATGTTCCCTCCATTGCAAAAATATGGTGCAACATTCTCAATTCCAATTTCCAACTACTATTGATGATTCCACTCATACTTCTACATATATGTAAAACGCTAATATGCACAAGATCATCTGGTGCAATTAAAAAATTTATCAGCCATTGGCAACCAAGATAGGGTTTCAAAAAATATAAATATGTCTACACACAATTTTATAGGCATAAGTTATAAGCTTCAATGTAGGTTCATTTGGGAGATTTTATAAGTGGTGACATCTATTATTCCAATAAGCAACAGGAACAATAGATAATAACAAAAAACTTAGTTGGATGTCACACACAGTATTTAAATTCCCTTGAAGTGTCTCAAGAGTCTCCAAAGGTTTCACGAGCGTGGCAAAGTACTAGCTACAGTATTTGTCATGGTATTCCTCAAAACTTTATAGCATGAGTTACACCTTCGTATGCACTTCTGTGCAACAATTTTGAGTCTAATACCATGCATAATCTTATGGCACATTGGCCCTCACAGGACCAATAAGGCTTCTAAGTCCCCCTCAAGATGTTCCATCAGGCTTCTAAAAGAGTGTGACGGCCTGACTGGCATGGCTGAGGCTTTTAGCCAAGGACAATCAGCTTTCATTTGGGTCCATCTATAATCCAAGTGCCAATTAGGCAGCCCATGTAGACTTCACTCTGGTTTTTGTCAAGCTGGCAGCCTTCCAATGTGTCTCAAGATGCAGCTCATATAATCTGGTCCATCTATCATCCAGATTAGTAGGTTTTAATTAGGCAGCCTATGTAGCCTTCAATCTGGTTTCTGTCATGCTGGCAGCCTTTTGATGGGTTTAAGATGCGAGTACGCAACTCATATAGACTTCACAAATCAGGACTTCTAATGGGTCTCACGCCATGACCTACAAAGCCTTCACAAATTGATGACTTTAGATGAAATGATATTAATAGTTGTGGTGGTTAGTGGGACCCCATGGAACTATGGACTTCAGAAAACTTCCCTACAGTATCTCTTTAAATGTGATACTGCCCCCAGACAGTGCAATATGAATATGACTATTGACTAGTGTGTGTCATAGCTTCATAAGCAATTGATCTAACTCGTAATGTCAACTGTGATCCAAAAGGCTTCAAGAGAAAAGAAAGTTTGCATGTTGCTTGGGATTTGAAAAGGCTATTTCAAATTGGTCCTGAGATACTCCAATGACTCAATGGAAACAGATCTCACAAGCATAAGTCCTTTGCTTTTGCATAGGCCCAAAGGCAATAAAACTTCATTTTACGTCATTCATAATTCCATATATGGTGAAATATGGACTATGCAACACATAGTGAAGGACTCGATTTCTGTACAAACCTAATGCTCGCCCCACAAGGGTTTCAGAACTCAGAAGCATGTGTTATAGCCAGCTTTGCCAATCCAACTTATGGCCCAGTATGGTCTTGTTTGGCTGGTGGGTGGTGAGAGTGGAGGCTATACCCAATGATTTTGATCTAGCCTGAGTGTAGGTTAAAAAACATATTACGAAAATAATCAAAAAACAACCAGAGGCCGATGAGAACTGTAAACACTTAACATCAACACCCAATAGAAACCCTTTCTTAACCCCCCCCACCCCCCCACCCGGCACAATCCACAGAGTTTCGCTTTTTTTTTTTTTTTTTCTAATTTCCTACTCCAATTATTGGACACATATGTTGAGCTATGCTCAAGATGATAGGTTCCACTCGCTATAGAAAGATGTCTTGCAACTTGCAAGAATGACTTGTGTAGCCCCTTATCCAAGTACTCAATCATGGAACCAAAACTCGGCCGTCACATTACATAACGGCTGTTATGTAATGGATTTTGAACTTATTGTTATGTGAAATGCCGTTACATAACAATGTGATGAAATTAACGTCCATCTCGCCGGTTGTTTGTTACATAAAGGTGACTCGCCGCATTATAGCGTTGTTTACCCGTTAAGTCCGTTATTATACTAGAATAGGGAAAACAAGAAGAAGGGGAAAACACACATAGTAGCACAAAAACAATAGGTACACACCAGCAAAGGAGAAAAAAACTTGACGTAGGCTTCCAAATTAGACAACATATACAAGTTCGAATCTATTAAATTTGTCATAGGATATAGATCTCATGTTTTAAGTAACTTTTTATTCACCATATGTATAACCCAACCATGTGATAGCTTTGGTCATATTAAGTTGAAAGAATACTTATAAAATTTCAAAAATGCAAAATTAAGGTTAAAAATCTAGCAGTGTGAATTTTTTACGTCGTGTTAATCGCGATTTCGACCTTTACAATCCGCTTCCACGTCATCGCAATCGTTACCGCGAACGAGACCTTATCCGCGATTTTCTTCCCATGAGTCCCATGCTATTCATCAATAGGGCCCAGGAAGCACTAACCTACCTTTAGTAGAGATGTGTTGGCACTAGATAAGGCCTAGTGATTCCAGACCTGACACTATTTATAGTGCGAAACTGCCAACGCAAGGTATAGATTGGAGACCTTTGGGAAACTTCTAATGATATTTGGGAACCTAAGGGGTCTCAGCAATTTCAAATGTGATTTTCTAAGACTTGAAAAAAAGGGATTTATTTGGAGACCTAAATCGATCATTTATCATTTTTATCAAGAGTTTATACACACAGACATACCCCTACAAATAGGTTTGTTTTAGTCTTGCTTTGGACCTTATAGAGTGCTTGGGATTCACGAGACTTCCTCCAAATTGCTAACATATTAAATTGAATTAACTAAATGAAAAAGGTAAAACGTCTGATCAGAAGACTCAATCCTAGTCTTGTTTCATTAAGCATTCCGTTCGGAATTCTGATTCTCACAGCCATGGGAAAACTTGATAAGGGTGCCCTAGAATGCTATTAAGATTTTCATCATACGCCTTCAATCGGAGATTGCCGTTGCAAAGTGGATCCATATAATCTATTACTTCTTACCAGATGAATATCTCAGTAATCCTACTCCTCAATACAGAGGGATTTCCAATTTCAATACAAATACTCGCTTGGCCTTTGGAAGAGGTCTCACTAGATAGGCTTGTCACCTTTTGAAAGGAAAAATAAAACTTTGGTCTAACGTTACTCTAACTTCCTTTTTGGTCTAAAGGGGACTTCGAGTAGTGTCACCATACAGTACTTCCCTCAAATTCCATGTTGATGTTTTAAGTACTGACAAAAAGGTCTCACACAGTCAAATATGTATATTTTGCCGTGGTAGTTGTGTCCAAGATCATCTATTCATCCATTACCACCGAAGACAAACGAGATTTCCAATTTGATTATAGACGTCCAAACACAATTATGTGTAATAGCTATGTCTTGCCCTACTTACTTATTAATAATTATTATAGTGTGAAATATGACAATTCACACTATAATAAGAAGGGCAAGACATAGGAAACTATAGAACAAAGCAAAGTCCCCCCCCCCAACACACACACACACACACACACCCCAAGCCATCACAGCCTGGCAAACCAAAAGTTTCAAAAGTTTCAAAGCTGATGAATTAAACTCTAACTCCAAAAGATTGTTATTCGGGATTCCAAGAATGTTGATTGCATGATTCTACCCACATCTCAATTTTATAATTACCCTATTGGCAGCTCATTAAAAGCATAATAAATCCACAACTCTGATGACATCTCATATTTACCAGTTAACATGAGAAGGGAGAGAGAAACATATATTAAGCAATAAGCATAAACAAATTTGATTTCCTTTACTCGTGTAGCATCAAAGAAGTGAGTCTTTTTCTTCTCACTAATTATAAGTTGGTGTATTAGTGAATTAGTGTATACTGTATACAATAAAGGGTTAACTTTTTACGGAATAAGACTATAGAGTGACTTTTATGATTGAAGTCTTGAACTTTATGCTAAGGGATGGGATAGGGTGACTTAAAAAAGTTCCCAAGAGCAAGAGGAGCCTGCACAAAAACTGAAAAAAGTAGATAAATGTACCCAAAACTGCACATTTGACGTCTTGGATTCAAAAAAGGGTATTCAAAATGTAAAGCATTTCAAAAAGATCAAAATTCAGCGATTGAGGTCAAAATATTACCGGCTTGGTAGTCCTGGGTACATGGTGCTCCCCCCACTTAAAACAATATGCTGATAAAGCTGCCAAAAAAACAGAATGCAAATTGCAAATGTATCAGTAATTGACAGGAATAAATCCGGCCCATGTACTATAAAACATGCAAACTATATTGAACGGGATTCTCTCTATCTGATTTTTAATAGAAAACTAAATCTATAATGATTGATTCAGTTGGCCATCACAAAATGATATCCCTCAAGGATCTATTTACCACATGCATTCCACTTGTATTTAAATTCTTTTGATTGGTACCCATGATTAGCAAAACCAAGAAAACAGAAAAAACGACCGATGTAACTGATGCCGAATCAACATCTATTTCACAGACACAACAATAGAAGGTTAGATTTTACCAAGAGTTGTATTTTAGAAAGAAAAAAAAATATGCAAGCATTCCGTTCTGTTTTTAGTTTCAGAGGCAGGTAAATCAAAAAGACTGCTGGCTGGGATGCTGAGATATTAAAGCTCCAAAGTTTTATGCATAAGCAGCAGTAGAAGGTTCCAAATTCCCAACTAAAAATGTTCTCAACAGAATAGAAAATTCACTGCAAACTGCAACGGTTTGCTCATAAGGAGGAAGCCTATTAATCACTTTCTAGTTTCTACTCTTCTTTCTGGAGTTCTTTCACTAAGGCACCTAATATCAGCTTTGTTCAGGATGAGTCAATGCAACCTTATTCTCGGATTTTCTTATAGCTTGTAAAAGAAGAGTTGAGGGAAAATGGGCTTCCTTTCCTTAACTGTAGAAGATGGTTTTTTAGCAATATGTGGTGCATTTGGGGCAAAAAAAAAAAGAAGAAAGAAAGAAAGAAATCGATAGGTTTTTAAGGTACAGCTTCCTCACATAAAGGTTTCAAATTCCTTGCTTTCAGGCTACTGTATAGCTGGATCTAGGTGTTGGAGTCTAAGCAATACTTGAAATTATTTTGTTTTGTTGAGAAAATAAAAAATGATAGCTCAAGGGCATTTTTTTTTTGCTCCCTAGCCCTTCTTCTGCTTATGAGTAAAATTAACACCTTACACACCCTTGGTGTCTTTCTAAGTTATATCTTTATTACTCACCCAAATAAACAAAGCTCCATACTGCGAGTTACCTAATGATTCATCAATATGTTACTCTGATAGTCTCTGACTCGGCTACTAGTGTCGGCCACGGGTACGTGTCCAAGTGTCGAACTCGGCTAAATTGTGAAAAATTTCCACGATTTTAGCCCAAAATAAGTGTCAAGTGTACAACATTGACCAAATTATATTGCAATCTCACATATACAACATTGAACAAATTCAGATGGGTTTTCTTCGAATAAAAACTTTCCCTCCAGTTTTTTATACGCATTCTTATGGTTGCACATTAAGAATGTGTTAGTTCTCGCATTAAGACTCAATATTAAGTATTAATACTTTATTTATAAAGTAACAAGTAAAATTGCATTAAAATTTTGAAGTGACTAATAATATGGTATAAGAAAAGCTGGTTACGTGGACAGAGGAAAAACAATGGAGGGAGTATCCAGATTCTAGATTCAAGAACCACATGTGATATTAATCAGCATTTAATTCAGAATTTACCATCATACGGTTATCGATATCCATTTCTTGGATGCAGCGGAATACCATATCAGCCATTCCATCACCTTCAACATCTATAAGTTCCTGCGGCCAGTAAAATATATTTATATAATTTAACAATGCTGGATAAACAAAATAAATAAATTCTATCTTTTATTATTAGTCTTCCAGAAAATTAGAGGTCTAGGAATACTCAATGAAACAAGATAATACTAGCCACTAGTTCAGCCAATCAAACAACAAGATGAGACTTCAGAGAAGAAACAAAGGTGAGGCAAAATGGAGCACTTTAAACTCTAGAGAACAGGAAACAAAGATGAGGCAAAATGGAGGATAATCGCAAGCGGTCCAACTTAAGGTGGGATATATGCTGATTTATTATGGGAAAATCTGAAAGTGCATACAAATGTTAGCTGAAAGGTGACTTACTGGAGTGAAAAGTGCTTCAGGAGCCTGAAAACGCTCGGTGCCAACTTTAATAACCCTTCCATCAGGAAGCTGGTGGAAAAAACCCTTATCAGTATAACCGGCTAATAAGAGTAATGACCAGAAAAATATGCGAAACACAAATGATTATGTGAAAGACCAAGTAAAATACTGTTTAAAATCATCATACATCCCAACAGGTTTAATCGGTAAATTCTCATTAACTAAATACATGATACAAGATTTTAAACAGTCTCTCCCCCCTTCTCATAAGCTAAGAGTGTATGGTGCAGATGTTGGCTACAAAAGAGTGTCAAAAGCATGAACTTACAGTGTACTTCTTCATTAGAATGGTGGTCTCAAGTCCCAACTGATACTCTCGTTTGTAATCATAACTGCACTAAACTAAACCTAGTATTAGATATAGACGCATAAAAGTTCAGGAAGATTTTCCAACAAATGTATCCTGACCTTACGTAGCACAACTTTTCTTTGATTTGTCTGACAGTTTCAAAGTCAGCAGCCTTGTTCATGGCATACCTTCAAAGAAGGGTCAAACATCAATAGAACAGAGCAAAATATGCCTCAAAAAGATAATTAGAGGAATCAGCATAAAATATACCAGCTTAGCAGATAAAACTGATTCTCACCCTCTCCGTGTCAGTAAATCGACAAGGTAAGATGTTATATGCCTGCCTGCCACATTCATTCGCTTTGTAAGATGTGGGAACGAGTAACCATCAACAACAGGGACCTGGAAGGAAAGTTCATGTGGACGTTCAATAACTATTTCCCGACATGGATATGATTCTTTTTTTGTTGCATTTAAAGTTCTTCCCACACACTATATACCAACTTCAATCACACCTTGCTTCATAACAAGTGAATTGAATACATGCAACAAGCAATAGTTAAAATCTTGCAGACTATGCATTTACTCAACCTTATAGATGAAATACGAGATGTATGTGCACATGGAGCACAAACAGTTCTATAAAGTTAGTAATGACAAAGCATTTCTCTTGTTCTTTATATTACTTCAAAAACGAAATCATGGAGATGCATCACGTAAAGCTCTTATTAAAAAAAACTGAGAAACATCTATCTAGTTTTCTTCCTAAAAATAAACTTATAATCGGATCTCTATCAAAAACCAAAAAGAAATGTATAAAAAAAAATCTAAAATCAGCTATTGTAAAATCGAGCCCGGGAAGTTCAGTCTTCCAATTCATCGACCTTATCTATATACACTATCAGCATCAAGTGCTATGAGCTAAACAAGCGCAACTAGCTAGCAAGATAGATTTGTATTCTCTTAATCACGGAAATCAAGAGTCACAAATGCTCAACATTCAAGTGAGCTCTCTCCCAAGGTTTACTTTCCACGTTCTCAATGCTTTCCTTCTTAGCTCCTTCCTCTATTTATACTCATCTTATTGACGAGCTACTCATTACGTCTTAACAAACTTCAACTCCTCCAACTACAATATTCCTTCATACGAGAAGCATCTTTTCAGTAAACAAATTCTGACCTCATGATGTCTTTAACAAACTGAGTCGGCCGATCTCTTGCATCAAGATGTGCAAAAAGGTCATGCAGCATCATTGTATGGGATGTTCCAAACAGAAATCCTAGGCATACCTATATATTTGTAGACAATTCATATGTGACCAAAATATCTAAATATGTTGCTGAATCTCATAAAATATAAGGAAGGTGAGTTTGCATGCTTCCCATGACAAAGGACAGAAAAGAGGGAGGTCAGTAGCCAAGAAGAAGCAACTATGATGCATAATATTCACCCTGTCCCTTAACAAACTTTACTCTTGGCAAACTTCTTTCCTCAAATGCTCAATGATAATAGAGAAGAGTTCCATTGGGTATTAAAGTACGGCCGTTTTGTTAATTTAACCCAAAAAAAAGTGAATATGATAAAACCAACCAAAAAAATGTGTAAAGTTTAATTTGACACACCAAAAGAAGAAAAGTGTAAGTTTATAAAGGGATAGAGGGATTAGATATTAAAGATTTGATACAACAATCATGCATTTATTTTATCAAGGCCAATGGGAAAAAATATTTTATATCCTTATCATGGTTCGAAATTATGGTTTCTATTTCGGAAACGGGAACAGTCGCGGTTTCGGGGTAACGGAATAGATATGTAGGTCGCAGACCGTGTCGCGGCAGGAATTTAGTTTTAAAGTTTTTTTTGGATCTTTTTGCTTCAATTACTCTCAGATTTTAGTGGAGTTATATAGGGTGCGGTGGTGCCTTGTCTTCTCTTTCTTTTCTCTTGTCTTTGAGTCATTATTGGAGGTAGACCGGTAGCGTAGTGACTTTAAAAGTAAAAATAAATATCAGCAAGTTGACATTTTGCAGCGGAACAGGCAAACCCTTGTTGTCATTGGGTGATACAGCTGAAACAGCCAAAATTTCTAGCATGTTGAACCGTCGAGTTTGGTTCGCCAAAGTTGAAAAACGTTCCAAATCGCGCGAAGCATTCTAATACAGCCGTATTTTTGCACCATCGTCCTTATAGTAGAGAATTCATCGAACTCCTAATTATAACACATCCAGCCCGTTTTGTAGGTTATAACAAATGGAGGTCATGAAAACGAGCTTATATGTAATTATTTAAGGAATATTCAGTTTCAATGTCCATGGTAACTGTTGACATTTGTCCACCACCAAGCTATGTTACTTAGACAAGGATTAGGTGTCTACTTGGATACGGGTATCAAAGTGTTGGACTCGAAAAAAAGTCAAGTTTTTAGTTAAAAACACTATCCAAGTGTCGTGTCGTATCACACGACATGAGACGCAATTTATGAGGTAAATGAGAGTGTCGAAGTAACATAGCCCCCAAAGTATTTCTTTCATAACCTTTTACAACCCAATGTCACCTCTGAAGTTGAAATTGAGTAAGGAAAATTTATGAAGAAAAACATTTTGGGGATGGACTTGCATTACTATGAACATTATGATGTAATTTACCCAACAAAGTAAATTAGATAAGAATCCATCACATTACTGCCAAGGGCCAATTATTATGTGTACCAAAGAGGTTGTTAAGGCCTAACTGATGACGGTATTGATCTTAATACCCAAGCCTTATTGTCAAGGGCTCACACAATTTTCACCCCAACACTTTTCAAGCCTAACCAAAGCACTAGCTACATCGATCAATGTACTCATGAAGAATGTTTGAAATATTTTAGCTGAAGCAATAACACAAGAAAATAATAATTATTTTAAAAAAACAGAAAACTAAAGGATCATACAAAATGCAAATATAGCACTAAATTAACTGCAATCAAAGGAAAAAAAAATACATACAACATGCTGAGAGTATACGGCTATACGCAAGACCTAACCCAAGAATTACTGCCATAATATTTTTAAAGGACAAAAGTAATGCCATGTTATTAGAACTTACCACATGGGTGACACCATCCCCAGAATCAATTACTAACCCCGTGAGCAAACCTGCAAGGTTGCAAGGGTGTTACCATAAGCAAACAGATAGGATTGCGTAGTTTAATAGGCATAATTCTATTTTCAGATTTTAGTGAAAATTTATGGCTTCTTAAGCAAATGAGGCATACAGCACCTTGAGCATACAGGGTTAGGACCGCCTGAATTTGGATGAAGACACCAGAAAAGTTGTACCTTTCAAACATCATCTCAACCTACAATTTGATCCAACAATCAAAAAAGCGCTTTCACTTAGACGCTTACTAATCAAACAATGTGTTTTAGTATGAAGAGC
The DNA here is from genome assembly GCA_947645195.1 of Patellifolia procumbens. Taxonomy (NCBI): domain Eukaryota; kingdom Viridiplantae; phylum Streptophyta; class Magnoliopsida; order Caryophyllales; family Amaranthaceae; genus Patellifolia; species Patellifolia procumbens. The sequence goes on from CANSGD010000144.1 coordinate 9,041,438, forward strand.
CACTGTGAACTTCAATATACTTCTAAAAAAAGGTCACAGAACTGCTGACTGACTAAGAACAAGAAAAAAAGAGTACATACCATTTGCTCTCGGTTTTTTGACGGATTTAATGGGGGATCGGTCAGTAATATTTTACATTCTGTAGGATCTACCTGCCAAAGATTGCAACAGAGCAGAGAGAAGATCAGGGGAGATTAGAGATATATTTGCTTAACCAACCCTATATGAGAAAGGGCAACAAACATTACCTTCAGCTCGTTGAAAAATGCATGATCCCATACATGACACATATCATCCCAGTTTTGAATGATACCGTTACTGACAGGATAAGATATATCTAGTTGGTTTCGCAAGCTTGCACAAGCCTCTCCAACAACAATGTCCTGCATAATGGACCCATAAATCTACTGTGAGATCCTATATACATAATTGCGGTGATGTTCTACATAAAGCTCCTAAGACGAGCAAACAGGAAAAACATCCTCATTTGCAAGTTAGAAAAAGAAGAATTCACTTGCCTAGGTTTAAGAAAATCCCACCTTCAGTTCTTGTTCCATCAATGATTCTTCATACCGTAACATAGGCTTTCCCACCACACAAGGGAAAACCGAAGTGGGAAAATTCTCTCCAGCAAAGCCACACTTAACATACTGCAACCAGAAGATAAAAGAAATTCTGATCAACACTTCAATTATTCTTACTAGAAAACAATTAATATATCTGATGCAAGACAACCATCAAAACGACAGCTCACATTGAAAAGAAAATAACTATGTTACTCATACGCACCATTTCACCTCAAGTATCCACATAGAATCCTCTACACTACAACATGTGTATGGACACTTAGACTCTTCAAATTGGACCAAAAGTACAGAAAATTTTCCTGAAACTTGGACAAATACCCATGTGTGACATGAGTACCCCATTCCCAATAACATAATGCGAATACCCATGATCACAAAAGCTCAAGTAAACTCCTTCAATAGACAACATCATTCTTGTTCCAAGCAAATATATACTACCTTCTACCCTAACAATAACGTTCTATGTTGTACTGCTATTAGTTAAATAAGTGACTCTTTCACTAGCTTCCCCCCTCCCGCCATTTGGGTGTCCTTTTAGTAAAATTATGTTATATCCACTCACAAAACAATAATCTACTTACAATGCTCAAAATAGAATTTAACATTCACCATCGATATCATAGGTTGAAGATGGAACTAATCATCAAAGGCAACCAAGGATGTATTCTACCAAGCTTGGCTCGACCTAGTGGTTAAAATCCCACTAGGGGCATTTGGCGAGTGGGGATTCCCTTACCATTCCCCCCTACTCCTAAGTGTCAGCCCCCGCAAATACCAGATCAAAAAACTGTGCTAGTTGAGATCTGGTAAGGGGTCCACCACATTACCATCCTAAAAAAACCAAGGGTGTGTTCTTTTCAACCCTAATTGGATCTTATCAACCCTAATTACAACTTATTTTCACACCTGATTGGACCTGATCACCCCCAATTGGACCTGATCACGCCTAAAACTTTATTAAGATGAAGAGAGCAAACCCTAACTTGAGTTACAATATTGTTAAATCAATGAACATAAGCCCTAAAACAAATATTCAACCAATTTCGACACCTAAGTGTTTCCAGTGATCCGGTCACCTCGCACATTACAGTACAAAATAGAAGATTATCGTATTGCTCATGAAATGAATCGAATTTATCAAGCTTTCACAATCATAGATTACGAAATTGATTGTTGATAATTCATTGCGAAAGATCTAATTGCATGAGCGTAAGAGGATAACAAAGAGAGTATGAATGAAGTATAAAGGAAGTTACCCCGGTGCCATTATCGCAGACGACGACATTCCTGTTGTCCATCGATTGATCTTCTGCAGCTTAACGCACAGGAGCTCCCCAAATGAAAGATGAATTTGCAAATGCTTGGAGTGAAAGTCACATAATGGAAATAGACTTAGCTACAAAGGAAGCATGGATCATGGATCATGGATCATGGATCATGGATGTAAAAAGTTTCGGGTTATTTGACTAACTTATTTTATCTGAGAATAATATTGTATATGTTGGTGGAGCATATTATAGGAATTTGGGATGGATAGGGTTATTAAATTAATTATATATGAGATCTATTAATATAAAAAAATAATATTTCTATTACACTCTCACGCCATTTATAGAATCAACTAATGTTGGACGGACGAATAAAGGAAATGTATCATCTAATATCGGACGGAGGGTGTATTTTTGTTTATCTTAATTTATCTGGATTTATCTTAACTTATTTGAACTTTTCTCGACTTAATAGATCTTATTGGATGAAACGTCACTAGACGTTATTACTTTATTCAACCTTATAAGACCTTATTATACCTTATTTGATCTTATTAGACCTTATCAAAATTATAAGAATTGAAAATAAGTTGAAACGAACGCACCCTAAAAGCACCTATTCAATTCAACTCCTTACAAACTTACAAAAGTGGGGTGGGATTAATTGGTAAGCAGCTTGGTATTGCTTAGCAGTATTCGAATTCAAGCTGTAATCCTCGTTGGAAGACTTATCCATCACAATCAGGTCCACGTACCATATCATATCTAAAAGTAGTCGGACATAAGCTCTGGTAGACCATACGGGCAACCAAAAAAGGCATCCTTTTATTAATTTGCAAATTGTTGTACTATTGAAATTTTCATATACTAACCAATTAGTGATATTAAGGTTAGGGTTCCAACCTTGTAAAGTGAACAATTTTTCTCTATATCTTTATTGTGAAACACTCTCTTGTGATATCTGATATATCATGGGTTTTTGGTGGCGGCATTCTTTCCAATATTAACCAATTCCGTTAAGTTGACAAAACTTATAGAGTATATGAAAAATATTTATATGGTACCCATGTACTATTGGCTTTTCGACATGAGACACAAAAAGAAATGTCAGACACATGAGGAGATAAGCGTAAAAACATACGACTTGGTTATTGCAGCATTGCTCCCTAGTCTCAAGCTAAGCTCGGTAGTTCATCTTATACAAATTCATTGAAGCAAGAACATCTGTAGTATAATCTTCAGAATTATCAGTTGAGCTATGCAAGTTCTGAGTTTCGCCCAAAGATCATTCAGCAAGTGCTTGAACAAAACCAACCCAGCTGATCATAAAGTACTGCAATTGTGGTGAGGAAAGTGGATGTGGCTACAAAGAAAGAATTTAGGCAAACATCTCAACGTGAGCAACATACTTTGTCTGTCATCATTTACAGTGTGCAAGCTATGTTCCTCAAACTCGTGTACATGTATCAATATGTGTACAAGTATCTAACTTGCCTATTTTCTATAAATTTCGATAATTTAAGCCAAGAATGAAGTGTCGAGGTATCAAGACCCATATTAGAGTGGTGACTGGTGAGGCTTTGACGCGGGTTGTTCTGGTGAAATGTAGAGTCTGAGTAACCTAACTTGCAAGTTGCAATCTTCTTTTTGGATCCCGCAGAATGCCCACTTGACATGCAAAATGCAACATCCAGTTTGAGATCGCGCAGGTGAAGCTTCAAAGACCGCTTTGTTCTTTACATAAACTTGTATATCCAATCCTTAATATCTTCTTGGAGGCTATAATGGATTAACGGGTGGCTGGAGCCTGAAACCAACGTAACACTACCCATGGCCATAAAAGGCTCTATAGTTATCAGTCATGGAAACCATATCATTTTGTTGCATATCTTGAAGCAGCTGCAGGATCGGCTCTGGATCAGAAGAAGAAGAAAGAAGCGCAAAAATTTCTGTTGATATTTCTTGCAACAGAGAAGGTGAAGCAGCCAACACCTGTTTTAGGTGGTTGATGGCATCTTCAAACTGGTTAGCATCTGCGAGATATTTCAACAAAACAACATGGGGTTCTACATGTCGCAGATGACAGTTACTGCACAGGAATTTAGAAGCATAAGGTAAACGACCTGCATAAACAACATCGATAACCAAGTTAAATTACTAATAGGAAATGAAGGTTATCAAATTACAAGAAACACCTAACACTAGTTTTGCATTCATACGAGACATTACCTCCTTTACACAGAGATAGAACTAGTGGAGTTACTATATCTTGCTCTACTGTTATACCCTGATCAGCAACCTTGTAGAAAATCTGAATTGCAGCTTCATATTTCGAGTCTTTACAAAGGCATTCTACTAGTAATTTATATATGGCTGCATCAGGCATTACACCTTTTTTTAGCATGTGATCAAAGAGCACTTGTGCTTCATCAACTTGACCTATTTCTGCAAACTTCTTAATAAGAATGGTATACGTCTTCAAGTTTCCATCAACACCACAGGAAAACATTTCGTCCCAAAGCTTCTTTGCAGGACGAATAAGATCCTCCCTGCATAAGGCTTCCATAAGAACATTATAAAATGAGGTATCTGGGAAAAGACCTTTCTTCCTCATCTCTTGAAGAACAGTATAAGCTTCTCTTACTCTTCCAGCCTCGCACAAAGATAAAACCATAACATCATAGCTCTCTAAGTTTGTGAAATAGTCTTTGGAAGACAACTCATTAAAAACATCCAACATATCATCAATTTTACCATGTTTGTGGAGATTTCTACTGAAATTGCTCAAAGTAATAAGAGTTGGCATTCTTTCTTTTCCTACCATGAACTTGAAGAACAACATAGCCGAACATGGATCAACCAATGAGACGGATCCAATCAAAGCATTTAAAGCATCATCTTCAATCGGAAAATTACCATCTAAAATCACAAGCCCCAACTCTTTAGCTTCATAGATCAAGTTTTCCGAAAGCAATGTAAATATAAAGTCACTATAGTCAATAGCCCTCGGAGCCACACCTAGCTTCCTTTTCTTCTTTAACACAACTTGCACCTCGAACATACATCCCGGCCCCTTCAACCTAAAAGCCTCCGCAACAATCCTATACGACATAAAATCAGGCTTACAATCTCGATTCCTCAACTCCTCAAGGACACTATAAGCCTCAGACACCCGACCTACCTCACAAAGCCCGTGAATGATCAAAAGGGCAATTATCGATCCATTAAACATCGAACCACCATCCTTAACTCTATCCAAAACATCTAAAATGACCCCCATTTGATAATCTCGACAATATCTCCATATAAACAAACCAAAACCAAGAGTGTCGAAACTCACACCTCTAACAAGCATTTCATCGAACAGCTTCCGTGCACAATCAATATGCCCTTCAGACACCAACCCAGCAAGGAGCGAGTTACATGTTTCCGACCCGATATCGAAAATCGAGGACATAACATCATTCAGAACCAAAAAAGCTTCATGGGTTTTCTTCGATTTAACGAGGGAATTGATAACGGGGCGATATAAGGAAGGATCGATGAGCAAGTTTCGAGATTTAGCCTCCCTGAGAAGTTTCTCTAAGGACTTGAATTGCCGGGAAATTGAAAGGGATTTGAGAATGGAGTTATATGAGATGGAGGAGTGAGTGAAATTGGGTTGTTGAGCTGCCCAATTGAAGAATCCGAGCGAAAGAGACGGGTGCCGGAGAAGATGAGGGTCGATCACTTGGGCAACGAGTGAGGGGGTGAGCGAGTTTCGGCAGCCGAGTTGGTGGAGGGTTTGCTCGTGCGAGCGAGTCCAGAATCCGGTTCGTGTCGTGTTGGCGGAAGCGGAGATCAAGGCTCTGCTTATAAGGGTCGCTGTTTCTCTCATCGGAGATCGCATTTGAAATTTGGAGGGAAGAGGTAAAAGGGTCAACGGGAAAGGAAAGCCCGCGCTGGATAAACTACTATTTGAAAATCAACCACCAAAGTATATTGTTAAAGGTATAATTTACGAGAAATAATGTGTGCGGCTAAACACAGCCCGTATTCACTAGCTCACAGCCCGTATACGTATAAATATGTGGTATAAAAGTCTAAATTGCCCCTCTTCCTTTTAAAAAATTTTAAAAAAAAATTGAATTTTCCCGGAACCGGATTGACTTTCCGTGAAAATTCAAATTTTTTAAAAAAAAAAATTTTTTTTTTGAATGGATTTTTACAATACCGGATTGACTTTCCGGTACACGGTACCGGAAACTCCATCCGGTTCCGTGAAAATTCAATTTTTTTTTATTTGAACTTTTTAAGAAATAAATTTTTTTTTGGATTTTTTTTTTAAAAACCGGACATAATTATATTTAATAAGGGTATTTTGGACAATTTACTATAAAATACGGGCTATGTTTAGTAACACCCGAAATAATCTCCAATGACGATTGGTATTCTTATAATGTATAATCTCTACTGTAGTTGACTTCTCGTAATAATCTTAGTTATATATTACCTTATTATATTGATTGTCAAATAAAGGGTAATTCAGGAGGTCAAATTATTGATGTATCAAGCCTCAGTTGGCTAAGCATAAGCAGAAGAAGAGCGAGAGAGGTGAAGGGAAAAGATTAAAAAACATGTTGGAGAGGTTATCAATCAAGTAAGCTAAACCGGTTCATATTAGGAGTAAAAATGTTGTACTGGCTTATCCAGGTGATTTTTCATTGGCTTGCACCAGTCTATAGGTCAGCGACTTAAAAATTGAAAGGATTGCAAGATGAATTAAATTGGGAGGGCCAAATTGCCCGATTTTGATGGGTTTGCTAGTTTTATTAAAATGTTGAGTGTGGACTAATTAACCTACACAAGTGGGAAAATCTGGCGCCTATGCCACCTCTAATATAAATTTTCTGTTGTTTCAAGAATTTACTTGAGTAACGTCTCGGTATTCGTTCGTGAATCAGTGAGTGAGAATAAGGCCTTGTTTGGTTTCCTTCATTTCCCATGGACAATCAAAATTCTCATGAATTGCATTTTGTGTTAGTTGTTTGGTTGCCTCAAAATTGATAAAATGGAGGAAATGCAAATTCCTAGGAATTTGGAATGCCTACAAAACATAGGAATTAACTTACCAAGCCCCCCCTTGGTAAGTGAAAATTCCCATGATTTGCAAATTCCCACATGAACAACAAACAACTTTTGGTAAATCATGGGAAATTCAATATAGGAATTAAATTCCAATGAACTACAAATTCCTATAGGAATTCAATTCCCATGCCAACCAAACATCTCCTAAATGCTAGTGATTAAAGCTGGTAAAGGAAATGAATAAAATCAGCTCGTGTGGCTTTTAACAGAACTTTTCAATAAAATTGATAAGGCCATTATTATAACTATTATGAGACGTCTATCCAAAATGAGATTATTATTCATGATATCAAAAAAAAAATACTTGCCTTGCATGGTTAATATGAATTTTTGATGCAAAGCATTGCTAATATGATGAGTACTGTATTTTTTTTTAAAAAAATGTCATGTGACCTTGGTTTGAAAACCAAAAATATACATGTGTTTACTTCATTAATATTACTGCTAATATTAATTAAATAGCTAATGTTGGTTTCAATGTTACTGCTAATGTCAACACGTTCTGCGCACATCTGTCTCAAGAGCTCATCAGATAGCTACTTAATGTGCAGCAAGCCAGCAACCAACTTGTTCCGTTTGTTTCACTAATCTTGCCTAATTTCTTAACTTTTTTTTGCTTTGTTGAGCTTTTGTAACAAAAAGAAAAACATAATCTTACCTATGGGGTGTTTGGCAATTGGCTGGTGGCTGTTGGCTGGTGGCTTTATATGATAACTTGTTTGACCGGCTGCATAATTATGGGTTGTTAAAAAAATGTTTGGTAAAATTGGTTCTTATTGCTGGCTGCTTAGTACAAAATGGGAGCAAAAGCCAAAAGTCAGCCAAAAAAGCTGGTAAAAGCAGCTTTTGGCTTTTCGCCGAAAAGTCGGCTTTTCAGCAACTGCAAAAGCCAGTTACCAAACACTTGTTTTAGACAAACCTTGCATTGCAATGCTACCTCAATCAAGTATTCAACATAAAGAAGCATTTAGAAGTTCCTTAAATTGCACAGAATGTTTTACATATTACAAAAACAAACTCTCATCTCCAATTAAAGTATATTCTATAAAAAGAACTACACACATGACCAACACATGTGAATTCTTTGCATTGAATGCAGGGGATGTAACTTGCAACATCTCCTATGCTGCATTTCAATCAATAACATGTAGTAACAGCATAAACCCCCTAGGAAAAAAAAGTCAACAGGTGAAAAAAAGGGAGTTTTGTGAAGAAGATGATCAGCATGTAATCTCAGATCTCTGAGGAACCAAATCAGTAGGTTGTAAGAATGAATACTTGAAGCTAACTGGTCTGCCATTAACGATCGGACGACCGTTGTTAAGAAGACAACTATCACCCTTCACCTTAAACACCCTTGGATTAACAGGCTGCACAGTGCTGAATCCAAGGCATCTCAAGTAAACTCTTGATTGTGCACATGGACAGTTATTGGTTATGGTTACTGCATACTGTGGTTGACCTTCTACTGTTGTTCCTGTTCTTTTTGTTGTCACTTTTATGTTTGATACTCCACATTTGTAACTGTAACCTGTAAAATGACATATTCCAATATTTAGTTACTCAAAATACAAATGATAGAATATCTATTCATTTACTAGTTCTAACTTCTAACTTGAATCGAATAAGACTATCATCTACTATACGAGTTCTAAATCTTCTAACAATATAATGGGTGATACAAACATAAGAAATTTGGAGTTATATCCCCCAAGTAAGTCTTCTAGAAAAAAACAGAGCTTTGCCTATCAGCACATGAGCACAGTGCATAACCTTTTGTTCAGCTTTTCAGGATGTATACTACAGTATTAGAGCTTTGCCTATTTATCGTATCCAGTATCCTTAGTATCCTAATATATCTCTTAATTATACAATACTATACATATAGTTCTAAAAGTCGTATATCAAATCACAAACGTTGTCTATAATATTTATCATCATATGTAACTAATAGATAATGTTGATAACCTGATTTTTGTATACCACATTTGTATTTTATGTACAACTTCACGACTCAAGATACAACATTTATCATCAAATATATGACAAGTACTTGTGCAGTGGCGGAACTAGGAATCTCTCGAAAAATAACACAGAGAAGAGAACTTACCCTGTTGACAAAGAAGGAAGAGGAAAACAAGTGCTGAGAAAATCTTTAGTTTTGCCATGTTTATGCTTTCTTCTGCAAAAGAAAGTACAACTCTATCTGCTAGTAATCACTGGAGAGAGAGAGAAAAGTTGGGTATTTTGGCAGTTTGCTTGTGGTTGGAAGGAAGTTGGGTAGATATATATAGAATTTTTTTTGTTTAGAACAAGCTATTATAATTAAGTTTATATACTCAACTTTTGTTCGGTTGAGCTACCTTATATATGTAATATTAGTACTTTTCACTATCAACTATCTATTTTGATCAGAAAATCACTTATTAGTACTGTAAATTTCCAAATTTGTATAGGAGACATGCATTATATTAGATAGTTCTTAACAAAAAAATCTTACATAGAAGTTTGAATTGCAAGTAGAGAGGGGGTGGTCAAAGAATGACATTAAACTCATACCAACGTACACTCAGCCGATAATTGCGCTATCTTCTTACTTTGTGCTTTGAATTACGTACTTAAATTAAATTACCACTTTTTCTTTGAAGATGGTGTGTAGGATCTAATGAATCTTTGGTGATGTGTAACATGTGTTTTGTATACACTTTCTTCCTTAATTTATGCTCTCATTTTTCTCTTTTCTACATTCCATGCTCTCTACCGACACCATGATTGACTTGTTTCCACTTTTTTAAGAGGTTATCAAATTAGTTAAGTATAGGTAACAAATCTTGCTTTAGGTTCCTAGTTCTCAATAAAGATCTTGCATGGCAAATTTGATATAAGATTTTGTTCACTAGAAAGGAGGACGTACATATTTTGTTGAATGTACACATGGATCGGATATAATTATAATATGATGGTTATAGTCGAGCTATGAACTTTTTTTAGAGGCTGTCCGGTCAGAGTAATTAAGAATGAGAAGTTTTTGGAAGTTGAAACCTCAATTTTTCTCGGTGGTTATTTGGTTGGTTGCTTGTTAAATTCTCTTCCTCTCCCCTTTTTAGAGTTCCTTCGAAACCCCTTTATCATGATTTCTCTCTCCATTCCATGATTTGGATTCCCCCTTTTACCTCTACCTTCACCCTTTTTGTGAGACCAAATGTATCCAACACTAATAACAACGATTTTCTCTTTGTGTAATTGCTCCACCGAATGTAAATGGATGGCCAAAAATTTAAAATTGGGAATTTGAATCCTTGACCAGTTGGTTAAGTAACAATGTGAGTATTTAGCAACCACTACGTCACTATGCTAAGACAATTGGATTTTCTATCCTCCCATTTACTCCACAACGTCCCAGCATTACCACCAATAGACTCATGATCCACCACCCAACCACCGCTAAGTCAATGTTAGGTATCGGCAAATTACAAGCCACGAGCTTAAATCGCTAACCATGACTTTAACCTTTCTGCATTTTTGGGATGTGTCTAAAACGAGAACGAGCCTAATCCATTTCATGAGCACAACCACAAAGTCCACAATCCTCATGACCCAGAGCACAGGGAGATGATCATCGACGAAGAAGAATTTTGGGGAAGGACTAGAGGGAGAGAGAGAATTAAGCGACAAGGGGGTGCAGCACAATCTGGTTCGAGGGAATAGGTTAGGAGGAAGGATTTACAATCTTTACATTCATTCCCCAGCTACTTGAACCAAACACCCGAGTTAATTTGAGGTATTCGTTTTCCTTTCGTCTCTTTTTTCTTTCTCAATTCCTTTCCTTTTCCATCAGTGAACCAACTAGCCCCTATGATTTAGAGTTCATGTGTTTTATTATCAAAGGTTTAAGTAATTCTAAAAGTTTGACCTAGTCAAGATTATTCTATGATTATGTTTAAATACACGTTCCAGTGATCTTCAGTGACAAAGTTCTCATATATCTAATGTGCTTACACATATAAAGGTTATCACGTACTTACCCATTCAGATAAGCTCAAGTAAGTAGTCTATGGATTAAAAACAAAAAGGTTTAATGTAAAAAAAATTGAGGGAAGGTGTAATTATATTGAGTAAAGCTAGTTGATACTTGAAACCATGGATTACCATACTATGGGAGTAAAATATATAATAAGTCAAACCTTTAGTCTCATGATTAATTATAGTAAAATTGTTAGTGGATTGAAGTGGATGAATCCGTAAAACTTAAGGAAGTAACTTTTTAGATTAAACCGTATTCCGTAACACTATGGTCTATAGTCTATATTACTCCATAGTCTAAATCCATACTCTATAGCAATCTCTCGTCCATGTGATTGTTCCTGATATGGTGCGCACTTCAACTTAAACGGATATAATGTGCAGACAGCAGGCGAGTTCATACAACATGCTTCTGTCGTATATAATTTCATTGTCAAATTGTATACTATTTCAACAAAATGCGATGTTTCAAAGTCTAAGGAGGATAAACAAGTGACATCAACATGTGCGTTTTATACCCTTTTCATGTGCCCATTTCTAGTTTGCACATGCATGGTGGTTACAATTTGTACATAGTTGTTGCCCACCGGCTACCTCAAACAACTATTCTTTTAGTTGTAATTAGAAGTGTTTTACTGAATCATAACCTTAATTTTTTGAATTTATTCACGCTAATTTAGAAAATAAGTTGTTTTAGGATTGGAGTGAGAGGAATGGATAAAATTTTTTTTTTTACTATTTATTTAATAAAATTTGATCTCGCAACCTTAAAATTTAGAAAAATAATACCTTAAATGCATCTTCACATACATGATCTTATAAAAAAATTAGAACGGTTGCTTGTATAATAGCTTAAGTGTTGAGTTATAAATTTGTTAGAAAAATGATGTATATCCTTAGGTGGGTCACATTTGTCCGCAAATCTACCTAGGAGACCCAGTGACATAACGACAATTACATACTTCTGAGGATATTTCGGTAATTTCAGTAGAGGAGTGGGCCGGAATTGGACCGGGCCTTAACACTATATTGTATACAAATATGGAAGCCACTATCTCTTATACTTCCAACAACTAAGCCACTATCTCTTAGATATAAGAGGATTAATTAAATAATTTTCTTCACACATTAATTGAACATTCACATTGAAAATAAAGCCCCATTCTTTCTCTGTTGGAGAGCTTTTAACCTATTATTGGCTTATTTCAATCGAATTACATTTTTATCTCTTCATAATGAGAGTTTGAGTTTCTTTTTTTTGTTTAAGGCATAGGAAATTATGATTTGTTGATAAGATTTATGAATTGTTCTGATAGATTTTCGATTGTACATCCACAATCCATTGTATGATATATAGTTCAATTTCAGAACTGCAACATTTAAAAGACGCCCTCATCAAAAGCTCTACCAAATAATAATGTAAGCCTCAATGTGTTACTATTAGGGTAATTTGGTAATTAGACTCTTAGCTTGTAAAGATAGACTTTCATCTCTCTATATATATAATAGTGTCAGGCAACCTAAACAGATTAGCCAATTATTTCCAATACTCGTACATGGTATCAAGAGCCTAGGTTTAGAATGTTTTCTCTCTTCCGCTCTTCTCTAACCCTAACCCTAAACCTAGCTTCAATTTTTCATTTTTTTTCTTCTAAAAACACCTTATGGCCACCGCAGCCCCGCCACACCGGTCCACGCACCGCCTGTTGCAACGCAGCAATCCACTGCTGCCACGTCTGCCTCGTCAATGCAGCCTCCTGGCTTTGCGCAGCCCCGCCTGTCTTTTGGCAGCCTCACCGCAGCCACTGGCCTTGGTGGCGAGTCTTGGCTGCACCAACAGTCCACCGCCTATCCTCAGGCGCCGGCCCAGCCCTCGTTGCTGGCCCAACACAGCCCCTTCCTTGGTGGATCGTCTTCGACGTGTACACCTACTCGTTTTCCACCAGGGTTTGCGGCTCCGTCAAGTTCGTATGCGCCCCTTATGCATACGCCGTCACCTCTTGTTCCTCCCCTGCCATTGCTTGCACATCAATTCAATAATCATGACATCACGCGTTTTGTGACCATCAAGTTAACTACTCCAGAAGATTTTCTTGTCTGGAAAACTCAGGTTACTTGTTTCTTGTTAACACATCAGTTACTTGGTATTGTTGATGGTACGGTTTCTATACCCTCTTCTACTTGTGTTGATCATCTTGGCAATTCCACACCTAATCCGCAATTTTACGAGTATTTACGTTTTGATCAACAAATTAAATTGTGGTTGTATGCTACTTTGTCTCGTGATGTTATGCTTGATGTACATGAGTTACATACTTCTGTTGAAATTTGAAATCGTTTTATGTCTAGATTTTTACATGCTAGTATGGCTAGGTCTATGGAACTAAAAGGTCAATTGAGTCATATGAAAAAGCCTAAACAACAGAGCATGGAGGTTTTTCTGCGTGAAATTAAGATTATTGTTGACTCCATAGCTGCTATTCAGTGTCCTGTCTGTAACACCCCGTAATTTCACTAGAAATTTTGCGCGTTAATTATTTATTTATTACGTTATATTTATTTATATCCTTTATTATTTATATATTCTTTATATATATATATAATTATTTTGAGTGTTGTTGTGTATAATTATATATGTTTATATTTGAAAACTAAGTTTATATATAACTTATTATTATTTTCTTAAGTATTGAATGTTTATATTTATTTGTTGTGATTAAATGTTTATGATTAATGTGTTGTGATTATTTGAATGTTTATATTTTTTTTTATAGAGGTAGTATTATTATTTATATTTTCGTAGTGTTGGTACTTAGTATTTATTTTTAGTTTGAGCCTTGTTATTTTATTGATTGGGCTAAACTAATTGAAGGTTCCATTTACCGTTTAAGTGGGCCGACCCACTTGGTTGTGTGGTTTAGGGTGGCCCGCCAAGGGAGCTTGGAAGGGGGGAATTTTGTTTGAATTTTATAGCTTGCCTATTTTATTTTTGGGTAGAATCTCTTCCACCAATGAGAACCCTTTCTCCCTTATTCTTCCTCCTTATTTTGGTCACTATTTATCCTTACTCCTATTCATTTATTATGCTCTCCTAAACCTAATTTACAGCAATTAAACACCCTCCCAAAACCCCCTATCACACGCCTACTACTACAAAAAAAGGGAAAAGGTTTTCCCACTTGTTCTTCACAATTTCCTACTTCCTAGTGACCTAAAAATTCTTATTCAAGCATTAATTCAAGACTCAAGTTCGGGTTTTATTTTCTCTTGGTATTTCTCTCAAGTGGCGATTTTCTAGGCCATTTCTTTACTCTTATTTTTCGGTTTTCATTACTCTTTGGGTAGATCAAGGTAACTAACATCTCTTCTAGTACTTTTAGTATTTAATTAATTGTTTAAGTATGTTAGAATCATGTTAGGATGTGTTTTAAATGTTAGATCTACGATGTTAGTATTATTATTTTATTAGAATTCATGTTAGGTTTGTTTTATTGTTTTATTTCATGTTTAGAGTACTTAAAGTTGTTGTTTATGATGTTAGAATGGTTAGTATTGAGTAGTATCATGTTAGGGTTGTTACTTTTTGTTTATTTCATTAATTAGTATGCTTATTTCATGTTTTCATTTATTTTATTAATGCTGTAATTTATTTTAAATTATGAAATTATTGATTTTGATGTTTTAATTGAAGTGTATTGATGATAGAATTGTTATGATAACTTGGATTATGATTTAGCATGTTTTTAGTTGTTTCTTAAACCTTTTTATTTATTTTAATATTGCTGGAATTTAATTTCGTGAATGAATGAATTTAATTGAGTAGTTCTTGACTTCTAAGCATGCCCTAATTCTTATAGTATGATGTATATGCTTTTGGGATTGTTCTTTGATGTTTTTAAAGGGTTTATCTTGAGTATTTAATTGCTGGAATTTTTAGTTGGGTTAAATGGTTTGATTATTTATGTTTTGAGCATGTTTATAATTGGAATTTTATGAGCTAAGCGACTTGTAATTATTTTGTTCTTTAATTCTTTGAAGTATTAATTCCGAGCATGCCTATTTTGATGTTATGGTTATATTTAAATTTTTCCATGAGAAATTGAGAGCATGTTTGATGTGAATTTAATTGATTTCGTAAATATCAAAAACGGACGAAGAAGAGGGCAGTAGTCGCTTGCGACCCGCGAGCAGCGTCGCGCCTCGCGAGGCCCGATCGCGGCCCGCGACCCAATGCTGCTCCTCCTTTTTCCTTTTTGGCCTTCTGCTTTGTCTTGTTGGGTATTGGCAGTAATGTGGTGTTGTATGTTATTGTGAAACCGCCTTTAGTACTTTTATAAATTTTGAGTTATCGACGTCGTAATGCTCGGGGGAGAATAATACTGTCCTTAGCATTATTTCGCCAAGAGTTATGTACGGAGAAGATTTATAATTAAATTTATAATCAACCTCGTACCCAAACTCAGATAACGACTTTGATGTATTTATATTTAAATTGTGATTTGAAGGATTTTTAATATATATTTTCTAAACCTTGTTTTGAAGAGGATTTGATTTAATTACTTTATTTGAAGAATTTATTTTTGAAGTATTTATTTGAAGAATTATGATTTTATTTCTATTTGAAGTATTTGAAGTATTTGAAGTATTTGAATTATTTGAAGTATTTGAAGTATTTGAAGTATTTGAAGTATATTTGAAGTATTTGAAGTATATTTGAAGTATTTGATGGTTTGAAGAATATTTGAAGAATGTTTGATGTTTGTTGAATATTTAAGTTTTGAAGAACTTATTTGGTTTAATTGTTTTTACTTTGAGTTGAGTAGTCTAAGGGATTATTTTATCCCAAGGATACTGAACATGCACTCCGAGAGGTGAGGGGGCACTGAGCAGGGTGCTACCCTACATTGGAGAAACTTAGGATATGTTGTCGTCCGAGAGGTCAGGAGATACTGCGCGTATTATCCTGCATCGGGAGTTTGGCCATTCTTAGACACAGACGGTAGGGAACGTAACCCATAGGCCGTTTTGGAGGTTGCGATCTGACATAATCTTAGGAAGTGGGCTGCGGGTCACTAGCGTTCATCTCACTCATATTATTTTATTTGACGATTTCTTTATTGATTTCACTTACTATTTTGAAGTCTCTTTCTTTTGATGATCTATTTATGGAAACATTTATACTTATCCTTCTTTGATGACTATTAATGTTGCTCTTGTCTTATAGTCTCCTACTTTGCATATTGTATGTTTTCTTTATGCTTTGTATGTTTATTGTGTATGCCTGACTTTATTCTTCATATTTTAAATTGTTAATTGAATACTGATTGGACTGGGAGAGCTGTTAGTTACTCCCCACTGATTGTGGATTTTTGTTGTATATCTTTGCAGATGTGGAACTTTAGGATCGTTACTGTCTTGACTGGGGCTGTGAGACATGGTCCTGTGAGGAAGGACATGGTCCTAGTAGTTGTAGATGAGCACTATGATAGGAAGATTAAGACCACCTTTCTAGTGGGTCTTAAGTAGTTTTGTCATGGATGTTCTTATCTTTTGGATTATGCTCTAGTTTGGATTTATCGATTGATGCGTCATTTTGGGATTTTTAGTATGTTTTTGTGGAATGAGGGTATGGGACCTCATTTCCTTAATTATTTGAGGATTATTTTGACTTGGGATTATTATTCTATTTCGTGTTTTAGAATAACATTTCCGTCCCAGTGGTATTTCCGCTGCCACTGACTCTTTATTTATTAGTTTATTTTATTTTATTTTAGTTTATCTTTATTTTATTTACTGTTAAAGGACGGGATGTTACACTGTCTCTCAGTATGATCTTGTTCAGTATACCTTGACTGCATTGGATCAAGATCGTGATTATGATTCCCTTGTTACTACTTTGTTACAATTTCAAACGTCCTTGACGTTTGATGATCTTCGCCCCAAGCTACTTCAGCATGAGCAACGCCTTAAGGCTAAGCGTGCTTATGATAACACCTCTCCTTCTCATCAAGCTTTAGTGGCTGTTCAGTCTGGCTCTTCAGGTTCACAACCGTCTTCTTCGGGTGGTTCGAATTCTAAAGGTTAAAGGGGTGGTAAAAACAAGAATCGGAACAATAATCGTAACAAGGGTGGTCGTGGCAACAATGGAGGACGAGGCAATGGAGGACAGGGCGGTCGTGGCAATGCAGGCCGCACTAATGGTATGGGTAATTTTCATGATGTTTTGTATGTTAATTATTCTTGTGCCAATTATATTGCTAATGATTTGTCTTCAGCAGGAAATAATCCATCTAACGACAATTTAGCCAACACTCCTTCAAATACTTGTGGTCTTTGTTGGTATCCAGGTCACCAAGCAGCCTATTGTCCTCAACGTTTCAATCACAGCTTTGTGTCTTCCTCTCCTGATGGTGTCACAAGTGCCCTAGCTGCATTGTCTGTTGGTGGTGAAACAAATGACTCCGTTTGGTATCCAGATTCTGGAGCCGCATCTCACATGATCTCACAGGATGGTAAGCTATCTAATGCCCTTCCTTACACTGGTTCAAGTTCTATTGTTGTTGGTGATGGCACGAAACTTCCCATTAATAAACTTGGTAATTTAACTCTGTCTTCCCCGAGTCGCCCCCTTCACCTCACGAAGGTGTGTCATGTTCCCCAGTTAAAGCATAATCTGATGTCTGTCCAAAAGTTATGTCAAGATAATTCTTGCATAGTCTGTTTTGACGAGTCTTCTGTTTGTGTAAAGGACAAGACCACAGGGGCTATTCTGTTGCGGGGAATCAGTAGGAATGGTGTCTACCCTCTTCAGCCTCACATTCTAGAGTCAGAGTCGTCTTTCCGAGTTTGTTCAGAGTCTTCCCGAGTCTGCCCAGAGTCGTCTGTCCCTGCTCTCATAGCCACCAAGGAGTCTGGAGATGTTTGGCATACTCGCCTTGGTCATCCTTCTGCTAGAATTTTAGGAAGTTTATGTTCACAAAACTTGATTTCATGTAATTCTAAGTTTCATGACGATTGTGTTCATTGCAAAGTAGGAAAGATACATCGTTTGCCTTTTGAGTCTGTGACTCATCGTGCCCCCTATCCCTTATATTTGATACATAGTGATCTTTGGCAGTCGCCAGTTAAATCTAATCAATTTTTTCAGTATTATGTGGTTTTTGTTGATGATTATTCGCGTTTTTCATGGCTATATCCACTTAAACTGAAATCTGATGTTTATTCGACCTTCTTAGCTTTTCAGAAACTTGTTGAGAATTTATTTAATTCCAAAATTAAATTTTTCCAAAGTGATGGTGGACGTGAGTTTGATGACACTCCTTTACTACAACATTTCTGTGATTCGGGAATTTATTTTTGAAAGTCTTGTGCTCGGACTCAAGCGCAGAATGGTGTTGCAGAAAGGAAACATCAAACTATTATCGAGATGGCACGTACTATGCTTATTCAATCTGAGTTGCCAACTCGATATTGGGTTGATGCGTGTTATATGGCGGTTTATACGATAAACCGTCTTCCTAGTTCGGCATTGCAGGGTTCATCCCCGTTTGCTAAGCTTTTTCATCGTCCCCCCTCCTATGGGTTTTTGAAATGTTTTGGTTGTGCCTGTTTTCCGTTGTTTTTAGATCCTAAAATCAATAAACTACAGGCTAAGTCTATTCAATGTGTTTTCCTTGGCTATGCATCAAATTATAAGGGCTATCGATGTCTTGATCCTGTTTCTGGCGAAGTTTATACAAGTCGTCATGTGTTGTTTAGTGAACGTAAATTTCCTTATCGTTCTCTTGTGTCTAGCACACACACTGGTTCGTCTATGGATGAGTCTCTTGACCCCTTAGTTTGGTTTCCGAGTCTTCCTTTGTCTCGTGTTTCAAAGAATGTGTCCTCGAGTCTTCCATCCCCCGAGCCCGCCGCATCACGGGAGCACATGCAGCACCTCGCTGCCTGCCCACAGGATGCTTGCGAGCCCGAGAGAAGACCGCCCAGCCATAGCCCGCAGCCACGGTCACCCGAGCTCGCAGCAGCGTGTGATCCTCCCCATCACACTGCTGCCAGCCCGCAGGGTATACCCGCGCCCGCGGCACTAGGAGCTGCACCCAGCAATCGTCTCCCCCATCCCCCCGCGCCCACACCCCATTACCCCCTCCGCTGGCAGCTGCTGCCAGCCCGCAGGCATCCCCTGCGCCCGCGGGTTCAGGCGCCCCTCTCCCTATTTGCCCTTCTACGCCTATTACTCCTCCCCTTGATGTCTCCTCCGAGTCGTCCCCGTCTAGCATTGTCCCTCCCCCTAGGCGTCCTAGAAAGTCGTCTAAGTGTGTCAATCCTACTAATGTTCATACCATGACCACGCGTCTAAAAGACGAAATCATTTCAACTAGGAATTTATTGGATTTAAAAACCGATGTTGTTGAGTCTGAACCGTCTAACTTTAAGCAAGCGTCTAAAGATTCACGTTGGCAACAAGCCATGCGTGATGAGTATGAAGCATTAATTAAGAATGATACATGGGAACTTGTGCCTTGCAACAACAATAGAAACGCTCTTGGTTGTAAGTGGGTGTATAAGATTAAATATAATTATGACGGTTCTGTGAAGCGGTTTAAGGCCAGACTTGTTGTTTTTGGTAATCATCAGCAGACAGGTATTGACTAGTTTTAAACCTTTAGTCCTGTAATTAAGCCTACTACTGTTCGCTTAGTTCTCACTCTTGCTGCTACTTTTAAATGGCCTATTCGTCAACTCGATGTTAAAAATGCTTTCCTTCATGGTTTCCTCAATGAGGAAGTCTATATGCATCAGCCTCCTGGTTTTGAACATCCTTCTCAACCACATCATGTTTGTCGGTTACGAAAATCCATTTATGGTTTGAAGCAAGCTCCTCGAGCTTGGTTCTCTCGTTTCAGCAATTTTCTTCTCTCTATTGGTTTCAAGTGCAGCAGTTGTGACACCTCCATGTTCACTCTCAAACACAGTAGTCATATTATCATTCTCTTGCTATATCTTGATGATATTGTGCTTACAGGTAGTAGTTCCTCTTTGCTTCAGAAATTTATCAGTGTTCTCTCTTCCCAGTTTGCTATGAAGGATTTGGGTGATTTGCATTATTTCTTAGGCATTCATGTTTTACGTACTCCTCAGGGTTTGATGTTGTCTCAAAGCAAATATGAGGTTGATCTTCTTCAAAAATTTCATCTTCATACTGTCAAACCTGTACGTACTCCTGTTGTCTTTCGTGTGACTCTTTCTCTCTTAGATGGTGAACTTCTTGCTGTTCCCACATATTATCGTAGTATGGTTGGTGCATTACAATATTTGACTATGACTCATCCTGATATTGCCTATATTGTTTATTCGGTTTCTCAATTTATGCATGCGCCTCGTACTACTCACCTTCATGCTGTGAAAAGAATTTTCAGGTATCTGCAGGGAACTTCTGATTATGGGCTGTTTCTTCATAGTACTGGCTCTCCTACAGTGACTGTTGCCTATTCTGATGCTGATTGGGCCGGGTGTCCTGACACTCGGCGTTCTACTACTGGTTATGCTGTCTTCCTAGGGAAGAATTTGATCTCCTGGCGTTCTAAGAAGCAACCTACTGTTTCGAAGTCTTCTACTGAAGCTGCGTATCGTGTTGTTGCCTATACTGCAGCTGAAACAATTTGGATACGTCAATTGTTGGCTGATTTAGGGTATTTTCATCGACGGCCTACTGATAGGCTAAAGTCGTATCACCTATTCAAAGATAATTCCTACAGTCCTCTAACAATGGTAGTAAAAGGAAGTAGGGTCGAATCCACAGAGAGACGGAGTTCTAAGTTAATATTCAGCTAAAAAGCTACTTCAGACAAGATCAGATAGAAACAGCTGAACTAATAATTAACTAACAGAAAACAATATAAAGTGGAATTTTATTCTATGAAATAAAGGTCTAAGGAATTAGTTCGGTCCACCATGCTTATACCAATCAAAGGATCAAACAACTATCAGAACCTAGGTCGAGAATCGATAGATTAGAACAATGTCAAGCTATGGTTAAGTCTCAACGTCCATAATTCAACATATGCAGCATGTTCACAAACATAATCAGAATTACTGGTGTGTACTAGGCCTCTAAAAGTAAGACGGATATGTGCAAACAATTATTAACCTCAAGTAATTAAAGAGACTGCACAATAACGTTAATTACTCAATAAGAACAAATCACACCATAACCTATCTCATCAAACCCTAGAAACTAATAGCAATTCAAATAATCATGGTATAAACATGGCTTCCCTATCTAAATCCCTAGAAATTAAACTACTCACTCATAATTGAATTGACAATAATAAAACTAATTTGAAACCCTAATAATTGCATCATGAATGATTAAATAATTAAACTAAGCAATCAAAGTAATTAAAAGAGATTAGGGTAAGAAAGAATACCAATTGACAGAAAGCAGGAACTTTTATTGAAATCGAATAGGTTCAATCACCTTTAATCTAATCTAAAGTGTTTAGACTAAAATAAAGCTAAACTAAGAACTATGAAAAAACTAGAATGAAAAGATGTCTCTAAAAAATAATGAAGGATAGCTATTTATAATAGCCCAAAGTCTCATTAAAAAAATATAGAATTTCGGAAAAGAGTTGTCCGTGCTTCAGGCCCGATCGGGTCAACTCCCGCCCGATCGGGTGGGTAAACTGCAATTCTGCATCAACTTGCGAAGGCCGTATCTCTCAAACCAGACGTGTGATTGGGGCGTGTGACCTATCATTGGAAAGCTCTTGAAGTGTAGAATCCAATCCAATTGGAATTTTTGGATTATCAATTCTCTATCAAAAGTTATAATAAAAATATTGAAGGTGTGTCAGTTTTAGCACTTCTTTCACTAGCTCTTTGCTTCATTCCAACTCAAAATTGTCCCAAACGAATGCATTGTGATCCTTGCGCAAGCTACCTTCATCTTCAATGATTAATAGGCTACATCCTTGGTACTCATTATCACTTTTTATCAAAATAACCTGAAAATCATCGAAACACACAAACGGGGAGTAGTATAGCACAACTTGTTTAATTCATGCCATTATGCACCTAAGTGCTCAAAAAGGAGTTCTAAATGCAATCTAAATGCATCTAGAAACTATATATAAATGTGATACATCACCTACCATTCTCTATTGTGACAATGTTTTTGCTATGTATCTTACTGCCAATCCTGTTCATCATGATCGTAGTAAGCACATTGATGTTGATTATCATTTTGTACGTTAGATGGTTGCTAAAGGTGGATTTCAGGTCAAGCATGTTTCGACACAGTTGTAGGTTGCTGATATTTTTACTAAGGGTCTTTCTTCTGAGTTGTTTTGTAAACATCGTTCCAATCTATCGGTGATTCTTCCCCGTAAAGATTGAGGGGTATATTAGGGTAATTTGGTAATTAGACTCTTAGCTTGTAAAGATAGACTTTCATCTCTCTCTATATATAATAGTGCCAGACAACCTAAACAGGTTAGCCAATTATTTTCAATACTCGTACAGTTACTAATCATGATGAATATGAGAATTATTTTTCTCGTGAACTCTATCACAACGTTCGCGTTTTTGCTGAATTAGAATTTTATTTTATCCAAATTTGCTAGTTATGATTTCTAATATAGATGACTCATTTGTTAATGAACTAATTTATCTTCAAAAAGAAAAGAACTAAACATATGAAAAACTCCATTTCTCCAATTTTTTGCTAGGGTGTGGACGTGTGGTGAGGTTATAAAGCTAGGTTGCCCCTCATATAGAGCCCAGCGTTACAGACCATAACCCAGGGGAGTAAGTACTGTTAAGCTGATGAGTGAGGTTGCTCGGCTAATTGTTTTGTTAGCCACCTAAGAAGGATATAATTG
This sequence comes from Patellifolia procumbens, assembly GCA_947645195.1. Taxonomy (NCBI): domain Eukaryota; kingdom Viridiplantae; phylum Streptophyta; class Magnoliopsida; order Caryophyllales; family Amaranthaceae; genus Patellifolia; species Patellifolia procumbens. Next base: position 9,064,325 of record CANSGD010000144.1, read on the forward strand.
AAAAGAAAAATGATAAGTTTATAGTTTAGCTTTTTGGGCCCTTGTAATTTTGAAGTAAAAAAAAATGGAGTATTAGTGAAAATTTTAATGTAGGGAGAGCATTTAGGTGGAATGAGAACCGATTTGAAGATGAATTATGAATGAATAGTTAAGTAGTTGACAATTAGCGATTTAGAACATCTATCAAATAAATATTCATCAATCGCAATTAGTGTACTATGTAAGACTTGTTTTGATCACCTATTAACTCTCTATAAACAACAAAAACAATTAGGGTCCTAAAAAAGAGAAAAAATAAAACAAGGAAGATTAAATAAGGACCTATCAGAGTATCAGACTATCAAGTCAACTTAATAAAAGCTCATAAACGTTGACACCATGGCTTAAATTTTGTTGAAGAATGAAAAATCCTTCCTGGGTTTCCCTTATTTTCCTGTTTGCTCTATCAAAGATTGGATTATTAGATGATATGACCTTTTTTGAACTTCTGTATTCATACCTTCTATGATCTTTTAACGTCTTCCTATTATATATTCAAGGGTATTTGCATGCAACTGAACACAATTTCGAGGCCATTTTTGCCCATTCCGAAAGGAGTATGATGTACATGGTACACAATCTATCTAAGCTCAACCCTCCAACAAACGAGCAAAATGAAAGTGTTTCAAATGAACAGAAGATAGGCTCGAGAGTAATGAGTGCACGATTGCAATGTACACCCTAACGTACGATGAATGACATGGTACAACCCCAATGATAAATGACGTTCATTAGAGAACAAAAGGAAAGGCGGAGTAAAATATATTAGTATACAGATTTCAGTATTACATGATTATAATATACATAGCATCCATCACCTTTATCCCCTGTACAGAAGCCACTATATACATTCACTAATCTAATATCCACAGTGAGGACATCTGTTAAGCCTTAAGTATTTACAACCTTAAGCAACTTACAATGTCCAACCCCCTTAACTTTGAAATGGGGTGATTTTGATGTATATCATGAGGTACAACATTTTTCTATATCCTGTCTACCTGCATATTATGTACTTCCCTACCTGCTTTGGTTTGTTATCTGTAACATTTTCTGCACTTCTTCTACTTCAACTGCTGCACAAGTCTATACAGTTTTGATTATACTCCTATTATGCTTTTGAATTCTGTAAGCTCGGGTACTTAAAAAAATTCCCGAACAGGAAACTCATTGTAGTTTCTTGGGCAGGTTTAGGGGACTGATACGAGTTCTGTTTTATCTGCAAATTGGTTTTTCCGATTTGTCGTTGGATAGCATCAACTGTCCCTGGATCAACCGGATTTCCTGTCACGTCTGTGACATAGAAAGTGTCTACTGCTTTCCCACTCTTTGTGGATATTTCAGCTCTTCGGATGGTTAGTCCATTTTCCCTAAAAATGCGGGTTATATCTGAAAGGAGTCCTACTCGATCTTCAGTGCACAATTCTAATTCTAATCCCTGAGGCACATATACATGAGTCGAAGTTAGTTAATCAATTAACACAATTAGAATTTCATCAATAACTACATCAGTCCAGTCCAAGGAACTAGCTTGGACTTCGAAAATGAGGATTGAGGTCCAATAGTGTCACAAAATCCAGAAAAAAAAGGAGGGATCTTCAAGATTTCAACATACCTCTGATGCTCTCCTCTCTATGGCGGCTTCAAGGCATTGCGTAACACGTTCTCGTTCAGCCTCTGATCTTATGGGACCCCCATCAACATGTCGAATGTAGAATTCCTACAATAAAAATGTCATTTATTGTCAAAGGCTCGAAAAAATTGTCAACCGTTCAGCCCATACGACAGGAGATCAGCTAGTAATACACAGAGCTGGAATATAGCCAACAAAATTGATGAATTTGATAACGCAAAAGGAAAAAAAAAATCAAATTACCTGGTAAGCTTCCACTCTCCCTGAGGAGACCATGCCATGAAAAACTACATATTGCATATCTGTCAGAGTACACATGATATCAAATAGCAACTTAGGGCGATCCTTAGATCTCATAACAATCGCAGTGTAGTCCTTCTCAGCACAATCAGAAACTGTCACATGTGCCCTTCTATATGTATCCTCACTTCTAGAGTGTCCTAATTTCTCCATTCTTTCGTAGTCCCGATCATTAAACATAATTTGATGAAGCCTTCTGCCTCTATGAGTAGTTCCAGTAGCTGAAAGTCGCATTTGATCCGTCTGATGGCAATCACTATTTCCTTTAACCACATAAGACAGAAGTTTCTTTATTGTAGGAAGTCTTTTCGGATCGTTAATTGCACGCCCTGTAGAATAATCAGTGACATGTACGACAGCTGCAGCACGAGAGTTGTGGGTCCATATCTCAGCATTCACTACATTGCAGTTGAGATCACTGAGAACTGCACATACTTCGGATAACAACCCTGGTCTGTCAGTCCCAGTCAGCTCGATTGAGGTATGTTCTTCTGAGGGCATCACTCCAACCGAATCTTCCAAAGGAGGCAAAAGTGAAGCGTTGCTCTCAATTGTCTGGAACATTAACAGGGTAATCAATAACAGATTGAGATTCAGCACACTCTGGAGTTTACATTTGGTCTGTAAACTTCTATATAGATGTTTCAAAATGAAAGAGGGCTGTAAAATAGGTCGAGTTGGGTCGTATTCATGTTAGGTTTGCGAAAAAATGTGGGTAAGGGTGGAAAACAGGTTTAGTTGGGTCAGGTTCATTTTAGAATTGATAATAAATGGGTTTAGTCCAAATTTTGGTTTTTCTTACAATACTTAGACAATGAAAACTCCCAAGTCCCAACTAAACAATACGAAGTTTTGGAATGGAAACTACGTTTTGTCGCTTCCACGTTTTGACTGTTAGTGATTTTAAAAAAACTGAAAACTGAAAACCTAAATGAAAAGAATAGCCCCTCGGTAATTCAGCTCAATTTGAGAGCCAATGGCATTGACTGTGTACGTCTGAAAACATGACATACTAGTTTAGGAACTTTTATTGTCAGGTTTCAGAATTAACAACACTAGTATAACAAAGACTTGATAGAAGCACAAAACATACCGTTTCTATGTAGTTGATGACTTCTTGATCTCTAATCTTGTTCCCATGGTAGTCGGTCACGTAAAACACTAAAAGATTAAAAAAATCAGAAGCTGATCTCAGAAATAAAGGCAGGATGAGCTGGTGCAAAACTTATAGGTATAAAAAAATGCAGAAACGTATTGACATCGTATAAAGAAAAACGTACCATCCATAAACCATCCACCATCAGAAGAAATGTATGCCTTTTTAATGATAAGATTCATGTCAGCAAGAACTTGGACAACTTGTAGAAGAGTTCCATGCTTGTTGATACTGTCAACCTGTAATACATCATTCTAACACATTAAAGTCACACTTCTTTATCAATTATTAGTCGTAATCGTAGACTAAAACCTCATTAATTAATGCCGCCTATACGTCCAGTCCCCCTAATAAGATCAGCTTAATACTCTTCCATATAACAAGTTAACAACTACCTAGATTGCAACTTTGCATCCCAGACTCCCAGTATCCCACTTGAGATAGAGATATGGAGTTCAAGTTGCATGTATATATGCAACATCATTTGACTATTAAACCCATAAAAAAAAAACTTCAATTAGAAGTGTAAATGCAGGATGTGACAAGAATTAGATAGAAACCCGCCTAAAGCATACAACATACAAGCTGAACTCAACACTTTTTTCCGTATGTCACTTTTTCTTATTGATTGGTTATATTATCTCCCTAAATTTTGATAAGTTTGTGAGTGACGGGTGAGCCCTAGTAATAATAAAACGCAACCAATAAAATAGAGCGTTGTATAAATTGTGGGGCAGAAGATTTTGATTCACGCGGAGCTTTTTTAAGGGGGAGGGGTGTCAGTAAACTTACCCTTAAAAAGATATACCTCTAAGATTTATAACCACACTAAGTTGGGAGAGAAGTAGCATACATACAAGTGATTAATTTTGAGGTTTAATTTTAAAACAATAAAAAACAGTAATAATTTGCAATAACATAATCTAGATTATAAATAAAACAAAGTAGCACTTTTAGTATTCCTGAATTTGATAAATACTCAAAAAAAAAAATTGATATGTTTCATTTTCTTTAATTTCGTGTGATATATGAGAACATGGTAACTATATTATGAAACAAAATATACCAAACAAGAAAGAAAACTATTATAAAAAAAATACCTGAATGACTGTAGCATCTTCACAAGAAATATTGTCAATAACAACTCTGCAAATAACAACAAGTAACTCATCATATTATCGCAATTTCAAGCTGCAAATATATACTAATCAACTTTATAATAATTCAATATCAAAGCCTATAAGGCTATAACAGAAGAGTTAGTTGTGAATTTTAAAAAACTAAATTGATTAGCTTATAATCCAAAACACTAATCTTTACAAAAACAAACGTTTATAAGAGAAATTCAAAGAGATTATAAACAAAATTGAAAAAGATTAAAGGGAATTAATTACCTTGGTGGATTCAACCTCCTAATCAATTTTGCATATTCATCATCCATCCCAACTTAACAAATTCAATCCTAGAATTAAAAATTATCCAGGAATGAAGTTTATAATTATAAACTTGATTAAGAAATAAAATGAAAAATTTCTCCAATATTTGTGGAAGAAGAAGAAGTAAACAGGGGGAGAGTAGAGTTAGAGAGAGAAACAGGGAGATGAAGAGAGAAGAATTAAGAAAGAGAGTGTGTGTTTTGTGTTGTGCTGTTCAGATGGGGAAAAGGTAGGCAGCCGTCTTACTACTATTTATTTGCGCACTCAGACTCTGTTTGGTTAGATGGAAAATTATTTTACGACAATGTTTTTTGAAAAGTTTAATAGTAGATTCAACTTTTGATTGCTTAATTTGGTATAAATGTATTTTTCTCTTTTCTACTATGTTGGAAATTATTTTCAAATCATAGGATAGGGATAATTACTTCTAATAATACAATATTTTATTCAAATTTATATTTTTATAGGTTTTATTTTATTTTATTATACTCAAAGAAATTTATGTATACAAGTTGTACTCATTCTGTTTTAATTTAATAGGGACATTTGCACTTTTCACGTTTGTCAATACATATCTTTGAAAAACGAATATCTATAATTTAACATGAGTACAAATTATGAACAGTTGATATTAGAAATTTACACTTTAAAGTGAATCACACAAAATCACACATGACTATATTTTTCTCACGTATAGAAAACACAAGATGTGCAAAGACTAAATTATAAATAGTAACAAATATCAAAGTGTCTCTATCAAATAAAAACAGATAGAGTATTAGCCAGAATAGTAAAAAATTACATTATAATTTACAAATGAACAAAATATTGCATTATTAGAAGAAACAATTACTCCAAAGATAAACCAAATAGAGAAAATACTTTGCTAATATTACTTCTTAAACTAGACAAAATGTTTAACCAATCAAGTTATCCGACCCTCTGTATTTTTTTTCTTAATAAAATGGGTGGGTAAGCAGCCGTCTTACTAGTAACTCATTTGCGGTTAGTTTATCCACAGTGCCCTAGGGGGCTTTGAATGGTTGGTTTGCCTGCTTTTTCCTGATGACGTGGCAAGGTTTGATTGGGTGTTTGGACGGTTAAAAAAGCTGTTGACAGTCAAAGGAGAGAGAAGATTAGGCCCATAAGGGGCGGTTTGAGGGCCCATTAACCCACCCGTCGCTTTAAATCCGTACGGCACGTGAGAAGGTAGCAAAGGAGGCACAAAGTTTAAGAACGTCACGTGAGGTTTGGTCGGGTGATTGCCGGTAATATTGGCGGCAATTCCCGTGTGAGTGAGCTACTGGGATTTCTGCCCACGTTGCTGCTGTTAGTTCAACTGCCTTCACTTTTGCTCCCTCACTCCTTCTGCTACACTTTTTTTTTAACATTGTAGTACTTCCTACCTCCATAAAAAAAAAATTCATTTCTTTCTAACTATTCATCCTAAATGATCTATCTGATTCTTTTTAAATGGTAGAACCTTCATAATAAAAATAATATATTTTTTATACATAGACTCACACTTTATGTCATAGAAAACAAAACAATACTCTTTAAAGTCAACAACAAACTAAAATAATAGTTTATAATGGCAAATAATACAAGTAGTCTATTAGGGTAATTTGGTAATTAGACTCTTAGTCTTATAAAGATGGTTTTTCATACCTCTATATATATAATAGTGTCAGGGAACCTAAACAGGTTAGCCAATTATTCCAATATTCGTACATGGTATCACGAGCCTAGGTTAAGATTTTTTTTTCTCTCTTCCGCTCAATTCTCTAAACCTAAAACTAAACACAACTCCGGCGCCACCACATGGACACCGGCCCACCAGCCTCCTCCGCCGCCAGCGCCGGCCACGACAGTCCATCCACGCCAGTGCAACCACCGCGTGCGACGCCGTCCCAGCAACCTCCTAGTTTTCCTGCATCCATGGCGCAAGCGCACATAGCTACGCAGCCACGCCTACCACTCACCGGCGTTACCGCCGTCCCTGGCCTAGGTGGCGCATCCTCGCTGAACCACCAGCCATCACAGCCGCCCTTGGTGGCCGCCGCCAGTCCGTTTCTTGGTGGTTCCCCTTCAACGAGTACAAACCCTCGTTTCCCACCCGGTTTTGACGCGCAATCTGCCTCCTATGCATCTCCTTCGCATACGACGTCGGCCTTGTTTCATCCCTCCTCTATGGCGCATCATCCTCCCTCTTCGGCTCCTCCTCAGACAACGATTGCACATCAATTTAATAATCACGACATCACACGATTTGTGACCATAAAGTTAACGACTCCAAAGGATTTTCTCGTCTGGAAGACTCAGGTTACTTGGTATTATTGATGGTACTGTTTCTATACCTTCTTCTACTTGTGTTGATCATCTTGGCAATTCCACACCTAATCCGTAATTCACGAGTATTTACGTCCAGATCAACAAACTAAACTGTGGTTGTATGCTACGTTGTCACGTGATGTTATGCTTGATGTACATGACTTACATACTTCTGTTGAAATTTAGAATCGTTTGATGTCTAGATTTTTACATGCTAGTATGGCTAGGTCTATGGAACTGAAAGGTAGATTAAGTCATATGGAAAAGCCTGAACAGCAGACTATGGAGGCTTTTCTACGTGAAATTAAGATTATTGTTGACTCTTTAGCTGCTATTCAGTGTCCTGTCTCTCAGTATGATCTTGTTCAGTATACCTTGACTGCCTTGGATCAAGATCGTGATTATGATGCCCTTGTTACTACTTTGTTACAATTTTAAACGTCCTTGACTTTTGATGATCTTCTCCCCAAGCTACTTCAGCATGAGCAACGCATTAAGGCTAAGCGTGCATATGATGATACGTCTCCTGCTCATCAGGCTTTAGTAGCTGTTCAGTCTGGCTCTTCAGGTTCACAACCGTCTTCTTCGGATGATTTGAATTCTAAAGGTCAAGGGGGTGGTAAAAACAAGAATCGGAACAATAATCGTAACAAGGGTGGTCGTGGTAACAATGGAGGACGTGGCAATGGAGGACAAGGTGGTCGTGGCAATGCAGGCCGCACTAATGGTATGGGTAATTTTCAGGATATTTCGTATGTTGATTATTCTTGTGCCAATTATATTGCTAATGATTTGTCTTCAGCATGAAGTAATTGTTGGATAAGTTAGAGTATTTGGTTGATTATTCTTCATGTAACGTTAACTTGAATTACTTGGTTATGGTGTCGTTGTTCAAGTTACGTTAGAGTGCACATTGCTTGTTTACGGTATTATAGTAAACATATACATGTAATTGAACGTGGAAAAGAAGTGAAGCAAAAGAGCCAAAGCAAGACGAAGGAGCAGCAGCTAGGGGTGTGCACCGGACCGGTCCAGACTGGAATTTGGACCGGAACCGGACCGGTCTTCGATCCTTAAAAAATTACAATTCCGATTTTCCGGTCCGGTCCGATCCAAAACCAGAATTTTCCGGTCCGGACCGGAAACCCATAAAACTATACATAAATTTATTTTGGTGTTATAAAACAATAGTTAAATTAACCAAAACTATTATTTTTATGTGTCACTAGTCACTTAAATATATTTTGAATTGAATAGAGAATTTAAAATATAGTATAAGTAAATGAATATGTTTAAAAAGTAGAAAAATTATTTCATATAAAATAAATAATCATACAAACCGGTCCAAAACCGATCCGGACCGGAATTTTCTGGACCGGTCCGGTCTGGTCTCCGGTCCGCAAAATAGTTGTGATTCCGGTCCGGTCCGATTTTGGACCGGTGCACACCCCTAGCAGCAGCCCGTCGCGACGGGCCACTGCTTGTCGATACTCTTGTTTTGCGGTTTTGCCTTTTGGGCGGTTATTGGCTGTTTTCTTGTTTTGACGTGCATATATGTGGTGTTTTACCACATATGAAAGTAGAAATTCATTCACATTCTCTCACAAAGCACTCACTCTCAAGTTTCTCTCTAAATTGATCATCAAAGCAAAATCACAAACACATTTGTTCTCATTTGGTGATTCTCATACGATCGTGATAATCACTGTTTTCTTCTTTGTATCTTGGAGGTGAATTCCGTGTAACCCGTGCTTCGTATAGGGTCGGAATATCGCTTTTGGGAAAGTGTTCCCATACACGCCTAGAGGATCGATTTGTTCGTTATTGACAATTGTGTGTTCATCTTTTGTTTCCCGGTTACGAGTTCTAACAATCCAAAAATCTTCAAAAGATGGCTACACTTCGTGATATGACAACGAATTTCCACAAACTTGACAAGTTTGAAGGCATGGGTTTCCGTAGATGGAAAAAGAAGATGCACTTTCTTTTTACCTCTTTGGCGGTGGTGTACGTTCTCACATCCCCGAAGCCTATTGAAGTGGATGATAATCCATCTAACGACAATTTATCCAACACCCCTTCTTCCGATACTTGTGGTCTTTGTTGGTACCCTGGTTACCAAGCAGCCTATTGTCCTCAGCGTTTCAATCACAACTTTGTGCCTTCTTCTCCTGATGGTGTCACACGTGCCTTAGCTGCACTGTCTGTTGGTGGTGAAACGAATGAATCCGTTTGGTATCCAGATTCTGGAGACGCATCTCATATGACCTCACAATATGGTATGCTATCTAATGCTCTTCCTTACACTGGTTCGAGTTCTATTGTTGTTGGTGATGGCACGAAACTTCCCATTAATAAACTTGAAAATTTAACTCTGTCTTCCCCTAGTCGCCCCCTTCGCCTCACGAAGGTGTGTCATGTTCCCCAGTTAAAACATAATCTGATGTCTGTTCAAAAGTTATGTCAGGATAATTCTTGCATAGTTTGTTTTGACAAGTCTTCTGTTTGTGTTAAGGACAAGACCACGGGGGCTGTTCTGTTGCGGGGAATCAGTAGGAATGGTGTCTATCCTCTTCAGCCTCACATTCTTGAGTCAGAGTCGTCTTCCCGAGTTTGTTCAGAGTCTGCCCAGAGTCGTCTGTCCCTGCCCTCATCGCAACCAAGGAGTCTGGAGATGTTTGGCATGCTCGTCTTGGTCATCCTTCTAATAGAGTTTTAGGAAGTTTACATTCACAAAACTTGATTTCGTATAATTCTAAGTTTCATGACGATTGTGTTCATTGCAAAGTAGGAAAGATACATCGTTTGCCTTTTGAGTCTGTGACTCATCGTGCTCCCTATCCCTTATATTTGATACATAGTGATATTTGGCAATCGCCTGTTAAATCGAATCAATGTTTTCAGTATTATGTGGTTTTTGTTGATGATTATTCGCGCTTTTCATGGCTATATCCACTTAAACTGAAATCTGATGTTCATTCGACTTTTATAGCTTTTCAAAAACTTGTTGAGAATTTGTTCAATTCCAAGATTAAGTTTTTCCAAAGTGATGGTGGACGTGAGTTTGATAACACTCCTTTACTACAACATTTCTGTGATTCGGGAATATATTTCCGGAATTCTTGTGCTCGGACTCAAGCGCAGAATGGTGTTGCGAAAAGGAAACATCGAACCATTATCGAGATGGCACGTACTATGCTTATTCAATCTGAGTTGTCAACTCGATATTCGGTCGTGTTATACGACTGTTTATAGGATTAATCGTATTCCGAGTTCGGCTCTGCAGGGTTCTTCCCCGTTTGCCAAACTTTTTCATCGTCCTCCTTCATATGAGTATATGAAATGTTTTTGTTGTGCTTGTTTTCCGTTGTTTTTAGATCCTAATCTCAATAATTTACAAGCTAAGTCGATTCTATGTTTTTTCATTGGCTATGCGTCAAATTATAAGGGTTATCGATGTCTTGATCCTCTTTCTAGCAAGGTTTACACAAGTGGTCATGTCTTATTTAGTGAACGGAAATTTCCCTATGGTACTCATGTGTCTCCCAAGTCCCTTGAGACGTCCCACAATGAGTTTCTTGACCCCTTAGTCTTGTTTCCGAGTCACATTCCGTCTGGTGTGTCTTCTTGTGAGTCGTTTGGTCCCCCACCTAGCTCTCCTAATGGGTCTAGGAGTGAGTTGTCTTCGAATCCACCCGCGCCCGCAGTCGACGTGCTATCTCGCATCCAAGAGACTTCCATCCCGCAGCATTATCCCTCGCCCGCGGGTTCTCGGCCTAGCAGTAGCAGCCCACATGCTCGTATTCCCGCGCCCGCGGGATCTTGTGCGCCTACACCACAGCACGCTACCAGCCCGCAGCACCCTCCCAGCCCGCAGCACCCTCTTGCTCCCGCAGGAGGCCTGCTGCCCCCTTGCCCTTCCCACGCCGTCACACATGATGCGTGTGATTTTTCCACCTCGTCCCTGTCTAGTCTTGAGTCGTCCCCGTCTCCTATCGTCCCTCCCCCTAGGCAAACTAGAAAGTCGTCTAAGTGTGTCGATCCTACTAATGTCCATACCATGACCACTCGTTTAAAAGACGAAATCATTTCAACTAGGAATTTAATGAATTTAAAAACCGACGTTGTTGAGTCTGAATCGTCTAATTTTAAGCAAGCGTCTAAAGATTCACGTTGGCAACAAGCCATGCGTGATGAGTATGAAGCATTAATTAAGAATAATACATGGGAACTTGTGCCTCGCAACAACAATAAAAACGCTCTTAGTTGTAAGTGGGTGTATAAGATTAAATATAATTAAGCGGTTTAAGGCCAGACTTGTTGTTTTTGGTAATCATCAGTACGCAGGTATTGACTAGTTTTAAACCTTTAGTCCTGTAATTAAGCCTACTATTGTTCGCTTAGTTCTAACTCTTGCTGCTACTTTTAAATGGCCTATTCGTCAACTCGATGTTAAAAATGCTTTCCTTCATGGTTTCCTCAATGAGGAAGTCTATATGCGTCAGCCTCCTGGTTTTTAACATCCTTCTCAACCTCATCATGTTTGTCGGTTACGAAAATCCATTTATGGCTTGAAGCAAGCTCCTCGAGCTTGGTTCTCTCGTTTCAGCAATTTTCTACTCTCTATTGGTTTCAAGTGCAGCGGTTTTGACACCTCCATGTTCACTCTCAAACACAGTGGTCATATAGGGTGGAGGCTCTCTCTAAAGAAAAAGGACGAGTTATCATTCTCTTGCTATATGTTGATGATATTGTGCTTACAGGTAGTAGTTCCTCCTTGCTTCAGAAATTTATCAGTGTTCTCTCTTCCCAGTTTGCTATGAAGGATTTGGGTGATTTGCATTATTTCTTAGGCATTCAAGTTTTACGTACTCCTCAGGGTTTGATGTTGTCTCAAAACAAATATGTAGTTGATCTTCTTCAGAAATTTCATCTTCATACTGTCAAACCCGTACGTACTCATGTTGTCTCTCGTGTCACTCTTTCTCTCTTAGATGGTGAACTTCTTGCTGATCCCATAGATTATCGTAGTATGGTTGGTGCATTACAATATTTGACTATGACTCGTCCTGATATTGCCTATGCTATTAATTCGGTTTCTCAATTTATGCATGCGCCTTGTACTACTCACCTTCATGCTGTAAAAAGAATTTTCAGGTATCTGCAGGGAACTTCTGATTATGGGCTGTTTCTTCATAGTACTGGCTCCCCTACTGTGACTGTTGCCTATTCTAATGCTGATTGGGCTGGGTGTCCTGACACTCGCCGTTCTACTACTGGTTATGCGGTTTTCCTAGGGAAGAATTTGATCTCCTAGCGCTCTAAGAAGCAACCTACTGTTTCGAAGTCTTCTATTGAAGCTGAGTATCGTGTTGTTGCCTATACTGCGACCGAAACAATTTGGATACGTCAATTGTTGGCTGATTTAGGGTATTTTCATCAACGGCCTACCATTCTCTATTGTGACAATGTTTCTGTTATGTACCTTACTGCCAATCCTGTTCATCATGATCGTAGTAAGCACATTGGTGTCGATTATCATTTTGTTCGTGAGATGGTTGCTAAAGGTGGACTTCAGGTCAAGCACGTTCCGACACAGTTGTAGGTTGCTAATATTTTTACTAAGGGTCTTTCTTCTGAGTTGTTTTGTAAACATCGTTCCAATCTATCCGTGATTCCTCCCAGTAAAGATTGAGGGGGTGTATTAGGGTAATTTGGTAATTAGACTCTTAGTAGGCTTGTAAAGATAGATTTTCCGAACTCTATATATATAACACTGTCAGGCAACCTAAACAGGTTAGCCAATCATTCTCAATACTCGTACATAGTCTTTAGGGCTATGTATAAATATTTAATTCAAACCTAAACTGGTAAAAATAAATAATAATTAATACCGATTGACGCGTGATTTTTCAATAAATTCCCCATTTAATAATATTTTTGAGTAAAGTAATTAGGAAATATTGTCAAGAATAAGTCAACCTTTCGTTGACCGCTTCTAACAAGTCAACCTTAAGATATTCCAATAACAAGCCGACCTTGTAACCTTTCCGCTTTTAACAAGTTAAAACCGGCTATCACCTATTGTTAACCTTTTTATCAGGTTAAGAAGACACATGTCGTATTGTTATTGGAAATCCTAAATAATTTTTTTAAAAAAAATTTAAAAAAAAAAACAAAATAAAAACCAAAACCCCTCCCCCAGCCCTGAAATCACCACCACCAAGAAATCACCACCACCGGCGACCTTCGTCGTCACCACCACCGGCGACCTTGGCCGTCACCAACACCAAGAACCACCCCAACGAAGGTCGCCGGCGAGCAACCAAAACCCCCTCCCATTCCCCCAGCCAAGAAATCACCACCACCACCACAACGAAGGTCTTTGACGGAGACTCGCACCTACGTTGCTCACCGGTAACCTTCGGCCAACAGCACAAATGGGGTGGGGTGATTTTCGGCGAGGGAGGCGTTGGTTGGGGTGGGGGGTGAGAGCGCAGGGGATGGGGGGGTGGGGCTGAGATTAGCAGGGATGGGGGGTTTGGGGCTGAGAGAGCAGAGGGGTAGGGGCGAGACTTATCTGAGAGCGGCGGGGAGGTGGAGTGGGGGTGGAAGGTGGTTATGGCAGAATAGGAAGGAGGGGGTGGCAGTGGGTGGCGGGTGGGGTGGCAGTGGGGGGTGGGGTGGGTTTAATTTCTTTTTATCTCAAAATCCTTCAAAAGTCAAGAAGTCAAAGAAAAGTGGGGAATTAAGAAGTGGGTTTACAGGTTTATCAGGTCACCGGTTAAAAAACTTGTTAAAAGAAAAGTGGTTACAAGGTTGACTTGTTAATGGAATAAATTAAGGTAGACTTGTTAGAAGCGGTCAACGCAAAGGTTAACTTATTCTTGACAATTTTTCCAAGTAATTAAGAGAAGGTATTGTGTCAGACGCGTCTGACCATAACATTTGGTCAGACCACTTCAGTTTATTTCAGTTTTTTTCAGTTGGATGTATTTTGATTTTAGTTGTTCAGTGGATCCTTCTATTCTTTCAGTTGCATGTGTTTTAAGTTCAGTTGGACCTTATATTCATTCAGTTGGATAATAAAAGAACCAACTGGAAAAAAAAGGAACAAACTGAAACATATAACTGAAGGGAAAAGTAGAGAACCTGAAACATATTAAGCACCAACTGAAAATAGCAACAAAACTAACTAAAACCCTAAGAAAAGCACCAACTGAAAACCTAAACCAACCTATTACATTGTAAATCGGAGGAGGTGCGGCAACCTGCTGCGGCTGTAAGGCCTCCGATTCCACCACCACCGACGACGAAGACAGGGAGGACATCGAACTTTCAACTGTTCTCGAGCATGCGAGGAAAGGATCCAGAGATGTCACCGAGCAGGAAGCCGGGGTTGACGGTGGTGAAATCGAACTCGACACCGGCTTTGTCGAGGTTTCAAACTATTATGTTTTTATTTTTTTTGGGGGGGGTAGTATTTAGTTCACAAACTATTATGTTTTTCTTTTTATTTTGAGGGGAGACTATTACGTTATTAAATAATAATTTATCATTATTTTATTATAATTGTGTTAGTTTATTTGTTGGTATTATAATATCGTTAATATCATTGTTACTATTGCCTGTCTTCTATTAATAACACCTCATGTCAGAGATGTTGTCATATATTCCTAAACTTCTTTCACTTTAGAAAATGTTAATGTTTATATGCATCCCTAACAATTGCATATAGCATTACCCAATTATCAACTATTGACATTTGATTATGATAAAAGACGTTTTATTATTTCGTTATTGTTTCTAATTTCAATTATTCGCCCCATTTCTTATCTTTAGATCATCAAAAGCCCCACCATCTTGCATTTTTGTTCTTTGCTAAATTCTTTAGCTTGGCCGATTTCTAGAGATCTAGAAATCATTGCCTAGGGTTTATCTCAACCCTCTTCCACGTAGTACTATTTATCTTATTCTTTGACATAAGTATGAAGATCCAATGCTTTGATAGAGCACACAATAATAATATGAGATGATCAGGGTTTTTATTCTTTTTTTTTTGCTAAATAAATCACGTACTCATATATCTAATGTACATGTACTTAATCAGTGCGCTAAAAGTTATAAATTCAGAGAAATTCATAGTAAAGTTTTTATCAAACGTTAGTATTTTTTGGCCAAAACCTGTAATTTAATAGCCTTGCACATAATTTATGTTGACAACCTTGCACTAGGATCACGTGGGTCAATTTTGGTACAAGTTTTAAGAGGCAAAATCATTCTTCATTTCTTCTCCTTCTTCCATTCATTTGGTGATTTAGTCATTAACTCATTAGTGCCATTACCCTTTGGCATTTTGATAAGCCAATTCTTTCTAACCGCTATATTCTTCTTGTACATTGTCAGCCACAAGATTATTATGCCTACTAGGAGAGACTTCTGCTGAGACTTGAGAGTGGCCTAGGATTGGCAATAGTTAGACTGGATTCCATAATCTTATTTGAACCCAATTTGATATATAAAAATTAGGGTTGAAATGAGTTGACAAGATAAAGCCATTTAACTGTATATATTAAGTTATAGTTCACATTTTTATTCGAATATAACATGATTTGATTTATTTATCTCATTTATATAGTAAAATCTCAAAATATATTAATTAATTTCATGAGGCCTGTAAACTTAGGCCAACACTGAAGGAGAATCTGATCACACATAACTACATAAGCCTAGACGGTTCAATCTAAAAATCAACTGGTGATAGATAGAGTAGTTTATCAGACTTATATGTGCGTCATCCACTCATCCTCCCTCCCTTTTACTAATATAGGAACGCATATGGGTATTTCTCTTAAACATATATGTCGATAAATGTGATAACTATATCTATATGTGTATATATAATTGAAAAATAACGCCAGAAATACTATTGTGACACGTGCTCTCTCTTCATTCCAAATTACATGGCACCATGTCCTTAAAGACACGCAAATACATATTGTTTTCTCATAAAAAATTTAATTAAACAAACATAAGCATTAATGTTTGAACCCAAAACCTCATGTTGAATAAGGTAACATTTGATATATACCGCCCTTCCAATGAGCCAACTAGCTAATTTTTCCTTTTCATGGAACTTAATCAACGAAAGTATCAGATTCTATTCCAATTAAGTGCATACAATTTAATATTTGAAATTTTGCATGAAATCATAAAATAAATCATCTAAGTTTAACCTAATCAAATGAAATACTTTTTGAATTAATTCATATAATTCTTAAATGTTGTGCTTACTTTTGATTGAAAATGTAAGTAACTTTTTAAATGAAACTTTGAATAAAAGTTTAATTACAAATCACTAGTAATTAAATTTAATATCAAACAATACTAATATATTTATTATTCACTTTATTCCACTAAAGATTAATATTAAAATTACATGAAATTACACGGGGCATTGTACGAGTATTGAGATTATTATTCACTTTATTCCACTAAAGATTGGCTAACCTGTTTAGGTTGCCTGGCACTGTTATATATATAGAGTTCGGAAAATCTATCTTTACAAGCCTACTAAGAGTCTAATTACCAAATTACCCTAATACACCCCCTCAATCTTTACGGGGAGGAATCACGGATAGTTTGGAACGATGTTTACAAAACAATTCAGAAAAAAGACCCTTAGTAAAAATATCAGCAACCTACAACTTTGTCGGAACGTGCTTGACCTGAAGTCCACCTTTAGCAACCATCTCACGAACAAAATGATAATCGACATCAATGTGCTTACTACGATCATGATGAACAGGATTGACAGTAAGGTACATAGCAGAAACATTGTCACAGTAGAGAATGGTAGGCCATCGATGAAAATACCCTAAATCAGCCAACAATTGACGTATCCAAATTATTTCGGCCGCAGTGTAGGCAACAACACGATACTCAGCTTCAATAGAAGACTTCGAAACAGTAGGTTGCTTCTTAGGGTCCGTTCTTTTCAACTTATTTTTGCTTATCTGAACTTATCTGAACTTTTTAGAACTTATTAGAACTTATTAGACCTTATTCGACCTTATTCGACCTTATTCGACATTATTAGACCTTATTAGACCTTATTTGACCTTATTAGACCTTATTAGACCTTATTAGACCTTATTTGACCTTATTAGACCTTATCTAACCTCATTATTATTATTATTATTATTATTTATTATTATCTTTATTTTTATTATTGTTATTATTATTTATTATTATTATTATTTATTATTATTATCATTATTTATACAATTACCATTATAATTATTACCATTCTTATCTCAACTATAATAATAATTACTCTATTATTACTATTTTTCTTATTATGTTAATTTTATTATCATTAATACTACTACCATTATTATAATATTATTATTCAAATTATTATATTGTTATTATTATTATATTACTATAATTATCTATTATTATAGGTCTATAAGTCATTATTTATTGTTATTGTTATTATCAATTATAAATTTCTACGGAGGCAAACTTAAAAGATGCATATCAATAGCTTCAAGAACAACTACCAACTACAATAGTCTAATGTTCATTTATAAACGACAATCCATAAAAGTCGATATCCCTTATTCATGTAGACGATTAAAATTCTCAAGCGTACAACAAGCAACGATGATAGCCCAATGAATATAATAATAATAAATATTATATAATAATAAATAATAATAATAATAATAATGTTGTTATATAAAAAATATATAAGAACCTTATTAGACCTTATTAGACCTTATTAGAACTTATTAGACCTTATTAGACCTTATTAGACCTTATTCGACCTTATTAGACCTTATTAGAACTTATTAGACCTTATTAGACCTTATTCGACCTTATTCGACCTTATTCGACCTTATTCGACCTTATTAGACCTTATCTGAACTTGTCTGAACTTATATGAACTTATCCGAACTTATAAGGACTGAAAATAAGTTGAAAAGAACGGACCCTTAGAGCGCCAGTAGATCAAATTCTTCCCTAGGAAGACAACATAACCAGTAGTAGAACGCCGAGTGTTAGGACACCCGACCCAATCAGCATCAGAGTAGGCAACAGTCACAGTAAGAGAGCCAGACCCATAATCAGAAGTTCCCTACAAATACCTGAAAATTCTTTTTACAGCATGAAGGTGAGTAGTACGAGGCGCATGCATAAATTGAGAAACCGAATTAACAGCATAGGCAATATCAGGATGAGTCATAGTCAAATATTGTCATGCACCAACCATACTACGATAATCTGTGGGATCAGCAAGAAGTTCACCATCTAAGAGAGAAAGAGTGACACGAGAGACAACAGGAGTACGTACGGGTTTGACAGTATGAAGATGAAATTTCTGAAGAAGATCAACTACATATTTGTTTTGAGACAAAAGCAAACCCTGAGGAGTACGTAAAACCTGAATGCCTAAGAAACAATGCAAATCACCCAAATCCTTCATAGCAAACTGGGCAGAGAGAATACTTATAAATTTCTTAAGCAAAGAGGAACTACTACCTGTAAGCACAATATCATCAACATATAGCAAGAGAATGATAATATTACCACTGTGTTTGAGAGTGAACATTGAGGTGTCACAACTGCTGCACTTGAAACCAATAGATAGAAGAAAATTGTTGAAACAGGAGAACCAAGCTCGAGGAGCTTGCTTCAAATCATAAACGGATTTTCGTAACCGACAAACATGATGTGGTTGAGAAGGATGTTCATATAGACTTCCTCATTGAGGAAACCATGAAGGAAAGCATTTTTGACATCGAGTTGACGAATAGGCCATTTAAAAGTAGCAGCAATAGTTAAAACTAAGCGAACCGTAGTAGGCTTAATGACAGGACTAAAGGTTTCAAAGTAGTCAATACCTGCCTGCTGATGATTACCCAAAACAACAAGTCTGGCCTTAAACCGCTCCACAGAACCCTCAGAATTATATTTAATCTTATACACCCACTTACAACCAAGAGCGTTTCTATTGTTGTTGCGAGGCACAAGCTCCCATGTGTCATTCTTAATTAAGGCTTCATACTCATCACGCATGGCTTGTTGCCAACGTGAATCTTTAGACGCTTGCTTAAAATTAGAAGGTTCAGACTCAACAACATCGGTTTTTAAATTCATTAAATTCCTAGTTGAAATGATTCCGTCCTTTAAACGAGTGGTCATAGTATGGACATTTGTAGGATCGACACACTTAAACGACTTTCTAGAACGCCTAGGGGGAGGGACGATGGGAGACGGGGATGAATCAACGGGGGCATCAACGGCCAAGGACGAAGAAGGTGAAATGAGAGAAAGGGATGACCCCACGGGCGCAGCATGATGCTGCGGGTTGGCAGCATGTGCCAGCGAGGAGACGTGCGTGGCTGCGGGCGCGGGTTGGCGAGCAGCCAAAGGCGCGGGCAAGCCAGTCCGTAATCCTGCGGGCGCGGGTTGTCCCTGCGGGCTGGCAGCATTGTGATGAGAATCATCACTAGCTGTTGCGGGCGCGGGGTGACACGGCTGCGGGCTGCTTTGGGGCAGACATCCCTCGGGCACGCGTGCATACAGCGGGCTGCTGCATGTGCTCCCGTGGTGCGGCGGGCTCGGGGGAGGGACTCAGGCACAAGGACACATTCGAAGACAACCCTTGGCCACTAGACAAAGGAAGACTCGGAAACCAAACCAAGGGGTCAAGAGAGTCGTCCAAAGACGAACCAGTGGATGTGCAAGACACAAGGGACCGAAAAGGAAATTTATGTTCACTAAACAACACATGACGACTTGTATAAACTTTGCCACAAACAGGATCAAGACACCTATAACCCTTATAATTTGATGCATAGCCAAGGAAAACACATTGAATCGACTTAGCCTGTAATTTATTGATTTTAGGATCTAAAAACAACGGAAAACAGGCACAACCAAAATATTTCATAAGTTCATAGGAGGGAGGACGGTGGAAGAGCTTAGCAAACGGGGATGAACCCTGCAAAACTGAACTAGGAAGACGATTAATCGTATACACAGCAGTATAACACGCATCGACCTAATATCGAGGTGGCAACTCAGATTGAATAAGCATAGTGCGGGCCATCTCGATAATGGTTCGATGTTTTCTTTCTGCAACACCATTCCGCGCTTGAGTCCAAGCACAAGACTTTCGAAAATAAATTCCCGAATCACAGAAATGTTGTATTAAGGGAGTGTTATCAAACTCACGTCCACCATCACTTTGAAATTTTTTATTTTGGAGTTAAACAAATTTTTAACAAGTTTCTTAAAAGCTAAGAAGGTCGAATAAACATCAGATTTCAGTTTAAGTGGATATAGCCATGAAAAACGTGAATAATCATCAATAAAAACCGCATGGCGATTGCCAAAGATCACTATGTATCAAATATAAGGGATAGGGGGCATGATGAGTCACAGACTCAAAGGGCAAACGATGTATCTTTCCTACTTTGCAATGAACACAATCGTCATGAAACTTAAAATTACATGAAATTAAGTTCTGTGAACGTAAATTGCCTAAAACTCTAGCAGAAGAATGACCAAGGCGAGCATGCCAAACATCTCCAGACTCCTTGGTGGCAATGAGAGCAGGGCCAGACGACTCTGGGCAGACTCGGGAAGACTCTGAACAAACTCGGGAAGACGACTCTGACTCTAGAATGTGAGGCTGAAGAGGGTAGACACCATTCCTACTGATTCCCCGCAACAGAACCGCCCCCGTGGTCTTGTCCTTAACACAAACAGAAGACTCGTCAAAACAGACTATGCAAGAATTATCCTGATATAACTTTTGAACAAACATCAGATTATGTTTTAACTGGGGAACATGACACACCTTCGTGAGGCGAAGGGGGCGACTCGGGGAAGATAGAGTTAAGTTTCCAAGTTTATTAATGGGAAGTCGTGTGTCATCACCAACAACAATAGAACTCGAACCAGTGTAAGGAAGAGCATTAGATAGCTTACCATCCTGTGAGGTCATGTGAGAGGCGGCTCCAGAATCTGGATACCAAACGGAGTCATTTGTTTCACCACCAACAGACAGTGTAGCTAGGGCACGTGTGTCACCATCAAGAGAAGAGGCACAAAGCTATGATTGAAACGCTGAGGACAATAGGCTGCTTGGTGACCTGAATACCAACAAAGATCACAAGTATCGGAGGAAGGAGTAGTGGCTAAATTGCCGTTAGATGGATTACTTCCTGCTGAAGACAAATCATTAGCAATATAATTGGAACAAGAATAATTAACATATGAAATGTTAGATAATTTACCCATACCATTATTTCGACTTGCATTGCCAGGACCACCGTGTCCTCCATTGCCACGACCACCATTGTTGCCTCTACCACCCTTGTCTTTGTTGTTGTGGCGATTCTTGTTTTTACCACCCCCTTGGCCCTTAGCATTCGAACCACCCTGAGTAGAGGATTGTGAACCTGAAGAACCAGACTGAACAGCAACTAAGGCTTGATGAGCAGTAGACGTATCATCATATGCACGCATAGCCTTAATGCGTTGCTCATGCTGAAGGAGCTTAAGGCGAAGGTCATCAAACGTCAAAGACGTTTGAAATTGTGATAAAATAGTAACAAGGGCATTATAGTCACGATCTTGATCCAATGCAGTCAAGGTATACTGAATTAAATCATATTGAGACACAGGACATTGAATAGCAGCTAGAGAATCAACAATAATCTTAATTTCACGTAAAAAGACTTCCATAGACTGCTGATCAGATTTCTTCATATGACTAAGTCTACCTTTCAACTCCATCGATCGAGCCATACTAGCATGCAAAAATCGTGACTGTAACCTATTCCAAATCTCAACGGCAGTACGTAACTCATGCACATCCATCATAACATCATGGGAAATCGATGCATATAACCACAACTTAATTTGCTGATCAAGTCTCATATACTCATAAAAATGTGGATTTGGCAAAGATTAACCTAGATTATCAACATAAGTAGGAGAAGGGACCGTAATTGTACCTTCAACAATACATAATAATTGATGTGTCGAAAGAAAACATGTCACCTGAGTTTTCCACATGAGATAACCTTCGGGTGAAGTCAATTTGATGGTCACAAAATGAGTATATCTTGATGGATAAGAGATGACGTGGATGGAAGAGGAGACGGCAGGTAGGCCGAGAACGAGGACCCTGAACGAACACCACTACCGTTGAAATTAGGGCCAAACCCCGGAGGGTACCTCGCTGGAGATCGGGCAACCAAAGGGCTGACGTGGAAATCGCCTGAAGCAGGCGGCTGGTAGTGGGCGTTGGTGGCCGGAAAAACCGTGAAACCACCTGTGACCCCTACAGCCTTCGTTGTGGCGGAGGTGTAGGGTTGGCTGGCGGGTAGGCGAAGCTACCAAAAGGCAGCGACGGCAAGGACACGGTTGGCAGCAATGGACGCGTGGAGGGCGCCGGTGTGAGAGGGCTGCTGTCGGCGTGATTGCGGGAGGAAGAGGCGGCGACTGACATTAGTGGTGGTCGCCGGAAAAAGACAAAACACTAGGGTTTTTAAAAAAATGTGGGGTTAAAATTGTATGCGGAAAAAAAAATTTAACCTGGGCTCGTGATACCATGTACGAGTATTGAGAATGATTGGCTAACCTGTTTAGGTTGCCTGGCACTGTTATATATATAGAGTTCGGAAAATCTATCTTTACAAGCCTACTAAAAGTCTAATTACCAAATTACCCTAATAGGCATTACCTAAGCTAACAGTTAGAATATACTTATGAAGTGTGAGCTAGCACTACTACTACCCGCTATGTATTAACCTATGTCACACGATTACATGACGTCACTGTACATCCTCACCACACGTTCTAAAAACATGTACAATGACGATATCCATAACTTTTCCAATTATTCCTTTTGAATATTTAGAGTATTTGGTAGGATGATTTCATGTAACGTGAACTTAAGTTACTTGGTTAAGGTGTCATTACTTAAGTTACGTTAGAATTTACGATTAATTGTTAATGGTAGAATAAACTATTTGTAACTTCATGAGCTTTGGAGTTAGTAAGAAAACGAAGGAAGAACAAGGGAGCTGGGCAGGGGCGGGTCGCGGCCCGCGACCGGACGTCGCGACTCTCGACGCCGCTCGCCACTTGCGATGAGAACCTGCCTGTTGATGCTCATGTTTTGCGGTTTTGCTTTTTAAGCGGTTATTGTCCGTTTTTCCTTTGTTTGACGTGCATATATGTGGGTATTACCACAGATGAAAGGCCAAGAAGTTCATTTGCATTCTCTCTAAAGCACTCAAAGTTCTCTCTTTGGTTTATTGTTCATCGAACACAAAATCACACAATACTTGTTCTCATTTGACAAGATTCATACGAGCGTGACTCTTGTTGTTCTTCTTTGTATCTCGGAGGTGAATTCCGTGCAACCCGTGCTTCGTATGGGGTCGAAATATCGCTTTTGGGAAAGTGTTCCCAAACACGCCTAGAGGATCATTCATTCGTTGTTATTATTGTTGTGTTCATCTTTGTTTTCCCGGTTACGAGTTCTAACAATCCAAAAGCGATATTTACTTTAAGATGGCTACACTTCGTGAGATGACAGCGAATTTCCACAAACTTGACAAGTTTGAAGGCGTTGGTTTCCGTATATGGCAAAAGAAGATGCACTTTCTTCTTACCTCTTTGGCGGTGGTGTACGTACTTACATCCCCGAAGCCTATTGAAGTTGATGATGAAACTAGCGAGGCTACTAGGAAGAGGAAGAAGTGGAAGAACGACGACTACATATGCCGTGGTCACATTCTCAATGGTATGTCCGATGATCTCTTTGATATTTATCAATACTATGAATCCGCTAAAGTTCTTTGGGATGACTTAGAGTCTAAATACATGGCCGAAGATGCTTCTAGTAAGAAATTCCTAGTTAGCAATTTCAATAATTTTAAGATGGTTGAGTCTAGGCCAATTATGGAACAATTCCATAAAATCCAAAGAATTTTAGGATGCTTTAAACAACATGATATTAGTATGGATGAAACATTTGTTGTTTCTTCAATAATCGACAAATTACCCTCCTCTTGGAAAGATGTTAGAAATAGCTTGAAACATAGGAAGGATGAAATGACTATTGAACAATTTGGTGCTCATCTTCGGATTGAAGAGGGCATTCGGGTTCAAGATGGTCAAAAGGAGGTAAATCCTAGTTCTTCCACTATTAGCATGGTGGAGGATGGAAATTCTTATGACTCTAATCTTAAGAAGAGGGCACATAACTTCACCAAAGGAAACTATGGTAAGAAACCAAAGTTTGGTGGAGGAGGACAACAACAAGCTTGTTGGGAATGTGGAAAGCCCGGTCACTTCAAGAAGGATTGCACCATTTGGAAGAAAAAGATGAACAAGAATGGGCATGGTGGTGGGAAAGGCGAGTCAAGCCATACCCAACCCAAGCAAGGTACTTGTGCACAAGTTTCACTTAATTCGGTTTTGAATTATGTGTGTACGATTTCTGAAATCTTTTGTGTGCAGAATGATTGTTCATAGTATATCGATTCGGGAGCTTCAAGTCATGTATGCAAGGAACGATCTCTCTTCAAGACCTTCAAGGAGGCGGATGAAGGAGAAGTTCTTTACATGGGAAACTATTCTACTGCTAAAGTCTTAGGAGTAGGTCAAGTTGAGCTAGTTTTTAGTTCCGGAAAGTCTCTTGTTTTAAGAGATGTTGCATTTGCTCCGGACCTTAGAAAGAATCTAGTCTCGGGAGCTATCTTGAATCGAATAAGTTTTAAAATGATATTTGAGTCGGACAAGTTTATTTTATCTAAAGGAGGGTCTTTTATTGGTTTGGGTTATTTATGTAATGGTATGTTCAAGTTAAGTATTTCGAATACTTTGTTAAATAATGTTTGCGTTGTTAATGATAGTTCTTCTCTTTGGCATTATCGGCTTGGTCATGTTAATTATAGAAAGTTATATTCTATGTCAAAGAATGATTTGATTCCTAGTTTTGATCCAAGCATAGAGAAGTGTAGAACATGCATGCTTACAAAGATAACCAGAAATTCTTTCCCAAATAATGTGGAAAGAGATACTAATTTGCTTGATTTGGTGCATAGTGATCTATGTGATTTCCATAGGACTCCTTTAGGTAATAAGAAGTATATCATAACATTTATAGATGGCTATTCTAGGTATTGTTATGTTTATCTTCTATTCATTAAAGATGAAACTCTAGATAAGTTTAAGATCTATAAAAACGAGGTTGAATTGCAACTAAATGAAAAAATAAAACGGCTTAGAACCGATAGGGGTGGTGAATACCATGATCCTAGTTATTTTCAATCATGAGGAATAATACATGAAAGAACCGCGGGTTATACACCACAACAAAATGGTATAGCGGAAAGAAAGAATAGAACTTTACAAGAAATGGTAAATTCTATGTTATCCTATTCGGGTTTAAGTGATGGATTTTCGGATGAAGCGATTTTAACGGCTTGTTATTTATTAAACCGCGTTCCTATGAAAAAGAACAAAGTTACACCCTATGAATTATGGTACAAAAGAAAACCAAATCTAAGTTATCTTAGAGTTTGGGGTTGTAGGGCAATTGTAAAAGTGCCGGAATCTAAACTTAAAAAGTTAGGTGAAAGGAGAGTTGAATGCATCTTTATAGGGTATTCTATTCATAGCAAGGCCTATAGGTTCTATGTTATAGAACAAAATGACGTTTGGTTAATTCACACTATTGTGGAGTCAAGAGATGCAATCTTTGATGAAAATCGTTATTCATCAATTCCTAGACCAAAGGATGTAACTCCAAGTACCATTATTCAAGAAGTTGATCGGTCTTTAAATGATCAAGAATTAGATGAACAAACTCTAGATGATAATGTAGCATCGACAAAATCATCACAACCTAGGAGAAGTAAAAGGGCAAGAAAGGAGAAATCTTTTGGCCCGGATTTTCATGTATATTTGGTTGAAGGATCTAGAAGTTCTATTTTGACTAAATTTCCATAGGTGTTTAATATGGAAGGTGATCCTTTAACTTATGATGAGGCCATGAGATCTCAAGATGCTCCTTTTTGGAAGGAAGCTATTGATGATGAGATGGATTCCATCATGGGGAATAACACATGGGTTTTGGCGGATTTGCCTCCCAAGTGTAAACCTATTGGGTGTAAATGGATTTTCAAGAAGAAAATGAAAATCGATGGAACTATTGATAAGTTCAAAGCCCGGTTAGTGGCTCAAGGCTTTTCCCAAAAGCCGGGTATCGATTATTTCGATACATATGCACCCGTTGCTTGAATCTCTACTATAAGGTTGTTGATTGCTCTTGCGGCTATACACAACCTTGTGATCCATCAAATGGATGTTAAGACAGCGTTCTTAAATGGAGAGCTAGATGAGGAGGTTTACATGAAACAACCCGAAGGGTTTGTTGTAAAAGGTCAAGAAGGTAAAGTTTGCAAACTCGTTAGATCTTTGTATGGGCTAAAACAAGCACCCAAGCAATGGCATCAAAAGTTTGATGAGGTTGTGTTGTCTAATGGATTTAAGTTGAATAATTCGGACAAGTGCTTATATAGAAAATTTGATGACTTAGGTCATGGTGTAATGATTTGTCTATATGTAGATGACATGTTGATTTTTGGGACTGATTTGTCACAAGTTGAGTGGGCAAAGGCTTTCCTATCATCAATGTTCTCCATGAAAGATTTAGGAGAAGCGGATGTCATTCTAGGCATAAGAATTAAAAGAAGCAATGGTAAATTGTGTGTATCTCAAACACACTACATTGAAAAAGTACTTAAGAAATTCAATGTTAGTGATTGCTCTTTTGTATCAACTCCTATGGATCCAAGTGAGAAATTAATGCCAAATGATGGTAGTGTGGTATCTCAACTTGAGTATGCACGGGTCATAGGTTGTTTGATGTATTCTATGACGAGTACTAGGTCGGATATCGCATTTGCGGTAGGAAAGCTTAGTAGGTATACTAGTAACCCTAGTATGAAGCATTAGCATGCTATTCGTCGTGTCTTAAGGTACTTGGGGAAAACCAAAGATTATGGTTTATCCTACAGTGGATATCCTTCGGTTTCAGAAGGTTATTCGGATGCAAGTTGGATCTCTAATAAAGAGGATCACTCTTCTACAAGTGGATTCGTTTTCTTACTTGGGGGAGGTGCTATCTCTTGGGTTTCTAAGAAGCAAACTTGCATTGCGGACTCCTCCATGACTTCGGAGTTCATTGCTTTGTCCTCGGCTAGTAAAGAGGTGGAGTGGTTAAAGAATCTCATGATTGAGATTCCTTTGTTGCCAAAACCAATATCGCCCATAGCGATACATTGTGATAACGATGCAGCTTTGGCGAGGGCATATAGTCAAGTTTATAATGGTAAGTCAAGGCACATTGGTGTGCGGCATTCATATATTCAAGGACTTATCAAGGATAGTGTTATCATTGTTGACTATGTGCGGACTATACGTATAATCTAGCGGATTGTTTTACTAAGGCCTTGGCTAGAGATACGGTGAAGAGGATGGCAATCGGTCTTGGATTGGAGCCCTTAGTTAATCACGAGTGAGGGAATCTTAACCTAACGCCCAATAAGATGTTGGGTCTTAAGTTCAATAAGATTAATTCCTTCATTTGATGATTGAAGAACATGTTGTAAGTATCCTCGAGTATTGTTCTTGTTTTGACTATGATGTTGATAAGAGGTTGTAAATCTTAATAGTTCTCTTGTTATGCCTTGTCATAGTGGCATGTTTATTTAAGAGTTCTACCTATGTAAGTGTGAAGTTTAGCCGCTTCAAGTAGCTATAGGGGCATAGCTATGATACACTTATGAATGATACGGACACATGGCTTTTAGTGTCAAGTTTAATGAGTTCAAGTAGTTAATCTTGTGTGTATGGTATCTTCAACTTTTCCACTATGTATTCAGATTGGTTCAATCTCTTGCGACACCTTTCGGATAAGGATTCTTGGAATGTATATTATACTAGGTGGAAGTTCAAGTCTTAGTACACTTTCATTGATGCATGAGGTTGTTTGTTTTTGATGATGTTTTGTGCTTAGTTCCTTTTGGAATACTCTAAATGGGAGAGGATTGTTGAATATTTAGAGTATTTGGTAGGATGATTTCATGTAACGTGAACTTAAGTTACTTGGTTAAGGTGTCGTTACTTAAGTTACGTTAGAATGCACGATTAATTGTTTATGGTAGAATAAACAATTTGTAACTTCATGAGCTTTGGAGTTAGTAAGCAAACGAAGGAAGAACAAGGGAGCTGGGCAGGGGCGGGTCGCGGCCCGCGACCGGACGTCGCGACTTGCGACGCCGCTCGCGACGAGAACCTGCCTGTTGACGCTCATGTTTTGCAGTTTTGCTTTTTAAGCGGTTATTGTCCGTTTTTCCTTTGTTTGACGTGCGTATATGTGGGTATTACCACAAATGAAAGGCCAAGAAGTTCATTTGCATTCTCTCTAAAGCACTCAAAGTTCTCTCTTTGGTTTATTGTTCATCAAACACAAAATCACACAATACTTGTTTTCATTTGACAAGATTCATACGAGCGTGACTCTTGTTGTTTTTCTTTGTATCTCGGAGGTGAATTCCGTGCAACCCGTGCTTCGTATAGGGTCAGAATATCGCTTTTGGAAAAGTGTTTCCAAACACGCCTAGAGGATCATTCATTCGTTGTTATTATTGTTGTGTTCATCTTTGTTTTTCCGATTACGAGTTCTAACAACTCCAACCTTTTTTCAAGGATTGTTTTTCTAATTTATCATAGTGGTCCATGCACATATTGCTGTGACTAAGATTTTCATGATTGAAATCTTAATCTACAACTCACTTAAGGGAGCTATTCTAATCTGTCTAAACAAAGAGCACTTCTACAAAATAAAGGGCAAAATCATAGAGAGATAACGACAAATACGAAGTATACAAGATTCAAAGTGAACATAGGTTGGAGCCTCGAGGTAGGACATACCTAGAAAATTCAAATTAGGGACATATTATATTCCTGATTGGAAAAGAATAGCCTTGTTTTATACACATAAAGCAACAAAATATACTCTATCCTCCCAATTGTTTGCGTATCTTTATCTTATCCTTTGAAATGTGATTCATAAGTTGTCTACGTAGAGACTCCCCTGCATTGCCATTTGGAATTAGAATTTACTTATCATATCTTTATACCGAAATTATGTTTTCCCCTAAATCAATAAACTTTTAATTTGTCAAGCATTTATTTCCTCCGTCCCAATTTAAGTATAACATTTGATCAAAAAATACTTTATTTTTTTGGTCCAATATTGCTCTTAAATTGGGCGGAGGGAGTACTTGTTAAGTCTTAAGAGTCCGGTTAAATGTCTACTCGTGAGCCACCTCAATAACAATATTTTCTTTTTTTTTGAAAGAAACCTAAATAACAATATTAAAGCATGTGATCCCTTGCCTTTTATTATGAATAATTTATCATATTCTTTTGCACAATTTTTTAATACCATATGTAAAATTTTATGTGGTTGCATGCACAATTTAATTAGGGCATAACATACAATCTCATTAATTTGGTATTTGGTCTTTTTATGCGATTGTTAGACCATATAACCAATTTAAATATATTCATATGCACATACCAATTTAAATATATTAAGAATAGAATTATGGGAACAAAGTTAAATAAAGGGGATTAGAATATGATTTTGAAATGGGGAGTTTATGCTTTCGAATTTTTGTAAGTTTAAAAGGAGATGTATGGGAAATTGATACTACTACATACACGGTAAAAAAAGTACGCTTTGTACAGACCCATAATCTAAACTTAAGTTTAATATAGATTGGGTTTACACTAAACTTATTATAGACCCGGTACAAAACTGAAAAGTTAAGGTTTAACAATCAAAAGTTAAGGTTTAACAATCAAAAGTTAAGGTTTTGTAATCAAAAGTTATGTGTTATGAATGAAAAGTTAAGGTTTGTTTTAAAAGTTAAGATTTTTGTAATTAAAAGTTAAGATTTAGCAATTAAAAGTTAAGTGGTCTACACTATTTTTAGTGTGCATCAGGTCCACCCAAGAGTTTCTCATAATCTAATTGATTTAATAACGTTCGTTGTCCATTGTGGGAATAGGATATTGTGGGCTTTCTTATTTTCGTTAGCATTTTAATTCCAAACTAATGTAGGGACAAAGTGAAAGCAGAGTATTTTGTTTATTTGGATAATAAACCTTTTTTTTAAATAAAATAAAGGAAAACCAATCACTCAACCAGTAGTTGATTCACTTGATAGTAACGACATTCTTGATTTTTTTTGGTTCCGACAGTGAAGACTGAAGAGAAAGATTAATTGCATACTCTATTGAGATTCTGACCTGCCACCCTCACTCCTATTGTAGGAGATTTTGATGGCCAAGATGACCAAAGTTGGATTACAATAAATGAATTTATAGTATTTGTCTTAACACCTAGAGTATTTTGAGATTGTCAATTTTTTAAAATATTTTTTACTAGTTGGTAAGTATTTAAAATATAAGAGCATTGTCATTCATGATAAATTTGGTCATGAATTATAGCTGATGACATAAAAAAACATAGATCATGCATCCCACTCATGTCACAAAAAAAACCATCCCATGTATTATTTGTCATCAGCCAAGAAAAAATACATGAGATGATTTAAATCATCAAGTTAGTCATAAGAGTGGGCCCCACTATTGGGTGAGTAAAATATATTTTTTATTTCTGATAACACACCTAAAAACGGTGCATTTTGGTCAGTGGGAAGCTCCCCAAACACCAAAACACAACGTTTCAAGCTGGCATAAATTTAAAAAAAAAACCTGCTGCATGTCTGACGCAGGTGTCAGAGATTCACCAATGAGAAGTTGACATCATGTCCTTTTGTCATATTGATAATTGTATATTCAAACTTTTTTTTCTCACAAATTACAAAGTAAAAAAATATAAACAAATTACCAAAATTCATATTTTTGTATGATTTACAATTTGACATCCATTTTGATATATTTTCATAAAATTTTATAGTTTTAATTTTCTCTCTATATGAAAACACTTTAAGTCATGAGTGGGGTATAATTTGTCATGAAACATGATATTTTTTGTAGTAGAGAGAGAAAGTGATAGAGAGAGAGGGATGACAAAAAAGTTTAACTCATGAGTGAGAATGGTCTAAGAGGTCTTAAGTGTAACCTGTTACACCAAA
Organism: Patellifolia procumbens; assembly: GCA_947645195.1. Taxonomy (NCBI): domain Eukaryota; kingdom Viridiplantae; phylum Streptophyta; class Magnoliopsida; order Caryophyllales; family Amaranthaceae; genus Patellifolia; species Patellifolia procumbens. The sequence continues at coordinate 9,095,492 of CANSGD010000144.1, forward strand.
AGTTATGGTGTAAAAGGGATTAGTTCCATCCATTTTCGACCATTTTACATCTTTAACAATTTTGTAGCATTTTTCAACAATTTCACTCGCATCCGCTGTCATTACGGGAAAACCCACCCCCACCACCAACAACCCCATCCCAACCACCTAAATTCGTGCCCCACTTCCCGAATCTAGCCCCACCTGACCTAAAACCTACCCTCACCGCTCGAAATACCATCCCTAGCTACCCTCCGGAAACCAGCCTCGTTTCCCCAAGCTCCAATCCAGAAACATTATTGAAAACCCACACTCGCTAGTGGCTGAGAAGGAGAATTTGGTTGGTCTTGGAGGCGGTGATGCTTTGGGTTGGTCAGTGCTTGTCGGAGAAGAAGGACCGAGCGGATAGAATTTTGAAATTTTGAAATAGGACAGACTATTACACGTTATGCTTTAACAGTTGTACGTAATATTTTCTGATTAAAAATATAATGGTCAAATTTATACATCGATAAATATAAAAGGTTCACTAAATTCTTTTAAAACAAATGTTGACATTTCTATATGATTTGGGAGGGATTTTTATTTAGCAAATGAAAAAAATGAGGGAATCTTATATTAAAGGAGGTGCAATATTTAGGCAAGTTGGCCTTACGGCCTTGATCCCACAATCCACATAATGAGGGAATTCTAACTTGTAAGATAGATGATGAAGAGTATAAAAAGATTCAATAATAATGGCTAACTTAGAGAATCATAGGATCAATTCGTCAAAAGCTGATCCGCCAAATTGCTACATCATAGAACAAAATCGAGATAAGAAATAGGCCCTGTTTGGCAATGAGGGGTTTGGTGTAAAAAGAGAGTTTTAGACCCAATTTAGAGTTTTGACCCAGTCAAAACTCTAATATGCTTGTTTGGTAAGTATAAGAGTTTTTGGGTGAAAACTCTGAAAATGGAAACGCTGCAAAATGCAACGTTTTCTTGAGAGTTTTCCAAAGCAAAAATTTTGAAGACTATTTTACCCATTATTAAGTCTAAATTATATTGAGCATCATCATTATTATCACACAGCACAAAACCACCAACACTCCCATAGAAATCGACCACCATACGCCACCATTGAGACTCACCCAAAAACAATCCACCAGGCCACCAGTAGAAGTTTAGAACCACCACTAAAAATACCAGAATTCACCAAAGATATGACTAAAAATCTGGAAAAACGATCGACAAAAATTGACCAAAACAACGGTGCTTTGTGATGGTGGAGAGAATACATTATGATGGTGATTGTGTGCTTTGGCGGGTGGCGTTTGTTTTGGTGAGTGGCGATTGATTGCAGTGGGCATACACAAATGGCAGATGGTTGTAGTGAGGAGAGAGAAAGTGGTAGTGGGCGATAAAAATTGATGATGGTAGTGATGGTGATAGAGGTAGAAGATGATGAAGGTGAGAGAAAGGGTTGAATATGGGTAAATTTTTTTATTATGAAAGTAATTTGTGGATGGAAGTAAATGGAGGAGAGAGAGGCGGTGGAAGAGGTTTATGTTTGTTGAATTGTTTTTTTAAAGTATTGGTAGAACACTAGAAGGGGTTTATTAGTTTTACTATTTTTTTTGTTATGTAATTATATGAGGTTTAAATGGAAAATTAAATAAGACAAATTAATAAAGACCAAATTGACCAATATCTATAATTATCATTTTATATCATAAAATACTTATCAGCTTTAACCAAACAGTTAAGTGTTACCAAACACATCAATACAAACAGCAGTCAAATACGCAGTCAAATCCTTTAAAGAAAAAGGTAAAACTCTAACAGCATACTCTAAACTCTAAGCTCTAAACTCTAAACTCTGTTTGCCAAATAATCTCATTCTAGCGCGAATTGGCCGTCAATGGCTCCAAGTTGCATTGCATGTAGGATGCTACTCATATAGCATGCCAAAACATGCGCACTATGAAGTTAAGGTAAAAATAGATTGCAATAGTTTTACCTTCATTGTTATCGAAGAGATTATGCATCATACATCTGGGTGTATAATAAGCATGGTACATCCAAAATTATTTGAGTCAAAAATAGTCTTAGGTGTATCATGCTAATGTTACACCCAGGTGTATAATAAAAATAAAAATTGTAGTTATGAAACGAAAATTTTAACTCTTACAATTTTCAATTCTCCATTACACTCCCTTCCTCCTTTAATATCGTGTTTGTTTCTCATTTCGCAAGGGAATTAAGAAAATTATCATTTTTTTAAATAAAATATTTATAAGTACTTGTATAGTTGTATTGGATAAGTGTTTGCATTAGAAATATAAATATTAAACTTTTTATGTAAAAATAAGGACAAATATCAAATGAAGGTCATGTGCCTACAACTTTTCATGTAAAAATGAGGACAAAACATGAAGACAAATTGTTAGTGATGATATTTTAGGAATAAAATATTCAATTAGAATCAATTAAATTAAAAAAAAATTATTTTGGAACACTCAAAATGAAATACAAGCATTATATTATGCGGCGGATGAAGTAAGAGTTTGTGTTTTAATATACAAATACTACTCCTCAATATTTTGCATAACTTCATATGTTTTACAGCTCCTTTATGTAGATTTTCATTTATAAGTAAAAGTTATAAGAGGTTACCGTTCAAAAGAAATAGCGAAAATATCCTACCAAGGTAATAATAACCTAGACACTAAAAGATACTTTCGCTGTTTTAAAATAAGTGATACACTTTATGTATTCACATTTTAAACATTAATATATATAATTATGAATAAGTAAAAACTATAAAAAGTTAATATTCAAAAAATACACATTGAGACGAATCTAACAAGATCTCACGTGACTATATTTTTCCTAAAATGTAAATCACCAAAACTAATTAAAGTGTAAACTGTGAATTGTAAACACTAGCAAATATGTCATTTATTTTGAAACATAATGGTAACATAAACACTATAGTCGCCACAATTAAAAAAAACACTATATTATGGAAGAAAGAAATTAATATCTACATACCAAATTGGGCCATAAAAATCCAAAAGTCAACAATCTATTTGGAGTCTGTTCTTCAACAATATTTTTTCAAATTTATACGGACGATTCAGAAATATATTGTCCTTGTAGCTACAACAAATCGTCAGATTGTTTCTTTTCAAAAGTCGTGTGTTCTAGCTATATGTACAGGAGATGCACCACAGTACAAGATCAACTTAACCATGGTAGTTTGATGAATGAAACCTTTATTTGTTTTATTTTTCTTAATCTTTTTATTAGATTTAAATCTTTATTTTAGACGTCGGGATGACCCTTCAATAATGAATTTATTTTACCATAAAAAAATATAGTGTAATAAACATTATAAAATAAGTCTCTCCAACTTATTTTTAGTTCGGTATTCCGTTTAATTCAGTACGGCTCTATTCAGTTGAGTTCATTCTATTCAGCTCCATTCATATTTAACCATTTTTGCATTGTTAATATTAGTATTATTGTTGATCAAATTTATCTTACCAATTTACTCTTACTATTATTTTTTTGTTGTTATTATTATTGTTACTATTAGTATTGCTAAATATTATTTTGGTATATCTTTACTTATTATTATTATTATTATTATTATTATTATTATTATTATTATTATTATTATTATTATTATATATCAAACAAGCTCAAAAAATTTATTAGAAATAGATTAGTGGGAAGCGATATACTATCTAGGCCCCAACTCCTTTAGCTATAGCAAAACAAATGATAGTAAAGATATTAGCCGCAGCTCGTGGCCCAATATCCTGAGCCATGAAGAATTTTTGTATACGTTTCAGCAAGGTAATAACATGCTTCTCTAATTCTCCTAATGAAGAGAAGAAGAAATGGAGAAAACCATATCCAATAGTCGCACACTTAGCCTCATACTTGACACGTACGTTTGCGTTGTGCCACGTCAATTACCACACGACCAGGCACGGAGTCAGACATCCCAGATTGTGTTAAGGGCGATGACCTGTCAGATCAAAACACACATCAAGCCCCCTATCCCAAGAGTAGATTAACATGTCTGCGAGACGAAGGGGTTTGTCATGCCCGTTACATAATCCAATATCAATTTCCTTACCAGCAGAAATCCCAGGCCGATAGCAGAAATCTACTAGGGTGTCACGAACGAGTGAACGACATTGTGTAAAGATACTATATTGCTAATTATTATTTATTATCATTATTGCTAATTATTATTTCTATATTATCAATTCTTATTCTTATTATAATATAATACTTCCTCCGTTTTGCAATACTCGCAACATTTCTTGTTTGCATATTATCCAATGCAATACTTTGAACCTAAAATGTCTCTAATTATCGATAAGAAAAAATTATAAAAAGTTGACAACATTATGATAGTACGCATTAACACGAATCATTTAAGTCCCAACTTCACTATATTTTTTCTTATACACTTGTGAAAAAATATAACATAAAAGTGATAGATGAATAGTAGTTACTATGCTAATGTTGTGAGTATTGCGAAACGGAGGAAGTATGTATTACTATCAGACATAATTGTTCTTATATAATTATCATCAAGTTTTGATATATTATCATTATCATTAATAATAATTATTACTATTAATAATTATTGGTATTATCATTGATTATTATTATTACTATTACTTACTTATTTATAATTATCAATTAATAGAAGTCAAAATATTATTATCAATATTCATCAATTACCATTATTCATTAATTATCATTATTAATTATTTAGTATTATTACTTATCAATATAATGATTACTGCCCCGTTTCTTTTTAATGATTATACTTTGACTTTTGACACTATTCACAAATTTCACTTTGATTATCATTTGTGACTATCACTATGTAATAATTTATTGTTATGAATTTATTGAGCTCCCTTTAGTTCAGTTTAGCTTAGTTCAGGTCCATATAGTGCAGTTCAGTCAAGCACATTTATGCCGAAGAGAACAAGCTAAGTCAGATTTAAGGAGAAAACTTTTATTAAAAAAAAAGAGAATAGGATAACTAATTCTAAACATCCCCCCCCCAAAAAAAAACAACTAACATATAATAGTTATCAAAATAAACGATGTAATTTTAACATAAAATTAGACCGACCTAAACTCTCATTCTATTAATAAGTACATTACATCTCACTCTATACCAACACCATTTCTAGACATTTTGCACGCAACAACCTAGTCAAATGAGTATGAGTAGTTAATAAGATGAGTATGAGTTAGCCAAATGAGTATGAGTTATCAAAATGAGTATGCGTTAGCCAAATGAGTATGAGTTATCAAAATGAGTATGCGTTAGCCAAATGAGTATGCGTTAGCCAAATGAGTATGAGTTAGTCAAATGAGTATATATGAGTTACCTAAATGAGTATGAGTTTATCCTTATAATCTACTATTATTACACAAAAATGCTATTGGAAGCATATAGCTTTATCATGTACTTCAAGGTATACCTAATATTCGATCTTCGCATTTCTTTATTTCACTTTTATCCACGAACTACAATAAAAAATTTAGAAAAATTCATCAAACTTACCGAATGAATTCAACTAGTCACTGAATGGATTCAATTAATAATTGAATAAATTAAATATCGTGATTATTGAATGTATTGAACAAGTCACAAAAGGGATTAAACTAGTCCCTAAATTCAGAGAGACGGTTTGTGCTCTTTTTAATATTGAGTTTGAGCCATTGTCTAATTTAAATTTTAAAACTAGCTGAATGAAGGCAATGATGATATAATAAGAGATTAATCATCGTACACTCCGATGAACCATGAGCATGGTGCACCCAAAACTATTTTTTTTGTTTATTACTCATTTTGACGTATCCTAATGAGCAAAATTTAAACGTCCAAATGAACAAAAAAATTATTTTGGGTGCACTATGTATATGATACACTTGATTGTATATAGTAACAATATGTTTGGATAACAAAGGAGGATGGAAAGGGAGGGGAAGGAAGGGGAAGGAAAGGAAGATGAGGGAGTAAGTGCGATTGCATTTTCCTGAAAAATCTTTCCAATATGAGAGGATTTGGTTCATTATAGAGGGATGGAAAATCAATCCTTCAATTTCCCTCCCCTTAAGGGCATGGTTGGAATAAGGGTAATATATTAAGGGGGTAATAAAAGTCAAACATAAGAAAACTAAGGCATTTATAAGTGATGATAAAGGGGATAGAACAGTGGTGGAGAGGACAGGGTGGTGTTGGTAGAAAGGAAATGGAAGAAAGAGGGAAATTATTACCCTTCTTAGTTACCTAGCTAGGGGTAGTGATGAGTTATTATTACCCCCATAATGAGGGTAATAGTTCTCCTATTTCTTTTATTTCCTTCTTACCAAAACCACTTTATTCTCTCCACCACCACTCTATCCCCTTTTATTATGACCTCTAGAACTCTTAGTTTTCTTATGGTTGACTTTTATTACCCCTTGATACGTTAACCTCATCTTAAGCATACTCTAAGGGTCCGTTTGATAGGGTGTAAAACGTTTTCCTTGAAAATTGTTTTCCCATTTTACATTGTTTGATTTGGAGTAAAACATTAAAATGTAAAACTTGGGGTGGAAAATCATTTTCCACAAACATTTTCCCTCACAATTGAAGTAATTGAATATTTTACCTGTTGTCCATCGACTACGCCTTTCGGCCTGATCTTAGGCCCTGACTCATTTTCCGTGGTAGTTCAACCAAACAATGAAAAATGTTTCAAATGGAAAATCATTTTACGTGCAACCAAACAACGGAAAACTTTAGTAAAAATGAATTTTCCAATGTAAAAGATTTTTCAAGGAAAATCATTTTCATCTAAAAGCATTTTACACCCTACCAAACGGAGCCTAAGCGTCATCCAAATAAGAACAATAGGTACATTGTGGACGCGCACCTACGTAGAGGAAGGTGCACCCACCTTAAACGCAACCCGAAAACAACAAAACGCAGACAAACTCTCTAATCTGTCACACGGAATGAACAATGGTTCATTTTCAATGAACAATAGTTTATTTCCAATGAACAATCAAAACCGAAAATTTTACCCCTTTCTCTCTCCACTTACAAAAATTTTCTCTCCTTTATTATCTCTTTCTTTCATTTTGATTCACTTTCCTCTCTTCCATTTCTCTCTCCTTCATTTTCTCTCTAAAATTTCTGCATCTTCTTCCCAAAAACTCATTCAATTCACCTTTTTCATCCAAATTTCAAGCCAAATTCAACCCAACTTCAACACATCCAACTTATATTTGTAAAAGAACCACACATATTTATCATTTTCACTCTAAATTTCGGATTTCAACCCTAAAAATCATTTTAAACTTCAAACTAAACCCCATGAAAGTCTAAACTCATACAACAACAAAGCAATTTCGAATGGTAACACTTTGTGTGTGAATGATAATGTAGTTTTTGAGTTTTTTTTTCATAGATCTAAAGTTTGTTTAAATTACTATAACATTACATTCTTTAGAATTGCATATTTGGTAAGTTCATTTTGTTTGAAGAATGTTTATTTTATTTCAATAATGTTCATTTTGTTTGAATGAATGTACTGTAAATATTTGAATGTATGTGTAGATCATGCTGCAACCAAGGAAACGTATGTGCAACAAAGTTTATTAATTTATTTCAATGGTTCACTAGTTTTTCCCTATTGTTCACTAGTTATAGTTCGTAGTTCAATAGTTTCTTTTTATTGTTGATCAATTGTTCACCCTTTTTATTCATTTGTACATTCGTGTTATCCACTTGTTCATTTGATCATATTGTACTATTCAATTGTTTAATCCCATTGTTCATTAAATTCACTCGATTATTTATTTGGTCATATCATTTTATTTTACCCAATTGTTTATTCATTTAATTATCATTTTCATTGTTCACTTGTTCTTTATTGTTCACTAGTTATTGTGTATTTTTCAATAATTATAATCTTTTATTTGTTTAATTACCTGTATTGTTCCTTTATTTTATTCAATTATTTTATTTATTCATTCATTCCATTCAATTGTTTATTTATTTCATTCAATTGTTCATTCATTTTGTTCAATAGTTCATTCTTTTTTATTCAATTGTACACTCATGTTATTTAACTATTCATTTGTTTATTTCAATTATTCAATTGTTCATTAAATTCACTCAATTGTTACTTTGATCATTTCATTTAATTCAGTTGTTCATTCCTATTATCACTAGGACTTTCCTATTGTTCATTGTTCATTGTTATGTTGATATTTTGCTACATTTTGACCCCCATTTCATTACCAAAACGATACATTTCATGCATGGTTCCGCTATATTCCGCTAGATTTTACTCTTGTTTGTAGTTTTGTGTCTTTTGAGTTATTTCAGAGACATTAGAGATATTTGGAGGTGGAATGAACCATTATGGAGCATGGAGATTAACGTTGGAGTTTTAGGATCGCATTCGAGTTCATTTGGGTGCATTTGGATGCTTATTTGGACCCGTTTGACTTGAACCCAATCAGGTTCATACCTGACCCGATCGGGTTGATATTCGAAGATTGCAGTTTTGGTGATTTGTGCCAGGACCCGATCGGGTTTGACTCGATATGACGGAGTTCTATCTTTTTACGAACTTTTTCTTTAGTTATTTTTGTAGAGTATAAATAGGTTTTGATTACCAATTGTAACCGATTTCTAATTACTGAGTTTTGGACTCTTATTATTCATAGTTTAGACTAAACACTCTTAGTTTTCCATCTCAATTACTTTGTTATTATTTGCTTTTGAAGATTGAAGATTTCGGATTCATCAATTAAATTCAAGTTTGATTTCTCTATTTCCTTTCTAATTCTTAATTATGTATTTGATTATCCTTATTGTTGCTATCTCCATAATTAGTGAGTAGTTCTAATTCTAGAATTGAGTTGAGTCCTAGCATGAATTGATCGCTTTATTTCTATTAATTCCATGTTATTGAATCGTTCGATTAGTGTTTGATAGGTTTGTTTTCATCATCATTTTGCATCATTGTTTTGCCCTAGTTTCTATTGTCAATGAAAGTTGGAATTGAAATTGGGATTTCATTGTTAGCAATTTGTTATCTTGTCGATAGAATTTATCAACGAAAGTTGGGATTCAATCTAGTTTAACTTGTCATTAGTTGAGATTCGCACATGAAAATAGTGAGAATCGAGATTGGGATTTTCATAGGCATTGATTCTTAATGCTTCTAATTTTGTATGTTAGCCATGAAAATAGGAAACATGCATAATAGTTAGGCCTTTTGTAGTCACGAAAGTGGTCTTAAAGTAGTTCTTTTCGAAAGAATGTCATCTCTCCTAAGGTTCGATCCTTTAACTGGAATGTAAGTTGTTTCTGATCAATTCATGTTAGTGGTGATGCTCAGTCTTAGTACTTTCTTATCATTGTTATCATCGTTATTGTTATCCTTCTTATTAGTTTAGAAATTAGTTTGATAGTTCTTTTCATCGATATAGAATTGTGTAGCTATATCATAGTCTAGAATAAACTAGTGTTTAATCTTGCACCTCCCTGTGTTCGACCCGTTAGTGCTACGACACCGTTCACTTGAGGTATTAAAATAAAACTCTAACATTCATTAGTTTTTACCTGTTATTCATTGTTGACTATTTCTTTTAATTTCTACTGTTCAATATTTTTCATCATTTGTTCATTGTTTATTCTATTGTTCACCTACCTATATTATTCAATTGTTCAATTTTTTTATTCAATTGTAGACTCATGTTATTTAATTGTTCATTTAATCATATCATATTATTCAATTGTTCATTAAATTCACTTAGTTATTCATTTGATCATTTTATTTAATTCAATTGTTCATTCCTATTGTTCACTAGGACTTTTCAGTTGTTCATTGTTCACTAGTTCTTACTTGTTATTCATTGTTAACTAGTTATTTTCTACTGTTCAGTATTCTTCATTATTTGTTCAATTGGTTACTCTATTGTTCATCTACCTATATTGTTCATTAATTTTGTTCAGTTGTTCATTCTTTGTAACAATGTTCATTCATTTTATTTAATATTTTACTAGTACTTCACTGTTATTCATTACAGCTTTCTCGTTGTTCATTTTTCAGTAGCTCATTTTTCTTAATCATTCATTTTATTCAATTGTAAATTAATTCTTGACCTAATATTCATTCTTTGACATCTAATGTTCATTGTCCACTTCATGAATGTGCAGAAGTAATAAAACAAATACACCACCTGCTACAACCAAACCCCACACACCAACCAATACCGCTACTGATGGCAAAACCGGACCACGGAGATCAAAACCATAAAGGCCAAAACCCCTGCTGCGAATTCACGTATCGTTGGATGTGGAGATGGAGAAAGCGCGGTCCAGCGTGAGGATAGGAGGTGATCAAGACAAATCCCATAATACAAGGGAGACATTATGACTTCTTAGCGGTCGTTGCTTTAGTTAGTTAGATAGTATAATATTGTAAATACGTCATTTGTATATTTTTTTACAGCATTTTATGCTAAACATTGTACTCGTTCTTCGGAATCAATAAGAATATTTGGTTTTTATTTATTTTCGTATTGTTCTTAAATCATTTCTCACTGTTTTTATTCAATTCATCCTAATTGACGTTATTGAATCGTCGGGTCAAAAAGGAATAACAATTATAGATAAATGAACAAATGATTATTACATGTCAAATCAACAAATACTAATCTAGATATATACTTATATATGAATGAACATCAAATCGGGAATTATGAACAGGTATATTCATCTAATGAACATTTAAGCAAACATAATGAACTTTTTTACTAGCTATATGAACAATTGAGCAATCATCATGAACACCGATAATAAGTACTTAAACATTATCAATACCAAACTTAATTGATAACAATAATATATGAACATTAGAGCAGACATAATGAACATGTGTACTAATAAGATGAACATTAGATAGCAATTGACAACACAATATAAATGGTCGCAATTCTTAACAACAGATCAAACCCAATGAACTTGTGTAACAAGTAGATGAACCATTAAGCAAACATAGTGAAAATTGACAATAAGTACTTGAAAGTTATCAATACCAAAGTTAATTGATAACAATTCATGAACATTAGAGCAGGCACAATGAAAGTGTGTGCTTATAAGATGACTAATGCATCATAGTATGAAATTTGATAATAAGTACTTAAACATTAACAATATAAAATTTCATTGATAATAATTGACAATACAAAATTTCATTGATGACAATCCATATCAAACAAAATGAACTTTTGTACCAAGTAGATGAACTTTTGAACAAATATAATAAATATTGATGATAAGTAGTTAAACATTATCAATACAAAAGTTCATTGATAACAATGCATGAATAGTAGAGTAGACACAATGAACATGTGTACTAATAAGATAAATAATAGATCATACATAATGAATTTTAACAATAACTACGTAAACATTAACAACAAATTTTTTTATTGATAACAATACATCCCATTTGTCATTTTCATCAATTAAGTACAGAATAGTCACCTATTCATTTTTCGGTTCTTTACAAATATTGTAAATCTTCTTTTTTTATTATTACAAAAGGATGTAAAATTTCCCACTCATATGGTCATTTTAAATTAACTATTGTTTCTTTATCTACTTATTGTAGAAATCTATTCCTCATTTATACATAAAATTATATAAGAATAGTAGCCTGTTCGTTTAATATATCCATAGGTTCATCGTATGATAATTGATGTTCATTAGTTATTGTATAAATGGGCAAAACAAAATTTCATTTGTTTCTCATTCATGTACATAAGTCATGGGCAAAACAATTTCCTAGCAATACTAAATGTTGTTTGTCTTTTTCCCATGTATATTTATTTTCAACAGGTGTTCATTCCGTGTCAAACATAAGGAGAATGCTGATTTGTGGTTTGTTTTTGTTTTTTTTCTTCTAATGTTAATTTATTCAGGCCTGATGTTCATTTCGTGTCAGACACAATCTGGGCTGTTTTTTCTTGCTGTGTTTTGTTCTGTTGTTGTTGTGTTTTACTTGGGCGCACCTACCTCTCTGTAGGTGCGCGTCCAAGATGGAAATTGCGAAATAAAAAAGCATGAATCCCTCTTTTTCTCTTATCATTATTTACCTTCATTTTCCTCTATCCAAACAAGCTCTAAAATTATACTGATAAAACGTATGTGGTAAGGATTATCCCCCAACTCAATGCGACAGGTTGTTATATATACTCGGATTATGAGTGGATGCCACTTGAAATATCACTATTTGATTAGTGCCGCCGCTCAGTTATGTCGCTTTGCGGCTGCCCAGCTTTCACTAATAAAAGTCCTCCCAATTATTATTTTTTCTTGAGATACTCCCTCCGTCCCATAAAGTTATTCCCACTTCTTGAATATATGTGAGGTATAAAATAATGAAATGGGAAGAACTTTGTGGGACGGAGGGAGTAGAAAATTATTGTTAATCAAACACATTCTCAGTTTGCCATTATTCAGGAAAATAAATGCAATTTTTAGTTAATCTGTACGAGAATTATGAATGATTGGAACGATGTTTACAAAACAACTCAGAAGAAAGACCCTTAGTAAAAATATCAGCAACCTGCAACTGTGTCGGAACGTGCTTGACCTGAAGTCCACCTTTAGCAACCATCTCACGAACAAAATGATAATCAACATCAATATGCTTACTACGATCATGATGAACAGGATTGGCAGTAAGATACATAGAAGAAACATTGTCACAATAGAGAATGGTAGGCCGTCGATGAAAATACCCTAAATCAGCCAACAATTGACGTATCCAAATTGTTTCGGCCGCAGTGTAGGCAACAGCACGATACTCAGCTTCAGTAGAAGACTTCGAAACAGTAGGTTGCTTCTTAGAGCGCCAGGAGATCAAATTCTTCCCTAGGAAGACAGCATAACCAGTAGTAGAACGCCGAGTGTCAGGACATCCGGCCCAATCAGCATCAGAGTAGGCAACAGTCACAGTAGGAGAGCCAGTACTATGAAGAAATAGCCCATAATCAGAAGTTCCCTGCAGATACCTGAAAATTCTTTTCACAGCATGAAGGTGAGTAGTACGAGGCGCATGCATAAATTGAGAAACCGAATTAACAGCATAGGCAATATCAGGACGAGTCATAGTCAAATATTGCAATGCACCAACCATACTACGATAATCTGTGGGATCAGCAAGAAGTTCACCATCTAAGAGAGAAAGAGTGACACGAGAGACAACAGGAGTACGTACGGGTTTGACAGTATGAAGATGAAATTTTTGAAGAAGATCAACTACATATTTGTTTTGAGACAAAAGCAAACCCTGAGGAGTACGTAAGACCTGAATGCCTAAGAAATAATGCAAATCACCCAAATCCTTCATAGCAAACTGGGCAGAGAGAACACTGATAAATTTCTGAAGCAAAGAGGAACTACTACCTGTAAGCACAATATCATCAACATATAGCAAGAGAATGATAATATGACTACTGTGTTTGAGAGTGAACATGGAGGTGTCACAACTGCTGCACTTGAAACCAATAGAGAGAAGAAAATTGCTGAAACGAGAGAACCAAGCTCTAGGAGCTTGCTTCAAACCATAAATGGATTTTCGTAACCGACAAACATGATGTGGTTGAGAAGGGTGTTCAAAACCAGGAGGCTGACGCATATAGACTTCCTCATTGAGGAAACCATGAAGGAAAGCATTTTTAACATCGAGTTGACGAATAGGCCATTTAAAAGTAGCAGCAAGAGTAAGAACTAAGCGAACAGTAGTAGGCTTAATAACAGGACTAAAGGTTTCAAAGTAGTCAATACCTGCCTGCTGATGATTACCAAAAACAACAAGTCTGGCCTTAAACCGCTCCACAGAACCGTCAGAATTATATTTAATCTTATACACCCACTTACAACCAAGAGCGTTTCTATTGTTGTTGCGAGGCACAAGTTCCCATGTATCATTCTTAATTAATGCTTCATACTCGTCACGCATGGCTTGTTGCCAACGTGAATCCTTAGACGCTTGCTTAAAATTAGACGGTTCAGACTCAACAACATCGGTTTTTAAATCCAATAAATTCCTAGTTGAAATGATTCCGTCTTTTAGACGCGTGGTCATGGTATGAACATTAGTAGGATCGACACACTTAGACAACTTTCAAGAACGCCTAGGGGGAGGGACGATAGGAGACGGGGGCGACTCAAGACTAGAAGGGGAGGGGACGTTACACCCATGAGGAGAGATGGCGTGTGACGGGGAAGGGTGCAGTAGACCTCCCGCGGACGCAGGGGGCTGCTGCGGACTAACAGCAGTGGGGGAGAGACGCGGCAGCTGCTCGCTGCTGCTGGGCGAGGGCTCTACGGGCACGCATGGGACCTGCGGGCAGGCAGCGTGATGCTGCGTATGCTCGCGGGAACCTGCGGGCGAGGGTAGGTGAGGCGCGGGCTCGCAGGCATTCTGTGAGCAGGCAGCGGGTTGCTGCATGTGCTCCCGTAATGCTGCGGGCTCGTGGGAGGGGAGACTCGAGGACACAGGCCGTGGGTCACTAGACAAAGAAAACCACACTAAGGGGTCAAGAGACTCAGTCATAGATGAACCAATGGAAGAGCTAGACACGAGGGCGCGATAAGGAAATTTCCGTTCACTAAACAACACATGACGACTCGTGTATACTTTGCCAGAAACAGGATCAAGACATCGATAACCCTTATAATTTGATGCATAGCCAATGAAAACACATTGAATCGACTTCGCCTGTAATTTATTGATTTTAGGATCTAAAAACAACGGAAAACAAGCACAACCAAAACATTTCAAAAACTCATAGGAGGGGGGACGATGAAAAATTTTAGCAAACGGGGATGAACCCTGCAATGCCGAACTAGGAAGACGGTTTATTGTATAAACCGCCGTATAACACGCATCAACCCAATATCGAGGTGGCAATTCAGATTGAATAAGCATAGTGCGGGCCATCTCGATAATGGTGCGATGTTTCCTTTCTGCAGCACCATTCTGCGCTTGTGTCCGAGCACAAGACTTTCGAAAATAAATTCCCGAATCACAGAAATGTTGTAGTAAAGGAGTGTTATCAAATTCACGTCCACCATCACTTTGGAAAAATTTAATTTTGGAATTAAACAAGTTCTCAACAAGTTTTTGAAAATCTAAGAAGGTCGAATAGACATCAGATTTCAATTTAAGTGGATATAGCCAAGAAAATCGTGAATAATCATCAACAAAAACCACATAATACTGAAAAAACTGATTAGATTTAACTGGCGATTGCCAAAGATCACTATGTATCAAATATAAGGGATAGGGGGCACGATGAGTCACAGACTCAAAAGGCAAACGATGTATCTTTCCTAATTTGCAATGAACACAATCGTCATGAAACTTAGAATTACATGAAATTAAGTTCTGTGAACGTAAACTTCCTAAGACTCTAGCAGAAGGATGTCCAAGGCGAGTATGCCAAACATCTCCAGACTCCTTGGTGGCTATGAGGGCAGGAACAGATGACTCTGGGCAGACTCGGGAAGACTCTGAACGAACGCTGGAAGACGACTCTGACTCTAGGATATGAGGCTGAATAGGGTAGACACCATTCCTACTGATTCCCCGCAACAGAACTGCCCCCGTGGTCTTGTCCTTAACACAAACAGAAGACTCGTCAAAACAGACTATGCAAGAATTATCCTGACATAACTTTTGAACAGACATCAGATTATGTTTTAACTGGGGAACATGACACACCTTCGTGAGGCGAAGGGGGCGACTAGGGGAAGACAGAATCATATTACCAAGTTTATTAATGGGAAGTCGTGTGCCATCACCAACAACAATAGAACTCGAACCAGTGTAAGGAAGAGCATTAGATAGCTTACCATCCTGTGAGGTCATGTGGGAGGCGGCTCCAGAATCTGGATACCAAACGGAGTCATTCGTTTCACCACCAACAGACAGTGCAGCTAGGGCACGTGTGACACCATCAGGAGAGGAAGGCACAAAGCTATGATTGAAGCGTTGAGGACAATAGGCGGCTTGGTGACCTGGATACCAACAAAGACCACAAGTATCTGAAGAAGGAGTGTTGGCTAAATTGCCGTTAGATGGATTACTTCCTGCTGAAGACAAATCATTAGCAACATAATTGGCACAAGAATAATCAACATATGAAACATTATGAAAATTACCCATACCATTAGCGCGGCCTGCATTGCCACGACCACCCTGTCCTCCATTGCCACGACCATTGTTGTTGCCACGACCACCTTTGTTGCGATTGTTCCTGTGCTTATTCTTACCACCCCCTTGACCCTTGGGATTCGAACCACCCGAAGTAGATGATTGAGAACCCGAAGAGACAGACTGAACTGCAACCAAGGCTTGATGCGCAGTGGGTGCCTCATCATAAGCACGTATAGCCTTAATACGTTGCTCATGTTGTAGAAGTTTGGGGTGAAGATCATCAAATGTCAAGGAAGATTGAAATTGCAACAAAGTGGTAACAAGAGGATCATAATCACGATCCCTATCCAAAGAAGTCAAGGTATACTGAACAAGATCATATTGAGAAACAGGGCACTGAATAGCAGCTAAAGAGTCAACAATAACTTTAATCTCACGGAGAAAAGACTCCATAGACTGCTGTTCAGGTTTCTTTATATGACTCAAACGACCTTTGAGTTCCATAGTCCTAGCCATACTAGCCTGTAAGAAACGAGACTGCAACCTATTCCAAATCTCCACAGCAGTATGCAATTCATGAACATCCATCATAACATCACGAGAAATAGATGCATATAACCACAATTTAATTTGTTGATCAAGTCTCATATACTCATAAAATTGTGGATTAGGCAAAGAACAACCATGATTATCAAGTAAAGTAGACGGAGGAATCGGAATAGTACCTTCGACAATACCAAGAAGTTGATGTGTCGAAAGAAAACACGTAACCTGAGTCTGCCACATAAGATAATCTTCGGGAGTGGCTAACTTAATAGACACAAGCCGAGTGATGTCATGATGGGTGAGTGATGCGGCAGTGGGCGTAGGAGGTTGTTTGTACGCCGGAAACACCGTCGAAGGTGGTTCAAAACCGGGGGGAAAACGCGTGGGACTCCGGGAGTGGCTAGGGCTTGCGTGGAAGCCAAACAACGTCGCGTCCTGGTGCGGTGGTGAAGACCACAACGCAGCACTGGTCAAACCACCACTAAAGGGTGGCGGAGCACCGACGAAAGGGGCTGTGGTGGCGGTGGTGTATGGAAAACCACCGTGGCCAGCGAACAAACCACCATTGGAAGACCCTGCAACGTCTAAGGGACGTGTCTGCGCTGCTAGGGGAAGGCGAGACTGCAGGGGGCTGCTGCCGGCGCCGGAGGAGACAGGCGGAGCAGCAGTGGTGGCCGGAGTAGATGCCATGCCGGAGCGTTTGTGCGTGAGGCGTGTGTAGTTAGGGTTAACGAAAAGAAACCCTAAAAAAATATTAAGCGGAAGAGAGAAAAAAAATTAACCTAGACTCGTGATACCATGTACGAGAATTATGAATGATTGGCTAACCTGTTTAGGTTGCCTGGCATGCTATATATATAGAGATACTAAATATCTTTACAAACCCTACTAAGAGTCTAATTACCAAATTACCCTAATATAATCATATCCCTCTTCTCTGTCTACTACAACTCTACAATGTCATCATGTCCATATTAAGCCGAAAATTGCGCAATAACGTAGTCAGCTAGTAATGTCAAACAAGAAAAGACCCTAACCATTAGATATTCAGCATATAATCGGGTTATTAATGTATTTAAAGTATGATACATGTGAGATTGTCAGTGTAAGGCCCTGTTCAGTTCAACTTATTTTTACCGAACTGAACTTATTTTTACAGAACTGAATTTATTTTTGCTGAACTGAACTTATTTTTACTGAACTGAACTTATTTTTGTTGAACTGAACTTATTTTTACTGATTCATGTTGTTTTTTCTTCTTTGCTCTACTGATTTTTACTGAACTGAACTTATTTTTACTGAACTGAACTTATATTTACTGAACTGAACTTATTTTTGCTGAACTGAACTTATTTTTACTGAACTGAACTTATTTTTACTGAATATTATTATTTTAAAGTGAACTGAACAGGGTCTAATAATCCAAATGATTTTCTTTCTTACCGTAATATAATAAGATAAATTGTAAACGAGATTTTATATTAAAAAAATTAAGAAAATAAGCATATTACAATATTCTTATTGCAACGTATATTAGCAGGTCTCCTATGAGACATTCTCATGGACCCACAGTCACTCATATACATAGATGTTTACAAAAAATTCTTAACTATTCCCTCCGTTTCTTTTTGTTTGTCCTACTTTGACCAAATATGTGAGAGCTTTTTGGTCAAAGTAGAACATACAAAAAGAAACGGAGGGAGTATTTGATAAAATCCATAACTATAACTGCTTTTTAGACATGCCTATAAAAAATAAAACTAATGAAACTATAAATATGATAACGGAACCATAAATACTATAACTATTGGGTTTAAATCATAACTAATAGGGTATTGATAGAGTATAAAAAGTTCTTGAGTCTTTAACCATCAGTTTAAACTTTTGATTGAGTTGGTTCCTTGACAAGTATAAATCGTAACTAAGCAACTCCTATCATAATTGACGGGTAAAATTTAACATATGTGCGCTTTAGGATTGGAAAAGGGGAGATTTGAGGGGTAGTATTCATCATACACCAGAGTCTAATTATTTGTACATTTCTCATTTGAACATTTTCAAATAAGCAAAAACTAGACATCCAAATATGCAATAAGCAAAAAAATTATCGTGGGTGTATTGTGAGCATGGAGGTGTATAATAAAAGTTGAATATCTTTTTGGGGGAGGGGATGGGGGTGGTGCTAGATTTTGAGGTGGATTTCGACGACAGGGTTTCTTTTTTAGAATTGACTAAATATAGTACAAACATAACTATTGGTCTGAAAACCATAATGAATGGTCAGAAAATCATAACTAATAGTCATAAAAGTATAATTATTTTGAAAACCTAGTCAGAGGAGTATAACTATTGGTCTCACAAGCATAACTTATTAATTTCACATCATCAACAAGATCTGTGAAGCATGTCATGTCACCCATACGACCCATGAGACTGCTTGTCGTAATTGTATATAATGCAAATAATAAGGCAATAGTTCAATAAATTAACAAAAAAAAATTACAAGAGTTCAATAACACTTCATACCTTATAATATTTGTAATTTTATTTGTGGTTAATAATATTTTGTTTGTGTTAGAATATGTATATCATTTTAGTGGAAATAAAGCAATTTACAGTTTTGAAAATATATATTCACAATGTATATAATTTTCTCTTACACATTCATTCGCTCATTTCTTTACCATTCTTCCTTGTCCCTTTAACTTTTCATTTAAAGAATCAAACAAAGTAAACTAATTAACAGTTGAGATTTTCCTTAAAAGACAGTTTTATGAAAAATCATTTTCTGTTGAAAATGTTTTCCTTCCAACCAAACTGAATCTAAATAGTCTAATTTAATGAAAGTACTTGAAACTAAATGAGTGGATCGAATATCATATTGGTCAACACTACTTTCTTTGTTCTATTGCAAATGTTCTTTGAAGTACTCCAAAGAACACAGTGGAGACAGACTATAATTTTTCTTTTTGGCCTTTTTATTTATGGGGTTACGAATATAGGAAAGTCCTTTGCAAAAGGAGCATAGCAATGAGATTGGAGATATGGTCCATGGAAGTATCTATAGATTGTCTTTTCCGGGATTCAACCATCAAAGTATTTTCGTAGCCTAACAATTTGGAGAATCGCAAAAGATAAAGGTCCCTGGCCGGTGGCCACTAGTATCATTTCTATTATACTCTATTGGTCGTCTCATCCTCCAAATAAGAATGTTCTCTTAAAGTTATAGAATTACGTACACTTGTGATAGATGGTTTGTTCATGACCTTATTAATAGAGTGTTTGAATTTTAAGTTAAAAGTATAAGATTTTGACGCATTAGTTTAAGGATTTTGAATTTTAATATGATACACTTTTAAATTAGAAAGTTATATGGCAAGTTTTTAAATTAAAAGCTTTTACTTTTATCGTCTATCCATAAGCATATGGATGAAATGTTTAATGTTTTAATTATGTAGAGAATTTTCCTCCTGTCTTGATATAGTTTCTCACTGAGTTTAGATTATTTTGAGAAGATAGATGAAAGTTGCATTAAAAAAAATTATCAAATTGAAGTTATACGAAATTTTAAACTTATTCCAACTAAATAGATCGACCCAATTTCACATTCTTCTAACAAGGTAATTTCTTCATCCTAATCTAACGCTATCTCTAGACATCCCGCACCAATCTAATCGTTTCTTTTTTTCCTTTGCTTTAAAATCGTAAGATATATTCTAACCAACTGACCTATACATCATTGTTCTGATGAAGTTATATATGCTGCATCATCTTACCTAAGGTCCAACTCCTATCGGATTTCATTCGGACTTTTATGTTTTCGGATTCGGATAGGACTTTTTCCTTCGGATCGAGTCGGACTCGGGTCGAGGTCGGACTGAATTGCCATCCCTATAATATGCAAGGCTTCAAAAAAACTATTTGTCTAAAAATTGCTTCTTGTCACACTTAGAAAATCTCTCAGGAATAAGAAACAAAATGTCAAAAATATTGATGGTAAGTAATGGGAAAAGGTGCATTGATTCTACGAATTTAAAACTATTTGATCAAAAACCAACATGAAAAAATAAGATCAGAAAAATAGAAATAGAATTATATACAAAATTGAAAAGAGAAAAAAATTCTGATGCTCACACTTTGTTCCTTTTTTTGACACTTGTGTGCATCAGATTCAAGATTTTCACATATATATGTGCTTTAGATTCAAGCAAGGGAATCTAATTTAAATACGATCTCGGATCCATACACGTGATCAAAACAATTCCAAAGAGATGAGTTACAGAGTTAATCACATACTATAAGATAACACATATAGATCAAATGCATATTAACTGTTTCCTACTTTCCTTTATGCCATGGAGCCCAACTCCAATCATGCCATGTAGCCCAACTCTAACCGAGGAAACTTATTCGATGGCTACCACTAATCACTTTTTATTCCAAATCTTTGGGGGTTGCCATTTCCAATGAATATTGATCAATTTTTTGAGGAATTTTTTTTATTTTGGTATAGATAATACCTTATAAATTACTACAAAAAAGTGTTATTTTTATGAGAGCGTATTGGGTTAGACGCGTTTGACCATAATATTTGGTCAGACCGCTTTAATTGAAACTCATACCGCTTCAACTGAAACTCAGACCGCTTCAATAACTAATATTATAAGTTCATTAACTGAAGTACTGAAATAAATAACCGAAAGCCATAATTCATTAACTGAAATCATAAGTTCATTAATACTGAAATAAATAAATGAAACCCAATATTTATTAACTGAAACAATAAGTTTATTAACTGAAATCATAAGTTCATTAACTGAAATCACTGAAATCAATAACTGAAACCCAACTGAAACCATAAATTCATTAATTTAAACCATCTGACCAAATGTTCTCAAACCGTCTAAACAATACTTTCACTATTTATATTTAGGATCACCTAATAGAAAATAAAAACATTATATTAACTTCTATATTGAAAATTATATAAGTAAAAATAAGAAATAGGGAAAATATAATATCTCCACTAGTTAATAAAATTATATTTGGGTATGAAATTGTACTCAATTCTAAATTAAATTTCCTTTATTTTATTAACTTAACAATAAGCTATAAATTTACTCTATCAAACTAGGCCTGTTCATTTCAGCTTAATATCAGTTCAGTTCAGTTCAGTTCAGTTCTGTTCAGTTCAGTTCAGCTCCAATCAGTTCAGTTCAGTTCAGTTCAGCTCCATTCTTTTATAACCATTTTGTTAAATATTATTATGTTGGTCTAATTTATTTTACTAATTTCTCTTATTATTATTATTATATTGTTATTATTATTATTATTATTATTATTTGTTTATTTATTTTTATATCATTATTATTATTATTATCTGTATATTATTTTGTTTATTATAACTCTATTCATTATTATTACTATTATCATTAGGGAGAAACATGGTTTAGGTTAAAAGAACCAATAAACCCGCGTTTTCAGACCATAATCCAATTAAATCACATCAAAATGATTTATGATATAACTTTGCACGGTCCGACCCAATCATTATTTTATTACTAAATATTAATATATAATTAAATCTAATTATTAAAATAGTAATATTAATTTAATTCTTAGATATTATTGTTTAATATAATCATCATCAGGTATTAATACATTGATACAAAGACTATAAAGTAATTGTTATTAATTATCATTATAATTATTAATCATTATTAATTTATGATTATTAATATTATTTATTTATAATTATCATTTAAAAATATCCAAAATACAATTATTATTATTCATTAATAATTATTATCATAATTATTATTTAATATTCATATTATTATTGTTTAAATATTATTGATATATTTATTAAATTCAATTCAATTCAATTCAATTCAGGTCAGTTCAGTTCAGTTCAGTTCAGTTCAGCGCCAATCAGTTCAGTTCAGCGCCAATCAGTTCAGTTCAGCGCCAATCAGTTCAGTTCAGTTGTTTTCAGTAAATTTAAACAGGCCTTAAGCTGTTGTTTGGTAATTAGCGGGTAGTTAAGAGCTAAATGTATAGTTGGCTCGGATAGCTGTTATTGATAAGTTGTTTATTTGACAAAGCCTAATAGGTGATTGTATGTTAACGTAATTGGTGTTTCATCTTAACATGTGAAATCCTTCTCAGCAAAAAAAACCCTCCTCTTACCAACAATTCAAAAGCTAGACGTTACTATTTGAGTATTTTACTAAACATCAACATAATTTGACTAATCAACTCACTAATATGAGTCAAAACTTCTAGTATATGTCCTGAGTGCCTTTTAAGAAATCAATAGGAATGAACAACCCTAGAAAAAATAAGTAACTACTAGTATACTTCTAAAAAAACAAAAGAGGAGCACAGTAAGGCAGTAATCAATAATTGTCATATGAATGCCAAACTGCGCAAAAACTAAAAAAAAAAAAAAAGCAGAAATAGGACTATAAAAAATTGTGTAATGTGCTCCTGTGGAAACATTTAAGTTTCAAACCAACTTTCTTCATAAATCATGACACCAACTGCAAATTTGGTATTTGGAACTACGTAATCCGGTTAAGATAATAGAATTATGGATTAATGAGGATTACTTTGTTTAATTGGATATAAATAATATAGACTGGAGTGGGGAAGAGTGGTATATTAAGGGAGTTCCTGCCCGAATTTTAAGACTCTTCCTAGGTTCGAATTCTTATGCCAACCTTTATTATAGAGTTTAAACATTTTATTGTGACAATGGACCTCTAGACCTACTGTCTTCTAGGCTGCAAAGCCATAGGAGATGACCTGCCCTATAGGCTAGTAGTATAGCAAAGATTGGCTCTAGAACCAATTATCTTACCTAACTCTAAAAAAATAAAGATCCAAAATGACATATCTACACGAGTAAAGAGAAAAAGGTGTTCTCTTTGTTCATATTTCATCAAATTTTGCTACCACTTAAAACGTACATGAACAAATATATCAATCATCAAGTATCAAACTGCATACCATTACGTTGCCATTATTTTGAATTATTACTCCATAGTTGGGGTTTGGAATCGGCATAAATCAATTTTGTTTAGGTCTAATTAAATAAAACATCTCAATTATAATTTTGAAATTTTGATTGGTGTAGTTTAAGGTTATACTGAGGAATGTTCATCGGTCCAAAGCTATTAGGCCCTAACAAGTAGGTAAACAAGAGTGGACCACAAATAAGCATAGCTTAATACAAGTCGAAAATTCCAGCTAATGAGTTGTAGTACTAGCTACATTATAAAGTACTCTTCCTCTTCCTAATACTTTGATAGAGACACTTCTTTTTTCTCTCAAGTTCGCCATGAGACATTCTCAACATCCTCCCCCTTCACATGCATGTTGAGCGCAAACCCCAACATGATTAGGGAACTCCTTCAAACTCCTCAATTAAGCACAAGCCCATTTCAATATTTAGTACAAACAACCAAAGATCGGGGGCTCCCAGTTAACACATTGGACATTCCAAGCTTCTCAACAACATGGATTGGGCAACCCATCAAGGATTTCAACCTTGGGCCCTTATACCAATTGTTATGCCCAAATGAGGTGGCAAACAAGAGTGGGCCACAAATAAGCATAGCCCAATACAAGCCCAAACGCTTAGCCAAAAATTAAACCTAATAGATTGTAATACTGGCTACATTATAGAATACTCTTCCTCTTCATAATCCTTCGAAGTGGGACTCTTATTTTTTTCTCTTCCAACTATGCCATGGGTACATTCTCCACAAAAGCATGGCTAGAGTTTAGAGAGATTGAATGAGAGAAAATTCTTTTAAGTTTAGACTTAAAGCCAGCATCCAATAAAGAAAGTTACAACTTACAAAGATTCACCAAAGTCCAATAGAATGTATATTGAGGTATTTGTTTTTAGTTGGCTTTGCTTGATACACCCTTCTCAGTATGCGGAAAAATTATGGTAAATATGTGATTTATGAGAAGTAAATTCAATTTCCTTATACGTCACCCATTTTCACTTTCCTTGTAATATGGTTAATTTTCATAAATAGTAAGTTTAATATGGGCAAATCCAGAATATATAAGTGAGGGGGACAAAAACAACTAAAATTTCAAGTTTAATATCAGAACTATTAACATATATTGACAAAGTTCAATATCAACATGTCAACATGGGGGAGAGGGGCTTGTCAAAATCCCTGGCTTCATCCCTGAAGTTTAGAATAAACACTTAGATAGTTAGATACTAAGGAACTACTCCAAACTAGTCTACAAACGTATACACGAACGAAACCTGAAATTCAAATAATCGAGTACCGATGAGTCGATGACCAGACCGAAGATCGTCCGGTCTAGACCAAACAGTCTGGTCTGAGATGAGTTTCTGGTTTGGACCCCATCTCAAACAGATCTAACTTGATGTTTGGTTATTGATACTTGTTGCATCATCGAACTTCCTTCAGTTAAAGAACCTACATCCATCCATAAGAAGGCACAAATTCTGCTTTTCCCGCATAATCAGTTGTAACAGATCAATAATTAAATAACGACGCAGAAACGCTTTCAAATAGGGCAGAAAACCAACAATCGTTGATAAAAATGTCACACGAAAATGGGGTGTGTCTCAACTTACAAAAAGATGTTATATTCTCCAATGCGAATTGTTCAGGACATACATGCATTATGCAGATTTAAATGGATGGAACATTTTCTATAAGATGATCGAATTAATTATTTGAAGCAATCCATCCTGGACCAGCAAATGCATCCAACTCCCCCAGTGATGGCAAATATGCAGGTAACTACGACAACTATAGGCAAGACTCATTTTTTACAAGACGTGGATCATGAAAGCAAAAATTATTACCAATTACGTTACTCGGACTTGCGTACTCATATCACACATGGGTATGTGTCCATCTATCTATCTCAACTGCAAATGGAAGCAAGTTTGAAAAGGGAATCTTAAGGCGTGTTTGATCGAGTTACTTTTTTTTGAAAGAAAGATGATTTCATTAATTGATAGTTAAACGACACTTACAATAGATATCAAATAAAAAACGAAAGCAATCTAACAAAACCAAACAATAATGTTTTTCTTCACAACTAATGATCCTAAACCAAAGATATAATAATTCGGAACATATAGCTCTCGCTATCTCAATATAGCTTTTCAGCGATCTGTCGCTTGATAACGACTTGAAAAAGGACCATCTCGATTTAATTGTGAAGAAAGCAAAAGAATTGTTTCAATCCATAGCAGGAACGCATGATAAATCTTTAGCAAAAAAAAGGGGGAATTTGTTGGGACACATTGTCCATGTGTATTTTGATGATGACAAACACAATTAGTTGATCTAACATGTTTGGTGAAGTTTTGTTGCAGATGCCTAAACGAAGTCTCGAAGAATCAATTGTCAAACGTTTTAGACTAAGGCCAATTTCCAAATATGTAAAAGTGTGTGTTCGTAAATAACGGATCAAAGTACTAAGGTGTAATATTAGAGATTGTAGGTATTTTACTTGAGATAGTAAAATAAATGCAATCTATAATATAACACCTAAATAAAATGATTTGCGAAAACAAAAAAAAAAGAAAAGGGGAAAATCGTTTTTTTGAAAAAAAATTGTTTTAAAAAAATCTGGAATATATTTTCGGAAAAGATAAGTTTTGGAATAAAAGGTTTTTTAGAAATCTCTGATTTTAAAGAAAAGAATCTGTCTATAAAAATCAGCCCTAATACTATTAGGAAACAAATATCTTAAAGAAGATAAAATCTTCTTTAAAAGATAATTGCTTGCTTAAGTTTAGGAAACTATCAAGTGGACAATTCTATCTTTGTAAAGCTTAAAAACTGATTTTGAAAACGTGAGCCTTGACAAAGAATAAAGAGATCAGAAAATATAAAAGATACGGATTTTCCAGAGAGCATTTTTCGGAAACATATCTTTGACATCTCTGAGATCAGCACTGAGATCTGTGACAGAAAAACACATATTTAAGCTCGATAAATACCTCTAAACTGCTTAACCAAGAAGCACACAAAAAGAGGATTCAAATCTTTCTGTAATTTCATCTTTATAGAGAGTGTTAAGTTGAGTTTCTAAGGGAATTAGACTTAATTAGGCAACACTTAGAGTTAAGTGTTGGGGGGCACTACTAGGGTTAGTAGTGAGGGAATTAAGTTGTATCAAGAGTTTGGTATTTTGTGATTCAATTAATAAAAGAAAAGGTAGGGTGGACGTAGATCTCAGAGGTGAGATTGAACCACGGTAAAATTGCTTGTCTCGTCTCTTTATTACTGCCTTTCTATTTAATTAACAATATTCATATACGCAACTCAAAAGCTCAGAGAAGGTCTCTGAGATCTATAAAGAAAGTTCGATAAAATTCAGAAAATACCACACTCAATTCAAACCCCCCCTTCTTGAGTGTCTCCTTGTGATCCAACACATCTGACTAATTTTACAATAGCAATTAGACTGGAAAAATGAGGGGACTGCAAACTCACAAAAAGTAGACTGCAAAACCTTACAAGAGGGGACTGAAAATGCACACTATAAGGGTGAACTTTATTGACTATAATACTAGAATTGCGAAAGATATTAGAATTGGGACTTACCATCAACAAAATTTGTTGATGGTAGCCCCCTTAATTTTTTTGTAAAGGAGGCTAGAGTTTCTTTTTTAGAGAGAGAGAAGGAGGGGGCGGCTTTTTTTGCTAATTTTTGTTATGTGGAATTTTAATTGGGTTATTTTCATTGGTATAGAATGGTATTATGACATCCATTACAGTGTTTGGTTCGACTTTTTTTAGGTTAGAATCTCATACCTAAGAGATTCTACATCCATCCCCATCCCCTAGAATAACAACCTCCCCCTAAGTTTCTAACTCCATTTTAGCCCAATATCAAACCCTAATAGTACATAACCTTTATTCATACTCTCCGATGACCTACGACCGCTTACCACTGACATCTGACCACCGATCACTAAACGCTGACCACCTTTCGCCCCATGTTTGTCTCCCTCTCCCTCTCCAAAAGCACCACGCCACTGCCAAAATTCACCATACACAATCGAAACACCACAAATCATCCCAAAGCTGTCCCCGGTTCAGTCCCACCAGAAACCACCCTGACATGCTTCCTTCCTCTTTGCACCGCTAGCAACACCTTAGACGCCACCACAAACATCACATAGTACCTTTTTGATATTCCATCCTCCCCCTCTCCCCTAACCCGCTTCCTCCTCATGCTACCATCTCAACAACACAACTAACACACATGCACCTCGCTTTGAAATCTTTGACCAAATAAACTTATTAATATATACAAGAATATAGCCATGTGGAATCTTGTTAGAATCACCTTAATATGTACTTTCATAATATCAACTTTTAATATTTTTTACTAATACGAAAATGAAGATATAGAAGGTCAAAGTTGCGTCTTAGAGACTGTGTAAAAGAAAACATGACTTATATTTTGGGACGGAGAGAGTATTAGAAAGTTTTTAATTCGACGGTAATAATTAGCTAATTGATACTCAAACTGTTCTACTAATACCATCTTCTATATATATATATATATCAAAAAGCATAAGCAAGCATTGCAATCTAACACGTGTCACCATCCCTTGGTATGACACTCTATCTACTTTATTATCATATATTAAAAAAATTATCAACGTAAAGATTCGATTCCGTGATCTTCAGTATGAAATAAGGAGTTTCAACCACCATCCAACATATTGATTAGTACTTCTTCTATCAAAACCAATGATGATGTATGGATGGAAAAAAGTATTAAGTTGTAACTTTTTAAAATTCATATTTTAAATGAGAGAAATTTTTTATTTAATAATTTTTACACACTACATGATATCAATTATTTTAACTGTCATGCAAAAATTTCGGATATCGCCCGGGCCTAAGTACTTGTTGTCTTTATAAAAAAAAAAAGAAAATGATAGACACCGCCCTGTATTTAAGAGTCTAAAAAGAAAATTTGAGTAACTTTCAAACATTAATAACACTGATTCCCGTGTGCTTTTGACATAAATTCCAAATTTAATTTCATTTTAACCCTAAAAAAATTTTAGAGGAACTGAAAGCTGTTTAATTGGTACTAGAGATTGTTAAATTAGTACTAGATAATAGTACATCTAATGGAATGAAAATTGCTTTAATTGTGCAATTTGAAACAAGGCACTAGAAAAAGTTTGATTGGTTCTAGAAATTATTTATTTATTACTAGATTGGATACCAATAATATATCTAATTCTAAAATATGCTCAAATGCTAGGAAGTTGAGGGATATTGAGCGTTTTATTTTAAGCCCACCTTAACTAGGAAGTTGCATGATTTTTTTTCCGTACAAGGATCATATTGCTTCGATCTAGACACGAAGATGGAGGCAGATGGTACGCTAATCTATATCTAAATTTTAACCCCAAGAAATTTGAACAAATTATAAGATTTTGCATAGTGCTGACTGTTGAGACATCACTCTCTCAACAGGAAAGGAGCATGAATTGAAGAAGTGTTTCCTTGTGAAATGTAACAAGGACGATGGGCAGGGCAGAGTGACAAGGCTTTTAACTATAACAGGATATAGGTAGGCACGCCGAGCACAAATGAAGCTTACTTCTCCGGACTCCGGTAGTAAAGAGGCCATCGTCGAGAACTTGGAGCCTAACATACTAACATATAAAGAAGACACCCAGGCCAAGTGCAACCTCCTTGCATTGATGCCTTGAATTAAGTTACAAGCTCCCTTTACTAAGCTCGGCGGCCAAGGGCAACCTCAATAATGGAATTGTTAGTACTAGTAACCGGGAAAACAAAGATGAACACAACAATGAAACAACAACGAACAAATCGTCCTCTAGGCGTGTATGGGAACACTTTCCCAAAAGCGATATTCCGACCCTATACGAAGCACGGGTTGCACGGAATTCACCTCCGAGATACAAAGAAGAAATCAGTGATTATCACACTCGTATGAGAATCACAAAAAGAGAGCAAATATAAATGTGAATTTTGCTTTGATGATTGATATAGAGAGAAAACTTGAGAGTGTGCTTGTAAAAGAGATAATAAGAGAATAACCCTTCATCAGTGGTTTCAACCACACATATGCACGTTATTTTGGCCAAAGAAACCGTCCACAACCGCTCAAAGAGCATAAAACCGTCATTTAAGACGTCCGGAAATTGGTCCTATCGCGATTCGCGAAATAGGTCGCGAGTCGCGACCATGTGGAAAAACTGGGCACCACTTCACAGTGGCTGGTCGCGAGGGGCGACAGCAGTCGCGAGGTGCGACACCACCATCGCGAGTCGCGACCGGCTTCGCGAGCCGCGACCGATTACTGCTGCCCCCTTTTGCTTCCTTGCTCGCCCTTCCTTGCTCACCCATTTCCATGTATATATGAAGATACTTGGCCTATATATAATAACATAAACAACGTGCAACTTAACGTAACTTGAATCACGACACCATAACCAAGTGATTCAAGTTAACGTTACATGAAGATTAATCTACCAAATACTCTAAATTATCCAACAATCCTCCCCCATTTAGAGTATTCTAAAAGATCATAAGCACCAAAACATCATCAAAACAAACAACCTCATGCATCAATGAAAGTGTACTAAGACTTGAACTTCCACCTAGTATAATATACATTCCAAGAATCCGTATCCGAAAGGTGTCGCAAGTGATTGAACCAATCTCAATACATAATGGAAAACTTGAAGATACCATACACACAAGATTAACTATTTGAACTCATTAAACTTGACACTTAAAGCCATGTGTCTGTATCATTCATAAGTGTATCATAGCTATGCCCCTATAGCTACTTGAAGCGGCTAAACTTCACACTTACATAGGTAGAACTCTTAAACAAACATGCCACTATGACAAGGCATAACAAGAGAACTATTAAGTATATACAACCTCTTATTAACATCATAGTCAATATAAGAACAATACTCGAGGATACTTACAAATGTTCTTCAATCATTAAATGAAGGAATTAATCTTATTGAACTTAAGACCCAAAGTCTTATTGGGCGTTAAGTTAAGATTCCCTCACTCGTGATTAACTAAGGGCTCCAATCCAAGACCCATTGCCATCCTCTTCACCGTATCTCTAGCCAAGGCCTTAGTGAAACAATCCGCTAGATTATACGTAGTCCGCACATAGTCAACAGTGATAATACTATCCTTGATAAGTCCTTGAATATAGGAATGCCGCACACCAATGTGCCTTGACTTACCATTATAAACTTGACTATATGCCCTTGCCAAAGCTGCATCGTTATCACAATGTATCGCTATGGGCGATATTGGTTTTGGCAACAAAGGAATCTCAATCATGAGATTCTTTAACCACTCCGCCTCTTTACTAGCCGAGGATAAAGCTATGAACTCCGAAGTCATGGAGGAGTCTGCAATGCAAGTTTGCTTCTTAGAAGCCCAAGAGATAGCACCTCCCCCAAGTAAGAAAACGAACCCACTTGTGGAAGAGTGATCCTCTCTATTAGATATCCAACTTGCATCCGAATAACCTTCTAAAACCGAAGGATATCCACTGTAGGATAAACCATAATCTTTGGTTTTCCCCAAATACCTTAAGACACGACGAATAGCATGCCAATGCTTCATACTAGGGTTACTAGTATACCTACTAAGCTTTCCTACCGCAAATGCGATATCCGGCCTAGTACTCGTCATAGCATACATCAAACATCCTATGACCCGTGCATACTCAAGTTGAGATACCGCACTACCATCAATTGGCATTAATTTTTCACTTGGATCCATAGGAGTTGATACAAAAGAGCAATCACTAACATTGAATTTCTTAAGTACTTTTTCAATGTAGTGTGTTTGAGATAAACTCAAATTTCCATTGCTTCTTTTAATTCTTATGCCTAGAATGACATCCGCTTCTCTTAAATCTTTCATGGAGAACATTGATGATAGGAAAGCCTTTGCCCACTCAACTTGTGACAAATCAGTCCCAAAAATCAACATGTCATCTACATATAGACAAATCATAACACCATGACCTAAGTCATCAAATTTGCTATATACGCACTTGTCCGAATTATTCAATTTAAATCCGTTAGACAACACAACCTCATCAAATTTTTGATGCCATTGCTTGGGTGCTTGTTTTAGCCCATACAAAGATCTAACGAGTTTGCAAACTTTACCTTCTTGACCTTTTACAACAATCCCTTCGGGTTGTTTCATGTAAACCTCCTCATCTAGCTCTCCATTTAAGAACGCTGTCTTAACATCCATTTGATAGATCACAAGGTTGTGTATAGCCGCAAGAGCAATCAACAACCTTATAGTAGAGATTCTAGCAACGGGTGCATATGTATCGAAATAATCGATACCCGGCTTTTGGGAAAAGCCTTGAGCCACTAACCGGGCTTTGAACTTATCAATAGTTCCATCGATTTTCATTTTCTTCTTGAAAATCCATTTACACCCAATAGGTTTACACTTGGGAGGCAAATCCGCCAAAACCCATGTGTTATTCCCCATGATGGAATCCATCTCATCATCAATAGCTTCCTTCCAAAAAGAAGCATCTTGAGATCTCATGGCCTCACCATAAGTCAAAGGATCACCTTCCACATTAAACACATATGGAAATTTAGTCAAAATAGAACTTCTAGATCCTTCAACCAAATATACATGAAAATCCGGGCCAAAGGATTTCTCCTTTCTTGCCCTTTTACTTCTCCTAGGTTGTGATGAAGTCGATGCTACATTCTCTTCTAGAGTTTGTTCATCTACTTCATGATCATTTAAAGACCGATCATCTTCTTGTATTATGGTACTTGGAGTTACATCCTTTGGTCTAGGAATTGATGAATATCGATTTTCATCAAAGATTGCATCTCTTGACTCCACAATAGTGTGAATTGACCAAACATCATTTTGTTCTATAACATAGAACCTATAGGCCTTGCTATGAATAGCATACCCTATAAAGATGCATTCAACTCCCCTTTCACCTATTTTTTACGTTTAGGTTCCGGCACTTTTACAATTGCCCTAAAACCCCAAACTCTAAGATAACTTAGATTTGGTTTTCTTTTGTACCATAATTCATAGGGTGTAACTTTGTTCTTTTTCATAGGAACGCGGTTTAATAAATAACAAGCCGTTAAAACCGCTTCACCCCAAAATCCATCACTTAAACCCGAATAGGATAACATAGAATTTACCATTTCTTGTAAAGTTCTATTCTTTCTTTCCGCTATACCATTTTGTTGTGGTGTATAACCCACGGTTCTTTCATGTATGATTCCTAATGATTGGAAATAACTAGGATCATGGTATTCACCACCCCTATCGGTTCTAAGCCGTTTTATTTTGTCATTTAGTTGTAATTCAACCTCGTTTTTATAGATCTTAAACTTATCTAGAGCTTCATCTTTAGTGAATAGAAGATAAACATAACAATACCTAGAATGATCATCTATAAATGTTATGATATACTTCTTATTACCTAAAGAAGGAGTGCTATGAAAATCACATAAGTCACTATGCACCAAATCAAGCAAATTAGTATCTCTTTCCACATTATTTGGGAAAGAATTTCTGGTTATCTTAGTAAGCATGCATGTTCTACACTTCTCTATGCTTGGATCAAAACTAGGAATCAAATCATCCTTTGACATAGAATAAAGCTTTCTATAATTAACATGACCAAGCCGGTAATGCCATAGAGAAGAACTATCATTAACAACACAAACATTGTTTAACAAAGTATTCGAAATACTTAACTTGAACATACCATTACATAAATAACCCAAACCAACAAACGACCCTCCCTTAGATAAAATAAACTTGTCTGACTCAAATACCATTTTAAAACCTATTCGATTCAAGATAGCTCCCGAGACTAGATTCTTTCTAAGGTCCGGAGCAAATACAACATCTCTTAAAACAAGAGACTTTCCGAAAGTAAAAACTAGCTCAACTTGACCTACTCCTAAGACTTTAGCAGTAGAATCATTCCCCATGTAAAGAACTTCTCCTTCATCCGCCTCCTTGAAGGTCTTGAAGAGAGATCGTTCCTTGCATACATGTCTTGAAGCTCCCGAATCGATGTACCAAGAACAATCATCCTGTACACAAAAGATTTCAGAGATCGTACACACATAATTCAAAACCGAATTAAGTGAAACTTGTGCACAAGTACCTTGCTTGGGTTGGGTATGGCTTGACTCGCCTTTCCCACCACCATGCCCATTCTTGTTCATCTTTTTCTTCCAAATGGTGCAATCCTTCTTGAAGTGACCGGACTTTCCACATTCCCAACAAGCTCGTTGTTGTCCTCCTCCACCAAACTTTGGTTTCTTACCATAGTTTCCTTTGGTGAAGTTATGTGCCCTCTTCTTAGGATTAGAGTCATGAGACTTTCCATCCTCCACCATGTTAATAGTGGAAGAACTAGGATTTACCTCCTTTTGACCATCTTGAACCCGAATGCCCTCTTCAATCCGAAGATGAGCACCCAATTGTTCAATAGTCATTTCATCTTTTCTATGTTTCAAACTATTTCGAACATCTTTCCAAGAGGAGGGTAATTTATCAATTATCGAAGAAACAGCAAATGTTTCATCCATACTAATATCGTGTTGTTTAAAGCTTCCTAAAATTCTTTGGATTTCATGGAATTGCTCCATAATTGGCCTAGACTCAACCATTTTAAAATTATTAAAATTGCTCACTAGAAATTTCTTACTAGAAGCGTCTTCGGCCATATACTTAGACTCTAAATCATCCCAAAGAACTTTAGCGGATTCATAGTATTGATAAACATCAAAGAGATCATCGGACATACCATTAAGAATGTGACCACGACATATGTAGTCATCGTTCTCCCACTTCTTCCTCTTCCTCGTAGCCTCAATCGTCTCATCATCCACTTCAATAGGCTTCGGGGATGTGAGAACGTACACCACCGCCAAAGAGGTAAGAAGGAAATGCATCTTCTTTTGCCATCTACGGAAACCCACGCCTTCAAACTTATCAAGTTTGTGGAAATTCGCTGTCATCTCACGAAGTGTAGCCATCTTAAAGAATATATCGCTTTTGGATTGTTAGTACTAGTAACCGGGAAAACAAAGATGAACACAACAATGAAACAACCACGAACAAATCGTCCTCTAGGCGTGTATGGGAACACTTTCCCAAAAGCGATATTCCGACCCTATACGAAGCACGGGTTGCACGGAATTCACCTCCGAGATACAAAGAAGAAATCAGTGATTATCACGCTCGTATGAGAATCACAAAAAGAGAGCAAATATAAATGTGAATTTTGCTTTGATGATTGATATAGAGAGAAAACTTGAAAGTGTGCTTGTAAAAGAGATAATAAGAGAATAACCCTTCATCAGTGGTTTCAACCACATATATGCACGTTACTTTGGCCAAAGAAACCGTCCACAACCGCTCAAAGAGCATAAAATCGTCATTTAAGACGTCCGGAAATTGGTCCTATCGCGATTCGCAAAATAGGTCGCGAGTCGCGACCATGTGGAAAAACTGGGCACCACTTCACAGTGGCTGGTCGCGAGGGGCGACAGCAGTCGCGAGGTGCGACACCACCATCGCGAGTCGCGACCGATTACTGTTGCCCCCTTTTGCTTCCTTGCTCGCCCTTCCTTGCTCACCCATTTCCATGTATATATGAAGATACTTGGCCTATATATAATAACATAAACAACGTGCAACTTAACATAACTTGAATCACGACACCATAACCAAGTGATTCAAGTTAACGTTACATGAAGATTAATCTACCAAATACTCTAAATTATCCAACAGGAATTGTGGATCATCTATAAGAATAAACATCATCTCTGTATCCAATAGATAATAGTTTAATTAGTCGATGCATCAGGATATTTCTATGGTGGTCAAAAATAAAGATTAAACTAACATGGAATATAATGGATAAAAATCATTCTAGATCCTCGTGTTAAAAATTAAAATCGTTTTGAACCATTAGATTTTCATAGTTATATTTATTTATGACCATCTTTAATTTTCACTACATCACATTGTTCGGCAAAGAACAGCTACAATACAATTAACTACGGAAAAGATAAATTGAGGATCAGATGTATGTCACATGCAAAATTATATATTAGTACTACTAGTATATAAACAATTGTTATGCTAAGAAAATATTCTATATGTCTGACAACCTAGGCAATTGTAACACAATTAGTAGATTATACACCAAGGAGCACAATGAGCATGGTGCTCCTTGTCCAAAACGCAGAAAAAGTAAAACAAAACGCATCCTTTTAAGTTGGGCGCGCTGCTCAGTGTACATTGAGTGTATGCTAGTGTACAGGCAAAATTCAAAAAAAAAACTAATGTGACAAGTCACTGTTGAACATTAAATGCAAAGTGGACAGCCATTTCTCTCCCCACTTTCCCATACTGCATCATTTCTCTTTCTCTCTCTAATTTCTCTCTCCAAAAACTCCAAACCTCCATTACCAAAACTCTAAAAACTCAAAACCCCAATTCCGGTTACTCCCCTTCACGAAAATTTCCCAAATTTTTGGAAATTGCTCATTGAACACCGTATATTCGAATTCTAGCATCATTTTTTTTTTACAATTATGGATGTTAGAGATGAATTAAAGTCGCGAGGAAAGAAGAAGCCAAGGCAACCAAAGAAGCTACCTTGCCCAAAGCCCCTAAAAATGCTTCACCTAGATCCACTTCTAACACACATAGAGTAAGTCTCCTCTTCATTTTCATGTTCAAAAAATCATCCCATTTTACATATGTTTAGTAAATTGTTGTCTCTTTTGCGTTCCAAGATCTGAAGGAGAAATCTCACTAGGCGTCCTTTTCAAATAAAAAATGCAAGAACTCCAAAAATGCTCTTCATCCCCGCAAAAGGTATTTTTAATAAAATAATTGTTCATTATTAGACGAGTGATGTACTTTGAAGACTCGTTGTTGTACAATAACTGGTATTTAGAATTGTTATCTTGTACTTTTATGAACATGCAAACAACTAGATTTAATTGTTATTGTTTAATATGTTGTACATTAATAGAATTAGAATGTATATTGGTGGTTGTTGGGTGTTATTGGGTGTTATTATACAATAACTGAATATGGTTGTACACATGGTTGGATGTTGTTGGAACAACTAAATCCATATATTTGATGGATATGTTTTAGAAAGTTGTACATTAATAGAATTAGAATGTACACTGGTGGTTGTTGGGTGTTATGGATATGCTTGAGGAAGTTATACATTAATAGAATTAGAGTACATTTGATGGTTGTTGGTATGGATTCATACATTATTTATTTGTACACTGTTGTTAGTATGGATGTTCATAAACGGAATAAGAATGTACATTAGATGGTTGTTGGTTGTTTCTATGAATTCATACATTGGATAGATGTGCTTGAGAAAGTTGTACATTGTTGATTACCTAGTTGTTCGTTAATAAATTCGATATGTACAATGATAGTCCCATAACTGAGAATGAAGCAATTCCTAACGCTGAGGCCAAGTGAGTACTTTTACCTTGATTTGTTTATTTGTACATTGTTAGTTTCATGGTTGTTCATTAATAAAAACAATATGTACAATGATAGTCTCACAGCTCAAAGTGTATATTCCTGTTGTACAATACATATGCTTATATGTTCATTATCTATATAACCATATGTGTTGTTCATTTGTACAATGTCAATGTTATTGAATATGTACGCCACAAATCCTTACATGATCATTATATCTAATAATATGTACATACTCTCATAAAGAATTCCAGAGCTTGTGTCCAGGCCCAAGCGTGGGAAAAAGAAAGCCCCAGCCTCTGAAGAATTAGTAATATGTACACTGAATACTTGTTTTATGTACAACACAAATGTATATATGTTCATTATGTCTAAAAAATTAATAGCAACACTATCTTTACTTATTTTGCGCTCAGTTTGATAGGATCAAACATGTCAGGATACAATACTGCATTGACATTCTCATGAGCAAAGTCAACAAGCGTGGAACATGGGTTGCGGAAACTACCAAAAAAGCGGGGGGAATGAAAAATGCCAAGAATCATATGTGACATCAAGTTCCTCTAACAGCATTTCACAATGTTAGTTTTTGTAATTAACATTGATACTATGTATCCAAAAATTCCTATAAATTTAGACTACTTTTGTATATCTACTGACTAATTAGAATCATAGTTCCTTTTGGGTTAATAAAAACATATGCTTGCATTCTCTATCTTGCAATTACATTACATATATGTTCTACAAATTTAGAATACTTTTGTATAGTTAATCAATGTTCCTTTTGGGTTAACAATATCCTTGTATTCCCTATCTTGTAAATATCCATTATATATATCAAAGTCTCAATAATTGACATATGTACACTCATATATGATCTTTTGTACATTTACATATAAGTTATTGTACAATTATCAACGTTCAGTCGCTTTACACATGTGTACAATACCATAATTTATATGTTCACTAATTGTATCCACCTGTACATTGTCTAAACATATATGTTCACCTATTACATTTTTGGGCACACTAAATCTTGCAAATAAATGAAGAACAGAAAAAAATGAGAGAGAAAGAAAAATAGTTATTGAAAATAAATGAGAAATAATGTAAAATGAACAATAAGCAATGATGTAAGCAAATGATGAGAAAAGCAAAAAGTAATCAGCTGACCCACTTTTTAAAAGAACCCCAAAATTTTATCTCCCCTAAATTTACAAAATGGCAGTATTTGGTGCAGGGAGCAGCATGAGCATGGTGCTCCTTCCTGCACCATCTAATTTGCGATTGTAACAAAAGTTACCAATATTTCCTCAAAGAACCTTTTTTTATCTTTTAAATTGGTAAGGAAGGGATGGTAAAAAGCATTTAGGAAATTCTCAGCACGAGGAAAACACCTAATGACAAATTATAGAGCTTTAGCTAGGGATGGCAATTCAGTCCGACTTCGACCCGAGTCCGACTCGATCCGAAGGAAAAAGTCCGATCCGAATCCGAAAATATAAAAGTCCGAATGAAATCCAATAGGAGTTGGACCTTAGGTAAGATCCGATCCGAATCCGATTAGAGTCCGATTATTACTTGTTACCTCCCCAACTAATAGATTAACATACATTTTAAAAGAAATAATAGATTTACAATATAAGAAATTAAGTAAAACATTAAAATTTTATATTAAAGATGTGTTTTGGTTATTTAATATGGTAATTTAATCCGAATCCGATCCAAGTCCGAAACAATCCAAAGGAAAAACTTCGAGTTCGAATCCGATAATATATAGTCCAAATCCTAATTGGAGTGTAAAAATCATAATCCGATTGAAATGGAGCGGACTTGGAGTTTGGTAAGTCCGATCCGAGTCCGATCCATTGCCATTCCTAGCTTTAGCCCCTTATTAGTTGTGCAACTGTTAGGCAATTAGCATGACACTTCTGCTGAGTGCTAAACTGCTAACCACAGACTTTTGAAAGATCCAAGAGTCAACATTTTGGTGAATTTCATGACCAATTGTACAAGTCACATCCTTTTAGGGTCCGTTCTTTTCAATTTATTTTTGTTTATCTGAACTTATCTGATCTTATCTGAACTTATCTGAACTTATTAGACCTTATTAGACCTTATTCGACCTTATTCGACCTTATTTGACCTTATTAGACCTTATTATACCTTATTTGACCTTATTTGACCTTATTTAACCTTATTGTTATTATTATTATTATTATTATTTAATATTATTATTCATTATTTTTATTATTTTTATTATTATTTATTATTATCATTATTTATTATTTATTATTATCATTATCATTATTTATACTATTACCATTATAATTATTATCATTCTTATCTCTAATATAATAATAATTACTCTGTTATTACTATTTTCTTATTATGTTAATTTTTATTATCATTAATACTACTACCATTATTATATTATTGTTATTCAAATTATTATATTATTACTATTGTATTACTATAATTATCTATTATTATTGGTCTACAAGTCATTATCTATTGTTATTGTTATTATTAATTATAAATTTTTACGGAGGTAAACTTAAAAGATGCATATCAATAGCTTCAAGAACAACTACCAACTACAATAGTTTAGTGTTCATTTATAAACGACAATCCATAAAAGTCGATATCACTTATTCATGTAGACGAATAAAATTCTCAAGCGTACAACAAGCAACGATGATAGCCTAATGAGTATA
This sequence comes from Patellifolia procumbens, assembly GCA_947645195.1. Classification (NCBI taxonomy): domain Eukaryota; kingdom Viridiplantae; phylum Streptophyta; class Magnoliopsida; order Caryophyllales; family Amaranthaceae; genus Patellifolia; species Patellifolia procumbens. The sequence continues at coordinate 9,135,605 of CANSGD010000144.1, forward strand.
ATAATAATAAATTTTATATAATAAATAATAATAAAAAATAATAATAATAAATTTTATATAATAAATAATAATAAAAAATAATAATAATAATAATGTTGTTATATAAAAAATATATAAGAACCTTATTAGACCTTATTAGAACTTATTAGACCTTATTCGACCTTATTAGACTTTATATGAACTTATCTGAACTTACATGAACTTATCTGAATTTATCTGAACTTATAATGACTGAAAATAAGATGAAAAGAACAGACACTTAATTATAGAGGACATGTACCACAATCTCAAAAAAATTACTGCAGAGAAAAGACTGAGCAAGAAAATACTGACATATCACCTCAACCTACCATTGTAATGGCAGCACATGGCCTTCAGTACATATTAAGAAAACTGATGCATATGTCAGAAGATGGTCTTTACATGCATAGTACTATTATTAATCTTTACGGCTGAGAGAAAAATGACAAATATATGCTGTAGTTACACCTCTCTAGTCTATAATTCAATTATTTCCATATGAAGAAGCAGACATAGATTATCTAACCTCATTTATGATAAATGGGAAAAAAAAAACTCTTAAATAAATTTCAGAATACATGATAGAGAGATAGAAAATGATCATTCTTCTGTTTAAGGGAAGGCGCATGTCCGTTTCAGACACGAAATGTCTCGAAATATTTCTGTAAACCTTAATAAATTTCATAAACGCTTGTTACCGTTTTCATATCCGTTTTTCATTTTCGTGCAAAGGATTATTATAAAGAATTTCTAATACTTGTATTAATTGCCAAAATGAAGCAAATCAAAGATTCTCATTTCTCCAAGAAAAGCTACAATATGATCATATAAAAGCCTTGTACTAATCAACATACCTCTTCAGATAGAAGTTACACCAGTGCCCCAAATTGAAGCTACTTCTCCTTGCACTCCCACCTGCATATTCCATGATCACAAGCAAACAACACTATAACAATGAAAGTGTGAAACACAATTAAAACTTTACAAATAAGAAAAAAGAAAAAGGATAAACCAATATTGTGAAAGATTTTGAGTGAATAAGAAGCACAATAGGGAACCAAGTTGGTCTTGACATATTGGTTGGTTCACTTTGTCCCTTAACCAATCGGTCGGGATACGAACTCTGACCTTCGAGAATGAAAGAGATCTTTGGTTAGCCTTTACCCTTAAGTGAAGCACGCTAAGAAGCACAAAAGAGAACCCAAATTATCCATCTTTTTCTTCTCTCAACTTTGTAAATTATACAATACCCAAATGAAGAAACTTACAACAACAACAACAACAAAAAAAAAAAAAATCTGTCTCCTACCTTCAAACTCTACTTACTAGTTCAACATCAACCTGATTCTTGGGAGTCATCCTTGGAATTGGTTGGTTGATGATCTTGTTGATGCAAAGAACTTAACCCACTTCCAACATGAACACCTCTTGATTGATGACCCATTTGTTGATAAATCTGAGATAATGCTTGTGGAGTCAAAACACCAACATGAACATCTTGTGATAAACCAAGCTCTAATCCAGGCATTGAATGATTATGTTGCTGATGTTGTTGCTGCTGTTGCTGATGTTGTTGATGTTGATGTTGTTGTTGTTGTTGTTGCTGTTGTTGTTGTTGTTGATGATGATGATGAGAGTGATTTACTCCTAGAATTGGTCCAAAATTCATATGACCCAGATTAGCTCCTCCTAAGTCAAACCCAGGATACCCAATCTTTTGCAAATAATCTGTTCCTGTTGTTGAATTACTACCACTTGTTGTTGTTGCTGCTGCTGTTGTTGGAAACCCAGAATAATGATGAGATTGGGGTGGTGGCCATATCCCCAAATTACTCCCAGCACCACCCATACCTACCAAAGCAGCCCAATTATTAGGTCTACTTGGACCACCCAAGTCATCAATTTTATGATGCAAACCAGACCCAATTGAGGTCCCCTGTTGTGAAACAGATGCACCTGTTGCAGCCAAAGCCGAGGCCGGTATCGTACCGCTTCCGGTGGCGGCTATGATGGAAGGCTCAGCTTGTTGAAGCAACCACTGGATGGTTTCACCATCAGATTTATGACCCAATTCTCTGGTCAACTGAAAAATTCTTGCTGCACACAGTGCAGGCATCCTGATCCTTCTTCCTCTGCCTTCTACTTTAGTGTGTCTGTCTTTGTTTGAGCTTCTTTTGGGTCCTAATTGTTGCTGCTTCTTCTGCTGTTGTTGCTGATCATCTTGTTGCTGTTGCTGTTGCTGATGTTGCTTGTCTGCTATTACAATCTGAAAATCTTTGATTTCTGCTGGTTTAATGATGTTGTTTGAAGGAGGGTTTGTGTTATGGTTGAGATGGTTGTTGTTGTTAGTATGGGAATCATCAACCATGTTAATTGGGATTAATGTTGTTGATGTTGTTGTTGTTGTAATTGTGGGATTTGGGAGGCTCAAGAAGTGGTGGGGTTGTAGTAGTGGAGGTGGTACCTCCTCCTGTGATGGTGGCTGCTTTGTGCCCTTGGGATCCATGAAAACTGTCCCACCTTTCCCCTCTATTCTAAATATATTTATCAATTAACTATTGTGTACAAACAGAAAGAATATTTAAAAGGTTTATACCACTATTAAACTACTCACTATATTTTAAAGACCAAAATAAAAGATAGAGTAGCTTTATTAGTACTGTGATAGAGAACGACTCTTACCGGATCTCAACTCTCACAGTTTCTTAGTCGAGTATATTATACACATAATGGTGTATTTATTTGGTTCACTATTACAAAAAAAATTACTGTTTTTGACAAGAGAGTCAGACATGAGGACTACAGATCAGACCAGACCAGAGAAGAAGGTAAAACTATACTGAAAAATGAAAAATATCAGGGAAATAGAAGTAGTAGTGAGTTGTTAAAGACAGTGGCTGTTACTTGATTTACAACTTTCCTGTATTCAGAAAAAAGTTTAACCTCAGACTTTTTTTGTCTGATCTTTTACTCTTAATTACCCTGATTGCTGGTCCTTTTTGACTTTTGACTACTTCTCATTTGACAGTTTTTTCTTTTTCTAAACTGATTGAAAGTACTTTTCTGTTTGTTTAACACCCTACTTACTGTCACTCCTCCATTATTTATGGACTAATCTCCAAGTGCCGAGTAGAACAATAATGGTAAAGAGGATGATACACTAATTTTACGCTATCTATTTTTTAATGGGGATATTTTTTTCATTTACCAATTTTTTTTGACCAATTGAGATTTTTAACTATAGGTGATTGGCGATCGATCCACCTAATTAGACTCCGATCTTTTCAATTTATTTTCAGTTTTTATTAGGAAAACTAGGTTATGATAAATTCTAATAAGTACTAATAAGTTCAGATAAACAAAAATATTATTGAATATAATATATTTTAAACTTATTTTAACTTATCTGAACTTATACACTCTATTTATGAGAAGGACAAACCTTATTTTTGGTTATCTGAACTTATTTTTTACGATTAGAATTGAGAAATAGTGAAGAAGAATGAGGCCTTAATGAATTTTAATTTGACTTTGAGTTCTTCTCTCTATATTTTTCCAATTTTTTTTTCTTAATTTTAACGCATTTTCTCTGACTTTTTTCTTAGTCCAAAAGAAAAGGCAAATATTCTTGTTATAAAACAGAAATATAAGTATCATTTTTACATTGGCCTTTTTAGGGACATACTCCTTCGTGTTTTATTATTGCTATACCATTTAGACTTTTATATTATTCATAATACATCCTCCTTAGACCATCTTTGTGATTCAAACTTGAGAAAAGATGTACTCACTTCGTCTTTGTTTACCCATCATATTTGTTTTTATTTACCGCCAAAGCTCGTAAACTTTGATCATTTTTTTCCATTGGTACATAAGAGAAAATATTAATAAGGGATCTCGTAAGATTTTTCTTATGTTTACTCCATAATAATGTCAATCTATTAAAAATTAACGACATATATTAATGGTAAAATGCTAGTCCATTTATGGAAATTAACCATGCAGAGCTCCATGCAATCCATAGAGCTATCAAACTCTCCTCTTCCATTGGATTATTATCCCAAAAAAATTCATCGTGGAGTCAGACTCGCATAACTCAGTTCAATGGTGTAATGGGGTGATTAGTGGGCCTTGGAACTTACTCTTCGTTATTAACTTCATCCGGAATGCTATGGGTTTGGGTTGTGGAATTGATATTGTTTACAAAAGTCGGGTTTCAAATGTAGTTGCGGACTCGCTTGCAAGAAAAGGGCTTTCTAGATTAGATGAGTTTGTTGCTTGGTTGTAATCTCCCTAGTTTTATTTTTCTGTGAACTTGGGCTTTAAGCCTTTTATTATTAGCTAAAGCAATAAAATAAGACAAATTATCAAAAAAAAAAATCGTGTAAAAGCAAATAAAGTAAAAATAAACTAATTAATAGAAAATTCAAGAGTCCACTCCCAAAGATGGAAAAAATACTTTCCATAAAGAGCAATCGAAATAGAAGTGTTTTAGTTGATCAAATTTTAGATTCTTTTAGATAGAATAAATAATTAAAGCTAAATATAAAGTTAAATGTAAGTAATGATATCATGATATCCCTTAGTGTTTTTTTTGTCCTTTTAAAGAAAAATTATCACTACTATCATGGTCCAATTAAATCCCACCTCTTCCATGCTGAAGTATAATATAGAAGTCATACTTCTTTTGCCATTTTCAATTGCGAATTTGCGATACATAGTTCTAAAGAAGTTTCATATTAATTGTAACATTTTATGTTTGGTAGCAAAATAAATTCAAATAGATTAAGTGGTCGTTTGGTTTACGTGTGAAGTTAAAATTCTCATGAATTGTAATTCGTAGGAAATAAAATCCTCAATTAAGTTTTCATGGGATTTTCTACTTACCTAGGGGGATCTAGGTAAGTACCTTCCTCCATTTTGTGGGAACTCAAAATTCTAGGAATTTTTAATTCCTCCGTTTTGCTATTTTGTTGTCCATCAAACAAATTCACGAATTTCCAATTTCTAGATAGGAAATTCTATTTCCCAGCATGTTTTCTCATGTCAACCAAACAACCATTAAATTGCGCTTATAAAAGAAATATTTATTTCTCTCTTAAAGCATAATCACATTAGTTCCTTATCTAACTCTTCTATTTTTTTCCATTTCATTAATAACCCTGTCTAACTTCTATATTATATTAGAAAAAGAAAAGAGGAAGTATGTATGAATTATGATGACGGATGCCATCTCTTACAAGTGACTCAATTTTACAAATCACAAGTGAATTTTTGATGATGAGACACATGCCATTTAACAATGGGTTTTGAGAAGGTTGCTTGCAAACCACTCAAGACAATATATATAAGTATATAAACCCATCATATATTCTTTTGCATGATACTTTAGGATTTGTTAATATTCTTTATTAATTACATGAGATGTAAAGTAGTAGCATATATTTATATAAATCCAACCAGATAATAAGAGTGATATATGGACCTAAGCAAAGTGGGGCTAAGCGCTTACAAGTTACAAGTTACAAGTTACATGTTACAGATCAGCATAGCATAGATCTTAATAGTTAGTTTAATGTCCTCAGGTGCAGGGTTAAGATACTATCTTTGTGTTATGGCCTATGTGGGTCCATCATTACAAAGATCTGATCAGTTCTTTGACAGTCCATGTGCTACTTCAACCAGAAATTCCCTTTTTCTTTCATTTGGTGAATCTACAAGAAGGGAATGTTGATTTTAGTTTTCTCAAAAAAGGAAAACAATGAAAAGAAGGAAGTTGATTTGAAAGAGATTATAAAAATTAGAATTCTAACATGTAAAAAACAATTTTCTACTTTTAAATACAACAATTGACATATGCAAGGGTTGTGAGACGATTTTAAAATTTATTCATGTAGTACTATAGATTAATAGAATTTTAGAGTTGATGACAACTAACTAATTTTTTTATTGTAAATGTGAATCTTGCAATTTTTTCCTCCAACTTTTGTACACATTTTCCACCAATTGCTATTCAGTTTTACAATCAAAATCATACTATAAGAACTAAAGATCTCTTACCTATATTGACAACTCGACCGGCCCAATCTAATTTTACCTGAGATCAAGAACTTGATCAATAAATGAGTCAACTTCTTAATTTAAAAAAAGAACCCAAAAATTAATTTACTTCAAAGGTATTATTTACATTTACCCTTTCACTACTCCTAGGTATCCTACAATGCAATTCTAGCCCCATAGTGCCCTAAGCTTTCTTAAGAAGCATCTAAAAACAAGATTTCTAACAGTCGTAGTCATAATGTATTATGCATGTACTTGGAGTTAGGTTTAGTTTATTATAGACTAGTATCATGTGCACGCGATTCATACGAAACAATTAAAAAAAATTGAGTGGAAAAACTAATTTAATTAAGTGATTAATTATCTATAATTAGTGAGGCGGTTAAGATAATTTTTTATCTTTTTTTTTTTAATTTTGGTGTTCACCCTCCACTTCACTTATATAATAGAGATTTGTAGTGGTTGGTTATTGCCTTGTTGCCGGTGTCCTTCCAAAATCAAAATCTTGGATTCGCTTCCATTTCAAGTGTTTCACTCATTATTTTTCGATCCTACTTTCGGTCCATTTATCCTTACTTGTCTGAACTTATTAGACCTTATTCGATATTATCACACATTATTTGAGCTTTGAACTTACAAAGACTAAAAATAAGCCGCAAAGAGTAGACCATTTCTTTACTTATTTATAGCTTTCTTATTTTACATCCCAATTAATAAAAAATAAAAGAAATGTGCGGTTAAACACAGCCCGTATTTACTAGTTCACAACCAGTATACGTATGAATACGTGGTAGAAAAGTCTATATTACCCCCTCTTCCTTTACTCACATCCTTTTAAAAAAATTTAATTTAATTTTTTTAAAAAAATTGAATTTTGACGGAACCGGATGGAGTTTCCGGTAAAAGTCTATTTTTTTGAATTTTCACGGAACCAGAAACTCCATCCGGATCCGTCAAAATTCAATTTTAAAAAATTCATTTCTGGTACGTATCCGTTTTCACGGATCCGGATAGAGTTTCCGGTACCGTTAAAAAAAATTCTTTTGATTTTTTTTTTTGAAAAATAAAAATCGGATAATTTACTATAAAATACGGGTTGTAATGTGATAAATACATATTATGCTCAGTAACACCCAACAAGAATTTCAAGTATACCAAATACATTCATGGTATGTATAGAAAATGTATGAATGTTATAGGGTTGATTCTCAATTACGCAGAGTGAGTGTAATAATGGAAAGTAGTTGCATCATCAAAGCGTGGACTTCACCCAAACGGCCAAACATGAAACATGAAACATGAAAGTTGTAAGAAGGTGGCTAGGTGTTAGAGGATTAGACCAAAGTAGGGTTTATCTATATGATAATTATATTCTTCCCTATCATTACTTTTACCCGCAATATATGGGAATAGATATAGCACCTACGTTGCAGTTCGGCACAAGTGGGTTTTAAATTAAAGATAAAAATAGCTTGACATTGACAATATTGATTGATTAGAAATGGAATGCTAAAAGATGCCATCATCATAAATTTGCACATATTTGTCAAAAAGAAAGATGAAAGAAATATCCCCAAAGTTGTGTGAGTGGGCTGATTAACCTTTGACGAAAATGACAGGATTGACAGGCAGTCATCCCTTTGATTGCTCTAATGACTACGATACCTTCATGCTTTCTAACTTCTAAGGCGTGGCTTATTGTTTTTCTCAAATTCCCTTGACTTTGTAAACTACATCAGAGCATCAGCAATGCACATTTTATTTGGGTCCAATTTATACAATTTGGATCCAAATACCTTCCAAATGCATTGTGGGAAGGCTCCAATTATAATGGAATCCTACTACAAATGGAACCCTCAAATCTACCACAACATCACACGTGTTCCACCCAAAAAGAAAAAGAAAAAGAAAAGAAAAAAACAGCCATTCAGTGCATGACACATGGCAATGCTTGCACAGCAATGTCTGACTTCCCAATCTTCTCTCCAATCTTGTAAATTTATACAACATTTCATTTATAATTTAATTTTTTGATTTTGGCAATTATTAATATAAAAAAATAAATTTACCAATATTATTATTATTTTTTTCTCTTTAAATAGAGACCAATTTTGGGTATTTTTCGTCCACTATACACATTTTTTTTCTCATAATCTTTAATTATCTTCACATTATCTCTAATTATCTTCAAACCTCTTTTTTTCTAGTTGTTTAATATCATTTATTTTTGTAATTACTTTACCGAATTATTTTATATTAATTTTATGCAATTTTTTAAAATAAAAATTGCATTAATGTTGTTCATCATAAATTAATATGAATAAAACTAGTATATGGTTAAATTATGAGTAAGAGAGAAAAAATAAGGTGGGCCACACATGAATAGTGTATTTGGAGCCTTAGCATTGCAGGAAGTTGTCTGAAATATGGGGAGGTAAATACAATTAGTTAGTGGAATCTGATGTGGCAAAAGGAGAGTAGGAGAGAGAAGATTTTGAAGGTATTTGAAGCCCCAAGCATTGTGGATGCTCTAATAGTTTAACTGATCTAAGCCGGTTCGTAGAGCCTTGAACTTGGATCAGTGAAAGTTTGGATTGAGCCCAAGCTGAGCTTGAACCGAGCTTTAAATATCCAAGCCTGAGATAGAGTCCAACAAAGCTCAACTCGGCTCTTTTTAAAATATATATATACTATGTTATTCTTAGATTTTGAGCTTTAACTAGATGATTAACATTCTCCAATGTCGAATGTTAAGTGATTTGAAAAACCTTATTTGCATTAAATTTATCTTCATTGAATTATTACATGTTTTACTTTTATTTGCCAAGAACATTAACTGTTAGCTTCGGGGGGGAAATCGAGCTGAATCGGGGCCAAGCTCGAGCTCAAAGTTCTGCAACTGAGTCGAGCTCGAGCCTTGACTTGGCTAGCTCGTCGAGCTTCGAATCAAGCTCGAGCTCGATTAATATGCTAACAAGCTTGGCCGAGCTCGAGCTCAGCTCGTTTACACCCCTAAGCTCTATGGTACTCGGTACGGCTTTGAAATTGATAAAGAGTAACGTCCCATTGGATTAGAAACATAAAATTAATTTCGTCCAGACTGGTAGTTGTATCGGTTTCAAAAGTTAAGCTCTGCTAGCAATTAGGTCTAATTCGGGTTCCTAAACTTTAAGATCGGACATAAGTATATAAGCGTTGCCAGGTTAATATATTTGTCACGTGTATATTATGTGACTTATTCTTCAGACGGAAAGACTTTTAACTATGAACCCTACCGCACAACTTTTAATTTCGGAACAAAATTAACAATGTCTTATTGAAACAAAGATTTTATTCTTTATAATGTTTTACGATAATTGTAATATCCTTTATCTGATTTTTTTACTTGTTCCACTTATTCACGTGAGCATTGAGGTTGAGAGAGTGGAGTTAGAAGCATAACTAATTTGTTAAACCCAGGACCTGGAACCCGAAAGTTGCAGTCTGGAAGGTACACGATGCTAGCTGGAAGGTGGAAGGTGGAACTTAGGAACTTAGAACCTAGGAACCTACGGATTTAGCTTAGGAAAATCTTGTCATAATAGCATCCATACAAAAAGCCAAATAAAATATATTTGTTATAAAAATATTACATATATATGGAAAAATTCACCAGTAAATAATCCAAAATTTAGATGTGCATCGGCTACAATAGAGTCGTTGAGGGCGTACTTATCAACCGAATATTTGAATGCTACAATTGTTTATACACCCATGTATATGTATACACCTTTTCACATTCTCCCCATAATATGTTCATGAGTTTTACATATGATTACATATGATAAAGGAGAATGTAATAGGGTGCACTATACTTTAAGTACACTCGAATAAATGCAATGGTAAATGAAACAATATATTAAAATTATTAAAATCCTTGGCCTCTCATTATAGAGTGACACGTAGAGGCCCACGTTATTAGCTGACATGCAATCGTTGTACTTACAACATTGATAAAAAAAAAAAGGCATGAGTGAGATTTGAACTCTAAAACCAACCACTTCAATAAATACTATTTTACCACTATGCCACCCTTCAATCACTTATTCTCTTTGTACTCAAAATTATTATAACCTTTGAATTAATTTTTTTTGCATAAAAAGGCCCTACAACTCCTCCTCCTTCTTACTGGAGTGACCAAAATAAACGCACTCAGTTCCCCTTTCCGGTTTCCACAGTCGTTAGCATCAAAAAACCATGAATACCCCCTTCCCCTTCCCCACAATCGTCAATAAGAAAAGGGAAATTCCCAATGGTGGCCTTTAGATCTCAGGAATTCCCAGAGGTAGAAATTCAAAAATAACTTTCCCGTTGGTACCCTCATTTTGCAAATTATTCCTAAAACATAACGTTAATGAAGAATATTCCATTAATAATAAAGCATATTACATTAGTTAATCGTTAAAGCGGTCACTCTCACGTAAAACGAGACAATTTGGGTCGTTTTTTGCCCTTAAGGGTTGATTTTAGGGAGTTAGTTTTAGACTTTAATGGTTTATTTTGAAGTCAAAATTGGCAAAAAAAGACCCAAAATACCTCGTTTTATGTGCGAGTCACCTCCTTAACCGTAAACTAACGGAATATACTTTATTATTAACGGAATATACTTTATTATTCACGGAATATTCTTCATTAAGGTTATGTTTTGAGAATAATTTGTAAAGTAGGGCTACCAACAAGAAACTTTTTTTGGAATTTCTACCACTGGAAATTCCTGAGAATAAGGGTCACAATTGGGAATTTCCCATAAGGAAATAAGCCAACATATGGATTTAGTCATTTAGAGATTAAATCATGGTTTTGCCGGAGAAATACCGATAGCTGCCTTTGTTAGCGTTCATTCTACAATGTTAGAATTTTTTGCCTGTTGAGATTGTCAATTACTCATGAAAACACAAAACTAAAATAATATATCCAAAGTGTAAACAAAAATCCTATAAAGAACAACGACTCAAAGTCATAATGTAAACAGGTATCCTATAAATAATGAGATTTAATGTACCGGAGCATCATCCAGATCTAACCGAGCTTGAGCCTTTTTATTGAGTAATCAGCTTTCAAGCCAAAATCAAATGTTAGGATTGTGGCCTTGTGGGTGAAGTTGTCAATTGTGATCCCATATTTACTCAATACTCGGAGTACGCATGAGAATGCTTGTCCAAGAATGCATGAAGTGGTAAATGATATGTACATGTGTCTCTCCTATATTCTTTGACTTGTTAGCTTCACTTATCTGATAACATAACAATAATCTAAAAGGGAATTCAATGCCATGAAAGCTAGGTCATCCATTCATATTCATTCCCACAAAAACAGGCAAATATAAGTGATAGTAGTATATAAAGTATGCCCCCACACAAATCAACTAATTCACATTACTTTCACGTAGGAATTTAGGAGGGAGGGATCCCTTTCCCTTTGTTGAGCTGTCTAATTTTCAATGAACAATGTAATCACATATCATGATCACATCTAAAATTCTGGAGTTCCTAGGTTATCTTTTCAAACCTTTACTTTTCTTTGATTGATATTATAGGTAATATAATTGGACAAAGTTATCTAATAAGTAGAGGTGAAAATAGCTAAAGAATCAACAAATTTCAAAAGGAGGTATTGTTTGCCTGTTTGGGTTGGATACGAATGTACTTAATTTGTTATTTTTGTCCGATGGGTCTGTTCTGATAGGACAAACCAAGTCTTTTTCGTGGGCTTAACTAGTTGTCCTTACCCTCTCTAATAAACGGCTCGGACTTGTCCATGGTCTAACAAGCCTTAAAGAGTGTTGCATTTTTCTTTTCTTTCATTCCCATTGATTTATTTAAATATACTTAAAGTAGTTGAAACTCATTGACTCATTGTGTACGCGCATACCCGTCATTTATTAAACAACAGACAATTAAAAAGTAGAAACTATTGAAAATCATTCAAAAATAATTTATTTAATTATCCAATAGCTTCTACTAATATTTTCATCAAGTATAGGCGTTGAGTATAATAATAATAATAATGTGTGTCGACTTGACAGGCCCAGTTTGGGTTGTCTGACTTTGTCCCTATACGTGTTGTTGCTGATGTGGCTCATCGAAAGCGGGTCAAGTATGAAGTTCGCTGTCGAGCAATTGGGTATGGCTTCCTTCTCTTTTCCTTTTTTTTCTTTTGGGAAATTGGATAAAGCGGCTGTTGCGTTGCTGAAGCGGGTTCAAAACTTCTCGAAGACTCAGGACATAGGGACACATGTTGTTGCCCATATTTTCACTAGGATAGGATTTGCTATAGTTAGAGGAGTGGGTGTCCAGATTGTATCTCGATCGCCCACTAATTTCTTGTAAGTTGTATGATTTTTATCCATTGTACTATAATAATAATAATAATAATAATAATAATAATAATAATAATAATAATAATAATAATAATAATATAGCTTCCTTCCCTTTTCCTTTTCTTCTCTTGGGGAATTGGATAAGGTGGGTATTGCGTTGCTGAAGTGAGTTCAGAACTTCTCGATGACACAGGACATAGGGGCACGTGCTGCTGCCCATATTTTCACTAAGATAGGGTTTGCTATAGCTAGAGGAGTGTGTGCCCAGATTGTATCTCGGTTGCCAACTAATTTCTTGTAGGTTGTATGATTTTTGTCCGTTTTATAATAATAATAACATAATAATAAATAAAAAAAGAGATAATAATAATAATAATAATAATTAAAGATAATGGAAGTTTGTATTGTGCATTTTGGACTGCGTTACTTCACACATGGGTTAGTGTTACCCATCATGGGAGCAAATAGGGGGCCCCTTTTCGAAAGCTATTGTTGAAATATCTCACCATTCCAAGAGTGGCAAATATAACATCTTGCTTTCTCTCTAATCCCATCATTTCAACTCACCCCACTTCCTCAACAAGGAGATAAAAAATTATAATTTTAAGAACTTATTAACTAATACCTTCAGATTAATTGACATTTAGTATGTTTATCAATATCGTATTAATTTTAGATACATCTCAAAAATTATGCGTCAACCGGTGTTATTAATATTTATGTTAATTTAATATTTCACTTATAGCTATTTTATCTTATGTCGAGGACGATGTCATTTTAAGAAACCCTTTTGTTGTCAAAGTGTATATCTTAATTTGTCTAGAATAAAAAAGAATCGGTAAAGCTTAGGATCAGGATGGACATAAAAGAGAGCGAATAGGTTTAAAATATGATGCCCAAACTTAAATAGGTAGCATGTGACTCTATTTGCCTCCCGTTAAATGTGTGACGTAATGGAGCAAAAAATCTCCTCGAGATAGAAAATGTAGTTAGTGAGCATTTGAAAGCACCAAAGTGAATGATAGAGCTCGCGAGAAATATTGATTACAACTAGGTTGTTGTAGAGGAGATAAAATCTGACATGATACCAAATCCGACCAAAAGGACAAGAAATCCTAATTTGATTTTTGGGCTCAGTCCACATTTCGAGCAGAAAAGGGGGGCTTTGACTTGATGTTTAGGCCTATCTATATAAAACCTCGAAGAAAGCCCGCAAGGTCCAAATAAACATGGATTTCTGGTCTAATTTTAAGAGATCTGACACAAAAGTTGAACCTGAACTATAATTTGAGCAAAATTTATAGCTCGACCCGACCCACTAATTGATCACGACAACTATTATTGCCTTTAAAGATGAGATCCTGAAGACTCAATAAAAATTATACACCTACCAAATATCCAATTAGAATAATTAAAAGATACTTCTTTCGTTCTTTTTTAAAATGTTACAAAGAGAGAGTATGAAGAAACAAAAGAGGTTAGAGAGAGAGAGGAAGATAAGGGCCAAGAAACTTGGCAAAAAGAAAGGTAGTACAAGCTTAAAATAACAACTCGTTTAATTCATGTGTCTATAAGGGTTCTTAGGTTTGGTGGTGGTGGGTCAAGGGGAGGGAGAGAGGGAGAGATGTAGTTGTAACGCGGTGGGTGGTTTCCGTGGTTAGGTCGAAGAGGAAGAGAGGTGTAGGAGGTGGATGTGTCAAAGTCTCAAAGAAGGAGATGGTGTGGTGGCTACTGGCTACTTGGGTTCGTTAGGTCGAAAACATATTATGTTTGTATATCAATAGTTATTATCGGTCGTTAGTATTAAGTTTAAAGAAAACCACATGCTCAAGCGCTCTAAAAAGAAACCATATTCAACTCAATTAATAACAGCTTGATGTGTACTTGCGAATTTTAATGACTGCATTATAATGGATGAGTATTTTAGATTGTTAATCTAGTTCATGCATCTTCACCCCATCCCAGTGTTTAGTATTTACACAAGAGCTACAACTAAAAACACTAATGTCACAACAATGACAACATAGAGCTAAAATGAATGCAATATTTTCCATGGTGCATGGAATATTTACAAACCAGTAAGGAGGGAAAACAGAAGGGTACAGAGAGAAACTCAAGTTCCACTGGCAACAGCCGGTCCAAAGTACATGCAGATAGGTGGATTTATCCTGAAAATGGAAAGGATGGCTGATGGAATCGTCCATATTCCATCACCGCAAATCAGACCTGAAGCGACAGCTCCTGCATAATCCTCAGAATCCTGGCGGTTTATATGCTCCCACACAAACAGAATGACAGTTCCGATGAACATATCAATTGCAAAGTATGCTCCGATGTAGAATGGGACAGCCATTGCCATAGGAACAGGAATAAATCTGGAAACTTTGGTTGGTAAAACATCTCTGAGCAAGTTAATGACAAGGGCAGCAACAAAGAACCCACAAGAAAGAGCCAAACAGTGCTTAGGCAGCTCTGAAAATCCCTCCACTCCCAAGATAGCCATTTCTCTAAATATTACAGCATAAGGTGCTTTGTAGGGACCATCTGGTGAGCCAATGTCGAAAGCAGTCCAATATAGCCAGAATGTAAGAGGGGCAAGTATGCAACCCATAGCAGTTCCAATTAACTGGCTCACAAACATAGATTTAGCAGAAGAAAGGGTGAGGTATCCAGTTTTAAAATCTTGCATAAGATCAGCTGCTGTGGAGACAATTGACATCATCACTCCACAAGCTGCTAAACCAGCTATGACCCCACCATCGGTTCCAACTATGGAAGCGAACATGAAAAGACCAATTTTCCCATATGTTGAAGCCAAACTCCAATCAGTGAGTCCCGTTCCATAAGAATTGCAGAAAGCAAGAGCAGGTGCAACTATATATGAGCAGAGGACCAAATACCACTTCAACGGTGGAAATATCATAGGCATTGTTGCAGTGGATATTGCAGCGAGGCCAACATATCCTGCCCCAGCAAACCACGAAGGTATCCGGTCTTTCAAAAATATCTCATCCCTTTTCTTTTGCTCAAGAAGCAATTTGGAATCCCCTGAACCTGAAAACTCAAGGGCCAAATTGTAAATCTCTCTCAGTCAGCTATCAAATTGCTTGTCCAAGTTCTCATTATAATTCATACTAAAATAATAAGATTTGCCAACTACCCTACAAAGAAGATGCCATAATAAGTAATTGTTCGCAAAAAAGAAAGGATAGGTAACTTTTTTTTTTTTTGGAAAATGTGTATATTAAGGTAGTTTTCCACAAAAATAATATACAGGAGTCTCTAGAAAGCATATTCGCAAAATTCATGATCTCCCTAGTCTACAACAGGAGGAATGAAGTTCTATGAAAGTAATTTTCAGGTCACATAATGATTATCATTTATTCATCTTAGATGATAACTAAAAAGCCTAGTGCTCCATTCTAACGTATTCTCATAGCAGATTCATCAAATGACCTTTAAGTGTTCAGAGTAAACAACTAACCAGGCAACTCTTGCATGATCGGAAGCTTCTCTTTGCTTCTACTGTTGCTCAATTCCTTTACAGTTATAGCGATAATCTTGATCAAATTGTAGAGACCATCACCGAGAATGAGGGCTATTGCTATGAAGACCTTGACAGATCAAAGGTATGAAAATTTTCTGTTAGAATTTAATATAAAAAAAGAATATAGAACAAATTTATGAATTACGATAGTGTAGCCCCAGTTCCCAAAAAGCAGATAATATGACGTAGCACAAACCAATTAACACTTTAACAGATTTTGAATTTAAGATCCTGCCCTAAATTAAGTTCTATAACTAGAGAAATACAATATATACAATAATTGTATTCGGCTCAATCCTTTTAGTAGAGATAGAGGAAAAGGTAAATGGAGAAGAAAAAGAACAATATGGATACGCAGCATCTGCATTATTATTGGCTCATATCTACAACGCTGCCAGCGGGGGATATATGATATAACTGAGTCCATCCTTCAGCAGAATATTACTCTTTACTAGAATGACGTTACTTCCAATTCTATAAAAGTTCAACAGTAGAGTAAAAAATACCTTGTATCCATAAAGTCCTTTAAAGTCATTGCTCTCAAGATTAGCTGGATACCAATCTCCGTCATATTTTGAGATAAAGGGCCAGAGGAATCCCCATGAAATAATTGCACCAAATAGAACAGAACAGTTCACTATATGGGGACATATAAGTCCACATCCCACATAAGTTGGACTAAAATCAAAGTAAAATCTGCATACATATAAAAATAATCAATCAGAATGTCGGAATCATGCAGAAATAAGACATCATGAATTGCTAAAACACACCAGGAAAATTAGCAATAGAGATTGGTACATAACGTGCTTAAAACATTCTTTGCTCCCTTAGTATATTGATACTATGATTGCAGAAAACCACATTAGTAACAATGATTCTTTCTCGTACTGGAGGTTCATAACAAGGACAAAGAAGACCAAAAATAACACAAGTAGATTGAACATTTCAAATCCTCATGAAATTAGAACCGTACTAGGTAGTGGTAGTAGGATGTAGATCATAGTCAAGGATGTCTAAATATGCTAGTGAAACACCGAAAAGCATAAAGGTCAAACATTCAACTTCAGTTAAATTGCAGTTGTACTAATCAACATTTGACAGGTCAATAATCAACTTATTTACTTCTCATAATGGGTCTAAGTCTAGATATCTTGGTAGGAAAAGATTATGACGAGTATCATGCCATATGCCCGTGTCTCAACCCAAAGAAACAGGGTGAACAAAAGTACACCAGAAAAGGATTCCAGGTTCAAGGGTTGAAGATATGGTGATTGCCGAAAAATTCCTAACTTCATTCTCAATCTCACATAGTTGCTTTGCGACTTGATAATGTCATAACAGTGGTCACTTTAACCGTCTGCACATTGAGCACGAAGTTGTCCCAAGTAAAAGAACGAGGTTTATCACCTATATCTAATTTAATTATTCTTAATCTAATGCATGCAAGAAAATTTTCATTTGGATTGTCGAGATTTCTGAAGAATAATGATAACTGTAACCAAATCTCCTTATTCCATATTACTTGTCACTTTAGGATTTCAATGCAAAAGTGCTAGTCATTATAATATACAAGCAACATTAATTGTTAAGTCTGAATTCCGAAACATTAGACCTTCAATCTGTGTGCATTAACCTTCAAAGGCGGAGTAAGGAGTGAATTTTATCCCTTTAGTAGACTTGTGTTTGCAACGTACCACGATCTAGCGGTTCTAGAACTTCCAATCTCACTAGTCACAATCCCATAAATTAATACCCTTAAGGAGCTCCAGAAGAAACTATGGACTCTTGTAAGATGGTCACAGATGGTGAACCTAAAATAAATAGAAACTCCAAGTCATTGGATCATAGATCTAACCATCTTATATCAAGTCTCAGATCCTCCTTTTTCCTTCTCCATCCAATAAAGGTCGTGTGATCCCAGTCCTCACTCCCATGCTGCTTTAACCTTAACAAAGCATCATGCCTTTAGCGTCTAGTCCCTCTACAGCTGACCCGTCCTAAACTACTTCAATAGAAGTTGTACCATACAAAACACCACTAAATCCTGTTCCTTCAGAGGAAGGGCAGAGCGAAAAGATTATCAACTTCATTGCCAACAACATTAAGGCAATTAATGGAGGGCCTTGGTTGAGAAAAAACAAGCAAGACAGAGTGCAACTGCAGACAGAATTGCACCAGCAAATTCTGCTAGAATTACAGTATCCAGATGGATCTAAATCAAATAAACCTCGGTGTTGCATTCAATGACCCAAATAAATCTTGCCGGTTTTATTTGAACTATTGCACCTTTGAAGAATATCACCATCGCAGTAGTTCAGATAGAGCAAAAGTGGAGGCGGGAACAGGGAAGGTTAACAAGGATTTAGCTAATTTCTATCTCTCTTCTTTTTTACTAATGCATAACCCTTGGATTGGAAGAAGGTCTAACCAATAGTGTTGAGCGTTTGTTCAACATGTTCCAAAGACCAATGAATTTAGGTTCTTATACAAAAGAAAAACTTAATTACAATCTTCCTATTAGAATAAAAGAACATGTTCATCATACTGATTTATAGAAGACCATATATTCTGGCATGCTTGTAATAAAAATTTCAGAATAAAAGTAAATTTTCAAAAAGACCTTCGGGTACACCTCAAAATTATGGTAGAGCTTTTGCAAAATCTCATGCAATTTAACTGATAACTTTCTCGGGGTATGAAGCCAAAACATCAGATACATGCTTTTACACGTCAAAAGACTAAATGGAACCACATTTGTCATTCTTCATCAAGTGCATTACATCCCTAAAAGACTGGGTATATGAAGTGATACTTCTACATATCTAATGTGGCTGAAAACACATCAAATCAACAATCCTAACTTCATTTTTGTGCCTTGCAAAGGCCTCTCACTTTATCGTCCTTATTATATGTTAAGGTACATGTACACGATAAATTGCAAGGCCTAACCCTAAACTAATAGTTGAGCTAGGACAGAATTAGATAACAGGAACTCCATTGATCATATAAGAACTTTTAAATATGCAGGGGGGGAAAGGTGGTCAAAGAAGCTTACGTGTTTTTGAATAGTGCTAAGCCAAGAGTGGGAAAGTTATCAAACCCACATGAGTCACCAACGCCACTGAAAAACCACTTAAAGCAACTCCAGCACAGACTAAAGCTTAAATACTTCCCAAGGCACTTCACTTGCTTCCTGCAGATAAAATGTACATGTGAGAAGAAATAAGAGCACATGAGCTTAAATATGGCGGCAAGAAGTCAATGCCCCTCTGAGCAAATCGCTATACCAGCAAAACAGAAAGTTCAGTACATTTTTGCTATTCTTGAGTAGTTACTACCACAAAGAATAGTTAAAGACTTGCTAGACCATTAGTTCCCCTCAAAAAAAAAGGACTTGCTAGACCATTAGTTGTGTTACTCATTGTGTTATAGCATTTACAAATGTTAAGGAAAATTTACTACCATTCTGAGACGCAAGGGCAACAGTAAGATTGAGCACCTAGTATTAGTAACTCGTGGCTAGTCGACCTTCAAATTGTTACAACCCTTTACCTAGTACTTAAAAACCTTTGGGCTTATGAAACTTGCTCCACATTCACTAGCTTTGCTTCCAGCAGTGGCATACTGGCATGAACAGAGTCTGTGATTATCACTTACCCAGCAAGCTCAGCTCCGCTCGTTGTGTGGAAACTGTTGATCAACATAGCTGTTGCTGTCCCACTTGGGTATGTCAGCTTATAATCCATCACCATAACCTTTGATACCAGTTAAAGTAAAAAAATTAGATAGAAAGAAAACATGAATTCTAAGACTTTGTAAATTAGCTATCCAGACTCTTGGGAGAAAACATAACAGACTACTGTACCACATGGTTTGTCTAAAACAACACTTACAGCAATACAATACATAACTTGAAAAACATTCAAACAGAGCACCTAAATCTATGGGAAAGGGAATTATAACCTGAAATCTAAAAGTTCCTTATATCTACATTAATATTACCACAACATTTGTCAATGCCTCTAAAAAAGGCTCCTACCCTAGGCAGCGTAAGGGGAGTCGAATTTCCCCATTCTAACTCTACAATAGCAAAGAATCTGCCAAATAGAAAAGAGGCTATTTCAAATTAATCCTTGATAACCTCTGCTTATTACTTCCTCCGTTCCATGAAAGTCACACTTTTACATTGTTCACACACTCCCCTTTGACCACTCATTGTAATTTGTACACAATGAAAGATATAGTCACGTGGGATATAGTCTGATTCGTCTCTATAACTTTTCAAAATATCAACTTTTTATAATTTTTACGACGGAACAGAAGAAAATTTAGCGACCTAGTCTAATTACGTCCACAATGACTCAAAAGTCAAAGAACAATGAAACTTTGCCCCATTGGATATGAAGACCCTTATAAAAAAATTCTACTCCAATTACAAGGACCCACTAAGAGAAGAGACAAAACACCAGATACATCATTAGTTTAGGTAGTTTGCATCCAAACCGAGCCACAGGCTATGTTAGTCGGACTTCCATTTATGCCAAAGTAAATCAACACAATTTGCTCGGACAAAAAGATATGACATTTGTTTCACAAGCTTCTATTAGACAAGTCATTAAGAACAAGAGAATTTCTGAAAAGTTAACGAGACGAACAACCGAACCAAGAGCGCACTTGATCATCTGGTGGCACTCCCCCTACACCCCTTAATTTTCTATATTTGCAGGTTTGGCACAGAGATTAACAATAAAACAATAACGACGACAACATTACTCCAGTGCCCCAAAGGAGCTCGTCATAAGGTGAGGTAAAGGGATAAAGAAAGTAAAAGAGTAAGAGAAAGTGTTGCAATGGAAAGAGGAAAAGCGTTGATGTAAATGGATAAAGGAGAGTAGAAGTTACTCCCTCCTTCCCACAAATGAGTTGACTACGGCCAGATATTACAAGTAGTCGTGAAAAGTAATGAAATAATTGCAGTGGCCGGAGGGAGAGAAAAAAAAGGAAGAGAATGATAGAGAGAAAAGGGGGAAGTGATAGATGAACAGAGGGAATATTAACTTTTTAAGATATTTCGAATAATGGTAGAGACTACTTTCTAAAATAAAGGGAGTATTATTGTAATCTTTCGACTCGAAATATAAGTGTGAGAAAATGTTTACAACAACCACGAGTACAAAGTGTGAAGAAAATCAAGGGACACAAGGATTAGCAATTACCAGTCTGGTGCATATGTATTGAAGACCTGTGCAGCTCATAGAGACTAGAGAGTATTTCATTAAATATATAAACTTTACTTCCTAATTCGGCTTCTTATATTCATTTTAAAGGTCAACATTTAATAAGAATAAAACTACATACCTTTCGAAGTGGGACAAGACTAAAGAGTCCCAAAAAGCTAACAACAAACAAGAAACCCATCATCCACCACAGACCAGGGCTTTTGACATCTTCTGCTCGGTTACCCGGGTAGCTGGGACCAATAAGATTGTAGGTTTTCTCATTCATAGCAATCAAATATGAACCGAAACCACCTGAGAACATTCAAGTTCATACAGACACCAGTTATAAAAACATAAGCAAGTAACATTAGATTAGAAAAAAAGAAGAAGAAGAAACAATGAGAAATCATGATAACAATGTACAAAGATCAAATAGTGGGATCCAGCATATAAATCAAATGTAACAGCAAGAAGCATCACCTCACCATTATAAAGTATAACTATCAAGCAGCAAAGGCACCAATTCTCGAAAGAAACAAAGTTTCCACCATAAGAAGAAAATGGCGTGAACGAGCGCAATGATCAGGTTAGAATTCTTGCTTGCCAATTAATTGCCCCGCGCTTTTATTCCAACACACGTACTAAGAAAAGAGAAAACCAAACTAGGACAGAAATATTCACATCAGAAGCTTCATTTAATACTTTCCCTTTCAATGATTTTTAGCTTGAAGTATTTAATGTTTGAATAGGGTAAAAATAATTAGTAAAGAACAAGTGTTTTAGCCACAAGGCTTAATTTTTGTGACAGAAGTTAGTTGAACTTTATTTTGGGACAAAAAGAATATGCAACAAAGCCTTGTGATTAGTAGATATCATTTGTTTCAAAGACAATCAATACACTAGTTTTTCCCTCCATCATCCCATGTGGCCAAGAGAGTGCTAATCACGCGTAAAGTGTATCCCTCCATTACATTCTGCAACAAATGAGTGCTAATACACTAGATTGGTTTAATTTCATACTTACAACAGAATGCCCAATATATAGAAATAGCAATTGAGCAGTATTCTGTCAGGTGAGCATGTGGTATAAGTGTATGACATTTTAGCTAGCAAGTCGATTACATGGAGATTATAGGGGAAGGAGAGTTAATGGCACGGGTTGGATCGTAGAGAAGTTTGATTAGAGTGAGAGGGTGAGCGTCAAGATCAGGCTGTGGTTACACTGGGGTTGAGTGACCTGGTTTGTGAGTTGCACAGGAGGTAAGATCGTATATTGGGGTTTCTCAAATTACAGGTCGAGAAGAGAACCAATGAGTAACCTGAGTTACAAATACTTGCAATTATATTAATAGGATTTTCACTCACTATAAACTGTTTCAATATACAGACTTGTATAGATTGGGTGACTAAGAAAAGTCAGATGGGTAAGGTGAAAATGCACATAACAGTCATCTTCACACAAATGCAGCAAACCAGCAACAAACATTTTGCAATATGGAAGAGAGACGAGTTTGCACGCTAACTGCCTCAAACGAACATGGTAGCTTCGGAAAATCTTCACATTTGCTGGGAAGTGGGAATCCCCAAAACTCTAGAAATTAAATGAATCAATCAATCTTCCTTGAGCTTCACAAAAGTGCAACAAGCTCATAGCAGGAGCCTTCGACTAAATGAGAAATACGAAATCTAGGCATAAAAATGCCTTCATTCTGCTAATGCAGTAAACAAACACAACCAACAATCCAGCAATGGCAAATCAAACAAACTCAAGACCCCGCTAATCGCCCCCGAAACACACTAATTACACTAACCTCATACCCATCATAATCTTGCATAAAGTCAAGATGAAATCTTGCATTCATTCAAATTGAGTCAAAAGCAAGAAATGTATCCAAACCAGAAAACTAAGTAAAACCCATCTCCAATCTTCACAAACAAATCAAGATCAAAGTAGCAAAAAGTCAACATACTATCAAAATCAACAAAAAAAACAAAAAATCAGAAACCAAAATAAGAAAGAAAAGTTAGAAGTTACCACTAAAAGCAAGGCCATAACAAGCAACAACACAAGTCTGAATAACAGTATTCTCCTGACGAGTAAAGGTTTGAACAGAAAACCCAAATTTAGAGAACAAGCTAGTCCAAGATTTGACAAAGAAGAACCCTAATAACCCAGCAGCAACATTGAGTGAAGGGATGATTCCAACAGTCAAATTAAGCTTATGGGTAATAATGCAAAATAGAGTACCCAATATAGCACTCACTCCTAAACCCCTAATTGTAATTTGATCTTTCCATTCTGGGATTTCTTCCTCTTTGATTATATTGTTTGATTCTTCAATTAATGGCTCTGTTACCTCCAATTCTGAACCCATTTCTCAAAATTTCTGTTCTTGATTGGGTTTGGGAAGATGGATGATTAAGGGTTGTTGAAGAGTTGAAGAAGAAGATATGACAATCAGAGTTGAGATGGGGAAAACGACGATATAAATATATAAAGAAGTAGACTTGAATATTAAACTATATTTAACATAGATAAAGGTGAAGTTTTTGAGAGTTTCAAGAAATGTTTTTTACGTCACGACATTGTGGATTTAAGGATTCTTACAGGATAGTGATGGGGTGGGCAGTGTTGCAGAGATCAAGCAGTTGAAGCTTAAACAAGAAAACTAGATAGATAGAGAAGGGTGGGAACTGAAAACTAGAAAGTGTGTCAAAAAAGGAAAAGTATTACTTCGTATGTCTCGTATTAATTGCAACATTTAATTTTTATACTATTTATATATTGTATTTTAATCATGATTTTTAACGAGTATATAAGATCAGATGCTAGTAAATACTACCTCCGTTTCTTTTTAAGTGCTACATTTTAACTTGTAACACTATTCATTCATTATAATTTGACCGACTTTTATGATATAGGCATAAGGAAAAATATAGTCATGTTGGATCTCGTTTGATTCGTCTCGATATATATATTTTTAATATCTAATCGTCATAATTTTTACAAATGCATAATTAAAGATAAAAATGATAGAAAACATGTGTCGACAAGCGTGCTAAAGTGAAATGTAGCACTTATAAAAAAACAGAGAAAGTATTAGTAAAAATGATGTTCTTAAATTTGTCTTAATATATAATTTGACATATCAATTTTGTATAATTTTTACTAATTGATTTTAGATATATTAATGGTAAAAGTTGTGTATTGGCAAATGTGTCAGTCAAACTGTTGCAACTAATATGGGACGAAGGTAGTAACTAAAAATGCAACCAACTGGTCTTGTTAAACTAGTCGTTCACTTTGATTAAGGGCTCGAATTCTGATCTTTGGAGATGCAAAAAGATCTTTTAACAACCCTTTATCGTTATATAGAATGTCCGGGGCGAAATAGATTAGTCATTGCTTCACAAATGCACTCCCTCTAGTCCCCTCCCGTCCTAGTTCTTGTCTCAACAATTATAGATATAAATATTTTACTTAAAACATCTTTTAAACTTAGATCAATGATCTAGTAAAAAATATAGATGTAAAACCATTCTTAACCTTAAATGAGCATTGTTAGGAGCTTCACCATAGCGTTTCTCATAAGGTGATTTATTCCCATGTGCTTGTAGAGGCATTCGGTTGATAAGATAGGCTGCACATAGCAAACATTCTCCCCAATATTGAATTGGTAGTTTAGATTGAAAACATAGGGCCCTAGCTGTTTCAAGGAGGTGTCTATGCTTCCTTTCAACCACCCCATTTTGTTGAGGGGTTTTAGTAGAAGATCTTTGATGTTCAATCCCATTTGTGTTGTAAATCTGCAGTATATCACCCTCACATAGTTCTTTGTCATTGTCTTAACTGATACAATAAGTTTGGCCTAAAATTGTGTGTTAATAAAAACAAGGAAATTCTGCAAAATAGCTACACAATCAGATTTGTATTTCATAAGATGAACATATGTAACTCTGGTGAAATCATCTACAATAGTGAGGAAAATAGAACAACCATTGTGTGTAGAGTGTTTATATGGTCCCCAAATATCTACATGTAGTAAGTGAAAAGCCTTATTTGTTTTAATGTGACTAAAAGTAAATGGCAATCTACATTGTCTAGCTTGAGGACAAATTTGACAAACAAAGTCTGCAGTAGCTGAAAGTTCCATAGACAAGTAAGATATCTCATTTGAGAAAAAGGCATATGGCCAAATTTGAGATGCCACAGCTTAGTTGTTTCACTGGCAGTACAACAAGGCTGCCTTGTTTGAGCTTAAAAGGGTGAATATGGACTGGAGGATCTTGAAGAAATGGGTGAATGTGAATCTTGTGCATAGTAAAGGCCAGAATGTAGGCTACCAAGAATTGTTTCCTTTTTCATAACATGGTCCTGAAGCAAACACAAGTTAGAGGAGAAAATCACTGAACATTGCAAGTGCTCACACAGTTTTGGAACTGATATGAGATTGAAATGAAAACATGGAACATATAGAACTCCTTTGAGTGTTATATTTACATTCAATTTCACTGAACCTATATGTGTTATAGGTATTTTTCTCCCATCAGGAACAGTAATAGTATTTAAGTTCCCTTTAAGAAGCTCAAAACTGTTGAATTTGTTTAGATCATAACACATGTGGTCTGTAGCACCACTATCAATGATCCATCCAGAATGAAAAGAGGAAAGGAGGCAAAATTTACCTGCTGAGTAAACATTGCCTGAGAAAGCATGATCAATTTCAGATGATGAATCATCTCTACTAGGAGCAATATCATAGTCTTTCTGTTTAGAAAGGAGATTCATAAGCTGTGTGTATTGTTCCACTGTGATAGGTGTTGTATTGTTGGTATTTTCTGAGAAATCAGGTTGGTTATCATCTTCTCCATGTGCAATAGCTGCTACTCTTTTATTAATATTCTTGAAATGAGGTGGATAGCCATGGATTTTTAAACACCTATCCATTGTGTGACCAAAAATTTTGCAATGATCACATAAGTATGAGTTGTTTCTCTTGGTGCCTGATGAGTTTTTATAACTAGTACCAGATTTATCACCAACTGGTGGCCTATAATACTTGTTAGAGGAAGAATCATTGAATCTGTCATGAAATCTTCTTCTATCCACGGCAAATGCCATAGAATTAGGCTGTAGTTTGTGTAATTCACACAATTCTTTGTGCTTTTGTTCTTGTGAAAGGAGTCTATAGGCTTGTGATATAGTAGGTAGGGGCTGCATCATCAAAATACTAGACCTAACCTGTTTGTAGCTTTCTTTCAACTTCATGAGAAACAGCAATAGCCTTTGATCTTGTTGTAACTTTAGGAATTTCTTTGTGAGGTTACAAAAACAACCATTGAACTCACAAATTGGTAGTGGACTGAGATTATCAATCTCATCCCAAATATCTTTTATCTTTGTAAAATATTCAGCTATATTCTCAGAATCTTGCTGTAATTCAGTCAGACTTTGTTCCAAAGCAAACAGTTGAGCTGAGGAAATTTGTCCATCCCTTTCATCTAAATCTGACCATATCTCATGTTGTGTTGAAGAACATTACACTCTTAGCTGTGATTGGACTTAGAGATGCCGGAATCCATCCAATCACCATGTTATTACATCTACTCCAACATTTATAAGTTGTTTCTGTTACTGCTGGTTTTTTTTATAGTCCCATCCACAAAACTCATCTTGTTCTTAGTTGAGAGGCCAATGATCATTGATCTCTTCCAATATCCATAATTGTTTCCATTAAATTGTATGTTAACTAATCTCAGAGATGTATTATCAGAAGGATGAATATAGTATACACTACTAGGATTTTGAGATGGAGGTAAAGTAGGTGTTTCAAATGTTTCAGTCATTGTTATGAGAGAAAGAAGAGGAAATAAAGAAGAATGTGGTTAATCTGAGAAGGATTGAATGATTGTGTGTGTGATCCAATGAAAATGCGATCAATCAAAGGAAAGAAAAAGTATCTGACATCAACTGACGAGGTAAAGAGAATTGTTCAAAGAAACTGATCAAGAACAATATCAGATACAATCAACTGATTTTAGTAAGAACTGATGAAATGAAATGTGTTTATAAATGATTTGTGGTGAAATTTCAGTTTTAGTAAGAATAACAGTCAAGAAGATATGTGAAAGTGAAGATCTAACTTCAAAGAAATGAAATGAAACAGAATTGAGTGAATATGAAATTAATTTTAGAGTTTGAATTTGAATGATTGAATGATTCAAACAAACCTCGAATTTTCAGATTGAAACTGAATGTAGTGGATCTGTGAATGTAGATTTTGATCAGGAAATGAATCCGCAGCTCTGATACCATGTAACAATTATGAAAGCTTGATTAAAATGAATAAGATCATATTATTATTGTATGTATCAAATGATTACAAAGCTAAGCTTGCTATTTATAGCTAATAAGAGAGATGTCATCATAACAAACTAGATGAGCTGTACTAAATCTGTTACAAGAGAATCTGTTACAAGAGATGCAATACAATAGGCTAAGGTACATCTTCTTTACATTAGGACCTCAGCTTGAGCTTTAGCTTCTTTATTTGCATAGCTGTTGTTGCTGTAGTTTGTTAACCTTGAGTTGTTGTTGCTGTAAGCTTAACAAGCTGAAACTATAAGTAGTCCAACCATGCAGGTGTGGCAGTGCTACTGTGCTAGACTGCTAGTATGGGAGAATGGTGGTTGCTCTTCCTCAATATATTAACCATCGACAAGAATATTAGCAGCTTTAGATTTAATTGGTGAAACACTTCACTAACTGACTCCTTCATCTTCAACTTCTTACATTTCGACAAATGTGACAGCAAGTTTGGTGAAAATATCAAGTTATAGGAAAAAAGAAGGGACATTTCCTGAGGTACCCCGGGGTTAGGTCTAATTACTCGGGTACCCTCCTCATTTTCGAGCTAGCTGAGATGCCACCAGAGTCAATGTTCGTGGCTTAAATTCCATTAATGCTAACAGACGTTAGGGTTTCGTTAACTTTTGTTAGTAAGACTTTACTTTTCATTTAAACCAAGAAAAAAAAAGGAAAACAAAAAATAAAACCCCCCACCCCTCCCACTCTCTCTCCTCCCCCTCCCCAAACCCACGACCCACCCCCAACCCCAACCCCAACCCAGCCACCCCCAGCCACCCTTCCCCCTTCCCTGAAACCGCCGCCCCACCCAAACCCCCCCACTCTCTCCTCCCCCTCCCCTCTCACTGCTCAACCTTCACACCTTCACTCACCTTCAACCTCCATTTTCCTTCTCCTCCTCAACATGACTAATCAAACAACGAACGCCAACTTTAAACTCTTCCATTCTATTAAAAATCAACTCTTTCTCACCTCTTAATTCAGTCTTCTTAGTCTTCAAAACCTCGAACGCCGCCAACGGTTGATACTTCCTCATATCAGCAGAAACAACATCAATCTATTTCTCCAAACTCACCAATTTCTCCTCCAAATTACTAACCACCTCACCTTCAATCAATCCCCGAAGCTTCGCCGAAAACAGCGGTTTCAACCTGAAATTAAGCTCATCAATGAACACGGCTTCGAGAGCGTAAGTAAAGTAAAATTGAAATAAGGTCGGAATTTGCAGTATTTGGAGATTAAACGTTCAACAAGAGCTGAATTCTTGAAATTGGAGGTGTCAATCGAAGAAGGAGAAAGCTTGAAGGTGAATGAAGGTTGAGCAGTGGGTCGGTTTGAGAAGGTGGTGATTGGTGGTTTTGAAGATGGTGGCAGAGTAGGGGAGGAGTGGGGGAGGAGAGAGAGGGGGGGGGGAGGAGAGAGAATGGGAGGGGGGGTTAGTTTTTTTAGTTTTTTTGTTTGATTTTAATTGAAATTAAAGTGTAATTATGAAAGTTAACAGAACCCTAACTGAAGTTTTATAGTAATGGCATTTAAGCTAACGACAGTGACTCTGGTGGCATTTCAGCTAGCTCGAAAACGAGGAGGGTACCCGAGAAATTAGCCCTAACCCCGGGGGTACCTCAGGAAATATCCCAAAAAAGAATGGTCAATCCCGCAAAATGTCAGTCAACGCTGGATTTTGGCATGAAGGTTCCTCTTCGCAAATATCTATTGGGTTTCTTCTTGCCAAAATGCTTTTAAAAGGTGTTTCTTACAAAATCGTATTTTTAAAAGGTGGTTTCTGACAATTTTTCCTACACTTAATTTTTATATTTTAACAAATAAACGACTAGATATGTTAACGTTCAAAGTCTTGCATCCGCATGCGTGAAAACAAGAAATGTAATTTTTTTTTTTGAAACGAGTGTAGTATACTTCATATCTTAAACACGTGTCTCAAGCACATTGAAATTGACATATGTTAAGATCAATATAAAAGTAACACATGTAACAACCACAAAGAGATGCATACCTGATACCACTTATGCTCCAAGTCATAATTTTTCTCTATTTAAAATACTTAATGTAAACAAGCAAATCGATTTATTTTGGATATAGTTCTTCCGTTTCTTTTTAAATGCAGTACTTTGACTATTCATTCATTATAATTTGACTAAGTTTGTAATCTATGCATGAGGGGAAAATATAGTAATGTTGGATCTCATTTGATTCGTCTTGACGTATACCTTTTTAATGTCTAATTTTCAAAAAAAAACACAAATGTATAATTAAAGATAAAAGTGGCATGTGCCTCAAACAAGTGTAAATAGTGAAATGTTGCAATTAACAAAAACGGATGAAGTATTTCAAATGTGCATAGTGATTAAAGGAATGGTCTTACAAAAAAAAATTTACACTTATCAATTAGATTCTGCAAAATCTTTTCTTACCCCTTTTGGAAATTATTTATTTATATTGTTACTTTTTTTAATTAGATATCTAATAACTGAAGTTACACCCTTCACTAGTTAAGATCCCTCATTTATTAATAACTTTGCTTGAGGATGAGGCTAGAGTGGAAATATAATTCATATATTTCTCTTTTTTGCACTTGATATATTTTGCTTTTAACCATGGAAATTTTTAATTAGTAATCCGTCAATGGACATTTTTTTCAACAAGTGAAAATAAAGTATTAGGTTACCTTGTCATTAAGAGTGTAACTTAAACTATCTAAGAAAACTAGATGATTAACTATCGCATCCAAATGAACTTGTTCAAGATGATGCTTTGATTTAAGGAAAAAAAAATGCTACCCTATGAGCTAGTCGACAAAAATGGGTAATTTAGAACTTGGCAAAAGACTTCATGATTTCTTCCATGCTTCGAGGGCCTTTCAAAATATTGATGACTATTATGTTGTATCCTTCGATTTGTCGGGCCATGTCGATTATGTTCCTCAATCTCAGTTAATAAAATGGGACATAAAATTCATCATCATATAGCTAATGGTTTAAGAGAGAGTTTTGATAATTCCACTTATTGTGATCGTGACTCGTTTTCCTCTATTTTGTTAGACACAAAACAGTACGCTAACTAGCGAAACTCTAAACTTAATTTGTCGCATACTATATGTCAATTCAACGATGAGCGAACGATGTGCTAGAGAATGAGCTAATGTATGGCATTCATGTTACATACGGCTGGAACCAAATATACAACATATGATTTTCTCAACATAAAAGTTGATGGCATAGCAGCATACTTCGACCCTTATTGGAAATACTCCCTCTATCTTCTTTTAATCGCTATATTTGGACATTGATCATTATACATATAGGTCCTTTTAATTTATGTTAATGTATACTTTTCAAATATATAAGGAAAATTCTACATAGTGGCCTTTAAATTTCAACATTTCTATTTCTTTTTATACAAGGTGACCTTCAAATTAAAAAAGTTTACCTAGTGGCCTTTAAACCACACTCCACCCTTAAACATCCCAACAACCACCACATATGTGCCAACAGGCCACGCACCACAACAACCCAACAATGTTTCTCTTCCTAGAATTGAACTGCCGAACCCACGTTACGCAAGCCACCAACAACTCAATAATTTCACCACTGAATCTCCACACCACCAGCAAGTCAGCAACCCCACAATTTCACCACCGAATCTCCACGCCAACACCAACCAACCACCTCCAACACCACAAAATTACACTTTCTCTCTCCTCCGCCCCCCTTCCTCTCTTCTCTATCCATCTTCTCTCCTCCATAAGCGTCACCAACGCTCTCAGAAGATCAACGCATAACTCAAGAAATTTAAAACCTAAAAATTGCCATCACCACCACCACCACAAACTCCCGCCAACACACATATTCGTCATGGCATGTGTATAAATATCATTTTTTGCAAGCTTTACAATATATATTTGGATATCACTAACATAAAAATTTAATGTCATAATAAACTAATTTTTTCACAAATAGACAATATCATCGCAAATTCCATTATACACACGCCACCACCATAAGCATGGTGCGCTCAAATGAACCTTTAGTTCATTCGCAATGAACACAGTTGAACTGGAGCCTTTTTTTTTCCTTTGTAATCCTCATCAATGAACATCGTTTTATATACAATGAACACGACAAATGGCCCCAGATTTTTTTCTCTCTCCTCAATATTTTGAATTCATTTGCCAACATTTTCCCGCTTTTTTTCTCAACCATTTATTTTCTCGTTAAAAAATGTTCATTTTAAACGTTCAAGATGTTCATTTATGCATATCAAATGTTCATTGTAAAATCAAATAAAATTTCAATGAAAAGTTAAAAATGTAATACTTCCTCCGTTTTTTAATAGTCGCACCATTTCTATCTTTCACACTATTCACACATGTCCACTTAAATTAATATTGTGTCTTATATGTAAGAAAAAATATAGTCATGTGGGATCTTGTTAGATTCGTCTCAATGTATAGATTATTAAAATCTAATTTGCATAATTTTTTATTGTATATAATTAAAGATATTTAACATCTAAATTGTGCATTGGGTTGCGTAAACTGTTTCAATGGTGCGAGTATTAAAGAACGGAGGAAGTATGTTTTTTGTAAATTCAACTTATTTTCGAGTAAGTGATATGCAATGTTTGAACAACTTAAACATAATAGTAATGTTCATTATGGGTTCTCAAGTTGTTCTTTTATTTACATCCAATGTTCATTGTACAATATAATTAACAAGGAAAATGAG
The DNA here is from genome assembly GCA_947645195.1 of Patellifolia procumbens. NCBI lineage: Eukaryota > Viridiplantae > Streptophyta > Magnoliopsida > Caryophyllales > Amaranthaceae > Patellifolia > Patellifolia procumbens. Next base: position 9,167,925 of record CANSGD010000144.1, read on the forward strand.
GTAACTTTTAAATGAACATCTGGTTGGCCACAATGATCTATGCTATGACAAAAAATGAACATATGGTTACTTACATTTTTGAAATCATTTGCCCAAAAATATTTTCTTTGTTTTAGGCAAATTTAATGAAATTCTTGTTTTAGGAAAATGAACAAGTTTGGGTATCAAATGAACTTTTGGTAACAAAACAATGAACAAAAGTTTAATGATCATTCTGTTTTCAAAAGAAGGGATACATAATGAACATCCATTGATGAGAATGAACATGATATTTTTCCATATTTTGGGCGCGAGTTTTTGTTTTGAAATTTTCACCCTCACTTCATATAAAAGCAATAAGTTGCAACATTCTCATTATAAAAGAAGAATATTTTGGTTATTTCACTTCTCTCTCAAGCTCAGCCCCCTTTCTCTCTCTATAGTTATTGTTGTTAGTATATAATTTTGTGGAAGAATTATTTATGAAATGGATGTTTCTCTTGATAATGAGGAAAATCCATTTGGAAATGAAGATGTTCCATTGTCTTCTAATTTACAAGCTTCTTCACCTGAAGTAGAAGGTAAATAAAAGGAGATTTATTGAAGAAGCTTTATTTTTGGTTTGCATTTTGTTTAAATAATTCTAATTTACAAGCCCAAAATGATTTATGTTATGGCAATAAATGAACGTATGGTTAATTACATTTTGATATTATTTGCCCAAAATATTCTCTATGTTTTAGGCAGATTTAATGAACATCTTGTTTTAGGTAAATGAACAAGTTAGGATATAAAATGAACATATGGTAATAAAATAATGAACAATAGTTCAATGATCATATCTGTTTTTAAAAAAAGGGATACAGAATTACATAAAAAAATAATTAAAAATAATAATTACATAAAAAATGACATACAAATATAAAATAATGAATTAGTGAATAACCATAAACTAATGAATTACATAAAAATACTTCGTTTCCTATTTTTCAAGAATGACGCTTCTTCTTCATCACTTTGTTTCTCTTCGACACTTCTTCATCATCAACCAATGACGCTTCTTCTTCATCATTTTGTTTCCTATTTTTCAAGAAAAATAAACATAAATTAATGAATTACATAAAAATACTTTCTTTAACATGAAAAAAATTAGTAAAAATAAAAAAACAATGACAGAGGTTCATTAAGAATAGACCAATTAGAAGGTTCATCGGAAAAACTGTCATAGGTTCATCCTTAAAAAAATTAATGAATTACCAAAAAATTAATATAGGTTCATCCAACAACTAAAATAGGTTCATCCTAAAACAGATACAAGTTCATCCTAAAAGACTAAAAGGCTAATCCTAAAAAATTAAAAGGTTCATCCTAAAACTAACATAGGTTTATTGATTTTTTAAAAAATAACAAAAAATACCCAAAAAATTACCTAAAATCACGTGAAATTACCTAAAATTTTCTTAAAAAATCAGAGGCTCATCATTTTTAAAATTCAAACAAAGTAAAAGAGGTTCATCCTTATAAAAATATGGTTCATTCTTAAAAATAAAAATAAAAATACCAAAACAAAAATGTCAAAGATTCAAAATTTTCAAAAAATTGCCAAAAAAATGACCTTGATTTCTTCTAAAAAATACCAAATTACCAACAAAAATGCCAAAAAAAAATGGTTTTTAAGAAAAGAAAAAAAAATAAAAGAGGTTCATCCGGAAAAAATAAAGTTCATCCTAAAAACAAGAACATTCATCGGAAAAAGCAATACTAGTCGATTTTATCAAAAAGCAAACAAACTGAAAGAGGTTCATCCTAAAAATAATAAGGTTCATCCTAAAAAATAAAAGAAGGTTCCTCAATTCTAAAAAAATTACCAAAAAATTACCAAAATAAACTATCAAAGGTTCATAAAAACTAATTTTTATTCTTCAAAAAAAAACCCAAATTACCAACAAAAATACCAAAAAAGCGATAATTTTTAAAAAATAAAAAAACAAAAGAGATTCATCCGAAAGAAAATTAACAAAAATCCTTTTCTCCTAGAAAGTAAACAAAAATTACCAAAAAATTAAAGATAATTACCAAAAAATTAAAATTAATTACCAAAAAAAATGAAATAAACCAAAAATTAACACAATGAACAATGAACCAAAAACTAACAATGAACAATGAAACAAACATTAACACAATGGACAATGAACCAAAAATTAACACAATGAACAATGAACCAATAATTAGCATAATGAACAATGAACAATATATATAAAAGCAATGAATAATATATACAAAATTACCTAAAATGAAAGTTTATTTTCAAAAAACTAATATAGGTTCATCCTAAAACTGACAAAGTTTTATCGTAAAACAGTTATAGGTTCATCGTATAAAAATAAAAGGTTCATCCAAAATAAAATTTAAAAGGTTCATCCTAAAAATGAACTCGGTTCATCCCAAAGTTCATCCTAAAAATGTTTACAAATGAACAAAAAAACAATAATTTTTATTAAAAAACTTACTTGGAGCCTTCATCTCTTTCAATTGCATGTGTCTTGACTTCTTCATCATCTTTACCAATGGAGGATCTTCTTCATCCCTTCATTTCCTATTTTCGAAGAAAATAAACATAAATCAACACTTAATTTAACAAAAAAAATTAAAAACAAAAAATTGAAGCAAAAATGCAACCTAAATGGTGTTATTGTGAGGTGAAATGCCGAAAAAATGGTGAATTGGAGGATGAGAAAATGGTGTTTGAAGGTGAGAAAAAATGGTGTTTGAAGGTGAGGAGAAAATGGGATGAAGTTGAGGAGAAAATGGGATGAAGGTGAGGAGCTTTTAGAGAGAGAGAGAGGGAGAATGGAAGGAGAGAAATGGAAGGAGGAGAGAGAAAGTCAGTTTTGAGTGAGGAGGGAAATAATGAAAGAGATGAGGTTTATTGGGAAGGTGAAAAGGTTTTGGTTATTTGAAAAAACTAACCGAGGAGAGAGAATAAGGTGCGTTTTTTGTGTTCATCAGAAATGAACTGAAGGTTCATTACATATGAACTGAAGGTTCATTACATATGAACTGAAGGTTTGTTTATTTTTAAAAAACAAAACTGATTCTCCGTGTTCATTAGAAAGAACTGAAGGTTCATTTGAGCGCATCCTGAGCATGGTGGTGGCGTGTGCACCATATACTTATTGCAGTATCATATGGCATTGGTTTCACTAAGGTGGGTTGGCAATAGCAAAACAAATAATATTTATACCATTTCTACAAAGTGGACATAAATTGAATTAGAGCTAAAAAAAATCTCTTATGATTATATTCATACCATTTCTTTTAGGGGTTGTTAAACGCCGCCCTAAAATATCCATGCGACGCCCTACTTAGACATAATTGCCTTCTTTAATTAATTCTCTTCTAATCACTGACACTCTCCCCACCTTCAAGATGTCGCTCACTCTCCTCCCAAAAACTATTCGACAGTGAAATAATGTCGGTAATCGTTCGGAGAATGCCCAGTGATGCTATTCCGTTACTCGTATATTTAATTTTTTTTTGGAATTTTAAAAGTCAAGAAACGTGTGAAAAACACGTCTACACCATGGCCTAGACGTGTGAAAAACACGGCGAGGCCATGACCGGGACTTGTGAAAAACACGTCCAAACCATGGTGTGGCCGTGTTTTTCGCACGGCCAGGCCATGGCCTAGACGTGTTTTGCACACGTCCAGACCATGGTGCGGACGTGTGAAAAACACGTCTAGTCCATGGCCTGGACGTGTGAAAAACACGACCACACCATGGTTTGGACGTGTGCAAAACACGGCTACACCATGGTTTGGACGTGTTCTTCACACATCCTTTACTGTTGAACCACCCAATTCATCATAAAGCGCACTTTTTTCTTACTTTTAGTTTGATAAATGTACATTACAAATGTTATAATATACACTAGATGCCAAATCCAACCTGTCTTCGTATTTCCATTCCTTATAACGAAAAAAATGGAAAGAGCACTTTGTTTAGTTTTATGTTTTTATTGTTTTTTCCTTAAAGTTGGTTGTTTAAAATAATCCAATTACGTATATTGTGTTGTATAATTTTTTTAAATAGAACTTTTTGAAACGATGTTGAATACTGAAAGGGGGTTGTTAAACTGCGCCCACAAAAATACAAAAGACGCCCACATAATTTATTAAAAAGACTAATCTACCCCTGAGTAAATTTAAACACTTTAATATTCAATAACCCACCACCCACGTTTTAATACTCATGTTTAATAAGCTTTGAGATTTGTTATGGTGCTCTTGAAGGTTTTAATAAGCTTTAAGCTTACTTAATGAACTCACCACCCACGCATTAAAAACCACAATGTCATGAACACTGGAAAATTCTTAACACCAAAATCATCCAAACCAGATATTCACCCATGGAGGAAATTCTAGAAAAGCACCACTTCAGACCTTTCCAGATATTTCTAAAGAGTTCAAATTGATGAAATTTGGGGCAGGATAATTTCATCTATAAAATATTTGTGTGAGTAGTTAGCTATTCATTCACCCATGGAGGAATCGGTTCTTGTGGACCGGTTCTGAGAAACCCACACAACAGGAGGAAACCGGCCCTGGAAACCGGTTCCTCTATGGGTGAATCCGTTTCAAGGGCCGATTCCACCACGGAGGAATCGGCTTCTGGAACCGGTTCATCCATGGTAAAACCGGATTTTTGTACCGGATCCCACCACGTTATAAATCGGTTGCATCACCGATTTTTTTTCAAAACCAATCTTCACAGCTGGTGGAGCATGGCGGCAGCAGATCGTGTGGGGCTGGGGGCTTTGATGGCTGTGCTGGTTGCAACCAATAGATAGAGTTGGTTTGAGGTTTACGTGTAGTCTGATACTAATAGAGTTTGACACTTACTGCGTTTATGATTGTGAATTGATCCATGTGATCCTTTGTCAAAGGATTTTCTTTTACAGTATTTGTCAAAGGTTGAGGGTAAGGGGAAAAGGAGAGAAGATTGTTTCGTTGCAAAGGGTAAATTAGTATTTTTCATATCTGTTGTGGGCGTTTTTTGGATTTTTGTGGGCATGATTTAGCTCTTCACATACTGAAAATACAAGTTAGAGCAATGTGCATGTGAGGGTCTGATGCGTAATATTCAATATTATTGGATAGACATTTAAGCCAAATTTTTATAACTTTTATGTAACTACATTGGCTAAAACAAGAAATAATATAATAAAACAATATGTTTCAAATTCACGGGTCAATTATACATAATGGGGGCGTTTGGCATGTAGGAATGGGAGTTTGGGGACCAAGGGATGAGATGGGGAGTGGGAATATGAGTGGGAATTCATGAAAATATTCTCATTACCTTGTTTGGCAAATGGAAGGATTAGAAGGGGGAATAAATTTCAAAATTACTTAACAGCCCTTACTCATCTCCATCTACTTACCCATCCCTTCCTCTTCATTAATGGCAAAAATGTCTTTTTGCCCCTTATTTTTATTCCCACCCATAAGACACGCCCCCTCCCATGTCTTATTTTAGTGGGAATAGACCTCATTTAATCCCACTCCCAATCCCCTTCAAAACTCCCAATCCCCCTAAACAAACAAGGGATATACAAGCATAAGGATATATAATCCCATTCCCACCCTCTATTCCCACTAAACAAACAGCCACAATATGTACTAATATGATAAAAACACATTGCAGACATTCCTTTAATTTAAGATTAATTTCTCAAATAATTATAATTTATTATAGTCTTGATTAATTTTCATCAGATTGAATTATTATTATCCAAATAACTTATAAATTGAATATTTTAGATATAACTTTTGCACAGGTAAAAATCTAGTTTCTCTTGAAATGAACTCAACACTGAACACAACTACTAAATAACAAACACCTCCACTCCTCTAATTTAGGCCAGAACTTTTTTTAGTACGAGGCCAATTCTTTGGTTTCAAAGATGCTCATACACAATTACAGAACCACCTGCGTTCATCTCGATTTCTGGGGCTGCCCACAACTAGGGATGGCAATTCAATCCGGATCCGATCCGAATCCGATTCGATCCGAAGGAAAAAGTTCGATTCGAGTCCGCTAGGAAAAAATCCGAATCCGAGAAAAAATGTTCGAATTCAAATAGGAGTTGGACCGGACTTGGACCTTGTGATTACTCCGACCGAGTCCGATCCGAGTCCGATCCATAAAACTCCGGCCCAACTCCGGCCCTAACTCCGGCCCAACTCCGTCCGGCCCTTTTATTAAGTTTTACTTTTACCATTGAATTTAAAAACTTTTTTTAAAATAATGGGCAATTGTATTGGGCTGAAATGAAAACCCTAGCCTAGGTCCCTAAACATTTCACTCTCATTTACCACTTCCCAGCCACCTTACTGCTAGGGGTGTAAACGATCTGAGCCGGCTCGTAGAGCCCTCGAGCTCAGCTCGGTCAAAGCTCGGCTCGAGCTCGGTCAACTTCGAGCCCGAGCCGAGCCCGAGCTATACGTTAAGTATACGAGCTCGAGCCCGAGCCCAGCAAAGCTCGGCTCGTTTTTTAAAAAATTATGAGAATACCGTTCAATGTCAGATAGAAAAAGGCTTCCAGCCAGTAAGGTAGTCGATCTTCTAATATAATCAATATATGTATTAGGAAGCTTACCTCCACGATCTACTAAAAGGCAAATAGCGGGCCTATATTTAAACGAGAATGCCGTGTCGTCCAGCGGAGCCTAGAAGAAGGTGACTCGCGCAGACAGCTGACTCCTTTTCAATAGAAAAGAATAACCTAACCAACCCAGCTGGCTGGTCAATCTCAGAGATCTTATCGTCCGGCAAACCGGAGACGGACGACCTGTCTTGGATAAGAATCTACAACGCACTAGAACGCCCTTGTTGACGATCCTTTACTCCGACAGCATCTAGGGTTCCTCGAACAATGTGATATCTCACGCCGGGTAAATCCTTAACCCTTCCCCCTTTGAAACGTGTGGCAATATGAAAAAAAATGGCCCTAACATGCAAAGCCCATAAAGGAATATAATATTATTGGGTTTAATTTTCATTTTGCATTAAATTTTTTGTATGATGGACTATTACATATTTTAATTTATGTAAGGAAGAACAATAAAATTAATAACTAATAGGCTGGAGAAAAACAAAAGAGCCGAGCCCGAGCCGAGCTCGAGCTCGAAGGTTTGTAACGAGCCGAGCTTGAGCCTCACCTTGGCGAGCTCGTCAAGCTTCGAGCCGAGCCCGAGCTCGACCAAAGTGAGTTCGAGCCGAGCCGAGCTTGGTCGAGCTCGAGCTCAGCTCGGCTCGTTTACACCCCTACTTACTGCCTCTCTGGTTCTCTTGAAGGCTTCACTGTCATCTCCCACAAGGCCACAAAGAAACCATAGTCTAGGTCTGCCGCCGTTCCTTGCTGCTTGTCGGTTTCAGTCATCGCTGTCGCTCGCTGCTGCTCGTCGGTTTCAGTCAGTCGCCGTCCCTTGCGGTGTTCGTCGGTGTTTGCTGGTTTTAGCCTCTTCGGTCATTCTTCCCGCCGTTCCTTGCTGCCGCTGTTCCTTGCCGCCGTTCCTTGCCGCCGTTCCTTGCTGGTTTTAGCCTCTTTGGTTTTAGCAATTGTATTGGGCTGAATCGCTGATACTATTTCTGTATGCCTTCTTCTTCGTTTAATTTGTTTTCCATTGATTTATTCCCTCTCTTTTCAGTCCTAATTCGCATTTACTCCAACTTTTTTGTTCATCGTAATTGCTATTACTGAATTGTTAAGATTTATCTTCTGATGTTATTGCCGTCATTTTTCTAACTTTTGTATTAAAAAAGGAGATAAATAGGCTTCGATTTCGGAGCTGTTAGGAATTTAGGATGCATTAGTATTTGTTTGATGGTAATGATTTAATCTATGATATTATTGCTATTAAATTAATTTGAGATTGTTATTGGAATTCTGTTTAATAATCTCATTATTGTGTTGTAATACGTCTATTGTTACTCGAATCTGTTTAGTTAGCTGAATTTATAATGTTATTTGTTGTGTTCGTCGGTTTTGCTTGCTGAATTTGTAATGTGATTTGTAAAGGGTGAAAAATGTATCGAAAGGGATGGAGAATAAATATGAGTTCAAATACACACTTTAACTGTGATTTTTGTACTTTATATATTTTGTATAATTATACAATGATTTTTGTCTAAAATAGGGATGGAGAATAATGAAGCATCTTCTAATCCTACCCTAGAAGAGTCCGTCAAAGAGAAAGATCCCACTATTCAAACTAGGAGGCAAGTGGAAGCTAACAAAGTAACCACTAATGTATCACATGTACAAGACAATGTAGATGAATGTAGTAGTGAGGAGGATTGCATGGTTGTTGGTAGTGGTGGGAGAAAATTAACTTCAGCGGTATGGACTCATTTCAAGAGATTAATGATTAACGGAGAACTCAAAGCAAGATGTAAAGGTTGTAAGAAAGATTTTGTTGGAAAAAGCTCTAGTGGAACTACACATTTGAAGGAGCATATGAATAGATGTATGAAAGTCAAGAGAACATTAGATGTAAAACAACAAATTTTGCTAGCTAGTGCAAGTAGGAATGGTAGTGCCACTATGAGTATGGGGAAATACAAGTTTAACTCACAAGTTTCAAGAAATGAATTAGTTAACATGATTGTAATGCATGAATATCCTCTTGCTATGGTTGATCACATCGGATTTAAGAGATATTCTCAGAGTTTAAACCCGGAGTTCAAGGTCATTTCAAGGAACACCGTGAAATCTGACATTATGAGAGATTTTAAGGAAGAAAAGTCTCACTTAATGAAGGCGTTAGCGGCAAGTGGAAGTAGGGTGGCGATCACAACAGATATGTGGAGTTGTGGCAATCAAAGAAAAGGCTACATGGCTGTGACTGCGCATTTTATTGATGAGGATTGGATTTTGCAAAATTCGTCTCATAAGGTAATCAATTATTCCTTACTTAGATGATAATATAAATGCATATGGTCTTTTGATTCATGTTTAATAGATTTAATTTGTAATGTATATGTTTTTCAATTTTGTTAGGTTTATGTATGTTCCATGCCCACACAACAAAGATACAATTAGTAAGGCATTGATTGAAAGTTTAAAGAGTTTTAACTTAGATGAGAAGGTTTCTACTATTACCGTTGATAATTGCACAACTAATGATTCGATGATGGATATCTTGCGTGAGAAACTTACACCGAGTAAGCTTATCTTGGGTGGTTCTTATTTGCATATGAGATGTTGTGCTCACATTTTGAATCTAGTTGTGAATGATGGTTTGGATATTATTAGTGGTGCAATTGAGAAAGTTCGTGGTATTGTAGCTTTTTGCACTTCAACACCAAAGAGGTATGAGAAGTTTGAAGATGCTTGTAATTATGTTAGAATTCCAATAACAAAAAAATTGAACTTGGATTGTAAAACAAGATGGAATTCGTGTTATGACATGTTAAAAGTTGCCATTTTGTACAAAGATGCTTTTACTAGGTTAGCCACAAAAGTTGAGAAAAGAGGAAAGGAAAAATTTGTTTTGCCTAATAAAGAAGAATGGCAAAAGGCAAATGAAATATGTGATAAGTTGGCATTGTTTAGTAGAACAAGTGAGGCATTTTCCGGAAGAAACTATCCAACGGCAAACTTGTATTTTCAAAAGGTTTGTGAAATTAGACTTGCATTGAGAAAATGGGTGAATTGTGAGAATGAAATAATTAAGATAATGGCTTCAAAGATGATGATCAAGTTTGATAAATATTGGGATGTTATTAATATGATATTATCCGTAGCATCGGTTTTGGATCCTAGGAGGAAATTGGAATGTGTGTCTTTTTATTACCAACGTATTTATGGTAATAAATATGAGGCGGAATGTGATAGGGTTAGAATGTTCTTAGTTGATTTGGCTATGGATTATGAATATGAAATGTTTAATAAAGAGAGATCTCGTGGTTCACCTTCTTCCATTGTAAATGATATGGGTAAGAGGCCTATGGTTGACACCGAAGAGTATGAGGGCTTGTGGGAAAAACATGTTATGACACAACCACCAAATAGGTCTGGCAAATGTGAAGTAGAGACATACCTTCAAGATGAAAGGATAGTGGTTGAGGACTCTAAATTTAATCTTCTTACTTGGTGGAATGCGGAATCGAGCAAGTATCCTATTCTCTCTAGGATTGCGAGGGATGTTCTTGCGGTGCCTATTTCTACCGTTGCTTCGGAGAGTGCTTTTAGCGGGAGTGGTAGAGTTATTGGTCCGCATCGGAGTAGACTTAATCCGGACACCGTGGAAGCATTAATGTGTCTTCAAAGTTGGAGGCTTCCTCAATTTAAAGGTAATTGGTCTAGCTTTTTCGATGTTCAACTATTATATTGTTATGTGTTTTTTTTTTAATAATATTGTTTTTATTTTAGATTACACAAAGGGTGATAATCTTCAATGTGCATCTATTTTTGAGGATGAAGATGTGGAGACTAAAGAAGAAGTATTAGATTAATGTAAGTTTACATGCAAATATAATTTTAAGTTGATTAGCTTCTTTTCTAACTATTGTTATTATTTATTATTGTTGTAGGCTTCAAAGTGGATTTATTTGGACATCAAGATCATTGGAAGTTAAATTGTTGGAAACTCTTGTTTTTATGATTGTATTTTGATGTAATATTGCAACTTGATTTATTTTCGAGAGACAATGTTGTTGGTTGGTTGGTTGTTATGTTATGTTTGAGAACTCCAAGAGTTAAGACATTTGATGTTGCTCAATTAGATTTCATAACTTTGAAGATAATTTTTTTTGGTATAAATGAAGACAATTTTTTTTAAACTTTAATTTGGTATTTATCAATGATTTGGCAAAATGTTACATCCGGAAATTTAGTGTTGACATGCTTTATTTGTTCTTTACAACCCAATAAAGTAATCATATTAAAAATTGAAAATAGCCATAATCATTAATCATTAATCACTAAAAAAAGGGAAAAAACGTAAAAGGTCTCGGAGGTCCGTCGGAGTCTACTCGCAAACGGACTCGGATTTCGGAGTCGGACTCGGAGGTCCTATAGACATCACGGACCGGAGTCGGACCTTGCCAAACGGACTCGGAGTTCGGACTCGGAGGTGAATATAGACTCCGTTTATATTCCGGACCGAAGATGGAGTTTGCTACCTCCGATTCGAGTCCAACCCGTTGCCATCCCTACCCACAACTGATATTTTGTCTTTCCAGATGCAACCATACAGATAGTAGCCCGTCCAAAATTAAACTCAAACATAATTAAATTTAATAAATCAGATTTAGTCCAGGGGGCAGATTACTAAAACTAACCAGCATCTAACCAGAGTTTAGAATCAAAAGCTTCTGAGCATCATTCTACTGTTCGACTGTTCGACTTGTTTGCAGCGAAATTGCATCGAACTGAAGCTTCATCGTTATCCTGCAAGGCTGCAACTATAACATTCTAATCTTGCTCTACACTTGGAACCTAAACTGAAAATCATAAAACTAGCAGTGCTACTATTTCGACTAGTAAACAAAACTCTCAACTAAACTCATATCTAAACCATAATTCACAAAAAAGGCAGGTATTACTGTTTCCATTATGAAGAAAGCGCCAATAAAACTCAAACAAAAACATCCCTTTAGTGCACAGTTACGGCAGTCTAATCTTCACTGTTCAGCCCGCTTCCACACATGTCTCCAGGCAGTAGTTCACATATTACTTAAAGGATTCACAAAAATTTGTTCCTTAGCTTTTAAAAGATTCTCCATCTTACATGCAAGTGGCGAATAGCAAGACTTTTACCATCCAGGTCACTAAAACTATTCACATATTATTGAAGGGAAGCACACGAATAAGCACTAGACCGATAAGCAGGATACTAGGCAGCGAATTAAAGATCTACACGCTTCTAAAGGGCTTCATTACAAATACAACAGACAGATTGTGATCAGGTAACTCAATAAGAAACAATCCAAACCATAACTGGAGTTTACACGTAGGATTAAACACAATTACATACGTAAGTCAGTCGTTAACAAGTGATTCCCTTCCTAATGTGGAAAACTTCAACACAATAAATTCAAGCATCTAACCATCCTAAATAGGTCAAGAAACAACATGACAAACTCAGCTAATCCATCTTATGTTGTCCACCACTTGGGCACATATGGAAGATGACATCTGAGGGTAATAATGCAAAGCATCAATATAAGAGCAAAATTAAAAGGAAAAATTGGCTAGAATAATGCAACCTTTTGGACATTCACAAATAATAATGCAACCTAAAGATTATTCTGGAATAATACAACCTTTATACCCCATTTATTTTAAATAGGCCAGATGACCAGTGACCTGAATAACCGGTAAAATTTTAATTTTAATTTTAATTTTTAATAAATAATTAAATAAACTTAAAAAAATCTAAACTAAACTAAACCCAACCCAACCCAACCCACCCCCCACCCACGGCCACCAACCTACACACCTCCAACCACTGCCACCACCCATCCACTGCAACCACCACTCCCCTCCCGTTTCCTTCCCCCTAAACCACATTCCAATTGCAATTGCTCTTCTTAACATGACTACTAGTCCTGCACTCTATCTCTTTGATAATAAGCTCTTTGGAGACCTCACAGCTATTCCAAGAGCTCGAACCCTGAATTCTCGCAGGTATATTCTCCATGTTTTCTTCTAAGCTCTTCTTACCCCTCTCTTTCTCTATTAGGGTTAATTTTTTAAACCCGTTATTATCAGGACGGTTACCCAACTCATTGCGCAGTGCAGCCTTCGCCCGTGAAAATCCATTCTTTGTAAGAAACTCCAATATGACATCAACCGAGCCGGCGTCCTCCATTTCAGCAACTGAAACAAAATTCAGGCTCGAATTTGCTTCCTCCAAATGAGCGCGAACGAGTTTCAACCAGAAATAAGAGAGAAAAACATTTTCCCACAACCAATAACTAAATCAAAAGGAATCAATTTAATAGTGTTGTTCTTTGTCACATTGCAGGGTCTTGATCTGTTAAGCATACCAAAGACTCCTACCTCTAATTGAACAGAAACGACGATAATATGAACTTTTGCTAGCATTGCTTCAAATTCTCACACATTTTAGAGTCAAATTCTCACACATTGGAGGGGGTGGTAGTGGCTGGGGAGGGTGGGTAGAGGAGAGAGAGGTGAAGGAAGGGGTGGGGTGGGGATTCTGGGGCACGGGTTTGGGGAGGGGGTTAATTATATTTTTTTTGTTTTATCTTTTTATCTTTATTTTTTTATAAATTATTTTATTACAACCAATTATTAGCTGACACGTGCCCCATTAAACCTATTCTTCAGGTTATAATTGGTTTTATTCGATTTTGGCCTATTTAAAATAAATGGGGTATAAAGCTTGCTTTATTCCAGAATAATCGAAAAGGTTGCATTATTATAAACAATTTTTCCAAATTAAAATACAAATAACATAAAAATTACTAGTTATGAGTTTCCCCACGATCTTAAGATTAAAAGGCATAAGGAAGGTTCATAAGGCTTTGAGCTCTTGCATGCTAAATATACATACCACCATCTCACTCCTTGCAACTCGTATCAAATACTACACTGCTCTGTTTTTTGCAACTTAATAAAATAAGTTGGGTTCAACAAAAATGATTTAGGTTATGCAAAATAAGTAAAATTCAACAAAAATAAATAATTAAGCTATGTTCAGCAGAAAATAAGTTAAGTTCAACAAACATAAGTTAAGTTCCGCAGAAGTAAGTTAATTCAGCAAAAAAAAGTTGAAGAGAACAAAGCCTAAGTTAACGTAATAGAACAAGGGAAAAGAAAATCTTCATTCTCAAGTAAACTCTAAGCATAACCCGTATTAGTAGCTGGCACGTACATCAGCTTCACCACTAGGTGAAGAATACTAGATTAGAACCTAGTTTTGACAATAATTTCAAAACAAGAGAGAAGGTTTGAAATCTTAAGGGGTAATGTCTAGCATGGAACAACCTTATGTCAGAGGGTTAGACACATTCACCACCCCATATCAAAGGCACAAACGTGTATTCCCCCAGTGATTTGCCAACATATCTACCTTAGAGATTTCACTTAAGCAAGTCAAGTAATTTGCATTATATTTGTAATATAAGAGCACGTCATAGTTGGTATTTAGAAAAGAAAAGAAAGTTTACATGATGGTAAACACACCACTATCATACAACTCCACGGAAGTATTATCACGCACCACGTCTGAAGCAAATCGTATAACTTAATGTGGCTGACATAAAAGCGCAGCATAAGTTACGAGTTACGTAACCCTATCTTCAACACATGTTAAAAGCAAAACTATGGCACGGTTAGGCCATCAAAAGGAAACCACAAAATAATAGATGACTATACTAGCAGCTCAAAGTTAAGTAGGGAAAACCAGAACCTAGTCCACAGATAGTGACCAATACCATGACAAGATAATCCAACCTCAATTTGTACTTTTCCTATTGTTTCTTCTGTCTTTTTTTTCGCTGCATTCTTCTAGGGGATGTTATAACAATCATTCAATCATATAAGGAAGTCAAGTGCAATCTCCCAAATCATTACATTTGGAAAGAAGTGCTAATTTTAAGAAAGGGCTGAAGAAAATCATAATGAAGGTCAGTGAAATTCATCCTTGCCCGATATGCAAATACCTTATATGCAATCTAATTCTAATTTCATATAACAATCCCTGCAGTTACTCAGCTGGATGCATCGGAAGTTGCAAAAAGATGTCACAGGTTCATTGCAGGCTTCAGTTGTTGGTATTATCACTCTCTCAACCTTGAAGACCCAACTTAGCAGCAACACATCCATCAGGAACTGTAGAACACAATAATGCAACATCATACCTATCCCCCCCCCCCCCCGGGTTTTTATGGACTAAAGCTTTAGAAAAGTAATATAGAATTGTATCTACTATTCGTGCTAATATGTCCATGACCTTGTCAACGTACAAACTTGAACTTCCAGTTATCTTGATGTCAAATTAACTATTTGCTGCCCACAAAAATTTTAATTTGCATTTATTTCCGGTTTCAGGGAGCTCTTGCGCTTGCTTGTTGCTAAAGCCATCAGCCAACAATCAAGGAGATTACAAAACACCAAGTAATGACATTAAACCGAAGTGGCTACCAAAGAAACCTTGTCAGCATAACCTTAGGGAATTTAATCTTGAGAACAGTGAAGAGTTTAATGAAAAACCATCCACAGAGATCTTCCCAGGGTTTCTAACAATTGGAACTCTTAGTGTGGAGCCAATGTCAGAGCCTCCAACGCCAACATTTGACTTCCCTAATCAGGTAGCAAATGAAGGTGGAACGGCAGATATGAAATATGACTTGAAGCTCATAAATGAAGAGTTGGAGAGATTTCTCAAGGGTGAAGCTGAGAAGGAAGGGCACAGTGACTCATCAAGGAGAAACAGTCAAGAAAGCACTATTACCCTCGGTGACGAGGTGAACGAAGATGTGAATGATCACAACTCGGACAAAACGCAAGAGTATCCCCTGCAAGGATATCTTCTTGGGTCATCCATCATCGAAATTCTGAAAATAAAGCCAAAGGCGAAAAAAGAAAAGACATTTCTGCATGAGCTATTTAAGAAAAGCACAATGATGCACAGAAGCTCTAAGAAAGAGGCTGACGCAACCTGGAAACAAGACACAAAAGAAATCAAGTCGTCTGATCATCTAATGAACAAGATGCTGCAACCAACTCAAACTTCAACTATAAACTCCCATAATTTTACAGGCCATGCAGCTGAGTCTTTCCTGACTCTGAGAAAAATCAACAAGGTAAGTCTTTCACCACTTCTTGTCGGTCAGATAAAAGCAGAAAGTTACCATCCCTAAATAACAATTCTATACTATGATTATATCTCTTCTAAATAAAGCTCGACAACCAAAGGGATTATCAGAAAATGTAAAAGCCGAAGAAATAATCCAAATGGTAAGACTTGATCGCTTGAATATGTGTGCTGAACCTAAATAAGGACCCACATAACACCTCTCCATCCTATATTCCTATCTGAACCTATAGAGACAGATAACTTTTTCAACCAGCAACTAAAGTATAAAACCTTGCACAACATAAAGTGCCATCGAGCACCAATAAAACACACTGGTAATTAAGCCAAACCGAACAAAGCCACCTAACCATTAGTAGATTAGCTAGAAAGGAAACCTAGATGTTAGGGTTTCTTTCCCAAATATCTTCATAATTTGATGCCTTACTGATTCATTCCATTTTAATATATAGTAATAAGTAAGGATAAATAATCAGCGGTCATAAAACACGGACCCTTTAACTAGACCTAATTTGATGGTTATGTGTAGTCCAGCCACACAGTCTACTTATTGTAAGGTCCATATCGTATCTTGGGACTTGGGAATCATTTTCCCAACAGCCTTCAGTTGTTTAAGATGACTGTATCTCAGCATGACATGAAGACAAGAATGGTGTCCATAACACAATTTTTAATCCACAGCTCAACCAGATTTTCCACAAGAAAATTCATCCTGAAATCAACAAAGATGCATCTGCAGCAAAAGAGGCCAAGCTCGGCAAGCACAAGGCCAGAAATCATCGCAAGTCCAGCAGTAACTATGAAGGGTCGGTACTCAGCAAGGGAAGGAGTCAACTTGGCTGTTGGGGCACTCTCAAGCAAGGAAAAAATTGTCGCTCTAAGACTGATAAGAAACTACCCCAAGTTGCACTGACCAAGAATGATTTGGATTCTCCACTAAAGGACAAAAGTGATGATGCAGGCAGGGAGCACTGGATCAGCACCGATGAGGAGTGTAAGTTAACATGCATCATCATTGTTTTAAACAATATATCATAGTATCAGTGAGTTAGTATTATATTGATAAATGATTAGGCAACTTTTTCTAGGTCAATAAGATACTCATGAAGAATCATGGCACCAGTATTAGATAAAGTTAATCATCAATAACTCTCCCTCCCTTTAAGTTCAGAACCTTGAAAGACATGCATGCCCAAGTTTCGCAAATAAGGAATGTTAGCTAATACCTCTTTAGCCCTTCCAGCCAAATAGCAAAAACAATGCCCATAGAAAAAGGGAACGCATTCTGATCTCTGTTGCAAGCAAGCAAGGAGATTTTTAGTTCAACCAGGTCCAAGTTCCGCATATTTAATTATCATACTATTCATTAGCTTTTCTCAATTGATCAACAATATATATGAAGTCAAAGTGATAGCCAGCAAGCTCAATTCATAATTTCCAAATCTTGAACATGCAGATTTTGTGTTGGAGCTGCAGCAGAATGAGGGAGTTCAGAACTAGAAGTTCTTAAATCTACTGTGATTATAGTGACAAGTAATAGCATGCATTGTCAAACGTACTTGAGTTTGTGTGGTATGGCAGGAGTCTTCATTTCTATTCATATGGAGCCTGTGATGGTGATCATTATATAACTTTTTTCTATCTATCTTTTTTTTGTCACCAATGAACGTCACTGTACTATGCTTAGTAACAATCAGGTGTGCTGCTTTTATCTTCCTGTATAATATGTTTATTAGAACTCTACCAATTTCAGTAAAATCTTCTCTAATATTATTGAGACTGTAATGACTTGCATATGGAAGAATAGCGGCATAAGTTGTACACCTGGGTTTAGGATGCATTAAGCTAGACTGGTTTCAAACGACCCTCAGACATGGCAGGTGGCATGAATGCTTCCCTACTCAGTTGACACTAACTGGCAAAGAAGTCAGTTTAGCATTACAATCAGCAAGGCACCTTAGAATAAGATGAGCTTCAATAGCACAGATGGATGTACATGACACTGATACACAAGTATAGAGAAAAAGAAATTTGACCAACCCACTCCAATAAAATGAAACATTTTCTGTGGAGCAGACGAGTTACAGCACCGTCCAATATCAACTTAGCTGAAAGAGCCACAACTAAAAACTCTTTCAGCTTTGGTAACATAGAATACTAGATCAAATGCCTATAAACTTTCTATATGCCTCTGCCATTCTATGGGCCATGCCGCTTTTGCCAATCTATGGTAACATCCTCTAAATCAGAACCTAATTTGAAAACCATGTTTAGAGTTTAGGCCAAATATATAGGGCTGCTTCTAATATAAAAAGATTGCCAAGCGCTTTTGTATGGAGGGACAAAAACAATTCTCACAGAACAACTATGACAGCAAGAAGGGCAGGACATTTACCAGTTTACCCGGAGATAGTACAAAAGACTCTTACATCCTCCTGTACACCCTTTACTTTCCACCCTTTCGGAGAGAGGACAATTGATAGACGCTAACATCCGTTCGTATGTGATATACAGCAAGAACATCGAACAATTCTAGGAGGAGATTCAAAATCCTAAACTGACACCTACCTCCATGGCATTATGTGATTACCATCACCACCCCACCCCCACCCCCCAAGAAAAAAAAGCTAACAGACTCAAATGGTTAAGTTATGTTGACATTATCAGGGCGTCAATGTAGCGACACAGAGGACTTGTAGGCACATATAACTATAGAAGTATTATTCCAGGACACGGGTAGAAACGAGCTTTAGTGAATTAGGATGCATTCTATTCACCTTAAGAAAGTAAGTTTTTGGAAAAACAAGTTCGGATTAGTTCCTAGAAGTTCCAGTAAGTTATAGAATATGTTATGATAAGTTTACCATATATAACGACAAGAGAATACACCCTTACTCTTTTTGATAGGGAAAACCCAATACGTGATAATATCCTTGACAAACAAGGTTACTGCTAACCATATGAAGGAAGTCGGGGGAATACAGAGTGGCCTCTGATTCATGGAAAAATTTCCTTCTAAGGAAAGGTGAACTTGGCATACAGATAGTCAAGATAGCACGGTAGGCTTTAGCGACCCTCTTTGACTAGCGGAACCAGTGTGGTCACGTGCATAAATCACAGGTTCACGTGTTGGTAGCTGACTTTTGATATAAGCTAGAACCAGTGTGGTATAACATGCTCAAATCCCAATTTCTCATTACTCAACATCTCTCCTTGTTTTCATTGAGTTCCTTGGCAATAAGATGATCGATGTGTCTAAAAGTAGAAGATGCTAACTTTTTTTTCTTTTTTTTGGTTCTCTTTTCAGCGGAGAGGTTTACTTATTCGTTAGTTTCTATATTTTCATCTTGTCATCTATATTATTTTTTTGGGAAAATGATCTATGGAAACTCTGCACTATAGGTCATTTTCTGTATCGACTACTGATCCTTGCGGGGCATTATCCAATACAAGTATACAACCCTCAACTTTAAAAACTACTCTTTACAATTATCAATGGTAACCTTGGATGCAGTTGTTGGTTGTAAAGTGGGATTATTTTGGATACTGACTTATGATACAGGCTATATTTTCTATTGCATGATTTCCATCTATAGGATTGCTTTAGCCTATCTTATATAATTATGCCACTAAAATCATTTATAAATCTATACTATAGAATGAAGCAGGATAAACATTTTGGTATTTCATATATTTAACGTTAGATGATATAATAATAATTAGCATAAAACAATGTACTTTCCAACTTTAGCGGGTAAACTTTTGCATACACTAGTTAATTATCCATTTTTGTAGCTTTTACTATTTAACAACAACAATAACAACAACAGCCAACAAACAACGACATTAGCAGTTAATTTTCCTGTTTGAAAATAAGAGTAGGGAGAAACTTATCTGTTGTTTTCTGGCTGGAGTATCTGACTTCCTCATCCATAAATCAAACAATTTTCCTGTTTGTAATAACAATGACATAAAATAACCACCTACAAGTCTACAACATTATCAACAGCATCCAAATTCTTTCCATCAAAGCTAGCCGGTTTAATGTAGTTCAAGGCCATCATAGGAAACCAATTTAGTCTTTATGTCTGCCGAGGACCAGGGTATTGTGGCAATAAAAATAACTCCTACTTCAAAGCGCGTGCAAATTTACTTTCCGGTGGACTTAATCAGCTCCTAAATGCAAAGTAGTAAACTAACATTAGCTATACGTATAAGCATCCCGACAGCATCTGGAGAAAACAATTGGAATGCTACGTCAGTCTGCCACAAAAGCTAGGAGAATTATGGAGTGCTCTGTATTTCATGGAAAAGCTTCCATCATAAAAAACTACTAGTGTGTGGAAAATTGGAATATTTATCCACATTTTGACTCTATGAAATGCATGCCACTACGTAATAAGTTTTCTTTTTAAGATTTAACATCACAATATAGACATTTAACAGGAGCAACGACAATCGTTTATTTATCACATAATCTAGTTAAATAACTAATTACTTAACTAACAACTACATGATTTTCAGTTAGTTACTACGTTAATCAAAAGATTTATCTGCTTCGAGAAACTCCAACAAGTTACAAGGGACTTAGAGCTAAAATTGTAACTGAGGAAAGTCTAAGCATGTAACAACCTCTACTACTTTTCTGATGTAGCATAGTAGAGAAAACAGCCTTTTCATAAGGGTCTAGCTAAACTACCAAATACAGCCTCTTTGCAATTGCTGGAATGAAGAGCCTCTTTGCAATTGTATAGTTAAGGTCGAGCCCTCGTCAGATCCGGCAGATCAGGTAAAAAACCATCAAAGACTCATATACGGCCCCAACACTTCTAAGTGACAAGGTTCACACCACAACGGGCTCCAAAAATATATTCCAATTGTTAATAGATATTAGATAGTAATCATTTAACTGTTCATACCCAGAACATGGATCTCCAAAAAGATGCAAAGATTTTATCTCATACACAATAAAAGGGCTATATTATGCTATAATGCTATATTTACCACCAGGCCAGAAGATATACACCTCAAAACGGGTTTGATCAGAAGAAAAGCAGAAGAGCAATGTTTAAATCAAATGTCATAATGGCAGAGGCTCCTCTTTTAGAACCCCACCACCTTCCATCCTCCATGATCGATCAACCAGGGGTGCTAGCTCCCTGCAATTCAGTACACACAATATCACCATAGTTACCTGCAAAAGATAGGAAGAAGGAACAAGAAAAAAGGAAAGCTTACTTAAGATCATGGCTGACAACTAGTAGAGTCAACTCCTTCTTCAGATGCTTCAGTAGTTTTGCTACATCAGCTCGCGCCTTCCAATCTACCTCATAGAGAAGTTGGTACAAACTTAAGTCAGACCCACATAAAAGATGCCTTCATGAATAGTATTATTAGGATGTACATCTATCTGAGTTTTAAAGCAAATTCTCATGCATAACACTCATAACATATCAACCAGCATAACGACTGCTGACATCAATTTTCACTTAAAGGCAGTTGCAGCCATCTCCATCCTTTACAAGACACTGAAACATCAAGTCACTGTAAAAAGTAATAAAGTACAATAAAGTAGAAACCTAAAGTTTGTATCTTCTTACCTAGACCAGCAAGAGGCTCATCTAGTATCAACAATTCTGGAACTTGAATCTGAAACAACGTTATAGAGCAACAAGTAAAGCCTCAGGGTAATCAAATTATGGAAATCTTAGCCATATACTATATATTACTACCTCGACTCTGTATTGTAAGGAACCCATACTTTCGAGTTCTATAGAATATATTGATTAAATTATTTAGTATTATTACAAAAATACTTTATAATAACAAACAGTATACTTCCTCCGTTTTTTTTTAGCTGCAAAATTACTAATATCTTTTGAGGAAAATCAGACGTCAAAGCTCAAACTTGAAAAATGTGGGTGCTTTATGGAGCAAAAGGAGAAATGCCATGATGGATGCACAAAGCGAAGCTCTTACTAATTGGATGGCAAGAGCAAGTCGACGCTTGTAGCCACCACTAAGGGACTGAGGATCTTTATCAAGGGGAACTCCATTTAATCCAACCTAGCAATTTAACAAATAAGAGTCAAAATAATAACCAAAGCATGACAATAGGAAAAAAAAAATGGTGATAATATTTGACAGCACTAAAACAACACAACAGAAGTAGCAAACCCTAGATATATGGAAGTAGTGCCATACACATTGGAAAACAATCTAAGTTGCAAAGAGACACACGATACCCAATTTAGAGCCCGTGCAAGATTCGAAGCAAGATGTTCCTTTGTTCGAAGACTCCCCTTTTGCTTTGGCCAGGCGAACGTTACCTCATCCAACAGAGTATCAGCCAGAAAGTATCTGAAACAAAAACAAATAACAAGTAGGGAATTCAGACGATTGAGAATGAGAACAATAAGAATTGTAGCAAAGATACTGCAAACAAGCTACTAGAGAAGAAAACACAAGTGTCACTGCCCTCATAATACTGAAGATATTACTTCAGTTTTAAGCATAAGCTAGCTATCATCAATAAATGAATAAACTAAGAATTTCCCATCAGAAAAAAGATGCATTTGTATTTCTCAAGCGAACCCTGGTGAACTATGAAATTACTTCTAAAGTTTTTTCTAATAGCTAAGCATGTAGTATTTCCTCCTAGTCTTCAGATTCTCTGTCCTTTGCACTTAGTCACGGGGGGGGGGGGGGGTCTTTTCCAAGAAGAAAAGAAGCAGCGAAAGCATACCACTGCGTGTTCTTTTCACGCAGAAAGGTAGCACTCCTGCGGCTTCCTTAGAAGACACATTCATAGAGAAAGATGACATTTTGGATGACTTCAAAGCTTGTTTACTAAGGGCTCAACAGAGAATGAAATTGAAGGAAGACAACAAGAGGAGGGACCTGGAATTTGAAGTGGGAAATCAATTCTTCCTTAAACTAAAGCCCTATAGACAGACGTCCTCAACACACAGACCTTTGAAAAACTTGCTGCAAGGCACTATGGATATGAAGTCATTGAACGAATAGGTCAAGATACACCCAATTTCCACATTTCACAACTGAAGAAAGCTCTGGGTCTAGCGCATATGTATTCCACCTTGCCCCTTCATCTCACTGCTGACTTGCTACTGGAAGGAAGCCTGAGTCTGTGTTGGGAGTAAGCAATGCATCACAAGTGCAAGCAGTGCTAAAAGATGCTAGTGATGTTAGAAGTTAGTTATAAGAGGGATATGATTGTAAATTGCAGAGTTTGTTAGTAGTAGAGTAGAGTGAGTAGCAAGTTGCTAGGAGGATCATAGATAAGAAGAGAACAGAGGGAGAAGAATGGATTCAAGTCGTAGAAAGTGAGCTAACTTGCGTAATTTGAAGATCACAATGATCCAGTTAATATAAGTATATCCCCTATATTTTATTTTGGTTTCTTTGTGAATTTACATAAAAGTGGTTGCTTCCTAGCATAAAGGCTTCTCATCTTAGATAGCCTTCTCGCATGAGCATGAAATGTTGTGACTTGAATTATTTATGGTATAGCTTTAAGTGGGAAGTGCTATAACTCATATAAGTCTAACTCCTTCTCGCTTCAATATAACTCCTTTTCACTTTTCACCATAAAAACCCTCCCTCCCTCCCTCCCCCCCCCTTCCTCTCTCGTAGCACAGAGCCCATGGTTGGCAAAAAGTGGAACAACCATAAGATGTTAATCAAGAAAGCAAAGATAGATAACCCCCTTCTCATTTGCACATTGTCATGAAGCTGGATAAAAGTGGAAAAAAGGTAGTGAAGTTAAGCAACTAGAAATTGCAGGTAAAAGCAGAAATAAACTCAGTTCTGAAGATCTAAGACAAAGTAGAACCGATCACAGAATGGAATATGATATTCGGCCCCAAGCCAGCAACACTGCATACCTTTCAGGGAACTGGAAAACTATACCAACTCGCTGAGATGATAACATGTCAGGAGGCTGATTTGGACACCCATCTTCTCCATATCTTTGTAGATGAATGGAACCTGATGTTGGTTTGCTTAGCCCAGCAAGCTGCTGCGAGAAAAAAGAATGACAAAAGACTAACATAAATTACAAGAAAACGAGAAGGTGATAGAATCGCCAATAAATGAATAAAACAATTAAAAACCTGCAATAGTGTTGTTTTCCCACTGCCACTCCGTCCGAAGATTAAGCCAAAACTGAGGAAAACATTAAATGAAGTCAGCTTGTCAAGTTGAACTGTCCCATTTACAAATAAAAATTAACTGACGTTAGGTAGCACAGGATAGGGAGTTCAATGCGAAAAAAGTAAGAGATCGTCCTTAGCTTGGAACGAATAAGTAAGCAGCATAATAGGGTTGAGCATGAGCATGCCCAATCATGGGAAAGCTCCATAGCAAA
Source organism: Patellifolia procumbens (assembly GCA_947645195.1). Taxonomy (NCBI): domain Eukaryota; kingdom Viridiplantae; phylum Streptophyta; class Magnoliopsida; order Caryophyllales; family Amaranthaceae; genus Patellifolia; species Patellifolia procumbens. The sequence continues at coordinate 9,192,146 of CANSGD010000144.1, forward strand.
GAGACAAAAGCAGGGTTGCCCAAAAACTAAAGACCAAAATCATGAGTATAAAAGGATGCCACCTCACAAAACACATGTATGGCACCCTCCAAAAGTTAATGACCGGAGATGAACCTGGTCACTGAACTTTTTCATCAAAACACCCCATGTTCCTATTACAAACTAACTAGGAAACAAACTCCCAGCATTGACAGATATATTAGCTTTGGTTTGGTACCGTGTACCCAATAATATTTTTAACCTCCAGATTTCACATATTACCACTACTCAAAAGCAACAGCTAAAGTACTAAAGCTTCCTTTTCTGATCACAATAGAAGGTTGTCATTCACGTATACAAATAACAAATTTATGATCAGTTATCTCAGCAATCATATCAAACAATCCATAACAACAGCTTATCAGATATCCAATGGCGTGATAGATGGACAAGAAGGTAGATGGATATGGTCCATAATAGTGATTTCTTGAGCTACTAAAAAGAAGAACTGCAATATGTATCATAAACACCAAAACTAGCATACCTTTTTTGAGGAAGACAAAAGCTTATGTTATTCAATATATTATGCTGAGTTCCAGGTGGCCTATAGCAGAGATCTCTAACCTTGCATTGGGCAAAAAGTACATGAGTTTTAAAATATCCAAGTATATCAGGTTTATTGAGAGTCTTGACTTGAGACCCTTCATGCAGTTCAGATAAGCATAACCAACTCGTACAAGCAAGAAGTTGAAATAATAAGCTTAATCTCATCCACAAGCAAAACAAAGATCTATGTTCTACATGCAAAGAATATTAATGTTGAATATGATGATTGCTATGTCATGAATGGCAACTAAAGCAGAGAAGGCCACCTCATTTATAAACACAAATGACTTAGTCTTCTCTATCCATACTATAACACAATAGTACCATAACTAGAAGAAAGGGCTAAGACCTACTCATTTGACAAATATTACAGGACATTGAACTAGGGGCGAACGGAACCCATCTGGGCTGAGTTTTAGCATGTCCGAGCATCTAATAAGCTTTTGCAGCTTCTGTTCAAGCTTGGATCGCTTCTACTTCAAGTTCTGAAACGAGTTTAAAGTAATAAACGAGCCTTGCAACTTCAATTGTCTTTTATGAAGCAACAATTCTAATTAACTACCAAAACCAACACGAATAGTTAAGAGTTCAAAATGAAACAATTCAGATACCATACACCCCAATTGCCAAAATGTGCAAATGAACAGAACTCAAAAGTCAAAAGAGAAACAGCCACCAACCAGTATATAAGCAAAGGATAATTTACTTAGTGACTTAATGATTTTTTTTTCTTACAAAACCAAAAAAAAACTAACTAGGATAATCATCTAAAAGGCGGCAAGTACAAAACGAGTTGTTCACGAACATTAACAAGTCCAACACTTCTAGTGTTCGGGTTTGATTTATATGCTAAACGAGCATAAATTTTTGTTTGAGCTTGTTTATTACTTAACGAAACGGCTTTGAGCGAGCAAAGCTCAATCGAGTTTGTCAGCAAGTAGGTTGTGAGCATATTGGCTTACCTACAGGCAGAAAAATTTCCATTCTAGAGAGTCACTACTCGCAAGATTAGTCCGTTTGAAAGAGCCTATGTGGTAAAACTATGAGTCGACAAGCCAATCAATATTTTAACCTTGCACAAACAGCTTATTCATGTAGAAATTCTATGTAAGTGATGAATCTAAAGGGCTATGATTAAATTATTAAACGATACCCCAACTTTCATAATATCTGACTGACCATCTGATGCTATACAAGATAAGTTTATCTTAGTGGTTGTTTGGTTGCCAACTAAAAATGGGGGAAGTGGAAATTCATGGGAATTGCTAAGTGGACAAGTTGTTTGGTTGACACTAAAAATTGAAAATGGAGGAAATGAGAATTCATGGGAATTTCCACTTCCCCCAAAAGATGGGAAATAAATTACCAAGCTTCCCCTTGGTCACTCAAAATTCATGGGGATTTCAAATTCCCTTATATCAACCAAACAAGTTTATGAAATTCTAGGAATTGCTTAGGGAAAATAATTTCCCATGAAATATAAATTCCCATAGGAATTTACTTCCCATGTAAACCAAACAAGCACTTATAGTAATAACTAATAAATCACAATAGGTCGATATTGGCACTAAAAAAAGTAAATGATAGCGTCTTAGACTAATGTCACCACCATACGACATAATCCCAAATCCAGATAGAGAAAATGCAACAAAAGCACTTATAATTTAAAAATCTTAAGGAGAAGATGTGACAAGAGTATAATTAATGAGGCTGACCTACAAAGTTACAATGAGCAGGATACATCTATGCAAGCTTGCCATGACTTGGTAATGGATCTAAACACATCTGACCTGTAAGAAACTACTAGTTGTCTATTAGGAAGTTTTGAGTTAATCAATAGCAGCATATTTTGACTACCACTCTAATAGTTTATCCTAAAGGATGCCTCACGTTTGGTGGTGGAGCCGCTGACAACAATTTTTCAAGAGGGATGACAGCAGGAACCCTAGGGCAAAGAGCTGTTAGAGGTCCTTCTGTCCTTTCACAAGATTGACAAGCAAAATGTTAACATCAAGGGATACTATGGCCCAATTACTCCAGTAGTGTAACCCATTTCAATCTTAAACTACAGCTTCAACTAATTCTACGACCAGACATTGCTTTGGCTAATTCTACGACCAGACATTGCTTCAATCTTAAACTACAGCTTCAACTAATTCAACTAATTCATCTTCCTCGATACAGCTTTAATTCTCACGTAATGAGATACAACTAAAACCAGACCACAAAACATCTAAAGTTAACCGGCTTCATGTTCCCCAGTCAGCTGTAACACCAATTAACAGATAATGAGCATTCTCGGTCAATCATAATTCATATGAGGTACGCCTTCTAGACGTATGGAAACATTCAGGCTATGCAGTAATCGTACTAATAAAATCAGCTTAAAATGAGTGGTGTCAACATCATAACCAAAGGCAAACATATATTTACGTCATCATACACAGAGTTCCACCATTAATGTCCTGGTACTATAACTAATATGAACCAAACCTTAATGAAAAGACGACGACAACAACAACAACAACAACAACAACAACAAGAAAAACTGTGTACGCTGGGTTATAAAGAAGGAAAGAGCAAACTCCATTGTTTGGATAATAATATTGAAGGTAAATCCGTAAATCAAAGAGTCGAGCGAACCAATCACTCAAATAGCAACTAACATGTTCATTTTTCCCTATTTCCAGCATAGTTATTTGACATTGTAACAATAAATTGAGTATTATTTGTTTGATTCCTTCCTTTCACTTTCCATCCAATTTAACAAAAGAGAAAAACTAGGTAAATTTCATCCCTTTTTTCGCTTATATTCGTGCTCAATTCTCACTTATTCATTTCAACTCAGCAAATTAGGAAGCTTCCAAAGTAAGTTGGTTGGTGTGAAATGAAAAACCAGCTGACTAACTCCCAAACTATCAACCAGTAATTAATTTTTCTCTATTTCTGCCATAGTAATTTGACATTTTAACAGTAAATCGAGTGTTCTTAGTTCGATTCTTTCCTTTCACTTTCCCTCCAAATTCCACCATATAACAAGAGAAAAACTAGGGAAATTTCATCCCTTTTTTCGCTTAAATTCGTGCTCGTTTCTCACTAATTCCATTTCAACTCAGCAAATTAGGAACCTTCCAAAGTAAGTTGGTTGGTGTGAAATGAAAACCCAGCTGACTAACTCCCAAACTATCAACCACCACAATATTAATACACAAATAATTGCAAGTCAATACTAAATTCAGCTTATTCCACAGATGAATTCAATATTATATACAATTGAACATGAAACTGAGAATCTCAACAAACATGTATATCTTATTAAATTGAAATGACCTAGAAATATCATACTTACTTCGAAGCAAGAATGGTCACAGAAAATTCTCAAAGGCTGTAACTTCCTTGACTTGATTCTGAAATTCAGACAAGAATTAGGTCAAAATACATCATAGAAAATTGTTGCATATTCAAATTGAATTCTAAATTAATTAGCGAAGTTGAACACATGAAATTATGATTGAGGAAAAAAACGATTGAATTTTCAGGAAGAAAAGAAGATGATGTATTACTTGAAGTCAGTGGAAATGGGACAAAATTGGGTACCCATGAAAATGGTAGACGTAAGGGAAGAGTGAGCTCCCATGCACACCTTCATCTCTCTGCTTAGAGATTCAGAGTGTTAAACTTCCAAACTTTGCGACTGATTTCGAGACTCTACCATACGTGATTTCTGTCACAGCCATGTCAATGGGTTGGGCGGGTGCCAAGTATGGTCCCTCCACTTCCACACGCGTATAAAAATTTTACCCCTATTCCCTGCCTTATCATTCATGGCCGGGAAATTTTTAATCCACATCCTCGTTCCTACGCGTATGCAACAAAAACCATCACCGCCCCGTCACGCCCCATCACCCGCAAACCCTTCCCCGTCCCACCTAACCAGGGCGGATGCAGGGACAGGTCTCCACGAACCCCGCCTTAGTGACATCCTCTGTCACTAACGGAGGTTGGGGGTCGCCATCTACTTTAAAATTAAAATTAAGTTTTTAATATGATTATGTATTTATTGGTGATTATATTTAAAATTCATTCAGTAATAAGTATTAAGAAAAGAATAGGTCGGCTTCTTAAATACAATGACAAAGGGAATTTATTCGTGGTCATGTTTTTAGATTACTAATTTAATTTATTCTGGAAGTCTCTGAGGTTGTTTTTAAAACTAGACTTGAGGTTCGTGATTCAATGACATACAAAGAAAGGAAAAGATAAGGAACGAATAGGTCGGTGAGAAATTGGGTTAGAGGGAATGTAATTGAGTTCTTAAGAGAATGTAGATTCGGATTGGTTTAACTTATACATAAAATTCAACTATATATACTAATAATTTTTGTCCAACATGATGTGTATTTGGAGGGAATTGTAGCTTAGATAGCAACACGACAATTCGGAGTTTCAATTTCTAAGATTGTTTATGAAAAGGGAAATAAGCACCTTTAACTGTGTAATATTTATTGGTAATGAGCCCCATATCAATTTCCACATAACTAAGGTTAAAGTTCATGTTATTTATTAGCAAATAGTTGATCTATACTACTCTACACTCATTTTATTTTTAGCTTATTTTCCTTAATAAAACAAGTTGTTTAATGAATTCATGTTCAATTGTCATGAGTCGAACTCCAAAAGTTGTTAAAAATGATTTATTTATCAAAGAATGAAAAAGACTCAACCGAACTCAAATATATATTGTTAATCAAAAGTCTCTTCTCATTTGCAACCCTACTAAATCCCTAATAATCAATCAAATGATAAGGATGGTTCATGGTTATACTATATTTTCACAAGATTGACATCACTAGTATCTTCTAATGTCACTAGCATCAAAATCAGGTTTCTCAAGCAGAAACGTATTGTACGAAGCAAGACTTGATCTAGTGGTTGGAAATAGCCTTCCAATCTTGAGTTTGGGGGTCAAATCCCATAAAGGGCACTTTTAGGGTAAGGATCCCTTATCCCCCATTCTCAAAGTACCTGACTGATATCATGAATTTATATAGAGTTTTTCCCCTCTGTTTGTGAGCTAAATCGTGCTTAGTTGAAGCTAATTATGCTAATTACTCTATAAGTTATGGTTTTGTGGTTTCGTGTTGAATTGCAAGATTTTAGGGAGTTTTCCCCTTATTTCGAGCTATTTGAAGACAACCACGGCTTAATGAGATGTAATGAGTCAGAGTTAAGTATACTATTGAGTACTAAACTTTAAATAAAGTTGCAGATAAGGGACCCTAATTGCAAAAGTTGCAAAAAGGGTACTCTAATAGACGGCGTTAGCATTCCGTTACATTATTTCATTTGGCCCAAACTGCTCCACTTTCCACGCACATCTATCAAGGCAAGCTATGACGTGGTATTTTTTTGGCACCATTCCATACTACTCTCAATGAGCATCAAAGTATTTTTACATTCCTCTGTCGTCATCTTATCAAATATCATCTTCCTTTACTCATTTTTATCCATTTTTTTAACCTTTTCAACATGGTTCACAATAATCCATGGGTAGGTCCACCAAAATGGAATGTTCCCAACCTCACTCCTCCTAATGGTAAGTTTTATTTCTTTCTTTTCTTTCTTTCTTGTGTTATTGTCGATTATGTTGTTGTTTAGTTGAATTATATGGTATTTGTGAGAAATTAATTTTTCTATGTGAATACTATTAAAATAGTCTCAAAAGCAACGGTAGAATCGCCGGAAAATATTGCAGCGGTAGTATGGGGGTTTTGTAGGTTGGGAAGTGACCAATATCATCTCTCATGCTTTTAATTTGATGACCCTAAATTGCTTAAATTGTTAAAGAATTGTTGAAATAGTCTCAAATTGTTAAAGAATTGCTAAATAATATGTCATCATCATTCCTTTGTAATTATATGTCGGTTTATTATAAGTTTGCACACACCGATTTTTTACTGTTTTGAATGGTTAGTTAATTTCAGACTATTTTAATAGAATTCACATAAAAAAAATAATTTCTCAGAATTGTTAGTTTACTTTGTTGTTATTTGAACCTAAGTTAAATATGGTCCATTTATTTATGTTTGCAACTATTGTCATGGCAGAGATTGACTGAGTGCTTGTTTGGTTGTGCATCATGGGGGCATATGGACTATGGAATGTGATATGGTGTATAATGGCGGTCAAGTTAAGGTGTTTCAAGACCTTCCTGATTGTGCCACTATGTTAGATGTGAAGAATATGATTAATAGTTTGGGATATAATGAAAGCTTATGAGTATTTGTTGAAGCCTCTAAATGATCCTGAAGAATGGCCTCAATCAGAAGCATTAGTCATTCCTCCTCGACTGAAAAAGGTACAGAATAGACCTCAAACCAAAAGAAGGCTCCAAGTTGGGGAAGTGAGTAAGTCAGGGAAGATGAAGAAAGTTGGCACAATCATGACTTGTAGCTCTTGTGGGATCCAAGGCCACAATAATAAAAGAAGCTGCAAGAATGTTCCTAATGAAAATAGGAACACAGCTGAACCTAACAATAACCACCAACCTGAAAGAACTAGTTCCTTATCAATGCACCAAAAGGGAAAGGGTGTATACACCTATCCTAATGGATTTCAGAGGGTTGCAAATGTAAGTGCTGTTATCTATTACTATGTTGTCTTTGCATAGGCCTTTAGGTTACAAGTGTATGTCTACTATTTTCATTTGTGTTTTATCTTTTGTAGGGTGTTCCTAGATCAGAATCAAGAACAACTCAACCTTCAATGAGTGCCAACCCACCAAGGACTTCTGCATTTTACTCTGACTTTGAAGGTGAACAAATTGTCTATTCATTCAACCAAGATTATCAATGGTCTCAGTCTGAAAGTAGGTCACAACCATCACAAAGTATCACAACACAAGGACTTCAAAGTCTTGCAATGTCAAAGAGGATGCAGCAAAGAGATAGAACAAAGTAAGTGTCTCTAAAACCATTTTTGTAATTAAATTTATTGCATTGAGTTCAAATAAGTAAATCATTACATACTAGCACTTAATATAATAGAACAAGGTTGAATCATTATATAACTTTATTTTGTAAGTACCTCATTCCAATCGATTTCCACTATTACCACATTCAAGGTCCGTAGCAATACATTTACTTCATTAGATTGGAAATCCCATTCTCCTCTTTTTTGCTTAAACCTTATACTTATAATATTGTATTACTTTTAAAACATAGCAATTAAGCTCTCTTATAAATTGGCTCTTGGTAGGAAGACTAAACCATTATCATATACAATATGTCTCTAATTACATTTATTACATTTATAAGCTCTCTTATAAATAGGCTCTTTATTATTATTATTATTATTATTATTATTACCTTCTATCATATTATAATAAATTCACAGTAAACCTAAGTAAACTCTACCTTTCGTATCACTTTCTTTGTATTGCATTTTATTCTACTTCTCGGTAATCAATATTGAAGATGGCCGTCGTGATGTCATATGATATAAACTCTAATATACAATCCCTATATTGCAGTTAGTACCTAATAGTTGAAGGTGGAAATGATAGTTGAAGGTGGAAGATGACAGGAACAAAAGGCAACCCTAGATCAGAGAAACACACATTGAATAAAATAGTTTTTTTGTGTTTTTGTGTTGAACACTGTTTTTGTGAAGAAGACTATGTTTTGTTAGAATACTCGGTGCTTTGGTGTTGTTATATAGACTGTTTTTTGTATTTTTGACAATTAGAAAATATTGATTTTGTGGTTTGAATTCAGCTTCAAATTTCTGTTATATGCTATTAATGACAGCATTGCCTAACCAAAGTTTAGTACCTTAAACCACCAAAGTTAACAGAAGTTGTATTGAGTACCTTAATTGCAACTTATGCAACTATGGTACTCAATTTGCAACTTTTGGCAAAGTTTAGTACTCAACTTCATACTTAACTCTAATGAGTCATGTGTGAGGCGTTATGTGACGTTTTGGGAAGTTTCCGAGGCCTCTTGGTGCGAAGAATCGAGCTCATAATACAAAGAATAACAAGAGGCGAAGCTTATGTGCTTTGCCCGATTGGGTCAGGCCAAACAGCCCGATCGGGCTGAAGTTACGTTCTTCAACTTTGAGATTTCATGTTTGGCATAAATGCCTCGGGCTCGATCGGGCGGCACGGCCCGATGGCATCGGGTTGGGAGCTTTGTGTGGTTTTTAGGCGTGTTTTGCTGAAGATAATCGAACTGGGCTGCTTCGTGTTTTCGGCCCGATCGGACGCTTTGGCCCGAAGGCATCGGGTGCCCACTCATCCCTGTGCTGCTGGTCCGCGTGAGGAGAGAAGGTAGAGTTGGGCTTCTTAGTACGCGGTCGATTTGGGCGCCTCTGCTCGTTTGCATCGAGCGGATTTGTTTACATGTTGCTGGCCAGTTAGCGAAGAACAATTGAAGGTTGGCCCCAAATTTTTGTGCGGCCCGATCCGGGCGAGTGCAGCGGAGGCCCCATAATCTATCTTCTTGTTTCCTCTTTTATTTTGTTTTTAGTTGGAGTATAAATAAAAAGGCTTAATTATATTTTAAGGACAACTTTTTTAGCTTTCATGAAATGAATTTTAGAGCTTTTCTTAGTTAAACACTCGTAGATTAGTTTCAAAGGTGATCGAACCTTGGATTATTTTCAAGAAAAGTTACTGCTTTCCGTCAATTTGTATTATTCTTCACTCTTGATTCCTCTCTTTAATTCTTAATTGCTTAGTTTGATTATTTAATTAATTCATGAAGCAAAGATTAGGGTTTAATATTAGTTTTGTTATTGTTGATTCAATCATGTCTGAGTAGTCGTATTTCTAAGGTTTTAGGGAGGAAAACCATGTTTATACCATGATTCATACTTGAATTGTTATTAGTTTATAGGTTTTGATTAGATTGATTATGGTGTGATTTGTTCTTGACGAGTGATTAATGTTATTGCGCAGTTTCATTGATTGCCTGTGGTTAATAATTGTTTGTATAAATCTGTCTTACTTTTAGAGGCCCTAGTACACAGCAATAATTCCGATTATGTTAGTGAACAGGCAGCATATGTTGAACTATGAGTGTTAGGACTTAACCATAGCTTAACTTGTGCTTTAATCTCTCGACTCTTGACCTTGGTATTGATAGTTGCTTGAACCCTTTGATTGGTATAAGTATGGTGGATTGAACTAATTCCCTAGACCATTTAATTCATAGTTTAAAACCCACTTTTATATTGCTTTCATTAGTTTGAATTAGTAGTTCAGCTCATTTTTCCTTGATCTTGTCTGAAGTAGCTTTTTAACTGAATATTAACTCTGAAAATCTGTCTCCGTGTGGATTTGACCCTACTTCGGTGACTATTGTTGTTAGAGGACTTTAAGATTTACTTTTGATTAGGTGATACGACTTTAGCTTATCACTGACTCACTTATCGGGATTGGGTGGACTAGTGCAGATTCTGACTCAATATGACAATTTCTTCTTACCGACCCAAGGTAGGATTGAACAGAACTTGGGATAGACCGCACCAAACCATTTTGGCGCAGTTTGGGTTGGTTTATGGGCTAAAAAAATGGGTTGATTTGCGCCTTTTTACCAAACCGCAATTTGCGGCTTTGGAGTTGGGTTATTATATTTCTAAACCAAACCGCACCACAAACCGCCTAAAGTATCGTTAATATTCGACTTACCAATAATTTTGTACTTTTAGTAGTAATATTTGTAGCAACTTTCTAATTTTTTGTAGTTTATTTTTATTTTTTAACAACAAATACGTACTCCATCCATCTGTCCCATATTACTTGATACAGTTTGACCGGCACAAAGTTTTAGGAGTGTTATTTAACTTATTTATTTTATTGTGAGTAGTTAGTTGTTGATATTATTTAAATCTATAAAGTACAATGTAGGACAAACGTGGGCCATGAGTGTATTGCAAAAGCAAAATAAAAAGTTAAGACAGAAGATGCAATAGAACAAATGTGGACCCATCCCATAATAAAAAAAATATATTTTTAGTGTATGACCAAGCTATTTTTAGAAGTGTATCAAGTAATATGGGACGGACAAATATGGAAAGTGTATCAAGTAATATGGGATGGAGGGAGTGTTTGGTAAAATAAAGCAACAATTACAAATTATAAAAAATTCATTGAGATAAAATAAGGGTAAACCGCATCGCACCAAACCATTTTATATGGTGCGGTTTTGGTTGGGTTGGCCCAAAGTGTGGTTTGGGTTGGTTTGAGAAAAAGTCAAACCGTTTTTGTGTGGGTTGGTTTTGGTTATGTCTACAAATTGTACCAACCCAACCCAACCCATGCTCAGCCCTAACCCAAGGAAACAAAAACATATACTATTACTTTGAGTACTAACATTTTTTCCAAATCTATGCAACATTTACAGCCATGAGACGGAACAAAAAAAATCCAATGATTTCTTTTACTCCAACCAAAAAAAGTCTACACAATATTTTTGCTGTCACATATTAGTATTACTTTTTATTAAACTATTTTCAGTTGAAGAGAACATATTCTAAGGATGTTCCACCTCAAACCATATGACAATGAGGGGAATAACCCCTTAACTTTATAAAGTGGACACAAACATCATTGTTTCTTCAATGTGGGATTATCACCACAACATTCCCCCTTAACTTCAACGTAGGACAACACATACACTCACATAGTCACATGTGGGTTGTTTATGGGCTCAACATATACTTTACAACTACCGATATCAATTTGTACTATTTTGACACAATCGTAGCACTGACATAAATTGTTTAGTTAGTATTACAGTGTGATTAGTTGATATTAAGAGGCGTTTAACTGGTATTAAAAGGTGTTTGATTACTAACCTGAAATGTTTATTAAACTTATATTAATAATACATATGGCAATACTAACATATATCCAAATAATGAAGCCTAGAGCTGGGCACAGACCGTCTTACTAGCCTATGTTTCGGGCCAGACTTCATACCATATCGGATCGTGCCTAGAACGGGTCAGGATAAATATGTATGGAGCAGGGTTTGTGCCAAAATTTCAAAAGAGTGGCCCAAGATATCCTACGCGCTGTGCCGGTGGACGGTCCTTTGAAAATTTATATTTTTAGATTTTTGGTTGAAAGTGAACGGGCCACCACGCCTTGTTCAAGCCAAATTATGATAACAATATCCATAAATGACCCACCACCACACCATTGTGCTTGTGACGGGATGGTTACAGACTCGTGTTGGACCGTGCTAACTCGACCCATAACCCTCTCTACGTAAAAGTGAAATAACTTAGTCAGTTAAGCCATCTTCCCGATTCTAAATCTTGCTTCTAATAATCGATTATCATCCTGTCTTAATAACTCGTTACGAGATGCCAAAATTACTGCTAGCAAAATCGGTTCCAACCACATTACAAACTTGGCGTGTGGCATTTAACGGGGAGAGAGTAAGAGGTAACGTTGCCAAAAGGTGACCACAAAAAGAAGAAAAAAGATTGTTCGTAAAAATCATTGTATCTATGCTTTGGGGAACACATGATGGAGACGAACTCAATGACTATAGTTTATAGCTAGGCATTAAATACCCAACATAGATGAACTGGATTTGTAAGAACAGTCTTATCACAACAAATTAATCTCATTTCATACCCTTTTACAGGTAACAAACCCCTGAATTTTCTATGCAATTTCCATTCTTTCTTCTCTTTGTTTATGAAATTACCTTGTTTTTCCCAAGTTATAGTTTTTAATTATCTGGGTCTTGTTTTTTTTGTTAGTTTAATGCCAACTTTTCCATTTTTCTATTGCCTGACTTTTCTTGGGATTATTAATATATAATCACTTGTATAAGAGTATAAATATATGTGTGTTTTCATTTTGTTGCTTAGGTTATTGAAGATGGAGAATGTTGGTAAGAGAGTTTTGCTAACCTCTAATGGTGATGATATTTCTGTTAACATTGCTTACAATTTGGCTAAACAAGGGTGCAGGTTTGAAATTCTCTTTGTGTTCTTAATGTTGGTTTTTGTTGGGTGTCTTAATTTTTGCTATGGAAGTGTTGCATGATCTTTTCTTGTTCAATTATCGAAGCTCGTTTACGTAATGTAATGTAATTAGAGTATGGATTACTATAAACGGGGAATGGTATGAAAATGAGAACCATACGAGTATTGATTCGAAATTCATTACTTTCTTTTAATTGTTTGGTTCGCCTCAATGTATTCTCAATCCATTGGTGGGTTTTGATAATGAGATTGAGGGGGTTTAAGGGGGATGCGAAACCTTTGGGTATGAGGTTCGTACCAAGTTAGCTCAACCGAACAACTTTCTCTTCAACAATGGTAATGGTACCACATCTGTTCCATTCCATTCCATTCCAAAACCTTTTAACTAAACACCCCCTAAGTTATTCCAAAACGTTAGTGATTCAATTTGAAAATCGTATGGGGAGCTTAATGGTAGAGCCTATGTCTTTGGATTTGATTAGGTTCCCGTCACCCTAAACCTCATGGTTGGGTGGGAAAATGTTGGTTTCTTACAAGCTTTGTTGCCTTGTTAGCTTAATTACCTTAAAGAAATAGAAAACAGAAAAAATTAGTTGTTGTTATCGACATTTTTGAGTGTTAGTAGTTTCTTTGTGGTGTGCGTACCGGCAGGAGCCAGGAATTCGAATTTGGGGGTACAATTACATGACCAATTAGGCTTGTAAAAATACAAAATCAAGATCAGGCTTACAATAATGATCTATTTTATTGATAACATTAGAGATGATGGTCCTTTAAGTAATTTTCTAAATGATCGATCAACGATATTGAATCAAATTTGTCGGTTTATATATCTTATTAGTGATTATTCAACTATAAAATTTTATAAATGGTTATCAATTCGTGGAAGGATTTTTTTTTTAAAATAACGTAGTTGCTATAAATATTATATTAATGTGAATGAAATAAGGTTAAAAATGAATTAGCATAAGAAATATAGTAATTGAAGTACATAAAAACAAGGAAAAACAAATAAAGATCATAAAAGAAACAAGTTTTTCTATAGACAAACTGAAGTTCACAGCTTCACATTCTACCTCCATTACCAAGAGTCAAGGGCCCAACATATTATACTTCTATTTGTTTTACAATTTTTAGAGTTGGAAGGGGATGAAATAAGTAAATTGTTTTCAAAGGTTTCCGAAACTCCACTCTTGAAACTGTTTTGTTTTTTGCGTTGCTGACCACTAAAACACCATAATTACAATATAACTTTGCAGGTTTAATTTTATAGTATATTATTCTCGGAATAGATGGGGATACAATGTACCCCCATGCTCTCCACCGGCGGACCAGTGCGTACCGAGTAGCTTAGTTAGTACTCTCTCCTTTTTCAATTGCTACATTTGGACTTAAGCACTGTTCACATAGAAATTTTGACTCCTCATGAATTCCAAATACATGATTTTTATAAAAAAAAATTCTGATGTATAACTTAAGATGTTAATGTTTGAAATTTCTCGAAAATTGTGGATTTTAAAAAAAGAAACAGGGAGTATAAAATCCCAAATATATATCTCATATGTGGGAAGGGCGATTGGGATTCATTAAGACACTATTATAGCACAAGAAATGAATTCAATTGGTAACCAAAACCCTTCAATTGGTACTAATACCAATACGATTTTGCATTCTTTTGGAAGAAATACGGGTACCAATCTATCTTATATCGTCAGACCTCTAAGATCTCCTCATATACCTTTGTGGCTCCTCATGAATCCATTAAACAGGTTCTTTGCATTTTTTAGGTAACAATATGCTTTTTAGGGTGAGTTTACTTACAGCAAGATCCGTCTGGGTCCAATGGAACCTCACCTTGTGTTGTTCAGGTTGTTTGAATTATCATGAGAAAGTGAAGAATTGGATTTTTGGATTATGTTGGAGATGAAATTAGCTCACTTTCCAGGGTTTGTTATAAGTACAACTTACAAAGTTGTAGGCTGATCTCTAACTATTAGTTTATGGTTTACTAGTTCCGTGGCAGGGATGTGTACCTTTTTGTTAGTGTTTTAGATTGTCTTAAAGCATAACAGAGCTGCTTTTGTTGCTATTTGATGTCAATAAAGTATGTTTATGTAGTTATAGATACTAACACATGGGAGCATAGCTAATGATTGTTGCTGTTCCTTAAAGGAGTTTTAGGTTTTGTAGTCATCTATATTCAATATTGCTGTCCTTCTTAATCATTTTTACTCTTGCGGAGACATGAAGATTTTGAGGGGGGCCTTATTGGAGAGAGAAAGTTCATGAAGGTGTGTGCAGTGCAAAATTTTGGCAGTTTTTTTTTTTCCACATTTACGGTGTGGGGAGTAGATACGGCTAACATTTATCTTCGAAAATATTTGGTTTAATAAAAGAGGAAGGAAAATGAACCTCCACTTCCTTTATCCTTCACCCATTGTATATCAAATAAGGGAAGTTAACCCTCACTCTTCCTTCCTTCCCTCCCTTTCCCTTCAAGTTTGCTTCGGTCAAACACTTTGATAAAATTAAGACAACAAATGTTCTCGGTAGAGAATATTGAACATGATCTAATTATGGTCCTTTTTGAGATCTTAACTTATTTATAGTGTTCTCCCTTCACTTGAATATTGCTGCCGAGGCCAACAATTTTTGTACCTTATTGGAACTTATCGGAATAATCAGAACTTAATTTTCAGGTGAAGAGAATGCACCCTTAATTATGCTTCTAAAGTGGTTTCCTGCTTAAGCGTATTCATGCTGTTTCATGGACTGTTGTGTTGGTCTGAAGTGTCCCAATCTATCTACTCAAACTTCCAGACTGGCTTCTCAATAGAGAGATAGTTAACATATTACACTGAAATTGACATTTTTGGATGTAATATTTCTATATTTTGGTATTCATGCCTACTCCTTGTTGATTTTGGTGTAATTTTGTAATGTTTAACAGGTTGGTTTTGATGGGTAATGAACGCCGTTTACAAAGTGTTGGTGATAGGATAGCTGATTCTATAAAAGATACAAATGCAATTGAAGTGGTAGGTTTGGATATGGAGGATGATAGAGAGGCAATCTTTAATGGTGCTGTTGAGAAGGCTTGTCATTTACTTGGAAAATTGGATGCCTTCGTGAATTGCTATACTTATGAAGGTAAATTTGAGTGGCTTTACTGTGTTCATATCCTGGATGTGACCATTACCAAAATGCAAAATGCCTTGGGTTTTTGTGATTATATTAGGAACATTGAAGACGACTTGTTCAGACATTTAAGCATACTATGACCAACACCCAACCCCCCAATAATAGAAGATAAAAGAAAATGGGAGACTGCATAATGACTAGTAGGTTAATATATTTGCATTCACAATAGTATCCACTTATCTTTGTCACTCCTTATTATATAGATTATGTTATACAGAAGTCATGGTGGGCCCATATGAGAAGGGAGAATGTGGGTTATGTTATTGTGCACTATCTTATTAATTATTGTAATTTGTAAGTTGAGACGTTGCTTTCTTTCGCGCTGAAGTTAACTCCAAGGTGGGCCTGGATGTTACATTATGCTGATTAGCCAAAATGCATGAAGGCACAAATTTTGCATACTCTTAAACTACATTGTACTATTGAATGTTTATGTATTCACACAGTGCATGTCAGCATATCCATTTCTAGTAGTTAATTAGTCGATGAAACTATCAACTACCTTCTATATCATTTGGTCAATTCCTTCTTCCTTTGTTTTTAGGATGAGCTATCAAGTTTTAATGATTAAACAAATCGCCTTGCCCAGTTGTCCTCTATTTTTTTTGTTTTAGTTAATTGCCATGTATTAAGCTGCAATTATAAATACCTCTCTTCAATTTTTGGGGGCAATGGCTAGGTACATTTTACTCACGGGGTAGAGGGGTTTGGTTTCCTCTGGTGTAATACCAACTCTTTAAGCATCTTACGATAAGAATCTCTTAAATTGGGTATAACATGGTAGCGTGTTACATGTTGAAAGTTTCAGGCATGGTGACACTTTTTTAAGATAGGACACGGGTGCAAGGACATGACATTCACGAAACACATGTTCGACTCTAAAAAGACTTGCACATCTTTTTACATTACAATTACACAATCAATTGCTAGTTCTGGCTAATTTTTTTTACACCTTGTCTTTCTCTTTCACTTTCCATTTAACTTTAGAAGTAGTTTTTTTCTCAACCAATGTGGGTCAAGACAATTGAGGTGTGAGGTTGATAATGGAAGTGTTGGGGTAGGGTTCCATATTCTTGTTGTAGTGTCGAACATAAGCAGTTAGGCACTGAAGAGAATTAGAAGAGTCGAAGTAATACATGTTGAAGCATGTTTGGTTTAGTTTTGAGATTAACAAAGATTAATATATCACTACCATGTAGACGAGGACCAAGGCCAAAATTGAAAATCTTGTACTTAGTTGCTTGCTAGATATGGCATTGCTGCATTGCGGTATTTATCTTTGCCGAAGGTGCTCATGCAGATCTGGTGGTTGCTGAATGTTTGTGGTGTAATCATTGAATTATTTGATTATATGACAGGCAAATTGCAAGATCCTTTACTGATGGCCGAAGATGATTTCCGGAAAACTGTGAAGGTAAATTTCATGGCAGTTTGGTTTTTGGTAAAAGCTGTTGGAAGAAAAATGCGTGATCAGGGAACTGGGGGATCCATTGTACTTTTGACTTCGATTAATGGTGCTGAGAGAGGAATATACAAGGGGGCTGCTGCTTTTGGTTCATGTTTGGCTGGAGTTAATCAATTAGTGAGGGTGAGGTGATACTATCTTTGAGTTCATGAATTTTCTGGTCTTTTTGAATTATGTGTCTCGCCCATGAAGCTGACACTAGACCAAGCCAGGCTGACCTTGTGGTATGCCATATCGCATGGCATGTTGAGGTCATTCTGGGTCTCCTTTAAAATTCCCAGCCGTGGGCCCGTGGCACATTGTGCTGCGAGCAGCCTGTGGGATGCTGGTTCTTCCGCGATTCTTTGCCTTTTGTATCTATATTATCGAAATTCGTTTCAGTCTATTTAACGTTACTGTCATTTTCTTTAACTGAATCTTAAACATAATGTTAATGAAAAATACTATGAATAAAATTAAATGAATCATACTCGGTCTATTCTAAATTATCTGTCTTTCAAATTATGCACACATATTAAGAACACATCATTATATTAGGCATTGCATTGGTATATAGATTGGTCAATAATATTTCATTGTTTTCTAAACAATGGATTGGTATTTAATAATGATAGATATATGGGATGAAGTGAATTAAATCAGTGGACAAATAAGAATATTGATTATATAGTATACGAATATTGATGCGAAAAAGGTGGGTGATGGGGAAAAGAAGAAAAAATGGAAAGAAGGGTGGGAAAGTGTTGTTGAAGTGTGTACGGTACGGACAGATTACCGTGCTGGGCCGAGCTCATGCTGCCCCAAGAAAATGTGACCTAGACATGCAAGCATAAGCTGGGCTCTGCCTTTGTGCCCATGTCAGATGGGGCCATTCCCTTGCAAGGCCTTGTACAAACATGGTCTAGTGTTAGCCTTCCTTGTCAGTTTGTATTTGATATGGTGATGTTTTTTTTATTTTTTATTATTTAATTTCTTGCTTGAGAATGTGACGTTGCAATCCTGCCTACGCATTGACGTCATCTAGAATGGAGAAAAATCAATGACATCAAGCTTCATTTGGAATCGATCCTTCTTTGTTCAGAATGAGCTTTCACATCTAATGTCCTGCGCAAACTACTTAGTGAGGAGTCCTCTCGTAGATGATAAACCCCTTGCTAGACTTGAGCTCTTTATTTGTGGATCTTTTATTGAACTGTCAGCAATTTTGTCCTGAAGAGATCTGGAAAGCAAATGATATTTTCTTTACACTTTTGCTGTGGACTTACACTTACCATACATTGGAGAACTGTTTTTTATACTTCTGTAATTCCTGCAAACCTGCATTTGCCCTGGAGGCTGGAGGGGAAGTGCTGTTGAGGATGGGTTATGGTTTCCATGTATTTTTTGGTAATTTCAAAATACAGCATGTAGATATGGCATGTAACTAGCCGATTCTAGCATAACAAATGAAGCGAAAAAATCAAAGTCTGCTGAGCTATGGCTAGTAGAGGATGTTCAGCCCTTCATGTTCTGGAGAATTTGCCACGAAAATTTTCCGTTTTTAAAAGTGTTTAGAGGTATTTTTCAAATGAAGCGCGATGTTTTAAACTGCTTTGTCAATTCGACCAAAGGGAAGAACAGTTGATTTTCTTTTGAGGTGTTTATCTTAACTCTTAAGAAAGTCTGAGTGTTGCAATTTTCTGGAAAAGACCCACAGGAGTACAAATGAAGTTGTAGGACCATGGCATGTGCTGCCCATATGGAGTTGTGATTTCATGTCATATTAATCATTAATTGTGTTATCCCAGCAAGTAGCTGGGTCAAATCGATCACAAATTTGTTGGCATTTATTTAAATATTGTAGCCTGTTGTAGGAAGTTGCAGTATTTTCTGTAAAACTGTAAACATAAATTAATCTACTATGTGTTGCTATTTCTTGTTTACAGTTTTATTTCCTTGAAACATGTATCTGATATCGGCACCTTTGTTTAGATAATGGCAATGGAGATCGGGCAATACCAGATCAGAGTTAATGGAATAGCCCGTGGCTTGCACCTTCAAGACGAGTACCCAACTTTAGTGGGGAAGGAACGAGCGGAGAAACTGGTGAAAGAAGCGTCACCATTGCACAGATGGCTTGATCCTAAAAGGGACTTGGGATCAACAGTTACATATCTAATAAGCGATGATTCACGTTACATGACCGGGACTACAGTATATGTTGATGGAGGTCAGTCCCTGACTAGACCTCGGATGCGATCTTATATGTGAGTCTGCTAGCTGAATTGGCAAGCTAGTATGTTTGCAGTAAAAAAAACTTTAGTTCAATATTAAATTATGACCGTAGATAGATACAACCTGTCATAGGAGGTTTATATTGTTCTTTGTCAATTCATTATTTGTTTGGTTGTAAAAATGAAACAGAAGAAGAGAAAGTTGCCATTAATACAGATGATCAAGTTGATGATCCAATTTGTTGGGGCCCTAGTTATTAGGATTATAAAGTAGGTGACATTTATGTTAATAGTTCATTACAATTTATAGGCATTTAGAAGTTCTGCTGGTGCCAACTTTGTAGAAGTAATGTGTGTCTCAGAATGGCAGCATTATATGAGTAGTATTTCAACCAGGAACTGAGTTTATATTTCTGCATCTTCCGGGAACATACTCTCAACTGATTTACAGTGTTTTTAGGTAAATTTCATGCATTGTGACTTTTTCATATTTTCCCATGTGGGGATTTATATTGAGTTGTCTATTTGAAGGTTGGTACCGACTAGCGACAATTTAGGTTTTGATATGTCCAAAAATAATACTACTTTGGGTTTTTCGAAAAATTGTTACATTTCCTAAAATAGTAATGGGTTACGTTTGGATTTCCCATTATACCCCCGTTTTCTAATGAACTAGGGAGCGAGCGTCTGAGCGATAAGGGATGCCAATAATTATTACAAAAATCTAGTACAATTTATGTTAACTTTTAAATTACGATGAGGTTGGACAAATAAGTATAGGATGTGCCATGGAGAGATTAGGGAGTAATTTTGTGTAAAAGATACATAGTAAACTGGTGAGTATATTTACTGTTGAAACAAGCAGCTACTCCCTTCATCCTTATATGTACAGACATTTCTGAATGTGTACCCCATAATAAATACTATATTTATATATGCTCCTCTCTTTATTTTCTTATCGACTATATGGTCTCATCATTTTACTTTTTCATAATTTATCTACTTCAATTAACTGCATATTAAAATATTGTGTAAATTACGCAACACACGGGATACAAACAGGGACAGACAGATAAAATACTTCTTAATACTTCATTTACGTAATTAATGATACATATAGGGTGAAGAAGAAAGTATCTATATTCTACAAGGGAAGAGGAGGAGAACCCCGAAAATAAAAAGAGTAAAAAGAAGAAGAAAAAAAATATGTTAACCACTTTACTAATTAGATATTAATCTCTTTACTAAATAGATTTTGAAACTGTTTTTTACAATCGCGTGCATATGACGCTAGTCCCACATAATCTAAGTGTACAGATATGATGCTCCAAAAAAATCCATCACATTTTGTAATTTTGTTGCGAACTGGTTAGTAGTTTGTCAGCTGTCCCTGCTGAAGTGAAAGATGAAAACAACCTCACTCTGTCTTTCTATGGCCCCCTATTCATACCTTTATCTTCCCCTGTTTCTTTCACCCTTTTTGTTTGTCTTCACTTCTGTCTCCAACTCACTTCCTCACTACTACTACAACTTTTCAAAAAAGAGAAACAAATTGAGATAAGCCCCTCATCAGTTACCCCTCACTCATTTTTATTTACCTTTTCATAGAAAGTGAAACTTGGGATCGCTTGCTTTGATTTGTTTTGGTTCATGTAGCCAACTCCCATATCTCGCGATCAAAGTTTTGGCATTGTTCTTGTTGTTTTCAAAGAAAATGATGCTGAACTTTTAAAACCCATAAGTTCTAATTTTATCTTGCTTGTTGTGTGATTATTCCAATAATTAAATCAATGGCCTCCAAAGCAAGAATGATTAGCAAAAAAGAGTGCATACAAATATACTACGTACTAAAACTAGTAATACAGGATGGTTTAATTTATAATATCGCTTTACATAATAATAACAACAACAACAACAATAATATCTAATAATTATCAAAAAGAAAAAAAAGGTCATTCAGAATATCAATAAGGGTTAAAGGAATTACCTGAAAAAGCTTTTCTAAGGTGGAGCAGGTATAGTCCATTTATGAAGGGAGGATTAAAAAGTAGATATGGTTAGATAGTGGAACTAAAGGAAGTCACTGCTCTTACTATCCCGGAACCCCACACTAGGTATTGTAAAATTAGGGAGGTTTGATTATAAATGGTGTTGATTTGAGTTAAGTTCATAAAACTGTTATTTCTCTTGTACTTGTAAAAAAAAGGAAGGCCCACATTAGAGCTTGAAATAGAGTCTATGCATAGTATAAATAACTAATAATATAATTGATATTATGTAAAGTATTTTGAACTCGTACATCCGTGTGTATATATGTATTTTCACGTTTCTCGAGGTTTTTAATTAGCTTGCATTATTCGTTCAGACACATAAGATTTAGTGTATAAGAGAAGACTTGAGTAGGTTTAAGATTTCCGTGTACTTAAAAGAAAAAATTTGTAGATAAGAAGTTCAACCCTAAACTCACCCCGTTCCATTAAGTCTGTGTTTAAGCCATTGATGAGACAATAAACGTTGTCTTTAGCTTTCTTGCCTTTTTACTCTACAAGTATCTAATGTGGGGGACAAAACACTTGTGTTTCCTCTTCACCCACAACTAAGGAATTGTCCTTGATTTCTTCTTAAGGGAACAAAACTCTTTGTGCTCCCTCCCTACCCACAGTGTCATTTCCCTATCTTCCTCTAATCTCCCTTCTCTCCATATTTCTCTTTCTGTTTCACAGAGTGTTACATATGCTGAGTGCTTTTTAATTATCCTGATGTCCATGTCAGAGGATGGGTGGCTTAGGAAGCCCAAATTAGTGTCCTTCTGCTCAAGAACTTGATTGTATGTTTTCTCTTTTCCTTCCTCTTTCTATATTTATTTCTCATCTTCATTGCTTTGGTACTTAGGTTGGTTATGTGATTACATCATGTACTCCCCATGCACTTTCGAGGCAACTGTTATCTTGTTTTTTCCACTGATAACATTTTATACTTTGATATTGTGTAGCATTTTCATCAATCATATGTATAATATACACAGTTTGTCATCAAGGTCTGTGTGTTAGTTGTATGTTTTTAAGCCTAGTAATAAGGATTAGAGCCGATTAAGTAGCCGCATTAGAGAGTCTGTTACTATCCGAAACATAATTGTTTGAACAGTAGCTAGAGGAGGGAAAGGGAATGTTATATGTATGTTTGGCTTTTCAATATTACTAAAGTGCTTAGCTGCTCACTTATGTCTTTGTTAATTAATAATTTTTCCTTTTCTTATGTATTATCTTGTCATCAAGGTTATTTTGCCCTGATGTAATGGAGTTGCCAACATGGTGATTTAGACTATCTACTGACATCAGTCCATAGTGGGGTCAGAAACATAGCAACTAGAAAGCTGTGGACAAAAGTGTAGTGAGTGGATATCATTGTAGCCTCAGTTCATAGAAAGAAGAAAAAAATGGAGTGGGAGTCAAAATCATATGCTTGGAATGGTGTGAGTAAGTTAGAGGTTCAAGATAGCAGTTACCAACATCATCTTGCCACGTTTGCTGGTTCGAGTGGCTCAGCCATTACGAACATGTTTTCTGTGGATCTGAAGCTGGGGAGGTTGGAAGATATGGGAGATGTGCCTTTGGAAACCTTAAAGAGTTCAATGCCTTTAAACATGACTTCTTCTTGTTCTTCACCGGTGTTAGCGCTGGCAAAAAGGGGAAGGCCACGTAACAGCGGAGCCCAAAGTGCCGTGTTTTGCTCAGTTGATGGGTGCACTTCTGACCTTAATCAATGCAGGGAATATCACCGCCGCCATAAGGTATGTGAAAGGCACTCTAAGACGCCCGTTGTTCTTGTTGGTGGGAAGGAGCAGCGGTTTTGCCAGCAATGTAGCAGGTAAAAAGAATGATCTTCCTGTCTTGAAATAATTGTCACCATAATATTGTATAAGTTGAACTAGTAATATGACGACTTTGGATGCAAAAAAGCAGGACTTCTGCTTGTTTGTAAGCGGTAATAAATGGTGTTAATGATAATAAACATGTAGCAAATTTTGAAGTAAATGTAACACATGCTGTAAAGGAACTCTCTTATGTCAACGTTCATGGAAATGCTTGTCCATCTAGAATTCATTTTCTTCAAAGAGGTAGTATTAGTGGTTTGAAATATATAAAGAAAAACACATTTTCTTGTCCATCATCATTAGAAATTTACTATAAACCTAGTCACTTACTTACCACCCTCTAAGTAGGCATAATCAAGGTGAAATAATTATCTTATGATAAATGGATAGGCCGTTGACCTCGTTAAAGGGATTGCCTTGTCTGTTAGCTAGACCTGCCTCTTCACGGAGCTCATAAGAAACTACGCTATGTATTAACATATTGGTGATGGAAGATAACTCCCTTTGAATATGTTTAAGCTCAATTTTTTATCCTGCAAAGGTCATCGCTGTCTTCTCTCATGACTCGTAAAATATGTAACAAAGCATCCAAGTTGCACTAATGCAACTTATATGCAGTAAAAAAAAGTTCCACGAAATATCACGTCCATCCTTCCACCAATGCTTACCCCTTGATTAGTCTAACTTAAAGTGGAGATAGATTAATGAATTGTCTGGACTGCATTGATTCTGCTGCATCCTGTGTGTGTGTGTGTGTGTGTGTGTGTGTGTGTTTGTTACTGTCATTGCTTTACGCAATTCACCATTTTAGGTTTCATTCCCTGGAAGAGTTTGATGAGACTAAGAGAAGTTGCAGAAAACGATTGGATGGACACAATCGGCGTAGGAGGAAAAGACAGCCTGAAACCTTTTATATGCCTGATTCTGCTGGTGGTTTTTTGTCCTCTCAGACAGGTGATCTGATATTCTGTCCAATACTCTACTAAGTATACTGGACATTTCTGGCATATATATATAGTATCATATTAGGACCTCTTTTGATCATATCATATAATTTTTTTTCAAAATGAAGGAGATGGAATGCTGCAGTTTTGCTGCCCTCAAATACATACTGTCAACTGGCCTTTAGCATCTCAGCCTGATTTGTACTTCAGAAATAATCAAGAAACAACTTATCATCCACTTCTTAATGATGTTGCTCCAACTGGAAGTAGGAGAGGCGACCTAAAGGCTTCACCTGACAACTCAGGATGTGCTCTCTCTCTTCTGTCAAGGTATTCATCCCAATCATCGGGGATCTGCGTGGAACCTACCATGCAGCCAATGACAATGAATTCATCATCAGCTCAAGGTAGCAGCACTACCCTGCATCTGAATAATAGCTTTTCTCAACTTTCGTGCTCTCAAGGGTTGGAAGATATCGAGAGTTCAACTTCACTTTCTAGTAGTACTAATAATACTAACGCTCGAAGCTTTGGAGGATTCCACTCAGGCCGTGATGGGTTCTGTGAAAATGGGTCATCTAGGATCTTCCCATTTGGTTGGGAATAGTTAAGTCTTTAATTTTTAGATAAGCACGAATGCTTAGCTTTCCCATGAGATAATTTAAGCTCCTTTGCAATAATAAGTGGAAAAAAGCTCATATGTTAATGAATTATTGTCTGGTGATCTTTCTCTGCCTTGGCTTTTGTGCTTAAGCATGTCGAAAATCTGGTTTAATATCTAGTTACATTAATGAAGTGCCATAATCTTCACTTGTTGAAGTTTTAAACTTTGTTCTTGGCTGTAGTTTCTGTAGGGAAAGCAAATAAGACACAGTATTACTTCTAGTACTATTTTACTCGGACGCTTATTGTCACCTTAAGACTCAATTACTCGTGTTGGATCCTCGAGATCCCAACATGGGTATGGACACTTTGCGCGTAATGTTGGATCAGGTATATGATAGTTTCATAAAATAGAGTAGATACACAACCCTAGACTCACAACTAATCGAACAACAACGCTTCGTGAATACACGGGCAACACCAAGTATCTGAAAAAGGAGCGCTAATCTTAACATAGTTCAGCAAAAATAGTAGACTGAAGAGGCACATATTATGGCATCTTTTGTGGATCAAAAATTTCATACCAGTAAGATACCTGTAGGTGGTCCATGTATGATGAGACCTTTCAGTAACACTTGAGTTACTTATCTCCAGTTACATTTCTGAGACAGCAAAATAAACTCTTTCTAGTTACTCACATGAACATCGTAGCCTTCTCTGAGAAAGCAAGTATGGCATATGATGCTGCAAAGCCTGCAATACATTGTGTGTTTTTTTTTAACTTACACACACTCGTACACTTGAGTTACTTATCCATGAAATTCTTTTTATAGTGATATCACAGGTCTGAACCTTTCAGCGATAGGATAATTTTTTAGGATAACAATATCGGGTGACCCTGTACTTCGACCTTTTTTCTAAAATTACTCTAAATTATAAAATCATTCTAGGAAATATTTATGGTAACCCCAAAGAGATCTTCATGTTATGAAATAGGGTTATTGAACAAATTGTCTAAAATATAGGGTTATCATATTCTCTAATCTTTTATTAGGAGTAACACTTTTACGTGTGAGTTTGTTATTTCCTGAATAGCATTATATGATATGATGTACTTCCTCCGTTTTTTTTAATCGCTACACTTTCCTTTCTAGGAAGTTTAAAATTAATTGCTACACTTCTCCTTTTTTCCCTTATTAGTAACTTTTTCTCTCTATCTCTCTCCTACCACTTTTTCTTACACACTTTTACTCACTCACCAAAGTTTTGCCTAAGAGTCCGTGAAATGAAAAGTGTAGCGATTATAAAAAACGGAGGAAGTATATGCTGACATGTGAGACTTAAAACCATTGACAATGTATTGTTATTGGTTTTCACATTGTTTTTGGTTGTAAGAAAGCCTGTTCATGTAGTAGTTAGAGGTTAGTTCCCAAAATGTTTCGTGTTTATGCATTGATAACGCAGGAAGGTAATGTCTTGATTGTTATCATCAGTTGAAAGAAATGGAATATGGAATGTATCTCAGACAAATGAAGGAAAATGCAACATTATCATGATTCTATTCATTCATAATCCTAATTCTGCTTTACCCAGAAAGAATACTATAGGTAAAAGCGGAATCTAATACTCGAATTGCATAACTACGTAGGCAACTGACATAAGGTAAAATGTCTGTCTTATCCTCAGTAGGCAAACTGTAGTTAGATCTGGATCATGGTACTATGATATTTTGCCTGTTTTCAGCTTAACAATTAGCTAGAATCTTTTTCGTTACTAGATAGTAGTAACTAGAATTTAGACCCAAGCAATGCTCTGGGGTTTACATGCATTATACTTTAGTATTTTAAGACAACTAAAATTTGGTGTGTAGAAAGATGTTATTAAAAAGTTATAAATTACTAGTTTTATTAAAAAATGCAATTAAAATGTTGTAACTTAATTATTGTTTTTCATTAAAAACATATAATATCAGTTATTAGTATTGATAAAAGAAAGCAACAATAATGTAGTGGCACAATAGTTAGAGCATTTATCTTTCATACTCGAGGCCGCGGGTTCGAAACTTGTCATGGATAATTTGTACTTTTTTATGAGAATAATGTTGATAATTATTATTGAAAAGAAGGGAGAGTAACACGTGACGGATTGCAATCCGTGCCTACACTTTTTAATATATATATAGATTACTAGTATGAATTATCTATATATTCCAATCTCCAACAAAAAACTTAATGCAAAAGGTGCATACATCATCAAAATTCAAACCCCTATATATAGAATTCACCTTATAAAGGAGAAACACACATTATCCTATCCAATATACACAGAAGCTAGAGAAGAAATAGAAAAGATGGATTCACAACATAAACGTAGAGGTCTACTAAAAGGAAAATTGTTCTCCATCTCTCGATCTTCGAAATCTTCCCCGAGTGTCCAATATAACAGCAAGATGAGGCCGAACCTGTCATCTGCTTCAGTTCCGTCCATCACTTATCTTGTCGAACATCAAGACTTAAAACCACAGCCTAGACAAAAGGTTTCATTCCATGTACCAGAGTATGACTACAACTCTGTCAACGAGTTTGGAAGCTACTTGAGCACAGTAGCAGATGAAAATGTTAACATGAAAGCTGCAAACTACATTTCTTCTGTCCGAGAAAGGTTTAAGCTCGAGAGGATCAACTCTGAAAGGAAAATCTGCCATGATGATTACTAGCTTGGAGTTCAGATCTTCATGTAATAATTCAAGACTTTAGATCGTCTTTAGTGCTAGGAAAATCTTTGTTCTCTAGTCTTTCTACTCGATGTATGATGTATCCTTCTAGTTAGATAAATGCCAGTACCATAGTTTTTCATGTAACCAGTAGTATATGGATACTATTCCAAATTCTACCTGTTTAATAGAAGTAAGGCTGTGTTCTCTTCGTAAAAAAAAAGAAGTTTCACGTGTGATCAGGTTCACTCAAGTATAAACATAAGGTGAAATTAATGAAGAGTGATCATGTTCAATGAAGTCTAAGTTCAGTTCAGGTAAAGGGAACGCAAAAGGCCTCAAGAAGGTATGAGTTAATCTTAATCTGATTCTGCAGTTCTGCAAATGGAGAAGAGTTCATGTTACTGAAACTAACAACACAGATTGTATGGATAATCTGAAAAAAAGGGATAACTTAAAGTCACATACAGGTGGTTAGAATCTTAACAATATACGACAAACACATGGCCTTTTGCAAGGTGCACGGCCACAAAATCAGGAACCAGTCCTTTCAGCATACAGACACGAAGATCAAATTAAAAGTAAATGCGCATGTACGCTAAGATAATCGTAGTGCTACATAGAGCGATGATAGAGAGCGACAAATGGATACAAGAGAACATGCTTGTGAGATTCCACTATGATAAAGATCTTAGATTATCAGCTTTGACAGAAAAGTTCTGTTAGTTCTAGTAACCGGGAAAACAAGATGAACACAACAATTATAACAACGAACAAAGAATCTTCTAGGCGTGTTTGGGAACACTTTCCCAAAAGCGATATTCCGACCCTATACGAAGCACGGGTTACACGGAATTCACCTCCGAGATACAAAGAAGAACAACAAGAGTCACGCTCGTATGAATCTTGTCAAATGAGAACAAACTTTGTGTGATTATGTGTTTGATGATCAATGTAAAAGAGAGAATACTTGAGAGTGCTTTTGAGAGAATGCTAATGAACATATGAACATTGATCTGTGGTTAATACCACTTATAGGCACGTCAAACAAAGGAAAAACGGACACTAACCGCTCAAAAGCAAAACCGCAAAAAGGAAGCGTCACTTGGCAGTGACCCGTCGCGAGCCGCGATGAGCGTCGCGAGTCGCGAGCCACTGCTGCCCCTGTGCATGCTTTTGGCTCGTGTACTTCCAATGCATAATTTAGTACATGTTCACTAAATCGCAAACATCAACGTGCACACCTTTATCAAGTAGTTCAAGTTAACGTTTCATGAATTCTATCAACCAAATACTCTAAATTATCCAACAAGTTCTAGATTACCATGTTTGTTAACCTATAAGTAGACTTATCACTTATAGTTAAGGGGCAGTATCCCAATGGGTTAAGGGTAGGTCACTCATATTGTACATGGCCTTTAAGTGGCTGGACATGGCATGACCTGCTAATGGCCCGTAACGAACTAACCTGCTAATAATCTAACCTATAACGAACTGTAGATGAATAGTGAGCAGATGTGTTTGTCTAGACTTCTAGTTATAGAACAACTGTTTTTTTCAATGTTCCTTCAAGTGATCCTTTCCTTTCTTATCTTCTCCATTTGGATAACGATCAAGGAGGAACATGCATTATCCTTAACATGAGGCATCAAATTCTGAAGTTATGAAATTGACCCTAGTAAAACAACTGCAGAGAACACTACTAGAAAGTTGATTTTAGGTAACATATGATGGTAACACTTTTTAAATGACAATTCTCTTGCTTACATAGGTAACACTTTAGGTAACACTTTTGAATAAGTAACATTTTATAGTAACATTTTTTAAATAGGTAACAATTTAAATCAACTATATTAACTATTTAATAGTAACACTTTAAAGTGTTACTTTTTTTTAAAAAAAAGTGTTACTTGTGTTAGAGTATTGTAGACTAATCCCGTCAAAAAAATATTGTAGAAGATAATAAATTTATAATTAGGTAAAATTTGAATTTAGATTTTTATTTTAAATGACCATGAAGTGCTAATTCCCTAAAAATGAAAAAATTGACGCAAACACAATCCCAAAAATACTGTTCTCTCCCTCAGAATGACTTGATGAGAACAGGTTGATACTTGATATTGAAACAATTTCCATGTATGTCAATTCTGAAGTTTTTTAATAAACAGGCTTCTTGACCCTTGAGACCTATAAAGAGTGAAAAAAAGAGGGTATGTGATATTTTGTCATTGAATGATGGTACCTGGTGGTGAGCATTATAAGTAACCCATATAATTTGTCAGTAATCTTATTTATGGTCAGTCACTCCATATATAAATCTAGCAGTAACGTTAATCATATAATAATTCATATTAGCTTAGTAACTCGTATATGCATTATCAATAACCTCGTTTATACTAATCAATATAAGTATGTAATACTATTAATTAGTGGTGTGACAAGTGATACACAAATTTGCATTGGTTGTAATATACTGATTAATAAACATGTTACACATCAAGCTAGGATGCCAAGGAGATTCCAACATGAATATGACCCTCTTCTTTAACCTTATTATTCTCTCCACCTCAACCATATAATACATGCAGAAAGAAGCATATTAGTACGTTATCCTCTTGGACCACCTATAAGTTCTTTCCTTTATTCAAGTAGTAACAGGATGGAGAAAAGGTATTAAAGATCTTATGCTGATACACTTCGGTGAAGCAGACTGAAAAAGGATCATGATCATATCCTTGTACATGTAAATTGTAACATAAAATTGGTTTAACTTATTCAAAGATCCAATTCCACCGTACCTAAGGCTGGCCTTGTTTAGTTGCTAGTTCAAGCCATAAGCCGATCCCTTTCTCTTTCATTGTTGAATTACTAGCTTTGAATGCACGCGATCCGTGCGAAAACTTATAAAGTTCTACAGAATAATACAACAATTATCGAAAGCGAGAAGGAAAAAAGAAGATTATGGAAGGAAGAATAAGAAGAACGATAGTTTGTTTAAGGTCTTTTTTTTAAAAAAAAAGAACTACAGAATAGTTAATTATAGTGACGGAAGTATGCCAATTGATTAAGATTTATAAAATAATAATAATAATATTGATTTTGGTGTCTCCACCTCTTCCGTTATAGAATAGATATCATATTCTTGTAAAAGATTACTTTACTCAATATAGGTAGGGGAGGGGAATGAATTTAAGGGTTTTCCTCGCGGTGCTTATTTCGTTAATACATAAAAGCACAAGAACTCGGGAAGTTTGAGAAGCAAAAACATGGAATTTGCATTTTTAGGAAATTCTACTTCTAACATAATAGTGGAAATCCTTACTTAGGCTCTGGGAAAAGCTTAGTTCATATCTGATAGATGTGAACTAAACATCTATCAGATACAAATATACTACGATTTTCTATAAGTATACTACATTTTCTATATATATATACTACAAGTTCAGTAAGTTCTAAATTTATTAAGAAAATATACTATCTTAAACTTTTGTTAAATATACTACATTATTTATAAAATATACTACATGTACCTATAAATATACTACGAATAAATTGATAGATGCCAAATTTCCTATCTATCTAATAGGAATTGGGCAGCCCTCCTTAGGCTCTCTAGGTAAGTTGAACTTCTCATGTACAATCAAACCACCACCAAGTTTAGATGGTGCTTACCTTATCACCAAATCACCATCATGTGAGTTGGACGCAATTCTTCAGAAAAGTAAAAAATAATGGAGAAAGAAGACTTGTAGGAACAAAAATTATCAACAAACAAATAATACCCCATGTCGCTTATGGTCCAAAGTTATACCTTGGAGGATAATCACTCCAGGGGTCATTAATCCGTTAAGGATCCCTGCTAACGAAACACAAACTATAAATGGCTAAATAATAGCTTCAAAAAGAATATAAATATGCAACAACAACAAATATAAGACAACCGAGTTTGCACGATTGGTGGTTGATGGCGCATGGAAGTTGTTGCCGAATGGAACTATTGTAGCAGCGGTTGGCTGGCATCTCACCACACCATACCATACCACTTCGGCAGGCAACGGAGTTTTTGCTTTATCCCCATTTCATGCTAAATTGTTAGCTCTTTATGCAGGTTTGCAGGCGGCCCAGTTCTCTGGAGCTCATCTCTGGGTTGGTGTTGATTCCCTTCTCGTGGTCGCATTATTGCAGCATCCGGAATCGTGTGACGCCCTTTGTCTCAATCTTTTGCGCGATGTCTTTGGGCTCATCTCCACTTTCGCTTCCTTTGTGTGTGTAGAAGTTGATCGTAGTCACGTTCAGGTGGCCCATACTATCGTTGTTCGTGCGCGTCTTGCCTCTTCCTTTTAGCGTCTTGCTTGTAATTTCGTCAAAAAACAAATATAAGACAAAGTTTGACTTAGATGGTGTAACTTTGACTTTGGAATTTCGTAGCATCATTAGACCTTGACTTTTTTTTATCATTATTTGGGTCTAGGCAAAGTTTGACACCCATATTAGACCTTAACTCTTTAACATGAAGTTTAAGATCCAACCTTCCTTTACTTGTATTTTCCTTTCTTTATGCTTTCTAGTGCTTTACTTTATGTTCTAGTACTCTTGTATAGGTTTAAAACTTCATTATTGAGTAACTGCAAAACCAGTGTTCACTGGAAATATGTACTATCTCAAATTTAAGCCTCTTTAGGGGGAGATGATGAATGAAATGTTTGTTCACCACTAAAGCCTCCTATGAGTTGTATGCTTGCTTTCTACATTGTTGTTGTTTAGGCCGCCTCAATTTTGAGCCGCCTCGATGTTGTAAAGCGTCCCTCCCGATTTTGTGATATAAGAATTCTCGTCGTCGGCCCCGCTCGTGCCTGCCTTGCGCACACGAGCGCCCCGTTTGACCCTCTTCTCTTCGCTCTTGTCGCCAATAGGCAAGAGCTTAGTTAGTTAAAAACGGGACGGGAATTAAACGGAGTTTAATTCGTCGCGTTTAAAACGGCAAAATTTTGAAAAATACGGTCAAAAATTCGACTAAAAAAACGTTGACTTTTATAATTCGGATACGTACGTATACGTGTTTAAAACGGTTTCAATCTGAAAAATTCGGCCAAAAATTCGGCCACTATTTTGGTACATTTTTACTCATATTATGTTTTATTTGAAAAAGCACAACTATATACCTATACACCATAAATACATCTTAATATCTTTGAAAAACATACGCTACAAAACCAACAATTGGTATCACAAAATCAAAAATCAAAACAAGAGAAATAATACTAATGCCAAAATTCCCATTTCTATTATGTGGAAATAAGACAGAGATAGAGAAAGAGAGGAAGAGTGGAGGAAAGAGAAAGAAAGAGAAATCAAATCTGATGGTTCAAATGTTTGGGAATCAAAAGATGACATCTTCATAGAAATCTCCCTTCTTCCTCCTCCTTCCACAATATGCAGATCTCTGCAATTCTAATCTCACCTTCAACTCCTTAAACCTCTCCAAAACCCCAACCTTCAACAAAATCGTATTCTATCCTTGAATTCACTCCCCATTCGTCCCCATTCGCCCTTTGACAGATTGGGTTTCATTGCCAGCGTTCAAGTTTTCCGGCATGAAATCTACGGATAAGTTCGTTGTTAAAGCGTCCTCATTCCGCTGATGAGGTGCAAAAATCGTCTGCTTTTAGACAGACTTTGGAGCCTGCGAAGCTGGCGAGGGTTAATGGGAGTCAGGGAGTACCGCCAGAACCAGAAGCCAAGATGAAAGGGTTTGGTTAAAAAAAATTAAAATAAACGTTTTTTTCATTAAAAAACGCGTTTTAATCGTTTTAGGCGTTTTAAACGTTCAACAACCGTTTTTTCCATTTAATAAGGCTGAGCCGTTTTTCCCCGTTTTTTTCAAAAAAACGGGATCGGCGTTTAATTCGCGTTTAATTCGCGAATTAACCAACTAAGGGCAAGAGTGCCCTTCAAACACCTTGTTACTCGTGCCTCCACGAGCCACGTTGTCCCATTCCGCAGAAGGCTTACGCCCTTGCCCCCAAATAGGCAAGAGCGTGCCGCACGTCCCGAGCGTCCAAACTCTCGGACCGTGACAGTTGGTATCAGAGCCACGCTCTAGAAGCGAGCACCATGGCAGATGAAACATTGTACACCATGGAGGAGAGACTCCTTTGGTTAGAAGAAACGGTCGCTGACCTGTTGCATGAAAAAGAAATGATGCTAGTTGAGAAACAAGCGGTTCATGAGGAGCTCAGTGCCCTCCACAACCTGCATGAGGCCACGACGGAGAAGCTCGAAACATTGTTCCGAGCCGTTGG
The DNA here is from genome assembly GCA_947645195.1 of Patellifolia procumbens. Lineage (NCBI taxonomy): Eukaryota > Viridiplantae > Streptophyta > Magnoliopsida > Caryophyllales > Amaranthaceae > Patellifolia > Patellifolia procumbens. The sequence goes on from CANSGD010000144.1 coordinate 9,226,055, forward strand.
TCGAGATCAGGGAAATGTTGGTGCGGCAAGGATTAAGCCGCCCAAACCCAGAAACTATGGTGGGGCTAGAGATTCGAAGGAAATAGACAACTTCACTTTTGACATGGAGCAGTACTTTCGAATCTGTCAACTGGATGACAACCTCCAAGTAAACATTGCGGCCATGTACTTAGTCGAAGATGCTAAGCTGTGGTGGCGCACCAAGTACGCTGAGATTCAGGCCAAGACGGCCAAGATAGACACATGGGAGGAGTTCAAGAAAGAACTTGTGGCCCAGTTCTACCCAGAGAACACTGAGTTCCTAGCCAGGAAGAAATTGACTAGCCTCAAGCATACGGGCTCCATCCGTGACTATGTGAAAGAGTATTCCGCATGCATGCTTGACATAAAAGACATGACAGAGAAGGATCGTCTATTCAACTTAATGGGTTGAAATATTGGGCGCAACGAGAGATTTGGCGACAGAAGGTTCAGACCCTATCGTCGGCCATCTCTGCAGCAGAGAAACTGATGGACTACTCTACGAATGAGAAGGCATCCGTTCCAAAGAAAGGAGCTAGTGCATCAACAACAAGTACTCCAAAGAACAACGCTGGGGGCTCACAAGCAAGCTCAAACAGTGTCGGGAATAGGTTTCGGAACGGGAGTGATGACTCGCGCAAAAATGGAGCCTCATCCTTTTCCAACAACAAAACCTATCAGGCTGGGTCTTCAACTAGAAGTAGACCCCTCTCTTGCATACTCTGCCGGGGGCCGCACAAGTGGTTTGAATGCCGCCACAAAGGGGAAATTGATAGCATACAAAAGAAATTATCTACCATGTCTGCAGAGCCGGGACACAGTGATGAAGTAGATGATGCTGAACTCAGTGAAGATGAGCCAGCAAAGTTGGGTGCCGTTCACATGTTGTACGCAATGGGAAAAGAGGCGACTGAGGCCAAACCCAAAGCCACAGATCTGATGTACGTGGATGTTAGCATCAACGGCAAGAAAGCCCGGGCTATGGTGGATACTGGAGCAACACATAACTTCGTTACTGAACACGAAGCAAGAAGACTGGGATTGAAACTCTCTCGAGATGGGGGAAGTATGAAAGCAGTCAACTCAGCTGCCAAACCGATCATGGGTGTTGCTAAGAGCGTCGGCACCCAAGTCGGAGACTGGAAGGGTGGACTGGATTTCACAGTAGCTCCGATGGATGACTTCAACCTTGTCCTTGGAATGGACTTTTTGAGAGCAAGCAAGGCAGTCCCAATGCCACATGTGTTCCTTATTAGTAGCGGGTGAGCAACCGTGTCTTTTGAGAACCTCCCCAACCTCGGGGAAAGAGAAGCATAAGGGTCCTTTACTTTCAGCAATGTAGTTAAAGAAGGGCCTCAGGCGGAACGAACCAACATTCATTGCGACATTGACAGTGAAAGAGGATGAAGTTACTGAAAGCTTACCCCTCGAAGTGATGAAGCTACTGACACAGTTCGAGGATGTCATGCCGAATGAACTCCCAAGAGTATTACCGCCAAGGCGAACCGTGGACCATCAAATTGAGTTGTTGCCTGGGGCAAAAACTCCTGCTCGAGCTCCGATGGCACTGATAGGATTTAGTCGTATCACCTATTCAAAGATAAACCTACAGTCCTCTAACTAAGGTAGTCAATGGATGCATGGTCGAATCCACAGGGAGACAGAGTTTCTAAATTAATATTCAATCAAATCAGCTACTTCAGATCAAATCAGAGAAGAGTTAACTGAACTAAAGATTAAATTAAGGAAAACTAATTAAAAAGAGGATTTAACTATGGAATAAAAGCCTAGGGCATTAGGTCGGTCCACCATGCTTATACCAATCAAATAAGGTCAACTACTATCAAAACCTAAGTCATGAGTCAAGTGATTAGAGCATGTGTTGAGCTATGGTTAAGACTCAACGCTCATAGTTCAACATACGCCGCATGTTCACTAACGTAATCAGAACTACTGATGTGTCCTAGGCCTCTAGTCGTAAGACGGATCTGTGTGAACAACTATTAACCACAAGCAATCAATGAAATTGTACACTAACATTAATCACTAATTAAGAACAAACCACATCACAATCACCCTAATCAAGCCCTAGAAATTGATAGAAATCTAAATAACAATCATGGTATAAACATGGCTTCCCTATCTAACACCCTAGAAAGAGAACTACTCACTCATAATTGAATTGACAATAACAAAACTAATTGGAAACCTTAATAATTGCATCATGAATGATTAAATACTTAAGCTAAGCAATTAAGAATAATAAAAGAGATTAGGGTAAAGAAAAATACCAATTGACAGAAAGCAGGAACTTTTATTGAAATCGAATAGGTTCAATCACCTTTAATCTAATCTAAAGTGTTTAAACTAAGAAAAACTAAGCTAAGAACTATGAGAAATAATTAGAGTCTAAACTAGAATAAAAGATGTGTCTAAAATAATGAGGGAAAACTATTTATAATAGCCCCAAAATCTAATTAAAAACGATATAAAAAAGATAGAGTTTCGGCTCCGCGAGCCCGGTACCCGATCGGGCGGTGGTTGCCCTATGGCATCGGGTTGGTACAACCCGATCGGGCAACCATTGTACTATGGCATCGGGTTGGTACAAATTTTTGGGCCATGTTAATTTCCTTCACAAAATAAAATGGGCTTCACCCGATGCGATCGGGCGAATCCACCCAATCGGGTGTCAAGGTTTCGGCCCCGATCGGGCAACCGTTGCCCTATGGCATCGGGTTGGTGCAAAATTGACCCAACTTCAAATCTCTTCTTTTTTGGAATAAAGCAACGGCGACATGAAGAAGGTTCAACCCGATTGGATCGGGCAATGGTTGCCCGATCGGGTGGAGCCAATTTCTGGCGATTTTGCGTCAACTTGCGAAGGCCATATCTCTCAAACCAGAAGTCCGTTTGGGGCGTGTGACATATCATTGGAAAGCTCTTGAAGTCTAGAAACCAACTCAATTAGAATTTATTGATTATCAATTTTCTAGAAAAATTTATAATGAAAATAGTGAAGGTGTATCAGTTTTGGCACTTCTTTCACTAACTCTTTACTTCATTCCAACTCAAAATTGTCCCAAACGGATGCATTGTGATCCTTGTGCAAGCTACCTTATCTTCAATGATTAATAGGCTAGATCTTTGGTACTCGTGATCACTTTGTATCAAAATAACCTGAAAATCATCGAAACACACAAGCAGGGAGTAGTAGAGCACAACTTATGTAATTCATGTCATTATGCACCTAAATGCTCAAAAAGGAGTTCTAAATGCAATCTAAATGCATCTAAAAACTATATATAAATGTGATACATCAGGCACCACCTGAGCTTGCGGAATTAAGAAAACAGTTAGAGGACTTGCTAGAAGGGGGGTTCATCCGCCCTTCGAAAGCACCTTATGGCGCTCCTGTCCTCTTCCAAAAGAACCAAGATGGAAGCTTGAGGTTGTGTATAGACTATCGGGCTTTGAACAAAGCGACAATCCGGAATCACTACCCCATCCCGCTAGTTGCGGACTTGTTTGATCAGTTGGGCGACGCTATGTACTTCACCAAGCTGGATCTGAGATCGGGTTACCACCAAGTTCGTATTGCAGAAGGGGATGAGCCAAAAACTTCATGTGTGACTAGATATGGGGCATTTGAATGGTTGGTCATGCCGTTTGGGTTAACGAATGCGCCAGCAACCTTCTGCACGTTAATGAATCAGGTCTTCCGGGAATACCTTGATAAGTTTGTGGTGGTCTATCTAGATGACATTGTTGTGTACAGCAAAACGTTGGCTGATCACTTAGTGCATTTAGAGCAAGTGTTCGAGAAGCTAAAGCAAAATCATTTGTTTGTGAAGCGGGAAAAATGCGCCTTCGCACAAAAGGAAATTAGCTTTCTTGGGCACCTAGTCGGGAGAGAAACAGTGAAGATGGATCCCAAGAAAGTGCTGGCAATTCAAGATTGGGTAGCGCCCAAGAACATTTCAGAACTTCGTTCATTTCTGGGGCTTGCCAACTACTACAGACGCTTCATCAAAGGTTACTCGGCAATGACATGCCCGCTTACCGAATTATTGAAGAAGGAACAGAATTGGGTTTGGGGAGCTACCGAGCAACAAGCCTTCCAGAAACTCAAAGATGCTGTGATGCAGGAGCCAGTGCTGGCGCTCCCGGACATCACAAAGACATTTGAAGTGGAGACAGACGCTTCAGACTTTGCGCTAGGTGGGGTAGTTCTCCAAGGAGGCCACCCAGTAGCGTATGAAAGCATAAAGTTGAATGCTACCGAGAGAAGGTATGCGACACAGGAGAAAGAACTTCTCGCCATCGTTCATTGTCTAAGAGGATGGTGACACTACCTACTGGGCTCCAAGTTTGTTGTCCGCACAGATAACACTGCTGCAAGCCACTTCCTGACCCAACCCAAGCTCACAGGGAAACAAGCTAGGTGGCAGGAGTCCTCGCAGAGTTTGATGTGGAATTCACATATAGAGCAGGTAACAAGAATCAAGTAGCCGACACACTGAGCCGTCGAGCTGACCTTGCAGCTTTCCAGAGACTAGCTCCAATGACAGCGAGCAGCGTGACAACCTCAATAAGAGATCGAGTAAAGAGTCACTTGCACGAAGACCCGATGACAAGCATGATCCGTAAACTGATCGAAGAGGGGAAGACAAGGAAATTCTGGGTGGAGGACGACCTTATCTTCACTAAGGGCAATAGATTGTTCATCCCAAAAGCCGGAGGACTCCGCAAGATGCTCTTGAAGGAGTGCCATGATACATTGTGGGCTGGACATCCTGGTTGGCAACGAACCCTCAGTCTTCTCTCTCAGGGTTACTATTGGCCCGCAATGAAGGAAGATGTGATGACTTACACCAGAACCTGTTTGATATGCCAGCAAGACAAAGTGGAGAAACAGAAGCCTGGGGGATTACTAGAGCCACTTCTTGTGCCTACTCGGCCATGGGAGAGTGTCTCGATGGACTTCATCAGCGCCTTCCCAAAAGTTGATCAGTTCTCAGCAGCTATGGTTGTAGTGGATCGGTTTTCCAAATATGCCACTTTCATCCCCATTCAGAAGACATGCGGTGCCGAAGAAACTGCCTACTTGTTCTTCAAGCATATAGTGAAGTATTGGGGTTTGCCGAAAAGCATTGTGAGTGATCGAGATGCAAGGTTCACCAGTATCTTCTGGCAGGAGTTGTTTCACATGATGGGCTCGAGTTTAAACATGTCTTCAAGTCATCATCCTCAATCAGATGGACAAACTGAGAGATTCAATGGTCTCATGGAGGAATATCTACATCACTTTGTGAGCGCCAACCAGAAAGATTGGGTCAGATTGCTTGATGTCGCACAACTTTGCTTCAATTCACAGAAAAGTTCTGCTTCCAACAGGAGTCCCTTTGAAGTGTGCACAGGTCAACAACCCCTCTTACCTCACACAATTGAGGAAGTGGAGAATGGAAGAAGCCGACAAGCTCTTGAGTTTACAAAAGAGTGGGAGCAGAACACAGAAATTGCTCGCGCCTACTTGGAAAAGGCGGCGAAGCGCATGAAGAAGTGGGCGGACCAGAACAGGCGACCACTAGAGTTTGAAGTTGGAGACATGGTGATGGTCAAGCTTCTTCCCGAGCAACTGAAATTCTTGAGGGGTAGAGACAGGAGACTCATCAGAAAATATGAAGGCCCCATTCGCGTCACCAAGCGAATTGGGAAGACTGCATACAAGTTAGAACGACCACCATGGATGAAGATTCACCCGGTCTTTCACGTCAGCCGCCTCAAGCCTTATCACCCAGACACTGAAGATTCAACGCGCAACATCAGTCACCGCGCCAACATCAGAATCAGACTACCAACCACGACATCAACGGAAGAGTAGAGTCAAGCTTCTTAATGTACTTTTGTTTTTTTGTAAGTCGACGAGGTCGTCGACAGCTTTAGTGGGGGGAGGATGTTAGAATCCAACCTTCCTTTACTTGTATTTTCCTTTCTTTATGCTTTCTAGTGCTTTACTTTATGTTCTAGTACTCTTATATAGGTTTAAAACTTCATTATTGAGTAACTGCAAAACCAGTGTTCACTGAAAATATGTACTATCTCAAATTTAAGCCTCTTTAGGGGGAGATGATGAATGAAATGTTTGTTCACCACTAAAGCCTCCTATGAGTTGTATGCTTGCTTTCTACATTGTTGTTGTTTAGGCCGCCTCAATTTTGAGCCGCCTCGATGTTGTAAAGCGTCCCTCCCGATTTCGTGATATAAGAATTCTCGTCGTTGGCCCCGCTCGTGCCCGCCTTGCGCACACGAGCGCCCCGTTCGATCCTCTTCTCTTCGCTCTTGTCGCCAATAGGCAAGAGTGCCCTTCAAACACCTTGTTACTCGTGCCTCCACGAGCCACGTTGTCCCATTCCGCAGAAGGCTTACGCCCTTGCCCCCAGATAGGCAAGAGCGTGCCGCACGTCCCGAGCGTCCAAACTCTCGGACCGTGACAATTAGACCTTGACTTTTTTTTTATCATTATTTGGGTCGAGGCAAAGTTTGACACCCATATTAGACCTTAACTCTTTAACATGAAGTTTAAGATATTATTGTTTCAAAAAAAAGTTAAGTATATTAATGGTCAAAATATCAAGTAGTACTTGGTCAGTTGGTCTAGTGATAAAGAATGGACCATTCTAACCTTAAGGTTGGAGAGGTTGATTCGACTAGGGGCACTTTTTGAGAGTAGAGATCCCCTTACTCTTCTCTCTACTCTCAAGTGCCTAACCCTACTACGCTTAGCTGGATTAAATGAACCATTGCTAATTTCCAGCCTGATAAGAGGAACAATGCCTAGTCAATATCGGATATATGCATATATCTACCGCCTCACATTTTTGGTGGTATATTTAATGAAAATGGTAGTACATTTCATATGTATGGTAGTATATTCTAATATGTATGGTAGTACATTTCTTAATGAAAAATTATATGCCAAATACAAACTATATAGTTATATAGCTGTGAAAATATCGATTGTTATATACTATTTTTCTCAATAATGTACTACCATGAATAAGGAATGTACTACCAAAAAAGTAAGGCGATAAATATATACATATATCCGATATTGATTAGGCATTTCTCGTAATAAGAGTGATAACTACTTTTTTTTTTTTGTAAGGAGAAGTGGCCCGAACCCCGCTCGAGTCCTATTGGGCCTGGCACTTGAGAGTAGGGGGGAAGGGTAAGAGAAATCCCTACCCTCAAAGTGCCCCTAGTAGGGATTGAACCCCCAACCTTGAGGTTGAAAGGGTACAATTCTTTTCACTATACTAAGTACTACTTGGTAGAGTGATAACTACTTACCAACACAAAAAATATTAATGATCAAAATTGTACACCACTCGTAAAAGTCAAAATATTACTACAGTACAAACAATCAGAATGGCCTTAAGTCAAAATATTGTATTGCAGCCGCTTCTTCCTTCGGTACTCGCCGGTCGCTAGAAAAATTCGCCGATCATCCCTCGCCGGAGTTCGCCAATCCAACTGCAGAAGACATTGTTAGGGCTTCTCGCATCTTCGATAACGAGATTCGCATTGTTAAGGTTTTACTTTCCTTTCTTTTCCCCCTTTTGATTGTTTTCATTACAGTTCCTAGCTCAAAAATGGCGGAATTTTGACTTAGGGTTTGAAGTTTCTTATGAAAAAAATTTGGTGTGAGTATGTTGCGATCTTTTGATTGTGGTCTTTGGTTATATAGGAGGATGTGCGGAGGAATACTTTAGAATTGGATTCATTCAAGGAGATTATAAAGGAGAACCAGGAGAAAATTAAGCTTGATAATCAAATTAGTTACCTCGTTGGCAATATTGTTGAGGTACAAACTTTTTTGATTTTTTTTTGGATGTGTTATTGATTTTTTGTTCTTTTTAATTGGAAATTTAATTTGGAAATATGCCCTGAATTCAACCTTTTAATGTGTGATTTTAATTGAATCATTTATATTTTGTAATTGTTGTAATTTTGCATGTTAGTTTGCTCATTGGTTGTGAAATCTGCCCAATTTTTGTATGAGTGTGAAAAGTTGAGCTTTGGGTGTGGTGGTCATGCTTATTATGATATTAATTTGGTAATTGGTTTTAGTTTGTGTAGTAGTTTGTTTATTGGGTTTGAGTTTGAGATGTGCCATAATTTTGATATGAATGTGTAAATTTTGAGCTTTGGATTTGTAAATTAAAATATAGTGTTTTGGTATTTGGTTTTGTTATGCTTATTGGTTTGCTTAGTGGGTTTGAAATGTGCCTAAGTTTGATATGAACGTGACCTTCAACGTGGTTTCATTTGTTGGTTCTAACAATTAAAATCTGTAAATGTGAGGATGTGATGGTCTTTTGCTTGTTGTAGAAAATGGAATATTTTGGATCTCGGGTCATCCATTGATTATTTATTCGGGTGAAAAGCTTGTGGAAGCCAATGGAGTGGTGAATTATGTGGTAGTGATTAATTAGTTTTGTTCTAGCGAGTTGTGAAATGGGCTGCAAGGATGTTCTTGATGAGTTTTTTAGTGCCACCCAATTTAAAGGAAACAGTATGCATTTGAACTTGAAATGAGAATTCCAGCTATAGAATATTTCACATTCCACCCTTCCACAGCATCATGCATTTCCTTCATCATTGCCACTACTTACATTTTCTCAACCAATTTTAACCCAACCAACACCATTCACCTCAACTTCTCTCATTTTGACATATGGTAGACGAACTAGAAGTAGATGAACTGAAACTTCAGCTGCCACAAGCTCTTTGTGCTTTGTCTCTTTTTGTCGAGTAAACGTCTACGGCGAAGAAACATTGCATTTAGGGGATATGTCTTTCGAAAGTGTTATTCGTTTCTGTTCCCAATTGACGAGTTGCTTTGTGAAATCTTGTATATAATTTAAATACACCCCATATTTTACCGAATATATTTTTGATTCGTGACAAGGTTGGAAATTGGTGGATGTTAGATGTTGTAGCATGTGGAGTTGAGGATCTTGTGGATGTTGAGAGCATGATGGATATGCAAATATTATACTTTGATGTTTTCAGATTTGATTTGGAGGACTTGGTGCCGTATTGGAGCTGCCGGGCTGCTGTAGGTCAATGGCTGTGGTTTGTCAAAACTGAAAAAACAGTTTAAAACACCACTTACTTTGACTCAAAGTAGCTGGAATATTTGAGCAACTTATGCTTGGAGCCAAAGAGAGCCTACCTGGACCCCTGTGGAATTAGTTTTAGGTGAGCAAAACTGTGTTTCTCTCCCCCTTCTTTTTGACTCCATTTCGGAAAATGGTTCTTCTTTTGGCCAGTAAGTAAAATAAGGCTACGAATTTTTATTTTTAAAATTATTTTGATTTCCTATCTAATCAAGCAGATAAGGGTGCGAATGTCATTCTGATGTGTTAGGGTTATAACTACAATATTCGGCTTGGATTTATACGTGTTTCACAATTTAGTATGTGTTCTGTGTTCCAATTAATTCAAGAATGCAGACTGTGGATTCGTTTTGGTTCTTCAAAAATGTAAATATTACAAAGCTTAAAGTTCTTCTTGTCGCTATGCATTCCCAATTGCAACCACTCGCCTCAAGTCGGTTTTTCAGCAAGTCCTTGTTTTGCTTTTCTTGTTCAGTAGATATTACTGCTGTATCTCTCTTTCTTTTTCCATGTATTTCCTTGCTTGTGTTTGATAGTAGTCGTTGATATTCCTTTTATTTGTGTATTTTCAAAATATTTGAAGAAGCTCATGTTGATAACTTTTTTCCTTAATTCTAACTTCTGACTATTGTTTGAGTTGGAACTTGGAACGGCGAAAGTATTAATATGCATATGTCCACCTCAATGTGATCCTTTGTCAAGTATATATGACTGGATGCTAATTGCCTAAGTATATACCATAATGATTGGACAAGCAAACTTAATGGTTTTGGTTTTTACAAGCCCCATATCTGCTGTAAGACTCTGGATCGACTTCTCCAGGAGGCCTGGCTCAGTTGTAGCTTCTGTGAGATGGGGCCAGGAAGAAGTGATCTTCAAGTGAACTTCAGTTGGTGTAGGTCGGTACATGCTGATGCCTGTAAAATAGTATATGGGAAAGGGAATGGTAGATGCACCTGCTCAAAGCCCTAGAGGGTAGTGAGCAAATGGGTGGTGGCAATTGGCAAGGAAGCGTTAGCTGACTGGGTAAAGCTGACTGCCTATTACCCGTGTACTTGCCTACTGCTATTTTGGTTTAATTTTTTGAGATTGTGAAGAAAAGTTTGGTATCATTCTAAATTCATGCACACAACCCCAAGCAACCTAAAGTTTTCTTTTTTCTTGACTACAGAGTGATGGTTAAAGGTCAGAAGTTCATGTCTTCAAGTAGCATATCTAGTGACACTGAAGAATCATTCCTGAGGGAAGTTGGAAACTTTTTTGACACTGCACCTCCTCTGAAAGACCATTCTGTCATAGGCAAAAAGTTAAAGGAATTTATTGAGCACAATTCTCATGCATCCAGTGAGTTTTGTAGATTGAAATTAATGTCTTTACTATGTATTCTACTTAAGTTCAATGAGAATCACATTTGTCTTGCAGGAAATGGATCATCTATGAAAAAGATTGTATGTATTACCTCTGGTGGCACTACTGTTCCCCTTGAGCAAAGATGTGTTCGTTATATTGATAACTTCAGTTCAGGACATAGAGGGGCTGCATCAACAGAGTAATAACCTGTGTACCTTACTGCAATTGGTAATTTTGAAGGTTTTGTTTATGTCAATTGTTGTTGATGACAGAATGCTTAGCATACAGGTATTTTCTCAAGGCTGGTTATGCAGTTATCTTCCTTCATCGGAGGTAACTATTCATTTTTCATGTACCCTATCCTCAGCTTTACTATATATTGAAGTTAGTGTGTGATGATTGGTCCAGAGGAACCTGCCAGCCGTACTGTAGATTTCTGCCTGATGACCCTTTGCTTGAATGTTTTGAATCAATTAGTGACTCAAATATTCAAGGTTAGTCTCTTCTCAATTTAGATCTTTATATTTATTGGCTGTCTACGGTGGTCCTTTCATCCTTTTGGTACGGATACAAGAAAGAAATTAATTGGTAGGCAACTAATTTAGTGGTTCAGACATTTAATGACCTTCTCAATTGGCTCTTTTGATCTAAAATAAACAAACTTTTGGCCCTCCAGAGATGCCTTGACCCTGCTAACATCCAATATGTTTTCATTGGACAAGCAGCCTTCTTGAAAGGCTATCAGAAGGTAGAAAATTTGTGTAAGCCATTCTAGTTCTCAAATATGATGCATCAAAAACTTAACAGAAACCGGAATTGTCAATAATTAATCTTATACCTGTGTCGGATTACCCATTACTGCCCTTTGCTCTCAATGCCCCAACATGCCCTTTTGAGGGTTGGGGAGTGTTCTTCCTCTACCATCCCAATACTGTTTCATTCAGGATGAACGTTAGTTCCATTTTCCATAACTTCTACATGATATTGGCCTTCTTTGTCATGGGAAGAATTGCTGTAAGTGGTTTGATATGTTCTACATCTCTGTTTTTTTTTTCACTTTCAGTGCAGCAATCACAAGCTGAAGCAGTAAGGAAGGCTATCACTAATCACCATGCTGTATGGACCATCAAATAAATTTTTTAAATGTTTTTAGGTTTCACATGCATTCCACTACACTTCTTTTTGCAATTACTCTTGAAAGAGCAGAGTTAATATTGTTGGTAGTGATTATTGTCTTATGGATGGCAGGCACTGACAGCAGGGATGTTGTTAAAACTTCAATTCACAACCATTTTCGAGTATCTCCAGGTTAAATTCCCATCTTTCAAAATTGCCATTAATTATCATCTGGTTATTTCTACTGAGCTTTTTGAAGAATTATAGTGATAATTTTTTTTACAGTATGTTTGATTGTTTCCATCATGTGTTTAATTATCATCTGTTAGTGTAAGAGGGTCTTCATCTTTTCATGTGATTTAAACTAGGGGCAATCAGCGGAATGAAGCATGGATAACCTTTACTTTCTGGTAGTTTCAGTAATAAGTGAGGTGATTATCTCATGCTAAATGATAATTAATCGGCAGAATGATTTTCTGCTGCACACTGCCCTATGTGCACTATTTTCTGCTATCATTTTGATTGCAAACAACATCCAGGTGAAATTGATGTACTGGGGTTGAGTATGAGAGCGTAACCTTAATTGTGCTGTTTAATGATGTTAGACTTTGTTGTATTAATGTTAAATATCCTCTACATGTGATGTACAACAGTTGCATCAAGTGAACTTGGTAGTTATGGCTCCGTAGTTATTGAGAGGTATAGGGGGCTGATTGTTGGTTGGTCTAAATTAATTTGGAATATTGCATTTACTTATTTGTCGTTTGATTTAACTTTTTTTATGACTTTGGTTACAGAGTTTTAAAGTGGCAATTTTTTTCCCCGTTATAGCTTTTGTTGACACATATCTATGTAGGAGTCATACAAGTTCTGTCTTTTTATTTAACAGTGAAAATGAGGAAGTGCTTCTACTTGGGTGAAATTGAACCATTGCCATAAAACTTAGTTGCATCTAGTGGCTGGCACCTGTTTTTGGATCAGGTATTCAGCGGACTGATATTCCTGCATGACTGAACTAGTTTTGATGTTATAATCAGCTGCTGCAGATGATTGCAATTGCAATAAGGGATCTTGGGCCACGTGCTATGTTCTATCTTGCTGCTGCTGTCTCAGATTTCTACGTCCCTTGGAACAGCATGGTACCATACTACCATCTGGTGTTATAAGCTATTAAACTTTTTCTATTTGGAGATCTTCGAAGTTGGTAATTGTGTTTTTATGAATTCTTTTATTGACGGGAATCCAAGAAAAATTGTCTTTTTATGCATGTTTGCAACATGATTGAAACTCCGAAATATCTCTTTGCCCCCTTCAAGAAGAGGAATAATAAAATGAAATATTGTTCATACTACCACTTCAATTTTGATGAATGCATTGTATTATGATCAGACTTGCCATTGTGGGGATGATTACATGTATAAGTAGAAGGGAAATAAACACAAGTCCTTCCTTGAATGTTCTCTTCGAATAATTGATTGATCAGTAAGGAAATATAACTACATCTGAGATGCCCAAGTTGTCAGCTGAGATGAATGAGATCATTTTTATAGCTTTAATATAAGTAACAATACCACTGACCAGTCAAAAGCTTCCAATTTGCCTGAATTGATATTTAAGTTGTCTATTGCATGAAATAAGTTTCTTTGCTCAGCTGAATGGATGCAGTGTGTACAAGTCTCCATTGCTAATTTTGTGACAAATTATTATTACTATTTTTCGTCCCTTATTTGCTCAAACAACAAAATTTGCAGGCAGAACATAAGATTCAGTCTGCAGCAGGGCCTCTGGACATGCGTCTTGCTCAAGTGCCAAAGATGCTGACTGTGCTGAGAAAGGACTGGGCTCCTCTGGCATTTTGCATATCCTTTAAGGTCAGCCTTCATTAGCGTAGCAATTTAATTTGTACCTGGTAGCTTTTGCAAAATGGTAGTCTAGTTTGTGAAATAAGGGTAGTGCCTTCTTAGCAGATAGTCGATAGCGTCAGGATAGTGGATCGTGAAGAATTATGCTAAATTGTTAGGGGTTGGTTTCTCTTAGAATACCAAAAGTTATACTACTAGAGCAAATTCTGATCCCTTTTTGCATTCTATCTGCAAGTAGAAACTTTTTTTTAGGACATCTAATTAGTGTTCCAGAAGGTGGGGTGGATTTTTCTCTTCATGCTAGTATGCTACCTGGGATGGATGACACCTAGGGATCTTTCTTCTCTGTGAGCCAGAATTGCCTTTTAAATTGAGAGGGTAATTAGAATACGTTACATGATCGATCCATTGGTATAGTTCCATCAAATCAATTGTACTGTTGAGTTAAACGTAAGTTTTGAGGCTCTTGTAGATCTTATAGGATTTGGGGTAGTGCATTGTGTGTGGGTACTGAAAATTTGTATGAGAAATGCAGTGTTTCATTGAAACACTACATAATGAGGTGGGTGTTGAGGAAGAAATAGCCGTGAGATTGCACACGGTTTTGACTTTTGACAACTATTCCATTCATGAAGTTGAACATTCATTGGTAACCTGTGTGTTCATTGAGGTTGTTGATTCTACTTATTAGTGGATTATCATTGATGTGAGGAATTGGGTCAGGTGGATAGTTGCATCTTGTTAAGGTAAGTTATTCTTAGTTTCGCTTGTTTGCATTGATGATATTTCTGCTCGCATAATCAGTGAAAGGATCCATTTCCAAAATTCCAACAGTGTTTCATGTCATCCTAAAACTCGAACTGTCATGCTTCTCTTCATCATACTGTTTAGTAATATGTTTCTGTTTTTCGGATATTTCTACTTTAAGATTGAGAAACAACTCTGATTCATTCCTTCTGTTATTTCTGATTCTTTTGGCTTTCCGATTCTTGAGCAGTTAGAAACAGATTCTCAGATTCTTTTGGAGAAAGCGTCTTCAGCACTTAAAAAGTACAATATGCATGCTGTGGTAGCAAATGAACTTGCTACTCGCAAAGAGGAGGTTACTGTTGTCACCATTCATGGGAATGCTTGTATACGCCGTGAGGCTGGGGATGACGTAGAGAATCCACTCATTCAACTACTTGTGGAGAAACATACAATTTATATTGAGGGTACCATACAAAGTCATCAATGATCCTTAATATATGCCCAATGACCCTAGCTTCAGTTATGTAAACTTTGTTGTAAGTTGTAACATTTATGTTTTTGCTGTTTAGACCACCAAGCATTTGTTTGGGATGATATGTGATAGTACTATTTAGCAATAATAAGTATGATCAATTATGCTGCTTATAGTTTCAAAGGGAATCTGAACCGTGTAAACGCAGTTCAGAAAGCAATTTGTGGTGTTGTACTGAACGTTATCTGTTCTGTTGTCTCCTGCCCAGTAAGAATACATGTGTAGTTTGGTTATTTCCTGCTTTTGGGATGGTTATTCTTGATAACTACGTGCAAGACCTGTTATATATCATATTCACTTCCAAAGACAAAGCGAATGTAGTTGATTGTGCAACGGCTTGAGAGACTAGGAAAACAACCTGAATTTTCCGTGAGACTGCTGAGAGATGTTTGAAGGCAGTTGCAGCAGAGGGATTCAGGGATCTCCAGTTTCAGATGTATGTTGGAGGTTGGAACGTGCCTTGCAGCTTCCGAAAGCGGCTGCTGGAAAACAGCATTGTCAAATAATGTTGATGTTGATGACGAACATAACAAGATCAACACTTGCACTGGAGAAGTATTCTCTTGGCTAACATTTGATGATGGCACTGGGAGATGATATCAAGGTTTTGTTATTTAGTTGTTGAACTATTTCCCGATTTCCAAGTGTAACTTCATCATCGATGTCTTATAACCTAAGCTTCTTTTGCTGCGGAGGATAATGTTTTGTTGTAAAATTAGTTCTTCCATTTTTTCCTGGTTTGTAAGGAGTGAAAAATAATTTTTGTAATGATAAAATAATTTTCATGGAGTGAAATCTATTTCCCTTTTAAATAAGAGGGAAAACACACTTCTTACTTGTTCGTTATCCTCCTCTTTCCCTTTTAAGAACTAAATAAAGGAAAGTTTATCTATAATTAAGTTTTCCTTTGAAAATTGATTTTCAAAGAAAGTTTTCTATGGAAAATTAATTTCCATTCATCCACGTAGAGCCTTGATGACTTAATGATATTGTATCCATTTCTTTTGTATAGAGAGCTCTAAATAACAATTATCATTTCCCATGGTAATTACAGTCAATAGTACTTTACCCTGGTAATAATTATCTACTTATTTCACAATAATTAGTAAGGCTATTTACCATACTTTATAAACCAAATAAACGAAAGTGGAAAAACTACGCTTCTAAGAAATATTTTCTTTCCAATTAAATACTCTTTAAGTTAAGATAAGATCAAATTACAAAAATATTTTTCCATAAATTATGATTAAACATAATTTAAGCAGAAAAGTTGGATACCCGATTCTAAACCCAAAACCGGTTGGACCTAATGTTGTCGGAACTGGACTGTTCGGACTGTATCTAGATCCAAATATCATAAAATGATTGAAAGTGGTTTCTATTCGGAGTAGTAGGTAGTAAAATTTGAGACTTGGTAACCACTGGATACACGGTCTAGTCTGTTCTAAGACCGGGTACCAGTGAAATCGGTCGAAACTAGGTATGTTGATGAGACGAGTTTGTTAATATAGATAGCCCAAGCCCAAGTCTATTCTTTTACCTATCTTAAATTTTTTAAGCCCAAGTCTGAAGCCCTAATTCACATTTTGTCATTTTCAACTACACTACACACATTTACCCTGACATCAAACATTCAACCATAATTTTGCGGTTTCTCAAGCCTCAAAGCTCACAACTTCACCCTAATTCTCAGCAAGTATCTACCCGGTAGGTGTCGCTGCCGCCTACCATCCGCCATTCGCCATCTGGTTCATGACGTTTGCTTCTTCTGCACGACGGCTGCTCAATGCTGACTCGACGTCTGCTTTATCTTATATAGTGGTACGTGCCCGCAAACCGGAAAACTTTATCTTATCTAGTGGTGTGTGCCCGAAAACCCGAAAACTTCATCTTATCTAGTAGTACATGTCTGAAAAAGCCACATCGAGGTACGTGTTCAAAAACCTGAGTTGTAAGTACTCCTTTCATAGGTATTCTCGATATTCTTGCCCATATAAGGTGTATGGTAACGTCCTCTTTTTTCTTTTTTTGAAAAACCGTCTTCACTTTGAAAAAGTCAAAGCACGTAAAACGTGGAAATTCTCAACCTTAATTAACCCCAGAGTAATTTTTTATATAACAAAATATTACGGTAGGGAACGACTTCAAACTACAAGTGTACTATTAAGAAGCCAAGAATCTAGGAGTGTAAATACCAAAATAAGCCAAATACAAAAGTATACCATTGCAAATATCCCAAAATAAAAATTGAATACAGAACTCTTAAAAAAAATTAAAAGTTGAGTACTTATTTTTAAGAGAGAGTACTTATACTTTTATTTCTCAGTTAAACGGACCATGAATATCTCTTAAGTAATAAACACATCACAACAAAAAACAAAAAACAAAATAATAAAATAATAATAGTAGTACAATAAAGTCAAGTAAAAGAGGAAAAGAAACACAACCTTCCTTACATTGTCGAATTTGTCGTCGCCTACTGTATTATCTGTAACCCTCCGAAACCGTGTGCTTTCCCTTTGCCTCCCATTGAAATCTTCCAAAACTGATGGCTCATTCCTCCCAATATTCCCCATATAACAACCCATACCATACCACATTCTCACACTATACACAACTTTTGACCACCATTCAACCCTTAAAAACAATAATATAAACTGCATTTTCAATTTCCATACAAATGTGTCGAACTACAAACTACTACCATTATATTCGTCTCAAATCCATCTCCATCCGCCTTTCTCTCTCCTCCTCAACCACCGTATCTCACCTACCGGAATCTCTAACCCTAGTTTTCCTTCCTCGCATCAACTCCTCCAATTTCCGCCCTGCTTTCATCTCTCTCCACCGCGTCCTCCACTCCGACGTCGTCTTCGCTTCCACCGACCGTATACTCGCCTGCGATGGCGTCTCTTTCGAAATCCACTCAGGCGAGAATCGTCTCCTCCGCGGAGTTTTCCGACGCCACAACGACGGCGTTTTGAAGATGGAGTGTAAGAGTGTTTATGTGGAGAAGGAGTTAGGTGTGAGAGAAGTGGAGGTTTGTGTGGCGGAGGAAAACGGCGTCGTTTTGAGGGAGAATGTGGTGGTGGTGAAGAAACGGAGAGGTTGTCGGAGGAGGAGGTTTGCGGTGGCGTTGGAGGAGATTCCGGAGGAGAGAGAGTGTGATGTGGTGGAGGAAGATGAAGAAGAGGAGAGATTGAGTGTTGAGAGGTGTTGCTGTTGTGGTGAGGGTGAGGGTGAGGTTGAGGTTGATGAGAGGATGGAAATGGAGATGGAAGGGGTTGGTTGGGCTGTTGATATTGGGATTTGGGCTGTTTGTTTGGGTGTTGGGCTTTTGGTTTCTACAGCTTCTGCTAGAAGTCTTAGGCGGAGGAGAAAGTTCTTGGTTTGAGACAGATTTTTGTATGACCTCGTACGATCCTAACCAGACCTCAACTAGCACGGTTTTTTGTGTAGTATTTGCGAGCGAGACAGTTTATATGACCATGTTGTAAACTTGTAATTACACTTTTGTGGATGGTTTTTGCAATTGTAAATTTTACATTATACATTCATTATCTTACACTAGAGCTAATTTGTAACAAGTCCGGAGAGCAAGTTCTACAATACTAGGAGGAATATTGGCATCCCGAACTCCAAAGGTTGTAAACGAGCTAAAGTATGAGCGACCTTATTTCCACTACGCTTAATAAAAGACCACAATTACTATTAGAGTCAAATGAAAATTGCTCGTCTATTTCCGCAAAGCTTGAATGACACCCCAAGCAATCGCTTTCCACTACAAGATGACGGTAACCCAGCTCCAAGGCAAAACGCACACCCCACCAATGTGCAATTTGTGATTGATAAAACCAATGTGCAATGGAAAGAACAAAGAAGTATACAATGGGGAGAAAATGTTTAACGTTAGGATTTCGTTAATGGTAATGAGATTCTGTCCAATAGGTTATACATGAGATGATTGGGTACATGAGGAAACCCCAAGACTAGATAGGTAATTTGGGTGTTGAGATCTTTTAGAGTTGTTTTTCGGTAGAGTTGATGGAGTTAACTTAATATAGTAATTACAATTGCACAAAATAATTTGTTATTAATATTATTTAGCATCATTTTGAGTAAACTCTACAATTTAAGTTATTTTTAACTCTAAAGGATCTCAACTAAGATCGTATGTCATCGGAATTGTTACTGAAAATAAGTTTTTTAAAATGGTAATTTCCTTATTTCTAATCTATTTTCTTGTTTTTTTACTGTTTACAATTTTACGAATGAGGTTTCGTTGTTTGCTAATGGAGAGTTGGTAGTGGAGGAAGAGAAAGACTTGTCTATTCGAGAGTTATTGAGAAAATATGAGCGTACTTTTCTGCTATTGTATTGAGTGTGAGGCATAACCTATACAACCTATTAACTTTGCTAATTGCGCTTACTAAGAGTACTATTAGCAATGACATTTTGATAAAGTTCATTGCATGAACTTTTATAAAACCTTATTAACAATGATCTAATAAAAGGTTGTTCATGCAAAGTTTATGAAAATAGGTCATAAGATGACCTTTTTACACAACCGGTCCTGTAGAATAAAAAAACAAAATTTTGGCTGAAAACAAAAAAAATGAGCAGCATAACCTTTGACGGCTTGACGCGTGAGTGGGCCAATTCTCATTGGTTCACTAAGAGAGAGAAAATATTTGTTTTTATAATTTTATACACAGCATAATTTGAAAATAATAATCGGAAGAATAAAATAAAAATATGGGCAGCTTTATTTTCTTATTCTCTAAAAAATGACACCCATTTTGCTATAATTTTATAATTAAAATAAAATATAAAATCTTTTAAATTAATAGTGTATTTGATAAATATAGAGAGAAAGATAAGAGAGAAGAGGTGATAAACTTTAAAATGGGTCATTCCTAATAAAGAAAGGTTGAAAGATGATATTTAAGGAGAAAAAAACAGATCAATAGTGTCATAAACTTTTATGAATAGAGCATTGCTGATAATGCTCTAATTACAATAGCTATTATACAAGGCCCATGCTTACCAATAACAACAAGCACCACAATAATATTATCAATCCAACACCCCTCTCAAGTTGGAGCATGCATATTACAAATGCACAACTTGCGGAGAAGAAACGATAACTAATTGTGACCCAATGCGTTACTAAAGATATTTGCAATTGCATAGTGGTAGAAACATGTGAAGAGTACCATCTTGAACTGCATCACGTAAGAAGTGACAGTAGTCTATCTCTATGTGTTGGTACGTGTATGAAACTAGGATTTTGAGCCAAATACAGTGCAGACTGATATCACAATAGAGATTTATACCTTTTGGAAGATGGACCCTTAAGCTCAAAAGCAAGCCTTTTAACCACTTCAGCTCACATGTAAAGAAACCACCGAAAGATACTCTACTTCACCCGAAAACCTAGAAATTGTGACTTGTTTCTTAGTGTTCAAGAAATAGGAGAACGTCCAAGGAAAACCAACCACCCATATAGGAAACTTTGAGTAAGAGGGAAACTAGCTTAATCATAATCATGTTCCACTCAGAGACAACTCACACTCAGACCATAATAGTATCCCCTGTCACAGGAATCCCTTCAAGTATTGTACTACTCGAATACTTGCATCGCAATGCTCTCGACGCAGAGCATTCAAAAAATGAGCCAAAATATGGACTAAATATGCCAAGTCCGGTATCGTAAAAGCTAAGTAGATAAGCCTCCCAACCAACCTTTGATATTTTGCTCAACATTCTCAAAAAAAAGGACTGGTGGAGCAGACCAATTGATATTTTGCACAAAGCTTCGCTCTCACTAAATGTCATACAATGAGCATGACTGGCATTGTTCTTCTTTGTATCTCAAAACCGAATTTGGTGTGTATGGTTGGAATATTGATTTTGGAAAAGTGTAACATTGCCCTAGAATGTTTCTTGGTTCAATAATTTGTTGTTTTTCTCTTTGTACTCGGTATTCTAACGCTAACACTTCTCATACTTGACGCTAAATATTCCACTAATAGAAGAGGGATGGATGAGATTTGAACTTATAACCTTCTGGTTACACTAGCTCTTAATACCACGTGCAGTATAAAAATAATGTTCACTTATCTGAATTACATGGCCCTGACGTTATATATATGTGACAATTATAGATCTAAAATGAATAAAAAAACCTAAACATTCTATATATAGAATTACCCTAATAGTTTTTGCTTCCAACCAACCATGCTCACACTTGCTATGTTGTCGCTTTTGAGGTTCAACTCGTCGAGAACCGTCTCATTTATGGAGTTTTTGGGCGATGTGACAACGAATGTTTGAAGATGGAGTGCAATTGGGTGGTGCAGAGGGAGTTTAATTTGACATGAGAGAAGTGTCTTCTTAAACTTTAAGAATAATTCAAGAATAAACTCAACATTAAGGGCATGCTTGGGATGGGGGTAATGTATTAAGGGGTAATAAAAGTCAAACATAAAAAAACTAAGGTATTTAAAGGTGATGATAGAGGAGATAAAGTGGTGGTAGAGAGGATAATATGATGTTTGTAGGAGGGAAATGGAAGAAGGAGGGGAACTATTACCCTCATTATGGGGGTAATAATTACCCACCACCACCCCTAGGTAACTATTACCCTCATTTGAAGGGTAATAGTTCCCCTCCTTCTTCCATTTCTTTCCTACCAACACCACATTATCCTCTCCACAACCACTCTATCCCTCTACCATTACTTTTAAATACCTTAGTTTTCTTATGTTTGAATTTTATTACCCCTTAATATATTACCCCCATCCCAAGCATGCTCTAAGTGGTATCTTCTTAAATTGATTTCAAGTAACTGAAACTTGTTCAAACAATTGAATTTTATTCAGAATTTTATGCGTTTTTACTATGGTTATTCTTTTTTCGCGCTCATACTTGCTAACTAAAGCTCAAGACAACATCAATTCACTTACAAAACTAGTCATTTTAGATAATTAGATTTTGGGATCAAACCCACTAAACTTGGGATTTCACTAAAATAATGCATAATTGAGATTGTTTTAAGAAGGCTAGTTATAGTTACAATTATCTTAATCAATTTTTCCTCAACCTTAATCATCTACAACGACTATATGAATAGTTGAATCGAAAACTAGAGCTAGTTTGCACTTGCTAAGACTCATAGATTCATCTATTGAAAATAACGAACATGGTCACTATGATAGCCGTTAGTGGGAGATATCATAGCCGTTAAAAAGCGAAAGCAAAAAAGGCGGCAAACAAATATATTTCTTTAAAGGGATAGATATGGAAGAAAGTCAAAGCCCATGATTGGCACCGTAAAAGAGCGGGAAAGCAATGTAGTTAATGGGGAGACGTTATTATTAGGTGGATATTTCGCTTTTACCTTTGCATCCATTTTTGTTTCTAAAATGGTGATTATTCATCATCAATAAACCCCCCCCCCCTATATTCTCTTTTCTATGTATGTGTAGGCAATGTAGCTATAAGCTAAGAGCATGTATAATGGGGAGTTTTATTTGGTCTTAGAATGCAAAAGACTAGTTTTAATTGGTTTTACCATTGTGAGGAATTAGTCTAATTTTGGAAAGGAAAGAGGTTGGTCTCTACTGCTAGACTAGTGAGTTCCTCGGATGGAGAGCCCCAACCACTCAAATTCATCCATGTGGCTGATGGTCAACAAGTCAAATTGTTTCTTTTTTTTATTTTGCCTGCTACTGCCGCATAGAAGGGGAAATGAAGGGTGAGACTTTTCATTTTTCTACAAATATTTTACAATGGCTCTTTTATTCTAATGGTAAATAAAAATAAATTTGTCAATAATTAATAAAAAATACTTGTACCAACGGTTATATTTTATTTTTGTCTACAAAATGAGCCCAAATTTGACATAATTTCTCACACTTTTTTCTGAACTATTTTTCTTTTTCTTTCTCTTACCAAAAATAAGTTATATTCACATAATTAAGCCAATAAAAAAAGGAATTTGAAAAGCTATTTTAATAAACCTTACCTCAATTTTCGCTTTCTGCAAATAGTTATTTCAAGTAAGTAACCGTTATATAGGGTAACTTGGTACACATAGTTTGATATTAAAAATAATAAGTTAAAATGCATATTTAATAATTAATCTCTCACTAATATAAATTTGAATATAAATAATCTAGTCTATATAAAAATAAAGATTTTCTATATTATTGGGTAAGAAATAGAGTGTGTGGTGGGGTATAGTAAAAGTAGGAGAGAGAAATATAAAGACCAATTAAAACCAACCCACCCATTGTGAGGTTAAATAGATGAGTTAGTGGAGATTTAGTGGAATATGAGGTGTAAGAAGGAGGAAATGAGAGAGAATGAGAAAAATGGTAAGACTAGTAGGATGCTAGTCTTACCATTGTTGATGCTCTAACTAAGCTTGGCTTAGTCTAGTGGTAAAGGTTTGATCTCATGACTTGAAGGTCATGGGATCAAATCCCACTATGGGCATTTGGCAATGGGGATCCCCTTACCATTCCCCCTGCTCTCAAATGTCGGGCCCCGCAAACACCAGATCAAGAAACTGTGCTAGTTGAGATCTGGTCAGAGCCACATTACCTTCCAAAAAAATAAAAAAATAAAAATGTAGCTATAAGCTATACACTGTGATTGTACAACATTGGTTTAGTCAATTTTGGTTGGCTGTATGGATTACTGGTAAAGGAAGTAAAAGAATTGGGGTAGACTTGTAAAATGGGAAGATATTTGCGGTAGGAATTTATCGAATTACAATGTTGACTCTAGTTGGAAGACCATTTTAGAGTAGTTGTCAATATAAAAAAAAACTGATTTGGGGTAGACGTTTACATTCTGGCTCCGTTTGTTTTGGTGGAAAACCATTTTCTTGGAAAATGATTTTCCTCTATCTTTCATTTTCCTTTGCTTGTTTTGGTAAGGGGTGGAAAACAATTTTCCTAAAGATGGAAAATACTCTTAGAAGAGGAAAACCAATTTCATTTTATAAACAAGGTATGCCACTTTTTCCTCCCCACTCCTTACTCCTCTTGATTCTCTCCTTCTCATCTTTCCTTCTCTTTTGCTTCATTTACCTTTTCTCCCTAAGTTTTCCTCAATTCAAACAAACAAAGGAAAACTTTTTCTAAAATCATATTTTCCATTGAATATTGTTTTCCTTGAAAACTGATTTTCCATGAAAATTATTTTCTATTAAAACAAACGGACCCTCTATATACAATGGAAGGATCGAATTATTTTGATGTTCGGAGAAACGAGTAATTGTGCTTTGTTGCTTTGTTGAGAATTCGAAAGAAGCGGATTGGGAAGCTGAAAAGGGTAAATCCCGAGCAATTGTAAATATTTCTAGTATAGTAGATATTATCAAGCATGCAATCATACTCAACCATGCATGCAATTCTTTGATTTTAAAGCGGATTTTATATAATTTACCACGTGAGGGATTTTCTTAGTTTTGCATTGTCTGGCCATTGAAAAATAAATACGAGAAAGACAATGTTTCATAACTTAGTTTTTTCCCAAGTCAAATTTAGGAGACTAAATTTACTACCTTGAGGTTAATGTTGTCGATACTGTTTGGGTTGATAGTGAGCTTTTCAGCTAGGCTGTTTTTGAGCACCAATTGTCAAACTAAAAAATATATGAATGGGCTCGAACCAATTTTCCGTCATATTCCTCTTCTTGCAATCTGTCTGGTTTGGAGTATGACTTTCCATGCTATGGAGACGGGGTCAATTGGATTTGCTCGATATTTGAAAATATGTGTTCTTAAGATAATTGTGCCAAACTTGAGTTGCCCAAAGTTATTTGGGTCTGATAGGAATCATTCGGTCTTCATCTTAGTATCGGTAAAAGACATTGGTGGATTAAGTTTTTTCCGTAGGCCTAGACCTTCCAAAACTTTAGCTCTGCATATTTTATCCTAGACGATAAGGGGAAGACCTTTTGTCTTGTTAGTTTTTCTAGAAAAAACTTCAATAAACAACATCTAATTACTGAGTTATTAATGATTGAATTTTGGAAAATATGTTCGTTAAAGTAAGTAGAGCTTCTATGTTGCTATGGATTGGATTTTTGTTCTTTCAATTTTTGAGAGAAAGGAATTTGCCTTTAAACTTGATAAGGAAAAAGCCTATAACCAAAGATAATGTTTTTTTTCAAAATCCCCCAACTACTAGGTTTTCACTGTTAAATTGATCAACTACCATGTCACTTCGTTCCTACTCCATAATCGTAAATAACAATATCTCTTAACTCTTTAAGCCATCTCGAGGAATAAAGTGATTCTCTCTTCCAATAGTTTTCATTCTATAATTTGGAATTTTTGGTTAGACAATTAATCTTTGCAGCTCAAAACCCGAAATTAAGAATTGGAGTTAAATTTAAAAAATTTCTCTTCTAGGTCATCGAGTCAGTCTTTGGCATTTATTTACTTAATTAATTAATATTATTAAAAAAAAAAGGATAAACATTTTTCCTATAACAAAAAAATTCTTTGCAGACATATTTCTTGCAAAATGACAAGTGCTGAAAGTAATAACCTCAAAAGAATCCTATTATTCCTATATCAGAATTATCACAAGTCCTCAATAGTGTTTTCAAAATATACAACCAACAACCATAAACCAATGATTTGGAGGAACTTGTAATATTTTTTGAAAATATAATCTCATTTATAAGTATGATATCATATGAACTTGTAATATGAAACCAAAGCATCCCCTTGGCACGTATCTCGAAATGTATTTTTTTCCAGATTCAAGCACCAAGTAAGACTTCCAAGAGATGCTCAGTAGAACTGGTAAAAAAACTCAAATCATGGAGTCATGATTTCAGTAAGGTCTCACATCCATTGAGTTATATCCTTTTCTTATCTTGATCGAAGATGGCCTATTTACGTTTCTTATTGAAAATCTTTGCTTGAAAAATCGAGAATTCTGATCTCCTATTCTCCTATTCTCCTATATCGAAGAAGGACCATCCATATTCTATTAACGCATGACAAAGCTAATTTAATGAACAAAAGAATGTGAATGGTTCTGGAGCTTGAGACTTTAAATTCAACATCTTTACAACTTATTTTTCTAAACCTTTTCTTATTTTCGCCCAAAAAGCAAAAAAAAACCTTGAAATAAACATACTACTTATTATTTTTTTAATTTATCATTAGCCCATTGTGCCCATTTTTGTCATTGTGACTTTGTGAGTTGTGACATCAGACTTCCAAGTCTAACCCAAGTTGCTTAATCTATTCGAGTTACACTAAGAATTTTCTTCATAAATATAGGGGAAATAAGAAAAAGAAATTAAAGGATTGACCTAAAAATAGTGTCCTTTTGTATAGTAGTACATGGGAAATACTCCCTGCATTTCTCAATAATTGTTACACTTTCCTTTTTAATACGTTTCACAAAAATTGTTACACTTTACTTTTACCATTTTGGGATATATGGCCCCACTAATTTTTTATTCTTTATACTCTCCTAAAGTTATTTTTTTATTCTTTATTCTCTCTCCTAAAGTTACTTTTTCCTATCATTGTCATGCTTTTATACCCACTTCCTTGGTTCTTGTGTTTTTGTAAATGTAACGATTTTTAGGAAACGGAGGGAGTACAATAAATAAAAAGTTAACTAGAAGCGTGAAATGTAAGTATGATCTGTGAATCCACAACAAGTAATGGGAAAAGGGGGGCATGATGTAATTTGCATTGAAGTGCATAAATACTAGTGGATGGCTTCTCTTTCAAGCTGGTACCCACATTGTTTTGCTGTGTAAAAAGTCTTATGGTTCTGAGAGAGAGACAGAGAAGGAAGATGCTCAATAAATTCAGAATAAGATTGGAAACAGACAAAAGGTGCAATGTAAAAGATTGTAAAAGGAGGATACTATAAAGTTGAACATTGATTGGGAGTTTGGGACACCAAATGAATCCAAGAGATTAGAGAAGATTAAGATGCACTAATAGTACTTACAATTTACTCATTTGGGACCCGCCCATGTTTTTCCTGCTCCAACGGCTAACAATTCATAGGACTACTAGTCATAGTATCAGTTCAACCATAGTAGGAGTATATGTTTAACCAATTCATGTTCAATCGGTTAGTTCTTTTTAGTTGACTCGTTTTTTTAGCAGATATAAATTGAGATAAAATGGTTATGTGGTTAGGAGAGTTGCTAATTACAAACGAGTTAACTAAAATAAAATACCACAAAAAGAATAATAAGTCACCTAAAGAGAAATTGAAGAAGTATATACATATAAGTTATGATGGGGTAGAGGTTTAGGCACTGCAAAGTTGATTTTTGCATCTAATATAGGAGCATCTATATTATATTAAAACGCGTCGACAAGAGTTGTTGAAGTTTGCCACATATCATCCCATGTCAATGTCACTGTTCTAATTTTTTTTTTATGTTTCAAATATAAGTAGGTTTTGGTTGCCTTTGAAATTTTTTTTTTATGTTTCAAGAGTTGTTGAAGTTTGCCCTTTATGCTAATTGCCTTCGAAAATCAATAAAAGTCAGTGACAAATTATCAAAAAAAATAAATAAATAGGTTTTGAACCCACGACCTTTTAGCTGGAATATCAACAACTTTACCACCAAGCCACATCCTTTTTTGTTGTCATACTACAATTAAGAATCATTTTTACCTTAATAAAGTTTTGGAAATAAGTCAAGAGATATCCTACGTTACGCTATTTCATGCTTAGATTGTTTTATTGGTTCTTAAACTCCGCCTTTGAAATTTAATTTTAATATTAAAAAAATTATTCATCAATTATTGATTTGATGAGGAACATTTGTCTAATCCAGTAAAACATAAAAAGTAGACTTCGGTCATCACCGGAGCTACAAACTAGTTTTAATAACTAAAAGATTGAAAATTGGAGCATGGAAATCAATTTTTGATCATCACATAATTAAAAAGTAGGAAAAATTGATTTCAGTGGTCCGACCTATGACTGAACATTTTTTCATAAACAATCCCCAAAGTTGGGACCCACACTAAATAATTGATAGTTTGAACCTAAAAAGTCTTCGGCCATAGTTCGCACAACTGATGTCAATCTATATATATATATTAAAAAGCGTAAGCAAACATTGCAGTCCGCCACGTGGCGCTATCCCCTTTTTCAATTACATTTTATCCATGTCATAAGAAAAATTATAAATGTTGTCAATATGGAGTTTCGAACCCATGACCTTCGCATATGAAATAAAGAGTTTTAAACATTGTGCTACCACACTCTTCATGCTTCTCTTATCATAAATAAGAATATTATTATATGGTTTAAATGACAACAAGAAAGAAAAAAATTATAAATGTTGTCTATATGGAGTTTCGAACCCATTACCTTCGCATATGAAACTAAGAGTTTTAACCATTGCGCTACCACACTCTTAATGCTCTCTTATCACAAATAAAAATATCATTATGGGGTTTAAATGACAATCAAGAAAGACTAAATTATAAAGGTTATCAATATGGTGTTTTGAACGATTGACATCCGCACGTGAAATAAAGAGTTTTAATCACTACTCTACCACACTTTTAATACTTTTTCTTATCACAAATAAAAATATTATTATAGGGGTTAAAATGAATCAAGAATTAAACTACAATTAAATGCATAATATAGATGAGATAAATTATTTCATTTTCTTAGTCTTCATTTCCTTTTACCTTAATCTAACTTTGGAAAAAAGTAAAGAAATTTTTTTATTACAATCTTTCATGATCCTTTAAAATTGGTTAATTTGTTATAAAATTATGCCCTTAAATTTTTATTTTTAAAAATAAAAAATTATCATCAATAAAGATATTATTTTAACTCAATTAATATAAAAAATAGACCCGGAGCATCGTCAGGGCCACAAACTAGTTTTTCCTATTTGATAAAATGTGTGAATTTTTTCAACTATCGGTATTTGTGATCCGACGTTTGGATGTTTGAGTTAAGTGTTTGAAGACCATTGGCCACATGTTTCAAAGGGGAGAATGCACTAGAGATGGCAATAAATTGAATCTAAAGTGAATGCTATCGAATCCATATCCATTCTTAAAACTTGGATTCTAATTCATCGGATCCAAAATGTTTAATTTCAAATCTTTAAATATATGGTACTATGAAATTGGGTCCAAATCCTTAATATATCTTTTAAACATGTGCAATTTCGTACATATTATTTAGACGGATAATTCTACAATGGCTACAATAAAATTGTAGCCATTATAATTATCTAAATCTAAACCCTTTATTAGTTGTAGGCTCATCTTAACCATTAATCTAAATAATTTAATAAATAAAGTCAAAATTTTTAGAAGTTAATTATATTTAATGGACAAGATGAAATCTACAAAAATTAAGGGTTGAGAATGAAACTATTACAATAGCTAGAATTTTATTGTAGCCATTGAATAACCTTGCGATTTAGACACACAAACAAGTATTGTATCAATATTTAGAAGTACTTCCTCTATTTCTTCTAAGATTAATCCATTATCACATACTTTATTTCAAATATCTTTTGTAATTTATACTTAAGATTTTTTTTTGGTCTGGTTAAATCTTATTAATTTATCTCTATTATATAAGTGAAGAGATGGGGGACACCAAAAAGAAAAAAAGGAAAAATAAATAAAATAAATCAATGAGTTTATTAAGTAATTGAGTTTTATTTTCAAATTTAGCCATCGGATTTTTAATAAAAGATATTCAAAACTTCTAACTAAAATATCTAAAAACCTACAAAGTAAAAATAATTTTAAAAAATATCAACGATTATATTTTCTTGAGATCTATATATAGACACCCACTTTGCTATACTTTTATACTAGATTTCTATGCACGCGATGCGTGCGACAACAATTTTATTATGAAATTTCATAATCAACAGTAAATAATTTTATGGATAGTCGCATCTTACCACCTAAATTTTTCGTGTTTTTAGAAACTCTCACTTTAATGATTTTTTAAAAATAAATCCACTTACCATTTACAATTTTATTAAAAACTCCCACCACTTAACGATTTTTGTCAAATTTCATTAACAAAACCGTAAAGTGGGTCCCACATATACATTTTGTTAACAAAATAGAACTTGAAATAGTTGCAATTTTTTCCAAATAGTTGTAATTCATTCCAAATTTGCTCTAAATTTGTTGAGGATTTGCCCTTAAATTGGTGAAATTGACTTTAATTTTAGCGTAAAATAATAATAAAATGCATATGTGGGGCCCACTTAACGGTTTTGTTAACGAAATTTAACAAAAATCATGAAGTGGTGGGAGTTTCTAATAAAATTGGGAATGATAGCCAAAAGAAAAACGTGAAAAATTTAGGTGGTTTTGAACAAAAAATCCAAATTTTATTTGCATACGATGTGTGGTTTGGCTACTGAAATGTGAAGGTACACAACATATTTTATTTTCAAGCTAAATTCATTTTGACTCATATTTCTTTGAAAATACCCCTTACTCCCCACCATCAACGACAAATTTAGTTATATAGTACCCCGTAAGGTATTTTTTGCTCTTTGTCCAAATGAGAAAAAATTCAAAAGTACTTGAAAATACTTTATCATGTTTCTCACTCATGCTAAAATACTTTAGAGAAAGTATTGGGTCAGACCGTCTGACCCAATCTTACTGTCAGACGGGCCACCGACACCGCTCCTTCCTCCTTCCTCTCCGTCGACACCACCGGCCTCACCATGACCGCACTTACTCCGCTGCAACAATTGATTCCCCCAACAACTCGATCTAATCTCAAAGATTCGCCACTTCAGGTTTAAACTCTAATTCAAATTCACGGCCAGATTAAGCGGAAGAAGATAACAGGAAAGCAAAACAGAGAGATGACCTTGCACATTTTGAGAATTTAGCAACAAACCTTGCATGACAAAGGCACTGTAAATAAATTAGCTTTTTGAGAGAATGGTTAATAAGACACCTTCCAGGGAGAAGAAGATCAACTTAATTAATGGTGTTGGAAATTGAAGATGCCGACATCAGTAGCAATTGAAGAGCTATTTTTTTTTTAACTTAGGTTGCTTTCAGTTAGGACTTATTTTATTTCATTTACTTAAGTTTTGTTTTCAGTTATATATGAAAAACTAACTGAAAGAATAAGAAAACTAGCTGAACATGAAAAAACATGTAAATGAAACAATAACAAAACCAACTGAATGAACAGAAGGTCCAACTAAACTTAAAATACGTCAAACTGAAAGAGCAAAAGGATCAACTGAACTTAAAAGGGGTCCAACTGAATGAACAGAAGGTCCAACTGAAAGAAAAAAATGATCAACTGAACTTAAAAGGGGTCCAACTGAATGAACAGAAGGTCCAACTGAAAGAAAAAAAGGATCAACTGAACTTAAAATGCATCTAACTGAATGAACAAAATGTCCAACTGAACTTAAAAGACATCTAACTGAAATTAAAATGCATCTAACTAAATGAACAAAATGTCCAACTGAACTTAAAAGACATCTAACTGAACATAAAACATATCCAACTGAACTTATCCACTGAACAACTGAAATCAAAATACATTCAACTGAAAAAAAATTGAAACCAACTGAAGTCCGTCTGACACAATACCTTCTCAATACTTTATCATGGTCAATTTGATCAAATGTGCCTTCACTCATGAAAAATCAATTACTCATGTATTTCAAAATAAAAAATTTTAAAAGTGTATAAAAATATAGCAAAGTGGGTGTCTACCTATAGATCTCAAGAAAATATAATTATTGATATTTTTTTAAATTGTTTTTACTTTGTAGATTTTTAGATATTTTAGTTAGAAGTTTTGAACATCTTTTATTAAAAATCTGATGGCTAAATTTGGAAATAAAACTTAATTACTTAATAAACTCATTGATTTATTTTATTTATTTTTCCTTTTTTCCTTTTTGGTGTCCACCCCCACCTCTTCACTTATATAATAGAGATACTTTTGAATTTTTTTTATTTTGAAATACATGAGTAATTGATTGTTCATGAGTAAAGACACATTTGATCAAATTGATCATGATAAAGTATTTTAGCATGAGTGAGAAATATGATAAAGTATTGTCAAGTACTTTTGAATTCTTTCTCATTTGGACAATGAGCAAAAATACCTTATTGGGTACTGTGTAACAAAAGTTGTAGTTGGTGGGGAGTAAGGGATATTTTCAAAGAAAAATGAGCCAAAATGAATTTAGCTTGAAAATAAAATATGTTGTGTACCTTCACATTTTTTCATGTTACAGTAGCCAAAACACACATTGTATGCAAATAAAATTAGGATTTTTTGTTCAAAACCACCTAAATTTTTCACGTTTTTAGAAACTCTCACCTTAATGAATTTTTCTTTTAAATTTCCACCTACCATTCCCAATTTTATTAGAAACTCCCACCATTTAATGATTTCTGTTAACTTCCGTTAACAAATTCGTGAAGTAGGCCCCACATATGCATTTTATTATTAATTTAAGCTGAAATTGAAGTTAATTTCATCAATTTAAAGGCAAATCCTCAACAAATTTAGAGCACATTTGGAACGAATTACAATTATTTGGAAAGAATTGCAACTATTTTAAGTTCCATTTTGTTAACAAAATGTATATGTGGGACCCACTTAACGGTTTTGTTAATGAAATTTGACAAAAACCATTAAGTGGTGGGAGTTTTTAATAAAATTTTAAATGGTAGGTGGAATTTTTTTAAAAATCATTAAGGTGGGAGTTTCTAAAAACATGAAAAGTTATTGTAAGATGCGACTATCCATAAAATTATCACTGTAGATTATGAAATTTCATAATAAAATTATTGTCGCACGCATCGCGTGCATAGAAATCTAGTCTCATATATATATATATATATATATATATATACCTTTGTCTCACTGTCTTCTTTTTGACTTAGGAGAAAGATTGGTTTGAGATCATGAATAAAAAGCTTGATACTATACTCCCTCTTTTTTATTTAATAGCGATATTTGTATTTTTCACGATTTCCGATGTATATCATCGATCACGGATATTTGTAATTACGAATGGATAGAATTTTTAAAAGGAAAAATTATCGGGAATAAGTCAACATTTTCGCGGTCTTCTTTTAATAAGTTAAACTTTGAATAATCATGGAATAAGTTACCTTTTAAGGGTATTTTCTTTTACCAAGGTAAAACCGGTTTAAAAACACATAAATGGTTGGGGATGGAAAGTAGAAGAAGAGAAGGAACACAAAATAATAAATAAAAATTTAAGAAAAGCCTCATATATTACTGGTTGAATAATTTATAAGTCATTTGGCTTTTTAAAAGTTTAATTAATATCAAAGTTAACTTATTCCAAGATTATCTAAAGTTTAACTTATTAAAAGAATACCACAAAAAGGTTGACTTATCCTTGACAATTTGTCCTTTTTAAAAATCTGATATTGAGAAGCTACACATTGAGATGAATCAAATAAATCCCACATGACTGTGAGAGTATGCATCATACGACCGGGTGTACCATGAGCATGGTACACTAAAGTCTATTTGAGCAAAAAATAGTCTTGGGTATACCATGCTCATGGTACACCCCAATCTATTTAAGCAAAAAATAGCCTTGGTATCCAGTTATATAATAAAAATTGTACATGACTATATTTTTCTTTATTTATAAATTATACAAGATATTCAAATAGTATAATATGAATAGTAATAAAAGTCAAGACGTCTCTATTAAATAAAAAAGAGGGAGTATTGGATAAATAAAAAGTGTCAATTTCCTCCATCTTCTTTGGTAATTTTTTGACATCTTCTTTCCTTGCTTTCTTAATATTGGCTTTTGTTCTCAGATTAATTATTTTGCTTAGTTTATGTGTCTTTGCTTCTTTTTTTAAGATTGTGTAATCTTCGATATTTTTTTCTATCGAAATCCTGTTTAATCATCCTAGATTGCATGACCTTCAGTTTGAATTGCGAATTTGCTACTTGTGTATTAAGTCGCGGATAGGGTTGATCATTGTTTTATTCTTTAATATGATTAATATGCTTTCTTTAGCTCAGTTAAGTCGGGGATAGGGTTGATCATTTGAATTAGTTAGTGAAGGAAAACAAACACGAATAAAACCTTCGGTAAAGTGTTCACTTCTTTTTTGTTGGGTTTCATTCATTTTGTTGTGTTTAGTTAAACTTAAACTACAGAAACCCTTCTCCTAGTGATCCAATCCTTACTCGCGAAATCTCTGCTAAAAACAAACACCGTACACTAACGATAGTATCTAAAAATCCATCATTCGGTCCGGTTCAATTCAGTTAAGATCGCGAGTCAAATCAATTTGGGTCTGTTCTATTTAGTCAAGCTTTGACCGAATTCGAGTCGAATTTTGATCTTGAATTGTTTGTGAGTTTTTCACTGCCTTAACACCTGTAAGGTAGATTATGTATAGAATTTTAATATATAGCCTTTTATCGTGTCTTCGAGTCTTTCATGATTTTCGGGTCGAGTCTTTAGTGACTCAACTCAACTCATAAAATATTACGGGTTGAACATGAGTTCGACTCGAGCTTTTGCTCGAGTCCAGCGTTGACCGAGTTTTGACTGATTCAATCTTAAGTAAATCGACGAGTATTGTTGGCAATGTCATCCCAATTCGCTGGAAGTCCGACCCACCCATCCCAGAAAATAAAATAAAAACCGCTCAAACATGGGTTCTTATCGGTTGACGGATGGGTCACATCATAGAGGGATTGAGGTGTTAGGGAAATGAAGAGGGTGGTAGACAACTTCAAGTGATTGACAACAACAACAAACAATAGAGACAACAAGCAACAAACCAACCAAAGCAAGGAAACAATAAGAAAGACAAGGATCACCGGTGGAAACCCGAGCTCCTAGTGATAAACGCACCTCTATGCACTTTGTATTTCAATGGAAGATAATGAACATAATCACTTGCATCAATGTCATTCCATCGCAATGTTACACAATCTCTCAAACCCAAACTTTTCCAGGATTACAAATTGTGAATCTAGCACTCAATGAATGGCATAAACAACCATCATAAATTGCTTTCAAAACACTAATCAACTCTCTTAGTGTTTATACTTTAGGTTAAAGTGCTATCTTCTCGCTCATATGAACTTTGGGGAAACGGGGTTCTATTTATACTCCCTCACAAAAACGGCCAGTCAAAATAACAAAGCTGAAGCAGAACCGCGTCGCGAGTCGCGACCACCATGCTGGCGGGCCGCGACCTGCGTTCTCCAGCAACTCACCTTAACAGTTGCTCCTCGCCCCTCGCAATGTCCTTCACGACTCGCGATCCTTTCCTTCGACGAACTCCACACAAGACCCAACATGAGGTTGCTCCAACCCTTCAATCGATCCATCGCCCAACCTATCCATCAAATTTTATATTTTCTAGTGATATATATACTTTAAAACTTTAAGACTAGTGATACTCAATGCAACTTATGCCTGTACTTATGCTTAAATGGCTGCTTCATATTTTTCGTTTTGTGTTGGGAGTCACAACTTATGAGAAAAATATGTTAGACATATGAATATTTGCATTATGTTAATTCTTGTTGCACGATTTATACATTGTTCCATATTGTTTTTAATCCATTAGCCATCCGACCTACCCGAATCACCCATAAATAATGAATCAATCGGTTTTGGGTTGGAGTTAAGACGGGTGATAGGTGAGTTGGGTGACTAATAAAATACTAGCCGATGGAGACAAGTTCTCCTAACTCCAACTACCTACGACCCATTTTCATCCCTACTCGCGAGTTATCTCGTCTCGTTGTTACCTCTACTTAAAAAGAAGTGCGAAAGTCGGAATAAAGGGGTTGCAGTTGCACAAGCTTTTTGGGCGGTGTGAAAATGTGAACTATGAAGGCTATACAGTACAAAGAAGAAATGGAGGATTTATGCCTCTACTACCTTTGTTTGCCTCTACTGGCGCATGACTAAAAGAAAAAAAGAGAACCGCCCCACATCTGCAAATACTACTCACATTACCTTCTCACTTCTCCATTCACTAATCAGTGCTCAGTTTGTGCACTTAATTATTAATCAAGAACTTGCTTTTCTCTCTTAAATTACTACTTTAATTCACCCAATTTCCTTCCTTTTTCTTTCTTCCATAAAAAACTTCACACTCTTCCCATTTTCACTTCCCTTCTTGTCTTCTTCTTCACTTCCCTCCATTTGTCTCTCCTCTGTAACTAAAAGGGTCCTCCATTTTCTGTCTTTTCTTTCATGGGTTTTTCTTCAATGGAGTTTCTGAGTGCTTAAAAATGGTGGGCATTTTCTGTTATTGAATTTTTAGTCTTTTAGGGCTCTGTTTTGTGTGATAATTTGATAAAGATCTCATCTTTCTGGGTTTTAAACTGCTAAAAATGGCAAGAAATGAGCTTAATTTGTTGCATTTGTTCTTGCTGCTTTTGGTAAGTATTGCTTTATGTCAAAATAACCCAGATGAAGTTACTGGTATTTACATTGTGACTCTCAAACAAGCTCCATCTGCTCATTACTTTGTTAATGAATTGAGTGAAAGACATAGAATTGGGTTGAAGAAACATCTTCCTTCTACTAAATTGAGCACCTTTCACAAGCTCAGGTAACACAGTTCTTTCTCTCTATACTCTTCTTAATTAAGTGATGATTAGTGCTTATTATCATGTAAGATTAGTTTTCTAATTTGGATTTTTTGCACATGTGTGTTCTTAGTAATTATGGTGGACTAATTTGGAAGAATTAATCATTTTTAGAACATGAATTGATATTATTTTTGGAGGGTTGTGACACATTTTTGCGATTATTTTTTTGGTATCGCAATTCTAAGGAAATCATTTCCATTTAATGTTTGTTGTGTGAGCAGTGGCCGATCTTGGTCAAAATAATATGAGGGACCGAGGTTTGAAACTTCAATATATATGTCACAACATTTATGTATATTTTAGTTTGCCTCATTGTTGAAGAAAAAAAATATATTTGAGGCCGTGCCCCCACTGGCCGCGGTGGAAGATCCTCTCATGAGACCATGGATGATGGATGTATTACAACGGTCAAATGTTTTGTCTTTTTACACCCTGTGAGAAATTGAGTTATAGTAAATAGAGTAATTGGCAACTCTCATTTCTGTGGATTTGTTGTATTTATACAAAGGTTCTTGTCTGTCTCACTTATGTCCTACCTATGCTTGTCTTTTGGCTTCCTGCCAATTTGCCTGAAATAAATTGATAGTTTTTCTTTGGCTTCTTCTCAGATGTATGCAAAGATACTTCTGTTAATCAATGATTAGAATAATGCATTTTTTTGCTGCTTTCCTCTAATGTAGTTTGAACTTACAATGTGATTTATTTAGAAATGTTTCGAGATCGGATCGTCACTATGGGTCATATATTGCACGAGTGCACGATTCTTTGTTGAGGAAGGCATTGAGAGGGCAAAAATATCTAAAACTGTACAGCTATCACTACTTGATCAACGGGTTTGCTGTGCTTGTTACACCCGAACAGGTATAATGTTTACCATTTTGTGTTGTGCTTTTGCCACATAATTTTAATGATTAGCTTAGAATTCTAGTGCATTAACTTTTACTGTTTTAATTTAGTGGGTTAAATGATTGTGTCTCTCCTTGCACCACCCCGAGATCCCCTCCCTTTACCTTCCTTTTCCCATAGGCATAATAGCTGATACAGACATGTTTGGAACCCAATTTTTGAATACGACCTCCTAAAGAGGTTTACTGGTCATGAACAACAGTTGTTAGATTCCCTGTTTTGAAACATTTGGTTGGCATCTATTTCTTTGAGTTTGTATGTTTCGAAAATGGATTTTGATGCTTTGGTGCTAGTATTACCTAGTACTATTGATAATATATCTTGACAGTTGACACAGAAATTTTATATGGATGTTGTGTGTTGACAAGTGTGTTTTCCGTTAACCGTACATGGGACTGTGGGAGCTTACAGTTTGCTAACACTTACTTTATATGTGATTTTTAAGGCGAACAAGCTTTCCAGAAGAAGAGAAGTGGCCAATGTGGTATTAGACTTTTCTGTTAGAACTGACACCACACACACACCTGAGTTCCTAGGCTTGCCTCTTGGTGCATGGCCTGCGGAAGGGGGATATGATTCTGCGGGAGCAGGGATTGTGATTGGATTTGTTGATACTGGGATTGATCCTATGCATCCGACCTTTTCTGATTCCCTAGAAGCAAATGCATATCCAGTTCCGCAGCATTTCTCTGGAATCTGTGAGGTTACTAGGGATTTTCCTTCAGGCTCTTGCAACAGGAAACTTGTCGGGGCGAGGCATTTTGCTGCATCAGCCATAACAAGAGGGATTTTCAATTACAGTAAGGACTATGCATCACCTTTTGATGGTGATGGACATGGGACGTAAGTTTCTTGTACGATATGATGTTAAGATCTTCTAGATTGTCCTTTATACTCTAATTGTCCTTTTTGACCTTTATAAAACATGAACCATACAAGGGCTGAACAAAGCTCATTCCTGTAACCAAAGTTTGTCTTTGACTATTGATTGTATATTCTTGTCCGTGATGAGCTTAGGAAGCTCATATATTGCAGCACTAGGAAGGACATATAATTAACGGTTTGCTGACCTTTTTATTTAACACAATATGAAGGTAGGAGACTTTTTTTTTGTGTTAATTAATACACAATTTGCATAAAATACTACTCCCTTCGTCCCACATTAAACTTCTCATTTCTCCTTAAATGTTTGTCCCATATAAACTTCCCATGTCTCCAACTGAGTAGGGTTCCCATAATTAGATAATATCTGCTTTTTTCATTGCATCCACATTTTATCTACTAAATATTCTTAAGCAGACTATAACAATACATATTCGGAAAAAGTACTACAAAGGACTAACCAATAACTATTTCTTAAAACTTTGTGCATTGGAGAAATGATAAGTTTATTAGGGGAAGGAGGTAGTATATTATGAAGGAAAAAGTAAAAGAAAAGATCTCTATGTGATCAATCACCTGAATTCTAGCTTGCTCCAGCTTTTTATTTAGTTTCCAATTAGGGGAAAAATCTGCTAAAAAGCATTTTGCCCCAATTTACCCATGCAATATATTGCCTGGTATATATACAGTATTTTTTTTCAGTTGCATGTGAAGAAGCTCAAATATTAGTGACTCAGAAGACTGTTGGATATTTCGGATAATATCCGACTCGTTATTAATATTATAGGCTTTGCGTTTTCCTATTACTAAAATATTCCTCTTCAATGCTTTGGGAAGACCGTATATAACCAATTTCCTTGTTAAGCCTATATTTTGAAATAATAATTACTCTGTTAATGGCTTTTGATTCACTACTCAGTTTGTACTTGTTTCACCCGCTTCAGAGATTGGTGACTAAAATTTTTCCATTATTCCGTATGAGAGGCTTCATTCTCTTGGGGTCCTTTTAAGCATTAAGTTGGTGATATTTCAGGGTTATTAGCTTAGTGGTAATACAATACAGTATAGACGAAATCCAAATTATTTTTTTGGACATGGCTCTTTGCTTTTATTATTTTTAAAAAAAATACACCAAGAAAATGGAATCTGATGTTGTCATTCTTATGACTGGCTCCTGGCTTTGTATAGGCATACAGCTTCGATTGCGTCAGGAAACCATGGGATTCCGGTGGTTGTAGCTGGGCATCAGTTTGGAAATGCAAGTGGAATGGCCCCTCGATCACAGTAATGCACCTGAACTTAGGCTGTAGTTCTTAATGAGATTATATTCCGCGATACTTCCTTAATCATTGCTAGGAAGAGAAGAGTTCCTTGATTTTATTTGGTGGAGAGTCGTTGAAGTCAACGATTTCTAGCAAAACTGAAGGTTGCTGGTGCAGGAATTTTTTTTCTGGTTGTCCTGCACTTAATAACTTAATGGCGAGAGCGTCTAGTTTAATTGCTTGTCCAGGTTTTTGGTCAAACACAAATAGCAATTTTTGCTGTTTGACAGTTATAACAACGTGCACAATTTAGAATTTATGTGGATGATGCTCACTTTTTGGAGCAAATTTTATATGTGTCTTACCTTTTCTAACCATATAATGGTTGATGGAACACAACTTTTTTTTTTCTGTGCTCTTTCCTCAATCGCTGGAGGTCTTGTATACAAATCATTTATTCGTTTCCTCCTATTTCCTGCCTCGTTGAAATCGTAATTTTATGAGGAGGTTTATATTTTAAAGTTGAGACTTGACACAGGACTTAAGTATCCTCTATCACCAGGGGCGGATGCAGCGTGCACCACCCTGGTGTACGTGCACCACCATCTTTAAAAAAAAAAAAATTGGAACTCAAAGATATGCGTCACTTGCCTTCATTCAGTGAAAATGCTGATGTATATGTGTTAAGCATAGTCAAATATGGTTAGCATGTTTATAGGAAAAGATAATGTTTGGAGAGATATTATTTTGTAGAAGATAGCTTTCCCATGTCTTTTATATTTTCTTGATTGTATGCGTGAGATACATGGAGGTTTCTTCCCTCAACGCTGTAACATATATATGGCATGGGGATTCATTAATAGACACATGATTATCTCCTAATTAGAATTCTTCAATATGATACAATCAATTGCTAACAGCTAGAATAATAAACTAGGAAATAATCCCAAGTTGCCAAAATATAAGATATACAAATACAGTTAGCTAAATATCCTAACAAATGATAGTCAGTATTTTCCAAATCACAACTTATTCCGCCTAATCTTAAGTTCCTAACCTATTAGCCTTGAAAACCATCTTATATATTTGTATTAGTATTGACCTAATTATTTCGGCTTTGTTGCAAAATAGATTGATTTCTATTTTTAGATTAGATTGAGGTGTAGGTAGTCAAAGATGGCAAAGCATTGTGCTGGGCCTTGCTCATGGCGGATCCGCCATGTCGAAGGTGGAGAATAGAAATTACTGCTTTAATTTTTTTCTTTGTTTTTGATGTGTATTTCCAAAATTGTCTTTTGTGTAATGTGTGTTGTGTGTATTTCCAAAAGGTCTCATTTAGTGATGGGTAATTAAGCGGGCTCACTATAGCCCCTCGTAAGATAAATTTGTGTGTGGTGTGTATTATGTTGAATACTTGAATTCATGTTTAATTTCAGATTCTTGATGGTTTTAATTTGGATTTCCAGATTTCATATGAATTATTATCGTTTTTTATTTTTGAAATTAAATTCATTATAGAGTACTTTTTGGATAAAAAAAGTAATGATTGATAAATGGTGGTGAACCACCATCTAGGAAATCCTAGATCCGCCTCTGTCTATCACAAAGTTGAAGCATACGCCTCTGTTAGGGTCTTATCTGCATCTTATGTTGACAGTCAATATTGCTCATGTTTTCTCTAACCACTGATACATCGAAGGTTTTTTTTTTCCCCTCCTGTTATAGTGTTTTATTTCGGGGTGGGGGTATGAAATAGAAAAATAATCTCACTTTAGCAACCAACCAACCAACCACATGCGTAGGTTGGTTGCCTTGGATAAATCCGTTGCTAACAAATGGAGTAGTGTTGAAAGTCTATGTAAAAAGCTCTGGATGAGATATTTTTTCTCTTTGTGGTCGATTGATTATTGTATAATAATTATCAGCTATTATGGCAATTTGGTTCTTTGT
The DNA here is from genome assembly GCA_947645195.1 of Patellifolia procumbens. Classification (NCBI taxonomy): domain Eukaryota; kingdom Viridiplantae; phylum Streptophyta; class Magnoliopsida; order Caryophyllales; family Amaranthaceae; genus Patellifolia; species Patellifolia procumbens. Next base: position 9,267,557 of record CANSGD010000144.1, read on the forward strand.
TTTGCTAGCATTAAGCATGTTCTTTTCTTAAGTGGGTTTATTATCAACATTGTCTTACTCCAATTTATGTCATTTTTTTTCCAGTATTGCTATCTACAAGGCATTGTACAAAGGCTTTGGTGGATTTGCTGCTGATGTAGTTGCAGCCATAGACCAGGTATGCCGTACTAGACTAATAATATTGATAGCTTAGAAAAATTTCTGGAAACTCTATAAGTAAGAAGGAGGACCCTAATTCTGTACCCAAGTATCAGATGTCACGAAGTGTTCTTAATAATATTGTGAAGCGTATCTAATTATCTACTACGCGGTGCCGCTGTGATCACTGAGAAACCGGTCTGTTTGCATGGTCTTTGATTGTTTCCTCTCTCTCTCTCCTCCTATTGGCTGGTCAGCTGGTGGGGCCCATGGGGCGAGTGAGAGTTTTCTTCAAAAATCTGATTCTTTAAATGTTTAATCAGTTTCTTTTAGCTTATGGAGCTGAAAACTAGCACTCATAGGCAGTCTAGTTTAGTCAGACTCTTGAATTCCGTTTTTTCCCCTCTTATGGACTGAATATATTCATATTCTTGTTTGCAGGCAGCTCAGGATGGTGTTGACATTATTAGCTTATCAATCACTCCCAATAGACGTCCTCCTGGAGTTGCTACATTCTTTAACCCCATAGACATGGCCTTATTGACAGCTGTTAAGGCTGGTATTTTTGTAGTGCAAGCAGCGGGGAACACTGGTCCAGCTCCACACAGTGTTTCTTCCTTCAGCCCGTGGATCTTCACAGTAGGTGCTGCTTCTCATGACAGAGTTTACAATAATTACATCAGTCTTGGCAACAATGTGACATTATCTGGCGTTGGATTTGCATGTAAGATCCATTTACATCTTTATCTTATTTTTATTTTCCAGGACGCTCAATGCAAGTTGTGATTTCTCCATTGTTCACATGGGCCCTCTGCCTAGATTAGATTGTTTTGTTATTTGTGGTTGAGCTCCCTTTCTGTGATATTTGCTATTTTAGCAGTTGAATGGTGATGGCATAATGTGTGGCGTTGATTATGGTTCGTTTAGCCACTATCCGATCTATATAAATTAATTGGTAAGAGAAACAACTGCTCGTAATAAAGAAAGGTGCAATTGGCGCGAATGAGTTAAAAAATGTGGCCCGTCCAACCAAAATCCCAAACTCATTAATTTTTTAGAGGTTAAAAGCAGTGGTATTATGTTGATTAGACTGTCAAGGAGAAGTTTTTTTTTTGCCACTTAAAAACAATAGTAAAAATGAGATTAGCCGCTGGACCATGCTTCGAGGCTTGGAAAACGTAGGCCTGGTGACAAGTGTGGCAAGCATTTTCATTGCTCTATCTATACTGATTCTTGGACTTCACTATGTTTTAATCCCATAGACCCTGATCGATGAAATGGCCAAGAACAGGGAAAAACCATACTGAGAACCGTACAGGTTGCAGGCTGTTTGCTGAGTTAAATGTACCCCCACTAGAGCCTCTTGTTTTCTAGAGACTCATTGCTTTGGAGTTAATACTATCTTTTGGAAATCCGCTTGTAGTGACCCTCATGCGAGATAGAAGAGAAGCTCCCAACCACCTTTCCAATAAAGGAGAGGATTCATCAATCATGGTGTAGGATTGTCAGTTTACTGCTGCCAGAATCATCAGTTAATTTAGCCACTATATTCACTGGTGGTGCCCATTTTAGGCCAATACACAAGGGCCTCCAACCCTCTGTGGCACAGATATGTGTTACCATGGTACAAACATATTTTATGAGTTAGGAAGTTTATCTTTAATGTAGACATGGATATTTGAGAGGATGTGACATCTGGCATGGTTTAAGCAAGAAGATTAGTGAGCTTGAAGAATTGAGGGAATTTATATTGAAGGTTAGTGACATTGAGTATAGTGCCATAAACGGAAGGCCAAGAACAGTTTGAGTATTGTAGAATGAGGGTTCTATTATCAAAAGAAGTATATTATGGATGGGCAATCAACTAGGATGTTGACTTTTGGAGCAACTATGATGGAGGTTTCTCCCTTTTTAGTGCGTTATTTTCTTTCCTAAGTTGGAAAGCTTGCAAATCTAGGGATATAGATGCCTAATAAGTAATAAGTATTAACCAAGAATACTATTATGAGATTTGTCAAAATATAACCAAGACCACATCTCGTTGGATTCTTACCTATCGAACAGTATCAACATCAACGTTTTTCCGAAAAGCCTCTTGTCAGGGTAGGGTGAGCAGGGTCATTGTCTTACCCTGTGGTTTAATTAGACATTCTGACTTAATCCATCATAATCCTAATTCAATTACATAGTGCATCTCTTTACTTTATTTGAAGCAGCTTTCATATCATTGTTAATACTATTTTCTTTTCTGTTGGTGGGTTAGGAAGCTTAGGATTACTAAACGAGTGGGTAAGTACAGCGTTATCCAATTGAAGGAGCACAAAAGTTGAAAATGTGTATGCAAGACGTTAAGATGTAGGGGGAAGTGGTGCCCGCTAATAATTTATTTGATCTGTAGTCATAGGGAGTAAAAGTAAGAGAGGTTGGAATTCCATAAGGTCAAAAGAGGGAACATATGCTGATATTGATATGGAGAGTTGTTACAACAATAGTCAAGGTGGTTGTTATGTATACTTGGGGAAAAAGTCGAGTCTGCCAACCCCCTTAATGGTCCAATCGACCATTTGGTTTAATATGCTGTTTTTGCCAGGGATAAGGTGAAGACTATGTTGCGGCATATGTCCTTAGAAGTTGTTTGTACATCGGATTGACAGGCGTCCCTAGCTTTTATGTTGGACTCATGTAGCTGGTGCTTTATAGGGGGTTTCTGCATTAAAGAATACAGACCTACCAATTCTGTTCATAGATGTGTGTGTTTCTCGTTTCTGTTTGTTGTTATATGAGGAATATCAGTAATTAATTATTCTGAATAGCTTTAATTGAAAATTTTCTTAGTATCAATATTGTGCAACTTTCTATAGAATTTGGTCTTGGATGATGTTTGTGGCTGGGATAGGTGGACTTGCTGTTGGCAACAATATTTTTCTAGTGTAATATTAGGTAAAAGCAACCATGACTATGTGTATTTCATGCATTTCGTAGTTGGGTCGTTATAGACTTGCAAATGCTGATTGCAATCAACATGTCTGCTTGTGAAGTTTTAGTCTTTAGTCCTTTTGTTGTTTGCCTCAGGCCCTCAGGCATGCATTAGTATGCACTATTTCTGTCTATCTGGTTATTGAGGTCTGATAATTTGTGCTACTCCGTTTTTGGTCTTCGGCTTTTTGTTTGGTCCACAGCAGGAACAGATGACACTACATATACACTGATCTCTGCTACACATGCTTTGTGCAATGATACTGCTGCACCAAATGACATGTATGTTGGGGAATGTCAAGATGCCAGTATTTTGAATCCAGACCTTGTTGCTGGAAACCTTTTGATCTGTAGCTATTCAGTACGTTTTGTTCTAGGAGTCTCCACCATCAAACAGGCATTGCAAACTGCCAAGAATCTTAGTGCAGCTGGTGTTGTGTTTTACATGGATCCTTTTGTTTTGGGGTTTCAACTGAACCCAACTCCTATGGATATGCCTGGCATCATAATTCCGTCAACAAATGATTCCAAGGTAATCTTGTAGGAGAATAAACTACAACAAAACATGTAGGAGGGACAATTAATAATCTCCTGCATCCAAGCCATCATATATACCTATATGTCAAATCGTCAATAAGGAGATCTTTCCATCTGCCCTCTCAAAAAAATAAAACAATATAATCCTTTACATACATACTTTCACAGTTCACTTTTCAGTAATTATCTTCTTTCCCTCCTTTTACCCTCATTAGCAAAATTTTCTTTTGACAGGTTTTCCTTCAGTATTACAATTCCTCTTTGGTGAGAGATGGGACCACAAGGAATATTGTAAAATTTGGAGCAGTAGCTAGCATATCTGGTGGACTAAAGCCAGATTACATTAATTCCGCTCCTAAGGTAATGTACTATTCTGCTAGAGGTCCAGATCCAGAAGACAACTCTCTTGGTGATGCAGACATACTAAAACCAAATTTGGTTGCTCCTGGAAATTCAATATGGGGTGCTTGGAGCTCACTTGGCACTGATTCTACTGAATTTCTAGGTATACGTTCTACAATAAGTCGATCTTGCACACGGACTCATGGTGAGCACCATGCGCACGATGAACATCACTCACTGTCCAATGAACATCAACCAATGAATAATGAACGTTAGTTGGACATCACCCAATGAACATCAATGAACATCACCCAATGAACATCAATGAACATCACCCAATGAACATCAGTTGCACATCATCCAATGAACGTCACCCATGAATGTCACCCAATGAACATCAGTTTGTTTTTAAAAGAACACTAAGTTCACACACAAAGAACAATAATCAAATCTCCAATGAACAAGACTCCAAAATTGATTTGACATGAAAATTTTCAAATTTTTGAAAATTTGAAAATGTCAACCAATGAACATCAGTTTATGTTAAAAGAACATTAAGTTCACTCAAATGAACAATAAAGTAAATCAAAAGAACCAACTGGTGTTCATTGAGTGATGTCCAACTGATGTTCATTGGGTGATGTTCATTGTTCATTGGTGATGTTCATTGGGTGATGTCCAACTAATGTTCATTGGGTAATGCTCATTGGATGATGTTCATTGAGTGATGTCCATTGTTCACTGACTGATGTTCATTGTACGCATGGTATTCACCATAAGTCCGTGTGCAACATAGAATTTATGTATGTTCTATTATATGATGATGTTGATCTTGACTCTCAGATGCAAACAATGGATAAATCTGAATTGTAATTGACATTCTTGCGAAAATATGTAAACTGTATAGGTGAGGAATTTGCTATGATGTCTGGGACAAGCATGGCTGCTCCTCATGTTGCAGGACTTGCAGCTCTGATTAAGAAGAAATTTCCAGGTTTTAGTCCAGCAGCTATTGCCTCTGCTCTTTCAACGACAGCTTCTCTTCGTGACAAGATTGGTGGGCCCATTATGGCTCAGCGTGCTTATTCCAACCCAGATGTGAATCAATCTCCTGCAACTGCATTTGACATGGGCAGTGGATTTGTTAATGCCACTGGTGCTCTAGACCCAGGCCTAATCTTCGATTCAAGTAAGTCCTGCAGTTAAAAGTTATTTAATCATTTAAGAGTGCATTCTCTTCACCTGTACGGAACTTATTATCAGCCCTGATCTCAACTATGTTTACATCTGATTGGACTTGATTAACCCTGGAATTTTTTTTAAAGGAGAATAGAATGCACCATAGTTGATAGGGTTTAATGATAAGCTGTTTATGATTCTGCCGTGCTATAGTGTATACTTTCTGATGAGGTAACGGTAATATAACTTTTTTGTGCCTCATAAATGGGCAGTAGATAGGAAACTGGGAACCAATCTTCTGCAACTCTGTGATGTGGGCAAAGGAATTCTGGACATAGGCTCGAATTTATATTCGATTTTTCCTTTAGTTAGGAAGTAGGTTGAACTTCAAAAGTTATGGTTGGACGTGTAATTTGAGTCAATGACAAATGCAGTAATGTATCCAATTTCATTCATCCGTTAGGAAACCTGACTGTCAGACCGGGCGATAGGAAACCTGATACGTCATCTCCGGGGCTCAATGTATGCTATAATCTTGATGACGTGATATGATATGAATGATGAGTAGGATGATGTTTTCTTTCTGGCCGTCAGTCTCTTCTCTTAACAGTTACGCCATGAATAACTTAGGGGATGGAGTAGAGGGTTTTTCTTCAATGTTGTATTCTTCCCCTGTATCTCTTCTTCCATTAGCTGAAGATAACAATGATTAGACCTTGAAAATAGTGATTATGGCTGGCAACATTTTTTTGATGTTCAAAGTGAAATTGTGCACAATGTTAATTCAAATGCCTAATTGCTAACTAGAATATTATACGAGGAAGTCCCGCGAATCATGATTACGGAATAAAGTAATGTCTCGTTTAAAAGGATAATAAATGAGTGTAATTGGTAGCGCTGGACAAGTTGTACAACCTTGCTTGATAATTTGACCTTGAGATGTGATAAGGCTCAATTTCAGTGCACATTCATTGTGAATGTCTAAATGACATTTGGCTGACAGCTTCGATTTTACTTCTTTTTGATCTTCTTTTGCCCTCATGTTTGCTGAGCAATGAATTCTGACAAATATAAATCCTTTTGATGCTGCAGGCTATGATGACTATTTCTCTTTTCTTTGTGGCATAAATGGTTCAGCTCCAGTAGTATTGAACTACACAGGTCAGACCTGTGACGGGGTTTCTACCATGGGTGGCTCTGACTTGAATTTACCCTCTATTACCATCGCAAAACTTAACCAAACTAGAGAGGTCAACCGAACAGTTTTAAATGTTGGTGTTAATGAGTCCTTTCGTGTTGGTTGGAGCGCTCCTTATGGTGTTTCTGTGAAGGTTGTGCCCTCACATTTCTTAATTGCAGCTGGAGAGAAGCAGGTACTCACTGTATCTCTGAATGCTACTAGGAATGATACCACTGCTAGTTACGGTAGGATAGGGCTTTTTGGGGATCAAGGTCATGTCTTAAACATCCCGTTGTCTGTCATCTATAAATTCTCTTATGACATAAGTAGTAGTTGATGAGAATAGAAATTTTTAGAAAGATCAATTCTTTCTCTTGTTGGAGTATGGAGGTCGGCTAATTTTGTTCTTGTTAATCTCGTGAGTGAGTGCTGATTATTCTTTTGAATCGATACATGTAAAGTAGCTGTATTTTCTGTTTAAAATGTAGATATGTGATTGTACGATAATTCAAAAGAACGTTTTCTGTTTCTGCACCTTTCTATTAGTAATAGAAGTAGTATATAACTATATTTGGAGTAAACGCTATGACAATGTACTGCTAGACTACGAGTAGATGTGGCTAGTCCAAACAATGAGTTTCTAATACATTTATTGAACATAATGCTAGAAGAATGAGAGAAATGCAAACATCATTTTTTTGTTATTATTCCATCCAGCTGCTATTTTTGTGGAGAGATTCAGGGGTTACTTATACTGGGAGTTGTCGATGGATTCTCTGTTGTCATTTGAGCTGGTGGATTGGGAAAGGCGGGTGGTACGCTGCCGGGGATGGGACTTGTTGGGAATGAAGGAATGGATGGGCCAGTAGGTATGGGCAGTGAAGGGATGGACGGCCCTGTAGGCGTGGGAAATGAAGGGATGGTTGGCAAGCTGGGGAAAGGGAGAATCGGGAAGAAGTGTGGTGGAAGAAGCGGTTCTTGGAAGGCTGGGAATGTCAGTCGTGTTGGATATTTATGAAGGGAGGGTGCTTGAAGAGTTGGCAGTCGGAGCTGCGGTGACGGATGGAGTAATTTCATATTTAGCAAATTGCGCGCTGCCACTTGACGTGAAGCAATCAGTGAGAGAGCAAGGAAAAGGATGACGGGGCGAAGAAAATTGAGCGTAGCGTAAGGCATGTTTGCTGTCGTTATTTGAGCCAAGGATTATTTAGAAGAGAATGAAAGAGAGATTACTGAAGCTGGGTTTGATGATTATTGAGTGTGCAGGGGGGTTTATATAGTGTTTGAGAGGGATTGAAATGATGCATGCATGGTAACTCTAATCCAAACCTAATACTTTGAAGTCAAGTTTTGCATGTTAATGCCTTATTAGTGGGAGTGGAATAGTTGGGATTAGAGACAATTCACATGTTATATAGTACTTCCTCCCTTTTTTTTAATCGCTACACTTTCCTTTCTAGGAAGTTTAAAATTAATTGCTATACTTCTCCTTTTTTCCCTTATTAGTAACTTTTTCTCTCTATCTCTCTCCTACCACTTTTTCTTACACACTTTTACTCACTCACCAAAGTTTTGCCTAGGAGTCCATGAAATGAGAAGTGTAGCGATTAAAAAACGGAGGTAGTAAGAAATTTGACCAGCATCAAATGTCAACAAACAAAGAGTCCTTTTAAGGTCTTAACAAGTGCTGCAGATAAATCGATCTAAGACTTATTTCTTTTGGTGTTTCTGCTGGTACTTCTTCCCAAGTCTGAAATTATAGAACACTATATTCCCATTAAAATTTATTTGCATGAATTTGGCCAGTTTTCAAATATTTTTGGAACAATTAATAGCTTCTACAACATCATACAATTATGTATGCTGAACATGTCTAATTGGTCACGTTCCTATATTGGATGACTCACTTGCAATGAAGAGTTTAGGCCGTGCTAACTGAATAATCTTAGTAACAAATTGATTCTAATTCAGGGCGGTGTTTAGTCGCTCACAGAAAATTCATCTATAAAGTGCGTTCCGACGCATTTTTAGCATTTCTCTTATTCGTTCTTCAATAAAATGTCTTGAATACGAAGTCAAATTCTATCTAAAAGTTATTTTTATGAGAGAAAACTTTACCAACCAAGCTTGATTGGTATAGTTAGTTATGGATTCACATTACAAGGTTAAATTCTTCCAACTATGGTGCTTGGACGTAGGAATTTCTCTTACCATTCCCCTAGCTAGTTTTAGGTATTGGCTGCAACTGTTAGATCAAGACATCGTGCGGGTTGAGGTTTGGATGAAGTCTATCTCTTTGCCAAAATTATAGAGAAAACCTTGCCATAAACTTGTTTGAATAATTTTGATGTGTATCTATAAAAATAAAAAATTTGAATCTTGTGTCTACGTAAGCCAAAGAATTTCAGAGTTTTGAGATAATATCACAATATATGCGATAGAATATTAGTTAGTTTTCTCTATTTTTTTCCCCTTCAAGTCAAACCTCCTCGATGTAAAGGAGATTATGCCTACAGTTTTGATAGGTTTTCACATGGCAAAAGTTATACAAGACTGTATCACCTCACCTAGTCACCCGCTACCAAGCATTATAGGTACATGATTTGCGAGGAATCAAGAGATTTGCGAGCGTTGTAATCCAAGGAATAATCAATAAAAATATGTTGTTTCATATTGTTTGCCTCTTTTTATATGATTTGCAGGTTTGAGTTTTTTTACGGTTAATAGACACATGAAACTCTATTATTGGATAAAATTAATTTGGAAAAACGTTTATGTAAGAGTCTTATCTGTCATAACTCATAATTAACCGATTTAGTAGGTTAATTAAGGTGAAAAATCGTTGTGAAAAGAAACCTCCAACAATAAATCCTTTTTGAGGTAATAAAATTAGGACCTTTTATTACTAAGTATATACTCAGACAGTTTTTTTTAATATATCTATGGTTACACTTCTTTGTTAAGTTTGGACTCGGTAAACTTAGACAACATTTTTTCGTAATATATACATAAACGTTAAATGTTACGATGATGTCACCAAAAAAATATTACTATGATGAGATGTTAGTGCTAGTAACCGGGAAACAAAGATGATCACAATGAATACAACAACGAATAAACGATCCTCTAGGCGTGTATGGGAACACTTTCCCAAAAGCGATATTCCGACTCTATACGAAGCACGGGTTCCACGGAATTCACCTCCGAGATATAAAGAAGAACAGTGAATATCACGCTCGTATGAGATTCACAAAATGAGAACAAAGTTTAGTGTGATTTTGCTTTGATGAAGAATGAGAGAAAATGCTTGAGTGCTTTTGAGAGAATAACAATGAGAATATCACAATTCATCTGTGATTTTCCTCACATATATGCACGTACAATGCCTTAAACGGCTAGTAACCGCTCAAGAGGCAAAACCGCAAACATACGCAACAAAGGATCAGTGGCTGGTCGCGAGTCGCGAGCACCGGTCGCGGGGGGCGACCTGGCTCGCGGGCCGCGACCCGCCTTGCCCAGTCACCTTCTTCGTTGTTTGCTTGCTTCCCCAATAACATGACTTATGATTGTTGTATTGTTTACTTAACCGTAAACCATTAATCGTGCATTCTAAACGTAGCTTAAGCAACGACACCATAACCAAGTAGCTTAAGTTAAACGTTACATGAAATCAATCAACCAAATACTCTAAATTATCCAACAATCCTCCCCCATTTAGAGTATTCTAAAAGATAATAAGCACCAAAACATCATCAAAACAAACAACCTTATGCATCAATGAAAGTGTACTAAGACTTGAACTTCCACCTAGTATAATATACATTCCAAGAATCCGTATCTGAAAGGTGTCGCAAGCGATTGAACCAATCTCAATACATAGTGGAAAACTTGAAGATACCATACACACAAGATTAACTACTTGAACTCATTAAACTTGACACTTAAAGCCATGTGTCCGTATCATTCATAAGTGTATCATAGTTATGCCCCTATAGCTACTTGAAGCGGCTAAACTTCACACTTACATAGGTAGAACTCTTAAATAAACATGCCACTATGACAAGGCATAACAAGAGAACTATTAAGTATATACAACCTCTTATCAACATCATAGTCATTATAAGAACAATACTTAGAGGATATTTCCAAATGTTCTTCAATCATCAAATGAAGGAATTAATCTTATTGAACTTAAGACCCAACGTCTTATTGGGCGTTAAGTTAAGATTCCCTCACTCGTGATTAACTAAGGGCTCCAATCCAAGACCGATTGCCACCCTCTTCACCTTATCTCTAGCCAAGGCCGTAGTGAAACAATCCGCTAGATTATACGTAGTCCGCACATAGTCAACAGTGATAACACTATCCTTGATAAGTCCTTGAATATAGGAATGCCGCACACCAATGTGCCTTGACTTACCATTATAAACTTGACTATATGCCCTTGCCAAAGCTGCATCGTTATCACAATGTATCGCTATGGGCGATATTGGTTTTGGCAACAAAGGAATCTCAATCATGAGATTCTTTAACCACTCCTCCTCTTTACTAGCCGAGGACAAAGCAATGAACTCCGAAGTTATGGAGGAGTCCGCAATGCAAGTTTGCTTCTTAGAAGCCCAAGAGATAGCACCTCCCCCAAGTAGGAAAACGAATCCACTTGTGGAAGAGTGATCCTCTCTATTAGAAATCCAACTTGCATCCGAATAACCTTCTAAAACCGAAGGATATCCACTGTAGGATAAACCATAATCTTTGGTTTTTCCCAAATACCTTAAGGCACGACGAATAGCATGACAATGCTTCATACTAGGGTTACTAGTATACCTACTAAGCTTGCCTACCGCAAATGCGATATCCGGCCTAGTACTCGTCATAGCATACATCAAACATCCTATGACCCGTGCATACTCAAGCTGAGATACCACACTACCATCATTTGGCATTAATTTCTCACTTGGATCCATAGGAGTTGATACAAAAGAGCAATCACTAACATGGAACTTCTTAAGTACTTTTTCAATGTAGTGCGTTAGAGATAAACTCAATTTACCATTGCTTCTTTTAATTCTTATGCCTAGAATGACATCCGCTTCTCCTAAATCTTTCATGGAGAACATTGATGATAGGAAAGCCTTTGCCCACTCAACTTGTGACAAATCAGTCCCAAAAATCAACATGTCATCTACATATAGATAAATCATAACACCATGACCTAAGTCATCAAATTTGCTATATACGCACTTGTCCGAATTATTCAATTTAAATCCGTTAGACAACACAACCTCATCAAACTTTTGATGCCATTGCTTGGGTGCTTGTTTTAGCCCATACAAAGATCTAACGAGTTTGCAAACTTTACCTTCTTGACCTTTTACAACAAACCCTTCGGGTTGTTTCATGTAAACCTCCTCATCTAGCTCTCCATTTAAGAACGTTGTCTTAACATCTATTTGATGGATCACAAGGTTGTGTATAGCCGCAAGAGCAATCAACAACCTTATAGTAGAGATTCTAGCAACGGGTGCATATGTATCGAAATAATCGATACCCGGCTTTTGGGAAAAGCCTTGAGCCACTAATCGGGCTTTGAACTTATCAATAGTTCCATCGATTTTTATTTTCTTCTTGGGAAAAGCCTTGAGCCACTAACCGGGCTTTGAACTTATCAATAGTTCCATCGATTTTCATTTTCTTCTTGAAAATCCATTTACACCCTATAGGTTTACACTTGGGAGGCAAATCCGCCAAAACCCATGTGTTATTCCCCATGATGGAATCCATCTCATCATCAATAGCTTCCTTCCAAAAAGGAGCATCTTGAGATCTCATGGCCTCACCATAAGTCAAAGGATCACCTTCCACATTAAAAACAAATGGAAATTTAGTCAATATAGAACTTCTAGATCCTTCAACCAAATATACATGAAAATCCGGGCCAAAGGATTTCTCCTTTCTTGCCCTTTTACTTCTCCTAGGTTGTGATGAAGTCGATGCTACATTCTCTTCTAGAGTTTGTTCATCTAATTCATGATCATTTAAAGACCGATCATCTTCTTGAATAATGGTACTTGGAGTTACATCCTTTGGTCTAGGAATTGATAAATAACGATTTTCATCAAAGGTTGCATCTCTTGACTCCACAATAGTGTGAATTGACCAAACGTCATTTTGTTCTATAACATAGAACCTATAGGCCTTGCTATGAATAGCATACCCTATAAAGATGCATTCAACTCCCCTTTCACCTAACTTTTTACGTTTAGGTTCCGGCACTTTCACAATTGCCCTACAACCCCAAACTCTAAGATAACTTAGATTTGGTTTTCTTTTGTACCATAATTCATAAGGTGTAACTTTGTTCTTTTTCATAGGAACGCGGTTTAATAAATAACAAGCCGTTAAAACCGCTTCACCCCAAAAACCATCACTCAAACCCGAATAGGATAACATAGAATTTACCATTTCTTGTAAAGTTCTATTCTTTCTTTCCGCTATACCATTTTGTTGTGGTGTATAACCCGTGGTTCTTTCATGTATTATGCCTAATGATTGGAAATAACTAGGATCATGGTATTCACCACCCCTATCGGTTCTAAGCCGTTTTATTTTGTCATTTAGTTGCAATTCAACCTCGTTTTTATAGATCTTAAACTTATCTAGAGCTTCATCTTTATAGAAGATAAACATAACAATACCTAGAATGATCATCTATAAATGTTATGATATACTTCTTATTACCTAAAGAAGGAGTGCTATGGAAATCACATAGATCACTATGCACCAAATCAAGCAAATTAGTATCTCTTTCCACATTATTTGGGAAAGAATTTCTGGTTATTTTTGTAAGTATGCATGTTCTATACTTCTCTATGCTTGGATCAAAACTAGGAATCAAATCATCCTTTGACATAGAATAAAGCTTTCTATAATTAACATGACCAAGCCGGTAATGCCATAGAGAAGAACTATCATTAACAACACAAACATTGGTTAACAAAGTATTCGAAATACTTAACTTGAACATACCATTACATAAATAACCCAAACCAACAAACAACCCTCCCTTAGATAAAATAAATTTGTCCGACTCAAATACCATTTTAAAACCTATTCAATTCAAGATAGCTCCCGAGACTAGATTCTTTCTAAGGTCCGGAGCAAATACAACATCTCTTAAAACAAGAGACTTTTCGGAACTAAAAACTAGCTCAACTTGACTTACTCCTAAGACTTTAGCAGTAGAATCATTTCCCATGTAAAGAACTTCTCCTTCATCCGCCTCCTTGAAGGTCTTGAAAAGAGATCGTTCCTTGCATACATGTCTTGAAGCTCCCGAATCGATATACCATGAACAATCATCCTGTACACAAAAGATTTCAGAAATCGTACACACATAATTCAAAACCGAATTAAGTGAAACTTGTGCACAAGTACCTTGCTTGGGTTGGGTATGGCTTGACTCGCCTTTCCCACCACCATGCCTATTCTTGTTCATCTTTTTCTTCCAAATGGTGCAATCCTTCTTGAAGTGACCGGGCTTTCCACATTCCCAACAAGCTCGTTGTTGTCCTCCTCCACCAAACTTTGGTTTCTTACCATAGTTTCCTTTGGTGAAGTTATATGCCCTCTTCTTAGGATTAGAGTCATGAGACTTTCCATCCTCCACCATATTAATAGTGGATGAACTAGGATTTACCTCCTTTTGACCATCTTGAACCCGAATGCCCTCTTCAATCCGAAGATGAGCACCCAATTGTTCAATAGTCATTTCATCTTTTCTATGTTTCAAGCTATTTCAAACATCTTTCCAAGAGGAGGGTAATTTTTCGATTATTGAAGAAACGGCAAATGTTTCATCCATACTAATATCATGTTGTTTAAAGCTTCCTAAAATTCTTTGGATTTCATGGAATTGCTCCATAATTGGCCTAGACTCAACCATTTTAAAGTTATTAAAATTGCTCACTAGAAATTTCTTACTAGAAGCATCTTCGGCCATATATTTAAAGTCTAAATCATCCCAAAGAACTTTAGCGGATTCATAGTATTGATAAGCATCAAATAAATCATCGGACATACCATTGAGAATGTGACCACGGCATATGTAGTCGTCGTTCTCCCACTTCTTCCTCTTCCTAGTAGCCTCAATCGTCTCATCATCCACTTCAATGGGCTTCGGGGATGTGAGAACGTACACCACCGCCAAAGAGGTAAGAAGGAAGTGCATCTTCTTTTGCCATCTACGGAAACCCACGCCTTCAAACTTATCAAGTTTGTGGAAATTCGCTGTCATTTCACGAAGTGTAGCCATCTTCAAGTAAATATCGCTTTTGGATTGTTAGTGCTAGTAACCGGGAAACAAAGATGATCACAATGAATACAACAACGAATAAACGATCCTCTAGGCGTGTATGGGAACACTTTCCCAAAAGCGATATTCCGACCCTATACGAAGCACGGGTTCCACGGAATTCACTTATGAGATACAAAGAAGAACAGTGAATATCACGCTCATATGAGATTCACAAAATGAGAACAAAGTTTAGTGTGATTTTGCTTTGATGAAGAATGAGAGAAAATGCTTGAGTGCTTTTGAGAGAATAACAATGAGAATATCACAATTCATCTGTGATTTTCCTCACATATATGCACGTACAATGCCTTAAACAGCTAGTAACCGCTCAAGAGGCAAAACCGCAAACATACGCAACAAAGGATCAGTGGCTGGTCGCGAGTCGCGAGCACCGGTCGCGGGGGGCGACCTGGCTCGCGGGCCGCGACCCGCCTTGCCCAGCCACCTTCTTCGTTGTTTGCTTGCTTCCCCAATCACATGACTTATGATTGTTGTATTGTTTACTTAACCGTAAACCATTAATCGTGCATTCTAAACGTAGCTTAAGCAACGACACCATAACCAAGTAGCTTAAGTTAAACGTTACATGAAATCAATCAACCAAATACTCTAAATTATCTAACATGAGAAATCTCTTTTTAAATTTGTTATAGCAAATCCCAAGTTAATCTATAAAGAGCGGGTCTTGTATACTTAAACATAATTTTTGTAAAGTTTAACACTAAATTGAATAAATTAGTCATTAAAATTATGTATCAGAGACAGGAAAAGGATTCGAATAATTGAAAACAAGTGAAGAGAGTATATATTTTTCATTAGCACTTCAACTCCTATTAATAATATGAAAGCTGAATTTGTTGGCTAGGATGTCCATAGAAAGCTCGAGGTATGTGTTATTCCTATTAATATTATGAAAGCTGAATTACTAGCATCTAGAACTGAAGAAAGATGCAACTATAGGCAGTAAGACCAGTAGTACAAGTGTACAACCAAGCTGACATACTTACATATTAGCAATATAATCTGGGGTTTTCTCCAAAGCTTAAATTTATTGAGAAACTAAATGTAATGCTATTATATATATTATCTGAGTACCAACAGAAAATTAAAAGAGATGATCTGCAACAGAGGATTAATTTAACAAAACTTCACGACGAATAATAATTCAGTACTGTGCACAAAAAAGATTATATCAACAATTAATCATTTTCAAGACCTCCACCCTAATCCAAACCACATCTAATTTGTCCCCCTTTTTTATTTTAAATGAGAAACATCACATATTCCCATTTCATAAACTCGCAAATATTGAATAATTTCTTTTGATCCAAATTAAATTAGGTAGCATAGACCAAGTAATTCCTCTGTCAATGCTTGCTTGTGTTGCCAGCTTCAGTAGAATTATCAGCTTGGTTTCCCGACTGGCGTAATTTCTGTGACTTATGCACCATATGTCTCATGAAAGACGTCTGGTAAGCATCATCAGGAGCAGCAGAAAGAGAATCAGATACCCCAAAACTAGCAACAACATCTAGTCCACTCAATTGTTGCTGCTGCTGCTGCATTTGAGGTCTGACTGCTTGAGTTGAAGCTCTCTGATACATGTGTGCGCTCATCCTCGAGAATGCATAAGCTCTTCCTCCCGCTTCATATTGTGTCCTACTTGTCATCCTTTCGTGTATCTCTCTGACCTCGCCTTCTAGTAATTCACAGAGGGGATCTCCTGCCCGTGCTGAAGCTGATAGCATCATGCCCACCCTCCGCTGTTCAAGCATTGATTGAGCTCCACTTAGCTCTCCTCGTTCTGCCATAGCCTGTGCCTCACTGATCCCTTGTGCTATTGAGATGCGGTTCCTCTCTCTATCCACCTCTAGGCACACTTGCCTGTCCTCCTCAGATAAGTCCTCGGCTAGTGGCCGGCGTATTTCAACACACACAATGTCAGACATGATGTTTTGGGTAGAAAGTGGGTCCCTGTAGGAGCACTTCACCTCTAACAACTGTGTTGTTAAGGTCTCATGATCAGCAGGTGGGACTGACAGGTATACTAGGAACTTCTTCTCCTCTTCTGCGTACACATCCCCAATATATATCACTCCATGTAGCCCACCAGTATCAATGCTGTTGCGATACCTTCCTGAGAGGATAGACTGGATTTGCACCCCTAGAGTGCCAGATCTCACTTGAATTTCCACTTCTTGCGCCACAACACTCAGCAGTCCGCCTATGCATCGAGCAAAGGCATCCTGAATAATTTCAATTGACTCAATATACGAGAATGTCCCCCCTGAACCATCTGCTATTGCGTGCAGTGCAGTGGCATCGTGGTCAGAACCAAAGCCAAATGAGTGTACAGGAACTGCATCAGTTTGTGAAGTATTAACTAGGTCATTGGCACGAAGGCAAGGTGGGAGGTAACGGAGGGAGCGAAGGAAATTATGGCCTTGTCCATTTTGATTGTCATGACCATCTGAAAGAAGAATGATACTTGAGACTGGGTTCTTTTCTCTCCTCTGCTCCAGGACCTCTACAGCCTTTTTCAGTCCTGCAATGATGTTAGTGGAGCCACTGGCCAGGACAGAGTTTACAGCGAGGATAGTGTCAGCTCGCCCAGCATTAGTCATTCTCCTGAGTGGGGTCACTCGTCGTGCAGAGGATGCGAATGTGATGACAGACAGTCGGTCTGTTGGACCCAGGTTGTCGACAACAAATCCGATTGCCTGCTTGAGGAGCCTGATCTTGTCACCGTGCATACTTCCACTTACATCAAGAACTGCAATGAGGTCAAGTGGGGCCCGATCAGTGTCAGAAGCTTCCGGAGACAGGGGAGGGGCCTGGATGCCAATGAGAACAGGAAAGGAGCTGGATTGTTCTGGATTGCTTAGTGCAGGGTACTCAGGCAAGGCCTTCACAGTCATTTTTTCAGCACTTGGAGGGCTTGTTGTGCTTGAAGAGATGGTGGGTGCGGCAGGTGAGGGAGCAGGGAGAGGCTCGTCGTCTGCAAAGGGGAGAGGGAGAGGAGTAGGGGTGCGAATGACGCCCTGGGTAGGAGCAAACTGGGAAGGGAGGTTTGTCCAAGTGGAGCGGCAAGTAGGGCAGATGTGATTGCCATATTGAACATTGGAGGCAATGCAACTGAAATGGAAAGTGTGAGAGCACTCTGCTGTAAACAATGCTTGGCCTTCACCTGCATTCAATGCCCCTAAGCATATAGCGCATACTCCCTAAGGAATCAAAACATTAAGAACAGAAGTTAATGAATTGGGATCAGAAATTCAGAACAAATCCAACAAAGAGAGAAACAGGAATTGAAAGCACGGCCATGAAATGTTCTTGTACTGTCAAGGCAACTCAATTTAAGTAGGCACAACTGCATAAACAATGAAACTGTAATGGCTTGACCATGTGCGGTAAATTTGGAGGTAATAAAATTTAGAAGAAAATGAGAAGGATGGCATTTTCTGATGAATTTCATCTACTTTTGGGATCAGAGATCTTATAAATTCCTAGGGAGGGATTACTGTTTACTAGGCACAACTGGTTAATTGGATGTTAAGAAACTTTTGATAAGTTAAAATCATGCAACTCTTTACTGGTTTATCTTCCTACACAATGAAAATGATTAAGCATATCGGATCAAAAGGACTTCCATAACTTACCTGAATTTTCTTTGCAAATCAATGAAGCTGAATTCATGATACAAATATCAGGATTTTTTGTCTGTGAGTAACTACCTATTAATAATGCATATTACAAGTATAACTACCTTTTGTAATTTTTTTTAGTTTAACTACCTTCTGTTTGCAAGACCGGTAACTTTCACTATCAAAACTAGTTTTTAAGCCAAAATGAGTGGTTTTTGTTTCAAATTAAAAGATTGAATCCCCAAAAACATGACATACTGAGGAATAAAATTTTGCTCATGTCTTCGTCATTTACAATTTTTATACATCTATAAATAACCATTTATACATCTAGATGTGTCAAACGTGTCGTGTCGTGTTTGTGTTTGGTCTCGTGTTCATTTCGTGTTGTTAATAAAATTATCAAAAAGTATAATTGAATAATATGACAAATTGATCTAAGTGGGTCGTGTTTGTGTTGGTTTCATGTCGTGTCGTGTCGGGTCGTGTTCGTGTTTTCTCTCAGTAAATTTATATTCGTATCGTGTTAGGTCGGTTTCGATCGTGTTGTCGTGTTGTGGTGTATCCATACATCAATAAGTATATGAAAAATCAACAATATTCAACATCACAATTCACAACCCCCAACATCTAAAATCTCTCAACTGAATGGTAAATCAATAAGTATATCCATAAATTAACATTTATGGAAAAAGATGAAAAATGAGTAAATGATTCCAAGTCGCATCAACTGAATATGATCAATAAATAACCCAGGTTTCTATTTTCAAGTTCATGCTCCTGTTCCCTCAGAAAAAAATAATAATAGCCTTAATTGTTCCCTCAAACTTCCCCAATTTATGCTTAAATCATAATGACTAGAAAGTACTAACAAATTGAGAATAGAGTTAAAATTCAGAAATATAGCATCATCAACAGGCACAAATTCCAGATTATGATCATAAGTAAACCAAAAAGGGAAATAAAATAGGAGTATAAGCTACTTTTACAGAAGAACTTTAAAATTAAAAAAATAATTACCCTGGACTCCATTAATTTGAGAGAACTCGAAGTGATGCCTGAATTTTGTGGGTGAACGTTGTTAATTTTGACTCTCTCTCTTTTGAATAGTAGACACAAAATGTGACTTGTAAATTGTAATGTTACGCATTGGATTGGTCAGCTTTTATAGCATGTCTGATTTCCAATTTACTTGTTGACTAAGGAAGGAACTTGGGCACGTCTTAAATTTCTTATAAGTTTATAGTAGACTAGTATGAGATTATTAAGGGTTGTAAACAGAACTAAAAATATCAAATAATACTTGGTTTAGTGGTAAAAAGAGCATATTAAGTGTCTGGTCCATTAGGATTTGAGCGGGGTGTAAACCACTTTTTCTTACCAAAAGAATAAATAAATAATAGAAATAAAAATTCCAATTTCGTTACATGTTGATTGATATGAGGGCTGTAGCCTGTATGATTGTTTCGATTACTGAGGACGACTATTTTTATAGATATAACTATCTTTCTTAATCTTAATTGAGCTATTTTAAAGGTGAGTTAGACCGGATTTTAGCGATAAATATGGGCTATTTGGGCCGGAGGTAGTAAGAGATAGAACTGTTGAAGTATATAGTTCGTTGTTGGTTTAGTTGGTTGTTAGTTTGTTACTTGGATTGTTGTATTAGTTTGTTAGGTTATAATAATTATAGTATAAATAACCTAATAGGCTTTGTAATTCATTACCTCATCAATAATAAAATGTAGTATGGTGGTTTTCTTTCTAAAGCTCACAAGCTCCAAATCTCTACTCTACAATAATAGTGGCTCCGATCTCTTACTCTCTTCTCCTTCCTTTTACTTTAAATCCTCAACTTCAACAAGAACTGCATCGGGGTTTTTTAGAGAAAATTTTAAGAGACATTGTCTATATTTTAGACCACTTTAATTTAATCTATTCCTATATAACGCAGTATATTACCTTTCTTAATATTTAGGGATATTTCCTGAGGTACCCCCGGGGTTAGGGCTAATTCCTCGGGTACCCTCCTCGTTTTCGAGCTAGTTGAGATACCACCAGAGTCAATGTTTGCTTCTTAAATGCCATTACTACTAACAGACGTTAAAGTTCTGTTAACTTTTGTTAATTAAAGTTACTTTTCATTTAAACTAAGAAAAACAAAAAAAAAAACTAAAAAAAACCCCACCCCTACCACTCTCTCTCCTCCCCCACACTCACCCAACCACTCTCTCCTCCCCTCACTCACCCAGCCACCATCTCCCCCCCCCCACCCTCCCACTCTCTCTCCTCCCCTCCCCCACCCTCCCCCACTCTCTCTCCTCTCCTCCCCTCCCTTCCCCAAACCCACGACCCACCCCCCTGCCCAGCCTTCCTCTACCCTCACCCCCAGCCCACCCTGAAAACCGCCCTCACCCTCACCCCAGCCTAAAACCGG
Organism: Patellifolia procumbens; assembly: GCA_947645195.1. NCBI lineage: Eukaryota > Viridiplantae > Streptophyta > Magnoliopsida > Caryophyllales > Amaranthaceae > Patellifolia > Patellifolia procumbens. The sequence continues at coordinate 9,288,346 of CANSGD010000144.1, forward strand.
CCTCGACCTCAACCTCCCCCTGCCTTGCCTCAACCTCCCTCGCCGTCGAACCCAACCCCAAAACCACCTCGAAAACACCCACCTAAGTTCGATTTGCAACCCACCTAAATCGCGACCACCATCAACGAAGCCACCCACCTAAATCGTCGGTTTCAGGGAAGGGTCGAAGGGTGGGGGGTTTTACTTTAGGCAGTTGGAGGGGAGAGAGAGGAGAGAGAGTGGGAGGGGTGGTGGTTTGGGTGGGGCGACAGATTCAGGGAAGGGGGAAGGGGAGGTGCGGCGGTTTCAGGGAAGGGGGAAGGGTGGCAAGGGTGGCTGGGTTGGGGTTGGGGTCGTGGGTTTGGGGAGGGGAGGAGAGAGAGTGGGGGGTTGAGGTTGTTTATTTTCTGTTTATTTCAGTGAAAATTGAATTAAAATTGAAAAAGTTAACAGAAAAGTTAACGGCGTTAGTAGTAATGGCATTTAAGACGCAAACATTGACTCTGGTGGCATCTCAACTAGTTCGAAAACGAGGAGGGTACCCGAGGAATTAGTCCTAACCCCGGGGTACCTCAGAATATCCCTAATATTTACATGTGTTTTCTTTATCGAAATTAAATACTTGATAAAAGTAACATTTATTGTTAATATTTTTCTTTTGTATTTGATTGATTATATTTTGACAAAACATACTAGTACTTAGTCTTTAGTCTTTACCACTTGAATATGTATTTTGTTCTCCAAAAAAGACAAGTTCCTAAACGAAGCTTCCATTCATTGAGAATAATTTATTTTCCTCCTTATCTCTTTCTCAACAAAAGAAGAAGTTTCAAATTTCTATCCAAGAAGCAGGAATAGACATAGAAGTTGTCCGGAGAGTTGTTGCATGAATACCAATTCTCTTTTACTTGACTATCCTTTTATTTAATATAAGGGGGTTTGTTTGTGGGGATTAAGAGGAAGGATTGAGATTTTAAATTCCCATGATGAGTGGGAATAAGGGGTTCTAGGTGGGATATTCATATTATAAATGAGATAAGGAATAAAGAATAAAGTTACATATTCGCCCATAATGAAAAGGAAAGAGAGAAGAGGTTAGTAAGAGCATTTATATAAGATCATAGTTTAATCTCAACTAATTCCTAACTCATACTAAACAAGGGATAAACATTATTTTATCCTTATTTCACCCATTAATTTCCAATCCTCATCCCCTTTCTAATTCCTAAACTCCCATCCCACATGCCAAACGCCCTGATAGTGGATAAATGCAGCCTCCCTTGCTAAATATAGTTCTTGAAAAAAAATCAAAGATAACACTATGAGAGAGTGAGAGCTAGCACAATTTATCGTTGCATCTTTCTCACTTTCAGTAAGTCTTGGGTCAATTCTAATCTCGCCTTCTTTAACTATTTGCAAAATATTCATGGATTAGACTTACAAATATAAAATGAAGTCAAATAAAAAGGGTTTTTATTGGACAAGTCTTTTATTGGACGTAGATTTGGTCTATACATGGCATAATTGTACAACAACAACAACAACAATAAGGCCAAAGCCTTAAATTCACAAGATAAGGGAACGGCCACATGAACCAAAATAAATCTATGTAAGAGAGGGTCAGTAACAATTCGTCTTTGCCATTCATTTATGTCCAACACTATATAGTATGAAATACCCAAATTTGTCAAATCCTTATTTATCCTCGTCATCCAAGTTCTTTTGGTGTCCCTCGCCTTTTTGTGTAGTATCCGCTTGTCCAACTCTCCGTTGTCCAAAATGCTTGCATTCTGTAACTGTACATAAATTACAATTATTTCAAAGGAAATCATGTATGGTTACCTATTTCATAGAGTCAATTATTCTTCCATTGAGCATAACCACTAGTTGATCTAAAATTTGGGATCATCAATTTGTTTATTATTTTCTCACTCTTCCACTTCACTCAAGATCTATTATTTATGATCTCATTATTCCTTTACCCAACAGATGATCTACAACTTTAGATTTTCACATTCTCTCTCCTACTTTTTATAACACCCACCACATATTCTCTTTCCTCAATTACATATCCATATATGTTTTTATTATTATTTAAGAATAATTAACGAGTGTAATTAATTTATATATTTGTAAATAAATAATATTAGTATACTTAATATCATTAATTTCATATTTAATTAAGTAGTACGAGAATTTAAAAACTAATCATATTCTAAATTGGATAATAATGCCGATTTTTTAAAATTTAATCAGAAAAAAACTTTATAGAGAAAAAAATTTAAAAGATATGAAAGTAAATCAAAATTGGCGTCTATTTATAGAGAAAAAAAAGAAAAGCGTTACTTTTTTTTTAAAATAAAAAATAACATAATTAAAAGCTTTTTTTTATCATTTGAAGTTTTTTAAAGGGTAATAATTATAACAAATTTTTGGCCATGGTATTTGGGGAGATCAGCGGCTGCAAATGGAGAATTGATAGGCGTGGGCCCCGCATCAACCTTTACCCTCTTGAAGCGTGTGGTGTGCTGGCTGCTGTGTCAGTTAATTTTTGAGAGAAATTGGTGAAAATCTGGATCATAGCAATGACCAGATTTTCACTTCCTCTCTCTTGTTTTTTTTCTCTTTCTTAATTTTTTATTGACTTTTATTGTCTCTCTCTTAAAGATCCAACATTTGGATTAGGGGTGTTAATGAGCCGAGCCGAGCCCGAATACTGACAAGCTCGGCTCGAGCTCGTGAGGCTTTACTCGCGGCTCGGCTCGAGCTCGTGGCTCGTCGAGCCTCGACATTTGAGCTCGGCTCGAGCTCGTGAGACTCTACTCGCGGCTCGGCTCGGCTTGAGCTCGTGGCTCGTCGAGCTCGTGGCTCAAGCTCATGGCTCGTTTCTTACCCACTCACCAATCATATGATTTTATAACTTGGTTTCCCTCTTAGCATTGTTAAGATTTCGATGTGGGATTCCATATTGATGAATAAAAACAAACTCATCATATGATTTTATAACTTGGTTTTCGTCTTAGCATTGCTAAGATTTCGATGTGGGATTCCATAGTTTGATGAATAAAAACAAACTCATGATATGATTTTATAACTTGATTTCCCTCTTAGCATTGCTAAGATTTCGATGTGGGACTCCATAGTTTGATGAAGACAAACTCATCAAACCCATGTTATAACTTGAATTCCCTCTTAGCATTGCTAAGATTTCGGTGTGGGACTCCATGTTTCTTTTAACTTATCTAACATATGCTTTTATAACTTGGTTTCCCTTTTAGCATTGCTAAAATTTCGCTGTGGGACTCAATGTTTTGTTAAAGAAAAATAATCGTGGGACTTCATGTATTAAATAATACTTCCAACCTTGTAACAAAAAAACTCTAAGTGTATTTAAATAATTAATTATTAAATAATCAAATACTTTAAAATATACTTTATTCCTTTTGTGAAGGAAATTGAGTATAAATTTTGTATACCATCCAAAGAGGTACAAAATCAAGCTCTAAGTTGAGGAAATAAAGGAGTAGTAGCTATTTATAAAGAAAATAAGGTTGGTGCTTCTTTTCTTAGCCAATGTGGGAGTTTAATTCTAAGAGAATAGTGAACACTTTGGTAAATATATGATGTAAAAATAATTCGAGCCGCTCACGAGCTTTTCGAGCCGAACTTAGTCTGGCTCATGTATCGTCTCATTAAAACTCGAGCCGAGCCCGAGTTCGAGTCGAGCCCCACCGAGCCGAGCTTTGACCGAGCCAAATTCGAATAGTTCGTGAGCAGGCTCGGCTCATTAACACTCCTAATTTGGATCAACTGTTGGGTGTACTTTTGTCCTTACTTGTCTATATATTGACGGTTGACCCAATTATTATCAACCAGGTAAAGGCCCATAACCCATATGGCCCAACTTGCTATTAGCCTGCAATAAGAATATAAGATGATCCGATTTGCTACTAACCCATACTAATCGACCGTCATCTGCCCAATAATTTGGAGCGTTTTACTATTTTTTAATATAATGATTTGGAGCATTTTACTATTTTTTTTCTTCAGATTTTCTATAAGATAGGATTAAAAGTCAGTAAAGTAAATGTTAGATTTGTAAGTTGGACTAATGGGCCTGTTTAGATTTACTGAAAACAACTGAACTGAACTGATTGGAGCTGAACTGAACTAATTGGAGCTGAATTGAACGGAACTGAACTAAACTAAACTAAAATGAATTGAATCAAATTGAATTGAATTAAATTGAATTTAATAAATATATAAATAATATTTAAACAATAATAATATAAATATTAAATAATAATTATAATGATAACTAATAATAATGATTAATAATAATTGTATTTTGGATATTTTTAAATGATAATTATAAATAAATAATATTAATAATCATAAATTATTATTAATAATAATTAATGATTATAATGATAATTAATAACAATTATTTTATAGTCTTCGTATTAATATATTAACATCTGATGATGATTATATAATAACAATATTATCTAAGAATTAAATTAATATTAGTATTTTAATAATTAGATTTAATTATATATTAATATTTAGTAATAACATAATGATTGGCTCGGACCGTGCAAAATTACATCATAAACCGTTTGACGTGATTTGATTGGATTATGGGCTGAAAACGCTGGTTTATTTGTGCTTTTAACCTAAACCATGTTCCTTTCTAATGATAATAGTAATAATGATGAATAAAGCTATAATAAACAAAATAATATACAGATAATAATAATAATAATACTTAATAATAATGATATATAAATAAATAATAATAATAATATGATAATAATAATAATAATAAGAGCAATTAGTAAAATAAATTAGACCAACATAATAGTATTTAACAAAATGGTTATAAAAGAATGAAGTTGATCTGAGTTGAACTGATCTGAACTGAACTGATTAGAGCTGAGCTGAACTGAATTGAAATTAAGCTGAAATGAACAGGCGCTAAGACCCTCAGCTCACCTTATTTTTACTGAACTGGATTTATTTTTATTGAACTGAACTTATTTTTGCTGAACTGAACTTATTTTCATTGAACTGAACTTATTTTTACTGATTCATACTATTTTTTCTTCTTTAAACTATTGATTTTTTTTACTGGTCTGGACTTATTTTTGCCGAATTGAACTTATTTTTAGTAAAAAGAACTTATTTTTACTTAGTATTATTATCTTAAGGTGAATGAACATGGTCTAATAATGTTCTGAATCTGACCAAATAGTCTAATAAATGGACCAACCTAAGCCGCGTTTGGATCACGCGAGTTTCCAATTGGGCCTATCATAACACCAATATTTAGGGGGGGAATTCTTTACTTTGTCACTTTAGTGTTTACCCAGCTGAGTAGCCAGTTAGTTAAGTTACGAGTTTCTCACCTAATATATTCCCAAAGTTTACTAAAATATGCTTTTCCTTTTTTATTTACTATATATATATATGAAGTTTCACGTCTCTTGTTGCATGATGTTAAAGTTAATATCTTTGATAGTGTTTAGTTAAAAAATATAAAAAACGATATTAATTAAGTATATACCGAGACGAATCGAACAAGATTCACAACCCACCCCCACTCCACCCCACCCCACCCCACCCCACCCCACCCCACCCCACCCCACCCCACCCCACCCCACCCAACCCAACCTAACCTAACCCAAAGCCCTCCCCCTAACTCCGAATTCCCACAAAAAACCCTCCTCCATTTCTCCTTCTCTCCCCATCACTTCCTCATTGCTTTTCCTTTTTCTTCCCATAAACAAATTCCAAAAGAAATTTCAACGACGGTGTAGGAGAGGATGCTGATGGAGAGGAAGAGGATAATGATGACGCTGAAGATGATCACGACACATGGAAGTGACGATGATGATGATGAGGAAAACGGTGAAGAGAATGAATTAGGATTAATTAAGGCTTAATTAGAGTTAATTAGGGTTTAATAAAGTTAATTAGAGATTATATGGGTTAATTAGGTTAGAGTTTTTTTTTGTCACAAATCAACTTTTATAAGCAACATTTTGACAGAGACCACCTTTTATAAATTTTTGGGCACAAAAGTTCCTAAAGTTAAGCTTTTTCTTTTTGTAATTAGCCACCTGTTGCCGGATTATTCTATCTTAACGTTGACAGAAACTTCCTAAACTATGAGGTGCCCTATATACTTCCTCCGTTTTTATTTAAATGTGACACTTTTAGATTCACGGACTCCTAGGCAATTTTTGGGAAGGAAAGAGATAGAGAGAAAAAAATAAGGGGACCCATGTGAGAGGAGAGAGATAGAGAGAGCTTATTGACCAAAAAAGAAAGTGTCACATTTAATTTAAAACTTCCTAAAATAGAAAGTGTCACATTTAAAAAAAAAACGGAGGAAGTATTAAAGTTAAACTTGGGTATCTGGTGAAAAAAGTGTAATTTCTTTACGAAACTTTTGTTGATAAAAAAAGTCATCTAACTTTAATTTGGATGTAAAAGGGTATACTAGTTTTGAAATAGCTGCAAACCCAAGTTTGTTGGAAAAAAAGACATACATCAATTGAAAATACTTATTGGTTGAAAAGTGTTAATTACACTGCATTCTTTTAATTGGTTGAAATAATTATGGTACAACCAAACCCTATTCAACTTGTTAGAATATAAAGTGATTTCCGATTTTTTTTGAAATCGCATAGTATTGCAACAGATGCATGAGAAATCTTTCGAGTGACATAAAGTTCATGACACGTAAAGAGAAAATCTCTATATATATGGTTCATTACACTTTGCAAGCTACAACCTGTTTAACAAAGAAAACTTGCATAGTGATCCCAACTCCTAAAAACAAAGTGTGGACTACTACATATGTTATATGTAACAATAACAAAGCAGAAAGCAGAGAACTAAAACAACTTTCAAGCTACATGTTAAGAGCAACACTGTTAAGTGTTAATTAATACTAACATACTAATTAGTATTAATCAGAATCATATTGAAGGCTGAGTCTCCTTTGGAGAATGTAATTAGCAGCCTTAAGATCGACGAAATCATCAGCAGGTGCTCCTAAGTAGTTACCTGAGTCTTCAATAGAATCAAGCTTAAAACTGTCACTTGTTATAAACGAAACTCGAGTTGTCACCTGAGGTTTTGCATCTCTGTTAACAACATAATCTATCAAAGCTGCTGTAGGAAATGTCTGATTTGGCCGCACGTATTCAACTTTCGATGTCGATGAAGGTTCCGTTGATCTGAAGAAGGATTTTCTCACCATCACCATTTTCTCTGATATCTTTGTTGTGTAATAATTTGTTGTGTGTTTAGCTTTGTGTTGGTTTACTTGTTCACTAATAAGAAGTGGAAGCTCTTTAAGTAGTGGTTTTTTTGTGCATCTTTTAGTGGCCTGTAAAGTTGATTGAAGATAGAAATGAAATATATTCCTTCATATGTATGAAAATGATGGTTTCATGTAACTACCAGGATGGCTAAAAGAACATTAGTTAACTAATCTTTCTTTTCAGGAACTTTATTGTTTAAACAATTTGGAGAATCTAGAATGCAAATCATACCAAAGTGGAAGTTAAAGATTTAATGGAATCAGGTTTCCAAATAACTTATTGATTATTTCTTAATGATGAGTAATACACGTGTGCTTATCTATGATTTCAGATAAACACAACCGAAAAAGCTATGAAGCACGGAAACCAACAAGATGTGAGATTTCCCCGTTTATGAAATGTTTATGTTCTCTAAACTCTCGTGGTTTTCAAGGAAATGAAGTACGTAAATGGCTGAATCCTGTGCATACTCAAAATGTTTCCGTTTCCAAATTCCAATATCCTAGCAGTTTTCGTGCTACATAAGTTAAAAGTGGAATATATATTTGCCCTCATTTTGATAATATCTGGCTTTCTTGTTCATTTTCCTCAATAACATAATCTAGTCCCTTTTCCCTACTTGAGTAGAACAGGGGAATAAAATCATCTCATAGATTGGGATGATTTTGGTAGCATTTTCCTGCATTTTTCACACGCTTGCTAAGAAACTCTGGTAGGTAAGGCATAAAATCCCAATGTTTTCCAACTTTTGCAGGTTCAGTAAATCAAGATTAGTGCAAACAATCAATTCATTTTGATAAGACCAATTAACAATTTGAAAAATGGACCAACGAAGATATGTAAGATGATTTTTTTTGAAGAACATTTCTGTTTTTGTAAATGCCACTAGAATATGTTTAGTGATACAAGATTTTCTCAATTTTGAAGTTGACTAAATTGGAGGAAGAGTCAGAATCTTTTAAATTGTAAACATCAAAAGGCATATCCTAAAGATAGTGGCAACACCCATTGAAGTTAGACCTTAGCTTCTCTAATTCATGGCATGATCTGACATGAACCAACCTTTTATTTCCAATAGTTTGGGATTTGGTAATATTGGTAATTTGGTACACTTCATTTTGCAAGACATCATAAAATACTTTTTTATTCATGACAGAAATTGGTAACATTATTGGGCCTTGTGAGTAGGGGTGAACTTAGATAATCGGGTTATCTGGAGATTCGAGTTATGTCGTGTCAATTTATTCATTGCATTAGGCCTTTGGTCAATCCAAGGTAATGTTCGAGTTGTTTATTCTGTCAAAGTCGGAACGAGTCCGAGTCGATCAATTCTATATTCGGAATAATTTCAAGTTCGAATCAAGTTCGAGTCAGATAATAATTGAGTTGTATCTAGACTGGGTCGGGTCATTATTGAGTCCAGGATACGTATGGTTTGAACTTGTTACCCGACCCACACCCGCTTGTAACCGACCAATTCGTAAGGGTATGGGTCCAACTTTTTTAGACCCAAGGGTCTGAGTCTGGCTCCACAAATGTCAGATCCGGCCCACAGACCCATTTATATATATATATATATATATATATATATAAATTGCCTAAACTTCTAAAACCCCAAAATACTTTTCAGTCAGTAAAAAATTGAAATTGACAAACAGTAGCTGGTTAACACTTTAAAGAAGCAATTGTTATAGAAATTCACCTTTGCTTATCAACTATTAATTTTGAATAGGTATTTTACTATCTGATATCAAGATGGGTATGTTTCCGGAGTCACGTTGTTTTCAATTGATGAGGTTCCATGTTCTTCACCATGTTCGATAAAAAATAAAGCATATTTTTTTCATATTAAAAACGCGATTAAAACTTTAGATCAAGAAGGACCATGTAAGGACCCGTAGGCCCTCTAGACCCGCGGGTCTTGGTCCGAAATTGGTCTCGAGTCTATAAAAAATTAACGGGTCTACCCAAACCCGACCCATCGCCATCTCTAGTTAGTACATATCTAGGTTAAATTCAGATGTTTGGATGGTTCTAGTCAGGTTAATAACATGTCATATGAACAAATGATCGAGTAGAATCCGGGTATGGTTCATCACGGATTTAGGCAATAACATATTATGTTTGGTTGTAATGAGGCTCAATTTTTATCTAGTCGAGTTGTAATCGGGTTGAGTTTCATTTTGGGCCAGTTAGATAATAGCCTCATAAGTCATAGGTGTCTATCCTCGAGTTGGTTTCGGGTCAAATGGCGAATTGTAAAATATCTGGTCAATTCGAATATCAGTTAATAACAGGTAGAGTTACCATGTTAACTCCCTCTTTGAATATTGGTCGGTACTAATTATATCGGGTTGGGTAGGTTTTTTTTTTGATACGGGTGAGATTTTGACAATTCTAGTTGTGAGGCTCTTAGGGATGGAGATCAAGTTCATGAGTCCAATAATATAAGGATAATAATGACATTTTGGTTAGGTGATTAAGAAAGTTCAAGTATATTAATGTAATATCATAGCCTTGATCAAACTAAATACGCCTCCCTATAATTCCCTAGATCTACAAAATATTCCTCTATAACTTTAATTTCAATAATACAGTTGTTTTCAGTCTAAGAAAACAGACTCTACGACTGGACATTCCATATTACTTTATGATATGCCTCTTAAAAACATTGTATGTTGACTTAATTTATACATACTTTTATGTCAACTAGGTCGTCAAGAATGTTTCTGAATGATCTTGTGGACTCTTTGAAGATAAGAAATCTAGTGTTCCTTGAAAGTCATATACTTATATGTTCACCATTTTAAGATGCATTTGAATAAATTCTTTCGATTCCTTTGCTTTTCTTATAGGTGGTTAAGCTAAGCATCCAATGCTCTTGACATGAGTAGAGCTGTTTGTTTTTTTTATCAGTAAGAGCCTAAGAGGCCTGCTTAATAATGCAGATTTCGCAGTGCTCGAACAATATACATTTTGTGTTGTAAAAGGTACATATATGCTTTTTAGTTACAAGTATATGTTTTTGAAGATCACATATACACTTTTAAATTCGCTATGCATTCAATAATTACAAGCTTAGTTGGTCACTTTTTGTAACAAACTTAACTAAATTGGGCTATGCGAAAAATCCATTTAGTTTGACCTGATTTTTAGGTTAGGTTCTATCTTCCATTAATCACGTCTAATTATGAATTTTGGGCTTCATTTTGGTTGTACACGATTTTTTTTAAAAAGAGAACAATTTTCCATAAAACTTTTTCAAAGTAAAACTCAATTTTAAATCATTCCTTTGTTTATTCCTCACCTAAAAAGTTAGCGAAATAAGAAAAAATGAGAATGAAAGAAACGAATAGATTCATAGAGGGAGAAAAATGGGTTTTCTTCTAAAGAAAAATGGTTTTCTTCTAAAGAAAAATGTTTTCCGCCCCTAGGAATCGGAAACACATTTTCCGCCAAACCAAACATACTCTTTGGGTTCGTATTTCACTTTAAGCAAACAATTGAGTCATTATACTTATTGTCAATAAAAACTCACAAAGACACATGATCAATTCACGAGTGGCTCATATATAAAATTGATTCACATGGTCATGCATATGACCTTTGATCTAAAAGAGCCTTGACATAGATAAGGATATCCAGACTCCAGGTAAGGTTCATAGGACCATAAATATCTTTATATGCATTTCCTTTAGCATAATTGCTTAAATGTTACACTACAATTGCGGAAATTTTAATATGGAAGGAAGTCCATAATAATACACAAGATAAGAAAGATACTTGGTGTCTTGGTACTGTTGTATTTCAAGATTATAGTTATCCATCTTATGTTTCTTACCAAAAAGATATAACTTCTATGGAAAAATTATATTCTAAGACGGAATATGCTTGAAAAAGAAATTCATTGGTTCATTATTCACTCATATAGTCATATACTTATTAACCATTGGGGGTACTGTTGAGAAGCAATAATTGAGGTATAGAACCAGATTCTCCAAAGAACAAACAGATTGTGCTTCGTGGCTCGATCACCGGCCTCATAATAGGAAATAAACTTCCAGATGTATTAAAAAAAGGAATCTCAAATTCTGAAAGTACCGAACCTGGTGACTAGGATGCTCAAGACTATGTAATGTAGATCAGATTGTAAGATTGTCTAATATTTTTCGTAAAAGTTGTGGAAATTAATATGAGATGGCCAACTTTCGAGTTTATATGTAAATCGAAACTTACAATGGATTTTCCTGTCATCAACACAAATTTTAACTTGTAAGAATATAAACATGTGTAGTAATTAGAAAAACTTGTATATTGATGTATGTGTAAATTGTAATACATTGTGTGTATTTGCCTTGCACCTATATCCATGGCATGGTGTCCAATAATTAGCATATACAAACAACTAATATGTACAATTACCACAATCTCAGCTTGTGTACAAGGTAGCATGATGCCTCTGCTGCCAAAAAAAAAAATAAGGCCTCTGATACAGTATAGAACAACATTTCAGATGTGCTATGGCCCTATATATGTTTCTTCACTCTGGATGGTTGAGTTCATGCCTAAAACGCGCTTTTACAGAAGATATATAATTCGAGGCCTTCATGTTGACTGTTTCATCAGCGACAGCACCAAAATAGCTGTCCAAATGATTGACAGAATCGTTTCTAGTGTCAGGGACAAGATATGAAAGTGTTTGGATTGGTAAAGGTTTTCGGTCTTGATTTATGAAGTAATGGACCGAAGGATTGGATGAAGGTTTTTTGGTTCGGTAGAAGGATGGAATCAGCTTGACCGTCATGGCGGAAGATTAGACCTTTTCTTGTATACTTGTCTTTCTAGTGTAGTATTTTTGTTGCTAAGGAAGTTTGGTTTTTATAGTAGTCTGATGTTCTAATTGTATTAGTATTACTATATGAGTGTATCAGATTAAGATGAATCCAAGAAGGATGGAGGTTAATATATTCTTTGTACTTTTAATTCAAGCAACACGTTACTCACACTTCCATGACATAAATATCTTGTTGATTTAGCTTGGGGAGCTTCTAAATTTCTAATACTTTCGAGAGTGTAGCATATCTATCAGAACAGCGAAAGATTAAAGCTAAATGCCTTTTTTTAGTGGTGAAATAACGTTCCGAGCTATCTTAATCATCAAACTAATACGCCAAAATGATTAGGCCTTTTACTAAGGCGTGATGTTGATCGAAGAAAGCCAACTGGCCTGAGAAACAGTTTTTTTTATTAATCTTCTAGCCTACATGTACTCCAAGTCCAATAGGAAGGAAAAGAAACAGAATCGCATCATTTTGTAAACATTAGCAGAATCTATCATTTGGTTTATCATAATAGCAATCAGTATGAAGAATTAGTTCAATAACAGTCACTACTTTGCTTTTTACGTCCAAAAACTAATTAAGTAAAATGCTCATCCATAATCAATAAGATCTATTTTCATTTTTTGTGTCTGTGGTCTATGAACAGTGTTCCGGACTTCTGGTGATCGTATTTTTAATCATGTTCTTTATCTAATTTAAGCTATGGATAAGGGAGGATTATTCCTATGCAGCTTTTTTAAAACATAGGAGATCTGCAGAATCCGATTTGTGTAGTTTAATACTCATATAATCTTCCAGGAAAACTGCCAACTAGGAAACAAACTCATTAGTTTATAGGTGACTAATGCTGCATTATTTGTGATACTATAAATCAGATTTAGAGGAATCCTACGAATAATGGAGGGTTGTTCATTCTTCGTACTGATTCAAGGCATTTTTTAATCAATCTAGCAACTATATCTTGCAAACTTTCTTTTCTAAATACATCTTAATATGATAAGTATTGCTGGCTGACCTCTGTAAGACTATAACACTGGTGAAAACAGGTAATTGCCTTTTGTAAGTGGTGATCTAAGTGACTTATCTTAACCTTTACGCGAATTTACCACAGTGATTAGGCCTTTTCCTAAGGCATGATGTTGATTTCAGGCTAAATATCTGTCTTTGCCAAAGCAAGATTTTTCCTTAATCTTCTAGATTCCACGTCCAAAATAAAGGAAAAGAAACAGAATCGTATCATTAACGGCTTGATATATCATTTTTTGCTTTATATCTCATTTGTTGCAGCGACATAACTACATAAGTGAGAGCCACATTGTTTTTGTTTTTACTTAACTCACTTCACGCACATGTTGTATATCTGATAAATCTTCTCATAGATATCTGATAAATCTTCCCATAGATACTTGATATCATTAATATGCTTAAAACTCATCTACCACCTTTCTCTATCCATCACAAATTAAACTTCTTTTAACTTGTCTTTGACACACAACCGAGCACATAGATGCAACAGAATTGCACATATGCACTCAAAAGCGCTTGCTATGTTGACTATGGCCTCGTCGCTATACCCGCCTAGTAGAAGAAACGAGACTGTGTGCACGCTTTGCTCGATAATTCTAGACTTATAGTAGCCAGTATTGGGCTATTGGCTTTACTTGGTTCTTTACAAAGGCTTTACCAGCCTCCCCTGAGGCGGTTAGAACTCAACTTTTAGCAGTTTCAGTCCATGATGATATGTACTTGTGAAAAAGTGCCTCTACATTTTTCACTAAGGGCCTGTTCTCTTCTGTAAAATTCAGCTGAACTGAACTGAATTGAACTGAACTGATTGGAGCGGAACTGAACTGAACTAATTGGAGCGGAACTGAACTGAACTGAATTGAACTGATTGGAGTTGAACTGAACTGAACTGAACTGAATTGAATTGAATTAAATTAAATTGAATTGAATTTAATAAATGTATAAATAATATATAAACAATAATAATATGAATATTAAATAAAAATTATGATGATAAGTAATAATAATTAATAATGAACAATAATAGTAGTATTTTGGATATTTTTAAATGATAGTAACAAATAAATAGTATTAATAATCATAAATTATTATTAATAATAATAATGATGAATGATTATAATGATAATTAATAACAATTATTTTACAATCTTTGTATTAATATATTAATACTTGATGATGATTATATAATAACAATAATATCTAAGAAGTAAATTAATATTACTATTTTAATAATTATATTTAATAATATAATAATATTTAGCAATAAAATTATGATTGGGTCGGACCGTGCAAAATTGCATCATAAACCGTTTTGACGCAATTTAATTGGTTTATACTTTTGACCTAAACCATGTTCCTCCCTAATGATAATAGTAATAATAATGAGTAATGCTATAATAAAAATAATAATATATAGATATAATAATAATAATACTTAATAATAATGATATAAAAATAAATAATAATAATAATAAGAGTAACTAGTAAAATAAATTAGACCAACATAATAATAATATTTAACAAAATGGTTATAAAAGAATGGAGCTGAACTGAACTGATTGGAGCTGATTGGAGCTGAACTGAACTGAAAATAAGGTGGGGAGAACAGGCCCTAAGTCCTTACAAAATCTCCTCATCAATGTGATTTGTGAAGGGTGCATATCATGATATCAATCATATCATACTGAAAATTTTGTATATTTTTAAGGAGAAATAGAGAAACTCTCCAAAACACATCAAAAATACCTACAAAATTATTCCCGAATTACAACAAAAAAACTTCTCAAATTTTGGTTTTAACTTTTAGGGGTTTAGAAGTACATAGATTAATTGATGTAAGTACTAATACTCCCTATGTCACATATTAGTTGCAACGATTTGACTTTTATATTATTTTATGTCTTACTTTGATCATGTTTAACTAACATATGGAGTAAAACCAAATGTTAGTAGATAATATTTTCTTAGATTTGTCTCAATGTATAATTTTGACTTATCAATTTTTCATAATTTCAATTAGTTGATATTTAGATGTATTAATGATGAAATTATGTAATGGCAAGTTTGCCTGTCAAACTGTTGTAAGTAATATGGGACGGAGGTAGTATAAGAAACTAATAGGAAGATAATCTATAGATAATTCAATTTGTAACTTGTATATCTTGTGTTCATGATTCATTATTGAACCTATCGAAATACAAATATATTATCTTTTATCTTCTTTCGTAAACTTATCATGGTGTTGGGCAAGCCACAATTGGAACCATTAATGTACTGTGGGACAATTAAAAAAAACTCACATATGAGGGAAAATATCTAAGATTTGGCCCATGGAGGCGTTGGAGCTTCACATGTACGTATTTATCATATACTCGGCGTGTATCATGAGTATGATACATCCACGATTTTTTTGCTCATTCCTCATTTGAATGTCTAACTTTTACTCATTTGGAGACGTTCAATGAGGCACGAACAAAAATTTACCTTATATGTACCATGCTCATGTTACACTTATCTCTCGGTTCTATAATAGAACTTGTATAATAGTCCACATTGATTAATGGAAGACTGTTATGAAATATTAAGGTGGATGTCTATTGGGAGATAATATCTCGTATATATTAGTTGTCGTGTACTCCTATTGTAATTAGGTCACTTGTCCCCCAAGTAACTTACCTATATATTGTACTATATATACCCCTCATATGGAATAAGTTTAGATACAACTATTCTCTCCTACGGTTCTTTATCTCTATAACCCTAATTTCACAACACATTATCAACACAAATACAATTTGAAAACGACAATACATAACTACAAAAAAATAAAAAACGATAACAAACACGCAATGGCGAACCAATCACATAGGTCTGGACAAGAAAACCATCCTTGTCTTTAAACCGCCCATACCGTTATCTGTTAGGTTTGTAAAGACACTCATCATCCAGATCTTGTTGCGTAGTTACTTCCACAGTTACAAATAACTAACCATAAATCCTTATCACTTTACCGCCATTCTTCTCAAACCCAAATAACTTCATTCGTCAATCCATAGATTCAAATCAAATTACCCTAAGTTGAACATGTTGAGAAACGAAGAAGATCCACAAACTAGGGTTTTATACGAGCTCTTATCAATGATAATTCACATTCTCCGGTGGCCACCTCCAATCACTCGCCATTTTCCGGCGACATTTTCGCCGGAACTCCCATCCTCGTCATCATCATCAATTCGCCGTAATTGGACGCCGTATTATTCGGCGCCGATTTCTCCGGCGTCGTTAGCTTGCTTATTCTTGGGGATTTCACTTACATTGATGATATTTGGATCAGTCACATTTCTCATTGGATTCATATTGATGCCATGGATAATTGGATTGGTATTGGTCTTCTATTTTGCTGGATTTCTCTCCAATTTGTCGGATTTTGGACAGTCTCTTCTTAGCTGGGGTTTATTCTGTCAAGATGTTCCTGGTTAGAATTCTTCTTCTCCTAGATTTGTTATGTTGTAGCTCACTTGGGGTCTGTTCTGTTCGGCATAAAACTGGAAAAAACTGAACTGAAATGGAAGGAATATTGGAATGTAAGAGTAAAAATATTGTCTAGAGCTGAACTGAAAAAGTATTGCTCCGAGTTTCAAGTGTTGAATCTCATCCCCACTTTCGTGACTCTTTATGCACAAAAAAAAATAAACAAGAGTAATTGAGTTACCGCGTATAAAAGAATTCTTATGTTTATCTAAACACGCTCCCAATGCGCTTGGCAACACTGAAAAAGAAACAAAGGAAGTATAATAAAAATACTTCATCTGTAATAAAATGATCGCAACAAGTCACTTTGCACGCATTTTAAGGAAGCGATTCAATGGTGTAAACAAGCAAATTAGCCAAACCCATTTTAAGACTAGTAATATATAATCTCATTCTTACTTGTGTTAAAATTATTAATTTGCTAGTTTATACCATTAAATCTCTTCCTTAAAAAGCGTGCAAAATGACTTGTTGCAAACATTATGTTACGGAGGAAGTAATAAAAATTGATGTTCAGAAAATATATATTGAGATGAATCAAATAATATCTTAATTAGTCAAAAGCTAGGGTCAAAACTAGTTTATGAGTAATGTAAAAGTCAAAATGTTTGCGATAGAAATGTAAACAGAGGAAATATATGCTAATTTGTTTGCACTAGCTAAGCTTAGTAACCCTTTGTCAGGATATGTTTAGAATGCTGACTTTTCCTTTGATCTCAAGGAACTATGCTAATGCAACTGTAACAGTTTGTGTAGTTTTAAGTTCAAGAAGAGAGAAACAATATTTCGGGTTCTGGGTTTTTGAACGTTTTGCTTGGCGGTACTGGAGCCCATGGTTGAGCTTATCAGTTTCCAGTTTGCTTTTTATGAACTTAACTTTACTGGTGTAAAATAAAGAAGTTTGGATAACTAAAGTGCATGTATTAATGGTGTTTTGGTTTGTCTTCTTTGCAGCTTGGAAACGCTTATGAGTTATGAGTTATGAGGATTACATGTCCGGTCATCTGTGGAGGGAAATTTTGGATTGCTGAATTAGGATGCTGTATCTTGTCCACATATTAGTGTTGTAAGATTGTTTTTCTCCTTATGAATGCTAATTGACTGGTCTCTGCTTTCTAGTATTCTTGCTGAAATTGTTCAGTCAGTTTGATAATATGTTAAAACTATTGTGCAAACCGAGTTTAACTGTTCTGTATAATGCTGATAGTAATTTCTTGGCTATTTTATAAACATTCTGGTTCATCTTTCTCTGGATTCGGGATTAGCAGTATTGGACAATTTAGTGCTCAATGGGCCTTTCCCTTAATCCGAAATCAGCATCAAAGAATACAAATTTTTTTTCTTTGTTTGTAGCCAGGGTCTGTTATGACAAATTGACCTTGTTATCGCTTAATGATATCTTTGCTTTATTCCTTGATGAGACTTCTTGTTTTATCAATCATCATCCTTGTTCCACTGTGTGCCTTTTTCGGGGTAGCAATTGCTGCAAGGATATACCAGTTTTAGATACAGTGAACATGAGAGTTTGCTCGGTATACCTATGCTCAGTTTGAAGCATGACCTGTTAATCTACAAGTTTCTTTTTTGAGATTTTGCCAACATCCTATTTTAAAAAAAAATTCCTCCTGCAATCTCTCTTGTTGATCTGACTTATACTAGCAGAGTAATGCCGTTTCTTTTGTGATGACCTTTCAAACAGGATTGGGTTTTAGAATTGAGGCTCCTAACAAAAACACTGAACTGAGCACAAGCAGATACAATGTCCAATTGACTTTTAGAGTTGTAAAATGTAGTAAAATCTAACTTTTTAAGGTACACATCAGCACAATAAATAAAAAAGTACTGGATTGAAATTCTCTAGAAGATATGCAAAAGAGCTAAGAGTCTAAGACAACAAATGCAGACTGCCGGAGCAGCCGCTGTTGAAGAAGACTGCCGGAACACAGGAACAGTGACCAGCAGTCAGCTCATCTCTCCTTCCCGAACCATAGCCTCAATAGCTCTTTTCTTCACGTCTTCAATTTCTGGATCTATCTCTGTATCAGTGATACAAAATTGGGGATGCATACGAGTCACAACTTGAATGTTGGAACCTACGAATTAGGTAGCTCGTAATGTTGCTAGTTTGTGGAGTATAAAATAGTGTGAGCACTTGAAGGGCTGAGATTGGAGTTATTTCTTTTTTGGTAGAAACATGGGAGTTTATATACAACATTTAAAACCGATCTATTAATTTCGAATTTTCATGATGACTGGATTACTGAACCCATTATTCATAGTAATTGATTGCACACCTTTTGCTGCGGTTGACGCTTTTGAATGTTATTAGCACTAAGGCCAACAGCAGATGAACAGACAGATTGGGAAGACATCTGCTTATGAATCAACACATAAAATTCTAATCAGACCAAAAGAATAATTAGTATCATAAGCCTGTATGTCTTGGTCAATTAACAACGATTTGTCGATGATTATAGTGAGATAGACTCAGAATGAAAACGAGACGAAGTAGATTGATTTGTTACCTGGGAGCTGGAACTCCATCCCAGGTGATAGTACTACGCTTAATACAAAAGTGACCACCAGCAGCGATACTCCCCACAGTGCCATTTGCTTTGCGACCTCTAATTTCCCAGAAAGCAGTAGTCTTTTGGTTTGTATTGAAGGACTGATTTATGAAGAACTGGTCAACGGGTTTGCAGTTTACATGGGTTCAACTTACACACCTTTGACAAGTTTTGCATACTTTGAATGGACTCTTCCTCTATGAGGGTTTGACTTGATTGTGCCCTATTTGTAGTTAGAAAGTTTTGACCGGAAAAACTTAGTCATACGGGGTATTATTTGATCCATTTTAATATGTAATTTTTCTCATATAGAGGGAGTGTCGTACTATATGCTTTAGTTTGGACTTTTCGACTTAGGTGCAATTTCATTGCGATCTTTATATTTTGTATGTTGTTAGTTTCACAATTTTCGTGATCAATACGCCATGAGTTGTAGGGATTATAGGGGTGTAAGTGGAATGGAAAATGTTTAGAGGTTACTCCAATCTGGTCCTAACTTGCTAAGCTGAAAAGTTTGGACTGGACTTGGGCTCATATATCCGAGTCTAAAAAAAGTCGAATAGGATTTGAGCTCAACCCTTTGAAGTCAAAACTCCAAAGTCCAATCTCGAGCCCAAACTTTCTTATATGTATTTGTGGCATAAGTTTTATTTCGGACGAGATTCAGGTGTAAAAGATGGAAAAATGATAAGCAACCCTTAGGACTTAGTGATGCTTAGGACTTAGTGATGCATGTAAGAAACTAAATTCAGAATTGTTAAGTAGTATCTAAACTTTAATAATACCAATTGACATATGTTTTTGGTATAAATACCCAACTCAATACTATTTTAGGAGGTGTATTTAATGCTGATATACAATTATATATAATCACTCTTGAGAACGTTATTGCTTTTAAAGTTTATAAGCATACCTACTTCCTTAGAAAAATTATCTTTAAAAGTACTGATATAGATGTATACTATATATTGCTGACAACTTCTAAGTTCTATAAAGACTTTCTTAATCTGGAGCCGGGATGCTGATAATTAATTTAAAAAGAGCTACTGAACAATATGGCGAGTCAATGAGCTGATATAAATATCTTTTTCTAATGGAGTTAGTGTTGGAAATCTCACTTGCTTTTGTTATTCTGCTTGAAATGCTTCCAAAATTTATATGTTGATACAATGCCATAGTTATTGAATGTTCTACGTATGCAGTGAGGTTCTTATGTAAGCAATTGGTGGCATAAGATTTGCTAATTCCATCACCAATGGTGTTATCACTGTTATGCATTAACATAAACTTTTGGTCAAGGAGCTTGATTCTAATTTGGATCTATGGATTTTGCATTGATCTGCAGAGAGTGCACAACTTTTTGGTAGTTATATATGACTGATTTACTGGTTCTTAGTTTCTCAAGGATCGAGTTTGGATATTGCGCAACAAAATGTTGCATAGTTTATTATGCTTTTCCGTAAACTTGATATTGTAACTGGAGTATTGTTCTAAAAGTAGAGGAGAAAACTTCATAATTCATATCACCAAATTTTCATGGAAGGTTACAATTTAGGATTTAGGAGTGTCATCAAATTCCTTTTAAACAACGGAAATAGACCAATCAAAACCAATCAAAACAAATGAAAACAGCAGGCAGCCGAGACAAAAAAGTCTCAGCAGACGAGCAACGGAGCAAGAACTAGTTGGTGTAAATATGGACGCCAACGGCAATAAGGAAAATGGTGATGAGACAGAAGTAGATGACAGTATGGACTAGTATTGACATCCCGCTTGTCTGCAGGTTTCCGAACTCCACCACTCTGTTCTTTCCGGGAACCTGAAACAACAGTCCTGGTGTCAACAGAATAAATAGAACCAACGCCATCACTACAGGTCCCCAATCTGCCATTTTCCTCTGGTTCTCTCTGTCTCACTGTTTTCCCTGCTTTTTTCGGATAGTTTCCGGGAATGGGATGATGTTGTATCGATGGTGATTGGTGAGATATTCTAGGATAAACAGGGCTTGATTTATATACAGGATGGTTTGTGGGTTGGGAGATAGAGACTAGTGAGATAGCGAGGAAGACGGACAAGTACAGCTTAGTGTTCAGACAAAAGAGGAGGTGACCCAGTTGTGGAAGGAAACATCACTGAGATTGAGATCATGGAAACTTGGGAGAGACTTGGATTGATTCTATACTTCCTACAGATGACCTCATGTGGAGGGTTAACTGTCCAGCTTTGCTTTTGTGTCAAGTTATCATATACAATTAGGTCCTTAATCCTTAGCTACAGCAGCTTCATGCTTTTCTTTCTGAAACTGGTAGGAATATTGTGTATTATTTTGAGTTTTCAGCCAATAATTTCTTTTTAATTTTTTTCTTCATAATTTTTTTTTATCATGTTGGGATTCTTATTGGCTCAGAAGAAACTCTTTCTACAAAAATTGTTAGTTACAATAGTATAAGATGTCAAGGTAGGAGTGGGAGGGACATTGTTAGGTTAGCCTAATGGGCAAATAACTATTAGAAAATCAATTTCTGTAGCCGAGTTGGAATCAACTATCTCTTTTGTTTATTGTAATAGGTTACTAACCCACTTGGTCAACTAAGTTTTCTCCAATTAGGTGTCCTCTTCCGAGGAATGAGTCTTGCATTATTAAATGTTTATTTTTATTGTCAAGTTTTTAGATGTTCTATGCAATAGTTTGCATATTATAATGGAACTTTTAGTAATTATGCGTAATTTAATGGATAATTTGACAATTTCTCAGAAATCAAAGGGTGATTTAAAGAGTCACTTTTTCCAGTTTTCCTAAAAAGGTGTCATTGGGAGTTACTTGTCCTGGTACTTCCGAAGTTTCTTTTTTAATTGCAATACTTAAACGTTATCAAATACACATATCAAAGTACTTCAAAGCTTTTTCTTTAATTGATACTTTATAAATATGCATTAGCATATATAAATTCAACATTTTTTTCAAACTTCAATTGTTTTTATATCTTGTTTGCTTTAACATTGTAAACTCTCACATGACCCCTAGTTAATTTTTTGAGACCATGCACCGTACACCCGGGTGCACCGTGCGCACCAGTGAACTTCAGCAAAACAGCTCTAATACTATTTTCTTCCATTTTACATCACTAAGTGAAAGCTACCTCAGTGGTTGGGCCTCTATGCTCTCTCCGCGTTAGAGGGTCGCGGGTTCGAATCCCCCCTCTACCACTCTTTGTTGTTTTTTTTCCTCCTTCAACTCATTTTTTATTAATCTTCTTTTATTCCTATTTTCTTAAAAGAAATATATTATTGCTCATTTAAAAGTTATATTGCTCATTTGAAAGTTACGATGCTCATTTAGTTATTTTTCAAGTTCAAGTATAATCAATTTGGTCATTCAAAAACAATATTGCTCATTTACTTGTATTATAACTGATTACTCTATTTGGTATTTATTTTAACACATTAGAAAATATATTTTATCATTTTAAGATATATTTCTCATTTGAAATATATAATGCTCATTTTAGTAATATATTCGTCAATGTGACACAGTATATACATGTTAACTAATCAATAAAGAATTATATAATTACTCATTTAAAAGATAAATTACTCATTTATTTATTTTCCACGTACCAGTTTTAAGCTACTACAAATTAGAAAATAATATTGTTTATTTTCTTCTTTTTTCTGACTATTTATTTTTTATTTTTAGACATTAGAAATAGACATTTAATTTGCTCATTTAAGATACATCGCTCATTCTAACTATGTATTGTCCATTCTAGTGATATATTGGAAGCTTAAAAATTAAAGTGAATTTAAAATAATTATATAATGTTTGCTCATTATAAGGATGTTTTACTCATTTAAATTATTTTTTGCTCCATAAATATTCAGTGGTATTTTTAATAATTTCATTAAATGAGCAATATTCTAAGAGTTTTTTGCTCATTTAAGGACTTTTTTGCACTAAGTAACATATTTACTCATTTCAAAGCTATATTTCTTATTTCATTAATTTTTCAATGGGTATCTTATTGTTTGTTTAGTTTTTATTTCTCCACATTGAAAAAAGAATTGGAAAAAGTTAGAGAGTGGAAAAGAAAAGAAGAATATAATAAGAAAAATTTAAGTCATAGTAACAGCTCATTTTGTGAATGAGCAAATTTATTACCTCACTCAAGATCAAAATGTTTACTGATCTTCCTGTGTAAAAAAGATTGCTCATTTGATCAAATGAGTAAAATAAAACTGCTCATTCTATCAAATGAGTAAACTAAAACTGCTCATTTGATCAAATGAGTAAAATAAAACTGCTCATTTGATCAAATGAGTAAAATGAATCTGCTCATTTGATCAAATGAGTAAAATAAAACGACTCATTTTGTGAATGAGCAGATTTATTTTACCTCACTTGAGATTAGAATGTTTACTTATCAAAACAAACATGCTCATTTGTCAAAATGAGCAGATTGATTTATCTCCAAGACAAAATAAACTGCTCATTTGATCAAAATGAGTAAAATAAAATTGTTCATTTTGTAAATGAGTAGAGTTAATTTAACTCACTCAATATCAAATCATAATGTGAACTATATCAAACATATTTTTCCATGTTTTCCTTTGAAAATCATGTTGCTCATTTCCTTATTTTTACTCTCACTGTTTGTTTTAATTGTTACAAAATGAGTAGATTTATTTTACTTCACTCAGAATCAAAAATATTTACCGATCTTCCTTTGCAAATAGATTGTTCATTTGATCAAATGAGTAAAATAAATCGTTCAATTGTGATCCGAATGTTTACTGATCTTGCTGCACAAAAATGATTGCTCATTTGATCAAATGAGTAAATAAAATCGCTCGATTGTGATCAGAATGTTTACTGATCTTGCTGCACAAAAACGATTGCTCATTTTGATCAAATGAGTGGAATGTATTTTAAGAAATGAAAAAAGTTAGTGAGTGGAGAAGAAAAGAAGAATAAAATAAGTTTTTTATTTATTTTTTTTTTAAAAATATATTATAACAGAATATGGAAAATATTAAAAAGAAAAAAAGCGTGTTATAATAATTATATATTCTACCCGTAAAATAAATTTAAAAATAACATTATAATACAACATTCCTCCAAAAAAATAATTTTAGTACAACAATATGCAAAATAATTGAAAAAGATAAAATAAAAAAAGCTAAAATAAGAACTAAGACTATGGAAGAAACATGAAAAAAAAATAATTAAACAATGAGATTCAAAGCCAAAAGAGGAGGAAAAGACAAACGTAAAAAAAAAATATAAATGATTGGTATGGGAGTCAAACCCATGACCAACTACCATACACATAAACCTCAAGACCAACTGAGATAAACTATCTACATGGTATTAGGGCAAGCTTTTAATACTTACACTCTTGCCCAGATTTTTGCATTAATTACAATAATGCCACCGGTGCACCATGCGCACGGTACACCCGGATGCATGATAATAATTGTATAATTTTTTATTATGTTGGGCCGGAGTGACTTCCTTTAATATTAGAATGGGGCTTTGCCCATTCATCCCCATTTACCATTTTCCTATTTTGACTTGCTATAAAGTTATTTTGCTCCTATGTATGTAAATTAAATTGCATTGAGGTATGACGTAATTTTTTTTAAAATTAAAGTAATTGAAAATAATGTCTTTTTATATCCAAACAATATAAAGTAGAACAGTCGACTTATAGACTGGCTTTGGCTGAGGCCGTGCTTTGACTTGGTTTGGCCCGCTCGAGCATGAGAAATTGGGCTTGGCCTGACCAAGGCCAAAGCTCAAGTCTAGCACGTTCCATATATTGTTATCTGCTTGGTACGGGATAGTACATAGAGGAACTATCCAAGTTCAAAGGTAAATTATCTTGTGTACACATGGCACATGGAAGTAAATGAGGCCACTTTTAAAGGATGGATATATCATAAAGTATTTAGTTGAGGTAATTTAAGGCAAAAATAATGGATCAATTTAGAAACAAGATTTATATTTTGGGACGCTATAAAAGGAAACAAAACTTATACTTCCTCCGTTTTTTTAGTTGACGCGTTTTGACTTTTGACACTATTCACATAATCTACTTTGACTATCTTTTGTGATTTATACATAAGAGAAAATATAGTCATGTGGGGTCTTGTTAGATTCGTCTCATTATATATTTTCAAAATATCATATTTTTATAATTTTACTCATCAATTTTCCAAGATAAAAGTGATTGAAATCACGCGTTGGCAAACGTGATAAAAGAAACAGGTCAACTAATAAAAAACGGAGGAAGTATTATGGGACGGAGGGAGTATATGAGCATGGTCTGTTTGGTGCTATGGATATACGAGTACATTCCTTTTGGTGCTATGGAGATATGAATATGTTATGTTTGGTGCTATGTATATACTGTTGGAGTTTGTGAGAAGAGTAATACAAAAACTCTTGAGTTGCTTCAAAAGAATATGAAGAGTTGGGGATTCCATATAAGAAGAATAAGAGGTGAGTGGTGAGTTTATTAATAGTTATGTTCCTAGTATCTATTGAGTTGGTGACTTGGTAGGCTTTTGTGGTTGGGCTCTTGATTGGGCTAGTCCACACGCGCGCCGCCGCCCGCCCGGACCGGGCCATGGGCTTTGGGAAATAACTTAACTTAACTAAATTTTTACTGGAAAAATCTGTCATCCTTATATGACTGTTATGGAATCAGTCAATTCCTGATTCCACTCCTTATTGACTGCTTCCACTAGCCGTTAGTGGGCAGTTTCCTTTGCCCATTAATTACCGTTTTTAACACGGTTTTAGGAGTCAGTTTTCCCTTCTTCTATCGCTATATATACCCCCTTCCTGGCACAGTTTTTGACACACAAAAAATTATCCTCTCATACTTCTCTCTGTTAATCTCTCTCAAACACTGGGCAATATTAAGAGCGTTCTCAAACTGTCTCTCTGTACTTCACCGGCGAGACAGTGTTGTGTTAACCCTGGAGGTTGGTTTGCCACGAGTCCGTGTGTTCGTAGCGGGGCAATTTCAACTTTAGGGCAGTGATCATATCACGGCACAGCAATTTCACAGATAAGTTTAGTAGTCTACCAGTCATACTTCTTACATATACGAGTACGTTCCTTTTGGTTTTGCCCTCTCTGGTTTCAGGTGCACCGAATAGTCAGTGAAGTATTCGGGCTTGTAACTTCTACCTACCTCTACCTCTCAGTATCGAAAATTAGACAAAGGGATGTAAAATTTTGATGGGATTCGATTACAGTAGTACTGGTACGATCGCACCTGATTGGTATTGTCTATTGCTAGCATAAAAAAAAGTGTAAGTGCTAAAGCTCATATGCTAGGAAAAGACCATGCTTTGGGTATGAAGTAAAAGATGGCAGTAGGCTGATGTGAAATCCTTGCATGAACATGGCGGACCTCTTGGGTATAATTAGATTGATAGTGTAAAAAGATTATAGTCTAGATGGATCATGGGCCGGCACGACGTAGCCCACGGCACTTAGGGATTATTTTCTTAACCTCATCTTTGTGTTTGCCACCTTAAGATCATTATAGTTGGCCACCTTTTACAAAGTATGTATGTTTTATTCTCATAAATGGTACATAAAATGTGAAAGGATCTTTGCTGTATCTAATCATGTGTAGCTTTACTAATCTTCTGAGACAAATTAGCTTTTCATTAATCAGCAAAGCACCCAACTAAGTAAACAGAAAAAGAATTCAAAAGAAAAAGATAGAAGCCTTGCACACATCTTCCAAGTCTAGACTCCATACCTTTACACATTGTATGCTGCTTTTTTCGTCGATCGAAAACTAAAGCAAAGCAAAGCAAAGCACCCAAAAAGAAAAGAGAACACAGACAATGAGACAATAATTTGTTATGTATATTATGAAGCGTAAATTGATAAAGCAGTTGCTTGATCACAGTAAAGCAAATCCACTATGTGTTTTATAACATCTATACCTTTCCTGATCCCTTCCCCTTCTTCGCTTTTTTTACTTACCCCACTCTCTTCTTTGCCTGTGTTTTCCTTCGTAAGCTTGTCTTCCTTCCCTTCATACTTATCCTTCTTCACCAAGGAATTCCCCCTCATTCGCTCTACTTATTCCCGCGAAATCTTTCCTGTCCTTACACTTTCAGAAAATTCAGAAAGCGACAAGTTCTTCCTGAGTGACCAAAGAAGTAATAAGCACTGCAGAGCTAGAGTGGGAGCGAGAGTGAGAGTGAGAGGAGACAACACGATGGTGGTAGATTGGGGGCCGGTGGTGGTGTCAGTTGCGCTGTTCATACTGTTGTCTCCAGGGCTGTTGTTTCAAGTGCCTGCTAGAACAAGGATAGTGGAGTTTGGGAACATGTACACCAGTGGCATCTCTATTTTGATCCATGCTGTTATTTATTTTTGTATCCTTGTTATCTTGACGATTGCCATTGGCATCCACATACGTGCTGGTTAATAATAATTAAGAGTTGAAGGTCCTGAAAGTTTAACCATCAACATCTTCCACTTTATATCTGTTTTGTAATTCCGATTGCTTTTCTTTCTTGCTATTTCCTATTTTCAGCTACTAAATACAGAGTTGTAAAGTTTCTGCATCTAATCACATTAGTAAAACGTGGTTCTCTCACTTGTAAAGGCTAAGTTATACTCCCAGTAATGTTAGTATTTTTGCCCTCTTTTTTTCGTTTTTTAATTGTCTTCATTACAAGTTAATTTACCTTACGCTCCAAGTCACAGAGTCCGGATTGGAGAGTATTCATCATACACCTGGGTGCACCATGAGCATGATACAACCAAAACTATTTTTTTTGCTTATTACTCATTTAGACATCTCCAAATGAGCAAAAAGCAGGCATCTAAATGAGCAAAAAAATGGCCAAAGGTGTACCATGTCATGGTACACCAACCCGGGTGTATAATAAAAGTGGTACTGGGTTGATTAGCATTAGGAGAACTAGCGAGCATTTGTATTACCTATTGGCTTTTACTTACTCCGTTTCTTAATAAATGCACCATATTG
The DNA here is from genome assembly GCA_947645195.1 of Patellifolia procumbens. Classification (NCBI taxonomy): domain Eukaryota; kingdom Viridiplantae; phylum Streptophyta; class Magnoliopsida; order Caryophyllales; family Amaranthaceae; genus Patellifolia; species Patellifolia procumbens. The sequence continues at coordinate 9,316,650 of CANSGD010000144.1, forward strand.
ACCTTTTACACTATTCATGTATTCTTTTTATGATGTGAAGTAGTGGTTTAGTGTTTTCCGAATTAGTATATTAAAATCAACACGTGTTTATTATGTGCCTAATTTTGAAGTTAGTTACTTTGTATTACAAGCATATAAAAGACCCTTATTCTGTTGAGATTAATTGAGAAGTTTGTCTCCATCTCTTGTTTACTGCCCTCTCCTAATTAAGAATTAACAACTTTGGAATTTCTAGTATGTAAAGATAATTACCATGGTTGTGATTTACTTTTTCTAAAAGTTATTCTTTTTTAAATTTAATAACATACTAGAAGATATATTGATGATCAAATTTGTGCATAGTAGATGTGCCTACTCAATATGATGCATCTACGAAGAAACAAAAAGAGTATATACTAATTTTGAGAATTTTATTCTTTCTAGCAATTCCAGTTTACATACTGCGTTGCCTTCTGTTAATTTGTTAATTTGCCCTGTTAACTATTTATGCCAAAGTTAGAGGAATATTGCAGCTACCTATGTCCGAAGTTTTAGAAGCACTTTAATGAATCGTCGGGTGTGTAGCTGTTAGTAGGGTTTGCTTTGTGTTTCCAACAATTGCCCTCACAACAAGAGAGGCGGGGAGGGGGAAATAGAACAAGGCGGGAGAGAGCAAAACAAGATTACAATTTTATATAATTGAAAAGGATCAGGTCATACAAATTATTAGTTTTCTTCTTACCTCAATATAATCTCATATTTATTAATGAGATTATATTTTTAAAAAAAAATATTAAAATATATATATGCCAGTTGAAGCCTAGGGCACCTTGAGAGTGGGGAAGGGTAGGGAATCCCATCGCGAAGTGCCTACACCAACCTTTGAACCTTAACTTGGGGCTACGGAGAAGAGTGATATTACTTACTCATCCACCATTTGGTTGTAATACTCTATGCTACTGTAGTACTGTAGAATGATGAGTAACTTAATGAAGCTTCAAAGATAGCATGATAGTAATGCAGTTTCCTGTGCCCTGAGAAGCCTTAATATCCTAAGGACTTTTGCTTTAAGTTTCACAGTGTGAATGCTTGGTCCATACACATTACAAACTAATGTCAGGTATAAACAATAGCCACAAAGGAAATAAAAATGAAAAGCTGAAGGAACACTCGGACTGAAATCTAAGAACTACACCGTTGCAAACATCATCAATTATATACTGGCAGTTATGACAGGAATGATGATGTACTTTATATCAGTAAGTGAACGGACATTAGAGTTGTTCTTTGGAGTTCCTAGTTCTGACATGAGTCCATAACGCCATGATTTATGGAGCAAAATCCGAGCATGTCTGATCTTTTCCCAGTCTTCCCCAATGTGCTCTCTGCAACGTTCCATTAGTTCTGGACACTCGGTAATTTCAACTTTCATAAGGGATTTAATTTCCTGTAATCCATCAGGCAGCCTAGTTACAGAGTTTCAACTCTCAATGCGTAGGTGCTGTAGCATTGTCAGGCCACCTATCCACTGTGGTAACTCTGTGAGGGCAGTGCATGCTGATATCCAAAGTGATCTGAGATTTTGTACATGCTTCAGCCCTTCAGGAAGGCACTTCATTTTTGGGAGCTCTCGAAGCGTCAAATGGCGAAGACGTTCCAAAGAGGTCCATGGAGTTAAAATGATATTGCCGTTCTCTATGATGTCACTTCCTTCTTCAGAGAGATCAAGGTCTTTGCAGCTGGAAATCTCTAAGCTCTCTAAGGAGGTGAGGTACGACAGCTCTGAGGACAATGAACTTAGTGCGTGACATTTTTCAATCATGAGTTGTTGAAGGCGAGGAAGGCTCCCTAGCCCTTCTCTAACTGTTTTGAAGCTCTTTAGGTTGGGGCAGCCCCTAATCTTAAGGCGTTCGATACAGGAATTGGCACCAATAGATGGCTTCTGTGCAAAATTTTCTAGCAGCATCTGATTTACATTGCGCAAGTCAAGTTCCAAAACCTCTGTGAATAAAGGCATAGATCGTAAATTTGGGCAATTCCATATCTTTAATTTGGAAAGACGTGGGAAAGATGGAATTGCTTCTTCAGGTGTTACCATTACTTCATCATTCCGCCATCCCATCAACTCGTAGAAGTTGTGAAGGGTAAGTTCTTCCAGGGACTCAAAAAATAATGGAGAGGCTGGAGCAGCTTCTGTTCCGCCCCCTGTTGGTGATTCTTCCCTCACAAGGTCTTTGAGGGACTGGTGCGATGAGGGAGATACTGGTGTGACTTCTTCACCCTCGCCTGCTGATGATTTTCGTGATGCTTCTCTCTCCACATATTGCACGTTAGCCATGTGTCTGAGGGTGAGTTTTTTGAGATACCGAAGTTTACCAAATGGTGGTAAATGCTCGCATTTGTCACATCCCTCAATGCTGATGACAACTAAATATGGGAGAGAGGTTGCCAACTGATTCACCCCTGCCCAGATCGGGAAGTCCTCCCCTTTATACCCTTCTATGCAGAGGATCTTGAGGTTTGAGGTTGGTTGGAGGTTGTCAAGTAGCTCCATGTAAGAATTTTTTTGCTCTGCAGATAGAAGATGCGAAGATTTTTCAACATTATGAATTGTTTTTGCCCAACATATCTTTAATTCTTCTAGGTGGATCTTGTTCCGCAACTCAGCTTGTGTAGCTTCAGGTACGTTGGCTGTCCAATCCCCTGTCAACTCGATTGTCAGCCGCCCTCTCAAGCTTTCGAGTTCTTTCAGAGCTTTTAGCCCGATGTTGGACTTGTCTTTAGGACAATCTTGACTTACTACAAACCGAGTCAATGTCCTAAGTTGAGTTAGTTTCTCCAAACCCAGAGGCATACAAGTCAAGCTATCACATTCATCCACCTCAAAACGTTCAAGGTTTACCAGTTCTGCAAAATTACCGGGTAAGTTTCTCAGCTTTGTGCAGGAATTAAGTTTCAGTGTCTGCAAGTTGTACATTTCTGTGACCGACTTTGGGAGAGTAACTAAACCATCATTCTGAGAGAGATCTAGGTATCTCAAATGGATCAACTTGCCAACGGAATCGGACAATTCCTCTATCCCAAGATCATGCAGGTCCAACACCCTTAGGCGTTGAAAACTGGAGATCAACCTATTACACACCAGTGAATCTATCTTTGCGCTTGTATTTGGGTCATTGATTGAAATGAGTGTTCTTAATTCTTGAGCTTGAAGCAAAGATGTTAAGATTTTCTTCAACGAGTCTTTATCACAAGTGAACAAGAGATGTTTGCACATCGAATATGGATCAACCTCGGAGTCTGTCATGTTCATGTTCACCACCCCGGCTGCATATTGACCTGCTAGAGTGTGCATTATGTGATGCATTTTACAAGTTACAATATTTCCTAAATCGTCAGTGATCACATCCTCAAAGAAGCAGCGCCGTGACAATTCTAAGAAGTACTTCTCTCCAGCTTCGTCCAAACTTTGACCGTGCTCTGAGCTAATGAATCCTTGCGCTTTCCAGAGACTAATTAAATCATGCTTGTTGAAATTATAATCATCAGGAAACAAGGAACAATAGGCAAAGCAAGCTTTGAGACGAGTGGGCAGATCTATGTAGCTGAGATGTAAGACATGGTTCATGACATCTTCTTTTTTAGCACAAAATAGCAATTCTTTATTGAAAGATAACCACTTCTCCTTCTCTTTTCCATAGAGAAAGCTTGCTGCAACCTTTATAGTAAGTGGAACACCTAGGCAATTACCAGCAATGGCATGTCCTATCTGTTCCAATTCATCATTCCTTGTTTTCTTTTGTCCAAAGGCAAATGTGTTGAACAAAGACTCATAATCACGCGGTTCCAAGCCTTTTAATTCATAAGGCTCAACAGTCTTTGGTTTTGCAAAATCTGCAACTTCTTTAATACGCGTGGTCATCAAAACTCGACTTCCTCTTGCACCTGCAGCTAATAAGTCTTTTAATCGCTTCCCATGTGTTATACAAGCATCGTCTAGGACAAGTAAATAGACTTTTCCCTCGATCTCTTTTTGAAGTCGGCGTGCATACGTGTCAATTTCCTTCTTACTAGCAGTATTAGTAGGATTAGTTCCAGTAGTATCAGACCTTTGACATCCCAGAAGATCACTGAATGCCAACCCCTTTTGACAAAGATAGGATTTGGCAGGCTTAAGCTTTTGTCGATTACGCCTCCTGTTTGTACAAGATTCCCCAATTTCTCTAATGATTTGCTTCTCGTCTTTCATATCTGAAACTTGAATCCACATTCTTAAGTCAAAGTGGTTCTTAACCTTTTCATCATCATATACCAACTGAGCCAAAGTTGACTTTCCTATTCCTGGTGATCCAACTACAGGAATAACAGAGACATTGGTTTCATCTTGTCTCAGCGGTCTCATTAGCATGTCTATAATTATTCTTTTATCATCGTCCCTCCCAATCACTTTATTTTCAGAAAGAGTCAAGGACTGGGGGGGATCAAAGGGCTTGTTAAGTAAGTCAATTGAGCCGGATTCATTCAGCAACTGCCTCCCTACTCGATTTATGTCTTGTGCAATCTTCTCAATTCGCTTATCCATTAGTAAAGGGAAAACAAACTGCTTAGAAGAGGGGAAGAAACGACCGACCTCGTGTCCAACTCTGCTACTGGCATTGATCATTCTCTGCAAACCACTTATCAGGTACTCTTCCAGATTCCCATGCTGTTGTGCAACTTCAGAAAACCTCGTACCATTACTACGAGTAAGGATTTCATCCAGGAGGTCATCAACTTGATGAAGCTGAGCCACAAGGTCCCCGGTGCTACTTCGAAACGTGTTAAGCTTATCTCCTTCCAGTTTTGCCACTGCACCTTTAATCTTTCCCATTGCTTCTGCCAAAGTCTCTAGTTTCTGCATTGAAGAGAACGGCCATTCATTCTTCTTGCTGCACAAGGTCCTTTCAATGTTCTCCAATATGACACCTTCAGCTGCCATTCTTTGGTTTCTATTGAAGCTATATCTTTGATGGTACAGGTACAACAGGTTTTGTATTTTGTACTTTGTAGCAAGTGCTTCTGTAAAATGGAAACGTTCCTAGGAGCCGCCTAAGGTACTCCAATATTTCAAATTTGTTTTTCATGGTTGCATCATGCCAGCCACTTATTGGCACAACTGCCCACTGGGGAAGGAATCAAAATAATTTAACACCAATTATTTGTATTGCTTGCCTGCACTAACTATTTTCCACCCTTCTCAATAGTTGCATTATTTGTTTTTTCATGGTCTTTAGCATACAAGTTTGACTATTGGATGTCTTTTCAATATGTATAATTAGTATTTTTTTAAATATACTTTTTAAAAATATATATTTAGGCAATTCTAACCAAATTTTACGTAATGGTACTAATATTAAATATATTAGTAAAAAAACACAATTAAAATTTAAAAAATCAACCAGTTAAGACTAAATGTTACAATTAATAAAAACATACAAATGAACCATGATAGTAGTTAGAGCATCCTTGATGCTGAGATAAAACCAAAATTCTCAATCTTCTTTTTCACTTTTCTCTCTCCTCCATATCACCCAATTGAGTTTTTAAAATTGAGAATTGTTTCACTTCTTAACAATGATCTTTTACAAAATTCTCAATTATCTTATTTCTCTTATTTTGATATAATTTATCAAAAAATAAAGTGTTCAGATATATGTCAATATGCATATCAATTTGAAGAGTATAAAAAATCGTACATGGTAATATATTTTTTATAATTTTTTAAATTATAATTTTGATGATATTTAGATTTGAAAAATATAAAAAGTTTGTATATTTTATTTATCCTACTTGGCACTCTCTCAATGGCTCTCTCTCCCACCTCACTTTGCTTGAGATTTCTCAAAGAATTCTCAGTTGGTTGAGATTTTTGGGAAAATCTCAATTGTTGATATTTCTCAATTTACCCATTAAGAATTTTTTTTAATCTCAACAAAATCTCAACTCAATTGAGATTTTCTCAACTACCCATTAAGGATGCTCTTAGGATTGGAACGCCTTTTTAGATTTCCTTCTCTTTCTAATTACCTCTTCTTCATATTTTATTTATTTCCTTTTAATTTTGGCTTGATAAGAAACAATTGATTAATTGTTAATATTGTAGCTATTACCACTGGTGGAGCGTAATAGAGCTGTGAACGTGGGTGTTTGAAACTCTGAATCAAGTTTGGGTTGGTTATATATATATTGGGTGAGTAAACTTACTTTTTTTTTTGATACTAATTAAACATGAAATTAGATTAAATCAAAGAGATTACAAAGAGGTCCATCACAGTTAGGACAAGGTTTGGGTGAGGACATTAATATCCTCCAAATATACTTCCTTACAAAAGTCCGGAACATAGTTTAATTCCACAATGTCATGAACAAAAGCTCCATTTTTCCTCATCTCTTTAGCAAGGCTGTCCGCAAGCCTATTACTTTCCCTCGAAACCGCTTCAATCTTCAAACCAGGCTAGAGCGAAATGAGTTCCCTGCACCTCAAAACAATGTTATAATTTTCATCTCGAGTTATGTTGTTGGCCAATATTTTTTCCCTTGCATTAGCACAATCAATGATAAGAATAATATTACCACCAGCATACTCCTGGGCTAGGACAAGGCTTTGAGCAATAGCTAGTAATTCAACCATCAATGGGGATGTGGCTATCATGCATTTAGAAAGGCTCTTCACCCAAGTTCCATGTCTATTTCTAATGACAGTAGCAACTGAAGAAAAGCTTTTTCTGTCGACCCAAGAGGCATCACACGAAAAAATCCACTCATTTAGATCCCTGTATTTGTAAAGAACATTCTCCTGAGGTCGAATTTGGGAGAAAGTATAGCCACAAGCTGCCTAGAATTCACCTGCCATCACTCTAGCCTCTCTGGAACATTCATTCGGTGAAGTGTGAGTATTGTTAAAAATTGACTTGTTCCTTCTCAACCAAAGGTTCCAACAAGTAAAGGAGAATAAAGTGGCCCAAGGTATGGTAAGGGAAGATGGGCAATTGGTTTTGAGGTTGAGGTGGAGCCATTCCTCAAGGTTAAGGGTAAAGAAATTCTGGGGTAAGGGCATGAAAAGCTGCCAGAAATCCCACGCAAAGGAGCAGTCCCGAAGAATGTGGAGGGATGTGTCTGGTTGGGTAGGACAAAAGCAACAAGACGGAGAGGGGGAAATGCACCTAGTGTAAAGGTGTTTTTTGTGGGGTAGTTTATCAAGAGCAACCAACCAAAGGAAGAAGGCCACCTTAGGAGCGGTGTGACTTTTCCAAATCCAAGCCAGAGTAAAACAAGGTGGTTGATAATCAATGGCTTCGAGAGCCTTTGAGAAAGAAAATTTATTAAAATCCGTGAGTCCCGAGTAGATGAAGTCATCCTTGGTAAAGTCCAAGATAGAGGTAGCTAAAATCTCAAGCTTGATATTAGGAGGTAGGTAGTAGCCAATATAGGAGAGGTCCCAGGAACCTCTATTTATACAACTACTAACCTTGGTAATGACATCGGTTTGGGACAACGGACCAAGGAGTAGAGAGCTAAGAGGGCCCAAACTTAACCAACTAACCGACCAAAAGGGGACACTATTCCCGTTCCCATTTCCCCATTGAAGGGATTTTTTGAAAGTAGGCCAAACTTTTCCCAAACACTTCCACAAATAGGAACCATTTTTGAAGGATTTGAAGGACGCCTCAGTTCTTTTGTATTTTTCTTTAAGGACTCTCATAGCTAAGTTATCTTCAACATTAAGCATTTTCCACCAAATTTTAAGAAAGTGAGCCGAGTTAAGCGAGCTACAATCTCTAATCCCAAGGCCACCCTTACCAATGGGCTTTGCAATACTCTCCCATCCCAGCAGAGCCATCCCATTGCCATCTTTTTTACTCCAAAGGAAATTTGCCATGATTTTGTTCATTTCCTTATTTATATATGTAGGGAACATGATTCCCTGCATATAATAATTAGGAATTGAATAGAGAGTGGACTTGATAAGAACTAGTTTACCCGCCTTAGATAAGCACTTAGCTTTTCAAGAGGCTAACTTAGTTCTCATCTTGGTAACAATGAATGACACTTGATTTCTAGTAAGTCTTTTGCAAGAAATGGGGAACCCCAAGTAGGGACTGAGGTCTTTAGTTTCCTTCAGGTCAAAGATGTCATGGGATGCAAGTCTAGCCCAATCCTGGGTGTTGTTAGAGAAAAGGACCCTACTCTTGTCCATGTTAATGGTCTGACCAGATTTGGAGCAAAAAATATCCAGGACATTCTTAACAGCATGAAAATTTTCAGTATTAGCTTCCCCAAAGAGCAGGATATCATTAACAAAAAGTAAATGACTAATCCCAAACCCGCCCTTACCTATGGGAAAAGGCGTCCAGACACCTACATTAACGGAATCAACAATGACCTTGGAAAGAATATTCATGCAGATGATGAAACTTACTTAACAATCCTTTTAAGTTTGCTCCATATTTTAGTATGGTGTATTTTGGTGTGGGCGGTTTCCAGTCTGGAAGGAGTTATGCTGTAATATCAATAATTGGTGTTAAAGATTACAAATTGATTTACTTATACTCCAAGTATGAACCAAGATACTGATATCTTGGCAGCATTCCGAGTGGCCACTAATAGTAGATAAAATGATTTCTTTTACTTTTGAATTCCAAACACTTGAATTAGGATTCACTATACAAAGATTTAAGGTCATTTCTTTAATTTTCTAGAAGCGAGCCTATAGACTTTTGCTTTATCGTCTCTCTAAAATTGCAATCATGATAAAATCTTTGTTTATTTAAATTAATTATTACTGACTCCCAATCACATGAATTTTCTATGTAAAAATAATAAATATTAATTATGGCCAAAACTCAAAAGCAAATACACCAACTAATCTATCTATCTATATATATATATATTAAAAAGCGTAAGCACGGATTGCAATCCGCCACGTGTCACTCTCCTTTCATTTCAACAATATGTTTATCAACGTTATTCTCATAAAAAAGTGTCTATGAGAAGTTTCGAACCCGCGACCTTGAGTATGGAATATAAATGATCCAACCATTACGCTACTACATTATTGTTGCTTCTTTTATCAATTTTAATAGGAAAAATTGTCAAGAATAAGTCAACCTTTGCATTGACCGCTTTTAACAAGTCAACCTTCGTTTATTCCAGTAGCAAGTAAACTTTGTAACCACTTTTCTTTTAACAAGTCAAAACCGGCTATTATCTTTTATTAACCTATTTAACAGGTTAAAGTGACATGTGTCACTCTTTTATTGGACATTTAAAAAATTTTAATTTATATTTAAAAACAAAAAACAACTATCCCTCATCCCTTTCTCCTTCCTCCCCCATCATATATCAACCCCCCCCCTGCATCACCGCCCTCCAACCTTTCTCTCTCATCCTCCACCCCAAATCAGAACAACTGAAAATTCATGTGACTTGTAACTCCGAAAATTCAGTATAAAATTGTACAACTGAAAATTGCCAAAGTCGCAAAATTAAGGTGAAATTACAATGAAAAAACGTTGACAAATAAAGAAGATTATAAGGAAGTAAAAGGAAGATGCATACAAAATAGGGAAACGAAATGTAGAAAGTAGAAAGTGACAACAAATTGAAAGTGGCAATGGCGGAGAACAGAAAATGAAGGGAAAGGATCTGGGGAAAAGGAAAGGAGTGGATGTAAATGCAAAATGAAAGAAATAAGGACATCTTCTTGTTTTCTTGGCAAATTTTCTACACTTCCAATCAGCCCCTCCTTGGTAATCATGAAAACCTCGAAATAGTCCATGGCTCACTCATGGAGGTTTGAAAACAAGACTCGTCACACAGTCAAATACATTCATCATAGCAATCATGAGGTTGTCAAATATACTTAAGAAATTGAAAATATGCATAGTAGCAAAGAGTTGGTTATCAATTGAGAGGTCAACCAGAGAAGCATTCGAAGGAAAAGAGTCATAAAAATTCACATAAATATCCTTCAAAGCCCTCAACAAAGGCTTTGTTGGTCTAAGATAAAAATTAGACCAAACTATTGCTAGGTGTATAGTAAAATAAATATTAAGCTTGAAATTAGAATACTTACCTGGGCTTCCTTGTAGCAAAGAGTGGAGATGCTTAAGCAGGACAATTTTGTGCTTATAGTCAAAGAACCCAGCAGTTTAAAGACGTGGCAATTGAGGCTATAGGGAGAGATGAAAGTTGTTTGCTTTGGGATGGGCAAGACGGGTGCAGCACGAAAAAGTGCGGATGATTCGGCGGTTGTGGGCCGGTGAGAATCGGTATGAATCGGTGGGTAGCCATGGTTCAGGAGGACGAGGTTTGAAAAAAAAAGGAAAGAAAATAGAGAGATAAAAATTTATAACACAAATGAGGTTAATTGAGTGAAAGAATAAGAGAATTATATCAGACGATAAATTGGTTCGATCTAAGCTTACAAGCTTAGTCTCCATCACCAATTCCTTCAACTTTAAATATGAATTAATAAAATTCAACAATGTTTATCTAATTACTACTAAGATGGAATTCGAATTTTTCGATGTTTTTAGAGCTTAACAATTGACATTAATGGAGATTTACAGTTTTAATAAGAAGAAGGGGGAGAGAGAAAGTCAAGAAGTCAAAGGAAAGTGGGGAATTAAGAAGTGGGTTTACAAGTTTATCAGGTCACCGGTTAAAAAACTTGCAAAAAGAAAAATGGTTACAAGGTTTACTTGCTACTGGAATAAACGAAGGTTGACTTGTTAAAAGCGGTCAATGCAAAGGTTGACTTATTCTTGACAATTTTTCCATTTTAATAATCATATTATGTTTTCAATGAAAAACAATAATTTAGTTACATTAATTGCATTTATGAGTAATACTAATTTATAAACTTTTATTAATCTTTTTCTGCAACAAAATAGTTGTCTTAAATTACTAAAGTGGGTCTGAGGCTGTCAAAAAAGTACTAAAGTGTAATACAATATAAATCCCAGAGTATCGCCTGGGCTTAAATACTAGTATCCTACAAAAGATGAGATCGTTCACCATGCACCTAGGTGTACCGTATATGGACGGTACACCCGGCAAGCAACTTTACAGTTTATATACTATTTCCTTCCATTTTACATCACAAAATGCAAGTTACCTCAGTGGTTGGGCCTCTACCACTCTGTGCGTGTTAGAGGGTTGCGGGTTCGATTCCCCCCTCTACCACTCTTGATGTTGAAGGATGAAAAAAATAAGGAAAAGGGAAAAAGTAAGAGAAAAGAAGAGAAAAACTATGAAAGAAGTATAATAATTAGGTGGACCAAACTACCATTCATAGTAAAAGGGAGAAGTGTCTCAATTAAATAAAAACACCCCTAAATGGAAAAATGTCCCTTATATTGCTCATTTATTGGTTTTTCATGTTCTATTATGATATTTGTACTCATTTGAATTTTTTTCTCATTACTTGTATTATCTTCTGTTACTCTATGTGGTCTTTATTTTAACACATTAGAAAATATGTATATTTGTTCATTAAAAGATATGTTGTTAATTTGAAAGATATATTGCTCATTTTTTATATTTTCATCATCAGTAATAATATATGCATGTTTACTCATCAATATTGAATTATATTATTGCTTATTTCCAAGTTATAGTGTAATCTATTTGCTCATTTGAAAATAATGTTTCTCATTTACTTTATTGTCTTCTATTACTCTACCTGGTCTTATTTTAACATATTATAAAATATTTTTTTGCTCATTTTAAGATACATTGCTCATTTGAAATATGTATTCCCCATTCTAATGATATATTTAACGTGTAACAATATACACATACGAATTCATCATTCTAATGATATATTTATCAACGTGTAAAAATATACACATGTTTACTTATTGATAAATAATAATATAATTGCTCATTTGAAAGTTATATTGATCATTTACGTGTTTTTCACGTTCTAGTACCCACATATCTACTCATGTCAAAGCTATATTGCTCATCTCATTATTTTTTGGACCAATATGCATAAAGTAATAATATACTTTAATTCCGCCCATTTTCTCAAATGAGCAATTACTTCAGTCTTGAGCAAATAATTAATTCCGCTCATTTGAAAGTTATATTGGTTATTTGCGCGAATAAAAAATAAGCAGATCTTACATTCTTGAGCAAATAAATACATGTTCATTTGCGCAGTGAGTAGAATTTTACTTCCTAGCAAAATAAATATACTCATTAGAGAAAATGAGTACATTTTTTTACTCCTGAGCAAATTAATTCCACTCATTTGCTCAAATGTGCAGGATTAGCCATCAATGTTTACTAATCAATTTTTTTTAATCTAATTTCTCATTTGAAAGTTATATTACTCATTTACTTGTTTTCACGTTCTACTATGATTTATTTGTTCATTTGCAAACAATATAGCTCATTTATTTCTATTATCTCTTTACTCTATTTGGTATTATTCTAACACATTAGAAAATATATATTCGCTCATTTTAAGAAACATTTCTCATTTGAAATAATTCTTTCTCACTTTTTATATATTCATCAATAATGTGTAATAGTATATACTGTACAAATTTATTTATCAACAAAGAATTATATAATTTCTCATTTGAAAGTTACGATGCTCATTTAGTTATTTTCATGTTCAAGTATAATCTATTTGCTCATTTGAAAATAATATTGCTCATTTACTTATATTATCTTCGGTAACTCAGTTTCATTTCCATTAAATGAAGTATCCAATCTATCACGAGATATATTTCTTTATTGATTGAAAAATCTCTAATTGTGACCCACTGGTATTGTATGCAAAATTCATCACAGACAGGGTTACATCTGTAAAGTTAACTTAGAATTTGGAAAAAGAATTACTCAAGATCCGGAGTAGGCAAGTTATGTATAAGAAGAGTCTCGTGTTTCTCAGATTTAGTTGGTGCCATCTCTTGACCCTCACTCTTGTATATATAAGTGATTTTTCCCTTGAAAAAATACTTCCAGCAGGTCATCAAAGCATCGCTTTCTGAGACGTCACCTGCAAGGCGTTTCTACAACATGATGGGGCAAGATGAGAAACCTTACATTGGAAGATGGTACAGAATACTTGTCAATATAATTGTCATTGCACAGCAAGGTCAAGAAAAAAAATCATAACAACCCTTGTTTGCTTGTTCTCTCTATCAATGAAAATTCAACAACACCATTGATATAACTACAACAATTATAGGCTTTAGTAGCAATTTTTTTGCATCAATTAACAATTTGCTAGAATAAATAAAAAAAAAGCTTAAATAACTAAGTCTATGGTAGCCTTTTTGAAATTAATACGAAAGCCTATAAGAAAATTGATGCAAAAACCTCAAAATACCGAATCCTGTATGCTATGCTCTACAAAATTTTGGCTCAAAACATTCAACCTACCGCCACTTCCAAAAATTCACATTCAAACCACAACCACTCCAATTTTCAGTTTCAAATTTTCACCCGATTTCAATATAGCCCACTTTCAATTCATAGAATTGAATTGACCTAATTAACGAAATATCTTCAGTTTCGTCCGGTATCTCACGAGTGAATTCGTCATTGCCTATCATCGGAGATTGAGTCGACTCAGAGAGCACGACATTGAGTGAGAATGACCACCATTTTGACTCGGTGCCAAAGCTGGTACTCGACAGTAGTCTACAGACAAGTACTTCCGTCATCAATGACTTCCCCCTAAGTCGATCCTATCAAGGTCCTCTCTCTCGTTGCAATTTTGTGGTTGATTTTGTATTGGCTCTTTGTCTCATTGATTCGTCTGTGTGTGTAGTCAGTGGTGCAGTATTGTGCGCGTGGTGCAGTCAAATTGTGAAGCAGAGACATTGAGTTTAACTGAGATAGTGCGGTGAATAAGAGGTAAGTTCTTTACTTCTAATTATTAATTGCAAATTAGTGATTGTTGATTGAATTGTGAGAAAGTTAATTATTTTGAATTAGTGATTTTCATGGTTTATGTGCTGGATTCGGTGCTTAGCAGTGATTGTTGTTATGATCTTAGATAAAACTTTTGCTAAAGTTACAAAATCCATTACTACTGGTGTTTGATTGTGCACAACAAGATCTTGACTTGGGGAAAGTGGTTGTTTTATTGTTTCAGTTTACCAGAATTTGGTTTGACTTGGTTGTATCGAGTACCGATATGCTCTTTAGTGTGACAATGCTAATTAATCTTATGAAGCAATCATATCCAGTATAAATCTTATATTTGGACACATTTGAGTTTGGGGTAGTGAAACACAACTGATTGAACTGAAGTGGGTGTGCCCTAGCAAAGAATAATCCATGTTTTCCAAGAGAAAGAAATATCCGTAATCTACATTGAAATTGCTGAGTTTGAGTCTTGTGTTGTCGCTTTTGGATAGGTATGTTCTCAGGGATAATGAGTGGCTTCATTCCATTTATTCTACTAGGAGGCAGCAGGTTCCCGCGTATTTGGATGCCTTTTTTTGCTGAGATGTAAGCTACACAACATAGTGATAGTATGAACTCCTACTTTGATGGATATGTGATTGTCGTCTACCAATCTTAATCCGTTTTTGAGCTCCATGAAAAGGCTGTAATTCACATTTATGATATGTTAGTAGAAAACTGACTGCCCCAACAAACTATGTGACATTAGAGGCAAACTAAAACAAGAAACCTAAATAAAGCTATGGGAAACAATAAGAGCCTTAAAGGTTCATCACTAGCTGATAGTTACATTTATATATCACCACTAGCTGCACTAGGAGGAAAGTATAGTGTTGATATTTTTATCTTGGAAAAACAAGGCCATCAGTGGGGACCTAGTTGTGTAGATATTATCACCCACTACAAGCCCATGTTTTTTTAATCAGAATTCATTACTGTTGGTTCTTTCGCATAAGTATACATGGATAAGTAGCCTCAACTACTGGATTTAGAGACATACTATAATGTATAACTAGAGACTGAAAATTCGTCAATTTCGATTGGCAATAGGCTTAGAAGTAGTTTTTAGCTATTATCTGTACCTTCTATGTATCTTGTTTAAATTCACAGTTAATAGCTTTTGTATAGTTGCTTCTTTTTCAGCTTGTTGTTTAGTTGAGATTGGGTTAATAGAGTGGAGTTGACATCTAATTTTAAGATACGACGTGGGCAGTTTACAGATCACGAATATGTTTTCGCATGCGAGTCTGTGGTGTAAAGTGATGGGTGGTGGGGTTGATATAAGAAGAAGAAGTGAAGAACGTGATGGATAATCAAGGGTAATAGTTTTATAGCTGACGCGTTTATGTTTACCTGAACTCCTAAGGCTTTTTGCTGTGTTTATATTTGTTTTTATTTTGGTGTCTGCATGAGAAATCCTGAATGGCCTTAACAGTGTACTAGTTGCTCATAAAGGAAACCATGAAATTGTTGATTGCAAATTAGGTAATAACTTGAAATTTAGATGTAATATTATCACCCACTATAGTTGGGTGCAGACCGATCGCTATCTAGGATTATACCTGTCTTTAACCTCCCACTTAGTGGCAGTTCTTGCTTTGCATCGTAGAGTACAACATGCAAGTTAGGGTGTATGTTTATGTTCTTTTGATTATTCTTGGTGGATGATTTCATTTCGTTGCTCATCCATGCAAGCAAGTCTTCTCAAGCAGTTTTAATTCCTTTAACCAAAAATTCCATGTACCCTCTGAAATCAATTAATGCACCATCTGAAGGCTCATAATCAAAGGTTATTCTCTTAGTTTTCCTTGATCCAGCTTTTCCCTAATGTAAGTTTCCTGATTGGTTCGGCTTATTGTTTGGCTCTTCAAAACTCGAGGGTTTTTCCTTTGCTCCTCTAGGAAGTGATGATGAAGGGCTATGCATGATTTTTTGGGCATTTTCCTCGAGTAAAAGACAAGTAACCAGCTTATGCTTCATAAGTTTCAGCTCACTTGCAAAAGCACGTCTCGAGTGATTGTCATCACTTGACGAAATGCAATCTTTTTCAGTCTCTCTGAACTCCATCTGTGCTGCTGATCCTGATTACTCATTCTAACAAAAATTGCCAGAACGACCTTACATCAATGTGATGCCTGATAAGCAAAAAAAATTAGTACACGAGTTATCATTGTATTTTTCGCTGATCACATTCACTACATTAAAAAAAATAGTAATCACTTCCTACAGTCGATAAATCAATATGAAAAAGAGTGAATGATTTTAGAGGTGAACTCAAAGCTGAATATTACGAGCCCTACAAGTATAACCGGAATTATCTAGTGAATAACAGGCTAGCTCGTGTGCCTAATGATCAATGGTTGGATCTTCTTACATATTGGGATAACGAAAAGACCAAGGTATGTTATTTCATACTACTGATTATGGTACGACTATGATTGTAAGATTGTGTTTCTTTGATCAGATATTTGCATGCATTTCTTTCTTTACGTATTTGGTTGATTATGTGAATGTTATTGTTTCCTGGAATAATTTACAATTTATATTAATCTTATATATTTGTTGCCTATTATTAATAAGTTACAGATGTAATTTATAGGATGATTATCCTTTGACTCAAGGATGGGGAGGTTATAATTGAGTCTTACCATGGAATTTTCTGGCGTTTAGGTAAAGTATGGTTTTGTAAAGTGAATTAAATGCTCTTTTAGTAATATTTAGCTTTTTTTTCTTTGTTTTTGGCAGGTATTACTATAGAGTTGGAAGTAGCAGAGTAGCGCCTTTTTGGTGAACATATGCGGCAATCAAGAAGTTTTTTTTTTCTATTTATAAGTAACATTTGGTTTGTACGTAACTGCTTATATGATTATGGAGATATTAGACTCCCTTTTGATAAGAGGATGTCAATGTAAATTTTGCTACCTTTGAAGTTATTATATTATATATAGTGTGATAGATATTAGACTATCACTTTAATGTCTTTGAAATTATTAGCTAGGTAACTCTGACACTTGTGCACATTTTTATATTTGCAATATGATTGCGATTATTTAGCTATAATTCATATCACTTAAAGTGACAATTATAATCTATACAAGAATAGTAGTCATTTGTTAGTAGTCTCTTGAGAGGCAATTGTAATTGATATAATAGAATCAAAAGAAATGACAATTATTTTTTTTGTGGCAATTTCAATTGACAATAGTAATTAGTAAAGATATATCATTGTCTTTGGTGGCAATTACAATCGCTGTAAATTGAAAATAGTGGTGATTACAATTGATGCTAAAACTAAATGGAGGTAAACCAAAATAGGAAATTAGTGATGATTGTAATCGCCACAATAATCGTTGGTATAGCTTCAACCCTTTCGTGGCAATTAATTTGGCCTACCCCAGCGATTGTGAAAATCGCTTCGATATGCTATAGAGTCAATGGATCTCGTGACGAATAGTCATTTGATGCTAAAGGTTTTCGCGACAAAATACTAAAATAATCGCCATGAATGTTCCTTTTTGTTGTATGTCATGACATACAAAACATTGACATACAATGAAAATTCTGTCTATCCATTGATGTAATATCCAAAAAAAATCAGTTGCCAACATTGACATTAAGCATAACAGTAAGCATACTGGTGCTTGTTTGCTTGTTCAACAGTAACATTGACATTCATCTCAATCATAACTACCCTGGACTAGCTTCTTCACTCGCACCCGTCCCTGATGCGGGAACCCTTGCATATTTGACACCACCCCGGGGTGCCGGGATGGCGCAACGCTTCCGGGCGACGACCTAGCAACCCTTACATACTTATCACTACACCCGGGTCTTTGAAGTGCAGCGTGTCGCTGAGTAGGAGACTCCCCCACGTATTTCATTTATCGATTCATGTCATGATATGGGGCTATGTAAAACACTGGCCGCCCTAAACCTACCGCAACTCTCCTCCTTTATCCGGACTTGAGACCGGCAGTGAATGTCACACAGACACTCACAGGCGGAGTTAAGCAAGAACAGTTGTCGAAACAAACAAATAATTTAAGGATTTCAATGAGTTACATCCCATTCCTCCTCTCTTGGAAACTGTTAAATCCCCATAATGAGGTGCTTTTCCTTCTCTAGATTTGGTCAAGTTTGGATCTAAAACTTCCAGGGAATTCAGGTATTAAGTTGGTTGCGTGCAGTTTAAAATTTTGACCATTTTTGTTGCTTGGAACATAGGTGTACTTAAGAAAGAAAATACAAAAAGTGTGAACCGGCCGCTTCTCACGTGAGCCCAAAGCAAGCAGTCCAAGTGATACGAGTCGTTTGCGTATACAAATTAATAATTTATTATACCTATTTTAACCTCCAAAATACATACATAGTAAAGGATAAGTAGGGTCGATCACGCCGAGAGACTAACTAATTCACTATAAACCAAAGTATGACTAATTAGCAACTATTCACAAGTTAAACTAAAAACAACAATTAATACATACTTACCTATTTATATAGAATGGGGGTTTTGTAAGATAATATTGATGAACTAATTAACGGAATAAAACTATTCTATTATTTACAAGTGGTGACGACAAGAAAAACCTATGTAGCCCATAGATATTTAGATAACCATGCTTTTGAACTTGGACTTAAACACCTTCAAATTACCGATTGTAATTAATAAATTAACTGTGGAGTCTAAGATAACAAAGGCTCCCTATCTTCCCGTAGTATCAATCAATCTTGAACTAAGCCTAAGATCAATTCTAAACCAAACTAACCTACACAAGTATCTTTGCAACGAGCGTAAATTAGAATTAGAAGCATTACGAACTAGGAAGACCTCATTAATCCTAACAAGTCATACACATAAATATATAAATCAATTAGACCAATCATATCCTCTAATCTAAATCCGTACCATCTTTGCAAGTCAAATTTAGATTAGTTGTTATTATGGTTTATATAATTTAAAGTAAGCCAAACTATATAAATAACAATAGTCACCAATTCAATTTATGAAAGATAACAAGATTGACAACCATAAACAAGTTGGAACCATAAACTTCAGAACAAATATGCTTAAATACTAATTAAAAATCAGAACATTATCAATGTATTTAACATCCAAAAGCTAAAACATAATCAATCTAAAATACAAGAGTAGTAATAAAATCAACAAGGTGGAAATTAAGGGAATTAGGGAGAGAAGAACTTATGTAAATAGCCCAAGCTCGTCGAGTCTTGCTCGAAGATGGCATTGCGAAACAAGTCGACTCCCTCACTAACCTTGGATGAAAGACTAACCCTTCTCCAATGGTTGTCTTCTTCTTTCCCAATTACCCAGAAAATCTGACCCTCGAAGTCTCTTGCTCTCTTGCACTCTATGTAATTGCTAGCGTACCCATAACAGATGGGGAATTGATAAATTTATACTCAATTCGTATTATAGAGGTATGTGATAAAAGAGATGGGTAAACATGAAAAGATAAAATTAGGTTTAAGATAAACTTTATCTTCTCCCGATCTGTATATTGCTCAAACTCTCTTCTGATTTTATCTTCTTGATTTAATTAATTGGGCAATAGAAATCAGATTGAAGAAGATAACTCAAGCCCTTTGTTTCTTCGCTGCGCCTCTTTTATTCACTTCTTTCCTCTGTTTTCACACGTGTAGACTTGTATATTTGCTGAAGTTGTAGAAGTTTGGTGATCCAAACTTACGAGAGCCAACTAATGGAGCAAGTTAGTGCCTTTGAGCCAAGTCCAAATTCCATCACCTATATTTTATTTTAATGAATAAAGAAACACCAATTAAGCTCAATTTACTTGTAGTTACAATACTGTATAAATAAAAACTATAATAAATAAAAGTATTAAAAATCCTAGAATATCGTATAGAAGACAATCAAATTAGCTAAAATTAGGGGGTAAAAATATCGACAATTGCATACTTATCACCAAGGATTAAAAAAAAGTACCGCATCACACAAACCCAAAAAACGTTGCTGCCAGGGTTTCTTCAACCTAAGCACTAGACTGAACTCAATGCTCAACAATTGGGGGAAATAAACCTAAAATTCATTCTCTGAAATCGAAATCAAAGATGAATATCCATCAATTCGACCTTAACAGCAATTACACTGAAGAATCTAGCAATCCAATTGGTGGAAGAACTGCAAATTTTAAAGAAGAATTTACATCTTATTTGAAAGTAGTGAGGAAAAACTTCAACTTGAAGATATTGATAGACAAATTTCTGAAATACTTGTTGAACATGAAGGAATGGATCTCCAGATTATTGAAGAAATTAACAACAATGAAGGTAATTCGAAAATCAATTGAGTTTGTAAGTCAAAAATTAGGTTTATATGTTCATATTGGTAACTTTCTTCTAAATTCAATTGAGTTTGTAATTTTGCTCAATGATGTATAAAAGAATCAGATTATTCATTCAGTTGTTATTCTTTCTCTTGAGTTTAATTGTTGCTGGAATTCATCAAAAAAATACGGGAAATTTAATTGAAGAACAACCCAACAGCATTATAACACTTCCTTTACGTTTCTGTAGCTTTACTTTTAGTTACAAAAACTTAACTTTTAGTTAAGATATCTTAACCTTTAGCTACTTAATATTAACTTTTATTTATTAAACATTAACTTTTAGTTTCTGTAGCTTTACTTTTAGTTACAAAAACTTAACTTTTAGTTAAGATAGCTTAACCTTTAGCTACTTAATATTAACTTTTATTTATTAAATATTAACTTTTAGTTTCTGTAGCTTTACTTTTAGTTACAAAAACTTAACTTTTAGTTAAGATAGCTTAACCTTTAGCTACTTAATATTAACTTTTAGTTATTAAACATTAACTTTTAGTTTCTGTAGCTTTACTTTTAGTTACAAATACATTAACTTTTAGTTTCTGCAGCTTTACTTTGAGTGAGGGTTTTGTGGATTGACATTGTGATTATCACTTTGTTACATGTTTGAGACCATGAGAGTGGCTTAAATATGTGATCTAGGTAGTTTTATGCACCCTTGAGAGAGGGCTTAGAGCTAGTTAAGAGTCAATAACCTCAATTAGTTGCTTGGTTTTCTTTCCTCCATGTTTCACCCATCAAATTCCCTAAATCATGATTGGTTGGTGTTGGATTTCTTTCCCTAATCCTATTTGATCTTTGGTACTTAGTTTTTGTTTAATAGATTTTAGTTGGTAGTTGACACCTTTCGATTCCTTTTCGGCCTAGCTTATTGTTAAATTAACACATATCAATGTTCCTTAGTCCTTGTGGAAGAATGACCCTTACTTACCACTTTACTTAGTTTAGTGGTCTAGTTAGGTATTAGTTTGATTTTAGGGGGATTAGTAACAACCTAATTTTCCCTATCAAAATGGCGCCGTTGTCGGGGACTTCGGCTTGCATTGATTTGTGTTGATTAGATGAGTCTAGGTCATTGTGCATAGTTATTTTTTTTATTTTTATTTTTTTTATAAGTAAAAAAAAAAACAAAGAAAATGGCAAGCACCTCTTTTCCTCAATTTGAAAATGAACCCTTTTGGAAGTTCTTCAATAGACTTGAGGACTTTCTAAATTACCATGGGTATAATCTTTGGGAGGCTTGTGAGATAACTTATTGGGGGTTAAATGAGTATACTACAGAAGTGATTGAGAATATGTTTAATGGTGAATTTCGAACTATATCTTTGGATGAAGCTTGGAATTTCTGCACGTGGTTTGCTAGGGATACCTATGATAGGGAAGCTTATGTCAATTGTCAGGATTCTACCAATTATTGCATGAGGTCCCTTGATGTGTCTAAAGTTCTCCTAGCGAGCCTAATATGCATGATTCTAGTCCATCTCTTTTATATGATCATTGTAACGAGGTACACTCTAACGTGAATGATATTCATGCTACTTCCCAATATTCTTCAAATTTTGGCATGAATTTCAATGATGCGCCTCATGACCCTATGATTAATCCTCATGTGCTTGATTGTGATCCTTCTCCTCAAATTGGTTTTCAATTTTCTTTGCAATCCGAACCATCAAAATCTAGTTTTGAGCTTCTTCTTGATCAACTTGTTAATGGAGAAATGACTTGTGAGATAAGTTCTAATTTGAATCCTTTTGAGACACAAATTTTAGAATTTATGAAGAGCGAAATGAAAATAAATAACATGTTGAATGAGGCTATTAAGGAAGAGTGGAGGAAAAAGGGTGATCTAGAGGCTAAATTATCATCATTGTTTCATGAGTTTAATGCTTCTCAAGGTTTTGTGTATGATGATGACGATTTTGAAGAGATTAAAACAAATAGAACCAACTTGAACTCTCTTTCAAAAAGCCTTGACCTCACCCTCTCTACCCCCATCCTAAATCCTTACTCCACCTTTGTTCTTTCTCACATGAATGAAGAAGCAAAACTAGATGATAGGGATGCGAAAAAAAGAAGTCAATTTAGAGCCCTTTCCTAAATCCGATCGTCAATCCATCGATGACCCTTCACGACAAATTGAAAATGACCTAACATTGTTAAGGGCGCGGTTGATTTATGAGGGTTTGATTAGGAGTGATGATGATGTGACTTTTGTTGAGAGTGAAAGTCACGTTGAGGGGGATGAGGTATCTAATCTTGGAAATTCATGTTATCATATCTCTTCCTTGCCGAGTGAAGACCTTGACCAATTTGAGAGTGAGAGGCCTCATTTGGTGATTAATGATGTTTTTGAGGTTTTAGACGATGGCAAAGTTGTTTATAGGGAATCATTGGTTGAAAAAGTGTGTGAGTCGAAGACTTGCGATATAGGAGAAGCCATTTGTGAAACCTTAGTTTCTATTCTTTCACCTCATATCCTCTTTTCACGAAAGCTCGACCTACTTCCTTCCCCTCCCATCTCATTGCCTTATTTTCTTAATATATCTCCACTAGATGAGCCTCTTGCTTCATTTTACTTTCAAGTGCCCCATACGGTCGTTCTTAGAGGAAGAAGTGAGATTGCCAAGAAAAATGAGTTTCTTGAGGATAGTTTGCCACTTTATTCTTCTTTGTCTTCTTATTTTGATTCCTCTTCTTATTTTCTTATATTCCCTTTTGACCCTTCTTCTTTTCGGCATTCCTCTCCTCATTGGCATGGAGTTGCATTACACTTCATGGACACTCTTTATTTTGTCATTGCATACTTAATAATGATTGAAATGTGTGCGAGTGCATATGACAAACTTTTGCGATCTTTGTCGGGATATTAATTAGAAAGGTCGTGCTTAGGACCTTAAACAAGCCTTTCTCGGGAAGTAACCCGTGTTTATTGCTTTTATTTTTACTTATGTTTTTTTTCTTTAATATTGATTTAGGTACATATTTTTAGCAAGATTCACTCTACATAGCATATGGAAAACAAACACGGTTTTGAAGAAGGTTGATTAGAAAGGGAACAATTGGGTCATTTGCGGGTATTTACACTCACCTACTATCCGGTAGCATCCTATCTTCTCTCTTTTTCTAATGATTTATGTTTTGTGGAACATATGTTTGTTGGTTGAATACTTATTCTCCCCTCCCTCCACTGATTCCATCTTTTTTTAAGCATTGAGGACAATGCTTCAAGTTTGGGGGAGTTATAGCTATTCGCTAGCTTACGGGAGATGTATATACTTTTTTTCTTTATACTTCCTCCGTTCCAAATTAAATGCAACAGTCAATATTTTGCACTATTCACAATATGTGCTTTGACTAAAATTTGAGCTTTACACATAATGAAAAACATAGTCAAGTGGGATCTTGTTAGATTCGTCTGGTTAAATACTTTCGTAATATCAACTTTTTATAATTTTTACTTATATATTATAGTGGATATTAACCGTTAAAGTTATGTCTCGGCAAGCGTAAAAGGTGAATTGTGGCATTTAATTTGGAACGGAGGAAGTATTTTCAATAAATGTCAAAACCCAAAAATATTTTCTTTTTCTTTCTCTTCTCTTCTTCTTTCTTTTCTTTTCTTTTCTTTCCCTTTTTTTTTTCCTTTCAAGAGAACTTTTCTTTTTTTATAAAAAAATCAAAATACAAAAAATTGAAATTAATAAAATCCAAGAAAAGCCAAAATTCAAGGCTATTTTCTTTGAAATAGTCTATGATGACGCAAGCGAGTGGAAATGAGAATGGAATTATGTGACCTAATAAGTTTGGAACATGTGTAGATTAGGGAGTTTTGAGATGACTTAAACTTCGTTGCTTTGCCATCAAGTCAAATAGCTCATAAACAAAAACAACAAAATTCTCCTTAAATAAGTCACTTAGCTCTATCCTTCATGATATAGGAAGTCCTTACTTGGTTCTCATAACTTGAGTCCCTAGTGCATTAGATGATCTACCCCAAATAGCTTGGCATTTTCACCATCCCATAAAAAAAAGATAAAAATTTGGTTTCATGAAAAGGCTAGTAGCCTCGAAAAAAAAAATGAAAAAGAAAAAAAAATGCATGTTTTCAATAAGAGTTCCGAAAGGGTGGTTAGTAACCAAAGTCCTAGAGCATTCCAATGCTCAAGTGGGGGTTCGAAAAAGTGAAGTAGAACTCCCTAGTGGCGACGGGATCGCTGCGGCTTGAGTATGAATGTTTTTCCTCCTAGTGCGTCTCCGACCGAGTACTTGGTACCGTGCCTGAGAAACATGTCTGCCTCGTGAGTGGACGGACCGCACAAAGAGGGCGAAGACCAAGCCCCGCACTCATTGGTAGTTGCATCACTTTTTCCATATCTTCATCTCCATAATAATGAAAATGCTAAGTTTGGGGGAAAATATTACGCACATTGAGGACTAGAGTTACTTGAGCCGGTTTTCTCATCCTATACATGAGTTTGTGAACTAAATGACCCTTGTAGCAATGGCGTTGAAAGTAGTGGAAGAGTTAGAGAATTTGTTGAACTTACACCTTAGTTTAGCTCATCTCATAACCTCCTTCTCTACTCATTTATTGTGTTGGAATTGAAAGAAAACATTCTCATATATGCTTGCTTGTGGTCCACTCTTGACTCCATCTCTCACACCTTGGTGATGTTGCCATTCTTGGGTTGTTGCTTGTTTGAGTTGGTGTGTTGGCTTTGTGGGTATGCCTTCTGAAAACCCTCACGAGACCATCCTCGTCCACTAGGGTCATCCTAGGGGTTTAAAGGGCTTGTTGCATAAGATAAATGCAACCGTGATTCCTACGAAAGTGAGTTAGTTTTTCTTTTTCGTTTTTTCTTTCTCTATTTGGTGATCTCATTTTTTTTTAGTTTTGTTGAGTCACCTTTTTGCATCCTCCTTGTTATCCATGTTGATTTGCTTGAGGACAAGCAAAGAATCAAGTTTGGGGGAGTTTGATGAGTGATATTTATATCACTCTAAACCTCTTATTTTCCTTTGATTTGAATCATTTTTCTCCATTATCTAACAATTTATAGTTTCACTTTGCTCAATTCACGTTTTGTTAGTGATTGTAGCTCTTTTGTAGATTTTTACTCTTTTCGTTCATTTTCTATGACCTTTTTATGCCATTTCATTCGTGTTGTATGTAGGTACTATCAAAGTAATCTTTTGATTTACCTACAAAAGCCCAAGAATGCATATACAAGGTTTAGAGCATGAGTAATGAAGAAAGAAAGGCAAAAGGAGGTTAAGGAAGCAAAATCCACCAAGTTTCCATCATGTCTTGCACAATAGTTGACTTCAAAAGCTCATATCTCAAAAACTAAACATTATTTGGTAGTGATTCAAGTTGGAGATTGAACTTCATCTCAATAGCTTACCAACAAGAGTTCACACGCTTGATTCCGACAAGAAACGAATGAGTTATGACCTTTACAAGTCCAACTGTCCTGTGCTGACGGATAGGGTGATCGCCCGATCCACATCTTTATCGGCCGAAGCTTCGCCCGATCCAGATAGTCATCGCCCGATCACGTCAGTTTTCATTTCCAAGAGTTTCTGCTTCGTGGTGATCGGGCGATCATCACTATAGATCGCCCGATCACTGCGGGTTTGCGAAAAAGTCTATTTTACTTACTTTTTCCCTATTTGCCCTTAGTTGGTGGGTTGTATAAATACTCTTTTTACCTAAACTTAGGGAGAATTCTGATTTTCAAACTTGGAACCTTGAAGACCCTAGTTTTAGCGAGGGTTAGCCTTCGTAGCTTAGTTTAGAGAGAAAAGTCAGAAAACTCAAAGAGAGATTGAAGATGAGAGCTTCAAGGGTGACAACTTGTATTCAAAGTTTCAACAATCTATAAATGAGCATTTCTTACTCTATCTATCTTTTTTTATTGCTTTATCTTAATTGTTTTTCTTAGATTAATTATTCATGCTTTGTTTAATTATTTATGGTCTATTTTGTTTAGTTTAATGGTAGATTAATGTTTAGTATCATGATATTAGTTGTTAATTTCACTAAAGCTCTCATTTTTGTGTTTATGGAGTAGTTTGTTGGGTAGTGTTTGGGTGAAAACCCAACTATGATTGATTTTGGGTGTTTGAATCTGAAATTAGGAGTTTGATTAGGCTTATTAATTGATTAATGGCATGATTACTATTTGCTTGCATTCTAGTTGGCCACTTGGATGTTTGTTTTATTGATGCCTTAATCAAATTGAGAGAGGAGATTAAGGTTGACATTTATGCTATTATCTTGCTCAATTACTCATGAGAGTGAGATTCGAGTGAGGGTTTTGTGGATTGACATTGTGATTATCACTTGGTTACATGTTTGAGACCATGAGAGTGGCTCAATTATGTGATCTAGGTAGTTTTATGCACCCTTGAGAGAGGGCTTAGAGCTAGTTAAGAGTCAATAACCTCAATTAGTTGCTTGGTTTTCTTTCCTCCATGTTTCACCCATCAAATTCCCTAAATCATGATTGGTTGGTGTTGGATCCCTTTCCCTAATCCTGTTTGATCTTTGGTACTTAGTTTTTTGTTTAATAGATTTTAGTTGGTAGTTGACACCTTTCGATTCCTTTTCGGCCTAGCTTATTGTTAAATTAACACATATCAATGTTCCTTAGTCCTTGTGGAAGAATGACCCTTACTTACCACTTTACTTAGTTTAGTGGTCTAGTTAGGTATTAGTTTGATTTTAGGGGGGTTAGTAACGACCTAATTTTCCCTATATCAGAGTCATTTGCACAGATCGGAAAGAGTCCTCACCGTGGAGAAAGGGGAAACCATTCAAATGGCCTTGGAATTTGGTTTGAAACCGATGCAATCATATAGACAAATGAGTGGTGAAGCAGGGGGATAAGATTGCTTAGGATATACCGTTAAAGACCACTTGAATTTCTGTTACAAGCTGAAAATGTTAGCAATAGAAGGTGGTGATGCACAAACAGTTGTAGGTAACTTGTACCAAAAGCTTTCGGATGACGCAAAGTTCTTCTATAGAGTGAGATTATTAAACTTCAACTTTTGATTACTGAACCATAACTTTTGATGCGAAACCTTAACTTTTAATTACTAAAACATAACTTTTGATTGCTAAACATTAACTTTTAATAACAAAACTATAACTTCTAAATATTGAAGATTAACTTTACAATACAAATATTTACATCCTGTGCAATCTTTCGAATATCTTCATCAGTTGGTACACCTTCAGGTAACTCAAACTCAATCTTGTTGAGATGGTCCATCTTCTAAGCGAGCACAAACTGGATAAGTATCCATATCCATAATAGAAGTACCAAACCCAGCTTTATTTTCTTCCATTACTCTTTTTTCAAACGAATCAGTGTCCCAATAAGAAATCGGAAGAAGTTTAGAAGATGCAAGAAAACCTCAAAATTTAGAGCGATGTAAAATATATTATCTCTAAAAATAGTATACAACTTCCAACCCAGTCAGATTTTTCCCCTTTCTTCTTCCTCCAATGATGTATTGCGTGCCCCGTCATTTTCAACACAAAACTACACCAATCAAAAGTAACAACCTATTATCTACCGTCCGATTAGACTTCGGACACAAAAATGTGCTACAAGCGTATAATACAAACAACCGCTTGAAGTCCTCATATGTGGGTTTAGGCATCCTAGAATCAGTAGGTGTCATTACCTCCTTCAATTGAATTAAAGGAATGCCATTAGATCTCAACTTAACATCAAATCTACTATACCATTTAGCCATCAACTCTGTGTCTCGAAATGACTCAACAATGTCATTCCCTTTATTTCTAGGCAAACAAAAAGCGTCATGAACATCGTCAGTAGTCAAATGTATCATATACTGGTCTATAGTTAACATATAAATCACATCATTAAATCTGTCCAATAACCAAATACCTAAACCCTTAGAACAATCACCAAGTTTTAACTCTAAAAGACCTCCAAACCCTATGGAATTAACATCATCAACTTGTCCAGGAGATAATGCACGTATAAGTTCATACAAAGGTCTTGGTCTGCAAGAAAATTTTAACTTCCTGCAAGAATAAAAACAAGCTCATTACAAACTGATGCAATATCACGTAAATGAGACGAACAAGCTCATTACAGGACTCGCGGCAGCTACAAATCCAGTCCCATTTTATTTTCCTCGATGGTTTTGAATTCACATTTACAATTCACATTCACATTCACATTAAGTCAACAAGCACATCATAATTGCCACTATTTGTTTATTGCCTACAAATTGATAGTGGGTGTTTTACTTTACCCAAACCCCCAAAGGATTTGATGTGCTAGCTTGCTCATGTGGGTATGCTGCATAATCACTGATTTCAGTAAAACAAAATAAGGGGTGCATAATAGATATTCTAACTCAACAGGAAAATCATAGAGGGTAAGCCACACAAATTGTACAGCTAATCAGAGAATCATAGTTGCCAGACCCGTATGCTAGAGAATGCAAAGACGAGGTATAATTTAAGGTAGTAATTTGATAACTAAATAAAGACGAGGTAGTTTTAACTTTGATAAGAACACATGCTATATGTCGAGTGGCGACACCAATGAGTGGGTGACGAGTACTATTTTCGTTGTGGGAAAAATGTGAAATATCAGCACTAAATCAGTACTAAAAGAGAGTAGCTCATACCATTATATATAGGATTTAATTCATTAGTAACAGCTATATCAACACTAAATCAGCACTAAAAAGACTCAAGGGACCAATATAGTGGACAAACACATCAAAAACAATGCATAAATGAACCATAACAGAATCATTTAAATGTCAAAAACACCACACTTAGGGGCCGTTTGGTTGGAAGAGGGGAAAGGGAAAGTAATCAAGAAAGGGTTAGCCAAGGAAAGGAAACCCAAACCCTTACTTTAAAAACTTGTTTGGTAAAACAAGGGGAATGGGTTTATAAAAAATCTTCCAACCACACACTCTCTCTTCCTCTTTTCCGGCAGCCGCAAGACATCGCCGGCGTGCTCTCCACCCTTTCTCCGGCATCTTCTATTTTCCCCTCTCTCCGGCGTCTTCACCTCTCCTCTGTCTCTGGCGCACCTCCTTTCCACTTTTCTGGCAGCCACAAGATCTAGGTAAGGTTAGTGGTTTTTCGACCTCCTTTCGTGGGTTTTCCCGGCATCAACGACGGCGGAAAAATGGAAAGGAGGCGCGCCGAAGAGAGAGAGGAGAAGAAGACGCGTCCAACGTTGTAAGGTTGGTGTCTGAAGCTTTGGCAGATTTGGGGTTTAAGATAAGGTGGGGGTGGTTTCAGGTGGGGGGTGGTTTTAATGGTGGTGAAGGGTTGAGGCAGCCTCTTAACATGGGGGTGAAGGTGTGGGTGACGGTGGGTAAAGGGTAGTCTAGTGGTTGTTATGGTTGGCGCAGATGGTCTGGTGGTTGTTATGGTTGGCGGAGGTGGTCTGGTGGTTGTTATGGTTGGCGGAGGTGATCTGGTGGTAGTTGTGGTTAGAACGTGGTGGTGAGGTGGTGGTCAAGTTTGGTCAACAGTTGTTTTGTTGTAGAAGGATTTGGGGGAATCCAAAACATTAGGTAGGGATGGGGAATCAATGTAGAGGGATTTGGGGGTAAACTAAAATTGAAATTGGGTAAAGGGAAAGGAAAAAAACATCAAACAAACAACAAGTAAGGGAAACCCAATGTTTCATTACCTTTCCCTTTCCTGAAGACCCCCATCCAAACGCCCCCTTACTGTTGTTCATCAGTTTAGACATCAGAAGTTTTGAGTCTGTCTTTTTTACTCATTCGGTTTTGTTGGGGATTATGGCTTCAAGAAGTTTCATCAACCTTCCTCTTACTTCTTCCTCCATGAATGGCTACTGACTTCCTTCCCATTTTCAACTTTTAACTTAAAAATTCAAGAAAGAATACACTATATTATAGCTCAAATTACACTATATAATCATAGAACTCAAAATAATGAAATCAATGAGCAAAACGAAAAAAAAACCCTAAATCTATCATTGAAATGGTGGGAGTACAAAAATTACAATTATAACAATAAGATTGAGAAAAAAACTTACCAATTTCGAACTTGTGATAGACAAATCTCACAAATCAAACCCTAAGTCTGCTTCACAGGACCGAGAGTGCTGCAAGAGTGCGAGATCAGAGGAGAGAGAAGAGTGCGAGATAGTTGGAACGAAGAGATAGAAGTGAGAATGCGCTGAGTGACGTGAGGAGTGAGAGTGTCACGTGACTTGCCGGGTCTACAATAAGTTTAATGTAGACCCGGTCAATATTAGACTTAAGTAAGAAAATGGTAGTTACTTGTGATGTCAGTTAGTGATTGTATAATTGCTTCCTCAAAACTGCTATATGGTTTTCTTTCTTTATTAGACTTGAATTGATATCATGGTGGCAGACTGGCAGGAAATCATGTCCTTAATAAAAACTTCATCTTTCGTGCATGCCATGCTTATGCCATAGCAGCCACAACATTTTGAGCTTTCCCTTCAAGCCATTGTCACAACTTCTTAAAACCAGCCAGTTCTTGATCCTCAAAACAAGAAGCTTGAGGAAATAGGTCACGTAGTGGAGCTCATTTCCTCCTTACTGCCTTTCCAACCCCCCATTTTCTATTATGTTGGGAAGAGTTCTTCCTAATTCGTTTCTAGAATTAAAATAAGATCTTTGAGTATTCTCTATGGGGAATGTGAGGAATTGTGACTTGATCTATGAGCGTTAAAGAGTGGCATTGATCGAGGGTTGCAAAGGATGAGCTATTGACGGAGAATGTTGAAGTCGAACTTGGTAGGTAGACCACTGATCGCAGAGAAGAAGGCGGCTCGCGGAATTTTGCTGAGAGCTCGCCACTAGTCGCAGTTTTCACCGCGGGTCGCGGTCCGTCCACCACTGGTCGTGGTGTGCGATGTGGCTCGCGGCCTGCAAGTTGCGTGGGCTTCGCTCGGGCGATCTTTTCCTTGTTCGATTAGGGTTTCTTTATGCAATATATTTGTATATATATTAAGAGCGTCTTTTAGCCTAATAACACACTTGTATGATTTAGAGAATCATAGAGAGCACAATATAGAATTTCCAGAGTGATTGATTCATCAACGAGAGGTTTGAGTGAATGTTCATGCCTATTGTAGTATGTAATATTCTCAGTTCATAGTAAAAGAGAGTATCCCTGCCCCGAGGACATAGCTATCGCATTGTTAGTGAACCTCATTAAATTCTTGTGTTGTTTATTGCTGTTTTCTTGATTTGATTGCTGCACAATTTGATAGATTACACGCTTCTGTTATAACAAACTGGTATCAAGAGCTATTGATTAACATCGAGGTTGACCGATTTTTGGATGGCAACAACAAGTATGAAGATCGAGAAGTTTGCGGGGAGGAATAGCTTTGGGCTATGGCAGATAAAGATGAGAGCTTTATTGAAACCACAAGGGATATGGAAACATTTGACTAAGGGTTTCACAATGCAACAACGACAAAAGAGGGTAGTTTGACTGGTCTGACAGAGGCTGAGTTGGAAATAGCACACTCCACTATCTTGCTATGCTTGGCAGACGATGTGATCACAGAGGTCGCAGATGAGACTTCAGCTACAGGTTTGTGGGCGAAATTGGAGAGTTTATATATGACGAAATCTCTCACAAACAAGTTATTGTTGAAGCAACGGTTGTTCGGCCTACGCATGAGAGAAGGTATGTCCCTAAAGGATGATCTAGATAGGTTAAACTCTATTTTACTAGATTTGCGTAATATAGATGTTAAAATTGAGGATGAGGATGCCGCGTTGATATTGTTGGTTTCATTGACTAGTAGCTATGAGAATTTTTTCGAGTCTTTTGTGGTTGGAAAAGATACTGTGACCCTAGAGGATGTAAAATCGGCACTTTATACTAGGGAATTGCGCCATAAGGCAAGTGTGGATGTAGTAGGGGGTCATGATTATTCTTTAGGTTTGGTTGCAAATGCTGAGAAAAATATAGGCGAGTCAAATAGGCGAAAACCTAGGTCGAGGGGGCCTAAAAGTAGTGACCTTTTCTATAGTTGTAAAGAACCGGGTCATTGGAAGAGTGATTGACCTAAGAGGAAGGGTCGGTTAGTTTCCTATGCATAACAAAAGCAAAATCAGAGTGATTAGCTCTAATAGTCCATGAGGAGAAGCACTTAGAGGATAAGTGGGTTCTTGATAGTGGATGTTCTTCACATATGTGTCCTGACAAGGAGATGTTTTCAACCTGTAGCTTATGCAAAAGTAGTGTTACCTTGGGTGATGATACGGTGTGTGAGGTGGTTGGAGTAGGCTCTGTGAGGTTTAGGATGCATGATGGGAAAGTTAGAGACCTTAGAGGAGTGAGGCATGTTCCACAACTTAAGAGAAATCTTATATCTCTTGGGATGTTAGACCGAAAGGGTTTTCGATTCCAAGGAGGGGGTCGAGTTTTGCGTGTTGTGAAGGGTTCTTGGGAGTTACTTTGTGGCGTGAAGTCAGGTGTGGGTAACTTGTATGATTTGTAGGGTACGAGCTGGCTAGGGAGGTTTCGGAGTTGAAGTTGCATTCTCAGTTGAAGAGTGACGGTCTTGAGGGTAAGGTGGAGCTTATGGGGGCTTCTTTACATGTTGAAATGTCAGAGTCAACGGGAATGAGTTCACCAAAGGGGTTGGAGAGTACTGCTTGGGTTGAGGATGAGAGTATCAACAGTGAGGTGAAGTTTGTTGGAACTGCTACAAAACTGGTTGAAACTATGGGTCATCAAGAAGAACAACTAACCAAGGGTATTTCATCAGCGGTCTGGTATGATAAGGTTCGGTAATTTTCACACTTATATACCAGGATATAGCTATAAGGTCTCGAACGACATGTCATTGCTGGGGAGTGTTGGGTCGAGAGGTGGTTCCGTGGGAAGTCACCAAGAGGTAGTTAGATTGGAACTCCAAGAGGAGTTGCCCGCGTTCCATTAAGGACGGGGCGGGTGCTCAGGCTTGAGCACGAGAGGAACTTCGACGGAAGTTACCCTGCGCCAAGGGTGGTTTATTTTGTGTACTTAGACGTAAGTACAAATGGCTCTAGTTGGAGCAACTGACAGGGTACTGGCTTGTCTTGATTAAGGTGGAGCTAGTGTGTTTGCGGTTCAGGGAAGACGATTTGATTTCCGACGGGTGATAAATTAGGCTTCGAGTGAATGCGCAACATGGGTCTCATAGGCTGTGAGACCGAGTCATTCATGATGGGTGGTCAGCGATCTTGGCGAGATTGGCTGAGACTCATATGAAGACAAAGGGGGGGGGGGATATTGGTTTTGGCCTTGAAGATTGGTTCGAGGTGGAGCATTTGTGGTAGATGCAAGTCAAGGTGGAGATTTGTGAGGAATAATGACTTGATCTATTGATAAGCACTTTATTGTGCTTAATTGTAGGTCATTTTTAGTGTCCTTGCATGTAGTTTAGAGCATTTAAGCCTAGCATTGCATGGTTTTTGTGACCTTTGAGTTATATTGTCGCTTCATTATCAGTTTAGTTGTTTTTTGATGATTTTCAGGCTAACTAGCAGGTTTTTGAAGTCATATATGATCATTGGAAAATTAGTTGTGGACTGTTGAACTTCAAATGGACATAACGTTTAATTGGTAAATCGGATTAAGGTGATTTTGGTGGGAGGTGTTAGCTCGTTTTGATAGCTTTCCAACGACTGGTCATAAGCCCAATTCCGATGAGAGACGAGAGAGATATGATCGTTTGAAGTTGAGCTGTCCGTTGACTAGCAGGTCTACACGACCGTAGGATAGATCTTGATCATGTTTATGCTAGGGCACTTAGGGTTTCTATCGTTCTTAATCGAACTTTAATCCCTTTTGTCATTCCCATGTTTCGACTTAATTTCTAGACCAAGGGATTGGGTAGGAATTAATGGGATCCTTTAATTAGGGGTTTTCCGATCTTATTGAATTTATTAATAAACGGACCAAAGACCATTCGAAAGAGGATTTGGTTGGTTGATTAATCGATTACTCTTGAGGACCATTCGAGAGAGGACTCAAGTAAATTAGAGGGGAATTTAACCTTGTATTGACTCCGTTGTGAATCACCTTAGCGTCGATTGTCGTTGTCTAGCCCATGTTCATACGAGTAGCCCGAACTCTAGTGTTTTCCTTATTATATTAATTCTCCTATTTGATTATTAGTCGGTATTCATTAGCTAGTTAATTAGTTGGTAGCCTATTTAATCTCAAACCCAAAAACCCTTCAACTTTGGTAGTTTTGGACTTAGTGGACTATAGTCAATCCCGATTTCCTTGTGGTTCGACCCTTGACTTGCCATTACTACGTACTTAGTAGTTTCTCGTTAGGTTTATAAATTGTGTTTGCTAAGCGGTTCTTAGTGCCTTAACGACACACTAAAAACCTCTTATCAAAATGGCGCCGTTGCCGGGGAAATTGTGCTATTGATTGAAGTTTACTTGAGTTTGGTATTGCTTGAGTGATTTTTTTTCTTTTGTTTAGACTGTGTTGTTATTTGCTAACCCTCTGCCTAGCTTTGTTGTGTTACATGAGAAGGAGAGCTCACGGTTCACCCATCTTACCTTTAGATCCGGAGATCAATCGCACCTTGCGAAAGCTTCGGGGAGGTTTGGAACGGTTGACTTTGAGTTCTGCGCCAGCTTCACCAATCTCAAGTTCTACAAGTGAAAGTGAATCAGACATGGGTGAGGAAAATGGACAACTTTTCAGGGATTTAGGAAATCCGGGGTCCTATGTTTTACAGGGTGGAATTCGACTCCCCACAACCACTACAAATTTCAGCATTCACCCTCAATTCACACGGATGGTGAAAGCAGAGCAATTTTGTGGAGGGTCGGATGAGGATCCACTTGATCATCTTGATCGATATCTGGAGATTTGTGCTATGATAACAACAAATGATGTCTCTCCAGACTACATCAAGATGCATCTCTTCCGGTCTTCTCTTTCCAGAAAGGCAAAGTCTTGGCTCAAGAGTTTGCCTGCTAACTCCCTCACTACATGGGAGCAGGTTACATTGGCTTTTCTGAAGAAGTATTTCCCAGAGTCGAAGACCGCAGATTATAGGAGGCAAATCTCCTCTTTCGAACAAGATTGTGATGAGACACTTGCGGAGGCTTGGGAAAGGTTTAGGGAATTGATTCGTTCGTGCCCTCACCATGAGTTCAATCAAAATCTACCGATGAGGTTCTTCTATGATGGTCTTGATCCTATGTCACGTGCTAATCTTGATGCTGGAGCGGGAGGTCAACTTTCTAAGATCTCGCAAGACCAATTAGAGGCCACTATAGAAGAAGTGATCAAGAATTACTCATGGGGTGGAAGAAGGAGAGGTGCTCAACCTAAGAAGGGTCGAAAGTTTGAGTTGGACCCAATGGACCAAATTCAAGCGAAGATGGATCAACTTGACAAGAAGCTCTCGAAGATCACCCTTGGATCATCTAGTCCATCACAAGTGAATGCTTTCTCTTGTGACATTTGTGGTGGTATAAACCACGATACCTCTTATTGTGGAGGATCTCAGTCAGAGCATGTGGCCGCAATGAATAGTAGAGGAGAGGGGTATCAAGGTAACCAAGGTTATATGAGCAATCAACAAGGAGGGTGGAGACAACCTCAACAAGGTTACAACCAAGGCTACAACCAACCTCAATTAGGGTGGAATCCACCTCAACAAGGCTTTAATCAACCTCAACAAGGGTTTACTCAAAGTTACAATCAAAGTGGATCCTCCTCTCAAAACTCTTAACACTTACCAAGCCCCTCATCAAAGATCCAACTTCCAAAAACCCACCATTTTTTAAGCCAAATCTCGAACCTACTACATCCTCCGACCCTACCTCCCAAATTCTCCAACAACTCCAAACCATCACCCAAACTCTTCAAAGTCATGACCAAAGGTTTCAAGAGTTACAAGCTCACACCAAAATTCTTGAAACCCAATTAGCTCAAGTGGTCGAGAAAAATCCCTCTAACCCCATAAATCAACTTCAAAGTCAACCAATTCCTAACCCAAACCTACATCAATTCAAAACTATCTATTTGAGGTCGGGAACGAACTATGAGGGCCCCAAGATGCCCAATGAGAGTGAAGGAAGTGAGATTGAGGTGGTTGAGAATGACAATCAAGTTTAGGAAGATGAAAGGGAGGTTGATGTTGAGAAAGCAAGAGAAGATAAGGAAACTCATGAGCAAGTTGGTGACAAAGCCCAATTGTCATCACCTCCTCCACCTAAGCCCTATGTGCCACCGATCCCATATCCTCAAAGGTTGGTGGAGAGGAAGTTGAGCGACAAATTCATTAAGTTCCTCCAAGTTATGAAAGGCCGTCAAATACACATTCCATTCCTTGAGGCCATGTCTCAAATGCTAGCCTATGCCAAGTTCATGAAGGAGATCCTCTCCAACAAACGAAAAGTTGAAGACGAGGTTATCAAATTGCCCTACCAAGTAAGTGCTCTAGTGCAACGAGATATGCCTAAGAAGCAAAGAGACCCTGGAAGCTTCACTTTGCCGGTGAAGATAGGTGACCTCGAGCCTAAGGGTGCCTTGGCCGATTTGGGTGCGAGTGTGAGTTTGATTCCTCTATCCATAGCTAAGCGCCTAAACTTCCCTATTCTTCCTACAAGGAAGACTATTCAATTGGCGGATCGATCTTTGAGAGCGCCGCATGGTGAGTTGGAGGATGTTCCGATACAAGGTTGGCATGTCTTGGTGCCGTGTGATTTTATGGTGATGGATATGAAGGAAGATCCGGAGACTCCTCTCATTCTTGGAAGAGAAGCTCTTAAGACATTGGGTGCCGTAATAAATTGCAGAAATGATGCAATCACGGTTGAGGTAGCCAATGAGAAGGTTTTGTTTGAGTTCTCCAAAACATTGAAGAGACCCATGATAGAGAGAGTTTGTCGGGTTGGTCATGTGGAGAGTGAAATGGAAGGTTTTGAGAGAGAAGCTCACAATGATGATGAGGCCTATACTTCTATCACTGAGGAGCCGAGTTTAGATATGGAAGAGGTGAAAGAGTTCTCTATGCTTCTCGACGATGCTACCGTTGAGGAAACACTTGGGTCGGGATTTGAGGTCCTAGCCACTTCCGTTGCTAAGGAGGAGAGTACTAAGCCTCCTCCCAAGGTAGAGTTCAAACCCCTTCCCCCCTCTCTTAAGTATGTCTTCCTTGATGATGCATGTACTTATCCTATTATTGTTGACTCGGCTCTTGATGAGATCTCTATACCAGAAATGATCAAGATATTGCAGAAATATAAAGATGTCATTGGGAGCTCGATTGATGACCTTAAGGGGCAAAGCTCTACTCACGTGGTTCCCGACCCCCCTCCCGACCATTAAGGCGGGATTTTTCCCCTCCCTTGCTATTGTTATCATTAGACTTTTCACAGTGAGGACACTGTGTGGTTTAGCTTGGGGGAGGATGTATATATTAGTTGCATATAGTTTGCATTAGTTGCATATAGTTTGTATTAGATGCATATAATTTGCATTAGTTGCATATTAGTGTTATGTTTAGATTGCATATTAGCATTTAGTATCATGTTTAGGATGTGTTTAGATTGCATATTAGCATTTAGTATCATGTTTAGGATGCATATAGACTGCATTTAGGTTAGAACTCTGCCCTTGGTACGCATGTATTCTTCTTGATAACCTGAAAACTAAAAAAGGAAATGCTTTGATAGTCTCTAGTAGGCCAAGGAATTGTTGGGTTGTGGTATGATTGGTCTTCCTCTTGTGCGGCTCGACTGATGTTGGTAGCTATATCCTTTGTGAGAGCATGTTTTTATAGCCTTATAGACTGACATCTTTTCAGTCTTATCTGCTTGTTGCGTGTTGCTCTTCCTTGATGAATGTTCTCTAGAACTTGCATTGATTCTCCTTGAATACGCATGACTTGTGTGCATCTTGAATGTGATTGAGGCTTTCATGTTACTTGAGCTACATTGCCAAAGGCCACCCACACCTACTTATCCTTCTTTGAAGCCCCTGTGAGCCTAAGCTTGTTTTCTTTGTTAACCACATCTCTAGCTTATTACCTATCTCCTTACCTAGGGGATTTTCAAACTACTTAGATGGGGTGAAACATAATGATGGGTGTCACGAGAATGACTTGGGGTAGGTGTTTGACTTTGCATTTGGATATTGTTTGAGTTCGCCTCCTTACTATTCATTGAAGTTCTCATTTTCTCCCTTCCTCTAAAATCACCACAATCCACAAAAACAAAAAAAAAAATGGAAAAAGTGAATGAAAAAGAGAAAAAAATTATAGAATAAAGGATTTGTGGTGTGGTCAAAAACCGCAATAAGGAAGATTGAGATGCTAAAATGAGAGGAGAGCTTGTGATAGGTTGTGTAGAGCGTTCAAATTTTAGTAGGGTTGGTTTTGTGCTCTTAGAAAGGTGCTAAGTTGGAAGTTTCACTTTCCCCTCTTTAACACCACGATCCCAAATACTACCACACCCTCACCCTAAGCCTACATTACAACCTTGACTAAGTCCTCTTGATTCTTGATGCAAACTTTGGTCCTTATGCGACGGAGAGTGAGATGATATGCAAGCTTATGGTAGGAAATAGTCGATGGAATTGAGCTTTGAGCATTCATTTGACCTACTTAAACACACGAGAGAAGTGCGCACGACTAAAGTGAGAGCTACTATCCTTATGACTGAGCCAAGCTTGGGGGAGAACTTGTGGTAAGATTGGTTGTTTTTCCTTGTGCTATAAACTTTGAGACTTGATAGTGTTTTGCATTTATGGATGAAAAGGTTTGAAAGGTCTTTATTCTCTATCTTGGCATGCGTATTATTGTGAGGAGTCATTGAACTCTTGCCCTTGTATTTGATTTGCATTGCTTAAGGACAAGCAATTGGACTAGCTTGGGGGAGTTTGATAAGCACTTTATTGTGCTTAATTGTAGGTCATTTTTAGTGTCCTTGCATGTAGTTTAGAGCATTTAAGCCTAGCATTGCATGATTTTTGTCACCTTTGAGTTATATTGTCGCTTTATTATCAGTTTAGTTGTTTTTGGATGATTTTCAGGCTAACTAGCAGGTTTTTGAAGTCATATATGATCATTGGAAAATTAGTTGTGGACTGTTGAACTTCAAATGGACATAACGTTTAATTCGTAAATCGAATTATGGTGATTCCGGTGGGAGGTTTTAGCTCGTTTTGATAGCTTTCCAACGACTGGTCATAAGCCCAATTCCGAGGAGAGACGAGAGAGATATGATCGTTTGAAGTTGAGCTATCCGCTGACTAGCAGGTCTACACGACCGTGTTGATTTCAACACGACCGTGTTGGTCTGTTTCCACGAAGTCAGTCCTGTTCTGCTTGCCCACTGATTTGAGAAGTTCAGGTCTACACGACCGTGTCCATTTTAACACGACCGTGTCCACTTTGACACGGTCGTGTCGATTTATTTCCACGGAAGCAGTAACTTTGAAGAAACGCTGAGAATCTTGTGTAACAGGTCTACACGGTCGTGTCGTTTTTGACACGACCGTGTCGACCTACTTTCGGGCTTTGACCCGTTTTGTCCGTCTTAATTTAATGACTCTTTTAATTAGTTTTGGGAGCTTAGACTCGACATTATCTTACACTCTTAGTTTCTAATTACTCTCCCTTAACCCTAAACTCTTTCTAAACACTAGTTTACTCCATTGTTTCATCTTTGAAGATCGAATTCGTTAATCAATTCAAGTAATTTTTCTTCAATCTCTTTTCTTTGATTCTATTGCTTTGTTTATGATGTTTAATTTATTGAATCTCAATTGCTTAGAATCCATGGTTAGTGAGTAGTTTATTATCTAGGGTTTGGGCGAAAGTATGAATTAAGGGCTTAATGTAGATTATCTATGCTTTTTATGATTCAATTGTTTGTCTATGCATTGAATGTGGTGTTTTGACACCCTAGGATAGATCTTGATCATGTTTATGCTAGGGCACTTAGGGTTTCTATCGTTCTTAATCGAACTTTAATCCCTTTTGTCATTCCCATGTTTCGATTAAATTTCTAGACCAAGGGATTAGGTAGGAATTAATGGGATCCTTTAATTAGGGGTTTTCCGATCTTATTGAATTTATTAATAAACGGACCAAAGACCATTCGAAAGAGGATTTGGTTGGTTGATTAATCGATTACTCTTGAGGACCATTCGAGAGAGGACTCAAGTAAATTAGAGGGGAATTTAACCTTGTATTGACTCCGTTGTGAATCACCTTAGCGTCGATTGTCGTTGTCTAGCCCATGTTCATACGAGTAGCCCGAACTCTAGTGTTTTCCTTATTATATTAATTCTCCTATTTGATTATTAGTCGGTATTCATTAGCTAGTTAATTAGTTGGTAGCCTATTCAATCTCAAACCCAAAAACCCTTCAACTTAGGTAGTTTTGGACTTAGTGGACTATAGTCAATCCCGATTTCCTTGTGGTTCGACCCTTGACTTGCCATTACTACGTACTTAGTAGTTGCTCGTTAGGTTTATAAATTGTGTTTGCTAAGGGGTTCTTAGTGCCTTAACGACACACTAAAAACCTCTTATCATCTATGAGCGTTGAAGAGCGGCATTGATCGAGGGTTGCAAAGGATGAGCTATTGACGGAGAATGTTGAAGTCGAACTTGGTACATAGGCCACTGATCGCGGAGAAGAAGGCGTCTCGCGGAATTTTGTCGAGAGCTCGCCACTGGTCGCGGTCCGCGAGTTGCGTGGGCTTCGCTCGGGCGATCTTTTCCTTGTTCGATTAGGGTTTCTTTATGTGCAATATATTTGTATATATATTGAGAGCGTCTTTTAGCCTAATAATACACTTGTATGATTCAAAGAATCAGAGAGAGCACAGTATAGAATTTTCAGAGTGATTGATTACCATAAAAAAAAAGCATAGAGATAGATTAAGATTGACAATAGAGAGATTCAAGAGGGAGTCTTCTGAGATTCATCAAAGAGAGATTTGAGTGAATGTTCATGCCTATTGTAGTCTGTAATCTTCTTAGTTCATAGTAAAAGAGAGTATCCCTACCCAGAGGACGTAGCTATCGCATTGATAATGAACCTCATTAAATTCTTGTGTTGTTTATTGTTGTTTGCTTGATTTGATTGCTGCACGATTTGTTAGATTACACGATGCCGTTATAACAGGGAAAAACTTTATCGAGCAAATTATAATCCGTTAAACCTTGGACTATCGCATTACTAAATGTGGTTGTCCATGTGAAAACCTTCAATGATGTCTTCATTGTCTGACGCTCATAATTTTTTTCTTTTATCCCTAACCTTCTAAAAGTGAGGTTTGCTCGCTCTTACTCCGCTTGCTTACCAATAGTGCATTGAACGTGCAGTGTATTTTCATGTCACAGATCAACATGAAAATAAGATGATGTAACAAGAATAAGAATAGGTAAATTGTCTTGGAAAATGGCGCTTTTTATTTTCATATTTGATTAATACTATGTTGTGAGACAGTTTATGAGGTAATCCCGTAAGTAACTAACGAAACTCTAAGATTAGAATAGAATTGGCTTTAGAAATGGCTAGTTGTTTAAAGTTACAGTCTACCATGAAAAACATGAATTTTGAGATGACTAGGGTGAGTGTTTTTCTAGCTTGGAAGATAGGATGTCTTTTCTTATATATGTATAATGTATTGTCTCTATTCTACTTCGGGGGAGAATCTATAAAGAATAATACTTGGACAGTCTTGGACATGGGCATGGGTCAGAGTTTGTGAAACAAATCTATTATTTTTGTGAGTTAAGTAATAGAAAAGGATTGAATTTGTTTAAAAGGGGTGGAGACAGTGGCGGATCTATGCTTAAACTAGTGGGGTCTCTTGACCCCACATGTGTCGATAGAATTATAAATTTTCGATTTTTTGAAAATTATTCCGAAAAATTGACCATTTAATCCCGATAAAAATATAAAAATTACGCTTTGACCCCACTAAATATTTTTCTGGATCCGCCACTGGGTAGATGGTAGCGAGGCTTGCATAATAATTAATATGGGACTTGCATAATATGGGATCTCAAATTTATTAAGTTCTTTTATCTGACTGGGATTTTGGAGCGATCAAGAGCTATGGTGGCTGCTAATATCAATATTTTGTTTGGAGTGGTATCCATGTTTGGTTTCATGATTTTGTGGTCTTTGCACCTTTAAGTTTATTGAGCTCAAAACAAGAACATATCATAATGAAGCAAATCAGAAGGAGGAGCTGCATTACCGAAAGGAGGAGTTGCGTTTGGTATATGCATTATTATTC
Organism: Patellifolia procumbens; assembly: GCA_947645195.1. Taxonomy (NCBI): domain Eukaryota; kingdom Viridiplantae; phylum Streptophyta; class Magnoliopsida; order Caryophyllales; family Amaranthaceae; genus Patellifolia; species Patellifolia procumbens. The sequence continues at coordinate 9,359,281 of CANSGD010000144.1, forward strand.
TTTGTGGCTGAATGGTGAGGGAGGAGCTTATTACCGGAAGGGGTGCCATAAAGTGCAACAGCAACCTGCTGCTTAAGCTCACTAATCTTGTTCTGAATAATCCCAATTCGATGCCATTGCCATCCAAGGTAACCAGCCCATAATGTGTATAGTAAAAGTATGCCCATCATGTTGGATGTGTCAATTTAGACGTGTCAATTTTGCTGTTCTACCCTCGATCTGAACAAAGAGAGAAGCCAAATGTGATCTGTGCTACATTTATGGTGTTCTTTGCCTTTTTGTTCATGTATGTGTTTTTTTTCAACTGAATTATGATAGTATTTTGAGTAAGAATGCAACGGTGCTCTTGCAATTTAGAATCATTATATAAATAGTAACTTCTGCACCTTGCACCTTCCTTGCTAATAGGAATATGTTTTAGAAGTGGCTTGAACAACCTTTCTCTATGTTCTCATACCTGATTTCAAACGCTTCTAAGTCTCTTATTTGAATTATGATGGAAAGTTGTATGTTTTGTCCTTTTCCGCCCTTGCCTTTTCTCCGTAGCCTACTAGCTCAATTGGGTAGAGCATTGTGCAAATGTGCAAAAGATGTGGGTTCAAATTCCATGTAGGTTTGAAGGACTTCTAAACACTCTTCTGTTAACAGTTGGCTTGTATATATAAACTACTTTGATATGTGTTTTTGATGTAGGTTCATCACCTTTAGGTAGAGAGACAACCACTTGCAACTGTTGTCCATAAAAGGCTTTATGTCATATGAATTAGGGGCATTTTAAAGCTAGTTGAATTCAATTGTTATAATGTTACATAATTTTATATCAGTTTATGGTAGTGTGTAGTATTTTACAATACATCAACACTTAGACAATTAAAAAAACTTTCACGTACAAGTTAATTTGTCAGGCGTGTTTACCAGTAGATTGCCTTTCATTCTTCACGTTTTAATTAGTAATTAACAAAAAAAACTCCAAATGATCTCTTAGTACAACCTCGAAGGAAATGGACATGGTTGAAGGCTTCTTTATCATTAGTTGGTGGTTTGTCCTTAGATTGATCCTCATGGCGCAATTTCTTTTGATATGGTACCATATAGATAGTCCTATGTAGATATACTTATCCATCAAGTAATATTAACCTGCGATGTATAAAAAATGTCAAAAAAACTACAACACACAAATAAACATTAAAAAATATGATTTTTTGTATAATAGGAGTACCACCTAAAGTTTACAAGTTTTTTCAAACTCCCATCTTTATGTTTTTTTATAAATAACCACCTAAACTTTTCTACTTTCTTAATAACTCCCATCACTTAACGAATTCTGTTATCAAATACGTTAAGTGGGCCTCACAAATGTGTTTTGTTAATAATTTCCCCCTCAACCACCATTGAAGAGAATAGTTACTGTGAGTTTGGAGCAAATATGGAATGAATTAAAACAAATTGAAGTTCGATCCATAATCTTGTGTATCAAACTAAGATAATTATTGTTCTAATTCTCTAATTTGGAAGTTAGGTTTTTTCTCCCCACTATGAATTTTAGGGTTTTTGGTTTACTTCCATTATGAATTATAGGGTTTCTAATGTACCATTGTTGGAGATATGTGCTAACTTCCTCAATTGTAGCTTCAAACTTGGGACTTTAGTGGTGGGTTGAGATGGGGGAGAGAGTGATGGAGAAGAGGAAGAAGAGGGTGAAATGGGTTTGGGGAAATTAATGCCAAAAACGCATATATGAGGCCCACTTAACATTTAGGTTAACATAAATCGTTAAGTGGTGGGAGATTTTAATGAAATACAGGTGGTAATTTGTTAAAAAATCACATAAATGTGGGAGCTTACAAAAACTTGTAAACTTTAGTTGGTATTGTACAAAAAATCCAAAAATAAATTTTATACTTTCAAGTGGTTTTGGAAAGTTCAATCCTGGTGTCGCGTGAAGAAAAACACGAGCTTCATGAGAAAATCCCTTTCATCCAAGAAAAATGAAAGTTAATCACATATTCAAATCACATGTGTTGTAGTCATGACATTTAAAGTAGGGATTCCTTTCGGTATTGCAATTGTTCTACCTTTGGTATACACGCATTCATACGAGTGTCAGCAATGCATCCAATAACATCCTATTTTATTTTTAAAAATTAAAATTTTAAACTTAAGATCATACGGGATATTTTCATTGGAATCCTCAGTTTTCAAAAATTATCATTGGTGATTGATGTATCACTATATAACCTTATTTTACTCCTTAATTCTCTATTAAAACGACATATTTGATGCATGGTCATACTGGGTCCATTGGATTTTACGCTTGTTTGTAGTTTGGTTTTTTATGAGTTGTTTCTCGGACATTTGAGCTATATGGAGGTGGAATGGACCAATCTGAAGCATGAAGATGTTCGTTAGATGTTCAGGATCACTTCTTAGATCATTTGGATGTCTTAGATTACCGTTTGAGCTTTGTTCAGCTAGGACATTCCAAGGTAGTCAGAATTTAACTTGGCCCCGATTGGATGGACTTAGCCCAGATCGGGTGTAGCTTCATACATACACGAATTTTAAAGATTTTTCAAGAGGCATATTCAACAACTATAAAATACCGGTTTTGACTTGGACACCATCGGATAGTTGGAGACCCGATCGGGTTCACTTACAATGCAATCGCATAGTATAAATAGGTTTTTCACTCAATTTCGTCAATTTTGCAATTTAAAAGTAGGGTTTACGGTTAAATTTACAATATGATAGAGCGTGGTGATTTACGTCTTCTCGTAGCAATTACTCCATAGGAGTCAGTAGGTGAAGGATTAATGAGGGTAAAGGAAGAGTAAGACCCTGTTCTTGTGGACTGAATTAATTGAAAAATATTTCGGTTTAGTTTAGTTCAGTTCCATTAATTTCAGTTACGTTCAACTTCTTTTGTCTCACAATTCCAGTTCAGTTTAGTTTAGTTTAGTCTAGTTCAATTTAGTTTAGTTCCGTTCATTCCAGAAAAACAAAGCCTAAGACTAGGGGTGAGCACAACCGGGTACCCGGTTATATTGCTCGGAATCGGTATCGGAACCAATTGGACCGGGTACCCAGAACTTGGAACCGGAACCGGAACCAGTTGGACCGGTTCCTTAATTTTTGGAATTGGAACCGGAACCAACCGGGACCAGTTCCTTGACCGGGTACCCAGTTCCACAAAAGTGATTGTTATTTGGTCAATTTGGCCGGTTCCAATACCGGTACCCGCTACCCAATTGTATTCAAAAGCTATATTTTTCTTGTTTAGCTAAATATAAGCATCATACATAACATAATTGATACTTTCATTGAAAAGTTAGTCTTAAAAACCTTCAAGTCTTAAGCATACATTAAATATGCATTCATGTCTAAAAAATTCGCTCTTAGAAACGGTTGAACCGGGTACCCAGTGGATACCGGATATATAATTTTACTACCCGGAATTGGACCCATTTCCAACCAGTTCCTAATATTTGATACCCAGACCTAGTCCCAGCAGTTCCAGTTCCAGTTCCGGAACCGGCGATTCCAACCGGTTTTGGGTCTGGAACCGGGTACCCAACTTTTATGCTCACCCCTACCTAAGACCCTGTTCTTTTCACTGGATTAATTGAAAAATATTTCAGTTCAGTTCAGTTCAACTCCATTAATTTCAGTTCAGTTAAGAACATTTCAGTTCAGTTCGTCTCCTCTCCTTTTGTCTCACAATTACAGTTCGTTACAGTTCAGTTCAGTTCAGTTCAATTCATTACAGTAAAAAAGAACAAAACCTAAGTTGAGTTTCAATGCAAAGGGGTAATTTTGTACTTTCACATTCAAGTCAAAACGGCGAAAAAATAGAATAAGTGGACCCCACTTGATTGATTTCTTAATAGAGTTATCAAACTTTCGTGAAGTGTTGGTGCTTTACAGAAAAAATTGTTATCATCGGTAATTTTTTTTGACGAAAAAGCTTGGAAGGTGGTTTTTTTTTTTTTTGAAAAAAGTGCACTTAAATAAGTTGAAAAGAACAGAGCCTAAAGTTTATATTCGATCAATCTAGTGCTTATTTAAGAAATGATCAAATCAGATCAGATCATATTAGAAAAAATTAGATCAGAAAAGTTTAGATGAGATTAGATCAGATAAGAAAAGTTTATATCATATCAAAAAAATTAAGAACAAAAAATAACTATAAGTTCACATCAGATCATATCAGATAAGATAAGATACGAAAAATTCAAATTAGATCAGGAAAATTCAGATCATATCAGATCATAAAAGTTCAGATCCATTGAGAAAAATTCAGATGAAAAGATTGCATCCTTAACATTCTTCATTTTTCGAAACTTATTGAAACTAATATGAACACAAAATCACAATAATAATTTAACCATCCATAGATTGAAATTATATTTGAAAGTTACCGAGGAGTGACCACACTGGAAAGGATGGCCGGCGGAGGAACTACGATGCCACGAAGAGCAGCGGCACGCACAACGACGCAAGTCTTCTCGGCAAATGAAATGAATTGAGCTTGTGAGTATAAAGTTGTCAAATTTCATAATAGGCCTGGACCACACACCCAGTTAAGAAATATAGGGAGAGTCCGCTTATAAAGTCAAAGGAGGTTCCAACATAAAACCAATTGGTGATTGATGGAGTATAAAGTGAACAACTCTCCTCTCATCTTGTGGACACTACGATGGTGAAATGTCATGGGGCTATGGAGATGCCATTCTTTTCACAAAACTAATTGGATTTAACTGAACTGAATAAGTTTAGAAGAAGAGGGTGCTTTCTGTAGGTAAATCATGGACCGAGCATGAACCTGTTCCATAATGCTATGTCCTAAACTTCTGTGATTGTGTTCTGCCTTCCAAGTTCTCTGTATTGTGGGAAAGAAGTTTGACTTAATATGTGAAGTAAAAGTTCATAGGTGGAGCAAACATCTGTTACATGCAGAATTTACTGAAAACAAACTTACTTGGTGATGATAGACTAAAACAATGGAGGGCATGAATCACGAATTCTGACGTTAGGAATGTGCTCGATAATCTTGGAGTCTTCTCCACCTACAATTGTTTCATTCCATGCTTTAACCTCTCGAAATCTACTGTTAAAAGTAGTCGGCATGCGTTCAATCTCCAAGGTTTCAAGGGTACTTATGGACTGCAACCCTTCCGGCATTCGTTTAAGATTGGCACAAGAGACAATTGTCAACTTCTTTAGACATCGCATCGTCTTCTTTTCTAGCACCCAATTTTCTAGCTTTGGCAAATTAGACAATTTCAGCTCCTCAAGAGACGTAAACATTTCTTCCCTACAAATCCATTTGCACCCTATAAATGAGTCCTTTGCTAATCCGAGGAACTTCAACTCAGGGAGCTTTCCTAATGCATCCAAGGTCTCCTCTTGCTCAAGATGAGTGTAATAGAGTTCTAATTTCCCAAGGCTAGCAGGAAACTGCATTGGTTTCGATTCATCTGGTGCTCTTCCCATTAACTTCAGTTTTTCGAGGTTACTTTTCAAAAGTAATGCACTTAAAGATTCCAATGAGAAGCCATACCAATCCAAATCCAAAGCATACAAATTACCCTTTTTGGTTTCAGTTCTGATTGCAGGACAATCAAATACTGCATTTAATTGCGCAGGACTTGATATCCCTTGTATGCAAAGCTTAGTAAGAGTGGAGCTCAAACTTTTCATTTCTTTTAGCATCCAATCTCCTCCTTTTATACCCGATAAAGTTCGTAAATCCTTAAGCGTATCCAACTTCAAATCCTCGTGTGTATTACTCATCATTTCACCCGGAAGGAAAAGATGTCTAAGACGCTCCAACTTCCACAACACATTAGGCAACTTTATTTCGTTATCAGAGGAAACTTCCCAATAATCCAAGGTCAATAACTTGCGCAATTTCCCAATAGACTTGGGGAGTTCTCGTATGTTTGTCCCCCTTATCCTTAGATATCTCAGGTGAATTAAGCTGCCTATTTCTTTTGGCATGGCGCCATCTGAGGTTTTGATCCCGTTTACGTCTAACACCCTTAACAATTTAAACTTTTCGGCTACAAGGATTAAGTCCAATTTTCCTAGCTGGCTCACTTTATTACCATGCTCGCCAACTCTTATACGAGTGCCGGATTGCCCAGTTAGCATCAAAGATCTAAGGTGTGGGTTATTGATAGGAAAGGTGGAAGACTTTCTGCACGGATCGGTAACCAAAAAAAGTTAGTTATAGACTTATTAAGTCATCAAATATATATCCGCAAATCTAGTCAATTATTAAACGTTTTGAAGTAATGAGCCTTGCGTTTCAGACTTTTAGGATGCAGGCTCATAGATTACAAAAAGTAGTTTATGCCTTACATAAGGTATCATGGGAAGGCATTAATTTGACAGCGGAGTTGCATCTAATGGTATACTCATTATGGAGGGTAATAGCGGTATCCGGTATGCCCATTACATATCGAGGATACTAGTAGCACTTGTTCTAAACACATTATCCGAAAACTGATTTATTTGGCAACTGACTTTTGGATGACACTAACAATTATTTTTACCAAACACTTTGATTAAAAACCAACACTAGTATTTTAGAAGCACGTCAAAACTAATTTGATGCAGACTATTAGAAATTCACATGACCATGAAAATTCATATAAAGCATATCATATTTTATCCTAGAAAGTCTCCATTCAATGTTATTCCAGCAATTTGCAACCTTATTTAAACCAACTAGTCGTGATCAACGAATCAACAATGTGATTTTGCAAATTGGAGTAGATAAGAGTAAATATGCGAAACATCATAATCATATAGTACTTCCATCATGACAACTTGTAATTAATTTCACTAATTATTGTGCGTTGGAGGTGGATCTTAAAAGTCTAAGCTTACACATTCATATTAACTAATCTAAAATACAGTCTAGGAAGGTCTTTTTCATCACATATTGCCCGCATGATGCAAAACCATATTGTCAAATGTCAACTAGTATTCCTCATAAAGGGTTATTTCCTGGAAATTTCCATGATCTAGTAGCACGACCTGTATGACTTAGATCTGCTGTCCACTTACCAAGTTTGCTAGTTCACGATCTAGCGACAACTCGATTCTTATCTTATTTTTTATATGACACTTTCTTGCATGAATGATGGGAAAGAAATAATGGGATTCAAGTCTAAAAGAGCATAAAAGTCGTGCAGCGATGTGCTACGGTACATGTCTTCTTATGCTAATTGCACAAAGATTGATCAACAACAGCAGCAGGGAACTTTATCCCAGAAAGAGGCTTCTACTGTCGTTTATTTGCCATTTACTCACTTGAATTTTGATATTAGGAGCAATTTTCTCTTGGAAAAAATAGAAGAAATAATACTGTAACGAATAAAAACAGGCCAACAAATCGTAAAAATGAGAAATGATATCCAAGAACTCTATAATAAATCTCATAATCAAGCAAACTAATTAGCAACAAGACATACCTGAGATTGACAACAGCTCGGCGAGCATGAGCCCCAGTGCCGTGATCAATATCTCTAGAAAATATGGTGAGGAAGTCTACCTCCCGGGCTTTCATGATACAGAGATCCCTCATTAGATCATGAACCCGAAGAGTCTTGACTTTGTTAGTGTAGGTTTTGGTCACAGCTTGAACCATGGTGTGGTCAACTAGCTCCTGCAGGAGCCGCCTTGCTGCAGCTTCAGGTGTTTCCCCGCTTTCTCGTTGCTTTACAAATCCTTCAGCAATCCACATCCTAGTCAGAGTTCCTGCAGAGATGGAGGAATCTTCCGCCAAGAGTCCTAAGTAGAGAAAACAAGGCTTCAAATAGTATGGCAGTTCATCATAGCTCAAGGACAATATATCTTTAACTGGCCTATATAGATATGGACCTTCTTCATCTTGTAGATGAGAAAACACCCTTTCCCATTCCTGGATACTGTCCTTTGTCTTAAGGAGCCTGCCTAACGCAACTATGGCTAATGGCAAACCTTTGCACGTTCCCAGCATCTCCATAGCCAACCCCCGGTACTCCCTTGCTAATTCATTCCCACTTTTGCTTCTAGACACCTCGTTAAATAACTTCCAGCTATCCTCTTCATTGAGGAATCGCGTGTAATGAATATCCCATTCCAAGTGCGTGTAATCTGGAGGCAGCAACTGGAGATTCTGACGACTTGTGATTACTATCTTGGTGTTGGATGTAGCACTAGTGGATACATGATCATTACCTTGGTGTGGGATTAATAAAGTGTGGAGGATCTGCTGGACGGATTCCAAGTGCCACACATCATCCAACACAACTAGGCACGCTTTTGTGCTCAGTAGATTTTGGAGCTGCGATTTCTTCTGTACAAGAATCTCATTAAACTCATAGCTTTGAAGATCAGGATCAGCAATTTGAGAAACAAAGCGGTTCAGGTTATTGCTACTGCTACTGCCATCCAGTTGTGTCAGAATTTCAGACACCAGCACGCTCTCATGAGATATGTCCCATTCCCACTCTTGAGAGAGTGGAAACCATGCCTGATACTTGAAGCGTTCCCGGACCATCCGGTGGTTGTAAATTTTCCTGGCAAGGGTACTTTTTCCTGACCCACCCATGCCTACGATGGCCAACACATCAATATATATAGGCTTCTGTGAGCTGGGACTGGAGCCATGGTCAAGATGATCACCTTTGGATAGGCCAAGTATTTTTCTAACTAGTCTATCTACATCATCGTTGATGCCAACCACAAAGTCGTCATCAGCATGGCGATGGGCCTGCAAGGCTAGAGCACCACGGACATGTGCTGCCCTCAGCTTCCTTTTAGGGCCTTTGGATGATCCCTCACCATGCTCTTGCTCATATTGGTGCAGCCTGCTCTTGACTTCAAGCATCTGCTCCCGGATCTTTCTGAGCTTCTTGGAGGCCTGCTGGACCCGGGAGGACCTGCAGAGGCCGTGTTTCATCATGTTGCTGAACACCGTGCTTTCGGCTTCAGTCACAAAGTTATCCAGCACATCCTCAGCATCACAGGCAATCTTTCCCATCTCAGCCCACCAGGCGCGAACCTGCTCATTACTGTCCAGTTCCTTGTTTCTTTGGGCATCAAGAAGGAACTTCTCCAATTGTTTGAGCTCATTTTGCAGCTCTTTTGCCTCCAACTCAACATCCCATAGAGAATTGGATTCCTCGTCAATCATGGTTTCAATGTGTTGGGCAGCGAAGGACACCAGTGATTCAGCCATCTCAAACGCTCTCAAATTCACGACTCCCTTCCGCTATGAAAATTCGGCTCTCTCTTTCGATGATGGGAATACAAGCCTGGTTATTTCTTGCACTTTCAAGCAACTGATAATTTATAAAACTGATCAAACAAAGATTAAATATCGGTTTGTCTCCCGTCACTAACACATATAACTTGTCAACTTGCCCACTATTCATAGCTTTCACAGCTAATCTATCTATCTATATCCAATAAATTGTCATTTGTCGCATTCATATTAAATTCGTCACATGTCAAAAGCATATTCATTTCGACACATGTCATTCCATCAATAAAACGCTTTTTGTAAAGTTAGGCAAGGATAATTAAGATTTTTTCTTAGGACTCTATGTTTAAACATACATTGCAATTAATATTTAATTGTGTGACATCATTTAAATGCATATGTCAAGCTTGGATAATTTGAGGTGATGAAGATAATGGAAGCTTGGACAATTGCTATACATGTCAATCATGGTTGCATTGCAATAAGAAAATCATCCATCATGCTCGTTGGTAAATTGTGCGGTAATTGAATGATGAAATTAGTATATTTACTTATTTTTCAATGGAAAAATTGACTGGAAGAATCTCAACTATAACCGTTTCGCTCAAAATAATCCCAACTATGGGTTATTCTACAATAATCCCAACTATTGGAGGTACCTTCTCAAAATAATTCGAACTCTTAATTCTACTATGTATAGTAGTCCAAAATGGATCATTGAAGGCAAGAAAAATAAAGTTTGGTTTATTTTGGGAAGGTACCCTTAATAGTTTGGATTATTGTAGAATAACTCATAGTTGAGATTATTTTGAGCGGAGCAGACATATTTGGGATTAATCCAGTCAATTTTTTCCTTTTTCTATTTAGAAAAACAAATAATTATACTAAAATATTATTTAATAAATTTCCAAGAAAATAAAAAAGGGAATTTGTAGTTTTATTTTTTCTTTCAAAATCTTTTTGAACTACAAATATCTTTGAAATAATGTATCCCCGGTAAACAAATAGGAGTTGTGAAAGATAAAATCAGTTTTTCATGATAAAGTCATGTGCAAAAATATACAATTTTTATTACATTCGTGGTGTCTATCATGAGCATGGTACACCCAAGGTTAATTTATGCTTAAATAGCATTAAGTGTACCATACTCATGGTTCACCTGGGTGTATGATGCATAATCTCGCAACTTTATGCATCAAAGATATGATTGACCAAGCATTATCTTTGGAGAAGATTGTGGACTCAAAGAAAATCAGTTTGCAAAAGGATAGAAGTTCAGTTCAACAAGGCACAAATTTCAGCAAAAAATAAAAAAAACAAGGTTCTGGTGCAAAGATTTATTTTCTTGGCACAAAATAAAGATCCTATATATATAGCTAAAAACATATTTTCTTATGTGGACGACTTTCCTCCACTTGCTTGACTAAGAAGCACATATTTAAGGACATAAATCTTTTTGTAACTTCTTTTATAGAGAGTGTAAAAATGAGTTTGTTAGAGTATTAACGTTATTTAAACAACACATAGAGTTAAGCTGGGGCCACTACTAGGGTTAGTAGTGTTGGGGTGCCGATGCACGCTCATACACACATTAGAATGATATTATCCGCTTTGGGCCAAACTTACATGAATTTGTTTTTGGGCTGCTTTTCAAAAGGCCTCATTCTAAAGCATTGAACATCCACCATATACGGAGCTTTCCCACTCTCTAGTTTATCCATGTAGGACTTGGGATGAACTCTCATAACAATCCTTTCCTCAGGACCACAAACTCATGGCCTTCCCTCAAAGGATAAACCCGATATGCCAAACTCGCCCCCTTTAGTACTGTCGTTACATCATGGGACCCGCCACCAGACTAACACGAGGGATTCCTCACACACTACCACGACAGCCTCCCGCCCCAGACCAAACCGGACGACTCTGATATCATTTGTTGGGCCGCCGACGAATGCTCATACATACAATATAATAATATTGTTCGCTTTGGGTCAAGCCCGCACAAATTTATTTTTGGCTTCTTCCCAAAAGGCCTTATTCTAATGTATTGAGCATCAACCATATATAGAGCTTTCCTATACTCTATTTTATCCATGTGGGACTTTGGATGAACTCTCCCAACAAATAGTTGAGATCATTGTACTTAGAGCTAAGTATTTAATAACATTTGATTTAGTGAATTGAGGGTGGATGTAGATCTCAGGGGGAGATTGAACCACAATATAATTGGCTTGCATCACTTTTTACTTATTGCCCTCTTTCTTTAATATTTCATAGTGTTCTGAACTTCTGATCGTAATATCCATGATAACAAATCGCAAAATTGACAAATTCGAGAAAATTCAACCCCTTTTTGAGTGTCTCTGGCAATCCAACATATTTCAAGAATATACAAAAACTGGGAAGGACTAATAAAGAGAATACAATAATATTATAACAAATTTGGCAAGAATAATAGATATAGTACAATGATAGTTAGTATGCTCACAAGTCCAAGTTATTGGTTTTCTTTACATAATACTCCACCACTTGAGATCAAATTCGTAACTTTATTAACCCTATAATCAGTTCCCTCAATTTACATTCAACCCCAAGTTACTCTTCTGGACTTACTAATCTGTCATTAAGTGATTAACGGAGTTACTAATTGTCGTTAAGTGGTGGTGTTTTGGAAGAAAAAGCGTCTTATTAGGTGATTTTTTTGAAAAAATTGTTTATTACATGATTTTTCCAAAACAGTGTCTTTATTGAGTGGAATCTGATAATTTTTAAAACTTTTATATTTTAAAGCAAAAAATAATACAAGAATAACCAAGAGTATACTTTTCCAAGCTCATCTAAAAGAGATCCAGTTTACCCATGAAAAATAAATTTCTGACTATATTTCCCGCTCTTAATCTGATCCAAGCCAAACAGAAGAAAGTGGTAAAGTAGTTTTCTGAGAAACTACTACCTCCCAACCAAAATGTGAGTAGCTAGTGAAGTAGACGGGAACTTTTCTTGCGGAAAATGCTACGGCCAATAATACTACTCTTGGCCTTGAACAAAATATGGTAAAGTGGAGTTAACAGCACGTAGAGGGTGACCGGCAGAACAAGCACCAAACCCACTGGAATCACAGTTTTAGCCCTCTTAACCCCGAACACAAGGTAGATTGCAGCGCTGAAGGCTGCCATCATGCTTACTATGGAAATGAAAAGCATGCTCAATCCAACAATCAACCCTCCAGGTAGAGCAATGCGAAAGGCGTCTTCAGAATAACGTGATGTTAGGATCGACAAAAACATTAAGATGGAAGTGACTGAAGAAAAAAGGGAGATTGCGTCTGCCACAACGAATGCACTAAAGGCAGTCTCATGAGCTAATAGGGGGTGCCCATCTTGGCTGTCATTACCGCCAGGAATATGTAGTCCTGCATTAAATGCTACCGTAGCAATCAGTGTGGCAGCAACAGTGCACGACGTTGCTGTTGTCTTCATCCATGCTTCTCCATCTTTCATCAGCTCCTGATGTGCCTCCTTGAATACCATCCACGGAGTTTTTCCATCTTTATTTATCGCTTCTTTTTGTGCAGGTTGTACAAACTTCTCCACTTCCTGAATGAAAATTGTTTCAAATGTTTTTGAACTATATTGGTATTATTATACTTCGACTATCCAAAAAAGAAGCAGCTAACCTTAAACCAATACATCTCATTGTGAAATTGTAAAGCTGCACCTGAGACAAGGTTAAGGCGGTCTGAAGATGGTAACTTGCCAGCCAAATGTAATATATTGTTATCATGTGGGTCTATATATCTTGTTACTAAATGTTTGTAACCACTCATTTGATTTATGAGTTTGAAAACATTCTCCCGGCGATGTAAGACAGCTAATTGAAACACGTTATGTTTCTCCTCATTTGAAGCCCAAATTGCAGGCGGAAATAGCTTTACTATCTCCTCAACAATCTCATGAATGCCTAACCTTGCTGCAATCAGAATTGGTTGTTGGAGTAAAGAGAAAGCTTTGGCATCATCCAACTCCAATATCTCCGTACACAAGCTTCTAACAAGCTCAATTGCCTCATGTTGCGTCTGTCTTCTTAACCGGAGCTCTAAATAAATGTTAACAACAAATAAGTGTGAAATGTATATATGCAAATCATACCATATTGCAGGTGTTCAATGTTTAAAACAATACACAGATAAACGGATACTCCTCCAGCTCAGGTTGTATTCGAGTTATGGTCAGTTATCATAACTATCTTCATTGTTTTCTATCTATAGCATATCAATGTAGTTCATTGTAAAATATGCTCCCCATCATTTCTTTTTGCACGGTCTCTAATGTACAACTTTGACCATTAGTATGTTTAGCTATATACATCCGTTCCTTAATAAGTGACACACTTTATGTTTTCACGCTTGTCATTGCATTATTTCAAACATTAATATCTATAATTGTCAATGAGTAAAAATTATAAAAAGTTGATATTAAATTAATGCATGTTGAGACGAATCTAACAAGATCCCACATGACTATGTTTTTCCTAAAAGATAAATCACCAAATCTAATCAAAGTTTAAACTGTGAATAGTAAACACTATACAAGTGTGTCACTTATTAAGGAACGGAGGAAAACTTGATATATTCAATGTCCATATTAACACAAATCTAGCAACATTCGACGTAACTATAATCTGCATTATATATTGGTGAGTATTTATGGTCAAAGAGTATAAAGTTTGACTTTGAAAAAAAACAAATGAGAAATCTAATTAGGAGACACAGGGAGTGATAACTGATACGGCTATTGAGCTTTGCAAAACTAAAGGCCCAGCACGGGCTCGAGAGGTTTGAAACTCGTAAATGAAAGAGAACTCAAGCCACTAGAAGGCAACATACACGTCCATTACATCCATAAGTACCATATACCAGACGGACCGTAAGGGGAGTTTTGAACTTTCTCTTGAAGTGATAACTGTTTATCCAGTGATGACCAATGAAAAAACCATTAGTATGCCTGGTTTTGTTGATCTGGTGAAGCAGCATTGGCAACATATAATCAATGGTTCTCAAAGTCATCAAAGGGTCAATTATCTAAAGCAGCAGGGCTTGAAAACCATGCTTTATATGAATGAGGAGGGGGGAAGGCGACATTCAAATAGCAGATACAAGGACACATCTAAATATGATTCAGTGTCAACGAAACTTGCAGCAAAATCAATAAGACAACGTACCAGGAATATAGAATAGCTGTTGCCAACGTGTGAGACTTCCACTAGGGAAAGCAGTAGAATTTGTGGCTAGTACAGTCAAGGGGGAGCCTACACCATGTATCTCAGCTATCGCCATCTCCGGGTAGCTCTCAACCAATTTCAGAGCAATGTCTGTTTGATTAAGCTCAGTGAGAAACACAGGGATCAACTTCTATAAACACCATTTTCTAATATGTTCAATCTAGAAAACAAGCAAAGTAGAAATACTAAATAAACAAATGGTTTTCAGAATTTTCAACTTGAGTTTACACCCTAGCTGTTCAAACTGGTAAATGTCTAACATGATGAATGAACTCACCAAAAAATTCAGCAGTAATGATATCAATAAGTAGTTTACCACCGGATTCGCCCGTGAACGGACTAGACTCGATATCACGTCTAGTAACATCCAACAAGTACAAAATCATTGTCTTTTGACCATACTGCGCTGCTCTGTGGATAGGCAAGCCTGAGTTTCCAGATATATTAGGCAAGTCAGGATTTTTGTTCACCAACAGTTTAGCCGCTAGAACGTTTCCGACTACTGCAGCTACTGAAAGGGCAGTTTCCCCATTTTGGTCTGTCAGGGCTAAATCTTCAGGGGACATCCTCCTTATCAATCTATCCACAAACTCAGGATTTCTCTCCATGCCAACTGCGATATGAAGTGCTGTTTCTGAGGCGATGGTGATCTTTGCTGTCAATGCACCAGGATCTTCATCCAAAAACTTCCTGGCTTCATTCCATTCACCTGCAACTACAGCTTTGTACAACGGTAAGTAACCTCCAAGATCCTTCAACTTGTTCTCCACCCGCCCTCTTGCACGTCGAAACGCTAAAGGTCAAAAAACACAACACAATCAGACAATCTACAAAATAAAATAGACATGCACTCTTCTATAAGCATTTTCATTTCCAAATACTTAGTTTAATGAAAGTAAAAGTAATTATTCTAATGATCTAGCCAATGATGGCCCTCCTCGAGCGGTTAATTAACATTCAATATATTTCCCAAAATGGTATAAACATGCCAAAATCATGTGTCAATCGGCGTATTAATGTTTCCACTTTTAGTCATCTCATCTGACATCTAGGGGGTGTTGGTTTAGCTTTTTATTCTAACAATTGAGCTCCATAAGATCAACTTACTAGTGAGGATTTATTCATTTTATCTCTAGTCCTATTGCGAAAGGTGAAGAGCTAAATGACGCCCGCAAAAATACAAAAAACACCCACAAGAAATAAAGTAGGATTTTTGTTGAAAACTACCAATATTTGGAGCTCTTTTGTAAATAACTACCCCGTTTCAAAAAAATGAAAAATAACTACATACTTTCTTGAAAAACTTTTGGTATCACTACCTTGTGGTCTTTTCCGTCAAAAAGTTAACGGAAACGTCAAAAAGTTAACATAACTACGCAAAAAAATTGAAAATAACTACCTACTTTCTTGAAATTTTTTTGGTATCACTACCTTATTAAACGTTTTCTGTTAACTTTTTGACGGAAAACACCACAAGGTAGTGATACCAAAAGTTTTTCAAAAAAATCGGTAGTTATTTTCTATTTTTTTGAAACAGGGTAGTTATTAGCAAAATGGCTCTAAATGTAGGTAGTTTTCAACAAATTTTCCAATAAAGTAAAATACGAATTTAATCCTTTACAATATTTTGCAGGCTGAGCTATTAGCGATAAAGGAGGGAATTCGCCAAGCAATGCTACTAAACCATCAGAGGACCTTAATCCTTACGGATTCCAGGAATGCTGTAGAGCTGCTAACAACAAAGCCCGACCATCCATCTATTTATAAAAACATTGTCATGTTGTGCAGGGAGTGGATGGTGCAGTTTACTGAAGTCCGGGTTCAATATATTCCAAGATGCAAGAACAAGGTTGCGGATGCTTTGGCTAAGAATTGTAGGGTGCAAGAATCGTCCATGAATGTAACTAATACTTTCCATGTTCCTCCTAGTTATTGTTGGAACGATTATGTTTGGGATTGTAACAACTTTTTTACTTTGATATAACTTATTGTCCCGTATTCACCAAAAAAAAAAAAAAAAAAGCACCAAATTCTTGATTTGTTTACTAGCATTCACATTCACATATAAAAACTTCAGGTAGAGAATAAAGTGAATTAGGCGCTGTGACAAAATGAAGATACTTGTAGCACATGAAGTTGAGAAAGAAAATCAGTAAGTTGGAGACAAACCTTGAAAGAATAGCACGATTAATGTGAGATTAAGGGGGATTAATTAGAGAATTCAGAGGTGTTGGAATTAAGGCTATTGAAAAGCCTCATTTAGGTATGTGTAACGGTAATTTCATGACTGAAACGGTTTTAACGTTACACTTGATGGCCATTAAATTCGTCCCTTGATTCCCTCTGCCCATTAATTACCTTTGTTGTTGTGGTCTAATTATTTGCTATATAATCAGACCTTTTGTCTATGTTTGATATAGAAAAAAACATTTTGTTCTTCCTCCTCTCTTTTTGTCTTTCTGGGTACGTGCTATACAATCTCCAAAACTTTTCTCTGTTAGTGGTGACTTAGAGAGGCTGCTGTGTTAACCTTGGGGAGCTTTCCGGCCAGTTACGATTACCACCATAGTCGGGCCGTAATTGCTTTCAAGTCAGTGGTCTTCTACCACGACACAGCCTTGAAAACATTTCTTATTCTGCCATTACAATTCACCAGCATCCAACAATTTGAAAGCAATTAGGTTAGAGGCTTGATTTTTCCATCCTTGATTAAGTGTTAAAGAAATCAGGTCCAGTTTGGTGTCTCTACTGTTCAACAAGAAATTTTGTGTGGCAAAAGGAGAAGCTTTTGAGTGAAAAACAAAATCAGTCCGTGAAATTGGTGACAATGTTTGGTATTTGGGTCATAACTTTTTCACTGCAGCTCCATTTGAGGCGTGTAATATGTCATTTTAAAGCTAACGGAAAGAGCTACGACTTTCTAGCAGAATCTGAGAGCAGGTTATATCGTTTACATAGCCTAAATTCAGTGTGAATGTCGTTACGGTGTATTGATAGGAAATCAGGATATGTGGAGCATTGGGATTTGGTTGGACGAGATGTGTTAATCTCATATTTGGAGAGGAATACCAGCTGTTTCATGGTAAATTAATTTTGAAAGGATCGCACCAGGTACAATCGATCTAAATTAATTATTGCAAATGGCTAAAGATGATTATGGAAATATCAATGTGATCTGCTTAGATTTGAGAATGAAACTGCATTATGGTTTTGCACCCTAATTCATTACTCATGAAGTTTCTACTTATGTCTTATGAGAATGCATGTATATTCATTTGTTCTTAAGCTCTTGTGATCATGAGTTGAGAACAGTTATGGTACTTTTTACATGTTTGTGTAAGAGGTGAAGCATGCTATTTTATGACTATTAGTGATAGTCATAACTTCAGAATTTGAGTTTGAAACTTTTGTTTTTATTGTAACAAAGAGTTAGAGGGTATGAGAACAACTCTTTGAATTACCATTGTGAGAAATTGGAAATTATTTATGAACTTAGTACACCCTTTGTACCTCAATGGTAAAACTGAACGGAAAAATAGGCCTTTGAAAATTTTGATGAATGTTATGCTTGTAAGCTTTGGGTTGCCTGATGAAATGTGGGGGGAAGAAGTCCTTTCAGCCTGTCATGTTCTTAATCGAGTACCTCACAAAAGGTTAGATAAGACTCCTTATGAATTGTGGAAGGGGTTTCCTCCAAACTTGAGCTTCTTGAGAGTGTGGGGGTGTCTAGCTAAAGTTGGGCTACCTGACTATAAAAGGTCAAACTTTGGACCCAAGACCTTTGATGTAGTATTTATTGGTTATGCTCATGCTGCCTATAGTGATAGGTCTATTTGTGAGTACAGAGACGCTGAGTTCTTTGAACATGTTTTTCCCTTGAAAAAGGGTGATGCTGCTTCCATGCCTTCATGTTCTTCTCCTACTGTTGTTTTACCTACTTGTTCTACGCACGATGTTCCCACCTACTAGTGATGTTCCTGCTGATCTGACTTTAAGTAGTACTTTAGTTGATTTGCATGCTAGTAGTTCTGGTGTTGTAGATGAATCTAGGAGAAGTAAAAGACCTAAAGTAGCAAAAGACTTTGGTTCGGATTTTGTTACTGCATTTCAGTCTGAGAGCTCTTGCATTGACTTGTTGAGTGATGAATTGGTCTATGCTTTCATGATAGAAGAGGACCCTAAGACTTTTGAGGAAGCAATGAGATCTGTTGATGCTAGCTTTTGGAAAGAGGCCATTAAGAGTGAGTTAGATTCCATAGTGTCTAACTCCACTTGGGAGTTAACTGACTAACCTAAGGGATCAAAAACTATAGATAGCAAATGGATCTTTAAAAAGAAGTTGAGACCTAATGGGACTATTGAGAGCTTTTTTGCCAGACTTGTGATTAGGGGCTTTACTCAAAGGAAAGGACTAGATTACTTTGACACTTATTCTCCTGTGACTAAGATAGCCACCATTAGGACCCTGTTAGCTCTTGCTGCTATTCATGACTTAGTCATACATGAGATGGATGTTAAGACTGCTTTCCTGAATGGTGACTTGGAGGAGGAGATTTATATGTCTCAACCTGAGGGTTTCGTGGTGCAAGGTCAAGAAGATAAAGTAAGTAAGTTGAGGAAGTCCTTATATGGTCTCAAACAAGCACCAAAACAGTTTTATGAAAATTTTTGACAGTACTGTTGTGTCAAATGGCTTCATTGTCAACAACTCTAACTCTTGTGATTATTCAAAGCTAATAGGATCAGATTGTGTAATCATATGTCTTTATGTGGATGACATGTTGATCTTTGGTAACAATTTAAAGGTGGTCAATGATACTAAACTTTTCTTGGCATCGAAGTTTGAGATGAAGGATTTTGGAGAAGCTGATGTGATTTTAGGAGTGAGACTTAAGAAAACCTCCGGTCGCATCTCCCTTAGTCAGTCTCATTATGTGGAAAAGGTGCTTAAAAAATTTAACTCCTTTGATGTTGCTCCAGTGAGTACACCCTATGACCCTAGTATTCATTTGACTAAGAATTTAGGAGAAAGTGTTTCTCAAAGTGAATATGCGAAAGTCATAGGTAGTTTGATGTACCTCATGAACTGTACTCGACCTGACATAGCTTATGCAGTGAGTCGACTGAGTCGGTATACTCATAACCCGAGTAATGAACATTGGAATGCTCTTCATCGTCTTCTTAGATACTTGAAAGGAACAGTTGATCTATGTTTGCACTATTCTAAATTTCCTACTGTACTTGAAAGATTTTGTGATGCAAACTGGGTTTCAGGTAATGATGAGATTAGTTCAACTAGTGGTTACGTGTTTACTCTTGGTGGTGGTGCTATTTCGTGGAAGTCTTCGAAACAGACTTGTATAGCACTCTCAACCATGGAGTCTGAGTTTATTGCACTCGAGTTGGCAGGGCAAGAAGCTGAGTGGTTGAGAAACCTTTTGTCTAATATTCCATTATGGGGAGGGCAGGGTGCTCTTGTCTCCCTTCATTGGGATTCTCAAGCAGCCATTGGCGTTGCTAAGAACAGTGTCTACAATGGCAAGAAAAGACACATACTGATCACACATGGAGTCGTGAAACAACTCCTGAAAAATGGGGTAATTTCTTTGGACTATGTGAGGTCCGAAAGACATCGGGCTGATGCCTTTACTAAGGGATTATCTAGGAGAGTTGTCCTAGAGTCGTCGAGGGGGATGGGGCTAAGGCCCATTAGTTGAGAGTTTATGGTGGATAACCATTTGTTTGTCAAACGAAGCCATAGAATCTTAACTTGCACTACATTTCTCATCCTTATGGCGTGTTGGTAGTGCTTTCTAAATCCATAGCCTACTTGGTGGTGCTGTTGAGACGCACTTGATGGATTTATATTGTGAGGTTGAGCTTTCGCTCTTAATGGTTCCATATCCCTTCGGGGTGGTGTTATTGAGGAACACTTGATGGACTACCTACGTAAGTGTGGAGGTTAAGCCGCCTTCTATGAAAGACTGGGCTGTCTTTCTAGAGCACTTATGAGACCCAAGGTGTGCGCATGGCTATAAAGCGCATATGTTGTATCGCGGAGATTGCACGTTCTTTAGGTAGGTATGTGTTGTGGGGGACTCAACGGAACCCTGGTGAGTTCAAGAGAAATTCACTCACTAGAAAGTAAGTTGTTGCCTCATTTCACTATGTATCAATTCAAATCGAAAGATATTGATGCTTAAGTACTTCCTTTTCCTTACCCAGGAATTTCTTTTGCTTTTCAGAACTTTTGTGGGGGATTGTTGGAATTAAGGCTATTGAAAAGCCTCATTTAGGTATGTGTAACGGTAATTTCATGACTGAAACGGTTTTAATGTTACACTTGATGGCCATTAAATTCGTCCCTTGATTCCCTCTGCCCATTAATTACCTTTGTTGTTGTGGTCTAATTATTTGCTATATAATCAGACCTTTTGTCTATGTTTGATATAGAAAAAAACATTTTGTTCTTCCTCCTCTCTTTTTGTCTTTCTGGGTACGTGCTATACAATCTCCAAAGCTTTTCTCTGTTAGTGGTGACTTAGAGAGGCTGCTGTGTTAACCTTGGGGAGCTTTCCGGCCAGTTACGATTACCACCATAGTCGGGCCGTAATTGCTTTCAAGTCAGTGGTCTTCTACCACGACACAGCCTTGAAAACATTTCTTATTCTGCCATTACAATTCACCAGCCTGCCGTCAGAGCTCTCCAGGAGATCTTCACACGGCCATTGAAACCGGTTCCTCCATGGTTGAACCGGTATGGAGGAACCGGTTTCAATGGCCGTTCAGTGTTTTTTTTTTTAAAATTGCGATGCGACATACTTATAATGCAAATTCATAGTTAATGATTGCTGGATTATGCAATCCACTGTTGCAAAGGCGTGAAGTACTTTTCTCCACTTGCATTACTGGTAGTTGCAGGAAGGATTTGGTGGTTTGATTGTTTGACGTTGGTCACCGATGGCATCCAGAGGAAATATGAAAGAGGAAGAGAAGGGAAGAGGGGTTAAAAAGAAAAAAAGTGTTTAAATTAAATTAAGGTATTTTAGTCTTTTTAATTAAGAGTGTGGGTGTTTTTTGTATTTTTGTAGACGTTGTTTAACAACCCCTTTAGAAAGTATATGCAATAAATTAAAATGTGTATACCACCTCCGTTTTTTTAGTTGCAACCATTTTCTAAAACGGAATTTTCCAAAAGGTTGCAACCTTTCTTTTTCTTTCCTTCTTTAGTAAAAAAAATCCTTTAAATTTACAATTTTACCCTTACTTAACATAATTTGCAAAACCTAATATTCTCATTACATACTAATTAAAATTTACAAATTTCTTAATTACTCCCACTAAAAATCACTAATACCCAACTAACCACATTTAATTTTTTGAAACCAACCCAATTAAACCCCCCAACCCCTTCATTTCTCGTCACTCTCCAGATTCTTCTCCCTGTTCTTCATCTTCTCTCTGAAACCCTAGATCTAGTTCTCCATTTTCTTCACTTTCCTCTCCATTTTCTCCCCAGATCTTATATTCGTCCACTCATGTTCCTTCTCTTCCTCCTCATTTTTCTCACAAAACCCTTCAAATGAGTCCTAACAAAATATTTTGTCCAGATTTAACCCCTTTGAAAGACGCCTTTTTTGAGACTGAAGATGATTTTGAATCTGAAACTATTTTCGAAATCATGGAAAGCTTTAAGAATGATTATCCTTGACCAAAAAGGATTTACAAAAACGAAACTGCCAAAAACTTCTGAAACCCTATGTCCTAAACGCTTTAGGAAGGGTTGTTCAAGATTGTGAGGATTTTGATGATATGCAAAAGATGAGGGTTGCTCGAGCCTTAGCATTTCTTATTCCGCGTAATCCAAAAACAAAGGGTAAGGACAAGGAGAAGGTTGTTGTGAAGGAAGATGAGGTTGAAGAGGAGGCAGAGTACCCTAGATCTGGGAAAGAGAAGGAGAATTTCGTTGTTGAAAAGGAGGTTGTTCAAGAGGAGTCTAAGAGGGCCAAATCTGGGAAGAATTGAGTTAGCTTTGCGTCCCCCGGCCCCTTCCTCCTACTACCCCTCACCGTCCTATTGTGTGTGCACTTCCAGCACAAGAACCACAAACTGGTTTGAAGAACAAGGAAGGGAAAGTTGGAAGATCGGTCCACTTCTAGGGTGAAGGAAAGAGGAAAAAAAGGGGGAAAGGAAAAGAGAAGGAAGAAGAAAAAAAAAAGGGGAAAGGAAAGGAGATGGTGAAGAAGGAAATGCTTGTTGATGGTTACTTCATGGTGGAGGCTCCTGATCCTGGTAGGGAGCATGATTTGTTTGTTGAGGATGATGAATTCGCAAAATAGTTTCGAAATGAATTTTCTTTTTTTAATTGAGATTCAAAAATTCCCAATAAGTTAAGTATTATTCTTATTGGAATAGAATTACGATTTAGGTACTAGGTTTCATGTGAATTGGGAAATACCCCCCTTGTTCCAACACTTCTCCTTCGAACTAATAAGAAGGGGAAGGAAGGAAGAAAGCGAGTGGGTAACACGAACTTTGAGACTTTTTAAACTTGTGGAGTATTATGATGATGGGCTTGAGCCTGGACCAGACATTTCAATGAGTCCTTGCACTAGTTCAGAGCTTGATCTTGATGATCATTGCTTCATTTTAATGAGAAAAATTCTTCTCGTTGAGGTTTTGTATTCTATAAACTCCCCTATTTGTTTTGGTGCAACTGTATGCTAACGAGTCAATGTTCCTATCTATTGTTACTGTTTACATTATGTTCTTCCTGTCTCTTGTTTATGTTGTGATAAATTCTAATTAGAGTCCCTTGAAGAATGTTCATACATGATGCTATTGTTGGTTGGTTGCCTTGATAATACTACTGGTATTATCATGATGTTGTTGGTTGGTTGTTCATAGATGATGTTGTTGATGTTGGTTGGCTTATATGTTCCTACTGGTATTATCATCTATGATATTGTTGTTGTTGGTTGGCTTACATCATGTAACTGTTGGTGCCGCTGCCTGAAAGGCTATTTATGTTCACTTTTGTATGCTTTAAGTTGGTTGGCTTAACACTATGATCATGTAACTACTGGATTATGTTAGTTGGTTGCTCATACATGATGTTGTGGCCTTTAAGGATGATTATATTGGAACCCATTGAGTCCCTTTTTTTTAATGAACACCTAGTATTAATGATAGATGGCACCATTCTTGTTTTCATAATGCTTTATGTGATTATGTGTCCCCCTTATGTTTTCACATAAGCATCCAAATGATGAAGGGACTCAACTTGGTAACTCTAAGACTTAAGGGGTGATATAGCTCCATACTTGGTTAAATAATCAGTATGTTGAGGAAACTAAGCCTACTTCTAATTTGAGTTAAAAACAATTCCCTGATGGATGCAAAGAAGTCAAATGATGTTATGATAGTTTAGCACTTTCACTTTTAACTAGTATACCACAAAGCTCAACTAATAATAAAAAACAAACAAAATGAAACCAAATCATTTCTTTCATTTCATATTCAGTTTTCAGTCATTCTAAACATGACTGCTTACAAACCTTGTCCTTTTCCCAACTACTGAAGATGTCTACTACGTACTTACAATTTCAAAAAAGGATGAACTTTTAATGTGTCAACCTAGGTTTGTTTAGTAGTCTTGCAATTCACTGTGTTTATACCAGAAAACTATATCCTAAGTTTCTTTCACAAAGTGTTTATATACCCAAAACACTACATCCTAAGTTCCTTTGTAGCAGTCTTCAAAATCTCACTGTTGTTCTCCATCTATGAACTCAATAACTTCACTCACATTAATAAACCTTTCATTCAAATATGTCAATGCCTTATCCACTAGTGCTTGATCAACAGAGACACTTATTGATAATAACCCAAGCCTTTCTAACCTCCTTTTACCATGGCGAGGGATCTTGTAGTTGTTCCCTCCTTTTACTTTAAAAATCTCCAACATCACATAATGTAGCTGCAACCATGTATATTTTAACACTTCAGGATCAAAAAAATTATAAGCATTAGGAAATGCCTTGTACTGTAATGCTTGTATAGCTGCAAAAAAACCTAAATCTAAAATATTAAGATCTGTACTTTCAGCTGATTGGCATATTAGTTGAATATTGAAACCATTTGTAGTGGAGCAGCAATGAAAGCTGGATCATTAGGCTGTATATAGGGTCTTGCATTCTCTTGCTGGATGTATATATCCTTGATACCCCTGTTGGTCAACATCTCATGATAGATGGTATGACTTGATTGATAATCATGTCCCTGATGACTTCTTTGGTGAGACTTTCTATTGCTTTTGTTTCAAGACTACATGCCTCTTTGTTTTTTCTGTTCTTAGCTGCAACCCTCTTCACAAAAGGAAAAATGCTAAACTTCCCATCATGTAGCATGTCAACCATTTTTATCTTTTATAGGCCATGATGTGGCTTCCAAAAACATTGCTTTCACCTTGAACCTCTTTGATTGTTGACACCTATATGGATCTACCTCATGTGGGAGTAAATAGAATCTCCTTATGTCTGGATTTAGATAAAACCATTTTTCATCTATGTCTATAATATTATGTATATTAACAAATCTAGCAGGCTCAAATCTGGTTTGTGGTTCAATGTGTTTCAATACCCAAAGCATCCTATATATCTATCTTGTGTTTGTCTGTCAGTAATGGATGGTTGGTACTTGTTTGAGTCCTTAATCTGCCTTTCTTGACCAGTTTCCAAACTGTGGACTGAGCACATCCTGCAACTGTCTAAGTTTTGTCTTCTAATGTAAAGGCACTAACTGAAGCCATTTCTCTTGAAATTCATCTTGTTTTTTTTGGCCTCACATCTATAACATTGCCTAAACTTCTTTGTTTTTGTGCATCTTTCCATATTCTATACAATGTAGTTTTATGAATCTCATATTTAGATACAATTTGTCTATTTGTATCCCGTGGTATCTTCCCATTAGCCCCAGTTAGTAAAAGTTCATCAACTATTTGTCTTCTAGTCTCCAAATTTCATTCCACTTTCTTACTTACCTGATTAACATGCTGCTGATACCCCTGTTCATATCCTTGCTGCTGCTGTTGTTGTTGTAGTTCTTCATCTTCTTGTTCCTGCTCATGTTGCTATTGTTGTTGTTCTTGTTGATGCACCATATTGATGTGGTTGCTCCATTCCTCGTAGCCATCCATCAACCATTCAAGACCAAACTCATAATCATCCTCCATGAAGTTTGGCTGCTATTGAAGAAGTTTTTTGAATAAACAATAGTGGCTGCCTCTGTTTTTTTGATTGGTTTTATGGAGATATAATTAATTTGTGAACAATTAAGTAGTGCATGTGTGTCTAGTGATTGAACAAGTAATTAACTAACTAGTCTTTAAACATTGTCTGTTTTTTTTTGGAACACTCTCTCTTGATTGACTCTATTTATAGAAGAGAGTATGTATATGGTGGTCATTTGAGGTTACAAGAATTGAAATTGGGCATTTTGGTGGAAAACCAAAATTTTGGGGTTGCTGATCTGTTGGAGGGAAAACTTCACCAAATCTTGGTGGCAAATTTTGTGGGGCAGCTTCATTCCTCCTTAAATGCCGCCCATTTTGAAGTGGTTTCCAAATTTCTCTCCTTTTTTTTACTCAATTAATATACTCAATGGTCTCCACTTCCCTTAATTATATACCCAAACATTCACCTAATACCACACCAATTTTTTTGCATTGGTTCCGTTTTTTAGAAAGGTTGCGACTAAAAAAATGGAGATAGTATGTTATATTTATCTAAGCTTTTAATTTATAATAAGCACTGAAAATAAGTAGTGAGAACGGAGTCTGCTTCTTATAACAACCATTTTTTAGAGGAACCCTAAACAAGGGCTAGGCATTACTCATTTCCAAATCCAAAGAAAGCAAACAAATTACTCCCTCTGTCCCATATTAGTTGCAAAACTTTCCATATATGGTTGTCCCATATTAATTGCAACACTTCTATTTTAGGCATGGACCCACCAATATTTTATTATATATCACCCAACTAATATACCCCACTCATTCATTGATTTATGTGAAAAACATTAAAATATTACTCGTCTCTCTATTAACTTCCTATAAGTATCACATCACTTTTTACCACATCAACTCTTACAATAAATTAATATAACCTAGGAAAAATTTCCTAGAATAATGCAACCTTTTGGCGATTCGCAAATAATAATGCAACCTAAAGATTATTCTAGAATAATGCAACCTTTATACCCCATTTATTTTAAACCGGGTAAAACCGGTTATGACCTAAAGAATAGGTCAAATGAGACACGTGTCGTATTGTTATTGGTTATCCTAAATAATTTTTTTAAAGAAAATTATAAACAAAAAATTCAAAATATAAACCAAAACCCCCTCCCCACCCCAGCCGTGAAACCACCGGCCACCCCACCCCTTCCCCCAGCCGTGAAACCACCGGCCACCCCACCCCCCTCCACCACCATCGCCACCACCACAACACCCAAACGCCGCCGAATGCAAAGCCCACGCAACCCACCTGTCTTCGACGGAGACTCGCACCCACCAGCGCAACTAATACCCTTCGTTGCTCGCCGGCGACCTTCGCCCACCAGCGCAAATGGGCTGGGGGCTGGGGTGGGGTGGTTCTGGGTAGTTTTCGGCGAGGGAGGCGTTGGCGGGGGTGGGGAGGTGAGAGCGGCAGGGGGTGCGGGGGTGGGGCTGAGATCGGCAGGGGGTGCGGGGTGGGGTGGTTGTTGCTGAGAGCAGCAGGGGGGGGGGGGGTTGGGTGCGGGCGTGGGGGTGGGGTGGTTGTTGCTGAGAGCAGCAGGGGGGGGGGGGTTGGGGCTGCAGGCGTGGGGGTGGGGTTTTTTTTTTTTAAAGTTTTTGTTAATATATTAATTAAAAGTTAAAGTTTTAAATAAAAATTACCAATTGTTCAGGTAACCGGTAATTTGTCCTATTTAAAATAAATGGGGTATAAAGGTTGCATTATTCCAGAATAATCTTAAGGTTGCATTATTATCTGCCAATGAGCAAAAGGTTGCATTATTCTAGGCAATTTTTCCTATAACCTACACCCTACTCTATTGACTTCCTAAAACTATGTGCACAAGCTATTGTTGCAACTAATATGAGACAGAGGTAGTATTAAAAGAGGCAGTCTATTCTTAACATGAAATTAGACCAATCAAAGCTCACATTCTATTAACATGCTTATTCTATCTTACTCTAGCCCAATATTATTCCTAGACATTTAACACACTCTAGTTGTTCATTCTCTTCTCCTTTCCTTATTTCAATTTTAGTCTCGAAATATAAAAAAGTGATTCCTAAAAAAACATATAACTTACTGGATGAATTAAACTAGTCACTAAATGGATCAAACTAGTCACTAAATAAATTCAATACTGCATATTGAATGAACTAAACAGGTCACGAAATGATTTAAATAGGTCACAAAATGAATTATGCTGGTCCCTATTTTTATAGGACGGTTTGTTAATTTTCTCTTCTTACTATTGGGCCTATTAAACCGTTACCTAATCTATATACTTCCTCCGTTTCGCAATACTCGCAACATTAGCATAGTAACCACTACTCATCTACCAATCTTATGTTATATTTTTTCACAAGTGTATAAGAAAAAATATAGTCAAGTGGGGTCTTATTTGATTCGTCTTAATGCATACTATCATAATATCAACTTTTTATAATTTTTACTTATCAATGATTAGATATATTAAGGTTCAAAGTATTGCATTGGATAGTGTGCAAACAAGAAACGTTGCGAGTATTGTGAAACGGAGGAAGTATATATTAAAAAGCGTAAGCACAGATTGCAATACGCCACGTGTCACTCTCCCTTCTTTTCAACAAATATGTTTATCAATGTTATTCTCATAAAAAAGTGAAAATTGTCCATGAAAAGTTTCGAACTCATGACCTTGAGTATGGAATATAAATGTTCCAACCATTGCGCTACTACATTATTGTTGCTTCTTTTATCAATTTTAATAATCACATTATATTTTCAATGAAAACAATAATTAAGTTACATTAATTGCATTTATGAGTAATACTAATTTATAACTTTTTATTAATCTTTTTCTACAACAAAATAGTTGTGGGTCCAAGGCTCTCAAAAAAAAGTACTAAAGTGTAATACATATAAATCTCAGACTATCGTCTGGGCCTAAAACTAGTTTTATTTTAAAAGTAGACGGTATCTTACAAGACCACCTGAAGAAAGCAAGCTACAAAAGGAAAATCATCCGACCAAAAACGTCTACTGGTTTCCCATGGTAGCAAGACTAGCAACTAGCAAGTAATGCTAACAATGATGACCATTTTAACAAAGCATCAATGGGTAAAAAAAAGTGCATTATTGAAATGTGGAAGTTTTTGGATCTATGATACCGCGTCGAGTCCCTGTATTGGCTAATCGATTTAGAATAAAGAAGGAATCTCTAAAATTGGATCCAATAAAAGTCGTTAATAATTTTATTTTTTTTTGAGGGGAAGTCGTTAATAAAATAGTCCTCTGAGTAGTTGACTCTACTTGTTAGTAACATTATATTATATCTAGCTAATGACAGTTTGGTATCACCGAATTCCTTCCACTTATGGTTCTTAAATGGAATGAATTCAATAAGCCCCCAAACCAATTTACTACTCTTTCCGCTTATGGTTTTTATGGTTCTTAATTATTAAAGCCAATTTACCATCTTAAATGGAGTATTATTTACTCTGATCACTAACCTGACAGAAAATTTCAATATATAATTCTTAAACCAATAAATCACTCAACTTTATTACTTTAAGCATTGATATATTTGATAATTATTCTGAAAATACATATTAAAAAGTCAAAGTGTAACCATTAAATAAAAACGGAGGTAATATTTTTAAAGACTTTATAGATAATAAATAGAGTTTTCAAGATAAGAATATAGGAAAAGTGAAAATAGAACTTGATTAACAATAGAATACTAGCTTTAGATGCACTTCGGTATGTGAAAAATATATTTGCAATGACGGTAAAAGGTTTAACTGCAATGGGAGATGGAAAACAATTCAAATTTGAAATAAGATTGGAGAAAGTGCAATAATATCGAATATAGCTCTATAGTGAAGTTATTTTAACTGAGGTCATAATTATGTCCATAATTTAAAATAATTCATAAAATTTAGTTAATTTACCCAAGGTTATAATTGTAAATATTTCTTTTGTGTCCCTCTCCTCCCCAGTCTTAGAATGGAGATTAATAGAGATTATATTCTTCAAACAAACATAATATAAATTGTGAGCTTTTTGATGAACTTTTAGCGGACTGATAGCAAATTAAAGGTTTTACTGTCCAAAAAGCTAATATCAGTGTATGACAACTTATACCGTTCATTGGCAGGTTGAGCAGAAAAAGCTAAATGTCAAAGAGCTCATGTTTAGAACATTTTCAAAGAGATGATTTAAAATCAGTGGACGATGTTAACTTTTTACTTCAATTAAACAAACAACTATCAACCAACAACTATCAATTAGTTTACCAAATATTTTAGTACAAGCAGTTAATAATCCAATTAGCTAATAACATCAACCAGCCAAATCAGTTAATACAGTCATTTATTTGTTAAGTACTAATTAGGCCTCCACTTTAAATTTTTAGTAGAGATAAGTAAATAATTTTACTTGAATCGTAACAAAAACTCAGCATTTTCTGCATGCATTAATGCCTAGGCGTTCTTAACTTTCTTTATAGGGTCTGATATTCGACCTTTAGAATTTTTCTAAATGAAAAGTAATGGAAGAAATTCTACATTCTAAAAATGTGATTCTGATTGCATTCACTCAGATAGAAATAAGAAATGGAAAAACTTACAGAACTTGGCGCTACCAATGTCACCATCTTGGCCACGTTCTTCATCGGCCCAAGATCTTGAAGAGCAAAGTCCCATGACTCCTGTAGGCTGTTGCTTCCTCTATTCTAAAACTAGACTTTTTTTTAGAGGATCGAATAACGAGAGTATATGTTTGTACTTGTCTTTTTGTTGATATACATCTTCTTCGGTCGTTCAAACAGCTAGTGCTAATGCATAGCTGTTGATTCCTCCTTGTGGCATGGCATGCATTATTAACTAGTTGCATGTTGTTGGGATTATTATCTCCTCAACCCAAGTCCCAAATAATGAAATAAATTATTACTGTTAGCTGTTAGGGAAAAAATAAGGAAAAGAAAGGTTGGCTATGGATATGTTAGAAACGTAGGAGATTTTTTATTTGACTATACTCTAATCACGTTCTAAATCGATGACTACATTTTTTATAACTATACTAGATGTTCAAGTTGGTATGTTCCAATAAATTAAAGGAAAATTTGACGCCAGCAGTCCAAACTATTGCCCATCTTCTACAAAAGGTCTGAACTATTGATAATCCATCAACAGTCTAAACTATTACCCTAATCTTCTGAAAACAGTCCCAGTAACTTGTTGACCTATTATAACAGGTAAACTAGAGGTCATGTGACTAGAACATGATCCTTTTAATAAATTTTATTTTTTTTCTTTTTTTTTCTTCTTATAAACTTGTTTTTACTTATTTTGTCTTCACCCCCACCCCATCCAACCATAACCTCCAACACTACCGCCATCCACCGACACCAGCCACCACAACCACCCCACCCACCTTCACCCACCTCTTAACAACAACCACTCCTCCAAAACCTCCACCAAACCCCCAAAACACCACCAGCCACTCCATCCATCCCCAAAACCGAGAGCCACCCAGCTACCCCAACCACCATCCACCACAAAACTGAGAGCCACCCAGCTACCCCAACCACCTCCACGAACTGTTGCCAAAATCATATCGCCACCGTGTTGAAACCACGCCACAACTATCCCAAACCCAATTAATTCTCATCTCCTCTCTCTCCTCCCCACCCTCTCCCTCCCCATCCAATCCCAACCCCAACCCCCACTGAAACACCACTCATCCCCCCCCTTCATACAATTACTCTCTCACGAGCCCTCCTTTTTCCAGCCTTGGTGGAGGAAACGAAGATGAGCCGTTAATTTCAAGTGTTTTTTTTCCGATGAGATAGGGAGTGTGAGTAATGGGTTCGAGGACGAAGAGGGAACGAGAAGAGAAGGTGAAGGTTGGGGCTGGTGGTTTCATGGAGGTAGTTGACGAGAGAGAGAGAGAGAGAATGGAGGTTGGGGCTGGTGGTTTCAGGGAGTAAGGAGAGCAAGGTTGTAAGTGGTGGTGGAGGTTGTTTCTGGGGGTGAGGAGAGACGGTGAAGGGGAGGTGGTGGTTTTGATGAGGATTGGAAGGAGTGACGGTGAAGTTGGGTGAATAATTTTTTTTTTCTTAAAGTTAATTAAATGGTTATTAAAATTAAAAAATAGAATTGAAAAAAATAAGTTTTACCTGTTATAACAAGTAAACAGGTTATCGGGACTGTTTTCAGAAGATTAAGGTAATAGTTTGGACTGTTCATGGATTATCAATAGTTCACACCTTTTGTAGAAGATGGGCAATAGTTTGGACTGTTGGCGTCAATTTTTCCTAAATTAAAAGGTCTTACATTATACATGCCCCATTTTGGTTGGTATGTTCCAAGTTGTTGATATCCAACATAAATAAGTTTATTGGTCATTCGAAATTCAAATGAATAGAGTTCATCACATTATAATGAGAGTTTTAGATGAGAAAATAAGTAAAAAACCACTGTTGAATGTACCTATGTAGGATACTCTTCCTCTATAAAAGTTTTAAATTAATTGTTACATTTTTTATACTACCTTTGATTATTGCATATTTGTCGATATTTTTATTCCCTTATTTTAGTCATTTGACATGTCTTTTTTATTTAACATTATTTGATTTTTAATACTTTTGTTGATAACAGGTTTTATTATGCAATATTATCATTATGGACAAAATAAGCTTAATTGGTGTTTATTTTCAATAATAGGTAATTGCAGAGGTCTACATACTTAATTCGATAACGGGTCGGCCCAAATATACTTCGTCTACTGCCCAGTTGATACAAGACAAAGACCAACTTAAGCAATACTAAGAAGGCAAGAAGCCTAAACAAACCAAAGCCAAAAGAAACCAAAGGAACCAAAAAGAAGGGGAGGAAAAAGAGAATCTAATCCCTGAATCAACGTTCCCAAGATCATGATTTTATCTTCCATCCCCAAATTCTATCTAATGTCTAGATTATCTATTAGTTATACTGTTGCGGAATCGGCGGTACAAATTGGGTATAAAACCCCATTCAATTCATTCTAATAAGCAAGCAAGCTGGGGCAGATTTTACAAGAATAAAAAGGGAGTTTGAGAGTGAAGTTTCTGGGTAAAAATTGAGAAGTGAAGTGGAGGAAGAACACTCCTTGAAAGTACAGCTACTGTACGGCAAGGAAGAGCGAGAGTGGAGTTCGTTGCAGGTGTCGAAACCGAGTTCGAACGGCGATTTTTCGGGCATAATTATAAGTTCTTTTCTCACCTTCAATCTCTCAAATTTTATCTAGATATCTAAATTCACAAATTATGATCTTATACTTAGTTTATTTAATCTTTCAATTATGTTTTTGGGTCTTTGAATATTAGTATTTACATTGTTAGTTTCGAATTTTGGTATGATATTCAAGTTATATTTGTTTTTGTTATTAAAGATTACAACTTTATGCTTAATTGCTATCTTTTGAGTATTAAGTTGTGTTCTTGTGCTAATTACATGGTTCGTTCTAATACAAATTATGTAATCCGAGTAGCGACTAGTTTGAACTGGGGTTTGCGATATAGTTCCGGTTTAAATTAGAGTATAATTTGATCAAGTTAATTAATATATATGTTTTGATTTCTTGTGTTAATCGTTCTCAATGCTACTAATCTGAATTTTGCTAATTGCAAATTATTGGCGATTGTAGGATTAGTAAGAGTTACTTTGGCCTAGTTTAAAGTTAGCTATTACCACTCATAATTAAGTCATAGTGGACTGCAATAATTTTACTTGCCTAGATTGGAGAAGAGGGATAAGGGGAAATTTTGCTATCAAAATTCCTAACATTAACCTGTCATATTGTGTTTGTAACTATTATGTGATCCAAATTAGTTATTAAAGGGTTGAGTATTTATAAGATTATGTGCTTAATGGGTAACTTGTCTTCACTTGTAAACATTAGTTATTAGTATTTAGTTTAGTTTAGATAGTTATTTTCTGAACAAACCCCCCAAATCAATGTAAATATGTATATAGTTGTCTTTATTCTTTCTTTGTTACTAGTCGTCCAATTAGTCAAACTTTGGTTTTAGTGAAATAGTTAGTCTCTCCGTGGGATCGACCCTACTTATCCTTTACTATGTTTATATTTTTGGGGTTAAGATAGGTATTATAAATTATTAATTTGTATACACAAACGACACGTATCAACCTTCGTATTTAAATAGATGGAATAATTTCCATTCTAGAGAATTTCATAATAATTACAACACTTTTATTTCTTTCCTTATTTGCTATATTTTTTACTATAAAATTCCATAACTACCCTTATTTAAAATTTTAATCATAAGCTAATAACAACTAATGATATATCTAATTAACAACAAATTTAAACCTATTAACACTCACCAACACCCCACTCAACCACCCTCTCCGTCTCTCTCCTTCAATTTCTCGAGAACTTTCATCATACACTCGGGATGTATTATGAGCATTGTTCACGCAAGACTATTTTTTGCTCATTACTCATTTAGACGTCTCCAAATAAGCAAAAATTAAAATTCTAAATGAGCAATGAGTAAAAGGTAGCCTTAAGTGTACCATTCTCATGTTGTACTCGTGTGTATAATAAAACTTGTACCATTTCTCTTCCTTTCTTCGGCGGATGACAATGCTCTTTCCAGCAACTTTCTCACCGCCATTCTCACTGGAAACCTCCGCATTCTAAACCCATCACCCCTTCCTCTATACACACCTCAAACCACTGTTAACAATGCTGATCCAAACTCATCTCTTTCTCCTCTCTCTTCTCCCTCACCACTTTTGACGGCGCCACCCTTCTCACCTTTAAATCCTCCATCTCTCACGATCCCACCAACCCCCTCTCAAACTGGTGTTTCTCACCTGACCATTGTCAATGGCGTGTAGCAATCTTCTCTTAAGCTGGTCTTCTTCTCTATTCTTGCTG
Source organism: Patellifolia procumbens (assembly GCA_947645195.1). Lineage (NCBI taxonomy): Eukaryota > Viridiplantae > Streptophyta > Magnoliopsida > Caryophyllales > Amaranthaceae > Patellifolia > Patellifolia procumbens. Next base: position 9,394,021 of record CANSGD010000144.1, read on the forward strand.
GAACCCTAAATTCTCTCACATACTCGTAGAGTTATTGATGGGTTCTCTGTTGTTAGCAGATATTTTGCAAGTGTAGGTCGAAAATCGACTAGGAGAAGGGTTCCCACAGTTTAAATTCAACTGAATAACTATTTTAGATGAAATCAAGGAAGAAAAACTAACTCCTAGTGAACTAAGAAAGAAGATTAAATTCAGGGAAAATCAATTATTAAAAACCTAGTGCCAGTGGCGAAACTGTGATTTAAAAACTAACAGGGTCGAGAAAACTAGCTAAAAGCAATATTAACATAGTGTGATTAACAAAACACAAAAAAAGAAAGTTTTGCTCCTAAAAAGACTTCAAGTCGTGACCACTCCTACAAAATTCACACCTACCAACCACTAGTGAGAGAACAATAGTGATATTAATTGTAGTGCATTAGTCTAAATTAGAAAATTCTACAGGAGCCTTATTAAAAAATAATGGGCCGTGGCATCCTCACAGGGGCCAGGCCCCTGCCACACATGAAGACATTAATAGCAATATGGGGGAAGTTCCCATCAGGCAACAGCGGTTCTGCCCCCTGTGCCTTCGCCACATAGTTCGGTTGTACTAAAGGTGGAAGCAGCCGTGTCACAATGTTAATTACCTAGATTAAAGTGTTAGATATCGTAATCGGAAAAACAAAGATGAACACAAATGAACACAACAACGAATAAACGATCCTCTAGGCGTGTATGGGAACACTTTCCCAAAAGCGATATTCCGACCCTATACGAAGCACGGGTTGCACGGAATTCACCTCCGAGATACAAAGAAGAACAGTGAATATCACGCTCGTATGAGATTCACAAAATGAGAACAAAGTTTAGTGTGATTTTGCTTTGATGAAGAATGAGAGAAAATGCTTAAGTGCTTTTGAGAGAATAACAATCAGAATCTATCCTTCATCTGTGATTTTACTCACATATATGCACGTACAATGCCTTAAGCGGCTAGTAACCGCTCAAGAGGCAAAAACCGCAAACATACGCAACAAAGGATCAGTGGCTGGTCGCGAGCCGCGACATGCGTCGCGAGTCGCGAGCACCGGTCGCGGGGGGAGACCTGGCTCGCGGGCCGCGACCCGCCTTGCCCAGCCACCTTCTTCGTTGTTTGCTTGCTTCCCCAATCACATGAGTTATGATTGTTGTATTGTTTACTTAACCGTAAACTATTAATCGTGCATTCTAAACGTAGCTTAAGCAACGACACCATAACCAAGTAGCTTAAGTTAAACGTTACATGAAATCAATCAACCAAATACTCTAAATTATCCAACAATCCTCCCCCATTTAGAGTATTCTAAAAGATAATAAGCACCAAAACATCATCAAAACAAACAACCTCATGCATCAATGAAAGTGTACTAAGACTTGAACTTCCACCTAGTATAATATACATTCCAAGAATCCGTATCCGAAAGGTGTCGCAAGCGATTGAACCAATCTCAATACATAGTGGAAAACTTGAAGATACCATACACATAAGATTAACTACTTGAACTCATTAAACTTGAAACTTAAAGCCATGTGTCCGTATCATTCATAAGTGTATCATAGCTATGCCCCTATAGCTACTTGAAGCGGCTAAACTTCACACTTACATAGGTAGAACTCTTAAATAAACATGCCACTATGACAAGGCATAACAAGAGAACTATTAAGTATATACAACCTCTTATCAACATCATAGTCAATATAAGAACAATACTTAGAGGATATTTACAAATGTTCTTCAATCATCAAATGAAGGAATTAATCTTATTGAACTTAAGACCCAACGTCTTATTGGGCGTTAATTTAAGATTCCCTCACTCGTGATTAACTAAGGGCTCCAATCCAAGACCGATTGCCATCCTCTTCACCGTATCTCTAGCCAAGGCCTTAGTAAAACAATCCGCTAGATTATACATAGTCCGCACATAGTCAACAGTGATAACACTATCCTTGATAAGTCCTTGAATATAGGAATGCCGTACACCAATGTGCCTTGACTTACCATTATAAACTTGACTATATGCCCTTGCCAAAGCTGCATCGTTATCACAATGTATCGCTATGGGCGATATTGGTTTTGGCAACAAAGGAATCTCAATCATGAGATTCTTTAACCACTCCGCCTCTTTACTAGCCAAGTACAAAGCAATGAACTCCGAAGTCATGGAGGAGTCCGCAATGCAAGTTTGCTTCTTAGAAGCCCAAGAGATAGCACCTCCCCCAAGTAGGAAAACGAATCCACTTGTGGAAGAGTGATCTTCTCTATTAGAGATCCAACTTGCATCTGAATAACCTTCTAAAACCGAAGGATATCCACTGTAGGATAAACCATAGTCTTTGGTTTTCCCCAAATACCTTAAGACACGACGAATAGCATGCCAATGCTTCATACTAGGGTTACTAGTATACCTACTAAGCTTTCCTACCGCAAATGCGATATCCGGCCTATTACTCGTCATAGCATACATCAAACATCCTATGACCCGTGCATACTCAAGTTGAGATACCGCACTACCATCATTTGGCATTAATTTTTCACTTGGATCCATAGGAGTTGATACAAAAGAGCAATCACTAACATTGAATTTCTTAAGTACTTTTTCAATGTAGTGTGTTTGAGATAAACTCAATTTACCATTGCTTCTTTTAATTCTTATGCCTAGAATGACATCCGCTTCTCCTAAATCTTTCATGGAGAACATTGATGATAGGAAAGCCTTTGCCCACTCAACTTGTGACAAATCAGTCCCAAAAATCAACATGTCATCTACATATAGACAAATCATAACACCATGACCTAAGTCATCAAATTTGCTATATACGCACTTGTCCGAATTATTCAATTTAAATCCGTTAGACAACACAACCTCATCAAACTTTTGATGCCATTGCTTGGGTGCTTGTTTTAGCCCATACAAAGATCTAACGAGTTTGCAAACTTTACCTTCTTGACCTTTTACAACAAACCCTTCGGGTTGTTTCATGTAAACCTCCTCATCTAGCTCTCCATTTAAGAACGCTGTCTTAACATCCATTTGATGGATCACAAGGTTGTGTATAGCCGCAAGTGCAATCAACAACCTTATAGTAGAGATTCTAGCAACGGGTGCATATGTATCGAAATAATCGATACCCGGCTTTTGGGAAAAGCCTTGAGCCACTAACCGGGCTTTGAACTTATCAATAGTTCCATCGATTTTCATTTTCTTCTTGAAAATTCATTTACACCCAATAGGTTTACACTTGGGAGGCAAATCCGCCAAAAACCATGTGTTATTCCCCATGATGGAATCCATCTCATCATCAATAGCTTCCTTCCAAAAAGGAGCATCTTGAGATCTCATGGACTCACCATAAGTCAAAGGATCACCTTCCACATTAAACACATATGGAAATTTAGTCAAAATAGAACTTCTAGATCCTTCAACCAAATATACATGAAAATTTGGGCCAAAGGATTTCTCCTTTCTTGCCCTTTTACTTCTCCTAGGTCGTGATGAAGTCGATGCTACATTCTCTTCTAGAGTTTGTTCATCTAATTCATGATCATTTAAAGACCGATCATCATCTTGTATTATGGTACTTGGAGTTACATCCTTTGGTCTAGGAATTGATGAATATCGATTTTCATCAAAGATTGCATCTCTTGACTCCACAATAGTGTGAATTGACCAAACGTCATTTTGTTCTATAACATAGAACCTATAGGCCTTGCTATGAATAGCATACCCTATAAAGATGCATTCAACTCCCCTTTCACCTAACTTTTTACGTTTAGGTTCCGGCACTTTTACAATTGCCCTACAACCCCAAACTCTAAGATAACTTAGATTTGGTTTTCTTTTGTACCATAATTCATAGGGTGTAACTTGTTCTTTTTCATAGGAACACGGTTTAATAAATAACAAGCTGTTAAAACCGCTTCACCCCAAAATCCATCACTTAAACCCGAATAGGATAACATAGAATTTACCATTTCTTGTAAAGTTCTATTCTTTCTTTCCGCTATACCATTTTGTTGTGGTGTATAACCCGCGGGTCTTTCATGTATGATTCCTAATGATCGGAAATAACTAGGATCATGGTATTCACCACCCCTATCGGTTCTAAGCCGTTTTATTTTGTCATTTAGTTGCAATTCAACCTCGTTTTTATAGATCTTAAACTTATCTAGAGCTTCATCTTTAGTTAATAGAAGATAAACATAACAAAACCTAGAATGATCATCTATAAATGTTATGATATACTTCTTATTACCTAAACAAGGAGTGCTATGAAAATCACATAGGTCACTATGCACCAAATCAAGCAAATTAGTATCTCTTTCCACATTATTTGGGAAAGAATTTCTGGTTATCTTAGTAAGCATGCATGTTCTACACTTCTCTATGCTTGGATCAAAACTAGGAATCAAATCATCCTTTGACATAGAATAAAGCTTTCTATAATTAACATGACCAAGCCGGTAATGCCATAGAGAAGAACTATCATTAACAACACAAATATTGTTTAACAAAGTATTCGAAATACTTAACTTGAACATACCATTACATAAATAACCCAATCCAACAAAAGACCCTCCCTTAGATAAAATAAACTTGTCCGACTCAAATACCATTTTAAAACCTATTAGATTCAAGATAGCTCCCGAGACTAGATTCTTTCTAAGGTCCGGAGCAAATACAACATCTCTTAAAACAAGAGACTTTCCGGAACTAAAAACTAGCTCAACTTGACCTACTCCTAAGACTTTAGCAGTAGAATCGTTCTCCATGTAAAGAACTTCTCCTTCATCCGCCTCCTTGAAGGTCTTGAAGAGAGATCGTTCCTTGCATACATGTCTTGAAGCTTCCGAATCGATGTACCATGAACAATCATCCTGTACACAAAAGATTTCCGAAATCGTACACACATAATTCAAAACCGAATTAAGTGAAACTTGTGCACAAGTACCTTGCTTGGGTTGGGTATGGCTTGACTCGCCTTTCCCACCACCATGCCCATTCTTGTTCATCTTTTTCTTCCAAATGGTGCAATCCTTCTTGAAGTGACCGGGCTTACCACATTCCCAACAAGCTCGTTGTTGTCCTCCTCCACCAAACTTTGGTTTTTTTACCATAGTTTCCCTTGGTGAAGTTATGTGCCCTCTTCTTAGGATTAGAGTCATGAGACTTTCCATCCTCCACCATGTTAATAGTGGAAGAACTAGGATTTACCTCCTTTTGACCATCTTGAACCCGAATGCCCTCTTCAATCCGAAGATGAGCACCCAATTGTTCAATAGTCATTTCATCTTTCCTATGTTTCAAGCTATTTGTAACATCTTTCCAAGAGGAGGGTAATTTATCGATTATTGAAGAAACGGCAAATGTTTCATCCATACTAATATCATGTTGTTTAAAGCTTCCTAAAATTCTTTGGATTTCATGGAATTGCTCCATAATTGGCCTAGACTCGATCATTTTAAAGTTATTAAAATTGCTCACTAGAAATTTCTTACTAGAAGCGTCTTCGGCCATATATTTAGACTCTAAATCATCCCAAAGAACTTTAGCGGATTCATAATATTGATAAACATCAAATAAATCATCGGAAATACCATTTAGAATGTGACCACGGCATATGTAGTCGTCGTTCTCCCACTTCTTCCTCTTCCTCGTAGCCTCAATCGTCTCATCATCCACTTCAATAGGCTTCGGGGATGTGAGAACGTACACCACCGCCAAAGAGGTAAGAAGAAAGTGCATCTTCTTTTGCCATCTACGGAAACCCACGCCTTCAAACTTATCAAGTTTGTGGAAATTCGCTGTCATTTCACGAAGTGTAGCCATCTTCGAGTAAATATCGCTTTTGGATTGTTAGATATCGTAATCGGGAAAACAAAGATGAACACAAATGAACACAACAACGAATAAACGATCCTCTAGGCGTGTATGGGAACACTTTCCCAAAAGCGATATTCCGACCCTATACGAAGCACGGGTTGCACGGAATTCACCTCCGAGATACAAAGAAGAACAGTGAATATCACGCTCGTATGAGATTCACAAAATGAGAACAAAGTTTAGTGTGATTTTGCTTTGATGAAGAATGAGAGAAAATGCTTAAGTGCTTTTGAGAGAATAACAATCAGAATCTATCCTTCATCTGTGATTTTACTCACATATATGCACGTACAATGCCTTAAACGGCTAGTAACCGCTCAAGAGGCAAAAACCGCAAACATACGCAACAAAGGATCAGTGGCTGGTCGCGAGCCGCGACATGCGTCGCGAGTCGCGAGCACCGGTCGCGGGGGGAGACCTGGCTCGCGGGCCGCGACCCGCCTTGCCCAGCCACCTTCTTCGTTGTTTGCTTGCTTCCCCAATCACATGAGTTATGATTGTTGTATTGTTTACTTAACCGTAAACTATTAATCTTGCATTCTAAACGTAGCTTAAGCAACGACACCATAACCAAGTAGCTTAAGTTAAACGTTACATGAAATCAATCAACCAAATACTCTAAATTATCCAACATAAAGAAGGGTTTCTTCTAAAGACTGGATTAATATAAGTTTGTAATTTTGTGGAATGTGAAGGTAAGTGATAAGATTTGGTTTGTTTTATCTAACTATAGCTGAAGGTAGGTTGAGTAGCCCTTCTACAATCTACTCTCACTTCTTTTTTCGCTTGGCTTTTCTTGTGTCTATTGTGATGTTACTGATTCCTTTGATAAATGTAAAGACTTGTGATGTTTGAACTCAATCTATATGTTGGAAATGGCTTGGATTTCAGTTCCGGATTGTGGAGGTAAGTAATTTTTGCTTAATGAATGAAATCTATTGTGATAATATGATAAATTTGTGTGGGAGAGAGAATAATAGGAATTATAATATTGATCTGTGAGGATTAATTACAATTGCATTACTTATATAGAAAGCATAACATAAACTTAACCTAATAAATTTAACCTAATGGGCCTTGTACATAGATATAGACCTACGGTCCAATATCCTCTAACACCCCCCGCAATCGTAACGGCAGTAAGACGAACGTAACGATTGGACAAATAACAATAAAAAACACCAATAAAAAATAAAAAACTGAACAAAATTCTTCAATTCTTCAAATCTTCAATGCTTCAATTCTTCAATGAACAAACCTCGTCTCAAGGTACAAGGAGAACCCAAAAATCCATGTCTCACGACACACGGAGAGCCGAAACATGTCTCACAATCTGTTTTGAACAGATCTGAAATTGAGACCAAAGAAACAATTTTTTGTGAAAGTTGTGATGAAATGAACATCATCACAGAAACCAAGAAACAAATTTTCGATGGAATGAACATCATCGACAATTTGAGAGAAACTGATCTGTTTTGAAACAGATCTGAACTGAATACCAAAGAAAAAAACACCAAATTTTTGAAGAAAAGAAGAATAATAACACCAAGATCACATAAACTTTAGTCTCCCAACACAATAAAACCACGCAGCGGAAATAAAAAAAAAACTTCATGAATCCCGCCGGTAGGTTTAATTTTCTAACCTACCGGCAGGGAGAATTGTTTTTTTTTGCAGACAATACCAAGATCTTGATACCATGATAAATTTGTGTGGGAGAGAGAATAATAGGAATTATAATATTGATCTGTGGGGATTAATTACAATTGCATTACTTATATAGAGAGCATAACATAAACTTAACCTAATAAATTTAACCTAATGGGCCTTGCACATAAATATAGACCTACGGTCCAATATCCTCTAACATAATATAACTATTCAATTATCTCAATATATGTAAAAATCTTAAAGGTTTTGGTTCAAAAAAATGTAGCAAAATCCCACACATTATTTATAGGTAATTGAGATCAGAGAATTATATTGCAGTACTCTCATTTATTAAACATGATTTGAACAATCACAACTCTGTCCCCTATTTATTACAAAGTTCCAACTGATTAGTTATTACCATTAGATCTGGCAAAAGAGTTAAATTATGTCAAGTTCGTCTTGATCACTAGTAAATGGACTGAATCCCGTCCATCCTAATTTGACTCACTTATGATTTGGATCATCGATCCTCAACCTTGGCTCAACCCTTATATTAAACAGACAAACCAACATGTCTATTAAACAGGTCACCCAATCCATTTATCACGCACACATATATAGCATAAATAAAATTCATCTAGAAACTTTCTTGGCTAACTTTAAATATATATAACTAGCCTTGTATGTAATGCATGCGATGCGTGCCTCGTGCAAAAGATTAATATGCAAGTATTTGAGAGAAACTACATCGTAATTTCTCCACTGAAGTGATACATATTTTTCATATTTTTAAAAATAATCGTTAAGTTATAGTTATTTTTTAAGGGTGTAATTGCAAACTCAAAATAGTTTAAATAGTGAAATAATTTAAGTAATACATAAAAGGAGTAATAAATATTAAAGAGTAGATTATCATTAGTGATTTAAGAACAAAACGCCAAAAAAGATAAAAAAATTCTTACAAAAGTTTAATGTAAGATGTCATTAGCATCATCACTCATGTGTAAATTTAAATAGCATCCCTTGTAATACTCCGTATTTTTACCATTCAATATTATTATCTTTTAAAGTTTTTGCTTAAGCTTTATACTTTAAAGTTATGATTATTTTAGTAAATATATTTCATGAACTATTAAGTTTTACAAATATTTAGAGTTAACTATTAAGTTTTATAATATATTTTATAATATATTTAGAGTTTAAATTTTAGAGTTTTAATATTTTCTTAAAGAGTTTATGAAAATCAGGATTTAATGAGTTTTTTGAGCTTATTTGACTTTAATTAAGCTGAGTTTGACTAGGTTAATGATTTATAATCCTAATTTATTTAATTAAAAAAAAGGAGAAAGCAAAGCCTATAAAAGGCCATGGCTTCTTCCCTTTCACGCTGCAACACACACACAAACGACGCTCATCCTCTTCCCCAACAATTGACTGATTCACCTCCATCGCCGGCAAGAAAACTTGGTGGTTTCGACTCCGGCGAGCCTTGTCCTTCTTTTAATCGGTTTTGGTACCTTTACATCTCTCTCTCACGATTTCTTACTCTGTTTTCACTCTGTTTTTCTTTTATTTTGGACTCTGTTTTGGTCACTGTTTTGGGCTGTGCTCACTCGTCGGCCAGGCAAGGGAGGAGGGTCGTCGGCCCTGAGTCGCCGGAGTTGACCGACGAGTCTCCTCCTCCCCTCCCTTCTCACTTCCACGCTGATTCGTGGGCTCATTAATGGCGTTTTGAAGCTTCGTCCATGGCCCTCATTTATGGCCGCTGCTGCGTGTCACCCTTGCTGGCGGTCCAGCGTGGCTGCTGCTGTCAGTCGCCGGCGGCGGCGGCCGGGTAGCCTGCTGGGTCGCAGCAATTTGTTAAAAAAAAAAAGAGTTTGCTTGATCTTCGCTTTGCTTGACTGCTATGGGAACATGGGAGTAATAAGTGAGGTTATTTTCATTAAACTATATTAAAAGTACTATCTTTAAATATTATACTAAATTAGTTACCTTTAGATTTATTTTAATTTCAGTTTATAAATTAATATAAAGTTTATAATTTAAACAAGCATAAAAATATTATGTTCCTATATATTTATGTATTAAAGGTGTAGTATAGTTTTATTAAAAAGAGTTTTATTATTTAAAGAATTTGAAAACTAGTTTATAGTAAGGTTTGGAATTAGTTTTGTTTTCTTTTTAGAATTTTAAATTAATAGCTTGATGTGAATTGAGTATTGATTATGACTCAATATATGTTTTAGGTACTCAATTCGTAGAAGGGGAGTTTTAGTACGTAGTTGTGTGGAATTCACGCTTCAGAGGTACGTACACGTTAGCAAGATTCTAGGTTAGGAATCATGTTAGTTTATTTATTGTCGTAGATTGTCGTAAATCATGAAAAACTTAGTGTCATGATTAGAGGACTCAATTGTTTGGTCTATATGACGATAAATCATGTTTTAAGTGACTTGTATGTTACGTGATCCATATGAGTTAAGTATGGAAATACTATTATAGCATGTTGTTTAGTAAGTTTTATTGAAAAGGCAAGTATCATGTTAAGCAAGGTCTTACATGTTTATTTATGGCAAGTTGCCCTTAAGCATGCTTTATTTTGTAATCAAGCAACTTTTAGTCTTTTGAGACTAAGTAAGTCAAGTATGGTAAGTTCAATTGAGAAGTTAGAGGTAACTTCATGTTAAGTCGAGGAATTAATCAAAGGAGTGTTATTTGATCACCTAACGTGATTTAAGATAAAAGGAAATGTATATGGTTATATGAGTTGTCCTTGTGTCATGTGTGTATTTATGTCATTCTTGTACATGTCTATACTTTCATAAAATACTAAAGCACTTAAAGTGAAATAAAGAATGGCATTAAAACTCGTAGGATGGATCCCCTATGAGTATTGAACAATGGGGGGAATGACAACCGCAGTGTTGTACATTTCTTCACAGGCTTCTACATGACGATGTAGACGACCTATAGTTTTAGTAATTCGCCGAGATGGCTAAGGTTAGCTAGACTTTCTGAGTAAGTTGATCCAGGTGAGACTCTTACTTAGAGGTATGATCATACTGACGTCGTAGGCAAGGTTATTTGATTTGAGGTCGGTCCTAGGGACGCTCTTATCACTTTCAAGGTTATTCGATTTGAGGACGGTCCTAGGGACGCTCTTATCACTTTTAAATAGTAATAGCCCGTACGAATCCTGGTGGATGAAGGTGCCCGTTCAATGCCAATTCATTAATAAAGTAATTTAATCGTCTGTCTGATGAGTCAAGAGTCGAGTTGTTAAGGCATGCTATGTTTTACCTTGTTAGTATCATGCTAGGATGTTTTGTTATGCTTTAAACTTTGTTAGTGTGTATGTACTCAGCCCGTAGCTGACGTGTACTTTCTTGTGTGTCGTCCATTGTATTATGGACCTCCAACGACCCATCTCAACCTTATGTTGTATGGCGAGCAGGATTTCTTTTCAGGTATTCGTGATGAGCATCATTGGGAAGGGATCCTCCAGCAAGTTGTTTTTCACCTTTATGTTAAGCAACATTAATTTCATTTGATTTTCACTCAAAAATCATTAGTTACGTTTTGGGGACTGTTTTAAATAGTGATGGCAAATGGGTGGGCCGGGCTGGGCTGGGCCGGGTTTGTGGCGGGCTGGGCTAGCCATTTTTGAACCGGTGCGAGCCGGGAAAACAGGTGGGCTGGGTGGGTCGGTGGGTTGGGTTGGGGAGGCAACCCACAACCGATTTGGGTGGGCCTGAAACGGTTAATTGGGCAGGCTGGATGGGCTTAGTGGGTGGGCTGGGCTGGTTAATGGGTTGGGTGATTTGGGTGGGCTGGTTAATGGGCTGGGTGGGTTAATGGGCTGGGTGGGCTTAGTGGGTGGGTTGGGCTGGTTGCGTGTGTTGGGTTGGGCTGGGTGGGCTTAGTGGGTTGGGTCGGAAAAATTGTGCAAGATTTCTTTTTATTTTCATATTCGGTCATGATTTCAGAAATTTGAATTTAGAATTTGATGAATCTAATCTGAATGAGTGAGTTCATTATGGGTTGGTGACAAAAGAATGAAAAGAAAGATAAATGTAAAATCCCCTAATTCCCCTCAATTTGTTTGGCTGGACAAGAAAAATACTTTAACGCTAAAATACAAAGAAGATTTCAATGGGGGTTTAAGGTGGGTCAGGCGGGTTGGGCTAGGTGGTTTGTGCGGGTAACAGGTGGCTGGGTGGTTCGGGCTTAATGGGCTGGTGAGTTGGGTGGTTTGGGTGGTTAGGGCTGGGTGGGTTGGTGGGCTGGATGGTCTGGGTGGTTAGGGCTGTGTGGGCTGGTGGGCTGGGCTGGGTGGGTTAGTGGGCGGTTAGATGCGGGTTGGTTGGGCGGTTACTACTGGGCTGTGTTACAACAAACGAGCCCGGTGCGGGTTTTCCTTGTTCACGGGTTGAACCGGGCTGGGTAACGGGCCAAACGGGTCTGGCCCACGAGGCCCCCGAGACGGGTTGGGTGGGCTGGGCTGGACCGGCCCATATGCCATCTCTAGTTTTAAATATCAAGTTAGGAGTTTGGATTTCTAAGGATTTTTAATAAGAAGCCTTAAAGGGTTTCCAGTTTGTATTTGATAAATTTTAATCTAAGACTTCCGTTGTTTTATTTTCAAAGGTTAGTAGACTTATTTAATATTTTGTTTTATCAGCCGTATACGTATCACCGTGGCGGTAACACCTCTAGATACCTCTGGTTTACGTAGAAAATTATTTATGAAAATAGAGAGCAATGTGGGGGTGTTACATCCCTCTACCTCTACCACTTTCTCACTCATCCTAAAATAATTAATCATGTTTCATGATCAAGTTGATCAAAGCACCCCACCTCATGAGCAATCAGCTACTCATGTATTTGAAAATAAAAAGAAAATCAAAAGTGTATAAAAATATAGCAAAGTTGATGTCTGTTTATAGATCTCAACAAAATATAACCATTGATAAATTTTTTAATTGTTATTACTTTGTAGATTTTTAGATATTTGATTTGAAGTTTTAAACATTTTTGGCTAAAAATCTGATGGCTAAATTTGGAAATAAAACTTAGTTCCTTAATCACTTCCTTGATTTTTAAAATATTTTTTCTTTTCTTAATTTTAGCGTCCCCCCCCCCGGTTTATTGTCGTTTTTTGTTTTTATCTTTTTTTTTTTCAAAACCAAAACCAAAACAAAAATATGGAAACGAAAAGGTAGTTTCCAGTTTTTATTTATCAATTTTCAAATTAATCATGGTTACTTTCTGTATAGCACAATTTTAAGTCTATAATACTTATTAGAGATATATTAAGATACTAAAGATATGGTAAATATCTTTAGGATTATTATTATGTTAGGATATAATATTATCTTAGAGGAAATATTGTAGTCATAGTTCATTATTGAACACACCTTAATAAAATATTCATACTTATTTCTCTTCCCCTCATAAACTTATCATGGTATCAAGAGCAGGTTAGATCTTGGAAATACGTACACAAATCTTTCTCTGCCGGTGGGTTAGAAAATTAAACCCACCGGTGGGATTCCATAATTTACCTACAAAAAACACAAATTTTCACCCAATATCAGTTGCTTCCGCTGCCTTGTTTTATTTGAATCATGGTCATTGCATTCCAGTTTCCTCAAACACACTCTACACATTTTTGAGACTTATGGTTTTCTTGTGATGTCACGCAATTGGTGATTATTCTTATGATAGATTATTTACCGGCTCTCCATGTGTCCTGAGACATGGGTTTATTGGTTCTCCTTGTACCATAAAACATGGATTTAATCTTAATTATCGATTCTCCTTGTATCGTGAGACAAGGTTTATATGATTTGAGCACGATTTTGCTTTGGAAAAACCAATGGATTTGAGCTTAGTTTTGCTCCGAAAAGCTATTATTGAATTAACAGGATCGAGAAGAATGACGAACCTGTTCAGATGAAATTATTGGGTCCAACAAAAATGTTGTTCCAATTATACTGCAAATTGAAGGGTTCGAAAAGAATGGTGTTCCCCGATTTTGCTCAAGAAAAACAAAAATTCTGAAGACAACAACACCAGATTTGTGTATCGACTTCAACGAAAAGAAGTTTCAGTTCATCCGATTGATCTGCAACTATTATTGAATTTTTTTCTCCAATCACAACGTTCGTGTTACTGCCGTTGCGATTGCGGGAGTGTATTAGAGATATATTAAGATACTAAAGATATGATAAATATCTTTAGGATTATTATTATGTTAGGATATAATATTATCGTAGAGAAAATATTATCTTATGATTTATTTCTAATAAGTATTAGGAATAATATATCTTTTAGAGATTGTTTCCGAGTAGGAGCTCCTATGTACTCCTATATATATTGTAGTCATAGTTCATTATTAAACACACCTTAATAAAATATTCATACTTATTTCTTTTCCCCTCATAAACTTATCAATACTATTTACATCGTATGATCTAAAATCATAAAACCTGGAAACTGACCTTAATTATTTAAATAGACTATATGGCCCGTCAGACTTTTGATCATATTGATAAATCTGGACTAAAGAACATAATAATTTATCTGATAGAAAGATGAACAAATGTATGTCATGACTCATGACGTCTAACTACACCGGTCAGCCTACTAATGTCTAGATAGTTCATGGCCTGATAGATGGACCAAAATTAAACATATCTAATACTCCACCATGTTGTTATATATATGCATCAATGCATCATCAAACCGCGTATATTGCGCCAAATTTTGAATGTTGTAATTCTTTACTAAAGCATGGATATGGTCAACTAGATTAGTTCAACCTCCATTGTTCATCTCGTGGTTTGAGGTGATTTATACGTAAATTATTCTCGTGATAAGCCATAGGCGAATTTCAGAAATAATGTTGCCAGTGAGTGCTAACTTATGCCTACTATCACGGCTTTGGTGGACAACTTTAGCCATGTTTTCGATATCGATGCTCGGTGCCACCTCTATAACCAAACCCGGTTGCCCAACTAGGTGCGGAAACATCCCCATTCCGTACCCTTTTGGCATCGGATTAGATGGAGCATGTTCACTTAGTCAGGCCTACATAATCAATTGCAGCACTTCCTTTGAACCTCCAAAACCATTTCTAAGCAATAGTAACAACCTGGAGATAGTAGATATATCCGATAGCGGCCAGATGCTAATTAGGAATTTACTGGCCACGAGATGCTACCAACGAGGGGAGGTGGTAGCATCTCAGTCTATGGATGTAGCACTAATAGATCTTAATCCCTTACCACTAGTGTTTTCAGACACTGCGAATAAGTTTACCATCGTTGGTTGTGACGACCTGGCTGTTAGTGGAGATGATGTTGGCCATGCGAGTGGCTGTGTTGCAACGTGTACCACCCTTGAGGATGTGCTTGAGTATAACACGTCATGTTCGGGTATTGGCTGCTGCCAAACAGCCATTCCAAAGGGATTGACCATGTTTATAACAGCATTAAGAAGCTTAAACAACCACACTAATGTGTCGGAGTTTAATCCATGTAGCGCGGCTTTCTTAGCTGAGGAAAGCAAGTTCACGTTCAACGTTGCTGACCTTTCTGATCATACTGGGTTTATGACTAGGATAGCTGACAGTGTTCCGATAGTGCTAGATTGGTTTGTTGGAGTTAATGAGACGTGTCATCAAGCACAGCAGTCGCC
Organism: Patellifolia procumbens; assembly: GCA_947645195.1. Lineage (NCBI taxonomy): Eukaryota > Viridiplantae > Streptophyta > Magnoliopsida > Caryophyllales > Amaranthaceae > Patellifolia > Patellifolia procumbens. The sequence goes on from CANSGD010000144.1 coordinate 9,409,278, forward strand.
ATCCAGGTCTGGTTATGTTTGCCAAGAGAACACCAACTGCACTGATTTTGATGCTGGGTCCAGAGCAGGGTACCGATGTAGTTGTCTTCCTGGTTACCAGGGTAATCCTTATCTTAGTCCTGGTTGCACAGGTCAGTCTTTCACACATACTGTATTTTGAAATGTGTTTTGGCTGAGATTGTGACAGTTAACCCATAAAATTAGAAGTAGCCACTTTCAAAAGTAATATAGTCACCTCAATCTTACAACTATGAAGAAATGTCTCATACCATTAGTTAATACCTGGCCTTACGCAGTCAATAACAAACATACATAATTTACTGGTTAAATTTCATCAAATTGGGTGCCACTAGACTTTTATCAAAATCCTAGTTAAGACAAGAAGAGATAGAAGGGGCTTGGTATTAAAATATCAAAATATTTCATTATTCTTTCCATTACCATGTAGTGATCATATTGTTAAGCTAGCAATGCATCAACCATCGCATTGTCCGCTGACCATAAGCAATTCACCCACATTGTTGTGTAAAAAAACTATGATGGCCACGCGAGTAGCTGTATTGCTAAGTGTACCACGCTCGAAATTCGAAGTTCTTTAGTATGATGGTTCATGCTGAGGACTAGTTTTCAGCCATTGGGATTAATAATATGAGCCACTAATATAAGAAGAATATTCATGCCTAAAGTTTCACCCCTTCCTTTTAACAAAATTGACATGCTCACAGCTCACCCTTTCCCTTAAAATTTTGAAGTTAAAGTACAGTTTTGAATTTTGGACCAGAAGATTTATTTAAAGTCATTGAAGATTTGAGTGATGACCTGATGGTGGTTGGACTAAACAATATTGCTATAGACTATGCATAAGGCATGCATCATTATCGTGCTGAAGAGTCTTAGTCTCATCCCTCAAACTTAAGCCATGGACTTCATCAACTATGTCATTCCATTTCAATCATACCATCCTGGCCTCTGTTATAATATTATCAGGTTGTTGATATGGATTAGTACTTCATTTCTCTGTGTTGACATTGGCCACAAACTATAGCCAACGACAAAAGCAGCCAAACATGTCTCAGATTCAAGCTTTCACTTTGCTCTCATGGCTTTGGTTGACTTTTTTAGCCATAGTTTCAATCACCCCTGTAGCTACTGCCTCCATTACTAAACCAGGTTGCTTGAATACTTGCGGAAATGTAACCGTTCCCTACCCATTTGGCATTGGCCTAGATGGAACTTGTTCCCTTAGTCAGCCCTTTAACATTAATTGCAACACTTCCTATGATCCCCCCAAACCCTTCATCGGCAGAAGTAACCTGGAGATCATAGACATATCCAATGATGGGGAGATGCGAATAACTAACTCCATGACGGCTAGGTGCTACCAAGGAGGGCAGGTGGAATCCAGTACAACTAGAGAATTAAATGAGATAATTCGCAACACCTTACCCTCATCACTTGTGTTTTCTGACACTGCAAATAAGTTGACTGTCGTTGGTTGTGATGATCTCTCTATGATTGGAGATCTTGATAGCCACAGCAGTGGTTGTATTGCATCATGTACAACCTTAGAGGACGTGGTTAAGTATAATGGTTCTTGTTCAGGGATCGGTTGCTGCCAAACAGCCATCCCAAAGGGTGTCAAAGTGTTCTTGACAATACTAGGTAGTTTACATAACCACACCAACGTCTCTCACTTTAATCCGTGTGGCACCGCTTTCTTAGCAGAGGAAAGCAAGTTCACCTTCAATGTTGCAGACCTACTTGACCATGCCGCGTTTATGAATAGAACCATTGACAGTGTTCCTGTGGTGCTCGATTGGTTTGTTGGTGTTAATGAAACGTGCCACCAATTTCAGCAGAGGCCGTCCAGGTCTGGTTATGCTTGCCAGCAGAATACAAAGTGCACCGATTATAATGCTGGCTCTGCGACAGGGTATCGGTGTAGTTGTCTTCCTGGTTACCAGGGTAATCCTTATCTTAGTCCTGGATGCACAGGTTAGTCTTTGACACATATTAAATTATGTTTTGGCTGAGATTGTGACAATTAACCCACAAAAAATAACCACTTTAAAAACTAAAAATGTCACCTCAACAGCTCAACCCACAACTATGAAGAAACTCTCTCATGCCATACTTTGCCACAATCTGACCATTAGTTAATACTTAATACCTGGCTTGCTCAGTCAATAACATACATGATTTATTGGTTAATTTAATCAAATTGAAAGCACTGGAGTTTAATCAAAATATTACTAGTTTGAACAAGAAGAAACCGAAAGGGCTTGGTATTAAAGCATCAAAATATTTCATTATTCTTTCCATCACTTATGTAATGATAGAATTGTTAAGCTAGAAATGCATCAATCGTAGTCATTACATTGTCCGCTGACCATGTGAAATTCACCCTCTTGCTATCATTGGAAATTATGATGGCCACACGGGTGGCTGTATTGCTAAGTGTATTACGCTCGAAGATCAACGTTCTTGAGTATGATAGTTCATGTTAAGGAATTAGTTGCTGCCAAACAGCCGGTGTGTTAAGAAGAGGAAGATAGATAATTGTATTACTGGTGCTTTTTCTAATTCATTCCCGTTACATCAATATATAGGCTAGAAATATAACCTAAGAGTAACCTAATGGGCCTTGGAACTATGGTGGGATCGATAATATTAGCCACCCATATAAGAAGGGTAGTCATCCCTAAAGTTTCAAATCCTTCCTTTTTAACAAAGTTGACATCCTTCTCCTGAATTTTTAAGATGGTTCAAGTTTTGAATTTTTGACCAGAAGATTAATTTAAAGTCATTGAAAACTTGAGTGATGACCTGATGGTGGTTGGACTAAAAAATATTGCTATAGACTATGCATAAGGCATGCGTCATCATGCCGAAAAGTCTTAGTCTCATCCCTCAAACTTAAGCCATATACTTCATCAACTAATTCATTCTATCTCAATCAGACCATTCTTGCCTGTCTGCTATAATATTACCAGGTTTTTAATATGGACTATTATTTCATCTCTCGGGTTGACATTAGCCACACACTAAAGCCTATAGACAAAAGCTATGGCAAACATGTGTGAGATGCAAGCTTTCACTTTGCTCTCATGGCTCTGGTTGACTATTTTAGCCATGGTTGCAATCAACGCTGTAGCTACTACCTCTATTACGAAACCTGGTTGCTTGAATACTTGCGGAAATGTAACTGTTCCCTACCCATTTGGCATCGGCCTAGATGGAGCTTGTTCCCTTAGTCATGCCTTTAACATAAATTGCAACACTTCCTATGATCCCCCCAAACCCTTCATTGGCAGAAGTAACCTGGAAATCATAGACATATCCGGTGATGGCGAGATGCGAATAACTAACTTCATTGCCTCTAGATGCTACCAAGAAGGGGAGGTTGTGCAAGCTAGTCTATCCACGGATTCTGTACAGATTAGTCTCAATACCTTACCACTCGTGTTTTCTGACACTGCAAATAAGTTTACTGTCATTGGTTGTGATGAGCTAGCCTTGATTGGAGATCATGCTGGTCACACCAGTGGTTGTATTGCAACATGTACGACTTTAGAAGACGTGGTTAAGTATAATGGGTCATGTTCGGGAATTGGTTGCTGCCAAACAGCCATCCCGAAAGGCGTCAAAGTATTTAGAACAACACTAGAAAGTTTAGATAACCACACCAACGTGTCTAACTTTAATCCCTGTGGCACCGCTTTCTTAGCTGAGGAAAACAAGTTCACTTTCAACGTTGCACACCTTTCTGACCACACCGCGTCTATGGTTAGAACCATTGACAGTGTTCCGATAGTTCTAGATTGGTTTGTTGGTGTTAATGAGACGTGCCATCAATTTCAACAGACACCGTCCAGGTCCGGTTATGCTTGCCAGCAGAATGCCAAATGCACGGATTTTAATGCTGGCTCTGAAACAGGGTATCGGTGTAGTTGTCTTCCTGGTTACCAGGGTAATCCTTATCTTAGTCCTGGATGTACAGGTCAGTCTTTTCTTGCGTTAATCAATCATTGTGTTTTGGCCCTCTTGGGTAAGACTTTCAAGAAATTGCATCCATAAACAAGTCACCAATCTTGCAAGTAACTATTAAGAGATAAAGATTGTCTCACATGATGATTTGCAATATTAATGCAACAATATTCTACATATCCTTGCTCATGCATCACTAGAAGAAAATCTAGGGTAGTTTGAATCAATATGAGGGCAACCGGACTCGGAATTCATGATACGGAGCCCCTTTACACCCTTTAACTGTTCAAAGCAGCAAAAATAAACAAAAAACAGTTTTGTTGATTCCATATTTGTCTTTAACTATGCTTATGAAAGCTTATTATAAGATCATCTGTCATAAAATTCCTTTTGCAGATGCTGATGAGTGTGCTGGAACAAGCAACCCTTGCTCGCATATATGCACCAACACCCTTGGCAGTTACACATGCACTTGCCCTAAAGGACATCGCGGTGATGGTCTCAAAAATGGCACCCGGTGTTCTAGTGATCGTTCAGAGTTTGTTACAAGGTTCAGTTTAGGTATTATCCCCTACCATTTCTCGTATTTTCGTAGATACTCGTTTTTCTTTATTTTTATTTTGTATTACTGATGAAGGTTTAAGCTTGCAGTTGGTTTTGTGGATGTTCACTACTTTTATCCTTATAAAGAATAACTGGTTGTCTAGTATGCACAATTTATCACATTAGAACCATACTCCCTCTACTGCCCAATATGTTGCACATTTGCTTTCTTTCCCAAGTCAAGTTTATTGATTTTGGCATCTCTTTTGACTAATATATGCTTCCTCCATTTCTTTTAAAACTCATGCACAATGTTCAAGTCGAACTTTTACAGTAAATTAATGATAAAAAAAAACATTAAAAAAAATAATATTATGAACGTAGATATTTGGACAAATTTAGTGATGTATTTTTTAAATTTTTTATCTAGCATACTATAAGATGATATTTGATGGTCAAAACAAAAAATTTTGAAAAGTATGCGTGCCTTCATTTTACAAAGAAAGGGACTTGATAGGGACAAATAATCATCAGGTAAGACCTGAATACATTATTAGCGAATATTTATGTTGAAAATGTCAGCTTTTATGCAAGTTTTTAATATGAAATTAAAGATTGAGGTTGATAGATTTGGTCTGAGAGGTTGATAGAATGAAGTGATAGTAAATGAAAAACAGAAAAGATAATTGAATAAGCTAATAAGGATCCTCTATTATGATCGAGTTATGAATATATGGCATTATGGTGTAGGTATGAGCTTCGGATTCTTGTTCTTGGTGATAGTGGCGAGTTGGATATATTTCATCACCAAGAAAAGGAAACTAATGAAAATAAGGGAGAAATTCTTTGAGCAGAATGGAGGAATATTAATGACACAACAGCTTTCCCCAAATGGAGGAAAAATGGAGTCATCCAAATTATTTTCTGCTGATGAATTAAAAGCCGCAACAAATAATTATCGTGAAGATTGTATTTTGGGAAAAGGTGGTTATGGTACAGTGTACAAGGGTCTTTTAAAGGATGGTCGTGAAGTCGCAATCAAGAAGTCTAGAGTGGCTGATCAAACTCAGGTCGAGCAATTCATTAATGAAGTAGTTATCTTGACACAAATTAATCATCGCAATGTTGTGAAACTCCTAGGATGTTGTCTTGAGACGGAGGTTCCTTTACTCGTATACGAGTTCATCTCCAACGGAACTCTCTTTGAACATATCCATAGAAATAAGGGTGTCACATCTTGGCTTACTTGGGCAAATTGCATAAGGCTTGCTTCGGAGGCTGCTGATGCACTTTCATATCTCCATTCAGCCGCTTCAATACCAATCATTCATAGAGATGTTAAATCCACCAACATACTGTTAGACGAAAGTTACATTGCAAAGATATCTGATTTTGGTGCTTCGAGGTTGGTTCCTATTGATCAAGCTCAAGTGACAACATTAGTTCAAGGGACACTCGGATATTTGGATCCCGAGTACTTTCATTCAAGCCAGTTGACAGAGAAAAGTGATGTTTATAGTTTTGGAGTTGTTCTTGCGGAGCTCTTAACCAAAGAGAAACCACTCTCCTCGGAAAGGAAAATGCAAGAGAGAAATCTTGCAACATACTTTGTCTTGGCAATGAAAGAAGAACGCTTGATGGAAATCCTTGATCCTCAATTGGTGAGAGAAGCTAGCGAAGAACAGCTAGTTACAATGGCTAAGCTAGTAAAGAAATGTCTTAATATCAAGGGTGAAGATAGGCCTAGCATGAAGGAAGTGGCTCTTGAACTAGAGGGGTTAAAGAAACAAAATAGGCATCCTTGGGGCGAGCAGACTTACGCAGAGACCACTGGTTTAATGGGACAACGGGATCTTTATCCGGTGTCTTCAAGTGGTAATCCAAGTACTGGGGAATTTTCTGGACAATACTCTGTGCAAATGGATATAATTACTGAAATGAACCACCCTCGTTAATGCTTTAACCATGCTTAAAAATATCTACTATTCAAAGAAAAAATTTGAAAATTACCAGCAAACCACTTTAGTTCGAGCTATACTTTGTTTCTTATTGATCTTTCTTGTTTCCAGTGAAAACTTTGCTGGAATTCGTTCTCTAGTTTGCTATTCCTATTTGGATTACTGGCATAGGCCTACGTTGTGGATTTATATACTATACTGTTGTTAATTCCCTAATTTTGATGTTGATGAAAAATCCATTTTAAGATGTCTAATCTATAATAATATTGTGGTGCATACGTTGGTTCTCTTTCAGAATACTTATGTATTGGCTCGGGCGATGTCCCCAGTTATTTCACGCGATCTAATATTAATTGTTAGTTAATTTAACTGAATTCTTTTACATAAACTTAGTCACTTGCGGTTTGAAATTAAACATTTTATTTAAAGCATCTATTTACAGAATTGGTATAATTTTGATTAGAATTAAGCACAAGAACCTGTTCTGTATGTTGGATATTTAGAGTATTTAGTTGGATTCATATCATGTAATGTTGCTTTAAGTAGTTTAATTAAGGTGTCACTCTTTAAGGTAACATTGTTATTCGTTGAATTAGCATGAGACTTAAGCAAAGAAGCAAGCAAACAAAGAGGAATGCGGATGTTGTTGGTCGTGGGGTGCGACCAGCAGACTTTCGCGAGGTGCGTACTCCAGTTATAACCCTTTTGCAATCGATTTAGAATTAGAGCCTTTCGTTAATCACGAATGAAAAATTGTTTCACTATACTTTGAATATCGCGAGGTGTGACCCCCGTAGCGGATTGTTTCAAGGCCTTGGCTAGAGATACGGTGAAGAGGATGACAATCGGTTTAGGATTGGAGACCTTCGTTAATCACGAAAGATGGAATCTTAACTTAACACCCAATAAGACGTTGAGTCTTAAGTTCAATAAGATTAATTCTTTCATTTTGATGGTTGAAGAACTTTTGTAATCATCCTCAAGTATTGTTTTTGTTTACTAGGATTTGAGACCTTCATTATTCACGAAAGATGGAATCTTAACTTAACACCCAATAAGATGTATTTCTTGTTTATACTTTTATCATAGTAGCAGGGGCGGAGAGGGGGGGGGCTGGTGGAGGCAGCCGCCCCCTCAACGTTATTTTTTTTTATGTATATATAGTGTTAAATGTAGTGTAATATCACTAGATAGAATTGGCTTAGTTGGTTTTTAATCACTGTAAAGTAAACAACTCATGAACCCAATTTCAAATCTCTATGCCACCTTTTTTATAACTGTTCATACAATTTTATTTTTCAAATTGTTAATTCTCGCCCCCTCATTCGAAAATTTCTGGCTCCGCCATTGATAGTAGCATGTTTGTTTAAGAGATCTACCTATGTAAGTGTGAAGTTTAGCCGCTTCAAGAAGCTAGCTATAAGGGCTTATCTATGATACACTTATGAATGATACAGACACATCGCTTTGAGTGTCAAGTTTAATGATTTCAAGTAATTAATCTTGTGTGTATGATACTTCAAGTTTTTGGCCACTTTGTACGTTGAGGTTGGTTCAATCGCTTGCGACACCAATCGGATACGGATACTTGAATGCGTATTGTACTAGGTGTAAGTTCAAGTATTTGTACACTGATTGGATTTAGTCGTATCACCTATTCAAAGATAAACCTACAGTCCTCTAACTATGGTAGTCAATGGAAGCAGGGTCGAATCCACCGGGAGACAGAGTTTCTAAATTAATATTCAACCAATTCAGCTACTTCAGATGAAATCAGGGAAGAATTAACTGAACTAATGATTAAACTACAGAAGACGGAATAAATCGAGGAATTGACTATGGAATAAAAACCTAGGGTATTAGGTCGGTCCACCATGCTTATACCAATCAAATAGGGTCAACTACTATCAAAACCTAAGTCAAGAGTCGGGGGATTAGAGCATGTGTTGAGCTATGGTTAAGGCTCAACGCTCATAGTTCAACATACGCCGCATGTTCACTAACGTAATCAGAACTACTGACGTGTCCTAGGCCTCTAGTCGTAAGACGGATCTGTGCAAACAACTATTAACCACAAGCAATCAATGAAATTGTACACTGACATTAATTACTCAATAAGAACAAACCACATCACAATCACCCTAATCAAGCCCTAGAAAATGATAGAAATCTAAATCACAATCATGGTATAAACATGGCTTTCCTATCTAACACCCTAGAAAGAGAACTACTCACTCATAATTGAATTAACAACAACAAAACTAATATGAAACCCTAACAATTGCATCATGAATAATTAAATAACTAAGCTAAGCAATTGAGAATAATAAAAGAGATTAGGGTAAGAAAGAATACCAATTGACAGAAAGCAGGAACTTTTATTGAAATCGAATAGGTTCAATCACCTTTAATCTAATCTAAAGTGTTTAAACTAAACTAAGAACAATGAAAAATAACTAGAGTCTAAACTAGAATAAAAGATGAATAAAAGAGATGTCTCTAAATAATGAGGAAAAAGGTATTTATAATACCCCCTCAAGTCTAATTAAAATAGGAAACAAAAGTCGAAATCCGCGACAAAGAGCGCCAGACCCGATCGGGCCCGAGCACAGTACCCGATCGGGCCAAATACAAATGAGCCCTCCTTTTGTTTCTCGTGGTCAGCGCAGCAGCCCAGCAGTCGAAGTTGAGAAACGCGGCCCACCCGATCGGGCCTGGAGGCAAATGAGCCCAGCAGTTTCTCCTCGTCCGCAGCATCATAGTGAGAGCTGCAGCATCCGACCCGATCGGGTCGGGCAGAGGTTGCCCGATCGGGTCTGGGCACATGTGAGCTCGCCCGATCGGATCGGGCATGCCTTGCCGATCGGGTCCGAAACTTATATACCCGATCATAATTCCTTCTCCCGATCGGGCCATTTTTGCCCGATCAAAGTACGAAAACCTCCTTTTTGACTCTTTGGCTCTCTAAACTTCACGTTTAGGGGTCTTGGGACCTCCTAAACTACCCATAAAACTCGTGAGCCTTCCTACGTGCCCCGTAAAATCTCGTAAAGCCGTGGTTGCTTCCAAATGGCTCGAGAATAAGGAGAAAACTCCCTAAAACCTGCAATTCAACACTAAAACACGAAACCACAACTATAAACGATAGTTAGCACAAAATAGCTTCCAAGAGCTCCAATGACGCACAAATTAGCTTGTAAATAAGGGAGAAAACTCTATATAAATACGTGATATCATACACTTTCATCGATGCATGAGATTGTTTGTTATGATGATGATAAGTGATAGTAATCTTTTTAGAATACTCTAAATGGGGGAGGATTGTTGAATATTTAGAGTATTTGGTTGGTTTCGATTCATGTAATGTTGATTTAAGTAGTTTGGTTAAGGTGTCACTACTTAAAGTAACATTGGTTATACGTTGTATTAGCATGAAACTTAAGCCCGCGACCAGCAGGCTGTTGCAAGTTGCGACCACCCTCGCCGGGTGCGACGGGGTTATTGCTTCTCCAGTTTTTGGTTCGCGACTCGGGAAGCCGATGTTTTGCGTACGTCTTTCATTGACGATTTTTAGTCTTTGTGCGGTTATTAAACAACAACAACGTGAATAAAAGACGTTTCTCTTGATGAATGATACATACAAGTTCATTTATTTTCTTCTATTCTCTCAAAGCACTCAAAGTTTCCCTTATTATTCATCATTACAAAATCACTCTACACTAAGTTCTCATTACGTGAATCTCATATGAGAATGATATTCACTGTTCTTATTTGTATCTCGGTAATGAATTTCGTGTAACCCGTACTTTGTATAAGGTATTGCTTTTGTAAAATTGTTTCCCCAACACGCTAAGAAGATTTCTTTGTCGTATTGTTGTTTATCTTCTTTCACATTTACTAGCACTAACAAAGTAATGCTCAAATAAACTAATTTTAAAGGCAATTTACTTGATTTGGCTTAAACAAGATTGATTATTGTGTAATTATAAAACAAAATTTTGAATTAATAATCATACGCTCTTATGATAGAAAATTGGTATTTTGTTGATTAAACTTCGTCAAAGTAAAATAAGTCATTTATAAAAAATTATAAATCAATTTATTTTTTTAAACTTTTTTTATCTAGATCAGGAATCTTTATGTATGAATAAATAAAAAGAGTTGAAGTAAACTTGGTGTTACAAGAGATTGTACCAAAAGAAGTTGAATTGTGAAGTGTCAAGTGTTACAATTAATCATGAATATGAGTTTCCTCTATTTTTTGCACTTTGTTGACATTAGTTATGTCATTGGATTATTTATAAATTTTCTCTCTTATTGCACATGAGGTTGTGGGTCAAACCTTGATATTTTCGTTTCCTTACTTTTTTATACTCCATCCTTTTCCATTTGATGTTCTCATTTTCTTTATAGGGATGTTTCTAAAAGTTCTTTTCACTTTGAATCTTTTCTATTTTAATAATATTTATTTCTCCATCTTACACTTGAACAACCAAATACCTATTACAATTTGTTTACTTTTTGTCTTACACTTGTCCCACTTTTGAATCATTTATTTCACAATCACCAACTTTTCTTTCTTTCTCTTACTTTTTCAAAAGGAAAAGATATTAACGTACACTAACTACTACAGAAATGGGAACATTAAATGGGAACGGAGGAAATCTTTTTTTATGATAAAACAATTTTTATTTTGTGGGATAATGACATGATGTCACGTCATTTACTAAGAGGAAGTGACAATGACGTGATATAATTTCTTGACCACTCTTTTTAATTGTTCCTTCGTTTCATATGTATACAACATAGGGAGTTTTACGCCTTCTAATACATTATTTAAACTTAATATCACTACTGCTATTTAAGTAAAAATAATAATAAGTTGATATTAATTAAGCATATATCGAGATGTATATAACACGATCCCACTAGACTATATCTATCCTTAAAACACAAAAGAAAGTCAAAGGGGAGTGTATGAATAGTGTAAAAATTAAAAGATTGCAACAGTTATGGAACGGAGGTAGAAATATTGATGTTGAACCCTTTATTTGTTGTGAACATTTGATAAGTCCCACACTGGATCGACTAAAATAGAGAAATGAACCACCTAATAAACTTGAGAAGTTGTCCATGTTAAGAACTACCTTAAGTGAAGTTTCGAATGTCTTGAAGTCAAGGGCTTCAGAAAATTTTGAAGAAAAGGAGAAGTTTCTAACTCGAAAGGAGGTTACTCCTAATTAGAGCTGTCAAAACTTGACCTGCTCCAGGAATTTGAACCTAACCCAACCCTGAACCGACCCGATCTGACCCGAGAAATGATACTCCTAAACCTGACCTGCACCCGACCCGAACTCAACCCGTAACCGAATGACACCTCCAATCTTCAACCTGAACCCGACCTCAACCTATAACCGAATCGGGCCGACAGTTGTTGACCTAACCTGACCTGCACCCTATTCGAACTCATATTCAAATTGTTTTGGAAAGCTTCCCCAAGATCGTACCTTTCTATGAGAGATCGTAAGTTCCGCTGACAAAACAGAAGGCTTTAGGAACTGCCCCCGTATCCGAATTTACCCGACTTAACCCGGCTTCAACCCAACCCGACCTCAACCCGACCCTATCATCACCAGACCTTACATCAACCTGTCTCGAACATGACCTCAACCCGATCCGAACATGACGCGACCTGACCTTAACCCGACCAGATGATCACCCGACCTGACCTAAACCCGGCCCGATCATGATCCAACTTAATCTTAACATGGCCCAATCATTAAAATCACTATCTGTAATACCCCGAACGTTAATTTCATTTATTAGTTAATAGATAAGATTAATATCTTAAATGCGTCCTCAATTTTACAATAGTTCTAAGGTTACGAATTTTGTATTAAGATTATTCTTAAAATAAAAGCATTTTCTTTCAAGTTATATATCAACCTCATTTAATATAAAACCCCAAAATACTAAAATGTGCAATTTAATAATCATAAAAATCAAGATATATTTTAACAAGTTCAGCAGAAATAAACAAAAGCTTGTTGTTGATTCATGATTCACGCACAAAACAACAAAACTACAAGTAAAAGAAAGAGAAATGAAAGAAAAAGAGAAATTGGAGAAAAGCCTATTTGTTGGAACGCAAGGGAACACTCAACAAGAGGGGGGGGGGGATTTAATTGAGTGGTTAATTTAAAATTGAATTTTATCAAAAACTAACTTTACGGCACTGTGCCAAACACTATGCCACGAATGGTAAATCTTGTTTTTCATTCGTAAACTCAATCAAATACTTTGAGACAATTAAGCAGCGGAAATAATAAGTGAGACACAGAGATTTACCATGGTTCGATCCCAACTCTGAGATCTACGTCCACCCTACCTATTCTCTTATTAATATTTAACTCAAAATATTAAACGTTTGAAACAAACTAGTTTCCCCCACTACTAACCCTAGTAGTGCTCCCCAACACTTAACTCTAAATGTTGCTAATGAAATTAAGGAAGTATTCAAAGGCCTCGTTAACAAGTGCTTCTTAGATAAGCATATACGAGGATCAATACAAACAACTTAACCAGCTATAGCACTGTGCCATACCCTGTGTTCTGGAATTCGGTTTTCTTTTTAAACTCACAAATCTGATTTTTGCTCAGTGAAAACCTATTTTACTAGTGAATGACGTGGCCTATATATATAGGGTTCACCATTCCTAATCCTTTTAGATAAAGAATCAATCTTTTAATAATTCTATCTTATCCCTTAAATCAAGGAATAATTATCTTATTAAAAGATAAGATTCTATCTTTAAAAATTAGATTTTTATTTACAATCTATAAAATCTTTTTCTTGAAAAAAAATCTTTTATGATAAAAATATAATCTTATTATATAAAGATTAAAAGATGAATCTTTTAACTTTATCTAATAAAAATTATATTTTCATATCCAAGATTTACTTTCTATAAAACAAGATTTATTTTTTTTAAAAATGTTTTCGAAAACTTTAAACTACTTTTCAATATAAAACGTTTTTTATCTTTCTTTTTCGAAAACTAATATTTAATAAAACCAAATTCCTTTCACATGTAACTTTAAGTATGATTCTTTATTTCTTAATCTATAGGAAATAAATCGTCATCTTAAACTTACATTACGTTATAGCACATTGTTATGTTTAGTTAATTACAACAAATGATATATATAACTAATCCTAAGCTTCTTTCTTCGTTACTTGAGCTTCCATGAAGTCTGAGCTATCACTTTGCTTATAATACTGTTACATACATCAAACTGTTATAATACAACGTGTTTATCATCAAAATAATACGGACTTAGAGTCCCAACAAATTCCCCCTTTTTGATGATTACAAATACATAATACTTCCCCTCAACATAAACATATATATTTTCAAATGGGAAAGCAAATTATGTGAGACATTATATTGGCAAACATGATATGATGACATGGGAATAAACGTCTAGCATTAAAATAGTGTCATATACCAAATCTTCCCCCTTTTGGCATTATCAAAAAGGAGGCACACAACGTCCAAATAGTTCAAAGTCAATTATCCATGCAAAATAGTAGCTCAAGCAAATATCAATTTAATGATGCTGGTGCTATGTCAAGATTCAATTCACAATCCGAAGTCATGAAGCAAGAAACAATCCAACTCACAATCCAAAGTTATGAAGCAAGAAATAGTCCAATTCACATATCAAAGTTATGGAGAAAAGGGTAAAAGTGAAGGATCATGGTAGGAAAAAAAGTAAGCAAGCTTGAAGTATTTGGTATGGATATATGCTCAACAAGTGCTCTTAAACTCACCTTTTGACATTAAAACGCAAGACTTCTCGATTTTTCTTCACTTAGCATTGTGCAAGTTACTGTGCCAATGGACAATCGCTTCTCTTCAAGCATAGTTTTACTTCAGATGTTCAGTAATCCAAAGATATGATCATCACAACTCTTTTCTTCATCTCATAACTGAACTCTAGAATGAATGTCTCCCTTTTTTTCTTTTTCTTTTTTTTTTCTTTTTTTATGGAAGGTTTTTTTCTTTTATTTTTCATTCTTTTCTTCCTTCCTTTTTTTCAATTTTTTCTGAGGGAGATGCAAAATATACAAAGTCCTAGAGTTAATCAATGAAATATCATAATCGAAGAAGAAGGACTAGTGAGTCGTGACCTTAGTCGTTCTTGAAATACTGCCCATAGCACTGTGCCATATACTGTGTAACTGCTGTTTTCACCACATCACTTATAAACTCAATTTCGACCTCATCAAGTTCCCCCTTAATTTATGCATCTTCTTTTATCATCTCACAACATACCTTTTATCTCAAACATAATCATGAGTCAAGTTAAGAGCGCTTATTGAGTTTAATGGATGAATGAAAGAAGGATGTGATTGAAATGAGGCATATGTGAAGAAAGAAAAAAAATAGGGTTCAATTGTCAAACTCAAAAGAAGCAAATCAAAATATTGGGCTAAAGATCAAGCTTGCCATAGAAAAGTGAATCAACATTTCATAGCTACATATTTCGGCAACTTAGGATCATTTAGCTTAATAATTCGGCAACTTAGAATCGAGACATTAGGACTGCATCAGTAGACCTTGCGAGTCCCAAATCACAATTAAAAGACCCCTTCATATATTTTTATATGGACATGTCATGGACTCCAATTCAGCATATTAATGATGGAAGATAAGGCATATAACACAAATCTTTTTTCTAGAAATTAATCTAATATCCAATAATTTTACTTGTTGCAAAATGTAACATACCCTCCATGGTAAGGCTACAAGTGAGAGGAATTATAATTTATCGATAGTCATGTAATAAGCAACCAATGTGAAGTTTCCATAGGCTGCTTCCTCACACATTCACCTGCAAAAAGATCACTTTTTAATTTTAGGAACCCAAATTTGCTTGGGTCCCTTCTTCTTTCTTTGAGCTTCAAGTAGATCCTTTCTTACCCATATTTGATTTGCATATTTAGTATTCTTCTCAACACAGTTTTTCTTAATCTTACAGTCATCCATAAGGTGTCCACGACTTCCACAGAAGTAGCAAATCAAATATTCAGGTAAACCAACATATTTCCTTTTACGAAAGTCTCTTTCGAAATTTTTGGCACTGTGCCGTACACTGTGTTTCTGGTCACTATATCCTAATCCTTGTTTGTTTCGGTTATCAACCAAATTCATTAAACCTTTTAGGATCTTAGTTCCAGAGTTAGCCTTGCAAGCTTCTTGAAGCTGCACCTTTAGAGACTCAATTGTGATCTTTAAATTTTCATTTTTATCGTTTAACGAGATCAAATCCCTTTTAGCCTTTTCAAAATCATTTTTCAAATCCAAATCTTGAGGTGACTGAATGTAAGTAATATTAGGCTCTTTTCGTTCATTTCTTAACTCAGTTAACTCTTGATTTAGGGTTTTTATTTGATTTTCGAAATCCAGATTTTTGGCCTCCAGCACAGTGTTATTAACAAGTTCTTTAGCGAGAGACTTTTCGTAAATTAAGGCTTTCAACTCAGTATCTTTCTTTTTAATAGCTTTTTTCATATCTTCATTATTTTTCATTAAAGCTTTATAGTCTTTTAACAAGTCTTTATATTCCAATTCCAATCCTACATTTTGTTTGAATATGTTTTTCAATTATTTTTTCATGTTTAAAAAATCATCTTTCATTTCTTGACAATCGTCAATGACATTTCAAGCAAAGTGGCAAGTTGGTTTTTAGATAAAAGCTTTATTGAAGGTTGTAAGGAGACGAGACTTACTTCACCATCTTCGTCCTCATCATGTGAGGTCGAATTCTTAGCCATGAGACACAAGTGATGAGAGTCATCTAGGCACTGTGCCTTACTCTGAGCAGTTTGGGTAACATTAAGGCAAAACTTTGCTTCATGGCACTGCGTATGGCATTGTGCCTCTGACTGTTCTTCTTCAGAATCCGAGTCTCCCCAACATACATTGCCTTCTTGAATTCCTTCTTTGGTTGCTCCTTTCTTTCTTTGGATTTCTCATCATCCCATAAGGGACATTCTTTAATCCTGCTATTATATTCACCACACTTGAAACAACCAGAGTTAGTAGCACTTTTCTTAGAGCTAGAGGGAGTGCCCTTACCTTTGAAATTTTCATTCTTTCTAGGATTACTTGTTTTGTTCTTTTTAAGAAATTTTTTTGAATCTCCTAGTAAGAAAAGTAACATCTTCATCACTATCACTATCATCACTTTTCAATTCAATTTGTAAAGCCAAACCTTTGCTCATTGGTGTAGGATTCTTAGAATCTAGAACAAGTTCATGAGTCATTAAAGAACCAATTAATTATTCTAGGGGAAATTTTGTCAAGTCCTATTAGCTTCTTGAATAGCAGTTATTTTTGGGAGCCAACGACTTGTCAAACTTCTTAAAACTTTGTTAACCAATTCTTCTGAAGAATAAATTTTGCCAAGAGAACGCAATTCATTCGTGATGATAGTAAAGCGAGTAAACATTTCTTTTATTGATTCATCTTTATCCATGGAAAACAATTCATATTGTTGAACTAATAAATCAATGCGAGATTGTTTTACCTTATTAGTACCTTCATGGGCTAACTCGAGAGTATCCCATTTCTCCTTTGCAGTAGTGCATGCCGAAATCCTTGAATATTCTTCCGGTCCAATACCGTATTGAAGAATACTCAT
Organism: Patellifolia procumbens; assembly: GCA_947645195.1. Classification (NCBI taxonomy): domain Eukaryota; kingdom Viridiplantae; phylum Streptophyta; class Magnoliopsida; order Caryophyllales; family Amaranthaceae; genus Patellifolia; species Patellifolia procumbens. Next base: position 9,426,476 of record CANSGD010000144.1, read on the forward strand.
GGCTTTGAAGTTCTTTTCGGCCTTCCCATAGTCAACAGAGTCATAGTCATCCTCAACCTTTTCGATCATATTACCTTCTTTATCTTTCGTCTGGATGGGGATGTGACCTTTTCTAATAATCTTCCAGCATTCATAGTGGGTTCGTTAGATGTAAATTCTCATTCTAGTCTTCCACCATCCATAGTCACGACCGTTGAAGATAGGGCACTTTGAGTGTTTGTCACGAGTGTCTTCTTGCAAATTTATGCTTGCTAATCTCAAGGTGTTAGCCTTATAAGAATAGATGGCTCTGATACCACTTGTTGGAACGCAAGGGAACACTCAAGAAGGGGGGTTTAATTGAGTGGTTAATTTAAAATCGAATTTTCGCAAAAACGAACTTTACGGCACTGTGCCAAACACTGCGCCACGAATGGTAAATCTCGTTTTTCACTCGTAAACTCAATCAAATACTTTGAGACAATTAAGAAGCGGAAATAATAAGTGAGCCACACAGATTTACCGTGGTTCGATCCCAACTCTGAGATCTACGTCCACCCTACCTATTCTCTTATTAATATTTAACTCAAAATATTAAACGTTTGAAACAAACTAGTTTCCCCCACTACTAACCCTAGTAGTGCTCCCCAACACTTAACTCTAAATGTTGCTAATGAAATTACGGAAGTATTCAAAGGCCTCGTTAACAAGTGCTTCTTAGATAAGCATATACGAGGATCAATACAAACAACTTAACCAGCTATAGCACTGTGCCATACCCTTTGTTCTGGAATTCGATTTTCTTTTTAAACTCACAAATCTGATTTTTGCTCAGTGAAAACCTATTTTACTAGTGAATGGCGTTGCCTATATATATAGGGTTCACCATTCCTAATCCATTTAGATAAAGAATTAATCTTTTAATAATTCTATCTTATCCCTTAAATCTAGGAATAATTATCTTATTAAAAGATAAGATTCTATCTTTAAAAATTAGATTTTTATTTTCAATCTAAAAAATCTTTTTCTTGAAAAAATCTTTTATGATAAAAATATAATCTTATTATATAAAGATTAAAAGATGAATCTTTTAACTCTATCTAATAAAAATTATATTTTCATAACCAAGATGTACTTTCTTTAAAACAAGATTTATTTTCTTTAAGAAAATTTTCGAAAACTTTAAAACTATTTTTCAATATAAAACGTTTTTTATCTTTCTTTTTCGAAAACTAATATTTAATAAAACCGAATTTCTTTCACATGTAACTTTAAGTATGATTCTTTATTTCTTAATCAATAGGAAATAAATAGTCATCTTAAACTTACATTACGTTATAGCACATTGTTATGTTTAGTTAATTACAACAAATGATATATGCAACTAATCCTAAGCTTCTTTCTTCGTTACTTGAGCTTCCATGAAGTCTGAGCTATCACTTTGCTTAGAATACTGTTACACAAATCAAACTGTTATAATACAACGTGTTTATCATCATCAAAATGATAAGGACTTAGAGTCCCAACACTAATCTACCAGTAATATAACTAAGTATTGTTTCCCCTTATGACATAGCTAAATGTTATCACTAATCTAAGTACTGACATTATGAATAATCCAAGTTTATAAAAAAAATTAACCAACTGGTAATAACATTAAATGTTATCACTAATCTAAGTACTGACATGCAGTAACATTAGATGGTCTTTAAAGTTGAAATCCATGTATTTAGAAGGACTTTGTGACCCACAATTCATTTGAACTCATGAACATATACTACTGCTACTATATATTAGTTATAATTCATATAAGCCTAAATGTTAACAACTTATGACGACTAACCCAATGCCAACGATTTCTGGTATTCTCACTTAGCACTGAAATACTTTAATATATATACATAACAAGTAGATAAATAGGTAACTTCGACTAACGGAAGAGTAATGTGGGAACTATTAAACCAAGGTCTTATGGTTCTTCCAAAGTAGGATTTATCTAAGAGTACTTTTATTGAAACCTTGCCTAATCAAAGACTTCTTGTCATCTCTGGGGAATCCTAAGTGCGAGTAGATTGTGGATGACGGTTTTGGATGAAAGAAATGATAAGACTTAAAGTTAAAGAAAATGATCGAAGAATAAGGTAACCTTTATGTCCAGCATTGTGTGTCTGCCCGTATGTGAAAATGTGATTTTATAAAACGTGATTATATGAATATTATTCTTATAAGAACTATGAAATTGTTATTAATATGTTTATGGCATGATATCGTTAAAGTTTATTAATTTATTTCATAAAGTTATGGAAATTAATGACTTATTTATACGTTGTTTCATGTCTAATAATGTTTTAAGTAAAGTATAATGATTTACGATATATCTTTATGAAAAATGTATGTTATATGTGAATTGAACTAATTAAATAATATCTCTCGATTAATTCATATTTATGTAAAGTATGATAATTTTATTGTGATCTCATGTTTGCACGACTTTATGGAAATATACAATCCCATGCTTATATTTATGTTCTATGAAATTATGTGACATTAAATGTATTATATAATTAAGTATTGATTTAAATTTTATGATATTACATAAATGATCTTATGTGAATGGTGAATTAACACAACATTAAGGTTAAATTAACCTATGGATAGTTATTAAAGTTCTTTTGAAATGTTACAATGTTCTATGTTTTGAATTACAATTCTAAACGAATTCATGTTTAAATAATGCATGATTGTTCGTGAGCTGTGGTCTATGTTATATGCTTATATGATAATATGTTCATAATAATGATTAACGTTATAATAATAAGTTCATGAATCTGTATTGTGGGATGCTAATTTATTACACGAGTTATGAATAAAGTATATGCCATTGTTATCCTTATATGATATACGGGATAAAAAGTATGATTGTGTATGATCCCGTTGACGATTTTTAAGATGCTTAAAGAACAACATATAAATAAAAGTGAAAGATGGTTCTTGGCAGTATCCCGTTGTGTTATGTCTGGGTCGTGCACGTACCTCCCGGCGGTTTGTCACCTCCCGTTTGAGGGAGCATTTGCTCTCGGGTGACACCACATACATCTGGGCACCACCTCCCGTTATAAAGAAATGTTCTTGGGTGGTTGCCTCCCGTTTATTATGATGATGATGTTATGTTTAGGACAAGTCCCTCCCGTTGTACTCGCCAAGATACCAAAATAAAAGATGTATGAAAATGAAAATGTTTAAGATGGAAACCTATGATGTTTCAACGTGAATGCATATATGTATTATGTCCTGCTATATAGGAGTTTATTTATATGACCGCTCGTAAGTGTGTATACGAAAAGTGACATTACATAAAATTATGTGAAGTGTGATGTAATGTGAATTTACAAATATAATATGATCATGGGTATGTACCTTTGGTGTTTTATGTATGTTAAGTTATATCTGATTATCTGAATGATGGGTGTTATTCGGAAATACAATAAGTTACCCGAAAATTTATAATTAAGATACTGTAATGAAAAGTGGAAAGAGAATGGTCTCCCTGACTTGGAGTTATGAACTGAACTGGTGAATGGGCAAGTTACGGGCACTAGTGGAAAAATAGTCAATTGCTGCGGGCTAAAAAGGGCCTTTAGCAATGTACGGTGTGCGTAGCTATTGAAGGCGCAGCTAATACTTTAGCTGCGTACTTGTTCGTAGCAAAAAAAACAATTGTTGCGGGCTATTAATTAGGCCCGCAGCAAAAAGCACCTTTAGCTGCGGGCCTAAGACTAAAGCCCGCAACAATTGTTATTTTTTATTAAAATATATACTGACAGCATTACAATAGTTGCGTGCCTGAGCATGAAGCCCGCAGCAAAGATCATATTTTTTTTAAATAAAAAAAATTATATTCTGCTGGCTACCTACCACAGTCCTATCTCCTAGTAGCCAATATCAACACCATATGTCATTATAAATTTGTAAAGGCAGACAAAATTAAGTGAGATTAAGTCGGCTCAAACAAACAACAACCTGATCATATATTTGTAATCAAAAAACCAAAATTCAACATTCAGCATTACATCAACACAAATTCAGAACCAACATTCACAAACAGTGAAATATTAAACCAATATTCACAAACACTACTATTAGGCCTATAGGAAAGTACTCGATGAGCAAAAAGATCAGTTGATCCTAAAAAGTCCATCAGCAACGAGATCAATTGATCTGAATGTGCAGCAGATCCAACCTCTTCTCATCCTTTAACCTTTTGAGGTTAGAGCACTCCATGTTTCATCGCTGCCTTAATTTCACAAATCACTACAAAAATCAGGGGCTTTTAGCTACCAAATACGGCAACGGTTTTTTAATTTGTTGCTCATTGGCAACCATAATTTAATTTTCGTTGCTATTTAGCAACGGTTTTTATTTTCGTTGCTATATGTAGCAACAGATTTATAATTCTTTGCCACTTGCAACAAATTTTTTTAATTTTTGTTGCTATTTTTAGCAACTCATTTAATTTCGTTGCTATTTAGCAACTTTTCTAATTTCCGTAGCTATATTTCGGCAACTGATATAATCATGGCAACAAAAATTCCTATATTTCATTGCCAATTTTATGTTGCCGGATTTTTAATTGGTTGCTATTTGGCAACCAAATAAAATGGTTGCTAAATGGTTGCTAATTGGCAACTAAACTATTAATTTTGTTGCTATTTTAGCAACCAAAACTACAATTCTGTTGCCATATGTAACATTCATGATTGCTTTAAAAACATTTGATATACTACTTATGTTAACAATGTGTATATTTCTTCCAGGGAGCTTATGTGTTAAGATACTCCATAGTTAAGCGTGCTCAATTGGGAGTAGTCTTGAGATGGGTGACCTCCTGGGAAGTTTCTCAGTTAATTAAGAGTCCTGGATTTTTTTCCCTTTTTGGAAAAAGTTGGCAACCGAAATTGTTAGGTTAGGTTGCTAGTTGGCAAAGAAAACTCATAATTTGGTTGCTATTTAGCAATGAAAATGATACAAAATTTAAAATGTTGCAAAAACTAGCAACTGATAATACAAAATTCGTTGCCATAATTGGTAACCAAAAATTAATTTGGATGCCATGTATAGCAACCAATATGGCAACTAAATTTACTTTGATGCGAGTTGGCAACCGAATTATGTAGTATTTGGTTGCTAAAATCAAATGGCGACCAGCTTTTTAGCATCCAACTGTTTTCGTTGCCAAATTGGTTGCTAACCATATTAGCAACCAATTTTTGCTTCTTAGCAACGAAATAGTGTGGTAGCTATAAGCCCGTGTTTTTTGTAGTGAATCTTGTACTTCCTCCGTTTTTTTTTAAATGTGACACTTTCTATATAAGGAAGTTTGGAATTAGTTGTGACACTTTCTTTTTTGGGCAAATCTTTCTCTCTATCTCTCTCCTATCACATGGGTTCCCTTCTTTCTTTCTCTCTATCTCTTTCCTCTCCAAAAATTGCCTAGGAGTCCGTAAAATTAAAAGTGTCACAACTAATAAAAAACGGAGGAAGTATATAGAAACTGGAATTAGATTGATTCCACTAGTGTAGGTTTCTTAGTTTTAGGATGGGTTTCCTCATCCTTCTAATCTGCCTTGAACTTAGGTTCCAGCTTCCTCACCCCCTTCACCACAAGAGTATTTCCCTCCAAAAAGACCTTTGCATATCCATCATGAAGTACAAGGGAAAATATGAAGTATAAGAAAATATGAAGTATAAGAAAAGAAGCAAAGGGTAAGAACAAAGAGAGACTTACTTGGCTTGCTTAAAGAAGATAAACAAGCTCCAATGCCTCGGACATATTCTAAATTGTACCTGATTCAAAGGCGACAACAAACATCGTAAAAATCATAACCTGCTACGTAAAACAAGTAGAGAGGGACAAAGTTACACGCCTTTGAATCAATTATCTCCTTCAAAAGGTCAAGTCCTCAAGTGCAATGTCAATTTCAGTTACAGGCCTTTGATTCAGTTGTTCAAGTTTGGCAGCAGGAAGCAGAGCACCCAACTTGGGAAATATAAAACTTGGCAGGAAGCATAAGAACTCAAAAAGAAAGACACTGAGAAGTTATCTACAACGCAATAATTAACTACCACCATAAACCATAAACCATAAACCATATACCATATACCAGTTTCACAATTAACTCAACAGTCCCTAACTTACAATTTGCAATAAATAACAAAAACAATTTATATCTATAATGCAATAATCAACCACAACCATAAACCATTCACATTATCACATAAAAAAGATAAGAAAACAAAAGAACGAAAGACATACCCTGATACGCATTGCTGATGCTGCCTAATTGCTGGCTATGCGTTTAGCACTTCAGGTTTTCTGCCACGATCTAGGCGCCATCAAGTCCACCACCAACCACCTCGGCCACTAGGTGTCTGCTGACAACCTACTGCCACACCAACATGTCACAACTCCACAAGACTACTGCGAAAGTGATAAAGCAAAAAAAGATCTTTCTCTTAGCCATGAAACGAATTCAACCCCCCGCCAAAATCTTTCTCTTAGCCCAGTTCTTGAAGTTAAATACCACGAGTTTTGACAGAAATTGAATTAGGAAATGTAATCAGAACAATGGGGAAGATAAATTTAGAAGACAAATTTAGGCTTATGAAAAAAATAAGCAAAAAAACAAATCAACAAAGAGAAAATAAATATAGCAGACTAAGTCATGAACTCGAACATTCGAAACAAACGATTAAAGAGATTAATTTACAAAAATAAAAAAGGAGCTTCACATCAGCCGGGAGATACTCAAGGACGGCAGCAAGATAGACAGGCGCACCAGCACCAACACGCTCACATACTTGCTAGACTTGAAAAACGGGTGATCCATCCAACGTGACACTGAAGGTCAACTTAGCTACTCCGAATAAAAACTGCTCTAACTGCTGCTATGTTCATTTCTACATGGACTCAAAAAGAAACTGCCATTTCCACTCATCTTCACAAGGCGACTTGGAGCTAGACACCCTTGTTAGGAAGGAGAAGGATGTGGATGTTAGGCATTACTCCACCAGCTACAATGTCGATGAGAAGCATGCTCAGCTCCTCGTCGTTCGTAATAGTCCTTGCCCAGAAAAGAGCATCGATCAATAAGGTGATCTCGATCCTAACAAATACTTGTCACACGGCAATACTTGATTGATAATTAAAACAAAAGCCACATAAACTTGTTCAAAATCCAACCCAACCCACATTACTTATAGACATAGAGAGCATCAGATAATAAAACAATACCTAGATCTGTTGCATACAGAAATGAAGAAAATAAAAATCCAACAACTGAGAGTAAAGAGTAAATAGAGAGAGACAAACCAACCGAAAGAAGGAATATGAAAGTGGGGGGATTGATTCATGGTTAAGAATCAATAGTGAGAAGAAGAGGAATGGGAGGGCTGAAACCTAAAAGTCAAGGATAGAGTAGCTCAACTTGACGCTGCAAGTACTGCACATGATTGATTATCTCATCCAACACAAATGCAGTACCCAAAATATGCATTACAGTGAAAACATTAGACATTTATAAGATGGAAATAGTAATAAGCCACCTTGCTTCCCCCACAGTAATTCACTTCTTGGTATGCACCAACAACAAATGCAATAACTACCAGCAAAGTTACTACATATTCATCATGCCAAGACTAGTTCCTTAAAACAAAGTGTAGAGTAACCCCAATTCTAAAACCTTTACTTTTTGTAACTTGTTAGAACCTTTGAAATAAATAAGAAATAGATAAAACAGAAGACCAAAGAATATTGAATAATAATCCACTGATGGTCCCAGAAAGTAGAAGAGCTCACTGGTCTATTTCTGCCAGACTGGGGAGATAATATTGAATAAGAACCCAGTGATTTTTTCCATTTAATAACCTTTAGCACTAGGTAAGCCCTACTACCAAATATGTCATCCATTTAACTTGGCAATAAGCAGAGAATCCACTGATTTTCTTATTTTTCATCTCGTACTCAAGCAATCAATAACAATTCTAGAATAAAGAAGCTCAATTAACAACAATGAACAACACCAAAACCACAATATTCCCATAGCAAACAAGCATATAATCATATTACATATTAATGTAATTTGGTAATTAGACTCTTAGTCTTGTAAAGACGGTTTTATTCCTCTATATATATAATAGTGCCAGGCAACCTAAACAGGTTAGCCAATCATTCTCAATACTCGTACATGGTACCATGAGCCTAGGTTAAATTTTCTCTTCCGCACATTTTTTTAACCTCACGTTTTTTTTAATAAAAAAAAAACCCTAACCCTAGCGGTTTTCCGGCAACCTCCTAGCATGGCTGCTGCCTCTCCTTCCGGCAACACTACCGCCGTCAGCGACCCTCTCACACCGGGCTCTTCTCAGCGCCCCGTCGCCACTACTGCGCTGCACGCCAGCGCGTCGTTGCCTTCAGCAGTTTTGCTGGTGTTCCCGCCAGCCACCACTACAGCACCGCTGCAACGGATGTTGTGGTGTTCACCGGCGGCAATCTTGGATTTTCTGCCGCGCCAGGGTCATATGCGCCTCTCTCTACCGTCGGTCTCCACGGTAGTCCTTTGGCTACACGCACACCCACGCGCTACCCTCCGGGGTTTGGCCCTAATTCTAGCAATGATGGGTTTGGCCCTAATTCTAGTAATGGTGGTTTTCGTTCGGAATCCACTCTCACGGCCTACAACCCTCCTCTTCTCCCGTCCGTGACGTCTCTTGTACATCTAGATATTACTCGTTTCGTGACCATCAAACTAGCATCACCCGAAGATTATCTTATGTGGAAAACACAGGTGACGTGTTTTCTTTCGACGCACCAATTACTTGGTATCGTCGAAGGTACAATTACGGTTCCTACTCCTACTTATGTTGATAATCTAGGTCAATATTTGCCTCATCCGCACTTTTATGAGTATATGAGACTTGATCAACAGATTAAGTTGTGGTTATATGCATCAATTTCTCGTGATGTTATGATGGATGTGCATGAGTTACGTACTGCTGTTGAGATTTGGAATAGATTACAGTCAAGGTTTTTGCATGCTAGTATGGCTAGATCGATGGAGTTGAAAGGTAGACTTAGTCATATGAAAAAATCGGATCAGCTGTCCATGGAAGTCTTTTTACGTGAAATTAAGATTATTGTTGATTCTTTAGCTGCTATTCAATGTCCTGTCTCTCAATATGATTTAATTCAGTATACCTTGACTGCGTTGGATCAAGATCGTGACTATGATGCCCCTGTTACTATTTTATCCTAATTTCAAACGTCCTTGACGTTTGATGACCTTCGTCCTAAGCTCTTTCAGCATGAGCAACGCATTAAGGCTATGCGTGCATATAATGATACAACTACTGCTCATCAAGCCTTAGTTGCTGTTCAATCTGGATCCTCAGGTTCACACGCCTCTACTTCGGGTGATTCGAATGCTAAAGGGTCAAGGGGGTGATAAAGACAAGAATCGCAACAACAATAGAAACAAGGGTGGTAGAGGCAATAATGAAGGTCGTGGCAATGGAGGACAGGGTGGTCGTGGCAATGCAGGCCGAAATAATGGTATGGGTAAATTATCTAACATTTCATATTTTGATTATTCTTGTGCCAATTATATTGCTAATGATTTGTCTTCAGCAGGATGTAATCCATCTAAAGGCAATTTAGCCACTACTCCTTCCTCCGATACTTGTGGTCTTTGTTGGTATCCAGGTCATCAAGCAGCCTATTGTCCTCAGTGTTTCAGTCATAGCTTTATGTCTTCTACTTCTGATGGTGTCACAAGTGCCCTAGCTACACTGTCTATTGGCGGTGAAACGAATGACTCCGTTTGGTATCCAGATTCTGGAGCCGCATTCCACAAGACCTCACAGGATGGTAAGCTATCTAATTCTCTTCCTTACACTGGTTCGAGTTCTATTGTTGTTGGTGATGGCACAAGACTTCCCATTAATAAACTTGGAAACTTAACTCTGTCGTCCCTTAGTCGCCCCCTTCGCCTCACGAAGGTGTGTCATGTTCCTCAGCTAAAACATAATTTGTTGTCTATTCAAAAGTTATGTCAGGATAATTCTTGCATAGTTTGTTTTAACGAGTCTTTTGTTTGTGTTAAGGACAAGACCACGGGGGAAGTTCTGTTGCGGGGAATCAGTAGGAATGGTGTCTACCCTCTTCAGCCTCACAATCTTGAGTAAGAGTCGTTTTCCCGAGTTTGTTCAGAGTCTTCCCGAGTCTGCCTAGAGTCGTCTGTCCCTGCTCTCATTGCAACCAAGGAGTCTGGAGATGTGTGGCATGCTCGCCTTGGTCATACTTCTGCTAGAGTTTTAGGAAATTTACGTTCACAAAACTTGATTTCATGTAATTCTAAATTTCATGACGATTGTGTTCATTGCAAAGTAGGAAAGATACATCGTTTTCCATTTGAGTCTGTGACTCACCGTGCTCCCTATCCCTTATATTTGATACATAGTGATCTTTGGCAATCGCCTGTTAAATCGAATCAATTTTTCAGTATTATGTGGTTTTTGTTGATGATTATTCGCGTTTTTGAAGGCTATATCCACTTAAACTGAAATCTGATGTTTATTCGACCTTCTTAACTTTTCAGAAACTTGTTGAGAATTTGTTTAATGCAAAAATAAAGTTTTTCCAAAGTGATGGTGGACGTGAGTTTGATAACACGCCTTTATTTCAACACTTCTGTGACTCGGGAATTTATTTTCGAAAATCTTGTGCTAAAAGTCAGACACAGAATGGTGTTGCGAAAAGGAAACATCGCACCATTATCTAGATGGCACGTACTATGCTTATTCAATCTGAGTTGCCAACTCGTTATTGGGTCGATGTGTGTTATACGGCTGTTTACACGATTAATCGTCTTCCGAGTTCGGCATTGCAGGGGTCATCCCCGTTTGCCAAACTTTTTCATCGTCCTCCTTCCTATGAGTTTCTAAAATGTTTTGGTTGCGCCTGTTTTCCTTTGTTTTTAGATCCTAAAATCAATAAATTATAGGCTAAGTCGATTCAGTGTGTTTTTCTTGGCTATGCATCACACTATAAGGGATATCGATGTCTTGATCCTCTTTCTGGCAAAATTTACACAAGTCGTCATGTTTTATTTAGTGAACACAAATTTCCTTATAGGACTCTTGTGTCTGGTACGATGTCTGACCTCTCCTCTGCTACTGACTACTTAGAGTTGCTTCCGGGCTTAACCTCGTCGAGTTCGTCCTTGCTTGATTCGTCTCATGACGTTCCCTTGAGTCGTATGCATGTCGAGTCTAGTGTGCCTGTCAATGTTCCTTCGAGCCCGCTTGTGCGTCTTCCCACGACCGCAGGCGAGCTGCTAAACAGCATCCAACTCACTACCAGCCCGCACACGTCGCCCGCGACCGCAGGGCATTCGCTGGCTAGCACACGCCGCCCCTAGCCGAGACGAGTGTCGTCTCGCATGCCACTGCCAGCCCGTAGCATGCTCCTGCGCCCGCAGGGAGGCCTGCTGCCCCCTTCTCCCTCACACGACGTCACACCCGAGGCGTTTGTTGTGCCATCCTCGTCTAGTCTTGGGTCGTCCCCGTCTCCTATCGTCCCTCCCCCTAGGTGTCCTAGAAAGTCATCTAAGTGTGTCGATCCTACTAATGTCCATACCATGACAACTCGTTTAAAGGACGGAATCATTTCAACTAGGAATTTAATAAATTTAAAACTGATGTTGTTGAGTCTGAACCGTCTAATTTTAAGCAAGCGTCTAAAGATTCTCGCTGGCAACAAGCCATGCGTGATGAGTATGAAGCATTAATTAAGAATGATACATGGGAACTTGTGCCTCGTAACAACAATAGAAACGCTCTTGGTTGTAAGTGGGTGTATAAGATTAAATATAATTCTGACGGTTCTGTGGAGCGGTTTAAGGCCTGACTTGTTGTTTTTGATAATCATCAGCAGGCAGGTATTGACTACTTTGAAACCTTTAGTCCTGTAATTAAGCCTACTATTGTTCGCTTAATTCTAACTCTAGCTGTTACTTTTAAATGGCCTATTCGTCAACTCGATGTTAAAAATGCTTTCCTTCATGGTTTCCTCAATGAGGAATTCTATATGCGTCAGCCTCCTGGTTTTGAACATCCTTCTCAACCTCATCATGTTTGTCGGTTACGAAAATCCATTTATGGCTTGAAGCAAGCTCCTCGAGCTTGGTTCTCTCGTTTCAGCAACTTTCTACTCTCTATTGGTTTCAAGTGCAGCAGTTGTGACACCTCCATGTTCACTCTCAAACACAGTGGTCATATTAACATTCTCTTGCTATATGTTGATGATATTGTGCTTACAGGTAGTAGTTCCTCCTTGCTTCAGAAATTTATCAGTGTTCTCTCCGCCCATTTTTCTATGAAGGATTTGGGTGATTTGCATTATTTCTTAGGCATTCAGGTTTTACGTACTCCTCAGTGTTTGATGTTGTCTCAAAACAAATATGTAGTTGATCTTCTTCAGAAATTTCATCTTCAAACTGTCAAACCCGTACGTACTCCTGTTGTCTCTCGTGTCACTCTTTCTCTCTTAGATGGTAAACTTCTTGTTGATCCCACAGATCATCGTAGTATGGTTGGTGCATTACAATAACTGACTATGACTCGTCCTGATATTGCCTTTGCTGTTAATATAGTTTCTCAATTTATGCATGTGCCTCGTACTACTCACCTTCATGCTGTGAAAAGAATTTTCAGGTATCTGCAGGGAACTTCTGATTATGGGCTGTTTCTTCATAGTACTGGCTCTTCTACTGTGACTGTTGCCTACTCTGATGCTGATTGGGCCGGGTGACCAGACACTCGGCGTTCTACTACTGGTTATGCTGTCTTCCTAGGGAAGAATTTGATCTCTTGGCGCTCTAAGAAGCAACCTACTGTTTCGAAGTCTTTTACTGAAGCTGAGTATCGTGCTGTTGCCTACACTGCGGCCGAAACAATTTGGATTCGTCAATTGTTGGCTGATTTAGGGTATTTTCATCGACGGTCTACCATTCTCTATTGTGACAATGTTTCTGCTATGTATCTTACTGCCAATCCTGTTCATCACGATCGTAGTAAGCACATTGATGTTGATTATCATTTTGTTCGTGAGATGGTTGCTAAAGGTGGACTTCAGGTCAAGCACGTTCCGACACAGTTGCAGGTTGCTGATATTTTTACTAAGAGTCTTTCTTCTGAGTTGTTTTGTAAACATCGTTCCAATCTATCCGTGATTCCTCCCCGTAAAGATTGAGGGGGTGTATTAGGGTAATTTGGTAATTAGACTCTTAGTCTTGTAAAGACGGTTTTATTCCTCTATATATATAATAGTGCCAGGCAACCTAAACCGGTTAGCCAATCATTCTCAATACTCGTACATTACATCATTGATATTGAATCTTAAACGCATATTTAAATCTTATAAAACAAACACAATATGAATCAACATATTCGAAATATCAAATTAGGTTAAACACACACCAGAATCATAACAAAAACAATCGAAAATAACTAAAACGAAGCAAGATCCACAATCGAGAGGGATATAGAAGAGATTTATACCAAAATAAGATCGAAAAGGGTATTATGGTCCACTTTAACAAATTCCCCATCCCAGCTCTTGAGTTCATCAACAGCATCAATGTGCTTCTTACTTTCGAAAGGATCTCTCCAGCTCTTGAGATTAGAAAAACTGGTGATTCTGATAAAATAAAATTAACAAAAGCAAACAAATGGGAGAATGAAACAGGAAGAATCGACTAAAATTAAGAGGGAATTGAGAAAGGAGAGTGCGAGAGCTGACCTGAGCCACAGTTGTGAGAAAAAGAAAATGGAGAAAGGAGAGTGCGAGAGCTGACCTGAGCCACAGTTGTGAGAAAAAGAAAATGGAGAAAGGAGAGTGCGAGTGCTGGCATCTTTGTAGGCGCAATCATCTTCTTTGTTGAGAGCCATTGATGAAGAGAAGAAGAAGAATTATTGAGAAGGAAGAGAAAACCCTAGTAGATCGAAAGGGGGGGGAGAGAGAAAGCGTGATGTCGTGTCTTGTGATATGGAGCATGATGTCGCGACTTAGCTGTGGGCTCCTAAACATAGCCCGTCTCAAATCGTTTTCTGAATTGGATCAATTAGGTTTAGCTACGGGCTTTTTAGCAAGCCCGCAGTTAAAGATTAGTAGTGCAGCAACAAGTTATTTTTCCACTAGTGGGGTGGAGGAAATGTTTCTGCTCTATGTATGGACCAAGATGATCGAATGTTAACGAAAGATGACGAAAGTTATGTTCTGTTGTGTGCTCTGTGAATGGTGTGAATGGTCCTTGCCAGGAGACTGTTCAAGGTAAAAGTAATGATCTTTATTTGATTAAGTATTTCCGAACAATTACCAAAATGATGTGATATGTGCCTGTGTGTGAAAAACGTTTTCAAACTTAAAACTGTTTTTACGGGCTGGAGTAAAGTTACAAGTTTCCTACTCATTTTATAATATTTTTCTGTCTTTCCTTGTTTCTCTTCTATTTTTTTTCTTCTGAACAAAGCTCGGGTTAAGAAAGAGGGCTCAGAATCGACCCATGGAAAGGAAGTCGTTCAGGTGGACTTCGTGAAGTGTTGACCGATGCTATTAGGAACATTTATAAGGTCACTGTGAGAGAGCCATTGTGAGCTATTTTAAGGATATTGTATTCATTGTGGGCCATAACCCACAAGTTTAAAGATTCGCTTCCGATGATTATTATTCAATTATGAGTTAATTAAGGCTAATGGTATTTCATTAAGGATCCCTATTTTCGGGGCGTTACACTATCATTCACTAATGTCGAATGTACAACAAGATAGTAAACTTTTACTATTTGTATTACATATACAATTTTATTCGTGACTTATTTCTATCAAACTATTTTATATTCTAAATTATTATTTTAAATTAATATTCTAAATTGGATTCAAAACTAGTGATTATTAGAAAGATTTATGAAATTATAATATTCTAAATTATGTTCAAGTATTGAATAATTCAGTCTTCCCAATTTCAAATGTTCTCCAAAATACACAATATATATAAAAAAGGAATAACATAGTCACTTGATTGATTCAAAATCCTAATTACTTATAGTTAGCTAAACTAAATTACACATATTCCTTACCCTAAAAAATAATACACAAATTCCTTCACCTAAAAAATAATACACAAATTCCTTCTATATATCGTTTATTATCTCTTAATTTAGTTTGAATATTCACAATATACCTTCACTAAACATCCTAATTTAATATTGGAAATTATGTTCAAACTTATTGATCTTTGGAAATATTTATTGAAAATTGTAATAATTCTATATTCCCTCAAATTAAAAAAATTAAGAATTTTTTGGTTCAACCTTCAATAGCAACATAATATTTAAAAATGGAAAAATTGCCTAGAATAATGCAACCTTTTGGCAATTCACAAATAATAATGCAACCTTTCGATTATTTTGGAATAATGCAACCTTTATACCCCATTTATTTTAAATAGGGTAAAACCGGATTTAACCTAAAGAAGAGGTTAAATAACACACGTGTCATTCAGTTATTGGTTATCATAAATTATTTTTTTATAAAAAAATTATAAAAAAAAAAGATTTTAAAAAAAAACAAAAAAACCCTCCCTCTTTCCTACCCCCAGCCACGACACCACCGGAACCCAAAATGTCGCCGCCGACGAGTCACACCACCCAGAACCCCGCCGCCGACGAGTCATCCCACCCAGACGCCGACAAGCCACCACACCCAGGCACCACCGCCAAATCACGAAACCACCAAATCATGTACCTCCCTCTGTCCACGCACGAAACCACTCATACGCCGCCGCCGACGAGCTAGCCCACCCAGGCGCCGCCGCCGACGAGCTAGCCCACCCAGGCGCCGCCGCCGACGAACTAGCCCACCCAGGCGCCGCCGCCGTCGAGCCAAAGACGGGGGTGGGGGGTTGGGTTTCTAATTAAGGCCCTTTTTTTAATTGTTTTTCTGATTCAATTAGATTTCTTCAGGGATACGATTATACGAACCTTATTTTTGGGGATGGCATCATCATCGGATTCATTGCAGCTGAGGCCTTGAGGGTTTGATGCAGATGGAAGCGACCAGGGGTTGATTACAGGGGGGTGGGGGGTGGGGGGGATGACAGCAGGGGGGATGACAGCAGCGCGGGGGGAGCAGAAGTGTGGGGCTGGGGGGTGGGGGGAATTTATTTTTTTAAAATTTATATTAATATATTAATTAAAATTTAAAGTTTTAAATAAAAATTACCAATTGTTCAGGTAACCGGTCATTTGTCCTATTTAAAATAAATGAGGTATAAAGGTTGCATTAATCCAGAATAATCGAAAGGTTGCATTATTATTTGCGAATCGCCAAAAGGTTGCATTATTGTAGGCAATTTTTCCTTTACAAATTCCATTTCCCTCCCAAAAGTTCTGTAAATTCGTGTTTCAAAAAGAGTATTCTTTATATACGTCAAGGGGAAGTAATTATAGACCGTCGGTTAGAGTTAAAATGATTATCCAAGGCAACTAAGTTTCTAATAAGTTTAAACATATTTAGAGGAGTCAAAAACTGATCCGACCCGGAAATCCAATTTGGGTGTCAAAAATTAATAAGATTAGTAATTAGCAAATGTATTTTAAGAACTATTTCCACTTCAAGAATATAATATTTGAGCATTAGATTAGTTGTATATCCATTATCTATTAAGTAATTAATTGACAAATTTTAATGACAACTTCCAGTCCAACAACATAATAATGATTAGATTAGATTAAGTTATACATCCATTATTTATAAAGTGATTGGTAATTAGCAAATTTATTTCAACAACTAACTTCATAGACTAAATGTTGCTCTGCTTTGCAACTACTTCGCTATTAGGTTGCATCTGCACTGTGCAATGATCACAAAACTCAGCAATTAGGGGCATGTTATGTTCGTCTAATTGTAGCTGAACTGAATTAAACTGAACTGAACTTATTGGAGCTGAACTGAACCGAAATGAACTTATTGGAGTTGAACTGAAAAAAATTGTAATTTGCTAAACATCAAAAATCCGTGCAAAGTGTATATTGGTACGGAAATATTTTGTAGCAAAAGTGGGTGTAGCAAACTGAATTTTGCAACGGAGGAAGAAGATCCGTAGCAAGATTTGTTACGGCTTTGTTATTTTCTATCCGTAGCAAAACTTTAATCCGTAGCAAACCATATTCCATAGCAAAATTTTGCTAACGTTTTATTTTCTACCCCCATCCTGACCCACTCCACCCCATAAATCCCATCGAAATGCCATTCGTGAGAAACGCAAGCGAGACAAGGTTGTGGAAAGTGGAGTAGTTCCCAACTGAGCTATATATTGCACATACTCGTAGTTGGCTTATGTTCTTCATATTTCTTCTTAATATTACATTGTCAATCGTATTCGGTAGCAAATTTTCTACGGAATCGTATTCGGTAGCAAATTTTCTACGGAATCGTATTCCGTTTCAAATTTTTGCTACGGAATCGAATTCCGTTGTAAATTTTTGCTACGAAATCGTATTCCGTTCCAAATATTTGATACGATTTAGTTATCCGTAGCAAATTTTGCAACAGATATAATTTTCCGTAGCAAAATTTGCTACGGTATTGAAAAGTAGCATAGTTTGCAACGGAATTGAAATCCGTTGCAAAGTTTGAAATAGAATACAATTTCGTTGCAAAATTTGCTACGGATTTCTATCAACCACAAAAAATTCGTAGCAAAAACTCGTTTTTTGTAGTGCTTATTGGAGCTGAACTGAACTTATTAGAACTGAACTTATTGGAGCTGAACCGAATTGAATTGAATTCAATTGAATTTAAATAAATATATATATAATAAGTAAATAATTATTATTATGAATATTAAATAATGAGTATTTATAATTCTAAGTAATAATAATTAATAATTAATAATTTTTAATAATATTAAATGAATAATGATAATAATTTTTTGATGTTATTAAATAATAGTTATAAATAAATATTAGTAATAATGATAAATTAATTTTTAAAATAATAATTACCGATAATAATATTAAACTAATAAGTAATGAGTAATTACTATTATTATTTTTGATATATTAATACTTGATGAGGATGGTATAATAACAATAATATCTAAAAAGTAATTAATATTACCATGATAATAAAATTATCAATTATAATGATGGTTAGCTTAAAAAGTGGGTTGGTGCTTCTAACCAAACCACAATTTGTGATGAGTTGCTCTATAACATTTATAAACCAAACGCCACCTCAAACCGCTAAAGTATCTTTAATATTCAACGTAACTACAATGGTGTACCTTAAATAGTAGTACTTCAGTATTATTAGCAACGTTGTAATTTTTAAATATATTCTAGCTTTTGTAGCTTATTTGTATGATGTACTAGTGAATATCTAGTCGGTAAAATAAAACAACAATTGCAAATTAAAATACTCATATTGACATGAAATTTGGTTAAAACGAGCACCAATATAAACCATGCTCAGCCATAATAATAATAGTAATAATAACGAGTAAGTATAATAACAAAATGATATATAAAAATGATATATAAAAATAATAATAAGCTATAGCAAAAAAAATAACAATAATAATAATAATAACAACAATAATAATAATTATAATAAGTAAAATTAATTAGACCAAAAATAATGATAATATTAAACAAAATGGTCAAATGAAATGATAAGGAATGGAGCTGAAGTGAACTGAACTTATTAGAGGTGAACTAAACTGAACTTATTGGAACTGAACTGAACTTATTGGAGCTGAACTGAACTAATCATAAGCTGAACAAAAACAAGCCCTGGGTCTCATGATCATCCCCCTATTTTCCAATCGTTTATCAGGATATGTAATCTAATCACGCAGTTTCCGCTTTTTCATTAATATAATTTATATCACCTGAACTCTAGATATGTAGATGTAAACCAAACAAAATCAAAGTGGCATTTTCCGGATTTGGCCTGATAAGTATCTCAATGAGCAGAGATTAACCAGAACAGCTCCTAAATTTAATAACCAAAAAGATCCAAGCAAAAAAGATAATAGAAATACAATTGGGTTCAACAAGTACTATCTATTAAAATCGTCTACAATTTCATTAATCAAAATCCAGAGCACATATACGGAGCTTAGATAGAGATAATCAACTAAATAAACATACAACTATTTCCTCATTGTTGGTAAGCTTTCATAGTGGAATTCAACCATAAAAGCTCCAGATCTGGAACTTTTATGGTTGAATTCCACCATTTAAACCCCTAAACAATGCTGCACCAAATCTGAGAATCAAAGAGGACGGAAAGAAATCATTATTGTTGTGAAATTCAAGTAGAAGCCTGGAATAATCGAGATAATTTATTGAAGTATATAGTTGTCGGAATATGTTAGGGACTTACTTAGTTGGTTAAGTATTTCCTTAATCTTAGAATTAGTTAGTTATTGAGTTTGTTAGAGTGTATTAGATATAAATAGTTTACTTTGTGCTTATTTTCTTTTAACACAACAATAATAAAATGTAGCCTTACTACTCCTCTCTGCTTCTTTCTTTTCGATCTCTTCTTCCCTTCATCTCTTTCTCCTTTCAAGCTCCATCAATGGAGTAAAATACCAGATTTTAACATGGTATCAGTGCAGGAAGTTCCTGATTTGATTTTCCGCATTGTGTTGATTCGTTATCACTCTAATTGTATTGTGAATTTCTGACAATTCCTTTCGTCTGTTCTTCACATTAAATCTGAGTGTCAACGATTTTTTCCTGTAATATCTTCAACAAATTTCTTGCCAATTTTTCAGAAATTTCAGTTCCACTCTTCTTCATTTGCCGCAATTATCAAATTTGTTGATTTAACCTCCTTTAATTGCTGTAATTCGTGATCGAATTTGTTACATTTTGAGTCAAAATTTTGACCTAATTTTCGCTATTCATCAACCTTCCCTAAATTTCTTGTTCATATCTCTCAATTGGCTTTTTTCTTACTGAAATTCTGCTGAAACCTTTCACCAATTCATCATTTCTTACTATTTTCTTAAATATGGGTTCAACTTTCGTTGTTTGAGTTGGCGTTCACCAATTTGTGATTCAGTTGCTCGAAATTTCATGGGTTTGCAAGTTTTGGGTATCAAAGACTTAAAGTCTGTTTTCGATATATCGAATATGAGTTTGGGTATTGTTGATTTGATGCAAGAAAGTTCTACAGTTAGAGTTGATCAAAGTTTTAATTGAGTTTCTTGCTGATCAGATTTTGCGTCCTTCGTGTTCTTGTCGTTTATTCTGGTTTGACTTCATCCCTTCTCTTCTTTAGAGACTCATGTAGTTGCAAAATGATTGTTGAGGTTGTTGTGATGTTTTCCTTTTTGTTGGATGATGTAGATGAATTTGTTTGATTTTCTGGTGTGGAATGGTAGTTGGGGTTTTGTTAGGTGTTGTTGGTGTTGTTGCCCACCTTATTTTATTATGGTATTGGGTTTGTTTGAAGCCCTTGTTCAAGTTTTGGATAATTTTCCTTCTTTATAGATACGGGGAACGGTTCATTTTCACAAAATTCTGATTGTGCTTGAAGCTTGTTGCTTAGGTTGAATTGTTGTACTTTGGTCTGAATTCTGAAGATGATAATTGCGTATGAGATTTCTTGGTTTATTAGAATTTTGGTTGTTTTGTGATCATTTGGTTTTTCTGGGTTGCAATCGGTGCCGTAATTTTCACATTGGATTCTGCCATCAGTTTGTTGTTTTGGCTTTCGTTGTATAGGGTGGTTGATCTTGTGTTGGGTTGGAAATCATTTTCCATGCTATTTGTGATCCATTCTTCTTCGATTCTTCAATTGGTTCTATGTTTTTTTATCATCCCTTTTCTTTCGTTCAAGTTTACTTCTATATTCAGATCTTCACTGATCTTAAATCTTCTCTGTAATTGCTCTTTTGATCACGTTCAAACTTCTTGATTCTTTACTCATTTCTGTTCAATTTTATTGTGGCCGTTTGAGTTCATTATATGACTCAGCGAGGTCTTTCGTTCTACGATTATTTGTGATCTCTTTTGCTCAAAGCCTATTTTGTTCGGTTCTAAATCTTTGTTCTAAGCCTACTTTGTTAGGTTCCAAACATCAGTCTTATGACTATAACCTCAAGTTCATCAGTCTTATGATTATAACCTCAATTTCATCAGTCTTATGACTATAACCTCAAGTACATCAGTCCTATGACTATAACCTCAATTTTTTGTTGTGCCCATAGAGGCCTTTGTTGTGATCTCTAATAATTGTTTTTTTTTACCCCATAGATGATCCTTTTGTTTCATTGATCCTTAGAGATCAAATTTATAATCCATTGTCTTCTCTTGTCGAGACCCATTGAGGCTCATGTCTTCTCATTCTCTTATCACTCTCAAAACACATTTTCCCTCCATTTTAACTCTCATTTCTCTCCTATTTCTATTGCCTTTCATAATTAAAGGTGTATGTTTGTGATTGGTGTGGTTGGTTGAAATGGTGTATTTGGAGGATAGGAAGTTACAAAACACTCGGGTTGTTAGTTGATGGGTGGTTGGTGCATACTTGGGCATTTGCTGGTTTGCTCTTTTGGACAATAACAAGTTGTTATGTCAGCTTGGTACTTGTGTTGATATGAGTTGCATTGCTTGGTTGATTTGTGGCTGATTTAGGGATCGCTAGCAGCATTATATGGTGATTTTTAGTGGCTGGTTAGTAGTGTTTAACTGATTATCTGTGAGGACAGATTTGTAATATGTTGAGGCCAAGCTTCTTGTCATTTGGGGTTGCATTTTAGCTTTTGGCCGTGGCTCAGTAAGAGTACTAATGGTAGTTTGTTGATGGCATTTGGCGGTGTGGATACTGGTGTTGAGCAGTGGTTGTGCGCATGGTGTATGACAAGCAAACTTTAATGGCATGTATTGGATGTCACTTGGTCAAGTTTGGTCGGATGTATTAGAGTTCATAGTTTTTATTGGCAAGGTTGGGGTACATTACATGGTCAATTATATGGTTTACATTACACAATCAATGATTTCCTTGTTTTGCAAATATATGTTGGTAAGATTTGTCAAGGATGCATCACATTAGGTGGCAGGCCATAGTGGAATTTCACCTCCACTTTTGTTTGAAGTAGACATCCAAAATCTTCAAGCTATGGAGATTGTTTAGCTAGCCACCAAGAGCATTTCAGATTTTGTCTACCAACGGTTGCTGCTTGAAGCCTTTTGTTAATGCTGAACTTCAAACGACAAATGATTTTTAACCATTTTCAGTTTGAGGGGGGATGTTGAAGTATATAGTTGTCGGAATATGTTAGAGACTTACTTAGTTGGTTAAGTATTTCCTTAATCTTAGGATTAGTTAGTTATTGAGTTTGTTAGGGTGTATTAGATATAAATAGTTTACTTTGTGCTTATTTTCTTTTAACACAACAATAATAAAATGTAGCCTTACTACTCCTCTCTCCTTCTTTCTTTTCGATCTCTTCTTCCCTTCATCTCTTTCTCCTTTCAAGCTCCATCAATGGAGTAAAATACCAGATTTTGACATAATTGAAACAATTTATAATTCAAAATCTCCCATTCCCGTTGAAGTCTAGTAGGAAAAAAGAACAAAAAGAATACTAATTTTCCTAAAACAATTCCTGTAACCTTGAGGAAAAGAAGAAAGAAAAAAAAAGTTCCTTCTGGTTGATTGAGTGGTTAGGTACTGATGTGAAGAGAGGAGAGAGGAGTGAGGAGGTGAAAGGAGACGGGAAGAGAGGCATTAAACTAGGGTTTTTGGGTTTATAACTTTATATTGGTGTGTGGGTAGGATTATTTCTGAAATTTTGGGTTTAAAGAGGAAAAGGAGGAACGAAATTTCATTTTTATTTTTCATTTTTGAATGCTTTTGATTTCTGAACGAAATTTTATTTTGGTATTGGCTACAATTTTCAACACTATTGATTTTGAATCCAATTTTTAATACGTCTCAATTGCATTAGTCCTAATTTTATTATCACTACTAACATATTGTATTAATTAAGGGCCTGTTTAGATTTACTGAAAACAACTGAACTGAAGTGAACTGAATTCAACTGAACTGATTAGAGCTGAATTGAACTGAACTAAACTGATTGGAGCTGAACTGATTAGAGCTGAACTGAACTAAACTAAACTGAACTGAATTGAATTAAATTGAATTGAATTTAATTTAATAAATATATAAATAATATTTAAACAATAATAATATGAATATTAAATAATAATTATAATGATAAGAAATAATAATGAATAATAATAATTGTATTTTGGATATTAATAATATTAATAATCATAAATTAATAATAATAAATTAATAATAATAATAATTAATGATTATAATGATAATTAATAACAATTATTTTATAGTATTTGTATTAATATATTAATACCTGATTATGATTATATAATAACAATAATATCTAAGAATTAAATTAATATTACTATTAGAATAATTAGATTTAATTATATATTAATATTTAGTAATAAAATAATGATTGGTTCGGACCGTGCAAAATTACATCATAAACCGTTTTGATGTGATTTGATTGGATTATGGGGTGAAAACGCGGGTTTGTTTGTGCTTTTAACCTAAACCATGTTCCTCCCTAATGATAATAATAATAATAATGAATAAAGCTATAATAAACAAAATAATATACAAATAATAATAATAATACTTAATAATAATGATATAAAAATCAATAATAATAGTATAATAATAAGAGCAATTAGTAAAATAAATTAGACCAACATAATAATATTTAACAAAATGGTTATAAAAGAATGGAGCTAAGCTGAATTGAACTGAACTGAACTGAACTGATTAGAGCTGAACTGAACTGAACTGCACTTAAGCTAAAATGAACAGGCCCTAAGCGTATAAATAATAGCTTACGTTTATACTCCCTCCATCCTATTTTGGATTATGAATGTTTTTTAGTTATGCTTACTTTTTACTAAAAGTTATTACTATTCCTTCTAATGACTTTGGGTTTTCATTAATTATAATATTATTATTGATTATTATTAGGAACCTTATATTATTATTATTTATATCTTTTTGGGTAATTAAGGTGAAATTTTAATAAAAATTTTAACTATTAGTATCACGATTATTAATTGGAGTTAAATTATCTTAATAATATTTATTAGGAAAAATTGACTGGAATAATCCAAACTATACTCGTTCGGCCAAGAATAATCTCAACTATGGGTTATTCCTGTATAATCCCAACTATTGGGGAGGTCCGCCACAAACACCCCCATGTGACTTGCAACCTGTTAACAAGGTAAATTTTTTTTTATTTTTTTATTTTTTTACTCCACCAACACTTGCACATTCAATTGAGGTAAACATCCACCACCGTCATATCTCCCCTATTCTCCTTCTCCACCACCACAACCACCCTCAAAACCACTCTCTTCCGCCCCAAAAACCACCACAGCATCCTCCACTCCACCTTCACTCCCTCATTCTCCCTCAAAACCACTTCTCTACTCCACCAAAACCAACACAACCCCCACCATCACCGCTTCCATTTCTGTCGGCACTAAACTCCCTAACTCCACACTCTCTTACCTAGAATCCTCCAATGAAGTCCAAACCCTAACCATCTCCGACCTCACCGCCTCCAAGAAAACCATCCTCTTCGCCGTCCTTGTGCCTTCACCCCAACTTGCTGTCAAAAACACCTCCCCGACATCGTCGATAAAGCCGCCGAGCTCAAATCCAAAGGCGTCGAGAGAAAGAGAGAATTGGGACTAGAGGAAGGGAGGTTGCAGTGGAAGGAAGAGAGTGGTGTTGAGGTGGTTGTTGTTGGGTGAGGTTGTGATGGTGTCTGGCGAGGCTGGGCAACAGATGATGGGCGAGAGAGAAGGAGGACGGGACTGCTGCTATTTGCGGTGGTTGTTGGTGGGTTGAAGAGGGGGAGAGGAGGAGGGTGCTGAGGCAGTTGGCTGATGGATGGTGCTGGGGGTGGTGACGAGGGGGAAGGGTGGTGGCTGGGAGTGGTGGCGAGGGGAAGGATGGTGACTCTAAGTGATACAGGTTGAAGGTGGGGAAGGAAGGGGGTAAAAAGGGAGGGAAACTTTTAATTTTAAAAAAATAAAATTAATTATAAACACCAATTAAAACGTGACACGTGGCAAGTTGACCTGTTAAAGAAGTTCCTTTCAGGTCACGGGGTATTTGTGGCGGATCTCCCCAATAGTTGGGATTATACAGGAATAACCCATAGTTTGGATTATTCTTGGCGGAACGAACATAATTTGGATTATTACAATCAATTTTTCCTTATATTATTAATTAGAGTGAACTTATCTTAATAATAGTTTATCTATAACTATTGTGAGCTGGAATTTTTATAACTTCTTAAGGACAACTAATGTTACAGTTTATTGTTTACAAGTGAATAACTAGTAAGTTATAAAATACTAAAAGCTACTAGTTCATTGCTTAAACTTTACCATCCAACGATTAACTATTTGATCTACTAATAAAGTGTATAGCTAATATGTCGTCAATACTATTACTATTTCTCTAAAATTGTAGTGTTGTGGCGATAATGCGTAACTTTTGACTATTACCTAATGAACTAACATAGTGGTGATTGATCCATTACACTAATCTTAATCATTGATCTAATGTATTGATGGTTCATCTAATACACATATATTAACTATTATTTTTTCATTGATCTAATACGTTCCCCCTAAGTATCGAACTCAATGATGTGAGATATTGATAACTAATCTTATACATAGATTTTAACTATAATATCCAATAATGTAATGATGATTTATGTAATACATAACTCTTAGATATCTAACTCAATAATGAAATATATTGATATGATTTATCTAATAATAAATTATTATCAACTATCTTATTCATTGATATAATACATGGTTCTTAAACATGTAATCCAATGATGTAATAAAGTGATGGCTGATCTACTGTATAAACCTTAATTATATTATTCATTGATCTTGTATATTGATGATTGATATAATTCATGACTTTTTAACCGAAGTCAACTGAATTGAAGCCAACCGAATCGTTTGGTTCCAACCAGAATCGAACCGAACAACCGAATTGATACCTCTAATAATAATAATACATTGATAATTGAACTTTCAATGACTGAGCCATTATTCCCATAGTTTTGTTGCAATTCATAATTGGTCCAACTCCAACCCAAGGTATATTGATAACTTTTTCGTGCCGAGATTCTAGACATAATCTGACCGAACGTAATCGATTTAAAGTTGATCCGACCCAAATTTGATTGACTCGAACAAATCTGATATGATGTTAACTTCATTTGAACATAACGTGACTCGTACATAACCCGATTCGACATCGACCGGACCTAGACCTGAAACAAGATTGATCCAAACTAGACTCGATTCGAGGTTAACTCGACCTGAGCATAAGCTGATTCGGGGTTGATCTGACCCGATCATAACCCGACCAAGAGTTGACCTGACCCGGACATAACCCGATCCGAGGTTGGGTCGACCCGATCATAACCTGATCCAAGGTTGAGTTGACCAGGGCATAACCAATCCGAGGTTGACCCGAACAGACATAGACCCGACCCGAACCTTCATAACCGATTTACAAACCCTACCCAATACTGACACGACCCAAGTTCAAACCGACTTGAACCAGACTTGAATCCGAAAGTGGTTTAGACCTTAACCAACCCGACCCAAAAGTGGCCCGACCCATACCCGACCCGATCTACCTGGTTGGATAACCCAACTTGATTCGACCCAAGCGACACCCGATCCACACACCCGAATGGACAGCCCTACTCCTAATCTCCACCACTGTAATGGAACACGGTGTCATCCCTAGTTAGAGATGGCAATATCCAATGGATGATCCATCACCCGCTCCACCCGAAAAACAAAAAGGGTGTAAAACTGAGGTAAACGGATGATGGACGGGTGGTGGGTGAATGTGTGACGGGTGATGGATGGATTAGGGTGAGAAAGTTTCATCCATCACCAACCTATCACCTGTTTATCACCCGCTCCATCACCCATTTCTTACATTTTCTTAAATATCTATCATTTTGTTTACATTAGTATAATTTTTTTCCTTTTCGATTATTATCGACATGTTTTCATAAACTTAACTTATCTTAATTTGACATGAAGTTAATATATAAATTGTAATTTTTCAAATTTGGTTTAACTTTTCTCGTTCAATTATCTTAAATGGACGATCACCCTATCCACCCGATTCAGCCGCGGGTGGTGGATGGATGGAATACGGGTGATGGTCTTACTAGGTGACGGATGGATGGATGAGATTTGGTCTAACCCGGTGATGGATGCGGGTGATGGCTCACCCGACCCAAATCCCACCCGTTGTCATTCCTATCCCTAGTGAAGGGAAAAAGACGCTTTTTGAAGTTTCGCCATCATCAACAATTGCACGTACTAACAACTTCAAGTCAAGGAGGAGCACGATGTAAGAAAGTAATAGGAGATCTGGTGTCCACCCCACCTCAAAGCCCAATGGTAAGAGAAGGAAAAAAGTTTCAGTTCAACTACGAATTATGCGGGTAAGAAGAGGACGTATGAGTCTTAGAAAGAGGCCCTTTGTTAATGTGTGTCAAACTATGAGTCTAGATAGGTACCCGCAAGTCTCACAGTCTAGACTAGGTCAAAGTGTTTCTATTAAATTCGAAGTCTTGTACAGTTGCTCGTCCTACTCGTGAAATGGCCATAGGCCTAAGTAACAGAAAGTTTATGTGTGTTAGTGTTTAAACTCTAATAACAAGGCTCTCGATAATCTAGCTTGTAGAGCTAGAGACTAGGCTTGAGTTAGAAGGTAGCTTGCACAAGGATCACACTGCATCTGTTTGGGACAATTTTGAGGTAGAATAAAGCAAATTAAATCGTTAGTGAAAGAAATATCAAAACTGACATATGCTCACTATTCTGTTCATATCTTTTGATAGAATTTGATAACCAAGAAATTCTAGTTGGTTCGAAAAGTAGACTTCAAGAGTTTTTCAATGATAGGTGACGCGCCCCAAACCGACCTCTGATTGATAAAATAAGACCTTCTCAAGTTGACCCAATTTCGTTAGTACTCCGCTCGATTGGAGTGGGCGACCAAAATTCGTTAAAACCGCCCGATTGGCCGTGTTCGCCTGATGAGACCAGGTGGTGTGCAATTTCTGACGGTCGACGAATTTCAATATCTAGCATTGCCGGATGGGATCATTGATAATTTTCACTTTAGTTTTTATGTAAAGGCTAAAGGCTACTCACGACTAAAAAAAATAGATTGGTCACTATTAGAGTTTTTGAAAAAACACGAGGTTGCCTATAAGAATATTCCAAATAAGATTACCTCCTTTGATTTGATAACACTTAAGAATGAGAACAAGACGGTATAATAAATGCTACGAGTGTCTATAACTTTGTGTTCCACACTGATATTAAACAAACTAATAGATCATGAATGTAAATAATTCATCCGTAATATCATAAGTATTTTACAGGAAGATTGCAAATGAAGATATTGTGTCGGGAGATGAATCACGTCACTTGACGACGACATGTGAATGCTTACGGTGCGATATAGCTTATAAGTACGGCTCAGACCATGAAATTTAGCGACACGAATGTATGAAATTCTTTGTATGATGATCAATCATCCGATAGGCGAGAAGAATGAATTTGCCAATTGGAATGAGAAACTTCATGACAAAAAACTGGTGCATGAGCACTATCAACAATGAGCACATAACCGAAGTGACGATGGCGATCCAGGGTACAGTGTTGATGGTTGTTACGTACACACCCGTCATGAAAGTCAAAAGAGTAGTATAGAATGCAGCTTGGAGCAATAATATGCTCATATCCAACAACACCACAGATTTCCCTCTGTTACCAGTTGTCGTAATCCAGAGGAGGAAGAACAGGACCATCATAGATAAGCACATAGCTACTACGTCTGACATCATAAAAACTTGGAATGCTGCCTCTTTCATAAACATAGGAACTCCGGTCTCTTGGTTTAGCCCACCCGGTACAGTAAATGCTGCTGTAAATGTAATTGTCGTCAGAAGAGCAGCGGTTACACCAATCATGTTCACATACTCCTTTATTTCTGTTGTAGGAACGCCCCACATGCTCCGAAAGCCTAGCAGTGCGTATTCCTTCCCAACGAATGTTTCAAACTGTAACCCCTCTCCCCCAAACAACAAAAAACAATTAAGTTTTTTAAAAATAAATAAAATATTAGAATTAAATCCATGCGATACGTACGAAGACAATTAAAATTTTAATTCGTGAAACAATTAGAATTTTTTCTTTTTCGGTGTTCACCCCCTCTTCTCATTAATAATTTTTATACTATAGGGAAGAGCGGGGTGAACATAAAAAATTTAAAAAGAAGAAAACAAAAAATAAACCAAGATTAAAGCTGATGTAATCAAGGAACCCGATTTTTTCTTTTTCATTTTTCTAAAAAAATATCACTCTTTTAGACCTATTTTTTTCAATTTTGCAAAATTCTTACATGTTACTATTTTCGAATGCATATCATGCATATAAGACTAGTAAAGATTAAAAGATATATGGCAGCACAATCAATGGAGAAAGCAACATTGAGCTTTACAAATTTGAATTTTTTAACAAATGTTTTTGATTTGAAGTTTTTATATGGAAGTACCTAAAAATTGAGCACTTTTGAAAAAAAAAGCACTTTTATAAGTAATTTTTGGATATTACCTAAAGTTTGCAATTTAATAAATTACCACCTAAACTTTGCTGTTTGCTTAAGAACTCCTCTCACTTAACGTTGAGTGGCCCCCAATGTCTTCCTCTAACCTCCCCCTTTCTCTTTCTTCTCGTCGGCAACAATGTCAACCTCCCCAGTTCAATCTTAACAAAACCACCTCTTTTTCCCCACCGACAATAACTTTTGGGGTTTTGAGTTTCTTTGTCAATTTCAATGGCAGATTGTGGTCAATGTTTGTAGGTGCAGAGGGAGGGGGAGAGAGAGCGATTTTGGAGTGAAATTAATGGTGGGTGTGGGTTTTGGGAATTGTGGTCGAGGTTAGGGATTGCTGGTGGGAAGAAAGAGAAAGGGAAAGGCTGGAGAAAGATAGTGGGACCCACTTTAAAAAACATTATGGTGGAACTTTTGTAGAAAAATGAAAATTTTAGGTGATAATTATAAAAAAAAACATATATGTGGGAGTTATAAAAAACTTGTAAATTTTAGGTGATATTATATCAAAAAAATCCTACTTTTTTTAATAAAAAATAAACTATGGCAAAAACTTTGAGCAGCATCACATTTTTTTACAAGCTAGGTTAGTTAAAGGGACACTTTATGATTTTCCCTTCTAAAGTTGTATGCAGAAAGACAACTACATCCCTATTAACTTTGGTTCCCTTCTATGCAACTTATTTTTACTTATCTGAACTTATCTGAACTTATCTTAAGTATCTGAACTTATTTGACCCTATTTAAACTTATAAGGCCTGAAAAGAACTTATTAGACCTTAGCTTATTAAATGAAACCTTAGCTTATTAGACCTTATTTGATGTTATTAGAACTTATTCGATCTTATTATTAAACCTTATTGGACCTTATCTGAATTAGGGGTGAAAATGCGCCTAACCTGTTCGCTAGCAGTTCAGGCTCGACTCATTCAAAACTCAATCAAAGCTTGCCTCGTTGTGGCTCGGCTTGAGTTCGAGTTCGGCTCGAGACCTTAACAAGCCGACCTGCGTTATGCTAATCTCATCTCGAAAAGATCGTGAACATGCTCGATTATTCTTTTATATATTGAAATATTATATTTATGTATGAATCTAAAAATATATTTTTACCATATAATACGAGTACTCAATAATGAGCTAATAGTTTTAGTTTTTAAAAATAAATTCAAAAGTAAAAATATTCATTAATAAAATAATAAAGTAGACAAATAAACTAAGGATAATAATGAGTCAAACTTGTTCGTGAACAGCTCAACAACGGCTTGGTCAACTCTTAGTCAAAGCTCGGCTCAATAACGACTCGGTTCATTAAGTTTTCAGCTCGGCTCGAGTTTGAATAAACTTAAATGAACATAAGCCGAGCTAAGTAGAGTTCGGGGTCGATTCATTCAATAATCACCCCTAATCTGAACTTATTTGAACATATCAAAACTTATAAGAACTGAAAATAAGTTGAAAAGAACGGACTCTTTATCCTCAACACCCTCCCTCTTTATCCTGAACACCCTCCCTCTTTATCTTCCATTTCCCAAATGAATGTCATTCGCTCTTTTTCATTAATTTACCATTACCAGCACATTGAAAATTCGCTGCCCTCACCTTCATTATTTACCCAACTTCATCTATCAACGTTATAGAGGGAGATTTTTAAGGTAATTTCGTTCCGACAAAAAAAATCTTTTGGATAAACTGTTGAGAACATAGAATCAATGTAGAAACTAGTTTGCAAACATCAACATTAACAATGAAAGCCAACAACCAAGCAAGCAAGCAATCCAACAATAAATGAGGAAATAAATGAGAGAGAGGGTTAAGTAATGGCACCGTGGGAAGACCCGAGAATCCGGGAGTAAAAACCCACAAGCACTAAGGAGTAGTATTGATCTTGATGATTGATTGAGGGAGATACAAGCTATTTCAAGCTACACACACAAAGGCACAAAACCCTAGAAATTCTCTCTAGCCTCTTGATTTGTGTGATATTATGTCATATATACAAATGGGGAAAAGAGGGGTATTTATACTACCCCCGAAAATAGCAAAACGGCTTCACGTGAGACGAAATACGCGAAAACAGGGTGCAGGAACAGGCGCCCGTCGCGACCCGCGACCAAAAGCTGCCAAGTGCTCCCTTTGCTCCTTCCTTGCACCTCATGAGCCCTTCTTGTCACCTTGGCTCTTAGCCATCTCCACACCATAGACCTGACAATCTCCCACTTGGAGATCGGTCTAAGACCATGCTACTAACATCCCCAACACATCTCTCATCATCATCAATCATCTCATCAATGTTTCACCATAGCGCCCCCACCATTACAACGATCCACCACTCATGGATGGAGCCCAATTGAGGTCCTACACAACCCCAATTTCTCACAAGTTACAACCTTCGTGAGCATGTCCGCCGGATTCTTCGATGACAATCTTCTTCAAACACATAGAGCCATCCTCCACTAGACTCCTAGTGTAGTGATACCGCCTCTTGATGTGTTTAGTGCGATAGTGAAACATAGGATTCTTATCCAATTGCACCGCACTTTGGCTATCACTATGCAACACACAAACCTCTTGCTTCATACCCATTTCCTCAAGGAAACTCTTCAACCACTCAATCTCCTTCCCCGCCTCCGACATAGCAACATACTCGGCTTCCGTCGTTGACATAGACACACACTTTTGGAGCTTGCTCATCCAACTAATGGCCGTACCACCAATAGTAAAAACATACCCCGAAGTGCTTTTGCTTGAGTCATAGCATCCCCCGAAATCGGCATCCACAAAACCTTCAAGAACAACTCCATTCCTCCCAAAGCAAAGAGCCATACTAGAAGTACCCAACAAGTACCTCAAGAGCCATTTCACGGCCTCCCAATGTCGCTCACCCGGATTTGACATGAACCTACTCACAACTCCCACCGCATGGGCAATGTCGGGCCTAGTACAAACCATAGCATACATCATACTCCCCACGGCCGAAGCATAAGGAAAAGTGGCCATCCTTTCCTTTTCTTCCTTTGTCTTGGGTGAATCCTCCTTTGTCAATTTGAGGTCCACCGAAAGAGGTGAGCTACGAGGCTTCGCATCAACCATGTTAAACCTCTTTAACAACTTCTTGACATACTCCTCTTGAGACAACCTCAACAAACCCGCCGATAAGTCCCTAGAGATTCTCATGCCAAGTATTTGCTTGGCCTCACCCAAGTCTTTCATCTCAAATCTCTCCGACAACTTCCTCTTCAAGTCATTCACAAACTTCATGCTAGTACCCGCAATGAGCATATCATCAACATACAAAAGCAAATAAACATAACCATTTACGTACCTTTGAAAGTAACAACAATGATCGCCATCCGTTCTCACGAAACCATTGCACAACATGAAGCTATCAAACTTTTTGTACCATTGTCTTGGAGCTTGCTTCAACCCATATAGCCTCTGTTTGAGCTTGCATACCATGTCTTCCTTTCCCCGAACTTCAAACCCTTCCGGTTATTTCATGTAGATTTCTTCTTCCAAATCACCATGCAAAAACGCCGTTTTCACATCCATTTGCTCAAGGAATAAGTTTTCCGAAGCCACAATTGCCAACAAAATTCTAATGGTAGTCAACTTCACAACCGGAGCAAAAATCTCATGAAAGTCAATGCCCTCCTTTTGTGAAAAACCCTTCACCACAAGTCTTGCTTTATACCGAATACTACCATCCGGCTCATCCTTCTTGTGAAAGATCCATTTGCATAAAAGTGCTCTCTTGCCCTTAGGCAAGTCAACCAACACCCAAGTGTCGTTCTTCTTCAATGAGCTCATTTCCTCACTCATTGCATGCTCCCACTTCAACGAATCACCCAACCTCATTGCTTCAACATAACATTCCGGCTCACCGGAATTCGTCAACAACAAGTAATTCACCGAAGTCTTCTTTATGGGGTGGTGGTGTGAACCTATTCGGTGCTTTAGAGAGCCTTGATGTTCTCCTCACCGGTGGCGGTGTCTTTGGTTCCTCACGAACCTCACTAGGTTCACCTTGAACCTCAACCTCCTCCATCTCAAAAGTATCCTCATCTTCCTCCGATTCACTAGAAACCGGATCATCCGGAGTTTGCACAACATGTTGAGGAGATGCATGTTGAATTGGCACATCTTCATCTTCGCTTCCAATTCTCACATCACCATCTAGCTCAACAACCTCTCGCTCACTCTCAATGGATTCATTTTCAACGGACTTTCCACCAAAGTTATCCTTGTACAAGGAATTCTCATCAAAGGTCATGTCACAATGCCTAATAACCTTGCGGTTACTAGGATTCCACACTCTATAGCTATACTTCTCATCACCATACCCCACAAAGTAGCATTTCATGGCTTTAGGGTCAAGCTTGTCTCTCTTTTCGGATTGCAAATAGGCCACACACCCAAAGGTCTTCAAGTGAGCGTAGGACACCTCCTTACCACTCCACTCCTCCTCCGGTATCTTGAACCCCAAGGGCCCCGAAGGTCCACGGTTTATCAAATAAACCGCGGTGCTAACGGCATCCGCCCAAAAGCACTTTGGGAGACCCGCAAATAACCTCATGCACCTTGCTCTCTCAAGTAGTGTTCTATTCATCCGCTCCGCTACCCCATTTTTGCGAGGCTTTCCGGGAATAGTCCTCACCAACACAATGCCATGCTCCTTACAAAGTTCCTTGTAAGCTTCCAACTCATACTCTCCTCCATTATCGGACTTGATACTCTTTATCTTCGCCCCCGAAGCATTTTCAACCTCCGCCTTCCAAGTCTTGAACTTCTCATTCACCTCCCACTTGTGCTTCATGAAGTAGACCCATACTTTCCGGGTTGAAGCATCAATGAAGGTAACAAAATAGTGAGATCCACCAAGGGACTTGATGGGGTATGGGCCCCATACATCCGTGTGCACAAGCGCTAGCTTCTCCTTCTTCAAGGACCGTTGGGTTTTTGTGAAAGACACCCTCTTTTGCTTCCCAAAGACGCATGTCTCACAAAATTTCATGTCGATTGATTTCAAGCCCGACAACTTACCCTTTGAAGCTAACATCCTCATCCCTTTCTCACTCATGTGACCAAGCCGAGTATGCCATAGCTTGGTATCACACTCCGTGGTTGTAGCAACCATGTTAGTACACCCTAAGGTAGTGTACAAGGTACCGGTCTTTGTGCCCCGAGCAACCACCATGACACCCTTTGACACCTTCCAAATACTCTCACCAAACATAGTTCTATAACCACTTGAGTCCAATTGACCCACCGAAATCAAATTCTTCCTTAGCTTAAGAATGTACCTTACATCTTCAAGCTTCCATGAACTCCCACTTGAAGTCTTGATCATCATATCTCCCTTCCCCACAATGTCCAACGGATTATCATCCGCAAGAAACACCTTCCCATACTTGCCACTCTTGAAGTTCCGGAAAATTTCTTTACATGGTGAAGAATGAAACGATGCACCCGAATCAAGTATCCATGTCTCAATGGGGCTATCAACGCTCAAGATCAAGGCATCCCCAAATTCATCGCTTGATGCCAAGCTTACCGATGAACTTGCATCATCATTGCTCTTTTGATTAGAGCCACCCTTCTTCTTAGGATTCGGACACTCTCTCTTTGTATGACCCTTCACTCCACAACTCTAACACACAATGTTTCCCTTCCCCCTCGATTTACTCCTCCCATTACTCTTCGATCTCCCTCTTGAGTTCCCCTTTTGTTGTCTCCATCGTCCCCTTGCCTCACTAGAATAAGCACCACCGGATGACTCACCGGACTCCTTCCTCCTCAAGATCTCACTCAAGATTAAGTCCCTCACATCATCATTCCTCAACTTCTCCTTGCCGGAAGAGTTGCTAATGGCGGCAACCACCGTATCCCAAGACCTAGGCAACGATGACAACAAAATCAAGGCCTTCACCTCATCATCAAACTTGATATCAACCGAAGACAATTGAGAAATAATCGAGTTGAATTCATTTATGTGTTCCGGAGCCGAAGTACCATCATTCATCTCAAGCTCAAACAACCGACGCATAAGGAACACCTTGTTCATTGCCGAAGGCTTCTCATACATGTTCGACAATGTTTGCAAGACATCCACCGTCGATGTTTCATCCATGACATTGTAGGCTACACTCCTACTCAATGTCAATCTAATCACGCCTAATGCTTGCCTATCCAACACTCTCCAATCTTCCTTCTTCATACTATCCGGTCTCTTGCCCTCAAGAGGTAGATGAAGACCCTTTTGGTACAAATAGTCCTCTATTTGCATCTTCCAAAAGCCAAAGTCCTTCCCATCAAACTTCTCAAGCTTCAACTTGCTTTCATCCATTGTTAAACAATCACAAAGTTCTCAACCTAGGGTTTCAACACAAGGATCAAAATTTCTACACCAAAATTTCAATCCCCAAACACCCAAAGCAACAAACTTTGATTTCCAATCACAAACACAAGTTCCCACACAAACTCTAACTCAAATAACACCAAAGATTAACCTAGGCTCTGATACCAATTGTTGAGAACATAGAATCAATGTAGAAACTAGTTTGCAAACATCAACATTAACAATGAAAGCCAACAACCAAGCAAGCAAGCAATCCAACAATAAATGAGGAAATAAATGAGAGAGAGGGTTAAGTAATGGCACCGTGGGAAGACCCGAGAATCCGGGAGTAAAAACCCACAAGCACTAAGGAGTAGTATTGATCTTGATGATTGATTGAGAGAGATACAAGCTATTTCAAGCTACACACACAAAGGCACAAAACCCTAGAAATTCTCTCTAGCTTCTTGATTTGTGTGATATTATGTCATATATACAAATGGGGAAAAGAGGGGTATTTATACTACCCCCGAAAATAGCAAAACGGCTTCATGTGAGACGAATACGCGAAAACAGGGTGCAGGAACAGGCGCCCGTCGCGACCGCGACGGTTGTCGCGACCCGCGACCAAAAGCTGCCAAGTGCTCCTTTTGCTCCTTCCTTGCACCTCATGAGCCTTCTTGTCACCTTGGCTCTTAGCCATCTCCACACCATAGACCTAACATAAACTACTCATATTATATTCCTTCCGTCCCACAATGTTCTTCCCACTTCATTATTTTATACCTCACATATATTCAAGAAGTGAGAACAATATTGTGGGACGGAGTAATAATAAATAAGGTAAGACACTTTTTTAATATAGAACCAAGTAAAATGAGGATGGTGAAACACATTGAAGCTTTAGTTGTTTCAACAAAACCAAATTCTAATCCATGTAGAACGCATGCAACAGTAATAGAAGATACTTACATCTGCTGGAAGTTGTGAAGTTCCTATCAGATCACCTGGGGTGGTACCCATTTTGTCTTTCAACAGTAGAAGTTCCAACTGATATTTGTGTTTGTCTTCTGTAGTCATTGATGACGGACAAGTAAGGAAAAGTTGTGCTAGTTGAAAGAAGCCATTCTCAATCGCCAAGTGCAACGGTGTCTTGCCGTCGTTGTCCTGCAACTTCAACAGATCTTTCACAAACTCACCTTTAAATAAACGTTCATATCTATGTATATATTCTTGATTGTAGAAGGGTAGCATCCCTGCCAAGTGCAAATAGGTTTGTCCCTTGGAGTCCTTAATATCTGATGAATCTTCGCAACGGTCACATAGCTCCTCCACAAAATCAAATTCCAGATTGTCAATCTCAATGGCAATGAGGTGCCAAATAGTCTGGCCATTACCGTTAGTTATTTTCGCTGAGTCTGCACAATGCGTGAACAATGGTTTCCAATAATCGCTCCTATGATAAGTTGCGAGTTCTAAAACCTTGTGCCATACAGTCTCTCCCATAGAGTCCTTAATTTTCACCGATTCAGGAGAATGTTCACACAACAAGGAGAACCACATAGAATTACAATTTACATACGCTGTTAGTAAAGGTGTAAAACCATCCTCATTACAAGAAGAGGCCGCTTCACCACTTGCCTTGATCATACTTTCTGCATCTTCTTTAGTAAAGTTCTTTCCCGTTTGGGATGAATTATTGTCGACTGAAGATGGAATCAACATAATCAATATAAAATCACAATTAAGTTAACTTGCAAGAAGAAGAGAAAGCTTTTGTGGTTGGCTTTTAGGGGACAACTAGTCCTGCAAGAGACCGTATTCTTTTAAATTAAAATTTAAACAACGCATCAAACCCTATGTTAAAAAGAGAATAAATCGTCTTTATAAAAATAAAGATTTTTTGTCAGAAACTACCTTTTATAAGTTTTGTTGTGAACTACATTAAACCACTTACTTTGTTCTACAATACTACCTTTTGGTTGTTTTGGGAGAGTTGACCTGGTTTTCAGCCATTAATCGGGCACAAATCTCGAGAATGTCTACTAAACGAGTACCAACAAGTCATTTTCGTAAAAAGTCGCCTCGAAGTATGTGCCCGAAAGCCCGGCTTGTTGGTACTCTTTCTGTTGGTATTTTTGAAATTTGTGCCCTTAGAGGGCGTACGACGATGTCCGTTTTCCGAAAAAACGTCGTTTTTAGTCGGAATAAAATCGTCTCGAAGTACGTGCCCAAAAGCCTTGCTTGTTGGTACTCATGTTGTAAACATTCTCGAAATTCGTGCCTATATAGGACGTACGACCAGGGGCGGAAACAAGGGACGACGGCTGGCGGGGGCCATGGCCTCCCCCTTGGTCCAAGTTAAAAATTGTTTTTGCACTGAATATACTTATAATCTATAACTTAGTTGGTTTTTTTGGGGATTCCGATAACAAGTGACAACCTATACCAAGTATTCGATTCCTATGGCAAACATTTTTCCTCCTTTATTTTTAACTCTCGACTTCTCCATTTCTTACAAACATAAAACTAGGTTTTTTTGGCCCCTTCAAGTTAAAATTCTGACTTCGCCACTGCGTACGACGGTGTATGATTTTCGAAAAAACGTCGTTATCAGTCCGAAAAAGTCCCCTCTAAGTACATGCCCGGAAACCCAACTTCTTGGTCCTCGTTTATAGTAGGCATTCTCGAACTTGTTGCCTGGTCAAATGCCTAAAAACCAGGTCAACTCCCTCAAAACAACCAAAAGGTAGTATTGTGCAACTAAATAAGTGATTTAAGGTACTTGTTCACAACCAAATTTATAAAAGGTAGTTTTTTATAACTTTGCAACTTTAAAAGGTACTTTCTGACAAAAAGCACTAAAAATAATTTGTTTAATCCATTTCGCGACCCGTTTAATCCATTTTGTGACCTTTTTATTTTATTTGATAAACACATTGTTTAATTCATTCAGTAACTAGTTTAATCCATTCAGTGACTAGTTTAATTTATTCGGTCAAAATTGACGGGTTTTTTTGTTGTAATTTGAGACTACTAGTGACATAAATAAATGAGAAGATAAGGAACAACTAGGTTAGAGAGAGATGGAATGGGTGCGAAGTGTATAGGAATAGGTTAGAGAGAAGAAAAGGGACAACTAAAGACCAAATGGTGCAAAATGTATAAGAATAGTGTTGAGTTAGAGAGAGAAGCAATGTGCTTTTAAGTAATATATGTGGGCTACTGCTTCTTTTAATAATTTGTATTTAGAGGGCAGGGGGTGGCCGGGTGAGGACAAGGAAAGCATATGTAAATGGCTTTATGACATATGTACGAAAAAGATTGCACAGCTAGCCAAGCTTGGTATTGATAACTATATTTATAGTTTTTAGAGGACAGATGGTATAGCATATGTAGATAAGTTTTGCATTCAACTTAATCAATTAATCTCAACATAATTTAAGTTTTAAATAGGATTAAAAAGCACTATTAATGACAACCTAACTGTGAGCCACTAGGGAGAAGTTTGCAACATCTTCACTATGTAAACTACTACTTGTTAGCCCACTATGTACACAAGTGCTTGCTATCCCACTATGCAATCCAGTGCTTACTAACTAGTCTAATTTGCTAAAGATTAGGAAATTTGTCCCAATAATTTTGGAGCAATATTCCATTACACCCCCTTTGCTCCAAAATTTGTAAGAGCACTAGTAGCAATGTACTTTTGTAAAAGTTCTATGCCATGAACTTTTATTTTGTCTTATTAGCAATGAAACAATAAAAGGGTGTTGGTGAAAAATTCATTAAACAAGGTAATAAGATGATCCAATATGACAAACGGTCATCACACAAAAAATAAAGCTAAAAAAAAAAAAAAAGCTGAGTTTTGCAAAGAAAATAGTGCAAACGGCACCGTATCACACATGAAGCCAGCAAGCAACTCTGACGCGTCTGCAAATGAATGACGCGCGTCAGTGAAGTGGGCCAAGTGGCGCCTCCTGATTGGCTGATGGAGGTGAGAAAAAATATAACCTTTTAAAACTTCAAACGGCTATTTTCTCCAAAAAAAAAAATCAAATTTTTTTTTTTTTACCAACAATCATATTTTTTTGAGATCTATAAAATGAGACTAATTTTGATATATTTTGGTAACCTTTTATGAAACCATCTTTATCCTTATAAAATGAAGTTGAATGTATTGCAATCATGGTGCAAAACATCAATTATGTTCATTAAAATAATATTTATTAATTAATCTTGATTAATTATATGTGAATAGAATAATTACACTTAAAATGTTCTTAATTACGTTTAATTAGAACTTAGCAACGTTTATGTATAAATTTTCGCTAATAATCAATTTTACTTGTTCATGAGCATATTTAAATATTATTGAAATAAATAAATAATTTAAGAGAGAGAAAGTATGGTGGGGTAAGGGAGAGAAGGCGATGCACTTTAAAATAGTTCATTGTTAATAAGAAAAGGTTGAAAAATGACATTTTAGTAGAGAGAAAAAGAATGAATAGTGCCATAAACTTTTATAGCATTGCTAATAATGATCTAAGAGACGCCTGACATTGTTCTCTGCCCAAAGCAAACCTACAAGTGTGAATACCTTCATAAGTCTTTGACTCCTTACGGTTCTTTGAAAATTACACCTCAATCCCCACACCATTCTGGATCTGGTTTCTACACATATGTCTTCTCTGTTAGAGTTAATCTAGAAAATTCTTGACATTAGTAGAAAAATCTTGTAATTAGAATACCTATAATAATCTAAGAAAATATCCATGTAGAAAATCTAAGTTCGAACAATCTAGCACTATCATGTAAAATATCTACATATTCTAGTCCAATCCTAAGAAAAATCTAGGTGAACAATCTAGATAAAGTCATTAGCTAGAAATGTTTAGACTTAAGCTATAGTATGTCGGTTAGTAGAGTTTTCACCTAATACATCCCACTATAAATACATGTAATGATGCATGGCTAAGTCAATGAATGAAATACAACTTACAATTCACACAATCAAGCTCTCCTACATAGCAATCATCAATCAAACTCTCCCTTTACATCTAAAACATCAATCAACAACATTACATCAAAAAAAACCAACTAAGGCCACTACACTTCCACAATCACATATTATATTTTCAACATTTGGTATCCGAGCCAGTTTAATCCAAAGCCTCCCACATTTTATACATTACTAATCCCATATCAAATTCAACTCCACAAAAATTAAAATGACTTCCCCCAATTCTTCAACCTCAAATACAAGTACATTCAACCCCCAAGTTAATTGGGTACCAACATTTAAAGGGGGAGAAATTTGAATAATGGAGTATGCAAATGAAATCCATCTTTATCATCCAAGATATTTGGGACATTATTCAAACTGGATATGAAAAACCCAAAGATGCCAATGAAGAGGCTTCTTGGGATGAAAGCAAAAGAAATTTGTATAAACAAAATAAAAGAAGGGATCACTATGCCCTATCCATTATTTACTGGGGAGTAGATGAAACAATACTTCCCACAATTATGGCTGCTACAACGGCCATGGAGGCTTGGAGTATTTTGGAAACAAAATATAGAGGATCCAAAAAGGTAATTCTCTTTAAACTTCAATCTATTTAGAGAGACTTCGATAATTTATTAATGACAGATAATGAAACTATTCAAGCATTTTTAGTCGAGTTTCAAATGTTATAAATCAAATCTGAACTAATGGAGATAAAATTGAAGATGTCCAAGTTGTTCGGAAAATATTAAGAAGTCTCCTAAAAATTATGATCATATAGTGGCTGCTATAGAAGAGTCCAACAAAGACTTGACTAAACTAAGCCTAACTGAATTAATGGGATCTCTTCTAGCACATGAAGATAGAATGCGTAGATTCTCGGAACAACCACTAGAACAAGCTTTTCAAGCCAAATTAAAAAATTTTAATAACGGAGAAAATAAAATTAAAAATGGCTACGGTAAAGGAGGTACTTCATATAACCGTGGCAGGGGGAGAGAAAATTATAAAAATAATGGGAGTCGAGAATATACTGAAACTGGCTCACACTGTAATTTATGTAAGAAAAATGGCCATAATACAAAAGATTGTCGGTATAAATGTAAAAGGTGTAAAAGACATACTCGTTTTGAAAAAGATTGTTGGTACCGACAAAAGGAGGAGGCCAATTTTTCTGAAAACAAGGAATCTAATGATCAATTATTCTATACTTGTCTAAATGCTCACCAAGAGTCAAACGATACATGGTATATTGATAGTGGTTGTTCGAACCACATGACTGGCAACAAAAATTCTTTTGTCAGTCTTAATGAAAATGTTAAATCTCAAATTACTCTTGGTGATGGAAGCAACCAGGAAGTTGCTGGAAAAGGGACAATTGCCGTTAGAACCAAAAGCGACTCTTCTAAATTTATTACTGATGTTTTGTATGTCCCCGGTCTTGCGAAAAATTTATTAAGTGTGGGCCAACTAATTCAAAGAGGTTAGATGGTGAAATTTGATGATATTAAATGCCTCATATTTGACAAGAAAAAAGGACAATTAATTACTACGACTCAAATGGCTCCCAACAAATTAAAATATTTCCTCTGAAAATGCACTTGGAAAATAATTGTGCATTGAGCTCTACTATAGATGAATCAATATTATGGCACTTAAGATTCAGGCACTTAAATTTTAACAGTTTAAAACTGTTAAAACAAAAGGAAATGGTGATCGCGATCAAATATGAGGGTTGTATTTATGTAAAGATGCATAGATTGCCCTTTCCAACTTCTTCTTGGAGAGCTAAAGCTCTGTTAGAACTTGTTCATGCAGATATATGGGGCCCTACCAAGAATCCGTCTCTTGGTGGAAAAAGATATTTTCTATTATTTGTTGATGATTTCACTCGCATGATGTGGGTTTATATATTGGACAAAAAATCAGAAGCACTTTCCAACTTCATGCAATTCAAATCCCTCACAGAAAAACAAAGTGGGCATTTTATAAAAATTCTCAGAACAGATCGTGGGGGAGAATTCACAAGCAAAGAGTTCAACAGCTTCTGCAAGGAACATGGTATTAAAAGAGAATTAACAGTAAGACGCACACCACAACAAAATGGTGTTGCAGAAAGGAAAAACAACACCATTGTTGAAATGGCTCGTAGTATGATGCAAGCCAAGAAATTGCCAAAATATTTTTGGGCAGAAGCCGTCCATACAACTTTGTATATTCTCAACATATCCCCCACGAAAGCCGTCAAGGGTACGATGCCTTATGAAGCTTGGCATAAGAGAAAGCCAAGAGTAGAGCACCTCAAAGTTTTCGGGTGCATTGCATATGCCCACGTGCCCAAGGAAAACCGAAAAAAACTCGACGGCAAAGGCGAGAAATGTATCTTCATTGGATACAGTGATGAGTCAAAAGGATATCGCCTATACAATCCCGAATCTAAGAATTTAATCATCTCAAGAGACATCATCTTTGACGAAGGAGCACAGTGGATATGGACGGAGAATGAATCTCAACCCGTAGAAGGAGATATACCGCCACCAAAACCAGATCAAGAAGAAGGCCCAAGTCAGCCATCAACACAATCATCCCAAAGTCCATCATCGTCAAGGAGCCCAAGACCATCAAGCTCATCACGAGAATCAAGACCAACTCAAGAAAATCTACTTACAAGACTACGAATGCTATCATGCAATGATGGCTCTCTTCACAAGCGGACTATAAAGTTTTCAAGAAGCTGCTCGAGACGACAAGTGGATCGAGGCCATGAATGAAGAAATCAAGATGATCGAGAAAAATAACACATGGGAGCTTGTTGAGAAACCTGAAGACAAAGAAGTGATCGGTCTCAAATGGGTCTACAAGGTTAAGTATACAAAGATGGCTCCATCCAGAAATACAAGGCTCGTCTCGTCGCAAAAGGTTACTCTCAACAACCAGGGATTGACTTCAACGAGACTTGTGCTCCAGTAGTCCGCATGGAGACAATCAGGTCAGTCCTTGCACTAGCAGCTCAATTTGAATTACTAGTTTTTCAATTAGATGTGAAGTCAGCATTTTGTAACGGGGAGCTCGAAGAAGAAGTATATGTCGAGCAACCACAAGGTTATCTTATTGAATGCCAAAAAGATAAAGTTTATCGCCTTCGTAAAGCCCTTTACAGGCTCAAGCAAGCTCCACGTGCATGGAATAGTAAGATAGATAAGCTATCTTCTTCAAAATGGGTTCACAAAAAGCCCGAGTGAGCCGTCGCTCTATATCAAGACCCAAGGGTCACATGATTTTCTGATATTATGCCTCTATGTAGATGATCTAATCTAAACAGGCACAAATCCAAAGATGATTGAAGATTTGAAAAAGATAATGATGTCAGAGTACGAGATGACCGACCTTGGAACTATGAAATACTTCCTTGGTATGCAAGTCAAGCAAAGGCCAAGAAGGATATTCCTTTCACAAGAAAAGTATGCAGAAGATCTGCTTAAGAAATTTAATACTACCTCCGTTTTTTTTAGATGCTTCACTTTCCTAAAACGGATGATCTCATTTAGTTGCATCACTTTTTTTCTTTC
Source organism: Patellifolia procumbens (assembly GCA_947645195.1). Lineage (NCBI taxonomy): Eukaryota > Viridiplantae > Streptophyta > Magnoliopsida > Caryophyllales > Amaranthaceae > Patellifolia > Patellifolia procumbens. The sequence goes on from CANSGD010000144.1 coordinate 9,471,252, forward strand.
CTAAAGTAGTAAGTTTTAGTGCATTAAATGACTTATATACCCTTACTTATCTTTATTAACAATACTTAATAAAATTAATAAAGTATTATTAACTACTAATCTAAAACTTATTAAACTTAATTATTTCACCTCAATTACCCCAACCCACCCCAACCCCATACCACCACCCAACCCTTCATCTTCATCTCCACCACACACCCCAACCCCACACCACCACGCAACCCTTCATCTTCATCTCCTCCATTCCCTTCCCTTCATCTTCATCTCCACCACCGAACCCAGACACTTCATCTCCTCCATTCCCTTCCCTTCATCTTCATCTCCACAACACACCCCATTATCTCCACCTTCTCCACAACCTATTAGCTCCACCTATCGCCCCCGCCGCCACTGCCCAACTCCACCATCACCACTCGCGCGATTCACCTCCAAGGTTCAGAAAACCAAGAGAATGGGGTGGGTTTGTTGGGTTCTTTGGGCGAGATTCACCGCCATTCACCGCCGACGAGATCTGCTCGACGAGAGAAAACCAAAAGAATGGGGTGGGTTCGTTTGGTTTGAAGGGGTGGTTGTGGTGGTTTTGTAGGGTTTGGTTGTGGTGGATCTGGGTTCGAATGGGTGGTTGTGGGTTCGTTGGGTTTGAAGGGGTGGTTGTGTTGGGTTTGGTTATGGTGGATCTGTGTTGGGTTTGATTGTGGTGGTGTTGGGTTCGAATGGGTGGTTGCGGTGGGTTCGAATGGGTGGTTGCGGTGGTTTTAGGGTTATTGGTGGTGGTTTTATGGTGGTTGTGGTAGTTGTTTTGTGGTGACGGTGGGGTTGGCTTGGTGGATTTGGGTGGGGTTGGAAGAGGTTGCGGTGGTTTTAGGGTTTTTGGTGGTGGTTTTATGGTGGATGTGGTAGTTGTTTAGTGGTGACGGTGGGGTTAGCTTGGTGGATTTGGGTGGGATTGGAAGAGGTGGCGTGGAGGTGGAGGTTGTGGGTTGACAGGTTGGTGGTGGTAGTGAAGGTGGGTAGTGGTGGTTGTTCACATTTAATTATATAACAATATGGTCCCCACTCCCCTTTAATTATACACTTACTATCTGCTAATACTACCTCCAAAATTTTGACTTGGGAACCGTAAAAAAAAAGTGATGCATCTAATAAAAAACGGAGGTAGTATGAAAGATTGCAAACCATTGGCTACCCCAAAGGCACTGAGTGAAAAGTTGTCAAAGAATGATGGTCAGGATAAGGTCGATGCATCAATATACCAAAGTTTGGTCGGATCTCTCATCTATCTCACACACACTAGGCCCGACATAGTACATGCTGTCAACATAGTATCCAGATTCATGAGTGAGCCAAGTAAAGCTCAGTTAGGAGCAGCAAAAAGGATTCTCAGGTACATAAAGGGAACAAAGAGCTACGGAATCCTATATGAAAAAGAAGAAGATTACAGGCTTACAGGGCACACAGACAGTGATTGGGCCGGAAGCGTGGATGATAGGAAAAGCACAAGCGGGTATGTATTTCAATTAGGATCAAAGGTGATCTCATGGTCATCAAAGAAACAAGCGGCAGTGGCACTATCATCATCCGAAGCCGAGTACATTGCAGCTATAAGTGCCGCATGTGAAGCAATTTGGCTTAAGATGATTCTCAATGATCTACAACAGGACACAAAGGAGCCAACAACAATTTATTGTGACAACATGTCAACTATAGCAATGACAAAGAATCCAGTCTTTCACGCACGAACAGAGCACATCGAGTTGCGACATCACTTCATCCGAGAGCTAGCCGAGAAACAAGAGATCGAGTTACAATTTTGCCAGACAGGGGAGCAGCTTGCAGACATATTCACAAAAGCAATTCTGACAGAAAAGTTCATCTAGTTCAGAAGTCAACTCGGCGTTCAAGAATTTTCGGATTAAGGGGGAGTGTTAGAGTTAATCTAGAAAATTCTTGACATTAGTAGAAAAATCTTGTAATTAGAATACCTAGAATAATCTAAGAAAATATCCATGTAGAAAATCTAAGTTAGAACAATCTAGCACTATCATGTAAAATATCTACATATTCTATTCCAATCCTAAGAAAAATCTAGGTGAACAATCTAGATAAAGTCATTAGCTAGAAATGTCTAGACTTAAGCTATAGTATGTCGGTTAGTAGAGTTTTCACCTAGTACATCCCACTATAAATACATGTAATGATGCATGGCTAAGTCAATAAATGAAATACAACTTACAATTCACACAATCAAGCTCTCCTACATAGCAATCATCAATCAAACTCTCCCTTTACATCTAAAACATCAATCAACAACATTACATCCAAAAAAACCAACTAAGGCCACTACACTTCCACACTCACATATTATATTTTCAACATTCTCAACATGGAGCTCTTTACATCCATCGAATTATTTTGTGAATCCTTTCTCTTCACTTTGTGGTACTCTTCTCATCACCTTTTGGTTAATGCACGTAAAAACCAATCTTCACATAAGGAAGCACTTCTCTCTGTGCATTTTGATTAAGTACTTTGCTCTTACATTCCATATATTGTGCATTTTGATCAAGTACTTGCGCTCTAAAACTCCATATATTCGGCAATTCTCACCAATTTTCCGAACTCATTTTTTTGGTGAAATTTACGTCTCTCTTATACTATCATCTCTCTCTCCCTTCTTTTTGTTTCCCTCTACTATTCAATTTGAGGCTCCTAATAATATGTTAAATTTATAATAAAGATGAGAGAGGGGAAAGGAGAGGAATTCAGCACTAGCAACTTCATTCAATCCAGCTGGAACTTTGAAATGCATAGCGTAATGTCTTTTTTTTAAATATAGGAATACATGACTAAATAGTCATAAAACTAAGAAACTAACTGAAGTAGTGGTAAAGGCAACAGACCCATCATATACCTAGCTCGAAATCACTAACCCACTAAATCACATAACATGCTAATTAGGAAGTTATGGACTTAAATTATGAGTGCTTCAATCCTTCTTCTCTCTCCTTATTGTGGCCGAGTTTGAAATTACGATCACATAATTGGTTTTAGGTGCTAGGAATGGGGGTGTGGTGGGGCTTTGGGTGGTCATGAGCTGCAGTGGGGTGAGGGAGGAAGTGTGAAGGAGTGGAAGTGCGGTGGGGATTTAAAAAATGCAAAAGTTAAATAATAATTGAAGATAGCCAACGAAAGCATGATAGGTGGCATGTTTTACCGGTTAAACAAGTTTTCTTTTAGTCACGGTGTATTTGTGGCGGAATGGCGATATTGGCTTATTCTAGTCATTTTTTCCTATTATACATGTTTTACCAATAATTTTTAGGGTTTTTTGTCAAAAGGAACCTAATAAAACACGAGTTTTGTAGGGAAGGACCTAATAAAAAAGATTTTGTCTAAAAAGACCTAATAAAACACTTCCGGTTGTTATTAACAACCTATTTATGATTTTCCGGCCAAAATACAATTTTCCAGCGTTGACTTTTTTTACCCTCCATTGACTCGTTTTTTACTTCCTCTCTCATTTACTGCTCTCCTCACTCCCACTTACTGCTATCCCAAATAACCCATCCATCTCTACTCAAAATCTTTCCTCCAAAATCAGTTGTTCGCAACTCTAAATTTCTCCCAAATCTTCAAAGGTAGGTTCTTCCTAAATCACCATTAATACTTCAATTTCGATCTCAAACTTCAATCTTTATCCAACACATGGTATATTTTTCTCTTCTAAATTTTCCCTCTCAATGTTTAAAGGTTTTAGAAATCTAGGGTTCTTATTAACCGTTTTTCCCCAATTTGACAAATTAGGTTTCCTAAAATATACTTCCTCTGTTTCTTTTTAAGTGCTACATTTCTTTTTTCACACTTGTCGAGACACAGTTTGTATGGTTTTTATCTTTAATTATGCATTTGTAAAAATTATGACAACAAGATATTAAAAATGTATACATCGAGACGAATCAAACAAGATCCAACAAGACTATATTTTTTCTTATGCATAAATTGTAAAAGCCAGTCAAACTATAATGGATGAATAGTAGCAAAGTCAATATGTAGAACTTAAAAAGAAACGGAGGAAGTATTTTACTCAAATTCAAAAATTAATATAAGTGATTAGTTTAAGTTTGATTGAGCTACAATAGTTTAACCTAACTTTTTGCATAACCCAAGTTCACACCTTTTTTCAATTGAGGTTTAATTAAGCTTATCTACAACTGAGTTTCAATAAAATAATGGGTTTTGTTTGCTTACCGCAAGTTGACAGTCTTTTATAGTGGTGAATTCTTTTACCCCTCCTTTTGCTTCAAAAACGGATCTTTCAACTATAGTCCAAAAACCCATTTTTGTGGTCTTCAGTGTATTGATTCAATTAGAAAGAGAAAGAACAATGTTAATGCTTTTTACAGTGGAGAGATGAAAGAGATGAAAGAGAAATTGATGTTAAAGAAGATGAATATGATTTTGGAGGAAAGAGTTTGAGTAGAGATGGATGGGTTATTTGGGATAGCAGTAAGTGGGAGTGAGGAGAGCAATAAAAGAGAGAGGAAGTAAAAAAACGAGTCAATGGAGGGTTAAAGAAAAGTCAACACCACAAAATTGTATTTTGGCCGGAAAATCATAAATACCGGAAGTGTTTTATTAGCTCTTTTTAGACAAAAAATTTTTATTAGGTCCTTCCCTACAAAACTCGTGTTTTATTAGGTTCCTTCTAACTATTTTAGTGTAAGTCGTCTTTCAAATTAGAAATCCATTTGGTGGCTCCTTATGTACAAATGAAAAAAAGAGGATAAGAAGAAGAATGTCCAATGCCAAAGCTATACAACTTACCGGATGTATACTCGCAGAGTAGATGAAGAGGCGTCTGTTTATCTTTGTTGGCATAACCAACCACCAAATTGTCGAACTCAAACAATTTTCTTGCCACTTCAACGTTTTCTACAATAAAGGCTACATGAAGAGGAGTGTTGTCATCTTCATTCTTCATCTTCCATGGGGGGTTGAAATCTTCACCTTTTGAACTAACCTCATCTTGAACAGCTTCGTGACAAAGGTCTAGCAACACTGTTAGGAGGTGGGAATCTGATAATTGTTGTGCTGGCGGATAATATGAATTATAAGTATTGTATTGAACATAACTTTCGGGTATATATCTTCCTTGCACATCCATATTATAATTGCCTTGTATTTGCGGATTTAATTGTCCTGTCATGTAACTTCCTTGCACATCCATATTATAAGTGCCTTGTACATATGGATAGCTGCCTTGCACTTGCGGGACAAAATTATTGTTACTTGGCACCTGCTGACCAATGGCTTGTGAAGGTAGAATGTAATTGTGTTGCTTATTATAATCAAAATTTTGTTGGGTGGCATTCCAGTTGTATGTCAAGTTCTGATAGTTGTACTGTGTATAAGGATTATGAGCAACATTTTGTTGAGTACCATTCCAGTGGTTTTGCATGTTGGGATAGTTGTTTTGTGTAGGAGGGTTTTGGCCAAAATTTTGTAGGTTGGCATTCCAGTTGTTTTGCATGTTTGGATAGTTGTATTGTATTTGAAGATTACGGTCAACATTTGGTTGGGTGGCATTCCAATTGTATTGTGTCTGCATATAGTTGTGTTGTACATGAGGATTAAGATTAGGATTCCCTTGGGTGCCATTTAACCCATATTGCATAGGTGCACCATTATTGTTTTGCACAAATTGATTTTCACCATAATTTTGTTGCGCTCCATCCCTAATTCGTGCCCCATCCCTATTTCGTGAAATAATATAGACCATGTTACTAGGAGAATTTCGAGCAAGAATATGAACTGGGGTCTCTCCATCAATATCCTTTTGACAGATAAGTGCGGGAAAACCTTTGAGTGTATCTTTGATGAACTCCACAAAATCTTCTGATATAATATAGCTTTGATTTCTTATGTGCATTAATTTGTGGAGGATATTTTGTTTCCTTTCATCGCGTGAAGAAAGGAAATCGTTCCCTAATTCCTCAAACATTTCCCGTAGGAAGAATATGTTTGCCTGGTCTGCTGCTTCACATTCCTCTCTTGTCATTATCCTTGGGCTTTGCTCCTGCATAGATGTATGCATTTATTTATCAACCTAGTCTAATAGTGCAGTTTTCCATATTCTACTCAGTTTAGATCCCCCCATAATAGGTAGTCATATTATATTACATTATTACTAATGCACATAAGTAAAGCATATTAAGATATTATGATCTAGAGAGGGCAGACATTCCTAGAGAGATAGAGATTAGAGTGCCTTAGAGATTGAGAATTATGTTCTGCCATCTCAAACATTATTATCACTTCTAGTGAGTGGTTTTTCGCGTAAATCTCGAGTTTTCGTGCTATATCTTGATTGTTCTTTGTTATTTATGTCACAATTGCACAAGTTGCAAGCCTTTGAAGTGAGACCCATATACTTCTACTCTTGTAGGATTGATAAGAAACACAAAATAAGAAACTTATTAGCTAATTATGCTAATAACAAAGTTAAGTGTTTGGTTTCGTGAAGAATTGTCATCTCTTAAAATAAAACTCCGGTGTAGCTATCGTAGAAAATAGTTAGTCCATAATACTCGAGGCTTGCATTATAGTTGCAACCAAGTTGTCCTAGAAGATTATAGGTAAGGTAAACACTTAATTTTCTATAAAAAATTGATTTATGAAAGAGAGGAAGTGAAAGGCGAAGCCACAGGGAGGGTTGAAGGAGGCCTCCGCCAGCCCAACCTAGCCCAGTCCAACAACCCTGTATTTTTTCAGCTGGCCCCCTATAAATTAGGTATAAAGCTAGCTACTTTTTGTCTTCTTCTGTTTTCACCGAAAAATTTCCAATTAATAGCGCTACTTAGTGTGCAGATTTAAACTCCGTTGGAGCTTTGCCTCCCTCTTTTCCTGCAATTGTTTGGTATAATCTTGCAGATAGCTCAGCGGTCATAGCACGAACTAATATGATATTAAAGCACTCAAGTCTTGAGTTTGTTTCCCCTGCGTAGTGTGTTTTTGGAATTATTTACCTCTCTTTCCTTTTTGTAATTGTTATTTTTCCCTTCTAAGAAATGTTTTCTGTTAGACAACTCATTTAATTCAAAAAAACAACAACAAAGATAAAACAACCATTACTTTCCTCTTAACTTGTTTTTTATCTTCTTTTTTTCTTGAGATGTTTTCTTTCATTATTATTATACTTATTTTTTTTTATATTCTTTGATATAATGTTATTCTCCTATGCTTTTAAACGGTGTCTTTTCTACTTGCCAATGCATAACTTTGATCATTAATGTCTCTAATAATCAAAAAATAAAATTATGAAAATATTTATAATCATAAAATATATAATAAGATAAAGGAGAAATTGATTGGAATAATCCAAACTATGGTTGTTCCGTTAAGAATAATCTCAACTATGACTTATTCCTATATATAATCCAACCTATTTGAAAGGTCCGCCATAAATGAACCATGACTTGAAGGAAACCTATTAAACAGGTAAACAGGTCACATGTCATACTCTCATTGGTTGTTTACAATGTTTTTTTTCTTTTTGTTTCCCTTTTTTTAAAAATCCCACCCTTTGCCCCTTCCTTCCCATCCCACATCCACCTCTTCACACTTCCTCCCTCACCCCCTACCACCCAAACCCCCACCCATCCCCAGCCCTTGAAACTCAATCCAGCCCGAACCACCTTACCAGCCCGCACTACTACTCACGACCACCCCTAACCAACCCACCTCCCTCACCCTGGTATCACCCCTAACCACTGAAAAACCCAATTTCGGCAACATCATAATAACCTACATACGCATCATCATCATCATCAACGGTCACACCAACATGAACAACTATATCATCATCAGCAACATTATTTGCAATCAAAATCTTTTGTTTTTCTTGTTCACCACATGAACCATCATTCCTCACATCATCAACATCAACATCTACATCATCAACATCATCATCATGGTGATGATGGTATTGAAGATTGTTGGAATTAAGGCTTCCAAAGCCTCCTTTTGGTTTTTCCCAAACGTCTCATATCACCTATTGAAGGGAGTTTTCCTTTGTTTATCAACTCCATTCCTATATCTGTCTGAGTTGGTTAATGGCTGTCTTTTGTGGTTGGAGGTCATGCTTGGGCTTGGGTTTGGGCTTGCTACTACACAAACGCGCGCCGCCCTCCCGAACCATGCCTGGGACATGGGTTCTGGGAAGAGGTGAGCTTGAGCTTATCTTTTTGGATCCGGTCTTGGGTGTGTGTAACGGTAACTGGATACACTTGTTTATGGCTATTGATTATGTCCCTTGATTTCCTCTGCCATTAATTACCTTCCGTTTTTTGTGGTTTGGTTTTTGCTATATAAACAGACTATTCTGCTGTTGTTTGAAACACACAAAAATCATTCTCTTCTCTTCTTCTCTCTTATTCTCCTGAGTACGTGCTTTATCTCCAAAGCCTTCCTTTGTTAGTGGTAACTTAGTAAGGCTGATGTGTTAACCTAGGGGAGCTTTCCGGCTAGTGTCGATTACCACCTTTGTCGGGTCATAATTGCTTTCAAGGCAGTGGTCTCCTACCACGGCACAACCTTGAAATCTTTCTCTAATCCGCCATTGCAGTTGTTAGTTTCTAACAACGATGATGATGATGGTTGTCTAATTCATCAGGAATCCCATAACACGCCATATAACTTACTGATAATTTAGAGCAACATTAGGAAATTTCAGTTTGTGGGTACCTAGTAGAGTAGTTTCTAATGTAAAAAAAGTCCCCTACTCTCTTTGAGTTAGGGTTTCCCCCCAGCGTGTCTGACTCTCCGTCACCGTATTTGCGGTCTCTTCTCGTCCATGATGGCGACTGAGTTAGCAGAAATCTGTGCGAAATTATCCATTGATGAGGAGGAGTCTCCTGTCATTGATTTGGTTAGTTTGGAATCTAAAGAAAACGAGGCCCAGTCTTCGTTGATGTTAGTTGGACGTCTTCTCTCTAATCGTCCTTTTAATCTTGATGCCCTAAAACGCACTATGAAAACGATTTGGTCTCTAAGCAATAATGTTCTCATACGTTCGGTTGGATCAAACTGATTAGTTTTTCAGTTCTTTCTTGGAGGGATAAGGAGAAGATCTTGAATGGAAGGCCTTGGTGTTTTGAACAAAAACTTTTGAATTTAGAAGAGATGAATGGTGATATTCCTGTAGCCGATATTAAATTAGACCTAACGCCCTTCTGGATCAAAATTTATGATCTTCCCTTCTTGTATCGATCTGAGATGGCGATTAGGGCTATAGCGAGTAGTCTAGGTGCAGTCTTGGAGGTGGATGGAGAGGGATTGCGGCTCGATCCTTTTTGTAGAGTGCGGATAATGTTAGACGTTGGTAAGCCATTGAGGCCTTATCAGAAGATTAAGCGTAAGGATGGATCTTTTGACAAGGTTACCTTCAAATATGAACACCTACCTCATATATGCTTCTTGTGTGGAAAGATGGGGCATAGTAATCGTGATTATTTATCGGTGCCGGATGAAGAGAGGAAACAAGGTGCTGGTTGGGGCCTATGGTTGAAGGCATCGCAAAGAAAATGGGTGTCTAGGCTGAAGGAGGAGCTAGACCTAGTAGTGTCAAAGAAAAAGGTGTTATTTGTCACGAAGCCCGAAGATAAACCAGAATCGTCCTCGAAGAAAGGTCCAACCCTTTTTAGGAGTGATAAGACTGATGTAAAAGAAAGTGATGAGACTGATAACACATCATCCTTGGGTTCCGCGCCACCCCCCTCTCCTGTGATTAATGAGGGTGATGTTACAATAACCTCTGAGATGGTGGGGGCTAGTGATGCAATACAGGAACCGTTGACGTTTCAGGTTGGTGTTTCTACATCTTCAAAAAAGAAGTTTCGTAGGGCTCCCCATACCTTCTCTCTTGTTGAACAAAGTGTTGTAGCTTCTGCTCCTCTTGACAATGGTGTTACGGGTGAAAAAAGGAAGCTGGTTGGCACCGATATTGATGTGATTATGACCGATGTGAATGAAGGGGGTAAGAAGTCGAAATTTATGTTATCTGAGGTCCCTTTTGGGAGTCAAGTAGCGGCGATTGGTGGTGACCAACCCCGCGAAGGGCAATGATTGGCGTTAGTTGGAACTGTCAAGGGCTGGGCAACCCTCGGACAGTAAACGCTCTCCAATCCCTTTGTTGGAGAGATAGGCCCTCTTTCGTCTTCCTTATGGAGACGATGATTGATAGTAGGAGTTTAGAGAGGATTAGGGGACGATGTGGCTTTACACATGGTCTGTGTTTGAGTAGCGTGGGTAACTCTGGAGGTTTAGGTTTGTGGTGGCGTGACATTGACGTTGAAATAAAATCTTTCTCGGAGCATCATATTGTAAGCACTATTATGGATGAGAATGGGGATCCGATATGGAGCTTAGTAGGTATCTACTGTTGGCCGGAAACGCAAAACAAACATCTTACATGGCAACTTATGAGGAATCTTGTTCGTGGGAGGGAGATGCCGGTGCTAATGATGGGTGACTATAATGAAATAACGAGCATTACTGAAAAATCTGGAGGTACAATTAGAGGGGAGCGTCAAATGGACGCATTTCGAGAGGCACTCGATGATTGTGGCGTGAAGGATCTAGGTTATCGTGGTAGTATGTTCACTTGGCAACGTGGCACTTCTCCCGCGACTCTAGTGCGAGAACGAATGGATAGAATGTTGGCAAATGAGAGTTGGTGTGATATTTTCCTTTCATGGGAGGTCATTCATCTTACGGCATATCGCTCCGACCATACACCCCTCTTACTAAAAACGGGAGTCAATGACACTTATCGGAGGGGTCAAAAACTCTTCAAATTTGAGGCTCTTTGGCTCTCAAGTGATGCATGTAAAAGGGAATCTCGGATGCTTGGTGTGAAGCTATCAAAGATGATTTACCGAATATGTTGCAGCACGTCACCAACCGCTTGTCGACCTGGGCAGCAGCTACGTTTGGTAGCTTAAAGCGAAGGAAAAGAAGGCCCTTAAACAACTCCAATTCCTGCAAAAGAAACCACCAGACGCCGATATTCTTGATCAATGTAAGTCTCTGAGTCTTGAGCTTGATGAGTTGCACAAATTGGAAGAATCTTATTGGCATGCTAGGGCAAGATCGAACGAACTTAGAGATGGGGATAAAAATACAAAGTATTTCCATCATAAGGCTAGTTCGAGGCAACGTCGCAATGCTATAAAGGGTTGTTGGATGAAAATGGTTGCTGGAAAACTGCTAAGAAGGATATTAGCGACGTTATTGAAAGCTATTTTGCCAATCTTTTTGCTTCGGATAACCCAGATAATATAGAAGTGGCTCTTGCGGGGATTAGGCCCTGTGTAACACATGAAATGAATGATATTCTAAGTGCAGCACCAACAGCGGAGGAAGTAAAGGACGCGTTATTTGCAATGCACCCAAACAAGGCTTTGGGCCTTGACGGACTCCATGCGTTGTTTTACCAGAAATTTTGGGCAGTGTTGGGTATGGACATTGTGGAATATGTGAAATCTTGGTGGTATGGCCGTGTGAAAGTGAGCTCTATCAATAAGACTTGCCTTGTTCTTGTTCCCAAGTATTCGAATCCGACAATGATGACTGAATTCCGGTCCATTAGTCTTTGCTATGTGCTATACAAAATCCTTTCAAAGACGATGGCTAATAAGTTGAAACCCCTATTGAACTCGATAATCTCTCCAAACCAAAGCACCTTTGTGCCCAAATGCCTCATTACAGACAATGCATTGGTAGCGTTCGAGATTTTTCATGCAATGAAAAGAAAAGGGAAAGGTAGGGATGGTACATGTGATTTAAAACTTGATATGAGCAAGGCCTATGATAGACTGGAGTGGACCTTCCTAGAAAGGGTGATGTAGAAATTCGGTTTTTGTGGTTCGTGGGTAAACCGAATTATGGAATGTGTTTCTAGTGTCTCGTTCACCTTCAAATTCAATGGGGGTGTGTCGGGTTCTCTCTTTCCATCCAGTGGTTTGCGACAAGGTGATCCGATCTCTTCCTATCTCTTTCTTCTTTGCGCTGATGCTTTTTCTTCATTATTGGCTTTGGCTTCTAGAGAAAATCAGATACATGGTGCGAGAGTTTGTAGATATGCACCGAGGGTGTCACATCTATTTTTTGCAGATGACAGCATACTTTTCACAAAAGCTACCGTGCAAGAATGCTCTAAGGTTGCTGAAATTATCAGTAAATATAAGAGAGCATCTGGTCAGAAAGTTAATCTATGCAAAACAGAGTTAGCTTTTAGGAAATGTGCGAGTCGAGCTTGCAGACAAGAGATTATTGAGATCTTAGGTGTTTCGGAGGTTGAGCGCCATGAGAAGTATTTGGGTCTTCCGACCATTATTGGCCGATCAAAGAAAACTGTTTTTGCTTGTCTGAAGGAAAGAATTTGGAAGAAATTGCAAGGGTGGAAGGAAAAGTTGCTCTCGCGTCCTGACAAAGAAATCCTTATTCAGGCAGTTGCTCAAGCTATCCTTACATATATGATGAGTGTGTTCCGTATTCTTGATGGTCTTGTTGATGACATTCATTCTATGTTGGCTCGCTTTTGGTGGGGCTCAAAAATGGGAGAGGAAAGTGCATTGGCATAAGTGGGACTCGCTATGTCTTCCCAAGTCCATGGGGGTTTGGGGTTCCGTAACCTGCATGGTTTTAACCAAGCTTTGCTTGCTAAACAAGCTTGGAGATTATGCAAACACAATGACTCCATCCTTTTTTCCTGCCTAAAAGCGAGATATTTTAAAAACTCATTTTTCTTGGAGTCCTTCAGGGGATATGATCCAAGTTATTCCTGGCGTGGTATTTGGGGTTCGAAGGGTATTTTGCGTGATGGTCTAAAATGGAGGGTTGGTGATGGCATTGATATTAGAGTGTGGGATGAATTTTGGATGGCAAGTAATGGGGCTCCTACTATTCCAACTTTACAAGTAGGAAGTGATATCGACTTGAGAGTCTCGGATCATTTGAATGATGATGCTAGTGGTTGGAACACGAAAATGGTAAAATGCAGTTTTCAAGCGTGCGAATGGAGCTCCATTCTTAGCATTCCTTTGTCTCTGAGTCGACGGAAGGATGAGAGATTCTGGTGGCCAAACAAAAATGGGGTCTTCTCAGTCAAATCTTGTTATTGGTTAGGCCAGTTGGGGATCACACATGCTTGGGAGCTGCTACATGGGGAGCGCAAAACAACGACTTGGAAGAGAATTTGGCAGCTTGATGGACCTCCAAAGTTGAGCCATTTTTTATGGCGTGCTTGCAGAGGTGGCTTAGCAGTTCGCGAACGCCTTGTTTACCGCCACATTACCCAGACTGGTACTTGCCCAATTTGTGAAATGGCAGAGGAGACTATCATTCATAATTTCTTCGAATGTAAGTATGCCCAGGATATTTGGCGTCATTGTGAGTTTAAAGACTTAGTTGAAGAAGCTCCAAGTTCGACTTTTATGGATAAATGGGAATGGCTTGCTAATAAACTCAACGGTGATGACTTGAGACTGATTTCGTCTTTGGCTTGGGCTGCTTAGTCGTTCCGTAATACCGCCTTCTTTGATCACACCATACCTGATGCAGCAACAGTGGCGGCGGGCTTCGTGAAGCTTGTCTCTGACTACCGTATTTATGCAGGAAAAGTGTTTAAGCCAGGACCAATGAACATAACCTCATGTATGAGTTGGTGTCCACCAAGTAGTGGAAGAGTGAAGATTAACTTTGATGCTAATATTTCACCAAGTAATGGTGTGGGTCTAGGCGTGGTCTTTCAAGATGAATCTGGTTTGATTAAGGTGGCTTCTTCTTGGCGCTTGGAGGTGAGTTGGGACGTGGTGTTGGCTGAGGCTATGGCTGCTCGATAAGGAGACTCCATAGCAGTGGTGCAGGCAGTTTCGAAAAAGATGGATGGAGAAGCTCCAATTCAGTTAGTTTATGATGACATTGATGATATTATTCATGATTTTAATTTTTTCTCTTTATCTCATATTAGGAGATCCGGGAATGTAGTTGCTCATTTTTTATCTAGGTGGGATATTCCTTGTAATTTAGAAATTGTATGGTTTGATGGTTTTCCTCAAAGTATCCTTACTTTGGCGGACATTGATTTAATATAATCCCCTTCTCCCGGGTTTTCCCCTCAAAAAAAAAAAAAGTTTGTGGGTACCTTTAGATTTTTGTTTGGACTAAGAAAAAGGGAAGATGACAACGAGAACAGTTGGCTTGTTTACATTTGCCGGTGAATTTAGAATGATGGGTTATTATGGTTAGAGTCAAAATTTTGGCGATGGTTAGGGTTTAGGGTCACAATTTTGGGGGGGTGTTTAGGAGTCACGATTGTGGGGGTGGGAAGGGAAATTAAAAGTGGATGTCGTGGTGGTCAGGGAGGAAGATGATGGGGTAGGATTGTGCAAAGGGCGGCTGAAGTGGTGGTGGGTGGGATTTATGGTGGGAGTAGAAATTAAAAAGAAAATGAAAAGAGAAATAAAAGTTTTACCTTGCTAACAAGTTGCATGTCGCTCAGGTGTGTTTGTGGCGGACCTTCTTAATCGTTATGATTCTATAGGATTATTCTTGGCAGAACGACCGTAGTTAGGATTATTTTAGTCATTTTTTCCTAAAATCCAACAATATCTTATACATTGACATTTATTTTTCATATATTAGTAAAAGAATATGATCAAACAGGATATGTGAATAGGACATAGTCCAAGGATAACATCTAATTAAAGGACGAAGAGAGTATACACATTGAATACACATAGTTTTTTCCAAGTTTCTTTAAAACATAAGCCCCCCTCCCCCGGTTTAGTTCGACTTCGTCCGTAGGACTAACAGGCGGAAGGAACAATAAAGGATCCCCCTATCTTAAAGATTATCCAAATGGTGGGGGAAACAAACTACAAACAAACTAAAAGAAAATTAAAAAAAAATAAAAAAAAAATTGTAGAAAACTACCTACATTTGAAACTCTTTTGTAAATAACTAGCTGTTTCAAAAAAAGGTAAACAATAAATAAATTATTATCTTGAATTTTTTTTGTATCACTACCTTAGCATCGAAAAACTCCACCACACTGACTTAGCATCGCAAATGCGGCAGTCTGCCTGTGTCGAGGCTGTTGGAATTGGTCCTTCAATGTTTGTTGCTAAAGTTGAGGAATGGGGTCATTAAAGTCAGTAATTAGCATAACATGCTTAGAATTAGTGATTAATTAGTTTCCTTATTTTGAGGTTAGTGTTTTTTTTTTTTTTTTGATATTTTAAGGTTAGTGTTTTACTGACATAACTTTGTTATGATATTAGTGGATAGGTTAGCAGACGAAAATGGCGGATTGCACCCCAATTAATTAGCTTTTTTTCCCCCTTTTTAAGAGGATTCAATGTACTTTAGATTATCAGTTGATAGTTGTGTGGAATAATATGTTAGTTCTAGGACCGAGAAAAACAAGATGATCAACAAGAACAACAACAACAACAACGAACAAATCCTCTAGGTGTGTTAGGAAACACTTTCCCAAAAGCAATATTCCGATCCTATACGAAACACGGGTTACACGAAATTTACTTTCAAGATATAAAGAAGAATAATGAGTGTCACGCTCGTGTGAAACTCACCAAATGAGAACAAAGTATATTATGGAATTGAATTGATGAACAATGAGAGAACTTAAGAGTTCTTTGGGAGAGAGATAAAAACTTATGAACATTCATCAGTGGTTTTTACCACATATATGCACGTTAGTTTGGCCAAAGAAACCGTCCACAACCGCTAAAAGAGCATAAAACCGTCATTTAAGACATCTGAAAACTGGTCTGGTCGGGAGTCGCGAAGCAGGTCGCGAGTTGCGACCTTATGGAAAAACTGGAGCACAACTTGGCAGTGGCTTGTCGCGAGTCGCGACATGCCGGTTGCGGGCCGCGACCCTCCCCTGCCTGCTTTTCTTGCCCACTTCAAAGCATACGAAGTACTCCTTTTTTACTACACCATAAACAATCAACATGCACATTTAACGTAACTTGAACAACGACACCATAACCGAGTAATTCAAGTTAACGTTACATGAAAATAATCAAACTAAATACTCTAAATATCCAACATTCCTCCCCCATTTAGAGTATTCTAAAAGATAATAAGCACTAAACATCATCAAACCAAACAATCTCATGCATCAATGAAAGTGTACAAAGACTTGAACTTCCACCTAGTACAATACACATTCCAAGCATCCGTATTCGACTGGTGTCGCTAGTGATTGAACCAATCTCAATACTAAGTGGAAAACTCGAAGATACCATACACATAAGATTAACTATTTGAACTCATTAAAGTTAACACTTAAAGCCATGTGTATGTATCATTCATAAGTGTATCATAACTATGCCCCTATAGCTACTTAAAGCGGCTAAACTTCACACTTACATCGGTAGAACTCTTAAACAAACATGCCACTATGACAAGGCATAACAAGAGAACTATTAAGATTCACAACCTCTTTTCAACATCATAGTCAAACAAGAACAATACGTGAGGATGATTACATATGTTCTTCAATCATCAAATGAAGGAATTAATCTTATTGGACGTTAAGTTAAGATTCCCTCACTCGTGACTAACGAAGGGCTCCAATCCTAGACCGATTGCCATCCTCTTCACCGTATCTCTATCCAAGGCCTTAGCAAAACAATCCGCTAGATTATACGTAGTCCACACATATTCAACAGTGATAACACTATCCTTGATAAGTCCATGAATGTAGGAATTCCGCACACCAATTTTCCTTGACTTACCATTATAAACTTGACTATATGCTCTTGCCAAAGCTGTATCACTATCACAATGTATCGCTATGGGCAATATTGGTTTTGGCAACAAAGGTACCTCAATAATGAGATTCTTTAACCACTCCGCCTCCTTACTAGCTGAGGACAAAGCAATGAACTTCGAAGTCATGGAGCAGTCCGCTATGCAAGCTTGCTTCTTGGATGCCCAAGAAATAGCACCTCCCCCAAGTAGAAAAACAAATCCACTTGTGGAAGAATGATCCTCTCTATTTCAGATCCAACTTGGATCCGAATAACCTTCTAAAATCGAAGGATATCCGCTGTAGGATAAACCATAATTATTGATTTTCCCCAAATACCTTAAGACACGACGAATAGCATGTCAATGCTTCATACTAGGGTTACTAGTATACCTACTAAGCTTGCCTACCGCAAATGCGATTTTCGACCTAGTACTCGCCATATCATACATCAAACAACCTATGACCCGTGCATACTCAAGTTGAGATACCGCACTACCATCATTTGGCATTCATTTCTCACTTGGATCCATAGGAGTTGATACAAAAGATCAATCACTAACATTGAACTTCTTAAGCACCTTTTCAATGTAGTGTGTTCGAGATAAAATCAATTTTCCATTGCTTTTTTTCATTCTTATGCCTGGAATGACATCCGCGACTCCTAAATCTTTCATGGAGAACATTGAAGATAGGAAAGCCTTTACCCACTCAACTTGTGACAAAATTTTTCCCAAAAATCAACATGTCATCAACATATAGACAGATCATAAAAAAAATGACCTAAGTCATCAAATTGCTATATATGCACTTGTTGAATTATTCAACTTAAATCCGTTAGACAACACAACCTCATCAAACTTTTAATGCCATTGCTTGGGTGCTTGCTTAAGCCCATACAAAGATCTAACGAGTTTGCAAACTTTACTTTCTTGACCTTTCATGACACACCCTTCGGGTTGTCTCACGTAAACCTCCTCATCTAGCTCTCCATTTAAGAATGCAGTCTTAACATCCATTTGATGGATCACAAGGTTGTGTATAGCCGCAAGAGCAAACAACAACCTTACAGTAGAGATTCTTGCAACGGGTGCATGTGTATCGAAGTAATCAATACCCGGTTTTGAGAAAAGCCTTGAGCCACTAACTGAGCTTTGAACTTATAAATAGTTCCATCAATTTTTATTTTCTTCTTGAAGTTCCATTTACACCCAATTGGTATACACTTGGGAGGCAAATCCGCCAAAACCCATGTGATATTCCCTATGATGGAATCCATCTCATCATCAATAGCTTCCTTCTGAAAAGGAGCATCTTGAGATCTCATGGCCTCATCATAAGTCAAAGGATCACCTTCCACATTAAACACATATGGAAACTTAGTCAATATATAACTTCTAGATCCTTCAACTAAATATACAAGAAAATCCGAACCAAAGGATTTCTCCTTTCTTGCCCTTTTACTTCTCCTAGGAGGTGATGATGTTGATGCTACATTCTCATCTAGAGTTTGTTCTTCTAATAACTCTTGATCATTTAAAGACCGATCAACTTCTTGAATAGTAGTACTTGTAGTTACATCCTTTGGTCAGGAATCGATGAATATCTAAGATTGCATCTCTTGACTCCACAATAGTGTGAATTGACCAAACGTCATTTTGTTTTATAACATAGAGCCTATAGGCCTTGCTATGAATAGCATACCCTATAAAGATGAATTCAACTCCTCTTTCACCTCACTTTTTACGTTTAGGTTCCGGCACTTTCACAATTGCCTACAACCCAAAACTCTAAGGTGACTTAGATTTGGTTTCCTTTTGTACCATAATTCATAGGGTGTAACTTTGTTCTTTTTCATAGGAACGCGGTTTAAAATATAACAAGTCGTTAACACCGCTTTACCCCAAAAACCATCACTCAAACCCGAATAGGATAACATATAATTTACCATTTCTTGTAAAATTCTATTCTTTCTTTCCACTATACCATTTTGTTGTGGTGTATAACCCGCAGTTCTTTTATGTATGATTCCTAAAGATTGGAAATAACTAGGATCATGGTATTCACCACCCCTATTGGTTCTAAACCGTTAACTTTGTCATTTAGTTGCAATTCAACCTCGTTTTTATAGAACTTAAACTTATCTAGAGCTTCATCTTTAGTGAATAGAAGATAAACATAACAATACCTAGAATGATCATTTATAAATGTTATGATATACTTCTTATTACCTAAAGAAGGAGTGCTATGGAAATCACATAGATCACTATGCACCAAATCAAGCAAATTAGTATCTCTTTCCACATTATTTGGGAAAGAATTTTTGGTTATCTTTGTAAGCATGCATGTTCTACACTTCTCTATGCTTGGATCAAAACTAGAAATCAAATCATCCTTTGACATAGAATAAAGCTTTCTATAATTAACATGACCAAGCCGATAATGCCAAAGAGAAGAACTATCATTAACAACACAAACATTGTTTAACAAAGTATTCGAAATACTTAATTTGAACATACCATTACATAAATAACCCAAACCTACAAATGACCCTCCTTTAGATAAAATAAATTTGTCCGACTCAAATACCATTTTAAAACCTATTCGATTCAAGATAGCTCCCGAGACTAGATTATTTCTAAGGTCCGGAGCAAATACAACATCTCTTAAAACAAGAGACTTTCCGGAACTAAAAACTAGCTCAACTTGACCTACTCCTAAGACTTTAGCAGTAGAATCGTTTCCCATGTAAAGAACTTCTCCTTTATCCGCCTCCTTGAAGGTCTTGAAATGAGATCGTTCCTTGCATACATGTCTTGAAGCTCCCGAATCGATGTACCATGAACAATCATCCTGTACACAAAAGATTTCAGAAATCGTACACACATAATTCAAACCGAATTAAGTGAAACTTGTGCACAAGTACCTTGCTTGGGTTGGGTATGGCTTGACTCGCCTTTCCCACCACCATGCCCATTCTTGTTCATATTTTTCTTCCAAATGGTGCAATCCTTCTTGAAGTGACCGGGCTTACCACATTCCCAACAAGCTCGTTGTTGTCCTCCTCCACCAAACTTTGGTTTCTTACCATAGTTTCCCTTGGTGAAGTTATGTGCCCTCTTCTTAGGATTAGAGTCATGAGACTTTCCATCCTCCACCATGTTAATAGTGGATGAACTAGGATTTACCTCCTTTTGACCATCTTGAACCCGAATACCCTCTTCAATCCGAAGATGAGCATCCAATTGTTCAATAGTCATTTCATCCTTCCTATGTTTCAAGCTATTTCGAACATCTTTCCAAGAGGAGGGTAATTTGTCGATTATTGAAGAAACGGCAAATGTTTCATCAATACTAATATCATGTTGTTTAAAGATTCCTAAAATTCTTTAGATTTCATGGAATTGCTCCATAATTGGCCAAGACTCAACCATTTTAAAGTTATTAAAATTGCTCACTAGAAATTTCTTACTAGAAGCGTCTTCGGCCATATATTTAGACTCTAAATCATCCCAAAGAACTTTAGCGGATTCATAGTATTGATAAACATCAAAGAGATCATCGGACATACCATTAAAAATGTGACCACGGTATATGTAGTCATCGTTCTCCCACTTCTTCCTCTTCCTCGTAGCCTCAATCGTCTCATCATCCACTTCAATAGGCTTCGGGGATGTGAGAACGTACACCACCGCCAAAGAGGTAAGAAGGAAATGCATCTTCTTTTGCCATCTACGGAAACCCACGCCTTCAAACTTATCAAGTTTGTGGAAATTCGCTGTCATCTCACGAAGTGTAGCCATCTTAAAGCAAATATCGCTTTTGGATTGTTAGTGCTAGTAACCGGGAAACAAAGATGAACACAATGGAAACAACAACGAACAAAACATCCTCTAGGCATGTATGGGAACACTTTTCCAAAACCAATATTCGGACCCTATACGAAGCACGGGTTTCACGGAATTCACCTCCGAGATACAAAGAAGAGACAGTGATTATCACGCTCGTATGAGAATCACAAAATGAGATCAAATGTATTGTGAGAATTGCTTTGATGAACAATGTATATAGAGAGAATGCTTGAGTGCTTTTTAGAGAGTATGTAAAAAACATATGAACATTCATCAGAGGTTTGGCCTCTTATAATGCACGTTGATGTCTTGGAAAAACCGACCTCAACCGCTCGATAAACATGAAACGGTCTAAAAAGATCGTCCGCAAACGGCCCGGTCGCGAGTCGCGAGTCGCGACCATAAGAAATCCGGAGCACCAACAAAGCAGACGCTCGTCGCGAGGCGCGACGGCCATCGCGAGTCGTGAAGGCCCACAGGTCGCGGGCCGCGACATGGGTCGCTCCCCGCGAGCCTGCCAGCTCTCTTGCTGCGTTTCTTGTTGCATTGCTTATTGTTTGCTCCATATTACTCACCTTAGTTCCAAAGACATTACACCACAACATGCACATCTAAACATCACTTAAGTAGCGACACCATAACCAAGCATCTTAAGTTAATGTTTCATGAATATTACCAACCAAATACTCTAAATATTCAACAAATAAATGTAGCAACCCACTATGTTGCAATAAACTTGGAACAGAGGTAGTATATGTTTATTATATAGTGGTTGTTTAATTTGTCCCTTTCTCCAAACACATCCGCCATATATTTTTGATTATTGATCTTAAAATTTTGTTTACGAACTGTGATCAAGAATATATACTTAATTTTATAGTATATGCCACTGCCACACAAACCCTATTAATCCAAAAAAAAAAGATTATTGGCTACCTAATCTACATGTCGGGAACAATTATAAAGAGCTCTGCATGTGTAAAGCATCAAATAGCTAGTCTTGGTGACATTTACCTCAGATATTTCAGGATCACACGGTAAGACAATGTGTTGTTGAATCAAAGATGCTGCCGAGGCCCCACTTAAGTTTTTGATGACAAGTTCCGCTGACGCATCCAATAAAGCTTGCACCAAATTAACGTCTTTATGCATTGCCGCAATATGTAGTGGTGTATTCCCTTCATGATCCTGATAATTCTTCAGGGCATGTATATCTGGAATATTTATCAACCTCTGGTATTCTTGGCGGCTTTGAAGCTTGTTACTGAGGAGGTGCAAGAGAGTTTTACCGGACTTATCACACACCTCTGTTTACTGCGGGCATTTTTCTAGTATGAGTTTGATCATGTACTGACAGTAAGTTGTGTTGAGATGTGCTGCTTTATGTAGAGGAGTATAACCATCTACATCACGCCAGCATGCCACAGAACTGTCTTTCTGCAGCAGATGCATCATTGTATTGTAAAGATCTCTTCCTGGATATATTTTAGTTGCTAAAATTGCTCCTCGTTCATTGGCCGCTTGTTTAAGTTTGGGTAGTACTGATTTATCATCAACTAGATTTCAACAGATATACATATATAAGACCAGTTAGAAAGGTTTCATTGACAAATTCTTGGGTGGATCTGGTCCAAAATAAAAATAGTATACACTATCTAACTTTTGATTGCTAAACCTTAACTTTTAATTACAAAATCATAACTTTTGAAACAAACCTAACTTTTGAAACAAACCTTCACTTTTTATTTATAACACGTAACTTTTGATTATAAAACCTTAACGTTTGATTGTTAAACCTTAACTTTTAATTACAAAATCTTAACTTTAGGACTTACTTTGTACTGGGTCTACAATAAATTTAGTGTAGACTCGGTCTATATTAGACTTGGTTTCATTTGGCTTGCACCACATTCTAATTAGACTGTTAATGACACGAATTACGAGCTTCCAAGTATAATCAGATGATACAAACATAACACATGTATAGTCTTTGTTCACAAAGCTTCTGTTGGTGCAAAAATGGCTTTGCAAACAAGTAACGATGCCCCGTCGCAAGTTGGTCCAAAACACCAGGGAGGTGATTCACTCTCCTTAGAGTCACTGGCCCTTAATAATAAGGGTTACCCTTGAAATTAAAGGAACCTCGCTAACTTAATTGAGCACAAACTATCAATGGCTAATAAATAGCGTTCTAAATAAAACTTTAATAACTTTGAGAGAATTATAGAGAGACAAGCAACAAGAATAATACGAACAAACTTGAAAGAAACTATTTCATTTCATTGATGATATAATTTCCGGTCTTACACAAACTTTTATAGAAAGAAAAGTAACAACAACCTTAATTGAGGAAGAAGGAGAGGAATACCGTCATCCTTCTTGCACTCAATGATAGTAACAATGGAAGGCGTTAGAACATGGAGTGTTCGTGCCAAATAACTACCTAAAACTATGCCTAAGATCTAAGGATAAATTCTGATGTTTGTTGTGTTGATGATTGATGATCTTTTTCGTCTAGTTGAAGCCTCTATTTATAGCCAATTGGAGCAGCAGTTGTCTATCTTTGAATTTGAATTGTTGTCTAACTTCCCAACAGCTGGGAAAGTTTTGAATTTGGCGCCTTTTAATGGGCGCTCCTTGAGGCTTCTAGAGTCTTCATTTCTCTGAGACTATGGTTGGTTTTTTGGCTTCTTATCATTTAATGTGTGGATACTGTTTGACTAGGTCAACATAACTTGGGCCTGGGCTAAAAAGAAATGGGTTTATGTGACACATGGGTCTTAAAGCCCAAAAAAATAAAAGTGGTAGTAACAAATGCCCCCCTGATTTGTGAGGTTAATGTGCTATAGACCTTGAAAATCAATGCACTTAAAGCTGATGCAAGATTAATTAATAATTTTCATTCATAGATGGATAAAAATTACATAAGTTCCTAATTCCTACTTCATTCTCTCTTAGTACAGAAAATAATGTGGATATTTTGCATGATAATTCAAACGCATACAATTGGAAATAGAGTCTCTTTTGATATGAGACTTTTAAACTAAACGAAATCTAAGAGTCTCTTCAGGAATATGAGACTTTGTGATACTCAAACTCTGGGTTAAGCTGTAATCCCCCGTAATTTTATGAATTTTATAAATATATTTAAAGTATATTTATAATCATTTTCATATTTATTTCATTTAATTATTTAAGTGTTGACTATTTTTGAAAGTCAAATGATTGTTTAAACGTTTTAAATAATCATTAATATTTATTGGATTGGATTTTAAGTATTGAATATTATATCAAATGTTTTGGGTTGTGTTTAAAATGGTTTTATTAATAGGTTGAGGAGCCCAAAGCTTTTTAATTAGGGTTGGATGATTAACCCAAATCCCAAATCTAAGCCTAACCTAATTGCCATAGGTTTTACGCCAACCTATAAATACCCTCCAAACCCCAAGTTTGCACACTTTCTTTTCTCTCCTTACTCTCTCCCCAAACCGGCGCCCACCTCCCTCTCTTTCTTCCCTCGTTTTGCGTGCCGCCGGCCAGCCACCACCACCTCCCTTTCGTGGTGATTTTCGGCGAGCCCAGCACCACACTTTGCCCTTCCTCTTGCGTGCGTGCAACAGCCACAACCACTCTTCTCTCTCTTAATTCTCTTTTGCATCTTTTTATACTTTCGAATCTGATTGCTCAGATTTCTTACAGTTCCGTGTGTTTTTAGACAAAACTTCCTTCTTCAAAGTTGTAGATCTGAACTTAGGCTCAAGAATCACTCGATTCCGATTATTATTCCACTAGTTGTGACCTCTGGAAGTTTGACAGTTTTGGTGCCATTTTTCACTCGCAAATCCGGTTTAATATTAAAGTTATGATTTTTATGAGTTTTAAAATTAAAGTTGTGATTTTTATGAGTTTTAATATGTTTTAATATGTTTTATAAATAAATTTGAAAACTTTATTCTTTCAATGATTAAAAATCTGATTTTTATTTATTGTGAATAAAAATTATAATTTCAGATTTATTATTTATTAATTAAAGTGAGTTTTAAGTATGAAAGTAATAGTTTTGAGGATTTTAAAATCTAGACTTATAGTATTATATTAAAGGGTGTTAAAGGTTGAAACTTTAATGTTTTTAAACGAGTTTTGAAGCGTTTTAAAATAATTTATATTGTTGTGAATTAATTAGGATATTAATTCATTGTTGTATTATTGTTTTGGTTGACGGAGAATTTACTTTAGGCGATTTCTAGAGTTTTAAAGTGGCCTCTCACTTTGTCTACACAAGGTAGTACACGTCCTTATGTGTTAGACTAGTATCATGTCCTAAGGATTAGAATTATTTATAGTATCATGTATAGGGAATCCTTTTATGGTTCATACGTGGCTATTGAATTGGAATTACGTGTTGTTGAGCATGTTAATTACCTTTATGTTTTATTACATGATTGAATGGATGTTTGATTCAAGCATGTTGTTTGGAAGTCTTTATATTTTGATCCATCGTGTGATGTGGATTAATAATATTTTATTATTGGATTATGGAGTTTGGTATTGTTTCCCTTAATGGATATTTTATTACTTCACAAAGGCCGAGGACTTTGTCAGTAAGTTGGACTATTATTGATTATGGTTTTTTTACTACTTGCAAAGACCGAGGCTTTGTAGAGAATGCATATTTATTATCATTGGACATTCGCTTGTTGATTTAATTCAACAAATAAATTTGGAGGATTAATTCTTGGTCAATTGAAATTGTTTAATCACTTATTTAATCCTAAGATAAAAGTGGAAATTGTTGTATTCATGTTATGTGTTGGTTCCTTTGTTTAGAGTCCAACATCGAATAACTTATTAATACTTAAAGTGGAAGTGAATAACAATAGCTTTAGACTTGTGCTGGACTAGTATGAGTTGGAGTACATGGTGGTAGCCCATGGCTTTTTTTGGGGTCGGATTGATCACTGTACCCTATTTTATTTTTAAAGGTTCCTCGATATCGTAGGTCAAGGAATTACGGAGTCGTGCCCGTAATTCGTCTTCTATTTTGAAGGCTGGTTTTGGTTGGACATCTTGTAACATTGTCTATTCAATTTACTAAATGATTATCATGTTGTATGTCTTGTGAAGTCAAGTTTTATTGTACAAGTTGAAGTCTTGAGATATCTTTGTTGATCATGTTTTACTGCTAAGTAGTATCATGATAGGTTTCATGTTTTATTTTATTTATGTATGTACTCAGCTTTGTTGATTACGTGCTTTTCTGTGTGTCGATCATGGCTGTGCCTATTGATCTTGTGATGACCATTTATTGGTGAGCACTTTTCAATTGAGTAATTGCCTACAGGTTTGGAAGGCTTGATGCATCGTCTCGATTACTCATTTGGGACTTGGGAAACATTGATGAGAGATCGTTTTATTACTTTAATTGCTTCCTACCTTTACATAACTTTTATCAAGTTGTTTTATGGATTATTTATTTTCAATGTTTTAAGTTAGTCTTGAATTACCTTTCGAGGTTTGGATAATGATTTGACAATTATTACGTCTTAAGTATTTAATAAAGTTTTATTTAATGTTTTTCCGCTGCAATACTCTGAGTAAGCCGATACGTTTTCACACGGGCGATAATGCCTTGATAATTCTCTGTTTTTGTTTGGAAAGATATATGTTTTATAAAGAGAGAATTGTCAGGGTTTACATAAGCCCATCCTTCTGACAAGATGTCTGGCAGGATAACTTATTCCCCTAGATGATGGTTATCTTTGAAGATGAAATGGTGTCCATGCCATCCTATAGTCACGCTAGCTTCTGAGACACGCCCATCGGGAGTCTTACGAGGGGTCCCTTCATAGTGGCAACCCATGTTTTTACCTTCACATTTGCAGGTAAATTTGATTATTTGATCAGGATCATCCAGATATTTCCCAGGTCTTAAGACTAGCACACGAGAAGAAGCATAGTGGTATATTAATTCTTCTTTGTACTTGGTAACTATATCAGGTTTATGATACTTTTGCACAATTAAATTTCCCCAACCCCTACACACAGTGAGTGCATGTTGGCGGGTTGCATCATCCATTTTTGGGAAAATAAGAAGGGAAAGGATATCGGTATCAGAGCCTAATTGAAAGGCAGGAGTTTCAGCAGGTTGATCACAGAGTAGTTTGGGTTTTCTGTGGAAATGGCGATTGACAGCCCTTTCCCAGAGTTTATGCTCATAATATCCATAGCGAAGATGATGATTTGGACAATCAGGCTTAGTGTATGATTATTCTGGTTCTTTGAAAGGAGGATATTTTTGTACTAAGTTTTCCATATTGAACTAAGTAATTGCTCAGAAATAGAATTTGTGTTTATGGTTTCCTTTTTACTTATTTTATAGAGTTTAAGAAGTGGGTGGTTACTTGGTTGTAACTAAGTGTACGTGTAAGAGTCACGTTCCATTGTAGTTGTATGTGAGAGAGTCACGTTCTCTTAACAATATCTGCTTGTTAGTATCATGGATTCCTTATATTTAGGAAATCCCCTTGAATTTTCAAATAGATATTCTGTTGTAACCCATTTTATTAGAATTTAGCAAACATATATATATATCAGTGAGATATGAGGCTAAACTTAAAAAAACAAATTATTATTCCAGTTTTTGGACAACCAAAATAATTAAGCATAGAGAAGAGACAAATAAACAAAATAGACTCGGGACTTTCTCATTATCTACCATCAATTGTTACATTGATACCATAAAATGAAAGAGAGTCTAGGATATTATATCAGATTGTTCGTTGTAAACATAGATCTAGCTATACATTTAGGAATCTAATTGCAATAGTAAACCCTAATTTGCTAACTTAGTTGAAAACAAACTAGGTAAAGTTAAAGGTGATAGTGATGGAGATCAAAGGAGGAGGGTGAAAAAGATGATGATGAAGAGGATGAAGAAGATGATGGCTGGTCAAAGGGGGGATCAAAGCAAGGTGAAAAGAAGAAAAATAAGGGTGAAAGAGATGAAAAAAGAGGGAAGGAGGAGAGTTAGAGGGACAGAAGGACTCTAAACCTTGACTTACCTCCAATTACTAGCACTACGACCATACATGTTGTCGCTATCCTCATCACTGGTGGTCGGAGATCAGCCACCTCCCATGGATGGTGAAGAAGGAGGAGAGTTCCAGGAAGAATCATCTCCTGAACACGAAAAGGGGGAAGAAGGAGAAAGAGAAAGAATGGAACAAGGAGAAGGGGGAGGAGATCTCTCACCATCAGAGTCTGTTTAGTCGGACTCTGGACCCAGAGAAGCAGCTTCTTCTCTGTCAAGTTCTTCCAGGATTGCATCAGTCCTCCTCTGCTCTTCCTCTTGGAGCAGTCTTCTTTTTTCTTCGATCCTAGCAGCTTCAACTGGATCTACTGGTGGTGGAACGGACGATGAAGCAACTGAAGGAGGAGAGGTTGAGGAGATGGAGGGCTGGTTGGAACTTCAGGAGCTTGGTGACTTGATTCACCAACATGTTTCTTCCTTTTCGATGGAGGTCCTGAAATTTTGTAGGTTTTTTA
The DNA here is from genome assembly GCA_947645195.1 of Patellifolia procumbens. Lineage (NCBI taxonomy): Eukaryota > Viridiplantae > Streptophyta > Magnoliopsida > Caryophyllales > Amaranthaceae > Patellifolia > Patellifolia procumbens. The sequence continues at coordinate 9,499,488 of CANSGD010000144.1, forward strand.
TGATGAAAACTTGTGGAAAGAAGATTTCTTTGAAGGAAATCAGGAAAAAAGATTAAGAAAAGGAATTGATTGTTGTAAATTGCCTTTACTTGCCCCTTCTTAAATAGAGGAAAAGTAAAACTCTTCAACTCCTACTCTTACTTAGCTTAGACTCTACATTTATTGCTTTTTAAGTGATTTGACAGTTGCGAAGTATATTACAACACGTCATTTACCCCAACGCATCTCTTCATTTGGTTAGAGTAATAATCACTGAAATGTAATCATTTCTCTTTCTTGAAAATTGAAAGCTAAAGCCAATAAGATTTTTGTCTTAATTTGTATTAAGAATCCCTTCAGTTGGCATTAATGAATAAAATATCAATTTTCCTGTTTAATTGTGATAAACCATATTTTCGTTCATTGGGAACAATAAAACAACGGGTTAGAAGCCACGTCATCTACATTCTTTTCAACGGTCCTAAATTACCCCAACTTATATAAATTATGGGTAAATTGAATTTCCGTCACTTTCTTTGAACTCTTCTCTAACCTAGAAAATCATTTGAGATCCTTGTACTACTTCATCTCAATTGAAACTATCAAATCTCAATTTATGGAATCTCAACGAAATTTGCCACATGTTCCTCCAGCGGGGAGATATTGTGTTTGCTTCCAATCCCTAGAAGCAAAGAAGATTTGTGAGATTGCTAGAGAATTTGATCCAGAGTATCGTCTCAAGGTGATGTGGCTCTTCAAAAAGTTCGAACATCTAGACGTATCTGGTAAGTTAGTTTACCTTGGTCCTGCTCTTAGTTTTCATAGCAAGAAAAAAAAGGTTAGGCATAGGGTATGCCCTAGTTTGCAACAATGTATATGGGTACTTCTAGCTTGAGACCTTTGGTATTTAATGATTAACCCTTTAGGTTAGAATGGCCTACATCCAGCAAACCTATTAAAGGTTGGGTTCAGGGGGATAAATGCCAGAGCTTGGTTTGAGAATCTGGCTTCATGCCACTCAAAATGGCAGGAATTGAAGATTTATAGCTTTTTGAAATTAGCTACATACAGCACCATCCCCTTTGATGGTTCTGTAACCTCTGTGTTCCTTCCATTATGGGATTCAGTACTCAATTGTTTTGTATTGAGGAAAGGGACTATGACCATTACCTTAGCAGACATAACTATTATGACTGGCTTGTCTTCTTATGGGGCTGAGAAGGATGAACTGCCTATTTTCTTTGTGTTACCTAAAGCCAAAGAATTGTATTGTCAAGCTCATAGTTAATTCCAACAATTGGTAAAAGGTGGATCAAGTAAAACCACTTTAAAGTGTGGTTTCCAGTTTATGGTTGAGTATTTTATGAATACAATCAACTATACTGAGGGAGAAGAGGTGCTTTTTATCACCTTTGCCCTAGCTAGACTTTAGATGCCTAAGGCTGGTGGTGTGACTGCTTTGTTTCTTCCTTTAGCTGCCAATATTGCTGCTCAACATGCCACAGTAGCATTAGGACTGGTGGTACTAGGTCAGCTTTATAAGAGCTTGTTTAGATGTAGGGAGGCTAGTTTGACTGTAAGACCAGATGGGACAACAACTTTAGAGTCTGTGTTTGGACCCATTTGGCTGGTGACTGTATGGTGTTTCATGTCATTTAGGCATATAATGTGTCTAAAAACAGAAGAGGATCGCAAGAGAGAACTGAGTAGGGAGCTACAGGAGATTATAGATTCTAAAGGTAAGATACCTCAAGAGTCTCTTCAGCATACTAGCTCTAAGGACTGTAGTTGTTATGCAGAAGTTGCATTCACCTTGCATTGTTAGTTAATGCTCTTGTTAGAGAGCCTCAGGCTCTGTTGGCTGAGTTACTGGGGGGTTTTGGAGGTAACCCAAGGATTTATTGGTCCTATTTGAGAAGTGATGAGCAAGAGCAACCAGATAATCCTGAATGGTATCCATCTGCTCTCCCAGGTTGGCTGAAAGGTGAGGTTGTTCAAAACCCTTCTGGAGTTCAGCCTTATATGCTAGGGATTTGATTGCAGCCAAACCAGATCACTTTGGATTTGGGGTATACAACCCTCAACTAGTAGCACGCCAATTTGGATTGGCGCAAGGTCTTGCTATCCCCATCTATATGACTCACAATAACCCTTGGGAGCAAAGAGGTAGGCATAAGGAATTGGATGTATATACCAGCAAGTCTCTGAACATCATAAATTTTGGGGTTCAAACCTGGTTCTGGAGTGAGGGGAGATCTTCAGCAGATTACCAACAGTGGTGGTCTGTTTGTGCCATCCATCAAGATTTTATTCAGCAAGCTTCTCTATCTAGGTTTGAAGACAACCTAGTTTTGAAAATCAGTAAAGGTAAGCTATGCCTACTTATATTTCCATTTTCTGTGTAATTATTCAAGCAATAAAATTCACAGTCTTTATCTTTCAGGAAAAAGGAGAATGCTTATATACAACTCTTTAAGTCCAACTGCTCTTCTTTCATAACCAGGAGTGTCAAAGGACTGCCCTTTGGTTGTTGATGGGGAAGATGAAGAGTTTGAGACTGGTGGAGCTCAAGTGGAAGATTTCAGACAAGGTTGCATGGTCTACATTCTTGAAATGGACCCTCACACAAGAGGTGAAAGGAGGAAGAGATCTCACTGGGAGAAGATGTATTTGGAGTTGGCTGATCGAGGTCATATACAGAGGAAATTGGATCATATGTTTGAAACCAAACCTCCATTGTGTATGGAGATGCCTCCAGTGGCTACATCCTCTGTGGTCAAACCAAGCGCAGAGACTCCATCTGACAATTTGACTCCAGCTGCACCTTCACAACCTTCTAATGAAGATTCGGAACCTGATGAAGATCAAATGACCCTTTGTGATATGTTGAAGAAAGGTAAGATTGTTAATGCTTAAACTTGACATCATGACATGGTTATCAGTTGTACTGATTTCGTTTCCATGTCAGGTCCCATAGGCTCTCAAAACCTTATCTAGTACCAGTTGGTTTCAAGATTACTGGAGTCAAGAGAAAGAAAACAATGGCTTCAGGTCTAAAAAGGAAGCACAGAACACCCAGAGTGGAGGTTGCTTCTCCTCCTAATTATCCTTTTAATCCTCGGGTTATTTCCAAAGAGGAATTTCTGGAGCCAAGGAAAATGGATGTGCCCCCCAGCTCTTCAGTGGAGATGGGGCGTGGTCACACATAAATCTCTCCTATTGGAGAGGGGTCTTCCCCCCATGTTATGGAGCCAGGAGAAACAAATAAGGATATGGAGAAATATAACCCCCATGTTGAAGATATGGGGTCTGAACAGGGGAAAAAAAACTACTGCTCAAACTGAGCAAGAGCAAGAACCTGATTAACAACAAGCAGCTTCAGCTATGTTGGATCTAAGTGGTTAGTTTCTTTTCATTCTGTTAGAGCCTATCTCTTTTGTACTCTCTTAATTTTTCTATGGTTTGATGATAGATCATCCAACCATGAGGAGGAAGGAGATGTTCCTAACCAAAGTCTAGATGATGCCACTTCCAACAAGGCAGTGGAAGTAGATGCTAAAGTTCCTGGGACAAGTGTTTCAGATGATGAAATCAGTTACTTCGAAGCTATGGCTAAATTAACTACACTACTGAAACTCGACCTCTCAGTGGAGTCTGCACACCCTTCTTGGAACTCTGATCCTGATTCAAGATTTGCTAGCAACTTTGACCAAGAACACAACAGATATAGATATTACTGGTCAATTATCTAGGGTGCTGCAGGATGGTATTTCTCAAGGTAATGTCTTTTGGAGGCCTATCTATCACATTTTAGAGCATGATGTGATTCCTTTACAAGCCAAGGTCACTCAATTGGCCAAGAAGCATGCAGAAGAGGAGGCTCAAGTGCAGGAAGTAGTCAAACAAGCAGATGCATTACAGGATAGAGCCAAAAAGATAGCTTCCTTTGAGAAGTCCATGGGGGATTTGCAGGCACAATTGGCGGATGCAGAAGAACACGAGAAGAAGGCTTTGGAGGCACTTCATCAAGCTAGAGCTGACAAAATAGAAATAATTGCTCAGTTGGGAGAGGTTTCTAGCCAATTACTAAGCACTAAGCAAGAGATTCCTCTTTCGAAATAGCAAAACAAGCAAGCTTGTGAAGCTGTGAGTACTTCCAAGCTGACAAAGAATGAATTAGAGGCCAGCCAATGTCAGCTGAACAAGCAACTAATTAGTTTAGATATAGCTTTTAAAACAACTAGAAGGCTAAACTGTAATGAACAATTATTTCAATGTAAACTCTCCCAAAGATAGGAGTGTATTTCTTTAAAGGCTTCATCATCTAATTCCCATATTGATGGGTGATACATCTTAAGATATTTTCCATTTAAAGCTCCCTCAAAAACTTGTCCATTCATGTTTTTCAATAAATAAGTGTTTGCAGACATTACCTTATGAATCTTCAAAGGACCTTCCCATTTGGGAGACCATTTTCCTAAGAAAAAATCTTTGTAGCCTGTCTCTGGTAACTTCATCTTCCAAACTAAATCATCTTCTATAAATGATTTGTACACCACCTTTTTGTTATAGACTGCTGCTACTTTCTGCTTTTGTGCTTTCATTTTTTCTTGAGCATCTAGCCTTACCACTTTAGAGTCTAATGCTTCAATAGACATCGCTTGACCATACTCATGTGGGGTTATTTCCATCTGTCTTGCAACTCTGGCAGATTTGACACTCATTTCTGCTGGTATGACAGGATCTTGTCCATACACCAATTGTAAAGGAGTAAATCTAGTAGGTTCTCTTTTGGAGGTTCTATAAAATAGTGAATAAGGCAATAAATCATGCCTATTTCTGGGATTGGCTCTGACCATCTTCGAAATCCTTGCTGCTATGATCTTGTTAGTAGACTCTGCTTGGCCATTAACTTGTGCTTAATAGGGGGTTGAGTGTAACTTCTGTATAGAGTACCCTTTCATGAAGTTATCAAACTCAGGATTCCTGAACACAGTAGCTTGATCCACTACAATAGACTCTGGGATTCCAAATCTTATAAAGATTTTTTCTTCCAAGAAACTAATCATGGTTTTTGTAGTTATGGTCTTAAAAGCTTGAGCTTCTACCCACTTTGTAAAATAGTCAGTGATTACCAAGATATGAGAATGTCCAGCTGATGATGCTGGATGGATAATACCAATTGCATCCATAGCCCAACCTCTAAATGGCCAGGGCTTTATGATGGATTTTAGTTCAGAGGTTGGAGCTCTACTTATTAGTCCAAAGAGCTGGCATTTCTTGCATCCTTTAGCATATGTTATGCAATCTTTGCGGATAGAAAGCCAAAAGAATCCATGTCTATAGATTAACCATCTCATTTTAAAACCATTTTGGTGAGCACCACAAAGTCCTTGATGTACTTCAGCCATCATAGTTAGAGCTTCACCTGCATCTATACATTTCAGTAGTAGACCTTCAGGATCTCTCCTGAAGGGTTCTCCATTGTCTAAAAAATTTTTAGTACAGGCAATTTTGACTTTGATAGGAGTTTTCTTCCCCATGGGATCATTCAAGTACTCTATGATCTCTGTTCTCCAGTCTTGTTTAGTGTTTAGGACATCAATCTTGCATACCTCCCATAGTGTTGTGTTTTCCACTACGGAATCGAGAGACTCTAGGCTTCGTTTGCCTATTCTGATTGTCTCATCATCGCTTGATTGGTTGTTCGTAGATGAAGATTTTTGAGCTAGGAAATCAGTTGTCTAATTTTCCTCTCTAGGTACATGCATGAAGTCTACCTCAATTAACTTTTTAACCAACTCATGGACTCTAGCACCACATTTGATTGCAACTAGGGCAATGCTTTTGTAGTCACCTTTAATCTGGTTGATTACTAGTTGAGAGTCTCCAAACACCTTAATCGGTGCTTCATATTCAGCCCTATTGTTAGTACATGCGCATTCTAAAGTGACAGCAAGTTTAGTGGTTACACCTTGAGGAGATTTAATAACAATCCTAGCCCTTGACAGATCCCTAGTACAAGATCTATCAAAGTGCATGATCCAGGAAGGTTGGCTTGGTTGCTCAGTTCCTGTCTCACAACATGGATGAGTGGCCAAAACATCGGCTAGAGCCTGACCCTTGACAGCCTTTTGAGGAACAAACAGCAATTCAAACTGTAAGAGGTGTAAACTCCACTTACTCAAACGTCCCTTCAGAATAGATTGAGAAAGCAAGTGTTTCATTACATCTGTAGGAGAAACTACTTCAATGGTGAATGCCATGAAATAATGGATCAAACTTAATAGATGTGTCATAAAGGCAAAGGCACCATTATTCCGCATTAGTGTATCTTTTCTCAGTATCATGTAGAATCCTACTAAGGTAAAACACAGCTTGTTCCTGACCCTTTTCATTCTCTTGGGTCAACAAAATCCCAATAGAGTATGTGGCTGCAGATAAATAGAATCTCAAAGGTTTTCCATTCTATTTAGGAGGAATCAAGACTGGTGAGTTTGTCAAATAATTTTTTATTTGGTCAAATGCTTCTTGATGTTGTTTCTCCCATTTAAAGTCAGATTCATTCTTTAATTTTAGCAGAGGTGAGAAGACCTTAGTCTTTCCATCTAAATTCGAAATAAATCTTCTAACATAAATTAATCTGCCCCAAGGATCTTTGCAATTGTTTTTTGTTGTGGGGAGGTTGAACTGCTAATACAACCTTAGCCTTATTTTGATCAATTTCCATTCCATATTTATGAATCAAGAAACCCAAGAAGTTACTTGGTTTAATTCCAAAGGCACATTATAAAGGATTCATTTTCAGGTTGAACTTTCTCATTCTTTCGAAAGATCTTTCAAGGTGCTCTTTATGAGAAGATAAATCATGAGATTTCACCAGAATGTCATCAATGTATACTTCCATAATCTTACCAATCATATCCTCGAAAATGAGGTTCATTGTTCTTTGGTAGGTTGCTCCAGCATTTTTCAAACCAAATGGCATAGCTAACCATTTATACATGCCTAGAGATCCTGGACATTTGAAGGTCGTTTTGTAGCGGTCTACTTCAGCTATCCTCAGTTGATGGTACCCTGCATATCCATCCAAAGAGGAGATATACTCATACCTAGAGGCTGCATCAATCAACATATCTGCCACAGGCATAGGATACCGATCTTTCGGAGTAGCTTTGTTAAGATCTCTTTAATCAATACAGACTCTCACTTTGCCCTTTTTCTTAATCACTGGCACTATATTGGCTATCCATTAAGCACATTTGATAGGTCTAATGAATTCAGCCTGTAAAAGCCTTTTTATTTCCTCTTTCACCTTTGGGATTAAATTAGGAGATAACCTTCTAGGATTTTGTGCCACGGGCATATGTCCCTCTTTAATAGGTAATTCATGCTTAGCAATTGAAGGGTCAATCCCAGGCATTTCATGATGTTCCCATGCAAAACAATCTTTATATTTATGTAATATACTGATTATATCTTGATTAAACTCTCACCTTTATAGATTTTTTCCCTAAATTTCCACCTAAAATTTTCAAACCTTTATAAACCCCCACCACTTAACAGAATTTGCCAAACTCCGTTAATGGTGGGGCCCACATCAATTATATCATTCGTTTTTCCCTCCAAACAATCCATTTCCTTCTTCTCCTCTGCTCTTCATCTTCTTCATCTATTGATGCCCACTTTCTAAAACCTTATTTAATTCAAAAACCCAACTCAAATTCTCTCTCTTTCTCCTCTGTAAATCTTCAATTGATAATGCCGATTTTATTTTCCACCGCTTTTCACCTTCGTCCAACTGTTAAGATGCGGTTTTTGTGGGTTTTTGAGTTGGTATGAAATAGAAAGTGATGTCCGAATATTTCACCCAAATTTAGCTGACTTCTCTGTTCCAGTTTATGTATCTTGCAATTTTAGCACCATTAATGGCTTCCCAGCTATCAGACATGCTAGAACTCTCATTCCTTCCGCCGCTAATCTCATTTCTACAATTTCCCTTTCTGGAACCGCAGCTATGGGTCTGATCACATCTTGTGGGTTTTTGTGGGTTTTGAAAAGATGAGATTTTAGAAAGTGGGTATGAAGAAGATGAAGAGCAGAGGAGATGAGGGAAATTAGTTGTTTGCAGGGAAAAACGAATAATATAACTGATTTGGGTCACCATTAATGGAGTTTGACAAATTCTGTTAAGTGGTGGGAGTTTATAAAGGTTTTAAAAAGTTTAGGTGGAAATTAACGAAAAAATTCATGAAGGTGGGAGTTTCTAAATTTGTGAAAAGTTAAGGTGGTTTTGTGCAAATTTTCCTTTTCATAATTCCCTTCTTCTACTTTCTTCTCCTAATCTTATTATGGTATCAAGAGTTTTGATCCGCATCCACGCTTCCCTTTCCTAATTTTCCCCCCTCAATGACGGTAGTGTAAATCGCACTCCCAAACCAGCCATTATCCTGCAAAATGATTACCCAACCAAATGACACTATTCCACTAATCCTGGACTTTTTACAGTTATCCCCTTATCGTGTTTTGCATCTCCTTTGATCTTCATTATTAGAGGAACTCCTTATTGATGGTGATAGTACAATTCTCACTACCAAACTTCCCATCTCATTGTAATCTTCCCAAATAATGAAACAAAGAAGCATGCTTTTTTTTAAGACCCGCACTCAAACCCTCAAATCCCTTATGGATCGAATGCATACTATTAATAAATGGTGGTGAAGCTCTCATCCGTGAACAAGACACATATGGTGATTAATTAATTTCACTTCTTTATCCTCTTTCTTTTATCCTAAACGGAAACATGAACAATAACTTCTACTGATTCCCACTCAAAATCCCCCTACATACTATTGCTGCTACTCCAAAGACTTGTCTCCCTCTTCGCATATAAGACATCTTCCTATCCAACCCAATGTTGGAATTGCTTTCTTTGTCTTTTCTCATAACTAACAAATCTTGCTCCCAAAAGTCCTCATCTTACCAAAATTCTCTTTTTTAACAAAAATCTTCTATATTTTCCAAAGCCTAAAAAAACATCTTTTATCTACGATTCTCCCTTCTTTTTAAACACAAAGCAAAAGACATTAATTGCACAAAAAATGTATAAGATTGTTAAAGTTCATCTATTAACTATTACTAAAACTGAAAATACTAATTTAATTTTCCCTCTCAAAGTTGTTGATGTGGCATTATAATAGGCAATTTTTTCCCGCCCTCTACTCATGTCACTAATCATTATTTTATAAAAATAAAAATAAAAAGCGATTAACACCATACACATGCAATTATTCTTTTTTCAATGAAATTAAAGATATCTCAATTTCCAAAACAGACCCTTGGATTTCTCTTCTTCGGTTGATGAGAATTTCTCTCTCCCCATTCAATTTGTTGCTTATCTCTTCATTCCATCAATTATAATAAGTTCATATCAGATCAGATCAGAAAAATTCATATCTAGTCAGATTAGAAAAATCAGACCAGATCAGGAAATTTCAAATCAGATCAGATCAGATCAGAGAAGTTCAAATAAGAATAATTCAGATGAGATCAAACGTAAAGAACGGACCCTATACCTAAGTAATGCTTTTAACTTCTCCCATTTTTTAATACTTGCATCATTGAGTTTGGGCACAAGAATTAAGGAAGGGAAAGAGATAGAGAGATGGGAAAAGGGGGACCCATGTGATTGGAAAGAGGTATAGAGAAAATATTGCTATAAAAGAGAATGATGCAAGTAATTTACAATTTCTAAAATTAGGAAATGATGTGAGTAAAAAAACGGAGGAAATATTATTTAATGTTAATAAAAAAAACTTTAATGCACTCATTATTAGAGGATAATACATTTAAAATCTCTTTAATGAAGGAAATTCGTTTTTTCGTACTTATAATTTTCATTCCCCTTTTCTAAATCAAACTTTAAATTTTTTTTTACCATAAATTCTTACCAATATACTCCCTCCGTTCCCTAATGTTGTTCACACTTTGACTTTGCACGTTTGCCAAAGCACTTCTTTGACCATCATTATCGTCCATTGTATATGAGCAAAAATTATAACGATTGAATAATAATAACATACTCATTGAGACGAATCAAACAATACCCCACATGACTATATTTTTTCTTATGTATATTTGAAAAATTAGAAGATTCTCTTTAATTGTGAATAGTACCAAGATTCCAAATAGAAACAATTAGGAACGGAGGGAGTACTATATAAGAATAGATATAATCATCTCGAACATTGTTAATTCTTTTCAATGTATACATTTAAAGATTATCAACTTTTTATAATTTCTCGGAAATTTTTCAAAGAGCAACATTTTATAACAAAAAAATTCAAAAAAACTACTATTTACGACATATTTTGTCCAAATACCGGATGATTGTTGCCAATAAGTTTAACTTTAATTTTGTCCTTGACTTTCACGGGATAGTCAAGTGACCTTCTTCAACCTTCTCAGCAAGTCACCACCATTTGTGTCGCCATTATCGAGGATTTTATACAATTGGTTTGTAGGTTTGTCGGAAATCCCTCCACTTGGGATTTATATAGTGTTGAAGAAGCTCACATGATTACCACGTGCAAATGGTAGTTTAAAGCGGTCAAATTTAATGGAATGTAATGGGCTTTTCTGAATAAAAGTAGGCAATAATGCAAACCCAATAAGAATAAGAGAATGAAATGCTTTTTTTGATTTAAGTATGGGTTTGAATTAGTCTAATTTTAATATAAAGTTAGACCATCTCTTTTAATAATATTTGTTAGGAATAAAGTAGAAGTAGATATAATTTTCAAAAACGGCTGAAAATGGGAAGTGGATAGATTAACCGGGAACAAAGGGATAGTAAATCGATGGGAACATGTGGTAGTTTCAATCTAGGTACATGGTATTTGGTTGAGTTCAGTAGCTAAACAAACTAGTTGATCATTAATTTTAGCAAGGCCTAATTGAAAAACATAAACTGATATGATGATGCGAGTTAATAACTTACAATCTACATAGTGTTTGATTGCAAGATGAAGGGGTGTCTCATCTGAGTCGTTCTTAAAGCCAGCCAAGCCAGAATCCTCATCGATCAAATATCTGGCAACCTGAACCTTGCCACGGATGAACGCAACGTGAACTGGTGTATTTCCCATCAAATTCTTCATCCTCCATGGCTCCTCGGCTTTTGACGCCTTCAGATGTTCATTGAGCAGCTTTATAAAGTTAATGTTGCCCACTTCAGCGGCAATATGAAGAGGCGTGTTACCACTAGAGTTTCCCTGGCTTATTACAGTAGGAAATCTCTCGATAGTTTTCTTCATGAAGTCTTGTTTCTCATGTCGCATTGCTATGTGAAGAATATTATTTCCTCCATAAGTTTGCCTAAGAAAGTACTCGTCGTCGCCCTTATCTGTGTTAAGGTACTCTACGTTGCCACTAACCGCGGCATCATAGAGATCCTTCTCCATTACTTCTCTTCCAGAGTTTGCCATTGCTTCCTATTCTACTTACTTTTGAAGACTTTTATGTGAAGAACAAGTGAGTTAGATTTACTTCATGGGAATACCATTTCATATGTTTCTAATCAGTTTCATGTATACTATATCTGCTACTTTCTTATGCCATGTCATGCATAAAAAAAAGACTTTCTCAAGGGATAAACATAGTTTATTGAAAGCAAGTAAACAACCCTTACAATATAATAATAGCAATTATTTGACTTTGGGTCATTTTTTAGGTAATGCATATCCAAATACTTTGATCATCCCCAAGGGTTCCTATAAAGAATTAGGCATCGTTAAGTTTATCTTAAAATAGTAATATTTAATAAAAATAAGTTCATTTTTTCATATAAGTTTTGTTCAAAAAATATATGTATGCTAAGTAATAGTCTCTACCTGCAAAGACAAAATAGAAAGAAAATTAATAAAAATAAGTTCAGTTCAGTATGATAAACTTCATTTCAGTAAAAATAAGTTCAATTCAATAAGATAATTTCAGTCCAATATTTATTGGACAAAAAGAAGGTGAACTAAACATGATTTAAATGTACTTATAATAAATGTTGAATAATTAATTTTGAGCGTATGTGATGCACTAAAACCAAAAAAGTGCGACCTTACTAATCTATATATATATATTAAAAAGCGTAAGCATAGGATGCAATCCGCCACGTGTCACTCTCCATTTTTTACAACAATATTCTATCAACGTTTCTCTAATAAAAATAACAAATTGTCTTGAGAAGTTTCGAACTTGCGACCTCAAGTGTGGAAGATAAATGCTCTAACCGTTGTGCTACTATATTTTTGTTGCTTCTTTTATCAATACTAATAATGATATTATATGTTTTCAATGAAGAACAATAATTAAGTTATAATATATTAATTACATTTATGAATAAAACTACTAATCTATGACATTTTACTAACATCTTTCTACATCAAATTGTAATTGTCATAAAGTACTAAAGTATAATACTACATATAAATCTCATAGCATCGTCTGGGCCTTAATACTAGTAAATCTTCATAAGTGTTCACTTTTATCAATAAACAATGCTCTAAATTCTCTCAAAATTAAAATTCGAATAGCATTTACTATGGGTCTATTGATTCTAGGAATGCAAATTCAGTCCTAGTCATACTTAATCCAAAGGTAAAAGTCTGATTGAATTTGAGAACATAAAAATAGCAGTTGGACCTTGCAAATCTAACTAAAATCCGATTATTACCAGTTTCCTCATCAACCAATAGATAATTGAAAGTACACTATAATAGGATGAATAAATTTAGACTATTAGAAATTTTTGCAAAATATTTTTTATATTAAGACTATGTGTTTGTTTATTTTAATGGTAATTTACTTCTAAACCAATTCGAGCACGAAACAATCTGAATGGAAAAAGTTAGAGTCCAAATCCGAGAATATATAATCCGAATAAGAGTGACAAAGCCCAAGTTCGATTGAGGTAGTGTAGCAGACTAGTAGTTTAATTAATAAGTCAAATGTGAGTGCGATCTACTATTGTCAATCCTAATTAATTATTAATATTAATCCTAATTCAGATGTTAGCAAAAACCCATGTTAAAACATAAAGGGGGCGCTTGTTAAATGGGAATAAAGAGTAAAATGGAAGTATAACTTTTCAATTTTTAGTGGGATTAGGAGTTTACAAAGGGAATGAGAGTAAGATTAGGAGAGTTGTATTCCCCATCAAAATAAGACTTAGATGGGGATATCTTGTAGGGGTAAATACAAGAGAAGGGTAAAAAGATATATTTACCCGCCATTAATGAAGAGTAAGGAGAGAGGAAGTGAAAGGAGAGAGGAAGTGAAAGGAGATTAGTAAGGGTTTCTAAGTAATTTTGAAATTTATTCTCACTCCAATTCCTACCACTTAGTCGAATGAGGTAAGGATGATATTTTTTATAAATTCATGCACATGTATTTCCATTTCCCATTTCACCTCTTGATGTCCCAAACACCTATTCCCACATACCATACTCCCGGAAAGGGAGTTGGGGAGGAATTAGGAGGTATTCTTAAGGACAACATTGAACTAACATTTTAAAAATCTAATTACTAAATTTGAAAAGTGAATTACTTTATCTGTTTACATTTACTTTAAACAATTGTTTTGGAAAGATTTCTAGTATATATATGATTGGTTTTTTTGGGGATAGTATCTTATTTATTGGTAAATGACAAAAATAATAGAAAAGATAGAAAATGTAAAGGAAAAAAAGGGTGATTGAAAAGGTGAAAAATATAAGGGTACTACATGTCAACATTAAACATGTAACAAATAAATTAAGACATTTATTTATAAAAACTGAAACAAGTAATAAAGATAAAAGGAGTATTGATTTAAAACAAACAAAAAATAAAATGATTTATAAGTTTCTTTTCTTCTACTTAATAGAAGTATGTCAGTACTATTGTTTAAACAAAGGCAGTAAATCAGTAATGGCCTAATACAGTAGCCTCAGGCCCTCAGTAGGTATTTTAAAGATGTAGCCCGAATAGCTTATTTAAGAAATGTCGTACATGTGAATTTTCCATGACTCTAGGATAGCTGTCTCCAATCACACTCCTTTTGAAAAATATTCAAAATATTTGTGAACGATGTGAGTCAACAAGTTCTATAGAGGCGAAATGAGGCAGAAACAGCAGAATTAATGTGCAACATGGATTGGCACTTATTCAAATAGAGTTTGTTTAGACCGTCTAATTATAATATTAAAGTTAGGCAGGCTCAAGTCCAATAAAATTAGGCTAACAGTTTACTTACTCTCTCCTTTCCATACCGACGCTTCAATTATTCTTGCGTTTTTGGCACCACTTCTTTTGGCACCACTTTAAACTCTTTTGACACCAGTTTAATTTCTTTTGGTACCAGTTTAATTTCTTTTGCCACCAGTTTAATCTCTTTTGGTATCAATTTAATATCTTTTGGCACCAATTTAATATCTTTTGGCACCAGTTTAATTTATTTTGTGACCATTTTATTTTTTTGATTCCATTAACATACAATTGGGGTGTTCCTATGGTTAAAGAACAGCTGGTCAGTGGTTGATTTTACGTTAGAGGGGCGGTGGTAGGTGACGGTGGCCTGCGTGATTTGGTGGCTGCAGCCCGGAGTAGGTAGAAAGAAAAAAACATAAAGAGGAACAGGGGAAGAAGGGAAGGAAGGAAGAAGGAGGGGAAAAGGGTGTTTTGAGTGTTTGGGCTTTGTTGTCTATTAAGCTTGGGCTGCCTAATTATAATGTTATAATTAGGTAGTTTTTCTGAATAATTTGTGGTCGAAATATAAAGCATGCTCACACGTTTTACAATTTTAATATTAATAAGGATTTGACAAATGTAGATAAAAAGAATAGAGTTACGGAAGTCAAAGATATTAATGGACAAGAACGTTGCATAATTTGCATTAGAGCATAAAATGGCAAAACCGGACTAGTTACCAGTTACCAGTCACCAATAGTTGCTACAATGTATATTTATCTCTCATTGAAGTTAGTGTTTGATCTCTTCATCTAAAGATTAACTGAATTAAATTAAAGTGTATTGATTGAAGCTGAACTAAATTGAATTGAAGTGAAGTAAAAATAAGTTGGAGAGAACATGTCCATACTTATTGAATTGCCAACTAAACCCATTGCACATGCTTTGGTATCACAATTAAGGGTGTTCATAAATATACGATCCTCCGATAAAAATCGGATATCTTATCCTAAATTTACCGTTTCGGATCGGATAACCCATCCTAAATTTACCGTTTCGGATCGATAACCCATTCTAAATTTACCATCTCAGATCGGATAATCCTTTTAACCTTTTCGGGTATCCAAAATGTGGGGAAAGTCGAATTTTCCGGATATCCGATTTTATATCTGATCCATCAAATTAAATTGTTTTTTAAAGATTTTTCTAAAAAAAAGGAATCACATATTGATTGTTCAAGAGAAAAAAAGTGGATGAGCTTGTTCTAAAGAAATTAGAATATTGATTATGAATGTTTGTGAAATCTTACAATTCTACTATTCGATTCTAAGAGTGCCTTCTTATTCAAAGTAGGGTCTCGATTCTAATAACCTTATTAATAATATCATTAATTATTTCCGTCGGGGACAACTACTATGTGTGGTGGTGGGTACTTGGTGGAAAACGTGGCCTCCAAGCTTCCTTCGTGGTGGTGGTTACCTGCAAAACAAGGTGGACCTCGGGGGTTGTTTCCGAGGAACGCCCCTCCGATACCTAAGTCAGCCAAAGATGAGTACAAGGTCTTTAGTTGAGAGAAATGAGTACCAAGTGCAAGTATTTTGTGAGTGTTTATGATAGGACGTACCTTACCCAAGCATGGGCATAGGTATTTATAAGAGACATGGGCTCATGACTGACCTAGCAACGTAAGTGGGCTTCATTTGGAAGTGGGCCAAAGTAATAAGGCCTTTTTTGACTTATTGTCCAGAGCTCTGATCCAGATAGGTCTGCCTGGTGAGGTTTGCTCTGCTCGGGGCGCTCTGGCGTATTCTGGCAGAATATGGTGGTCTGCTAGGCAGACCCTATGCATTAATTATTTTATTATTGTTTCTATTATTAATAAATTCTATTCGTAAAAAATAAATTCATTTCAGTTTAAACAAAAAGAACAGAGCCTTAGTCCATTCGTTTCTAAAAGTGAGAGGAATTATAATTTATCGATAGTCAATTCAGCATATTAATGATGGAAGATAAGGCATATAACACAAATCTTTTTTCTAGAAATTAATCTAATATCCAATAATTTTACTTGTTGCAAAATGTAACATACCCTCCATGGTAAGGCTACAAGTGAGAGGAATTATAATTTATCGATAGTCATGTAATAAGCAACCAATGTGAAGTTTCCATAGGCTGCTTCCTCACACATTCACCTGCAAAAAGATCACTTTTTAATTTTAGGAACCCAAATTTGCTTGGGTCCCTTCTTCTTTCTTTGAGCTTCAAGTAGATCCTTTCTTACCCATATTTGATTTGCATATTTAGTATTCTTCTCAACACAGTTTTTCTTAATCTTACAGTCATCCATAAGGTGTCCACGACTTCCACAGAAGTAGCAAATCAAATATTCAGGTAAACCAACATATTTCCTTTTACGAAAGTCTCTTTCGAAATTTTTGGCACTGTGCCGTACACTGTGTTTCTGGTCACTATATCCTAATCCTTGTTTGTTTCGGTTATCAACCAAATTCATTAAACCTTTTAGGATCTTAGTTCCAGAGTTAGCCTTGCAAGCTTCTTGAAGCTGCACCTTTAGAGACTCAATTGTGATCTTTAAATTTTCATTTTTATCGTTTAACGAGATCAAATCCCTTTTAGCCTTTTCAAAATCATTTTTCAAATCCAAATCTTGAGGTGACTGAATGTAAGTAATATTAGGCTCTTTTCGTTCATTTCTTAACTCAGTTAACTCTTGATTTAGGGTTTTTATTTGATTTTCGAAATCCAGATTTTTGGCCTCCAGCACAGTGTTATTAACAAGTTCTTTAGCGAGAGACTTTTCGTAAATTAAGGCTTTCAACTCAGTATCTTTCTTTTTAATAGCTTTTTTCATATCTTCATTATTTTTCATTAAAGCTTTATAGTCTTTTAACAAGTCTTTATATTCCAATTCCAATCCTACATTTTGTTTGAATATGTTTTTCAATTATTTTTTCATGTTTAAAAAATCATCTTTCATTTCTTGACAATCGTCAATGACATTTCAAGCAAAGTGGCAAGTTGGTTTTTAGATAAAAGCTTTATTGAAGGTTGTAAGGAGACGAGACTTACTTCACCATCTTCGTCCTCATCATGTGAGGTCGAATTCTTAGCCATGAGACACAAGTGATGAGAGTCATCTAGGCACTGTGCCTTACTCTGAGCAGTTTGGGTAACATTAAGGCAAAACTTTGCTTCATGGCACTGCGTATGGCATTGTGCCTCTGACTGTTCTTCTTCAGAATCCGAGTCTCCCCAACATACATTGCCTTCTTGAATTCCTTCTTTGGTTGCTCCTTTCTTTCTTTGGATTTCTCATCATCCCATAAGGGACATTCTTTAATCCTGCTATTATATTCACCACACTTGAAACAACCAGAGTTAGTAGCACTTTTCTTAGAGCTAGAGGGAGTGCCCTTACCTTTGAAATTTTCATTCTTTCTAGGATTACTTGTTTTGTTCTTTTTAAGAAATTTTTTTGAATCTCCTAGTAAGAAAAGTAACATCTTCATCACTATCACTATCATCACTTTTCAATTCAATTTGTAAAGCCAAACCTTTGCTCATTGGTGTAGGATTCTTAGAATCTAGAACAAGTTCATGAGTCATTAAAGAACCAATTAATTATTCTAGGGGAAATTTTGTCAAGTCCTATTAGCTTCTTGAATAGCAGTTATTTTTGGGAGCCAACGACTTGTCAAACTTCTTAAAACTTTGTTAACCAATTCTTCTGAAGAATAAATTTTGCCAAGAGAACGCAATTCATTCGTGATGATAGTAAAGCGAGTAAACATTTCTTTTATTGATTCATCTTTATCCATGGAAAACAATTCATATTGTTGAACTAATAAATCAATGCGAGATTGTTTTACCTTATTAGTACCTTCATGGGCTAACTCGAGAGTATCCCATTTCTCCTTTGCAGTAGTGCATGCCGAAATCCTTGAATATTCTTCCGGTCCAATACCGTATTGAAGAATACTCATGGCTTTGAAGTTCTTTTCGGCCTTCCCATAGTCAACAGAGTCATAGTCATCCTCAACCTTTTCGATCATATTACCTTCTTTATCTTTCGTCTGGATGGGGATGTGACCTTTTCTAATAATCTTCCAGCATTCATAGTGGGTTCGTTAGATGTAAATTCTCATTCTAGTCTTCCACCATCCATAGTCACGACCGTTGAAGATAGGGCACTTTGAGTGTTTGTCACGAGTGTCTTCTTGCAAATTTATGCTTGCTAATCTCAAGGTGTTAGCCTTATAAGAATAGATGGCTCTGATACCACTTGTTGGAACGCAAGGGAACACTCAAGAAGGGGGGTTTAATTGAGTGGTTAATTTAAAATCGAATTTTCGCAAAAACGAACTTTACGGCACTGTGCCAAACACTGCGCCACGAATGGTAAATCTCGTTTTTCACTCGTAAACTCAATCAAATACTTTGAGACAATTAAGAAGCGGAAATAATAAGTGAGCCACACAGATTTACCGTGGTTCGATCCCAACTCTGAGATCTACGTCCACCCTACCTATTCTCTTATTAATATTTAACTCAAAATATTAAACGTTTGAAACAAACTAGTTTCCCCCACTACTAACCCTAGTAGTGCTCCCCAACACTTAACTCTAAATGTTGCTAATGAAATTACGGAAGTATTCAAAGGCCTCGTTAACAAGTGCTTCTTAGATAAGCATATACGAGGATCAATACAAACAACTTAACCAGCTATAGCACTGTGCCATACCCTTTGTTCTGGAATTCGATTTTCTTTTTAAACTCACAAATCTGATTTTTGCTCAGTGAAAACCTATTTTACTAGTGAATGGCGTTGCCTATATATATAGGGTTCACCATTCCTAATCCATTTAGATAAAGAATTAATCTTTTAATAATTCTATCTTATCCCTTAAATCTAGGAATAATTATCTTATTAAAAGATAAGATTCTATCTTTAAAAATTAGATTTTTATTTTCAATCTAAAAAATCTTTTTCTTGAAAAAATCTTTTATGATAAAAATATAATCTTATTATATAAAGATTAAAAGATGAATCTTTTAACTCTATCTAATAAAAATTATATTTTCATAACCAAGATGTACTTTCTTTAAAACAAGATTTATTTTCTTTAAGAAAATTTTCGAAAACTTTAAAACTATTTTTCAATATAAAACGTTTTTTATCTTTCTTTTTCGAAAACTAATATTTAATAAAACCGAATTCCTTTCACATGTAACTTTAAGTATGATTCTTTATTTCTTAATCAATAGGAAATAAATAGTCATCTTAAACTTACATTACGTTATAGCACATTGTTATGTTTAGTTAATTACAACAAATGATATATGCAACTAATCCTAAGCTTCTTTCTTCGTTACTTGAGCTTCCATGAAGTCTGAGCTATCACTTTGCTTAGAATACTGTTACACAAATCAAACTGTTATAATACAACGTGTTTATCATCATCAAAATGATAAGGACTTAGAGTCCCAACACTAATCTACCAGTAATATAACTAAGTATTGTTTCCCCTTATGACATAGCTAAATGTTATCACTAATCTAAGTACTGACATTATGAATAATCCAAGTTTATAAAAAAAATTAACCAACTGGTAATAACATTAAATGTTATCACTAATCTAAGTACTGACATGCAGTAACATTAGATGGTCTTTAAAGTTGAAATCCATGTATTTAGAAGGACTTTGTGACCCACAATTCATTTGAACTCATGAACATATACTACTGCTACTATATATTAGTTATAATTCATATAAGCCTAAATGTTAACAACTTATGACGACTAACCCAATGCCAACGATTTCTGGTATTCTCACTTAGCACTGAAATACTTTAATATATATACATAACAAGTAGATAAATAGGTAACTTCGACTAACGGAAGAGTAATGTGGGAACTATTAAACCAAGGTCTTATGGTTCTTCCAAAGTAGGATTTATCTAAGAGTACTTTTATTGAAACCTTGCCTAATCAAAGACTTCTTGTCATCTCTGGGGAATCCTAAGTGCGAGTAGATTGTGGATGACGGTTTTGGATGAAAGAAATGATAAGACTTAAAGTTAAAGAAAATGATCGAAGAATAAGGTAACCTTTATGTCCAGCATTGTGTGTCTGCCCGTATGTGAAAATGTGATTTTATAAAACGTGATTATATGAATATTATTCTTATAAGAACTATGAAATTGTTATTAATATGTTTATGGCATGATATCGTTAAAGTTTATTAATTTATTTCATAAAGTTATGGAAATTAATGACTTATTTATACGTTGTTTCATGTCTAATAATGTTTTAAGTAAAGTATAATGATTTACGATATATCTTTATGAAAAATGTATGTTATATGTGAATTGAACTAATTAAATAATATCTCTCGATTAATTCATATTTATGTAAAGTATGATAATTTTATTGTGATCTCATGTTTGCACGACTTTATGGAAATATACAATCCCATGCTTATATTTATGTTCTATGAAATTATGTGACATTAAATGTATTATATAATTAAGTATTGATTTAAATTTTATGATATTACATAAATGATCTTATGTGAATGGTGAATTAACACAACATTAAGGTTAAATTAACCTATGGATAGTTATTAAAGTTCTTTTGAAATGTTACAATGTTCTATGTTTTGAATTACAATTCTAAACGAATTCATGTTTAAATAATGCATGATTGTTCGTGAGCTGTGGTCTATGTTATATGCTTATATGATAATATGTTCATAATAATGATTAACGTTATAATAATAAGTTCATGAATCTGTATTGTGGGATGCTAATTTATTACACGAGTTATGAATAAAGTATATGCCATTGTTATCCTTATATGATATACGGGATAAAAAGTATGATTGTGTATGATCCCGTTGACGATTTTTAAGATGCTTAAAGAACAACATATAAATAAAAGTGAAAGATGGTTCTTGGCAGTATCCCGTTGTGTTATGTCTGGGTCGTGCACGTACCTCCCGGCGGTTTGTCACCTCCCGTTTGAGGGAGCATTTGCTCTCGGGTGACACCACATACATCTGGGCACCACCTCCCGTTATAAAGAAATGTTCTTGGGTGGTTGCCTCCCGTTTATTATGATGATGATGTTATGTTTAGGACAAGTCCCTCCCGTTGTACTCGCCAAGATACCAAAATAAAAGATGTATGAAAATGAAAATGTTTAAGATGGAAACCTATGATGTTTCAACGTGAATGCATATATGTATTATGTCCTGCTATATAGGAGTTTATTTATATGACCGCTCGTAAGTGTGTATACGAAAAGTGACATTACATAAAATTATGTGAAGTGTGATGTAATGTGAATTTACAAATATAATATGATCATGGGTATGTACCTTTGGTGTTTTATGTATGTTAAGTTATATCTGATTATCTGAATGATGGGTGTTATTCGGAAATACAATAAGTTACCCGAAAATTTATAATTAAGATACTGTAATGAAAAGTGGAAAGAGAATGGTCTCCCTGACTTGGAGTTATGAACTGAACTGGTGAATGGGCAAGTTACGGGCACTAGTGGAAAAATAGTCAATTGCTGCGGGCTAAAAAGGGCCTTTAGCAATGTACGGTGTGCGTAGCTATTGAAGGCGCAGCTAATACTTTAGCTGCGTACTTGTTCGTAGCAAAAAAAACAATTGTTGCGGGCTATTAATTAGGCCCGCAGCAAAAAGCACCTTTAGCTGCGGGCCTAAGACTAAAGCCCGCAACAATTGTTATTTTTTATTAAAATATATACTGACAGCATTACAATAGTTGCGTGCCTGAGCATGAAGCCCGCAGCAAAGATCATATTTTTTTTAAATAAAAAAAATTATATTCTGCTGGCTACCTACCACAGTCCTATCTCCTAGTAGCCAATATCAACACCATATGTCATTATAAATTTGTAAAGGCAGACAAAATTAAGTGAGATTAAGTCGGCTCAAACAAACAACAACCTGATCATATATTTGTAATCAAAAAACCAAAATTCAACATTCAGCATTACATCAACACAAATTCAGAACCAACATTCACAAACAGTGAAATATTAAACCAATATTCACAAACACTACTATTAGGCCTATAGGAAAGTACTCGATGAGCAAAAAGATCAGTTGATCCTAAAAAGTCCATCAGCAACGAGATCAATTGATCTGAATGTGCAGCAGATCCAACCTCTTCTCATCCTTTAACCTTTTGAGGTTAGAGCACTCCATGTTTCATCGCTGCCTTAATTTCACAAATCACTACAAAAATCAGGGGCTTTTAGCTACCAAATACGGCAACGGTTTTTTAATTTGTTGCTCATTGGCAACCATAATTTAATTTTCGTTGCTATTTAGCAACGGTTTTTATTTTCGTTGCTATATGTAGCAACAGATTTATAATTCTTTGCCACTTGCAACAAATTTTTTTAATTTTTGTTGCTATTTTTAGCAACTCATTTAATTTCGTTGCTATTTAGCAACTTTTCTAATTTCCGTAGCTATATTTCGGCAACTGATATAATCATGGCAACAAAAATTCCTATATTTCATTGCCAATTTTATGTTGCCGGATTTTTAATTGGTTGCTATTTGGCAACCAAATAAAATGGTTGCTAAATGGTTGCTAATTGGCAACTAAACTATTAATTTTGTTGCTATTTTAGCAACCAAAACTACAATTCTGTTGCCATATGTAACATTCATGATTGCTTTAAAAACATTTGATATACTACTTATGTTAACAATGTGTATATTTCTTCCAGGGAGCTTATGTGTTAAGATACTCCATAGTTAAGCGTGCTCAATTGGGAGTAGTCTTGAGATGGGTGACCTCCTGGGAAGTTTCTCAGTTAATTAAGAGTCCTGGATTTTTTCCCTTTTTGGAAAAAGTTGGCAACCGAAATTGTTAGGTTAGGTTGCTAGTTGGCAAAGAAAACTCATAATTTGGTTGCTATTTAGCAATGAAAATGATACAAAATTTAAAATGTTGCAAAAACTAGCAACTGATAATACAAAATTCGTTGCCATAATTGGTAACCAAAAATTAATTTGGATGCCATGTATAGCAACCAATATGGCAACTAAATTTACTTTGATGCGAGTTGGCAACCGAATTATGTAGTATTTGGTTGCTAAAATCAAATGGCGACCAGCTTTTTAGCATCCAACTGTTTTCGTTGCCAAATTGGTTGCTAACCATATTAGCAACCAATTTTTGCTTCTTAGCAACGAAATAGTGTGGTAGCTATAAGCCCGTGTTTTTTGTAGTGAATCTTGTACTTCCTCCGTTTTTTTTAAATGTGACACTTTCTATATAAGGAAGTTTGGAATTAGTTGTGACACTTTCTTTTTTGGGCAAATCTTTCTCTCTATCTCTCTCCTATCACATGGGTTCCCTTCTTTCTTTCTCTCTATCTCTTTCCTCTCCAAAATTGCCTAGGAGTCCGTAAAATTAAAAGTGTCACAACTAATAAAAAACGGAGGAAGTATATAGAAACTGGAATTAGATTGATTCCACTAGTGTAGGTTTCTTAGTTTTAGGATGGGTTTCCTCATCCTTCTAATCTGCCTTGAACTTAGGTTCCAGCTTCCTCACCCCCTTCACCACAAGAGTATTTCCCTCCAAAAAGACCTTTGCATATCCATCATGAAGTACAAGGGAAAATATGAAGTATAAGAAAATATGAAGTATAAGAAAAGAAGCAAAGGGTAAGAACAAAGAGAGACTTACTTGGCTTGCTTAAAGAAGATAAACAAGCTCCAATGCCTCGGACATATTCTAAATTGTACCTGATTCAAAGGCGACAACAAACATCGTAAAAATCATAACCTGCTACGTAAAACAAGTAGAGAGGGACAAAGTTACACGCCTTTGAATCAATTATCTCCTTCAAAAGGTCAAGTCCTCAAGTGCAATGTCAATTTCAGTTACAGGCCTTTGATTCAGTTGTTCAAGTTTGGCAGCAGGAAGCAGAGCACCCAACTTGGGAAATATAAAACTTGGCAGGAAGCATAAGAACTCAAAAAGAAAGACACTGAGAAGTTATCTACAACGCAATAATTAACTACCACCATAAACCATAAACCATAAACCATATACCATATACCAGTTTCACAATTAACTCAACAGTCCCTAACTTACAATTTGCAATAAATAACAAAAACAATTTATATCTATAATGCAATAATCAACCACAACCATAAACCATTCACATTATCACATAAAAAAGATAAGAAAACAAAAGAACGAAAGACATACCCTGATACGCATTGCTGATGCTGCCTAATTGCTGGCTATGCGTTTAGCACTTCAGGTTTTCTGCCACGATCTAGGCGCCATCAAGTCCACCACCAACCACCTCGGCCACTAGGTGTCTGCTGACAACCTACTGCCACACCAACATGTCACAACTCCACAAGACTACTGCGAAAGTGATAAAGCAAAAAAAGATCTTTCTCTTAGCCATGAAACGAATTCAACCCCCCGCCAAAATCTTTCTCTTAGCCCAGTTCTTGAAGTTAAATACCACGAGTTTTGACAGAAATTGAATTAGGAAATGTAATCAGAACAATGGGGAAGATAAATTTAGAAGACAAATTTAGGCTTATGAAAAAAATAAGCAAAAAAACAAATCAACAAAGAGAAAATAAATATAGCAGACTAAGTCATGAACTCGAACATTCGAAACAAACGATTAAAGAGATTAATTTACAAAAATAAAAAAAGGAGCTTCACATCAGCCGGGAGATACTCAAGGACGGCAGCAAGATAGACAGGCGCACCAGCACCAACACGCTCACATACTTGCTAGACTTGAAAAACGGGTGATCCATCCAACGTGACACTGAAGGTCAACTTAGCTACTCCGAATAAAAACTGCTCTAACTGCTGCTATGTTCATTTCTACATGGACTCAAAAAGAAACTGCCATTTCCACTCATCTTCACAAGGCGACTTGGAGCTAGACACCCTTGTTAGGAAGGAGAAGGATGTGGATGTTAGGCATTACTCCACCAGCTACAATGTCGATGAGAAGCATGCTCAGCTCCTCGTCGTTCGTAATAGTCCTTGCCCAGAAAAGAGCATCGATCAATAAGGTGATCTCGATCCTAACAAATACTTGTCACACGGCAATACTTGATTGATAATTAAAACAAAAGCCACATAAACTTGTTCAAAATCCAACCCAACCCACATTACTTATAGACATAGAGAGCATCAGATAATAAAACAATACCTAGATCTGTTGCATACAGAAATGAAGAAAATAAAAATCCAACAACTGAGAGTAAAGAGTAAATAGAGAGAGACAAACCAACCGAAAGAAGGAATATGAAAGTGGGGGGATTGATTCATGGTTAAGAATCAATAGTGAGAAGAAGAGGAATGGGAGGGCTGAAACCTAAAAGTCAAGGATAGAGTAGCTCAACTTGACGCTGCAAGTACTGCACATGATTGATTATCTCATCCAACACAAATGCAGTACCCAAAATATGCATTACAGTGAAAACATTAGACATTTATAAGATGGAAATAGTAATAAGCCACCTTGCTTCCCCCACAGTAATTCACTTCTTGGTATGCACCAACAACAAATGCAATAACTACCAGCAAAGTTACTACATATTCATCATGCCAAGACTAGTTCCTTAAAACAAAGTGTAGAGTAACCCCAATTCTAAAACCTTTACTTTTTGTAACTTGTTAGAACCTTTGAAATAAATAAGAAATAGATAAAACAGAAGACCAAAGAATATTGAATAATAATCCACTGATGGTCCCAGAAAGTAGAAGAGCTCACTGGTCTATTTCTGCCAGACTGGGGAGATAATATTGAATAAGAACCCAGTGATTTTTTCCATTTAATAACCTTTAGCACTAGGTAAGCCCTACTACCAAATATGTCATCCATTTAACTTGGCAATAAGCAGAGAATCCACTGATTTTCTTATTTTTCATCTCGTACTCAAGCAATCAATAACAATTCTAGAATAAAGAAGCTCAATTAACAACAATGAACAACACGAAAACCACAATATTCCCATAGCAAACAAGCATATAATCATATTACATATTAATGTAATTTGGTAATTAGACTCTTAGTCTTGTAAAGACGGTTTTATTCCTCTATATATATAATAGTGCCAGGCAACCTAAACAGGTTAGCCAATCATTCTCAATACTCGTACATGGTACCATGAGCCTAGGTTAAATTTTCTCTTCCGCACATTTTTTTAACCTCACGTTTTTTTTAATAAAAAAAAACCCTAACCCTAGCGGTTTTCCGGCAACCTCCTAGCATGGCTGCTGCCTCTCCTTCCGGCAACACTACCGCCGTCAGCGACCCTCTCACACCGGGCTCTTCTCAGCGCCCCGTCGCCACTACTGCGCTGCACGCCAGCGCGTCGTTGCCTTCAGCAGTTTTGCTGGTGTTCCCGCCAGCCACCACTACAGCACCGCTGCAACGGATGTTGTGGTGTTCACCGGCGGCAATCTTGGATTTTCTGCCGCGCCAGGGTCATATGCGCCTCTCTCTACCGTCGGTCTCCACGGTAGTCCTTTGGCTACACGCACACCCACGCGCTACCCTCCGGGGTTTGGCCCTAATTCTAGCAATGATGGGTTTGGCCCTAATTCTAGTAATGGTGGTTTTCGTTCGGAATCCACTCTCACGGCCTACAACCCTCCTCTTCTCCCGTCCGTGACGTCTCTTGTACATCTAGATATTACTCGTTTCGTGACCATCAAACTAGCATCACCCGAAGATTATCTTATGTGGAAAACACAGGTGACGTGTTTTCTTTCGACGCACCAATTACTTGGTATCGTCGAAGGTACAATTACGGTTCCTACTCCTACTTATGTTGATAATCTAGGTCAATATTTGCCTCATCCGCACTTTTATGAGTATATGAGACTTGATCAACAGATTAAGTTGTGGTTATATGCATCAATTTCTCGTGATGTTATGATGGATGTGCATGAGTTACGTACTGCTGTTGAGATTTGGAATAGATTACAGTCAAGGTTTTTGCATGCTAGTATGGCTAGATCGATGGAGTTGAAAGGTAGACTTAGTCATATGAAAAAATCGGATCAGCTGTCCATGGAAGTCTTTTTACGTGAAATTAAGATTATTGTTGATTCTTTAGCTGCTATTCAATGTCCTGTCTCTCAATATGATTTAATTCAGTATACCTTGACTGCGTTGGATCAAGATCGTGACTATGATGCCCCTGTTACTATTTTATCCTAATTTCAAACGTCCTTGACGTTTGATGACCTTCGTCCTAAGCTCTTTCAGCATGAGCAACGCATTAAGGCTATGCGTGCATATAATGATACAACTACTGCTCATCAAGCCTTAGTTGCTGTTCAATCTGGATCCTCAGGTTCACACGCCTCTACTTCGGGTGATTCGAATGCTAAAGGGTCAAGGGGGTGATAAAGACAAGAATCGCAACAACAATAGAAACAAGGGTGGTAGAGGCAATAATGAAGGTCGTGGCAATGGAGGACAGGGTGGTCGTGGCAATGCAGGCCGAAATAATGGTATGGGTAAATTATCTAACATTTCATATTTTGATTATTCTTGTGCCAATTATATTGCTAATGATTTGTCTTCAGCAGGATGTAATCCATCTAAAGGCAATTTAGCCACTACTCCTTCCTCCGATACTTGTGGTCTTTGTTGGTATCCAGGTCATCAAGCAGCCTATTGTCCTCAGTGTTTCAGTCATAGCTTTATGTCTTCTACTTCTGATGGTGTCACAAGTGCCCTAGCTACACTGTCTATTGGCGGTGAAACGAATGACTCCGTTTGGTATCCAGATTCTGGAGCCGCATTCCACAAGACCTCACAGGATGGTAAGCTATCTAATTCTCTTC
The DNA here is from genome assembly GCA_947645195.1 of Patellifolia procumbens. Classification (NCBI taxonomy): domain Eukaryota; kingdom Viridiplantae; phylum Streptophyta; class Magnoliopsida; order Caryophyllales; family Amaranthaceae; genus Patellifolia; species Patellifolia procumbens. The sequence goes on from CANSGD010000144.1 coordinate 9,527,610, forward strand.
CTTACACTGGTTCGAGTTCTATTGTTGTTGGTGATGGCACAAGACTTCCCATTAATAAACTTGGAAACTTAACTCTGTCGTCCCTTAGTCGCCCCCTTCGCCTCACGAAGGTGTGTCATGTTCCTCAGCTAAAACATAATTTGTTGTCTATTCAAAAGTTATGTCAGGATAATTCTTGCATAGTTTGTTTTAACGAGTCTTTTGTTTGTGTTAAGGACAAGACCACGGGGGAAGTTCTGTTGCGGGGAATCAGTAGGAATGGTGTCTACCCTCTTCAGCCTCACAATCTTGAGTAAGAGTCGTTTTCCCGAGTTTGTTCAGAGTCTTCCCGAGTCTGCCTAGAGTCGTCTGTCCCTGCTCTCATTGCAACCAAGGAGTCTGGAGATGTGTGGCATGCTCGCCTTGGTCATACTTCTGCTAGAGTTTTAGGAAATTTACGTTCACAAAACTTGATTTCATGTAATTCTAAATTTCATGACGATTGTGTTCATTGCAAAGTAGGAAAGATACATCGTTTTCCATTTGAGTCTGTGACTCACCGTGCTCCCTATCCCTTATATTTGATACATAGTGATCTTTGGCAATCGCCTGTTAAATCGAATCAATTTTTCAGTATTATGTGGTTTTTGTTGATGATTATTCGCGTTTTTGAAGGCTATATCCACTTAAACTGAAATCTGATGTTTATTCGACCTTCTTAACTTTTCAGAAACTTGTTGAGAATTTGTTTAATGCAAAAATAAAGTTTTTCCAAAGTGATGGTGGACGTGAGTTTGATAACACGCCTTTATTTCAACACTTCTGTGACTCGGGAATTTATTTTCGAAAATCTTGTGCTAAAAGTCAGACACAGAATGGTGTTGCGAAAAGGAAACATCGCACCATTATCTAGATGGCACGTACTATGCTTATTCAATCTGAGTTGCCAACTCGTTATTGGGTCGATGTGTGTTATACGGCTGTTTACACGATTAATCGTCTTCCGAGTTCGGCATTGCAGGGGTCATCCCCGTTTGCCAAACTTTTTCATCGTCCTCCTTCCTATGAGTTTCTAAAATGTTTTGGTTGCGCCTGTTTTCCTTTGTTTTTAGATCCTAAAATCAATAAATTATAGGCTAAGTCGATTCAGTGTGTTTTTCTTGGCTATGCATCACACTATAAGGGATATCGATGTCTTGATCCTCTTTCTGGCAAAATTTACACAAGTCGTCATGTTTTATTTAGTGAACACAAATTTCCTTATAGGACTCTTGTGTCTGGTACGATGTCTGACCTCTCCTCTGCTACTGACTACTTAGAGTTGCTTCCGGGCTTAACCTCGTCGAGTTCGTCCTTGCTTGATTCGTCTCATGACGTTCCCTTGAGTCGTATGCATGTCGAGTCTAGTGTGCCTGTCAATGTTCCTTCGAGCCCGCTTGTGCGTCTTCCCACGACCGCAGGCGAGCTGCTAAACAGCATCCAACTCACTACCAGCCCGCACACGTCGCCCGCGACCGCAGGGCATTCGCTGGCTAGCACACGCCGCCCCTAGCCGAGACGAGTGTCGTCTCGCATGCCACTGCCAGCCCGTAGCATGCTCCTGCGCCCGCAGGAGGCCTGCTGCCCCCTTCTCCCTCACACGACGTCACACCCGAGGCGTTTGTTGTGCCATCCTCGTCTAGTCTTGGGTCGTCCCCGTCTCCTATCGTCCCTCCCCCTAGGTGTCCTAGAAAGTCATCTAAGTGTGTCGATCCTACTAATGTCCATACCATGACAACTCGTTTAAAGGACGGAATCATTTCAACTAGGAATTTAATAAATTTAAAACTGATGTTGTTGAGTCTGAACCGTCTAATTTTAAGCAAGCGTCTAAAGATTCTCGCTGGCAACAAGCCATGCGTGATGAGTATGAAGCATTAATTAAGAATGATACATGGGAACTTGTGCCTCGTAACAACAATAGAAACGCTCTTGGTTGTAAGTGGGTGTATAAGATTAAATATAATTCTGACGGTTCTGTGGAGCGGTTTAAGGCCTGACTTGTTGTTTTTGATAATCATCAGCAGGCAGGTATTGACTACTTTGAAACCTTTAGTCCTGTAATTAAGCCTACTATTGTTCGCTTAATTCTAACTCTAGCTGTTACTTTTAAATGGCCTATTCGTCAACTCGATGTTAAAAATGCTTTCCTTCATGGTTTCCTCAATGAGGAATTCTATATGCGTCAGCCTCCTGGTTTTGAACATCCTTCTCAACCTCATCATGTTTGTCGGTTACGAAAATCCATTTATGGCTTGAAGCAAGCTCCTCGAGCTTGGTTCTCTCGTTTCAGCAACTTTCTACTCTCTATTGGTTTCAAGTGCAGCAGTTGTGACACCTCCATGTTCACTCTCAAACACAGTGGTCATATTAACATTCTCTTGCTATATGTTGATGATATTGTGCTTACAGGTAGTAGTTCCTCCTTGCTTCAGAAATTTATCAGTGTTCTCTCCGCCCATTTTTCTATGAAGGATTTGGGTGATTTGCATTATTTCTTAGGCATTCAGGTTTTACGTACTCCTCAGTGTTTGATGTTGTCTCAAAACAAATATGTAGTTGATCTTCTTCAGAAATTTCATCTTCAAACTGTCAAACCCGTACGTACTCCTGTTGTCTCTCGTGTCACTCTTTCTCTCTTAGATGGTAAACTTCTTGTTGATCCCACAGATCATCGTAGTATGGTTGGTGCATTACAATAACTGACTATGACTCGTCCTGATATTGCCTTTGCTGTTAATATAGTTTCTCAATTTATGCATGTGCCTCGTACTACTCACCTTCATGCTGTGAAAAGAATTTTCAGGTATCTGCAGGGAACTTCTGATTATGGGCTGTTTCTTCATAGTACTGGCTCTTCTACTGTGACTGTTGCCTACTCTGATGCTGATTGGGCCGGGTGACCAGACACTCGGCGTTCTACTACTGGTTATGCTGTCTTCCTAGGGAAGAATTTGATCTCTTGGCGCTCTAAGAAGCAACCTACTGTTTCGAAGTCTTTTACTGAAGCTGAGTATCGTGCTGTTGCCTACACTGCGGCCGAAACAATTTGGATTCGTCAATTGTTGGCTGATTTAGGGTATTTTCATCGACGGTCTACCATTCTCTATTGTGACAATGTTTCTGCTATGTATCTTACTGCCAATCCTGTTCATCACGATCGTAGTAAGCACATTGATGTTGATTATCATTTTGTTCGTGAGATGGTTGCTAAAGGTGGACTTCAGGTCAAGCACGTTCCGACACAGTTGCAGGTTGCTGATATTTTTACTAAGAGTCTTTCTTCTGAGTTGTTTTGTAAACATCGTTCCAATCTATCCGTGATTCCTCCCCGTAAAGATTGAGGGGGTGTATTAGGGTAATTTGGTAATTAGACTCTTAGTCTTGTAAAGACGGTTTTATTCCTCTATATATATAATAGTGCCAGGCAACCTAAACCGGTTAGCCAATCATTCTCAATACTCGTACATTACATCATTGATATTGAATCTTAAACGCATATTTAAATCTTATAAAACAAACACAATATGAATCAACATATTCGAAATATCAAATTAGGTTAAACACACACCAGAATCATAACAAAAACAATCGAAAATAACTAAAACGAAGCAAGATCCACAATCGAGAGGGATATAGAAGAGATTTATACCAAAATAAGATCGAAAAGGGTATTATGGTCCACTTTAACAAATTCCCCATCCCAGCTCTTGAGTTCATCAACAGCATCAATGTGCTTCTTACTTTCGAAAGGATCTCTCCAGCTCTTGAGATTAGAAAAACTGGTGATTCTGATAAAATAAAATTAACAAAAGCAAACAAATGGGAGAATGAAACAGGAAGAATCGACTAAAATTAAGAGGGAATTGAGAAAGGAGAGTGCGAGAGCTGACCTGAGCCACAGTTGTGAGAAAAAGAAAATGGAGAAAGGAGAGTGCGAGAGCTGACCTGAGCCACAGTTGTGAGAAAAAGAAAATGGAGAAAGGAGAGTGCGAGTGCTGGCATCTTTGTAGGCGCAATCATCTTCTTTGTTGAGAGCCATTGATGAAGAGAAGAAGAAGAATTATTGAGAAGGAAGAGAAAACCCTAGTAGATCGAAAGGGGGGGGTGAGAGAGAAAGCGTGATGTCGTGTCTTGTGATATGGAGCATGATGTCGCGACTTAGCTGTGGGCTCCTAAACATAGCCCGTCTCAAATCGTTTTCTGAATTGGATCAATTAGGTTTAGCTACGGGCTTTTTAGCAAGCCCGCAGTTAAAGATTAGTAGTGCAGCAACAAGTTATTTTTCCACTAGTGGGGTGGAGGAAATGTTTCTGCTCTATGTATGGACCAAGATGATCGAATGTTAACGAAAGATGACGAAAGTTATGTTCTGTTGTGTGCTCTGTGAATGGTGTGAATGGTCCTTGCCAGGAGACTGTTCAAGGTAAAAGTAATGATCTTTATTTGATTAAGTATTTCCGAACAATTACCAAAATGATGTGATATGTGCCTGTGTGTGAAAAACGTTTTCAAACTTAAAACTGTTTTTACGGGCTGGAGTAAAGTTACAAGTTTCCTACTCATTTTATAATATTTTTCTGTCTTTCCTTGTTTCTCTTCTATTTTTTTTCTTCTGAACAAAGCTCGGGTTAAGAAAGAGGGCTCAGAATCGACCCATGGAAAGGAAGTCGTTCAGGTGGACTTCGTGAAGTGTTGACCGATGCTATTAGGAACATTTATAAGGTCACTGTGAGAGAGCCATTGTGAGCTATTTTAAGGATATTGTATTCATTGTGGGCCATAACCCACAAGTTTAAAGATTCGCTTCCGATGATTATTATTCAATTATGAGTTAATTAAGGCTAATGGTATTTCATTAAGGATCCCTATTTTCGGGGCGTTACACTATCATTCACTAATGTCGAATGTACAACAAGATAGTAAACTTTTACTATTTGTATTACATATACAATTTTATTCGTGACTTATTTCTATCAAACTATTTTATATTCTAAATTATTATTTTAAATTAATATTCTAAATTGGATTCAAAACTAGTGATTATTAGAAAGATTTATGAAATTATAATATTCTAAATTATGTTCAAGTATTGAATAATTCAGTCTTCCCAATTTCAAATGTTCTCCAAAATACACAATATATATAAAAAAGGAATAACATAGTCACTTGATTGATTCAAAATCCTAATTACTTATAGTTAGCTAAACTAAATTACACATATTCCTTACCCTAAAAAATAATACACAAATTCCTTCACCTAAAAAATAATACACAAATTCCTTCTATATATCGTTTATTATCTCTTAATTTAGTTTGAATATTCACAATATACCTTCACTAAACATCCTAATTTAATATTGGAAATTATGTTCAAACTTATTGATCTTTGGAAATATTTATTGAAAATTGTAATAATTCTATATTCCCTCAAATTAAAAAAATTAAGAATTTTTTGGTTCAACCTTCAATAGCAACATAATATTTAAAAATGGAAAAATTGCCTAGAATAATGCAACCTTTTGGCAATTCACAAATAATAATGCAACCTTTCGATTATTTTGGAATAATGCAACCTTTATACCCCATTTATTTTAAATAGGGTAAAACCGGATTTAACCTAAAGAAGAGGTTAAATAACACACGTGTCATTCAGTTATTGGTTATCATAAATTATTTTTTTATAAAAAAATTATAAAAAAAAAAGATTTTAAAAAAAAACAAAAAAACCCTCCCTCTTTCCTACCCCCAGCCACGACACCACCGGAACCCAAAATGTCGCCGCCGACGAGTCACACCACCCAGAACCCCGCCGCCGACGAGTCATCCCACCCAGACGCCGACAAGCCACCACACCCAGGCACCACCGCCAAATCACGAAACCACCAAATCACGTACCTCCCTCTGTCCACGCACGAAACCACTCATACGCCGCCGCCGACGAGCTAGCCCACCCAGGCGCCGCCGCCGACGAGCTAGCCCACCCAGGCGCCGCCGCCGACGAACTAGCCCACCCAGGCGCCGCCGCCGTCGAGCCAAAGACGGGGGGGGGGGGTTGGGTTTCTAATTAAGGCCCTTTTTTTAATTGTTTTTCTGATTCAATTAGATTTCTTCAGGGATACGATTATACGAACCTTATTTTTGGGGATGGCATCATCATCGGATTCATTGCAGCTGAGGCCTTGAGGGTTTGATGCAGATGGAAGCGACCAGGGGTTGATTACAGGGGGGTGGGGGGTGGGGGGGATGACAGCAGGGGGGATGACAGCAGCGCGGGGGGAGCAGAAGTGTGGGGCTGGGGGTGGGGGGAATTTATTTTTTTTAAAATTTATATTAATATATTAATTAAAATTTAAAGTTTTAAATAAAAATTACCAATTGTTCAGGTAACCGGTCATTTGTCCTATTTAAAATAAATGAGGTATAAAGGTTGCATTAATCCAGAATAATCGAAAGGTTGCATTATTATTTGCGAATCGCCAAAAGGTTGCATTATTGTAGGCAATTTTTCCTTTACAAATTCCATTTCCCTCCCAAAAGTTCTGTAAATTCGTGTTTCAAAAAAGAGTATTCTTTATATACGTCAAGGGGAAGTAATTATAGACCGTCGGTTAGAGTTAAAATGATTATCCAAGGCAACTAAGTTTCTAATAAGTTTAAACATATTTAGAGGAGTCAAAAACTGATCCGACCCGGAAATCCAATTTGGGTGTCAAAAATTAATAAGATTAGTAATTAGCAAATGTATTTTAAGAACTATTTCCACTTCAAGAATATAATATTTGAGCATTAGATTAGTTGTATATCCATTATCTATTAAGTAATTAATTGACAAATTTTAATGACAACTTCCAGTCCAACAACATAATAATGATTAGATTAGATTAAGTTATACATCCATTATTTATAAAGTGATTGGTAATTAGCAAATTTATTTCAACAACTAACTTCATAGACTAAATGTTGCTCTGCTTTGCAACTACTTCGCTATTAGGTTGCATCTGCACTGTGCAATGATCACAAAACTCAGCAATTAGGGGCATGTTATGTTCGTCTAATTGTAGCTGAACTGAATTAAACTGAACTGAACTTATTGGAGCTGAACTGAACCGAAATGAACTTATTGGAGTTGAACTGAAAAAAATTGTAATTTGCTAAACATCAAAAATCCGTGCAAAGTGTATATTGGTACGGAAATATTTTGTAGCAAAAGTGGGTGTAGCAAACTGAATTTTGCAACGGAGGAAGAAGATCCGTAGCAAGATTTGTTACGGCTTTGTTATTTTCTATCCGTAGCAAAACTTTAATCCGTAGCAAACCATATTCCATAGCAAAATTTTGCTAACGTTTTATTTTCTACCCCCATCCTGACCCACTCCACCCCATAAATCCCATCGAAATGCCATTCGTGAGAAACGCAAGCGAGACAAGGTTGTGGAAAGTGGAGTAGTTCCCAACTGAGCTATATATTGCACATACTCGTAGTTGGCTTATGTTCTTCATATTTCTTCTTAATATTACATTGTCAATCGTATTCGGTAGCAAATTTTCTACGGAATCGTATTCGGTAGCAAATTTTCTACGGAATCGTATTCCGTTTCAAATTTTTGCTACGGAATCGAATTCCGTTGTAAATTTTTGCTACGAAATCGTATTCCGTTCCAAATATTTGATACGATTTAGTTATCCGTAGCAAATTTTGCAACAGATATAATTTTCCGTAGCAAAATTTGCTACGGTATTGAAAAGTAGCATAGTTTGCAACGGAATTGAAATCCGTTGCAAAGTTTGAAATAGAATACAATTTCGTTGCAAAATTTGCTACGGATTTCTATCAACCACAAAAAATTCGTAGCAAAAACTCGTTTTTTGTAGTGCTTATTGGAGCTGAACTGAACTTATTAGAACTGAACTTATTGGAGCTGAACCGAATTGAATTGAATTCAATTGAATTTAAATAAATATATATATAATAAGTAAATAATTATTATTATGAATATTAAATAATGAGTATTTATAATTCTAAGTAATAATAATTAATAATTAATAATTTTTAATAATATTAAATGAATAATGATAATAATTTTTTGATGTTATTAAATAATAGTTATAAATAAATATTAGTAATAATGATAAATTAATTTTTAAAATAATAATTACCGATAATAATATTAAACTAATAAGTAATGAGTAATTACTATTATTATTTTTGATATATTAATACTTGATGAGGATGGTATAATAACAATAATATCTAAAAAGTAATTAATATTACCATGATAATAAAATTATCAATTATAATGATGGTTAGCTTAAAAAGTGGGTTGGTGCTTCTAACCAAACCACAATTTGTGATGAGTTGCTCTATAACATTTATAAACCAAACGCCACCTCAAACCGCTAAAGTATCTTTAATATTCAACGTAACTACAATGGTGTACCTTAAATAGTAGTACTTCAGTATTATTAGCAACGTTGTAATTTTTAAATATATTCTAGCTTTTGTAGCTTATTTGTATGATGTACTAGTGAATATCTAGTCGGTAAAATAAAACAACAATTGCAAATTAAAATACTCATATTGACATGAAATTTGGTTAAAACGAGCACCAATATAAACCATGCTCAGCCATAATAATAATAGTAATAATAACGAGTAAGTATAATAACAAAATGATATATAAAAATGATATATAAAAATAATAATAAGCTATAGCAAAAAAATAACAATAATAATAATAATAACAACAATAATAATAATTATAATAAGTAAAATTAATTAGACCAAAAATAATGATAATATTAAACAAAATGGTCAAATGAAATGATAAGGAATGGAGCTGAAGTGAACTGAACTTATTAGAGGTGAACTAAACTGAACTTATTGGAACTGAACTGAACTTATTGGAGCTGAACTGAACTAATCATAAGCTGAACAAAAACAAGCCCTGGGTCTCATGATCATCCCCCTATTTTCCAATCGTTTATCAGGATATGTAATCTAATCACGCAGTTTCCGCTTTTTCATTAATATAATTTATATCACCTGAACTCTAGATATGTAGATGTAAACCAAACAAAATCAAAGTGGCATTTTCCGGATTTGGCCTGATAAGTATCTCAATGAGCAGAGATTAACCAGAACAGCTCCTAAATTTAATAACCAAAAAGATCCAAGCAAAAAAGATAATAGAAATACAATTGGGTTCAACAAGTACTATCTATTAAAATCGTCTACAATTTCATTAATCAAAATCCAGAGCACATATACGGAGCTTAGATAGAGATAATCAACTAAATAAACATACAACTATTTCCTCATTGTTGGTAAGCTTTCATAGTGGAATTCAACCATAAAAGCTCCAGATCTGGAACTTTTATGGTTGAATTCCACCATTTAAACCCCTAAACAATGCTGCACCAAATCTGAGAATCAAAGAGGACGGAAAGAAATCATTATTGTTGTGAAATTCAAGTAGAAGCCTGGAATAATCGAGATAATTTATTGAAGTATATAGTTGTCGGAATATGTTAGGGACTTACTTAGTTGGTTAAGTATTTCCTTAATCTTAGAATTAGTTAGTTATTGAGTTTGTTAGAGTGTATTAGATATAAATAGTTTACTTTGTGCTTATTTTCTTTTAACACAACAATAATAAAATGTAGCCTTACTACTCCTCTCTGCTTCTTTCTTTTCGATCTCTTCTTCCCTTCATCTCTTTCTCCTTTCAAGCTCCATCAATGGAGTAAAATACCAGATTTTAACATGGTATCAGTGCAGGAAGTTCCTGATTTGATTTTCCGCATTGTGTTGATTCGTTATCACTCTAATTGTATTGTGAATTTCTGACAATTCCTTTCGTCTGTTCTTCACATTAAATCTGAGTGTCAACGATTTTTTCCTGTAATATCTTCAACAAATTTCTTGCCAATTTTTCAGAAATTTCAGTTCCACTCTTCTTCATTTGCCGCAATTATCAAATTTGTTGATTTAACCTCCTTTAATTGCTGTAATTCGTGATCGAATTTGTTACATTTTGAGTCAAAATTTTGACCTAATTTTCGCTATTCATCAACCTTCCCTAAATTTCTTGTTCATATCTCTCAATTGGCTTTTTTCTTACTGAAATTCTGCTGAAACCTTTCACCAATTCATCATTTCTTACTATTTTCTTAAATATGGGTTCAACTTTCGTTGTTTGAGTTGGCGTTCACCAATTTGTGATTCAGTTGCTCGAAATTTCATGGGTTTGCAAGTTTTGGGTATCAAAGACTTAAAGTCTGTTTTCGATATATCGAATATGAGTTTGGGTATTGTTGATTTGATGCAAGAAAGTTCTACAGTTAGAGTTGATCAAAGTTTTAATTGAGTTTCTTGCTGATCAGATTTTGCGTCCTTCGTGTTCTTGTCGTTTATTCTGGTTTGACTTCATCCCTTCTCTTCTTTAGAGACTCATGTAGTTGCAAAATGATTGTTGAGGTTGTTGTGATGTTTTCCTTTTTGTTGGATGATGTAGATGAATTTGTTTGATTTTCTGGTGTGGAATGGTAGTTGGGGTTTTGTTAGGTGTTGTTGGTGTTGTTGCCCACCTTATTTTATTATGGTATTGGGTTTGTTTGAAGCCCTTGTTCAAGTTTTGGATAATTTTCCTTCTTTATAGATACGGGGAACGGTTCATTTTCACAAAATTCTGATTGTGCTTGAAGCTTGTTGCTTAGGTTGAATTGTTGTACTTTGGTCTGAATTCTGAAGATGATAATTGCGTATGAGATTTCTTGGTTTATTAGAATTTTGGTTGTTTTGTGATCATTTGGTTTTTCTGGGTTGCAATCGGTGCCGTAATTTTCACATTGGATTCTGCCATCAGTTTGTTGTTTTGGCTTTCGTTGTATAGGGTGGTTGATCTTGTGTTGGGTTGGAAATCATTTTCCATGCTATTTGTGATCCATTCTTCTTCGATTCTTCAATTGGTTCTATGTTTTTTTATCATCCCTTTTCTTTCGTTCAAGTTTACTTCTATATTCAGATCTTCACTGATCTTAAATCTTCTCTGTAATTGCTCTTTTGATCACGTTCAAACTTCTTGATTCTTTACTCATTTCTGTTCAATTTTATTGTGGCCGTTTGAGTTCATTATATGACTCAGCGAGGTCTTTCGTTCTACGATTATTTGTGATCTCTTTTGCTCAAAGCCTATTTTGTTCGGTTCTAAATCTTTGTTCTAAGCCTACTTTGTTAGGTTCCAAACATCAGTCTTATGACTATAACCTCAAGTTCATCAGTCTTATGATTATAACCTCAATTTCATCAGTCTTATGACTATAACCTCAAGTACATCAGTCCTATGACTATAACCTCAATTTTTTGTTGTGCCCATAGAGGCCTTTGTTGTGATCTCTAATAATTGTTTTTTTTTACCCCATAGATGATCCTTTTGTTTCATTGATCCTTAGAGATCAAATTTATAATCCATTGTCTTCTCTTGTCGAGACCCATTGAGGCTCATGTCTTCTCATTCTCTTATCACTCTCAAAACACATTTTCCCTCCATTTTAACTCTCATTTCTCTCCTATTTCTATTGCCTTTCATAATTAAAGGTGTATGTTTGTGATTGGTGTGGTTGGTTGAAATGGTGTATTTGGAGGATAGGAAGTTACAAAACACTCGGGTTGTTAGTTGATGGGTGGTTGGTGCATACTTGGGCATTTGCTGGTTTGCTCTTTTGGACAATAACAAGTTGTTATGTCAGCTTGGTACTTGTGTTGATATGAGTTGCATTGCTTGGTTGATTTGTGGCTGATTTAGGGATCGCTAGCAGCATTATATGGTGATTTTTAGTGGCTGGTTAGTAGTGTTTAACTGATTATCTGTGAGGACAGATTTGTAATATGTTGAGGCCAAGCTTCTTGTCATTTGGGGTTGCATTTTAGCTTTTGGCCGTGGCTCAGTAAGAGTACTAATGGTAGTTTGTTGATGGCATTTGGCGGTGTGGATACTGGTGTTGAGCAGTGGTTGTGCGCATGGTGTATGACAAGCAAACTTTAATGGCATGTATTGGATGTCACTTGGTCAAGTTTGGTCGGATGTATTAGAGTTCATAGTTTTTATTGGCAAGGTTGGGGTACATTACATGGTCAATTATATGGTTTACATTACACAATCAATGATTTCCTTGTTTTGCAAATATATGTTGGTAAGATTTGTCAAGGATGCATCACATTAGGTGGCAGGCCATAGTGGAATTTCACCTCCACTTTTGTTTGAAGTAGACATCCAAAATCTTCAAGCTATGGAGATTGTTTAGCTAGCCACCAAGAGCATTTCAGATTTTGTCTACCAACGGTTGCTGCTTGAAGCCTTTTGTTAATGCTGAACTTCAAACGACAAATGATTTTTAACCATTTTCAGTTTGAGGGGGGATGTTGAAGTATATAGTTGTCGGAATATGTTAGAGACTTACTTAGTTGGTTAAGTATTTCCTTAATCTTAGGATTAGTTAGTTATTGAGTTTGTTAGGGTGTATTAGATATAAATAGTTTACTTTGTGCTTATTTTCTTTTAACACAACAATAATAAAATGTAGCCTTACTACTCCTCTCTCCTTCTTTCTTTTCGATCTCTTCTTCCCTTCATCTCTTTCTCCTTTCAAGCTCCATCAATGGAGTAAAATACCAGATTTTGACATAATTGAAACAATTTATAATTCAAAATCTCCCATTCCCGTTGAAGTCTAGTAGGAAAAAAGAACAAAAAGAATACTAATTTTCCTAAAACAATTCCTGTAACCTTGAGGAAAAGAAGAAAGAAAAAAAAAGTTCCTTCTGGTTGATTGAGTGGTTAGGTACTGATGTGAAGAGAGGAGAGAGGAGTGAGGAGGTGAAAGGAGACGGGAAGAGAGGCATTAAACTAGGGTTTTTGGGTTTATAACTTTATATTGGTGTGTGGGTAGGATTATTTCTGAAATTTTGGGTTTAAAGAGGAAAAGGAGGAACGAAATTTCATTTTTTATTTTTCATTTTTGAATGCTTTTGATTTCTGAACGAAATTTTATTTTGGTATTGGCTACAATTTTCAACACTATTGATTTTGAATCCAATTTTTAATACGTCTCAATTGCATTAGTCCTAATTTTATTATCACTACTAACATATTGTATTAATTAAGGGCCTGTTTAGATTTACTGAAAACAACTGAACTGAAGTGAACTGAATTCAACTGAACTGATTAGAGCTGAATTGAACTGAACTAAACTGATTGGAGCTGAACTGATTAGAGCTGAACTGAACTAAACTAAACTGAACTGAATTGAATTAAATTGAATTGAATTTAATTTAATAAATATATAAATAATATTTAAACAATAATAATATGAATATTAAATAATAATTATAATGATAAGAAATAATAATGAATAATAATAATTGTATTTTGGATATTAATAATATTAATAATCATAAATTAATAATAATAAATTAATAATAATAATAATTAATGATTATAATGATAATTAATAACAATTATTTTATAGTATTTGTATTAATATATTAATACCTGATTATGATTATATAATAACAATAATATCTAAGAATTAAATTAATATTACTATTAGAATAATTAGATTTAATTATATATTAATATTTAGTAATAAAATAATGATTGGTTCGGACCGTGCAAAATTACATCATAAACCGTTTTGATGTGATTTGATTGGATTATGGGGTGAAAACGCGGGTTTGTTTGTGCTTTTAACCTAAACCATGTTCCTCCCTAATGATAATAATAATAATAATGAATAAAGCTATAATAAACAAAATAATATACAAATAATAATAATAATACTTAATAATAATGATATAAAAATCAATAATAATAGTATAATAATAAGAGCAATTAGTAAAATAAATTAGACCAACATAATAATATTTAACAAAATGGTTATAAAAGAATGGAGCTAAGCTGAATTGAACTGAACTGAACTGAACTGATTAGAGCTGAACTGAACTGAACTGCACTTAAGCTAAAATGAACAGGCCCTAAGCGTATAAATAATAGCTTACGTTTATACTCCCTCCATCCTATTTTGGATTATGAATGTTTTTTAGTTATGCTTACTTTTTACTAAAAGTTATTACTATTCCTTCTAATGACTTTGGGTTTTCATTAATTATAATATTATTATTGATTATTATTAGGAACCTTATATTATTATTATTTATATCTTTTTGGGTAATTAAGGTGAAATTTTAATAAAAATTTTAACTATTAGTATCACGATTATTAATTGGAGTTAAATTATCTTAATAATATTTATTAGGAAAAATTGACTGGAATAATCCAAACTATACTCGTTCGGCCAAGAATAATCTCAACTATGGGTTATTCCTGTATAATCCCAACTATTGGGGAGGTCCGCCACAAACACCCCCATGTGACTTGCAACCTGTTAACAAGGTAAATTTTTTTTTATTTTTTTATTTTTTTTACTCCACCAACACTTGCACATTCAATTGAGGTAAACATCCACCACCGTCATATCTCCCCTATTCTCCTTCTCCACCACCACAACCACCCTCAAAACCACTCTCTTCCGCCCCAAAAACCACCACAGCATCCTCCACTCCACCTTCACTCCCTCATTCTCCCTCAAAACCACTTCTCTACTCCACCAAAACCAACACAACCCCCACCATCACCGCTTCCATTTCTGTCGGCACTAAACTCCCTAACTCCACACTCTCTTACCTAGAATCCTCCAATGAAGTCCAAACCCTAACCATCTCCGACCTCACCGCCTCCAAGAAAACCATCCTCTTCGCCGTCCTTGTGCCTTCACCCCAACTTGCTGTCAAAAACACCTCCCCGACATCGTCGATAAAGCCGCCGAGCTCAAATCCAAAGGCGTCGAGAGAAAGAGAGAATTGGGACTAGAGGAAGGGAGGTTGCAGTGGAAGGAAGAGAGTGGTGTTGAGGTGGTTGTTGTTGGGTGAGGTTGTGATGGTGTCTGGCGAGGCTGGGCAACAGATGATGGGCGAGAGAGAAGGAGGACGGGACTGCTGCTATTTGCGGTGGTTGTTGGTGGGTTGAAGAGGGGGAGAGGAGGAGGGTGCTGAGGCAGTTGGCTGATGGATGGTGCTGGGGGTGGTGACGAGGGGAAGGGTGGTGGCTGGGAGTGGTGGCGAGGGGAAGGATGGTGACTCTAAGTGATACAGGTTGAAGGTGGGGAAGGAAGGGGGTAAAAAGGGAGGGAAACTTTTAATTTTAAAAAAATAAAATTAATTATAAACACCAATTAAAACGTGACACGTGGCAAGTTGACCTGTTAAAGAAGTTCCTTTCAGGTCACGGGGTATTTGTGGCGGATCTCCCCAATAGTTGGGATTATACAGGAATAACCCATAGTTTGGATTATTCTTGGCGGAACGAACATAATTTGGATTATTACAATCAATTTTTCCTTATATTATTAATTAGAGTGAACTTATCTTAATAATAGTTTATCTATAACTATTGTGAGCTGGAATTTTTATAACTTCTTAAGGACAACTAATGTTACAGTTTATTGTTTACAAGTGAATAACTAGTAAGTTATAAAATACTAAAAGCTACTAGTTCATTGCTTAAACTTTACCATCCAACGATTAACTATTTGATCTACTAATAAAGTGTATAGCTAATATGTCGTCAATACTATTACTATTTCTCTAAAATTGTAGTGTTGTGGCGATAATGCGTAACTTTTGACTATTACCTAATGAACTAACATAGTGGTGATTGATCCATTACACTAATCTTAATCATTGATCTAATGTATTGATGGTTCATCTAATACACATATATTAACTATTATTTTTTCATTGATCTAATACGTTCCCCCTAAGTATCGAACTCAATGATGTGAGATATTGATAACTAATCTTATACATAGATTTTAACTATAATATCCAATAATGTAATGATGATTTATGTAATACATAACTCTTAGATATCTAACTCAATAATGAAATATATTGATATGATTTATCTAATAATAAATTATTATCAACTATCTTATTCATTGATATAATACATGGTTCTTAAACATGTAATCCAATGATGTAATAAAGTGATGGCTGATCTACTGTATAAACCTTAATTATATTATTCATTGATCTTGTATATTGATGATTGATATAATTCATGACTTTTTAACCGAAGTCAACTGAATTGAAGCCAACCGAATCGTTTGGTTCCAACCAGAATCGAACCGAACAACCGAATTGATACCTCTAATAATAATAATACATTGATAATTGAACTTTCAATGACTGAGCCATTATTCCCATAGTTTTGTTGCAATTCATAATTGGTCCAACTCCAACCCAAGGTATATTGATAACTTTTTCGTGCCGAGATTCTAGACATAATCTGACCGAACGTAATCGATTTAAAGTTGATCCGACCCAAATTTGATTGACTCGAACAAATCTGATATGATGTTAACTTCATTTGAACATAACGTGACTCGTACATAACCCGATTCGACATCGACCGGACCTAGACCTGAAACAAGATTGATCCAAACTAGACTCGATTCGAGGTTAACTCGACCTGAGCATAAGCTGATTCGGGGTTGATCTGACCCGATCATAACCCGACCAAGAGTTGACCTGACCCGGACATAACCCGATCCGAGGTTGGGTCGACCCGATCATAACCTGATCCAAGGTTGAGTTGACCAGGGCATAACCAATCCGAGGTTGACCCGAACAGACATAGACCCGACCCGAACCTTCATAACCGATTTACAAACCCTACCCAATACTGACACGACCCAAGTTCAAACCGACTTGAACCAGACTTGAATCCGAAAGTGGTTTAGACCTTAACCAACCCGACCCAAAAGTGGCCCGACCCATACCCGACCCGATCTACCTGGTTGGATAACCCAACTTGATTCGACCCAAGCGACACCCGATCCACACACCCGAATGGACAGCCCTACTCCTAATCTCCACCACTGTAATGGAACACGGTGTCATCCCTAGTTAGAGATGGCAATATCCAATGGATGATCCATCACCCGCTCCACCCGAAAAACAAAAAGGGTGTAAAACTGAGGTAAACGGATGATGGACGGGTGGTGGGTGAATGTGTGACGGGTGATGGATGGATTAGGGTGAGAAAGTTTCATCCATCACCAACCTATCACCTGTTTATCACCCGCTCCATCACCCATTTCTTACATTTTCTTAAATATCTATCATTTTGTTTACATTAGTATAATTTTTTTCCTTTTCGATTATTATCGACATGTTTTCATAAACTTAACTTATCTTAATTTGACATGAAGTTAATATATAAATTGTAATTTTTCAAATTTGGTTTAACTTTTCTCGTTCAATTATCTTAAATGGACGATCACCCTATCCACCCGATTCAGCCGCGGGTGGTGGATGGATGGAATACGGGTGATGGTCTTACTAGGTGACGGATGGATGGATGAGATTTGGTCTAACCCGGTGATGGATGCGGGTGATGGCTCACCCGACCCAAATCCCACCCGTTGTCATTCCTATCCCTAGTGAAGGGAAAAGACGCTTTTTGAAGTTTCGCCATCATCAACAATTGCACGTACTAACAACTTCAAGTCAAGGAGGAGCACGATGTAAGAAAGTAATAGGAGATCTGGTGTCCACCCCACCTCAAAGCCCAATGGTAAGAGAAGGAAAAAAGTTTCAGTTCAACTACGAATTATGCGGGTAAGAAGAGGACGTATGAGTCTTAGAAAGAGGCCCTTTGTTAATGTGTGTCAAACTATGAGTCTAGATAGGTACCCGCAAGTCTCACAGTCTAGACTAGGTCAAAGTGTTTCTATTAAATTCGAAGTCTTGTACAGTTGCTCGTCCTACTCGTGAAATGGCCATAGGCCTAAGTAACAGAAAGTTTATGTGTGTTAGTGTTTAAACTCTAATAACAAGGCTCTCGATAATCTAGCTTGTAGAGCTAGAGACTAGGCTTGAGTTAGAAGGTAGCTTGCACAAGGATCACACTGCATCTGTTTGGGACAATTTTGAGGTAGAATAAAGCAAATTAAATCGTTAGTGAAAGAAATATCAAAACTGACATATGCTCACTATTCTGTTCATATCTTTTGATAGAATTTGATAACCAAGAAATTCTAGTTGGTTCGAAAAGTAGACTTCAAGAGTTTTTCAATGATAGGTGACGCGCCCCAAACCGACCTCTGATTGATAAAATAAGACCTTCTCAAGTTGACCCAATTTCGTTAGTACTCCGCTCGATTGGAGTGGGCGACCAAAATTCGTTAAAACCGCCCGATTGGCCGTGTTCGCCTGATGAGACCAGGTGGTGTGCAATTTCTGACGGTCGACGAATTTCAATATCTAGCATTGCCGGATGGGATCATTGATAATTTTCACTTTAGTTTTTATGTAAAGGCTAAAGGCTACTCACGACTAAAAAAAATAGATTGGTCACTATTAGAGTTTTTGAAAAAACACGAGGTTGCCTATAAGAATATTCCAAATAAGATTACCTCCTTTGATTTGATAACACTTAAGAATGAGAACAAGACGGTATAATAAATGCTACGAGTGTCTATAACTTTGTGTTCCACACTGATATTAAACAAACTAATAGATCATGAATGTAAATAATTCATCCGTAATATCATAAGTATTTTACAGGAAGATTGCAAATGAAGATATTGTGTCGGGAGATGAATCACGTCACTTGACGACGACATGTGAATGCTTACGGTGCGATATAGCTTATAAGTACGGCTCAGACCATGAAATTTAGCGACACGAATGTATGAAATTCTTTGTATGATGATCAATCATCCGATAGGCGAGAAGAATGAATTTGCCAATTGGAATGAGAAACTTCATGACAAAAAACTGGTGCATGAGCACTATCAACAATGAGCACATAACCGAAGTGACGATGGCGATCCAGGGTACAGTGTTGATGGTTGTTACGTACACACCCGTCATGAAAGTCAAAAGAGTAGTATAGAATGCAGCTTGGAGCAATAATATGCTCATATCCAACAACACCACAGATTTCCCTCTGTTACCAGTTGTCGTAATCCAGAGGAGGAAGAACAGGACCATCATAGATAAGCACATAGCTACTACGTCTGACATCATAAAAACTTGGAATGCTGCCTCTTTCATAAACATAGGAACTCCGGTCTCTTGGTTTAGCCCACCCGGTACAGTAAATGCTGCTGTAAATGTAATTGTCGTCAGAAGAGCAGCGGTTACACCAATCATGTTCACATACTCCTTTATTTCTGTTGTAGGAACGCCCCACATGCTCCGAAAGCCTAGCAGTGCGTATTCCTTCCCAACGAATGTTTCAAACTGTAACCCCTCTCCCCCAAACAACAAAAAACAATTAAGTTTTTTAAAAATAAATAAAATATTAGAATTAAATCCATGCGATACGTACGAAGACAATTAAAATTTTAATTCGTGAAACAATTAGAATTTTTTCTTTTTCGGTGTTCACCCCCTCTTCTCATTAATAATTTTTATACTATAGGGAAGAGCGGGGTGAACATAAAAAATTTAAAAAGAAGAAAACAAAAAATAAACCAAGATTAAAGCTGATGTAATCAAGGAACCCGATTTTTTCTTTTTCATTTTTCTAAAAAAATATCACTCTTTTAGACCTATTTTTTTCAATTTTGCAAAATTCTTACATGTTACTATTTTCGAATGCATATCATGCATATAAGACTAGTAAAGATTAAAAGATATATGGCAGCACAATCAATGGAGAAAGCAACATTGAGCTTTACAAATTTGAATTTTTTAACAAATGTTTTTGATTTGAAGTTTTTATATGGAAGTACCTAAAAATTGAGCACTTTTGAAAAAAAAGCACTTTTATAAGTAATTTTTGGATATTACCTAAAGTTTGCAATTTAATAAATTACCACCTAAACTTTGCTGTTTGCTTAAGAACTCCTCTCACTTAACGTTGAGTGGCCCCCAATGTCTTCCTCTAACCTCCCCCTTTCTCTTTCTTCTCGTCGGCAACAATGTCAACCTCCCCAGTTCAATCTTAACAAAACCACCTCTTTTTCCCCACCGACAATAACTTTTGGGGTTTTGAGTTTCTTTGTCAATTTCAATGGCAGATTGTGGTCAATGTTTGTAGGTGCAGAGGGAGGGGGAGAGAGAGCGATTTTGGAGTGAAATTAATGGTGGGTGTGGGTTTTGGGAATTGTGGTCGAGGTTAGGGATTGCTGGTGGGAAGAAAGAGAAAGGGAAAGGCTGGAGAAAGATAGTGGGACCCACTTTAAAAAACATTATGGTGGAACTTTTGTAGAAAAATGAAAATTTTAGGTGATAATTATAAAAAAAAACATATATGTGGGAGTTATAAAAAACTTGTAAATTTTAGGTGATATTATATCAAAAAAATCCTACTTTTTTTAATAAAAAATAAACTATGGCAAAAACTTTGAGCAGCATCACATTTTTTTACAAGCTAGGTTAGTTAAAGGGACACTTTATGATTTTCCCTTCTAAAGTTGTATGCAGAAAGACAACTACATCCCTATTAACTTTGGTTCCCTTCTATGCAACTTATTTTTACTTATCTGAACTTATCTGAACTTATCTTAAGTATCTGAACTTATTTGACCCTATTTAAACTTATAAGGCCTGAAAAGAACTTATTAGACCTTAGCTTATTAAATGAAACCTTAGCTTATTAGACCTTATTTGATGTTATTAGAACTTATTCGATCTTATTATTAAACCTTATTGGACCTTATCTGAATTAGGGGTGAAAATGCGCCTAACCTGTTCGCTAGCAGTTCAGGCTCGACTCATTCAAAACTCAATCAAAGCTTGCCTCGTTGTGGCTCGGCTTGAGTTCGAGTTCGGCTCGAGACCTTAACAAGCCGACCTGCGTTATGCTAATCTCATCTCGAAAAGATCGTGAACATGCTCGATTATTCTTTTATATATTGAAATATTATATTTATGTATGAATCTAAAAATATATTTTTACCATATAATACGAGTACTCAATAATGAGCTAATAGTTTTAGTTTTTAAAAATAAATTCAAAAGTAAAAATATTCATTAATAAAATAATAAAGTAGACAAATAAACTAAGGATAATAATGAGTCAAACTTGTTCGTGAACAGCTCAACAACGGCTTGGTCAACTCTTAGTCAAAGCTCGGCTCAATAACGACTCGGTTCATTAAGTTTTCAGCTCGGCTCGAGTTTGAATAAACTTAAATGAACATAAGCCGAGCTAAGTAGAGTTCGGGGTCGATTCATTCAATAATCACCCCTAATCTGAACTTATTTGAACATATCAAAACTTATAAGAACTGAAAATAAGTTGAAAAGAACGGACTCTTTATCCTCAACACCCTCCCTCTTTATCCTGAACACCCTCCCTCTTTATCTTCCATTTCCCAAATGAATGTCATTCGCTCTTTTTCATTAATTTACCATTACCAGCACATTGAAAATTCGCTGCCCTCACCTTCATTATTTACCCAACTTCATCTATCAACGTTATAGAGGGAGATTTTTAAGGTAATTTCGTTCCGACAAAAAAAATCTTTTGGATAAACTGTTGAGAACATAGAATCAATGTAGAAACTAGTTTGCAAACATCAACATTAACAATGAAAGCCAACAACCAAGCAAGCAAGCAATCCAACAATAAATGAGGAAATAAATGAGAGAGAGGGTTAAGTAATGGCACCGTGGGAAGACCCGAGAATCCGGGAGTAAAAACCCACAAGCACTAAGGAGTAGTATTGATCTTGATGATTGATTGAGGGAGATACAAGCTATTTCAAGCTACACACACAAAGGCACAAAACCCTAGAAATTCTCTCTAGCCTCTTGATTTGTGTGATATTATGTCATATATACAAATGGGGAAAAGAGGGGTATTTATACTACCCCCGAAAATAGCAAAACGGCTTCACGTGAGACGAAATACGCGAAAACAGGGTGCAGGAACAGGCGCCCGTCGCGACCCGCGACCAAAAGCTGCCAAGTGCTCCCTTTGCTCCTTCCTTGCACCTCATGAGCCCTTCTTGTCACCTTGGCTCTTAGCCATCTCCACACCATAGACCTGACAATCTCCCACTTGGAGATCGGTCTAAGACCATGCTACTAACATCCCCAACACATCTCTCATCATCATCAATCATCTCATCAATGTTTCACCATAGCGCCCCCACCATTACAACGATCCACCACTCATGGATGGAGCCCAATTGAGGTCCTACACAACCCCAATTTCTCACAAGTTACAACCTTCGTGAGCATGTCCGCCGGATTCTTCGATGACAATCTTCTTCAAACACATAGAGCCATCCTCCACTAGACTCCTAGTGTAGTGATACCGCCTCTTGATGTGTTTAGTGCGATAGTGAAACATAGGATTCTTATCCAATTGCACCGCACTTTGGCTATCACTATGCAACACACAAACCTCTTGCTTCATACCCATTTCCTCAAGGAAACTCTTCAACCACTCAATCTCCTTCCCCGCCTCCGACATAGCAACATACTCGGCTTCCGTCGTTGACATAGACACACACTTTTGGAGCTTGCTCATCCAACTAATGGCCGTACCACCAATAGTAAAAACATACCCCGAAGTGCTTTTGCTTGAGTCATAGCATCCCCCGAAATCGGCATCCACAAAACCTTCAAGAACAACTCCATTCCTCCCAAAGCAAAGAGCCATACTAGAAGTACCCAACAAGTACCTCAAGAGCCATTTCACGGCCTCCCAATGTCGCTCACCCGGATTTGACATGAACCTACTCACAACTCCCACCGCATGGGCAATGTCGGGCCTAGTACAAACCATAGCATACATCATACTCCCCACGGCCGAAGCATAAGGAAAAGTGGCCATCCTTTCCTTTTCTTCCTTTGTCTTGGGTGAATCCTCCTTTGTCAATTTGAGGTCCACCGAAAGAGGTGAGCTACGAGGCTTCGCATCAACCATGTTAAACCTCTTTAACAACTTCTTGACATACTCCTCTTGAGACAACCTCAACAAACCCGCCGATAAGTCCCTAGAGATTCTCATGCCAAGTATTTGCTTGGCCTCACCCAAGTCTTTCATCTCAAATCTCTCCGACAACTTCCTCTTCAAGTCATTCACAAACTTCATGCTAGTACCCGCAATGAGCATATCATCAACATACAAAAGCAAATAAACATAACCATTTACGTACCTTTGAAAGTAACAACAATGATCGCCATCCGTTCTCACGAAACCATTGCACAACATGAAGCTATCAAACTTTTTGTACCATTGTCTTGGAGCTTGCTTCAACCCATATAGCCTCTGTTTGAGCTTGCATACCATGTCTTCCTTTCCCCGAACTTCAAACCCTTCCGGTTATTTCATGTAGATTTCTTCTTCCAAATCACCATGCAAAAACGCCGTTTTCACATCCATTTGCTCAAGGAATAAGTTTTCCGAAGCCACAATTGCCAACAAAATTCTAATGGTAGTCAACTTCACAACCGGAGCAAAAATCTCATGAAAGTCAATGCCCTCCTTTTGTGAAAAACCCTTCACCACAAGTCTTGCTTTATACCGAATACTACCATCCGGCTCATCCTTCTTGTGAAAGATCCATTTGCATAAAAGTGCTCTCTTGCCCTTAGGCAAGTCAACCAACACCCAAGTGTCGTTCTTCTTCAATGAGCTCATTTCCTCACTCATTGCATGCTCCCACTTCAACGAATCACCCAACCTCATTGCTTCAACATAACA
This sequence comes from Patellifolia procumbens, assembly GCA_947645195.1. Lineage (NCBI taxonomy): Eukaryota > Viridiplantae > Streptophyta > Magnoliopsida > Caryophyllales > Amaranthaceae > Patellifolia > Patellifolia procumbens. The sequence goes on from CANSGD010000144.1 coordinate 9,551,420, forward strand.
TTCCGGCTCACCGGAATTCGTCAACAACAAGTAATTCACCGAAGTCTTCTTTATGGGGTGGTGGTGTGAACCTATTCGGTGCTTTAGAGAGCCTTGATGTTCTCCTCACCGGTGGCGGTGTCTTTGGTTCCTCACGAACCTCACTAGGTTCACCTTGAACCTCAACCTCCTCCATCTCAAAAGTATCCTCATCTTCCTCCGATTCACTAGAAACCGGATCATCCGGAGTTTGCACAACATGTTGAGGAGATGCATGTTGAATTGGCACATCTTCATCTTCGCTTCCAATTCTCACATCACCATCTAGCTCAACAACCTCTCGCTCACTCTCAATGGATTCATTTTCAACGGACTTTCCACCAAAGTTATCCTTGTACAAGGAATTCTCATCAAAGGTCATGTCACAATGCCTAATAACCTTGCGGTTACTAGGATTCCACACTCTATAGCTATACTTCTCATCACCATACCCCACAAAGTAGCATTTCATGGCTTTAGGGTCAAGCTTGTCTCTCTTTTCGGATTGCAAATAGGCCACACACCCAAAGGTCTTCAAGTGAGCGTAGGACACCTCCTTACCACTCCACTCCTCCTCCGGTATCTTGAACCCCAAGGGCCCCGAAGGTCCACGGTTTATCAAATAAACCGCGGTGCTAACGGCATCCGCCCAAAAGCACTTTGGGAGACCCGCAAATAACCTCATGCACCTTGCTCTCTCAAGTAGTGTTCTATTCATCCGCTCCGCTACCCCATTTTTGCGAGGCTTTCCGGGAATAGTCCTCACCAACACAATGCCATGCTCCTTACAAAGTTCCTTGTAAGCTTCCAACTCATACTCTCCTCCATTATCGGACTTGATACTCTTTATCTTCGCCCCGAAGCATTTTCAACCTCCGCCTTCCAAGTCTTGAACTTCTCATTCACCTCCCACTTGTGCTTCATGAAGTAGACCCATACTTTCCGGGTTGAAGCATCAATGAAGGTAACAAAATAGTGAGATCCACCAAGGGACTTGATGGGGTATGGGCCCCATACATCCGTGTGCACAAGCGCTAGCTTCTCCTTCTTCAAGGACCGTTGGGTTTTTGTGAAAGACACCCTCTTTTGCTTCCCAAAGACGCATGTCTCACAAAATTTCATGTCGATTGATTTCAAGCCCGACAACTTACCCTTTGAAGCTAACATCCTCATCCCTTTCTCACTCATGTGACCAAGCCGAGTATGCCATAGCTTGGTATCACACTCCGTGGTTGTAGCAACCATGTTAGTACACCCTAAGGTAGTGTACAAGGTACCGGTCTTTGTGCCCCGAGCAACCACCATGACACCCTTTGACACCTTCCAAATACTCTCACCAAACATAGTTCTATAACCACTTGAGTCCAATTGACCCACCGAAATCAAATTCTTCCTTAGCTTAAGAATGTACCTTACATCTTCAAGCTTCCATGAACTCCCACTTGAAGTCTTGATCATCATATCTCCCTTCCCCACAATGTCCAACGGATTATCATCCGCAAGAAACACCTTCCCATACTTGCCACTCTTGAAGTTCCGGAAAATTTCTTTACATGGTGAAGAATGAAACGATGCACCCGAATCAAGTATCCATGTCTCAATGGGGCTATCAACGCTCAAGATCAAGGCATCCCCAAATTCATCGCTTGATGCCAAGCTTACCGATGAACTTGCATCATCATTGCTCTTTTGATTAGAGCCACCCTTCTTCTTAGGATTCGGACACTCTCTCTTTGTATGACCCTTCACTCCACAACTCTAACACACAATGTTTCCCTTCCCCCTCGATTTACTCCTCCCATTACTCTTCGATCTCCCTCTTGAGTTCCCCTTTTGTTGTCTCCATCGTCCCCTTGCCTCACTAGAATAAGCACCACCGGATGACTCACCGGACTCCTTCCTCCTCAAGATCTCACTCAAGATTAAGTCCCTCACATCATCATTCCTCAACTTCTCCTTGCCGGAAGAGTTGCTAATGGCGGCAACCACCGTATCCCAAGACCTAGGCAACGATGACAACAAAATCAAGGCCTTCACCTCATCATCAAACTTGATATCAACCGAAGACAATTGAGAAATAATCGAGTTGAATTCATTTATGTGTTCCGGAGCCGAAGTACCATCATTCATCTCAAGCTCAAACAACCGACGCATAAGGAACACCTTGTTCATTGCCGAAGGCTTCTCATACATGTTCGACAATGTTTGCAAGACATCCACCGTCGATGTTTCATCCATGACATTGTAGGCTACACTCCTACTCAATGTCAATCTAATCACGCCTAATGCTTGCCTATCCAACACTCTCCAATCTTCCTTCTTCATACTATCCGGTCTCTTGCCCTCAAGAGGTAGATGAAGACCCTTTTGGTACAAATAGTCCTCTATTTGCATCTTCCAAAAGCCAAAGTCCTTCCCATCAAACTTCTCAAGCTTCAACTTGCTTTCATCCATTGTTAAACAATCACAAAGTTCTCAACCTAGGGTTTCAACACAAGGATCAAAATTTCTACACCAAAATTTCAATCCCCAAACACCCAAAGCAACAAACTTTGATTTCCAATCACAAACACAAGTTCCCACACAAACTCTAACTCAAATAACACCAAAGATTAACCTAGGCTCTGATACCAATTGTTGAGAACATAGAATCAATGTAGAAACTAGTTTGCAAACATCAACATTAACAATGAAAGCCAACAACCAAGCAAGCAAGCAATCCAACAATAAATGAGGAAATAAATGAGAGAGAGGGTTAAGTAATGGCACCGTGGGAAGACCCGAGAATCCGGGAGTAAAAACCCACAAGCACTAAGGAGTAGTATTGATCTTGATGATTGATTGAGAGAGATACAAGCTATTTCAAGCTACACACACAAAGGCACAAAACCCTAGAAATTCTCTCTAGCTTCTTGATTTGTGTGATATTATGTCATATATACAAATGGGGAAAAGAGGGGTATTTATACTACCCCCGAAAATAGCAAAACGGCTTCATGTGAGACGAATACGCGAAAACAGGGTGCAGGAACAGGCGCCCGTCGCGACCGCGACGGTTGTCGCGACCCGCGACCAAAAGCTGCCAAGTGCTCCTTTTGCTCCTTCCTTGCACCTCATGAGCCTTCTTGTCACCTTGGCTCTTAGCCATCTCCACACCATAGACCTAACATAAACTACTCATATTATATTCCTTCCGTCCCACAATGTTCTTCCCACTTCATTATTTTATACCTCACATATATTCAAGAAGTGAGAACAATATTGTGGGACGGAGGGAGTAATAATAAATAAGGTAAGACACTTTTTTAATATAGAACCAAGTAAAATGAGGATGGTGAAACACATTGAAGCTTTAGTTGTTTCAACAAAACCAAATTCTAATCCATGTAGAACGCATGCAACAGTAATAGAAGATACTTACATCTGCTGGAAGTTGTGAAGTTCCTATCAGATCACCTGGGGTGGTACCCATTTTGTCTTTCAACAGTAGAAGTTCCAACTGATATTTGTGTTTGTCTTCTGTAGTCATTGATGACGGACAAGTAAGGAAAAGTTGTGCTAGTTGAAAGAAGCCATTCTCAATCGCCAAGTGCAACGGTGTCTTGCCGTCGTTGTCCTGCAACTTCAACAGATCTTTCACAAACTCACCTTTAAATAAACGTTCATATCTATGTATATATTCTTGATTGTAGAAGGGTAGCATCCCTGCCAAGTGCAAATAGGTTTGTCCCTTGGAGTCCTTAATATCTGATGAATCTTCGCAACGGTCACATAGCTCCTCCACAAAATCAAATTCCAGATTGTCAATCTCAATGGCAATGAGGTGCCAAATAGTCTGGCCATTACCGTTAGTTATTTTCGCTGAGTCTGCACAATGCGTGAACAATGGTTTCCAATAATCGCTCCTATGATAAGTTGCGAGTTCTAAAACCTTGTGCCATACAGTCTCTCCCATAGAGTCCTTAATTTTCACCGATTCAGGAGAATGTTCACACAACAAGGAGAACCACATAGAATTACAATTTACATACGCTGTTAGTAAAGGTGTAAAACCATCCTCATTACAAGAAGAGGCCGCTTCACCACTTGCCTTGATCATACTTTCTGCATCTTCTTTAGTAAAGTTCTTTCCCGTTTGGGATGAATTATTGTCGACTGAAGATGGAATCAACATAATCAATATAAAATCACAATTAAGTTAACTTGCAAGAAGAAGAGAAAGCTTTTGTGGTTGGCTTTTAGGGGACAACTAGTCCTGCAAGAGACCGTATTCTTTTAAATTAAAATTTAAACAACGCATCAAACCCTATGTTAAAAAGAGAATAAATCGTCTTTATAAAAATAAAGATTTTTTGTCAGAAACTACCTTTTATAAGTTTTGTTGTGAACTACATTAAACCACTTACTTTGTTCTACAATACTACCTTTTGGTTGTTTTGGGAGAGTTGACCTGGTTTTCAGCCATTAATCGGGCACAAATCTCGAGAATGTCTACTAAACGAGTACCAACAAGTCATTTTCGTAAAAAGTCGCCTCGAAGTATGTGCCCGAAAGCCCGGCTTGTTGGTACTCTTTCTGTTGGTATTTTTGAAATTTGTGCCCTTAGAGGGCGTACGACGATGTCCGTTTTCCGAAAAAACGTCGTTTTTAGTCGGAATAAAATCGTCTCGAAGTACGTGCCCAAAAGCCTTGCTTGTTGGTACTCATGTTGTAAACATTCTCGAAATTCGTGCCTATATAGGACGTACGACCAGGGGCGGAAACAAGGGACGACGGCTGGCGGGGGCCATGGCCTCCCCCTTGGTCCAAGTTAAAAATTGTTTTTGCACTGAATATACTTATAATCTATAACTTAGTTGGTTTTTTTGGGGATTCCGATAACAAGTGACAACCTATACCAAGTATTCGATTCCTATGGCAAACATTTTTCCTCCTTTATTTTTAACTCTCGACTTCTCCATTTCTTACAAACATAAAACTAGGTTTTTTTTGGCCCCTTCAAGTTAAAATTCTGACTTCGCCACTGCGTACGACGGTGTATGATTTTCGAAAAAACGTCGTTATCAGTCCGAAAAAGTCCCCTCTAAGTACATGCCCGGAAACCCAACTTCTTGGTCCTCGTTTATAGTAGGCATTCTCGAACTTGTTGCCTGGTCAAATGCCTAAAAACCAGGTCAACTCCCTCAAAACAACCAAAAGGTAGTATTGTGCAACTAAATAAGTGATTTAAGGTACTTGTTCACAACCAAATTTATAAAAGGTAGTTTTTTATAACTTTGCAACTTTAAAAGGTACTTTCTGACAAAAAGCACTAAAAATAATTTGTTTAATCCATTTCGCGACCCGTTTAATCCATTTTGTGACCTTTTTATTTTATTTGATAAACACATTGTTTAATTCATTCAGTAACTAGTTTAATCCATTCAGTGACTAGTTTAATTTATTCGGTCAAAATTGACGGGTTTTTTTGTTGTAATTTGAGACTACTAGTGACATAAATAAATGAGAAGATAAGGAACAACTAGGTTAGAGAGAGATGGAATGGGTGCGAAGTGTATAGGAATAGGTTAGAGAGAAGAAAAGGGACAACTAAAGACCAAATGGTGCAAAATGTATAAGAATAGTGTTGAGTTAGAGAGAGAAGCAATGTGCTTTTAAGTAATATATGTGGGCTACTGCTTCTTTTAATAATTTGTATTTAGAGGGCAGGGGGTGGCCGGGTGAGGACAAGGAAAGCATATGTAAATGGCTTTATGACATATGTACGAAAAAGATTGCACAGCTAGCCAAGCTTGGTATTGATAACTATATTTATAGTTTTTAGAGGACAGATGGTATAGCATATGTAGATAAGTTTTGCATTCAACTTAATCAATTAATCTCAACATAATTTAAGTTTTAAATAGGATTAAAAAGCACTATTAATGACAACCTAACTGTGAGCCACTAGGGAGAAGTTTGCAACATCTTCACTATGTAAACTACTACTTGTTAGCCCACTATGTACACAAGTGCTTGCTATCCCACTATGCAATCCAGTGCTTACTAACTAGTCTAATTTGCTAAAGATTAGGAAATTTGTCCCAATAATTTTGGAGCAATATTCCATTACACCCCCTTTGCTCCAAAATTTGTAAGAGCACTAGTAGCAATGTACTTTTGTAAAAGTTCTATGCCATGAACTTTTATTTTGTCTTATTAGCAATGAAACAATAAAAGGGTGTTGGTGAAAAATTCATTAAACAAGGTAATAAGATGATCCAATATGACAAACGGTCATCACACAAAAAATAAAGCTAAAAAAGAAAAAAAAAAAGCTGAGTTTTGCAAAGAAAATAGTGCAAACGGCACCGTATCACACATGAAGCCAGCAAGCAACTCTGACGCGTCTGCAAATGAATGACGCGCGTCAGTGAAGTGGGCCAAGTGGCGCCTCCTGATTGGCTGATGGAGGTGAGAAAAAATATAACCTTTTAAAACTTCAAACGGCTATTTTCTCCAAAAAAAAAAATCAAATTTTTTTTTTTTTACCAACAATCATATTTTTTTGAGATCTATAAAATGAGACTAATTTTGATATATTTTGGTAACCTTTTATGAAACCATCTTTATCCTTATAAAATGAAGTTGAATGTATTGCAATCATGGTGCAAAACATCAATTATGTTCATTAAAATAATATTTATTAATTAATCTTGATTAATTATATGTGAATAGAATAATTACACTTAAAATGTTCTTAATTACGTTTAATTAGAACTTAGCAACGTTTATGTATAAATTTTCGCTAATAATCAATTTTACTTGTTCATGAGCATATTTAAATATTATTGAAATAAATAAATAATTTAAGAGAGAGAAAGTATGGTGGGGTAAGGGAGAGAAGGCGATGCACTTTAAAATAGTTCATTGTTAATAAGAAAAGGTTGAAAAATGACATTTTAGTAGAGAGAAAAAGAATGAATAGTGCCATAAACTTTTATAGCATTGCTAATAATGATCTAAGAGACGCCTGACATTGTTCTCTGCCCAAAGCAAACCTACAAGTGTGAATACCTTCATAAGTCTTTGACTCCTTACGGTTCTTTGAAAATTACACCTCAATCCCCACACCATTCTGGATCTGGTTTCTACACATATGTCTTCTCTGTTAGAGTTAATCTAGAAAATTCTTGACATTAGTAGAAAAATCTTGTAATTAGAATACCTATAATAATCTAAGAAAATATCCATGTAGAAAATCTAAGTTCGAACAATCTAGCACTATCATGTAAAATATCTACATATTCTAGTCCAATCCTAAGAAAAATCTAGGTGAACAATCTAGATAAAGTCATTAGCTAGAAATGTTTAGACTTAAGCTATAGTATGTCGGTTAGTAGAGTTTTCACCTAATACATCCCACTATAAATACATGTAATGATGCATGGCTAAGTCAATGAATGAAATACAACTTACAATTCACACAATCAAGCTCTCCTACATAGCAATCATCAATCAAACTCTCCCTTTACATCTAAAACATCAATCAACAACATTACATCAAAAAAAACCAACTAAGGCCACTACACTTCCACAATCACATATTATATTTTCAACATTTGGTATCCGAGCCAGTTTAATCCAAAGCCTCCCACATTTTATACATTACTAATCCCATATCAAATTCAACTCCACAAAAATTAAAATGACTTCCCCCAATTCTTCAACCTCAAATACAAGTACATTCAACCCCCAAGTTAATTGGGTACCAACATTTAAAGGGGAGAAATTTGAATAATGGAGTATGCAAATGAAATCCATCTTTATCATCCAAGATATTTGGGACATTATTCAAACTGGATATGAAAAACCCAAAGATGCCAATGAAGAGGCTTCTTGGGATGAAAGCAAAAGAAATTTGTATAAACAAAATAAAAGAAGGGATCACTATGCCCTATCCATTATTTACTGGGGAGTAGATGAAACAATACTTCCCACAATTATGGCTGCTACAACGGCCATGGAGGCTTGGAGTATTTTGGAAACAAAATATAGAGGATCCAAAAAGGTAATTCTCTTTAAACTTCAATCTATTTAGAGAGACTTCGATAATTTATTAATGACAGATAATGAAACTATTCAAGCATTTTTAGTCGAGTTTCAAATGTTATAAATCAAATCTGAACTAATGGAGATAAAATTGAAGATGTCCAAGTTGTTCGGAAAATATTAAGAAGTCTCCCTAAAAATTATGATCATATAGTGGCTGCTATAGAAGAGTCCAACAAAGACTTGACTAAACTAAGCCTAACTGAATTAATGGGATCTCTTCTAGCACATGAAGATAGAATGCGTAGATTCTCGGAACAACCACTAGAACAAGCTTTTCAAGCCAAATTAAAAAATTTTAATAACGGAGAAAATAAAATTAAAAATGGCTACGGTAAAGGAGGTACTTCATATAACCGTGGCAGGGGGAGAGAAAATTATAAAAATAATGGGAGTCGAGAATATACTGAAACTGGCTCACACTGTAATTTATGTAAGAAAAATGGCCATAATACAAAAGATTGTCGGTATAAATGTAAAAGGTGTAAAAGACATACTCGTTTTGAAAAAGATTGTTGGTACCGACAAAAGGAGGAGGCCAATTTTTCTGAAAACAAGGAATCTAATGATCAATTATTCTATACTTGTCTAAATGCTCACCAAGAGTCAAACGATACATGGTATATTGATAGTGGTTGTTCGAACCACATGACTGGCAACAAAAATTCTTTTGTCAGTCTTAATGAAAATGTTAAATCTCAAATTACTCTTGGTGATGGAAGCAACCAGGAAGTTGCTGGAAAAGGGACAATTGCCGTTAGAACCAAAAGCGACTCTTCTAAATTTATTACTGATGTTTTGTATGTCCCCGGTCTTGCGAAAAATTTATTAAGTGTGGGCCAACTAATTCAAAGAGGTTAGATGGTGAAATTTGATGATATTAAATGCCTCATATTTGACAAGAAAAAAGGACAATTAATTACTACGACTCAAATGGCTCCCAACAAATTAAAATATTTCCTCTGAAAATGCACTTGGAAAATAATTGTGCATTGAGCTCTACTATAGATGAATCAATATTATGGCACTTAAGATTCAGGCACTTAAATTTTAACAGTTTAAAACTGTTAAAACAAAAGGAAATGGTGATCGCGATCAAATATGAGGGTTGTATTTATGTAAAGATGCATAGATTGCCCTTTCCAACTTCTTCTTGGAGAGCTAAAGCTCTGTTAGAACTTGTTCATGCAGATATATGGGGCCCTACCAAGAATCCGTCTCTTGGTGGAAAAAGATATTTTCTATTATTTGTTGATGATTTCACTCGCATGATGTGGGTTTATATATTGGACAAAAAATCAGAAGCACTTTCCAACTTCATGCAATTCAAATCCCTCACAGAAAAACAAAGTGGGCATTTTATAAAAATTCTCAGAACAGATCGTGGGGGAGAATTCACAAGCAAAGAGTTCAACAGCTTCTGCAAGGAACATGGTATTAAAAGAGAATTAACAGTAAGACGCACACCACAACAAAATGGTGTTGCAGAAAGGAAAAACAACACCATTGTTGAAATGGCTCGTAGTATGATGCAAGCCAAGAAATTGCCAAAATATTTTTGGGCAGAAGCCGTCCATACAACTTTGTATATTCTCAACATATCCCCCACGAAAGCCGTCAAGGGTACGATGCCTTATGAAGCTTGGCATAAGAGAAAGCCAAGAGTAGAGCACCTCAAAGTTTTCGGGTGCATTGCATATGCCCACGTGCCCAAGGAAAACCGAAAAAACTCGACGGCAAAGGCGAGAAATGTATCTTCATTGGATACAGTGATGAGTCAAAAGGATATCGCCTATACAATCCCGAATCTAAGAATTTAATCATCTCAAGAGACATCATCTTTGACGAAGGAGCACAGTGGATATGGACGGAGAATGAATCTCAACCCGTAGAAGGAGATATACCGCCACCAAAACCAGATCAAGAAGAAGGCCCAAGTCAGCCATCAACACAATCATCCCAAAGTCCATCATCGTCAAGGAGCCCAAGACCATCAAGCTCATCACGAGAATCAAGACCAACTCAAGAAAATCTACTTACAAGACTACGAATGCTATCATGCAATGATGGCTCTCTTCACAAGCGGACTATAAAGTTTTCAAGAAGCTGCTCGAGACGACAAGTGGATCGAGGCCATGAATGAAGAAATCAAGATGATCGAGAAAAATAACACATGGGAGCTTGTTGAGAAACCTGAAGACAAAGAAGTGATCGGTCTCAAATGGGTCTACAAGGTTAAGTATACAAAGATGGCTCCATCCAGAAATACAAGGCTCGTCTCGTCGCAAAAGGTTACTCTCAACAACCAGGGATTGACTTCAACGAGACTTGTGCTCCAGTAGTCCGCATGGAGACAATCAGGTCAGTCCTTGCACTAGCAGCTCAATTTGAATTACTAGTTTTTCAATTAGATGTGAAGTCAGCATTTTGTAACGGGGAGCTCGAAGAAGAAGTATATGTCGAGCAACCACAAGGTTATCTTATTGAATGCCAAAAAGATAAAGTTTATCGCCTTCGTAAAGCCCTTTACAGGCTCAAGCAAGCTCCACGTGCATGGAATAGTAAGATAGATAAGCTATCTTCTTCAAAATGGGTTCACAAAAAGCCCGAGTGAGCCGTCGCTCTATATCAAGACCCAAGGGTCACATGATTTTCTGATATTATGCCTCTATGTAGATGATCTAATCTAAACAGGCACAAATCCAAAGATGATTGAAGATTTGAAAAAGATAATGATGTCAGAGTACGAGATGACCGACCTTGGAACTATGAAATACTTCCTTGGTATGCAAGTCAAGCAAAGGCCAAGAAGGATATTCCTTTCACAAGAAAAGTATGCAGAAGATCTGCTTAAGAAATTTAATACTACCTCCGTTTTTTTTAGATGCTTCACTTTCCTAAAACGGATGATCTCATTTAGTTGCATCACTTTTTTTTCTTTCCTAAAGTAGTAAGTTTTAGTGCATTAAATGACTTATATACCCTTACTTATCTTTATTAACAATACTTAATAAAATTAATAAAGTATTATTAACTACTAATCTAAAACTTATTAAACTTAATTATTTCACCTCAATTACCCCAACCCACCCCAACCCCATACCACCACCCAACCCTTCATCTTCATCTCCACCACACACCCCAACCCCACACCACCACGCAACCCTTCATCTTCATCTCCTCCATTCCCTTCCCTTCATCTTCATCTCCACCACCGAACCCAGACACTTCATCTCCTCCATTCCCTTCCCTTCATCTTCATCTCCACAACACACCCCATTATCTCCACCTTCTCCACAACCTATTAGCTCCACCTATCGCCCCCGCCGCCACTGCCCAACTCCACCATCACCACTCGCGCGATTCACCTCCAAGGTTCAGAAAACCAAGAGAATGGGGTGGGTTTGTTGGGTTCTTTGGGCGAGATTCACCGCCATTCACCGCCGACGAGATCTGCTCGACGAGAGAAAACCAAAAGAATGGGGTGGGTTCGTTTGGTTTGAAGGGGTGGTTGTGGTGGTTTTGTAGGGTTTGGTTGTGGTGGATCTGGGTTCGAATGGGTGGTTGTGGGTTCGTTGGGTTTGAAGGGGTGGTTGTGTTGGGTTTGGTTATGGTGGATCTGTGTTGGGTTTGATTGTGGTGGTGTTGGGTTCGAATGGGTGGTTGCGGTGGGTTCGAATGGGTGGTTGCGGTGGTTTTAGGGTTATTGGTGGTGGTTTTATGGTGGTTGTGGTAGTTGTTTTGTGGTGACGGTGGGGTTGGCTTGGTGGATTTGGGTGGGGTTGGAAGAGGTTGCGGTGGTTTTAGGGTTTTTGGTGGTGGTTTTATGGTGGATGTGGTAGTTGTTTAGTGGTGACGGTGGGGTTAGCTTGGTGGATTTGGGTGGGATTGGAAGAGGTGGCGTGGAGGTGGAGGTTGTGGGTTGACAGGTTGGTGGTGGTAGTGAAGGTGGGTAGTGGTGGTTGTTCACATTTAATTATATAACAATATGGTCCCCACTCCCCTTTAATTATACACTTACTATCTGCTAATACTACCTCCAAAATTTTGACTTGGGAACCGTAAAAAAAAAGTGATGCATCTAATAAAAAACGGAGGTAGTATGAAAGATTGCAAACCATTGGCTACCCCAAAGGCACTGAGTGAAAAGTTGTCAAAGAATGATGGTCAGGATAAGGTCGATGCATCAATATACCAAAGTTTGGTCGGATCTCTCATCTATCTCACACACACTAGGCCCGACATAGTACATGCTGTCAACATAGTATCCAGATTCATGAGTGAGCCAAGTAAAGCTCAGTTAGGAGCAGCAAAAAGGATTCTCAGGTACATAAAGGGAACAAAGAGCTACGGAATCCTATATGAAAAAGAAGAAGATTACAGGCTTACAGGGCACACAGACAGTGATTGGGCCGGAAGCGTGGATGATAGGAAAAGCACAAGCGGGTATGTATTTCAATTAGGATCAAAGGTGATCTCATGGTCATCAAAGAAACAAGCGGCAGTGGCACTATCATCATCCGAAGCCGAGTACATTGCAGCTATAAGTGCCGCATGTGAAGCAATTTGGCTTAAGATGATTCTCAATGATCTACAACAGGACACAAAGGAGCCAACAACAATTTATTGTGACAACATGTCAACTATAGCAATGACAAAGAATCCAGTCTTTCACGCACGAACAGAGCACATCGAGTTGCGACATCACTTCATCCGAGAGCTAGCCGAGAAACAAGAGATCGAGTTACAATTTTGCCAGACAGGGGAGCAGCTTGCAGACATATTCACAAAAGCAATTCTGACAGAAAAGTTCATCTAGTTCAGAAGTCAACTCGGCGTTCAAGAATTTTCGGATTAAGGGGGAGTGTTAGAGTTAATCTAGAAAATTCTTGACATTAGTAGAAAAATCTTGTAATTAGAATACCTAGAATAATCTAAGAAAATATCCATGTAGAAAATCTAAGTTAGAACAATCTAGCACTATCATGTAAAATATCTACATATTCTATTCCAATCCTAAGAAAAATCTAGGTGAACAATCTAGATAAAGTCATTAGCTAGAAATGTCTAGACTTAAGCTATAGTATGTCGGTTAGTAGAGTTTTCACCTAGTACATCCCACTATAAATACATGTAATGATGCATGGCTAAGTCAATAAATGAAATACAACTTACAATTCACACAATCAAGCTCTCCTACATAGCAATCATCAATCAAACTCTCCCTTTACATCTAAAACATCAATCAACAACATTACATCCAAAAAAACCAACTAAGGCCACTACACTTCCACACTCACATATTATATTTTCAACATTCTCAACATGGAGCTCTTTACATCCATCGAATTATTTTGTGAATCCTTTCTCTTCACTTTGTGGTACTCTTCTCATCACCTTTTGGTTAATGCACGTAAAAACCAATCTTCACATAAGGAAGCACTTCTCTCTGTGCATTTTGATTAAGTACTTTGCTCTTACATTCCATATATTGTGCATTTTGATCAAGTACTTGCGCTCTAAAACTCCATATATTCGGCAATTCTCACCAATTTTCCGAACTCATTTTTTTGGTGAAATTTACGTCTCTCTTATACTATCATCTCTCTCTCCCTTCTTTTTGTTTCCCTCTACTATTCAATTTGAGGCTCCTAATAATATGTTAAATTTATAATAAAGATGAGAGAGGGGAAAGGAGAGGAATTCAGCACTAGCAACTTCATTCAATCCAGCTGGAACTTTGAAATGCATAGCGTAATGTCTTTTTTTTTAAATATAGGAATACATGACTAAATAGTCATAAAACTAAGAAACTAACTGAAGTAGTGGTAAAGGCAACAGACCCATCATATACCTAGCTCGAAATCACTAACCCACTAAATCACATAACATGCTAATTAGGAAGTTATGGACTTAAATTATGAGTGCTTCAATCCTTCTTCTCTCTCCTTATTGTGGCCGAGTTTGAAATTACGATCACATAATTGGTTTTAGGTGCTAGGAATGGGGGTGTGGTGGGGCTTTGGGTGGTCATGAGCTGCAGTGGGGTGAGGGAGGAAGTGTGAAGGAGTGGAAGTGCGGTGGGGATTTAAAAAATGCAAAAGTTAAATAATAATTGAAGATAGCCAACGAAAGCATGATAGGTGGCATGTTTTACCGGTTAAACAAGTTTTCTTTTAGTCACGGTGTATTTGTGGCGGAATGGCGATATTGGCTTATTCTAGTCATTTTTTCCTATTATACATGTTTTACCAATAATTTTTAGGGTTTTTTGTCAAAAGGAACCTAATAAAACACGAGTTTTGTAGGGAAGGACCTAATAAAAAAGATTTTGTCTAAAAAGACCTAATAAAACACTTCCGGTTGTTATTAACAACCTATTTATGATTTTCCGGCCAAAATACAATTTTCCAGCGTTGACTTTTTTTACCCTCCATTGACTCGTTTTTTACTTCCTCTCTCATTTACTGCTCTCCTCACTCCCACTTACTGCTATCCCAAATAACCCATCCATCTCTACTCAAAATCTTTCCTCCAAAATCAGTTGTTCGCAACTCTAAATTTCTCCCAAATCTTCAAAGGTAGGTTCTTCCTAAATCACCATTAATACTTCAATTTCGATCTCAAACTTCAATCTTTATCCAACACATGGTATATTTTTCTCTTCTAAATTTTCCCTCTCAATGTTTAAAGGTTTTAGAAATCTAGGGTTCTTATTAACCGTTTTTCCCCAATTTGACAAATTAGGTTTCCTAAAATATACTTCCTCTGTTTCTTTTTAAGTGCTACATTTCTTTTTTCACACTTGTCGAGACACAGTTTGTATGGTTTTTATCTTTAATTATGCATTTGTAAAAATTATGACAACAAGATATTAAAAATGTATACATCGAGACGAATCAAACAAGATCCAACAAGACTATATTTTTTCTTATGCATAAATTGTAAAAGCCAGTCAAACTATAATGGATGAATAGTAGCAAAGTCAATATGTAGAACTTAAAAAGAAACGGAGGAAGTATTTTACTCAAATTCAAAAATTAATATAAGTGATTAGTTTAAGTTTGATTGAGCTACAATAGTTTAACCTAACTTTTTGCATAACCCAAGTTCACACCTTTTTTCAATTGAGGTTTAATTAAGCTTATCTACAACTGAGTTTCAATAAAATAATGGGTTTTGTTTGCTTACCGCAAGTTGACAGTCTTTTATAGTGGTGAATTCTTTTACCCCTCCTTTTGCTTCAAAAACGGATCTTTCAACTATAGTCCAAAAACCCATTTTTGTGGTCTTCAGTGTATTGATTCAATTAGAAAGAGAAAGAACAATGTTAATGCTTTTTACAGTGGAGAGATGAAAGAGATGAAAGAGAAATTGATGTTAAAGAAGATGAATATGATTTTGGAGGAAAGAGTTTGAGTAGAGATGGATGGGTTATTTGGGATAGCAGTAAGTGGGAGTGAGGAGAGCAATAAAAGAGAGAGGAAGTAAAAAAACGAGTCAATGGAGGGTTAAAGAAAAGTCAACACCACAAAATTGTATTTTGGCCGGAAAATCATAAATACCGGAAGTGTTTTATTAGCTCTTTTTAGACAAAAAATTTTTATTAGGTCCTTCCCTACAAAACTCGTGTTTTATTAGGTTCCTTCTAACTATTTTAGTGTAAGTCGTCTTTCAAATTAGAAATCCATTTGGTGGCTCCTTATGTACAAATGAAAAAAAGAGGATAAGAAGAAGAATGTCCAATGCCAAAGCTATACAACTTACCGGATGTATACTCGCAGAGTAGATGAAGAGGCGTCTGTTTATCTTTGTTGGCATAACCAACCACCAAATTGTCGAACTCAAACAATTTTCTTGCCACTTCAACGTTTTCTACAATAAAGGCTACATGAAGAGGAGTGTTGTCATCTTCATTCTTCATCTTCCATGGGGGGTTGAAATCTTCACCTTTTGAACTAACCTCATCTTGAACAGCTTCGTGACAAAGGTCTAGCAACACTGTTAGGAGGTGGGAATCTGATAATTGTTGTGCTGGCGGATAATATGAATTATAAGTATTGTATTGAACATAACTTTCGGGTATATATCTTCCTTGCACATCCATATTATAATTGCCTTGTATTTGCGGATTTAATTGTCCTGTCATGTAACTTCCTTGCACATCCATATTATAAGTGCCTTGTACATATGGATAGCTGCCTTGCACTTGCGGGACAAAATTATTGTTACTTGGCACCTGCTGACCAATGGCTTGTGAAGGTAGAATGTAATTGTGTTGCTTATTATAATCAAAATTTTGTTGGGTGGCATTCCAGTTGTATGTCAAGTTCTGATAGTTGTACTGTGTATAAGGATTATGAGCAACATTTTGTTGAGTACCATTCCAGTGGTTTTGCATGTTGGGATAGTTGTTTTGTGTAGGAGGGTTTTGGCCAAAATTTTGTAGGTTGGCATTCCAGTTGTTTTGCATGTTTGGATAGTTGTATTGTATTTGAAGATTACGGTCAACATTTGGTTGGGTGGCATTCCAATTGTATTGTGTCTGCATATAGTTGTGTTGTACATGAGGATTAAGATTAGGATTCCCTTGGGTGCCATTTAACCCATATTGCATAGGTGCACCATTATTGTTTTGCACAAATTGATTTTCACCATAATTTTGTTGCGCTCCATCCCTAATTCGTGCCCCATCCCTATTTCGTGAAATAATATAGACCATGTTACTAGGAGAATTTCGAGCAAGAATATGAACTGGGGTCTCTCCATCAATATCCTTTTGACAGATAAGTGCGGGAAAACCTTTGAGTGTATCTTTGATGAACTCCACAAAATCTTCTGATATAATATAGCTTTGATTTCTTATGTGCATTAATTTGTGGAGGATATTTTGTTTCCTTTCATCGCGTGAAGAAAGGAAATCGTTCCCTAATTCCTCAAACATTTCCCGTAGGAAGAATATGTTTGCCTGGTCTGCTGCTTCACATTCCTCTCTTGTCATTATCCTTGGGCTTTGCTCCTGCATAGATGTATGCATTTATTTATCAACCTAGTCTAATAGTGCAGTTTTCCATATTCTACTCAGTTTAGATCCCCCCATAATAGGTAGTCATATTATATTACATTATTACTAATGCACATAAGTAAAGCATATTAAGATATTATGATCTAGAGAGGGCAGACATTCCTAGAGAGATAGAGATTAGAGTGCCTTAGAGATTGAGAATTATGTTCTGCCATCTCAAACATTATTATCACTTCTAGTGAGTGGTTTTTCGCGTAAATCTCGAGTTTTCGTGCTATATCTTGATTGTTCTTTGTTATTTATGTCACAATTGCACAAGTTGCAAGCCTTTGAAGTGAGACCCATATACTTCTACTCTTGTAGGATTGATAAGAAACACAAAATAAGAAACTTATTAGCTAATTATGCTAATAACAAAGTTAAGTGTTTGGTTTCGTGAAGAATTGTCATCTCTTAAAATAAAACTCCGGTGTAGCTATCGTAGAAAATAGTTAGTCCATAATACTCGAGGCTTGCATTATAGTTGCAACCAAGTTGTCCTAGAAGATTATAGGTAAGGTAAACACTTAATTTTCTATAAAAAATTGATTTATGAAAGAGAGGAAGTGAAAGGCGAAGCCACAGGGAGGGTTGAAGGAGGCCTCCGCCAGCCCAACCTAGCCCAGTCCAACAACCCTGTATTTTTTCAGCTGGCCCCCTATAAATTAGGTATAAAGCTAGCTACTTTTTGTCTTCTTCTGTTTTCACCGAAAAATTTCCAATTAATAGCGCTACTTAGTGTGCAGATTTAAACTCCGTTGGAGCTTTGCCTCCCTCTTTTCCTGCAATTGTTTGGTATAATCTTGCAGATAGCTCAGCGGTCATAGCACGAACTAATATGATATTAAAGCACTCAAGTCTTGAGTTTGTTTCCCCTGCGTAGTGTGTTTTTGGAATTATTTACCTCTCTTTCCTTTTTGTAATTGTTATTTTTCCCTTCTAAGAAATGTTTTCTGTTAGACAACTCATTTAATTCAAAAAAACAACAACAAAGATAAAACAACCATTACTTTCCTCTTAACTTGTTTTTTATCTTCTTTTTTTCTTGAGATGTTTTCTTTCATTATTATTATACTTATTTTTTTTTATATTCTTTGATATAATGTTATTCTCCTATGCTTTTAAACGGTGTCTTTTCTACTTGCCAATGCATAACTTTGATCATTAATGTCTCTAATAATCAAAAAATAAAATTATGAAAATATTTATAATCATAAAATATATAATAAGATAAAGGAGAAATTGATTGGAATAATCCAAACTATGGTTGTTCCGTTAAGAATAATCTCAACTATGACTTATTCCTATATATAATCCAACCTATTTGAAAGGTCCGCCATAAATGAACCATGACTTGAAGGAAACCTATTAAACAGGTAAACAGGTCACATGTCATACTCTCATTGGTTGTTTACAATGTTTTTTTTCTTTTTGTTTCCCTTTTTTTAAAAATCCCACCCTTTGCCCCTTCCTTCCCATCCCACATCCACCTCTTCACACTTCCTCCCTCACCCCCCTACCACCCAAACCCCCACCCATCCCCAGCCCTTGAAACTCAATCCAGCCCGAACCACCTTACCAGCCCGCACTACTACTCACGACCACCCCTAACCAACCCACCTCCCTCACCCTGGTATCACCCCTAACCACTGAAAAACCCAATTTCGGCAACATCATAATAACCTACATACGCATCATCATCATCATCAACGGTCACACCAACATGAACAACTATATCATCATCAGCAACATTATTTGCAATCAAAATCTTTTGTTTTTCTTGTTCACCACATGAACCATCATTCCTCACATCATCAACATCAACATCTACATCATCAACATCATCATCATGGTGATGATGGTATTGAAGATTGTTGGAATTAAGGCTTCCAAAGCCTCCTTTTGGTTTTTCCCAAACGTCTCATATCACCTATTGAAGGGAGTTTTCCTTTGTTTATCAACTCCATTCCTATATCTGTCTGAGTTGGTTAATGGCTGTCTTTTGTGGTTGGAGGTCATGCTTGGGCTTGGGTTTGGGCTTGCTACTACACAAACGCGCGCCGCCCTCCCGAACCATGCCTGGGACATGGGTTCTGGGAAGAGGTGAGCTTGAGCTTATCTTTTTGGATCCGGTCTTGGGTGTGTGTAACGGTAACTGGATACACTTGTTTATGGCTATTGATTATGTCCCTTGATTTCCTCTGCCATTAATTACCTTCCGTTTTTTGTGGTTTGGTTTTTGCTATATAAACAGACTATTCTGCTGTTGTTTGAAACACACAAAAATCATTCTCTTCTCTTCTTCTCTCTTATTCTCCTGAGTACGTGCTTTATCTCCAAAGCCTTCCTTTGTTAGTGGTAACTTAGTAAGGCTGATGTGTTAACCTAGGGGAGCTTTCCGGCTAGTGTCGATTACCACCTTTGTCGGGTCATAATTGCTTTCAAGGCAGTGGTCTCCTACCACGGCACAACCTTGAAATCTTTCTCTAATCCGCCATTGCAGTTGTTAGTTTCTAACAACGATGATGATGATGGTTGTCTAATTCATCAGGAATCCCATAACACGCCATATAACTTACTGATAATTTAGAGCAACATTAGGAAATTTCAGTTTGTGGGTACCTAGTAGAGTAGTTTCTAATGTAAAAAAAGTCCCCTACTCTCTTTGAGTTAGGGTTTCCCCCCAGCGTGTCTGACTCTCCGTCACCGTATTTGCGGTCTCTTCTCGTCCATGATGGCGACTGAGTTAGCAGAAATCTGTGCGAAATTATCCATTGATGAGGAGGAGTCTCCTGTCATTGATTTGGTTAGTTTGGAATCTAAAGAAAACGAGGCCCAGTCTTCGTTGATGTTAGTTGGACGTCTTCTCTCTAATCGTCCTTTTAATCTTGATGCCCTAAAACGCACTATGAAAACGATTTGGTCTCTAAGCAATAATGTTCTCATACGTTCGGTTGGATCAAACTGATTAGTTTTTCAGTTCTTTCTTGGAGGGATAAGGAGAAGATCTTGAATGGAAGGCCTTGGTGTTTTGAACAAAAACTTTTGAATTTAGAAGAGATGAATGGTGATATTCCTGTAGCCGATATTAAATTAGACCTAACGCCCTTCTGGATCAAAATTTATGATCTTCCCTTCTTGTATCGATCTGAGATGGCGATTAGGGCTATAGCGAGTAGTCTAGGTGCAGTCTTGGAGGTGGATGGAGAGGGATTGCGGCTCGATCCTTTTTGTAGAGTGCGGATAATGTTAGACGTTGGTAAGCCATTGAGGCCTTATCAGAAGATTAAGCGTAAGGATGGATCTTTTGACAAGGTTACCTTCAAATATGAACACCTACCTCATATATGCTTCTTGTGTGGAAAGATGGGGCATAGTAATCGTGATTATTTATCGGTGCCGGATGAAGAGAGGAAACAAGGTGCTGGTTGGGGCCTATGGTTGAAGGCATCGCAAAGAAAATGGGTGTCTAGGCTGAAGGAGGAGCTAGACCTAGTAGTGTCAAAGAAAAAGGTGTTATTTGTCACGAAGCCCGAAGATAAACCAGAATCGTCCTCGAAGAAAGGTCCAACCCTTTTTAGGAGTGATAAGACTGATGTAAAAGAAAGTGATGAGACTGATAACACATCATCCTTGGGTTCCGCGCCACCCCCCTCTCCTGTGATTAATGAGGGTGATGTTACAATAACCTCTGAGATGGTGGGGGCTAGTGATGCAATACAGGAACCGTTGACGTTTCAGGTTGGTGTTTCTACATCTTCAAAAAGAAGTTTCGTAGGGCTCCCCATACCTTCTCTCTTGTTGAACAAAGTGTTGTAGCTTCTGCTCCTCTTGACAATGGTGTTACGGGTGAAAAAGGAAGCTGGTTGGCACCGATATTGATGTGATTATGACCGATGTGAATGAAGGGGGTAAGAAGTCGAAATTTATGTTATCTGAGGTCCCTTTTGGGAGTCAAGTAGCGGCGATTGGTGGTGACCAACCCCGCGAAGGGCAATGATTGGCGTTAGTTGGAACTGTCAAGGGCTGGGCAACCCTCGGACAGTAAACGCTCTCCAATCCCTTTGTTGGAGAGATAGGCCCTCTTTCGTCTTCCTTATGGAGACGATGATTGATAGTAGGAGTTTAGAGAGGATTAGGGGACGATGTGGCTTTACACATGGTCTGTGTTTGAGTAGCGTGGGTAACTCTGGAGGTTTAGGTTTGTGGTGGCGTGACATTGACGTTGAAATAAAATCTTTCTCGGAGCATCATATTGTAAGCACTATTATGGATGAGAATGGGGATCCGATATGGAGCTTAGTAGGTATCTACTGTTGGCCGGAAACGCAAAACAAACATCTTACATGGCAACTTATGAGGAATCTTGTTCGTGGGAGGGAGATGCCGGTGCTAATGATGGGTGACTATAATGAAATAACGAGCATTACTGAAAAATCTGGAGGTACAATTAGAGGGGAGCGTCAAATGGACGCATTTCGAGAGGCACTCGATGATTGTGGCGTGAAGGATCTAGGTTATCGTGGTAGTATGTTCACTTGGCAACGTGGCACTTCTCCCGCGACTCTAGTGCGAGAACGAATGGATAGAATGTTGGCAAATGAGAGTTGGTGTGATATTTTCCTTTCATGGGAGGTCATTCATCTTACGGCATATCGCTCCGACCATACACCCCTCTTACTAAAAACGGGAGTCAATGACACTTATCGGAGGGGTCAAAAACTCTTCAAATTTGAGGCTCTTTGGCTCTCAAGTGATGCATGTAAAAGGGAATCTCGGATGCTTGGTGTGAAGCTATCAAAGATGATTTACCGAATATGTTGCAGCACGTCACCAACCGCTTGTCGACCTGGGCAGCAGCTACGTTTGGTAGCTTAAAGCGAAGGAAAAAGAAGGCCCTTAAACAACTCCAATTCCTGCAAAAGAAACCACCAGACGCCGATATTCTTGATCAATGTAAGTCTCTGAGTCTTGAGCTTGATGAGTTGCACAAATTGGAAGAATCTTATTGGCATGCTAGGGCAAGATCGAACGAACTTAGAGATGGGGATAAAAATACAAAGTATTTCCATCATAAGGCTAGTTCGAGGCAACGTCGCAATGCTATAAAGGGTTGTTGGATGAAAATGGTTGCTGGAAAACTGCTAAGAAGGATATTAGCGACGTTATTGAAAGCTATTTTGCCAATCTTTTTGCTTCGGATAACCCAGATAATATAGAAGTGGCTCTTGCGGGGATTAGGCCCTGTGTAACACATGAAATGAATGATATTCTAAGTGCAGCACCAACAGCGGAGGAAGTAAAGGACGCGTTATTTGCAATGCACCCAAACAAGGCTTTGGGCCTTGACGGACTCCATGCGTTGTTTTACCAGAAATTTTGGGCAGTGTTGGGTATGGACATTGTGGAATATGTGAAATCTTGGTGGTATGGCCGTGTGAAAGTGAGCTCTATCAATAAGACTTGCCTTGTTCTTGTTCCCAAGTATTCGAATCCGACAATGATGACTGAATTCCGGTCCATTAGTCTTTGCTATGTGCTATACAAAATCCTTTCAAAGACGATGGCTAATAAGTTGAAACCCCTATTGAACTCGATAATCTCTCCAAACCAAAGCACCTTTGTGCCCAAATGCCTCATTACAGACAATGCATTGGTAGCGTTCGAGATTTTTCATGCAATGAAAAGAAAAGGGAAAGGTAGGGATGGTACATGTGATTTAAAACTTGATATGAGCAAGGCCTATGATAGACTGGAGTGGACCTTCCTAGAAAGGGTGATGTAGAAATTCGGTTTTTGTGGTTCGTGGGTAAACCGAATTATGGAATGTGTTTCTAGTGTCTCGTTCACCTTCAAATTCAATGGGGGTGTGTCGGGTTCTCTCTTTCCATCCAGTGGTTTGCGACAAGGTGATCCGATCTCTTCCTATCTCTTTCTTCTTTGCGCTGATGCTTTTTCTTCATTATTGGCTTTGGCTTCTAGAGAAAATCAGATACATGGTGCGAGAGTTTGTAGATATGCACCGAGGGTGTCACATCTATTTTTTGCAGATGACAGCATACTTTTCACAAAAGCTACCGTGCAAGAATGCTCTAAGGTTGCTGAAATTATCAGTAAATATAAGAGAGCATCTGGTCAGAAAGTTAATCTATGCAAAACAGAGTTAGCTTTTAGGAAATGTGCGAGTCGAGCTTGCAGACAAGAGATTATTGAGATCTTAGGTGTTTCGGAGGTTGAGCGCCATGAGAAGTATTTGGGTCTTCCGACCATTATTGGCCGATCAAAGAAAACTGTTTTTGCTTGTCTGAAGGAAAGAATTTGGAAGAAATTGCAAGGGTGGAAGGAAAAGTTGCTCTCGCGTCCTGACAAAGAAATCCTTATTCAGGCAGTTGCTCAAGCTATCCTTACATATATGATGAGTGTGTTCCGTATTCTTGATGGTCTTGTTGATGACATTCATTCTATGTTGGCTCGCTTTTGGTGGGGCTCAAAAATGGGAGAGGAAAGTGCATTGGCATAAGTGGGACTCGCTATGTCTTCCCAAGTCCATGGGGGTTTGGGGTTCCGTAACCTGCATGGTTTTAACCAAGCTTTGCTTGCTAAACAAGCTTGGAGATTATGCAAACACAATGACTCCATCCTTTTTTCCTGCCTAAAAGCGAGATATTTTAAAAACTCATTTTTCTTGGAGTCCTTCAGGGGATATGATCCAAGTTATTCCTGGCGTGGTATTTGGGGTTCGAAGGGTATTTTGCGTGATGGTCTAAAATGGAGGGTTGGTGATGGCATTGATATTAGAGTGTGGGATGAATTTTGGATGGCAAGTAATGGGGCTCCTACTATTCCAACTTTACAAGTAGGAAGTGATATCGACTTGAGAGTCTCGGATCATTTGAATGATGATGCTAGTGGTTGGAACACGAAAATGGTAAAATGCAGTTTTCAAGCGTGCGAATGGAGCTCCATTCTTAGCATTCCTTTGTCTCTGAGTCGACGGAAGGATGAGAGATTCTGGTGGCCAAACAAAAATGGGGTCTTCTCAGTCAAATCTTGTTATTGGTTAGGCCAGTTGGGGATCACACATGCTTGGGAGCTGCTACATGGGGAGCGCAAAACAACGACTTGGAAGAGAATTTGGCAGCTTGATGGACCTCCAAAGTTGAGCCATTTTTTATGGCGTGCTTGCAGAGGTGGCTTAGCAGTTCGCGAACGCCTTGTTTACCGCCACATTACCCAGACTGGTACTTGCCCAATTTGTGAAATGGCAGAGGAGACTATCATTCATAATTTCTTCGAATGTAAGTATGCCCAGGATATTTGGCGTCATTGTGAGTTTAAAGACTTAGTTGAAGAAGCTCCAAGTTCGACTTTTATGGATAAATGGGAATGGCTTGCTAATAAACTCAACGGTGATGACTTGAGACTGATTTCGTCTTTGGCTTGGGCTGCTTAGTCGTTCCGTAATACCGCCTTCTTTGATCACACCATACCTGATGCAGCAACAGTGGCGGCGGGCTTCGTGAAGCTTGTCTCTGACTACCGTATTTATGCAGGAAAAGTGTTTAAGCCAGGACCAATGAACATAACCTCATGTATGAGTTGGTGTCCACCAAGTAGTGGAAGAGTGAAGATTAACTTTGATGCTAATATTTCACCAAGTAATGGTGTGGGTCTAGGCGTGGTCTTTCAAGATGAATCTGGTTTGATTAAGGTGGCTTCTTCTTGGCGCTTGGAGGTGAGTTGGGACGTGGTGTTGGCTGAGGCTATGGCTGCTCGATAAGGAGACTCCATAGCAGTGGTGCAGGCAGTTTCGAAAAAGATGGATGGAGAAGCTCCAATTCAGTTAGTTTATGATGACATTGATGATATTATTCATGATTTTAATTTTTTCTCTTTATCTCATATTAGGAGATCCGGGAATGTAGTTGCTCATTTTTTATCTAGGTGGGATATTCCTTGTAATTTAGAAATTGTATGGTTTGATGGTTTTCCTCAAAGTATCCTTACTTTGGCGGACATTGATTTAATATAATCCCCTTCTCCCGGGTTTTCCCCTCAAAAAAAAAAAAAGTTTGTGGGTACCTTTAGATTTTTGTTTGGACTAAGAAAAAGGGAAGATGACAACGAGAACAGTTGGCTTGTTTACATTTGCCGGTGAATTTAGAATGATGGGTTATTATGGTTAGAGTCAAAATTTTGGCGATGGTTAGGGTTTAGGGTCACAATTTTGGGGGGGGTGTTTAGGAGTCACGATTGTGGGGGTGGGAAGGGAAATTAAAAGTGGATGTCGTGGTGGTCAGGGAGGAAGATGATGGGGTAGGATTGTGCAAAGGGCGGCTGAAGTGGTGGTGGGTGGGATTTATGGTGGGAGTAGAAATTAAAAAGAAAATGAAAAGAGAAATAAAAGTTTTACCTTGCTAACAAGTTGCATGTCGCTCAGGTGTGTTTGTGGCGGACCTTCTTAATCGTTATGATTCTATAGGATTATTCTTGGCAGAACGACCGTAGTTAGGATTATTTTAGTCATTTTTTCCTAAAATCCAACAATATCTTATACATTGACATTTATTTTTCATATATTAGTAAAAGAATATGATCAAACAGGATATGTGAATAGGACATAGTCCAAGGATAACATCTAATTAAAGGACGAAGAGAGTATACACATTGAATACACATAGTTTTTTCCAAGTTTCTTTAAAACATAAGCCCCCCCTCCCCCGGTTTAGTTCGACTTCGTCCGTAGGACTAACAGGCGGAAGGAACAATAAAGGATCCCCCTATCTTAAAGATTATCCAAATGGTGGGGGAAACAAACTACAAACAAACTAAAAGAAAATTAAAAAAAATAAAAAAATTGTAGAAAACTACCTACATTTGAAACTCTTTTGTAAATAACTAGCTGTTTCAAAAAAAGGTAAACAATAAATAAATTATTATCTTGAATTTTTTTGTATCACTACCTTAGCATCGAAAAACTCCACCACACTGACTTAGCATCGCAAATGCGGCAGTCTGCCTGTGTCGAGGCTGTTGGAATTGGTCCTTCAATGTTTGTTGCTAAAGTTGAGGAATGGGGTCATTAAAGTCAGTAATTAGCATAACATGCTTAGAATTAGTGATTAATTAGTTTCCTTATTTTGAGGTTAGTGTTTTTTTTTTTTTTGATATTTTAAGGTTAGTGTTTTACTGACATAACTTTGTTATGATATTAGTGGATAGGTTAGCAGACGAAAATGGCGGATTGCACCCCAATTAATTAGCTTTTTTCCCCCTTTTTAAGAGGATTCAATGTACTTTAGATTATCAGTTGATAGTTGTGTGGAATAATATGTTAGTTCTAGGACCGAGAAAAACAAGATGATCAACAAGAACAACAACAACAACAACGAACAAATCCTCTAGGTGTGTTAGGAAACACTTTCCCAAAAGCAATATTCCGATCCTATACGAAACACGGGTTACACGAAATTTACTTTCAAGATATAAAGAAGAATAATGAGTGTCACGCTCGTGTGAAACTCACCAAATGAGAACAAAGTATATTATGGAATTGAATTGATGAACAATGAGAGAACTTAAGAGTTCTTTGGGAGAGAGATAAAAACTTATGAACATTCATCAGTGGTTTTTACCACATATATGCACGTTAGTTTGGCCAAAGAAACCGTCCACAACCGCTAAAAGAGCATAAAACCGTCATTTAAGACATCTGAAAACTGGTCTGGTCGGGAGTCGCGAAGCAGGTCGCGAGTTGCGACCTTATGGAAAAACTGGAGCACAACTTGGCAGTGGCTTGTCGCGAGTCGCGACATGCCGGTTGCGGGCCGCGACCCTCCCCTGCCTGCTTTTCTTGCCCACTTCAAAGCATACGAAGTACTCCTTTTTTACTACACCATAAACAATCAACATGCACATTTAACGTAACTTGAACAACGACACCATAACCGAGTAATTCAAGTTAACGTTACATGAAAATAATCAAACTAAATACTCTAAATATCCAACATTCCTCCCCCATTTAGAGTATTCTAAAAGATAATAAGCACTAAACATCATCAAACCAAACAATCTCATGCATCAATGAAAGTGTACAAAGACTTGAACTTCCACCTAGTACAATACACATTCCAAGCATCCGTATTCGACTGGTGTCGCTAGTGATTGAACCAATCTCAATACTAAGTGGAAAACTCGAAGATACCATACACATAAGATTAACTATTTGAACTCATTAAAGTTAACACTTAAAGCCATGTGTATGTATCATTCATAAGTGTATCATAACTATGCCCCTATAGCTACTTAAAGCGGCTAAACTTCACACTTACATCGGTAGAACTCTTAAACAAACATGCCACTATGACAAGGCATAACAAGAGAACTATTAAGATTCACAACCTCTTTTCAACATCATAGTCAAACAAGAACAATACGTGAGGATGATTACATATGTTCTTCAATCATCAAATGAAGGAATTAATCTTATTGGACGTTAAGTTAAGATTCCCTCACTCGTGACTAACGAAGGGCTCCAATCCTAGACCGATTGCCATCCTCTTCACCGTATCTCTATCCAAGGCCTTAGCAAAACAATCCGCTAGATTATACGTAGTCCACACATATTCAACAGTGATAACACTATCCTTGATAAGTCCATGAATGTAGGAATTCCGCACACCAATTTTCCTTGACTTACCATTATAAACTTGACTATATGCTCTTGCCAAAGCTGTATCACTATCACAATGTATCGCTATGGGCAATATTGGTTTTGGCAACAAAGGTACCTCAATAATGAGATTCTTTAACCACTCCGCCTCCTTACTAGCTGAGGACAAAGCAATGAACTTCGAAGTCATGGAGCAGTCCGCTATGCAAGCTTGCTTCTTGGATGCCCAAGAAATAGCACCTCCCCCAAGTAGAAAAACAAATCCACTTGTGGAAGAATGATCCTCTCTATTTCAGATCCAACTTGGATCCGAATAACCTTCTAAAATCGAAGGATATCCGCTGTAGGATAAACCATAATTATTGATTTTCCCCAAATACCTTAAGACACGACGAATAGCATGTCAATGCTTCATACTAGGGTTACTAGTATACCTACTAAGCTTGCCTACCGCAAATGCGATTTTCGACCTAGTACTCGCCATATCATACATCAAACAACCTATGACCCGTGCATACTCAAGTTGAGATACCGCACTACCATCATTTGGCATTCATTTCTCACTTGGATCCATAGGAGTTGATACAAAAGATCAATCACTAACATTGAACTTCTTAAGCACCTTTTCAATGTAGTGTGTTCGAGATAAAATCAATTTTCCATTGCTTTTTTTCATTCTTATGCCTGGAATGACATCCGCGACTCCTAAATCTTTCATGGAGAACATTGAAGATAGGAAAGCCTTTACCCACTCAACTTGTGACAAAATTTTTCCCAAAAATCAACATGTCATCAACATATAGACAGATCATAAAAAAAATGACCTAAGTCATCAAATTGCTATATATGCACTTGTTGAATTATTCAACTTAAATCCGTTAGACAACACAACCTCATCAAACTTTTAATGCCATTGCTTGGGTGCTTGCTTAAGCCCATACAAAGATCTAACGAGTTTGCAAACTTTACTTTCTTGACCTTTCATGACACACCCTTCGGGTTGTCTCACGTAAACCTCCTCATCTAGCTCTCCATTTAAGAATGCAGTCTTAACATCCATTTGATGGATCACAAGGTTGTGTATAGCCGCAAGAGCAAACAACAACCTTACAGTAGAGATTCTTGCAACGGGTGCATGTGTATCGAAGTAATCAATACCCGGTTTTGAGAAAAGCCTTGAGCCACTAACTGAGCTTTGAACTTATAAATAGTTCCATCAATTTTTATTTTCTTCTTGAAGTTCCATTTACACCCAATTGGTATACACTTGGGAGGCAAATCCGCCAAAACCCATGTGATATTCCCTATGATGGAATCCATCTCATCATCAATAGCTTCCTTCTGAAAAGGAGCATCTTGAGATCTCATGGCCTCATCATAAGTCAAAGGATCACCTTCCACATTAAACACATATGGAAACTTAGTCAATATATAACTTCTAGATCCTTCAACTAAATATACAAGAAAATCCGAACCAAAGGATTTCTCCTTTCTTGCCCTTTTACTTCTCCTAGGAGGTGATGATGTTGATGCTACATTCTCATCTAGAGTTTGTTCTTCTAATAACTCTTGATCATTTAAAGACCGATCAACTTCTTGAATAGTAGTACTTGTAGTTACATCCTTTGGTCAGGAATCGATGAATATCTAAGATTGCATCTCTTGACTCCACAATAGTGTGAATTGACCAAACGTCATTTTGTTTTATAACATAGAGCCTATAGGCCTTGCTATGAATAGCATACCCTATAAAGATGAATTCAACTCCTCTTTCACCTCACTTTTTACGTTTAGGTTCCGGCACTTTCACAATTGCCTACAACCCAAAACTCTAAGGTGACTTAGATTTGGTTTCCTTTTGTACCATAATTCATAGGGTGTAACTTTGTTCTTTTTCATAGGAACGCGGTTTAAAATATAACAAGTCGTTAACACCGCTTTACCCCAAAAACCATCACTCAAACCCGAATAGGATAACATATAATTTACCATTTCTTGTAAAATTCTATTCTTTCTTTCCACTATACCATTTTGTTGTGGTGTATAACCCGCAGTTCTTTTATGTATGATTCCTAAAGATTGGAAATAACTAGGATCATGGTATTCACCACCCCTATTGGTTCTAAACCGTTAACTTTGTCATTTAGTTGCAATTCAACCTCGTTTTTATAGAACTTAAACTTATCTAGAGCTTCATCTTTAGTGAATAGAAGATAAACATAACAATACCTAGAATGATCATTTATAAATGTTATGATATACTTCTTATTACCTAAAGAAGGAGTGCTATGGAAATCACATAGATCACTATGCACCAAATCAAGCAAATTAGTATCTCTTTCCACATTATTTGGGAAAGAATTTTTGGTTATCTTTGTAAGCATGCATGTTCTACACTTCTCTATGCTTGGATCAAAACTAGAAATCAAATCATCCTTTGACATAGAATAAAGCTTTCTATAATTAACATGACCAAGCCGATAATGCCAAAGAGAAGAACTATCATTAACAACACAAACATTGTTTAACAAAGTATTCGAAATACTTAATTTGAACATACCATTACATAAATAACCCAAACCTACAAATGACCCTCCTTTAGATAAAATAAATTTGTCCGACTCAAATACCATTTTAAAACCTATTCGATTCAAGATAGCTCCCGAGACTAGATTATTTCTAAGGTCCGGAGCAAATACAACATCTCTTAAAACAAGAGACTTTCCGGAACTAAAAACTAGCTCAACTTGACCTACTCCTAAGACTTTAGCAGTAGAATCGTTTCCCATGTAAAGAACTTCTCCTTTATCCGCCTCCTTGAAGGTCTTGAAATGAGATCGTTCCTTGCATACATGTCTTGAAGCTCCCGAATCGATGTACCATGAACAATCATCCTGTACACAAAAGATTTCAGAAATCGTACACACATAATTCAAACCGAATTAAGTGAAACTTGTGCACAAGTACCTTGCTTGGGTTGGGTATGGCTTGACTCGCCTTTCCCACCACCATGCCCATTCTTGTTCATATTTTTCTTCCAAATGGTGCAATCCTTCTTGAAGTGACCGGGCTTACCACATTCCCAACAAGCTCGTTGTTGTCCTCCTCCACCAAACTTTGGTTTCTTACCATAGTTTCCCTTGGTGAAGTTATGTGCCCTCTTCTTAGGATTAGAGTCATGAGACTTTCCATCCTCCACCATGTTAATAGTGGATGAACTAGGATTTACCTCCTTTTGACCATCTTGAACCCGAATACCCTCTTCAATCCGAAGATGAGCATCCAATTGTTCAATAGTCATTTCATCCTTCCTATGTTTCAAGCTATTTCGAACATCTTTCCAAGAGGAGGGTAATTTGTCGATTATTGAAGAAACGGCAAATGTTTCATCAATACTAATATCATGTTGTTTAAAGATTCCTAAAATTCTTTAGATTTCATGGAATTGCTCCATAATTGGCCAAGACTCAACCATTTTAAAGTTATTAAAATTGCTCACTAGAAATTTCTTACTAGAAGCGTCTTCGGCCATATATTTAGACTCTAAATCATCCCAAAGAACTTTAGCGGATTCATAGTATTGATAAACATCAAAGAGATCATCGGACATACCATTAAAAATGTGACCACGGTATATGTAGTCATCGTTCTCCCACTTCTTCCTCTTCCTCGTAGCCTCAATCGTCTCATCATCCACTTCAATAGGCTTCGGGGATGTGAGAACGTACACCACCGCCAAAGAGGTAAGAAGGAAATGCATCTTCTTTTGCCATCTACGGAAACCCACGCCTTCAAACTTATCAAGTTTGTGGAAATTCGCTGTCATCTCACGAAGTGTAGCCATCTTAAAGCAAATATCGCTTTTGGATTGTTAGTGCTAGTAACCGGGAAACAAAGATGAACACAATGGAAACAACAACGAACAAAACATCCTCTAGGCATGTATGGGAACACTTTTCCAAAACCAATATTCGGACCCTATACGAAGCACGGGTTTCACGGAATTCACCTCCGAGATACAAAGAAGAGACAGTGATTATCACGCTCGTATGAGAATCACAAAATGAGATCAAATGTATTGTGAGAATTGCTTTGATGAACAATGTATATAGAGAGAATGCTTGAGTGCTTTTTAGAGAGTATGTAAAAAACATATGAACATTCATCAGAGGTTTGGCCTCTTATAATGCACGTTGATGTCTTGGAAAAACCGACCTCAACCGCTCGATAAACATGAAACGGTCTAAAAAGATCGTCCGCAAACGGCCCGGTCGCGAGTCGCGAGTCGCGACCATAAGAAATCCGGAGCACCAACAAAGCAGACGCTCGTCGCGAGGCGCGACGGCCATCGCGAGTCGTGAAGGCCCACAGGTCGCGGGCCGCGACATGGGTCGCTCCCCGCGAGCCTGCCAGCTCTCTTGCTGCGTTTCTTGTTGCATTGCTTATTGTTTGCTCCATATTACTCACCTTAGTTCCAAAGACATTACACCACAACATGCACATCTAAACATCACTTAAGTAGCGACACCATAACCAAGCATCTTAAGTTAATGTTTCATGAATATTACCAACCAAATACTCTAAATATTCAACAAATAAATGTAGCAACCCACTATGTTGCAATAAACTTGGAACAGAGGTAGTATATGTTTATTATATAGTGGTTGTTTAATTTGTCCCTTTCTCCAAACACATCCGCCATATATTTTTGATTATTGATCTTAAAATTTTGTTTACGAACTGTGATCAAGAATATATACTTAATTTTATAGTATATGCCACTGCCACACAAACCCTATTAATCCAAAAAAAAGATTATTGGCTACCTAATCTACATGTCGGGAACAATTATAAAGAGCTCTGCATGTGTAAAGCATCAAATAGCTAGTCTTGGTGACATTTACCTCAGATATTTCAGGATCACACGGTAAGACAATGTGTTGTTGAATCAAAGATGCTGCCGAGGCCCCACTTAAGTTTTTGATGACAAGTTCCGCTGACGCATCCAATAAAGCTTGCACCAAATTAACGTCTTTATGCATTGCCGCAATATGTAGTGGTGTATTCCCTTCATGATCCTGATAATTCTTCAGGGCATGTATATCTGGAATATTTATCAACCTCTGGTATTCTTGGCGGCTTTGAAGCTTGTTACTGAGGAGGTGCAAGAGAGTTTTACCGGACTTATCACACACCTCTGTTTACTGCGGGCATTTTTCTAGTATGAGTTTGATCATGTACTGACAGTAAGTTGTGTTGAGATGTGCTGCTTTATGTAGAGGAGTATAACCATCTACATCACGCCAGCATGCCACAGAACTGTCTTTCTGCAGCAGATGCATCATTGTATTGTAAAGATCTCTTCCTGGATATATTTTAGTTGCTAAAATTGCTCCTCGTTCATTGGCCGCTTGTTTAAGTTTGGGTAGTACTGATTTATCATCAACTAGATTTCAACAGATATACATATATAAGACCAGTTAGAAAGGTTTCATTGACAAATTCTTGGGTGGATCTGGTCCAAAATAAAAATAGTATACACTATCTAACTTTTGATTGCTAAACCTTAACTTTTAATTACAAAATCATAACTTTTGAAACAAACCTAACTTTTGAAACAAACCTTCACTTTTTATTTATAACACGTAACTTTTGATTATAAAACCTTAACGTTTGATTGTTAAACCTTAACTTTTAATTACAAAATCTTAACTTTAGGACTTACTTTGTACTGGGTCTACAATAAATTTAGTGTAGACTCGGTCTATATTAGACTTGGTTTCATTTGGCTTGCACCACATTCTAATTAGACTGTTAATGACACGAATTACGAGCTTCCAAGTATAATCAGATGATACAAACATAACACATGTATAGTCTTTGTTCACAAAGCTTCTGTTGGTGCAAAAATGGCTTTGCAAACAAGTAACGATGCCCCGTCGCAAGTTGGTCCAAAACACCAGGGAGGTGATTCACTCTCCTTAGAGTCACTGGCCCTTAATAATAAGGGTTACCCTTGAAATTAAAGGAACCTCGCTAACTTAATTGAGCACAAACTATCAATGGCTAATAAATAGCGTTCTAAATAAAACTTTAATAACTTTGAGAGAATTATAGAGAGACAAGCAACAAGAATAATACGAACAAACTTGAAAGAAACTATTTCATTTCATTGATGATATAATTTCCGGTCTTACACAAACTTTTATAGAAAGAAAAGTAACAACAACCTTAATTGAGGAAGAAGGAGAGGAATACCGTCATCCTTCTTGCACTCAATGATAGTAACAATGGAAGGCGTTAGAACATGGAGTGTTCGTGCCAAATAACTACCTAAAACTATGCCTAAGATCTAAGGATAAATTCTGATGTTTGTTGTGTTGATGATTGATGATCTTTTTCGTCTAGTTGAAGCCTCTATTTATAGCCAATTGGAGCAGCAGTTGTCTATCTTTGAATTTGAATTGTTGTCTAACTTCCCAACAGCTGGGAAAGTTTTGAATTTGGCGCCTTTTAATGGGCGCTCCTTGAGGCTTCTAGAGTCTTCATTTCTCTGAGACTATGGTTGGTTTTTTGGCTTCTTATCATTTAATGTGTGGATACTGTTTGACTAGGTCAACATAACTTGGGCCTGGGCTAAAAAGAAATGGGTTTATGTGACACATGGGTCTTAAAGCCCAAAAAAATAAAAGTGGTAGTAACAAATGCCCCCCTGATTTGTGAGGTTAATGTGCTATAGACCTTGAAAATCAATGCACTTAAAGCTGATGCAAGATTAATTAATAATTTTCATTCATAGATGGATAAAAATTACATAAGTTCCTAATTCCTACTTCATTCTCTCTTAGTACAGAAAATAATGTGGATATTTTGCATGATAATTCAAACGCATACAATTGGAAATAGAGTCTCTTTTGATATGAGACTTTTAAACTAAACGAAATCTAAGAGTCTCTTCAGGAATATGAGACTTTGTGATACTCAAACTCTGGGTTAAGCTGTAATCCCCCGTAATTTTATGAATTTTATAAATATATTTAAAGTATATTTATAATCATTTTCATATTTATTTCATTTAATTATTTAAGTGTTGACTATTTTTGAAAGTCAAATGATTGTTTAAACGTTTTAAATAATCATTAATATTTATTGGATTGGATTTTAAGTATTGAATATTATATCAAATGTTTTGGGTTGTGTTTAAAATGGTTTTATTAATAGGTTGAGGAGCCCAAAGCTTTTTAATTAGGGTTGGATGATTAACCCAAATCCCAAATCTAAGCCTAACCTAATTGCCATAGGTTTTACGCCAACCTATAAATACCCTCCAAACCCCAAGTTTGCACACTTTCTTTTCTCTCCTTACTCTCTCCCCAAACCGGCGCCCACCTCCCTCTCTTTCTTCCCTCGTTTTGCGTGCCGCCGGCCAGCCACCACCACCTCCCTTTCGTGGTGATTTTCGGCGAGCCCAGCACCACACTTTGCCCTTCCTCTTGCGTGCGTGCAACAGCCACAACCACTCTTCTCTCTCTTAATTCTCTTTTGCATCTTTTTATACTTTCGAATCTGATTGCTCAGATTTCTTACAGTTCCGTGTGTTTTTAGACAAAACTTCCTTCTTCAAAGTTGTAGATCTGAACTTAGGCTCAAGAATCACTCGATTCCGATTATTATTCCACTAGTTGTGACCTCTGGAAGTTTGACAGTTTTGGTGCCATTTTTCACTCGCAAATCCGGTTTAATATTAAAGTTATGATTTTTATGAGTTTTAAAATTAAAGTTGTGATTTTTATGAGTTTTAATATGTTTTAATATGTTTTATAAATAAATTTGAAAACTTTATTCTTTCAATGATTAAAAATCTGATTTTTATTTATTGTGAATAAAAATTATAATTTCAGATTTATTATTTATTAATTAAAGTGAGTTTTAAGTATGAAAGTAATAGTTTTGAGGATTTTAAAATCTAGACTTATAGTATTATATTAAAGGGTGTTAAAGGTTGAAACTTTAATGTTTTTAAACGAGTTTTGAAGCGTTTTAAAATAATTTATATTGTTGTGAATTAATTAGGATATTAATTCATTGTTGTATTATTGTTTTGGTTGACGGAGAATTTACTTTAGGCGATTTCTAGAGTTTTAAAGTGGCCTCTCACTTTGTCTACACAAGGTAGTACACGTCCTTATGTGTTAGACTAGTATCATGTCCTAAGGATTAGAATTATTTATAGTATCATGTATAGGGAATCCTTTTATGGTTCATACGTGGCTATTGAATTGGAATTACGTGTTGTTGAGCATGTTAATTACCTTTATGTTTTATTACATGATTGAATGGATGTTTGATTCAAGCATGTTGTTTGGAAGTCTTTATATTTTGATCCATCGTGTGATGTGGATTAATAATATTTTATTATTGGATTATGGAGTTTGGTATTGTTTCCCTTAATGGATATTTTATTACTTCACAAAGGCCGAGGACTTTGTCAGTAAGTTGGACTATTATTGATTATGGTTTTTTTACTACTTGCAAAGACCGAGGCTTTGTAGAGAATGCATATTTATTATCATTGGACATTCGCTTGTTGATTTAATTCAACAAATAAATTTGGAGGATTAATTCTTGGTCAATTGAAATTGTTTAATCACTTATTTAATCCTAAGATAAAAGTGGAAATTGTTGTATTCATGTTATGTGTTGGTTCCTTTGTTTAGAGTCCAACATCGAATAACTTATTAATACTTAAAGTGGAAGTGAATAACAATAGCTTTAGACTTGTGCTGGACTAGTATGAGTTGGAGTACATGGTGGTAGCCCATGGCTTTTTTGGGGTCGGATTGATCACTGTACCCTATTTTATTTTTAAAGGTTCCTCGATATCGTAGGTCAAGGAATTACGGAGTCGTGCCCGTAATTCGTCTTCTATTTTGAAGGCTGGTTTTGGTTGGACATCTTGTAACATTGTCTATTCAATTTACTAAATGATTATCATGTTGTATGTCTTGTGAAGTCAAGTTTTATTGTACAAGTTGAAGTCTTGAGATATCTTTGTTGATCATGTTTTACTGCTAAGTAGTATCATGATAGGTTTCATGTTTTATTTTATTTATGTATGTACTCAGCTTTGTTGATTACGTGCTTTTCTGTGTGTCGATCATGGCTGTGCCTATTGATCTTGTGATGACCATTTATTGGTGAGCACTTTTCAATTGAGTAATTGCCTACAGGTTTGGAAGGCTTGATGCATCGTCTCGATTACTCATTTGGGACTTGGGAAACATTGATGAGAGATCGTTTTATTACTTTAATTGCTTCCTACCTTTACATAACTTTTATCAAGTTGTTTTATGGATTATTTATTTTCAATGTTTTAAGTTAGTCTTGAATTACCTTTCGAGGTTTGGATAATGATTTGACAATTATTACGTCTTAAGTATTTAATAAAGTTTTATTTAATGTTTTTCCGCTGCAATACTCTGAGTAAGCCGATACGTTTTCACACGGGCGATAATGCCTTGATAATTCTCTGTTTTTGTTTGGAAAGATATATGTTTTATAAAGAGAGAATTGTCAGGGTTTACATAAGCCCATCCTTCTGACAAGATGTCTGGCAGGATAACTTATTCCCCTAGATGATGGTTATCTTTGAAGATGAAATGGTGTCCATGCCATCCTATAGTCACGCTAGCTTCTGAGACACGCCCATCGGGAGTCTTACGAGGGGTCCCTTCATAGTGGCAACCCATGTTTTTACCTTCACATTTGCAGGTAAATTTGATTATTTGATCAGGATCATCCAGATATTTCCCAGGTCTTAAGACTAGCACACGAGAAGAAGCATAGTGGTATATTAATTCTTCTTTGTACTTGGTAACTATATCAGGTTTATGATACTTTTGCACAATTAAATTTCCCCAACCCCTACACACAGTGAGTGCATGTTGGCGGGTTGCATCATCCATTTTTGGGAAAATAAGAAGGGAAAGGATATCGGTATCAGAGCCTAATTGAAAGGCAGGAGTTTCAGCAGGTTGATCACAGAGTAGTTTGGGTTTTCTGTGGAAATGGCGATTGACAGCCCTTTCCCAGAGTTTATGCTCATAATATCCATAGCGAAGATGATGATTTGGACAATCAGGCTTAGTGTATGATTATTCTGGTTCTTTGAAAGGAGGATATTTTTGTACTAAGTTTTCCATATTGAACTAAGTAATTGCTCAGAAATAGAATTTGTGTTTATGGTTTCCTTTTTACTTATTTTATAGAGTTTAAGAAGTGGGTGGTTACTTGGTTGTAACTAAGTGTACGTGTAAGAGTCACGTTCCATTGTAGTTGTATGTGAGAGAGTCACGTTCTCTTAACAATATCTGCTTGTTAGTATCATGGATTCCTTATATTTAGGAAATCCCCTTGAATTTTCAAATAGATATTCTGTTGTAACCCATTTTATTAGAATTTAGCAAACATATATATATATCAGTGAGATATGAGGCTAAACTTAAAAAAACAAATTATTATTCCAGTTTTTGGACAACCAAAATAATTAAGCATAGAGAAGAGACAAATAAACAAAATAGACTCGGGACTTTCTCATTATCTACCATCAATTGTTACATTGATACCATAAAATGAAAGAGAGTCTAGGATATTATATCAGATTGTTCGTTGTAAACATAGATCTAGCTATACATTTAGGAATCTAAT
Source organism: Patellifolia procumbens (assembly GCA_947645195.1). NCBI lineage: Eukaryota > Viridiplantae > Streptophyta > Magnoliopsida > Caryophyllales > Amaranthaceae > Patellifolia > Patellifolia procumbens. Next base: position 9,589,972 of record CANSGD010000144.1, read on the forward strand.
TGCAATAGTAAACCCTAATTTGCTAACTTAGTTGAAAACAAACTAGGTAAAGTTAAAGGTGATAGTGATGGAGATCAAAGGAGGAGGGTGAAAAAGATGATGATGAAGAGGATGAAGAAGATGATGGCTGGTCAAAGGGGGGATCAAAGCAAGGTGAAAAGAAGAAAAATAAGGGTGAAAGAGATGAAAAAAGAGGGAAGGAGGAGAGTTAGAGGGACAGAAGGACTCTAAACCTTGACTTACCTCCAATTACTAGCACTACGACCATACATGTTGTCGCTATCCTCATCACTGGTGGTCGGAGATCAGCCACCTCCCATGGATGGTGAAGAAGGAGGAGAGTTCCAGGAAGAATCATCTCCTGAACACGAAAAGGGGGAAGAAGGAGAAAGAGAAAGAATGGAACAAGGAGAAGGGGGAGGAGATCTCTCACCATCAGAGTCTGTTTAGTCGGACTCTGGACCCAGAGAAGCAGCTTCTTCTCTGTCAAGTTCTTCCAGGATTGCATCAGTCCTCCTCTGCTCTTCCTCTTGGAGCAGTCTTCTTTTTCTTCGATCCTAGCAGCTTCAACTGGATCTACTGGTGGTGGAACGGACGATGAAGCAACTGAAGGAGGAGAGGTTGAGGAGATGGAGGGCTGGTTGGAACTTCAGGAGCTTGGTGACTTGATTCACCAACATGTTTCTTCCTTTTCGATGGAGGTCCTGAAATTTTGTAGGTTTTTTATGATGAAAACTTGTGGAAAGAAGATTTCTTTGAAGGAAATCAGGAAAAAAGATTAAGAAAAGGAATTGATTGTTGTAAATTGCCTTTACTTGCCCCTTCTTAAATAGAGGAAAAGTAAAACTCTTCAACTCCTACTCTTACTTAGCTTAGACTCTACATTTATTGCTTTTTAAGTGATTTGACAGTTGCGAAGTATATTACAACACGTCATTTACCCCAACGCATCTCTTCATTTGGTTAGAGTAATAATCACTGAAATGTAATCATTTCTCTTTCTTGAAAATTGAAAGCTAAAGCCAATAAGATTTTTGTCTTAATTTGTATTAAGAATCCCTTCAGTTGGCATTAATGAATAAAATATCAATTTTCCTGTTTAATTGTGATAAACCATATTTTCGTTCATTGGGAACAATAAAACAACGGGTTAGAAGCCACGTCATCTACATTCTTTTCAACGGTCCTAAATTACCCCAACTTATATAAATTATGGGTAAATTGAATTTCCGTCACTTTCTTTGAACTCTTCTCTAACCTAGAAAATCATTTGAGATCCTTGTACTACTTCATCTCAATTGAAACTATCAAATCTCAATTTATGGAATCTCAACGAAATTTGCCACATGTTCCTCCAGCGGGGAGATATTGTGTTTGCTTCCAATCCCTAGAAGCAAAGAAGATTTGTGAGATTGCTAGAGAATTTGATCCAGAGTATCGTCTCAAGGTGATGTGGCTCTTCAAAAAGTTCGAACATCTAGACGTATCTGGTAAGTTAGTTTACCTTGGTCCTGCTCTTAGTTTTCATAGCAAGAAAAAAAGGTTAGGCATAGGGTATGCCCTAGTTTGCAACAATGTATATGGGTACTTCTAGCTTGAGACCTTTGGTATTTAATGATTAACCCTTTAGGTTAGAATGGCCTACATCCAGCAAACCTATTAAAGGTTGGGTTCAGGGGGATAAATGCCAGAGCTTGGTTTGAGAATCTGGCTTCATGCCACTCAAAATGGCAGGAATTGAAGATTTATAGCTTTTTGAAATTAGCTACATACAGCACCATCCCCTTTGATGGTTCTGTAACCTCTGTGTTCCTTCCATTATGGGATTCAGTACTCAATTGTTTTGTATTGAGGAAAGGGACTATGACCATTACCTTAGCAGACATAACTATTATGACTGGCTTGTCTTCTTATGGGGCTGAGAAGGATGAACTGCCTATTTTCTTTGTGTTACCTAAAGCCAAAGAATTGTATTGTCAAGCTCATAGTTAATTCCAACAATTGGTAAAAGGTGGATCAAGTAAAACCACTTTAAAGTGTGGTTTCCAGTTTATGGTTGAGTATTTTATGAATACAATCAACTATACTGAGGGAGAAGAGGTGCTTTTTATCACCTTTGCCCTAGCTAGACTTTAGATGCCTAAGGCTGGTGGTGTGACTGCTTTGTTTCTTCCTTTAGCTGCCAATATTGCTGCTCAACATGCCACAGTAGCATTAGGACTGGTGGTACTAGGTCAGCTTTATAAGAGCTTGTTTAGATGTAGGGAGGCTAGTTTGACTGTAAGACCAGATGGGACAACAACTTTAGAGTCTGTGTTTGGACCCATTTGGCTGGTGACTGTATGGTGTTTCATGTCATTTAGGCATATAATGTGTCTAAAAACAGAAGAGGATCGCAAGAGAGAACTGAGTAGGGAGCTACAGGAGATTATAGATTCTAAAGGTAAGATACCTCAAGAGTCTCTTCAGCATACTAGCTCTAAGGACTGTAGTTGTTATGCAGAAGTTGCATTCACCTTGCATTGTTAGTTAATGCTCTTGTTAGAGAGCCTCAGGCTCTGTTGGCTGAGTTACTGGGGGGTTTTGGAGGTAACCCAAGGATTTATTGGTCCTATTTGAGAAGTGATGAGCAAGAGCAACCAGATAATCCTGAATGGTATCCATCTGCTCTCCCAGGTTGGCTGAAAGGTGAGGTTGTTCAAAACCCTTCTGGAGTTCAGCCTTATATGCTAGGGATTTGATTGCAGCCAAACCAGATCACTTTGGATTTGGGGTATACAACCCTCAACTAGTAGCACGCCAATTTGGATTGGCGCAAGGTCTTGCTATCCCCATCTATATGACTCACAATAACCCTTGGGAGCAAAGAGGTAGGCATAAGGAATTGGATGTATATACCAGCAAGTCTCTGAACATCATAAATTTTGGGGTTCAAACCTGGTTCTGGAGTGAGGGGAGATCTTCAGCAGATTACCAACAGTGGTGGTCTGTTTGTGCCATCCATCAAGATTTTATTCAGCAAGCTTCTCTATCTAGGTTTGAAGACAACCTAGTTTTGAAAATCAGTAAAGGTAAGCTATGCCTACTTATATTTCCATTTTCTGTGTAATTATTCAAGCAATAAAATTCACAGTCTTTATCTTTCAGGAAAAAGGAGAATGCTTATATACAACTCTTTAAGTCCAACTGCTCTTCTTTCATAACCAGGAGTGTCAAAGGACTGCCCTTTGGTTGTTGATGGGGAAGATGAAGAGTTTGAGACTGGTGGAGCTCAAGTGGAAGATTTCAGACAAGGTTGCATGGTCTACATTCTTGAAATGGACCCTCACACAAGAGGTGAAAGGAGGAAGAGATCTCACTGGGAGAAGATGTATTTGGAGTTGGCTGATCGAGGTCATATACAGAGGAAATTGGATCATATGTTTGAAACCAAACCTCCATTGTGTATGGAGATGCCTCCAGTGGCTACATCCTCTGTGGTCAAACCAAGCGCAGAGACTCCATCTGACAATTTGACTCCAGCTGCACCTTCACAACCTTCTAATGAAGATTCGGAACCTGATGAAGATCAAATGACCCTTTGTGATATGTTGAAGAAAGGTAAGATTGTTAATGCTTAAACTTGACATCATGACATGGTTATCAGTTGTACTGATTTCGTTTCCATGTCAGGTCCCATAGGCTCTCAAAACCTTATCTAGTACCAGTTGGTTTCAAGATTACTGGAGTCAAGAGAAAGAAAACAATGGCTTCAGGTCTAAAAAGGAAGCACAGAACACCCAGAGTGGAGGTTGCTTCTCCTCCTAATTATCCTTTTAATCCTCGGGTTATTTCCAAAGAGGAATTTCTGGAGCCAAGGAAAATGGATGTGCCCCCCAGCTCTTCAGTGGAGATGGGGCGTGGTCACACATAAATCTCTCCTATTGGAGAGGGGTCTTCCCCCCATGTTATGGAGCCAGGAGAAACAAATAAGGATATGGAGAAATATAACCCCCATGTTGAAGATATGGGGTCTGAACAGGGAAAAAAACTACTGCTCAAACTGAGCAAGAGCAAGAACCTGATTAACAACAAGCAGCTTCAGCTATGTTGGATCTAAGTGGTTAGTTTCTTTTCATTCTGTTAGAGCCTATCTCTTTTGTACTCTCTTAATTTTTCTATGGTTTGATGATAGATCATCCAACCATGAGGAGGAAGGAGATGTTCCTAACCAAAGTCTAGATGATGCCACTTCCAACAAGGCAGTGGAAGTAGATGCTAAAGTTCCTGGGACAAGTGTTTCAGATGATGAAATCAGTTACTTCGAAGCTATGGCTAAATTAACTACACTACTGAAACTCGACCTCTCAGTGGAGTCTGCACACCCTTCTTGGAACTCTGATCCTGATTCAAGATTTGCTAGCAACTTTGACCAAGAACACAACAGATATAGATATTACTGGTCAATTATCTAGGGTGCTGCAGGATGGTATTTCTCAAGGTAATGTCTTTTGGAGGCCTATCTATCACATTTTAGAGCATGATGTGATTCCTTTACAAGCCAAGGTCACTCAATTGGCCAAGAAGCATGCAGAAGAGGAGGCTCAAGTGCAGGAAGTAGTCAAACAAGCAGATGCATTACAGGATAGAGCCAAAAAGATAGCTTCCTTTGAGAAGTCCATGGGGGATTTGCAGGCACAATTGGCGGATGCAGAAGAACACGAGAAGAAGGCTTTGGAGGCACTTCATCAAGCTAGAGCTGACAAAATAGAAATAATTGCTCAGTTGGGAGAGGTTTCTAGCCAATTACTAAGCACTAAGCAAGAGATTCCTCTTTCGAAATAGCAAAACAAGCAAGCTTGTGAAGCTGTGAGTACTTCCAAGCTGACAAAGAATGAATTAGAGGCCAGCCAATGTCAGCTGAACAAGCAACTAATTAGTTTAGATATAGCTTTTAAAACAACTAGAAGGCTAAACTGTAATGAACAATTATTTCAATGTAAACTCTCCCAAAGATAGGAGTGTATTTCTTTAAAGGCTTCATCATCTAATTCCCATATTGATGGGTGATACATCTTAAGATATTTTCCATTTAAAGCTCCCTCAAAAACTTGTCCATTCATGTTTTTCAATAAATAAGTGTTTGCAGACATTACCTTATGAATCTTCAAAGGACCTTCCCATTTGGGAGACCATTTTCCTAAGAAAAAATCTTTGTAGCCTGTCTCTGGTAACTTCATCTTCCAAACTAAATCATCTTCTATAAATGATTTGTACACCACCTTTTTGTTATAGACTGCTGCTACTTTCTGCTTTTGTGCTTTCATTTTTTCTTGAGCATCTAGCCTTACCACTTTAGAGTCTAATGCTTCAATAGACATCGCTTGACCATACTCATGTGGGGTTATTTCCATCTGTCTTGCAACTCTGGCAGATTTGACACTCATTTCTGCTGGTATGACAGGATCTTGTCCATACACCAATTGTAAAGGAGTAAATCTAGTAGGTTCTCTTTTGGAGGTTCTATAAAATAGTGAATAAGGCAATAAATCATGCCTATTTCTGGGATTGGCTCTGACCATCTTCGAAATCCTTGCTGCTATGATCTTGTTAGTAGACTCTGCTTGGCCATTAACTTGTGCTTAATAGGGGGTTGAGTGTAACTTCTGTATAGAGTACCCTTTCATGAAGTTATCAAACTCAGGATTCCTGAACACAGTAGCTTGATCCACTACAATAGACTCTGGGATTCCAAATCTTATAAAGATTTTTTCTTCCAAGAAACTAATCATGGTTTTTGTAGTTATGGTCTTAAAAGCTTGAGCTTCTACCCACTTTGTAAAATAGTCAGTGATTACCAAGATATGAGAATGTCCAGCTGATGATGCTGGATGGATAATACCAATTGCATCCATAGCCCAACCTCTAAATGGCCAGGGCTTTATGATGGATTTTAGTTCAGAGGTTGGAGCTCTACTTATTAGTCCAAAGAGCTGGCATTTCTTGCATCCTTTAGCATATGTTATGCAATCTTTGCGGATAGAAAGCCAAAAGAATCCATGTCTATAGATTAACCATCTCATTTTAAAACCATTTTGGTGAGCACCACAAAGTCCTTGATGTACTTCAGCCATCATAGTTAGAGCTTCACCTGCATCTATACATTTCAGTAGTAGACCTTCAGGATCTCTCCTGAAGGGTTCTCCATTGTCTAAAAAATTTTTAGTACAGGCAATTTTGACTTTGATAGGAGTTTTCTTCCCCATGGGATCATTCAAGTACTCTATGATCTCTGTTCTCCAGTCTTGTTTAGTGTTTAGGACATCAATCTTGCATACCTCCCATAGTGTTGTGTTTTCCACTACGGAATCGAGAGACTCTAGGCTTCGTTTGCCTATTCTGATTGTCTCATCATCGCTTGATTGGTTGTTCGTAGATGAAGATTTTTGAGCTAGGAAATCAGTTGTCTAATTTTCCTCTCTAGGTACATGCATGAAGTCTACCTCAATTAACTTTTTAACCAACTCATGGACTCTAGCACCACATTTGATTGCAACTAGGGCAATGCTTTTGTAGTCACCTTTAATCTGGTTGATTACTAGTTGAGAGTCTCCAAACACCTTAATCGGTGCTTCATATTCAGCCCTATTGTTAGTACATGCGCATTCTAAAGTGACAGCAAGTTTAGTGGTTACACCTTGAGGAGATTTAATAACAATCCTAGCCCTTGACAGATCCCTAGTACAAGATCTATCAAAGTGCATGATCCAGGAAGGTTGGCTTGGTTGCTCAGTTCCTGTCTCACAACATGGATGAGTGGCCAAAACATCGGCTAGAGCCTGACCCTTGACAGCCTTTTGAGGAACAAACAGCAATTCAAACTGTAAGAGGTGTAAACTCCACTTACTCAAACGTCCCTTCAGAATAGATTGAGAAAGCAAGTGTTTCATTACATCTGTAGGAGAAACTACTTCAATGGTGAATGCCATGAAATAATGGATCAAACTTAATAGATGTGTCATAAAGGCAAAGGCACCATTATTCCGCATTAGTGTATCTTTTCTCAGTATCATGTAGAATCCTACTAAGGTAAAACACAGCTTGTTCCTGACCCTTTTCATTCTCTTGGGTCAACAAAATCCCAATAGAGTATGTGGCTGCAGATAAATAGAATCTCAAAGGTTTTCCATTCTATTTAGGAGGAATCAAGACTGGTGAGTTTGTCAAATAATTTTTTATTTGGTCAAATGCTTCTTGATGTTGTTTCTCCCATTTAAAGTCAGATTCATTCTTTAATTTTAGCAGAGGTGAGAAGACCTTAGTCTTTCCATCTAAATTCGAAATAAATCTTCTAACATAAATTAATCTGCCCCAAGGATCTTTGCAATTGTTTTTTGTTGTGGGGAGGTTGAACTGCTAATACAACCTTAGCCTTATTTTGATCAATTTCCATTCCATATTTATGAATCAAGAAACCCAAGAAGTTACTTGGTTTAATTCCAAAGGCACATTATAAAGGATTCATTTTCAGGTTGAACTTTCTCATTCTTTCGAAAGATCTTTCAAGGTGCTCTTTATGAGAAGATAAATCATGAGATTTCACCAGAATGTCATCAATGTATACTTCCATAATCTTACCAATCATATCCTCGAAAATGAGGTTCATTGTTCTTTGGTAGGTTGCTCCAGCATTTTTCAAACCAAATGGCATAGCTAACCATTTATACATGCCTAGAGATCCTGGACATTTGAAGGTCGTTTTGTAGCGGTCTACTTCAGCTATCCTCAGTTGATGGTACCCTGCATATCCATCCAAAGAGGAGATATACTCATACCTAGAGGCTGCATCAATCAACATATCTGCCACAGGCATAGGATACCGATCTTTCGGAGTAGCTTTGTTAAGATCTCTTTAATCAATACAGACTCTCACTTTGCCCTTTTTCTTAATCACTGGCACTATATTGGCTATCCATTAAGCACATTTGATAGGTCTAATGAATTCAGCCTGTAAAAGCCTTTTTATTTCCTCTTTCACCTTTGGGATTAAATTAGGAGATAACCTTCTAGGATTTTGTGCCACGGGCATATGTCCCTCTTTAATAGGTAATTCATGCTTAGCAATTGAAGGGTCAATCCCAGGCATTTCATGATGTTCCCATGCAAAACAATCTTTATATTTATGTAATATACTGATTATATCTTGATTAAACTCTCACCTTTATAGATTTTTTTCCCTAAATTTCCACCTAAAATTTTCAAACCTTTATAAACCCCCACCACTTAACAGAATTTGCCAAACTCCGTTAATGGTGGGGCCCACATCAATTATATCATTCGTTTTTCCCTCCAAACAATCCATTTCCTTCTTCTCCTCTGCTCTTCATCTTCTTCATCTATTGATGCCCACTTTCTAAAACCTTATTTAATTCAAAAACCCAACTCAAATTCTCTCTCTTTCTCCTCTGTAAATCTTCAATTGATAATGCCGATTTTATTTTCCACCGCTTTTCACCTTCGTCCAACTGTTAAGATGCGGTTTTTGTGGGTTTTTGAGTTGGTATGAAATAGAAAGTGATGTCCGAATATTTCACCCAAATTTAGCTGACTTCTCTGTTCCAGTTTATGTATCTTGCAATTTTAGCACCATTAATGGCTTCCCAGCTATCAGACATGCTAGAACTCTCATTCCTTCCGCCGCTAATCTCATTTCTACAATTTCCCTTTCTGGAACCGCAGCTATGGGTCTGATCACATCTTGTGGGTTTTTGTGGGTTTTGAAAAGATGAGATTTTAGAAAGTGGGTATGAAGAAGATGAAGAGCAGAGGAGATGAGGGAAATTAGTTGTTTGCAGGGAAAAACGAATAATATAACTGATTTGGGTCACCATTAATGGAGTTTGACAAATTCTGTTAAGTGGTGGGAGTTTATAAAGGTTTTAAAAAGTTTAGGTGGAAATTAACGAAAAAATTCATGAAGGTGGGAGTTTCTAAATTTGTGAAAAGTTAAGGTGGTTTTGTGCAAATTTTCCTTTTCATAATTCCCTTCTTCTACTTTCTTCTCCTAATCTTATTATGGTATCAAGAGTTTTGATCCGCATCCACGCTTCCCTTTCCTAATTTTCCCCCCTCAATGACGGTAGTGTAAATCGCACTCCCAAACCAGCCATTATCCTGCAAAATGATTACCCAACCAAATGACACTATTCCACTAATCCTGGACTTTTTACAGTTATCCCCTTATCGTGTTTTGCATCTCCTTTGATCTTCATTATTAGAGGAACTCCTTATTGATGGTGATAGTACAATTCTCACTACCAAACTTCCCATCTCATTGTAATCTTCCCAAATAATGAAACAAAGAAGCATGCTTTTTTTTAAGACCCGCACTCAAACCCTCAAATCCCTTATGGATCGAATGCATACTATTAATAAATGGTGGTGAAGCTCTCATCCGTGAACAAGACACATATGGTGATTAATTAATTTCACTTCTTTATCCTCTTTCTTTTATCCTAAACGGAAACATGAACAATAACTTCTACTGATTCCCACTCAAAATCCCCCTACATACTATTGCTGCTACTCCAAAGACTTGTCTCCCTCTTCGCATATAAGACATCTTCCTATCCAACCCAATGTTGGAATTGCTTTCTTTGTCTTTTCTCATAACTAACAAATCTTGCTCCCAAAAGTCCTCATCTTACCAAAATTCTCTTTTTTAACAAAAATCTTCTATATTTTCCAAAGCCTAAAAAAAACATCTTTTATCTACGATTCTCCCTTCTTTTTAAACACAAAGCAAAAGACATTAATTGCACAAAAAATGTATAAGATTGTTAAAGTTCATCTATTAACTATTACTAAAACTGAAAATACTAATTTAATTTTCCCTCTCAAAGTTGTTGATGTGGCATTATAATAGGCAATTTTTTCCCGCCCTCTACTCATGTCACTAATCATTATTTTATAAAAATAAAAATAAAAAGCGATTAACACCATACACATGCAATTATTCTTTTTTTCAATGAAATTAAAGATATCTCAATTTCCAAAACAGACCCTTGGATTTCTCTTCTTCGGTTGATGAGAATTTCTCTCTCCCCATTCAATTTGTTGCTTATCTCTTCATTCCATCAATTATAATAAGTTCATATCAGATCAGATCAGAAAAATTCATATCTAGTCAGATTAGAAAAATCAGACCAGATCAGGAAATTTCAAATCAGATCAGATCAGATCAGAGAAGTTCAAATAAGAATAATTCAGATGAGATCAAACGTAAAGAACGGACCCTATACCTAAGTAATGCTTTTAACTTCTCCCATTTTTTAATACTTGCATCATTGAGTTTGGGCACAAGAATTAAGGAAGGGAAAGAGATAGAGAGATGGGAAAAGGGGGACCCATGTGATTGGAAAGAGGTATAGAGAAAATATTGCTATAAAAGAGAATGATGCAAGTAATTTACAATTTCTAAAATTAGGAAATGATGTGAGTAAAAAAAACGGAGGAAATATTATTTAATGTTAATAAAAAAAACTTTAATGCACTCATTATTAGAGGATAATACATTTAAAATCTCTTTAATGAAGGAAATTCGTTTTTTCGTACTTATAATTTTCATTCCCCTTTTCTAAATCAAACTTTAAATTTTTTTTTACCATAAATTCTTACCAATATACTCCCTCCGTTCCCTAATGTTGTTCACACTTTGACTTTGCACGTTTGCCAAAGCACTTCTTTGACCATCATTATCGTCCATTGTATATGAGCAAAAATTATAACGATTGAATAATAATAACATACTCATTGAGACGAATCAAACAATACCCCACATGACTATATTTTTTCTTATGTATATTTGAAAAATTAGAAGATTCTCTTTAATTGTGAATAGTACCAAGATTCCAAATAGAAACAATTAGGAACGGAGGGAGTACTATATAAGAATAGATATAATCATCTCGAACATTGTTAATTCTTTTCAATGTATACATTTAAAGATTATCAACTTTTTATAATTTCTCGGAAATTTTTCAAAGAGCAACATTTTATAACAAAAAAATTCAAAAAAACTACTATTTACGACATATTTTGTCCAAATACCGGATGATTGTTGCCAATAAGTTTAACTTTAATTTTGTCCTTGACTTTCACGGGATAGTCAAGTGACCTTCTTCAACCTTCTCAGCAAGTCACCACCATTTGTGTCGCCATTATCGAGGATTTTATACAATTGGTTTGTAGGTTTGTCGGAAATCCCTCCACTTGGGATTTATATAGTGTTGAAGAAGCTCACATGATTACCACGTGCAAATGGTAGTTTAAAGCGGTCAAATTTAATGGAATGTAATGGGCTTTTCTGAATAAAAGTAGGCAATAATGCAAACCCAATAAGAATAAGAGAATGAAATGCTTTTTTTGATTTAAGTATGGGTTTGAATTAGTCTAATTTTAATATAAAGTTAGACCATCTCTTTTAATAATATTTGTTAGGAATAAAGTAGAAGTAGATATAATTTTCAAAAACGGCTGAAAATGGGAAGTGGATAGATTAACCGGGAACAAAGGGATAGTAAATCGATGGGAACATGTGGTAGTTTCAATCTAGGTACATGGTATTTGGTTGAGTTCAGTAGCTAAACAAACTAGTTGATCATTAATTTTAGCAAGGCCTAATTGAAAAACATAAACTGATATGATGATGCGAGTTAATAACTTACAATCTACATAGTGTTTGATTGCAAGATGAAGGGGTGTCTCATCTGAGTCGTTCTTAAAGCCAGCCAAGCCAGAATCCTCATCGATCAAATATCTGGCAACCTGAACCTTGCCACGGATGAACGCAACGTGAACTGGTGTATTTCCCATCAAATTCTTCATCCTCCATGGCTCCTCGGCTTTTGACGCCTTCAGATGTTCATTGAGCAGCTTTATAAAGTTAATGTTGCCCACTTCAGCGGCAATATGAAGAGGCGTGTTACCACTAGAGTTTCCCTGGCTTATTACAGTAGGAAATCTCTCGATAGTTTTCTTCATGAAGTCTTGTTTCTCATGTCGCATTGCTATGTGAAGAATATTATTTCCTCCATAAGTTTGCCTAAGAAAGTACTCGTCGTCGCCCTTATCTGTGTTAAGGTACTCTACGTTGCCACTAACCGCGGCATCATAGAGATCCTTCTCCATTACTTCTCTTCCAGAGTTTGCCATTGCTTCCTATTCTACTTACTTTTGAAGACTTTTATGTGAAGAACAAGTGAGTTAGATTTACTTCATGGGAATACCATTTCATATGTTTCTAATCAGTTTCATGTATACTATATCTGCTACTTTCTTATGCCATGTCATGCATAAAAAAAAGACTTTCTCAAGGGATAAACATAGTTTATTGAAAGCAAGTAAACAACCCTTACAATATAATAATAGCAATTATTTGACTTTGGGTCATTTTTTAGGTAATGCATATCCAAATACTTTGATCATCCCCAAGGGTTCCTATAAAGAATTAGGCATCGTTAAGTTTATCTTAAAATAGTAATATTTAATAAAAATAAGTTCATTTTTTCATATAAGTTTTGTTCAAAAAATATATGTATGCTAAGTAATAGTCTCTACCTGCAAAGACAAAATAGAAAGAAAATTAATAAAAATAAGTTCAGTTCAGTATGATAAACTTCATTTCAGTAAAAATAAGTTCAATTCAATAAGATAATTTCAGTCCAATATTTATTGGACAAAAAGAAGGTGAACTAAACATGATTTAAATGTACTTATAATAAATGTTGAATAATTAATTTTGAGCGTATGTGATGCACTAAAACCAAAAAAGTGCGACCTTACTAATCTATATATATATATTAAAAAGCGTAAGCATAGGATGCAATCCGCCACGTGTCACTCTCCATTTTTTACAACAATATTCTATCAACGTTTCTCTAATAAAAATAACAAATTGTCTTGAGAAGTTTCGAACTTGCGACCTCAAGTGTGGAAGATAAATGCTCTAACCGTTGTGCTACTATATTTTTGTTGCTTCTTTTATCAATACTAATAATGATATTATATGTTTTCAATGAAGAACAATAATTAAGTTATAATATATTAATTACATTTATGAATAAAACTACTAATCTATGACATTTTACTAACATCTTTCTACATCAAATTGTAATTGTCATAAAGTACTAAAGTATAATACTACATATAAATCTCATAGCATCGTCTGGGCCTTAATACTAGTAAATCTTCATAAGTGTTCACTTTTATCAATAAACAATGCTCTAAATTCTCTCAAAATTAAAATTCGAATAGCATTTACTATGGGTCTATTGATTCTAGGAATGCAAATTCAGTCCTAGTCATACTTAATCCAAAGGTAAAAGTCTGATTGAATTTGAGAACATAAATATCGAATGAAATCAAATAGCAGTTGGACCTTGCAAATCTAACTAAAATCCGATTATTACCAGTTTCCTCATCAACCAATAGATAATTGAAAGTACACTATAATAGGATGAATAAATTTAGACTATTAGAAATTTTTGCAAAATATTTTTTATATTAAGACTATGTGTTTGTTTATTTTAATGGTAATTTACTTCTAAACCAATTCGAGCACGAAACAATCTGAATGGAAAAAGTTAGAGTCCAAATCCGAGAATATATAATCCGAATAAGAGTGACAAAGCCCAAGTTCGATTGAGGTAGTGTAGCAGACTAGTAGTTTAATTAATAAGTCAAATGTGAGTGCGATCTACTATTGTCAATCCTAATTAATTATTAATATTAATCCTAATTCAGATGTTAGCAAAAACCCATGTTAAAACATAAAGGGGGCGCTTGTTAAATGGGAATAAAGAGTAAAATGGAAGTATAACTTTTCAATTTTTAGTGGGATTAGGAGTTTACAAAGGGAATGAGAGTAAGATTAGGAGAGTTGTATTCCCCATCAAAATAAGACTTAGATGGGGATATCTTGTAGGGGTAAATACAAGAGAAGGGTAAAAAGATATATTTACCCGCCATTAATGAAGAGTAAGGAGAGAGGAAGTGAAAGGAGAGAGGAAGTGAAAGGAGATTAGTAAGGGTTTCTAAGTAATTTTGAAATTTATTCTCACTCCAATTCCTACCACTTAGTCGAATGAGGTAAGGATGATATTTTTTATAAATTCATGCACATGTATTTCCATTTCCCATTTCACCTCTTGATGTCCCAAACACCTATTCCCACATACCATACTCCCGGAAAGGGAGTTGGGGAGGAATTAGGAGGTATTCTTAAGGACAACATTGAACTAACATTTTAAAAATCTAATTACTAAATTTGAAAAGTGAATTACTTTATCTGTTTACATTTACTTTAAACAATTGTTTTGGAAAGATTTCTAGTATATATATGATTGGTTTTTTTGGGGATAGTATCTTATTTATTGGTAAATGACAAAAATAATAGAAAAGATAGAAAATGTAAAGGAAAAAAAGGGTGATTGAAAAGGTGAAAAATATAAGGGTACTACATGTCAACATTAAACATGTAACAAATAAATTAAGACATTTATTTATAAAAACTGAAACAAGTAATAAAGATAAAAGGAGTATTGATTTAAAACAAACAAAAAATAAAATGATTTATAAGTTTCTTTTCTTCTACTTAATAGAAGTATGTCAGTACTATTGTTTAAACAAAGGCAGTAAATCAGTAATGGCCTAATACAGTAGCCTCAGGCCCTCAGTAGGTATTTTAAAGATGTAGCCCGAATAGCTTATTTAAGAAATGTCGTACATGTGAATTTTCCATGACTCTAGGATAGCTGTCTCCAATCACACTCCTTTTGAAAAATATTCAAAATATTTGTGAACGATGTGAGTCAACAAGTTCTATAGAGGCGAAATGAGGCAGAAACAGCAGAATTAATGTGCAACATGGATTGGCACTTATTCAAATAGAGTTTGTTTAGACCGTCTAATTATAATATTAAAGTTAGGCAGGCTCAAGTCCAATAAAATTAGGCTAACAGTTTACTTACTCTCTCCTTTCCATACCGACGCTTCAATTATTCTTGCGTTTTTGGCACCACTTCTTTTGGCACCACTTTAAACTCTTTTGACACCAGTTTAATTTCTTTTGGTACCAGTTTAATTTCTTTTGCCACCAGTTTAATCTCTTTTGGTATCAATTTAATATCTTTTGGCACCAATTTAATATCTTTTGGCACCAGTTTAATTTATTTTGTGACCATTTTATTTTTTTGATTCCATTAACATACAATTGGGGTGTTCCTATGGTTAAAGAACAGCTGGTCAGTGGTTGATTTTACGTTAGAGGGGCGGTGGTAGGTGACGGTGGCCTGCGTGATTTGGTGGCTGCAGCCCGGAGTAGGTAGAAAGAAAAAAACATAAAGAGGAACAGGGGAAGAAGGGAAGGAAGGAAGAAGGAGGGGAAAAGGGTGTTTTGAGTGTTTGGGCTTTGTTGTCTATTAAGCTTGGGCTGCCTAATTATAATGTTATAATTAGGTAGTTTTTCTGAATAATTTGTGGTCGAAATATAAAGCATGCTCACACGTTTTACAATTTTAATATTAATAAGGATTTGACAAATGTAGATAAAAAGAATAGAGTTACGGAAGTCAAAGATATTAATGGACAAGAACGTTGCATAATTTGCATTAGAGCATAAAATGGCAAAACCGGACTAGTTACCAGTTACCAGTCACCAATAGTTGCTACAATGTATATTTATCTCTCATTGAAGTTAGTGTTTGATCTCTTCATCTAAAGATTAACTGAATTAAATTAAAGTGTATTGATTGAAGCTGAACTAAATTGAATTGAAGTGAAGTAAAAATAAGTTGGAGAGAACATGTCCATACTTATTGAATTGCCAACTAAACCCATTGCACATGCTTTGGTATCACAATTAAGGGTGTTCATAAATATACGATCCTCCGATAAAAATCGGATATCTTATCCTAAATTTACCGTTTCGGATCGGATAACCCATCCTAAATTTACCGTTTCGGATCGATAACCCATTCTAAATTTACCATCTCAGATCGGATAATCCTTTTAACCTTTTCGGGTATCCAAAATGTGGGGAAAGTCGAATTTTCCGGATATCCGATTTTATATCTGATCCATCAAATTAAATTGTTTTTTAAAGATTTTTCTAAAAAAAAAGGAATCACATATTGATTGTTCAAGAGAAAAAAAAAGTGGATGAGCTTGTTCTAAAGAAATTAGAATATTGATTATGAATGTTTGTGAAATCTTACAATTCTACTATTCGATTCTAAGAGTGCCTTCTTATTCAAAGTAGGGTCTCGATTCTAATAACCTTATTAATAATATCATTAATTATTTCCGTCGGGGACAACTACTATGTGTGGTGGTGGGTACTTGGTGGAAAACGTGGCCTCCAAGCTTCCTTCGTGGTGGTGGTTACCTGCAAAACAAGGTGGACCTCGGGGGTTGTTTCCGAGGAACGCCCCTCCGATACCTAAGTCAGCCAAAGATGAGTACAAGGTCTTTAGTTGAGAGAAATGAGTACCAAGTGCAAGTATTTTGTGAGTGTTTATGATAGGACGTACCTTACCCAAGCATGGGCATAGGTATTTATAAGAGACATGGGCTCATGACTGACCTAGCAACGTAAGTGGGCTTCATTTGGAAGTGGGCCAAAGTAATAAGGCCTTTTTTGACTTATTGTCCAGAGCTCTGATCCAGATAGGTCTGCCTGGTGAGGTTTGCTCTGCTCGGGGCGCTCTGGCGTATTCTGGCAGAATATGGTGGTCTGCTAGGCAGACCCTATGCATTAATTATTTTATTATTGTTTCTATTATTAATAAATTCTATTCGTAAAAAATAAATTCATTTCAGTTTAAACAAAAAGAACAGAGCCTTAGTCCATTCGTTTCTAAAAGATTTAATATTTACATTTCGAGACAACACTTTGACTTTAATATTTAAAAAAAAACTATACGCCAAAATTTATGAAATTATGTTGTTAGACTCTTATGAAAATACTAGCAAGTACACTTTTCTAATTTTCAAAATTATAATTTTGAGATATTCATAGTCAAAAGGAGTTGAAAGTGCATCAATATTTTTTCTTTTTGAAACAAAGCGAGTATGACACTATGACTATAATTTTTTGATTGTGTAAATTAAGACTAGGTGGTACGTGTCGTTAAGCATACAAATTAAAAAACCTATTTTATTCCCTCAAAAACATAAGCAATCAGTAAAGGGTAAGAAAGGGTCGTTTCCACGAGGAGATTAATTAGTTCCTACTCATTCAAAGTTCAACTATTTCTTTTACGTTTTAAATGTTAGAAATTATTTACACATGACTACACATAATTTACGTATTTACATGAATATGGGGGGTGTAAGATTATTGTTGACTAACGAACTATTCATGATTACTATTAAATTACTATTTACAAGTGATGTCAAGCAAAACTAATTAAGCTTATGATTCTTAGACAAATTAGACTCATAACCATGATAATAGACATACTATGATAATAGACATACTATGAATGCATAATTAATTTGATAGATTAGCTGTAGAGACTAAAATAGAAAATTTTCCCTATCCTTCCTTACTTTTAATCAATACTAAAACTAGGCCAATATTGATTCTAATAAACTAGCATAATCAATGTAGATATCATTGTAACCCATCTATATATATATTAAAAAGCGTAAGCACACGTTGCAATCCGCCACGTGTCGCTCTCCCTTCTTTACAACAATATTTTGTCAACGTTTCTCTCATAAAAAAATGTCCATCAGAAGCTTCGAACCCTTGACCTCGAGTGTGCAAGATCAATGCTCTAACCATTGTGCCACTATGTATTTGTTGGTGCTTTTATTAATACTAATAATGATATTATATGTTTTAAATGAAAAACAATAATTAAGGTACAATATGTTAATTGTATTTATGAATAAAATTACTAATCTATTACTTCTTTCTAACATCTTTCGACACTAAATTTTAATTGTATTAAAGTAGTAAAGTATAATACATATATATCCAAAAGCATCGCCTGGGTCTAAATACTAGATATGATTAGAAACTAGAAGCTTTGAGAACTATAAGGACGTCATTAATCCTATTCGAATTAAACACTTAGAACTTCAAATTGACTAGATTAAATTACATTTAAGATTAAGTTAGAACCATCTTCACAGGCCATCAAATAATCTAATTGCTACTTGATATTATATGACTTGAACTAGGCCTAAAGTAAACAATTACTTACAAGGACTTGATATTATATGACTTGATATTCCTTTGGGACTTAGACCTTTACTTGTAAGGAGAACTTAATAGAGTCTTAGATCAAGAGAAAGAATTCTGGAAGGTTACATCTAGGGAATCCGTGGCATAAACAAGGGGATAGAATCACAACCTACTTTCACACCTCAGTCATTAGGAGAAGGAGGAGGAATAGGATAACCTTGCTTAAATATGGAGTGGGGAATGAACTCAACACCACTAAGGACATCAAGAAACACATCTGGCATTTCTTCTCGGACCTGTTCACATACTGAGTAGGTGAGTGCTCCTAGGAATAACCAACCCTTTAGGAACATCAACTTGGTTGTCGGTTGAACCACCTTCTTTAAGGGAAAGTAGAAATTCTATCTTCAATTCTAACCCTTGGAAGGCCCCTGGGAAAGATGGGTCTCACAATTACTTTTTTCAAAAACACTGGCACTCTGTTAAACATGACCTCTTCCAGTTTTTCTATACCATATTCCGATCCAAAACTGTGGACAAGAACTTGAATGAAGCCATTGTTACTCTCCTGCCAAAAGTGGAACCGTAATACTCCCTCATTATTGCTTTAAAAGGACTTAGTTGTACTACCTACACCAGCAAGGTGCATCTTCTTTTAATTTCTCAGTTAAGCGTGCTTGGCTGGGAGTAGTCTTGGGATGGGTGACCTCATGGAAAGTTTCTCAGGGTGTGCATGAGTGAGGACAAAATTCGCCGAGAGGACTTGTGTTGGTTTGTGGGGTTAGTTATTAGTCCAAGATGCTTATTTGGTGACTCCATCGTCCCGCAGGGGTTGGGGGTGTTACAAATGGTATTAGCTTCTCCCAAAATAATAAAGCTTTAAGCATGCTCTGCAATTTCTGAGATGCCAACTGTGGCATAGGATTTTTAGGTGGGAATACGTCAACTACTGTGCATATTGAATCATCCTTGAGTACCCCTTGTCCTAAGGGTTTCCTGAACAAAACGAAAAAGCTCATTGACTCGGTAATAACAACGTTTTAGAGGTATATATGATTGCTAGTTCCCATTCTAGAGTTAAACGTTATATCCACAAGGGACATATTGTAATGCATATGCTTCTCGACTACCAGTGAAGAAAATGAGGCACATCAAAGAATTTGCATATACCTTGACAGCTTGTCTAGCAGCAAGCTCAGCTGAGTTTGCAGCCATCTCTGGTTATAGTGCATCCCAGTTGCCATCTAATGGAATTATGAGTCTCCCACCAACACACAATAATTTTCACAATAATTTATCAAAAGTCAAGCAACACTGTGTACCTGAAAAAAGATACAAAAAGATACAACCAATGCAATACGAGAACTATATAATGACTACTAGGCAATTCAAAAGAAGATGTGTTGTAGATATAAAATGAAAAAAGAAACAATTGTCCAAATACCTTCACTTGTTTTACAATAAAGAATTGGAACTACAAATTCTCCCACGTGAACATCTTTTTTCTGACTTAGATTCCAACAATTGAGAGGCGCAATCTGCACAAGTTAAGTGTTCTTGTTAAGAAAACATACTATGAATTAAAAAGAACCGCAGAAGGGTGGGTATTAAAGATAGATCTACACCTTCATGCCTAAAATTTAACAATGGTAAAATTTATAAGCAAAAACTACTCGAAAACGAAACCATACTCAAGTAGTACCTGAAAACAAGCATGTCCTTCACTTTTTGATAGGTTATCAGTTTATATACTTCTAAGATTTCATTAAGAAAAAAAATGAAAATCAAGGATGTGCGAATCATAAGTGAGCTTAATAATGTTGAAATGATTGAGTCACTGCTCTCTTTTAAGATATTCTTGCCTTGCAGATTATAGTCTCAAATGCAATGACTCACACCTAAATTAAAGAGAACTGAAGCAGACTCTTCTTTTATGTTCTTTTTTCAAACTGATGATAATTTGCATCTTGTTCTAATATTCTAATGAAACAATTATTAATGAAGCAATGTACTCAGTAGCTTGTGGGAATAGCTAATAGAAATACTACCCTAGTCTGCTCCTTTTGGATGACTTGAAGGGAAAATAAAAGAAAGGTTACTAGCATTATAAGCTAGTGGTTCTTATAATCTTTTAGTCTTTTACACCTAGAGGTGTCAATTCGGATAACTGAGTCGGTTTCGGATTGACCCGTAACGGGTCGGATGTAGTCGGGTCGGATCAAGTCGGTTCTAATTACCCGTCTCGGATCACCATTAGTCGAATCGAGTCGGATCGGTCACGGTTAAAGTCGGGTCATGACCTGGTCGGATACAAGTCGGGTTCGAGTCGGATCAATATCGGATCGGATATTAACGGTTTCGGGTAAACTTGAGTCGGTTAATGGTCGGGTTTGTACGGGTCAATTCGGGTTCATGGACTTTGGGTCAAATCGATTTCGGTTCTGGCTTTTTTTGGGTCAAATCAGTCGGTTTCTAGTCGAACTTAAAACCTTAACGAGTCGTATGGAGATTTTGCATAACTCAATTCTTCTCGTTAAGATCTCGAATCGAGCTTAGACCTAGTTTTGACCAAATTGAACAAGTTTGACCTGCACCAATCTTGAGGTATTTGCGAGATTTTTGGTCGCCCTACACCGATAGATACATTGTATAAAAATGGAATATTCAACCCTTTATTATATCATTTGAGTTTATCGCGACTTGCGACTCATTAGCGTCTTCATTAGCGTCTCAAGTTGACTTCAAGTAGTTTACAAGTTGTCTCGCTCGATTAGTACTCCTCATTGAACGCATTTCATGGTATATTCGATTTTGATTATGTTTGTATTAAGGGTTGTCGGTTCAATTTAATATTGCGTGTTTAATAGTATTAGTAGTAATAAAATTAATACTAAAACATTATATCAACGTTCAAGATAACTAAGATCAGTGTATTAGCTCATTCATCTATTTATTAGATCAATATATAAGACAGTTAATATCGATGTATTAAACCAAACAATATATTAGAACATTGTATAACTTATAAGATACTTAAGATCAATGTATTAGATTATTTAGATCAATTATCCATAAATAAGATATATAAGATCAATGTACTACATCAATTACATGTGTTTTAAATAAAGCAAACAGTTAAGATCTTTGTATTAGTTCAATCAATGTAATATTAGTGTATTAAATCAATCATCGACATATTAAGTCAATATATTAATATATATGATAGTTAAGATTCATGTGTTGGATTTGCTTTAAAAAAAAAGATTCATGTGTTGGATCAATCATCAATATATAAAATCAACGTATAAGGTATTTAATGCCAATGTATTGCATCAATCAATACATTAGATCAATGTATAAGATAGATCAATGTATTTGATCAGTCATCAATATATTAGATCAATGTATAAGTTTATTAAGATCAATAATCTATTTTGAAAACCAATGAATAAGATAGTTAAGATCAATGTATTATATCAATTTACATATGTTTTGGATCAAGCAAGTAGTTTA
Source organism: Patellifolia procumbens (assembly GCA_947645195.1). Classification (NCBI taxonomy): domain Eukaryota; kingdom Viridiplantae; phylum Streptophyta; class Magnoliopsida; order Caryophyllales; family Amaranthaceae; genus Patellifolia; species Patellifolia procumbens. Next base: position 9,611,717 of record CANSGD010000144.1, read on the forward strand.
GGTCTATGTATTAGTTCATTGATCGATACATTAGTGTATTAATTAAATCAATCATCAGTATACTAGATCAATATATCTATATATGATATGTAAGATCGATGGATGGGATCATTCATACTATCGTATTAGTAAAAACATTATCATATAAAATGATTGAAAGTGGCTGGTTAGAAGAACAGACAAAAAGAGTATAACCTAATTTATTCTTTATACAATTAACTATAGGTAATAATAGTGAGCTAACTAAGATAATAATAGTTATGTATATATAACTATATATAACTATATATATATATATATATATATAATTGAGTGGCGATGAGTTTATAAATACTCCAATTCAGTTGTAGTTTGATCGATCATTAACTATTATAAAGAGACTATAGTTAAGTCTTGCACCAATAACAACAATTAAACATTGTATTCATTATATATTTATATCTTATAAGAAGGTAATTTGTATATAAAATTTCCATATTTAACCCTATATTAGATTATTCGAGTTTATCGAGAATTTTAGGTCGAGCTTTTAGAATATGTTTAAGGTTAATTTTTAAGAGTTAGATTTGTTCGAGCTCTGTTTACAAACATGTTCACCGATTTTTTAAGTTTGAAATGTGTAAATTATTATTTTAAAAATAAAAGCTTAAATACAATTACAATAATACATTAAAAAAAGAAAGTATGGGCCGGCCCAATTAACAATAACTGAGTTGATGTTTTCTTTTTGTATCCCCACTATAAATACAAAAACCCTAATAATCTAATCCCCACCCTCACTCTTTATTCTCATTTCTCATCACAAACCCTAATCTTATCTCTCACTCTCATTCTCTCTTCAAACGGCTCTCACTCTATCACTCTCATTCTCTCTTAACTCATTCTCTCTCAACTCTTTCACTCTTTCACTCACTCTTTATTTCGCCCAAATTTTCGCTCAAACCCAAATCAGATTTGTTTTTTCACATAATATTTTCGCTCAAACCCAAATCAGTTTTGAAGATCCGAGTTTGATTTTGAACATTTGAAGATCGAGTTTCGCTCATTTGGTTTTGAACTTTCGGTTTTTAAAGATCTTGTTTCGAATATCTGGCTTTGAAGATCTTGATTCAAAGATCTGGGTTTGAAGATTTGACTTTCGAAGATCTGCATCATCTCATTTTAAGGTATTTTATCTAAAACAAATTTAAGTTATGTATGTAATATGATTTTTTAACAACGATACTCTTGTTTTATTTTAGATCTAGTTTAAGTTTAAGTTTATTTTAGATTTAGTTTTCATTTCGTTAAATACTTAGATCTAGAATAAGCACACACAAATGATACTCTGGTTTCCTTAGATCTAGTTTTGTTTTAAATACAAACGATCTGTTTCTTGTTAAAATTTAAGATTAAACAACTTATTTTCTGTAAAATGAGAAAAACGAAGATCTGTTTGTTTCAAAAACGAAGACATTTTCTTTTTTTTCGAAGGTCTCTGTTTTTTTGGGTCGGGTTACGGGTCTTTTTTTTGGGTCGGGTTACGGGTCTGTTTTTTGGGTCGGGTTACGGTCTGTTTTTTGGGTCGGGTTACGGTCTGTTTTTTTGGGTCGGGTTACGGGCCTGGTTTTTTTGGGTCGGGTTACGAGTCTGGTTTTTTGGGTCGGGTTGTATGTTCTGTTTTTTATTTATATTATTTTTTTTCTTATTATTTACTTAGTTATTTTTACATATTTATAATTTATATTGTGAATTTGTGATGTTTAAATTGTAGTTTTGTTTTTTTTGTTTTCTTCCAATCTGGTTCTGGTCCTTCCAAATTCGGTTCTGGTCCATCCAAATTCGGTTCTGGTCCATCCAGATCTGGGTCTGGTCACTCCAAATCCGGTCTGGTCACTCCAAAACTGGTCCATTTATTAAAACTATTATAATGATTCCGTTCTAAACTTCTAATTAGTTATTATTCATGCATCATGATATTTGCTTTCATATTTTACAGTTATGGCATCAAATGATATTCATCATGATTCTGTTATCTTTTCAAATTCTGTTGATGGTGAGCCTGATTCTACTGAACCTAATGTTGTGACTGTTGATATGAGCCGACGCTTTTCTAAAGTATGGCCTCATTTCAATGTCTATTTGAAAGATGGTAAGAAAATGTCAACTTGTAAGTATTGTAACATTGCCACGTATTGTGCTGAAGGTGACAAAGGTACTACTAATCATACAAAACATTTGGCTAAATGCAAGCCTTATTTAGAGAGTCAAGCAAATGTTAATCATTCCTTATTTGACCAAAAAACTTATCATTTATTGTTTGCTGACTCAATCATGTATCATGGGTATCCTCTTAATATGTCTGAGCATGTTAGGACTAGGAGACTGCATTCATATCTCAATCCCAATGTACAACATATTTGTAGAAACACTATGCTTAATTATTGCATTAGTGAGTATGATAGGATGAAGTCTAATTTACGTTCTTTGTTGTCTGAGCTGCCCGGTAGGATTTGTTTTACTACTGATTTGTGGACTGCAACACTTACTAAGCATAGTTATCTTGTTCTTACTTCCCATTATATTGACTTGTCTTGGACTTTACGTTCAAAAATTTTAGCATTTCGGATTTATACCGAACCTCATACCGGAAAGGACATGAATGCTTTTGTGTTGGACTTGCTCGATGAATGGGGCCTTAGACATAAAAATTTTTCCGTAACTTGCGATAATGCAAGTTCAATGGATGCGATGATAACTGAAATGAAAAAAGACTTGAACAAAGTCTCATCATTGCCTTGTAATGGCAAATATTTTCATGTGCGATGTTCAGCACATGTTCTTAATCTTATTGTGCGCAGCGGTTTTACTTTGATGGAGAAATCCATTGACAAGATTCATGCTATTGTTGTTTACATTACGCATAATGATACTAGAATCAATAGATTTGATGATTGTGTTAAAGCTGTTGGTAGTTCCTTTTCTGGGAAGTTGCGATATGATGTTTGCACTCGTTGGAATTCCACTTATGATATGCTTCAACGTGTTTGAAAGCAAAAGAAGCTATCGATCGTTTTTGTTATTATGAAAATGGTTTGACAGTTTCTTTAGATGAAAGTGAATGGGAAACTGTTCAAAATGTTTGTGACTTTTTAGAGCCATTTTATGATATCACAATGTTGTTTTCTGGATCTGATTATCCTACTTCAAACCTATATTTTGCTAACGTTGTTCAAATAGAAATGTTGCTCGTGAGTGCTCATGCTGACCCATCTGATTCTATAAGGGCAATGGCTGCCCCTATGTTAGAAAAGTTCAACAAATATTGGGAGAATTATTCTCCTATTCTTTCCGCTTGTGTGATGCTTGATCCGCGATACAAAAAAAAGTTTGTATATGATCTTTATTCTGATTTATATGAGGATGAGGAACGTGATAAGAAGGTTAATGAGGCCGTTGGGTCATTTATAGAATTGTACACTCATTATCATTGTACTTACGGCTCATCATCTCCTCTATCATCACTTGAGCAAATTCATGCTCAAACCATTGCTAAAACTTCTGATGACAAAAATCGGCCGTTTAAAGTTGCAAAAAAAGCAAAGGTAGGAACCATAAAAAATACGGATTTATTTAATTTATATACTTGTATATTTTATTAATTTTGTTTTTAATTTTGGTAGACATTTGGTGTCACCGCTGCTGCAAGTGGAGCATTAAAGTATGAAGTTGATTCTTACTTGAATGATCCTCTCGTGGCTAATATTGATACGTTTGACATACTTGGTTATTGGAAAAGAAAGAAATATGATTATCCTATTTTGGCTTGTATGGCTAGAGACCTTTTAGCCATTCCTATTACATCGGTTGCTTCCGAGTCTGCTTTTAGTATGGGAGGCAGAATTTTAACAAAGTTTCGGTCACGTTTGTTGGCCAAAAATTTAGAAGTTTTGGTTACTTGTCAAAATTGGATTTGTGGTTATGAAACTGTTGAGGAGGAAGAGGGCAAAGAAGCTCCATTGTTGGACTCGAATTCTGGTTGTTGATCATACATTGTTTTTTGATCCCTATTTTGTATGTTTTGTTGCACTGTTTTGTTGGTGTTGAATCACCGTTTTGGCTGTGCTGTTGCACTGTTTTGGCTGTGCTGTTGCACTATTTTAGCTGTGCTGTTGCACTGTTTTGGCTGTGCTGTTGCACTGTTTTGGCTGTGCTGTTGCACTGTTTTGGTTGTGCTGTTGCACTGTTTTGGCTTTGCTGCTGCACCGTTTTGGCTTTGCTGCTGCACTGTTTTGGCTTTGCTGCTGCACCGTTTTGGCCGCTGCTGCATTGTTTATTTTGGTGGTGTTGCTGTTGATGATCGTGGCGAGCCCAAGTTTCTTGTCTTATTGCAATGTCCCGGTGTATGACCTAACAATCTAGTAATGAAGATGCTGCAACCCGTTTGCAACATGTTGGGAACTCTTAAAGAGATGCCCATGTTGCACCCGTTTGCAACATGTTGGGAACTCTTAAAGAGATGCCCATGTTGCAATTAGTTGGCCGCGTATTTTCTTTATTTGGTTGTTGGGTCATAAAGCTCGATGATGAATTTTCTGAAAATAAGTTTTGGCTTTGCCAACTTCTTTAAGGATCTGAGAGCTTTATTTATTTTATTATTTTATGTTTTTTATCTTATCGAAGTCAATGTAATTATGTATTATGTATTTTATAATCTAATGAATTTGTGAGATTTTATTCAATGTCTAAATTTAATTTTCTTTTGTTGCAGTAATTTATTTTTGTTATTAAGAATTGGTATTTCGTATATAATTAAGCCAAATTATGATTGTCACATATAATAAGCAGTTAAATATTGAAGTTATTTTGGAATATTTCACCCTTTTAAATGTATTTCATTAAGTTAGCAATATTTAACTTATAAAGTATTTTATAATGGAGAAACTATACCAATATAAGATTTTGTTAAAAATAAGTTGTTGAAGTCTTGTAGAAGTTGATTGTTTATTGCAAATAACTAAGTATAGGATACACATTTTGTCGTATGTTCGAAGTTGATGAATAATATTTATTTTCATGAGAAGATTTTTATTACTTAGAATTCAAGAAATAATTAAAGATAATTATTGAATATATAAGTTTGAGATTTTAATAAATTATTAAATAAATAAATTAAGAATGATTTGATAAGTATTTTAGTGACAAAAATTTAATCTAAAGTTTATTAAAATTAATTTATTTAAATTCAATAAAATTATATAATAAATAAAAAAAATAAGGATGACTGCTTGGGTATTTTAATGACAAAAATTAATTTCAAGTATCAAGGTTATTAAAATTATCTAATAAAAACTCGATGAGTGCTTTAACAAAAAAAAATTAATTTAAAGTTTAATAAAATTATTGAATCAGGTAGAGTCATGATCGGATCGAACTAGGTCGGATCAAGTTCGGATCGGATAAATTCAGGTCGGATCAACTCGGTTAAATGTCGGGTTGAACCGGGTATTGGATAGGTTTCGGATCGGGTGTCGGTCGGATACGGATCTTAGAATATTGGGTATAGTCGGTTTCGGATAGACTTCGGATCGGCACCGGGTCGGATTTGAGTCGGATCAAAGCGGGTCAAGTCAATATTGGATGACTGTCGGGTCGGATGACGGTCGGATTTCGGATACGTTCCAACTCGGATCGAACCAGATCGGATTATTGTCGAACCAAATCGGATTATCGGATCGGATCAGTTTTTGACACCTCTATTTACACCGCACACTAGCTAAAAGATGCAATAAGTTCAGATTATGAAAGTTATAGGTAAAATAATTGAACTCTTCTTCTTTCCACCTTAAGTCTAAATTTGCACCAAAGTAACATGTGATGCAGACCTAAATTTAGGTAAAATAGGACTAGACTCAAGATCTCAACAACCAGAGTTGACCACTCTGCACTTATCTATTGCAATTGTACATCCGGTTAGAGCATTAGGAGATATTGAGGCATATATGTAAGACTTATATAATCCAGCAGCCAAAGTTCCTCTGTAAGAATGATTATTGGCATGCAATCAGAATTTAGAAACCATACTCAATATGGATATACTAATAATGATTATTTGCATAAGCTTCTCTACTTATTTTCCCTTAAAAGGAGCATTGTCCTCAATGCATTTTAAATCAGGGATGAAATTAAGAATCAATAAAAGCAAGAAATATAATGAAAATAAGGGAGAGAAAACAACATGTGCTCTCAAGGAGTACTCCATCTCTCTCCATGATGTCACATAAACCTAGTTGAAATTCAAGAGAAGTCCACAAGCTTTCAGTTTTTAAAAGAATGCATCAGATATTCATAAAGATTTCAAATGCAAACTAGAACAATGCCTTGTAAAATGTAAATCTCTAATCATTGATGTCAGGTGCAAGGAAACTAGAACTGGAATAGGTCAAGTGCAAAATTGAATTGATGAGTGACTGACATCACTAGCAGCTTACATTCAAGCACTTAAAAACGTTAGTAAAAGCATTAATTGGGCAGTAGAAACATGTAAAATTGATGCTAAAAAAATAAAAACAGAAACTTATCACAAGAATAATGGATTCGTTGTCTAGAGGAATCAAAAAAGTAAAAAGGTTATCCTTGTTCATTATGAAACGAGTATGAAACTTACTGCTACGGGAATTGGCGAATTGTGAGATTTTCGGGTTGAGAACGGCTCCTGCTGCAGCTACATCTCCTTCCGCATCTGCCATGGCTGGGTTTGGAGGGGGGTTCGAGGGGGTGGGGGGGTTCAGATCTGGGTTTGGGGGTTGGCTTCGAAGGGGAGGGGGGTTTATTTATTTTTTTCCTGATTTTTTTGATTTTTTCTGGATGTGGTGGTGGTGGTGGTGGTGTGGTGGTGTGGGCTGGTGGTGGTGGTGGTGGTGGTGGTGGTGTGGGCTGGTGGTGGTGGTGGTGTGGTGGTTGTGGGTGGATGGTACTGGTGGTTGTGTGGTGGTGGTTGTGGATGGTGGGTGTGCTGGTGGTTGTGGTGGGTGTGCTGGAGGTGGTGGGTGTGCTGCTGGTGATGATGAGGACGAGGATGACAATGATGATGACAAATAATGAGAATAATAATAAATAATAATAATAATAAAATAATAACAAAAAAATAATAATAATAATAAAATAATAATAAATATTATTATTTTATTATTATTGTTATTATTTTTATATAATTTTTTTCTCAACTCTTTAGTATCGGAAATTTCCGATACTAATGTCACCTTTAGTATCGGAAATTACATCTGATACTAATGTGATCTTTTGTATCGGAAATTTTCTGATTAGGGCTGTTCAAAATTCGGTCCGGACCGGTAAAGTGGACCGGACCGGACCGGACTTGTCCTGGACCGGACCGGACTTGTCCTGGACCGGACCAGACCGGTCACAACCGGTCCGGTCTTCGGGTCAAAGATTTTAATTTTCCGGTCTTCGGTCCGGTCCGGTCCAAAACCCTGTAAAAATCGGTCTTGGACCGGACCTGTTTTTCATTCAAAAATATGAATATCGAAGATCAAAAAATATAATTTTCTCCTTTTGTATGTTTTAGATTATATTTTATTAGTAACTAATTTAGATTAAAGTCTCAAAAAAGACCTTGAAAAATTCATTTTGAAGATTTACTTTTATAATATTTCCTTATAATGATCAAAAGTATTAAAAAGAGTGTGAAAAAGTGAAAAACGGTCTAATTCGGTCCGGTCCAGGGTTTGGACCAGTTTTTCCGGTCCGGTCCGGTCTTCGGGTCTTAAATTTAAGAATTTCGGTCTTCGATCCGGTCCGGTTTTTTCGGTCCGGTCCGGGTTTGGACCTGTGAACAGCCCTATTTCTGATATTATTAGTATCTTTAGTATCGGAAGTTACATCCGATACTAATAACTTTCATTTTTGGAGTACTAGTATCGGGTCAGTATCGGAAATTATTTCCGATACTAAAGACCTTTAGTATCGGAAATATGGTCTTTAGTATCGGAAAATTTCCGATACTAAAGGCCATTTTTCTAGTAGTGTCCTCATCTGATCTACATTAATATAATCATCTTTCTCAATACAATTGATTTATAAAGAGAAGGTTTTGGATCAGACGCGTCCGACCATAACATTTCGTCAGACGACTTTCAGTTGGTTTCATTTTTGTTTCAGTTGGTTTCAATTTTTGTTCAATTGGTTTCAATATTTGTTCAATTGGTTTCAATATTTGTTCAGTTGGTTTCAATATTTGTTCAGTTGGTTTCAATATTTGTTCAGTTGGTTTCAAAAAAAATTCAGTTTAACTTTTTTATCTCAGTTGGATGTCTTTTAAGTTCAGTTACTTATCTTATTGTTTCATTTACGTGTATTAGTCTAACTGAAAATAAAACTTAAGTAAATGAAATAAAATAAGTTCTAAATGAAAGCAAAATAGAAGCAAATGAAAAAAAGGGAGTAACTGAAACACTAACTCATGACAATTGGACGAAGCAGAGTTGAAGAGATTGGAATCTCAAGTTGAGCATGGTGGTGGAGGTGCTTGGGGGTGGCTGGCTGCGGCGGCGGAGGAAGAAGATGAAGAAGAAGAACAGCGGCGCGGAGGCGGCGGAGGAAGAAGATGAAGAAGAAGGAGCAGTGGTGCGGCGGTGGCGGAGGAAGAAGATGAAGAAGGAGCAGCGACGCCGTTCTCGCGGCTTCGTCCGACGAAACATATTGGGTCAGACGACCCAATAGTTTCGCATTTATAAATTACTATGATCTTTCTTCTTCACTAATGGACTAAAATCGGAATTAACTACTTTAAATGATAAGAGGTATATTCTATTTTTTCATTCTCCATTATTTGGTCACCATGTATTAATTTTTTTTTTTTTTTTTTAAGAAATATGATGGATAAATCTAGATTGATGAATGCAAACGTGATAACATTTTCTGAGTTTTTGAACAGGAAACTAAAACCTGGAGGAGGAAAGTGAACCAAGAAGAAGAAGGCTATAGACATGAATAAATGATATTTTTTCAAGAGAAAATTGCGAGAAAGGACCTTTAAATTTGACCACTTTGCAAGAAAGGACCTTCAGAATTTTTTTAGGCATTTAAACACCTTAAACAAAAAACCGTTTGCAAGGAGGGACCAAATCGATACTTACAACCTTATTAAACACTAATTACATATTAATAAAAAATTAAATCTAATTAAAACTAAATTACACCTAATTTGGGTTGCAAATAGTAAAAAAAAATCTGTCCTCACAATTTTTTTGGGAGGAGATAGAAGATGGAAGAGGTGATAATAAGGTGATGATATAAGGTGGAGGATTTGGATTATGTTTTAATTAGTTGATTTGGTTGCAAATATAGAAAAATTGGATTACAAATAGCAAAAATAATCCCTCCTCACAAACTTTTTTTGTTTAAGGTGTTTAAATGGCAAAAAAATTCTTAAGGTCATTTCTCGCAAAGTAAACAAATTTAAAGGTTCTTTCTCGCAATTTTCTCTTATTGAAATCCTGTTTAATTTTATATTGTTATATTTGTTGAGTACTTAATTTGTTGTATTTTCGAGTCTTATGTAGTTATATATAAATTACTTTATTTTTATTTTTGAATGAAATTTATTATGAAGTACGAGTACTTTTATTAAAAAAGATTGAATCTAATGTTTTGATCGGTAATTGGTGGTGAACCACCATCTGGAAAATTCCAGATCCACCACTGTTTATATATCAAAACAAATACCAATAATCAACTACGCTCAATAAAATAAGTTAGTCAAATAACACTATTAAAACTCTATGCCAATCAAACTGTATAATCTAATATGAGACAGATGGAGTATGCATATAAGTAGAGGATGTGGTAAAATTAAACATATAAATTGTGCAAAAATAAAGCCATTGCATTTATTAGATAATGTAGAAGTGTATAAATAGAATATACTTACATCAGCAGGAAGATTTGAAGATCCTATTAAATCACCAGGGGATGTACCATTTTTATCTTGAATCTGCAGAATTTCCCCTTGCCATTTCTTTCTTTCTTCTGTTGTAGTACTAAACTACTAATACAGTCGAGGAAAATTCCGCTAGGTCAAAGCGGTCATTTTCAATCGCCAAATGCAACGGTGTCTTATTGTTCCTCCATTTCAACTGGTCTTTCATAATATTATTTGGATCCATATCATTTCTAAGTAAATCTCCATATTTATATGCAATCGCTGCCTTAAGCAAGGGCTGAGTCGCAACTATGTGCCAAAAGGTTTGTTCTTCGTCGTCTTTAAGCTTTGATGTCCCTCCACATTTATCACGTAGCATCTTCACAAAATCACTCACTACTGGTGATATTGCTACTGCTAACTCAGCAGATTAGAATAACTAACTCCTGTAATAGTTAGTTAGATGTTTGTTTTAGCTTTCATAGCTCTCTCCACCTATCTCGCTTTACTCTTTTCTGTTCTAGTGGTTCTATAAATAGAGAACTCTCTCCCTCATTGTAATTCATTCAGAAATAAATAAAACACATTCTCTTTCTCTCTCTAAGAAGATACTGCTCTTCAATGGTGATGGTTGAGTTTGTAATAGACTTCAAGATTGATTAGCTCATCTGATTATATCATGGTATCAGAGCCTCTTCTTGATTCCTGATTCGTCTTTCTGCTTGTTTTTCCGCATTTACTCTCATTTGTTGATCCTTAAAACGATTCAAATCTGATTTCAGATTCTGAAGTGTGATTATGCACATAAGGTGTTTGTGAAATTACATCTACTAGTTTTCGTGATTAATTGATGAATTGATGAAGTTTTGTTGACCAAATTCTGATATAATTTGTCAACTGATTGATTGTTTTCATTTTCTCAATCAATTTTTTTCCTTCATACCTGGAGATCTTCTTAGAATCTGTGTTGAACTTGTATTGGAATCATCCTCAAAATTCTTTGATTAATCTGTATGTATTGGAATCATCCTCAAAATTCTTTGATCTTATTTCAAAACTGAGATCATGAGCACTCCAGAAAATACTCCAGTTTCATCTACACATACTCAAGTTTCTTCTACTCTCACACTTAATCAAGATCCTACAAGTTCATTTTATATTCATCCTTCTGATATGAAATCATTATAGTTAGTTTCAACTAAGTTCAATGGAACTGGTTATGGTGATTGGAAAGGAAGTATGACTACTGCTTTGTTAGCCAAAAATAAACTTGGTTTTGTGACTGGTGATATTCCTAAGCCAACAAATAATGAAGATCCTAACTACAAACCTTGGGAAAGGTGTAATGACATGATCATCTCATGGATCTTGCATAATCTAGACACTACTATAGGTAGAAGTGTGTTGTATTTTAACTCAGCGAGAGAGATTTGGAAGGATCTTGAAGAAAGGTATGGATATACTTCTGGACCGCAACTTTATTCTCTTGAACAACAACTTTCAGAGATTTCACAAGGAGACAGCAGCATAGCAGAGTATTTTACTAAGATAAAGATGATTTGGGATGAAGTTAATTCAACAAATCCTCTTCCTACTTGCACTTGCAATATGTGCACTTGCAATCTAACTAAGAAGATCTACAAAATGCAACAAGACCAGAGACTGATGCACTTCCTTATGAAGCTGAATGATTCATTTGCTTCTGTTCGAGGTCATATTCTAATGATGAATCCTCTACCAGTTTTAACTCAAGCCTACAAGCTATTGATTCAAGAAGAAAGACACAAGTAACTTAGTCAAGTTCCGAACCAGAATGATAGCTTGGCTTTTGCTGTAGAGAGAAGGAAGTTCTATGACAACAGAGGTCCACACAAGCCTAGTACTTCTCCTATGAACTTTCACAAGCCACCTTCATCTTCACATACAGACAATAAGAGACCACATTCAAACATGTCTTCACCTTACTTCTGCAATCACTGCAACAAACCTGGTCATTCTATTGACAGATGCTGGAAATTACACGGCTATCCCAATGATCCTAGACTTAATAAATTCAAAGGTGTTGCAGCTGTTGCTCAACAACCAACATTACAATCTGTTGAAGATAAAACTGCAGAAACCATTTCTGCACCTCTCATCACCACGCAGCAGTATGATCGTCTTCTTAGTCTACTCAACAAACAAACAGACTCACCTCCTTCTCAGCTTGAGGATGGTGAGATTTCTGGACAAGCCTACTTAGCAGGTAAATTTTGTCTCTTCTCTCATATTAATGATCACTGGATTATTGATAGTGGGGCTACCGACCACATATGTTCTAATCTTAACATACACTTCATATAAACATGTTAATGGCTCTACAAACACAATAACTATTCCCGATGGCACTAAAATTCCTGTCAAAGATATTGGAAATATTGCTTTGACACCTAATATTGAGCTACAAAATGTGTTATATGTCCCTGGTTTCAAATACAACTTGGTATCAGTACATAAACTCTGTCAAGATATGCATTGTACTGTGTCATTCACATCTGATAAATGCTTCATTCAGGACCATATGAAGAAAGGGCCTCCACTTCTTCTTGGTAATCTCACTAGTGGATTATATGGACTGGAAGGTCGCAAACTACAGCATAATATTGCTTCCTCTACTTCTTTTTCTACAACTTTTTGTAATAAAGCATGTTCTGTCACCAATGATAGTGCTCAGAAATGGCATGCTAGACTAGGACGTTTGCCTTTTAGCCAATTCAAACACATTTCTTCTCTTGTTCATGTTAAAGATTGTAAAGATTGTGGCATTTGTCAAATCTGTTCTGCTGCCAGACAAACTAGGTCTAGTTTTCCTAGTAGTAGCATCAAACGTACACAAGCTTTTCAGCTTATACACATTGATGTATGGGGTCCTTATAAACAAAGTACTCATAATGGTTTCACACAATTTCTTACAATTGTTGATGATTTTACTAGAACTACATGGAATCATCTTTTGAAGTATAAGAATGATGTTGTTTCTGTTATGCATGATTTTTGCCAATATGTAGAAACACAATACAATACTAAAGTTCTTTGTGTGAGGTCTGATAATGCAAGGGAATCGGTGGAAGGTGCTATGTTATCTTTCTACAAGAAGAAAGGAATTATTTCTCAAAGTAGTTGTAGTGATACTCCCCAACATAATGGGGTGGTTGAAAGTAAGCACTGACATTTGCTTCAAACGGCAAGGGCTTTATCTTTTCAATCCAATCTTCCTTCCAAATATTGGGGGTGAATGCATATTGTGTGCTACCTACTTGATCAATAGGATGCCTTTGAGCAGCATTAATTGGCTATCTCCCTATGAGAAACTTCATTCCCAAACTCCCACACTCACTCATTTGAAGTCATTTGGTTGTTTATGTTTCATCTCTACATCCAAAGTTCACAGATCCAAATTTGATCCTAGAGCACATCCTGCCGTTTTCATTAGATATCCTCTTTCTCAAAAAGGTTATAAGGTTCTTGATCTCCATACTCAAAAGATTATTATATCTCGAGATGTTTTTTTTCATGAAGACCACTTTCCATTTCATCTTTCTAATCCCACAGCTCCTAAAATATCTCCTGTTTTTCTTCCTTATCACACCACAATTGTTCACCCCGACTCTTCCGATCCACTTCTTACACCACCTTCTTCACCTCCCTCTTCTTGTGCACCTTTTTCACCCTCTTTACCTACTGATCCCATTCCATACACTAATGATATTGCTCCTGTCTTACCTTCTCCCTCATCTCCTATTCTTCCTCTTAGACAATATACTAGACCAATTAAACCACCTTCTTATTTAAACGATTACCATTGTTCTTTTCCTACTGCCCACCGGTGTAACCTGGTGAGTTTTACTTCCTTACCAGCATCTCACAGAGCTTTTGTCAGCACTACTACTACTTTGGTTGAGCCTTCTAGTTTTCTTGAAGCTTCTCAAGATCCTAATTGGATAGAGGCTATGAATAAGGAAATTCAAGCTCTAGAAATCAACAAGACTTGGGATGTCGTTTCCTTACCACCTAATAAAAAACCTATAGGTAGTAAGTGGGTTTACAAACTGAAACTTAAAGCTGATGGAAGCTTGGAAAGACACAAAGCTAGGCTTGTCGCCAAAGGTTTCACATAGAAATATGGCATAGACTTTGAAGAAACATTTTCCCCTGTTGTGAAAATGACCACTGTGAGATGTCTCCTTGCTATTGCTTCTCACCACAAATGGCCTCTTCATCAACTAGACATCAATAATGCCTTCCTTCATGGCGATCTTGAAGAAGAAGTTTACATGAAAATGCCTGAAGGAATCCATAATCCTGACAACAAAGTTTGTAAGCTAAAAAAATCTCTTTATGGGCTTAAACAAGCCTCACGGTAATGGTTTGCCAAGCTCTTGAATGCTTTACAATCACTTGGCTATACTCAGTCCAAGAATGATTATTCCCTTTTCGTCAAACGAGTGGGTTCACACATTACCATTGCCGTTGTGTATGTGGATGATACCATCCTGACTGGGACTGATCCACTTGAGATACTTGCCTTAAAGACTCATTTGCACAACACTTTCAGCATTAAGGACTTGGGTTGCTTAAGTTTTTTTCTTGGGATTGAAGTTGGCCATTTACCTACTGGTATTATCCTGACTCAGAAGAAGTTCACAAAGGAACTTCTAACTTTTTGAGACATGGATCTCTCTAGAAAAGCCACTACTCCATTGCCTCTCAATTGTAAATTACATGCTGACGAAGGTGCTTTTGTTGTTGTTCCTGCTCATTTCAGATCCTTAGTTGGGAAACTGAATTTATAACACAGACAAGGCCTGATCTCGCCTATGCTGTACATACACTTAGTCAGTTTCTTCATTCTCCTCGAATTCCTTACTTGGCAGCTAGATCTCCATCATATGCTAAGGTATGTTGTTGGCACAGTTGGTCAAGGTATTTTGCTCCATGGTAGTACTTCTCTAGCTCTACAAGCCTATTCAGATTCTGATTGGGCCGCTTGCCCTACCACCATGAGATCAGTCACTGGCTACATTCTTCTCCTCGGAACTCTCCTGTCTCTTGGAAGTCCAAAAAGCAAGGGACTGTTTCTAAATCCTCTTCTGAGGCAGAATACAGAGACATGGCCTCTCCTGCCTCTGTAGTCACCTGGGTTGTTCGGCTTCTTGATGAACTTGGGATCTTCAACATACAACCTGTCACTCTCTTTTGTGACAACCAATCGGCCATCCATATTGGTAAAAATCCTGTTCATCATGAAAGGACTAAACACGTTGAGATCGATGTCCATTTTACACGAGATAAGGTGTTAGAAGGCCTTCTTGAGTTAACTTATTTGCCTACACAACAACAACTTGTTGATCTCTTAACTAAAGCTCTCCGTGGCCCTCATTTCAAAGAGCTTCTCTCCAAGCTAGGAATGCTTGATCCTCAATCATCCTCTAGCTTACGGGGGGGGGGGGGTTATTGGTGATATTGCTATTGCTGACTCAGCAGAATAGAATAACTAACTCATGTAATAGTTAGTTAGATGTTTGTTTTAGCTTTCTTAGCTCTCTCCAGCTATCTCTCTTTACTCTTTTCTATTCTAGTTGCCTTCTATAAATAGAGAACTCTCTCCCTCATTGTAATTCATTCAGAAATAAATAAAACACATTCTCTTTCACTCTCTAAGAAGATACTGCTCTTCAATGGTGATGGTTGAGTTTGTAATAGACTTCAAGATTGATTAGCTCATCTGATTATATCACTCTCTACCCTGCTAAAGTCACTGGCAATGTGGTGCCAAATAGTCTGGCCTTTATGGTCCGTTGGGTTTGCTGACTCTACACAATGAGTGATCAATGCTTTCCAATACCACTTACTGCTGTTGATTATTCCCTTTTTTACAAGTTCGTGCCATATAGTCTTGCCCTCAGGGTCCTTCATGTTTGCTGAGTCGTGACATCCCTTACATAGATCTTCCATAATATGTTTAAAACGCTGAAAGTCATTGGAAACCATGTGCCAAATAGTCTTACCAGTAGGGCATGCTTGGGAGCAGATAAGAAAAATCATATGGTGACCGATTCGTAGTCTGGGTTGCTGATTCTGGACGATGCTTAAGTGGTTTCCGTTTCCTTCTCTGCGCAACTACTCTATTATTTCCAAGCTTGTGCCATATCGTCTCGCCTTCATAGTTAGTTTCTTTTGCTGATTTGTGGCATTTCTTGCATAGTTACTCCATAAAAACATGATCCACCTCTGCTAAGTCAATGGCAATGTGGTGCGAAATAGTCTGGCCCTTAGAGTCACCTACTTTTGCTGACTCTGCACAATGAGTGATCAATGGTTTCCAATACTCACTCTTGCTGTCAGAACGGGAAATGATGACTTTCTCTTTTACTAGCTTATGCCATATCGTCTCGCCCTCAGAGTCCTTCATGTTTGCTGAGTCGTGACATCCCTTACATAGATCTTCCATAATATGTTTAAAACGCTGAAAGTCATTGGAAACCATGTGCCAAATAGTCTTACCTGTAGGGCATACTTAGGAGCAGATAAGAAAAATCATATGGTGACCGATTCGTAGTCTGGGTTGCTGATTCTGGACGATGCTTAAGTGGTTTCCGTTTCCTTCTCTGCGCAACTACTCTATTATTTCCAAGCTTGTGCCATATCGTCTCGCCTTCACAGTTAGTTTCTTTTGCTGATTTGTGGCATTTCTTGCATAGTTACTCCATAAAAACAGGATCCACCTCTGCTAAGTCAATGGCAACGTGGTGCCAAATAGTCTGGCCCTTCGAGTCACCTACTTTTGCTGACTCCGCACAATGAGTGATCAATGGTTTCCAATACTCACTCTTGCTATCGGAACGGGAAATGACTTTCTCTTTTACTAGCTTTTGCCATATCGTCTCGCCCGCAGAGTCCTTCGAAAGCAGTAAAACTATTCTAGAAAGCAGTAAAAGAGATAGGGAATACAAACAGAACTCCTCCCCCAAGCTGAACTTGGCAGTGTCCTCAATGCCAAAAGGTGATAAGGACTATGCTAAGAGGAAAAACAATGTTAGTACCCTCACTCTCGCTCACAAAAAGAAGAAAAATAAAAAGAAAAGGAAAAGGGAAAGAAAAATACGAGTTGCCTCTCGCACAGCGCTGGTTTATAAAGGTCTCGCACGACCATAATCCGCCCTCTCTCAAATAGGAGGGGCGTGGCAGTGAGTGCCACCCTCATCAAATATCTTTCTCCTCCAAATGTTCTTGACAATGCCTCTAGACGGTGAGGCAACCTTAGGTGGAATTGGAACCTTCTCCACACCTACTTCATCCAGAACCTCATCCCTGCAACAAGATTGTTCAAGCATAGGTGCCTTAACAGCATTGATTAGTTTAAAAATCACTTTATCATCACCAACACTCAGAGTTAAAGACCCAGACTTGACATTAATGACAGCACCAGCAGTACACAAAAACGGCCTACCCAAGATAATAGGAATTTGGGCATCCTCATCCATATCTAACACCACAAAATCAACAGGGATATAGAATTTCCCGACCCTAACAGGAACGTCCTCTAAAACACCTAGAGGATATTTTATAGAACAATCCGCCATCTGTAGAGTGATTTGTGTGCATTTAAGTGCTCCCATGTTCAGTTTCTCAAAAACAGATAATGACATAACAGAAACAGAAGCACCTAAATCACACAAAGCCTTGTCAATAAAAATAGGTCCTAAATGGCAAGGTATGGAAAAGCTACCAGGATCTTTTAACTTTGGTGGGGCTTTATTTTGGATAAAAGCACTACACTCTTCAGTAAGAGAGACACGTTCTACCCCACCAAAGTCTCTTTTCTTAATGATCATGTCTTTCAGAAATTTGGCATAAACAGGCACTTGGGTAATTAAGTCTGTAAATGGAATCGTTACCTCAAGGTTCTTGACCATAGCCAAGAACATACCAAACTGCTGATCGACCTTGGATTGTTGCATCCTGTGAGGAAAAGGTAGCCTTGGTGTAAAAGGCGTTTCAGAAACCTTCTCTTTTTTCTTCCCTGTCTGTTCAGCTTCTGCAGACAAATCGACTTCAGACGTCGAATTCTTCCTGTTTCCTTCCTCCACCACCCTCTTCTTCCCTGCAGTTGGGGTAACCTCATCAACGGGCACTGGAGGAGCATCATAAGCTATGCCACTATGAAGAGTGATGGCATTCACATGTTCTCTCTGAACGGGTTTCCCTGGCAATTGTCCCTGCTGCCTCTGTGCATTAGTTTCTGCCAATTGAGCAACCTGAGCCTCGAGAAGTTGGATGTTCTTCTCTTGGGCCCTCCGTGTTTCCTCATTTGCCTTTTGCATAGATAATATCAGTTTCATCAGTTCAGAATTGCTAGGCTCTTGTGGGTTGTTGTTTTGTGGAGGTGGGTGTGGAAATTTTGTGGAATTTGGAAGTTATTGGGATGATGGAAGTTTTGTGGTGGTGGTCTTTGGAAATGTTGTGGGGTTTGATGGTATGAGGGTTTAGGATAGTTTTGTGGAGGTGTAGGTTGATAGTTTTGTGGGTTTTGGTAGTTATGTGAAGGGGGGAAGGTTTGTGGTCTTTGTTGGAAGGCATTGGCCTGCTCCATCTGAAATTAACTGAACTGACAGTCATGCCCAAAGTGACCCTGAACACCACATACCTCGCAGTAAGATGAGGTAATGGGTGCTATGGCAGACATAGCATTAATGCTCAAAGGAGGTGCTGCTGAGGAAGAGGAGTTGAAGGTGTTAATTTGTTGACTCAGTTTCACCATCTGCGAAGTCAATAATGCAATGGCATCTACCTCCAGTACATCCTCGTGAGGCTTCGGGAAGTGGAATGATCATTGGCTGCGAGGTTTGATAGAAACTCGTAGCCTACATCAACTTCCTTATCCAGAAAAACTCCTCCTGCAGACGAATCAACAATACTCTTCGTCTGAGGCTGCAGACCATTGTAAAATGTCTGCGTCAAGAACCATTTGTCCATGTTGTGGTGTAGACACTCTCTATGTAAATCCCTAAACCTAGCCCACGCTTCCCGTAATGTTTCATCAGGCTCTTGGGAAAACGTGGCTAGTTTATTTCTAATTTCTGCTGTTTTTGTAGGTGGATAATACTCTCTCAGAAACGCAGCAGAATTCTCACTCCATTCTGTTTCTTTCACATCGTTCAACCACTTCTGGGCTCTATCTCTCAATGAAAACTCGAACAACATGACTTTGAGTTGATCTGGAGTGACGCCGTCATGTTTAACGGTTCGACAAAGTTGTTGAAACCATTGCAGATGATTTACCGGATCTTCAGTAGGATGCCCACCAAACTGATTTTGCTGGACCATGCTGATGAGTCCAGACTTAATCTCAAAATTTGCCGCGGCAATGGTGGGCATAGCAGGTCCAGTGGAGAGACCATCTGGGTTGGGCACCCCATATGACTTAAGTGATTTTGACATAACTGAACTCAAGGTGTCTGTTCCAGAGGTGTTCAGCTGAACAAACTGCTTTTCTTTCTGCTTTATCTTTCGGATCCGCCTGATTGTCCTAGTAAGATCGGGGTCCGGTGGAATTGGGGAACCGTTTCTTTGGGACCTGGGCATACAAAAGAAACAAAAAGCAGCAGTAAAACGTACCTCGATTGAAACAATGAAGTTCCAATGAGGTACAGAGAAGTAGACCAAATAATCAAATAAAAATTTAGAAAACTAGCCGTCTCCCCGGCAACGGCGCCAAAGTTTGATAGCTAAAGTCGTATCACCTATTCAAAGATAATTCCTACAGTCCTCTAACAATGGTAGTAAAGGGAAGCAGGGTCGAATCCACAGAGAGACGGAGTTCTAAGTTAATATTCAGCTACAAAGCTACTTCAAACAAGATCAGATAGAAACAGCTGAACTAATAAATTAACTACTAGAAAACAATATAAAATGGAATTTTACTCTATGAAATAAAGGTCTAGGGAATTAGTTCGGTCCACCATGCTTATACCAATCAAAGGATCAAACAACTATCAGAACCTAGGCCAAGAATCGATAGATTAGAACAATGTCAAGCTATGGTTAAGTCTCAACGTCCATAATTCAACATATGCAGCATGTTCACAAACATAATCAGAATTACTGATGTGTACTAGGCCTCTAAAAGTAAGACGGATCTGTGCAAACGATTATTAACCTCAAGTAATCAATGAAACTGCGCAATAACGTTAATTACTCAATAAGAACAAATCACACCATAACCTATCTCATCAAACCCTAGAAACTAATTATAATTCAAACAATCATGGTATAAACATAGCTTCCCTCTCTAAATCCCTAGAAATTAAACTACTCACTCATAATCGAATCAACAACGACAAAACTAATATGAAACCCTAATAATTGCATCATGAATAATTGAATAAATAAACTAAGCAATTGAGAATAATAATAGAGATTAGGGTAAGAAAGAATACCAATTGACAGAAAGCAGGAACTTTTATTGAAATCGGAACAGTTTCAATCACCTTTAAACTAATCTAAGTGTTTAAACTAAGCTACGAACAATGAACAATAAACTAGAGTCTAAAGCAGTAAAAGGATGAATAAAAGATGTCTCTAAATAATGAGGAAAAAGGTATTTATAATACCCCTCAAGTCTAAATAAAACGGAAATTAAAAAGTCGAATTCCGTGTAAAAGGGTGCCAGACCCGATCGGGTCCGAGCACAGTACCCGATCGGGTGCCCAGCAACTTTACATTTTCTCGTCTTGGGCTGTGATATAGCAGCAGCGCAGCAGCAATAGATGCACTTGAGGCCCACCCGATCGGGCCTTGGTCAGCCACCCGATTGGGCCAGGCAACAAAATGGCCTAGTGAAAGCGCCTCTTCAGCAGCTCTCTAACAAGACCTACGAGCAGCCCACCCGATTGGGTCGGGCGGTGAACACTCGATCGGGTCTGGGTACATGATGTTCGCCCGATCCGTTCGGGCAATGCTTGCCCGATCGGGTCCGCAACTTTCATACCCGATCATAAATACTTTGCCCGATCGGGCCATTTCTGCCCGATCAGTGCACGGAAACCTCCTTTTTGACTCTTTGGCTCTCTAATCTTCACGTTTAGGGGTCTTGGGACCTCCTAAACTACCCATAAAGCTCGTGAGCCATCCTACGTGTCCCGTAACATCTCGTAAAGCCGTGGTTACTTCCAAATGATTCGGGAATAGGGAGAAAACTCCCTAAAACCTGCAATTCAACACTAAAACACAAAACCACAACTATATACGATAGTTAGCACAAAATAGCTCCCAAGAGCTCCAATGACGCACAAATTAGCTTGTAAATAAAGGAGAAAACTCTATATAAATACGTGATATCACTGCGCAACTACTCTATTATTTCCAAGCTTGTGCCATATCGTCTCGCCTTCACAGTCAGTTTCTTTTGCTGATTCGTGGCATTTCTTGCATAGTTACTCCATAAAAACAGGATCCACCTCTGCTAAGTCAATGGCAATGTGGTGCGAAATAGTCTGGCCCTTAGAGTCACCTACTTTTGCTGACTCTGCACAATGAGTGATCAATGGTTTCCAATACTCACTCTTGCTGTCAGAACGGGAAATGATGACTTTCTCTTTTACTAGCTTGTGCCATATCGTCTCGCCCTCAGAGTCCTTCATGTTTGCTGAGTCGTGACATCCCTTACATAGATCTTCCATAATATGTTTAAAACGCTGAAAGTCATTGGAAACCATGTGCCAAATAGTCTTACATGTAGGGCATGCTTGGGAGCAGATAAGAAAAATCATATGGTGACCGATTCGTAGTCTGGGTTGCTGATTCTGGACGATGCTTAAGTGGTTTCCGTTTCCTTCTCTGCGCAACTACTCTATTATTTCCAAGCTTGTGCCATATCGTCTCGCCTTCACAGTCAGTTTCTTTTGCTGATTCGTGGCATTTCTTGCATAGTTACTCCATAAAGGAATCAAGAAAGGGGTTGGAGGGGTAAGGAAAGCAAAACCCTTTTGTTGAAAAATGTTGTTTGGTAAAAGAAAATTTCTTTCCTTCTCTCCCTTCTCCCCCTCCCCCTTCGGCCTTCACTTCGGTCCAAACCGTCGGCACACCGCCGGAGTTATTTTTTTCGACCCATCCTCCTCGTCGCTGCCAACATATCTCAACTTCCTTGTCGTCGGCGCCCTCTCCTTCTCTCTCCGTCGCTGACATTTGGTCCTATTTCCTGTAGATCTGGCGAGGTTTTAGGGGCTGGCGTGGGGTGTCGGGTCTAGGGTGGTGGTGGTGGTCTGTGGGGTGTGTTGGGGCTGGCGTGGGGTGTCGCGTCTGGGGTGGTGGTCGGTTGTGGGGTGCTGTTATGGTGGTGGTGGTTAACGGAGGGGATAGAGGCATTTTGAGGGGTTTGGGTGGGCTAGGGTTAGGTTTTGGTGGTGTCTGGCCGGATACAGGTGGGGTGGGGGTGGTATCGGCGGAATAAAGTGTATTCCGACAAGGATAGTTGCTGTTTTGAGGTGTTGTGGGTGGTTCTGTGGTGGTTGCTGGTGGTTCTGTGGTGGCGGCTGTATAGTGGTTGTGGTTGGGAGGGATGAGATGGGGGTGATACTGGTGGAGGTGGGCCAGCAGAGGTGGTGGAGGGGGTGGTTGTTGAGAGTGTAGGGTGGTGAAAGTCAAATGGTCAAGGGTTTCCAAAACCCCCATTTGTAAGTGGAGGGGGGTTGGGGAATCAAGTTAGAGAGATTTGGGGTAATGGAGGAGGGAAAAGGAATGACAAAACCCCTCAACTAAACAAACTCTAAGGGAATGGAATCACTTCACTCCCTTTCCCTTTCCTGAAACCCCCTTACCAAACGCCCCCTTAGTTATTTTCTAATTGTATAAAGGAATGGTTAAAATTCTCCATTTCAAATGTGTCCATCAAAATTTCACAACTAATATACAAGGGACATATTCTTGTATATCATGAATGATTAAACTTTCTTGGGATGATTAATTATGTCTAAATAGTTATTAAAATTATCATATACGCACACTAATACACAGTTATTAAGTAGAGTTACGATCTCCTAAGTCACAATTTCATTATCTTATTTATTTATAATTAGTGGATCCTGTAAGATAAATAGGGAATAAAATAATGAGATAGTGTCTGGGAATACGTAGCTCTATGTAGTCCAATGTGTACAATGAGCAAAGTACACCAACGACTAATTTTTTGCTCATTGCTCATCTGGACGTCTAATTTTTCCTCATTTGCAGACATCTAAATGAGCAATGGACAATGACAAAAAACATAGGTGTACCATGGTCACTATATCCGGTTGTATAATATAAGTTGTACATGGGACAATATTTCTTCCTCTTTTTGTTGGTAAGAAGAACCGGCCCGGACTCCACTCGGGTCCTATTGGGCCAGACACTTTGGAGGATAATAAGGGAACTCGTAGTGGGGATTGAACCCCAACCTCAAGGTTGGAAGGCTCACTCCTTTCCACTAGACCAAGTCTTGTTTGGTGAGAGTATTTCTTCTTATATACTCCTATTTGTTTCACCCGGCTATTTCATATCTTGTTTTCTTATAAGGTGGCTTTCAAATTGAAAACCCAATTGGTGTCTCTTTATAATTTAAAGGATTTTTTGGCAAAAACCACCTAATATAATAGACATTTTTGGTTTAACCACCTTTTCTAATTTTCTTTTTAATTTAACTACCTTACATATATAATACTATAGGTTTCACTACCAACTAGTGGTTTTTCGGCCAAAAATAGTGGTTTTTCAGCCAAAATAGTGGTTTTTCGGCCAAAAATAGCGGTTTTCCGGTAACAAAAAAGTGGTTTTCCGGTCAAAAATGGCGGTTTTCCGGTCAAAACCACCGGTTAATAGTGAAACCTACAGGTATTATATATAGGAAAAATTGATATGAATAATCCGACCTTTGGCCGGTCTTCCATCAATGGTACCACCTTCAATTAATCCAGGTATGATCCGACCTTTGACGCCCATATTCTCTCATTGGTCCCTCACCTGTTGGTAAGTCATGGTGACCTACAATCATGGATAATCCTCCTAATTATGTGATTAATAGCTAATTAAGTATATTTAAAACTTAAATTTTTAATTAAAATTCTAAATCAAAGTTATTAAAAAAAAAATTTAAATAAATTTCCCTCCCCAGCCAACCCTCCCACCCCCTCCCCTTCAGAGGCCACCCTCCCCTTCCCCTGCGCCTGCCACCCCACCCCCTCCCCTTCTGCGGCCACCCTCCCCCTTCCCTGCGCCTGCCACCCCACCCCCTCCCCTCCCCTTCCCCTGCGCCTGCCACCCCACCCCCTCCCCTTCTGCGGCCACCCTTCCCCTGCGCCTGCCACCCCACCCCCTCCCCTTCTGCTGCCACCCTCCCCCTCCCCTTCTGCTGCCACCCTCCCCCTCCCCCGCCACCCCACGCCCTCCCCTTTGCAACATATCACTCACACTCAATCACTCACACACTCACTCGCCACTTACCACTGCCGGAACGCCAAAGTCACCGCCGGCGACTCAGCCACCAGCACCACCATCGCGTCCGCACCGCAAATCACCTTCACCTACCCCCTTCTTTCGACAGAACTTTGGAAACCAGAGAAAGAAAGAGAGAAAGGGGCGAGAGGGAGAATAAAGACGGAGAACTGCGGTGGTGGGCCCCTTCTTGGTCGAGTCGTCGGTCGCCGGTGAGCAGCAGTGGGGGAAGGGGAGGGGATGGGGTGAGGGTGGGAATGGGGCTGGGGGGTGGACTGGGGGTGGGTTTTCATTTTTTTAAAAAGTTTTTTTTTAAAAGAAAGTCAATGGTAATTTTAGTCGGTCAAACAGGTTGCCATCATCCTGTACCAATGAGAAAATATGGGTGTCAAAGGTCGGATTATACCTGGATTAATTGAAAGTGGTACCATTGATGGAAGACCGGGCAAAGGTCGGATTATTCTTGTCAATTTTTCCTTATATATATAAGGTAGTTAAATTTAAAAAAAATTAGAAAATGTAGTTAAACCAATAATGTCAATTATATTAGGTGGTTTTTTCCATTTAAGCCTAATTTAAAGAATAAAAGATCATGCACAGCCTATAAGACTTACGAATGGGATAGCAGAGCAGATGAAGAGGTGTCTCTTTACGGTTGTTGGCATAACCAACCACCACATTGCCGAACTCAAACAAATTTCTTGCCACCTCAATATTTCCTACTTTAAGTGCTTCATGCAGAGGAGTGTCTTCGGCTTCATTGTTCATCCTCCATGGATTGAAATCTTCACCTTTGGCTCTAATCTGGTCAACAGTCTTGCTGCAATGGTCTAGTAACTCTGTTAGTAACTTGGAATCTGATAATATTTGTGCTTCCACCGAATTGTCAGGATTATCATTGATTGATTGCAATAAATAATTGTTGGGTAAGGGTCTTCCTTGCACATTCATACGATTGAACACTCTTGTAAGTGGATTAAGCTATCCTGACATGTGACTGTATTGCATCTGTGGATTCAACATTTCATTACCTTGCATCATCTACGGATTGAACTGTCCTGGCATGTTACTACCTTGCATGATCTGAGGATTGAACTATCATGACATGATACTGCCTTGCATTTGCGGATTAAACGTTCTCGACATGTTACTATCTTGCATCACTTGTGCATTGAACTGCCCTGGCATGTTGATGGCTTGCATCATCTGCGGATTGAACTGTCTTGGCATGATACTGCCTTGCATCTGCGGAATTGAACTGCACTGACATGTTACTGCCTTTCAACTGCAGATTGAACTGTCCTGGCATGTTACCGCCTTGCATTTGCAGATTGAACTGTCCTGGCATGTTATTGCCTTGCATTTGTGGATTGAACTGTCCTGGTATGTTACAGCCTTGCATCATATGCGGATTGAACTGGCATGTTATTGTCGTGCATTTGCGGATTCAACTGTTCTGGAATATTACCGCCTTGCATTTGCGGATTGAACTGTCCTGACATGTTATTGTCTGGCATCTGTGGATAAAATTCCCTCTCCATGTTACTGCCTTGCATCTGTGGATTGTATTGTACTAGCATGTGATTGCCTTGCATATCCATATTAGAAATGTTTGGCATTTGTAGGCTGGAAGTACTGCCACTTTGCATCTACGGAGCATGAATGCCTTGCTGAAGTGGAATGTAATTGGGTTGCTGATAAGTATTATAATCAACATTTTGTTGGGTGTCATTCCAGTTGTGTTGCATATGAGTATGACTAATATTTTGTTGGGTGCCATCCAACCCGTTTTGCATAGGTGCACCATAATTGGTTTGCATATTTTGAGGGTCACCTTGATCTTTTTGAACTCCACCCCTAAGGGCATGCTTGGGATGGGAGAAATGTATTAAATGGGTAATAAAAGTCAAATATAGGAAAACTAAGGTATTTAGATGTAATAGTAGAGGAGATAATGTGGTGGTGGTGAGGATAATGTGGTGGTGGTAGGAAGGAAATGGAAGAAAGAGGTGAACTATTACCCTCAATATAGGGGTAATAATTACCCACCACCACCCCTAGGTAACTATTACCCTCTTTTTAAGGGTAATAGTTTCCCTCTTTCTTCCATTTCCTTCCTACTAATACCACATTATCCTATCTACAACCACTCTATCCCTCTATCATCTCCTCAAAATACCTTAGTTTTCCTATGTTTGACTTTTATTACCCCCTTAATATATTACCCCCATTCCAAGTAGGCCCTAATTTGTGAATCAATATAGACCAGGATACTAGGAGAATTTCGTGCAAGAACATGAATAGGGGTGTCCCCGTCCTTTTGACAAATAAGTGAGGGAGAAACTTCGAGGACCTTTTTGATGAAGTCGATGAAATCATTCCTTCTTATTATTATCCTTGGATTTCCTTTTTTGTTCATGGCAACTAATCTTTGATTACATAGGCGCATTAATTTGTGGAGGATATATTTCGTTTCCTAGAATCTTGTGAGGATAGTAAATCATTGGAAAAATTGACTAGAATAACCCAAACTATGGTCGTTCCGCTAAGAATAATCCCAACTGTGAGTTATTCCTGTATAATTCTAACTATGGAGGTAGTCCGCCACAAATGCACCCAAGTGACTTGAAACCGGTTAATCAGGTAAATTAGACTTTTCTATTAAAAAAAATTCCTTTTCTTTCTCTCCTTTTAACCCTTTCCCAACCACATTACCACTCCATCCCTGCCGAGCCACCCTGCCTCACCACCCTCTGCCACAAACGGCGGCGCACCCAGCTCGGGTTGTTCTTCATCTTCTTCACGCAGCAACACACCCCACTCATAAACCTTCTCTCTCCTTTTTTTTCTCTTTAAAACTTCATACTACTACTACTATGGACACTGAAAATGCTGCGTTCTGGCTTCCGACTCTGAAGTTTGAGTGGTGTTGGTTTTGTACCGTTTCAGTGTTGACTAATTATAGTCAAATATGCTTCAAAAGTCTTTTACCTTGTTTTAGGAATAAAGGTAAGTTACGTTAGTGACTATTTAATTGAGATTATTTCTCTAGTTTGTTAGCAACTAAGTAGGAGTATTAGGTAATTGTGGGCCATGTCAACCCACCATCTCCTTTGATTTAGCCATTTACTTAGTTAGTGTTGTTAGCTTGTAAGCCTTTAAATAGGCCTACACTTTGATTTGTTTAATGTAGTTGATAAGAGAAACCTTTTCCCACTATTGCTTATTTCATCTAAATACTCATTCTTATCAACAACTTGGTATCAGAGCTTTAGGCGAGCAGAGATAAAAAAACAGAGCACCGCAGCTCTTTCTCTTTCCTTTTCTCTTCTGGGTTCGATTGGGAACTGGGAAATTCTTTTAATTCTTGCTTTTTTTGAGAGTAAACACAGTGAGGCAAACACATTTGAGTGAATTCATGGGAACCACCGGTGTATCAACCAATACTCAAACCCTAATTCCAACTTTTGATGGGGAAAAGTATGAATTTTGGTCAATTAAGATGAAAACTCTCTTTAAATCCCAAGAGCTATGGGATTTAGTAGAGAATGGGTATTCGGATCCTTATGAAGACCAACAAAAATTGAGGGAAAATAAAAAGAAAGATGCAAAGGCTCTTCTTTTCCTTCAACAAGTTGTTCACGACAATCTTTTCTCACGGATTGCTGCTGCAACAACCTCAAAGGAGGCTTGGCAAACTCTCAAAACAGAATTTAAAGGCTCAGAGAAGGTAATTGCTGTAAAACTTCAAACCCTTCGTGGTGATTTTGAAACTTTGGTTATGCAAAAGAATGAATCTGTGCAAAATTATCTTTCTAGGGCTAGTTTAATTGTTAATAAAATGAGGTCTTATAGAGAAGAAATTAGTGATCAGAAAGTAGTTGCCAAAATTTTGAGAAGCTTGACATCTAGATTTAATCCTATTGTTACTGCAATTGAAGAACCCCATGAGATGTCTACTTATTCTTTTAATGAATTAATGAGCTCTTTGCAAGCTCATGAGGAACTATATAATCGTTTCGAAGATCAGAATGAGGAAAAGGCATTTCAGGTGCAGGGGGAGTGGTCCAAAGACAAGGGCGGAAATTCTGGTGGTCGTGGAAAAAGTAGTGGTGGCTACCGAGGCAGAGGTCGTGGCGGAGCTCGAGGTGGCCGTGGCCAACAACGACAAAATTTCCAGAAGAGCTCCATTCCATGCAATTATTGCACGAAGTCTGGTCACAAAGAAGCTGACTGTTGGACGAAGCAAAAGGATGAACAAAAGCAAGCAAGGTTTGCGGAAAAGGATGATTCCAAGACTTTATTTATGGCACACTTTCAGGATACTCGTATCTCCGATGATGTATGGTTTGTTGATAGTGGGTGCTCCAACCACATGTCTAGCTCACGTAAAATGTTCGTGGAACTAGATGAGTCGAAAAAATCAAATCTTCGACTTGGTGACAACAAACCAATTCCCGTCGAAGGTAAAGGTACAATTTCTCTTTACAATAGCAGTGGTACGCAAAAGCTTTTACATGAAGTCTTGTATGTGCCTAGTATAGCCCATAATCTGTTAAGTGTAGGACAACTTTTGTCTAGTGGATTAAGAGTCATATTTGATAATGATCAATGTATGATTCAAAATAAGAATTCTGGTCAAAATGTTGTTTCAATTGGCATGACTCAAAATAAAATGTTTCCGCTTGATATTTCTTGTGTTGAAAAAAGGGCCTTTGTTGTTAGAAAATGTACTGAATCTGATTTGTGGCATTTAAGATATGGTCATTTGCACTTAAATGGGCTTAAGCAATTTAAACAAAAAGACATGGTTTCGGGGATACCACAAATAGATGACATTGAATTTTGTGAAGCGTGTGTGTTAGGAAAGCAGAGCCGAGGGTCATTTCCTATCGGGAAGTCTTTGAGGGCTTCTCAATGTCTTGCATTAATACATGCTGACTTGTGTGGTCCAATGAAAGTTGAATCCTTGAATGGTAGTTTCTACTTCTTGCTGTTCACGGATGATTACAGTAGAATGAGTTGGGTTTATTTCTTAACATTAAAGTCTGAAGCTTTTGAAGTGTTTAAGAAATTTAAAGCCCTGGTTGAGAAGCAAAGTAGTCGAAGCATCAAAGTACTACGCATAGACAAGGGAGGTGAATTTTGCTCAAATAGCTTTGATGATTATTGTGAGGAGAATGGTATCCGAAGGGAACTCACTGCACCCCATACGCCGCAACAAAACGGCATTGCTGAACGGAAGAACATAACTGTTGTTGAGATGGCCAGAAGTATGTTGAAAGCGAGAAACCTTCCCAACATATTCTGGGCAAAAGCAGTGGCTACAGCAGTGTATCTTCTGAATCTTTCACCGACAAGAGCAGTCGCAGACATGACACCCTATGAAGCATGGAAAGGCTTCACACCACGAGTAAGCCACTTAAAAGTATTTGGTTGTATTGCTTATGCTTTGATTAAATCTTATCGTCATAAACTTGAAAAAAAAATCTGAAAAATGTATTTTCATTGGTTATAGTTTGCAATCAAAAGCATATAGGTTCTACAATCCAATTAGTGGTAAAATAATTATAAGTAGGGATGTTGTATTTAATGAGAGTGCTAGTTTTCCTTGGGGTAATGACCCAGAGGAATATGTTGTTGTTTTTCCTGTCGATGAAGAAGAACCAGAAACACAACCAGCAGGTACTGTTCAAGAACCAGAACCAGTCAGTCCAAGGTCCATTCCGACACCTTCAAGAATCTCACATTATACTCCATCATCAAGCATCATATCAACGTCATCAAATTCACCAGCAAGCTCTCCATCTAGCTCATCCAGTGACACGTCATCAACAAAAATGAGATCACGTACCGACATATATAGAACTTTTAATTTTGCTTTACATGCTTCGGATCCTACTAATTATGATACTGCAGCAGAAAGTTTAGTGTGGCAGGAGGCTATGCAAGAAGAGATCCAAGCCATAGAGCGAAATAAAACATGGGAGTTAGTTGATCCACCCGAAAACTGGAACGTCATTGGGATCAAATGGGTGTTTCGGACCAAGTACAATGCTGATGGAAGTGTCCAAAAGTACAAAGCTCGGCTCGTGGCCAAAGGTTATGCTCAGCGGCAAGGTGTTGACTTTGATGAAACATTCTCCCCCGTGGCTCGCTTTGAAACGGTGAGAATTTTCTTAGCCTTGGCTGCTCATCTTAAATGGCCTCTTTTTCAGTTTGATGTTAAGTCGGCTTTCCTAAATGGAGAGTTGAATGAGGAAGTCTATGTATCTCAACCTGAAGGCTTTGTTGTTCATGGTGGTGAAAGCAAAGTCTACAAACTAAAAAAGGCTTTGTATGGCCTTAAACAAGCCCCTCGAGCATGGTACAATAAGATAGACTCTTAGTTCATTGAAACTTGTTTTAAAAGGAGTGAAAATGAGCCTACTTTGTACCTTAAAAAAATGGTGAAAAGGATTTTTTGGTTGTATGCTTGTATGTTGATGATATGATTTATATGGGGTCTAGCGAGTCTATTGTTGCTGATTTTAGATCTTGTATGATGAGGAAATTTGAGATGTCTGATTTGGGTCTCTTACATTACTTTCTTGGTTTGGAAGTGAAACAAGGTACTGACGGTATCTTTATTTCACAACGTAAGTATGCATTGGACCTTCTCAAAAGGTTTAATATGCAGGGATGCAAAGTAGCATGTACACCCATGAATATGAACGAGAAATTGACAGTAAATGATGACACTGAAGCTGCAGATACAAGGATTTATCGTAGTATGGTGGGTGGTTTGAACTATCTCTGTCATACTAGGCCTGATATATCTTATCCGGACAGTGTTGTTTCAAGGTTTATGCACAATCCTACAAGTCATCATCTCGGAGCTGTGAAGAGGATATTAAGATATGTTGCAGGGACTACTGATTATGGAATTTGGTACTCCAAAGTACCAGATTTCAAGTTATTTGGCTTTACTTACAGTGATTGGGAAGGTTGTATTGATGACCGAAAAAGTACTTCGGGGTATGTGTTTACACTCGGGTCAGGTGTAATTTCATGGAGCTCGAAGAAGCAAGAGACGGTTGCATTATATCTACTGAAGCAGAGTATACAGCCATAACTTCAGCAGCCTGTCAAGCTATTTGGCTCAGAAGATTGTTAGCAGACTTGTTCCATGCACAACAAGGTACCACAGAAATTTTTTGTGACAATAAGTCAGCCATTGTCTTGACAAAAAATGCCGTGTTTCATAGTAGAACAAAGCACATCGACATTCGGCACCACTTTATTCGTGACACTGCAGCAAAGGGAATGGTTGAATTGAAGTATTGTGGTACTAATGAGCAAGTAGCAGATATACTGACAAAGTCTTTACCCTCTGGTAAACTTGAAGATTTCAGAATGCATATGGGTGTTAGTAGCTTCGAAGCAAGGGGGTGTGTTGACTAATTATAGTCAAATATGCTTCAAAAGTCTTTTCCCTTGTTTTAGGAATAAAGGTTAGTTACGTTAGTGACTATTTAATTGAGATTATTTCTCTAGTTTGTTAGCAACTAAGTAGGAGTATTAGGTAATTGTGGGCCATGTCAACCCACTATCTCCTTTGATTTAGCCA
This sequence comes from Patellifolia procumbens, assembly GCA_947645195.1. Classification (NCBI taxonomy): domain Eukaryota; kingdom Viridiplantae; phylum Streptophyta; class Magnoliopsida; order Caryophyllales; family Amaranthaceae; genus Patellifolia; species Patellifolia procumbens. The sequence goes on from CANSGD010000144.1 coordinate 9,643,756, forward strand.
TTTACTTAGTTAGTGTTGTTAGCTTGTAAGCCTTTAAATAGGCCTTCACTTTGATTTGTTTAATGTAGTTGATAAGAGAAACCTTTTCCCACTATTGCTTATGTCATCTAAATACTCATTCTTATCAACAACTTTCAGGTGGATTTTTGAATTTTATGCCATATTTTTCTTTTTTAGTATTTGAGATTTTTTGGTCAGTGTTAAATTTCATCTTTTCCTGCAACAATGGGGAGTCCAATAATGTTGTATCCAAAAGCCCACCAGAGATTTTGCTTTATAGTTTTCATTGTCAATTTTTGCTTAGAGTTTTCATTGTCAATTGCTGATCTATGATGGTGTTTGCGGGAGAGATTAAGAAGCAGAGGAGAAGAGAAAGAGGTGGGGTTCAAAGAGAGGGGGTTGCAGGCTTGCAGCGAAAAGGAGGGAGGACTGGCGGAGAAGAAGAAAGGAAGTGCAGGTTTACGTGGGTGGCGGTTTGAAGAAAGGAAGTGCAGGTTTACGTGGTGAGAGATGGAGGTGGGCTGGTGGGGATGAAGGTGGGAGAGGAAGAAGATTCGAGTGATAGTGGCGGTGGTGGTGGGGAGGAAGAGGATACGAGGGGGAACTAAAAAAAAGTAAAACGAAATTAATAACAATGCAAATGAAGATGTAACATGTGGCTCTACCCCCATAGTTGGGATTATACATGAATAAGTCATAGTTGGGATTATTCTTGGCGGAACGGCCATAGTTTGGATTATTCTAGTCAATTTTTCCTAAATCATTTTCCGGGGCCTCAAGTTTTTCTTGAAGGAAGAACACGTTTGCCTGCTCTGCTGCTTAACTTTCCTCTTTTGTCATTATTCTTGTACTTTGTCCCTGCATGCATGCATAGAGTATTTTCTGTCAAACTAGTCTGATACTACAAAAACATGAAAATGAAGCTTTTGTTGTTAGAATGTCAGTTGGTGTTGAGAATGAATAGCCGCTTTATTGCAAATTTACGACTTTTGTATGATACTAGTTGTTGTCCCGCGCGCTATGTGCGCGGTCCCCCAAGGTATTATCAACTAATTGTTAAAAATGAAGGGTAATTTACTGGTAAATATGTCTAGCTGAAGTTCTTTTTATTGTGTATAGGTGCTATTGTATTGTAAAGGCAACATGCTCCAATAAACTATATGCAGCAATAGTCATGAAGCATTAGGCTAACTGAATTTTTGGAGCTTGAATAAAGAGTAAAGGTGTATTTTCTATGAACGTGCTAGTATTACATATCCATTCAGAAGGTCCCTAATTCATATGGCTTAAAGCTATTTAGGGACAACAATAGCAAGATTGTCCATCATAAAGGCGAAGAACCTAAATAAAAAACACATTGAAGTATTTTATATATACATCAATCAAAAGTTATTAAAAGAGGCGGTCTAATTTTAAGTTAAAATTAGACCAACTCAAATCATCACTTTATTCAAAAAGCCCAATATTTTTTTGCAAAAAGCCCAATACTTTCTCTTCTTTTTATAGGCTTAAGCTGTTGTCTACTGTTAAATCAAAATTATGCGGTCTTTTATAAGACTAAATCTACATCAATTGGCCTAGCAAATGTTAACAAAACAAAGTATTTAAGAGTCTTAAGTAATACATCCATCAACTTCTAGAGTGTTTAAAATTCTTAAGAAATACAACAACCAACTTAAGAACCCTCCTCAATAATAGGAGAGAGTCGAAATAGCTAATTAGATTACACAACACTCTTCTCAATCGAACAACACTCTTCTCAATCGAACAACACTCTTAAGAAGTAGACGAAGCCAAAGTTTTATGTTCATCTATGAATTAGGCATTAAAAAATAAGTAAATCCACGTTGAAACTCTAGCCTTCCAAGCTTCCGTTGTAGGTTCGATACCCAACGTCCACTCTATTCTATATCAAGTATTGCATATATTAAGCTACTGTAGTCCTCCTAACCACCAAGGCAACCAATTTTGAAGCTTTGGTCAGCACCACAACCATCTTTGAATCAAACATTGAATAAGATCTATTTTTAGGATGGACAAATATATTATCTTTCATATTGATTAAAAAAGAGTGTCATACAAAGAACCTAATCTAATGTTCCCATTGCCTGAAGTGAAGAGTCAACCTTCCACACAAGAAATCTTCTGATAGAGGAAAAGAGGGAGAGCACCCAATTTTCTTGTTGACACGTGACGGAAAATAGGTTTAATAAGTTTATTTCTTAACCTACACGACGTGAACAAAATCAAATAAGTAACCACAATGGGAAACCATAGGTGAAGGATACCAATTTAAGCTTTTGAGGACTGGAAGCAACTTGTCGGGTACCCGTTCAAGAAGTTGTTCTCTATAGAACTAAAATAGCTTTGCTCTGTTTGAACAATTGATTTATTTTACAAGACAAGATTGAGATTTTTTTTAAAAAAAAGAGATTCAATATTGAAGTACATTGCCAGAAATGAGATTAGGTTCCATTAATTTGTTGCTACAGTCGAGGAGAAGAACCAATTAACTATGTTCCAGACGAAAAGAAAATAATCAAGCAAGATAATGAGCACACAAACTGAAAGTTTTAGACCTATACTTGTTAATAAAACTCTTGTTACTACGAAAAGCTTGAACATTTGCACCAATGTAGTGCGCCAAACATGTCAATTTCTCAAATGGAAATTCTTTTGATATAACTTTGCTTGGAGCCTCAAAGCAGTCAGCATAGATTCGATAAACTATCTCCATGGCCCTGTCAAAGGAGATAAATAGCAATTGGAGATTATAAATATTTAAACCAAAAAGTCTAAATAGTAAAGCTTAATTTTTCTTAAATAAAGGTAATGATAAAAACAGATTAAAAAAAGCATATCTTTAATCCAAAGTTTATGTTGAATGCCCAAACTCTAAACTACTTACGTTGAATGTACACATGCACACATGAAATCATAAGATCACCACCTCATTGCATCATACTTAGTTGTTATACTCTAAGACCATAGAAACTCTATTCAATCATAGATCACTCGCACTACTTAATAGAAGTTGTATCTATTATTTAGATCGAATAATATACGAAGTTCGAGTAAAATTCTATCTAACAATCACGAAAAGAACCTAAGGAGAATATTTATGTACCAAAGGTAGAGGTAGTAAATGTGTTGTTTTCTCATGAAGATCCTTCCATATTGAAGAACATGCACATATATAATCAATTTTATGCAATTAGAGCAAACTCGGTGATAATATTATTCCTCCAGCGAATAATAGGTAACATCTAGAGAGTTACAATAATTTAGGTTGTATCCACATGTAGTAAATAAGTTGTTTTCCCACTCCTACTTAGGTGCAATTGGTGCCTCTTCCATCTCCATTCTTGTAACATACACAACCCTATTAACTAAGAAAAGACGTTCAAGATCAGTGTCTTACTCCTAAAATCCTAGTGAAGTCATATTGATTCATGGATTGATAAAGAGCATGTAATAGGGTTACAATTGAGCCAAAGATGGGCATGTTTCTAGAGATCTAACACTAACAGGATTCATATTAAAATTCCTCATAACCATGTTCTATGATTTTCATTGTTGGACAAAGTGCAACTTGATTCAAGAATTCATATTCCCCTCATAAAATAGCTTATAGTAAACACCTTTATTTAAACATTAGAACGTGTTTTTCAATTAGTAAACCTCACATCCACCTATCCAATTTTAAAGCTATCATCCACATTAACTTGCAATAAGTCTACAAATCTCTAAAGAGAATATCAAACTTTGATAAAATAAATGACACCACAAAACAAAATGACAAGAAAGTAACTTATCAAAAAGATCAAAACTTCCCTATAAAAGGGGCTAATAACAATTAATTACACCATTCTCTCCCACTCTAGCAACAAATTTAAGAAATAAACCACAAGCTTTTCCAAAACTAACCAAAACTGGTGATTCTTACACTGTTATTATAAGATGGGTAGTGCTTAATTTCCCACATTTCAACGTTTCAATAAAAATCCACCACTAAAATTCATGAAAACCATAACCTTTATCAAATTTAACCAAAACCAATGATTCTTACCCTGTTATTATGAGATGGGTACTGCTCAAACTCCCACATTTCAACATTTTGATCAAAATTCACCACTAAAATTCATTAATCATCAGAAAACTGATATAGGATTTAGATAAACAAACCCAAAAAGGCGCAATTGGGGGAAAATAAAAAGGGAAGGAAATACCTGAAGAAGAAATACAATAAGCAGCAGTTGATGATCCTGATAGCTTTCTTTCTTCGCCTGATTGATCGCTTTATTCACTAACAACCACACCACATATTCAACTCCAAAACTCCATTTCTATCAAATTCAATGTTAACTGAAGCGAAAGATCAAGCAAACATGGAGCAGTTGACCAATCACTAACGCAAACAGAAATAAAATTGAACTCCTAAAAAATTAAAAAAGGAACCATAAACATGGAAAGGATGAGGGAGTGAGGGAAGTACCATCAGCTTCGAGACAATACGAGACTAAATGAGGTCAGAAGAAGCAGCTTCAAGATCGAAAGCAGACATTTGGATGATGGGAAATGGGGGCGACCTTATCAGAGGTGTTGTGTCATCATCGATAAGAGCTTAGCTCCGGTAAACTTAGTCACGCCTAAATAAATATTGATTAGCAAAATACACAATTGCCTTACTATCACTTATTAATTGGAATTTAGGAGCAAAATGAGTTCCAATTCATTAAAACAACTGATAAAAAAAGTCGGCGAATGTTTTAGTTTTCCACATTTCCATTAAACTAAAGACCACATCGCAGATCTCCTAAAGGTCAATCAATCAGCCGGCTTCCAGGCAAAACCAAGAGAAAAAGAAACAACTCCTTAAAACAATCTGACAAAATTTAAGCTCCGACTATAGAGAATCAGTGATCGCTGCACAGTAAAGCAATTATAGAAGAGTAAAGATTAAAAAAACAGAGAAATTTACAAAGATTGTCATCTTGCATAGTGTGAAGAAGATCAATGGGCCAAAGAATCCAGTTACGACAGACCTACATTCGCTGGACGCAAGTCAGCGACACCATTTTTTGACTCTCTTTGATCTTGGATCCGGAGAAAGGGTAAGGCAAGCAGGATTGTGTCTCTCATCATCTTGCCATCCTTTCACCAACATCAAGCATGTCTTCCTCGTTATTGGCCTCGTTATCATTAACACCACTTGTCACAAATAAAACTCCAGCTAGTGTCCCTCTCAGCCTGAAAGAAAGCAAGTCAAGGATTGGTGCGGAAAAAAAGGCCTTTCAGATTGTTAAACACAAAGAACAAAGTAAACTCATAAGAATAATCGCATTGTTAAACAAGCACATTTATATGATTTAGGAACTAATCACTACTCAAAGATTAAGGCAAGCACACATCAACCAGATTCGAGAAACACACATTCATAATAACCATATTTTTTAGCGAAGCATAGAAGTAACATATAAGCTCTGATTGGCTTGAGATCATCTGGAGATTCGGGGAATCTTATAAAAATGCACTTTTTTGCATGAAAATTAGTTAGTTCAATAAACCAATACCTTAAAGAGTAAAAGAGTAATAAATATTTTCAAAAAGCAGCATGATTGTTCGTTAATCACAGGAATACTAATCATGACAATCGGATCCAATGGAATGGAAAAATAGTTCACGACAATCGGATCCAATGGAATGGAATGGAAATACACATTCATGACAATCTACGGACAACGATGATCGTTCAGAGCAATGGAAAAATAAAAGTTAAAACGTAATCGAGTACATCACATTATATAGTTCATTGAACTTTAATCAAGGCGCAAATTTTCAACTCCGAAATGTTGGACAAAAGCAAACAAATCGCAATTCTTCCTTATTTCAACAAAATCATAAGGGTTTGGGTATCAGGCAAGTATGCGCTTACATAGTATAAAAGAGAGAATTGTGCATCAGATTAAGGGTAGAAGCCTTAAATTATCACATGGACATACTCCCACAATGTAATACCCCGAATTTTAATGTCACTTAATCAATTAATAGATGAAATTAATAGCCTAAATGAGTCCTAATTTTTTCCAAAATAATGTTAAGTATTAGTAAGGACTTAGTATCCTAAAATTTAATAAACTTAATTGATCTAATAATTTTAATATTGGAGTTAATTATACTTAACACTTCTTATGAAGAAAAATCGTTTGAGCTTAAACTCACTTAGTCTAAAATTCTAAACAAATGAAATTATTTAATCTAATCTTATGTAAACAATTAAGAATAAAGAATATAGATATTTGTAGCATACACTCATGTTCATATTGCTTATATCATACACAAAGGATCAGATAAACTTTAATTTTTTAAAAAAGAAAACAAAAAAGGGAAGTAGTATGCAGCTAGGAGAAGGAAGACAAGAATTCCGGAATTTCTTCCTCCTCTCCGAAGGGAATGGAAAAAATCAGTAAAATGAACCATAAATAAAGAACCATGGTACTCCAACTCATCTTCTTCTTCCTACTAATGCTTCCATGCTAACCGCTCTTGACAAACCTTCATCTAAATCCCCCAAATTAAGGTTAGAACTAAGAATTTTGTGTGGCTCACCTTCAATCACTCCATTGGCAACTTTCTACAAGCTTCTATCTTCATCAATAAATAACAGCAAGTAATTTAGAAAATGGCCAAGAGAATACTCACCTTCAACCAACACAACAACCCCATTAACAGCCAACAAATAAAATCTACTCTTCAACCAACAAATTAAGATCAACAAAATCAAAAATAAAGGAATTAGAGAAACCCAAAATCTGCAATGCTGCTACTGACCCATAACCACCACAACACAACCTCCAATTGCCGCCAAGAACCACGCAGCATCCCGACTTCCTCTGTTTCGTGCCCCTATCTCTGCATTCCGTCGACCACCCGCAACACCAATAGGTTGCACGGCGCCATGCCAACCTCCTCTCTTCCTCACTTAACTCTCTTGAGTGGCTTTGCAACTAAAAACATATGCTGCCAGTGTTCTCAATTGTTGAGGAACACTCTAAGGTAAACCTTCTCTTTATTTCCTCTTGTTTTTAGCCAATTTAAGTACGTAAGCATACTTAACTCTTCTTGATTATTAGATTGATTCGGTCAATTTAAAATACAAAAAAACAAGGATCAAATTGAAAAATGATAATCACATAAAAAATCTAAGCAAGCAAGTGCCTGACTTATGGTGTTGATGCTACTGTTGCGGAAGTTGATTATTTTCTTTTTCTAGCTTCGTTGTTCGAATCAAGCAGTAAAATAAAATAACAACCTAAATAAGCGTACACCTCCGATAACCATGGATCACCAAGATCAACGATTGAATCAGGACAAATGAAGAAAAAATAAGAAAAATCGTTATACCTGGAAAGAAAACTCTAGAATCGTCGGTAAGTGGTAACTGCAGAAAGAATGAACATAAAACAATAAATGAGAATAAAAAATTATACACAAATACTTAACCCTATATCCACAAATCCAAATGTTATAAAAACGAATGGAAACATCTAACTTGATCTAAGCATAAACCCAGAGACAAGTCCGCTATCAATTGAGCATATATTGACAAAAAAGACATTAAATTGATACAAAAGAGTAAAAGAAACCCATAAGGAAAAACACAGACCTTGACGAAGCTTTGATGAAGGTTTAAATCGCCATTTGATTTGAGAAAAAGAGAAATTTAACAGCCTCCATTCTTGTTCAACTTGTGCGATAGTTATAAAAAATTGAGAGAAAACGGAAAGCAGCTTTGCTCAACATTTGAAAGGAAAGGGATAAAATTAGGTTAGAGAGGGGAAGGAAGATAGATGAGCGGTTGAGAGGAAAAGCAAGAGAAAAGCTTAAGACAGATAATGAAGCCAAGGAGGGAAATAGTAGAGGAGAGAAGGAAAGGCAAAAAATAGGCTAGAGAACAGTGTATTTCATGATTTTGTCACTCAGATCACTATTACCAAGCACAGTAACAGCAAATTTGGCTTTTAATTAAAATTAAAAAAATTAAATATATATATAAATAAATTAAAAAAAAATTAAAATTAAAATAAATAAATTAAAGGGTTAGGGATACTTCTTATAGCTATCATATTCAAATCAAAGGCAAAAAGAAGAGTGCAAAGTCACTACTTGTGATAACGATTGTAAGGTATTTTTCATTTGAGGAATATAGAGAATATGTATATTAGTTTCTAGCTTGGCCACATCCGGGAGACGTTTTATTATTTTAATATTGTTTTTGGAACCAACTCGAAAAATTCGAATTGTTCAAAACTGATCAAATACAATCGAGCTCAATGTGAATCACAACTTAAACTCAAATACGTTAGTATATTTATTTTACCTAAACTTGTTAAATTTGATTGGATATTTTTTGGTATCATTAACTCAAATCGACTCTAATATATTTCTATCTAATAATTTTTTGTCCATAGATGAAATATGAACTACCATATTACTAGCATTTTATATGAGGAAAGTGAGTTATTTGTTTTTATTTTAGATCCCTTATTTTAGTAGACTTCAATTATTAGTGTAATATTTTTTATCGATATCATAAATAGGTAAAATATAAAATTATCTATAATTCTAGAAAAAGAAAACATATCATAAGGGGATCGTAATTCAAAGTATATTTGAAGAAAAATCTAATGCAACAAAAATTATAATTTTCTTAGCTTTGAAATGAAAGTTATGATTAATTTTATGATTTTATATGAGTAGTAGTTTCATATAAGAAAAGTTAGTTTTTTATTTAGGATAGAATTAATCTTTTTAGTTATTTTTATTAGAAATTAAATTAGTAGTTATTTCTATATAATGATGTGGAGCAATGTCATATCTCTCTTCTTTTGGTACGCCTCTATTTACTACTCCCTCCGTTCCCAAATGTTGTTCCCATTTGGAATCGGGGAGAGAATTAAGAAAATTGAATCTTAGTATAATATTATTTAAAGATTGCATGTTTTTGGGTTAATTATTGAATATTTTATCTTACCAAAGCATAATAAATGTAAAAGAAACATTTAATGTAAGGACAACACATATTACTATGCAAAACAACCAATAAGATTGAGAGTTTATGAGAAAATATGTTGACTTTATGTAAGTTAAATTTAGAAAGATTTCAAATGGGAACAACTTAAAGGAACACTAATTCGGGAAATGGGAACAACATTAGGGAACGGAGGGAGTAGTATATACTCCCTCCGTTCCCATTTGATGTTCTCATTTGGAATATGGGGGAAAACCAATGCAAAGTGAGGTGGATGAGAATCTTTTTAATTTTATATTATATAAAGTGTACTTTGCTACTTTTTGTTTTTGAAAAAGTAAGAGAGAGAAAGAAAAGTGGGTGATTGAGAAATAAAAGATTCTAAAGTGGGCCCATGTGTAAGACAAAAAGTAAAAAAGTGTAGTAAATATTTGGTTGTTGAAGGTTAAGATGGGAAAACAAAAGTTCTTAAAATGGAAAAGATTCAAAGTTGGAAGAACTTTTAGAAACATCCCAAAAAGGAAAATGGGAACATCAAATAGGAACGGAGGGAGTAGTATATATCCGAGGTTCTAACCCCGAACATCCCGGGAGAGGTCTTATTATTTTAACACTGTTTTTCAACTAACCCGAACTACTGAAAGTGATCAAAATTAATTGAACTCAATACCAATCGTAACTTAAGCTCGAGTATGTTAATACACATATTTTACCTAAACTTGAATGAATTTAATTTAGATTGAATGACTTTTGATATCTTGGACCCGAGTCAACTTAAATATATTTCTATCTAATAGATGAAACATGAACTATATTATAATTTTAGAAAAATTATTTTATCTATTTTAGTGATTTGGGTGGTTGTTAAAAAATTTGGTTTTTCTTTCATTTTTGATATTGTTTTAAAAAGTTAACTGAAAAGGTAATGTGTAATATAAATTTTTAAAAGGATTTCAAAAGGTTGCATCAACTTTCTAGATATCAAAAGATTGTCATTCTCGATTTTCTATCAAAAAGAGGTTCTTCAATCATTTGATTTGTATTTTGTATTTAGTTAATATTTTTTAATCAAATTGACTTTAAAGTGACTGAATCAGTTAGGCTTAACATAATTGTAAACCCAAGTACACTTATTAGTTCTATTTATTTTTCCCAATTTTAATTGAATTGAATAATTATTTTTTTCATATTCAACTCAGCCTTTTAATTATTTTTAAGAATATAATAATTTTGTATTCCTAAGTACTAATAGAAAAAATAAGTTGTTATATATGCTATGCTTGCTATAAGAAATTGGAATAAATAAGTAGATCGTCCGACTAAGATTTAAGTCAAGTCTTACAAATATACTACTCAACCTTTATTAAGTGTCTATTGGCAAACTGGACAATTAATTCGGTTTCGTGTTAGGTCCATTAGGATAAGTTTGCTACTGTTTTAGTTTGGTAACTAGTATTTAATAAGATTTACTTAAGAGGGGGTACTAAATCGATTAACTTAAAAGTGATAAAATTCAATTGGCCTCGCATGTTAGTTAGATTTACTTAAACCTTACTGAATCTAAATTGAATTATATGCTTTTTACATGCATGTCCAGCTCGATCGAGTTGTACTTCAATTATAATTAATATTACTTTATTAACTTAATTTCATGAAACTCAATTGGCATCGCATGTAAGTTAGTCTTAGATTTACTTAAGCCTCGACGAATTTAAATTGAATTGGATGATTCTTATTATATGTCCAACTCGAGTGAGACTTCAATTTTATTAATTGATGGGAATACTTTTTAGAAAAAATTGACTGGAATAATCCCAACTATGTTTGTTGCGCTCAAAATAATCCCAACTATGAATTATTCTAGAATAATCCAAACTATTAGGTGATACCTTCCCAAAATAATCCAAACTTTATTTTTCTTGCCTTCAATGATCCTCCTATTTTCCCGAGTGCGGGAGTAAGAGCATAGGAAAGTAAGTTAGTCGGGTACGACTTGTATACAGGGATCTAATCGACCAAAGTAAGTGGATGGATCCCCATCAATATGGAACCAAGTGGAAGTCCAACTCCTCTTAAAGAAGAAGCTCAACTAACCGACCCTGCCCACGGAGTCAGTTAACTGTGTGATGACCTTTTTCCCTCGTCAATCCCCGTCTTCCTCCTAGACGCCACTGGTACTATTCGTCTATATATGGATGACTCCTACTTTCTCCCCAATCCGTTGTCCTTCGGGCATGCCTCCTACGCTTACCACTTACCTATCCATTTTGGGACTACTATATATAGTAGAATTAAGAGTTTGGATTATTTAGAAAAAGTACTCCCAATAGTTTGGATTATTTTGGAATAACCCGTAGTTGGGATTATTTTGAGCGGAACGGTCATAGTTGGGATTATTCTAGACAATTTTTCCTACTTTTTATTCCGATAAAATAGATAGGTAAAATTTTAGACTTTTAAAATAATTTTACATAAAAAAACATGTTAAGTGTGTCTTAATTGAAAGTGTCTTTCCAGATAAATCTAATGGTATAAAATTTATAATTTTTTGATATTTGATATGAAAGTTATGGTTAATTTATATTTGCATATTAGTACCAATCTCAATTATATAAGAGAAGAGGGAAGGTGGACACCAAAAAGTAAAAGGAATAAAAGAAAAAATTTCAAATAGCTTTGCTTATTTTTGAATAAATTGTTTCACTAATTAAAACTTTTTAACTACTTTCGTGTGCATCGCGTGCAGTTGACGCTAGTTAGACTATACGGTAAAAGGGGTACTAAATGCCAAATATAGAAAATGAAAAATAAAAAAGAATATCTAAGATGTTTCACTAATTATATATAATTAATAACTTCAATTAACTTTTTAATTCTTTTGCACGCATCGTATACATATCAGACTAGTAAGTTATTTTTAGATCTCCGACTTAGGTAGACTTCAATTATTAATGTAATACTATTTATCGATATAATAAATAGGTTGAATATAATAAATAGGAAAAAATATATCATAAGTGGATCTTTATCCAAAGTATTTTTCAAGATAAAACTAACGGTAAAAGAAAGTTGTTTATTTACATCAATTATTGATAGGTTACTCTCTTTATTCCCTTATGCTTTTAAGGTAAAACTTCTTTACTGTTTTTGTTAAGGCGACACTCTCTCCTCGCGGGATGGTTGTGGCCCATCACCATATTGAACACGAATACATGTATAGACAACATCTTCGTGAGTATTGACTTTCACTTTATGTATTAGAAGCTCAAATTTCCTCCGGGACTCCAACGACACTTTGCTAGATGACGTTCTTCATATTTTGTTTACGAGAGTATGATTAAGAATACTTTTAGCATATGCAACACAAACCCTATTAATCTAATAGAAGTATGATTTTTGGCTAATGTAATCCTTTATGTTGGAAACATTAATAAAGAGCTCTGCATGTCTGAAGCAATTAACTAGTTTTAATGATACTTACCTGAGATATTGCATGGTGATCCTGAAAGACAATATGTTGTTGGATCAAAGACGCTGCCGAGGCACCATGTTTGTTTTTGATGAAAATATCTGCTGACGCTTTCAGTAGAACTTGCACCATGTTAGTGTCCTTCTTAAAAGCCGCTCTATGCAGTGGAGTAGTCCCCTCATTATCCTGATAATTCTTCAGAGCATCTATCTGTGGAATGCTTATCAGGCTCTGGTATTCGTCGGGGCTTTCGAACTTGTTAACGAGGAGGTGCAAGACAGTTTCGCCTGACTTATTAGTACACACCTCTGCAGACTGCGGGCAGTTTTCAAGTATGACATCTATGATCTTCTTACAATAAATTGGGTGGAGTTTTGCTGCATTATGTAGGGGAGTAAAACCATCTTTATCAGGCCATGTAACATAACTGTCTGTGTTTAATTAGCAGTTTTTCAATTACAACTTGAGAATTAGTCGCCAAAAATGCTTCTCGTGCACTGATCGCTTGTTTATTTCTGGATAATACTGATTCATCATTACCAAGATTTCAACATATAAACATAAAAGACAGAAATTAGAACGGTTCCATTCGCTTGCACCACATTGTAGTTAGATTATTGATAATAAAAGATACAAACGTCTAGATAAAACCAAACGATACACATATAGGCAATGGCGGATCTAGGAATTTTCAGATGAGAAGGCGAGAATTAACAATTTGAAAAATAAAATTGTATGAACGGTTAAAAAAAGGCTAAATTGACAAAATCCACCTTAACTTTCCAAGATTTTTAAAGTTACCACCTTTAATTTTTTTTTTTAAATTACCACCAAAACGTTACCAATTCCTTTAAAGTTACCACCACTTAACGGAAATTTTCAATTATCTCCGTTAGCAACCACGAATTCCCAATTTCATCCCAAAAAAAACCCAAGTTCTTCAATTTCCACCCGAATTTGTCGAATGTGGACAAAATTAATCCCCAAAAAATACATTAGTCAACACATACGAACTAAATCTATGCTATTCGAAGTGGTAATTTGACAAAATTAGGGTTTTTTGGGGAATTTTTCAATCTAGGGTTTTCTCGAACAAAAATTGGCGGAATGATTTGTTAGTTGTGTAAAATCTACAATTCGAAACTTGATGGATTGTCAAAACTTGCATCAATTTTCAATTACAGTTTAACACAACAAATTCCCCCAAAATTTCAGTTCGTAAACCCTAGTTTTCAATATCCCTAGAAAAAACCCTAATTTATAAAATTAACAACTCAAATTACCTGATTCAGTGTTGTCCGTGTTGCTAATGTGTGAATTGAGTCTTAAATTAGTCCAAATTTGTGTAATTTAGATCACAATTGAAGAACTAGGGTTTATTTTTGGGATGAAATTGGGAACTAACGGAGAAAATGGAAAATTCCGTTAAGTGGTGGTAACTTTAAAGGAATTTGTAACGTTTTGGTGGTAATTTTAAAAAAAAATAAAAATTAAAGGTGGTAACTTTAAAAATCTTGGAAAATTAAGGTGGTTTTTGTCAATTTTTCCTTAAAAAAGGTGGTATAGAGATTTGAACTTGGGTTCATGAGTTGTTTACTCTATAGTGATTAAAAACCAACTAAGTAAAATCTATTTAATGATATTACATTACATTTAACACTATAAATATATTTGAAAAAAATCGATGTTGAGGGGGCGGCTGCGTCCACCAGCCCCCCTCTCTCCGCCATTGATATAGGGCCCTGTTCTTTCGGATTAGAATAATGAAAATTAATATTTGTTCAATCAACTACAACATGTTCACTTCACTTCGAATCTATCAAGAATTTTCTTGATATAATTCTTCTGAGATAGAAATAATTTCCCGGCTTGTCGATCTCGATGTATCTTCATGCCAAGAATCTTCTTTGCTACTCCAAGGTCCTTCATCTCGAACTTGATTTTGAGTTGAGATTTCAAGTTGTTGATTAAGGACTTATCACATGATATTATAAGCATGTCGTGCAAGTACAACAACAAATATACATAAATGCCGTCAAATTGCTGGTAATACACACAATGATCATATTGATTACGTGTGTAGCCTTGTCCAATCATGAATGAATCAAATAGTTTGTACCACTGTCTGGGAGCTTGTTTTAGGCCATATGAGGAGTTTTTCAAGCGACAGACAAGATTTTCTTTACCAGGAACTGTGAATCCCTCGGGTTGTTTCATATAAATCTCTTCTTCAAGATCACCATGAAGAAAAGCCGTTAGGTATGGCGTACAACAGGAGAAAAAAATTTCATTAAAGTTAATACCTTCTCTTTGATTGCACCCTTTGACAACTAGGCGTGCCTTCCATCTTGCAGGTTCAACCTCGGGGATACCTTCTTTTTGCTTGTAAATCCATCTGCAGGTAAGCGCCCTTCGACCTTTAGGAAGCTCGACTAGATCCCAAGTGCCATTTTCGTGGAGACTTTCAATCTCCTTGTTCATAGCCACGAGCCAATTAGATGAGTTAGGACCCGAGATGGCTTCAGAATAAGTAGATGGCTCGGTCCCTACTGGAGTTTCTTCACCTACTATTAATGCATAAGCAACAACATACTCCTCTTCAGGATACCTTGTAGATTTCTTTTTTGGCCTTATCGAACGATCTCTTGTAAGATTATAATCTGATTGTTGTGGCTGGCTAGTATCTGTGGTACGTGGAGCACGTTCATCATCACGTGGATCATGGCTGGATTATGGGGTTGAGGAAGAGTGATCATCAACCACTAGAAACTTGTTATTAGTCTCTAGATCCACCTTCTCACTAACACTCTGCTGATTATCTGTGCTAGGAAAGGAAATAGAAGACTCCGACCCAGAAGATTTTAACATAGCATTTTCATTGAAAGTGACATCTCTACTAAGAACAATTTTCTTAGTTTCAAGACACCAGAGTCTATAACCTTTAAATTCAGAAGAATAACCAATGAAAATGCATTTTACAGCTCTAGGAGCTAATTTTCCATCCTTAATATGAGCATAAGCGGTACAACCAAACACTTTAAGAAAGGAATAGTCAACTGTTGTACCTGACCATACTTCCTCTGGTATTTTGAAGTCATATGAAGAGTGTGGAGAGCGGTTGATAATATATGCAGCTGTGGAGACAGCTTTCGTCCATAAATCACGGCGATGCCACATTCCAGCATTAGAGAGCATACAACGAGCTCTCTCAAGGATAGCTCTGTTCATACGTTCTGCTACTCCATTCTGTTGAGGTTTTCCGGGTAACATTTTGTGTCTAGCAATCCCAGCTTGTGCGCAGAACTCTTCAAATTCTCCATCACATAACTCCAAACCTCGATCAGTCCTGAGCTTCTTCACTTTTAAGTCTGGTTCTCAACAAGAGCTTTCCATTTTTTTTAAAGTAGGGAAAGCCTCATTTTACTATTTTAGAAAATAAGTCCATACTTTGCGAGAGAAAACATCAATAATGGTCATCATATAACGTTTTCCGGAATAAGACGTGACCTTAGAAGGTCCCCATCAGAATGAATATAATCAAGAATACCCTTTGTATTGTGAGTTGCGGTTGAGAAACTTACTTTCTTTTGTTTCCCATAAACACAATGCTCACAGAATTCCAGCTTACCCGTGCTAGGTGTAAGAAGACCACGTTTTCTCAGGATATCCATGCCTTTCTCACTCAAGTGGCCCAGGCGCATATGCCACAAACGAGTGAGCTCAGAGTCAGATGTTGAGGATGAAACTGCTGCTGAACCTGTCACTGTATGTCCCTGCAAAACATATAGACTGCCATATCTTCTAGCTTTCATGACAACTAGGGCACCATTAGTGACCTTCAAAACTCCACCTTGAGCCGAGAATTTATAGCCAAGAGAGTCAAGAGTGCCCAGTGAGATCAAGTTGCATTTTAAGTCAGGAATATGACAGACTTTAGTTAAAGTCCTGACAACGCCATCATTAGTCTTGATTTTGATTGACCCTATTCCAATAGCCTTGCAGGAAGCATCATTTTCCATCAAGACAGTACCACAATCAACAGATTTATAAGTGGTAAACCAGTCCCTATGAGGACACATATGATAGGTGCAACCAGAATCAAGAATCCGGTCATTTGAACTCTTCTTTTCAGAAGTAGCTAATTCGGAGTGAGTTTCAATAAAACTAGCTTCGGCGGATTTTTGAGGTTGTTTAGATTTTTCTTCTTTCTCCTTTTTATTTTTCAATTTATAACATTCGGAGATTTCATGCCCCGATTTTTTACAATAACGATAAGTAATGTTGGCTTTATGTCCCCTAGATTTTGATATGGATTTCTTTTTATGGTTATTTCCTCTTTCTTGTGATCTCCCTCTTATAACTAATCCTTCACCTTTATTATCATAATGCACTTCAAGGTCGAATTTTTCTTTTGAGAAGAGATGAGATTTGACATCCTCAAAAGCTAAAGTGTCATTGTTACCATATAACATAATTACCTTGAAGTGCTTATAAGAGGGAGGTAGGGAGACAATTAGTAATACAGCTTTATCCTCATCATCAATTTTGACATCTAAATTTTGAGGTCAATAATAATAGAATTAAACTCACTAAGATGAGTTTGGATGGACGTACCTTCCGCCCTGCGAATTGTGTATAACCGTTCTTTTAGACGGAGTTTATTTGCGAGGCTCTTTGTCATATAGAGAGACTCCAATTTCATCCATAGCCCGGCCGCAGTCTCTTCATGAATGACCTCGCGTAACACCTCCTTTGCTAGACAGAGTTGGATTGCCGACATAGCTTTCTCATCCAACTCTTGCCATTGTTCATCCGACATCTGCCAACTTTTTAGCTTTACCTTCTAAAGCCTTCTTTAATCCGTTCTGGGTAAGAACGACCTTCATCTGGACCCTCCATATATAAAGCTTATCTTGCCATCAAATTTCTCGATGTCGAAACTTTGTAACAGTCGACATATTTAACTGTTAGCTCGGATACCACTTGTTAGGGTATTAACGTAGCGGAAACGTAAAACAAATCAAGAAATTAACGGAATTAAAATGCAATAAGATAAGCAATAAGGGACACAATATTTAACGTGGGAAAAATCCTCTAATACGAGGCAAAAAACCCACGGACGACGAGCACGAAAATTCCACGAGAGTACAAGGACACCCAATTAAGAGGTGAGTAGTACAATTGTACAATAAAACTCTCACTATAATAAACTCACTAAGAGTAATTACAAAATAGTGGAATATTAAGGAGATTAATACAAAAAGGAAGAATGTAGGAAGGCTTGTGTTTATGTAATATGGCTTCTTGTAATTGTGTTTGGATGATGTATCTCCCAATTTCTCATTTCTCTATTTATAGAATGTGAATGGCGGTGAAATAAGGCGGCAAACAAGTTCCAAAAATCTTTGGAACTTCTCTCAAATAGTAATGCTCACATAGCCACGTAGATAATATTTATATTAGGAAGTGCGTAGAAATATCTACATGCATGTAATTTAGCCACATAAGGAGCATAATGTCAAGATTATTTCATGTGCATAATTAAGTCAACAGATTATGTGAGCTCATTCACTGTACCAACGAAGCCTAAGTAAAAAGGGCAAAAAGAATTTGGGCCATACTAAACCCAACACCCAGATTAAAGCAGTTGGTGTTTTGAATCGAATTTTGAATTTAATTTTGGGATTATATGATGGAAAACGGCATAGGTATCGAAAATAGTGTTTGCCATAAGAATAGTGTGAATGGAGGAAACAATGTTTTGTAGGAATGAAAACCGGTGACAATTGGAATAAACTAATCTGTTGTTGTGGCGTGAATGAAACATTATCCTGTAGTTGTAGTAAGCCCGTTACAAAGCGATCTCTTAGCAATCAACCTCCAAGGATACACGCACGGCTACACTAAGTGTTAAATCCAACGCGTAATGAACAACAATTACATTTTACACTGCTGTCTTTTGTATTCTAAATTTCAATTAATACTAACAACTAATACTAATAATAATACTAACAACTAATACTAATGCTAACAAGTAATACCTTCCAATAGTCCCAGAAATGGTCTGATTTTGTCCAATCCTAAAGTTGCATTCAAAGACTCAGTGAAGTTATTGGTGTTGTCTGAGCAAGTGATGGTTGGATCAAATTTCCATCTACTCCAAAGAGACAGGTCAATATCCATCAGGTAATGATAAGATGATGCAGCATCCAACTTCTCCATTCTTGTCATTGCTGGTTGAAGGCCCACTCATTATAAGAATCAGTTGCTTGCCAAAAGTAAGCTTTGAAGTATTGGACGAGAAACTTATTTTTGAAATTCTTTAAGAGATGCCTACATCATATCCTTCTTCCTGCTCTAGGGAACTCTGACTTTATGTAACCTTCAATACCCTGTTCAATAATAAGTGCTAATTAGTGCAATAATTAAGCTGGTTATTTAGAAAGAAAGAAAGATTGAGTTATTACCCTCATCCTTTCACTCATGAACACCCAATCATCCTTGTCAGATGTTCCTCAAACATCTGAAAAAGTGAATCTAATTGTCAATGCTTTCTTCACTATCAATTGCATAAGCAATTCGAAATATTTGCTGATTTCCATCCAAGGCTATTGCAAAAAGTAGGCAACCATTAAAATGTCCCTTCAAGTGGCATCGATTAATGCCTATCATTGGTCTACACCTCTTGATGAACCCTTTGTGTTGAGCTTCAAAACTGATAAACATTCTTCTGAAAGTCAAAGAATATGCATGGCTTTGATTTATTCAGATAATGAAAACAAATGCTTGGGGATCCACATCTTTGATAACATAGATGTATTGAGGCAGTTTAGCATAGCTCTCAGAATAGCATCCTTGGATCTCCTTAAAAGCGATTGGTCTGACTTTATACAATGTTGAATCAGGCACACTTACCCCATATCTCTCAAGCACAAGCTCTGACAAAGCATTGATTGGAATATGGAAATTTGCTCTCGTATCCTCCATAATCTTAAAAACACACCACTTCTTCCATGCCAAAGGGTTGTGTTCAAGTCCCTGACATGTATGTGGACCCTCAATGGTTTTATAGCCCATGAAACTCCATTAATAGGACACTTGCATGAATCCTCTAATTGAAATCTTCATTTGCACACACATTGTACCTTCTATTATCCACATTCTCCTTTACCAAATATGCTCCTTGCTATATAGAGTAGTTATTGAATGACACAGTCTATAAGGTGATCTATGACAAGAAAATAATCCTACTTCATTGAATCAATCTCCCCAAGAGGCAAATTGTAGTACACCCTCCCATTTCTCTAAACTCTTTGTAGACAAGCAACCCCATCATCATCATCATCATCATCATTCAGAAGGGGGGAAAAGTGTAAGTTGTTTGGATTGTATAGTGTATCTTCGATCGAGGTTAGGTCTTTAATGCCTTCACCAGATCCATCATTCTCTTCGTGTTGAACAGATCCATCCCCCTCTTCCTTTTGTCAATCAGTTTTACCAATAGTTTTAGGTCTGAAAATCTGAGCTCTCTTAGCACTAGTTTTGGGCACCCTTTTCCTTATAGGACCTGTTGGATTAGCTTGGGGTTGTTCGATGTCAGGTTGGTTATGTTGATTTCGGGTTCATTAGAGGGTTGTGTTTGTGTGATAGGGTGTGTTTGTAGAGTTTCATACTATGTATGTGAAGTTTCAGGTTAGGTTTTTTGCGTTTCAAGATGGGTTTATTGAGTTTCAGGTTGGGTTTTTTTAGTTTGGGGGTGGTTTTGTTGAGTTTCAGGTTAAGAATAGGGCTATGTTCGATGGAATTGTTGTTGAGGAGATTGATCCTTATATTGAGGAGGTAAAGGTTCAATGATATGCCTTAGGACTCCTCCTGATAGGTTTCAAGTTTTTAGGATTTTTTTGGGTTTGGAAGTGTTGGGAACATATGGTTGAGGGTTTGCTTCCCGCTTGCACTATTAGTTGACCCACCCACATGTTCTGGACCTTTGTTTAAGTCACCATATCAGGCCCAAAATTTTGCATCTTCTCAATTGATCTCCCAGTTGATGAGTCAATAACATAGTACTCTAGATCCACACCAACTAGACCATGTTCTTAAATTGTAAGGACAAAGGTGTGATAACATTCTCTTCCTCTCTCTTCTTTCTTTCCTCTTCCTCCCTCTGCCTTCTTTCCTCGTCATTTCTCGGTTTCTTAGCTTTCTCTTATTTCTCTTCCTTGGCATTTTCCCTAGAAGCCTTCAAATTGAAACAACATTGCACACATTTTGAAGGATTATGAGATTCTTCAACGTACAAATCAATGGTCTGTTTGGTGCTTAGCGGATTTCTGATATATTAACTGGTTTGACTAGCGGGTTAAATTAGTTGATTCGATCAACTGATTGTATTAATTGTTTTTATCAAAGTATTTGATTTGGTAAATTGATAGTTGATAGCTGATTTCCAGTAAAATGGCATATAGAGACATGAGCTATAAGGACAAAATGGTGTCGATGCAAATAATAATCAGAGGGTATAATTTTATCATTTGCAATCCTAAAAATCTGATACCAACTATAACATCCCGTCTTTTACCAACTATAAATTAACTAACATAAATGAATTCATAGACAAAACCAGTGGTAGCAGAAATACCACCGAGGAGAAAATGAGTTGGTTGTTAAACGTTATACTGATGCGAGGTTCCGAACCGATAGAGATGATTACCGCTCCCAATCGGAGTAAATCTTTTGTCTCTTATTGGAGGAACAATGGGGTGGAAGAGTTCAAAGCAAAGCACTGTAGCAGACTCTACGACATAATTAGAATTCTTAGCAGCGATTGAAGCATCTAAGGAAGCAGTTTGGATAAAGAAGTTTTGAACTGAGCTAGGTGTTGTACCTAATGCTCTAGAAGGGATTGAGTTATTATGTGAAATAATGGTGTTATTGCACAAGCGAAAGAAACAAGATCACATAATTTAAAATCCAAACATGTAATGAGGAAGTATCACCCTATTCGCGAGATAGTTGGCAGAAAGGATGTCAAGATCTGCAAAGTTCACACGGATGAGAATGTGGCTGGTCCGCTTACTAAACCTCTACCTCAACCCAAGCATGAAAGTCACACTAGGGCTATAGGCTTGAAGAAAATGTTAGAATGGCTTTAGATTGTATTATTTTTGAAGAAAATTGTTACAATGTAAAGACATGGTTTTGCTATTTTATGTTTATGAGAAATATAATTTTATCCTATTTAATTTTGGTTTAGTATTAAATAGAGTGTCCAAAATATTTTTGAATTTAATGGTTTTGTCAAATACGTGATTTGATGAATGAAACACCATAAGTAAACTGAATTCATAGAATATTCATGTGTAACGCCCCGAAAACGGGTGCCTTAATTAATCACCATTAATTATAACTAATCACAAGATTTGCGGAAGCGTTTCCTTAAACCTGTGGGTTATGGCCCACCAATAATATAATATTCTTACAAAAGCTCAATATCTCATAATTACAACTAAGACCTTAAATACTTCCTTCATCTCATTTCTTGAAATCCGTCCCAAGCACTTGCTTTTCCCAGATCCATCTCCATCCCTCTTTCATAACCTAAGCTTCGTTCAGAAGAAAAATAGAGAAACAAGAAAAGACAGAAAATATTCCAAAATGAGTGGAAAACTCGTAACTTTACTCCAGCCCGTAAAAACGGTTTTGGTTCGAAAACATTTTTGCACTTACAGGCACATATTTGCAGGAGATGAAGCAGACACATACTTCTCATGTAAATCATATTTCCTTGAAATAAGACAATAATCATATTTGCCATATAAATCATACTTGACTTATAATACTCACGTTCATACGATACATGAAATCATGTTAACGGACACTTTAATACTTTCATAAGAATATACGTAGACTAGTAGAACTTGGAAGCTAAATCATGTTAGAAACTGACGTTATGCATTCCATGTTAATTACTTTAAGTACAAGCACGTGTCATGAACAATATGTACTGAGCATTAAGTAAATCTATTACGTTAAAATGTAACCTCAAACTTTAAACAGAAGGAAAGAATAATTCAAACATTTATGATTACAGTGTGATCCATAATGATCTATAATTCCTTTTGAATAAGTTTTATACTGGTTGTTGGTCTGTATTTCAGGGGTGGGACGTCTCCCACAATGGGCCAGTGCCCCAGGAAAAGAGCCAGTGCTCATCAGGAATAACATTAGCGGGCCAGTGCCCCAGGATAAGAGCCAATGCTCATCAGGAAACAGGATACAGCTCGGTACGTGCACGACCATCAGTCAGGATATATACAGCTAACAAACCAGTTCTTTCACTTGAACTTTATCATGTTTCATAACTTTTAATACCCATCAGTGATATTCCGTATACTTCAATCATTCATTCAGTTCTATCTTTGTATAGGTAGTAAAATCATAACATAAACAATATCCATCATTCGTAAGCTTTCAATTGCTTCCTTATAAAACGTTCATTGAGCATTCATACTTACCGTTATTTATAAAGTATAACGTCATCCCATGACTCATAAGATAACATACTTAATTTATAATCATACGACACTTATAACTTTGCTTATAATATTTTATAACTTTATTAACTTATTCCCATACACTAATTGGCTTTATAGAAGCTCACATATTTCATAATAAATGTAAATGAATAACAACACCTCATATATTATACTGAACATGGATTCTGACTTAAGATTACTTTTAATAAGTCATAGAGGTAGAAATCATAGGTCATAAGTTTATCATGGAAATACTAAACATACGTATTCATAAATCATATAAGCATGTAACTCATGGATAACAGCATGAAATAACATAGTTCATCTAATACACATGAGTCATGAGTCATGAGTCTTGTAATAAAAGTATTAATTATATATATTTACGAAATCACATAAACATGTATCACGTAACTCAGAACCGACATTCTTTACTTAGACATTAAATAATCATGTGAACAATAATTAGATTAATAACTCACATTAACATCGAGTTTCATATAAACATGGATAAAGCCGTAAAATCATACTTTCACTTAAACACATACTTTTAGGCATATTAATGATGAAATATACTTCCACTCACATAAGCATGAATCATGGATCATAACAATAACTTATTGTAATTACATAAACATGGTTTTACTTGGATAAGCATATAACATAAAAGTATTTCATATATTACCATACATTACTTGAACATATAATAATCATTTAAATTGCATAATTCATATAATCATATGATTTCATATCGTTCATCAATAATAACTATACTCTTAACATGTAAATTATAATCTATAAATATATATTCAAATAACTTAACGTCATATGATGAATATGATTTTAATTACAAATTCTATAATAAGAAGTCCCTATAATTACATTTTACATTATAAAATCACATACGGGCAGGTATAATGCTGGACATAAAGGTTACCTTAACCGCTTAATCCAAAATATCGCCATAACTCCAAGAACGTCATCCATAGACCTCACGAATTCCCACATTCCATTTATCGCTCCATAAACATCAATAAAATATCAATTAGAATCCACTCAACTAATTACGAATATTTCTTAATGACCCGTTTTTCGAAAATCTTTATTTAAAACCTCATTATCCTTAAAAATATATATTTAAAATGCTATTAAAATCATTAGCTAAATAAATAATAATAATTTCATAACTGATTTTCTAAAATAATTTAGAACACTAATTGGGTAAAATGGGCAATGAGTTTATACCTTTAATAAAGTCAATGTTGACTTTTGGGTCTTTAGAACTAAATTACTGATTCTCTTTATTTTTGAGAATCAGTTTCTTTGGTTCTTGTGGAACCAGGAAGAAACGAAGGCAGGGGAGAAGAGGAGTGAGGATGGTGTGGCTGGGTGGCGTGGTCTGCCGGAGTTGGGTGCAGCAAGGGGTGTCTCTGGGTGGCCAGACCTCCGGCGTCTGTGGCTGCTGCTGCTGCGATGTGGCGCAACAAAAGGGAAGGGAGAAGGGTGAATGCGGGTGGAAAACGAAACAGAGCAGGGCCTGCTGGTGGCGGTCTGGTGGCGGAAAGAAGGTGGCGAGGTGGGTGCGGTCAGGTGGCCGGTTTGCCGGCGGTTGGTGCTGCGGTGTTTGCAATGGTTGGGAGTTTCGGGCAGATTGTGGGTGGGTTTTCCGGCGAGTTGGGTGGTCGGAAAAGCTTCAACTAAGGTCTTTAATGGCTGAAACTTAATTGAAGAGAAAGGTAGAAGAAAGCTTGAATTTTTGTTATGTAAATTGATGTAAGAATACTCCTATTTATAGTAGAAATCAGTAAGAGTGTTCAATTTGAATTCTAATAGATATGAAGAAGATGAGAAGATGAGGATGATAATGTTATCTTCAATTGGTTTGTCTGATTTCAGAAATTCTTATCTGCAAATTCCAATCTGATTGCAGGTGTAGCTCTTACTTGAGCTTATCCATTGGGCTTACCATTGCTCCAATGGTGATGAAGAAGAAGAAGCAGGAGGTGGAAGGAGGAAGAAGAATACTGATTTGTTTTTCTTCCTTTTCTTTTTCTTTTTCCTTTTTCTGATTTTGTTTTTGGGTTAAATAGTTTTTGGGTTTGGGCTTGGTACTTGGATATGGACTTGAGGATGGATTATGAGTAATTACCCATAACTTTACAAAACACAATTTTATTTCCTTAAATAGTATTAGTAATAATTAGTACTTAAAATCATTTAAAAAAAAATCAAGAATATACTTTAATAAGAAACCTTAATACCACTTATTAAAATAATAAGGTCATACTTAAGTTAATAATCTTAATTTTTTAATAATAAAATAAGGTTAAAAATCGGGATATTACATCCTTACCCTCTTAGAAAAAGTTTCGTCCTCGAAACTTGAGTTTAGTACGACTAAGCTCAATACGTTCCTTGGACCAAGATAAAATGCAACAAAATAAAACCAAGAACTCTCAATTTCATGATTTTTCTTTAAATATTCAGCCTCCATTCTGCCAACAACTTTTGTAACTTGATTCAACTCATTTTCCGAGATCAAGGAGCAAAGGAAACAACGAAGATAACTTGAGCTTTCATTCTACCATTGTATATCGTAACTCCGCTTCAACTCGTCTTTTAATATCGAGGAGCAAAGGAAACAATAGGGGCATAATATAGACTCTATTATCCCATTGTATCTCCGCTTCAACTCGGAACTCGGGATTAAAGAGCAGCGAAACAAAATTGGGCAAATGTATTGGCAATGAACCTTAACAGGATCACTTAATACTGAGAGATCTTGTTTGAAAATCATTTTCCAAAACTTTATCAAAACTTTTAAGACAAAAACACAAGGTGGATCATTAAACTCAATACTTAGGTCATACTAGGCTATACTTGACCGCTCATACTTCAATACACTTTTCTACTTATGATCACCCAAGAAATCACTTTAGCTCCTGAAATTACTCGAAGATTCCCAAATTGATCGTTATAATCTCTCAAAATACTTAAGCATCTAGTTTCCCATTGGATTACATCTAGGCAGTATACAGTCTAGGACTTACACTTCCGGCTAGCTTTCCGCTCTGATAAATCATCATAACCTCAAATGTACTTAACTATCTAATTTCCCAAATGGATCATACCTAGGCAGTGCATCGTGCACTTCCGGCTAGGTTTCAGCTCTGATACCACTCTGTAACGCCCCGAAAACGGGTGCCTTAATTAATCACCATTAATTATAACTAATCACAAGATTTGCGGAAGCGTTTCCTTAAACCTGTGGGTTATGGCCCACCAATAATATAATATTCTTACAAAAGCTCAATATCTCATAATTACAACTAAGACCTTAAATACTTCCTTCATCTCATTTCTTGAAATCCGTCCCAAGCACTTGCTTTTCCCAGATCCATCTCCATCCCTCTTTCATAACCTAAGCTTCGTTCAGAAGAAAAATAGAGAAACAAGAAAAGACAGAAAATATTCCAAAATGAGTGGAAAACTCGTAACTTTACTCCAGCCCGTAAAAACGGTTTTGGTTCGAAAACATTTTTGCACTTACAGGCACATATTTGCAGGAGATGAAGCAGACACATACTTCTCATGTAAATCATATTTCCTTGAAATAAGACAATAATCATATTTGCCATATAAATCATACTTGACTTATAATACTCACGTTCATACGATACATGAAATCATGTTAACGGACACTTTAATACTTTCATAAGAATATACGTAGACTAGTAGAACTTGGAAGCTAAATCATGTTAGAAACTGACGTTATGCATTCCATGTTAATTACTTTAAGTACAAGCACGTGTCATGAACAATATGTACTGAGCATTAAGTAAATCTATTACGTTAAAATGTAACCTCAAACTTTAAACAGAAGGAAAGAATAATTCAAACATTTATGATTACAGTGTGATCCATAATGATCTATAATTCCTTTTGAATAAGTTTTATACTGGTTGTTGGTCTGTATTTCAGGGGTGGGACGTCTCCCACAATGGGCCAGTGCCCCAGGAAAAGAGCCAGTGCTCATCAGGAATAACATTAGCGGGCCAGTGCCCCAGGATAAGAGCCAATGCTCATCAGGAAACAGGATACAGCTCGGTACGTGCACGACCATCAGTCAGGATATATACAGCTAACAAACCAGTTCTTTCACTTGAACTTTATCATGTTTCATAACTTTTAATACCCATCAGTGATATTCCGTATACTTCAATCATTCATTCAGTTCTATCTTTGTATAGGTAGTAAAATCATAACATAAACAATATCCATCATTCGTAAGCTTTCAATTGCTTCCTTATAAAACGTTCATTGAGCATTCATACTTACCGTTATTTATAAAGTATAACGTCATCCCATGACTCATAAGATAACATACTTAATTTATAATCATACGACACTTATAACTTTGCTTATAATATTTTATAACTTTATTAACTTATTCCCATACACTAATTGGCTTTATAGAAGCTCACATATTTCATAATAAATGTAAATGAATAACAACACCTCATATATTATACTGAACATGGATTCTGACTTAAGATTACTTTTAATAAGTCATAGAGGTAGAAATCATAGGTCATAAGTTTATCATGGAAATACTAAACATACGTATTCATAAATCATATAAGCATGTAACTCATGGATAACAGCATGAAATAACATAGTTCATCTAATACACATGAGTCATGAGTCATGAGTCTTGTAATAAAAGTATTAATTATATATATTTACGAAATCACATAAACATGTATCACGTAACTCAGAACCGACATTCTTTACTTAGACATTAAATAATCATGTGAACAATAATTAGATTAATAACTCACATTAACATCGAGTTTCATATAAACATGGATAAAGCCGTAAAATCATACTTTCACTTAAACACATACTTTTAGGCATATTAATGATGAAATATACTTCCACTCACATAAGCATGAATCATGGATCATAACAATAACTTATTGTAATTACATAAACATGGTTTTACTTGGATAAGCATATAACATAAAAGTATTTCATATATTACCATACATTACTTGAACATATAATAATCATTTAAATTGCATAATTCATATAATCATATGATTTCATATCGTTCATCAATAATAACTATACTCTTAACATGTAAATTATAATCTATAAATATATATTCAAATAACTTAACGTCATATGATGAATATGATTTTAATTACAAATTCTATAATAAGAAGTCCCTATAATTACATTTTACATTATAAAATCACATACGGGCAGGTATAATGCTGGACATAAAGGTTACCTTAACCGCTTAATCCAAAATATCGCCATAACTCCAAGAACGTCATCCATAGACCTCACGAATTCCCACATTCCATTTATCGCTCCATAAACATCAATAAAATATCAATTAGAATCCACTCAACTAATTACGAATATTTCTTAATGACCCGTTTTTCGAAAATCTTTATTTAAAACCTCATTATCCTTAAAAATATATATTTAAAATGCTATTAAAATCATTAGCTAAATAAATAATAATAATTTCATAACTGATTTTCTAAAATAATTTAGAACACTAATTGGGTAAAATGGGCAATGAGTTTATACCTTTAATAAAGTCAATGTTGACTTTTGGGTCTTTAGAACTAAATTACTGATTCTCTTTATTTTTGAGAATCAGTTTCTTTGGTTCTTGTGGAACCAGGAAGAAACGAAGGCAGGGGAGAAGAGGAGTGAGGATGGTGTGGCTGGGTGGCGTGGTCTGCCGGAGTTGGGTGCAGCAAGGGGTGTCTCTGGGTGGCCAGACCTCCGGCGTCTGTGGCTGCTGCTGCTGCGATGTGGCGCAACAAAAGGGAAGGGAGAAGGGTGAATGCGGGTGGAAAACGAAACAGAGCAGGGCCTGCTGGTGGCGGTCTGGTGGCGGAAAGAAGGTGGCGAGGTGGGTGCGGTCAGGTGGCCGGTTTGCCGGCGGTTGGTGCTGCGGTGTTTGCAATGGTTGGGAGTTTCGGGCAGATTGTGGGTGGGTTTTCCGGCGAGTTGGGTGGTCGGAAAAGCTTCAACTAAGGTCTTTAATGGCTGAAACTTAATTGAAGAGAAAGGTAGAAGAAAGCTTGAATTTTTGTTATGTAAATTGATGTAAGAATACTCCTATTTATAGTAGAAATCAGTAAGAGTGTTCAATTTGAATTCTAATAGATATGAAGAAGATGAGAAGATGAGGATGATAATGTTATCTTCAATTGGTTTGTCTGATTTCAGAAATTCTTATCTGCAAATTCCAATCTGATTGCAGGTGTAGCTCTTACTTGAGCTTATCCATTGGGCTTACCATTGCTCCAATGGTGATGAAGAGAAGAAGCAGGAGGTGGAAGGAGGAAGAAGAATACTGATTTGTTTTTCTTCCTTTTCTTTTTCTTTTTCCTTTTTCTGATTTTGTTTTTGGGTTAAATAGTTTTTGGGTTTGGGCTTGGTACTTGGATATGGACTTGAGGATGGATTATGAGTAATTACCCATAACTTTACAAAACACAATTTTATTTCCTTAAATAGTATTAGTAATAATTAGTACTTAAAATCATTTAAAAAAAAATCAAGAATATACTTTAATAAGAAACCTTAATACCACTTATTAAAATAATAAGGTCATACTTAAGTTAATAATCTTAATTTTTTAATAATAAAATAAGGTTAAAAATCGGGATATTACATCATGTTCCTAATCCAAGTCATTAAATTGGACATAAATGACTTATTAAAAGATTAGCATATATATAAGTTTGATTGATAGCACTGCTTCACGGGCTATGGGAACATAGAGATGTTTAGTCAATCATATGGATATGTATATTTGATACATAATCGAATTGACCTACATCAGAGTTTCTATAACTTCATAATTATATAGTGGATTCCTAAGACATGAGTGGAAGACTACTTAGCTTAATGATTGGTACAATTTTGATGTTGTCAAACGTCGTGCCATGAAAGGGTTCTTTTCATCCGAAATAACGGATATTATGAAATTTTTTCTTAAATTCTTAAACTTCCTTGCCTTTTTTATTTTTACAAAAATATAGAATTTTACCGATTAGTAATAATAATGCCAGCTATTTTAATCTGGTATACACGATATCTTATTGATTCATTTTATCAAAAAAAAAAAATTAATAAAGAAAATTATGTATATTGATTCATTTCTGGATAAAGGCAGTATTCAGGTTATGCTAAAAGTTCAGTGGGAGTTTTGGTTTCCATAAGATTGAAAAGGCCCTCCTATATAAGATTGGATGGGTGTCTTGGCATCTTGAAAAGTGAGGATTCAAAATGCATGGCCATACTCAAGTGGATTATAAAAAGATCATTTGTTTAGCAATTCGAACTCGGATTTCAAGAAATAATTTGAAGATTAGTATGGATAACGTAGAGATGTAATCATACTATCAAATTAGACACTAAGAGACTTTAGGAATTTGAATATTGCACACTCGTCTTGGACAAGTGGGAGATTGAAGGAATTGTGTCCTTGACTCTAATGCAATTACTAAATATAATATGAATCATATTATGGAGATAATAATTCATTTAATTGGATCGTCTTTACGTCTTGCTAGGGAACACTATAGACCTTTGGGTTAATAAATAATAAACTTGAAGCCCACTTAAACGGATCCTACAAGGTCACACATAATATTTGGATCAACAAAGAAAAAACCCAGAGCCTCTGCTCTAGGGTGGCCGGCCCAAGAGGGAGATAAGAGTGGATTATTTGACCTAATAATTCCTATATAAAGGTCAAACAGCGTCTCTTATTATTTTCTCCTGCTCTTTATCTCTCTCAACTGGCATTACTCCATAAAAGAACACTTTAATTCTTCCTTCCAACTAGCATTGGTGGAGTTTTGATCCAATTTGGTGGACTAAGTAGAGGAATAACGTTTGAGATTCTTTCTCCAAGATCGTCGGCTATACTTTGAAGTATTCAATCCTGCCAAATCAGTTGAAGTCACGCATCAAGAGGTTGGTTATTAACAATTATATGATCCTTAATTATATGTACATGAGATCCTGTTTTAGATGCTTATGAATTAGATTCATTAAGTTCCGCTTATAGTACCTATAATCCTACATCATCAAGCTCAACAGATGCCATCCAGACCCGATTACGTTTGCTAGGAGAATACCAACCGCGTTGATTTTGACGCTGGGTCCAGAGCAGAGTACTGTTGTATTCACTGACGGTGCATCGTATCCCCAAAGTGAAAAAAATAGAATATTTAAAAAATTATAAGAAAAAATGGATATCTATCGTGAATGTATCGCAGCGGTGTATGTTTCCACATAACTTTTGGTTGTGACGAGCTCGACGTGCGCTGGTATCATATTTTGTTTTTGTCTCTCTAATATATATGTTTCACTTGCTTATATTCATTGGTTGGTTCAATCCCTGAGATAAGTTGACTTAAGTCTTATCTTTGTACCTCTTTAAAAAAAATATTCATTGGTTAGTTTATTTCTTATGCTTTCACTTTTTTTTGCTTTGATCTTTCCCCTCCATTTCTAATCCTGGATCTCTTTTTTATTTCTTTTAAAATTACATCTTTCTTTTCCTAACTTCTTAAGTCTAATTAATATTTTAATTATTTGCCTCTTTTCTTTTCTTGTAATAGCAACCATCTATTATATTTCTATTTTTAGTTCTAATCATAGTTTCTTTTATCATACATTCCTAATCATTATTAGCATATGACAGTATACTTAACAATTCTAGTGATGTATCTACCATATAGTATTAGATACTAACCATAAAATAACAATATTTAAGTAATTTATTTTCATAAAAGCTTACTTTCTCATAGTCAATTTGTAGTCCGTTTTTGGTGCTCCCAGGAGCACGGAGCATGGTGCTCCTATTTTAAAATAAGTCGTCAATAAGAACATATAATGAACACTAGGAGAACATAACATTAAAAGTTCGTCAGAAAGAACATAAAGTGAACACTGGGAGAACATAACATTAAAAGAACATTTACTAAAAAAACAAAAAGAACAAAATACGAAATTTTAAATAACAAAATACAAAATTTAAAAAAACATATACTTACAAAAATAATTTTAAAATTGCTAATTTTAAAAGAACATTTCCTTGAAACATAAAGAACAAAATACGAAAATTAAAAGAACAAAATATTTTCTTACATCAAAAGAACATTGAACATTATTTAAAGGAATATTAAAAAGTAAAAAATAGGTGTCATTTGGAAAAAACATACAACAATAACCAGAAGAACATAGAAGAATAACCAAAAGAACATAACAAGCATTTTAAAAGAACAAAATGAATGACCTGGAAGAGCATTAAAACCAGATCTGACAGAACATCATTCAAAAATTCCAAGAGCATCTGGTCCAAGTTGTTCATCAACGTTGTCGACGTTAATTGAGGTTGCCTGAAGTTTTAGGGAAGCAGGAGGAGAAGGAGGAGAGAGCGTGGTGGAGCGTCAGAGCTTTTGTCGGTTACGTGTTGTTGCCGGAAGTTTTGTGGAAGGCGGAAAGGAGAGAGAGAGAGAGGGGTTGACGGATACCACCGATTTGTCCTAGCCGCCTCATCCCGGTGTACGGAGCACCAAAAAAAATTCAGTCAATTTGCTTGACAGAAAGACTAGCAATTTTATGTTTTTAGTGTAGTGGGTACATACTACGTATATATTCTCTCTCCAAATCTAGAATTCTAAATTCACCTGTGAATGCCCTATGACCCACGACCAACGAACACTAGACAACCATTACCATCATATATGCGAAGCTTAATTTCCATATATATATTTATACGTACTATCTTGTACCTCCAATTTTGAAATCTTGGCTCTACCACTGGTTGTAGTTGTCTTTCTGGTTACGAGGTTAATCCTTATCCTAGTCCTGGGTGCACAGGTCAGTCTTTCACACGAGGAATTATAAACGTCAATTTGGTGGAGTCTCTTTGGACTCCACCACTTGGCATTTTTGTAATTCTTTGTAAAATAGAGGGTAAAAAGGACAATTCATATTTAAAGTGTAAAAGTACCCAAAAAAAAAAAAAAAGGAAAAAACTTTGTCTTCCTCCTTCATTCTCCCACGTCAGTTAAAGAGTTACATAAATGAGTCAAATGAAAATTTTATTATCTTCTCCTTTGAGAAAATCAACACAAATGCCTACAAAAATCTCAATTATGGATTCTCATAACTTCTCCCATTAATGACCCTTTGACATAAAGCACAATTTCAGCAACCTAGAATGGCCCATTGAGCCCTATAAATAGCACATCATGATCTTCATGATTCATGACAATGGAAGCCATAAACACAATAGTTCATCTGTTATTGAAAGATGGTCTTACTTTTTCGCTCAATTTCTGTTTTCAATCACAAAAAGGTCATCTCTTTTAGCCGAAAACACCACCTAAAAATACCCAGAGCTTCATCAATGGATTAATTAAGAAAACCCATTTTTCTCTCTCCTCTAATTGTGGGTTTGTTGCTCCAAACCACCCCGCACCACCGTGAAACTGCCGTTCCCATTGCGCAGTGGGCAGCTTGGTTTCTGCCTTTCTCCCTCCTTGTGATTTTAATGTGCAACAGAACCAAAGTCTTATTCTACAAATAAACAAGTACAATTAAAAGAGCCAAAGTCAACTCTTCTTACCCTCTCTCATTTATTGACCTATTAACTCAAAAGTTACTAATACCTCCATTTTACTTAAATTACC
This sequence comes from Patellifolia procumbens, assembly GCA_947645195.1. Lineage (NCBI taxonomy): Eukaryota > Viridiplantae > Streptophyta > Magnoliopsida > Caryophyllales > Amaranthaceae > Patellifolia > Patellifolia procumbens. Next base: position 9,677,533 of record CANSGD010000144.1, read on the forward strand.
TCCTAGTTAGTAGTATAATACATTATTGACTAAGTAAATTATCACTTTTAAATAAATTAAAGAGTACTCCTATAATGTTATATAATATATACATACTTCTAAGTTAACAAGTCTTAATAATAATATGGTTACCTTGATTAAACTAGAAGTTGCTTATAATATTAAAGTCTAGCACATAATGTATATCATCACCTTAAAACTTACAAATATTTTTAATATCTTATCACATTGAAAACCACTAATCATTTCTTAATAAAGCTTATTATTTATTTTAAGTCGCTATTAATATCACAATGACTAGACAATAATATGTTTTCATAACACTTATAAATATATGAAATACTAATTTTAAAGGTCGCTCTAAAGAATCGGTTAAGTAAGAATTATGCTCGTAAGGAGTTCCTAATTGGCTATGCTTTTTGACATATTGGGAGCTTTAAGATACAAGATTATGGATGACGCTTCTTACAGAGTCAGGAATAACTATACTTGAGAAAAGGATTACCGGTTAAGGTAACTTCTATGTTCATCACTCTGTGTATGTGCTTGTTTGTATGTGTTTATATGACAATGTGATGATAAAATTTGTGGTTACATGAGTCTATGCGATGTGTGGTGTTTTAAGTGTATGCATGAATTATTTACGATTCACGTATATTTAATTATATATGATTATATGAAGATAGATATTGTTCCGAAATATAAGCTACATGAAAGTTTAGGAATTAAGATACTCTAATGTAAAGTGGAAAGAGAACAGTGTTTATGGTTTGGAGTTATGAACTGAAGTGGTGAAAGGGGCGAGTTATAGGTGGCGGAAATGTTTATGCTATGATCTATGAATGGACCGAGATGGTCGAAATGTTAATGAATGACGATGAAAGTTAAAGTAATGTTTTGTGCAAAGCTTATGCTTGCCAATGATGTGGACTCGTGTGAATGGGCTTTGCCAATTTGATTGTTCAAAGCTAAAGTAACATAAGTGTTTCCGAAAAATTAACAAAGAGATGTGATATGTGCCTCCTGTGTGAAAAATGTTTTCGAACTAAAATTGTTTTTACAGGTTGGAGTAGAGTTAAGAGTTTTTGAATCATTTTGGAAATTTTCTATGTATTTCTTCTTCCTCTATTTTATGAAAATAATCAGGTATATGGAATTGGCTCAAGTCAAACTGAGGGGACAACGCTCATGGATTCCGTGAAATGGTTGTCAGACTTATAGGATGATCTAAGTGTGTTCATCATTATTATTTTATTATCCTTATAGACAATATAAGACTATTATTTAGTTTCTGGGCCCATAACCCACGAGTTTATTGTCATTTTCCGCTGTGTATTAATGTTAATTATGAATAATTAAAGTCTCATAAGTTCGGGGCGTTACAATTATAATTAATAATGAGTAATTTCTATTATTTGTATTAATATATTAATACTTGATGATGATTATATAACATCAATGATATTTAAGAAGTAAATTAATATTACTAGTATGATATTAGAATTATTAATATAATAATGATAAGTAATAAAAATAATAATTGGGTCGGACAGCACAATTAAAACATAAACTGTTTTGACGCGATTTGATTGGTTTATAGGCAAAAAAATGTAGATTAGTTTGTACTTTTGACGAAATCACGGTTTGCGATTTTGGGCTGGGCTATAATAATTATAAACCAAACTGCACCACAATAGTATCTTTAGTATTCAACGTAACGAAAATTTTGTACCTTAAATAGTACTATCTTCGTCCCATATTAGTTGCAACAGTTTGATTGGTACACTTGTCCATACACAATTTTGACCATTAATATATCTAATTAGCAACTACTAAAAATTATGAAAAATTCATACTTTTTCCGTTTCTTTTTAATTGCAACAAACTCAAGTGGGTGGACTCCTAGGCAAAATTTTGGTGTGAGTATGAAAGGGATGGAGAGAGAAAGTGGGGCATGTGATAAGGAGAGAGAAAGTGGGGCATGTGATAAGGAGAGAGATAGAGAGAAATGACTTGTAAAAAAGGAAAGAAAACATTTGTTGCAATTAATTTGATATTTCCATTTTTGGCAAATGTTGCAATTAAAAAGAAACGGAGGAAGTATATCAAATTTATCATTGAGACAAATTTAAGAACACTTTGTTAATAACATTGTGTTTTATGTGTTAGTTAAAAATCATGGTCAGAGTAAGGTATATGAATAGTAAACGACGATTTTGTACCTTAAATAGTAATATAATTAAAAACATCATAATTTTTTCAATATCTACCATATTTTTGTAGCTTATTTGTATGATGTAATAATGAATATCTCGTCGGTAAAATAAAACAACATTCGAATTAGGAACCTCGTGTTGAGATAAAATATGGTTAAACTGCAAACCACACCAACCTAAACCATGCTCCGCCCTAATAATATTAGTAATGGTAGTTCTAAGTTGTTTTGATAGAAAAATATATTATACTATGGCCTTACATTGAAGTTGTTTTGATAACAAAAGGTATATGTTTTGGTAGTTGATTTGATTATAGTTGATCTAAGTTGTTCTGGTAGCAAAAGTTTTATATTTTGGTATTACATTAACTTGTTTTGTTAGCAAAAGGTTTTCTATTTGGTAATTAATGTGAGTTAAGTTGATCAGGAATTCTACCGGGAGTTTACGGATGAGAACTTCCGTCGCTCGCTCCGAGCGACTCCGTTAATTCGTTCTTGCTTACTCGCTCGGGCAGGGGTTTTGTCCCTCCTGACCAAACCCGAAAAAAAAAAGAGAATTCAATTTATTTTGGTAGGAAAAAATTTATACTTTGGTATTACATCGAAAGTGTTTTGGTAGCAATATGTCTTCTATTTCGTGGTTGATGTGAGTTTAAAATGATCTAAGTTGTGTTAGTAAGAAAAGTTGTATGCTTTGATACTAACTACGTTTTTTTTATATGCATGTTTGCTTTTGCGCGCGGACCAAGGAAAAAGTGCAAAAGTAAGAGAGAAGGTTAGTAAAAGTAAAGAAAAAGTGAAAAAGATAGAGAGAAGGAAAGAAAAAGCGGGAGAGAAGTGTAATAATTAGGTGGGCCAACCTTCCATTTATGGGAAAAGGTAGAAAGTACCAATTAAAAAAAACACCCCAAAATGAAATAAGTGCACATTTAAAAAACGGAGAGAGTACTTTAGTATTACATTTAACTTGTTTTGGTAGCAAAAGATATATGCTTTGGTAGCGAAAGGTATATGTTATGGTATGACATCTAACTTGTTTTGGTAGCAAACGTCTTTTGTTTGGTAGTTGATCTAAGTTATTTTGGTTGCAAAAGTATCAAATTAAGTTATTTTGGTAGCAAAAAAATTATATTTTGGTACTATATTTTATTTGTCTTGGTACCAAAAATGTATTCTATTTGGTAGTTGACGTGAGTTAAGTTGATCCAGGTTATTTTGGTAGCAAAAGTTTAATGCTATGGTAATACATTGAAGTTATGTTGGTAGCAATAGGCCGGGTCTTCTTTTTGGTGGTAGATGTGAGTTAAGATGATCTAAGTTATTTTGGTAGCAAAAGTTGTGTGATTTGGTATTACATTGAAGTTGTTTTGGTTGCAATAGATATATGTCTTGGGATTTGATTTGAGTTTAGTTGAGCTAAGTTATTTTGGTAGCAAAAGTTTTATATGGGTATTACATTTAACTTATTTTGGTAGCAAAAGGTATATGCTTTGGTAGCAAAAGTTTTATTCTTTGGTATTACATTTAAGTTTTTTGGTAGCAAAATGTCTTCTCTTTGCTAATTGATGTGAGTTAAGTTGATCTAAGTTATTCTGGTAGGAAAAGTTTTATGCTCTGGTATTATATTGAAGTTATTTTGGTAGCAATAAGGCCATGTTCTCGTCAACTGAATTTTGCTAAACTGGACTTATTTTTACTGAACTGAACTTATTTTACTGAACTGAACTTATTTTTACTGAAATGAACTTATTGGTACTGAACTGATCTTATTTTTACTAAAATGAACTTATTAGTACTAAACTGAACTTATTTTTATTAACTTGTCTACATATATGTATATAATATATGGACACACATACATCTTATACTTGTCGATCAAAATGATTTTTATTTTTCAGAATTGATGTTCGTTTGTTTTATTAATGTTGGTATTTTAGGGTTTAATAAAAAAGAAAAGAGAGATAATTGAAGGATAAGGGTTTAAAATTGAGTAAAATAAATTAGAAAAAATCCTGCCATAAGAGATGTTCACTGGATTAGGGAAGATTGAAATGGATGAAGGAGTTGTAATCTTGCCATCATAGATGTTCATGGGATTAGGATGATTTTATTTGCTTCCCTCAAATAATGATGTCTTAATATTTTGGCTAATTTATTTCCTTTATTAAATTATAATTCAAATGAATTTGAAACTCAGTTTTCAAAGAAAAATTATGATACTATATATGAAATATAGATATTACAATCAGATATTTTAGAGGAGATATTATAGGATAGGATTGTTATTTTATTTTGTTTTTTTAAAGAAAGAAAAAGTAAATTCTTTTTCCAACTAAAATTAATTAATATTCACTTTGTTTTATAACTAATACTTCCTCTTCTTTTTTTCTACTTGCATTATAGGATAGGATTGTTATTTTATTTGGTTTTTTTTAAAGAAAAAAAAGTAAATTCTTTTTCCAATTAAAATTAATTAATATTCACTTTCTTGAACCATATTAAGCATATAAGTTGGTTTGGTACCATAAGGTCTTCTTTCTGTTAGTTAATTTAGTTGAAATAAGTTATTTTTCTAGGAGAAGTTTTAGCTTTTGGTGTTACATATAAGTTGTTTTAGTATCCAAAAGTTATATGTTTTGGTATAATGGCTAAGTTTAGTTCATCTAAGTTGTTTTGGTACCAAGAGACGCATGCTTTGGTATTGCGTATAAGTTGGTTTGGTACCAAAGACTCTTATGTTTGTTAGTTGATTTAGTTGAAAAAAGTTGTTTTGCTAGGAGGCGTTTTAGCATTTGGTGTTACATATGACTTGTTTTGGCACGAAAAAGTTATATGTTTTGGTATAATGTCTAAGTTTAGTTTATCTAAGTTGTTTTGGTACCAAGAATTTCATACTTTGTTATTGCGTATAAGTTAGTTTGGTACCAAAAAGTCTTATTTCTGTTAGTTAATTGAGTTAAAAGAAGTTGTTTTGGTTTGAGGAGTTTTAACCTTTGGTATTACATATAAGTTGTACTGTTTTGGCACAAAAAAGTTATATGTTTTGGTGTAATATCTATGTTTAGTTCATCTAAATTGTTTTGGTACAAAGAGTAACATGCTTATGTATTTCTTTATAAGTTGGTTTAGGACGAATTTTAGCTTTTGATGTTACATATTAGTTGTTTTGGTACCAAAAGGTTATATGCTTTGGTATAATGTCTAAGTTTAGTTCATCTAAGGTTTTTTGGTACCAATTATATCATGCTTTGGTATTGCGTATAAGTTGGTTTGGTATCAAAATGTCTTATGTCTGTTAGTTGATTTATTTGAATAAGTTGTTTTGGTAGTAGGAGTTTTAGCCTTTAGTGTTGCATATAAGTTATTTGGCACGAACAAATTATATGTTTTGGTATAATTTCTAAGTTTAGTTCATCTAATTTGTTTTGGTAACAAGAGTCTCATACTTTGGTATTGCGTATAAGTTGGTTTGATACCAAAAAGTCTTATGTCTGTTATTTGATTTAGTTGAAAGAAGTTGTTTTGGTATGCGGAGTTTTAGCCTTTGGTGTTACATATAAGTTGTTTTGGCACAAAAAAAGTATGTTTTGGTGTAATATCTATGTTTAGTTCATCTAAGTTGTTTTGGTACTAAGAGTCTCATGCTTAGGTATTACTTATAAGCTGGTTTGGTACCAAAAGGTCTTATGTCTTTTAGTTGATTTAGTTGAAAGAAGTTGTTCAACTTACACGAGAATTTATAAACGTCAATTTGGTGGAGTCTCTTGGGACTCCACCACTTTGGTATTTTTGTAATTTTTTGTAAAATAAAGGGTAAAAAAGGAAAGACAATTTACGATGAGCAATTCATATCTTTTCTTTGGTATTATATTTAACTTGTTATTAATTTTAGAATACTAAGTGAGCTTATTACTACTGAACTGAACTTATTTTTACCGAAACTTATTAAAATAAGTTGATGAGAACAGGGCCTAAGTCTTTTGTTTGATGGTAGATGTGAGTTAAGGTGATTTAAGTTGTTTTGGTAGCAAAAGTTGTATGCTTTGGTATTACATTGAAGTTGTTTTAGCAGCAATAAATATCTGTTTTGGTAGTTCATTTGAGTTTAATTGATCTAAGTTGTTTTTGCCACCAAAAGTTATATACTTTGGTATTATATTTAACTTATTTTGGTAGCAATATGTCTTTTGTTTGGTAGTAGATATGAGTTAAGGTGATCTAAGTTATTTTGGATACTTCCTCTGTTTTTTTTAAGTGATACACTTTCTACAAGTGGATGTTTTTTAAGTGATACAATTTTAAAACTTTCTAACTTTGGTAATATTTACCTTATAAAATGACAATATTACCCTTATTTACTTATCTAACCAAACTTAAATAAAGGGAACCACACCCACTTACCCTTACTTACTTCTTTCTAAAGGGGACCACACCCACTTACTCTATAATTAAATCCACCTAATTACACTTACAATCTTTTGGCTCAAAAAACGAAAAAGCAACTTTGTATCACTTAAAAAAAATGAAGGAAGTATTAGATTTGAAATCATATATTGAAAATTGTAAAAAAAATTGAATGTAGCAAAGTTGTTCAAGAAGAGAAAATAAGGTTGAAAAATGGTTTTTCAAAAATTATTTCAAAATATATCAAGATTGGTCTCATTTTATAGATCATGAAAAAACACGACCGTTAGTAATTTTTTTATATTTTTTTGACTTTTATTTTTGGAGAAAATAGCCATTAGATAATTTAAACAACTTATTTTCTCTCTCCTTCTTGCACCAATGACCAAGTGACAACACATTGTAATTTTTTTTTGAGAAATTCTATACGGTGACCTTTAGGTTTTACAAAGTGTATATGGCGGACATGAAAAATTGGTAATCTACGAAATAACCCTCAACTCATTATTTTTATATTTCATGACCATTTTCTAGTACATAAATTTTTTTTAATGAGAAAATTTATTTTTTTTGTTAGAAAAAATGATTATAAAAAAAAAAACAAAACAAAAACGCAGCAATCTATCATGATTAAGGAAATAAGAAGTGGAAAGCTATCATCATCCTCATCAGTAAATCAATCTATCATCATCGAAAATCATCACAGTGTTCATCTCTCAATATTTCAATTGGGCATAACTTTACATTCGTCACTGAACTCTTCCTCCCAGTTTCCAAACCCCTTAATTCGAGTCAATTCCAACAAATTCACTTTCTAAAAGTCTAAAAGCATCAGGTACAACACTAATTCAACAACTGCAATGGGCTCTCTTCAACTTCCAGAATTTGATGGGTTGTATTAGTATCGCAGTGGGTCTGTGGGTGTGTATGCTGAAAGTTGAAGGGAGGGCATTGAATGTGCCTCTAAAAGCTTCTTTCACGATTGCATCATTGGGGGAAATGGCGTGATAGGCCACTGTGGCCAGGGGTCAGGTGGAGGAGGAAAGAGGGTCGTGAGCTAGAGGAGGGGGTGGTGGAATGGGTGGTCAGATGGTGGAGGGAGAATTTTGCGTTTTTGTATTTTTATAATCATTTTTTTCTGATCAAAAATTCAGTTTCCTTATAAAAAATAATTATTTAGTAGAAAATGGTCATGGAATATAGAAAGGATAAGTTGACGGTTATTTTATAGATTTCCAAACTTTTATGTCTACCATATAGAATTTGTAAAACCTAAGGGTCACCATATAGAATTTCCCTTTTTTTTTATTGTGTGGTGGAGTCTTTTTGGACTCCACCAAATTGTCACCAATAGTTTCTCCTTTCACACGTATATTGAAATATGTTTTGGCTGAGATGTGACAGTTAACCCATAAAAGTAGCCACTTTCAAAAGTAATATAGTCACCTCAATCTTACAACTATAAAGAAACTGTCTTATACCATTTAGTTAATACCTGGCCTTAGTCAATAACAAACATACTTAATTTATATGTTAAATTTAATCAAATTGGGTGCCAAGTCTAATATAGACCGGGTCTACACTAAATTTATTGTAGACCCAATACAAAGCCCAAAAGTTAAATGTAACTCACCAAAAGTTAAGTTTTTTTGGAGCAAAAGTTAAGATTTTGCAACTAAAAGTTAAGGTTTAACAATCAAAAGTTAAGGTTTTGTAATCAAAAGTTAAGTGTTATGAATGAAAAGTTAAGGTTTCTTTAGCAAAAGTTAAGATTTTGTAATCAAAAGTTAAGTGTTACGAATGAAAAGTTAAGGTTTTTTTAGCAAAAGTTAAGATTTTGCAATTAAAAGTTAAGGTTATTTTTGCAAAAGTTAAGAGTTTGTAATTAAAAGTTAAGGTTATTTTTGCAAAAGTTAAGAGTTTGTAATTAAAAATTAAGGTTATTTTTGCAAAAGTTAAGAGTTTGTAATTAAAATTTAAGGTTTAGCAATCAAAAGTTAGAGTTTTGTAATTAAAAAATTAAGTATTAGAAATGAAAATTTTAAGAATTTGTAATTAAAATTAATGATTTTAAAATGAAATTAAAAAAAGAAAAACTCAAACCCTCCCCGTACCAACTGAACGCCATCCCCGTCATCTTTCCCCAGCCCAACTCTTCTCCCTGTCATCAACAAAGTAACAATCATGTGAGTAGTTACTAGCTGAGGCTAAAGATGTAAGGGAAAATAAAATCAATAAAGAAATCTAAATTTTGACTTTTCCAATTCTGACTATATTCACCGTCTTCTCCATTTACTCTACTATCTATTGCCTGTGAAAGCTCCTTCCATGGAGCAAAATTTCAACAACTTCAAATTTTCCCTCTCATTAAATTCCGCCATTAAAATTCCCCAAGCTTTCTCTCTCTTCTTTCCGCCGATCTCAACGTCTTTCTCTCTCTTATAGCCATGGGACCTCGTCGACGAAGAATCTCATCTTCTATTCTCGCAGTTGTGATTTGCATCACTCTGGTAAATCTTTCGAGTTTTCGCTTCACCATCGAATTAGTTTTATCTTGATTTGTGATATTATCCGGTAATCTTACATTGCGTTCTGATTTACTGTTGTTTGTTGAGTTCTTGATTGTTCTTTTTGTAGTTTTTGTGATTGTAACTGGGGTTGCTAGTGAAGAGAGAAAGTGGGTCTACACTATTTTTAGTGTGGACCCGGTCCACCCAAGAGTTTCTTCGGAGACTTTTATCATTATATTAGTTAAGACAAAAAGAAACAGAAGGGGCTTGGTGTTGAAATATCAAAATATTTCATTATTCTTTCCAACACTGTTAGGATCAAATAGTTAAGCTAGAAATGCATCATCCAGCACGTCGTCCGCTGACCTTAAGAAATTCACCCTCATTGCTGTGTTTAAAAATTATGATGGCTACGCGAGTGGCTGTATTGCTAAGTGTACCACGCTCGAAGATCGACGTTCTTTAGTATGATAATGGTTCTTGTTGAGGACTAGTTTGCAGCCGTTAGGATCGATATTTTAGCCACCAAATGTAAGAAGAAGATTCATGCCTAAAGTTTGACCTGCTCAGCAGTCCATGGCCCCTAAATGTTTGAAGATAGTTGAAGTTTTGAATTTTGGACCAGAAGATTTATTCAAAGTCATTTGTTTGAGTGATGACCTGATGGTGGTTGGACTAACAAATATTGCTATAGACTATGTCTAAGGCATGAATCATCAAGACACTTACATCGTGCCGAAAAGTCTTAGTCTCATCCCTCAAACTTAAGCCATATAGGCATCAACTCAGTCATTCTATCTCAATCGTACCATCCTGGCCTTTGTTAATATTACTATGTTGTTAATACAGACTAGTACTTCATCTTTCTGTGTTGACATTGGCCACACACTATAGCCAATAGACAAAAGCTACGCCAAACATGTCTGAGATGCAACCTTTCACTTTTCTCTCATGGCTCTGGTTGACTATTTTAGCCATAATTTCAATCACCCCTGTAGCTACTGCCTCCATTGCTAAACCAGGTTGCTTGAATACTTGCGGAAATGTAACCGTTCCCTACCCATTTGGGATTGGCCTAGATGGAGCTTGTTCCCTTAGTCAGCCCTTTAACATTAATTGCAACACTTCCTATGATCCCCCCAAACCCTTCATCGGCAGAAGTAACCTGGAGATCATAGACATATCCAATGATGGGGAGATGCGAATAACTAACTCCATGACGGCTAGGTGCTACCAAGGAGGGGAGGTGGAATCTAGTATATCTAGAGAAGTAGATGAGCTAATTCGCGACACCTTACCCTCACCACTTGTGTTTTCTGACACTGCAAATAAGTTGACTGTCGTTGGTTGTGATGATATCTCTATGATTGGAGATCTTGATAGCCACAGAAGTGGTTGTATTGCATCATGTACGACCTTAGAGGACGTGGTTACGTATAATGGTTCGTGTTCAGGGATCGGTTGCTGCCAAACAGCCATCCCAAAGGGCGTCAAAGTATTCTTGACAACACTCGCTAGTTCACATAACCACACCAACGTGTCTCACTTTAATCCGTGTGGCACCGCTTTTTTAGCTGAAGAAAGCAAGTTCACCTTCAACGTTGCAGACCTGCTTGACCATGCCGCGTTTATGAATAGAACCATTGACAGTGTTCCTGTGGTGCTCGATTGGTTTGTTGGTGTTAATGAGACGTGCCACCAATTTCAGCAGACGCCATCCATTTCTGGCTATGTGTGTCAGGAGAATACCAACTGCACCGATTTTAATGCTGGCTCTGCAACAGGGTATCGGTGTAGTTGTCTTCCTGGTTACCATGGTAATCCTTATCTTAGTCCTGGATGTACAGGTCAGTCTTTCTCGCATATATCGATGATCGTGTCTTGGCCCTCTTGGGTAAGACTTAAAGACATTGCATCTTAAAAACAAGTCACTGATCTTGCAATCAATTTGAAGATATTGTCTCGTATCATGAGTTGCAATAATAATGTAACAATTTTCTATCTGTCCTTGCTCATACATTAATTAGAAGGAAAATTCGGGATAGTTTGAATCAATATGAGAGCAATAGGACTTGTAATTTCTTCACAGAGAACACCTTGCACCCTACGACTTGTCAAAGATGCAAAAACGAAAAAAATAATCTTCATTCCTTATACTACGTTTTATTTTAACTGTGCTTTTGAAAGCATTTTTTTTCCCATAACTACTATTATAAGATCAACCCTCATATATTTTATTTTTCAGATATTGATGAGTGTGTTGGGTCAAGCAACCTTTGCTCTCATATATGCACCAACACCCTCGGTGGTTACACGTGTAGTTGCCCTGAAGGACATCATGGTGATGGTCTCAAGAATGGCACCCGTTGTACTAGTGATCATTCAGAGTTTGTTACAAGGTTCAGTTTAGGTAATTTTGTCCTAATATGTCTCGTATATCTACCATAGATACTCGTTTTTCTTTACTTTCTTTGGTTTAAGCTTCCAGTTGAGTTTACACACTCCGTTTTTAAGTATATGGCACGCTTGAAAGTTCACTTTGATCACTTTAATATGCAAAAAGAGAAATAACACGTTCCATTAGATTTATCTTTGAAAATACCTTGAAAATAAAATTTTGTTATGTATAATTCATATTGGGAATTAAATTTGACCTATGGAGGAAGTATCTTTTAGTGTTTACCAAGTCTTACCTTTCTGAAACATGACTTTTGTGTTTGTGTGGATGTTCACTGCTTTCATCCATGAAAAGAACAAACTGGTTGTCTATATGCACAAGTTATCACATTAGAAAGTTCAGAAACAACTCCGATCCCTCTGTTGTCGAAAAGGTTGCACATTTGCTTTCTCTCCAAAGTCAAAAGTTTTCTGATAGTACTTCTATTTATCACACACAGTGTTCAGGGCCAAACTGTTTCCATTAATTTTTGATAAAAATCAAGATAATTAATATAGTGATATTGGTGAAACGTTTTCAACTTTATTTGCCTTATTATATTGATGGTATTGGTGGTCAAAATAAAATTCTCAAAAAATATGTGTGCCTTATTTGTGAATGTCTATGTTCGAAACATCAACATCTATACATGTTAAACAAAACAAAATTCAAAATATTAGTTGGCGATGATGTGTTTTTTGAGCCCGTGGAAACTAAAAAAAAAAGCCCGTGGAAACTAAAAAAAAAAGGTGAGATATCTGATTGGAAAGATTGATAAAATGAGGTGATAGTAAATGAAAAACAGAGAAGATTAATTAAATAGGCTATGGACCCTTTATTGTAATTGATTTATCAATTTATGGTTTAGGGATGAGCTTTGGATTCTTGTTCTTAGTGATAATGGCGAGTTGGATATATTTCATTACCAAGAAAAGGAAACTAATGAAATCAAGGGAGAAATTCTTTGAGCAAAATGGAGGAATATTGATGATACAACAACTTTCCCCAAATGGAGGCACGACAGAGTCATCCAAATTATTTTCAGCTGATGAACTAAAAGCCGCAACAAATAATTATCGTGAAGATTGTATTTTGGGTAAAGGTGGTTATGGTACAGTATACAAGGGTCTGTTAAAGGATGGTCGTGAAGTCGCTATCAAGAAATCTAGAGTGGCTGATCAAACTCAGGTTGAGCAATTCATTAATGAAGTAGTTATCTTGACACAAATCAATCATCGCAATGTTGTGAAACTCCTAGGATGTTGTCTTGAGACGGAGGTTCCTTTACTCGTATACGAGTTCATCTCCAACGGAACTCTCTTTGAACATATCCATAGAAATAAGGGTGTCACATCTTGGCTTACTTGGGCAAATTGCATAAGGCTTGCTTCGGAGGCTGCTGATGCTCTTTCATATCTCCATTCAGCCGCTTCAATACCAATCATTCATAGAGATGTTAAATCCACCAACATGCTGTTAGACGAAAGTTACACTGCAAAGATATCTGATTTTGGTGCTTCGAGGTTGGTTCCTATTGATCAAGCTCAGGTGACGACATTAGTTCAAGGGACACTAGGATATTTGGATCCCGAGTACTTTCATTCAAGCCAGTTGACAGAGAAAAGTGATGTTTATAGTTTTGGAGTTGTTCTTGCGGAGCTCTTAACCAAAGAGAAACCACTCTCCTCGGAAAGGAAAATGCAAGAGAGAAATCTTGCAACATACTTTGTCTTGGCAATGAAAGAAGAACGCTTGATGGAAATCCTTGATCCTCAATTGGTGAGAGAAGCTAGCGAAGAACAGCTAGTTACAATGGCTAAGCTAGTAAAGAAATGCCTTAATATCAAGGGTGAAGATAGGCCTAGCATGAAGGAAGTGGCTCTTGAACTAGAGGGGTTAAAGAAACAAAATAGGCATCCTTGGGGCGAGCAGACTTACGCAGAGACGACTGGTTTAATGGGACAACGGGATCTTTATCCGGTGTCTTCAAGTGGTAATCCAAGTACTGGGGAATTTTCTGGACAATACTTGATTACTGAAATGAACCACCCTCGTTAATGCTTAAACCATGATAAAAATACCTACTTTTTAAAGAAAAAATTTGAATATTCACCAGCAAACCACTTTAATTCGAGCTATACTTGGTTTCTTATTGATCTTCGTTGTTTCCAGTGAAAACTTTGTTGGAATTTGTTCTCTAGTTTGATAAACCTATTTGGATTACTGACATAGGGATTGTGGATTTATATACTATACTATTGTTGTTAATTCCCAAATTTTGATGTTAATGAACAATCCATATTAAGTTGTCTGCTCTATAATAATATATTGTGGTGCATACATTTTGTTGTCTTTTAGAATACTAACTAGTTATTCGCTTGAGCGATGTCCTTGATCATTTCACGCAATTTAATATTAATTTTTAGTTAAGTAAATTGTAAACTTATTCACTTGCAGTTTGAAATTAAACTTTTTATATAAAGCATCTATTTACAAAATTGATATTCAAAATTAAGCACAAAAATTGGTTAAATAATGCCCAAGTAAGCTACTTTTAAAGGCAATTTACTTGATTTGGCTTAAACTGGATTGCTGATTCCGTAATTACAATAAAATTTTGAATTAATAACTATACGCACATAGGATGAGATCGGGTTGTGTGCAATTTCTGATAGTTGACGAATTTCAATATTGAGCATCGCAGGTGGAAAGGTTTAACTACATTTTCTTATGTAAAGGTTAAGGATTACCATTGATTAGAAAATAAAATATTGTCACCATTGGAGTTTTTGAAAAAATACAGGGTTACTATCCCAAATAATATTACCTCCTTTATTTTGATGACACTTAAAAACCTAATCCCCTGCATAGACAATATGAATAAATGCTAGAGGTGTTTATCACTTTGTGTTCCACACTAACATGAAACAAACTAATAGATGATGAATGCAAATAATTCACCAGTAATATCATAGTTTTACGGAACAATTGTAGCTCAAGATATTATGGTGGGAGATGAATCACCTACGTATGTTGCTCCCCCTACCTTCACTTCACTTGACGACGGCATGTGAATGCTTACGGTGCAATATAGCTTATTAGCTCGCCACAGACCATGAATTTTAAGCACATGATGTTATGAAATTCTTAGTATGATGATAAATCACCCGATAGGCGAGAAGAATGAATTTACCTAATGGAATGAGAAACTTCATGACAAAAAACTGGTGCATGAGCACTATCAACAATGAGCACATAACCAGAGTAACGATAGCGATCCAGGGTATAGTGTTGATGGTTGTTACGTACACACCCGTCATGAAAGTCAAAACAGTTGTGTAGAATGCTGCTTGGAGCAATAATATGGTCATATCAAGCAACACCACAGATTTCCCTTTGTTACCGGTCGTTAGTATCCAAAGGAGGAAGAACAAGACCATCATAGATAGGCACATAGCTACTACGTCTGACATCATGAAAACTTGGAATGCTGACTGTCTCATGAAGATGGGAATTCCGGTCTCTTGTTTTAGCCCACCCGGTACAGTGAATGCTGCTGTAAATGTAATTGTCGTCAGAAGAGCAGCAGTTACACCAATCATGTTCACATATTCCTTTATATCTGTTGTAGGAACACCCCACATGCTTCGAAAGCCTAGCAGTGCGTACTCCTTCCCAACGAATGTTTCAAACTGCAACCCGTACCCCCCAAACAAGAATAACAATCAAGTTAGTTTTCAGATATATAGTCTATATATGGAGCAAAGTCGATGGAGAAATCAACATACAAACCATTGTGTACTTTGTATGGAGAAATCAACAAAAGTAAATGTTTTTAATTTGCAGTTTTTGTACGGAAGTACCTAAAACTTGACCACTTTTGCAAAAAAAACCTACTCTTGTAACTTTTTTTCTAAAAAAAATACATAATTTGGCAAAAATATTGAGCAGCACCACATTTTTTATAAGGTCAGTTAAAGGGACACTTTATGATATTCCCTCTAAACAGTCTAAAGTTGTATGCAAAACACAACTACATCCCTACTTCACTTTATCCTCAACCCCCTATTTCTCTTCCATTTTCCAAATGAATGTCATCACTCTTGTTCACAATGAATTTCGCTACCTCACCTTCACTAGTTACCCAACTCTTCCATTAGTGGAACATTTTCTGATAAAAAAAATCTTTCGGATAAACTACTGGTATTATATTAAGAAGGTAAGACATTCTCTTTAATATGGAACCACATAAATTGGGGATGGTGAAACAAAACCAAATTCTAATCAACGTAGAACGCAAGCAACAGTAATGAGATATACTTACATCAGCGGGAAGTTGTGAAGTTCCTATCAAATCGCCTGGGGTGATACCCTTTTTATCTTGCAACTGCAGCAGTTCCAACTGACATTTGTGTTTTTCTTCTGTTGTCATAGACGGACAAGTAAGAAAAATTTGTGCTAGTTCAAAAAAGCCATTCTCAATCGCCAAGTGCAATGGTGTCTTTCCGTCGTTGTCCTGCAACTTCAACCGATCTTCCACCGACTCATATCTATCTTTATCATGTTCCTTGTGAGAGTTATGTCCCTTGGAGTCCTCAACATCTGGTAAATCTTTGTAAAGGTTACATAGCTCCTCCACAAAATTAGCTTCCACATTGTCGAAGTCAATGGCAATAAGGTGCCAAATAGTCTGCCCGTTACTGTTACTTATTTTTGCTGAGTCTGCACAATGAGTACACAATGGTTCCCAATAATCTTTCCTGTCGTAAGATTCGACTTCTAAAAGTTTGTGCCATATAGTATCTCCATTACAGTCCTTAATTTTTGCTGTTTCAGAAGAATGTTCACACAATAAGGAGAACAACTTAGGATTACGGTTTTGAAATGCTGTTAGTAAAGGTGTAAAACCATCCACATCTTTCGAAGAGGCCTCCTTCGCTTCAACACATGCCTTGATCATTCTTTCTGCTGCTTCATCAGTGAAGTACCTTTGGGATAAAGTATTGTAGTCTGAAGATGGAATCAATATAATCATTATACAATCATAATTAAGTTTACATGAAAGACGAAGAGAGACTGGTGGTTTATTTGGGTGGATGGTTTTTTTTCTTAGGGGGGGTGCTAGAGTATAAATCTATTCCTAGGCTTTCTACTATCAGCTTAGGGCCCGTTCGGTATCACTGTCGGTTTTCAGTTTTTGTTTTTTATAATTTTAAAGTCATATGAATTAAGTAGTATTATGATTTTAAAATTGGTCATACTCATAGTAATCATGCTTGTTTTGAAAACTGACAACTAAAAACTGGAAACTACTTTTGTAGTTTCCATATTTTGGTTTTTGGTTTTCAAATAAACGGAACACAGAAAATGATAACAACAGGCCCTTACGTTTTTGATTGATATGGTTGTCGTGTCACATCCACACTTCATTGGGCTCTTGTGTGAATGGGCGTGATAGGGCATAAATCTGTTCAAGGACATTCAACCATCAGCTTAACCTTTTGGTTGAGATAGTTCCTTAATAATGAAGAGAGCAGCTAGGCAGTGTGCATTGTTAACCTATACATAGGGCCTATCCCTAGTTTATTTTCGGTTCATTGTAGTTTGCACAATACTATTACTCTCATATTTCACTATTCGTGTCAGTTCAGTTATTGTCAATTTTGTTTAGTTTTGTTCCGTTTAATTCAGTTCAGTTAAGCTGAATAGAACAAACCCTACTTTTTTTTTCACAATGTCTAACAACTAAGTGCTTGTTTAGTTTACATGGGAAGTAAATTCCTATGAGAATTTATATTTGATCAAAAGTTATTTCCCCTAAGCAATTCCTAGGAATTTTATAAACTTGTTTGGTGATATAGGAATTTGAAATTCCTATGAATTTTGATTGACCAAGGTAGGAGTTGGTAATTTATTTTCCATATTTTGTGGGAAGTGGAAATTCCCATGTTTTCGTATGCAATTATGTAACAAAGATATATACATATACTATATTATATTTTAATATTCATCTTTACAAAAATTCTAACAACTGAAAACTTCATAATCTACCTTATTTGATTACTATATCATATTATATCCGTCATATTTACCTTTTTAAAAAAACGTTGATAACCAAACACCAACTTATGTTCAACATATTTTATGGGTAAATTATTATGGAACAAAACAGTAATATTTTAGATATTATAGTTTGGCCCGTGCATTGACGAGCTTATAACTAGTACTACAACTATTGCTGAGGGTAAACAAACTGTTGTTAAACATATTGGGTTGGTAAATTTTAAATATAGAATTGGGTTGAAGAATGCGCTCCATGTTCCTAATTTCTAGTTTAATAAGATTTCTACACATAAATTGTGCAAAGACCTGGGGACATAACCTTCACGCGTGATACATGTTTATGACTCTACTAAAAACTTCTCTGGTTCTTGGTAAGCCGGAAGCTCGACGTTATGCACTTGAAGAAGATCAATGTTAGATTCAACCCTAGCATGCTTGTGTAGCTCAGTTAGATGACGCTAAGCTGTGTTCACTTTAAGAAGCTTCATTTACTTCAGCTTTTTCTTATTAATGAAGCTGCTTGTGTGACCATCTGTCCAAATTGTCCTAAACCTAGACAAACTAGGTTACCCTTTCCTCATAGCATTTCTTTTACAAGTGTTTGCTTTGAACTTTTGCATATTGGTGTTTGGGTGCCTTACAAGGTCAACACTTGTAAATTATAATGGCTACAATCAGTTTTCTTACTATCTTAAGATTACTTATCCAAACAGACATGAATATTTCTCATGAAAAAAAATTGATTCTGTCACAATTTTAGAGAACTTTGCATCTTTCATTTCTTCTTAGTCTAATACTAAGTTACAGTGCGTCAGGTCAGTCAATGAATCAATGCCAAAGAACTTTGTGAAGGGGCTACTATGAGGGTTTATTTGCAAATTGGTATTCTACATCAAAAGATCTGCAGAGATACTCAACAATGTAATCTTGTTGTGGAGAGGAAGGACATACAGATATTAGAAACTACAAGAGCCTAGTTCCTTCAGTACAGAAGTCCCAGTCAAGTTTTTTTTTTTGGGGGGGGGGTGGGAGGGGGGGTTCTACTCATTTAATCAATAATATGCCCCTTAGTTCTATTGATTTTTTCCCTACGCTAGACTTCAAAGTTCTAAACCTAGTTTATCACACTTAAGAGTCTTTGGGTGTTTATGCTATGTTTCCAGTCTTTCCACCATAAAATCCCCATAGAAGAAAACTTAGAGATGGTCCGTGTCTTTTCCTTGCCTATCCACCACACCAAAGGCCTACAAAGTTCTAAATCTGGAAACCAAAAAGATCCCTATCACACTAGAGACATAACATTTCATGAAAAACATCTTCCCTTCCATTCCTCTTTAACTTCACATTCCCCTATTTTTCTTCCTATACAAATCATACTTCATTCTCCAATTCCTTTTGACATAGTCGAACCTTTCTTATTCCTCTATTTCTTCAAAACATGAGCCTACATCCATTTTCTAACACCTAATTTACTTCTTCTCCTTCGTCTTCACTCCTATGACATATGAACTTGTTTCTTCTCTTCTGACCTATCTCCTCATGTCATTTTCAGAACTTCTTCCAGACCTCAAAATTCACCTATATATGTCACAGACTTTGTTTGTGCTACTTTTGTAATAGATAGGTCTTCAAGGTGAAGCTTAAAGCTGAAGGTGGGTTGTTTGGAAAGATACAAAGCTAGGCTTGTAGCCAAGGGGTTCAAAATAAATAAATATTGGTATAGATTACCAAGAAACATTCTCTCATGTTATCAATGGCCCACTGTTAGATGTCTCTTAGCCCTAGCAGCTACAAATCATTGGCTTATACACCAACTGGACATTAATAATGCTTTTTCATGGTAAGTTGCCTGCAAAAGTTTATATGAGGCTACCTGAATGCATGGCTCATCGTGACATCCTTGTCTGCAAACTCGAGGCAAGTTTATATGTGCTAAACAAGCCTCTAGACAGTGGTGGTTAACTAGCTTCTCAGCTACAACACTTGAGCTTCAATCAATCAAAGAATGATTATTCTTTGTTTCTTAAAGGAGCTTTCACTGATTTCACAATAGCTATTGTCTATGTAGATGAGATCATATTCTCTGTTACTGATATTGCTTTTATTGAATCTCTCAAGCTCATTTGAGTGGATAATATTTAGCATTAAAGACTTAGGCCCACTGCACTATTTTTTGGGCATAGAAGGCTGTCATTCAGCAAGGTCTCATCCTAACTCAAAACAAGTTTACTACAAGAACTTCTGGAAATTATGATATTCTAGAGTTACCAGCCTTCAACACTCAAGCTCCTAGCTGAAGGGAACCTTTATAGTTTATACAGATCCTGCTCACTATAGATGCTTATTGGGAAAGCTGGACTTCCTTACACGTGCAAGAGGAGCGTGGTATATCCTCTATTGTTCAGACTCTTAGCCAATTTCTCCAACTGCCTAAAGTTGCTCATCAACTAACCATGCAGCATGTTTAGAAGTATCTCGCTGCCACCAGGGCCCACCACTAGACAAGGAATTCATTTGCAAGCCTCTCCTCAACTTACTTTACAAGCCAATTCAGATTCTGACTCGGCTGCTTGTCCTAATACAAGATCTGTAACTGTTTGTGTCTTACTAGTTGGCTCTTTTTCTCCTATGTCTTGGAAATCAAAGAAACAAGGAACTATTTTCAGATCTACGACAGAGGCAGAGTATAGGGCAATGGAAGCAGCTGCCTCGGAGGTAATTTGGTTTGTTAGGATCTTAAAATAGATTAGGATAAATAATTTACAACTTGTGAAGCTCAGTTGCTATATGCATAGGTAAAAACCCTAAGTTTCATGTAAGAACAAAAGATATCGAGTTAGATTGCCATTTCACTAGAGACAAAAGCTCTCTTATCTCCCCCGTTTTGATCAATTGGTTGATACCTTTACCAGGTCTCATCCTTCTCCTCAACATCAAAAAAAATTTCCAAGCTAGTCATGGTTGATTCTGCTCGTTCTCCTTATGCCCTGACACTATTGCTAAAAACCAAAAACTAATGTGAATTTGGTTCTGCTCATGAAAATCCAATACATGATTTGAGCTTGTTTTCCTAAAAAAAACACCAATAGTAACTAACACTTAATGTGAGCGTCGTTTTGCTCAGATTAACCAAATTATTGAAGCGAATTTCGTCAGATGTGTGTACCAACTCAACTAAGAAAAATTCTAGTTCATCTAATTGATCTTAACTATTATTATTAATTATGTATTTTATTGAAAATTTCTTTGAACATAATAATACTATTACGGTTATGGAAAGGTATTGGGAATATATTAGGGTAGAATAAATATATGAGTAAGATCTTTAGGGTAATATTATCTTGTGTCTCACTTTCTTTTTTTCTAAAGGTACGGAGAAGTTGTATTTCATCCAAAATCACCATCATAACAATACTAATTCTTCCTACTACATAACTTTGAATTCTACTCCACCATATATCAGCCCTTATTCATCACCTTGTTGTTCCATACAGATTCATTCCTAACCCACCAGCTGCAGAAATAGCAGCTGCTATTACATGTTTTTAAAATTCAGTTCTCCTTAGCTTATCCAGACGATCTAGGCTTCATAATCTATGCTAGCATAGTTAACAGCAGCCACTTAGTAACCTCTTTCATCATAATGGTGCTTTAGTGACATTGGAAAAAAGGTGATAGGAGATTCAATCTCATCAAGGCAGATTGAACATAAAGGAGAATCACACACACACCATTTGAAGAGCCTCTCCTGTCTAGCAAGTCTCTTTTTCATTACCAACCATCAAATAAATCTAAACTTTGGAATTGACAATCTACTCCAAACATACTTATCCCATTAGACTCCTTAAAAATCTGCAGACAACCTCTCATATACCTTTTTAGCATGATAGGCCATCATACTTTTCATATAATCTTCATTTAGCTTTTGTTTTAGAACATCTCTTGATGCACAGAGTCTTTTCCAATACCAACTAGCATCCTCCTTAAGGGTGTACTCCCACCACTCCCCACCCTTGATTTTATTGCATTTACCTGTCTGATCCACAGATTATCTTTCCTTCGATTGCTTTGAAAACTTCCCTGGAAAGAATAAAAACTTGTTCCCAAAGATATGGATACTATATGAGAGATTCCTACTGCTCCAAATTGTGATTGCCGTAGTCATTTTATCAATAAGACAATTGCAATCACTTGATTGTAACATATAGGAACGCCCAAAGGTAAAGTGCCAACACTAATATTAACCTCCTAACCTCTATTTCCTCCATCCTAGTATTGTAAATAGCATATTTCTGTTCATTTACTTTTTGCCACGATACATTCACTGATTCACGTT
Organism: Patellifolia procumbens; assembly: GCA_947645195.1. Taxonomy (NCBI): domain Eukaryota; kingdom Viridiplantae; phylum Streptophyta; class Magnoliopsida; order Caryophyllales; family Amaranthaceae; genus Patellifolia; species Patellifolia procumbens. The sequence goes on from CANSGD010000144.1 coordinate 9,699,498, forward strand.
AACACCATTTGCAGTATTCCCCTTTCCATAGAAAGGCTCTACATATGTCCTCAATGGCTTTGAAAACTTTCTTAGGAAGAATAAAATTTTGTCCCCCATAGATGTGGATGCTCATAAGAACAGAGTCACCTAGATGTAGTCTACCACTATATGAGAGATGCCTTACTGTTCCAAATTCTCATTGTCGTAGTCATTTTATCAATAAGACAATTGCAATCATATGAAGAGATTCTCATGTAACATATAGGAACGCCAAAGTGTATGAAAGGTAAAGTGCCAACACTAAAGCCATACACCTCTACTATCCTCCTAACCTCCATTTCCTCCGTCCTAGTAGGGTAAATAGCATATTTCTGTTCACTTACTTTCTGCCACAAACCCACAATACATTACCATTTACACCACTGTCGTAATCTCCTTTCCACAGAAAGGCTCTAAAAATGCCCTCAATGGCTTTGAAAACTTTCCTAGGAAGAATAAAAACTTGTCCCCAATAGATATATAGGCTCATAAGAATAGAGTTATGCAGTTACCTAGTTGTAGTCTACCACTATATGAGAGACGCCGACTACTCCAAATTCTGATTGTGGTAGTCATTTTATCAATAAGACAATTGCAATGATGTGAAGAGATTCTCCTGTAACATGTAGGAACGCCCAAGCATCTGAAAGGTAAAGTGCCAACACTAAAGCCAGACACCGACTAATAACCTCCAATTCCTCCATCCTAGTAGTGTAAATAGCATATTTCTGCCACAATACATTACCATCAACATCACTGTAGTATTCCCCTTTCCACAGAAAGGCTCTACAGATGCCCTTAACGGCTTCAAAACTTACGTAGGAAGAATAAAAACAATGCTCGTAAGAACAGAGTTACTTAGTTGTAGTCTACCACTATATGAGAGATGCCTACTGCTCCAAATTCTAATTGCCATAGTCATTTTATCAAGAAGACAATTACAATCACCTGAAGATTCTCCCGTAACATATAGGAACGCCCAAACATCTGAAACGTAAAGTGCCAACACTAAAGCCATAAACCACTACTATCCTCCTAATCTCCCATTCCTCCATCCTAGTAGTGTAAAATAGCATATTTTTGCTCACTTACTTGGTCAGGAAACCACTACTATCCTCCTAATCTTCCTACATCAAGTGCAGATGGTAGGTTTCAAGTTATAGTAAGCCTCGACAATAATCTTGATGCCCTTCCTATTAATGAACCCCTATTTGGTTAGGAAATTCTTCATCGACTGTCACCTCAACTTGAACTCTAGTATATTGCAGCCTCTCCCTATTGAGAATAGCTTTTTCCACCTTTACATGCATTCCCATCTATTCAACACTTTCATATAGACTTGGCTCCCCCAATACTTGAAATCAATTTGCGATTGCACCCAAGTTGGCACCACCATTACATTCTCCTTCTTGACATCAGGATCAAGTTTTTTATCAAAAAAGGAATTCTAGAAGTCAAAGTTTTGTCTCTCATTTCCATGGAAGCAAATCTTACAAAATTACATAGCAAATTAAGAGAAGAGTTCCAACAATCAATTTATAGTCGAATATATACTAGTTCAAGTTTTACCAGCTTCTTCGATTTTAAGTAATTCAAGGCTATTTACAGTAGGATTATTATGGATTTCAAAATGTGAATTATCAGACTAATCTCCCTCAAATTGAATTGCAAGAGGTTCAAATGAATTCTTACCTGATCAATTATTGTGTGCTTCAGATCACCATTTGTTTTGTTCTTGACACTAGCTTTCCCTGCCATAGCCCACGATACGTTCATCGAGAGAGAAAATTAGGGTTTTGTTTTTTTCCAGATTTGGGTTGTTCTTCCACCGCCCTTGTTAGCCGCATTACGTTCGCCTGAGAAGGAGCACTAGGGTCGCCTTTGCCTCCGCGCAGGATCGCCTTCGCCCAATTTATTGTGTCGGGCCGTAAAACGTTTTCAGATCAAAATGATTTTTCATGCAAAACCTTTTACTGGAAAATTTATTTTGTTGTAGGGTTGTGTGTAAAATGATTTTCTATTTTGATCATTTTTTATATTTGGTCGAAATGAAAATCAATTGTATTTTAATACTCCCCATGGAGTACTGGTACAACAAAAATGGATGTGTTTTGGTTGTAGAGCCTATGATATTACAACTAATAGGTCGCGTGTTCAAAACATATTACTTGCATTGCAAATTATCACGTACAATGATGACGCTGCCATGGACGGGACAAGCTGCAACCCTTACTTACGTGTTTTAATTTAAATATAGATTTCAACCCTTTAATTAGGCAAGCTTATCTTGTCTATAAATTTGGTTTGCTTTAAAAAATCCAAAAATAAATATAAAGAAAATTTTGACATTATAAAAGAAGGAAAAAACGACGGTTACATTACTTTTTCATCTCTTGTTTATGGAAAAATTTGATTCTTCCTCTTGTCTTTTCTATTCAGATCAATATATCTTCAAGTATAATTTTATTTCTCTACCCAATTGATTTGGATTAATATTCTATCTTTAGCAATTGGATTGGTAAATTTGAGCAACTTTAGAGCAATTTGGGATATTTTTTTCCTTCTTTTATCCTATAATTTTAGCTACAATGGTTTTATTAATTTTAAAATTTTGAGGAACAAGGTGAGTAAAACTCAAGAATGATGAAGGATAACAATATAGATTTTCTAACCAATGATGAAGGATAACAATATAGCTTTGAGGAGCAAGATACAAAAAAATGGAGGAAGAATAAGATTTTCTATAAGGAGTTTGTGTTAATTTTTATTAACTTACACTTTTCTTTAATTTAAAAGTCTGAAATTTCGGACAAGATGAGATGATAGATATTTAAATAATTATAGTGGCTATAAGTTTATTCTAGTTATCAAAAACTCTTCCTTTGAAATACTCAACAAGTGACTCCATATTAATAAAAATAGAAAAAAGAAAGCGAAATAGGACAAGAAGGACAGGTTGTATGACTTACCCATTGAAATTTGGCAGAGAAGATGAAGAGGCGTCATTTTACATTTGTTGACATACCAGGCCGCCTCATTTTCAAACTCAAACAAGTTGCTTGCCAATTCAACGTTTTTTATCATAAGTGCTTCGTGAAGAGGAGTGTTGTTGTCTTTATTCTTCATCTTCCATGGATGATTGAAATTTTCACCTTTGGCGCTAGCCTGTTCTTTCATGTCTTGAATAACTCCGTAGCAGAGGTCTAGTAACTCTATTAGGAGTTGAGAATCTGATAATTTTTGTGCATTGTTGGATTGCACAGAATTATTGAGTAAGCATCTACCTTGTACATCCATATAATAATTGCCTTGCATTTGCGGATTAGATTGTCCTATCATGCAACTACTTTGCATTTGTGGATTAGACTGGCCTGTCATGCAACCGCCTTGCATAGGCGGATTAGTTTGTCCAGTCATGTAATTGCCTTGCATTTGTGGATTAGATTGGCCTGTTATGTAATTGCCTTGCGTATCCATAGTATAAAAACCTTGTATATGTGGATTATAGTTATAACTACCTTGCATTTGCGGGCCAAAATTATTATGGCTTTGCGACTGCGAACCATGAATGGCTTGTGGAGGTGGGATGTAATTGTGTTGCAAAGAAGGACTATAAGCAACATTTTGTTGGGTTCCACCCCAATTGTATTGGATGTTTGGATAGTTGTATTGTGTATGAGGATTATGACCAACATTCCACTTGTTTTCCATGTTTGAATAGTTGTACTGTGTATGAGGATTCTGAACAACGTTATGTTGTGTGCCATTCCAGTTGTTTTGCATGCTCGGATAGTTGTATCGCATAGGAGGATTATGATCAACAATTTGTTGGGTGCCAATCCAGTTGTTTTGCATTGGTGGACGATGGCTGTATTGTACATGAGGATAATGATCAAAATTTCGTTGGATGCCATATGAAATGTACTGCAAAGGTGCACCAGTATTGTTTTGCATATTTTGAAGGCCACCATAATTATATTGCGCTTCATCCCTATTTCGTGAAATAATATAAATTTGGGTGTCAGGAGAATTCCGTGCAAGAACATGAACTGGTGTTTCCCCATTAGAGTCCTCTTGACATATAAGTGAAGGATAACGTTTGAGGGCATCTTTGATGAACTCCACAAAATCTTCTCGTATAATAAAACTTTGATTCTTTATGTGCAATAATTTGTGGAGGATATATTCTTTCCCGCAATCTCGTGAGGATAGGAAATCATTTCCCAGTTCCTTTAATATATCCCCTAAAGATAATACGTTTGCCTGGTCCGCTGCTTCGCATTCCTCATTTGTCATTATCCTTGTACATTGCTCCTGCATGGATGTATATATGTCAGCTTAGTCTAATAGTAGGTACAAAATTTGAAAATGAAACATATATAGGTTGTTAATTAGTGCTAAAAATCAATAGTAGACTCGTTGCAATTTTGTAATAATTATTTTGTGCATCTAGGAGCAAATATTAGGTATTTTCAAAAGTACATGCATGATTTCCTTCGTCATTGTGAAAACTCATGTACATTAAAGTTGTGAAAGGACCCCAAGTTTACTTGAAATTTGTCATAATAGTTTTTAAAAATTAATATTTGTTTGATGAAAAATGCAAGAGTGTTATAATTTTATGGCATTTCTTGTGAATCATTTTGAGACGGATTTTTTGAATTGAAGACGACAATTTTTTAAAAAAGGGACACCGTTGTACGCTTTTCATGGGCACAAAATTTCGAAAATCCCTACAAAACGAGTTCCAACAGCACAGGTTTTCGAACATGTATTTCGAGACGGATTTCTCGGATCAACCTCATCTCGGAATACGTGCCCGTAAACCCGGCCTATTGGAAGTCGTTTCGTAGGGATTCTTGAAATTCGTGCCCATAAATTAAAGGGCGTACGACGGTGTACATTTTTCGAAAAAATATTGTCTTTTAGTTTGAAAAACCCGTCTCGAAATACGTGCACGAAAACCCTGCTTGTTGGTACTCGTTTCATAGGAAATCTCGAAATTCGGGCCCATAAAAGGCCTATGACAGTGTTTGTTTTTCGAAAAAATGTTGTCTTCACTCTGAAAAACCCGTCTAGAAGTTGGTGCCTGAAAACCCGACTTGTTGGTATTCGTTTCGTAGGGAATCTCGAAATTTGTGCCCATAAAGGGCGTATGGCGGTATTACGGCGGTATCCGTTTTTCGTCTTCAGTATTAAAATTGCGATTAAATATCGTCTCAAAATGTGTGCCCATTACTATGTCATATGTCAAAAACATAGATTTTAAAAATATTGTAAAATTGAATTAAAAATATTTATTATATATGCTATCTACAAGATCAATGCACCTTTTGTAGTACTCTCTCTGTAACATATTACTTGCAACGATTTGACATAAAGTGTGAGTAGAAAATGTCTAATCGTTGCAAGTAATCCGTTACGGATGGAGTATTAGAAATGCACCATTTACAAGATCTTTTGATGGACAATTTCTGGTTGGTTTAGTCTATTTTGATCTTTTAGTGGACAATTTCTGGAGTATATGCTAATCACTGGCACTTGCTCTGTGCAAATTCAGGTTGTTAAAACGGATTTAGATAATTCATTTTTTACAATTAAAGATCATGGTTGTCTTATTTTATGGGAATTGAGGTCCACAGAACTGAAAATAGTATTTTCATATCCCAAAAGAAATGGAGTACATGAAAGATATCATTGAAGAAATCTAATTTGAGCACTTGTGGTTCAGTTTTGGCTCCACTACCGGTTGACTTAAAGTTATCTGTTGATGACTTGATGTTGGTGATCAGATCTCTAAACCAAAAGTATATAGATGAGTTGTTGGCAAATTGCTGTATCTTGGGATCACAAGACCAACATCTCAATCAGTTTCTAAGTGCTCCTAAAATTCCTTATTTGAAAGTTGCTATTCATGTACTCAAATACATCAAAGGAACAACTGAAATGTGTTTGTTCTATGCTGCTAGTTCTAAAATGAGTATTAAAGCTTATTTTGATACAAACTGGAGTGGTTGTCAGTTTAGCCGTCGTTCTCTTAGTTCCTATATATGCTATTTTGCTGGCTCGGATCCGGTTTCTTGGAAAACCAAGAAACAAACCACGGTGAGCAAATCTTATGCAGAGTGAGGCTAAGTACACGGGTATGTCTGTTTGCAACTAGTGACGTTGTGTGGCTGGAAGGTTTACTTCATGATCTGCAAATTAAAGTTGCTCTAACCGGCCATACTTTGTTTTGTGACAACAAATCTGCTGAATACATGGCTCATAATCCAGTTCACCATGACAAAACCAAAGCCAAGTCTAATATAGACCGGGTCTACATCTGAAACGAGACATGCATTACATCAGAGAACAAGTTGTCGCATGATTTCTCTCTACTTCTCATGTGTCTAGTTCAGTTCAATTAGCAAATATCTTCACCAAACCTCTTCCATCAACTCAACATCATCTTCTAGCTTGAGGGGGAAGTATGAGTAATATAGCATTTACATATTATTATATTTTCATTTCCATTTTTCTTCTCTTAACTCTAGTACATGGATTAGTTAGTTTTCTCCTAGAGTTAAGTCCTTAGTTTGTTAATTACCTATAAATAGCTCATTTCTAACACTGTACTGTTATGGAAGATTGAGCTAGTTTCTCAGAACATTTATACATGTGTATGTAAAGCAACAAATAACTCATTTTGATGGTGATACTTACCTCAGGTACTGCAGTGCACTCTGGTAAGACATTATGCTGTTGGATCAAAGATGCTGCCGAATCACCCCTTATGTTTTTTATGACAAGTTCTGCTGATGCATCCAATAGTACTTGCACCATGTTAATGTCCTGACGAATTGCCGCTATATGTAATGGTGTATTCCCTTCATGATCCTGGTAATTCTTCAGAGCATGTACCACGGGAATCTTTATCAACTTCCGGTATACTTGGCGGCTCCGGAGCTTTTTAATGAAGAGGTGCAAGACAGTTTTACCTGAACTATCACACCCCTCTGCAGACTGTGGGGAATAATCAAGTATGGTACTGATGACCTGCAGACAATAAGTTGTGTTGAGATATGCTGCTATATGTAGAGGAGTACAACCATTTGTATCGCGCCAACATGCAACAGATTTGTCTTTCTCCAGCAGTTGTTTTATTGTATAGATCAATAAATCCTTTCCTAGAGGCATTGTAGTTCCCAAAACTGCTCCTCGGTCATTGATCGCTTGTTTAATTCTGGGTAGTACTGATTCATCATCAACTATAACATCAAATAGACATATAAGACCAAAGTTAGCAAGGTTTCATTGGCTTGCACCACATTTTAATTCAGTTATTGATGATACGAATTACGAGCTTTCGAAAAAAAACCAGATTACACCTATAGTCTGTTTACAAAGCCTATAAACAAACAGGGAAATTGGCTGGGTCAAAAAAAACTTTACAAACATCATTTTTAGGTGGAAATGTAAGCTGTTAATAAAACTATGATAGTACAAAAATCAAGAAGGCATACCCCTCAACCACCAAATCCTCAGAAAAGATCATACTACACCTCATAAAAAACCCTATTACACTGCACGTAAAGGGAAGAATAAATGCATCACGTCTCTGCTCCCAAACCATAAATAAGCCTTTCTTGCACAAGATGATGAGGTTTACCGAGAAGTGAGTCTCAGGCATGTACTCCCTCTATTCTCCAAATATTTTTCTAAAATAGGGAATACTTGGATTGAGGGTAATACATTAAGGGCATGCTTGGGATGGGGGTAATGTATAAAGGGGTAAAAAAAGTCAAACATAGGAAAGTTAAGGTATTTAGAGGTGACGGTAGAGGGATAGAGTGGTTGTGGAAAGGATAATGTGGTGTTGCTAGGAAGGAAATGGTAATTACTTATTATATTATATAATCATCATCAAACATCAATATATTAACAAAAATAATAGTAATTACTTATTATCAATTATTTTTATCATCATAAATTATTATTATTGTTAATTTATTATTATTTATTTATTTATAACTAGCATTTAATAATATCTAAAATATTATCATCATTATTTATTAATTATTATTATAAATTATAGATTATTAACTATTATTACTTATCATTTTATTATTATTTAATATTCATATTATTATTTAATAATCTATTATTGTTTAATTATTATTTATATATATATTTATTACAATTCAGTTCAATTCAATTCGGTTCAGTTCAGCTCCAATAAGTTAAATCAGTTCAGTTTAGCTCCAATAAGTTCAGTTCAGTTCCAATAAGTTAAATCAGTTCAGTTTAGCTCCAATAAGTTCAGTTCAGTTCCAATAAGTTCAGTTCAATTCGGTTCAGCTCCAATCAATTCAGTTCAGTTCAGCTAGAATTAGACGAAAAAAAACATGCCCTTACAGTAAGATCTTGTATCTCAATATAATTCTACTTAGTTTGTGTGTCGTCTATCTAGAAGACACAAAACACAACACAACTAAAAGTGTTCCAAAATGAAATAACTAATTTCTAGGCAGTAGTCTAACAGGGAAAATTTATATTTTCATATATATATATGTAATTTAAGGGTAGTATTATTACTTGCAATACTTTACTACATTTATAGGAGATAAGCGTTTTAGAATTTGCAATACTTTTTTTTTACTTGGAAATCACCTATAAATTAGTTGGAAATCAGCTACAAGAAAACCTATAAATCAGCTATTTAAATAGCTAGAATGTTACTCCAAGAAGTTGCAAAGTTGCTAGAAATATAACTATTAGATTGCTATAAAACCATTACCTTTCTACTGACATAGATTAACCATTACCTTTCTACTGACATAGATTGGTATAGCAATCTAGCTACAAGTTATATTTCTAGTATATAAGGAGTTCTAGAAATCTAATGACATTAGAAAGGTAATAATTTATGGTTTTTTAACGATTTTTCTAACCTATGCACCAGGTGCATAGGATTAATCACTTAGATTCCCCTTCCTACAACAAACTTGCCAGAATATAGGAGATTATCTTTATAAATAATTATAATTAAAAAGCTAATTTTCTTTATTAGCTAATATTTGTTTTTTAGAAAATTATTGTAGAAGGGGAATCTAATAAATTAATACTTGGTATTTTAAATGTTGATGAAAGAAATCAAATGCAATCATTTATTAGAGTATGATACATTTAGAAAAGATTTAAAGAAGGAAAACAATTTTGCCTATGTCCCTATTATTTCTCTTTTTCAAAGTCAAACTTATAAGAGCATCCACAATGGTTTGAAAAAAGGACTAACTTGCAACTTATATAAAAACTCAAGCAAGTAGCTTGCCACTAAACATTGTAGCTCAAGTGAGCTAGGTAGCCAAAACAAGCTACTAGCTTGAGACAATAATCAAAAAAGAAAATATTTTTATTTTAAAAATAAAATTACACTTTTTGTATTGAAGTAAAAAAAGAATTATGGTTACATATTTTTGGCATATGAGACAATTCTAGCTACATATATTAGCTCATCATTGAGTAACTTGTAGTTCTAAAATAGTTTTGCTGTAAATAATGATGTGGCAAGGTAAACAACAAATAAGTTAGCTTGACCGTTGTAGATGCTCTAAAATTTCAACCATAAGAATGCTTGCTTTTATTTAGTAAAAATTATGAACTTGTTTCAATCTAAATGGTGTTTGTTTGAAGTTAGGCCGAATTAGAAAACAAAAAATGATATCATAAAAAAAAAAAGAATTAACTTACAATCTACATGGTGTTTGATTGCAAGATGAAGTGGTGCCTCATTTGAGACATTCTTGATACCAGCCAAGCTTGGATCCTCATCGATCATATATAATGCAACATGAACGTTACCACGTATAAACGCAACGTGAACTGGTGTATTTGCTTTCAAATTCTTCACCCTCCATGGCTTCACAACTTTTGCAGCCTTAAGATGTTCATTTAGCAGCCTTACAAAGCCAATGTTGCCAACTTCAGCAGCAATGTGAAGAGGTGTGTTACCACTAGAGTTTCCCTGGCTTATTAAAGTAGGGAAACTCTCGAGAGTTTTCTTCATGAATTCGTATTGCTCATATCGTATTGCGACGTGAAGGATGTTGTTTCCTTCATAAGTTTGCGTAAGAAAATACTCGTCATCCCTCTCGTCTGTGTCAAGGTACTCAACGGTGCCGAGTACTGCAGCATCAAAGAGTGCCTTCTCCATTTCTTCTCTTTCGGAGTCTCCCATTATTGCTTCCTATACTACTTACTTCTGAAGATGTATGTGAAGTGCACTAGAGTTAGATTTACTTCACGGGAATACCATTTCATATATTTTCAATGAATTAGTTCCATCAATAATGGATCGGTTAGTCACCTAACCAATAATGTATGTTGTGCATTAAAAAAGACTTTCTCAAGTGATCAACCATAGTTTAATAGAAATAGACAGGTTAAATATCTTAGGCAATGTTTGACTTTGTGTCTTTATAAGGTAACGTACATCCCTAGGGAAAAAAAAAAAAAAAGAGCTAGAGCTAGGAGAACGAAGATGGGTAAGTGTTAGACTTGGGACTTTATGTCCTATATACTTTTGATGATGATAAACATAAATAGTTGATCTAACATGTTTGGTGAAGTTTTTGTTGCAGATGCCTAGACGAAGTCTCGAAGAAACTCTTGTCAAAAGCTTTAGACTAAGGACATTTGTAAAAATGTGTGTTTGTAAATAACAGATCAAAGTGCTAAGGTGTAATATTAGAGATTGTAGATATTTTACTTGAGATAGTAAAATAAATGCAATCTATAATATAACAACTAAATAAAACGATTTGCGAAAACAAAAAAAAGGAAAATCGTTTTGTTGAAAAAAATTGTTTTAAAAAAATCTGGAATATATTTTTTCGGAAAAGATAAGTTTTGGAATAAAAGGTTTTTTAGAAATCTCTGATTTTAAAGAAAAGAATCTGTCTATAAAAATCAGCCCTAATACTATTAGGAAACAAATATCTTAAAGAAGATAAAATCTTCTTTAAAAGATAATTGCTTGCTTAAGTTTAGGAAACTATCAAGTGGACAATTCTATCTTTGTAAAGCTTAAAAAACTGATTTTGAAAACGTGAGCCTTGACAAAGAATAAAAAGATCAGAAAATATAAAAGATACGGATTTCCAGAGAGCATTTTTCGGAAACATATCTTTGACATCTCTGAGATCAGCACTGAGATCTGTGACAGAAAAACACATATTTAAGCTCGATAAATACCTCTAAACTGCTTAACTAAGAAGCACACAAAAAGAGGATTCAAACCTTTCTGTAATTTCATATTTGATAGAGAGTGTTAAGTTGAGTTTCTAAGGAAATCAAACTTAATTTGGCAACACTTAGAGTTAGGTGTTGGGGTGCACTACTAGGGTTAGTAGTGGGGGAATTGTGTATCAAGGGTGTGATAATTGCAATTCAAAAGTAATAAAAAGAATAGTTAGGGTGGACGTAGATCTCAAAGGTGAGATTGAACCACGGTAAATTGCTTGTCTCTTCTCTTTATTACAGTCTTTCTCTTTACTATTCTAGAAAGTCTTATTGATTTAATAATACTCATATACACAACTCAAAAGCTCAGAGAAGGTCTCTGAGATTTTAAAGGAAAGTTCGATAAAATTTAGAAAATACCACACTCAATTCAACCCCCCCTTCTTGAGTGTCTCCTTGTGATCCAACAATTGGTATCAGAGCCTAATATTCTTGTAAGGTTAATCCCTAGAGAATAACTAGCATGAATTCACAAGAAGACTCCCGAGACCGACACTCGAAGTGTCCCATCTTCAACGGCAAAGACTACGGATGGTGGAAGACCAGAATGAGAATATACATTCAAGGGTCCGACTTTGAATGCTGGAAGATAATAAGAAAAGGACCCATCCCCATCCAGACGAAAGACAAAGAAGGAAAGATGATCGAGAAGGATGAGGATGACTATGACTCCGTTGACTATGGGAAGGCCGAAAAGAATTTCAAAGCCATGAGTATTCTTCAGTACGGTATTGGACCAGAAGAATACTCAAGAATCTCCGCATGCTCTACAGCAAAAGAAATATGGGACACTCTTGAGTTAGCCCACGAAGGTACGAACGAGGTAAAGCAATCACGTATTGATTTATTAGTACAACAATATGAGTTATTTACTATGAATAAAGATGAGTCAATAAAAGAAATGTTCACTCGTTTTACCATAATCACTAACGAATTACGTTCTCTTGGAAAGATCTATGCTTCGGAAGATCTGGTTAGGAAAGTCTTGAGGAGTTTGTCAGGTCGTTGGCTTCCCAAAATAACGGCTATTCAAGAAGCCAAAGACTTGACAACCCTATCTCTAGAACAATTAATTGGGTCACTTATGACACATGAACTTGTTCTTGATACAAAGGCTCCCGAACCAAAAAGCAAAGGTCTTGCTTTGAAAACTGATTTTAACGATGATGAAAGTGATAGTGATGAGGATGTTGCCTTTCTAACTAGAAGATTTAAAAGTTTTCTACAAAAGAACAAAAATTTTAACAACAAAAATGGAAACTTTAAAGGCAAAAACACCAATTTTGTTCCAAAGAAAAGTGCTACTAAATCTGGATGTTTTAAGTGTGGAGAATATAGCCACAGGATCAAGGAATGTCCCTTGTGGGAAAATGAAAGACCCAAAGACAAAAGAGAACAATCAAAAATGGAGTTCAAGAAGGCCATGGTAGCAGCCGTATGGGGAGAATCCGAGTCTGATGAAGAACAGTCAGAGGCACTGAGCCAAGAGGCAAAACTTTGCCTAAATGCAACTGAAGGATCTCAGAGAAGGTCTCAGTACCTAGATGACTCGCATCTATGTCTTATGGCGAAAACATCCACCTCTCAAGATGAGGAGAACGATACAGAGGTAAATCTCACCTCTTTGAAATCTAAGATTCCTCTATTATCCAAAAACAAACTAATTGCCTTGCTTAGCAATGTTATTGACGATTGTCAAGAAATGCGTGATGAATTTTTAAACATGAAAAAGGATTTGAAAAACATCACTAAGCAAAAAATTGGGTTGGAATTGGAATATAAGGAATTGCTGGATGATAACAAGGACATGGTCAAAAGAAATAAAGAATTGGACAAAATGATAAATGACCAAGTCGTTGAGATAAGTGCGCTAAAATATGAAAAAGCTCTCGCTAAAGAAATTGTATACAGCACTGTGCCCTATACTGAGCTTGAGGCTAAGAATCTTAACTTTGAAAAACAAATAAACGTTTTGAACTTTGAACTACTGGAACTGAAAAATGAAAATGAAAACTCCAGGGTTGACCTTATAAATGAAAGACAAGGTACAAAACTTTATGAAGATTTCGAAAAGGCCAAACATGACTTAAACACCCTAAATGACAAAAATGAAAACTTGAAAGCAACAATTGAGTCTTTGAAGGTGCAACTGCAGAAGTCAAAGATTGCCACCCCTGGTAGTAGTATACTAGACCATATGATCTTTCAAACAAACAATCGAAACAGACATGGTTTAGGATATACTGACCAGAAGCTCAGTACAGGTCTCAGAGCTAAAAACTATGAAAGAGACTTTCGAAAGCGAAAGTATGTCGATCTTCCCGAATATTTGATTTGCTATTTCTGTGGAAAAAACGGCCACATCCAAGATAAATGCACAGTCAAGAAAAATTATATGGAAAAAAATATGAAACATGCAAAACAAATATGGGTAAGAAAAGACATATTATATGCGCAAAAGAAAGAGAAGGGACCCAAGAAAATCTGGGTTCCCAAGACTAACGTTTGAAAATTTTGCAGGTGAACATGAGAGGGAGCAGCTTATGGTACTTGGACAGCGGCTGCTCACGACACATGACTGGAGACAAAAAACAATTCCTCTCATTAGTAGCCTATCAAGGAGGGTGTGTCACATTTGGCGACAATAAAAAGGGAGAAATCATTGGTATTGGAAAAGTCGGCAAATGCTTGACACACTCCATAGAAAATGTCTTGTTAGTAAGTGGTTTGAAACACAACTTGTTGAGCATATCACAGTTGTGTGATCGAGGTAACACAGTAGAATTTCATGCCAATCTTTGTAAAATTATAAACAAGGACTCAAAAGAGATGATATTAGAAGGGAAGAGAATAAATAACGTTTACATGACTTGTCTAAGCAATCTCCCTGATAATACCATCTCTTGCATGAGCGTTTTGCACGACAATCCATGGCTTTGGCATAAAAGACTCGGACATGTTAGTTCTAGATTGCTTAACAAACTTAGAAAATTGGAGTTGGTTGATGGTTTACCCTCAATAAACTTCGATTGGGAAATGGTTTGTCAAGCATGTGCTAGATGTAAACATGTTCGATCATCTTTTAAATCAAAGAAATTTGTTAGCACCTCTAAACCATTGGAACTAATCCATATGGATCTTTGTGGGCCAATGCGAGTTAGAAGTAGAGGTGGTAGCAAATACGTGCTAGTCCTTGTGGATGACTTCACTAGATATGTATGGACATTATTCATTGGTGGAAAAGATGAAACCTTCGAGGTATTTCTTGTCCATATTCGTAAAGTCCAAAATCAACTAAATTGCAAATTACTATCAGTACGCACTGATCATGGCACTGAGTTTGAGAACACTAATTTTGAAGTATTTTGCAATGAGAATGGTATTGATCATAATTTCTCCGCTCCAAGGACTCCACAGCAAAATGGAGTGGTAGAAAGGATGAATCGTACTCTGGAAGACATGTCCCGTACTATGTTATTGTATAGTGCCTTACCTAGAAATTTTTGGGCCGAGGCGGTAAATACGGCATGTTACATTTACAATAGAACTATGATTCGAAAGATTTTAAACAAAACCCCCTATGAACTTTTAAAGGGGCGAAAACCAAATATTTCTCACCTAAGATGCTTTGGTTGCAAGTGCTATGTGCATAATAACGGTAAGAACAATTTGGGAAAATTTGATCCTAGAAGTGATGAAGCAATTTTTATTGGATACTCCTCCCATAGTAAAGCCTACAAGGTTTACAATAAAAGAACAATGAGAATGGAGGAGAGTATCCACATAATATTTGATGAAACTGACCATACTGAGCAAGTAGTGCAGGTTGATGATGAGGACTTCTCAATTGGATTAATACGAGAATCATCAAATGCACCAGACGATCGTCATGCTGAAAAACGATCTGAGGTACAATCAGGGGCACAGTCAGAAGCTCTGAGAGAGGCACAGTCAGAAGTTCAAAAGAAAAATCAAATGGACAATATTCCTGAAAATGTCAATGCTATACAGAATACAGAAACAGGAATTAATAGAGATGAGATAAACTGTTCTGATTTAGAAGAAAATCAAACTCCAACCTCAATCTCAGTGGAAGGCACTGAGCAGCTCTCTGTAAAAGGCACTGTGCCTACACATCTTCCTTTCACTCCGAGAAAGTGGAAACATCAAAGCTCACATCCTACTGATCTGATTATGACAGATATTGCAAAAGGAGTACAAACAAGATCATCTCTTAAAAACTTTTGTGCTTTCAACGCTTTTATATCTGAAATTGAACCTACAAATTTCAAAGTTGCTTTAACTGACCCTGATTGGATTCTTGCCATGGAAGATGAACTTGACCAATTTAAAAGAAATGAAGTCTGGCATTTGGAACCTCGTCCCACTACTCAATCCGTTATTGGTACAAAATGGGTTTTTCGGAATAAGTTGGATGATAGTGGGATGATTGTTCGAAATAAAGCCAGACTTGTATGTCAAGGATTCAATCAATAAGAGGGAATTGACTTTGATGAGACTTTTGCTCCAGTAGCACGTCTAGAAGCTATAAGAATTCTGATTGCCTTTGCTGCCCATAAAAATATCACCCTCTTTCAAATGGATGTTAAGACCGCCTTTCTTAACAGCTATTTGAAAGAAACTGTTTATGTTGAACAACCCCCCGGTTTTGTTGACCCTGATTTTCCTAACTATGTGTTTAAACTGGACAAAGCTCTATATGGGTTAAAACAAGCTCCTCGAGCTTGGTATGAACGCTTGTCAAATTTTTTATTGGAAAATGGATTTAAGAGTGGCTCAGTGGATAGAACTTTGTTTCTAAAAACTAAGGGGGAAGAACTGTTAGTTGTTCAACTCTATGTGGATGATATCATTTTTGGGGCCACAAACGATGTGATGTGCCATTATTTTGCTGAACTAATGAAAAGTGAGTTTGAAATGTCAATGATGGGAGAATTAGGTTTCTTCCTAGGCTTGCAGATTAAACAACTGTCCACAGGAATCATGATACATCAACAAAAGTATGTGAAGGAAATTCTTAAGAAATATGGGATGGAAGACTCGAAAACTCATACCACTCCCATGGCAACAGCGTGCAAACTGGGTATTGACGACAAAGGTAATAAAATTGATGAGACGGTCTATAGAGGTATGATTGGCTCACTTCTCTATCTCACTGCTAGTAGACCCGATATTTTACATAGTGTGTGCCTTTGTGCTCGATTTCAATCTTGTCCTAAAGAGTCTCATCTTAAAGCTGTGAAGCGAATCCTTCGCTATTTAAGAGGCTCTTCTAGTCTGTATCTGTGGTACCCCAAAGAAGGGAACTTTGACTTGGTTGGTTTTTCAGATGCTGATTATGCAGGTTTTTTGGTAGATAGAAAGAGTACCTCCGGGATGGCAACTTTTATAGGACCATGCTTAATCTCATGGGCCTCGAAAAAACAGCATTCAGTTGCCCTTTCCACCGCTGAGGCTGAGTATGTCTCTGCTGCATCGTGTTGCTCTCAAATACTTTGGGTAAGGCAGCAACTCCGTGATTTCGGAGTAATTATTGACAATGTGCCTATCATGTGTGACAATACAAGTGCAATTAACATTTCAAAAAATCCGGTTCAACATTCACGCACCAAACATATTGAAATAAGATTTCACTTTTTGCGTGACAATGTTGAAAAGGGTAATATATCACTTGAATTCGTCAACACTGATGACCAAATAGCTGATATTTTCACAAAACCACTTGCTCGAGAACGTTTTGAGAAATTACGAGTGGCTTTGGGATTAATCCATGGAAATTAGTGTGCGTAATGTGCCTATGACTCTCCTAAAACTCATGTGAACTTGGATTTCAATTCATATTTATGTGCCTGTTGTGTGATAGAGTCAATGAAATATTCAATGAAAAACTCGCCTAGTCAATAATGCTGTCCTCATAGTCAAAACCTAAGTTGCCCTTTTGTAAGATCATCCAGAACATTGTAATTTCTGTGCTTTCGAAAATATCCTGAATCTGCTTTTCCAAACAAAAAGTTTTACTTGATTTCGAAAATTCTGTTAACAAAGGAAGCAAAGCTAACAAGCATGGAGATCCAACATAAAGCAGACCCACTCTCACACAATTTCCCTTTAGCCCACTCCTCTTCTTATCCCTCTTACTTAGCCCACTTCCCAAGCCCACTAACCTACCCAAATCCCACACACACCGATCCCCCCTAAACCCTGCAAACCCACTTCATTTCCTCTTTCCCACCCTCCCAAACCTTTCTCACTCCCTCGACCTCCCACCTTCCTCCCTTCCTCCCACCGTCATCAACTCTCAACCCTTCATCTCACCATGGTGAGGGTCAAGCTCAACAAACCACCCAAACGCAAAACTACCCGCAAACCACCTCAAAAACCAAAACCCATCACCACCACTCCACCACCAAAACAAAAACCCATCACCACCACTCCTGGCACGCGTCGAACCACACGCGCAAAGACATCCTCCTCTCCGCTGCTCGAGAACATGCTCGCTACTCAGACCACGCAACCATCTTCACCACCATCATCGCCGCCGGCTAGATCGTCTCCACCTTCACCACCGTCGTCGCCCCCTGCTCGATCTTCACCACCATCTTCTCCTAAGGTCGTTAAGAAGAGAAAACGAGCTGCATCTCAAAGTACTGGCATTGGTTCCCCATCAAGTTCAAACCCTACCAAAAAATCCAAAGGTGACCCAAATATTCTTCATGGTCGAATTTTTCCTAATTCTTGGTTTCGTAGGCCTGAATTTCATACTCTTTCTGATTTGGTTGCTTTACAAGGATGGAATGCTTTGCTTAGTTACTCTGATTATGTCTTTGAGTCTGAAGTTCGTCAATTCTACAATACTGTGATAATAACTGATGATTTGGCTTTTGGTGCTGAAGTTAATGGGAAGAATTTGTTTTATTCTGTTAAAGACTTTGCAGCAATTCTTGGAGTTCCTTGTGTTGGTTTAAGTGATTATAATGCCAAACATTGGCCTTTACTTTCTGGTATTGACAATGCATCAATCAGCACCTCTCTTTCTGGCCAACCTTTCACTCATGGCCAAAATTTCTCCTCCTCTTACCTTTCGGCTGATTTCAAGCTCTCTCGAATGTTGATCACCAAAACCCTCCTGCCTCGTACTGAAAATCGAGGGGATTGCTTAATCATGGATCAAGTGCTTCTTTGGCACTTTGCTCAAAACTTGCCTGTGAGTCTGCCCCATCTCATTCTTCACCATATTAAACACATTCAATCCTCAAATAGTTCCTTTCTTCCCTATGGGGTTTGGCTTACTAGATTGTTTAGAGCTGCTAAGGTTATTCAGGATGATGATCAGGGTATGTCTCCTAAAGATATCATGCATGATGGGATTCTTACCAAGATGGACTTGTGTGTTTTGGGTGGCGAGTTGCTGAAAAAGGATTATCTGGGATTTCGGCCTCGTGAGGCATGTGTGGGTTGCTTGAAACTTCATGATTGTGTTCTAAAACAGGGGAGGCAGTTACAGCAGCTTGTGGCACAGATTCGTGTTCAGGAGAGGCGCCATCGCCAAGTCATGTCCCTTCTTGCCATATCAGCTTCTCGTTAACTCCATTGCTGCTTGTGGTTTCTTTTGCTCTGTTGGTGATGCACTATCTTTAACAAACTTTTTTTCTTAGCTGCTTTTGGAAATATTTTGTGACTGATGATCTAACTTTTGGGATTGTGAGTTGGTTTAACTGTAGCACCAGCATCACTAGATTATTGTGCTAGAGCCATTTCTGCCTTTATTTGTCTACTCTTGATATGCTTGGCACTGGATGTATTTTTTTTTTTATCCTCCTTTTTGATAATGTCAAAAGGGGGAAGACTAGGCACTTACATAACTGTTTCCTAAGAAGATCCCATGTTCTTTATAGTATATATGCTATTGGGCCTATTGTTATATGCTGTTGTTTTCCCAAGTAATTATAATACATGATGCATCATTTGAGGGGGAAATATTTGAATATGTTTGTCATCATCAAAAAGGGGGAATTTGTTAGACTTGGGACTTTATGTCCTATATACTTTTGATGATGATAAACATAAATAGTTGATCTAACATGTTTGGTGAAGTTTTTGTTGCAGATGCCTAGACGAAGTCTCGAAGAAACTCTTGTCAAAAGCTTTAGACTAAGGACATTTGTAAAAATGTGTGTTTGTAAATAACAGATCAAAGTGCTAAGGTGTAATATTAGAGATTGTAGATATTTTACTTGAGATAGTAAAATAAATGCAATCTATAATATAACAACTAAATAAAACGATTTGCGAAAACAAAAAAAAGGAAAATCGTTTTGTTGAAAAAAATTGTTTTAAAAAAATCTGGAATATATTTTTTCGGAAAAGATAAGTTTTGGAATAAAAGGTTTTTTAGAAATCTCTGATTTTAAAGAAAAGAATCTGTCTATAAAAATCAGCCCTAATACTATTAGGAAACAAATATCTTAAAGAAGATAAAATCTTCTTTAAAAGATAATTGCTTGCTTAAGTTTAGGAAACTATCAAGTGGACAATTCTATCTTTGTAAAGCTTAAAAAACTGATTTTGAAAACGTGAGCCTTGACAAAGAATAAAAAGATCAGAAAATATAAAAGATACGGATTTCCAGAGAGCATTTTTCGGAAACATATCTTTGACATCTCTGAGATCAGCACTGAGATCTGTGACAGAAAAACACATATTTAAGCTCGATAAATACCTCTAAACTGCTTAACTAAGAAGCACACAAAAAGAGGATTCAAACCTTTCTGTAATTTCATATTTGATAGAGAGTGTTAAGTTGAGTTTCTAAGGAAATCAAACTTAATTTGGCAACACTTAGAGTTAGGTGTTGGGGTGCACTACTAGGGTTAGTAGTGGGGGAATTGTGTATCAAGGGTGTGATAATTGCAATTCAAAAGTAATAAAAAGAATAGTTAGGGTGGACGTAGATCTCAAAGGTGAGATTGAACCACGGTAAATTGCTTGTCTCTTCTCTTTATTACAGTCTTGCTCTTTACTATTCTATAAAGTCTTATTGATTTAATAATACTCATATACACAACTCAAAAGCTCAGAGAAGGTCTCTGAGATTTTAAAGGAAAGTTCGATAAAATTTAGAAAATACCACACTCAATTCAACCCCCCCCCCTTCTTGAGTGTCTCCTTGTGATCCAACAGTAAGGATCTATATTTTCTATACTAAATACTAAAGTAAAATCCATTGTCGACATATTGCAATTGCCTTAATTTATGGGTCATGTATTGTGAAACTATAAAGTGTTTGCCACGTGTTTGCCACAGGAAGATTAGTTTCCTCTATAAATTAAAATACAATTTCTCATTCTCATTTGCCCTAAAAGATCGAGTGCCTGTTCTCATTCTCACTATCATCCAATCTGTTTTCATTCCCGAATTCGTTAGCATCTCCTATAAAATTACCGTTATTCATTCTTTTTGTTCAACTTTCATATTTCTAGTAAACTTTATGGCTGCAATGAAATAATGTTATCTTGATAACATATCAATGTCTAGATCGTGCAAGTTTGTAAAAGGAATCCCATCAATTTTATATAAGAGTATTTTCACAACTGTGATAATTCGAACAATATTCCTGCTCCAAAAATGAATGACGATCGTGTTATAGTTATGATAATCACAAAAAAAAATCATGGCAAGGTTATTATTAGTGTGTTTTTCAAGATTATATTTGATTATTATGTATTTCAGAATTCATGTTATATCAATTTAATTTCGTGTAATGAAATGAGAATAAAAAGTTGTTTCAATTTGTTTTCCTTATATAAATGAAGATCAATACAACTCATTCGACCACCAAAGAATGCAATTAGAAGAAGGAAAAACTTAAGATAAACAGATTATAAATACTACTTTCTCCGTTTCGCAATACTCGCAACGTTTCTTGTTTGCACACTATCTAATGCAATACTTTGAACTCTAATATCTCTTATTATTTATAAGTAAAAATTATAAGAGTTTGATAGTATGATATTATGCATTAAAATAAGACCCCACTTGATTATATTTTTCTTACAATGCTAATAAGACCCCACTTGTAGTAATATGAGATTGATAGATGAATAACGGTTGTTATGCTAATGTTGCGAGTATTGCGAAACGGATGAAGTATATAATTGAGGATATTTAGATAGACATATTTTAAGTACTCCATATAACTTAAGTATATTATTGCGTGGCGGACCTAGGATTTTAGTATTGGATGTCAATTATAGATTTTGAAATTGATAATTTGAGGTAGCAAACTCGAAATCTGACACAATATTGTGACATTTTAGTAGGCTGATAGAGAGAAAAGTAAAATAATAATTTTAAATTGGTTAGGGTCTTTCTTTCGGCTTATTTTTTCTTATAAGAATTTATAAGGATTAAAAAGACTTTATTCAATCTTATTAGACCTCATGCTAAATAAGTACTACCTCCGTTCCATATGTATTGCAACTTTTGACATTTTACACTATTCATACACTCCCCTTTGACCTTCTTTTGCAATTTATACATAAGGATAAATATAGTCATGTGGGATCTTGTTAGATTTGTCACGGTATATGCTTAATTAATATCAACTTTTTATAATTTTTATTCAAATAAAATTAGAGATATTAGCATCCAAAGTAGTGCATTGAGAGGCGTAAAATTCCCTATATAACAGTACATATAGAACGAAGGTAGTATAACGGATCCCTTTCAAACCCTTGCCTCCTACTGCTGATCCGTTGAGGATAATTCCAATGTACATAGATTATCGTTTCACATTAATAGTGGGAAATTGGTAACATGACTGGGTACGGGGGAGTAGCCGAGTAGGACGAATCAATGAGACACGTGAGTAGCATGAGTGGCTTACTGGTAGACAAAAATCTAAGGGTAAAATATTGGTTATGGACTTATGGTGCCGCAAAAGATGGATAATAAGCTTCAAGTGACATTGACAATTCTTTATATAGTCATTACTCATAGCTCATATTTGAGATTACTAGTAGTGGAACCAACGCGTGATACGCACGGTTCCTCAAAAGGTGAGCTTTATCTACGGGCAACATTTTACATGTGAAATAGAGATAACTATGTTTGGAGTAAAATGGTGCTAAAATAGTTTTTTCTTTTTTAAGCCAAACGCTTATGAAGATTTCAACACTCTAATTTTAACTTTTGAAATAACTTTGCCTATGTTGGATAAAATAGTATTAAATGGCAGTGTAATATTTGCGATTACTAACCGCACATTTTCATTCATAGTACTTTTTTACTGTAAACTTTATGCAACAATTTCCATATTGAATATAGATTAGAGGACTTAAAACCTTCACATTTTGGGTTTAAAATGGAGGGAGAAATAGCAAGATGGCTCTTATTCTTTGTTTTGTTTTATAAATTCTCTCGTCTACTATAGAATTTCTAAAAGAAAAATTAGCACAAACTTGACATTTATTTGCACTCTTAAGAGTTGCATACTTTGCAGTAACGAATAAGAACAATCATAATAGTAACTAATAATATTAGAAGCTTAAAATTGCTATGAAATAGCAGCATAAAGTTGCATTACATGAGTTAGTTTGTAACTGAGTTGGCAAAAGGAATCATAAGAGTAGCCCATTATAGGAGTAACACAACATAATCCAAATAATTGTTTAGCAGTGAACACCAAAAAAATTGGTTCATAAAAGTTTTCAAAAACAATCCTCCCTGTATTGAACACAAGGATCTTATAGGGAAAAATCCTTGTGATTACTAAAGGGTCTTCACATTTTTTGTAGAGTTGAAGTGCCAAATTACAAAAGGATTGATAGATGGAGAAAGCTTATTCAATGGCAACTGCTCTTTACAGGCATGAAGCATGTGACTGGGTGATAAATCCAACTGGGTGGTTGGGCCAACTTGGAAGAGCACTTCTTACGTTTTGAGTTGAATGAATTCTTCAGGTGATACTTCAGATTGCTCCTGCAATAGATAGTACATATCTTGTTGTATAAACTAATCCATGTGTCAGAAAAGATGAAGCAAATTGGTAATTGGTATGTGGCTCATGCCTTAAACATGTATTAGAGGTTGTAATAATTATTGAAGAATTACTTTATCTGGTTATCTTAAATACATGACATATCATGTTCTTACAATAAAAGACAATGACACTTATTAGGGATTTATAAATGGGTAATGTTGCTCCAATACCTAATCAAAGGGCACTACGATACCAACCAAAAAGATAGTTGTAGTTACTGGACGACGAAATGGATTTTGAGATTTATTAACATTCTCTAAAAGAGGAACAGTTAGTAATCCCGCAGGTATTGAAACCATTAAAAGAATGCCTAATAACTTATTAGGTGTTTCGGGTACAAGAAACACAATGAATTTGTAGTTTGGGGAAGTCCAATTTTCAGCTAGGGTAGTAACCAAATAAGTCCAAGGTTTTCGAATCCCGGCACCTGCAAAACCGAGCACCGTGAACTACCCCGGGGATGTTCCCGGGATCGGCTCTCCGATGCTTAAGTCAGATCTAATCTCAGAAATCAGAAAGAATAGTGCTAGTAAATGCTCTGCAATATATGGAAAAACGTACCTGAATGATCAGATGAGAGTACTATTTATAGGTAGTACTGATGTGATGTCATCTGGTGAAGATGATGATGTCATGAAAGCATTTTTGTCAGTGGGCTTGACTGAAGGCTTGTACTTTTTGGCCTGAAAGGTTAAGGGTATTTTAGTCATTTCACCGGTTAGGTGGGCCATGACTGGAATGGGCCCAAACATTAGCCCCACGCTCTACGTTGTAGTTTTGGAATCATGATGGGACTGCGATGTGAAGCGAAATATTTTGCTTTTGCTTTGAAAACTCGACGTATACCCTTGCTCAGGATGGAGAAGGAATTCCACCTATCCTTGTGCAGGGCATAAAATGGAATTCGACGTACCCTTGTTCAGGGCATATAATGAAATTCGACTGGCCTCAAGTTCGACTGATCTCAACTTCGACTGACCACAAATTCGACTGGCCTTAACTTCGACTGACCTCAACTTCGACTGACCTCAAGTTTGTTGATTTCGAATGGCCACTTCTCGTTCAAAAAACCTGTTATACTCGACTTGTATTTTGTATTTAATGAATGACCTCCAAAGATTGACTTGCTTGCTGACTTTGAGGCGCGTCCCTTTAGGAAGTAAAGGGGCCTTCGAAATCTTAAAATGTGTAAACAATATTTCCTTAAACTCCATTACCAGCTTGATAAACAAAGAAATTTTAGCCAAGGACTAAGTATCCACCACACACCAAAACCGAGGAATGCTGAGTTAGGATTTTGTCATTTAGTGCATGAATTAGTGCATTTGTTTTTGGCATTTCTCACGCCTAGTTTGTTGATGCCATGCATGATGCGTGTGATTATGATGATGCTCATCATTGGCATCACACCATTAATTCACAAGTCAACATTTTCTCTTTTTTTGTCTCTTTTTTTTATTTTCTTTTTCTAATGATCAGTGGCTTCACTGTTTCCTTCTCTTTCTTGTACAGCAGCGCGAGTATGGTTTTAAAGCCATGGAACTACTGTGTTTGAGCACATGAGATTCATTTTGTAGCTTGTCTATTGTGAAGCCTTCGAATCATGCATTAGCAACGTGATGGGTCGACTCGAAGTGGGTATCAATTGCTATGAGCTGCTTCGGCTTATCAGCTCGAGAACTTATTTTTCACGCTTACCCCTAGCTTGAGGGACATAGATCGAGGCACTAGTGCACCAATGCGGACCCAAATGACATTAACTCGATCATGTATGTTGCGGCCCGAGGTGTATCCTCACGTAACTCGAGTGACTTCCAAAGCTCGAATTGAAGAACTTGGGAACTTCGAGTGACCTCCATGTTCGAGTGACTTTAGCATTCGAGTGACCATAACTTCGAGTGAGTAACTTCGAATGGGTACTCTTCGAGTGTCCTCCCTATGAATGGGTACTCTTCGAATTGCATCACCCTCTTCGTGGCTGCCATGCCCCAACCTTACTTATAGCAGCTCGAGCACGCAGCAAGATCATGTATTAATGATCAGTTAACTCGATCATGCAACGATGATCGCCATTGTATGTGACTTGATCATGTGATGACGATAGTGTATATACGGTAGGATGATCATGCAACTTTTCTTTTTGACCAAATCATAGGGTGATGATGGGATGATGCTCTTTTGTAGTTACTCGAAGCGTGAAGATGATGATGGTGCTCGAAGTATTGATCAAGTCATGCGATCACATGGCTTGATCTCATGATGATGATATATGCTCGAGGAGCAGGAGCAGCAGCTCCTAGTTCGGACGAGGAGCTGCGGGCAGTTCGAGCGAGGAGCTGCAGGCATTTCGAGCCCCCTTTTCATCATAAGCTCGAGGTTTATTTGATCACGACCCAGATGATGAAACTCGATCGGGTGTAATCATATGGTTATTTTGTCAAAATCATACGATGATGATGATGATGCATGATCGAAGCCCTTAAACCGTATGATGATCAAGCTCGAAGGTTACTTGATCATATGATGGTGATGATGATGTGGCCTGATCATGTGGCTTGATCCTGCTCGAATACTTCCTCTATGTTTGGTGATGCGTCTAAAACTCGAGGTACAATGCACGTCCGCAGATTTTCCTTCATGCTAACTCGAGGTACGAGTCTGATTTAAACTTTTATTCTTATAAAACTCGAGGGGCATGATGAACCATCTTGGATTTTTGCTCAACCATCCAAGCTCGAGGAACCATTAGCTCGCTGCTCGCAAGACCCATGCTTCTTCGAACTATGCACCAGCTTTACCATGCCCATGCGCTACTTCGAACCACGCACTCACGCATGGCAGCACCTTTCGACCATTTCGAACTCTCCTACCAACTTCTATGAAGCATATAGTAGCTCGAGCGCTCAAATGATACCCAGCAAGAAGAGATGACCGAGGCACCTTATTAATGAGTAAGGAAGGGCAACCAATCCGTGAGACTAACCTCGAGCATGCCAACTCGAAGAAGGTACTTCGAATAACATGGTCAAGTATCCATAACTCTTACGCATAGTGACCCGGGGTTAACTTGATCATGTAAAGATGATCCTAAAACTCGATCAGGTATGATGGTGTATGCTCGAGGTACTTATATTTTGGAAGATTAAGAATCTCGAGGTTGAACTGAACCAACTATGAATATCTTGATCATTTGCAAAAAACTCGAAAGGCTTGATCCTGTGAAAAAAATTCGAAAGGCTTGATCAAGGAGCTCGAAGACATGGCCGCAGATTGGAGTTGGCTTGTTAAGTGCCGATCATGCGGCTTGATCATGTGATTTAAGTTGAATGATGATAATGATGTATATACCACTCTATCCTGAAGATGATCATGTGCTTTGATTATATTATTATGCTCGAAGTCCTATCATTGATTTTTAACCAAATTTTAGGTGTCTCCATACAGCTCGAGGCATCCTCAGTTGGAGATATATTTGGAATTCGAATTCTTGATCATTTTGATATTTGATCATATGGCTTGACCATCATGCGATGATGATGATTAAACTGACTTGATCAAGGAATGGTGTTAATCATACGGCTTCATCATGCGATGATGATGATCATGGGGCTTTGCCTTGTGATGATGAATTCAACCTCGATGACGAGAAGCTTTAAGGCTTTCTATAACGCCCATGCTCGACAGACATGATGAAGTATGATGTTGTATTGATTCCAACTCGAAGGGCGAAGTTGTAGGTACTTCGAGTATAAATAACACCTAACCGAGTCGAGAAGGGGCCGCTTGAGTATGGTTCTTGTGTCTGTTTTAGACTTTGAACGACATGCACTTCGAATGGGTGTATAGCTCGACTAGTAATGGAACTCACCCGGACTTCGAATGGTGTGGCTTCTGTTTCGAGAGTTTATTAGATAAACACTTCGACGTATGCTTAATCAAAAAACTCGAATGACATCGTAACATCGAGCATTTTCGGAACTTGAGTGACTTTCACAAGACTCGAGTGTCTTCAACTTAGAATGGCCTCATGCTTCGAATTTCGTATTGAGCTACTGATGCCTCTTCGAATTCCATATTGAGCTACTTACGCCTCTTCGAATTCCATATTGAGCTACCAACACCTCGATATTAGTTGTTTAGAAGGGACTCCCAAGCCTTTGCTCCGTACTTAGTATGCTCGATAGCATCATTATTAGCCCCACGCTTTTCGTCGGAGTTTAGGATTTTGATGAAACTTCGATGTGGAGCGGAATGCTCTTGCTTGTGATATTCGACAAAGCCTTTCTCATGGCTAAGTAGATAATTTCAACGTACCCTGGTTAAGGGTTTTGATGAAAATTTGACCATACTCCTCTTGGGTGTCTTCGAAAATTCGAATACCCTCACTTTGGGTGCCTTAGACAGTTTCGAACACCTTCATCTTGGGCGCCCTAGAAAACTTCGAACACCCTCATCTTCAGTGTCCTAGAAAAATTCGAACACCCTCCATCTATGAGTGTTTGAAAAAACTCGAACACCCTTCTCTTTCCTTGGGTGCATGAAAGAATTCGAACACCCTCTTCCTCCCTTGGGTGCAAGAGAAAATTTGAACACCCTCTTCTTTACTTGGATGCATGAAAAATTCGAACACCCTCACTATGGGTGTCTTAGAAAAACTCGAATAGCACCATCTTAGGTGTCTCATCCAAACTCGAACACCTTCCTCTTTCCTTGGATGTATGGAAAAAACTTCGAACACCCTCACTATGGGTGTGTATGAAAAACTCGAACACCCTCGTCTTTGGTGTCTCAGAAAAATTCGAACACCCTCTTTATGGGTGTGTATGAAAAACTCGAACACCCTCATCTTCGGTGTCTCAGAAAAATTCGAACACCCTCTTCTTTGGGTGTTTCGATAAACTCGAACACCCTCGCTATGGGTGTGTATGAAAAACTCGAACACTTTGCTCCAAGACGACTTCGAGGTGGACGCCTTGAATATGAGATTTCCTTAGAGGTTGCCTGGTGAGGGCTAATGAGTACTACACTCAATTTGCTCGAAGTGGTTGCCTTATAGAAGGGCTTTTAGACTTAGAAAATATTTCAGATTTTTCGAGTAACCTCATTCGATGCATGCTCGTACTAGGGGACTCCTCATTTAGTCCGAGGTAGTTGCATGCCTTGAACGAGTGACACTTTTCGTATGTCATTGCTCGAATGACCTCTACTCGAATTAGCTCGGTTAGGGCTAATGAGCCTCAGGTTCATCCGAGGTAGGTGTCTTGTTGGAAGGGCTTTCCTTTGCTCGTGGTGGTCTGGTTAGGACTAATGAGTGTCATACTCACTTTGCTCGAGGTGGGTGCCTTGTTGAAGGGCTTTGAGACTTCGAGGGAGCCTGGTTAGGGAGAATGAGTCATGTGCTCACTTGGCTCGAAGTAGGTGCCTTGTTGAATGGCTTTAATACTTAGAAAATATTTCATAGCATTTTGAATGAGGGATGTCCCTTGAGAAAGCTCGAGGTAGCTCTGTTAAAGAAATTGTGTGTTTCTTTTAAAGAGTTCGAGGTAGCCCCGGTGAGGCAGGGATGATATTGCAGGATTTGTTCGACGTAGCCCCGGTTAGGGGAGTGGAGGCGTGCCACGTTTAATTCGACGTAGCGTCAATGTTAAGTGACCTGTTAGGTCTAAAAGAAATTAATAACTAAATAGTTCTCAAATGACCTGCTAGGTCATGTTTCATTTCATAACTTGGTCATTTACAAGATCTTTTTGACCGGTTAGGTCGCGACATTTTATAAGTCTAAGACAAAACAAAGTTCAGCATGGCAGATTTCGATATCCTCTTTGACCGGCAAGGTCGAGGTACCATTAGCCCCTGTATATGCCTCGTTGAGCGGTTTGATGATCAAGAGACGTACCCTTCGGTCTCATTGCTTTTCGACTCAGGTTCTCTCTTCTTATCAGTTCGACGCTCATCCCATGGATTTTTTAGATATTTGTTCAATTTTCCTTCATAAGCGAGCTTATCTAGGGCTCTCTTTAATTCACGACAGTCGGTTGTATGACCACAATCTCGATGGTACTCGCACCATAACTTCTTATCTCTCCTGAAATTCGACGTCTTGATGGGAGTGGGTTTGGGAAGCACAGACTTCTCCTTCAAGTCAAGGTATATTTCTCGTCGATTGATGTTATAACGAGTGCCGTGACCTCCGTCCGAGTGTCGATGTCTCCTCAACCTATCAGACATGCCATCCTTAAAATTCGATAACTCATTCTTCCTCTTGGTCCTTCCTTCGTCTTGTGTGGACTTGCAGATGTCCGATGCTTGAATGAACTTTTGTGCTTGCCTCATTGCATCAGCTAAGGTGAGAGTCTCTCTCATAGCGAGCTCGAACTTGAACCGTCCAGGATGGAGGTCATTCATCAATGCCGTAACGGCAACTCCATCTTGGAGGTCGGAGACCTTGAGGGATTCTTCATTGAACCGCTTGATGTAACCGCTTAGGCTTTCTCCTTTTTGCTGAAAAATCGACATCAAGTGCACACTGGTCTTTTTGTGGCGTTTCGTTGCAATGAAGTGCTGGGAGAATAGGGCCTCGAGAGCCGAGAAGCTAGTGATGATGCCACAAGGTAGGCTGGTGAACCAATTGAGAGCCAACCCTTTGAGGGTGGTCGGGAAATACCTACACCATGTGGCCTCAAAAAAGGTTTGCACGCTCATTTGTGTTTTGTACGCTGCCAGGTGGTCGGTTGGGTCGGTAATGCCTGAATAATGCTCGATCATGGGGATCTTGATTTTGCCCGGGTTAGGGGTCTTCATGATGTGCTGACTGAGGCGATATATGTGCCACTGCTGAACCAACTCGAAAACCTGACTCAGCTATCTCTTCTGGATCTTCGACATTGTGTTGGACCTCAATTCTCGGTGTGTAACGGTTAGTCAGCAGGTGAGACTGCTCTGAGATGCGAGTGGCAACCGAGTAATTCGAATTCCCTACGTGGGACTATTCTCTTATCTTCTCGATAATCTCCCGGGCGTCGAAGTTCTTACTCCTCCTCTGTTTCTGTTGTATGATACGTCGAGCGTCATCTTGGTTTGGCGACATGATAGATTTCCCTTTCGAAGCAGCAGGTATCCTCTTCGAGGGGCCAGCAGCAACGTGCTCCGTTAGGGCACGTTTTGGGTGTGCTACCCTTCGATGAGCCTGCGGCTGATCTAGGACTGTCCCTTGGTCAGGGGGAGTAGTCCGTTGACTCTTCATTACTGAGACGAGTTGTTGCATGACGGTGGTCATGTGCCTTTCCATTCGGAGTTCAAGTTGTCGAAGGTCTGAGTAAGTTACTGCTGGTGGAGGAGCCTCGAAAACTGCGTCAGCCTGGCTTCCAGTACCTTGGACGTCAGTTTCGTCCTGATATCACGTATTTATATAGAGTTTTCTCCCTTATTTACAAGCTAATTTGTGCGTCATTGAAGCTCTTGGGAGCTATTTTGTGCTAACTATCATATATAGTTGTGATTTCGTGTTTTAGTATTGAATTGCAGGTTTTAGGGAGTTTTCTCCCTATTTCCGAGCCAATTGGAAGCAACCACGGCTTTACGAGATGTTATGAGGCACGTAGGATGGCTCACGAGCTTTATGGGTAGTTTAGGAGGTCCCAAGACCCCTAAACGTGAAGTTTAGAGAGCCAAAGAGTCAAAAAGGAGGATTCCGTACTCTGATCGGGCAAAAATGGCCCGATCGGGCAAAAATACATTGATCGGGTATTGAAGTTGCGGACCCGATCGGGCAAGGCGTGCCCGATCAGATCGGGCGAACATCAATGCACCAGACCCGATCAGGCGTAGTGTACCCGATCGGGCTGGATGCTCCTTGGTCTTATTGTGACGCTGCGGACTAGGAGAGCACGCTGATGATATTTGTGTGAGGACCCGATCACAGACCCGATCGGGTGCTGGATCGGGTCGACCTCGTTTTTGCTTTAAATGCTGCGCTGCTGCTACGAAGGCCCAGGAGCCAAGTGGGTGCTATTTGGTATTTGACCCGATCGGGTGGAGGCCTCAGGCCCGATCGGATCTGGCGCACCTATTCGCGGATTTTGGCTTTTTGTTTCCGTTTTTATTGAACTTGAGGGGGTATTATAAATACCTTTTTTCCTCATTATTTAGGGACACCTTTTATTCATCTTTTTACTGCTTTAGACTCTAGTTTATTTCTCATTGTTCTTAGTCTAGTTTAAACACTTTAGATTAATCTAGAGGTGATCAAACCTATTTCGATTTCAATAAAAGTTCCTGTTTTCCGTCAATTGGTACTCTTTCCTACCCTAATCTCTTTTGTTATTCTTGATTGCTTAATTTATTTATTTAATCGTTCATGATGCAATTGTTAGGGTTTCATATTAGTTTTGTCGTTGTTAATTCGATCATGTCTGAGTAGTCTCTTTCTAGGGTGTTAGATAGGAAAGCCATGTTTATACCATGATTGTGATTTAGATTTCTATCAATTTCTAGGGCTTGATTAGGGTGATTGTGATGTGGTTTGTTCATTATTGAGTAATTAATGTTATTGCGCAATTTCATTGGTTGCTTGTGGTTAATAGTTGTTTGCACAGATCCGTCTTACGACTAGAGGCCTAGGACACATCAGTAGTTCTGATTACGTCAGTGAACATGCGGCGTATGTTGAACTATGAGCGTTGAGTCTTAACCATAGCTCAACACATGCTCTAATCCCCCGACTCTTGACTTAGGTTTTGATAGTAGTTGACCCTATTTGATTGGTATAAGCATGGTAGACCGACCTAATACCCTAGACTTTTATTCCATAGTTAATTCCTTGATTTATTTCGTCTTCTTTAGTTTAATCATTAGTTCAGTTAATTCTTCCCTGATTTCATCTGAAGTAGCTGAATTGGTTGAATATTAATTTAGAAACTCTGTCTCCCTGTGGATTTGACCCTGCTTCCATTGACTACCATAGTTAGAGGACTGTAGGTTTATCTTTGATTAGGTGATACGACTAAAACCTATCAAATTTTGGCGCCGTTGCCGGGGAGACGGCTAGTTTTCTAAGTTTTTATTTGATTATTTGGTCTACTTCTCTGTGCCTCGTTGGAACTTCATTGTTCCAATTGAGGTACGTTTTACTGCTTCTTTTTGTTTGTTTTGTATGCCCAGGTCTCAAAGAAACGGTTCCCCCATTCCAGCGGACCCCGATCTTACTAGGACAATCAGGCAGATCCGAAAGAAAAATCAGAAAGAAAAGCAGCCTGTTCAGCTGAACACCTCTGGAACAGACACCTTGAGTTCAGTCATGTCAAAGTCACTGAAGTCATATGGGGTGCCCAACCCAGATGGTCTCTCCACTGGACCTACTATGCCCACCATTGCCGCGGCAAATTTCGAAATTAAGCCTGGACTCATCAGCATGGTCCAGCAAAATCAGTTTGGTGGGCATCATACTGAAGATCCGGCAAATCATCTGCAACGGTTTCAACAACTTTGTCGAACCGTTAAACATGCCGGCGTCACTCCAGATCAACTAAAGGTCATGTTGTTCGAGTTCTCATTGAGGGATAGAGCCCAGAAATGGTTGAACGACGTGAAAGAAACAGAATGGAGTGAGATTTCTGCTGCATTCCTGAGAGAGTATTATCCACCCACAAAGACAGCAGAAATCAGAAATAAACTAGCCACGTTTTCCCAAGAGCCTGATGAAACATTACGGGAAGCGTGGGCTAGGTTTAGGGATTTACAGAGAGAGTGTCCACACCACAACATGGACAAATGGTTCTTGACGCAGACATTTTACAATGGTCTACAGCCTCAGACGAAGAGTATTGTTGATTCGTCTGCAGGAGGAGTTTTTCTGGATAAGGAAGTGGATGTAGGCTACGAGTTTCTATCAAACCTCGCAGCCAATGATCATTCCACTTCCCGAAGCCTCACGAGGAAGGTACTGGAGGTAGATGCCATTGCATTATTGACTTCGTAGATGGCGAAGGTGAGTCAGCAGATTAACACCTTCAATTCCTCTTCCTCGGCAGCACCTCCTTTGAGCATTAATGCTATGTCTGCCATAGCACCCATTACCTCATCTTACTGTGAGGTATGTGGTGTTCAGGGTCACTTTGGGCATGACTGTCAGTTCAGTCAACTTCAGATGGAGCAAGCAAATGCCTTCCAACAGAGACCACAAAATTTCCAACCTCCACATAGCTACCAAAACCCACAAAACCACCATCCTCCACCTCCACAAAACCATTCCAAACCCTCTTACTACCAAGCCCCACAAAATTTTCAAATACCCCCATCACAAAACTTCCAAAACCACAATAATTTCCAAACTCCACAAAATTTTCCCACCCCACCTCCACAAAACAACAACCCACAAGAGCCTCCCATATCTGAAGTGATGAAACTGATGTTAAGCATGCAAAAGGCAAATGAGGAGGCACAAAGAGCCCAAGAGCGACATATGCTAGCCATGCAAAGATCTAATGAGGAAGCACAAAGAGCCCAAGAGAAGCACATCAAACTTCTCGAAGCTCAAGTTGCACAATTAGCAAGCTCTAATGCTCAGAGGAGGCAGGGGGAATTGCCAGGGCAACCCGTTCAGAGAGAACATGTGAATGCCATCACTCTTCGTAGTGGCATTGCATATGATGCCCCTTTAGTGCCCGTTGATGAGGTTACCCCAACTGCAGGGAAGAAGAGGGTGGTAGAGGAAGGAAAAAGGAAGAATTCGACGTCTGAAGTCGATTTGTCTGCAGAAGCCTAACAGACAGCGAAGAAAAAGGAGCAGGTTTCTGAAACGCCTTTTACACCAAGGCTACCTTTTCCTCACAGGATGCAACAGTCCAAGGTCGATCAGCAGTTTAGTAAGTTCTTGGCTATGGTCAAGAACCTTGAGGTAACGATTCCATTCACAGATTTAATTACCCAAGTGCCTGTTTATGCCAAATTTCTGAAAGACATGATCACCAAGAAAAGAAACTTTGGTGGGATAGAACGTGTCGCTCTTACTGAAGAGTGTAGTGCTTTTATCCAAAATAAAACCTCACTAAAGTTAAAAGATCCTGGTAGTTTTTCTATACCCTGCCATCTTGGACCGATTTTTATTGACAAGGCTTTGTGTGATTTAGGTGCTTCTGTTTCTGTTATGCCATTGTCTGTTTATAAGAAACTGAACAGTGGAGCCCTTTAAATGCACACAAATCACTTTACAGATGGCGGATCGTTCTATAAAATACCCTTTAGGTGTTTTAGAGGACGTTCCTATTAGGGTAGGGAAATTCTATATTCCTGTTGATTTTGTGGTGTTAGATATGGATGAGGATGCCCAGATTCCTATTATCTTGGGTAGGCCGTTTTTGTGTACTGCTGGTGTTGTCATTGATGTCAAGTCTGGGTCTTTAACTCTGAGTGTTGGTGATGATAAAATGATTTTTAAACTAACCAATGCTGTTAAGGCACCTATGCTTGAACAATCTTGTTGCAGGGATGAGGTTTTGGATGAAGCAGGTGTGGAGAAGACTCCAATTCCACCTAAGGTTGCCTCACCGTCTGGAGGCATAGTCAAGAACATTTGGAGAAGAAAGATTTTTGATGAGGGTGGCACTCATTGCCAAGCCCCTCCTATTTGAGAGATGGAGGATTATGGTCGTGCGGGACCTTTATAAACCAGCGCTGTGCGAGAGGCAACTCGTATTCTTTCCCTTTTTCCTTTTCTTTTCATTTTTTTCTTTTTTTTCTATTTTTATTTTTTTTCTTTTTGTGAGCGAGAGTGAGGGCACTAACATTGTTTTTCCTCTTAGCATAGTCCTTATCACCTTTTGGCATTGAGGACACTGCCAAGTTCAGCTTGGGGGAGGAATTCTGTTTGTATTCCCTATCTCTTTCACTGCTTTCTAGGATAGATTTACTGCTTTTAAAAATACTGAAAAAATCAAAAAAAAATATGGTCCCCATGACTGGTTTAGTTGTCTCCTTGTGCCCCTTGCTGTGCTCTATTTGAAAATGATTTGACTTTGTTTTTTGGATAGCTGGGCATTTGTGATCTTGAGGCTATGATTTGATGTTTGATTGCTATGATTTAGAGCATTTTTGGATTATATTAGACCACTTTGTGCTGCATA
This sequence comes from Patellifolia procumbens, assembly GCA_947645195.1. Taxonomy (NCBI): domain Eukaryota; kingdom Viridiplantae; phylum Streptophyta; class Magnoliopsida; order Caryophyllales; family Amaranthaceae; genus Patellifolia; species Patellifolia procumbens. The sequence continues at coordinate 9,734,982 of CANSGD010000144.1, forward strand.
CCTGAATTGGTTAGACTGTGAGGCCTCTTTGTAGCCTATTGGATTCATATTATTATCCAGTCTATTCTTGTGTGTTAGTTCCTCTTTAGTGGATTGATCTTGACTTTGACTTCGTACTTGTCTGATTTTAGATGACTTGTAGCATTTGCTGTGATAGAGGCGTTCTTTTGTCTTATTCTTGAGCTTCAGAGTGAATTTTTGATATACTTTTATCCTCCTTAGCCCCGATGAGCCTAATGACTTGTTTCGTGTTACTTAAACCCCTATTATGAGCCCAAAGCCTTCACTCGATATTATTCCAAGCCTAGCTTGGGGGAGCTTTTGTATGGGTTGAGTTTGAGATTGGTTTGTTGGTTTAGTTTGGTTTTTAAGGAATTTAAAAGTGTATTTGCTGTGGTTTGAGAGTGAGAAAAAGAAAAGAAAAAGCAAGTCTAGAGTTGCGTGAATGAAGTTCAGAAAAATGAAAGAAAAATGAAATGGAAACTCAAAAGAATTTTAGTTCTTTCATTCACGTACGTTCATAAAGGAATATTCGCTCCATTGCTAGAAAATTGGGTTTGTTATGAGCTTTTCATTGATTTATGAGAGTTGGGTTACTTTACATGGTTTTATGGTGATTGTTGGGAGTTGTGTAGGCCATCTTAGGCCTTGTTTGAATGATTTATGCTCCCCCTTTCTTGGTTTTTCCACCACATTACCCAAAAGTATCCCCTACCTCTCACCTAAGCCCCATTACAACCCTATAAAGTCCTCTTGAGTTTGTGTCTGCATTATTCATTTGATTGATTTCGAGTCAGTTTGTCAAAGTTAAAGAGTATTTCTGCTAATTGAGTCGACTTGACTAGGATGAGCGTCATCGAACCTTCTTAAACACATGAGAGTGTGAGTGGGAAGGGTATTTATGGTCGGGTTGGTGAGTGTTCGGGCATATTCTTTGCCTGCCACAAAATAGAGAGGAGTGACATCCTTGTGAGAGCCTTTTCTGGACTTGTATGCTTTGTGGATGCTTGAATTTGATAAATTGCTTGGATGATTGGTGGTTGGATGGATTTGATTAGCCAAACTTGAATTATGCCTGCTTGAACGATTCTTAGTCTTGAAAATGTATTGAGCTTTGATTTGTTTTTATCTATGGGGTGAGGCAATCTATTCCATGTTCATGTTCTGTTTGCTTGAGGACAAGCAAAGGTTTAGCTTGGGTGAGTTTGATATCACGTATTTATATAGAGTTTTCTCCCTTATTTACAAGCTAATTTGTGCGTCATTGAAGCTCTTGGGAGCTATTTTGTGCTAACTATCGTATATAGTTGTGGTTTCGTGTTTTAGTATTGAATTGCAGGTTTTAGGGAGTTTTCTCCCTATTCCCGAGCCAATTGGAAGCAACCACGGCTTTACGAGATGTTACGAGGCACGTAGGATGGCTCACGAGCTTTATGGGTAGTTTAGGAGGTCCCAAGACCCCTAAACGTGAAGTTTAGAGAGCCAAAGAGTCAAAGAGGAGGATTCCGTACTCTGATCGGGCAAAAATGGCCCGATCGGGCGAAAATACATTGATCGGGTATTGAAGTTGCGGACCCGATCGGGCAAGGCGTGCCCGATCAGATCGGGCGAACATCAATGCACCAGACACGATCGGGCGTAGTGTACCCGATCGGGCTGGATGCTCCTTGGTCTTATTGTGACGCTGCGGACTAGGAGAGCACGCTGATGATATTTGTGTGAGGACCCGATCACAGACCCGATCGGGTGCTGGATCGGGTCGACCTCGTTTTTGCTTTAAATGCTGCGCTGCTGCTACGAAGGCCCAGGAGCCAAGTGGGTGCTATTTGGTATTTGACCCGATCGGGTGGAGGCCTCAGGCCCGATCGGATCTGGCGCACCTATTCGCGAATTTTGGCTTTTTGTTTCCGTTTTTAGTGAACTTGAGGGGGTATTATAAATACCTTTTTTCCTCATTATTTAGGGACACCTTTTATTCATCTTTTTACTGCTTTAGACTCTAGTTTATTTCTCATTGTTCTTAGTCTAGTTTAAACACTTTAGATTAATCTAGAGGTGATCAAACCTATTTCGATTTCAATAAAAGTTCCTGCTTTCCGTCAATTGGTACTATTTCATACCCTAATCTCTTTTGTTATTCTTGGTTGCTTAATTTATTTATTTAATCGTTCATGATGCAATTGTTAGGGTTTCATATTAGTTTTGTCGTTGTTAATTCGATCATGTCTGAGTAGTCTCTTTCTAGGGTGTTAGATAGGAAAGCCATGTTTATACCATGATTGTGATTTAGATTTCTATCAATTTCTAGGGCTTGATTAGGGTGATTGTGATGTGGTTTGTTCATTATTGAGTAATTAATGTTATTGCGCAATTTCATTAGTTGCTTATGGTTAATAGTTGTTTGCACAGATTCGTCTTACGACTAGAGGCCTAGGACACATCAGTAGTTCTGATTACGTTAGTGAACATGCGGCGTATGTTGAACTATGAGCGTTGAGTCTTAACCATAGCTCAACACATGCTCTAATCCCCCGACTCTTGACTTAGGTTTTGATAGTAGTTGACCCTATTTGATTGGTATAAGCATGGTGGACCGACCTAATACCCTAGGCTTTTATTCCATAGTTAATTCCTTGATTTATTTCGTCTTCTTTAGTTTAATCATTAGTTCAGTTAATTCTTCCCTGATTTCATCTGAAGTAGCTGAATTGGTTGAATATTAATTTAGAAACTCTGTCTCCCTGTGGATTCGACCCTACTTCCATTGACTACCATAGTTAGAGGACTGTAGGTTTATCTTTGATTAGGTGATACGACTAAAACCTATCACGTCCTCGACGATAACTACTCCCTGGTTCAGCAGAGTAGTCTGAGCATTCTCAGAAGCAGTTCTTCGAGCAGCAGTACCACGATTAACTTGTCCTCGTGTCATGGTGTTTAAAAATGTAGCTGTTATGTAAGTTCTCCACAGACGGCGCCAACTGTTTCGATGTCACAAGAAACACAGTGAATTTGTAATTCGGGGAAGTCCAATTTTCAGCTAGGGTAGTAACCAAATAAGTCCAAGGTATTCGAATCCCGACACCTGCAAAACCGAACACCGTGAACTACCCCGGGGATGTTCTCGGGATCGGCTCTCCGATGCTTAAGTTAGATCTGATCTCAGAAATCAGAGAGAATAGTACTAGTAAATGCTCTGCAATATATGTAAAAACGTACTTGAATGATCAGATGAGAATACTATTTATAGGTATTACTGAGGTGATGTCATCTGGTGAATATGATGATGTCATGAAAGCCTTTTTGTCAGTGGGCTTGACTGAAGGCCTGTACTTTCTGGCCTGATAGGTCCTTAGAGGTAAAATTAATATTTTAGTCATTTCACCGGTTAGGTGGGCCATGACTGGAATGGGCCCAAACATTAGGTACTGTACGAAGTATATACCATCCAAGTACTATTTCCAAAGGAGTTGCAAATAGATCCGGTGGCTCACCAATCATTGATGGTTCTAGAACCGCAAAGCCTACATTACACGCAATAGTACCTAAAAGTACTACAGGAAAAATATGGTGCTTTCTAAGACTTCAATACTTTGTCTAGCAGTGTAATTCTATTAGCAAATTCATTACTAAAGTGTTTTTTTGTTCATTCGTAGCATGCTTAAGCGTGATTATATCTTCACAGCTAATTCCAAAGATTGCTCATCGTTGAAGATTGTGAACTTCAATAAGTCAGTATCAACAGCATTGAAAGCAAAGTTAACCCTACGTGAAAGTTTTATTATAAACCATAAGTTCTTGTAAGCAATTAAACATTGTTCATTTTGTAACTGTTGTGTACTTTCTATGTTCCAAGTATTTCTCATAGGTTGTTATGTGCATTACTGTGTGTATTCTGTTAAGGGCAAGAATTTTTTAGTATATACTACTATTATATCCATAAAAGTACATGAAGTAAGCATAAGATACTTGAATAGTATGGCCTATTGCATGAATTTAGTATTTGATCTTATTAATTACCTTGGAGTCGAAACGGCTCCAATATTGTCGGAGAAAAAACACTTGAAAGTTGCATTTTTTTCCATTTTTGTCCTCCTTCCCCCAAATGTTGGAGCCAAGTTATTTGCGTAAGTTTGTCAGCGAAGGATCAGGAACTAAAGCCCATGCACTGAGAGCATTTGAACCATAAATAACGGAGCCCCATGCATTGACAGCATTTGAACCACTTCTGGCCAGATCATCCCTGAGTGATATGACCATTGGACGATCAACAATTGTTTTAAAACGACAACAATGTCAAGTATTTTAAACGATTTAGTTTTAACAATGAGTCTATAGTCGTAAATGACATGTTAAGAATTTGTTTTTTCTTGCAATGTAAAGATACCTGTGGTGGTCAATAAGATGTATTTCGCCAACTTGTTCTCGTTCATTTTTTGTTAATGTCCTTGTTTCTTCAGCAAAAAGAACATTGTCTCACAGACGTAGATTTTGAGGTTAAGTTATCTCAAACTAAAAATATACAAAAGACTTCTTTCACAAAAAATAAGATATACAAAAGACATATAAGGGAAGCTACCAAAACGTTCAGTAGTGTCTGCGCTACGAGGAACAGAAATGAAATGATGTTATGATATTTTGGAGATAAGACAGCAGCTTCTGTGTTGATCGATATTACTTTGACTCGATCATTGAAATTCAGGACAGATCTAATACTGTTCAAGAACTCGGAGGACAGGAACTCCAGAGATCTCGTATTGCGTGCTACATATACTTGGACAACCCCAATCAGAAATCATTAGTGTTTGTGGAGTAAACTTGCCAATAGTTTATTATGACACTACTTTAGTGTTTTTAGAGTAAATGAACACCACATACCATGGAGGAAATGCAACAATGAAGCTGTATACTCTATATTGACCACACCACATCGATTTTCAAAGGCAAAAGGTATTAACAGCCATAGACCTGCAATATAATGGAAACAAAGTAAATTATTAGAATGAATATCTACATCACGCAAACACATCAAATAACAATCATTATATGCTAAACATCTTTTAACTAATAATCTTTATGAATATAATATTTCAGCTCCCTAACATCTTTCCTGATAAAAAATTTGAACAAATCTTTTTGAATGATTTAGCAACATCAACATTATTATGTAAAGCACCAGATTCATCTAATTTTAGTTTCTATATGCCAATTATCAAGAGACAATTGAACCGATTATTTCTTATACCATTCTGACGACCAGGCAGATTGCTCCGTCAAATAAGACTACCCTCAGAAAGCAGTCTTCCCCATAAATTAGTATACTTCATATATCAGGCTGCTCCACAAATCAGTTGACTCCATAAATCAGGCTGCTCCACCAAACAGTCTGCTGTATAAATAAATTTGCTCCACAAAATCTGCCTTTATAAAGCAGTCTACTCCACATATCAGCAGTCTGGTATAAATTCTAGAAAAATAAGGACAAAAATTAACTACTATATAATGCTAGGTGTCTATGATAATACGAAAACATACAATGCATAAACATCACGGTCCAAGAACAGACTAAATGAATAAGTATGAGTACCAAATCCAACCTGATGATAGTATCTTAACTTTTGGAATTGGTTAGGTACTAAATTAGTAGTGTTTGTGCAAAGAAAGGATGCTCAGCAAATTCTTACGGCATGAATTAAGGCTATCCATAGATATACTATCCTTAGAGTAATACCTTAGCTTCATACATATTGACACACTTATTAGGAGTCTTCATAGGATGTAAGGTAAGAATTTGGGAGTCTTCTTGTCCGATTAATATGCAGAATTGCAGACTCGAGAAATAACTCGTGTATTATTTAAAGTTGGGACCCTTTAAAGTTTTATGCGAAATCATAGAATATGGTAATCCAGTGAGCATTATATGACAAACCTTTCTCCGTCTTCAATCAGTTTCGAGTCAGACTTCAATCAGTTTCGTGTCAGACTGCTGTAATCCAATTTGCTCCAAGTAAGTTTGTTGTACTCAAATTTAGTCTGCTCCATCATAAGTCTCCTCCATCTTAAGTCTCTTCCATGTCACCTTTAAGGTTAGCCTACAAATCATTCTACATCTGACGATGCCCTTTTCTACGTAGTTAGCGTCGCCAGACTTCCTCAATTGGTACCTTCCACTGCTTTAGTTTCTGTTTGACAGCTTTCCCTTAGCTTTCTTGAGACAAAGTAAATGCAGTCTCGCCTTTCACAAGCTCACTTTCCTGCGACAAACTTGCCATCACCTGTGAACTCTTTCCAATAAGGAATGCAAAGAGAAAAAGTCCAACAACACAAATAAAGGCAGCAAATCTTGGGCACAATGAAGTTTAAGATATCATATGTAGCAAAGATTAAACACATATGGGAAAGAGAACATTACACTAATGAAGAACTACATAAGTCAGTGTTACTCCAACTCCCAATACCTAATGTACAATATCAAACCCCTAATATAAGTCACTCAAACTCTCATCACCTAATGCACAATATAACAAAGAAAAAGGAAAAAGAAGTAAAAGCTTCAAAAAAAAAAATTACAAACATAGTCAATCAACTTCAATTAGAATCACACCCTAATTCCCCAAATAGGACCTTAAAAGCATCCCCATATGTGCCATGTTGTTCTAGCATAGAAATGTACACAATAAGAGTTGCAAAATAATACTTTTTTCCCATGCATATGATCAATGAACCGATCAAGTAATTTAATTCAAGTATATCCTGTAATAGCACACAACTTTTACTACCATCGTTCCTCAGACCTGGAAGCAAGCATATTAGCAACTCCATTTCCATTTAGAGCGTGTTTGGTTGGACAGAAAATATTTTCTTCAAAAGTAGTCTTCTCATTTTCCTTTATTTGGATTGTAAAGAGTAGAAGATAGTTTGTCAAATAGTGGAAAATAGTTTGAGGTCTATTTTCACTTTTACACTTTGTTTGGATAGCAAAGACGGAGATAAAGGAAGGGGAGGGAAGAGAAAGTGAGGGGAAAGGTGTAGTCCATTTTCCCTCCAAAATCTTTCCATTCTTAGAGGGATTATCCTTATTACAGAAGGAGGAAGGATCTCTCCCTCTCCCTCCCCCAATCATTTATCCAAACAAATAAAATTGCCCCCTCCCTTTCTCTTCTCTTCATTTCTCTCCATTTCCTCCTATCCAAAGAATGTGTAAAAGTGAAATACAATTTCCTCCCTATTCCTTACCTTCCTCTTTCCTTATCCCATATATCCTTCTCTTGCATTTCCATTTTCCTTTTCTCTCTGACTTTTCAAGTAACAAACCAAACAAACGAAAACTAATTTAGAATTGAGTTTTCCCTTAAAAATGGTTAAGCATTTTCCGTCCACAAACCGAGACTAAATTTCATAGAAATTTAAATCAAGACCAAAAACCTGAAAAAAGGTACAAATTTTCTCCAAAAATAATCAGCCGTAAAGGAGCAATAGAAGCTAAAATAAATAAGAACTCGTCAATTCCACCACTTCAATATAAACAATAAAACAAAAATAAGGTTACTAATTCAATCTAAACCTATCCATGAAATTTAAATTAAATCCCCAAAACTAATAATGGCAAATAAAATTTACATTCACAGACCTTCCCGAGACAGAAACCAATCAATTTTATGTAAAATAAGTAATGAACTTAGGCTCCGTTTGTTTTGATGGAAAACACTTTTCATGGAAAAGCATTTTCCAAGTAAAATAATTTTCATAGGAAAATATGATTGTAAAACATATTTTCCTTTGTTTGTTTGATGATGGAAAACCTAGGAGGAAAAGGAAATGGAAGTAAAAAGGAGTGGAAGGATGGAAGGAGTGAATAAAGAGAAGTAAGGAGGATGATGGAAAATGTGGCATACCTTGTTTAGAAAAGGAAAATGATTTTCTATTTTAAAAGAGAAATTTTCCACCCTTGAGAAAATGGTTTTCCTCCCTTAACAAAACAAACAAAGGAAAATGGGAAGATGGTGGAAAATCGTTTTCCGAAAAGATGTTTTCCTCCAAAACAAACGGAGCCTTAGAACTAAAAGCATAAATGCAAGATAGAGAAGAGAACTTGAGGAATCTTACAGTGGTGGCAGAGTATAGTAACACAAACAGCTTTTGCTTTAATCCTTGAAGTAGCTATGGTAATTTCAGACTTTTTCGCCAATTGAGAAGGAATTAAGCCTATAATTGGTCGAGAAGAAAACACAATTCATCAATCAATAAAACCCAAATTAAATCCATCAATCAAACCCAAAAGCCATTTCAATTCAAGTCAATCAATAAACCCCAAAATCTTAAAAAGAAAAAAGGGCAGTAAATAACCACCTGAGCTAAGTTATACAACTAATGCCATTTCGATTCAAGTAACTAAAAGTCGAACACAATACAGATGAATCCTAACCTGTATCAAAATTAGTGATGCGTTTATCTCCAAGAACATAAGAAGCTTAGCAATAGACAACTTACTATGAACAACAGAGCTCCCTGATCCAGTTCAATGCCATTAGTGCCGAAAATTAAGATCTCGTTGAGTGTTTTAGGAAAAATTAGATATCGATTGGATTAGGATCAATGGCATGGAGATGTTCAAGGTTGAGACGAGAAACATATTGTGAAGCAAAGAAGAAGAATAGATCAAAAATTAATGAGAGAAAGAAGCATAGGTCGCAGATTCATAATTTAGATTTTTATAAAAACGGCCATGGATGAGTTAGAACATACATCCAAGCTTCTCTGAAGAAAGAGTCATGAGAGGAAGAAAATGACAGTAAGAAAAGGTGTGGGAAGAAATTAGGGGCAAGTGGGTGAGGGATGTGGCCAGTGGCCGTCCACGTAACACAAACATGCTGAGTCAGCTTTACTACTGTTCATTCATCTTTTGGCATTTTAATGCGTATGTATGTATAGATAGATATAGATATATCATATATCCAAGTGTATCGTAAGCATGATATAATCAAAGTTATTTGAGTAAAAATATAGTCAACACTATTTAAGTAAAAATAGCTTTGGTGTACCATGCTCATAGTATACCCGGATGTATAATAAAAATTGTTCTCATTCTCCCTTCGTCTCACAATATAATTTCTATTTTCTTTTTTAGAGTCAAATTTTAAAATTTTTGACCCAATATTTTTATTTATATATATAAGAAGATATATTCATATGAAATCTTGTTAAAATCGTCTTAATGTATATTTTCATAACAGTTAGTCTTGCAAGAGAGTGAGACCGTCTACTTGTAACTTAAAATTAGGCAACGGCTCAACCCCAATGTTAATAACAAGTGCTTAGGAATACTATTCGGTTAGAGAAAGATAGAATGGGCTTAGTTAATCTAATTTTATCACAAAATTAGACTATCTATTTTAATAATTTGTGTTTTCATAATACTAACATTTTATACTTTTTACTAATACAAAATTGAAAATATAAAAGATTAAATACTTCCTCCGTTTTTTATTAAGTGATACACTTGTTTTTTCACGCTTATCAAGGAAGCGGTTTAAGGGTGTAAACGATTAAATTTTTCGATGAAATTCAATCGTTTACACCCTTAAATCTCTTCCTTGATAAGCGTGAAAAAACAAGTGTATCACTTAATAAAAAACGGAGGAAGTATAAATTTTGAAAATTGTATATATTATTGTAGACACAACCGTTATTTGCAAACTATGATATTGATTTTAATTACCAATTAAATGTATCTTGTTACTAGAAAATTTATAAACTTAATATCGTTTGAACTTATTTTACCACTAATATAATTGATATTTTTATTTATATAATCTATTTTTCTTTCAATTTTAAAAATATAATGAATGTCAAACGTTTCGTGAATTGGAAATCTTGATGTTTGGTTATAAACCGGAAGCTTAATTTGTTACTGTGATGATCAAGGAGCTTAAGGTATTGTCATTGTTAATACAATGGAAACATTTGAAATCCATTATATGATAATTAAATTGAAAGTAAAATAGATTATATAAATTAAAAACTATTCAATTATATTAATAACAAAGTAGGTTCAAACGATTTTAAGTTTGTAATTTTTCTAATAACAACATAGATTTACTTAATAATCAAAACCTATATCACAGTTTATAACTTTATAATAAAAGATCAATTGGATAACTCTAAATTAGAATATAATGAAAAACATTTATAACTTTATAATAAAAGATCAATTGGAGTTTCTAATAATAATATGTTGTCTGATTTTAATATTAAGAAATAAGATCACATATATTAGTAATGTTAACGAGTAGTAAATGAATATAGTTAGTAATCTTGTTAATTACATGAATTGATAAAAGGATAATGAAACGAAAAATAGTTATAGATCTTCTTACAAGAAGTAACACAACATAAAAAATATAAGCTTTTATTGTAAATATGTTATCTTAACCTTTTACTTTATTTGTATTTGTTTTCACAAAAAGCGATATTTATTAGTAACCAATAGCTATTTTGTGTTTATAAGCTGACAGATGATCATCAGGATCTGTGGTACCATCATTAGGATCTGTGGTAGCGTCATCTACTGCCTGGACATACATTTGATGTTTATAAGCTGACAGATGATCATCAGGATCTGTGGTACCATCAAAGGGTTCAATGGTTGGCAGCTTAACTTTAGAGTATGGCTGGGCTTCCATAATCCTGGCTGAGTTTGGAGTTGGCCAATCAATGCTTAAGGCCCCCATCCTCCTTACAACAGGCATATTTTCCTGACGGTATTTGTTGATAACCGGGTTTGATGATGTATGTATTGGAGTCTCTCGTTGGTACACATTCGGTTGACTCACTGTCTTCTCCTGATGACGACGGAGTGTGGGAGTGGGTCCTCCAACCTCCGTCTGGGAAAAGACTTTCAATGGGGGATCCCTCAAATAGGATGTAGATCCAGTCACTGACCTCTGAAGAGCAGCCACCCTTTTTGCCTGCAAGTAATCTCTGGCATCCGTAGCCCTGCGACGTTCATCTATTGGACGATCTTCTTGAGACTTTACTACTAAGTTCCATCCCAACCTTCTTGTTGTTCACTCCGGGCTGGGCGTTTTCCCTTACTTGATGGACGAGCAGGACGACTGGGTCCTGCCACATCCACTTGTGAATGACCACGAAGTGGCCTATTTTGAGCAACCGTAGCCCCATTATGCTGAAAGAACAGCATATTGCTCTTAATCTGTTCCTGAACCACTGCCGCGACTTTTGATTGAAAGCCATTCAGAACATTCTCCAGATGGGTTGCTGTCACTGGACGATCCAGGTTTTCTTCCAGCAACACATCCGCTCTCTCCAGACGAGGTCCATCTCTACCTCTCGCTGGACGTTCGTCATCTACTGTGTCCTCTATTACAGCTTGCTGACCCTGACGTCGGACTTGGTTTGATGAATGGAAACCTGTCATCTCTGCGTCTCCCCACAGACGGCGCCAACTGTTGTTAGCCCGAAATTGGCTAAGCTCTTCTTGTAACTCTTTTTGCCGAGTTCTTTATGAGACTTGTGCAGAGATGCTCGTTGCTTCGGGTCCAAACCTGAAAATAAGGAAACCAACCCCAGAGGTTTAGAAGTTGATTCCCCCTCCGATGCCTAAGTCAGTATTTGAACAATAGGGATTCTGGTTGTATTTTGACAGAGTAAGTTTAGGGAGTAGGTGATATTCTACCTTTTACCTGATTTTGAGGAACTATTTATAGTGTTTGTGAATGAAAAGTGGCACCCTAAAATAGAAGGATGTGATTGATTGAGCAATGAAAAGGCAACACTTGTCAAGGAACTATTTATAGCAGGACGGGAAATGGGGCACTAAGCTAATAACAAAACAGGTTCAAACGGTTGTAAGTTTATCATTTTTTAGTAACAATATATGTTAAAGCAGTAAACAAAACCTATATTATAGTTTTAAAATTATGACCACATATGCTTCTCAATATATATGAAAAATATATAGTCATGTGGGATCTTGTTAGATTCGTCTTGATGTATATTTTCATAATATATAATTTTTATAATTTTCACTTAAACGTAATTAGAGATATATTGGTTTTAATACACGTCTTGGATACCGCGTCCAGTCAAAAGGTGTATAGAAAAGGGGATGGATGGAGTAATTATAAGACCCGCATTTATAGTAAAAACCTACATTTGTTATAAGTTTGTATTTTTTCTAGTAACAAAATATATTTAATTAGTAACCAAAACCTATATTATAGTTAGCAAATAACGGGTGGGAGTAATATGCGTTAAATGCCTGTTTGGTGCCTACAATAAAGAGTCCCGCCACACCATGGTTTGTGGCGCCATCAGCCAAATTATTCCCCCCCCCCATTTTTCCCTCTCTTTTTTTTGGCTAAGAATGATGTGGCAAGTTTTCATTGGAAGTGTATATAAGGCCCACATACATTAAGTGTATGCGTATCACCTCTCGAGCGATCGTTCATCTAGGTGTAATATATTTTCCTAAAAATTTACTTTCAACTAAAATTTAAGCATGGATACAAGTTATATTTGGAATTCACTTTCAAAACACAAAAAAGATTAACAATAATAATCACATTTAATGAGAACGCTATTAATGTGAACAAAGTGTTGAGGGAAAATTATAATGATGATTAAATCATATTTTAATCTTGACCAATGGAAATGCAAAGAATGAGAGAATGCTTTCTCATGTCCCTTCACATATGGGGAATATATGCACGCGATGTGTGCCTCGAACGAAAGATTAATATGTAAAGAGATAAAGTACATTGTAATTTTTTCATTGAAGTGTATACATATTTTCATACTCTTAAAAATAATTAAGTTTTAGTTTTTTTTAGAGGGTGTATCCGTAATCTAATGTATTCAATGGCTATAATAAAATTATAGCCATTGCAATAGTTTCAATCTTAACCCTTAATTTTTGTTAGATGTCATCTTGTCCATTAAATATAATTAACTTCTAAAAAAATTTGACCTATTTTTATCAAATCATTTAGAATAATGGTCATGATGATCCTACAACTAATAAAAGGTTTAGATTTAAATAGTTATAATGTCTACAATTTTATTGTAATTATTGTAGAATTATCCGTAATTGTAATCTCAAAAGAGTTTAAATTATTTCATAATTTAAATACATAAAAAAGAGTAATAAATATTACGGAGTAGATTATCAATAGTCATTTAAAAACAAAACGCCAAAAATACAAAAAATCTTATGAAAGATTAATGGATCGGAAGATGTCATTAGCATCATCACTCATGAGTAAAAAAAATACATCATCCATATCTCTTTACCACTTTCTCACGCACTCATCTTAAAATACTTTATCATGCTTCATGATCAATTTGATCAAATGCACATTCACTCATGGGCAATCAATTACTCATGTATTTGAAAATAAAAAATTAAATTAAAGTATATAAAAAAATATAGCAAAATGGGTGTCTATTTATAGAGTTCAAGAAATTATAATCATTAATATTCTTTAACATTTTTTTACTTTGTAGATTTTTAGATATTGTAGTTTAAGTTTTAGACAATTTTTGTAAAAAATCTGATTGCTAAGTTTGGAAATAAAACTTAATTACTTAATAATTTTATTTCTTTTTTCTTTTTCTTATTTTTGGTGTCCACCCCCCTCTTCCCTTATAGTATAGAGATAAGGATCTTACAGGAAAATTCCCATTAGTATACCCACAATTTTTCATAATGCTAGTAGTATACTTTCTCAGTTGTACACCACCTAAGGTTTTTTCATTTTCTCAGACACGACCTTTTTTGTGAAAAAAAATTGTTAATTGTTGTTACACGCATATGGAGATGTTTTGAATGCAATGGAGGCTCATATAATCGTTTTTTGCAAATTCCGACCTCAAATTTTAGCCTTAAGACTTAAGAGGTAGGGTGACCCTGAAAAACCTTGACCGAACTATTTTTTTGGCAAGAAAATCGCGATGTTTTTGAAACGCAAATCTATGTGGCCTGAGGTATTTATTAAGTAATGGAACATTCTGTTCTAATGGAAAATTTCCTAAAAAATTCAAAATTGGGAGTATGAAAGAACCTCGAGTATACCAATGGGAAATTTCCAAACTTGGGTATACCACTGGGATTATGAAAAATTACAAGTATGTCATTGAGAATTTCCCGGTGTTATATCATGTAGAAAAGTTGATTATTATCATGCTAGAAAACTAAAAGTTACCCATATATTCCTTCCGTTTCTTTTTATTAATCCTATTTAATTTTTTGTTCCTTTTTATTTGTCAAAATTAGAATATTTCCTTTTTGTTATATATATTTTTTCATTTTAACCTTACGTTTTCACTCATTAGTCCCATATTTTCCGTCTTTGTTTGTAAATTGTCCCTGCTCGAAGGATGAGCGTCGAACCAGAAATATGGACGAGCTGATTGGCACACAAGGATTAATTTGGCAGTTCCCCACGCATAAAGTCGGAGTTGCTAGAGGATTTCAATGAAGTCTTGCCTCCAATCGAATCATTTGAAGAGCTGAACTAGCATTATGAGATTATAACTATATTTTTAACACTGGTTTCTTCCCATATTCTGGTATTTTCTCTATCCCTGTAAATAGGGTTCATACTAGCTCTCTTATATCGCCTAATGTGACTGTAAATGTGGCCATGCTAAAAGTTAGTCATGTTGATATTGAGGATGATGTAGAATATCGAAATCCTTCTTTCAAATGCTATGTTCTAGGCTCAAATCGTTCTTATGAGGTGTTTGCTGGATTTGCCAATAAATTTGGAGAATATGAGGAAAATCATATATGGCCAGAAGCAAGGGACTTGGTTTCAACTGGTTATGGTGTCAAGGCCATAGTCCAAGAGATTGTTTGTAGGTAATAAGAGCTTGATGTTGGACCAAGGAATTTCCATCCCTGTCCAGGCCGGAGTATTATTTTTTATATTGTTCTTACATGAGCAATTTTTAGTCAATAAATATACTACCTCCGTTTTTTTAGTTGCAATGGTTTCCTAAAACGGAATTTTCTCAAAGGTTGCAATGTTTCTATTTCTTTCCATTTTTAGTAAAAAAAAACTTTATGAAATTATTATATTACCCTTACTAAATATAATTAACATCACTTATTAATATATAATGATATATTATTAACAATTAATGTTAAGTCATTAAACCTAATTACCCCACCCAATTAACCTAACCCCCACCCCCACCCCAACCATTTCTCTACCAGTTATCTACCTCTCCTCCCCTTCACTCAACCTTCCTCTGTACCACCGCCAAGGCTGGACTCAACACCACCCACCAAGGCCGAAAACACCACCACCAAGGCCGAAAAAGAATGGCCCAGAATCGCACACCACCATAAACACCATAAAACACCACACAAAGAACGAAAAAGGCCAGAAACACCACCGCCGAAGCCGGAAATGGCCGAAATTACCACCACCAAGCCCAAATCTGTTGCGAAATTGTGGTGGTGTGCGAAATTGTGGTGTGCGAAATTGTGGTTTGTGGTGGTGTGCGAAATTTTGGTGTGCGAAATTGGTTTGTGGTGGTGCGAAATTGCCCAGATCTGTTTGTGCGAAATTGGTGTGGTGGTGGTTTGTGCGATTTTTGGTGTTTCAGTGGTGTGGTGGTGATGTGGTGGTGTGGTGATGGTTTGTGGTTTGTGGTGGTGTGGTGGTGGTTTGTGGTTTGTGGTGGTGTGGTGATGGTTTGTGGTGGTGTGGTGGTGGTTTGTGGTTTGTGGTGGTGGTTTGTGCGATTTTTGGTGTTTTCAGTGGTGTAGTGGTGGTTGAAGTAGTGTAGGGTGAGTTTTTGGTGGTCGGTTTGGTGGTGGCAGTGAAGGTGGTGGGTGATGGTTGGTGGTGTTCTGGTGGCAGTGATGGTTGGTGGGTGATGGTATTCTTCACAATTAATTACATAGTAATGGTCTCCACTCCCATTAATTATATACCCATACATTCACCTAATACCCACTTAAAAATTTCGCATTGGTTTCCGTTTTTTTGAGAAACATTGCAACTAAATAAAAACGGAGGTAGTAATATTTTATTTTTCCATTCAATTGTCTGTGCTTGGTGTGGGGGTGGCAGCCCACATGAGTTATGTTAAAGGGGAGGGGGGCTATAGGAAGTTTGGTATGGGTGGTAGCATGGAAATATGCATTTTTTTTTTCAAAATTACATTTGTTGCGGGCCTTAATGATGATCTCTATTATACAAGTGAAGAGGTAAAGGAAAAATAAATAAAATAAATCAATGAGTTTATTAATAAGTAATTAAGTTTTATTTTCAAATTTAACAATCAGATTTTAATAAAATATGTTTAAAACTTCTAACTAAAATAGTTAAAAACCTACAAAGTAAAAACAATTAAAAAATATCAACGATTATATTTTCTTGAAATCTATCGATAGACACCCACTTTGCTATACTTTTACATACTTTTAAAAATTTTAATTTTGAAATACATGAGTAATTGATTGTTCATGAGTGAAGGCACATTTGATCAAATTGATCATGATAAAGTATTTTAGCATGAGTGAGAAATATGATAAAGTATTTTGAAGTACTTTTGAATTTTTTCTCATTTGGACAATGAGCAAAAAATACCTTACCGAGTACTATATAAGAAAAGTTGTAGTTGATGGTGGGGAGTAAGGAATGTTTTCAAAGAAAAATGAGCCAAAATAAATTTAGCTTGAAAACAAAATATGTTGTGTACCTTCACATTTTATCATGTTACAGTAGCCAAAACACACATCGTATGCAAATAAAATTAAGATTTTTTTGTTCAAAACCACCTAAAATTTTCACGTTTTTAGAAACTCCCACCTTAATGAAATTTTCTTTTAAATTTCCACCTGTCATTCCCAATTTTATTAGAAACTCCCACCATTTAATGATTTTTGTTAAATTCCGTTAACAAAACCGTGAAATGGGCCACAGATATGCATTTTATTATTAGTTTTACGCTGAAATTGAAGTCAATTTCATCAATTTAAGGGCAAATCCTCAACACATTTGCCGAATTACAACTATTTGGAAAGAATTGCAACTATTTCAAGTTCCATTTTGGTAACAAAATGTATATGTGGGACTCACTTAACGGTTTTGTTAATGAAATTTGACAAAAACCGTTAAGTGGTGGGAGTTTTTAATAGAATTGTAAATGGTAGGTGGAATTTTAAAAAAAATCATTAAGGTGGGAGTTTCTAAAAACATGAAAAGTTATGGTAAAATGCGACTATCCATAAAATTATCTAGTGTATATTATGAAATTTCATAATAAAATTATTGTCGCACGTATCGCGTGCATAGAAATCTAGTATTACAAGTTGTAATATCAATATTTGTTGTGGGCTATGTTGTGTGGCACGCAAGCTGCAGCTACCAACATTAGAAACATACTCGCTATGTTGCCAAAATTGTTGCACATTTGCTTTCGTTCTGAAGTCAAAGTTTATTGATTTTGACATTTTTTTAATACTAAAATATGCTCCTTCCATTTCTTTAATAAGTCATGCATGAAAGATAATATTTTCCTTAATCAATAGTGATTTACAACCTAAGCATATATACTCTAGGTTTACAAAAGATAACAACACGTTAGCAACTCCCCTGTATTCAGATTCAGCACTGGAATGAAACAAGGTAGCCTGTCTTTTCGATGACCAAGAGAGTAAGTTATCACTAAGAAACACACATAACCAGACGTAGATCATCTAGTGTCAGGACACCCACCCAAATCAGCATCAGTGTAAGCAAGGAGGGTGGATGTAATAGACGAATACAAGTGCAGACCATGCTGAAGTGTGCCCTTAACGTATCTAATAATACGCTTAAGTGCCTGCATGTGGTCCTCCATAGGCTGATGCATGAATAAGCAGATTTGCTGAACAACATAAGTAATATCAGGTCTGGTAAAAGTGAGGTACTGAAGAGCACCAGCAAGACTTCGATAAAGAGAAGGATCGGAGAAAGGAGTGTCAGATTTAGCACTAAGTTTGGACTTAGTGTCAACAGGGGTAGCTGAGGACTTACAGGCAGACATGCCTGCACGTTCAATAATTTCCTTAGCATACTTACGCTGAGATAAGAAGAAACATGATGAGTAACATCAATGCCCAGAAAATAACTCAAGGTCCCCAAGTCTTTCATGGCAAACTCAGCACTAAGATGTGACATGATAGACTTGCGGAGAGCATCAGAGGAGGCAGTCAAAATAATATCATCAACATACAATAGCAAATAGGCAGTATCGTTCCCCTGACGATAAATGAACAAAGAATGATTAGACTTACTATTATGAAACCCAATCTGAGTGACATAATCAGCAAACCTGCGATACCAAGCCCGATGGGCCTGTTTCAACCCATACAAAGACATTTTCAATAGGCACACATGATGCGGGAACTGAGGATCTCAATACCCTACTGGCTGATGCATATAGACCGTTTCTTTCAATTCTCCATGTAGAAAGGCATTTTTCACATCTAACTGATAAGGGGACCACCCTTTAGACAGAGCCAGACTAAGAACTGTGCGAATTGTAACTAATTTGACCACCGGGCTAAATGTCTCACCACAATCAATACCCACCTGTTGGGTTTTTCCATCACCTACAAGTCGTGCTTTATGCTTCTCAAAAGAACCATCGGATTTTTCTTTATGAGCAAAAATCCACATAGAACGAATCATATTAGCATTAGGGGGGCGGGGGACCAATTCCCAAGTCTTATTTTTAATAAGAGCATCAAATTCATCATCCATATAGCTAGTTTCCAATTCTGGTCACGAAGAGCAGACACGGGATTACGGGGAATGGGAGAACGACTGACTTGAGCATGCATAGAGACAATGGTTTTAGGCTTAAAAATCCCGTTTTGACTTCGTGTGGTGGACCGAGGAGGAGGGGACTGGATTGGGGCTGCTGTGTGATGAGGAGGAGGACTAGGTGACGGTATAGGCCCAGAGATACCGCCTAAGGAAGGAGAATGTGGCCCAAAGCTGATTTGAGGGGGCACGGCCTCATGCATAGCCATGTGTGGGCTGCGGCGCATGGGCCTAGTAGCTGGGGAAGCAGACCGAGACACATGGGAGGGCGAAGGAGAGCCCAAGGCGAGCTGTGTAGATTGAGGCCCAATACGCAAAGGAGATGCTATTGGACTTAAGGGATCAGCGGGGTTGGGCAACTCGGCAATGGTCTTGGAGCCAATGGGCAGTGAAGACAAGTCCATGGGAGATGAGAGAAATTCATAAGTGGTGGGATTGGGCTTGTGAAGGTTAGAAAAGGGAAAGGTATGTTCATCAAAGAGGACATGACGAGATAAGATAATTTTCTGAGAGGAAAGGTCATAGCACTTATAACCACGATGATGTGAGGGATAGCCCAAGAAAACACAATAGATCGCGGTTAAAGTTTATGAATGGTGGTGGATGGATAGAGCGGAAAACACAAACAACCAAACACCCTTAGGGGAGAATAGGACAAATCTTTATGATAAAGGACCCGAAGGGGAGAATGATAGGCGAGACGTTTATTTGGGAGGATGTTGGAGAGGTATGTGGCCATTTGAAGGGCATGATGCCAAAAGGAAAAGGGTAGAGAAGCATGAGCAAGGGGGGTTCGAACAATATTGTTAATAGATCGAATTTTACGCTCAGCTTTTCCATTTTGTGATGAAGTATATGGACATGATAGGCGAAAATTTAGACCATTCGATTTGCAAAATGTCCAAAAAGAGTCATTATCAAAATCACGACCATTATCACATTGAATATTTTTAATATCCCGTTCAAATTGTGTGCGAATGAAGGCTCTAAATGTAAGAACATGTCAAAGACTTGGGACTTTTTAGCAATGGGAAATGTCCATACAAAATTAGAGTAATCATCCAATATAACAAGATAATAACGATGACCCATAGAACTTAAAACAAGAGATGTCCATAAATCACAATGAATAGTATCAAATGGCATCATATTTTGAGAAAGAGAAGCAACAAAAGACAATTTAATGTGTTTTCCAAGAGGACAAGAGTAACAAACATGAGTACGACTAATTTTATTACACTTGATAAATTTATTTTCCCTAAGAGAATCTAGGATAGAAGCACAAGGATGACCTAGACCATCATGCCACAAAGATGGTGTAAGAGCAGCAAAGGTAGACTGAGGTTGGACTCGAGAATGGATTGGAGTGATTGGATAAAGGGCCCCTTGACTCTCACATCTTATGATTGGCCTCCCCGTCTGAAAATCCTTCACAGAAAACCCAAATGGATCAAATTCAATAGTCACATTATTATCTGTAGTAAATTTTCGGACAGAGACAAGATTTTTAATTAATTTAGGTGCATGTAGGACATTTTTGAGAGCTAAAGGAGGGTGAGGGGTAGATAAATAAGCATCTCAATAACCACGAATTGGAATACTATGACCATTTTCGACAATAATACCATCATTTTTGCTCAAATTAAAATAAGACGAAATATTACCTTAGGAAGAGGTCATATGAGAAGTAGCGCCCGTATCCATGTACCAATTTGGGTCCGGCGGTGTGACTCCAAGAGTATACATTGCGGCCTCAATATCCGTCTGAGTGGGATGTTGAGAGTCAGCCATATAGGCGCTAGGACGAGGCCCAAGCACCCCAGGCCCAGGCGTGCCTTGTGAATGCTGCTGCTGCCTGTACACTGGCCTGGCCCAAGGAGGTTGAGAAGGGAAGGGGCAAGGGGGGTAGGCCCAAGGCCATAAACCCAAGGAGGTTGAGCCCCTCCTCATGTGCTGCAGACCCAGAGGCCCAAGGAGGAGCTGATGCCCCGTACTGCGGTTGCTGGTGGGGCTGTTGTCCGCCGCTGTTGTCGCTTGACTGGTGGCGCCCGCCACCACGACCACCGCCCTGTCCGCGCCACCACCCCCTTTACCGGAATTTTTATAATTTTTATTGTGGTTCCGATTTTTATTGTTTTTTTATTATTATTCCTGTTTGATGAAGGGTCCGATGGGGCGCCGTCGTTGTGAGACGATACTAGAGCCGTTGATGAGGAGCCTAGGGAGGCTTTCTTTGTCAAACGGGCCTCTTCAAGCACCAACATGGAACGTGCTTGATAGAAGGGCGGTAAAGGATCACTTGGACGAAGTAGAGTGCCGACTCCATTGTATGCGTCAATAAGACCCGCAACCATTTGTAACACCAACCTATCGTTGGAAACAGGGGCTCCAACATTCTTCAACTAATCAGACATCATCTTTAGACGTTGACAATAAGCCGAGGAGTTAGGAAAATCCTCCATAGTAGTGTTAGAGAATTCCTGCTCAAGAGTAACAACACGTGACACTTTGTTGTCCTGAAAAATGTCACGTAGTCGTTCCATGCTTCTTGTGCCGTTGAATCGGGCTCAAGAATAGTGTTTAAGAGATCAGCCGAAATCGTACCATATATCCTTTTCAAAACCGTGGCATCAATAGTCAACCATTCTTCCTTCTCATCATCAGTACTAGGTGCTTTGGTTTTTGCCGACGGAATTATGTGATGGATGACACGATTTGATCGAGCATGGATCTTGAATAACTTTGCCCACGTAGAGTATTGGACATTTTCCATGTCAAGAATAATGGGAACATTGTGTTTGATATTAGAAGTCATGAGAGAAGAAAGAAGATTAGAAGAGGGAGAAGAAGAGGAGGAAGAAGACGATTTTCCGGTCATGGTGACTGGAAAAAAATAAAATTCCGGCGGGTGGACTAGTGGCCGACCGGCGGAAAAGAGTGGGCTTGGACGGCTAGGGAGCGGAAGCGTTGAGAGAAAAAAGAAACCCTAGCTCTTGATACCATGAAAGTTAATATTTTCCTTAATCAATAATGATTTACAACCTAACCATATATACTCTAGGTTTACAAAAGATAACAACCTAATATTTTGGAAACTAAAAGATATACATCCATTATTTACATTATAAATAAGAATAATGAAAATATAAGGATATACTCCCTCCGTCTCATTTTGATATACCCATTTTCCGTTTTAGCCCGTTTCAAAAAGATATACCCATATAGAATCTTTTCCATTTATATACATTTTTTCTCCCCATTTTACCCTTCAATATCTAACCATTTACCTACTTTTTACTCATTTGTACTTCAATGGTCCCCACCTTTGAGTAAACATAAAGCAATAAGGACAAAAAAAATACATGGAAATTATTAAAATAAACATAAGATTCCCCTATGATTCTATTTGCATTTGTTTTCCCCATATTCTAAATGGGTATATCAAAATGAGACGGAGGGAGTATTTTCATATATTCTATCAATGCACAATGTTTAAGTCAAATTTTTATGATAAAATTCATAAAGAGAAAGAAAAAATTATCTCTATTCTACAAGGGAAGAGGAGGACAACACCAAAAATCCATATTATTTATTTTTTTAATTCCTAAATAAATGGAATATATCTCTGTCCATAACTAACTTTTTTTTATTTTGAAAAACACATCTTAAATCAATTATCTAATTTTCCTTTCTACCATCCATTTTATATGATTTCGCACGCATCGCGTGCATTTAATACTAGTTTCAAATAAGCCAACCTTTGCTCCGTCTTTTAAGAGAAAGGCTACACATACACTCATTGTATGTGGTCCCAATATACACTGATGATGTGTATGCCTTTAATAGGTAGATTAATTTGGGTCCCAATCAATGCACCACAATTCAATTAGATTTGTATTTTCAATGCACCACAATTCAAAAGAAAATTCAATTTAAATTTCAAATTAGATTTGTATTTTCAATGTACCACAATCAATGCACCAAAATTCTCAACTTTCTTTTCTCTCTCCTCTCATTTTTTTGGATTTCCTTTACTCTCTTTTCCTTCTTCTTATTTCTTCATGTTCTTCATATTTTCTTCATATGTTCTTCATTTCAAAAAAAAAATTGTAATTTTTTTACGAACTTTTTTTACTGTATTATTGTTACTTTGAAGTCGAGAAAAAGGACCTATTTTGGTGTTAATTTTTGACATAATTTTTTCTGGTTTTTTTTTCTCTATTCTCTCTCTTAATGTTCTTCATTTTTTTTTAAAAAAATAATAATTTATGGGTTTGTTTTTCGAACCATTTTTTTTTGTTTATTTTATTGGGTTTGTTTTTCTCTTATTCATCTTCAACATTTTTGACACAAATTTCTGGGTTCTTAATCTTCACCACTGACTATGAGTTAATGTGTTCTTAATCTTCAATAATCTTCACCATTTTCTACTATTAAACTCTATGATTGATTAGTAACTGAATATGGACATGACATTGGACTAGTTATAATGACAACACATTCACTATTTGATTTATCACAGTAACAGAACAAAAAAAATCAAAATTAAAACATACTTTCTGGGTTGGGGTTCATACTTTTTGGGTTGGGGTTTTGTTTAGTAATTTAATGTAAAGTGCTACTAAAAAACAAGGAAAATAACAAAAGGGTTGTGGGGGAGGAGGGAAGGCATGTGTATAATAATAAGCAAAGCGACTGATAGGTTTTAGTCGTGTCACCTAATCAAAAATAAACCTACGGACCTCTAACTAGGTAGTCAGTGGAAGCAGGGTCGAATCCACAGGGAGACAGAGTTTCTAAATCAAAATTCAACCAATTCAGCTACTCCAGATGAAAGCAGGAAGGAATTAATTAAACTAAGGAATAGACTACGGAAGACTGAATAAAACGAGGATTAAACTACGGAATAAAAGTCTAGGGTATTAGGTCGGTCCACCATGCTTATACCAATCAAATAGGGTCAACTACTATCAAAACCTAAGTCGAGAGTCGGGGGATTAGAGCCTATGTTGAGCTATGGTTAAGACTCAACGCTCATAGTTCAACATACGCCGCATGTTCACTAACGTAATCAGAACTACTGACGTGTCCTAGGCCTCTAGTCGTAAGACGGATCTGTGCAAACAACTATTAACCACAAGCAATCAATGAAATTGTACACTGACATTAATTACTCAATAAGAACAAACCACATCACAATCACCCTAATCAAGCCCTAGAAATTGATAGAAATCTAAATCGCAATCATGGTATAAACATGGCTTTCCTATCTAACACCCTAGAAAGAGAACTACTCACTCATAATCGAATTGGCAACAACAAAACTAATATGAAACCCTAAGAATTGCATCATGAACAATTAAATAATTAAACTAACCAATCAAAGTAATTAAATAGATAAAGAGTAGAGAAGAGTACCAATTGACGGAAAGCAGGAACTTTTATTGAAATCGAAATAGGTTTGATCACCTCTAAATTAATCTAAAGTGTTTGAATTAAACTAAAAGCAATGAAGAATAAAACTAGTCTAAAACCTAATGAAAGATGAAACAAAGATGAATAAAAATCTAGATGTCTCTAAATAATGAGGAAAAAGGTATTTATAATACCCCTCAAGTTCACTAAAAACGGGAACAAAAAGTGAAAAAGCGCGATAAAGCACCAGACCCGATCGGGCCCGAGCACAGTACCCGATCGGGTCCACATACAAATTCTCCCAACTTCCCTTCTGGGCTCTGGCAGCAGCAGTGCAGCAATAAGGCGAGAAAACGGCCCACCCGATCGGGTCGGGCGGTAGTCACCCGATCGGGTCTGGCGACAACTTGGGCCAGCGTGTTCCCCTCGCCTGTAGCACCGCAACGAGACCAAGCAGCACTCCACCCGATCAGGTCGGGCGGTAGTCACCCGATCGGGTCTGGGGACATGCTTCCTCGCCCGATTCGATCGGGCAAACATCGCCCGATCGGGTCCGCAACTTTTATACCCGATCATAAATACTTCGCCCGATCGGCCTATTTCTGCCCGATCAGTGCACGGAAAACTCCTTTTGACTCCTTTGCTCTCTAATCTTCACGTTTAGGGGTCTTGGGACCTCCTAAACTATCCATAAAGCTCGTGAGCCACCCTACGTGCCTCATAACATCTCGTAAAGCCGTGGTTGCTTCCAAATGGCTCGGAAATAAGGAGAAAACTCCATAAAACCTGCAATTCAATACTAAAACACGAAACCACAACTACATACGAAAGTTAGCACAACATAGCTCCCAAGAGCTCCAATGACGCACAAATTAGCTTGTAAATAAGGGAGAAAACTCTATATAAATACGTGATATCAGCGACCAAGCGTAGGATTCATATGTTACCAAAAAACCTAACAAACCTACAATGTTTCCAAACTCATATGCTAAAAACTTATAATGATATTTGATTACTTATAATTTGTATATAATTTGTATTTATTTAACATATTAATTTGTTTTTATTACTAACATAAATTTTGTTCAACCTATACTTGATTACTAACATTAACTTATAAATTTTGACTAACATAAACCTATAATTGATTACTAACATAAACTTATAAATATTGATTGCTAACATATTAATTTATTTAACCTATAATTGATTATTAACATATTAAATACCTACAATGATCTTGCTAATTTATAATGTATTTTGTATTTATTTATTTTTTATTAATTTGTAGTAGTACTTTACTTAGGTTTGTATTACTATTAAAATATTTCCTATTACTAAATTAATTGTAAACTTATAGTCGTTTTTGGATACTGTTTCATTGTCTTGTTCATATAATCTGCTATACTTTCAATGACCATTATCATATAATGGAATTCCAGAACTGAAAAGCTTGCTGAACACAAACCAGAATCTTACATTCTTCAAAATTAACAAATACAAATGCAAGGAAATATGTTTCATAAATTTTCCCCCATCAATACAAAATTAAGAAGGTCTGTGTCATAAATTTTCCTTCACAAAAAAAAAAGAAACTCCTGATCAAAACTCAAAGACAACATAATAATGGGTCATCTAAAAAAACTTCTTATCTGGGTCATTCGAAGAAAATTATGTTAAATCAAATTGATGCATTTTATTAACAAAACAAAAGAAAAATAAAAAAAAATCTTAGAGCTTCAACGTCAATGGCTGCTCAGCCATTAATATTAAAAATGGAAGAAGGTAAAAGAAGCAAAGATGCCGCCAAACCAAAATCTTCCTCTGCCCAAAAAATGTGGCGCAATTCTTCCTTCCCAAAGCATGCATATTGGCGCCATTTACTAAAAGTTTTTCCTTCCAGTTTTTCCTTTTTTTTTTGGCTAACAATGATGTGGCAACTTCCTATTGGAAGTGTATGTGTATCACCTCTCGTCTTTTAATAATAACTCAACCTACTTGAAATTTCAGAAAAAATAAAACTTGTATGGGGCGTTTGGTATGTGGGAATGAGAGTTTGGGGATTAGAAGGAGGGATGGGGGTTGATAATTAATGGGTGGGATAAGGATAAAATAAAGTCTATCCCTTGTTTGGTATGACTTGGGAATTGATTGAGATTAAATTATGATTTTACTTCAATACCCTTACTAATCCTCCACCTTCTTTCTTTTCCTTACTTTTCATTAAGGGTAAATGAGTCATTTTATTCTAAAATTTAATCCCACCCCCTAATATCTACCCCCTCCCATGTCTTATTTTGGTGGGATTATGGGGTATTTTATCCCACTCCCATTCCCCCTCAAAACTCCCAATCCCTCCAAATAAACATGAGAATTCTACCAATTGGAATATATAATCCCAATCCCTCCCTCTAATCCCCTTAAACAAACACCCCCGTAATACATCTACAATTGATTTTAGACCTATTGATAACTTGTTATTGTAAGTCTACGATACACGTGGCTTAATTTGATTGGTTTAAATTTTTTTTTTTTTTAAATTTTCAGATTTCCCTTTCTCTCTCTTAGGAATGGCAATGGACCGGACTCGGATCGGACTTACCAAACTCCAAGTCCGCTTCATTTCAATCGGACTATGATTTTTACACTCATATTAGGATTTGGACTATATATTCTTGGATTCGGACTTTTTCCTTCGAATTGTTTCGGACTCGAATCGGATTCGGATTAAATTACCATATTAAATACTCAAAACACATCTTTAATATAAAATTTTAATGTTTTACTCGATTTCTTATAATGTAAATCTGTTATTTCTATTAAAATGTACTTTCAATCTATTAGTTGACGAAGTAACAAGTAATAATCGAACTCTAGTCGAATTCAGTTCGGATCTTACCTAAGGTCCAACTCCTATCGGATTTCATTCGGACTTTTATGTTTTCGGATTCGGATCGGACTTTTTTCTTCGGATCGAGTCGGACCCCGGTCGGAGTGGGACTGAATTGCCATCCCTACTCTCTCCTCCCCGTCACATCTGCCTTCCTTAACAACCAACCTTCTCTGCGTTTTGTTCTGGTGGTGGGCGTTGGGCAAGCATCTCTCTCAGTCACGAGTCGCACTTGCAGGAAAGTATCCTCTTTCTTTTTCGTTTTTTCTTTTCACTCTTACAATTAATTGATTGTTAAATTGAACTGGTTTGATCTTCATTGTTACTGATATTTTTTTTCACTCTCAGGCAAGGGGAATGCCTCTTTTGTTAGTTACTGTAATTTGGCTTGGCCTGATGTTTCCTCATTCTTTTAATTTATTGATATTATCATCTGCTTATTTCATTTTTTTTCATGTATTGTTAATACATTCGGGTCCTAATTTATGAGTTTATGAACTGCTTTAGGGAAAAAAATGAGGAAATTTGCTGATATTCATGAATTGAACGCCTGATGAACTGATTAAAGAAGAAGAGAGGGGGAAAAAATTTCAAATTCAGATTTTTTCAATATAATGGAGTTGGTGGTGAGAATGGGCGTTGGGCGTGGTGCGTGGTGTTGGGCGTTGGTGGTCCGGTGACGAAGTTAAGTAAAAAAGTAGGTGTTGTTTAAGTCACCAGTCACCTGAACTCGTTAAAAGTTAAAAGTTTAAAACCCATACAAGCTTTGTTTGTTTTTGGATTACTCAAGGGTTAACTTAATATTAGAAGAAAAGGTTGACTTATTAGAAAAGAGAAATAGAATTATAACAGATTTTTAGATAAATTAAGTGGTGTATCTTTTTAATCTTTATCTATCATGTTATATGATGTTATTAGTCGTCAAAACAAAAAAAAAATCGAGAAGTATGTGTGCTGAAAAAATTATTAATCAGGTAATATCTAGCTACATTATTCGTGGTGTATCTTTTCAGTCATTTTAGGAGATCCGGGAATGTTGTTGTGTTGCACATTTTTTAGCTAGGTGGGATATCAATTGTAATTCGGAGCTTGTATGGCTTGATGCTTTTCCCCAAAGTATTTTAACTTTGGCGGACATTGATATTATATAATCCCCCCTACCCGGTTTTTCCCTCAAAAATAAAGCTACATTATTCGTGAATGTTTATTTTTAAATTGTCAACTTTTAGTAAATGTTTTTAATATGAATTTAAAGATATTAGTAATAGTCAATGATGTGTTTTTGGGACTGTTTAAAAATGAATCAGTAATCCTTTGAGGTTGAGGGATTTGGTTTAAAATGTTGATAAGATGAGGTGATAGTAAATGGAAATATTTTTGATTATTGAATAAGCTAAGGATCCTCTATTGCGATCGAGTTATGAATATATGGCATTATGGTGTAGGTATGAACCACCCCCGCTAATGCTATAACCGTGCTGAAACTATCTTCTTCACAAAGAAGAAAGGGGAAAACTACCTGCAGCCGTCTTTGAGCTATACGGGTTTCTTGTCGATCTTTGTTGTTTCCAGTGAAAACTTTATTTCGAGTAATACCAAATCTAATGATTTGTTCTTTAATTTGATCTTCCAAGTTTGGATTAATTGAACTGTAATATGGATTTATATATACAAGTTATGTTAATTCCCTAGTTGCCTATGATACTATTGTAGGGACTATTAACGGGCAGAAAACTAAAGGCCCCACTCGCTGTTTCTCATTTCTCACTGAGTTTATTGCTAAAGGTTCAATGGCTGGTTCTTGGTTTGAAATCCACCTATACATGCTTTGCATATCCCTCATTATTTGCTAATTGCTCCTAATGAAATAATCCTGGCAGCTTCAACTGAGACATCTCTGTAAGACATTACTCTCATCCCTGGTTTCTGCTGGTTGGCTTATGGAATTCCAGAAGATTCATATCATATGCTCGAACAGTAGCTTGGACGCTCGAAAAACCTGCTGCCCTTGCAAGTGCTTGATACTCTCCTGTTGTTCTCTCTTTTCCTTCAGCATTCATGCATGTCAGAAACAGATCAAATTGAAATAAACTTCTACTGCAAGTGTCTGGGATGTCAGGTATCACAAGTTCCACAATAATCAGTTTCCCTCCAGCTGGTAATGCCTCAAAACAGTTCTTCAGTACAAACAAGAATTGTTCGTCATCTAGGTGTCTAAGTACCCACTGCCTCATTTCAAACACAAAACTCATTAGTATTATAGTGCTGCAAAGTAGCAAACTAAATAAAGTGGTGGAAGGATGAGAAACTGATATGATTCATAGTAGTATGCAGTAATCAAATACCTTCATGAAGATTGCATCTCCTGTTGGGATAGTTGTGAACATGTTCCCTGCAACATGCTCGATATCAGGGTAGATTGGCTGCTTTTCAATTATGTGAGGCAAATCGAAGTTGATGCCTCTTATAGTAGGGTACTTGGATATGACTGCCCGAAGTATCGATCCATCTCCACCGCTTACATCCACAATTGATTTAAGACCATTGAATCCCTTGTAAACGTCAAGGACTTTTTTCATGAACAATGGATTGCAATCTCTCATGGCACTACCAAAAACTGGAGCGAATCTCTCATCCTTTGGTATAGCTTCCTTGGCAGCCATGCCATATGCTTGGTTGAAAGGCACTGTTCCTTCAAGAGTTGCGTCTTTCATGTGGTACCTACGCAAATTTTATGATGAGACGAATATATAGTTATAAAGCTTTGTATTAGTAATACAAACTTGGCAAATAGCAGAATTTAGAAGGCCCCATACACGAAGAAACCTCTGACATCAGGAATTTTTGCTGATAAACTCAGTACCAGGATAAAAGCTCCCGAGAGACCCCAAAAGGTCGTCCAGGAGACTTCCTGCCCTTGAGATCGATTTTATACTCTCGTCCTTCCATTACAGAATCATAAACTTCATACAAGCTAACTTAAGTGAAGAACTTATTTGGGAGTTTGAAAAAGAACAGCAGTTTGATGAATTACCAGACGTTTGCAATAAACTTATCCTGGATGACGTTGAACATGGATGCCAGAGAGCCATGGTTACCTTCTCCTTGAATGAAGTAACGTGCAACAGAAGTCAAACTATACAACCTTCTGACTTCACCATTCACATCATCAGCTACAGAGCAAGTGACAATAGAGTATGAGCTGAGGAGGCGGAGGACACGGTCAATCATTTGTGATGCATGGGAATGGTTGCAAGGAGGGGGGGAGAAGAGTAGCAGCAATCTCAGAAGGCGAGAGAAATGCACCAGGCCCGGCTTTGTCTAGGATGTCGAGGAGCCCGAGCTCCATGGAGACCTTCAATGCCATAGGCAATGCGATTGCTGTTGTAAGTTTCATAACATTTTCTTCCTCAGTTAAGCTCTGCATCTTACTTCGAAACGATAGAAATCAGAGAGATGGCTACAATTTACAAGTTTTGGGAAGTAGAAAGACAAATTTTTGAGTCTATAGATCACATTTGTAAGATGCTAATGTGTGTATTAATCCTTTTTATACTAGTCATTTACATGAATAACACGCAAGCACGCAAGTGCAAACGCAAGGATTTCACTTTTCAGTAAAATTCAAGTCTGCTTTTGTTACCTTTTTTTGTTTGATTTGTCAATCTAAGGATAATTCAAGACAGAGTTCAATTTGTTTCTAACTACATAATAGATGTGTGGGATTTTGTTACTTGGATTGGGCAGTGGTGAATTTATTTGGACAGAGCTTCCCTTAATTGACCTTGTCATGTTGCTAGTCATCTGGAAGACTACTTTAGCGTTAATATTTGACGGCAGTGGCCAATGGGTGAGGGAACATAACAAAGCTGTGTTTATGGCCCTGTTCACTCCACTAACTAAACGTATTTGCACTCGACTAAACTTATTTATATTAAATCGAACTTTTTTTTTCTTTTGCTGATTTCTCTATAATTTTTGTTCTTTGTAGTTACTGATTTTTACTAAACTTAAGTAATGTTTACTTAACTGAAATTCTTTTTGACGTATATCATTGTTTTAAAGTGAATTGGATAAGGCCTTGGGAAAATCATTTTTTATTGATTGAGAAATTAAGATATTTTGTGTCGCTATGCAAGTCGACTGAACCTTACTAAAATAATTAAGGCTAACATTTGAATGAGTTCTTTATTTCTTATAGCTTTATTGATCAATATTAGTCCCTCAGCTTCAATATAACAGTTTCATTTTTGGCAAAAATTGCTTTTAAGAAGTTAACTTGATTTATGAAATAATAAACTCAGAAACTTTCATAACAAAACAGATAAAATTCAGAAACAGAACAGAATAAAACAACAAGGGATGAAATCTTTGCATGACAAACTGCCACAAGCTTCAAGAAAACCAGAAAAAGAACAGTTCAAAACAGAAAATTCAGGTCTTGATATACAAGCTGTACTTCAAAATAAAGATGCCATAATTGATGTAGAAACAAAACATACGGGGTTACAAACTATTTGTTGACAAGTCCCGAAACAAATGCAATTTAGAGTTATACATCGTCCTAAAATGGATTTCCACGACGATTATCAAACATTAATTATAGAGGAAATTGATATTTGGACTTGATTTTTCCCTTACCAAGCTTGGAAATGAAAAGCATACTTGAGCTAATTTGCAACTGCTGGAACATTCTCGGCACTTTTAGACAGGCTTTCTAGGAAACGATGATGCGCCCTGTCCTCCTTCACCTTACGGATGAGTTTAACACATAATAAGATCTTCCCACATGAATATATGATTCTTCCACACCAGTCCATGAACGAGCTAGCATACGGTGAAAGCTTCCTATATAGAACAAGTAAAACTCTTCCCAAGGGAATCAGAAGCTTCATCACAAAATATTTGTGCATGAGCACCATAAGGAAAGAGCATAGAGCCAAAGTGAAGATACCGATCCAAGGGGTGATGGAGTAAGTTGTTACATACAAGCCTGTCATGAATGTCAAAAGAGTTGTGTAGAATGACCCCTGGAGAAATAAAATGCTCAAATCCAGTAATAGGACTGTTTCCCCTTTACTACGAGTCGTAAATATCCATAGGAGACAGAATAAGACCATCATTGAGAGACACATGGCTAATATATCCGAAATCATAAAAACTTGGAAAGCAACTCTATTCATGAGGAGCGGAGTTCCATTTTCCTGATTGAGTCCACCAGGTACAGTGAATGCTGCTGTGAACGTTATAGTCGCTAGAAGAGCAGCTGTTACACCAATTGTGTTCATATAGTCTTTGATCTCTGTTGTAGGAACGCCCCACAAGCTTCGAAGGCCTCGCAGTGCTTTGTCCTTTTCAATGAATTTTTCAAACTGCACCAAAACAAATTTTCAATGAAGTATTAGTTCTTTTTGGTGTATAGAGTAGAATCAGAGGAGGTGCTCTAACCCGCTAAGCTATCCCTTACACTGTCTTTTAATTAATATTATGATGAATAAACTTATCAACACACTATCTAGAGGTACATAATTTACCAAAGTACTAACCTCCTGAGGAACATGTGGTAAGGATCCAATTAAGTCACCAGGCGTGATGCCCATATTGTTTGGTATTCCTAGAAGATGCTCTGGCGATTTCCATACGAACTGTCGTGCACAATCTAGGAGAAGTTGTACAACATCAAAGCGGCTCCGCTCAATTGCCAAATGCAGCGGTGTATTCCCATCATTGTCCTTTGAATCCAACAGAACTCCGATGTTTAGACTACTACCACTACATAGGCTTTTGCAAACCTCTGTACTTGGCGAATGTTTAGATTCTCCATAAGAAAGCAGGTGCCAAAAGATGCGGCCATCAGGATCCTTCAGTGACGCTGAGCCTAACCAACGCATATCAAGTGCTTTAGCAAAACTATCGATGTTGGTAAGGGTTTTTCCTGGTTTTGCAAGCAGATGCCAAACGCTCGTGCCATTACGGTTACAGAACTGTTCTAGATCAGTTACACGATCTAGTAATAGATTAAAGACTTTGATGTTATCGTGTTCAACCGCTCTTAGCAAAGGGGTGTTACCATCCCTGTCATGCAAACTGGCTGCATCACTTCTTGATGAGTTAATTAGGTGTTCTGCGTCTTCCTTCATAATTGCTGCATAAAGGATTCCGTGAAAGTATTTGTAGGCTGAGAAGTCATCGGCTAAAAGAAGTTATGGGACATGTTTTCTGTTAGATGTCGATATGATATTATAGTAAATACTTCATTTTAATACATGAATTAATGTAATATGAACAGAGCGTAGACTGTAGAGGAAAAGGAAAGAGAAGCAAGCAGCAAATGTATGCTGCTGAGATTGGCAGCTTACCTATTTTATAAGAGCAAAGAAGATGAAGAGGCGTCTCCTTATTGTCATTCGCGTACTCAGCCTTCAGAACATCAGGATCGAACTCTTAGCAGTTTTAGCGCCACCTTTTCGTTGTCTGCTTTTAGTGCTACATGCAGAGGCGTATTGCCCTTGCTACATTTCATCCTCCATGGTGGGTTGTGATATAATCCACTATTGTTAGTACGTCCTTGATCTCTTATAACATATTGGTAGCAAATGTTCAGTAAATTTGTCAAAAAATCTCTCAACTTCTCTCTTGCAGCAAACGAGCCAGCAGTATCTGGTTGAACAACGTTATGAACGGGGCCTACAGGGGTATCATCAGATCTTCCTTCAGTGAGCTTGGATGGGACATTAAGAGGAGAAGTGTTTGTGAGGCAATGAATCGGGGTGTAACTGAACAACGTATCCTTTTGATAGATAAGGAAGGGGAAACATTCTAAAGCTTCTTTGATGAAATCTTCGAATTCATCACGTATGATGCAACTTTTCTTGCTAATGGCCATTAATATGTGAAGGACATTTTGTCCAATTTCGTCTCGTGAGAGTAAGAAATCCATTCCTAATGTGCTGAGTCTTTTCCGTAGGAAGCTTACATTTGCCTCCTCTGCTGCTCTGCATTCTTCTCGTGTCAATTTCCGTGTCCCCTCTACCTGCATTATGCATCGGTTACTTTTAGACATAGTTACATTATATCTGAAAATTGTTATAGTAAAACTTGAGGTTAAACAGATCATTGTACAGCGTTCAGCATCAATCTAGTTACTTTACAAGCTGACTACAGAGTTTTAGCCTACAACGAATAGTCGTAAGCAATTAATAGCAACATAATTGAGTGAAGATATAGTTCCCACCTCAAATATTTCATGGCCTAGTTCTTGAATCAAAGATGTTGCTGTGACACCATTACTGTTTTTGGTGTTAAGTTTAGGAGAAGACTCCAATAGCACTCGCACCATTATCATGTCCTTGTTCATCGCAGCCAAATGTATTGGCATGTTTCCGTCATGGTCCTGGCAGTTCCTCAGGGCATATATTCCTCGAATTGTGAGCAAGGCTTTGCCTACTTGGTAGCTTGTTACCCTTTTAATCACAAGGTGTAAAATGGTTTTGCCAGAACCATCACATACCTCAGCAGATTGTGGGCAATGGTTCAGTATAACTTTAATGACGCGCAGATTATAAGCTTCATTCAGGGACGCTGCTAGATGAAGGGGAGTCGAACCATTTACATCGCGCCTACAAGCAACATGGCTGTTATTCTGCAGCAGAATTTCTACTAAGCTCAAAAGATCCTTTCCTGAAGCAATTTTAGTAGGCAAAACTGCTGATGTTGCATCAATTGGGTTTTTCCTTTTGGCTGTATTATTTTTATCAGTAAATCTTGCTATTAGTGATTCGTCGTCAACTAGAGTTTACGTAAAGAATCAAAGTTAGATACTGCTTTCTAAAATATATCAAGCAAACAAATTAAAAACATTAGAATTAGATAGACCAGCTTCTAAAACATAACACTTGATTTCTAAGCTTCTAAAATTGTACTTGTCTCATGTATTATCTCAAGAGTGGTTGGGGAGTTAATCCAACGGAAAGGGCGGCATGAGGGATTAGATCCCCAACCAATCCTTTAAAGTTGCCTCTATTCTACCTTGGAATAATTCTCTAAGTGTTGATATATCTATATTGATATGTTGATGGATGCTTGACTTTTGAAGGACGAGAAAAGATGGTACAATTTTAGAATGCATTAAGATTACTAACAATTAAGACCATATGATATGGTAGAGAATTAAAACTAGAATTACCATCAACGTGGTGTTTGATTTATTGCAAGATGAAGAGGAGCCTCCTTTAAGTCATTGAAAATACTAGCTAATTCAACCAAAAACTTCGCGACCTCAACATTTCCATGAATAAGAGCAAGATGAATCGGTGCATTTCCCTTAGAGTTTCGCGCTTGCCAATGTCCTTTGCTACAACATTCATGTAGTAGCCTTACAATATTCAGGTTCCCGACCTCAGCAGCAACGTGAAGAGTTGTATCTAGTATAGAGTTTGCATCGCTAATTAATTTAGGAACTAATTTAGACAAGCTCATAAGAGCTTTTTCTATGAACTTGTAATGCTCATGACGGATAGCTATGTGAAGGATGTTATTCTTTTCGGATGTTTGGCTAAGAAAATATTCATCGCTAAAATCTTTGTTGAGAAATTCTACGTTGCCTTTCTCTGTTGCATTGTAAAGCTCCTTCTCCATATCTGCACTTTCAGAATTTTTGAGTCATGGAAGTACCAAACTAGATTGAGGTCAATGGTTGCATCTATGGTGAATTACGTGCATCAAAATAATATAAAAATTGGTATACATCTGGTGTAAGGTACACCAAGATAGTATTTTTCATTTTTAACTTCGATTTGTTAATTTTAAACTTCAAAATTGCAATTCTCAAGCTGTTAGAAGTTTACAACTATATTTTTATGTTTTCTTCCCTCCGTGATTCTTGCAATGCTTGTACTTTTAGGTCAACAAACTAAACAAATTTTGACGACAAATTCTCACTTTATATACATAGCAAAATCTAGGCATGAAGATCTTGTTAGTACTCCTTCCGTCCCAAAATAAATACAATATTTCTTTGAGAAATTCTTGGGTGGACCTGGTCCACACTATAGATAGTGTAGACCCACCCTCTCTCTCCTCACTCCTCCTCCCTCTAAACGCTGAAACCACTCCATGGCCCCCATCCCAGCCTTCTTCTCCCCGAAACCACCACCACCCACAACATTCCTCACTCTCTTCACTCCCCGAAACCACCAGCGCCAACCACCTTCTCTCTCCTCCCACCCACCACTAAAACCACCACCCATTTCATGTTGGATAATTTAGAGTATTTGGTTGATTGAATTCATGTGACGTTTAACTTAAGCTACTTGGTTATGGTGTCGTTGCTTAAGTTACGTTAAAATGCACGATTAATAGTTTATGGTTTAGTAAACTATTGTAACTTCATATGTAATGAAGTTGAGCAGCAAACGAAGAACGAAGCAGCAAGTGCAGGAACGGGTCGCGGCCCGCGACCCTGGTCACCCCCCGCGACCGGGCTTCGCGACTCGCGACATCGTTCGCGACTCGCGATGATCTCCTGCTTGTTGATGCTCATGTTTTGCGGTTTTGCCTTTTGAGCGGTTACTAGCCGTTTTTTGGTATTTGACGTGCATATATGTGGTTGAAACCACAAATGAATGTTCATTCTATTATTATCATTCTCTCAAAAGCACTCAAGGTTCTCTCTTTGGTTTATTGTTCATCAAACACAAAATCACACTAAACTTTGTTCTCATTTTGTGAATCTCATACGAGCGTGATATTCACTGTTCTTCTTTGTATCTCGGAGGTGAATTCCGTGCAACCCGTGCTTCGTATAGGGTCGGAATATCGCTTTTGGGAAAGTGTTCCCATACACGCCTAGAAGATCGTTAATTCGTTGTTGTTATTGTGTGATCATCTTTGTTTTCCCGGTTACTAGCACTAACAATCCAAAAGCGATATACACTTTAAGATGGCTACACTTCGTGAGATGACAGCGAATTTCCACAAACTTGATAAGTTTGAAGGCGTGGGTTTCCGTAGATGGCAAAAGAAGATGCACTTTCTTCTTACCTCTTTGGCGGTGGTGTACGTTCTCACATCCCCGAAGCCTATTGAAGTGGATGATGAGACGATTGAGGCTACGAGGAAGAGGAAGAAGTGGGAGAACGACGACTACATATGCCGTGGTCACATTCTCAATGGTATGTCCGATGATTTATTTGATGTTTATCAATACTATGAATCCGCTAAAGTTCTTTGGGATGATTTAGAGTCTAAATATATGGCCGAAGACGCTTCTAGTAAGAAATTTCTAGTGAGCAATTTTAATAATTTTAAAATGGTTGAGTCTAGGCCAATTATGGAGCAATTCCATGAAATTCAAAGAATTTTAGGAAGCTTTAAAAAACATGATATTAGTATGGATGAAACATTTGCCGTTTCTTCAATAATCGATAAATTACCCTCCTCTTGGAAAGATGTTCGAAATAGTTTGAAACATAGAAAAGATGAAATGACTATTGAACAATTGGGTGCTCATCTTCGGATTGAAGAGGGCATTCGGGTTCAAGATGGTCAAAAGGAGGTAAATCCTAGTTCATCCACTATTAACATGGTGGAGTATGGAAAGTCTTATGACTCTAATCCTAAGAAGAGGGCACATAACTTCACCAAAGGAAACTATGGTAAGAAACCAAAGTTTGGTGGAGGAGGACAACAACGAGCTTGTTGGGAATGTGGAAAGCCCGATCACTTCAAGAAGGATTGCACCATTTGGAAGAAAAAGATGAACAAGAATGGGCATGGTGGTGGGAAAGGCGAGTCAAGCCATACCCAACCCAAGCAAGGTACTTGTGCACAAGTTTCACTTAATTCGGTTTTGAATTATGTGTGTACGATTTCTGAAATCTTTTGTGTACAGGATGATTGTTCATGGTACATCGATTCGGGAGCTTCAAGACATGTATGCAAGGAACGATCTCTCTTCAAGACCTTCAAGGAGGCGGATGAAGGAGAAGTTCTTTACATGGGGAACGATTCTACTGCTAAAGTCTTAGGAGTAGGTCAAGTTGAGCTAGTTTTTAGTTCCGGAAAGTCTCTTGTTTTTAGAGACGTTGTATTTGCTCCGGACCTTAGAAAGAATCTAGTCTCGGGAGCTATCTTGAATCGAATAGGTTTTAAAATGGTATTTGAGTCGGATAAATTTATTCTATCTAAAGGAGGGTGTTTTGTTGGTTTGGGTTATTTGTGTAATGGTATGTTCAAATTAAGTATTTCAAATACTTTGTTAAACAATGTTTGTGTTGTTAATGATAGTTCTTCTCTATGGCATTACCGGCTTGGTCATGTTAATTATAGAAAGCTTTATTCTATGTCAAAGGATGATTTGATTCCTAGTTTTGATCCAAGCATAGAGAAGTGTAGAACATGCATGCTTACAAAGATAACTAGAAATTCTTTCCCTAATAATGTGGAAAGAGATACTAATTTGCTTGACTTGGTGCATAGTGATCTATGTGATTTTCATAGCACTCCTTCTTTAGGTAATAAGAAGTATATCATAACATTTATAGATGATCATTCTAGGTATTGTTATGTTTATCTTCTATTCACTAAAGATGAAGCTCTAGATAAGTTTAAGATCTATAAAAACGAGGTTGAATTGCAACTAAATGACAAAATAAAACGGCTTAGAACCGATAGGGGTGGTGAATACCATGATCCTAGTTATTTCCAATCATTAGGAATTATACATGAAAGAACCGTGGGTTATACACCACAACAAAATGGTATAGCGGAAAGAAAGAATAGAACATTACAAGAAATGGTAAATTCTATGTTATCCTATTCGGGTTTGAGTGATGGATTTTGGGGTGAAGCGGTTTTCACGGCTTGTTATTTATTAAACCGTGTTCTTATGAAAAAGAACAAAGTTACACCCTAAGAATTATGGTACAAAAGAAAACCAAATCTAAGTTATCTTAGAGTTTGGGGTTGTAGGGCAATTGTAAAAGTGCCGGAACCTAAACGTAAAAAGTTAGGTGAAAGGGGAGTTGAATGCATCTTTATAGGGTATGCTATTCATAGCAAGGCCTATAGGTTCTATGTTATAGAACAAAATGACGTTTGGTCAATTCACACTATTGTGGAGTCAAGAGATGCAATCTTTGATGAAAATCGATATTCATCAATTCCTAGACCAAAGGATGTAACTCCAAGTACCATAATACAAGAAAATGATCGGTCTTTAAATGATCATGAAGTAGATGAACAAACTCTAGAAGAAAAGGTAGCATCAACTTCATCTCAACCTAGGAGAAGTAAAAGGGCAAGAAAGGAGAAATCCTTTGGCCCGGATTTTCATGTATATTTGGTTGAAGGATCTAGAAGTTCTATATTGACTAAGTTTCCATATGTGTTTAATGTGGAAGGTGATCCTTTGACTTATGGTGAGGCCATGAGATCTCAAGATGCTCCTTTTTGGAAGGAAGCTATTGATGATGAGATGGATTCCATCATGGGGAATAACACATGGGTTTTGGCGGATTTGCCTCCCAAGTGTAAACCTATTGGGGGTAAATGGATTTTCAAGAAAAAAATGAAAATCGATGGAACTATTGATAAGTTTAAAGCCCGGTTAGTGGCTCAAAGCTTTTCCCAAAAGCCGGGTATCGATTATTTCGATACATATGCACCCGTTGCTAGAATCTCTACTATAAGGTTGTTGAGTGCTCTTGCGGCTATACACAACCTTGTGATCCATCAAATGGATGTTAAGACTGAGTTCTTAAATGGAGAGCTAGATGAGGAGGTTTACATGAAACAACCCGAAGGGTTTGTTGTAAAAGGTCAAGAAGGTAAAGTTTGCAAACTCGTTAGATCTTTGTATGGGCTAAAACAAGCACCCAAGCAATGGCATCAAAATTTTGATGAGGTTGTGTTGTCTAACGGATTTAAGTTAAATAATTCGACAAGTGCGTATATAGCAAATTTGATGACTTAGGTCATGGTGTTATGATTTGTCTATATGTAGATGACATGTTGATTTTTGGGACTGATTTGTCACAAGTTGAGTGGGCAAAGGCTTTCCTATCATCAATGTTCTCCATGAAAGATTTAGGAGAAGCGGATGTCATTCCAGGCATAAGAATTAAAAGAAGCAATGGTAAATTGAGTTTATCTCAAACACACTACATTGAAAAAGTGCTTAAGAAGTTCAATGTTAGTGATTGCTCTTTTGTATCAACTCCTATGGATCCAAGTGAAAAATTAATGCCAAATGATGGTAGTGCGGTATCTCAACTTGAGTATGCACGGGTCATAGGTTGTTTGATGTATGCTATGACGAGTACTAGGCCGGATATCGCATTTGCGGTAGGAAAGCTTAGTAGGTATACTAGTAACCCTAGTATGAAGCATTGGCATGCTATTCGTCGTGTCTTAAGGTATTTGGGGAAAACCAAAGATTATGGTTTATCCTACAGTGGATATCCTTCGGTTTGAGAAGGTTATTCGGATGCAAGTTGGATCTCTAATAGAGAGAATCACTCTTCCACAAGTGGATTCGTTTTCCTACTTGGGGGAGGTGCTATCTCTTGGGCTTCTAAGAAGCAAACTTGCATTGCGGACTCCTCCATGACTTCGGAGTTCATTGCTTTGTCCTCGGCTAGTAAAGAGGCGGAGTGGTTAAAGAATCTCATGATTGAGATTCCTTTGTTGCCAAAACCAATATCGCCCATAGCGATACATTGTGATAATGATGCAGCTTTGGCAAGGGCATATAGTCAAGTTTATAATGGTAAGTCAAGGCACATTGGTGTGCGGCATTCCTATATTCAAGGACTTATCAAGGATAGTGTTATCACTGTTGACTATGTGCGGACTACGTATAATCTAGCGAATTGTTTCACTAAGGCCTTGGCTAGAGATACGGTGAAGAGGATGGCAATCGGTCTTGGATTGGAGCCCTTAGTTAATCACGAGTGAGGGAATCTTAACTTAACACCCAATAAGACGTTGGGTCTTAAGTTCAATAAGATTAATTCCTTCATTTGATGATTGAAGAACATTTGTAAATATCCTCTAAGTATTGTTCTTATATTGACTATGATGTTGATAAGAGGTTGTATATACTTAATAGTTCTCTTGTTATGCCTTGTCATAGTGGCATGTTTTTATTTAAGAGTTCTACCTATGTAAGTGTGAAGTTTAGCCGCTTCAAGTAGCTATAGGGGCATAGCTATGATACACTTATGAATGATACGGACACAAGGCTTAAAGTGTCAATATTAATGAGTTCAAGCAGTTAATCTTGTGTGTATAGTATCTTCAAGTTTTCCACTATGTATTGAGATTGGTTCAATCGCTTGCGACACCTTTCGGATACGGATACTTGGAATGTATATTATACTAGGTGGAAGTTCAAGTCTTCGTACACTTTCATTGATGCATGAGGTTGTTTGTTTTGATGATGTTCTAGTGCTTATAATCTTTTAGAATACTCTAAATGGGGGAGGATTGTTGGATAATTTAGAGTATTTGGTTGATTGAATTCATGTGACGTTTAACTTAAGCTACTTGGTTATGGTGTCGTTGCTTAAGTTACGTTAAAATGCACGATTAATAGTTTATGGTTTAGTAAACTATTGTAACTTCATATGTAATGAAGTTGAGCAGCAAACGAAGAACGAAGCAGCAAGTGCAGGAACGGGTCACGGCCCGCGACCCTGGTCGCCCCCCGCGACCGGGCTTCTCGACTCGCGACATCGTTCGCGCGATTCGCGATTCGCGATGCTCTCCTGCTTGTTGATGCTCATATTTTGCGGTTTTGCCTTTTGAGCGGTTACTAGCCGTTTTTTGGTGTTTGACGTGCATATATGTGGTTGAAACCACAGATGAATGTTCATTCTATTATTATCATTCTCTCAAAATCACTCAAGGTTCTCTCTGTGGTTTATTGTTCATCAAACACAAAATCACACTAAACTTTGTTCTCATTTTGTGAATCTCATACGAGCGTGATATTCACTGTTCTTCTTTGTATCTCGGAGGTGAATTCCGTGCAACCCGTGCTTCGTATAGGGTCGGAATATCGCTTTTGGTAAAGTGTTCCCATACACGCCTAGAAGATCGTTAATTCGTTGTTGTTATTGTGTGATCATCTTTGTTTTCCCGGTTACTAGCACTAACATTTCACTCCCCTTTTCAAACCCAATTTCCCAATTCGCCCCTCAATCCCCCCACCTCCGATCAACCTTCCCTCTCACCGTCTAATCCACTGCAGTTGTAACCCCAACTCTTCTTCTTCGTTAGAAATTGATCGTGTGAGTTCATCTGAGATGAGGAGAATGGGTTTAGAAGCACTCGTAGGACTAAGTTGATGTGCACAATTGGGGCAAGTACTTGTGATTTTGAGATGATTTATAAAAATGAAAAAGGGGATGAATCTTGGGTTTAGCTCTTGGTGGGATGAATGTTGCTAGACTTAATATGTGTCATAATACTAGGGAATGGCATAAAGATGTTATTGAACATGTTAGGAGATTGAATGATGATAAGGGTTTTGCTGTTGGCCTGTTGCTATTAATGGATACTCAAGGCAGTGAGATTCATCATTTGGGTGATTTTTCTGGTGCTTCTGCTTTTAAAATTGAGGTTTGTGAAGTTTCTTTTTCTTGGTCAAGATTGGTGAGGAAAGGAAGGAAGGATGAATGACTTTACATTGGAAAAACATTTAACATTTAATTGCTAAATTAAAATTATTAATTACAAAATTTTATTTTTTGCTAAGAAATCTTAACTTTACATTCATAACTTTTGATTACTAAACCTTAACTTTTAATTTCAAAATCTTAACTTTTGTTTTCTATGACTTTACTTTTAGTTACGAAACCTTAACTTTTAATTACAATAACTTAACTTTTAGCTATTTAATCTTAACTTTTAGTTATTAAACCGTAACTTTTGTCATAAAAGCGTTACTAAATATTAGACATTAAGCTACTGATTGTTTTACTTTTAATGATGAAACTTTAACTTTTCATTGTTTACACTTAACTTTTGGCACAAAATCTTAACTTTTAATTGTATCTTAACTTTTGATAAAGAACCCTTAACTTTTAATAAACTCCATTTAACTTTTGATTATTAACTTGAACTTTTAATGACAAAACTTTAACTTTTAATAACAAACTTTAACTTTACAAGTATTACAACACAAATCCACCACAAACCCAACTCTCACCATTCACCACAAATTACATTCACAAAATCTTCACCATATAAACACACTTGTCCACCCAAAAATCAAAATCAATCAAAACCTTTCATCTCTCTCCTCAAATTCATCCCCAAATTCCTCAGTTCAACCTGCAAAATCAAATTCCAAAACCCTAGAATCACAAATCAAACTGAAATCTTCACCATGCCGAAGAAGATGGGGGTAAACAGCAAAGCAGAAGAAGCAAGAGCAAGAAAAGCAACAGCAGAAGCCGAGAAGAAAGACCGAGAACACAAACAAAAGGAAGATCAATACTGGCGCGAAGCCGAATGATCGAAATCAAAAGCGGCGAAAAAACGCGAAGAAGAAGAGCAAAAACGCGTCGATTAGCAGAAGCGGAGGACAGAGAAATTGAGAAGTCATTGAATAAGGTGGATAAGAAGGCGAACCTAAAGGCTTACGTGGGACTTAGGTTTAACTGGTCTACAATAAACTTATTGTAGACCAGGTCCATATTAGACTTGAGCCATTTCTTTCCTTAGGGTCAAAGTTCATTAACTTTGACCA
The DNA here is from genome assembly GCA_947645195.1 of Patellifolia procumbens. NCBI lineage: Eukaryota > Viridiplantae > Streptophyta > Magnoliopsida > Caryophyllales > Amaranthaceae > Patellifolia > Patellifolia procumbens. The sequence continues at coordinate 9,778,888 of CANSGD010000144.1, forward strand.
TGTTGTTTCACTCATATCAAATGTAAGAAAAATATTACCATATAGATTTTCGTAGCTTTTAAACATTAAATATTTGTAATTATTATTATTACATAACTAAGGATATTAATGAACGAAGTTGAATCTTTAGAGACCGTGAAGAAAAGAGACGTGGCACTATTACTGGGACAAAGAGAGTAATTTTACAAGAACTATGAAGTAGAATAAGTATATTTATTTTGGATTGTTTGTCTTTAGCTTATTGAAGTTTTTCATATCTAAAACTTATAATTTCATTTTAAGAAAAATATTGGGCATACAGATATATTGAGTGTACACATGGTGTGTTGTTAAAATATTTATAGTCTAATCTCCTCAATACAAGTATTATCATGCACCCGGGTGCACCGTGCGCATGGTTCACCCAGTGGCATTATTGTAATTAAAGCAAAATCTTGGCGAAATCCTGATCTCCCCACTGCGCGCCCAACAATTTGGAGGCTGTAGGTCGCGGGTTCGACTCTCAACTCTCACCCTTTTGACTTATTTATTTTTTCCTTATTATATTCTTCTTCTTTTTTCCACTCTCCAACTTTTTACATTTTTTTTCTTATTATATTCTTTTTTTCTTTTCCACTCTCTAACTTAATGCAAAAAGGTCCTTAAATGAACAAAAAACTCTTAGAATATTGCTTTTTTAATGAAATTATTAACAATACTACTGAATAATAAAATGAGCAAAAAAAATTTCTAATAGAGATAATAAATAAACTTTTTTTGAACAATACGCTAACAGTACAAGTTTTGACTTATTTTTTTCTTACTATATTCTTCTTTTTTCCACTCTCCAACTTTTTACATTTTTTTGACTTTTTTTTTCTTATTATATTCTTCTTTTCTTTTTCACTCTCTAACTTAATGCAAAAATGTCCTTAAATGAACAAAAAACTCTGAGAATATTGCTCATTTAATGAAATTATTAACAATACTACTGAATAATAAAATGAGAAATTTTTTTTCCTAATAGTTATAATAAATAAACTTTTTTTGAACAATACGCTAACAATACAAGTTTGTAATCATTTAAACAATCTAGTAGTATAGTCAGATGTGATGATATTATTGAACAATCAGATAATGATACAAGTTTGTAATCATACAACTTGAACGAGTATTGAGAATAAATGATTGGCTGACCTGTTTAGGTTGCCTGGCACTGTTATATACTTCCTCCGTTTTTTTAAATTTGCATCATTGAGCATGTGCACATGGATTAAGGAGAGGAGAGAGATAGAGAGAGGGAGAAAAATGGGACCCATGTGATTGGAGAGAGGTAGAGAGGAAGTATTTCCATAAAAGGAAATGATGCAAGTAATTTGCAACTTCCATAAATGGGAAATAATGCAAGTAAAAAAAAGCGGAGGAAGTATATAGAGGTATTAAAACCTATCTTTTACAAACTAAGAGTCTAATTACCAAATTACCCTAATACACCCCCTCAATCTTTACGGGGAGGAATCACGGATAGATTGGAACGATGTTTACAAAACAACTCAGAAGAAAGACCCTTAGTAAAAATATCAGCAACCTGTAACTGTGTCGGAACATGCTTGACCTGAAGTCCACCTTTAGCAACCATCTCACGAACAAAATGATAATCAACATCAATGTGCTTACTACGATCATGATGAACAGGATTGGCAGTAAGATACATAGCAGAAACATTGTCACAATAGAGAATGGTAGGCCGTCGATGAAAATACCCTAAATCAGCCAACAATTGACGTATCCAAATTGTTTCAGCTGCAGTGTAGGCAACATCACGATACTCAGCTTCAGTAGAAGACTTCGAAACAGTGAGTTGCTTCTTAGAGCGCCAGGAGATCAAATTCTTCCCTAGGAAGACAGCATAACCAGAAGTAGAACGCCGAGTGTCAGGACACCCGGCCCAATCAGCTTCAGAATAGGCAACAGTCACAGTAGGAGAGCTAGTACTATGAAGAAATAGCCCATAATCAGAAGTTCCCTGCAGATACCTGAAAATTCTTTTCACAACATGAAGGTGAGTAGTACGAGGCGCATGCATAAATTGAGAAACCGAATTAACAGCATAAGCAATATCAGGACGAGTCATAGTCAAATATTGTAATGCACCAACCATACTACGACAATCTGTGGGATCAGCAAGAAGTTCACCATCTAAGAGAGAAAGAGTGACACGAGAGACAACAGGAGTACATACGGGTTTGACAGTATGAAGATGAAATTTCTGAAGAAGATCAACTACATATTTGTTTTGAGACAACATCAAACCCTGAGGAGTACGTAAAACCTGAATGCCTAAGAAATAATGCAAATCACCCAAATCCTTCATAGCAAACTGGGAAGAGAGAACACTGATAAATTTCTGAAGCAAAGAGGAACTACTACCTGTAAGCACAATATCATCAACATATAGCAAGAGAATGATAATATGACTACTGTGTTTGAGAGTGAACATAGGGGTGTCACAACTGCTGCATTGGAAACCAATAGAAAGAAGAAAGTTGCTGAAACGAGAGAACCAAGCTCGAGGAGCTTGCTTCAAACCATAAATGGATTTTCGTAACCGACAAACATGATGTGGTTGAGAAGGATGTTCAAAACCAGGAGGCTGACGCATATAGACTTCCTCATTGAGGAAACCATGTAGGAAAACATTTTTAACATCGAGTTGACGAATAGGCCATTTAAAAGTAGCAGCAAGAGTAAGAACTAAGCGAACAATATTAGGCTTAATTACAGGACTAAAGGCTTCAAAGTAGTCAATACTTGCCTGCTGATGATTACCAAAAACAACAAGTCTGGCCTTAAACCGCTCCACAGAACCGACAGAATTATATTTAATCTTATACACCCACTTACAACCAAGAGCGTTTCTATTGTTGTTGCGAGGCACAAGTTCCCATGTATCATTCTTAATTAATGCTTCATACTCATCACGCATGGCTTGTGGCCAACGTGAATCTTGCTTGCTTAAAATTAGACGGTTCAGACTCAACAACATCGGTTTTTAAATCCAATAAATTCCTAGTTGAAATGATTCCGTCTTTTAGACGCGTGGTCATGGTATGAACATTAGTAGGATCGACACACTTAGACGACTTCCTAGGACGCCTAGGGGGAGGGACGATAGGAGACGGGGACGACTCAAGACTAGACGAGGACGGGGAGGAAACGTCACACCCATGAGGAGAGATGACGTGTGAGGGGGAAGAGGGCAGCAGGGGGCTGCTGTGGACAAGCAGCAGTGGGGGGGAGAGACGCACAAGATCCCGTGGGGGCAATAGACGCGGCAGCTGCTCGCTACTGCTGGGCGAGTAGCCTGCGGGCGCGCGTGGGACCTGCGGGCAGGCAGCGTGTTGCTGCGTTTGCTCGCGGGAACCTGCAGGCGCGGGTAGGGGAGGCTCGGGCTCGCATGCATTCTGTGAGCAGGCAGCGGGTTACTGCATGTGCTCCCGTAATGATGCGGGCTCGGGGGAGGGGAGACTCGAGGACACATGCCGTGGGTCACTAGACAAAGGAAGACTCGAAAACCAAACCAAGGGGTCAGGAGACTCGTCCAAAGTCGGACCAATGGGTGTGTTAGACACGAGGGACCGATATGGAAATTTCCGTTCACTAAACAAAACATGACAACTTGTGTAAATCTTGCCAGAAAGAGGATCAAGACACCTATAACCCTTATAATTTGACGCATAGCCAATGAAAACACATTGAATCGACTTAGCTTGTAATTTATTGATTTTAGGATCTAAAAACAACGGAAAACAAGCACAACCAAAACATTTCAAAAACTCATAAGAAGGGGGACGATGAAATAGCTTAGCAAACGGGGATGAACCCTGTAATGCCGAACTGGGAAGACGATTTATCGTATAAACCGCTGTATAACACGCATCAACCCAATATCGAGTTGGCAACTCAGATTGAATAAGCATAGTACGTGTGACACGGTCGTTGCACGTGCCAAATATAAACCTAACTTAGCCTAGTTTAGGGCAAGAAAGGGTGGATTCCACGAGGAAGCAAAGATTAGCAAGGTTTGAAAGTAATTAAGCGAGCTAAGCCTATTTTTGGTGATTTTTGAGATTAATTGATCAACTAAGAAAACAAGAACTAATTAGCTAATAATTAAACTAAATGATTTGGGTTTAACAATAATAAGAAGACACTAGGGATAGGGGAATCACTAATTAACCAATTGCTAACCTATTTGTCAAGCCAAGGGGATTTATTAGGATCAACTAAGGGACTAAATCACTCATATGTTTCCTAATTACTCTCTCGAGCTAATTAGGAGGACTTAATCAACCAATTCTACCTATTCTCATGGTAAAATCAATCGATCAAGTATTTCCACAACTCCTAGCGATTCGATTAAGGTCCTAGGAAGCCTAACACCTATTCTCATGGTGAAGTCAACCTATTGACTAACCTAAGGTCCATCAAAAGCTTCATCTCTCAATCCTTCACTTTTGATCCCCAAACCAAGTTCAAATGATGATCAAGCAATTAAATAGGTTAGACAACCCTATTTCACCTAAATCTAACCCCCTAGCTTGACTTTTGAGATCAACTCATGATCAACCTAGTTCATCCCCTTCCCCTAGCTAAGAAATTACTCTAAAGCCATTATAGAAGCAAAATAAAAAAGCTTGAGGTATCAATGGAAGATCAACAATGGTGGAAAACATGAAAACAAACCAATAGGACACTAATCACTACTAATCAAAGGCTAAAACAAAATAAAGCAAGTAATAAAGCAAATAAAGCAAAGAGATATAAGAAATACTCTAAATAGATGAACATCAATGGAAAATCTCCATGGAAATACCTTCAAAAAGTTTCAATTTGGTTTCAAGATCTACTTTATCTCTCTAAAAACTACTTCTCTCTCTAAAGTTCTCTCTCTAATAAAGCTAATCATCATTCAGAAATTAAAAGGATCCCTTAAGATTATTATAAAATTAGATTTATACCCCGTAGAAATAAGGGCAAAATCGTAAAAGACGAAATAAAACTACGGAGCCTAGGCCATGGAGCGCCCGCTCCTCACAACATGGAGCGCCCGCTCCTGGGTCGCTCCAAGTTCCTGATCCTCTGTCTTCATTTCTTGACCCATGGAGCGCCCGCTCCCTCTCCTAAGGAGCGCCCGCTCCCCTGTTATAAGCCTCTTTTTTGCTTGATAACCTTCAAAACACTCAAGGCAAATATTAGATGGGGAGGGGGGGTATGCATATGCATATGCAACAACCTATATACATCCTAACTATATGCAAATGAGCTAAACTAGATGCTAAACACGAGATAATAAGAAATGAGGAAAAAGGGAAGGAAAAGGAAATTAAATGACCTAAAATGCATCTAAATACCCTAAAACTACATGCAAATAAGTGAACCTAAAGTCCACTTATCAAATTCCCCCAAGCTTGCCAATTGCTTGTCCTCAAGCAATTAACAATCTCAAGGAAACCTATGCAATAAAAACTAAGAAAGGCATCACGAAATCAAGGTCCTTGTCGTAATAGAGGTGTCAAGGCAATGGGAGAACTCGACCAACTTTCAAAGCTCATAGCCGTCTTTCCTTATCTACAAGTTAGGGGTCAAAGGAGTGGTCTAAGCTAGTGCGCAAAGAAAATGATCGTCCTAGAGGTCCCTCAACTATCACACAAGCCCTCATTGATCCTAAGTGAAACCTTTCCCTACAAAATGGAAAAACTCGCTCAACCTAGTACCAATCATGCCCCACAAGCTCACAAGATCCCCCAAGCTAGCATATTTATTCACTAGTTAACTTCCTTTTTTGATTGCAAGGGCCCTAGACTACCTCCTCACGCGGTCTACCTCTCACTCGATAGTCATGTTTCTGAGGCACGGTACCGAGCACTCGGTATGAGACGCGATAAGAGGGTAAGGTAGCTCATACCTAAGGCATTGGAGCATCTCTAGGGGCCAAAGCATGAATTTTTTATAACTATAGGCTACTAGCCTTGTGGGCTCTTATGCACCACTTATTCGATCCAATAGGCCAAAAAGGGCTCTTTTTCTCTTCATTTTTTTCATTTTTATGTGTTTTTGTTTTGTTTTGTTTTCTCTCTTTTTTTTTAAAAGGCTACTAGCCTTACACTTCATTGGGCTAAAGGGCTTATCCAAGGTCGCTAAAGGGCTTATCCAAGGTCAAGGGAGAGAGTAAAGACTTTTTATAGGGAAATAGAGACACTAATTCACGCTAAAGGCGAGTCTCGGACAATCGAGGGGTCTATTCGTACCAAGACCTAGGCATCCAAGCTTAAAGCACTCCTAATACTCCTAACGAGCACATAAGACACTCGAGCTAATTCACCCCTACTCAAAAGTCAAGTTCCCAACCTCTAACTTCTAAAGTCGAAACATAGAGTCATTCCTTAATTAGGTGATGCAAAAATCTTTTTGAAGTTTTTGAATTTTTTTTTTAAAAAAAAAGCTTACATGCAAACTACCAACGACAAGACCTATATGCAATTCATAAGCTACATGCAAAACTTACATGATATGCAACTATACTACATGCAAGTCTAAGACCTAAAGGAAAGAAGAAGCAAATAAAAAGAAAAGCAAAGCAAAAAGATATATACAAGGAAACAAAAAGGATAGAAAAAGGAGAAAGTCATATACAAGTCATATACAAGTAAAAATAGTCAACCATGGTTCTTTCCATTTAAATCCTCAAGGCAATGATCAATAAAGCACACTCTCCTATCATGCCCCGTAAAACCGACCTACCAATGCGTCCTCTCTAACACGCGTACCCAAAAAGACACCCCAAACCCTCAAAATGAGCCACAACCCGCTAGCATAATCAAATAAAAACACCCCCCAAACAATCAAGGCACCGTCCTCGGTGTAATCATGCAAAACAAGTAAAGGGGGAGCGGGGCAAGAGGATCTAGTCCTCGTCCATGTGAGATGGACCTTCTCCCGAAGGAGGAGGTGGTGGCATGTCTCCCGAAGGGGGAGGGCGCGGCATCGAGCCGTAGAAAGCTAAGGGGGCGGGGCCATGAGGCTCCCAACCGCCCGTGTAGCCTGGCGGCCAAGCGCCGTAGGGGTGGGGATAGGCGGGATCACCCATGGGGTTAGAACCCCCGGGTGCCCGCCAATCATAAGGTGGGTCGCGGTGGGGCCAATAGGGGTACGTGGGTTGGCTTTCATTCCATCCCGGTACCGGCCCATGTTGAGGAGGCCAATTTGGAAAGTTGACATAGGGGTCAACGTTTCCACTCTCCACGTGGTGATGATACATTGCATTAGTTTGTATCATCATACCACTCAAGTCCTCTCTCATGCCTTGGATCGTATTCATCATACGATCTTGGTTGAGAGCAAGACTGTAGTAGGCCCCCTCATAGTCAAAGGAGCAAGACGACACTGAGGCACGACGGCCGGAACTCAGCTCCTCGCGATGGAGAAGAGGAGCTAAGTTGCCACGTGCGGCCTGGGCTTCCGCGACGGGGGGCTCTAAGGGATGAGAAAAATCTCGGCATCCTCCCCGTCGCGGTCAAATGTGGTCATCTCCGGGTTTGAGAGGTAACAATGATGACGACCCCTTACCTTCCAAACGAACCGCGCGGGATCAGGGGTAAAATCAATCCACCCGGCGGCTCGAATATAGTTCAAATCGAGGTAGGGGTTATCATCAACTGGAGTCAACAAATTAAGTTGCTCCCAAACCCTAGAGCGGAAGCAATGATAGTAATCATCCCCCCACAATGAATATCGGATTTAAATAGTTCTCCACGGCGTATAGCAATACACCGTTGGAGAAATAGAAATCCGATATTCAACTTGCCTCCTATTTCCCTTGGGTGATGGGAGGCAATGTAGAGCGCACTCACCTCCTCCGAGGCTACCTTACTTGGTTCTTTTTTTGAAAATATGGCGGTAACTAAGAGGCGGTGAATGTAGCGAAAGATGGGGGAATGCATATGAGAGGAATATCCCGTTTTGGGATCAAAGGGGGCGTATCCGGCAACATCATGCCAAAAATTGTCCCTTTGATAGTAGACGGGGTATTGCCAAGTCTCGGGATTTCGGATGGCATTGGAGGGATCACATTGGAAGATCTCATTGAGCCTCACCAATCAGATACAGTGGGATTGATTGAACAATTGGAAGGAGATTTCATACTCCCCCTCTTGTCCACCAACCTCATTTCTCTCGAGAGAGGCTAAGAATTCCAATGTGAGTCGCTCATATGTCAAAGGGCTAAAGGTGTAAAAGCGTTCCATGCCTAAAACAAATAAACAACGACCTACATATGTAGCACTATCCCGAGACTATCTAGAGTTTCACCATGGAAGAACTTAGAAGCCTTAATCTTCCGGTGCTTAAGTTCGTCATACCGACGTTTATGGTCGGGGTTGACGAACTTAAGGGCCGAAAGGGTGCCCTTTTGGTTCTTTTGGGAGGAAGAACCTTGGTCTTTTTTACTTTTTTTTCGTGAACGAAACACACTTGGAGTTTAAAGAGAATAACTCAACCAAAATGATTATAAGAAATTTAAAAGACCACGGTCTCAACCCAACAACTAAGCACGAAAATAAGAGCACCAACCAAGGCACAAATTCAAAGCAAAAATGAAGGAAAACAAAAAGAAATAATGAAAAGAAGCTAGAAAAATTAAAAATAAAAGAAACTAGGAAAAATTAGGCTAAAAGGAGTAAGTAACTAGAAAGAAAAAATGAAAGAAATCACACAAAAAAAAATCAATTAAAAATCAAAATCTATCTAAATCTAGCAGCTAAGTCCACAAACAACACCACAATCATCATATTATCAATTTTCTAGTACAAATCTAGAAGAAAAATAAAAGTTAGGGTTAGGTTTTACCTGCCTCTTTAAGAGGGGTGAAGAAATTCCACAATTGCAAACAATTTAGGTGCCTTCAAGCTTCAACTGTGTTCCTTAACCTTTTTCTTCAAGAGATCTCCCCCAAACTTCAACTTTGAAGTGATGATGAATTTTTGATTTTGGGGCTTTTTGACGAAAATGGGTTTTTTGTGTAGATGAGGAGAAAAGATGAAGGTTTTGTGAAGGAAGGAAGTGAAAATGTTGAGAAATGAAGGAGACACTTCTACAAAATATGGAAAACAAAACACGTCTAACATAACACCTAAATACATAGGTGTTGTTTTATATTTTAATAAACCCTTATTTAAAATGGGTGTTATCTTAAGTGAAAGTAGAGAAAAAAAGAATCATTTTAGATAGCTAGTGATGAAAATAACTGTTATTTAATATTTCCCCCCCAAATTTTGATTATTTTTAAATAAAAAAATAAATAAATATCCCCAAAACTATACCAAGGTTACTAGTACTACTCTGAACTTGTGAAGAAACCGCCAAACCCACAAACTCATCATCAGCCTTCAAGGAATTCATCCTCCTGTAAGGAGATTCAGCGGTAAACTTCATCCTCCTCTTAGTCTTCGTCGGAATTCGTCTGGCGGTAGTCAACAACCGTTCAAAGGTGGATGTTGGCACCGTAATTCCCCAGTTAACGCTGACTATCCCAGGTTTAACCAAGTCTAAATTCATTTAACCTTATTTTATTTTTTCTGTAAAATTGTGATTTCTTTCTTCTTAGAAGTTGGGTTATAACCTTGTTGTGATATAAGTTTCTGATTTTCGGTTTTATTCTCCTTCTTAGATGAGAGTTCAATACATTCTAGCAAAAAAAACTTCCTGTGAAAACTTAGATTTTGTTGTTTGGCCAACAATTGCCATCTGATTTTCGATTTAGTTGTTATATATTAGAGGAGTATATGATTCTGACCGTGATCGATATGATTAGCCTCAAGAATGGTTTTGATGAGGTTTTTGGTCTATACTCAGTAATGCTAGACTTGTCTATAAGGTGTTCGACGAAATGTCTCTTTGAAGTTCCCCCTTGTTCTTTGCTAAGGATTGTTCTGCCTGTTTTTTGTTAATCTAAAATTGCTGCTACAACTGTTATGGTCCCTCAATTCTCTCACTCAATTTGAAGAGTCATGTGTTAAACTGCTCTTTTGTTTGTTGCTTCACATTGAAATCAACATACCTAACTAGCCAATATTAAATTATTGTTTGGATTACAAAAGTGAACAATGACCGCTTAATTTGTTAGTTGATGTTGTTGATAATCTAACTCTGGTTCATGCAGCTAATATGGAAACGTATGTTATCTTGACTCTTCATTTTGTTTATACTCCCGTGGCCGTGTCTGACCCTTGATAACACATCAACTGTATTATTCCTAGACATTACGCGATATGTGCTTGTATATAGATACTAACAAGAGCTAACTAACTAATTGTATATAGAAATCTGCAATGCAAAATACTTATAAAGTGTTTTAAACTGAGGAATCTGTTTCATGAATATTCTTGCTGATGCACCTCAGCATCTGCATCCATTATAGGACACTGTTCCTGGGGATGATATTTAAGTGTTGGTGTGCCCACCACTTTTTTGATATGTACCCCGTATCTCACCCTCATGCCTGTGCTAACTTAGATGATGCTGGTTACTGCTCATAATATGTTTCAGCATGTGAATGGTCTGAAGCTTGTAGTGTCACATAAGTTAGCGACCTAATATTGTATCAGCATGTATGAGGATTTAGGCAATAATTTTCTCTAATCCTTTTTTAGTGATTCCGGCCCGTCCTTCGCATGTAGTCTATCACGTTTTCAATCCAATACCTACCACATTGTAGGGACTAGCGAGCACGCAGTGAGTAAGGGTTAATAACTTTGTTTCATGACATAATCCAAAGGAATAGGGCGACCTCTTCATCATGAAAGTCAACATTTCTTGTTCAGATAGCATCCACTAACTAAATTATTGCATTGTAATAAAGGAATAGGGTTCATAACTATCAATATGTATGCACTAAAGGACTACATTATTTATATTTTTTATTATGAGGTTATTATCCTATTCACTTACCTTGTAATGATATACAACGGAATAATTAAAATCAACACCCAATATCGAAAATATATCAAGAGGATTAATAAAGATTTGGAAACCAGGTGGAAGCAAAGGTATCTAATTTCTTATTTAAAATATTTCTATTGTTGAAACATATTCCTCAGTCTAACAAAGTATTATTAATTTCTTATGGAATAGTGTCCTTGGAAACTGCCTGATTCTCTGGACTGCGAGTATTATTTATGTTGTTACATGCTCGAGCCTATAGAGTTTAGACGAAGAGTTATTCTATGAGAGTTACAATTACTTATATTTACTCTTATTTATAGTTGTTTGCTATGATAAAGACTAAATAAACATGAACCTTAAAACAAAATTCTAGCGGTTGGGGTATGATAATCTCATCTAAATGCATGATGTGCCGTGTGTTGAGATGACATTGTGTTGAGAAGCCAAAAGAAGCCACTGGCCTTACATATTTATTGTTGTTTGATACAGGGAGCACTAATTATAGTGACATTTGATTGTAGTTTCTTTTAAATTTTAATGTATTATTGCCTGAGCAGGATGTAGTCATTGATTATGAGGATGTTCTTGATTGGTGCTTGCAAAGGGAGGTTGGATTATCTCCCATGTCGATATTCATGAAGTAATTGAATGTTACCTTTCTTGACTAGTGTCTTTTTCCACAATAAAGTATATGTTAGTAATATGTTGATATTGTTTCCTGTTAGGTACCTGAGTGATGCAGGGGGGGGTCTGTTCTGTGCATGTATGGAACCTGGAAGGGACGCTATGATGCAGGGGGTTGTACGGGGTCTGGCACGGTTCTGTGTGTGTAGGGGTCTGTTATGGGCATGTACAGGGGGGGTTCTGTTCTGTGCATGTATGGAACCTGGAAGGGACGCTATGATGCAGGGGGTTGTACGGGGTCTGGCACGGTTCTGTGTGTGTAGGGGTCTGTTATGGGCATGTACGGGGGGATTGGCAGTAGGGGGTTGTACGGGGTCTGGCAGGGTCTGTGTAAGGGGGGGGGGGTCTATGCATGTAAGGAGCTGGCAGGGAGGTTGTGCTGGTGCAGGAGTGTGGCAGTGTCTCTGTTCTGTGCATGTACGAGGTTTTTTATGTACTAGCAGCAGGGAGGATGTACTGGTGCAGGGCTGTAAGGGGGTCTGCCGGGGGTTGTACAGGTGCTTTCATTTTGTGCATGTGATCATATTCTCCATGTCCCTTGTGCTTTCATTGAGCTATTGATTAATCTTTTTGTTATTATGAGGAACATCGTTTTGCTTTCTAGTGTTTATGATGACTTATTTTTAAAAATTGCAGTATTATTCCGACGCTCCTCGTACTTATATTCTCAAGACAAAATTGATGAGCTTAGGGACTTATGGATTTGATATGTCGAGGAACAACATAACGACGAAGAGATGATGGAGTTGTAACTTCGTTATTTGCACTTTGAAGTTTGTCATTTTTGATGTATATACTTAGCATTTGAAATTTTGGTTATTTTCTACCTTCGACGGTTGAGAATACGATAAGTTATTGATGGATATTGGTTGATAATTTGGAATATATATACATATATTACAATTTTTTTTATATGAGTTGCTATCGAAATTTGGGCATGTTTTCGTATATTACAGATTATTTGAAAAAGAATAATACAGGTTGGAAATCGTAATTGTATGGGGATATTTAAGAAAAAAATTGCAACATAGATAACGTTTAAGTGATAGAGGTGTCATGTAAAGTTGTAACTAAAGATAACCCAACTTTTCGATAGGTGTTATATTTTCTATACTAAAGATAATATTCATTTTCTAAAGGTGTTATCTTTTCTTCTACATATTGATAACTACTATGTAAGATAGATGTTATCTTTGATATACCAATAATAACACCTCCATTAAGGTGTTATCTTTACTTTACACATCAGTGACCTTAACAACACCTAAGAGGTGTTATGTTAAGCCTTATTCGAACGTTATGTTTGCCCCTTTTTGTAGTAGTGAGATATGGAGGTTAGAAGTTTGAGGTTTAATGAAGTTTAGAGAGAGAAAGGGAGTTTGAAAGAGTTGAATGGGGAATGAGAGTGAAAGGATGAGGGTGAGGTGAGGGTGGGTGATAGGGAAAAAGGGGACGGAAGGGGGGGGAGGGGTAAGTTTGAAGCACGTGAGAAAAAGATGAAGAAAAAAAACGAAAGGGTTAGCCTGGCGAGCTGGAGCGCCCGCTCCAGCTAAAAGGGAGCGCCCGCTCCAAGCCTGGAGCGGGGCGCTCCTTAAACGCTCCCCACACGCTCCAACTCACTCCTTCTCCATCTTGTTTTTGCGGGGGATGGAGCGCCCGCTACATCTATAGAGGAGCGCCCGCTCCTCTTGTGGAGCGCCCCCCATTGGGCATTTTTGGCTCGCTCCTCCTCCCATTCTTCCATACTTAGCCAAATTTTCATGTTTTTCACTCTTCCTCTAATTTCACTCATCTAAAAACTCTTATTCACTTTTTTTTTTCTATATTTTTTTTGTATTTTTCTCATATCTTTTTTTTCATATTTTTTTCTTTTTTCGTTCTTTTTTTCATATTTTTTTACACTTTCTTTTTTTAAAAGCTAAGAATCCGGGTTGCCTCCCGTAAACGCTTCTTTAAAGTCATTAGCTTGACCTCCCTAGGATGAAAATCCTCATAGGGGAAGGGGGTAGTCATCCAAAGCAATGTGACAAATGTGCTCAATTTGGGTTCCATCGTGGTATACCTTGAGTCTTTGCCCATTTACTTTGAACGTTCCTTTTTCCTCGCTCCACACTTCCACCGCTCCATGCGGGAACATATTTTTTACTTCAAACGGTCCACTCCACCTAGACTTAAGTTTCCCCGGAAAGAGTCTTAGCCTAGAGTTGAAGAGAAGGACCTTGTCTCCTTCCTTGAACTCTCTCTTCATTATCCTTCGATCATGCCATGCCTTAGTTCTCTCCTTATAAATCCTACCATTTTCACAGGCATCCCGCCTAAGCTCTTCGAGCTCATGTACATCCAAAAGTCTTCGTTCCCCGGATGACTTGAGATCAAAATTCAAAAGCTTGATGGCCCAATATGCTTTGTGCTCTAACTCAACCGGCAAGTGACATGATTTGCCATACACAAGCTTGTAGGGGGTTGTGCCAATTGGTGTCTTAAAAGCCGTCCTATAAGCCCATAAAGCATCATCGAGCTTTAATGACCAATCTTTGCGAGATCGGTTCACGGTTTTCTCCAAGATGAGCTTCACCTCCCTATTTGACACTTCCGTTTGGCCGCAACATTGTGGATGATAGGAGAGCCCCATTTTATGATGCACCCTATATTTGGAGAGGAGTGCTTGGAAACTCTTTTGGATGAAATGAGATCCCCTATCACTAATCACGGCTCTCGGAACCCCAAACCTCGGAAATATCACGGACTTGAAGAGTTTGGTAACTACCTTAGCATCATTTGTAGGAGAGGCGATTGCTTCCACCCATTTGGAGACATAGTCAACCGCCACTAAAATGTAGGAGTTACCAAACAAAGAAGGGAAGGGTCCCATGAAGTCTACCCCCAAACATCGAAGACTTCCAATTCTAAAATGTTGGTGAGGGGTAATTCATGCCTCTTGGAGATGTTGCCGACCCTTTGATACCTATCACAAGCTTTCACAAAGCCCCACACGTCCTTGAACATAGAGGGCCACCACAATCCACAAGATAAGATCTTGGCAACGGTCTTGTCGGCGCCCATATGCCCTCCAAAGGGGGATGAATGACATTTCTCAATCACACTTGTGATCTCATCATCGGGAAGACATATCCGATACAAACCATCCTCCCCCCGCTTGAACAAAAGTGGGTCCTCCCACGCATAAAACTTAGAATCATGGAGGAACCGCCTTCGTTGTTGATATGTAAACTCAAAAGGAATGATCCCACAAGCCAAGTAGTTCGCCATGTCGGCAAACCAAGGGGTATCAAGGGCTTTGATGGAGTATATGAGATCATCCTTTAAGCTATCATCAATGGGCATATCATGAGAGGGGGAGTCTTCAACCAAAGGCAATCGGGAAAGGTGGTCGGCGACCAAGTTTTTCGTTCCCTTCTTGTCTCTAATCTCAATGTCAAATTCTTGAAGGAGCAAGATCCAACGAATCAACCGCGGCTTCGCATCTTTCTTGGACATGAGATACTTGATTGCCGAGTGATCCGTGTACACTATCACTTTGGAGCACACAACATAAGGCCGGAACTTATCAAAGGCAAACACAACCGCCAACAACTCTTTCTCCGTTGTGGCGTAGTTCTTTTGAGCCGAATCAAGTGTCTTGCTCGCATAGTGAACAACATGTAGCTTTCCCTCTTTTCGTTGCCCTAAAATGGCTCCCACTGCATAATCACTAGCATCACACATTAGTTCAAAAGGCAAGCTCCAATCCGGAGCTTGCACAAGGGGGGCGGAAATAAGGGCATGCTTTAAAGTCTCAAAAGCATTCATGCAATCACTATCAAAAACAAATTCATTATCTTTTTGCAAGAGTCTAGATAGAGGCCTAGCAATCTTAGAGAAGTCCTTTATGAACCGGCGATAGAAACCGGCATATCCCAAAAAAGAACACACTCCCTTCACCGTAGTAGGTGGGGGCAACTTCTCTATGACCTCAATCTTGGCTCTATCTACCTCAATTCCCTTTTGGGAAATCTGTTGTATCAACACAATGCCATCCTCAACTATGAAATGACACTTCTCCCAATTAAGCACTAGATTCATCTTTTGACATCTTTGAAGCACATTTTTCAAGTTCTTGAGACAATCATCAAAAGATGAACCTACTACGGAGAAGTCATCCATGAATACCTCAATGGTATCTTCCAACATGTCCGAAAACATGGCGGCCATACACCTTTGAAATGTAGAGGGCGCATTGCACAAACCAAATGGTATCCTTCGATAAGCAAAGATACCAAATGGACAAGTGAATGTGGTCCTTTCTTTGTCATCGGGGTGGATGGGAATTTGAAAGAACCCCGAATAACCATCAAGGAAACAAAAATGGGAATGGCCCACCAATCTTTCCAACATTTGATCTATAAAAGGGATGGGGAAATGATCTTTCCGGGTGGCTTTATTCAATCTCCGGTAATCTATGCACATACGCCACCCGGTCATCGATCGAGTGGAGATTTGTTCTCCCTTTTTATTTGTGATGACGGTCATGCCTCCCTTTTTAGGGACCACAGGGACGGGACTAACCCACCGACTATCGGAGATAGGGTAGATTATCCCCGCCTCAAGGAGTTTCAAGACCTCCTTTTTAACCACTTCTTTTATATTGGGATTCAACCTCCTTTGAGGCTCAATAGAAGAAGCATGATCGTCATCAAGATGAATTCTATGCATGCATAGGGTAGGACTTAGCCCTTTGAGATCTTCAATGCTATACCCAATGGCACTTCTATGTTCCCGAAGGACGTCAAGAAGTTGAGTAAGTTAAGTGTCTTCAAGTGTAGCATTGACTATCACCGGGTAAGTCTCACCCTCACCAAAAAAAGCATATTTTAAAGAAGGTGGAAGGGGTTTCAACTCTACCTTGGGAGGAGGCTTAGAACTCTCCTCCTTAGGTGAAGGCACCTCAAGAGCCTCAATCTTCTCCTCCTTAGAACAATAAATTGGAGAGGCATCCATGGCAAGCTTGAAGTTTTTCCCTTCCTCATTATCTTCCAAATCTTCTCCCAAAAGTACATCTTCTAAGGGGTCTTTCTTACCCCTTAAACTCTTCAAAGTCAAGACCTCTTCATCAAAACTATCTATCCTCTTCACCTCTTCCATTATTGGAGACTTCATTGATTGCTTGAAAGCAAATTCCATGCTCTCATCTCCTACCCTCAAAGTAAGCACATCTCGCTTCATATCAACAAGAACTCCGGCAGTTTTAAGGAAAGGCCTCCCAAGTATAAGAGGGACTTGAGATTCTTCCTCCATCTCCATAACCACAAAGTCACAAGGATGAAAACCCTTCAAACTTGGACCGGTACATCCTCCAACTCTCCAACCGGAACTTTCACCGATCTATCGGCGAGTTGAATGACCCTCATAGTAGGCTTGAGTTCAAAATTAAGTTGCTTAGCGATGGACAAGGGCATCAAACTCACACTTGCCCCCAAATCCGCCAAGGCCCTCTTGGGCTCCAAGTCCCCAATCTTCAAAGGAATAGAAAATGACCCCGGATCTTCAAGCTTCTTGGATAGCTTGTTTTGAAGTACGGCACTAACCTCGGCGGTTAAAGCAATGGTGGCACTTTCCTCGAGCTTGGTCTTGTTATAGAGGAGCTCCTTAAGAAACTTGGCATAAGTAGGCATTTGAGACATTGCTTGGAGAAAAGGGATGTGCACTTGAAGCCCTTTCATGACTTCTAAGAATTTCATGAATTTATCATTGAGTTGCTTCTTAGCTAGCCTTTGAGGAAAAGGAACCGGAGGCACATAAGCCTTGGGTGCCGCTTGACTAGCCTCTTTACGTTGCTCATGAACCTCTTTCTCTTGGCTTGGCTCAACATCACCTTCATCCTCCACAATTACCTCCTCAAGAAGCTTCTCAACCTCCCCTTCACTCCCCCTTTTTCTCAACTTCCGGGCTTTCATTCACCTCACTAGGCATCTTAGGCCCCTCATTGTTTGCTCCGGATCTCAAAGTAATGGCCTTAGCATGCTCGTGAATCACGGGTTGGCTTGGGAATTGAGTAGAAGAAGAAGAAGAATTGCTTACTTGTTGGGCAAGTTGGGTCTTAATCATATTGTTGTGAGCTTGCATTTGTTGTAAGGAAGAGTGAATATCCCCAAACTTCTTATCATTATCGGCATTGGTCTTGGTTTGTTGGGCTAGGAAAAGTTGAAGTGTAGACTCAAGTGATGAAGGCTTGGGTGGGTTAGGCTCAAAGGGTGGTCTTTGTTGTGGTTGGTTGAAACCGGGTGGTCGAAAGTTGGAGGAGTAGTTGTTGTGATTTTGTGGTGGGGGATGTTTCCATGTTCCTTGAGAGGGGTTGTTCCACCTCCCTTGGTTGTTGAAGTTGGAAGGCCCCTCTTGTCTTGCACCAACCCATGCTACATGTTCCGTAGATCCTCCACAATAAGAGCTTGCATGATCGGTGCCTCCACAAATTTCACAAGAGAAAGCTTGGGAAGGTGGTTGGCTTGGGGATGCCAAGTTCATCTTCTCAAGTTTCTTAGCTAGAGTGTCTAGCTTAGCATGGATATGATCCATGGCCTCCACATCATACTTCCCTTTACCACTAACCTTCTTGCTTGTAGACCTTGTGTTCCTCCAAGAGTAGTGTCTCACAACCTCTTCTATGGTGGGCTCAATATCTTCAACCCGTAGCTTGGTGAGTTGACCCCCGGCTCCGGAATCAAGACTAGCTCTAGTCATAGGAAGCAACCCATCATAGAAACTTTGCATCAACGTCCATTGACTATACCCATGGTGCGGACACGACCTTCGGAGGTCTTTGAACTTATCCCATGCCTCATTCAAACTTTCATCTTAATCTTGTATGAAATTAGAGATCTTCCTTCTAGCCTCGGAAGTCTTCTCTTAGAGTAGAACTCATCAACAAAAGCCGCCGTAACTTGTGCCCAAGTAGTCAAGGAATCGGGAGGTAGTGATTGTAGCCACTTCTCGGCTTTCCCCATGAGAGAGAAATGAAAAAGATTAAGCATCACGAACTCTTGAGTAACATTATTTTGCTTGACCGTGGCACAAAGCTCAAGAAAGTTCGCCAAATGGTCAAGTGGACACTCATGAGCACATCCTCCATAAGGCTCTTGCTTGATCATTCTAATCAAGTGTGGAGAGAACTGAAAGTTAGCGATTGTTGTCGGCCTCCGAATCCCACTTTTGAGCTCAAATGCTTCGGGGTGACCATAGTCCCTCAAAGCTCTTGGAACGGGTGGATCCTCCGCCATTATACTAGAAGTTGAAGAACGAGATTGATCTTCCTCAAACAACTCCCCCGGTTGCTCCTCACTAGTCGATAGTACCCTTGGTTTCCGAAAAATCCTCCTCAACTCCCATAAAGTGCCCTCAAGATTGTGGTCAATTGGAAGCAATGGATCTCCTCGTAACCTTCTTGACATGCAAATACAAAAGCTGAAGGGAGAGATTAGTAACACAAGGGCTTACCACCAAGTAGTAAGCAACCAATTGGTAACCAAAAGAAAACAAAAATTAGAAAAAGGGAGGAGGAATAGACTTGACTTAGACTCAAAAATCACAATTCAAAGCAATGTAATCCGTTGCTTCCCCGACAACGACGCCAAAATTTGACACGGTCGTTGCACGTGCCAAATATAAACCTAACGTAGCCTAGTTTAGGGCAAGAAATGGTCGATTCCACGAGGAAGCAAAGATTAGCAAGGTTTGAAAGTAATTAAGCGAGCTAAGCCTATTTTTGGTGATTTTTGAGATTAATTGATCAACTAAGAAAACAAGAACTAATTAGCTAACAATTAAACTAAATGATTTGGGTTTAACAATAATAAGAAGACACTAGGGATAGGGGAATCACTAATTAACCAATTGCTAACCTATTTGTCAAGCCAAGGGGATTTATTAGGATCAACTAAGGGACTAAATCACTCATATGTTTCCTAATTACTCTCTCGAGCTAATTAGGAGGACTTAATCAACCAATTCTACCTATTCTCATGGTAAAATCAATCGATCAAGTATTTCCACAACTCCTAGCGATTCGATTAAGGTCCTAGGAAGCCTAACACCTATTCTCATGGTGAAGTCAACCTATTGACTAACCTAAGGTCCATCAAAAGCTTCATCTCTCAATTCTTCAGTTTTGATCCCCAAACCAAGTTCAAATGATGATCAAGCAATTAAACAAGCAATTAAATAGGTTAGACAACCCTATTTCACCTAAATCTAACCCCCTAGCTTGACTTTTGAGGTCAACTCATGATCAACCTAGTTCATCCCCTTCCCCTAGCTAAGAAATCACTCTAAAGCCATTATAGAAGCAAAATAAAAAGCTTGAGGTATCAATGGAAGATCAACGATGGTGGAAAACATGAAAACAAACCAATAGGCAACTAATCATTACTAATCAAAGGCTAAAACAAAATAAAGTAAGTAATAAAGCCAATAAAGCAAAGAGATAGAAGAAATACTCTAAATAGATGAACATCAATGGAAAATCTCCATGGAAATACCTTCAAAAAGTTTCAATTTGGTTTCAAGATCTACTTTATCTCTCTAAAAACTACTTCTCTCTCTAAAGTTCTCTCTCTAATTAAGCTAATCATCATTCAGAAATTAAAAGGATCCCTTAAGATTATTACAAAATTAGATTTATACCCCGTAGAAATAAGGGCAAAATCTTAAAAGACGAAATAAAACTACGGAGCCTAGGCCATGGAGCGCCCGCTCCTCACAACATGGAGCGCCCGCTCCATCTCCTAAGGAGCGCCCGCTCCCCTGTTATAAGCCTCTTTTTTGCTTGATAACCTTCAAAACACTCAAGGCAAATATTAGATGCGGAGGGGGGTATGCATATGCATATGAAACAACCTATATACATCCTAACTATATGCAAATGAGCTAAACTAGATGCTAAACACGAGATAATAAGAAATGAGGAAAAAGGGAAGGAAAAGGAAATTAAATGACCTAAAATGCATCTAAATGCCCTAAAACTACATGCAAATAAGTGAACCTACAGTCCACTTATCAACGTGCCATCTCGATAATGGTTCGATGTTTCCTTTCTGCAACACCATTCTGCGCTTGAGTCCGAGCACAAGACTTTCGAAAATAAATTCCCGAATCACAGAAATGTTGTAGTAAAGGAGTGTTATCAAATTCACGTCCACCATCACTTTGGAAAAATTTAATTTTGGAATTAAACAAATTCTTAACAAGTTTCTGAAAAGCTAAGAAGGTCAAATAGACATCAGATTTCAGTTTAAGTGGATATAGCCAAGAAAAACGTGAATAATCATCAACAAAAACCACATAATACTGAAAAAACTGATTCGATTTAACTGGCGATTGCCAAAGATCATTATGTATCAAATATAAGGGATAGGGGGCCCGATGAGTCACAGACTCAAAAGGCAAACGATGTATCTTTCCTACTTTGCAATGAACACAATCGTCATGAAATTTAGAATTACAAGAAATCAAGTTTTGTGAACGTAAAATGCATAAAATTCTGGCAGAAGTATGACCAAGGCGAGCATGCCAAACATCTCCAGACTCCTTAGTGGCTATGAGAGCAAGGATAGACGACTCTGGGCAGACACGAGAAGACGCTGAACAAACTCGAGAAGACGACTCTGACTCTAGAATATCAGGCTGAATAGGGTAGACACCAGTCCTACTTATTCCCCGCAACAAAACCGCCCCCGTGGTCTTGTCCTTAATACAAACAGAAGACTCATCAAAACAGACTATGCAAGAATTATCTTGACATAACTTTTGAACAGACAGCAGATTATGTTTTAACTGGGGAACATGACACACCTTCGTGAGGCGAAGGGGGCGACTCAGGGAAGACAGAGTCAAATTACCAAGTTTATTAATGGGAAGTTTCGTGACATCACCAACAACAATAGAACTCGAACCAGTGTAAGGAAAAGCATTAGATAGCTTACCATCCTGTGAGGTCATGTGAGATGCGGCTCCAGAATCTGGATACCAAACGGAGTCATTTGTTTCACCACCAACAGACAGTGCAGCTAGGGCACGTGTGACACCATCAGGAGAAGAAGGCACAAAGCTGTGATTGAAACGTTGAGGACAATAGGCTGCTTGGTGACAAGTATCTGAAGAAGGAGTGTTGGCTAAATTGCCGTTAGATGGATTACTTCCTGCTGAAGACAAATCATTAGCAATATAATTGGCACAAGAATAATTAACATACGAAACATCATGAAAATTATCCATACCATTAGTGCGGCCTGCATTGCCAAGACCACCCTATCCTCCATTGCCGCGACCTCCATTGTTGTTGCCACGACCACCCTTGTTACGATTGTTGTTCCGATTCCTGTTCTTACCACCCCCTTGACCTTTAGAATTCGAACCACCCGAAGAGGACGATTGTGAACCTGAAGAGCCAGACTGAACAGCTACTAAAGCCTGCTGAGTAGGAGAGGTCTCATCATGAGCACGTTTAGCCTTAAGGCGTTGCTAATGCTGAAGTAACTTGGGGCGAAGATCATCAAACGTCAAGGAAGTTTGAGATTGTAACAAGGTAGTGACAAGAGCATCATAATCACGATCTTGATCTAATGCAGTTAAAGTATACTGAACTAAGTCATACGGAGAAACAGGACACTGAATAGCAGCTAAGGAATCAACAATAATTTTAATATCACGTAAAAACACTTCCATAGACTGCTGATCAGATTTCTTCATATGACTAAGTCGACCTTTTAACTC
Organism: Patellifolia procumbens; assembly: GCA_947645195.1. Lineage (NCBI taxonomy): Eukaryota > Viridiplantae > Streptophyta > Magnoliopsida > Caryophyllales > Amaranthaceae > Patellifolia > Patellifolia procumbens. Next base: position 9,801,316 of record CANSGD010000144.1, read on the forward strand.
CATAGAACGGGCCATACTAGCATGCAGAAAACGTGACTGTAATCTAGTCCAAATCTCAACAGCGGTACGTAACTCATGCACATCCATCATAATATCACGAGAAATCGATGCATATAACCACAATTTAATTTGTTGATCAAGTCTCATATACTCATAAAATTGTGGATTAGGCAACGATTGACCTAAATTATCAACATAAGTAGGAGAAGGAACAGGAATTGAACCTTCTACAATACCAAGTAATTGATGCGTGGAAAGAAAACATGTCACCTGAGTTTTCCACATGAGATAATCTTCGGGTGATGCTAATTTGATGGTAACATAACGAGTAATATCCTGATGTGCAAAGGAAGTCGCGGACGGAAGAGAAGGAGGAACAAAAGGCACGGAAAAGGAGAGTGGGTGGCTGCTGCCACCACTAGTGTGAGGACCGAAACCCGGTGGAAAATCAAGATGAGTTCTTGACATGGGCCGCAACAAACTGGGACTGGCAGCGATTGATGAAGACGCGCCAATGAGGGTTTGTGGTGGCGGAAGGGACCACTGTTGGCCGGAGGAGGCAAAGCCACCACTGAGTGCGGCGGCAGTGGTGGTGGCGGCAGCAAAAGAGTCGTTGTAAGGGCTGCCGTGAAAAGGAGCCGCGTGCAACTGGCTAGGGCGCACGTCATTCGTTGGCGGGGCAACGAGAGGGGAACGCTGATGGAAATGCGTTCTGGGACTGACGACAGGGGCATCGACAGTACTGGTTGTTTGGGCGGCGGACATGGTGGACGGTCGCTGGAGAAACACCTACCGAAGGTGGTTAGGGTTTTCGAAGGAAAAAAACTTAGATTTTGTGCGGAAAAAAAATTAAACTTAGGCTCTTGATGCCATGAACGAGTATTGAGAATAAATGATTGGCTAACCTGTTTAGGTTGCCTGGCACTGTTATATATATAGAGGTATGAAAACATATCTTTTACAAACTAAGAGTCTAATTACCAAATTACCCTAATACAACTCATTGTGATGTCTTTTGGTATCTCATGTAAATAAGAAAACATTTTATTTCACTTGATGAATTTTTTATTTAGTTTATTTTAGTAGTTTCCTATGTTTTTCATATTATTTTTACGTTATTTTTAAAACTCAAAAAATAAATTAATTTAAGGCAACATGTTTTTGGATGAGTACAAATATTATGCTCATTTTCTCATGTAAAAAAATATTATTGTGCACGTTTATATGATAATACTCCCTCCATTCCAAAATGTTATACCCATTTTCCGTTTTAGGCCGTTTCAAAAAGATATACCAATATAGAATCTTTTCTATTTATATACATTTTTTCTCCCCATTTTACCCTTCAATATCTAAATATTTACCTACCTTTTACTCATTTGTACTTTAATGGTCCCCACATTTGAATCTCTCTCTCTTACTTTTCCTAATAAGGACAAAAAAAAGTACATGAAAATTATTAAAATAAACATAAGATTCTCCTATGATTCTATTTGCCTTGGTTTTCCCCCATATTCCAAATGGGTATAACATTTTGGAACGGAGGGAGTATGTGACATTTCTAAAGTACAAATATTATGCTCGATTAATGTGTATATAGGGTTACCCATTGATGAGTATACGATCTTTCTTGCAATGAGCAATTATTATTTGGAATGAGAACGTATCTTCAAATTAGCAAATCTATTGGTAAATACATGTTTAAATGAGAAACATTGTTTCAAATGAGCAACATTTTTTATTGAGTAGTTTTAAATGAGAAACTTTATTTGCAAATGAGCAACAATTTTTTTAGGGGTTTCAAATGAGCAACATGTTTTTTTGATGAGTTTTAAATGAGTAACTTTATTTTCAAATATAGGAGCAACTTTATTTCAAAATGAGCATTTTTGTGTTGATTAGTAAACGTACATTCTGATCTAAAGTGAGGTAAAATAAATCTGCTCATTTACAAAATGAGCAATTTTATTCTACTCATTTGATCAAATGAGCAGTTTATTCTACTCATTTGATCAAATGATCAATCTTTTTTTCACAGGAAGATCAGTAATCTCATCTTGAGTGAGGTAAAATAAATCTGCTCATTTACCAAATGAGCTGTTTTATTTTACTCATTTGATCAAATGAGCAATCTTTTTCGCACAAGAAGATCAATAAACATTCTGATCTTGAGTGAGCTAAAATAAATCTGCTCATTCACAAAATGAGCTGTTTTATTTTACTCATTTGATCAAATGAGCAATCTTTATTTGCACAGGATGATGAGTCTACAATCTGATCTTGAGTGAGTTAGAATAAATCTGCTTATTTAAGCAATTGGCGACTATTATAGGTTCTGCTATTTTATATTCTAAACCCTTATTTTTTCATCTAAGCCCTTATTTTTCGCTTCATGAAATAGTCGTTCATCTTTCTAAAATTATCAATTCCATTTTGAATGAGCAATTTTTGTTTCAGATGAGCAATTGCGTGAACAAGAAAAATAATGAGGTAAGACGACAAAACAAAAAAAAAATGAGCAATTTTTTTTAATAGTTTTGAAATGAGCAATTTCCTAAGCAAGAAAAATAGGGGGAAAGATAAATAAAAAAAGAGGAACTTAAAAAAGTAGGGGAATAAACAATAGAGGAAAAGGATGTTAAAAAATAAATGAAAAAAATAATAAAAAATAAAAATGCGTTCAAGGGGGTTCGAAGCCGCGAACTCTTAAACACATTCACTTTAGATGGAATGCTAGTGCAACCACTGTGCTACACCTTCTTTATTGTAGGATGCTGCGCGGAAATTGTATTAGAGCTTTTCTGCTGAAATTCTCGTTAATTACCATAATGCCACCGGGTGCACCGTGCATGGTCTCTCAACTCAACGTTGAGTAAGTTGCTTGATGGATAGTAGTTAGTACTCCCTCTTTTTTTTGGTAGGGAGATTTGTTTTGTCACGCTTACCAAGGGAAAAAAAAGTTAGAATTAATTATGGTAAATGTAAGAAAAAAGTTAAAAGATAAAGGAGAAGGAAGAAAAAGTATGAAAAATTGTAATAATTAAATGAGTTAACATACCATTTATAGGAAAAAATAAAGTGTTCCACTTAAAAAAATCCTAAATAACAAACTTTCCCTATTAAAAAACACACATTAACTATAACAAAGGCATGATACTATGTCCAAACAAGACAGATAGAAAAACAGCTATCTACGTCAACCTACATGATCATCCATGAATGATAGTGATCGAGTAATATAAGAATAGTTGGCGAGCCCAGGGAATCTTGGTAAATAATTGCAGAGTGGAAACTAATTTAGCATAAACTATTACTTATCAGTATCCTATAGTTTTCTTTAATCAAATAATAGAAATATAGTAATAATAATCTCGTTGACTAACAAGTGACAGCTAGCGTGTTACCTCGGAAGAAATAAGGGCCCGTTTATTTTCGGATTTTCAAAAAAGGGTAAGGGAATCAAATTCCTTTCTATGTCGTTTGTTAGACCCTTTTAATCATTCCTTTTACCTTATCCTCGCACCCAAACTCCTCTACACTCATTCCCCACCCTCCCCCAACAAGGTATCACTTACCCTTTCTTCCGTGTACACCAAGACCACACTTTGACCAATGTTAACCACCACACCACCACCCAGCCTTATCACCCAAAACCATAAACTGACCTGGTGCCCACCACCACCCCATCCCCAGCAACCGCCCACAACCACTCCACTCGCAACCACCCCCACCCAAATAACCACCCTACAACCACGAACCCACTTACAAAACCACCACACAACCACCAACCCTATCCCACGACCACTTACAACCACCGCACAACTTCAACAGGGCCACCAGAGACATATATCATTACACCCTAGACACCCCTTTCGACCCACCACCTAGCCACCCCTTCCGACGCACCACCTAGCCATCAGAATTACACCCGAGCCATCAACGGAATATATACACCACTGCAACCACTAAGGACGCGACGACGTGCAGCCAAAACCCCACCACCAGTGCCTTAAATCTAAGAGAGAAAGAGGACATGACTTGTCAACCACCACCAAACCTCTTCCCACAACCACGAGAAAGTGAACCATACCAAGATAAGGGCTAAACCACTGAAAGTATTATTGATTCACGACCTTGGGAAGGAGAAGACGGAGGTGGTTGTTGGTGGTCGCCATTGGTTGTTGTTCGTTGGTGAGAGAAATGTGCAGGAGCGACACATTATCAAGGAGAATGGAAGGAGATCAGAGAGGGGGGAGAGGAAGAAATAAGGGAATCTTTTTAAAACGAACAACATTTTTAAACAAAGGGTTTTGTTTTTTTTTCCCTTCCTACCCTTTCTTGATTCCTTTTCCCTTATTCCGTGGGAACCAAACACCCCCTATGTCTAGCAAAGAGTTTTTATGTGAAAATTCACAAAGTTTTCATTAAAACCGGCTTGATATATTGTTATAACATATTATAGATGATAAAAAATAAGAACGAGAAAGCAATAAGAACATACAAAGATAACGTATTTCACTAACAGTGTGCTAGCTACGTCTACTAGATCGAGGGAGAGTAGTTCTATTATGAGAATTAAGAAACAGATTACATAATACAAATGTATTTGGCAACACTCATATTAGTGAATATCAAATTAGGCTAAGGTTTAACTTTAAGGGGGGCGTTTGTTTTGGGGTAACTTGGTTCCCTTATATGGTGTTTGTTTGGTACATTGAATCATTCCTTTACCCCTTCCTTTCCCGCAAACTCCTCTACTCTCATTCCCCACATCCCTCCAAGTAAGAGTGACCCAGAACCGGTTGAACCCGACGATTTTGGAACTGGAATTGGGTCTGGGTCCAAATATGAGGACTTGTTTAAAAGTTGTTTCAATACTGGATAATGGAATTTTTGACCTGGTAACCATAATTGGGTACCTGATTTAGCCGGTTCTAAGCATGTTACCCGATGGAATGGGGTTTCGGGATTGGGTATCTGAATCGAAATTGGTTGTGTGAATGAAATAAGTTTGTTAATATTTAAACCTTAATTTCTCACAAGGAACTGGGTACTCGGTGTAGGAAATCGGTCTCAATCATTTCCGATTCCCCTTTTCAAAGATTAGGAACCGGTCCAATCAATTCCAATTCTGATACCAGTTTCAGGAACTGGTTCCGACTAGTTACGGGTTCGATTTTGAGCTTTTTAACTCACCCTATCCCAAAGGAATTACTTACTCTTTCTTCCCTCTACTCCATAACCATCTTGACACGTCATTGACCACCGCTCAAACCACCAACCCAATGGTCCACCACTACCACTTAAACTAGCACCACAACCATTCCCCTACCACCACTACCCGACCCTAACCACCACGGTTGACCTTTTGGGTTAAATATGATAATGATGTACCTACAACTTAATAAATAATATGCGGTTTTTCTCATCATAAAATATATTTTAAAAAGTGATTTTTCACAAAACTTATAACAAATGAGGTCTTTTTTGACAAAAAATCTTTTAAAAAAAATTACACAACAACTATCGTATGAGTCTGTGAGATATATAAAAAAGAAATATGGGACAATATTTTTGGCAATTGCACGGTGGAAGCATTTTTTGTGTGAAAAAGGAAAGGTTACATTAATTAAGAGTTAGGCAAAGGCCCATTACATCTCGTACTATTGTCACAATTACAAGAAATATTAAATCTGCTAATACAATCCGCAAACAAATAAGAATCCATACAATAGCTAGGAGAATGAGAAAAATATCCTAGTAATGTTGATGTTTAGGTCATCAATATGTTGTTTCTTACTCATTAGATCCGCCAATACATTGTCGTTCCGTCGTGTCCATCTAAATTCCACCTTCTTCTTGACGTAGTGTTTCAGCTCCTTGCGCACGACGATAATATTAATATGGATGTCCTTGATTGGTGGAAGCATAATTGACGCCATAAAATTTTACAAGAGAAATATCAATATGAATATCAATGAATTGACAGAAGGAAAAATTCTTCGAACATTAACTTCCAATAGCACAGGTCCCTCAATAGTGTACTCTTCCAAAATGTTGAGAGTTGACGCCATAGACTTGGGTCAGTGGGTGGACTCAACAAGTCAATGTCAATTATTGGATTTTTTTTTTTTTGGAGAGATTCAATTATTGGATCTTTATTTAACGAGTATATACTTCAAGTAACTCTATCTATGGTGCTCTCTTGCTAAACACCATAGACAAAAAAAGAAAAAATGCTAGCTTATTGTTTCCTCTTTTCATCATGGATTTGGTTGAGCTTAGCCCTTCTTAATAAGTTCACGACTGTCGCCGCCTCCCCCATTGCCAAACCGGGTTGTCCATCTATGTGTGGGAACGTAACCGTTCCCTATCCATTCGGTATCATTACTCCAAAGGGGGGCTGTTTCCTTAGTATATATTACACTATAACTTGCAACGACATCTACTTTGATCCTCCGAAAGCCTTTTTGGCTAATGGTGGCCTCGAGGTCATTGATATATCTATTACCGGCCAGATGCGAGTCAAGAACTCTGTGGCAGCTAAATACTACCAAGGAGGGAAAGTGAGATCCGAATCTTACAGACGAGGATTAGTTCTCAACAGCTATCCATATGTGATTTCAGACAAGGCAAACAAGTTGAACGTCATTGGTTGTGATGACTATGCTTATATCTACGGTACCCTAGGGCGTACCTTTAGAAGTGGATGCATGGCTGGGTGTTCTGAGCTAGAGGACATAATTAATGGCTCGTGTTCAGGGATCGGTTGCTGCCAAACATCCATTCCAAAGGGATTGAAAAACTACTACTTATATGTATCTAGTTTCCTCAATCATACCAATGTATCTAACTTTAATCCATATAGCTACGCTTTCTTAGGTGAACAAAATAAGTTCAGCTTCAAAGTCGCTGACCTCTATGATCCTAATTTCGAAAACTCGATAATGGAAAATGTTCCAATCGTGCTTGATTGGTTTATTGAGGCCAATCAGAGCTGCAGTGAAGCTAAGGCAAACTCTTCATTCTATTATGCTTGCCAGCAAAATACCGATTGCACCGACTTCATAGATGCCGTCGGGTACCACTGCAGTTGTCTTCCTGGTTATGAGGGTAATCCTTATATAAGCCCTGGATGTTCAGGTTAGTTCCTCTGTAGCGCACCAGATTTCGCATTCATTATGTTTCATTGTTTCTACTCCATAAGGCCAAAAAACTCGATCTATGCACCCATCCAACTACCCGAGTTAATAACTTTCACAGTTTCACATAAAAAAAACTGACATGAAAAATACATAGGAAAAATTGACTAGAATAATCCAAACTATGGCCGTTCCGCCAAGAATAATCCCAACTATGAGTTATTCCTGTATAATCCCAACTACTATGGAGGTCTGCCACAAACACACCGTAACCTGAACCTGTTTAACACGACTATGGCCGTTCCGCCAAGAATAATCCCAATTATAAATATATTAGTCCAATCAATAAGATATTGAATATTTTTATATTAATTATATTCATTAATGCATTGATATATTAGACCAATGAACAAGACTGTTAAATTAATGCAATAGATCAATCGTCAATATATTAGATCAATCTAATAAGAAAGTTAAGATCAGTGTAGTAAATTATTGATATATTAAACCAAGGGATAATATAGTTATGATCTATGTATTAGATAGATCAATCATCAATATATTAGTGTATACGATAGTTAAGTGTAGTGTATTATAAATCATCAATGTATTAGATCAATGTGTACGATAATTAAGTGTAGTTTATTATAGATCATCAATGTATTAGATCAATGTATACGATAGTTAAGAGTAGTGTATTAGATCAGTCATTAAATACATTTAAGATAGTTAAGATTAATCAACATATTAGATTGATGATGTAAGATAGTTAAGAGTTATATATTATATCAAAGTATATATAAGATCAGTGTAGAGGATCGTTTATTTATTACATGTAGGACTCTAAAACAAGCCGAGCCAAGTCGAGTTTTCGGTTGTTCGAGTTAATCTTGATTCTAATTACTAGTGTTCAAGCTATCATGAGCCTGAACGAGCAAAGCTTGATTGTAATTACTAATGTTAAGAGGTATATAGTATTAGTAGTACTTTAGTAATAGTTATGTATTACTAATGGTAACATATCTAATAATAGGTAATAACAATAGAAGTAGCTTTAATAGTAATGGTTATAGCAACTCCGGTTTCAAGATGTTTAATTTCACGTAAAAAAGTGGTTTTATTAATACACCACTATAATAATAATAAACTCGTTATAAGTAATATCCCATCCGTCCCGTAATATATGTCACGTTTTCTTTTGCACAATTTATAAGACACACCTTTTCTACATATTCAATTTCGTATAAAAGTTGATATTATGAAATTACATATTAAGACAAATCTAACAAGACCTCACATGACTATATTTTTATGTATATATTAATAAGAATATTTGATTTTAAAATTTGACTCCAAAAGAGAAAATAATACTTATATTAAAAGACAGATGGAATAATGTAACTTAAATTACCACTACACAAAATTTTGGAAATAAAAACTAGCATTGAAATTTGAAAATTCAAAATTAAAATTCAAAATCAAAATCAAAATTAAAAAAATGAAACCTTAAATTTCAACTCTTTCCCCCCCTATTTACCTCTAAAACTTCATAACACACCACCAATATAAAAAGGCAAAACCCTAACCCCCTTCCCACCTCTCCCTCCGTCCTCCGCAGCCCTTTCAGCCAACACCACCCCCTCCCCCAATTTTGTCGCCTCCCTCTCTCTTTCTTTCTCTTCCTCATGGTGCAACCCAATTTGATCGAATTTGAGCTTGTAGCTTTAGATGGTCGAATTCGACCACAAAAGTTCTAGATCTAGAGCTTTTATGGTCGAATTCAACCATGAAAGTTTATATAGTTGAAGCTCTCCTCACCATCTCAGAGTGATCTACTTGTTCGTGCCATTTACATTTTCTTGTTTTTTTGCTACTTGGGTTTTTGGATCATGTTTTATGTTAATTTGTGTGATTAATGAAATTTGTTTGATAATTTACATCTTTATTCGATTTGTTTGATGGAATTTTAAGTTTGTAATCTGTTATTGAAATTAGGGAAAGGGTTTCGAAATTGGGATGGGATTAATTTTACATGTTAGTAGTTGATTTTCTGGGTTTGATAATTAGGGAAAGGGTTTCGAAATTGAAATTGGAAAAGGGTTTGATTATGTAATCTTGTTGTTTTTCTCATTTATCTTCTTTTTGCTTTAAAGTTTTTGGCTTTACTTGGCTCTTAAATCCGTTGTGTGTTTTTTGTTGTTGTTTTCATCAGTTTCTTTGTTGAGTTATAGGAAGATGAAAGAGATGAGCAGGCTTCTTAGTAGTGCCTTCCTCTTGCACATCAATTCTCTTTGAGTTTGATAGAATAATTTCAAATGCTTGTATTACTTTGGAGGTGAACAACAACTTTAGTAGAATTAGGGAATTATGGGTATTGTGATTATGGTTGCCATAATCTAAAAATATCTTCTTAGTATAAAGTTGCAGTCACGTAATTTCAATCTCAACCCTTTATTTTTATATGCTAATATTATTGTCCATTGATTTTGTTGATCTGAAAACATGAAAAGGAAAAAGGGAAAATAAAGGCTATAACAAAAAACTGCTTCATCCCGTTTTTGTTCTTCCAATTTCAGAATTACAGTAATTGTATTTTTTCCTTATCAATAAAAAAAAGACCAAGAAGATGTCAGTTTCTTAGAAATCATAAGTTAGATAATTTGAATATCGGCAACAAGAATTTTGTAAACTTTCATTCAACTTTAATGAGTAATCAAATTCAAATTCATTATGAATTCAGCAACTTGCATCAGAACTAAAGCCGTAAACCACTGGCATTTCCAAGCTGCATTTTTTTGATGAAATCAAATCTACACTAAAACATGTGAATCCATATAAAAATTTCAACAGGAAAGATTACAGTGCCTAATATATGATTATGGAATTCAACCATGGATAGAATGACTAGTCAGTTGAGAAATTGGGAAGAGTTTCTATGTAAATGAATGACGCCATAGATGTAGATGATATCTACAGTTCTATGGTTTGCAACTTAAAGAACTGCAGTAAACCCAGATTCTAAAAACAAATAAAGATGACTAATGGATTAGAGTGAGCAATAATGAGTAAATTCTTTGTTGTTTAAAGCTTTTGTTTCAATATATAATTTTGTTTGATACTTTTTAAATCAAATAGCGGGATGACCGGGATCAATAAAAATTTAAGCACTCAAAATAAAAATGAGTTCTTAATTTAAACTTTGTTAATAAGAATTTAAAGATGTAGCAAAATATGCTTACTCAGGATGTGAAAATTTAAGGATGAGTATCTTAAAGATAAAAAATTAATTACATAACTTATTTGCTCGAATCAATATCAGATAGAATCAGGTCGGTCAATATTGAATCGGATAAAATCGAGTCGGGTCAACATCGAATCGGATATAATTAGGTCGGATCAACTCGGATAAATATCGGGTTCAATCGGGTATTGGGTAAGTTTCGGATCGGGTGTCGGTCGGATACAGACCTAGAATACCGGGTATATTCGGTTTCGGATAGACTTCAGATTGGTTTCAGTCGGGTTTGAGTCGAAATAAAGCGGGTCAAACCAATATCGGATAGCTGTCGGGTCGGATAGCGGTCGGATTTCGGATAAGTTCCAATTCGGATCGAACCAGATCGGGTTATTGTCAAACCAAATCGGATTATCGGATCGGGTCAGTTTTTGACACCTCATATCATACAATACATCTAAAAATTGGAGCTAGAAGAGTCCAGAACTAGAATTAATTAAGACCCCAACAACTCAAGTACATAACTTTTGTAAGAGACGCTTCATATTCTTTCAATTTCTCATTCCTAAAATATTGGGAAATTACAGAGGAAGAAGACCCAGAAAGATTTTTAGCTTGAGAATAAGATCTAGCATTATTTTTGGCATTGTTTTGAAGAGATCCTATTGTATAATTTCATCTTGCATATCCTTGATCTTTCATTCCTTCAACTCCTGCCATTACAATCCAAGCTCGCTTTTAGCTGAACTCATTTTAATCTTTGTAGACTTGGAAAAGTTTATGAATTGAATCCCAGAACTCCGCTTTTGTGCATTTACTGATTGTGGGTGCGATTTAGGGTGTATGTGTGGGACGGTTTCAGGTGTAGGTGGGATCTCGGTGAGGATGGGGGTGGTTTAGGGTATCGGGGTTGGATTTCCAAAGGGGTAGATGGTTTCAACCGTGATAGATTTTACGATGGGTGGGGGACTGGGGGTTATCTTTCGGAGGGTTATGGGTTGTTTCTAGGGACTAGTTTGGGTTGTGGTCACTAGGGTTGGTTTAAGGGAGGGTGGGGTTGAGATAGGTGGTCAAAGGGGTGGCTGAAGTGGTGAGAAGGGGTTGCAGTAACGGGAAGGAAGAGGAGGGGGAGATGGTGGCTGAAGTGGTGGTGGGAGTATAAATTAAAAAGAAAAAATATAAGGGAAAAAAAATTACCTTGCTGGTAGGTTATAAGTCATTACGGTGTATTTGTGGCGGACCTTCCTAATAATTGGGGTTATACCGGAATAACTCATAATTGGGATTATTATTGGCGAAACGGTCATAGTTTGGATTATTCAAGTGAATCTAATAATATTTCTCATGGTTATATTTTTCTTACATATATACTACAAACAATAGTTAAAGTAGTAAAATCATGCCAAAACACAACTGTTTATACTGGGTCGCCTATGTATTGAGAATTTTTGTATGAATTCGTGTTTGCAGATATCGATGAATGTACTAATCCAAACAACCCTTGCTCTCATATTTGTACAAACATTCCGGGTAGCCACAAATGCACTTGTCCTAAAGGACGCTATGGTGATGGTCTGAAGAGCGGTTCTGGTTGTATTAGCAATCCTTCGCTATTTGTTACGAGGTTAAGTGTAGGTAATTGCCTTTTTTTTGGATTTGTTACGGCTTCTTTAATGCCCCTTCACTTGAATGAGGTTCGGCTTGTTAGAATTATTACGAGAAGCTCTTTAGTCAGTTTTCACGCACACAGGAGCATAGAGCATGGTGTACCGTACTAATTCACGTCGTCACCGGCACACCAACATCAAACATAACAAAAACAAACTAAAAATTGCAGCTTTAAAATAGGACAACGACATAAAGTATATAAAGTTAAAAATGGGAGAACAAAACAAAAAAAAAAAAGCATTCACTTGAAAGAAAAGAACATTAATAAAAATTTAAAAAAATAAGAAGTGCGTAACTAAATATCTAAAGGATATAAATAAGTTATTTGAAATTGAACAATATAACATAATTTAACAAAAGAAAGAACATACTCCCTCCGTTTCTATTTATTTCTCCTATGTTGATCAATCTGCGAGAGTTTTTTGGTCAAAATAGGACAAATAAAAAGAAACAGAGGGAATATTCCACAATTTGAAAGAAGAAAGAAATTTTAGTTTTCAAGATAACATTCTACAATACTTGACGGATCATAAGATTGTTAAAGAAAGAACAAAGACAATATGAAAGAGAAACAACTTGACATAGTGAAGATATATTTTTAATGAAAGAATCTTCAAAAGAACATAATACGATATTTGAAAGTACAAGGAACCGGTGAATTTGAAAGAACAAAAAGAGACATTGTAAATTGCATAGCAGAGCATAAGATAACAACAAAATGAACATATTACGCAATTTGAAAGAACAAAGAATTTATAAGTTTCGAAATAATATTTTATGATACTTGAAAGAACATGAGATTATTAAGGGAAATTCTACTTGGTGGCCCTCAACTTTTTGCAATTCCCACTTAGTAGAAAAGAACTTCTGTTTTCATAAGTATCCCTATGGTATTTTGATTCTGATTCTTCTGATCACAATTTTCCTCAGGCTCTTGATAAAGAGGTTTTCATTTCTTCTTACCTATTCATCTATGATAATTAACCATTTTGCCGTTCCCCTTATTGTTTTGAGTTGTTGTATTTTTATACTTTATAACAATTTTTAGCAAGATGATTGAATTTGAGTTTATATACTGTTTTTTGTTGTTACATTGTTGTACTTTTATATGCTTTCACGTGTGTTGCATGCATTTAAGGCTATAATATTCACCCATTATGTTGATATTGAAATCAATTTGGTGCACGCATCGCGTGCATATAAGACTAGTAGTATATAAAGTAACCCTAATGAGAGCATATTCGGTTAAAATTAACGCTAGACCAATTTCTTTTAATTTTTAGGAAAAATTGACTAGAATAACCCAAACTATAGCCGTTCCGCCAACAATAATCCTAACTATGGTTTATTCCTGTATAATCCCAACTATTGAGTAGGTCCGCCACAAATGAACCCAAATGACTTGGAACCGGTTAATCAGGTCAATTTTGACTTTTCTATTAAAACACATATAATTTCTCTTTTCCCTTTCCCTCCTTTCCATCCTTATTCCTTACCCAACCACCAACACCACTCCACCCTCAGGTTTAGGCGTTTAGCCACCACTTTCCACTTCCACCCTCAACCAACCACCATAACTACCACCTTCGTCATCCTCTTCTCGCATTGCCCGAACCACCTGCGAATTCATAACCATCAACCACCTTCGAATCCACAACCACCACAAAACGACCAACACGATGCAGCAAAACGCTAACCCCACAACAGTCTCCACTCCACCTTCGTCATTTCACCCAATTATGCAACCACCACCAACCCAATCTAAACCCAAATCGACCAAAACCACCCTCAAACATCACCGAAAATCGATTACATCAACGCCATTGCATATATTTGGAGGTTTTGCGAGATGGTGGTGAATAGTGACTCGAATTGGTTGGATTTTGGCACGAATTGGTTGGTTGGTTGATGGGTAGAGTTGGTCGGTTGATTGATGGGTCGAATTGTTTGGTTGATGGCTTGAAATGGTTGGTTGATGGTGGCTCAATTTCGGCCATTTTGGGGGGGCTCGAGCTTGGAGGTTAAGGGGAGTGGTGGTGGGCGGTGGTTGTTGTGCGGTGTAGGTTAGGGATATGGGTGCTAAACTACAGTAGTACAGTGTAAGTCAGTGGTGGTGGGGCTGATTAGTAGTGGTACGAGATTTAGTAAGGGTGGGAAAGAAGGGGCTAATGGTGGAGAATAAAAAAAGCAAAAAGCTAAAAATAAATTGTAAACAACCAATAGAAACATGACGTGTGGCTTGTTTACCTGTTAAACAGGTTTCCTTCAGGTCACGGTTTATTTGTGGCGGACCTATTCAATAGTTGGGATTATACAGGAATAAACCATGGTTGGGATTATTGTTGGCGGAACGGCCATAGTTTGGATTATTCCAGTCAATTTTTCCTTATTAACATTAAGAAAAGATTATTTCTCTAATTTAATTTTTTTACTTTATAATAACCTCCATCCAACCTCACTGCCGTAATTACCCCCTCTTCCCACTTGTATGTGACAGGCCCGTGTCACGGTAAGAGACTTTGGACGTTTTTCTCTAGTGGTGAGACTCTGAGAGTATTTGTTAATTCCAGCTGGTCTTGTAAGAGACCGCCTACTTTTAAAATAAAATTAGGCAACGGCCCAATAGGCCTAACAATAAGAAGAGAACATCAACAAACCGTCATCTGAAAATAGGGACCAATATAATCCATTTTATGACCTATTTAATTCATTTCGTGACATGTTTACTTCATTTAATACTCAGTGTTAAATTTATTTAGTGACTAGTTTAATCCATTTAATGACTAGTTTAATTCATTCGGTAAAACGTATTTTTTAGGAATCACTTGTTATATTTGGAGACTAAAATTGAAATAAGGAAAGGAAAAGAAAATGAACAACTGGAGTGTTGCTAAATGTCTAGGAATAATAATGGGTTAAAGTAAGATAGAATGAGCTTGTTAATAGAAATAATGGCTAGAGTAGGATAGAATGGGCTTGTTAATAGAATATGATATTTGATTAATCTAATTTTATGTTATAATTAGACCGCCTCTTTTAATAATTTGTTCAACCATGCATGTCCTACCTTTTACCCTATTCTTAATATGTGGGCCTAAAGAAAATGAGAAGTTTAACAAGTGAAATAACGAAGTACTTCTTAGATTTTTCTAAAATATTACAACTTATATATGTTTTGTATAATCTATCATGCACTGTGGACCTTATTAGGAAATATTGCATAAACTTACTCGTGCAGGTGTGAGCTTGGGATTTGTTCTTCTGCTAACGTCAATGAGTTGGATGTGTTTTACCGTGGTCAGAAGAAATAAGCATATGAAAATGAAGGAGAAATTGTTTGAGCAAAATGGGGGAATATTATTTAAACAACAAATTTCTAAATATGGAGGAACAACAGAGTCATCCAAAATATTTTCAGAAGACGAACTGAGAATCGCAACAAATAATTACCATGACGATGGCATTCTAGGTAGAGGTGGTTATGGTACAGTATACAAGGGGATTTTAAGGAACGGACGTGAAGTTGCTATCAAGAAATCTAGAGTGGCTGATCAAACTCAAGTTGAGCAATTCATTCATGAAGTTGTTGTTCTTACACAAATCAACCACCGCAATGTGGTGAAGCTCCTAGGATGTTGTCTTGAGACTAAGGTTCCTTTACTCGTGTACGAATTCATCTCCAACGGAACTCTCTTCGAACATATCCATAAATTTAAGGGTATTACATCTTGGCTTACTTGGGCAAATTGCATTAGGCTTGCCTCAGAGGCTGCTGATGCACTCATGTATCTTCATTCTGCCGCTTCGATACCAATAATTCACAGGGATGTTAAGTCCACCAACATATTAGTGGATGAAAGTTATACGGCAAAGATATCTGATTTCGGTGCTTCAAGATTGGTTCCGATTGATCAAACTCAGGTGACAACGTTAGTTCAAGGCACACTAGGATATTTAGATCCTGAATATCTTCATACGAGCCAACTAACAGAGAAAAGTGATGTTTATAGCTTTGGAGTTGTTCTTGCAGAGCTATTAACCAAAGAGAAACCTCTATCTTCACAAAGGAGAATAGTAGAAAGAAACTTGGCGACATACTTTGTCTTGGCAATGAAAGAAGATCATTTGATGGAAATCCTTGATCCTCAGTTGGTAAGGGAAGCAAGTGAAGAGCAGCTAATTAAAATGGCTAATTTAGTGAAGGAATGCCTTAATGTAAAGGGTGAAGATAGGCCTAGCATGAAGGAAGTGGCTCTTGAATTAGAGGGATTGAAGAAGCAAAATCGACATCCTTGGGCCGAGCAAAACTACGAGAACACAACCGCCTTAAGCCTAATAGGCCAAGAGGATCTTTACCCGGTTTCTTTAAATGGCGATGAAAGGACTATGGAGCTGTTTGGACAATATTCTATGGACAGCAGTCTCATCTCAGAACTCAACCACCCTCGTTAGAAGCCCAGAATCATTGAAACTTTAAAGAAATTGTTACTTTGTTACTCTGGTTATTCATACACCCGAATACGGAGTACATGTGGTAGAATTTCATCTGTTATTTCCTGTGTTGTTTGATCATGAAACTTCGTATTAGTCACGATTAGACCTGGTTATTGGGCGGGTCGGGGCGGGTCGGTGCGGGTCAAAAGCGGGTCGGGTCATAAGAGGTCGTCTACTAGCGGGTCGATAGCGGGTCGGGCCAAAATGGGTAATGGGCCGATAGCGGGTCAATATTGGGCGGGTCGGTAAACGAATAAGAAAAACAATAAACAAAGATAGCCAATAGTAAGTACATAAGGATACAAAAACATACATGTAATTTTTTTTAGTAAAATATATTTTATTTTTCAAAATTATAAAGTATCTTTATTGGCCCTATAAATGACCCTGTCCAATAAGGACCCTACTTAATAAAGCCCTGTCCAATAGATACCCTATAAGATTGACCCTGACCCTTATGCCATTGGACTACCCTGTCCAATAACCAGGTCTAGTCACGATGTAATGGTGTTCAGTATATATATGTTAGAAATAAAGGTTGGATTTCTTTAATATTACAAGTAACAAATGTTATGATGTAAAATATTGTAGGATTTGTCTTAAAATTTATTTGATTTGAATTTAATTTTGCCAATTGAGAAATAAAGATATCAAGGGCCAAAGTCGTGTATTTACAAAAATAAAAAGTCAAAGTGCGCAAGTAAAAATGTTTCTGAACCTACAAATAGTTACAAATTTAGTTCAATCTAACAAAATTTGCTCCCATTTTCCACTTTATTGAAGGGGTATATTTAGTTCTTGTATATGTCATTGACTTTGTTCATCCATCAGTTACACGTTGATGTTCAAAAGTCCAAACTTCTTAGAATCTGTCTAATTTGATCATTTTCAAGAATGTGCGTCGCCCTTTTTGAATTGTTTCCACAAGCCAAAACTTATCCTGATAAAACATAATCTGATACTTTTCTTTACTCTACTAGCTATAGAATAGAGCAAGCAGATAAAATTACTGTTTGAGATGCAAGTGTTTTCGCTTCTCCTCTTATGGCTTTGTTTGACCTTGTCGTTGTTTTCTACCACCTCTTGCTCCACCGCCACTCCCATGGCGAAGCCTGGTTGTTCAAGTACGTGTGGCAACTTAACCGTTCCCTACCCCTTTGGCATCGGCTTAGATGGAGCGTGTTCTATGAGCTACTGGTACAATATAAGATATGCACCACCTTCAACCCTCCAAAGCCATTTGTGACTGATGTCACGTTGAGATCATAGAAGTATCTGAAACTCAAATACGAAGTAAAAACCTCATAGCCAAAAAATGCTATGGAGAGGAGGCTGTAACAATTATAAGTACAACATCTTTTGATCTCTGAACCTCCCCATATGTGGTTCCAAGCACAGCAAACAAGCTCACTGTCATCGGTTGTGATGATTTTGAGTTTATTAACGCTACTTTTGGCGGAGACATATCTACTGGATGTTTTGCAACTTGTTCTACATACACCAGATAATGTGCTTAATAAGCAAAGTGGCTCGTGTTCGGGGCTTGGTTGTTGCCAAACACCCATTTCAATTGGATTAAAAAATTCACAGCTACCTTGGGTAGCTTATTCAGTCATCATAAAGATTCCACATTCCTGACTAGGACCAACACCAATGTACCAATGGTGGTCGAATGGGTTGTTGGAGCCAACGCGACATGCCATCCAGCTCAGCAGAAACCGTGTAGTTACGCTTGTCAAAAAATACCAACTGCACTAAACATATTGAGATGGATATATATTTTGTGCGCGAAAAGGTTGCTCGAGGAGAAGTTCGTGTGTTACATGTCCCCTTTCGCTATCAGATTGCAGATACCTTCACAAAGGGTCTTCCCTTGATTCTTTTTGAAGACTTTTGGGACATTCTCAGCGCTCGTCCTCCTCCCATTTCGACTGCGGGAGTGTGTTAAATAATATGAAAATATTCATTATTTTCATATTATATCTTTTGTATTTATGTAAAATGAATTAGTTGTATCTTTTCCTATTTTGTAGCTAGTAAATATCTTGTGTATCTTTGGCTAGTATAACTGTATAAGAGCATCTACAATGGCTTGTATATAAGGACTAGCTTGCAAATATAAAAATACTTTAAGTTAGTAGCTGACATTGGACATTGTAGCTTATTTGAGCTAGGTAGCCAAAACAAGCTACTAGCTCAATTGAAATCAAAGAGGAAAAAACAATAAATGCTCTTGATTTAAAGAATAAAAATTGATGTTGGTGGGAAACATTTAATTACATACTTTGTTACTTACCAGTTACCAATGGAGAAATGATGGCTTAAAAGCAATATTGTTCAATAAAGGGAGTAGCTAGACCATTGTAGATGCTCTAAGTGTGTTAGCATATTATTATCATTAATATCTTTTAGAAGATATTAATTGATAGAGTTTATTCTTTTAGCTTAGCAATATCTTTTTAGGGAATAATATCTTTTATTGTTTCCTAAGTTAGTTAGGGCTTCTTAATGTGCCCTTGTATATATACTTGATGATCAATTAATGAAAGCTAAGCTTTGCCCAATTATTAACATGGTATCAAGAGCCATTCTTTAAACCTAAAAAAAACCGAAACAAACCCCTCCCCATTGGCACTCATGGCCGACGGCAAGGAAGGAGCGCCGCCCCCTACCGGTGGTTCTCCGCAAATTAAACCCAATTCCCCCTTCTTCCTCGGTCCTCAAGATAGACCGGGTGATTTTATTACTCTCGTTCACTTAAAAAGTGACAACTTTGATTCATGGGCACGTGCTATTCGTGTGTCGTTATGTTCGCGGCGCAAATTTGGATTTCTCGATGGTTCAATCATGGAACCAACACCCCGTGCACATTGGATGATTGGAATACTATTCACTTCATGTTGGTTTCCTGGATCACAAATTCCATCGATCCAGAGGTAAGTTCGACTCTTTCATACTATGACAATGCCAAAACCTTGTGGGATGATTTGCATGAACGTTATTCTGTTGTCAATGGAACTAGGATTCACCAATTAAAATAAGAAATTATTCGTTGTGAGCAATCTAAAACCATGTCTGTAGCGACATATTTTGGTAAATTAAAGGTCTTGTGGGATGAATTGGCTCTTCACGAGCCAACTTTTCTTTGTAAGTGCAATGAACTTGGTCCCGCGCTTCTCAAAAAACGTGACAATGACCAACTTCATCAATTTCTCTTTGGTTTATACTCTGATTATTATGGCACTTTGCGTTCATCTTTATTGTCACAAGATCCCTTGCCTACATTAAACAAAGCATTTCAGCAAATCTCACAAGAGGAGAGGGTTCGAGGTTTTACTCGAACCAAGGAAGAAAAATCGGAGGTGCTTGGTTTTGCGGTCCATACAGACGGGCGTGGTCGGGGTAGCATGCCTCCTCGTGCTACTAAATCTGGTGTTACTTGCTCTCATTGTCATAAAACAGGTCATGATACTACCACTTGTTTCTCCTTACATGGCACTCCTGATTGGTGGTATGAGAAATACGGGAAAAAGGCCCCTGCGGGTCGTGGTCGTGGTCAAGTGCTTGCAAATGCTACTCCTCATGACGGTGCTAGTAATTTTACACCTCCTATTACTCCCGAGCAGTGGCAAGCTCTCTTTGCCACATTTGGTAACGCTTCCTCGACTCCCTCGAACCGTTTGAATGGTAAGTTCGAGGTATCTTCATGGATTATTGACACTGGTTGTACACATCATGTAACGGGAGATCGCTCTGATTTATCTGATATTGTTTCTATTGCTGATTGCCCTGTTGGTCTTCCTAATGGGGAATTCGTTCTTGCTACTGAAGCAGGCACCGTTCATTTGAGCGATACTCTCGTCTTACATAATGTTTTATATGTACCTCATCTCTAGTGTAATCTCATTTCTGTCACACAACTTAGCGATGCCTTGTCTTGTTTTGTCACTTTTTCTACTAACATTTGTGCTATTCAGGACCTTCATTCGAGGGCGCTGATTGGAACGGGTGAGAGACGGGATGGACTTTACTACCTTCGGCAGCAACCTACAGCTTTTGCGGTCTCTGTTGATAGTTCTGCTACTTCAGAATTGGAACTCTGGCACAAAAGATTGGGGCATCCTTCCGAGGCAGTGGTGAAGTCACTTCCTTTTGTTAGTTCTGCAACCTACTTAAATAAAGGATGTGTTGTCTGTCATAAGGCCAAACAATCTAAATGTAGTTTTTCTTTGAGTGAGAATAAAGCCTCTCGGATTTGTGAGATGGTTCATTGTGACTTGTGGGGTCCCTATACGACACCCTCCTCTTGTGGTTCTCGTTATTTTTTGACTCTGGTCGATGACTATTCCCGTGCTGTATGGGTTTATTTAATGGTTGATAAAACAGAAGTTTTTGGTTTATTTATGTCTTTTATTGCCATGATGAAACGCCAATTCTCTCAAGAAATCAAGATTGTGCGTAGTGACAATGGGACGGAATTTAAATGCCTTGAACCTTACTTTGATGCTATGGGCATTATTTTTCAAAAATCATGTGTCGGTACTCCTCAGCAAAATGGAAGGGTAGAACGCAAGCACCAACATCTTCTAAATGTTGCTCGCGCTCTACGCTTCCAAGCTCATCTTCCTATCTCTTTTTGGGGCGAATGTGTACTCGTCGCTGCTCATGTCATCAATCGTACTCCCTCCATGTTACTTCACAAGAAAACTCCGTATAAGCTCCTCTTTGGTGTATCCCCCCACTTTGCTGAATTAAAAGTCTTTGGTTGTCTTTGTTTTGCCCATAATCAACAGTCTAAGAGAGACAAGTTTGCAAGTCGTAGTCGAAAGTGTGTGTTTGTTGGTTATCCTTTTGCTAAGAAGGGTTGGCTTTTATATGATCTTGACACTTGTGACTATTTTGTATATCGTGATGTGAATTTTTTTGAAGATGTGCTCCCGTTCTTGGACCAAGAGACCTCTAATTTTAAGCCCCCTCCTTCCCCGGTTGTTTGTCACCCATGCATTGATTGGGATGAATATGATGTGGATGAGTGTAGTGTGCGGGCGCGGGATGAACCCGCGACTGGGCAGCATGTTTTGGGGAGTGAAGGTGATGAGCTGCGGGCGCGGGGTGAACCCGCGGGTGGAGACTAGAGCAGCCCCGCAAACCCGCGGGCGCGGGGTGAACCCGCGACCTGGCAGCATGTTTAGGGAAACGAAGGCATAGTGCTGCGGGCGCGGGGTTCACCCGCGGGTGAGAGTGTATGCAGGTCCGTAAACCCGCGGGCGCGGGGTGAACCCGCGGGTGGGCAGATTATTGATGTTGGAGATGAGGAGACTCGTGTGCGAGCGCGGGATGCCGTCGTGGGTGAGAATGAAGGCGAGCAACAATCACAAGGCTCGAATATTGCTAATCATGAGCCCGACTTGGGTCGTGGTTGTAGGGAAAAATGGACATCGACACGACCTAAGAATCACGTCACCTACACTACAATAACAGCTCCAACTAAAAGTCCATCTCTCTCAACAACTCCCACTCCTTCAGCATCCTCAGGTACGCCTTTTCTTATAGCACATTATGTTAGTTGTGACAAATTCTCTGTGAAACATAGACATTTCTTGGCAGCTATTACTGCAGGTACTGAACCTCAATCCTTTAAAGAGGCTATGAAACATCCTGAGTGGCAAAAGGCCATGCAATCTGAGATTCAAGCTCTCGAAAATAATGGTACGTGGTCGATGGAACCACTTCCTGCAGGCAAAAAGGCACTAGGGAGCAAATGGGTGTATAAGATCAAATAAAACTCAGATGGCAGTATTGAAAGATTGAAAGCTCGTCTAGTGGTCTTTGGGAATCATCAAACTGAAGGCCTTGACTACAACGAGACCTTTGCTCCAGTTGCAAAGATGGTTACAGTTCGGGCCTTCCTAGCTACAGCTGCTTCAAAAAATTGGGAACTGCATCAGATGGATGTTCATAACGCTTTTCTCCATGGTGATTTGAGCGAGGAGGTCTACATGAAAGTTCCTCCTGGATTTGGGTCATCCTCTTCCAGTATGGTTTGCCGCCTTCGCAAATCTCTATATGGCTTGAAACAAGCTCCTCGTTGTTGGTTTGCAAAGTTGGTTTCCGCTCTTAAGGACTATGTTTTTCTCAGTCCTATTCTGATTATTCTTTGTTTACATACACTAAGCAGGGTGTGCAAATTAATGTATTGGTGTATGTGGACGATCTTATTTTGTCAGGCAATGACTCAGCTGCTCTGCAAGCTTTTAAATCATATTTGGGACGCTGCTTTCACATGAAAGATCTTGGCATTCTCAAATATTTTCTGGGTCTTGAAGTTGCTCGAAGCTCTGAAGGAATCTTTTTGTGTCAACGTAAATATGCGTTGGATATAGTGTTTGAAACAGGATTGCTCGGATGCAAGCCCGCGGCCACACCCATTGAACAAAACCATCACTTTGGTCGTGATGATGGCCCTCTCCTCGACGATCCTGAGCCATATCGTCGTCTTATGGGCAGATTGATCTATCTTGCCGTGACCCATCCTGATTTGGCGTATGCGGTTCATGTTCTCTCACAGTTTATTCATGCTCCTACACAAACACACTTAGATGCTGCTCATCGTGTTGTTCGTTACTTGAAAGGTTGTCCAGGACAGGGAATTCTTTTTCGGTCTACCACTGACTTGTCGTTACAGGGTTGGTGTGACTCGGATTGGGCAGCATGTCCGATTACTCGACGCTCTCTTACGGGTTCGTTGGTGTTTCTTGGTTCTTCTCCTATCTCTTGGAAGACTAAGAAACATCATACAGTTTCTCGTTCATCTTCCGAGGCCGCGTATCGATCTATGGCGTCTATTACTTGTGAGCTCAAATGGCTCAAAGGTCTTCTCTTGAGCTTAGGAGTTCATCATCCTAAAGCTATTCCCTTATTTTGTGACAGTCAGTCCGCTCTACATATTGCAAAGAATCAAGTTTTTCATGAGCATACTAAGCATATTGAAGTGGATTGCCACTTTGTTCGTGATGCTATACAGGAGGGTCTTATTGCTCCTTCATACGTTCCCACTACTGATCAACTTGCTGATGTTTTTACCAAAGCACTTGGGAGGAAGCAATTTGAGTTCTTACTTTCCAAGTTGGGCATTTATGACTTGCATGCTCCAACTTGAGGGGGGGTATTAGCATATTATTATCATTAATATCTTTTAGAAGATATTAATTGATAGAGTTTATTCTTTTAGCTTAGCAATATCTTTTTAGGGAATAATATCTTTTATTGTTTCCTAAGTTAGTTAGGGCTTCTTAATGTGCCCTTGTATATATACTTGATGATCAATTAATGAAAGCTAAGCTTTGCCCAATTATTAACAAAGTGATTAGCTTGTAACAACTTTTCAATTAAGGAATTATCTTCTTTCAGCTTGTACTATTGTTCAAAACGAAAAATCAATTTCAATATCAATACCAATATCAATGAATTGATGGAAAGAAAATTCGTGGAACATTAATTGCCAATTGCACAAGAGACTGGTCCGTCCTTCAATACTGTATTTTTTCCTAAAAGTCCAAGAGTTGAGAGTTGACGCCATAGACTTAGGGGGACTCAAGTCAACCTCAATTATTTGATCTTGTTTGGTATTTTGTATATAACAAGTACTCCAAGTAATGCTATGGCACTCTGTTGCTTTAACACCGTAAACACAAACTAAAAATGCGAGTATACTGCTTCCTCTTCTCATGGCTTTGGCTGAGTTTAGCTATTTTTACATTCACCACTTTCGCCGACAACCCCCTAGCCAAACCAGGTTGTCCATCTATGTGTGGCAACCTAACTGTTCCCTACCCGTTCGGCATTATCAGTCCAAACGGGGATGGATGTTTTCTAAGTAGTCTTTACAGCATAAATTGCAACTCCTCTTTTGACCCTTCAAAACCCTTCTATGAAAAGAGTAATTTTGAGGTTCTGGATATATCAATTTCCGGCCAGATGCGTATTAGGAATTTTTTGGCAACTACATACTACTCCCAAGGAAGGTCGGTAAGATCCAGGTCTCTTTCTAGAGCATGGACATATCTCAACAGAATGCCAGGTGTGTTTTCGGACACAGCGAACAAGTTCACTGTCATAGGTTGTGATGATTATGCTTATATTGATGGTACCCTAGGGCGTAACTTCACAAGTGGATGTTCAGTTAGTTGTCCCTACCAAAGGGATGTTCTTAATGGGTCGTGTTCAGGGATCGGTTGCTGCCAAACATCCATCCCAAAGGGGTTGAGAAACTACAACATTGAATTATATAGTTTTAGAAATCACACCTATGTATCCGACTTTAATCCATATGGCTATGCTTTCTTATGTGAAAAAGATAAATTCAGCTTTAATGTTGCAGACCTTTCTGATCCTACCTTTACAAATAGAACAATCGAACAAGTTCCCATCGTGCTTGACTGGTATGTCGGGGTAAATCAGACCTGTAATGAAGCTAAAGGCAACTCGTCCAACTATGCTTGCCAGTCAAATACCAATTGCACAGATTTCGACGGTCCTCTTGGATATCGTTGTAGTTGTCTTCCTGGATATGAGGGTAATCCTTATCTTAGCCCTGGATGTTCAGGTCAGTTCCTACATATCAACATTTCTCATTTATGAAGAAGTTTTGAAAACAAAAACAAGCAAGAACGAAAAAAGTACCGTTGAATATGCCTTGAATTAATCTGGTGGTTTGAATAATCAAGAACGGGTGGTTATATAAACTCTTAAAGTTAAACCTTAGTTTGTTCAGTATTCATTTTTTCTTTTTTAAATATAATCTTATTTATAAGTATGAGAGTATAATAAGGTAAAAAGAATATACTCCTTAGTGATGCACTCACATAGGTCCCCTCCCCAAAGACTCATTACAAGTCATAGCCCTCAAACCCCCTCCCCAGATCCCAAAGTGTTCCCTAACACATCTGTATTCTGAATTCAATTTCTTTCCCATAATAAAACTACTCTCTCTGTCTGGTGGACGTAATTAACACACTACTAGTAAATCACGTTAAATTATTTGTGCGTGTTATTTATTGTTTTCCTGTTCTCCATTCTTTATCTTTAATAGAATCTGTCATAACAAGTACCTTATATTTCATTGCCTAAGACATCTTGTACAAATTCGTGTTTGCAGATATCAATGAGTGTGTAGCTCCAAGCAACCCTTGCTCTCATATATGTACAAACATTCCAGGTAGCTGCAATTGCTCTTGTCCTAAAGGACACCATGGTGATGGTCTGCAGAGTGGTTCTGGTTGTACTAGCAATCCTTCACAATTTGTAACGAGGTTAACTGTAGGTAATTGGCCTTTCTTATCTTCATTTACAGCTTTTTCATTTTCACTCTCAAAAGTATTCGGATGCAAGAATGGAAGTTTCCAAGTATCTCCATTATTACGGCTGACAATTTTTGAAAAAGTTAATGGCAATAATAATTTATAATTTATAATTCATAATTTATAATAATATTTAATAAATAATGAAAATACTATCTCCGTCCCGAATTATTATACATGAATTACGTAGTATGCCATAAATATGTGTCCTAACATATATGCTATATTTTCCTCTTTTAGCTTCTAGTCCCCACTATACTTGTCACTTCATTGCTTTTATTTTTGTCTTCTTCCTACAATTAATCACTAAAGCCACCAAAAAAAGTAATTATGAGTTACTTTAACAAATCAAAAGTAGTCTCCACCTTCTCACACGCTCTACTAAATCTTTATGTCAAACCTCTATGTAGCAAATAATTTGGTACGGAGATAGTAGTATTTTGGATTTTATTAAATGATAGTTATAAATAAATAAATAATAGTAATAATAATTAATTATCAAAAATATTAATTAATGATAATAATAATAATAATTAATAATAAATAACGAACATTATTTGTATTAATATTTTGATGATTATATAATAACAATAATAATGTCTAAGAATTAAATTAATAATACTACTGTAATAATTAGAAGGAAAAATTGACCAAGATAATCCAAACTATACCCGTTCCGCCAAGAATAATCCCTACTAAGCTTTATTCCTGTATAATCCCAACTATTGGGAAGGTCCGCCACAAATGGTCCGTGACCGGAAGGAAACCTGTTTAACAGGTTAATATGCCACGTGTCATGTTTTAATTGGTTGTTTGTAATTGTTATTTATTTTACTTTTTTTTTTAAATTTTCCCCCTCCTTCCCCACCCTACCAGCTCTACCAACCTACCCTCCCCTCCCCTCGCCACCACCACCACCCTGAGCCCCAATCACGACCTCCCCTCGCCACCACTCGTTGCCCCAAACGTCCAATAACTTAGCTACCACCCCCAGCCCCAACCCGACATCCCCTCGCCACCACTCGTAGTCCCCGTTTCCCCTCCCCTGCTACAGACCCAACACCCAGATTCGCCACAGAAAAACACCACCATCATCGACCACCTTCGAAAATTAAACCCAACCCCACCACCTTCGTAAACCCTCCCTCGCCACCACTCCCAGCCCCTTCAAAAACTGAACCCAGCTTCAAAAATAAAACCCAACCCCAACACCTTCGAAAACCCTCCCTCGCCACCACTCCCAACCCCTTTGAAAACCTAGCCACTTTCGAATAAATAAAAACCAGCTTCGAAAATGACGCAACCCACCTTCGAAAACCCACTCACCTTCGAATAAACTCACCCAACTTCGAATTGGGGTGTTTAGGGTGACGATTTGGCGGTGGTTAGGGTTTAGATTGACGAATTTGGAGGTGATTAGGTTTAGGGTGATGATTTGTGGTGGTCAGGGAGGAAAAGGAAGGGGAGGGAGAGGCAATGGAGGTGGTCTTAGAGTGGGTGATATAATCAGGGGAAGAGGTGGTTGGGAGGGGTTTGGAAATGGGGGAGGAAGAGGAGGGGAGAGGGTGGCTGATGTGGTGGTGGTGGGATTTGGGGTGGGAGTAGAAAATAAAAAAAAGAATAATAAAAAATTTACCTTGTTAACCGGTAGCAAGTCATCTGGGAGTGTTTGTGGCGGACCTCTCCAATAGTTGGGATTATCCAGGAATAAAGCTTAGTAGGGATTATTCTTGACGGAACGGGCATAGTTTGGATTATCCTGGTCAATTTTCTCTAATTAGAATTAATACTATAATTTTAATTAGTAAAAATAATACTAATTGAGTCAGACTACACAGAATTGTAACGTAAACCGTTTTGATGCGATTTGATTGGTTTATAGGCTAAATATGTAGGTTGGTTTGGGATTTTGACCAAACCACAGTTTGCGGTTTAGGGTTCGTCTATAATATTTATTAATCAAACTGCACCATGAACGCCAAAGTATCTTTAGTATTCAATGTAACGATGTTTTTGTACCTTAAGTATTAATATTATTAGCAACTTCGTAATTTTTTCAATATCTTCTAACATTTTGTAGCTTATTTTATGATGCAATAGTGAATATCTAGTCGGTAAAATAAAACAAAAATTGCAAATTAGAATATTTGTATTGAGATTAAATATGGTTAAACTGCAAACTACATCAACCTAAACCATGATCCACCCTAATAAAAATATTAATAACATGAGTAAATATATAATAAAAAGATAATATATATCAATAATAATAATAATGATAAATTAGTGAAATAAACTAGGCCAACAATAATAGATATTTAATAAAATGGTTAAATAATAAATGAATTGAATGAACTCAATTGATTGGAGTTGAACTGAAATGAACTGATTGGTACTGATTGGAGCTAAACTGAATTGATTGAAGCTTAACTGAACTGAAAATAAGCTGAAGAGAGAATAGGCCCTAAGCCTCCTCTGTCTCTAGGAAGAAACTTTTTTTTTTACTTTTCCTACAAGGTGAACCTTTTTCTTGTTGTTCTCCTCCTTCCATACGAAGTCATTAAAGAGTTTGTCTAGGTCCTCCACGGTAGCTATAGGGAGGAAAGCAACTTGCATGTAGTACGCGGGATAGATTGGAGAGTTGAAAATTGATGACTTAAAGGAGTGTTTGGCAAATGGCTTTTGAGTGGCTTTTCATTGGCTTGTTTCTGGTCAAATAGCCAAAAAGAGTGCTTGGTAACTGATTTTTGTAGTGGTTGAAAAGTTGGTTTTTCAGTCAAAAGGCAAAATCTGCTTTTACCAACTTTTTTGGCTGGCTTTTGCTTTTGCTTATATTTATACTAAACAACCAGTAATAACAACCACTAATTTTACCAAAAACTTTTTTAACAACCAACAATTATACAGTCGATCAAACAAACAACTAAAAACAGCTGGTCAAACCAGCCAACATATAAAGCAATCAGCCAACAACAACCAGCCAATTGCCAAACACCCCCAAAATCTTTCCATTCTGAAAGGAATTTTAGTTCAGATCTAAGCTTCTCCGCCACAAATTGAACTTTGGCTTTTTGGATGGTCGTCTATTGAAATCCGCATTCCTAGGTAGTCGGGGAATGATAATTGAGAAACTGCTACCTTCTTTCTACCAAAATCTTCTCTTCACAAGAGTCGTTAATCATTTTTCAAAGGGCTTCGAGACAAAAATTGAACATCTATGAAGACGATAGGGTAACCCTGTCTTAGGCCCCTAGAATACGAGAACGGATCAGACTTCCTACCATTTATTAGAATCGTGAAGAAACTTTAGAAACACTCTTTATGACCAGGTTTATGGAATTTTCATCCAAACAATGATTCTGGAGGCACTCCCTCACAATTTTCCAAGGCATTCCATTATTATTATTTTTTCTTTTACGTACTTCATGATGCATCATTTGCATTATTTTTCTTGCTGGTTCCATTAAATTCCATCATAATGTAGAATTACTCATCTTACTAGATACTATCTTCAAGAAGTCTATTATTTACTTACTCATTCTTCGGTAAACTAATCTCTTCATCCTTTCTTCAATGTACCATTTGAATTTTCACGGTCATCAAAGACGCATTTTCAAACCAATAAACTTTACACGTAATGGTAAAAGTTATGCAAAACTTACAAAAAGATGTATTGAGACGAATCTATCAGGATCTCATTACATATAATTCTTCTTATATTTTGTGGACGTTGACTCCCATAAAGAATTTATAGTGCATATTTTTTATTGTTGAGGCAGAGGGAGAGGGAGAGGTAGAAAAAACTTGTCCGGACATAGACAAACATACATATGTGCCTTGCGATGCAAAGATCGACAGACACCAAGGGAAGCACCTTGCGTTGCCACCGAATTGGTCAACACAGAAGAGGGAGGGTGCGAAAGCGGGGTCGCAACATCAACCTAAATCGAGAGTCCAAAACTACTCGAAAGACGGATGGATATCATGGCTGATCGAAGAAGAATGTTTCAAGAAACATAGAACAGGAAAATCGAAAAGATGAACACATTTGTAACCTTGATTAGGTTGCCCGGCTGTCAAGTTTAGGGTCTTGTTTTCCTTGTTGATTTCATTAAACGTTAACCAACATATACAAGCTAATGCTAAGTAAGATAGGCCACAAGCACATTAACTAATTAATTACACATTGACAACACTAATTAAATACAACCTAACCATCATGGCCTAATACCCCCTTCAAGTTGGAGCATGGAGATTTGAAATGCCCAACTTGCTTAGTAAAAGGAGAAATTGGCGCTTGCCAAAAGCCTTAGTGAAGATATCAGCTAGCTGCTCATGAGTGAGAACGTGATGAGTGGTGACGAGACCATCCCGTATCGCATCTCGCACATAATGACAATCGACCTCAATATGTTTCGTGCGCTCATGAAACACAGGATTCTGAGCAATATAAAGAGCAGACATACTATCACAATACAGAGACATAGCACGGGGCTGCTGAACCCCCAAACACCCAAGAAGCGCTTTCAACCACTTCAGCTCAGACGTGACATCGGCCATCGAACGATACTCGGCCTTAGCAGAGGAACGAGACACAGTATGTTGTTTCTTAGTCTTCCAAGAGACAGGCGAAAGGCCAAGAAACACAATCCAACCAGTCAAAGATCGACGAGTAATGGGGCAGCTGGCCCAATCCGAATCACACCAACCTGATAAAGACAAGTCACACTGAGCACTCAGAAGGATACCCTGACTTGGGGAACCCTTGAGATACCGAACAACACGAAGGGCAGCCTCCCAATGCTCCTGTCTAGGAGCCTGCATAAACTACGCAAGAATATGAACAGAGTAGGCCAAATCCGGGCGAGTAAAGGAGAGATAAATTAGTCGACCAACAAGATGACAATAAGTCTCTAGATCAGACAAAGGACCACCAGAGGCAAGAGCAAGAGAGTGATTCTGCTCAATGGGAAAGCTGGCGGGCTTAGCACCCATGAGACCAGTCTCAGATATGATATCCAATGTATACTTGCGTTGACATAGAAACAAACCCTCCGGAGCACAGGCAACCTCAATCCCAAGAAAGTACTTCAAAACCCCCAAATCCTTCATATGAAAACAATTCCCTAAGTATTGTTTGAAGGAAAGGATAGCCGCTGAATCATTGCCTGAAATAATAAGATCATCGACATACACAAGCATAGACAACTGAACACCATCATGAGTAAGAGTAAACAATGAATAATCAGAGTACAACTGAACAAAGCCATAGCGCAACAACGATGTGGCCAGTTTCGCAAACCAACACCTTGGGGCTTGACGCAGCCCATAGAGAGACTTTTGCAAACGGCAAACCATACAGGATAAGAAGGAGTGAAGCCAGGAGGGGGCTTCATGTACACAACCTCCTCCAAGTCGCCGTGAAGAAAGGCGTTATGAACATCCATCTGATGCAACTCCCAGTTTTTGGCAGCGGCAACAGCAAGAAAGGCTCGAACAGTAACCATCTTAGCCACGGGAGCAAATGTTTCATTGTAGTCGATGCCCTCAACCTGATGATTACCAAACACAACCAAACGAGCTTGAAGACGTTCAACAGAACCATCAGAGTGATATTTTACCCACTTACAACCAAGAGCTTTATGACCAGGAGGAAGTGCCTCCATATCCCAAGTGGCATTTTCCTCCAACGAACTAATCTTCTTCTGCATGGCGTCACGCCATCCAGGATCCCGCATGGCCTCAGCGAAGGTACGAGGTTCAACTCCTGAAGTAACTGCTACAAGAAAAAGTCGGTATCGCACAAAAAATTTATCACAATTCACAAAGTTTGCTAAAGGATAAGGAGTACCTGAGGAACCTGAGGAAGAGGTGGCCGACGATGATGGACTTTTTTTCCATACAGTATCAGTGACAAAATCTCAAAGCAAAACCGATGATCGTTTCTCACGCAAACCCCTACCAAGCTCCACAACCCCATCATCAGAAATCATAGTGGAAGACCCAACATCAATGGGCTTGTCCTCAGCTGGAGTAGACGCGCCCAACTCTGGTGGGTCCACGTGATCAGGCCCGGTACTATTGGGAGGAAGACGATTGGGCGCGTGAACTGGGGGTGGAGAATCAGGACCCACAGGCGGCCCATCACCCGTGACAGCAGTAGGGACGAAAGTCAAATCATCCTCAATCACATTTTGGGCCAAGACAAAGTCATCATGAACATCCAATGCATTATCACAATGATTATCACAACCCAACTCAAACGGAAATTCATTTTCGTGAAACCAAACATCACGAGAAACAAAATATTCACCAGTCTCAAGATCATACATTTTCCATCCTTTCTTGCCATTGGGATAACCGACAAACACACAACGACGACTCCGAATAGCAATTTTTTCACCCTTAGCACGTTGATTGTGAGCAAAGCATAAACATCCAAACACTCTTATGGCATCAAAAGAAGGGGGTTGGCTCGTAAGAGCCTCATAAGGGGTTAAACCATGCAATATGCTCGAAGGGGTCCGATTGATCAAATAAACAGCAGCCAACACACATTCCCCATAAAAGGTAACAGGTAGATGAGCTTGAAACATCAAAGCCCGACTAACTTTCAAGATATGCTGATGTTTACGCTCAACACGACCATTTTGTTGAGGGGTACCCACACAAGAAGTCTGAAATAATATACCATGGGTGTCCAAATATTCAGATAAACAGTTAAATTCAGTGCCATTATCCGTGCGAATAATCTTAACAAGATAGTCAAATTGTCGTTTAATCATGGGGATGAAAGATATAAAAGCACTCTCAACTTCCTTTTTATTTCTCAATAAATAGACCCAAACCGCACGAGAGTAATCATCCACCAAAGTCAAGAAATAAATAGCATCACAAAAAGAGGGCGTCTTATACGGACCCCACAAGTCACAATGAACAAGTTCAAAGATACGAGAGGCTTTATGATCACGAGTTTGTTTAGCTTGCGGACAAACAACACAAGCTTTATTCAATTTCTTCCTACAAGTACTAGAATGAACAGTAGGAACCAACTTGACAACACGATCTGATGGATGCCCCAGTCGACAATGCCATAACTCGAACTCGGATATAGAAACTGTCACCGCTTGCACTGTAGGAATGCTTCGGAAAAAATAGAGTTCATCACGCCGTTCACCTGCTCCAATCAGGGTCCCCGAATGTCGGTCCTGTATAGCACATAAAGAATTAGTGAATCGAACGTGACAATTAGATTCATCAATCATTTGCGACACCGAAATAAAATTGCAATTAAGTTGCGGCACATATAAAACATGATAGAGAGTGAGTCCAGAAGTAAGTGTAACACGTCCCTCCATAGTAGCAATGACGGTATTACCATCCGGCAAGCCAACGAGCCAAGCAACAATTGGCTAACATGAGTAAGATATGAATAATTACTAGTAACATGATGAGAGACATTTGTGTCAATAATCCATTGACTAGAATAAAACAAACCCGTCACACAAACGGTTATGGCTGATGGAGCAGGACCTACTGAACCCATGATATAATCCAACAATCAATATAATCCAACAATCAAAATGCTGCAGCAAGGTGTATACCACCACAATCAAAATATTCTAAATGACGTCATACAATTGAATCAGCCTGGAGATAAGAAGTGGCTCTTCATACAGTCACACTAATCAAAACATGGTTTCAATCTGGTCAAAGGGTATATATTATTGGGCTACACAAAATGCTAAAAAACTTAACGCCGGAAAGAAGACGGCAATATCAAGTGAAGGGATGGAGCGATTGAGGGTTTGGCGATTTTTCGCGTGGGAGTGTAGGAAAAAAAACAGAAGGACAGCAGTACACAAGGAAAGGTAACACCGATTAGCTTCCGGCAGCGGTGCAGGGAAGGAATAACAGCCGGCAGTAGCAAACCCTAACCACGTGGGTGGCGGTGTGCTGGACTGCTGGTGGCGGCGAAGTTTAGAGTAACCATCATGTCAAGTTTAGGGTAATGTTTTCCTTGTTGATATGATGTCAAGTTTAGGTAATGTTTTCCATTAAACGTTAACCAACATATACAAGCTAATGCTAAGTAAGATAGGTCACAAACCTATTAACTAATTAATTACATATTGACAACACTAATTAAATACAACCTAACCATCATGGCCTAATACCGGCACTAATATCTATATCAATAGAGATAGAATTAACACAAGAGATCACCCTAGTAATATTTCTTCCATATCTATATTATAAAAAATATTCCAAGAAATTATTTGTTTATATTGTGTCATGCACTTTAATGTAATATGTCGTGGAGCCTGGAGCTTACGACAATTTTGCATGAAATTGTTTGTGCAGGTTTGAGCTTGGGATTTACTTTCCTGCTAATGTCAATGAGTTGGATATGTTTTACCGTGATCGGGAGAAATAAGCTTACGAAAATGAAGGACAAATTCTTTGAGCAAAATGGGGGTATATTATTTAAGCAACAAATTTCTCAATATGGAGGAACAACTGAGTCGTCCAAAATATTTTCAGAAAACGATTTGAGAATCGCAACAAATAATTACCATGACGACGGCATTCTAGGTAGGGGTGGTTATGGTACAGTATACAAGGGGATTTTAAGGAACGGACGTGAAGTTGCTATCAAGAAATCTAGAGTGGCGGATCAAACTCAAGTTGAGCAATTCATTAATGAAGTAGTTGTTCTCACACAAATCAACCATCGCAATGTTGTGAAGCTCCTAGGATGTTGCCTTGAGACCGAGGTTCCTTTACTTGTGTACGAGTTTATCTCCAATGGCACTCTCTTTGAACATATCCATAAATTTAAGGGTATTACATCTTGGCTTACTTGGGCAAATTGCATTAGGCTTGCTTCAGAGGCTGCTGATGCACTCATGTATCTTCATTCTGCCGCTTCGATACCAATAATTCACAGGGATGTTAAGTCCACCAACATATTAGTGGATGAAAGTTATACGGCAAAGATATCTGATTTCGGTGCTTCAAGGTTGGTTCCGATTGATCAAACTCAGGTGACAACGTTAGTTCAAGGGACACTGGGATATTTAGATCCGGAGTATCTTCATACGAGCCAACTAACTGAGAAAAGTGATGTTTATAGCTTTGGAGTTGTTCTTGCGGAGCTTTTAACCAAAGAGAAACCTCTATCTTCAGAAAGGAGAATAGTGGAAAGAAACTTGGCGACATACTTTGTCTTGGCAATGAAGGAAGATCGTTTAATGGAAATCCTGGATCCTCAGTTGGTAAGGGAAGCAAGTGAGGAACAACTAGTTAAGATGGCGAAGTTAGTGAAGGAATGCCTCAATATCAAGGGTGAAGATAGGCCTAGCATGAAGGAAGTGGCTCTTGAATTAGAGGGATTGAAGAAGCAAAATAGGCATCCTTGGGCCGAGCAAAACTACGAGGACACACCCGCCTTAAGTCTAATCGGCCAACAGGATCTTTACCCTGTTCCTTCAAATGGAAGTGCAAGCACTACGGAGTTGTCTGGACAATATTCGATGGAAATCAGTCTCATCTCTGAAATCAATCATCCTCGTTAGAAGCTCAGACTCATTGAAACTTTGAAGAAACTGTTACTTTTGTTATTCTTCATAGTCATACACCCGAATATGGGATACGTGTGGTAGAATTTTATCTTTTATTTCTTGTGTTGTTTGATCATGAAAGTTCGTATTAGTTACAATATACTGACGTTTTGTATATCTATGTTATAAATAAAGGTTGGATTTCTTTACCATTACAAATAACAAATGTTATAATGTAAAGTGTTACTTCCTCCGTCTCTTTTTAATTGCAACAAAGGGGTATTATTTGTGAGATATAAAAAATTCCTTTGTTGCTATTAAAAAAAACGGAGGAAGTATTTGATCTATGTTAACGCATATTTGATTTGTATTTTTTCAAGATACATAATTTTAAGGTAATTTTGCAAATTGAAAATTAAAGATATTAAGGGTCAAAGTTGTCCATTTACAAACATTAAAAGTCAATGTGCAACAAGTAAAAATGTATTTGAACGTACATATGTTAACAAATTTAGTTCAATATAACAAAATTGTCTCCTGTTTTATACTTTGAGGGGCTCCATAAATATTTAGTTCTTGTATATGCCATTGACTTTGTTCATCCATCAGTTGCACGTTGGTGTTCAAAAGTCCAAAACTTCTTAGACTCTATCTAATATAAACATTTTCAAAAACGTGGATCTCCCTTTTTGAAGTGTCTTCACAAGCCAAAACTTATCCATAATAAAACATAGTCTGATTCTTTTCTTTACTCGTAGCAAATAAAATTACTGTTTCAGAATTGAGATGCAAGTGT
This sequence comes from Patellifolia procumbens, assembly GCA_947645195.1. Taxonomy (NCBI): domain Eukaryota; kingdom Viridiplantae; phylum Streptophyta; class Magnoliopsida; order Caryophyllales; family Amaranthaceae; genus Patellifolia; species Patellifolia procumbens. Next base: position 9,837,573 of record CANSGD010000144.1, read on the forward strand.
TATCGCTCCTCCTCTTATGGCTTTGTTTGACTTTGTCCATGTTTTCCACCACCACTTGCGCCACCGCCACTCCCATTGCAAAGCCTGGTTGTCCAACTACGTGTGGCAACTTAACCGTTCCCTACCCCTTTGGCATCGGCCTAGATGGAGCGTGTTCTATGGGCTACTGGTACAATATAAGATGTGACACCACCTTCAACCCTCCAAAGCCATTTGTGACCGATGTAGGTCACCTTGAGATCGTAGAAATATCTGAAACACAGATACGAAGTAAAAACTCTATAGCCAAAAAATGCTATGGAGAGGAGGCTGTAACAAGCAATGAAATAAGTACAATATCTTTTGATCTCAGAACCTCCCCATATGTGTTTTCAAGCACAGCAAACAAGCTCACTGTCATCGGTTGTGATGATTTTGCGTTAGTGAGCGCTACTTTTGGCAGAGACATATCTTTTACCGGATGTATTGCAACTTGTTCCACATCAGATAGCGTGCTTAAGCATAATGGCTCGTGTTCGGGGCTTGGTTGTTGCCAAACATCCATTCCAAATGGACTAAATAACTTCACAGCTACCTTAAATAGCACATTTAGTCATGAGACTGTTTCCAAATTCAATCCATGTGGTTATGCTTTCTTAGCTGATAAAGATAAGTACAGCTTCAACGTTGCTGACCTTTCAGATCCCACATTCCTGACAAGGACCAACAACAATGTACCCGTGGTGCATGAATGGGTTGTTGGAGCCAACGAGACCTGCCATTCAGCTCAGCTGAAATTGTCTAGTTACGCTTGTCAAAAGAATACCAATTGCACTGATTTTGACATCGGTGCTGGAGGATACCGATGTAGTTGTCTTCCTGGTTACGAGGGTAACCCTTATCTTCCTCCTGGATGCACAGGTTAGTACTAATTTCGGCACATTCTACAATTTGTATTCAGACAAATTAATTGGTTTTGATTTGTGTTTTGTTTTCTTTTTTTCCAAATGTTACACGTTTAATTTCCTTTTTGTAGATATTGACGAGTGTGCAGATCCTAGCAATCTTTGCTCTAATTTATGTGCCAACATCCCTGGAAGTTACATATGCAGTTGTCCTAAAGGGTACAAAGGCGATGGTCTGAAGAATGGCACGGGTTGCACTATCAATTCACACTTAGTTACAGGGTTCAGTTTAGGTAATCTCATTTCTTATGCTAACAGTGAATGATATCAATGATCAAAAGAGATATCACATCTTCTATTTTGGGCTTTGAAAGTAAAATGATAATTTAATTCTCACTCAGTTTTGAGTTCTTTACTACTTAAATATCCAAATCATACATATAACACATAAACAAAGTACATAAGCCAAATAGACGTCTAAGGTGCTCGTCAACATAGCTGATTCGCTTGATAGTAGTACGAGACATAATGTAGAGATATCCGTAGATTGTATTATGCTGCACTCTAAGTTTCTAACCATGATGAAGTCGCAAAATTTTGACTAACTGGAAATCCTTATGCAAGGTCAAGCTTTGCATTCTTGTTCCTGCTCATGTTATTGAGTTGGATCTATCTTACCATTAGGAGAAAGAAGCTCAAAGAAAAGAGGGAGAAATTCTTTGGGCAGAATGGAGGATTACTATTGAAAGAACTCCTACCTCAAAATGGAGGGACAACAGAGTCATCCAAAATATTTTCTGCTAAAGAATTAAGAGTGGCAACCAAAAATTACAGAGAAGATTTTATCTTAGGCAAAGGTGGTTTCGGAATGGTATATAAGGGAATATTGAAGGATGGTACTGAAGTTGCAATTAAAAAATCCAAACTAGACGACCAAGATGAAAATCAGATTAAGGAATTCATAAATGAAGTAGTTATCTTGACTCAAGTTAAACATCGAAACGTGGTTAAACTTATAGGATGCTGTCTTGAAACTGAAGTTCCCTTGCTGGTATACGAGTTCATTTCCAACGGCACTCTCTCTGAACATATTCACAGAGGAAGCCCGTCTTGGCTTACTTGGGAAAATTGTGTGAGGATTGCTGCAGAGGCTGCTGATGCACTTGCTTATCTTCATTCAGCAGTTTCAACACCCATACTTCATAGAGATGTGAAATCAGCAAACATTCTAGTCGATGAGAGTTACACAACGAAAATAGCTGACTTTGGTGCCTCCAGGCCAGCAACAATTGACAAAATTCAATCGGCTACAAGGCTTCTAGGGACAGCTGGATACATAGATCCCGAGTCCTATCAGATAGGCCAACTAACTGAAAAAAGTGACGTCTATAGTTTTGGAGTTGTTCTTGCCGAACTATTGACCAAAGAAAAGGCTGTGTTTTCCGAAAGAAAAATGGGAGATGATTATTTTGTGAAGTCTGTAAAAAAGGGTTGCTTAATGGACATCCTTGATCCTCAATTGGTGAAGGAAGCAAGCGAAGAGAAGCTAGTTAGTGTGGCTAACCTTGTGAAAAATTGCCTAAACCTTAATAGGCCTACAATGAGGGAAGTAGCTCTTGAGTTGGAAGGTTTGAAGAGCCAAAATAGGCATCCTTGGGCTGATCAACATAACGATGATGAGGAGATAACAGACTTAGTCGTTCAGCAGGCTGATCTTTATCCGGTGCTCTCAAGTATTTCTTATACAACTTCATATACAAGTACTTTGGAACTTTCATCTGATCAGTTTACGGGACAAACTGAGCCATCCTCGTCGATGCCTGATCCCCGCTAGAAGATAGGGCTACATTATAGGATTCTGATGGAGAAGAATGGGCAGTAATAAAGTTGTCATTACTCTTCTCAGAATTGTGTACTTTTTTTTTTACTGTATTGTTTGTGTTATTATTGATGTTATTATTGTTCATATGTTCTTGCTCTTGCTCTTCTTCATAAACATACGACATTGATTACGATCTAAAACAGTAAAACACCAATGTTTTGGCCGGGTGACATATAGTTGTTCTTGCTCTTGTTCTTAGGCAAATAAAAACCTCTGTCTTTCAAATTGTTCTCTCTTGAAATCTGCACGATGCTCGATACATAAACACCTTTAAAAGGGTCACTAGATCATGATTAAGAGTTAGTTAAACTATGAAAAGTTGACAGTTCTCATATAATTTCAGCAAGTGTTACAAAATCTCAAATCATTAATCTGTTCTTAACGAAGTCTCGTATAAAATTTTCTTACCGCAGTGTTCTGCATAAGCAAGATCACTTTTTTAAGGGTCAATAGATTAAATCGAATATGTAATGTGAAACTCTTCCAACTTAAATCCGGACATACCGGCCACTACCAAAGAAATTTAGAATAGGTAAAAGAGAATTGACTTTTGGTGAGTTTAGATATGATAATAGCAAATCTAAAACAAATGCAAATCAGGTGCACATTTGGCAAGTCACTCAAAGTCAAATGGCTTCACTCAGTCACAGCCCACAGGGTGCTACGTGCAGTCGTGCAATCAACAAAATAATATAATCCTCTGTTAAAGATAACCTAGTCAGTAGTCCCTCGTGACTTTGAGAATTCGTCATTGATCGACTACCAAGTTGTGTATTTGTGTACGTAAAAGTCAACTATCAACTGTAAGCTAGACTATCAGAAAACTCAGAATTATTATCAAAGAAAATGTCAATTATGGGATAGACAAAGTAAGCAAGGAAAAGGTCAATTTCAGTCTCTACTCGATTCAAAGAGCTTTTTAGTACTAAATAAACCAAAAGAATATGTAAACAAAGCTCCTTACTACATACAAGGCTTTGAAAAGACAAATGTGGAAGATGCAGTTGTTACCTATCCTCCCATGTCTTTTGTTGACCTTTTTACACTTTTCGACAACCACATCCGCCACTACATTCTCCACCGCGAAGCCAGGTTGTCCAACCAGATGCGGCAACATAACTGTTCCTTACCCATTTGGCATTAGCCAAGATGCAGGTTCATGTTCCCTTGACAGGTGGTTTACCATAATCTGCAACACCACCTTTAACCCACCAAAACCATTTTGGGGGCCTAATAAACTTGAGGTCGTAGACATATCTCAAGCTGCACAAATGCGAATAAAGAATATTTTAGCCCGTAGATGCTACGAAGAGCCCATAATTGCAGAAACTGCAAAATTGGACCTCAAGTCTCTCCAGCTACAAGTATTGCATCCAGAGATCAACCCCCCATTTATGTTTTCAGACACGGCAAACAAGTTTACTGTCATTGGTTGCGACGATGTGGCTTTGATGATGGATGCTTTTAACACCGGACTCACGAGTGGCTGCATTGCTATGTGTTCCAACAAAGAAAGCTTAGTTAAGTACAATGGATCATGTGTAGGGATCGGTTGCTGCCAAACATCCATCCCAAAGGGCGTGACTTATTTACAAGTGGATGTAAACTCCCCAACTTTCAACCATAGCAGGGTGACGGGATTCAATCCATGTGGTCATGCTTTCTTAGGTGAAGAAAGCAAGTTCACCTTCAATGTAGGTGATCTTTCTGACCCTACGTTCGCAAATAGAACAAGGGACAATGTACCTATAGTGCTCGAATGGGTGGTTGGTCTTGGTGAGACCTGTCGTCAAGCTCAAAAAAAACCCGGCTAGTTATGCTTGCCAAATGTTTACCATATGCACCGATTTTGACATTGGCTTGAGAGGAGGATATCGCTGTGATTGCCTCCCAGGTTACGAAGGCAACCCTTATCTTAGTCCTGGTTGTACAGGTTAGTTCTCTATATAATTCATTCTTCAATAAATGCAACACTTCAACATTCATGGCATTTAATAAACATCTTTGACTATCGTCCACACCCCACTATATTGATGATGTTTAGATGTATTATTCCTGCTGCAGATATAGATGAGTGTGCAGGTTCGAATAATCCATGCACGCACAGTTGTACTAATACCCCTGGTAGTTTCAGATGTTCTTGTCCTGCAGGACACCGTGGTGATGGTTTGAAGACGGGAAGCGGTTGTTCCAGAAACCATTCACAATTTGTTATGACATTCAGCTTAGGTAATAGTTCTGTTCTAATTACAATACAGTACATTTTTGTTTCGTATACTGTGATAATTACTGTAAATAAGCAAAGTTGTATTTATGCACCTTTGGATTATATAATTATTATTATGAGATTAGGAAGTTCATATCTAGGTAATATCATATTGTTCTAATCATATGGAATGAAGTTACCTAGAGACTCTGTCAACTTACATCTGCAGGTATGAGCTTTGGATTTTTGTTCTTGTTGATTTTAGTAAGTTGGATATGTTTTACCGTGAGAAGAAGGAAGCTTATGAAGATCAGAGAGCAATGCTTTGACCAGAATGGAGGGTTACTATTAAAGCAACAGCTTACTCCAACAGAAACATCCAGACTATTTTCTGCCAATGAGCTAAAAATCGCAACAAATAATTATAGTGAAGATCGAATTTTAGGTAAAGGAGGTTTTGGCACAGTTTACAAGGGAACGTTGAAAGATGGTCGCGAAGTTGCAATCAAAAAACCAAAACTAGGTGATCAAGATAAATCTCAAATCCAAGAATTCATTAATGAAGTGTTTATCCTAATACAAACGAACCACAAGAATGTGGTCAAGCTCTTGGGATGTTGTCTTGAGACTAAAGTTCCTCTACTAGTTTACGAGTTCATCTCTCATGGCACCCTCTTGGAACACATCAGAAAAGAAGGCACTTCTTGGATGAACTGGCAAAACTGCATCAGGATTGCAGCAGAAGCAGTAGATGCACTTGCATACCTTCATTCAGCAGCTACGACACCGATAATTCATCGAGATATTAAATCAGCTAATATACTGCTAGATGATAATTACACAGCAAAAATTGCCGACTTTGGTGCCTCAAGGCTAGCACCAATAGGTCAAACGCAAGCACTTACAGAGCAGTTTCAAGGAACAATTGGATATATTGATCCAGAGTCATTACACACTGGTCGACTAACAGCGAAAAGTGATGTTTATAGTTTTGGCGTGGTTCTTGCCGAACTATTGACCAAAGAAAAGGTAATATCTTCAGAGAGGAACCCAAAAGAGGCTACTTTGGCCATGTACTTTGTGTCGTCAATGAAGCAGCATCGCTTGCTTGAAATCCTTGACCCGCAGTTGGTTAGGGAAGCAAGTGAAGAACAGCTACTCAGTGTGGGCAAGCTTGTACTGAAATGTCTTGATCTTAACAGTGAGAATAGGCCTACTATGAGGGAAATTGCTCTTGAATTAGACGGCTTGAAGAACCAAATAAACCATCCATGGGATAAGACTGATCAACAAAGCTATGGGGAAACCACAAGTTTAATAGGCCAACAGGATCTTTACCCTGTGTCCTCAATTAGTTATGATGATAGCTCTATTACAAGTACCATGGAATTTTATGGACAGCAGTCAGTGCGAACGGATCAAGATGACCACTGATAATGAAGCGCGACCTTGTAAAGCTGTAAATGTTAAAAACTTAAAACTGGTGTAGAAATTTGAAAAAAGAAACCAGCTTCTAACTTTGGTTTGAACTGTCAATTTGAAACTCTGACTTGGGATGTAGTTTTCTGCTAAAAATCTAGTAGCTTTTATTCTTATGGTGGTGTTTTAGCTCTGATTTTCCAAAGGGGTTCAAATTATAGGCATCGTTTTTGAGTGGTAATAAAAACCAACCTTAAGTCTTTAACCAAATAAGGAAGTAATAAGTACAACACATCATTTTTAATGTTGGCCCTCCACGTAGAGTACTTAGCTAAATTAAGCTTTTAACTTCTCAATATACTCTCACTGACTCACTGACTCACTGACTCACTGCCTCACTGCCATTGTTGATGTGATCAAGATAACAAACGGAGTAAAATGTCGTAAGATCTCGAGAGGCTGAGCATAACAGAGAGTCAGAGACTAGGGCCTATGGAAAGGTAAGCGAGACCTGATACCCAGTCAAATTTTCAGAAACCAACTCGAAACCGGTCCCAAAAATTCCGTAAAATAGAGCAGGAACCTGATCCAGTTATAAAATTGGAACAGTCGGATTCTGGTTTCGCATACCCGGTAATTTAAATAAGTCATAACGATTAACTAATAAAAAGTCATAACTATTAACTAACACTCATATATCAACGATCATTCTATTATTCAGGCCTTATTTTTTAAAACAAAATTAATAGAAAAGACACCTAGTCTTCAAAAGTCAAATACAACAAGAGCATTGTGGGGATAAGGTCAAAAATACACACCCAAATATTATTTACAAGCAGAAAAGATATGATGACTTCAATGTAGGATTCACTACACCTATTACCTAGTTTTGGTTTCGAGAAGATGAGAACCCTCAGATGCTAGAACCATAGCTATTTTTAAGGCATTGTTGGTCAGAGTGAGATGGGCTAGGTACAATGTCAGCCCTATTCTTCTTCCAACCGTTTTTTAATTGGACTTGGGCAATACAACTCCAATTGGATACGCAAAAAAAATAGTCCAGTTTTTAGTGTATCGTAGTCATTGTACACCCAGATGTAATACGAATACGGATGTTGAACAAAACCCTCAATCGTAAAATGCGTAACATATATGCAAATCTTATAAAATCTCAATTTATGAAATTTCAGGGGGTAATTTAATGAGAGATCTTGTATAAAAATAACAAACTCGTAGTATATAACAGTTGATGAGATATGAAGATATTGAAGAGAGCCGAATAAGAAAATTGAAAAAGAGAAACACAAAAGTAAGGAAGCCAATCTTTAGGAATCTGCTACTTGTGCTTTTTTTCTTTTTCTTTTTCTTATACCACAAAGTTTAAACAAAGAAAGGTGCAATCATGATTTAATCAGTCTACTTTAAGCAATAAAAATACAGCAAATTTTGTAACAATGGAATAGAAGGGGAGGGCGTAAAATCAGCCGGTGTAGATGTGGATATGGACGGCGAGGATGAGAATAGCATAAAGAGCAAAGAAGATAAGAGTGTGAATAAATATAGCTTTGCCATTAGTCTTCATACCTCCAAACTCAATTGATCTGTTGTAACCAGGTATCTGAAATAGGAGTCCCGGTGAGAGTAACACGAATAGTACTACTCCTACCAATACTGGTGCCCAATCTGCCATTCTCTCTCTCTCTCTCTCTTCTTGCTTTCCGGTTACCGGTTACTTCAACTACTACTCCTTCAGTGGGGGTTTTGGGGTGATTTCTGGAATAATCGGTGAAGAGAGAGAAATTTGAGGAGAAGAGGTGGGGATGTCTTCTTACTGACACAAGTGAGAAATGAGTAAAGTGTAAAGACGAGAGGAAAGGAAAGGAAAGTGCGACAATTTGTTCGCGTTGGAACTAGTTTTTGACTCTTTTGATAGCAACAACAACCCACAACGGGGACAATCTCGGTACTCATTTAGTCATTTTACCACATTCTCCAAAACCAATTGGTTTATAACTCCCAATTGCCCAATTGATTTGAAAATTGAAACCTTTGGTACCTAGGATTTTAGGGATTTTTTCTCAATGTACTTTTTACGTTAAAGTATTTAAAGCAATAAGTTTGAAAATGCCTAGTTTTTTCTGAATATTAATAAATTGGTTATTTTGATAGATTTAATGTTTTACCTTGGAAAGATAATTAGCAATTTGATTCGCTTCTCTGAAAATAGAAGTTATTATGGCAGAACTAAAGTTACTCATAATCTGATGGATGTCAGCGACCAGCGTTTGAATAGTCCATGGCGTACAGTTAATGCCTTAAACTATGTCCTCGAGGACTAAATTATTGCCTTCTATTAGAAGGCTTTGTATCTTCATATTTCTGGCTTGGAAGATGTCATTTCTTAGAGTTGTTGCCTCGACAATGAGGGACGTGGTAGGTTCCAATTTCAAAGTTAATAAGTTTAAGATTTCAGGAATAATATAAAATTACGAGCTTGATTCACTGAATTTCTTTTATTAAATGATATCGGTACAACGCTATTGAATTGAGACACTCGAAATCCAACACCCACACAAACACTTGGGGCAAAAAATCTCAAATTTAACAAAAAATCAAACCAATGGGTAAGAAAATTAGTCTAGCCCAACAGTAGAAAAATAAACATATAAGACTCCCTCAAAAATCGGCTCTTGATACGATTTTTAGATTTGTTTTAGAAAAGAATCGCTCATATAAACTTGTTACGGTAATAGAACAATGACTTGGAAAATAAGTTAACTCTAGAATCTTAATAAAAATATACCTACCCAATATCATAAGGAAACTATGATATTTTTCCTTATTACTCTTGGACACTAATACTACCTCTGTATTCAATTAAACATTTTCTATATTAGGAAATTTCTAAATAGTTGCAACACTTCCTTTTTGTTAAAAAGTGTCTCTCCATCTCTCTTCAATCACATATTCCTCACTTTTTTTTCGTGAAAAATTGTATAGGAGTTCGTGAAAAAAAGCGTTGCGACTAATTCAATACAGAGGTAGTATACAACTTTTCCTAATCTTTAATAGTTGTCGCGGTCAAGACATTACTTTCGGAGTATTTGAGCACTATTCCAGCAAATGAGGAAAACTGCAAGGAAGATCCATCAACGTTTAACTTTTATGTAGTCTAAGGGTGGCATCCATCCAATTACATGCATTTAATTTTTGATCCTGCAGAAGAAAGGGTGGAAGACGTGTTTTGGGGGGTAACATAGGCGGAACGAAAGTGCAATTCTTTTAGCGCATTATTTGTGCATTTGCCGGACTCTTTGGTGATTATAAGAGTCATTTCAGAAAATTATTAAGTTTCGTTCTTTCTAACTACTCTAGAGGATCGCAAATTTTCTAGAACATTGTTTACATTTGAATTCCGGTTTCCCAACGGGAAATTCTTTTTCGTCAATTTAAAATGACTTAATGTGTGCTAGAATGTTAGGATTACACACGCTCTTTGTGATCGGGCATGTAATAGATAAATAATCGATATTCTCTAAATCATTCTTGCAGAGAGCGCATTCAATAGATGTTGGAATTTGTCTTATTACAAGTTTGTCTCCTGTAAGTTGAGCGTTATGCAGCATTTGTCATATTAGTGTTCATCTCTAATTTAATACGAGGTGCAAACAAAATACGATTAAATGATTTATTAATAGGATGGACAATTGGACATGGATACGGATCCAAATCCGACTTGTACACATTCAGAGTCAGACTCGATCGATTTGAACCCATTGAATTAAAAAAAAGGTAGATTTGTATCCTCAAAAACGAGTCAAGTCTAACAAGAATCATGACGGGTCATGAATCCACTCCCTCCCAACTCCCAAGTCCCGTGTATATAAAACTGAAAACCGAAGAGTGAAGACTAAAGAGTGAAGAGTGAAGAGTGAAGAGTAGTGATAAATCAATAACAGTGATTGGGTTTTCTCCCCAATCACAACAATATAAAATAATATATGTCAAAAAGTAGTGGGGCCCACGTGAACAGTAGCCAGTTAGGGGAATTGGGAAAGGAATGGGAAAGACAGTTAAATATTATTAAAAAGTATAGGTAAACAAAGTAAAGTGAAGAGAGAGAATTGTATGCAACAATAACAAATTTTCTCGTGCAATGCTCTGTTTTTTGTCTTTCCCATTTAAATGCTCTAATAATTTGCATCATTCAAACAGATATTTGAAGCTGATGCTGCTGCTCTTCCAACTTTTCGTGAACAAGACTATGAATATGGAAATTGAACAGGAAAGCCTCAACTCAAACGAAGAAATTTCCACCCTCCATGAGGTAAGAATCTATGTTTAGCGTCATAAATTTGATGGAGTATGGGAATTAGGAGGAAATGATAATCATGAGAGTGAGGCAAAATGAAATTGTTACTGATAATGTTACTCAATTGCTCAAATTGAAATTGTACAATCAATGCTGACTATAAAAGCTGAAATTGTTACGGTTAGTTCAGGCAAAAAAATCTGAAGAAATAAATGCTCTATGGCCTGTGAAATGGCTGTTCCAATTGTACTTACATCATTCTGCTGAAATTGATGATAAATAAATGTTGAATTGCTTATGAAATGGTAGCTGAAATGAATAAATGTTGAATTGCTATAATAAATGTTGAATTGCTTATGAAATGACTGCTGAAATTGATGATAAACCTTATTAATCCTTAGATAAAGAGAATTTATCCATTAAGAGATGTATTCTCTTGCAGCTTACATCCCATATGTTTATTAGACATTTGCTTTCATTTTCAAATGCTGGAAATCTGTTTTCATTTTTATAATAAGCCTATAGTAAGCAGCATTAGCTGTTCCAGCACTACGTCTTGGAGCTGTAGTACTTGGAGCAGAAGCAACTGGCCTATTACTAGCCACGCTAATCGGGGGTCTCCTTAATAACTCGTTATTTCGACCAACCGTTGCATCTGGGTTGGAGAAACATTCATAAGCCCTGTGTCCCTCCTTCCCACAATAGTTGCATGCTACTTTATTGCCTTTACAATCTCTTCCTGGATGGTTCTTATCACATTTCTTACAGAAATAACGACAAAGGACTCTTGACTTCTGGAATTGAGATTGGCCCTCTGCTTGGCTACGGGGCTTAAACGAACTCTGAGCACTCCTAGAGGCCTGTTGACTTGGGCCCCCTTTACCGAAGTTTCCCCTAGAACCCCGATTGTCATAATTTCTGCTCCTATCCTGGTTGAAATTGTTACCCTTGTCAAAGTGTTGGGTATCTTCCTTTGCAGGAGCTTTCATCTTCTCCGCGGCCTTCCTTCTCTCCTCAATTCTCTCAGCATTACTGGCACGAGCATAAACATCTTTCAAGGTCGTGAAGTCACCAGCTCCCATGTGGCTAAGAAGATTCACATCAAGTTTTTCCTCAAACTTCTGAGCTCTTTCTTGCTCGTTTGGAACCAATTCAGGTACGAAACGAGACAACTCTAAGTATTTAGTATAAAAATCTTGAACTGACATATCCCCTTGCTCAAACTTCTCAAATTCTATTCTCTTCCTTTTCTTCATATGAGGCGGGAAGAACTCGGCACGTAGTGCCTTCTTGAACTCCTGCCAGCCAAATTCTGTCGTCTCCACCTCCTCATAACCATCCTCATCATAAGTGACTTTGGTGGTCAAATTATCTTTGTGGTTGGTCCACCAAATATCAGCATCTTCAATGAGATGGTAAGCGGCAGAGTCAACTCTCATTTCTTCGGGGACCTGGAGAGTAACAAAGATCTTGTCAAACTCCCTGATCCAATTCTCCATCTTCACTGGATCACCCTTTCCATCATACTTGGGCGGCTTCTTCTCATCAATTGCTTTATGAACAGCAGCAATTTTTGTCGTAGTTGCTGTACTTGTACTAGTAGCAGCTCGTGCTTCAGCGAGCGACTGAACAGCCTCGCTCATAGCTTTATTAGACTCAGCCATTTGGCGCATCAAAGCGCTCATTCTTGATGGCTTGGTCCTTTGACGTCTATGCATCTTCTAAGGACTACACAAGATAAGATAACATAGCTTGATATTGATAGAATGTAACACTTTTATCAACTTTAATATAAATAAGCAAATAGCACATCATATACACTTCCCGTATATAACCCATCACACTAACTCACCACGGCTTGTCAAGATTTTATTTACTTTCCTATATTATTTACCTTAGCCCAGTCATTTATAAACCTAGGCTCTGATACCAACTATAACACCCCTGAATTTCGAGTTGCTAATTAAATTAAATAATATCAAAATTCTACAGAAAATTCGGCAGAGCTCCGTCTGAAATATGGACCGCCTAAAATTCAATTTAGGACTCGCGTCCAAATTATAAACCTGTAAGAATAATCCAGCAACCAACTTCTCCAAAATCCTTGTCCAGCTCAACAATCAATACATCCATGCATAAATACCCGAAATCCAAAAGTGTTATTCCACGGTTATTGCAGGAATAACCGTTAAGGATAACTACCTTACTAAATTAATGTTAAAGCAACAACTAATTAAACTATTACAGTCCAACGTGTAAGGTTTAAGTAAATTAATATTTACAACCTTAAGTTCCAAAATGATAATATATATATAGTGCAGCGGAAATAGAACTACTATACTTCAACTAAGCTAGTGGAACGTTGCTCTCAACCCAAACCCCTTTGCAAATCTTCATGTACCTGCATATATCAGGCATGTAGTATCAGCCAAACTGGCTGAGCAAGATTTCATACTAAGAAACCAAACATATATGCAGGTAGGATATATTAACATATCCTACAAATCATTTACTTTCAAAACATAATACGAAATTTAACTTTATAAACTCTTTTTCCTTTCTTTGTATTTCTTCCAAAACGTATACATTCTTTCTTTTCCTTTTTGAAACCAAATCCTTTCTTTCCTTTTTTTTAACAAAATATATTCAAAGTCTCAAAGTCATAAATCTAGAGAATGGAACAACTTTTATTTCCATTGGGCTAGCTAGGCCCTCCGGATAAAACTAAGACAAAGATCCCTAGTGTGCACACCCTACAAACGGCCAAACCGTAGCAGAAGATCAGAGTCTGAGGTACTGATCAACGTACCCCCACAAACTATTCTATAAAATCGAGCCAAACTCGAGAAAGTTCCATTCTTTGAGATGCCACACAGGCAACCCCCACAACTTTAAAAACACAAAACTATTTGATATAATCTTTCCATAAACTTTCCTTTAACTTTCTATTTGTGGTTCGAAAACCAACATCTCCATCTTTGGAGGAACATCCTCCCTTTCCAACCAAGCTTTCTATTAATGGAGGAACATCCTCCCTTTCAAACCACTTTCAACCAAAATTTGATACATACCTTTTTAAAACTCTTTCTCTAACTACAAAAGTTTTAGTAAGAAATCTTACCTTTTGAAATACAGCAAATCAACTATCTCAAGCAGTCAATACGGCTCCTCAATGAAACCGGAATCTACAATATAAACATATATGTACTCATTAAGTAATAATAGACTTGGCTTAACTAGTCAATGAGCTTTGCTTAACTCTAGTTTCATAAATTATGAACCTCCTACTTCAAATGACATTACTAACGAATACTAACAATACTAAAATATCTCTAAGTTTATATAAAACCAACACCTAAGCTTCATTATATATATTTAGATACTTTGGAATCCGTTAGGAAAACATTCAAACTTAAATCACTCGAAACTAGATTATTCAATTTCAGCAGAAACTTAAAATGGCATAACTTCCTCATTCGAACTCTGAATCACGCGTTTCTTGAGCCTATCTTGAGTAGAATTTCGATTCGAACAACTTTTGTGAAATAGTATTTTTGCGAAAAACGCCTAGAAACTGTTGAAAAACATGAATTACGAAACTGACCTGTAATTTCTACGAATTTTAACTCTTGTTCATAAACTCATTATTACCATGAAACAATCTCACTCAATCAAGCTACACCCAACATTCATAATCAAAAACCCCCAATTCAATTTCACTTCTAAAAACCCTAACTTCATAAACTTTGAGAAACTAAAATTAAATTAAGAACTTAACTTACCCACTACTATGGAAGATTAATGGTGAAAAAATCTTGTGAAATCGACCCTTAAAACGCACCCCAAACCTCAAAACGCACCAAAATACGATCCTCTTGCTGCTCCTCTTTCTCACCGGTCGCGCCGCTACTTCGAGGTTGTTGTGTTGTGGTTGAGGCGCCGGACAGACAGAGAGATTGAAGGTAATATAATTCTTTGTGGGATGAAGATTGTGAGGCCTTAAGAGAGATGGAGAGGATGAGTGATGGAGAAGATGAAGATGGAAGGAACTAATGAACGTAATGTCTGATTGTCTTGCTTCCTTTTATTTTCTTTCTCTTTTTTTTGTTTCATTATTATCCCTTTCCCTTTTATACATAAAAGCCACTCTTTTCCTTTTTGCAAATAACTATATAGATATATAAGTGTATAATCTTTCTTATTAATACTTAAACTCTTCACTAAACTTCCCATTAAATTCATACACATTTTTTTTTAACAAAAATAATTCCTATGTAAAAATATTAAATATGAAATAAGATTAAAAGAAATAATTTATCTTTAATAAAATAAATATTAACTATATTTTCAAAAACTGGGGTGTTACATTCATGTACACAACCTCCTTCAATTCGCCGTGAAGAAAGGCGTTATGAACATCCATTTGATGCAACTCCCAGTTCTTGGCGGCGACAACAGCAAGAAAGGCTCGAACAGTAACCATCTTAGCCACGGGAGCAAATGTTTCATTGTAGTCGATGCCCTCAACCTGATGATTACCAAACACAACTAAACGAGCTTGAAGACGTTCAACAGAACCATTAGAGTGATATTTTACCTTATACACCCACTTACAACCCAGAGCTTTATGACCAGGAGGAAGTGCCTCCATATCCCAAGTGGCATTGTCCTCCAACGCACTAATCTCCTTCTGCATGGCGTCACGCCATCCAGTATCCCGCATGGCCTCAGAGAAGGTACGAGGTTCAACTCCTGAAGTAACTGCTGCAAGAAAAGGTCGGTGTCGCACAGAAAATTTATCACAATTCACAAAGTGTGCTAAAGGATAAGGAGTACCTGAGGAACCTGAGGAAGAGGTGGCCGACGATGATGGACTCTTTTTCCATACAGTATCAGTGACAAAATCTCGAAGCAAAACCGATGATCGTTTCTCACGCAAACCCCTACCAAGCTCCACAACCCCATCATCAGAAATCATAGTGGAAGACCCAACATCAATGGGCTGGTCCTCAGCTGGAGTAGACGCGCCCAACTCTGGTGGGTCCACGTGATCAGCCCCGGTACTATTGGGAGGAGGACGATTGGGCGCGTGAATCACCCGTGACAGCAGTAGGGACGAAAGTCAAATCATCCTCAATCACATTTTGGCCCAACACAAAGTCATCATGAACATCCAATGCATTATCACAATGATTATCACAACCAAACTCAAACGGAAATTCATTTTCGTGAAACCAAACATCACGAGAAACAAAATATTCACCAGTCTCAAGATCATACATTTTCCATATTGGGATAACCGACAAACACACAACGACGACTCCGACTAGCAAATTTATCACCCTTAGCACGTTGATTGTGAGCAAAGCATAAACACCCAAACACTCTTATGGCATCAAAAGAAGGGGGTTTGCCCGTAAGAGCCTCATAAGGGGTCAAACCATGCAATATGCTCGAAGAGGTCCGATTGATCAAATAAACAACAGCCAAACACATTCCCCCCAAAAGGTAACAGGTAGATGAGCTTGAAACATCAAAGCCCGACTAACATTCAAGATATGCTGATGTTTACGCTCAACACGACCATTTTGTTGAGGGGTACCCACACAAGAAATCTGAAATAATATACCATGGGTGTCCAAATATTCAGATAAACAGTTAAATTCAGTGCCATTATCCGTGCGAATAATCTTAACAAGAAAGTCAAATTGTCGTTTAATCATGGCGATGAAAGATATAAAAGCACTCTCAACATCCTTTTTATTTCTCAATAAAAATAGACCCAAACCGCACGCGAGTAATCATCCACCAAAGTCAAGAAATAAACAGCATCACAAGAAGAGGACGTCTTATACGGACCCCACAAGTCACAATGAACAAGTTCAAAGATACGAGAGGCTTTATGATCACTAGTGGGAAAACAATCACGAGTTTGCTTAGCTTGCGGACAAACAACACAAGCTTTATTCAATTTCTTCCTACAAGTACTAGAAGGAACAGCAGGAACTAACTTGACAACACGATCTGATGGATGCCCCAGTCGACAATGCCATAACTCGAACTCGGATACAGAAACTGTCACCGCTTGCACTGTAGGAATGCTTCGGAAAAAATAGAGTTCATCACGCCGTTCACCTGCTCCAATCAGGGTCCCCGAATGTCGGTCCTGTATAGCACATAAAGAATTAGTGAATCGAACGTGACAATTAGATTCATCAATCATTTGCGACACCGAAATAAAATTGCAATTAAGTTGCGGCACATATAAAACATGATAGAGAGTGAGTCCAGAAGTAAGTGTAACACGTCCCTCCATAGTAGCAATAACGGTATTACCATCCGGCAAGCCAACGGGCCAAGCAACAATTGGCTAACATGAGTAAGATATGAATAATTACTAGTAACGTGATGAGAGACACCTATGTCAATAATCCATTGACTAGAATAAAACAAACCCGTCACACAAACGGTTATGGCTGATGGAGCAGGACCTACTGAACCCATGATATAATCCAACAATCAATATAATCCAACAATCAAAATGCTGCAGCAAGGTGTATACCACCACAATCAAAATATTCTAAATGACGTCATACAATTGAATCAGCCTGGAGATAAGAAGTGGCTTTTCATACAGTCACACTAATCAAAACATGGTTTCAATCTGGTCAAAGGGTATATATTATTGGGCTACACAAAATGCTAAAAAACTTTAACGCCGGAAAGAAGACGGCAATATCAAGTGAAGGGATGGAGCGATTGAGGGTTTGGCGATTTTTCGCGTGTTAGTGTAGAAAAAAAAAACAGAAGGACAGCAGTACACAAGGAAAGGGAACACCGAACACCGATTAGTTTCCGGCAGCGGTGCAGGGAAGGAATAACAGCCGGCAGTAGCAAACCCTAACCACGTGGGTGGCGGTGTGCTGGACTGCTGGTGGCGGCGAAGTTTAGAGTAACCATCATGTCAAGTTTAGGGTAATGTTTTCCTTGTTGATATGATGTCAAGTTTAGTTAATGTTTTCCATTAAACGTTAACCAACATATACAAGCTAATGCTAAGTAAGATAGGTCACAAACCTATTAACTAATTAATTACACATTGACAACACTAATGAAATACAATCTAACCATCATGGCCTAATACCGGCACTTATATCTATATCAATAGAGATAGAATTAATACAAGAGATCACCCTAGTAATATTTCTTCCATATCTATATTATAAAAAATATTCCAAGAAATTATTTGTTTATATTGTGTCATGCACTTTAATGTAATATGTCGTGGAGCCTGGAGCTTACGACAATTTTGCATGAAATTGTTTGTGCAGGTTTGAGCTTGGGATTTACTTTCCTGCTAATGTCAATGAGTTGGATATGTTTTACCGTGATCAGGAGAAATAAGCTTACGAAAATGAAGGACAAATTCTTTGAGCAAAATGGGGGTATATTATTTAAGCAACAAATTTCTCAATATGGAGGAACAACTGAGTCGTCCAAAATATTTTCAGAAAACGATTTGAGAATCGCAACAAATAATTACCATGACGACGGCATTCTAGGTAGGGGTGGTTATGGTACAGTATACAAGGGGATTTTAAGGAACGGACGTGAAGTTGCTATCAAGAAATCTAGAGTGGCTGATCAAACTCAAGTTGAGCAATTCATTAATGAAGTAGTTGTTCTCACACAAATCAACCATCGCAATGTTGTGAAGCTCCTAGGATGTTGCCTTGAGACCGAGGTTCCTTTACTTGTGTACGAGTTTATCTCCAATGGCACTCTCTTTGAACATATCCATAAATTTAAGGGTATTACATCTTGGCTTACTTGGGCAAATTGCATTAGGCTTGCTTCAGAGGCTGCTGATGCACTCATGTATCTTCATTCTGCCGCTTCGATACCAATAATTCACAGGGATGTTAAGTCCACCAACATATTAGTGGATGAAAGTTATACGGCAAAGATATCAGATTTCGGTGCTTCAAGGTTGGTTCCGATTGATCAAACTCAGGTGACAACGTTAGTTCAAGGGACACTGGGATATTTAGATCCGGAGTATCTTCATACGAGCCAACTAACTGAGAAAAGTGATGTTTATAGCTTTGGAGTTGTTCTTGCGGAGCTATTAACCAAAGAGAAACCTCTATCTTCAGAAAGGAGAATAGTGGAAAGAAACTTGGCGACATACTTTGTCTTGGCAATGAAGGAAGATCGTTTAATGGAAATCCTGGATCCTCAGTTGGTAAGGGAAGCAAGTGAGGAACAACTAGTTAAGATGGCGAAGTTAGTGAAGGAATGCCTCAATATCAAGGGTGAAGATAGGCCTAGCATGAAGGAAGTGGCTCTTGAATTAGAGGGATTGAAGAAGCAAAATAGGCATCCTTGGGCCGAGCAAAACTACGAGGACACACCCGCCTTAAGTCTAATCGGCCAACAGGATCTTTACCCTGTTCCTTCAAATGGAAGTGCAAGCACTACGGAGTTGTCTGGACAATATTCGATGGAAATCAGTCTCATCTCTGAAATCAATCATCCTCGTTAGAAGCTCAGACTCATTGAAACTTTGAAGAAACTGTTACTTTTGTTATTCTTCATAGTCATACACCCGAATATGGGATACGTGTGGTAGAATTTTATCTTTTATTTCTTGTGTTGTTTGATCATGAAAGTTCGTATTAGTTACAATATACTGACGTTTTGTATATCTATGTTATAAATAAAGGTTGGATTTCTTTACCATTACAAATAACAAATGTTATAATGTAAAGTGTTACTTCCTCCGTCTCTTTTTAATTGCAACAAAGGGGTATTATTTGTGAGATATAAAAAATTCCTTTGTTGCTATTAAAAAAAACGGAGGAAGTATTTGATCTATGTTAACGCATATTTGATTTGTATTTTTTCAAGATACATAATTTTAAGGTAATTTTGCAAATTGAAAATTAAAGATATTAAGGGTCAAAGTTGTCCATTTACAAACATTAAAAGTCAATGTGCAACAAGTAAAAATGTATTTGAACGTACATATGTTAACAAATTTAGTTCAATATAACAAAATTGTCTCCTGTTTTATACTTTGAGGGGCTCCATAAATATTTAGTTCTTGTATATGCCATTGACTTTGTTCATCCATCAGTTGCACGTTGGTGTTCAAAAGTCCAAAACTTCTTAGACTCTGTCTAATATAAACATTTTCAAAAACGTGGGTCTCCCTTTTTGAAGTGTCTTCACAAGCCAAAACTTATCCATAATAAAACATAGTCTGATTCTTTTCTTTACTCGTAGCAAATAAAATTACTGTTTCAGAATTGAGATGCAAGTGTTATCGCTCCTCCTCTTATGGCTTTGTTTGACTTTGTCCATGTTTTCCACCACCACTTGCGCCACCGCCACTCCCATTGCAAAGCCTGGTTGTCCAACTACGTGTGGCAACTTAACCGTTCCCTACCCCTTTGGCATCGGCCTAGATGGAGCGTGTTCTATGGGCTACTGGTACAATATAAGATGTGACACCACCTTCAACCCTCCAAAGCCATTTGTGACCGATGTAGGTCACCTTGAGATCGTAGAAATATCTGAAACACAGATACGAAGTAAAAACTCTATAGCCAAAAAATGCTATGGAGAGGAGGCTGTAACAAGCAATGAAATAAGTACAATATCTTTTGATCTCAGAACCTCCCCATATGTGTTTTCAAGCACAGCAAACAAGCTCACTGTCATCGGTTGTGATGATTTTGCGTTAGTGAGCGCTACTTTTGGCAGAGACATATCTTTTACCGGATGTATTGCAACTTGTTCCACATCAGATAGCGTGCTTAAGCATAATGGCTCGTGTTCGGGGCTTGGTTGTTGCCAAACATCCATTCCAAATGGACTAAATAACTTCACAGCTACCTTAAATAGCACATTTAGTCATGAGACTGTTTCCAAATTCAATCCATGTGGTTATGCTTTCTTAGCTGATAAAGATAAGTACTGCTTCAACGTTGCTGACCTTTCAGATCCCACATTCCTGACAAGGACCAACAACAATGTACCCGTGGTGCATGAATGGGTTGTTGGAGCCAACGAGACCTGCCATTCAGCTCAGCTGAAATTGTCTAGTTACGCTTGTCAAAAGAATACCAATTGCACTGATTTTGACATCGGTTCTGGAGGATACCGATGTAGTTGTCTTCCTGGTTACGAGGGTAACCCTTATCTTCCTCCTGGATGCACAGGTTAGTACTAATTTCGGCACATTCTACAATTTGAATTTAGACAAATTAATTGGTTTTGATTTGTGTTTTGTTATCTTTTTTTCCAAATGTTACACGTTTAATTTCCTTTTTGTAGATATTGACGAGTGTGCAGATCCTAGCAATCTTTGCTCTAATTTATGTGCCAACATCCCTGGAAGTTACATATGCAGTTGTCCTAAAGGGTACAAAGGCGATGGTCTGAAGAATGGCACGGGTTGCACTATCAATTCACACTTAGTTACAGGGTTCAGTTTAGGTAATCTCATTTCTTATGCTAACAGTGAATGATATCAATGATCAAAAGAGATATCACATCTTCTATTTTGGGCTTTGAAAGTAAAATGATAATTTAATTCTCACTCAGTTTTGAGTTCTTTACTACTTAAATATCCAAATCATACATATAACACATAAACAAAGTACATAAGCCAAATAGACGTCTAAGGTGCTCGTCAACATAGCTGATTCGCTTGATAGTAGTACGAGACATAATGTAGAGATATCGGTAGATTGTATTATGCTGCACTCTAAGTTTCTAACCATGATGAAGTCGCAAAATTTTGACTAACTGGAAATCCTTCTGCAGGGTCAAGCTTTGCATTCTTGTTCCTGCTCATGTTATTGAGTTGGATCTATCTTACCATTAGGAGAAAGAAGCTCAAAGAAAAGAGGGAGAAATTCTTTGGGCAGAATGGAGGATTACTATTGAAAGAACTACTACCTCAAAATGGAGGGACAACAGAGTCATCCAAAATATTTTCTGCTAAAGAATTAAGAGTGGCAACCAAAAATTACAGAGAAGATTTTATCTTAGGCAAAGGTGGTTTCGGAATGGTATATAAGGGAATATTGAAGGATGGTACTGAAGTTGCAATTAAAAAATCCAAACTAGACGACCAAGATGAAAATCAGATTAAGGAATTCATAAATGAAGTAGTTATCTTGACTCAAGTTAAACATCGAAACGTGGTTAAACTTATAGGATGCTGTCTTGAAACTGAAGTTCCCTTGCTGGTATACGAGTTCATTTCCAACGGCACTCTCTCTGAACATATTCACAGAGGAAGCCCGTCTTGGCTTACTTGGGAAAATTGTGTGAGGATTGCTGCAGAGGCTGCTGATGCACTTGCTTATCTTCATTCAGCAGTTTCAACACCCATACTTCATAGAGATGTGAAATCAGCAAAAATTCTAGTCGATGAGAGTTACACAACGAAAATAGCCGACTTTGGTGCCTCCAGGCCAGCTACGATTGACAAAATTCAAGCGGCTACAAGGCTTCTAGGGACAGCTGGATACATAGATCCCGAGCCCTTTAGATAGGTCAACTAACTGAAAAAAGTGATGTTTATAGTTTTGGAGTTGTTCTTGCCGAACTATTGACCAAAGAAAAGGCTGTTTTTTCGGAAAGAAAAATGGGAGATGATTATTTTATCTATTTAGCTGGGTATTTTGTGAAGTCTGTAAAACAGGGTTGCTTAATGGACATCCTTGATCCTCAATTGGTGAAGGAAGCAAGCGAAGAGCAGCTAGTTAGTGTGACTACCCTTGTGAAAAAATGCCTAAACCTTAAGGGTGAAAATAGGCATCCTTGGGCTGATCAACATAACAATGATGAGGAGATAACAGACTTAGTCGTTCAGCAGGCTGATCTTTATAAGGTGCTCTCAAGTATTTCTTATACAACTTCATATACAAGTACTATGGGACTTTCATCTGATCAGTTTACGGGACAAACTGAGCCATCCTCGTTGATGCCTGATCCCCGCTAGAAGATAGGGCTACAAAAAAGGATTTTGATGGAGAAGAATGGGCAGGAATACAGTTGGCATTACTCTTCTCAAAATTGTGTGCTTATTCTCAAGTACTGTATTGTTTGTGTTATTATTGATGTTATTATTGTTCATATGTTCTTGCTCTTGCTCTTATTCATAAACATACGACATTGACTACGATCTAAAATACCAATGTTTTGGCCGGGTGACATATAGTTGTTCTTGCTTTTGTTCTTAGGCAAATAAACTCTGTCTTTCAAGTTGTTCTCTCTTGAAATCTGCACGATGCTCGATACATAAACACCTTTAAAAGGGTCACTAGATCTTGAATTAAGAGTTAGTTAAACTATGAAAAGTTGATAGTTCTCTTATAATTTCAGCAACTCTTACAAAATCTCAAATTATTAATCTTTTCTTAATCAAGTCTCGTATAAAATTGTTTTACCTTAATATTCTGCATAAGTAAGATCACTTTTCTACAGGTCAATAGATTAAATCGAATATGTAGGTGACACTCTTCCACTTCCGTGAGAACTTAAATATCGACATGCCCGCCACTACCAAATAATTTGTGACTACCAAAGAAATTTAGAATAGGTAAGAGAGAATTGACTTTTGGTGTGTTAAGATAGGATAATAGCAAATCTAAAACAAATGCAAATAGGTGCACAATTTGGCAAGTCACTCAAAGTCAAATGGCTTCACTCAGTCACAGCCCACAGGGTACTACGTGCAGTCGTGCAATCAACAAAATAACCTAGTCATTAGTCCCTCGTGACTTTGAGAATTCGTCATTGATCGACTACCAAGTTGTGTACTTGTGTACGTAAAAGTCAACTATCAAGTGTAAGCCAGACTAACAGAAAACTCAGAATTATTGTCAAAGAAAATGTCAATTTTGGGATAGACAAAGTAAGCAAGGAAAAGGTCAATTTCAGTCTCTACTCGATTCAAAGAGCTTTTTAGTACTAAATAAACCAAAAGAATATGTAAACAAAGCTCTTTACTACATACAAGGCTTTAGAAAGACAAATGTGGAAAATGCAGTTGTTACCTATCCTCCCATGTCTTTTCTTGATCTTTTTAAACTTTTCGACAACCACTTCCGCCACCACATCCTCCACCGCGAAGCCAGGTTGTCCAACCAGATGCGGCAACATAACTGTTCCTTACCCATTTGGCATTAGCGAAGATGCGGGTTCATGTTCCCTTGACAGGTGGTTTACCATAATCTGCAACACCACCTTTAACCCACCAAAACCATTTTGGGGGCCTAATAAACTTGAGGTCGTAGACATATCGCAAGCTGGACAAATGCGAATAAAGAATATCATAGCCCGTAGATGCTACGAAGAGCCCATACTTGCAGAAACTGCAAAATTGGACCTCAAGTCTCTCCGTCTACAAGTATTGCATCCAGAGATCACCCCCCCATTTATGTTTTCAGACACGGCAAACAAGTTTACTGTCATTGGTTGCGACGATGTGGCTTTGATGATGGATGCTTTTAACACCGGACTCACGAGTGGCTGCATTGCTATGTGTTCCAACAAAGAAAGCTTAGTTAAGTACAATGGATCATGTGTAGGGATCGGTTGCTGCCAAACATCCATCCCAAAGGGCGTGACTTATTTACAAGTGGATGTAAACTCCCCAACTTTCAACCATAGCAGGGTGACGGGATTCAATCCATGTGGTCATGCTTTCTTAGGTGAAGAAAGCAAGTTCACCTTCAATGTAGGTGATCTTTCTGACCCTACGTTCGCAAATAGAACAAGGGACAATGTACCTATAGTGCTCGAATGGGTGGTTGGTCTTGGTGAGACCTTGTCGTCAAGCTCAAAAAAACCCGGCTAGTTATGCTTGCCAAATGTTTACCATATGCACCGATTTTGACATTGGCTTGAGAGGAGGATATCGCTGTGATTGCCTCCCAGGTTACGAAGGCAACCCTTATCTTAGTCCTGGTTGTACAGGTTAGTTCTCTATATAATTCATTCTTCAATAAATGCAACACTTCAACATTCATGGCATTTAATAAACATCTTTGACTATCGTCCACACCCCACTATATTGATGATGTTTAGATGTATTATTCCTGCTGCAGATATAGATGAGTGTGCAGGTTCGAATAATCCATGCACGCACAGTTGTACTAATACCCCTGGTAGTTTCAGATGTTCTTGTCCTGCAGGACACCGAGGTGATGGTTTGAAGACGGGAAGCGGTTGTTCCAGAAACCATTCACAATTTGTTATGACATTCAGCTTAGGTAATAGTTCTGTTCTAATTACAATACAGTACATTTTTGTTTCGTATACTGTGATAATTACTGTAAATAAGCAAAGTTGTATTTATGCACCTTTGGATTATATAATTATTATTATGAGATTAGGAAGTTCATATCTAGGTAATATCATATGGAATGAAGTTACCTAGAGACTCTGTCAACTTACATCTGTAAGTTGGATATGTTTTACCATGAGAAGAAGGAAGCTTATGAAGATCAGAGAGCAATGCTTTGACCAGAATGGAGGGTTACTATTAAAGCAACAGCTTACTCCAACAGAAACATCCAGACTATTTTCTGCCAATGAGCTAAAAATCGCAACAAATAATTATAGTGAAGATCGAATTTTAGGTAAAGGAGGTTTTGGCACAGTTTACAAGGGAACGTTGAAAGATGGTCGCGAAGTTGCAATCAAAAAACCAAAACTAGGTGATCAAGATAAATCTCAAATCCAAGAATTCATTAATGAAGTGTTTATCCTAATGCAAACGAACCACAAGAATGTGGTCAAGCTCTTGGGATGTTGTCTTGAGACTAAAGTTCCTCTACTAGTTTACGAGTTCATCTCTCATGGCACCCTCTTGGAACACATCAGAAAAGAAGGCACTTCTTGGATGAACTGGCAAAACTGCATCAGGATTGCAGCAGAAGCAGTAGATGCACTTGCATACCTTCATTCAGCAGCTACGACACCGATAATTCATCGAGATATTAAATCAGCTAATATACTGCTAGATGATAATTACACAGCAAAAATTGCCGACTTTGGTGCCTCAAGGCTAGCACCAATAGGTCAAACCAAGGTTGTTGAATCGTAAGGTGGTCTTAGAATCGGATCGTAAAACCGAATCGTAGAATCGTAAGTTTCTACAAACATTTATGATCTAGATATTACTCATTTTATGAGTTTAGAATCACTAATAACTGAAAAATTCTCGGTTTCATATAGAAATTTATATAGAATCCTTGAAAAAGGCTCTCCTTCATAAACATACGTAAGAAAGAAAAGACTTACTATCTTTGGGATTTGATCCTACACCGCCGCTCAATACCTTAGTCTTAGTGGGATTAGTTGTTTATCTTTATAATAGGTGATATTGACCATGTCTATGAATAACTTTGGTATTTTGAATAAATTTGATTTAAATGTATGAGTATTTCGCTAGTATAGAAAAAATGCATAAAATCATGTAGAATCGTAAATCGAATCGTATGACCATGTTAGAAGCGTAAAATCGTAAGATTCTACGATTTGAATCGGGATTTTAACAACGATGGGTCAAATGCAAGCACTTACAGAGCAGTTTCAAGGAACAATTGAATATATTGATCCAGAGTCATTACACACTGGTCGACTAACAGCGAAAAGTGATGTTTATAGTTTTGGCGTGGATCTTGCCGAACTATTGACCAAAGAAAAGGTAATATCTTCAGAGAGGAACCCAAAAGAGGCTACTTTGGCCATGTACTTTGTGTCGTCAATGAAGCAGCATCGCTTGCTTGAAATACTTGACCCGCAGTTGGTTAGGGAAGCAAGTGAAGAACAGCTACTCAGTGTGGGCAAGCTTGTACTGAAATGTCTTGATCTTAACAGTGAGAATAGGCCTACTATGAGGGAAATTGCTCTTGAATTAGACGGCTTGAAGAACCAAATAAACCATCCATGGGATAAGACTGATCAACAAAGCTATGGGGAAACCACAAGTTTAATAGGCCAACAGGATCTTTACCCTGTGTCCTCAATTAGTTATGATGATAGCTCTATTACAAGTACCATGGAATTTTATGGACAGCAGTCAGTGCGAACGGATCAAGATGACCACTGATAATGAAGCGCGACCTTGTAAAGCTGTAAATGTTAAAAACTTAAAACTGGTGTAGAAATTTGAAAAAAGAAACCAGCTTCTAACTTTGGTTTGAACTGTCAATTTGAAACTCTGACTTGGGATGTAGTTTTCTGCTAAAAATCTAGTAGCTTTTATTCTTATGGTGGTGTTTTAGCTCTGATTTTCCAAAGGGGTTCAAACTATAGGCATCGTTTTTGAGTGGTAATAAAAACCAACCTTAAGTCTTTAACCAAATAAGGAAGTAATAAGTACAACACATCATTTTTAATGTTGGCCCTCCACGTAGAGTACTTAGCTAAATTAAGCTTTTAACTTCTCAATATACTCTCACTGACTCACTGACTCACTGACTCACTGCCATTGTTGATGTGATCAAGATAACAAACGGAGTAAAATGTCGTAAGATCTCGAGAGGCTGAGCATAACAGAGAGTCGGAGACTAGGGCCTATGGAAAGGTAAGCGAGACCTGATACCCAGTCAAATTTTCAGAAACCAACTCGAAACCGGTCCCAAAAATTCCGTAAAATAGAGCAGGAACCTGATCCAGTTATAAAATTGGAACAGTCGGATTCTGGTTTCGCATACCCGGTAATTTAAATAAGTCATAACGATTAACTAATAAAAAGTCATAACTATTAACTAACACTCATATATCAACGATCATTCTATTATTCAGGCCTTATTTTTTAAAACAAAATTAATAGAAAAGACACCTAGTCTTCAAAAGTCAAATACAACAAGAGCATTGTGGGGATAAGGTCAAAAATACACACCCAAATATTATTTACAAGCAGAAAAGATATGATGACTTCAATGTAGGATTCACTACACCTATTACCTAGTTTTGGTTTCGAGAAGATGAGAACCCTCAGATGCTAGAACCATAGCTATTTTTAAGGCATTGTTGGTCAGAGTGAGATGGGCTAGGTACAATGTCAGCCCTATTCTTCTTCCAACCGTTTTTTAATTGGACTTGGGCAATACAACTCCAATTGGATACGCAAAAAAAATAGTCCAGTTTTTAGTGTATCGTAGTCATTGTACACCCAGATGTAATACGAATACGGATGTTGAACAAAACCCTCAATCGTAAAATGCGTAACATATATGCAAATCTTATAAAATCTCAATTTATGAAATTTCAGGGGGTAATTTAATGAGAGATCTTGTATAAAAATAACAAACTCGTAGTATATAACAGTTGATGAGATATGAAGATATTGAAGAGAGCCGAATAAGAAAATTGAAAAAGAGAAACACAAAAGTATCTTTAGGAATCTGCTACTTGTGCTTTTTTTCTTTTTCTTATACCACAAAGTTTAAACAAAGAAAGGTGCAATCATGATTTAATCAGTCTACTTTAAGCACTGAAAATACAGCAAATTTATAACAATGGAATAGAAGGGGAGGGCGTAAAATCAGCCGGTGTAGATGTGGATATGGACGGCGAGGATGAGAATAGCATAAAGAGCAAAGAAGATAAGAGTGTGAATAAATATAGCTTTGCCATTAGTCTTCATACCTCCAAACTCAATTGATCTGTTGTAACCAGGTATCTGAAATAGGAGTCCCGGTGAGAGTAACACGAATAGTACTACTCCTACCAATACTGGTGCCCAATCTGCCATTCTCTCTCTCTCTCTCTCTCTTCTTGCTTTCCGGTTACCGGTTACTTCAACTACTACTCCTTCAGTGGGGGTTTTGGGGTGATTTCTGGAATAATCGGTGAAGAGAGAGAAATTTGAGGAGAAGAGGTGGGGAGTGTCTTCTTACTGACACAAGTGAGAAATGAGTAAAGTGTAAAGACGAGAGGAAAGGAAAGTGCGACAATTTGTTCGCGTTGGAACTAGTTTTTGACTCTTTTGATACCAACAACAACCCACAACGGGGACAATCTCGGTACTCATTTAGTCATTTTACCACATTCCCCAAAACCAATTGGTTTATAACTCCCAATTGCCCAATTGATTTGAAAATTGAAACCTTTGGTACCTAGGATTTTAGGGATTTTTTCTCAATGTACTTTTTACGTTAAAGTATTTAAAGCAATAAGTTTGAAAATGCCTAGTTTTTTCTGAATATTAATAAATTGGTTATTTTGATAGATTTAATGTTTTACCTTGGAAAGATAATTAGCAATTTGATTCGCTTCTCTGAAAATAGAAGTTATTATGGCAGAACTAAAGTTACTCATAATCTGATGGATGTCAGCGACCAGCGTTTGAATAGTCCATGGCGTACAGTTAATGCCTTAAACTATGTCCTCGAGGACTAAATTATTGCCTTCTATTAGAAGGCTTTGTATCTTCATATTTCTGGCTTGGAAGATGTCATTTCTTAGAGTTGTTGCCTCGACAATGAGGAACGTGGTAGGTTCCAATTTCAAAGTTAATAAGTTTAAGATTTCAGGAATAATATAAAATTACGAGCTTGATTCACTGAATTTCTTTTATTAAATGATATCGGTACAACGCTATTGAATTGAGACACTCGAAATCCAACACCCACACAAACACTTGGGGCAAAAAATCTCAAATTTAACAAAAAATCAAACCAATGGGTAAGAAAATTAGTCTAGCCCAACAGTAGAAAAACAAACATATAAGACTCCCTCAAAAATCGGCTCTTGATACGATTTTTAGATTTGTTTTAGAAAAGAATCGCTCATATAAACTTGTTACGGTAATAGAACAATGACTTGGAAAATAAGTTAACTCTAGAATCTTAATAAAAATATACCTACCCAATATCATAAGGAAACTATGATATTTTTCCTTATTACTCTTGGACACTAATACTACCTCTGTATTCAATTAAACATTTTCTATATTAGGAAATTTCTAAATAGTTGCAACACTTCCTTTTTGTTAAAAAGTTTCTCTCCATCTCTCTTCAATCACATATTCCTCACTTTTTTTTCGTGAAAAATTGTATAGGAGTTCGTGAAAAAAAGCGTTGCGACTAATTCAATACAGAGGTAGTATACAACTTATCCTAATCTTTAATAGTTGCCGCGGTCAAGACATTACTTTCGGAGTATTTGAGCACTATTCCAGCAAATGAGGAAAACTGCAAGGAAGATCCATCAACGTTTAACTTTTATGTAGTCTAAGGGTGGCATCCATCCAATTACATGCATTTAATTTTTGATCCTGCAGAAGAAAGGGTGGAAGACGTGTTTTGGGGGGTAACATAGGCGGAACGAAAGTGCAATTCTTTTAGCGCATTATTTGTGCATTTGCCGGACTCTTTGGTGATTATAAGAGTCATTTCAGAAAATTATTAAGTTTCGTTCTTTCTAACTACTCTAGAGGATCGCAAATTTTCTAGAACATTGTTTACATTTGAATTCCGGTTTCCCAACGGGAAATTCTTTTTCGTCAATTTAAAATGACTTAATGTGTGCTAGAATGTTAGGATTACACACGCTCTTTGTGATCGGGCATGTAATAGATAAATAATCGATATTCTCTAAATCATTCTTGCAGAGAGCTCATTCAATAGATGTTGGAATTTGTCTTATTACAAGTTTGTCTCCTGTAAGTTGAGCGTTATGCAGCATTTGTCATATTAGTGTTCATCTCTAATTTAATACGAGGTGCAAACAAAATACGATTAAATGATTTATTAATAGGATGGACAATTGGACATGGATACGGATCCAAATCCGACTTGTACACATTCAGAGTCAGACTCGATCGATTTGAACCCATTGAATTAAAAAAAAGGTAGATTCGTATCCTCAAAAACGAGTCAAGTCTAACAAGAATCATGACGGGTCATGAATCCACTCCCTCCCAACTCCCAAGTCCCGTGTATATAAAACTGAAAACCGAAGAGTGAAGACTAAAGAGTGAAGAGTGAAGAGTGAAGAGTAGTGATAAATCAATAACAGTGATTGGGTTTTCTCCCCAATCACAACAATATAAAATAATATATGTCAAAAAGTAGTGGGGCCCACGTGAACAGTAGCCAGTCAGGGGAATTGGGAAAGGAATGGGAAAGACAGTTAAATATTATTAAAAAGTATAGGTAAACAAAGTAAAGTGAAGAGAGAGAATTGTATGCAACAATAACAAATTTTCTCGTGCAATGCTCTGTTTTTTGTCTTTCTCATTTAAATGCTCTAATAATTTGCATCATTCAAACAGATATTTGAAGCTGATGCTGCTGCTCTTCCAACTTTTCGTGAACAAGACTATGAATATGGAAATTGAACAGGAAAGCCTCAACTCAAACGAAGAAATTTCCACCCTCCATGAGGTAAGAATCTATGTTTAGCGTCATAAATTTGATGGAGTATGGGAATTAGGAGGAAATGATAATCATGAGAGTGAGGCAAAATGAAATTGTTACTGATAATGTTACTCAATTGCTCAAATTGAAATTGTACAATCAATGCTGACTATAAAAGCTGAAATTGTTACGGTTAGTTCAGGCAAAAAAATCTGAAGAAATAAATGCTCTATGGCCTGTGAAATGGCTGTTCCAATTGTACTTACATCATTCTACTGAAATTGATGATAAATAAATGTTGAATTGCTTATGAAATGGTAGCTGAAATGAATAAATGTTGAATTGCTATAATAAATGTTGAATTGCTTATGAAATGACTGCTGAAATTGATGATAAACCTTATTAATCCTTAGATAAAAATAATTTATCCATTAAGAGATGTATTCTCTTGCAGCTTACATCCCATATGTTTATTAGACATTTGCTTTCATTTTCAAATGCTGGAAATCTGTTTTCATTTTTATAATAAGCCTATAAGCACCTTCTCTATCATTTGGTCTTTAAGCAATTGAGTAAAATGTGGTCCATTATACAATTACTATACCATGCTACAATTTAATAATAGCAATTGACCATTTTTCCAAGTAATAACAGCTCCATATTACTAATGACAGAAACATACTCCACAAAATGCTAGCTGAAAATGGCAAGCACCACTGCTGTAACAATTAAGAATGCAATGAACTGTAAGTTGAAAACACAACCACTACTTACTCATTATAAAATGCTAGGGAATGCAATGAATTGTTTACTTATAAGGTGAATGTAACAGGTACAATATGGCACACCTTTGCAAGTTGTGGATGGTGGTTTGGTTGAGTCTTGCACACCTTTGCAAGCTGTGGATGGTGGTTTGGTTGACTCTTGCACACCTTCGCAAGCTGTGGATGGTGGTTTGGTTGAGTCTTGCACACCTTTGCAAGATGTCAGTGGTGCTTTGATCGAGTATGACACGTCTTTGCATAATGTAGGTTCGAGTAGTCATATTGTATCTGAAAGATAATATTTTCCTTGAAGAATATTGATGTACATCCTAAGTATTTATACTAGGTTTACAAAAGATAATTACCTAATAATTAAAGCTAAAAGATATACACTGACTCTAAAAGATATACATTAAAGATTTACATAATAAATGAATATAATGAAAATATAATGATATATTTTCATATATTCTAACACACCCCCTCAGTCGAAGCGGGAGGAGGTCGAACGCTGAGACTGTCCCTAAAATCTTCAAAGAGAATCAATGGAAGACCTTTGGTGAAGATGTCAGCGATCTGATGACGCGAAGGTACATGTAAAACACGCACGTCACCACGTGCTATGATATCACGTATTTATATAGAGTTTTCTCCCTTATTTACAAGCTAATTTGTGCGTCATTGGAGCTCCTGGGAGCTATTTTATGCTAATTATCGTATGTAGTTGTGGTTTCGTGTTTTAGTATTGTATTGCAGGTTTTATGGAGTTTTCTCCTTATTCCCGAGCCTTTTGGAAGCAACCACGGCTTTACGAGATGTTACGATGCACGTAGGATGGCTCACGAGCTTTATGGATAGTTTAGGAGGTCCCAAGACCCCTAAACGTGAAGATTAGAGAGCCAAAGAGTCAAATGAGGTTTCCGTGCACTGATCGGGCAGAAATGGCCCGATCGGGCGAAATATTATGATTGGGTACGAAAGTTGCGGACCCGATCGGGCAAGGCGTGCCCGATCAGATCGGGCGAGAACACATGTGCCCAGACCCGATCGGGCATCTACCGCCCGATCCCATCGGGTCTAGTGCTGCTAGGTCTTATTGGGACGCTGCGGAGGAGGCGAGCTTGCTGGCACTTTTTGTCGCCAGACCCGATCGGGTGACTACCGCCCGACCCGATCGGGTGGGCCGCTTTTCTCGCCTTATTGCTGCACTGCTGCTGCCAGAGCCCAGAAGTGAAGTTGGGGGAATTTGTATGTGGACCCGATCGGGTACTGTGCTCGGGCCCGATCGGGTCTGGCGCTCTTTATCGCGCTTTTTCACTTTTTGTTCCCGTTTTTAGTGAACTTGAGGGGTATTATAAATACTTTTTCCTCATTATCTTTCATTCATCTTTTTATTCATCTTTCATTAGGTTTTAGACTAGTTTTATTCTACATTGTTCTTAGTTTAATTCAAACACTTTAGATTAATTTAGAGGTGATCAAACCTATTTCGATTTCAATAAAAGTTCCTGCTTTCCGTCAATTGGTACTCTTCTCTACTCTTTATCTCTTTAATTACTTTGATTGCTTAGTTTATTTATTTAATTGTTCATGATGCAATTCTTAGGATTTCCAATTAGTTTTGTTGTTGTCAATTCGATTATGAGTGAGTAGTTCTCTATCTAGGGTGTTAGATAGGAAAGCCATGTTTATACCATGATTGTGATTTAGATTTCTATCAATTTCTAGGGCTTGATTAGGGTGATTGTGATGTGGTTTGTTCTTATTGAGTAATTAATGTCAGTGTACAATTTCATTGATTGCTTGTGGTTAATAGTTGTTTGCACAGATCCGTCTTACGACTAGAGGCCTAGGACACATCAGTAGTTCTGATTACGTTAGTGAACATGCGGCGTATGTTGAACTATGAGCGTTGAGTCTTAACCATAGCTCAACATAGGCTCTAATCCCCCGACTCTTGACTTAGGTTTTAATAGTAGTTGACCCTATTTGATTGGTATAAGCATGGTGGACCGACCTAATACCCTAGACTTTTATTCCATAGTTTAATCCTCGATTTATTCAGTCTTCCGTAGTCTATTCCTTAGTTTAATTAATTCCTTCCTAGTTTCATCTGGAGTAGCTGAATTGGTTGAATATTGATTTAGAAACTCTGTCTCCCTGTGGATTCGACCCTGCTTCCACTGACTACCTAGTTAGAAGTCCGTAGGTTTATCTTTGAATAGGTGACACGACTAAAGCCTATCAAATTTTGGCGCCGTTGCCGGGGAGACGGCTAGTTCTCTAAGTTTCTATTTAATTATTTGGTCTACTTCTCTGTACCTCATTGGAACTTCATTGTTTCAATCGAGGTACGTTTTACTGCTGCTTTTTGTTTCTTTTGTATGCCCAGGTCCCAAAGAAACGGTTCCCCAATTCCAGCGGACCCTGATCTTACTAGGACAATCAGGCGGATCCGAAAGATAAAGCAGAAAGAAAAGCAGTCTGTTCAGCTGAACACCTCTGGAACAGACACCTTGAATTCAGTTATGTCAAAATCACTGAAGTCATATGGGGTGCCCAACCCGGATGGTCTCTCCACTGGACCTACTATGCCCACCATTGCCGCAGCAAATTTCGAAATCAAGCCTGGACTCATCAGCATGGTCCAGCAAAATCAGTTTGGTGGGCATCCTACTGAAGATCCGGCAAATCATCTGCAACGGTTTCAACAGCTTTGTCGAACCGTTAAACATGCCGGCGTCACTCCAGATCAACTCAAAGTCATGTTGTTCGAGTTTTCACTGAGAGATAGAGCCCAAAAATGGTTGAACGATGTGAAAGAAACCGAGTGGAGTGAGATTTCTGCTGCATTTGTGAGAGAGTATTACCCACCTACTAAAACAGCAGAAATCAGAAATAAACTAGCCACGTTTTTCCAAGAGCCTGATGAAACATTAAGGGAAGCGTGGGCTAGGTTTAGAGATTTACAGAGAGAGTGTCCACACCATAATATGGACAAATGGTTCTTGACGCAGACATTCTACAATGGTCTGCAGCCTCAGACGAAGTGTATTGTTGATTCGTCTGCAGGAGGAGTGTTTTTAGACAAGGAAGTTGATGAGGGTTATGAATTCATATCAAATCTTGCAGCCAATGACCATTCATCATCTAGGAGTTTGACTAAGAAGGTACTTGAAGTTGACGCTATTTCATTGCTTACATCTCAGATGGCGCAACTAACTCAGCAGCTAATGAAGTCTTCAAGTCCGACACCCCCACCCATGAGTATCAATGCTATGTCTGCAGTAGCACCCATTACCTCATCTTACTGCGAGGTATGTGGTGTTCAGGGTCACTTTGGGCATGACTGTCAGTTCAGTCAATTTCAGATGGAGCAGGCCAATGCTTTCCAACAAAGACCACAAACCTTCCCCCCTTCACATAACTACCAAAACCCACAAAACCATCAACCTCCACCTCCACAAAACTATCCTAAACCCTCATACCATCAAATCCCACAACATTTCCAAAGACCACCACCGCAAAACTTCCATCATCCCAATAACTTCCAAACTCCACAAAATTTCCACACCCCACCCCCACAAAACAACAACCCACAAGAGCCTAGCAATTCTGAACTGATGAAACTGATACTGTCTATGCAAAAGGCAAATGAGGAAACACGGAGGGCCCAGGAGGAAGCAAGGAGGGCCCAAGAGAAGCACATCCAACTTCTCGAGGCTCAAGTTGCTCAGTTGGCAGAATCTAATGCACAGAGGCAGCAGGGACAATTGCCAGGGCAACCAGTTCAGAGAGAACATGTGAATGCCATCACTCTTCGTAGTGGCATTGCATATGATGCCCTCCAGTGCCCATTGATGAACTTACCCCGACTGCAGGGAAGAAGAGGGTGGTAGAGGAAGGAAAAAGAAAGAATTCGACGTCTGAAGTCGATTTGTCTGCAGAAGCTGAACAGACAGGGAAGAAAAAGGAGAAGGTTTCTGAAACGCCTTTTACACCAAGGCTACCTTTTCCTCACAGGATGCAACAATCTAAGGTCGATCAGCAATTTGGTAAGTTCTTGGCTATGGTCAAGAACCTTGAGGTAACGATTCCATTTACAGATTTAATTTCTCAAGTGCCTGTTTATGCCAAATTTCTGAAAGACATGATCACCAAGAAAAGAGACTTTGGTGGGGTAGAACGTGTCGCTCTTACTGAAGAGTGTAGTGCTTTTATTCAAAATAAAACCCCACCAAAGTTAAAAGATCCTGGTAGTTTTTCTATACCCTGCCATCTTGGACCTATTTTTATTGATAAGGCTTTGTGTGATTTAGGTGCTTCTGTTTCTGTTATGCCATTGTCTGTTTATAAGAAACTGAACATGGGAGCCCTTAAATGCACACAAATCACTTTACAGATGGCGGATCGTTCTATAAAATACCCTCTAGGTGTTTTAGAGGATGTTCCTGTTAGGGTAGGGAAATTCTATATTCCTGTTGATTTTGTGGTGTTAGATATGGATGAGGATGCCCAGATTCCTATTATCTTGGGTAGGCCGTTTTTGTGTACTGCTGGTGCTGTCATTGATGTCAAGTCTGGGTCTTTAACTCTGAGTGTTGGTGATGATAAAGTGATTTTTAAACTAACCAATGCTGTTAAGGCACCTATGCTTGAACAATCTTGTTGCAGGGATGAGGTTCTGGATGAAGTAGGTGTGGAGAAGGTTCCAATTCCACCTAAGGTTGCCTCACCGTCTGGAGGCATTGTCAAGAACATTTGGAGGAGAAAGATGTTTGATGAGGGTGGCACTCATTGCCAAGCCCCTCCTATTTGAGAGAGGGAGGATTATGGTCGTGCGGGACCTTTATAAACCAGCGCTGTGCGAGAGGCAACTCGTATTTTTTCTTTCCCTTTTCCTTTTCTTTTTATTTTCCCTTCTTTTTGTGAGCGAGAGTGAGGGTACTAACATTGTTTTTCCTCTTAGCATAGTCCTTATCACCTTTTGGCATTGAGGACACTGCCAAGTTCAGCTTGGGGGAGGAGTTCTGTTTGTATTCCCTATCTCTTTTACTGCTTTCTAGGATAGATTTGCTGCTTTCAAAAATACTGAAAAAATCAAAAAAAATTTGGTTCCCATGACTGGTTTAGTTGCCTCCCTGTGCCCCTTGCTGTGCTCTATTTGAAATTGATTTGACTTTGTTTTCTGGATAGCTGGGCATTTGTGATCTTGAGGCTATGATTTGATGTTTGATTGCTATGATTTCGAGCATTTTTGGATTATATTAGACCACTTTGCGCTGCATACCTGAATTGGTTAGACTGTGAGGCCTCTTTGTAGCCTATTGGATTCATATTATTATCCTGTCTATTCTTGTGTGTTAGTTCCTCTTTAGTGGATTGATCTTGACTTTGACTTCGTACTTGTCTGATTTTTGATGACTTGTAGCATTTGCTGTGATAGAGGCGTTCTTTTGTCTTATTCTTGAGCTTCAGAGTGAGTTTTTGATATACTTTTATCCTCCTTAGCCCCGCTGAGCCTAATGACTTGTTTCGTGTTACTTAAACCCCTATTATGAGCCAAAAAACCTTCACTTCATATTATTCCAAGCCTAGCTTGGGGGAGCTTTTGTATGGGTTGAGTTGGAGATTGGTTTGTTGGTTTAGTTTGATTTTTGAGGAATTTAAAAGTGTATTTGCTGTGGTTTGAGAGTGAGAAAGAGAAAAGAAAAGCAAGTTTAGAGTTGCGTGAATGAAGTTCAGAAAAATGAAAGAAAAATGAAATGAAAATTCAAAAGAATTCTAGTTCTTTCATTCACGTACGTTCATAAAAGAATATTCGCTCCATTGCTAGAAAATTGGGTTTGTTATGAGCTTTTCATTGATTTATGAGAGTTGGGTTACTTTACATGGTTTTATGGTGATTGTTGGGAGTTGTGTAGGCCATCCTAGGCCTTGTTTGAATGATTTATGCTCCCCCTTTCTTGGTTTTTCCACCACATTACCCAAAAGTATCCCCTACCTCTCGCCTAAGCCCCATTACAACCCTATAAAGTCCTCTTGAGCTTATGTCTGCGTTGTTCATTTGATTGATCTCGAGTTAGTTTGTCAAAGTTAAAGAGTATTTCTGCTAATTGAGTCGACTTGACTAGGATGAGCGTCATTGAACCTTCTTAAACACATGAGAGTGTGAGTGGGAAGGGTACTTATGGTCGGGTTGGTGAGTGTTCGGGCACATTCTTTGCCTGCCACAAAATTGAGAGGAGTGACACCCTTGTGAGTGCCTTTTCAGGACTTGTATGCTTTGTGGATGCTTGAGTTTGATAAATTGCTTGAATGATTGGTGGTTGGATGGATTTGATGAGCCAAACTTGAATTATGCCTGCTTGAACGATTCTTAGTCTTGAAAATGTTTTGAGCTTTGATTTGTTTTTATCTTTGGGGTGAGGTAATCTATTCCATGTTCATGTGCTGTTTGCTTGAGGACAAGCAAAGGTTTAGCTTGGGGGAGTTTGATATCACGTATTTATATAGAGTTTTCTCCCTTATTTACAAGCTAATTTGTGCGTCATTGGAGCTCCTGGGAGCTATTTTATGCTAATTATCGTATGTAGTTGTGGTTTCGTGTTTTAGCATTGTATTGCAGGTTTTATGGAGTTTTCTCCTTATTCCCGAGCCTTTTGGAAGCAACCACGGCTTTACGAGATGTTACGATGCACGTAGGATGGCTCACGAGCTTTATGGATAGTTTAGGAGGTCCCAAGACCCCTAAACGTGAAGATTAGAGAGCCAAAGAGTCAAATGAGGTTTCCGTGCACTGATCGGGCAGAAATGGCCCGATCGGGCGAAATATTATGATTGGGTACGAAAGTTGCGGACCCGATCGGGCAAGGCGTGCCCGATCAGATCGGGCGAGAACACATGTGCCCAGACCCGATCGGGCATCTACCGCCCGATCCCATCGGGTCTAGTGCTGCTAGGTCTTATTGGGACGCTGCGGAGGAGGCGAGCTTGCTGGCACTTTTTGTCGCCAGACCCGATCGGGTGACTACCGCCCGACCCGATCGGGTGGGCCGCTTTTCTCGCCTTATTGCTGCACTGCTGCTGCCAGAGCCCAGAAGTGAAGTTGGGGGAATTTGTATGTGGACCCGATCGGGTACTGTGCTCGGGCCCGATCGGGTCTGGCGCTCTTTATCGCGCTTTTTCACTTTTTGTTCCCGTTTTTAGTGAACTTGAGGGGTATTATAAATACTTTTTCCTCATTATCTTTCATTCATCTTTTTATTCATCTTTCATTAGGTTTTAGACTAGTTTTATTCTACATTGTTCTTAGTTTAATTCAAACACTTTAGATTAATTTAGAGGTGATCAAACCTATTTCGATTTCAATAAAAGTTCCTGCTTTCCGTCAATTGGTACTCTTCTCTACTCTTTATCTCTTTAATTACTTTGATTGCTTAGTTTATTTATTTAATTGTTCATGATGCAATTCTTAGGATTTCCAATTAGTTTTGTTGTTGTCAATTCGATTATGAGTGAGTAGTTCTCTATCTAGGGTGTTAGATAGGAAAGCCATGTTTATACCATGATTGTGATTTAGATTTCTATCAATTTCTAGGGCTTGATTAGGGTGATTGTGATGTGGTTTGTTCTTATTGAGTAATTAATGTCAGTGTACAATTTCATTGATTGCTTGTGGTTAATAGTTGTTTGCACAGATCCGTCTTACGACTAGAGGCCTAGGACACATCAGTAGTTCTGATTACGTTAGTGAACATGCGGCGTATGTTGAACTATGAGCGTTGAGTCTTAACCATAGCTCAACATAGGCTCTAATCCCCCGACTCTTGACTTAGGTTTTAATAGTAGTTGACCCTATTTGATTGGTATAAGCATGGTGGACCGACCTAATACCCTAGACTTTTATTCCATAGTTTAATCCTCGATTTATTCAGTCTTCCGTAGTCTATTCCTTAGTTTAATTAATTCCTTCCTAGTTTCATCTGGAGTAGCTGAATTGGTTGAATATTGATTTAGAAACTATGTCTCCCTGTGGATTTGACCCTGCTTCCACTGACTACCTAGTTAGAGGTCCGTAGGTTTATCTTTGAATAGGTGACACGACTAAAGCCTATCATGCTACCTTCTCGCGAACAAAATAAATGTTCATCTCAATATGCTTGGTTCGTTGATGCTGAACCGGATTACCAGACAAATAAATGGCACTCACATTATCACAATATACTAACGTGGCTTTCTTGATAGGACAATGAAGTTCAACCAATAACTTCCGTAACCAACAAGACTCAGACACCACGTTAGCCACTCCCCTGTATTCTGATTCAGCACTAGAACGAGACAAGGTTGCCTGTCGTTTCGATGACCAGGATAGTAAGTTATCACCAAGAAACACACAATAACCAGACGTAGACCGTCTAGTGTCAGGACACCCACCCCAATCAGCATCAGTGTAAGAAATGAGGGTGGATGTATCCGAAGGGTACAAGTGCAGACCATGATGAAGTGTGCCCTTAACGTATCGGATAATACGTTTCAGAGCATGCATGTGGTCCTCCATAGGCTGATGCATAAATAAGCAGACTTGTTGAACTGCGTAAGTAATATCAGGCCTAGTAAAAGTGAGATACTGAAGAGCACCTGCAAGACTCCGATATAGAGTAGGATCGGAGCAAGGAGTGGTAGAATGGGCACTAAGTTTGGACTTAGTGTCAACAGGAGTAGCAGAGGATTTACATGCAGACATGCCTGCACGCTCAATGATATCTTCGGCATACTTGCGCTGAGATAAGCATAAACCACCTGTATGACGAGTAACAGCAATCCCAAGAAAATAACTCAAAGTCCCCAAATCCTTCATGGCAAACTCAGAACTAAGATGTGCCATGATGGACTGGCGAACAGTATCAGAGGAAGCAGTCAAAATAATATCATCAACATACAGTAGCAAATAAGCAGTATCATTACCACGACGGTAAATAAACAAAGAGTGATCAAATTTACTGTTATGAAACCCAATTTGGGTTACATAGTCATCAAACCGACGATACCAAGCCCGAGGGGCCTGTTTGAGCCCATACAATGACTTCTTCAGCAAGCACACATGATTCGGGAAATTAGGATCCCGATAACCCACTGGTTGATGCATATACACAGTCTCGTTCAATTCTCCATGGAGAAAAGCATTTTTCACATCTAACTGATGAAGGGACCACCCCTTCGACAAAGCCAGGCTAAGAACGGTGCGAATCGTAGCTGGTTTGACAACTGGGCTAAAAGTCTCACCACAATCAATGCCCACCTGTTGAGTTTTTCTATCACCTACAAGACGAGCTTTATGCCTTTCAAAAGAACCATCAGATTTTTCTTTATGAGCAAAAATCCACATAGAACGAATAATATTAGCATCATGGGGTCTAGGTACCAACTCCCAAGTCCTATTTTTAATTAGAGCATCATATTCATCATCCATGGAAAGTTTCCAATTCGGGTCACCAAGGGCAGACACGGGATTACGGGGAATAGGGGAACGGTTGACCAGAGTATGCATGGATTCAATGGTTTTGGGCTTGAATATACCGTGTTGACTACGTGTGACTGACCGAGAGGGAGGAGATTGGGCCGGGGCTGCCGTAGGGATGAAGATAGGAATGGGAAATATGAGAAGGCGACGGTATTGGGCCTGAAATACCGCTTGAGGAAGGAATTGGTGGCCCATAAGGAGCTGGGTTAGGCGTGCCCTCAAGACACTCCACGTGTGGCCTGGTCCGTGGAGGAGGGGGAGCTGGGCTGGATGTGCTTGGACCACTCCCAAGCCCAGCACGCAAGGGAGATGGGGAAGAGGCCAAACACGGACGTGGGCTAGGCGCAGGAGAGGTGGGTCGTGAGTCCGTGGAGAGGGAGGGTAAGTCCAATGGAGATTGGAGAAAATCATAGGTTTGAGGGTCGGGTTTATGAAGAGAGGAAAATGGAAAATGATGTTCATCAAATTGGACATGACGACATATGAGAATTTTCCGAGAGGAAGGGTCATAGCATTTATAGCCACGATGATGGGAAGGATAGCCCAAGAAAACACAAGGAGTAGATCGGGCTTGAAGTTTATGAATGGTGGTGGAAGGATAAAGTGGAAAACATAAACACCCAAATACTCTTAGATGAGAATATGACGGATCTTTATGATAGAGAAGCCGAAGAGGAGAATGATAGGAGAGATGTTTATTGGGAAGGATATTTGAGAGGTATGTGGCCATTTGAAGGGCATGATGCCAAAAGGAAGAAGGGATAGATGCATGAGCAAGAAGAGTTCGAACAATATTGTTAATAGATCGAATTTTACGCTCAGCTTTGCCATTTTGTGAGGAAGTATAAGGACAAGAGAGACGGAAATTGAGACCATTTGTCTTGCAAAAGGCCCAAAAGGAGTCATTATCAAATTCTCGGCCATTATCACATTGAATATTTTTAATTTCCCGTTCAAATTGTGTGTGAATATAAGCTCGAAACTGTAAGAATGTGTCATAGACTTGGGATTTTTAAGCAATGGGAAAAGTCCACACAAAATTCGAGAAATCATCCAATAGAACAAGATAATAACGATGGCCCACTGAACTTAACACAAGAGATGTCCATAAATCACAATGAATAATATCAAATGGGATCATAGTTTGAGAAATAGAAGCAACAAACGGCAATTTAATGTGTTTACCAAGAGGACAAGATAACAAACATGAGTACTACTAAGTTTATTACACTCGATAAATTTATTTTGTCTTAGGGAATCTAGAATAGAAGCACCAGGATGACCCAGACGATCATGCCACAAGGACGGTGCAAGAGCAGCAAAGGTGGACGGATGGTGGACTCGAGAATGGGTAGGTGTGACTGGATAAAGGGCCCCTTGACTCTCACATCTCATGATTGGCCTCCCCGTCTGAAAGTCCTTCACAGAAAACCCAAAAGGATCAAATTCAACAGTCACATTATTATCAGTAGTAAATTTTCGGACAGAGACAAGATTTTTGATTAATTTAGGGGCATGAAGGACATTCTTGAGAGCTAGAGGAGGGTGAGGGGTAGGCAAATATGCATCTCCATAACCACAAATTGGAATACTATGACCATTTCCGACAATAATACCATCATTTTTGCTCAAATTAAAATAAGACAAAATATTACCTTGGGAAGAGGTCATATGAGAGGTGGCACCCGTATCCATGTACCAGTTCGGATCCGGTGGTGTGAGTCCAAGAGTATACATTGCGGCCTCCATATCCGTCTGAGTGGGCTGCTGAGAATCTGCCATATAGGCGCTAGGTCTGGGCCCAAGTACTACTGGCCCAGACGTGTGATAGGGTTGCTGGGGCTGCTGTCTGTGAGAAGGAGGTCTGGCCCAAGTGGGCTGAGATGGGAATGGGCAAGGGGGGTAGGCCCAAGACCACAAAGCAAAAGGAGGCTGCTGCCCCCCCTATAAGGGGACGTGGGTCCCTGCTGCTGCTGGTGGGGTGGCCCACTGCCTCTGCCGCCTGACTGGTGGCGGCCGCCGCTGCCACCTCCCTGACCACCGCCGCCGCCCCCTTTGCTGGAAAAATTTTTATTTTTATTATTGTTCCGATTCTTTTGATTTTTGTGATTATTCCGGTTTTGGGGAGTGTTGGTGGTGGCGCCATCATTATGAGACGACACAAGGGTCGTAGAGGATGAACCCGTAGCGGCTTTCTTTGACAATCCGGCCTCTTCAAGCAATAACATAGAACGGGCTTGATAAAAGGGCGGCAAGGGGTCACTTTGACGTAGTAGAGTGCCTACGCCATTATATGCATCCGTAAGACCTGCAACCATTTGCAACACCAAACGATTGTTGGAAACAGGGGCTCCAACATTCTTCAACTGATCAGACAACATCTTTAGACGTTGACAATACGCCGAAAAGTAACGGCACGAGACGATTTATTAACCTGAAAAATGTCACGTAGCCGTTCCCAAGCTTCTTGTGCCGTAGAGTCAGGCTCAAGAATAGTGTTAAGGAGATCAACGGAAATCGTAGCATAAATCCATTTCAATACTGTGGCATCAATAGTTAAACATTCATCCTTTTCATCATCAGTACTAGGTATTTTGGATTTGCCGGATGGAATGATGTGATTGATGACACGATTAGAGCGAGCATGGATTTTGAATAACTCTGCCCACGTAGAGTATTGAACGTTTTCCATGTCTAGAGTGATCGGAACATTGTGTTTAATATTAGAACTCATGAGAGAAGAAAGAAGATTTGGAGAAGAAGAAGAAGAAGAGGAGGAGGAGGATGATTTTCCGGTCATGGTGGCCGGAAAAAAGAGTCAAAAACCGGCGAGTTGTGGCCAGCTCTTGGGGGAAAAAAACGTGGGCTTGGTGGTGCTAGGGCAGCGGAAGCAAGAGGAAATAAAACCCTAGCTTATGATACCATGAAAGATAATATTTTCCTTGAAGAATATTGATGTACATCCTAAGTATTTATACTAGGTTTACAAAAGATAATTACCTAATAATTAAAGCTAAAATATATACATTGACTCTAAAAGATATACATTAAAGATTTACATAATAAATGAATATAATGAAAATATAATGATATATTTTCATATATTCTAACAATATCTGACAATGTAGCTCGAGTTTTGTCTGTGGGTTAGGTTTTTGGTTCTTGGGATGACATAGACCACTGCTTTAAGACGTATGGCTACAACAAAAGT
The DNA here is from genome assembly GCA_947645195.1 of Patellifolia procumbens. NCBI lineage: Eukaryota > Viridiplantae > Streptophyta > Magnoliopsida > Caryophyllales > Amaranthaceae > Patellifolia > Patellifolia procumbens. The sequence goes on from CANSGD010000144.1 coordinate 9,882,170, forward strand.
TAATATACTACTACATTATTTCTCCGGCAATTGAAGTTCAAACTAATAGTTTGTAGTTCCTGATTTCTCACATAAATTCTACATGTATGGGTTTTTGAGGCAAATTGACTCACGATTTTGCCTTTTGATGTTGATCTTCCCTTCAAATTGTTGTATTTGCCTTTCAAACTATGCTGTTGTTGTTTTTGCTTTTGAATTTGATGTTCGATCTGGAGGAGATGCAAGTTAACGAACTGCTGATTACCATGCTCTGTTTTGCTCTATTTTGTATTTGAACTGCTTTCACTCTCCCATGTCAATTCACATGTTTCTCTCTCCATTTGAATTTCCTGTTAATATGTCAGTGCTTTTTGCACGGAAATAGCTCAAGGGAATGGGAATGCTGCCCAGGGGAGAGCAAAGTTACATTTCTACCCCCTCATTAAACTGCGAAAAGTCTATTATACCCCTGTGATTGAGCAGAAACCCCAATCATTATTGATTTATCATCGCTCGAAGAGTGAAGACCGTAGAGTAGTTAGACCAAGTTTAGCAAACACCAAAATCTTGGTGTTAGAAGTGAGAAAGGAATAAAAAAATATAAAGTAGCATGAGAGAGGAGAGAGAAAGCATGAGAGAGATGGAAGCCGTGGGAAGCAAATGACTTCCTCAAGTCATTCTTCAAAAATTTGAGAAGTGAAGTCATCATGCCATGTGGCATCTACCCAATTTTTGTGATCTTGCCATTTGTCAACCTCTTTATTTCAATGGTCCAAATTTATTTTGCAGAAATGTATTCGATATAATTTTGCAACGGCTATAAAATAAAATTTACAAAGTAAAAAAAAAAAAACACCAACAACTTTATTTTTTTTTCCTCTATAAAATGAAACCCATATTGACCCATTTCAGAGCAAAAAAAAAATTCTCTTATTTTTCCCTCTTATTCTCTCTAGTCTATTTACTCAAAACTTCAATCCTGATTGCAAAAATGGAAAATAATCCAAATTTTCATAGAAATAAAAATACTCATTTCTCTGAAAATGTCCCACAATCACAAACAAATCCAACTTTTGAACCCTATTCACATTCACATATAGATCTGAACTCTCGGATAAATCCATTATCTCAAAATTCTCCTCATTTCCCAAATTACCAAACTAGTGGGAGTATGAATTTATGGCCAAATCAGGGAGTTTCTTCCCAATATTCCCCTTCTCCGCAACAATATTATAATTCAACAACCTCTTCCCATGAGTTTTCGAGCCAAGGGTATCAAAATTCTGGGTGTTTTCAATTAAACGAAAGTACACCTACATATTCCTCCCCACAGCAGGTGCATATACCTCGTGTAGCACAAGACGTCGACAATGAAGATGGTCATGGTGAGGATGAAGCAGACACTGATGAAGATGGCAATGAAGTAGCGGTGAATGGAAATCGGAAAAAAGGAAAAGGTCTCAAACAAACATGGACAAAAGAGGAAGACACGGTGTTGTTGAAGGCATAGCTTGAGGTGAGTGGTAATAGGAAAACCAATAACAACCAAAAAGGTGCTGATTTTTGGAGAAAAGTATTTAAGGTTTTTGATGATATTCGAGTATATAGAGATAGTGATCCAAACTTTCGAATGTCTGAAAGGTTGAAAATACGTGATAATTTTGAGCAACTTAGGGGTCGTTATAGAAGGTTGAATCAATGGGTCTCAAAGTGGTGTGGTATAATTAACCAGGTAGAGGCGCGACATCAAAGTGGAACTAATATCGATGATGTCGTGGCTGAAGCTCATAAGATTTACATGGAAGATCATCCAAATAAGCATCAGTTTCATGTCATTCATGCTAAGAATGTTCTGAAGGATGCACCTGGATGGCAGCCGAATGCAGAGAACCGTAGAAAAAAGAAGAACAAAGCAGTGGCTACAGCAAGTACTGAAAGTGGCTCCAAACGATCAAGAACAAATGAGGAGGGAGACTATTCAACACCAGGCAACCCAGAAACTCCCACTAGCGGTCCTACTAGTGATGGTTCTTCCATTGGTAGAGGTAAGGGGAAGGCATTAATGTCACCATAAGGGTGGCAAAATTACATTGATGCCTTGCAAAATGTATCACTAACAAAGGCAAAAGAAACTGATATGGAGATGCAAAAGATCCAGGTTGAACGAGAAAAGGAAGCAAGGAAACGAAGAAAACACAATATTCATTTTTACCAACTACTTCAATCACAACCATCGCATACACCAGAACAAGAGGAATTGATGAGCAACTTAGTTAGAGCTTTAATTCCTTAAGAAATAATTATGTGTTTTTACGATGTCTATTATGTTGTGTGTGCATTTTATTTAATGTAATGTTGTTTTATTTATCTTTTGTGTCTTGAGTATGTAATTGAAATTCAACTTATGGATATTTTAGTTTCATCTTTTAATCCATATTGAATTGTACACCATCTATATTCCCATCATTACATTTAGTCTTTGCTCTTCCTTACCCGTGACTAATCCCATCTATAGAGTGCACCATTATTGCCCTGCGTTCTACCATGACTAGTCTCATCCATACAGTGCTTCATTATTGGTCTGCATTCACCTATGCCTAGTCCCATTGTCTTTACCATGCATTATTATTACTCTGCACTCCTCCATGACTAATCCATTTATACAGGTCACCATTATTGCTTTGCACTCACCTATGCCTAGTCTCATCATCTACACAATGCACCATTATTGGTTTGCACCATCTATGCCTAGTCCCATCATCTATATAATAATGCACCACTTCTGCACTGCTTCATGACTTATCTCATGTATACAGTGACCATTGTTGCTCTGCACTCACCCATGCCTAGTCTCATCATCTATACAATGCACCATTATTGATATGTACCTTGTCTTTATTGCACTATTAGTCTGAACTCATCTAAGAATTACATTATTGTTTACACGCCTTAGTAATATAAATGGACTTTACTCCATTTCACAACAATCCATACAAATCATAAACACCTATTTTGCAACAAAACTGTTCACAAGAAAAATGTCTTCTAATGATAGTTCACCTATTTCACAATCAGACTCTTCCAATTCATCTAATTCGACTACGAGCTCTGAAAGGCGTTATCAACGTCGTAGACAAACCAATCGAGTTATTGATGAAATGATCAATAATGTTACACAATTACATACGCCACTTGAGTTGCATCAAATGGTGATGCGTGTTCCCAGGGCACCAAGGACTTACTTAAACAGAGATCATGAAGATGGGCATAAACGTCTCTGGGATGACTATTTTGCAGACAATGCAATATTTCCTCCCCATTCATTTCGCCGCAGATTTCGCATGCGTAAACATGTCTTCCTACGTATTGTAGAAGCGATTAGCACTTCCAACCAATATTTCCAACAAAAGCCAAATGCTTGTGGACGTTTAGGTGCATCACCACTATTAAAATGCACCGCGGCCATAAGCATACTAGCCTACGGCACAGCAGCTGATTCCATTGAAGATTACTTACGTATTAGCGGATGCTTGGCTAGAGAATCTTTACATAATTTCGTCGAAGGAGTCATAACCCAGTTTAAAGATGAATATTTGAGAAGGCCTACAGAGGCAGATTTAAGAAGACTCTTATACGCTGGAGAACAACGAGGTTTTCCTGGCATGATGGGTAGTATTGATTGTATGCATTGGGAATAGAAGAATTGCCAAAAAGAATGGAGAGGCCAATTCCAAGGCAGGGGGAAGAAACCTTCTTTGATTTTGGAGGCTGTTGCCTCATATGACTTATGGATATGGCACGCTTTCTTTGGAACACCTGGTAGATGTAATGATATTAATGTGCTCGACCGGTCTCCATTGTTTAACGATATCTTTGAAGGTCGAGCACCACCGGCTAGGTACCGTATTAATGATCACGAATACGATATGGGATATTACCTCACAAATGGTATTTATCCCAAATGGGCAGCATTCATCCAAACAATAGATCTTCCAAGAAGTGCAAAGCAAAATTTATTCAAACAAGCTCAAGAAGGAGTGAGAAAAGATGTTGAGCGTGCTTTTGGAGTACTACAAGCTCGTTTTGCAATAATACGAAATCAAGCCCTGGCACAAGATGAAGTTTTGTTGGGAAAAATAATGATTGCATGTATCATCATTCACAACATGATTGTCGAAGATGAACGAGATACATATGCACTATATTATGATCCAACACAATATGACGAACAACAACCGGAATCATCAACTAGCAGAGGGCGTAGAAGGCAAAATATCGACGAGCCTTTTCAATATTTTTCAAATCGCATTGCAAGTTTAGAGACATACATGAATAACAGAGCTCGAGTACGTGATAACGAAGTTCACAATGCGCTTAAGGCTGATCTTATTGAAAATGTATGGCTAAAGTATGGGCCAAAATAGATTCATTGTATTTTATTACATAATTAAGAAAAAAAATGTATTTCCATGTAATGCTTCTATCAAATTACCAAATTGCTATAACAAGTATTTTGCCCAATCATGATATTATTAGTTATTAATGACTATTAATAGTTACTTTAATCTATACTTACTAGGTATTTATATTAATTAAAATGTTAGTCTCTAATAATTTGATTATTTGGTCATCAAATACTTAATATAATAATAAGTATGAGGTATGAAAAGGTGGTGGGGTATGGATAAAAGTAGGAGAGAGAGTATTATTATTTTGGTGTTTGATAAAGTAGTATTGATGTTATTTGATTTTAGATATAGTGTTAAGGAGAGAAAAAAGGGAATAAATAATATAATAATGAGTTGAAGACCAAACCCATGTGTTTGATAACTATGCTCTTAAAGACGTATATCATGGATGGTCATAGACGAGTGAACGCGGGAGAGAGCTCAAGGGCCCCGCCTAATCCACCCACGGACACACCCCCCTTGTGCACCACCTGATCACTACTTTGAGCTCTGAGTTCCAAGCTTTCATGGCCATATGCTTCTCTTCTTCTTCTTCTCCAGACATCTTCTCTTCCCCAAATTTCCTACCTTTTTCCCTCCTCCAAAACTGCTCAAACCCAACACACTTAACCCAAATCCATGCTAAAATCATCCGTTCTAATCTCTCTTCTAACAATCTTCTTGCAACCCAATTAATCCGTCTCTATTCATCCTATGCTAATCTCAATTACGCCAATTCAATCTTCAAACAAATCCAAACCCCTACAACATTCACTTGGAATCTCATCATCCGAGCTCACACTATCAATGGTTATCCTTCCCATTCACTTACCCTCTACAATCTCATGATCTGCACGGGCGTGCAACCTGATAAATTCACCTTCCCCTTCGTCTTCAAAGCGTGCGCCGTCTCGTTAAATGTCGAGAAGGGGAAGGAGGTTCATGGGTTTGCTATTAAAACTGGGTATTATGATAAAGATATGTTTTTTAAGAATACCCTTTTGAATATGTACTTGAAATGTGGGTGTTTGGATTATGCACGGAAGGTGTTTGATGAAATGCCTGTGAGAAATGTTGTTTCTTTGACGACGATGATTTCGGGTTTGGTTGGGGCTGGGGAGTTGGATTCTGCTAGGGGGTTGTTTGATCAAATGCCTTTGAGAAATGTGGTTTCTTGGACTGCTATGATTGATGGGTATGTGGCGAATGGACGCCCGCAAGAGGCGTTTGAATTGTTCTCTGAAATGCAGGTGGAAGGTGTTAGGCCTAATGAGTTTACTCTTGTTAGTGTGTTGAGAGCGTGTACGCAGCTAGGGAGTCTTGAGTTAGGGGCTTGGGTTCATGATTATGCTTTGAAGAATGGGTTTGAATTGGGTGTGTATCTTGGGACCGCGCTTGTTGATATGTATAGTAAGTGTGGTAGTTTAGAAGAGGCGCGTAAAGTGTTTGATAGGATGGAAAGACGGAGCTTGGCTACGTGGAATTCGATGATTTCTAGCTTGGGTGTGCACGGGTGTGGGGAGGAGGCGTTTGTACTCTTTGAGGAGATGATGGTAAGAAAGGTAATGCCTGATGGAATCACGTTTGTTGGGGTATTGAGTGCTTGTGTTCAAACAGATAAAGTGGATGAAGGTTTGAATTACTTTAGATTCATGACTGAAGAGTGTGGTATCATGCCTGTTTTAGAGCATTATACTTGTATGTTTGAACTGTGGGCTCGTGCAAAGGTGAATGCTGAGACCAGATCAGATGGGATGAGTTTTAGGCGCATGCCATTGGCTTATTGGACGTTATAACTTATGATAGGCCTTGTTCATGTATCATCTCAATGACCGCCCTAGTATCTTTCTAAGCATTCAAGCTGCAAGCTGCTGTGGTGGTATGCAGGTTACGACTTGGAACAAAGTTGTTAATTGTAAGTCAAGAATCATTACATGGACCCGTATTTGTCGTGGCTGCAACCTGCAGGCATGGATTTCATGTACTAACAATGCGATTGAGGCTGAGATTTCCAATAACTTCGATAATCGATAAAAATCAAGCATGGCGAATCATGATTAAGCTTCTCGATGTATAGAAAGCATATTGAGCACTTGTATGAATTTCAACAGGATGGATGACTTGATCATATACTAAGTTGGGGTTATCAATAGTACAAGCTACTTTCATTGTAGTTTCGACAATCCTTGTGTGATCCATAAAGGTCCAAGTATATAATAACAACAATACTGAAACCATGCCTATCAATTCCTTGTCTTTGTTCTGTGAAAATATTTTCTTAATGGGAAGTCTTACTATAGAAATTTTTTTATATGAGCGATTTAGAAGAAATCTTAGTTTGTAGGAGTATAATTTTTCTTCTTGGGCCCCAGTGATCAATATTTTCTCTAATCCCCACTATTTCAGTTTGACAGCAAATATTGTACCCTGGGAGCCCTGCATTGGAACATCTATGATATAAAATGACTAGCTTTCCGCCGAGTAGTTGATTGTATTGCGCAGGCTCTAACCTTTTCTTCTTCATCCTCAACCATCAGTAGAGAATTCCAGAAATTCCTTTTAGCTACTTTTCTACCACTAGAAAGACCTCCATATTAGATTTGAATCTTGCTAAGTGGAGTGGGCATACCAGTATTTTTTAACCAGGTAGAATAAACTTTAATTGTGCCTTTACGATAGGGTCCCTTTCCTTCCCAACAACTAAACTATAGTAGCAACTAGCAACTCATATATAGCCCTTTAAATTAGTTGATTAGCGGGAGTAATTTAGCTCTTAAAACCCAGCTGCAATTACGGGGAGCTATAAACTGAAAACATAACCAGATATACCCTCAAAAGTTGCATGTGAACATTATTGACTACTAAAAAGAATTTATGCTACCTTATCAACGCACAGTCATGAGATAATGTTTTTTGAGGGAAAGTTGTGGTAATTGATTCTCCTTTTATATACCTTTGTGACTATTTTATTCTCTTTCCACATCCTGGGGCGCTTGCACAATAATTCGTTTCTTTTCTGGCTTGTGTTTCCTTTCCCTGCATTTGCCTTGCTCATATACCAATTTTTCTGGTGTCCCCCAAAGCATTCATCAGTTCACACTGTGAAGTGCAGAGAATTTCTAGCTAAAAAATCAGTGAAGATGAAAGACTGGGCTTCGACACTCATAGCTTCAGCCCTGTTTGCCTTCCTTCAACCAGGTTTGATCATTCAAGTACCCGGAAAGCAACAACCTGTTGGTTTTATGAACATGAAGATCAGTGTTGCATCCATTCTTTTCCATGCTGTTATCTATGGTTTGCTCCTTATGTTATTCCTGGTATTTCTTGACATCCATCTCTATGTTTGAGAAGGCAACGAATGTTTTAATTAAATTATTGTACGGCTTTTAGTAATACATCTGGAGGGAAGGTTTAGATTTCTTTTCTTTTACGTTCTACATTTTTCTTGTCGAATTTGTTTGTGTTTCTCTGTTTCACCTCTAATTCTGCACAAGTACAGAGCAAATTAATTCTACACTATTGCATAAGATTCTAGAATTTTGAAACATGCTTCACCCGAATTGCATAGAAATTATACAATTGTTTCTATGTCCATGAAAAGTTTGATTGAGGACAGAGGAAGTATCAGATTTGGCCTTCTTACAAGGAAGATTTCTGCGCTGAGAGATTGTAATTATTCAAGTACAAGTATATCATTGTCTGAATTGATGCCCTACCACTGTGCCATTCCTTGTTCTGTAGCTTGAATATTCATCGGCTGAAGGATACCTGAAACCCCTTAAAGGGACTCGGATCATAATTTGCTTTATCATCTTATGGTATGCAAGACTAGAACATACGATTTTAAAGTGCTTCTATACTCTGTAGCACTCTTATTTCCTAATATTAGGCCACATCTCATCTTTGTTAGCGAATATTGTTTGCTTGGATCCTCATTTTTCTAGGAAGTTTTCACGGTACACCTTTCACTCTTATCATTGTGTGAGTAAGGTGATTTTATTTTTTTTGCAGTATCTAGATTTATGATTGATGTGCGTAAATGTGTATATACTTGAATTTGAATGGCTGTTTTCAGCTCCTTCTTTGAATTTATAGATAGCTTGAATTAGATTGCTCTGTATATTGACAATGTTTTCCTCAGTTTGGACTAGGCTTAATGCGATCGCTCCATCGTATAACTTAACTACTCTTGTAGCGCAGTTGATGTTTTAACATATGCCTTATAAGACCAACAATGACAATAACCTGTCCATCCCGAAAGCCCGCTTAGCTCTGACCAATAACCTGCCCAGCTCTATGTATCAGGCCAAAACTCAGCCCAGCCTTCCCTTTGAAGAGCATAATTGTTCTGGCTTGTTGCAAACGACTCATTCGCTCAAACATGTTCCCGTATTTCTTCCCTCCCTTTTCTTCAATTCCTCTTTCGAGTCCTTTCTACGATTTTATTACTCCTTTGAAGCAATGAAGTTTGCGAAATTAATATGTATATCTACCTGGGGAAAGAATAGGTATGAAATTTCTATATTTTTTAGAAATAGTAATCTATATAATCGCGATTAATGGGATTCGTGAAGTTATGATTGTTAGCTAATTGCTCAAATTATTCGACTTACCACATACATCTTTTACACTTAGGGGTGGCTAGTGGCCATGTTGGCCCTTGTTACCACCGCCATGACTTGCCTACTTCCCCAACCTACGGTCTGGCTCACCAATGACATATCCCAACCTAGCTCGACTAGGATTTTTGTTGTGCGTGCAGCAGTTTTAGAAATCCCCACCACAGCCCACTTCAACCCTCCCCAGCAACCCGCCGTAACCTTGAGAAAAATTATCATTTTGGGTACCTGAGGTTTGACAAAATATCAGTTTGGGTACCTGAGTTTTCAATATTATCAATTTGGGTACCTAAGGTTTGCTAATAGGTTCAATTTAGGTACCTCCATACTAACGATGTTAACTTACCGATAAGTGTGACCACTTTTTACGATAATCAATGGTTCTAATCTATTTCAAAGATCTATGGCTGTTATTATTTTCAAAAAAAAAGTGGTCAATCCAATACTACTCTTGAAATAGATTAGGGTCATTGATCATTTTAAGAAGTATGTCTACACCTGTCAAAATCCGACTGGAAACCCGATGCGAAAATAATGGGTTTTGAACACAAAATTTTTGACCCGAACCCAGGAAAGTTGTCTTTTACTCGACCGACCGGAAAATTATTATATTTATAGCATTAGTATGAAATTATGAGAATTTTTTTACATATACGGCCCCAAAAACTAAATGAAAAAGGGCAAATTCAAATCCCTTAACCCGTTGAGTCTACTCGCAACTGAACATGCTGGGTCTTAAACAAGGTTTATTGGACCCGAACTCGAAAACATTTTATTCTAACCGACCCGTTTGACAAATTCACATCCCTTAACTCGTTGGAACTACCTGAAACCGAACATCTGGGGTCTTAAACAAGGTTTATTCGATCCGAAGCCGAATTTTTTTATTTTAACCGACCTGTTAGACCGGTCTAAGTAGGTCACACTTAATGGTAAGTTAACACCGTTAGTAAGGAGGTACCTAAATTGAACCTATTAGCAAACCTTAGGTACCCATATTGAAAACTCAGGTACCCAAACTGATATTTTGTCAAACCTCAGGTACCCAAAATGATAATTTTCCAAAATAAAATCTATACGAAACCCTTGAACCTTGACCAGATCCTTCCCTAGAACTGGTTTGGTGAGTGACCAACACACCCAATGTCTAACTTAGACCCATAATATTTTCACAACTACCTAACAAACAGGGGATAGAGAATAAAGAAAAAAAAAGATTGGTTGAAGAACTTAGAGAATGAACATCACTTCGCATATGATGATGAAACTAAGGACGGGGATTGATCCATAAAATGTTTCTGCAATTAATTATTTTTGGTATCTCAAAGGATAAATCATGAATCTTCTATACATTACATCAACAAGCAGGACATTTCTCCACAAAATAGTTTGGTTAGGAGGAGGAACAAGCAGGAGAAAAACAAAGAGAAATGCCAAAAAAAAAATGTGATTACCAGGATAAAATTCTACCTTGTACGTACTAATTGAGCAAACAAATTACGTTTTATCATCAAATAATCTCTACAAGACAATCACAAAAAGAGCCTGAGGTTAGCCAATGTAGACATGGACACCAACGGCCAACAAGAAGATGCAGATGAGAGCAAAGTAAATAAGGGCATGAACAAGTATGGCAGGTCCACTTGTATGGAAGCTACTGAACTCGATGGCCTTGTTGCGTCCTGGTATCTGAACGAGCAATCCCGGTGTTAGAATTATGAACAACACCACTGCCACGAACACCGGCCCCCAATCTCCCATTCTTATTCCCTAGCTTTGATGATCTACAAATACTGACTAAATGAGGCTATGTATGTATAATGTGGGAATGGTGGTAGTATGAAGTCAGAAATGCATCTAAATGGTTAAATAAAAGGTGAAGGACAATGACATAATAAAAGGATTGCAAGTGAAGAAAAGTGGCAAGTGCAAAAAGAAGAATTAAAGTGAAGAAGATGAGGAGGGAATCAAGCTAATGCGATCCAATACGTCTAGTATAATATGGTTTATTTGTGTACAAGCTGCCAAGACAATCTAAGCTCAGTATTTGCCTTTATTTTTTAAGACACTTGATGGTCCATCATGAGTTTAGTTCTTAAAGTTAATTGACTCAATGAGTCATGGTGACTGTGTGAGTATGTGGATCCTTAAAATGGGGTCAACAAAATCAAGTTTAGATTTGTCATGAATATTCACTCCTTTTTTAATATGAGTTATGAAGATAAATTGGAGAAGAGGTCAATGAAGAGGGAGATTCATGACTCTATTTGTCATCAAGGATAAGGAAGATGCTCTGATTTTGTGAGAACCTTACTAGTAGAAGGAAATTTAGGGTTAGTAATTCTGGGTTAATAGTTGGCTAAAGTTCGATTTTGGTTCGATTTAAGTTCCTACTAAAGTATGTTAAAAAGGCTTCAGACTTATTATAATTACAATAGTTGGATAGGATCGAGTTTGATATATTAAGTTTGATTCAAATTAGGTTTGAGTTTGAGTTTCTCTCATAATTTCAAATGTCAGATTCAATTCACGTCACTTTTTACCCTTGTTGTGGCATGCATTTTTAGAAGGTAAGTTATCATAGTAGTCGTTTTGTTAAAATAAGTGGTGTATAGGAGTTAGCAGAGTACTTGTTGGGAAGGGATAATTTTTTACTTGAATGAGAATGACTAGAACCGTAACTTATAAGTAGTGGGGAAAAAATGTATTAATGTATTAGTAGGTTATTTTAAAATAAAGTAAAGAGAAACCTAAATTGGATTAAAAAGAAAAGCATAAAGACTAATATCGATAAATAGAGTACTTTTCAGTTTAAACCTTATAAATGTGGTATGGGAAAGCTTAAGCTAGTGATTAATCTAGGACGAATAGGTTAGTATTTTACGAGTTGGGAACAAAAATTGTTAACAATAAATGTGCAACAAATACAAGTTGTTGATTATTTGAAGAAAAAAATTTACCCCATGTTTTAGTAGACAATCAAAGTTGGTTGGAGTCATGAGAGCGAGTGCCGCATTCATCAACCAGGGTGAGAACCAATTGGATTGATATATGCTATAGTCTCTCCAATCATTTTGGATATCTATTAAAAGTTGAGGTAAAAGAAATTTTATCATATAGACACGTCCTTTTTCATAGCTATATAAAGTACTAGAAGCATGCGCGTATGCTACATATATTATGGCCTTCACGTGATGAAAATTTGAAATTAAGTGTGTTTTTTTGTAGATTCATCAGTGTTCAACCAACCATAAAATAATCAAGTTTTTTCCTTCTTTCGGGAGGCAGAAGTTAGGTCTCCATAAGCTGGTCCTCACTGACTCACATGAGGGCCTGAGGCCAAGTATGGAACATGAAATTAAGTAGAGTTAAAGTCTCCTAAACATGTGAGTAATTTCTGTCTCATTAGAAACAATAGGCAAATTGAAAACTATAGGTAAGAAGACAACAATTTTATCAGCATGAACTTACAGCACAGTAATAACCTCACTCTCAGAGGGAGTAACTGCAAATAAAGAAATGCAACCGCGTCCGAAAATATTGAATGGTATAATTCAGCTTCCCATCAACGTTTGTGAAATCAAGCTATAAATTCTCAAGCAACAGCGAAAAAAGTAACTTTGATCTAGTAGCTAAATACTACAAAACCTTTTCTTGAGATTTCAACCTGAAACTCATAGTTTTATGCATAATTTAGCCGGAATATGTCATTTTGCACATAGAAGCTTCCTTGTGGAGTTGGCATCAAATGGAACATCTGCACACCACCAATATAAGAAAATTAATCATACCGAGAATGAGAGCGATTCAAAGAAGCAGAACAAGTGAAGAAAAACAGTATATGAGAAACAAAGCCTGAAAACTACCAGATCAAAATTGCCTACTGAAATAGTTTCTTATTAGTATGACTGTATAAACTTCTAACTACTAAAATTTTGATTACGTTCCCTTTATCTATGCTGATATAGATGATGGTAGATGACTACTAAATGAAGTTGCATATGTTGAGAGAGTGTATTGAAAAAAGTAAGGCTTTGCTTCCTAGAATCATTGGTACAAAACTATCTCAACAAGCTTATATATTTTCCATATAGATTGGACCCAAGCCCAGTTCAACTTAAGTACGTAACGCCATCAAATATCGTAATCCTTACAAACTAGGATCAGTTCAATTTATAGCCAAAAACAAGCAGTCTCAAACACTTGTTAACAATTCTAATACTCCTCTTACAAAAGCATGAATTTAAACATGAAAGCCCACCACGATTTCAACAATTTCTTTATAATTAGTGGCTTACTCATTTAAGAAAAGCTAAAATGTACAAGGGTAACTGAATGATGCTGAGTAATGTTATTTGGTGCATAGTGAGCCGAGAAGGGCAGTAGTATAGACGGGTCACAATCCCATGTTCGTGAGGTTCTAACTTCACAAACTTCAACCATGCTAGTTTCATGCTTCGGATGTATCCTAGTCAATAATATTGAATCACTAATTCGAGAACAAAAGGCTCTAGAATATTAATTCTTTCAAGGCGTGTTCTAGGTACACCCGAGTTTACGCAAGAAATTGAAATCTATGTCTTGGTAGGGCCGGTTCTGAGGGTAGGCCTTCAGTGCGACCGCCTAGGGCCCAACTCTTCAAGGGGTACAAATTAGAAAATATGTCATATAATAAAAGAAAAATTGCTTCTGTACGGGGATACTCGGAGAATACCGAATAAGAAAAGAAGAAAGAGAATATTTTAGGGACCTTTATTACTTTCTTTTTTCCCTAAACTTTCACCTCCTAATTCGAATACTTTGCCAATCTCATGAACTTCTTCGTATATTCCCAATCATCCCACCTTTAGTTCAAACGTAAAACATTATTTTCCCCAAAAGGTTCAACAAGTAATAGCAAATTTTTGTTCAATGCTCCCATTGAATAGCGATAAAGAATTATCATCTATAATTTGTACGGTACCACACTCCAATTTATATGAGTTTCAATCATCTAAAACAATTTTACTAAAAAAATATTCTCATCAAAGAGTTTTGAAAATCAATTGAAAAACTATTATCTATACTGAGTAAGTCTTGGGATAGACCATTAAGACCAAAAGATTTAATTTAAAGTAAAAAGGTTTTAGCTCATAATCTTATAAGCGTTAAGGTTTTTACTTAAAAGCATAAGGGTTAAAATTGTAAAACTTTAAACCTTTATGTTCAAACCTTACCATTTTAATTTAAACATCATACGGTCTAATTATGTACTCATGGATATATATAGTTTTCTCTTTTTGGTGATAAATGATGACTTTACCATGAGAAAGACTTTTAGATTATTCAATGATGATGGAGTTCAATACTTACGCAATTCTTCTAAGAAAAAGAAGTTATTGAAGAAATAAACTAAAGCGTACTAATACTACTATATGTCTAATTTTATGACAAATGCTATATTTGTTTTTGCATAGTTTCGAGATAGAACTTCAAAAATTAATATCTAAAATAGATATATGAAAAAAAAATTCTATATTTTTGGGCCCAATTTTTAATTTTGCGCCTAGGGCCCCGTAAATGTCAGGAACGGCACCGTGTCTTGGCAATATCAGCATTCTCCTCATCCAATCCACTCCATCCATAAGTGAACCTAATCACACACCCCACCACTTTCATTTTCTTTACCATCGGTCTCCAACAGTAAGCATTTATTTGATTCCATATCTACCAAAACAATTTCCTTCCACAAAAAGAATGATAGATGTATGGACAAGTCCTAATAAATTCCTATCATTTCAGGCTCCACCGCTCCATCATCCCAAAACAAGAAATTTAACAAAATGAGTAGAAACAGCAAACATCTCCATCCAAAATTGGTTGCATTTCTACAGCCAATTTTAGCAAATAACGCTTATTTATCACGTTTCTGTCAACTAGCCCCACCACAAACCCCCCACACGTACCACATTTAAAGAAAAAAGAAACCATGTTAGAGCTGTGGGTAGTTCAATTATGTTATGAAGTTTTTTTGTTCATAACATGCACATTTGTTATATTCTTTCTATATTTTCATTTGTTTATTCCACTTTGACTGTTACACTTATCGATCCACCACGTCAACCACTAATACTTTTAACTACCCATTAGTAAAATTTTAAAATATTCGTACATAATTAAACACAAACCCTAGAATTCATATTGACAAAAGAAACCATAATTTCTGACTTATACTTCGCGAATTACATGAGTTCAGTGATTGAAGTTGAAATGGATGTAATTTACACAGAAATTTCTCCATAATCGCTTATAATTTGCCATTCAATTGAGAAGAATGCTTAAGTTTGTTAGTGTGGACCCGCAAAATAGAGTAATTTGGGATTTTCCATCAACAAGTGTGAGTTTTTTAGAAATTCATAAAGTTTTGGTAGTAATTCAAAAAAATATATCAAAGGTGGTACCTTTTAAAAAGTTGTAAAGAAAAGGTGGTAATCCAAAAAAAAATACATCGGTTACGAATTAGAAATTGTCCATCCTCATATCCGAGTTATTTTAGCCAATGCCAAATCATTTTGAAAATAAAGCTTTGTTCTTGTACAATCAATCATTCCTCAAGTACAGAAGTACACTATCCATCGTAAAAACGAACAGCATAACAATAACAATAATGCAAAGAAGTAAATTACTACAACAACAAAAGAAAAGAGCAGTGAATACCTGACTGAACTTGAGAGGATGTTGTTCACCAGCAAGCTGGAGATTACCACTAACAAAGACAATAAGAGTACCCATTGGTCCAGAAATCTGACAATCAGTGGTAGTAATCAAGTGTTTGCATTGTTGAAATGGTAGAGTTGTGAGTTTAGCAACTATGTTTTGTGCACCTGAAAACTTTTGACCTTCAAATGTTAACATTGAGTTTTCTTGGTATAAGTTGCTTAAACCTGAACGGTTTGTGTCAAATGTTGTGTAGTAGTGTTCTACGAATGCTTTTGCAACTTGCTCGCTCTGCTCCATTCTTCTTGATGAATTGATGATGGAGTTTGTCAAAGGTGGCTGTGGTTTGATAGGGTTTATGATGATGCAATGAGGAAAAAACAGGGTTTTAGAGTGTGATTAAAGCCTAAACGACGACGTCGTCTTTGATTGGATTTGAGATTTTTGGGAAAAAACAAAAAGGAATCGTCGACAGCAGGGTTCGAACCTGCGCGGGCGAAGCCCAACAGATTTCAAGTCTGTCTCCTTAACCACTCGGACATATCGACTTTCTTGTTTTACATTTTGTTATTCTCTTATTTATACTTATGTCAGGATAATCTTTTATTGTTTGAGAAAGAATGATTTTTCTTACCAACTTCACCCTGCTATATTGCCACCTTTACTCCAAATTCTTCTGATTTTCTTTCATATTCGTGATGAACTTATCGACAAATACGATACGATATTATTTTAATTTGAGTTTAAAAATGATATTTAAATACTCGTATTCAAGTAGACATTAATAAAAATTGAGTATGAGTAATATAATATTTAATACAGTATATAGGTTGGCTAGCTCTATACGTGACAATCGGATTGTTCGGATCAGGTTGGGTCAAATTGGATCAGGCTGATTTTCGAACTGAGGATATTTCAAGTATGTCGTTTCAGGTCAAAAATTATGTTGGGTTAACATATGGGGCGGGTTTTCTAGTCAGATCCAAATCAGGTCAGGTCCCAATCGGGTGAATACATTTGAAATAAAGGTATATAAAATTCTAAAATATTGTTATGTAGTCCAGTCTATTATCGCTCTCAAATTTACTCCAATTGTGTTGTTTTCTTAGATGGAACCATATGTATTTGGAGTTTCTTTTCTAATGATTTCTTTTTTCCCGTATATTATGTGAATTGGGTCTTGGCACCTAAAAACAAAATTTTAATCGACCTTTTTTTCGTGGCAAAAACAAAACATGAAATTTTCTTTATGTTCTATCACACAAGATATTACATTTAAGATTTATTATAAACAAATTACAAAATTATTAAAAATTTAAAGAGTATAACTAATAAAATTATAAATTAAAATATGCTAGAATTTAGGGAAAATATTATTTAAGTCTATTTCGGGTCAATATTTTGAGATTTCGAATTGTCAATTTCAAGTCCCGAGTCAGGTTAGTTAGGTTGGGCCAGGTTTAGCTAGCTCAATTATCATGTTGCATCTTTAGTTATTTGACAACTTTCGATTGTTATCAGAATATAAGTGAGATCTTGGGGGTGTTTAGCAATTGACTGGTGGTTGTTGCCTGGTGGCTTTTTGTTGTGGCTGGATTGACCGGCTGTTTTAATGGCTTGTTTGACTGGATGTGTAATTTTTGGCTGTATATAAAAGTGTTTGGTAAAAATGGGTGTTAATATTGGCTGTTAAGTACAAAATTAAAGCAAAAGCCAAAAGCCAGCAACAAAAACTGCTTAAAAGCCGGCTTTTCAACTACTCCGAAAACTGTTTACCAAACACTTTTTTTAACTATTTAACCAGATTTAAAAGCCAAAAACCAATAAAAAAACCACCTAAAAACCATTTACAAAACCCCCTTGTTTTACTGTCTTACTTGAGGTTGGTCTGGTGGACGAGGAATTCGAAGACAACTTGCCAAGTACAACTCTATTTATTAGTCTCCTTTACACAGTCTCACTTCACCTAACTAAAATAATTTTCTCTACTATCTCATCTTGAGTGTCTCACTCTCACCCATCTAAGAAAGATGCCTATTTTCTAGGCCGGCTTGATCTATTCAAGGTTATGAGCTAATTGAACACTTTTTATCATTTTACAAATAGATTTACAGAAGGTTGTTTAGTTGATTAATGTGTAATGTGTAATGTGTAATGTGTAATGTGTCGAATGATTTTTAGTGGACGCTTTCTAATTATATGTAGTTTACCATATTGCAAATGTTGTATTAGGAAAACAGTCCTAAACAGCTTATACATAAAATTGAGTTGTGATTATCACATACAAAATTTATGATCCGTACAACTTTTGTTACTTAACACACAACCTGTTTTATCGAATATAATTGCTTCCTCCGTTTTTTAATAGATGCATGCTGGATCATATCGGCTTTTAGACTACTTATCTATGAACTTTTGTCATATTTAATTACCATTATGTAAAGATAAATTAAATGAGTTTTATTGTCAACGAATTAATCTCAATGTTTATTTTTTAAATGTAATATTTTAAAATTTTTAATTACATATTAAAAGATATTAATGGTCAAAATTGTGCATAAGTAGGTGTATCAAGACAATGTGATGCAACTATTAAGAAACAAAACAAGTATCGAGTATATATTTATTGTGCAAAAAAAGTTCAACATATTGCGTAATTAGTCTTTTCTCAAAACTAACTAGAGCCCAACAACCCCCACATAATCATCTAACTAAAGAAGTTCAACCAATAGCTAATGAAATAAAAACAACGATATGGAATTAGTTTAAATGTGTACTTTGAAAATTATTTACACTATTCTAATCTATACAAAAATCGGAATTATGAATCAAAGTTTGCACTTCAATTGTAAAAAACAAGCAGGTGTTGTACTAATTTGTCAATAAAGAGGTATATGAATTATACTTCCTTTATCTATTATTCTATTCTTACATTTATCACCACATTAACTTTTTAGACACTTTACATATGTTACGAAAAACAGAAATATTGTAATATTTCAATCTTTTAGCCAGGGTTTTAGTTCCTTTGACGGTGGGTCTTATGGTGTTCGAGTGAGAGACCAAAAGGGGGAACTTAAGGACCAAACAACGATGAGGAATGTTATGGTGACTAACGACTAAGAGAAAGGATGTGTTATCCATTTGAAGAAGAAGATGAAGTTCATGTTCTTTCTCACTGACCATTAAACTTGGATAATTTGAGTATTGGGTTGAGTTGGTTTAAACTGACTCTAAAAAATTGAGGAACCACTGCATAGCAATACTAGGGGTGTTCAAACCGAAGCTTTTTATAGTACTAGCAAGAATGCAAGAGAATCAATTTTGCTCCCCAGCAACGAAGTGCTTACACCTCTTTAGTGAGAGGGCCCAACAACAGATCTCGTTCTTCTATTTTTAAAATCTTTAAGTTCATAAGATCATAATAGATTTTCCTTTATTAATAGGATATCAAGATTAGGAGGCTGAATTATCTACTTTACGAGCCTATTTCTATCCTTTAGAAAATATTAATACTCAGAGTTGTGTTTTACCAAAACGCGTTAAAACCTCAAAGTACAATTTAATTAAAAACATGAAGTACAACTAAAATTAATTAACCGACCAACATCAAGCCATCCTTGACCTCTTCCTAGTTCCTAGGCTCCCTTCCTCCCCTCAAACCCACGCCGCATAAAAGAAAATTGCAAACCCAAACTACAAAAACAAATTTAAAAAAGCAGTCTGATTTGGCTGTCATTTTTTGCAAAACAAAAATGATGAAGCAGAGCCCACTTTGGCGTTTGCTGATCTCTGCCAAATAATATAAATTCCAACTTGTAGTTGTAGATAATCACATACTAAAATTTAAAAAAACCCACAACAGCTCACCCAAATTCTTGTGCATAGTCGTCCACCACCACTACTCTGATCTCTCCATTTTGTCCATGTAAATCAAACCCATAAAAAAAAAATCACATTTTATTGCAACACAATACATTTAAGAATATACCCATTTAGTAGAAATTGAGTAATGGGTGAATTAAATGACAGATTGAAGTCATTTATCAATAATAGATGGTTGGTTTTTGTTGCAGCAATTTGGATTCAAGCATGTGCAGGAATTGGGTATATGTTTGGGAGTATATCACCAGTGATAAAGAGTAATTTGAACTATAATCAAAGACAAGTTGCAAGATTGGGTGTTGCTAAAGATTTGGGTGATAGTGTTGGGTTTTTGACTGGTTATATTTGTGAAGTTTTGCCATTATGGGCTGCTCTTCTTATTGGTGCTCTTCAGAACTTGATTGGTTATGGTTGGGTTTGGCTTATCATTATTGGTAGAGCCCCACCTTTGCCTTTGTGGGCTGTGAGTTTTCTGTAAATTTCTCTTGCCTTTCTAATCATTTTGATTCTTGGATTGTTCATGATTTGATTATATTTGAGTTGGGTATTTGAAAGTTGCAGTCTTTTTGGATATTCATCTTGTAAATGTTGGTTTGATAGAGTTTTTAAGTGATTTGGTTGAGTCTTGGTTGCTGATTTTGGTGTTTGATTGTTGATTTTGTGGGTTGTGATTTTCACTAACTTTGTTGAGATGATCTAATAAGTGAATTTTGTTAAGTAGAATGTTTGGTTTTGATCTTGCTGACTAGCTCCCTTCCTTCTCTCCTGTGATGTAAGATTAGTCCATTTAACCTACTGAAGTAGTATTTTTACTGTAGTAATAGAAGAACCCAAAAACCCGTATTAGAAAAGAGAGAAGCATCTAAAAATTGTGGTAATATGAAGGTTGTTGTCATTGTGAAACAATCATCGAATCGAAATGCAAAAGTATTCTCTAACATGTATGCTAATAGTTGCTTTTGAGTTTATAGCTGATTATGTCGAACTCAAGCTAGGATTATGAATGATGGAGTAATTATGTGGAGCGAAGTAGATTGGTTTAATTACAGGCTAATAATAGATAGTATAATGGAGAATTCGAACGATTAGTATTATATAATGGTGCATCATAGTTCTTGTTGTAGGAGAAAGTGCTTCCTCATGTAGATGTTTTCACATGGCGCTGAATTGACCGCTTGGGTGGCTTTTCACATTGCATAGATAGTTTTGTTAATGGATCTCACATTGTAGCCTAAGTTACTCTCATACCCATGTCAAACACTTGGCTTTCCGACCAGAGTTTTTGATCCCTTACCTGACACGTCTATATTCACCAAGAGGCCAAGACACTGCAGATTTCTTGAATGACATATTCATAGAGAAGAAATGTCAACTAAGAGGGAAGAAAAAGAGAAAATTATGCGATATATGCTCACATTGTCACACATGGGCATGAGATCAAAATTTTGGCAAACAAATCAACCAGAATTATGCATATATGTATGTGTATGCAAGTCTGCCAAAACCAGGAATATGTTTCATGAATGTCGTTTCCCTGCACCAGTGTCCCGTTCTAGGACTTCTCCCCGTTTCCGAATTTTTTACTATGACCTGTCTCACACTTGGTTATGTACTTGTACCTGACAGTCGGGCACTTCTGTTGAAGTAACACAGGCTGTTGCTGACACAATGTCATTTTACTAAAAAAGGGAAAATAGAAACATCTGCTCTATTATGAAATTGGAAATTGCTTATCCAAATTATACTTGATCCTGGAGCGTTTATCCTCTCTAATAGTAGATTCTCACCATTTTTGAAGTAATGAGACAAAAATGTGGATAATTATTGTTGTTATATGCCAATGATCATTTTTTGTCAATATCTAGCAATTTGGAACAATTATCTTTGTGACATTTATGTAGTCCCTATTTGCAAAAAACCAACACCACCTGTTGTTACCAATGTCCAATTCTCTATCTAAGGTGTGCTCTATGCTCTGATCCGATACTCTGCTGCTCTCTCAAAAACATGTCGTAGTTTTAGTTAATGCAGCTTAATTCATCCAATCGATATATCATACTTGTTTAGGTGCTTAAGAAAGTCTGGTTCCAGATATTTCTTCCAATTATTATTTGTCTAGATGCTTAAGATCAAACTATTAGTGTTTTTAGAACATGTAATTATGTTAAGACCACTTAAACCAACTTAGATCAAGGCCAAAATACTTAATATACAATCCCTCCTTCCCATAGGGACTGCTTGTTCTGAAGATGTATTAACTAGATATTTCGTCCTGCAGATGTGCTTTCTTATATTTATCGGAACAAATGGTGAAACATACTTCAATACGGCGGCTCTTGTCTCTTGTGTTCAAAACTTTCCAAAAAATCGAGGTCCAATTGTGGGCATTTTGAAAGGCTTTGCTGGGTTAAGTGGAGCAATATTGACCCAAGTTTATACCCTCATATACAGTCCTGACCAAGCATCACTCGTTTTTATGATTGCTGTTGGACCAACTATGGTGGTTATTGCCTTGATGTTCATAATAAGACCTGTCAAAGGTCACCGACAAATTCGTGCCTCTGATGGAGCAAGTTTCACATTTGTCTATAGTGCTTGCCTTGTGCTGGCTGCTTATTTGATGGGAGTGATGCTTGTGGAAGATTTAATTGATGTCCGTCATACAATCATCATAATATTCACCTCCATCTTGTTTGTTATCCTGCTGGCCCCTATTTCCATTCCAGTCTCAATGACTTTTACAGAAGAACCAAGACTTTCGATAGAGGAAGCTCTTCTGCTAGAGCCCAAGAAAGAGGAACCCACCAAAGCAGCTGAATCTGATACTGAACTTGTATTTAGTGAGGTTGAAGATGAGAAGCCAATGGACGTAGACTTGCTTCCGAGATCAGAGAGGAAAAAACGAATTGCCCAGCTTCAAGCAAGGGTAGCCCAGGCTGCCGCGGAGGGAGCAGTCAGGGTTAAGAGAAGAAGAGGTCCTCACAGGGGGGAAGACTTCACATTAGGAGAAGCTCTAGTGAAGGCAGACTTCTGGCTTCTCTTTTGTCCGTTCGTGCTCGCTTCTGGATCTGGTTTAACTGTGATTGATAACCTTGGTCAGATGAGCCAGTCTTTAGGCTATGATAATGCTCATATATTTGTATCCATGATTAGCATTTGGAATTTCCTTGGTCGTGTTGGAGGGGGTTACTTGTCCGAGATTGTTGTCAGGTATGACTTCGGTTCACATTTGCTTACTTAGAAGCGTTCTCTTCACCTTAAGAAAAAAAGTTTTAGAAAAAAGGTTCAGATAAGTTCTAACAAGTTTCAATAAGTTCCATTAGGTTTTAAAAATAAGCTACAGTTATTTCTATATGTTCGGATGAGTTCTAAAAAGTTCAGCTAATCTGAATAAATTTAAATCAGATAAGTGAGCAAAATTAATGGTTAAGAGAGCGCACCCTTAATCTCAGTATATTAGATTTGATGCTATGGTACTCAATCTCACCATTAGTGTTGGAAATGGCACATAGGTATGTTTCTAGGTGTAACACAGTATCACTTTATAAAGTTTGCCTTTTCCTTTACTCACCAAGTTGTTCATCTTGGGAGAATAAGCATTTGACCATATACTTAAGGTGAAATAAAAATCAGAGTAAATATACTTGGATGCTATTTCTTGGATCTCATTTATCATCCTGACGTTGATACTTTTGATCAGGGATTATGCTTATCCGAGGCCAATAGCAATGGCTGGGGCCCAAATCATAATGGCAGTGGGACACTTCTTCATCGGTATGGGATTGCCGGGGGCAATGTATGTCGGAACCCTATTGATTGGGCTTGGCTATGGAGCCCACTGGTCTGTAGGCCCTGCTACTGCCTCTGAGCTCTTTGGCTTGAAGAGTTTTGGAGCTTTGTATAATTTCCTTACCTTGGCAAATCCCGGTGGTTCACTTGTGCTCTCTAGTCTAATAGCTAGCAGTATCTATGATCGCGAAGCAGAGAAACAAGAACAGCAGCGTCATCCTCAACTTGGTTCTTTCTTGACTAGTAGTCTTGGTTTGGAAGAACCACCGAAGTGTGAAGGTGCTATATGCTTCTTTCTTACTTCCATGATTATGTCTGGATTATGCATTATCGCAATTATGCTGACCTTGATCCTTGTACATCGGACTAAGACTGTTTATGCTAGTCTTTATGGAAAATCACGTAACTAGTAGACGGGAGACAGGGTATTTACTGTAGTTTTCGTTCTGTTACGTACTTCCACAAGCTTGTGCAAGCTTGTGCTGGACTTCTCGTAATGTGAGATATGATACTCTCTATCAAACCTGTACACTGAGCCGAGAATCTGCATGGAACTTTCCTAGCTCGAAGCTGAAGCAAGTGTATAACTTATTGTTTTGGATGTCAATGCTTTTTTGAAATTGAATGTAAACGAGTGTTTTTGACTCTAGATGTAGCACACTATTTGTCCTCCAATCTTGTGATATACTAGGGAGGTTTATATTATTTGGAATAAGAGTATTCTTCATCTGCATATGTTAGTATGATGTCTCCCATTACCTTACTCTGCTTTGTTTACGGACTTCCTTTCTGATTCATTTAGTCAAATTTCATATCAAGGCTGACGACACAAGGCTCTGATGGCTCTTTTGTTAGGGGATTTTGTCCGAATATATTAGGATCCGGTCTGGTCTGGTCTTGTCTGATTCATTCTGATATCATGGTCTTAGTCGTAAGTACCGATGCAACTTACTATCCCTCTTCTTGATAATGCACAAATCCAATCATTTAGCAAAAAGATTCCCCTATGTAGATCACGTTATTTGCATGCTAAAGCTATTGATTGTAGTGTTGATTTAAGTTTGAATATGTCTAACTTGAATAGAATGGAAAATGATGTTCAGATTAAAAAAATCCTTTTCCTTCTGTTTTCTTGTACGAAATAAATATACTTCATGTTCCTGTCATGACAAAAATGTTATGCATAAGCTTGAGCCTTTGCTTATAGAAGTTTGATGCTGAAATGTTGTTTTATTTTCTATTACGGAATCTAATCATCTACACATATTGAATCCTGTCCTTTAATTAAATTAGACTATGTAGCTATCAAGAAATTGTGGTCCTTAAAGAAATTGATAAAAATGGATTATGTTTAGCCACATTATTCCAAAAACATACCGCAGCAACAGGATGAAGCCAAACACTTGCCGCTTTCGAAACTAGCTTCTCTACCTTATGATCTAATTTTTTCTGACCAAGATATTCTGAAAACTGTCTACCCTGTATGCTGTTATTTTTTTTGGCATCATAAGAGAAAAACAATGGATCAATCTTTTCTGATGTTTAGGTGACCTGTAGTTACAAAAACAAAGAAAGGCTAAACAACAAATTGTTTGTTACCAAACAAGAGAGTGGAATACTCATTGATATAGATAGCTATTGAGCCATATAGTATATTACTAGTATAAATTCTTGTGTAAGCTAAAATTCTAACATCTTAGGCTCTGAAGGCTTCCTTTGACGAATGGTAATGGCGTATATAGATGAGTGTGTGTTATTTTCATTATATCTAGTATTTCAAATGGACCATTAGTATGAATGTATGATCATGTTGGATGTGTGATCTAGTGTTTTGGAATACCGTGTTTATAATGTTCCTAGGCATAAGATATTAGGAGTTCCGTGTCTCTAATGTTCCAGTGTTTAGACCACTAGTATCTTCAAGTTGCATTTCTTTGTGTTCTATAGTTTAGCTATCATCCCATACTATGAATTAAGGTTGACTTGACGCAGATATGAATAATGTATGCTGATATCAATGATATAAGTGTACACCGCAATCTTTGATTCTTAAGGATAGTTCACGGATTTTAGATATGCTTTGATTATTATGCCTAGGATGGTGTTAAAGCTAGTTAGCTCGCAGACTATTTGAGTTTAGCTGAAAATTAAGGCGCGCACAGCTAAGCTTGGCTCGGGATACTCGTGAACAAAATCAAATATCGGCATATGTACATATTTCAGAGTTTAAGGTGTCATAATTAACAAAAATTAGTACAATTTTACATGGATCTCTGATTATTAGAAAAGACATAATTATATATATAAATGTTATACCAAACCAAAGGTACACCCTAGGAGTAAGATGAGCATCTTTCACTGAATTGACCATTTTTCGCTCATTTGAACTCTCCCGAATTTTGCTCATTTCGAGTTTTTCTAATAAACAATGACTAAGTGTAGAACAAAAATTGTAAAAATACAAACTTGGTTACAATTGTTAAACTGCAAGTCTGCAAGTACATTAGTCCAACACGGAAGCGAGGCCCGAAGATACTGATATGGGTATGCTGCTCATAACATGGTATTTCTTAAAGTGTAAAGCACAACAACCTCTGATTAATAAGGATACTTATTACGGAATTTAGCTGTTTTGCATGTTCTGCCGATTGCAAGTTGTAGCACTTAATTCAAGAATGTCTATTTCATCACGAAATGAACTTCATTCCTCCAGTAATTATAGTAACTCACTGTTCTATATTAAGACAACTAGCTTGTCATTTGCTCATTTTATATAGTTGGTGAAGCAGACATTTTTTTGCCATATATAGATTCGCAAAGAAACACGCAACTCGTTTCAGAAAATGCACACTTGTCTACTTTGGCATCTCAACTTTCTGATTGTTATTATCGTCTGCACATAAACAAAAATTGTCTGTCTAAGGTAAGACTGGCTAACATATTAGCTGACCGTAAGCTGACCGTAACATTTTTAAAGATTGACTTTCAAAAACATTAAGGTAAGACATTCTACATTGGCAGATAAACTTAGCTTATAATGCCAGTTATATAATGAATATTACACTTTTTACAACTTAAGAGAAAGAGGAAATCATCTTCAGACTAAATGATCAGTTAAAGGCTGCACAGTTTCGCCTGATTTCACCTTGATTACCAGTTTTCACCCCGACTCTACCAAGCTTTCTTATTGCAGTTATAAAAGCAGCGTTGAAATTTCCAGGATTGTTTGCAAAATCGATAACTGTAGGTCGAGAAGATGGGTTAGTGAAGAGCTCCTGATCTGAGGTAAACATCCCTCGTCCTGCAACCAAGTCCTGATAATACTTATTGTCGAATGTTGTTGGGGTTATAGAGTCCATGTTCACGACTATGTTTGGGTCTACATTCGTTGGGCATTGCTGCTTCAACTGTTGAGCATATGTTGGGTTCATGGAAGGGTCAATGGGGTTGGATGGGGAGAAATTATAAATTCTGTTTGAGAATTTCGAGCAGTGAGCTGCGCCTAAGGTGTGAGCACCAGACAACGCAACCAGATCAGTTTGTGTCAGATTGTGCTTCGCGAACATGGTTAGTAATTGACCAAAGTTGAAGGTTGGTTCTGGTAGGTTTCCTGAGACATCTGATGCCTTAGACCTGAGCCCATCTCGACGTCCAAGTTCTACATTGAATGAAGGTCCTCCTGTCTGAAAACACATCATTGTTTAAGCAATCAAAGCAATTTCAAGAACAGAGAGAGTTAATTTCCTTTTATTTGAACTATTTTGTGGTAAATTTGACATTTGCACTATTAACATACCAAACTCTGACTATACATTTTTAACTTGCTGTCAATTTCTAATCACTTATTTTCATTATAGTACCCATAATCATATTGCTTATTTAAGTTCCTGAATTAAAGAAGGTTACCAAGACTATAACATCTCTGGTAGCAAGAGCCAAAACGTCAGCACAAGAGACTACACCAGGGCATGCAGCCTCGACTGCTTGCTTTGCCTTAATGACCGTGTCAAATCCATCTCCTGCTAACGAGAGATCATCCGGTGAATTCTTCTCCGCATCTCCAATTGGTGAGAAAATCATAACTGAAGCATCACAACCCTGTACCAAAAATGAGGATGAGGTAATCACTCTTTAACAGATGAACAATGAGTAAATTAAACTAGAAGCAGCTTATGTGTTTACATGAATGTATGCTGCCTAAAGATGTAGAGTACTTGATCAAGACTCAGGAGTAGTCCTTTAAAATATACTACTATGCTCTATGTCTCTGTTACTTTTGAGAAAAATGCTGATGACAATTTTTGGAAGTTCATAAACGACTAGTTTTAGGGTGTTTTGCAAAATTGCTTGGTGGAAAAAAAATGAAATTTTTTGTGTTTTTAAAGACCGCTCTATTTATTCGCTATCATCTAAGCAGTAGAATTTTTCATTGCATAAACCATTGTATTTTATACATAACTCATCCAAATACTCATTAGTCATTAACAAATAAAAAGGTTGTATTGTCATGTTGTGTAACCGTTACGTAGAAAAACTCCTGCTAAACTAGGTAAAAAGCACAAAATATATTAACATAGGAGACCATTACCTGGACGAAACAATCATGAAAAAACATACGAAGAGTTGCCTGAGCTGTTATAAAAGTTTGCCTGTATTTCTTCGCAACAGCCTGTCTAACTACACTTTCTAGACGCGGGCAAGAAGTGGCGTAGAAATTTTCAGAGAGTTGAGCTTCTCCTCCATGAATAAGCATGATCATAATGATCACCAAAACTAAGCAGAGTCTTTTGCACCCTACCATTTTCATCTCTTCTTTAAATTGTGATATCATGAATTCATGTATATTTAAAGGTTGTTAAGTGGAAGTAATAAAGAAAGTTGATGAAGAGAATATAGTGTGTGATTACTGACTTTGCACTTTGGTCTAAGCATTGAGCTTATTATAAAGCCTATTAAGTGAGTTAGTGGTAGTGTATTTTTGCATTTGGCTGCTGAAGAGTCAATAAAACTCAGCTACAGGACACGCCAGGTTTGTTCTCTCCTAGATGGTTCTCCATGCACAAAATAGGAAAGGTCAGATTGGGCAACCTCATAGCTCATACAGCCTGGATTTTTGGCATAATTTTCTCCCTTCTTGTTGAAGTATGTTTTTTTAATACATACTACCCTGTTTCATGCCAAAAAATAGCTTTAATGAGTTTAGGGGCCTCGGAAAGGTTTTATTTAACTCATTTGATCTCATCGTTGTTAACCTGAATTCTGATTTTCTTTCCTTATGCAAAAAATAACATGTCAATAGAAAGTGTTTACCGTATGATTTTTGATGACCAATAGCAGCTCGTTATATTGTTGTTCATTGATTCCTATTATCATTTAATATCACATCTAAAATGCTAATAGATGTTAATTAAATATATATCGAAAGTAAGTTGTAGGAGTGGAGTTGCATTGCTAATCGTATTGGTATTGGTATTGGTATTGAACTTGTTTGCAAAATTATACTAAAAAATTGTTGTTGTTTACTATTGACCTCCTCCACATGATCCAAATTTGGGGAGGAAGTAAATTTGGCGATACTTACGATAGAAAGAAAAATAAGTTATACGTCGTTTAGAAATAAAAATGTGAAAAACAGTATAAATTGGTACTTTTTATGTTCTTTTATTCTTATAATACTTGTTCTTCGTGTTATTTCATACTCAAATTTTTTATTAGGAAAGAAAATATAGGTTAAGCCTTAATAACCGACCTACCTAAAATATCTTCATGGAAGATTGAAGAAAAATAGGACCAAACAAGGAAAACCTATAAGAAAGCAACTTATCCATAAAACCCTTCCGACCAATAAATATTGTCCGGCTAGTTAAATCTACATGGGAGTTACCTTTACCAAAGTGTACAATAACATTATCCCCTCAAAAAAAAGGTGTACAATAACATTATTATGCACCTGATGCATACTAGACTCAAGCTAGTTATCAATTCCCTAAACAAATTAGTGATTGTAAGAAAGATTACTCAAACTATAACATGGTATCGCCCATACTAATACCTAATTTCATGTAAAAGTCACAACACAAATTCTCCATATGATCCAATTGTATAATTTGCAATGCTAATAAACAACAGAAAAGAAAAAGACATCGTTTGTACCGTCTCATTTGGCGCACAATGGGCTTGGTGCAATTTGGTTTATAAGATATATTTATAATCTCCATTATTTCCACTAATGGTCCATAACGCATTTAATCTATTTATAAGTAACATCCTAATCATTCTTGATTTTTCAAATAGGGGTGGGTGGAATTTTTGTTATTCTATCTATAGACTCTAGACTGACGTATAGGTTTTGAGCATGCAAGTGATGGGCCGGTGGCTTGTACCAAAAAACTTGACATTGACACATTAACAAAACCCACCATTATTCTTGACACTTTATTAGAATTGTACCCCCTTTATATGCTTGCTTCTTTACATCAAGGAAATGGACTCATATTTTCAACTTGGTTCTCATTTGCCTTTTCCACAAGAGTCCCTTGATCATAGTAAGCTTGCTCATCTTTTTTTTGGCAGTAGACATTATTTGAGTTTGTCATGGAAAATTTCTCATCTATTTCTTGTATCATATAGAGTTACTACTTAGATCACAAAAGGTTGGTGGACCCATATACTAATAATAATTAATTTCACAAGTTGGGATACTTTTCTAAAGACAAGTGCTAATAACTTTACATTGGACCGAGTGTTACATCGACTAGAAGTTGTACCAATAGGAAAAGAACAGAGTTGGAATGATGAAATTTTTAAAAGAAATTGATGGAGACCAAGTATGATTTTAATAGCCATAGAGGTTTTGAGAAGCATTTGAAGAATATGGATTTGTGGAAGCATACTCAATAACATTAGCTAGGTTGATAGTTTTGGAAAAATAGAACTTTTATTGATGACTAGGGGTGTGCCCTTTGCGCATGAATTCTTCTAATTTAATTGAACTTATGTAATCTGAACTGAATTTATTAGGCTTGATTGAATCTTGTCACCTATTAATTTTCCATTGATTGCATGTGATCAGTCCTAATTGAACCTAATATGATTTGAAATATTCTCTTTGTTTAAGGAAGCGGATCCATCTTTTAAGATTATAATTTGGCATTGTTGATATTTTCCTTTTACACATGACCTGATCAACATTGACTGTATTTACTTATGACTAAGAGTGTAACTATGTACTTGAATTTATCCAAGATGAATTGAATTAAACTTATTAGACTTGAATGAACCTAATTAGTTGATCACCCTCTATCACCTTATGTTCACACATGACTTGATCAACCCTGATTAGATCTGATCATACTTGAAATCCTTTTTCCTTGAAGTGAAGAGAACACAACATAAATTGAAACATTTTCTTTGTTTATGCAACCAAATCCATTTTTAAAGATCAATATTTGGCACCATTATTATCTTCCTAGCATCTAAGTTATTGAACTTATCAAGCTTGCTTGATGTAGTTGGTTGGGGTATTGGGGATTCACCTTGTATCCTAATGGTCACAAGGTCGATTCCTCCCAACCGCGGTGCTTGGGGGTAGGAATTCCCTTACCATCCCCACTACTCCTCAAGTACCTGCCCGACAAATACTAGACCAAGACATCGTGCGAGTTGAGGTATGGACATCGTCCTCTTCCTTACCATCCAAAAAAGTTAATGGAACGTTGGTGCAATAAACTTTGTAAACATGACACTATGAAACTACCCAATCGTCTTGGTCCAGGCCAATAAAACACGTCACTTCAGCTCCACGTGAAATGAATACATATAACGGGCCTATTGTCCCCACTCCCCAACTTATTTGCAGTCAAATTCAGTCTAACTCCATTCAATTTAGTTCGATCTAACTTTATTTAGTTTTTTTGTCAGAAACAACCTTTTATAATCACTTTTTTGCGAAAAACAACCTTTTAATTTTTTTTTTTGCAACTTACAACCTTAAACCAAATTTTTTTGTGAAATGAAGCCTGTTATCAAGTTCCGTCATTGACTGTTAATTGAAAGCCATTGAATGTTATGTTATTGTTTAATTTCCTTTCTGATTTTCATTCCCTCCTTTTTTTCTCCCACTGAACCCAAAACCCTTTGTCTTCTTATCTCTCTCTTTCTCTCTCTAGCTTAACTCTGCAACACTACTCCATAGCCTCATCATTTCTTTTGTTAAAAACCTAATTAAATCTACAATTTTGCATTATAGGGCAGAGAGTAACACTGATTTTTTCTTTTCTTCAATAGATAAAGGGAGAAGCAGAAAAAGGACTTCAAGAGGGGCGAGTTACTCAATCATACAAAAACCCAGGTGCATTTCCTTTCTTAAACCCTAGAATGCGTGATTAATTGGTAATATAAGTTAAGGTTATCGGAGAAACAACCCTCACATTTCACCATTGTTGAAGAAGGGAATGAGAAATTTCTGATTTTGTTGAAGAAGAACCCTAATTCTGGTTTTGGGGAAGAATGATTTTGGGGAGGCAATTTGTTTTATAAGGCAAATGAGGGGTTCAGTTGGGGAAAAGGAGAGAACGAAAATCTGAAAGGAAATTAAACAATAACTTAACAGTCAATGGCTTTCAATTAACAGTCAATGACGGAACTTGATAAAAGGTTTTATTTCAAAAAAAAATTGGTTTAAGGTTGTAAGGTGCAAAAAAAATTAAAAGATTATTTTTCGCAAAAAAAGTGATTATAAAAGGTTGTTTATAACAAAAAAAAACTCAATTTTATACTTCATTTTAAAAGGAAGCGATTTAAGGGTGTAAATGAGTAAATTTTTCGACGGAATTTTAATACAAACAAAAATGAGATACTATATTACTTGATAAGCGTGAAAAATAAAGTCAATCACTTTCGTTTACTTTCAATTTAGTTCACAAATTTCAGCCGAAGAAACCAGACCTTCCTGCCCGGGATTCAAAAATGGTTCAAGCCCTTCAACGGCAACAAATCTGCACTTAAACAAAATCAGACTGTAAATAAAACGGTAGTATACAAATACAAATTAGAATACCCTAGAAATGGCGATGGAAATAGAAGAAGGTAAATCAGAATCAGAGTTCCCATACTGGAAATCTGTTCTTCGGAAGTTCGCTCCTGATTCTCCCTTTTTCACTTCCGGCAACATTGAGCGACAACTTCTTGCTAAACAGGTTCTTCTTTTTTTAAAAAAAGCTTTGTGAAATTTCAGTATTTCTTCTATTATCTGATAGATTTGTTTAAAATTTGTACTAACTGTAATGGCGATATGATTGTGTGTTTTTCCTTTGTGTTTGAGTTAGGTTTGATTACTTAATTTTTTTTGAAAATTGTGATTAGTTGATGAGAAACTAGGTTATCTAATTAGGGTTTATTGTTAGCGATTGTCGAAATTATCAGTTATGAAGCTGAAAGCTCACTGTTTAGGCGTCATTTGGCTGTTCTTAATTCGGCTTTTGTATGAATTGGAGCTTAAATTGGCCAATTCTTTGTTAGAGTTGAAATAAATACTTTTTTAACTTGCTTAGCTGCGTACAAAAAGAAGCTTGAGCTGTTACGAATCGCACCGGGACTTTGAATTCCGTTGACTAGTAACTTAGGTCTGGCCTTAAGGAGAATTTGAGACCAACATTGTACGTTGTGATTCCTTGAAATTTTTTTAGGAAGTATTCAAGAGCTTTTTTAACCTAATTTGGGAGTATATGTCGAGTATGAAGATATTGCCGCTGTAAACACAAATTTTAACTAAGTGTGCAAGACAGAGTCTAAGATAAATGTAAATTTCACTGCCTACAGCCGCGTTGTCCCAACCTCTCATAACTAAGAATTTTATGCTTTCCTTATATGCAAACTAGTATGATTTCCATCCTCCCCCTTTACTCATTCTAAGCTGAGGCATTGGTGTTGGTACTAGAACATTTCACAACTTAGGATATCACATAATGGTAGGGATAGTATTGGTTTGAGGTGGAGGGAGACAAGAATACCAAATGAGGGCATTTATCATGAAAGTGAAATACTGAAATCACATAGTTCGTGATACTGCAGAACTAGTCGATTAGTCATTGGTGTTGGTACTGGAACATTTCACAACTTAGGATATGACATAATGGTAGGGATAGTATTGGTTCGAGGTGGAGGGAGACAAGAATACCAAATGAGGGCATTTATCATGAAAGTGAAATCACATAGTTCGTGATACTGCAGAACTAGTCGATTAGTCATCTACAATCTCTGATTTGCATGATTTAACTGTTAAGTGTCCGTTTCTTTTCTGTTTTAGGTAAAGTTGTCCCTTGTCATGGTGGTATTGATCACGTAATGCTTTGTTATTAACACATAAGTTTTTTTTCTTTCTTATGTGTGACTTAATTTCCATATCCAGATCGCACTGGACTTGACTGTGGATGAGAAGCTACAACTTGTTTACTTGGGAGATGATGAAAGGTAGTGCTTAACAATCGATTTCTTCAAATGTCTTTCTTTTTCAATTTGAGAACACCCCTCAATGGTAGATTCAAAGTTTTTTCCACCCATGGGGTAATTCGCTCAAATGCTAGAATGTGTTATTCAAATTTGCTATGTCACTTAAAAAGATTCTTCCGTTTTCCAACTGGCTGTGTAAGCACAAATGTGATTAGTAAAGAGGAAGTCCTGTTTTCTGTTAGTTTAACTTGGTGATTCATGTTTCTTATGCCATTTGGCTGTCCATACTTTCCTGATTCCCTGACTGAAACTGGGTTACGAGTTCATATTGAGTGTGCATTACATATCCTGCTCTATCCTCTGAGGAATTGCTTACAATGACAGGTGACCAGTTAGATTTTTAATACACCATCAAAGTTCTCGATTTATCTGATTTCTAAAATTTTCTTTTCGATTATATTGCTTCATCCTGAATTCCTGATCGTATAATCACATGATAAAATAAATACGTGATTGCAGGGAGATTTTCTGTCCTATTGTTGGCTGTGGTGCACGGTTAAATTCATTAAAGGGCTTTGAGGATCACTATAATACATGCCATACTGCATCCTGTTCGGTGTGCCGTAAAGCATATCCAACACAGCGCTTGCTCAGCATACATGTGTCTGAAGTGCATGATTCTTACTTTAAGGCCAAAGTTGCAAGGGGTTTTTCCATGGTAATTACTAATTTTCCCCTTTATATTTGCTCGCTTAAGGCTACGAAATGGAACTTGAGTGTGTTTATAGATGATTGACTGCAAAAAGAATTGCCAAAGGGACAGAACATTGATGGTTGTCAATATGTACTTTCTAAAAGCTGTGACAAATACTTGTTGATTTTTATGCACATATTGTGCAAGCCTTGTTCTGATCTCAAGTTTAATGTTTGGTCTCAGTATGAATGCTTGGTAGAAACTTGTGGGTTAAAATTCAAAAGTTACAAAGCTCGGCATCAACATCTTGTAGACAAACACAAATTTCCTATTACATTTGAGTTTCACAAAAAAACGCACCTGTCTAAGAAACAGAGACTAAAACACCTGGGTAAACAAGCTCCTTGCAAGGCGGAAGCTTCAAATGCAATGGTGTTAGAAGATGATGACACCTTAGAAGGCCTTACTTCTGCTATATCCCGATTAAGTACCTCTGACTCTGTGCCATCATCTATAAGTTTTGGCCGTCGTCACAACCGTGGCTTAACCTTTGTTCCTCGGTCTGTTCAACGTGAAAGAAGGCCAGGCTAACAGCGAGTAGATAGAACACATGTAGTTTGATCAATGTTTCTCTTGTAACTAACAGCGATGCTATGTTATCATTATTCTTGCATTAGTTTTGTTTTCTCCTAACCTCCTTGTATCCTATTTCCTCAAGTTATCTATCTGGTTTATAGAACATAAACTGTGCAAGCCCAAGTATAACTGAAAATTATAAAAATCTTATAATTGTGAAACCCCGTTTGCATGTAGAACTGTGCATTTCATTTTCACCTAGATACTTCATCTGTTTCTAAATAAGTGACACACTTCATCTTTTCACATTTGTCAATGTATTATTTTAATCATTAATATTTACAATTATCAATTAGTAAAAAATTATAAAAAGTTGATATTAAAAAAAATCACATTGACACGACTCTAACAAGATCTCACATGACTATGTTTTGTTGCTAAAATGTAAACCACCAAAGATAATTAAATTCTAAACTATGAATATTAAATACTATTCAAATGTATCACTTATCTAGAAATGGAGGAAGTATATTAAGAATCACATATGCACGATTGCATGAGCATAGACGTTTGTGAGGTGCGTAATAAGGGATAGTTAATCTCAGATAGATGCGAAGTTGAATTTTATACAGAACGGAGGTGGATTTATAATTAAAACAATTTAATGAAAAATTTACTTCACAATAGCAGTTAGTCTTGTAAGTTGTAAGAGACCACCTACTTTTAAATTAAAATTAGGTAGTGGCCTAAGTCCAACGTGAATAACAAAATGTATAGGAATAATGTTGGGTTAGAAAGAGGTTGAGTGGGCTTGTTAGTAGAATATGTGGGATTAGGGTGGTCTAATTTTAACATAATATTAGATCATCTTTTTTAATAATTTGTGTCACAATAGATTGACCATAAATTGTTTATGAATGATTCTTTAAATGTATTGGTATCTCCGTTGAAATACAAATTAACAAAAGAGATTACATTCCATCGTCAACATGGAATCAGAAGTTTCCACCTGTCGAAATTAGAAATCTTCCTTTCTCTCTCTAAAAACTGAGAGCCTCTTACTCTCCATGCAGAGTTAGAGTTCCTTCCCCCCTGCTATTTTCTTCTTCCCTCTTTTCACTCATGCAATCTAATAATAACAACCCCTCAGTTAACATGGAACCTCATTCCTTCCTCCCTCCTTTACCTGGTCGAAATTGTCAAATAGGTCATATCATAAAAGTAACCCCTTTTGATCATCTTCCTGTTGCTGATATGCTCAAATTTACGGTGGTCGGAAAATTTCGTGATTATCGAGTCTTTGATCAAGAAGACGTTGATGCCTGGGTAGAACATCATTGGACGACAAATGGTCGTATTCAAGTGCGCAAGGTGGGTAAATTTTATCTCTTTATGTGTAGTCATGTTGAAGATTGTGAGGGTCTCAATAATCTGGGTATGGCTAACTATCAAGGTGCTATGATGGTGTTTAATGCAATGAAATCCAAGATGTCTCTTTCTTCCATGAAGTTTAACTATGCTCCTATTTGGGTTCGTTTGGAAGGCATTCCAACCTTGTATAATTCGGTTACTGTTGCTCGTAGAGCGCTTGAGAAAGTTGGTTTTATTTTCCGTTTTGATAATCATTCAAGATCTGGTTCAGTTTTGCCTTTTTTACGTGCACGTATGTGGATTAAGCTTGATAAACCTTTGGTTCCGGGTTTCTTTGCGGATCTTCCGGATGGATCTCAAAGTTGGGTTTATTTACGTTATGAAGGGGTGTTTGTTTTTTGCACTAAGTGTGCATGCATTGGCCATCTCACTTCGAGATGTAAGCTATCTTTTATGGAGGCCGAAGCTAAAATTTCAGCTCGTTTACGTCATCTGGGCACCTCACCTCAAGAATTTCTCATTCAGGAAGCTACCACTCCTTTGTACTCCAAGAAAATCATGGGTTTGAAGCGTTCTGAGCATTTCCATACAACTAGGGTTGATCTCTCTTTTCCTAAAGTTTCTCATTCCTCAGAATTTTATCATGAAACCACTTCTTCTTCTTCGGGGGATGAAGATGATGATAATAACTCTCTACCACGGATTAGGGAGATTGGAGGTCCTTCGTCAGATGCACCACCAAAACGCCCTGTTTCCTCGTCGAAATCTAGTTCTGGCTCAGCTTCCCCCACTTATGAGCCACAATATCACTCCGATTCCCCATCTTGTCATGTTACTAGTTGTCATACTGGTTGTGATATGCAACACTTACTCCTAGTGGAAGAGCCACCTAAAGCTATGTCCAACAGCTATGATATGGCCACGTCAGATCATCTAAAGCATAAGGGTGTCTTGGGTAAAAGACAGGGTCAATTGTTGACTGGGTTGCATGGCAAAAAGCGACGTGGCGCGTCCCCAACTATTCTCCACACAGCTCATGCGTGTCAAGCTCTCTCCTCTGGTAATCAAATGGCTGCATTATTGAATCTCAATCTTCAATGGGATTTCCTTTGCTGAACACGGTAAGTATTAAAGCTTGAGGTGTTTTAGCTTCCATTCCATTAATGCTCTATTACTTACTAGCTTCTAGGGCTATTAAATGCCAAGCTCTACCTCCTTTGGGACTGCCACCTACAAACATACTCTCCTCTTTATTGATTTTTGCATGCCGCCAACTCCCCTTCATAAATACAACTGCCTCTTTCACTCCTCTTCTCACTGATAATTCCTTACTTGGTCAGAAGCTCTCTCTCTCTCCTAGGGCTCTTCTTTTTTCATACCAAATAATCTCCTCACCTTTCCTTTTTAATCTTCTCATGGATTCGCTGATCAAGTTTTTCGGTTGTGCTGAGTATGAAATTGTTAAGAAATATCTGGGTACTAAGAAACGTGGTCGAATTCTTTTCGACATGGATGAAGCTAACTCTTTTTATCTGCAACCTACGGATTGACTCCTCGTTCCTTCCCAGCCAGACTTTGACCCCTTTCTTCCTCCACAAAATGACATATCTGATTCACTAGGGCTGAATCTACCTACTGCAACCGACACCCGCAAGCCCACCATTTTGGTACAAGCTTTACCTACCCCTCTTGTTCCGGGTTGTGTGCCCCCCCATCTCCAATGTCCAGTTTGAGGGTTTCAGCTAGTCTTGATGAGTTCCATTCATGTGGGTCAGACGTGGAAGCTTCGATCTCTCGTAAGGTTAAGAAACTCAAGATTGAAAAACCGGAATCTTCCACTACTTGTACCCGTTTAAGGAGACGTGTTGCTAGGCTGGGCGAGAAGCGCGCCTTTCTGTTTGATTTGGCTTCAGCGAAATATTATGAAGATGGTTGTATCAGTCCTGAAAAGCGTAGGAAGCGTCAGAAGAAGTACTATGGAAAATCTGGTTGTTTAGCTAAGCTCAAGTTTGGCCTTTCGGAAGGCGATGAATGGATGGACGAAGATGGAAGTGGTGCGGCTGACCTCAAACAGCCTTTGAATGGAAAATGAAACTTTTCAGTTGGAACGTGCGCGGGGCCATGAAAGACGCACCAGTAGCCCATTATCTAAGTTATGTTTTTAGGTTGTTTATTGTTGATGTTTTTTTTTATGTGAAACGCTTTGTAAGGTGGCTCATTTTGAACCCGTAGCTACCCGATTAGGTTATCCTAATACTTTTGGTGTAGATGTTAATGGTCGAAGTGGGGGTGTAGTTGTTTGTTGGAAACCCACGGTGGACTTGCAAGTTGTAACTTCAAGCTCAAACTTCCTTCTGTAATATATGTATGCTACAGTTTGAGTATCTTGCCCTTTTCCTATATGGCACTCCTCGACAGGAGGACCGAAAACCCCTTTGGGATACTCTTACCCGTTGTTGTTTTGATGGTAGAAAAAAATCGTTATTATGGGGGTCTTCAATAAAATTGAATTTCTTAACCAAAAAACTGGGGTTTGCCATCCATTCCGGGAGCAATGGATTTCTCACTTTGGAGATTGCAACATAACTTGTTTGAACTCCCTTATCATGGACCTCCTTTTACCTGGACGAATAACCAACTGGGTAACCACTGTATTTTTGAACGCCTCGATAGGGCATATTGTGATGATGATTGGAGATTAGTTAGCCTGATGCTATGGTCTGGAATTTACTAATTTTCTTGTCTGGCAATGCGCCTATAGTTTTAGATTGTCAACCATCACAAATTGCATGTTTACGCCCATATAAAATGGAAGCTTGGTGCCTCCAATTTGATGATATCCATAAACTCATAATGACTGGATGCCATAAGCCATGGCAAGGCTCTGCAATGTTTG
This sequence comes from Patellifolia procumbens, assembly GCA_947645195.1. Taxonomy (NCBI): domain Eukaryota; kingdom Viridiplantae; phylum Streptophyta; class Magnoliopsida; order Caryophyllales; family Amaranthaceae; genus Patellifolia; species Patellifolia procumbens. The sequence continues at coordinate 9,921,572 of CANSGD010000144.1, forward strand.
TTCTTTCACGTTGCCTTAGGGGCATCAAAGATCGATGTCAAACATGGTGTTTGGATTATCGACGACAACATGGGTTGCGTTGGGGTGAGGTTACTGAACACCTTTCTCATGTCCAGCGATTCCTTACGGAGGATAATATGCATAATGAGCTTCCTGTTAGGAAAGATTATGAAAATCAAATTACCTTCCAATGGTTGTATTGGAAACAACGGGCAAAATCCTCGTGGGACCGGTTTGGCGACTCTTCATCTGGGTTATTCTTCTGCAGCGTCAAACAACCCACGGGTCGTAATCTTATAAAAGCCATAAAGAGTGATAACGAGGAATGGGTTACAAATGAGTCTGGCATCCACAATATATTCCATGACTACTTTACAAGCATTTTTATCCCTAAACCACGTACCGAACCCCTTTCTACTTGGGATGACTGGCTTCGGGATCTTCCTACTTTATCAGTTGAACAACAATGTGCCTTGGTAGTGCCTATTACTAGTGATGAGATTAAGAAAGCTTTGTTTAGTATGCAATCTATAAAAACTTTGGGGCCTGATGGTTTCCCTGCTTTATTCTTCAAAAATCAATGGCATGTCATTGAGGAACAGGTGGTATCTGCTGTTCAGGCTTTCTTTGGAGGCGGACACATGTTGCGGGAAATGAATCGCACGTACTTAGCCTTGATCCCAAAAGTGTTACACCCAACTAAAGCTATGGAATATAGACCAATTAGTTTATGTAATACAATTTACAAAATCATCTCCAAAGTTTTAGTTAACCGTATGAAACCTATCCTCCCGTCACTGGTGGATGAGACACAAAATGCTTTTATTCCAGGACGGCTAATGAGCGGCAATGTGTTATTAGGCCATGAGCTTATTCATTGGATGAATAATAAGCGCAAAGGTCAAGATTCTTATGCTGCCCTAAAAATTGCTTTAAACAAGGCCTACGATAGGGTTCGATGGGATTTCCTTGCTGCTACACTCAAAAGCATGCATTTCCCAGCTATTTGGATTGGATGGATTATGCAATGTGTCCAGACTGTTTCTTTCTCCATTTTGATCAATGGTGTTCCTACTACCCCCTTTCAGCCGGAAGTAGGACTAAGACAAGGCGACCCACTGTCCCCCTACCTTTTCCTTTTATGTATGGAAGTTTTGGGTCGCAGGATTACACATGATCAAAAAGCTGGACATATTACTGGCATCAAGATTAGCCTGACAGCTCCTTCTCTTTCACATCTCTTCTTCGCTGATGATGCACTTCTCTTTTTCCGTGCTACTCAAGCCTCTTGCCAACACATTCGTACCTTGTTGGATAACTTCTGTGCTTTCTCGGGAGAAATGGTCAGCCTGTCCAAGTCTTCTGTCAAGTTTAGTCGTAATACCTCCGAGTATTTCATTACTCATCTCCGTCAGCCCCTTGATGTTCCTTCCATTCCTGGGCTTCCTACTTATCTAGGTTTTCCTTTGGAGGTAACAGGTAAGTCTGTTAGTTTATTTTCCTTTCTTCATGATCGAATACAGCAAAAGATCTCTTCTTGGAAGTTCTCTATGCTTTCTCAAACTGGTCGATTACTTCTGGTTAATTCTGTTCTCAGTACTATGTTTTCTCATCTTATGTCGGTTTTTTGCTACCTCAAACTGTTCTCAAAAAAGTTAGTTCTTCTCTGCTACGTTTCTGGTGGGTTGGTGCTTCTGATAAACGACCATTATACCTATGTAAGACTGAACTTCTACAGTATCATCGATCTAGTGGTGGTCTTGGATTACGAAATCTTAATGTCCTCAACCAAGCTACGCTCTTTCGCACTGCTTGGCGCAATCATCATTATCCTCACATTTTGCTTAGTAAAGTTTTCTTTGCTAAGTATGGAGACAGTCCGCTACGTCATAATGGTTCCTTTTCTACTACCCCCTCCTGCTGCTTTCGTGGCTTAGTAAAGGTCAGCCGGGATTTCAGACAAGGGTTGGCTACTCGCATCAATACTGGTACCCATACATCCATCCTTGCTGATCGTTGGACTGGGTTGTCTCATATTACGTTCAAGCAAGGTCCCTCTCCTCAACTCTCTCGGGTTAGTGAACTCTTGACTCAACAAGGCTAGTGGAATGCTCTGTTGATTTGGAAATCCTTTACCTCTATTACTGCACGCCGCATCCTTGCCCTTCCCCTACCTCCTTCACCACAGGACGATGAGCTTTTTTGGGCTTCAACCACTAATGGTGCTTATACTACTAAGTCTGGTTACTGGTGGCTTCTACAAAACCGTCTACCACATCCACCACCCTCTCCTTTCTAGCGTGTTTTCTGGAAACAGAAGCTCCCCCCTCGTTGGCAAACTTTCCTTCGACGCCTTCTCCATAACGCCCTTTCCACAAAGGATAATTTAAGAAAGAGATCTTTGGATATCTCTTCGGTGTGTCCCCTTTGTAACCAAGCAGAAGAAACTGGAATGCATCTTTTTCGTGACTGCATGATCACTACAAGAATATGGGCTGCCTCTCCTCTTGGCATTCGCTCCATGGTCAGCCATATGGGACTTTCGGATTGGATTAAAAGTTTTTTTCTCTATCTTGCTCGACAACCAACATCAGTATGCCCTGCTACGTTTACATTCGTTGCTGTGCTCTGGACTATTTGGTGCTAATACCGTAATGAAGTGATCTTCAATAACATACCAGCTCAGATGATCCAGCTCCTTCACCTACACATTCAATGATATCTTCCTTGTGTCACTATGATTGCTTCCACACCTCTAACCATGGGTAGGCTCCCGCAAGAAGAAAGGCGCTTTCAAATGGGCCTCCAGCCCATGGAACCTGATCTCCGGCTAGTTGTAGATGGGGATTGGAAGCAACACAAGAATGGTACTACTACTACAGCGGTTGGATGAGAACTACATGCACCTTCTCAGACTCTTTCGGTAGCCACCTGCGTTCTTGCTTTATCTCCCTTTCATGCTGAACTATTGGCACTCTATGCAGGTCTGCAAGCAGCGGAAAAGTTTGGGGGGCATCTATGGGTTGGGGTTGACTCCCTTCTTGTTGTTTCCTCCTTGAAGCATCAAGAATCATGCGACCCTCTTTGCGTCAACTTACGGCGTCGAATTCTCCTTTTAGTTTCTTCCTTTGCCTCTTTTGTTTGTGTAAAGGTTAATCGTAGTGTTGTCCAAGTGGCCCATGACTTGGCTTCTAAGGCTCGTCGGGACCACTTTTTTTAGCATCTTGCTTGTACTCTTGTCAAAAAAAAAAAAAAGAGGTTACATTCCATCAAGACAAGATAACACTTTTGATTTCCTTTATAAAAATATGAACCGTTAGATGGCTTGAGTAGTTGAGTGTAGCCTTTGAGAAACTCTTTTCATTTCAATGTTTAGGTTGGATGAATATTATTTGGACACCTGGTAAGATGGTCCTTTAGATGCTTACTCCCAACTCCCAAGTTATAGTGAAGAAGTTTAAGTTAATTAGTTCAACATGATCGTCAAGTATTGAGTTTATTATTGTTAATGTTGTTAATGCATGTATTTTACTTATTAGGAAAAATTGTATTAAATAAGTCAACCTTTTACCCATTTTCTTATATTAATTTTACCTTTGGATTATTCTGGAATGAGTTAAGCTTATAGGGGTATCTTTCCAAATTGAATCATGACCGATTAGTAATCTATTTAACAGATTAAATAAAGCAAATGTCGATATATAATTGGTCATACTTTTTTATATTAAATTTACTTTGTTTAATTTCATTTTAATATAATTTTTTAAAAAGAAACTCATCCTACCTTCTTTCACTCTCAACCCTCCTCACAACCCTTCCTCCCTTTACTCCTCCGTAGACCACACAACTCCATCAAACTCCACCGATTAAACTCCACACCCTTCCTCCCAAGCACCACATCAAACTCCACAGTCCACACCACTCCATCTCCACAACCAATTACAACCAAAAAGCCAACACCAAAACCCCAGCCACCAACCCAAAACAATCCAACCAACCACAAACACCACCACTACCTAGCCCGCCAAACCCTTCTATCCACGCAATACGATGCCGCCAATAAGAAGAAGGATACCTTATCCATTAAAAAAGGACCAAGCCATTTGAAGAAAACAAGAGCTAAACCACCTAAAAACACGAACAAGAAGAACAATTTAATCCATTTACATATAAAACAACATCGAATTCTCGGCGTTACAGGCTCTGATATACAATCCTCCATTGAAACTCCTTCTTCTTCGTGTTGCCCTAAATTGACATAACAATCATTTTTATCAGAAATACTCAAAGTAAGCTCAGGTACAGCAATAAAGTCATCATTATCACCATTGCCGACAAAAGTCATCACCTTTTGCCGGCGATCGTCGGGATAATTCAGTTTCCACTGGTAAAATTGAGGGAATTCGATCAATGAAATTGGAAACCCTAGAAAAAGAGAGAGATGGATGAATTTGGGGAAAACTGAAACAAAAAAAAACGTTTGTTTATGTGATTGAAGAAGAAGATAGAGAGAGAAATGATAGGAGATAATCAACGAATCAATTTGTGTTATTGTTGGGTGATTCGTTAAAGTAACAATTAGCCCCACCTGTTTCTCTGTTTTTTTATGAAAATTCTGTTAGCTGTTTATTATTGGGGAAAATGTGGAAATGTTTTTAGTGGAGGGAGAAAGGATTTGGGTGTGGATGGGGGAGAAAGGGTTGGGGAGTTTGACGGTTTTCGAGTAAAGATGGTGATAGGTGAGCCAGAGATGGAGGAGCTTGGGTGAATGAAGAGGAAGTTAAAAAAAAGTAAAATATTTTCTGTGTTTTTTAATACTCGCACCATTGAACCAGTTTATGCAACTCAATGCATAATTTAGATGTTAAATATCTTTAATTATACATAATAAAAAATTATGCAAATTCGATTTTAATAATCTATACATTGAGACGAATCTAACAATATCCCACATGATTATATTTTTTCTTACATATAACTCACAATATTAATTTAAGTGGACATGTGTGAATAATGTGAAAGATAGAAATGGTGCGAGTATTAAAAACGGAGGAAATAATAAATTGACTTGTTATTCAGGTTGTAGGTTTTTTAATTTAATGAAAAAAAAATTTGTACAAACTTGACTTATTTCAGAATCATCCAAAGGTTAACTTAATATAAGAAGAGGGGTTAAAAGTTGACTTATTTAAAACAATTTTTCCTACTTATTATGCATGTAGACTTATAGTTAGTCAAGTTTAGGTACTTTTATAGCTTGTTCATACTTCATACACAACTTTTATCGATTCCGTACTCTTTTTAATTTTAGTCTTGGTTTATTTCCTTTGATCTTGAATCCATGATGACCCACCTATACTACGTATGTGGATGGTGATTAGTCATTCTAAGTCAATGGCTGAATGTTGATTGTAGGTTTTGAGAAACTCTTCTTATTTCAATGTTTTGGTTGGATGAATATTACTTGGTTTGTCAAATTTTGAAGGTTTTTGGGTAGTTTTGAATTGTTTGGTTTTAGGGGCAGAGCTACCATTGTGGAAGCTACGAATTTGCCAATTATGAGTTGGACGCTTTAACCATTCAGTCATGGATGCTTAATGGGGATCCTAGTACATGGTGAATACCATGCAATCTTAAAATTGGGCCTTTAGATCACAATCTTAAATTTTTCTTAGAAAAAACATTTTTTGTTCACAAAAGGCAAAAATCACTTTGATATATAGAAATTTTTAATTATAAAATAAACATTAAAGAAAATAAATATTTATTTCTAAACTTAGTTGTTACTACATGGAAAAGTAATGAAGGCTTACATAGAAATACAAGTATAGGAAATTTATTTCAAAAAGTAGGCCATACAGATTTGAACTTGGAAATTCTACTATGTGAGACCCTTTTCTTACCACTAATCTACCGGAGATTCTTCTGTCTACCTTATAAACAATTTGATAATATTCATTTTGAGGCTCTTTGGTTCGGAGGCCCTGTGCGGTCGACTACCCAACATAGGCCTAGAATCGCCCTTGTTTGGTTTGAATAAATTATTACAGGAATTTAGTTCCGTTAATGGTTCCAAGTTGTAGTGAAGTTTTGAAACGGGTTTGAATTTAGTTAGATTTTTAAGGAGATTTTCCATTATAACACTCCGAATAAGCCGATAAGTTTTCACACGTAGCCGGTAATACTTTAAAATTTTCTCTATAGTTATATAAAAAATGATTTCACACTGAAATAGAATTGTTGGGATATTACACAAGTAACAAAAACCAGGTTCAGCACCCCCTACACACAATATATAACCCTAGCTAGCCTCTCTGTTCCTCTTCTTAAACTTATTATTTTCCCTTCTTTTCTTTTTCTTTCTTCAACTTTTTAGATTGCTAATTATAGCTTTATGTAAAAAACAATAAACAGAAATAGATGCTTAGTGTATGCTATAAAGTCTACATTGTGGATTTGTGGTGTTGTGTCTCTCAAACGTAATTGATGGTTTCTTTTGGATTGTTGATGATGAAAGATGTGTGTGGAAAAGGACTTGAATGCGGGTAAAATGTTCTACTCTTTTGTTTCTTAGCTTTATATAGTGCTCTTGCTTTGGTTGGTGGGGAAAATTTTGAAACAAAAGTGCTTTTTGGATTTGGGAATGATAAGGAAGCAGCACAAGTCAGTGGTCGTTTGGTTTATGTAGAAAGTCGAAAATCCCATAAAATTCCAATTCATAGGAAATTAGTTCCTTAATCAAATTTATGGGAATTTAGATAAAGTGTTTGGTTGACAATAGGTGAAGTATATTCCCATGGGTAGATGTACTTACCTAGGAGCCTAGGTAATTAAATTCCTCAATTTGCCACTTCAGTGTCAACCAAACAACTCAACCATTTTTTAATTCCTAAAAACTTATGTTTTCTAATGTCAACCATAGCACGTGAAGGTACGGAAAAAAACTGAGAGGTTAGTGCCTAGAATTTAGGGTCGTTAGAGCATCTTCAAAATTAGCTTACTATGCCACATAGGTTTCTTTTATCTAGTCCTCATTCTAGCTAGTTTGTGCCTCAATAGTTAGCTACTAGCATCTTATTTAAATAAACTCTACTTCCTATATTAGCCATTTATAATTATTTGGATTTATTAAATCTTTTTTTACTACAATTCTCATTTTGGCAAGTTTTTTCTCTAGCAAACTAAGCGCTATAGACTTTTATTAAGAGCATCTACAATGGTGTGAAAGAGGACTAGCTTATAAATTATGTAAAGACTCAAGCAACTAGCTTACCATTAAACGTTATAGTTCAAGTGAGGTAGTTTAGCTAGAATAAGCTACTAGCTTGAAACAAATAAAAAAAGAAACATGATTATTTTAAGAATAAAATTATTCTTTGTGCATTAAAGTAAAAAGAATTATGGTTAGATATCTTTAGCATGTGAAAATATTGTAGCTAGATGTATCATAGCTCGCCATTGAGTATATTGTAGCTCTAAAATAATGTAGTTGTAAAAAATGACGTGACAAAGTAAGCAACAAATAATTTAGGCTGACCACTGTAAATGAGCTAAGGAAAGCTAATTGCATAAGCATGTCCAATAGTTAAGCTAATAGGTACAGACTTTTACATTTTGCAAGCAAGTCCCTAGCTACAACAATTGGAGATGCTCTTATATACCATGACAAAATTTAGAATAGGCTCCCCCACCTCTCTCTAGGGTTACCAATATATACTTATATATATATATATATCATAAATTACTTTCACATAATATTCACATATTATATTATTGTCTATTAGATTTTAGACTCAATACTACTTAAGTCTCTTATACAGTTATACTTTTAGCTAAAAGAAAAGGTCTATAATTCTCTGAATTGTATTTCAACTTACTAATATTTACTCACCATGTTTACTTTTATAGGAAAAATTGACTAGAATAATCCGAACTATGGTCGTTCCGCCAAGAATAATCCCAACTTTAAGTTATTCCTGTATAATCCTATCTATTGGGGAGGTCCGCCGCAGATGCACCCAAGTGACTTGAAACCGACTAATCGGGTAAATTTTGACTTTTACATTAAAAACAATTAATTTCCCTCTTCTTTCTCTACTTTCCACCCTTGCACAACCACCACCACTCCACCATCCACCACCTTCACTTCCACCTTTACCCAACTACCACCATCACCACCACTTTCACCTTTACCCAACCCCTTGCCTAAAATTTTCCCAAATCTTTATTCAAGGAAAAAAAAAAAGAATTGCGCAAAATAAATAACTAAAAAAACATTCCCCAAATCTCTGTTTATAGAGAACCAGAGACGTGAAGCACAACCCCCCCCCACTGGCCTTCTACTGTCGGCCATCCTACAGGAGCACAACCCATATTTCTCTTCCCAGCCCTTATTTACGGCGAACTTAACATGGGCGTAGTTCAATCGTGTGGCTCATACCCTTCTTGTTCAAAATCAAAGTCTCAATTTTCGACAAGCTATCCTTCGGAAGAGAAAACCCGATTATTAGAATTTTGTTTCATTCAAATTAAGAAAATAGGAAATGTTGAAAAGTGTCTTGAGTAAATTAGGATTTGAAAAAGGGAGTAATTCTGCTTGATTTCGCCTCGGAAACCAAAAAAAATCCCCTTTTCCGTTTCTGCAGATAAAATCATTCATATCCTAATTATGAACCAAACAACATACCTACAACGACATATTTTCAAAGGTTTACCAACTATCAAACTGGAAGCATAAGGATCTTACATGAATTCCAACTTATTAAGCATGATAAGAAAAAATCTATGAATTTCATAAAATAAGGATCTTCTGGAAGCATAAGGATCTTCTGGCTTTCTATTGATATTGTGAATTGTGATGGTGGCAGTGGCTGGGCGGTTGCGTTGTGAAGTTTAACTATGGTGGTGTTTACGGGAGAGAGAGAAGCAGAGGAGCAGTGGTGTTTGTTAGAAACTGACTGTTTACAATGACTGAACAAAGAATAAATTCAAGGTTGTGTCACGGTAGAAGACCACTGACTTGAAAGCAATTACGGCCCGACTATGGTGGTAATCGCAACTGACCGGAAAGCTCCCCAAGGTTAACACAGCGACCTTTCTAAGTCACCACTAACAAAGAAAAGTCTTGGAGACAGATGCACGTACCCAGTGTTTAGAAGAGAGAAAGAAGAAGAGAAGAGAAGTGATTTTCGGATGCAAAACTGAGGTAGCAGTGGACTGATTTTATAGCAAAAGAATCAGGCCAAATAAGGAAGGTAATAATCAGAGGGAGGAAATCAAGGGCAACAATAAAGGCCATTAACACTGTAACGTTTAAAAACGTTTCAGTGTTACATGTTACCGTTACACATAGTTGGGCTCGGGTCCAAAAAGATAAGCTCCAGCTCAGCTCTTCCCAGAACCCAGAACCCGGATCCCAGGCCCAGCCCGAGCACGGCCCTGTCCAGTCCTGGCGGGCAGCGCGCGCGTGTGTGATAGCAAGCCCAAGCCCAAGCTGGACCTCCAACCACAAAAGCCAACCAAGTACTCAACTCAATAAACATGAAGAGGAAGGGAGTTAATAAACAAAGGCAAGCTCCCTTCCATAGGTGATGTGGGATGTTTGGGAAAAACACCAATAGGCTTTGCAAGCCTTAACTCCAACAATCCCCCACAAAGGCTCTGAAAAGCAAAAGAAATTCCTGGGTAAGGAAAGGGAGGTACTTAAGCATCAATATCTTTCGATTTGAATTGATACATAGTGAAGTGAGGCAACAACTTACTTTCTAGTGAGTGAATTTCTCTTGAACTCACCAGAGTTCCGTTGAGACCCCCACAACACATACCTACCTTAAGAACGTGCAGTCTCCGCGATACTTGATAGGTTTTAGTCGTATCACCTAATCAAAAATAAACCTACGGTCCTCTAACTAAGGTAGTCAGTGGTAGCAGGGTCGAATCCGCAGGGAGACAGAGTTTCTATATTAATATCCAATTAACCAACTACTTCAGATGAAAATATGGAGAATTAACTGAGCTAATGAGTAAGCTAAATAATACGAATTAAGTCGAGGATTTAACTATGGAATAAAAGCCTAGGGTATTAGGTCGGTCCACCATGCTTATACCAATCAAGTAGGGTCAACTACTATTAAAACCTAAGTCAAGAGTCGGGGGATTAGAGCCTATGTTGAGCTATGGTTAAGACTCAACGCTCATAGTTCAACATACGCCGCATGTTCACTAACGTAATCAGAACTACTGATGTGTCCTAGGCCTCTAGTCGTAAGACGGATCTGTGCAAACAACTATTAACCACAAGCAATCAATGAAATTGGCCACTAACATTAATCACTAATTAAGAACAAACCACACCACAATCACTCTAATCAAGCCCTAGAAATCAATAGGAGTCTAAATAGCAATCATGGTATAAACATGGCTTCCCTATCTAACACCCTAGAAAGAGAACTACTCAGACATGATCGAATTGACAACAACAAAACTAATTGAAAACCCTAAGAATGGCATCATGAACTAATTGAGAAATAAGAAATTGAATTAAAGTAATTGAGATAAAGGAATAAAGCAATAAACAAAACGATTACCAAATTGACGGAAAGCGGAAACTTTAATTGAATTGAAATTGTACTTGAATCTCTTCTACAATCAAAAGCAATGATAAACTAGGCTAAGAGCTCTCGAAGTGTTTAAGAATATGAAAGATACAAATAAAAATAACCTAAAAGTATTTATAAGTCCTAAGAAAACAATAAGATAGAGAGGGGAAAATAACGAAAATCGCATCCCCGTGTCATCCACCCGATCGGGCAAAAGGCCGCCCGATCGGGCCTGGGAACAAGTCTTCAGCAGCAACAAAATAGGCTTCACCCGATTGGATCGGGCATATTCCACCCGATCGGGGCCGCAACCCCAGCACCCGATCGGGCAAGTACACCCGATGGCATCGGGTGGATGTCTTCTTCAGTTCTCAGACAAACAGCAAGAATGACTAAGTATTGTTCCGCCCGATCACATCGGGCAAGGCCGCCCGATCGGGCGGGAAACCTTAACTTCAGATTCTTCACTCGTACCCGATCGGGCAGTTGTTGCCCGACCCGATCGGGCGAGTCTTCTTCTTGCCTTGCTTTGCTTGGCTTCAGACGCCAAGTCTTTGCACACTTACTTCTTCATAATGGGGTCCAAATACCATCTTGAGACCTCAAAGATGCCTCATAACTTCCCGCTATAGCGTGGTGCTCAAAACATCAAGTAAATAGGGAGTTTTTCCCTAAAACCTGCAAGATGATATAGAACACACAAACCACAACTATATCGAAATAGTTAGCATAAATAGCTCCTAAGAGCATCAATATAGCACAATTTAGCTTGTAAAGAAAGGGAAAAACTCTATAAGATATCGATATATCAATACTACACAAGCGCTTTATAGCCATGCGCACACCTTGGGTCTCATAAGTGCTCTAGAAAGACAGCCCAGTCTTTCATAGAAGGCGGCATAACCTCCACACTCACGTAGGTAGTCCATCAAGTGTTCCTCAATAACACCACCCCGAGGGGATATGGAACTATTAAGAGCAAAAGCTCAACCTCACAATATAAATCCATCAAGTGCGTCTCAATAGCACCACCAAACAGGCTATGGATTTAGAAAGCACTACCAACACGCCATAGGGATGAGAAATGTAGTGCAAGTTAAGATTCTATGGCTTCGTTTGACCACAAACGGGTATCCACCATAAACTCTCAACTAATGGGCCTAAGCCCCATCCCCCTCGACGACTCTAGGACAACTCTCCTAGATAATCCCTTAGTAAAGGGATCAGCAAGATTTCTTTCGGACCTCACATAGTCCAAAGAAATCACCCCATTTTTCAGGAGTTATTTCACTACTCCATGTCTGATCTGTATATGTCTTTTCTTACCATTGTAGACACTGTTCTTAGCAACGCCAATGGCTGCTTGAGAATCACAATGAAGGGAGACAGGAGCACCCTGCCCTCCCCATAATGGAATATCAGACAAAAGGTTTCTCAACCACTCAGCTTCTTGCCCTGCCAACTCAAGTGCAATAAACTCAGACTCCATGGTTGAGCGTGCTATACAAGTCTGTTTCGAAGACTTCCACGAAATAGCACCACCACCAAGAGTAAACACGTAACCACTAGTTGAACTAATCTCATCATTACCTGAAACCCAGTTTGCATCACAAAATCCTTTAAGTACAGCAGGAAATTTAGAATAGTGCAAACATAAATCAACTGTTCCTTTCAGATATCTAAGAAGACGATGAAGAGCATTCCAATGTTCATTACAAGGGTTATGAGTATACCGACTCAGTCGACTCACTGCATAAGCTATGTGAGGTCGAGTACAGTTCATGAGGTACATCAAACTACCTATGACTTTCGCATATTCACTTTGAGAAACAATTTCTCCTAAATTCTTAGTCAAATGAATACTAGGGTCATAGGGTGTACTCACTGGAGCAACATCAAAGGAGTTAAACTTTTTAAGCACCTTTTCCACATAATGAGCCTGACTAAGGGAGATGCGACCGGAGGTTTTCTTAAGTCTTACTCCTAAAATCACATCAGCTTCTCCCAAATCCTTCATCTCAAACTTCGATGCCAAGAAAAGTTTAGTATCATTGATCACCTTTAAATTGTTACCAAAGATCAACATGTCATCCACATAAAGACATATGATTACACAATCTGATCCTATTAGCTTTGAGTAAACGCAAGAGTCAGAGTTGTTGACAATGAAGCCATTTGACACAATAGTACTGTCAAATTTTTCAGACCACTGTTTTGGTGCTTGTTTGAGACCATATAAGGACTTCCTCAACTTACACACTTTATCTTCTTGACCTTGCACCACGAAACCCTCAGGTTGAGACATATAAATCTCCTCCTCTAAGTCACCATTCAAGAAAGCAGTCTTAACATCCATCTGATGTATGACTAAGTCATGAATAGCAGCAAGAGCTAACAGGGTCCTAATGGTGGCTATCTTAGTCACAGGCGAATAAGTGTCAAAGTAACCTAGTCCTTTCCTTTGAGTGAAGCCCCTAATCACAAGTCTGGATTTAAACCTCTCAATAGTCCCATCAGGTCTCAACTTCTTTTTAAAGATCCATTTGCTATCTATGGTCTTTGATCCCTTAGGTAAGTCAGTTAACTCCCAAGTGGAGTTAGACACTATGGAATCTAACTCGCTCTTAATGGCCTCTTTCCAAAAGCTAGCATCCACAGATCTCATTGCTTCCTCAAAAGTCTTAGGGTCCTCTTCTATCATGAAAGTATAGACCAATTCATCACTCAACAAGTCAATGCAAGAGCTCTCAGACAGGAAAGCAGTGACAAAATCAGAACCAAAGTCTTTTGCTACTCTAGGTCTTTTACTTCTCCTAGGTTCATCTACAGCACCAGATTTACTAACATGCAAATCAAATGAAGTACTACTTATAGTCAAATCAGCAGTAACATCACTAGTAGGTAAGGGAACACTACAACAAAGTTAACCATAAGTAACACCCAAAAAGTGTTACCTATAAGGTAAAAAATGTTACGTATGCTAATAGGTAACACTTTGGTGGGTGTTACATCTGCCTATGTTACCTATGCTAATAGGTAACATTTTTGCAAGTCTATGGTAACACCTTTATAAGTGTTACTCAAGGTCTATTTATGTAACACTTTTGTTTTCTATTGTAACACTTTGAAAATGTTACCTTAAATTTCTTATGTAACACTTTTTGTATCATTGGTAACATTTTTATTGTCATGTAATGTTCTATAGTAACACTTAATTCAGCTTTAAGTATCACTTTTTGTAATGTCATGTAACATATTTTCAATTATTAGGTAACACTTTTCCTTTAAGTAGAAACATAATAATAAATTATATTATCAATAATTATAATCACAGCAACAATAATAATTATTATTATAATAATTATCTCTATACTGTAAGGGAAGAGGGGAGGGACACCAAACTTAATGTATTGCCTAGTTTACCCTTTGTTGTTTAATTAATAATTTACAGGAAAAAAAATTATCATAAAAAATAAATAAAAAATTGCATAAATAAACCACCTATAATCATCCCACAATTCCACTACATCACAAAAAATAACTACCCACCACCCATTCATCCACTCACCCAACCTCAATAAATAAATAAATAAAAAAAACTGATTCAAAATACCAAAATTACTGTATGATATAATTTTTGCAGTTATCATTGTAAAACAACTACAACAACAAAAAAAAATGCTAATAATATATTCAACAAACTACAATATTGATAATTAAATTGTATTATTATTATAATGATAAGTTTTATACCTACACAAATTAGCTACTATCAACTAAATTTAAAATGTACACTAACAGTACACTCGATATAAACTATAACAATCCAATTACAAAAACATTCACTACTACAAAATACATTAAATCTCGACACATATAGCTCGGCACAACATACAAGCGTTGGGTAGCTTTTCCTATGCTCCGTGTTTTCTCGGCACACTTTATTGCCGATTCATATTCTCGACAGCAAAAAGCGCCGAAGAATTTGCTTTATAAGCGGGATTTTAGAATTTTGGAAAAGGAAAAGCGGGATTTTAGAATTTCGGAAAAGGGAAAGCGGGATATCTGATATTTCTCATGTCCTTCCTCTCTCTCCTCCCTTTGCCCTAACTCCTCGTCTCCAGGCAGGACAATGACAATGGCGACCACTCGCTTAAGCTCGACCCTAATTTTGCTTACTCCATGCTCCAACTTCACTTGAGTCCTAAATTTGTTTACATCATCCTCAATTCCCTTTCCTTTCAATCACAAGATTAGGGTTGAAAGGCGCTCCAACTTCACTCTCTTATGCTTGCAGAGGCAAATACGCTGCTATCATTCTCTCTCCTCTCTCTTTCTTCTTTCTCAGATCTATCAATTTCTTGTTTCATTTATTATTATTTTGTTTTGATTTCTGTTCTGAAATTAGATCTAATATTAATTTGTATTTCCATGTTTATATTTCTTTTCTTCGATTCAATCTAGAGGTTTTCGGCTTAGATCGACGCCATAACTGCTGTGTTTCAGTTAATTATGTCTTTAAACTTTTAATCTTTATGCTGTTCTTAATCGCCATAGCGGTTGGCTACTCTCGAGAGCATCAGGTATGATTGTTTGCCCCGTTGGTCCGTCGGTGTAGTAATGGTGGAGTGCTGTGAGCCTGGTGCAGTAAGATTGTGAAGCAGAGATAGTAAGTCTGACTGAGGCAATGCGATGAAGAAGAGATAAGTCCTTTATTTTGATTGAATTGTTAATTGTAAATTACTGATTGTTGATTGAACTGCGAGAGTTAATTTTTGATTCAATTTTCAATTAGGGATTGAATTGTGAATATGAATAAGGGATTAAAATGTTGGTTGTTAGGAATTTAGTGGATTGTGAACTATCGGTTGTCAGAGAATGTGAATTATTGGTTAACTTGTTATTTGTTTATTGTTGGTGAATGTTCAATCTGTGATTAATTTTTATAATATTCATTACCTCAAACTCCCTATCAGCGGCTCCATTTCCAAACCCTTTTTGATGATGGGCGTAAGCACTATTGATGATTCTGGGGCTCCTGAATCATGGGAAGTGGCATATGTGGAGAAGAGCATGAAAAGATTGTTGTTTTCCTCCTCTGCTAAAAACTCTGCTTGCTCATCTTCTCGTGGCAATAGTATCGCAGCTGATGAGTTAACCTCAGGTTCGCGCAATTTGGTTTTTTCAAATGCTGATAACGGTGAATGTTCGTTGCTATCTGATGATGCTTCCAATCAAGCTGATCAGTTCCTTTCCGAGCCTTTACAGAACCCTCGTGAACGCTTGTCAAGTAAGCTTCTTCGTTGTATTTCTAACCAATGAAAGATTTCATATTGACGCAATATTGGTATCATAATCCCACCCATTCTACATCCTCGCGTTTATTTTAAAGACTAGAGGAGGTTTTAGTACTGTCATGTTACTTGCAGTCCCTTGTTTTGTGAATGTTTGCAAGCACTGAAATTTGGAGTTTTAAAGAGGCACATCAATAATAAAAGAAAAATATAGTCACTAACTTGGATTTGCGATTTGCTATCTTTGTAAAGTTATACAGTGGTTCTAGTCTAGACACTCAATTATATAAACAAAAAGATTGTCACTAGTTTGGATTTACTAATTTTTTGTCTGGTGGCTGAAGCAAATTATACTAAGGTATTGCCTTTTCGTATGACATTGTTTGAAGTTTGTTGTATCATATAGCACGTTGAAAAACATCATCTTGCATATTGATGGATTACAATTACAGAACTAAATTTCATAGACAATCATCTTCCATCCTCCCTCATCTTCCATTTTCAACTTCATCTTTTGGCAATGTCATCTCTGAATATCTTCCTTTTTCTCTCCTCCACAATACTCATTTTCGATCTCTGTAGAGAAGAGAAAACGCTGATGAATATTCTTATATTAGTCCATCGCGCTCTATCTCTCCCCCTTGGATCTGAGCAGCCATGGTACTTTCTAGAATGAGAGGTCTTTCCGTCTTCATTAATGACATTCGTAATTTCCCGAACAAAGAACAAGAGCGTATTATGATCGACAATGATTTATTATAGTTTTTAATTTGTCGCGAAAAAGCACTCCAAGCTTACTATTCGCAGAGGTATCTTGTTATGAAGTATTTACTAATTCAATTTCTCGATTTTTATTTGGTCATGTTTCAATTTAGAAATTGTAATGTTTGTTATTCAATTGGATTAGCTGCTGAACATAAATGCTTGAAGAGAGGGTGAAAGAAGTGGTTAAGAGTATCAGACGCGGCCATAAGGGGTATATTTTTGCCTCTCTTAATTAAGAAGCAAATTCTTTTTTGAAGGTTTCAAATAAAGTGGTAAATGTTTGATATTTTTGTTTCTTATATGAAGTGAAATGGTTAAATATGAATTTGAGTTATGGGTTAAATTTGTGTTGATATATGTTCTCGGAGTACAACTATTTTAGAAAAAAATCATGTAATAAATACAATTTAGTTTATTCTTTTTCTGCTATTCAACTTCTTCTGCATCTCGATATGAAGTGAAATGGTTAAACTCTTGATCTTAGTCCCATCTTGGACTGATGAAGTAGCATGCAAATTATTCATGGTTAGACGGGTAGAATTCGTTTTTGACGGATTGAATTATATTTGACAAGTTTGTCACATGTTCAGGATCTTGCTCTCCTATGAGCAACACATGGAGATTACATATTTCAGGAATAGTATGATTATTCATTTAGAATTTAGGATTATTCTTGACAAACCACCACTTTTGTACCTTATGACATGTTGAACTTGTGGTACAGGTACAAATACAATGATGCTAGTGGCACTTATGATGAAGTTCAGTATTAGACTATAAGCACCATCAAATGCCAGCTGACAATCTATCTTAAATGTATTCTATGTTGGTCTGTTTAAGCTTATAAAGTAAAAACAGATCTCCTTGCGAGAGATTGAGAAACAGAAGCATATAAATTACCTAAGAAAGATACAATGAATTAGATAAACATAAGTTAAATGACATCCAGGCCACATTTGGTACAAGGGCGCGGGAGTTGGTCTGATGTTGGTCTGATGTCCTGTTTCTGAAATCCATCTTATTTCATGAGTCTGCTCATTGCTGCAATGTGAATGGAGAGAACACATACGTTATCACCATGTCTACGCTCCCTCTGCTGCTGCTGTCTGTACTTATGCTCGTCGTAATATCTACTTCCTCTTCTCCTATACTTAGCGGTGTAGTAATTTGATTGGTGGTACAAGGGTATGTTTGTTGATTCGCTGGGTTGAAATCCTTTTGTGTAGTAATTTGATTTTAGTTCTTTTACCTATTGTGTCTTCTCTCCATTTCTCTACTGTTAATGGCTGCAAGGATCCATCCTTTTTGATATAATTTTCTCCTACATTTTACTGTTGTAAGAAACGAAGAAGGAGGGAACTCGATAATGACAGTGCTATTATGAGGAAGTACAGATAGTATTTTGGATGATCTAGAAAGAGCAGTTGATGATGGAGTAAACACTTACAAGGGTGAGTTTGTGCACTCTGTGTTGTAATCCAAATAAATGTCAGGGTGACTATAAAACACTGATATACTTGTCATGCTCTTTGTTGCCAGGTTATGTGCAGGGATAGTCGATTTGTCTCTGGGGCAGCAGCTGCTGAAGTTGAGTTAGCCAAGAAGACTGAAGGAGGTCTCGTTCAAAGAAACAGGGTAAGTGGGGTTCTTTGACTTATAGTATATCCATGGTAGTGAAAATGTATTAATCACTTGTCAAAGGGGTGGCATCGAGATTGGTATTGCACCATTCTGCTTTCCTTCTACCCTTGTGTACGGACCAAGCTGGCCATTTTGATTGCGTTGTCATCGCCTTTGTAGTAATGTTGCCTGTTCTTTTGATACTTGTTCACTTTATGCTAAGCTGATTCAGTTTACATGTCCTGCCTATATCTTTTAAAATGACTATCATCTTCCAAGGTCATGCATTTAGATAAGGATTTTTTGTCAGAAACCCCCACTAACTTTCAACTTATTGAAAACAACTCCCAGGATCTTTCACTTTTAAAAATAACCTCCCTAACCTTTCTAAACTTGTTGGTTGCACCCCCAAAACTTAACTCCGTTAATTTTTTCCGTCTATTGGCGCCCAGTAACAGCTTTATCCCTCTTAAAACACATGATGAAATTACTGATATAACCCTCAGTAACTCCATCTCAACTAATTTCCCTCTCTCCTCCATCATTTCCCTCTCTCCTCCATCAATTCGATTTCAACTCTGTAAAACTCATCACTTTCTCCATATCTCTCTTCTCTGAAACTCAGTAACTCCACCATAACTGCGGAGTCAGGCCTGCAAAGACAAGAGAGAAAGGAAACCTAGCAAAGTCACAAGTAAATATGAATCAAATGTTTACTTCGCACATTACAAGGCTCGAAGAGCAGTTGTTAATCAGTCAAGGTTGATCTTCTCATCTACAATTATTACAATCTTCATAGCCAACTCAACCCAATAATTCAGCATTATACATTTCATCTCAACAAAAGATGCAGCCTTTATCATTCTTAACGCGTAAGTAAATCTAATTTAGCCTCAAGTTGATGCTTCTACTGATTATGTGAATTTTCAAATCGCTGATTTATGATTCTGGGAAATTACCAAACAGATTATTTGAAATCGAGTAACAGGGATGGTGTTCTTAGTCGACTGAAACAACGCAATTGACTGATTTATGATTCTAGTAATTGAAACCAAACAATTGAAATGAAATTAAAAATCCCAAACACAACCTTAAAGATCAATTAACCAAGATTTGTTCTGCAATTCACGAAGTCTGTTAACAAAAACAATTAATGAAGTTTTGTTCCGCAATTAACAACATTATGCTCTAGTTCTGCAATTAGGAAAGTGAATTAACGAAGTCTCTATTCTGCAATAACGAATTCCATTAGCAAAGGCTCCTGTTCTAATTGACGCCGGTAATTGAATAGATTATTTTGTTCTTTCATTAAATCGAAAAAAGAAGAAAGCAAATCGTTGTACCTTGAGAAGCCGATGAAGAAGTGGAGTTCTTAGTCGACTGAAACAACGCCGGAAGGCTTTGTGAATAGCCTGAGTATTTGGGAATGAAGAAGAAGAGTGCAAGGTTGAAGGTGAAGCCAAATAGCGTTAACCTAGGAACCGTGAAACAATATGGGTTTTGGTGAAAAAAGAGGCTCTAAAACTTTGCGCCAAACTCAAGTTTCATTAATCAAAAAATTTTTAAAACAAAAAACTGGTTTAAAGAAATTTTAATTATAAATAAATAGTTATATAGATCTCACAAAAATGACAATAATATAACATAAGTAACACTAATCTTGAAATATAGTAACACTTTAGAGTGTTACCTTTTAAATAATTAATGTAGCTAATTTAAAGTGTTACCTAAATTGTTACCTATTTTATAAGTGTTACTATAAAGTGTTACTAATTTCAAAAGTGTTACCCAATATGTTACCTATTTATTAAGTGTTACTAAAGTGTTACAATTTATGTGAAAAATATTTTCATTGGAAAAGTGTTACCAGCATATGTTACTTAAAGTCAACTTTCTAGTAGTGGAACGTCGTGCGTAGAACAAGTAGGTAAAACAACCGTAGGAGAAGAACATGAAGGCATGGAAGCAACATCACCCTTTTTCAAGGGAAAAACATGTTCAAAGAACTCAGCGTCTCTGTACTAACAAATAGACCTATCACTCAAAGTCATGAACCTATAAGAAGCATGAGCATAACCAATAAATACTGCATCAAAGGTCTTGGGTCCAATGTTTGACCTTTTATAGTCAAGTAGCCCAACTTTAGCTAGTGATCAGTCCGTTTTAGTGCATACTTATAGCTCATTTTAGCTCCCATTGCATGTAGATTTAGAGCATTTAGAGTTAGGTTTGCATGGTTTTTCCCTTCTTTGGATTTCAATTATACTTCACAAGTGTTTGGTTGTTTTTGATGTATTTCAAGAGAATTGGCGCGTGTTGGAGTACTTTTGTGATCTAGGGACTTGGGATATGTTCAAGGTGCGTGGCTCGTACTTCGGAGCGGCTTAAGTGAATCAAATTTGGAGGAAGTGAAGGAAGAAGGCCACCACGGCCGTGGCACATTTACCACGGTCGTGGGTACCTGTAGTTTGCAAAACAGGAACTTGGAGAAAAGAAGACTGATTCGGTGAAATCAGGTCACCACGGTCGTGGTGATTTTGCCACGTCGTGGTGCCTGATCTTCACAGAATCAGTGGGTATGCTGAAAACTTACTGATTGGGCGATTTTGAGGCACCACGACCGTGGTGACCTGCTTTCGGGCGTTGACTTGTTTCGTCCGTCAAACTTTAATGACTCTTATTAATTAGTTTTTTAGCTTAGACTGGACATTACTTCATACTTAGTTTCTAATTAACTCTCTCTTAGCCCTAAAACTCTCTCAAACACTAGTTTACTCTTTGTTTTCATTATTGAAGATCGAATTCATCAATTAATTCAAGTAATTTCTTTTCTATCTCTTTCCTTTAATCTTTTTGCTTTGGTTATGATGTTTACTTTATTGAATTTCAATTGCTTAGAATCCATGATTAGTGAGTAGTTTCTAATCTAGGGTTTGGGCGAAAGTATGAATTAAGGGATTAATGTAGATTATCTATGCTTTTATTGATTCAATTGTTTGTCTATGCATTGAATGTGGTGTTTTGACACCCTAGGATAGATCTTGATCACGTTTATGCTAGGGCACTTAGGGTTTTTATTGTTCTTAATCGAACTCTAATCCCTTTTGTCATTCCCATGTTTCGACTTGATTTCTAGACCAAGGGATTGGGTAGGAATTAAGGGGATCCTTTAATTAGGGGTTTTCCGTACTTAATGAATTTATTAATCAACGGACCAAAGACCATTCGAAAGAGGATTTGGTTGGTTGATTAATCGATTACTCTTGAGGACCATTCGAGAGGGGACTCAAGTAAATTAGAGGGGAACTTAACCTTGTATTGACTCCGTTGTGAATCACCATAGCGTCGATTATCGTTGTCTAGCCCACGTTCATACGAGTAGCCCGAACTCTAGTGTCTTCCTTATTATATTAATCTTCCTATTTGTTTTTTAGTCGGTATTTCTTAGCTAGTCAATTAGTCGGTTACTTACTCAATCCTAAACCCCCAAAAACCCTTCACTTAGGTAGTTTTAGACTTAGTGGACTGAACTCAATACCGATTTCCTTGTGGTTCGACCCTAGACTTGCCGATACTACGTGCTTGGTAGTTGCTAGCTAGGTTTATAAATTGTGTTTGCTAAGCGGTTCTTAGTGCCTTAACGACACGCTAAAAACCTCTTATCAAAATGGCGTCGTTGCCGGGGAAATTGTGCTATTGATTGAAGTTTACTTGAGTTTAGTATTGCTTGAGTGATTTTTTTCTTTTGCTTAGACTGTGTTGTTATTTGCTAACCCTCTACTTAGCTTTGTTGTGTTACATGAGAAGAGATCACAGTTCACCCATCTTACCTTTAGATCCGGAAATCAATCGCACCTTGCGAAAGCTTCGGGGAGGTTTGGAACGGTTGACTTTGAGTTCTGCGCCAGCTTCACCAATCTCAAGTTCTACAAGTGATAGTGAAGCAGACATGGGTGAGGAAAATGGACAACTTTTCAGGGATTTCGGGAATCCGGGGTCCTATATTTTACAGGGTGGAATTCGACTCCCCATAACCACTTCAAATTTCAGCATTCACCCTCAGTTTACACGGATGGTGAAAGCAGAACAATTTTGTGGAGGGTCGGATGAGGATCCACTTGATCATCTTGATCGATTTCTGGAGATTTGTGCTATGATAACAACAAATGATGTCGCTCCAGACTACATCAAGATGCATCTCTTCCGGTCTTCTCTTTCCGGAAAGGCAAAGACTTGGCTCAAGAGGTTGCCTGCTAACTCCCTCACTACATGGGAGCAGGTTACATTGGCCTTCCTGAAGAAGTATTTCCCAGAGTCAAAGACCGCAGAGATTAGGAGGCAAATCTCTACTTTTGAGCAGGATAGTGATGAGACACTTGCGGAGGCTTGGGAAAGGTTTAGGGAATTGATTCGTTCGTGCCCTCACCATGAGTTCAATCAAAACCTACTGATGAGGTTCTTCTATGATGGCCTCGACCCTATGTCACGTGCTAATCTCGATGCTGGAGCGGGAGGTAAACTTTCGAAGATCCCGCAAGACCAATTAGAGGGCACCATAGAAGAAGTGATCAAGAATTACTCATGGGGTGGAAGAAGGAGAGGTGCTCAACAGAAGAAGGGTGGAAACTTTGAGTTGGACCCAATGGACCAAATTCAAGCGAAGATGGATCAACTTGACAAGAAGTTCTCGAAGATCACCCTTGGATCATCTAGTCCCTCACAAGTGAATGCTTTCTCTTGTGACATTTGTGGTGGTACAAACCACGATACCTCTTATTGTGGAGGATCTCAGTCGGAGCATGTGGCGGCAATGAATAGTAGAGGAGAGGGGTACCAAGGTAGCCAAGGTTATAGGAGCAATCAACAAGGAGGGTGGAGACAACCTCAACAAAGCTACAACCAAGGCTACAACCAACCTCAACAAGGTTAGAATCCACATCAACAAGGCTTTAATTAACCTCAACAAGGTTTTACTCAAACCTACAATCAAGGTGGGTCGTCCTCTCAAAACTCTAACACTTACCAAACCCCCCATCAAAGATCAAACTTTCAAAAAGCCCCTCAAAATCCACCATTTTCTAAGCCAAATCCCGAACCTACTACATCCTCCGACTCTACCTCCCTAATCCTCCAACAACTCCAAACCATCACCCAAACCCTTGCTATACAAAGCCAATCTCTTCAAAGCCATGACCAAAGGTTTCAAGAGTTACAAGCTCACAACAAAATGCTTGAAACACAATTAGCTCAAGTGGCCGAGAAGAACCCTTCCAACCCCACACACCAACTTCCAAGCCAAACCATTCCCAACCCTAACCTCTATCAATCCAAAGCCATCCATTTGAGGTCGGGGACGAACTATGAGGGCCCCAAGATGCCCGATGAGTGTGAGAGAAATGAAGTTGAGGAGGTTGAGAATGATGGTCAAGGGGATGAAATGGAGAGAGAAGTTTATGTAGAAAGAAGAGAAGAGGACAAGGTGACGGAGGAGACTCATGAGCAAGATGTTGATAAAGCTCCATTAGCAACACCTCCTCCACCTAAGACCTATGTCCCACCGGTTTCGTATCCTCAAAGGTTAGTGGAGAGGAAGTTGAGCGACAAGTTCACTAAGTTCCTCAACGTCATGAAGAGCCTTCAAATCAACATCCCATTCCTTGAGGCCATGTCTCAAATGTCGGCCTGTGCAAAGTTCTTAAAGGAGATCCTCTCCAACAAGCGAAAGCTAGAGGATGAGCTCATTACGTTGCCATACCAAGTGAGTGCTCTTTGCAACGTGCTATGCCCAAGAAGCAAAGAGATCCGGGAAGTTTTACATTGCCCGTGAAGATAGGAGACTTTGAACCTAAGGGTGCGTTGGCCGATTTGGGGGCAAGTGTGAGTTTGATGCCTCTCTCCATAGCCAAGCACCTTCATTTCCCTCTTCTTCCTTCGAGGAAGACGATTCAATTGGCGGACCGAACTGTTAGGGTCCCGCTTGGAGAGTTGGAAGATGTTCCAATCCAAGTTGGGCATGTTTTTGTGCCTTGTGATTTTGTGGTCATGGATATGGAGGAGGATCCCGAAACTCCTCTCATTCTTGGAAGGGAAGCTCTAAAGACATTGGGCGCCGTGATCAATTGTAGGAATGACACCATCACTGTTGAGGTCGCCAATGAGAAGGTTGTCTTTGACTTCTCCAAGACATTGAGGAAACCTATGATTGAGAGGGTTTACCGCGTTAGTCATGTGGAGAGTGAGATGGAGAGATTTGAGAGGGAAGTACACACTGAGGATGAGCTCTATGCATCTATCACTGAGGAGCCGAGCTTAGATATGGAAGTGGTGAACGATTTCTCTATGCTTCTCGATGGTGCTACCGTTGAGGACACACTTAGATCGGGATTTGAGGTCCTAGCCACTTCCGTTGCTAAGGAGGAGAGTTCTAAGCCTCCTCCCAAGGTAGAGTTCAAACCCCTTCCCCCCTCCCTTAAATATGTTTTCCTTGATGATGAATGTGCTTATCCCGTTATTGTCAATTCGGCGCTTGATGACATCTCCGTGTCTAAGTTGATTGAGATATTGAGAAAATATAGGGATGTCATTGGGTACTCGATTGATGACCTTAAGGGGATAAGTCCTTCTCTTGCTATGCATCGTATCCATGTCACCGATAGTAATGCCTCCTCTATTGAGCCTCAAAGAAGACTTAATCCCAACCTCAAAGAGGTGGTAAAAAAGGAGATCATGAAATTGCGTGACGCGGGAATCATCTGTGCTATTTCCGATAGTAAATGGGTGAGCCCGATTCACGTGGTTCCTAAGAAAGGAGGCATGACTATTGTTGAGAATGAGAAAGGGGAAACTATTTCTACTAGAACTGTGACTGGATGGAGAGTTTGTATTGATTACAGAAAATTGAATAAGTCCACCCGAAAAGATCATTTCCCCCTCCCTTTTATTGACCAAATGTTGGAAAGGCTTGCCCGTCATTCACACTTTTGTTTTCTTGATGGTTATTCCGGATTCTTTCAAATTCCGATTCATCCGGATGACCAAGAGAAAACCACCTTTACTTGTCCATATGGGACATTCGCTTATCGAAAGATGGCTTTCGGTTTGTATAATGCCCATCTACTTTTCAAAGGTGTATGACGGCGATCTTTTCCGACATGTTGGAGGACTCTATTGAGGTTTTCATGGATGATTTTAGTGTGTGTGGTTCCTCTTTTGACACATGTCTTGCTAATCTTGAACTTGTGTTGAAAAGGTGTCAAGAGACAAACCTAGTATTAAATTGGGAAAAATGTCATTTCATGGTTGAAGATGGTATTGTGCTTGGTCATAAAGTGTCTAGTAAGGGCATTGAGCTAGATCCGGCAAAGGTTTCGATAATAGAGAAACTCCCACCACCAAATTCGGTAACGGGAGTTCGTGCTTTCCTTGGACATGCGGGTTTTTACCGGCGTTTCATCAAGGATTTCTCTAAAATTGCCAAACCATTGACGAATCTACTTCAAAAGGACGTTGAATTTCGATTTGAGGAGTCTTGCATGGAGGCTTTTAAAACTCTAAAAAGAGCCCTTACTTCTGCTCCTATTGTGCGAGCTCCTAATTGGAGCTTGCCTTTTGAACTAATGTGTGATGCTAGTGACTTTGCAGTGGGAGTTGTACTTGGGCAACGACAGGAAGGAAAGCTCCATGTGATAGCCTATGCAAGTAGGACTTTGGATGACGCACAACGGAACTATGCCACTACGGAAAAGGAGATGTTGATCGTAGTGTTTGCATTTGATAAGTTCTGTTCATACTTGACTTGCAATAAGGCTATTGTCTACACGGACCATTCTACGTTCCGATACTTGATGAGCAAAAAGGATGCCAAGCCAAGGCTCATTAGGTGGGTCCTACTTCTTCAAGAATTTGATTTTGAGATGAAGGAGAAGAAGGGGACGGAAAATGTGGTTGCTGACCATCTCTCTCGCCTCTCCCTTGATGAGAGGTATGTGGATCTTAAGGAGGCCCCCATCAATGATGACTTGAAGGAAGAACACCTCTTTGCTATCATAAATAATAAGGTCCCATGGTTCGTGGATTTTGCGAACTACTTGGCATGTGGGATTGAACCTCACGGTCTTACTTCTCAGCAAAGGAAGAGGTTCTTCAAGGAGGTATGTAGATATTATTGGGACGACCCTCTCTTGTTCAAGAGATGTGCTGACTCGGTTTTTAGGAGGTGTGTGCCCAATCATGAGATTCATTCTGTTTTGAATCATTGCCATACGTTGGCATGTGGAGGACATGGTGGAGCGGGCAAAACTGTTACTAAGGCTCTCCAAAGTGGCTTGTTTTGGCCTCACATGCAAAAGGATGCTAGGGGATTTGTATTGAGTTGTGATAGGTGTCAACGAAGCGGTGGAATCACCAAGAGGAACGAGATGCCGCAGCAAAATATTCTTGAGGTTGAGCCCTTCGATGTGTGGGGAGTTGACTTCATGGGACCCTTCGTGCCATCTATGGGGAATATGTATATTCTTGTAGCGGTGGACTACATGATCAAGTGGGTTGAAGCGATCGCTTCCCCCACCAACGATCACAAGGTTGTCATGAAGCTCTTGAAGAAAATAATCTTTCCTAGATTTGGGGTACCTCGTGTGTTGATAAGTGATGGAGGTTCGCACTTTGCTAAGAAGCAATTGGAAGCTCTTTAGAAGAAATATGGGGTGAATCACAAGGTGGGACTTCCATACCATCCCCAAACTCAAGGCCAAGTTGAGGTTTCGAATCGTGAGGTGAAGAATGTGCTTGAGAGAGTGGTGAACAAGACTAGGAAGGATTGGTCTTTAAAGCTAGATGATACACTTTGGGCTCTTCGCACCGCTTTCAAAACCCCTATAGGCACCACCCCCTATCGTCTTGTGTATGGCAAGGGTTGTCACTTGCCCGTTGAACTTGAACATCGAGCTTGGTGGGCAATCAAAGAGCTCAACATGGATCTTACTTTGGCGGGGGAGGCTCGAAAGGAGAAGTTGGTTGAACTTGAGGAGCTCCGCTTTGATGCTTATGAGAGTTCGCGCTTGTACAAGGAGCGAACAAAAAAGTGGCACGACCAAAGGATACAACAAAGGGAATTTCGGGTTGGAGACAAGGTCTTGTTGTTCAACTCAAGGCTTAAGCTCTTCCCCGGAAATCTTAAATCAAAATGGTCGGGGCCATTTGAAGTAGTGAAGACTACCCCCTATGGAGCATATGAGATTGTGGGGGATGAGCGGCCCTTTTTGGTTAACGGCCAACGCTTGAAGCTCTACCACGACAACCTTGTCATTGGTTTCGTGGGATGTTTGATACTTGGCTCACCCGAGCACCATCATTGAGAGGTGAGTCCTCTTAGTCAAGCTAATGACTTTAAAGAAGCGCTTCTTGGGAGGCAACCCAAGCATTTCTTTTAGGACTAGGAAGTTTCATTTTATTTCCTTTCATTTTTTTTATTATATTATTTTTTTTATTTTTTTAGTTTAGTTTACTGCTTTAAAAAACATGGAAAAGAAAAAAAAAAAAGGGAGAGAAAAAGAGTGAAAAAGGGAAACAGCAGGTATCCACGGTCGTGGTAAAAACGCCACGGCCGTGGTGCCTTGCAAAGGGCGAAACAGTTTGTAAGCAGTTTGCTTACTGATTTGAGAAAATCAGGTCACCACGACCGTGGTGCCTTGGAAAGGGCGAAACAGTATGTAAGCAATTTGTTTACTGATTTGAGAAAATCAGGTCACCACGACCGTGGTGATTTTACCACGACCGTGGTGACCTGAAGGTCGAAATACGCACGCGTTTATTTTACAAAGACCGAAAATATATCATACTTCTCACTCACTTTCACTTCACCTCCTTCTCTCTCAACTCACTCACCCCCTCACCCCCTCACCCATTCCTCTTCAACTAACCTCACTTACTTCTCTTACCTCCATTAAAACTCCCCCAACCTTCATCTTTCTTCTCAAAATTCATTCTTCTACCACTTCTACCTAACCTAAACATCTTACATCTTCCCTTTCCACACAAATTCTCCATACCTCACAAATTTTTCCAAACCCTAACCTTCAAATCAATTTGGGGATAATTTGTTGAGAGCTTCTAACTTTGATTGGGGGACTTCAACATCTTCAACAACAACAACACATTAACTTGGCAAGGTCCATTTGCGGGATTTACTCCCACGACTCCATTGGTATAAACCTTCCTTCCTTTTGTATATTCTCTTGATTTCACTACTCTTATTGATGATTTCTTGATTGTTGTTGACTTTGTTGGTTGATATTGTGATTTGTTTGTGCTTGAAGTGTCTTGAGTTGAGTTTTGGTTGAATTGTTGGTGGACTTGTTAGTGATTAGTGTTTTTGGGTGTCCATTTTGGGTGATTTGAATTGTTGGCTTGTTTGTTGTCCTAGTCCTTGCCCTTGCCTACATCATGGCATCCCATGGCCGTAGAAACCCTCACCGCAACACCTCTACAAGTCAACTTAGGAACCCATCCCCTCCCCCACCATTGAACCCCCCTCAAATTGATACATTAGGTATCAATTTCACCTCTCCCGACCACTTACAACGCTTCATGAGACTTAGCCGCCATCGAATTAGACCGACTAAGTTTTATGATGTTAGAGCGGCCCGCACCTTATATGTGGAGGGGGACGTCGACCAACTTTTTCGCCAAGTAGGGTGGTCTTCATGGTTAGATTTACATGCCCTCACCTACAAACGTCTCACCCTAGAATTTTTGTCCACCATTTCCGTTCGAAGAACGGAAGGGAAGAACCCACGGACCATGACCTTCACACTAGGTAGGACCGTCACTATGAACATCGGGCAACTGAATGATGTTTTTGGGTGGCCTAGGGGGGGCAAGATTGGACCGAAGAGTGAGTGGTCCTCCAAGCACAACAGTCACCAATTTTGGCACCGCCTCACTTCCCTATCTCCCTTTGATCTAAACCGGGCCAAGGCCTCTTCTATGATTAGCCCCGGGTTTCGCATTTCCCATCGTGTCCTTAACCACATCATCTTTGCTATTGGGGACAGTTTGGGCAATGTGAGTGCTCGCGAGCTCTACTTTCTGTGGCATATGAGCGAGGGAGATACCCGCCTTAACCCCGGGGCCTGGATGATGGACCACTTCGAGACCCTAGCCATAAAACCCTATGGGGACATCACTGTGGGGGGGATGATCACATTAATTGCTATATCTCTTGGTCTAGATCTGACAGGTTTGCAGGTTGTGCCCGGAGACACCCTTCTTGACCTTCATATCTATGCTGCCATGTCATGGATCAAGTCTAACGGTCCTAACGCCTGGTACATATGGAAAGTCAATGGCAGCCCTTATGCCATTCTCCCTGACGTTAACAAGACCCCCATCTATAACACGGAGAACTGGGTGTTTCCACCAGATTTTGACTGGCCACCATCCGCAAATGCCGGAGGTGAGGAGAGGATGGAGGTGGATGAGGAGGGCGATGTCCTTACTGCTGAGCATGCCCAGGTTGGGGGCACTTCTGGTAGTATAGAGCAGCAACTGGCTGCTTTGCAGACCGGCTTTGGCGATATGAGGTTGGATTTCGCGAACCTCAGGACTGATGTGCAGCAGCTCAGGGATTCTACTACTGAGCATGATCGCCATTACCAGAGTATGCGCGCGAGCTTTGACACGATGACCTCGGCTTTCCAAGGTTTTCGTGATGACTTACAGAGCTGGACTAGCCGTGGTGGTTGGTTTCCAGGTAGTTCCAGCTCTCAGCCGCCTGATGAGTGAGCTTTTCTTTCCTCCTCCTTTGCTATTTTCGTATTAGCCTATTCACAGTGAGGACACTGTGTTGTTTAGCTTGGGGGAGGATGTGTATATTTATGCATATCTTGTTAGAGCACGTAGTTTCCTTTGCATGTAGTTTCCATTGCATATCTTGCATCTAGTTTTCATCTATGGGACTATTGTTGGCACACCTTTGAGAACTTTGTTGATATCTCTACTACAGCTCTTCAGCTTTGTTGTACAGTGGTTTCATGATTCTTCATAGCATAATTGTGATACGATTGATTGGCTTTGGTAAGACTGTTTGAATCTCTCTCTGGCTGGCTTTAACTTTACTGTGCAGGCATATTGACCCATGTGAGCTTCTGTGCCTAATAAACTGACGAATCTGTGTCAGTTCTGTTCTTTCATGAGTGATTAGTTCCTCAGTTGATGTATTGATCTTGATTTTGACCTGGTACTCCTTGATACTTGATTGTGCACACTATCTGATATGATTGAGGCGTTCATTTCATGATTTTAGCTCCAGAGTTCTACTTGTTTACATATTTTCCATCTCTAGCCCCGCTGAGCTTTCCCGACTTTTGTTTGATACTTTCACCCATATTACAAGCCTTGACCTCATTTGATTATTGTCCCAAGCCTAGCTTGGGGGAGCGAGTGTTAGTTTTGGTCATATTGTATTACATGGATGTAGTGGATGCGTGGTTTTGTTGAAGGAAAGTGTTATTAATGAGCTTCATCATCGAATTCAAATGTGGTTCAAAGAGATTTGGCAATATAAAAAATAAAAAAAACAAAAAAAAGAATGAAGGAAAAGAAATGAAAGAAACAAAGGGCAAGGTTATTCATTTGAAAGAAAAGTGAAAAGGTTATATATATGAGTTACTATGCGTGAAAGTTGTTATGGCGATATTTTGGTAATGATGGTGTTATATGGAGTTGTGAATGCCTTGTTAGGCCGTTTTTACATTGATATATGCTCCCCTTCTTGGCTTTTCCACCACAATTCCCAAAATTGATCCATACCCTTAACCCTAGCCTCATTACAACCCTTGAAAGTCCTCTTGATCTTTGTGTGTTGCATTTTTGTGTTGAAGGTGAGTCAAAAGGTCAAAGTGAAAGAGTATTGCTTCTTCTGAGTTGATATATATAGGTTGAGTGTCATTGATCTTTCTCCCTAAACACAAGAGGGTATGAGTGCACATATCTATAGTGAGTTCTGTCAAGTTTTGTTAAGTCCAGCTTGGGGGAAAGGGTTTGTGGTAAGATTGTTGAGTTGATTGGTCACACGACGTGCTATGCGGCTTTGTTTCGTAGATGCTCGATGCTTGGTTCATGTAGTATTGATATCTCTCGTGTTTTGAACTGTGTGCTTGACCCTGTTTTAGTCCCATATTGTAGGTTATCATATTCTTCCCATGTCTATTGTTTGATTGCTTGAGGACAAGCAATTGTTTAAGTTTGGGGGAGTTTGATCAGTCCGTTTTAGTGCATACTTATAGCTCATTTTAGCTCCCATTGCATGTAGATTTAGAGCATTTAGAGTTAGGTTTGCATGGTTTTTCCCTTCTTTGGATTTCAATTATACTTCACAAGTGTTTGGTTGTTTTTGATGTATTTCAAGAGAATTGGCGCGTGTTGGAGTACTTTTGTGATCTAGGGACTTGGGATATGTTCAAGGTGCGTGGCTCGTACTTCGAAGCGGCTTAAGTGAATCAAATTTTTACCACGGTCGTGGGTACCTGTAGTTTGCAAAACAGGAACTTGGAGAAAAGAAGACTGATTCGGTGAAATCAGGTCACCACGGTCGTGGTGATTTTGCCACGTCGTGGTGCCTGATCTTCACAGAATCAGTGGGTATGCTGAAAACTTACTGATTGGGCGATTTTGAGGCACCACGACCGTGGTGACCTGCTTTCGGGCGTTGACTTGTTTCGTCCGTCAAACTTTAATGACTCTTATTAATTAGTTTTTTAGCTTAGACTGGACATTACTTCATACTTAGTTTCTAATTAACTCTCTCTTAGCCCTAAAACTCTCTCAAACACTAGTTTACTCTTTGTTTTCATTATTGAAGATCGAATTCATCAATTAATTCAAGTAATTTCTTTTCTATCTCTTTCCTTTAATCTTTTTGCTTTGGTTATGATGTTTACTTTATTGAATTTCAATTGCTTAGAATCCATGATTAGTGAGTAGTTTCTAATCTAGGGTTTGGGCGAAAGTATGAATTAAGGGATTAATGTAGATTATCTATGCTTTTATTGATTCAATTGTTTGTCTATGCATTGAATGTGGTGTTTTGACACCCTAGGATAGATCTTGATCACGTTTATGCTAGGGCACTTAGGGTTTTTATTGTTCTTAATCGAACTCTAATCCCTTTTGTCATTCCCATGTTTCGACTTGATTTCTAGACCAAGGGATTGGGTAGGAATTAAGGGGATCCTTTAATTAGGGGTTTTCCGTACTTAATGAATTTATTAATCAACGGACCAAAGACCATTCGAAAGAGGATTTGGTTGGTTGATTAATCGATTACTCTTGAGGACCATTCGAGAGAGGACTCAAGTAAATTAGAGGGGAACTTAACCTTGTATTAACTCCGTTGTGAATCACCATAGCGTCGATTATCGTTGTCTAGCCCACGTTCATACGAGTAGCCCGAACTCTAGTGTCTTCCTTATTATATTAATCTTCCTATTTGTTTTTTAGTCGGTATTCCTTAGCTAGTCAATTAGTCGGTTACTTACTCAATCCTAAACCCCCAAAAACCCTTCACTTAGGTAGTTTTAGACTTAGTGGACTGAACTCAATCCCGATTTCCTTGTGGTTCGACTCTAGACTTGTCGATACTACGTGCTTGGTAGTTGCTAGCTAGGTTTATAAATTGTGTTTGCTAAGCGGTTCTTAGTGCCTTAACGACACGCTAAAAACCTCTTATCAGCTAGACACCCCCACACTCTCAAGAAGCTCAAGTTTGGAGTAAACCCCTTCCACAATTCATAGGGAGTCTTATCTAACCTTTTGTGAGGTACTTTGTTAAGAACATGACAGGCTGAAAGGACTTCTTCCCCCCACATTTCATCAGGCAACCCAGAACTTACAATCATAGCATTCATCATGTTTTTCAAAGACCTATTTTTCTGTTCAGCTATACCATTCTGTTGAGGTACATAAGGTGCACTAAGTTCATGAATAATACCCAATTTCTCACAATGGTCATTCAAAGAGAAGTTTTCATACTCTCTACCTTTGTCAGATCTAACCCTCTTGATTTTCCTATCAAGTTGGTTCTCTACTTCGGCCTTATATTTAATGAAAGCTTCCCCTGCCTCACTTTTGGCTTTGAGAAGCTAAATCTTAGTGTACCTCGAATAATCATCAACAAAGGAAATATACAAGAATTTTCCTCCTCTACTTCTAGTGTTCTGGAAATCAGCTAAGTCCGTATGAATCAACTCTAGAAGTTGTGTGGTCCTTTGAGTCATAGTTTTGCAAGGTTTCTTAGTGAATTTTGCTTCAACACAAATTGGACACTTAGAAAACTCAGTAGTCGACAGATTAGGAATCAAAGCTAAGGTCCTTAGTCTCTTAATGGAAGCAACATTCACATGCCCTAATCTACCATGCCACAAATTTAAAGACTCAGCAATATAAGCAGAACCAGAAACAGTTTTATTAAAATCAGCAGAAATAGAAAAAGCAACATTCAGAATAAATAAACCTCCACTTAAATACGTCTTTCCAACAAATTTCCCACCACGAGTCATTACAACTTTGTCAGCCTCAAAAACAATTTTCAAACCAGCTTTGTTTAACAAGGCACCAGACACTAAGTTGCGAGACTTGCGACGCATAGTAGGAACATACAACACATTTGAAAGGGAGAGGGTTTTTCCAGAGGTAAGTTTAAGAGTGACCTTTCCTCGTCCAAGTACTCCAGCAGTTGCAGCATTGCCCATGTAGACACACTCGCCTTCAGAAGCATCCTAAAAATCATGGAGCAGCTCCTTGTTTGCACAGTAATGTCTTGAAGCCCCAGTGTCCAGAATCCAATCAATACTGTTCTCGATCAGATTTGCTTCAACAACCACAGCAGCGACAATGTCGTTGGATTCAGCAAGGTTGGCCTGAGGTCCTTTTTTTTGCACAGAACCTTGGCGTTGAGGGCATTGGTAAGCCTTATGATCTGGCTTGCCACAGACATAACAGAGGACAGACTTCTTCTGAATCTTGCTATCCGGTTTGTTAAATTTGCCTTGCTTCTTTCCCTTGTTATTAACCTTTTTTTCCCTTTACCCTTAAACTTATCAGAGCCTGATGGAGCAGCAGATTTCACCAGGTTAGCTTTAGTGGTATTAACAGAAACTGAATCTAGATTGTCCTTAAGGCGATTTGCCTCTTCAATCCTCATATGACTAATTAATTCCTGAAGAGACAGGAATTCTTTTATGTGTTTCAGATTATTTCTAAAATCTCTCCAAGAAGGGGGAGATTTTTCTAGTAAAGCATTAGCTTGAAATACTTCACATATTTTCATGTCCTCATTAAGAACATCAGCACAGAGATTTTCGAACTCATGAACTTGATCCATGACTGGCTTATCATCAACCATACGGAAAGCCAGCCACTTGCCAACAACATATTTCTGTTTTCCAGCATCATCAGCCCCATATTTTTTCACAAGGGCCTCCCAAATCAGTTTTGAACTCTTATGAACCATAAACAAATCATACAGATTATTGATCATCAGATTAAGGAGGTGGAAACGGACAATTTTATTATCTTTTACATATTTTTCAATTTCGTCCTCTTTCTTCTTAATTTCAGTAGCAGAAGGAGAAGAGGATGAGTCACCTGTAGCAGTAAGCGCAGTGGGATAGTCCTTGAAAAGGCCGTAGTCAATGTCCAATTGCTCAAAGAACATCAGCAGTTTGGAAGACCAACGTTTATAGTTGTTTCCGTCAAGAGATTCGAGCTTGGACAAATGAGACACGGATTTGCTTGAAAAGTCAGTCATTGCAAATAAGCTAATTGCTTTCAAATTGTTAGAAACTGACTGTTTACAATGACTGAACAAAGAATAAATTCAAGGCTGTGTCGCGGTAGAAGACCACTGACTTGAAAGCAATTACGGCCCGATTATGGTGGTAATCGCAACTGGCCGGAAAGCTCCCCAAGGTTAACACATCGACCTTTCTAAGTCACCACTAACAAAGAAAAGTCTTGGAGACAGATGCACGTACCCAGTGTTTAGAAGAGAGAAAGAAGAAAAGAAGAGAAGTGATTTTCGGATGCAAAACTGAGGTAGCAGTGGACTGATTTTATAGCAAAAGAATAAGGCCAAATAAGGAAGGTAATAATCAGAGGGAGGAAATCAAGGGCGACAATAAGTGTTACATGTTACCGTTACACACAGTTGGGCTCGGGTCCAAAAAGATAAGCTCCAGCTCAGCTCTTCCCAGAACCCAGAACCCAGGCCCAACCCGAGCCTGGCCCGGTCTGGTCCGGGCGGGCGGCGCGCGCGCGCGTGTGTGTGATAGCAAGCCTAAGCCCAAGCTTGACCTCCAACCACAAAAGCCAACCTAGTACTCAAGTCAATAAACATGAAGAGGAAGGGAGTTAATAAACAAATGCAAGCTCCCTTCCATAGGTGATGTGGGATGTTTGGGAAAAACACAAATAGGCTTTGCAAGCCTTAACTCCAACAGTGTTAACATGGGATTTTTGGTTTTTGGTGGCTGGGTGGTGGCTGGGTGTGGTGGCGAGAAGAGTGGCGGTGGCTGGAGATTAAGTCAGATGGGGAAGGAAGGGAGTAAAAGGGAGGGAAAATTTAAAATTAAAATAAAACAAAATTAATTGTAAACAACCAGTGAAAACATGACATGTGGCATGTTTACCTGTTAAACAGGTTCCCTTCAGGTCACGGAGTGTTTGTGGCGGACCTTCCCAATAGTTGGGATTATACAGGAATAACCCATAGCTGGGATTATTCTTGGACGAACAACCATAGTTTGGATTATTCTAGTCAATTTTTTCACTTTTATATCTCTTTTATTGCATAGAAAATAATAAATATTGTAACAATAGGTGGTAATTATATATATATATATATATATATATATATATATATATATATATATATATATATATATATATATAAGCATAAGAGACTAACAAATAGTTTTTGAGTCTTAAAACTAGTTGTTAAGGAATTAAGGGGCATGTCATATAGTGTATGAAAACTACTGAAAAGTGAGAAGTACATTGTGCATTTTAAAGTTTTTTAAGGGTATTTGGTGCAATTTTAAAGCCTACTAATCTTGTAATAACACAATATGAATTAGCCCTTTTTAGTATTTCATAATGAAAACATTCATTTATATCAATAAAGTGATCAAGAAAAGATAAGGTTGTGGTCCGCTTCACTTATGAAAGAAGGCAAAAGATTTAATTTTAAGCACTTCATATATTTATAAAGTAAAAAATTTAAAAAGGATAGATAAGGAGAGAAAAAACACGTGTGTATTTGTTTGTTACTTTTTTTGTTTTGTAAGAGGGTCTGATTTACTGATTTCCTATAAATAAGATTGTTGGTAAGAGTAATATAATTCACATTATAAAAATCGTATTGCCCTTACAAACACGTAAGATATACGAAGTACAATAGAGTAGTAGGATGGCAACATTATGGTTGCGAGTTTCAATAACTATCATGAGTGTTGTGCTAGCCATACTTATTGACTACTCTCAAGCTCATGAGTGTTCCCCAACATTTGATTTAGAGAGCACATCCCAATATAATTCTCATGTATCAGAAAAACTTACTGTTTTCCAAAGAGGAAAATATCAAGTTACAAACCCTATTAGGGTGAGCAAGTCAGAGCATTCAGCTCCTGAGCCTTTGCTAATAGTTGCACCAAAAGAAGCAGGGTTATACCCTGTACTCTTCTTTATTCATGGCACCATGATTTCTAACCAAGACTATTCTGCTCTCTTTCAACATGTTGCTTCTCATGGCTTCATTGTTGTCGCACCTCTGCTAATTCTTCTACAATTGAACTTTATTAAGTAGATTTATCTGATCTTTCGATTTTATTTACATGTATTGATATTTACTAATTCGATCACCCAATTGCAAGTGCTACCTTAAGTTTATGCAGATGGTTGAGGCCCCTTTTTACTATTGAGGGGTGGATGAAATTAAATTCGAACCTAATCTTCTATGTCACGTTGGCTCTGATACCATGTCCAATGCCATCCCAACTAAAAGCTGAGCTTAAACTGACTGTTGAGTTCTAGGATTACTACTTATACTCTATCAAATTCAAAGTGTATAAGAGTATCTACAATGGTTAACTAAGTCCTTTTATTGCTTGATATGCCACATCAACATAGATAGTTATATATAGCTATACAACTACAATTAGATCTGATGGTGAGCTACGTTGAAATTAGCTAGAATGATTTCACTTTCCAATTATATTTAACTCTAATTCCTTGTACTTTAATAATATATAATTTTTATAATTTTTCATAATCCATAATTAAAGATATTTGTGGCAGAAGATGTGTATTTATGTGTGAAAAGTTGAAGTGGGTAGAACTATAGAAACACATAGAATATCATGCATGATTATTTGGTTGTTTCACGTCGTTTGCAAAAATTGCAATAGCTCTCTCGTATCTAATATGCATTTCATTATTTTTCCCTACGTGAAACGCTTAAAATTCATATTATCTCCATCTTCTCTTCTCAATTTTGTTAGCTAAATTTGTAGCATTATTCGATTAACATGTCGAATAACTAAGGCTGTAATAATATCCTCAGCTATTCACACCCATACTCATCTTCCCACCAAGTCAAGAAACCGAGATCGAAACGGCAGCATCCGTATTAAACTGGTTACCTTCAAATCTACAAGACGTACTACAAGATCGTGTTAATGGGGTAGTGAAAGCGAATTTACACAAACTTGCAATATCAGGTCACAGTAGAGGAGGAAAATCAGCATTTGCTCTTGCACTTGGTATCTCCAAAACCAAACTAATAACCAAAATATCTGCACTTATTGGTGTAGATCCTGTTGCTGGACGTAACAGCCATTCACAAACTACACCATATGTTCTAACCTACATAAACGACTCGTTCGATTTGTCGATTCCTGTGACAATTATTGGCACTGGGTTGGGTAGCGAGCGCAACATTTTGTTTCCTCCTTGTGCTCCAGCAAATGTGAGCCATCAACAATTCTTCAATGAGTTGAAGGAAGGTTCACATTTTGTGATTGAGAGATATGGTCATATGCAAATGTTGAATGATTTTCTCTTTGACCCTATAGCAGTTTCTATGTCAGCTACATGTAGGTTTGGTCTCGACCCGAAAACTACCATGAGAAGAACATTGGGTGGGATTATGGTGGCTTTTCTTGATGCTTATTTTGGAGATGAGAAAGGAGAGTATTTTGCACTAATGGCTAATTCATCTTTGGCTCCTACTAAGCTCTCTGTGGATAAGAAGCGAAACTTTGGATTTGCACCAGCTTATGCTCAAGCTTAATCTTACATGTCTTATGCTGCACTATGTGTAGTACTAGAATAAATCAGTTGTAATAGTATAACTATTTCAACAAACGCATCACGGCTATGTATTATGTAACCATCGTGTTTTTAATTTTTATTATATGGTCTTATGAATGATTTATGTAAAAAATTACGGGTTATGCGCTTTAATCTTTTCTATTTTGCGGACTTTCATAACTTTCGAAAGTCTTTCTTTATTTTGTACGTTATGTTAAAATTATAAATATATGCTATAAATGATTCTCCAATTCATTCGAATTAACAAATGAGAAACAATCAATTATATTTAGGAAAAATTAATAAGAATAATCTCACTTTTAGCCGGTCTTCCATCACTGGTACTACCTTCATTTAATCCAGGTATAATCCCACCTTTGACACCCATATTCTCTCAATGGTCCCTTACCTGAAGGCAACCTGTTGTAGCAGGTAATTTTTAGCTCTTATGTTCATTTGTATTTTAGCTTTAATTTTTATTCTTCTTCCTCCTTATTAACTGCTACTCCCCTCTTTCACCCTCTTCATCTCTACCTTCCACCTCTGCTTCTCACGCCATTTTCAAGCTAATTTTTTTTTTCTTCTTTCTCCTTATTAACTGCTACTCCCCTCTTTCACCCTCTTCCTCTCTACCTTCCACCTCTGCTTCTCACGCCATTTTCAAGCTAATTTTTTTTTCTTCTTGAAATAATGGACAATCTCACTACTACCAGCCTCCATCCTCACCACCCATACTTCAAATGGAAATCATCTCACTCTCTTCCTCTCTTACAATTGCTGCATTTCAGTACAGACGTTTCCAAAGCAATTCGATCCCCCAAATTCGATTTCAATCCCCAATGCTTTGATGATTATGGTTACAGTGATGAAAATTCCCAAGTAAGAATAAGAATAAGAAAACAAAATAGTAATAATAGACGGCGGAAGCATAGACGGTGGTGGTCTGATGAATTAGAAGAATAAGCTGAGCCTCAGGCTGGAATGTTTGAAGAAGTCGTTGGATTCTTCAGGTGTGGATTCTTCAGGTGTGGATTTCAAATACACTTTATACAATTGCTAGTTTGTTTATTTTGTAATTCAAGCTTTTTACGTTGAAAAGATCGACATTGAGTGGGAGATGATTGATTTATCATATTAAAACTTACATCCAATATTGATCTCTTTATTTCAATTGTGTCTGGAAGAGCTAGTTTTATTGTATAATTTCGGGACATTTCATCACTTTGTTTTCATATTCAATTTGATGTAATTATTTGATTTTAATTTGTATTTTCTATGATTTGGCACGTGAACTTTATTACACACCCAAGTATTGAGCACGGTATTAATTTGATGTAATTATTTGATTTTAAATGGTATTTTCGCTTTTTCTGGGCACTTCAAATTCAACGAACTTCAATAATGGAGCTTGATTGAACACTTGCACAGATTTTTGGGGAAGAGAAGCTTGGGCAACCATGGAGGAATGACGTTTTTTTGGAGAAGATGAGTTTCAGAGGTTGGGGGAGGTTGAAAGGACAAAGTCATTTTGGGGGAAATAAGCTGGTTACCTTTTTTTTAACCTATTGAACAGGTTGTAGGTTTTAGGTACCATTGAGAGAATATGAGAGTCAAAGGTGGGATTATACCTGGATTAAATAAAGGTGATACCAGTGATGGAAGACCGGCCAGAGGTGGAATTATTCTTATCAATTTTTCCTTATATTTATAAGGAAAGTATGGGAAACTTACCCGTCACTGAACTTGCTGGGGATTAATAGCTAACCCACTTACAATTTGTATAATACTTTAAGACCAGTATATAATATTAAAAGACCAGTAGCAAAGGTACATATATTTATGGACCAGATCTTGCATTGGTTCAATTCTCGTCCAGTGAACCGCAATCAGGATGCCATGTACAGTACTACAGTAATAATTGACATCCATCATCTATATCTTTTCCTATCCAGGCCACCAAAGTGAAACGGTTAATTCAACGTAAAAATCTGCCTTTGGCATGACTTTTCATGCAAAGATATATTGATATATATATATCATGGTGGTCCTCTAGCTTTAGACTCTAGTGAGTTAGTGAGTCAGCTTTCAGCTACGTTACCTTATTATTGGATACGTGCATGAAAGAGGATACATGTACGGATGTACCGATGCATGCAATATGTACTACCCAGTGAATTAGAATGAAGAAATGACGTGGATGAAGGTTGGGTTTCGAACGTCAAAGGGAGAAAAGCTAGAACTTTATTTAATGATCAAACGATAGTTCGGGTAAATATATTTTACGATCTTAGGACTGATTTGTGTAAATAAACATCAAAGATTATTAAAGACACTGGCAATTAGGGTTAAACCTAATTCAATGGAAAATTTAATTGCTTTAGTTCTCAAGGAATCACCACTCAATCATCTGAATTTTAACAACATAAACTCATCATGCACACATACTCCAATTAAATTACAAGTAATCTGACCCGGACTATGGCAATAGCACTCGACCGATTTGACCCGACCCGGGCCGCCACGACCAGCCCATTGAACAGGTCTAGTAAACAGCTAATATAAAATATAAACAAATAAACTCTAGGAGATAAAATATTATAACAGAATAGATCTGATTAAAACTACTCTAACCATGACAAATGGAGAAATTTTACGGCGGGCATTTGAGAAATGCCCACCACAATATTTTAGCAAGGGGTCCATACTAGCCAATCAAATTGCCACGTAGGATATTATTTCCATCTTTTCTTTAAATTGCAATATTTCTTTTTTTCTATTTTCTTTAATTGCTAATATTAATTAAAAATCAGATTTTTAATTTTCGAAAATAATTATTAATTTTTGATTTTAATTTACGAAATTAAATTCTTAATTACCGAAAATTAAATTGAAATTGTTAAAAAATAATAATTTACATTCATCTTTTTTTTTCTCTTTCTCCCTCTTCCTTCTTCTTCACTTGTTCATGAAAATAAACTCAATGCCTCCATTGTTACCTTTACCTCCATTGTTATTTTTTTACCTCTCCCTCTTCGTTTTTCTTCTTCACCTCCATTGTTATTGTTCATGAAATACCTTCTTATTCTTCTTCTAGGATTATTGAAATTTCTACATTGTTTTTATTCATTAATGGTGGTTTCGGATTGGGCCTGTGGTTGAAGAAC
The DNA here is from genome assembly GCA_947645195.1 of Patellifolia procumbens. NCBI lineage: Eukaryota > Viridiplantae > Streptophyta > Magnoliopsida > Caryophyllales > Amaranthaceae > Patellifolia > Patellifolia procumbens. The sequence continues at coordinate 9,963,377 of CANSGD010000144.1, forward strand.
AACTGCCTCATGTCTTTTGTTTGTTTGTTTGTTCTTCACCTCCATTAATGTTCATATTCGAGAATTATACTCAATGGTTGTTTGGTTTTTCAGATGATAAACTCCATTTGTTGCCATGAATTATAGTTATTATACCCATTGTTACATTCGTGTTGTTAAAATCGAGATGTTTTACCATTATTTATTTCTGTAGAATTTAGGTCGAAGACGGCTGCCATTGTTGGTGGTGTTGGAGTTTTACAGAGGTTGAAGACAACGTGGGTTGAAGACAACTGCCTTTCTTTAACCTAATTTTCTAAACAATTTTTTACGGGTTTGTCCCTAAAGCTATTTGGACATTACCATATATGTTATTACCTTTTGTGTGATGTCCATTGTAGTTTTTGGACAATACCATTTAAAAATGTAACCTACACTTTTCGTGTAAACCAATAGCCATGATTTATTTTTTTTAAAATGACATTAACAATAACCAACTTGTTAAATGGACATTACATTAGGTTTGAGAATCCTTGATTCATGAACAATTTATTAGGAAATCAAAAAAAGCTCTAGTTATGAACAATCCGTTTGTGATGACTCTTTTCGACCAAAAACATAACGACAAAGAATAAAACACCTCGTTTTTCTTGATCGTATCTTTCCCATTTGATTCATGAACAATTCATTTTTATGTTATTGTATACACATTTGACTTATCTTAGAAAAATGATATTGTTTTAAAAAGTGACATTAACAATAACCAACGTTTTTAATGGACATTACATTAAGTTTGAGAGTCCCTTGATTCATTAACAATTTTTGAGGAAACTAAAAAATGTTGTATTTATGAACAAGCCGTTTGTGATGGACTATTTTCAATAGAAAACAATATGACAAAGAATGAAACACCTCTCTTTTCTCGATCGTCTCTTTCCCTGTAAGGTTCTATGTTATTCATATTTATATTATTGTTTACACATTTGACTTATCTTGAAGAAAATGATAGTTTTAAAAAAAGTGACATTAACAATAACCACCTGTTTAAATGGACATTACATTATATTTGTGAGCCTTTGATTTATTAACCATTTAAATCAAGAAACTTAAAAAAGATCTAGCTAGGAACAAACCCTTTGTGATGGACTCGTGTCGATCAAAAACAGAACGACAAAGACTAATACACTCCTCTTTTCTTGGTCGTCTCTTTCCCTCTCAGGTTTTAAGGTATTCGTTCTTTGTATTGTTAGACACTTGACTTATCTGGAATTAAATGGAGACTTTTTTTAAAAAGTGACATAAACAATAACCATTTTGTTAGATGGACATTACATTAGGTTTGAGGGCCCTTCACTCACTAACAATTGAAACTATAAATGATATAAAAATATGAAGTATCAAATTTGAACTTTAAAATTTAAAATTTGAAGATGTTGTTAGTATTTAAATTCCCCAAAATATGAAACATCAAATTTGAAAATTTCAAAAGTAGATTTTAGTTTTTTAAAATTCGAAAAATTTGCCCTCAAGTAACAGAAAATATATTTAAGAAAAGGCTGGTTATCAACTGTTGTTCCCAAATAATCTGGTGTTGACACTTAGAAATGATTTTTTGATCAATATGAACAGAAATTTGCAACAAAGGCAACAACAACAACTATGTCTACTTGGATTTACACCTATCTTACAGGTATTTTCATATAAATCATGTAAATTTTTTGCTTATAAGTGTAAACATATGCTTCCCAACAAACCCTAAATTTCTACTTTATATCAGATTTCTTCTCATTTTGGTGGTAGTTGTGAGTGCACTTATTTTCGGTCAAATGCAATGTAAATTTCAGAAAGTTTGGGCCATCGAAAATAAATTGCAATGGTTTTAGACCATTCAATGAATCACATTCACTGAATCACATTATTTTTTTGAAGGGAAAAGTCACTGAATCACAATAGTATTGCCATTTATAGTGATTTTAATGTAATGCATGACTTTTCCTTCGTCTGCTGAATGAGTGCCATTCAATTAATAATTGAGCCTTTCCATGTTCATTAGTTAATTTCATTTACACTGCTTCTGAAAATAAGGCCATGCAATGAATTCAAAACCTAACTCAGCCCCTATATAAAGCCTTGCCATTGCCCCCAATTTCACAACTTCTTCAAACCACTGATTCCTTTTTTATATATCCTTCACTTCCCTACAACATAAAATGGCTGAACAATCAGAAGTCCTCTATGCCAAGCCATACACTTGCATCATTCACAACCTTCCTATCCATTATGAAAATGGAAAGCCTGTTGGAAGGAGTTTGAATGTCCTCAGGGACTTGTTATAGAGCTTTGGTTTCAAGGTACGTAAAATAACACCGAAGTGGACGCATCGAGGATTCATGGGCTATGCGTTCATCGAATTCGGAACGAGTGAGGAACATTTCAAATCGGCTTTTAAGCTTCAAGAGAAGTTTGAACAGGCTTCTCATGGTAAACTGAACTGGTTAGGTTATGGTACAAAAAGCGGACCCTATCTATGGATGGCTAAGTCAAATGATGATTTACTTGCCAATCATCCAATAGACTTTACTTCCGTCCCAGCTAGTTGGAGGAATGAAGCGCGAGCGGTCGCCAATGATGACCAAGCTGCTGTTTTTGATACAATCAAAAGCTTCTTGTTATATTACTTTTTCTTTTGTTTAAAATGGTGTTTTTGAGTTTACCTTGCATTATGTAGTTTATTTCATTGTCCTGCTCCTGTACTAGACTTTTGGTTGTTGCTTACTTTATTTATCTTATCGTTTGCATTTTCAATTATATTTTATTGTGTGTTCTTCTCTTTGTTCTTATTATTTTGTCTTCCATATTAAATGATGACCAAAATGCTGTTTTTGATACAATTAAAAAAATGATTTTTGTTTTTATAGAAAATTAGTAATACATCATCATTGTTGTAAGTCAAAGTTTGCAGCGTAAACTTTGCAAAAGGTGAATGCCATTTAATGTTATTACTGCTGATTGCCTTTATACATTGTGATTGTACAGTAAGTTATACGCCTATATATATCAGCGCTTGGTGAATGAAAATTTTGCACCGAGTGAAATCTTCCCTCAGTATTTCTCTCTTCTGTCTAGTTTCTCTTACTTCTGTATTCATCTTTTCACAACACGTTATCAGTACGAGTTTGCTTACAAAAACCAAAAGGTATTTTTAATCTTTCAAACTCCGGTATCCAATTTTTCTAGTCTCACCCTTTTTCACTATCCTAACATGGATCAACAAAGTAACGGGATCAATGTTGTTTTCAACAATGTTTCTCTCTGTTGTATACATTTAATTGTAGAACGTAACACCGTCCCTTTCGCTACCAACCCAGCTAGAGGGATTGTAAGTCATCCTTTTCGCACTGACCTCGCCAACGGTACTAATGTCCGTACCGGTGAAAATCCACAAATCCCTGTTCCTAACACCAATAATAATCCTCCAGCACCACCAACTGAAAATCCACCACCACCAAATAATAAAAGAAATAGGGACGAACAGGAAGGAACTAGTAGCAAACGTCACCATGCCACTAGCCCGTAAATTAAATAATAATTTAACAATAACGCCACCTTTATGGAGGGCCAGGACACTTTAATTTATGCTATTTTATTTTGTTGTACCGCCTATATGGCAGGTTATTTTCATTTACCGCCTATATGGCAGGTTGTTGTTTTATTTAATTTTGCCGCCTACATGGCTGGCCGACAATAGTAAATTTTTCTTGTTCTTTTTATTGTCAATATATGCAGGAGTAGCTAACCTAGAACCGTATTACATATTTATTTCCTTTACTATGTGTTATTTCCTTTATATGACATTTGTAGTTATATTTATTATCATTTTTTTTACACTTACCGACATGCATAATAGTAAAAAATTATATTTAGTACCCATAAATACTCCAACTAAAATTTTATTGCATTATATTCTTTGAACAACTGTAGATAAATATACAACAAACTGTACAGTTAAGGATAACCCTCTATAAAAGCGGATTACCCATCCCCAATTTCACCACATATCTCTTATCTTCTTCCATCTTTTACTCAAACCCACAATTTTTTTTCTTCCTCCATTTTTCCCGGCCACCATGCCCAACGCCGAACACAACCGCCCTCCACCCTCCTCTTCTTCTTTTGAGGAGGATTTTAGAAAAATAAAACTCTATTTGTTCCTTATAGCCGGTTTATTTATCCTTCTCATGGCATTAATGATATTTCTCCTCATACACAAGTAGGAACCATGATATCACACACTTTCTCCCCGGTGAAACGGTGAAAATGCATGTGTTGTTTTGTCTTCATATGCATTTAGGAAGTATTTTGTTATTTTAGCTTATTTTTGTACTTTCTGTGTTTTTATTGTAAGTTATTATTTTTGCTTGTAATATTTTAATGTTATGTCTTGTTTTGTTTTATTTTGTAATATTTATAATTATAAATGATATAAATCAGGGGGAGATATTATATGTGATTTGTTATCATTTACTAATTTCATACTATTATTTACCTTATTGTAGCTATAATGGGAGATTTAATGAAAAGACAATTCAATGTCCTAGATTTGTCCGGAAATAAATTCCTGGAATGGACGGTAGATGCCCAGATGAATTTAAAGGCTCAAGGACTAGAGCATACTATTAAAGATCAAACTGTCAATATAGGCTCAAGTACGGCCCAACAAATTAAATTGGCCACTGAACAAGAAAAGGCCAGGGCCTTGGTTCTTTTGAGACACCACCTGCATGAAAGCCTAAAAACTGAATACTTATTGGTGGAAGATCCAAAAGAACTATGGAACAGCCTCAAATAAAGATATGGCCACCATAAAAATATTCTCCTCCCCAAGGCATTATTCGAATGGACTAATCTAAGGTTCCAAGATTTTAAATGCATCAGTGACTACAATTCAACACTGTTTAGAATTGTATCGCTGCTGAAATATTGTGATCATCCGGTCACTGAGGAACAAATGCTAGAGAAAACTCTCTCTACATTCCATGCCTCAAATATTATATTACAGCAACAATACAGAGAAAGGGGCTTTAAAAAATATTCTGAGCTAATCTCTGTATTGTTGGTGGCTGAGCAAAATAATGATCTTTTACTAAAGAATCATAATCTTAGACCAACTGGGTCTTTGGCATTCCAAGAGGCGAATGCAGTAGAAAGCTCAGACCTACCTGAATCAAATGCTGTAAACAGAGGTGGGCGTGGAAATGGCCGTGGGAAAGGACGTGGAAACAATCGTGGTCGAGGCCGAGGCCGAGGTAAAGGATATTTCCCCAAAAATAATAATAACTTCAAAAACAATGAGAGGGGGCAACAATACCACAAGCATGATAATCAGAAGGCAAAAGATATATGCTTTAGATGTGGTATATCTGGGCACTGGGGGCGTACATGTCGAACAGCCAAGCATTTGGTAGATCTCTACCAGGCTTCTAAGAAAAATAAAGGAAAAGATGCAGAAGCCAATTTTGTGAATGAGGCAAATACCTCACCGCCTAGCCTTGATGTCTCCGATTTTTTTATGGATGGAGTTGGAGCTGAAAATGATTTTAATTTAGGGGAAAATTGATTGTTTAGCTATGAAAATATTTATTTCCTTGTTGATCAAGTATTTATTTAATGTTTGTTTTATTTAAGAATTGTACTACCATCTTATTATCAATGAAATATGCATGTTCTTATTTAATTTTGTTTCTTATTATGAAGATATGGATCAACCTAAAAATGGATCTGGATACCAATGCCTCCTGGATAGTGGAACAACGCACACCATACTGAAAAATAAAGAGTATTTTTCAAAACTAACAATGTTTCAAGGTGATGTCAACACCATATCCGGGACAGCAAAACTTATCGAAGGATCCGGAATAGCTTGTGTAATACTCCCAAAAGGGACAAAATTGACTATTGATGATGCACTATACTCAAGTAAATCTCGAAGAAATCTTATAAGCTTTCGAGATGTGCGTAAAAATGGTTATCATTTGGAAACAATGATAAATGATGAAACGGAATATATATGTCTCACAGAAAATAGAAATGGCAAGAAATATATCTGTGAGAAATTGCCAGCATATTCCTCAGGATTATACAGTGTTAATATAAGTCCGTTTGAAGTAAACATGATATCTAACCAGAAGTTAGATAATAAGATATTAATTAATCTATGGCATGACCGTTTAGGTCATCCTGGCACAGGAATGATGCATAGGATCATTGAGAACTCAATAGGGCATTCAATAAAGAATGTAAAAATCCCAAAGACAAATGAGTTAGCATGTGCAGCATGCTCACTTGGGAAAATGATAACAAGGCCCTCTATAAACAAAATTGCTACTGAATCTCCAACATTTCTTGAAAGAATACAAGGAGATATTTGTGGGCCAATTAATCCCCCATGTGGACCATTTCGATACTTTATGGTGTTGATTGATGCTTCAACACGATGGTCACATGTAAGCCTTTTATCAAGCAGAAATAGTGCATTTGCAAAACTCCTTGCTCAAATCATTCGATTGAGAACTCAATTTCCGGATTATACAATTAAAAGAATAAGACTCGACAATGCTGGGGAATTTACATCCCAAACATTTAATGATTATTGTATGTCCATTGGGATTGATGTGGAGCATCCAGTGGCTCATGTTCATACACAAAATGGTCTTGCTGAATCATTAATAAAAAGATTGCAATTGATTGCAAGACCATTATTGATGAAATCAAAGTTGCCCTCATCTGCTTGGGGTCATGCCATAATACATGCAGCATCATTGATTCGATTGAGACCAACTGCTTATCATAAATTCTCACCACTACAATTAGTATCTGGTCGAGAACCAAATGTCTCACATTTGAAAGTATTTGGATGTGGTGTATATGTCCCTATTGCTCCACCACAACGCACAAAGATGGGTCCACAGCGAAGGCTGGGAATATATGTTGGTTTTGAATCCCCATCAATTATAAAATATCTTGAACCAATGACAGGTGATTTATTCACGGCTCGTTTTGCCGATTGTCATTTTAATGAAAGCTTATTCCCAGCCTTAGTAGGAGAGAAAGTGGACCCAAACAAAAAGGATATAGAAATTACATGGAATGCAACACAATTATCTTTTCTTGATCCACGAACAAACTCTTGTGAACAAGAAGTTAAGAAAATTGTTCATTTACAAGGTGTTGCAAATCAATTGCCTGATGCATTCGTTGACAGTAAAAAAGTGACGAAGTCACATATACCAGCAGAGAATGCTCCCCCACGAATTGAAATTCCCATAGATAATAAGGCAATTGAAAAAGAGTCTATGGCACGCCGTAAGCGTGGAAGGCCACCTGGTTCGAAAGATTCGAAACCAAGAAAAAATAAAAGGCGAGATGAAATAGAAAAGGAACAAATGATTGTTCCTCCAATTGAAAATCATGAAATTCAAAATGGAGAAAGAGATAAAGACAAAGACAAAGAAGAAGATGTTCCAAATAACGAGGGACACGAAAGTATCGACAACATTGAAATTTCGATTAATTATGCTTGTACAAAGAGACAGTGGAATCGAAAAAATGTTGTCATAAATGATGTCTTTACTTACTCCATAGCGGTTGAAATTGTATCTGACGAGAATGGTGTAGAACCAAAAACCGTAGACGAATGTCGCCGCAGACAAGATTGGCCAAAATGGAAAGAAGCAATCCAAGCAGAACTAAAATCCCTTGAAAAGCGAGAAGTTTTCGGACAAATAACTCAGACACCAAGAGGGGTAAAACCAGTAGGATACAAGTGGGTATTTGTCAGAAAACGAAACGAGAAAAATGAAATCGTTAGATACAAAGCAAGGCTTGTTGCCCAAGGCTTCTCCCAAATGCCAGGGATTGATTATTATGATACGTATTCTCCAGTAGTTGACGCAACTACATTTAGATTTCTGGTAAGTTTATCCGTCTTCGAAAAACTTCAAATGCGGTTGATGGATGTCGTGACTGCATACTTATATGGGTCACTTGACACTGACATCTACATGAAAGTCCCTGATGGACTAAAACTACCAGAAAAGTACACATCCAGAGACATGACCTCTATAAAGCTAAAACGATCGCTTTATGGACTTAAACAATCTGGAAGAATGTGGTACAATCGTCTCAGTGAATACCTAACGAAAGAAGGATTCAAAAATAATCAAATCAATCCTTGTGTCTTCATTAAACAATTCAAATCAGGATTTGCTATAATTGCAGTTTATGTTGATGATCTGAACATCATTGGAACTTATAAAGAACTTGAAATAACTGCAAGGTACTTGATGAAAGAATTTGAAATGAAAGACCTTGGGAGAACAAAATTTTGCCTTGGATTACAAATGGAACATTTGAAGGACGGGATCTTTGTTCACCAATCAAATTATACGGAAAAGGTCTTAAAACGTTTTTACATGGATAAAGCGCATCCATTAAATTCTCCAATGGTTGTGCGGTCTTTGAATGTGAAAGACGACCCATTCCGACCTCGAGAAGAAAATGAAGAAATTCTTGGTCCTGAAGTACCGTACTTGAGTGCAATTGGCGCTTTAATGTACCTAGCTAATAATACTCGGCCTGACATAGCTTTTTCAGTGAACCTCTTAGCTAGATACAGTAATGCGCCAACAAAGAGACATTGGAATGGAATTAAGCACCTATTCCGTTATCTCAGAGGAACACATGACCTTGGATTATTTTATCAATCGAAGCAAAGTGCTTCACTCATTGGTTATGCAGATGCTGGATACTTATCTGACCCTCAAAAGGCCAAATCACAGTCTGGGTATCTATTCACTTATGGAGATACAGCAATATCATGGAGATCAACGAAGCAAACATTAACTGCCACATCATCAAATCATGCCGAATTGATTGCTCTCTATGAAGCTGGAAGAGAATGCGTTTGGCTCAGAACAATGATTAGCCATATCCAAAAGGAATGCGGTATGAATTTAGTTACTGATAATCCAACACTGATATATGAAGATAATACTGCTTGCATCACCCAAGTCAGTGAAGGATATATCAAAGGAGACAGAACCAAACATTTATCACCAAAACTCTTCTTCACGCATGATCTCCAGAAAGAAGGAAAGATAGACATTCAACAAATTCAATCAAGTGAAAACCTTGCGGACTTGTTTACCAAGTCCCTTCCTTCAAAGAGACTCGAACAACTGGTGCACAAGATTGGAATGCGTCACCTCAGTAACCTACGTTAGACTCAGGGGGAGGGTTATATACACTGCGCTCTTTTTCCCTTCGATCAGGTTTTTATCCTACTGGGTTTTTCCTGACAAGGTTTTTAACGAGGCAGTAAATATCAGCATATAACAAAGTTGCACCATGTTCTTTGATGTAAATAAAACAATGGCATTTTAGGGGGAGTATTATGGTTCTTGTATGCACTGCACTCTTTTTCCCTTCGATCAGGTTTTTATCCCACTGGGTTTTCCTGACAAGGTTTTTAACGAGGCAGTATATTTAAGCATATAAAGAAATAAGTCTATATGGATCATCATCGAAAATATTGGCATTCAAGGGGGAGTGTTGTAAGTCAAAGTTTGCAGCGTAAACTTTGCAAAAGGTGAATGCCATTTAATGTTATTACTGCTGATTGCCTTTATACATTGTGATTGTACAGTAAGTTATACGCCTATATATATCAGCGCTTGGTGAATGAAAATTTTGCACCGAGTGAAATCTTCCCTCAGTATTTCTCTCTTCTGTCTAGTTTCTCTTACTTCTGTATTCATCTTTTCACAACAATCATGGTATTTTCAAACTCCTTAATTTTTGGGAGTTTAGATAGAGTGTAGTGATTAAAGAATTTATTTTTATTATTGTTTTGTTAGCGAATTCCTAAGTAGTGGATATAGAGGGGGGGAGTGGGGTAAACTTTGGCGGGTAGTTAGGAATTAAGCTAGGTGTAGGCACCACTTATTAGGTTAACTAAAGACTATAAAGGATTGATACACATCATAACTCTAGCCATTTTTTATTCACCCTCCTACCTCCTAATACTTATGATGGCAGAATCAGATGTTATAGAACATTTGTATGATATAGTATGCATGAGCTTCTTTTTTTATGATTGTATTTCAAAATTAGGAGTTAAATGTGTAGAAACTGCATTGTCTCATTGTGGATATGCTCCAACAATGATTATGCTCTTTGAAAATGAGCTATTTGTATACAGATCGGAACGTGGTTTACCATGCGATCAATTCCTTAGAGGTACCTTAAGATAGCATTGCGTATTCATGTTTTTATTATCTATATATTATTTTTGTGCTTATATGTAGCTAACTTTTATTGCTTAATATTCAGAACCGACTGGAACACTTGGAGACAGGTTGACTCATATAAAGGATATAATTCAAATGAGAATGTTTGTGAAGAATATCATAAAACTTTGTGGCTTTGAAGAATTGGATGATTTAATGAAATGTTTTTCAAAGCTTCTTAAAGATATTATAGAGTTGGAGAAGAATTCTCTAATAGTAGAGAATGGAGCATATGATCAAATTCCCATCAAAGCAAATGGGAAGCGCGTCCTCGCTATACCAACAACAATTCTTGAAATTGTTAAGGATGAAGCAACCGGTAAACCATCTTCCGTTATTATTTCGGAGAAGCTTCCAAGGACAATGTTGTGCATTGATGTTTAATAGTTTTAAGCAGTAGTTGTAATATTTAGATGTTATGGATTATCTTGAGTTTATTGATATAATTTTGATTAGATATCTCAAATATCACAATTTGCAATCATTCATTCTTTCTTGGACGTTTTTTTTACTCCAATTGCAGTTTAGTACTTATTTACTCCAATACACTTAGTTTATCTCTCTCAAATTGTTAATAAAAAATAATACCCCTAGTTATGCAAATTATATATGAAATATGTCTTTTGACAATCTCATCATAAGTCATGTAAAAATAAAGGAAATATTATCACAATCTTACGCGCCTAATAAATCATTATTAATTTGGTTTTAACCTAGTATTCCAGTTATCATAATGTCCGCGTATTATTTAGGACATCTGTAAACACATCTCTCAATTATGGTAATGTCCACATATTTGTGTGGACATCATTGAACCTACACGTTTGGTCTTCCCTTCAATATACTATATTTTATGTACATAATCTTAATTAATATCAAAGTTTTATTTCTCATGTGTATTTTGAATTTAATTGTTGTTATCGAACAATGTATAGACTTTTTACAATCTTAGTAACCTTGTACCATAAAAACCTAATGCATTATATCAGATAGAAATCACAATTTGATGTTACTTGATCTATTCATCACATCACTGAAATAAGCTTTGTAACTAGTTAGATTTGAGCTTAAGTTTGGTCTCGTGCAGGAACAATGGCAGATCCAGGATTTGAAATGTGGGGGTACGATTATAAAATAAATCAACCATCCGATAATTTTTTTAAAATAAACATTTAAATATTGCAAAAACTAATGTAAACATACAACTAAACGTTCGAAATGCAAATAGTTCAAAAGAGTATCATTACAATTACATCATCTCAAGTAAAATTTTACAATTATATCCTACGAGTTTTCATATTTTAGAAACAACTCATTACATCTTCATCACTAACTTGAAAGAAAAGGTTTATTAAAGATGGATAATATGACATAGAGGATGTTTGTAACTTCCCTCCACCTCCCTTGAGAAGAACTTCAAACTTTTATTTTTCATCTTCCAATCCTACAATTATATAACCATTAACCAATTATATATATGAAAGAGAGAGGTAAGATGGTGAGGTCTAAGTAACTGAGCCTCTGAGGTGAGTGGCGTGAAACTAAAAAAGAGAGAACGTGCAAGTCATTATTGAGTCAGGTTTATTTTGCTCCAAAAGATGGGTTTTTAAGGACTTTTTGAGCCATATTCACCTTAGAAAAAGTTATCTATACATATACAATGGGTTGGGCCTTCTATTTTTTGCTTGTTTTTCATTTTTTGAAGTTAGAGTACGCCTATACCCCAATGTAACCCCTGGATCAGCCCATGTGCGGGAACATGCCCAGCAATCCTTAGACAAGATATGATGCCATGTCATCGGCATTAATCATGCTTTTCAGTCAAAGCAATCCATTACCAAAATTCACATTTAGTAGATAAAAAATATCGGATTGCGATATAGTATAAAGTTATTCATAGGCTTACAACCATCAGTTTAAACTTTTCCTTGACTTGGTTCCTTAACATGATCAAGAGCTAGTGTCACCAGAAGGTCACGGGTTCAAATCTCATCGATCCAATCCTCATTTCTAAATGGAATATTTAGTGACGGGTATGTGGTTAAGTTATTGGTTGAGTTGGTTGGTTGAAGTTGATAGATTATGTAATATCAACCAAACCTAAAAATCAAAAAGATGAATTACAATATTTATTTTCATTTGATGTCTCGCTTCCGCATCAAGGAGGATCTTTGTTGTATTCGTTATTTTGATGATGACAAATAAATAGTTTTTAACTTAGTTTTCATTAGTTTTTATTTATGGAGTTATTTACATAGTATTATTAATTATTTATTTTATTAGACCTAAAATAAACTTATGGAGAATTGGTTTCATAATAACCAAAATTAAGTTGTTTAGGAAAATAGAATATTTAGTTATATTATTTTGTGTAGGATTAATATTCTAATATTATGGAATATTGGATTCCATACTATTAGTTGAGTTTGTTAGTGGTTTACAGGAAAATAAGATGTTGAAGAGCTGGCGACTTTGCGTGGCTAAATTGATGGGTTGAGGTCCTAGATTCTAGGGGCCATGATCTTAGCTAACAAACCGCGCATTTAATATAACTCCAAAACTGCCAAAGACCAAGTCAAGAGCTGTTGAGAAGATTATGGAAGACTCAAAGACTCGCTCAAACTGGGCAAACACACGATTATGGATCGTGGGATTGACATGATCTATAACGGCTATGAAGATGGAAGATAATGCCTAAAAACTTGCGTCTACTACAAGGAAGCTGAAGAAGACCGTTGCAGATTTATCACAGCTATATAAACTGAGAAGAACTCAATTTTAGTTCTTAAGACTTTCTATATTAACTGTGTAAATCTTTTAGAAAGTTATTTTCGGTTTTATTCTCTTCAACAATTTATTGTATTCTATTAATCTGAGTTGGGGTGAGTGAAATTTTGTGAGAAAATTTCTATATTCAAGAGAAAGAGAAGAAAGAGAAAGAGAAGACTTCGGGTGAAGTCTAGAGAGAAAGTCACGTGTTCAGGGGGAACAAGGTGACTGGGAACAAGTTCCTAGAAGAACAGAGTGAGTTGCTGTTTATAATAGGGTGTAAGTTACTATTATAAATAAAAGGGCAAGATTTATTCCTAGAGAATATAGGAATAAGATCTTGTTTAAAAGCAGTTCTAGCACTCTTTGTTTTAACTTCTCTTTAATTCTTTTTAACTTGTTAATTCCGCAAAATAGCCCCAAATAGTCTTTACTACAATTCACCCCCCCTCTTGTAGTAAACTTTGAAGTTCTATAGGACCAACAATTGTTATCAGAGCTTGTTCCTCCTGAAACAGTTAACACTGGGGAGGCTGATCCTAGAGAACATGAATACAACTGGAGAAAAGCTAGATGAGGGATACTCTACTCAACGTCCTCCAATGTTCAATGGTAAACATTATCCTTATTGGAAGAATAGGATGGAAATATTTATTAAGGCAGAAAACTATCAAGTCTGGAGAGTTATTGAGATAGGTGACTTTGAAGTCACTGAAAAGAATGAAGAAGGCGAGCTAGTTACAAAACCACTCTCAAAGTATGACAAAAAAGACTTTGAGAAAATGGAGATGAACAACATGGCCAAGAAGATTCTGCATTGTGGTCTTGGTCCTCATGAACACAATAGAGTCATGGGATGCAAGAGTGCAAAGCAGATGTGGGAACTCCTTCAATTTACACATGAAGGAACAAGCGAGGTCAAGAGATCAAAGATAGACATGCTCATGCATAGATATGAGTTATTTCAAATGAAACCTAAAGAGCCAGTTCATGATATGCTTACAAGATTCTCAAATATCATAAATGAACTTGACTCTCTAGGAAAATCTATTTCTCCAGAGGAACAAGTACTCAAAGTATTGAGAAGTCTTCCACAAGACGAGAAGTGGATGGCTAAGGTGACAGCTCTACAAGAAACCAAGGATTTCACCAAGTTTAACATAGAACAACTTGCTAGATACTTGATGACACATGAGTTGCACTTAGGAACTCATGAACCTGACTCCAGCAGATCAAAATCCCTGGCTCTCAAGACTGAAGAGTAAGATGATTCAGAAACTGATGAAGAGGAAGTTGCCTAGATAGTTAAGAAATTCAAAAAGTTCTTCAACAAGAACTATAAAGGGAAGAGCACAAGGAAAACCTCAAAGCTAAGCTGCCATAAATGCGAAAGTCCAGATCACTTCATAAAGGAATGTCCTTTGTGGGAAAACGAGAAAGGAAAAAGCTAATTCAAGAGCAAAGAACAACAAAAACCTTTCTCTAAAACTGAAATGAGAAAGTCTATGGTAGCAGCCTGGGGTGAATCAGATTCTGATGAGGAACAGGAACAGCCTGAGGATGAAACTGCTCAGCTGTGTCTAATGGCAAAACCAGATAGTGAAGAGGACGTATCCAACAAACAGGTAAACTTTAATGTTGTTGAAGAAGAATTATCAAAATTAAATAAGAACCAACTCACTGAATTAGTATTAGAAACCCTTGATAACTACAAGGCAATCTGCATAAGAGAGGAGAATATGGAGAGGGCCTTGAAAGTTATCAAGGAACACACAAATTGGTTTAAAAAATTAAATTCAGATATTGAGGAATGGTTCTTTGAAATTTTTGATAAATACCGTGGATTTCAAGAAGTCTATGAAAAACTGAAAAATAATAACTACTTCTTGAATATTGCTTTGGCAGAATTGAAACTAGTTGTTCCTGAAGGAACCAGTTCCTCTGACAGTACCAATAAAGAACTTGAAATTTTAAAAATTGAGCATGAATTAGTGCTAAATGAAAATATGGTACTGAAGAGGAAATTAGAATCTTCAAGAGTCAAGCTTCCTGATCCAGTTAGTTGGATATAAAAATATAAAAATGAAGGAAGAAATGGACTAGGTTTCAATTATAAGAAGAGGAACAAACATAAAAAATATGTTGACCTGCCAAGCAACAGAATCTGTTCCTACTGTGGGAATAGCGGACACTTAGTGTCTGACTGTTCCACCAAAGAGGAACAGATTGAAATGAACACTCGCTTAGTGAAGCAAGAGTGGAGAATTAAGAGGAACGCACACTCAACAGAGGAACCCAAGTCTAACTGGGTTCCTGCCACTGACTAATTACTGTAGGTGCAGACTAAAGTGAGGGGGAACAACCTGTGGTACCTCGATAGCGGTTGTTCCAAGCACATGACAGGAGATAAAACCAAATTTCTCTCACTTTCAGTCTACGAAGGAGGAACTGTGACCTTTGGAGACAACCTAGTAGGTAACATAGTAGGTATAGGTAAAGTTGGGAAATCTCAGTCACATTCCATAAATAATGTATTTTTAGTCGAGGGTTTGAAACATAACTTACTTAGCATCTCTCAATTCTGTGACAAAGAAAACAATGTGAAATTTACTAATGAATGTTGTGTGGTTAGTGACACCATTGCAGGAACCAAGATACTAGAAGGAACAAGAAAGGGAAACACTTATGTTGTTGACCTAAACCTTGTTCCTAGGAACAATCTAACTTGTCTTAGTGTACTAGAAGATGACCAAGACCTTTGGCATAAAAGGTGTGGTCATGCAAGCTTTACACTGCTTCATAAACTAAGTGGTAAAGACTTGGTAGTTGGTTTGCTAACTATAAAAGGAACAAGCCATGGAGTTTGTGGAGCTTGTGTAAGAGGGAAGCAAGTCAGATCCTCGTTCAAATCCAAGAAAATGGTAAGCACTCAAAGTCCACTTGAGCTGATCCACATGGATCTTTGTGGCCCAGTGAGAATCCAAAGCAGATCAGGTAAAAGATATGTATTAGTTATTGTTGATGATTTTTCTAGATTTACGTGGGTAATCTTCCTTCATAGCAAGGATGAAACGTTTGATGAATTTATATCATTTGCTAAGAAAGTTCAAAGGATAAGTGGTTTCAAATTGAAACACCTAAGATCTGACCATGGTATGGAGTTTGAAAACTCCAAGTTTGATGATTTTTGCAGTAATGAAGGATTAGATCACAACTTCTCTACTCCAAGGACACCACAACAAAATGGTGTAGTTGAAAGAAAGAACCGGACTCTGGAGGATATGGCTAGAAAAATGCTTATATCAAGCAATCTTCCAAAGAATTTTTGGGCAGAAGCTGTGAACACTGCATGTTACATCATCAACAGGGTCATGCTAAGACCCATCACTAAGAAAACTCCTTATGAACTGTTCAAAGGAAGAAAACCAAATATCTCTCACTTTAGAGTCTTTGGATGTAGATGTTTTGTACACAACAATGGTAAAAACAATTTAGGCAAATTTGATGCTAGAAGTGATGAAGCTGTCTTTATAGGATATGCTTTAAATAGTTGTAATAGCCTGAATTTTAAGCAGGTTAAGTTTGAAGTTAGTTATATTAAGTTATTCAAATAGGATTTTAGGGTTTTAATGTTTCAGGTGGAAGAGAATTACTTGGAATTGTTAGTTGTGTTAAGTTTAATTTGGTTTTGGCCTTTAAAGTAGATTAGAATACTCTCCAATACCATACGAGGACAAAAGTGGGTAAGATCTACCATTCTTATTGTTTCAGAAGGTTTTGGAATCCAATGAATAAGTTAGAAGGTCCTTAAGAGCCTTATTCATTAAGATTGTGAAAATCGTATAGAGATCGTTTTATCGGGTAGCAACGAACTTCCAGTTAAAGAGCCTTTCGGGGTTGAATTCGAGCTTAGAACCTAACCAAACTTGATATATGACATGCTTGGGATGTCTTAAGGTCAAAATGGTCATTTATGCCCAAGAATTACGTGGCTCACTAAGGTAAATTGCTCACTAAGTAAAAACTGGCCAGCTGAAAGTACAGCTCAGACCTATGCTCAAAGAAAGCTGCATAGCAGCTACTTGGGTGTTGATCTACCAAAAAACTTTGCATGCATGAAAGCCAACATATCAAGCTAGCACCTCAAGCAAGAATCACCCAGAAACTCCATGAAACCGACCTTACCCAGAAGAGGTTTCCCTCCCCTAAGGGTACCGCCATTTACCTGCTATAAATAGCAGTTTTGGATTTTCGGTTCTTTTCACCCAATTGTTCTTCTAAAATACCTACTTTTTTTACATAGATCTCTTGTAAAATCCATATCTAGTTGTTCAAGTCTTTGTTCAAGCCTTAAAGCCTTGGAAAGGTATACAAAACTCCATAGAAACATCAAACATTATGCTGTAAGTACATCTTTGCATCCTCTTGTGTTTAGCTTACCTATTCATGTTCTAAAGCTTGTTTTAACTAATCCATAGCACCTTACTTACTTAGGGGGAAGCCTTAGGAAGGTTACAGTGGTGAGACATGTTTATTTCGATACTAAGAGGTAATAGGAATCATATTAAGTTTGATTTTATCGAGGTATGAAACTAGTGAAGAGTAGTCAATTGTTATTGATATCTATTGTTGTTTTTGTTATGAGGTGAATGTTTTGGGACATTGATTATGGGCTTCAAGAGATCCAATAGAACTACTGAGTTCTCGAAGTATGATATATCAATCTAAGAAAGAATTAAGCGTTTGAGGTAACTTTTATGTTCAGCAAAACCTATTTCATGCCCATGTGTTTTGTACTTCTATTTTGGTGAAGTAGTTCGTACTATGGCCATAGATATGAATGTGTTTCTGTTATTGAAACTGTATTTTGGTTGATTATGAATATTATTTGTTTTGGCTGGCTAGTTTGTGAACTGAAATGAAAAGTGGGCAAATTTATCACAGCTATATAAACTGAGAAGAACTCAATTTTAGTTCTTAAGACTTTCTATATTAACTGTGTAACTCTTTTAGAAAGTTATTTTTGGTTTTATTCTCTTTAACAATTTATTGTATTCCATTAATCTGAGTTGGGGTGAGTGAAATTTTGTGAGAAAATTTCTATTTCAAGAGAGAAAGAGAAGACTTCGAGTGAAGTCTAGAGAGAAAGTCACGTGTTCAGGGGGAACAAGTTCCTAGAGGAACAGAGTGAGTTGCTGTTTATAATAGGGTGTAAGTTACTATTATAAATAAAAGGGCAAGATTTATTCCTAGATAATATAGGAATAAGATCTTGTTTAAAAGCAGTTCTAACATTCTTTGTTTTAACTTCTCTTTAATTCTTTTTAATTTGTTAATTCCACAAAAATAGCCCCTAATAGTCTTTACTACAATTCACCCCCCCTCTTGTAGTAAACTTAGAAGTTCTATAGGACCAACAATCTTTATCTAGTGATGCTTCAAGGAGGATCTTTAGCTAGGCATGTTTCGCATAATATATTCATATTAAATAATTGATTATGAGGATTGAAGAAAGGAAAATTTGACAAAAAAAACTTATAAAAGTTTTTATTTGCGAAAAAACCTTTTAAATTTCTTTTGAAAACAAAAATCACGACACCCATTTTTTTGTAAAAACAAACACCTTGCCATTTTCTGGTGTTGGTCGTCCCAATTTCGGCATTGACCCCTCTATTTTGTCTATGAGCAGTATAAAAAAATTGCTATTTGCACTCCTAATTAATTATTTCCCTCCAACCCAATTAAACTTTTCTTCCCCCTTCATCCTCCACCTGCTCTGCAATCCAATTAAATCAGATTCCAACCCATTTGTTCCCTCTACTTGCTTTGCAATCCATCTGTTTCAGACCTCAAGCCGAATGAATCCATTGCTAAGAGAGCTTTTGAGCTTGAAGGTCAGGTGGTGCGTCTTGACCATTGATATCACGTATTTATATAGACTTTTCTCCCCTATTTATGAGCTAATTTGTGCGTCATTGGAGCTCTTCGGAGCTAATTTGTGTTAACTATCGTATATAGTTGTGATTTTGTGTTTTAGTGTTGATTTGCAGGTTTTAGGGAGTTTTCTCCTTATTTTCGAGCTATTTGGAAGCAACCACGGCTTTACGAGATGTTACGAGACACGTAGGAGGGCTCACGAGCTTTATGGATAGTTTACGAGGTCCCAAGACCTCTAAACGTGAATAATTGAGAGCTAAAGAGTCAAAAAGGAGCTTCCCGTACACTGATCGGGCAAGAAATGGCCCGATCTGGCGATGATTTATTGATCGGGCGGTAAAGTTTTGTACCCGATCGGGCGGACATCACCCGATCCCATCGGGCGAGAAAACGAAGAAAATAGGGTTGGTAGTTTAAGCCCAACCCGATCGGGCAAACAAGACCCAATCGGGTGGGTGATCGGGCGAAACCCAAAAATAAATAGGAAAAATTGATAAGAATAATCCGACCTTTGGCCGGTCTTCCACCAATGGTATCACCTTCATTTAATCCAGCAATAATCCCACCTTTAACACCCATATTCTCTCAATGGTCCCTCACCTGTTGGTGACCTACAATTACAGGTAAACTCTCTTAATTACGTGATTAACCACTAATTAAATATAATTTAAACCTAAATTCTTAATTAACCACTAATTAAATATAATTTATAAATTAACTTAAAAAACATAATTAAAAAGGACTCCCCCCACCCCCTGCCAGCCAATCTATCTCACCTCAACCACCACCCCTCCCACAACCCCAGCCTCTGCCACCCTTCCCCTCCCCCTGTCCCTAGATGGAATGCTGCCATATTAGCAGATGCTGCAACCATGCTCGAAAGAATGTATGGATCATCACCACTATGATCTAACTCTCTTTTCATTGTTATAAAGATGCTAAATGCATCATTTACCTGACTACTTTGCACCAACCCAGATATCAATGCACTCCAAGACAATAAATTTTTCTCGGGCATCTCCATAAAAAAGCTCGATAGCATCATCTTTACGCCCAATCCGAGCATAACCCGAAACAGGGGTCGTCCAAGAAATCGTATTTTTAATATTAATCGAATCGAAAACCATCCTAGCATAATCAGGGTACCCACATTTGGAATACAAATCAACAAGAGAAGACTTAACAACATCATCATCATAAAAGCGCGACGCAATAAAATGAGAATGAATTTGTTTACCAAGCCTAACTTTACTTAAGCTAGCACATGCCTTAACACTTTACTTAAGCTAACGCAATGGACTACTGGGCGTTTACTCTCAAAAAGAATACCAAAAGAGAAGCAAAGATGGAAAAAAAATCAAAACTTTGATAAAGCACTGATGTGAGGAATCCAAAAGCACAGGATACCACAAAACTACAAATCTCCAAGGAAGAGAAATTGGATCACACAAAGGACAAATCAGCAAGAAGACAAACCAAAATTGAAACACAAATTGTGATTTGGCTACAGAGGAAAAACGAGTGAGCAAGAGATTAGCATGATTGTTTAGAATTGAAGCCCAGGAAATGAAGTCTCTTTGAGGCATTTCATCTAACAGTTCGTGGGCATTATTAATAATGCCACATTTTCCGTATAATTCAATAAGGGAGTTGGGTAGAGGTCCATAGTGTTGGAGACCAAGCTTGATGATCTGGGCATGGAGTTTTTGGCAAGGGAAGGGGAGGGGTGGCAGGGGAAGGGGAGGGGAGTGGAGGGGTGGCAGTAATGGGGGAAGGGGGTGGGTTTTTTTTTAAGTTTTTTTTAAAAAAAAGTCAACGGTAATTCTTGTGGTCAAACAAGTTGCCATCATCTTGTACCATTGAGAGAATATGGGTGTTAAAGGTGGGATTATTGCTGGATTAAATGAAGGTGATACCATTAGTAGAAGACCGACCAAAGGTCGGATTATTCTTATCAATTTTTCCAAATAAATATGCTGGCCTGTTGCTGCTAGTAATCTGTGTCTAAGAAGAAAAGTGGGCCTCTGTCTCACTACCAGCCCGATCGGGCGCTGAAGGCCCGATCAACATCGGGTGGCTGGCACAAATTCCTAATCGCTCATGCTGCTTGATAACAAGCTGGGCCTTAAATCTTGCTGCTGTCCGCGTGATTGAAGAAGGAAGGGAAAGCTGGGCTTCCCTCAAAGGCCTGCTGTTCGTGTCAGAGGAAACCTGGGTTTCCTTCATGGACCCTATCAAGCGCCCGATCGGGCTGACGATCGGGTGAGGCCCAATTTTGCCTTTTTAATGTTGTGTTGCGGCGTGGAACTAAGAAATATGTAGGGGCATTTTTAGTGTGGGCCCGATCGGGTGGCCTATTGCCCGATCGGGTCCTGCACTCAAATTCGCGGAAATTCTATCTTTAGTTCCGTTTTTATTAGAATATTGAGGGGTATTATAAATACCTTTTCCTCATATTTTTAGAGACATCTTTTTCTCTGTTTTTATTTCCATAGTTCTTAGCTTAGATCTATTTAGTTTAAACACTTTAGATTAGATTAAAGAGGATTGAACCTCGGATTCGATTTCAATAAAAGTTATTGCTTTCCGTCAATTGGGTATTGTTCTTCTCTTTTAATCTCTTTATTTAATCTTCGTTTTGTTAGTTTGAAATATTTATTCATTCATGATGCAATTATTAGGGTCTCATATTAGATTTATTATTATTGATTCAATTATGAGTGAGTAGTTTAATTTCTAAGGATTTAGAGAGGGAAGCCATGTTTATACCATGATTATTTGAATTGCCATTAGTTTCTATGGTTTGATGAGATAGGTTATGGTGTGATTTGTTCTTATTGAGTAATTAACGTTATTGCGCAGTTTCTTTGATTACTTGAGGTTAATAATTGTTTGCACAGATCCGTCTTACTTTTAGAGTCCTAGTACACACCAGTAATTCTGATTATGTTTGTGAACGTGCTACATATGTTGAATTATGGGCGTTGAGACTTAACCATAGCTTGACACTGCTCTAATCTACCGATTCTTGACCTAGGTTCTGATAGTTGTTTGATCTCTTGATTGGTATAAGCATGGTGGACCGAACTAATTCCCTAGACCTTTATTTTATAGATTAAAATCTATTTTATATTGCTTTTTAGTGTTATTTAATAGTTCAGCTGATTTCTATCTGATCTTGTGTGAAGTAACTTTTCGGCTGGATATTAACTTAGAACTCCGTCTCTCTGTGGATTCGACCCTACTTCCCTTGACTATCATTGTTAGAGGACTTAGGAATTATCTTTGAATAGGTGATACGAGTTTAGCCTATCAAATTTTGGCGCCGTTGCCGGGGAGACGGGTAGTTTTCTAAGTTTTTGTTTGGTTATTTGGTCTACTTCTCTGTGCCTCATTGGAACTTCATTGTTCCAATTGAGGTACGTTTTACTGCTTCTTTTTGTTTCTTTTGTATGCCCAGGTCTCGAAGAAGAGGTATCCCTCATTCCTAAGGATCCCGATTTGACAAATACACTCAGGCAGCTTCGAAAGAAAATTCAGAGAGTAAAGTAGTCTTTCAGCTGAACACCTCTGGATCAGACACCTCGAGTTCAGTCATGTCTAAATCACTGAAGTCATATGGGGTGCCCAACCCAGAAGGTCTCTCCACTGGACCATCTATGCCCACCATCGCCGCAGCGAATTTCGAAATCAAGCCTGGACTCATTAGCATGGTTCAGCAAAATCAGTTTGGTGGGCATCCTACTGAAGACCCGGCAAATCATCTACAGCGGTTTCAACAGCTTTGTCGAACCGTTAAAGATGCCGGCGTCACTCCAGATCAACTAAAAGTCATGTTGTTCGAGTTTTCATTGAGAGATAGAGCCCAGAAAAGGTTGAACGACGTGAAAGAAACTGAATGGAGTGAGATTTCTGTTGCGTTTCTGAGAGAGTATTATCCACCTACAAAGACAGCAGAAATCAGAAACAAACTAGCCACGTTTTCCCAAGAGCCCGATGAAACATTACAAGAAGCGTGGGCTAGGTTCAGAGATTTACAGAGAGAGTGTCCACATCACAACATGGACAAATGGTTCTTGACACAGACATTCTACAATGGTCTGCAGCCTCAGACGAAGAGTATAGTTGACTCGTCTGCAGGAGGAGTTTTTCTTGATAAGGAAGTGGATGTAGGCTATGATTTTCTATCAAACGTTGCAGCCAATGAGCATTCCACCTCCCGCAGTCTCACAAGAAAAGTATTGGAGGTAGATGCCATTGCATTATTGACTTCACAGATAGCGAAGCTGAGCCAGCAGACTGACACCTTCAAATCCTCTTCCTCGACAACACCTGCCTTGAGTATTAATGATATGTCTGCCGTAGCACCCATTACCTCATACTACTGCGAGGTATGTAGTGTTCATAGTCATTTTGGGTATGACTGTCAGTTCAGTCAACTTCAGATGGAGCAGGCAAACGCCTTTCAACAGAGACAACCAAACTTTCCCCCTCCACATAACTACCAAAATTCACAAAACCATCAACCTCCACCTCCACAAAACCATCCTAAACCCTCATACTATCAAACCCCACAAAATTTTCACAGACCCCCACCACAAAACTTCCATCACCCCAATAATTTCCAAGCCCCACAAAATTTTTACACCCCACCTCCACAAAACATAAACCCACAAGAGCCCTCCATGTCGGAATTGATGAAGATGGTGTTAAGCATGCAAAAGACTAATGAGGAGGCGCAAAAAGCTCAAGAGAGGCAATTGCTAGCTATGCAGAGAGCTAATGAGGAAGCGCAAAGAGGTCAAGAGAAGCACATTAAACTTCTCGAAACTCAGATTTCCCAATTGGCAGAAAACAATGCTCAGAGACAGCAAGGACAATTGCCTAGGCAACCCATTCAGAGGGAGCACGTGAATGCCATCACTCTTCGTAGTGGCGCTGCTTATGATGCTCCTCCATTGCCCATTGATGAGGTTACCCCAACTACGGGGAAGAAGAAGGTGGTAGAGGAAGGAAAAGGGAAGAATTCAACGTCTGAAGTCGACTTATATGAGGAAGCTGAACAGACAGGGAAGAAAAAAGAGAAGGTTTCTGAAACTCCTTTTACACCAAGGCTACCTTTTCCTCACAGGATGCAGCAATCAAAGGTCGATCACTAGTTTGGTAAGTTCTTGGCTATGGTCAAGAACCTTGAGGTAACGATTCCATTCACAGATTTAATTACCCAAGTCCCTGTTTATGCCAAATTTCTGAAAGATATGATAACTAAGAAAAGAGACTTTGGTGAGGTACAACGTGTCGCTCTAACTGAAGAGTGTAGTGCTTTTATTCAAATTAAAACCCCATCGAAGTTGAAAGATCCTGGTAGTTATCTATTCCCTGCCATCTTGGACCTATTTTCATTGATAAAGCTTTGTGTGATTTAGGTGCTTCTGTTTCTGTTATGCCATTATCTGTTTATAAGAAACTGAACATGGGAGCAATTAAATGCACACAAATCACTTTACAGATGGTTGATCGTTCTATAAAATACCCCCCTATGTGTTTTAGAGGACGTTCCTGTTAGGGTCGGGAAATTCTATATTCCTGTTGATTTTGTGGTGTTAGATATGGATGAGGGTGATCAGATTCCCATTATTCTGGGTAAACCGTTTCTGTGTACTGCTGGTGTTGTTATTGATGTTAAGTCTGGGTCTTTAACTATGAGTGTTGGTGATGATAAAGTGATTTTTAAACTAACCACTGCTGTTAAGGCACCTATGCTTGAACAATCTTGTTGCAGGGCTGAGGTTTTGGATGAGGTAGGTGTGGAGAAAATTCCAATTCCACCTAAGGTTGTCTCATCGTCTGGAGGTATCATAAAGAACATTTGGAGAAGGAAAGTGTTTGATGAGGGTGGCTCTCACTGCTTAGCCCCTCCTAGTTGAGAGATGGAGGATTATGGTCGTGCGGGACCTTTATAAACCAGCAGTTGTGCAAGAGGCAACTCGTATTTTTCCCCTTTTCCTTTTCTTTTTATTTTTCTTCTTTTTAGTGAGCGAGAGTGAGGGTACTAACGTTGTTTTTCCTCTTAGCATCGTCCTTTGTTACCTTTTGGCATTGAGGACACTGTCAAGTTCAGCTTGGGGGAAGGTTTCTGTTTGCATTCTCTATCTCTTTTACTGCTTTCTAGGATAAATAAACTGCTTTCGAAAAATTCTAAAAAAAGCAAAAAAATATGGTTCCCAACTTCCCATGACTGGTTTAGTTGTCTCCTTGTGCCCCTTATTGTGCTCTTATTGAAAATAATTTGACTTTATTTTCTGGATAGCTAGGCATTTGTGATCTTGAGGCTATGATTTGATGTTTGACTATTATGATTTCGAGCGAGTTTTGATTATATTACACCACATTGTGCTGCATGCCTGAATTGGTTAGACTGTGAGGCCTCTTTGTAGCCTATTGGATTCATATCATTATCCAGTCTGTTTTTGTGTGTTAGTTCCTCTTTAGTGGATTGATCTTGACTTTAACTTCATACTTGTCTAATATTTCGATGACTTGTAGCATTTGCTGTGATAGAGGCGTTCTTTTGTCTTATTCTTGAGCCTCAGAGTGAATTTTTGATATACTTTTATCCTCCTTAGACCCGCTGAGCCTACTGATCTTGTTTCATGTTACTTTAACCCTTATTATGAGCCCATGGCCATTATTTTGATATTATTTTCAAGCCTAGCTTGGGGGAGCTTTTGTATGGGTTGAGTTTGAGATTGGTTTCATGGTTTGGTTTGGTTGTTGAGGAATTAAAAGTGTATTTGTTATGGTTTGAGTATGAGAAAAAGAAAAGAAAAAGCAAAATTAGAGTTGCGTGAATGAAGTTCAGAAAAATGAAAGAAAAATGAAATGAAAGTTCAAAATAATTCAAAGTTCTTTCATTCACGTACGTTTATAAAGAAAAATTCGCTTCATTGCTTGAAAATTGAGTTTGTTGTAAGCTTTCATCGATTTATGAGAGTTGGGTTATTTTTCGTGGTTATATGGTGTTGTTGGGAGTTATTTAGGCCATCTTATGCCTTGTTTGAGTGATTCATGCTCCCCCTTTTTTGTTTTTTCCACCACATTACCCAAAAGTATCCATTACCTCTTACCTAAGCCCCATTACAACCCTATAAAGTCCTATTGAGCTTGTGTCTGCATTGTTTATTGGATTGATTTCGAGTCAGTTTGTCAAAGTTAAAGAGTATGTTTGCTAATTGAGTCGACTTGACTAGGATGAGCGTCATTTCAACCTTCTTAAACACATGAGAGTGTGAGTGGGAAGGGCGTTTATGGTCGGGTTGGTGAGTGGGAAAGGCATATTCTTTGCCTGCCACAAAATTTAGAGGAGTGACACCCTTGTGAGAGCCTTTTCAGGATTTGTATGCCTTGTAGATGCTTAAACTTAATGAATTGCTTGGATGATTGGGGGTTGGATGGATTTGATTAGCCAAACTTGAATTTTGCCTGCTTGAACGATTCTTAGTCTTGAAAACTTCTTGAGCTTTGATTGATTATTACATTTGGGGTGAGGCAATCTATTCCATGTTCATGTTCTGTTTGCTTGAGGACAAGCAAAGGTTTAGCTTGAGGACAAGCAAAGGTTTAGCTTGGGGGAGTTTGATATCACGTATTTATATAGACTTTTCTCCCCTATTTATGAGCTATTTGTGCGTCATTGGAGCTCTTCGGAGCTATTTTGTATTAATTGTCGTATATAATTGTGGTTTTGTGTTTTAGTGTTGATTTGCAGGTTTTAGGGAGTTTTCTCCTTATTTCCGAGCTATTTGGAAGCAACCACTGCTTTACGAGATGTTATGAGACACGTAGGAGGGCTCACGAGCTTTATGGATAGTTTAGGAGGTCCCAAGACATCTAAACGTGAAGAATTGAGTGCTAAAGAGTCAAAAAGGAGTTTCCCGTACACTGATCGGACAAGAAATGGCCCAATCGGGCAATGATTTATTGATCGGGCGGTAAAGTTTCGTACCCGATCGGGCGGACATCACCCGATCCCATCGGGCGAGAAAACGAAGAAAATAGGGTTGGTAGTTTAAGCCCAACCCGATCGGGCAAACAAGATCCAATCGGGTGGGTGATCGGGCGAGACCCAAAAATAAATATGTTGGCCTGTTGCTGCTAGTAATCTGTGTCTAAGAAGAAAAGTGGGCCTCTGGCTGGCACAAATTCCTAATCGCTGATGCTGGTTGATAACAAGTTGGGCCTTAAATCTTGCTGTTGTCCGCGTGATTGAAGAAAGAAGGGAAAGCTGGGCTTCCCTCAAAGGCATGCTGTTCTGGGTTTCCTTCATGGACCCGATCAAGCGCCCGATCGGGCTGACGATCGGGTGAGGCCCAGTTTTGCCTTTTTAATGTTGTGCTGCTGCATGGAACTAAGAAATATGTAGGGGCATTTTTAGTGTGGGCCCAATTGCGTGGCCCATTGGCCGATCGGGTCCTGCACTCAAATTCGTGGAAATTCTATCTTTAATTCCGTTTGTATTAGACTTTTGAGGGGTATTATAAATACCTTTTCCTCATATTTTTAGAGACATCTTTTACTCTGTTTTTATTTCCATAGTTCTTAGTTTAGATCTATTTAGTTTAAACACTTTAGATTAGATTAAGGAGGATTGAACCTCGGATTCGATTTCAATAAAAGTTCTTGCTTTCAGTCAATTGGGTATTGTTCTTCTCTTTTAATCTCTTTATTTAATCTTCGTTTTGTTAGTTTAAATTATTTATTCATTCATGATGCAATTATTAGGGTTTCATATTAGATTTATTATTATTGATTCAATTATGAGTGAGTAGTTTAATTTCTAAGGATTTAGAGAGGGAAGCCATGTTTATACCATGATTATTTGAATTGCCATTAGTTTCTATGGTTTGATGAGATAGGTTATGGTGTGATTTGTTCTTATTGAGTAATTAACGTTATTGCGCAGTTTCTTTGATTACTTGAGGTTAATAATTGTTTGCACAGATCCGTCTTACTTTTAGAGTCCTAGTACACACCAGTAATTCTGATTATGTTTGTGAACGTGCTGCATATGTTGAATTATGGGCGTTGAGACTTAATCATAGCTTGACACTGCTCTAATCTACCGATTCTTGACCTAGGTTCTGATAGTTGTTTGATCCCTTGATTGGTATAAGTATGGTGGACCGAACTAATTCCCTAGACCTTTATTTTATAGATTAAAATACATATTATATTGCTTTCTAGTGTTATTTAATAGTTCAGCTGATTTCTATCTGATCTTGTGTGAAGTAACTTTTCGGCTGGATATTAACTTAGAACTCTGTCTCTTTGTGGATTCGACCCTACTTCCCTTGACTATCCTTGTTAGAGGACTTAGGAATTATCTTTGAATAGGTGATACGACTTTAGCCTATCAACCATAATTGCTTCTCTGCCTTGAATGAAGGCGAGGAGTTGAATCGTGAGAATCAGGAACTTGATGCCAAGATTAAAGAGTTGGAGGAGAAGGCCATGAAAGAGAATGAGGAGAAAAGAATACACACAACCATCAGAGCAAAGGCGGAACCGAAATTCATCCAATTTTTCGTCAAACTCTTCGACAACAAAACTCTAACTCTCCAATTCCCAATTCACCAATCACCATCACTTCAATCAATCAAGCACCGGATCAAAACCCCAACCCTAAATGGAATAAATCTCTCAAATTCAACACCAATTTCACTACTCAACACTTCAATCGATCAAGCACCCAATTTTTTTAGAGAGTTTGACGAATAATTGGATGAATTTAGTTTAGTTCAGTTACTGGAGCTTCTTCTGTTGTTGTTGTTGTTGTTGTTGCCATAGTCGTTGTTTCTGCTTGTTGCCATGTAAATTGATATGATGTAACTTGTTTTTAGAGAAGATTTGAGAGAATCGGAAATTGAAAAGATTAAAAGGGAAGAGTTGAGAGACTTTTGGGGAAGACTGCAAAATAAAGGTTAGGATTATACAAGTAAGAATAAGAGGGAAAATCAGTCTTGTTGGGTACAAATAGACAAAATATAGGATTTTTGCTAATTTTGATTTCAATATTGACCCTTAAGGGTCAAAATGCCCCCTAAAACTTTAACCGGACAAGTTTCTTAGTGAGCAAACCAAACCCTTAACCATAATTAACCCCCAACTAACGTTTCGTTTAACGGAATGGTAACTTAGATTATTTTGTCCAAAGTCCAATGGTACCATGTCTTGAATAATTTGTGGTACCATGTAGAATCCCTGAATAATTTGTGGTACGAAATAGAAAAGTCTAAAGTGCAATGGCACCATATAGAATATCCCTATAATTTTTTAGCGAGCACGATATGGTGCAAAGCAATCTATTAGGCAATCTATTAGTTAGTTAGAATAATATCTTTTGTATTATTGATAAATTTTCTTATTATTTGATGTACATCTTTTCCTATGAGTTTTAGGTTATTGTTGAGCAGTATTAGTATCATGATTTATGAGTCAATCGGAGAACTTTCAAATTTTGAATTTTAAAATTGAAATAGTTTAAGATTATGAAATCTTCTCTTGTAACACCATTTTCTCAATGTAGATTATCTATTTAGATCTCTTGGCTATCGTTGTCCTGTTTTCAATTTTAGTTTTATGAAAACCAAAATACAAAATTTGAAAACCGGAAAAATAATTTTCAATTTTTTATTAACACTATTCAAAATAAACATTATTACTATTTACATGACAAATTAATATTTACAAATAATATTATATAATATTAAAATCGTAAAACCCAAAATTAGAAACTGACAATGACATCGAATGCGCCTCCTCCCATTAGGGATGGCAATGGGTTTTGGACCCGATCCAGACCCATAGACCCATTTATAAGGGTTTGGGTTCAACTTTTTTGGATTCAATGGGTCTTGGTCGGGTCTGGATCCAGAGGTTATCAGGCGGGTCTGGGTCCAACTATATCAGACCCAGACCCGATCCAGACCCTACCCACAGACCCATTTACATTAAAAAATTCAAAAAAAATAAAGTTATAATGTGTGACTCCATTTTAAGACATGTAATAATGCAAGTTTAAACATTTTTAAGATTTTATGAGCTATATTATGTTAATTGTTTAGATACAAGTCTTAAACATGATCATACAAACCTATAAAATACGCAAAATAAATTTATTAGAATAGAAAATACTACTCCATCAGACCTGAAATTCAAAACTTGAAATTTGAAATTCAAAAGGACTCACTAAGGACCCTAGACCCATCAGACCCAAAGGATCTAGATCTAAATCTGAAAATTCCAGACCCAATAAGTCTGGATCGGGTATAAGCCTTCAAGAAATTAATGGATCTAGATCTGATTAGACCGACCCAAACCCTACCCATTGTCATTCCTACCTCCAATGCTTTTCAATTTTTACATTAGCCTTCTCTTTCACCACATCCCAAACCGCGCGCCACAACTACGGCTCCACATAACTTCCCCATTTGGCCATTTCTATATACTCCTACTTCCCTAAACCCTCATCAAACACAGAGTTTTCAAAAAATGGCTAGAATTCCGCCATGGTCAGACCTTCCTCCAGAGCTCTTATCCTCCATAGCTGAATCCTTACTCTCAAACCCAATTGACATTCTAAGCTTCCGCACTGTCTGCAAATCATGGTACTCTTCCCTTTCTCTCTCTACCTCCTCTTTCACTCTCTCTCCTCCATTACCTCTTATCATCCCTTCTCCACACCATTCTCTTCTCGGCCGCTACGCTTTATCAATTCGCAACCTCCACATTTTATCCGTCACTACTGTCTACGCTTTCCGCCCTCCAATTGATCAAGTTCTTCCACCATGGATTCCTAGGGCTTGGGTTTGTTTTCTCGATCAATCGAACCCCGGTAAGGTGAGTATTCGCCAACCCTTTTCTCGGAAATCTTATTCTTTGCCCTTTAATTTTCCTACAAATCTCAATTTGTTGAATTTTCATGCTTCTGAATTGGGTAGGTTTTATAATCTTAGTTATCTTCCTGGTCAGCAAGTGGGTAAGTTTGCTAAACCGTTCATATGGTCCGGTGTGGTTCGTAAAGTTGTTTTGTTTGGATTGGTTGTTATTGTTCTCTCCAGTGAGGGGAAATTAGGGTTGCTAAAGTTGAGTTTAGGGAATGAGAATGAGAATTTGGGGATGCAAAGAGATTGGGAGATTGTACATGATGGGAAAGGTTTTCGCTTTGATGATATTGTTGATTTTAAGGGTAGGGTTTTAGGTGTTGATCGTAGAGGAAGGGTTTATGAGATTGTGATAGGTGAGTCTTCCTCCGCGATTATGAGGGCTATTGGTGCTCCTATTGCTGGTGGAGGTGGAAGGCGGAAACGTTTAGTGGAATCGTTGGGGCGTTTGTATTTGGCTGTTCGATGTATTGTTGGTAAGGAAACTAGTGCTAAGTTTAAGGTTTATGAGCTCAATGAAGATACTATGAAATGGGTTGAGGTCAAAAGTCTTTGTGATCGGACTTTTTTCGTGGGTGTTGATTTTTCGTTTTCTGCTCCAGCTGAGGAACTTCATGGTTCATGTGGAAAGAACGGCATTCTCTTTGTTGAACACAGTTTTGCCAGCTATGATGGATATGATGGCGACTATGCGCTGTTTCGTCAATTGAAGTCCGATACACTCAGTATTGGAGTATGGCACTTGGAAGATGCTGCTCATCTTGGTGTAATTGGATCTCACCTTGGCTATTCTAATATGTTGTGGCCTCCGCCATCTTGGGTTTGGCCAAAAGACAAGTATGTATTCAGTCTTGATTTCTGTTCTTTAAGAAGATAACCTGTTATTGATTTATTCTTTATATGTTTCTGATATTGTGGTAACTCAAAAGCTTCTTAGCTTCAGAAAATGTGTTAAGCACTTCATATTTTGCTTTATTGGATGGTATATTATCTTGCATATATTCGTTACCATGTCATTTTAACTTATGTCTTTCATAATTATATGGAATAGAGAATTAAACAATCTTTATTACAACTGCAGGGGAGAAACCGCTGAGAGGCTAACGTACTCACCCATCTGTTCTCTTTCTAGCGTTCTTTTACTATAGGTATCTTAGTTTGAGGGGATACTTAGATTGCTTTTTTCATTTTAGCTTTACAGTTCGCAAGAAGAGTAGCTCCTGTCAATGTGACCTGCACAAGTATAAAGTGTTGAACTTCCGGGAAGTGTCCAATGTGAATGTCTCTAATACTTTCATGTTTTACATTGTAGCTAAGGGATAATGAATTGATGATGAAGTACTTACTCATTTGAAGTGTTGGAAATGTGTAACATGTGTATGACAAGTAAATCAAGGAGTATGAGTAGCATAGGCTGCTGTTTTGAGGCATTTTAAGAATCCATTGACCTGCACAAGTACTTACTCACCGATATCGCCCGCAAATAAGGTTCTCATACGCGTGTCTCCACAATAAGAGACAGTTATGATCTGCAATATGCACTCTGAAACGGCAGTATATCTTTGTGTAAGCCATAAATCGAGGATGGAGAGGGGGGGAGATTATCACCTCAAAATTTGCCTAAGATCAACTTAAAATCTTGAATTCTAGGTTTGAAAGAAGATAACATTATAAGAAGTATAATGATAGGTTTACTCCTAGGGCTAAGGCAAAGTCAAATTTCATAGTAGGTGATGCAACTTTTACTCTCATCTCTTTTTCTACATGAGTAATTGACAGTTGTTGTCTCGGACGCCTTTTAGGTGGTAATAATATTTATATTTTTATACTTCTTTGTTGTCTTAGTTTTAAGGTAAATATTAATATTTAGCTTGTTCTCCCCAACTTATTTTCAATTCATTTTAGAATATTTTTATTCTCACATTTCACTAGTCGTTTCAGTTCAGATTTTTCATTTGTGTTTTCAGCCGAAAAGAACAAACCCTATAACTTGTGAATATCTTATGATACATATACATAAATCTGCACGATATACATTTACTTGTACATCTATAAATACTTATTAATATACATGTAACTATACATATAGTCACACACACCGCATTGTCGTGTCCACATACCCGTAATCTTTGACTTTATATGGAGACCAAGAAAGATTGGGATGGGGTAGGTTTGGCTCATTGCGACCCTCTTGAATTTAAAAGGAGAAGGAGAAAGAGGAGGAGGTTCTATATTGATTGAGGTAGTTATATTCTTTGTTATTCTTGATCCACTTCAATCCAAGACTGTTATGCTTGGATGTGTGCTTTTTTTTTTCTTATGTTGTAGTGAAGATGGCAATTTGTATGCACAAAATTGTGAGGAAGTTTTGAATAATTTTGATTTTTACATGAAATGGTGAAAACATTTTTTCCCGACTACTTTATGTTCGTTAGTACAAATCTAAGGTGCAGCCCCTTTCTTTGGTGGAAATTACAGTTCCAACTATCCAAAGATCCCCCTCGCCTACCGTCATTGTATCACTTTTTTTAATATTGGCAAAAGGGAACAGAATTACTTTTGTTTGTACTTCTTTTTACAAGATCTTTGTACAAAATAGTTTATAACAATTTGAATGTTGCTGTAATATTAAAATTCATTTTTATTTTTAATAATGTAGTACTCTATGTTTTATTCATGTTAGTGTATAATTATAAAATGATGTTACATGATGATCATAAGATATGGATTTTTCATGTCCCAAAAACTTACAAGAGAAATAAACTAAGTATAATTTTTTTTTTTGTCGAGTTCTCTATAATGAAAAAGATAATTGAAAATATAGATGATTGTTGATATCCGTAAGTCAAAGCAAACAATTACAAGGGAGTTTAGATTGATTCTAGACCCCAACCAAAGTACCAAACACATGGTATGAGACTTCAAGTTCCTTACTCATGCCACCTTTGTTTCATCCTTGATTCCAAATCAGTAATTTTCTTATGAATAAAACTCCCACTAGGTGGGAAGGTGTATGTTGCTGGAAGCACGCCTTGCATTAGGCTCATTCGTACTACGAATGAAGCTCAACGAAAATCCGAGTTTGGATGTTTAATATGGAAAAAAAAAACAATCATCAAGTTCAGGTTCGTCTAAATACATTGTTGAGATTTGGATGGTAGAGGAAGAGGTTTTAACCTTCTCATGGATTAGTATATGGAAATCCTTATCAGGAGGGATGCATTTTTTTCATATCTCTCCTTGATTTCAAGGTAAAGTGGTCCGAAGGGTTCTATTTTGGCAGAATGCCATGAGCCTATAAAAGTTCTTGATTTGTTAAATCTTGCTTCACCTTTGTTGCTACAATTTTAGAACTATTAATGTGAAATGGCATCCAAAACTTGAAAATGCTACATGCCAAGACCTCCTATTGATTGGGGAAAAGAGTTGGTGTGAAGAATATTGGAACTCTCTTTGTGATAAAGATGTTCAATATGGGAATGGGGAATTAGTTGTTGGACAAGACAGCTTGTTAAATTTTTGTTGTCTCCTTCTAAGAATTTTATCAATATAGTCTTCCCATGGTTTTAATTCAAGGTTTATACTAAACTTTTTAGTTCTTTTTAGATTGATTGCCCCATGTTTGTTCGAGGGTACAAGTTTTTTATCCTCCTTTTGTACATGGGTGTGCATTGAACTTAATTTTTTGCCAGAAAATATAAGGTGAAAATGAATTTGATTCATAATACGAGAATTATGTAAAATGTAATATTATTCAAGCTTACGAGAAGCTTAATTCTCTCCTAGGCATTATAATTGAATGAAACACTCCCTAACATACTCCATGTTCCTTCCTCTCACTGATCCCTTATATATATAGACCTAACTCACTTCCTATCTCTCCCGGCTAGACTAATTATGCTATACTTCCAATATTACCCCCTCCCTATACCCAATGCATAACAGAGTGACCGTTTTGGTACCTTTCTAATTTGAAGTATGTCTTTGTAATACCTATTACTTAAACCTTATTTTTCTTTCTGAATCTAGTGGATAACTGGAGTACATAGCCTTAGTAACTTTTTCTTTTTTGCAGATCTGAGCGTCTTAATACCCTCTTTACTGGAATTGATCAGTTGCAAGCAAGGATTCCGGATGAGAAATTAAAGGTTCTTCCTCTCCTTACACACCCCACCCACCCCCCCCCCCACCCCACCCCCCTCTCTCTTGTCCTATCTATGCCTAGTATCTTGTATATGAGCGTCAATTGTCCTTTTGAGTATTCATGCTTTGATAGAAGGGTACAAGTGGGAAATAGGAGACAAGAACGAGAAATTAGGTTGGGAATCTTATTCATGAGAATATCAAAGTAATCTAGCCCTTAGTATAGGCAAAAAAAACGATTATTTGACACAGATATTATTGCTTGTCTGCTGATTAGCATAAAGAAAAGTTTTCATGCTTGCTCAAAGGTTGTCAAAGACGAATGACATGTTGTTGCATCTTACCTAAGCAAATGTCTTCCAAACCACGTAGACAGGGTTATTAGGTTTAGGAAGCGAATAAAGATAAAACTCTTACTTTATTTTCTTTGGAGCCGTTAATATTCATGTGTTGAATTAAGAGTTTTTCTTGAACTGTACTGAGAAGACTTCGGCCTCTATCTCAGAAGCCGTATCGACTCATTTGGTATCACAACTAGTTATTAAATTTGGTTTTAGGATTCTACAACTTAAATTATGTGATATAGGCTGTATAACGAACTTCCGATTAGTCATACATAATAGTTGCGTTTGAAAACTAGAATATTACTTCTTTTCATTTCCCTGTTTCTATGAAATTGAAACTGAAAACTGAAAATGAAAAGGATAAAAGAGTGCTGCTGTTTCCTTGGAGGATGAGAATTCTTTTGTTTTAAATTCCTATTTACAATTTTTTGTGTACAGGCCATAAGGACAGACTATGCAATAGCTTGACATATTTTAGATCATCAAAATCAAAGCTAGGTAAGTTGTTAGGTCGGAATCAACATATACTGCGAATGCTGTCAAATATTAATGGAAATAAGGACATGGTAGAACGATTTTGTAATTTTCCTTTAGCAGTTATAAATTAACTTGTATATCAGAAGTTGTGCGACAGCCGGCCAAAACATTCTCGATCCAAGACAACATGTAATAAGTGAATGTTTATGATGCGAAGTTGCGAACCTAGTAGCTCCAGATAAGACTACTAGATATGGAAAGTGCTACATAAGCTCGGTACTTGATAAGGTTCCTGAATATGTTTCTGGATACTTGTGGGTTTGGTTTGGATTCATTAGGATAGTCAGCTTTTGTGTTGCATATGTCATGGTATGGGGTGGATGTTGCTCATGCTTGGAGGCGTGAAGAAGCCTTCTAATCTATCTTTAATTTGCGTTTATTTGTTTTTTTAGTTTTTATTTGTAATTGCGAACATCCCTTTTGAATGAAATTAAACAAAGTTTCAGAGATTAATTATAATGCCTTATTGCCTTCCTCTCTTATATTCTGACCCTGTCCATTCTTGCCTATCTTTTTTGCCTTTTCAGTGCTTCCTTTTCGACAATATTGTGAGTGATCCAATAGAGGCCAAGTTCGCAGAGCTCCCTGCGCTACAACAAGAGGCTGCAATCATACTTATGAAGCAAGGTTTTATGATGAAGGAACATATAAACCAAGTCAGAGAATTTGACGATCAGATGAAGGAGGTTAAAAATATTGCCGTGTCATCAATGCAGCAACACAACAATTCTGAAAACTTGCACAATCAAGTAATTACTGTCCTTTTGCTTTTAGATGATCATCCTTAGTTTTTTCTGTAGCGCTGTGAGTTTATCTTTCAGTTCTTCTTTTTAATTTAAGAATTGCCCATTGCTACTTCATGAAGATTACGAGGTACTTGCTCTGTTTTTCAGTTCTACCTTTTTCTCTTTGCATGTCTGCTAATGCACAATTTTGAACATTTATATATTCAATTATGTATTAGTAAAAATTATAGAGTTGGTTTTTAAAAAGTATATTTCCAGAAGAAATTAACTAGATCCCACACAACTTTGTAGACTTGTAGAGTATGAGTAGTTTCAAAAGTTAAAATGGTAGATTGAAAAAAAAAACAGATGAAGTATGTAAGAAGAGTTAGAAGTCGAAATTCAAGGAAAACCTCCCTCCTTATTATTGTTGTTGGTCTCATCTCTGATGAGATAGGGAAAAAAAGCTATCAGAATTACAGAACACTTCATGGTCAAAACATGATACAAATCCTTTCTCTTCCTGATCTTTGTTTTTTAGAAATGTTTTTTTCCTTTTTAAATTGTGGTTTTGTAGTTGAGATGGTGTCTCCTAGACTTCCACAATGAAATAGTTGTTTAAGATCTTGTGTCTGCTTGTGCAGGTAGGAACATCCATCATAGGGACTGTGGAAACATGTGCTTCTGCTGATCCGTCACAAACAGCTATCAAACCGCCTGATTCTGGTATAGATTGGTATATAATGGAAATGTATCTTAATAAATGTATCCTTCATATTGAAGAAAACACCAGCGAGTTTGAGGCTCTCATCAAATCGCAAAAATTTCCTGCTATCGTTGAATAGCACATAACTTTCTCACCAACATAATTTAATTTGATGTTTATCTTTCATGTAAGTTCTATCACACCTGTCGTGTCACCTCAGATTAGCTTCGAGGACCCTCTAGAAACATATTCAAGCTCAATTTTGATGGTATGTTGGTATGGAAACCAGCCACCATACTTTCGAGCTACGATTTTTTTTTGGAATTGGGGGAGGGGGTTCTTTTGGATAGATGTTTATTTATCTTCCCTGTAACGGCTGCAAGTAGTAGACAATTATTGTAGGAACGAATAATATAGGACATAGCGTCCAGGGAATTAGTTTTGCTTCAAATTAAACTAGTGGCCAGATAATGTTTCCAGCAATTGCATAATGTACATTTTGTTTGGATCTCAGGGAGTAACTATTGGCATAATTAATTGTCTGGATTTTTAAAAAATAACTTAAAATATGTCGAGGCATTTGCAAGGTTTTCCATTTTCAAGATGTCACAAAACTTTGTTATTCCCTTCATCTCAACTTAATTGGAACACCAGCTTGGATATACAGTTATCTATATATCGCAGTAAAAAGAAATACAGACTAGCATAGCAATAGTAAAGAAACTGTGAGACCAAACTTTACGAGTTAAGGTATGGTCAAGGACCTCTTTAATCCCATTATACAAAAGATTTACTCCTACATTGATAATTTGATATTCATGAGTTAAACTTATGTGATTGGAAAGAGGTAGATGAAGTATTTCCCTAAAAAAATGATGCAAGTAATAAAAAGCGGAGGACGGAGGAAGTATGTGTTATGTTTTATAGACTTACGACTTCTTGTATGACTCAAAGAAGAAAAGGTATGATCTCTCCTACTTGATACAATATGACGAGATTAATAAAAACTAATGTCTACACAAAAATAGATACTTTATTGCCGAAATTCTTCATGTTCTCTCAAAATTTCAAAAACAAACTTTTCTCTCTTACAAAAGTTAATCTGTTCGGATCGATCGATATAAGATTTTTAAAACTTACCATTACACATATGGAACTTCTAGTCTAAACCTATAAGGCTATACTCCAATATTCATGTTTTAGTACTGCCACTATCCAGATTAAGTTGTCACATTACCGGCTTAAATTGCATGTTAACAAGTATATCCGAAGGGCGGGTATCAAATTTTTTTGCTTGGTGGATTAAAGAATGTCAGCTTATGAATTTACAGACCAATCATAATTTTGGTACACAATATTAATAACTCCTCCATCATCTACAAGATGGGTCAAGAGACCTGCTTTCTCTGCATCCAGATAACTTAGGATCCACTTGAAAATTTCTTTTTCCTTTCCAAAATCTACACTGTACCTGCACCATGTTGCATGAAATGTTAATCTCAGTTGATCTATCTGTATGTTTAAGCTTTTGTTTCTTAATAGATATAATTAATTATTTTCCTAAATTTACAAATATAAGTGATTAGTTGATGTGTTACCATTTCATGATGCAAGTGAGATAGACAGTTCTCTTGGATAAATCCACTTCTATTGCATTGTGCCTGAAGAACTCTCTCGCGGAAGCTCTCAGCTCCGCTTGCACAGTTTGAGGTGAAAAGAATCTAACTGGTGGACTCGACTTACTACCATCACAGAGTCCAAAGTGAATCAATGGGTTGACCATTGGTAAAGCTATCTGAAGATGATGTGATAATATACATGAGTTCCATAATTATTGCTTAGATTCCTAGATGAAGATATTGGTAAGAAATTTTAGTTATTATACCTGAAGCCGGTTATCTCCAGCACTGAAAGGTTTGACCAAAGCATAAGGAGCCCTCTGATTGCTTCTGAGAATACCGTTCCTAATCGAATTGAGAGAAAATGAACTTCCACCAACAAGGTACTGAAAGTCAGAAACAAAGGATTTCCTCTCAATCATCCCCTCTGGATATCCTCTCCTTATCACAGCGTGTATGACCATCGCATTGTAAAGATTTAGGAAGAAGGCTAGCTTCTCCTCAGGTGACAGAGCTAGAAGATCCACTCTCTGAAGATTTCGAACCAGATTCACGTATCTATAATTCATTATCAGGTCAAAGTAATTAATCAGGTACGTTTAGGTTACTAAACAAATTGCTACGAGTGCCCATTACTTATTCACTATGGCTAATAGGTGAGTATGGGCACTTCAGTTATATCCCTTTTAGTTGTTATGGACTTAACATTTAGCTTAGAAGACTTGTTCAGTAATATAATCATAAGGAAAGTTTTCAAAGTACGATGATACAAAAAGGAACACGCAAACCATAAGGAAAAGGAATAGAATACCTGCGAAATTCTTCACTGTTGCTGATAGCCAAATAATCTAAATGATATCTGTCTTCAGATGCATAAGATTCAAGTATAGCAGACATGATCTTCATCAGTCTTTGGCCAATCCTAAAGGCCGATTCAGGCTCTTTGTCATCTACAGCTCCTCTGAAATTGAAGCATTTTGAAAGGAATTGCTCGTGCTCGAGGAACCTATAAACTTCCTTTCCATCCTCAAAATGGTTCCCTCTGCAGCAAAGGAACCTCATACACTTAAGTTCTGGCCGAATATCTTCTTAAAAAAGTACTGGTAAATTTTGAAGATGGTACGAGTAAAAAACCTGAACACATGGTGGATAAAGTGCTTCCTAACAATTTCTTTTGCAATCCCAATTGCCTGCACGAGAGTAAAGGTTAGATGCTCCGACACACGCAAGCCGCATGTTTGAACAATATTTAGACACTTTGACACCCTCATTCCACCATCACTTCAACATTTATAATTCATAATTTTTTCTTCTAGGAATTACGATGAATAGTTTAGAGAACAACTTTGCTTTTACAGTCCTTCATTTATTGTCTCTCTATCTCTGGTTCTAATCCCATTGATCTTGAGTGATGACTCTCTATCCTGATCAAGAGACATAAGGGATCACCACTTTGCAAGATTATAAAACTGGTCTTATATTCGAGCTATGTATTCAACTATATTACAGGAAAATTATGTCTTCTAAGTTCTAATTGAATCTATTATCAACAGTAGTTCTTTGCTCCGATCTAATTACTCGAAGACATGTTCACGATATAAGACTGATCACTTCTACTTCTATGCCCTCAAATATATCAGCTTCGACAGGAGAAATACTCGAGTAGGACTTCTGAAGTTTTTGTCCATCCCCTCCACCCCGGCAAACTAGATCCTAATTCGTACACCTGATCGGTAGCATGATGCACATCATGCTCTGGATTACTTGTCCCTTTCGTCATACATGGATGCATGTTCATTTCATGCTCTTGGATTAAGTCAGCAAGGGAGACATCAGACATGTCCCATAATCCTTGGGTTAAGTTATCTACCTTTAGTCTCTAACCTACAACTATCATCATAGTCTTCTATCCTATCCCTTTGGTGCAAGCCATGATTGTTTTTGGCACACCACAAAAGTACACCATGTCATTACAGCAAGAAAAAGTAGGAATTTCATAAGCTAGATCAACGAAGGTAGGTCCATAATTTGTTCAACTTCTGAAAAACGCAATAAATTTAGAATTGGACCAAGTCATAAGAAGTAATTTATGTTATACAAGAAAAGCTTGTTGCTAATCAACCCTCAATTAGTGGAATATATCCAAACAACGGACTAAGTCAAGTAAATTACCTATCAACCAACGTAAGAATTCTGCTCCTAATTGGAAAGAATTCAATCACAATTCACAGCACAAGTCAGCTTCACAAGGACACAAGTGGTTTTGTAACTTAATTTTAAGGAAGAAAACTGAAAAAGTAAAAGCGTGTGACAATGCACTAGAGTCAACTAAACTATTCACAAATTAAGTATAGAGCAAAACAAACTCTAACTTGGCAACTTCTGATATTAATTGTTTCATATCGCGTTTATGTAGAAAGATTAATAGCCTAATTAAAACTGTAATCTTATACTGTTTGATGTCAAATATCTGGTCAGGCCGACTATAACTTTCAAATATTAAGAAAACAAGATAATGAATTTTATTATTAAATACGACCCAAAATCTAATTACTTTGAAATAACAAACTAGTCAAATTTAATAAAATTGACTTTGTTTTCATTTGGGAGGTTAAGCGGGCAATCCAACCACGAAGCATTAAGCATCCCTTTTCCTAAAAAAAATTGGTTCATTCTTAAAAACACAATCATTTTTGTATTAACTGTTTTTAATCTCTTGCCACGCACGGGATATAAAAAGTTAGCATAACCTTAACATATTGCATCATAGTACTATTAATTTAATTACGTTATTATATCAAAAATTTAAAGTTCTTGCTCTAGTCTGAGCATACACCTTAGGTTTTCATTACATTAGCATGAAAACCTCTTTATTATCCAAAAAAACAGCACCACCTCAATTAGCAATTAACAAATCAAACTCAATCTCACCTAAAAATTTAGCATCTCATACAAAAAATATCGTAAGACTCGTAATCTCTTCAAGCAAGGACATCTTATAACTCAAAAAACTCAGGAGTTTGATGTCTAGATGGATAAAACTTTGTAACATTTTTCTTTTTTTAGATAGCTTAGGTTTCACCCTTGAGGTCACCTAATACTTTTCCTTGTATCAATTCAAAAAAAAAACTATTGTTTGCCATATTCAAAGAAATGTACTATTGTTTAGTTTCTATTTAATTGTTACGCTTTGACATTTGACATTATTCACAAATTTCACTTTTACTATCATAATTTGTGATATATAGCCTGGGTAAAGAAAAATATATTCTTGTACGATCTTTTTTTTTCGTCTCCCTATGCACTTTCGAAATATACTTTTTATAACTTAGAGGTCAACTAACAAGAAACGAAGATAATACCTCAATTCGGGAGCTGCCTAAGTGATGTACAATGACATCCACCAACTCAGTACCAGTAAAACAATTCTTGACAATCCTCATCCGGATTAAACGGTCTTGAATAGGCAATCTCAGCCTCAAAACCTTAACTATCTCACCCATCTCATCCACTCGTTCCTCCTCCGATTCATCAAACCCATAAACCGGCGGTCCAGGAGCATCATCTGGGCATTTGCTATCAAGCAGCTCTTTTGCTGTCCGGTTTAACAAACCACTATTCCTTAACGAATTTAACGCCACTAAATCGCCTATCAACTTCTCGTTAAAGAATATTTGTGGTACGGCCGAACCGCCGGTTCGGTCTACCAGCTCCTTTTCCCTGACCGGATATACGTCGATGTTTATTTCAGCGTAATTTAACCCTTTTTCTCTCAGTATTTTCCTTGCCGCGCTGCTATCCCTGGACAAAATAGTAAAATATGACGTCATGCATAATACACCTGCAATATTATTCATTTATTTAATATCAAAAAGGAAATAAATCGAAAATTGTTCAACTTTTTGGAAAGAAAGTAATACTCGCTCTTTTTTTTCATTTTTGGGTAATTATTACATTTCTCTCTTACTTTTTCTTTCTTTCTCTCTACCTTTTTCACTTTTTTTGACTTTTACTAACATTTTCTGTTATTTTTACATTTTTTTCTTGGTCCGCACGCAAAAACAAACATACATATTAAAAAACGGAGGTAGTATTAAATTAATTACCAAAGGCATTAGTAACATTATACGAGCTTTAAATAAGTATTAACAATATTGATTTACAAGTGATTTGGCCATCTTTCAAATTGTATTCGATCATAATTTTCACTAGTGTATATAGAAGAGAAAAATATGAAATCACTAGAAAAATTGTTATATTATTTTTACAAAATCTTTTTCTTACAATTCTCAATAATACTAAGCCTAAAACGAAAATAGTGCAAGTATTAAATCAAATTAATTTGATATTTCTAATTTGCAGTATAACTTTTATGATACAGACTATTTTTTTACTCGTTGCTTATTTGGACATCTATCGTTTACTCATTCGAAAACATGCAATTGAGTAATGAGAAGAAAGAACCACACCAGACTATATGACTAAAACTCTCAATTTATAGTATTTTATATTGTGTAAAATACTCCCTCTATAACGTATTAATTGCAATGATTTGACATAAAGTATGAGTAGAAAATGTCTAATCATTGCAACT
The DNA here is from genome assembly GCA_947645195.1 of Patellifolia procumbens. Taxonomy (NCBI): domain Eukaryota; kingdom Viridiplantae; phylum Streptophyta; class Magnoliopsida; order Caryophyllales; family Amaranthaceae; genus Patellifolia; species Patellifolia procumbens. The sequence goes on from CANSGD010000144.1 coordinate 10,007,018, forward strand.
AATCCGTTACGGAGGGGTACTTCTTTCTCTACTGAAACATAAGTATAAAATTTTACACTATTCCGCACCATTCTTTCACCATTTCCTATGAATTTAGTTGTTCTTGTTAGATTATCTCAATAGTTCCTATAAACTAATTAAAGTTTATACATTAACATGCCTGAAATGTCATACTCCCTCCGTTCCCATTTGGAATATGGGGAAAAACCAATGCAAAGTGAGGTGGATGAGAATTTTTTTAATTTTATATTATATAAAGTGTATTTTGCTACTTTTTGTTTTTGAAAAAGTAAGAGAGAAAGAAAAGTGAGTGATTGAGAAATAAAAGATTCTAAAGTGGGCCCATGTGTAAAACAAAAAGTAAAAAAGTGTAGTAAATATTTAGTTGTTGAAGGTAAGATGGGAAAGCAAAAGTTCTTAAAATGGAAATGATTCAAAGTAGGAAGAACTTTTAGAAACATTCCAAAAAGGAAAATGGGAACATCAAATGAGAACGGAGGGAGTACTATGTTACAACAGAAAACAAAATATTAATTACTTCCAATAACAATCTTTTGTACTACTAATAAATTCACAATCAACTACATAATAACACTAAAAATTTACCTGCAATTCGATCTTGAAAACAAGGTAACTCGTCCTTTAAGCTGAGCCAACTCAGAACTCTCCTCATTCACAAATCCATCATTCACATTCACTCCTCCTTTTTCTCTCACAACAACTTGAAGACCAGACACATAGAATTCAGTCACACCACCACAACATCCCTTAACATCATCATCTAACGACAACCTCCTCGATATCGCATCCGAAAGACTCTTCTTCGTCTGCAACAGATATTTTCCGATTGCCGGAACATCAACGGAAAAACTATTCTCCATTGAAGGTTTCAAAACGTCGCCGTTTAAACCTGACGGTGGTTCAGGTTTCGGAAGATTCTCGTGAGGATAAACAACTCCACCGATATTCTCCGGCGATTTTTCCGGCGATGTGAAATCGGCGATTTTGGTCATGTTATTATCTTGAGGATTTGAATGAGTTGAGATTTGATTATGTGTAACTTTATATGTTTTCGCAGGCATCGCGTATTCGGAGCTGGTTTGGAAGTATGGTATGTAGGTGGGAGAAATGAAAAGAGAGAGAGAGAGGGAGAAATGGCGGGGAAGTAGGAATTAACGGTTTGAGATGAGAGAGGGGAAGAAAGGTTGGTTTAAATAGTGGGAAAGAAAAGGAAGTATTTGTTTGTTTGCCGAATGAGAAAGAGTCTAATATGGTACCAAATCAAAGATAATTAATAAGCTGCCTTTTTAGTGCTAAGTCTTAATGAAGTTAAGTCAATTAAGTGGATGAACTTGTAACTAGCGTACGTCATTGAGCGCCAAAAACATTGAAGTACAAGTGCTTGAATTTTTCTTTGTTCAAGACTTAGTTTGAGGGTATTTAGATTTTACTTTTTGAAATTTTTAAGGTAATTGAATAATTATTTTAAAGGAGCATATATGAAGAACTCCTACACAACATTTATTGTCTTGTCTTTTCTATTTAAAAAAATGGTTAATATTTTATTTTCATCTTAAAATAAAAGTTTTCTTTTTTTGAACTGAATCAAGCTGAACTGAATTAAAAGAACTAGACTGAACTAAATTAAATTAAACTAGACATTTTAAAACTTTCTTAGAGTAGCTTTTTACTTTTTGAGGGTATTTGAAAATTTATTTCATAGGAGCATAGTGATGAGCATTGTAATTTATAAGGGTGTAACTGTTCTGAGCCAGCTCATAGAACTCTCGAGCTCGACTTGGTAAAATCTTGGCTCGAATTCGGTCACTTCAGAGCCTCAGGTGAGCCCAAGTCGCGCCATATATATATGAGTCTGAGCGCGAACCCAGCAAGGCTCGGCTCTTTTTGCAAAATAATTTAAAATTTTGAAGTGCGAGCCATAAAAAAAAGAAAAATAACGGACCTAGTTGTCAAAGGTGCAAAGCCCAAGAAAGAATATTATCAAGTTTCGTATTATGTCGCTTACTCTACTTCAACAAGGCGATCAGTAACTACGCCCAAGAAAAATTACTCGAGTCGAGCTCGAGCCTTGATGTGGCCATCTTGTCGAGCTTCGAGCCTAGCTCAAGCCCAGTCAATATGTCACCGAGCCGAGCGAGCTTGGTCGAGCTCGAGATCAGCTCAACTCGTCTACACCTTTAGTCAACTATATGAACTACTTCTGCGGAGTATTTATTATCTATCTTTTTTATACATAAAAATCGATACTACTTTCGTCTGATAATTAAGGTCTTGTTCTTTTAGATAGAATGAAGTTTAACTAAACTAAAGTTAATGCATTGGACTGAGCTGAATTAGACTGAACTGGACTGAAATTATTTTACATTAATTTAATCCAAAATAACAAGGCCAAAGTTTGTGTTTTTCTTGGTATTACCAAAATAATGTACTTTGTTGTAATCTTATGATTTTTCTTCTCACCATAAGGCTCAACAAAAACTAATTTCAATTCTATCATTTTCCTAAAAATGAATCCTTATGTCTGGCAAAAAAAATGTGGTCCAATTAATTAGAGGTTTTAGCAAGTACTCACTTTTACATTTTTTGGAAACTTTTTAAAGTCTTTAGTGGAGGAAGTTAGTTGGATACATAATGAAAGAGAATCGCTAATTGAGGATCCGTTTGGTATTATAATCAGTTTTCTTTTTTTTCTTATGATATTAGAAGCTGACATAAGTTGTACAAATACTCAAAATTAATGATATAGTAATCAAGTTTATTTTGAAAATTGGAATCCAATTTTTTTTATTTTCATATATTTGGTTCTGGTTTCCATACCGAAAAAACAAAAAACGAAAACGACCCTAAATTAGAGATTGCACAAAGTCGCTAATTTAATAAGCAATTTTGAAAGTCATTAACAGAATTAGTGGTTGTGGCTAAGTACCACTTGTTTAATTAGTGATTTCGGCCAGAACGTTACTAGAGTAGGGATTATTTTTAAAATGCCGGTAAAGCTTGAATTGTTTTTTGAATTTTTTTAAGATAATCAAACTTCCAATTCCAGAATTACCCGTAAAGTTTGATTATCTTAACTTTGGTAGTTTATTTGGATTGTGGAATTTGAAAGGAAAAGGAAAGGGATTGATTAGTTTTCCCTTATTTGGATAGCAAACCGAATCCTTTCTACATTAGCAATATTTGTAAGAAAATTGCAATGGAGTACCTCCTTTTCCTAAAAAAAAACTTCTCATCTTCCCTCTCATGTGTTCACAAGAAGTTTTGCAATTGCATTTATACCTTATGTGGGTCTCTCTTTTAGCACACCATCACACACTTTTTTTTAAGAGAGCAAAAAACAACTCGGTTCTGTTGGTTAGAGCATCCTTGTTAATTACAGTAGGTAATCGTCTCTCCTTCGTAACTCCTTATGCACCAAAGAAACATTATCTTTTTTTTCATCTATTTCTCTTATATTTATCATGCTAAGACAATATTAAACTTACTGTAAAATAAATAGATATACTTCCTCCGTTTCTTTTTAATTGCAACAAAGGGGTATTATTTGTAAGATATAAAAAATTCATTTGTTGCAATTAAAAAGAAACGGAGGAAGTATGTATTATACACACTGTTGAATAAGTTGTTGAAAGATTTAGAAGTCATTGTATTCAACTATTCAAGTGATAATTAATCTGAAAACCAAAAAAAAAAATGTTTACTATGAAACAATTCAAAGCAATGAGTATATTGAAATTAAAAGAGATTCTAAGATGCGAAGATTAGTAAGCTAAAAATTGTTTCTTTTCCCCTGCACATAAAATCATGCATCCACATCGATTAAGGGGAGAAAACATCATGCATTCACGTTTTCTGTGTACTTTCTCTATTTTCATTCCAACTTTCCAACTTGCAATTATGAAGGTGCACTCTTGATTTAAGTTGCCCCACTCAGATAGGAGTAAACGCTAGTTTTGTTCTACAGAATTTTATTACTTTCAAATTGCATAAAGTTTATGGTGGTTAGAGGGAGCGAATTTGGTATTTGGTTGAACTACAGGATGTATAAAATTGGAGTTGTAACCAATTATATCTTTAAATCTTCTTATAAACCGCAACAATAAAAAAGGGTTGTGCTAAATGACGCCTTGTATTTTTTTACTAACTCCATGTATTTAATACGTTAATTACCAATTTACCCCATATCACTCTTCCACACTACTTCTCCTACCAACACCACCACACCACCCCAACCGCCGCCGTCGCCACCACCACCACCACCACCACTACCCCACCGCAACCACTAACCCACCGCCGCCACTCCACCACCACCACACCGCTGCCCACCACTAGCCCACCGCTACCCCACCGCAACCACTAACCCACCGCCGCCACTCCACCGCAACCGCCACAAAAATATGACCGGCAAAACATTAATCCATAAAAGTGAGCCTTGTGTAGCACAAGTCCCACCTTTTAATCGACAATTTTTTTTGTTATTTTCAAATATATATTATATATGTTTATTTGTAATATTTATTTGAATTAAGAATTGTATATTTGTGAACAACAATTAATTTAGTTAAAATATTAAAAATTAATTATCTTAAACAACATTAAATTCAATTAAATATTACAAATATACATACTTCCTCCGTTTCGCAATACTCGCAACGTTTCTTGTTTGCACACTATCCATTGCAATACTTTGAACCTTAATATATCTAATTATTAATAAGTAAAAATTATAAAAAGTTGATATTATGATAGTATGCATTAAGACGAATCAAATAAGACCCCACTTGACTATGTTTTTTCTTATACACTTGTAAAAAAATATAACATAAGATTGGTTCATGAATAGTGGCTACTATTCTTATGTTGCGAGTATTGCGAAACGGAGGAAGTATATATTTTACTAAATTTAAATATTAATAAAAAAAATTATCCATTAAAAGGCGAGCCTTGTGTTCACCTTTTGGTGGGCCTTGTGCCACACAAGGCTCACCTTTTATAGACTTTTTTTTCACCGGACATATTTTTGTCCCGGTGGCGGTGGGGTGGCGCGGTAGAGTGGCGGCGGTGTGGTGGAAATGTCGATGGGGTGGCGGTGGTGGTTGGGGCGGCGATATAGTGGTGTGGTGGCGGTGGGTGGTGGCGGTGGGTGGTGGTGGTGTGGTGGCGGTGGGTGGTGGTGGTGCAGTGGCGGTGGTGTGGTGGTGGTGGTTGTCAAAAGTGGGTGGGGGTGGTAAGAGAAATAGAGTGAGAAGAGTATGTATAAGGTTAAGGGTTTAATGGGAAATTCATATGTATTTAAGGCGTCATTTAGTCGTCCACGTAAAAAAGGACAATGGCAAAGGAAACAAAAAGTGTAGAAGTCAGTCAATTTTTGTTTTCATAATTAAGAGAGATAGTGTAATTGTGAGACGATGCAGGAAAAAAATGGGTCAATAAATGGGTAATGTAAGGGGAAATTGAGAAGAGAGTATAACAAATTCAACATAAAGCAAAAGTAGGAAGAGTTTCAAGGAATAAATGAGAATGACAATTAGAAATCTTTGAAAATCGTAGGGACTATAATTGTTTTTAAAGTAATTAAAGATTGAAATTTTGTCTTTTAAATTTCAATGTAGCATTTTAGGGTAGCAATTTGAGAATCAAGTAAGATAGAGTTGAGTTATGTTCTTTTCAACTAAAAATTTGAAAATTAACTATTCACTTCAGTCAAAATTGGTTCCGTTAAGTTCAAGTTAGGTTCAACTTATATATGATTGGAAAAATTAAATAAAATAATCTCAAAGCCCAATTGTAGGGAGATCTATAACAATTACACCTTGGTGCCTTACAACCTGTTAATAAATAGAGGGTTAAAAAAATTAAGGAGGGAAGAAATTTGATCCACTTTGCAGTTACCACAGACATACCTTGAAGTTGGTATTGTCGCCAAAAATTCAAAATATGAGACAATATTAAGTACACCGGCCAAAATTGAGAATATTTCCATTAATATTTCCTAAGTGAAAAGAAAGTTATTTGGTTAGACTTTGGTATGGAATCTCACACCCCAAAGATTTCTCAACCCCTTCAAAACTTCAATTTCATACTCACCATCAATACATCCTATGGATTAAGATCCTCATACCTCCCCTTTAGCAATAAGCCAATAACGTTCAAATCTATACTTTGAAATGTACCAAACAATTAGAAGAAAGTACTAGATTTTGAATATATATCCATTCTGATCATCTAAACCAAACGCTCCCTTTATATCCTCATTCTCTATCCCGCCCGTTCGTCCCTCCCTCCTAATCATCTCATTTAAAATTTCAAACCCATTACAAAGCCAACGAAAGGCAAACAAAACAAACAGTGCAGCAAAATTTTCAACATACCGACGTTTTCATTCCCCTGGAATGGCACAATGCCACCATCTGCTTCGGGGAGAACCAGCCAGCTCTGGGTTCGAGTGGTATTTCACCCTTAACCACAGCAGGGCATTCTTTGACCTATACCCTTTCCTTCCTACCTTTCAATCTTTCAGTTACCTAGCCATAATCCTCAAAGTCAGATTTGACCCTTCCGCTTCTCAGTGAACTCCAGAAGAGAGAGCATACCTTATTAAAGAGACATAGGAGAAAGTTAAAACGTTGCAAAACTTGGATGATGGCAGATGAAAGTCACATCTTACAAAATCACTCCAGCAATATCTCTCCTGAAACTTGGGCACTATATAAGTTTGATCATGAAAGCATGAGAGGTCAATGCTATATGAGCTATTCGAAAGCTGTAGATCACAAGAATGATTGAAGCAGCATTCCTACCAAATTTATGTGCATTTAGTTTCGCTAGAACCAGAATGAAAATTTTACAAATTGGATAACTAAAACTCGTTACTCATAGGAGTCATTGTCATACTCATGGTCTTTGGATGGTCTAGACTGCTTTTGGATGTAAGCTTTGACAAGGCGTCTGTACTTCTCAGGATGATCCCACCATGTAGGGGTCATAAGAATGGCCCTCTCCAACCGATATTTGTCCACCTTCTCTGACGAACTCTTGCGTAAACTCTCCCATTGTTCAAATATACGTGTTAAACGAACACTCTTTTTGCCTCCGAAAAGATACTTGATGTAGTCCTTGGCTAGCCTTGCCATCTCAGCGCCATTGATGATATACATGTACTGAGATATCATTATTAAATAGATAGCATCAGCATACAAACTTCAGAATAGCAAAATTCTGATAATACAACAAGTACTTCTAATATTGAGATCCATAAATACAACATCCTATTAGTTGAAAAGTACTGATCCATGTACGCATACAACTATACCAGAGTAAGGTGTTTGGTCAAGATCTAATACACCATTGAGGCACCAAGCCAACAACATACAGAAGAGTCCGACATAAATCATAAATGAATAACTATAGATCTTAGCATAAAGATAAATATACATCATTAATCCTCGATGGGCCTGTTCGGCAAAATTAGCTGTAGTGGTTGGTTTTCAGTAGCTGTTAGCGGTAGGGATAGCGGTGAGCTGTAAAATGCAGCTGTGAGAGGTTAGCTGTCAAAGTAGATGTTCAATATATGAGTGTTTGGCAAAACTAGCTGTAAAAACTAACTTTATAGATCAACCGTTATTTAATTGATTTTATTATTAGTATTATACATTAAAGAGACGTCTTTAACTTATAAGTTATGGTCCCAATATATTTATAATAATACATCAATTGTTGAATAAATTGAAATTTAGTGTCAAACCTACATATATTTAATTAATTTCATCAAATAACTTTCATCTAGTATCAATTCTATAATCATAATATTAAATCCAAACTCTCACCAATATGCAACAATGCCCAACAAACAACCATATAAAAAGGAAGGAAAAAAAAAAAAAGAAGACAAACTTAGGTTAAGAACAATAAAGCGAAACATCCTTGCATCCATTTTTTTTTTAAATGTGACACTTTCTAATTTAGGAAGTTTTAAATTACATGTGACACTTTTTTTTTTGTCAATAAACTCTCACTATCTCTCTCCTCTTACATGGGTCCCCTTATTTTTCTCTCTCTATCTCTTTCCTTCTCAAAAAGTCCGTGAATTTAAAAGTGTCACGTTTAAATAAAAACGGAGGAAGTAGTATTGTTGAGGACTGTAAGGAGTGATTAGCTGTCAAAAAAAAAAAAAAGGAAAATCTACATAAACTTGCATCTTTCAAGATACAACACTAAATTGCTTATGGAACGCTAACAAAGGCAGCGTTGGACAATCACTCCTTGACAACAACTCATACCTCTAAAAGCTACTTGGAACACTACCTAGCTAAACACAAGTAATTTTTAGGGTTGTGTTTTGACCTAGTCCAATCACTAAAAGCTACTTAAAAAGGTAGCGTCAAAAACGGACAATATTTACTCAATCAAGCACACATGTGGTAACAGATAATGGCAGATAGGATAAGTGTTCTTACCAAAAAGATGAAACCCAGGGTTGCTAAAATCACTTCTATAGTCTCATTTAATGCACCGGATGAGCCTTCGTCCTCAGACCCACCAAAATTACCGAATCCACCACCACCTCCACCGCCATTTCTACCACCTGGAGGAATTCCACCTTCATCATAGTATTCTCGCTTCTCAATCTGCTGTTTCAATACATCTTCCACCGAAGATTTCTTCCCTAGATTTTCAATGGCTTTTCCAAAAGATTTCCACAGAGGATCCTGGACATGACTCACAAATTAAAAGTCACAGTAAGTAATAAATGAAAAATCAGCCAATCAACAACTAGATCACCCCTACCCGATCTCTTAAAAAGTTACATTAGATGTACAACTTGTAATACCTTTTTTAATGGTGAAAAGTAGTATAACACTAGCTTCACGAATTAAAGAAATAGCAAATTGAGATTCAATATCAAAGGATCCCTCCTCGTCATTACCCTAAACTTTGCAATGAAATGTTGCAAGCTTGCAACCTTATGAATGGTGCTAGAATTACTTATTTAGGTGAAATCATAAAAAGGAGTAAGGAGGGAAATAATATTAGGATAAATCCATCGAAAAAGTCAAACGAGGGCATCCTGAAAAATTTGCAATAGGGATCCGGCATTTGCCTATCTCCCTTCCTTCTCCCTCTCCATCCAATCAAATTATTAAGTGAAGTGAGCAATTAAATCCATTCTCATTTCCTCCATTACAAATGAAATATTAAAATAAGTGCAACATGCAAGGGAATGATGCCACACATGAAGCAACCGATAAGCTACAGTGCTGATTTCCTTCAGTCATTTGATTGCCGGTACTTAACATTCATCCACATATTTCCCTATGGCAAAAAAACAGGTAACGGAATCGATCATCAGTGTGAACTACTCACATACTCTAGATTTCTCTTTTTGGGCGAATGAAGCTCTTGATTTCAACACGAAATCAACAATTTGACCACAACTTTTTGTTACTATCATTAATTTAAGGAAAAATTGACAATAACCACCTTAACTTTCCCACTTTTTTAAACTTACCACCTTTGATTTTTTTTTTTTAAATAACCACCAAAACGTTACATTTTCTTCTAAAATCACCACCTGTTAACGGAATTTGCATAGTTCCTCCGTTAAACAGGTCCACTCTTAACTAACTTATTCTTTTCCCCCCTTTCTCACTTCGAATTCCCAAAATCATTCATAAACAAACCCTAGCTCTCCAATTGAATCGAAAATCTGTGAAATCTTGGGTGAATTGAGATCCAATTTTCACATAATGAACAAAAACGGCAAAAATTCGGTACATTGAGCTATTAATCAGTAAAAATTAGGGTTCTTGTGGGGGATTATGAAAACTAGGGTTCACGCATAGAAAATTTGGGGATTTTATTGTGTTATTGTTGTACATTGAGCTATTGACGCAAGTATTGACTATTACACTATCATAACAACAAAATGCTTATGTTTCCATTGTCATTTATGCAGGAAGATTGAGAAGGATTCAAAGAAGAAAGAGAATCCCCAAATTTTCTATGCGTGAACCCTAGTTTTCATAATCCCCCACAAGAACCCTAATTTTTACTGATTAATAGCTCAATGTACCGAATTTTTGCCGTTTTTGTTCATTATGTGAAAATTGGATCTCAATTCACCCAAGATTTCACAGATTTTCGATTCAATTGGAGAGCTAGGGTTTGTTTATGAATGATTTTGGGAATTCGAAGTGAGAAAGGGGGGAAAAGAATAAGTTAGTTAAGAGTGGACCTGTTTAACGGAGGAACTATGCAAATTCCGTTAACAGGTGGTGATTTTAGAAGAAAATGTAACGTTTTGGTGGTTATTTAAAAAAAAAAAAATCAAAGGTGGTAAGTTTAAAAAAGTGGGAAAGTTAAGGTGGTTATTGTCAATTTTTCCTTAATTTAATTACTCATTGCCAAACCGACCATATCAAACACAAAACTCTGCTAAAGATGCATATATAAGAATATTTTGTACCTCATTTCCATTCCCAACTCTAGCATCCCCGCCAGACCGACAAACCGGCATAATCTGTTTGTATTTCAGTTTCTCGGTTGTGAACTTTAATGGAGCCCGAAACTTCAAAGGAGGGCAACGGCCATATGATACAGGAACCGGTGGTAAAGGTTGAAACCCTTTCACAAATTGTTTATTAATCACATAACCCGTAGGGCCGCATAACACATTGTTAACCTGAGCAGAAATCATATTGATAACTAAACAGGTGGTGTCAAAACCTCATGAATTTCACCAATGTCTTCTTTTTCTTCTTGAATTATCACTGCACATAAACAAAGTACATATAAATAAAATTACAAACTTTACCAATCATATTGTTAACTCCGACTACGACTGGGAATGCGAAGGTAAATTCACATTAGTAAGTTCAAATATCACCTCATCCACGGGCGGATTTTCAGTGGGAAAAGCCCAAAATAATGAAATTACAGCAAATTAATATAGTTGCAGTTAGGAATACGAAGCTCAATAATGTTAGTGTTTGTATTGAAACTTTGCCCTTAATATACTTGCAGTTAGGAAGCTCAATTTTGTAACATGAAAAAGAACTTGGTACTGTGAGACTTTACAAGCATCTCTAAGTGCAGAAATTGCGTTACAGATTGATAAACAAGCTTACCAGTTGAGGCGGTCTGCCGGCGAAAGTGAGGCGGTAGCCCGCTAGCGGCAGCAGAAGACCAAAGGTAAGGACTGAGGAGCGAGGGTTATGAAGGATGGGGATGATTTGTTTGTTTTGACATTAGAAATTTGGAAGGGTGTAAAAACGTAACGTTTTTTTTTTTGGTAAAAATTCTCGTTAACGTTTTTCCGTTTTATTTGCCATTGGCGTTTTTTGCCATTTTTTTATATGATTCAACCAAGGGCCTGTTCTCCTCAGATTATTTTCGGTTCAGTTCGTTTCAGTTCAGCTCCAATCAGTTCAGTTTAGTTCAGTTCAGCTCCAATTAGTTCAGTTCAGTTCAGTTTCAATTAGTTCAGTTCAGCTCAGTTCAGCTCCATTATTTTATAACCATTTTGTTAATTATTATTATTATGTTGGTCTAATTTATTTTACTAATTATTCTTAATATTATTATTATTATTTATTTTATATCATTATTATTAAGTATTATTATATCTATATATTATTTTGTTTATTATAGCTTAACTCATTATTATTACTATTATCATTAGGGATGAACATGGTTTAAGTTAAAAGCATAAACCAATCAAATCACGTCAAAACGGTTTATGATGCAATTTTGCACGGTCCAACGCAATCATTATTTTTTTACTAAATATTATTATATTATTAAATCTAATTATTAAAATAGTAATATTAATTTACTTCTTAGATATTATTGTTATTATATAATCATCATCAAGTATTAATATATTAATACAAAGACTATAAAATAATTGCTATTAATTATAATTATTACTATTATTATTATTATTAATTTATGATTATTAATATTATTTATTTATAACTATCATTTAAAAATATCCAAAATACTATTATTATTAACTATTAATACTTATCATTATAATTTTTATTTAATATTCATATTATTATTGTTTAAATATTATTTATATATTTATTTTATTTTATTCAATTCAATTCAGTTCCAATCAGTTCAGTTCAGCTCCGATCAGTTCAGTTCAACTCCAATCAGTTCAGTTCAGTTCAGAATAAATATATATATAATATTTAAACAATAATAATATGAATATTAAATAAAAAGTATAACGATAAGTAATAATCATGAATAATGATAGTAGTATTTTGGATATTTTTAAATGATAGATATAAATAAATAATATTAATAATCATAAATTATTAATAATAATAATGATTAATGATTATAATGATAATTAATAACAATTTTATTTTATAGTCTTTGTATTAATATATTACTACTCGATGATGATTATATAATAACAATAATATCTAAGAAGTAAATAAATATTACTATTTTTATAATTAAATTTAATAATATAATAATATTTAGTAATAAAATAATGATTGGGTAGGACAGTGCAAAATTGCATCATAAACTGTTTTGACGTGATTTGATTGGTTTATGCTCTTGACCTAAATCATGTTCCTCCCTAATGATAATAGTAATAATAATGAGTAAAGCTCTAATAAACAATATAATATATAGATATAATAATGATAATACTTAAAAATAATGATAGAAAATAAATAATAATTAGTAAAATAAATTAGACCAACATAATATATAAAAGAATGGAGCTGAACTGAACTAAACTAAACTGATTGGAGCTGAACAGAACTAAACTGAACTAATTGGAGCTGAACTGAATTGAACTGAACTGAAAATAAGCTGGGGAGAACAAGTTGTAAGTGTAGTTCTTTCCTTTATTCATTATTATATTTCTTTTCTAGGAAATACTACTCTAAAAAATAAGTTGTTTAACAATTTTTTTCTTGTAATATTGGTTAACTAAGGAATAATTGTAGTATTCATACTAGTATTTAAACTCGTGCAAAATGTACGGGAAATTATAATGTTTTGGCAAATTTAAAGTACACGTGATACAAAAAGTTATTGGATTTTTTAGAATAATCTTATCCCGTAAAACTCAGTCAAGAGTAAACAGTTGTGATTTGAGTATTTTGGGTCACGTTTTTAAGTAAATCCATGATAAAAAGTTCCAATACATTATTGCCTAGTTATGTTATTAGCAAGTATAGACTGATACCTCAATGTTTTATTTTATTTAACTCGAGAATTTCAAATTCATTATTTTATTTTTATAATTCATGTATTTACATGAAAAAAACTTAGTTTAAAAGCTCGATCAATAATACTTTACTACTACCAGTCCCCTAAACCTTTTCCAACTTATGTTTTTAATCGTCATAACCCGTTACAAAAGGTTCTTTTAAATAGTTAGCTAATGTTATAATCAATTGGTCGGATTATCTTATATAATGAGTTATTAGGAAAAATAGTCAAAATTGAAAAATATACTCTTTTACGAATAAGGACATTGATATTGTGTATGTTTGCTGATGTATATCGTTGATCACGAATATCTCTAATAGTATATGAATAGAAATTATAAATAGTTGATATTGTGAAAGTGCATATTAAGATAAATGAAGCAAAATCTCACATAAATATGTTTTTTCTTACATAAAAATAACACAAGATGGTGAAACAACATAATATGAATAGTATTAAAAACATCTCTATTAAAAGAAACCCATAAATCTACAAAGGTAAAATGGCCAAATTTTATTTAACTATATATTTTATTTAACTAAAATAAACACTGACTGTCTTCCCCTCTTCCTTGGTCGATTTCAGTGCGATGACGAGACCCACACCACCACCAAAACCCTATGGTTCGTGATTTGTTGCGAACAAAACCCTCTGGTTCATTTCGCCCCATCGAACCACCACCCCTTTTGGTGCGAACCACAACTCCTTTGCTGCGAACGAAATCTGGTTCGACCAGAGCCACACCAACCACTATACCACTGTCAATGAAAAATTTGGTTCGATTTGCGAAAATCTGGTTCGACCAGATTCACACCCACCACTAAACGTTGTTATTTGGGAGATGAAGTTGAGTGGTGGTGGCAGCGATGAAATCTGGGTTTGGTTGTTGGTGGTGGGGTACGTTTGGTTCGATTTGCAACAATGAAATCTAGGTTGGGTTGTTATTGGTGGTGGTGGTGGGCTACGTTGTAATGGTGGTAATGGTGGTGGTAGATTTTAAGGGGTGGTGGTGGTTTAGTGGTTTATTAGGCGCTAGATGGGGTGGTTTTTGGGTGGCTGCTTGTGTTGCTGGGTGGTGGTTTACTGGTTGATTAGGAGAGGGGTGAGAGGTTAGTGGTGAGGGTGGTGGTGGTTTAGTGGTTAATGTTGTATGTGTTTTATCTTTTTTTTTTTCTTTTTTTATAATGAAAACTGAAATATATTTGAGAAAGTTAACGGAAACATAACGAAAGTTAGTAGTAATGGCATTTAAGCCGCAACTAGTGACTCTAGTGGCATTTGAGCTAACTCGAAAATCAGAAGGGTATCCAAGGAATTAGCCCTAACCTCAGGTGTACCTCAAGAAATATCTTCCTACTAAAAATAATTATCATATAATGAAACTTTTGTAATAATATTTGGCACACTAGAATAAATACGACAACAATATTTTTTTGGTAAAATATATAATAACTCTATAAAATATAATTTATTATATCTTTATTTGACCAAGTGTTTTACAACTATAATGCTTTCCCGTTTTCTAAACAACAACATTAAAGTTTCTATTTTGTTAACTACTTTTTATAAAACAATAGTATACGTTTAGAATAAAATATTGAAAAAATTAGGGCATGGTCATTATGAATTGCGAATTTTACCATAAAAAGGTAGTAATTCATAGCAAAAAAAAATAGTTATTTAAAAAAGTGATGCTCCCCCTTTATAATTTATCTACTTTCAACCACTTTTAAAATGGTTAGACAATTACATTTGTATATCTAGGGTAAATTTTTTTTTGTAGAATCTCAATAGTATACATCAATTATAAAATGGTATTGTGTTCACCCGTACTCAAGGTTAACACAATTTTATATTTTTTATCTATAAGTCCTAACTTCTTCACCCAAATACCTTTAGACTTTTCAATAGTTTTTTTTATCTCATCTCTACCTGTTTGTACCTTTTCTATTGTATTTTTCCACATTAAATTTATATTATTTCCATAATTGAAGTTTGTCAGTTTTAAGCCGGTAAATTTATTAGTATATTTTATATACTTGCCAATAAGTAGTTTGTCAATGACGTTTGTGAGCTTTAAGCCACTAAGTGGCTTTGGTATATATCCCAAAATTGGTACCATTTTGCAAAATCCACAATGTAAAAAAAGAAATTTTTACAAATACAAAACTAAATTATAACTAATAGTTAAGCACATAAGTTATAGTGAGTGTTGAACTACTAAGTTTTCGGCTCTTGGCATAAGTCTCTTTTTATTAGTGGCTAATGTGGGTGAAAAAAATTAGAACCACATCCATTAGAGCCTCAACCTTTACATGGGTCTTTATAAAAAAGGTTATTTGATTTTCTTCATCAGCAATTTGGGAGAGTGAGTGAGTCGCTATCAGTTTGAATTGAAATACGCAATCAGCTAATCATGTGATTATTGAGGTTTTAGTTCTAAACAATACTTGTTACATGTGAGGTAGTATTCTTCATTAAAAAGGGAATTCATTTGACCAGAATTCGTAATTCAAGTATCTATGCTTTTTTAGATTATATGGATTGTTTTGTTACCATTCCTTGTGTTGTGCCCTCTCAGTGGAATAAATAGGAGTTTATATCACCTTGGGTTAGTTAGAATTCGCTAGCGGTATTTCCACGATAGCAAATTTAGTTGCATCATGGTGCAAATTCGTTTATAAGAAAGAAGATTTTCACATTGTTTGGTCAGGCGAGATAAGTGTTGGTTGTGATGGATATCATGGATGTTTGCATGGTGCAAATCTAGTTGCGACTCTACATTTTATGTATTTTGACATTGCTAGGGTCAACTTTTTTAGAATACAATTTGGCATGTCGATACCCAAATTTTTTGTCAATTTATTTTTTTAATTAGAATTTGTGACAAAGTATGTAAGAGCGTGAGGATGGACTATAGGTTCTCTAATGGCTTAGTATAAGTTTGTTTACTTTTGGTTATTAGCCCAAGCATTTGAATTATAAATCGAGCGAAGTTCGTACCCGTTAACAATTTTTGAGTGGTAAATTACTGCAACATGGTCGTAGCATGAAAATGAGTAGTTTGTAATGTAGTTATGAGGATTTTTTGTAAGATAAAGTTTGTTTGCAATAACTCTATATAATCATTCATATACAATATAGTTTGCCATATTTCACTTTTAAGTTTTAGGAGTTGCAAAATCATCGAATTGGGATATCATGGGCTTGTGCTTGAAGTTTAAAAAAACTATACTTTTGCACGACGACTAGAGTGGGCCACGACACCTCATTTTCTATCTTGAAAGAGAAGGAGTTCGTTAAAATCTTCAGTAGAAATACAAATCTCTGCACATTTAAGTCTTGCGACGAGCGTTTTGCACTGTTCTTATTGAACCATTCCAACCGAAGACAAGAGTAGATAAAGGATGTTGTAGGCAATGATCCTTTTTTTTAATTGATTCACATTATGTTACATCCTCGTAGGTGTACAATTTGTTGTAAAAGGAGAGAAGATTGATAGAATGAGAACGTAACTTATATTATTTTTTAAAATAAAAATTCATTCATTGATTAAAGTCACACGATATCTACAATAGATACCAAAACTAACAAATACGTATCAAATTGAAATAAATGCAATTTCAACATAGCAAAACCACGATCGTTGAGTAAATCTAACACTTCTAAAAACCCTCGTTTCTCATGTCGCTGTCTGTTGCAGCCTTTTACAAGGAGGTCTATCGATCTATTGTAGTTTTGAAGTAGAACCAAATTCAAATCAACTGATTATACGTGAAGTATCTCTATACTGTAAGGGAAGAGGGGTGGGACAACAAACTTAATGTATTGCCTAATTTACCCTTTGTTGTTTAATTAATAATTTACAGGAAAAAAATTTATCATAAAAATAAATAAAAAAAATAATGAGAAAAATTGCATAAATAAACCACCTATAATCATCCCACAATCCAACAACATCACAAAAAATAACTACCCACCACCCACTCACCCAACCTCAATAAATAAATACCCAAAAAAAAACTGATTCAAAATACCAAAACTACTATGATATAATTTTTGCACACATTGTGTGCATATAAGGCTAGTTGACATATGTTGCAACCTCACACAAAACCCGATCAATAAAGGAAGCTTCAGCATTACACAAATAACAAAATACAAAGTCCCCAAACTCTCACATAGAGAGAGTTAAAACCCAATGGGTAGTTATGAGTCTTATGCCCCAATAGATGGGTAAAAAAATTTTCTATTAAAGAGAGACTGTAGTTTATTAGCAACAATAACATTGAAAAAATCAAGCAAAAGGAAAAAAAGGGCTTACCTCTACCCAAAAGGGTGATGGTAGCCCCTAGATTAAAAAAACTAGGCTTTTGTGAACGTAACTTACATTTAATATGCTTTAAATTAAGGAAAAGTCATGCGAGATTAGTAGTTGGTTTATATGTGCCCCAGTCAAGTTCAGCTCCATTAATTTTAGGGGAAAGGTAAGGGGAAATCCCCACCCCCAAATGCCCCTAATGAGATTTGATCCCATGACTTCGACTCTTATTGAACAAGGAGATTATAAATTGAAATATTAATACTTACAACTATTTATTTACTAAAGAAACCATAATTATATATACACGCATCATCACTATTTGCACTGATCATTTGACATTTATCTTTATTCACCTTATTCATCAACATCATTTTCCCACTAATTTTAGCATTTACCTCTCCATTTAACGTTTTTTCTCCCACCTCTTACACATACCAATCAAAGGATTCCTATATACAAAAAAGTATGTGACATAAGAAAGGTAAATCAATAGGAGTGATAGAATTAGGGTTCTTCGCCAAAACCAAACCCAAAACAAAAAAACGAGAAAAGAGAAAAAGAAGTGTTAGGGTTTACAACAGCCTGAACAGCTAAAACCCTCATTATTTCCCGCTGCAAACCCATTTTTGACAGTGTGCACAACATTCAACCATACTAGCTTTCCCCCAAAAATCTCCTGCAAATAAAACACAAATTTCGTTCTCTCTCATTCCGAAAATCCAATTTGAGAAGAAAGAAATGACGAAATCATCAAAAACGAAAGGGCAAAAGAAGGGTGGTAAAGGTAAAGCAGTTCAAAATGGTAAAAAAGACAAGTCAAAATCATTATTTGATCCTTCGCATACCGCTGGTGTCGGTGAAATTGCTCACATTCGTGTTGCCGAACTTCTCGAAAAATTTCGTGCTTCTGATGCTCAAGGTTTTTTAATCTTTCTTTCTTATACTTCATTTCCTATATTGTGTTAATTAGTTAGTTAATTTTTTTGTGTCATAAGTTGTTCCATTTTGACTTTTACGCTATTAATTAAACTTACTATGTTGTTGGATGGGTGGGTACGTGATGCGTGCGAAAGCGTATAATGAACCATTGTTTGTGGTATGGAGTATTGATTAAAATGGAGAGTTGTGCCTTTTTAGCTAGGAATTTAACAAAAAGGAATTTAGCATACATAAGTTGTTCCATTTTGACTTTTACACTATTAATTCAACTTAGTATGTTGCTGGATGGGTACGTGATGTGTGCGAAAGCGTATAATGAACCATTGTTTGTGTTATGGAGTATTAATTAAAATGGAGAGTTGTGCCTTTTTAGCTAGGAATTTAACAAAAAGGAATTTAACATAAGTTGTTCCACTCTGACTTTTACGCTATTAATTCAACTTACTATGTTGCTGGATGGGTGGGTACTTGATGCGTGCGAAAGCGTATAATGAACCATTGTTTGTGTTATGGAGTATTAATTAAAATGGAAGTTGTGCCTTTTTAGCTAGGAGTTTAACAATAAGGTATATTGATTTTTGGTGTCTCATGCAATCGAATTCTTAAGAACTGAGCTCTCTAATGAAAAACTACTACCCCCTAGGTTAGTTTTGTTTAAAGGCAACTTCTTTTTCTTGATAAAGGGAGTGTGGTGGGCCAAGTTTGCAACCGATAACTAAAGAGTTAACCCTTTTAATAGAAGAATTACTCCTCCCTAGTTTAGTATAGATTGGTTTAGTGATATGTCAGTCGTTGAGCCTACCAAAAATAAAAATCTCACAAGGTCCTTTTACTTAGGTACTACGACAAGTAAGGGTCGACCCCAAAAGGACTACACTAAGCATCGACAAGTGTCAACTATGATAAGCCAAGTCGGACTCTTAGTATGAGATTTTGATAACTATAAACTAATCTTAATTAAAATTATCAAATTAGGCAATATAAGGTAAACCTAGGGCCTATGCTATAACTACAACATATTAATCATGAGATAAAGCAAATAAACGAGGTTTTGCATTTGAAATGAATGATTGAAAGACGCTAACCAATAATCTCCTAGTTACTCTCTCCGGCTAAAAAAGGAAGCACTTAATTAATGTATTAAGCACCTACTCTTATGGAATTAGTCAAGTAACCGAGGCATTTCTAGAATATGTTAGCTAAATTAGAGTCCCCTAACAAGTAAATCCTGTTCTTATGGATTTTCGGGTTAGTCTAATGGTTCCTTAAATAAGCAATAAATTAATTATGCAAATTATGGCGCACAACATAAAAAGCATACTTGAAACACCCCATAGCATTTAACTAACAATCATCTAAGCAAAAACCCCTGATTAATTTACCAACTCATGAATTTAATGTTGGGTTTTCACTCAAACCCTAGAATAGATCTACTCACCAAATGTAAAAAGTATCAAAACAATATTTAAATCAAGCATAACTATCATTAGCATCAACAATCTTTGAAAAACCAACTAAAATAATGAAAATGGAGAATAACTTATGCATAAAACAAGTAAAGAAAGCAAAAAAAAAACAATTAGAATAACAAAACGGAAGAGAGAGAGTGAGAAAAGCTCATTGCGAGAATTTTGAAGTCCACAAATCTTCATTTTTCATGAGATCTTTGAAATCCAAGCAAAAACCATTGTTTTTCTCACTTTCTCTCTTAAAAAACCTACTTTCTCTCTAATGTCTCTCCTTAAAACCTAAAAATAAACTAAGTCGCGACTGATCCTCTTCCTCCCTCGAAGAAATTAGGGGTTCGTTCTATTTATAGATCTAGTCATAACATCATCAAATGGATCGATCGCTCCAATGGTAGGAGAAACAGTCAATTTGGAGTAGGGTTGGAGCGACCTAAGAGCGTTTGGCGCTCCTCTGAGCAACATCCCAACTTCGAACAATCATATCTCTTCGTTCTTCATCGGAATTCGGCTTATGACTAGTCGTTGGAAAGGTCTCGAGACAATTTTATCTCCAACTAGAATCATCTAAAAATGTGAGGGAGCTCAGGCTGCTCAGCTTAGTTTAAAAAAGCGCGCTTGATGCGCGCTCAGGCGGCAGGGGAGCAGAGGCGTAGGGCTGATCGCCTTTGGAAAGTGAAGTTAGGCGTTTTCATCAAGGCGCAGCCAGGCGCGCGCCTTTGACGCTTATCGGTTAAACACGAGAGAGATGAAGGAAATCTGAGTTTAATTCTAGAAAATAGTTAAATTTCTACAAAATAAAACTTACCCAGTCTTTAAGATCTAAATTCGAGCAAGATACCTCATGTAGTTGCATAAATTGGCATCAATTTGAATCCAATGTAAAAAAAGCCCCAACTTGGTGAAACCGTAATTCGCAAAACTCGAGAAATTGTCAATCTAAGGCTTGCAAACATAACAGGAGTGTCGATAATTGAATCTCCTTTGACACCGACGCCAAAAACCTACGGGACCGGGATCCACCGCCGGTAACAAAATGAGCAGCGCCGGAGTTCTGGTTTTATCTTTCTTCTTTTCTTCGATCTACTGTTTTATTGTTGTTAACTATTCTTTGTCTTAATTTCACTGTGCATGCGATGTACAACATCAGTCCAATAGCACTTGTAGCAAATACTATTATAGTATTTAGTACTATTATTTGTAGCAGGAAATTCGTGGCTGTGTTTTTTCTTTAGGCAGTGTGATTGTGGTTGATTTCAGGGCAATTTTTGCCCTTTTGTTGGGGGAAAGAAATGAAACTTCATGTAGGGTGCTTAACATCTTTTCACCTGTGATCTATAATAACTGTACTTTGTTTGCTCCAAAGAAAATTGGTGAAAGTTGAGACGATACGTGTCCCTGTAGAAGTTCTTTACACGTAATGTCTTGATATCTTGAGGCATCTGGATAAACTCATGGCATTTCTTTTTGTTATGCAGTTTTCACTTTTGAAGCTAACATGACCAATTATGAACGTGCTGTGGTTCATCAAAAGAGCAGAAAGATGGGAATGACTTCAAAAAGTTCTGGGTGAGTCCTTGCATCTTTTTGAATTTGAGCCCGTCTAATCTGTCAGGGAAACTTGTTTTGTACTTTGGGGATAGTCTGTATGTGCTTGTTAGATCGTGGTTTAAAATCTGGGATATCGTTGTGACCACGGAACCACTTTCACGGGTAATGTGGTCGGTTCGCAGCTGTGGCAACCTTACATCTCGGTTATTGTAAGCTCAAAAATCAATACAACATGGTTGAGATGCAGAGATTGGGGCGATATCGAATACCGTGTTTACATGTGATATCTTTGGCTTCTAATTCTTTGGGCATATGGCTCTTTCTGCTTCTCCAACTTGTTTAATGTTCAAATTTCTCACAGGAAAGGGGATCAACGTTGTGTTACAGTATACAAAAAGAAGCAAAAGTCAAAATGCCGGGAGCGGAGGAAAGCTAGTTCAGTAACATTCTCTGAAGAATCTAAAAGCGTTCTTAATGAATTATTTACTCATTATCCACCTGCTGAAGATGAAGTTGGGAAACAATATTCTAATGAACCCACCAATAATACTCCCAATTTAGGGCGCAATAAAGATAGATTTTTCTGTAAGCCTATGATGGACAAAGCCAAAATTGCAAAGACTCTGGAGACGCTTGCTTCCAGAATAAAGCAAAAACCACAATTAAAAAAGGTTTTTCCAACTTGCAACTTGATATCGTACTTTTTTATTCCTTGTGGAAGAATGTAGGATTTTTGACAGGTTGGACTACTTAATGTTTGTGGATCACTCAAAAATGATTTTTATTTGTGATTGATCTCAGATATCTGAGATGAGGTCAAAGCTTCCTATTGCAACTTTTCAGAATGTTATTACGTCAACGGTCGCAAGTCATCAGGTTTGTCGCTGTACATATTTGTCGGACTTATTTAAAATGTAATATTGTCCTTTTCTCTTCATTTGTTATGATTCTATGGCCGTTTACGTGGAAAAAGAGGTATCCATAATAGAGTTCTTTTTCCACGTGCATTGTTGATTCAATGTGTTTTATACTAGACTCCTGGGCATATAGACATATTTATTGTTTGATATAGACAAAAGTGATTTTTGGATCACGGGTTCTGTGAGCAAATAAAATGAAAGCATCAAATTATATCCGGGAGCAATGGGTGAATGGGTATAAAATTCCAGACACCATCTAATATGATTACATCCATTGATCTATTGGGTAATACGGTTGATTCCAATTGTTGGTTTTTCTTTCGTCTAATTTACTCGTCCAACTTCTCTATATAGATATTTTCGACATCGAAAAATAAGGAATAACGATCCCTTTCTCTGTTCTAGAAATGTCCAACTATGAGCTAGAGTTGAACTCCTTTCTTAAAGCAATAATGATTGTCTGTTTGAGGTATTTTCACTAAGGCTGGTAAAGAGGTCGAGTTTGGTCAGTATTAAATTGGTTGAAAATCTTCAATCCAAACCTAACCCATTTATTAAACAGGTTTAAAAGTTCAACTCTAACCCAACCCATTTAATAAACATGTTACCTACTTAACCCATTCATCTCGGATTATTTAATTTTTATCTTAATAAATTATAATTTTAAATAATTAAAAATACAGTTCACCATAAAATGAATACATTTTGATTTTTTTTATAAGTATGATAATTATAATTCATTTTTAGACTTTTTTATCTTTATTGACCAATTTTAGTATTTAGTAAAATTAGTTTTTTGGGATTATTTTATATAGATGGGTTAAATTAGGTTATATTCAGTTTGGAAATTTCAACCTTTAACCTAATTCATTTAATTAACAAAGCAGGTCTTGGTCAATCTCAATCCATTTAGATAATCAAGTTGAAAAACTTAACCCAAACCCGCTTTTTTCAGTTCGGGTTAGCAGATCGGATCAGCTTTTACCTTTACCGGCCCTAATTTTCGCGAAAGTCTTGGATGAGGCATTGTAGGCGGTTGTTGAACGTGAACAAAACTTCCAAGTAGTCCAAGAAGGATACATTAGTTAAGGAGCTTTTGGCCAATTAGCTTGCTTATCTATGTCCAAGGTTTTAGTGTAAGTTCCTTTTAATAGGATTGCACACTATCTTCTCACCATTGTCCTCTTGAGGTAAGTAGGCAAATTTAGAACGTTCGTCTTTTGGCAGATGAGTTGTAGGTGGAATTAAGATGTCATAAGATAGGGTTGTTGGTGACATGAAGTACTTTTTTGGAGTGAGTGATGGAGCATAAGGGCTTTGTGCTTAGATAGATAGGATGAACTGCCAAACAAATATGTGATATCTTTTTACCTAAGATATGTTGACAATGGTTACTATCAAAGGTAGTGTGGTGCTGCTTGTAACCCTGATGCCCTTTTTAATACATTTGTTCATTTGGAAACTTTATTAGGGGAGTGTATAAGATTCATAGATGTTTTGGGCGAGCAAGCGATGATGTCTCATCTACATTCTATTCTTGTAACTTGGAAGATGACTCCAGTAATTTATTTATTTCAAATATTGAGATCGTCAGTCTAAGCATAGTGTTCCATGGATGGTCTTATTATCACCTATCGTGTTTCTCCTACATTGGAGAATTGATTTTGCCCTTCTTTAAACTTTTGGTGCATGTAGCCAAAAGGTTAAAAAATGATTGTGTTTTTCCGAACTATGGTGCAAGATGGAAAAGGTGAAAAGCGATCACCTAGTGCGTTTGTATTAACAATCTCACCGTTTGGACTATTTGACATCTAAAATAATCTTTTAAGTGGAAAATTGAGTTCGGCAATTTTAGAAGCCAATATTATTCAATATTATACTAAGTGCTATAAAGTGATAGAAGCATGTTTTTAGAGGGACGAATAAGAAGCACCTACATGGAATCATGGGTCTTATACTATCAATTGTAACTTTGGAATTTTATATGGATGTAGCGACATTCTACTTCTCTTAGGTCACATACAAGGTCCTAGGCTTAACGCACTCATTTAGGGGTGTTAATTGGATGGAACGGAACTCCAAAACTAGTGCGAAGATTTTTGGACTCCAAGCCATACTTTTCTCGAGTCGAGTAAATACAAACTCTTTTTGTTAAAGTCCAATTTTGTACGAACTTTGACTTTCACAATTTCCTCCTTTGGCTTAATCTAGTGGGACAAACCTTTGCAACCATTTTATAGCATGGTTCGAAAATGCTTGTTTCAATCATGGTAAGTCGGTAACAGTCGGTGACTCGGTGTCGCAGTTATGGAGATGATGTGGTTATTGTGTTGTTGGCCGAGACGACAGGATTTTGAACCGGCCCAAATTGGAGTTTTTTACACCTTTTATTCGAGGATTTTGAAATCATTACGACCCGGAAAGATACGACTATGCCTTTTGTGACACCATCTTTTATAGGTATCGTCAAATTGAGTGCACATCCAAGATTTCCTATTTGGGTAAATACTCCCTACATACTTTGAGTGATCTAAAAAAGTTCTCACAAATCTAGGGAGTGTATTTATCTCTTCAAACATAATTTACAAAATAAGAAATCGGAAACCTCTCTTTAGTGTGGTATAGCAAAATCTGGATCAATGGAGTGAGATGGAGTGAAATGTCCATCTTTGCCCATCTTTACAATGAAGTAGGAGTGAAGAGGCAAATGAAGTGGGGAAGGTGAGGAAGTGGGGATTTGGGTATTCTAATTTGGGGTTGCTTGTTTTTTTATTGTTATTTCTGAGGTTGGAGGTTAATATTATTAAAAAAAGATTATGTAAACAATAATAGATAATAGATGTGGCACAATGGTAAATGCTTAATTACTTAACTGTTTGGTCATTGGTTCAAATCTTTAGGCTATATATGTTTGAACTGTGATACAAAAGTGACTCATCAACATGCTTAGTCATTAAAAACGGGTGATGTGGAAGCACAACGGTGCCCATGACATTATCATAATAATAGATTTATTTCCAGCATAACTTTTATCACAATTAATTTTGTTATGATTATTTTTCAGTGTGTGCATTTTTTTCCAGCAACATGACTGGAAGACTTACCAATCTTAATTCTCCTAGGACAGGTGGTGCTCATATCTGGTGAGACTGGCTGTGGGAAGACTACACAGGTAGCATATCGCTTATCTCATTCTATGAGTTTTTTCAATTTATATTTCCTCAACACCACTACTTTAATATCACCTGTTGAGCTGGCACTTTGTACTCATCTGATTCAATCTCAGTTTTTTTATCACCTCGCTACAGGAGTTTCTCAATAACCTACTGAATTTTTAAGAGGATCATTGACTTTTCCTTGCCGTAATTTGTTATTAAGACTGTTTTTAACTGTTTTGCTTTATGACTACACTGTGTGTCTTTGTCATTGTAATGTTTAAAGTTCAGAACATCCTGATGGACATATATGAGGTTCAAACACGCTAATGGTTATGTCAATTATTGCTTACAATATCATTGAACAATGCCACATATATATACATATTTATGATGACTAATAAATACTTCAATTTGGATTAGAAATAGGAAAAATTGTCAGGAATTTTGCATTGACCGCTTCTAACAAGTCAACCTAAAGATATTCTAGTAACAAGTAAACCTTGTAGTCACTTTTGCTTTTAACAAGTCAAACCGGCTATCACCCCTTGTTAACCTATTTAACAGGCTAAATTGACACATGTCCGTCTCTTATTGCACATTTTAAAATATAAAATTTGTATTTCGGAAAAAATAATATATAAAAAAATAAATCCCCCTATCCCTCCTCCTTCACCCCTGTTTCCCCTCTATACCTCTCCTCTGCCTCCCTCTCTTTCTCTCTTCACTGTGAAACCCCCACAACCTGGCCTCCTCTCAATCTTCTTATCAACCACCTCCCTTGAACCTGCAGCATTTTGGTAGTCGATTTCAGCGACGATTCGACAATCGCAAGTCGTCCCTTCGTATCCGAAAACCCCAATTCGTCCCTCCGTATCCGAAAACCCCATCAAACTCCCCGAATCACCACCCACATTCACATTCCCAGAATTAACAGCCAATTTCCTTTGCATCAAAAAACAACCAACTTCCTTTGCATCAAATAACAACCAACTTCCTTTGCATCAAAAAACAACCAAAATAACACAAGCAACAATAAGAACTTCTTAGATAAGACACTAACCCACCTGGGCTTAGGAGACTTCTGAGACGCTGCTGCTGATGCCGGCTTTCAATTTCGGATTCGAAGGGGAGGATTTGAATTAGGTAATTGGGATGATTTGTTGGATTTGTTTGCGCTGGTAACTCTATCATTTTTGTTTGGTTGCTGAAAAAATTGAATTAACCCGCCCATTGTATTGAATCAAACAGCACGGTGAAGAAAAGACACATCGTGGTCCCTTCATAGTTGCAGATTACATTTGCTGAATTGCCATATGTGGGAATCTAATGCAATGTGTATTGTTGCGGGACCCCTTATATTGCTTTGTACTGTTGTACAATTTGTAGATTGAAGTGGCGAATTGGCAAAACAAGAGCATTAGAACATGAACTCCATGGTTAACTTGGGATATCAATTTAGGCAAGTTGATGCTGAGTTGAATTAGATTAAGTTGGAAGGCTTTTGAGTGTTTTTTTTGTTGGTTCTCTGGCGGGTGGGGATGGTTTTCATTGTTATTGGTGGTTTTTCGGGGTGTTTTTTTTTGTTGATGTAGGTGATTTAAGGTGGTGGTTGGGGTAGGGTGGTGGTGGGAGGTAGGTTGTGGACTTTGTGGTGGCAGAGTTGGTGGACTGGTGGTTATGGAGGGGAAGGAGGAGGAGAGAGAAAAAGAAAATAAGGGAAAGAAGACAGAGATAGGTGAATTAAAAAATATATTTTAAACCAATTTAAATGATATACGTGGGCAGGTAACCTAAACTAACAAGTAACCTATAAAAGTAACAAAAAAGCTTGTTAAAAGTAAAAGTGGCTACAAGGTTTACTTGCTATTAGAATATCTTTAGGTTGACTTGTTAGAAGCGGTCAACGCAAATGTTGGTTTATTGCTTACAATTATTCCTTAGAAATATGGCAAAACGTCTATATAATTGGCACTGAAACTAATACCTTTCTATGTTAGTTACAACTTTGTCAAACACACTCCAAAAATATTGTACTTCTAATATACAAACTTTAAGCTCTTTGGAAACTCTTAATTTTTAGCCTTGACTCAAAAAGTCCATTACATTAGACACAGGGTGCAAAATAACGGCCGTGTCAACTCGGTTCGCCCAAGTTGTAACGTATTTCAACTTTGGGGAACCGAGATTGATCGGTACAGAACGCTATTTTGTAAAAGGCCGTTATTTTGCCCGATTCGCCTGTTCCAACCGGTACAATTCGATATCGCCCGTTTTTTTCACCCAAACCCAGTCGTTGCAAAGCAGAGAAGGAGAGAGTAGGTTGAGTTTCGAACTTAAAACATTAAATTTCTCTAGATTTACA